>JAILYB010000003.1:5887500-15887500 GCA_021437785.1 Rhodomyrtus psidioides | reverse complement strand
TCCCCGTTCGTCAATTGGTGGTGCGTCCGAACTAGATGCCTAACACTTGTGGAGGCTGAGATCGAAGAACATCGAACCGACACCTCCGTTCAAGCACGCTACGAGAGGTAATCTATTTACTCCCTTTGAGGCTTTGTGATTTTTTTCGATTGAAATGCACGAAGTACGCCTCTGGAGATACATGTAGGGGTTGTTATTTATTTCCGCTACGTGTTACGTGGATCCCAATAGTGGTATCAGAGCCAATCCTTAGGTGTTTTCGTGCATTTAATTGATTTTTGCAATTTTGCAATACTATGGCCAATATGTATTAACGAATTGTTCGTCTTACATGGCTAATGGAGGTTGATTATTTTATATGATAAATTAATCAACGTAGCAAAAATTGAGACTAAATCAATTTTGAATCGAAAATTTATGGCTATCTTATTTTACGTAAAAATTCTGAATATGATTCAACGTAGAATTTTTATTGTGCCTTCTTAAGTTTTAAATTGTGAATTTATTACTTACGTGGAAGGGTGGTGATCATGGAAAAATCCCTAATCAATGTGATTGATGTATATATGAATGTATGATGATTATTTATATATTTTGGATTGTAATTATTAAATGGAGGCTGCGTACTCCTTTTATTTTTCATGTAATCTTTATTTTTAGCATAGTCAATTGTTGATGTAAATGCTACAAGGATTACGTGGGGGAGCCTTTTAAGTCGGCGAGCTCTTTGGGGCCCAGTTCTTGAAGAGTTCAAGAAACCAAGAAGAAGCAAAGAGCGGCTCTCCGATATTAAAATATTAAAATGATTAAATGTGGTCTCATTGGCTCGAGACCCATTAAATCATAATTCCATGATCACCACGTAGGATAGATGTTTATGTGATTGACATCTATTTTTTTATTATGATTACGTGAGCATGTTAAACTGGTCAATATGCAAAGTCAGACTTACCTCACCCAAAATTGCACATGCATGAAATCCTAGTTAGGAAAATCACTCGCGTTAGGTACCGAAAGGGCGTTGGTAATGACATCAACGTAACCAAGTCCCCGAACCCAAAATCTCTGGTTCCGCAGAATTGATCGATCTCTCCCAATCGGTCAATAAGGTTTCCGGTCTACCCTCCAAGAAAGACCGGTGGCGACTCCAAATGCATGCACAAGTTGCACATGCCACCACGACCACACTAAGGTCGAAAGAGATCGACTCTTATAGTCGAATCCTTCTGAAAAATACTCCCGCCGCGATTTGGTATGGGCCTGGGAGGGCCCGCGCCGATCCAAAGCCCGCGATCGGTAATCCATTAGCCGCGTCCGCTTCCGGACGGGTCGCGACAATCACAAGTAATCATAAAATTGAAAGGGTTTATGCTTTATTTTTCAAATTCTTTCTTCTGATTCTGCCTTTTCATTTGAAACAGGTTAAAAATAAGTAGAGAAGAGAAGTCTTTTTGTGGATAATCGCGGTGGGAGGTTCCTTTATCCGATCATAAGCAAGATTAAAAAATCAAGATGTACACGCTCGAATCATCAATGTCAAAGCGCAGCTTGCCTAGGTTGAGAGTGGTCAGGTGTTCGAGAAAGTCAGCCATACAGAAGTTGAGACACACACATTAGAGCTTTCATTCATTTCGCTCAATCGAGGGACCTTAAAAGCAGATCATACAAATCATCGGGGTGGAAACATAAAACCGCAATGAGCCCTAATTAGCATCACAAAGGAACCTAGTTGGCCCTCCATATTATTGATGCTTTGCTTATACTCACCACCTCGAGACTCGAGATCTGCAAGCTTAAGAAGAAGGCGTTTACATTCCCCTTTAAGATCGGCAACCTTGGTCCCGTGATCTTCGGCGGCTATTTCCAGGTCCCGAACTAGTCCTCTCCCATGGGCTATATCCGCGGTAATGCTGTCAAGCCTTTCTTCCTGCCACTCACATTGAAACTTCAACACGACATTACGACGGTCGTGCTCATAGGTGGTCAGGGATAAGGCCAAGCGCTCCACCAAATTTCCCCTCTCGCGAAGCAACATCGAGACTCGCTTGTTGGCGAACTCAACAGCCTTTCTGTGACTATCGGCCACAAGGTTGGCCAACACCAAGCAGTTGGACCGATCCTCATAGCGAGCTCGCAAAACGTGAGCCACGGTAGCTTTTTGTCGCGACCCGTCCGAAAGCGGACGCGGCTAATGGATTACCGATCGTGGGCCTTGAATCGGCGCGGGCCCTCCCAGGCCCATACCAAATCGCGACGGGAGTATATTTCAAAGGGATTCGACGATAGGAGTCGATCGCTTTCGACCTTAGTGTGGTCGTGGTGGCATGTGCAACTTGTGCATGCATTTGGAGTCGCCACCGGTATTTCTTGGAGGGTAGACCGGAAACCTTATTGACCGATTGGGAGAGATCGATCAATTCTGCGGAACCAGAGATTTTGGGTTCGGGGACTTGGTTACGTTGATGTCATTACCAACGTCATTTCGGTACCTAACGCGAGTGATTTTCCTAACTAGGATTTCATGCAGGCGCAATTTTGGGTGAGGTAAGTCTGACTTTACATATTAACCAGTTTAACATGCTCACGTAATCATAACAAATAAATAGATGTCAATCACATAAACATCTATCCTACGTGGTGATCATGGAATTATGATTTAATGGGTCTCGAGCCAATGAGACCACATTTAATCATTTTAATATTTTAATAACGGAGAGCCGCTCTTCGCTTCTTCTTGGTTTCTTGAACTCTTCAAGAATTGGGCCCCAAAGAGCTCGCCGACTTAAAAGGCTCATCCACGTAATCCTCGTAGCATTTACATTAACAATTGACTATGCTAAAAATAAAGATTACATGAAAAATAAAAGGAGTACGCAGCCTCCATTTAATAATTACAACCCCAAATATATAAATAATCACCATACATTCATATATACATCAATCACATTGATTAGGCATTTTTCCATGATCACCACCCTTCCACGTAAGTAATAAATTCACAATTTAAAACTTAGGAAGGCACAATAAAAATTCTACGTTGAATCATATTCAGAATTTTTACGTAAAATAAGATAGCCATAAATTTTCGATTCAAAATTGATTTAGTCTCAATTTTTGCTACGTTGATTAATTTATCATATAAAATAATCAACCTCCATTAGCCATGTACGACGAACAATTCGTTAATACATATTGGCCATAGTATTGCAAAAATTGCAAAAATCAATTAAATGCACGAAAACACCTAAGGATTGGCTCTGATACCACTATTGGGATCCACGTAACACGTAGCGGAAATAAACAACAACCCATACATGTATCTCCAGAGGCGTACTTCGTACATTTCAATCGAAAAAAAATCACAAAGCCTCAAAGGGAGTAAATAGATTACCTCTCGTAGCGTGCTTGAACGGAGGTGTCGGTTCGATGTTCTTCGATCTCAGCCTCCACAAGTGTTAGGCATCTAGTTCGGACGCACCACCAATTGACGAACGGGGAGACGACTAATAACTCCACAACAATTGTGCTAGCAATATACGGAATCAATATTCCGAACTTAGTATATTTTGCTCACTCAAGATGATGAGAATATAGAGAGTGTTTGTGTTCTTCTCTCTAAGCTCTCAAAAATTTGCACACTTTACAAAATGTCTCTCCCCTCAACCTCAAAACTCTTGCCATCCTTTTATAGCCAAAAATACCTTCCAATAAATTGTATTTAAAAATAGCACTAACAATTATAAATTCTATCTAAAAATAGCACTCACAAATAAATGATATTTAAAAATAGCACTAACAATAGCACTCACAATTTATAATACAAAAATGCTATTTAAAAATAGCACTAACAATAGCACTCACAATTTATAATACAAAAATGCTATTTAAAAATAGCACTAACAATTATAAATTCTATCTAATAATAGCACTCACAATTTATGATAAATAAATGCCATCTAAAAATAGCACTAACAATAGCACTCACAATTTATGATAAATAAATGTCATTTAAAAATAGCACTAACAATAGCACTCACAATTTATAATACAAAAATGCTATTTAAAAATAGCACTAACAATACCACTCACAATACAAAAATGCTAAAAAAAAAGCACTAACAAAGGTGTTAAAAATAATAACCATTATTATTATTACAAGAGTTAAAGAGGTTACCAAACAGTACAAATATGCATAACGTATAAATACGTATGACGTATAAATACGTAGAGCATACATATACATCCGTGAAACCGGGGACTAATTGAAAGAAAAATGTGCAATTAAGCCCTTTTGGTAAAAATTGATTAAATTGGAGGGCAAATTGACCTAATTGCACTTTAAGACTTTAGAATCCAATGTCATAGCTTATAAAAAGTGAGAATTGAAAACTAAAAGACTCGAAAAGGATTTTTTTTTTTTTTTTAGGCTCGGTATGGGTTTATGTTTGTGAAGGAACATAGTGACCCGAGCCGAATTTTTGAGATTTAAAGTGACACACTTGAAGAGGAAATTAAAACAAAATTATCGAATATTTTTGGGTATTTTTCTGACCACGAATGGTATTTTTCTAATTTTTTGGGTATTTTTATAATTAAATAAACTCGAAAATATTAAAAATACCGAAAAATATTTTTTGTTCAAAATTGGTTCCTAAGGCTAAACCAAGGCTTCCAAAGTTGATTTTGTGATTTTATGACCTTTTTTATATTTTTAATTAATTTTAAAGAATAAAAATCACAATAATAAATGGTAAAAAATCAGGTGTCAACAGCTGCCCCTCTTTGAGAGGAATCTCGTTAGAGGTTTCTCTCAAAGATAAGGTGGCACCTGATTCCTAACCGACTCAACTGGGAAAATGAGATAAGAAATGTTATGACATCGGATCCTTAAGCCTATTGATAAAAGCTCAAATCAATCCCCGATTTGCTCTAACAATTTGAACATGGGCCGGAGTGAGAGAGGCTTACTTGAAGCTCACCTGTCGGATGCTGCCGGTTGCGACGACTTTCAAGAAGATGCCTAGGACTCGTCATTCAGAATATCCTAGGGAGATTAAGCTCTGACCGGTATGGTAGGTCATACCATGATGGGATTCCTAACTGGTAGGAACCTAAGGAAGGCGCATCCCACACTTTAGGATTTGCCAATGATTTTGATCCGTATGGTGGATCGGGCCTTCGTGTTGATCTTTGAGGTGGTATCTACCTCGTATTGACCCTTATGGCGGTTTCTACCATGAGTTGACCCTTATGGCGGTTTCTACCATCATGTTGACCCTTCAGGCGGTTTCTACCTTTGATTGACCCTTTAGGCGGTTTCTACCTTCCTGTTGACCCTTCAGGCGGTATCTACCTTGAGTTGACCCTTTAGGCGGTTTCTACCTTGGTTTGACCCTTCAGGCGGTTTCTACCTTTGACTGACCCTTCAGGCGGTTTCTACCATTAATTTGACCCTTTAGGCGGTTTCTACCATTGGTTTGACCCTTCAGGCGGTCTCTACCTTTAGTTGACCCTTCATGCGGTATCTACCTTGAATTGACCCTTATGGCGGTTTCTACCTTTGTTTTGACCCTTTAGGCGGTTTCTACCTTTGATTTGACCCTTCAGGCGGTTTCTACCTTTGTTTTGACCCTTCACGCGGTTTCTACCTTGGTTTGACCCTTCAGGCGGTTTCTACCTTAAGTTGACCCTTCAGGCGGTTTCTACCTTGGTTTGACCCTTCAGGCGGTTTCTACCATAAGTTGACCCTTCAGGCGGTATCTACCTTAATTTGACCCTTCAGGCGGTTTCTACCTTGAGTTGACCCTTCAGGCGGTTTCTACCTTGTGTTGACCCTTCAGGCGGTATCTACCTCTTGTTTGACCCTTCAGGCGGTTTCTACCTTAAGTTGACCCTTCAGGCGGTTTCTACCTTGGTTTGACCCTTCAGGCGGTTTCTACCATGAGTTGACCCTTCAGGCGGTATTTACCTTTGATTGACTTTGAAAAGGGGTCTCATGACGAGGGTTCTCCACGTCCGATGAGATTTCCTGAATTTTGAAAAGGGGGTCTCATGACGAGGGTTCTCCACGTCCGATGAGACTGTTTGAATTTTGAAAAGGGGTCTCATGACGAGGGTTCTCCACGTCCGATGAGACTGCCTAAATTTTTGAAAAGGGGTCTCATGACGAGGGTTCTCCACGTCCGATGAGACTGCCTAAGTTTTGAAAAGGGGTCTCATGACGAGGGTTCTCCACGCCCGATGAGACTGCCTAAGTTTTGAAAATGGGTTTCATGACGAGGGTTCTCCACGTCCGATGAGACTGCCTAAGTTTTGAAAAATGGGTCTCATGACGAGGGTTCTCCACGTCCGATGAGACTGTTTGATATTTTGAAAATGGGTCCTGGGACGAGGGTTCTCCACGTCTGATAGGACTTTTTCTTTTAAAAGGGTTTTTCTTCCCCCTTTTTTTTGGAGACCCCGAAGTTTGTCGGGAATTCAGTTTTTGAAGCAGTGAAAGATTTTATCTTGACAAAGCTTCACTTGAGTCTGTTGAGGCGACATTCTAGGAGCTGGGTTCTCCAGGTATCCTGCAGAAGTTTGAGCCTGAAAGATTTTTCTTCACCAAGAAAACTTTAGTAATCTTTGGGAAGACCACGGCTGTCCATTTTGACAAAACCGTATGATTTAAGTTTTAATCATGAAATGTGCATTTTGATGCTGGAGGTTATCCAAAGCATTCTTGCAACATGCAAATGTGATCACAAATCCCTTGCACGGAAAATCTGGATCAACAGTTTGAAAATTCCAAAAAGAGTTTGTTCAAAACATCAATTGGAATATTTCTCGACAAGGAGGCCATCTCACCTGTTTGGAGGTAATGATTTTTATAAGGGACGCACTCAATTCCCTACTAACCTGTGCCTAGGTTTTAGGCTCATTCGCAGCGCATACATTTTGATCGGTTGGGAGGTCTTCCACGGGACCGGAATGTTAGGCTTGTATACTGGCTTTCAAGGGGGACTCGCTTTGGAGTCGAGGCCATTGAATGAAAGTCTTCACCATCTGCTCCGGGTTTACAAGTCAAGAACCCTGCAAAATGAGAAAGAAATAGTCTTGCTCGTACTTCTTCGAGCTAAGCTATATGTTAACCCAAGTGTCTTAGTCAGAGAAGACTGTTTCGGGGTTGTAACATTGGTAGGATTGGGGACCGAAAAAGGCTTATTTTTGGCCCAGAATTCGTGACGGGTTTGACATTGGTGATCATTGCTGATTTGCCACCTGTCCTTTCTTTTCTGCATCTTTAGCCTTTGAGGCGCGCAACCTATCTTGCGGTGTGCACCAGCTCTTTTAGAGAGCGTCTCTTGTTGCATTAAGAAGGTTGACAACTCTGTCTGCGCCTTTCCTCCGCGCTTGACATCATTTGGAGAGCAATCTTTTTATCTGACTCCTTTAGGAATTTTCTCTTTTCCCATCCAAGTTTCACTGGGAATCAAGCAAACAGCTTGCACGAGCATCGGCCTCGCTTTTACCAGGCACTTTGCTTTTTCTTGATGCGGTGGATTTTTCTCATTCATTTTTGGAATCCCGCTTTTTTCTCATCTTCATGGGATCATGTTAGACATATAGTCTAAACATGCTTTAAATATCAGTCCGGGAATTCTCTTCGTAATCCCTGAGTCTTGAACTCTTCCATTTTTGAAGTGGTGTGGCATCCGTCTTGGAATGATCACCAATGGGTTCATGAAATGAATTTGCAGGCTCAAGTTGGCTGTGCAAAGGATTCGGTGTGTGGGATAGAGAAATAAATGCTTCTCGTCATCCTATGGCACTTGGATTTCCATATAAACAATACACAAAGATTAATGTTAGTCCGAGCAAGAAAATTTCTAACCATTTTCTCCTGATGCTGCTGGACTCATCTCCATTCTGCCCCGATGTGGGGTGGTTCTTGACAGGGTTAAGAATGAAAATCGCCGTTTCAAATGGGTTGTCAATGGTCACCTGTAGTGTTTGGGGATATGAAACAATGCCTCCGTCGTCCCAATCCATGTAATCGCTGCGAATGGTCCCTACTTCCGTAGGTCCAGATTTTGCTGTCTGATCCGCTCCACTCCTCTCTCAAGTGTGTATAGGACGTGTTTGGATTTAGGCTTTGCCTCTCGTCTTTTGAGGAAGTGCCCTTTTGATTGTTTTGAACATTTTTTTATTGGAAAAATCTTTTTCATTTTCTCCAAAGATTTTACCCGTCAAAGGGGATTTTATGATGCCTCATGCATGTTTTTATTCATGTTCGGACAACCTCCTGTTTCAAAACATGAATGCCAATGAAATTTAAATTCTATGTCTTTTTCTAGACATTAGATTCTGAAAGCTTTTCTTTTCTTCTCTATTTGTTATTCCACATCTTCAAGGGATTTGGGAGAGGGATACTTACCTGTCCGTCGCGGCTGGAGATCCCTGAAGATGCGGAAGAAACATGTTATTGTTCGTTCATGAATTTTTCAAAAAATTAGAACGATACATCTTACCCTTGGTCATGTATTCCAACGGGTAATACATGGTATGTGAAAACCTGTTTCGCCTTGATGGCGATCCCCTCTATCTTGTGGCCTTGATCCCCCCGTTTTGTTGGCGATGAATCATTCTCAAGGATTTGCCCCAGAGGAGATCCATTTGTGTTTTCGGACGCATTCCAGCGCCACTCTTCAGAGTTCCTTTTATTCAAGAAAAATGAAATTTTTATCAAAATGTATGTCAAAGCATGAAGTGTGGAAGCGATACTTTTTACCATCCACTAGGTCTTATAATCAAAGACCATCTCCTGGAATCCTGACTTCCGAGGCTTTCGGCGCCAACAACTTCCTGTTAAATGAGTAAAAACTCGTGTTAGGCATGTGATCTTCGAAGACCAAATTGGAACAATACAAGGTTACCGTTCACCCAAATTCGTATCTTGGGGTTTGATTCTGATGCGGACGACTCTGTTATTGCGTCCATTGACTTTGCCAGAGGAGAAACGTCATTCTTTGTCTGGCGCACAAATGATTCACTTGCCCCAGTTGGGTGTGATTTGTCGTAGCAATATGCCTTAGCACTTTCCTTGTTTGTTGGCAATTTTCAATTCAATTTTGACAACGTCCATGCACATTTGTCCCCAGCCACTGGATGCTTTGTCTGGGGTTGGCTGATTTAGTCGTAGGCAATTTGATCCTGCCGCATTGACGCATTCAGGCTATTTGACATCCGCGAGAATGGGTTTACTCGTGATTGGGTACTTCAACAACCTGCGCGATGAAAGGAGTGAAAGAGTCAATCACCGCGTAAGGAGCTTTAATTGAAACGATTACGGATTTACTATCCCGGCTCTAGTCACTTCGGGCATCCAGGAGGATGGAAATTCTTCAGTGGTCCCATTCATTTTTGTCATCACCTGTAAGAATGGAAAACCATATCAGCTTGTGAATAAATCAATTTAATTTGGAACGAATATACCCTTTTCGACTTCAAGAGAGCCGATCCAAATTAGGTTGCCTCAGCTGGGCGACGTCTGGTTTGTCATTTGAATGCATGAGCTTTTGGGTGCATTGTCTCTTTTATCACCTGAGATAAAAAAAAATGGAGAAAAATTTATCCCCAGATCTGATTAAAAATCAATTAGGAACGATACGTCCTTTTACCAAACGAGTGGCTCTGCGGCCAAATGTATTTTACACTGAAGAGACGAATTCCACCATGCTCTACGGGTTTGGGGAATTTGCCCCTATTTTCGATAGAAATGAGCCTTATCGAGATGTATACAATACAAATAGATCCCTAATACAATCAATCTAAGAGACGAGATAGAGAGGACCCAAGCAAAATTAGTCTTATACAAGAGAACTAAAAATGCCGAACCAATCAAAGGAATGTGGTCCGAACACTTGGAGATGCCCCAGTTCCAGTCTTCGAGATGTGACTCCAGGATCACCGATTTTTTTAGGTGGTTTTAGATATATCAACCATCTAAAGACATGCACATGAGACAAGTGAGGATAAAACTTCTAAAAATCAAAGGATTTGGCACCTAAGGTCAAGGTTCCCACCTCGAGTTCTAGAAAGAGCAGATTCCAATGCACAACTATCGTTGCATTGGGGCTCGATCCATAGCTCAAAATGAGTGGAATTGAAAAGTGGATTACCCGGTGTTTTTCCTCACGGAGATTCCATTTTCAATCCCTTCTATTGTTTTCCTATAGACGGCGCCCGGGGTTTTAGGCGCGGTTGTGTGTATTTTCGGTGTCGTGCTAAAGCGATAAACATGCATCTTATTTAACAATCACCGCTTCAATATAAAACATACACACAATCATTCATTCCTACGCCAACCTGCATAAGACAATGTTAATCACAGACTACCCCCCTTATCACTCCAATCTGCAAAAACATATAACACCTATCATGAGCGGACTTACCTCACCTTTACGAGCGCCTGCATGGTTAGAAAAATCACTCAGCGTTTTAATTACGGCCTAAGTCCACTTGGGGTCTAGAACCATAGGTTCTAGAACAGAAGGTCCCCAGTGGAGTCGCCAGCTGTCGCGACCCGTCCGAAAGCGGACGCGGCTAATGGATTACCGATCGCGGGCCCTCCCAGGCCCATACCAAATCGCGACGGGAGTATATTTCAAAGGGATTCGACGATAGGAGTCGATCGCTTTCGACCTTAGTGTGGTCGTGGTGGCATGTGCAACTTGTGCATGCATTTGGAGTCGCCACCGGTATTTCTTGGAGGGTAGACCGGAAACCTTATTGACCGATTGGGAGAGATCGATCAATTCTGCGGAACCAGAGATTTTGGGTTCGGGGACTTGGTTACGTTGATGTCATTACCAACGTCATTTCGGTACCTAACGCGAGTGATTTTCCTAACTAGGATTTCATGCAGGCGCAATTTTGGGTGAGGTAAGTCTGACTTTACATATTAACCAGTTTAACATGCTCACGTAATCATAACAAATAAATAGATGTCAATCACATAAACATCTATCCTACGTGGTGATCATGGAATTATGATTTAATGGGTCTCGAGCCAATGAGACCACATTTAATCATTTTAATATTTTAATAACGGAGAGCCGCTCTTCGCTTCTTCTTGGTTTCTTGAACTCTTCAAGAATTGGGCCCCAAAGAGCTCGCCGACTTAAAAGGCTCATCCACGTAATCCTCGTAGCATTTACATTAACAATTGACTATGCTAAAAATAAAGATTACATGAAAAATAAAAGGAGTACGCAGCCTCCATTTAATAATTACAACCCCAAATATATAAATAATCACCATACATTCATATATACATCAATCACATTGATTAGGCATTTTTCCATGATCACCACCCTTCCACGTAAGTAATAAATTCACAATTTAAAACTTAGGAAGGCACAATAAAAATTCTACGTTGAATCATATTCAGAATTTTTACGTAAAATAAGATAGCCATAAATTTTCGATTCAAAATTGATTTAGTCTCAATTTTTGCTACGTTGATTAATTTATCATATAAAATAATCAACCTCCATTAGCCATGTACGACGAACAATTCGTTAATACATATTGGCCATAGTATTGCAAAAATTGCAAAAATCAATTAAATGCACGAAAACACCTAAGGATTGGCTCTGATACCACTATTGGGATCCACGTAACACGTAGCGGAAATAAACAACAACCCATACATGTATCTCCAGAGGCGTACTTCGTACATTTCAATCGAAAAAAAATCACAAAGCCTCAAAGGGAGTAAATAGATTACCTCTCGTAGCGTGCTTGAACGGAGGTGTCGGTTCGATGTTCTTCGATCTCAGCCTCCACAAGTGTTAGGCATCTAGTTCGGACGCACCACCAATTGACGAACGGGGAGACGACTAATAACTCCACAACAATTGTGCTAGCAATATACGGAATCAATATTCCGAACTTAGTATATTTTGCTCACTCAAGATGATGAGAATATAGAGAGTGTTTGTGTTCTTCTCTCTAAGCTCTCAAAAATTTGCACACTTTACAAAATGTCTCTCCCCTCAACCTCAAAACTCTTGCCATCCTTTTATAGCCAAAAATACCTTCCAATAAATTGTATTTAAAAATAGCACTAACAATTATAAATTCTATCTAAAAATAGCACTCACAAATAAATGATATTTAAAAATAGCACTAACAATAGCACTCACAATTTATAATACAAAAATGCTATTTAAAAATAGCACTAACAATAGCACTCACAATTTATAATACAAAAATGCTATTTAAAAATAGCACTAACAATTATAAATTCTATCTAATAATAGCACTCACAATTTATGATAAATAAATGCCATCTAAAAATAGCACTAACAATAGCACTCACAATTTATGATAAATAAATGTCATTTAAAAATAGCACTAACAATAGCACTCACAATTTATAATACAAAAATGCTATTTAAAAATAGCACTAACAATACCACTCACAATACAAAAATGCTAAAAAAAAGCACTAACAAAGGTGTTAAAAATAATAACCATTATTATTATTACAAGAGTTAAAGAGGTTACCAAACAGTACAAATATGCATAACGTATAAATACGTATGACGTATAAATACGTAGAGCATACATATACATCCGTGAAACCGGGGACTAATTGAAAGAAAAATGTGCAATTAAGCCCTTTTGGTAAAAATTGATTAAATTGGAGGGCAAATTGACCTAATTGCACTTTAAGACTTTAGAATCCAATGTCATAGCTTATAAAAAGTGAGAATTGAAAACTAAAAGACTCGAAAAGGATTTTTTTTTTTTTTTTAGGCTCGGTATGGGTTTATGTTTGTGAAGGAACATAGTGACCCGAGCCGAATTTTTGAGATTTAAAGTGACACACTTGAAGAGGAAATTAAAACAAAATTATCGAATATTTTTGGGTATTTTTCTGACCACGAATGGTATTTTTCTAATTTTTTGGGTATTTTTATAATTAAATAAACTCGAAAAATATTAAAAATACCGAAAAATATTTTTTGTTCAAAATTGGTTCCTAAGGCTAAACCAAGGCTTCCAAAGTTGATTTTGTGATTTTATGACCTTTTTTATATTTTTAATTAATTTTAAAGAATAAAAATCACAATAATAAATGGTAAAAAATCAGGTGTCAACACTTTTCGATGAGCGACACGGTAAGTCTCTAAAAAGTTTATAAAGAGGGTTGGGAAGATTCTATATTCCATCTCTAAATTAGTGCCCTCGATGGAGGTGGTGTCTATTTCCACGAGCAAAATACGGATTTCATCTTCAGTTTCTGGGTGATCGGCTATATGAGCATAGCCTCGACCGAGGAGGTTATAGAGTTTTTCCCACTGGGCCAAAATTTCGGCCGAGAAAGCGCGAATAGGAGAGGAGGTCATTTTCGTTGGAGTGAGGGAGAAGAAGATGAGTGTGGTAGAGTGATTAAAATATGAAAAGGCAATTATGTAAGAGTGTTAATCTTCTCTGCATTAACTCCTCCTTTTATAGCAACTCGAGAATGAAGAAAGGCATAGCAATAATGCTCGTGGAGCCAAGTTAATTGGGTAAAGCAATGGTGGCTCTTTCGGTGAACCATCAGATCTGTCCCAGTCCGCGATTTCAGGCTTGATAAACCTAAAAAAGTTGTAAAAAGATATGTCGGTGTCACCATATTAAAATTGAACGGGCGTTAAGCGCAACTATCGAAAAAAGTTGCGAAAGGATTTGGCGGTCCCATCATATTAAAAAACTGAGCGGGAGGCGAGCGTAGTTCCACCTTTTTGAAAATAAGTGGGAGACAGACTTGGATATCGAGAAAAGGAAATCGATTTGGTGTCCCTCCACGTTGAAAAGAAGAAAGAAGACGACAAAGCGGGAAATACGAAATCTTGGGAGCAACGCTTGCCTGATGATCTTCATCCATGTTTAAAGAACGTTTCATGGGCATACAGAACCACTCAAAAGAAAATTTAGGGAGAGTGAGCATACATGAGAGAGTAGAGAACCCTGAGTGAGCAAAAATTGATCGAACATTTTTCGATCCAACATGTTTGAGGGTTACCATCAGTTGCTAGAGGCGACTGATCCAAAAATCTCAGAAAATGAACTACTGAGAGATCTCGAAGATTCTAGGATGGCGTCTGGTACCAGAACCACAGAACCCAACCCTTTCGGCAACGAAGTTCAGGATCTCAGCAGCGACGACAACAGCAGCAGCGATGGTCAATCCCGGAAAAGGAAACGTCGCCAGTGCCACACTCAGAATGAAATCCAAGAGCTTGAAGCTTTCTTTAGTGAATGCCCTCTCCCGAACATGAAACAAAGAAATGAATTGGGCCAGAAGCTAGGGATGAAACCTTTGAGGGTCAAGTTTTGGTTTCAAAATAAGCGAGCCAAATTGAGGGCTCAACACAGACGTCAAGAACTTGCGATTCTAAAGGAGGAAAACGAAAAGCTTCGAGCGGAGAACATGAGGTATAAGAAAGCTCCCAGCACTATCGCTTGCCTTAATTGCGGTGGCCCTATCACTCTCGGCGAAATGTTCCTTGATAAGCTTTATATGAGGATTGAAAATGCTCATTCACCACCCCACTCCCTCGAACCATCTTCGATACAATCGGATTTTGTTGGAGATATGCATGAACAAATCAATTCTACGAAGTCAATACCGATGCCTTCTAAAGGATGTGATATGCGTCACCATGATTGGAGTTTCCTTAACGATGAGCTTACTATCACGACCGACCAATCCAAAGCTGATGAATTCCCTCCACAACAATTTCCGGCTCGATCAAATCCTATTGGAAATAGGCCAGAGAGCAATAGCCAAGTTGTCAACACTGTTCCGGGTCGCAAGAAGACGAGGGTCAATTGGTCCCCCGAGCTTCATCTCAAGTTCCTTAGTGCGGTTCAGCAACTAGGGATCAATTCAGCATATCCAACGCGCATACTTGAGATCATGAACATACCAGGACTCACTAAAGATGGAGTCGCGAGTCACCTCAAGAGCTACAGAAGGGCGCTAAGACAGCGCCACACAGCACTGAACCTGAAAGAACTCAACTTGTGCCTAAACACTAGGCATGGCTATAACTACAATGCCCCTGAAGTAAGAAATACCCTGCCGAATCTAGGCACCGACCAAGCTGGTAGCAGCACCATCGACTACTTGGGCGCTAATCAGAATATTCCCCCGAATCATCTCAGCACCCCTCAAGAGTATATGCCACAAGTGCAGCAGGTACGAACTCCTTGGTTTGAGCAGCAACTTTTCGCTAGTGCTCTTCCTATCCCCGATCAACATATTGCGCCTAGTGTTCAAAGATCTGCCCGGCTTGGGCATATGATTTCGGAAGATCAAGTGGGCGGATACTCTGAGGATTTTTGTTTCTTCCATTCCCAAATGGAAGGTGCTTTTGATAGTGAACCGATCAATCATCCTCTTATAATCTCGAGCAACGACGAAGGTTCTAGCTCGAAGAATCAGATCGCTCACAACAGAAACAGGAATCCTTCAACGCCAAGCGATGATGGTCAACCCGAATATCAGTTGCTCGAAGAATCAAAAGATTTCCTTGATGAGGAGCTCCATATCTGGATCGATCAGTTTAAAACTGATGGACTTATGAAGTTATGATCCAAAATGACGATTATATGTCTGATTCATGGTGTAACTGGCTGATCACCGAGAATCCTCAAGGGAACTAGGCACATGTGACTGGATGTATCATTAATCTTTCTGTCATAAAGTCTTCCAAGCAAGATAATCTTCCTTAATGCCTAGAGTTAATCTGGGGCAGCGATCAGTACTACCTGCGAGCATCATCATGCTTGAGTGCGACAATCCCTTGTTAGATTAGAGTCGAGGCGAATCAATTGAACGCCACGAAGAAAAACATTTAAAGGCTTCACATAGGAAAATGCGAGCAAAAGCCCGAGCGAGCTCAAAGACGGTTAGCTCTGTATCGTTCTAAGGGACCTTTAGTCGTTATGAACTCTAAATTGAGCTTGTTTCATTCTCGATGGGGGTCGCTAACTGCTTCAAGAATTTTATAACAAAAAACGAACCAGTTAGGGACGCCAATAGTGATGTGTCCTGTAGTCAGTGAAATGGAAGTGGTACGAAACGTCAGGAGTTCGATCTCGGGATTGAAAAATCATTTTATCAGTTGGTCTATCACCCGATGAAGTTCAAAGAGATTCGACGCAGATGACTATAGAACTTGGGGCAATTCGAAAATCATCGATTCATTTTCATCAAGCGGCGAAGTTGGTATTGTAAAATGTGAAGCATGCAAATGACAAATCCGAAGCAGAAGGAGATGAATCATGATTCGCTTATCCAAGGTCGGGATTTCAACCTTCGACTAAAGCCAAATCTAGGATGAGTTTTTGATCTTGCCCACTCGACAAAACCCATCTCCACTGAAAATGGGGGCAAACCATTCCTACATCCGGAAAGCATGTCGAAGCCGAAGACATCAAATTCATCGTTTAATCCGTGGGGCAAGTCCCTGAAGCCATAGTTATCATCCGCAGAGCGTAATGGAATCCATCCTTTCAATGTAAAACGCATTTGGCCGCGGAGCCACCCATTTGGTAAAAAGAACGTATCGTTCCTAAATGATTTTCAATCAGATGCGGGGATAATGTTCTCTCATTTTCCTCTCAGGTGATGAACAGAGACGAGGCACCCAAGAAGCCATGCATTCAAATAACATAACAGTGCATGAAACACGCCCAAAAAGATGAATGAATCTCCTTCGACGTAAATCCTCGAGGTGGATTCGTTGCCCAACCAGACGAAGAAATCATGGCCACAAGCTTGAGGGCCGGCTTCTACAATCTGCACATTGGCATGCAGAATGGAATTCAAATCAAGAGTAAAGTAGTATCGTCCCAATTTGTTTTGAATTTGGAAACCCAAAATAATGCTTAATATTTATCCTTGGCAGGAGCTCGCCATCAGGGCAGACATATTTTCACAACCCTTGTACACTCGTTGGAGCATATGACCAAGGGTAAGATGTATCGTTCCAATTTTTGTAAAGTTTTAGAATATACGATGACATATCCCTTTTATATTTCCAGGATCTCCAGCCTCGATGGGCAGGTAAGTATCCCTTTTCCCAATTCATTGGAGATTAAAAACTTTCAGAATTAATTCGATTCTCACATCTAAAAAGACATAGAATTCTTACTTCATTGACATTCATGTTTTAAAACATGAGATTGTCTGAACATGAATTACACATGTATGGTGCGTCACAAAATCCCTTTGAAGGATAAATCTTGATGAAATGAAATGAATTTTTCCAACAAGAGTCGTTTGAACTGTTCAAAAGGGTATTTTCTCATAAGAGAAGCGAGCCTAATCCAAACACGTCCCATACACACTTGAGAGATGAGGAGATTGGAAATGATAGCGAAACCTTAACCTATGGATATAAGGGTCATTCGCAACGATTACATGGATCGAGATGACAGAGGCATTTATTTCTTCATTCCAAACACTACAGATGCCCATTGAGAACCCCATTGAACGGCGATTTTCATTCTCAACCCTGTCAAGAACCATCCCACATTGGGGCAAATGAAGGTTAGTCCAACAGTATCAAAAAGTAAACGGTTTGAAATTTTCTTGCTCGGACTAACATAAATCTTTGTGTGTTGTTTATATGATAATCCAAGTGTCATAGGATGACGAGAATAATTCATTTCTCTATCCTACACACTGTTATCCTTTGCACGACCAAGTTGAGCCAGCAAATTCATTTCATCAACCTATTGGTGATCATTGCATATTCCAAAGCAAAGGCAACATCACTCTAGGAATGGAAGTGTGCCAAAGTTTAAGTTGCATATTTAGCATGTTGCCGAAAATCCTAGCTCCAAAAGAAAAGAAAAACACGGGATTAAAAAAAGGGGGAAAAGAAAAATCCCTAGCATCAAGAAAAAGCAAAGTGCCTGGTAAAAAGCAAGGCTGATGTCTATTCAAAATATCCCCAGTAAAGTCTAGATATACGATGAAAAGACCCTGCAAAGGAGTCAGATCAAGATGACTACTCTCCAAATGATGTCGTGCTCAAATTGCAAACACACAAACAGACGGTCTCTTAATGTAACAAGAGACGCTTTTAAACATCCTTGTGCGCTCTAAAAGAGGAGTGTACACTTCAAGAAATGGAGATGTTCTTCGAAGGACATGTGGCAAATTTGCAATGATCACCAATGCCAAACCCTTCACAATTTCTGGGCAAAAAATAAGCCTTTTTCGGTCCCCAATCCTTCCAATGTTACAACCCTGAAGCAGTCTTATCTGACTAAGACACTTGGGTTAATGTATAACTTAGCTCAATGAAGTACGAGCAAGACTATTTCTTTCTCATTTTACAGGGTTCTTGACTTGTAAACCCGGAGCAGATAGTGAAAAATTTCGTTCAACGGCCTTGACTCAAAAGTGAGTCCCCCTTGGAAATCGATATCCAAGCCTAACACTACGGTCCCGTGAAAGACCTCCTGATCGGTCGAAATGTATGCGTTGCGAATGATCCTGAAATCCAGGCACAGGTCGGTAGGAAATTGAGCACTTTTCCTATTAAAGATCATTATCACAGAGCAGTGAGGAGCCTTCTTGGATGAGAAATACTCCAATGGATGTTTTGAGCAAACTCTTTTTGAAATTTTCAAATTGTTTGATCTAGAGTTTCCGTGCAAGGAATTTATGATCACATCTGTATATGGTACGAATGTTTTGGATAACCTCCAGCAATCAAAATGCACATTTCATGACTAAAACTTAAGTCGTAGAATTTTGTCAGTTAGACAATTATTGTCTTCCCAAAGATTACTAATATCTTCTTGGCGAGGAAAATTTTTTCAGGTCTAAGCTTTCTGCAGGACTTTTGGCCGCCCCAAAGACTGGGTGCGTCATCCTTAGGTGAAGCCTTTTAGTAGGCAAATCTTTTCTAAGACCGATCCACAGAATGATCGAGTCTCCAACTAGCCCCGAAGAGCGGGTACGTCATCCTTTGATTCATATCAATTTGGAATCTCATAAATGGTAGAAACCGCCTGAAGGGTCAACTCAATGGTAGAAACCGCCTGAAGGGTCAATCAATGGTAGAAACCACCTGAAGGGTCAACACAATGGTAGAAACCGCCTGAAGGGTCAATGTATGGTAGAAACCGCCTGAAGGGTCAACCAATGGTAGAAACCGCCTGAAGGGTCAAAACAATGGTAGAAACCGCCTGAAGGGTCAATGTATGGTAGAAACCGCCTGAAGGGTCAACCAATGGTAGAAACCGCATGAAGGATCAACCAATGGTAGAAACCACATGAAGGGTCAATGAATGGTAGAAACCGCCTGAAGGGTCAAAGGACTGGTAGAGACCGCCTGAAGGATCAACCCAATGGTCCGATCCACCATACGGATCAAAGCCTTGATGAATCCCGAACGCAGGAGGATTCGTTTTCCCTAATAAGCCTTACATTAGGCAAGCCATTTCTAGTTTAGTCCACCACACGGATCAAAACCCTTGGCAAATTCCCAAATGTGGGACGCGTCTTCCTTAGGTTCCTATCAGTTAGGAATCCCATTATGGTTTGACCTACCATACAGGTCAGAGCTTAACATCCCCGGGACACTCCGATGACAAGTCCTTAGGAATCTACTTGAACCCATCAGACACAGAAAATGCCGCAAGCATTCGACAGGTAAGGGGCAGGGAAGTCTATCTACTCCTTAACTTTCTTACATCATATCAGGGAATTGAATGAGCACATCTCTTTTTAAGGAAAAGCACACATTGATGGGCATGAAAATTGGATGTCATGATTTCTTTTCTTTTCCCAGTCGAGTCGATCGGAACACAGGTGTCACCTTGTCTTTGAGAGAAACCTCTGACGAAATTCCTCTCAAAGAGGGGCAGCTGTTGACACCTGATTTTTGATCAGTCTTTCATAGTTTATTTTTTAAAAATTCATAAAAAATCTATAAAAAGTTAAAAAAATTAAAAAATCATCTTTGGTAGCCTTGACCAAGCTAAAGGAACCATTTTTGATAAAAAAAAATAATTTGTCATATTTTTTAATATTTTCCAAAAATAGAAAAATACATGAAAAATGAAGAAAAATAGCGTTCGATGTCGTAAAAATATAGAAAAATAGTCAATATTTTTATTTTAATTTCCTTTTCATTTTGAACTCATAAATAGTCAAAATTCAAGTTCAATTGCATGTGTTTCTTCACGACGCATAGAGTTGAATTTGGCAAAAAAATGTCATTCGAGTATTTTAATTTGTAAATTTCTACATATTTTTTAGTCTTGACGTCCAATTAGATCGACCACCATCTACAATAAATTCCCCTTGCTGAATATTTTCGTTTTTATTTCACATGATTTCATGGTGTAAAACGCCGAGTGGATCCCCAAATATAATCGGGTCGGCATGAGCTCGATAGCTCGTCCAAGACCAAACCAGGGCACGGCGAACCCCATGTGAGTACTCTCGAACTCCTTCGATGCTTCATAATGCTTTTCTTAGGTTAGATCGTGTGTAGAATGGCTAGGACAGCTAAATCATTCTTGAGCTGTGATTGATAAATAGGGCCTTACTAGGAATGCCATGTGATTTATTTGCATATCTAGATTCCTTGAGTTGCGCATTTTATTACTGATTGTGATTGCTAGGATAATCACTTCTATCTGCATGAATTTCTAGATTTAGGGTTCATACCTTACTCATCCGCATGAATCTCAGGCTAGAAAATTCAGTCAACTTAGGTACCGAAAGGGCGTCAACTCTGACAGTTGGTGTAACTAAGTCCCCGAAACCATTTCTCTGGTTCTCGCAGAATTGAATAGAAACTCCCAACTATTCGATTGGATGGTCCAATCACACCATAAAAAAATGATTGGTGGCGACTCCATGGCATGCATACTTAGCACATGTCACTAGACCACACTGAAAGTCGATCACGCATACCTCCGTTGCAATTTGGGTAATGGGCCTTGGGAGAGGCCCGCGTCCGACCAGACAGGACGACCCATTAGCTCTCGAGAGCCCGACAACCTTAAGAGGGTCGCG
This sequence comes from Rhodomyrtus psidioides, assembly GCA_021437785.1. Classification (NCBI taxonomy): domain Eukaryota; kingdom Viridiplantae; phylum Streptophyta; class Magnoliopsida; order Myrtales; family Myrtaceae; genus Rhodomyrtus; species Rhodomyrtus psidioides. The sequence continues at coordinate 15,866,412 of JAILYB010000003.1, read as the reverse complement.
ACAGCGGTTTCTACCTTTGATTGACCCTTCAGGCGGTTTCTACCTTTGATTTGACCCTTCAGGCGGTATCTACCATCATTTGACCCTTCAGGCGGTATCTACCGTTGTTTTGCTTTGAAAAGGGGTCTCATGACGAGGGTTCTCCACGTCCGATGAGACTGCCTGATTTTTTAAAAGGGGTCTCTTGACGAGGGTTCTCCACGTCCGATGAGACTGCCTGATTTTTGAAAAGGGGTCCCGAGACGAGGGTTCTCCACGTCTGATAGGGCTGCTTGATTTTGAAAAAGGGTCCCGAGACGAGGGTTCTCCATGTCTATTGGGATTGCTTGATTTTTTTAAAAAAGGGGTCCTGGGACGAGGGTTCTCCACGTCATGTTAGGACTGTTTGATATTTTTGAAAAGGGGTCCTAGGACGAGGGTTCTCCACGTCATGCTAGGACTTGGGTCTGTTGAGGCGACATTCTGGGAGCTGGGTTCTCCAGGTATCCTGCAGAAAGTTCAAACCTGAAAGATTTTTCTTCACCAAGAAAATGTTAATAATCTTTGGGAAGACAATAATTGTCCAATTGACAAAATTTTATGACTTAAGTTTTAGTCATGAAATGTGCATTTTGATGTTGGAGGTTATCCAAAGCATTCTTACAACATGCAAATGTGATCACAAATTCCTTGCATGGAAAATTTGGATCAACAGTTTGAAAATTCCAAAAAGAGTTTGTTCAAAACATCAATTGGAATATTTCTCGACAAGGAGGTCTTCTCACCTGTTTTGAGATAGTGGTTTTTATAGGGGATGCACTCAATTCCCTACTAACTTGTGCCTAGGTTTTAGGCTCATTCGCAACGCATACATTTTGATCGGTCGGGAGGTCTTCCACGGGACCGTAATGTTGGGCTTGGTTATTGATCTTCAAGGGGGACCCGCCTTGGAGTCGAGGCCATTGAATAAAAATTTTCATCATCTGCTTCGGGTTTACAAGTCAAGAACCCTGCAAAATGAGAAAGAAATAGTCTTGCTCGTACTTCTTCGAGCTAAGCTATATGTTAACCCAAGTGTCTTAGTCAAAGAAGACTGTTTCAGGGTTATGATGTTGGTAGGATTGGGGACCGAAAAAGGCTTGTTTTTGGCCAGAATTCATGAGGGGATTGACATTGGTGATCATTGCAAATTTGTCACCTGTCTTTTCCATTATGCATCTTCAATTTTTGAGGCGTGCAACCACTTTTGAGGTGTGCACAAATTTTTTAGAGAGCGTCTCTGGCTGCATTAAGAGATTGACAACTCTGTCTGTGTCTTCGCTCCGCGGCTGACATCATTTAGGGGGCAGTCTTTCTGACCTGACTCCTTTAGTGGTTTTTTTTTCTCTTCCCAATTAGGCTTTATTGGGGATCAATCAAACAGTTTTCACGAGCATCAGCCTTGCTTTTACCAGGCACTTTGCTTTTTCTTGATGCCGTGGATTTTTCTCATTCATTTTTGAAATCCCACTTTTTCTCATCTTCATGGGATCATGTTAGACATATAGTCTAAACATGCTTTAAATATCAGTCCGGGAATTCTCTTCGTAATCCCTGAGTCTTGAATTCCTCCGTTTATGAGGTGATGATGCCTTTATCTTGGAATGTGCAATGATCACCAACGGGTTCATGAAATGGATTTGCAGGCTCAACTTGGCTGTGCAAAGGATATGGTGTGTGGGATAGAGAAATGAATGCTTCTCGTCATCCTATGGCACTTGGATTACCATATAAACAACACACAAAGATCGATGTTAGTCCGAGCAAGAAAATTTCTAACAATTTTCTCCTGATGCTGCTGGACTCACCTCCATTTTGCCCCGATGTAGGGTGGTTCTTGACAGGGTTAAGAATGAAAACCGCCGTTCAAAGGGGTTATCAACGGTCACCTGTAGTGTTTGGGGGATATGAAACGAATGCCTCCGTCGTCCCAACCCATGTAATGGCTGCGAATGGTCCCTACTTCCGTAGGTCCAGATTTTGCTGTCTGATTCGCTCCGCTTCTCTCTTAAGTGTGTATAGGACGTGTTTGGACTAGGCTTTGCCTCTCGTCTTTTGAGAAAATGTCCTTTTGAGAGTTTTGAACAACTTTTGATTGGAAAAATCTCTTTCGTTTTCCCAAAAATTTTACCCATCAAGGGGATTTTATGGTGCACCATGCACGTTCTTATTCATGTTCAGACAACCTCCTGTTTCAAAACATGAATGCCAATGAAATTTGAATTATATGCCTTCTCTAGACATTAGATTCTGAAAGCTTTTCTTTTCTTTTTTTTATTCAACATCTTCAATGGATTGGGGAGAGGGATACTTACCTGTCCCCCGCGGTTGGAGATCCCTGAAAATGCGGAAGAAACATGTTATTGTCCGTTCAGAAATTTTCAAAAAATTAGAACGATACATCTTACCCTTGGTCATGTGTTCCAATGGGTAATACATGGGATGTGAAAACCCGTTTCGCCTTGATGGCGAGCCCCTGTCAAAGATGGGAATTAGGTGTCAGTTTGCGTTCCAAAATTCCAGGCAAATTGGAACGATACAGCTTTATTCTTGCTTTGTGTTTCCATTTGAGCACAAACGCGCGGCTTGCAGAAATTGGCCATCTATATTGTGGCCATGATTCCTCCGTTTGGTTGGCGGTAAATCCTTCTCAAGGATTTGCCATGGAGGAGATCCATTTGTGTTTTTGGACGCGTTCCAGCGCCGCTCTTCAGAGTTCCTTTTATTCAAGGGAAAAAGAAAATTTTATCAAAATGCATGTCAAAGCATGTGACGTAGGAGCGATACTTTTTACCATCCACGAGGTCTTATAAACAAAGAGCATCTCATGGAATCCTGACTTCTAAGGCCAATGATTCTATTCGCCTCCATGTTAGCGCGCTCTTTTCATTTGAGGCTTTCAGCGCCAACGACTTCCTGCAAAATGAGTAAAAACTCATGTTAGGCATGTGGTCTTCGAAGACCAAATTGGAACGATACAAGGTTACCGTTCACCCAAATTCGTATCTTGGGGTTTGATTCTGATGCGGACGACTCTGTTATTGCGTCCATTGACTTTGCCAGAGGAGAAACGTCCGGCGTACAAATGATTCACTTGCCCCAGTTAGGCATGGTTTTGCTGTTTGTCATCTCTGGATTCGATGACCATGGTCTGATGCGCTTTCATGGGGGATCATGAGAGTTTGCCCCCGGTTTGGCTCCTCAAAGCAAATGGGGGGAACCTGCTCCCATTGATTTTTGCAGATTCTGATCATCCATCTCGATTGTCAGAGTCCTTGATCAATTTTATCTGTCTCAAGACAGCTTGATATTCTTGGGATTCGTCATGTGGCGGTTTGGTGATTCTCTCGATCACAGTCGCCATTTGAGGTATTTGATGTTCCCTGTTTGTTATTTGAAAGCATTACATCCTGCGTCCTCTGCTCTTGATCATCATCTGAGAGGAAAAGAAAGGAAGCATTATTCCCATATCAAGAAAACAATCATTTTGGAACGATACGTCCTTTTACACTTGATTTGCATTCCGTTTTGCTGTTGCATATTGATATGCACAACATCTATCAAATTCCTCCATCCGTGCTTGAAGGTATTTGCAACGCCTACGGTTCATTTGCCCCAGCTGGGCAACGTCTGTTTTGTCATTTGAATGCATGAGCTTTTGGGTGCATTGTCTCTTTTATCACCTGAGATAAAAAAAAATGGAGAAAAACTTATCCCCCGATCTGATTAAAAATCAATTAGGAACGATACGTCCTTTCACCAAACGAGTGGCTCTGCGGCCAAATGTATTTTGCACTGAAGGGACGAATTCCACTATGCTCCACGGGTTTGGGGAATTTGCCCCCATTTTCGATAGAAATGAGCCTTATCAAGATGTATACAATACAAATAGATCCCTAATACAATCAATCTAAGAGACGAGATAGAGAGGATCTCAGCAAAATTAATCTTATACAATAGAACTAAGAATGTCAAATCAATCAAAGGAATGTGGTCCGAACACTTGGAGATGCCCCAGTTCCAGTCTTCGAGATGTGACTCCAGGATCACCGATTTTTTTTTTTTAGGTGGTTTTAGATATACCAACCATCTAAAGACATGCACATGAGACAAGTGAGGATAAAACTACCAAAAATCAAAGGATTTGGCACCTAAGGTCAAGGTTCCCACCTCGAGTTCTAGAAAGAGCAGATTCCATTGCACAACTATCGTTGCATTGGGGCTCGATCCATAGTTCGAAATGAGCGGAATTGAAAAGTGGATTACCCCGTGTCTTTCCTCACGGAGATTCCATTTTCAATCCCTTCTATTGTTTTCCTATAGACGGCGCCCGGGGTTTTAGGCGCGGTTGTGTGTATTTTCGGTGTCGTGCTAAAGCGATAAGCATGCATCTTATTTAACAATCACCGCTTCAATATAAAACATACACACAATCATTCATTCCTACGCCAACCTGCATAAGACAATGTTAATCACAGACTACCCCCCTTATCACTCCAATCTGCAAAAACATATAACACCTATCATAAGCGGACTTACCTCACCTTCAAGAGCGCCTGCATGGTTAGAAAAATCACTCAGCGTTTTAATTACGGCCTAAGTCCACTTGAGGTCTAGAACCATAGGTTCTAGAACAAATTCCCCAGCGGAGTCGCCAGCTGTCGCGACCCGTCCGGAAGCGGACGCGGCTAATGGATTACCGATCACGGGTCTTGGATCGGCGCGAGCCCTCCCAGGCCCATACCAAATCGCGGCGGGAGTATTCTTCGACGATAAGAGTCGATCGCTTTCGACCTTCAGTGTGGTCGTGGTGGCATGTGCAAATTGTGCATGCATTTGGAGTCGCCACCGGTCTTTCTTGGAGGGTAGACCGGAAACCTTACTGACCGATTGGGAGAGATCGATCAGTTCTGCGGAACCAGAGATTTTGGGTTCGGGGACTTGGTTACGCTGGTGTCATTACCAACGCCCTTTCGGTACCTAACGCGAGTGATTTTCCTAACTAGGATTTCATGCATGCGCAATTTTGGGTGAGGTAAGTCTGACTTTACATATTAACCAGTTTAACATGCTCACGTAATCATAATAAAAAAAAATAGATGTCAATCACATAAACATCTATCCTACGTGGTGATCATGGAATTATGACTTAATGGGTCTCGAGCCAATGAGACCACATTTAATCATTTTAATATTTTAATAACGGAGAGCCGCTCTTCGCTTCCTCTTGGTTTCTTGAACTCTTCAAGAATTGGGCCCCAAAGAGCTCGCCGACTTAAAAGGCTCCCCCACGTAATCCTCGTAGCATTTACATCAACAATTGACTATGCTAAAAATAAAGATTACATGAAAAATAAAAGGAGTACTCAGCCTCCATTTAATAATTACAATCCCAAATATATAAATAATCATCATACATTCATATATACATCAATCACATTGATTAGGGATTTTTCCATGATCACCACCCTTTCACGTAAGTAATAAATTCACAATTTAAAACTTAGGAAGGCACAATAAAAATTCTACGTTGAATCATATTCAGAATTTTTACGTAAAATAAGATAGCCATAATTTTCGATTCAAAATTGATTTAGTCTCAATTTTTGCTACGTTGATTAATTTATCATATAAAATAATCAATCTCCATTAGCCATGTAAGACGAACAATTCGTTAATACATATTGGCCATAGTATTGCAAAAATTGCAAAAAATCAATTAAATGCACGAAAACACCTAAGGATTGGCTCTGATACCACTGTTGGGATCTACGTAACACGTAGCGGAAATAAATAACAACCCATGCATGTATCTCCATAGGCGTACTTCGTGCATTTCAATCGAAAAAAAATCACAAAGTCTCAAAGGGAGTAAATAGATTACCTCTCGTAGCGTGCTTGAACGGAGGTGTCGGTTCGATGTTCTTCGATCTCAGCCTCCACAAGTGTTAGGCATCTAGTTCGGACGCACCACCAATTGACGAACGGGGAGACGACTAATAACTCCACAACAAATGTGCTAGCAATATGCGGAATCAATATTCCGAACTTAGTATATTTTGCTCACTCAAGATTGTGAGAATATAGAGAGTGTTTGTGTTCTTCTCTCTAAGCTCTCAAAAATTTGCACACTCTACAAAATGTCTCTCCCCCTCAACCTCAAAACTCTTGCCATCCTTTTATAGCCAAAAATACCTTCCAATAAATTGTATTTAAAAATAGCACTAACAATTATAAATTCTATCTAAAAATAGCACTCACAAATAAATGACATTTAAAAATAGCACTAACAATAGCACTCACAATTTATAATACAAAAATGCTATTTAAAAATAGCACTAACAATAGCACTCACAATTTATAATACAAAAATGCTATTTAAAAATAGCACTAACAATTATAAATTCTATCTAATAATAGCACTCACAATTTATGATAAATAAATGCCATTTAAAAATAGCACTAACAATAGCACTCACAATTTATGATAAATAAATGTCATTTAAAAATAGCACTAACAATAGCACTCACAATTTATAATACAAAAATGCTATTTAAAAATAGCACTAGCAATAGCACTCACAATACAAAAATGCTAAAAAAAGGCACTAACAAAGGTGTTAAAAATAATAACCATTATTATTATTACAAGAGTTAAAGAGGTTACCAAATAGTACAAATATGCATAACGTATAAATACGTATGAAGTATAAATACATAGAGCATACGTATACATCCGTGAAACCGGGGACTAATTGAAAGAAAAATGTGCAATTAAGCCCTTTTGGTAAAAATTGATTAAATTGGAGGGTAAATTGACCTAATTGCACTTTAAGACATTAGAATCCAATGTCATAGCTTATAAAAAGTGAGAATTGAAAACTAAAAGACTCGAAAAGGAATTTTTTTTTTTTTTTTAGGCTCGGTTCGGGTTTATGTTTGTGAAGGAACATAGTGACCCGAGCCGAATTTTTGAGATTTAAAGTGACACACTTGAAGAGGAAATTAAAACAAAATTATCAAATATTTTTGGGTATTTGTCTGACCACGAATGGTATTTTTCTGATTTTTTGGGTATTTTTATAATTAAATAAACTCGAAAAATATTAAAAATACCGAAAAATATTTTTTGTTCAAAATTGGTTCCTAAGGCTAAACCAAGGCTTCCAAAGTTGATTTTGTGATTTTATGACCTTTTTTGATATTTTTAATTAATTTTAAACAATAAAAATCACAATAATAAATGGTAAAAAATCAGGTGTCAACAATCATGAATTTATCAAACTCATTTAAGTGGGCTCTGATAGATGTGCCTTCAACCATCCACAACTGAAACATCCTCTTCAGCATATACAAGCGATTCTTCAAATCTTTCATACCATAGAGTGCCTGAAGTTTAGCCCACAACGTTGTGGCATCCTTTTCCTTGCTATATCTATCAACACCTCATCCGATAAGTGCAACCTGATTATACTTCTCGCCTTTCTGATTAACCTGTCCTTTTCGGCATCTTCCATTATTTCAGGCAATTTATCCTTGCCCTCCAATGCCTCGGCCAAACCTTGAGTCGTTAGTAACGCCTCCACCTTGAGACTCCATAACTCAAAGTTATTCCTCTCGTTAAACTTCTCAATCTCAAATTTTGCTCCAGACATAATTGCAGCAACAGAATTTCCAGACAAAGCCCCAAAAAAACTGCTGAAATCCTAACTGTAGCTCTGATACCAATTGTTGAGATTATATAACGCGAAAAAGGCCAACGGATCTTGCAAATATGTCAATACGAAATTACCAAATAAATTACGAGGAACAATAAAGGACACCAGATATTACGTGGTTCGGTCTGAATATCGGTACCTACATCCACGGGGAGAGCCATCAATATAATCCACTTTAATCGGAGAGTCAGATTTACAATAGCTCATGCACTCGAGTGTTTCCCGCACCTAAATTAAGCCCAACGCAAACCCACAAGTAATCTCACAATCTCTCACTGAACTCTCACTTAAAGACTCATAGAGAGAAAATCAATACTTGTCTTGTTTGCTCTTCAGTGAATTGATCGAGGTATCTTAGCTCCTCTGGCCATTCTCTTGTCCATGGTATAATGACTTCAGGAGTCTTATCGGGTTTCGCCTTTTTGAGCGTGATGCGTTTTGGCTTTGTCTTGGTTGCAGGGCGTCTTCTTCTTCCCCATAGGGTGATCCTAGGTATGCCCTCATTAGCCTATTGTTCAGCCTTTCGACGGGCATATGCCTCTCTAGCCAGGTGGTTGCGACGTTGTCTCTTCATCTCTAAGTAATCCTTGAACATTTCGTCTGTTTGTCACTTGAACCTGAGGTTATCGACATAGTAGCGGGTTTGGCAATCTTCGGCGTATCCCGACTTGCGTCCAGTTAGCTCTCGACCATGCACAAATCTGGTAAAGTGCAACCTCATGCTCGGTCCCGGGTGAGTGACTTTTCTTAGGTATTCGAAGGTTACCAACTCCGTTGAACTTCTAGGGAACAACGGCATCCTACCCCCCTTATCATCGTTATTTCAATTAGTCACTTGAGTGATTTTCATGATGCATGCAGATGCACATGGATGTATGAAATACATGAGTCATACTATGGACGGGAAATAGTAATGTACATTGAAAGTAAATGCCTTACCAACCAAACTTGGGGAATGTAAAATTTTCCCCTGTAACAATGGACGATTTTAGGTATACCAACCATCCATGGACATGCGCATGAGACAAGTGGGTATACTCTAAAAATCAAAAATTGGGTGAGGAACCTATGGCTCAGGCTCTCACGATCCAAACAAGGCAGACTCCTCCCCAAGGGTACCCACCCAAGAGGGCTAGATATCGCCAATTTGGATTGTGAGCGGGAACGAATACGAAAGTCTCAAGTGCCATCAAACACGAGATCCTTTCGCATCATTTCCCTATCTAAGGTAACCTAGGGGTGGTTACAGTCGGGGTTTGATCACCAGTGTGTGCGATATGTCGTGATCATCATAATGCAAGGTCATGCACAGCAGTTTGTATCAAACACCGCTTCAATATGTGCGTAAGATAAACATACATTCCTAACTCCGACATGTAGGAAAAATGTCAACAATCACTCCACCCCTTATTTCCCCAATCTGCAAAAACATCTAACACAACGATTAGCGTACGTATCTCACCTTCGAGAGCATCTGCAGAAAATAAAGTCAGATAAACCAAACAACTTTTTAATCTGTTCAAGTCCTCTGGTCTGCGAAACCAGAATCTAAGACGAGTCCCCAACGGAGTCGCCAGTCTGTCGCGACCCTCATCTCGTCTCGAGCGTGGGCTGTCGAGGGCTAATGGGTGGTCCAATGTTGCCTGATCGGACACGGGTCTCTCCCAAGGTCCATTACCCAATCGCAACGGCTGGATATACCCGGTCGACCTTCGGTGTGGTCTGGTGATATGTGATACGTGTGTCGCGACCCTCTCGAGGTTGCCTGTGTGCTCTTGAGGGCTAATGGGCCGTCCAGTCTGGTCGGACGCGGGCCTCTCCCAAGGCCCGTTACCCAAATCGCAACGGAGGTATGCGTAGTCGACCTTCAGTGTGGTCTGATGACATGTGCTAAGTGTGCATGCCATGGAGTCGCCACCAATCATTTTTTGGAGGGTATGATTGGACCACCCTATTGAATAGTCGGGAGTTTCTATTCAATTCTACGATAACCAGAGAAATGGGTTCGGGGACTTAGTTACGTCAACTGTCAGAGTTGACGCCCTTTCGGTACCTAAGTTGACTGAATTTTCTGACCTAAGATTTCATGCAGATGAGTGGAGTACGAATCCTAAATCTAGGAATTCATGCAAATAGGAATGACTATCCTAGCAATCACAATCAATAATAAAATGCGCAAATCAATGAATCCAAATATGCAAAAGAATCACATCAAATCAACATGACACTCCTAATAAGGCTCTATTAGCCTAAATAAGTATCAATCAAGCTTAGGAATGATTTAGACATGATTTTACCCATCAGGGGTAAAGTCGTAATTTTGAGATAAAAGGGACGATTTGCCTAAAAAGGGAAAAATCGTCATTTCGGAATGAATCCGGAGTAAAACAATGTCAAAAATAGGTTTGGTCACTCAATTGACCCATTTCCTATTTTTTTTGCAATTTTCATGATTTTCTGGAATTTTAGAAACCGATTTACCATTCGAAGGGGTAAAATCGTCATTTTCTAAAAATGGGAATGAAACGTGGAAATCTTAGACATAAGGTTTAGCCACCTATCTGACCCATCACCAAATTCTAAGCAATTTCGACAATTCATCGGAATATCAAAACGATTTACCCTTTGAGGGGTGAAATCGTCATTTTGGATTAAAGGGGAGAAGATCCCAAAAATGAAAACAAATCAATTTTTTTTGTCATTTTCAGCCTTGGAAAAGTTTTAGAATTTTTCAGGAATTTTCTGCAATTTTTCTCAATTTTTTTTTTTTTGAATTTTTCCTTAATAATTCATTTTTTTTTGGAATTTTTTTATTTGATTTTTTTTTATAAATTTCTGAAAATAAATCTCAACTGACGGTCCCTAACTCGCCACGTGGCGTCTCGGTGACAATCGAATCATTTTAATTTTTGTAAAATTCGAAATTCATTTCTTTTAATGTTAAAAATATCTTTTATTCTAAAAATCACTGGATCATGACACGTGGCTCATCTGCAGCCGTCCGATCTAGCAATTTTTTTTTGTTTTTGTTTTTATAGGACGCAACACAATACAAATTATAATAAAAATAAAGAAGATATTAAGTCATTATACAACATAAACATAAGCAAATGAGATGGGATCCGGTGAATTTTACGACGTCGGAGTCCGTCGGTGCTCGTGCAACAATGTGTGGGGGTATAAACCACCAGCAGGAGGCTCGGTCTTCCGATTCTGGGGTAGCACAATATAATTTGCAGAAAATAAATGAATAAAATGCCTTGGACACCAATAGGAGGCTTGGCCTTCCGATTCTGGGTCTGATAGGCAAAATAACATAAAGTAAATATACATCAAATATTTAGACACCAACAGGAGGCTCGGCCTTCCGATTCTGGGTCTAATAAGTAAAATGTAGAAAATTAGCAAATATTTAGACACCAACATGAGGCTCGGCCTTTCGATTCTGGGTCTAATAAGTAAAATGTAGAAAATGCACACTTTTATTAGATACAATACAATGAAAATTAATTATATGATGCATGAAATGCTATGATATAAGATAAATACACAGTAAATACGAAAAAATACAAAATAAACAATAATCCGAGCTCGGATGAGGAGGACGTTGAACTATTTTCACAAATCCGAACGGTGAAGATGAAGAAAGAATTGAGATGAGATTATACACAAAATTTTACCTCGATCCGATGGTCGAATTGATCGAAAACTGAAGAAATACCGGCGGATGAACAGTTCCCGCGCCAGGAACAACTTCTAATTTGGCTGCTGTGCGACCACTTGGAGAGATCTTTTTAAAGATCCGAATGGTGGATATGAAGAAGGGGTTAAGAAGACCCTGCACACAAAAAATCAGCTCGATCTAACGGTTCAATCGGCCGGAAACTCAAGCAATGTCGGCGGGTATACAGTTCCCACGCCTGGAACAGCTTCTGATTTGGCTGCTGTGCGACCACTTTGAGAGAGTTTTTTAAAGATCCGAACGGTGGATATGAAGAAGGGATCAAGAAGACCTTGTACACAAAAAATCAGCTCGATCTAACGGTCCAATCGGCCGGAAACGCAAGAAATGTGGAGGGTGGTAGTGTGATGACAAAAAAATGGAAGAGAGAATATGAGGAAACGGGAGAAGAAGAAGAAGAAGAAGAAGAAGAAGGAGGAGGATGAGGAGGAGGAGAAGGGGTGACGGATGATGGGGGGAGGTGCCTAAAATACTAAAAATAAAATAATAATAAAATACTAAAAAGTAAAAATAATAATAAAATAATCAAAAGCGAAGACAAAATGATTAGTCCCCTTTTCTTTTAAATGATGATGTTTTCACTCCTTTTCCTTTTAATAATTACTAATTTTTTGTCAAATTCAATTTTATGGCGATCATAGAACACCTAAAATCGAACCTGAATTTTACTGTTTTATGAGATCCTAAAGTAAGGAAAATTAAAAATAAAAAATACCGACTATTTGTATATATATTTTTGACCTCAAATATTATTTTTCTTGATTTTCTTCTTCTCTTCTTCTTTTTTTTTTCTCTTTTTTTTTTGTAATTTTCGAAAATATTATTAAAAAAATGAAAATTATGAAAATTATTTTTTTGGTCAAAATGATTCATTTAGCTTGGCCAAGTTCACCAAAATTGATTTTTTTAATTTTTCAACTTTTTATAGATTTTCTATGAATTTTTTTAAATAAAGGAAAAAAGGTTGATCAAAATTTAGGTGTCAACAGCTGCCCCTCTTTGAGAGGAATCTCGTTAGAGGTTTCTCCCAAAGATAAGGTGACACCTGAGTCCTGATCGACTCGACTCGGGAAACTAAAGGAAAAGGAGTCATGACATCCAATCTTCATGTTTGTCCATGTATGCTCTTTCTTGAAGGGGGAAACGTTCATTTGACATGAGAGAGTGAGATAGTAGAGAGACATACCTGCCACTTACCTGTTCGATGTTTGTGTGATTTTCGCGGTGTTTGATAGATTCAAGAGAATTTTTAGGAACTCGTTACTAGAGTATCCTAGAGAGGTTAAGCTCTGACCCGTATGGCAGGTCAAACCATAATGAGATTCCTAACTGATAGGAATCTAAGGAAGACGCGTCCCATTTGGGATTTGCCAATGATTTTGATCCGTATGGTGGATTGGACCATTGAGTTGACCATTTAAGTGATTTTTACTATTGGATTGACCCTTCATGCGGTTTCTACCTTTGATTGACCCTTCAGGCGGTTTCTACCATGAGTTGACCCTTCAGGCGGTTTCTACCATGAGTTGACCCTTCAGGCGGTATCTACCATAAGTTGATCCTTCAGGCGGTTTCTACCTTGAGTTGACCCTTCAGGCGGTATCTACCTTGAGTTGATCCTTCAGGCGGTTTCTACCTTAAGTTTGACCCTTCAGGCGGTTTCTACCTTGGTTTGACCCTTCAGGCGGTTTCTACCTTTCGTTTGACCATTCAGGCGGTTTCTACCTTAGGTTTGACCCTTCAGGCGGTTTCTACCTTTGGTTTGACCCTTCAGGCGGTATCTACCATTCGTTTGACCCTTCAAGCGGTATCTACCTTCACGTTGACCCTTCAGGCGGTATCTACCATGAGTTGACCCTTCAGGCGGTATCTACCTTCAGTTTGCTTTGAAAAGGGGTCTCATGACGAGGGTTCTCCACGTCCGATGAGACTGCCTAAATTTTGAAAATGGGTCTCATGACGAGGGTTCTCCACGTCCGATGAGACTGCCTGATTTTTGAAAAGGGGTCTCATGACGAGGGTTCTCCACGTCCGATGAGACTGCTTGATTTTTGAACAGGGGTCTCATGTCGAGGGTTCTACACGTCCGATGAGACTGTTTGATATTTTTTAAAAGGGGTCCTAGGACGAGGGTTCTCCACGTCAAGCTAGGACTGCTTGATTTTTTTTTGAAATGGGTCATGGGACGAGGGTTCTCCACGTCATGCTAGGACTTTTTCTTTTAAAAGGTTTTTTTTTATTTTTTTTAGAGATCCCGAAGTTTATCGGGAATTCTGTTTTTGAAGCAGTGAAAGATTTTATGTTGACAAAGCTTCACTTGAGTCTATTGAGGCGACATTCTGGGAGCTGGGTTCTCCAAGTATCCTGCAGAAAGTTCAAACCTGAAAGATTTTTCTTCACCAAGAAAATGTTAATAATCTTTGGGAAGACAATAATTGTCCAATTGACAAAATTTTATGACTTAAGTTTTAGTCATGAAATGTGCATTTTGATGCTGGAGGTTATCCAAAGCATTCTTACAACATGCAAATGTGATCACAAATTCCTTGCATGGAAAATTTGAATCAACAGTTTGAAAGTTCCAAAAAGAGTTTGTTCAAAACATCAATTGGAATATTTCTCGACAAGGAGGTCTTCTCACCTGTTTTGAGATAGTGGTTTTTATAGGGGATGCACTCAATTCCCTACTAACCTGTTCCTAGGTTTTAGGCTCATTCGCAGCGTATACATTTTGATCGGTCGGGAGGTCTTCCACGGGACCGTAATGTTGGGCTTGGTTATTGATCTTCAAGGGAGACCCGTCCTGGAGTCGAGGCCATTGAATAAAAATTTTCATCATCTGCTTCGGGTTTACAAGTCAAGAACCCTGCAAAATGAGAAAGAAATAGTTTTGCTCGTACTTTTTCGAGCTAAGTTATATGTTAACCCAAGTGTCTTAGTCAGAGAAGACTGTTTCAGGGTTATGATGTTGGTAGGATTGGGGACCGAAAAAAGCTTGTTTTTTGGCCCAGAATTTATGAGGGGATTGACATTGGTGATCATTGCAAACTTGTCACTTGTCTTTTCCATTCTGCATCTTCAATTTTTGAGGCGTGCAACCGCTTTTGAGGTGTGCACGAATTCTTTAGAGAGCGTCTCTCGCTGCATTAAGGGATTGACAACTCTGCCTGCGTTGTTGACACCTAAATTTTGATCAATTTTTTTTTTATTATTTTTTGTTTTTAAAAAAACAAATTCATAGAAAATCTATAAAAAGTTGAAAAATTGAAAAATCAATTTTGGTGACCTTGGCCAAGCTAAATGAACTATTTTGACCAAAAAAAATAATTTTCATAATTTTTATTTTTTTAATATTTTCGAAAAATACAAAAAAAAAGAAAAAAAAGAAAAAGAAAAGAAGAAAATCAAGAAAAATATTTGAGGTCACAAAAATATATACAAATAGTCGGCATTTTTATTTTTAATTTTCTTTACTTTAGGACCTCATAAAACAGTAAAATTCAGGTTTGATTTTAGGTGTTCTCTGATCACCATAAAATTGAATTTGACAAAAATATTAGTAATGATTAAAAGGAAAAGGAGTGAAAACATCATCATTTAAAAGGAAAATGGGACTAATGATTTTGTCTTCTCTTTTTATTATTTATTATTTTATTTTTACTTTTATTATTTTTTATTATTATTGTTATTATATATTGTTTCCTCTCTCTCTCTCCCACTCCCTCTCTCCTTCCCGCTGCCTATTTATCTTCCCCACCTCTCTCTCCCACAGGGGATTTTTTTTTTCCCCATATTCTCTCTTCCATTTTTTTGTCATCACACTACCATCCTCCACATTTCTTGCGTTTCCGGCCGATTGGACCGTTGGATCGAGCTGATTTGTTGTGTACAAGGTCTTCTTGATCCCTTCTTCATATTCACCGTTCGGATCTTTAAACAAATCTCTCAAAGTGGTCGCACAGTAGCCTAATCAGAAGCTGTTCCAGGCGTGGGAACTGTATACCCGCCGACATTTCTTGAGTTTCCGGTCGATTGAACTGTTGGATCGAGCTGATTGTTTGTGTACAGGGTCTTCTTAACCCCTTCTTCATATCCACCGTTCGGATCTATAAAAAGATCTCTCCAAGCGGTCGCACAGCAGCCAAATCAGAAGTTGTTCCTGGCGCGGGGAACTGTTCATCCGCCGGTATTTCTTCAGTTTTCGATCAATTCGACCATCGGATCGAGGTAAAATTTTGTGTATAATCTCATCTCAATTCTTTCTTCATCTTCACCATTCAGATTTGTGAAAATAGTTCAACGTCCTCCTCATCCGAGCTCGGATTATTGTTTATTTTGTATTTTTTTCGTATTTACTGTGTATTTATCTTATATCATAGCATTTCATGCATCATATAATTAATTTTCATTGTATTGAATCTAATAAAAGTGTGCATTTTCTACATTTTACTTATTAGACCCAGAATCGAAAGGCCGAGCCTCCTGTTGGTGTCTAAATATTTGTTATGTATTTACTTTATGTCATAGCATTTCATGCATCATATAGTTAATTTTCATTGTATTGCATCTAATAAAAGTGTGCATTTTCTACATTTTACTTATTAGACCCAGAATCGGAAGGTCGAGCCTCCTGTTGGTGTCTAAATATTTGCTATGTATTTACTTTATGTCATAGTTTTCATGCATCATATAGTTAATTTGCATTGTATTGCATCTAATAAAAGCGTGCATTTTCTACATTTTACTTATAAGACCCAGAATCGGAAGGCTAAGCCTCCTATTGGTGTCCAAGGCATTTTATTCATTTATTTTCTGCAAATTATATTGTGCTACCCCAGAATCGGAAGGCCGAGCCTCCTGCTGGTGGTTTATACCCCACACATTGTTGCACGAGCACCGACGGACTCCGACGTCGTAAAATTCACCGGATCCCACATCCTTTGCTTATGTTTATGTTGTGTAATGACTTAATATCTTCTTTATTTTTATTATAATTTGCATTGCGTTGCGTCCTATAAAAACAAAAAATGCTAGATCGGACGGCTGCAGATGAGCCACGTGTCGTGATCCGGTGATTTTCAGAATAAAAAATATTTTTAACATTAAAAGAAATGAATTTCGAATTTTACAAAAATTAAAATGATTCGATTATCACCGAGACGCCACGTGGCGAGTTAGGGACCGTCAGTTGGGATTTATTTTCAGAAATTTATAAAAAAAATCAAATAAAAAAAATTCAAAAAAATGAATTATTAAGGAAAAATTCAAAAAAACAATTGAGAAAAATTGCAGAAAATTCCTAAAAAACAATTCTAAAACTTTTCCAAGGCTGAAAATGATAAAAAAAATTGATTTGTTTTCATTTTTTTGGATTTTCTCCCCTTTAATCCAAAATGACGATTTCACCCCTCAAAGGGTAAATCGTCTTTGATATTTCGATGAATTGTGGAAATTGCTTAGAATTTGGTGATGGGCCAGATAGGTGGCTAAACCTTATGTCTAAGATTTCCACATTTCATTCCCATTTTTAGAAAATGACGATTTTACCCCTTCGAATGGTAAATCGGTTTCTAAAATTCCAGAAAATCATGAAAATTGCAAAAAAAAAAAGGAAATGGGTCAATTGAGTGACCAAACCTATTTTTGACATTGTTTTACTCCGGATTCATTCCGAAATGACGATTTTTTCCTTTTTAGGCAAATCGTCCCTTTTATCTCAAAATTACGACTTTACCCCTGATGGGTATAATCATGTCTAAATCATTCCTAAGCTTGATTGATACTTATTTAGGCTAATAGAGCCTTATTAGGAGTGTCATGTTGATTTGATGTGATTATTTTACATATTTGGATTCATTGATTTGCGCATTTTATTATTGATTGTGATTGCTAGGATAGTCATTCCTATTTGCATGAATTCCTAGATTTAGGATTCGTACTCCATTCATCTGCATGAAATCTTAGGTCAGAAAATTCAGTCAACTTAGGTACCGAAAGGGCGTCAACTCTGACAGTTGACGTAACTAAGTCCCCGAACCCATTTCTCTGGTTATCGCGGAATTGAATAGAAACTCCCAACTATTCAATAGGGTGGTCCAATCATACCCTCCAAAAAATGATTGGTGGCGACTCCATGGCATGCACACTTAGCACATGTCACCAGACCACACTGAAGGTCGACTATGCATACCTCCGTTGCGATTTGGGTAACGGGCCTTGGGAGAGGCCCGCGTCCAACTAGACTGGACGGCCCATTAGCCCTCGAGAGCCCACATGCAACCTCGAGAGGGTCGCGACAGACTGGCGACTCCGCTGGGGACTTAGAGAACTTGAGCCGATTAAAAAGTTGATTGATTTTTCTGACATGTTTTATGCAGATGCTCTTCAAGTTGAGGTACGTACTTTAACCCTTGATGTGTTAAATATTTTTGCAGATTGGAGAAATAAGGGGTGAAGTGTTCGTTAACTCTGTCTTATGCAGGTAGGAGTTTAGGATGTATGATTGTGTGGATGTTTATATTGAAGCGGTGTTTGCTAAATGAAATGCATGTTTATTGCTTTAGCACGACACAATGAACACACACAGCCGCGCCTAAAACCTCGGGCGCCCTCTTTAGGAAAACAATAGAAGGAATTGAAAATGGAATCTCCGTGAGGAAAAACACGGGGTAATCCATTTTTAATTCTGCTCATTTCGAACTATGGATTGGGTCCCAATGCAACGATAGTTGTGCAATGGAATCTACCCTTTCTAGAACTCGAAGTGGGAGCCTTGGCCTTAGGTTCCAAACCCTATTTTGATTCTTAGAAGTCAAACCTCACTGGTCTCTATTGACATCTAATTTTTGATCAACCCTTTTTGACAAAATAAATAAAATAGCATTCAACTAAGTTTGCAATCCCTTATTCATTTTGTCAATCATGTGATATGCGTTGGGACGGTTCAAAGAACTGGCCGACAAACGGATAGGGAAATGGAGGGATAATGGAACGAGCGGCGCCATAAAAAAAAAGAAAGAGAGGAGGAATCTGTGGAAAAAAGGGTTCCACGAGGAACCAAGCAAAAAAAGGAGAATAAAATAAGAGATGAAAGAGGGGAACAAAAGAAAAAAAAAGAAAAAGAGGGCTGGGGGACGAAAGGTGAGCGGGCAGGCCATGGTGGATCGGTCGTCGTCGTCATGGCCAGCCTCGCGGATCAGCGGCGATGCAAGCACGACGAGCAACGCAAGCTTGCACCAGTGCCAACGTCCATATGAGTGAAGGAGAGCAAGCAGTTGAACTCGAAGGAAGCCCTGAAAGAACAAGCACAGCCGCTGGTTTTCGGAGGCTCGCCGGCGACTTCGTGCGTAAAGGTTTTGCATACCCTTCGTCGCTCTCGTCTAGCTTCTGCTTGAGAAATTCCTATGTCAGGCTTCCGACCATGCCCATCAAACCACCTCCGCCTTCCCCATCTCCATGTCCATGTTGGAGTTTGCTCAATATGACTTTCATGAACTTCTTCACCTTAGGACCTGCATCGTCACCAAAGATATAAAAAAAAGGGCTGGCCTCAACTTACCCACATCGATGTCATCTTTACCGGTCTTCTGCTTAAATATCTCTATTAGAGTAAAAAGTGGCAGCGATCTACTCTTCACATAACCTCTTTCTCCATAAGCGCTTTCTACCTCTCGCTCCTACTCTTCACCGTGATGCCGATGGTGACGGAGAGCTGAAGGGACATGAATCCCCCGAGACTCAAACTGATCTTGCACGGTTTGCTTCAGGAAGGTTGTGAATCCAAAACCAGAGCCTGATGAGCCGTGCTCTTGATTCCTAGTGCTCTCGCCAATCTGCTCGTTAGCTTGCTCAATGAGACCACCGCTGTGGCAGGAATCAGATACAATTGTCAAGCGGCAACCATCAGGGACTTGGTCGACAAACTCCCTGAAATCATCATCGGTGATGAGATTCATGTCGCAGGGGACGATGCATTCGTCGTAGCCGGTGTCGTCCTCCTCGCCGGTCTCGGCGGGGAGGCGGGTGCCGTGGCCGCTGTAGTGGACGAAGAGGAAGTCGCCGGGATCGGCCGATCGGATAAGATCGGAGAGGGCGCGACGGATGTTCTTGCCGGTGGGCTGGAGGTAGGAGCCGTCGCTGTCGATGAGGATGGTGACGTCGTCCTGGGAGAAGCCGTAGCGCTTGACGAGGCAGCGGTACATCCAGTTGACGTCGTTGATGCAGCCTTTGAGCTCAGCCTTGGTGCCCTGGTAGTTGCACCCGATCAGCACCGCTTTCCTCGCCATTTTCACGCTCGATTCCTCTTTGGCTTTCCGGCGGTCCTCACGTGCGAGAGATCTGGGACAACAAGCGTTCAGAATCGGAAGGATGGATGTCCGAAGGAAAGTGGCGTCGTTGGGTCTTGCATGAGGGGGATCTGCGACATAGAGAAGAAGCTAAGCACGGTGGGAGCGCACGCGATGCTTCTCGTTTCGTAGTCGACTTTGGCGGAGGCCGACGTTTTCGGCGGTGGCTGTCCTTGGCGAATACCAGTGGGCTCGGACACGGGCAGAATCGGTCGGCACTCTGACGGTGGTGCCGAGCGTGTCCCAACGGAAGGCGAAGGCTTGGTCATGGTTGCAGGCGTCGGTTTCTTTTTTGCATGCATGGAGAAGACGATGAACAGTAGAAGTAGGGCTGTTCCACGTTATTTTGGACTGTTTGGGTTTGAATGATTCGATTTGGTCGGCCCGAGAGGATTGAGGAGATGAGTTCGGGTATAGCTGGTTGGGCTTGTTGCTTCAAGCTGGAGCTGGGCCCGCGGTAGAGCTGCTGGGCTTGTTGCACCTGGGGCGCCCAATTCGGACAAGGAAAGGAAAGGTAGGCCTGATCTTTTTTCTTTATGCCGTTGGGGCCCAATTCGGGTCCTCTCACCCGGACCTGATCAAGGCCCGACGGGCCTGACCTAGGTCCGGGAAACCGACCCGGACCCGGCCCTTTTAAGTAATAAATAATAATTATAATTAAATTATTATTAATCAAAAAATTATTAAAAATCACAAAAAAATCACAAAATGTCAAAAAAAATTATTATAAAAAAATTCTCAAGCTTGATTGAAACTTATTTAGGCTAATAGAGCCTTATTAGGAGTGTCATGTTGATTTGGTGTGTTTATTTTGCATATTTGGATTCATCAATTTGCGCATTTTAAATTGATTGTGATTGATAGGAACAGTCTTCCAATCTGCATGAAACTCTGAATCAAACCTACCTCACCTAAAATTGCGCCTGCATGAACTCTTAGTCAGGAAAATCACTCGCGTTAGGTACCGAAAGGGCGTTGGTAATGACACCAGCGTAACCAAGTCCCCGAACCCAAAATCTCTGGTTCCGCAGAACTGATCGATCTCTCCCAATCGATCAGTAAGGTTTCCGGTCTACCCTCCAAGAAAGACCGGTGGCGACTCCAAATGCATGCACAATTTGCACATGCCACCACTACCACACTGAAGGTCGAAAGCGATCGACTCTTATCGTCGAATCCTTTGAAAAATACTCCCGTCGCGATTTGGTATGGGCCTGGGAGGGCCCGCGCCGATCCAAAACCCGCGATCGGTAATCCATTAGCCGCGTCCGCTTCCGAACGGGTCGCGACAGTCTCATGCGCATGTATGTGAATGATTGGTACACCTCGAAACCAAAAGGTCATTCAGCGCCGCTTATGAATCAAAATCCAAAGACTTGTGTGAAGAATCAGTCGCGAGTTTAAACGAACCAGGATGGCATGGAAAAACGCTGGACCACCCTGGAGTGTCAACTGATGAGGGCAAATGCCTTTTGACCGGGGCAGCCGGGTCAAGTGTAAAGACGTGTCGTTCCTAATTGATTTTCAATCAGATACCGGCATAATATTTCCTATCTTTTCCTCTCAGGTGAAAAACAGGTAGAGAAGGAAAATCCATTTGTGGATAGACACGAGGGACATGTTTTACATGGCATACATTTGTCGAAAATGTCCTCATCCGATCACATGCAAGATGATCATGGAACGATGGTGAAACTGTAATCGTTCCAATAAGCCCTTCGAATATTATACCTGACGGGGACCTTTATGTCTTTTGTCTACAGGATAAGATGGTTAAAGACAAACGAAGGAAAATTTGTCTTCCCTATAAGACAGAAAGAAATGTGCCTTCAGCAGATGTCACCCATTGGGATTGCAATGACAAATTGAATCAAATTATGAAGAATGAGCAACCTAATTAGGATTGGCTCTCCCTAAGTCGAAAAAGTTGTATCCGTTCCAAATCAGATTGACTGGTTCACGAGTTGATATGGTTTTTCATTCTTGCAGGTGATGACGAGAATGAATGGGACCACTAAAGAATTTCCACTGTCTTGGACGCCAGAAGTGACCAGAGCGGGGATAGTAAATCCGTAATCGTTTCAATTAAAGCTCTTTACGCGGTGATTGACTCTTTCACTCCTTTCATCGCGCAGGTTGTTGAAGTACTCAATCACGAGTAAACCCAAGCTTACTGATGTCAAATAGCCTGAATGCGTCAATGCGGCAGGATCAAATTGCCTACGACTAAATCAGCCGGCCCCAGACAAAGCATCCAGTGGCTGGGGACAAATCGCTCCGCTACCCGGAAAAGAGAAACATCAAATACTTCAAATGGCGATGATGATCGAGAGAATCACAAAACCACCACACGACAAATCCCAAGACCGTCAAGCCATCTAGAGACGGATAAAAATAATTGAAGATTCTGACAATTGAGATAGAAGATCAGAATCGGCGAAACCCATGGGAGTGAGTTCTCCCATTTTCTTTGAAGAGGCCAAACCGGGGGCAAACTCTCATGTTCCCCCATAAAGACGCATCGGGCCAGGGTTATTAAATCCAGAGATAACAAACATCAAGACAAGCCTTACCAAGGCAAAATACTTGAAGAACACCGTCCCTTCAAATGTTGGAAACCCCGAAGGGAGTATCTCTTTCCTGAAATTTCAAATGAAGTTAAAACCTACACCTGTTTCTTCATGTGCAGGTGCATGGACGTTGTCAAAATTGAATTGAAAATTGCCAACAAACACAGAAAGTGCTAAGGCATGTTGCCAGGACAAACGTCGCCCAACTGGGGCAGAACGGCCGTTAATCTCACGAACAACACCCATAAATACAGACGAGAGAAGACATTCCCAAAGTGGATGAGGATTGCAGCAAAATGCAGGAATGAATTTAGCTGGGGCAGGCATGAAAAACCATGCCTAACTGGGGCAAGTGAATCATTTGTACGCCGGACGTTTCTTCTCTGGCAAAATCCAGGGACGCAATGACATAGTCGTCCGCATCAGAAGTAAACCCCAAGATACAAATTTGGGTGAACCGTAACTTTGTATCGTTCCAATTTGATCTCCAAAGATCCCACATGTAACATGAGTTTTTCCTCATTTAACAGGAAGGCGTTGGCGCCGAAAGCCACAAAAGAAAAGAACTCACTAATTGGGGAACGAACAAAATTATCGGCCTTGGAAGTCATGCACTCCAAGAAATGGTCTTTGATTATAAGATCGAGTGGAGGGTAAAAAGTATCGCTTCCACACATCATGCTTTGACATGCATTCCGATAACAATTTCCTTTTTCCTTGAATAAAAGGAACTTTGAAGAATGGCGCTGGAATGCGCCCAAAAACACAAATGGATCTCCTCTGGGGTAAATCCTCGAGAATGATTCATCGCCAACCAAACGGAGGGATCATGGCCACAATATAGATGGTCAATTTCTGCAAGCCGCGCGTTTGTGTTCAAATGAAAACGCCAAGCAAGAACAAGGCGGTATCGTTCCAATTTGTCTTGAATTTTGGAACGCAAACTGACACTTATTGTTTGCTTTTTACAGGGGCTTGCCATCAAGGTAAAACGGGTTTTCACATCCCACGTATTACCCGTTGGAATACATGACCAAGGGTAAATTGTATCGTTCTAATTTTTTTGAAAAATTCGTGAACGTACAATAACATGTTTCTTCCGCATTTTCAGGGATCTCCAGCCGCGGGGGACAGGTAAGTATCCCTTTCCCCAATCCATTGAAGATGTTAAATAAAAAAAGAGAGAAAAAGAAAAGCTTTCAGAATCTAATGTCTAGAAAAGACATAGAATTCAAACTTCATTGGCATTCATGTTTTAAAACATGAGGTTGTCTGAACATGAATAAGAACATGCATGGTGCATCATAAAATCCACTTGACGGGTAAAATTTTTGGAGAAAATGAAAGAGATTTTTTCCAATCAAAAGTTCAAAACTTTCAAAAGGACGTTTTCTCAAAAGACGAAAGGCAAAGCCTAATCCAAACACGTCATATACACACTTGAAAGAGAAGTGGAGCGGATCAGATAGCAAAATCTGGACTTACGGAAGTAGGGACCATCCGCAGCGATTACATGGATTGGGACGACGGAGGAATTCGTTTCTTATCCCCAAACACTACAGGTGACCATTGACAACCCCTTCGAACGGCGGTTTTCATTCTCAACCCTGTCAAGAACCACCCCACATTAGGGCAAAATGGAGGTGAGTCCAGCAACATCAGGAGAAAATGGTTAGAAATTTTCTTGCTCGGACTAACATCAATCTTTGTGTGTTGTTTATATGGTAATCCAAATGCCATAGGATGATGAGAAGCATTCATTTCTCTATCCCACACACCATATCCTTTGCATAGCCAAGTTGAGCCTGCAAATTCATTTCATAAACCCATTGGTGATCATTGCAAGTTCCAAAGCAAAGACAAATCACTTCAGGAACGGAGAAGTTCAAGACTTAGGGTTTACGAAGAAACTACTAAGTTGATACTCAAGCGTGCTAAGAGCCAAGTCATATATCTAGCACAATTGCCAAGCATCCCACTTGCGACAAGAGATTAAAGAAATCCCCAGCATCAAGAAAAAGCAAAGTGCTTGGTAAAAGCGAGGCCGATGCTCGGGTGAACAATTTGATCGATCCCTAAAGAAACCTGGTAGGGAAAAGAAGAGGGAAAAACCCCTAATGGAGTCAGATCAAGAAGACTGCTCCCCAAATGATGTCAGCCGTGGAGCAAAAACACAGAAAGAGTTGTCAACCTCTTAATACCACAAGAAACGCTCTCTAAAGAGCTGGTGCACACCTCAAAATCGGTTGCGCACCTCAAAGACTAAAGATACAGAAAGGAAATGACAGGAGGCAAATCAGCAATGATCACCAATGTCAAACCCGTCACGAATTCTGGGCCAAAAACAAGCCTTTTTTCGGTCCCCAATCCTACCAATGTTACAACCCTGAAATAGTCTTCTCTGACTAAGACACTTGGGTTAACATATAGCTTAGCTCGAAGAAGTACGAGCAAGACTATTTCTTGCTCATTTTGCAGGGTTCTTGACTTGTAAACCCGGAGCAGATGGTGAAGACTTTCATTCAATGGCCTCGACTCCAAGGCGGGTCCCCCTTGAAGATCAATAACCAAGCCCAACATTACGGTCCCGTGGAAGACCTCTCGACCAATCAAAATGTATGCACTGTGAATGAGCCTAAAACCTAGGCACAGGTTAGTAGGGAATCGAGTGCATCCCCTATAAAAACCATTATCCCAAAACAGGTGAGAAAACCTCATTGTCGAGAAATATTCCAATTGATGTTTCGAACAGACTCGTTTTGGAATTTTCAAACTGTTGATCCGGATTTTCCATGCAAGGAATTTGTGATCACATTTGCATGTTGCAAGAATGCTTTGGATAACCTCCAGCATCAAAATGCACATTTCACGATTAAAACTTAACTCATAAAATTTTGTCAATTGGACAATTATTGTCTTCCCAAAGATTATTAGCATTTTCTTGGTGAAGAAAAATCTTTCAGGTTTGAACTTTCTGCAGGATACCTGGAGAACCCAGCTCTCAGAATGTCGCCTCAGCAGACTCAAGTGAAGCTTTGTCAAAATAAAATCTTTCACTGCTTCAAAACTGAATTCCCGACAAACTTCAGGATCTCTAAAAAAAGGGGGAAGAAAAACCCTTTTAAAAGAAACAGTCTCATCGGACGTTGAGAACCCTCGTCATGAGACTCCTTCTAAAAAAAAAAAAATTCAAGCAGTCCCAGCAGACGTGGAGAGCCCTCGTCCTAGGACCCATGTTCAAAAATCAGGCAGTCTCATCGGACGTGGAGAACCCTCGTCATGAGATCCATTTTTAAAAATCAAGCAGTCTCATCGGACGTGGAGAACCCTCGTCATGAGACCCCTTTTCAAAAATCAGGCAGTCTCATCGGACGTGGAGAACCCTCGTCATGAGACCCATGTTCAAAAATCAGGCAGTCTCATCGGACGTGGAGAACCCTCGTCATGAGACCCCTTTTCAAATCAACTCATGGTAGATACCGCCTGAAGGGTCAACACAAGGTAGAAACCGCTTGAAGGGTCAAACCAAGGTAGAAACCGCCTGAAGGGTCAATTCAAGGTAGAAACCACCTGAAGGGTCAACTCAAGGTAGATACCGCCTGAAGGGTCAGCTCAAGGTAGATACCGCCTGAAGGGTCAAACAAAAGGTAGATACCGCCCGAAGGGTCAACACAAGGTAGAAACCGCCTGAAGGGTCAAACAATGGTAGAAACCGCCTGAAGAGTCAACACAACGGTAGAAACCGCCTGAAGGGTCAACCTAATAGTAAAAATCACTTAAACGGTCAACTCAATGGTCCGATCCACCATACGGATCAAACTCCTTGGCAAATCCCAAATGGGACGCGTCTTCCTTAGATTCCTATCAGTTAGGAATCCCATTATGGTTTGACCTACCATACGGGTCAGAGCTTAACCTCTCTAGGATACTCTAGTAACGAGTTCCTAAAAATTCTCTTGAATCCATCAAACACCGCGAAAATTGCACAAACATCGAACAGGTAAGTGGCAGGTATGTCTTTCTACTATCTCACTCTCTCATGTCAAATGAACGTTTTCCCCTTCAAGAAAGAGCATACATGGACAAGCATGAAGATTGGATGTCATGACTCATTTTCCTTTAGTTTCCCGAGTCGAGTCGATCAGGACTCAGGTGTCACCTTATCTTTGAGAGAAACCTCTAACGAGATTCCTCTCAAAGAGAGGCAGCTGTTGACACCTAAATTTTGATCAATTTTTTTTTTATTTTTTGTTTTAAAAAAAAAACAAATTCATAGAAAATCTATAAAAAGTTGAAAAATTGAAAAATCAATTTTGGTGACCTTGGCCAAGCTAAATGAACCATTTTGACCCAAAAAAATAATTTTCTTCAGTTAGGATCTATAAAAGGATCTCTCCAAGCGGTCGCACAGCAGCCAAATCAGAAGTTGTTCCTGGCGCGGGAACTGTTCATCCGCCGGTATTTCTTCAGTTTTCGATCAATTCGACCATCGGATCGAGGTAAAATTTTGTGTATAATCTCATCTCAATTCTTTCTTCATCTTCACCGTTCGGATTTGTGAAAATAGTTCAACGTCCTCCTCATCTGAGCTCGGATTATTGTTTATTTTGTATTTTTTCGTATTTACTGTGTATTTATCTTATATCATAGCATTTCATGCATCATATAATTAATTTTCATTGTATTGCATCTAATAAAAGTGTGCATTTTCTACATTTTACTTATTAGACCCAGAATCGGAAGGCCGAGCCTCCTGTTGGTGTCTAAATATTTGTTATGTATTTACTTTATGTCATAGCATTTCATGCATCATATAGTTAATTTTCATTGTATTGCATCTAATAAAAGTGTGCATTTTCTACATTTTACTTATTAGACCCAGAATCGGAAGGCCGAGTCTCCTGTTGGTGTCTAAATATTTGCTATGTATTTACTTTATGTCATAGTTTTCATGCATCATATAGTTAATTTGCATTGTATTGCATCTAATAAAAGCGTGCATTTTCTACATTTTACTTATAAGACCCAGAATCGGAAGGCTAAGCCTCCTATTGGTGTCCAAGGCATTTTATTCATTTATTTTCTGCAAATTATATTGTGCTACCCCAGAATCGGAAGGCCGAGCCTCCTGCTGGTGGTTTATACCCCACACATTGTTGCACGAGCACCGACGGACTCCGACGTCGTAAAATTCACCGGATCCCACCGCCTTTGCTTATGTTTATGTTGTGTAATGACTTAATATCTTCTTTATTTTTATTATAATTTGCATTGCGTTGCGTCCTATAAAAACAAAAAATGCTAGATCGGACGGCTGCAGATGAGCCACGTGTCGTGATCCGGTGATTTTCAGAATAAAAAAATATTTTTAACATTAAAAGAAATGAATTTCGAATTTTACAAAAATTAAAATGATTCGATTATCACCGAGACGCCACGTGGCGAGTTAGGGACCGTCAGTTGGGATTTATTTTCAGAAATTTATAAAAAAAATCAAATAAAAAAATTCAAAAAAATGAATTATTAAGGAAAAATTCAAAAAAACAATTGAGAAAAATTGAAGAAAATTCCTAAAAAAAAATTCTAAAACTTTTCCAAGGCTGAAAATGACGATTTTCTCCCCTTTAATCCAAAATGACGATTTCACCCCTCAAAGGGTAAATCGTCTTTGATATTCCGATGAATTGTGGAAATTGCTTAGAATTTGGTGATGGGCCAGAAGGTGGCTAAACCTTATGTCTAAGATTTCCACATTTCATTCCCATTTTTAGAAAATGACGATTTTACCCCTTCGAATGGTAAATCGGTTTTTAAAATTCCAGAAAATCATGAAAATTGCAAAAAAAAAAAAAAAAGGAAATGGGTCAATTGAGTGACCAAACCTATTTTTGACATTGTTTTACTCCGGATTCATTCCGAAATGACGATTTTTCCCTTTTTAGGCAAATTGTCCATTTTATCTCAAAATTACGACTTTACCCCTGATGGGTAAAATCATGTCTAAATCATTCCTAAGCTTGATTGATACTTATTTAGGCTAATAGAGCCTTATTAGGAGTGTCATGTTGATTTGATGTGATTATTTTACATATTTGGATTCATTGATTTGCGCATTTTATTATTGATTGTGATTGCTAGGATAGTCATTCCTATTTGCATGAATTCCTAGATTTAGGATTCGTACTCCATTCATCTGCATGAAATCTTAGGTCAGAAAATTCAGTCAACTTAGGTACTGAAAGGGCGTCAACTCTGACAGTTGACGTAACCAAGTCCTCGAACCCATTTCTCTGGTTATCGCAGAATTGAATAGAAACTCCCGACTATTCAATAGGGTGGTCCAATCATACCCTCCAAAAAATGATTGGTGGCGACTCCATGGCATGCACACTTAGCACATGTCACCAGACCACACTGAAGGTCGACTATGCATACCTCCGTTGCGATTTGGGTAACGGGCCTTGGGAGAGGCCAGCGTCCGACCAGACTGGACGGCCCATTAGCCCTCGAGAGCCCACATGCAACCTCGAGAGGGTCGCGACATGCGTCTTTCTTCCACGCTTGACATCATTTGGAGGAGCGGTCTTTTTGATCTGACTTCTTTAGAAATTTTCTCTTCCCAACTAGGTTTCATTGGGGATCAATCAAACAGTTTATGCGAGCATCGGCCTTGCTTTTACCAGGCACTTTTCTTTTTCTTTTCTAATGCTGGGGATTTCTTTAATCCCTTGTCGCAAGTGGGATGCTTGGCAATTGTGCTAGATATATGACTTGGCTCTTAGCACGCTTGAGTATCAACTTAGTAGTTTCTTCGTAAACCCTAAGTCTTGAACTTCTCCGTTCCTGAAGTGATTTGTCTTTGCTTTGGAACTTGCAAAGATCACCATTGGGTTTATGAAATGAATTTGCAGGCTCAACTTGGCTATGCAAAGGATATGGTGTGTGGGATAGAGAAATGAATGCTTCTCATCATCCTATGGCATTTGGATTACCATATAAACAACACACAAAGATTGATGTTAGTCCGACCAAGAAAATTTCTAACCATTTTCTCCTGATGTTGCTGGACTCACCTCCATTTTGCCCCAATGTGGGGTGGTTCTTGACAGGGTTGAGAATGAAAACCGCCGTTTGAAGGGGTTGTCAATGGTCACCTGTTGTGTTTGGGGATAAGAAACGAATGCCTCCGTCGTCCCAATCCATGTAATCGCTGCGGATGGTCTCTACTTCCGTAGGTCCAGATTTTGCTATCTGATCCGCTCCACTTCTCTCTCAAGTGTGTATATGACGTGTTTGGATTAGGCTTTGCCTTTCGTCTTTTGAGAAAACGTCCTTTTGAAAGTTTTGAACTTTTGATTGGAAAAAATCTCTTTCATTTTCTCCAAAAATTTTACCCGTCAAGAGGATTTTATGATGCACCATGCATGTTCTTATTCATGTTCAGACAACCTCCTGTTTCAAAACATGAATGCCAATGAAATTTGAATTCTATGTCTTTTCTAGACATTAGATTCTGAAAGCTTTTCTTTTCTTCTCTATTTTTTATTCAACATCTTCAATGGGTTGAGGAAATGGATATTTACATGTCCTCCGCGGCTGGAGATCCCTGAAAATGCGGAAGAAACATGTTATTGTACGTTCACGAATTTTTCAAAAAATTAGAACGATACAATTTACTCTTGGTCATGTATTCCAACGGGTAATACATGGGATGTGAAAACCCGCTTTGCCTTGATGGCGAGCCCCTGTCAAAAACAAACAATAAGTGTCAGTTTGCGTTCTAAAATTCAAGACAAATTGGAACGATACCGCCTTGTTCTTGCTTGGTGTTTTCATTTGAACACAAATGCGCGGCTTGCAGAAATTGGCCATCTATATTGTGGCCATGATTCCTCCGTTTGGTTGGCGATGAATCATTCTCGAGGATTTGCCCCAGAGGAGATCCATTTGTGTTTTTGGGCGCATTCCAGCGCCATTCTTCAAAGTTCCCTCCACTCGATCTTATAATCAAAGACCATTTCTTGGAGTGCATGACTTCCAAGGCCGATAATTTTGTTCGCTCCCCAATTAGTGAGTTCTTTTCTTTTGTGGCTTTCGGCGCCAACGCCTTCCTGTTAAATGAGGAAAAACTCATGTTACATGTGGGATCTTTGGAGATCAAATTGGAACGATACAAAGTTACCGTTCACCCAAATTTGTATCTTGGGGTTTACTTCTGATGCAGACGACTATGTCATTGCGTCCCTGGATTTTGCCAGAGAAGAAACGTCCGGCGTACAAATGATTCACTTGCCCCAGTTAGGCATGGTTTTTCATGCCTGTCCTAGCTAAATTCATTCCTGCATTTTGCTGCAATCATCATCCACTTTGGGAATGTCTTCTCTCGTCTGTATTTATGGGTGTTGTTCGTGAGATTAACGACCGTTCTGCCCCAGTTGGGCGACGTTTGTCCTGGCAACATGCCTTAGCACTTTCTGTGTTTGTTGGCAATTTCAATTCAATTTTGACAACGTCCATGCACCTGCACATGAAGAAACAAGTGTAGGTTTTGACTTCATTTGAAATTTCAGGAAAGAGATACTCCCTTCGGGGTTTCCAACATTTGAAGGGACGGTGTTCTTCAAGTATTTCGCCTTGGTAAGGCTTGTCTTGATGTTTGTTATCTCTGGATTTAATAACCCTGGTCCGATGCGCCTTTATGGGGGATCATGAGAGTTTGCCCCCGGTTTGGCCTCTTTAAAGAAAATGGGAGAACTCACTCCCATGGGTTTCGCCGATTCTGATCTTCTATCTCAATTGTCAGAATATTCAATTATTTTTATCCATCTCTAGATGGCTTGACGGTCTTAGGATTTGTCGTGTGGCGGTTTTGTGATTCTCTCGATTATCGTCGCCATTTGAAGTATTTGATGTTTCTCTTTTCCGGGTACCGGAGCGATTTGTCCCCAGCCACTGGATGCTTTGTCTGGGGCTGGCTGATTTAGTCGTAGGCAATTTGATCCTGCCGCATTGACGCATTCAGGCTATTTGACATCAGTAAGCTTGGATTTACTCGTGATTGAGTACTTCAACAACCTGCGCGATGAAAGGAGTGAAAGAGTCAATCACCGCGTAATGAGCTTTTAATTGAAATGATTACGGATTTACTATCCCCGCTCTGGTCACTTCTGGCGTCCAAGACGGTGGAAATTCTTCAGTGGTTTCATTCATTCTCGTCATCACCTGCAAGAATGAAAAACCATATCAACTCGTGAACCAGTCAATCTGATTTGGAACGGATACAACTTTGTCGACTTAGGGAGAGCCAATCCTAATTAGGTTGCTCCTTCTTCATAATTTGATTCAATTTGTCATTGCAATCCCAATGGGTGACATCTGCTGAAGGCACATTTCTTTCCGTCTTATAGGGAAGACAAATTTTCCTTCGTTTGTCTTTGACCATCTTATCATGTAGACAAAAGACATAAAGGTCCCCGTCAGGTATAATATTCGAAGGGCTTATTGGAACGATTACAGTTTCACCATCGTTCCATGATCATCTTGCACGTGATCGGATGAGGACATTTTCGACAAATGTATGCCATGTAAAACATGTCCCTCGTGTCTATCCACAAATGGATTTTCCTTCTCTACATGTTTTTCACCTGAGAGAAAAATATAGGAAATATTATGCCGGTATCTGATTGAAAATCAATTAGGAACGACACGTCTTTACACTTGACCCGGCTGCCCCGGTCAAAAGGCATTTGCCCTCATCAGTTGACTCTCCAGGGTGGTCCAGCGCTTTTCCATGCCATCCTGGTTCGTTTAAACTCGCGACTGATTCTTCACACAAGTCTTTGGATTTTGATTCATAAGCGGCGTTGAATGACCTTTTGGTCTCGAGGTGTACCAATCATTTACATACATGCGCATGAGACCAGTGAGGTTTGACTTCTAATAATCAAAAAAGGGTTTGGAACCTAAGGCCAAGGCTCCCACCTCGAGTTCTAGAAAGGGTTGATTCCATTGCACAACTATCGTTGCATTGGGACCCAATCCATAGTTTGAAATGAGCAGAATTAAAAATGGATTACCCCGTGTTTTTCCTCACGGAGATTCCATTTTCAATTCCTTCTATTGTTTTCCTAAAGAGGGCGCTCGAGGTTTTAGGCGCGGCTGTGTGTGTTCATTGTGTCATGCTAAAGCAATAAACATGCATTTCATTTAGCAAACACCGCTTCAATATAAACATCTACACAATCATACATCCTAAACTCCTACCTGCATAAGACAGAGTTAACGAACACTTCACCCCTTATTTCTCCAATCTGCAAAAACATTTAACACTTCAGGGGTTAAAGTACGTACCTCAACTTGAAGAGCATCTGCATAAAACATGTCAGAAAAACCAATCAACTTTTTAATCGGCTCAAGTTCTCTAAGTCCCCAGTGGAGTCGCCAGTCTGTCGCGACCCTCTCGAGGTTGCCTGTGTGCTCTCGAGGGCTAATGGCCGGTCCAGTCTGGTCGGACGCTGGCCTCTCCCAAGGCCCGTTACCCAAATCGCAACGGAGGTATGCGTAGTCGACCTTCAGTGTGGTCTGGTGACATGTGCTAAGTGTGCATGCCATGGAGTCGCCACCAATCATTTTTTGGAGGGTATGACTGGACCACCCTATTGAATAGTCGGGAGTTTCTATTCAATTCTGCGATAACCAGAGAAATTGGGTCGGGGACTTAGTTACGTCAACTGTCAGAGTTGACGCCTTTTCGATACCTAAGTTGACTGAATTTTCTGACCTAAGATTTCATGCAGATGAGTGGAGTACGAATCCTAAATCTAGGAATTCATGCAAATAGGAATGACTATCCTAGCAATCACAATCAATAATAAAATGCGCAAATCAATGAATCCAAATATGCAAAAGAATCACATCAAATCAACATGACACTCCTAATAAGGCTCTATTAGCCTAAATAAGTATCAATCAAGCTTAGGAATGATTTAGACATGATTTTACCCATCAGGGGTAAAGTCGTAATTTTGAGATAAAAGGGACGATTTGCCTAAAAAGGGAAAAATCGTCATTTTGGAATGAATCCGGAGTAAAACAATGTCAAAAATAGGTTTGGTCACTCAATTGACCCATTTCCTATTTTTTTTTTTGCAATTTTCATGATTTTCTGGAATTTTAGAAACCGATTTACCATTCGAAGGGGTAAAATCGTCATTTTCTAAAAATGGGAATGAAACGTGGAAATCTTAGACATAAGGTTTAGCCACTTATCTGACCCATCACCAAATTCTAAGCAATTTCGACAATTCATCGGAATATCAAAGACGATTTACCCTTTGAGGGGTGAAATCGTCATTTTGGATTAAAGGGGAGAAGATCCCAAAAATGAAAACAAATCAATTTTTTTGTCATTTTCAGCCTTGGAAAAGTTTTAGAATTTTTCAGGAATTTTCTGCAATTTTTCTCAATTTGTTTTTTGAATTTTTCCTTAATAATTCATTTTTTTGGAATTTTTTTATTTGATTTTTTTTTTTATAAATTTCTGAAAATAAATCTCAACTGATGGTCCCTAACTCGCCATGTGGCGTCTCGGTGACAATCGAATCATTTTAATTTTTGTAAAATTCGAAATTCATTTCTTTTAATGTTAAAAATATCTTTTATTCTAAAAATCACCGGATCATGACACGTGGCTCATCTGCAGCCGTCCGATCTAGCATTTTTTTTTATTTTTGTTTTTATAGGACGCAACACAATGCAAATTATAATAAAAATAAAGAGGATATTAAGTCATTATACAACATAAACATAAGCAAATGAGATGGGATCCAGTGAATTTTATGACGTCGGAGTCCGTCGGTGCTCGTGCAACAATGTGTGGGGGTATAAACCACCAGCAGGAGGCTCGGCCTTCCGATTCTGGGGTAGCACAATATAATTTACAGAAAATAAATGAATAAAATGCCTTGGACACCAATAGGAGGCTTGGCCTTCCGATTCTGGGTCTGATAGGCGAAATAACATAAAGTAAATATACAGCAAATATTTAGACACCAACAGGAGGCTCGGCCTTCCGATTCTGGGTCTAATAAGTAAAATGTAGAAAATTAGCAAATATTTAGACACCAACAGGAGGCTCGGCCTTCCGATTCTGGGTCTAATAAGTAAAATGTAGAAAATGCACACTTTTATTAGATGCAATACAATGAAAATTAATTATATGCTGCATGAAATGCTATGATATAAGATAAATACACAGTTAATATGAAAAAAATACAAAATAAACAATAATCCGAGCTCGGATGAGGAGGACGTTGAACTATTTTCACAAATCCGAACGGTGAAGATGAAGAAAGAATTGAGATGAGATTATACACAAAATTTTACCTCGATCCGATGGTCGAATTGATCGAAAACTGAAGAAATACCGGGGGATGAACAGTTCCCACGCCAGGAACAACTTCTGATTTGGCTGCTGTGCGACCACTTGGAGAGATCTTTTTAAAGATCTGAACGGTGGATATGAAGAAGGGGTTAAGAAGACCCTGCACACAAAAAATCAGCTCGATCCAACGGTTCAATCGGCCGGAAACTCAAGCAATGTCGGCGGGTATACAGTTCCCACGCCTGGAACAGCTTCTGATTTGGCTGCTGTGCGACCACTTAGAGAGATTATTTTAAAGATCCGAACGGTGGATATGAAGAAGGGATCAAGAAGACCTTGTACACCAAAAATCAGCTCGATCTAACGGTCCAATCGGCCGGAAACGCAAGAAATGTGGAGGGTGGTAGTGTGATGACAAAAAAATGGAAGAGAGAATATGGGGAAACGGGAGAGGAAGAAGAAGAAGAAGAAGAAGATGAATA
The DNA here is from genome assembly GCA_021437785.1 of Rhodomyrtus psidioides. Taxonomy (NCBI): domain Eukaryota; kingdom Viridiplantae; phylum Streptophyta; class Magnoliopsida; order Myrtales; family Myrtaceae; genus Rhodomyrtus; species Rhodomyrtus psidioides. Next base: position 15,831,155 of record JAILYB010000003.1, on the reverse strand, counting down.
AGAAGAAGAAGAAGAAGGAGGAGGATGAGGAGGAGGAGAAGGGGCGACGAATGATGGGGGGAGGTGCCTAAAATACTAAAAATAAAATAATAATAAAATAAAATACTAAAAAGTAAAAATAATAATAAAATAATCAAAAGCGAAGACAAAATGATTAGTCCCCTTTTCTTTTAAATGATGATGTTTTCACTCCTTTTCCTTTTAATCATTACTAATTTTTTGTCAAATTCAATTTTATGGCGATCATAGAACACCTAAAATCGAACCTGAATTTTACTGTTTTATGAGGTCCTAAACTAAGGAAAATTAAAAATAAAAAATACCGACTATTTGTATATATATTTTTGACCTCAAATATTATTTTTCTTGATTTTCTTCTTCTCTTTTTCTTTTTTTTCTCTTTTTTTTTGTAATTTTCGAAAATATTATTAAAAAAATGAAAATTATGAAAATTATTTTTTTGGTCAAAATGGTTCATTTAGCTTGGCCAAGGTCACCAAAATTGATTTTTCAATTTTTCAACTTTTTATAGATTTTCTATGAATTTTTTTAAATAAAGGAAAAAAGGTTGATCAAAATTTAGGTGTCAACAACGTGTACATGAAAAAGAGTCACCACCAATCGTTTCGTGGAGGGTACGATCGGAAACCCTATTGAATAGTTGGGAGCAGTCTATTCGATTCTGCGGAAACCAGAGAAATGGGATCGGGGACTTAGTTACGCCAACTATCAGAGTTGACGCCCTTTCGGTATCTAAGTTGAATGGTTTACCTAATCCTAAGAATCATGCAGATGAGTGGGGCACAGATCCTAAATCTAGGAGTTCATGCAGATGGGAATGACTATCCTATCATTCACAATCAATAGAAATAAATACGCAAATCAAGGATCCAAAACGTGCGGATAAATCACATGAAAGCAGCATGGCATCCCTAATGAGGCCATATTGACCTAGAGAAGTATCAATCAAGGCTTAGGAGTGATTTTAATATGATTCACCCAAGAGGGGCAAAATCGTAATTTTAAGAGATTTGGGGATAATTTAGCTCAGAAGGGAAAAATTGTCATTTCAGATGAAATGGGAAGTCAAAAGGTGACGAAAATGGGATTGGTGATCAAACCAATCCATTTCCTATTTTTCAGGAATTTTCAGAATTTTTCTGGAATTTAAAAATGATTTTACCCTTGGAGGGGTAAAATCGTCATTTCAGGCGAAGACGAGAAGTGAAAATCTCAAACATTAGGATTGGTCGACCACCTGACCCAAACCCTAATTTTTAGCAATTTTCAGGACTCGATTGGAATAGGAAAAACGATTTACCCTTTGAGTGGTAAAATCGTCATTTGAAGGAAAATGATGAGATTCGAAAAACCAAGCAAAAGGATTCGCCACCTAACTGGCCCTATCCTAATCTAGGCATTTTCGACCTATCTCAAATACAAAGCAGGGACGAATTACCCCTAAATGGCATTGTCGTCAATTTTCAGAAGAATTGATAAGAAATCCCAAAAATAGGATAGACCAGTTGTCTGTGGTCAATCCTCAATTTTTGGGGATTTCTGGAGTGTCTAAGAATTTTCTACATTTTCCTACATTTTTTTGGGGATTTTCTAGGATTTTCTAGCATTTTTTAGAATTTTCTAGAATTTTGATGATTTTTTTAGATTTTTTAAAATCATTTTCTGAATTTTTAATTAAAAAAATATTATTCGGGTACCCGGCCCAGACCAGGACCCACGCGAACAACTCGCCCAAACCGATGCCGTATCAACCTTTTTTTTTTTTTCGGATTATCCAGACCTGATCCGACGGTTCCTATTGAACCACGTGGTTAATCCATGACCTTCAGATCTGATTACCAAAACCTACGGTCTAGATGGAACGGGGACTCAATCAGAACCGTCTGATCAACTTACTAAAATCTACGGTTAGGATTAGAACTCAAGACTCAATCTGGACCGTCCACCCATACTAACCTAAACAACGTCGCCTACTCACTGACCTAAACAGTACCGTTTCGGTTCAATTTGATTTTTCTATTTAAAACATTTTCGAATAAACCTAATTGCTGATCGGACGACCACGAGAATTTAGGCTCGATTTATCTGAACCGTCCGATCTATTTATTCGAATAACAACCCCCAACGGCCATGCTAACTGGACCAACAAGTGGACTAATGGCCGAACGCCACCTAAGAACTTTGACCCGCTGACTACGCCACGTCAGCTTCGTCTTCAACCTCTCGACTCCGATGGAACAAACGGCCGAGCTTCTCCGATGATGATCCGACGATGGGATCTTAACGAAATCGCACGAAACCAACGCCAATCGACTCGCAATCGTCTCTAGTTCAACATATCTAAGAATCATACGATTTCATTCACCAAATCACGATCGCCATGCGAGATGCCGAGTACGGCCATGGTAGTTCAATTGCTCGATTCACATCAAATCATGGCAATTCAGTTATAGAATAGCATCAATCAATGTTCAGAAGACTTACCTCGAACTCCGATCAAGCTTGCTCGGCCCAGATTTAGCTGGGCGACTTTGAACAGTGGTCGGCGATGGAGGCTAAGTTCGAAGATTCGATTCGAGGTATTCAGGCGAAATCGATGCAAAATGAAGATAAAATTATGGTTAGTGATGCCGGGGGAACAAAACGCACACGCTAAATGCAAGAAAAAACGTGAAACAGGTAAGTCACCATTGATGCACAGTGAGAAGCTTGGAGCTACGTCTCACCTTGTTCTGCGGTTTCAGGCTGCGCAGTCGGCAGCGATCACTTCCTTGAAGCTCCGGCGACCTTCCAGCAACACTCAATGGCTTCGGTTTAGCCTGAAAGTGGCCTAACCTTCGCCTCACAGTTCGAGCTCGAGCCCTCGACAATGGCGGTTGGAGGGCGAGCTTTCTCTCGCTTTTTTTCTCTCTCTCTCGATTCAGTTTTTCGTCTGCCAACTGAATCAACTGACCTCTCTTGTTCTAGAAAGTCCAATAGCTTTTATACTTGTTTGGAATCTTGGCGCCGAATCGGGGAAAGGAGGGTCGGCGACCTCCGCACGTGAAAACACGTGCGAAATAGTCACCGACGACTGGTAATCGACGGGCATGAAATGGCAAATCTGTTCGGGACCTCCGGTGATCGCATTTGGCATGAATTTGGATGGATTTGCTCTGCATTTCATTTTCGTTGACTTTCGCAGGTCCTGCATCTTGACCAGCCGATTACTCTCCGTTCTGGCGACCATTGCTCGTGATTCTAGCATCAATCAACGGGGGATGGCCTGAGGAACAAAACCCCTCCTCAAATCCTTCCAATCGTGGCCGTTTTCATTCTTAATTTTGCCATCAAAATCGAGCTTGACACGGTTCATTCGCCCGGGTTCTTGAGGAGGAAGACGACATTGTTGCGAACCGGTTCGACCGGCGGTCCGACCAGTCTGAACCTGTTCCGAATTGCAATTTTTCAAATTAAACCCAAATTAAGGGGAAATTTTGCAATTGGACCTCAGAATCGAATCTAGGGCATGAATTTTATCAAAAAATGTGGTTTTGCCTAAAAGTTCATGTTAATTTCAACAAAAATCCCAAATTTTTATTTAATTGGAATTAGGCAAATCATGAAATTGAAAGCTCAAATGATCAAATTGGACCTAATTGCCTATGCTAATCGATTCAGAATGATGAAAACCAATGGGCAGTGACTTCAATTTGCAATGATAGTCCCCGAATTGAAAGTAATTTCAAATATGCCCAATTTCAAGGACTAAAATGCAATTAAGTTTGCAATTTTGCCAAATTCATGCAATTGAGCAATTTGTACAAATAATTGGGCTAAATTGCAATAAGGGACAATTAGATTGAATGTCAAGATCCTAAAAAATGCCAAAATTACAAACTAAAAGACTCAATTAACGTTTTTTGCTAAATCCAATCATATGTGTTACAAAGGAACACGTAAAATTGAATCTGATTTTAGACTTTTGTCGAGGGCAAAATGATAAGGGAATTAAAAGAAAAATATTGACTATTTTCCTATATTTTTGTGACCTCAAATACTATTTTTTTTTATGAATTTTCAAGTATTTTCCTATTTTCCAAAAATACTAAAAAATGAGAAAAATATGAAAAATTATTTTTTTTTGTCAAAAATGGTTCCTTAGGCTTGGCCAAGGCCACGAAAGTTGATTTTATATTTTTTTGTCTGTTTATGAATTTTTTTTATAGATTTTCTAAGAAATACCTAGAAAAGACTGATCCAAATTTTGGTGTCAACAGGTCCCTGCTTTGTACGTCACTAGGCTGGGAAGATCCATTATTACCTAGATTATATCAACTACAAAATTCATTATACAATTCTATTATTGTGTTTTTAACTACTACTTGTATATCTCTAACATCTATCATTACAGTCAAATGTAAACAATCATAATACATATTTAAATAATCACATAAACCTTCTAATTTGGTATGTGAATCGAAAACACAAACAACCAAATAAATAAGAGGAATTTCGGTATTGTAATGCAGCCATTTTGTTCACATTGCCATAGTAGTCAGGCCTAATTGGTCATCTTTTTAATTTTCTTCAAAAACACAAGTAATATTGACACGCCGTATTAAAAATAAATGTATATTACGATAATAAATACTGGATAGAGTATAAGTTGAATCATTAAAAACTTTTAAAAAATCTATATATATATTTTTTTTGCAAATATGCCATGATTGTGGGAGTAAATCAATTTGAGAAATATTATTCGAAATAAATGTACATAATAAATCTTTATATGCAAAAGATTGACTAAGCAACTCGTATGTAGAATTCTAACGAGTTGGAACATCTTTTGGTAATTTTTTTGGTCTTCTTCTATTTGCTTTACAAAATTTGCCCCATTCTTTCATAATTTTGAAGATGTGTCCATAAAAATCGAATTGCTGTTTTTTTTTTACTGAGAAAAATATTAAGAATTTGTAATTCATCTTGTACACATAAATTTAAAACATGGCAAACACATCTAATGTGAAAAATTTATCCACCAAAAGCGGGTTTACAAATATTTTCTAATTCGGAAATGAAAGCGGTATTTGTCGCAACATTATCAAAACCAGATGATTTTTTTTAAAAAATATTCTTCTAAAACTTGCCTAATCATTACAGTCAAATGTAAACAATCATAATACGTATTATTTGTCGTATGCCAATGATAAAAAACTCGAAATGCAATAACTCTTTTTTGAATGTTCCAATCAGCGTCTATCCAATGACATGTAATACCCATATAAGAATGAATTTGCCAAGGATTACTCCAAATATTGTTACATATATGCACACGACCATTGAAATTAATAAAAAAAAATCAAATCTTCTTTTCCTCTTTCATAAATATAAAAAAGTTGGCGTTTAAGCGTATTTCTCGAAACAGATTTTGCTTGCAGGCTACATGCAGTGTTTTTAAAATGAATAAAATCAAAATTTTCACCAAAATTAAATGATGAACATTCAACGGCATCAAATCTAGCTAATTCTTCTTTATAAACTTTGTCACTGAAGCGAAATAAAGGATGAGCATTAAGATTGGCGTATCCAAAAAATTATAGTTGGCTGGTGTCGATCCTCACTTGTGTTGGCTGTTTTGACATCAGATATCATTTAAATGTTCAATAGATGCCTCCACCTGTAAATTTGTGTGTTGCCCCACAATATTTACATTTTACCTCATACTTATTTACGTCTAAATGTTCCTTCGTGAAGTGTTCCCATATGTTGGATATACCCTCTCGTTCCGGCTCCTTTGTTGTTGAAATTTCTTCAATACTGGTAGGAGGATGAAGACTTTCTTGCATTGCTATATGCTTGACGTTGGGAATAATGTTGATATCATCATTATCGTCTCCCCAGTATGCAAAATCACGAGGACTATGAGGATAATTGGATTTTCCCATCGGACTCTTTCCTCTGTCACTACCTCTGCTTCCACTTACTATTTTTTGAAAGAGTTGAGTAGAAAGCGGATTCAGAAAATTGAGATTATTGAACGGACTGAGAGAATTGAGAGAATTTAAGAGAAATTGTGAGAAAAAATGAAAGATGAAAATGGATATTTATAATAGTTAGGATAGATTTAATAAATTAATTAAAAAGGAAAGAAAAAAAGGGCGGGAAAGAGCCGCCAATTTTTTTTTAACGGGAATAATGCCCAACGTCTATAAGTTGGTTCACGAATGATAAGAACCGTAACCGGCGGGCCCGGTCAACGGACCAGTTCCGGGCCCAAACCGGCCCGTGGCCACCACTACTGCTAAGAATGCAAAGGACACTAGTTGGAGACAAAATTAATGATTTAAAGAAAGTTCTCAATCTCTTCCTGTTTTTGTTTTTCTAGATCCTTCCCAATATACAAGAATCTCTGCCATTTCTTCCTCAAAATGGAGGAGTCTCCATGACCATCCCTTGGACACGAAGCTGAACGGTGTTTCCCATCTATTTTCCTATTCGAGTCGACCTTTAATAAAGATGTTAACAAATAAGAAAAGCTCAAAAGACGAAAGCCTTCATTATTCGAGAATGTGTTTTTAGGCTTTCGCATAACCAGGAGAGATTTTATACTACTTCTTTCTTTCTTTCCAGCAAAAAGTTCGTCTAGGATGCTCCACTGATTTTTCTTCGACTCCCCTTCCTTCCTTCCTTCCTTCATCCTCCTCATCTGCACTCAATTCTCTTGACCTTCTTCGTCTCCCATTGTTCTTGCTCTATTTCCCTCTTCTCTTCATTTCCACTCATATTCTCTGTTTTGCTCTCCTTTCTTCATCCTCAGAAGCACTCAAATCCCTTTGCCTCCTTTTGTCTCCCATCGCTCTGGCTCTGTTTCGTTCTTCCCCACATTTGCACTCAATTCTCTGTTTGGTTCTTGCTCCCCTTCCTTCATCCTCATCTACACTCAAATCTCTTGACCTTCTTCATCTCCCATCGCTCTTGCTCTGTTTCGCTCTTCTCCCTCGCACAATCCTTCTTCTTCCTCCTCGGCTTCTTCTTCTTCTTCTTCTTCTTCTTCTTCTTCTTCTTCTTCTTCTTCTTCTTTATTATCTGCTGCTCCTTTCCATCACTCTCTCTTGGTCCCTCTGTTTTCGCGCTCTTTGATTCTCGCAAAAAAAAAATCAATGAAAAATGTTTGTTGATTCTATTGTTTCAATTGCATGGGATGTCTTCAAGATCGTGTTTGTTCCCATCAAGCGTGTATTCGGATATGTCATGTCCTCCGAGAGCTATGCCAATAATCTTCGAAAGGAAGTCGGGAATCTGGAGTACGAGGTTGTGAGGATCCGCATTACTGAGGAAGAGGCCAGAAACAATCTTCGGAATGTCCATGGATGGGTCCCAGAATTTCTGGCAAGTGCTGAGAAGGCCTTGGAGGAGGCGAAAGACCTGTTGGGCAAATTCGAGGAGGCCAGCAAGACCTGTTGTGGCGGGACTCTTCCAGGCCCAATTGTCGCTATCAGTTCAATAGGAAGGCCAAGCACAAGACCGATGACATTAAGAGTCTCATTCTAGAAATTCTAGAAAACAGAGACAGGGAGGTCTCCTTCAGCCGTCCTGCTCTGGGTAACATCGAAGGAAAAGATGTCATCCAGTCCACCATCGCGACCGCCCCTGCTTCTTCTGCCTCGACGTCGATTGGGCTTAGGGACGATGGCCTCTTTGAATCCAGAGCTTCTGTCATACGGAAGATCATGGATGCTCTTGCCAGTAACAGCAACAGCGTGGTCGGGGTTCACGGAATGGGCGGGGTCGGCAAGTCCACCCTTTTGGCGGATGCCGAGAAGAGAATAAGGGAGGAAAGGTCGTTCGATTGGGTCGCCAAGGCCAACGTGTCGGAAAATCCAGACATCAAGAAGATTCAGAAAGAGATTGCGGGCTGGTTGGGCCTCAATGAATTAGACAAGGAAGAGGATGTCAATACGCGAGCGAAGGTTCTGCGCGAGAGGCTGGAAGATGAGGAGAGGAAGAAAAAGAAGGTTCTCATAATACTGGACAACCTCTGGGAGCAACTTGACCTAAAATCAGTCGGCATTCCTTGCGGACCTGGCAACAAGGCTAAAGGATGCAAGTTGTTGTTGTCGGCAAGAGATCGCCGTGTTTTGCTAAGGGAAATGCGCTGTGAGATCGACGCTGCCTTCCTCCTTGGTGGGCTGGAGGAGGAAGAGGCAAAAAGATTTTTTGAGAAGATGGTGGGAGGCAAAGTTCCAGTTGAGTTGGAACCCCTGGTGGAGGAAGCACTCCGCATTGTTAGACATACTTGTATAGCTTTGTAGTCTTGTAGTTTTCTCTTGCACTTCTTCTTTTTCTTTAGTCCCACATAGGAAGAGCACTAAGCTCTTTACCTCTTCTAAGCCTATATAAAGGCTTCTCATGTACATTGTTTCAACACACAATTTATAGAGAGCATATACCATTCTCTCTTAAATCTTTCTTTCTTATCATTGCTTGCTCGGTTGAGTCCTTCTCTGCTTGGGTCTTTTCCTGATTCCGGCACTACTATACATTCTTCCTCTACAGAAAGAAATGCTGCAGCCACTCCATCTTCATGTGGCACTTCTACTACCTGGATACTTGACTCAGGAGCTGCTAGACATATGTCTAGTTCCGCTGCTTGTCTCACTCAACTCTCTGAGCTCAAGCATCCAGCACATTTCTTTACTACTGATGGCTCTCCTCTCTTGGCTACCCGGCGGGGTACTCTCACCGTCTCTCGAGATTTCAATGTCCCTGATGTATTACATGTTCCTTCTTTGGCTCTCAATTTATTATCTGTTGGACAACTTATTGATGTTGGATGTACTGTGAGCTTTACAGATAGCTCTTGCTTTGTGCATGATCGTTTGAGTGGTCGAATGATTGGGAAGGGCAGTAGACAGGACGGGCTCTATATTATGCAACATTTACATCTTCCAACTTCTTCTGATCCTTCTCCTGTGTTGGCTACCATGGATCTTGCCTGTTGGCATCAGCGTCTCGGGCATATTCCTTCTTCTCGTCTCACCGTCCTTCATCAACGAGGTGCTTTGGGTCATGTTTCTTCTGGTAATCTTCCTCCTTGTTCTATATGTCCTTTGGCCAAGCAATCTGCTAAGCCTTTTCCTATCAGTAACTCAAGATCTAGTGCAATTTTTGATCTTATTCATTCTGATGTATGGGGTCCTGCACCGCTTTCTTCCAAGAGTGGCTTCAAATATTATGTCTCTTTTATTGATGATTATTCTCGTTATACATGGGTTTATCTTATGCGTCAACGCAATGATTTCTTTTCCGTCTATCAATCTTTTACAGCCATGATTTCCACTCAATTTAATACAAAAATCAAAGTTTTTCGTTCAGACTCGGGAGGAGAATATCTCTCTGCTGTTTTTCGTTCCCTCTTGGCCAATGATGGCACACTTCCTCAACTATCTTGTCCTGGGGTTCCAGCTCAGAATGGGGTTGCTGAACGCAAGCATCGTCATATTCTAGAAACCACTCACGCTCTCTTACTTGGGACATCTGTTCCTACTGAGTTTTGGGCTGAGGCCCTTCTCACAGCTGTTCATCTAATTAACCGTCTACCCTCATCTGTTCTTCATCAAGACACCCCTTTCCAGCGTCTCTATTCTCGATCTCCTAGCTATAATCATCTTCGAGTTTTTGGGTGTATTTGTTTTGTCATTCTTCCCCCCACTGAACGTACGAAACTCACCGCCCGCTCTGTCTCATGTGCATTTTTGGGTTACAGTACCCAGCACAAGGGTTATCGATGTTATGACCCAAATGCGCGACGCATACGTATTTCTCGCAATGTTACTTTTCATGAATACGTTCCTTTCTTCCCTACCAATGCCACACCTCCTGTGTCGTCTCCTGTTCCATTTATGGATTTCCCTGTTGATCCTTTTCCTGATCCTCCTTGTCCTGTTTCCACCTTGGATCCAGATATATCGCCACCATCCCCATCTTCGCCTTTCCCTTCTACTGCACCTCCTGCTCCACCTGCCCTTGATGATTCTGCACCTCTAGAGCCACGCCGTAATCCTCCTCGAGATCGGCGTCTGCCAGTCCGGTATGTTGCTTCTACTTCTTATTCTACTGAGTTTAGCTCTTTTTTGGCTGCTGTTCATGCTGTACAAGAACCCACCAGTTATCGTGAGGCAGTTCAGCATGCTGAGTGGCGTCAGGCTATGTCTGATGAGCTCTCGGCGTTGGAAAGTATTGGTACTTGGGAGCTAGTGCCTCTTCCTCTAGGTCGCTCCTTAGTATCCTGCCGATGGATATACAAGATTAAGACCCGTTCTGATGGCAGTATTGAGCGCTACAAAGCACGTCTAGTTGCCAGAGGTTTCTCCTAGGAGTATGGTATTGATTATGAAGAGACATTTGCTCCCGTAGCAAAGATGACATCTGTCCGAGCTTTACTGGCTATTGCTTCAATTCGTAATTGGCCTCTCTTTCAGCTTGATGTCAAGAATGCTTTTCTTCATGGGGATCTTCAGGAGGATATCTTCATGCAGCCTCCGCTTGGTCTTGCTCATATCTTTGGACAAGTCTGCCGCTTGCGACGAGCTATTTATGGTCTTAAATAGGCTCATCGTGCTTGGTTTGAGAAGTTCAGTGATGCTATTCGATCTGCTGGTTTTACTCAAAGCGAGGCTGATCATGCTATGTTTGTTCATACCTCTTCTGCTGGTTGCACTATTCTTCTTCTTTATGTTGATGATATGATTATCACTGGAGATAATAGCGACCATATTGAACATACCAAACGGCACCTTCAGCAACATTTAGCAAGGAAGATAGCACAATAGCCCTAAACTCACTGTCTTAATTTCTGATGCGGAAGATCCAATTTATGGCAACCGCAGAGCATACTTTAAAAACAATGAGCTCATTGTCTTAATTTCTGATGCGGAAGATCCAATTTATGGCAACCGCAGAGCATACTTTTCAAGACAATGATCTTGGCTCTGATACCATGATAAGAAAGAAAGATTTAAGAGAGAATGGTATATGCTCTCTATAAATTGTGTGTTGAAACAATGTACATGAGAAGCCTTTATATAGGCTTAGAAGAGGTAAAGAGCTTAGTGCTCTTCCTATGTGGGACTAAAGAAAAAGAAGAAGTGCAAGAGAAAACTATAAGACTACAAAGCTATACAAGTATGTCTAACACGCATATCTGCAGGTTTGCCTTTCCTAATTGTTGCTATATCTAAACTCTTTATAGACACTACTTACTCCGACTGTGAGTATGCTTTGAAACAAATTTGAAGCGAAGATACCGGTAAGGTGATAATTAACACGCTGCAACTTAGTTATGGTCGTATAAGCGACGAGGCCAAGTCATTGTTACGACTTTGTGCTGCTTGTGGCTTTTCTGAGCCATCTCTCGAGTACTTGGCGCGGTACAGCTTCGGTTTGGGGATATTTCGTGGAGTTAGCAGCGTGCAAGAAGCTAGAGCTAGGTCGAGCTCACTGATTCATACTTAGCAAGCCTCCTCCCTATTGTTATACATTGAAGAACACATCGATCGTTTCAAGATTCATGACTTGGCTCGTGAGTTTGTTGCCTCCTTTGCCTCAATAGATCGCCCTCTTCTCGTTCTGAAAGATAAAGATAAGGCGATAACAGAGCTGTCAGAGGACAAGCTCAAAAGTTGTGAGGCGATGTGCTTTCCCTATGTCGGCTTGGATGAGCTTCCTGAAAAATTAAATTGTCCGAAATTGCGCATCTTTTTGCTGTTCGAAAACAATAAATCTGTTGAGATCCGAGATTCGTATTTCAACTCTATGAAGAATCTCATGGCCTTAGATCTTATTGGGATATATCTCATTCGTTTGCCTTCGCCATTTCAATCCTTGAAGAACTTACACACTTTGTGTATTGATTCTTGTTCGTTAGAGGATGTGGCCATTCTTGGCGAGGTAAAAGGCCTCCAAATTCTCAGCCTTCAGAACTCAGACATTCACCAATTGCCAAAAGAAATAGGGCAACTAACAGAGCTGAGGTTATTAGATTTAGATGATTGTACAGAACTATGGATGATTGAGCCGGGTGTGCTCGGAAGCTTGACCAAATTGGAGGAGTTGTATATGAAGAATAGCTTTGATAAATGGAATCCTTTGGAACTGACTCCAGCAACTAATGCCAGCCTTATTGAGTTGAATAACATGAAGAAATTGTGTATTCTCTATGTATCCATTCCCGATCCGAGTGTGCTTCCAGAGGACCTAGGTGTTGAGAAGTTAACCAAGTATGGAATCCGAATAGGTAATGCGGAACGCTGGAGCGAGTACAAAGGATCGATGACATTAGAGCTCAAGTTGGATCCAACAAGCGATGTTCTTCGAAAAGACTGCATACAAAGTATCTTACGCAAAACAGACGTGATGTTTTTGGACGGGTCGAACGAAATTGAGCAAAGTACCAACGTGTTATCCCTAAAAGGCCTTCCACAATTAAAGCATCTAAAAGTGAAGCATAGTCCATCCATCCGTTACATCCTCGAATGGTCTTATCTTCCTACTTTTAAGGCGTTGGAGACGTTACTTCTCGAGAATCTCATCAACTTGGAGAAGATATGCAACAGCCATATCTCAACCGACTCCTTCAGTATATTAAAAGTAGTGTGTGTTGAAAGTTGCGCCAAGATAAGATTTCTGTTTCCACGTTCAGTTGTGAGAGAACTTCCACAACTAGAAGAGATCAAAGTTGTCAGTTGCAAGTTAATGCGGGAGATTGTAGAAGCTGATGATGATCGTGGAAAATTTGAGTTGCCTAAGTTGCGTGTATTGGAATTGCGTGACTTGCCAATTATCGAGGCTTTTTTCACCGCCGGGTCGGCTCCTTCTAGTAGTTCATCAAATGACCAAATTGGCACTCAATTTGCATTCTTCAATGGACAGCAGGTAACTTTCTATCGAAAGAATATCAATTATTTATTACATTTTCATTCCTTTGCTAACTAGATGTAACGCAGATTATGATGCTTAATCAGTTCAATATTTTCAATTTATTTTCTTCCTAATTAATTTATCCATTCATAACTTCTCCGCAATTAGATGAAACAATCTTCTGTTGCCCTTCGTTATGTAGATATCCAACTGATTGCATAAAAACCATCAAAATTTAGCCTGTTACAGATTCTGAGATACTTTTAACTTCCATGCTGCAAGTGTATCTATTCTAATAGGGTTTCATAAATCAACATTGACGGGAAGATTTTTGACATTGAAGTAATTCCATAAGTAAAGTTATTCCTAATCTTTTGAAGTGAATTCCATTGAATTTAGTTATCAAACTTTATCATTATAAGTATATGTGACTCTCCTAAGGGAGGTTTTTTTTTTTTTTAAAGCAACTATGTTAATCTAATTGATGCGCTGTCTTTTGCGTATCGTGTTTAATTAAGCACACATCACATAGGCCCTATAATTACAAGATTTTGGAATTTTGCACGCATATAGCATGAATAGATACATTTGTAAGTACGTTTGGCATCACAAGCACAAATTTTTGATATCCTGTTAAATTGGTTATTGATGGTGATTTACTGACAAGCAAAAGTTAGTGAACCAAGGATAAACATTTGCGCAGTTAAGGAAAGCACACAAACACTGAAGTTGATTGTCTGGCCCAACACCCTTGCAATATAAGTTGAGGGTCCCATAAGGGGATCCGAATCCACGGCCCCCATAAGGTAGTGTGTCTGAGTACGACGGTTCTCCTTCCCAGTGGTGACTCGCTTTCAAAGAAAACTTGTTTTTGTTCTATGAAATGCTCCGGGAAATTAGAAACGGTATTAATACAGAGATCTTTTTCCTCCTTTTTTTTTTCCTGTTGTGCAACTCAATAATTCCCCTCACCCCTTGGTACTCATCTATATTTATATCTTGAAAGTTCATGAAACCGAGATTTTAACTAAATCACCAATTTCATGAACGAATTCTGTAGGTTGCCTTTCCGAGTTTGGAAACATTAGAAGTCAGTGACTTGGGCAACCTCGATTTTATGTTTTCTCCATCCATGCTTAAATCTCTCAAACAACTGAGAAAACTAAGGGTAAGCTTTTGCAAGAAGATGGAGGCGATCATTATGGAGGAAGAAGGAGTGGGAGTGAAAATATCAGAAACTCTGTCATTTCCAATGTTAACCGATTTACGTTTAGATTGGTTGGAAAGTATGACGTGCTTCACTCACGAAAAATGTAAGATTTATCTTTTGTTTTCATCATCGAAGATCTACACGTAGTTGGATTCATCCCTAAAGTACAAATGTCGACATTCTTTTCATCCAATGAAAAAATGATGACAGGTTTACGAGAAGGTCGGAGTCAGGACGGCGTCCAATCACGCTCCAGTGTGCTATTCAATCGAAAGGTTTGTGACTAACATTACATTTATTAAATATAGCGAAGCGAAAACATAGCCAAAATTAAAACTAACGAAATTTACACACAATCTTTACTTTGACTGAAATATCTCACAAAAAAATCAGTACCACACAAGCATAATTATTCAAAGCTGCTGGCATATACAAGTTGGAATTTCTTATTGTTAATTTCCTGGTGGAAGGAAGCTTTACTCTCCCAGTAGATGCACCGGCATAAGGAATCTGAACCTGCTCCTCGTGAGTAAAGAGTAGTGGAAATTTTAGTCGTGGGTCCTGTTAAAATGCCTCGAGTTTAAGCCTATCAAATAAGCATCGGGTCGAAGTTGTTAAATTACTTTGTGAATTCGGGATCAGGTTTGTGATTTGTTCATGGTTGCAGAATGCGCCCATGAAGTCTAATAACAAGAGGACAAATCAAAAGAAGGAGGCTTCATTAGCCGTTGGATGTGAATATTAAGAAAAGAAATAATGCCAGCTAGACTTGGGAGTTTGACTTGGTGAACAAAAGAAAGAAAAAAAAGACAAAGGAAACAAAATCCCTAACAGATACGGCAAAGGGCATTGTTGACTCACATATATATATATATATATATATATATATATATATATATATATATATATATTCTCTTAATATCCACTAGAAGTTGGGGCTTTACGTATAAAAGAAGAAATAGCGTGGGCTGCTCAGTTGATGTGCCAGAGAGTTTACGAGAAGACGCCGTATACGAGTGGTCTTGAAGCACCATACTTTTGAGTGCTTGAATAGAGATCGTGGTCATCGAGTGCTTGATATTGGGTCTTCGTATCAAGAATTCAAGTGTCAAAGCCGGATAAATCTTATTATTAGGTTTGTGTTTTAATTCCTTTACGAGATTGAGAGATTATTTCGCGAGGAATTGAAGGCTAAATACTGTGTGCATTCTTGAATGTAATTGGGGCTGGGAAACACCAAGAGTGTGTTGTAACTCGAGTGTGATCTATAATCTCCGTGTATCGCTCGTTCTATAGTGAAATTCGTTGTTGCTCTCCCCGTGGACGTAGGTCTTTACGACCGAACCACGTCTATCTGGTGTCGGTTTTACTTTGCTTGTTCTGTCTATTTTTCGATCGATCGCTTGTTCCGCGCAACAGGTCCCACATGCTAGCGTGACAAAAAGTCAAAACTTGTTGTGTGGATGGGATGTTGTCCACTAAGAGGGCAGCGGTTCGTATATTAAGATTGTTGTCACATATAATATGACCGGTAATTCGTATATGAAAAATAGATTGATAGACAAATCTGAAACCAATCGTAAACAAGTAACTTGAATGAAGATGAATGATCCGAGCCCAAAGAAATAACATTGTGTCCTTAAGACAAATTTGCCCCCTCAATTAGTACCCGAGGACGTTGGACAATTGTCTCACAGGATAGAACGGATAGCGTTCCTTTGAAGCAGTACTTCTTCAAAGGACTCCGGCGAACGCAACTTCGCGAAATAATCGCACAAAATGATGACAATGATGAATAAATGACGAACATAACAATTGTATGTAATGCTCGTATCTAATCCTCTTCCTAATACTCGTTACTAATGCAATGGTCGATGCTTTATTTATAGAGAGTGAAGCAAAGAGTTACGAAGACATATCACTTCGTCTAAAGGGTTTGTCAGCGAAAAAGCACGATTTCATCGAAAGGATTCGATGAAACGTCACAAAGTCGCACGGTTTCATCGAAAAGATTCGACGAAATGAAATAACTCTTCATTCGATGAAACATCACAAAGTCGCACGGTTTCATCGAAAAGATTCGACGAAACGAAACAACTCTTTATCTCTATTATGAACCGAGACAACTCTTCATTTCTCATTCAACATCATATGGGACTTTGAAATCAAAGTTCCAACAATCCCCCACATGAATGAGAATTTCAACTATCAAAACTCTCCATGAATGCATGACATGCAATGTGCGAATATTCCATGAGAGATCGTTGCATCGAGATAAGTAGTCTGAAACTTTGAACTTACCCTAGTGGAGACCTATCGGACTTACTTGGTCAATCAGTAGACTCGATATCTTTGAACCGTCGACCTTTGGTGTAAGCCTAGACAATAGGAAACACACATCTTTCCCTCGAACAAAGTTGGTTCTCACTATTGTGTTCGTTTTGGCCATAAACACCGTCTGGTCTCATGAGTGCTTTAGAGAATTCGGCATTTTCAATTCTCACAGAAGCGACCCTCACTTCCCATTCACATAGGTGATTTCTGAATGTGCAGTATATTATATACTCGATTCAGAATCATTAAAAACTTACGCTTAACCTTCACATATTAGTACTGTCTATATACATGAATGAATAGAAAAATTTACAATATTCTACACCGCCTTCATAACTTGGTTGTCCCTTTGAACCTAGATCTTGGGATCTCCAATCAACAAGGCAGGGTTTCCGCTATGACGACTTATTTATGGCCTTAAAACTCATTCCTCTTGATGTTTCCGCAATCATCTCTCTAGTTAGGCCTTTTGTTAATGGATCCGCAACATTATCCTTTGACTTCACATAGTCAATCGTGATAATTCCACTAGAGAATAGTTTTTGTGTCTTCGATGTATATGTCGAGACTTGCCAATATACATAACATTTCTCGCCCCCACACTTTGAGATAATTCTTGAAATCTTTTCAAGACAGTGGTAGCCTTTCAACAAAAGTAGCTATTTGAAATGATTCACTTAGAACCATACCTTCGGCATGAATGTTATGCATAATCACTTGAAGCTCCTGAACTTGACTTGTGGTTTTGAAATCAACCATCTTGAAGTCCAAAATTTTGCCAATGATGAATTTCTTCAATCCATCATCTTCTGCTTTGGATTTCTCGTCCAAACTTTCCCATAATTTGATAGCCATTTTAAACGGACTGTAAACGTTATAGAGGGAATTGTCCAGACCGTTGAGGATTTAGTTGCTACATAAGAAGTCAAAATACTTCCACACATCTATAGCAACAATCATTTTCATGTTTGCCTCTCCTTCATCCAACTTAGGAGTATCCTCATTGAGGAACCTTGCCAAATTCAATATCATGACATAGAATACCATCTTCTATTGCCATCTCTTGAAATCACTCCCATTGAATTTTTCTGACTTCTCTCCATGAGTCGAGATAGATGCAAGCGTCGTCGATGATGACGCCATATCTATTACGAAAATAGAATTTTTACTATGGAAAGTAACTATACGAACCAAGTATCAAAAACACTTCAAAAATTTGTCTTAAGGTTGTAGTCCACTAAGAGGGTAGTGGTTCGTAATTAAGATTGTTGTCACATATAACATGACTTGTAATTCGCATATGAAAAATAGGTTGATAGACAAACTTGAAACCAATCGTAAACAAGTAATATGAATGAAGATGAATGATCCGAGCTCAACGAAATAACGTTATGTCCTTAAGACAAATTTACCCCCTCAATCAGTACCCGAGGACATTGGACAATTGTCTCCCAAGATAGAACGGATCGCGTTCCTCTGAAGCAGTACTTCTTCAAAGGACTCCGGCGAACGCAACTTCGCGAAATAATCGCACAAGATGATGACAATGATGAATGAATGACGAACATAACAATTGTATGTAATACTCGTATCTAATCCTCTTCCTAATACTCGTTACTAATGCAATGGTCGATGCTTTATTTATAGAGAGTGAAGTGAAGAGTTACGAGGACATATCACTTCGTCGAAATGGTTTGTCGACGAAAAGACACGATTTCGTCGAAAGGATTCGATGAAACGTCACAAAGTCGCACGGTTTCATCGAAAAGATTCGACGAAACGAAACAACTCTTCATTCGATGAAATGTCACAAAGGCGCACGGTTTCATCGAAAAGATTCAATGAAACGAAACGAAACAACTCTTCATCTCTATTACGAACCGGGACAACTCTTCATTTCTCTTTCAACATCATATGTGACTTTGAAATCACAGTTCCAACATGGGAGTGATGGGTGAAAGATTTTCTTGAGTTATAGCAATGATCCTTTGGAAAAACAGAAAATGAAGCTTTCCATTGTGGAGCAGGGACAATTGGGTCTTTTCACCTAAAATGTTATGGTCTCAGACATGTAGGCTGCGAATTTAGACTCACCCTTAAAGAAATTACGAGGAGGAAGATTAATTCAGATGGATTATATGCTTACCTTAGATGAAGTAATTTGCCTTGAAAGTTTTATTTTCTTTTTACTTTATGGGTAACTAGTTTTCGTTATCACTGGAAACTGATGGTCAATTTTTTTATTTTTTTATTTTATTTTTTGGGGTGGGTGGGTTGGGTTGGGTTGGGGTGGGGTGGTGTTAAAAACTGATTGTCAACTTCATTTAGTTGTCTTTTGGGATCGCATAATTGCATTTTGTCTCGTAAATTATCTTTTCTTTATCATAAATTTTTGTGATGACAAAAATATCTAAACGTTGTGAAGTAATTTACCTTGAAATCATTAAACAAGCAGAAGACAAAGCACAGCAAAATCTCAAACTCATAGTTAGAAGCATCGTGACAAGATGATGTCAAGACTCGAGCATATAAAAGGGCAATTGATCATTTAGCATAATAAAACCTTTGTCATCTCAAAATCCGACTTGGAGAAGAGTCACAAGCACTATGTAATTGAAAGACTTTTGAATACAAAATTGATAAATTAGATCATGACAACGACAATTAATGGCAGAGATTGAGGGCAATAATTTATAGTGTTTAAATTCCAGACTAGCAGGTGGAAACGTAGCTAGCTGCTTAACTAGCTTTAAAGATGACATTTAATTGGAGATCCTTTTGGTATAATATTTACACCAAGTTTAAAGAAGATGACAAATCTTTCAAGTCAAAAAAAGGGGAGCATTTACAGGTAAAAACATACTTTATTATTTGGTTTTTATCAATGAAACGACCATTCCTGTATCCAGAATTGGCCATTGAATTTACACTTGTTAAATTGGTCATTGATAGTAATTTACTAAAATCAACACAATCAGTAAATTAAGGACAAACAATTTCCCAATTAAGAAAAGCTCACGGCTGCAGCGGAGTAGCGCGTTTTGTTTTGACTAGACAAGATTTCCCTTTCATAATTGCATGATTATCACTGAAGTTGATGGTTGGGCTTTGCTGTTTTTTTTTTTTCCTTTCTTTTGTCGTCGTAATCTTGTTGGGGATGACGATACTCCAATGAACAAAAAAAAAAAGTAAAAAAGGTGATGGGTGACAGCGTGACGGAGGAGAGATTGCGAGCGACTTTGTAGATGAAGGATTTTCTTAGAAATGAACTTTTGGAAATGACTAGTTACTCTTTACAAAAAGGAAAATAAAACAGAAAATTAGAAAATAAACCTTTCCATTGTAATCAGGGACAATTAGGTCTTTTCACTTAAAATGTTATGGTTCCAGTGGAAGCGGAAGAACATTTTCAATTGCTTTCTCTTAGCCTCACTTTTTAATTGCTTGGATATTAGATAAGATTGCCGCTCCCACTGTATTGCCCCTTTTGGTGGATGATGAATTGCCTTTTTAATCTCAGTCTCTCCACCAATTCAGTGACTTCTAAGTTCTAGCGATAATTACCCCTTTGACGTGGTTCTTGTTTAAGCTGATTAATTGTTTTAGGGATGTAACTTAATTGAAGAGGGGGAGAGATTATATTTAATTTTGGGATCTATGGGAGACTATGTGATTATCTTGTTGTTTATATGAGCATATCCAAGTTACTATTCTATCCATTGTCAATATAATCTGGTCAGAAATAGAATTCCTACCTTTTGATTTGTCTCCAGCAATTCCGATAGCCTTCTCATCCTAGAGTCATCCATATTAATATGGGGACTATTCCGTGAATTTGTACTTTACATCTTGGCACTCATCTATATTTACATCTTGAAAATTCATGAGTAACTCAATCACCAATACTATGGAGATCTTTCTGGCTAATTTTTTTCTTCTATTATTTGCCTTTTGTGTAACTGAAGATAGAATCTATCATTTCCTTGAATTCACAATTTGCATCTTGGTACTCATCTACAATTATATCTTTGAAGTTTTTGAATTCGTAATTTAACTGAATCACCAATTTTGCGAGCAAATACCATAGGTTGTTTTTCCTAGCTTGGAGGAATTGTATATCGAGGGCATGGGCAATATCAAGATGATATGGGGTGATCAAGTTGCTATGGATTCCTTCTCCAAGCTAAATTCGATTTTTGTGGAGCAATGCAATAAGCTTGTGAACGTTGTTCCTTCCATTGTTCTAGGACGACTTTTGAGCCTGGAAAGATTGCAGGCACGATCATGGCATTCGCTTAAAGTTGTTTTCAAATTTCAGCCTCTGAATCCTCTAGATGGGCATTCTGTTGCTCATTCTCCATTAGAAGACCTGGAGTTATCTGATAAGCCAGAGCTAAAGTGTATATGGGATAAGGAACTCCATCATCAAGTTAAATTTCAGTGTCTACATTCTCTTAGCGTTTCACGATGTTTGAGCCTTACCTCTTTGTTTCCAGCCTCAACAGCTAGGGAACTTATGCAATTGAAGGAGTTGAAGATCGATGAATGTGGCATTGTTGAACTCATTGAGAAGGAAGGACTAGAAGATCGAAGCATCAATGTAGAAGTCATACAAGGCACAAGTCATGAGCTAAAAGTAGTATCACCCTTTACAGGATACTTTAGACATTTGGAATCTCTAGATGTGTCATGCTGTCACAGGCTATCAAATATGTTCACACCAACAATGGCTGCAAATTTGGTGGTACTCACAAAATTGAGGATAAGCAAATGTAGATTGTTGACAGAAGTCATTAGTGATGAGGGAGGTGGGGAGGGGCATGTATTGGCATTCAATCAACTAGAGTATTTAGAGCTTGATGGGTTGATAGGGTTGAGATGTTTCTACTCTGGTGGATACACTTTGATGTTGCCTCTCTTGGAAGAGGTCATTGTGACTGGATGTCCCAAAATGAAGTTTTTCTCTGAGGGACCAATAGAGGCATCCAAGTTGGAGAGAGTTCAAATATCAAAGGAAGCATGGTTTTGGAAGGGAGAACTTAACATCACCATCCAAAATATGGTTGAAGAAATGGTACATATTAGTTAGCAAATTCCATCCATTTGGATAATTTTGATCGTTAATAGAGTAATTGTTCTTTTGCTAACTATAAGTCTACCTTTAATGATGTGTCTCTTGACAGGGGAGGGTTGAGAGAGTAAAGAATATGCTGCTATCTGAGTTCCCCGAGCTAATTGGAAAATGGCATAGCGAACTTAATCCCATCAAGTCATCTTGGCAATTAGAATCATTGACGGTGGACAAATGTCCATCATTTATGAACGCAATTTCGTCGAGATTGATGCTTGTTCTAGAAAAAATGAAGACACTGCAAGTTCGCGATTGTGAGTCGCTAGAAGAAATATTTGATCTTGAAGGGCTGGAGGCTGTGGAAAACACTTGGGTTCTGCATTCCTTCACGACTTTGGACTTGGTCAATCTACCAAAGTTGAGGCGACTATGGAACAAAGATCTTCAAGGAGCGATGCACTTGAATTCTTTAAGTTCTCTAACCCTTTACAAATGCAGTAACTTGAGACATGCTTTCATTCCATCAATGGCTCGGTGCATTGCCAATCTACGACGGATGGAAATAAAGGAGTGTGGTCAGATGGAAGGAGTTATCGCGGAGGAAGAAGGGCAGGGAAGCGCAATGGAGAGGACTACATTCCCAAAACTAAAATGGTTGAAGCTGGAATGCTTGCCCAATTTGACTAGTTTCCTCTTGGGGAAGAATCATACGCTGGAATGTCCCGAATTGGAAGCGCTGACAATTACCCACTGCCCTAGAATAAGAAGTTTGGCTTGGCAATCTTTGACGGAGATCAACGACGGCACCCCGTCACTTTTCACTCCACAGGTCAGACTTTCAAACGAATGGATATTTGCAATTTCATTTGTAATGTATTCCCGAAGAAATGGAAAATGCACGGTCTGTGCCATGTGCTTACAAAAATGCTAGGTATAAATGGTTGTAATATTTATCTCCCTACACTAGTCCAGGATCACATCTTAAATTTTTTTTAATGCAAAACAATTTAAGTATTTATAATTATGGATGGTTTCGAAATCATCAAATTATAAGTACATTTCTCGCATAAGGACATTTTAAGTGTCAATATTTGTGTACGGCGCTTACTTTGTTGCTAATTTTTTTGGGATCACTTAAGTGCCAAATAGGAAAAAAAAATAATCACTTTAGTGTCAACGGCGAGAAATTCCGGCGACTTCATCGGAGTTGGCATTGAAATAATTATTTTAAAAAAATTGGCACGTAAGTTGTAAAAAAAAAAAAACAATCAATTTTTTTGTGCCAAATCAAAGAAAAATGATCACCTAGGAGATCCAAAAAAAAATATTGACACCAAAGTGGGAGTTGTACATAAATATTGGCACTTGAGGTGTTTTTTTTTTTTGCCGATTTTATATACATAATTTTTAAAAGTTTATTACAAAGATTAGCTTATCCATTCGACAAAATTTAGCAGAGTTTGCTAATGGGGAATATACAGGTACCCATCATCATCATCATCATCTAGTTTTTGAAAGAATAAAAATCAATTATCAAATTCATTTTGATTGTTCAAGTGATTTACAAGCTAATACTTTACCAATTTTACTTTAGTACACATCACTTCTTAAAAAGGCAAATAACGCATAATAATTGATCACGCGAGTCTTTCCCCTCTCCTTTTTTGGCCTTAATTTCTCTCTATTGTTACTTGTGAGTAGAATGTTTAATCATAAGGAGCATCCACAAATTTGTTTGCTCTTTAACTGTAAGAGTTATCACTAGTTATTTATTTACTTCTAATGTCATTTATATACATGAGTTGTCACATAATGTTAGTTATCTCCCCATCCTGAGGATATTTCAAAAAGTAATTATAACACTCAATCAAGAATCCTAATAGATTTGTGAAAATATGAAGCTAGTGATCTGATATTTTTTGTTGTTGTGATAAGTTGTGCTAGCGTTAATTTAAATTTTTGTGGCAAATATGAGCTGCCATGCAATAATCTACCACATTGTTAGGTAATTTCAAAAACTCATCAAAATCCTCAATCAAGAATATTGAAAGATTTAAGGAAGTGTGGAAATTCAATGTCATAGTCGGGTAACTCTCATATGTTTAGTCTTTAATTGTAAGAGTATATTCGTTAGAGGTCTTAACATGATTTAAAAAAAAAAAGCACGGTTGATGTTCCCCAAACAAACTTAATGTTGTCATCCACTTTCGTTTTCCATTTTTTTTTCCTTCATTTTTTGCTTCCACGCACCAAACTACAAAATCCTCTTAGCGAAGCATCAATCGAGGGTAAGAAATTGGTTACCATATGGAAAAGATATGGGGGTAGTGGATCTCCATCCTTATCGAATATTCATGGACATCGATATATAATCATCTTCAAAGTCCATGCTATAAGAAGCAAATAAACATCATAGTACAAATCAATTTTACCTAACACGTGTGATGCTAAGATAATGTTACTGATTCGCTTTTGCTAATAAATATTGATTTGTTTCTAAATATACTAGAGATGAGAATGGAAATTTAATTTCTTTCAATTGACAAGAAAGATATGTAGAGCCAGCTTATACCTATCGCTGGAGCATCGTGATCTTACACCTACTAATACATCATTAGAGCCGACATTAAGAAGAGAGAAGAAGAGTATGTGTGCTTGTATGTATGTACACGCAGGCACGCATGTCAATGCTGCTTTGGACCGTGCTTTAGCCCCATTCATTCCTTGAAGCATAAAAATTCTAGAAATTCTTACCTTGTCTAATGTTGCATTATCAAAAGATCAGCGCAACCAACTTTGATAATTATCATTACAAACAAATCTGAAAGTTGGAGAGTCAGAATTCATAATTTCAACTTTCCATAGATTAAAGGGATAAGGCATTGTTAGTATTAAATTTCAATTAAACCACTCAAGCTGATGCTCATTGTCCTATTGATTATAAATGCATTTATCGTTACATGCTTGTTGCCATGCGATATACTTGGAAATGAAAGTATCCATCAGCCCCTCCCCGTTCATGCCACATTCATTGTATAATTTTTTTCTCCACATTGCAGGTACAATTTCCTCAGCTTGAGTCGATAGTACTCACCCATATGGATAATTTAAGGAAAATATGGGCCGACAATCCTCGAGAAACTCTTACGGTTGAACATTTGCGGAAATTGAATGTTCGGAACTGTAAGAGCCTTGAAAATTTGTTTCCACAATGGGTGGCTACAAGTCTAAACCAACTTAAGAAAGTTCGAGTGGAATCTTGTGGGATCGAGGAAATAATTGCTAATGGAGATGACACTTTGCACTCCAATATTGCTCAAGTTCTTTTTCCGAAACTAACCTCTCTAGTGTTACATGATATGCCACGACTCAAAAGCTGCCATAACTTGTCCATTCTGAATTGGCTGTTCTTGGAGAAATTGCGAGTGACTCACTGTGATAAAATGAACATGTCGTCCTTTGTGACATCCATGAACAAGTGGACTCAGATCGATGATCAACATGACCTTTCACACCAAGAAGAACTCTCTACATTTGACAGGGTATGATTACTACTTTTCAATCTCGGTTCTACTTTATTCTTGATGCACTCACTAATCTCATGTCCACCGTATAATAACGTCACATGATAATATAGAACACATGATTTCCCTTGCCATTCATTTTGTCGACAACATAAGATATTTCTAATATCTCAAGTATCCTTTTCATTTGTGGACAAATATAAGATATTCCAGTCCATAGAATTACAGAATATTTATAGATTTCTGTTGTCAGCACAATATATTTCCATCCAATCTAATGGTGCTCATTGGGGAAATCAATGAGAATTTGACATGAGGTCATCTCCATTTTGGCAACATGTACATTTGAACTTTTTTTTTTGTGCCATTTTGTCTTCCTACAAACTCCAAAAAAAAATAATTTCAAACAATGTTCTGAAAACAAAAATAACATTAGTACCTTAATGCACTCTTTCCTACTATATTCTTTAATTCACTTGTCCGCTGAATGGTTGTCCTATTATAATACTAAAGAAAACCTGAAACCCCTTATCCACGAGTTTGGAGACAACATAAGACATTTCTAATGTCTTAAGCACATTTTTTAAAAGTTTGCGGACCCCATATGTTACAGTAATAGTATGAGTGCAACATGTTGCATAAAATTGCAAAGATAAAAAATTTTTGTTGACAAGATAAGACATTTCTAATAAAAGACGAATACGGTGAGATGGAGGGCTCTTGAATTTAGATTCGCTCTACCAACTTACACATAACAGCCTCTATTTGAGACTTTAGAAGCTTGAGACTTGTATGCAAGACACTTGAGATTTAATGAATGGTAAGAAGATGGCCCCATTTCGTGTGAATCATCTAAATTAAGTTTGCCTTTTACATCACATTATTTATCCCGAAACCTTTTTTGAATTTACATCTCTTGTTGTTTTGGTAATTTGACAGGTCTTTCCTATATTAGAGAGGCTTATATTAGACGAAGATGATATTCGGATGATACGGGATGGAAAATATCCGGATGGCATCTTTGGCAAGCCCAAAGTGCTAACATTGGTGTGCTTTCACAAAGAAAATTCCGTTTTTCCACCCAGATTCCTTCTAGAGAGATTTCAGAATATGGAAAGTCTGGAGGTTTTCTGTAGCTCCTTTGAAAATATATTCCCTGACGAAAGGCTTGTTGACGAGGGAGAATATCTTGTGCTTGAAAATTTAAGAGAACTTAAGTTGAGCAAGCTACACAAGCTAAAGCGTGTGTGGAGCGAAGACAATTTCACATCGAGAATTCTTCAGAGCATCGAAACACTTAAAGTTTGGGATTGTCCCGAATTGACCACATTATTTCCAGTCGTGACATCCTTCCAGAACTTGACGAAGCTAGTGGTGAAGAATTCCTCTGGATTGGTACATCTAGGAACAACTTCAGCGGTCAAAAATTTGGTGCACCTCATTCACATGACTATAATAGGATGTGAAAGAATGAAAGAAGTAGTGGCAAAAGATGAAAATGAAGAAGGAAAAGTCATTTCTTTCGAGAAGCTAGCATATTTGAGACTCCAAGATATGCAAAGCCTAGAATGCTTCTCCTCCGCCACGAGTTGCGTCTTGACATTTCCGTCCTTGTTAATTATTGAAGTGGAAGACTGCCCTGAGATGAACATCTTTTGTAAGGGTAAGCTAAGCATGCCAGAACTACTTAGGGGGACACTGTTTAGATACGACTGGAAGCGCAACTGGGACTGGGATGGTGATCTCAATAGAGTCATACAAAAGTTGTCGACATAGACAAATACATGCGCATAAATAAAAATGAGGTAAAGTACATCCAATTGAAATTGATGTCTTTCACAATTTTCAATTTTCCTTTTTGCCTCGCCCCGCCCCCCCAAAAAAAAAAATCTCCCCGAGAGAAAGAAAAGTTTGAATGGTTGAGATATTTTTAATCTTCCGTTTCTTTGCTTTAGAGTCCGGTAATGTCATCAACCCCATTGATCATGGTTTCTGGTCGTCGTCGTCGCTGGAGGGAAGACGAAAGTGCGACGCCGGAGATAGCACCGCCGAGTCTGGACAGTCTCGTCACTTCATCAAAGATGGTACTCTCTTTTCACTCTTGAATCCGGCAAATTCGTGGGTTCCCAGATGCTTCGCCCATGATTTCCCCATTCTGGCAGAATTTCTTCCAATTTTCGTGTCTTTTGTGCCTAAATCAGTCCAAGTTGGAAGCTGGTTTCGTCAAACCTTCCTCGATCGCCGTTTTTTTCAGCTAGGGCTCTGTTTTTCCCCTTTTGTGCCTGTGACTTGAAAGCACTAGTCCTCAAACTACTAGCAATTATTGCCCCTAAAATCTATACATATTGCGTGCTTCTCCTATGAGTATGTATGGTCTCTTGTTTATCACACTGGCTGTTTTGGAAAATGTGGATGGGCAGAGTACTCCTTGTGGCTTCGTCAAGAAACATATTCATTTAGACAGATTTCCTCATGTGCTTGTGGTCTGTGTGGCTGAAATCTGTGTGTGTTCTTATGTATGTCTACCTATTGCTCTCTAGAGCATAGATCTTGACATTTGACTTTGGATGCAGGTTAAGATTGACGACTTTCATTATATTCTATTAAAACTCATGAAAATGGCGACTACCGCCCTAAACTCACGGCTTGTGTGATTTGATTCTCTAGTCAATATATGCTTACGTTTGGTCTTTTTTCACCATTTGTTGATTTTTCAACCATGTACATAGGCATATTTCTGTTCAATTCGTCGGGCAACATATTTGGAAAAAGAAGCAAATTTTGACTGTCAGGTATTCAGACAGGTCGTGAATGGTGAAGCTGAAGAGCTATGGACGTGATTGGGGGACTTTCTTTTCTGCTGATTGGCCCACATTTGCAGGAGAAACTCGTTTGCATGTGAAGGATGTTTGTGTGTTTATGCTCATTGATAGGAATTATGTTGTGTGCAGAGTCTACGTATTCACTAGTGCTGGTAAGGACTTGATTTACATTGATTGAGATGAAATTTGGAAGTGTCACTTTGGCTGGTCCAAAATAAATTCAGTATTCCAAATAGCGTCTCCTTGGTATAGTCTTGATGAATTAGCTTAAGTGTACTTCTATTCTGATTGGGTGTGTAAGATTAATTACAATCCAATTGCACGCACTTATTAATGCCACATTCAAATCTAAATGAACCGAAAAGGATGTGCTTCAGGATGTCCTTTATGTTTTGTGCATTCTTGTTATGTTGTTCTTCAATTTGATTTTGAAATCAAGTATCATAGGCTTATTGAGGTTATGGGTTTTATTTTTACCACAGGGAGTACCAAATAGGTTCGTGAGAAAATTTGGTGAGAATCTCTCAAAAGGGATGCTTCTAAGAGTGTCCAATAGTGCAATTATTTGGCCTGTGGTATTGGAAACATGTGATGAGATGGTTTGGATATGAAAGGGTCGGAATGAATTTGCAGAGCATTACTCTGTCTGTGGGGGCCGATTTGTGGTCTTCAAATCTGAAGGGGACTTCATTTTCTATGTAATCATATTTGATAGAAGCATGCCTGAGATGGAATATTCCTGAATGAATGGGGAATGAGAGGAACCGAGCCTCAGGACTTGTCGATTTGTTTCGGCCAAAGTGGAACATGCTGGTGATTGCCGTGATGTTTTGGTCTAGCTTGAAGTCTTGGGGGATGAATTGTGTTGGCCCAAGTGTCCTCGGCTTTGTAAGGCATTGGAAACTCATCTGGTTCATGAAGTTCATGGCAGTTTCTATGTACATTAATCAGCACGGAGTTAGGGGAGAGTCGAAAGTTCAAAATGCTCATCACAGGATTCTTGAGGTGTGAATCTTAATCTACTGGCTAATTATCCCCTTGACTGTGTTGTTCTCTTGTTTGATTCAAATTCCATAGAGGAACTTTCCGTGTCATTATGCCAAGAGACACTGCATTAGAGCTAATTCATCCTCGCAGTTGATGTCCACTTGTTGGAAATTTTTTTTCCATTTACATAATGTTTACAGCATATTTCAATAGAGTACTAGAACAATACTCATTAATAAGAGGTATTGGAAAAGATGTTAGCTAGCAATCATCACGTTCTTGCTTTTTGCCCTCCAGTTTTATCCTTGGATTTCCCATTCCACTTAAACAATTTGATTTCTTGGTTGTTCAAACATGTACATGTGCAGAGTGTTTCGGATGGATTCATCAAGCAACATATTCAGGAAAAGCAAAGAGCAACTCTTAGGTCCGTGATGCCCGTCAGGAGCTGTAGACATGTCAAGGGGGCTCTGTCTCTGCTTTTCTTATGGTTGATGTGCATTTCCGAGGGAACTCATCTGCGTGTAAGAAACATCCTTGTGTTCGAGCTAATGGATAGGCATGATATTTTGTTCGACGTCTCCATTTTGAGTGGTGCTAGTAAGGACTTGATTTACATTGTTTGAAGTGAGTATTCAAAGTGTCACTTTGGATGTGAAGACACTTGCAACGTATATTCCATCAAATTGTCTGAATTTTGTTTCCCAGGATTATCAAAATGTACAATCTATGCATTGATCTTGTAAGTATATGCATTGATCTTTTCATAGTATGTGAATTGAAGAAATGCTTATACTAAAGACTATCAAAAGTTCTCATTTCTTTAGCTCAGTGCGGGAATGAAAAGTCCAAATGCCGAGTGAACCATTTTGAGCTAGTTGTTCATGGTCCTCACCCCCAAAGCCCTCGTTGCTTCTGCATTAGTCCGTGAATTTGATTCGGAGCATCCCTTCTTCAAAGTGGTGACACAGCAAGATCATGAGAGTAAAGTGGCGAGATCCCTACCCTATTCCATCACTGTCATATCTCTCGCTCAATTGTGATTTCTATATATCATGCCTAGGTATTGTGTTTTCCCAAATTCATTTGGTTTGTATTGGAAACTGTATGGCATGTTATTTTTCTCAAAGTGTCCGTGAGAATCCTGATGATGGAGTAACGTGGAACCAGGAAAAAATGAATAAGTAAAGACGGTAATCGGGTTGGGACTACCCTTCACTTGGACATTCTCCACAAACTGCTCTATTTACTATCCGAGTGAGAATGGACAGTCACTTGAATGGTGAACTAACTGAAAATAGCTATTAATGGACAGCCACTTCTTAAAGAATGCTTTACATTGCAGGTTAAGATTGATTAATTTCATGAATGTCTTAAGGCTGTAGCAAATATGGGCATGAATCGACATCTTGTGTTTTTTTTTGCGAGTGTATTCTTTATGTGAGGTCCTTCTTTTAGCATACAGTGACTTGTTGAAACGCGTACATATGTGCATGACTTTCCTGGTCGATTCGCAAAGCAACATATTCAAGAAAACTAGGAAATGGCAGCTCTTAGGTTTCTAACAGATCGTGGCCGGTGAAGCTCCTAGGCTATATGCATGAAATTTTGGAGTCCTTCGCTGCTGGTTGGCTCGTATTTGCAGAAGAACTCATCCACGTATGGGAAATATCTGCATTTGAGCTCATTGATAGAGATGATAACTTGTTCCATGTCTCCATTTTCATCAGTGCCGCTAAAAATCCAGCGTCGATATAAATCCGGGATTCCTAATTATTCCTCCTTTGCTCAGTAGTTGCGAATCAATGAAAAGTAGATTTTTTCTGTTTATATTTTCTTCTTTTCTGTGCTAGTCTCAATTCTGTGACTTCCATTTTAGAAAGAAACACACGAATTTGGTTCTTTAAGGTTTCCGTCATCTCTTTTCAAATTCTTGAAGATTATCTGCAAGTATCAAACCATCTACATGAAGAGCGAGCCATTCTAAGCTGGATTGTCATGTTCCTACACTTTCAAGCCCCTCTCACATCTCTCCTGAGTTGGCCAGCGATATTGATTAAGAGCATCCCGTTTTGAAACCGGCGATCCCGCGATGTCATACCAATAGCCTGCTAAGATCTGGAGCTTACATCGCCACTGATATATCTCAAGTTCAATATGACAATTTTCATGTTTTGGCTGTTCAAAACATGTACGTGTCCAAGGTCTTCCAGTTGGATTCGGCAGGCAACATATTCTGGAAAACGAACAAATATCAACTCTTTGGTATTTGGTTAGATCGTGGCCAGTGAAGCTCATTAGAAGCCATGGTCGGGCTAGAGGAACTCTCTGCATGTCCTTCTCCACCCATTGGCAGGCATTCGTGATAGAAACTCATCTGCGTGCCGGAAATGTCTACATGTTTGAGCTCAACGACAGGGACAATACAATACTGTGATCAAAGTCTACACTTTGAGCGGTGCAAGTACTATACCGATTCTCATCTACTGAGATGAACATTGAAAGCATTACTTAGGCCATTGCAGCATGGATATGAATCCAGGATCCGTAAATATGCCTCTTTTATTGAGTAGCCCAGCCGCGGATCAATGTAAAGCACTTAGTTTCTGTGTTTGTTTTCTTCTTTCTTCCGTGCTAGTTTCAATTCTCTTTCTTGCTCGGAAAGTACCTCTTTAAATTCGGTGTCTTTAACCTTTCCGACGGGCCACAGCCTGACCAGATCTTGAAAAGTGTAAAAGCATTATGCTTTGATGTAGGTTGACGGTGTATTTCTCTTTTGGTTAGTATTACCCCCGTGTTTTACAAACATGATGGGTACTTTTCTCCTGATGTAAAATGAAAGTTTGATAGAAGTACTTGAGGGATAGATTGTTCCTCTTTAATTAATGATGAAATATCGAAATCCAAGGGTTAGATTCACTCTAGGGAAGGGAAAATTTCGAAGATGTTGGGGAACCTCAAGATTGACAAAAAAAGAGTAGCCAATTTACAAGCATCACGTGCAGGATTCATAGTGATCTAGGAGGTGAAAATTGTAGATAAATTGTTATATCTAACGTGAAGAGCATGTAAGGTTAAAGTCGTTAATCGAGGAAGTCCCCGACGTGGGTCGATTGAAGAAGACTCAATTAAAAAGTTTCGTCCATTGAAGTTGTCAATTGTGAAAATGAGCATGGTAAGTTGCTAAAAGCTCTCCAGGACCATTAATTTGAGGTCTGCCAAACGGATGAATTCATTGGGGTTACTTATAGTGACAAGGCCAGGATGGGAAATGGATCTAATCGTGTCACGGTGCATTCTAAACTCGTCAAACGGATGGAGCGGATCGAAAATGATTTGACCCAATAGATCTATTTAGCCAGCTTTGACTAACTTTCATGTAATACAAATCTAATGGCTCATACCCGACCTGATCAAACCTAACTAATATTGCTAAAAAGAATTATATTTAACTCAATCTAGAAAAACTCGTACTCAAATTGAGGAGAGTCTGAAGCGAGTAAGCACGAGATCGAGTGAGGATGAGAGTAAATGAAGAAAGAGTCATAGAGATGGGTTGGGTTTGAGCAAGTTGTAAACTCATTCATGACCCATTTTTCAATTTCAACCATTTATGTGAATAATTTCTCCAAAGGTAGACCTTTGCCTTCAAAGATCAAAAACTACAATGTGTTTTCGATCAAGTTCCGGCCCGCATCTAAAATCTCTTTCTGGGTCAAATTTAATTTACCAGAAATACGAGGCAAATTGTGAAAAGTCGATCTGAACATGCTCTCAAGCATCGAACCACCCAAACTACCCCGATTATTTTGGGTAGGTCAGTGGGCGTCAAACTGTGTTTGAGTTTATGACCCGAATGATTACATGATCACCCCGATTCATAGTCAACCGTTGAGGGCTCGACCTCTCTTATTCTCCCATATCTCACGGTAGCCGAGATCTAGCCACCACTGAGCCGCCATGACGTCGCGGTCGAGCCCTACTTATGTGGCCATCGAGCGCCACCACTCACCGTAATGTGATATATCTATATAACTTTGTTAACGCTTAAAGAATTTACAAACTTGTTAACAATTTTACAAATCATACTCTATGATGGGTGCATTTAGAAAGTCTTTTGGGGAAAATTATTGGGAAAATGCAAATGCTTTTACAACTGTTTGGTAAGTTGTAACTTAAAAACTCATTGCAAAGCAACTTTGGGTAAAATAGCGTTTGAGAAAATTATACTTGTAAGGCACTTTTTTTCATTTTTATCTAACAGAAAAGTTGAAACCCTTCGCCGGCAGCCGCCGGCGACCCAGATTTGGTGCACGTGACTGTCGTCTAAGGTCGAACGACCTCAAGTAGCCCTCGGCCAGCACCGACGATGGCCACCTCGAGTCCAGCGAACCTCAACAAGGGTCGCGAACCCAAGCAAGGGCCGCCGGGTAGCAGTCGTTTGAGGTCGAATGACCTCAGGCAGCCCCCGACGACTACTAACGAGGGCCGAGCGACCCCCGGCGACCACCGACGAGGGTCGCGAACCCAGGCAAGGGCCGCCAGTTACCCAGATCTGACATCGCAACTTCTCTTGAAGCTCGGCGAAGCTCAGGCGACGAAGGTCAATGAAGATTCGCGAAACCCAGGTGAGGCCCTTCGCCGACATCGCGACCCCAGGGGAGGGCTGTCAAGGTAGGTCGACCTCAAGGGATGAGATGCCGGAATTAGGCTATACCTTAGGTGAGGTGTCGCCGCGGATGCGCAACGCCAGGTCAGGCGACGCCGAGGTTGTAGATTCACGGTCAAAGACCCAGATCTGGGTCACTCGATGCTCGATCTCGACCTCGACTCACAGTAAATCAGACAAATGCAACAACTCCGGCGAAGATAGCGGCTTGACGGCCACCATGACTCTTGATCTCAACCTTGGCGACCAGTAACCTCGCGTTGAACGAGAACTAGGGAGCACAATAGAGTTGGCGTTGAGAAGAAGATGAATAGTTGTTCTGGACAAAAGTGGAACAAAAAAATTAGTTGTGGGGGCAATTTGGGAAGAAAAAAAATAAATCACTTACCTTGAAACTTGCTTGCCGATAATCCTGAAAGCCCAAGGAGGTCCCACCTACCTTGAGCTTTCGGCTTTGTGAAGGCTCCACTTTGAGCCAAAGATGTTTCCAAAAAAATTACCAAACACCAAATCCTTGGCCCAAAGGACGACATTGGGTGTCTAATGTCACTTGGGAAAGTGGCTCCCAAACGCACCCGAGATATCATCCTACTAAAATGAGAATTAATGTAAAATCGCATAAGATACGATCCCTCATCAGGCTAATCGAGTTGGGAAACTTATTACCGACGCCCAGCGCATAGTGCATACTCTGTTCCTCTCACAGCGAGCATATATGAAGGCTTAATAAGAGTGAAACTAGGATTACTCATGAGTTGTTCTAGCATGGGTTGATGATATTTAAGAGCTCGAGTATCTTGACTTTAGCTACTCAAGTATCTTGCAAATTGAAAGATCGAGCTCGCCAATACTCAACTCAATAGATTTTGTAAGCCTAATTAAAAAAAAAATGGTTGTGATAAAATTAAACATAGACATGATCATCCATCCACACACATATATACAGTAAACCGACATCTTATTCAAATCAAGCTCCATTATGAAGTTATTGCTTGGTCGAGCTCAAATCTAGTTTTAAACACCGGTACGGGGGTTGAGTCGATCTCGAGTTTGGTACTATAGTGGCCTTGATTAGACCCCTAGGCCCCCAGCTATATTGACACTAAATTGAATTAATAGGAGTCAACGTATCCATTGAAGCGGTAATAAATTCCGACGTGCGCAACTTGAGTGCAAGTTTATGGTCGACAAATGTAATTCCTCAAGATTTCGTCATGATCTTCATCACGCAAGTAATTTCCCCGTAATTCCTTTTTTCCCTATGATAACCAATAGTTCAAACGAAAAAAGTAAGTGAACATTTGTAAATATAGGAAACCTTCAAAAGTCACCTTTCCTAATTCCTTGGCTTCGTAAATCCTTGTAGTATCTATTCCGAATTTTCCGACAAAGCGACAGTTTAGTTCTTAATTCCCGAATCACTATTTGACTATAAAAATATTCCTAGGCCGATAAGAAATTATTAATACCAAATGCCTTTCTTTCTGTTTTTCCATAAATAGACTCGTACACAAAAAAGTCCTTCATGATTTTACTTTTGGGTGGGTTGGGAAATTACGAGATTTACGTTGTATCATTCTCTCATCCTTCCTATTGTCAAATGAAATTTCCACTTTTATTTTTTAACTTAAATTCTTAAGAAATGCCTTTTTCAGGTTTTTATAATAGGAAAATTTTCCCACGTAATTTTCGATTATTGTTATATGATCAACAGAAATTTAATATATATATATATATATATATTCAAAAAAAATCTAGAAAAACAAAATCTGCAAAACAATAAAAAAATTAATAAAAAATGCCACGTATACATTAAATATTAAAAAAATGGGTCTCCGGTGCCACGTCAGCATTTTCGGCAGCCACGTCACCTTTGGCACTCAAGTGAACAGTTTTTCAAAAATTTGGCACTGAAATGAACATTTTGAAAGTTATGGCACTTAAGTGAACGCCGTACGAAAGTTATGGCACTTGTAGTGTATTTTTTCCGGTGAAAATCCTATGCAATAGGAGACGGCAGAGGAAGCATCGGCTTTGGCTCGCTTTCAGTGAGAACATAACTTCAGAATTGCTTGGTTAGAACTGGCTTCCGATTCGACAAATCGGATAAAAGCAAAAGTTTCGTTCTGAAAAATGTGTGCGAAACCTTCGTTTGATCCTAATGTTATATTCACCATATGGCGATTAGTCATGAGCCATGACATGGAGGAAGCAACTAGCTTCCAGTTCAAGTCACCCCAGCCTCATTTGCTTGCTCCTCCCATAGTAGATATCCGTTATCGAACCGCTCTCTATATTTCGAAGCCCGAAGGGAAATTTCCATTCATTTAAGGAAAAAAAAGAAGAAGGAGAGACTCTACTTATGAAATGAATCGCTAAGGGAAAAAAGAACTTGGGGGATTAATGGTAGTAAACGCAATTATTGCAAATCATACTTAAATTATCTGAATTATGCTGAATCGTGGCTTAAATAGGGTTCGATACTTATGTCAAGTGATGACTATAAAAATAAAAAGTAACTAACTCATGTAAAAGTGATCCAATCTCTTATTGATTTAGGGTTACTTTAAGCT
The DNA here is from genome assembly GCA_021437785.1 of Rhodomyrtus psidioides. Taxonomy (NCBI): domain Eukaryota; kingdom Viridiplantae; phylum Streptophyta; class Magnoliopsida; order Myrtales; family Myrtaceae; genus Rhodomyrtus; species Rhodomyrtus psidioides. Next base: position 15,795,044 of record JAILYB010000003.1, on the reverse strand, counting down.
TAGAAAATTCATTAAACAGATAAAAAAAATTATTAGAAATAAAGTATGGATACAAAATTACCTATCAACACCGTTACCCAGCAAACAACCTCTGGTGGTTCTTTGGTGGTTGGCCCACGTTTATGGTCAAATCTCCATCTCCATTTATGCTGGTGCGGACCTCATTTGGGTCGATTGAGATGGAGAGGAGAAATTATTGAGTGATTGGAGATCGCCACGTGAGCAACTGACATGGCATGTATGTTTTCAACTTCTAACCACTCACAATTTGACACTTGTCATATTGCCACTTCATATCTGACATGGAGATAAATAAAAATGTAATTTTTATTTTATTTTCTCTTTCCTTCTCTATCCAGATGAACACGCCAATGATTGAAGCTTCTTTGCTTCGTTGGTGTTGCAGAACCTCTGCTCGTCGTCGCCACCAGCAGAGTCGTTGGCGCCGCGTCCAAGCCGAGGCCTCGCGAGCCATGGTCAAGCAAATCTTGCGGCCATGGATAATAGAGGAGGAGGAAGATAGAAAACTCAATACTGAAAACTTGTGGCCATGTCTTCTAAGACCCCAAAACGGAAAAAAGATATTACGAGTGCCAATATTTGTGTATGGCGCTCACTTTGGTGGCAATATTTTTTCGGTTCACTTAAGTACCAATTTTTTTGAAAAACGATTATTTTGGTGTCAACTCTGATGAAGTCGCCCTAATTGACACTAAAGTAATCATTTTTTCTCCGATTTAACACTAAAGTGATTATTTTTTGGATCATTTAAGTGATATTTTTTTTAAAAAATAATTATTTAAGTGCCAACTCCGGTGAAGTAACCGAAATTTCTTGTCATTGGCACTAAATTGATCATTTTTTCTTCGATTTAGTACTTAAGTGATCCCAAAAAAATATATTGACACCAAAATAAGCACCGTACACAAATATCGGCACTTGGGTGTCCTTATGCCACCCCAAAACCTTTGGCCGAGGACAAGCCAAGAGACCCACTTTGTCATGGCGAAAGGCGTTCAGGGGAAGAACTCCTTCCGTTGCTGGAATTAGGGGTGAGCAAAAAAGACCGTCTAGACCGGGACCGATTGTCCGGTTCTTGTTTTTAGAGGGATCCGGTCCAATTCCAAGTTCCTAAAATTGGAACCAGTGATCGGGTAGTCTAGTTCCCGATTTTAGGCCGAGGATCGGACCTGACCTGACCGGACCGGCCGAATCGGATAAGACCGGACCGGACCGGAGCAGACCGGCCGAACCGTACCATCTTTTTTTTTTTTAGTTTTTTAAAAGTGAACCTAATATTTACTTGTTTAAACTTAGGGTTTGCTTCACATATCTCTTTTCTTATATGTTTTCTTCGAAGACCTATTTTCTTGCCTTTCGCGTTCCTACTTCGTGAACCCATTTTTCAGTTCTTGTGATGAACGTAGGTGATAAGTTTGAGATTTAAACTTGATCGGAACAAAACTAAACATTTGCGATTTTTTTTTCGCCAACACCGGTTCCCGATTCCATGGGTAGTCGGTCCAGTTCGCGATTCTGAAAAATGGGAGCCGAGATCACCGGTCCGGTTCTCGATTTTTATGGGAATCGGACCAAACCGAGAACCGCTCACCCCTAGCTGGAACACCATATCTTGAGGCCAAAAATAGGGGTTAAAATCCCATCTAAGCCATGGATGACGGAGGACCCCTTCCGTCACTGACGGTCGGCCCGAGCTACCTCTGGCTCCGTCTTTTTTCTGTACTTCTCCAATCAACTCCAGATCTGGAAACGTCTTAGGGTATAACGTCACTCGCCTATGGCCATTATAGCTTTGCTGGCGTCGTTCCCCCAGATCTCACGATATGATCTTCCATGGCTGAAGGTGTATAAGCATCGCGTCGCAAGACCATGGCCGTCTCGGCGTCGTGCAATGCCGAAGTGGGCAGCTCGGCTTAGACGCGCAGGAGCGATGCCAACGACTTCGTTGGTAGCCAAGGCGAAGAGAGGTACTTGCTACAACTCGAACGAGGTTCTTCCATGGCTGAGGCTGAAAAGACTTTCGGCGATTTCTTTTTCTTTTCTTTTTTTGGTTTAGTGCCACGTCAATAAACATGTGTTGGACCATGAGTGGCTGGGACTAAAATATGTATGCATGTCTGCAAATGACGTGGCGGTATCTAACTACTGAATAATTTCTCAGAGAGATGAGGCCATACATTTACGTGCATTGCATAATTTAACTGTATTGCATACTATAGTTTAAACGATTCATGCCTCCTTTATTCAGTTGCAATGAATCAATTCAAAGTACTCTTACTTGTGGCTTTGCTTCTCTTTCTTGACCTAGCTACAGTCTCATCAAAATTTTCTTTTTCTTTTGTGCAGGTCAGAACAGGCAGTCTAAAAATGCCCAACGAGCCCCGCTGAGCAGTATTTTCATGGTGTCAAGTGCTCGAGGCCTCTCACTGCCCTTGAGAAAGCAGAAGAATTCAAATCAGAGTATCCCTTTTTTCGAACAGCGACTACATGGTACTTTCTCTTGTCCCGTTTAAGCGTGACTGACCTCACAACAACGCTATATTGCTCCCTTGCAACAACTGGTTCATGAGAGCTACTATTGCAAGCGGGTTATGAAATATTAAACCAGAATACGAATTCCTCTCGAGAAAATGGGAAGAATCTGAAGACATCATGGACTTTGATGATTCAGAGCGTTGCTTGCCATGTCGGAAACCAAGGGCTAAATTACATTTACCTTCTTAGCAGCCTTCCAAGATGTTGAATTCCTTTTCAACTTGTGAGTGTCATATCAATTTCCACACTCACTGATTTGAATTTTCAAAAATAAATATGCCTGGAACCAAAAAGAAGTATGCTTCGAACACCAAAGAGCAACAGAAGTTCGGAATTGCTCCACAGGACAATCTGTAGGTGTAACTTGTCGTTTATCACCTTCCAAATTCTTCAAAATTTGATGATAAGCTTTTGGCATGTTGATTCTGTTGGAAAAATTGAGATATTTTGATAGGAAAGTTAATGAGAAATTATTTTCTCAAAGAATACTTTTGAGTTGGAAGTGGGAAGTGAAGTGTATTAAAATACTAATAAAATTGATTGTTGTCTTGTTTTAAGCAAAATTTATTGTTGTCTTGGGTTAAGCAAAATTGATTGTTGTCTTGGTTTAAGCAAAATTAATTGTTGTCTTGGTTTAAGCAAAATTGATTGTTGTCTTGGGTTAAGCAAAATTGATTGTTGTCTTGCGTTAAGCAAAATTGATTGTTGTCCTAGGAGAAACAAGTTTGATTGTTGTCTTCATAAGTGTGCTAGAAGTTTTACTATAAATACTTGAGTGATGTATTGTAAAAAAATGCAAGAGTGTGAGAAGCCAAAATCAAGTTCTCCAATATACAGATTTTTCTCCATCCATTTCGTGCCTCGCTCTTATTTCCGAAAGATCACCCGTATTGTGTTTCTGGTTCCAACATTTGGTATCAGAGCTAGAATGGCATCTACCGGTTCCGTTCAAATGCAGCTTCCAAAGTTGAACGGAAAGAATTTCAACAACTGGGCCGTCAAGATGAAGGTTCTGTTCAAATCGCAAGATTTGTGGAATTTGGTTGAAAGTGGCTACAACGAAGTAGCCAATCCCAAACTATTCGAGGCTTTGAGAAAGGAGGAGAAAGAATCTCTGGTGGAGTCCGGGAAGAAATATCAGAAAGCATTATATGCGATTTTTCAAGCCGTGGAGGAAATGATATTTGAAAAAATATCGAGTGCCGAGACCGCGAAAACTGCCTGTGATATCTTGCAGAAATCCTACAAAGGCGATGATCGTGTTCGGCGGGTGCGGCTTCAGACTCTTCGAGGTGATTTCGAGTCTTTACGCATAAACGACTCGGAATCAATCTCGGTATACTTTGATCGTGTGCAGGCCATTGTTAACCAGTTAAGGGTTAATGGTGAAGAACTTCAAGATGTTCGTGTTGTAGAAAAAATCTTGAGGTCTTTGACCGAAAGATTTAACTACGTCGTTGTAGCGATCGAGGAAGGACATGACGTATCAACTCTCACGTTGGAGCGGTTGATGGGTTCATTATGCTCCCATGAGCAAAGAATGAACCAGAAGTCTACGGGTTCCGTTCCCGAGCAAGCATTGCAAAGTCGGGTCCCTCAACCAAACCGAGGAGGCTATCAAGGCAGTCGAGGTCGTGGAGGAGCCCGAGGTAGAGGTGAGAATTCAAATTTCACCAAAAAATTTAGAACACCAGACAAATCAAAAGTTAAGTGTTTTAAGTGTAATAAATTCGGACACTACAAATCTGAGTGCCATGCAAAGGCGACGTACGTGCCGGCGGAACATGCACATGCCACCGATACTGAAGAGTACATGGTACTAGCATGTGCGAAGGATGATTCAACTATCGCGGATACTAATACATGGTATCTAGATACTGGGTGTAGCAACCATATGACCGGAAGAAAGGAGTTATTCTCACAACTGGATGAGACAAGCCGTGGTGAAGTCAACTTCGGGAATAAATTAAAAATTTTCGCGATGGGCAAAGATAACATTAATATCAAATCCAAATATGGTACTAATGTTGCTATTGCAGATGTTTACTTTGTGCCAGGACTTTTTTGGAATTTGCTAAGTGTTGGGCAACTTTCCGAAAAAGACCACAAAGTTCAAATTGAAAATGGAGTTTGCACCATCAGAGGTGTAAACAACAAGTTGATCACGACGGTACAGATGACGAAGAACCGGATGTTTCCCTTGACTCTTCCGATGAAGAATTTCTTGAGTTTTCAAGCGATGACGAAAGACAGCAGCTGGCTGTGGCATCTTCGATTTGGGCATCTAAATTTTCGTGGAATGAAGCAATTGGTCCAGAAAAGGATGGTGACCGGCATGCCGTTGATTAACGATCCAGGGCGTCCTTGCGAAGGATGTCTCGTTGGAAAACAGCACCGAGACTCTTTTCCAATTGGAAAAGCCAGAAGAGCAAATCAACCACTGGAGTTGGTACATACCGACATATGTGGCCCTATTGATGTGGAATCGTTCGGACAAAAAAGGTACATGCTAATTTTTGTCGACGATTTTAGCAGAAAAATATAGGTACACTTCTTGAGGGAAAAATCTGAAGCTTTTGGCAAGTTTAAAGGATTTAAAGTCTATGTTGAAAAACAAAGTGGTTTTAAATTGAAGACGTTGAGATCGGATATAGGTGGAGAATTTACCTCAAATGAATTTCACAAACATTGTAAAATTCATGGAATCAAACGTCAGTTGACTGCCAGCTATACTCCTCAGCAAAATGGTATAGCAGAAAGAAAAAACAGGACAATTTTTGAAATGGCAAGAAGTATGCTGAAAGCTAAAGATTTGCCCAAGAAATTTTGGGCAGAAGCTGTTGCTTGTGCTGTATTTGTACTAAACAGGTGTCCAACAGTGAGTGTTCTTGGAAGAACTTCAAAAGAAGCTTGGAGTAGAAACAAACCAGATGTTTCGTTCCTACGAGTATTTGGGTGCGTGGCATATCCACATATACCAGACAAGCGAAGAAAAAAGCTGGATGACAAAAGCGAGAAGTGCATCTTCATCGGCTACAGTGATACAACTAAAGGTTATAAGCTGTATAACCCGGTCACTGAGAAAGTTATTATCAGCGGGGATGTCTAGTTTTTAGAAGATGAAGCCTGGGACTGGAACCAGAAGGGTGACCAGAAAACATCATCATCGAAGATGAGCCACTGGCGGGTGAGACAGAAACACCTCCATCATCTTCAACAAATTGTGCATCTTCCTCAATTGGAGGTACATCTTCACCAACAGCAGTTTCAGAACCACAACTACGTTGTTCACAACGACTGAAGGAGAGGCCAGTAAAATTCAGAGATTATGTGGTCACAAGAAATAAAAACAGTGATAGCGAAATCACTGATGAAACACTGGTAAACTTTTGTTTATTTGCTGATTGTGACCCTGTAACCTATGATGAAGCAGCTGTAGATGAAAAGTGGATTAAAGCAATGGATGGAGAAATTCACTCCATTGAGAAGAACGACACATGGGTGTTGACTTCTTTACCACCTGGTAAAAAAACTATTGGTGTCAAGTGGGTGTACAAGACAAAGTACAAACCCGACGGTCAGGTGGACCGTTACAAGGCTAGACTGGTGTCGCGACCCTCTCGCGAGCGCGGAGGGTTAATGGGCCGCCCGATCGCTGGCTGGATCGGACGCGGGCCTCTCCCAAGGCCCATTTCCCAAGTCGCAACTGCTGGATATACGTGGTCGACCTTCAGTGCGGTCTAGTGACATGTGAAAAAGTGTACATGCCAAGGAGTCGCCACCAATCGTTTCGTGGAGGGTACGATCGGAAACCCTATCGAATAGTTGGGAGTGGTCTATTCGATCCTGCGGAAACCAGAGAAGTGGGTTCGGGGACTTAGTTACGTCAACTGTCAGAGTTGACGCCCTTTCGGTACCTAAGCTGAATGGTTTATCTGATCTTGGGATTTCATACAAACGAGTGGGGTACAGATCTTAAATCTAGGAGTTCATGCAGATGGGAATATCTACCCTATCACTCACAATCATTAAAAAATAAGTGCGCAAATCAAGGATCCAATACATGCGGATAAAAAACATGAAATCAACATGGCATCCCTAATGAGGCCCTATTAGCCTAGAGAAGTATCAATCAAGGTTTAGGAGTAATTTGGACATGATTCGCCCATGAGGGGCAGAATCGTAATTTTGAATAATTCGGAGAAAATTTACCCTTAAAAGGGTAAATCTGTCATTTTAGACGAATTGGGAAGTCAGAAGACAGGGGAAATAGGATTGGCCATCAATCCAATCCATTTCCTATTTTTCTGGAATTTCCAGGATTTTTCTGGAATTTAAAAGTGATTTTACCCTTAGAGGGGTAAAGTCGTCATTTTGGACAAAGATGAGAACTAAAAAGTCTCAAATATTAGGGTCGGTCGTCCACCTGACCCAAACCCTAACTTCAAGTAATTTTCAGAACTCGATTGAGACAAGAAAGACGGTTTTCCCATTAAAGGGTAAAATCGTCATTTTGAGAAAAGAGGCGGGACTCGAAAACCCAAATCTAAGAATTGATCGTCTAATCGACCCTAATTCTTACCTTGACATTATCGGCCTTATCTAGTATGCAAAGAGGCGACTTACCCCTAAAGGGTAATGTCGTCAAGTCTCGGAAAATTGGGTAAGAAACCCCAAAAATGGGGTTGACCAGTTGTCTGTGATCAACCCTCGATTTTTGGGGATTTTTGGAATATCTAGGATTTTTCCACAATTTTTCCACATTTTTTTGGAATTTTCTGGAATTTTCTAGCATTTTTTTTTGGATTTTCTAGGATTTTTCTGATTTATTATTATTATTTTTTTAAAAAAAAAAAATCATTTTCGAATTTTTTTATTTAAAAAATATTATTCGGACCGGGTCGACCCGACCCACTCGGGTCGGGACCCGGTCCAGACCCGAACCCGCGGAAACCTTGATCGAAAACGACGCCGTATCACACTTTTTTATTTTTGGATTTTCCGGTTTTAATCCGACGGTCCCTGATGGACCACGTGGCTTGTCCGTGTCGCTTAGATCTGTTTACTAAAACCTACGGTCCAGATTGGATGAAGACTCGATCAGAGCCGTCTGATCAGATTACTCGAACCTACGGCCATGATTAGATCCGGAGACTTGATCCAGACCGTCGATTCACACTAACCTAAACGACACCGCACGGCCACTAACCTACACGACACCGTTTCAGTTTATTTTTGATTTTCTGATTTTAAAACATTTTCGGATAAACCTAATTACTAATCGGACGGTCACTAGAATTTACGTTCGATTTATTTGAACCGTCCGATCTTTTTTATTTGAATAACAGACCTAACGGCCGTGCTGACTCGACACCACGTGGACCAATGGCCGAATGCCAACTAGGACTTTGACCGGTTGACCGCGCCATGTCAGCTTCGTCTTCAACCTCGCGACTCCGGTAGAATGGACGGCTGTGGCTCTCCGACGATGATCTGACGATGAACTCTCGATGAAACCTCATGAAACTAACGGCAATCGACTCGCAATCGCATCTATTCTAACATATCTCAAGATTACGCGAATCCATTCACGGGGCCAAGCACGATCGAACATGAACCAGTACGTACACATACACTCAAATCGCTCGATTCATGGCGTAATGAACCAACTCATTAACAGGGAAGCATCATTCAATGTTTAGGAGACTTACCTCGAGCTCCGATCGAGCTCGCTCGGCCCAGATTTGGCTGGGCAAGGATCGGCTATGGAAGCTAAATCGGAGGACTCGATTCAGGGTGTGCGAGCAAAGTCGATGCAAAATGGAGATGCGAGCGTGGTCAGTGATGTTCGGGGAATGAAACGCACACAGTAATTGCATGATTGAGCAAGGAATGCAAGGTCTGCCATTGAAGCTCAATGAAGAACTCGAAGCTATGATTTACCTGTTCTTGCGATTTCGCGAGGCTTTGCCGGTGGCGATTGCTTCCTGACACTTTGGGCGAACTTTAGATGGTCTTCCCTGGCTTTGGTTTGGCCGGAGATGGCCCAACCAACGCCTTGCAGTCGAGCTCCAGTTCTCGACGACAGGGGTCGGAGAACGAGCTCTCTATTGCGTTCTCTCTCTCTCGCGCGATTCTGTTCCTTTCCTTCGAACTGAACCAACCGTCCTCCAACTGAAAGCCCTCCCACAGGCTTATATAGCCCTTCGAGTCTTGGCGCCGAACGGTGGAGCTTCAACCAACTCCATTTGGCACGTGTGGTCACGTGCAAATAGGTCAGAATCACGTTGGAGAGGATGGGCATTCCGTTTAATCCCATTTGGCTCTGCGGCCGGCTTTATTTCGCACGAATTTGGCAAGGATTTGAGCTATTTTTTGCTTTTGTTGACTTTTGCAGGTCCGGCGACCTTGACCGTCCGATTACTCCCTCCTCAGGCAACCATTGGTCGTGATCTTGGTGTCAATCAACGGGGGACGATCTAAAGCTTTAAACCCCCACCAGTGTGTCTCCGATTGTGGTCGATTGGTCTGTCAATTTAGCTGTCAAAGCTCGGCTTTTCACTGTTCATTTGCGCAGACTCTCGGGGAAGAAGATGACACTATTCTGGACCGGTTTGACCGGTCGGACCGGCGGTCTGACCGGTCAGAACCGGTTTCGACTCACCATTTTCGAAATTAAACCCAAATTAATGGGAAATTTTTGCAATTGAACCTCATAATCGAATCTAGGGCATGAATTCTATCTAGAAATGTGGTTTTGCCCAAAAGTTTTCATCAATTTCTACAAAATCCCCAAATTCTCATTTGATTGGAAATTGGGGATTGTGTAATTGAGGGTGTAAATGATCAAATTGGGTTAAACCACCTATGCCAATCGATTTAAAATGGTGTAATCCATTGGGTAGCATGTTCAATTTGTAATTATAGTCCTTGAATTGAAAGTAATTTCGATTATGCTCAATTTCAAGGACTAAAATGCAATTATGTTTGCAATTGAACAGCTTGTCCGAGCAATTAGGTCAAATTGAAATGGGGGACAATTAGATTGAATGTCAAGATCCTATAAAATGCCAAAATTGCAAATTAAAAGACTCAATTATTATTTTTTCTTCAAATTCAATAGTACGGGTTACAAAGGAACACCTAAAATTGAATCTGATTTTGATTTTTTTGTGAGGTCGAAAATACAAGGGATTAAAAGGAAAAATATTTGACATTTTTCCATATTTTTGTGACCTCAAATACTATTTTTCTTGATTTTTTAAGTGTTTTTCTATTTTCCAAAAATACTAAAAAATATGAAAAATATGAAAAATTATTTTTTGGTCAAGAATGGTTCCTTGGGCTTGGCCAAGGCCACCAAAGTTGATTTTGTAATTTTTTGACTTTTTATGAATTTTTTATGATTTTTCAAAAAATAAAAATGAAAAAGGCTGGTCAAAAATCAGGTGTCAACAGCTGCCCCTCTTTGAGAGGAATCTCGTGAGAGGTTTCTTTCAAAGACAGGTGACGCCTGAGTCTAGACCGACTCAACTGTGGAAAAGAAAACGAATCTTCACACTCAATCTTTCTTGTCCCGCTGGTGAACGTTCTGTTCTGCATTCTTTAGCTGAAGTGAGAGAGAAAGTAGAGAGACCCACATGTTACTTACCTGTTGATTACCTGCCTGATGCTCGTACGGCATGCGCGGTGTACAACGGGATCAAGTGGATACCTAGGGACTCGTCTTTTGAGTATCCTAGGGCGATTAAACTCTAGCCTGTATGGTAGGCCGTACCAAAATGGGATTCCTATACTTAACAGGAACCTGTGAATGACGTACCCAGTCTCTTAGGGATTGTCAGAAGTTTTGATCCGTATGGTGGATCAGACCATGAATAGGACTTCTTCCTGCTAGGAACCTATGGATGACGCACCCAGTCTCTTAGGGATTGTCAGAAGTTTTGATCCGTATGGTGGATCAGACCATGAATAGGACTCCTTCCTGCTAGGAACCTATGGATGACGCACCCAGTCTCTTAGGGATTGTCAGAAGTTTTGATCCGTATGGTGGATCAGACCATGAATAGGACTCCTTCCTGCTAGGAACCTATGGATGACGCACCCAGTCTCTTAGGGATTGTCAGAAGTTTTGATCCGTATGGTGGATCAGACCATGAATAGGACTACTTCCTGCTAGGAACCTATGGATGACGCACCCAGTCTCTTAGGGATTGTCAGAAGTTTGATCCGTATGGTGGATCAGGCCGAGAAATAGGATTTTTCTCTGTTAAGAACCTATGGATGACTCTCCCAGTCTTTTAGGGATTATCGGACATTTTGATCCTATATTCTAAGGAATTAACTAGGATTTATACAAGTGAGGTGTGCCTAACCTTCAGGCTTTATCAAATGGGCTATTCTGGGTTTAGGGGTTACCCGGAACCTCACAGAAAGCTGATTCCGAAAATTGTCCTTTCGACATGCGAGGCGTTATTCTGGGATTTGGGGATTCCAAGTATCCTGCAGAAAACTTAGACCTGCAAATTTGAAATCTCACAGAGGGATGATTTCGGAGATTGTCCTTTTGATATGTGAGGTGACATTCTGGGATCTGGGAGCTCCAAGTATCCTGCAGAAAGATCAAACCTACAAAATTGTTCATAAGAATGTGTTTTCCTGAGATATGGAATTAGCAGGGATCCTGTAGGAAAGTAAACTTGAAAGCTCTTCTTCATAGAGCAAGGCATCCTTCTAGAATCTGGGGTTACCGTGATTCCAAGAGAAGTTGTGCTCTTCTGAGATCTGGGATTGCCAAGAATTCTGCAGAAGTTTAGACATGTTAAACGTTTCTCACCAAGAGTGATACAAGCTATTTTAGGAGCTGAAGTCATCAAGAATCTTGCTGAAGCTCCAATCTAAAATTTTTTATTAAAGACACATCAATGGTCTTTAAATGATATCTGATGTCAGACTGACAGCGCTTTAACATAGTCATGAAAAAATTTCAATGAATGCATTACGATGTTGGAGGTTATCCAAAACACCTTGCAAAATACGGAAGTGATCAAAAATTCCTTGTGGGGAAAGTTTGAATCAAACAATCTGACATTACCAAAAGAGTTTGGTTAAAATGTCCAACAGAGTATTCTCTTCAAAGAGGACTTCTCACCATTTTGAGATAATGGTCTTTTACCAAGAATGCGCTAGAATTTCCTATCAAACATGCGCCTAGGGTTCAGGATTATTCGTAGTGAACACGCTCCGATCGATCAGGAGGACTTCCCAAGGACCGTAATGTTGGGCTTGGCCAACGGTTTTCAAAGGGGGACTTGCATGCAAGTCAAGGCTTTCGAAGAGAAGTCTTCAATGTCTGCTCCAGGTTTACAAGTCAAGAAACCTGCAAAATGAGAAAGAAATAATCTTGCTCGAACTTCTTCGGGCTAAGCTTGGACATTAAACCTTATGTCAATCCAAGTGTCTTAATCAGAAAAGGCTTTTCAGGGTTGTAACATAGGTAGGATTGGGGACCGAAAAAGGCTTGTTTTTGGCCCAGAATACGCGAAGGGTCTAACATTGGTGATCACTGCAGGTCTGCCGTTGATCTTGTCCCTCCTGGTTCAAAGAGCGTCTTCAGTTTTTGAAGTGCATTGATAGTCTTTGAAGAGCATTGTCAGCCTTCGAAGCGCACGTTTGTCTTTAGAGAACATATCTCTCTTATGTTGAGATGGTGTCAACATCTTGTCTATACTTACATCATCTGAGTGTGACATGATTTGGGAGCATCCTTTGCTGTCCAGCTCCCTTGGAATTTTTCTTACTAGTGAACTATACAAAGGTATCATGCCCCATTTTGGCATTTACAAGATTAAACACATAATTCACAAGTGTACAAGTATTTGGATGGGCATTGGCCTTGCTTTTACCAGGCACTTTGCTTTTTCTTGATGCCCAAGATCAAATTTTTCTCTTCTCTCTTTTTTGAGACCCCATCTTTTCTTTTCTTTTGGGGATCAGAATTTTCAAATGAATGTGCTAGATGTATAGCTTGAATCTCAGCACTCGAACATTAATCTAGGAATTTTTCACAAATCCTGTGTTTTTGAACTCTTCCGCTCTTGAAGTGACGTCGTTTCCACCTTGGAATATGCAATGATCACCAACGGGTTTGTGAAATGAACGTATAGGCTCAATTGGGCAGTGCGAAGGGTAAAAGTGTATAGGATAGAGAAACGAATGCTTTTCGTCATCCTAAAGCACCTGAATTACCATAGAAGTTAAAATGACAAGCAACACACGAAGATTGATGCAAGTCTGAGCAAGAGAATTTCTAACCATTTACCTCTTGATACCGCTGGACGTACCTCTAGTTTGCCCCAATGTGGGGTGGTTCTTGACAGGGGTATGGAATGAAATCGCCGTTCAAAGGGTTATCAATGATCACCTGTAGTGTTTATGATAGAGAAACGAATGCCTCCGTCGTCTCGATCCATGTAATCACTGCGAATAACCCTTACGTCCGTAGGTCAAGGTCTCGCTATCCTTACCACTCCACTTATCTCTCAAGTGTGTATGGGACGTGTATGGACCAGGCTTGCCTCTTGTCTGAGGAATCATCCTTTTGAACGGTTTAAATAACTTTTGTCGGAAAAGTTCATTTTGTTTTTTCCAAAACTTACCCTCCAAGGGGATTTATGATGCACAATGCATATTTCAATCATGTTCAGATAACCTCCAAGTTTAAACATGAATGTCAATGACATGACTGTGAGAAATTTGCGTTTTTCTAGACATGAGATTTGAATGCATGCTAGATTCCAAGAAGCCTTCAAATTCTATCAATAAGGATTCTGACAGTCTTGCAAACCTAAAAGATTGGGAAAGGAATACTTACCTGCCCAGCGCGGCTAGGGATTCCTGCAAAACATAAAAAGAATATGTCAGTGTATGCTCTCGAATTTCAGAAAATTAGAACGATACACCTTACCCTTGATCATGCCCTCCAATGGAAGTGGATAGATTCACAAAAATCTGCATTTTTCTTACAAACACATGATAGTTAAGTTGTTCTAAAATTTCTTGAAATTCTCAGTCTTTGGAGAAGAAGACGTGCACCTGACCACCATGACGTTAGGTCTCCTTGATCATGCGTTCCAACTTATCGCGACCCTGCTTCCTTGGATCCTGCAATATTGAACACATGCTAATGTATGCATAGATGCATGACATGCTTATGCAAAGACTATTATGAAGAGTAGGCTCAATTCGAGGCAGGGCATATGACCGGAATCTGATTTTATTTCAAGGGTAATATTTCTTCACAGCATCTGAATTCACAGGGTGCCCGAGTTCTTCTCCCTCGGAGTTTACAAGAATTAATGCCCCTCCCGTGAGGATCTTCTTAACAATGTAGGGGCCTTCGTAATTTGGAGTGAATTTTCCCCCTGGATGGGTAGTACTCGGCAAAACTTTCCTAATTACCAAGTCATTTACTTCGAAGTTTCTGGTCTTGACCTTTCGATTGAACGCCCTGGCTACCCTCTTCTGGTAAGTTTGTCCATGGCAAATGGCTTTAAGACGTTTCTCATCTATTAAGTTCAGCTGTTCATATCTGTGCTTGAAATACTCTGACTCAGAGAGTTTATTTTCGGATAAGATTCTCAAAGAGGGAATCTTAACTTCTACTGGTAGAACTGCTTCTGTCCCATATACCAAACTATAGGGAGTTGCCCCTGTAGAAGTCCTGATCGACGTTCGGTAAGCCATCAAGGCGAAGGGCAGCCTTTCGTGCCAATCCCTGTAGTTTTCTGCTGTTTTAGCCAAAATCCTCTTGATGTTTTTATTGGCTGCTTCCACTGCCCCATTCATCTGTGGGCGGTAAGGAGATGAATTCAGATGTCGAATGCTAAAGTGATCCAGCAGTCCATCGACAATCTTGTTGTTTAGGTTGGACCCATTATCTGTGATGATCGCTTGAGGAGTACCATACCGGGATATGATATCTCTTTTGACAAATCTTGCCACATTTCTCGCAGTGACATTCTTGTAAGAGCTGGCTTCTACCCATTTGGTGAAGTAATCAATCGCTACCAAGATGAAGCGATGACCATTCGAAGCCACAGGATTTATAGGCCCTATCATGTCTATCCCCCACATAGAGAAAGGCCAAACTTCAGACATTTGGTGTAGTTCGTTCGGGGGTGCGTTAATCTTATCCCCGTATATTTGGCATTGGTGGCATGACCGGACGTGCTGACAGCAGTCTGATTCGATGGTCATCCAATAATAACCTAGCCGCATGATCTTCCGGGCAAGGAGGTGGCCGTTCATGTGAGGCCCACACGCACCTTCATGAATCTCTTTCATGAGAATATTTGCTTCTTTGGCATCTACGCATCTCAGTAGAGTGGAATCGAACGATCTCTTGTATAGAATTTGTCCATTGAGGAAGAACTTGCTGGCCATCTTGGTTATGTATTTTCGGTCTCCTGACTGGCATCCTTCAGGGAATTCCCTTTTCAAGAGGTAATTCTTGATGTCATAGTACCATGGCTCTCCATCACATTCCTCTTCGATTAGCATGCAATAAGCTGGCTTTTCAACAATGCCGATCCTCAGAGGTTCTATATCCAACCCTTCAATCGTTTGTAACATCGAGGCTAGGGTGGCTAATGCATCTGCGAATTGGTTGTGAGACCTTGATAGGTACTCGAATGACACTTCTTCAAACTTGAATATCAATTCTTCAAGGTATTCATGGTAGGGGATGAGTTTTGCATCTTTCGTCTTCCACTCCCCTTGTGTCTGTAGAATAATGAGCATGGAATCTCCAAAGACTTGTAACCTGGGTATCTCCATAGAAAGGGCCAGTCGTAGACCCAGAATGCACGCCTCATATTCTGAAATATTGTTGGTACAAGGGAAAGTTATCTTTGCCGCGACAGGGTAATGTTGACCATCTGGGGATATCAGTACTGCCCCAGTGCCTGCCCCTGATAGGTTAACAGCACCATCGAAATACATGATCCACTTATCCTCTGCTAAGTTCAGAATTCGGCCTTCTGTGTTTGTTACTTCAGGGGATTCAGTGCTCGATGAGTTTTCTGCCAGCATGTCCGCTATAGCTCTTCCTTTTACCGACTTCTGCGGAGAACATTTAATGTCAAATTCAGACAACATTACTTGCCATTTTGCCAGTTTCCCAATTAAAGCGGGTTTCTCCAGGAGGTATTTGACGGGGTCGTTCTCTGTTATGAGCTGAATGTGATGATGTAGGGTATACTGCCTTAGTCTTCGTAGTACCCATACTGCTGCTACGCAGGCCCTTTCAACTGGTATATATCTTGCTTCAGATGGCGTGAATTTCTTACTCAGGTAATAAATGGCCCTCTCTTTTCCATCTATCGGGCTTGTCTGGGCAAGTAAGGCTCCCAAGGACTCTTGTCGTATGGTCAGGTATAAGGTCAATGGGTGACCGGGAATTGGTGGCACAAGCACCGGTGGTGTGATCAAATAGTTTTTGATCATTTGGAATGCCTTGCTGCACTCGGCGTCCCACGTTATTTTCGCGTCTTTCTTAAGCAGTTTGAAGATTGGCTTAGCCACATCAGACAGCTGATTGATGAACCTGGCAATATAGTTCAATCTCCCTAGAAGTCTTCTCACTTCTTTTACTGTGGATGGAGTCGATAAATCGTGGATGGCCTGGATTTTTGAGGGATCAATCTCAATGCCCCTGTTGCTGACTATGAATCCAAGGAGTTTCCCGGATCTTGCCCCAAACACGCATTTGTTAGGGTTCAGCTTTAACTTGTATTTGCGCAGGCGCTCAAATAATTTTCTTAATACCTGTATGTGATCTTGTCCTTTCTTGGATTTAGCGATCATGTCATCAACATATACTTCAATCTCTTTGTGGATCATATCATGGAATAACGTGACCATAGCCTTCTGGTAGGTAGCCCCGGCGTTTTTCAATCCAAAGGGCATGACTTTGTAGCAAAAATTCCCCCATGGTGTGGTAAATGCAGTCTTGGGTTTGTCTTCTTGTTTCATGGAGATTTGGTTGTATCCCGAGAATCCATCCATGAATGAGAATAATTCATAACCCGCCGTACTAACCACCAATACATCAATGTGGGGGAGTGGAAAATCATCTTTTGGGCTTGCTCTATTCAGATCTCGGTAATCTACGCAGATCCGAACTTTTCCGTCTTTCTTCATGACGGGGACTATATTTGCAACCCAGTCTGAATATGGGATAGCTTCAATGAAGCCTACCCTAAGGAGTTTCATGACTTCTTCCTTAATCTTGTCTTCTAACTCGGCTTTCATCCGCCTACTGCCTTGTTTGACAGGTTTGATGCCAGGATCCGTGGGCAATGCATGTTCCACAATCTTAGGATCAAGGCCTGGCATATCCGCGTAAGACCATGCGAAGATGTCTTGATATTCTTTTAGTAGCTTGGTGAACTCGAGCCTTTCATCACGGGATAGGTGTCCGCCGATCTTGACCTCTTTGACGTTCACGGTGTCTCCCAAATTAATGATAATTGGTTCTTCTGAGGTAGGAGGCTTTGATTCTTCAAAGGTGTTCCAATCCCTACGGATAGACGCGTAATCCTCGTCTTCATCTTCCTCAATGTTATAGGAGTGGTTAATGGAGGGATCCGAATTTTGTAACAACCTGGTATGCATGTTTGAGATAATATGCCTGAAATGTCATGAGTATGGTTAGTTTGTGCTCAGTAAAAATGGCATGCATGCTTATGTAAAGTCTTTTTGAAAAAGTTTTTCGAAATAGATGTAGGTACAGATGGGACTAATCCTCATGTCATTGGATATCCCGGCCCCTTGAAAATCTTTTGAAGATTAGGAATCATATGGCAAATCAGGCCTCAAGCTTCTATATGGAAGACCATTATCATCATCGGGCTGATTCGTGGTTCCATATGTCCTTAACAAAACATGCGTGGTTTTATTGAATGCGAAATGGGCCGCGTTACAAGATGTGCTATTTGGACCAACGGCCGGAGATCCAAAGGCGTTTTCCTATGCGTACAATAAGGAAAGAAAATACAATGAAATGCATAAAGTTCTGAACGCAGTATTTAAAGATGAAGGAAGAGTCTATTTACTCAGAAGAAGTGGCTTCACTGTCCAACCACTCCATGATGACATTCACAGAGTCATCTTCAAGAAAAGGATTTGTGAGATCTGGTTCCATCGGCGAAGCGATATCCTCTTCAGATAGCCATTTGGAGTTCTGGTCGAAGTAGGTATTTAAGGGATTCTTGAACATTCGAGACCTTCCCTTCCAGGTTGGAGAACCGATGAATGAGCTATTCGTGCTGTTTTCGCCTCCACGGCGTCCCAGGCTTTTGCTTCGGCCTCGGCCTGTTGTTTTCGGGACAGAATCATTCATGGGATACTTCTGGTACCCCAAGCCCATTTTGTGTGGATTAGCCTTCAACTGTAGCGGGGCATTTATACCCTGATTATGTTTGCCTAGGCCTTTTTCAGGATTGAACCCGTATGCCAGCAGCATCTTAGCTGGTAGAAGACTGGCTTCTGAGATGTAGGGAGTTTTCAACTTCGACCCTACTGGGGTATGAACTGTTGCTACCAACTCTAAGGAGTGATAGCTTGCTTCAGTTTTCTCTTCAGGCTCAATATAGGGAATGGCACTGTTCTGGTATGCCTGGAGGTCGACTTCCCCATGTACGGTAATCACCTTCCCATCTACAACGAAACGTACTTTTTGGTGCAGGCTCGAAGGGACAGCTCCTGCTGTATGGATCCAAGGTCTTCCTAGCAAGAATCCAAATGCACTGGGCAGATCCATTACTTGAAAGTTTATAGAGAACTTTGTCGGGCCGATGAATACGTCAAGCTCGATCTCTCCTTCTACAGTCTTCCTCATGCCGTCGAATGCTCTCACAGCTGTCTTGGATGTCTTGATCATCTCTTCCTTGATTCCCAGCCTCCTTATGGTAGCCAAAGGACAGATGTTAAAGGCTGATCCATTATCGATCAATACGTGTGCCACTCTTTTGCCGTTACATTGGGCAGAGATGTATAAGGCTTTGTTGTGCCCTCTTCCTTCCATAGGGAAGTCCTCGTCAGAGAAGCTCAACTGATCTTTTAAGAGAATTGCTCCTACAAAGTCCCCTAGTTGTACCTCATTGATTGTTTCAGGGACATGTATTTCATTGAGTACCTTTAATAGTGCGTTCTTGTGTTTCTCTGAATTGATGAATAGGTCTAGCAGGGATATCTGAGCGGGCATCTTCCTCAGCTGCTCTATCACTTCAAACTCACTGGTTTTGATGATCGATACGAGCTTTTCGGCATCTTCCTTTGAGACATCTTTTTTTTCGGATTCTCCCTCTCTGGGGGCATAAAATCTTCCAGACCTCATTATTGCATCTACTTGTGTGGTCCCATAGTCCCAATGAACAGCTTTGGGATCATACTCTTCTACTGGGGGGACTTTTATCGTTACAGTTGTCTGATGAGGTATCTCTGGCCCTGACGTGTTGCTTTCTTCCTCCTGAGGCAATTGAATTACGACAGGCCTCACTGGGCAATCTTCCACCTTGCTCAGGCTATCCAGCTCATGCAATCTGATCACCACGGCCGTGGCTACTTCGACCATCAATATGGCGTTGTCGAGTTCTTCCATACCTTTTGAGGTTTCTGGTTGAGAGAGATCATCCATACCTCCCCATCCGTCCGGTATGATGTCTTCAATCTTTTGATAAAAGCTGGGAGGGGCCGAATATTTCACCTTGAAATTGTATCCTCCGGAATCTTGACCCAGGTTGTCTATAATTTCGCTCTTCTCAAGTGCGTCAACCATAAATTTGAGGTCTGCTAGACTTCTCCTCCTGGCTTCTATTTCGTCTTCTTCAAATTCTTCTTCTGATTGAGTGGCCGGCCCCAGATCGTTTGCCAATTTCTCACGTGAGGTACCACAGGTGCTACTCTGTTCAGCTGTGATCAAGAAGTGGTTTCCTTTCAAAGATAGAGATGCTTCAATCCCTTCGAATTCTTCATCAGTAATATCGGACACTATCCCCAAGCTCTTCATCCTGTCGATACACAACTTCTTTTGGTCGGTTGATATCTCCCCCTCTTTTGGGTATGATGAAGCGGTTGTTAGCAGGTTGGCCAGCTTAGGCACATCTACCTTCAGTTTAAGGTAGTCCTCTTCTTCTTCAGCGAATATTGCCCCTATTGCTTGATGATCTGGCAACGGATTTTCTTGTACATTTGGGGCTGCATTGTCAAATTTCAAAATCTGACTATCAATTAGGGCTTGCACTTTCAGCTTCAGGACATAGCAGTTATCCACATTATGCCCTCTTTCGCCCATATGGTAGGCACAGGTCTGGCTCTCATCAAAGTCAGGATATCTTGCGGGGTTTGCCCTAGGTGGTTCTTTTGCCACCAAGTGTTGCTCCAGCAGCATCGGGAGTAGCTTGGATAAAGGTCTCGGGAGCTGAGAGAATTGCCTCTGGGGTTGCTTTCTTCTAGGCTCTTGTACTTTTGGCGCTGACCAGGATGATCCGCCTTTGGCCTGATTAGAATTGCCAAATGGCTTTAACTTGTGGGGATCTGGTATAAATGCTATGTCCAGTCCGGCTTCTCTTTCCTTCCTCAGAGGATACTGTTTCCTAGTAGGAGCTTCCTGAGGCCTTCTTTCTTTCAAGGCCCATTCCAGCCTCTCAGCAACCTTAATCAGGTGTGCGAATGTCTGACATCCAGAAGTGTTCAGTCTGTCAAAGTACTCGTAGGGGAGTGCTTTTAGGAATAAGTCGATCAGCTCCTCTTCTGGGATTGAAGGCTTTACTTGGGTAGCCAAGGCTCGCCACCTCTGAGCATATGTCCTGATCGATTCGCCCCTCGTTTTTGAAGTTCGTAGGAGGTCTTCTCTTGTTGGGGCTGTAGCCGTGTTAAATTTGTACTGCCTGAGGAAGTCTTCTGCAAGGTCCTCACATCCGTCATAATCCTCTAAGTCTAGCTCAATAAACCAAGCCAGAGCGGCGCCAGCCAAACTCTCTTGGAATGTGTTCATTAACAACGGAATGTAATCCGAGTAGTGCGCCATCTTGCGCAGGTAGTACTTGAGGTGGGCACGGGGACAGCCTGTCCCATTGTATTTTCTCACGAACTCTGGCTCCCTATAGTCAGGAGGAGTCTCTATTTTAGCGAAAGGAGATATTTTGTCGAAGCGGGCCAGCTCGTAGCCTTGACTGCTCAGGCATTCTTCGATCTTGGCCAATCTCTTAGCCTCTGCCTCTGTCTTCACAGTTTGTTTTCCCTTCTCCTCTTTTTCAAGGTTGATGACAACAGGCGAGGCTTTTTGTTGTGCCCGACTATTTGGTTCATGAACGTTTTCCTCTGTATGTTGGGTATCCCTGGTTGCTTCTTTATCTGTTACATCAGGTACCATGGAAGGGCCTGAGTTGTTCTGATTGTGGGCGGTTGTCTGTCTAGCTTGGTTGGTCTCCAGCATGGCCTTAATGTCAGCCATCATAGTTGCCAGGGCAGTCATCTGAGATTCCAACATGCCTACGCGCGGAGTCAATTCCTGCTGTTCCATTCTCGTCTTTAGGCGGGTACGGAAACGATGCGTTGGCAATTCCGTGATGAGAGTGTACCTGTTTCAAAAGATCTCTGTGAGTGCTTCGCTTATTTAGCAAAAAGAAGCAGCTAATTCTTTCAGTTGCATGCTTCTTGCTAGTAGATGAGAAAAAGGGCTACCTTGTGAGCCTTAGCCTCATGTAAGTAGTTCTTTTAATCATTTCTCGACAAGAACTCATGGAATTGAAAGAAGCGTAATTTCTGACGATAGTTTTTATGCATTTGTAAAAACATGTTCACATTCATGCTCATGTGTTTAAGATAGTATTCCACAGAAATGAGAATGTATGAGAAGGCATCACAATGCTTGCTTATTTTACACTTGACAGAATAGTCTACTCAAGTCTAGGATGTTTGAAGCCTAAGGTATCCTCATCATCCCAGTATAGATTTCCATCTTCAGCTTGGGGCTCCTCGTCTTCTGAACACGACAGTGGCCCCATGTCTTCGGGTATGTAGGGCTCTATTCCAGGTACGTATGGCACGATGTATTCAGGTATGTAGGGCTCGACAAGGCTTCGTCGGATCGCTTTGAAATGTTGAATGTATTCTGTGGTGGCCCTATGAGTGTTTTCTTCTCGAGTCATGTCTTTTGGCCAACTTATTTCTTCAGCCTGGGAATTCTTCAAGGAGAGTATGATAGATGCCACCTTGGCTTCAAGTTGTTTCTTCTCCTCCTCTGTGAGGGTCTGGTTTGGTAAGTCAAAGGAAAAGACACAAGGTCGTGGTGAAAAAGGAATCTCTTGTAGTGCCCCAAACTGCCGAATCACCCTCCTTGGGTAGTATGCAGTAGCGCCTGTGAATCCTAGCAAGGGAACTGGATTCCCGTCATCGCAGGTCAATCTGACTTTGCTTAGCGTCGGTAACCTTAGCCGCCATCGGAGTTGTTCGGGTTTTAGGACTTTGAGGAAGTTCTTCCATTCTATGAAGTTGAACTTAGGAACACGTGTATGGGTCCTAGCAAATGTTTTAAGAGGATGTGCATTGGGGCTGATTTCAGTGAAACCCATGCGGATGTGGAATTGTCTGATATGGGATGTGAACCACAGATATAGCAGATCACTAGAAGCTCTAAAGATTCCCTTTTTGCTTTTCTTGAAACGATTTAGGGAGAGGAAGGTTTCGGCAAGGAGGATGTTTGAGTAATCCCACCCACAACAGACTTGCCTAGCTACTATAGCCATGATAGGGTCGAAGGTGACAGTTGAGATTGGGAATAGCACAAAGCTAAAGAATGCCAAGATAAAGGCTCTACCAGATTTGGTTCCTTTAGAAGCAGGAAGGCGGGAAAATCGGTCTATAAGGAAGGATAGGGAAATTCTCCCAGAATTGCTTTTCGCATCTACTTTGACTTCATTTAGGTTTGTGTCAAGGAATTCAGCTACCTGACTTAGGGGTTCAAGTCCTATAGGGGGTCGGACGAGCGTAGGGGTGAATTCAACTCCGATGACAGCGCTGTATTCCTCGATAGTGGGAGTGATCTCTAATCCTTCCATGCAAAATGTAGCGGTGGTAGGATCCCAGTAGAGCGCCATGGCTTGAATAAAGGCAGGTGGGCACTCAATCTTCAGTAGGTCCAGTAGGTATCCTAGTCGTGACTCCGCATACTTCTGGCTGGCTTCGCCCATGCCATCCCACCATGATTGGAGTTCAGCTCGGGGGATCTTGAACACTTGAATATCATTCTTTCCCATCAAGTCTAAAATATGCAAATGATTTTAAAAGGTCAATCGCCAGAAATTACTTTAAATGTATGAATATGCAGATGTCATGAAGCATGCATGAGCTAACTTGATTGCATAGTTCAATTTGAAGAAATGGAGACTAGGACCCTTTTTCAGGTCTTGAAAGCCTGACTCAAAGCCTAATTTGCATTTCAGGGAAGTGAATTATGCAATTTAGTCAGGTTTACTCAGTGACTAAAGGGAATAGCAATGTCACGTTCCATTGGTCAACACATCAAAGGAACAAAGTGGGATGTATTCTTATTACAGTCAAGATGTCTAATAGAAGAACGGTAAAGAAAGGTTCTTCAAACAAGAAAGCCATAAAAGACAATGGAACGTGAGGGTCTAGATCACTCTTTCTTCAGAAGTCTATCCAAATGACAGTCGGTCAGGAATTCTCCTTTAATCTAGGGTAGGGGAGTTATCTTCAGTGGTTTGGTCGAGAGGTTGTAGTTCCTCTGGCCATTTTCTAGTCCAGGGTACGATGACTTCGGAACCCTTCTCGGGTTCTACTTTCTTGATTGTGATACGCCTTGGCTTGGTCTTGATCGCAGGGCGTCTCTTCCTACCCCAAAAAGTAATCATGGGTATGTTCTCTTTGGCCAGCAATTCAGCCTTCTTGCGAGCGTACGCTTCCCTAGCTAGCTGGTTGCGACGTTGTCTCTTCATCTCCAGATAATCCTTCATCATTTCGTCTGATTGTCGCTTGAATCTGAGATTATCAGCGTAGTAGCGGGTTTGACAGTCTTCAGCATACCCCAGCTTACGTCCAGTCAGTTCCCGACCATACACGAATCTAGTAAAGTGTAGCCTCGTGTTTGGTCCGGGGCGAGTAACTTTTCTCAAGTACTCGAAGGTCACCAACTCCGTCGAGCTCTTAGGGAACAGCGACATCCTACCCCATAATCATTGTTGTTCTCATTAGTCACCCGAGTAATCTTCATGATGCGAATGCACATGGATGTATGCAATGTATGAGTCATATCATGGAGCAGGAAATAAAGTACGTTTAGAGATAAATGTCTTACCAACCATACTTTGGGGGACGTGGAATGCCCCATGTATCAATGGGTGGTTTTAGGTATACCAACCATCCATGGACATGCGCATGCGACAAGTGGGTATACTCTAAAAATCGAAAATTAGGTAAGGAACCTATGGCCCAGGCTCCCACGATCCAAATGAGGCAGACTCCTCCCCAAGAGTACCCACTCAAGAGGGCTAGATATCGCCAATTTGGATTGTGAGCGGGAACGAACATGAAAGTCTCAAGTGCCATCAAACACGAGATCCTTTCACATCCTTTCCCTATCTAAGGTAACCTAGAGGTGGTTGCAGTCGGGGTTTGACCGCCAGTGTGTGCGATGTGTCGTGATCATCACAATGCAAAGTCATGCACAGCAGTTTGTATCAAACACCGCTTCAGTATGTGCGTAAAGTAAACATACATTCCCAACTCCAACCTGCAGGAAAAATGTCAACAATCACTCCACCCCTTATTTCTCCAATCTGCAAAAACATCTAACACAATGGTTAGTGTACGTACCTCACCTTCGAGAGCATCTGTAGAAAACAAGGTCAGATAAACCAAACAACTTTTTAATCGGCTCAAGTCCTCTGGAATTCGTAACCAGAGATTCTGGGTTCGAATAACGTCCCCAGCGGAGTCGCCAGTCTGTCGCGACCCTCTCGCGAGCGCGGAGGGTTAATGGGCCGCCCGATCGCTGGCTGGATCGGACGCGGGCCTCTCCCAAGGCTCATTTCCCAAGTCGCAACTGCTGGATATACGTGGTCGACCTTCAGTGCGGTCTAGTGACATGTGAAAAAGTGTACATGCCAAGGAGTCGCCACCAATCGTTTCGTGGAGGGTACGGTCGGAAACCCTATCGAATAGTTGGGAGTGGTCTATTCGATCCTGCGGAAACCAGAGAAGTGGGTTCGGGGACTTAGTTACGTCAACTGTCAGAGTTGACGCCCTTTCGGTACCTAAGCTGAATGGTTTATCTGATCTTGGGATTTCATACAAACGAGTGGGGTACAGATCTTAAATCTAGGAGTTCATGCAGATGGGAATATCTACCCTATCACTCACAATCATTAAAAAATAAGTGCGCAAATCAAGGATCCAATACATGCGGATAAAAAACATGAAATCAACATGGCATCCCTAATGAGGCCCTATTAGCCTAGAGAAGTATCAATCAAGGTTTAGGAGTAATTTGGACATGATTCGCCCATGAGGGGCAGAATCGTAATTTTGAATAATTCGGAGAAAATTTACCCTTAAAAGGGTAAATCTGTCATTTTAGACGAATTGGGAAGTCAGAAGACAGGGGAAATAGGATTGGCCATCAATCCAATCCATTTCCTATTTTTCTGGAATTTCCAGGATTTTTCTGGAATTTAAAAGTGATTTTACCCTTAGAGGGGTAAAGTCGTCATTTTGGACAAAGATGAGAACTAAAAAGTCTCAAATATTAGGGTCGGTCGTCCACCTGACCCAAACCCTAACTTCAAGTAATTTTCAGAACTCGATTGAGACAAGAAAGACGGTTTTCCCATTAAAGGGTAAAATCGTCATTTTGAGAAAAGAGGCGGGACTCGAAAACCCAAATCTAAGAATTGATCGTCTAATCGACCCTAATTCTTACCTTGACATTATCGGCCTTATCTAGTATGCAAAGAGGCGACTTACCCCTAAAGGGTAATGTCGTCAAGTCTCGGAAAATTGGGTAAGAAACCCCAAAAATGGGGTTGACCAGTTGTCTGTGATCAACCCTCGATTTTTGGGGATTTCTGGAATATCTAGGATTTTTCCACAATTTTTCCACATTTTTTTGGAATTTTCTGGAATTTTCTAGCATTTGTTTTTGGATTTTCTAGGATTTTTCTGATTTATTATTATTATTTTTTTAAAAAAAAATCATTTTCGATTTTTTTTATTTAAAAAATATTATTCGGACCGAGTCGACCCGACCCACTCGGGTCGGGACCCGGTCCAGACCCGAACCCGCGGAAACCTTGATCGAAAACGACGCCGTATCACACTTTTTTATTTTTGGATTTTCCGGTTTTAATCCGACGGTCCCTGATGGACCACGTGGCTTGTCCGTGTCGCTTAGATCTGTTTACTAAAACCTACGGTCCAGATTGGATGAAGACTCGATCAGAGCCGTCTGATCAGATTACTCGAACCTACGGCCATGATTAGATCCGGAGACTTGATCCAGACCGTCGATTCACACTAACCTAAACGACACCGCACGGCCACTAACCTACACGACACCGTTTCAGTTTATTTTTGATTTTCTGATTTTAAAACATTTTCGGATAAACCTAATTACTAATCGGACGGTCACTAGAATTTACGTTCGATTTATTTGAACCGTCCGATCTTTTTTATTTGAATAACAGACCTAACGGCCGTGCTGACTCGACACCACGTGGACCAATGGCCGAATGCCAACTAGGACTTTGACCGGTTGACCGCGCCATGTCAGCTTCGTCTTCAACCTCGCGACTCCGGCAGAATGGACGGCTGTGGCTCTCCGACGATGATCTGACGATGAACTCTCGATGAAACCTCATGAAACTAACGGCAATCGACTCGCAATCGCATCTATTCTAACATATCTCAAGATTACGCGAATCCATTCACGGGGCCAAGCACGATCGAACATGAACCAGTACGTACACATACACTCAAATCGCTCGATTCATGGCGTAATGAACCAACTCATTAACAGGGAAGCATCATTCAATGTTTAGGAGACTTACCTCGAGCTCCGATCGAGCTCGCTCGGCCCAGATTTGGCTGGGCAAGGATCGGCTATGGAAGCTAAATCGGAGGACTCGATTCAGGGTGTGCGAGCAAAGTCGATGCAAAATGGAGATGCGAGCGTGGTCAGTGATGTTCGGGGAATGAAACGCACACAGTAATTGCATGATTGAGCAAGGAATGCAAGGTCTGCCATTGAAGCTCAATGAAGAACTCGAAGCTATGATTTACCTGTTCTTGCGATTTCGCGAGGCTTTGCCGGTGGCGATTGCTTCCTGACACTTTGGGCGAACTTTAGATGGTCTTCCCTGGCTTTGGTTTGGCCGGAGATGGCCCAACCGACGCCTTGCAGTCGAGCTCCAGTTCTCGACGACAGGGGTCGGAGAACGAGCTCTCTATTGCGTTCTCTCTCTCTCGCGCGATTCTGTTCCTTTCCTTCGAACTGAACCAACCGTCCTCCAACTGAAAGCCCTTCCACAGGCTTATATAGCCCTTCGAGTCTTGGCGCCGAACGGTGGAGGTTCAACCAACTCCATTTGGCACGTGTGGTCACGTGCAAATAGGTCAGAATCACGTTGGAGAGGATGGGCATTCCATTTAATCCCATTTGGCTCTGCGGCCGGCTTTATTTCGCACGAATTTGGCAAGGATTTGAGCTATTTTTTGCTTTTGTTGACTTTTGCAGGTCCGGCGACCTTGACCGTCCGATTACTCCCTCCTCAGGCAACCATTGGTCGTGATCTTGGTGTCAATCAACGGGGGACGATCTAAAGCTTTAAACCCCCACCAGTGTGTCTCCGATTGTGGTCGATTGGTCTGTCAATTTAGCTGTCAAAGCTCGGCTTTTCACTGTTCATTTGCGCAGACTCTCGGGGAAGAAGATGACACTGTTCTGGACCGGTTTGACCGGTCGGACCGGCGGTCTGACCGGTCAGAACCGGTTTCGACTCACCATTTTCGAAATTAAACCCAAATTAATGGGAAATTTTTGCAATTGAACCTCATAATCGAATCTAGGGCATGAATTCTATCTAGAAATGTGGTTTTGCCCAAAAGTTTTCATCAATTTCTACAAAATCCCCAAATTCTCATTTGATTGGAAATTGGGGATTGTGTAATTGAGGGTGTAAATGATCAAATTGGGTTAAACCACCTATGCCAATCGATTTAAAATGGTGTAATCCATTGGGTAGCATGTTCAATTTGTAATTATAGTCCTTGAATTGAAAGTAATTTCGATTATGCTCAATTTCAAGGACTAAAATGCAATTATGTTTGCAATTGAACAGCTTGTCCGAGCAATTAGGTCAAATTGAAATGGGGGACAATTAGATTGAATGTCAAGATCCTATAAAATGCCAAAATTGCAAATTAAAAGACTCAATTATTATTTTTTCTTCAAATTCAATAGTACGGGTTACAAAGGAACACCTAAAATTGAATCTGATTTTGATTTTTTTGTGAGGTCGAAAATACAAGGGATTAAAAGGAAAAATATTGGACATTTTTCCATATTTTTTTGACCTCAAATACTATTTTTCTTGATTTTTTAAGTGTTTTTCTATTTTCCAAAAATACTAAAAAATATGAAAAATATGAAAAATTATTTTTTGGTCAAGAATGGTTCCTTGGGCTTGGACAAGGCCACCAAAGTTGATTTTGTAATTTTTTGACTTTTTATGAAATTTTTATGATTTTTCAAAAAATAAAAATGAAAAAGGCTGGGTCAAAAATCAGGTGTCAACAACTGGTTGTAAAGGGCTACAAGCAGAAGCTAGGTATTGATTATTTTGAAGTATTTACACCAGTTGCCCGGATGGATACCATTCGTATGGTATTAGCACTTGCAGCTCAAAACCATTGGAGAATCCATCAAATGGATGTGAAATCAGCATTTCTTAATGGTGTCCTTGAAGGGGAAGTATATGTGGAGCAACCACAGGGTTATGAGAAGAAAGGGCATGAAAATCAGTTTTACAGACTGAAGAAGGCTTTGTATGGATTAAAACAGGCACCACGTGCTTGGTACACACGTATTGACACATACATGTTGGCGCATGATTTTCAAAAGTACCCTTATGAGCATACACTGTATATCAAGTCAAAAGCTAACGGTGACATCTTAATTGTGTGCATTTATGTTGATGACTTGATATTTACAGGGAGCTGTGAAAAAATGTTTGCTGAATTCAGGGAGGCTATGACTAGCCAGTTTGAGATGACTGATTTGGGACTGATGTCCTATTTTCTTGGTCTTGAAGTGAAGCAAACAGATGATGGCATATTTATTTCCCAGCAGAAATATGCTAATGATATTTTGAAGCGATTTAAAATGGAATCGCTGAAGCCAATCCGAACTCCCATAGTAGAACGATTGGAGCTGAAGAAAGAAGGAACCGGTGAGCTGGTAAATCTCACTTATTTAAAGGCATTGTTGGCAACTTGAGATATTTGGTTTCTACAAGGTCAGATATTACCTATGGAGTGGGTATTATTAGCAGGTTCATGGAAAAACCCTACCAGTCACATTTGCAAGCAGCAAAGAGAATTTTACGGTATGTCAGTGGAACTCGTGATCATGGAATTTTATATTCTTATACTGACAACTTTGGTCTAGTGGGGTACACAGACAGTGATTAGGCAGGTGATACCGAGACTCGAAAGAGTACATCTGGGTATGCTTTCTTCCTTGGATCAGGAGTATTCTCTTGGTCTTCCAAAAAGCAACAAGTTGTTGCTCTCTCGACAGCTGAAGCAGAATACATGGCATTAGCTTCAGCGGCTTGTCAGGCGATATGGCTTCGTAAGATGCTGCATGAATTGATGCATGAACAAACGGGTCCTATTAAAATGATGTGTGACAATAAATCGGCTATTGCATTAGCCAAGAATCCTGTATTTCATGGCAGGAGCAAGCACATTGACATCAAGTATCATTATATTCGTGAGCAAGTCAAAGATGGTGAAATCGATCTTAATTTCTGCATATCAAAAGATCAGCTTGCAGATATTTTGACGAAACCCTTGAAGGCGGATTCGTTCGAAAAATTGAAGAAGATGCTTGGTATGGAAATCAATTTTAAGGGAGGGTATTAAAATACTAATAAAATTGATTGTTGTCTTGGTTTAAGCAAAATTGATTGTTGTCCTAGGAGAAGTAAGTTTGATTGTTGTCTTCATAAGTGTGTTAGAAATTTTACTATAAATACTTGAGTGATGTATTGTAAAAAAATGCAAGAGTGTGAGAAGCCAAAATCAAGTTCTCCAATATACAAATTTTTCTCCATCCATTTCGTGCATCGCTCTTATTTCCGAAAGGTTACCCTTATTGTGTTTCTGGTTCCAACAAAGTGCACTAATCCCATATTGGAAAGGAGGAAGGTTTTGAAATGCTTTATTTAGAGTTACACTCATTTAGAGTGGTAACTTTCATATTACATGCGCTATACCTCCCGCGCACGCGCAGGGGGGTGCAAATCCTAGACCCCAACGAAGGCTCGAAAGTGAAAACTTGGGCGTGAATGCAAAACCGATAATGGGCCCCGCGACAATCCCATTTTTGCCTTCTATTTTAATTTTTTTCCAACTCAATTTATGTAACAGTTGTTGAGCTAATTAACACCATGTTAATAGCATTAACTAGTAACGGCTACTATGATTAAATGTGTAATTGTTTTGACTCTGCCGTTACAGAATTGAATGCATAATGGTTCTGTGATTATGACTCGGCCGTTAATAGAAGCATAACGGCTCTGCTATTATGGTTTTACCCGTTATGATTCTGCTGTTATATAATTAAAGTTATAACAGCAGATTTATTTAGCCGTTATTTCTTGTCTCCGAAATGCCCTCGTTAACCTTATATATATGTATATATATTACCTCTCATTATGAAAAAGGGATCAGACATATTCCGAAAAGAAAAACTTCTATATCTTTTTATTCTCTGCATCTGCATCGGTTTTGATAGTGTTCGCGTTTGGTCAAGTTCGCCAAAAGCTCCGGAGTGCTGTGCTTGCCTCTGTAGCTGTTATACCGTTGTATCTTGGGAGACAGACGTTCACAAAACCTCAAAGCACATACGGGAGGGGACGAATCTGTCTTAAGGAAACTGTGTAGACAGGCCTCGGTATTTGTGTCATTTTTATTTTTTAGATTTGTCATTGTAATTTCAATGTGTTTAGTTTTGATTTAATAGCAACTCATGTACTGTTCATTGAGCTAGTGCTTCTGCCGATTCAATGTTGTGCTTCTACTGACTCAGCATTGGTGCTTCTACCTAATTTAATTTTGTGCCTTTGCCATTTGATTGTAAGTTATTCTAGCTAGTGCCATTGTAAATACCCTCCAACAGATTCATTAGCATTGATTTGGGGGAACTGAAGTTGTCGTTAATACTTATTTCTAATACAAAGAGTGTGTGAAAAATTCAGTTTCCATGTTCACGATTATTGATTACCAAACAGCCTAAATGTCAAGTGAACCAAGCAGGTTTTTCACTGTTCTACTCATTCATATCCTCCCATTGCCGTCTTGAAAAAAGCAAGAGAATTTGAATCAGAGTATCTATTTTCCAAAATGGCAATTTGGAAATCTCTTGTTATGAAACAAAAAGCGGTACCGCGTTGATCTCCATTCATCACCAGCATATCTCGATATGAAACCACATGACATGTTATTTTCGCCGGAAGTGCCCATGGCTAACCGACCATCCTAATGACCAATTAATGGAACTTTGCAAAAAGGCAATCAAGACAATAATCGTAAGATGACCTTATGTTTGCGTTTGTATCGGTTCAGGTGATAGATTTGGTACCATTGAACTGATATTGAACCGAGATGCCAATGGAAAATCATCCGAACTGAAATTGAAATGACAAAACAAACCGGAAAATTGTTTACATGGGCAGAGCTTTCCTTGCGAATTCATAGAAGGGCACGTGTGGAAAACCGACGAGCCGCAACTCTAAGAATTCAAACATTTTGGAGCCAGCTGCGAACTTCGCTGATCGTTGCTCCACGTTTGCGAGAGAAACTTGTCCGAGTAAAAGAGAAGTCTTTATATGAGCTGATTGATAGGAACAACGTGGTGTTCAAAGTGTCCATCTTCAGTAATGCTGATTACACTAGTTTATCTAATTAATCCCCTCCGCTAAGTTCCGCAGAATACTTGTGGCTTGGGCATATATAGTGAATTGGGCCAACAATGTATCTGCTCTGCATAATTTTCTCTTGATGGGCTTGATGGACTCCAGCGAAATTTTTGTCTTGCGAGCTATGTGAATCGGGCTACGACGCCCATCATTTCCCAATTAGTTTATTATTGAGTGCTGATTGATTAATTCTTTTTCGCTCTTTTGTTGTTTTTGCTATTTTCTTATTTTTGTGCTTTGACAAGGATGAACACTTGAATTGCCGATAAAAAAACCTACGTGTCAACTATATACATGATAACACTAAAGTTGTGTCATCAGAAATATTTCCCACAAAACCAAAAATAATAACGAGGATGGAAAGAAATAGCTCCTCTCGTTCTAAAATTAGTCAAATTTTAAAGTATAGGTGTCGGAATTGCAATATATATCGACAATACCAACAAAAAATTTGTCGGTAATCAATTTTATTGTTTAATTAAGTAGTTGTTTGTTTATTTATCTATTCCTTTTCACTCCCTTTTGTTGTTTTTTCTATTTTCTATTTTTCTACTTTTAGAAGGCGGACACTTGAATTGTCGACAAAAAAGCAAGTGTCAATGATATTTTTTTTATAACACCAAACTTAGTGTCATCGGAAGTTACTTCCGTAGATTGATCGTTTAACAACAAGTAGGGAAATAATTTCCACGAAACCAAAAATAACAACAAGTAGGGAAAGAAAAAGCTCTTCCCCTCCTGAAATTAGTCAGATTTCAGAGTATAAGAATCGATATTACATCCTACAGTGGCATTACTGACAATTTTGTTAAACTGATGCTCCCCTTTCCTCGCGGATTCATCTCTTAACTTTGATACACGTGAAGTAGTTTTCAATATAATAGTTCTCATTTTGGGACTCAAGATCGACCATTCTTTGAAAAGGAGGAGTATCAAAGAAAGCTTCTCTTGCGAGCACCAAAGCATGAGCAAAATCATGAGATAGGTCATTATTTCTAAGCCAGAAGAGGGTCTGCGAGCAAGTCCAAAATTGAAGATTGGACACTTCGACCCATTAGAGTTTTAATTTGGCACTTTTTCCTTTGATGGAGCCCTAAATCTGAAACGTCTTTTGTGGGGAAATTCGATCTTCTTGACTATTTTGTGCATGCCATTTCGACTAATTAAGTGCAAATAGGTTCACCATTTGTTCTTCGAACAAAGGATTTTTATCAATCTTCTCTTTCTGGTGGCAACTACTGGAGGTCTCAATGAGGTTGATTCTCAATGGGTTTGTTTCACACGCATATTCTGAATCCTGCTATGATAATGAGTAATTGCTTTTGATGATTAACTGTGTATTGCTTCTGATGATTGATTGTGTATTGCTTCGAGCAAAGACCTACCGCAGAGATAATTGAATGTCTTATCGAAAGACGATTGTGAATTTATTCTAATGGTATGATCCTCAAAGTCCCATTTTGCAACAAAGAAGTTATATCGATGTTGATGGCTCAAAAGTTGAAGTTCAACGAGAAGGTTCGACTTATGGAGGCTAGAGAGAAAGTGAATTCTTGAGAGAATAATGAATTTCCAATAACAAAATTTTGAAGAGCGAATATTTTAGAGGAAGATCTCACTACTTATGAACATGAATCAGAGATGAAACGACTACATGACTGCATTGAGTTGGAGATAACTCATGTTGGAATGACAGTTGTACTTGTGATGTTTATAAATTCTAAGTATCAAAATTAAAATAAAAAGTTGGTTGACAATCATCAAATATTTGGAATTTCTTTCCAAACATAGAACTCTGATTGTAATTGGTAGGCCAATAACCATATAATTGGAAAATCCTGACCACCATCATTTGTTTGAATGAATTAAGTAACCTCTTTTTCGTATCAGATAAGTAAATTTATAACTTTATTGAATTCTTCAAGTCATCACTAATTAAGTGCAGTCAAACAGATTGACCAATCGAAAGCTGGGCCTGAGCACGACACACTAGTGGCCATTGGTTGGCCTAGAATGCTTAGACATGGCCTGAAGGACCAGGCCCTTGGAGCAAAGAAAGAATAACATGAAATGAGAGCATTAGGTTAATCATTTAGAAGTCTCGATATGAGGCCGAGAAAATCATGGGTACTCAGAAAGAATGGGAAAATTTTATTTAATGTACAGTAACTCCTTTGTTATTTTTATTAGCTTAGCTACTAAATAATTTATGGGCATTTTAAAAAATGTTATCGCATTAAGTTCTTGTTCACGAAGGCAGCCGAGCTGCTCATGGGAAGGAGCATGTGAGGGGAGAAGGACCATTATTCGTCTCTTCAAACGAAGCCCAAGTTGAATTCGCCCCAGCATTTAACTCAGGTCAATTGCCCGGCTGGTTAAATGCTATTAATGAGTTACATTAGATAAATCTTAATTTTTCTAAGCATAATTGAACGGTACAAATGGACTTAATCGCCAAAATTCGTCCACGAAATGTATTCTAACTCGACGTAAATTTGGATAAGCTGTGCGGAATCTAAATAATTGGTACAATGCTTAAAAAAATTCTAATAACGGGGATGCGCTAGATTATACTTAACTTCGTTTGTGAGCAAATGAGATTTGTTATATAGTTACCATATCAATTACACCAAATGTTTCATAAGATCCATACAATTTCATTATTTAAAACTACACACGTTTTACTGTCCTTATCTCATCCAATGAGAATGGACAAAGTAAATTGGACTAAATATCTCTTGGATAAAAACCGGCCTAAAGTTGTCCGTAAAGCAATTTCCACACGTCGTTACATAGTGGTCTATGTTCCTAGAACCACCTATTTTTCCTTTTTTTTTTTTAGACTGTAATGATATATGGATTCCCCATCGATAGAGCTCTATCACTGGAGAAAAAGCTATGCATGTGGCTCAGGTCCACAAGATGCAATAATTTGACTAAGACATGAGATAAATGGAGTCTCACCGCTCCCTCTCGCGTCCACATTCGATCAAGATGTTGCCAGCGGCACTATAAAATGATCGACGTCTGCATCATTGATTCCGACACATCAACGATTTCCAATCAATAAGGATATATCAACAAAATGCAAAAAGATTTAGTGCTAAATCACAAGACTTGATGAAAGCACTCGGTACTCTTAGTCTATGCTTTCATTTTCCATGGCATCATTATCAAAGCTATTATTCCGAGAAGGCTGCCATGGATTATGACCACAATTCTATGACCGAACCATGCATGCAATAAAGGGGGTCCACTCAGTACCCTTAGTCTATGCTTTCATTTTCCATGACGTCGTTACTAAAGTTATTATTCCATGACTGGACCATGCATGCGATAGGTGGGGGTCCATTTGTACTATTTTGTCTGATACAGCCATATCGTTCGAAAATAGCTCTCTCAACTCCACCATTAATAAAGATGCTTTTTTTTTAAGAAGATAAAATAGACAAAAGTGAAGCAGCAAACAAAAGAGATTTTGGCTACAAATGTGGAAATAAATCAATAGATTAATTATAAGCCAAGATGGTTATCAGGAGATCTTTTGTTAGTAAAATATGCAGAGGAATCAATATAGTTTTGACCGTTAGGTCCAATCACGCCTCATACGGCAAGCAACCACTCAGACATTAAGACATAAGTTGCTCTGTTTCACTCTTTCTTCTCCCCGCAGAGCCATGTTTCCTCCTCCTTTCTTCTTTTTCTTCATTTTTCTCTCTGTTTTCTCTATTTTTTGTTGCCTTTTTTATTCATGCATGATGTGCACGGTCTGCAAGCACATGTCGCTATGAGCTCCATTGATCTTGATATACCATCAGTTTCCCGTCAATCCTCAAAAGATGCGCCCATCCGAGTCTGAATTATTGGGCCCACTCTGCATTATTGGTATGAGACTTAGCTCCTTCTTTTCTCAAAAGAAAAATCAAAGGAAATTATCGATCTGTGTTGCCGTTTGAGAATCATAGGTAAAATTTATAATGTTTGTGGTGACTTGGAATCGTTTCTTGTACTAATTTTTGGGGAGAAGTGTCAAAAAAGTCCTAAACCTATTGCACTAGTGCCAATTTAGTCCTAAACCTTTTTTTGGTGCCAATTCAGTCCTAAACCTTTTGCATTGGTGCCAATTTAGTCCTAAACCTTTTTTTGGTGCCAATTCAGTCCTAAACCTTTTGCATTAGTGCCAATTTAGTCCTAAATATTTTGTATTTATGCAAATTGAATCAATTCGATCAATTTTGGCCAAAAATCATTGGCACAAATATCAATTGTCCTACGTGGCACGGTTTGCACTAATGTGGATATTTTTTTTAATATTATTCTATAATTTTAAATAATTTTTAAGCATTTTCTTTTGTTTTTTTAAAAATTATTTTTAAAAATTATTTAAAATATCAAAAAATATTAAAAAAATATCCACGTTAGTGCAAACCGTACCACGTAGGACAATTGATATTTGTGCCAATGATTTTCGGTCAAAATTGATCGAATTGACTTAATTTGCATAAATACAAAATATTTAGGACTAAATTAGCACAATGCAAAAGGTTTAGGACTGAATTGGCACCAAAAAAAGGTTTAGGACTAAATTGGCACCAATGCAAAAGGTTTAGAACTGAATTGGCACCAAAAAAAGGTTTAGGACTAAATTGGCACTAGTGCAATAGGTTTAGTAACAAGTATCAGTAGTCAAGAAAGTAAACCGATTTAGAATGTTACTAAAAATGGTAAAAGCTTAATTTAGTTAAAAGTTTTGATCTAACAATTCATCCTGAAGTTACGTCTAATGTAACAATCACTAATGACATTTTAATCTATCAATTTGCTTAATCATAATGATACTTCAATAATTCAAATATGACCAGGTTGACCCGTGCAAGGAGCAGGATTAAGACTAGTAACTAATCACAATCAGTGTTTGTTCATTAATAATGGAGGACAAGCTCGGTGGATGGATTAGGACTAGTACATTAAAGGTGGAAAAAGGATAAAAGGACCATTTGCGTTGGCAAAGGATAAAAGGATGAATAACTCGTCAATATATGTCCATGAGTAGTGGATGAAAGGATGGAGCCATGGATATTGATGATGGTGAATGGCCCAGTAAAGGAACGATAATACAAAAAAAAAATCATAGATTTCTATGCCTAAGGAATTGACTAGTGTTTTATTCGGAATAAACTAAGGTTAGGTCATATTTTGTATCGACCTCCTTTTTCTTCCTTGTGGTTTGAGTCTTCGCTATGTCCATTGACGAGTGTTTATGTCTTAAAATGTTCACTTAATTGTCATATCTTTCAATCGATCATTTAGGTATCATAATTTTTTCAAAACGTTCATCCCACACGTCGGATGTCTGACGTGACATGACACTTGAAATAAAGATATTTTTAAAAAGTTACGATAATCAAGTAATTCTATGCAAGAGATTATGAGAGTTTGATTGTTAGGTCCAGCACGCCTCCTGTAGCATGCAACCAGTCAGACTAATTATCGACAAAAAGTTGCTGTGCTTCGATTCTATCTTTCTTTGATCCTTTTCTGCACTCAAATCTCTTTGCCTTCTGTGTCTCTCATCGTTGCTGCCCTGTTTTTCTCTTTCTTCTTTTCGGCACATCCATCCCTCCTGCTTCCTTCTTTTTCTTCAGCATCTATCATCATCAACTCTGTTTGCATGTTTGACAAAAAGGATTGGACTAACTGGCAAAAAAGTAGTTCAAAGACCTGTCGATAATTTTCGCGAAAAATTAAATTACGTGTTGCACAAGAGCGCAGACGATATCAGTTCTATTTCCTGCCTTTCTATTTTTCTGTTATATGGGAACATATTTGGAATACGTAGTTTCAATATTCTTGTTTTTGGGATAAATTTTTTGCCCGAAAATGTATTTGGAAAAGAAATAAGAAACATAATTTTTTTTCTTTTATATTTCAAAAACAAAAATAAAAATAAGAATTCTTCTTACCGCTCTCTCCTTCTCTCTCGCGTTACTATCGTTGGTTGCTGATTGCCGGTTTCCAATCGCCGGTCACCTGCCTGTCAATTTTCGCCAGTCGCTCGCCAATCGCTATCCGCTGGTCGCAGATCTATTTTCTAGCCACAGATCTGTTCTCGAAAAGAAAAAAAAACTGACGTATACAAATGAATTGCTGGTCTTTTTCTGTTCCCAAGCATAAAGGAACAGAAAAAAAAATGAAAAAACGCACCAAATGTACCCTTAATCTCTCTCTCTTTCTCACAACTACCCTAATTACAACATTATTATGAATGTAAATAACTGATATAACGCTTAGAAAAAATCTGATAACGCAAGGCACTAAATTACTAACTTTGTTTGGGAGCACATGATATTTGTCGTGAAGTAAGCCATATCAGTTACACCAATTGTTTCACGAGATCCATATACTTTCATAATTTAATAGTACTACTACTTACTTCTATTTATGTCTTTAGCTCATCCGAGGAGAATCGACAAAGTAAAATTGAAATACACATCTCCCGGAGGAAAATTGGCCAAAAGTTATCCGTAAAGCAACTTCCACGCGTCGCTTCTTGATGTCGCTCCTTTTTTTTCACTTCCTACCAGTGTCTTACTGTCAAGCATATCTCCCTCGCTCACCAAGCACTCTATATTGGATTTGGATTATCTAACGTTTAGATTTCCGTGACATGTTCATCATTACTCAAATCAGGCAATCCAAATGAAAATGGACGGTCAAGAATGGGCCACGTCATTTTTTGAGGGGGAGAGAAAAAAATTGGACAGAATTTTTTTTGGAGTTTGAAAATTTTTGAATCTCAACCCTCTCTAAAATCAACTGTCCATTTTCATTTGGACGGCCTGATTTGAGTAATGGTACGTATGTTATGAAAACCCCAATGTCAGATGATCCGGATCCATCTATATTTGTCTTTTTTCAAATTATAATGATATGAACTTACGAATATCTGCATAGGATACCCAATCAATAGACCTCTACCATTGCAAAAATCAATAAAGAAAAAACACGGGGCTATGCGCATTGCTCAAATCCACAAGATGCAATAATTTGACTAAGACACTAGATAAATGGGGTATGCTACTGCTTTGTTCATTGACAATTTAAGGCTTCAATTTCTCGACCAATAAACAGCATCGTTTCATGTAATTTTAGGTCACGTTGCATCATTGCCCTTGCATGTAGGACAGTCAGCCTTGTTTAGGCTGACTCGACAAATAAATCAAGCAGAACTTGATCGAACGGACTTGATTACACTTTTTTCTCAAAGAATTTGGACTAAACTGATTTAACCTATAGATTTAAGATTCGATTACATTATCTACAATATGTCTAAAATTGATTGTGCAATTTTCCTTGCAATACTAAAACACTAGTACCTCGAACTTCCACGAAAATGGAATATTCTTGAGTGTCTCTCCATATTGATCAGACGCGATCTTAGCCTCGTACATTTCGTAATTTGTTGAGTAAATTGGTAAATGTGTTCGTCAATTTTGATATTCTAATTTAATGTCCTCCCTTCATGATGAAACTCTATTTGCACATATTAGAAACTCCACGCTATTAAAGAACTTAGGTAGAGTTATAGGTGGATTTCAATATTCATCAGTTGAGTCCCAAGTAAAAATCACGTGATACAAAGCGTGAGATCAATTTGGCTCATAAGGACAATGTTAATGCATGAAAATAAAAAATTGTTTTTTAAAAAGTTTGGCTCCGAGGGCAACAAGTAACATCCTTCCTCATGCGCGATGGAGGTCAAGCTGATATTTCCCCATCTTTTCTTATTTTTCTCATTTTATGTGCTTACATTATGGTCTTTCATATTCATGTATTGCCTGTTCGAATGTGCATGCAGGCATACAATTCTCTTTGCATTCTTCATGGGTTATATTAAGGGATACAACCGAATTATAAATATTAGGCATTCAGGTATATCATGCATGGTGAAGTCGAAGATTCATCACATATTGTCAAAAAGACGATGATTAAATTACATTTATCATATTCTTTTCCAAGTTCGAACTGCAATCACAAGAGTCTAGTGTTATCGCTCGTTGTTTTATAAATCATATGTTTTCTTGCACCGCTATTTTTCAACTGGTGTTAAGTTAAATCGGATTTTTATACAAATGGCGGGTACTTAAAAAGTACGAGTTGCTATTAAGTATTAACTATAAGCATTACACGGGCGCATGATTTGATGATAGCACTCAGTAATTAGTACCTTAGTCTATGCTTTCATTCTCCATGACATAATTACTAAAGCTATTATTCCAGGAAGGCTGCCATGGATTATTACCGCAGTTCCATGACTTTTTTTTTTTTTTTTTGGTCGGACAGTTCCATGACTGAACCATGCATGCAATAGAGCGGCTGCATACGTATTCTTTTGTTCGATAGAGCCCTGTCGTTGGAAAATAATTTTAACTGGACATTAAACAGTGGGATGTCCAGTCTCCTTTTCAAATCCACGTTTAATAAAAATACTTTTTAAAAAAGCTGAATAGGGGAAAGTGAAGCATCAAACGCGAGATTTTGGCTACAAACATGGAAAATGAATCAATAGATTGATGATATTAAAATTTGTTCATTTTAGCATCGATTATATCACATAAAACGATTGGTATTTACGTCAGCGATTTCGGATCAATTTTGGCTAGATAGACTCAATTAATATCAATACAAGAAAATTTAAGATTAAATTGATCCAATTAAAAAATTTAAGATTGAATTGAGTATTTTTTTTTTTTTTTGCTATTCTTGCTCTGTTTCTCTGTTTCATCTTCCTGGCGCAACTATTCTTCCCCTTCCTTCCTTTTCTACGGCTCCCCATGGCGCGGTAGTCAGACGAAATCTGACGATGTATATAGTCCACATCATCACCAACTCCGTTTGCATGTTTGACAAAAAGGATTTGAAAGAATAAAAATTAAATATATTATGTACGGACACAATTGATAAATAAAAAAAATCAAAGAGCTACCGACAATGTTTGCAAAAAAAAAAAAAAATCAATAACTGCGATGCCTAAATCCCTTATTAATTATCGAATCCTCCTCCGGAGCTAGCTCGAGCCATCATCTATTTCTTGGAAAATGCAATGAATAATGTTGAGATACTCGGGTAAGTTGTGTTGAAAAAATTTCACATAAAAAAATTGATGTGTTGTGGAGCAGTTAATATATCTAAATTGTTTCATAAGCCAATAGTTTGAACTTTTAAGTGAAGCTTTCAATTTGATATGTTGATACAGTCAATTTTAGACTCTCCCTTCGTCGGATTTTTGCTGAGCGCTCTCGACAAATGAAAAAAAAAAATCATTCTTTGCTAAAATTATGCATAGCAACTCACAAGAATATTACTGAGTATCATTTGAGGTGCACCCGTTTGAAGTGTCTAGAAAAGCTTTTGTTTCCCATGTTGCCTTATTTTTTGGGTCGAATGTTGCCTTTTTTCTTTTCTTCTTGCTTTTTAGTGAAGAATGTTGCCTTATTGACTCGTTCACGAAACTACTACTATTTTGTGGGTCAATGCCGACACATGTCCCTGTGACCTCCATTGATGTGCCACCAGGACAGAGTATTGTTTAGGTAGTGGGAAATGGAGCAGCTCGTCAAGAAATTTGAAAGAGAAAGAGAAAGAGACGAAAGTTCTGACAGCTAGATGAGGACTTCGAGTGGACACTGGACACAACACCACACTGCATTATTGGTGCGAGACTCCGGTCTTTCTTTCTCAAAAATTACTTATCGATTGATGTTGCCGCTTGAGAATAATTAGAAAATTTTACATTAAA
Source organism: Rhodomyrtus psidioides (assembly GCA_021437785.1). Classification (NCBI taxonomy): domain Eukaryota; kingdom Viridiplantae; phylum Streptophyta; class Magnoliopsida; order Myrtales; family Myrtaceae; genus Rhodomyrtus; species Rhodomyrtus psidioides. Next base: position 15,753,404 of record JAILYB010000003.1, on the reverse strand, counting down.
CTCATATCAATAAGTAATTTTTGAAAGACCAAGAACAGAGAGACTCTAACAGAATTCCAACCGTATCATCGTATGACAATTTATATAATTATTGGACATTCTAATCTAATAATTATGGTTGGCATAAAAATTAAACAACTTGAATTATTATTTTTTTGTTAACTGAGTTTTTATGTTTTCCACGTAAAGGGACGCTTAGAGGGGCTTTCTATCAACTAATCTGCTAAATATAATACATGAAATGTCAAGACTTATTCCCAAGTATTGGTTAATGTTAATTAGATATGAGGATCTAAATTAGTGTCAGAATATTTAAATATATTTAAATATTAAACCGCGCCTTCTTTTAACAGCTTAAACTTTTAGAGCAGTTGGTTGTGGTCCCACTAAAATCTAACATGGTATCAGAGCAAGAGGTCCTGAGAAATTTTTTAGAGCACTTGACAAGTGGTCTCATAAAATCTTACAATTAGACTAAATATAAAATGTCAACAAGGAGAACATCTCTACATTGGCTAGTCATCGAGATCGCCCGTCTCTTTTAAGTTTTAACTCTTGCTGGGACATCACATATCCTCCTCACGCAACTAAGGTTTAATTGAGGTGAAGGGAAAGCTTCTTTCCAATCATTTATCACACTGACGATACTAATAAATAAAGGAACGGCAAATGCAGAAAAAGATACCCATTACCACCATACTAATAGACTCCGCCGGTATGTTTTAGACTGTTGTCCATGATCGGCGGAAGAAAGGACGTGGAGACTTAGACATCAATTACGGTCAATGATCAAGAAACAGTAAAATGCAGAAAAAGTCATCCAAATTGTTTAAAAGTCTATCGTTCTTATCTTGACAGAGGCGGCGATCAACGTGTACACCGATCTTTGCTTAGTTGCAAAGTTACTTTTATATTTTGAGTATGATTTCATTGACCCGCGTGTTGGAAAAAATGAAAATTATGATCCCAAAGATTGTTATTGACAGAGTTAATTGAAGATCCAGATTGATTGGAAGATGCTGATTTGATTGGTTTTACTTTGGGAAGATACAATCAAGTTTATACACCTTCTAGTTTTCTTTCTTCTTCTTGGACTACAAATAGACAAGTGTACATAGATACAAAATACAATACATATTTCATCTTTCCTCTGTCGCACCTTGCTTTCCTGGCCTAGCTTCCGCACAATAACGCCATTCTCAGATTGTCTTTCGGATTCTTTGCTTCTTGCTATTGCAAAAAAAGAGGGTTCACCAACCTACAAAGCAGCTAGCACTCCGAATAGAAATCATTTTACCATGATACCATGAATAACGACAAAAATACTCCATCATCCGAAAACCAGATTCATGTTGATGAACAGTTACCCCAAATTTCAAAGCCAATTACAGAACCTAGTATTCAGGCTCAGCCCCATCCGTGGCAGTTTTTCCAGGCTCAACCGCACCAGGGACAACTCATGCCGAGCCAGCCCATCCAGTGGGTACTTGCTCCAGCATCATCAGGCCTATGGTACTATGGGCCTGTTCAGCCTACTATTTCGGGTCCATCATTGCCTGCTGCTGAAATGGGCCAGACACACGTTCAACCTAAGGAAGAAGACTCACCAGCCACAATCGGGACAAGTCCAGTCCCCAGGCCAAACGCTCCTATGCGGGGTATACAGGGCAAATACCTCAATCGGGTATCGGGTCAAACCCCTACCCGGCTCCTATACCCGGTTACCATGCCGCATATCCGTATCAGATCGGAATCAGCGGCGGCCGACCGGAAATAGGAGATCCGTTATACACATCACCGGCTGATGGGCCAAGGTTGCGTCTCATCAATCTCCAACTCGCCGGATCCGAGGGTTACTCGGCCTAGGCAAAAGATCTCCGACGAGCTCTGGTCACCAAAGACAAAGACGGGTTTTTAGACGGAGCTGTACCGATTCCGTCCGACGAGCGATTGCATCGACATTGGCGACGATGCAATCAACTCGTTCGGCAGTGGATCGGAAATTGTCTCACAATTGAAGTGGCTGCCGGATTACCTCCCACTAAAGATGCCCAAACCATGTGGAACAATGTTCGGGAAATGTACGGTAAACTAGATAGGGCGAAATTATTTTACCTCACTCAGAGACTTTCTGAATTAAAGCAGGGAAATCAATCTGTGACTACCGTGTTCAATCGTCTCTCAGCACTATAGAACGAGATTGAAGCTGCTGAGGAACGGCTCGAAGGCTCCAAGGAAACCCTTCGTCAATACCGAATGATCCGAGACCGAGAAAAGGCTACTCGGTTCTTACTCGTCCTCAACGACGATTATTTGGCTTTTCGAACGCAGATCCTTGCGATGGAACCAGCGCCATCCCTCAGCCGAATTTTCCAACTGGCGGTGCAGGAAGAGAGCCAACGATTGACGGTGACGGCACCCACCCGAGCCGGCGAAGGAGTTGCCCTCTCGGCCATCTCACCTCACAACGCTATCGAAGGATCTGTCACTGGAATTGGGGGATCTGTCGCTGCCCTCTCTGTCTCACGCGGAAAAGGAAATGGGGGATTCCAGAATGCCCCAGATAAGTGGCGCGGAGGATCTCATGGTTATGCAACAGACGGGCGTGGAAACCCTAATGGGTTTGCAGCGGACGGCCCAGATTATAAAGGGCGATCTGACAGCTCCAATTTTTCTTCTCCAATGGCCGGTTCAAGTGGTACTCAGATTGCCACATCAACAGGTAAATTTAATGGCAATCATTCAAAATAAAAAAATAAGTATTGCGAATATTGCAAAAGACCACATCACACTATAGAGACGTGCTGGAAATTGCATGGACGACCAAATGATCGTGAAAAAGGAGAAAAGGAAGCCTCTGCATTTCAGGTTTCCAAACAAAAGATTGATGGAGCACATTCCACAATTTCTCAGGATCAATACCAGCATATTATAAAAATCCTGAGTCAATTAAAGACTGGTGATGATGGCGCCGGTTTTTCAGGTACCCTTCTATCACAAGCAAATTCTATTTCGGGTGATGCATGGATAATCGATTCAGGTGCTAGTGACCACATAATCTGCACCGAGACTTTATTCTCATATATTCATGATCATTCACAGTTTCCCTTATCAGTGCGTCTTCCTAATGGAAATACTACCAAAGTCACTAAAACCGGCACTGTTCCTCTCAGTCCTAATTTTATCCTTCACAATGTTCTATATATTCCTGAGTTTGAGTTTAATCTCCTTTCTGTTTCAAAGGTGTGTCAAGATAATTCTTGCAATGTCATTTTCAATTCCGACAATTGCTTATTTCAGGACCAAATGACTGGCAAAATGATGGGCTTGGGTAAAGTCACAGACGAATTATTTTTCTGGATTGATTCCCCTGGAGATTTAGAATTTTTCAATAAGAGCATTTCTTGTAATGCAATTTCAAGGAATAAAAATCTCCTTTTACACCAACGTTTGGGTCATAGTGCACGGTATCCTCATCCGGAATGTTCCATATGTCCATTAGCTAAACAATCCAGACCATCCTTCCCTACCAGCACATCTCGTGTTGCTTCCCCCTTCTTACTATTGCATGTGGACATTTGGGGACCTTATCACAGCCCTCATCGCGACGGTTCCCGTTTTTTCTCACAATTGTTGATGATTTTACCCGTGCTACTTGGATTTTTCTTATGCAATCCAAAAGTCAAACCCTTTCTCACCTAACAAACTTCCTTTCTTTGGTCCAAACTCAATTCAATACATCTGTCAAAAGAATTCGGACAGATAACGGGCGTGAATTCCTCTCAAAAGATTGCCAGTCCTTTTTTGTCTCTCATGGTATTTTTCATGAAACATCTTGCACTTACACACCACAACAAAATGGAATTGTGGAAAGAAAACATAGACATCTTTTAGAAGTTGCAAGAGCTCTCAAATATCAAGCCTCCATTCCAGAGGATTTCTGGGGCGATTGTGTGGTCACTGCTACCTATTTGATTAATCGCATGCCTAGTATAATTCTTGGTGGTAAAACTCCTTATGAATTACTTTATAATACCACGCCATCCATCGATCATTTACGAGTATTTGGCTGTTTGTGCTATGCAACGACTGTGGGACCTCGTGACAAGATGGCTCCTCGTGCCACCCCATGCGTTTTCATGGGATACCCAACTCTGCAGAAGGGATATAGAGTTATGGATATCTCTACTGGACATTTCTTTATAAGCAGAGATGTCAATTTTCATGAAGGAAAATTTCCTTTTCGAGATGCAGCATCTTCATTTCCCACATTAGAATCATCTTTGAACCGTTTGACTTTCTTAGAAGATGATATTTCACCTTCTTATGTTATTATTCCTCCAATATCAAGTGCACCTATTCCAGAGAACACTTTACGACCAGCATCTACATCTTCTGAATCACTTCCTGCGGAGATTTCACAGTCATCTATGGCCGACTCTTCATCATCTCCGGTTACCTGTCGCGACCCTCTCGAGGTTGCATGTGGGCTCTCGAGGGCTAATGGGCCGTCCAGTCTAGTCGGACGCGGGCCTCTCCCAAGGCCCGTTACCCAAATCGCAACGGAGGTATGCGTAGTCGACCTTCAGTGTGGTCTGGTGACATGTGCTAAGTGTGCATGCCATGGAGTCGCCACCAATCATTTTTTGGAGGGTATGATTGGACTACCCTATTGAATAGTCGGGAGTTTCTATTCAATTCTGCGATAACCAGAGAAATGGGTTCGGGGACTTAGTTACGTCAACTGTCAGAGTTGACGCCCTTTCGGTACCTAAGTTGACTGAATTTTCTGACCTAAGATTTCATGCAGATGAGTGGAGTACGAATCCTAAATCTAGGAATTCATGCAAATAGGAATGACTATCCTAGCAATCACAATCAGTAATAAAATGCGCAAATCAATGAATCCAAATACGTAAAATAATCACACCAAATCAACATGACACTCCTAATAAGGCTCTATTAGCCTAAATAAGTATCAATCAAGCTTAGGAACGTTTTAGACATGATTTTACCCATCAGGGGTAAAGTCGTAATTTTGAGACAAAAGGGACGATTTGCCTAAAAAGGGAAAAATCGTCATTTCGGAATGAATCCGGAGTAAAACAATGTCAAAAATAGGTTAGGTCACTCAATTGACCCATTTCCTATTTTTTTTTTGCAATTTTCATGATTTTCTGGAATTTTAGAAACCGATTTACCATTCGAAGGGGTAAAATCGTCATTTTCTAAAAATGAGAATGAAATGTGAAAATCTTAGACATAAGGTTTAGCCACCTATCTGGCCCATCACCAAATTCTAAGCAATTTCCACAATTCATCGGAATATCAAAGACGATTTACCCTTTGAGGGGTAAAATCAAAGGGTTCATTTAGCTTGGCTAAGGTCACCAAAATTGATTTTTCAATTTTTCAACTTTTTATGGATTTTCTATGAATTTTCGAAAAAAATAAAATAAAATAAAAATAAAAATAAATAAATAAATAAAAAAGTTGATCAAAATTTAGGTGTCAACAGCTGCCCCTCTTTGAGAGGAATCTTGTTAGAGGTTTCTCTCAAAGATAAGGTGACACCTGAGTCCTGATCGACTCGACTCGGGAAACTAAAGGAAAAGGAGTCATGACATCCAATCTTCATGCTTGTCCATGTATGCTCTTTCTTGAAGGGGGAAACATTCATTTGACATGAGAGAGTGAGATAATAGAGAGACATACCTGCCACTTACCTGTTCGATGTTTGTGCGATTTTCGCGGTGTTTGATGGATTCAAGAGAATTTCTAGGAACTCGTTACTAGAGTATCCTAGAGAGGTTAAGCTCTGACCCGTATGGTAGGTCAAACCATAATGGGATTCCTAACTGATAGGAATCTAAGGAAGACGCGTCCCATTTGGGATTTGCTAAGGATTTTGATCCGTATGGTGGATCAGACCATTGAGTTGACCATTTAAGTGATTTTCACTATTGGATTGACCCTTGATGCGGTTTCTACCTTTGATTGACCCTTCAGGCGGTATCTACCTTGTTTTGACCCTTCAGGCGGTATCTACCTTTGTTTTGACCCTTCAGGCGGTATCTACCTTTGTTTTGACCCTTCAGGCGGTATCTACCTTGAATTTGACCCTTCAGGCGGTATCTACCTTTGTTTTGACCCTTCAGGCGGTGTCTACCTTTGTTTTCTTTGAAAGGGGTCTCATGACGAGGGTTCTTCACGTCCAATGAGACTGCCTGGTTTTTGAAAAGGGGTCTCATGACGAAGGTTCTCCACGTCCGATGAGGCTGTTTGATATTTTTGAAAAAAGGGTCTCATGATGAGGGTTCTCCACGTCCGATGAGACTGCCTGATTTTTGCAAAGGGATCCTAGGACGAGGGTTCTCCACGTCAAACTAGGACTGCTTGATTTTTGGTAAATGGGTCCTGGGACGAGGGTTCTCCACGTCTGATAGGGCCGTTTGATTTTTTGAGAAAGGGTCCTAGGACGAGAGTTCTCCTCGTCAAGCTAGGACAGCTTGATTTTGAAAAAGGGTCCCGGGACGGGGGTTCTCCACGTTTGCCGACTTCTTTTGAAAAAGGGTTCTATCATCATCCCTTCTTTTGAAAGATCCCGAAATTTGTCTGGAATTCAGTTTTGAAGCAGTGAAAGATTTTATCTTGACAAAGCTTCACTTGAGTCTGTTGTGGCGACATTCTGGGAGCTGGGTTCTCCAGGTATCATGCAGAAGTTTGAGCCTGAAAGATTTTTCTTCACCAAGAAAATATTAATAATCTTTGGGAAGACAATAATTGTCCAATTGACAAAATTTTATGACTTAAGTTTTGGTCATGAAATGTGCATTTTGATGCTGGAGGTTATCCAAAGCATTCTTACAACATGTAAATGTGATCACAAATTCCTTGCATGGAAAATTTGGATCAACAGTTTGAAAATTCCAAAAAGAGTTTGTTCAAAACATCAACTGGAATATTTCTCGACAAGGGGGTCTTCTCACCTGTTTTGAGATAGTGGTTTTTATAGGGGACGCACTCAATTCCCTACTAACTTGTGCCTAGGTTTTAGGCTCATTCGCAGCGCATACATTTTGACCGGTCGGGAGGTCTTCCACGGGACCGTAATGTTGGGCTTGGATATTGGTTTCCAAGGGGGGCCCGCTTTGGAGTCGAGGCCATTGAACGAAAGTTTTCACCATCTGCTCCGGGTCTACAAGTCAAGAACCCTGCAAAATGAGAAAGAAATAGTCTTGCTCGTACTTCTTCGAGCTAAGTTATATGTTAACCCAAGTGTCTTAGTCAGAGAAGACTGTTTCAGGGTTGTAACATTGGTAGGATTGGGGACCGAAAAAGGCTTGTTTTTGGCCCAGAATTCGTGACGGGTTTGACATTGGTGATCATTGCTGATTTGCCTCCTGTCATTTCCTTTCTGCATCTTTAGTCTTTGAGGTGCGCAACCGATTTTGAGGTGTGCACCAGCTCTTTAGAGAGCGTCTCTTGTGGTATTAAGAGGTTGACAACTCTTTCTGTGTTTTTGCTCCACGGCTGACATCATTTGGGGAGCAGTCTTCTTGATCTGACTCCATTAGGGGTTTTTCCCTCTTCTTTTCCCTACCAGGTTTCTTTAGGGATCGATCAAATTGTTCACCCAAGCATTGGCCTCGCTTTTACCAGGCACTTTGCTTTTTCTTGATGCTGGGGATTTCTTTAATCTCTTGTCGAAAGTGGGATGCTTGGCAATTGTGCTAGATATATGACTTGGCTCTTAGCACGCTTGAGTATCAACTTAGTAGTTTTCTTCGTAAACCCTAAGTCTTGAACTTCTCCGTTCCTGAAGTGATTTGTCTTTGCTTTGGAACTTGCAATGATCACCAATGGGTTTATGAAATGAATTTGCAGGCTCAACTTGGCTATGCAAAGGATATGGTGTGTGGGATAGAGAAATGAATGCTTCTCATCATCCTATGACATTTGGATTACCATATAAACAATACACAAAGATTGATGTTAGTCCGAGCAAGAAAATTTCTAACCATTTTCTCCTGATGTTGCTGGACTCACCTCCATTTTGCCCCAATGTGGGGTGGTTCTTGACAGGGTTGAGAATGAAAAACGCCATTCGAAGGGGTTGTCAATAGTCACCTGTAGTGTTTGGGGATAAGAAACGAATGCCTCCGTCGTCCCATTCCATGTAATCGCTGCGGATGGTCCCTACTTCCGTAGGTCCAGATTTTGCTATCTGATCCGCTCCACTTCTCTCTCAAGTGTGTATAGGACGTGTTTGGATTAGGCTTTGCCTTTCGTCTTTTGAGAAAACGTCCTTTTGAAAGTTTTGAACTTTTGATTGGAAAAAATCTCTTTCATTTTCTTCAAAAATTTTACCCGTCAAGGGGATTTTATGATGCACCATGCATGTTCTTATTCATGTTCAGACAACCTCCTGTTTTAAAACATGAATGCCAATGAAGTTTGAATTCTATGTATTTTCTAGACATTTGATTCTGAAAGCTTTTCTGTTTCTCTCTGTTTTTTATTTAACATCTTCAATGGATTGGGGAAAAGGATACTTACCTGTCCCCCGCGGCTGGAGATCCCTGAAAATGCGGAAGAAACATGTTATTGTACGTTCACGAATTTTTCAAAAAATTAGAACGATACAATTTACCCTTGGTCATGTATTCCAACGGGTAATACATAGGATGTGAAAACCCATTTTGCCTTGATGGCGAGCCCCTGTAAAAAACAAACAATAAGTGTCAGTTTGCGTTCCAAAATTCAAGACAAATTGGAACGATACCGCCTTGTTCTTGCTTGGCGTTTTCATTTGAACACAAACGCGCGGCTTGCAGAAATTGGCCAACTATATTGTGGCCACGATCCCTCCGTTTGGTTGGCGATGAATCATTCTCAAGGATTTGCCCCAGAGGAGATCCATTTGTGTTTTTGGGCGCATTCCAGCGCCATTCTTCAAAGTTCCTTTTATTCAAGGAAAAAGGAAATTGTTATCGGAATGCATGTCAAAGCATGATGTGTGGAAGCGATACTTTTTACCCTCCACTCGATCTTATAATCAAAGACCATTTCTTGGAGTGAATGACTTCCAAGGCCGATAATTTTGTTCGCTCCCCAATTAGTGAGTTCTTTTCTTTTGTGGCTTTCGGCGCCAACGCCTTCCTGCTAAATGAGGAAAAACTCATGTTACATGTGGGATCTTTGGAGATCAAATTGGAACGATACAAAGTTACCGTTCACCCAAATTTGTATCTTGGGGTTTACTTCTGATGCGGACGACTATGTCATTGCGTCCCTGGATTTTGCCAGAGAAGAAACGTCCGGCGTACAAATGATTCACTTGCCCCAGTTAGGCATGGTTTTTCATGCCTGCCCCAACTAAATTCATTCCTGCATTTGGCTGCAATCATCATCCACTTTGGGAATGTCTTCTCTCGTCTGTATTTATGGGTGTTGTTCGTGAGATTAACGGCCGTTCTGCCCCAGTTGGGCGACGTTTGTCCTGGCAACATGCCTTAGCACTTTCTGTGTTTGTTGGCAATTTTCAATTCAATTTTGACAACGTCCATGCACCTGCACATGAAGAAACAGGTGTAGGTTTTGACTTCATTTGAAATTTCAGGAAAGAGATACTCCCTTCGGGGTTTCCAACATTTGAAGGGACGGTGTTCTTCAAGTATTTTGCCTTGGTAAGGCTTGTCTTGATGTTTGTTATCTCTGGATTTAATAATCCTGGTCCGATGCGTCTTTATGGGGGATCATGAGAGTTTGCCCCTGGTTTGGCCTCTTCAAAGAAAATGGGAGAACTCACTCCCATGGGTTTCGCCGATTCTGATCTTCTATCTCAATTGTCAGAATCTTCAATTATTTTTATCCATCTCTAGATGGCTTGACGGTCTTGGGATTTTTCGTGTGGCGATTTTGTGATTCTCTCGATCATCGTCGCCATTTGAAGTATTTGATGTTTTTCTTTTCCGGGTAGCGGAGCGATTTGTCCCCAGCCACTGGATGCTTTGTCTGGGGCTGGCTGATTTAGTCGTAGGCAATTTGATCCTGCCGCATTGACGCATTCAGGCTATTTGACATCAGTAAGCTTGGGTTTACTCGTGATTGAGTACTTCAACAACCTGCGCGATGAAAGGAGTGAAAGAGTCAATCACCGCGTAAGGAGCTTTAATTGAAACGATTACGGATTTACTATCCCCGCTCTGGTCACTTCTGGCATCCAAGACGGTGGAAATTCTTCAGTGGTCCCATTCATTCTCGTCATCACCTGCAAGAATGAAAAACCATCTCAACTCGTGAACCAGTCAATCTGATTTGGAACGGATACAACTTTTTCGACTTAGGGAGAGCCAATCCTAATTAGGTTGCTCCTTCTTCATAATTTGATTTAATTTGTCATTGCAATCCCAATGGGTGACATCTGCTGAAGGCACATTTCTTTCTGTCTTATAGGGAAGACAAATTTTCTTTCGTTTGTCTTTGACCATCTTATCCTGTGGACAAAAGACATAAAGGTCCCCGTCAGGTATAATATTCGAAGGGCTTATTGGAACGATTACAGTTTCACCATCGTTCCATGATCATCTTGCATGTGATCGGATGAGGACATTTTTGACAAATGTATGCCATGTAAAACACGTCCCTCGTGTCTATCCACAAATGGATTTTCCTTCTGTACCTGTTTTTCACCTGAGAGGAAAAGATAGGAAATATTATGCCGGTATCTGATTGAAAATCAATTAGGAACGACACGTCTTTACACTTGACCCGGCTGCCCCGGTCAAAAGGCATTTGCCCTCATCAGTTGACTCTCCAGGGTGGTCCAGCGCTTTTCCATGCCATCCTAGTTCGTTTAAACTCACGACTGATTCTTCACACAAGTCTTTGGATTTTGATTCATAAGCGGCGCTGAATGACCTTTTGGTTTCGAGGTGTACCAATCATTCACATACATGCGCATGAGACCAGTGAGGTTTGACTTCTAAGAATCAAAATAGGGTTTGGAACCTAAGGCCAAGGCTCCCACTTCGAGTTCTAGAAAGGGTAGATTCCATTGCACAACTATCGTTGCATTGGGACCCAATCCATAGTTCGAAATGAGCAGAATTAAAAATGGATTACCCCGTGTTTTTCCTCACGGAGATTCCAATTTCAATTCCTTCTATTATTTTCCTAAAGAGTGCGCCCGAGGTTTTAGGCGCGGCTGTGTGTGTTCATTGTGTCGTGCTAAAGCAATAAACATGCATTTCATTTAGCAAACACCGCTTCAATATAAACATCCACACAATCATACATCCTAAACTCCTACCTGCATAAGACAGAGTTAACGAACACTTCACCCCTTATTTCTCCAATCTGCAAAAACATTTAACACCTCAAGGGTTAAAGTACGTACCTCAACTTGAAGAGCATCTGCATAAAATATGTCAGAAAAACCAATAAACTTTTTAATCGGCTCAAGTTCTCTAACTCCCCAGCGGAGTCGCCAGTTTGTCGCGACCCTCTCGAGGTTGCATGTGGGCTCTCGAGGGCTAATGGGCCGTCCAGTCTAGTCGGACGCGGGCCTCTCCCAAGGCCCGTTACCCAAATCGCAACGGAGGTATGCGTAGTCGACCTTCAGTGTGGTCTGGTGACATGTGCTAAGTGTGCATGCCATGGAGTCGCCACCAATCATTTTTTGGAGGGTATGATTGGACTACCCTATTGAATAGTCGGGAGTTTCTATTCAATTCTGCGATAACCAGAGAAATGGGTTCGGGGACTTAGTTACGTCAACTGTCAGAGTTGACGCCCTTTCGGTACCTAAGTTGACTGAATTTTCTGACCTAAGATTTCATGCAGATGAGTGGAGTACGAATCCTAAATCTAGGAATTCATGCAAATAGGAATGACTATCCTAGCAATCACAATCAGTAATAAAATGCGCAAATCAATGAATCCAAATACGTAAAATAATCACACCAAATCAACATGACACTCCTAATAAGGCTCTATTAGCCTAAATAAGTATCAATCAAGCTTAGGAACGTTTTAGACATGATTTTACCCATCAGGGGTAAAGTCGTAATTTTGAGACAAAAGGGACGATTTGCCTAAAAAGGGAAAAATCGTCATTTCGGAATGAATCCGGAGTAAAACAATGTCAAAAATAGGTTAGGTCACTCAATTGACCCATTTCCTATTTTTTTTGCAATTTTCATGATTTTCTGGAATTTTAGAAACCGATTTACCATTCGAAGGGGTAAAATCGTCATTTTCTAAAAATGGGAATGAAATGTGAAAATCTTAGACATAAGGTTTAGCCACCTATCTGGCCCATCACCAAATTCTAAGCAATTTCCACAATTCATCGGAATATCAAAGACGATTTACCCTTTGAGGGGTAAAATCGTCATTTTGGATTAAAATGGGAGAAAATCCAAAAAATGGAAACAAATCAATTTTTTTTTGTCATTTTCAGCCTTCAAAATTTTTTAGAAGTTTTTAGGAATTTTCTGCAATTTTTCTCAATTTTGTTTTTTGAAGTTTTCCTTAATAATTCATTTTTTTGGAATTTTTTTTTATTTGATTTTTTTTTTATAAATTTCTGAGAATAAATCCCAACTGACAGTCCCTAACTCGCCACGTGGCGTCTCGGTGACAATCGAATCACTTTAATTTTTGTAAAATTCGAAATTCATTTCTTTTAATGTTAAAAATATTTTTTATTCTAAAAATCATCGGATCACGACACGTGGCTCATCTGCAGCCATCCAATCTAGCATTTTTTGTTTTTGTTTTTGTTTTTATAGGACGCAACACAATGCAAAAAATAAAAATAAATAAAGAAGATATTAAGTCATTATACAACATAAACATAAGCAAAGGAGATGGGATCCGGTGAATTTTACGACGTCGGAGTCCGTCGGTGCTCGTGCAACAATGTGTGGGGGTATAAACCACCAGCAGGAGGCTTGGCCTTCCGATTCTGGGGTAGCACAATATGATTTACAGAAAATAAATAAATAAAACACCTTGGACACCAATAGGAGGCTTAGCCTTCCGATTCTGGGTCTTTTATGCGAAATATAGAAATGCTATGACATAAAGTAAATACACATCAAATATTTAGACACCAACAGGAGGCTCGGCCTTCCGATTCTGGGTCTTTTATGCGAAATATAGAAATGCTATGACATAAAGTAAATACACAGTAAATATTTAGACACCAACAGGAGGCTCGGCCTTCCGATTCTGGGTCTTTTATGTGAAATATAGAAATGCTATGACATAAAGTAAATACATAGTAAATACGAAAAAATACAAAATAAACAATAATCCGAGCTCGGATGAGGAGGACGTTGAACTATTTTCACAAATCCGAACGGTGAAGATGAATAAAGAATTGAGATGAGATTATACACAAAATTTTACCTCGATCCGATGGTCGAATTGATCGAAAACTGAAGAAATACCGGCGGATGAACAGTTCCCACGCCAGGAACAACTTCTGATTTGGCTACTGTTCGACCACTTGGAGAGATCTTTTTAAAGATCCGAACGGTGGATATGAAGAAGGGGTTAAGAAGACCCTGCACACAAAAAATTAGCTCGATCCAACGGCTCAATCGGCCGGAAACTCAAGAAATGTCGGCGGGTATACAATTCCCACGCCTGGAACAGCTTCTGATTTGGTTGCTGTACGACCACTTTGAGAGATTTGTTTAAAGATCCGAACGGTGGATATGAAGAAGGGATCAAGAAGACCTTGTACACAAAAATTCAGCTCGATCCAACGGTCCAATCGGCCGGAAACGCAAGAAATGTGGAGGGTGGTAGTGTGATGACAAAAAAAAAATGGAAGAGAGAATATGGGGAAAAAAATGAGCGTGGGAGAGGAAGAAGAAGAAGAAGAAGAAGAAGAAGGAGAAGAAGGAGGAGGAGGAGGAGAGGAAGCCACGGATGATGGGGGGAGGTGCCTAAAATACTAAAAATAAAATAATAAAATAATAAAATAATAATAAAATAATAAAATAAAATACTAAAAAGTAAAAATAACAATAAAATAATCAAAAGCGAAGACAAAATGATTAGTCCCCTTTTCTTTTAAATGATGATGTTTTCACTCCTTTTTCCTTTTAATCATTACTAATATTTTTGCCAAATTCAATTTTATGATGATCAAAGAACACCTAAAATCAAACCTGAATTTTACTATTTATGAGGTCAGAAAATGGATAAAATAAAAATAAAAATACCGAATATTTTTATATATTTTTGTGACCTCAAATATTATTTTTCTTGATTTTCTTGATTTTCTTTTTCTTTTTTTCTTTTTTTTTGTATTTTTCGAAAATATATTAAAAAATGAAAATTATGAAAATTATTTTTTTGGTCAAAATGGTTCATTTAGCTTGGCTAAGGTCACCAAAATTGATTTTTCAATTTTTCAACTTTTTATGGATTTTCTATGAATTTTCGAAAAAAATAAAATAAAATAAAAATAAAAATAAATAAATAAATAAAAAAGTTGATCAAAATTTAGGTGTCAACATTACCACATTGGCATCTTCACCGGAATTTACACTGACATCTTCACCAGCACCTACTCCAGGAGTATCTGAACCACCTCGACGTTCTAGACGCACTATCAGACCACCGACTTGGACACAGGACTATGTATGTTCTACCTCTCGTTCTTCAGGTATCCATTACCCTGTATCTTCCTATGTTTCCTTCAGTCGGCTTTCTCCTGCATACATGTGTAGCATTAGCCGAATTTCTGAGGAACAGGAACCATCTTCCTATCATATGGCATCCAAAGATCCTCGTTGGCAACAGGCTATGGTAGCTGAACTAGATGCTCTCATTACTAACCATACATGGGACATTGTTCCGCTACCCCTACATCGAAAACCCATTGGTTGCAAATGGGTCTACAAAATTAAATTCAAGGCCGATGGATCAGTGGAACGTTATAAGGCTCGTTTAGTAGCGAAAGGTTTTACCCAACGCGAGGGTTTTGATTATCACGAGACATTTTCTCCGGTTGTAAAGGAAGTTACTGTTCGGTCTTTCTTTTCTATCGCGGCTATTCGCAATTGGTCACTCCATCAGATGGATGTTCACAATGCCTTTCTTCATGGCGATCTCGATGAGGAAATCTATATGGATCTTCCACAGGGTTTACGCAGACAGGGGGAGTCTCGGGTGTGTCGTCTTCGCAAATCCCTGTATGGACTTAAACAGGCTTCCCGACAATGGTATGCGAAGTTTACCGATGCTTTAACAACTGCAGGATTTCGACATTCCAAATACGATTATGCGCTATTCACATGGACTTCAGGTACTTCGTCGATATATTTGCTAATATATGTTGATGATATTCTTATCATGGGGAATGACGAAATCTGCATTGGTAAATTCAAAGAATATTTGCATTCTGCTTTTCATATCAAGGACTTAGGAGCTCCTAAGTATTTCCTTGGAATTGAAATTGCGCGTTCCGACAAAGGAATTAATCTGAGTCAGCGAAAATTTTCCATGGAGATTGTATCTGAGGCTGGTTTGTCAGGATGTAAGCCATCAGTCATTCCAATAGAACATAATGTAAAAATGACAACTCATGAATACGACATAGGAATTTCATCATCCATCGATGATCCTTTACTCGAAGATCCATCAGGATATCAGAGACTTGTTGGAAAACTGATATACCTCACTATGACAAGGCCTGACATATGTTATGCAGTTCAGATGCTCAGCCAATTCATGCACAAGCCAAAGCAATCGCACATGAATGCAGCGTTAAAAGTAATGCGATACTTAAAGGGATGTCCGGGGCTTGGGGTTTTCTTGTCACGCGACTGCGATATGAAAATGGCTGCTTACTGTGACACGGACTATGCTACCTGCCCAATGACCAGACGATCCATCACTGGCTTTTGCATAAAATTAGGAAAATCATTGATTTCATGGAAAACAAAGAAACAATCGACCGTATCCTTATCATCAGCAGAAGCAGAATATCGCGCAATGGCCAAGACTGTTTGTGAAATTATTTGGATACGAGGATTACTCTCAGATCTTGGGGTACAGATTAAAAGGCCAACAGAATTATTCTGTGACAATGATGCTGCAATCAAGTTAGCTGCGAATCCGATTTTCCATGAAAGGACGAAACATATCGAAGTTGATTGCCATTTCACTCGAGACAAAATTCGAGAAGGAATCATTGTAACCAAAGGGATCGGTACTACAGAACAGCCTGCAGACATCTTTACCAAGCCTTTATGTCAGAGACAGCACACATATCTTCTAAGCAAGCTCGGCGCCCTCGACATCTATAGGCCGCCAGCTTGAGGGGGAGTGTTGGAAATAATGAAAATTATGATCCCAAAGATTGTCATTGACAAAGTTAATTGAAGATCCAGATTGATTGGAAGATGCTGATTTGATTGGTTTTACTTTGGGAAGATACAATCAAGTTTATACACTTTCTAGTTTTCTTTCTTCTTCTTGGACTACAAATAGACAAGTGTACATAGATACAAAATACAATACATATTTAATCTTTCCTCTGTCGTTCCTTTCACCGCGCAAAGAGTGAATTTAAGATTAGCACCTAATCAATGTTTGCTCATTAACGGTGGAGTTAATGATGAAAAGATAGATTAAGAGTAACACATTAGCGGTGGAATAGGATGATTGACCATTTACTATGACAAGGGTGAAAGGACGGATTACTCATCAATATCTATCCGTTAGTGGTGAACGAAACGATGAAGATATGGACATTGGTGATGTCCCGAGCTCCAGTAAGGAAATATTAATGCAGAAAATCATCCATTTCAATGCCCAAGGATTGGGTTCATTCATTTAAAGAGGCAAATTTTTTCTCTTCAAATTTTGGCTCTGGTGGCAGCAAGGAACATCCTTGACTCATGTGTGATGGATTTTCCTAAGCCATGGTTATAGGCAAGGTCAAGCTGATATTTTCTATTTTTTTATTTTACAATTACTTAAGTCGAAATAACTCATCTTTTCTATCCTTTCTTATTTTTCTCATTATGTGTGCTTATATTATGGTCTTTCGCATTCATACATTGCTTGTTCAAATATGCATGCGGCCGGACAATTCTCTTTGCATTCTTCAAGGAATATATCGAGGGAAATAATCAAATTACAACTCTTGGGCATTAAGACAAATCGTGTACGGTGAAGCCGAAGATCCATCACATCTTGTCTTAGAGAGGATGACTAAATTACATTTATCTTATTCTATGCCAAGTCCTAACTGCAATTAAAGAGTTTGGTTTTGTCGATTGTTGATTTATAAGCCATATTTTTTCTCATATCACTATCTTTTAACTGGTGTAAAATTAAATCGCATTTTTTACAAAGGGTGGGTACTTGAAAATACGAGTTCCTACTAACGAGAAGCATTTTACGGTGAATGGTTTGAAGACACTATTAGATAATATCTCGAGTTTGAATTTAGGCGGAGATATGAAATCTTGAAATATTCAAGATTGACCGCGTTGATTTTGTGAACTCAAGTGAACAGGACAAGGACTGGTATTTGGCGCTACAAGGTAAAGAAAAAGGAAGGGCTCACTTATAAGATATGTGTATTATACTATGGGGCCAAGAGAAGATTCCCTTTGGTCGTTCAAAACAAAAGGGTAGAAGAAAATGCGTGGGGCCCATAATAAAGTTTAAAAAAAAAGAGTGGAAGAGAACTTTTTTTGTAGCAGGGTTCTCGAACCAACCGCACGGGCCGCACGAAGAGAAAAGGAGCCGCAAAAGCAGGGACGACTTCTTGAGTAGTACCGCACGGTGGGCTTTTCGAGCGGCAAGAAGAAAGACGTACACGACGTCTTGGAGAGCCACACGAAAAGAAGAACCACGCGGAGGTGAGCACACAAGAGCCAACGAGAGCAGGGAACGTCGTCCTTGGTTCAGTCGCTTCCTGAGCAAACAAAACAAGTATTGATTTTCTCTCTGTCAATTTTTTTCTGAGTGAGATTTCTGTGAGAGATTGTGAGATTACTTGTGGGTTTGCGTTGGGCTTAATCTAAGTGCGGGAAATACTCAAGTGCATGAACGATTGTAAATCTGGCTCTCCGATTAGAGTATATTATATTGCTGGCTCTCTCCGTGGACGTAGGTACCGATCTCGGACCGAACCACGTAAATATCTGGTGTCCTTTATTGTTCCTCGTAATTTCTCTAGTGATTTCGTATCGACATATTTACAAAATCCGTAGGTGTTTTCGCGTTATTTAATCTTAAAAGACGCTCAGTACTCTTAGTCTATGCTTTCATTTTGCATGAAATCATTACTAAAGTTGTTATTCCATGACTAAACCATGCATGCAATGGGTGGAGGTCCACATGTACTCTTTTGTCTTATCGAGCTTTGTCGCTGGAAAATAGCTTCGCACATTGCTCAGGCCTTGAAGATGCAATAATTAAACTAAGACATTAAAAAGTGGGATGTCTGATCTCTTTCGAGTCCACATTTAATAAAGATGCTTTAAAAAAAAGATAAATAGAAGAAAGTGAGCAGCAAACACGAGATTTTGCCTACAATATTGAAATAAGTCAATAGATTAATGATAAGCCAAGATGGCTTTCACGAGATCTTTGGCAGTAAAATATGCAGAGGAATCATCAAAGTTCTGATTGTTAGGGGCAAGCACTCCTCATGCAGCAAGCCAATTTTTTTTTTTTTTTTTGCACTCAAATCTCTTCGCCTTCTTCGTCCCTTTTCCTTCTTCGTCAGTTTCACTCTTTCTTCTCCTCCTCCTTTCTTCCTTTTCTTTGTTCTCCCTCTGCCTCTCTGTTTTATTATTATTATTATTATTTGCCTTTTGATTTGTGCATGATGTGAAGTCTTCAAGCACATGTCACCGTGAGCTCCGTTGATCTTGATGCACCATCAAGTTTCTGTCAATCCTAAAAAAGTGCGCCCATCTGAATCTGAATTAGTGAGTCCAATCTGTATTATTGGTGTGAGACTCAGCTTTTTCTTTGTCAGAAGAAAAATCAAAGAAAAAATTGCCAACGTTTGAGAACAATAGGAAAAATTTACATTAAACTCATATCAATGGGTGATTTTTAAAAAGCAAGAACAGAAACACAATAACCAAATTCAAACCATGTCATCATATTGCAATTTTATGTCGTTATTTCACATTCTAATCTAATAATTATGGTCGGTACAAAGATTACAAAATTTCAATTTTATTTTGTGAATTGAGTTTTTTTTTCCACTTAAAGGGACTCATCAACTTGAGGGATTTTTTATCAACAAATCTAGCAAAGATAATACATGAAAAGTCAAGATTTATGTTCAACTAATGGTTAATATTAACGAGATAGCCCAAGTCTAATGTACCAATATGGAGAACATTATCAAAAGTTGACATTCATTATATAATCTTTACATTGACAAAAGAGGATGCTAAGGGTGCGCATGAAATCTTGCCAACTTCTCAATTTCCCTGCCAGAAGTCGATCTGGCAGGGAAATTCGTTTGATAAAAATACTGCCGAAGTAGAAATTCGTTTGGTAAAAAAATTGACTTCTGGCAAGATTTTCTACTTCTGGCAAGATTTCTAACTTCTGACAAGATTTTTGAGTGATTTTGAGAAGTAAAAAATTTTCACTTCTCCCCTTGAGAAGTCATTCTCGCCGGACCAGCCGGTCGCCGCCGCCCGCTGCCGGTCGCCGCCACTGGTCTCCGGTCGTCGACGGCCGCCGGCGATCGCCGGTCGCCGGCCGCCGCCACCGCCTCCGGCCGCCGCCGCCGCCGGTCGCTGCCATCGCCGGCCGCGGCTTGCCAACGGTCGAAACATTTTTTTCATAATGTTTCGAACATCGTCTTTTTTAATTGTTATCAAACGCATTTTTTTATCAGAAATCAACTTCTGAAGCAGAAGCTGGAAATTCAACTTCCACTTCAAAGCAAAAGCTGAAAAAATGACTTCCTTGTCAGAAGTCATTCTTGACTCCGGCAAGATTTCATGCGCACCCTAAGAGGAAGTTGTCGCATCAAGCGTCATCCCCGCTCACCCAACTATTCTCATTTGATCTCTCTCTTTCAGTCAAAATTACCCTAATCACAGCAATCTTACGTATGCTCAGATGCCTGTCCAGTAGCGGGTGACGAAACGACGTGGAGATGGAAGCTAATGATGGTGACAGGTCAAGTAAAGCAATAGTAAAATTTAGAAAAGCCATTCATTTCTAAAAGGGGGACTTGTCGTGTTATCACGAATGATAGCCGTTCTCTTTTTTAAATAAATTTTTAAAGAAAAAGACGTGTTTAATAACGATATAAAATTTATATTTTTGAAATAAAAATTCATTTAATAAAAGCATAAAATTACTATAGTGATCTCTGGTCTGCGACCGGAGATTGATGGACGGTGGCTGGGGACTGATGGCCGTCGACTGACGGACAATAACTAACCGATGAAGAGAAAAAATTTTATTTCTATTTTTGTACGGAAATAGAAAAATAAAAAATTTTGTACTTATTATTTCTATTTCAAATCAATTCTGGGCTAAAATTTTATTTAATAATAAAAATAAAATTGTGTTATCAAATCAACTTCTGCTTCAAATCTATTCTCAAGAACGAAAGATAGAAAAATTGATAAATAGAATGATTATGTTAAAGCAATTTTTCGTATATTTAGATGACTGTCCACGAGCAGTGGAAGAGGAGACCTGAAGACTTGGACATTAATGATTGTGACTGATCAAGGAACAACAAAATGCTAAAAATCATCCATTTCTATCACTGGATGGAGGCACCAACGTGTGCAGTGGTCTCTTTGTATTTCTATTTTTGGCTAGTGTCAACTTCTCCAGGGTGGCTCCATCCATACCCATCTTCTCTTTCTTTTTCTTTTTTTATTTCCTAGTATTAAAACTCAGCCGTTTATTATAAACCAAAACCTTGGGTTTTTTTTTCCAATTTAATACAAAAAAATTTATTTACAAAATTAGTTACTATTAAAAAGTATTTACGATTTTGGGTCTCGCGCCCCGGGGGAAGTAGCGCGCAAGACCCGCGCGCCGCTGGGTGCAGCGCGCAACTCTGCGCACTGTACAAGGCAGCGCGCAAGGAGTTGCACACTGCTCATAGCAGCGCGCAAGTCTGCTTGCGCGCTGCCAAGCCTTGTGCATATGCACAAGGCTTTTTTTTTATATTTTTTTTCTTATTTTCTTTTACTTTTTTTTATTATTCAACTTGTTTTTAATTAATTTTTTTTCTTGTTTTATTTTAAGTGACCGTGGCCACGATCAAGATCGCCGATCGCCGTCGTCGCCGTTGTGGCCGGTCGCCGCCTTGGCTGATTTTAATTTTTTTCTCATCGCTCTGCTGCCACATTGCCTCTCTCGCTTGCTTGATGACGTGCCTTGGCCCCGCAGCCCTATCGCCTCGCTCGTTTCATTCGCTTGCACTGAACTCACAACAATGACGTCAGCGATTTTGACCGTGGAGCATTTTTTGAACAAAAATATTTTTTTGTGTTTCTGTTCCCGGTTACGATTTTTGGGAAAAAAACGCATTTGGTAAGTAAAAAAAAATACTTTTTTCGCTGGCGATTGGCGGCGATGGCAGCTGGCGGCGGCGGTCGGCGACTGGCGGAGGCGGGCGACCGGCGGCGGGTGGCGACCAGCGGCAGGGTCGACTAGTGGCGGTAACTGGCGGGTGATGGCCGCGTCGGTGGTAATGGGTGGTGGTTCCAAAAGTGTTCCGCGGAACACTTTTGTGCCAGGGAACACTTTTGACAAAAAAAAATTTGCTTCTGTGTTTTGGAACACTTTTGGAACCACTACACATCGCCGCCGACCCGGCCACGACCGGCCGGCCGCCGATAGCTGCCGTCGCCGCCGGTAGCCGCCGTCGCCGCCGGTCGCCGCCGCTGGTCACTGTCGGTCGCCCGCTGGTCGCCGCCGGTCGCCGCCGGTCGCCCGCCATCATCGCCGGCTGCCATTGTCGCCGATCGCCAGCGAAAAAAGTATTTTTTTTACTTACCAAATGCGTTTTTTTCCTAAAAATCGTTGCCGAGAACAGAAACACAAAAAAATATTTTTGTTCAAAAAATGCTCCACGGTCAAGATCGCTGACGCCATCGTTGTGAGTTCAGTGCAAGTGAATGAAACGAGCGAGGCGATAGGGCTACGGGGTTGAGGCACATCATCGAGCGAGCGAGCGAGCGAGGCGATGTGGCAGCAGAGCGACGAGAAAAAAAATTAAAATCGGCCAAGGCAGCGACCGGCCACGACGACGGCGATCTTGATCGTGGCCACGGTCACTTAAAATAAAACAAGGAAAAAATAATTAATTAAAAACAAGTTGAATAATAAAAAAAGTAAAAGAAAATAAGAAAAAATAAATAAATAAATAAAGCCTTGTGCATACGCACAAGGCTTTGCAGTGCGCAACTCCTTGCGCGCTGCTGTTAGCAGCGCGCGCGTCTACCGCGCTATTACACCCGGCGCGTGAGACCCAAAATTGTGAATACTTTTCAATAGTAACTAATTTTGTAAATAATTTTTTTTGTATTAAATTGGAAAAAAACTCCCAAAACCTTTCCAAGAAAATGTTGTTGATTTTTTTACACTCCCCATCCCTCGAAAAAATTGAAAATGAACAAAAAATTAGGTTCATAAATGGTGAAAACCCGCATATCTTTACTTGTCAATAATTGGGAAAATTATAAAAAAAAAATGTCATAAACCTATTGCAATTGTGCCAAATCAGTCTTAAACTTTTTTTTTTGCCGATTCAATGCTAAACCTTTTACAATTGTGCCAATTAAGTCCATCCGACGAATTTTAGCCGGCCGGTGCTGACATGGACTCCGGCCGGCCGGCAACATAATATTTTAATAATATTCTTATTATTTTCATTATTTTATGATTTTTTTTATTTTATTTTGCATTTTTATTTCCTTTTTGTTTTACTTCCCATTCTCAGCCCACCACATCTGCTTCTCTCTCCTCTCCTCCTCCTCGTCTTCTTCTTCTTCTTCGTGAGTTTCAGGCACCGTCAACGAAAGAACCCAACCCAACCCCCAAAAACGCCACCATCACAAGCACCGCGAAGACGATGAAGAGAAACGTCTCTCACCCTCCAAGCCCCTTCACTCACCTCCTCCTCCTACCTCTCTGTCATCATCGTCGTCGTCCGACAATGACCGCGATCACAAGCGCGAGCACGAACCCGAGTCTGTATTCTTGACCCGGGACAAGGTCCGGGTCTTCGACGTCTACGCTGCCGTCCCCGTCTAGTCCGAGGTCGCGCCTCCCTTCTTGTGGAAGAAGCTCTGGCTCTTCACCGGCCCGGGTTTCCTGATGAGCATCGCGTTCTTGGATCCGGGAAATCTCGAGGGAGATCTCCAGGCCGACGCGATCGCTGGGTACTGTTGACACCTGATTTTTTATCAGTCTTTCATAGTTTATTTTTAAAAAATTCATAAAAAATCTATAAAAAGTTAAAAAAATTAAAAAAATCATCTTTGGTAGCCTTGACCAAGCTAAAGGAACCATTTTTGATAAAAAATAATTTTTCATAATTTTTAATATTTTTTAATATTTTCCAAAAATAGAAAAATACATGAAAAATGAAGAAAAATAGCGTTCGCTGTCGTAAAAATATAGAAAAATAGTCAATATTTTTATTTTAATTTCTTTTACATTTTGAACTCATAAATAGTCAAAATTCAAGTTCAATTGCATGTGTTTCTTCACGACGCATAGAGTTGAATTTAGCAAAAAAATGTCATTCGAGTATTTTAATTTGTAAATTTCTACATCTTTTTTAGTCTTGACGTCCAATTAGATCGACCACCATCTACAATAAATGCCCTTTGCTGAATATTTTCGTTTTTGTTTCACATGATTTCATGGTGTAAAACGCCGAGTGGATCCCCAAATATAATCGGGTCGGCATGAGCTCGATAGCTCGTCCAAGACCAAACCAGGGCACGGCGAACCCCATGTGAGTACTCTCGAACTCCTTCGATGCTTCCTAATGCTTTTCTTAGGTTAGATCGTGTGTAGAATGGCTAGGACAGCTAAATCATTCTTGAGCTGTGATTGATAAATAGGACCTTACTAGGAATGCCATGTGATTTATTTGCATATCTAGATTCCTTGAGTTGGGCATTTTATTACTGATTGTGATTGCTAGGATAATCACTCCTATCTACATGAATTTCTAGATTTAGGGTTCATACCTTACTCATCCGCATGAATCTCAGGCTAGAAAATTCAGTCAACTTAGGTACCGAAAGGGCATCAACTCTGACAGTTAGTGTAACTAAGTCCCCGAAACCATTTCTCTGGTTCTCGCAGAATTGAATAGAAACTCCCAACTATTCGATTGGGTGGTCCAATCATACCCTAAAAAAATGATTGGTGGCGACTCCATGGCATGCACACTTAGCACATGTCACTAGACCACACTGAAAGTCGATCACGCATACCTCCGTTGCGATTTAGGTAATGGGCCTTGGGAGAGGCCCGCGTCCGACCAGACAGGACGGCCCATTAACCCTCGAGAGCCCGACAATCTCAAGAGGGTCGCGACAGACTGGCGACTCCACTGGGGACTGGTTCTTAACCATTTAGTGGACTTGAGCCGATTAAAAAGTTGATTGATTCTTCTAACCTAATTTTATGCAGATGCTCTCGAAAGTGAGGTGTATATGCTAACGAATGTGTTAGATATTTTTGTAGACGGGAGAAATAATGGGTGAAGTGCTTGTTAACTTTGTTTTATGCAGGCAGGAGTTTTGGATGTATGATTGTGTGGATGTTTATATTGAAGCGGTGATTGTTAAATAAAATGCATGTCTATTGCTTTAGCACGACACAATGAATACACACAATTGCGCCTAAAACCCCAGGCGCCCTCTTTAGGAACACAATAGAAGGAATTGAAAATGGAATCTCCGTGAGGAAAAACATGGGGTAATCCACTTTTCAATTCCGCTCACTTCGAACTATGGATTGAGTCCCAATGCAACGATAGTTGTGCAATGGAATCGGCTCTTCCCAGAATTCGAGGTGAGAACCTTGGCTTTAGGTACCAAGCCCTATCTTTTGATTTTTAGGAGTTTTCCCTCACTTGTCTCATGCGTTTGTCTATGGAAGGTTAGTATACCTAACACTGCTAAAAATACAGAGAAGCTTGATTTTCTGTTAAGTTTGGTTGGTAAGACTTTTCTATCCCTCGAACTTGTTACAGCTCTTAATCATTATATTCATTGCATAATTCCGGTGATTGGATTAAATGCCATTTTGAGGATAGATAGGTGTGTTTTCCTCCCAATGTTCTTGATGGAAGATGAAGATGGTGTCATCCCATTACGAGCGCCAAGTGGACAAGAAGAGCCTGCTATGGACATCATTGAGGTATCATCTAATGAAGATGACGATTTGGAATAGGTGATCCTGAAGTCACGTCTCAAAGATCTAAACTGGGGCATCTCTAAGTATTAAGATCACATTCCTTTGTTTTAATTTTCATTTCTAGCCTTCTTGTATATGATTTATTTTGCTGAGATCCTCTCTATCTGATCCCTTAGATTGATTGTATTAGGGATCTATTTGTGTTTATATACATTCAGATTGAAATTTGTTGTATTTCTATTGACTTGTCATTGGAATGTGATAGTGGCATTTCTTCTAATCACTCGAATACTCCAAAATCAATTTTATAATTCCTTTGGATGAAATTGAAATTGGAAGTCTTATACGACCTTTTGGCCTATAGGGCAATACAATCCCAATTTCGCCAGAAGGAACTATAAACTTGAATTGGTTCATGCATGTTTTGCATCATTGGTAATCCACAATAATTGATCAAGAGTATTCGTGTTTTTCAAATTTAATGAAAAGATAGATATCCAAATTACTCTCGTTCTTAGCAAACGGCTTTAATTTGGATACCGTATCTTCAATTGAATTTAAAACACATCGTAATTGTGTACTTTTGAACATTCCATTGATTTTCTTGGAATTGATCAAAGGCGATTATCGTGAATTACATTCCTTTCAATGATATGCTTTCCTTTGAGGAATATTGATAAAAGCTTTTGCACAAGGCCAAAACCCTTGTAAAAGCTCTTATCCCTATTAATCACAAGTAAGCATAAAATTGAAAGGATTTATGCTTTATTTTTCAAATTCTTTCTTCTGATTCTGCCTTTTCATTTGAAACAGGTTAAAAACAAGTAGAGAAGAGAAGTCTTTTTGTGGATAATCGCGGTGGGAGGTTCCTTTATCCGATCATAAGCAAGATTAAAAAATCAAGATGTACACGCTCGAATCATCAATGTCAAAGCGCAGCTTGCCTAGGTTGAGAGTGGTCAGGTGTTCGAGAAAGTCAGCCATACAGAAGTTGAGACACACACATTAGAGCTTTCATTCATTTCGCTCAATCGAGGGACCTTAAAAGCAGATCATACAAATCATCGGGGTGGAAACATAAAACCGCAATGAGCCCTAATTAGCATCACAAAGGAACCAAGTTGGCCCTCCATATTATTGATGCTTTGCTTATACTCACCACCTCGAGACTCGAGATCTGCAAGCTTAAGAAGAAGGCGTTTACATTCCCCTTTAAGCTCGGCAACCTTGGTCCCGTGATCTTCGGCGGCTATTTCCAGGTCCCGAACTAGTCCTCTCCCATGGGCTATATCCGCGGTAATGCTGTCAAGCCTTTCTTCCTGCCACTCACATTGAAACTTCAACACGACATTACGACGGTCGTGCTCATAGGTGGTCAGGGATAAGGCCAAGCGCTCCACCAAATTTCCCCTCTCGCGAAGCAACATCGAGACTCGCTTGTTGGCGAACTCAACAGCCTTTCTGTGACTATCGGCCACAAGGTTGGCCAACACCAAGCAGTTGGACCGATCCTCATAGCGAGCTCGCAAAACGTGAGCCACGGTAGCTTTTCGATGAGCGACACGGTAAGTCTCTAAAAAGTTTATAAAGAGGGTTGGGAAGATTCTATATTCCCTCTCTAAATTAGTGCCCTCGATGGAGGTGGTGTCTATTCCCACGAGCAAAATGCGGATTTCATCTTCAGTTTCTGGGTGATCGGCTATATGAGCATAGCCTCGACCGAGGAGGTTATAGAGTTTTTCCCACTGGGCCAAAATTTCGGCCGAGAAAGCGCGAATAGGAGAGGAGGTCATTTTCGTTGGAGTGAGGGAGAAGAAGATGAGTGTGGTAGAGTGATTAAAATAAGAAAAGGCAATTATGTAAGAGTGTTAATCTTCTCTGCATTAACTCCTCCTTTTATAGCAACTCGAGAATGAAGAAAGGCACAGCAATAATGCTCGTGGAGCCAAGTTAATTGGGTAAAGCAGTGGTGGGTCTTTCGGTGAACCATCAGATCTGTCCCAGTCCGCGATTTCAGGCTTGATAAACCTAAAAAAGTTGTAAAAAGATATGTCGGTGTCACCATATTAAAATTGAGAGGGAGTTAAGCGCAACTATCGAAAAAAGTTGCGAAAGGATTTGACGGTCCCATCATATTAAAAAACTGAGCAGGAGGCGAGTGTAGTTCTACCTTTTTGAAAATAAGTGGGAGACAGACATGGATATCGAGAAAAGGAAATCGATTTGGTGTCCCTCCACGTTGAAAAGAAGAAAGAAGACGACAAAGCGGGAAATACGAAATCTTGGGAGCAACGCTTGCCTGATGATCTTCATCCATGTTTAAAGAACGTTTCATGGGCATACAGAACCACTCAAAAGAAAATTTAGAGAGGGTGAGCATACATGAGAGAGTAGAGAACCCTGAGTGAGCAAAAATTGATCGAACATTTTTCGATCCAACATGTTTGAGGGTTACCATCAGTTGCTAGAGGCGACTGATCCAAAAATCTCAGAAAATGAACTACTGAGAGATCTCGAAGATTCCAGGATGACGTCTTGTACCAGAACCACAGAACCCAACCCTTTCGGCAACGAAGTTCAGGATCTCAGCAGCGACGACAACAGCAGCAGCGATGGTCAATCCCGGAAAAGGAAACGTCGCCAGTGCCACACTCAGAATGAAATCCAAGAGCTTGAAGCTTTCTTTAGTGAATGCCCTCTCCCGAACATGAAACAAAGAAATGAATTGGGCCAGAAGCTAGGGATGAAACCTTTGAGGGTCAAGTTTTGGTTTCAAAATAAGCGAGCCAAATTGAGGGCTCAACACAGACGTCAAGAACTTGCGATTCTAAAGTAGGAAAACGAAAAGCTTCGAGCGGAGAACATGAGGTATAAGAAAGCTCCCAGCACTATCGCTTGCCTTAATTGCGGTGGCCCTATCACTCTCGGCGAAATGTTCCTTGATAAGCCTTATATGAGGATTGAAAATGCTCATTCACCACCCCACTCCCTCGAACCATCTTCGATACAATCGGATTTTGTTGGAGATATGCATGAACAAATCAATTCTACGAAGTCAATATCGATGCCTTCTAAAGGATGTGATATGCGTCACCATGATTGGAGTTTCCTTAACGATGAGCTTACTATCACGACCGACCAATCCAAAGCTGATGAATTCCCTCCACAACAATTTCCGGCTCGATCAAATTCTACTGGAAATAGGCCAGAGAGCAATAGCCAAGTTGTCAACACTGTTCCGGGTCGCAAGAAGACGAGGGTCAATTGGTCCCCCGAGCTTCATCTCAAGTTCCTTAGTACGGTTCAGCAACTAGGGATCAACTCAGCATATCCAACGCGCATACTTGAGATCATGAACATACCAGGACTCACTAAAGATGGAGTCGCGAGTCACCTCAAGAGCTACAGAAGGGCGCTAAGCCAGCGCCACACAGCACTGAACCTGAAAGAACTCAACTTGTGCCTAAACACTAGGCATGGCTGTAACTACAATGCCCCTGAAGTAAGAAATACCCTGCCGAATCTAGGCACCGACCAAGCTGGTAGCAGCACCATCGACTACTTGGGCGCTAATCAGAATATTCCCCCGAATCATCTCAGCACCCCTCAAGAGTATATGCCACAAGTGCAGCAGGTACGAACTCCTTGGTTTGAGCAGCAACTTTTCGCTAGTGCTCTTCCTATCCCCGATCAACATATTGCGCCTAGTGTTCAAAGATCTGCCCGGCTTGGGCATATGATTTCGGAAGATCAAGCGGGCGGATGCTTTGAGGATTTTTGTTTCTCCCATTCCCAAATGGAAGGTGCTTTTGATAGTGAACCGATCAATCATCCTCTTATAATCTCGAGCAACGACGAAGGTTCTAGCTCGAAGAATCAAATCGCTCACAACAGAAACAGGAATCCTTCAACGCCAAGCGATGATGGTCAACCCGAATATCAGTTGCTCGAAGAATCAAAAGATTTCCTTGATGAGGAGCTCCATATCTGGATCGATCAGTTTAAAACTGATGGACTTATGAAGTTATGATCCAAAATGACGATTATATGTCTGATTCATGGTGTAGCTGGCTGATCACCGAGAATCCTCAAGGGAACTAGGCACATGTGAATGGATGTATCATTAATCTTTCTGTCATAAAGTCTTCCATGCAAGATAATCTTCCTTAATGCCTAGAGTTAATCCGGGGCAGCGATCAGTACTACCTGCGAGCATCATCATGCTTGAGTACGACAATCCCTTGTTAGATTAGAGTCGAGGCGAATCAATTGAACGCCACGAAGAAAAACATTTAAAGGCTTAACATAGGAAAATGCGAGCAAAAGCCCGAGCGAGCTCAAAGACGGTTAGCTCTGTATCGTTCTAAGGGACCTTTAGTCGTTATGAACTCTAAATTGAGCTTGTTTCATTCTCGATGGGGGTCGCTAACTGCTTCAAGAATTTTATAACAAAAAACGAACCAGTTAGGGACGCCAATAGTGCTGTGTCCTGGTAGTCAGTGAACTGGAAGTGGTACGAAACGTCAGGAGTTCGATCTCAAGATTGAAAAATCATTTTATCAGTTTGTCTATCACCCGATGAAGTTCAAAGAGATTCGACGCAGATGACTATAGAACTTGGGGCAATTCGAAAATCATCGATTCATTTTCATCAAGCAGCGAAGTTGGTATTGTAAAATGTGAAGCACGCAAATGACAAATCCGAAGCAGAAGGAGATGAATCATGATTCGCTTATCCAAGGTCGGGATTTCAACCTTCGACTAAAGCCAAATCTAGGATGAGTTTTTGATCTTGCCCACTCGACAAAACCCATCTCCACTGAAAATGGGGGCAAACCATTCCTACATCTGGAAAGCATGTCGAAGCTGAAGACATCAAATTCATCGTTTGATCCGTGGGGCAAGTCCTCGAAGCGATAGTTATCATCCGCAGAGCGTAATGGAATCCATCCTTTCAATGTAAAACACATTTGGCCGCGGAGCCACCCATTTGGTAAAAAGAACGTATCGTTCCTAAATGATTTTCAATCAGATGCGGGGATAATGTTCTCTCATTTTCGTCTCAGGTGATGAACAGAGATGAGGCACCCAAGAAGCCATGCATTCAAATAACAAAACAGTGCATGAAACACGCCCAAAAAGATGAATGAATCTCCTCCGACGTAAATCCTCGAGGTGGATTCGTTGCCCAACCAGACGAAGAAATCAGGGCCACAAGCTTGAGGGCCGGCTTCTACAATCCGCACATTGGCATGGAGAATGGAATTCAAATCAAGAGTAAAGTAGTATCGTCCCAATTTGTTTTGAATTTGGAAACCCAAAATAATGCTTAATATTTATCCTTGGCAGGAGCTCGCCATCAGGGCAGACATGTAAGTTTCATTTTTCTCCAAAAATCAAGAAGTCGAAAGAACTTTAGAACACCCAACAATCTTGTGTTACTATGTGAAGTGCAGATTTTCACAACCCTTGTACACTCGTTGGAGCATATGACCAAGGGTAAGATGTATCGTTCCAATTTTTGTAAAGTTTTAGAATATACAATGACATATCCCTTTTATATCTCCAGGATCTCCAGCCTCGATGGGCAGGTAAGTATCCCTTTTCCCAATTCATTGGAGATTAAAAACTTTCAGAATTAATTCGATTCTCACATCTAAAAAGACATAGAATTCTTACTTCATTGACATTCATGTTTTAAAACATGAGATTGTCTGAACATGAATTACACATGTATGGTGCATCATAAAATCCCTTTGAAGGATAAATCTTGATGAAATGAAATGAATTTTTCCAACAAGAGTCGTTTGAACTGTTCAAAAGGGTATTTTCTCATAAGAGAAGCGAGCCTAATCCAAACACGTCCCATACACACTTGAGAGATGAGGAGATTGGAAATGATAGCAAAACCTTAACCTATGGATATAAGGGTCATTCGCAATGATTACATGGATCGAGATGACAGAGGCATTTATTTCTTCATTCCAAACACTACAGATGCCCATTGAGAACCCCATTGAACGGCGATTTTCATTCTCAACCCTGTCAAGAACCACCCCACATTGGGGCAAATGAAGGTTAGTCCAACAGTATCAGAAAGTAAACGGTTAGAAATTTTCTTGCTCGGACTAACATAAATCTTTATGTGTTGTTTATATGATAATCCAAGTGTCATAGGATGACGAGAATAATTCATTTCTCTATCCTACACACTATTATCCTTTGCACAACCAAGTTGAGCCAGCAAATTCATTTCATCAACCTATTGGTGATCATTGCATATTCCAAAGAAAGGCAACATCACTCTAGGAATGGAAGCGTGCCAAAGTTTAAGTTGCATATCTAGCATGATTGCCGAAAATCCTAGCTCCAAAAGAAAAGAAAAACACGGGATTAAAAAAAGGGGGAAAAGAAAAATCCCTAGACATCAAGAAAAAGCAAAGTGCCTGGTAAAAAGCAAGGCTGATGTCTATTCAAAATATCCCCAGTAAAGTCTAGAGAGACGATGAAAAGACCCTGCAAAGGAGTTAGATCAAGATGACTACTCTCCAAATGATGTCGTGCTCAAATTGCAAACACACAAACAGACGGTATCTTAATGTAACAAGAGACGCTTTTAAACATCCTTGTGCGCTCTAAAAGAGGAGTGTACACTTCAAGAAATGGAGATGTTCTTTGAAGGAAATGTGGCAAATTTGCAATGATCACCAATGTCAAACCCTTCACAATTTCTGGGCAAAAAATAAGCCTTTTTCGGTCCCCAATCCTTCCAATGTTACAACCCTGAAGTAGTCTTATCTGACTAAGACACTTGGGTTAATGTATAAGTTAGCTCAAAGAAGTACGAGCAAGACTATTTCTTTATCATTTTGCAGGGTTCTTGACTTGTAAACCCGGAGCAGATAGTGAAAAATTTCGTTCAACGGCCTTGACTCAAAAGTGAGTCCCCCTTGGAAACCGATATCCAAGCCTAACACTACGGTCCCGTGAAAGACCTCCTGATCGGTCGAAATGTATGCGTTGCGAATGATCCTGAAACCCAAGCACAGGTCGGTAGGAAATTGAGCACTTTCCCTAGCATTTTTATTTTAATTTCTTTTACATTTTGAACTCATAAATAGTCAAAATTCAAGTTCAATTGCATGTGTTTCTTCACGACGCATAGAGTTGAATTTAGCAAAAAAATGTCATTCGAGTATTTTAATTTGTAAATTTCTACATCTTTTTTAGTCTTGACGTCCAATTAGATCGACCACCATCTACAATAAATGCCCCTTGCTGAATATTTTCGTTTTTGTTTCACATGATTTCATGGTGTAAAACGCCGAGTGGATCCCCAAATATAATCGGGTCGGCATGAGCTCGATAGCTCGTCCAAGACCAAACCAGGGCACGGCGAACCCCATGTGAGTACTCTCGAACTCCTTCGATGCTTCCTAATGCTTTTCTTAGGTTAGATCGTGTGTAGAATGGCTAGGACAGCTAAATCATTCTTGAGCTGTGATTGATAAATAGGACCTTACTAGGAATGCCATGTGATTTATTTGCATATCTAGATTCCTTGAGTTGGGCATTTTATTACTGATTGTGATTGCTAGGATAATCACTCTTATCTACATGAATTTCTAGATTTAGGGTTCATACCTTACTCATCCACATGAATCTCAGGCTAGAAAATTCAGTCAACTTAGGTACCGAAAGGGCGTCAACTCTGACAGTTGGTGTAACTAAGTCCCCGAAACCATTTCTCTGGTTCTCGCAGAATTGAATAGAAACTCCTAACTATTCGATTGGGTGGTCCAATCATACCCTAAAAAAATGATTGGTGGCGACTCCATGGCATGCACACTTAGCACATGTCACTAGACCACACTGAAAGTCGATCACGCATACCTCCGTTGCGATTTGGGTAATGGGCCTTGGGAGAGGCCCACGTCCGACCAGACAGGACGGCCCATTAGCCCTCGAGAGCCCGACAACCTCAAGAGGGTCGCGACACTTAGCGTCTACGCATCTCAACAGAATTGAATCGAATGACCTTTTGTACAAGGTCTGACCGCTCAAAAAGAACTTGGTGGCCATCTTAACTATGTATCTCTTATCAACTCCTCGACTTCCTTCGGGAAACGTTCCTTTTAAGAGATAGTTTCTAATGTCATGGTACCATGGTTCACCATCAAATTCCTCCTCGATCGCCATACAATGGGCCGGTTGCCTGATCACGTCTATTCTCAGGGGCTCGATGTTAAGCCCGCCTGCTACTTGCAACATAGAGGATAACGTGGCCAAAGCGTCCGCGAAATGGTTTTGCGTCCTTGGCAGATATTCAAAAGTGATTTCCTCGAATCCTAGAGCTAGCTCCTTCAGCCACTCATGATAAGGAATAAGCTTGGAGTCTCTTGTCTTCCACTCTCCTTGAGTTTGGAGAATGATAAGCATGGAATCCCCATAGACTTGTAATCTTCGCACCTTCATGGAGGCAGCTAGTTGCAAGCCGAGAATACATGCCTCGTATTCCGATATATTGTTGGTGCATGGAAATATCAATTTGGCAGCGACGGGATAATGTTGTCCTTCTGGGGATACCAGTACCGCCCCAGTGCCGGCCCCTGATAGGTTGACCGCGCCATCGAAATACATGACCCACTTGCCTTCTGATAGCATCAAGACTTGGCCTTTGATTTGAGCTGCCTTCGGGGCTGCCCCTGCATGGGGGTCTTCTGCCAGCATATCCGCAATAGCTCTTCCCTTAACAGACTTTTGGGATGAACTTTTTATGTCAAACTCGGATAACATAACCTGCCATTTAGCCAACTTCCCGATTAGAGTCGGCTTCTCTAGCAGGTATTTGATCGGATCGCTCTCGGTCACCAACTGTATGTGATGGTGTAGGGTGTATTGTCTCAACCTGCGAAGCACCCAGACTGCTGCAGCGCACGTTCTTTCCACGGGGGAGTAATTCATCTCGGACGAGGTGAACTTTTTACTCAGATAGTATATGGCCCTTTCCTTGCCATCTCCCGGACTGGTCTGTGCCAGTAGAGCTCCCAGCGACTCTTGATGAACAGTCAAGTACAGAGTCAACGGATGTCCCGGAGTCGGGGGTACTAGAATCGGTGGGGAGGTCAAGTATTCCTTAATCCTCTGTAGTGCCTGATGACATTCCGCATCCCAAGTTACCTTGGCGCCCTTCTTTAAAAGCCGGAAGAATGGCCTAGCTGTGTCAGTTAGTTGGCATATAAACCTGGCAATATAGTTCAATCGCCCTAAAAGGCTTCTAATTTCTTTCACCGTCGACGGGGTTGCTATGTCATTTATAGCTTGGATTTTAGAAGGATCAAGTTCGATGCCTCTATGACTGACTATGAATCCCAGTAGCTTTCCAGACTTTGCCCCAAATATGCACTTATTAGGGTTCAGCCTCAGCCTATACTTCCGCAAACGCTCAAACAACTTCTTTAATACCTGAACATGGTCTTGTCCTGGTCCGGATTTGGCGATCATGTCGTCGACATATACTTCGATTTCCTTGTGGATCATATCGTGGAACAAGGTTACCATGGCCTTTTGGTACGTTGCCCCGGCATTCCTCAACCCAAAAGGCATGACTTTGTAACAGAAATTTCCCCATGGGGTTGTGAACGCGGTTTTAGCCTGATCCTCCTTCTTCATGAGTATCTGATTGTAACCAGAGAATCCATCCATGAACGAGAACAGTTCATATCCCGCTGTACTTTCCACTAAGACGTCTATGTGGGGAAGCGGGAAGTCATCCTTCGGGCTTGCCTTGTTCAGGTCCCGATAGTCTACGCAAATACGGATCCTTCCATCCTTTTTCATCACCGGGACGATGTTGGCGATCCAATCAGAATACGGAATTGCCTCGATAAAGCCCACCCTTAAAAGTTTCATCACTTCTTCTTTGATTCTATCAGACAGCTCTGATTTCATCCTTCTGCTTCCCTGTTTTACGGGCTTGAAACCGGGATTGATGGGCAGTGCATGCTCTACGATACTAGGATCCAGGCCTGGCATGTCTGCGTATGACCACGCGAAGATATCCTGATATTCTCTCAGCAATTTGGTGATTCTGGCCGCCTCCGTTTGAGATAGGTGTCCACCGATCTTTACTTCTTTGACATCTTCCGAGTCTCCCAAGTTAACGGTCAACGGTTCCTCAGTGGTGGGAGGCATGGATTCTTCGAAAGCAATGCACTCTCTCTGGATGGCCCTCTGACCCTCATCTTCAACATCTTCAATATCACAAGAAGAATCTTCCTGATGATCCGAGTCGTCTAATAACCTGGTATGCATGTTGGAGATGATATCCCTGAAATGTCATGAGAATGGTTAGTTCATCCAATTCGTACGAACGAAACTCAGGAAAAATCCTTTTTTTTGTTTTGTTTTTTTTTTGTTTTTGTTTTTTTTCTTTTTTAAATAAAATGAGGAATGCCGAAAGATGGGACCAATCCTCGTATCCCCCGATACTATTGATCTCTGAAACTCACTTGAAAATCAGGGGACATAAGGTAAATCGGGCCTCAAGCCTCAAACCAAGGAGGCGATCATCATAGGGCCGATCTGTTACCCTATGTGCCCTTAATAAAACCCGAGATGTTTTGCAAAATGGACCGTGTTACAAAGCGTGCCAATTGGACCCACGGTCGGAGATCTAAGAGGCATTATCCGCTCACACCGGAAGTAGAAAGGGAAATGACTAGACTGAATTGAAATGCAACACAAGCAATAAAACGAAATGCTGAAAGTGAAAGAGAGGTCTCTTTACTCAGTGACGTCATTGTTTGCACTGAGCCAGTCAATGATGACATTCACAGTGTCTTCCAGGAAAGGATTCTCCAGATCAGGATCGATCTCGTCCAGCGCAACTTCGTCTGCCAGCCACTTGGAGGCCTTGGAGAAATACTGCTCAAGCTCGTTGCCAAACGCCTTAGCTTTGCCTTTCCAAACACTTGAGCCAATGAACGAACCGTTTCGTCCTCCTCTGCGCCTGTTGCTTCTTTGATTCTCACCTCTGTTTCGGCCAGAGCCTCTACCTCCAGTACGGCGCCAATTTCGCTCGCCAACATATCCTAAGCCAGCCCTGCCTTCGTTCGAGTTCAGCTTTAAAGGTGCTCGGATTCCCTGGTTATGTTTACCTAAACCGCCTCCTGGAGCGAATCCATAGGATAACAGCATCCTTCCTGGCAAAAGGTCATACTGAGAGAGGGCAGGGACTCTTAGCTTAGTCCCTGCGGGCGTGTGGACGGCTGCCACCAGATCAAGGGAATGGAAACTTGCCTCTTCTTTCCCTTCCGGTTCCACATGCGGAACAACACTATTCTGGTATGTCATGAGATCCACTTCACCGTGCACAGTGATTACTTTGTTGTTAACTACAAAGCGGACCTTCTGATGTAGACTAGACGGTACAGCTCCAGCTATATGGATCCACGGTCTCCCGAGAAGGAATCCGAAGGCACTTGGTAGGTCCATCACCTGAAATCCGATGGAAAAGCTGGTTGGGCCTATGAAAACATCCAGTTCAATTTCCCCGACCACGGTCTTCCTCGTTCCGTCAAAGGCTCTAATACTGGCTTTAGAGGTTCTGATCAGTTCTTCATTCACGCCCAGACTCCTCAAAGTGGCCAAAGGGCAGATGTTAAAAGCAGAGCCATTATCAACCAATACATGAGATACTCGCTTGCCATGGCATTTCGCTGTTATATACAGCGCCTTATTATGCGTCCGTCCTTCCATCGGGAAATCCTCATCGGAGAAACTTATCTGATCCTTCAGCAAAATAGCACCTACGAAATTCTCCAATTGCACCTCGTTAATGGATTCGGGCACGTGCACCTCGTTCAGGACTTTCATAAGTGCGTCCTTGTGCTTTTCAGAATTTAAGAACAGATCCAGTAGGGAGATCTGGGCTGGCATCTTTCGCAACTGCTCTATGACCTCGAACTCGCTGGTTCTAACGATAGACAAAAGCTTCTCGGCGTCTTCTTTAGACACTTCTCTTTTCTCTGGCTCACCCTCTCGTGGTGCGTAGAATCTTCCCGATCGCATCACGGCGCTGATCTTATCTGTCCCATAATCCCAATGGACCTCCTTAGGGTTGTAGTCGTCTACAGGGGGAATTTTTATTATTACCGGTGACTTCCTTCCAATTTCCACGCTCGATTCATCATCAGCTTCATCGTCAGCGAGGCGGATTACAACTGGCTTAGGCGGGTGGTCACCATCTCCCTTCCAATTGTCAATTCTATTTAGGCTGATGATGAGGGGCTTAGTACTTCCCACCATTCCAACTAAACCGTCGAGCTCCATTGAATTAAACCTCCTCGAGGATTCACCCTGCGACCCCTTGGCCAGTGACCAGTCCCAAAGAGCCCCGGCATTTTTCGCGTCGGCATACGTTCCTCCTTTGAGATATCCCTTTTTGGGATACCTTTCGGGTTCGCCAATCACCATCATACTCAATGGCTTCGTTAGATATAATATTCCATTCCCCTTTGGGATATCTCCTCTGCTCCGGCCGATTGGAATGACTGTCGAAGCCACGCGAGACTTGCCCGTACCCGTTTCAGATCCAAGGCGATTCTCTTCTTCGTCCTCAAAGATTACCCCTACAACTTGATGATCTGGGAGTGGATTTTGCTGGACGTTCGGTTCCATTTTGTCGAATTCGAGAATACGACTATCGATGAGAGCCTGCACCCTGCATTTCAAAATAAAGCAGTTATCCACGTTGTGGCCCTTCTCTCCCATGTGATAGGCACATGACTGGCTCTCGTCATAACCATTAAATTTCACCGGATTTGGCCTCGGGGGCTCTTTAGCGACCAGGCGCTCCTCTAGCAGCATAGGCAGCAACTTTGATAATGATCTAGGCAAGGGTGTGAACTGCTTGGGGGGTAACTTCTTTTTTGGCTCAAATTGCTTCTGTGCCGACCACGATGGGCCTCCTTGGACTGGGCTTGAATTGGAGAACTGCTTGGGCCTAGGTGGGTTCGGTACAAATGCCACGTCGATCCCGGCTTCCCTCTCCTTCCGGGCCGGATACTGACGCCTTGTCACTATTTCTGGCGCCTTCCTTTCTCTTACCGCCCACTCCAATCTTTCAGCAACTTTGATCAGATGCGTGAATGTCTGACATCCCGACGTGTTCAACTTGTCGAAATACTCATAAGGGAGTGCCTTCAAGAATATGTCAACCAGCTCGTCTTCCGGAATAGACGGTTTGACTTGTGTGGCTATGGCACGCCACCTTTGAGCGTAGGTGCGAATTGTCTCACTCTTCCCTTTCACAGTCCTCAGCAAATCCTCTCTAGAAGGTGCCGCAGCGGTGTTGAACTTATATTGGCGTAAAAAATCTTCCGCCAGGTCCTCCCAACCGTCATATTCTTCCAAATCCACTTCGATAAACCAAGCTAGTGCCACTCCCGACAGACTTTCTTGAAACGTATTCATCAGCAAGGGGACGTAGTCAGAGTAATGCGCCATTTTGCGTAGGTAATATTTCAGGTGAGCTCGGGGACAACCTGTCCCATTATATTTTCTCATGAAGTCGGGTTCTTTGTAATCTGGTGGCGCTTCTATCTTCGCGAATGGCGACATCTTATCGAATCTGGCCAGCTCATATCCTTGGCTGCTCAGGCACTCTTCAATTTTTGCCAGCCTCCTTGCACCTTCTTCGGTTTTGCCGACGGGCTTCTCCTTTTTATTTCCATCTAGGCTAATGATCACGGGTGCAACCTTCGGTGGTGCGTCAGCCATCGGCACTTGGTTAACCTTCTCGGTCATGTTTTCCTCTGGAATTTGCGTCGCGTCTGAAGCAACGGATGCCGAAGGACGCGCAGCTTGGTTAAGGTCCGGTACCAGTACGGCGTTCCTCTCTTGTGCAGCTACCATCATGGCTTTCATTTCGGCCAGCATAGCGGCCATTGACGTCATTTGGCCTTCCAAGTTATCCACTCGGGACCCCAACTCCTCTTGCTCCATTCTGACTCGGCGACGAGTTCTAATATGAGCTCTTCTAGGTTCCGTGATTAGAGACTACCTGTTCGAAAGACCAAAAATTAGATTTACGTTGATGGAAAAGCAGTCACAGGGTGTGTGATTCCTTGGTAACATGTTCATGAACAACAATCACCATGCCATTTGGGCAACGACAATCAAGATTGGAGTTTTCAAAGGATGTTTTAATGCACAAGCCAAAATGTTCATTACAAATAAAAGGGCTCTTAGAAGAGCTTGATGAGAATGCGATAACGACATTTCGACATCCTAGGCTTGATGGGAAGGATTGCTCCTTCATCACCCCTCGGCGTCATAAAATCCCTGGCTGTGGACCACTTCGACTTCCTGATAAACTGGTGGCCCGACGTCCTCCGGTATGTATGGCTCCACTCCTGGCTGGTATGGGACAATGTACTCGGGGACGTACGGTTCAACCGGCGTCGGTCGAATCCTCTTGAAGGCTCGGATGTACTCTTCGGAGGCCCGATGTAAGTCCATTTCAGGGTCCAGCTGATCCGGCCACTCCACGTCCTGGGGCGGGGAGTCCTTCAGTACTTGTTCTACGTCATCGATCATGGTTTGGAGGCGCGCCTTGGTTTTCTTGGTAATCGTTCCTTGGGGAATATCGAAGGCGAATTTGTCAGGGAGAACTTGGGGAGGGATTTCCTGCAGCATGCCAAATTGTCTGACAACTCTAATCGGATGATATGATACGGCCCCTGTGAATCCTAAGAGTGGGATCGGTCTCCCACCCTCGGTAGTGATGCGTGCCTTGCACATTTTGGGCCGCCTCAGCCGCCATCGGAGTTGTCCGGGTTCTAGCCTTTTTAGGAGATTGTACCAGCCAATGAAAGAACGATTGGAAATGAGCGATTGACATTTGAGGAAGGACTGGATATGATGGATATCCTCGTCGATTCGGGTGCAGCCCACATGAAAATTGAGCATTTTAAGGTGAGAGGTGATCCACATGAAGAGGAGACCATTGGAGGCTTGAAAGATAGTCTTCCGAGAGGACTGGGAATGGTCTAGAGCAGCTTGGTAGCGATTCAGGGATAGGAAAGTCTCTGCGAGGATCATATGCGAGTAGTCTAAACGGTCGCATGCCTGGTAGACTATGTGGACGATGGAAGGATTGAATGTGGTTCTGGATGTAGGGAACAGTACGAACCCAAAGAACGCTAGGATGAAGATCATTCCCGACTTATGGCCAGTGTCAATAGGCAGATTCGAGTAGTTGTCAAATAGGAATGAGAATGGGAATCTACCGGAGTTAGATTTGAGAATCTTTTCAATCTCGATGGTCTTGAGACGAAGGAATTTGGATAGCAGTTTGGACGGGTTAAGGCTTAAAGGAGGACGAGCTGATTGTTCTTGGAATTTGACTCCGATGACGGCTGTGTACTCCTCCAGTGTGGGCGTGATCTCTAAGCCCTCGAAGTTAAACGTCAACGTAGTTGGATCCCAGTATCGTGCCAACGCTTGTATGAGTGCTGGTTGATATCTGATTTTGACAAGATCCACGAGGTGCCCCAGTCTTTGCTTGACGTAAGTCTGGTTGGTCTCGTTGAGGCGCCCCCACCATATTTGTAGCTCCTTATGCGGGACCGGGATGATTTGGATGTCACCTCTCCCCATCAAGTCTAGAATATGAGAATGTGATTAATTATCCATGGATTACTCGGGCATCAGATTCGTTCAAATCATTATTTACCCTAGACGTGATGAAGGTTGGGCTCCCCGTTTGGATAAAAGGAATACCAAATTGGGGTTCCAACGCTAACCCCATCAGAGGGTATGATGAAATGGACGAAAATAACGATGCCATGCAGATGATATGCTTATGCATGGCGTGAACTGATTCAATCACATGTCACATGTAATCATGAAATGAGAATTAGATCTTCGCACTGGTGTCGAACAAACCAGACACGAGTTCTAACTAAGATTTCAAATGGCAGCGACATACGATCGGACCAGGGAAGTCTGAATGGTTGGGTGGAATTCCAATGTCGCATTCCGGTGTTTAGGACGCCTATGACTTAGGAATTAAAGCGCAAGGGATAGGAGGGAGATCCACAGGCGGATGCCCTTTACAGACTCAAAAGACCGACTAACTTTCGAAGACATAGCCGAAAAGCAACCCTAAAGAACCTAAGGTGATCCCCCAAAATCGGATCGTCAGATGATGTCGGGTGCCCCTGCTGTCCTGCCTAGATCGGGCCCTCTTCCTCATCGGGTGGAAAGACCACAGGGTGGGTAGGCGACGCATGTCCTCCAGTAGACTCTTCTCCGTCTGACAAAATCTCGATAACATATGGAGGGGGCGCTGGTATCGCTCCTATCCTGCTGAACACGTCCCTGAGTTTCAGATAAATATTCCACATCTTTTCCCTGTCAAGCTCGAACTTGTGTGCGCGCTCGAGTTGTTCCGCGGACTTGGTGTAAAAACAATTCGTTCCTCGGATAAGGTTGCGTCCCGTAAGTGCCCTTCCTTGGATGAAACGAAAGGAGTGGAACCCATTGAACGTCTCGGTGGCTTCGTGTCGGACGACGCGTCGCTCGTATTGGAATACCTCTAGGACCTTGGGCCGATTTGGGGAAACCATCTCTATTTTATATGTACTGTAAAATGGAATTAGACTCAACCATTCAAACTTGATGAGTGCAGCATGCTATGCAAGAAGTAAAAGACAGCAAGTGGTCCTAATAATAATGAAAAGATCTTACCAGAAGAGATATCCAATGATTTTGGTTTTAGGTATACCAACCATCCATATACATGCGCATGAGACAAGTGAGGCTTGACTCTAAAAATCAAAGGGGCTTAGGTGAGGAACCTAGAGGCTTCCCTCTATCCGAGTCGATAAATTCGTCCATGAGCGCAATCCACAACAAATGGATAAAAGTCTCGACTTGGATAGTGAGTGGGATCGAATATGGTCGACCCCAGCGCAATCCACGCTAGGGCGTTGCATATCGATCCCTGATCTATGACTACCTGAAAAGGTGATTTCGCGGCCTGGGTTTGGGCGCTTTGTGCAAAGTGTCGTGATCCTCAAATATGCAGTGAATCATGCGCAACAATTTATATATCAATCAGCGCTTCAAATCATCCATATAGCATACATTCCTACGTCCATCCTGCATAAGACAATGTTAATCACAGACTACTCCCCTTATCACTCCAATCTGCAAAAAACATATAACACCTATCGTGAGCGGACTTACCTCACCTTCAAGAGCGCCTGCAGGGTTAGAAAAATCAATCAACGTTTTAATTACGGCCTAAGTCCACTGGAGGTCCAGAACCAAGTGTTCTAGAACAACGTCCCCAGCGGAGTCGCCAGCTGTCGCGACCCGTCCGAAATCGGACGCGGCTAATGGATTACCGATCGCGGCCCCCCACTCTGAAATGTGGATCGCGGGCCTTTGATCGGCGCGGGCCCTCCCAGGCCCATACCAAATCGCGGCGGGAGTATTTTTTAAAGGATTCGACGATAAGAGTGGTCGTGGTGGCATGTGCAAATTGTGCATGCATTTGGAGTCGCCACCGGTCTTTCTTGGAGGGTAGACCGAAAACCTTACTGACCGATTGGGAGAGATCGATCAGTTCTGCGGAACCAGAGATTTTGGGTTCGGGGACTTGGTTACGTCGGTGTCATTACCAACGCCCTTTCGGTACCTAACGCGAGTGATTTTCCTGACTAAGAGTTCATGCAGGCGCGATTTTGGGTGAGATAGGTATGGTTCGGGTTTTATGCAGATTGGAATACTAGTCCTATCAATCACAATCAATTTAAATGAAAGCGCAAGTCAAGTGCATAAATAAATCATGTCAATGCACATCAATTTCAATCATTGGCCTCCTAGTATAGCCATAAGGGCTTAGGGAAGACGTGATTTAGGGCTAGGGGGTAAAATGGAAAGATTCAGGGACAATTAGCCCAAAGGGCAAAAATGTCATTTTTTGGAAGGTTTGGATACCGAATTACCCAAAATATACCATGGCCAGTTGATTGTGGCCATTTCCCATCTTTGAGAATTTTTTGGAATTTCTTGATTTTTCTTCAATTTTTGGAAGACGACTCGCCCAAAGGGCGAAATCGTCATTTTCAAGAAGGTCTGGGGTTCAAAACACCCGGGATGAGCCTTGGCCAGTTGTTTGTGGCCATTTCCTATTTTTTGGGATTTTCCTAGATTTTTTAGAATTTTTTTGGAAGACGGTTTGCCGAAAGGGCAAAACCGTCATTTCTGGAAAGACCGGGGGTCGAAAGACCCGGAACAGGTCATGGCCAGTTGAATGTGGCCATTTACTATTTTCTGGAATTTTTTAGAATTTTTCTGAATTTTCCGAATTTTTTTGAATTTTTCATGATTTTTTATTTTTTATTGATTTATTGATTATTTTATTATTTTCTGAATTTTTTAAAATATTTAAAAATATCTTCCGGGCCGGGTCAGACCCAGCCCGCGCCTCTCGGGCGCCCGGCCCGACCCTAGGGGTCGACACCGGCCTAAAACGACACCGTTTTGATTTTTTAGATATTTTTTGTATTTTTTAACAATTTTTTTGATTTTTTATGTATTTTATTTAATTATCCGAAAATTCCCCGGATCGGACGGTCCACGTTGTGCCACGTGGCTTCGTCTCGGGCGCCCGATCTTCCACTAGATCGGGCGACTCACAGAGAGCCACGTGGCTCGATCACCACCGTCGGATCAAAAATCAATTTATTTTTTATTTTTTAGAAAACCAATGGATCGAACGGCCCGCGTTGTGCCACGTGGCTCCCCCTAGTGCGTCCGATCTTGAATTAGATCGGACGCTCCACAGGCTGCCACTTGGCACATTCGTAGCCGTCGGATCGATTTTAAATTAATTATCAGAAAATCATTTATTTTATTTGAACCCAACCCTTTCGGCAACGAAGTTCAGGATCTCAGCAGCGACGACAACAGCAGCAGCGATGGTCAATCCCGGAAAAGGAAACGTCGCCAGTGCCACACTCAGAATGAAATCCAAGAGCTTGAAGCTTTCTTTA
This sequence comes from Rhodomyrtus psidioides, assembly GCA_021437785.1. Classification (NCBI taxonomy): domain Eukaryota; kingdom Viridiplantae; phylum Streptophyta; class Magnoliopsida; order Myrtales; family Myrtaceae; genus Rhodomyrtus; species Rhodomyrtus psidioides. The sequence continues at coordinate 15,708,909 of JAILYB010000003.1, read as the reverse complement.
GTGAATGCCCTCTCCCGAACATGAAACAAAGAAATGAATTGGGCCAGAAGCTAGGGATGAAACCTTTGAGGGTCAAGTTTTGGTTTCAAAATAAGCGAGCCAAATTGAGGGCTCAACACAGACGTCAAGAACTTGCGATTCTAAAGGAGGAAAACGAAAAGCTTCGAGCGGAGAACATGAGGTATAAGAAAGCTCCCAGCACTATCGTTTGCCTTAATTGCGGTGGCCCTATCACTCTCGGCGAAATGTTCCTTGATAAGCCTTATATGAGGATTGAAAATGCTCATTCACCACCCCACTCCCTCGAACCATCTTCGATACAATCGGATTTTGTTGGAGATATGCATGAACAAATCAATTCTACGAAGTCAATATCGATGCCTTCTAAAGGATGTGATATGCGTCACCATGATTGGAGTTTCCTTAACAATGAGCTTACTATCACGACCGACCAATCCAAAGCTGATGAATTCCCTCCACAACAATTTCCGGCTCGATCAAATTCTACTGGAAATAGGCCAGAGAGCAATAACCAAGTTGTCAACACTGTTCCGGGTCGCAAGAAGACGAGGGTCAATTGGTCCCCCGAGCTTCATCTCAAGTTCCTTAGTGCGGTTCAGCAACTAGGGATCAACTCAGCATATCCAACGCGCATACTTGAGATCATGAACATACCAGGACTCACTAAAGATGGAGTCGCGAGTCACCTCAAGAGCTACAGAAGGGCGCTAAGACAGCGCCACACAGCACTGAACCTGAAAGAACTCAACTTGTGCCTAAACACTAGGCATGGCTATAACTACAATGCCCCTGAAGTAAGAAATACCCTGCCGAATCTAGGCACCGACCAAGCTGGTAGCAGCACCATCGACTACTTGGGCGCTAATCAGAATATTCCCCCGAATCATCTCAGCACCCCTCAAGAGTATATGCCACAAGTGCAGCAGGTACGAACTCCTTGGTTTGAGCAGCAACTTTTCGCTAGTGCTCTTCCTATCCCCGATCAACATATTGCGCCTAGTGTTCAAAGATCTGCCCGGCTTGGGCATATGATTTCGGAAGATCAAGCGGGCGGATGCTTTGAGGATTTTTGTTTCTCCCATTCCCAAATGGAAGGTGCTTTTGATAGTGAACCGATCAATCATCCTCTTATAATCTCGAGCAACGACGAAGGTTCTAGCTCGAAGAATCAGATCGCTCACAACAGAAACAGGAATCCTTCAACGCCAAGCGATGATGGTCAACCCGAATATCAGTTGCTCGAAGAATCAAAAGATTTCCTTGATGAGGAGCTCTATATCTGGATCGATCAGTTTAAAACTGATGGACTTATGAAGTTATGATCCAAAATGACGATTATATGTCTGATTCATGGTGTAGCTGGCTGATCACCGAGAATCCTCAAGGGAACTAGGCACATCTGAATGGATGTATCATTAATCTTTCTGTCATAAAGTCTTCCATGCAAGATAATCTTCCTTAATGCCTAGAGTTAATCTGGGGCAGCGATCAGTACTACCTGCGAGCATCATCATGCTTGAGTACAACAATCCCTTGTTAGATTAGAGTCGAGGCGAATCAATTGAACGCCACGAAGAAAAACATTTAAAGGCTTCACATAGGAAAATGCGAGCAAAATCCCGAGCGAGCTCAAAGACGGTTAGCTCTGTATCGTTCTAAGGGACCTTTAGTCGTTATGAACTCTAAATTGAGCTTGTTTCATTCTCAATGGGGGTCGCTAACTGCTTCAAGAATTTTATAACAAAAAACGAACCAGTTAGGGACGCCAATAGTGCTTTGTCCTGGTAGTCAGTGAACTGGAAGTGATACGAAACGTCAGGAGTTCGATCTCAGGATTGAAAAATCATTTTATCAGTTTGTCTATCACCCGATGAAGTTCAAAGAGATTCGACGCAGATGACTATAGAACTTGGGGCAATTCGAAAATCATCGATTCATTTTCATCAAGCGGCGAAGTTGGTATTGTAAAATGTGAAGCACGCAAATGACAAATCCGAAGCAGAAGGAGATGAATCATGATTCGCTTATCCAAGGTCGGGATTTCAACCTTCGACTAAAGCCAAATCTAGGATGAGTTTTTGATCTTGCCCACTCGACAAAACCCATCTCCACTGAAAATGGGGGCAAACCATTCCTACATCTGGAAAGCATGTCGAAGCCGAAGACATCAAATTCATCGTTTGATCCGTGGGGCAAGTCCCCGAAGCGATAGTTATCATCCGCAGAGCGTAATGGAATCCATCCTTTCAATGTAAAACACATTTGGCCGCGGAGCCACCCATTTGGTAAAAAGAACGTATCGTTCCTAAATGATTTTCAATCAGATGCGGGGATAATGTTCTCTCATTTTCCTCTCAGGTGATGAACAGAGATGAGGCACCCAAGAAGCCATGCATTCAAATAACAAAACAGTGCATGAAACACGCCCAAAAAGATGAATGAATCTCCTCCGACGTAAATCCTCGAGGTGGATTCGTTGCCCAACCAGACGAAGAAATCATGGCCACAAGCTTGAGGGCCGGCTTCTACAATCCGCACATTGGCATGCAGAAGGAATTCAAATCAAGAGTAAAGTAGTATCGTCCCAATTTGTTTTGAATTTGGAAACCCAAAATAATGCTTAATATTTATCCTTGGCAGGAGCTCGCCATCAAGGCAGACATGTAAGTTTCATTTTTCTCCAAAAACCAAGAAGTCGAAAGAACTTTAGAACACCCAACAATCTTGTGTTACTATGTGAAGTGCAGATTTTCACAACCCTTGTACACTCGTTGGAGCATATGACCAAGGGTAAGATGTATCGTTCCAATTTTTGTAAAGTTTTAGAATATACAATGACATATCCCTTTTATATCTCCAGGATCTCCAGCCTCGATGGGCAGGTAAGTATCCAATTTCCCAATTCATTGGAGATTAAAAACTTTCAGAATTAATTCGATTCTCACATCTAAAAAGACATAGAATTCTTACTTCATTGACATTCATGTTTTAAAACATGAGATTGTCTGAACATGAATTACACATGTATGGTGCATCATAAAATCCCTTTGAAGGATAAATCTTGATGAAATGAAATGAATTTTTCCAATAAGAGTCGTTTGAACTGTTCAAAAGGGTATTTTCTCATAAGAGAAGCGAGCCTAATCCAAACACGTCCCATACACACTTGAGAGATGAGGAGATTGGAAATGATAGCGAAACCTTAACCTATGGATATAAGGGTCATTCGCAACGATTACATGGATCGAGATGACAGAGGCATTTATTTCTTCATTCCAAACACTACAGATGCCCATTGAGAACCCCATTGAACGGCGATTTTCATTCTCAACCCTGTCAAGAACCACCCCCACATTGGGGTAAATGAAGGTTAGTCCAACAGTATCAGAAAGTAAACGGTTAGAAATTTTCTTGCTCGGACTAACATAAATCTTTGTGTGTTGTTTATATGATAATCCAAGTGTCATAGGATGACGAGAATGATTCATTTCTCTATCCTCCACACTGTTATCCTTTGCACAACCAAGTTGAGCCAGCAAATTCATTTCATCAACCTATTGGTGATCATTGCATATTCCAAAGCAAAGGCAACATCACTCTAGGAATGGAAGCGTGCCAAAGTTTAAGTTGCATATCTAGCATGATTGCCGAAAATCCTAGCTCCAAAAGAAAAGAAAAACACGGGATTAAAAAAAGGGGGAAAAGAAAAATCCCTAGACATCAAGAAAAAGCAAAGTGCCTGGTAAAAAGCAAGGCTGATGTCTATTCAAAATATCCCCAGTAAAGTCTAGAGAGACGATGAAAAGACCCTGCAAAGGAGTTAGATCAAGATGACTACTCTCCAAATGTTGTCGTGCTCAAATTGCAAACACACAAACAGACGGTCTCTTAATGTAACAAGAGACGCTTTTAAACATCCTTGTGCGCTCTAAAAGAGGAGTGTACACTTCAAGAAATGGAGATGTTCTTCGAAGGACATGTGGCAAATTTGCAATGATCACCAATGTCAAACCCTTCACAATTTCTGGGCAAAAAATAAGCCTTTTTCGGTCCCCAATCCTTCCAATGTTACAACCCTGAAGTAGTCTTATCTGACTAAGACACTTGGGTTAATGTATAACTTAGCTTAAAGAAGTACGAGCAAGACTATTTCTTTCTCATTTTGCAGGGTTCTTGACTTGTAAACCCGGAGCAGATAGTGAAAAATTTCGTTCAACGGCCTTGACTCAAAAGTGAGTCCCCCTTGGAAACCGATATCCAAGCCTAACACTACGATCCCGTGAAAGACCTCCTGATCGGTCGAAATGTATGCGTTGCGAATGATCCTGAAACCCAGGCACAGGTCGGTAGGAAATTGAGCACTTTCCCTATTAAAGATCATTATCACAGAGCAGTGAGGAGCCTTCTTGGGTGAGAAATACTCCAATGGATGTTTTGAGCAAACTCTTTTTGAAATTTTCAAATTGTTTGATCTAGAGTTTCCGTGCAAGGAATTTATGATCACATCTGTATATGGCAGGAATGTTTTGGATAACCTCCAACAATCAAAATGCACATTTCATGACTAAAACTTAAGTCGTAGAATTTTGTCAGTTAGACAATTATTGTCTTCCCAAAGATTACTAATATCTTCTTGGCGAGGAAAATTTTTTCAGGTCTAAGCTTTCTGCAGGGCTTTTGGCCACCCCAAAGACTGGGTGCGTCATCCTTGGGTGAAGCCTTTTAGTAGGCAAATCTTTTCTAAGACCGATCCACATAATGATCGAGTCTCCGACTAGCCCCGAAGAGCGGGTACGTCATCCTTTGATTCATATCAATTTGGAATCTCATAAATGGTAGAAACCGCCTGAAGGGTCAACTCAATGGTAGAAACCGCCTGAAGGGTCAATCAATGGTAGAAACCGCCTGAAGGGTCAACACAATGGTAGAAACCGCCTGAAGGGTCAATGTATGGTAGAAACCGCCTGAAGGGTCAACCAATGGTAGAAACCGCCTGAAGGGTCAAAATAATGGTAGAAACCGCCTGAAGGGTCAATGTATGGTAGAAATCGCTTGAAGGGTCAACCAATGGTAGAAACCGCCTGAAGGGTCAACTCAATGGTAGAAACCGCATGAAGGGTCAATGAATGGTAGAAACCGCCTGAAGGGTCAAAGGACTGGTAGAGACCGCCTGAAGGATCAACCCAATGGTCCGATCCACCATACGGATCAAAACCTTGATGAATCCCGAACGCGGGAGGAATCGTTTTCCCTAATAAGCCTTACATTAGGCAAGCCATTTCTAGTTTAGTCCACCACACGGATCAAAGCCCTTGGCAAATTCCTAAATGTGGGATGCGTCTTCCTTAGGTTCCTATCAGTTAGGAATCCCATTATGGTTTGACCTACCATACAGGTCAGAGCTTAATATCCCCAGGACACTCCGATGACAAGTCCTTAGGAATCTACTTGAACCCATCAGACACAGCAAATGCCGCAAGCATTCGGCAGGTAAGGGGCAGGGAAGTCTATCTACTCCTTAACTTTCTTACATCATATCAGGGAATTGAATGAGCACATCTCTTTTTAAGGAAAAGCACACATTGATGGGCATGAAAATTGGATGTCATGATTTCTTTTCTTTTCCCAGTCGAGTTGATCGGAACACAGGTGTCACCTTGTCTTTGAGAGAAACCTCTGACGAAATTCCTCTCAAAGAGGGGCAGCTGTTGACACCTGATTTTTTATCAGTCTTTCATAGTTTATTTTTAAAAAATTCATAAAAAATCTATAAAAAGTTAAAAAAAAAAATAAAAAATCATCTTTGGTAGCCTTGACCAAGCTAAAGGAACCATTTTTGATAAAAAAAAAAATAATTTTTCATAATTTTTAATATTTTAATATTTTCCAAAAATAGAAAAATACATGAAAAATGAAGAAAAATAGCGTTCGCTGTCGTAAAAATATAGAAAAATAGTAAATATTTTTATTTTAATTTCTTTTACATTTTGAACTCATAAATAGTCAAAATTCAAGTTCAATTGCATGTGTTTCTTCACGACGCATAGAGTTGAATTTAGCAAAAAAATGTCATTCGAGTATTTTAATTTGTAAATTTCTACATCTTTTTTAGTCTTGACGTCCAATTAGATCGACCACCATCTACAATAAATGCCCCTTGCTGAATATTTTCGTTTTTGTTTCACATGATTTCATGGTGTAAAACGCCGAGTGGATCCCCAAATATAATCGGGTCGGCATGAGCTCGATAGCTCGTCCAAGACCAAACCAGAGCACGGCGAACCCCATGTGAGTACTCTCGAACTCCTTCGATGCTTCCTCATACTTTTCTTAGGTTAGATCGTGTGTAGAATGGCTAGGACAGCTAAATCATTCTTGAGCTGTGATTGATAAATAGGACCTTACTAGGAATGCCATGTGATTTATTTGCATATCTAGATTCCTTGAGTTGGGCATTTTATTACTGATTGTGATTGCTAGGATAATCACTCCTATCTACATGAATTTCTAGATTTAGGGTTCATACCTTACTCATCCGCATGAATCTCAGGCTAGAAAATTCAGTCAACTTAGGTACCGAAAGGGCATCAACTCTGACAGTTGGTGTAACTAAGTCCCCGAAACCATTTCTCTGGTTCTCGCAGAATTGAATAGAAACTCCCAACTATTCGATTGGGTGGTCCAATCATACCCTAAAAAAATGATTGGTGGCGACTCCATGGCATGCACACTTAGCACATGTCACTAGACCACACTGAAAGTCGATCACGCATACCTCCGTTGCGATTTGGGTAATGGGCCTTGGGAGAGGCCCGCGTCCGACCAGACAGGACGGCCCATTAACCCTCGAGAGCCCGACAATCTCAAGAGGGTCGCGACAGGTACTCGCTGCTCTGGCTGCCGATGTGGGCGACGTTAATGGGGCTCTTGCTGCAGATCTGGTTGGGTTGGTGAAAGAGCCCAACCCAACCCCCAAGAACGCCACCATCACAAGCACCGCGAAGACGACAAAGAGAAACGCCTCTTACCCTCCAAGCCCCTTCACTCACCTCCTCCTCCTACCTCTCCGTCATCGCCGTCGTCGTCCGACGATGACCGCGATCACGAGCGCGAGCACTAACCCTAGTCCGCATTCTCGACCCGGGACAAGGTCCGGGTCTTCGACGTCTACGCCGCCGTCCCCCCCCCCCCCCAGTCCGAGATCGCGCCTCCCTTCTCGTGGAAGAAGCTCTGGTTCTTCACCGGCCTGGGTTTCCTGATGAGCATCGCGTTCTTGGATCCGGGAAATCTTGAGGGAGATCTCCAGGCCGGCGCGATCGCCGGATACTCGCTACTCTGGCTGCTGATGTGGGCGACGTTAATGGGGCTCTTGCTGCAGATCTGGGTGGGTTGGGAAGGAAAGAGATGAGGCAAAGAGGAGAGAGAAGAAGAAGATGAGGAGGAGAGGAGAGAGAAGCAGACGTGGTGGGCTGAGAATGGGAAGTAAAACAAAAATAAAATAAAAATGTAAAATAAAATAAAAAAATCGAAAAAGAATAAAAAAATAATTAAAATATTATGTTGCCGGCCAGCCGGCGTCCACATCAGCACCGACCGGCCAAAATTCGCCGAATGGACTTAACTAGCACAATTGTAAAAGGTTTTGGACTGACTCGGCAAAAAAAATAAGTTTAGGACTTATTCAACACAATTGCAATAGGTTTAGGACTTTTTTGGTAATTTTACCGTCAATAATTGTATGTTTTTGAAAATTTTGAAAATTGATTAGTAAGGAGTGCGATATTCGAAAAGTAAATGTTAAAAGTAAAAGACTCCAAATAGATCCCAAGCATTTGAAAGAAAAGGGACAAACTCCAATCAGACTGAGAGACCACGAAATAATGTTGGTGATGATTTGAAATCGTTTCTCATGTTAATTTTGCCATATAAAGAGTAGCAATATTCAAGAAAGTAAATCGATTTAGAATGTTACTAAAGAATGAAAATTTTTTAATTTACTTAGAAGTTTCGATCTAACAATTCTTATTGAAATTGTTGTTCCTGGCTAGGCTATACACCTAGAGGGGGTGAATAGTTGTATATATCGAATTTTGACAAATAATGCGGAATTGAAAATATCGAGTTTGATAGAGGCACAAGTATTAGCAGAATCATGCAGTACTTCTGCCAGACGGTTAATAGATGCAGTTGATAGAGGCAGAAGAAGTAGAGAAGCGATGCACACAAGATTATAGTGGTTCGGCTTTGGGAAGCCTACGTCCACTCTCCCACATTAATAGTCTACTGGCTGGATTCCACTAAGTAATCGAGTAAGAGATACAGAAAGATGTGATTGCTTGAACACAAGCACTTCCAACAGAAGTGAGCTATGCCTCTACCCAGGCTTTCCACTCTGCACCCTTGACTCTGTATAACACCTCTCACAAGATCTCACTTTAAGCACGAATAGATAATTGAAACAGATGGAGCTCTCTTAATATATGAGTATTGATCTCTTGACTTCTCCTCCTTCTTCTCGAACTTGGTGGTCTTTATATACTCCTCTTCTTCCAAGCCTTCCCGCTGGACAGAATCACCCGAGAATCAATCTCCAATACTAGCCGTTGGATGATTGTCGAATAAAGATCACGGGTCTTTTGAGGTAAGAGCAATCAGAGATTTGAGAGGATTTGCTCGCCCATACAATCAAATCCTTAACTCCATAAATTAAGCTTCTAATAAAAGAAATTATCTAAAGACGATTGCCAACCAATCAAGAGTCCTCATATGAAAAGTAATGAGAATATCTTTGTGATTGATAATCAATCAATTTAACTTAGACATGCAATCCTAACCATATAATTGACCGTTAGTGGGGAAATTAAATCTGCTAAGATAATCAAGAATAAGATTGACTAAACAATGAGGATAAATCAAAGATCAAAATATATCTCATCATGATTCTTGAATTAGTGTGCCTCTGCCACGAATCATGCCTGCTTCTATCAAAATAAAAGAGTTAAGCACATTAAGTACAAAAGGCATAGAGATATATTTATAGTAATTCCTCAAGGTATAAATCAAAGTCTTTTCAATAAAGCATGCGAGTTTTGTTTCCTTCAAAATCAAATATAATATTCCTAACAATCTCCCCCTATTTCGATGGAGACAAAACCTTTCAAGCAATGTATAACTTTGAAAAGATTTTGATGAAAAGATACTTGTATAAAGAAAAGTTTTTAACCGTCTTGCACAAAAACACAAGTACTAAACATAGGCATAAAGTAATTGAATTTCTTACTGTAATGCATGTGCTTGAATTTCTTTGCATTTTCCCCTACGATGCCTTTGCTTGAACTTCTTGCCTTCTCCCCCTTTTTGTCAACATCATAAATAGACATAAACAATACTAAGGAGAGATAAATTCCATACATCATGAAGTTTCTCTGCCTTCTATCAAGAACCTTTATGAGCTTCTACATTTCCTTCGCTAGAGCCAAACTTTGTGCACCATTTCATCTTTCACTCATGCTCATCCAGCTTTCATGTATTGATTAACCGACTCCCCCTGAGTTCTAACTCTTTCCAGAAATTCAATGTAGTCTCTTCATTTGTAGCGTTTTGCCCAGCTTCTATTCTGGTATTCTCATTTGTTACGGCTCTAGCAACGGCAATAGTATCTTTGGCTTGAGCTTCTGCCTTAGATAATGCTTCTTCCATAATCTTTGCTTTCGCTCTTTGTCCGTGAGATTGCTCGTTCCTTCTTTCCAAGATGTTATCTCATTGCGACCTTCAATTCTCAGAGATCTCCTTCATATTTGAATTCCATTGAAAGATTCGAAATGATTTTGAAGAAAACAGATTGAATCTTTGAACGAGAGAGAAATAAAAGAAGTTTTTCGAACAAAAGATTTAATTTTGAAGATATGCCCGAGATTTTAGGGATTTGAAATAAAACTGCAACGGACAATTATTTTAAGAAATAAAGTGAGAGATAAATTCTTTTAAAATAAAATCAAATGTTCAATCAACAAGACAATCATATAAATCAAGGATATTCGATTTTGAGACATGGAAGAGAGAGAAAAATGCAATTTAGGCAGTTTTTGGATACATTTGAAATGTCCAAAAATTAAGAGATTTTGAAAGAGAATCACAACAAATAGTTATTTTTGGAAATAATATCTCATAAAATCACATCACAAAATCACATATTCAATCAATCAATCAGATCAATCAGGTATATTCGAAAAAGATTTAGATGCGTACCTAATTTCCTTCCAAATATAATTTCTCTAACAAGAGATACTTACTTGATACGTCATTTAATAGAGTCACTTTCCTTTGATAGAACCACATGCGTACGGTAGAACCACTTATTCTGCTTCTGCTACGGTACTCTGATTTTGATCTCATCTAAGTCTGCATACTCCGAATTACACACTTCAACCATTATCTAGGTACAACTTGTTCTTCTTCTTTGGTACCTACAACAAATAAACAGATTCACGGTTTCTTTGGTACCCAAACCTTTTTGGGTCCTTTGACATTAGTTAACTTTGTCATTCTTAAGATAATCCCTCTGGTTGATCTCCAAAATTTAGGACAATCATTTTTTAAATGATTTTTATCTCCACAGTTTGAACACTTGAAAAATTCGCGACCAACAGGTTTTATGAAATGCTTTCTAAAATGATTTTTGTAAAAAAATCTTTCGAAGGATTTTGTTTTCGTCTCTCTTTGTAATTTGAAAAATCGTTCTTTAAAGAAGTTTCCTTTTCAAAACCGAGACCACACTTGTTCTAGTATGGAATTTGAATAGAAAGAATATGTTCCAATGTTTTCGAACCAAGAGAAAATTTTTTGCAAATAGCTGAAATTTGAGATTTACAAGATTCATTTTCCTTTAAAAGAGAATCACGATTTTCTTGAATATTCAGAATATCCTTTTTGAGAAGATCACGATTTTCTTGAACTTTCAAAACTTCCTTTTTGAGCAAATCGTGATTTTCTTTCAAATCAAAAACTTCCTTTTGAAGAAAATCAATCTTTTCTATTTTAGAAAGATCCTGTTGCCTTAAACTCAAATTCTCCTTTTTCAACTCAGAGATTTTCTTAAGAGCAACTTTATAATCCAAAAATAACTAATCAATATAGTCAGACACATCATCAGGGATTTCGGGACAACTTACTCTATTTCATCTTCGGAATCTGATTTGGCCATTAAGCAAATGGTGGCACGTTTTTCCTCATCGCTGTCTTCGCACTCTGTATCGCTCCATGCTTCAGCTTTCAACGCTTTCTTTTTCTTTTCAAATCTCCCTTTATTTTTCTTCAGGAGTGGACAATTTATCTTGATATGTCCACGTTTCCTGCACTCAAAACAAATTATTTCCTTACCCTCTTCAATGTCGCCAGAAGATTTCTCGAGTTGCTTGCTTTGTCGTCTTCCTTTGAAGTTTCTTCTTTTTCTAGCCATCCTTCTGAACTTCCTTACCATCACGGCTAGTTCTTCATCATCTTCGTCTTCCTCTGAATCTGTATCAGTTGAATAATATATTTTTTATTTCAAAGCAATTTCTTTTCCACCGTTGGAACCATCTTCATCATTCAATCGTTTAGATTCATAAGATGTCAATGTTCCCACAAGTTCATCAACAGTTAAAGGTGAGATTCTTGATGTTTCACGAATGGTGATTTTGATGTTGTTCCACTCCTTTGTCAATCCCCTCAGAATTTTGTTGACTCTTTCAGTTTGAGAGATTTGCTTGCCATAGTAGGTCAATCCATTTACAATATCTGTAAACCTGTTGATCATATCAAAAATGAATTCGTCAGGTTTCATCTTAAAAGATTCATATTTTCCAAGCAAAATATTTGTCTTCGTCTCCTTAACTCTATCAGTCCCTTAATGAGTAACCTGCAAAATTTCCCATATTTCCTTTGCTGTTTCACATGAGCAAATACGATTATATTGAGATGGAGATAAAGCACAATAGAAAGAGTAAATCGCTTTTGAATCCAAAGCTTCTCTTTTGGAGATTTCGATGGCACTAAGCTTTGATTTTTCTTTGCTACTTTCTTTTGACGAAGAGATTGTTGGGTTTGCTCCTTTTTGCATGACATCCCACATAAGTGGATCTTTAGATTTGATGAATGCTTTCATCTTGTTCTTCAAGATGTTGTAGTCTCTTCCATCAAAGTATGGAGGTCGTGTGTTGCTTTGACCTTCCACAATACCTGCTCCAAGGATGTCAGCCATGTAAGATCGTTACCTTAGAAGTATACATTTCCAAAAATAAGCCTTAGGCTCTGATACCAATTGTTGTTCCTGGTTAGGCTATACACCTAGAGGGGGTGAATAGGTGTATATATCGAATTTCGACAAATAATGCGGAATTGAAAATATCGAGTTTGATAGAGGCACAGGTATTAGCAGAATCATGCAGTGCTTCTGCCAGACGGTTAATAGATGCAGTTGATAGAGGCAGAAGAAGTAGAGAAGCGATGCACACAAGATTATAGTGGTTCGGCTTTGGGAAGCCTACGTCCACTCTCCCACATTAACAGTCTATTGGCTGGATTCCACTAAGTAATCGAGTAAGAGATACAGAAAGATGTGATTGCTTGAACACAAGCACTTCCAACAGAAGCGAGCTATGCCTCTACCCAGGCTTTCCACTCTGCACCCTTGACTCTGTATAACACCTCTCACAATATCTCACTTTAAGCACGAATAGATAATTGAAACAGATGGAGCTCTCTTGATCTATGAGTATTGATCTCTTGACTTCTCCTCCTTCTTCTCGAACTTGGTGGTCTTTATATACTCATCTTCTTCCAAGCCTTCCCGCTGGACAAAATTACCCGAGGATCAATCTCCAAAACTAGCCGTTGGTTGATTGTCGAATAAAGATCACGAGTCTTTTGAGGTAAGAGCAATTAGAGATTTGAGAGGATTTGCTCGCCCATATAATCAAATCCTTAACTCCATAAATCAAGCTTCTAATAAAAGAAATTATCTAAAGACGATTGCCAATCAATCAAGAGTCTTCATATGGAAAGTAATGAGAATATCTTTGTGATTGATGATCAATCAATTTAACTTAGACACGTAATCCTAACCAGATAATTGACCGTTAGTGGGAAAATTAAATCTGCTAAGATAATCAAGAATAAGATTGACTAAACAATGAGGATAAATCAAAGATCAAAATAAATCTCATCATGATTCTCGAATCAGTGTGCCTCTGCCACGAATCCTGCCTGCTTCTATCAAAATAAAAGCGTTAAGCACATTAAGTACAAAAGGCATAGAGATATATTTATAGTAATTCCTCAAGGTATAAATCAAAGTCTTTTCAATAAAGCATGCGAGTTTTGTTTCCTTCAAAATCAAATATAATATTCCTAACAGAAATTACGTCTAATGGGACCATTACAATTAACATTTTAACATAATAATTTATTTAATTATAATGTTACTTCTATATTATAAATATGACCTCGTTGACCCACGCTCGTTTGCCCATTAATGGTGGAGGAAAAGCTGAGTGGATGGATCTGGACTGGTACATTGGAGGTGGAAAAAGGCCAAAATGACCATTTTTGGCAGAAAATGATGAAACAATGAATAACTCGTCAATGTCTATCCACTAACATTGGAGGAAATGATGAAATCATGGACATTGATGATGGTGAATTGTTCAGTAAAGGAACAACAATGCAAAAAAATCATCAATTTCTATGCCTAAGGAATCGACTAATGTTTCGTTAAGAATAAACTAAGGTTAGGTCATAGTTCATATCCATATTCTCTTTCTTCCTCGTGGTTTGAGTCTTCGCAAGAAAAGCATCCATTTCTATATCTATTGACGAGTATTTATATCTTGAAATGTTCACTTGATTGTCATATCTTTCAATTGATCACTTCGATATCATAATTTTTTTTAAATTTGTTCATCTCAAATGTCAAAAATCTGACATGAGATAACATTCGAGATAAAATAATTTGTGATTTCATGTGAGAAATTATGAGAGTTTGATTGTTAGGTCCAGCACGCCTCCTGTAGCATGTCACCCGTTAGTATAATTATCAACTTTTCCAGGAAAAAGTTGCTGTTTTTTCAATGCTATGATTCCTTGATCCTTCTTTGCACTCAAATCTCTTCGCCTTCTATGTCTCTCGTCGTTGTTACTCCGTTTTGCTCTTTCTTCTTCTCTGCACAACCATTCCTTCTACTTCCTTCTTTTTCTTCAGCATCTATCATCATCAACTCTGTTTGCACGTTTAACAAAAAGGATTGGAAAGAATAAAAAAGGAATATACCATCTACGGACGCAACTGGCAAAAAAAGAGTCCAAAGACCTACCGATAATTTTCGCAAAAATTAAATTATATGCTGCATAAAAGAGCGCATAATAACAATTCTATTTCTTATTTTTCTTTTCTGCAAGAACTAGTTTGAAACAAAAATTCATTTGGTACGCAATTTTAGTTTTTTGTTTTCAGAATAAATTTTTTGCCCAAAAATGTGTTTGGAATAGAAATAAGAAGTACAAATTTTCTACTTTCCAGAATTAGAAATAAGAGTTCTTCTTATTACTCACTCATTCTCTCCTACATTATTGCCATTGATTGCCGGTTACCAGTTGCTGGTTGCTGGCCACCGGTCGCCTCTCTTGCGTCCTTGCCACAGGTAGTCGACCAACCACCATTCTCCAGTTCTCGACTCCTGTTTGCCATTCGTTGTTCGCTATCTGCTAGTCACATATCTATTCTCTACCCACAAATCCGTTCTAGAAAAAAACAATTGACGTATACAAATGAATTATTTTTCTTTTTTTTGTTTCGGTGCATAAAAGAACAGAAAAATAAAAATAAAAAATGCCACTAAGTGTACCTTTAATCTCTTTCTCACAGCTACCCTAATTACAACAGTATTATGAATATAAATAATTGATATAAAGCTTAAAAAAAATCTGCTAACGTAAATGCACTAAATTACTTAACTTCATTTGGGAGCACATGAGATTTGTCTTATAGTATGCCATATCAGTTTACACCAAACGTTTCATGGGATCCATATGATTTTATAATTTTATAGTACAAACTTTTTCTCATGTCTTTAGCTCATTGAGGAGAATCGAAAAAGTAAAATTGGAATATACATCTCCCGAAGGAAAATCGGCCTAAAGTTGTTCGTAAAGCGACTTTCACGCGTTGCTTCATGGTCGCTCCTTTTTTTCACTTCCCATTAATGTCTTATTATTTTGGACCTGAGCAAGTCCTTAAATTACTTCATTTGAACTTGGGAAAAGTACTAAAAAAATCCTCAACTTATTACATTGGTATCAATTCAGTCCTAAACTTTTCAATTGGACCAATTTATACCTAAATTTTTTTGCATTAGTACCAATTCAGTCAATCCATCCAATTTTGGCCAGATATTGCTGACATTGCTACCGATGGTGCCACGTGGGATGAGGATGATCGATGCTGAGGTGGAAATTTTAATTTTTTTAATTTTTTTCCTTTTCATTCTTTTATTCTTTTTTTCCCTCGTTAGCGAGGGTCGTCGTCAACCCTCGTCGGCCATTGGGTGAGGGCCAGCCAACCCTCGTCGACCGCTGGTGAGGGTTGGTTGGTCCTCGTCGGCCACTACGATGGTCCCAGCCCTCGCCCGTGGCCCATGAGGGCCTCGCGGCCTTGCGCACGGCCGGCGAGGTTGTGGTGCCCCTGGGCAAGACCATCGTGACCGAGTTGAAATCCAATGCATTTAGGGCTTTGTGTTGGTTCCCCTTTTTTTGTTTTTTTTTTGGGTGGGGGGTGGGGTAAGGGGAGCGACTTGATTTTATGATGCGGTGAAGCCATTGCGGATTTGGGAATCTAGGGTTGCTCGGTTAAGTTTCTCGAGGCTTTATCGGCAACGGGGTTGGCGGGTGAGTTGCAGATTTGGGAATCTGGAAATTTACTTGTGCCTATCCAAGAAATGGAGTTGCCTATTGGAAAAATTTCTTGAAGTAAGATACTCATTTTGTTGCTGCTCAACTTGATATATTGACACTCTCAAATTTGGATTCTCTCTTGGCAATCTCTTAAGGCCGAATTTCTGCTATGCGTTTTTTTTTCAATCTTCGCTGAAAATATGCATAGCAAATTGCAAGTCATTACTCCGTATCATTTGAGGTGCACACGTTTGAAGTGTCTAGAACAGCTTTGTTTCCCATGTTGCCTTCTTCTTATTATTATTATTATTTTTTTTGGGTCAAATGTTGCCTTATTATTATTATTATTATTATTATTATTATTATTATTATTATTATTATGGGTCGAATGTTGCCTTATTATTATTCTTTTGGTCGGGAATGTTGCCTTATTGACTAGTGCTGTGCATGAGGCATGAACTAGTGCATGAAACTACTTCTATTTTGTGGGTCAATGCCAACACAGGTCCCTGTGACCTCTGTTGATGTACCACCTGGACAAACTATTGTTTAGGTAGTGGGAAATGGGACAGCTCGTCAAGAAGTTTGAAAGAGAAAAGGACGAAGGTTCTGGCAGCTTTTCGAGTGGACACAACACACTGCAGCTGCACATTGTACTGGGTAAGGCATCTCGCACGATTAGTCACAAGTCAGTGTTATTGAGTCCACTATGCATTATTGGTGCGAGACTACTTTCTTTCTCGAAAGAAAAATAAAAGAAAATTGTACATCAAAGCTGCCGTTCGAGAATAATTGCAAAAATCTATTAATGTGTTAATACATATCTTGCTACTAATTCAGTGATGAATTTAGGAATATCCTGCACCATAATCAATACATGGTGATAAAGAATCACGACTATTGAATTAGCCGGTCTGCAATTAAATTAAACAAGATTTAATTTAATAATTTTTATTTTTGATTATGTCGTATGTACATATGATGCACACGTATACTCTTAATGGACTCATGTTAATGTGTCAAAATGCCCACGTGGGGTCACACTATTTTATTTTGATTATGTTATATATGTAGATATATATTTATGTATAGCGTATTGACGCGCGTGCAACAGACATGGTCAGCACATAATGTGCATGTGCTGACCTATGTGTTCTCTTTTATTGAAAAAGAAAAAGAGGAAAACAAAGCTTAATGCACACGGTCTGCTGATCGCAAGTCATAGTGTGATATCCAACCCGACCCGAAAGAAAGGATACCTGTTCCTTTTTCGTTTTTTTTTTTAAAGTAGGGACCCCACGTACATAAGACCCTAATGAAAAAGAAAGCTCCAGTCCAGTATGAAACATTAAAGTGGCTGCTTAAACAAACTCATGTTGGCATAAACAAAGAAGACCCTATGTGTTCTCTTGTATTCCTGGTGTCTGAGCAGAAAACTCACAGAGTTAATTAATGGCAAAAATCCTGATGGAGACAGATCTGCTGAACAACAAATCCTAGCAACACGAGTAAGGTGATGTTCCCTAATTAAGGTGGTGTTCTACAGTGGCTCGACACGACTAATGGCGCCATTGGTTAGCCTAAAGGACCAGGCCTTGGGGCAAAGATGAAATTAACAAAAAGTTTGTTGGCGCGAAAAGAGCCTTTTAGTTTACATTAAATTATATTATATTATATTATATTAGTCAAATCATAATATTCAGGCATACGCATAATTGAGCTGTACAGATAGACTTACATAAAATGTGTGCTAACTCAACATAAATGTGTGATAACTGATGCAATGCTTAAAAAAAATCTGATAACGCAAATGCACTAGATGATTAACTTCGCTTGGAAGCACATGAGATTTGTCATGTAGTAAGCCATATCAATTGCACCAAATGTTTTCACGAGATACATATGATTTTATAATTTAACAGTAAAAACTTTTTCTTATGCCTTTAGCTCATAACTTTTTCTGTTCCCAGACACAGATTTGGAGCGAAAACAATAACAAAAAAAAGTTGATTCTGAAAGAAAGAATAACTTTTGAGAATCACAAAACAAAATGAATCACACATCTCTCACTTTTTGCTCGACCTAAAATAGAACGAGGTCTTATTTTCAAAGAAAAATGTACAATATAATAAATTAAAATAAAACAAATAAAAACATCTAAAAAATCAGAAAAGTTTTAAAAATTTAAAAATTGAAAAAATCCCTAAAAATAGAGGAGGCTTAGATTAGGCTAGATTGACCTTATTTTTATAAATTTGGGCATAGATTTCCTAGATTTTTTTTAAGGAAAATCATAAACACCTTTGAAATTAAATCCGAGCCACATTTCTCTAAGCCTTCAGGTATTCGTTAGGGTATTATGATGCAATTTATCAATGCCATGATTACTTAATTGTGCAGTTGATTTTATCGGTTGTGACTTGCCTAGGTTTATTATTTTAAACGCAGTTTAGTTTTATAAAATTTTTGAAAATGACAAAATTAACAAGCATAAACACTTAGCAAGCTCTCGTCTTAAGTTTTGGATGAATTTAGATTGAGATCTGATTTCCCAAAACCAAAAACGCATACCAACGCAGAACAGTGCCGTGCATTTTCCTCGCAGAATGAGAGTGTCGTTAGTATCGGTTGTATGCTCGCTCAAAAAAGTTGGATAAAATCACACAATAAATCAATAAATGACGAAAATTACTTGTCATAATTCTTGACATTTATTTTTATATTTCAATATACAATATGTTATATAAGAGAATTAATATGAATTAATCTCCGATTAATTCGAAATGTAAGATAAAATTTCACAGAATAACTGAAGAGGAATTCTTTTCGGAAACAGAAATTATGTGCAGTTACTAAACGCGATTCTGTTCTATGAACATACATTTTATGTAGTTACAAATGCGTTTTGATTTTCTAAAATTTATCTATAGAATTAGAAAAAGTCATTTTAATCGAAATCACTTTTTAGGATCGGAATGATTGTCACGCGGGCCTTTAGTTATCCTTTCACTTTCCATGACATCATGACTAAAGTCATTATTCCAAAGAAGGCTGCCGGTGGATTATTACCACAGTTTCATGACCGAGCCATGCACGCAATATTGGGGTCCATATGCACTCTTTTGTTCGATGGAGCTCAGCCGTTGGAAACTAATTTAACTAGGCATTAAATGGTGATGTGTCCCGTCCCAAATTAATAAAGATGCTTTTTGAAAGAGCTGAATAGACGAAAGTGAAGCATCAAACACGAGGGATCTTGGCTACAAATGTGGAAATAAGTCAATAGATTAATAATAAGCCAAGATGGTTATCAAGAGATCTCTTGGAAGTAAAATATACAGAGGAATCATGAACGCTTTTATTGTTCTTACGTACTTTTTTTGGCACTCAAATCTCTTCCCTTTCTTGGCCCATCTTCGTTCTTGCTCTGTTTCACTCTTATCTTCTTCTCAGGAGAACCATTCTTCCTTCTTTTTCTTCATTCTCTCTCTGTCTCTCTGTTATTTTTGTAGCCTTCTGTGCACATTCTGCAAGCACATGTCGCTGTGACCTCCGTTGATCTTGATGTATGGTCAAGTTCCTATCAATCCCAAAAAGGTGGGCCCATTCAAGCCTGAATCATTGGGTCCAATTTTGCATTATTAGTGTGAGACTCAAATCTTTCTTTCTCAAAAGAAAAGTTCAAAGAAAATTATCCATCGGTGTTGCCGTTTGAGAATAATAAGAAAATTACAACCATATTGTGATAAGGCAAGCTTATGATAATTATTTCACCTCAAGGGACGCCTTGAGGGGCTTCGTGTCAACAAATTTAGGAAAGATAATATATGAAAAGTCAAGACTAATTTTCAGCTAATGGTTAGTATGGATTAGATATAAGAAACTAACTTGTCCCAAATCTAACGTGTCAATAAGGAGAAACATCAACAAAATAAGCTATTCAATACCCTGATTAGAGCAATCTTTCGTATGTTTAGATGGTTGTCCATGAGCAAGGGAGGAAAGGACGTGGAGACTTGGACATCAGTGATGGTGACCGATCAAGGAACAGTAAAATTCAAAAACTTTGGTTCATAAATGATGAAAACCTTGGCCACTTTGTCAGTAATTGTATGTTTTTGAAAAAATTTAAAATCGATCTGTGGCGACTGTGTAATATTTGAAAAGTAAAAGATTCTATTAAGGATTTGAAAGAAAAGGGGGAAGCTCTTATCGAACTGAGAAACCACAAAATAATGTTCGTAGTGACTTGGAATCATTTTTCAAATTGATTTTATCCTATAAAGAGTACTGATATTCAAGAAAATTTCTAACCATTTTCTCTTGATGCTGCTGGACTCACCTCCATTTTGCCCCGATGTGGGGTGGTTCTTGACAAGGTTAAGAATGAAAACTGCCGTTCAAAGGGGTTATCAACGGTCACCTGTAGTGTTTGGGGGATATGAAACGAATGCCTCCGTCGTCCCAACCCATGTAATCGCTGCGAATGGTCCCTACTTCCGTAGGTCCAGATTTTGCTGTCTTATCCGCTCCACTTCTCTCTTAAGTGTGTATAGGACGTGTTTGGACTAGGCTTTGCCTCTCGTCTTTTGAGAAAACGTCCTTTTGAAAGTTTTGAACAACTTTTGATTGAAAAAATCTTTTTCGTTTTCTCCAAAAAATTTACCCGTCAAGGGGATTTTATGATGCACCATGCATGTTCTTATTCATGTTCAGACAACCTCCTATTTCAAAACATGAATGCCAATGAAGTTAGAATTCTATGTCTTTTCCAGACATTAGATTCTGAAAGCTTTTCTTTTCTTCTCAGTTTTTTATTCAACATCTTCAATGGATTGGGGAAAGGGATACTTACCTGTCCCCCGCGGCTGGAGATCCCTGAAAATGCGGAAGAAACATGTTATTGTACGTTCACGAATTTTTCAAAAAATTAGAACGATACATCTTACCCTTGGTCGTGTGCCCCTGCGAGTGCACACAGGTTGTGAAAATCTGTCCTCCTTGATGGCGAATCCCTATCAAGGATAAATAACAAGTGTTAACTCATATTCCCAAATCCAAGATAAATTGGGACGATACGACTTTACTCTTGATTTGCATTCCGTTATGATGTTGCGTATTGATATGAACAACATCTATCAAATTCCTCTATCTGTGCTTGAAGGTATTTGCAACGCCTACGGTCCATTTGCCCCAGCTGGGCGACGTCTGGTTTGTCATTTGAATGCATGAGCTTTTGGGTGCATTGTCTCTTTTATCACCTGAGATAAAAAAAAATGGAGAAAAATTTATCCCCAGATCTGATTAAAAATCAATTAGGAACGATACGTCCTTTTACCAAACGAGTGGCTCTGCGGCCAAATGTATTTTACACTGAAGAGACGAATTTTACTATGCTCCACGGGTTTGGGGAATTTGCCCCTATTTTCGATAGAAATGAGCCTTATCGAGATGTATACAATACAAATAGATCCCTAATACAATCAATCTAAGGGACGAGATAGAGAGGACCTAAGCAAAATTAGTCTTATACAAGAGAACTAAAAATGCCAAACCAATCAAAGGAATGTGGTCTGAACACTTGGAGATGCCCCAGTTCCAGTCTTTGAGATGTGACTCCAGGATCACCGATTTTTTTTTTTTAGGTGGTTTTAGATATATCAACCATATAAAGACATGCACATGAGACAAGTGAGGATAAAACTTCTAAAAATCAAAGGATTTGGCACCTAAGGTCAAGGTTCCCACCTCGAGTTCTAGAAAGAGCCGATTCCATTGCACAGCTATCGTTGCATTGGGACTCGATCCATAGTTCGAAGTGAGCGGAATTGAAAAGTGGATTACCCCATGTTTTTCCTCATGGAGATTCCATTTTCAATTCCTTCTATTGTTTTCCTAAAGAGGGCGCCAGGGGTTTTAGGCGCGGCTGTGTGTATTCATTGTGTCGTGCTAAAGCAATAAACTGCATTTCATTTAGAAAACACCGCTTCAATATAAACATCCACACAATCATACATCCAAAACTCCTACCTGCATAAAATAGAGTTAACAAGTACTCCACCCCTTATTTCTCCAATCTGCAAAAACATTTAACACCTCAAGGGTTAAAGTACGTACCTCACCTTGAAGAGTATCTGCATAAAACATGTTAGAAAAATCAATCAACTTTTTAATCGGCTCAAGTTCTCTAAAGTCCCCAGCGGAGTCGCCAGTCTGTCGCGACCCTCTCGAGGTTCGCCGGGGGCTCTCGAGGGCTAATGGGCCGTCCAGTCTGGTCGGACGCGGGCCTCTCCCAAGGCCCGTTACCCAAATCGCAACGGAGGTATACGTAGTCGACATTCAGTGTGGTCTAGTGATATGTGCTAAGTGTGCATGCTATGGAGTCGCTACCAATCATTTTTTGGAGGGTATGATTGGACCACCCTATTGAATAGTCGGGAGTTTCTATTCAATTCTGCGATAACCAGAGAAATGGGTTCGGGGACTTAGTTACGTCAACTGTCAGAGTTGACGCCCTTTCGGTACCTAAGTTGACTGAATTTTCTGACCTAAGATTTCATGCAGATGAGTGGAGTACGAATCCTAAATCTAGGAATTCATGCAAATAGGAATGACTATCCTGGCAATCACAATCAATAATAAAATGCGCAAATCAATGAATCCAAATATGCAAAATAAACACATCAAATCAACATGACACTCATAAGAAGGCTCTATTAACCTAAATAAGTATCAATCAAGCTTAGGAATGATTTAGACATGATTTTACCCATAAGGGGTAAAGTCGTAATTTTGAGACAAAATGGACGATTTGCCCAAAAAGGGCAAAATCATCATTTCGGAATGAATCCAGAGGAAAACAAAGTCAAAAATAGGTTTGGTCACTCAATTGACCAATTTCCTTTTTTTTTGCAATTTTCATGATTTTCTGGAATTTTAGAAACCGATTTACCATTCGAAGGGTAAAATCGTCATTTTCTAAAAATGGGAATGAAATGTGGAAATCTTAGACATAAGGTTTAGCCACCTATCTGGCCCATCGCCAAATTCTAAGCAATTTCCACAATTCATTGGAATATCAAAGACGATTTACCCTTTGAGGGGTGAAATCGTCATTTTGGATTAAAGGGGAGAAAATCCCAAAAATGAAAACAAATCAATTTTTTGTCATTTTCAGCCTTGGAAAATTTTTAAAAAATTTTTAGGAATTTTCTGCAATTTTTCTCAATTTTTTTTATTTTTTTCTTTTGATTTTCCATTTTTTTTTAGATTTTTCTATTTTTTTTATTATCAATATTTTCTGAAAATATTTTCTTTGACAACATACCACACTTAAACCAAATAAACAAGCTAACTACTAGATTGAAATAAATACATGCAAATCAAGTCTATAATGGCAATATTTTAGAAAAATAACTCTGATATACGGATCGGGTACGTAAAATATACCGGATTGGGCACCGACCTTCAATCGCCCAGCCCCAGCCTGCGACCATCTCCATGCCCGTTACCTGTCGATCGCCATTAGAATGTCAATAGTCAATTTCACAAATTAAGACTAAAATGATTTTTTTTTTTTTAAAAAAAAAAAAAATCAAAATCGGACACTGTTCAGACACTGTTCCGGCACTGTTCCGACACTGTTCCGACACGTTCGGACACGGCTTCGACACGGCTCGGACACGGCTCGGACACGCTTCGACACGGCTTCGACACGCTCCGACACGGCTACACGTTCCGACACGCCGACACGCTCCGACACGTCGACATGCTCCGACACGGCTACACGCTCCGACACGCTCCGACACGGCCCGACACGCTCCGACACGGCCCGACACGCTCCGACACGCCCGGACACGTTCCGACGACGGGACGGTGACCCGAGGCCGTTTCTGAGCTCCACCAGCGGCGCGTAGGCTCCACAAGCTCCGAAGGAGGAGGTAGGACTTCGGGGCAGTCGCCGGAGGCGATAGCGCGCTTTGGCGATGACGGATTTGGCCCGATCCGAAACAAACCCGAACCAAACTCCGAAACGGGTGGAGGCCGCGGGTCTTGGGTTATTCACGGCGGCTTTGAGGTACGACGGCGGAAGGGGGGGTTCTATTTTAGGCGTCCACGAAGAAGAAGAAAAGAAAAGGAAGAAGAAGCTACGGGAGAGGAAGGAGAAGAAGAAGAGCCAGAAGAAGGAGCCGAAGAGGAAGAAGAAGCCAGCGACGGATGAGGGGGAAAGGTGAGTAAATAATAAAAAAAAATAAAATAATAATAAAATAAAATATTAAAAAGTAAGAATAATAATAAAATAATCAAAAGCAAAGACAAAATGATTAGTTCCCTTTTCCTTTTGAATGATGATGTTTTCACTCCTTTTCCTTTTTATCATTACTAATATTTTTGTCAAATTCAATTTTATGGTGATCAGAAAACACCCAAAATCGAACCTGAATTTTACTATTTTATGAGGTCCAAAAGTAAAGAAAATTAAAAATAAAAATACTGACTATTTTTCTATATTTTTGTGACCTCGAATACTACTTTTCTTGATTTTTATTTTATTTTTATATTTTTCGAAAATAATAATAATAAAAAAATACGAAAAATATGAAAAATATTTTTTTTATCCAAAATGGTCCCTTTGGCTTGGCCAAGGTTACCAAAGTTGATTTTGTAATTTTCAGCTTTTTATGGATTTTCTATGAATTTTTTAAAAAATAAAGGAAACAAAAAGGTTGATCAAAATTTAGGTGTCAACAAGGACATACCGACCTGGTTTGGGCCCATCGACGGTGGCTGATGCTCTGGTGAGGGCTGGTCGGATGTCGGGAAGCTCCCGGGCGCTCGCTTCTCTCCCCCGCTTCTGTTCGAACCTCCCCCTCGTTCTTTTTTTCTCTCTCGGCCAAGCTTTTCATCTCTTTCATGGCCGACCGTCCCTCGCCCACTTACCATCACGCACCTTTATCTTCATGTTCGGTCGGCCATTGCCCTTCTTTTTTTTGTTTAATCTGCTCCCCCCATCCCCCGTTATTGCTCTGCTTTTAGCACACTTCGCTGGCCACGGTGGGTCTGCAACTTAGTTACAGACCCAGTCGGACCGGGTATGGTCGGGTCTGACCCGACCGGCCCGGTTCGACCAATTCGCCCAAATTGGGCCCAAAATTGACCCATTTTCATGAAATTGACGGAAAAATCGGACTTCTTGACATGTTTTCTATCAAATAGGGATATTTTCGTGAATCAATTGATTGCAATTTAGTGAAAACCTCAAATTGTCCCTAGGATCCGAATATGATTTTCGCTTAATCGATGGCCTAAATGACCCAATTAGTCAAAATTGAGGCCGCCAATGGATTCATCACGATGAAACCCATAGGGTAGAGGTGTTTAATTTTAATGGGTGTGCCCGTGTGAAATTTAATTTTCGACAATTGTGAAACCGGGGACTAAATTGAAAGAAAATTATGCAATTAAGCCCTTGTGGCTAAAATTGATCAAATTGGAGGGCAAATTGACCCAATTGCACTTCAAAACTTTAGAATCCAATGTTTTAGCTTATAAAAAGTGAGAATTGAAAATTAAAGGACTCGAAATGAATTTGTTAGGTTCGGTTCGGGTTTATGTTTGTTAAGGAGCATAGTTACCCAAGCCGAATTTTTGAGATTTAAAGTGACACACTTGAAGAGGAAATTAAAAAAAAATTATTGAACATTTTTGGATATTTTTCTGACCACGAATGGTATTTTTCTGATTTGTTGGGTATTTTTATAATTAAATAAATTCGAAAAATATTAAAAATACCAAAAAATATTTTTTATTCAAAATTGGTTCCCGAGGCTAAGTCAAGGCTTCCAAAGTTGATTTTGTGATTTTATGACCTTTTTGATATTTTTAATTAATTTAAAAAAATCACAATAATAAATGGTCAAAAATCAGGTGTCAACAGTAGGAAAATCGATTATGATTGAACTAAGGCGTTAGATAAATCCACTGAAACTTGAACAAATGCATTACACATTTCCACAAAGGTTTAATTCTGAAAAATGTGTTTGCTATTGGTTTTGTAATTTTCCAGGAATACTACGACTCTTGCCCCCCGAACTTTGATTGGAATAAAAGATTCTCGTAAAAGCCTTCGCAATGATCATGAGAGAATCTTAATCTCGTATTTTTCATAATTTATTGAGTAAAATTATAATTTGTTGTTGCTAGCACTATCACCTAAAAGGTGAATATGTGATTTAGACCAATCATGATAAGTTAAAGCGGAATTAAAATAATCAAGATAAATTATATTATTAAATGAATTTTTATTCCAAATATATTTTTATGAGCAATAAAATAGAAAAATAGATAAACAGTATGATTATGCCATGCCTAAGCTCCCACAACTACTCTCGATTACTCTCTCTTTCTCTTTCTCATCATCGCCCTCTCCCACAACTAAGCCTAGTTAAAGCACTCTTTCGAATATTTAGATGTTTTTCCATGAGTTGTAGAAGAATAGACCTGGAGACTTGGACATCTGTGACGGTGACTGATCAAGGAACAACTAAATGCCAAAAAAAAAAAAATCATTCATTTCTATCACTGGATGGAGGCGACCGACGTGTGCTGTGGCCTCTTTGTATTTTTAGTTTTTGGTCGGTGTCTACATTGGGGTTCTTAGTATGTTTACATTTTGGCCGGTGTCTACGTTGGGGCTGTTTGCTTACCATTCAACTTCCCAAGTGTGGCTCCATCCATTCCCGTCTTCTCTTTTTTCCTAGCATTAAAACTCAGCCGTTTATTATAAACCAAAGCCTTTTTGGAAAACGTTGTTGATTTTTTTTGGCTCCCCGTCCTTCGAAAAAATTAAAACGAACAGAAAATAGGTTCATAAATGAATAAAACCTGCATATCTTTACTTGTCAATAATTGAATGCTTTTGGAAAAATTTAAAATCGGTTTTGGATGAATGCAATATTTGAAAAGTAAATTCTAAAAGTAAAAGACTCCGAATAGACCCAAGCATTTGAAAGAAAATGGGGAAACTTCAATCGGAACGGGAGACCACAAAACAATGTTAGTGGTAAGTAATCAAGAAAGTAAACTGGTTTAAAATGTTATCAAAGAAGGGCAAAAGTTTAACTTCGGTAGAAATTTTGACCTAACAATTCTAACTGAAGTTAGATTGACATTCCAATCTATCAATTTGCTTAATTATGATGTTACTTTTATATTTTAAATATGATCCCGTTGACCCACGCATGAGGTTTTTTTTTTTTTTTTAGGGCGGGCGGTGTTTAGGACTAGTAACTAATCAGTGTTTGTCCATTAATGGTGGAGAACAAGCTGAGTGGATGGATTAGGACTAGTATACCAGCAATGGAAAAAAGGACAAAAGGACCGTTTGCGGTGGCGAAGGATAAATGGATGGATAACTCATCAACGTCCGTCCATTAGCAGTGGAGAAAAGCATGGAGATATGGACGTTGATGTTGGTCCAGTAAAAGAATAATAATGCATAAAATCATCAAATTTCTATGCTCAAGGAATTGACTGGTGTTTCGTTAAGGTCAAACTAAGATTAGGTTTAGGAGCTCCACCCATCTCCTTTATTCCTCGTGGTTTGTGTCTTTGCTAGAAAATGATCCATTCCATGTCCATTGACTAGTGTTTAAGTATTAAAATGTCGACTTGATTGTCAGATCTTCCAATTAATTACTTAAGTATATATATATATATATATATATATATATATATATATATATATATTTGTAAAATGTTCATTCCAAGCGCTGAAAATTTGAACGTGACATGATAGTTGAGGTAATACACTTTTAAAAAATTATGGCAATTAATCGATCACTTAACTATATCATGTTACACTTTTTGTTTCGTCGAATCGTCCTACACTTGTCGCCCTATTGATTCGTGCATGATGTGCACAGTCTGCAAACTACTTCAACTTTGTGGGTCAATGCCGACAGTCTTCGTTTGATGTACCATCACGTTCCTATTAGTCTCCGTCAAAGAAGATGAGTTTGTCCCACACCCATCTGAGTCTGAATCATTGATTCCATTGTGCATTATTGGTATTAGACTCGCTCTTTCTTTCTAAGGAGAAAAATATGAAAATGTCAGTTGATGTTACCGTTTAAGCTATTCGACCTTCTTTGACACGATCTTCTATTGAATTTTAATTGCCGAGAATTCAAGTTTAACCACACCTACCTACATTGATTTGGCCATTACAAGTTACAACTTCCCCAAATGTGCCTTTATTCTAAACTAATATGTCTCAAGCATCTGATTTTTTGGCTTCTATTTTGGTTTATCATTATTCGATTCAGTTGATGTTACACTGATGAAAAATGTACACATTATTAAAAACAACATATTTTCTTATTTTTTTAATGGTCAGTTTCGAGTTGGAGCAGCCTGTACCAAGAAGCAACCTAAGCAATTAACTGATGTTTAGTTAAGACCTTAACTAAGGTTAGATTGTAGGCCTTTCTTTTTTCCCCTAAATAAGTTTGTCATCGTTGTTCCCCTTCCTTCATCCTCAATTGTACTCAAATCTCTTGGCCTTCTTCGTCTCCCATCGTTCTTGCTCTGTTTTGCTGTTCTCCTCATTTGCACTCGAATTCTCTGTTTCGTTCTTACTGCCCTTCATTCATCCTCATCTGCACTCAAATCTCTTGGCCTTCTCCCGTCGTTCTTGCTCTGTTTCGCTCTTCTCCTCATTTGCACTCAATTCTCTGTTTAGTTCTTGTTCCCCTTCCTTCATCCTCATCTCAACTCAAATCTTTTGGCCTTCTTCATCTCCCATCGCTCTTGCTCTGTTTCACTCTTCTCCTCCGCATACCCGTTCTTCTTCTTCCTCGCTTTCTTCTTCTTCTTCTGCTGCTGCTGCTGCTCCTTTTCATCACTCTCTCTGCGCGCGCTCTCTCTCTCTCTCTCTCCCCCTCTCCCTCTCCCCCCCCCCCCCCCCCACAAACCCTCTCTCTTTTTTTGCGCTTTTTGTTTGTCGGACAGAAAATCAAGAAAAACGTCGATGGAAGCTGCCATTGGTATTGTATGGGATGTCTTGAAGATGGGGTTTCCTCTCATCAAGCGTGGATTCGGATACGTCATGTCCTCCAAGAGCTACGCCGACAAGCTTCAGCAGGAAGTCAATAATCTGGACGAGGCCAGAAACAAAAATCGGAGTATCCACGCATGGGTCCCAGAGTTTCTGAAAATTGCTGAGGATGCGTCATTGGAGGCACAAGGCTTGTTGGATGAATTCAACAGGGCGAGCAAGACTTGCTGCGGCGGGACTCTTCCCGACCCCAATTGTCGCTATCAGTTTAGTAGGAAGGCCAAGAGGAAGACCGATTACATTCAGAAACTTGCCGATCTTGGGAATGAAGTCGGGAATCTTGCGAACCAGGTTGAGAGGGTCGTCGTTCTTGAAGCAGCGGCCAAAAGTAATGTTCGCGACTTCCACGGTGTCTTCAAGACGTGGAAGGAAAATGCTGAGAAGGCGTTGAAGGAGGCGCAAGACCTGACGCAAGACCTGTTGGGCGACTTTGAACGGGCGAGCCAGACTTGCGGCCACGGGACTCTTCCCGACCCCTGTTGTTGCGTTCCGTTCAACAAGAAAGCCGAGGTCGAGATCGGGGTCATTAAGAATCTCGCTCAAGAAGGTAGCCAATTCAGGACAGTGGACGACATCTGCTTCGTCGAGACTCCGGCCAGGAGAGAAGGCAAAGATGTCGTCCAGTTGACCACCACCGCGACGGCCTCCGTTTTATCTGGCATCTTTGAATCCAGAGTTTCGATGATACGGAGCATCATGGATGCTCTTGCCGATAACAGCAATAGTGTGGTCGGGGTTTACGGGATGGGTGGGGTCGGCAAGTCCACCCTTTTGGAGGATGTCAAAAGGATACTAATCGAAGAGAGGTCGTTTGATTGCGTCGCCAAGGCCGACGTCTCGAAAAATCTAAACATCCATACGATTCAAGGAGATATTGCAGCATGCTTGAAACTCACTGATGTAAAGAAGGAAGAAACTATCAGCGCGCGAGCGGAGCTTCTGCGCGAGAGGTTGGAAAAGGAGGCTGAGGAGAAGAAGAAGGTGCTCATAATACTGGACAACCTATGGGAGAGGCTGGACTTGAAATTAGTCGGCATTCCCTGCGGACATGACAACAAAGCCATAGGATGCAAGTTGTTGTTGACGTCGAGAGATCAACATCTTTTGCAATGGAAAATGGGCTGCGACAAGGATTTCGCCCTTGGTGGGCTGCAGGAGGAAGAGGCAAGAGCTTTGTTTGAGGGGATGGTGGGAGACAAAGCTCATCAGGACGAGTTCAGACCCTTGGTGAATAAAGCACTCCACAGATGTGCAGGTGTGCCTTTACTTATTGTTACAATGGCCCCGCGTTTTAAAAATGCTGAAATATTTCAATGGGACGTCGCTTTGAGAAAAATGGAGGAGTTTAAAGATAAAGATATCAATAAATCGATTGATTATATGTTGAAATGGAGTTATGATGAGTTAGAACCGGAGGTGCAGGAACTATTACGACTCTGTGTTGTTTCTAGTGTCTCCAAGCCTTCTCTTGACTACTTGGTGAGGTTCGGCTGCGGTTTGGGGTTATTTCAAGAAGTTGGCAGTCTGGAAGAAGCTAAAAGTACGTTGCAAACACAGATCCGCACTCTTCAGGCTTCTTCCCTTTTGTTGGATAGCAAAGACGTTGGTGGTTTCAAGATACACGACTTAGTACGCGATTTTGTTATCTCGGTCTCGAGAGATCACCACCCTCTCCTCATTTTGGAAGATAAAGTTAAGTCAGAGTTGCTGGAGAGGAAGCTGGAAAGTTGTAAGGCGATGAAGGCGATGTGCTTTCCCAACATGAAGGAGCTTCCTCGAGAATTAAATTGCCCCGAATTGCGCATCCTTTTGCTGTCCACAAACGACGATTCTCTTCATATTCCATATTCATATTTCAACTCTATGACGAATCTCATGGTCTTAAATCTCACAGGAATACGTCTAACTTGCTCTCCTTCACCGTCTCAATTCTTGACGAACTTACACACCCTGTGCTTTCGAAATTGTTCATTTGAGGATGTGGCCATTCTTGGCAATCTAAGAGAGTTACAGATACTAAGCATTGTGCACTCCAAAATTCAGCGATTGCCCAAAGAAATTGGGCAACTGGTAGAGCTTAGGTCGTTAGACTTGAGCGGTTGTAGAGAACTTGAGGCAATTGAATCGGGTGTACTTGGAAGGTTGACCAAATTGGAGGAGTTGTACATGGAGGACAGCTTTCACCAGTGGAGTCCACGGGAGCAAACTGAACCAACCAATGCCAGTCTTATTGAGTTGAATGAGATGAAGAATCTCCGCACTCTGCGTGTATCCATTCCCGATCCAAGGGTGCTCCCAAAGGATCTAAACTTCGAGCAATTAACCAAGTTCAGAATCCTAATAGGTTATTCGCGGCAGCAGATGTTCGATCCTTGGATCCGTTACAAAGGATCAAGGACATTGGTACTAAGGTCGAATTCAACAAGCGATTTTCTTCAGGAAAAATGCATACAAAGTGCCTTACGCAAAACTGACGAGCTGTTTTTGGACGAGTTGAACATAACTGGGCAAAGTATCTCCACCGTGTCCTTCAAGACATTAAAAGTAGTACGAGTTGAATGTTGCCACAAGATGGAGGTTCTGTTTCCTTATTCGGTGGTGAGAGAACTTCCACAATTAGAAGAGATTGAAGTTGTCGGTTGCGAGTTAATGCGGGGGATTGTAGAAGCTGATGATGATCGTGGCAAATTCGAGTTTCCTAAGTTGCGTGTATTGAAATTGCGTGACTTGCCAAATATCGAGAGTTTTTTCACCGCCGGGTCGGCTCCTTCGAGTAGTTCATCAAACGACCAAGTTGGCACTCAAATTCCATTCTTCAATGGACAAGAGGTAACTTTCTATTAAAAGAGTGTTAATTATTTATTTATTTTTCCTCCCTTTGCTAATTAGATGTAACGCACATTATGATGCTTTCAATTTGTTATTTTCAGTTTATTTTCTTCATAATTACCTTGTCCGTTCATGTCTTCCCTGTAATTAGATAAAGCAAAATCTTCCATTTCTCCTAACTTAGTAGAAATTCAACTAATTGAATGAAATATATGTAAATTTATCTTGTGAAAGGTTGCGAGTTATTTTAAATTTGCGTTCTGCAAGCCTATCGATATTAATAGGGTTTCATAAAGTAAAATTGAAGGGAATGTTTTTGGCATTAAATTAATTTCATAAGTAAAGTTATTTGTACTCCTTCGAAATGGATTCCATTGTATTTGTTATTATCCCAAAAAAATGTATAGTATGCTAACCTAGTTGATGGACGTTTTTTATTATATGTTTATTGTGCTTAAATAAGCGCTTAGTCATTTCATAGGCCCCATAATTGTAAGAGCACAGAATTTCCGGACTTTTGCATTCGATGTCCTGTTTAAATTGGTGGGGCCCAAGACTCCCGCGACGTGATAGTTCCCTCGTCCGTAAAAAAGTGGGTGGAAATGTAAATTGTGGGCCCCACATGCTATTAATGTCTGATTACGACTTAATCTTCTTTTCATGCTTTGAGCTTCCGTAGAGAGAGCTTGGTTTCAATGATGATGGAACTACTAACTAGTACTTCTCATAGTCATTACACACTGGCCAAGCATTGCATATTTCGTTGGGTTTCCGTCCTTTATTCTTTGGATGGAGTACAACTGGTTCACTAGTCAAATTAAGCTCTCCGCATTGTAAGTTCTTTACCACAGGAAAAGACTGGAAACTAGAAACGACATTAGAGTATGGTGATACTGATTTTCTTATTCCGTTTGTTCATTTTATTCTTTTTTTGTTCTTTTTGTGCGACTCAATAATCCTCCTTACATACTCATCTATATTCACATCTCGAACGCTCATGAATTCGAGATTTAATTAAATCATCTATTTCATGAATGAATTCCACAGGTTGCCTTTCCGAAATTGGAGACATTAGAAGTTTGTGGATTGCACAACCTCGGCTTTATGTTTTCCCCATCCATGATCAAATCTCTTGCACAACAACTGAAAGAACTAAAGGTTGAGGGTTGCAAGAAGATGGGGGCGATCATTATGGAGGAAGAAGGATTGGGAGGGGAAATATCGGAAACTCTGTCATTCCCTATGTTAACTGATTTACGCTTAGAAGAGTTGGAAAGTCTGACGTGCTTCTCTAGCAAAAAATGTAAGATTTGTCTTTTGTTTTCATCATCGAAGATCTTCGCGTAATTGGATTCATCCTTGGAATGCAAATGTTGACGTTCTTTTTATCCAATGAAAAATCGATTGATAGGTTCACAAGAAGGTCGGAGTCAAGACGACGTCCAATCACATTTCGGTGCGCTCTTCAATCGAGAGGTACGTGATTAACGTTACGTCTATTAAATATGCCAGAAGCTAAAGCATAGCCAAAATTAAAACTAAGTTTACTTACGATCTTTGCTTCGATTAGATATCTGATTAAATATGTATCACGATTATTTGCAATGAACAACTTACTCGTCGGGTCATGCACGCCACAAAAGCGAATTCTGTTAAGTAGGTGCTAAATTGCTCGATAAAAAATTCA
Organism: Rhodomyrtus psidioides; assembly: GCA_021437785.1. Taxonomy (NCBI): domain Eukaryota; kingdom Viridiplantae; phylum Streptophyta; class Magnoliopsida; order Myrtales; family Myrtaceae; genus Rhodomyrtus; species Rhodomyrtus psidioides. Next base: position 15,675,328 of record JAILYB010000003.1, on the reverse strand, counting down.
TATAGTGTTAATTAAAGTAGGTTTACATATATTTTGACAAGCGGAAAAGAAAGCACACCATCAGGAGGTTCCTCAGAAGCCTTCAAAAAGCCGCCTTTCACTCGCTTCCTGGTATCAACTCCGGTATTCCTAGATTGATACCGTGTGTACTCATAGGTGTATTTGGACGTACTTTTGACACCACAAGCACGGATTTGTGTTTGATATATTGTTAAATTGGTTATTTATAGTGATTTGCTAACACTAAGGAGAAGATACTAAAATAAGGACAAACAATTGCCCAGTTAAGGAAAGTGCGCGGGTATTTTGTCAAGCAAAAATTGACGGTGGGGCCCAAGACTCATGCAACATAAGTTAGAGGGTCTCACAAGGCAGTGTGTCTCAGTGCAACTGTTCGCCTTCCCCCTTGCGGCCTCTTAATTGTATGAGACACTCTAGGAAACTAGAAACCATATTCGTATAGAGATTTTTTTTATTCCTACTTAATAATATCCTCTCCTCCCATTTGCACTAATTTGAATTTACATCTTGAAAGTTCCTGAATTCATAATCAAACAGAATCACTAATTTGGCGTGATCAAATTCCACAGGTTGCCTTTCCGAAATTAGAGACATTAAAAGTTAGTGAGGTGCACAACCTCAAGTTTATGTTTCCCCCATCCATGGCTAAATCTCTTGCACAACTAAGAGAACTAAGGGTAAGTCAGTGCGGGAAGATGGAGGCGATCATTATGGAGGAAGAAGGATTGAGAGTGGAAATATCAGGAACTGTGTCATTCCCTATGTTAACTGATTTATGGTTAGAAGGGTTGGAAAGTCTAACGTGCTTCTCTCGCAAAAAATGTAAGATTTGTCTTTTGTTTTCATCATCGAAGATCTTCGCGTAATTGGATTCATCTCTGGAATACAAATGTTGACGTTCTTTTCATCCAACGAAAAATCGATTGATAGGTTCACAAGAAGATCGAAGTCAGGACGGCGTCCAATCACATTTCGGTGCGCTCTTCAATCGGGAGGTACGTGATTAACCTTACGTCCATTAAATATGCCAGAAGCTAAAGCATAGCCAAAATTAAAACTAACTAAATTTACTTATAATCTTTACTTTGGTTGAAATATCTCACAAGCAAATAAGTAGCGCACAAGAATAAGTATTCAGAGTTGCTGATATATACGAGTTGGTATTTCTTACCGTCACCAGCAGAAGGAATTTGAGCCCGCTCCCCGTCAGCAAAGAGTCGTGCAAATTTCAGTCATGGGTCCCACATGTTTGTTTGGGATGACGATAGTCCAATGAACGAAACACAAAAAAAAAGTCAAAACTTGTAGTATGGATGGGAGCGATGGGTGAAGGATTTTCTGGAGTTATGGCAATGAACCTTTGGAAAAATAGAAAATAAAGCTTTCCATTGTAGAGCAGGGATAATTGGGTGTTTTCACCTAACATGTTATGGTCTCAGGCATGTATTGTAGGCTGCGAATTTACACTCACCCTTAAAGAAATTACCACGAGGAAGATCAATTCGGATGGGTTATATGAGCTTACCTTACTTAAAAGTAATTTACCTTGAAAGCTTTATTTTCTTTTTGCTTTATGGGGGACTAGTTTTCGTTGTCACTGGAAAACTGATGATCATTTTTTTTTTGGAGGGGAGGGGTTCAAAAACTGATGGTCAAAGTTCATTAGTTGTCTTTTGTTGTCATATAATTGCATTTTGTCTTGTAAATTAGTTTTTGTTTCTCATAAATTTTTGTGATGACAAAAATTATCTAAAGGTCGTACAGTAATTTACCTTGAAAGTATTAAACATGCAGGAGACAAAGCGTAGCAAAATCTCAAACCCTTAGTCAGAAGCATAGAGACTAGTTGTTGTCGAGAATCGACGTTACAAAAGGGCAATTGGTCATTTTGCATGATAAAACCTTTGTCATCTCAAAATCCGGCTTAGAGAAGAGTCACAAGCACTATGTAATTGAAAGACTTTTGAACACAAAATTGATAAATTAGATTGATAGGTTCACAAGAAGGTCGGAGTCAAGACGACGTCCAATCACATTTCGGTGCGCTCTTCAATCGAGAGGTACGTGATTAACGTTAGGTCTATTAAATATGCCAGAAGCTAAAGCATAGCCAAAATTAAAACTAACTAAATTTACTTACAATTTTTGCTTTGGTTGAAATATCTCACAAGAAAATCAGTAGCACACAGGCATAAGTATTCAACGTTGCCGAGATATACGAGTTGGAATTTCTTACTGTTAATTTCCTGGTCGAAGGAAGCTTTTTTTTTGGGGTCTTGTCGAAGGAAGCTTTACTCTCTGCTAGGTGCACCAGCAGAATTAGGAATCTGAGCCCGCTCCCCGTCAGTAAAGAGTCATGGAAATTTTAGAAGCGGGTCCCACATGCTAGCGTTCTTAAGCACTTGACTTGTCTTCTTTGCGGATGTCAACAGTCCAACGAGCGAAATACAAAAAAAATGAAAAACGTATTGTATGGATGGAAGCGATGGGTGGACAAGGACCCAAGGGGAGCAACGCTTCCTGTTTAGATTGTGAGCAAACTTTACAAACGAAGGATTTCCTAAAGTAATAGCTTTCCATTGTAAACAAGGGCAATTGGTCCTTTCACCCTAAATGTTTTGGTCTCGGACACGTAGGCTGCAGATTTGTGCTTATTCTTAAAGAAAATTTAAAGGGAATTAGGTATATTTAGTTCTTTCCGAATGTGGAATGATGCAAATAATATTTAGCCTCACTTTTAGGCAATTGGTAATGTCGATAAAATCACACCTTTGCGTACGAGCATCAGAGTTGGATGAATAAAGATTGGGCAGCTAAGGAAAGCGCATGGCTATTTTGTTGACTAGACATGTCTGAGGCGTTGCGGCTTTGCTTTCTCTTATCGCCGTAGTCTTTGGGGCTTTTAAATTTCTCGGGAGTTCTTCTTAGACACTGGCCTATGGCCATGCATATAATTTCTCGGGTCTGCTCCACTTGCTAACCCATTTCTGAAGGAGAAGTTCTTGAGATGGAGTAAAACTGGCTCGCTAATTAAATTAGACTCTGCATTGCAAGATTACCCAAGAAAAGCCTGAAAATTAGAAATCACATTGATATGGAGATTTTATTACCCTGTTTTTTTTTGTTCTTTTTTTTTTCCTTTTGTGCAACTTAATAATTACTCTCTCCCCTTCATACTCATCTATATTTACATTTGGGAAATTCATGAATTTGAGATTTAACTGAATCACCAATTCCGTGAGCGAATTCCGCATGCAGGTTGCCTTTCCGAGATTGGAGACATTAAATATCAGTCGCTTGGGTAACTTTGGGTTTCTTTTTTTCCCGTTCACGGTTAAATCTCTTGCACAACTAAAAGTACTAAGCGTATGGTCTTGTCACAACATGGAGGCGATCATTGTGGAGGAAGAAGGGTCGGGAATGGATACATCAGAAACATTGGCATTCCCTATGTTAACCGAATTAAATTTATGTTTTTCGAGAAGTTTGAAGTGCTTCTCTCGCGGAATGTGTAAGATTGATCAATTCTTTTCATTATTCAAAATCTTCTTCTTGATAGATACATTTTAATACAATACGAACGATGACGTTCTTTTCATCCAATGAAAAATCGGCGACAGGTACGCGAGAAGCTCAAGGTCAGGATCATGTTGAATCTGGCTCCACTGCATTCTTCAATCGAGAGGTACATGGCTAACGTTATGTCAAAATATTAGATATACTGTCACTAGACAAAGCATAGCTAAAATAAAAACCGACTAAATTATTTACAAAGTGTACTTTGGTTAAAATTTTATGAAAACGAGGAGTAGCTTACAAGCATAAGTCACATGTATGACTTGCAATTTTCCATAAAGATGGTTGAACATGGCTTATGATAGCTGCACAAAGCATGAGCAGGAATGACGACTGCCGAACAGGATCTGTAAAAGCTTTCCTTCACAAAAAACATAGCCTCACATGCACGGCTTAGACATTGCACGCAGGTGCATTGAAAGCAATTGAGAAGTCGTCGTACTTTCCGTCACCAAACTGAGTAGGATCTCAAGTGTCCCCTTTTAGTTTTTACATGAACTGCTCGATTATTTCTTCGATAATTTGGCTTGAGTGAATGTATGACTATAATCTATCATTGGTATTTAACTAGTGGGTCCTCCAGCGACCCTAACATAATTAATGAATCTATTAAAAGGAAAATTTGATAGATTAAGTATATTTAATTCTTTCAATTGTGGAATGAAGTAAGTAAGATCTGTATTGCAACTTCTTCACCAAAGGAAAGACTGGAAACTAGAAAGGACATTAGTAACGTGATTTTCTTGTTCCGTTTGTTCGTTTTATTCCTTTTTTTTTCTTTTTGCGCAACTCAAAATTCCCCTCACCCCTTGGTACTCATCTATATTTACGTCTTGGAAATTCATGAATTCGAGATTTAACTAAATCACCAATTTCATCAACAAATTCCGCAGGTTGCCTTTCCCAGTTTGGAGAAATTAGAAATTATTAGCTTCCACAACGTCGGGTTCATGTTTTCCCCATCCATGGTTAAGTCTCTCGCACAACTGAAAAAACTAATGGTATACAATTGCGAGAAGATGGAGGCGATCATTATGGAGGAAGAAGGATTGGGAGGGGAAATATCAGAAACTCTTGTATTCCCGATGTTAACGGATTTAAACTTAAATAATTTGAAAAGTTTGACGTGCTTCTCTCGCGAAAAGTGTAAGATTGATTTATTATTTTCATCTCTGAAGATCATCTTGTAGATTGATTCATCCCTGCAATACAAATAATGACATTCTTTACATCCAATGAAAAAACGATGGCAGGTACACGAGAAGGTCGGAGTCGGGACGGCGTCCAATCACATTCCAGTGCGCTCTTCAATCGAGAGGTACCGTGATTAAAATTAACTAAATCTACATACAATCTTTAGTTTAGTTGAAATATCTCACGAGAAAATGAGTAGCCCACAAGCATAAGTATTTAGTCGAAGGAAGCTTGGCTCTCCCCTAGGTGCACCAGCATAAGGAATCTCTGAGCCCGCTCCCCGTCTAAAGAGTCGTGCAAATTTTAGTCCAGTGAACGAAACACAAAAAGGTCAAAACTTATTGTATGAATGGGAGCGATGGGTGAAGGATTTTCTAGTGTTATAACAGTGAACCTTTGGGGAAAAAAAACAGAAAAGAAAGCTTTCCATTGTAGAGTAGGGACAATTGGGTCTTTTCACCTAAAATGTTATGGTCTCAGACATGTAGGCTGTGAAGGCCCAAGGAGAGTAAAGCTTCCTGTTTAGATTGCGAGCAAACTTTGCAGATGAAGGATTTTCTGGAGTTACGCTTTACGCAAAAAATAAAATAAAGCTTTCCATTGTAAACAGGGACAATTGTTTTTTTTTTCACCCTAAATGTTTTGGTCTCAAGACACGTAGGTTGCAGGTTTATGCTTAATCTTAAAGAAAATTCAAAGGGAATTAGGTGTATTTAGTTCTTTCAGAGTGTGGAATGATGCAAATAAGATATTGTATGTTTGACCCTATCAATCCCGTTTCCAATTGCTCTCTCTTAGCCTCATTTTTAGGCATTCGGTAGTAGATAAAATCACACCTTTTGTTTCTAATTGCTAATATTCTTCCTCAAGCTATCCTCGGCTGCATTTTTCTTTTACCAGATCAATTCAGTGACTTCTAAGTTTGAACGTTAATTAATAGTCACCCTTTTGAGACGGTACTTTCATTAAAATAATTTAAAAGAGAATGAGTAGCATATAAGAATATGTGTTGAGAGTTTCCAACATGTATGAGTTGCAAATTTCGTACTTTTAATTTCTCTAGAAATTGTTTCCATAAAGATGGTTGAACATCTCTATTGATACCTGCACACACACACAAACACACACACACATTGAAAGCAATTTTAAAAACAAAATTGAGAGGAAAGTGAGCAGCTGGGTTCAAGAGTTCGAACAAAGCTTTACTCTCTTAATTTCGAGCACTTGACTTCATTTGCATTTACAAGATCTCACCTTTTTTTTTCCTAATCGAAGGAAGCTTTACTCTCTCTTAATTGCACCAGCAAAAGGAAATCACTCATTTTAGTTTTTACATGATCTGCAACACCATTCTTATGAAACTGTTGTTAAATAAATAAAATACATTTCGCAGATCAGCCATTTCAATTGAGTCATCTGACTCGTCCAGCAATGATAAAAAATCAATGAATTTTAAAGGGATAATTCAATCGATTTAAGTATGTTTAGTTATTTTAAGTGTGGAATGATGCGAGTAAGATTTGTTCTTTAGACCCAAGTAATTCTTTTAATTGCTTTCTCTTAGACTAATGTGATTATATAATTGTTATATGAGCATATCCAGATTATTATTTTGTCCACTGTCAACAAAATCTGGTCAGAATAGAATTCCTAGTTCTTTATTTGTCTCCAGTAATTCAAATAGCCTTCCCTTCTCGTCCTAGAGTCATCCACATCAGTATGAAGATGTTTTGCTAACTTTTTTATTTTATTTTATTGTTTTTTTTCCATTTGTGCAACTTAAGACAGAACACCAATTTTGTGAATCCGTAATTTACATCTTGGCACTAATATGTATTTACATCTTGGAAGTTCATGAATTCTTAATTTAACTGAATCACCAATTTCGTGAGCTTAATACCCGCAGGTTGCGTTCCCTAGCTTGGAGAGATTAGATATCAGTGGTATGGATAACATCGAGATGATATGGGACAATCAAGTTGTTGCGGAATCTTTCTCCAAGCTAAAATCGCTTCTTGTGGATAAATGCAATAAGCTAGTGACTGTTGTTCCTCCTTCCGTTCTAGGACGACTTAAGAGCTTGGAAAGTTTAGAGGCAAAATCATGTGGTTCGCTTGAAGTTATTTTCGGACTTCAGCCACTAATTCCTCTAGATGGGCATCCTGTTGCTCTTCCGTTGAAAAAGCTGACAGTATCGGGATCACCAAAGCTAAAGTGTGTATGGGATAAGGAACTCCACCATCAAGTTAAATTCCAGAGCCTATGTTTTGTTAGCGTTTCCGAATGCAATAGCATCACCTCTCTATTTCCAGCCTCAGTAACCAGAGATCTAACCCAACTTGAGCTGTTGGTAATCCGTGAATGTGGCATTGCAGAACTAATCGAGAAGGAAGAAGGACTACTAGTTCCCAGGTTTGTATTCCCAAAGTTAACCTCCCTCCAGCTTGAGCTTTTGACAGAGTTGAAGTGCCTCTACAATGGAGCACATACATCTCATTGGCCGACATTGGAGACCTTAAAGATGGATGACTGTAGCAAAGTGGAGATACTTGCTTCCCAACCCGAGAATGAGATACCAAGTCATAAACAGCCTCTCTTCTTGATAGAAAAGGTACAACCCAAGATTATTTTTTTAGCTTCCATGGTGAATATTTGAAGTGATGGTTAATGTCAAAGCCAAGCGTCGCATAAAAGTAGCTCTAAAAACGAGGACGTAAACTGGACGACTCTCTTCGAATCCCCAAAAAAATTACTACATTGAAACATCATATGTTCTTCAAGTGTTGATCGAACATTCTTTTCTATGTCTGACGTACCAAATGCATAATCATTGAACCCTTAAAAAAAGGTTAATTCCAATGGTTAAGCTCTCTTGTAAGTACCACAAAGATTGAAAAAAGGTGGCATGTGGTGTGAACTTACCATGGCAAAAAGTGTGTCGTCTAATTTGAACCCTATACAGATATAGATATTATTCTAAAAACGGAAAGATGGGACATTATCATTGACATTAACAATTGAAATTCGTGCAATTGTGACTGTAATTGATGCAAATGTTATTTTCACAATGGATATATCTATAGAAAGATGAATGTAAGGAGTTACTTAAATTTATATATGGATACAAGTCAAATATAAAATATCAGCGACAATGTTTGTTTCATGAGGGCACATATCTTTCGGTTGAGTCACAAGAGACTCGATATTCTAAAATGCAGTTATTGTGCACGATATGCAGGAATTATACCATAATACATGAATACTTTTTTTAAAACTAAGCTGACTTTAGGTTCTGATTCGACTATATTTATTTTCAGGGTGCATTCGCTAATCTCCAAGAGTTGAAATTGGATTTATCCGAGCAGGTGGAGATATGGCATGGGAATTTTCATGATGAAGAATCCTTCTCCAAGCTCAGAGTTCTTGAGCTTCGTCATCTTTCGAAGGAATATGCTGCATCCACTTGCCGTTTTGTAGAGAGCTTAACAAACTTGGAAGAGCTACTTGTATGTGAATCTTATCTAAAAGAGCCAACCCACAAGGTGGACGCCATAGATGGCCCATGTCGGGAGCTAAAAGTAATATTACCTCCAAGACGTATTCAACATCTGAAAACTCTAGATCTGTCACATTTTCATGGATTATCAAGTATGTTCACGCCAACAATAGCTGAAAAATTGGTGGCACTCAAAAAATTGAGAATAAGTAATTGTGGGATACTGACAGAAGTCATTACTGACGTGGAAGGTCCGGAGGAGCGTTTAGTGGCTTTTAATCAATTGAAGTATATGGAGTTGGAAGGGTTGATAGAGTTGAGATGTTTCAGTCCCGGTGGATGCGCTTTGAGGTTCCCTCTCTTGAAAGATGTCATTGTGAATGGGTGTCCCAATATGGAGTTTTTCTCCAAGGGACCAATAGATGCCCCAAAGCTGGAGAGAGTAAAAATAGATTTGAAGGAACGATGGGGACCAACAGAGTACGATCATTTTTGGAAGGGAGATCTCAATATCACCATCCAAAATTTGTATGAAGAAATGGTATGCATCATCAGTTACTAAATTCTGTGCAATTGGATTTTTTTTTAAACACCAACAAAGTAATTGCTTTTTTGCTAACTAGAATATTACACTTACTGATGCATTTCCGGACAGCCTGAGGTTGCCAGGGCTGAGTTCGTGCGGTTATTTGATTTCCCCAAGCTCATTGGAAAGTGGCACAACGAACATAATCCCGTCAATTCATCTTGGCAATTAAAAACCTTGGTGGTGGATAAGTGTCCATCATTTATTAATGCTATGCCATCTAAATTGATGCTTGTTTTAGAGAAAATGACGAGGTTGCAAGTGCGCGATTGCAAATCCTTGGAAAAAATATTCGATCTTCAATGGCGTAAGGCTGTGGAAAGCACTCGGGCGCTACCTTGCTTAGAGGATTTGATCTTGATCAATCTACCGAAGTTGAGGCAACTATGGAACAAAGATCTTCAAGGAACGATGCGCTTCAATTCTCTTTCTTCTCTGACTCTCTATAAATGCAGCAACCTGAGACATGCTTTCACTCCATCAATGGCTTCCTGCCTTGCCAATCTATGTCGTATGGAAATAAGGGAGTGTGATCAGATGGAAGGAGTGATCGAAGAGGAAGAAGGGCAGGGAAACGCAGTGGGGAAGATTACATTCCCAAATCTTTGGATGATTGAGCTGGAATGGTTGCCCAATTTGACTAGTTTCCTCTTTGGGAAGAATCATATGCTCGAATGCCCCAAATTGCTTGTGCTGACAATTACCCACTGTCCAAAAATGAGAAGTTTGGCTTGGCAATCTTTGACAGAGATTGACGACGGCACCTCTTCACTTTTCACTCCACAGGTCAGTCTTTCAATCAAATGGATTTTTGGCATTTCATTTGTAACATGTTCTCGAAGAATTGGACAATGCACGGTATGTGCCATGTGCGGACAAAAATTGATAGATATAAATGTTTGTAATATTTACCTCCCCACACTCGTCCAGGATCACATCATAAATTTTTAATGCAAAACAATTAGGTATTAATAAAAATGGACGGCTTCAAAATCATCTAATTATAAGTAATTTCTGACACAGTAGCATTCGCTTGATTTGCACGGATTTTATATACATAATCGTTGAGCATTTAGGACAAAGATTAATTTATAATCCATTCGACACAGTTTAGAAGAGGTTGCTATCAAAGCAGAATAATGGGGAATATACAGGTACCCATCATCATCATCTAGTTTTTTGAAGAATAAAAATCAATTCTCAAATTCATTTTGATTGGTCAAGCGACTTACAAACTTATACTTTACCAATTTTATTTTAGTGTACAGCACTTCTTAAAAGGCAAATAAGACATACTAACTGATCACGTGAGTCTTTCCCCTCCCCTTTTTTGGCCTTAATTTCTCTCTATTGTTACTTGTGAGTAGAATGTTTAATCATAATGAGCATCCACAAATTTGTTTACTCTTTAATCATAAGAGTTATCGCTAGTTATTCATCCCCATCCCGAGGACATTTCAAAAAGTCATAACACTCAAATCAAGAATCCTAATAGATTTGTGGAAGTATGAAACTAGTGATCTGATTTTTTTTATTGTGATAAGTTGTGATAGCGTTAATTTAATTTTTGTGTCAAATATGAGCTGCCATGCGATAATAAGTATCTGCCACATTGTTAGGTAATTTCAAAAACTCATCAAAATCCTCAATCATCAAAATCCTCAATCAAGAATATTAATAGATTTAAAGAAGTGTGGAAAGTCATTGTCATATTCGGATATCTCTCACATGTTTACTCTTCAATTCTAAGAGTTAATTCGTTAGAAGTCATAACACAGTTAAAAAAAAAAATGAAGCATGGTTGATGTTCCCCAAAGCCCAAATAAACATAATGTTGTCATCCCACTTTCGTTTTCATTTTTTTTTTCCTTCTCTTTTTGCCTCCACGCACCCAAACAAAAATACAAAATCCTCTACACAAAACATCAATCGAGGATAAGAAATTGGTTATCATATGGCAAAGAAATGGGGGTAGTGGAGCTCCATCCTTATCGAATATTCATGGACATGGTTATATAATCATCTTCCAAGTTCATGCTATAACAAGCAAATAAACATCATAATACTAATTAATTTTACCTAACACATGTCATACTAAGATAATGTTACTGATTCTCTTTTGCTAATAAATATTGAATTTTTCTAAATATACCAGAGATGAGAATGGGAAGTTAATTTCTTTCAATTGACAGGAAAGATATGCAGAACCAGCTTATACCTGTCGTTGGAGCATCGTAATCTTACGCCCACTAATACGTCATTGGAGCCAAAATTAGGAAGAGAGAAGAAGAGTATGTGTGTTGTGTTTGTATATGTACACGCACGTGTCAAAGCTGCTTTGAACTGTGCTTCAGCCTCATTCATTCCTTGAAGCAAATACATCCAAAAAATTCTTACCTTGTCTGATGGTGCATTATCAAAAGATCAGGGCAACCAACTTTGATGATGATCAGCGCAAACAAATCTGAGAGTTGGAGAACCAAAGAATTCGTAATTGCATCTTTCCAAAAACTAAAGGGATAAGGCGTTGCTAGTATTAAATGTGAATTAAGCCACTTAAAATCCGATGCTTAATGTACCATTGATTATAAATTATTTATCAATTCATGTCTGTCGCAATGCAATATACGTGGCCTTCATCACTAGTCAACTAAGATGAAAGCATCCATCATTCCCTTCTTGTTTATGCCACTGACAGGCTCTTCAATTCTCATGATTTGTGAGAGCGACGAAAGTTTGAAAATCCCTTTTTTGAGGTCATAACTCAATGTAATCACATTCATTGTGTGACTTTTTTTCTCAATATGGCAGGTACAATTTCCTCAGCTTGGGTATTTAGTTCTCACCCACATGGACAATTTAAGCAAAATATGGGTCGATGATCCTCAAGAAACTCTCCCATTTGACTGTTTGGGCAACGTGGATGTTCAGAATTGTAAGAGCCTTGAAAATTTGTTTCCATACTGGGTGGCTACAAGTCTAAACCAACTTAAGGAACTTCGAGTTGAATCTTGTGGGATTGAGGAAATAGTCGCTAATGGAGATGACACTCCGCACTCTACCACTGCTCAAGTTCTTTTCCCGAAACTAACCTCTTTAGTGTTACACGATATGCCACAACTCGAGAGCTTGTGTCCTAACTTGCCTACTTTGAATTGGCCATTCTTGGGGGAATTGCGAGTGACTCACTGTGATAAAATGAACATGTTATCTTTTGCAGCATCTATAAACAAGTGGACTCAGAGAAACGATCAAGAAGATCTTTTGGACCAAGAAGCGCACTTCTCGTTTGAGAGGGTATTCTTACAACTAATTTTCCTCGGTTTCTACTTAGTTCTTTAACGTACTCACTAATCTCATGTCCTCTACAAAATCACGACGCAATATGTTACTGTAGAAAATATAATCTCCCTCGCAAATCAGTTTGTCGGCAACATAAGATATTTTTAATATCTTAAATATACTTTTCATTTGTGGAAACGCATAAGATATTCCATTACGTTGAATTACAAGATTAATTACAGATTTTTGTGGACTACACGATATGTTTGGACTCTTATCTTATCTGATGGCGCTCCTTGGGGAAGTAAATGAGGATTTCACGCCAGATGCTCTCCATTGTTGACACGTCTTACATTGTACTTTTATTCTCTTTTTTATTTTCTATAAGAAAAATAAACTCAAACAATTGTCTTTTTTTAACTTTTTCTTTAATTAGCCCATCATATTTCTCTCTTTTTTTTTTGTGTAGCCCGTTATATTTCATGTCCACTGCATAATCACGTTAGAAAATAATACTATAGAAATCCCGAAACCCCTCACCTACAAGTTTGCAAACGACATAAGAGATATCTCTTATATCTTAAGCACACTTTTAAGTTTGTGGGCCCCATATTTTTTTAGAAACATTATAAGTGCACCCCATTACATAAAATTCCAAAGATGATAAATTTTTATTGACAGGATAAGTTATATCTAATATAACAGGAATTTGGTGAGCTGGAGGGCTCTTGAGTTTAGATTCACTCTACCAACTCAACGATAGCATCCTCTACTTTAAACTTGTATGCAGAGCTCTTTAGATTTAAAGAATTGTAAGGAGATGGTCACCTAAAACGCAAATCAAATGAAATTGGTTTACCTTTTACAACTAGTGATTTATTGCTCAATCTCCAGTTGAATTTACTTCTCTCATTGTATTGGCAATTTGGCAGGACTTTCCCAACTTAGAGAGGCTTTTGTTAGTCCATAAAGATATTGAGATGATACAGGATGGAAAATATCTTGATGACAACTTTGGCAAGTCTAGAGCATTAACATTGGCATGCTTTCATGATGAAAAGGCCGTCTTCCCATCCAGGTTCCTCCTAGAGAGATTTCAAAATCTGGAAAGACTCGAGGTCTTTTGTAGCTCCTTTGAAGATATATTCCCTGACGAAGGATTTGTTGACGAGGAAAGAAATTCGGTGCTTGAAAGTTTAAGAGAACTTAAGTTGAGCAAGCTACAGAAGCTAAAGCGTGTGTGGAGAGAAGACTATTTAGCGTCCAAAATTCTTCGAATCATCGAGACACTTGAGGTTTGGGATTGTCATGGTTTGACGATCTTATTTCCAACAGCGACATCCTTCCAGAATTTGAAGAAGTTGGTGGTGAAGAATTCCTCTGGATTGGTACATTTAGGCACAGTTTCAGCGGTCGCAAGTTTGGTGCATCTTGAGGATATGACTATAATAGGATGTAAAAGAATGAAAGAAGTAGTGGCAAACGATGAAAATGGAGAAGGACAAGTGATTTCTTTTGGGAAGTTATGGAAGTTGAAACTCAAGAATATGGCAAGCCTAGAATGCTTCTCCTCCACCACAAGTTGCATCTTGAGGTTTCCATCCTTGTATTTTATTGATGTGGAAGAGTGCCCCAAAATGAACATCTTCTCCAAGGGTACGCTGAGCACGCCAGAGCTAAAATATGAGAGCCTATTTGGATACAGCAACTGGAATGACGACCGGAAGATTGATCTGAATAGAGCCATACAAAAGTTGTCGGCATAAACAAATATATATTGCGCAATAAATAAAAATGAGGTAAAGTAGATGTAGTAGAGATCCAATTGAAATTCATGTCTTTCAGCAATTTTCATTTTTCATTTTTCCCTTTTACCACCGAGAGGAAGAAGAAAAGTTGAAAGACGAATGAGATATTTTCATCTTTCGTTTCTTTGCTTCGTTCGGTCAGGCGACATCATCCATGACCCACCCCCATCGGATCTCGCCTCCATCACTGCAAAGGATTCTTCTTACGAGCTGAACAGTGCGCCACGCCCTCCCATCATTGCTGGAGAGAAGACGGAAGTGCGACCCCGGAGATGGCACCCCCGAGTCTGGACAGTCCTCGCTTCATCGAAGATGTTACTCTCTACCATGCACTTGAAGTCCTGGCGAACTCGTAAGTTCACACTTCTTCATCAACATCATTTCTCCGGCTGCCAGGATTTCATGCGATTGCGTGTAAATTCGTTGAAGTCAGAAGCTGGTTTTGGTAAAACCTTCCTCAATCGTTGTCTTCTTCGGCTAGGGCTCTCTTTCTAAAGTCGTTCTTTTTATCCTTGCCCCTTTGACTTCAGATCATGTAGCTTACCTTAGAATTGCCCCTAGAATCTACATCTTGTTTATCACATTGGCTGGCTGTCTGTCTGAAAGTGTGGATTGGCAGAGTACTCCTAGTGGATTGATCCCTAAACATTTAGACTGATTGTGGCCAGTGAAGATAAGGAGCTTTCCACACAAGCATGTGGCCTTCTTCTCTGCCGGTAGGAGAGCATTTACTCAAAAACGAGTCTATGCAGGGAGATCTCTGGGTGTTCAGGCTCATCGATGGAGATGATATTGTGTTCAAAGTCTCAAAGCTGGTGAGTACCGGAGTTATTTGATTGAGATGAATATTGGACATGCCGCTTCACGCCACTTTCAAGGCCTATACGAATTGAAATTTTTGCTGCTTCCTTTTGAGCTGCGCTTGAAACAATTGAACAGCTTCAATTAAAATCTTCAATTCCATCCATAATCCAGTCATCGATGTCTTTGCTTTTCCCCTGCGCTTGTGGTTTGTGTGGCTGAAGTTCATTTGTGCGTGGATGTGTGTGTATAGGAGTTGGAGAGCATAGATTTTTTTGACAATTGACTTTGGATTGCCGGCTAAGTTTGATGACTTTCATTATATTGTTTACTGTCTATTAAAACTCACAAAACTAGCAACTACCCCCCTGAACTCACTTTGTATGATTTGATTCTCATTAGTGTATGCTCATGTTTGGTCCTTTTCCACCATAGGTTGGTTTTTCAACCGTGTACATGGGTAGACTGCTCCTGTTCAATTCACCAGCCAACATATTCAGGAAGACAAGCAAATGCCAACCATCAGGTATTCAGACAAATCATGGACAGTGAAGCTGAGGAGCTATGGATGCGATTGGGGGGGGGGGGGGGCATTCTTTTACGATAGTTGGCCCACATTTGCAAGAGGAACTCGTCTGCATGTGGAAAGATGTTTGTGTGTTTACGCTCATTGGTAGGGATGATGTTGGGTGCAGAGTCTGCATATTCATCAGTGCCGGGAACGACTTGATTTACATTGATTGAGATTAACTTTGGAAGCGTCACTTTGGCTGGTCCAAAATAAATTCAGCATACCAAATAATATCTCCTTTGTATAGTGTTGATGAATCAGTGAAGCGTGCTTATATTTCGATTGGGTATGTAAGGTTCAGAATGATCCAGATGCAGACACTCATTAATGCCACATTCCAAATCCAATGAACTGAAAAGGATGTGCTTCAGGATGTCCTTTTTGGTTATCCATTCTTGTTATGTTCTTCTTTATTTTGAATTTGAAATCAAGTCTCATAGACTTACTAAGATTATGGGTTTTATTTTTCCCACGGGGAATACCAAAGAGGTTCATGACAAAATATGGTGAGAATCTCTCAAAAGGGATGCTTCTGAGAATGTCAAATAGTGCAATTATCTGGCCTGTTGATTTCGAAAAATGTGATGAGATGGTTGTTGACACCTGATTTTTGACCATCTTTTATTTTAGTTTTTATTTCTAAAATTAATTAAAAATAGCAAAAAAGGTCAAAAAATTGCAAAATCAACTTTGGAAGCCTTAGCCTAGCCTTAGGAACCAATGTTGAACAAAAAATATTTTTTGTATTTTTTAATATTTTTTGGAATTTATTTAATTATAAAAATACCCAAAAAATCAGAAAAATACCATCCGTGGTCAGAAAATTACAAAAAAATATTCTGAAATTTTATTTTAATTATCTCTTCAATATTTTCACTTTTTATTATGGAAATTTGGCTTGGTTCATGGGGTTCCTTCACAAACCTAATCCCGAACCGGGCCTAAAAAATCCTTTTCGAGTCTTTTAATTTTCAATTCTCGGTTTTTATAAGCTATGACATTGGACTCCAAAGTACTGAAATGCAATTGGGTCAATTTGCCCTCCAATTTGATCAATTTTAGCCAAAATGGCTTAATTGCATAAAAATCTTTCAATTTAGTCCCCGGTTTTACAATTTTTGAAATTAAATTTCACACGGGCACACCCATTAAAATTAAACACCTCTACCCAACATTTTTCATCATGCTGAATCCATTGGTGGGCTCAATTTTGTCTAATTCGATCGTTTAGGCCTTCGATTTGGCGAAATTAAATTTCGGATCCTAGGGACAATTTGGGGTTTTCACAGAATTTCAATAAATTGATTCACGAAAATACCCATATTTGATGGAAAACATGTCAAGGAATCCGATTTTGCCATCAATTTCATGAAAAGAGGTCATTTAGGGGGTCAATTTGGCTATTTGGCCGAACCGGGCCGGTCGGGTCCGACCCGACCCGACCCGGGTCTGGTGGACAGCATGCACAGAATGTGCAGCACCGTGGACAGCAGAAGAGGGGCGGCATGGGCGTGCGCTTGGGGAAGAAAAAAAGGCGACAGGCGTGGGGGGACATGGCAACATCGGGCAGAGGTGGCGGACGCGTCGAGGCGCGCCGGTCGGCCACGAAAACCGGCGAGGGAGCTCGGTTTTAAGCGAAGCTCGGCCATGGGAGAGAGAGATTTTTTTGGGCAAACCCGAGGGAGAAGCGAGCACCGAGGACCTTCAGCAACCTGCACAGATCATCAAGGAAGCATTGGTGGCCGGCGGCGAGCTTCGAATAGGTCGGTATTCTCCTCCGATCACCGTTTCTCATACGCACGCCATGTGTTCGACAAAATGCCGATGGATGCCTCGACTTGGTTTTGTCTCGGCCGTGCCTTTCCCGACCCCCATTTGCGCGTATCAAGCTTTGAATATGTACTAGCATTGCTTCTAAACTCGTTTTGACCTTTGTTTTGCATTGAACCGCGACGAAACACGGCTCGGAGCTTCGCCGGCTTTGATCCGGACCGGGAGCTCGGCGAGGGATTTCCGGCGGCCGCCGACCATCAAGGGCCCCCAGGTAAGTCCTCAAACCTCCCTTGGATGCTATGTGAATGAAAGAAAACGAGTTTGAGCGACAAAAAAATTTCTGCAAATCGGTTCGCCGGAGCCGGTTCGGTCGCCGGATTTTTGGGGCGGTTCCCGACGTGTTTCTTGCCATGTTTTGGTCTTATATTGTTGCTGAAGTTATGATGAGTTGAATGCCGCAAGAACGGGCGAAAAATACCAAGTTTCGGGTCTGTTTCGCAATTTTCCGGCGACCTCGCCGGAATTTTCACTATCCCCTCCGGCCGGTCAACGGTCAACGGCCGACGTGGCGTGCCACGTAGGCAGCCACGTCAGCCGGGTGGGGTTCGGTCCGCTTATTTTCAAATAAAACAAACGGACGGCCACGATCGCGACACGTGTCGCGATCCTGAAATTTTTGGAAAATAAAATAAATGATTTTCGAATAATCGATCCGGCGGACGAGGATGTGCCACGTGTCTCGCTGAGGGACGTCCGATCTTGTACAAGATCGGACGCATCAGAGGAAGCCACGTGGCACGTTCTAGAGCGTCCGATTTGTAAGTTTTCTAAAAAATGAAAATAAATTAATTTTTGATCCGACGGCTATTATTGAGCCACGTGGCTCTCTGTGGGTCGCCCGATCTAGTGGAAGATCGGACGCACGAGACGAAGCCACGTGGCACGACGTGGACCGTCCGATCCGGGGAATTTTCGGATAATTAAATAAAATAGATAAAAAATCAAAAAAATTGTAAAAAATAGAAAAATGTTTAAAAAAATAAAACGGTGTCGTTTTAGGCCGGTGTCGACCCCTATGGTCGGGCCGGGCGCCCGAGAGGCGTGGGCCGGGTCCGACCCGGCCCGGAAAATATTTTTAAATATTAAAAAATTCAGAAAGTAATAAAAAATAATAAAAATTCAAAAAAAATCAATAAAAAATAAAAAATCATGAAATATTCAAAAAATTCGAAAAATTCAGAAAAATTCTAAAAAATTCCAGAAAATAGGAAATGGCCACATTCAACTGGCCACGACCTGTTTCGGGTCTTTCGACCCCCCGATCTTTTTAGAAATAACGGTTTTGCCCTTCCGGCAAACCGTCTTCCAAAAAAATTCTAAAAATCCAGGAAAATCCCAAAAAATAGGAAATGGCCACAAACAACTGGCCAAGGCTCATTCCGGGTGTTTTGAACCCAGACCCTTCTTAAAATGACGATTTCGCCCTTTGGGCGAATCGTCTTCCAAAAATTGAAGAAAAGTCAAGAAATTCCAAAAAATTCTCAAAAATGGGAAATTGCCACAATCAACTGGCCATGGAATATTTTGGGTAATTCGGTATCCAAACCTTCCAAAAATGACAATTTTGCCCTTCGGGCTAATTGTCCCCGAATCTTTCCATTTTACCCCTAGCCCTAAATCACATCTTCCCTAAGCCTTTATGGCTATACTAGGAGGCCAATGATTGAAATTGATGTGCATTGACATGATTTATTTATGCACTTGATTGCGCTTTCATTACATTGACTGTGGTTTGATAGGATCAGTCTTCCAACCTGCATGAAATCTTAATTAGGAAAATCACTCGCGTTAGGTACCGAAAGGGCGTTGGTAATGACACCGACGTAACCAAGTCCCCGAACCCAAAATCTCTGGTTCCGTAGAACTGATCGATCTCTCCCAATCGGTCAGTAAGGTTTCCGGTCTA
The DNA here is from genome assembly GCA_021437785.1 of Rhodomyrtus psidioides. Taxonomy (NCBI): domain Eukaryota; kingdom Viridiplantae; phylum Streptophyta; class Magnoliopsida; order Myrtales; family Myrtaceae; genus Rhodomyrtus; species Rhodomyrtus psidioides. Next base: position 15,656,254 of record JAILYB010000003.1, on the reverse strand, counting down.
CCCTCCAAGAAAGACCGGTGGCGACTCCAAATGCATGCACAAGTTGCACATGCCACCATGACCACACTGAAGGTCGAAAGCGATCGACTCTTATCGTCGAATCCCTCAAAGAAAACTCCCGCCGCGATTTGGTATGGGCCTGGGAGGGCCCGCGCCGATCCAAAGCCCGCGATCGGTAATCCATTAGCCGCGTCCGTTGATTTCGGACGGGTCGCGACAATGGTTTGATTATCAAAGGGTTGGAATGAATTTGCAGTGCATTACTCTATTTGTGAGGGCCAATTTTGTATCTTCAAATCTGAAGGGGACTCCATTTTCCGTGAAACATATTCGATCAAAGCATATCTGAGATAGAATATCCGCCAATGAGTGGCCATTTGAGGAACCAAGCCTCAGCAATTGTGGATTTGTCTCGCTGAAATTGGAATATGCCGGTATCACTGTGATGCTTCTCTCGAGCTTGAAGTCTCAGGGGGTGAACACATCCTCAGATTTGTCAGGAAATGCAATCTGATCAGGTTTGTGAAGCTCATGGCGGTTCTTATGCACATTCATCAGCACGAAGTTTGAGGTGTGAATCTTAATCTACTGGCGAATATCCCCTTGACTGTGTTGTTCTTGTGTTTGATTGGAATTCCATCTAGGAACTCTGCTCATCGTTAGGGTAAGAGAGACTGTGTTAGAGTCATCTTTGTAGTTTTTCTGTGTCTAGCTTTCCCGTGGGGGCATATGTATGTATTGGGAGATCTCGTATATGTCAAGCCAATGGAGACAAGCAAACCGGACATATTGGATTTGATTGTGCTGAGAACCATATTGGTGTTCATACAGGCCTCAAGAAGCTAGACCACTAGAAAGACTTAGATCAGATGATTTAAGGTTGTTTTGTCGGTGGATATGAGTTTCACATAACAAGAATAGTATATGCCTAGAAAGCAAAAGCTTTTCTCATGTTCTGTTTGTGACTGCTGCAGGTAAGCTAAAAGAGCCGGGCTTGTGCAGAGCTCTCGAACAGGCCAGCGAACTCAAACCCAAGTATCTTATCTTTCAAATTGCGGTGAGGTGAATATTTCTCAAGAAAAGCTATGTGGTAAGATCCTCATGACGATAACACCTCTTGGATTTAAATCACATAGAATTGCTAGACTATGTTAGCTCTAGGTTAATCGTGCATCGTGCCAATAGTTTCCGTTTCTATTCTTCACATGTTTTGAAAAGGATCCTCATACTGTCTTCCTCAGCAAACGCTGGTTTTCTTCTTTTTGATGACAAAATTGCAAAACTTCTATTTGAGCAGAGAGTTCCCAATTCATCCCCAAAGATGCACATCAAGAAAAGCCTGCAGACTGTAGTTCTCATATTACGAGACAAATCATGGCTGTTGAAGCTCATCAACCACGAACATTATAGAAAGTTATCCGCCAGTTGGGCTGCATTCATGAGAGAAACTTCTCTGGAGGCGGGAAACGTGTGTTTTCGAGCTTATTAGAAGGGACGATATCGTGTTTGGACTATCCATAAGACTTCGGTGAACAAAGCTATGCAGCTGGACACAGCGAAGGAAGCATTGTTGTAGCTCACTTTTGGTGAGAACAGAACTTCAGAATTGCTAGGCTGGATTCTGTTTCCAATCCGGCAAAACGGATCAAAGCCTGAGTTTTCTTTTAACGAACGCGTTGGTCCTGAATGTGTACTATCCCATTCCTTGATCCTAGTGTTGGCAGTCACCATGTGGGCATGAGTCATGAGAAAGAGGAAGCTGATTGTTAATGTCGATTAATAGACTTCATATTAATTTCATCAGCCTCATTTTTTTTCTTGAACTTTTGTTGCTGATCGCAATTCTGGGTTTGAAAGAATGGTTTGTATGAACTTGATCGTTGCCCTCGAACCCTATTTCATCATTAACTATTTAGAACAGAGTATTCCTTGGTCGGCTATTTTGTGGCATTTGCTGATAGTAAATATGGACTTGCTAGAAGGAATTAGTGCTCTGTAAGTGCAGCCATTTTTGTTAATTTTGCTGCTGGGTAACGTGTAGTTCGTGGAATGAATGTTCATCACATGGTAGATTCAAACAATGGTAAATTTGTTGAGAATCATCATCATTTCTCCTCTTGACAGTGAGAGACACTGCAATTATCGGGGAGTAAGAATTGAATGAAGACGGTATCGCAGTTTTGGGCCTATATGTCAATCTAGGCATATCTTATCAATAGCCAATGCGATGACGATATTTGAATGAATTCACGTATTTATTGAATAGTTTTTAGAATGTTCACAATCTATGGATCCAATGCGTCTAACAATTGATGTGTCGGGAAATTTCTTACATGTACCGGGTTCATTGAGCTAAGTCTATGTCAGTTATGTTATTGTTCGTCGAAGCCCCATACACGAGATTCATGCGAGACTCACATGAACTACTATTGGATGGACCGGTGCACTGACGCTACCTTGTGGAAGCTAATCTTTAGCTGGCGGCGTTAAATGTAGAATTTCCTAATTCTCTGCCTTCTTTGCGCTTCGCTTTTTGAATTTGGCTTGTGACAAAATAAGTGTCCTGGACCTACTTTAAGTTGTGTTGTTAATAAAGAATTCCGAGTAGGTTCTTACGGAGGCATGCGATGATTCCCAAGGTCACAAGCGGTTCCGCGTGGGTGACGACGAGGTTTGGCAGCAGAATTATATGGAACATTGCTCCATTGGCCATGGCCACCTCATCCTTTTCCGACGTGGAGGCAACTCCATTTTTGAGGCGATACTATTCAATAGAAGTGCTTCCGAGATAGTTTGTTCCTCGACCATTGCCGAAATATCAAACCCCATGGATCTTTTTCTAACATAAGGAAGGGATGACGCCGTTGTCGTCGAACTTGAAGCCTTATAGGGCTTCACGTCATGTTGCAAACGAGGGAGAAATCCCTTTTACCCTGTTCTAGCTAAGAATATAACCTCCTCGTCACCCACTCATCATGAGAATTTTACGGTGTGATTTATATTCTAATAAGTCATGCATGCTCTCACTATGGTAAATAAAATACTAGTAACCAATCTATGCTAAATCATTTCACACTTAGTCGACCAATGAGACGTACATGCCATGGTCCATTGAAGCTTTCATCTTCAGATACAGGCACGATCAAAGGGTGGAATTGTTCGGTCCTGTTCTAGTTTTTCATTTGTTTGCTTTTTTTCCCTCTTAAAATTGCAACAATTCCCTTTGGATTCTTCAAGAAACATATTGGGGGAATAATCAAATAGCAACTCTTAAGCATCAGACAGATCGTGGAAGGTGAAGTTAAAGAGTCCGTTCACATTTTCCCACTCGAGTGGATCTCATTTATAGTTGGCAAAATGACACAAATAGTCCATAAACTTTGGCAGAATGTGCAATCTGGTCCTTGAACTTTTAATTTGTTCAATTAAGTCCTTGAACTTTGACAAAATGTGCAATTTGATCTCTAAACTTTTGACTTGTTTAATTCAGTCCCTGAACTTTTAGTAAATGTTCAATTTAGTCCCTGGACTATATGAAAACGTTCAATGTTATCCATGATCTTAAATTAACAAAAGGACTATATTGAACATTTTCCTATAATTCAGGGACTAGATTGAACATGCACTAAAAGTTTAGGGACTAAATTGAACAAGTCAAAAGTCTAGGGACCAAATTACACATTCTGCCAAAGTTCATGAACTAAATTGAACAAATTAAAAGTTTAGGGGCCCGATTGCACATTCTGCCAAAGTTCAGGGACCATTTATGTAATTATCCCTTTATAGTTTTAGAAGTCGTGTTTCTGCCCATATCATGCTCTTTTTTTGGTACGAATCAAATCAATGTACATAGAATTTCTCCTTTTTTGAAAGTGCATTAGAGATCACAGAGTCTAAATGCAGAATCACTGTGAGGGGCTTATCCAGTCCCAGTCCAAGTCCAAGGCGTCTCACTGCTTTCGCATTAGCCAGCAAATTCAGGTCAGAGCATCCATTGTAAGTTGGGTGATGTAGCCAACTGATATGAAGAGAAAGGTCCAGAGCTTAATTTATCCCGGCAAATCTCAAAATTCCAATACTCATTCTATTAAAACTCCTGAATCTTGTGATTAATACTGTCGTTGACATATATAATTTTTTGTGCTTCTCTCATGAGCCTAGGCTAATGTCATGGTCTTTCTCTTGCATTGGTGGTTCGAACAGGTGCATGCAAGTGATTGTTCCTTACGGTTTCGTCCAGAAACATACCCGGCAAATAAGAGAGTCGTGACTGTCATGTATTCAGAAAAACCATGGCCAATACATTCAGTAGCTATCCACGTAGCCCATTGGAGGGAGTGCTAGGAAGCCCACCACACACACACACACACACACACACACACACACACACACACACACACACACACACACACACACAAACGCAGTCCACAGGAGAGAGTGCTGGCAAGCCCACCCCCACCCACCCACGCACCCACCCCCCCTCCCTATTCGCCCCGCCTCGCCCAAGCAAGGGCAGCCTCGTCGGGCCCCAATTGTGCTAGGATTGGCTTCGCCTGGGTCAGGCGAGGCACGGCGAACCATGCCTAGGCAAGGGCAAGGGTCAGCTTCACCTAGGTCAAGCGAGGCACAATGAGCTGCGCCTGGGCAAGGGCAAGCGTCAGCTTTGTCCTTGCCCTGGCCACCCAGTCGGGGCTAATTAGGCCTCGTCCAAGCCAAGGCAAGCCTCGCTGACCTTGCCCTCACTGGGGAGGTGGCCACCAGCAATAAAAACGATAGAACAGAGAAAGCGGAAGAAAAAATGGAAAAAATAAGGGGAAAAAATAAAAAAAAATAGCATTAGCACCAGTGGTGCCACGTAGGACGGCCGACGTCTATGTCAGTGATTTTCGGCCTAATTGATCAAATGGACTGAATTAGTATAAATGCAAAAAGATTTAGAACTAAATTGATCTAATTGAAAGGTTTGGAACTGAATTTTTTGGACTTTTTTGGTACTTTTCCTAATGGGCCAACTCCAACTGTATGGATTACAATTGGATAAACTCGATTTGAGTAGTCAAACAAGTTTAGCGGATTTGGTCGGACGAATTAAAGTTTTTAATATTTGACTCTAGAAGCTACTTAAATTTAAGGGCCAAAAGCCAAATGTTACTTTAATTTCCTAAATGAGCAGATAATTTTTAAGAATTATGTAAAGACCCACATTAATGAGGTCATATGATTTTCTGACATAGAATTTTTTTGTTATATTTCCAAGGAGAATTAGTATTGTACAACAAGTAATTCTTTTTGCTTTGTTCCACACTAATATACAATCGATGGAAAGAAGTATTAATACCACAAAAAACCTCGAACTGGTACTTGCAAAAACTTTATCTTGAATTAATTTTTTAACCACTAAAAATCTCAAACTAGTAAACCTATGACAGATTTATCACCCATCAATTTCTATTAAATTTTGCCGTCATATTACTGAGTTAGATGACACGTGAATTGCACCAGTTTGGGGTTTTTACCTCTGTTTGTCATAAGTATACCTCCTTGGGGTTTTACGTGGTATTACCCAAATTTAAGGTCAACCAGCTATAGCGTCCAGGCCGCAACCTCACTAGCACACTGATCTTTTAATATGATATTGCATATAAGTTTATCTAACTTGTGCGTGCCATAAACACCAGAAAATACATAGCTGAATTTTCATACTGCTGCTGATTTTTCCCAGACCACTGAACAGCATCCATAATGACATCCCAAAGCATGCGCACAACCTCAGCCTCGGCATCTTTAACTTGCTGCTTAGATTCATTGACTTCAGCAATGTGTTTCGTCAGTGCTAATTTCATTTCCTTCAATTTCACATCAGAGACTTTCCTGTGAGTAACAAATATCAACATCACATCGAAGGCAAACCCCAGTACGAAAAAAGATAGGCGTCCTAATTATTTCCCACATCAGTAAGGACAGATCACACCGCTTCCTTCCAAGAAGAGGAAAATTCTAAGAAGATCAGTCTCATAAGCACATAAGATTCCATGTCTTGGAGATGCTTCCAAATCCCACACCAGAAGAGGAAGGAAACTGACTACAGAGGACACTATAACTTTCCACAAAAAAAGAAAAAGAAAAAGAAAAAACACTCCAGGATAAATGCAAATCCACAGCCAAATAAATTGTGTCGCATGAGCCAAGACCATAAGATTAGAAAGCAGAAACTCACGTTGAAATGCTCGGCGAAAAGCTTCAGTGGAGCGCTTATTAGATGGGAAAAAGTCCAGCAGATTTTCGTCCACCTTCCCTTGCTTCGGTATTGCAATCAAATCATCAAGGCTATTATCAATCAGATGTTCTCTGAAGAAATCCGTTATGCAGGAAAGCGGTATCCCTTTGGCAAAAAGGTTATCCTTGAGCATTGGCTGGAAGACAGTCTCCGGCGGCCGCAGGCCTGATAACTTTGGGGAAAATGCCAAGGCTATCAAAATTGCCAGATTCTTCCTTTCGTTATCGCCAAACAGCCCCCAAGGACTGCAGGAATTTTCGCATGACATTCTCAAGGTTCTCAATTAGAATTGGCCTCCGCCACAGAATCTTCTGTATGTAAATGAGAGATGGGAGAATCGAATCTCGTATAGGCTCACACTCTATTGATAGAGTAAGGGTGGCGGCATTCACCCTCATCAGGCATAGAAGTTCCAGGTTGTGTACGCCCCCCCTGTGAAAGCAACCTGTAGTAACAAAAAACATTCAAAATCTAGGAAGGTCCTAAACATTCTGCCAAGAACAAAAAGGCCATGTTAACTGATATGACTTCTTGTTCGACAACTGCTGGAGTTAGTTCACCTATTACCGACTTGTCGGCCATATAACCCTGGTCGAAAGTACACTGTGCGAACAAATTTAATCGTCTAATCATTCCATTGAAATGGAGAGCCTACCAAGTTTGTATTTAAAAGGAAAAAAAAGCAGATTCTAAATAACCATGAATATATTAATGAAAAATTCATGCCAAAGTCCTACCCAGCAAAGTGCGAAATGGGAAAGTTACATTTCATTGGTTAGTGGATGAACTGCATCATCAAAGAAGGCTTAGTTGTGACGCAAAACATGCCCGTACTATGTAAATGTATAACAATTAATACCTCTTCATAAACAATTTTCTTCAAAACAAAAGCCAAGAAGCAGACTTAGAAAGAAGCTTGCCTCAAAGAAGGTGTCGCCATTTCTTGAGATCTGAAGCTTCAACACTATTTGCAACAAGTTCCTGTAACAAGAAATACTAGGTTGATTTAAATGGCAACATGCTACCTGAATAGGATTGTCGAGCGCGTCGGCATGAAAATACCAGATCGCCAGCACTATCCAGATAAATCTGGACCACTTCATCTGCAAATGCTGCAGGGTCCGAAGGAAACGGAACCTTCCATTTGCGGGTCTTAATATGCTTGCCACTACTAAAGAAGACAGACGAAAGTGATGGGATAAATCGACTGTGGGGCTCTCAACAAGCACTCTCAAAGGAACTTTGTTCACACAAGGAATAGGAGACGGAAGGTGGCTTTTCAATATACTATATTCACAATCGATTCACCCATATTGAAATGGTTACAAGACTCACCTATTTATAGGCTTAAAAACATGACTCTTGAGTCTCTCTAGGAAAGTGAAAAGACTAAAACAACAATTACATCCTAAAAGATGATAGACTCAACTAATTATGTCTACTAAAACAATAATTACATCGGAATACTAATTATGCCATGGGAGTCATAATTACATCGGAATACTAATTATGCCATGGGAGTCGAACGGTCACTATAACACTTAATGAATTTGACTTAATTCCCAACAGAAAGTACTAAAGTAAGGGGGTGCATGATTGTCATTCTCTTTCAGGACTATGTTTCTAGCAAGAAATAGATTTTTCGATTTCTATTTCCTAGACGAATTTCTCAACCAAAAATCGCGTTTGACAACAATATAATTTTTCTATTTCCCAAAAAGAAATTCGTTTGATAATAGCATAAAATTTCTATTTCCGGCGACCGGCGGCGGCGGCCGGCGGCGGCGACCGGCGGCGGCGGCGGCCGGCGGCGACCGGCGGCGACCGGCGGCCGGCGGCGGCCGGCGGCGACCGGCGGCGACCGGCGGCCGGCGGCGACCGGCGGCGACCGGCGGCCGGCGGCGGCCGGCGGCGACCGGCGGCGACCGGCGGCGACCGGCGGCGACCGGCGGCCGGCGGCGGCCGGCGGCGACCGGCGGCGACCGGCGGCGACCGGCGGCGACCGGCGGCCGGCGGCGGCCGGCGGCGACCGGCGGCCGGCGGCGGCCGGCGGCGACCGGCGGCGGCCGGCGGCGGCCGGCGGCGACCGGCGGCGGCGGCGGCCGGCGGCGACCGGCGGCGACCGGCGGCCGGCGGCGACCGGCGGCGACCGGCGGCCGGCGGCGACCGGCGGCGACCGGCGGCCGGCGGCGACCGGCGGCGGCGACCGGCGGCGGGCGATTGCGGTGGCGGGCGGCAATTTTTTTTTTATTTCTCAAATCTGTTTCAGAAACAAAAAAGCTACTTTTTTCTATTTCTCAAATCTCAGCCAAATCTATTTCTCGGCCAAAAAACTAGCCCGGAAATAAAAAAATTACTTTGCGCTGTCAAACGCATTTCTGTTCCAAAGCTATTCCCTGGAACAAAAAAACTAAAAAACAGAGAAATAGAAAGACAATCATGCACCCCCTAAGTGACTAGACATGATTACGAAAGAGAAAAACGGAATGAAATGAAATGGACAGAAAACAACGATGAATCGAATTGAATTGGATGCAAGGTAGACAAGGGGTAAAGGCGACATGACGAGGTACTTAAAAGAACTAAGAATTTAACACCAAAAGGAAAAGATTGCACCTACTACTCCTCGTATTCCCTTCTTCTCTTCTACTCTTTTCCACTCGTTCGGAAGGGCGTATGTGTTCCTGCAAAAAAAGGTAAAAAAACAAATAAGAGAAGAAAATAAAATAAAAATGGAAAACACAAATGAGCACGAGCATCCTAACATACCGTTCCGCCAGAACGAATCCGCAGGCTTGGAGACTCTCTCATTTCTTCAAAAAGGGGGCCGCATTTTCTTCGGTCGGGCCGGACTGTTAACGGTCACCCTATGAAGGGTATACGGCAGTGGAACATCTTCCAACAACTCTAGTAGAGAGCTGTTACCTCGATTTGACTATGGACGACTAATCTAAATCTGTTGAGTACTCTGTAGCCTTCGTAAGAGAAAGCTTCTTCAGCTTCGAGCAAGTTTCTTTTTGCATCAGCAGCTGCTCTGAAATTGAGATCGCATTCCGTGTAAATCTTGGCTGTTCTCGTGGCATCTGCATTCGCTCGGTGGAGCTCGGCAAGGCGAGTCCTCCGCTGTTAGGAAATTTCGACAAGCGTGGTGAGAATGGAGGAAAGTTAATTAATGGGCTATGATGAGTTGTCCTCCTTAGTCACGACTTATCAGCCACGATGCACTAGATTTCCATCTTGCTAATCGTCCCCACACCAATCCGTGAGCAAGACACGAGCTAGCCAGGATCCAAGAGTCCTTTGGCCAAGAACCACTGCCGGCCGCGGTCGTCTAATCCGTTCATTCGAATTAGGGAACATTGGAACATGATCTGCAAATTAGAGAATATCATCCGGAATCAACTGGAATATTTTATTTCCTGACTCGTGCTTATTGATATCTAAGGTTGCATATTTTGAGTGATAGACACAATATCGATTAGGATGACTTTTTCAAATTCGCAATCGCATATAAATATTTTATTCCATCTATAAGGGCTGAGAGGGAATAATTGATTTCACGGGTTCATTTAAAAGTGGTATTTTGATATTTAAGGCTTAAGAACAATTTATCAATTTTATTCTGCGATATTTCTGAGTGGGCATGCATATGCTTTTCTCATTTGGATTACCGCAAATGTTATCATTCGTGATGGAATGCATATTTCGTTTAATTGATTTCCTTATCCAAAGACTAAAAAAGACTTTGTGTATAGTTAAGGAGATCAATCTAGATAGTGTTGCATATTTAGGACAGATTGCTAGTTAGAACAGAAGTAGACAATCACTAGGAGTAGACAATCTAGTACTAACAACATCTTCTGATTTCAGATAAAGGTGCATTTAAATTTGCCCATATTTTCAGTTCATCAGCATTGGCAAACCGAAAGTACAGTGGGAAACAATTGAGTTTGCTTCAAGTTAATGAGATGAGATAGTCAGCCAAACGCGGTGTCCTTTTCTCTCTCTCTCTCTCTCTCTCTCTCTTTTTTCCTTTGGGAGAGCTGATGGCATTATTTCTTTAGTGAGTCCTCCTCTGTTCCGACATTTCGGCAAGCATGATGAGAAGAGAGGAAGTTGATGGGCCATGAGTTTTATGAAAAGAGAAAAATGGGGATGTGATTTTCACTTACAAGAGATATGATGAGTTGTTGGCCTGAGATATGTGCAACAGATCGGAGCCATTCATGGAGATGAAAACCTACTCGTGCGTTTAGTGTGCGTGGAAAGCTCCTTTGATGGTGTCCCATGGCTCTACTTGCAGTCCTCCCACAAGCGCGTATGAAAGGGAAAGAAAACCATTGTATGGCATTTGATGGTGTTGCCATGGCTCTTTACAGTCCACCCAGAGAGCGCCCTGAAAGGCGAAGGATTGAGACTTGCCTATGTTGTTACTTTTTCTTTGCAGAATTGGGTGTAGTGTAAAGGTGGTTCTTGCTTTTATTTGCTCTCGCTCCTTCCCCCCTCGAGACACACTCTCTCGGCCTATTCTGTAAACTGGCTCAAGAGCATTACTAGCACATTAATGGTTGAGAGAGAGATGGCTGTGTCAAGAGAGGGAGATGGTGCTTGCAGGGGCATTAATGGCATTAACGACCAAGGCCGGCTTCCTCTATGTCCCCCCGCCAGCACATCCCCACCGCTTCTGGCCTCCGTGGTCGTCTCATCGGCGGCTCCGATTCCTCCAAGATCCCCGCCGGTCGTAGCTGCTAGTACTGAAGCTCACTTCCCTTCTGTTTTCTTCTGAACCCCACATTTTGATCCCAAGTTCGGGGCTTGTGGTGGACCTTTCCCCTTTGGCTACCAAGTGGGGCATTGGATTTTGCTATTTTTATGCATAAACAGAAATTAGAAGATGGGTTGAGCTTTGTAAGCTAGGCGTATAGAGGGGCATAACATGTGGCAAGCAGTGGTCCTCTGTTTCTGCGTGGTCTCCACCTTCCAGACCTTGCCAAATGTCCTGAGCTATCCTTATGACACCAAAGGATGCACCAGACAGCCCTCTCCTCGTGAACGTAACTGCATATAGCTCGCCACTGCCCTTCCAGCCATTGGATGATTACAATTTTGGGAAGATATTCTTGGAGAAGAACTCACCCCTCCTGATCCCTTGAAAAGTGTTAAATATGTCTTGAATTTTATATACTCGGCTCGGTTAATTACCCGACTCGACATATTTTGTGTGACCCAAAATTGGAGAGAAAATTGAGATTTGGTTCGTGACGCAGAGAGTTTACTACTGCGGCTAGGGTTTATTTTGTTGTACGACGGTTTTTTCGTCATCTGAGAGATTTGTGAGCTGTGAGCTTTGTTCAGTCGCTGAGAATGACTTTTGTAATCTGCACTCTCCTTGATTATAGTGGAATCTCGTTTTTGCCTCGCCCGTGGACGTAGATCACCTTGATCGAACCACGTATATCCTTGTTGTTCTGTGTTTGTTTTCCGCATTTCGTCACAACAAATTGGTATCAGAGCGAGTTCGTTTCTGGGATTCTTGAAGATGACGTCTTTGAAGTTTCAGATCTCATCTTTTGACGGCAAGAACAACTTCGGATTATGGAGAATAAAGATGAAGGCTTTGTTGAAGCGAGAGGGTACTGTTAGGGCACTGAATGGAAAATATCCAGACGACATGACCTCGGCTGAGGTTGAAGAGATTGATGAGAAGGCGCACAGTGCGATTCAGTTGTCTCTAGATGACAATGTTTTGCGAGAAGTCGCCGATGAGGAAACAGCGGCTGGTCTCTGGAAGAAACTGGAAAGTCTCTATATGAAGAAATCTTTGACATCGAGACTTTATTTGAAGCAGCGTCTTTATACCCTAAAGATGCGTGAAGGTACGCCTGTTCAGGAACACTTCGATGAGTTTAATAAAATTATTATGGATATGAAAAATTTAGATATTAAACTCGAGGATGAAGATCAAGCTTTGATCGTGTTATGTTCACTGCATGCCTCATACGAAAATTTTGTGAACTCGATGCTTTATGGACGTGAATCCATAACTTTGGAGGATGTTAAAACATCATTGAGTTCTGCAGAACTGAGAACGAAGTTGAATGGGAACAACAGTGGAGACAGAGCAGATGGTTTGCTTGTAAGAGGCAGAACCAAGAGCGGGGATAAAATCTTCAGAGGGAAATCTGTTAATCGTTCAAAATCTAGGCCACCTGGAGATAATACGAACGTCGAGTGCTACTATTGTCACAAGAGGGGACATTACAAATCAGATTGTCCTTTGCTCAAGAGAAAGGATAAGCAGCATGCTCAAAGACAAGATGCGGCGAATGTTGCTGACAAAAATGAGTCTAATGCGTCAGACAATGTTCTTACGGCATGCTCTGCTGTTAGTTTCTCTAATGATGTTTGGATAATGGACTCGGGAGCATCATATCATATGTGCCCAAATAGAGAATGGTTCACCACATATGAGCCAATGAATGGTGGATCAGTCTTGATGGGAAATGATGCTGTATGCCAAGTTGTGGGAATTGGTACTGTTCGGATTAAGTGCCACGACAAAGTAGTGAGAACCTTGACTGAAGTAAGGCACATACCAGACTTAAAGAGAAATCTTATCTCTTTGAGCAGTTTGGATTCCATTGGGTGTGTGTACTCAGGTGGAGGTGGAGTTCTCAAAGTATCCAAAGGCAATCTGGTTGTGATGAAAGGAAGCAAGGTGAATCACTTGTATCATTTGCAGGGTAGCACAGTTTTGGGCACTTCAATTGGCACATCAAATTCTGTTTTGGATAATGACAGAACGAAACTGTGGCATATGCGTTTGGGCCACATGAGTGAGCGTGGCATGACAGTTTTGAGTAAACGTGATTTACTTTGTGGTGAGCAGACAACCTCGCTGGATTTCTGTGAGCACTGTGTATTTGGCAAACAGTGCAGAGTCAGTTTCAGTACGGGCATGCATTCGACGAAGGGCACACTCGACTACATCCATTCTGATTTATGGGGACCAGCACAGGTTCCATCTAAGGGTGGTGCTCTTTACTTTGTGACGTTTATTGACGACTATTCCAGGAAGGTTTGGATTTATTTTCTAAAAAGAAAAAGTGAGGTGTTTGAAACCTTCAAGAAGTGGAAAGCCCTTGTTGAGAATCAGACAGGGAAGAAGATCAAACGCCTTAGGACCGATAATGGTCTTGAGTTCTGTGGTGGCGATTTCAATGAATTCTGTGCAGATGCAGGTATCGTTCGACACCATACAGTTAGGCACACTCCACAGCAAAATGGAGTGGCAGAACGGATGAACAGAACTCTATTGGAGAGAGCAAGATGCATGCTCTCTAATGCTGGGATGGAAAAGGATTTTTGGGCTGAAGCAGTTAACACAGCTTGTTATCTGGTTAATCGTTCTCCTTCAACAGCAATAGAATGCAAGACCCCTTTCGAGATGTGGTCAGGTAAGCCTTGTGACTATTCTAATCTAAAGATTTTTGGATGTCCTGCTTACTTTCATGTTAAGGATGGTAAGTTAGAACCTAGAGCAAAGAAATGTATCTTTGTTGGGTATGCTGATGGGGTGAAAGGTTATCGTTTGTGGTGCTAGGAACCTAACTCACCTAAGTTTATTATTAGTAGGGATGTTACTTTTAATGAAATCCTTATGCTTGATCAAAAGAAGGTTGTTGATGAGTCTGCAGGAAAACATGAGAGTGATAGGAATGAGGTGGAGGTTCAGGTGGAACTTCGAGAAAAGACCTCTCAGAATGATTTGAGCGAGCAAACTGTTACTATCGATTCAAGTTCAAATGAGGAAGTTTTAGATGAAGTGGAGCAGCCATACTCTATTGCTACTGGCAGAGAAAGGAGGCAGACTCGTCCTCCTCAAAAATATGGGTTCTCTGATTTGGTGGCTTATGCTCTTACGACAGCAGAAGATATGGGTATTCAGGAACCTTCTACCTATACTGAAGCTATTACTTGCACAGAATCAGAAAAATGGGTTGTTGCTATGGCTGAAGAACTTGAATCACTTCACAAGAACCAGACTTGGGATTTGATGCCGTTGCCAAAGGGAAAAAGAGCCATTGGGTGTAAATGGGTCTTCAAGAAAAAGGAAGGCATTCCAGGTGTAGAAAATGCTAGATGCAAGGCACGGCTTGTAGCTAAAGGCTATAATCAGAAGGAGGGAATTGATTATGATGAAGTGTTCTCTCCCGTTGTAAAACACACTTCCATTCGTTTGTTGTTGGCTATAGTTGCTCAATTTGACTTGGAGCTTGAGCAACTTGATGTGAAGATTGCTTTTTTACATGGTGAGATTGATGAGACTATTTATATGACCCAGCCCGAGGGCTATTATGTAGAAGGCAAGGAAGAACATGTCTGTAGATTGAAGAAATCCTTATATGGTTTGAAGCAGTCTCCAAGACAGTGGTATAAAAGATTCGACAGCTTTATGATAGGGAGTGGTTATCATAGGAGCAGTTATGATAGTTGTGTCTACTTTAGGAAGGGTTCAGATGGATCTTTTGTCTATCTTCTTTTATACGTGGATGACATGCTCATTGCTGCAAAGAACATGTCAGATGTGTTGATCTTGAAGAAACGTCTCAACGAGGAGTTTGAGATGAAAGATCTGGGTCCTGCCAAGAAGATCTTAGGAATGGAGATTAAGAGGGACATGAAAGCAGGGAAATTATATCTCTCGCAGAGGAGTTATATTGAGAAGGTACTTGAGAAGTTTGGCATGCAAAATGCTAAGCCTGTCAGTACACCGTTAGCATCTCATTTTAGACTCTCGGCTATACAGTCACCTCAATCAGAGGTCGAGGAGACTGCGATGTCTCATGTCCCATACTCCAGTGCAGTTGGTAGCCTAATGTATGCCATGGTATGTACTCGTCCCGACATTGCGCATGCAGTTAGTGTGGTTAGTAGATATATGGCACACCCTGGAAAGGTCCATTGGCAGGCAGTGAAATGGATACTTAGGTATCTTAGAGGTTCCGCAGAGCTGGGCCTAGTGTTTGATAGAAACAGTTCCAACGGTACCTCAGTTGTGGGATTTGTGGATTCTGATTTTGCGGGTGATCATGATAAGAGAATATCTTTGACCGGTTATCTTTTCACACTATCTGGCTCGGCTATTAGTTGGAGGTCAACCCTACAGTTGACAGTTGCTTTGTCTACTACAGAGGCAGAGTATATGGCAGCAGCAGAAGCGGTAAAAGAAGCTATTTGGTTAAGGAATCTTGTTCAGGAACTTGGGCTCCAGCTGGAAGACAATTCAGTTGTCTTTTGTGACAATCAAAGTGCTATATACTTGGTTAAAAATCAAGCATATCATGAGAGGACTAAGCACATTGATATCAGGTACCACTTTATTCGAGAAGCATTTGCTGAGAGAAATATGATGGTAAAGAAAATTGGTACTGCTGACAATCCTGCTGATATGTTGACCAAGTCAGTCTCCGCCAACAAGTTTAAGCATTGCTTGAACTTGATTGGCATGCTTGGTTGAGCTTTGCCCCTTCCGGGGCCTGGTGGCGAGGTAAATGAAAATTCTACATTTTTGATGAAGTGGATATGTTCTTTCGTTGCATCCCTTGTTTCCTACACCGAGTTAGCTCACGTAGGCTTAGGGATGCTGGGAGAATGTGTTCAGCTTCTTGACTGTTTTCTTTAAATTCAAGCCAAGGTGGAGATTTGTTAAATATGTCTTGAATTTTATATACTCGGCTCGGTTAATTACCCGACCCGACATATTTTGTGCGACCCAAAATTGGAGAGAAAATTGAGATTTGGTTCGTGACGCGGAGAGTTTACTACTGCGGCTAGGGTTTATTTTGTTGTACGACGGTTTTTTCGTCATCTGAGAGATTTGTGAGCTGTGAGCTTTGTTCAGTCGCTGAGAACGACTTTTGTAATCTGCACTCTCCTTGATTATAGTGGAATCTCGTTTTTGCCTCGCCCGTGGACGTAGATCACCTCGATCGAACCACGTATATCCTTGTTGTTCTATGTTTGTTTTCCGCGTTTCGTCACAACAAAAAGTAAACAACATTAAATCAATTTGTCCAAAACAATGAACTTCTTATTGGAGAATTTCGACTTTCACTGACGCTCCATTTGGAAAGAGACCAAGAATGTCATAGGTGTCGACCTTTTTTCCGAAAAATAAGCCAAACAGCAGATGATTTCGCAAACCCAGAACATTAAAACTTAAAGAACATGACATTTTTACACACCTGAAGCCGAGAAAATATTGCATAGGCCGGCCCCACCTATCCAATATTTTGACATTCTTATCTGTGGGGTCAATTGTTGGTCATCAAATCTGAAGGGGACTTCCATGTAATCATATTTGATAAAAGCACGTCTGAAATAGAATATCCGTTGCTGAGGGGCGATGCGAGGAAACGAGCATTAGAAATTGTGGATTTATCTCACTGGAAGTGGAAGATGACGGCGTAGCTTTGATATTCCGGTTGAGCTTGAAGTCTTGGGGGATGAATTGTCCTCACCCAAGTGTCCTCAGCTTTGTCTTGAAATTGGAATCTGATCAGATTTGCAAAGTTCATGGCAGTTCCTATGCATATTCATTAGAATCGAGTTTGGGGAGAGATGAAAGTTCAAACTATTCATCAGGACATTTTGGAGGTGTGAATCTTAATCTACTGCCTAATTTTCCCCTTGACTGTGTTATTATCGTGTTTGATTCTGATTCCATACAGGAACTCTATACATCGTTAGACTAAGAGAGACTGTTTTAGAACTAGTTCATCCTCGTGATTTTTTTCAGGCTCTAACTCCCCCATGGGTGCATATGTTTATGTTGGGGAATCTCGAATATGTCAAGCCAATGGTGAAGATGGCATTAGTGTGTATATAAGCCTCGGAATCTAGACCGTTAGAAAAACTCAGATGTATTGATTCAATGTTGCTATGATGGCGGATATGAGTTTCACATAACAAGAATAGTATATACCTAGAAAGGGAAAGCTTTCTAAATGTTTTGTTTGCGGTTGAAAGAGCCGGGCTTGTGTAGAGCTCTCGTGAGCAAATTCAAACCAAAATATCCTTCCTTCCAAATTGCGGTGAGGTGGATACATCTGAAGAAAAGCAATGTATTAAGATTCTCATGACAATGAAAACTCCTGGATTTAAATCATGTAGAGTCGCTAGACTATGTTAGCTTTACGTTAATCGCGCATCGTGTCAATAGTTTTTGTTTTTCTATCCTTCACATGCTTTGGAAACGGATCCTCATCCTGTCTTCCACCATGTTTTCTTCTTTCTGATTACAAAATTGTGAAACCTCTACTCACAATTTCTACATGTGCACATTAAGAAAAGCCAGTGGACCGTGGCTCATAATTCAAGCCAAATTACGGCCAATCAAGCTCATCAGCCACGAACATTATGAGAAGCTATCTACCAATTGGGCCGCATTCACAAGAGAACTTCTTTGATGGCGGGAGACCTGTGTGTGTTCGAGCTTATTGGAAGTGGCGATACCGTGTTCAGAGACTCCACCTTCAAAACCACTAATAAGATTTTGGTGAACAAAACTATGTTGTAGGACACAGCAAAATAACCATCGATTTAGTTCACTTTTGGTGAGAACAGAACTTGAGAATTGCTAGGCTGAATTCTGCTTTCGATTTGGCAAAACGAATAAAAGCATAAGTTTTGTTCTCAATGTCCATGGCGATGTAATTTCCAATATATGCTACATCTTTTCATAGTCAATTAAAGAAATTGTCACACCAATGTCTACTGAATTCTTCTTAGTTTAACCTCTCGGCCATGCCTCTTTCACAGTCATCTCTTTCTTGCGGTAGCACGACTCTATATTGTTAACACCTGATTTTTGACCAAGTCTTTTTCAGTTTTATTTTTGAAAAATCACAAAAAATTCATAAAAAGTCAAAAAATTACAAAATCAACTTTGGTGGCCTTGGCCAAGCCCTAGGAACCATTCTTGACAAAAAAATAATTTTTCATATTTTTCATATTTTTTAATATTTTTAGAAAATAGAAAAATACTAGAAAAATCAACAAAAATAGAATTTGAGGTCGCAAAAATATAGGAAAATAGTCAATATTTTTCTTTTAAATCTCTTGTCATTTTGACCTCATCAAGAGTCAAAATTCCAGTTTAATTTTGTGTGTTTCTTTGTAACGCACAGGGTTAAATTTGTCAAAAAATATGTTCTGAGTCTTTTTATTTGCAATATTTTGCATTTCTCGAATCTTGACATTTGACTTGATTGCCCCACATTTCAATTTGGTTCAATTGTGCACCGATTTGATCAATTTTGGCTTTAGGGACCTAATTGCACAAAATTCTTTTCATTCTGATCCCTAAAGTGCCAAATCCAAAATTAAAATTTTCTGATGGACACCCATAGAACCCCAATACTTCCTCCCTATAGGATTTGACCCCCTAAATCTAATGATGAGCTCAATTGAGGTCAATTCGCCCATTAGGACCCTCAATTTGACAAAAATCAAATTCGGATCCTACTCCACATTTAGGGTTTTCAATCAATTCAAAAGGAATTTGTCACGAAAATCACATTTCTAGGTGGAGTCTGTACCATAGAGTCTAATTTTGATGTCAATTTTGTGATATTGGTACATCAGGACGTCCAATTTGAATAGAAAATTTAGAACCGGGTCAACTGGGTCGGGTTGACCGACCCAGTCAACCCGGTTGACCAAACCAATAGAGCAAAAACGCTCTCTGCTTATTGGATCTTGGAGGAGGACGTAGCGCAGAATGGGGGCTGGTTCGCGCAAAAACCAAAAAAGCAAGAGAACGAACGAAGTCAGTTAGTGGCGATCAGTTGAGCGGGGGGAGTCAGTTAGCGAGAGGGGTTAGTTGGAGGAACAAAAAGGCGAGAGAGCGAGAGTGGGAGGGAGAGTTCTGTTCGCGCGGGGGTAGAGAAGGAGAGAGACGCAGAGAGAGAGAGAGGGAAGGTGCTCGCGGTGCGAAGAGTGAGAGGAGAAACTCACAAAGTGAAAAAGAGGAGAGCGAAACAGAGAGAACGAGACAGAGAGAGGGAAAGAGAGAAGAGGACGAGCACCGCGAAGAAAAGGCCGAGAACGTCAGAGACTTGCCTTCGACGAACGGCGCGAAACCGGAGCATCAGATACGTCTTCCAAGCTTCGTGACGTCCCAACGAACGCCCAAGATCAAACGGCACTTCATTCCATTGCAGAATCAGGTGAGGTCTTTCTCCAAGCTCGAGCTCGGCCTTTAATGGCAACTAAAGCTAGGGTCAATCATTGAACGCCATTTTTGTTGCAATATGTTCGCTTCGCATCACTGAGCATTTTCGCTTTTCATTACATACCATTTCACCGCCTAAATCGCACGAGTCGGCCCCCAACCACCCAAACTTGTCGAGAGCTCGTGAGCTTGACTCGAGCGAAACCGAAGCTTCCCGATGGTCAGGTAAGTCTCCTCAACCCTCAGTGATGCTTCCCGATCGGTTTGTTTAGTTAGGTAACGCTAGCAACGGCTAGGGCGGACTCTGGCCGGAGCTTAGCTTCGGCCGAAGGTAGCAAGTAGATGAGACTTGATTCTGCTGTTGCGATGCTTGGATATGTGGTAGATGAGATCTGTACGAGTCGAATGGCGAAAGTTTCATGCAATTTCGTGGTCTGAGCAAGGAGAAAACGGCCTCCGACGAGGCGCCGGCGAAACAGAGCCGGCGCCGGTCGTCTTCCCCGGCAGCTCTGTTGACCAATCAACGAAAGTTGACTGGTCAACGCCTACGTGGCGCTGACGTGGCGCCCACGTGGCAGCCACGTCAGCCGTTCGGTTGGAACAAAAAAAAATTGATCGGACGGTGAATAGTGTGCCACGTGTCGAGATCTCGCAATTTTCGGAAAATAAAAATTATTTTCGGATAAGTTGATCGGACGGTTGTGGTTCGATCAGAAGTTTCAATCTGGACCGTTAGTTGCCAGCCCTAGATCAGGCCGTCAATCAATCACCACGTGGCACAATCTGGGCCCTTGGTTTATATTAGGCGGGAATTAAAGATTTTGAACGGGAAAATTAAAGCGACGCCGTTTTAGGGGGCGCGGGTCGCGCGGGCCGAATCCGGGTTGGGCCGGTTGCTCGCGGGCCGTGGGCCGGGTCACCCGACCCGGCCCGGATAACATTTTTTAAATAAAAAAATCAGAAAATGATTTTAAAAAATAAAAAAAAATCGGAAAAATTTCAGAAAATCCTAAAAAATACTAGAAAATTCTAGAAAATTCCAAAAAATGTGGAAAAATTAGGGAAAAATGCTAGACATTCAGAAATCCCCAAAAATCGAGGATTGACCACAGACAACTGGTCAATCCTATTTCTTAGGGTTTCTTATCTGTTCTTCCAAGAATTGACGACAATGCCCTTTAGGGGTAATTCGTCCCTGCTTTGTATTTTGAGATTGGACGAAAATGCCTAGATTAGGATAGGGCCAATTAGGTGGCGAATCCTTTTGCTGGGATTTTTGAATCTTATCATTCCCGCTGAAATGACGATTTTGCCCCTCAATGGGAAAATTGTCTTTCTTGTTCCAATTGAGTTCCGAAAATTGCTCGAAGTTAGGGTTTGGGTCAGGTGGACGACCAACCCTAATATTTGAGGTTTTCAGTTCTCGTCTTTGTCCAAAATGACGATTTTACCCCTCCAATGGTAAAATCACTTGAAAATTCCAGAAAAATTCTGAAAAATCCCGAAAAATGGGAAATGGATTGGATTGATGGCCAATCCTATTTCCCCCGTCTTTTGACTTCCCAATCCGTCTAAAATGACAGATTTACCCTTTTAAGGGTAAAATTTCCCCGAATTGTTCAAAAATTACGATTCTGCCCCTCATGGGCGAATCATGTCAAAATCACTGCTAAGCCTTGATTGATATTTCTTTAGGCTAATAGGGCCTCATTAGGGATGCCATGCTGATTTCATGTGTTTTATCCGCATGTACTGATTCCTTGATTTGCGCTCTTATTTTTAATGATCGTGAGTGATAGGGTAGCTGTTCCCATCTGCATGAACTCCTAGATTTAGGATCAGTACCTCACTCATCTGTATGAAACCCTAGGATGAGATAAACCATTCAGCTTAGGTACCGAAAGGGCGTCAACTCTAACAGTTGACGTAACTAAGTCCCCGAACCCACTTCTCTGGTTTCCGCAGAATCGAATAGGCCACTCCCAACTATTCGATAGGGTTTCCGATCGTACCCTCCGTAAAACGATTGGTGGCGACTCCTTGACATGCACACTCATCACATGTCACTAGACCACACTGAAGGTCGATCACGTACATCCGGCAGTTGCGACTTGGGTAATGGGCCTTGGGAGAGGCCCGCGTCCGATCAAGCCAGCGATCGGGCGGCCCATTAGCCCGCTCCGCCTCGCCGAGAGGGGGGAAGGGTCGCGACATATATGCGCATCGTGCAGCACAGCTCTTCCACGTCCGAGCCTCCGGCTATGGCTTGTTGTCTTAGAATTGACAACATCTTGCATTCTCGAACTTGAACTTGCTCTCACCGCTAGATAGAGCCGGCTTTTCCTATTGCTCATATCTGATGCTACGATAAAAAATTTGAATTTGTCCTTCGATACTAAATTGACATTACCCTTTAATTTCACCATAAGAGTAATCCATGCAAGTGGCACAGTTCGACTATGCCAACCCAACGACGCATGCTCCATGGTCGAAGCATCGGGTGTCGCCACATGAACCATTGGTGTGATAGACTGATCCCCAGGTTGTTGTGTTGGATCTTAGATTAGCAAGGACTTGATCCAAAGCTTGTGCCTAATCTTCCGATTCTCAACACTGATCGCCATTGCATATCTTGTTATATCACAACTGGGTCACTTCTTATGAGAATCAGACCCTATTAAAGTCTCATGAACATAAACGTGACTCAACGCGATGTATCCATCGTCATACTATAGTCTTTTTCATAGTGCACTCCATCCTTTAACTTTTTGTTTTTGGGCTAAGCCAGTCTCGCTCTTAGACCTTTCTCAGCCATCGAATAAAAAGAAATTTGATGTCAACCATTGGATGACAGAACATCTCGACCGTGCGATCAAGATAAATTGATGTCGACGGTTGGATGAACCATAAGCCATGCTATATCACCATTGCACTAATCAGGGTGTAAAATCGTACTTTGGATTTTCTGGCTTTTCACTTCTGACATGAAGCAATTATCACTAAGGTTGCTTTTATTTCACGGAAAAGGTTTTACTGAAAAATATTTTCCTGAGTATTAGTATTTTTCAATCAATGGAAAAATTCTTTGTAAAAATGTGGAAAATGATTTCCCTTGTGAAAGGAAGGAAATCGTTTTCCAATCTTTGTCGTTCCCTCTTTTCCTCACGCCATTTTCCAGTCCTCCTTTTGCATATCTGCTCCTATTCCTCCATCTTCCTCACGCGGTTTTCCTCCTCTCTCCAGATCTGCTCATGTTCCCCTTCTTTCTCACGCAACCAAGCCACTCATCCTCCCGCTGCTGCCTCGCGCTACCCTCCACGTCATCGCCCTCCCGAGATCGCCGCCATCGTCTCCCTCATCGCCTCCTTCATCTACCTCCTCGGCTTCTTCGGCGAGTTTGACGCCTCGCTAGAAATCGGCGAGTCACAGATAACTCAACGCCTCACGAGTCGCGGTGAACTCACCAGATCTGAAGCTCGAGGCCTCGCGAGTCGGCCGCGAGCGATTCCCCAGATCTGGCGAGCTCGAGACCTCGCGAGTCGGCCGCGACTCGTCAGATCTGGCGAGCAATGTCGATGATGGCCGAGGATGAGGGACGACGTCACTCTCGAGCTTGGCTCGTCCATGGTTGGTCTGTGATCCTAGTGTCCACGGTTAATTGGTGATACTCGTCC
Organism: Rhodomyrtus psidioides; assembly: GCA_021437785.1. Taxonomy (NCBI): domain Eukaryota; kingdom Viridiplantae; phylum Streptophyta; class Magnoliopsida; order Myrtales; family Myrtaceae; genus Rhodomyrtus; species Rhodomyrtus psidioides. The sequence continues at coordinate 15,633,066 of JAILYB010000003.1, read as the reverse complement.
ACGGCTTCGAGCCCCATCGGACGAGCCTCGGCTGATCCCCCCATGGCCGCTCGCTAGCCACAAAAAGAAAAAAAAAAGGATAAACAAAAAAGAAAAAAGAAAACAAAAAAATTCAAAGACAAAAGAAAATAATTAAGAAAATGTTTTTTAAAAATTAAGCAAATTATTAAAACATGTATGTGGTGAAAGTTGGTTTTCCTAGACGAGGGAAAATACTTTTGGATTCGTCTTTAGATTTCAGTCAAATATTGAAAAATGTTATCGTTTTCTTAGAAAAATAATTTATTTGAAAAATATTTTTCGTGAAACAAACATGCCTAATATTCAATGTGCAACACACTGCTTATTGAAACAATGTTGCACTTAGCTTTCTTTAGTTATTTATTTTTAGTAATAGAAACTTAATCCCAAGAAGTACCTTTGGCTGCGTTTGGTAGTTCGGATTTGGGCTCGAATATGATAGGATAAGATTGGAATAGAAATCCTTCGAATTGTCTTTTGAATTTTGTAAAATTTCATCATATGTTTGGTAGATGTCCGGATAGGATGGAATTCACATTGTTAGGAGACCGAGGTTGAGTCAGGGCTGCTGCAACAGTGACAGTGGAGGAGCCGAGGCCGTGGAATCTAAAGACGAGGAGGTGGCATGCAAGGCTCTGATCGGCGGCGGTGATGGCGGAATCGAGGCGATGAGGCAGACAGGAGGAGCGCGGTGGCCTTGCAGGCAAGAGCGTCCTCTCTGCCATGTTCGTAAGCAACCCCGGCAGTTGGGGGATTTGTCCCTTCTGATTTCGATTATTCCAACAACAGGGCGAAGAATTTCGATTATTCCAACAACAGGGCGAAGAAATGAAAAGAGCAAGAATCAACGAAAAGGAGAACCCACGCCACGCGCCCCCCACCCCCCCGCTTTTTTTTTTCTTTCTTGTTTTCAAGCCTTCTTCTCCTTGGGTTTCTAGTCATTGAAGATCGCGCACCCGAACGCGTTTGTCGGGTTCATCGCCGGCCCCGTGTAGCTCGACCCCACCACCAGCAGACCCACTGTCACCATCGCCGATAGCCACACCTTCACCAGCAAGCTCCTCGGCCCCTTCACGAATATCACCAGGACTGCGAGGCTGATGGTGAAGGTCAGCGCGCCTTCGACGACGGCACCCGTGTGCAGGTCCGCCTTCAGCGACGGGACCTGCAGCATGTGCTTGTATCTGGCCGGCATCGGCCGCAGGATGGCATTGGCCCCGACCCCTCCGCTATAGGAATCGTCATTGGGATCGTCGTTGGAGTCGTCCTCGAAGTCATCCTCCTCCTCGTCGGAATCGTCGTCGGAGTCGTCACCGGCCCCTCCGCCGCGAGTAGAAATGTTCGTGAGGTCGTTGGAGGTCAGGGTGTCAACGGAGATGGACGAGGGAGGAAAGGGCGAGGCGAGGCGTGGTCGTCAAGGGTTCATTATTTTTTATCCAATCCGGGTATATCCTACCCTCTCCCCGGGATTTCTTATACGGTGTTTTGTTCAGGTATATCCGGATTTATTCGATCCAGACGACATCACCAAATATCGGATATGATAATTTATTATAGTTTTCAATAAAATGGGAACTCCTCACTTTGCCTAATATTATTTAATGGAGTGCATTGCAGATATTATGACTTACAATTATACAGAAATATCCAATAATTAATTTAAATCAAACATTCAATTCAGTTAAATTGTGAGACATTCTAAATGTTACTTATTACATCGGAATGGCTTCAGCGGCTTATTAGACAAGATTAACGTAGATTGACATGTAGGTCCAAAGTTATGGCACCCTATCATTCAATTTCCCTTCCCGGCATGGGCATTTTAGTATATAAAGAAATAGCAATTCGTAACAACTAATATAGAGAAATGGTTAGTAAAGAAAAGTTCTAGGCATCGATCAACATAGGCTGACTAGCAAGCTGAGGCACATGCCGCCAACGAAGTGGGGCTTATCTCGATCATGGACTAGGCCCAGTCCAAGTCACGAATCAGGCCCAGTCCAAGTCACGAATCAGGCTCTATCTAGAGTTTTGGCTCTTGTCAATAATGCTCGTGATTTGAAGAAGATTCTCAATCTCTACGCGCGAAAAGCTCACCAAAAAGAGACTAACGCTCGATATACCAAAAATGCAAAGGACACTAGTTAGACTTCATATTAACGACTTAAAGGAAGTTCTCAATCTCCCTCTGTTTTTGTTCCTCTAGATCCATCCCGATATATTCCAGAATGTCTACCTTCTCCCCCTAAAATGGAGGAGCCTCCGTGTGTATCCCTTGGACACGAAGCTGAACGGTGGCTTCTGCCAATTGCCAAAGAAGACGATCAATTTGATGGAATATCAGGATTCGGTGGAGTTCCTCGTCCAAGGTGGCAAGGAATCATGCCCAAGCATGGTACGTTTCCGTGCTATTATGTGCGTGAGAGAGAAGGGATGGGCTTCCACAAGGCTTTCCGACCTAACTTCATAATCGAAACGGGCTAAGGCTTCGCATGCGTGCTAGGACTTAAAATTCTTACATGAAATTTTGAGACAGATCGTATGTCGAGGCCCTATCTGAAAAACATCTCTATGGAAATGAGTCATAACCTTTTCACATAGTCATAATAAATATATAGATTTACAAATAATTTGACATTCTATTCTTACATTTGCGGTTGGCTGAAAAGTTAAACAATTTCGAGTTTTCTTTATGAATTGAGTTTTTGTTTCATTTAAGAGGGAGATTTGAAGTGCTTTTCTGTCGACGAATGTGTGAAAATTGGAAAGATAATACATGAAATGGGAAGACTTAATTTTTAACTAATGGCCAACTAAGAGTCTGAGTTAGCTCATAAGTTAGCTCAAGTGTAATATGTCAACAGGTAGTTACTAAAAATTGCTTTTTAACATACATAAATAACATGGTTGTTTTATGTTTAACAGAGTGTTTTCTTAATTGTTAATTAAGAAATTTATGTTATTCTGAAATTTAAAGTGAACAAAGATAGAATAACTTGATTATGGCATTAGAAGGTGAATATCGAACAATATCTAATTTACGACATGAACGAAGTCAAGCTTGCCGGCAAAGCAGGGAGTCAAAAGGCAAGGGCCAGCAAAAAAGCACAAAAATGGATACAAAGAAAGCAAAAAGATGAAAAATGGAAAAAGTAAAGCGTCGTGACTCGTCACTTTAAGAGATCTTAGTCTTTACTTTTGTTTTCCACGATCCTTGCTAAAAATAAATATGGCCCATTTTTTTCCCATTTTCAATCAATTTCTCTACGGCACCCCCGTTGCTCCAGCTAATTGTCCACTTATTACTTCCAAAAAAAGCAGCCATGTATTGTCGCGAGAATCTCAGCGTTGAAGATGCAATAATTTGAATAGACATTAGATATGTCCCATCTATCGTCACCTTTAATTATCCACTTATTACTACCAAAAAAAGCGGCCATGCATTATCACGAGAATCTCATCATTAAAGATGCAATAATTTGAATAAACATTAGATAGTGAGGTGTCCCATCCATCTTCTTTTCCCACCTTTAATAAAGATGCTTTATTTAAAAAAAAAAAAAAAAAGCTCACAAGACGAAAAGTTTTACTATTTGTAAATGGCTTATCAAAAGGGGGAATTCCTTTGGCTGGCATTGACAGCTTTAAAAGATTAAGAGTGAAACGGAGCTATGTCGTTGGAAAATAGCTTTGCACGGTGCTTAGGTCAGAAGATGCAAATAATTAAACTAATCTATCTCGATATTAAATAGTGCGATGTCCTGTCTCCCTCTCGAGTCTCGACTCCACCTTTAATAAAGATGCTTTTTTGAAAAAGGATAACTAGACGAAATGAATCAGCAAGCACAAGAGATTCAATAAATGTGGAAATAAATTAATAGATTAATAATAAGCCAATATGTTTTATGACAAGATCTTTGGTAGTAAAATACACAGAGGAATCTTTGACCATATATATATGAATCATGAAAATTTTTGTTGTTCTTGCATTTTATTTTTGGCACTCAAATCTCCTTCTTTTTCTTCATTGTCTCTCTTTCTATTTTTTTTTCTTTTTGGCCTCTTGGCCCACGCATGATGTGCGCGGCCTACAAGCACATGTTGCTATGAGCTTCATTGATCTTGATGTACCATCAAGTCCGAATGTGAATTATTGGGTCCGATATGAATTATTGGTGTGAGACTCAGCTTTTTCTTTCTCAAAAGAAAAATCAAAGAAAATTATTGATATACGTTGCCGTTTGAGAATAACAGGAAAAATTTACATTCCACTCAAATCAATAGGTAATTTAAAAAGAGCAAGAGACAGAGAGACAATAACCAAATTCAAGCCATGTCATCATTTGGCAATTTTATGATGGTTATTTCACATTCTAATCTAATAATTATGGTTAGTGTGAAGATTACATAACTTCACTTTTAGGATTTAAATATACTTTTGTGACAAGTTTTATAATTTAATTGCACTTTTTAAAAGTCTTAAGACTTTATTATATTTTGGTGATAAGCTTTAAGACTTGTAAGTGATCTTTATTTTTTAGTGAATCTTTGGGGCGCATCGATTGTCGATCCTAACTAGCTTTGGATAAATGTGTTGTTGGTGTTGGTGTTGGTGTTGGTGTTGGTGTTGATATTGATCTTTGTATTAGCAAATCATCAAGATCCTCCATCTCTTTAATTCTCGAAGAGGATGCTGTTAGAAGAAGTTCTTGCATCAAAATTATCCCAATTATAGATGTTGTCCAGTTGATCGGGGGACGAAAAGACCCAATTATAGATGTTGTCCAGTAGCGGGGGACGACTAGTACAGTGATGATAAGAGTTTTCATTTCTGTTTTTGTTGCAAAAATAGAAAAGTAAAAAAAAAACTACTTTTTAGTTAAAAAATTTATTCTAAAAAATAAAATTATATTGTTAAGCGAATTGTTATTTCAAATCTATTTACAAGAACGGAAAAAAAATAAAAAGCAGAATAATCATGTCATGTCTAAGCTCCCACAACTTCTGACCCAAAAAAAAAAAAGCTCCTACAACTTTAGACAAAAAAAAAAAAGCAAAATAAAAAACTACCCACGATTACTTTCTCCTTTTGTCTCTGTCCTTATCCCACGACCACCCTGGTTAAAGCCGTATTTCGTATATTTAGATGGTTTGTCCATGACCAGTGGAAAAAGAGACCTGGAGACTTGGGAGGACCTTAAATGCAAAAAAAAATCATCCATTTCTATCACTGGATGCCGGCGACCGACTGTGTGCAGTGGTATCTTTGTATTTTTATTTTTGGCCACTGACCGCTCACTATTCAACTTCCCAAGCGTGGCTCCATCCATACCCATCTTCTCTTTTTTTTTCCCTAGTATTAAAACTCAGCCGTCTATTATAAACCAAATCTTTCCAGGAAAATGTTGTTGATTTCTCGACACTCCTCTGTCTCTCTATTTTTTTTGTTGTCTTTTGATTCGTGCATGATGTGCACAGTCAGGAAGCACATGTCGCCGTGAGCTCCGTTGATCTTAATGTACCATCAAGTTTCCATCAATCCTCAAAAGGTGTGCCCATCTGAGTCTGAATTAGTGAGTCCAATCTGTATTATTGGTGTGAGACTCAAATTTTTTTCTTTGTCAGAAGAAAATCAAAGAAAAAATTGCCAACGTTTGAGAACAATAGGAAAATTTTACATTATACTCATATCAATGGGTAATTTTTAAAAGAGGAAGAACAGTGACACAATAACCAAATTCAAACCGTGACATCATGTTGCAATTTTATGATCGTTATTTCACATTCTAATCTAATAATTATGGTCGGTACAAAGATTACAAAATTCAATTTTATTTTGTGAATTGAGTTTTTTTTTTCCACTTAAAGGGACTCATCAACTTGAGGGACTTTTTATCAACAAATCTAGCAAAGATAATACATGAAAATTCAAGATTCATGTTCAACTAATGGTTTTTATTAACGAGATAGCCCAAGTCTAATGTACCAATATGGAGAACATTATCAAAAATTGACGTTCATTATATAATCTTTTTATCAACAAATCTATCACTGGATGGAGCCGACCAAAGTGTGCAGTGGTCTCTTTGTATTTTTATTTTTGGCTAGTGTCTACGTGCGGCTGTCTGCTTACCATTCGAATTTCAACTTCCCAAGTGTGGCTCCATCCATACCCATCTTCCGACCCAAAAAAAAAAAAAAAAGGTGTGGCTCCATCCATACCCATCTTCTCTTTTCTTTTCCTAGTATTAAAACTCAGCCGTTTATTATAAACCAAGCCTTTTCAGGAAAATGTTGTTGATTTTTCGATACTCCCCGTCCTTCAAAAAAATTGAAAATGAACAAAAAATTAGGTTCATAAATGATGAAAACCCGCATATTTTTACTTGTCAATAATTGTATGTTTTTGAAATTTTGAAAACTTATTTGTGAGGAGTGCAATATTCGAAAAGTAAATGTTAAAAGTAAAAGACTCCAAATAGATCCCGAGCATTTGAAAGAAAAGGAAGAAACTCCAATCAGATTGAGCGACCACGAAATAATGTTGGTGATGATTTTGAATCGTTTCTCATGTTAATTTTGTCATATAAAGAGTAGTAGTATTCAAGAAAGTAAACCGATTTAGAATGTTATTGAAGAATGGAAAAGTTTAATTTACTTTGAAGTTTCCATCTAACAATTCTTATTGAAATTACATCTAATGTGACCATACAATTAACATTTTAATATAATAATTTATTTAATTATAACGTTACTTCTATAATATAAGTATGACCTCATTGACCCACGCAAGGAGCGCATACTTGCCTATGGGTTTTCAATAGACCTTAAATTTATATGGTTTTCTTTTACCTATTAGCGTAAGCTTTTGGTTGGACATTTCAACAAGTTAGAATCAATCACATAGAGTAGAATGAGAACCAAGATTGTGATTCCCTTCTAGCGGTATGTTAGCTTGCCTCTCATGTTACTTACATATCTTGGATTTACACTGGTGATCTGTCTGCGAGCTGATTATGAAAATGGGATAATTACACAAATGGTCCCTGAACTTTGGCAGAATGTGCAATCTGGTCCCTAAACTTTTAATTTGTTCAATTTAGTCCCTGAACTTTGGCAGAATGTTCAATTTGATCCCTAAACTTTTGATTGTTCAATTCAGTCCCTGAACTTTTAGTAAATGTTCAATTTAGTCCCTATACTATATGAAAATATTCAATATTATCCTTGATCTTAAATTAGCAAAAGGACTATATTGAATATTTTCATATAATCCAAGGACTAAATTGAACATTTACTAAAAGTTTAGGGACTGAATTGAACAAATCAAAAGTTTAGGGATCAAATTGCACATTCTGTCAAACTTCAGGGACTAAATTGAATAAATTAAAAGTTCAGGGACCAAATTGCACATTCTGCCAAAGTTCAGGGACCATTTGTGTCATTTTGCCATTATGAAAATTGGAGGGCATTAGTACCTAATCAGTGTTTGCCCATTAATGGCGGAGGAAAAGAAGAGTGGATGGATCTGGACTAGTACATTGGAGGTGGAAAAAGGCCGAAATGACCATTTTTGGCCGGAAATGATGAAAGAATGGATAATTGGTCATTGTCTATCCACTAGCATTGGAGGAAATGATTAAATCAGGGACATTGATGATGGTGAATGGTCTAGTAAAGGAACAACAATGCAAAAAATCATCAATTTCTATGCCTAAGGAATCGACTGTTGTTTTGTTGAGTATTACTAAGGTTAGGTCATAGACTCATAGTCCATAACCATCTTCTCTTTCTTTCTTGTGGTTTGAGCCTTCGCTAGAAACCATCCATTTCTATATCTATTGACGAGTGCTTATATCTAGAAATATTCAATTGATTGTTATATCTTTCAATGGATCACTTAGGTATCATAATTTTTTAAAAATTTGTTCATCTCAAGTGTCGAAAATCTGACATGACATAACATTTGAGATAAAATGCTTTGTGATTTCATGTGAAAAATTATGAGAATTCGATTGTTAGGTCCAGCATGCAACCCGTCAGACTAATTATCAACTTTTCCAGCAAAAAGTTGATGTGCTTCGATTCTATCTTTCTTTGATCCTTTTCTGCACTCAAATCTCTTTGCCTTCCATGTCTCTCATCGTTGTTGCTTTGTTTTGCTCTTTCTTCTTCTCGGCACAACCATTCCTTCTGCTTCCTTCTTTTTCTTCAGCATCTATCATCATCAACTCTGTTTGCACGTTTGACAAAAAGGCTTGGAAAGAATAAATATATCATGTACGGACGGAACTGGCAAAAAAAGAGTCCCAAGTCCTACGATGATTTTCTTATAAAATTAAATTATATGCTGCATAAAAGGGCGCATGATAATAATTCTATTTATTATTTATTATTTTTCTTTTTTACGGAAATAAGTTTGCAACAAAAATCCATTTAGCACGAATTTTAATTTTTTGTTTTCAAGATAAATTTTTTGCCCGAAAATGTGTTTGGAATAGAAATAAGAAGTATAAATTTTCTACTTTCTAGAAATAAAAATAAGAATTCTTCTTATTACTCGCTCATTCTCTCCCGCATTACTGCCATCAGTCGCCGGTTGCCGGTTGTTGGCCGCCGGTCGCCTCTCTCGCGTCCTTGCCGTCGGCAGTCGTCCAACCACCATTCTCCGATTCTCGACTCCTGTTTGCCGTTTTTTGTTCGCTATCTGCTAGTCGCAGATCTATTCTCTAGCTGCAAATCTGTTCTAGAAAAAAAAAAAAGTATACAAATGAATTGTTTTTCTTTTTCAGTGCATAAAAGAACAGGAAAATAAAAAAAAAATGCCACTAAATGTACCCTTAATCTCTTTCTCACTTTCTCACAGCTACCCCAATTACAACAGTATTACGAATCTAAATAATTGATATAATGCTTAAAAAAAATATGCTAATGCAAATGCATTAAATTACTTAACTTCGTTTTTGGAACACATGAGATTTGTCATATAGTAAGCCATATCAGTTACACCAAACGTTTTATGGGATCCATATGACTTTATAATTTAATAATTCAAACTTTTTCTCATGTCTCTAGCTCATGGAGAATCGAAAATCGGCCTAAAGTTGTCCGCAATGGCTGGTCCTCGTCGGCCACTGCAAGGGTCCCTGCCCTCGTCCGCGGTCCGTGAGGGCTTCGCGGCCTTGCACGCGGCCGGCAAGACCGCGGTGGCCCTGGGCAAAGCCATCGTGACCGAGTTGAAATATGGTGCATTTAGGGTTTTCTGTTGGTTCCCCATTTTTTTTTATGGGGAGGCGGGGGAGAGGATAAGGGGAGCGACTCGATTTTATGATGCGGTGAAGCCATTGCGGATTTGGGAATCTAGGGTTGATCAGTTAAGTTTCTCGAGGCTTTATCGGCAACGAGGATGGCGGGTGAGTTGCAGACTTGGGAATCTGGAAATTTACTTGTGCCTATCCAAGATTTCTTTCTTGTTTAACGGCAACAATCGTTGATTGTAAAATCTTTTGGGAACTGAATTTCTTGATTTTGGAAGAATTTGGGGCTCCAGATTTTATGTTTCCACAGGGTGCTACCCTTGATCTGGTGACTGAGCTGCAGCTGCTTGTTTGAAAGATAAATTCTGAAATCTAGACATCTTTCTTGTTTTTCCGATGTGTCTTTGGATTTTTGCATTGCTTCAGGTATTTGTTCCCATTCGACCGAAAACAAGGAAATCTCTGTTTGCGAGCTCTAGATTCTTCCCTGATGTAGTCATCTTTTCTCGTCAATTGGAGCGTGTGCACACGTACGCAGGGGACAATTAAAAAAGAATGAAAAAAATGAAAAAAAAACAATTAATAGGTAATGAAAAAAGGGAAAAATAATAATAAAAAAATTAGTAATGTTCACGTCAGCTTCGACCATCCTACGTTGCACTTCCGGCTGCCACGTCAGCAATATCTAGTCAAAATTGACTAGATGGACTGAATTGGTACTAATGAAAAAAGTTTACGATTAAATTGATCCAATTGAAAAGTTTAGAGCTGAATTGATACTAATGCAATAGATTTAAGACTTTTTGGTACTTTTCCCTTTGAACCTTGAAATGTAAAATTGGGGGGTATTTCCTTCCTAGTAGAGGAAAAAAAATGTTTAGGAATTGAAAGAAGCGACCGCAGGGAAGGTAGACTCTGCTTCGGTTCGACCAAAAAAAAAAAGACTCTGCTTCGGTTGGCTACTGCCGAGTAGGCTAGGACTGAATAATCTCAGCCACGCCTGGGTTGAGTCACTGAAATGAAACTATTGCTCTGTCAGCTCGTGCTTGGTACAAGCTTATTAACCAGTTTTGCTGGCAGAGTAACCTTGGTTTACAAGCTTGCGTGCATATTCCCCTCGCTCACCAAGCTATCTATTTGTGCTTTTTCAGACCGTAATGATATGAAGTTATGAATATCTGCATAGGATTCTTAATCATTAGAGCTCTGTCTTTGCTCACTATTATTCTTGCTCTGTTTCACCCTTTCTTTTTCCCGGCACAACCATTCTTCCTCCTCCTTCCTTCCTTCTCTTGGGCTCCCCATGGCACGATCGTTAGACGATATCCGATATATATATTCCACAACATCACCAACTCCGTTTGCATGTTTGACCATAAGGATTTGAAAGAATAAAAACTAAGGTGGTGCATGATAACACTTCTCGCCCAACAAGTGCTTATGGCGAGGAAATGGAATTTTCAGCTTTTGCTTTGAAATAAAAGTGGAATTTTCAGCTTCTGCTTCAGAAATTGATTTTTGATAGAAAAATGCATTCGATAATGACGGCGGCGGCCGGCGAGCTGTTGCGGCGGCTGCTGCCTACAACGGCCGTCGGTCGGTTGCCCCGAGAATGACTTCTCGGCCCGAGAAGTAAAAAATATTTACTTTTGAAAATCGGCCAAAAATCTTGCCAGAAGTAGAAAATCCTACCATAAGTCAATTTTTTTACCAAACTGCTTTCTATTTCGGATTGTGTTTTATCAAACGAATTTTCCTGCCAAAATGACTTCTGGCAAGGAAATTGAGAAATGGATCAATTATCATGCAGGGCCTAAATAGATCACTTATCATGCAGGGCCTAAATGTACAGACACAATTGATTTAAAAAAAAAAGATTCAAAGACCTACGGAGCTAGTTTGAGCCACCATCTGTTTCTTGGAATATGAGATGAACAATATCGAGACACACGGACGCCTCGGTCATAAAAAAAAAATATTGAGACACACGTATGAATTATATTAAAGAAATGCCATATCAAAAAATTAGTGTGTTGTGAAATAGTTAATATATCTAAAGTCTAATCAAAACCCAATGATTTAAGTTTTTGAGTGAAGGTGAATTCAACTTGATATATCGACACGTTCAAAGTTGGACTCTCTCTTGGCAATCTTTCCATTCTAAATATCTGATGTGCGCTCTTTTTTTTCTTTTTTCTTTTTTTCAATCTTTGCTGAAAATTTGCATAGCAACTCGCAAGACATTACTGAGTATCATTTGAGGGGCACACGTTTGAAGTGTCTAGAAGAGCTTTGTTTCCCAAGTTGCCTTATTTTTTTTTTTTGGGGGGGGGGGGGGGGGGGGGTCGAATGTTGCCTTATTATTATTATTATTTTGGTCAGGAATGTTGCCTTATTGACTATTGCATGAAACTACTACTATTTTGTGGGTCAATACCGACACATGTCCCTGTGACCTCTGTTGATGTACCACCAGGACAAACTATTGTTTAGGTAGTGGGAAATGGGACAGCTCGTCAAGAAAATTGAAAGAGAAAAGGACGAAGGTTCCGGCAGCTTGTACGATTACTCACAAGCGGACACAACACACTGCACACTATACTGGGTAAGGCATCATGTACGATTACTCGCAAGTCAGTATTATTGAGTCTACTATGCATTATTGGTGCGAGACTCTCACTTTCTTTTTCGAGAGAAACATCAAAGAAAATTGTACGCCAAAGCCGCCGTTCGAGAATAATTGAAAAAAATCTATTAATATGTTAATACATGTCTTGTAGGGGTGTCAAATGGGTGGGTTGGGTCGGGTCATAAATGGTCCAATCCAAATCGACCCATTAACCCATTTATGACTAATTTATGCGCAATACAAATTTCTTAACCCATACCCGACCCAACCCATTTAAGAAAATACTTCTATATTTAATTTAATCTATGAAAATTTATTTCTTATGATTGTTTCATAGAATCATATTGCTGAAACATTTTCATGAAATACAAATCCGCATTTTTATGATTTTATAATTTTATTTTTTTACATTTTCTTTTCCCCCCTTCTACGTCACCATCTGAAATCCATTAAATTTAATAATCGGCTTGACCAAAAAAATATTAATAATCGGCTTTTGTGAGTTAATGAAATAAACGCGCACAACTACTGAAAAAAACAATCTCATAATTAATTAAAGGCAGTCTAATGACAGACAAAACAGATAATATGCCGCAAGAAGTATTTGTAAAACGAACACGAGATCATCGATAAGTACCGAAAGAAATTATTTGAGGTCAAAATTGACAGACGAATCATGGTCTTGGTCAAAATAGACAGACGAAAATGCTGTTGGTTCAAATATTATAAGAAGAGAGTACGAAATGAAGTTTCAATCATGAAGCCATGGCCATCAAGAAACCTGAGAATTCACATTGTATAGTCAACTCTGTTACTACATCCAATATATTCTTGTCCACTTCAAAACCTGAAAAGGGAAAATGTTCTTCAGATACGCCAGAGTTGGCATATTTTCTCATCTATTTCCCTTCCCATGGTACAAAAGCAGTCAATTAATATAGCATTCAATCACTAGAAGATGGTCAATCCAAAAGTTCTTCATTCCCGATATCAGGAAACAAATTTCTAAATTCAAGTCTTGCTAGCAGATTCAAGCTGTGAATTGTACTTCTAGTGATACCAGAATTTGTTTCTTGATCAATTTGTTTCTGATATATGCTCCCCTGCTATCCTACAAGAACAAAACATAGTTCAGATATTACATCAAAGAAATAGAAGAACCCGTGACTTTACATGAACTTCCGAAAGGAATCTCACCTCATCTAGTGATTTGCTCCCATGGCAATCCCTTTGCACCAACAACCAAAAATAAAAATCGTCTCCAATGGCATGAGAATTAGATAGTAGCTATTGCAATCGAAGTGCTTTTTCTTGGACGCTTAAAGCAAGTAGAGCTATCTTCTTCGTCCTCATGAACTAAGTATGCGACTCTATCTCTTTCAAATCGTTCGGAAGTTGAATATTCTTCTTGATCTTCATTAGCTCTTGACATGTTAACTAATTAGTAAAAAAAAAAAATACATTAGAACAAATTCAGGATTGCAAGTTATGAATTCTACACAAGGGGTAAAGAATTAGTTCATAATGTAATCAAATTAATAAAGGTACCACTTGAAACTTTAAACCATAAAACCAAGTCCCCACCATCTGCAGCATTCAACTCCCATCACACGATTATAAAGAAAAACTCCAAGCAAGAAACGACTTGTGCTACTAAATTATTTTTATGAATATAATGTGTTTTAACTAGCAAAGGCCACATCAGGCACATCCTATTATTTGGTAGGTCATCCCTTTAAAACCATATCAACTTCCAAGTATTCCTCGATTTCCATCCATCCCCCTCTTATCCCCACCTAAAGTAATGCCTGCCTAACTCAAAGACCTAATGTAAACTCAGCGAATTCATCAAATCAACAAAAATAAAAGAAAAGCCCCAAAGCAACAATTAATATCCAAATCACAAGATTAGCATCAGCAACCAAGACAAAACATTATTGTTATCCAAATCAGTCTCGAATCCACTCCACGGTCTCTATCTAAGCTCCACAGTCCATCACTAGCAACCGATTTGCACCACCACTCAAATCAACCGAAGCAACTCCAACCCCCGCATCAGAACCAAATCGGCTAAAAACCCAAATCTGACATTCGCCCATCTTGTTTCATAAGTGATAAGGACACAAAGAACAGAGCTCGAAACGTACCTCCTTGAGCTAGTCCATGGTCGGGGTCTCGGCTACGTAGATGCAGTTTCACTGGTCGGGATTGGCCTCGCCCTAGCCGTCTAAGACCACCAGGGGGATTGTCTTCGCCTTGGGCAGCTTCGGAAGATCCGCCAGCTTCCATGAGAGAAGTTGGTATGCACGAGTGAGTCGAATAGGGAGAGAGAAGACCGTCGTCGATCGCGAGTGAACGCCTGAAGCACATTGACGAAGAAGGTATTCTATTAGGTCAGATAAGTTAAACGGGTTTTAAATGGGCTCAAAGCAAACCCATTTAAGACCCATTTATTTTGGCCTTTTAAATCAGGTTTTAAATGGGTTGGCTTGAAAATAAAAAGTGACCCATTAATGGCCCATTTATATAAAAATGGGTTCATGAATGGGTTTTAGACCCACTTTGACAGGTCTAATGTCTTGTTACTAACTCAGTAATGAACCTAGAAATATCACACACCATAATCAATACATGGTGATAAAGACGTTATTGCGAATTTATTTGCAATCACGACTATCAAATTAGTGGGTCTACAATTAAATTAAACGAGATTTAATTTAATAATTTTTATTTTTGACCATGTCGTACGTACATGTGATGCACACGTACGCTCTAAATGGACACATGTTAATGTGTCAAAATGCACACGTGGAGTCACACTATTTTATTTTGATTATGTTATATATGTAGATATATATTTACGTATACCATATTGACGCCCGTGCAACAGACATGGTCAGCACATAATGTGCATGTGCTGACCTATGTGTTCTCTTTTATTAAAAATGAAAAGAAGGAAAACAAAGCTTAATGCGCACGGTCTGCTAATCGCAAGTCATAATGTGATGGGCCTGTTTGGTTCTGCATTTTGTCGCGACCCGTCCGGAAGCGGACGCGGCTAATGGATTACCGATCGCGGGTCTTGGATCGGCGCGGGCCCTCCCAGGCCCATACCAAATCGCGGCGGGAGTATTTTTCAAAGGATTCGACGATAAGAGTCGATCGCTTTCGACCTTCAGTGTGGTCGTGGTGGCATGTGCAAATTGTGCATGCATTTGGAGTCGCCACCGGTCTTTCTTGGAGGGTAGACCGGAAACCTTACTGACCGATTGGGAGAGATCGATCAGTTCTGCGGAACCAGAGATTTTGGGTTCGGGGACTTGGTTACGCTGGTGTCATTACCAACGCCCTTTCGGTACCTAACGCGAGTGATGTTCCTAGCTAAGAGTTCATGCATGCGCAAGTTCGGGTGAGCTAGGTTTAATTCAGGGTTTCATGCAGATTGGAAGACTATTCCTATCAATCACAATCAATTTAAATGAAAGGGCAATCAAGTGCATAAATAAATCACATCAATGCACGTCAATTCACATCACATGATCTCCTAGTATAGCCATAAGGGCTTAGGGAAGGCGTGATTTAGGACCGAGGTAAAATGGGAAGATTTGGAGGCGATTTAGCCCGGAGGGCAAAATCGTCAATTTTTAGAAGACGATTCGCCCAAAGGGCGAAATCGTCATTTTTAAGAATGATCGGGTTCAAAACACCCGGGATGAGCCTTGGCCAATTGACTGTGGCCATTTCCTATTTTTTTGGATTTTCCTGGATTTTTTTAGAATTTTTTTGGAAGACGGTTTGCCGAAAGGGCAAAACCGTCATTTCTGGAAAGATCGGGGGGGTCAAATGACCCGTAATAGGTAATGGCCAATTGAATGTGGCCATTTCCTATTTTCTGGAATTTTTTAGAATTTTTTAGAATTTTTCCGAATTTTTTTGAATTTTTTTTATGATTTTCTATTTTTTATTGAATTATTGAATTTTTTTATTTTTTTATTATTAAAAAAAATAAAATAAAAAAAATATCGGACCGGGTCGGATGACCCGGCCCACGCCCGGATCCGCGACCCAGACCCGGCCCACTTCTCCTTTGATCAAAACGACACCGTTCCGAAAGTTTCGAACGGACGTCTCAGATCAAGACACGTGTCTCGTTTAAAACCGCCGGATCATCTACTTTTATATATATATTTTTTATTTTTATTATTATTATTATTATTATTTATTTTTTTATTACCGCGCGCTGACGTGGCCGCCACGTGGCTGCCACGTCAGCGCCACGCAGGCGTTGACCAGGTCAACAGGCGTTGACCGGTCAACGCCTCGCCGGGGAAGACGACCGGCGCCGGCGTTCCCTCGCCGGCGTCTCGTCGGAGGGCGATATCTCGGCCCTCCGACGTCCAAATTGCATGAAACCAACGGCATTCGAACCTACTTGACGAGCTCTACCACATATGTCAACCTCGACACAGCAGAATTATATTTGGCCCGCCTGCAACTCCGGCCGAACCTATTTTCCGGCGAGAGTGCCGCCCTAGTAGTTCCGTACGTTACATGGCTAAAATAAATCATCGGGAAGCTTGCTAGGGGTTCTAGAGATCTTACCTGATCCTCATGGAGATTCGGTTTGGTCCGAAATGGGCCGGAGGAGCTCACGGCAGGCCGGTCACGGTGGGGGACATAGCGGGCGATTCAGGCGATGAAAAGTCATGCGATCAAAGGTGAAAACGTTCAGTGATGCTTAAGGATCAATTCTAGATCAACCGCTTGCGAAACGAACCAATGAAACGCGAGATGCCATTGACGGCCGAGGAGGAGTTTAAACACGGGTCTCACCTTTTCGGCGGTTTCCGGCGAGTTTGATGGGCGCGCCGGCTTCCTCTTGACGTCGTCAAGCTTCCAGGATAGCTCACCGACCTCGCTCTTCTTTTTAGCCAACCACGCAGGCTCGGAAGAACTCTTCAAGCTCGGTGGCCGGTCCTCCAAAAAAAATGCCACTCGCCTCCCTTTTCACCTCTGCTGGCCGACCACCTTTGGCCCTCATTGCTCAGTGGACGACCGCCCTTTTTCATTTTTTTGTTCCTCGCCGAAAGAGTGCCTTAAAAAAACGAAAAACACGACGGCCCTCCCCCGCGCTCTCCTTTTTTTTGCAACGGTGGGTCTGCAAGTGCAGACCCGGTCGGACCGGGTCGGGTCGGGCTGACCCGACCGGCCCGGTTCGAACAAATTTTGCCCAATTGGGCCTCAAATCCACCTCTTTTCATGAAATTGATGGCAAAATCGGACTCCTTGACATGTTTTCTATCAAATATGGGTATTTTCGTGAATCAATTGATTGAAATGTTATGAAAACCCCAAATTGTCCCTAGGATCCGAAAATGCATTTTGGCTAATCGAAGATCTAAACGATCGAATTAGTCAAAATTGAGCCCACCAATGGATTCAGCATGATGAAAACTATTGGGCAGAGGTGTTTAATTTTAATGGGTGTGCCCGTGTGAAAATTAATTTCGAAAATTGTAAAACCGGGAACTAAATTGAAAGATTTTTATGAAATTAAGCCCTTTTGATTAAAATTGATCAAATTGGAGGGCAAATTGACCTAATTGCATTTCAATACTTTAGAGTCCAATGTCATAGCTTATGAAAACCAAGAATTGAAAATTAAAAGACTCGAAAGGGATTTTTTAGGCTCGTTTCGGTTTTAGGTTTGTGAAGGAACCCCATGAATCGAGCCAAATTTCCCTAATAAAAAGTGAAAATATTAAAGAGGGAATTAAAATAAAATTTATGAATATTTTTTTGTAATTTTCTGACCACGGATGGTATTTTTCTGATTTTTTGGTTATTTTTAATAATTAAATAAATAACAAAAAATATTAAAAAATACAAAAAATATTTTTTGTTCAAAATTGGTTCCCAAGGCTAGGCTAAGGCTTCCAAAGTTGATTTTGCAATTTTTGACCTTTTTTTGCTATTTTTAATTAATTTTTAAAATGAAAATCACAACAATAGATGGTCAAAAATTAGGTGTCAACACATTTGAGATGAGTATTGGGGCTCTAAAGTCCCTTGGCCAAATGCAAATGCTGTTTGGTTCATTTTTTAGTTCATTTTGGGTAGATGCAATTGCATCTCAAATGCTTTCTAAATGCCTTTAGGCCAAAGTACCTCTGGAGGTACTTTGGGAAGTTGCATCTCAAATGTATCTAATTTTTTTTTTAACTTTGTCACATTGACTTGTCGCCTCCTGTACGCGGCGGCCGCCGGAAGCCGGTCGCCGCCTCCGGACGACGGACGTCGGTCGCCGCCGCCGGTCGCCGCTGCCGGACGCTGGATGCCCGTCGCCTCCGGACGCCACTGCCGGCAGCCGGTCGCCTGGCGCCTCCGCCGATCGAAGGACGCCGCCGTCGAACGCTCGTTGGACGTTGCCCCAGTACGCCCACTGCTGGTCGCCGCCGCTGGCAGCCGATCACCGGGCGCCGCCACCGCCGATCGAAGGACGCCGGTTGCCGCCGCCGGACACCGCTGCCGGAGGCTCGCCAGACTCCGCCGCTGGTCGCCGCCGCCGGTCGCCGGACGCCGGTCCCCGCCGCCACATTTTTTTAAATAAAAAAGTAAAAATACTTTACAAAATATATTTTTCACCAAACGGTATTTACGTCAAAGTTGCTTGCAAATGCGTTTTTAAAAAATAATTTGCCAAACACTACTTGCATTTTGGAAAAGGCCTTTAGCCCAAAGATATTTGCATTTACTCAAAATCCCTTGGCCAAATGCTGAACCAAACAGGCCCGATATCCAATCCGACCCGAAAGAAAGGATACCTGCCCCTTTTTCGTTTTTTTTTTTAAGTAGGGACCCCACCAGCATAAGACCCTAATGAAAAAGAAAGCTCCAGTCAAGTATGAAACGTTGAAGTGGCTTGTTCTCTTGTATTCCTGGTGTTTGAGCAAGAAACTCACGGAGTTAATGACAAAAATCCTGATGGAGACAGATCTGCTGAACAAGTCCTAGCGACACGAGTAAGGTGATGTTCACTGATTAAGGCGGTGCTCTACAGTGGCTCGACACGACTAATGGCGCCATTGGTTAGCCTGAAGGACCAGGCCCTCGGGGCAAAAGATGAAATTAACAAAAAGTTTGTTGGCATGAAAAGAGCCTTTTAGTTTACATTAAATTATATTATATTAGACAAATCATAATATTTAGGCATACGCATAATTGAGCTGTACAGATAGCCTTAATAGCCAAAACTCATACATAAAACGTGTGCTAACTCAAAATAAATTTTTTGAGCTGTAGAGATGTTTCAATATATATTCCGTTTCAAAAATTAAGCTTCAATTTTTTGTTTTCATTCAATTAAGTAAACTATTATGTTAATCCTATATTTCTAATGTCTTTTCATTGACCCGCATAAAAGAGCTGGTTTAAGACTACTACTTAATCAATATTTGTCCATATGTGGTGGAGAAAAGGACGTTGAGACTTGCACACCGGCGACGGTGCCTAGTCAGGTAAAAACAACAGTAAAACCATTTCTGTATAACCTAGCGAGTAAGATTACCATTACCATATTCAAATTTCAATTAAAAATTATTAGGAGACATCAAAAGGTGATTTCCCCATTATTTGGTCAATACCACGGAAAATCTTAAATTTATACATCTGTGACAAATTTGCCACAAATTATTTTTTTATCGCGAAAAAACCCAAACCGATGCACATATGATAAATTTATCACAAACTATTTTTTGACTATTAAAATCCTAAATTGGAACATTTGTGACAAACTTATCCTAAAATAACTTTTTTATCATGAAAATACCAAAATAGTACGCTTGTGACAAATTTACCCTTCATTAAATTGGGTTAATACCAACAAAAATCTCAAATCGATATACATGTCACAAATAGAGGATTAAAAACTCGAAACGGGTACAATGATGAACTGTCATATGTCATCCAACTCAGCAATTTAACGATTAAATTTAAGGAAAAATAACGAAGGATAATTTGTCACAAATATATCAATTTAGGGAAAATTTATCACAAACGTATCAGTTTAGAGCTTTTTATGGTAAAAAATAGTTTGTGGTATATTTGTCAAATGTACAACAATTAGGAATTTTTCGTTGTATTAACCCTAGATTATTTGGTCATTTTACCATTCTCATAATTTGGTTGAATGTTAATATGTTGAGTTTTATTTTTCAATCTTGTTTTGATTGGTTGTTAAAATATTTAATGTCTCATAGCAACTTGTTACACAAAAATTGAGTTAAAAAATTGAATTCCAACACATGTTGCCATCTCTAGATGGAACTCTGTGTCCCGTTGATATGAACTATTCTTGTCCACTTTTTTTCTCTTTTCAATTACAAATGTTAGATTGATGATAACATACTCTATAAAGTACTTGGTACATTAAGAGCCTGCATGATAATCATTCTGGTTTTCTAATTATGTTTCTTGAAACAAAAAAATGAAAACCTTGTTTGGTAACGTAAATGATTATGATTCTATTCTCAGTTTTAGAGAATTATAATCAATTTTATAGCAAAATTCAAAAAAAAAAAGGTTGGCTCTAGAAAAAAGAATCACTTTTGAGAATCACAAAACAAATTGAAGTCTCACATCTCTTACTTTTTCCTTTCAGTTCTCTCGTCATTTTTCCTTCAACATAATAAAAATAAAATAAATAAATAAAAATTGGGAAATTATTAAAAAATACAAAAAAATCCCTAAAATAGAAGAAGCTTAGATTATGCTAGTCTGACCTCATTTTCATAAATTTGGGCCTAAATTTCTTAGATTTCACTCTTTTGCAAAATACATATATATATATATATATATATATGTATATATCGCAACAGATGAGGGCATTTAACATGCAGATGATAACATATATACTTGTAACGTGCGTCACAAAATGTGACCATCTGCATGTGGAGCTAGAGTCAAACGCCCACTTGGATTTAGGACAGAAGTTGCAAAATGATAGTGAGGACTTGTACTTCGTATCAAGGAGGATAATTTGATTTTTTTTTATCAGTGGATAATTTGGTTATTCGGCTGCTATGATTGCATGTATTTTGGACAAAACAACATTTAAAGAAAAAAATGAGCTCTTAATATGGAATTATCTCATGTTTCAATCGAACTTCAAACATCATGTATTAAAATTTGTATTTCATTTATGACATGCTTAAAAAATATATTTTAAATTATTTTAGTGTGCATTGAAAATTAATCTTCAATTTATGATGAAATTTTACAAAGTAGCTACATAGTTATTTGATTTAAAGGAAGAAACACAATTTTCGAAACAGTTTTTTTTTTCAATTATCAAACGTGTTTCTATTCCAAGTACAGAAATTTGAGGGCAGTTACCAAACGCATTTTGATTCTCTAAAACTCATCCAGGAATAGAATAAAAAAAATCATTTTAATAAGAATCTGTTTTTCAGAACATGATGGTTACCATGCACAATCTAAGGATGACATAAAAATGAATCATTTTATTAATTAGATCTTGATTCACCCAAGCCCCCTTACACAAATATCAATGACAATACTGATAAAATGAAAATGATTAAGATGGTTAAATGCAACGTGCGTGTGTGGGTATGGCCAGTTCTTGCTTATTTGTTCTTTTAGTTACGTTCTGTTATATAGACAATGACATAACATAAAAAGTCGTATCAAATACGTTATAAATCAACCGAGTCATTTTCTTAATATAACAGTTAGCAATCATTTTTTCCCTTTTTGAGCCCACTTGATCGACAATGCAACTTAATTTTTATAGAGCAAAGCAAAGAAATCGATATAACTTATAAGTCCCCGGTTGATTGAGAAGACCAAGAGAGCGGTCGTTTTCTATTTTTTATTTTATGTTAGTGAGGATTTGGAGCAGTGTGCTAACTGCTATTGTTATGTATGTCTTGAATAGGTAATAGGCTTAAGTTATGGGCCTTGGGCCAACATTAGGGTTTGAGGGGTAATACTATAAATATTGCTCCTTGCTCATTCTGTCTGATTGTAGAGAGCTTACGTTGCCTCTTTTGTAATCCCCTTGATTCTCATAGTGGATTTTGCCTCTCCTCTCTCCCGTGGTTTTTCCCGCAAGGGTTTCCACGTAAATCTTGGTGTTCCGTTCTTCGTCTCTGTCTCAATTTCGTTTTAATTTCCGCATTGTCGTAACAAACTGGTATCAGAGCCAAGTTTCATCCGTCGACGAAAAAGGGACATGAGAGTTCGGAAATTTGGATTTCGTTAATTTGGATTTCGGAGATTTCGTGCAACTTAGTGGGGGTGTTCTTATTTTCGTGCAACTCAGTGCACACGTGCACCAGGAATTCAATCCGCTTTCGTTTCGTGCATCAGGAATTCTATCAGTGGGTTTGCACTTTGACTCGTTAATCAATTTCGGTGATTTTGTGGCGTCTTCTCAGTGGGCACGAATTGGAGCAGATCCAGCAGTTCGATTTTGGTAGTGGTTTGGATTAATTCGGTTTGATCCCACAGACGGCGCCAATCACAGAGTTGGGTTTTCTTCGACACAATCTGTCAAATTGTCATGAACCCACGTCCACGAAGCCACCAAATTGGTCCCATGTGCAGAAAGGAAGGGATCTAGTAAACTTGATTAAAATAATCAAGTAAAGACAAGCAAATCCACCCCAACGCCAGAAGGTGTCCATTGAATTCTTCGGTCAACAATTTTGTTGACAATTTCGATAAGTTTTTAGCTCGGTAGCAGATCAAAGCTGTGCGATTTTTGACGTTCGGCCATTCGGATAAATTCTCGTGCGAACGGAATTTGGAAAGTGCAGTCTCGTGATATTAGCTGTACAGTCCATCACTTGAAGCTTGGTGCGCAATTTTGGTTTCAAAGTTCCAATTAGGGGTTTCGATTCGTGTTGTCCACGGAGTTCGTGCGCGTTTTTCCGACTTGGAATAAGTTATGGCTTCGAGTTCAGCAACGAAATTCGATATCGAAAAGTTTGATGGGAGCGGTAGTTTTAACCTGTGGCAGGTTCGTATGTTAGCCGTTCTTACGCAGCAAGGTTTGAAGAAAACTTTGTTTACTAAAGGGAAGAAGCCGGATACGACAGATGAAGTATGGGAAGAATTGGATGAGAAAGCTTTGTCCACTATTCAGTTGTGCCTCACGAACGAAGTTTTGCAGGAGGTACTAGATCAAAAAACAGCCGCAGGTTTATGGTCGAAGTTGGAGAGTATTTTTCTGACAAAGTCTCTCACAAATTGATTGAGACTAAAGCAACGACTCTTCACTTTTCGTATGACTGAAGGTACTTCTCTCAAAACCCATATTTCTGAGTTCAATGCTCTTATCGCTGAATTAAGAAGTATTGATGTTAATATTGAAGATGAGGATCAAGCTCTTTTGTTGCTAGTTTCACTACCTCCCTCTTATAAGAATTTTAGAGAGACCATGATTGTTAGTAGAGAAACTATTGATTTTGAAGATGTCAAGACTAGTTTGCTAAATAAGCAGAAACTCGATACAGAGTTGACTTTTGAAGGCAGTAATAATCATGGAGCTGGTTTAGTTGCTCGGGGAAGGTCTGTTGAGAGAAAAAATAGTGGCAGTAGCAGGTCAAAGTCTAAGCATAGAGATATGATTTGCAACTATTGTAAGTCCCCAAGGCATATTAAGATCAATTGCCTAAAACTGAAGGCAAAGGAGCAAAGAGAAAATAATTCGAATCAACAGAATCATGGGAATGTCAATCGTCATAACAATCGCAACTATCAGAATAGACAGAATAGGCGAAACGAAAATCCTGCTCAAGCTGATGTTGCTAAAGAAGAAGATAAAGATTGGCTTTTGATTGCAGATAATAAAGATAAATTCTGTGATAGTTGGATTCTTGATTCTGGCTGCTCATATCATATGTGTCCTCATCGAGATTGGTTCTCTACGTATAAAGAACATGATGGTGGAGTTATTCTCATGGGTAATGATGCTAGATGCAAATTTATTGGGATTGGCACAGTTAACATTAAGATGCATGATGGCATGATCAGAACTTTAGATAATGTCAGGCATGTGCCTGATTTGAGAAAAAATCTAATTTCATTGGGTACACTTGACGCCAATGGTTGTAGATTTACTGCTGAGGGTGGAGTTCTGAAAATTTTGAGAGGTTCACTTTTGCTGATGAAAGGGCATAAAATTGGCACTTTGTACCAGCTGCAAGGCTCTACTGTTACTGGTTCAGCTGCGGTCTCTTCTGATATGACAGATTCAGACAATACTAAATTATGGCATATGAGATTAGGCCATATGAGTATTAGAGGGATGGAGGAGCTAAGTAAAAGAGGTCTCTTATGTGGTCAGAAAATTGGAAAACTGGATTTCTGTGAACATTGTGTCTTTGGGAAACAGAAAAGAGTCAGTTTCAAAACAGGAATTCACAGCACAAAGGGCACTCTGGATTACATTCATTCTGATCTCTGGGGGCTTGCTAGAGTTCCATCGAAAGGCCTTGGTTCCAGGTATGTACTCACTTTTATTGATGATTTTCAAGAAAAGTTTGGGTATTTTTTCTTAAGGCAAAAAGTGATGTTTTCGTTACTTTCAAGCAATGGAAAACATTAGTTGAGAATCAGACCGGTAAGAAAATCAAGCGGCTGAGAACAGATAATGAGCTAGAATTTTGTGGAAGCGAATTTAATGAATTTTGCAAGAATGAAGGAATTGTGAGACATCATACTACAGTGTATACTCCGCAGCAGAATGGTATTGCAGAACGTATGAACAGAACCTTATTAGAAAGAACAAGGTGCATGTTGTCTAACGCTGGTTTGGGCAAGGAATTCTGGGCTGAAGCAGTCAATACTGCTTGTTGGTTAATAAATCGTTCTCCTTGCATGCCTATTGATAACAAGACACCCGAGGAGGTATGGTCAGGTAAACCTGTTGATTATTCTTCTCTTCGAGTTTTTGGATGTCCAGCATATGCACATGTTAGTGAAGGAAAACTAGAGCCTAGAGCGAAAAAATGTATTTTTCTTGGTTATGGTTCTGGTATAAAAGGTTATAGGCTTTGGTGTTCTGATTCATCTAATATTATAATTAGCAGAGATGTTACTTTTGATGAGTCTGCTATGCTTCATCTTGTCAAGAAATCATTAGATACTTGTCAAGAAAATCTGCAAAGTGCATCAAAGAAGGTGGAGTTTGAAGTGTCTTCTTCACAGCCAGTTCAGTCAGCGACTGATAATATCGAGATTGAAGAATCTGAAGAAGAGAATTATTCCATAGCCAAAGATAGACTTAGAAGAACAGTAAAACCTCCACAGATGTATGGATACTCAGATTTTGTTGCTTATGCTCTTTCAGCTGCAGAGTCGATAGAATATGTTGAGCCTAAATCGTACAAGGAAGCTATTTCATCCAAAGATTCAGCAAAGTGGTTAATTGCTATGAATGAAGAGATGGAATCTCTTGAAAAGAATCAAACTTGGGAGCTTGTCAAACCACCAAAAGGAAAGAAGATTGTGCGTTGCAAGTGGGTTTTCAAAAGAAAGGAAGGTATTCCTGGAGTTGAAGACATTAGATTTAAAGCACGTCTAGTCGCTAAAGGCTATAGTCAGATTGAGGGAGTTGATTTTAATGATGTGTTTTCACCCGTCGTTAAACACAGCTCTATTCGGGTCTTTCTTGCGTTAGTTGCTATGCATGATTTAGAGTTGGAACAACTCGATGTGAAAACAGCTTTCTTGCATGGTGAACTTGAAGAGAAAATCTATATGGGTCAACCTGAGGGTTTTCAGTTTGAAGGTAAGGAAGATCATGTATGTTTATTGAAAAGATCTATCTATGACTTGAAGCAATCACCTAGACAGTGGTACAAGAGATTTGATTCTTTTATGGTGAAACTTGGCTATTGTAGAAGCAAATATGATAGTTGTGTATATCTGTGCAAACTTCCAAATGGATCTTATATTTATTTGCTGTTATACGTTGATGACATGTTGATTGCAGCAAAAGATAAATTTGATATACAGAATTTGAAGGCACAGTTGAGCGCTGAATTTGATATGAAGAATTTAGGTTCTGCGAAGAAAATTCTTGGCATGGAAATTCAGCGAGATCGAAAAAGAGGAAAATTGTATCTTTCCCAGAAAAGCTACATTGAGAAGGTGTTAGATCGTTTTGGCATGAAAGATGCCAAACCAGTGAGTACTCCTCTTGCTGCTCACTTTCGATTATCAGCTGATTTATGTCCACATACAGATGATGAATTAAAGTATATGTCAAGTATTCCATATTCTAGTGCAGTTGGTAGTGTTATGTATGCTATGGTTTGCACTCGACCTGACATATCACATGCTGTTAGCGTGGTAAGTAGATATTTATCATGCCCAGGTCAAATTCATTGGCAAGCAGTAAAGTGGATTTTGAGATATCTGAAGGGTACTTCAGATTATGGTTTAGAGTTTGGGAAAACTTGTGAAACTCTTACTGGATATGTTGACTCTGATTATGCTGGTGACCTTGATAAAAGGAGGTCTTTGACAGGGTACATATTTACTGTTGGGGGTTGTGCAGTCAGTTGGAAAGCTTCTTTGCAGCATACAATTGCTCTGTCTACTACAGAGGCAGAATATATGGCTATTACAGAGGCAATCAAAGAAGCTATATGGTTAAAGGGCTTATTTGGAGAGCTCAGTGCAGACGATGATGTGACTATTGTACATTGCGATAGTCAGAGTGCTATACATCTTACTAAAGATCAGATGTATCATGAGAGAACAAAGCACATTGATGTGCGGTATCATTATATTCGAGACATTCTTGCTGATGGCGATATTAAGGTCTTGAAGATTGGTACAGAAGACAACCTAGCTGATATGTTGACAAAGTCATTGCCCTTTACTAAATTCAAGCACTGCTTGGATTTGGTTAATGTTTGCAGCAGCTGAGTTTTATGCTGGTGGGAGGAGAAGTTTGTCTTAATACTTATGTCTACTTGGGAATTCAAGTCAAGGTGGAGATTTGTTATGTATGTCTTGAATAGGTAATAGGCTTAAGTTATGGGTCTTGGGCCAACATTAGGGTTTGAGGGGTAATACTATAAATATTGCTCCTTGCTCATTCTGTCTGATTGTAGAGAGCTTACGTTGCCTCTTTTGTAATCCCCTTGATTCTCATAGTGGATTTTGCCTCTCCTCTCTCCCGTGGTTTTTCCCGCAAGGGTTTCCACGTAAATCTTGGTGTTCCGTTCTTCGTCTCTGTCTCAATTTCGTTTTAATTTCCGCATTGTCGTAACAGCTATTCAGGTTACAGCTTCCCAAGGATTTGACTCGTGCTTAATCACAGCTTGAAAAGGACATCAAGTCACCGCCAATGCAAGCCCGCGTCTCAATCCAACAGCCAAGTTACACTTCGAATCAGCGTGCCCATCTTCACTTGCCACTACCGGACTTTATCTAGCAAAGATAAACATTTTATCAAAGATGTCAATTAAAATTTAATCAACATTTAATCTTGTATCTTTTTTTTTTTGCTTTTCTTTTGATTTTTAATTATTTGATTATGTTGATTGAATTTTTTTAAAATTACACGGATGAAAAGGAATTATTACTAAAAAGTACATGCTAATCCTTATGAGTGATTTTACAAATATGAACTATTTTACCGCGAAATCTGTTTACGCTATGATAGATAGGTGTACTCGATACATTAAAAGTAATATGCGATCTTATGAATAAATTGAAAGATTAATGTTTACATATGACTTGTAATATTTTTCAATAGTAATAAATATTACGTTATTGTGAGGTCACTTGAGGACAGAAACCTTCATAAAATATATACTAATAAAAATATTGAGGAGGTAGTGGCCAATCATAAAGGGGCTTTGCTTTTTCTGGATGACATGATAAAATTGAATTTCATACGTGATACTTTATTCGGGTTGTTCCAAATCTGTCGCTAGGAAATATTTCCTTAAGCCAACAAAAAGGACAAAATGCTTAAAATTCCTACTCTCTTTTGGTTACCTTCATATATTCTTCGTTTTCAGATAGTCATTATCTTTCTTGTCTTCTTTATTTTTCAGATTAATATCACAAAAAATCATATACCGATACATTTGTAACAAATTTACTCCAAATTGGTATACTTGTGTTGAATTACTACATGTTAGTTTTCATTTATTTTTAACGTTAAACTACCAAGTTAGATGACATATGGCAGTTGACGGGTATACCGATTTGAGATTTTACTATTCGCTTGTTATACGTGTCCTAATTTGAGGTTTTTTGTAGTATCAACATAATTTAACGAAAACTAACGAATGTCAAATTTGTTACAAAAGTATCAGTTTGAGGTTTTTAATAATCAAAAATTAATATAGGCTAAATTATCACATTTGTACTAGTTTAGCATTTTTTTATGGTCAAAAAATTAAATTTTCGTAAATTTATCACATGTATACCGGTCTAGTTTTTTTCGTGATATTAATCCTTATTTTTCTATGATTACCTACATACTCTCTCTATGTGGAAAGGGCTCTGAATTTAACCATGTTTATTATCGTGTTAGCTGGGTGTAACTTTTCTTTTTGACAAATTATACTTGTTGAATTATGCACTCACTTCAGGTTCAAAATCAATGGGAGGATCTATAGCTATTGAAAGTAGAGGACTTTCTTTTACCGCATGAGATATCTTTGAATATTATGAAAGGGGTTCAGGGGCGATCTTAAACGAGAGTTGCAGTCCGCGTAATAACGATGATAAATAACGAAATTTTAAGGTAAAAGGTGACCGTAGATTCTGCAAATTAACATGCCATTAAAACTAGTAAAAGTACGTCGGAAAATATAACTAATCATAAAACTAGTAAAGGATCTATACCTACAGAATGTAATACACGTTGCCTTTTGCACTCCACTAATAATAACCTCTCATTAAGAATCAACTATTCTAAATGCAATTATAAATGAATTCCTGAAATTATAAGCCTCTTATCCGTACATTGATGCTATCACAAGTTGTTGCAACTCTTAAAGCGTCACCTTGCTCGGTGCCCTTGTCTTCAGTTGACATCTTACTATCATCTTACTTGATAAGGATGGAAATAAATAAATTCCAACTCGAAATAAACTCTCATAAGTTAAGCCATCAGATGATGTCTCAATTAATAGATAACTCCGATGAGATTGTAAATATTGAATCGTTTCAAAGCATAAGAAGACAAAGTTACGTTATTACTTGCTGTGTTAAATAATTTTGTCATTCTCTCTCTCTCTCTCTATATATATATATATATATATCTATCTATCGTGTATCCACCCGTCACTATCATTAAGATATGGGAAAGAAAATTGTGTTTGGCTCGGTTTAAGAACATTGCCCTTGAGCTCTCATCCACGTCAAATATATGCAAATCAATCACCAAATACAGGTTGATAAAAAAAAAATCACCAAATGCAGGAAACCATACCCTTTAACGGTTTAATAGAGACTATCTTTAAGTAAGAAGCAGTGCAGAATGCAATACATATTTAGTCTTTCCAAACAGAAATTAAGCTTGCTTAACATCTCTATGTTGCAATTACTGAATATAGGAAAAAGTCATTTTTATGTAAACGTTTTCTTTTTCTTGAAAAAATAAAGGATAATAGAATGCGAAAAACACTTATTCTCTATAATAAAAACTTAAGCATACTTAAATCCAGGATTGATGCTGTTGGTTTGGCTTGTCATGCATTGCGTGCCGTGATGCTACTTGACTTCTTCATGATAAGTAATGTGTCATCAACAATCATGCATTAAAAGTAAGAGAGTTACTAAAACTAAAAGGGTTAATGCCATAAAAAATCATAAACTGATACACATGTGACAAATTTACCATAAACTATTTTTTAACGAAAAAAATCAAATTGGTACACTTGTGATAATTTTATCCCAAATTAGTACATCTGTGATAAATTTACCCTTTGTTTGTTTTTGTTAAATTTAACGGTTAAAGTGCTAAGTTTGTGATATGTAGCAATTGACGGGTATATCAACTTGAGATTTTTATTCTTTGTTTGTCACATGTTTATCAATTTAAAATTTTTCGCGATATTAACCCAATTTAACAGAGTCTAAATTTGTCATAGATATATCAGTTTGGAAGTTTTTGTGATAAAAAAAATTAGTTTAGTGCAACCGTCACAAGTGTACTAGTTTATGATTTTTGTTGGTCAAAAAAATAGTTTGGAGTAAATTTATCACAACAGTATCAATTTGGGGTTTTTCGTGATTAAGAAAATAATTCGGGTTAAATTTATCACAAATATACCAATTTGAGGTTTTCATGGTATTAACCCAAAATGAAATTCATATCAATAATATTTGCGATTTGTTAAAGTGATTCTCAAAATCTAATTGTCGGGTGCTGCACATGAGCGTGTTGGCTCAACCTTAAGAGAGTTTTATCCCAAGCATGCGTGCGCGCACACATATATATACACACACGTTTTCTGAGTTAAATTAACGTACTTAAATGACTCAACTTGTAAAACATCTTAATACAACGAGGATGCCCGACAGCAATTAACTTTTAATTTATCCAGGTCAAATTGTTGGGTGCTGGAATAAACGGGTACATTTGAAGCTTCATGGACCTTAGTTTGACCAAAGTTACGGGGACATAATTGGGCACCAGTTGGAGCTTGGATTGCTGGATGCTAGCATTGTCTGGTCAACTAGAACTAGGTATTGCAATCAGTCATCGAAGGGGGTATGTTCATTTCAAATTCTATTGGTCACACCGCGTTGATTCACGCAAGCGCGCCCATTAAAGATCGATGAAAATATTTAGTATAATCAGAAACATTGAAGATGCCTTCTCACATATTTCGCTTAAGTACTCTGGAAATTCCAAGGGTTACGCATGTGGTTTTGCCTAGGGGTATGTGTGTGTGGTCCACATTAGAAATTGAGTGTATGACAGATTGTCACGTGGGTGCAGCAGGTCCTTGTCCGTTTCAATACTTTATAGTCCAGACACATCTCCTCTTTCTTGCTCGTGATTTGGGTCTTAATCTAAGGCCATTGATGATCATATGTTCTTGCAACTTGCAAGAGCTTACTGTGTTTCTTTCGCCATTTTCTCTTCGATCGGCGGATAAAGGAGGAAGAGCCGATAGGAGCCTCTATTTTTGAAAAATCTGACTAGTGGGGCCGATCAGCCACGTGTCGACTTCTCAATGGTTCAATATACTATCTAGCTAATATTTTCTCCTCGGGTGCAATCAATTCTCTTCCAGTTATTTCCTTGCTCTCTTTTAAACTAAAAAAAATCTCTTCTTGGCTCGGCACAACCATTCTTCCTCTTCGTCTTCTTCTTCAGTTTTTGCTGCTCTTTTTAATCTCTCTCTTCTCTCTTTCTCTGTGTGTTTCCTCGCTCTTTGTTTCTCCTAAAGTAAATCATCTCTTTCTTCCTCCACTTGTTGCCATTCCAACGCTCCCTTTCCTTCATCCTCTTTTGCACTTGAATCTCTTGGCCTTCTTCGTCTCCCATCGCTCTTGCTCTGTTTCGCTCTTTTTCCCATCATATTCTCTCTCTCTCTCTCCCCTTGTTTCTCGAAAAGTAAAAAAAAATCAAAGAGAAATGTCGATCGAGTGTGGCCTTCCTACTGTATGGGATCTCTTGAAGGGGGCATTTAATAATCTCAAGGATCCAGTGGTATATGCGATGTCCTCCAAGAGTTTCGCCAAGTGCCTGAAGGAGGAAGTCGAGAAACTGGAGGGCGAGGCTCGAAGGGTTGATGCTTTGGCACAAGCGGCCACAAACAATGTTCGGAATCTCAATGACTGCTTCACGAAGTGGAAGGAAAGTGCCGACAAGGCATTGGAGGAGGCGCGGAACCGGTTGGAGGCCTTCGAAAAGGACAGCAAGAGTTGCTGCTACGGGAGACTTCCTAACCCCTATTGTCGCTATAAGTTCAGCACGGAGGCCGAGGCCGAGATCAAGGTCATTCGGGATCTCGTTCAAGACAGCATCAGATTCAGGGGAGTGGATGACATCTGCTTCGTCGGTCCTGCTCCTGCTCCGGCCAGGAGAAAAGGCGAAGATGTCGTCCAGCCGACCACTGAAGCGGCCTCCATTTTGTCTGCCTCGATGTCGGTTAAGCTTAGGGACTACGGCATCTTCGAATCCAGAGCTTTGATAATACAGAAAATCATGGACGCCCTTGCCGATAACAGCAAGAGTGTGGTCGGGATTTACGGGATGGGTGGGGTCGGCAAGTCCACCCTTTTGGAGGATGTCAAAAGGATACTAATCGAAGAGAGCTCGTTTGATTGGGTCGCTAAGGCCGACGTCTCGAAAAATCCAAACATCCATACGATTCAAGGAGATATTGCAGCATGCTTGAAACTCACTGATGTAAAGAAGGAAGAAACTATCAGCGCGCGAGCGGAGCTTCTGCGAGAGAGGTTGGAAAAGGATGGGGAGGAGAAGAAGAAGGTGCTCATAATACTGGACAACCTATGGGAGAGGCTGGACTTGAAATCAGTCGGCATTCCTTGCGGACATGATAACAAAGCCATAGGATGCAAGTTGTTGTTGACTTCGAGAGATCAACGTCTTTTGCAAAGGGAAATGGGCTGCGACAGGGAGTTCCTCCTTGGTGGGCTGAAGGGGGAAGAGGCAAGAGCTTTGTTTGAGAAGACGGTGGGAGACAAAGCTCACGATGACGAGTTCAAGCCCTGGGTGGAAGTAGCACTCCACAGATGTGCAGGTGTGCCTTTCCTAATTGTTGCTATGGCCAAACGTTTTAAAAATGCTGAACTATTTGAATGGAAGGACGCTTTGAGAAACATGGAGAAGTTTAACCGTGAAGAAATCAATCGTTTGATAGATGACCTGTTGGAATGGAGTTATGATAAATTAAAAGATGAGGCCAAGGCATTATTACGACTCTGCGTTGTCTACAGTATCTCCAAGCCTTCTTTTGAAAACTTGGTGAGGTACGGCTTCGGGTTGGGGCTATTTCAACAAGTTGGGAGCCTGGAAGAAGCTACAGATAGGTTGCGCTCACATATCCGTACTCTTCAGGCCTCCGCCCTTTTGTTAGACAGCGAAGACGTTGGTGGTTTCAACATACATGATTTGGTTCGCGAGTTTGTTGCAGCGGTCTCTTTGAGAGATCACCACCCTCTTATCGTATTAGAAGATAAAGTTAAGTCAGAATTGCGGGAGGACAAGCTCGAAAGTTGTGAGGCGATGTGCTTTAACAACATGAAGGAGCTTCCGCGAGAATTAAATTGTCCCGAATTGCGCATCCTTTTGTTGTCCACAAATGAGGATTCTCTTCATATCCCTGATTCATATTTCAACTCTATGAGGAATATCATGGTCTTAAATCTTACAGGAATACGCCTCACTTGTTCCCCTTCGTCGTTTCAATTCTTGGCGAACTTACACACCCTGTGTTTTCAGAATTGTTCGTTTGAGGATATGGCTATTCTTGGCAATCTAAAAGGGTTACAGATTCTCAGCATTGTGGATTCCGAAATTCAGAGATTGCCGAAAGAAATTGGGCAGCTGGAAGAGCTCAAGTCATTAGAATTGAGCCGTTGTTCAAAACTTAATATAATTGAACCGGGTACACTTCAAAGGTTGACCAACTTGGAGGAGTTGTGCTTGAAGCAAAGCTTTCATCAGTGGAGTGTAGGGGAGCAAACTCAACCAACTAATGCAAGTTTGATTGAGTTGAATCACATGAAGAAACTATGCACTCTGCACGTGTCCATTTCTGATCCGAGGATGCTTCCAGACGATCTAAACATCAAGAAATTAACAAAGTATGAAATCCGAATAGGTGAAGCATGGCGCTGGTGGAGTGGGTATAATGGATCGAGGACATTGGAGCTCAGGTTCGATCCATTCAGTGATGTTCTTCGAAAAATATGCATACAAAGTATCTTAGGCAAAACTAATGATCTCCTTTTGAGCGAGTTGGATGGAAGCGGGCAAAGTATTTGTGAGTTATCCCGAAAAGGTTTTTCAGAATTAAAGCATCTACAGGTCAGGGATAGTACCTCCGTCCGTTACATCCTCGAATGCTCTTCCTTTCCTACTTTTAAGGCGTTGGAGTCGTTACTTCTCACGGGTCTCATCAACTTGGAGAAGATATGCCATAATCATATCTCCACTGAGTCCTTCAGTACATTAAAAGTAGTAAAAATTGAAAGTTGCGACAAGATGGAAGTTCTATTTCCTTGTTCAGTGGCGAGACAACTTGCACATCTAGAAGAGATCAAAGTAGCCGATTGCAAGTTAATGCGGGGGATTGTAGAGGCTGATGATGATCGTGGAAAATTTGAGTTGCCTAAGTTGCGTGTATTGAAATTGCGTAGGCTGCCAAAAATCGAGAATTTTTTCTCAGCTTGGTTGTCTCTTTCGAGTACATCAGACAACCAAATTGGCACTCAAATTGCATTCTTCAATGGATATCAGGTAACTTTCTATAAAAAAACGTATAAATTAATTATTAGTTTTCATTCCTTGGCTAATTAAATGCAATACATATTATGATGCTTTCAATTTGTTATTTTCAGTTTATTTTCTTCATAATTGCCTTGTCCGTTCATGCCTTCCTTGCAATTAGATAAAGCAAAATCTTATGTTTCTCCTAATTGAGTAGAAATCCAACTGATTGAATGAAATCCATGTAAATTTAGTTTGTGAGAGTTTGCGAGTTATTTTTAATTTACATTCTGCGAGCATATCGATATTAATAGGGTTTCCCAAATTAAAATTGACTGGAATTTTTTAGCATTGAAGTAATTGCATAAGCAAAGTTATTTCTAATATTTCGAAATGCATTCCGTTGAATTTAACTATGAAACTTTGTTATCATCCCCGAAATGTACAATATGCTAACCTAATTGATGCATAATTTTTTTTTTTGTATTGTGCTTTAAAAAGCTTTTATTCATTGCATGGGCCCCATAGTTGTAAGAGCACAGAAGTTCGTGCGTGTTCATGCACTCAAGTAGTATGGATAGATACACTTGTACGGACTTTTGCCATTTGATATCCTGTTTGTAAGGACTTGGATCGCCTCCCTGATTCACGAGGGCAGGGCGATGTATGCCGTCCATGAAACAATGGACACTCGGATCAATTTTTTTTTTTAAATTTTTTTACTTCCCCCTTATATCAAAGGATTTGGGTCGTTCAATTCAATATGGACAACTTAGATGAAAGTAGGGCACCTCCTGCCGTGATCATCAGGGCAAGGGATTCCTCAGCGGTAAGGAATCGTGGAAATACAATTTGTGGGCCCTACACGCTCTTATGTTTGAGTACTAGTATTTCTGATTAGACCCTGGTCAAGTTGGGTTTCCCTTATTCTACGGATCGAATACAAATGGCTCACTAATCAAATTAAGCTCTGCATTGTGAGTTCTTTTCCATAAGAAATATTGAAAATTAGAAACGACATTAGTATCGTGATTTTCTTACTCAGTTTATTTTTTTTTTTACTCTTTTTTGTGCAATTCAATAATTCCTCTCACCCCTTTGTACTCATCTATATTTACATCTTGTAAGTTCATGAATTCGAGATTTAACTAAATCACCAATTTCATGACGAATTCCGCAGGTTGCCTTTCCAAATTTAGAGACATTGGAAGTCAGTGGCTTGGGCAATCCCGGGTTTATGTTTTCCTCATCCATGGTTAAATCTCTTGCACAACTGAGAAAACTAAGGGTAAATATGTGCATGAAGATGGAGGCGATTATTATGGAGGAAGAAAGATTGGGAGTGGAAATATCAGAAACTCTGACATTCCCTATGTTAACTGATTTATGCTTAGAGTGGTTGGAAAGTCTAACGTGTTTCTCTCGCCAAAAATGTAAGATTTATCTTTTCTTTTCATCATCGAAGATCTTCGCGTAGATGGATTCACCCCTGGAATACAAATGTTGACATTCTTTTCATCCAATGACAAATCGAGGATAGGTTCACAAGAAGGTTGGAGTCAGGACGGCGTCCAATCACATCCCAGTGCACTCTTCAATCGAGAGGTACATGATTAATGCTACGTCTATTGAATATACCAAAGATAAAGCGTAGCCAAAATTAAAACTAACTAAATTTACTTACAATCTTTAATTTGGTTAAAAATCTGATTAAATATGTATTGCGATTATTTGAAATGAACAACCTACCGGTCGGGTAGTGCATGCAACAAAAGCGAATTCTATTAGGAAGGCGCATAATTGCTCAATCAAAAATGCGTATAGTGTTAATTAAAGTAGGATTACGTATATTTTGACAAGCGAAAAAACATCAGGAGCTTCCTCAGCAGCCTTCACAAAGCGGCCTTTCACGCACTTCTTGGTATCAGCTCTGGTCTTCCTCGACTCATACCGTATGTATTTATAGATGTATTCGTATGTACCTTTGACACCAA
This sequence comes from Rhodomyrtus psidioides, assembly GCA_021437785.1. NCBI lineage: Eukaryota > Viridiplantae > Streptophyta > Magnoliopsida > Myrtales > Myrtaceae > Rhodomyrtus > Rhodomyrtus psidioides. Next base: position 15,596,697 of record JAILYB010000003.1, on the reverse strand, counting down.
AAACACAAATCCACAATTTATATGTTGATATCGCGTTAAATTGGTTATTGATAGTGATTTACTAACATTAAAGAGAAGTAAATAAGCTACGAACGAGCAATTGCGCCGTTAAGAAAAGCGAACACCTATTTTGTCCAGCAAAAATTGGTGATGGGGCGCATGACTCCTCCACTATGAGTTGAGGGCCCCACAAGGTAGTGCGCCTGAGCACGACTGTTCTCCTTCCCAGTTGTGGCTCGCTTTCAAAGATAATTTTAGGAAACTTACTCTTATTCGCACTCGTCTAAATTTACATCTTGGAAGTTCCTGAATTCATAATTAAACAAAATCATTAATTTCATGTGATCAAATTCCACAGGTTGGCTTTCCGAGATTGGAGACATTAGTAGTCATTGGCTTGGATAACCTCGGAATGTTTTACCCCTCCACAGTTAAATGTCTCACACAACTAAAAAAACTAGACATACGACAATGCATGAAGATGGAGGGGATCATTATGAAGGAAGGTCGGAGTCAGAACCACGTCCATTCACGCTCCAGTGTGCTCTTCAATGGAGAGGTATGTGATTACTGTCACGTCTATTAAATATACCGAAGCTAAAGCATAGTCAAAATCAGCACTAACTAGATTTACATACAATCTTTATTTTGATTGAAATATCTCACAAGAAAATCAGGAGCACACAAGAATAAGTATACAGAGTTGCTGATATATATGAGTTGGAATTTCTTACCGTTAATTTCTTGGTTGAAGGAAGCTTTACCCTCCCCTAGGTGTACTGGCAAAAGAATCTGAGCCCGCTCCCCGTCAGTAAAGAGTCATGGAAATTTTAGTCGTGGGTCCGGCATGCTAGCACGCCTGAGTACATGACTTATCTTCTTTGCGGCGTAATCTTGTTGGGGGTGACAACAGTCCAATTGCATGAAACACAAAACAAGTGAAAATTTGTTGCATGGATGGGAGCGATGGGTGAAGGATTTTCCAGAGTTATAGTAATGAGCCTTTGTTAAAACAGATAATAAAGCTTTCCATTGCAAACATGAACAGTTGGATGTAGGCTGTAGATTTAGACTCACCCTTAAAACTTGATTGTATGGAAGGGAGCTATGGGTGAAGACCCAAGTAGAGTAAGGCTTCCTGTTTAGATTGCGAGCGAACTTTGCAGATGAAGGATTTTTTGGTGTTATAGCAATGAACCTTTGGACAATTGGTTATTTTTCACCCTAAACGTCTTGGTCTCAGACACGTATGCTGCAGATTTATAATTACTCTTGAAGAAAATTTAAAGGGAATTATCCAATTAGGTATATTTACTTCTTTCAAGTGTGGAGTGATGCAAATAACATTTGTATGTTTGACCCAATCAATCCCTTTTCCAATTGCTTTTTCTTAGCCTCACTTTTAGGCATTCGGTAGTAAGATAAGATCAAACTTTTTCTTTCTAATTGCTAATATTCTTCCTCGAGCTATCCTCAGCTGCATTTTTCCTTTACCACATCAATTCAGTGACTTCAAAATTCGAATGTTAATTAATAATAACCCTTTTGAGGCGGTACTTTGATTAAAATAATTTTTTAAAAAAATGAGTAGCATATAAGAATAAGCGTTGAGAGTTTCCGACAAGTATGAGTTGCAAATTTCTTACTTTCAATTTCTCTAGAAATTATTTCCATAAAGATGGTTGAACATCTCTAATGGTTCCTGCACACATATATATACACATTTGTAATAATTGGAAAAACAATTGAGAGGATAGCGAGCAGTAAGGTTCAAGAGTTCAAAGGAAGCTTTACTCTCTCCTAATTTACTTCATTTGCCCTTATAGGATGCTCAATTGACTTCATTTGCACTTAGGAGATCTCACTTTTTTTTTGTCCTGATTGAAGGAAGCTTTACTCTCTTAATTGCACGAGCAAAAGGAAATCACTCATTTTAGTTTTTACGTGAACTGCAACACCATTCTTATGAAATTGTTGTTAAATAAATAAAATACATTTCGCAGATTAGCCATTTCGATTGAGTCATCTGACTCGTCCAACACTGATAAAAGATCAATGAATTTTAAAGGGTAAATTCAATTGATTTAAGGAAGCATTTGTCTCATAAAAAATGAGCGATTTAAAAAACATTTTCTGAAAAGTATATTTAGTTATTTCAAGTGTGGAATGATACAAGATTGTTCTTTTGACCCAAGTAATTATTTTTTTAATTTCTTTCAGTTAGACTAATGTGACTATATGATTGTTATATGAGCATATCCAGATCACTATTTTGTCCATTGTCAATAGAATCTAATCGTAATAGAATTCTTGCTTTTTTATTTGTCTACAGTAATTCAAATAGCCTTCCCTTCTTGTCCTAGAGTCATCCACATCAGCATAGAGATGTTTTACTAGCTTTTTTATTTTATTTTTTTCCTTTTACGCAGCTTAAGACAGAACACCAATTCCGTGAATCTGTAATTTACATCATGACGCTCATCTATATTTACAACTTGGAAGTTCTTGCATTCATAATTTTGCTGAGTCACCAATTTCGTGAGCGAATACTCGCAGGTAGCTTTTCCTAACTTGGAGAGATTTTCTATCGCTCGCTTGGATAACATCGACATGATATGGGACAATCAAGTTGTTGCGGAATCTTTTCCCAAGCTAAAATCACTTTCTGTGGATGAATGCAATAAGCTTGTAACCGTTGTTGCTCCCTCCATTCTTGGAGGGCTCAAGAGCCTGGAAAGTTTAGAGGCAAAGGCATGTGGTTCGCTAGAAGTAGTTTTCGGACTTCAGCCACTAGTTCCTCTGGATGGGCATCCTATTACTGTTTTGTTAAAAGAGCTGACAATATCAGGATTACCAAAGTTAAAGTGTGTATGGGATAAGGAACTCCACCATCAAGTTAAATTCGAGCGTCTACGTTCTGTTAGCATTTCTAAATGCAATAGCCTCACCTCTCTATTTCCAGCCTCAGTAACCAGAGATCTAATCCAACTTGAGGAGTTGGTGATAAGTGAATGTGGCATTGCAGAACTCATCGAGAAGGAAGAAGGACTACTAGTTCCCAGGTTTGTATTCCCAAAGTTAACCTCCCTCCAGCTTGAGCATCTGACAGAGTTGAAGTGCCTCTACACGGGAACACATATTTCCAATTGGCCGACATTGAAGACCTTGAAGATAGACGACTGTAGCAAAGTGGAGATACTTGCTTCCCAAACTGAGAATGAGATACCAGGTCATAAACAGCCTCTCTTCTTGTTAGAAAAGGTACGACGTAAGATTATTTGTTTAGCTTCCATGGTGAATATTTGAAGTGATGGTCAATGTCAAAGCCAAGCATCTCATAGAAGTAGCTCTAAAAACGAGGATGTAAACTAGACGACTCCCTTTGAATCCATAGAAATATTACGACATTGAAAAATCATATATTCTTCAAGTGTTGACCAAACATTCTTGTCCATGTCTGACGTACTAAATGCATACTCATTGAACCGTTCAAAAAAAAGGCTAATTCCGATGGTTTAACTCTCTCTTAAGTACCACAAAGATTGAACGCACGCGGCATGTGGTGTGATCTTACCATGGCACAAAGTGTGTTGTCTAATTTGAACCCTACACATATATTGATATTATGCTAAAAACGGAAAGATGGGACACTATCATTGACATTAACAACTTAGATTCATGCAATTGTGGTTGTAATTGATGCAAATGTTATTTGCACAATGGATATACCTATAGAAATATGAATGTAAGGAGTTACTTAAGTTTAAATATGGATCAGCGATAATGTTTGTTTCATGAGGGCACATATCTTTCCCTTAGTCACAAGAGACTCGATACTCTAAAATGCAGTTACTATGCACGATAGCAGGACTCGTACCATAATACATGAATACTTTTTAAACTAAGCTGACTTTAGATTCTGATTTGGCTTTTTTTTTTTTTCAGGGTGCATTACCTAATCTCCAAGAGTTGGAATTGGATTTATCCGAACATGTGGAGATATGGCATGGGAATGTTCATGATGAAGAATCCTTCTGCAAGCTTAGAGTTCTTGAGCTTTGTCATCTTTCGAAGGAACATGCAATATCCACTTGCCGTTTTGTGGAGAGTTTAAGCAATTTGGAAGAGCTAGTTGTAAGTGAATCTTATCTACAAGAGCCAACCAGCAATGTGGAAGCCATGGGACGCCCATGTCAAGAGTTAAAAGTAATATTACCCTTTTCAAGATGTATTCAACATATGAAGACTCTAGTTGTGTCGCATTCTAATGGGCTATCAAGTATGTTCACACCGACAATAGTAGAAAGCTTAGTGGCACTCACAAAGTTGAGGATAAGTAATTGTAGAATGCTGAGAGAAGTCATTAGTGATGAGGGAAGTAAGGAGGAGCGTGTAGTGGCTTTCAATCAATTGAAATACATGGAGCTTGAAGGATTGATAGAGTTGAGGTGTTTCAACTCTGGTGGATACACTTTGGTGTTCCCTCTCTTGGAAAATGTCATTGTGAATAAATGTCCCAATATGAAGTTTTTCTCTGAGGGGCTAATAGAGGCACCAAAGCTGGAGAGAGTAAAAGTAGATTTGAGGGAACGCTATGGACCAAAGAAGTACCAATATTTTTGGAGCGGAAACCTCAACATCACCATTCGATGTATGTATGAAGAAATGGTATGCATCATCAGTTACTAAATTCTATGCAGTTGGATTTTTTTTATCACCAACAAAGTAATTGCTTTTTTGCTAACTAGAATATTACATTTACTGATGCATTTCTGGACAGGCTATGGTTGCTGCGGCTAAGTTTGTGGGGTTGTTTGATTTCCCCAAGCTCATTGGAATGTGGCACAACAGACATAATCCCGTCAATTCATCTTGGCAATTAGAAACACTGGTAGTGAATAAATGCCCATCATTTATTAACGCAATTCCGTCCAAATTGATGATTGTTCTAGAAAATATGAAGACACTGCAAGTTGGTGATTGTGAGTCGCTAGAAGAAATATTCGATCTTGAAGGGCTGGAGGCCGTGGAAAGCGCTCGGGTGCTGCCTCAGCTAGGATATTTGGAGTTGGTCAATCTACCAAAGTTGAGGCAACTATGGAACAAAGATCTTCAGGGAACAATGCGCTTCAATTCTCTATATTCTCTAATCCTTTACAAATGCAACAACTTGAGACATGCTTTCATTCCATCAATGGTTCGGTGCCTTCCCATTCTACAGTGGATGGAAATAAAGGAGTGTGGTCAGATGGAAGGAGTGATGACGGAGGAAGAAGGCCAGGGAAGCGCAATGGAAAAGACTACATTCCCAAAACTAACACGGTTGAAGTTGGATTGCTTGTCCAATTTGACTAGTTTCCTCTTGGGTAAGAATGATACACTTGAATGCCCCAAATTGGAAGAGCTGAAAATTACCCACTGCCCCAAAATGAGAAGTTTGGCTTGGCAAACTTTGACGGAGATAGACGGCAGCACCCCTTCACTTTTCACTCCACAGGTCAGTCTTTCAAGGATTTTTGGCATTTCATTTGTAACATATTCTCGTAGAATTGGACAAGCTTATACTTTACCAATTTTGTTTTAGTGTACATCACTTCTTAAAAAGGCAAATAATGCATAGTAACTGATCACGCGAGTCTTTCCCCTCCCCTTCTTTGGCCTTAATTTCTCTCTATTGTTACTTGTGAGTAGAATGCTTAATCATAACCAGTACCCACAAATTTGTTTACTGTTTAGTCGTAAGAGTTATCGCTAGTTATTTATTTATTTTAATGTCATTTACATATATGAGCTATCACGTAATGTTAGTCATCTCCCTATCCAGAGGACATTTCAAAAAATCATTATAACACTTAGTCAAGAATCCTAATAGATTTGTGGAAGTGTGAAACTAGTAGTCTGATTTTTCTATTGTTAAAAGTCGTGATAGCGTTAATATAATTTTTGTGTCAAATATGAGCTGCCATGTAATTATAAGTATCTCCCACATTGTTAGCTAATATTAAAAACTCATCAAAATCATCAATCAATGATATTAATAGATTTAAGGATGTGTGGAAAGTCATTGTCACAGTCGGGTATCTCTCACATGTTTACTCTTTAATTGTAAGAGTAAATTCGTTAGAGGTCATAACACGGTTTAAAAAAAATAAATAAAGCTGCTTTGAACCGTGCTTCAGCTTCATTCAATCCCTGAAGCAAATAAATCCAAGAAATTTCCAAGAAATTCTTACCTTGCTTTGATAATGATAAGTGCAAACAAATCTGAGAGTTGGAGAATCAGAGAATTCGTTATCGCAACTTTCCAAAAACCAAAGGGATAAGCCACTTAAAAACCGATGCACAATGTACCATTGATTATAGATTATCTATCATTTCACGCCTGTTGCAATGCAATATACTTGGCCTTCATCACCAGTCAATTGAGATGAAAGCATCCATCAGCCCCTCCTCGTTTAAGCAACTACCAGGCTCTTGGATTCTCATGATTTGTGAGGGCAACCGAAGTTTGAAAATCCCTTTTCTGATGTCATAACTCAATGTAATCACATTCATTGGATCACTTTTTTTCTCAATATGGCAGGTACAATTTCCTCGGCTTCAGCAGATGGTTCTCTCCCACATGGACAATTTAAGCAAAATATGGGCAGATGGTCCTCAAAAAACTCTCCCTTTTGACTATTTACGGGAAGTGGAGGTTCAGAATTGTAAGAGTCTTGAAAATTTGTTTCCGTACCGGCTGGCTACAAGTCTAAACCGACTTGACAAATTTCGAGTGGAATCTTGTGGGATCGAGGAAATAGTCAGTCATGGAGATGACCCTCCGCACTCCACTACTGCTCAAGTTCTTTTTCGAGAACTAATCTCTCTGGTGTTACATGATATGCCACAACTCAAGAGCTTCTGCCCTAACTTGCCCACCTTGAATTGGCCATTCTTGGAGGAATTGCGAGTGACTCATTGTGATAAAGTGAACATGTTGTCTTTTGCAGCATCCATAAACAATTGGACTTGGAGAAATGATCAACAAAATTATTTGGACCAAGAAGCACACTCTTCGTTTGAGAAGGTATGATTGCAACTGTTCAATCTTGGTTCTGCTCTGTTCTTGATGCACCCACTAAGCTCATGTTCAATGTATAATAACGTCACATGATAATAGGTGGACACACATAAGATATTAGAATTATGAACAATAATTGCAAATTTTTGTTGACAACACAATATGTTCATAATCTAATCTAGTTGTGCACCTTGGGGAAGTCTCGCACATTTGAACTTTTCTTCTCTACTTTCTCTTTTTTTTTTCTACAAACTTCAAAAAATAAACTCAAACGATTTTCTTTTGAAAGAAACAGCGTTGGAACCTTAATTCACCATATTCCGCTTTATCCTTTAATTCTTCCATTATATTTTTTTTCCATTACATATTCACGTCGCATTATAATATCATAGAAAATGCGAAACCTCTTACCTATGAGTTTGCAGACGACATAACATATCTCTAACATCTTAAGCAGACTTTTAAGTTTGTGGTCCCCATATGTTTTAGAAACATTATGAATGCATCCCATTCCATAAAATTTCAAAAAACTGACAAATTTTGTTGAGATATTTCTAATAAAAGATTAATTTGGTGAGTTGGAGGACCGTTGACCTTAGATTCACTCTACCGACTTATCCATGCTAACGTCCTCTCCTTAAGACTTTAAAAGCTTATGCTGGGCTTCTAAGATATAATGAACTTTAAGAAGATGACCACCTTCCATACGAATCATGTGTATTAGGTTTAACTTTATGGTAGATGATTTATTACTGAACCTTTGTTGAATTTACCTCTCTCATTGTATTGGCAATATGACAGGAGTTCAACTTAAAGAGACTTTTATTATCTGATAAAGATATTCAGATGATACGGGACGACAAATTTCCTGATGACATCTTTGGCAAGTGTAAAGCATTAGCATTGGCGTGCTTTCATGATGATAATGCCGTCTTTCCGTCCAGATTCCTCTTAGAGAGATTTCAGAATTTGGAGATCCTGGAGCTCTTCTGTAGTTCCTTTGAAGATATATTCCCTGACGAAGGGTTTGTTGACGAGGGAAAACATTCGATGCTTGAAAATATAAGAGTACTTAAGTTAAGCAAGCTACACAACCTAAAGCGTGTGTTGAGTGGAGAATATTTCACGGTGAAAATCCTTCAAAGAATCAAAACGTTTGAGGTTTTGGATTGTCCCAGTTTGACGACAATATTTCCGACCGCGACATCCTTCCAGAATTTGAGGGAGTTGGTGGTGAAGAATTGCTCTAGATTGATACATCTAGAAACAGCTTCAGTGATCGCATGTTTGGCAAATCTTGTGGAGATGACTATAATAGGATGTGAAAGAATGAAAGAAGTAGTGACAAATGATGAAAATTGTTAGAATAAGGGTAAAATAGTCTTTATGTTATTTGAGTCCTTTATATAATGTAATCCTTTGTTAATGAATACAATATACGCTTTTCCCTAAAATCCAAACATGGTATCAGAGCTAACGTAAAATCACCTACCACCAAAACCTACCACCGTCGACCGCCCACTGCCATTCCTCAAAACCTACCACCGTCGAAGTCGCCGAAGCCCAGCACCCTCAAAACCTACCACCGTCGAAGTCGCCAAAGCCTAGCAAAGCCAGGTTCTTCTCCGCCGAAGTCGCCGAAACCCAGCAAAGCCAGGGTCGGCGTCGCCTAGGCCGACGAGTCCAGATCTGGAGTCGTCCGGCGTCGACTAGGCCGACGAAGCCCAGATCCGGCGTCGACTAGGCCGACGAAGCCCAGATCCGGCGTCGCCTAGGCCGGCGAAGCTCAGACCCAGCGTCGTCCGGCGTCGCCTACCCAGTTCCGGCGTCGCCTTGGTGAATCCGACCTCGTCGAGGCCTTGTCGAGCCCCGAACTGATGTCCCCGTGCCTGAAAATCTGTCGTCCAGCCCTCGCGTACCTGTAAGTGCAGAAATTGAGGTTGTCTAGTCCTCACCAGTGTGTCGCCAGTGGATTTCCTTCGTGATAGTCCCTGAGGTTTGTTATTTTTTGCCTCATGTTCTGAGATTTTGAGTTCTGCACGTGGCGATGGAATTTAAAACCTTATGGTGGGCTGAAGTTGAGGAATTTTCTGTTGATTCTTGATCTATGGCTGTCTGAGTTGTGTGGCAGTGAGTTCTTGAGGTCTGTGATTGTTGACACCTAAATTTTGATCAACTTTTCTTTCATTTATTTATTTATTTTTTTTATTTTATTATTATTATTTTAAATTCATAGAAAATCTATAGAAAGTTGAAAAATTGAAAAAATCAATTTCGGTGACCTTGGCCAAGCTAAATGAACCATTTTGACCAAAAAAATAATTTTCATAATTTTCATTTTTTTTAATATTTTCGAAAAAAAGAATTATTACAAAAAAAAAGAGAGAAAAAAAGAAAAAGCAAAAGAAAAGAGGGATATTTGACCAATGATGTTGTCTTGGCTTTTATTTTTATTTATATTATTTTATTTCACTTTAGTTTATTTAATATTGTTATTTTATTATTTTATTTTCCCCACTCACACGCTCCCTCACGTTCCTCTCGTTCCTTTCTCTCTCTCCCCGTTCGTTCTCTCTCGGGGCCTCTGCAAAATCTTTTTTAGAGAGGGCAGAGTACAACCCTGACCGATACTTGTGGGAAAAAGAAATTACTCTAGTAGACAGGTCATACAAAAGACAAGATTTGAAGGTTGGAGATAAAGCAAGCTGCAGAGAGGACTAAAGAGGTTCCCGGTTGGTTGAATCTCGTGTTTTTTGTACAGAGGAAGTGTGGCAGCTAGTGAAGTCTGGAAGTCGAGCTAGATCAGTCGACGAGTGATAATGACCTATATTGCGAGTGACCGTGAAGGTGAGAACCTAATAAATGGAGAGAAGACAAAGTGTCATCTTCAGATGGTTGATTTGGCCAACAGTGAGTGTGTTGGAAGGATTAAAGTTGAAGGTGACAGGTTGAAGGAATCTCCATTTGTAAGTAAGTCCGTTTCTGCACTTGGAGATGTGATGTCTGCCCTTGCATTTAAATCAGCACACATTCCTTATGGAGATTGCAAAACCCTGGTGTTTGTCCGGATCAGCGCGAGATCTTGGAGAGACCCTTTGTTCTCTTAATTTTGCTAGTTGGGTTTGGGGAGTTGAGAGTGAACCCACATGCTAAATGGCAGATGTTTCAGAACTTACTCAATTTATAAGTGGATGGTGGAAAAACTAAGGTATGATGATAAAGAAACGAAAATGATGCATGGTAATTTGCAGTCATTGCAGTTGTGGCTTGCTGAGAGAGAGCATACTTGCAGAAGCCTTCAAGAAAAGGACGCCTTCTTCCTCCCAGGCGGAACGGCTTCGACTTCTTTTTTTTTGGCGACGCCCACTTTGCGGACCGGGAGGTTTTTTTTTGTCGCTTCTTTCCATCACCAGCCCTCCATCGCATCTTCCTCAGTCCGTCACCTCCCCTTAGCACCGCCGTCACCGCCGGAATCGCCAGAACAGCCACCCGGAGCTGGTTGCTCTGTTTTGCGCCGGTTTCGGGTCTGCTTTTTCCCTGTCCTCTCCGACATCTCCAGCCACCACCACGGCCAACTCTGACCTCCACACCACTCTTTGGAGTCCCCTCGACCGTCACAGACCGCTCGTCGCCGCCGTAGATCCGCCGGAGAGCCAAGAACCGAAGCTCTACTCTGTCACCCTGTTTCTGCGGGTGTTCTGTCCAGACCCGGTTTCCACCGCCTCCAGCTCGCTCCTCCGCCCATATCCGACAACCAGAGACTCCCACACACCTCCACAAATCACCATACGAAGCCCCGACGCATTTGAACCTGAGGAAATCCACGAATCCGCCCCGACAGCCCCAGCTCCGTGCAGGTCCCCTGTTCTGGTCGCCCGCTACAGCTGCTGGTCGCCCCTTTTCCGGCTTCCTCCGGCCACCGTGAACATCCAACGACCTCCCCCCGACATCCCTCGAGACCACCAGGACCCAGCCACCCCCCCACGCCACCAGTCCGTGAACCCTCAAGCCGTCGCCACAGCCTTGATTCCCCTGCCCCTTGCTCGGACACCCTGTTCTGTGGGCTGTTGCCCTGCTTTGGGCCTGACCCGTGGGCCAGTCTTATGGGCCGTGACCCAATTGGGCCTAGGCCGTGTCCTGCGAGGTGGGCCGAGTGAATGGGCCGTTGTGCCAGGTCCATGGGCCGGGTGGGTTAAGAGATTGGGCCAATTGTCCAAGGTTTTGGCCCGTGATCCGATCAAGTTCGAGGTTCGCGCCGAAGGATTTTTCGAGGATCGCAACCAATCTCGACTCGAGTATTTGACGGCAACGCACACGGAGATGGTCGTATTGCTGGGGCTGAGCAATTGAAGACCGGTGTCCAATCAGGTATATTTCGCGTACCCGATCAGTATATTAGAGTTATTTTCTTAAAGTATTGTCATCATAGATTTGATTTGCATGTATTTGTTTCAGTCTAGTGGTTAGCTTATTTATCTGGTTGAGTGTTATCAATTGTCAAAGACATGCTTTTTATTAAAATATTTTTCGAAAATATTAAAAAAAAATAATAAAAAAAATCGATCAGAAAATTCTAAAAAAAATTCTAAAAAATTTTTCCAGGTTGAAAACACCAAAAAATTGATTTGTTTTCATTTTCGGGATTTTCTCCCATTTAATCCAAAATGACGATTTTACCCTTCGAATGGTAAATCGGTTTCTAAAATTCCCGAAAATCACGAAAATTGCAAAAAAAAAAATAGGAAATGGGTCAATTGAGTGACCAAACCTGTTTTTGACTCCGGATTCATTCCGAAGTGTTGATTTTTTCCTTTTTGGGCAAATTGTCCCCTTTGTCTCAAAATTACGATTTTGCCCTTGATGGACAAAATCACGTCTAAATCATTCCTAAGCCTGATTGACGCTTCTCTAGGCCAATATGGCCTTATTAGGAATGCCATGTGATTTATTTGTACATTTGAATTCATTGATTTGTGCACTTTATTATTGATTGTGATTGCTAGGATAGTCATTCCTATCTGCATGAACTCCTAGATTTAGGACTCGTACCCCACTCATCTACATGAATTCTTAGCCAGGAAAATCACTCGGGTTAGGTACCGAAAGGGCGTTGGTAATGACACCAGCGTAACCAAGTCCCCGAACCCAAAATCTCTGGTTCCGCAGAACTGATCGATCTCTCCCAATCGATCAGTAAGGTTTCCGGTCTACCCTCCAAGAAAGACCGGTGGCGACTCCAAATGCATGCACAATTTGCACATGTCACCACGACCACACTGAAGGTCGAAAGCGATCGGCTCTTATCGTCGAATCCTTTGAAAAATACTCCCGCCGCGATTTGGTATGGGCCTGGGAGGGCCCGCGCCGATCCGAGACCCGCGATCGGTAATCCATTAGCCGCGTCCGCTTTTCGGACGGGTCGCGACAGCTGGCGACTCCACTGGGGACGTTTGTTCTAGAACCTATGGTTCTAGACCTCAAGTGGACTTAGGCCGTAATTAAAACGCTGAGTGATTTTTCTAACCCTGCAGGCGCTCTTGAAGATGAGGTAAGTTCGCTTATGGTATGTGTTATATGTTTTTGCAGATTGGAGAAATAAGGGGCGTAGTTTGTGATTAACATTGTCTTATGCAGGTTGGGCGTAGGAATGTATGTTGTGTGGATGACTTGAAGTGCTGATTGATAAACTGTTGTGCGTGACTTGCATTGTGATGATCACGAAACGTGGACACACACAACCGCGCCTAAAACCTCGGGCGCCGCCTTTAGGAACACAATAGAAGGAATTGAAAATGGAATCTCCGTGAGGAAAAACACGGGGTAATCCACTTTTCAATTCCGCTCACTTCGAACTATGGATCGAGTCCCAATGCAACGATAGCTGTGCAATGGAATCGGCTCTTTCTAGAACTCGAAGTGGGGACCTTAACCTTAGGTGCCAAACCCTCTGATTTTTAGAAGTTCACCATCACTTGTCTCATGCGCATGTCTTTGGGCGGTTGGTACACCTAAAACCGCACATAAGTCGACGAGTTTGGTTGGTAAGACTCTCTATCCCTCGAATCTATTACAGTTCATATAAATATAGGCATTTCATTCATTGCATTCTGGTGATTAGATTAAATGCCATTTCAAGGATAGATGTGTGTGTTTTTCCCAAACGTCCTTGATAGAAGACGAAGAGGATGATACCCCATGACAAGCACCGAGTGAGCAACAAAGGAGCCTACTATGGACATTATTGAGATATCGTCCAATGAAGATGACGAGTTGGGGCAAGTGATCCGGAAGTCACAGATCGAACTTGGGGCATCCTTAAACGTTAGGATCACATTCCTTTGTTTCATTTTCCATTACTAGTCCTCTTGTATAGGGTTTATTTTTATCGAGGCTTTCTCTATCTCACCCCTTAGAGTGATTGTATTAGGGATCTATTGGTGTATACATTTAGATGGAACTTGGTTGTATTTCTTTTGACAGGACATGGGAATGTGATAGTGGCATTTTCTCTAATCATCCGAATACTCCCAAGTCAAGTTTATAATTCCTTTAGAGGAAATCAAAATTGGAAATCTTGCATGACTTTTTTGGTCGTATAGAGTAATCCAACCCCAATTTCGCTAGAAGGAATTATACACTTGAATTGGTTCATGCATGATTGTGCGCCGCTGGTAATCCACGATAATTGACCGAGAATATCGGCGTTGTTTTGAATTTAATGACGAGATAGATGTCCAAATTACTCTCGTTCTTAACAAAACGGCCTTGATTTGGATGTCGTATCTTCAATTAAATTTAAAACACGTTATTATGCCTCGTACTTTTGAGTAATTCGCTCCTCTCGAAATTGATCAAAAGCAATTATTGTGAATTACATTCCTTTCAATAGTATGCTTTCTTTCGAAGAATATTGATAAAAAACTTTTCGCGCAAGATTAAAACCCTTGTAAAAGTTCTTGTCCTTATTAATCATGGGTAAGCATAAGATTGAAAGGGGTTTTTGCTTTCTTTTTCAAATTATTCCTTCTGATTCTGTCTTTTCATTTGCAGGTAAAAAATAGGTAACAGAGAGAAATCTTTTCCTGGATAAGTCTGAGGCTATTCTTTCATCTGATCATGAGCGAGTTATAAAATCCATATTTGCTCGACTTATTGATATTACGGTTCGGCTCACCTAAGTTGAAGATGTTCGAACGCTCGAAGAAAGGAACCATGCAGAAGTTGAAACACACACGAGAACTTTCATTTATTTTGCTCAGCGGAGGGTTTTCAGAAGCAGGTCATACAATTCGGGGTGGAAAAGTAAAGCCAAAGTGAGCCCTAATTAGCGACACAAAGGAGCCCAACTGACCCTCCATGTTGTTAATGCTCTGCCCGTACTCACGACTTCGCATGTCCTGGTCCGCGAGCTTGAGGAAAAGGTTTCTGCATTCTCCCTTAACCTCAGTGACCTTGACCTCGTGTTCTTCAGTGATTATTTCCAAGTCCCGAACTAATCCATTCCCGTGAGCTATGTCTGCGGTTATTTTGTCGAGTCGTTCTTCCTGCCAGTCGCTTTGCAGCCTCAATAGGACATTGTGGCGGTCGTGCTCGCCAGCGGTCAGGGATAGGGCCAATTGATCCACCAGTTTTCTCCTCTCGCGAAGCAACGTCGCGACCCTCTCATTGGCAAACTCGACGGCCTTTTTGTGACTATCGGCCAGATAGTTGGTCAGCACCAAATGATCAGACCGATCCTGGTAACGAGCCCGCAAGACGCGAGCCACGAGAACCTCCCGATCAGCAACACGGTAGGCCTCTAAGGAGTGTGCAAAGAGGGTCGGGAAAGTTCTATATTCCCTCCCCAGCGTAGTGCCTTCGAGGGAAGTGGTATCTAAGTCCTCGAGCAGGACACGGATTTCATCCGCGGTTGCAGAATGATCGGTTATGTGCGCGTAACCGCGACCCAATAGGTTATAAAGCTTTTCCCACTGGGCCAAGACATCAGTCGAAAAAGTGCGCACGGGAGAAGAGGCCATTTGCGTTGGGTTGGCTTGAGAATAAGACGAGGCTAATAGAGAGATTAGAAGGAAGAAGCTGATTATGCGAGAACGCTAATCTGCCATACGTTAATCCCTCATTTTATAGCAACTCAAGGATGATGAAGGGTCTCAGTAATAATGCTGGTGGAGCCTAGTTAGGGGGTAAAGCAGGAGGTCCCCTCACGAGAACCATTGAATTCGTTTAGGTCCGCGATTTCCGGCTCATCAATTAAAAGATGTAAAAGATTTGTCGGGATCACCATTATTAGAGTTAGGTGGGAGGAAAGCGCAACTATCGAAGAGAGCCCTAACAGGGTTTGGCAGTCCCATCACGTTGAAAAGCTAAGCGAGAAATTCAAGGTCTTGAGGGGGAACGTTTGCCTAATGATGCTTGAAGAGCGTCTCCTGAACATGCAAAGTCACTTGAAGAAAACTTTATAGGGAGTAAGCATACAGGAGAGAGTGGAGAACTCTGAGTGGGCAAGAACCAATCAAACATTTCTCAATCCAACATATTTAAGAGGTTACTGTCAGCTGCTAGAGGCGACTGACTCAAAAATCTCAGAAATTGAAGCACAGAGGGATCTCGAAGATTCCAAGGTCAAGTCTAACGCCAAAACCATGGAGCCCAACACTTCTGGCAACGGAAATCAAGATCACGGCGACGACGACAACGACATCCACAATGCTCAACTCGGGAAAAGAAGACGTCCTCACCAATACTCTCAGGAGGAAACCCAAATGCTGGAAACCCTTTTCAGTAAAAGCCATTACATGAAAAAGAAGTGGAGAATTGAATTGAGTCGGGAGTTGGGGATTAATCAGTCGAGGATCCAGTTTTGGTTTCAAAATAGGAGATCCAAATCGAGGGCTCAACGCAAACGTCAGGTGGTCGAGATTTTAAAGGAAGAAAATCAAAAGCTGCGAACAGAAAACATGAGGTATGAAAAAGCTCTCAATATCACCATTTGCCCTCATTGCGATAACCTCGTCGCCCTCGGTAAGATATTCCCCGATAAGCCTCACGTGATGATTGAAGACGTTCATTTACCACCCTACTCCCTCGGGGCATCTCCTGCTCAACCAGATTTTGCCGGAGTCACGCATGAGCAGGATGATCCTACGAAGATGATACAAATGCCTCCTGGGGGATGGGATTTGCATCGCTTTGATTGGAGTTACAGTTTCAAGGAGCTGGATGTTACCGCCGACCAGCTCAAAGCATATCAGCCTCATGCACAACAATTTTCGATAGGGTCGGGTCCTGCTGGAGATGAGTTAATCAGTCGTCAAGCCATCGATGCAATTTTGGGCCACGATAAGAGGAGGTTCGCTTGGCCCCCTGAACTGCATTCCAGATTCCTAGATGTGGTTCACCAAATGGGGATCGACTCAGCAACTCCGACGCGCATATTTAAGGCCATGAATGTACCGGGGCTTAGTAAGGAACTGGTCAGGAATCACCTTGCTGCCTACAGAAAGCTATTAAGACAACGTCGAGCGGAGCTAAACCGGGAGGAATCCGTCTCGAGCTCAAAAGCTAGGGGCGACCGCCATTGTAATGCTCAGGCATCAAGAGATACCCGGCCAAATCTAAGCATCAATCAAGCTAGCAACCCGACCACCGGCAAACTGAAAGCTGATCAGAATGTCCTCCCGGGACATTTCAACACTTCTCAAGAGCGCGTGTCACAAGTACAGCGAGTGCGCGCTCCTCCATTCGAGCAGCAGTCGGCTGGTGCTCTGCCTGCCGCTGGTCAACCCACGACAGACGATTTCTTTGATGAGGGGCTCGATGCCTTGTTCAATCAGTGGGAAGCTGGCATGCTTGGACAGCCATGATCTAGCACTTGACTCGGAGCACGATGGGTCGGTCACCACGAACACCCATAGAAAGAAGAACATGTTCACGAGTAGATCACTCATTTTATCCGTTGTAAAGTTCCTACGGGGACATTTTTCTTTAATGACTATAGTTAATTCTATATCAAAACCAACGCTATCGACGAACATCGTCATGCTCAGTTGTGATGATCCCTTGTTAGATTAAGTCTGAAACCAGAGACGGTCTTTAAAATTTTGAGTGGCCACGAACTCATTCCTCACCAAGCGCCCGGGATGCTGAAATGAAGAGTAACAGCATGCACAGGGAAAATGCCACTTTCGTTTGAACGATGAAAAGGGGTTGAGAGAAGATCATAGCGTTAATTCCCATGGAGCTAAATGAATTAAACGGAGTCATTAATTGCGGGCCCACCGCTGCTCCCCACGTTCTCGGGCCTAGCAAATCATAAAAGGCGCCGAAAGATTGTAGACCCGCCACTTTGAAGACTGAACTAGGGGACGAGCGCAATACTCGATGAAACTGAATCAATGCAAAAGAGTTTGTGATCCTATCACGAGGAAAAAGAAAGGGGAATACAGACGATGAGTAATTACAGGGTCTCGGGAGGAGCGCTTGCTTGCTGGTCTTCATATGCAGCCTGAAGGATGGTTCTAGGACACACACAATCACTTGAGAAAATTTCTAGAGTGAGCAAACACGTAAGAGCGAATAGAGAAAGCTGAGTGAACTAGATCATCCCGAGATACTTCGATCCATCATGTTTAAAAGCTATTCCCATCTGCTAGAAACGCCCGACCTGGACATTTCTGAGCACGAACTACTGGGAGACTTTGAGGATCCTGGAGCTGAATCCTGCCCGAAGGCCGTGGAGACTGACTCCTCCAGCGATGAAATTCTAGGTTTCAGCTACGAAGAAGGAATATACAATGATGACCGGAGTCGGAAAAGGAAGCAACTACAACGCCACACTCCAGGCCAAATCCGAGAGCTCGAAGCTTTCTTCAATGAATGCCCCACTCCAAGCAGACAACAGAAAATGGAGTTGAGCCGAAAAATAGGATTGGAGCTTTCGAAAGTCAAGTTTTGGTTCGCCAACAAACGAACCCGGGTGAAACAGCAATACGCAGACCATGAGTTACTGGTCCTGAAGGAGGAGAATGAGAAGCTTCAAGCTGAAAGCGCGAGATATAAGGAAGCTCTGACCAAGGCCACCTGCCTTAATTGTGGTAATCCTGTTGTCCTCGGCGAGGTGTTCCTCGATGAACCGTCCCTGTTGACGAATAACGCTCAGCTGTTACCGTATTCTCCACAGCATTTTCCAACACAGCCAGATATCGCCGGAGATCTGCATGAGCAAGTCAACACCATAGGATCAACACCAACATCCTCTGAGAAATGGGATATGAATCATCACAGGGGGAGTTCTCTCAATGACGAACTCGCTGTCGCAGCCAGCCAATCCAAAGTCGGTGAGTCCCTCCCTGGACAACTTTTGAAACGACTAGATCCCGTAGAGAATAGCTACCGAAGTATTGACGATATTTTGGGTGATAAGAGAACAAGGTTTTACTGGACCTATGAACTTCACACCAAATTTGTTGATGCAATTCGAGAGCTGGGAGTTGATTCGGCTAGCCCACTACGCATACTCGAGATTATGAATGTGCCGGGGCTCTCTAGAATTAACGTCGAGTCTCACCTCAAGTACTATAGGAGATTGCTAAGGGATGGGAGGATAGCGTTAAACCATCATAAAGCCAATTGGAGCTCAAGTGCTGGGCAGAGCTACAACCATGATGATTGGAGAGCCAAGAGCACCCAACCGTGTCTCAGCAATGATGGGACTAGCAGTCGTGTCAGCGACTCCTCTAACCCAAATCAGAATGCTCCGCTGAGCTATCTCAATACTCCTCAAGAGTATATGCCACAGTTCCAGCACATAGAGATTCCTCAGTTTGAGCGCGAATCAGTCATTAATGCTGTCCCTGAAGCGGATCTGGCATTGGTAGAGAGTGCACATATAAACCTGCCGGTCATCGGAGGAAGTCCCAATTCGAGGGATCAAATTGCTCACGGCGAGAACAAAGAGAGGAATCCCTCACATGCAGTCGACGACACCCAATCTGGGCACCAAGGGCTAGAAAGAACATGTGATTTCCTTGATGAGGAGTTGGACACTTGGATCAATACTCTTCAGGGATGTATGTCTCAACCCCAACAGGGCAATGATGAAAGTTCCAGCTCAAAGACTCCAGTCCCTCACAACGAAGGCAATGAAAGAAATCTGCCCCCAACAATCGTTGATACCCAACTTGAACATCAATGGCTCGAAGACCCGAGCAATTTCCTTGGCGATGAGTTCAATCTTTGGCTCGATCAGTTTGGAGCCGGAGGACCATCGCAGTGGTGACGCAAGGCCGGTGATCAAACGTCTGATGCAAGGCATGGCTACTCGATGAAAAATGCTTAGAGGAAAGGGGTTGAATACTCCTGTTGAATACGTTGTTGATCGCACTGTAAGGTTCCCACGGGAACATCTTTCATTAATATCTAGAACTAATTGCGCGTGAGTGTCAACATCACCCTTTGAGCATCTTCAAGCCGAGGGCCGTGGATTAATCACTTAATCCGTGGAGCAAGTTCCATGAACAATGACTATCACCCGCGGAGCATAATGAGATCCACCACTTCAATACGAGATACGTTTGGCCGCGAAGCCACCTATTTGGTAAAACGATGTATCGTTCCTAAACGATCTTCAATCGAATACCGAAGTAATGTCTCCTTTCTTTCCCTTCTCAGGTGATAAACGTGGATAAATCACTCAAGGAGCCATCTGTTCAAATAACAGAACAGACGTTGCCCAACCGGGGGCAGCTGAACCATTGATGTTGCAAATATTCCAAGCATGGATAGGCGGATTTGATAGACGTTGTTCATATCAATACGCAACGTCAGAACGGGATGAGAACCAAGAATAAAGTTGTATCGTCCCAACTTGTCTCGAATTTGGGAATATGAATTGACACTTATTGTTTATCCTTGACAGGGGAGTCGCCTTGCAGAGGAACAAGTTTTTACGTCCCATGTACTACTCGTCAGAGTACATGACCAAGGGTAGGATGTATCGTTTCGATTTTTGAAAAATTCGTGAACCTACAATGATATGCTTTCTTTACATTTGCAGGGGTCTGCAGCCGCGACAGGTAGGTAAGTATCCCTTTCCCAGTTAGCTGGAGATAAAGAATGTTAAAATCCTTTCAGCCGTCATGAAAATTATCCAATGCATCGATGTTCATGATTTAAATCGGGAGGTCGCCCAAAGCATGAATAAAACATGCACGATACATCACAAAATCCCATCGATGGATAAATTTTGGGAAAGAAAGAAATAAATTTTTCCAAATATGATTATTTGTCAAATCATTCAAAAGGAAGTTTACTCAAAAGAGAGGCGAGCCCAATCCAAACACATCCTACATACACTTGAGAGACGAGGGAAGTGATTCGGATGGCAAAATCTGTACCTACGGAGGTAGGGACCATTCGCAGCGATTACATGGATTGGGACGACGGAGGCGTTCGTTTCATATTCCCAAATACTACAGGTGACCATTGATAACCCATTTGAACGGAGGTTTTTCATTATCAGCCCTGTCGAGAACCACCCCACATCGGGGCAGAATAGAAGTAAGTCCAACAGCATCAGGAGGAAATGGTTAGAAATTTTCTTGCTCGGACTAACATTAAT
This sequence comes from Rhodomyrtus psidioides, assembly GCA_021437785.1. NCBI lineage: Eukaryota > Viridiplantae > Streptophyta > Magnoliopsida > Myrtales > Myrtaceae > Rhodomyrtus > Rhodomyrtus psidioides. The sequence continues at coordinate 15,576,016 of JAILYB010000003.1, read as the reverse complement.
CTTTGTGTGTTGTTTATATGGTAATCCAAGTGCCATAGGATGATGAGAAGCATTCATTTCTCTATCACACACACCGAATCCTTTGCATAGCCAAGTTGAGCCTGCAAAGTCATTTCATAAACCCGTTGGTGATCATTGCACTTTCCAAGACGGATGCAGCATCACTTTAGAAACGGAAGAGCTCAAGACTAAGGGATTACAAAGAAATCCCTGGGTTTATGATAAAAACATGTTTAGACTTTCGATCATATGTCTAAAGTGATCTCCTGAAGAAGAAAAAAATGGGATTTCAAAAATGAATGAGAAAAATCCAAGGCATTAAGAAAAAGCAAAGTGCCTGGTAAAAGCAAGGCTGATGCCCGTGCAAGCTGTTTGATTGACCCACAATAAAGTCTAGATGGGAAAAGAGGAAATCCCCGAAGGAGCCAAATTCCGAAAAGGTTGCTCACCAAATGGCGTCAAGCGCAGAATAAAGGCGCAAAAGAGAAATGACAGGTAGCAAATCCGCAATGATCACCAATGTCAAACTCTCCAAGAATTCTGGGCCAAAAACAAGCCTTTTTCGGTCCCCAATCCTACCAACATCATAACCCTGAAGTCTTCTCTGACTAAGACACTTGGGTTAACATATAGCTTAGCTCGAAGAAGTACGAGCAAGACAATTTCTTTCTCATTTTGCAGGGTTCTTGACTTGTAAACCCGAAGCATATGATGAAAATTTTCATTCAATGGCCTCGACTCCAAGGCGGGTCCCCCTTGAAGATCAATGACCAAGACCAACATTACGGTCCCGTGGAAGACCTCCCGACCGATCAGAATGTATGCGCTGCGAATGAGCCTAAAACCTAGGCACAGGTTAGTAGGGAATTGAGTGCATCCCCTATAAAAACCACTATCTCAAAACAGGTGAGAAGACCTCATTGTCGAGAAATATTCCAATTGATGTTTTGAACAAACTCTTTTTGGAATTTTCAAACTGTTGATCCAAATTTTCCATGCAAGGAATTTGTGATCACATTTGCATGTTGTAAGAATGCTTTGGATAACCTCCAGCATCAAAATGCACATTTCATGACTAAAACTTAAGTCATAAAATTTTGTCAATTGGACAATTATTGTCTTCCCAAAGATTATTAACATTTTCTTGGTGAAGAAAAATCTTTCAGGTTTGAACTTTATGCAGGATACCTGGAGAACCCTCATCCTAGGACCCGTTTTCAAAAATATCAAACAGTCCTAGCATGACGTGGAGAACCCTCGTCTTAGGACCCCCTTTCAAAAATCAAACAGTCTCATCGGACGTGGAGAACCCTCGTCATGAGACCCATTTTCAAAGCAAAACAAAGGTAGAAACCGCCTGAAGGGTCAAAACAAAGGTAGAAACCGCCTGAAGGGTCAAATCAAAGGTAGATACCGCCTGAAGGGTCAAAACAATGGTAGAAACCGCTCGAAGGGTCAACCAAAGGTAGATACCGCCTGAAGGGTCAAATATGGTAGAAACCGTCATAAGGGTCAACTCATTGGTAAATATCGCCGTAGGGATTGACACAAGGGTCCGATCCACCATACGGATCAAACTCCTTGGCAAATCCCAAAGCGTGGGATGCGTCTTCCTTAGGTTCCTACCAGTTAGAAATTCCATAATGGTATGACCTACCATACAGGTCAGAGCTTAATCTCCTTAGGATATTCAGAATGACGAGTCCTAGGTATCTTCTTGAAAGTTGTCGCAACCGGCAGCACCCGACAGGTGAGCTTCAGGTAAGCCTCCCTCCCTTCAGCCCAGGTTCAAACTGCAAGAACGAACCGAGGGTTAATTTGAATTTTTATCAAAAGCCGTAAGGATCTGATGTCATAGCATTTTTTTTTCCTTTAGTTTCCCGAGTCGAGTCGATCAGGACTCAGGTGTCACCTTATCTTTGAGAGAAACCTCTAACGAGATTCCTCTCAAAGAGGGGCAGCTGTTGACACCTAAATTTTGATCAACTTTTCTTTCATTTATTTATTTATTTATTTTTATTTTATTATTATTATTATTATTATTATTATTATTATTATTTTAAATTCATAGAAAATCTATAGAAAGTTGAAAAATTGAAAAAATCAATTTCGGTGACCTTGGCCAAGCTAAATGAACCATTTTGACCAAAAAAATAATTTTCATAATTTTCATTTTTTTTAATATTTTCGAAAAAAAGAATTATTACAAAAAAAAAGAGAGAAAAAAAGAAAAAGCAAAAGAAAAGAGGGATATTTGACCAATGATGTTGTCTTGGCTTTTATTTTTATTTATATTATTTTATTTCACTTTAGTTTATTTAATATTGTTATTTTATTATTTTATTTTCCCCACTCACACGCTCCCTCACGTTCCTCTCGTTCCTTTCTCTCTCTCCCCGTTCGTTCTCTCTCGGGGCCTCTGCAAAATCTTTTTTAGAGAGGGCAGAGTACAACCCTGACCGATACTTGTGGGAAAAAGAAATTACTCTAGTAGACAGGTCATACAAAAGACAAGATTTGAAGGTTGGAGATAAAGCAAGCTGCAGAGAGGACTAAAGAGGTTCCCGGTTGGTTGAATCTCGTGTTTTTTGTACAGAGGAAGTGTGGCAGCTAGTGAAGTCTGGAAGTCGAGCTAGATCAGTCGACGAGTGATAATGACCTATATTGCGAGTGACCGTGAAGGTGAGAACCTAATAAATGGAGAGAAGACAAAGTGTCATCTTCAGATGGTTGATTTGTCCAACAGTGAGTGTGTTGGAAGGATTAAAGTTGAAGGTGACAGGTTGAAGGAATCTCCATTTGTAAGTAAGTCCGTTTCTGCACTTGGAGATGTGATGTCTGCCCTTGCATTTAAATCAGCACACATTCCTTATGGAGATTGCAAAACCCTGGTGTTTGTCCGGATCAGCGCGAGATCTTGGAGAGACCCTTTGTTCTCTTAATTTTGCTAGTTGGGTCTGGGGAGTTGAGAGTGAACCCACATGCTAAATGGCAGATGTTTCAGAACTTACTCAATTTATAAGTGGATGGTGGAAAAACTAAGGTATGATGATAAAGAAACGAAAATGATGCATGGTAATTTGCAGTCATTGCAGTTGTGGCTTGCTGAGAGAGAGCATACTTGCAGAAGCCTTCAAGAAAAGGACGCCTTCTTCCTCCCAGGCGGAACGACTTCGACTTCTTTTTTTTTGGCGACGCCCACTTTGCGGACCGGGAGGTTTTTTTTTGTCGCTTCTTTCCATCACCAGCCCTCCATCGCATCTTCCTCAGTCCGTCACCTCCCCTTAGCACCGCCGTCACCGCCGGAATCGCCAGAACAGCCACCCGGAGCTGGTTGCTCTGTTTTGCGCCGGTTTCGGGTCTGCTTTTTCCCTGTCCTCTCCGACATCTCCAGCCACCACCACGGCCAACTCTGACCTCCACACCACTCTTTGGAGTCCCCTCGACCGTCACAGACCGCTCGTCGCCGCCGTAGATCCGCCGGAGAGCCAAGAACCGAAGCTCTACTCTGTCACCCTGTTTCTGCGGGTGTTCTGTCCAGACCCGGTTTCCACCGCCTCCAGCTCGCTCCTCCGCCCATATCCGACAACCAGAGACTCCCACACACCTCCACAAATCACCATACGAAGCCCCGACGCATTTGAACCTGAGGAAATCCACGAATCCGCCCCGACAGCCCCAGCTCCGTGCAGGTCCCCTGTTCTGGTCGCCCGCTACAGCTGCTGGTCGCCCCTTTTCCGGCTTCCTCCGGCCACCGTGAACATCCAACGACCTCCCCCCGACATCCCTCGAGACCACCAGGACCCAGCCACCCCCCCACGCCACCAGTCCGTGAACCCTCAAGCCGTCGCCACAGCCTTGATTCCCCTGCCCCTTGCTCGGACACCCTGTTCTGTGGGCTGTTGCCCTGCTTTGGGCCTGACCCGTGGGCCAGTCTTATGGGCCGTGACCCAATTGGGCCTAGGCCGTGTCCTGCGAGGTGGGCCGAGTGAATGGGCCGTTGTGCCAGGTCCATGGGCCGGGTGGGTTAAGAGATTGGGCCAATTGTCCAAGGTTTTGGCCCGTGATCCGATCAAGTTCGAGGTTCGCGCCGAAGGATTTTTCGAGGATCGCAACCAATCTCGACTCGAGTATTTGACGGCAACGCACACGGAGATGGTCGTATTGCTGGGGCTGAGCAATTGAAGACCGGTGTCCAATCAGGTATATTTCGCGTACCCGATCAGTATATTAGAGTTATTTTCTTAAAGTATTGTCATCATAGATTTGATTTGCATGTATTTGTTTCAGTCTAGTGGTTAGCTTATTTATCTGGTTGAGTGTTATCAATTGTCAAAGACATGCTTTTTATTAAAATATTTTTCGAAAATATTAAAAAAAAATAATAAAAAAAATCGATCAGAAAATTCTAAAAAAAATTCTAAAAAATTTTTCCAGGTTGAAAACACCAAAAAATTGATTTGTTTTCATTTTCGGGATTTTCTCCCATTTAATCCAAAATGACGATTTTACCCTTCGAATGGTAAATCGGTTTCTAAAATTCCCGAAAATCACGAAAATTGCAAAAAAAAAAATAGGAAATGGGTCAATTGAGTGACCAAACCTGTTTTTGACTCCGGATTCATTCCGAAGTGTTGATTTTTTCCTTTTTGGGCAAATTGTCCCCTTTGTCTCAAAATTACGATTTTGCCCTTGATGGACAAAATCACGTCTAAATCATTCCTAAGCCTGATTGACGCTTCTCTAGGCCAATATGGCCTTATTAGGAATGCCATGTGATTTATTTGTACATTTGAATTCATTGATTTGTGCACTTTATTATTGATTGTGATTGCTAGGATAGTCATTCCTATCTGCATGAACTCCTAGATTTAGGACTCGTACCCCACTCATCTACATGAATTCTTAGCCAGGAAAATCACTCGGGTTAGGTACCGAAAGGGCGTTGGTAATGACACCAGCGTAACCAAGTCCCCGAACCCAAAATCTCTGGTTCCGCAGAACTGATCGATCTCTCCCAATCGATCAGTAAGGTTTCCGGTCTACCCTCCAAGAAAGACCGGTGGCGACTCCAAATGCATGCACAATTTGCACATGTCACCACGACCACACTGAAGGTCGAAAGCGATCGGCTCTTATCGTCGAATCCTTTGAAAAATACTCCCGCCGCGATTTGGTATGGGCCTGGGAGGGCCCGCGCCGATCCGAGACCCGCGATCGGTAATCCATTAGCCGCGTCCGCTTTTCGGACGGGTCGCGACAGCTGGCGACTCCACTGGGGACGTTTGTTCTAGAACCTATGGTTCTAGACCTCAAGTGGACTTAGGCCGTAATTAAAACGCTGAGTGATTTTTCTAACCCTGCAGGCGCTCTTGAAGATGAGGTAAGTCCGCTTATGGTATGTGTTATATGTTTTTGCAGATTGGAGAAATAAGGGGCGTAGTTTGTGATTAACATTGTCTTATGCAGGTTGGGCGTAGGAATGTATGTTGTGTGGATGACTTGAAGTGCTGATTGATAAACTGTTGTGCGTGACTTGCATTGTGATGATCACGAAACGTGGACACACACAACCGCGCCTAAAACCTCGGGCGCCGCCTTTAGGAACACAATAGAAGGAATTGAAAATGGAATCTCCGTGAGGAAAAACACGGGGTAATCCACTTTTCAATTCCGCTCACTTCGAACTATGGATCGAGTCCCAATGCAACGATAGCTGTGCAATGGAATCGGCTCTTTCTAGAACTCGAAGTGGGGACCTTAACCTTAGGTGCCAAACCCTCTGATTTTTAGAAGTTCACCATCACTTGTCTCATGCGCATGTCTTTGGGCGGTTGGTACACCTAAAACCGCACATAAGTCGACGAGTTTGGTTGGTAAGACTCTCTATCCCTCGAATCTATTACAGTTCATATAAATATAGGCATTTCATTCATTGCATTCTGGTGATTAGATTAAATGCCATTTCAAGGATAGATGTGTGTGTTTTTCCCAAACGTCCTTGATAGAAGACGAAGAGGATGATACCCCATGACAAGCACCGAGTGAGCAACAAAGGAGCCTACTATGGACATTATTGAGATATCGTCCAATGAAGATGACGAGTTGGGGCAAGTGATCCGGAAGTCACAGATCGAACTTGGGGCATCCTTAAACGTTAGGATCACATTCATTTGTTTCATTTTCCATTACTAGTCCTCTTGTATAGGGTTTATTTTTATCGAGGCTTTCTCTATCTCACCCCTTAGAGTGATTGTATTAGGGATCTATTGGTGTATACATTTAGATGGAACTTGGTTGTATTTCTTTTGACAGGACATGGGAATGTGATAGTGGCATTTTCTCTAATCATCCGAATACTCCCAAGTCAAGTTTATAATTCCTTTAGAGGAAATCAAAATTGGAAATCTTGCATGACTTTTTTGGTCGTATAGAGTAATCCAACCCCAATTTCGCTAGAAGGAATTATACACTTGAATTGGTTCATGCATGATTGTGCGCCGCTGGTAATCCACGATAATTGACCGAGAATATCGGCGTTGTTTTGAATTTAATGACGAGATAGATGTCCAAATTACTCTCGTTCTTAACAAAACGGCCTTGATTTGGATGTCGTATCTTCAATTAAATTTAAAACACGTTATTATGCCTCGTACTTTTGAGTAATTCGCTCCTCTCGAAATGGATCAAAAGCAATTATTGTGAATTACATTCCTTTCAATAGTATGCTTTCTTTCGAAGAATATTGATAAAAAACTTTTCGCGCAAGATTAAAACCCTTGTAAAAGTTCTTGTCCTTATTAATCATGGGTAAGCATAAGATTGAAAGGGGTTTTTGCTTTCTTTTTCAAATTATTCCTTCTGATTCTGTCTTTTCATTTGCAGGTAAAAAATAGGTAACAGAGAGAAATCTTTTCCTGGATAAGTCTGAGGCTATTCTTTCATCTGATCATGAGCGAGTTATAAAATCCATATTTGCTCGACTTATTGATATTACGGTTCGGCTCACCTAAGTTGAAGATGTTCGAACGCTCGAAGAAAGGAACCATGCAGAAGTTAAAACACACACGAGAACTTTCATTTATTTTGCTCAGCGGAGGGTTTTCAGAAGCAGGTCATACAATTCGGGGTGGAAAAGTAAAGCCAAAGTGAGCCCTAATTAGCGACACAAAGGAGCCCAACTGACCCTCCATGTTGTTAATGCTCTGCCCGTACTCACGACTTCGCATGTCCTGGTCCGCGAGCTTGAGGAAAAGGTTTCTGCATTCTCCCTTAACCTCAGTGACCTTGACCTCGTGTTCTTCAGTGATTATTTCCAAGTCCCGAACTAATCCATTCCCGTGAGCTATGTCTGCGGTTATTTTGTCGAGCCGTTCTTCCTGCCAGTCGCTTTGCAGCCTCAATAGGACATTGTGGCGGTCGTGCTCGCCAGCGGTCAGGGATAGGGCCAATTGATCCACCAGTTTTCTCCTCTCGCGAAGCAACGTCGCGACCCTCTCATTGGCAAACTCGACGGCCTTTTTGTGACTATCGGCCAGATAGTTGGTCAGCACCAAATGATCAGACCGATCCTGGTAACGAGCCCGCAAGACGCGAGCCACGAGAACCTCCCGATCAGCAACACGGTAGGCCTCTAAGGAGTGTGCAAAGAGGGTCGGGAAAGTTCTATATTCCCTCCCCAGCGTAGTGCCTTCGAGGGAAGTGGTATCTAAGTCCTCGAGCAGGACACGGATTTCATCCGCGGTTGCAGAATGATCGGTTATGTGCGCGTAACCGCGACCCAATAGGTTATAAAGCTTTTCCCACTGGGCCAAGACATCAGTCGAAAAAGTGCGCACGGGAGAAGAGGCCATTTGCGTTGGGTTGGCTTGAGAATAAGACGAGGCTAATAGAGAGATTAGAAGGAAGAAGCTGATTATGCGAGAACGCTAATCTGCCATACGTTAATCCCTCATTTTATAGCAACTCAAGGATGATGAAGGGTCTCAGTAATAATGCTGGTGGAGCCTAGTTAGGGGGTAAAGCAGGAGGTCCCCTCACGAGAACCATTGAATTCGTTTAGGTCCGCGATTTCCGGCTCATCAATTAAAAGATGTAAAAGATTTGTCGGGATCACCATTATTAGAGTTAGGTGGGAGGAAAGCGCAACTATCGAAGAGAGCCCTAACAGGGTTTGGCAGTCCCATCACGTTGAAAAGCTAAGCGAGAAATTCAAGGTCTTGAGGGGGAACGTTTGCCTAATGATGCTTGAAGAGCGTCTCCTGAACATGCAAAGTCACTTGAAGAAAACTTTATAGGGAGTAAGCATACAGGAGAGAGTGGAGAACTCTGAGTGGGCAAGAACCAATCAAACATTTCTCAATCCAACATATTTAAGAGGTTACTGTCAGCTGCTAGAGGCGACTGACTCAAAAATCTCAGAAATTGAAGCACAGAGGGATCTCGAAGATTCCAAGGTCAAGTCTAACGCCAAAACCATGGAGCCCAACACTTCTGGCAACGGAAATCAAGATCACGGCGACGACGACAACGACATCCACAATGCTCAACTCGGGAAAAGAAGACGTCCTCACCAATACTCTCAGGAGGAAACCCAAATGCTGGAAACCCTTTTCAGTAAAAGCCATTACATGAAAAAGAAGTGGAGAATTGAATTGAGCCGGGAGTTGGGGATTAATCAGTCGAGGATCCAGTTTTGGTTTCAAAATAGGAGATCCAAATCGAGGGCTCAACGCAAACGTCAGGTGGTCGAGATTTTAAAGGAAGAAAATCAAAAGCTGCGAACAGAAAACATGAGGTATGAAAAAGCTCTCAATATCACCATTTGCCCTCATTGCGATAACCTCGTCGCCCTCGGTAAGATATTCCCCGATAAGCCTCACGTGATGATTGAAGACGTTCATTTACCACCCTACTCTCTCGGGGCATCTCCTGCTCAACCAGATTTTGCCGGAGTCACGCATGAGCAGGATGATCCTACGAAGATGATACAAATGCCTCCTGGGGGATGGGATTTGCATCGCTTTGATTGGAGTTACAGTTTCAAGGAGCTGGATGTTACCGCCGACCAGCTCAAAGCATATCAGCCTCATGCACAACAATTTTCGATAGGGTCGGGTCCTGCTGGAGATGAGTTAATCAGTCGTCAAGCCATCGATGCAATTTTGGGCCACGATAAGAGGAGGTTCGCTTGGCCCCCTGAACTGCATTCCAGATTCCTAGATGTGGTTCACCAAATGGGGATCGACTCAGCAACTCCGACGCGCATATTTAAGGCCATGAATGTACCGGGGCTTAGTAAGGAACTGGTCAGGAATCACCTTGCTGCCTACAGAAAGCTATTAAGACAACGTCGAGCGGAGCTAAACCGGGAGGAATCCGTCTCGAGCTCAAAAGCTAGGGGCGACCGCCATTGTAATGCTCAGGCATCAAGAGATACCCGGCCAAATCTAAGCATCAATCAAGCTAGCAACCCGACCACCGGCAAACTGAAAGCTGATCAGAATGTCCTCCCGGGACATTTCAACACTTCTCAAGAGCGCGTGTCACAAGTACAGCGAGTGCGCGCTCCTCCATTCGAGCAGCAGTCGGCTGGTGCTCTGCCTGCCGCTGGTCAACCCACGACAGACGATTTCTTTGATGAGGGGCTCGATGCCTTGTTCAATCAGTGGGAAGCTGGCATGCTTGGACAGCCATGATCTAGCACTTGACTCGGAGCACGATGGGTCGGTCACCACGAACACCCATAGAAAGAAGAACATGTTCACGAGTAGATCACTCATTTTATCCGTTGTAAAGTTCCTACGGGGACATTTTTCTTTAATGACTATAGTTAATTCTATATCAAAACCAACGCTATCGACGAACATCGTCATGCTCAGTTGTGATGATCCCTTGTTAGATTAAGTCTGAAACCAGAGACGGTCTTTAAAATTTTGAGTGGCCACGAACTCATTCCTCACCAAGCGCCCGGGATGCTGAAATGAAGAGTAACAACATGCACAGGGAAAATGCCACTTTCGTTTGAACGATGAAAAGGGGTTGAGAGAAGATCATAGCGTTAATTCCCATGGAGCTAAATGAATTAAACGGAGTCATTAATTGCGGGCCCACCGCTGCTCCCCACGTTCTCGGGCCTAGCAAATCATAAAAGGCGCCGAAAGATTGTAGACCCGCCACTTTGAAGACTGAACTAGGGGACGAGCGCAATACTCGATGAAACTGAATCAATGCAAAAGAGTTTGTGATCCTATCACGAGGAAAAAGAAAGGGGAATACAGACGATGAGTAATTACAGGGTCTCGGGAGGAGCGCTTGCTTGCTGGTCTTCATATGCAGCCTGAAGGATGGTTCTAGGACACACACAATCACTTGAGAAAATTTCTAGAGTGAGCAAACACGTAAGAGCGAATAGAGAAAGCTGAGTGAACTAGATCATCCCGAGATACTTCGATCCATCATGTTTAAAAGCTATTCCCATCTGCTAGAAACGCCCGACCTGGACATTTCTGAGCACGAACTACTGGGAGACTTTGAGGATCCTGGAGCTGAATCCTGCCCGAAGGCCGTGGAGACTGACTCCTCCAGCGATGAAATTCTAGGTTTCAGCTACGAAGAAGGAATATACAATGATGACCGGAGTCGGAAAAGGAAGCAACTACAACGCCACACTCCAGGCCAAATCCGAGAGCTCGAAGCTTTCTTCAATGAATGCCCCACTCCAAGCAGACAACAGAAAATGGAGTTGAGCCGAAAAATAGGATTGGAGCTTTCGAAAGTCAAGTTTTGGTTCGCCAACAAACGAACCCGGGTGAAACAGCAATACGCAGACCATGAGTTACTGGTCCTGAAGGAGGAGAATGAGAAGCTTCAAGCTGAAAGCGCGAGATATAAGGAAGCTCTGACCAAGGCCACCTGCCTTAATTGTGGTAATCCTGTTGTCCTCGGCGAGGTGTTCCTCGATGAACCGTCCCTGTTGACGAATAACGCTCAGCTGTTACCGTATTCTCCACAGCATTTTCCAACACAGCCAGATATCGCCGGAGATCTGCATGAGCAAGTCAACACCATAGGATCAACACCAACATCCTCTGAGAAATGGGATATGAATCATCACAGGGGGAGTTCTCTCAATGACGAACTCGCTGTCGCAGCCAGCCAATCCAAAGTCGGTGAGTCCCTCCCTGGACAACTTTTGAAACGACTAGATCCCGTAGAGAATAGCTACCGAAGTATTGACGATATTTTGGGTGATAAGAGAACAAGGTTTTACTGGACCTATGAACTTCACACCAAATTTGTTGATGCAATTCGAGAGCTGGGAGTTGATTCGGCTAGCCCACTACGCATACTCGAGATTATGAATGTGCCGGGGCTCTCTAGAATTAACGTCGAGTCTCACCTCAAGTACTATAGGAGATTGCTAAGGGATGGGAGGATAGCGTTAAACCATCATAAAGCCAATTGGAGCTCAAGTGCTGGGCAGAGCTACAACCATGATGATTGGAGAGCCAAGAGCACCCAACCGTGTCTCAGCAATGATGGGACTAGCAGTCGTGTCAGCGACTCCTCTAACCCAAATCAGAATGCTCCGCTGAGCTATCTCAATACTCCTCAAGAGTATATGCCACAGTTCCAGCACATAGAGATTCCTCAGTTTGAGCGCGAATCAGTCATTAATGCTGTCCCTGAAGCGGATCTGGCATTGGTAGAGAGTGCACATATAAACCTGCCGGTCATCGGAGGAAGTCCCAATTCGAGGGATCAAATTGCTCACGGCGAGAACAAAGAGAGGAATCCCTCACATGCAGTCGACGACACCCAATCTGGGCACCAAGGGCTAGAAAGAACAGGTGATTTCCTTGATGAGGAGTTGGACACTTGGATCAATACTCTTCAGGGATGTATGTCTCAACCCCAACAGGGCAATGATGAAAGTTCCAGCTCAAAGACTCCAGTCCCTCACAACGAAGGCAATGAAAGAAATCTGCCCCCAACAATCGTTGATACCCAACTTGAACATCAATGGCTCGAAGACCCGAGCAATTTCCTTGGCGATGAGTTCAATCTTTGGCTCGATCAGTTTGGAGCCGGAGGACCATCGCAGTGGTGACGCAAGGCCGGTGATCAAACGTCTGATGCAAGGCATGGCTACTCGATGAAAAATGCTTAGAGGAAAGGGGTTGAATACTCCTGTTGAATACGTTGTTGATCGCACTGTAAGGTTCCCACGGGAACATCTTTCATTAATATCTAGAACTAATTGCGCGTGAGTGTCAACATCACCCTTTGAGCATCTTCAAGCCGAGGGCCGTGGATTAATCACTTAATCCGTGGAGCAAGTTCCATGAACAATGACTATCACCCGCGGAGCATAATGGGATCCACCACTTCAATACGAGATACGTTTGGCCGCGAAGCCACCTATTTGGTAAAACGATGTATCGTTCCTAAACGATCTTCAATCGAATACCGAAGTAATGTCTCCTTTCTTTCCCTTCTCAGGTGATAAACGTGGATAAATCACTCAAGGAGCCATCTGTTCAAATAACAGAACAGACGTTGCCCAACCGGGGGCAGCTGAACCATTGATGTTGCAAATATTCCAAGCATGGATAGGCGGATTTGATAGACGTTGTTCATATCAATACGCAACGTCAGAACGGGATGAGAACCAAGAATAAAGTTGTATCGTCCCAACTTGTCTCGAATTTGGGAATATGAATTGACACTTATTGTTTATCCTTGACAGGGGAGTCGCCTTGCAGAGGAACAAGTTTTTACGTCCCATGTACTACTCGTCAGAGTACATGACCAAGGGTAGGATGTATCGTTTCGATTTTTGAAAAATTCGTGAACCTACAATGATATGCTTTCTTTACATTTGCAGGGGTCTGCAGCCGCGACAGGTAGGTAAGTATCCCTTTCCCAGTTAGCTGGAGATAAAGAATGTTAAAATCCTTTCAGCCGTCATGAAAATTATCCAATGCATCGATGTTCATGATTTAAATCGGGAGGTCGCCCAAAGCATGAATAAAACATGCACGATACATCACAAAATCCCATCGATGGATAAATTTTGGGAAAGAAAGAAATAAATTTTTCCAAATATGATTATTTGTCAAATCATTCAAAAGGAAGTTTACTCAAAAGAGAGGCGAGCCCAATCCAAACACATCCTACATACACTTGAGAGACGAGGGAAGTGATTCGGATGGCAAAATCTGTACCTACGGAGGTAGGGACCATTCGCAGCGATTACATGGATTGGGACGACGGAGGCGTTCGTTTCATATTCCCAAATACTACAGGTGACCATTGATAACCCATTTGAACGGAGGTTTTTCATTATCAGCCCTGTCGAGAACCACCCCACATCGGGGCAGAATAGAAGTAAGTCCAACAGCATCAGGAGGAAATGGTTAGAAATTTTCTTGCTCGGACTAACATTAATCTTTGTGTGTTGTTTATATGGTAATCCAAGTGCCATAGGATGATGAGAAGCATTCATTTCTCTATCACACACACCGAATCCTTTGCATAGCCAAGTTGAGCCTGCAAAGTCATTTCATAAACCCGTTGGTGATCATTGCACTTTCCAAGACGGATGCAGCATCACTTTAGAAACGGAAGAGCTCAAGACTAAGGGATTACAAAGAAATCCCTGGGTTTATGATAAAAACATGTTTAGACTTTCGATCATATGTCTAAAGTGATCTCCTGAAGAAGAAAAAAATGGGATTTCAAAAATGAATGAGAAAAATCCAAGGCATTAAGAAAAAGCAAAGTGCCTGGTAAAAGCAAGGCTGATGCCCGTGCAAGCTGTTTGATTGACCCACAATAAAGTCTAGATGGGAAAAGAGGAAATCCCCGAAGGAGCCAAATTCCGAAAAGGTTGCTCACCAAATGGCGTCAAGCGCAGAATAAAGGCGCAAAAGAGAAATGACAGGTAGCAAATCCGCAATGATCACCAATGTCAAACTCTCCAAGAATTCTGGGCCAAAAACAAGCCTTTTTCGGTCCCCAATCCTACCAACATCATAACCCTGAAGTCTTCTCTGACTAAGACACTTGGGTTAACATATAGCTTAGCTCGAAGAAGTACGAGCAAGACAATTTCTTTCTCATTTTGCAGGGTTCTTGACTTGTAAACCCGAAGCATATGATGAAAATTTTCATTCAATGGCCTCGACTCCAAGGCGGGTCCCCCTTGAAGATCAATGACCAAGACCAACATTACGGTCCCGTGGAAGACCTCCCGACCGATCAGAATGTATGCGCTGCGAATGAGCCTAAAACCTAGGCACAGGTTAGTAGGGAATTGAGTGCATCCCCTATAAAAACCACTATCTCAAAACAGGTGAGAAGACCTCATTGTCGAGAAATATTCCAATTGATGTTTTGAACAAACTCTTTTTGGAATTTTCAAACTGTTGATCCAAATTTTCCATGCAAGGAATTTGTGATCACATTTGCATGTTGTAAGAATGCTTTGGATAACCTCCAGCATCAAAATGCACATTTCATGACTAAAACTTAAGTCATAAAATTTTGTCAATTGGACAATTATTGTCTTCCCAAAGATTATTAACATTTTCTTGATGAAGAAAAATCTTTCAGGTTTGAACTTTATGCAGGATACCTGGAGAACCCTCATCCTAGGACCCGTTTTCAAAAATATCAAACAGTCCTAGCATGACGTGGAGAACCCTCGTCTTAGGACCCCCTTTCAAAAATCAAACAGTCTCATCGGACGTGGAGAACCCTCGTCATGAGACCCATTTTCAAAGCAAAACAAAGGTAGAAACCGCCTGAAGGGTCAAAACAAAGGTAGAAACCGCCTGAAGGGTCAAATCAAAGGTAGATACCGCCTGAAGGGTCAAAACAATGGTAGAAACCGCTCGAAGGGTCAACCAAAGGTAGATACCGCCTGAAGGGTCAAATATGGTAGAAACCGTCATAAGGGTCAACTCATTGGTAAATATCGCCGTAGGGATTGACACAAGGGTCCGATCCACCATACGGATCAAACTCCTTGGCAAATCCCAAAGCGTGGGATGCGTCTTCCTTAGGTTCCTACCAGTTAGAAATTCCATAATGGTATGACCTACCATACAGGTCAGAGCTTAATCTCCTTAGGATATTCAGAATGACGAGTCCTAGGTATCTTCTTGAAAGTTGTCGCAACCGGCAGCACCCGACAGGTGAGCTTCAGGTAAGCCTCCCTCCCTTCAGCCCAGGTTCAAACTGCAAGAACGAACCGAGGGTTAATTTGAATTTTTATCAAAAGCCGTAAGGATCTGATGTCATAGCATTTTTTTTTTCCTTTAGTTTCCCGAGTCGAGTCGATCAGGACTCAGGTGTCACCTTATCTTTGAGAGAAACCTCTAACGAGATTCCTCTCAAAGAGGGGCAGCTGTTGACACCTAAATTTTGATCAACTTTTCTTTCATTTATTTATTTATTTATTTTTATTTTATTATTATTATTATTATTATTATTATTATTTTAAATTCATAGAAAATCTATAGAAAGTTGAAAAATTGAAAAAATCAATTTCGGTGACCTTGGCCAAGCTAAATGAACCATTTTGACCAAAAAAATAATTTTCATAATTTTCATTTTTTTTAATATTTTCGAAAAAAAGAATTATTACAAAAAAAAAGAGAGAAAAAAAGAAAAAGCAAAAGAAAAGAGGGATATTTGACCAATGATGTTGTCTTGGCTTTTATTTTTATTTATATTATTTTATTTCACTTTAGTTTATTTAATATTGTTATTTTATTATTTTATTTTCCCCACTCACACGCTCCCTCACGTTCCTCTCGTTCCTTTCTCTCTCTCCCCGTTCGTTCTCTCTCGGGGCCTCTGCAAAATCTTTTTTAGAGAGGGCAGAGTACAACCCTGACCGATACTTGTGGGAAAAAGAAATTACTCTAGTAGACAGGTCATACAAAAGACAAGATTTGAAGGTTGGAGATAAAGCAAGCTGCAGAGAGGACTAAAGAGGTTCCCGGTTGGTTGAATCTCGTGTTTTTTGTACAGAGGAAGTGTGGCAGCTAGTGAAGTCTGGAAGTCGAGCTAGATCAGTCGACAAGTGATAATGACCTATATTGCGAGTGACCGTGAAGGTGAGAACCTAATAAATGGAGAGAAGACAAAGTGTCATCTTCAGATGGTTGATTTGGCCAACAGTGAGTGTGTTGGAAGGATTAAAGTTGAAGGTGACAGGTTGAAGGAATCTCCATTTGTAAGTAAGTCCGTTTCTGCACTTGGAGATGTGATGTCTGCCCTTGCATTTAAATCAGCACACATTCCTTATGGAGATTGCAAAACCCTGGTGTTTGTCCGGATCAGCGCGAGATCTTGGAGAGACCCTTTGTTCTCTTAATTTTGCTAGTTGGGTCTGGGGAGTTGAGAGTGAACCCACATGCTAAATGGCAGATGTTTCAGAACTTACTCAATTTATAAGTGGATGGTGGAAAAACTAAGGTATGATGATAAAGAAACGAAAATGATGCATGGTAATTTGCAGTCATTGCAGTTGTGGCTTGCTGAGAGAGAGCATACTTGCAGAAGCCTTCAAGAAAAGGACGCCTTCTTCCTCCCAGGCGGAACGGCTTCGACTTCTTTTTTTTTGGCGACGCCCACTTTGCGGACCGGGAGGTTTTTTTTTGTCGCTTCTTTCCATCACCAGCCCTCCATCGCATCTTCCTCAGTCCGTCACCTCCCCTTAGCACCGCCGTCACCGCCGGAATCGCCAGAACAGCCACCCGGAGCTGGTTGCTCTGTTTTGCGCCGGTTTCGGGTCTGCTTTTTCCCTGTCCTCTCCGACATCTCCAGCCACCACCACGGCCAACTCTGACCTCCACACCACTCTTTGGAGTCCCCTCGACCGTCACAGACCGCTCGTCGCCGCCGTAGATCCGCCGGAGAGCCAAGAACCGAAGCTCTACTCTGTCACCCTGTTTCTGCGGGTGTTCTGTCCAGACCCGGTTTCCACCGCCTCCAGCTCGCTCCTCCGCCCATATCCGACAACCAGAGACTCCCACACACCTCCACAAATCACCATACGAAGCCCCGACGCATTTGAACCTGAGGAAATCCACGAATCCGCCCCGACAGCCCCAGCTCCGTGCAGGTCCCCTGTTCTGGTCGCCCGCTACAGCTGCTGGTCGCCCCTTTTCCGGCTTCCTCCGGCCACCGTGAACATCCAACGACCTCCCCCCGACATCCCTCGAGACCACCAGGACCCAGCCACCCCCCCACGCCACCAGTCCGTGAACCCTCAAGCCGTCGCCACAGCCTTGATTCCCCTGCCCCTTGCTCGGACACCCTGTTCTGTGGGCTGTTGCCCTGCTTTGGGCCTGACCCGTGGGCCAGTCTTATGGGCCGTGACCCAATTGGGCCTAGGCCGTGTCCTGCGAGGTGGGCCGAGTGAATGGGCCGTTGTGCCAGGTCCATGGGCCGGGTGGGTTAAGAGATTGGGCCAATTGTCCAAGGTTTTGGCCCGTGATCCGATCAAGTTCGAGGTTCGCGCCGAAGGATTTTTCGAGGATCGCAACCAATCTCGACTCGAGTATTTGACGGCAACGCACACGGAGATGGTCGTATTGCTGGGGCTGAGCAATTGAAGACCGGTGTCCAATCAGGTATATTTCGCGTACCCGATCAGTATATTAGAGTTATTTTCTTAAAGTATTGTCATCATAGATTTGATTTGCATGTATTTGTTTCAGTCTAGTGGTTAGCTTATTTATCTGGTTGAGTGTTATCAATTGTCAAAGACATGCTTTTTATTAAAATATTTTTCGAAAATATTAAAAAAAAATAATAAAAAAAATCGATCAGAAAATTCTAAAAAAAATTCTAAAAAATTTTTCCAGGTTGAAAACACCAAAAAATTGATTTGTTTTCATTTTCGGGATTTTCTCCCATTTAATCCAAAATGACGATTTTACCCTTCGAATGGTAAATCGGTTTCTAAAATTCCCGAAAATCACGAAAATTGCCAAAAAAAATAGGAAATGGGTCAATTGAGTGACCAAACCTGTTTTTGACTCCGGATTCATTCCGAAGTGTTGATTTTGTCCTTTTTGGGCAAATTGTCCCCTTTGTCTCAAAATTACGATTTTGCCCTTGATGGACAAAATCACGTCTAAATCATTCCTAAGCCTGATTGACGCTTCTCTAGGCCAATATGGCCTTATTAGGAATGCCATGTGATTTATTTGTACATTTGAATTCATTGATTTGTGCACTTTATTATTGATTGTGATTGCTAGGATAGTCATTCCTATCTGCATGAACTCCTAGATTTAGGACTCGTACCCCACTCATCTACATGAATTCTTAGCCAGGAAAATCACTCGGGTTAGGTACCGAAAGGGCGTTGGTAATGACACCAGCGTAACCAAGTCCCCGAACCCAAAATCTCTGGTTCCGCAGAACTGATCGATCTCTCCCAATCGATCAGTAAGGTTTCCGGTCTACCCTCCAAGAAAGACCGGTGGCGACTCCAAATGCATGCACAATTTGCACATGTCACCACGACCACACTGAAGGTCGAAAGCGATCGGCTCTTATCGTCGAATCCTTTGAAAAATACTCCCGCCGCGATTTGGTATGGGCCTGGGAGGGCCCGCGCCGATCCGAGACCCGCGATCGGTAATCCATTAGCCGCGTCCGCTTTTCGGACGGGTCGCGACAGTGATATAACCCGTGGAAGCCTGGAAGTGGCAAACCATATGGTGTGGTAATTGCTAGTCGTAAGCAGAGTTGTAAGCAGTTGATTGGTCTGCTTTATGTATGATTTTTTATTTTAATACTGAAGTTAAGTGATTGTTCTTCGGGTTTTCTTGTGCCCTTGATTCCCTGATGGCTGCTTCTGGATCCTTCAATAGTTTACACCACTTACAATTGACCTCAGTGAAGTTGGATGGAACTAATTATCCATCTTGGTCTACTGCCGTTGAAGTTTATCTTACTGCCACCAAACAAAGTGAGTATCTTAAATCTCCAGCTCCTAACGATCAGATTAAGATACCTGATTGGCTTGCTGGAGATGCCATGATCCGTACACTTTTATGGAATAGTATGGATCCAAAAATTAGCCCTCATTTCATTCAGTGTAAAACTGCAAAGGAAGTTTGGGAAAAATGTGCCTTACTGTATTCTGGAGAGAATGATATGACACGAGTGTGACACATGGGAGGCCTTATTTGATCTTCACCGTGGGAATCAATCGTTGTCTGAGCATTACGCTCGATTCACGACACTTTGCAGGCAATTGGATACATATCTTCCAGCTTCGAACGATCCGAATGTTCTCGTCAAACGACAAGAGGATCTTCGAGTTATATTATATCTTAAGGCATTAGGACCTGAATATTCCTCACTTCGCCAACAGATTACTTCTCAAAGTTCTCTTCCTACAGTGGATGAGGTTTTTTCTCGAGCTCTTCGTTCAACCTCTATTGAAAAGATATCCACATCAGCTATAGAGACAAGTGCTATGATCTCTCATGGCACTAATACACGTGGAGCTCGTGGTCGTGGTTACAGGGGTCGTGGCCGTGGTTATGTTCAGAGTGGCAGTCGTGGGGGTCGTGATGGAGGTATTGGTGTTCGTAGTGCCCCTTTCTCTGGTGGTGGTGGTGGTCGTGGCTCTCGTTACTGTAATCATTGCCAGAGAGCTGGACATACAGAGGCGTATTGTTATATACTTCGTCCAGAACTTCGACCTAATTTTACTGCTTATGCAGAGATGGAACAGGCTTCACAAGAATCTAATTTTATTCCCCAATCGATTCCATCAGACTCTACTGTGCGAAACGTGAGTGGTTCGATTACATTGACAGGCGCTGAGTATGATGCTTGGGTTCGCTCCCAACAGGTGACAGGTCCTTCAGCTCTACTGTGCGAAACGTGAGTGGTTCGATTACATTGACAGGCGCTGAGTATGATGCTTGGGTTCGCTCCCAACAGGTGACAGGTCCTTCAGCTCCTACTGCTACTCTGGCACAAACATCAAGAGGTAGTTCATCTTGTTTACTCTCAGCTTCATCCGACTCCTGGGTCATAGACTCTGGAGCTACTCATCATATGACTGGTAATTCTAAGTTGCTGTCTTCACCTTGTTCTAAATCCCTTGAGTTGTCCAGTTTTGTTACATTAGCTGATGGTTCACAATCTCGAGTTACAGGTACTGGAGTTGCTCATTTGAGTCCATCCCTTTCCTTGTCATCTGTCCTTCATCTCAAATCTTCATATAATTTAATCTCTGTTAGTTCATTGACTAAAGAACTAAATTGTTCAGTAACCTTTTTCTCCTCTCATTGTGTCTTTCAGGATCTGAGGAATGGACAGATGATTGGTGGGGGTCATGAATCTAACGGTCTGTACTACTTGGACAAGAAAGTGCTAGCTGCTGCTGCTGTGAAACGCACATCTTCTGATGTGTATAAGATGCATTGTCGTGCTGGCCATCCGCCACCGAACACTCTTCGGCGTTTATTTCCTGAGTCTGAGTCTGTGAGTTCTTTTCAGTGTGAAGCTTGTCAGTTTGGTAAACATCATAGGGTTTCTTTTCCTTCTCGTATTCAGAGTCGCGTGTCAAGTCCATTTGAGTTGGTTCACTCCGATGTTTGGGGTCCGTGTCGTGTTTCAGATATTTCAGGTTTCAGATATTATGTTACATTCGTGGATGATTTTTCCCGAATGACTTGGTTATTCTTAATAAAAGATCGTACAGAGATTTTTCACTGCTTTCGCCTGTTCTATTTTGAAGTACAGAATCAGTATCATACTTCTGTTAAAACTTTGCGTACAGATAATGCCAAAGAATATCTTTCTATCACTTCAGGTTTTCAGTCTTTTCTCGATTCTCATGGTATTATCCATCAGACTTCTTGTTCTTACACTCCTCAGCAAAATGGTGTCGTTGAGCGTAAAAATCGTCATCTTCTTGATGTTGCTCGTTGCCTCATGTTTCACATGCATTTACCTAAAACCTTTTGGGGCTATGCTGTTCTTTCAGCTTGTTTTTTAATTAATCGGCTTCCAACTTCTCTTCTTCACGGGGAAACACCATTCTCTATACTACATCCAAATCGTTCTCCATTTGCATTACCTCTACGTGTCTTTGGTTGTGTTTGTTTTGTGCATAATATTACACCAGGTCTTGATAAGTTGGATCCTCGTGCGGAGAAATGTATCTTCGTAGGATACTCTCGAACTCAGAAAGGCTACAAATGTTATAGCCCTAAACGTCGTCGTGTGTTCGTGTCGGCAGATGTAACATTCTTTGAGGATCAGCCATATTATAATACTCAGGAACATACAGTGACTCCTGAGAGTCGTGAATGTGTCTTACCGGCACTTCCTCCACTCTCTATTTCTTCAGAATCGTCTAAAGGATTTCAATTTGCTGATCGCACTTATCATCGGCGTAATGCAGCTCCTCCTACAGTGGTACAGATCTCTCCAACACATGATTCATCTGGTCCCTCATCAGTTACTGCACCATCCTCTGATCCTGATGTGCCTATAGCCATGGTTGTTAAAATCGCGATTTTAATCGTAGGATCGTACGATCCTACGATTTTTTACACGCTAGCGATTCAAATCGCAAGCAAGATCGCAAATAAGGAAAATTGCATGGGATCGCCGTTGTTGATCGTGAAATCGGTGGGATCGTACGATCCCACCGATCCTGCCACTTTAGAAAAAAAAGCCCATGACCCAGTTCGAAGCCCCTGACCCGGACTTAAAAAACCCCAAATTTCCTTCTCAACCCTAATTCCAGTCGCGACTCTAAGAAGAAGAGGAAGTCGGAAGTCGAAGAAGAAGTCGAAGTCGAAGTCGAAGAAGTGGAAGTCGAAGTCGAAGCCGAAGCCGAAGAACCTTACCCAAAAAGTGGTAAGTTGAAGAAGGAGAGGAAGTCAGAAGTCGAAGCCAGAAGTCGAAGCATAAGAAGCAGTCGAAGAAGAAGTCAGACTCGAAGAAGAAGAAGAAGTTGCGAGAATGAAAAAGGTGAGAGGAGACCCATTCCCTTTCCTTGCAATTCTTTCTTCGGCCTCCGGTTCTCGTCGCTCAAGGTCTCGCAACACTTTTTCAAGAACTCGCAGTCCACTTTCGTCTCAGTCTGAGACCCATTCCTTCCCTTGTGCTCTGCTTCTGCTGTTGCGATGTCGTCGAAGTCGAGAAGAAGAAGAAGAGGAAGAAGAAGTCGAAGTCACGTACCTGGTGAAGACTGAAGAAGCAAGAACGAATGAGACCCCGTCCCCTTCCCTTGTGCTCTCTTCTGCTCTGTACTGTTTTTTTGGTGGCCAACTTACCGTTTTGCTTCTGCCTCTCTTTTTTCTTCTCGTTTGTGGTATTTTTTTTTTTTACGTTTTTTTGCATCCTGTTTTTTGAGTGCTTTTTTGTTTTGTGTTATTATTTTCTGTTCATAATATTTTAATAATTTGTGCTTTTTTATTATGTGTTGTAAAAAATATATCTTATGATTTATGTCTTTTGAATTTGAAGGTGTTCATTAAATTTTAGTAGACTTATGTCTTTTATATCATGTTATGAGTTGACATATATTTTTTTATATGCATATATATGTTATAATATAATTTTTTTAACTCAGGTAATATATTAGTAGGATCTTAACGATCCGTGTCGATCCCATGATTTACGATCCTACCATCCCCTCCCGATCCTAAGTAGAATCTCGATCTTGACAACCTTGCCTATAGCTACTCGCAAAGGTATACGTTCTTGTGTTGGTCGCCCTGTGGATCGTTATGCTCCTTATTCTGGTTTTTCTGATCATCTTCGTACTTGTCATCCTCTTTCAAATTCCTTATCATATGACCGTTTATCTCCTAGTTTCTCCGCATTTGTCTCGTCCTTGTCCTCTATATCTGTGCCTCGCAGTGTTGCTGAAGCTCTTGCTCATCCTGGTTGGAGGCAAGCCATGGAAGATGAAATGAAGGCGCTCATTGATAACCGTACTTGGACACTCATTTCATTACCTTCGGAGAAATAAACTGTTGGCTGTCGTTGGGTATTCACTGTTAAGGTCCATCCCGATGGCACCCTTGATCGATTGAAGGCTCGCTTGGTTGCCAAGGGATATACTCAAACGTATGGTGTTGATTATGACGACACCTTTTCCCCTGTTGCTAAACTTCTATCTGTTCGTGTTTTTATTTCCCTTGCAGCACGTTTTGGTTGGCCTCTTCACCAACTAGATGTGAAAAATGCCTTCCTTCATGGTGACTTGTCTGAGGAAGTGTACATGGAGCAACCACCCGGGTTTGTTGCTCAGGGGGAGAATTTGGTATGTCACTTACATAAAGCTTTGTATGGACTCAAGCAATCTCCTCGTGCTTGGTTTGGCAGATTTAGTGATGCTGTTATTCGGTTCGGTTTAAAACGGTGTCAAGTAGATCATTCAGTTTTTAGTTCTGTCTCCCCAGCTGGTTATATTCTTCTTGTGGTATATGTGGATGATATTATTATTACTGGTAGTGATTCAGATGGAATCCAACGACTTAAGCAGTTTTTGCACACAGAATTTAGTACCAAGGATCTGGGGCGCCTACGTTATTTTCTTGGTATTGAAGTGGCATATTCACAGGCAGGTATCAATTTATCACAACGAAAATATGTACTTGACATTCTTGATGAAGTTGGATTTCTTGGAGCAAAACCAGTAGATACTCCTATGGAACCCAATGTGAAACTTGATCCAGAACATGGAGAATTATTATGTGATCCAGGGAAGTATAGAAGATTAGTAGGAAAATTGAACTATCTTACTGTCACAAGGCCTGACTTATCATTTGCTGTAAGTGTAGTCAGTCAGTTCATGAGTTCTCCGCGTACTACTCACTGGGATGCTGTGCTTAGAATTATCAAGTACTTGAAGGGAGCGCCAGGTAAAGGGTTACTTTTCAAGAATTACGGACATATGGACACTATAAGTTTCTCTGATGCAGATTGGGCTGGATGTCCTACTGATAGGAGATCTACATCGGGATACTGTGTGTTCCTTGGTGGTAATCTGATTGCTTGGAAAAGTAAGAAACAACATGTGGTTTTCCGATCTAGTGCTGAAGCAGAATATAGAGCTATGGCACATGTAACATGTGAATTGCTTTGGTTGAGGATGTTATTATTAGAAATTGGTTTGCCAACATCAGATCCATCGGTATTATATTGTGACAATCAATCAGCTATTCATATTGCAAACAATCCTGTCTTCCATGAGTGAACTAAACACATTGAAGTTGGCTGTCACTTTGTGCGAGAGAAAGTTAAAAAAGGGGAGATTATCCTTCAACACACAAGAACGGAGAATCAGCTTGCAGATGTCTTTACTAAGTCTCTTAGAGGGAGGAGATTGAATTTCTTATGTAACAAGTTGGGATTATTTGATATTTACATCCCAACTTGAGGGGGAGTGTTAGAATAAGGGTAAAATAGTCTTTATGTTATTTGAGTCCTTTATATAATGTAATTCTCTGTTAATGAATACAATATACGCTTTTCCCTAAAATCCAAACAAAAATGAAGAAGGAAGAGTGATTTCTTTTCGGATGCTAAGAGAGTTGACACTCCAAAATATGCCAAGTCTAGAATGCTTCTCCTCCGCCACAAGTTGCATCTTGAGGTTTCCATCCTTGTGGTGGATTGAAGTGGAAGAGTGCCCCAAAATGAAGATCTTTTCTAAGGGTAGGCTAAGCACGCCAGAACTAAGCTATGGGAAACTATTCAGATGCAATTACTATCAATATGCGCAGCAGAAGAGTGATCTCAATAAAGCCATACAAGAGTTACTAGCGTAAACAAATACGCACGATAAGAATCAAGTAAGTAGAGATCCAATTGAAATTGATGAGAAAACTTGAATGATGAGACGTTTTCATCTTTCGTTTCTTTGTTTCAGTCCGGCGACATCATCAACCCACATCGATCATGGTTGCTATTGATCGTCGTCGTCGTCGCTGGAGAGAAGAAGAATAGTACTCTCTTTACGCTCTTGAATCCCGCAAATTCGTGGGTGCACCGTGTCTGCCAGAATCTCTTCCTATTTTCGTGTCTCCTTGCTCCTAAATTAGTCAAAGTCGGAAGCTGGTATTTGTCAAACCTTCCTCGATCGCTGTCTTTTTTAGCTAGGGCTCTGTTTTTCCCCTTTTGCGCCTGTGACTTGAAGATCATGTAGGTTACGTTGGGGGACACTATTTGGATCTCGCCTCCATCACTGCAAAGGATTCTTGTTGCGAGCTGAACAGTGTGTCGCTCCCTCCCACCATTCCCTGAAGATCATGGTTTCTGCTCCTCCTCTTCCTTCTCGTTGCTGGAGAGAAGACGAAAGTGGGATGCCAGAGATCGCATCTTCGAGTCTGGACAGTCCTCACTTCATCCAAGATGGTACTCTTGAATTTCTTCTGATTGGTTTCCCCCGCCGCCTTTTTCAGCTAGGGTTCTGTTTTTCCCTTGCACCTGTGACTTCAGATCACGTAGGCTACCTTGGAGTCTGAAAGCACAACTTCCTCAAGCATTTGCGAGAGAAACAACCTTATTTGAGCTGTGCTTGAAACAATTGAATAGCTTCAATTAGAATTTTCTGTTCCATCCGTAATCCAATCATCGATGTTTTTGCTCTTTTTCCCTTGCGCTTGTGGTCTGTGTGGCTCAAATTCCATGTGTGGGTTTGTGTATAGGACATGGAAGGCTTCTTCTGAATGTTTACCCTATCGAACTCTAGGAGCGTAGATGACTATGGATTGCCGGCTAAGATTGATGACTTTTCATTTTATTGTTTACTGTCTATTAAAACTCATGAAACTAGCAACATGTGTGTGGTTTAATTCTCTCATTAGTTTGTGCTTATGTTTGGTCCTTTGTCACCATATGTCGTTTTTTCAACCATGTATATGTGCAGACTGCTCCTGTTCAATTCACCAGGCAACATATTCAGGAAGACAAACAAATTGCGACTATCAGGTATTCAGACAAATCATGGACAATGAAGCTGAGGAGCAATAGACGCAATTGGGGCATTTTTTTGCTGGTCTGCATGTGGAGGATGTTTTGAGTGTTTACTCTCCTTGATAGGGATGATTATGTGTGCAGTCTACATATTCACTAGTGCTGGTAAGAAATTGATTTACATTGATCGAGATGAACTATGGAAGTGTCATTTTGGCTGGTCCAAAATTAATTTAGCATTCCAAATAATATCTCCATTGTATAGTGTTGATGAATCAGTGAAGCGTACTTATATTCCGATTGGGTTTGTAAGGTTCAAAATGATCCAGATGCACACTCCTTAATGCCACATTCCAAATCCAAATTAACTGAAAAGGATGTGCTTCAGGTTGTCCTTTTTGGTTTATCCATTCATGTTATGTTCTTCTTCATTTGAATTTGAAATCAAGTCTCATAGGCTTACTAAGATTACGGGTTTTATTTTTCCCACAGGGAATGCCAAAGAGGTTCATGACAAAATATGGTGAGAATCTCTTAAAAGGGATGCTTCTGAGATTGTCAAACAGTGCAATTATTTGGCCTATTGAATTGGAAAAATGTGATGAGATGGTTTGATTAGCTAAGGGTTGGAATGAATTTGCAGAGCATTGCTCTATCTGTGAGGGCCAATTTTTTCTCTTCAAATCTGAAGGGGACTCCATTTTCCATGAATCATTTTTTATAAAAGCACCTCTTTGAGATAGAATATCCGCCAATGAGTGGCCATCCGAGGAACCAAGCCTCAGCAATTGTGGATTTGTCTCGCCGAAATTGGAAGATGCTAATGATTTCCGATGACGCTTCTCTCGAGCTTGAAGTCTTGGGGGTGCGTTCACCCAAGTGGTCCTTGGATTTGTCAGGCAATGGAATCTGATCAGGTTTGCCAAGTCCATGGCGGTTCCTATGCACATTCATCAGCATGAAGTTTGAGGTGTGAATCTTAAACTACTTTCTAATATCCCCTTGACTGTGTTGTTCCTGTGTTTGATTTGAATTCCGTACGTGAACTCTGCGCATCATAGGCTACGACAGACTGTGTTAGAGTCATCTTTGTAGTTCTTCTGTCTCTAGCTCTCGGGTGGGGGCATATGTATGTATTGGGGGATCTCGTATATGCCAAGCCAATGGAGACAAGCAAATCGGACATATTGGATTTGATTGTGCTGAGAATCTTATTGGTGTTCATATAGGCCTCAAGAAGCTAGACCAATAGAAAGACTCAGATCTAATGATTTATGGTTGCTATGTTGGTGGCTATGAGTTTCACATAACAAAAGCTTTTCTCATGTTATGTTTGCGACTGCCAGAGGTAAGCTGAAAGAGCTGGACTTGTGCAAAGCTCTCGAACCAGCCAGCAAATTCAAACCCTATTATCATATCTTTCAAATTGTGGTGAGGTGAATATATCTGAAGAAAAGCTATGTGGTAAGATCCTCATGACAATAACAACTCTTGGATTTAAATCACATGGAATCGCTAGACTAGGTTAGCTCTAGGTTAATCACGCATTGTGCCAATAGTTTTTGTTTCTATCCTTCACATGCTTTGAAAAGGATCCTCATACTGTCGTCCTCAGAAAACACTGGTTGTTTTATTCTTTTTTATGACAAAATTGCAGAATGTCTATTTGAGCAGAGAGTTTCCAGTTCATTCCCAAAGATGCACATCTAGAACAGCCCGCAAACCGTGCCTCCCATATTTCGAGACAAATCATTATGGAAAGTTATCTGCCAATGGGACTGCATTCATGAGAAGGTTCCCTGAAGGCGGGAGACGTGTGTGTTCGAACTTATCAGAAGGGACGATATCGTGTTTGGACTATCCATCTTCAGAACCAATTATAAGAGTTGGGTGAACAAAGCTATGCAGCAGGACGCAGTAGAGTGCAGTAACATCGAGTACGCTTCCCTTAAGCCATATGCCAACTCTGAAATTCAAGGCATAGGGCTTAAACTTTTATGATAATAGTTTTACAAGCTCCAGCGAACTTTCATCAGATTCTTTTTGTTGTCTCTTTTCGAATTCTTGAAGATTTTATGATAAGTCTTTTTGCATGTGGGTGCAAATTGAAGTTTATTAGTTTCTTCCCATGGGAAGAGCGTTTGGAATTTATTTTGGCAATTAACTGAATCTTGATGGGCATGGCAAATCAATTTCCAATATGTACTGCATCTTTTCAAAGTTAGTCAATTAAAGAATTTTTCACACCAATGTCTACTGAATTCCTCTTTTTAAGGATTTCCGTGATGGCATTGGCAGTTGATGTCCACATGTTGGAGATTTTTTTCCTCTATATAGTGTGATAATATAATCCAATAGATTACTAGAATAATACTCATTAGGAACATGGATTATAAAAGGATGGTAGCTAGCAATTTCTTTCATGCTCGAGTACTTTCAAAAGATAAACTTATCCTTGGATTTCTTATTACCCTCTTCTGATGTCAAGTGCACTTATAATATAGCCGGTCGAATTGTTTGAATTTCTATTTTCACGATAATCATAATCCTAATATACGTATAGATCTCTTCATAATAATCCAATTGAAGAAGTGCTCATACATAAGACTATTAAAGTTCTTATTTTTAGCTAACCGTAGTCTCGAACTGTCTAAGACCCAGAGTGAACCATTCTAAGCCGGTTTTTCATGCTCCTGCACCTCCAAAGCCCCTCATAAATTAGCCAGTGAATTTGATCCGGAGCATCCCTTCTTCAAAGTGCTAATACAGCAAGATTAGGAGACTGAAGTGCTAATATCTAGCCCTATCAAGTTTAATTACTTCGACCAAAAAAAAAGTTTAATTACGATTGCTATATATGAAGCCTCAATATTAAAAAATCGAATTCGGTAAGATTAAATAATCGACTAATTACCCTCGTTACTAAATGGAGCAACGATTTAGAGAATAGGAGTTAAGTTATGCAACAACTGGTCACCGATCAAAGCTATGAGGGCAAAGAACCATAGAATAGCAAAAGCAATTACTAGTTCGAAACAAGACGAGCATGTATAGAATTGCTTACCCTTTCAAACAAAAGAAGTTAGGAAAAGGACGGAGGGGACATGAAGCTTTCCCTGGCTAACACCAAACATTACAAGCTGAGTTAATCAGAGTAAAAACAGCAGTTCCATCCTGCACCTACTACGAGCAAATGTGTCATGTATATCTCATTTTTGTGTGTTTATTTCAATACCGTCATAATAGCAACGGAAAAGGAGACTTGAGTAAACACCAATGAAATTTGTGACCACGCAAACTATCCACTCCTCAACGACAACTCATTCAGATAATGCAACTAACACACTGCATTAGAAATAAATGACTACAAATATGAAAAGGCAAAGGACGATGATGAATTTTGGTTTGAAGAACATAGCGGAGCTTTTACAGTTCATGGGCACCTCTTATTTTGTATGCCATGGACGATTGTCGCGTCTGACGGGGTGATTCAACGAGGCCGGATAAGGTAGGATGGCCACGTCTTCGCAGGGCGTGGAAATGTTGGACCCCAACTCCAGCTGCAGCTCCTCCTGAAACTACTGGGACTGATATAAGGCCAGCTGATATGTGGAAAAAGAAAACCTTTATACACATTAGAAATACTCTAGGATCTGCAGACATTTCCTCACAAAGCGTAGCATTCAGAGCCTCTCTCACCGTCACATCTTTCCCCTGAGTAGCATAACTCTGTAACCGCGTCCCTGGGGCACAACTCTTGCGCAACCTGTGTCTCAAAAGCACAGGATTCAAACCTCGGGAGTGGCTTTTCTCCTTAGAATCGACAACATCTTGTGCTCTCGAACTTGAACTTGCTCACACCGCCGGATAACGGTAGCTGATTCTCTCTCTTGAACAGGTATTCTTTGAAACAGAGTCCAGCTTTGTCGTTCCATTCGTTGCAAACTCGATTGCTCCTCCACAGGGAAACTTACAGCAATGGTATTTGGGAAGACAGCGACAGAATGGGAGAAATCAAAAGCGAAACAATAATGAACAAACAAATTCAGAATGAATCGAAATTAATTCTAGAGTTCAATCGGAGATGAAATGACGTCACTGTTCATCGATAATTTCGGCATCGCCTGCATGTCGTGAGTAACCGGCTGTCTTTGGAGATTTCTCAGGGCGTATCTTCCCCTGTTTGTTTTTTCAAAATCGTCCCGCCCTCCGTTTCTTTCTTGCGCAGTTGACCAAACACTTGCTGGTCAGAGGACGCAGCACATTCAACGACCAGGAAACTCCGTGGTCAAGTTCGACAGTCGTGGTGGCTAATCAATAAATGACGATCCCGAGCTTCATCTTCTGTACAGGCAAGGCAACCATGGGTCCCTTAGCGTCATCTTCTCTCCAGATCAATCAATCCCCTTCATTCATTCAACCGGAGCTCTATACCTTCTTCGGCCATCCATCATTTCCTCTCTGTCTTCAACAAGTCTTACTCCATTCTTTTTCTCTCTGACGCCGTCGTCACTGCTGAACCATCCGGTAGTTTCATGTCCGATTGAACTTTTGAGTTAATTTCGATCCATTTCAAATGCGTCTGTCGATTTTTTGCTTTGTTTCTGTTCTCTTCCACTTCATTGCCGTACCTTGCGAGTCCTTCGTTTCGCCCGTCTACGCCGCGCGCAAAGGGGGGGCCGCTGGTTTATAAGAGCTTATCCGGATCGCCAAGCTGAGGTTGGATCATCTGGATACGATCCGCTCGATTCGAAGGATGAGATTTTCGGATTCACTCTCGGCCCTAGCCCCTCGTCGGGCATTGCTTCATCAACCGACGCATCCGAGGCCAATCGAGTCATCGTCCGTCCGAGACGATACGCGGAGCGTGAAGATTGGCGGCGAGCTGAAGAGAGAACAATGAGAAATCAGTGCAGAGAGGAGAGGTGGAGATTCGGACTTCGTGTGGATTGTGGGAGACCGGGGCGAAAATCGACTTTTTATTCGAGTCAAGCTCCAATATAAAATTAATACTTAATTGAGGTAAAATTGAGTTTTGAACATCAATTATGGAGCTGAGTAGATTTAAAGTTGGGCACGGCACTGTAGTGGTTCATGCTAACATTGTCCACACTTAAATTTCGCCAGCAAATTTCGTATTCATGGAAATTCGTTTTAGAGATTAGGCTCGTTGTCACTAACAAAATTTGACCCTAATAAAATAAATAGAGAGTTTGCATAACTCGATATATATTTTTCCAGCTACATCCCTTTTGCATTTAGATACTAGACACATGGTAGATATGGGATCTCGGATTTCCCTTCGATAAATTAGGTATTATTCATGAATTTCGTCGTGATTGATGGTCAAATTCTTCGGTAAGGCTGAAGTTCAATCCTTAATCGAAGACATCGTAGTTTCGTAACCTATATTTATTTTCTCTATCTAGTTTCTTCTGTATTTTAATCTAAGGACGTTGAAATTTGGGGACCATGGGCCGGACAACAAAATTTCGCTCGATGGAGGCCGGTCAACACCACGAACCCAAGTTGAAAACTTGACATAAAAAAGGTAAGCTCTAAGCTTTAATTGATACGAGTTCAGTCCACGTAATTAGTCGATGATTCAGTTGGCACAAACAAGATGCTGATTTTTAACAAATGTGAATCCTTGACTGTCATTTCTAGTCCAACCGTGAGCATCGTCGGTATCGTCTGGCCGGGTGAAATCCCCAAATTGGTTCGCAATTCACAGACCTTGGAGCGCAAGTTTGGAGTAGATTCGGATTGGAAAAAGGCAAGGAATATTTTCTATTCTCGTTGCATTCTTGATTGCCTAATTTGAAATACTTTTGCATATCTTGCATAAAAGTGGATTCTTTTAAAAATACAAGTTGATTAGGAATTTTTCTTAATCCGCAACTTGCCATACAATCGAGAAAGTCTATATTTAGGATTATTCAAGAAATACTCGATTATGCAAGAATTTGAGTTCAATCGTTAATCTTAGCATTACGAATTAAAGATGGATTCAAATATTTGCGAAATATTTTAACAAATTGATTGATATATCCACTTTCATGATTGAATTGATTCGCATATTCACCTTTCTAATTTAAGTTGAATTGCTCCATTATTGTATCTTTTTGGAATATATCCGTCACATGATGTGACTTAAAAAATTCAAAAAAACAATTGCATTCATTCACTTTTCGTATTTGAAAATTGCATCTTCTCAAAAATAGCATCATGTAGAATCTAATCCTTTCTTTTTTAAATATATAGGTCAAATTATATTTTAGGATCAAAATTGCCTGTTTAAATAGAATCATATGTTTAAAATGATTTTTCTTTAATATATTAGAGTTTAGGTAAAGTTAAACTCTAAAATATGCAAGATAAATATTGTTTTGACATAGTTCTATGTTAGGAAATAAATTCATCCGGAAAAAAAATCATCTGTGCCACGTCATCCTTGCCATGTCATATTAGGTTGCAAGTTAGTTTGCATTGCACACAGAATTTTATACTTAGGTTAATTTAATTTATTCGAACATTATGTAACCAACTTAATCAAACTATAGCATAATTTTGTACATTAGTTTAAAATTTCATGTTCAGAACCTTAATTAATTCATATGTGACGAAGTTAATTTTCATGCGCATGTTTAGATTAGTCATGCATTTAACTCATGTCATTGCATCCTAGAATAGTTTCATGCATTGCATATATTATAGTCTTTCATGCATTCAAATAAAAATAAAAAATTAAGAAAAAAAAGAAACAATTTTTTGTGTGGCGCATGTTCACTTGATTATATTGATTTCTAGATGTTCAATCAATTGATTATGCACCCGCATAATAACTTTGTTAGCGATTTAGGTTAAAATAAATTAATATTGCCTGATAAAAATTTCTCATGAAATAAAATGGCACCAAAAGAGTGTTAAAGTAATCTATCGTAATCAAGCCCCCAGACTTAGAATCTCTAGTTTGTATAAGTAGTTTAGTTCTCCCACTAATTTACTTAGGTTTCTAATCGGCCACCTACCAAAAAAGATTAGTGGCAGCTCCGAATTTTTAAATACATTCATGTTAATCACATTGAACCATAAGTTACAATTTGGTATAAGCTTGTGAGAGTCCGAACTAGGTTAGTTAAATAATTAACCTAATAATCCATTATGCTGAAATTTTAAATTTTAGGTCACGACAAACGAACAATATTTTTGTCGTTAGTGAAAATCTATAGACATAAATTGTCGTCGAAATAGCACCTATTTGTGTTGATTGTTCACTAGTTAGGCAGTGTTTTATAGCTTTTCTTTAGATTGGCAAAGGGTGGGCTTGGCCTGAGCATGCCACGACTAATGGTAATGGTGTCAATGGTTCAATTTGGTTCGATTTTCTTGAAAAACCGAACCACTATGGTGTAAGGGACTGCATCTCGCCTTGAATTGAATATTGACCTTAATAAAAAAAAATCCAGTCTGGATCGATTTTTTATTTTTTATTCCTTTTTCTTTCTTTTCTTTTCTCTTTTCTTTTTCAGTTCAAAGTCGCCGAAGCCGCCGACCTTGAGCAAGGGGTCAAAGCCCTCACCAATGACAGATTTGGCGTCGTAAGCCCTTGCCTAAGCCTTCGTCGGCCATAGCCAGGGCGGGCGATGGCCGTGATGCCCTTGCCGGCGTCAACGAGGGGCCATAACCCCTCGCCCATGGCCGATGTGGGTTGCTTGCCTTTTGCCACAAAAAAAAAGAATGGTTATTTTGAAAAATTTTAGTGCGATTTGGTTAACCGAATCGAAATGGAAAAAAAAAAGAATTGTTATTTTTCAATTGCCTGAATTGAAAATCGAACCAAATTAAAAGGACGAAATTTTCAGTTCAATTAGCCGTTGGGTTCGATTTTCCAGCTCGGTTTTGACACCCTTAGCTAATGGCTATTGGTTGGCCCTTATATATGTCCGCATGTTGGAAAGCAATTGCTGAGGCATCTTAAGAATTAGAAACCAAGTCCTCTTACATGGAGAATGTATGTAAATCACACAAGGAGGCTGGTTGTTATGTAGAAGCAAATTGCAAGAATGTTGCTACTTCCATAAATAAAGAGAAAGACCTGGAAGATATGGAGGTGGCTCGTTATGATGCTAAAGTTTCATTGTAGATCTAATGGCTAATAATTTTAATATCAAATCAGAGATAATGTTGCATTTTGTCATATTAGTCAGATATTCAAGGAAAAAACGCTTACTTTACTTTGTCAAATTCACCCAATAGTTTGATAAATTATTAATTCATCTGTGCTTGAAAGAATTGAATAGTTCAAGGAAAAAATTTCAATTCCATCCATGTTACAGTCATCGATGTCTTCTTGCGGTCTGCGTGGCTAAAATGCATGCTTGTTAAGTGCATTCAGTATATTGAAAGGCTTCTTCTAGTTATGTCTAAGATGAAGAACAAGTACACTCTAGCACCATGATCACGGACATTGATTTGTAGTTGTAACTAGATACAAGGTTTATAGCAGTACCTATGAGAATTTTCATTTCTCAAGTGAGCCACCCCTGAGCAGGTCTTGCAAGGTCCCACGTTTCTGCGGCTTCCCACTGCTCTTGAAGTACTAGCAATCTACATTTCTTTTGCCCTTTTTTCTTCAAATTTTGTTTGTATTTATTCTTTTCCCCATCATACTACATTGGCAGAGCGTTCCTTGTGGTTTTATAAAGAGATACATTCAGAAGAACCAGCAAATTTCTGCCTCTTAGGTGTTTGAACAAATCATGCCTTTTGTGGTTGGCCATTGTTTGTGAGAGAAGCTTGTCTGGATGAAGAGAATTTCTGCGTGTTTGAGCTCATAGATGGGAATCATTTTATGGTCTAAGTCTCCATCTCCAATTATGCTAGCAAGGACCTCATTTAGATCAATGGAGATGAACACTGGAAGCATCACAAGAGGTCATATTTTACTAAAGCGAATTCACGCCTCATTTAATCAATTGCGACACGCCTAGGCTTGGGAAGAAGAGGCGACACAATATGTCCAGCTTAAGCCATAACTACTGCAACAGACCTAGGCTTAGGATGACCGAGCTCATGGCAACAACTGGATTACGAGAGCCACTGTTATAAGCAGTGATGAAATATTAAACCAGAGGATGAATTCCTCTCAAGAAAATGAGAAGAAACTAAAAACCACCTTAAAGATTCAGAGGGTTCCTCACCATGTTGGAAACTAAGGGCTAAATTGTGTTTACCTTCTTATAAGCCTTCCAAGATGATTTCTTCCTTTACAATTTGCAAGTTTCATAGTAATTAGATTGCACACTCAGTGATGCTAAATCTTTTGGTAGTAACTCAAAAAAGTTCACGTGTGCGCCCATGAGAGTTCTCCTTTTCCTTTTCCTTACTGAATCAGGTTATCCCATTTTCAAAATAGCGATTTGGCAATCTTTTGTCATGAAAGGAATTTGGGGATAGACGGAAGCTCGAACTACTTATTACGAGATTTTCGAGGTGTGAATCTTAATCTACAAGCTAATTTTCCCTATGACTCTGTGTGTTCTCTTGTTTGATTCGAACTCCATACAGGAACTCTCGACATCTTTAGGCTAAGATAGACAGTGTTAGAGCTGATTAGTCCTTATGACGTTTCTTTGTCTCTAGCTTGGCCGTGTGTGCATATGCATGGGTTGGGGCATCCCATAAATGTCAAGGCAATGGAAACAAATTGAACCGACCATATGTGATTTGATTGTGCTGAAAATGACATTGGTGTGCTCATAGACCTCGAAAGCTAGACCATTAGAAAGACTCGATCTATTGACTTTAAGGTCAGTAGGTCGATAGATATGAGATGCACATAACAGTGTGTTCATATACAAGGATTGTTCGCTGATGCAGAATCTATGCACTTCATATGTCGGACAACAGAGTACATATACACTTCGATCGTCCTTGACCTTTGCAGCATTCACACTGTCAACGCATTCAATACGCATGCAAAATACAGAACACTCAACTCTAATCCAGATAGATCAGGAAGCCACCAAACAGAATTTTTATGTCATACGTTGAACATACGAACAATTACACCAATTGACAACTGAGCATCGTATTCCAACAAAGCCTGGCATATTGAGTGTTCAATATGTCGAGAACAAATTGATTTGATGTAATATCATTTTCGGTTCAATGATTGAATCCAAGTTACGTACTGATATTTTTGGAACATTTCATCAAACAAGTGATATGCATTTCGATCAAGGAGCCGATACGCAAATATGAAGCAACGATTCACTTCTAGAACATCATAACAACAATAGTATAAGCTGCATCAACAGGCCATAGCTCTGTCAGCACCTTTTCCCGGTCAGTTTGCTCAGACTACTCTGAACTTGTTCGTTTCTTCTTCGCCGGCTCCAGTCTTTAGCGTCATTGTCTCATACGACCTCTCCCTCTAATCTGATTGTCCTTCGGGGTCGGTTGTTGCTCTTCCTCAAGGCATCACCTACGCTCTACTTATGTTGCTCCGTACACGAAGAAGAAAGGCGGAGAGCTCTAGCTGTTGGAAAATATGAATATTTTGATGGATGAGTGAATGAAAAATTGTAACATATACTGAATTAATTTAGTAACAGCAGGTTAATGGCATTAAATTCTTCTGTTACAGAATTAATACTGTAATGGTAGAGCCATTACTACTATAATGGCAGAACCATTATTACTGTAACGGCAGAGCCACCATTTTTTTACTGCTACAAAATTAATATTATAATAACAGAATTAATCAACTGTTATTATTTTCCAAATATCCCACTTACATCATAAATAGCTGGCTTCCCATTCTATTTTATTGAGAAGAAAACACCCCTCTCTTTTCTATTCTCTGCATTTGCATTGTTTTCGGTAGTGTTGAAATTTGTTCAAGTTCGCCAAAAGTTTCGAAGTGATATTGATGCACCTAAGACCGACAGACAGAATCAATGCATCTAGGACTGGCAGACAGAATCAGTCAACGACATCGGATTGGGCTCAAATTCGATCGGTTGAAGAGAAACGGCCGTTTGATCAATACTCGGTGCCGTTGGCATTGGATTTTGGCAATTCGGGGTCGTTTAGATGGATTTCCGGGCATTTTTCTATTTTTAGGTAATTTTATAATTTAATGGTATTCTTGTAATTTTTGTGTTATCTTTTGTCATTCGGGTTGACACCTTTATAAGGTCGTCTTTAGGGTTTTGAGAGCAGTTTTATGACAGACATTGATATTTTCGTTGATTTTGATAAAATCACACCTGAGTGAACGGTGGTTCCTCATTATCGTTTCGATTCTTCGGTTTAGCCTTGCTTTCTATCGCGCTTCGGCATCATTTGGTATCAGAGCACAGGTTGCTTGAAATCAATGGCTGAATGGAATCGATGTGGTCGAAGACAGCGTGCTCGTGGAGGCCGAGAGCGTGGAGTCGTTCCTGATGCAGATGAACAGCCGCGTCTGAGAGACCCGCGAGACATAGAAGTTGAAGAGCTAAGAAGACGAAAGCAGGATTTGCAGCGACGTCTTGCGGAGGCAGGGCTAGACGCGCAATCCGAAGAAGGAGCGGAATTTGCTGACTCATCCGATGTTGAAGAAGAGGACGACAATCCTTTCGAGGATTTGAACCAGGGACGGAATCGAGGAGTACGACTTGGAAGTCGGTCCACTTTTCTTAATTTCGGGATGAAGATCGAGATTCCTGAGCTTCAAGATCCAATCTTTGACAAAGATCCGATTTTTGAGCAAGATCCGATTCTTGATCAAAATTACTCGTTCGCCGCGTTCGTGGATTCGGTCTATGAAAATTCAGTCTACGATGAATCTGACGGAGAACAAGTGGATGCGGATCCGACTTGTTATAAAAATCCAATCTTTGATGAAGATCCAGAATTTGACGAAGATCCAATTTTTGATAAAGATTCAGACTATGATGAAGATAGACTTCCAGTCTACGATGAATCCGATAGAGAACCAGAAGATGCGGACCCAGTAGCGATGGTAGAAGCTTTCGTGTCGATGAAGGGCGGCGAGGTAGGCGATGGAGACGCGAAAGAGGTCGATGAGACCGTCGACCCAGAGCAATTGATGGAATTGGCGTCCGATCAGCATAACAATCAGGTTACTTTTGTCAGGTGTTTGACCAATTTCTTTAAGAATACTGTATTGACAATCAAGGACAGCAATGTGAATGTTTCTGATGAATATGGAGAAATTTATGGGACCGAGGCTGAAGAGCTTCGTCCAGCGTTTAATACTTGTGGCCAGGTTGGTTTGTATAGGGATGAGACGGAACTAGTTTTCTCGGAGAATATTGGATGTGTTGCCTATTTGATGATTTCTTTCGATAACCAATTAGAATCCCTCACAGTTAATTCTGGGATCTTATTCTCTCTTATGGATGAAAGCAAATTGCAGAAGCTTTCCTTTTTATCTGCCTACTGTGATCGACCCGATTGGCTTGAGTTATGGGCAGAAGTTGAATTTAGTGACACACTAGACAAGTTGAAAGCTGATGTTGATGATGAGAGAAATTCGACAAAGAAAGTTTGGGGAGTTGATCTTATGTCTTGTCCAGAAGATTTCAGGTCTAAGTTTCTCAAGTTAGTTGGTGCACCTATAATACACAAGTTTTCAGATTGCTTGCTAGTCAGGTGTCAAGAAGCCGAAGGATTGACTGCATTGACAGATGTCAGTATCCTTCTCAAAGCAACCAATTCTCTTAATGTTGCATGCTATGTTGTGTCTGTTTTAAGAGAATGGTGTGAGGATGTCTTTTTATTCGATTTACAGAAATCTCATCTTACTATGGCATACCAAGAGGTTCCTAAGGAAGGCGAAGTCCGAGAGAACAAGCAGAACATGAAGTATAGGCGCATGAAAATAGTCTTTCAAAAGATGTTCTTATCAATGAAGATGAAGCAGATTCGAGGACGAATCTTTTTTCTAGCAGGGGAGGATGATGCACCTAAGACCGACAGACAGAATCAATGCACCTAGGACCGGCAGACAGAATCAGTCAACGACATCGGATTGGGCTCAAATTCGATCGGTTGAAGCGAAACGGCCGTTTGATCAATACTCGGTGCCGTTGGCATTGGATTTTGGCAATTCGGGGTCGTTTAGATGGATTTCCGGGCATTTTTCTATTTTTAGGTAATTTTATAATTTAATGGTATTCTTGTAATTTTTGTGTTATCTTTTGTCATTCGGGTTGACACCTTTATAAGGTCGTCTTTAGGGTTTTGAGAGCAGTTTTATGACAGACATTGATATTTTCGTTGATTTTGATAAAATCATACTTGAGTGAACGGTGGTTCCTCATTATCGTTTCGATTCTTCGGTTTAGCCTTGCTTTCTATCGCGCTTCGGCATCAGATATGCTTGCCTCTATCGCTATTAACCGTTGTATCCTGGGAGATAGACGTTCACGAAATCTCAAAGCACGTACGAGAGGGGACGAATCCATTTTACGAAAATTGTGTCGAACACAGGCCTCGGTATTGATTTGTATTGATTTCAATTCTGTTGTTGTTCAGTTATAATGTCAATATTAGTTTCAGTTCGCATATTGTTCACTACATTTGTCCCTCTGCCACTTTGAATATGTGTATCTGCCAATGTCGTGTATTTCGCCTAACAATTTTAAAACAGACTCGATATTTAAGACAGTTTGCTAACAATCTTATAAAATAGAGGTTGTGCGGTACTAATGCCATTTTTGAGTTGTTGTCCAACGATCTTACAACAGAACAAGAAGATTGCCAAGTCAAAGTTGGGACCAAAAGAAGGAGTTTCCAAGAACAAGTTTCAAGGAAAATGCTTTAACTGTGGCAAGATGGGTCATAGATCTGTGGATTGCCGATTTTCGAAGAAGAAGGATTACGAGACATATATGGTGAATGACATTGCTCGAGACATGTTAGACAAAAATGCCTCTGCCATTTTAGTGTTTCTGCCTCTGCCATTTTTATATATTAATGTATTTTTCTAACACTAGCTACTGTTTGTATGAAAATTGTCTGTAATGGAGGCTCCATTAATGATTTGAACTTGTTGCGTTTCTTTTATGATGATATGGATGCGATTTATTGTTCTGCTTCTGCATCTAGATCCTTACCACATATTTGATAATACGCTTGAATGATATCGGAAAACACGTTCATTGGATTAAATAAACACTATAATCATTTTTCTTCGTTATTAGCTTCATGAAGAGGGACCTCAGCCATGTTTGTGTGATTTTTGTTGGCAAATTCACTGCTGGTGTGTCTATACGTGCGTTATAAATGCTTTCTAATTTCTATGATTGTGGCTCAAGTGCTCATTGGGAAGTGTTCATATTAATAATCTAAATCGTTTAGTTCTTCTTGCAAAAATGTCTTGCAAAGATGATTCCGTCCAAGTGTATGGCAGTTTGAGACCGCTAAGCGTAGGTTGCTCAAAATTTCTTTTTCTATTGATTTGTGTATTAATAGCTCATTTGCTTTGATGAATTCACAGACAAGATTATTTTAGATTGTCTGGAATGTGAAACGTTGGTCTCAGTTGTTTGGAGTGAAAGGATTGATGGGACAGCGGGCTACAGTCTGTCGTGTAAAAGAAACAAGCAAAAATTGATGAATTTCTATTATGTGGGAAATGGAAGCGAATTAGAATAACTATTATGCTTGTAACATTTATGTGTGATGAGTTGATTTTCTTATGCATCGAAGTTACTTCCATTATGCTTAGTGAACTTTTTTAATAGGTATTATATGGGGAGTAAGTTGTCCTATACTTGGATAAGTCGAATTTGCACCTGGAGTTAATTTGGCAGCTAAATTTTCCCACGTGTCACTCATCCAACAATGAATGTGTAGATTATATTTTACATTGGCGTTGGACCTAATGAAAATCCAGAAAGGCATCCAAATTAATACGGACAGTACTTTTCGAGTTAAATTATAAAACTCAATCTCAAATTTAGGATAAGTTCCAAATTTATTGACATAATGTTTTGAGGCCGACAAATATTTCAACAGTCCTAAAAAGAAATTTGGGATTTTTCTAAACATTTCATCGAAATGACAGCCCAACTTTAGTTTTAAGGTATCCTCATGCGACTCATTTTGTTGTTCATTTAGATTTCTGGTCCACCCGAATCTCTGGGGAAAAACAAATGCAACAATTCTTTGCTTTCTAACAAGAGCCTTGAAATTGGGTGAAGTGAGATGCAAAAGGGAATCTTTCCATTTGATTAGAATTACTATGACTTTCGAAGTAGAGTTTAATAAACAAAAATGCATTAAAAGGCACAAAGTAATATAAGTTGAAGTAGGGCTCGACAAACAACATAAAGTTTAAGCAAAACTAATGTCTCACTAAGTAAGATGGTCACGTGAAGAGCAATATCATTAAGAAGACAAACTTAATTGAGAAGACCAAGAGCGACCATTTGTTATTATTATTTTTCAATGACAAACTTAAACAGCGTGTTATCAAGTTTTTAGCTTCCCAAGGATTCGATGCTGATTGATTAACACAACTAAGGGTACATTACGAATCTCCACAATCAATACCCATCTCCTCCTCCTTTCTAGTGGTTTAGATCTTCCTTAAGATTTTGAATCGTTGGATCTCTCGTGTTAAATCCATGTAGTCAATAAGTAGAACATTATCAACAGCCTTAAGAGGCTCATGTAAAATTGCTCATGTTTCCTGGTCACTGCTTTGAGCTTTCTCGGGCTCGCATCGACTCAATTTTAGCTTTCTTGAAAGCTCGTGTAATTGCATTGGCCACCCCTTGAACTTGAATCCCACTATCTTCTGTCCCCCTCATAGTTTCTTCAATATAATAGCACGTCCTCTGACACGCTAATTTGCTAGTTCAGTAGTTTTAATCAACAGCCTTTAAGAGGCTCGTGAAAGTTGTCGATCATAATTAACCAGCAATCTAAAGCATTATTTAGGAAGTGACTGTCCATTTTTTCACTTGGGTAGTAGATAGAGCAGCTTGTGACGAATATTCAAGTTACTGTCTTGTTCGTTTCTTCTTGTTAGCTTTCTTTGTGCAAATATCGATGAAATAGGTTACAACATCCTCGTTTATTCCATTCTCTTCTCTCTATTGGGATGCAATTCATATTTGTCATTGACAAAAAAAC
This sequence comes from Rhodomyrtus psidioides, assembly GCA_021437785.1. Classification (NCBI taxonomy): domain Eukaryota; kingdom Viridiplantae; phylum Streptophyta; class Magnoliopsida; order Myrtales; family Myrtaceae; genus Rhodomyrtus; species Rhodomyrtus psidioides. The sequence continues at coordinate 15,533,869 of JAILYB010000003.1, read as the reverse complement.
AGAGGGTACCACTCATTTTTTATACTTACTCTTTTTTGCTTGTAATTAAGTGATGTAAGGAGAGGTATAATGTGTTAATTATTGTAAAATCCTCTACTGCAATTTTGCTTATGGTGGAGATGACAGTGTTCACTGTCTTTCCTTCTAAATCTCGCGTTTACTGTACATAAATTACACTATGGAGTTGGGGATAAGTAGGGCTCATTTCTCATGTAGCCCTCAGTAGACATGGCCGGTTCCGGTTCAAGAACCGGCGGTTCCGGTTCCGGTTCCGAACTTTTAGTTTTATTTTTAAAATAATAAAATAAAATAAATAAATTATAAATTATAATCAAATTGTACATTGTAATAAAATTTGAAAAAAAAAGAGAGAGAATGAATGGGATTAAACTTAATGAATTATCATTAAGCGCCTACATATCTTCTTGGGGATAGAAGAATCAAAGCCCATGTAGTTCTCTTACCTTTAGTAACCCCCACCTTACCTCATTGTCAATCGTCGCTACCCGTTGTGGTGGTGGTAGTATCTCCACAGTCATCACTGAAGAATTCGTGTTCTCGATCCAGCTCTTGTTGGCGAAATTTAGTCTTTGTCCAATCATCGACCCAAGCTTGATACTCCACATTTTCTGGACTTAATCTTGAATGGCAGGGGTCCAAAATTAATCCTCCAGCACTAAATGCTTGTTCAACCGCCACTGTTGAAGAAGGGGTCGCTAATATTTGTTTCGCGACGAGGGAGAGAACTGAAAATTGAGTTGAATGATTCTTCCACCACTCAAGAATCTTGAAATCTGCGCTGTTTTCTGAATCGCTAAACTTAAAAGAAATTGTTAAACAATTTTCTAATTCGGAAATACTACATGTTGATGTCCCTTTATGTTTTTTTTTTTGCCTAGTCTTGAGAATTTTATACCCTCTACTAAGTAGTGAAATACCCGCATCGCTTTTTGAGACAATATGCTGGCCAGATTCACATCCACTGTCGCTTAAACCATATTTATTACAAAATTCATTATATAATGCTACTATAACTTCTTTAACCTCTACTTGTATAATTGAAATATTTATTACTTCATCCAAATGTAAACAATCACAATAATAAGCACTCAGATAATCTAATAAACCTTCTAATTTAGTACGTGGATCGAAAATAATACCAACTAAATAGACAAGAGGAATGTTCAAATAATAATGGAACCATTTTTCTCGCATTACTAAAATACTCGAAGCTAAGTCAGTATCTTTTTCATATGCATTAAAAACATTAGCAATATTAACACACTATATTAAAAATAAATGCGTAGTAGGATAATAAATACTAGATAAAGTTTTAGTAGCATCATTAAAAATTTTCAAACAATCTAAATTTTTTTTCAAACGTCCCAATATTGCGGGAGTAAAGCAATATCGGGAACAGTATTTGAAATAAATGAACATAATAAATCTTTGTAATCAAAAGTTTGTAGACGCATCTCGTAGGTAGAATTCCAAAGAGTCGGAACATCTTTTGGAAACCTTTTTGTCGTTCTCCTATTTTCTTTACAAAATTTTCCCCACACTTTCATTAGTTGAAGGCGGCTCCATAAAAATCTAATTGCACTATTTATTGGGTGGAGAGAAGTTACAAGAATTCGTAAACCATCTTGAACACATAAATTCAAAACATGACAAGCACATCTAATGTAAAAAAATTGTCCGCCAAAAGAGGGTTTACACATTGTTTCTAACTCGGGAATGGAAGCAGTATTTGCGGTGGCATTATCAAAACCAATTGAAAAAACTTTATTAATCAAATCATATTCTTCTAAAACTTGCCTAATTATTCTATAAATATTATGGGCCGTATACCTTTCAGGAAAAACTCGAAATGCAAGAAGTCTTTTTTGAATAACCCAATCATCACCTATCCAATGGCACGTGACACCCATATAAGAATTAATATTCCAAGAATCACTCCAAATATCACTACCTATATGTACACGTCCTTTGAATTCATCAAAAAATATTTTCAATTTATTTTTTCTATCTTTATAAACTCGTTTAAGTTCGCGTTTAAGAGTAGTTTTCGGAACAGATGGTGCTTGCGGAACCAGCGCAGTGTTTACCAAATATCTAAAATTAAAATTTTCACCAGTATTAAATGGAGCATGCTCAAGGGAAACATATTTAGCTAATGTTTCTTTATAAAGTGCATTAGTGAAACGGAATAAAGGATGAGGGTTACGATTGGCGAACCTGAAAATTTATTGTTGGCTAGTGTCGATCCCCGCTTGCGTTGGATGTTTTTTCGTCAGATGCCGACAAAATGTTCCATAGCTATCTCCTTTACCAAGTTTGTATTTTTGCGGACAATATTTATAGCTTATATCAAACTTACCTTCATTTTCATTCCATACTTTGTCGAAGTGTAGCCATAAGTCGGATTCTCGGCTCTTCCGTCCCGGCTCTTCTGGTATCGACGATCCTTCGACACTAGTGGCAGTGGGAGGATAAAGACTTTTTCGCGTTGCGATGTGCTCAACGTCGGGATTGGGAACATCGTTGTCTTCGCAACATGCATATTCAAGAGGATCATATTCATGAATAGGAAAATCGGATTCTCCCATCTCCATCGGGCTCTTTCCCTTTCTAGTATTTCTGCTTCCACTTGCCATTTTTTGAGAGAATTGATCGGAAAGTTGATTCAAATAATTGAGACGGAATTGAGAGGGAATATCGGATTGAGAGAATTTGACTTAAGAGTTGAGACTTGAGAGTATTTGAGAGAATTGAGAGAAATTGTGAGAAAAATAAAGAGGGATTGTGAGGTTTTTATAGAGAGTTTTTGTTTTGTTTTGTTTTTTTAAAGGGAATTCGCAACGGCCAAGGCTGTGTATGGTAGCATTTCTGTTTCAGGGAGCATTTTTTGAACAGAAACATTTTTTTGTGTTTCTGTTCAAAATTACGATTTTTGGGGAAAAATGCGTTTGGTAATTTAAAAAAAAAAATACTTTTTTCAGTCGCCGAGCGGCGATCGGCGGCGGCCGGCGACCGGAGGTGGGCAACGGCCGGCGGCGAGTGATGGGCGGCGGCGGCAGGCAGCGACGGCGGCGGTAGGCGACAGGCAGCGACGGCGACGGTAGGCGTCGGTGGCCGGCTTTTAGCGAGGCGACGAGTGGTAATCGCGTCGGCGACGATGGATGGTTGTTTCAAAAGTGTTCCAAAAAGTGTTACAAAATCCTAGCAGCAAGTTTTTTTTGTCCCTTCACAAAAGTGTTCCGCGGAACACTTTCGGAACATTTTTGAACCATACGCGTTTCTGCTCCAAAAGTGTTCCCGGAACACTTTTGGAACAGAAACAGTTTCCCCAGCCACCATCCATACGCAGCCCAAATGGCCGTTGCGAATTTCCAACAGGCCAAGGCCCGTTGGGGGAAGAGCCGTTAGGCCCCCCCGCCTGGCAGTGGAAGGGAAGAGCCAACGGCTCTTCCCGAGGGGGGCCCACTGCCCCCCCCACGGCCCCCCCTTTTTTTCCGGGACGATTCCGGTTCGGGCCCGCGGGCCCAGTTCTGGGCCCACGGGCCCAAATGGCCATGTCTAGCCCTCAGTCAGTAATTCATTCAATCAATATAACGGAATTTGATATGGCGGCAAGAGAATATCTGTCATTTCCAACTAAAGTTACTAGAATCATCGTTCCATCATCATTGGATGATATGTTTTTGCTCCTCTATTAATTGATGAATTTGGCAATTATATTGGGAGCGAAAATAGAGTTGCCCCTGCATATATTTTTGCTTTATTCTTTATGGCAATCCTCCCATTTCTTTTTCCCAACAATATGATGTCTACTTTCTTTTCTCCCTCTCTTTTTTTTTTTAGCTTTAGCGAGATTTGACGAATATTTGGTCATCCAGGACGACCCATGGCAAAGAGAATTTTTTGGATATCTTGTGAAATATGCAATAGGCGATATGTAATGCATAAATAAAATACCATTGATTTATTTAAGAATATTACTATTCAACATGCTCCTTCATTTTCTTGCGAAAATTACCTTGCCAACAACCGTCACGGTATTTCGTAGCAAATAGTATGAGCCTCTTCTATACGACGACAGATCCAACGGTCAACGCGTGGTGAGGACGGGAACATGGCCAGGATGGGTCCCCCGTGAGTCCCAACCCAACCTGTCCGGAGGAATCGACATCGGAAGTATTCACTATTCAGTGAATCTCTTACCAATCTTTTAGCTACCCAAGGGATTGACTAGTCTTTAGTTAAGGCCTTAATTAAGAATAGATTGCCGAGCTCTTCCACGTTAAAATTGATTGCTCTTCGAAGCTCCAGTTTCTTTATCCTTTTTTGCGTCTTTTCTTGTAGCTTAAGATATGATTCACCAAAAAAAAAAATGATTCACTGCTATCGGATTTGAACTTGAGATATGCCCATGATGGATTGGGCTTGAGACCTTACCAATTTACTCTCATGATAGTGCTATATCACCACTTTGACGGATGCCCGGAATCAAATTCACAAGCTGATTAAGGTTCTCTCGAGCAAAGAACAACAGAGTTTTTATGTAAAGCTTGTGGCAGTATATATTTCAATTGGTGCTAACACGTCAGTATATTATGATTGAACCACTTGGTCATAATCTTTACATTGAATGACTGACGTGTCTTCTCAGGGAAAATTAACGAACGAAAAGGAAATTGGAGAATTCCTTCGTTGTGGTGAGAAAACAAGAGCTGGGTTCTTTGCTGCTTTTGTCTCGTCTTGTTTGTGTCCATGTTGGATTGGAATAAGGACAGCCTACGAGTCCTGTTTTGAATGGAAACTCAGAATGGTTCACTAAGAGTTGAGACTATCCATTTTTTAGCTGAGCTAAAACTGAGAACGTTAATATACTTTAGTGCGAGCGTTTCTTCAATTGAATTCTATGAAAAGATTTATTCGTAGATCGAAAATTGTGATTGTTATGAATATCAAAATTCAGACAACTTGGCGTGCTATTCCCATCAAAAGAGACAAATTAAGCAGACATCCGAAGTAAATCCTTATATTATCAATCAACCCGCAGAAGTCGTTTTAAAACGTTTTGAAATATCTTGGAGAATAATATTTTTTTCCTGGTTCCACATTGCTTCGTCATTAGAATTCCCCCATGGACACAATTTTAGAAAAATAACATGTCAAATAGTCTCCCGATAAGCAGGTGGTCCGGCAACTTGCATATTACTTTGGAATGCACTAATTAGAGGAGCTACGTGTAACGATTCAGCAACTTGCATATTAATATTAAGTCCGCGATTTACGACATTTAGCCAATGGCTTTCCGCATAAGCTTCTTCAAAATGATTGTCATGAAATAGGAATATGCGAGAGTGACTCCAAAAAGATTTCGCATGACATTCCTTCATCACTTTTACTGCATTTCTTTTTCCCGCTAGAAAATAAAAAAATAAATAAAAAGGTTACAAAACATGAAAAACCATAAAAATCTACTAGCCAATAACTATGTATTTTTTTCAACTTTGGTAACTGCAGTACTTGACAAATATACGTTAAAAGTAAAAGATTCCAAACATACCCAAACCATTTCGGGGAAAAAAAGTGAGTAAGAAAGAGGGGAAATCTACCATCAGAATGAGAGACTACAAAGCAATGTTAGTCATTGTTCGCAATCGTTTTCCATACTAATTTTATCTTGTAAAGATTAGCGATATCCCTGCAAGTGAACTAGTATAAATGTCAATAGACAATGGCAAATGTTTAACTTACGCAATAGTTCTAATCTCAAAATTAATTTGAAGTTATGTCCCACCTAACAATCATAATTGAAATTCTAATATAACGATTAGATCAATTGTGTATTTCTTTAAATTTAACATGTTTTTAGGACCAGCACGAGGGATGGGTTTAGGACTAGTACCTAATGAATATTTGTCCATTAGTCATGAGAAATCACGAATAGCTAATTTACGTTTATCTGATTTATATTTGTCCATTATTGATGATAGATTTGAGAATTAAATAAATGGAATAATAAAATACAATTAAGCACAATACCAATATAAATATACATACAAAGAAGGGTAAGAAAGTAAATACACATGCTAAAGGAAAAGACAGTACTCCTAGTATATGCAATATATCTAACATCCCCTCAAACTCAAGGTGAGTCAACCAACGAGAGATTGGAAAGAAGAGCAGTAAATCGTTGTGAGGTAAGAGATTTGGTGAATAAATTAGCAAGCTGGGTTGTAGAGGCCGCAAAGGGAAGATAAATGATATGTGCTTGAAGTTGATGACACGTAATATGACAATCAATGCCGATGTGCTTGGTACGCTTATGAAACACCGATTTTGTAGCAATATGAATAGCACTCTTATTGTCACAATAAAGAGGAATGTGAGCAGATGAGGCAACACCAAGATCAGCAAGCTGACGACAAAGCCAATTAATCTCTACTGTAGTATCAGCCATAGCACGATACTCAAACTCAGTAGAAGAGGGAGACACGACAGGCTACTTCTTGGCACGCCAAGAAATCGGAGAATCACCTAAAAAGATACAAAATCATGTAATGGACTTGCGATCAGTATCATCCGAAACCAATCAGCATCAGAGTAAGCACGAAGACCAAGTGAAGAAGTCAATGGAAGAAAAACTAAGTGTGTCAGAGTATCATGAGGATATCGCAGAATTCGGAGTATAACAGTATAATGAACTATACAAGGAGCCGCGACAAACTGGGTGACAAGATAAACAACATATGCGATATCAGGACGAGTGGTTGTAAGATAGACAAGACTGCCAATAAGAGTCCGGTAGCGAGTGACATCAGACAGATGCTCACCATCATTCGGACGAAGCTGTATATGAAGTTCAATAGGAGTAGTTGCAGTATGAGTATTAGATAACTCAGCACAAGCTAAAATGTCAGCAATATACTTCTGGTGGAAGAGAAGAATACCACATTGACTAAAAATCTCAATACCGAGAAAATAACGTAAGAAACCCAGATCTTTCATAGCAAACTGACAGCGAAGATGTTGCTTAGTATAAGCAATATTAGCAAAGTCATCCCATTAATAATCACATTATCTACATGGAGTAGCAGAATAGTACAACTAGCTAAAGATGTGTGAGTAAACATAGCACTATCATTCTCATTCTGAACAAAGTCAGTTGATCGAACGACATTTGTAGAACGTTCAAATCAAGCTTGAGGAGCCTGTTTAAGACCATATAGGGCCTGATGAAGACGACATACCTGGTCGGGCGAATGAGGCAAACTTGGAGGTGGCTGCATATAGAGTTCCTCCTCAATAATCCGATGAAGAAAAGTATTTTTCACATCAAGCTGAAAAATAGGCCAATTACAAATAGAGGCTACTGCAAGAAGAGTGCAAACAGAAGCCATTTTGGCAACATGATCAAAGGTCTCCTCATAATCTATCCCATACTCTTGGTCAAAACCACATGCAACGAGATGCGTTTTATAACGATTAATGCTACCGTCAGAGTGAGTCTTGATTTTATAGATCCAACGACAAAATATCAAGGATTTTCCTGATGGAAGAGGCACAAGATCCCACATATCAATGCACTCCAGAGCAGATAATTTCTCAGACATATCATCACGCCATTCAGCATGTTACGCGGCTATACGATAAATTGATGGTTCATGCAAAGTGTGGACAGCGGCCATAAAGGAACTAAACTCATTATAATAACTTGTAGCCACCACGTACTTAGCCAGAGGACAATGATCTCGCGGAGGATTCCGTCAAGGGAATGATAGATGAGAATCATCAAGAGGCGTCGAAGTAGCAGGTGAAGTAGACGAAAGAGGAGAAGGTGGTGACAGTGAATATGACGAAAAAGATATAATAGGATGAACATGAGATGAATCAAGAGGAAAATCCATAAAGATAGATGGAGAAAACTGTGAAGTAGAGGCGGAATAAAAGAACGGTAGATGCTCAAAGAACTGAACACTACGAGAGATACGAATACGCTGTGAAGCAGAATCATATCATCTATAACTTTGTGTTGTGTGCTATAACTTAAGAAAGCACATTGAACTGACTTTGTAGAAAGTTTGGTACACTCATATTGTAGAGGAAGCACATAACATGTACAATAAAAAACACGAAGTTGATGATAAGTGGGTGATTTTGAGAAAGACGGTAAGGGGTGGCTTTAGAGAGAACAAGAGAATGAAGTCGATATATGAGATAGACAGCAGTAGATAGTGCTTCAGCTCAAAATTCAGTATGGACTGAATTGGACAACATGAGAGCACGAGTAGTAACCAAAATATGATGATGTTTTCGCTCGGTAGGACCATTTTGAGCAGGAACACCGGGATAGGACAACTGAGGTAAGGTTTATTGATAAGTTAAGATAGAAGGAAAAGCTGTAGAAAGATACTCCCCACTAGAATCAGAAGGAAAAACTTTAATGATTTTAGAGAATTGAGTAGATATCATGGCTGTAAAATTTTTATAGATAGAGAGAAATTTATCACGATAACACATGAAATAAACACATGTATAACGAGAATAATCATCACGATACATAATACTTGAATCTACTTTTAGAAATTTGGGGAGCAAGACCCCAAACATCATAATGTACTAAATCAAAACAATAAGTGGAAACATAAGAACTAACAGGTAAAGGAGGTGCATATTGTTTAGCTAAAGGACAGCTAGTACAAGGACGCATAACAGTAGATGAAACATGTCCAAGTACACCCTGTTGACACAGAAAAGACAAATGGGAAGCAGATATATGCCCTAGACGCTGATGCCAACAGTCAAGATAAAAAATGGCAAGAACCGGTTGAGGTAAAGGAAGTTGGAGATGCTGCATCATATACAGTCCTCCATGTTTACTACTCCTGCCAATCGTCTAACCACTCATACGATCCTGTACAACACAAGAATTAACAGTAAATGTCACAATATAACCCCTATTGGTAAGTTGCCCAACAGATAAAAGATACAGAGCTAAAGGAAGACGCCAAAAGAAGGGGCAAAATCCAACTCGAGCACGAATGGCAAAAGAAGACGCCAAAAGAAGACGTCAAAGAAAATGCCAAAAGAATGGGCAAAATTCAACTCGAGCACGAAAGGCAAAATCCAACTCGAGCATGAACGTTGCCTATGGGGAAGAGCGAGAAACCCTAGCTCTGATACCATGATAGATTTGAAAATTGAATAAATAGAATAATAAAATACAATTAGGCACAATGCCAATATAAATATACATACAAAAAAGGATAATAAAGTAAATAACATGCTAAAGGAAATGACTCTACTCCTAGTATATGCAATATATCTAACAATTAATACTTAGACATCGATGATAGTGATTGGTCAAGAAAAGAAACAATAAAATGCAAAAAAAAAAAACATCCATCATATTGCAAATTGTGCAAGGACTTCTAATTTTGGGATTTGCACTAATTTCAATTTTATGTAAAATATATGTTTATCCATTATATTTGTGTACTTTTATGGGTCATCCAATTTACTACTTGATTGTATAGAAGTCCACATTATTGTCTTCATTGAGGTGACCAATAATGGTCTTTCTTTATTTATTTTTTAGGCCAGTGAAAGACGGAAATGATTGATGCTCAGAAAGTAAGCAAGGTCAGGTTACAAACCGAAAAATCGAACATGTACTATATTTTTAGGTAAATTTACATATTGGTCAATTCATAATTTTTTACCCCATCAATCAAAAGCTTTATAAGGATGGAAATAAATAAATTTTAACTTAAAATAAACTCCCATATTCTAAGTGAGTCATCCGACGATATCTCAATGGACGAAAAAATCCAATGAAATGTAAATACCGAATCATTACAAAACAGGAGAAAATAAAGTGACATTATTACTTGCTATGTCAGATAATATCGTCCTTACTCTTTTTGTACTTTTCCTCAACCTATAACAAATGAAATGGGTAATCTAATGTCCGAATACTTTATGTGACATATTATATGTGAACCGGCACCTCACTATTATTAAGATATGGCATAAATGTGGTTGGCTTTAGTTAAGAACATTGCCATGGGGTTCCCATCCAAGTCAAGTATATGCAAATCAATCACCAAAAGAAGCCAACCCATACCACCTAACTAGATATTTTTTTTAAGAAATTGTAAATAATACAAAAAATAATTATTCTTTTACAATAAAAATATGATACTTACTTAACATCTTTTTATAGCAATTATTGAATATTAATAATAAATATCAATAATTAAAAAATTATACATGACACTAGACATATTTAATCTTTTTAAAAAAATTATGTATGCTTAGCTCTAGAATTTATGCAGCCGGTTAGTGTTAGGAAGCACATAAAAGTTGTGTTAGAAAAAATCCTACGTCGGAGAATTGATGTGATGTTGAACAGTTAATATATCATAACTGGTACATAACTCATTGGCTTAAACTTTTGAGTGAACGTGGGTCTAACTAGATATGTTAGCGGGTTTGAACTTAGCTCCTTTTGGTGATCCTCCCGGGCAAAGGTATTAGACTTCTTCTGTGCACTCCCAACAAATGATTTCAAAGCCAATGGTTGATTGGCAGCCCGCTCCCACCATGTTTCGATATGGCTTCAGAGTTGATGATTGATTGGTAATCCACTCCTAATACGTGTCGATATTTGGTGAATTTCTCATGGAATGAATCTAGTGATCAATATGATTTTCGGGTAGATATGCGTTATGATGTAGCAACACGAGCCCAATGGTAGATTTTATGGTTTGGTTTGGAGAAAGAGACCAAGGATGAAGTTGGGCATCGAAGATTCAAGTTAAGATAAGTAGATGTAGAATGATACTTGAATTAAGGGAGATCAAACCTAACATTAGAGCTCACAAGTAAGAGGAAATTGTTACGATGCAAGTGTGAAATATGTTAGAAAAATATCCCACATCGAAAAATTGATAAGATGTTGAGCAGTTAATATATTTTAGTTGGCTTATAACTCATTGATTTAAACTTTTGAATGAAGGTGAATCCAATTAGATATATTGACGGATTCGAACTTGAGCTCCTTCTTGACGATCTCCCTAAGGAAATGTATCAAACGTCAGCTACGCACTCTCAACAGTTGGAATGTTGTGGGATTTCCAGCTCAAAAACTAAAGGTTCATTAGAATCCCATATGAAAAATGGTCAAAAAAGTCATAAAATTTTTACACTTTTGCTAATTCAGTCATAATTCTTTTATGTTTGACGGTCCAGTCTTAAACCTTTTTACCTTATGATGGGGTCCTATGTGGCACCGTTGGCACTGGTGAGGATATTTACAATAGCGTTTTAGTTTTTTTAATATTTTAATATTTTCATTTTTCTATATTCTTTTTTTTTTAAAAATTTTCTCCTCTAGGCATGACCTCCATCAGCGTGAGGCGTCAAGAGAGGGCTGTATTATTGATTCGTGGAGCGAATACCAAATTTTGATAATGTTAACATTGTTAACATATCAGACTTGGGCTAACTAAGACCCTTGTATCTACTTGCCGACAATGCTCAGTCTAATGAGATGCCATTACTTAACCATGCTATTTAAATGAGCTTAATCTTAACGAAGTGCAAAAAGATGATCAAGACATTTTCATTGTTTGTCTTTGTCCCCGAGAGGTGCCGGAAAGAATAGATATGGAATCACTGTTTGTCCATTAGTGGTGGAGCAAAGGATGGAGACTTAAATCAATTTTGGGATTTTGAACGGTAGAGTTGGTGGTGGAGAAGGAGAAACGTGGGCATGAGAAGCATGTGTTGATACAGGTGTCAGTTCATAGCCTTTTGCATTATGCAACCACTATGAGTAGTTAATAAATTTTATATGCAACCTATTTATCGTACAGTAGATAGTCATTATTCTAATGGTCCTTGTCAGCTTAATTACAAAGAGTCCGTCCCTCTGTTATTTATTTATTTAGAAATTAGTCATAACCTTTTCAAACAATCAAATTAAATACCCAGAAGGAGTAATTTTACATCTAACTCACATATATGATTGGCAAAAGAATTAAACAACTTCAATTATTTCTTTTTCAATTTAAAGGGAAGATTTGAGGGGCTTTCCATTAATACATCTGTGAAAATTTGAAAGACAACGGGTAAGCAAGATTTATTTTCAATCAATGGTCAATCTAAATTAGATATAAAGGTCTAAGTTAGCCTATGTTAGCAAGCATATATATATATATATATATATATATATATATATATATATATATATAAATTAGATATAAAGGTCTAAGTTAGCCTATGTTAGCAAGCATATAACGCGGTCGTTTTATGTTTCAGAGCTATTTCAACATGTAAACCATTTCGAAAATTGAACTTTATTTTTTTTTTTCACGTTCAAGAAGCTTAATAATAATGTTACTTCTATAGTTTTAGGGTGCGCATGACAACCGTTCTCTTTCCTTGTGACGCCCTAGAAATCCGACCTCGGTGAAGTCCCTGAATTCGATAAAATGGTTTAAGAACGAAATTTCAGTCGATAAAATTTATTGGATCGAAAGGACTGAAGAGGTGAAGTTTGGACGAATTCTGAAGTTCAGTCGGTTTAGATTCGGTTCGAAATTCCTAGTCGCCGCGAATTAGGATTTCAATCCTTGCGACCCGAGCCTAACCCTGACCGAGCCTAGCCTGTGAAATTACGAAAATTATCCTTCGTCTAGTTTACCAAGTTTCGTTCAGTCTCAATTTGTCAATTGACTGTTTTGCCCCTAGATATTTGGCGTATAGGACAAATTGCCCCAAAAGTCCAAGTGGGGCCCTCTTCTCTCTCTCATCTCTTTTCCTCACGTGGGCTGCTGCCCCTCTTTCACGATGCCTCTCTCTCTTTCCTCCCTCTTCTCTTTCTTTTTCTTCTTCGTTGGTTTTTGGAGGACCTCACGGCCGAATGCCTACATCCTCCTCCTCCGTGAGTTTTGGCGCGATCACCACCCACCATCGACGGCCATCACCTCAAGCCACCTCCAGCCGTCGCCACCGACATCGTCCCGGCCGCCGTTGGCCGTCGGACAGCCGGGAAACCACTGCAGAAATCCCGGCCCGTAGCCCCTGTTATGACCTGAGGAGACCCGAGCTTCCCCCGGCCGTTCGCGACGCCACCGCTGGCAACCACTGCCTCATCAAGGTCCATCAACCTCCCCTCGACTCCCCCGAAGCCACCCCGCCGCCGATCGACCGCCGGAGCTGCCGCAAACCCCCACGGAATCGCAGATGCCCTGTTTTTGATATCGGTTCGATTTTTCTTCGATCCGGCCGTTTCCGGCGACACCGTCTCTCACCGCCACCATCATTGAACTCCCAAGACCCATCTTCACCTTCCCTCAGCTCGGCCGAGCTCGCCGCCGCACGTGGTGGCCGGTAGGCCGCCCGAACCGCTCCCCTGTTTCTCGGCGCCGTCCCCTGCTCGTGCTCCCGATTCTGTTCCGCCGCGGTTTTGCCGTCTCCGGCCATTCGCCGCGGCTCTTGGCCAGTCACGTAGGTTGCCCTCAACCCCTAGGTAAGTCCCCGATCCTTGGCCGGCCTTGCCGCGGCTCTTGAGGACGAGAATCGCCGAAAAACAGTCCGATTTCCCTGTTTCGCACTCTGACCGCCCCTGTTTTAGGCCTCCGCCGCCGTTCGCCGGAGCTCCTGCTGCCGGCCACTTGTCCCAGCGACCTTGCCAGACTTCCCCGTGGTGTTCCCGAAGCTTGGGTTCGCATCGCCGCACGGTAAACCCTAGGTTCGCCGTGGACCGCCGCCGCCGTCGTCGCCGGGGACCGTCGAAGCCGCGTCGTCGTTTTTGAGACCGCCCGAGCTAGCTAATTGTGAGTTGACCCTAACTCTTGGTTAGGGTGCTAATTGTGCCTAGGATTAGTCATTTGGTCAATTGTGGTATTTAGGTACACGATCGGGGCCGGTCTAAATGGAAATCGGGATTAGGATAAATGGCCGATCGATTTGGTTAGCTGGATTGATTAAATTGTCTGTGGCTAGTTGTTGTTAAAGAATTATTGATTGATTGATTGGGCAATGGATTGCCGCTATTTGATCGAGAGCGAGCGATAGGCTAGAGACGAGCGAGCGATCGACGACGTTTAAGTCGGATTGACTAATAAATAATTATTGCACGAAGTGAGCCTTATGTGGCCTATGGAGACTGGTTTTCTTGCTATTGCCTTGTTTTAACTCATTGGATCGATTGTCTCGTTGGAATGACTGATTGAATGTTTGTGTGTGCATTGACTGACTGAACGTTCATTTGGGGGTTAAGGACCTCGTCTGTGATTGTGGTGACTAGTGGTTAGTCTGCATTTGCATATGATCGTGTGCGAAGTCAAAATACATATTTTAGCATGAAAATGGCATTTGGCCCAGATTTGTACATGCCGAGTGAGCATCTGGCTTTAACCAAAGATAATAAAATGGGTTGATTGATGGATGGGGATTGTATGGTCATATGAGGATAACGATGAGCATTCCTGGCAAGTTCGTGTCGTACCAATCTGATGGAATCAAACGACTTGCCGGAAGCACGACAGCTCTGATCCGGTGTTAACTAGTACGGATGCAGAGTTGGTCGGATGCCGGTCGCAATGGAGGTTGGACCGATGCCCCGTATAGGGATGCCTACTTGCTGGTGCCGTGCCAGACGCACTGGATACACCGCTTGTAGTAGCTGTTGCCGAGAGTAAAGGAACGTAGCCCGATTTTGTCGATAGAACGCTGGATCACACTGAGGTGTTAGATCGCGTTATTTGTGAGAGTCAAATCACGCCCTCTTTTGCGTAGATCCTCTCATGTGCCGGAGGCACCATCATCGTTAATAAATGGACTTGTGTGATGTCCTATGCATATTTGTGAATGTGATGCCGTGATTGACTGTTGAGTTGAGTCAAGCATTACATTGTGTGTGGCTTAATGCTAGTAAGTATGCATGTGGATGATCATTTTGTTATGGCTGTAATTGGGTGCTATAGGTGGTGTTATGATGTGTAATATATCTGTTAGGATGCCCTGGGAGAATCAGTTTCCTAACCGAGCTTAGACTTGATTCACTGAGATTTATTCTCACCCCGTCGTGGGATAACATTTTCAGGTCTCAAGTGGCGAAGTCTCGTGAACGCCAAGGATTCGCTGTTGGAGTAGTCTGTTGAAGTAAGTGAGAAGTTGACCTCACCTTACCAAGTGACCTTTTGAAGTTTTGTCTAGTCGCCCCCAAGTACGGGGTTGTGTACATTCATTAGTATTAATAAGGTATTGATTGGTTTGCTGGTATATATGTTCTGTGATTGATTCTTTATGAATGACGGTGGTGATTACCTATTGCTTTATCCCAAGTGAATCTTTGTTAGAGAGTTTAAAACGTTTCCGCATGCGTAGTTAGGTGATAGGTCGATAGCATGCCTGGGAAGCTATCTCTATGACCTCGTGGCGATTTGGCAAGGATGTCGCGGGCTCGAGAGTCGGGGCGTGACATCCCCGCCCAAGGTGGTATCAGAGCAAGGTCAGCCTGATTCATTTGGTCATTGGCTTGGAGTGATAAGGAGCGTTGGGATTTGGGATAGTTAGTAGGATTATAAGCTTTTGCATGTGCTTGTTATCTATGCTTTTGACTGTTTATTGGTTATCTCATTACATGTTGCCTGGGGTGGACAGGACTCCGTAAGTTACCTGTATAATGAGCGACCGTAATGAGATGGTGTCTAGTGGAAGGATAGTTCAAGAAGGTCCCAGAGTGGACGGGATCCTGCAGACATTGGAAACTTTGAGAGCTGTAGCTGGACAGCAAGGGTGTAGTCAAGCTAATGCTACTGCCGTTTCGCATGAAGACTCATTGACTAGAAATGAGAGTGGTACACGACCAATGCTCGAGTTGATGGAAAGGTTTCTAGACCTAGGACCCCGAAGTTTGAAGAGATAGGAGATACAGAGGCTGCAATCTGGTGCATTTTAGAAATAGAGAAGGCATTCGCCCTGCTGAGATGTTCCGAAGAGGACAAGGTGACGTTAGCCGTTTATCAATTTCAAGGTAACGCTCAGGCGTGGTGGGAAGTCACACAAGGGAAGATTTTCCCCGAAGGTATGGTCCCGGTATGGGATGCCTTTGTGGAAGCCTTCTATGGCAAGTACTTTTTGGACTGTAGGCGAGAGAAAAAGATGGTTGAATTCTTGCAGTTTCGTCAGGACCATTTGACCGTAGAGCAATATGAAGTGAAATTCGCCGAGCTGTCTGAGTTTGTACCATGGACGATTAGAGATCCTATGAATAGGATGAGAAGATTTTATGATGGATTGAAACCTGAGATTAAGGATCGACTGGTGTCGCTAGACATAAAGAGTTATAGAGAATTGTATGAAAGGGCCCAATCTGTGGAGAAGAGCATGACTGACAGAGTAATCGTATCTGGATCGCGATTCGCGCTTTCTTCTAGGGATAACCGTCGGATAGAGAAGAGGCCGATGTATGCCAACAAGTATCACATTCCGTCTAACCGGAGGAGTACAATCAAGAAGCCGATGTTCCGCCAAAGTGAGAAGTGTCGCCTGTGTCGCCTAAGGCATAGGTCTGGTCTCTGCCCGTATAGAGGGGGAGAATACTTTAAATGTTACCAGCTGGGACACCAAGTGAAGGACTGCCCAATGAGAAATAAGACAGAGCAAGCACCGTTGCCGCGAGAAGGACAAACTCGAGGAATTGTTCAGCAGGACAACCAGGATTGACTCTACTGGGAGTAGAGTAACTTTTGAGCTAAGATGTTCTAGTACTGATTAGCAATAGCTAGTTGAGTTTGAAAAGACTTTTTGTGGATAAGGCTTATGGATATGGGTTTGTATTAAGACGAATGGTACCTTGTGGATTGCATAAGTTTAAAGTGTTGTTTGGCTTGGATTGTCTTAGCTGTTGTTTTTCTGTGGATCTTAATTAATGACTAGATGATTATTCGTAGAAGAGCGAACGTGAATGGTGACATTGATCTTTAAGGTATAATGAGCTCCCAAATAGTCAGAAGGTACCATTGATAAGATCGATGTGAAGGCAGCTAATGAGTGATGAGTAATAGGGAAAAATCTTTCACTACACGTGTTTGAATTGGGATGTCATGGGTAAGTGAGACTTATGTACTTTGCAGAATCGGTGAAGGATGAGTTATACCTCCGAATCTTGATCGGAGAAGGCCTTGCTGCATGACAAAGGTAGTCTTGGGACGACTTGAGGCCCGTATGGTACAGTGGGCTTCTAACCTAATGAGATCATGGTGAAATGTGCACTACCTGAGGACTGTAATTTAGACATTTGCATAGAATAAGGACGGTAAAGACGAACAAAGAAAGTTCGTAAGGACAATCTGGTGTCAGACGACATGGTAGGTCGCCAGTTGGAAGCACAAGTTAAGGAGATTGGAGATACTCCTGAATAAGATTAAGATTGCGAGATGTGACAATTAAGGATGGATAGTTATCAGAGTAGCGCATTGGAAGCATCGTAAGGCCACACGATTTCTTGGAATAATGACCATAAGGGTCTTGCTTTTGGTAAAACAGAAAATCGATCGGAACTCACCATAGTAGTTTCAGTGTTAGTTCGAATAGTTTGATGAGGCACCAAGATTCGAGATAAGGTTACTAAGGTTTTGACAGAAAAATTTTTTAAGGCCAAACTTATGGAAAAGAGTTAGCATATTGGTAAGTCAAAGAAGAACATTACAAGCCTAGCGGACTCCTGCAACCATTTGGAATTCTAGAGTGAAGGTGGGAAAAGATCACAATAGATCCGGGATGAAACTTCCTAGTGGTCAAAGGATAAATTACTCAAATTAGAGTGTAGTAAGCAGATTGACGATACATGTGCAAGTGTTAACAGTGTGAAGAGATTCAGTTTGGTATAAAAGTGATGCTCCAAGATCTAGAATCGACCCAAGCTTAAGACTCGGACTGTTCGCAAACAACGACCAAGGGTTGAGGAAGTCACCGAGAGTTTTGAGGTCGCCCTCGACGTGGATGATGGCCTGATTTACCAGTCCGCTGTGCTGATTGAGGCTCGACTGTGTGACGATCTGAAATCAAGCATAAATCGATTTGGGTTGATCTGGCTCAGTTGTAAGTCAACCATAGGATCACCCTGAAGTATACCAAGGATTGATTCGTGGCATGATTTGCGAGCTATCATTGATCGATATTCAGGATAGCCATGGACCCAGTGAGGAACGATTTGTACTAGAACCCTGTACCAACCGCGCACTAGTCAAAGGGCTGATCACCCTGAGTTATGTGGCGTGTTGTTGGAAGAATGCGGGTCGAGTTGAACTAATCCTGCATCAACTTGAGTTGGTCATGAGAGGTGATCTCGATAGTGTTCGATTGTACCACCGGTCTAGGAACGGGCAATTCCAACCCTAAACCGGAATATTGAGGTGGTCCTCGACTCGCCAGTCATTTGTGAGTTGACACTGTTCAACAGAATGGATGTCCTGACCCTCAGTTGGATTTGGAGTCCGAGTTCGGTTATTCGTTAGATGTTTCTAGAATCGACAAGTGATAACTTCAGACCATAAGGAGTTGACGGATAAAAAAGCGAATCATTAGTCGACCTTCTTCATGTAAACAGAATGCCCAAATTGTCATTAGTATTAGTCATGTTTGATATCTATGGACCAAGAGGAGAAGCAACGTTAAATTCTTCTCATTGGAAGTTAAGAAATGGTTAATGGATTTGTGAGAGTGATTAATTACTGTGGCCACTGGGACGACCGACAATGGAAAGGGACAGTAAAGTTAGATGATCACAGTAGAGTTGTATCCTTAGAGTTGGATGGTCCAACATGTTTAAACGAATTGTTGATATGGAATTAGGTCAGATTGGTAAGCGATGAACGTAAGTTTGAATCTAACTTGGATTCGTTAGTCGCGGTGTGGTCTTGATTCTTTAGGTAGAAATAAAGATTGATTTGAAGCAAGCTTAGTGTGAACTCTGGGGTGATGAAAGTGTAGTTCAGTATGGCCTATCATCCGAAGACGGATGGTCAGTTTGTAAGGACAGATCAGATTTTGGGAGTACAAGTTTAAGATATGGAGTTGGATTTCAAAGGTAATTGGGAGGAACAGTTACCAGCAAAGTATTGAGATGGTACTTTCCGAGGCATTATTTAGTAAAGCATGTGGGACGCTAGTCTGTTTGGATTGACATTGAGGAAAGAAAGATTAATAGAACAGCCGATAAGTGTGATCAAGGTTATCATAGACAGATAGAGGACAGTTAAGTGTTATCAGAAAAGTTACGCCGATAAGAGGTGAAGACTTTTGAAAATTCAGGTGGGTGATCATGTCTTTTAGAAGGTGTCGCCTAGGAGAGGGACATCTCGTTTTGGCAGTAAAGGAAAGTTAAGCCCAAGGTATGTCAGACCTTTCGAGATTTTGGAAAGAATTGAGAATTTGATGTACTCTCTTGTGTTGCCATCGAGACTTGTCCAAGGATAATATTTTTTCATGTGTCAATATGGAGGAAATATGAATCTGACCCCACTTATGTGCTGGGTTATGAGGAAACTGAATTGGATGAGTAGACATCGTATGTGAGAAGTCCAGTTGGGATAGTGGATAGAAAGAGCGAGTGCTCTGGAACAAGACGATCCTACTAGTCTAGGAGGTTTGGAAACACCATGGTACTGAAGGAACTAGTTGGGAAGTTGAGGAAGTTATGAGGGACTTTTAATTGTTTGAAGGGTCATAGCAGTACTTCAATTTCGAGGACGAAATTTCCTAAGTGGGGGAGAGTTGTGACGCCCTAGAAATCCGACCTCGGTGAAGTCCCTGAATTCGATAAAATGGTTTAAGATCGAAATTTCAGTCGATAAAATTTATTGGATCGAAAGGACTGAAGAGGCGAAGTTTGGACGAATTCTGAAGTTCAGTCGGTTTAGATTAGGTTCGAAATTCCTAGTCGCCGCGAATTAGGATTTCAATCCTTGCGACCCGAGCCTAGCCTGTGAAATTACGAAAATTATCCTTCGTCTAGTTTACCAAGTTTCGTTCAGTCTCGATTTGTCAATTGACTATTTTGCCCTTAGATATTTGGCGTATAGGACAACTTGCCCCAAAAGTCCAAGTGGGGCCCTCTTCTCTCTCTCCTCTCTTTTCCTCACGTGGGCTGCTGCCCCTCTTTCATGATGCCTCTCTCTCTTTCCTCCCTCTTCTCTTTCTTTTTCTTCTTCGTTCGTTTTTGGAGGACCTCACGACCGAACGCCCACATCCTCTTCCTCCGTGAGTTTTGGCGCGACCACCACCCACCATCGACGACCATCATCTCCAGCCACCTCCAGCCGTCGCCACCGACCTCGTCCCGGCCGCCGTTGGCCGTCGGACAGCCGGGAAACCACTGCAGAAATCCCGGCCCGTAGTCCCTGTTCTGACCCAAGGAGACCCGAGCTTCCCCGGCCGTTCGCGACGTCACTACCGGCAACCACTACCTCATCAAGGTCCATCAACCTCCCTCGACTCCCCCGAAGCCACCCCGCCGCCGATCAACCGCCGGAGCCGCCGCAAACCCCCACGGAATCGCCGATGCCCTGTTTTTGATACAGGTTCTATTTTTCTTCGGTCCGGCCGTTTCCGGCGACACCGTCTCTCACCGCCACCATCACCGAACTCTCAAGACCCCTCTTCACCTTCCCTCAGCTCGGCCGAGCTCGCCGTCGTGCGTGGTGGTCGGTAGGCCGCCCGAACCGCTCCATTGTTTCTCAGCGCCGTCCCCTACTCGCGCTCCCGATTCTGTTCCGCCGCGGTTTTGCCGTCTCCGGCCATTCACCGCGGCCCTTGGCCAGTCCCGTAGGTTGCCCTCAAAGCCTAGGTAAGTCCCCGATCCTTGACCGGCCTTACCGCGGCTCTTGAGGACGAGAATCGCCGGAAAACAGTCCGATTTCCCTGTTTCACACTTTGACCGCCCCTGTTTTAGGCCGTCGCCGCTGTTCGCCGGAGCTCCTGCCGCCGGCCACTTGTCCCGGCGACCTTGCCAAACTTCCCCGTGGTGTTCTCGAAGCTTGGGTTCGCATCGCCGCACGATAAGCCCTAGGTCCGCCGTGGACCGCCGCCGCCGCCTCCGTCGTCGTCGGGGACCGTCGACGCCGTGTCGTCGTTTTTGAGACCGCCCGAGCTAGCTAATTGTGAGTTGACCCTAACTCTTGGTTAGGGTGCTAATTGCGCCTAGGATTAGTCATTTGGTCAATTGTGGTATTTAGGTACACGATCGGGGCCGGTCTAAATAGAAATTGGGATTAGGATAAATGGCTGATCGATTTGATTAGCCGGATTGATTAAATTGTCCGTGGCTAGTTGTTGTTATAGAATTATTGATTGATTGATTGGGCAATGGATTGCCGCTGTTTGATCGAGAGCGAGCGATAGGCTAGAGACGAGCGAGCGATCGACGACGTTTAAGTCGGATTGACTAATAAATAATTATTGCACGAAGTGAGCCTTATGTGGCCTATGGGGACTGGTTTTCTTGCTATAGCCTTCTTTTGACTCATTGGATCGATTGTCTCGCTGGAATGACTGATTGAATGTTTGTGTGTGCATTGACTGACTGAACGTTCATTTGGGGGTTAAGGACCTCGTCTGTGATTGTGGTGACTAGTGGTTAGTCTGCATTTGCATATGACCATGTGCGAAGTCAAAATACATATTTTAGCATGAAAATGGCATTTGGCCAAGATTTGTACATGTCGAGTGAGCATCTGGCTTTAACCAAAGATAATGAAATGGGTTGATTGCTGGATGGGGATTGTATGGTCATATGAGGATAACGATGAGCATTCCTGGCAAGTTCGTGTCGTACCAATCTGATGGAATCAAACGACTTGCCGAAAGGACGACAGCTCTGATCCGGTGTTAACTAGTACGGATGCAGAGTTGGTCGGATGCCGGTCGCAATGGAGGTTGGACCGACGCCCCGTATAGGGATGCCTACCTGCTGGTGCCGTGCTTGACGCACTGGATACACCGCTTGTAGTAGCCGTTGCCGAGAGTAAATGAGCGTATCTCGGTTTTGTCGGTAGAACGCTGGATCACACTGAGGTGTTGGATCGCGTTATTTGTGAGAATCGAATCACGCCCTCTTTTGCGTAGATCCTCTCATGTGCCGGAGGCACCATCATCGTTAATAAATGGACTTGTGTGATGTCCTGTTCATATTTGTGAATGTGATGCCGTGATTGACTGTTGAGTTGAGTCAAGTATTACATTGTGTGTGGCTTAATGCTAGTAAGTATGCATGTGGATGATCATTTTGTTATGGTTGTAATTGGGTGCTATAGGTGGTGTTATGATGTGTAATATCTCTGTTAGGATGCCCTGGGCGAATCAGTTTCCTAACCGAGCTTAGGCTTGATTCACTGAGATTTATGCTCACCCGTCATGGGATAACATTTTCAGGTCTCAAGTGACGAACTCTCGTGAACGCCAAGGATTGGCTGTTGGAGTAGTCTGTTGAAGTAAGTGAGAAGTTGACCTCACCTGACCAAGTGACCTTTTAAAGTTTTGTCTAGTGATAGGTGATAGGCCGATAGCGTGCCTGGAAAGCTATCTCTATGACCTCGTAGCGATTTGGCAAGAGATGTCGCGGGCTCGAGAGTCGGGGCGTGACATTCCTAGCTCTATTTCTATTCCTTGAATGAGTTTCTAAGCCAAGAAAGGTGTTTGATAACGGCACAAAATTTCTATTTTTGGAACAGAATTTCGTTTGATAATAGCATAAAATTTCTACTATTTAAAAATAAAAATTATTATTTATATTTTACTCCTACGGCAGTGGCGACCGTTGATGGGTGGCAACAATGGCCACCGTCGAGCGGCGAAGGTGGAGACGACGGTCGGCGATGGAGCGGCGGTTGGCAGTAGGTGGGGGTGGCGGTCGGCGAGCAGCGGTAGGTGGAGGCGGCAGCTGGCGGTGGGTGGTGAGTGACGATGGGCGTCGATGGTTGGCGGGCGGTGGTTGGTGGAGGCGGTGGCTGGCGAGCAACGATGGGCGCCGGTAGGTAGTGGCCGGTGGTGGGCGGAGGCGGCAGTTGGCGAGCGGCAACCTACGGTGGGCGTTGGGGGTGGCGGCCAGCGAAGGTCGTCGATGGGTGGAGGCGGCAGCCAGCGAAGGTTTTCGGGGTGTGGCAACAGGCGATGACGATGGCCATGGCTGCCCGCGGTGAGTCGGGAGGAAATGGGCAGTGGTCGGTCTAAGCAAGACATGGCCGAATTGAACTGTGGGATCGAAATTGGCCCGGAACCGGCCCGTTGACCTGGCCCACGGTTCCACATTTTTCGCAATCGGCGATTCCGGGCCGGCTCTGAACAACCATTTTAAAAAAAAGAAAAAAATTGAGAAAATGATAATTGCTTAAAGTGGGATTCAAACCCTTGGTCTTTTGGTTGAAGCAAGTACCCTAAACCACTCAACTACCTTCAATTTGATTATTAATATTGCAAATAAATTATAAAGAAAAAGGTATGGACAAATTGAATCGGCGGTTCCTTGAACCGGCCCGGAACCGCCAGTTCCCCCTTTTCATGGAACATGAACCGCCGATTCCGTCGAACCGATCATGTCTAGTCTAAGCCCTAACAAGTGATGCCCTAACTTATTTCTATTTTTTATTTTAGAAAAAAGTAACTTTTTCTACTTCTCATTCCTCTCTCAAATCTATTTTTAAACCAAAAATCTAGCCCTACAATAAAAAAAATTAAATTGCCTAATCAAGCACATTTTTGTTCCAAACTTGTTTCTCGAAACACCAAAAAAAATAGAAAAATAGTGAAACAAGAATATTATCATGCACGCCCTTAATATGATTTTATTGACCCACGCAAAGTGCGGAATTAGGACTAGTACCTAATCGATATTTGTTCATTTGAGGAAATGATGCATCATTAATGTTTGTCACATTAGCGCAGAGAATAGGGTGGAGACTTGTACATAATATGATGTTAAGATGGGTCATCCATTTTAATTACTCGACGGTTCATATATTCACCATTCTTATCTTGATTGAGACTATTGGTAGCGGTATTTTGTAGCCTTTTATTTTTGGGCAGGACGACATGGAGCAATATGCCACTTCTATGGTGCTTTCATCTAAGTTTTTGACTAGTGTTTTAGTTCCGGTCTTCACTTAGGTTACGCTAGCGAGCTTCGTGGCGCTTATCAAAGGAACTGAAGAACTTCTATTTTGGCCTTTATTTTTAGTCTATAATTATTATATGAAGATGTCTTTTCATGTATTTTCTCAAGTAGTATGGAAGTTCCAAGGGTCCTCCCTCCCTCCACCCGTGCTTTGCTTTTTTTGCGTTGGTATATGATCCGCATTAAAAGTTGAGCTGACGGCGGACTGTGTAAACCTTACATGTTCGAGAAAATTCCTCCTGGTGAAACAGTACAAACGTGGCAACTCCATGCCACGTGGGCATGGCCAGCCCTTGTTTATCATTTCGAAAACTGAACTTCATTTCTCTTTCCCATCCAATTAGTTTAGTTGTAACGTTACTTCAATATTCTTAGTATGATTTCATTGACTTGCCCAAGGAGAGTGGGTTTATAATTTTGCCCAAGGAGAGTGGGTTTATAATTAGTATCTAATGGATGTTTGTCCATTAGCGATGGAGAAAAGGATGTGAAGATGTGGGTGACTGATCATGTGACGCCCTGGAAATCCGACTTTGGTAAAGTTCATGAATTCGATAAAATAGATTAATATTGAAATTCAGTCGATAAATTTATATTGGATTGAAAGGACTGAAGAGATGAAGTTTGGATGAATTCTGAAGTTCAGTCGGTTTAGATTAGGTTTCGAATTCTTAGTCGTCGCGAATTAGGATTTCAATCCTCGCGCCCGAACCTAATCCCGACAGAGCCTAGCCTGTGAAATTACCAAAATACCATACGTCTGTTGTACCGAAAATTCGTTTCAGTCCAGAATTACGAAATGACCAAATTGCCCCTCAATTATTCATGTGGGATAATTTAGCCCCAAAAGTCTTCAAGGTGGACCCCATGCCCCTCCCATCAGCCTTCTCTCTCCTGATCTCTCTTTCACGATCACTCTCTCTCTCTCCTCCCTCTTCTCGTTCTTCTTCTTCGCTGTTTTGGGGTACCCACGGCCGAACCGCACACCTCCTCCTCTGTTCGATCTTTGGCGCGCCACCACCACCTCACCACCACCGACCACGACCTTCAGCAGCTCCCCGCCATCACCCTCGACCCCTCCACCGCCGTTATCAGCCGCCGGAAGACCGCGAAGCCGTCGCGGGAAGCTGTCCCTGTTTTCGGTCCCCTGCACCCGAGCCACTCGAGCCCCTTCCCCGGCCGTTTGTGGTGTCGCCGAACCCAACCATCGCACCGCCGTCACTCACCACCTCCCCCTCGACCAAGCCGAAGCCATCCCGCCGGCGATCGACCACCGGGACCGCCGCGAACAGGCCCGAGAAGCCCGGTGCCCTGTTTTCATGTGTGGTCCGGTATTTCTTCAGATCCGGCCGTACCAACTGTCGCCGCCTCTCACCGCCGCCACCAACGAGCTCCCAAAGCCCATCCCCGTCGCCCCTGAGCTCGGCGGAGCTTGCCGCCGCGCGTGGCTGCCGGAAAACGCCTCGAAACCCTCCCATGTTCCCGGCCGTTCTCCTCTGTTCGCGGGCCCGGTTCTATCCCGCTCCCGTTCGGCCACCTCCGGCCGCCCTTCGCCACCGTCGTCGCTTCCATCAGCTTCCCCGACGTCCCCTCAAGCCTCCGCCGTCAACCCTTCAGCCGGCCGCCCGCCGTCGGCCACCGTTTCCGCCGCCGCAGCCCCTGCCCTGTTTTGGGCCGGGTTCGTGGGCCAGTGGGCAGGGCTGTGGCCTGTTCTGACCTGGGCCGTGGCCTGTGGCATGGGCCGGGTGGCTGGGCCTTCGTGCCAGATCCGTGGGCCAAGTTGGCCGAGAGTTGTGGCCCATGGGCCGTGGGTTTGGGCCATTGTCCAAGGAAGTTGAGCCATGATCCGTGAGACACCGAGAGGAATTCCTAGCCTCACCGAAGTTCGTGAGTTCGTCGCCGCTCGTGTTGACGCCGTAGAGACTGCCCGAGCTTAAATTGGATGTGAGTTGACCCTAATATTTGGTTAGGGCGCTAATTGCGCCTAGGATTAGCCGTTTTGTTAATTGTGAAATCTAGGTACACGATCGGGGTCGGTCTAAATAGGAACTGGGATTTGGTTAAATGGCCGATCGATTAGGTTAGCCGGATTGATTGAATTGTCTGTGGCTAATTGTTGCTAGTTGATTGACTGATTGGATAATGGATTGCCGTTGTGTGATCGCGAGTGAGCGATAGGCCAGAGACGAGCGAGCGACCAATGTGCTAAATTGAATCGATTAATAAATAACATGGCATGAATTGAGTTGGATATTATTTGATTGAGTTTGATTAGTCAGGATTGAGTTATGGCTTCGTTGATTGAATCGCTTTACTGAAATGCCTGATTGGGGGTAGTGAATGTTCTTTCACTGTCAATTGATGATTGAGGGTTAATCAACCGATGTGTGGTTGCTATGACTAGTGGATAGTCGGCATGTACATATGACTGAGTGTAAAGTCAAATGACATATTTTAGCACGAAAATGGCCTTTGGCCTAGACTTTTACATGACTGTGTGAGCATCCGGCCTTAACCAAAGATAATGAAAATTGTTGATTGCTGGATGTATTATGTATGGTCATACGAGGGAAAATAATGAGGTTCTTGGCAAGTTCGTGTTCTATGATTTGTACGGAACTATACGACTTGCCAGAAGCACGATAATTCATGCCCCGTGCCAGACGTACGGTTTTAAGGGATTATCGGATGCCGGTCGCAACTAGTGTTGAACCGACGCCCCGTTTAGGGATGCCTACTTGCTGGTGCCGTGATGGGTACACTGGATACACCGCTTGTAGTAGCCGTTGCCGAGAGTAAAGGAACGTAGACCGGTGCTGCCGGTGAGACGCTGGATCGCACTAAAGTGTTGGATCGCGTTATTGGGAGAGTCGAATCACGCCTTCTTTCGCGTAGATCCTCTCTGGTGCCGTGGGCACGATCACCGTTAATAAAAAGATTGAATACAATGTAACTTCGTGCATGGGTTAGTGTGAGCGCATCCCGACTACGAAGTTTGGAATGTGACAAATGGAGTAGGAAGACGGACGTACATTCTCGCTTGTGTTCGAGTTATGATTGTATTGTGTGCATACTGGTGGATGTAATGCTGTGATATAGTTGATTGATTGGTTTGACCGTTGAGTCGAGTCAAGCATTGCATTATGTGTGGTTGAGCTTGGTAAGTGTGCATGTGGATGGTTGTTATAGTGTTGTTTGTGAATGGCGGTTATACGTGCCTGTGTGGTTCTTGATCTTCTGTTAGGATGCCCTGGGCGAATCAGTTTCCTAACCGAGCTTAGGCTTGATTCACTGAGATTCATTCTCACCCCGTCGTGGGATAACAATTTCAGGTTCATTCGGATGGAGCTTCCTGGATGCCAAGGATTGGCTGTTGGGGTTATCTGTTGAAGTAAATGGGAGATTGACCTTACTTGACTAAGTGACCTTTTGAGGTCTAGTGAGCCGCCCTGAAGTATGGGGTTATTTAAGTTGACTATAGCCCCGTAGGGTTAAGATTCATTTGTTTATTTTGATTGACTTGTAAAGGTTTGTTTTTGAATGATTGTTATGACTACCTATTTTTCTATCCCTGTTTGTTTTTGGGTGTTAGGAAGTGAAAACGTTTTCCGCATGCGTAAGTTAATGGTAGGTCGATAGTATGCATGGGACGCTATCTCTATGACCTCGTGGCGATTTGGCAAGGGATGTCACGGGCTCGAGAGTCGGGGCGTGACAGATCAAGTAAAGAAATATTAAAATCATATCTATATAATTAGCGAATCATATTACTGTTAACAGTATTCAACTTATAAACTAATAAAGTATTGAGAGCCGTTGAAATGGTATTTTTCCCATGATATTACTAATGGATTATTTGCTCATTTTGCTAGACGTATAGAGAACTCAACATGATCCTGGATGAAAATCCTCATAGATCGACATGGAGTTAGCTTTGATTACTTAACTTCATTTCTACGGGTTATTAAATTTCAAGTGTCTTATGTATAATCTGTCAACCTATCACACTAAAATTAAGTTTAGCAATGGATTTCTAACTTTTATTGAAATGATTATTGCACAAAGCTTTGATTACAACGAGCTAAAAAATTGTAATCTCATTTCGACATGATCGACCATATAAAGTGCTTTACCCGGACAGTGATTCAAGTCAAATCATTTTGATATTTCAATAGCTGGTTATCATCTGTTTTCTCTTTAAGCCACTTGATGTGTGTGCAGTTGAAAAAAAGAAGGAGATCAATCTACTTTGTTAAATTAAACTAATAATTTGATAAAACATTATTTGAGCAGTAGCATTAAGCCACTCTTTGTTTCTCTATATATTTGAGCTTAAGCTAATAATCATAATGGATTGAATATCGATCTGGTGCATACCCACAAAGACTAACATAAAACATGAGGTGACTTGAATATTGAATTGATGACATTCTATAATGAAGTAAATGTCACGTGAATGTGGGCATGTCCTTGTCGGTTTGTTCATATAATTAATCACACCGTGTTATGTCCACGATAACATACTGTGTAAAATACTTGTTACATGAGCGATGATCCGCAATTCACAGTAAATGATCCTGAATACATCTTGAATACCAGCTGTAGTACTCCAATTATTTGCAATTCCAGAGCTTTTTATTAAAATAATACAAAAAATAATAATATTTACAATTTTAATATTAATTTTTTTTTACCAATTTAGGTCTCCCTCGGCGGGTGACCCGCCGAGGGAGACCAAGAGGGGGGGCCACGGCGGCCCCCACCTCTCCCTCGGCGGTTGACCCGCCGAGGAAGAGGTGGGGCCCGCCGCAGGCCCCCATCTCCCTCTCCCTCGGCGGTATCCGCCGAGGGAGTGGAAGTGGGGGGCCACGGCGGGCCCCCTTCTGCCGTGGGGGCAGGAGCCCCACGTGGGGGGCCCCGTCCCCTAGTCCCTCGGCAATAGAAATGTCGAGGGACTCAGGGGGCGGGGCCCCCCACGTGGGGTCCTGCCCCCCCACGTCCAGCCGCCCCTCCCCCCCCCCTGGCGGCAATTCAATTGCCGAGGGAGAGGGGCGATCCCCACGCGAATTTTTTTTTCCCTCTCCCCAGCAATTAAATTGCCGAGGGAGAGGGCGCCCCCCGCGTTCCAACAAAAAATAAAAAATCTCGTTACTTTTTTTTAACCAACATATTAACATTTATAAAGATATATAATGGAAATTTGATTTTCGAATTAATACAAAACATAAAAGCAAGCTGGTAGAATATATAAAAAGAAAAGAAATTACATAATAAATAACAATCGTCATCTGCAATTACATTTACTAATGATATCGTTCTCCTATATGGCCTCCTGTCCCACAATCAGGTCGTCTTCTTTGTTCGGCAGGTCTAGTACTGTATCGAGGACGAGGATCCGGATGATTAGGACGGGCAGAAGATGAAGGCATATCTTGATAAAATATGCCACGTCCAGACGCTACATTTCCTACTGTATGTGGGTATTCAAAAAGAGGAGAGAAATTTGGTCCATATGAACCGGGAGAATTGGCTGGAGTTTGAGGCTGTGGATTGAATCCCCCGTGAAATGGGCTGACAAACTGTGAGAATCCTACAGATTAACTTGGCTGGCCAAACCCTGCAGAATAACCTGGCTGGCCAAACCCTGCAGAATGACCTGGCTGGCCAAACCCTGCAGAATAACTCGGCTGGTCAAACCCTGTAGAATAACTCGGCTGGCCAAACCCTGGAGTGAACCCCTGATCGAAATCTATCGCATGATACTCCAAAGTGTAGGGGACGCTATCACCAGTTGGAGGAGGTCGAGCAGTCCTCCGAGTCGGCTGAACAGCCTCAGGTAACTCATCATCAGGCCCAACGGGTTCTGCTATAGTTGCTGGCTGGGGTGGTGGCATCATTGTTAGCCGCCTCTCCTCATTTTGGGCATGTTCCATTGCCGTAGCTATATTCTCCAAAGCTTCCCAAGCCTCCCGAGATGGATTGAAGTTACGTATGATATGTAAGATGTGTTCGACACCATCGCCCTAGTAATGATATAAAAAATAACAAAAATGATCAAATACGTTATATTACTAAAAAATAATTATTGAAATTTTTTTGACACATAATGAATTAAATTGAAAGTGTTTGCACGAACCGCGACACCCAATGCAGCTCCCGCAATAGAAATCCACTTCCGCGTATGTCTACGGTACCATTCCATATATGCTGAATGAAAATGGAGTTCTTCCGTTGCAGGATGACCATTGACAATATAATCGGTACGATTGTCCCACATATCAATCGACCGTCTGTGCTTTTTTACCCAATCCTTCCCAACTGGCCTTAATTCAATATCATGAAAGCGCGTATGATCATGCGAAGGTATAGGTATCGGTTGCTGCATACCGAATTGGCGAAGGACTCGGTCTGGATAATGCCACTCAACTATCTAGTAACAGATGAGTGGGACACAAGCTCTCCAAATGTCTCGTCCTTGCAGGCAGTAAGCTGGTAGATCCCTCAGAATGTCATTGGTGTAGGGCTTCCAAATAATCTGTTATTGTAACAAAATACATCAAATAAAATCAATAATTAATCTAAAAGCTAACATTATATTAAACCCGTTGGTTAATATCATTACTTACATATTCTGATGTCATTCTATCAAGTTGAAAGCGCAAATGTGACAACGCATGTGTGGGAACTGCCGTTGTCTGTAGGCCTAGACTCCATCTGCATTAAAAAAAATTATATAACAGTCTAGCTGGAAAGAATTAATGCCTCGTGAACCTAAAAAAGCAACAGATCACATACCGACTACCAAGAGGTGCATCTTCCAAAGGACGACGGTCTATTAGGGTTGGGGCGATGCATTTGAAGCGCTCGCACGCCCAAATCTGTAATACATGTAAGGCACCCCCGATTTGATGCGTCTTGAAATCGGTTGCACTGCATAGCTCCCGATATAACCAAGCAAGCGCTGCTGAACCCCAACTATACTGCGTAGAGCCGTCGAGGTTCCTTAATAGTGGAAGAAACAGCAAACTAACTCGGGCCCCTGATTTATCTGCAAAAATAGATCCTCCAAGTAGGCGGAGAATAAATGCCCTAGTATGCTGTATGATGGTGACATCATCGGCGTCGGTCGGAAGCTCGTCAAAGCGGTCTTTCAGCCATCCTAAGTTTATCTGTGTGCCTTTCAAGTTGGGTGGGCGATCACCGAGTAGATCATCACATAGAGTGCCCCAATTGAAATTTGTAGGGCCAGTAACTGCAAGTCCATCAATGGGCAGCCCTGTGATCAGCGCAATATCTTGTAGAGTGATAGTACATTCACCTTCCGGCATATGAAATGTGTGCGTCTCAGGTCTCCATCGCTCAACCAACGCGGTAATCAAATGCCAGTCTAGCTGGAAAAAACCCAGCATATAAATTCCATAAAATCCCGAGGCCCGAAGATAAGGGACTATGCGCGGATCAAGATCATCGATATCAACGTGTAACATCGCTCGCTGACATCTAAGAGGTACACAATGATGTCCCTGTGAAATGTAAAATAAATTGTTAGTAATAATTTTCACATTGCCGTTACAAATGACATATGAACTGATAAATTTTTAAAATACCTTAGCGTTCCATACGGTCTCTGATCTATGTCGGGCCTGCCCTGTAAGAAGGGAATCATCCTCAGGTCCCGGCTGAATGTAAGTCCTCTGTGCCATATCTACAATTGTGATATTATATTATTACAATAAATTCACATACATAATGTAATAATGAAATATTTAAAAAAATGTAACAATGATAGACATAATTCAGAGGTAATTTACATATATAATGTAACAACATTAAAAAAGACAAATACAGTTCTTTACTCAAAGAAAACAAATTACTATATCTAATTTACATAATTCTCACAACTGTGAGCTATTCTCGGGTCGATCTGTATGCACAAGTTTCAATATTGTGCCCTGATTTTTCACAATTACTACAAAATAAGGTGCCCGCAGAACTACTGCTAGGCGTCGTCCAGTCCATCTCATTACGTATCCGTGAGATACGGGGTATTCCTTTTTTCCTAATGCGTCTCGGGTCTGGCACTAATGGCAGCACGTCAGATGTAGACCAATAATCAATATCGCCTGACGGATGATATGGATACTGATAGCACTGAAGGGTTTTGCCCATCGTGTAGCACTCATCCACGTACATTTTGTAATCAACATCATGTGTTTGACATGCTGCAATTACGTGGGAACATGGAATTTTAATCTCTTGAAATTTTCCGCACGTGCACGTTCTCTGGTCTAGGCTCACTATGTGCTTCCGGCCTCCTGATCCTCTGGATCTGTCAATTCCAGTTTTTACTTCAAAAAGTCCTGAATCAGAGTCGAAACGTGTCACTTCATGCCAATTTGCACGTTGACTGTTTTCTTCGAGCGTCTGACCCGCAAAATTCGTGAATATACGTCCTTGGGCCTCCTGCATCCTCAACGTCGTTCTTCTCGTGTCAAAATACTGGTTCAGCTGATAAAATATCTTATCCACCATAGCCGTTATTGGCAGACCACGATAACCCTTTAACATGCCGTTGACCGATTCAACTACATTTGTTGTCATCGCTCCATATCTTCTCCCTCCATCATAAGCCAGGGTCCATTGTTCTCTTGGAATCTGATCACACCAAGCAGCTGTGCGTGGACCCATGCCCCTAATTTGCGCCATGATGCGTTCAAACGTTTGCGGTTGATTCGCGTAAGCTGTATATTACAATAATAATTAGTGCTTAGCACTCAAATTTATCAACATTATTTTCTAAAAAATTAAATTTTTAAATTTTACCTGCCTCCTCAACGAGACCTTGGCCTTCGGCATTTTTGAATTGTCTATTATAGTTGCTGACAATATGCCGTGCGCAAAATCTATGGTGGCCATGTGGAGGACGCCACATTGCTGTCTTCATTGCTTTTATAATTCCTTTGTGCCTATCTGATATTACACAAATATTGTCCCTCCTCCGACAGACATATCTCCGTAATAGAGTCATAAACCAAGTCCAATTGTCATTATCTTCCCGATCGACCACAGCAAATGCCGGCGGGAATATATGATTGTTGCCATCAAGTGAGGTCGCTACAAGGAGCGTTCCTCGATATTTCCCGTACATAAAAGTACCATCAACAAATATCACAGGTCGACAACTTGCAAAGCCTTCAATCGTCTGCTTGAAAGTCCAAAACATGCGATTGAAAAAGGTGCGGCTCCGATCTTCGCTCATGCGATCATCAATCACAAAATGAGAACCTGCATTCTTTAACATCATTTCATTCATGTACTTTCTCAGCCTACCATACGATTCATCCCATCCTCCAAAAATTTCGGCGATTGCCATTTGTTTAGCTGCCCAAGTTTTACGGTAAGTAGGTTCGAAGTGCAGCTTGTCTTGAATTTCTGCCATCAGTGCTTTAATTTTGATATCTGGTTGGGCTCTGACCATTGCCTTTATCTCGCCACATATGTACTTCTGATCAAGTTGTCGGTGATCCCGTGACATTTGAGGATTTGTGCATGTGTGTGGTCCATTGTACTTAGTTATTTTCCAAAATAGGGTGCCCGCTTTATTAGACGCGCGGAGCCTCCAATCACACGGCCCATTCTTATTACCACACCTAATAATATATAGTGACTTATTTGTCACATCAGTGCAAAAGCTCTGATTTCTTGTCAGAGAGTACTCTTTCGCAGCCAACTGTAACGTGTCTCGTGATGGAAACACCATATCAACCTCAAATTCTTTTGATGGATGAAATGACCTACGTCTCGGCTTCGCTCTTGTATCGACTTGCATCATATCAAAGTCGATCTCCGAATGGGGCGGTGGATGTACCAACGGCGAGATGGGATTGCTGCAATGTATGTTGTAGTAAGCATCCATATTGTCATATTCGACATCTTCTTCATCACTGTCATCAATATCCATCCAAGGATCATCATCTTCATCGATATAAATTCCATCATTATCATCGGGCTCCACGTGCTGATTATGCACACCAATGTCATCTTCACCAACATTGGAACATCCTACTTGGTGTTCATCGACAGTTACATAGAACTGTAAAAATCCCATAGAACCAACCCAAAGTGCAAACTGCTGGATCATCCCAACTGTATCATCATTATACACCTCTATAATGTCATGTACATCGTGTGTTGCAATCGGGTATCTATACATCACGCTACGAATATACTGATTTCCCGTTATATTCATTGCGCGCGCAATCGCAGCACGTAACTCATCAAATGTGGAGATATTTCCGAATTGGAACATGGCAGAATGTCCCCCATCGTAATCACGTCCATATCGATTTTGTACTATTGTACCTCCCCAGCGAACAACCGCAAAAGATGTAGACGACATTCTGCTAAATACATAAATTATAAATTATTTTGTAAAAGCTGTACATTGTGCGAAAGATGTAGATGGACCTCTCGAATTTACAATTTTCAGGTTTTTGCGATTTCTTTAGAAGTTTTTCTAATTTTTTGAGAATAATTTCCCAAAAGATTAAATATATCTTTTTTTTCTCGAAAATCATTTTTGCAGGATTTTTCATAAGGAAAAAATCTTTATTTTCTTGAAAAATTGTGGGTCATAATATTGAAAATACTTTTTCGGATTTTTATATACTTTCTCATAATGAGAAAGGCAAAATGGGAGCTTTTTTTTATACTTTCTTTTTGTAATTTTCTTTTATTTTCCCCGATTTCTTATTTTTTTTAATTTATAAATTATTAAAAAAATAATTTTTGGACCGCAACACGTAATTACTTTTCTCGTTCCTATAACAGTACGTATTTTCGCATTAACAGAATACCTAAATTTACGTATTATAGAATACCTAAATTCATAAATATTAGAACTATCGTCACATTAACAGAAAAATTATAACATATTATTAACTATCTATAAATTAGAACTAAATAAATAAATTTATGCTAACGAAAATACAAAAAAAAAACTACAATGAAATTTACCTCAAACGACTGAAGGAGAGTACGCAACGAATGAGGGGCTCACACTGTCAAGAGAAAGACCCGCTTTCATAGAATACCTAAATTCATAAATATTAGAACTATCGTCACATTAACAGAAGAATTATAACATATTATTAACTGTCTATAAATTTTTACTAACGAAAAATTATAAAATATTACTAACTGTCGATAAATTTATACTAAATAAATAAATTAGAACTAACGAAAAATTATAACATATTATTAAATGTCTATAAATTTACACTAAATAACTAAATAAATAAATTTATACTAGCTAAACATTATAACATATTATGAACTAAATAAATAAATTTATACTAAAGAACTAAATAAATAAATTTATACTAACGAAAAATTATAACATATTATTAATTGTCTATAAATTTATACTAAAGAACTAAATAAATAAATTATAACTAACGAAAAATTATAACATATTATTAAATGTCTATAAATTTACACTAAATAACTAAATAAATAAATTTATACTAGCTAAACATTATAACACATTATGAACTAAATAAATAAATTTATACTAAAGAACTAAATAAATAAATTTATACTAACGAAAAATTATAACATATTATTAATTGTCTATAAATTTATACTAAAGAACTAAATAAATAAATTTATACTAGCTAAACATTATAACATATTATGAACTAAATAAATAAATTTATACTAAAGAACTAAATAAATAAATTTATACTAACGAAAAATTATAACATATTATTAATTGTCTATAAATTTATACTAAAGAACTAAATAAATAAATTTATACTAGCTAAACATTATAACATATTATGAACTAAATAAATAAATTTATACTAAAGAACTAAATAAATAAATTTATACTAACGAAAAATTATAACATATTATTAATTGTCTATAAATTTATACTAAAGAACTAAATAAATAAATTTATACTAGCTAAACATTATAACATATTATGAACTAAATAAATAAATTTATACTAAAGAACTAAATAAATAAATTTATACTAACGAAAAATTATAACATATTATTAATTGTCTATAAATTTATACTAAAGAACTAAATAAATAAATTTATACTATCTAAACATTATAACATATTTTGAACTAAATAAATAAATTTATACTAAAGAACTAAATAAATAAATTTATACTAAGGAAAAATTATAACATATTATTAATTGTCTATAAATTTATACTAAAGAACTAAATAAATAAATTTATACTAGCTAAACATTATAACATATTTTGAACTAAATAAATAAATTTATACTAAAGAACTAAATAAATAAATTTATACTAGCTAAACATTATAACATATTTTGAACTAAATAAATAAATTTATACTAAAGAACTAAATAAATAAATTTATACTAACGAAAAATTATAACATATTATTAACTGTCTATAAATTTATACTAAACAACTAAATAAATAAATTTATACTAACGAAAATGCAAAAAAATAATTACTATGAAATTTACCTTAAACGACTGAAGGAGAGTACGCAACG
Source organism: Rhodomyrtus psidioides (assembly GCA_021437785.1). Taxonomy (NCBI): domain Eukaryota; kingdom Viridiplantae; phylum Streptophyta; class Magnoliopsida; order Myrtales; family Myrtaceae; genus Rhodomyrtus; species Rhodomyrtus psidioides. The sequence continues at coordinate 15,497,130 of JAILYB010000003.1, read as the reverse complement.
AATGAGGAGCTCAAACCGTTAAGAGAAAGACCCGCTTTATTTATTTTTTTTATCAAATTCTGTCAAATAAGAAATTTATAAATTATTTTCAATACTACGAAAATATTAACAAAAAATTATACCCGATCGTTTGAGAAAATTTAATATCGGGAGCGTCTGAGGGAGGAACCACGAGCAAGGTAGAGCGAGGACAATCGAAATTGAACGCGATTATCTGAGAGAGGGAAAAGAATGAGCTAGCGAGCGTGATTGAAATGGACAAAATTATTTGAGAGAGTAACTTACCGATGTCGGAAGAACGAGAGAGAGAGAGCGAAGTGTCTGTGAGAGAATGAGGAGTGAAATAGAATGAAGAAGACGACTGCTTCGACTTTACTTTAAGCAAAGTGAAGCATCGCGCAAATGTTCGCCCGTGAAGGCCTAGAGGCAGGCCTGAAGAAGCTATCACATCCCATCCGTCGGTGACGAATGCATGGGAAAATAGAGGGGTCATGCAGCGATAAATATGGAAATGCTGCCGCGTGGTGGAAGGGGGCGAGAAACGAGGAAAAAATATAGAGAGGGGAGGGGGATTTGCCGTGTGTCGGCATGGGGAGGGGGAAGGGGGGGCCCTGCATGCAGGGGTGAGGCCCCCCTCTCCCTCGGCAATTGAATTGCCGCGGGGAGGGGGGGCCTGGACGTGGGGGTCCTGCCCCCCACGGCAGAAGGGGGGCCCGCCGTGGCCCCCCTCTTCCACTCCCTCGGCGGTTCAACCGCCGAGGGAGAGGGAGATGGGGGCCCACGGCGGGCCCCACCTCTTCCTCGGCAGGTCAACCGCCGAGGGAGAGGTGGGGGCCGCCGTGAGTCCCCTCTTGGTCTCCCTCGGCGGGTCACCCGCCGAGGGAGACCTAAATTGATAATTTTTTTTAATATTAAAATTGTAAATATTATTATTTTTTGTATTATTTTAATAAAAAGCTTGCAATTCCACGTAGGGATCTTGACCGAGGCAACTGGTCCTTTAAAAAAAAAATATTGGCCTACGATGATCCGCAATTCACGGTAAATGATCCGCATTATTCAAAATCAAATTGAGTTGCGGAAGTTCCCGAGGGGTTCCACTTGTGCCTGCTCTCTGCCTCGGTACTATAAAATTGAGTTGACGGCAGACTGTAAAACTTACATGTTACGCCTTCCTTCTCTATATCAAGCGTTGGAACTCCATGCCTCGTGGGGCCATGGCCAGCCTTGTCCCATTCATAATATCTCTTTATTCCGAGGGCGATGATGGTTGAAGTTGAAGTCGAAGTCAAATCGGGTTTAGAATGTTTACTACTTTTAAAGCAGATGATGATCATCCCTTTCCTTCATCATCCTCTTTTGCGCTCAAATCTCTTCTTGGCCTTGCTCGTCTCTTGCTCTCTTTCGTTCTTTCTTCCCCTCGGCACAACCATTCTTCCCCTTCTTCTTCTTCTTCTTCTTCTTGTTCGGTGTCTGTTGCTCTTTTTCATCACTCTCTCTCACTTCTCTGTGTCTCTGTTTTCTCGCTCTTTGTTTCTCGTAAAGTGGAATCATCTCTTTCTTCCTCCATTCCAACGCTCCCTTCCCTTCATCCTCTTTTGTACTCAAAATCTCTTGGCCTTCTTTGTCCCCCCATCGCTCTTGCTCTGTTTCGCTCTGTTTTCCATCATTCACTTTCTTTGTCTCTCTGTTTTCTCGCTCTTTCTTTCTCGAAAAGTGAAAAAAAAAATATCAAAGAGAAATGTCGTGCGACTTTGGCCTTTCTACTATATTGGATGTCTTGAAGGGGGCATATAATTTGCTCAAGGGTCCGGTGCAATACGCCCGGTTGTCGCGACCCGTCCGAAAGCGGACGCGGCTAATGGATTACCGATCGCGGGCTTCGGATCGGCGCGGGCCCTCCCAGGCCCATACCAAATCGCGGCGGGGGTATTCTTCAAGGATTCGACGATAAGAGCCGATCGCTTTCGACCTTCAGTGTGGTCGTGGTGGTATGTGCAACTTGTGCATGCATTTGGAGTCGCCACCGGTCTTTCTCGGAGGGTAGACCGGAAACCTTACCAATCGATTGGGAGAGATCGATCAGTTCTACGGAACCAGAGATTTTGGGTTCGGGGACTTGGTTACGACGGTGTCATCACCAACGCCCTTTCGGTACCTAACGCGAGTGATTTTCCTAACTAAGAGTCATGCAGACGCAATTTTAGGTGAGGCAGGCTTGATTCAGTGTTTCATGCAAATTGGAAGACTGTTCCTATCAACCACAATCAATTTAAATGAAAGCGCAATCAAATACATAAATAAATCACACTAATGCGCAAATCGATGAATCAAAATATGCAAAATGAACACATCAAATCAACATGACACTCCTAATAAGGCTCTATTAGCCTAGGGAAGTTTCAGTCAAGCTTGAGAAATTTTTTTACAATTTTTTTTTGACATTTTATGAATTTTTTGATTTTTAATTATTATTATTTTTTTGTTTTTATTTTATTTTATTTACCAATTAATAATCATTTAATAATAATTATCTATTATTATTTAAAAGGGCCGGATCCGGGTCGGGCTCCGGACACGGGTTTGGATCAAGCCATCGGGCTTGATTAGGCCCGAATAAGAAGAGCCAGCTCGGGCCCGACGGACACCACCAGAGGCCCAAGTCCCAAGTTCGTTCCCTCACGAACCGGCCCAACTCCCTCACGCTCAGCCTTCAACCTCTTTAAAATAAAACAGCCCAAACCCACAGCCGGACTCTCTTTTTGCAATAGCCCGCTTGAGTAGCCCACACTAGCCTTATTATCACTATTCATCATCATCAACCTCGCGTCGCCTTCTTGCTCTGCGAAGACCCGACAACGACTCTGCTCCTTCGACACCAACGGCCCTCGCTCGGCTCGCTGTCCGGACTCGCTTGTTATGCCGCCGTTACCCTCACGTCTGTCGGGATAGGCTCGACACGCGGTGGAGACTCGCTCGTCGCCGCCTCTACCTGGCTACCGAACGCCGAGACCACGACGCTGCAAATCAACCGCTACGCCACTGCTTCGGGTCAAGCTCAGGCTCGCATTCCACTCAGCTTGCTTCGCTACTGGATTCACTCGTCAGTCATCAGGATCTCGCCGCGCCAACGGTGGGACTTGCTCGCCGAGCCAATGCCAGGTTTGCTCGCGACCAGCATTGGCTGTCGCACTTCCTGGTCAGACCCGCTAGACTCTCGCGCTCTGCCTCGCTACCGGTCCCCACAGAGACGAACCCGAAACGAGACCTGGCGGGCCGAAGTCGTGCTGGAAGGGACGCGTGGGAGGTTGGAATGGAGACTGGCGGTCAGCTCGGGACAAACGGGAACCTGGCTAGCGGTGGCTCGCGCACGAGGCCACCGTCATCTCGGATCACGACGACAGTGGCCGGACCTATACAGACCTTCAACGAGTCCTTCCCCATGAACCATATTCAACAGGACCACTTTCGACAACTGACCGTCGCCTCGAGTCGCCAACACCACACTCGCTTTCGTCAAAACATCCGTCGAGCTAGACACGACCATGACCACCCGTCATCACTAGTCGTCTCCCATGATCCTACCGAACCAACACCAGTGATGTGTTGCTCGCTAAGCTTTGGGTCCAACCTTTATCCTGCCTCTTGGCACGATAGCTAGGTGCAAGACACTCGGCCAAAGCAACCGAACCAGGAATGTAAAACTGGCCCGAGGTTTAGGTGAAACTCTAAGTGTGCGATGAAAGGAGAGGGAGGCCTCAACTTTTTGGACTTTGCGCAAAACATTGAGACTTCATACGCCACAGACAAATGCTGGACGTTGGCAAGTAGCAGCCCAAGATAAAAGAGACAAGCTCGCATGTGCAGAGATCTGGTCCTTGCCTTAACTAAAACAAGCCAGAGAAGAGTGATGGAAGTTACCTTCAAGAACTTGCTCCGGTTTACGATTAAAGCTAGAGAGGTCCGAGAGAGTCGGATGAAAGCGGATGTGTGGGAGAAAGGTCCTAGCACGGACTCCTCAATCTGTAAACTCCGGATATGAAAAACGGACGGGCGAGTCTTCTGGCAGCCGAGAAAACCGAGTCTCGGGTGGCGACCGTGGAGGACTGAACCTCAAGAACAGAGCTCTCTTCTCACTGTCGAGAACCGAACCCCCCTGACTATCATCTCCTCCTCTTTTTTCCCAAAACTCCCCGCTCTCTTCTTTTTTAAAGCATTCCCCCATGTTCTTCTCTGATGTCCGGGGCGCAAGAGTGGAAGACAATATTCCACTTGTTATTATTTTTTTTCTTCAGTCCCCAACGGAAGACTGCCTTTGTCCCTTTTGTCGGAGAGCATCTTTCACCTAAAATAAGCAATGGAAAAAGTAACGTCAGGTGGTGGAAGAGAAATTTTGAGTGGGCTCTCCGTCACTTTTCTAATATTGAGAAGGCATGTTTGATAGTTGCTTAGGTTTCACCAATTTCGCGCATCCTTTGTGTTCTTCATCAACCTCTTTGGGAAGATGCTTCGGTCCACGGACGCACGTCCGTATCGGTTAAAAATTTAGTCCCGATTCTAACAAGCCACAGAAATACGATAATGATAAAATAAATATGAATTTTTGTTCAGAACAGAGATCAGTTCTGATTCTTTTTTTTCTTTTGTGAATGACTAAAAAAAAAAATTTAATCGAAATTTAGGTGTCAACAGCTGCCCCTCTTTGAGAGGAATCTCATAGAGGTTTCCCTCAAAGACAAGGTGACACCTGTGCTCCGATCGACTCGACTGGAAACAAGAAAATAAAAGGAATCACGACATCTAATTTTTCCTGCTTGTCGATGTATGTTCTTTCTTGAAGGGAAAACATTCATTTGACATGAGAGAGTGAGATAGCAGAGAGACATACCTGCCACTTATCTATTCAATGTTTGTGCGATTTTCGCGGTGTCTGATGGATTCAAGAGAATTTCTAGGAACTCGTACTAAAGTATCCTAGAGAGGTTAAGCTCTGACCTGTATGGTAGGTCTTACCCTTATGAGATTCCTAACTAGTAGGAACCTAAGAAAGGCGTATCTCACGCTTTGGGATTTGCCAAAGATTTTGATCCGTATGGTGGATCAGACCTTTGTGTTGATCCTTACGACAGTATTTACCGATGAGTTGACCCTTATGGCGGTTTCTACCATACTTGACCCTTTAGGCGGTTTCTACCATTGGTTTGACCCTTCAGGCGGTTTCTACCTTGAGTTTGACCCTTCAGGCGGTTTCTACCTTTGGTTGACCCTTTAGGCGGTATCTACCTTGCGATGACCCTTCAGGCGGTTTCTACCTTTGATTGACCCTTCAGGCGGTTTCTACCATTGAGTTTTGAAAAGGGGTCTCATGACGAGGGTTCTCCACGTCCGATGAGACTGTTTGATATTTTGAAAATGGGTCTTGGGACGAGGGTTCTCCACGTCTGATAGGACTTTTTCTTTTAAAAGGGTTTTTCTTCCCCCTTTTTTTTTTGGAGACCCCGAAGTTTGTCGGGAATTCAGTTTTTGAAGCAGTGAAAGATTTTATCTTGACAAAGCTTCACTTGAGTCTGTTGAAGCGACATTCTAGGAGCTGGTTTCTCCAGGTATCCTGCAGAAGTTTGAGCCTGAAATATTCTTCCTCACCAAGAAAACGTTAGTAATCTTTGGGAAGACCACGGCTGTCCATTTGACAAAACTGTATGATTTAAATTTTAATCATGAAATGTGCATTTTGACGCTGGAGGTTATCCAAAGCATTCTTGCAACAAGCAAATGTGATCACAAATTACTTGCATGGAAAATTTGGATCAACAGTTTGAAAATTCCAAAACGAGTCTGTTCAAAACATCAATTGGAATATTTCTCGACAAGGAGGTCTTCTCACCTGTTTTGCGATAGTGGTTTTTTATAGGGGATGCACTCAATTCCCTACTAACCTGTGCCTAGGTTTTAGGTTCATTCGCAGCGCATACATTTTGATTAGTCGGGAGGTCTTCCACGGGACCGTAATGTTAGGCTTGGATATTGGCTTTCAAGGGGGACTCGCTTTGGAGTCGAGGTTATTGAATGAAAATCTTCACCATCTGCTCCGGGTTTATAAGTCAAGAACCCTGCAAAATGAGAAAGAAATAGTCTTGCTCGTACTTCTTCGAGCTAAGCAATATGTTAACCCAAGTGTCTTAGTCAGAGAAGACTGTTTCAGGGTTGTAACATTGGTAGGATTGGGGACCGAAAAAGGCTTGTTTTTGGCCCAGAAATTACGAAGGGTTTGGCATTGGTGATCATTGCAAATTTACCACATGCCCTTTTCCTCTCTGCACCTTCAGTTTTTGGGATGCGCAACCGATTTTTGAGGTGTGCACCAGCTCTTCAGAGAGCGTTTCGTCGTATTAAGAGACTGATGACTCTGTCTGCGTCCCTGCTGCACGCTTGACACCATTTGGGGAGTAGTCTTTTTGATCTGACTCCTTTAGGGATTTCCTCTTTTCCCATCTAGACTTTATTGTGGGTCAATCAAACAGCTTGCACGGGCATCAGCCTTGCTTTTACCAGGCACTTTGCTTTTTCTTAATGCCTTGGATTTTTCTCATTCATTTTTGAAATCCCATTTTTTTCTTCTTCAGGAGATCACTTTAGACATATGATCGAAAGTCTAAACATGTTTTTATCATAAACCCAGGGATTTCTTTGTAATCCCTTAGTCTTGAGCTCTTCCGTTTCTAAAGTGATGCTGCATCCGTCTTGGAAAGTGCAATGATCACCAACGGGTTTATGAAATGATTTTGCAGGCTCAACTTGGCTATGCAAAGGATTCGGTGTGTGTGATAGAGAAATGAATGCTTCTCATCATCCTATGGCACTTGGATTACCATATAAACAACACACAAAGATTAATGTTAGTCCGAGCAAGAAAATTTCTAACCATTTCCTCCTGATGCTGTTGGACTTACTTCTATTCTGTCCCGATGTGGGGTGGTTCTCGACAGGGCTGATAATGAAAAACCTCCGTTCAAATGGGTTATCAATGGTCACCTGTAGTATTTGGGAATATGAAACGAACGCCTCCGTCGTCCCAATCCATGTAATCGCTGCGAATGGTCCCTACCTCCGTAGGTACAGATTTTGCCATCCGATTCACTTCCCTCGTCTCTCAAGTGTATGTAGGATGTGTTTGGATTGGGCTCGCCTCTCTTTTGAGTAAACTTCCTTTTGAATGATTTGACAAATAATCATATTTGGAAAAATTTATTTCTTTCTTTCCCAAAATTTATCCATCGATGGGATTTTGTGATGTATCGTGCATGTTTTATTCATGCTTTGGGCGACCTCCCGATTTAAATCATGAACATCGATGCATTGGATAATTTTCATGACGGCTGAAAGGATTTTAACATTCTTTATCTCCAGCTAACTGGGAAAGGGATACTTACCTACCTGTCGCGGCTGCAGACCCCTGCAAATGTAAAGAAAGCATATCATTGTAGGTTCACGAATTTTTCAAAAATCGAAACGATACATCCTACCCTTGGTCATGTACTCTGACGAGTAGTACATGGGACGTAAAAACTTGTTCCTCTGCAAGGCGACTCCCCTGTCAAGGATAAACAATAAGTGTCAATTCATATTCCCAAATTCGAGACAAGTTGGGACGATACAACTTTATTCTTGGTTCTCATCCCGTTCTGACGTTGCGTATTGATATGAACAACGTCTATCAAATCCGCCTATCCATGCTTGGAATATTTGCAACATCAATGGTTCAGCTGCCCCCGGTTGGGCGACGTCTGTTCTGTTATTTGAACAGATGGCTCCTTGAGTGATTTATCCCCGTTTATCACCTGAGAAGGGAAAGAAAGGAGACATTACTTCGGTATTCGATTGAAGATCGTTTAGGAACGATACATCGTTTTACCAAATAGGTGGCTTCGCGGCCAAACGTATCTCGTATTGAAGTGGTGGATCCCATTATGCTCTGCGGGTGATAGTCATTGTTCATGGAACTTGCTCCACGGATTAAGTGATTAATCCACGGCCCTCGGCTTGAAGATGCTTAAAGGGTGATGTTGACACTCACGCGCAATTAGTTCTAGATATTAATGAAAGATGTTCCCGTGGGAACCTTACAGTGCGATCAACAACGTATTCAACAGGAGTATTCAACCCATTTCCTCTAAGCATTTTTCATCGAGTAGCCATGCCTTGCATCAGACGTTTGATCACCGGCCTTGCGTCACCACTGCGATGGTCCTCCGGCTCCAAACTGATCGAGCCAAAGATTGAACTCATCGCCAAGGAAATTGCTCGGGTCTTCAAGCCATTGATGTTCAAGTTGGGTATCAACGATTGTCGGGGGCAGATTTCTTTCATTGCCTTCGTTGTGAGGGACTGGAGTCTTTGAGCTGGAACTTTCATCATTGCCCTGTTGGGGTTGAGACATACATCCCTGAAGAGTATTGATCCAAGTGTCCAACTCCTCATCAAGGAAATCACCTGTTCTTTCTAGCCCTTGGTGCCCAGATTGGGTGTCGTCGACTGCATGTGAGGGATTCCTCTCTTTGTTCTCGCCGTGAGCAATTTGATCCCTCGAATTGGGACTTCCTCCGATGACCGGCAGGTTTATATGTGCACTCTCTACCAATGCCAGATCCGCTTCAGGGACAGCATTAATGACTGATTCGCGCTCAAACTGAGGAATCTCTATGTGCTGGAACTGTGGCATATACTCTTGAGGAGTATTGAGATAGCTCAGCGGAGCATTCTGATTTGGGTTAGAGGAGTCGCTGACACGACTGCTAGTCCCATCATTGCTGAGACACGGTTGGGTGCTCTTGGCTCTCCAATCATCATGGTTGTAGCTCTGCCCAGCACTTGAGCTCCAATTGGCTTTATGATGGTTTAACGCTATCCTCCCATCCCTTAGCAATCTCCTATAGTACTTGAGGTGAGACTCGACGTTAATTCTAGAGAGCCCCGGCACATTCATAATCTCGAGTATGCGTAGTGGGCTAGCCGAATCAACTCCCAGCTCTCGAATTGCATCAACAAATTTGGTGTGAAGTTCATAGGTCCAGTAAAACCTTGTTCTCTTATCACCCAAAATATCGTCAATACTTCGGTAGCTATTCTCTACGGGATCTAGTCGTTTCAAAAGTTGTCCAGGGAGGGACTCACCGACTTTGGATTGGCTGGCTGCGACAGCGAGTTCGTCATTGAGAGAACTCCCCCTGTGATGATTCATATCCCATTTCTCAGAGGATGTTGGTGTTGATCCTATGGTGTTGACTTGCTCATGCAGATCTCCGGCGATATCTGGCTGTGTTGGAAAATGCTGTGGAGAATACGGTAACAGCTGAGCGTTATTCGTCAACAGGGACGGTTCATCGAGGAACACCTCGCCGAGGACAACAGGATTACCACAATTAAGGCAGGTGGCCTTGGTCAGAGCTTCCTTATATCTCGCGCTTTCAGCTTGAAGCTTCTCATTCTCCTCCTTCAGGACCAGTAACTCATGGTCTGCGTATTGCTGTTTCACCCGGGTTCGTTTGTTGGCGAACCAAAACTTGACTTTCGAAAGCTCCAATCCTATTTTTCGGCTCAACTCCATTTTCTGTTGTCTGCTTGGAGTGGGGCATTCATTGAAGAAAGCTTCGAGCTCTCGGATTTGGCCTGGAGTGTGGCGTTGTAGTTGCTTCCTTTTCCGACTCCGGTCATCATTGTATATTCCTTCTTCGTAGCTGAAACCTAGAATTTCATCGCTGGAGGAGTCAGTCTCCACGGCCTTCGGGCAGGATTCCGCTCCAGGATCCTCAAAGTCTCCCAGTAGTTCGTGCTCAGAAATGTCCAGGTTGGGCGTTTCTAGCAGATGGGAATAGCTTTTAAACATGATGGATCGAAGTATCTCGGGCTGATCTAGTTCACTCAGCTTTCTCTATTCGCTCTTACGTGTTTGCTCACTCTAGAAATTTTCTCAAGTGATTGTGCGTGTCCTAGAACCATCTTTCAGGCTGCATATGAAGACCAGCAAGCAAGCGCTCCTCCCGAGACCCTGTAATTACTCATCGTCTGTATTCCCCTTTCTTTTTCCCCGTGATAGGATCACAAACTCTTTTGCATTGATTCAGTTTCATCGAGTATTGCGCTCGTCCCCTAGTTCAGTCTTCAAAGTGGCGGGTCTACAATCTTTAGGCGCCTTTTATGATTTGCTAGGCCCGAGAACGTGGGGAGCAGCGGTGGGCCCGCAATTAATGACTCCGTTTAATTCATTTAGCTCCATGGGAATTAACGCTATGATCTTCTCTCAACCCCTTTTCATCGTTCAAACGAAAGTGGCATTTTCCCTGTGCATGCTGTTACTCTTCATTTCAGCATCCCGGGCGCTTGGTGAGGAATGAGTTCGTGGCCACTCAAAATTTTAAAGACCGTCTCTGGTTTCAGACTTAATCTAACAAGGGATCGTCACAACTGAGCATGACGATGTTCGTCGATAGCGTTGGTTTTGATATAGAATTAACTATAGTCATTAAAGAAAAATGTCCCCGTAGGAACTTTACAACGGATAAAATGAGTGATCTACTCGTGAACATGTTCTTCTTTCTATGGGTGTTCGTGGTGACCGACCCATCGTGCCCCGAGTCAAGTGCTAGATCATGGCTGTCCAAGCATGCCAGCTTCCCACTGATTGAACAAGGCATCGAGCCCCTCATCAAAGAAATCGTCTGTCGTGGGTTGACCAGCGGCAGGCAGAGCACCAGCCGACTGCTGCTCGAATGGAGGAACGCGCACTCGCTGTACTTGTGACACGCGCTCTTGAGAAGTGTTGAAATGTCCCGAGAGGACATTCTGATCAGCTTTCAGTTTGCCGGTGGTCGGGTTGCTAGCTTGATTGATGCTTAGATTTGGCCGGGTATCTCTTGGTGCCTGAGCATTACAATGGCGGTCGCCCCTAGCTTTTGAGCTCGAGACGGATTCCTCCCGGTTTAGCTCCGCTCGACGTTGTCTTAATAGCTTTCTGTAGGCAGCAAGGTGATTCCTGACCAGTTCCTTACTAAGCCCCGGTACATTCATGGCCTTAAATATGCGCGTCGGAGTTGCTGAGTCGATCCCCATTTGGTGAACCACATCTAGGAATCTGGAATGCAGTTCAGGGGGCCAAGCGAACCTCCTCTTATCGTGGCCCAAAATTGCATCGATGGCTTGACGACTGATTAACTCATCTCCAGCAGGACCCGACCCTATCGAAAATTGTTGTGCATGAGGCTGATATGCTTTGAGCTGGTCGGCGGTAACATCCAGCTCCTTGAAACTGTAACTCCAATCAAAGCGATGCAAATCCCATCCCCCAGGAGGCATTTGTATCATCTTCGTAGGATCATCCTGCTCATGCGTGACTCCGGCAAAATCTGGTTGAGCAGGAGATGCCCCGATGGAGTAGGGAGGTAAATGAACGTCTTCAATCATCACGTGAGGCTTATCGGGGAATATCTTACCGAGGGCGACGAGGTTATCGCAATGAGGGCAAATGGTGATATTGAGAGCTTTTTCATACCTCATGTTTTCTGTTCGCAGCTTTTGATTTTCTTCCTTTAAAATCTCGACCACCTGACGTTTGCGTTGAGCCCTCGATTTGGATCTCCTATTTTGAAACCAAAACTGGATCCTCGACTGATTAATCCCCAACTCCCGGCTCAATTCAATTCTCCACTTCTTTTTCATGTAATGGCTTTTACTGAAAAGGGTTTCCAGCATTTGGGTTTCCTCCTGAGAGTATTGGTGAGGACGTCTTCTTTTCCCGAGTTGAGCATTGTGGATGTCGTTGTCGTCGTCGCCGTGATCTTGATTTCCGTTGCCAGAAGTGTTGGGCTCCATGGTTTTGGCGTTAGACTTGACCTTGGAATCTTCGAGATCCCTCTGTGGTTCAATTTCTGAGATTTTGGAGTCAGTCGCCTCTAGCAGCTGACAGTAACCTCTTAAATATGTTGGATTGAGAAATGTTTGATTGGTTCTTGCCCACTCAGAGTTCTCCACTCTCTCCTGTATGCTTACTCCCTATAAAGTTTTCTTCAAGTGACTTTGCATGTTCAGGAGACGCTCTTCAAGCATCATTAGGCAAACGTTCCCCCTCAAGACCTTGAATTTCTCGCTTAGCTTTTCAACGTGATGGGACTGCCAAACCCTGTTAGGGCTCTCTTCGATAGTTGCGCTTTCTTCCCACCTAACTCTAATAATGGTGATCCCGACAAATCTTTTACATCTTTTAATTGATGAGCCGGAAATCGCGGACCTAAACGAATTCAATGGTTCTCGTGAGGGGACCTCCTGCTTTACCCCCTAACTAGGCTCCACCAGCATTATTACTGAGACCCTTCATCATCCTTGAGTTGCTATAAAATGAGGGATTAACGTATGGCAGATTAGCGTTCTCGCATAATCAGCTTCTTCCTTCTAATCTCTCTATTAGCCTCGTCTTATTCTCAAGCCAACCCAACGCAAATGGCCTCTTCTCCCGTGCGCACTTTTTCGACTGATGTTTTGGCCCAGTGGGAAAAGCTTTATAACCTATTGGGTCGCGGTTACGCGCACATAACCGATCATTCTGCAGCCGCGGATGAAATCCGTGTCCTGCTCGAGGACTTAGATACCACTTCCCTCGAAGGCACTACGCTGGGGAGGGAATATAGAACTTTCCCGACCCTCTTTGCACACTCCTTAGAGGCCTACCGTGTTGCTGATCGGGAGGTTCTCGTGGCTCGCGTCTTGCGGGCTCGTTACCAGGATCGGTTTGATCATTTGGTGCTGACCAACTATCTGGCCGATAGTCACAAAAAGGCCGTCGAGTTTGCCAATGAGAGGGTCGCGACGTTGCTTCGCGAGAGGAGAAAACTGGTGGATCAATTGGCCCTATCCCTGACCGCTGGCGAGCACGACCGCCACAATGTCCTATTGAGGCTGCAAAGCGACTGGCAGGAAGAACGGCTCGACAAAATAACCGCAGACATAGCTCACGGGAATGGATTAGTTCGGGACTTGGAAATAATCACTGAAGAACACGAGGTCAAGGTCACTGAGGTTAAGGGAGAATGCAGAAACCTTTTCCTCAAGCTCGCGGACCAGGACATGCGAAGTCGTGAGTACGGGCAGAGCATTAACAACATGGAGGGTCAGTTGGGCTCCTTTGTGTCGCTAATTAGGGCTCACTTTGGCTTTACTTTTCCACCCCGAATTGTATGACCTGCTTCTGAAAACCCTCCGCTGAGCAAAATAAATGAAAGTTCTCGTGTGTGTTTTAACTTCTGCATGGTTCCTTTCTTCGAGCGTTCGAACATCTTCAACTTAGGTGAGCCGAACCGTAATATCAATAAGTCGAGCAAATATGGATTTTATAACTCGCTCATGATCAGATGAAAGAATAGCCTCAGACTTATCCAGGAAAAGATTTCTCTCTGTTACCTATTTTTTACCTGCAAATGAAAAGACAGAATCAGAAGGAATAATTTGAAAAAGAAAGCAAAAACCCCTTTCAATCTTATGCTTACCCATGATTAATAAGGACAAGAACTTTTACAAGGGTTTTAATCTTGCGCGAAAAGTTTTTTATCAATATTCTTCGAAAGAAAGCATACTATTGAAAGGAATGTAATTCACAATAATTGCTTTTGATCAATTTTGAGAGGAGCGAATTACTCAAAAGTACGAGGCATAATAACGTGTTTTAAATTTAATTGAAGATACGACATCCAAATCAAGGCCGTTTTGTTAAGAACGAGAGTAATTTGGACATCTATCTCGTCATTAAATTCAAAACAACGCCGATATTCTCGGTCAATTATCGTGGATTACCAGCGGCGCACAATCATGCATGAACCAATTCAAGTGTATAATTCCTTCTAGCGAAATTGGGGTTGGATTACTCTATACGACCAAAAAAGTCATGCAAGATTTTCCAATTTTGATTTCCTCTAAAGGAATTATAAACTTGACTTGGGAGTATTCGGATGATTAGAGAAAATGCCACTATCACATTCCCATGTCCTGTCAAAAGAAATACAACCAAGTTCCATCTAAATGTATACACCAATAGATCCCTAATACAATCACTCTAAGGGGTGAGATAGAGAAAGCCTCGATAAAAATAAACCCTATACAAGAGGACTAGTAATGGAAAATGAAACAAAGGAATGTGATCCTAACGTTTAAGGATGCCCCAAGTTCGATCCGTGACTTCCGGATCACTTGCCCCAACTCGTCATCTTCATTGGACGATATCTCAATAATGTCCATAGTAGGCTCCTTTGTTGCTCACTCGGTGCTTGTCATGGGATATCATCCTCTTCGTCTTCTATCAAGGACGTTTGGGAAAAACACACACATCTATCCTTGAAATGGCATTTAATCTAATCACCAGAATGCAATGAATGAAATGCCTATATTTATATGAACTGTAATAGATTTGAGGGATAGAGAGTCTTACCAACCAAACTCGTCGACTTATGTGTGGTTTTAGGTGTACCAGCCACCCAAAGACATGCGCATGAGACAAGTGATGGTGAACTTCTAAAAATCAGAGGGTTTGGCACCTAAGGTTAAGGTTCCCACTTCGAGTTCTAGAAAGAGCCGATTCCATTGCACAGCTATCGTTGCATTGGGACTCGATCCATAGTTCGAAGTGAGCGGAATTGAAAAGTGGATTACCCCATGTTTTTCCTCACGGAGATTCCATTTTCAATTCCTTCTATTGTGTTCCTAAAGGCGGCGCCCGGGGTTTTAGGCGCGGTTGTGTGTGTCCACGTGTCGTGATCATCACAATGCAAGTCACGCACAACAGTTTATCAATCAGCACTTCAAATCATCCACACAACATACATTCCTACGCCCAACCTGCATAAGACAATGTTAATCACAGACTACACCCCTTATTTCTCCAGTCTGCAAAAACATATAACACATACCATAAGCGGACTTACCTCACCTTCAAGAGCGCCTGCAGGGTTAGAAAAATCACTAAGTGTTTTAATTACGGCCTAAGTCCACTTGAGGTCTAGAACCATGGGTTCTAGAACAAACGTCCCCAGTGGAGTCGCCAGCTGTCGCGACCCGTCCGAAAGCGGACGCGGCTAATGGATTACCGATCGCGGGCTTCGGATCGGCGCGGGCCCTCCCAGGCCCATACCAAATCGCGGCGGGGGTATTCTTCAAGGATTCGACGATAAGAGCCGATCGCTTTCGACCTTCAGTGTGGTCGTGGTGGTATGTGCAACTTGTGCATGCATTTGGAGTCGCCACCGGTCTTTCTCGGAGGGTAGACCGGAAACCTTACCAATCGATTGGGAGAGATCGATCAGTTCTACGGAACCAGAGATTTTGGGTTCGGGGACTTGGTTACGACGGTGTCATCACCAACGCCCTTTCGGTACCTAACGCGAGTGATTTTCCTAACTAAGAGTCATGCAGACGCAATTTTAGGTGAGGCAGGCTTGATTCAGTGTTTCATGCAAATTGGAAGACTGTTCCTATCAACCACAATCAATTTAAATGAAAGCGCAATCAAATACATAAATAAATCACACTAATGCGCAAATCGATGAATCAAAATATGCAAAATGAACACATCAAATCAACATGACACTCCTAATAAGGCTCTATTAGCCTAGGGAAGTTTCAGTCAAGCTTGAGAAATTTTTTTACAATTTTTTTTTGACATTTTATGAATTTTTTGATTTTTAATTATTATTATTTTTTTGTTTTTATTTTATTTTATTTACCAATTAATAATCATTTAATAATAATTATCTATTATTATTTAAAAGGGCCGGATCCGGGTCGGGCTCCGGACACGGGTTTGGATCAAGCCATCGGGCTTGATTAGGCCCGAATAAGAAGAGCCAGCTCGGGCCCGACGGACACCACCAGAGGCCCAAGTCCCAAGTTCGTTCCCTCACGAACCGGCCCAACTCCCTCACGCTCAGCCTTCAACCTCTTTAAAATAAAACAGCCCAAACCCACAGCCGGACTCTCTTTTTGCAATAGCCCGCTTGAGTAGCCCACACTAGCCTTATTATCACTATTCATCATCATCAACCTCGCGTCGCCTTCTTGCTCTGCGAAGACCCGACAACGACTCTGCTCCTTCGACACCAACGGCCCTCGCTCGGCTCGCTGTCCGGACTCGCTTGTTATGCCGCCGTTACCCTCACGTCTGTCGGGATAGGCTCGACACGCGGTGGAGACTCGCTCGTCGCCGCCTCTACCTGGCTACCGAACGCCGAGACCACGACGCTGCAAATCAACCGCTACGCCACTGCTTCGGGTCAAGCTCAGGCTCGCATTCCACTCAGCTTGCTTCGTTACTGGATTCACTCGTCAGTCATCAGGATCTCGCCGCGCCAACGGTGGGACTTGCTCGCCGAGCCAATGCCAGGTTTGCTCGCGACCAGCATTGGCTGTCGCACTTCCTGGTCAGACCCGCTAGACTCTCGCGCTCTGCCTCGCTACCGGTCCCCACAGAGACGAACCCGAAACGAGACCTGGCGGGCCGAAGTCGTGCTGGAAGGGACGCGTGGGAGGTTGGAATGGAGACTGGCGGTCAGCTCGGGACAAACGGGAACCTGGCTAGCGGTGGCTCGCGCACGAGGCCACCGTCATCTCGGATCACGACGACAGTGGCCGGACCTATACAGACCTTCAACGAGTCCTTCCCCATGAACCATATTCAACAGGACCACTTTCGACAACTGACCGTCGCCTCGAGTCGCCAACACCACACTCGCTTTCGTCAAAACATCCGTCGAGCTAGACACGACCATGACCACCCGTCATCACTAGTCGTCTCCCATGATCCTACCGAACCAACACCAGTGATGTGTTGCTCGCTAAGCTTTGGGTCCAACCTTTATCCTGCCTCTTGGCACGATAGCTAGGTGCAAGACACTCGGCCAAAGCAACCGAACCAGGAATGTAAAACTGGCCCGAGGTTTAGGTGAAACTCTAAGTGTGCGATGAAAGGAGAGGGAGGCCTCAACTTTTTGGACTTTGCGCAAAACATTGAGACTTCATACGCCACAGACAAATGCTGGACGTTGGCAAGTAGCAGCCCAAGATAAAAGAGACAAGCTCGCATGTGCAGAGATCTGGTCCTTGCCTTAACTAAAACAAGCCAGAGAAGAGTGATGGAAGTTACCTTCAAGAACTTGCTCCGGTTTACGATTAAAGCTAGAGAGGTCCGAGAGAGTCGGATGAAAGCGGATGTGTGGGAGAAAGGTCCTAGCACGGACTCCTCAATCTGTAAACTCCGGATATGAAAAACGGACGGGCGAGTCTTCTGGCAGCCGAGAAAACCGAGTCTCGGGTGGCGACCGTGGAGGACTGAACCTCAAGAACAGAGCTCTCTTCTCACTGTCGAGAACCGAACCCCCCTGACTATCATCTCCTCCTCTTTTTTCCCAAAACTCCCCGCTCTCTTCTTTTTTAAAGCATTCCCCCATGTTCTTCTCTGATGTCCGGGGCGCAAGAGTGGAAGACAATATTCCACTTGTTATTATTTTTTTTCTTCAGTCCCCAACGGAAGACTGCCTTTGTCCCTTTTGTCGGAGAGCATCTTTCACCTAAAATAAGCAATGGAAAAAGTAACGTCAGGTGGTGGAAGAGAAATTTTGAGTGGGCTCTCCGTCACTTTTCTAATATTGAGAAGGCATGTTTGATAGTTGCTTAGGTTTCACCAATTTCGCGCATCCTTTGTGTTCTTCATCAACCTCTTTGGGAAGATGCTTCGGTCCACGGACGCACGTCCGTATCGGTTAAAAATTTAGTCCCGATTCTAACAAGCCACAGAAATACGATAATGATAAAATAAATATGAATTTTTGTTCAGAACAGAGATCAGTTCTGATTCTTTTTTTTCTTTTGTGAATGACTAAAAAAAAAAATTTAATCGAAATTTAGGTGTCAACACCGGTCCTCCGAGGCCTTCGCCCGCGATCTTCGGAAGGAAGTCACGCACCTGGAGAATGTGGCTGAAGAGGTCCATGTTCTTGAAATAAGGGCCCACAACAATAATCGAATCCTCCTCCATACCTTTACGGACTGGAAAGCAAGTGCTGAGAAGGCCTTGACAGACGCGCGAAAACGGTTGGATGACTTCGAAAAGGATAGCAAGAGTTGCTGCTACGGCACTCTTCCCGACCCCTATTGTCGCTACAAGCTCAGCACGGAGGCCGAGGGCAAGATCAAGGACATTCGGGAGCTCGCTCAAGAGGTAGCGCATTCAAGGAATTGAACGACATCTCATTCGTCAATCCTACTCCGGGGAATGTCGCTCCTCCAATTCCAGCCAGGAGAGAAGACAAAGTTGTCGTCCAGTCGTCGACCGCTGCTGCGGTTAAGCTCAGGGACGATGATAGCGGCTTCGAATCCAGAGATTCTGTCTTACAGAAGATCATGGATGCTCTCGCCAGTAATAGCAACAGCGCGGTAGGGGTCCACGGAATGGGCGGCGTCGGCAAGTCCACCCTTTTGGTGGATGCCGAGAAGATAATAAGGAAGAAAAGATCGTTCGATTGCGTCGCCAAGGCCGACGTCTCGGAAAATCCAGACATCAAGAAGATTCAGAAAGAGATTGCGCGCTGTTTAGGCCTTACTAACTTAGACAAGGAGGAGGATGTCATTACGCGAGCGAAGCTTCTGCGCGAGAGGTTGGAAAGGGAGGAGGAGGAGAAAAAGAAGGTGCTCATAATACTGGACAACCACTCGGAGCGGCTCGACTTAGACAAAGTCGGCATTCCTTGCGGACCTGACAACAAGGCTAAAGGATGCAAGTTGTTGTTGACGTCGAGAGATCGACGTGTTTTGGTAAGGGAAATGTGCTGTGAGAGCGACACTGCCTTCCTCCTTGGTGGGCTGAAGGAGGAAGAGGCAGAAAAATTGTTTGAGGAAATGGTGGGAGGCAAAGTTCCTGCCGAGCTGGTACCCTTGGTGGAGAAAGCACTCGGCATATCTGCAGGTTTGCCTTTCCTAATTGTTGCAATAGCCAAACTCTTTAGAGACACTACTTACTCCGACTGTGAATATGCTTTGGAACAAATCTGGAGCGAAGATATGGGTAAGGTGATAACTAACACGTTGCGGCTTAGTTATGATCGTATAAGCGAGGAGGCGAAGTTATTGTTACGACTTTGTGTTGCTTATGGCGTCTCTGAGCCATCTCTCGAATACTTGGCGAGGTACGGCTTCAGTTTGGGGATATTTGGAGGTGTTAGGAGCATGCAAGGTGCGCGAAGTAAGCTGAGCTCACTGATCCATACCTTGCAAGCCTCCTCCCTTTTGTTAGGTGGTGAAGGAGGTGCTGATGATTTCAAGATTCATGACTTGGTTCGTGAGTTTGTTGCCTTGTTTGCCTCAACTAATCGTCCTATTCTCGTTTTGAAAGATAAAGACAAGTGCGAAACGGCCTTGTCGGATGTCAAGCTCAAAAATTGCGAGGCGATATGCTTTCCCTATGTTGACTTGGAGAAGCTTCCTGAAAAATTAAATTGCCCCAAATTGTAGATCTTTTTGCTGTTAAAAAACAATAACTCCTTTGAGGTCCGAGATTCGTATTTTAACTTTATGGAAAATCTCATGGCCTTAGATCTTACTGGGATACGTCTCAGTCGTTCGCCTTCACTGTCACGCCCCGACTCTCGAGCTCGCGACATCCCTTGTCAAATCGCCACTAGGTCACAAAGGATAGCGTCCTAGGCGGACTATCGACCTACTATCATATGGCGCATGCGGAACGTGCAACTTCCAAAACAATAAGATCAGCATGTGATAGAGAATCAGAAACAACCAGTAAAATAAAATAGAAGCACTAAATAGATGAGAATAGATGATCCATGACCTTACAGAGCTATCAGCTAATATATACAACCCCATGCTTCGGGGCGGCCCTCTAAGACTCTCAAAAAGATACAGGAGTCGGGTAAGGTCAACTCTCATCTACTCCAAAAGGGTACTCTCACAAAAGATCCTCCAACAGCCCAAAAAGATCACGGTTAAGACTAGTGATCGCGGCGGCCCAACGGAGGAGCCGGGTTGTTGGGATCGTCATAAGAACTATTACTTGACTGTACAAAAGGGGCTACAGACTGCTCGGGCTCGTCCTCAGGCTGCGTGCCGGGTTCGGGATCCACTACCTCCCCGTCATGCGTGTCGATGTCCATCGGGTCCCAGGCTGGGGCATTAGCGACCCCCTGAACAGGCGGTCCCTCAAACCCACGAATCGGACCGTAGAGGTCTATCCCGTCACGAAGGTACCGGGCCTTGAAGAGATGAGCCACCAGGAGTGGCATCCCCTCATCGACCCATACAGTCGTGACGTGATGCTCCCAGACCTGATTCGTACCTGGCCCCGGATGAGACGTGACATCGTGAGACGAGTGGGTAGGGGTACCGAATCGCACGGGCCTTTCCACTACTTCGGACCTGAAATGTTAACCCACAATGGGGTGAGAAATAAATCTCAGTGAATCAAGCCTAAGCTTAGTTAGGACATTGATTCACCCAGAATATACTAAGCATCACAACCAACATACAGTTCAGTCGCATAACTCAACAAGATATAGTCATAACAAATTAAACAACCCATTAAGGCATCACAATTTAAGTGTACACCAGGCACCACACAATTCATTTATATCAGATGACCCACGCTACTGGCGTAATCCAATTCCACAACGCGATCCAGCACTTTAGTGCGATCTAGCGTCCTTCCGGTAGAACCGGACTACGTCTCTTTTCCCTCTCAACGACGACTACTACAGGCGGTGTATCCAGTGCACCCAGCACGGCACCAGCAAGCAGGCATCCCTAAACGGGGCGTCGGTCCATCACAAGCAGCGACCGTCATCCGATAATTCCTTAAGACCGTACGTCTGGCACGGGGCATGAATTACTGTGCTTCTGGCAAGTCGTTTACAATAGGTACGGTAAGTGCACGAGCAGTACCCAACGAACTTGCCAGGTAATCGTCATCTGTCCCTCATGTGACCACACCATTCACACTTGGCAATCAATTTATTAATTATCTTTGAATAATGTCAAATACACATACAGACATGCTAACAGACTCGGCCCACGGCTAATCAAGACACTCAGTCAGGCATGTCAGCGAGGCGATCAAATCCATGAGATTAATGACTAAATCATGAGCAACCAATTCAATCAGGCAATATCAAGCTCAATTCATGCCATGACAATTATTAACCAGATTGATTTAACACACCAATCGTTCGCTCGTAATTGAACCACAATCAACGAATTATCACCCAATCAATCAATCACTAATTTTATCACAATTAGCCATAGATAATAAAATCACCCCAATTAATCTAATCGATCGGCCATTTAACCTTGCCCAATTTCTAACTAAACCGACCCGATCGTGTACCTAAATTTCACAATCAACTAATCCTAGGCGCAATTAGCGTCCTAACCAAGGGTTAGGGTTAACTCACTGAGTGAGTGAGCTCGGGCGGTCACGACGGACAACGGCGACGAACCCGGCGACGGTGGCAGCGGCGGCGGCTCTCGGCACTAACAAGGGGAACCGCGCGGCAACTCGGACCCAAACTTCGGGAACGCCTCAGGAAGGTCCCACGAGGTCGTCGGGATAGGTGGCCGGCGACGGAGCTCCGGCGAATGGTGGCCGGCGGCCTAAACCGAACCTGTTCAGTGCAAAACAGAGGAAAACAGGGCGATTTTAGGGCGGTTCCCGGTCCCACGAGCTGCGAGAAGGCCGGCCAGGGGTACATGACTCACCTAGGGGTCGGGGGACGTCAACTAGGACCGGCGGAGGGCGGCGGAGCAGCGACGCACAGAACCAAGCGGAAACAGGGCACGCGCGACAGTGAACAAGGGAGGTGGTCGGCGGCTGTTCACGAGCTCCACGGCCAACGACGATCTTCCATGAGTTGGGGGAAACAAGAGGAAGGTCAGAGGAGTCGAACGGCGGTGGTGGCGAGCGACGGGGCCGTCGGAAACGGCCGGGGTCGAAGAAAAACAGAACCGGGCTCAAAAAGAGCACCGGCGGTTTCAGAGCTCACCGTGGCGGCTCCGGCGGACGTACGGCGGTAGGACCGGCTCGGGGTGGTCGAGGGAAGCCAGGTGGTCGGTCGAGGGGCGGCGGTCGGGTTCGGTGACGTCGCAATTGTTGACACCTAAATTTTATTTTGTCTTATTTTATTTTATTTTATTTTATTTCTTTATTTTTTGAAAATTTAAAAAAATCATAAAATATAGCATACAAGGTCAAAGATTCTTATCCTTACTTTCTGCATTTGCGCTGTGAAACCTTCATGAGTATTAAAATCCCGCTCTCATCCACGGATATGTCTTTAGTGGGTGGATAGGAAATTCCTAAAGGCCAAATGGAATAGAACAGATCATAAAAGGAGCGGCGCCATTGCTTTTAAAAGAGAGGACACTGAGAGGAGATAAAAGAGAGTGGAATTAAAAAAATAAAAAAAAAAAGAGAGAGGGAGATGAATCTGTAAAGGATGGTTCCACGAGGCATCAAGGGAGGGAATTCACGTTGGAGGCCACCACAAAAAAATAAAATAAAATAAAATAAAATAAAAAATAAAAATAATAATAAAAAAATAAAAAATAAAAAAAATAAAAAAAAGGGGGGCGAAAGGGAGGAGATCGGATGGCAAGCCTTCGTTACCCTCTCATCACTAGGGGACCCAAAAAAAAAAGGCCTTGGCTTTTCTTTCCAAAAGGATCGCTTGTTACTTCCCCTTGGTCTTGGTTTTTCGTTGAGAGTGGGTGGAGAGAAAACAGAGCTTCCCTTGAGGACGGCAGTACGGGAAATGGTTGAGTGTCACGCGAGAACGACACTTGTTCATGACCTTCTCGGAGACGAATCATTCGTGCCCCGAGTCGTGCGGTTCCGAAACGCCATATCGGGAGCTCATGTTCAGCCTTCATAGAAGCTGCTTTGAGGAAGATAGCAGGCGCGAGCGGCTCCCAGGAGGTCCAGAAGCCATCACCCGTTCAGCCCCGTTTTTCAGTGGGGGATACGTGACCCATGCGCATGCCCAGCCGCTGCCGTCTTCGTCTAGTCGCTCGTCTCGCATTTCCGCCGCCTAGAACCTGCCGAGTCGGCCTTGAACCGGAGATCTCGTTGCGAGTTCGCACGCTCGTCTCAAGTCAAGCCGAGACCACCAGTTTACAAGGCGACCGAGGATCGACGGACCGGAGGTCGCTAACAAGCGACGGCCCACGGTTTGAGTCCGTTGAGGTGAGTTCGTATAATCCTCCTACTACTTATGGACGCTAAAGAAAACGAATGACGATGGTGAAAGCTCGATGAGTAAACCGTAAAAAAAAAAAATTTCGGGGCCGATGGATTTGTTTAGTTTGGCCTTAGTGTTGGTTGAGTGGGGTCAGTGTTAGCCGACGTCATCGCTGGGAGTGTGAGCGCCAAATCGGGGGCAGCCAATGATGTTTGAAGCTTTGAAGACGACGAGCGTTTGGAGCTCACTGAATGTTCATGAAGGCACACGTCTGGGCAAGAGGAGCGGAAGCAAAGAGTTCGGAGGAGGTTTGTGCTATCTCGTTCAAGGCTTTCGGGTTCAGCTTTAGGAGTTCCGTGCTAGGGTAGTCGATGGTAGTTGACGGCAGTTTTTGGCGGTGAGATAGAAGCGAGCGTGGTGCTGGCGATCGTCGGCATTGTTGGTGGTCGGCGATGGTCACGGCGTTGTCAAAGCAATCCTTCGGGTCGGTCGATACGTGAGCGAGTTTGGCGGCGTTGGTCGGTGTTGACGGCGGTCGATGAAGTTTGAAAGTGGCGAACGATGAAGGTCGCGAGCATTCATAACAGTCTGCATGTTGGAGCTTATGATGAAGAAGACCACGAGGGAGAGGAAGGAAATAATAGAATAATAATAAGAGAGAACAAAACCAAAAAAAAGTAGTAAAGCGTAAGAGGTATGTTGGTCTGCTCCTCCAGATTAGGTTAAGCTTGGCATTGGGTTGGAAGGACTTTGGGGCCCAGTAGAGGTGAAGGGATTAATAGAAATTTGGGCCAAGTCTAGTCATAACTCGAAGTGGGTTTCGGGAACAAAAGTGGACTATTTCTTTAAACAAAAACACAAAATGGGCCTTTATCGTTCTAGGTTCCGTTTGGGCTTTCGGCTCCTCCCTAAGTAGGCTTAAGGTTTTCGAAGGGTCGGGCTAAAAGGCCTAATACGAATCACCATATTCAAAAAAATAAATAATAATAATAATAATAAAATAATAAAAAAAATTCAAAAATTCAATAAAAAATGAAAAATCATAAAAAATTTAAAAAAATTCGGAAAATTCAGAAACATTATAAAAAATTCCAGAAAATAGGAAATGGCCACATTCAACTGGCCATGACCTGTTCCGGGTCTTTCGACCCCCCGGTCTTTCCGAAAATGACGGTTTTGCCCTTCCGGCGAACCGTCTTCCAAAAAAATTCTAAAAATTCTAGAAAAATCCCAAAAAATAGGAAATGGCCACAATCAATTGACCAAGGCTCATCCCGGGTGTTTTGAACCCATCATTCTTAAAAATGATGATTTCGCCCTTTGGGCGAATCGTCTTCCAAAAATTGACGATTTTGCCCTTCGGGCTAAATCGCCTCCAAATCTTCCCATTTTACCTCGGTCCTAAATCACGCATTCCCTAAGTCCTTATGGCTATACTAGGAGGCCATGTGAAGTGAATTGACGTGCATTGATGTGATTTATTTATGCACTTGATTGTACTTTCATTTAAATTGATTGTGATTGATAGGAATAGTCTTCCAATCTGCATGAAACCCTGAATCAAGCCTACCTCACCTAAAATTGCGCCTGCATGAATTCTCAGCTAGGAAATCACTCGCGTTAGGTACCGAAAGGGCGTTGGTAATGACACCGACGTAACCAAGTCCCCGAACCCAAAATCTCTGGTTCCGCAGAACTGATCGACTTCTCCCAATCGGTCAGTAAGGTTTCCGGTCTACCCTCCAATAAAGACCGGTGGCGACTCCAAATGCGTGCACAAGTTGCACGTGCCACCACGACCACACTGAAGGTCGAAAGCGATCGACTCTTATCATCGAATCCTTCTAAAAAAATACTCCCGCCGCGATTTGGTATGGGCCTGGGAGGGCCCGCGCCGATCTAAAGCCCGCGATCCGCACCCTTGTGCGGGGGAAGGCCCGCGATCGGTAATCCATTAGCCGCGTCCGCTTCCGGACGGGTCGCGACAGCTGGCGACTCCGCTGGGGACGAAGTTCTAGAACCTATGGTTCTAGACCTCAAGTGGACTTAGGCCGTAATTAAAACGCTGAGTGATATTTCTAACCCTGCAGGCGCTCTTGAAGGTGAGGTAAGTCCGCTCATGGTAGGTGTTATGTGTTTTTGCAGATTGGAGTGATAAGGGGGGGTTAGTCTGTGATTAACATTGTTTTATGCAGGTTGGGCGTAGGAATGAATGATTATGTGTATGTTTTATATTGAAGCGGTGATTGTAAAATAAGATGCATTTTTATCGCTTTAGCACGACACCAAAAACACACACAACCGCGCCTAAAACCCCGGGCGCCGCCTTTAGGAACACAATAGAAGGAATTGAGAATGGAATCTCCGTGAGGAAAAACGCGGGGTAATCCACTTTTCAATTCCGCTCGCTTCGAACTATGGATCGAGTCCCAATGCAACGATAGCTGTGCAATGGAATCGGCTCTTTCTAGAACTCGAAGTGGGAACCTTAACCTTAGGTGCCAAACCCTCTGATTTTTGGAAGTTCACCATCACTTGTCTCATGCGCAAGTCTTTGGGCGGTTGGTACACTTAAAACCGCACATAAGTCGACGAGTTTGGTTGGTAAGACTCTCTATCCCTCAGATCTATTACAGTTCATATAAATATAGGCATTTCATTCATTGCATTCTGGTGATTAGATTAAATGCCATTTCAAGGATAGATGTGTGTGTTTTTCCCAAACGTCCTTGATAGAAGACGAAGAGGATGATATCCCATGACAAGCACCGAGTGAGCAACAAAGGAGCCTACTATGGACATTATTGAGATATCGTCCAATGAAGATGACGAGTTGGGGCAAGCGATCCGGAGGTCACAGATCGAACTTGGGGCATCCTTAAACGTTAGGATCACATTCCTTTGTTTCATTTTCCATTACTAGTCCTCTTGTATAGGGTTTATTTTTATCGAGGCTTTCTCTATCTCACCCCCTAGAGTGATTGTATTAGGGACCTATTGGTGTATACATTCAGATGGAACTTGGTTGTATTTCTTTTGACGGGACATGGGAATGTGATAGTGGCATTTTCTCTAATCATCCGAATACTCCCAAGTCAAGTTTATAATTCCTTTAGAGGAAATCAAAATTGAAAATCTTGCATGACCTTTTTGGTCGTATAGGGTAATCCAACCCCAATTTCGCTAGAAGGAATTATACACTTGAATTGGTTCATGCATGATTGTGCGCCGCTGGTAATCCACGATAATTGACCGAGAATATCGGCGTTGTTTTGAATTTAATGACGAGATAGATGTCCAAATTACTCTCGTTCTTAATAAAACGGCCTTGATTTGGATGTCGTATCTTCAATTAAATTTAAAACACGTTATTATGCCTCGTACTTTTGAGTAATTCGTTCCTCTCGAAATTGATCAAAAGCAATTATTGTGAATTACATTCCTTTCAATAGTATGCTTTCTTTCGAAGAATATTGATAAAAAAACTTTTCGCGCAAGATTAAAACCCTTGTAAAAGTTCTTGTCCTTATTAATCATGGGTAAGCATAAGATTGAAAGGGGGTTTTGCTTTCTTTTTCAAATTATTCCTTCTGATTCTGTCTTTTCATTTGCAGGTAAAAAATAGGTAACAGAGAGAAATCTTTTCCTGGATAAGTCTGAGGCTATTCTTTCATCTGATCATGAGCGAGTTATAAAATCCATATTTGCTCGACTTATTGATATTATGGTTCGGCTCACCTAAGTTGAAGACGTTCGAACGCTCGAAGAAAGGAACCATGCAGAAGTTAAAACACACACGAGAACTTTCATTTATTTTGCTCAGCGGAGGGTTTTCAGAAGCAGGTCATACAATTCGGGGTGGAAAAGTAAAGCCAAAGTGAGCCCTAATTAACGACACAAAGGAGCCCAACTGACCATCCATGTTGTTAATGCTCTGCCCGTACTCACGACTTCGCATGTCCTGGTCCGCGAGCTTGAGGAAAAGGTTTCTGCATTCTCCCTTAACCTCAGTGACCTTGACCTCGTGTTCTTCGGTGATTATTTCCAAGTCCCGAACTAATCCATTCCCGTGAGCTATGTCTGCGGTTATTTTGTCGAGCCGTTCTTCCTGCCAGTCGCTTTGCAGCCTCAATAGGACATTGTGGCGGTCGTGCTCGCCAGCGGTCAGGGTTAGGGCCAATTGATCCACCAGTTTTCTCCTCTCGCGAAGCAACGTCGCGACCCTCTCATTGGCAAACTCGACGGCCTTTTTGTGACTATCGGCCAGATAGTTGGTCAGCACCAAATGATCAGACCGATCCTCGTAACGAGCCCGCAAGACGCGAGCCACGAGAACCTCCCGATCAGCAACACGGTAGGCCTCTAAGGAGTGTGCAAAGAGGGTCGGGAAAGTTCTATATTCCCTCCCCAGCGTAGTACCTTCGAGGGAAGTGGTATCTAAGTCCTCGAGCAGGACACGGATTTCATCCGCGGTTGCAGAATGATCGGTTATGTGCGCGTAACCGCGACCCAATAGGTTATAAAGCTTTTCCCACTGGGCCAAGACATCAGTCGAAAAAGTGCGCACGAGAGAGGAGGCCATTTGCGTTGGGTTGGCTTGAGAATAAGACGAGGCTAATAGAGAGATTAGAAGGAAGAAGCTGATTATGCGAGAACGCTAACCTGCCATACGTTAATCCCTCATTTTATAGCAACTCAAGGATGATGAAGGGTCTCAGTAATAATGCTGGTGGAGCCCAGTTAGGGGGTAAAGCGGGAGGTCCCCTCACGAGAACCATTGGATTCGTTTAGGTCCGCGATTTCCGGCTTATCAATTAAAAGATGTAAAAGATTTGTCGGGATCACCATTATTAGAATTAGGTGGGAGGAAAGCGCAACTATCGAAGAGAGCCCTAACAGGGTTTGGCAGTCCCATCACGTTGAAAAGCTAAGCGAGAAATTCAAGGTCTTGAGGGGAAACGTTTGCCTAATGATGCTTGAAGAGCGTCTCCTGAACATGCAAAGTCACTCGAAGAAAACTTTATAGGGAGTGAGCGTACAGGAGAGAGTGGAGAACTCTGAGTGGGCAAGAACCAATCAAACATTTCTCAATCCAACATATTTAAGAGGTTACTGTCAGCTGCTAGAGGCGACTGACTCAAAAATCTCAGAAATTGAACCACAGAGGGATCTCGAAGATTCCAAGATCAAGTCTAACGCCAAAACCATGGAGCCCAACACTTCTGGCAATGGAAATCAAGATCACGGCGACGACGACAACGACATCCACAATGCTCAACTTGGGAAAAGAAGACGTCCTCACCAATACTCTCAGGAGGAAACCCAAATGCTGGAAACCCTTTTCAGTAAAAGCCATTACATGAAAAAGAAGTGGAGAATTGAATTGAGCCGGGAGTTGGGGATTAATCAGTCGAGGATCCAATTTTGGTTTCAAAATAGGAGATCCAAATCGAGAGCTCAACGCAAACGTCAGGTGGTCGAGATTTTAAAGGAAGAAAATCAAAAGCTGCGAACAGAAAACATGAGGTATGAAAAAGCTCTCAATATCACCGTTTGCCCTCATTGCGATAACCTCGTCGCCCTCGGTAAGATATTCCCCGATAAGCCTCACGCGATGATTGAAGACGTTCATTTACCACCCTACTCCCTCGGGGCATCTCCTGCTCAACCAGATTTTGCCGGAGTCACGCATGAGCAGGATGATCCTACGAAGATGATACAAATGCCTCCTGGGGGATGGGATTTGCATCGCTTTGATTGGAGTTACAGTTTCAAGGAGCTGGATGTTACCGCCGACCAGCTCAAAGCATATCAGCCTCATGCACAACAATTTTCGATAGGGTCGGGTCCTGCTGGAGATGAGTTAATCAGTCGTCAAGCCATCGATGCAATTTTGGGCCACGATAAGAGGAGGTTCGCTTGGCCCCCTGAACTGCATTCCAGATTCCTAGATGTGGTTCACCAAATGGGGATCGACTCAGCAACTCCGACGCGCATATTTAAGGCCATGAATGTACCGGGGCTTAGTAAGGAGCTGGTCAGTAATCACCTTGCTGCCTACAGAAAGCTATTAAGACAACGTCGAGCGGAGCTAAACCGGGAGGAATCCGTCTCGAGCTCAAAAGCTAGGGGCGACCGCCATTGTAATGCTCAGGCATCAAGAGATACCCGGCCAAATCTAAGCATCAATCAAGCTAGCAACCCGACCACCGGCAAACTGAAAGCTGATCAGAATGTCCTCCCAGGCCATTGTTGACACCTGATTTTTGACCATCTTTTATTTTAGTTTTTATTTCTAAAATTAATTAAAAATAGCAAAAAAGGTCAAAAAATTGCAAAATCAATTTTGGAAGCCTTAGCCTAGCCTTGGGAACCAATTTTGAACAAAAAATATTTTTTGAATTTTTTAATATTTTTTGGAATTTATTTAATTATAAAAACACCCAAAAAATCAGGAAAAATACCATTCGTGGTTAGAAAATTACAAAAATATTCAGAAATTTTATTTTAATTTCCTCTTTAATTTTCAATTATTGGCTTGGTTCATGGGGTTCCTTCACAAACCTAATCCCGAACCGGGCCTAAAAAATCCTTTTCGAGTCTTTTAATTTTCAATTATTGGTTTTTATAAGCTATGACATTGGACTCTAAAGTATTGAAATGCAATTGGGTCAATTTACCCTCCAATTTGATCAATTTTAGCCAAAAGGGCTTAATTGCATAAAAATCTTTCAATTTAGTCCCCGGTTTTACAATTTGTGAAATTAAATTTCACACGGGCACACCCATTAAAATTAAACACCTCTACCCAACAGTTTTCATCATGCTGAATCCATTGGTGGGCTCAATTTTTGCTAATTCGATCGTTCAAGCCTTCGATTTGGCGAAATTAAATTTCGGATCCTAGGGACAATTTGGGGTTTTCACAGAATTTCAATAAATTGATTCACGAAAATACCCATATTTGATGGAAAACATGTCAAGGAATCCGATTTTGCCATCAATTTCATGAAAAGAGGTCATTTAGGGGGTCAATTTGGCGATTTGGGCGATTTGGCCGAACCGGGCCGGTCGGGTCCGACCCGACCCGACCCGGCCCGACCCGGGTCTGGTGGACAGCATGCACAGAATGTGTAGCAGCGTGGACAGAACAGGGGGGAGCGGCGAACAAGCGTGGGCGAGCGATTTTTTTTAAGAAAAAGGACAGCACGCGTGAGGGGACATTGGCAGAGGTGGTGGACGTGCCGAGGCGGGCGGTCGGCCACCGTGAGGGGGGGGAGATTCGGTTAAAACCGAACTCGGCCGAGAGAGAGAGAAGAGAGAATTTTGGGGAGAGTTCGAGCGAGTAGGAAGCGAGGGCGAGGCATGACGGAGATCCCCAACCTTCAGCATGCCGCACTGAGGATCGCCGGAGCCTCAACCGCCGCCGACGTGCCGAAGACAGGTCAGTAGCTCCCCCGACATCCATTTTTTCTCTATGCATACCAAGTGTTCGACGAAATGCTTCAATGAGCATTTCGTTTTGTAACGCTCGGTCATGCCTCTCCCGAGCCCCATTCGTGTACTAGGGACCCTAAACCCTCATTATATTCATCTCTAAGCTTGTGTTGACCTTTGTTTCGCATTAAACCGCGGCGAAAACACGGCTCGGAGCTTCGCCGGCAACGGTTCGGACCGGGAGCCCAACGGGGAACTTCCGGCGGTCTTCAAGCTCGAAATGAGCTCAGGTAAGCCTCTAGACCCTCCTTGGGTGTTGTTTGATGGTTTAGAATCGAGTTTTGATAAAAAAAAATTCGGAAAATACCTCGCCGGAGCCGGGTTCGGGGAGGTCCGGTTTGCTTATTTTTCGGCGTGTTCACGGCCTTATTTTTGTTGTATGTTGATGCTGAGTGTCTAATGAGTCGAATGCCGCAAGAACGAGCGAAAAATACCAAGTTTCGGGCCCGTTTCGCAATTTTCCGGCGACCTCGCCGGAATTTTTACTATTCCCGCCGGATTTTTCACTGTTCATCGTCTTCTCCGGCGACCCTCCGGCCGGTCAACGGTCAACGGCCGACGTGGCGT
The DNA here is from genome assembly GCA_021437785.1 of Rhodomyrtus psidioides. NCBI lineage: Eukaryota > Viridiplantae > Streptophyta > Magnoliopsida > Myrtales > Myrtaceae > Rhodomyrtus > Rhodomyrtus psidioides. The sequence goes on along the minus strand of JAILYB010000003.1, from coordinate 15,465,799 downwards.
GCCACGTAGGCAGCCACGTCAGCCGGGTGGGGCCGGCCGTGTGTTTTCAAAGCAATAAAAACGGACGGCCACGATCGCGACACGTGTCGCGATCCTAGAATTTTTGGAAAATTAAATAAATGATTTTCGAATAATCGATCCGGCGGACGAGGATATGCCACGTGGCTCACTGGGGGACGTCCGATCTTGTACAAGATCGGACGCACCAGACGAGGCCACGTGGCACGTTCTAGAGCGCCCGATTTGTAGGTTTTATAAAAAATGAAAATAAATTAATTTTTGATCCGACGGCTATTATTGAGCCACGTGGCTCTCTGTGGGTCGCTCGATCTAGTGGAAGATCGGACGCACGAGATGAAGCCACGTGGCACGACGTGGACCGTCCGATCCGGGGAATTTTCGGATAATTAAATAAAATAGATAAAAAATCAAAAAAATTGTAAAAAAATAGAAAAATGTTTAAAAATAAAACGGTGTCGTTTTAGGCCGGTGTCGACCCCTAGGGTCGGGCCGGGCGCCCGAGAGGCGCGGGCCGGGTTTGACCCGGCCCGGAAAATATTTTTAAATATTTTAAAAAAAATTCAGAAAATAATAAAATAATCAAAAAATCAATAAAAAATAAAAAAATCATGAAATATTCAAAAAATTCGAAAAAATTCATAAAAATTCTAAAAAAACTCCAGAAAATAGGAAATGGCCACATTCAACTGGTCACGACCTGTTTCGGGTCTTTTGACCCCCGATCTTTCCAAAAACGACGGTTTTGCCCTTTCGGCAAGCCGTCTTCCAAAAAATTTCTAAAAAATCCAGGAAAATCCCAAAAAATAGGAAATGGCCACAAACAACTGGCCAAGACTCATTTCGGGTGTTTTGAACCCCGAACCTTCTTGAAAATGACGATTTCGCCCTTGGGCGAATTGTCTTCCAAAAATTGAAGAAAAATCAAGAAATTCCAAAAAAATCCTCAAAAATGGGAAATGGCCACAATCAACTGGCCATGGAATATTTTGGGTAATTCGGTATCCAAACCTTCCAAAAAATGACAATTTTGCCCTTCGGGCTAATTGTCCCCGAATCTTCCCATTTTACCCCTAGCCCTAAATCACATCTTCCCTAAGCCCTTATGGCTATACTAGGAGGCCAATGATTGAAATTGATGTGCATTGACATGATTTATTTATGCACTTGACTTGCGCTTTCATTAAAATTGACTGTGATTGATAGGAATAGTCTTCCAATCTGCATGAAACCCTGACTCATACCTATCTCACCCAAAATTGCGCCTGCATGAACTCTTAGTTAGGAAAATCACTCACGTTAGGTACCGAAAGGGCGTTGGTAATGACACCGACGTAACCAAGTCCCCGAACTCAAAATCTCTGGTTCCGCAGAACTGATCGATCTCTCCCAATCGGTCAGTAAGGTTTCCGGTCTACCCTCCAAGAAAGACCGGTGGCGACTCCAAATGCATGCACAATTTGCACATGCCACCACGACCACACTGAAGGTCGAAAGCGATCGACTCTTATCGTCGAACCCTCAAAAGACACTCCCGCCGCGATTTGGTATGGGCCTGGAGGGCCCGCGCCGATCCAAAGCCCGCGATCGGTAATCCATTAGCCGCGTCCGTTTTGATTTTCGGACGGGTCGCGACAGCTGGCGACTCCGCTGGGGACATTGTTCTAGAACACTTAGTTCTGGACCTCAAGTGGACTTAGGCCGTAATTAAAACGTTGTGTGATTTTTCTAACCCTGCAGGCGCTCTTGAAGGTGAGGTAAGTCCGCTCACGATAGGTGTTATATGTTTTTGCAGATTGGAGTGATAAGGGGTGTAGTCTATGATTAACATTGTCTTATGCAGGTTGGGCGTAGGAATGTATGTTATATGGATGATTTGAAGCGCTGATTGATATATAAATTGTTGCGCATGATTCACTACATATTTGAGGATCACGACACTTTGCACAAAGCGCCCAAACCCAGGCCGCGAAATCACCTTTTCAGGTAGCCATAGATCAGGGATCGATATGCAACGCCCTAGCGTGGATTGCGCTGGGGTCGACCATATTCGATCCCACTCACTATCCGAGTCGAAACTTTTATCCATTTGTTGTGGATTGCGCTCATGGACGAATTTATCGACTCGGATAGAGGGAAGCCTCTAGGTTCCTCACCTAAGCCATTTTGATTTCTAGAGTCAAGCCTCACTTGTCTCATGCGCATGTATTATGGATGATTGGTATACCTAAAAACCAAAAAGTCATTAAACGCAATTTATGGTAAGGTCCTGCCATTTCTATTTAAATTCATTTGCAGCCTTTCATTTTGCACAACATGTTGCATTCATCAAGTCCAATGGTTGAGTCCGATTCCATGTTAGAGTAGGGATAGAAGAGATGATCTCTCCAAGTCGGTCCCACATCCCGGACGTATTCAAGTATGAGCGACGCGTCATTCGCCGTCAGACTGCCCGGACATTCAGCGGAGTCTACCCTTTTCGAGCTGTCCGAGGAATGATCCAGTAACCTTACGGGAAATTGAAGGACATGCGATAACAGTAAATCCGAGACACCTGCCGGACGCTGTCAAGATGTTATCTGATAAAAACGAAGACCCGAGGGGCCGAACCGAAGACACCAGGCGTCATCCCTCGAAGACCTAACTTGGGGCATCTCTTTAGGTTCTTAAGGGCTACATTCCAATCGTCCCTTTTCTTTTATCAGGATCATCGAGTCTGTAAGGAGCACCCGTCTGTGGGTCTCCCATCTATCTTTTACACCTCGATTCCTAAGTCTTGTCTAAGTGTCTAGACATTGGAATGCGGCACTGGAATTTCTCTCAACCATTCGGATTTTTCGGTTCAATTGCATGTCTTACCCAGATGAAATTTTCGTTAGAACTCACACTTGGCATGTTTAACCCAAGCACGAGAATCTAACATTCATTTCATGGTACGCCGGACATGGAATTGAACCGGTCTATAGCATGCATCATTGGTAATCCTTGGTAATTAACTAAAGTCATCCGTGTCTTCTGAATTCGAGAGGAGATTAGACATTCGAATTATTTTTGGTAAACAATTTCAATTTGGATGTCCTATCTCCCACCGAATTTAGGACACATTGGAATTGAATCTTTATCTTCTTGGACATTCCACAGAATCTTCTGGGAATTTGTCAAGAGTAATAACCATGGATTACGCTCCTTCCAATTATATGTTTTCTTTTGAAGAACATTGACAAAGAACTTTTCACACGAAGCTAAGGCTTTGTAAAATTCCTTATCTTCGTTAATCTCAAGAAATCATAAAATTGAAAGGATTTATGCTTTACTTCCCTTGCTAACGAAGTTCTGTAATTTCACACCAGGTAATTTTCAAAAGCGAAATCCAAATACCTGCGTGGAGACTCAGCCACAAATTAAGATGGACCGGGATGGCGTGGAGAAACGCTTGACCATCCTAGAGAGCCAGATGACTCAGGTGATTGCAACGATGACAGAGATGAAGACACTCATCTTCACCATACAAGGGGCATCCTTGACGGTCTCCAATCTCGACCCGACCGTCCGACCTCTTTTGCCTAAAATATCGGGCATTGATCAAGCTGAGGGAGCAAAGGTTTTCCTCGAGAGCAAACCTATGATGGCCGATCTGGAAAAACAGCACAAAGGAAAGCTTGGTATTATTGAAGAAGATGTATTGACTGGAGAGAATCTGTTCGTCACACACCTAATTCGAGAGAAAGACTCTAGTCACCAGAAGAACGTTGAAGGTCACGTAAACCCAACCAACGTCGAAACCTGTCCACCCAATGCCTCTCTCACACGCCTTAAAAGGGGGATGCCTGAGGTTCTACAAAGGCCAGAATTCGCCAAGAGATACGATGTCATTGGCTGCCCGAAAACTCACATCGATTACTATCTGGAAGCAATGGCTGATTACGAATGGGATGATTTACTTCTTGTCCAGAATTTTCGGCATAGCCTGGTTGGTCCCGCGTTAGGATGGTTTACAGCGCTTGACGTCAAGGGTATCCAAGAATGGGACGATCTGGCCAATCAGTTTCTCCAGCAATACGATTTCAACAGGAAGGCCACCTCTACCAGGATGGATTTGGTATTTGTGAGGCAAAGGAGAAATGAAAGCTTTAAATCATTCGCACAAAGGTGGAGAGCGAAAGCAGCCCGAGTCCAACCTCCATTGGACGAAGAGGAGTTGATAGAGCACTTTCTGAAAGCTCTCCCCTATGATTCCTTTAGTCGGTTGAGTACGGCTCATTACCAATCATTTTCACAATTGGTACACGCGGGTGAAAGGTGGGAATGGGCTAAGCGCAATAGTATAATCAGAGACAAACAAATGCGTGAAGAATCTTCTCAAATGAGTAAAGAACCGGTCAGGGAGATGAAGACCAACTATCGAGGGACGATGGTCACAAGTCAAATTTCGTACAAGTCGAAACATCAGTCACCTGATTCCATCCCTCACCGGAGACAACCAGCGCCCAAGATAGGGAAAGCCGACCAATCAAGCAAGAGAAGTCCTCCTTTCTTTGCACCACTACCACTTCCTATGTCAGAACTACTCCCTCGGCTTTTGGAGGAAAGGTTGGTAGCCCAAAAAATACCGAGGGCGAAACCGCCAAGGTTCCCAAGGTTTGACATGAATCGAACATGTGCGTACCATATGGGTGAGAAGGGACATAATGTCGACAATTGTCGAGCACTACAGTATGATGTGCAAGCTCTCATCGACAACAACCTGCTGGTGTTCGATAGGGCAGGACTCAACGTCCGGCCAGACCTTTTGCCGGATCACGAAATCAGCGATATATCCGAGGATGGATCAGAAGGTGATCTAAGGCTTGTCATCAACATATCCGAATTACATGAGGTACCAGCTTTATCTTCTCGAAACCCTAAGAAGGGTACCACCTTGATGGGGCGAAAAGAACCATGCTTAGCCGAGATGGGTAATATGGGCATCATCGGTAGGGTTGAAGACCCTGCTTTTACGGCATCCTTCGAGAAGTTTAACTTAACCTCTAAAGGATATGCGGTAGAGACTATGAGGAAAGAGTCATGGGAGATCCCTGCTGGGTACTCATTAAGTGTCGAGGACATTGAAGAGATCGAAGAATTAGAGGAGTACGGAGAGCGTCTGGAAGGAGCGTCCTGAGAGGACAAAAAGTTCACCTGGAATGCCAACAAAGGGGGCGAGACGCCACTTAGAAGGCATCGTTCGGTATGTGAGGCTAACAAGACAGTCATACCAAGCTCATTGAAGCAGGAGGACCCGTCGGCCCCAACTCCTATCAGGGGTAATGCCTTGTGCGGAACATCGAGAGTTTGCGAGCCCAAGAAGAAGTCGCCAATTCAGTTTACATCACTTCCCATGCCACTATCAAAACTGCTCCCAATACTCTCGGAAAAAGGGATGGTGACCAAGGAGGTGTCGAGGTATAATCCTCCATTGTCCGAAGGATATGATGAAGCCATGTCGTGCGCCTACCATGCAGAGGAGAAGGGGCACAACGCAGACAATTGTATTCGACTGAAAATCAAGGTGCAGAAACTCATCGACAATGGAGTTTTGGATCTCGAGGAGATAAAGCAGAATAGCCAGCAAGACCCGTCATCGGATTGCCAAGGACTGGACAAGACGTACATGGGTAACCCTATCGAAGACTATCCCAACCCAGCTGATCGGACAAACGATGACGGCCGATTACATGGATAAGGGAGTCACTTCCTCCTTTCCATCATTACTCTTTAGTCTATTTGCATTTTACTTCATTTGTAATTTCAAGTGCAGTTTAAAAAAAAAACAAAAAAAACAAAACAAAAAAACAAAACAAAACAAAACAAAACAAAAAAAAATCAAAAATGGGGGACGTGTGGGAACACAAATCAGTCGATGACGATCCAAATGAGAGAAAAGAAAGGATGCAAAGAAAAGAAGAGATTGAAAAGAAAAGAAAAACCCTGAGACCTGATTTCCCACACGGCTCCTAGTTTTCAAAATTTTGGGAGGCAAGGAAGTCCAATGATAAGAGGATTAGCCCCCGTTCCCCACCTTCTAATCAAATCTTTCAAAATGTGTTTCTAAGAAAAATTCGTCATGTATGGACTCTCTTTTCCATATTTGGGCTAACTGTCTTCATGGCATTTTAGGTGTACCGCCCAAAGCATGGAACGCCCAAGAGAAACGGAGTGGTGCTTCAAGAAGATTGAAGCTGGTCGACAACTCGAGCCACCGGGATGGACATTCGAAGGCAGACAAATGAGTCGACTTCTCACAAAAGGGCATACCGGGGCAAAGGCCCATCGAGATGAAAAGGGGACGAGAAACTACAAATGGCATATACCCCCAAATTAAAAAAGAACTGCAAAAATAATGAAGGGGGTCAAAGCGGTCAACTGGGGCAAACCCCACTTAGCCAGGGCAAACGCCATCTGACCGGGGCAATCGGATCAAGGATAAGGACGTGTCGTTCCTAATTGATTTCCAATCAGATATTGGCATAATATTTCCTATCTCTTCCTCTCAGGTGAAAAACCGGTCGAGAAGAAAAATCCATCTGCGGATAGACAGGAGGGACATGTTTTACATGGCAGACATTTGTCGAAAATGCCCTCATCTGACCACATGCAAGATGATGGTGGAACGATGGATAAGATGGTCGAAGACCAACAAATAGAAACTTGCCTTCCCTACAAGATGAAAAGGTGGAATAGAAGATTGTTAAAACGTAGGGCGAATGCGGCAGGACACGATGAAAGAAACTGTCGCCTGTGAAGTATCACTTCAGGCTGTTGAAGTACTCGGTCACGAGTAAACCCACGCTGGCGGATGCCAAATAGTAGAACGCTCGAGGGACGTCATGAAATGATAACAAGGCAAAAGATGCATGAAGAAATCGAAAGACAAAACACATCAAACCCTTCTAAATGAGAAGGAGAACGATACGAAGCCATCGATTCGGGTAAAATGACGTATCGTTCCAAAATGATTGTTTTCTTGATATGAGAATAATGCTTCATTTCTTTTTCCTCTCAGATGATGATCAAAAGCAGAGGACTCAGGAGGCAGTGCTTTCAAATGACAAACAGGGAGTACCCATTTTCATGGCATCTCAGACATGCCCTGTGGCTAAATATTTTCAAGAGCATTCTAATGGCTCAATTTGCGAACAAAACATTTGAGAAAACCTGAAGAAGTTTCTCATCATTTAGAAATCTCTGTGAAAAGAATACTTGAAAAGAAAATTTCAAGTTTTGCAGATTGACACATCTGATAAAAATGCCTTCTTTGAGTAGAATGAAACGTACGAACTCATTTTTCGCCGATGCATACATAACATGCATCATACATATCGTGCACACATCCTGCATACAGAAAACCCAAAGGGAGAAATGCCGGCTCCCGCAGGATAAATTTCAAGGGTAAATTGTATCGACTCCAATAGTCAATTATACATGCCCTTTACTCATGAGGTTTCTTTTTTTCAACAGGAACATCGAATACCTCAAATGGCGACTAGGATCGAAAGAATCACCAGATTGCCACACGACAAATCCCCGGACTATCAAGCTGTCTAGGGATAGAGAAAAATAATCGAAGACTCTAGCAATTGAGGTGGATGACCAGAATCGACAGAATTCATGGGAGCGGGCTCCTCCATTTGCTTCAAGGAGCCAAGCTGGGGGCAAACTTTCATGATCCCCCATGAAAGTGCATCGGACCAGGGTGCATGAACGTCTTCAAATTGGATTGAAAATCGTCAAGGAGCACGGGAATGCCAAGGCACGTTGCCAAGACGAACACCGCCCAACTGAGGCAAAGCAGTTGTTGATGTGATCGAGGATCGTCTCACGAACAACACCCACAAATACAAACGAGGGGAAGCAACATCCATCATCTACACCAAATGAGAAGCGCCAACGATCGACAAAAGAGAGGGATACGTCAGTAAGACGTCATCATGAATCCCAGGAGAGAAGACATCCCCAAAGAGGATGAGGATTGCAGTAGAATGCAAAATGAAATTAGCTGGGGCAAGGATCACCTAGTTACGACAAATCACACCCAACTGGGGCAAGTGAATCATTTGTGCGCCGGACAAAGAATGACGTTTCTCCTCTGGCAAAGTCAATGGACGCAACAACAGAGTCGTCTGCATCAGAATCAAACCCCGGGATACAAACCTGGGTGAACGGTAACTTTGTATCGTTCCAATTTGATCTCCCGAAGATTCCATGCTTAACATGAGTTTGCTTTCATTCGGCAGAAAATTGGTGGCACCAAAAAGCCACAAAATAAAGGATCTCGCTCGACGTGAAGGCGAAAAGAAATATCCGTTGCAAGAGGCAAGTTGCCGGGAAACGGAACCCTAGAAAATGACGTAGAGTACGTCTAAAAGCACAAATTGATCTCATCCAGTGCAAATCCTGGAGAAGGATTTCGTTGCCAAACAGATGGATAGATCATGGCCACGAGCTAGATGGCCGACTTCAACAAGCCTTACATTTGCGTTCAAATGGAGGCGCGAAACGAGAGTAAAGCAGTATCGTTTCGATTTGTCTCGAGTTTCGAAACACGAACTTACACTTAATGTTTATTGTTGACAGGGATTCACCGTCAAGATGGATAGAAAATTGTTGGCACCAGAAAGCCGCAAAATAAAAGAACTCGCCGACAAGGAGGCAAATAAAATTATTGACCTTGGGAGTCAGCACTCCAAGAAATGGTCTTTGATTATAAGACCGAGTGGAGGGAACTCTGAAGAGTGGCGATGGAATGCGCCCAAAAATCATGAACGAGTCTCCTCTAGGGCTGATCCTTGAGAAGGATTCATCGCCAACCGAACGGAGGGATCAAGGCCACGAGATAGAGGGCCAAAATTCCGCAAGCTGCGCGTTTGTGTTCAAATGGAAACACAAAGCAAGAACAAGGCAGTATCGTTTCAATTTGCCTTGAATTTTGGAACGCAAACTGACACCTAATTCCCGTTTTTGACAGGGGCTCGCCATCAAGGCGAAACAGGTTTTCACATCCCATGTATTACCCATTGGAATACATGACCAAGGGTAAGATGTATCGTTCTAATCTCTTGAAAAATTCATGAACGTACAATAACATGTTTCTTCCGCATTTTCAGGGATCTCCAGCCGCGGGGGACAGGTAAGTATCCCTCTCCCCAATCCATTGAAGATGTTGAATAAAAATAGAGAAGAAAAGAAAAGTTTTCAGAATCTAATGTCTAGAAAAGACATGGAATTCAAACTTCATTGGCATTCATGTTCTAAAACAGGAGGTTGTCTGAACATGATTAGAACATGCATGGTGCATCATAAAATCCCCATGACGGGTAAAATTTTTGGAGAAAACGAAAGAGATTTTTCCAATCAAAAGTTGTTCAAAACTTTCAAAAGGACGTTTTCTCAAAAGACGAGAGGCAAAGCCTAATCCAAACACGTCCTATACACACTCAAGAGAGAAGTGGAGCGAAACAGATAGCAAAATCTGGACCTACGGAAGTAGAGATTGTTCGCAGCAATTACATGGATTGGGATGACGGAGGCATTCGTTTCATATCCCCAAACACTACAGGTGACCATTGACAACCCCTTTGAACGGCGGTTTTCATTCTCAACCCTGTCAAGAACCACCCCACATCGGGGCAAAAAGGAAGTAAGTCTAGCAGCGTCAAGAGAAAATGGTTAGAAATTTTCTTGCTCGGACTAACATCAATCTTTGTGTGTTGTTTATATGGTAATCCAAGTGCCATAGGATGACGAGAAGCATTCATTTCTCTATCCCACACACTATATCCTTTGCATAGCCAGGTTGAGCCTGCAAATTCGTTTCATGAACCCATTGGTGATCATTCCAAGACGGGCGCCGCACCACTTCAAAAATGGAAGAGTTCGACACTTAGGGATTACAAAGAAATTCCTAGGCTAAGGCTTAAAGCATGTTTAGACATTCGATCATATGTCTAACATGATCTACCGAAGATGAGAAAAGCGAGATTTCAAAAGGAAAATGAGGATGAAGAAAATACCTAGCATCAAGAAAAAGCAAAGTGCCTGGTAAAAGCGAGGCCGATGCTCGTGCAAGTTGTCTGATTGATCCCCAATGAAGCCTGGATGGGAAAAGAAAAGAGAAAATTCCTAAATGAGTCAGATCAAAAAGACTGCTCTCCAAATGGTGTCAGACACGGAGCAAAAACACAGACAGAATTGTCAATCTCTTAATGCAGCTAGAGATTCTCTCTAAAGAATTTGTGCACACCTCAAAAAGCGGTCGTGCACCTCAAAAATTGAAGATGCAGAATGGAAAAGACAGGTGACAAGTTTGCAATGATCACCAATGTCAATCCCCTCATGAATTCTGGGCCAAAAACAAGCCTTTTTCGGTCCCCAATCCCACCAAAGTTACGACCCTGAAACAGTCTTCTCTGATTAAGACACTTGGGTTAACATATGGCTTAGCTCGAAGAGGTACGAGCAAGACTATTTCTTTCTCATTTTGCAGGGTTCTTGACTTGTAAACCCGAAGCAGATGGTGAAGACTTTCATTCGATGGCCTCGACTCCAAAGCGAGTCCCCCTTGAAAACCAATACCAAGCCCAACATTACGGTCCCGTGGAAGACCTCCCGACCGATCAAAATGTATGCGCTGCGAATGAGCCTAAAACCTAGGCACAGGTCAGTAGGGAATTGAGTGCATCCCCTATAAAAATCATTACCTCAAAACAGGTGAGAAGACCTCCTCGTCGAGAAATATTCCAATTGATGTTTTGAACAAACTCTTTTTGGAATTTTCAAACTGTTGATCCAGATTTTCCGTGCAAGGGATTTATGATCACATTTGCATGCTGCAAGAATGCTTTGGATAACCTCCAGCATCAAAATGCACATTTCACGATTAAAACTTAAATCATATGGTTTTTGTCAAATGGACAGCCGTGGTCTTCCCAAAGATTACTAACGTTTTCTTGGTGAAGAAAAATCTTTCAGGCTCAAACTTCTGCAGGACACCTGGAGAACCCAGCTCCCAGAATGTCGCCTCAACAGACTCAACTGAAGCTTTGTCAAAATAAAATCTTTCACTGCTTCGAAAAACTGAATTCCCGACAAACTTCGGGATCTCTGAAAAGAGGGGAAGAAAAACCCTTTTAAAAGAAAAAATCCCAGTAGACGTGGAGAACCCTCGTCTCGGGACCCTTTTTCAAAAATCAAGCAGTCCTAGCTTGACGTGGAGAACCCTCGTCCTAGGACCCCTTTACAAAAAATCAAGCGATCCCAGTAGACGTGGAGAACCCTCGTCTCGGGACCCTTTCAAAAATATCAGACAGTCCTAGCATGACGTGGAGAACCCTCGTCCCAGGACCCCTTTTTCAAAAATCAAGCAGTCCTAGCATGACGTGGAGAACCCTCGTCCTAGGACCTCTTTTCAAAAATACCAAACAGTCCTAGTTTGACGTGGAGAACCCTCGTCCTAGGACCCCTTTACAAAAAATCAAGCGATCCCAGTAGACGTGGAGAACCCTCGTCTCGGGACCCTTTCAAAAATATCGGACAGTCCTAGCATGACGTGGAGAACCCTCGTCCCAGGACCCCCTTTTCAAAGATATCAAACAGTCTCAACGGACGTGGAAAACCCTCATCCTGAGACCCCTTTTCAAAAATTCAAAAATCCCCTCTGACTTGGAGAACCCTTGTCATGGAAAACCCTTTCAAAAAACACAAAAATCCCCTCTGACCCCGCTAGTCAGCGTCATGGGATCCCCCAAAAGCGCGATGACCTAGATAAATCTCTCTGTAAGTGTTCACAGGTTGGTAGCCGCGGATCTGTCATCTTCCGGACCGGATCGCCAATTTTCAGCTTCAGAAGATTTCTCCCACCCCAAATCCCACCAGACAGGGATATACGACAGAGGTGTCTCAAAGCACAGTTCGAGATCGGAGCCCATAACGCTCGCGACTTGCCGCCTAGAGATACGGTGACCGCCTTTTTCGCGAAGTACGCGCCGGATAGCCATGCCTCGAAGCTCTCACCCTTCGGAACGGATTGCAGCCGGTAGCCGCGGAAGAGACATTTCTCCCACCCCAAATCCCACCAGACAGGGATATACGACAGAGGTGTCTCAAAGCACAGTTCGAGATCGGAGCCCATAACGCTCGCGACTTGCCGCCTAGAGATACGGTGACCGCCTTTTTCGCAAAGTACGCGCCGGATAGCCATGCCTCGAAGCTCTCACCCTTCGGAACGGATTGCAGCCGGTAGCCGCGGAAGAGACATTTGTTCCACCCCAAATCCCACTAGACAGGGATATACGACAGAGGTGTCTCAAAGCACAGTTCGAGATCGGAGCCCATAACGCTCGCGACTTGCCGCCTAGAGATACGGTGACCGCCTTTTTCGCGAAGCACGCGCCGGATAGCCATGCCTCGAAGCTCTCACCCTTCGGAACGGATTGCAGCCGGTAGCCGCGGAAGAGACATTTATTCCACCCAAAATCCCGACAAGAAGGGATATGTCACTCCATAGGTGGAGCCTTTTAGTAGGCAAACCTTTTCCAAGACCGATCTACAGAACGATCGAGTCTTCGACTAGTCCCGACAAGAAGGGATATGTCATTCCGAGGCGGAGCCTTTTAGTAGGCAAACCTTTTCCAAGACCGATCTACAGAACGATCGAGTCTTCGACTAGTCCCAACAAGACGGGATATGTCAACCTTTAGGTGAAGCCTTTTAATAGGCAAACCTTTTCCAAGACCGATCTACAGAACGATCGAGTCTTCGACTAGTCCCAACAAGACGGGATATGTCATTCCATAGGCGGAGCCTTTTAGTAGGCAAACCTTTTCCAAGACCGATCTACAGAACGATCGAGTCTTCGACTAGTCCCGACAAGAAGGGATATGTCATTCCGAGGCGGAGCCTTTTAGTAGGCAAACCTTTTCCAAGACCGATCTACAGAACGATCGAGTCTTCGACTAGTCCCAACAAGACAGGATATGTCAACCTTTAGGTGAAGCCTTTTAATAGGCAAACCTTTTCCAAGACCGATCTACAGAACGATCGAGTCTTCGACTAGTCCCAACAAGACGGGATATGTCATTCCATAGGCGGAGCCTTTTAGTAGGCAAACCTTTTCCAAGACCGATCTACAGAACGATCGAGTCTTCGACTAGTCCCGACAAGAAGGGATATGTCATTCCGAGGCGGAGCCTTTTAGTAGGCAAACCTTTTCCAAGACCGATCTACAGAACGATCGAGTCTTCGACTAGTCCCGACAAGAAGGGATATGTCATTTCATAGGCGTAGCCTTTTAGTAGGCAAACCTTTTCCAAGACCGATCTATAGAACGATCGAGTCTCCGACAAACCCTACAGAACGGGCGCGTCATCCTTAGATTCCTATCAGTCTGGAGTCTCACTCCAAAGGTAGAAACCGCCTGAAGGGTCAACTTGATGGTAGAAACCGCCATAAGGGTCAACTTGATGGTAGAAACCGCCATAAGGGTCAACCAAAGGTAGAAACCGCCATAAGGGTCAACTTGATGGTAGAAACCGCCATAAGGGTCAATTGAATGGTAGAAACCGCCATAAGGGTCAACTCAAAGGTAGATACCGCCATAAGGGTCAAAACTAAATTCGAAGGTAGAAACCGCCATAAGGGTCAACTTGATGGTAGAAACCGCCATAAGGGTCAACCAAAGGTAGAAACCGCCATAAGGGTCAACTTGATGGTAGAAACCGCCATAAGGGTCAATTGAATGGTAGAAACTGCCATAAGGGTCAACTCAAAGGTAGATACCGCCATAAGGGTCAAAACTAAATTCGAAGGTAGAAACCGCCTGAAGGGTCAACTTGATGGTAGAAACCGCCATAAGGGTCAACTTGATGGTAGAAACCGCCATAAGGGTCAACCAAAGGTAGAAATCGCCTGAAGGGTCAACTCAAGGTAGATACCGCCATAAGGGTCAAAACCAAATCAAAGGTAGAAACCGCCTAAAGGGTCAACTCATGGTAGAAACCGCCATAAGGGTTAACTTGATGGTAGAAACCGCCATAAGGGTCAACCAATGGTAGAAACCGCCAAAAGGGTCAACTAATGGTATGACCTACCATACAGGTCAGAGCTTAATCTCCCTAGGATATTCTGAACCAGTCCTAGGTATCTTCTTGAAAGTCATCGCAACCGGCAGCATCTGACAGGTGAGCTTCGGGTAAGCCTCTCTCACTCCGGCCCATGTTCGAATTGCAAAAGTAAACCGGTGATTAATTTGAGCATTCATCAAAAGACTTGAAGGTCCGATGTCATAGCATTTCTTTCCCCCAGTCGAGTCGGTCAAGATCCAGGTGTCATTTTGTCTTTGAAAGCAACCTCTGACGAGCTCACTCTCAAAGAGGGGCAGCTGTTGACACCTGATTTTTGACCATCTTTTATTTTAGTTTTTATTTCTAAAATTAATTAAAAATAGCAAAAAAGGTCAAAAAATTGCAAAATCAACTTTGGAAGCCTTAGCCTAGCCTTGGGAACCAATTTTGAACAAAAAATATTTTTTGAATTTTTTAATATTTTTTGGAATTTATTTAATTATAAAAACACCCAAAAAATCAGGAAAAATACCATTCGTGGTTAGAAAATTACAAAAAATATTCAGAAATTTTATTTTAATTTCCTCTTTAATATTTTCACTTTTTATCAGGAAAATTTGGCTTGGTTCATGGGGTTCCTTCACAAACCTAATCCCGAACCGGGCCTAAAAAATCCTTTTCGAGTCTTTTAATTTTCAATTATTGGTTTTTATAAGCTATGACATTGGACTCTAAAGTATTGAAATGCAATTGGGTCAATTTACCCTCCAATTTGATCAATTTTAGCCAAAAGGGCTTAATTGCATAAAAATCTTTCAATTTAGTCCCCGGTTTTACAATTTGTGAAATTAAATTTCACACGGGCACACCCATTAAAATTAAACACCTCTACCCAACAGTTTTCATCATGCTGAATCCATTGGTGGGCTCAATTTTGGCTAATTCGATCGTTCAGGCCTTCGATTTGGCGAAATTAAATTTCGGATCCTAGGGACAATTTGGGGTTTTCACAGAATTTCAATAAATTGATTCACGAAAATACCCATATTTGATGGAAAACATGTCAAGGAATTCGATTTTGCCATCAATTTCATGAAAAGAGGTCATTTAGGGGGTCAATTTGGCGATTTGGGCGATTTGGCCGAACCGGGCCGGTCGGGTCCGACCCGACCCGACCCGGCCCGACCCGGGTCTGGTGGACAGCATGCACAGAATGTGCAGCAGCGTGGACAGAACAGGGGGGAGCGGCGAACAAGCGTGGGCGAGCGATTTTTTTTAAGAAAAAGGACACCACGCGTGAGGGGACATTGGCAGAGGTGGTGGACGTGCCGAGGCGGGCGGTCGGCCACCGTGAGGGGGGGGAGATTCGGTTAAAACCGAACTCGGCCGAGAGAGAGAGAAGAGAGAATTTTGGGGAGAGTTCGAGCGAGTAGGAAGCGAGGGCGAGGCATGACGGAGATCCCCAACCTTCAGCATGCCGCACTGAGGATCGCCGGAGCCTCAACCGCCGCCGACGTGCCGAAGACAGGTCAGTAGCTCCCCCGACATCCATTTTTTCTCTATGCATACCAAGTGTTCAACGAAATGCTTCAATGAGCATTTCGTTTTGTAACGCTCGGTCATGCCTCTCCCGAGCCCCATTCGTGTACTAGGGACCCTAAACCCTCATTATATTCATCTCTAAGCTTGTGTTGACCTTTGTTTCGCATTAAACCGCGGCGAAAACACGGCTCGGAGCTTCGCCGGCAACGGTTCGGACCGGGAGCCCAACGGGGAACTTCCGGCGGTCTTCAAGCTCGAAATGAGCTCAGGTAAGCCTCTAGACCCTCCTTGGGTGTTGTTTGATGGTTTAGAATCGAGTTTTGATAAAAAAAAATTCGGAAAATACCTCGCCGGAGCCGGGTTCGGGGAGGTCCGGTTTGCTTATTTTTCGGCGTGTTCACGGCCTTATTTTTGTTGTATGTTGATGCTGAGTGTCTAATGAGTCGAATGCCGCAAGAACGAGCGAAAAATACCAAGTTTCGGGCCCGTTTCGCAATTTTCCGGCGACCTCGCCGGAATTTTTACTATTCCCGCCGGATTTTTCACTGTTCATCGTCTTCTCCGGCGACCCTCCGGCCGGTCAACGGTCAACGGCCGACGTGGCGTGCCACGTAGGCAGCCACGTCAGCCGGGTGGGGCCGGCCGTGTGTTTTCAAAGCAATAAAAACGGACGGCCACGATCGCGACACGTGTCGCGATCCTAGAATTTTTGGAAAATTAAATAAATGATTTTCGAATAATCGATCCGGCGGACGAGGATATGCCACGTGGCTCACTGGGGGACGTCCGATCTTGTACAAGATCGGACGCACCAGACGAGGCCACGTGGCACGTTCTAGAGCGCCCGATTTGTAGGTTTTATAAAAAATGAAAATAAATTAATTTTTGATCCGACGGCTATTATTGAGCCACGTGGCTCTCTGTGGGTCGCTCGATCTAGTGGAAGATCGGACGCACGAGATGAAGCCACGTGGCACGACGTGGACCGTCCGATCCGGGGAATTTTCGGATAATTAAATAAAATAGATAAAAAATCAAAAAAATTGTAAAAAAATAGAAAAATGTTTAAAAATAAAACGGTGTCGTTTTAGGCCGGTGTCGACCCCTAGGGTCGGGCCGGGCGCCCGAGAGGCGCGGGCCGGGTTTGACCCGGCCCGGAAAATATTTTTAAATATTTTAAAAAAAATTCAGAAAATAATAAAATAATCAAAAAATCAATAAAAAATAAAAAAATCATGAAATATTCAAAAAATTCGAAAAAATTCATAAAAATTCTAAAAAAATTCCAGAAAATAGGAAATGGCCACATTCAACTGGTCACGACCTGTTTCGGGTCTTTTGACCCCCGATCTTTCCAAAAACGACGGTTTTGCCCTTTCGACAAGCCGTCTTCCAAAAAATTTCTAAAACATCCAGGAAAATCCCAAAAAATAGGAAATGGCCACAAACAACTGGCCAAGACTCATTTCGGGTGTTTTGAACCCCGAACCTTCTTGAAAATGACGATTTCGCCCTTGGGCGAATTGTCTTCCAAAAATTGAAGAAAAATCAAGAAATTCCAAAAAAATCCTCAAAAATGGGAAATGGCCACAATCAACTGGCCATGGAATATTTTGGGTAATTCGGTATCCAAACCTTCCAAAAAATGACAATTTTGCCCTTCGGGCTAATTGTCCCCGAATCTTCCCATTTTACCCCTAGCCCTAAATCACATCTTCCCTAAGCCCTTATGGCTATACTAGGAGGCCAATGATTGAAATTGATGTGCATTGACATGATTTATTTATGCACTTGACTTGCGCTTTCATTAAAATTGACTGTGATTGATAGGAATAGTCTTCCAATCTGCATGAAACCCTGACTCATACCTATCTCACCCAAAATTGCGCCTGCATGAACTCTTAGTTAGGAAAATCACTCACGTTAGGTACCGAAAGGGCGTTGGTAATGACACCGACGTAACCAAGTCCCCGAACTCAAAATCTCTGGTTCCGCAGAACTGATCGATCTCTCCCTATCGGTCAGTAAGGTTTCCAGTCTACCCTCCAAGAAAGACCGGTTGCGACTCCAAATGCATGCACAATTTGCACATGCCACCACGACCACACTGAAGGTCGAAAGCGATCGACTCTTATCGTCGAACCCTCAAAAGACACTCCCGCCGCGATTTGGTATGGGCCTGGGAGGGCCCGCGCCGATCCAAAGCCCGCGATCGGTAATCCATTAGCCGCGTCCGTTTTGATTTTCGGACGGGTCGCGACAGCCATTCCAATACTTCTCAAGAGCGCGTGCCACAAGTACAGCGAGTGCGCACTCCTCCATTCGAGCAGCAGTCGGCTGGTGCTCTGCCTGCCGCTGGTCAACCCACGACAGACGATTTCTTTGATGAGGGGCTCGATGCCTTGTTCAATCAGTGGGAAGCTGGCATGCTTGGACAGCCATGATCTAGCACTTGACTCGGGGCACGATGGGTCGGTCACCACGAACACCCATAGAAAGAAGAACATGTTCACGAGTAGATCACTCATTTTATCCGTTGTAAAGTTCCTACGGGAACATTTTTCTTTAATGACTATAGTTAATTCTATATTAAAACAAACGCTATCGACGAACATCGTCACGCTCAGTTATGATGATCCCTTGTTAGATTAAGTTTGAAACCAGAGACGGTCTTTAAAATTTTGAGTGGCCACGAACTCATTCCTCACCAAGTGCCCGGGATGCTGAAATGAAGAGTAACAACATGCACAGGGAAAATGCCACTTTCGTTTGAACGATGAAAAGGGGTTGAGAGAAGATCACAGCGTTAATGGAGCTAAATGAATTAAACGGAGTCATTAATTGCGGGTCCACCGCTGCTCCCCACGTTCTCGGGCCTAGCAAATCATAAAAGGCGCCGAAAGATTGTAGACCCACCACTTTGAAGACTGAACTAGGGGACGAGCGCAATACTCGATGAAACCGAATCAATGCAAAAGAGTTTGTGATCCTATCACGAGGAAAAAGAAAGGGGAATACAGACGATGAGTAATTACAGGGTCTCGGGAGGAGCGCTTGCTTGCTGGCCTTCATATGCAGCCTGAAGGATGGTTCTAGGACACGCACGATCACTTGAGAAAATTTCTAGAGTGAGCAAACACGTAAGAGCGAATAGAGAAAGCTGAGTGAACTAGATCAGCCCGAGATACTCCGATCCATCATGTTTAAAAGCTATTCCCATCTGCTAGAAACGCCCGACCTGGACATTTCTGAGCACGAACTGCTGGGAGACTTTGAAGATCCTGGAGCTGAATACTGCCCGAAAGCCATGGAGACTGACTCCTCTAGCGATGAAATTCTAGGTTTCAGCTACGAAGAAGGAGTATACAATGATGACCGGAGTCGGAAAAGGAAGCAACTACAACGCCACACTCCAGGCCAAATCCGAGAGCTCGAAGCTTTCTTCAATGAATGCCCCACTCCAAGCAAACAACAGAAAATGGAGCTGAGCCGAAAGATAGGATTGCAGCTTTCGAAGGTCAAGTTTTGGTTCGCCAACAAACGAACCCGGGTGAAACAGCAATACGCAGACCAGGAGTTACTGGTTCTGAAGGAGGAGAATGAGAAGCTTCAAGCTGAAAGCGCGAGATATAAGGAAGCTCTGACCAAGGCCACCTGCCTTAATTGTGGAAATCCTGTTGTCCTCGGTGAGGTGTTCCTCGATGAACCATCCCTGTTGACGAATAACGCTCAGCTGTTACCGTATTCTCCACAGCATTTTCCGACACAGCCAGATACCGCCGGAGATCTGCATGAGCAAGTCAACACCATAGGATCAACACCAACATCCTCTGAGAAATGGGATATGAATCATCACAGGAGGAGTTCTCTCAATGACGAACTCGCTGTCGCAGCCAGCCAATCCAAAGTCGGTGAGTCCCTCCCTGGACAACTTTTGAAACGACTAGATCCCGTAGAGAATAGCTACCGAAGTATTGACGATATTTTGGGTGATAAGAGAACAAGGTTTTACTGGACCTATGAACTTCACACCAAATTTGTTGATGCAATTCGAGAGCTGGGAGTTGATTCGGCTAGCCCACTACGCTTACTCGAGATTATGAATGTGCCGGGGCTCTCTAGAATTAACGTTGAGTCTCACCACAAGTACTATAGGAGATTGCTAAGGGATGGAAGGATAGCGTTAAACCATCATAAAGCCAGTTGGAGCTCAAGTGCTGGGCAGAGTTACAACCATGATGATGGGAGAGCCAAGAGCACCCAACCGTGTTTCAGCAATGACGGGACTAGCAGTCGTGTCATCGACTCCTCTAACCCAAATCAGAATGCTCCGCCGAGCTATCTCAATACTCCTCAGGAGTATATGCCACAGTTCCAGCACATAGAAATCCCTCAGTTTGAGCGCGAATCAGTCATTAATGCTGTCCCTGAAGCGGATCTGGCATCGGTAGAGAGTGCACATATGAACCTGCCGGTCATCGGAGGAAGTTCCAATTCGAGGGGTCAAATTGCTCACGGCGAGAGCAAAGAGAGGAATCCCTCGCCTGCAGTCGACGACACCCAATCTGGGCACCAAGGGCTAGAAAGAACATGTGATTTCCTTGATGAGGAGCTGGACACTTGGATCAATACTCTTCGGGAATGCATGTCTCAACCCCAACAGGGCAATGATGAAGGTTCCAGCTCAAAGACTCCAATCCCTCACAACGAAGGCAATGAAAGAAATCTGCCCCCAACAATCTTTGATACCCAACTTGAACATCAATGGCTCGAAGACCCGAGCAATTTCCTTGGCGATGAGTTCAATCTTTGGCTCGATCAATTTGGAGCCGGAGGACCATCGCAGTGGTGACGCGAGGCCGGTGATCAAACGTCTGATGCAAGGCATGGCTACTCGATGAAAAATGCTTCGAGAAAAGGGGTTGAATACTCCTATTGAATATGTTGTTGATCGCACTGTAAGGTTCCTACGAGAACATCTTTCATTAATATCTAGAACTAATTGCGCGTGAGTGTCAACATCACCCTTTGAGCATCTTCAAGCCGAGGGCCGTGGATTAATCGCTTAATCCGTGGAGCAAGTTCCCCGAGCAATGACTATCACCCGCGGAGCGTAATGGGATCTACCCCTTCAATACGAAATACGTTTGGCCGCGAAGCCACCTATTTGGTAAAACGATGTATCGTTCCTAAACGATCTTCAATCAAACACCGAAGTAATGTCTCCTTTCTTTTCCTTCTCAGATGATAAACATGGATAAAGCACTCAAGGAGCCATGCGTTCGAATAGCAGAACAGACGTTGCCTAACTGGGGGCAGATGAACCATTGATGTTGCAAACACTCCAAGAATGGATAGGCGGATTTGATAGATGTTGTTCATATCAATACGCAACATCAGAATGTGATGAAAATCAAGAGTAAAGTTGTATCGTACCAACTTGTCTCGAATTTGGGAATATGAATTGACACTTATTGCTTACCCTTGACAGGGGAGTCGCCTTGCAGACGAACAAGTTCTTACATCCCATGTACTACTCGACCAAGGGTAGGATGTATCGTTTCGATTTTTGGAGAATTCGTGAACATACAATGATATGCTTCTTTTAAATTTGTAGGGATCTGCAGCTGCGACGGACAGGTAAGTATCCCTTTTCCCAGTTAGCTGGAGATAAAAAAAAATGTCAGAATCCTTTCAACCGCTATAAAGATTTTCCAATGCGTCGATATTCATGATTTAAATCGGGAGGTTACCTGAAGTATGAATAGAACATGCACGGTACATCACCAAATCCCCTCGATGGATAAATTTTGGGAAAGAAAGAAATGAATTTTTCCAAATATGATTATTTGTCAAATCATTCAAAAGGGAGTTTACTCAAAAGAGAGGTGAGCCCAGTCCAAACACATCCTACATACACTTGAGAGACGAGGGAAGTGAATCGGATAGCAAAATCTGTACCTACGGAGGTAGGGACCATTCGCAGCGATTACATGGGTTGGGACGACGGAGGCATTCGTTTCATATCCCCCAAACACTACAGGTGACCGTTGATAACCCCTTTGAACGACGGTTTTCATTCTTAACCCTGTCAAGAACCACCCCACATCGGGGCAAAATGTAGATGAGTCCAGCGGCATCAGGAGAAAATGGTTAGAAATTTTCTTGCTCCGACTAACATTAATCTTTGTGTGTTGTTTATATGGTAATCCAAGTGCCATAGGATGACGAGAAGCATTCATTTCTCTATCACACACAATAAATCCTTTGCACAGCCAACTTGAGCCTGCAAATTCATTTCATGAACCCATTGGTGATCATTCCAAGACGGATGCAGCACCACCGCAAAAATGGAGGAGTTCAAGACTCAGGGATTACGAAGAGGATTCCGGGGCTGATATTTAAGGCATGTTTAGACTTTCAGACATATGTCTGACATGATCCCATCAAGGATAAGAAGAATTGGGATTTCAAAGAAATAATAATAATCCCTAGCATCAAGAAAAAGCAAAGTGCCTGGTAAGAGCAAGGCCGATGCTCATGTAAGTTCTTTGATTGATCCACAATGAAGCCTGAATGGGAAAAGAGGAAATCCCTGAAGGAATCAAGTCAGATAAAAAAGACTGTTCTCCAAATGCTATCAAGCACAGAACAAAGACATAGAGTGAGTCAGTCTCTGAATGCAACAAGAGACGCTCTCTAAAGAGCTGGTGCACACCGCAAGATAGGTTGCGCGCCTCAAAGGCTAAAGATGCAAAAAGAGAAAAGACAGGTGGCAAATCAGCAATGATCACTAATGTCAAACCCCTCATGAATTCTAGGCCAAAAACAAGCCTTTTTCGGTCCCCAATCCTACCAATGTTACAACCCCGAAACCGTCTTCTCTGACTAAGACACTTGGGTTAACATATAGCTTAGCTCGAAGAGGTACGAGCAAGACTATTTCTTTCTCATTTTGCAGGGTTCTCGACTTGTAAACCCGGAGCAGATGATGAAGACTTTCGTTCAATGACCTCGACTCCAAAGCGGGTCCCCCTTGAAAATCAATATCCAAGCCTAACATTACGGTCCCGTGGAAGACCTCCCGACCGATCAAAATGTATGCGCTGCGAATGAGCCTAAAACCTAGGCACAGGTTAGTAGGGAATCGAGTGCATCTCCTATAAAAAACCACGATCGCAAAACAGGTGAGAAGACCTCATTGTCGAGAAATATTCCAATTGATGTTTTGAACAAACTCTTTTTGGAATTTTCAAACTGTTGATCCAGATTTTCCGTGAAAGGGATTTGTGATCACATTTGCATGTTGCAAGAATGCTTTGGATAACCTCCAGCATCAAAATGCACATTTCATGATTAAAACTTAAATCATACGGTTTTGTCAAAATGGACAGCCGTGGTCTTCCCAAAGATTACTAACGTTTTCTTGGTGAAGAAAAATCTTTCAGGCTCAAATTTCTGCAGGATACCTGGAGAACCCAGCTCCCAGAATGTCGCCTCAACAGACTCAAGTGAAGCTTTGTCAAAATAAAATCTTTCACTGCTTCAAAGCTGAATTCCCGACAAACTTCGGGATCTCTGAAAAAAAGGGGGAGAAAAACCCTTTTAAAAGAAAAAGTCCTAGCATGACGTGGAGAACCCTCGTCCTAGGATCCCTTTTCAAAATGTCAAACAGTCTCATCGGACGTGAAGAACCTTGGTCATGAGACCCCTTTTTCAAAATTTAGGCAGTCTCATCGGACGTGGAGAACCCTCGTCATGAGACCCCATTTTCAAAATTTAGGCAGTCTCATCGGACGTGGAGAACCCTCGTCATGAGACCCCTTTTCAAAATTTAGGCAGTCTCATCGGACGTGGAGAACCCTCGTCATGAGACCCCTTTTCAAAAATCAGGCAGTCTCATCGGACGTGGAGAACCCTCGTCATGAGACCCCTTTTCAAAGCAAACACAAGGTAGATACCGCCTGAAGGGTCAAACAAAGGTAGAAACCGCCTGAAGGGTCAACTAAGGTAGAAACCGCCTGAAGGGTCAAATCAAAGGTAGAAACCGCCTGAAGGGTCAACTAAGGTAGAAACCGCCTGAAGGGTCAAATCAAAGGTAGAAACCGCCTAAAGGGTCAAAACAAAGGTAGAAACCGCCTAAAGGGTCAAAACCATGGTAGATACCGCCTGAAGGGTCAATCCAACAGTAAAAATCGATTCAATGGTTTGATCCACCATACGGATCAAAATCCTTGGCAAATCCCAAATGGTACGCGTCTTCCTTAGATTCCTATCAATTAGGGATTCCATTATGGTTTGACCTACCATACAGGTTAGAGGTTAACCTCCACAGGACACTCTAGACGAGTCCCTAGGTATCTTCTCAGATCCATCAGACACCGCGAAACCCAAGCAAACATCGAACATGTAAGTGGCATGTATGTCTCTCTACTATCTTACTCACTCATGTCAAATGAACGTTTCCCCCCATCAAGGAAGAGCATACATCGACAAGCATGAAAGATTGGATGTCATGACTCATTTCCTTTAGTTTCTCGAGCCGAGTCAATCAGGACTCAGG
This sequence comes from Rhodomyrtus psidioides, assembly GCA_021437785.1. Taxonomy (NCBI): domain Eukaryota; kingdom Viridiplantae; phylum Streptophyta; class Magnoliopsida; order Myrtales; family Myrtaceae; genus Rhodomyrtus; species Rhodomyrtus psidioides. The sequence continues at coordinate 15,441,580 of JAILYB010000003.1, read as the reverse complement.
TGTCACCTTGTCTTTAAGAGAAACCCCTAACGAGATTCCTCTCAAAGAGGGGCAGCTGTTGACACCTAAATTTTATTTTGTCTTATTTTATTTTATTTTATTTTATTTTATTTCTTTATTTTTTGAAAATTTAAAAAAATCATAAAATATAGCATACAAGGTCAAAGATTCTTATCCTTACTTTCTGCATTTGCGCTGTGAAACCTTCATGAGTATTAAAATCCCGCTCTCATCCACGGGTATGTCTTTAGTGGGTGGATAGGAAATTCCTAAAGGCCAAATGGAATAGAACAGATCATAAAAGGAGCGGCGCCATTGCTTTTAAAAGAGAGGACACTGAGAGGAGACAAAAGAGAGTGGAATTAAAAAAATAAAAAAAAAAGAGAGAGGGAGACGAATCTGTAAAGGATGGTTCCACGAGGCATCAAGGGAGGGAATTCACGTTGGAGGCCACCACAAAAATAAAATAAAATAAAATAAAATAAAATAAAAAATAATAAATAATAAAAAAAATAAAAAAAAGGGGGGCGAAAGGGAGGAGATCGGATGGCAAGCCTTCGTTACCCTCTCATCACTAGGGGACCCAAAAAAAAAAGGCCTTGGCTTTTCTTTCCAAAAGGATCGCTTGTTACTTCCCCTTGGTCTTGGTTTTTCGTTGAGAGTGGGTGGAGAGAAAACGGAGCTTCCCTTGAGGACGGCAGTACGGGAAATGGCTGAGTGTCACGCGAGAACGACACTTGTTCATGACCTTCTCGGAGACGAATCATTCGTGCCCCGAGTCGTGCGGTTCCGAAACGCCATATCGGGAGCTCATGTTCAGCCTTCATAGAAGCTGCTTTGAGGAAGATAGCAGGCGCGAGCGGCTCCCAGGAGGTCCAGAAGCCATCACCCGTTCAGCCCCGTTTTTCAGTGGGGGATACGTGACCCATGCGCATGCCCAGCCGCTGCCGTCTTCGTCTAGTCGCTCGTCTCGCATTTCCGCCGCCTAGAACCTGCCGAGTCGGCCTTGAACCGGAGATCTCGTTGCGAGTTCGCACGCTCGTCTCAAGTCAAGCCGAGACCACCAGTTTACAAGGCGACCGAGGATCGACGGACCGGAGGTCGCTAACAAGCGACGGCCCACGGTTTGAGTCCGTTGAGGTGAGTTCGTATAATCCTCCTACTACTTATGGACGCTAAAGAAAACGAATGACGATGGTGAAAGCTTGATGAGTAAACCGTAAAAAAAAAAAAATTCGGGGCCGATGGATTTGTTTAGTTTGGCCTTAGTGTTGGTTGAGTGGGGTCAGTGTTAGCCGACGTCATCGCTGGGAGTGTGAGCGCCAAATCGGGGGCAGCCAATGATGTTTGAAGCTTTGAAGACGACGAGCGTTTGGAGCTCACTGAATGTTCGTGAAGGCACACGTCTGGGCAAGAGGAGCGGAAGCAAAGAGTTCGGAGGAGGTTTGTGCTATCTCGTTCAAGGCTTTCGGGTTCAGCTTTAGGAGTTCGGTGCTAGGGTAGTCGATGGTAGTTGACGGCAGTTTTTGGCGGTGAGACAGAAGCGAGCGTGGTGCTGGCGATCGTCGGCATTGTTGGTGGTCGGCGATGGTCACGGCGTTGTCAAAGCAATCCTTCGGGTCGGTCGATACGTGAGCGAGTTTGGCGGCGTTGGTCGGTGTTGACGGCGGTCGATGAAGTTTGAAAGTGGCGAACGATGAAGGTCGCGAGCATTCATAACAGTCTGCATGTTGGAGCTTATGATGAAGAAGACCACGAGGGAGAGGAAAGAAATAATAGAATAATAATAAGAGAGAACAAAACCAAAAAAAAGTAGTAAAGCGTAAGAGGTATGTTGGTCTGCTCCTCCAGATTAGGTTAAGCTTGGCATTGGGTTGGAAGGACTTTGGGGCCCAGTAGAGGTGAAGGGATTAATAGAAATTTGGGCCAAGTCTAGTCATAACTCGAAGTGGGTTTCGGGAACAAAAGTGGACTATTTCTTTAAACAAAAACACAAAATGGGCCTTTATCGTTCTAGGTTCCGTTTGGGCTTTCGGCTCCTCCCTAAGTAGGCTTAAGGTTTTCGAAGGGTCGGGCTAAAAGGCCTAATACGAATCACCATATTCAAAAAAATAAATAATAATAATAATAATAAAATAATAAAAAATTCAAAAATTCAATAAAAAATGAAAAATCATAAAAAATTTAAAAAAATTCGGAAAATTCAGAAAAATTATAAAAAATTCCAGAAAATAGGAAATGGCCACATTCAACTGGCCATGACCTGTTCCGGGTCTTTCGACCCCCCGGTCTTTCCGAAAATGATGGTTTTGCCCTTCCGGCGAACCGTCTTCCAAAAAAATTCTAAAAATTCTAGAAAAATCCCAAAAAATAGGAAATGGCCACAATCAATTGACCAAGGCTCATCCCGGGTGTTTTGAACCCATCATTCTTAAAAATGATGATTTCTCCCTTTGGGCGAATCGTCTTCCAAAAATTGACGATTTTGCCCTTCGGGCTAAATCGCCTCCAAATCTTCCCATTTTACCTCGGTCCTAAATCACGCATTCCCTAAGTCCTTATGGCTATACTAAGAGGCCATGTGAAGTGAATTGACGTGCATTGATGTGATTTATTTATGCACTTGATTGTACTTTCATTTAAATTGATTGTGATTGATAGGAATAGTCTTCCAATCTGCATGAAACCCTGAATCAAGCCTACCTCACCTAAAATTGCGCCTGCATGAATTCTCAGCTAGGAAATCACTCGCGTTAGGTACCGAAAGGGCGTTGGTAATGACACCGACGTAACCAAGTCCCCGAACCCAAAATCTCTGGTTCCGCAGAACTGATCGACTTCTCCCAATCGGTCAGTAAGGTTTCCGGTCTACCCTCCAATAAAGACCGGTGGCGACTCCAAATGCATGCACAAGTTGCACGTGCCACCACGACCACACTGAAGGTCGAAAGCGATCGACTCTTATCATCGAATCCTTCTAAAAAAATACTCCCGCCGCGATTTGGTATGGGCTTGGGAGGGCCCGCGCCGATCTAAAGCCCGCGATCCGCACCCTTGTGCGGGGGAAGGCCCGCGATCGGTAATCCATTAGCCGCGTCCGCTTCCGGACGGGTCGCGACAGCAATCAGTCGGGAAACGAGCTGGAAGTGCTCGGGTTACAGGGCCGAAAACAGAGCACTCCGTCCCGAGCTGCTCCTGCGGCTGTCCGGCGGCGATCGGCGGCCGGGACTGAACGACGGCGACGGCAGGGACTTGCTGGAGGTGGTGGTGGCTGGCTGTGGGCTGGTGGTCGCGCCAAAGATGAAGAACCAAGGAAGATGTCGCTCAGTCATGGTTGGTGTCGCCAAAACCGTAGGGAAAGGAAAAGAAGAAGAAGCAGCGGCCAAAGAGTGAGGGAGAGAGGGAAGCGACGTGGCTGATGGGAGTGCACGGGGAAGAGGAATTGGTGGGGTCCCATTGAAGACTTTGGGGCTTCTTATCCCTTAGCTTAATGGCACTTGTCTCATATACATTAGGGTAGGGGCAAAATGGTCTTTGGCCATGCCGAGACTGAAATGAAAATTTGGAGCACTGGACGAACAGAAAATTTTGCAATTTCACTAGCTAGGCTTGATTGGGATTAAGCTCGGGCGCGAAATCGAAAATCTAATTCGTAAAGGATAAGAAATCGATCCCTAATCTAAAACGATCGAAACTTCGGAATTCGTCCAAATTATCGTCACTTCGATCCTAACGGTCCAAAATATTTATCGACTATAATTCCATATAATATCCTTATATTGAATTCCGAATCTTACAGAAGTTGGGATTTCCAGGACGTCACAACTCTCCCCCACTTAGGAAATTTCATCCTCGAAATTACAGTACAGTCCTAACTATTCAAAAAGATAAGGGTAACTACTCTTCATAGCTTCCTCGCTTTCCCAGGTAGCTCCTTCGGTACCATGGTGTTGCCAAATTACCTTGACCAAAGGGATCGTCTTGGTCCGGAGTACTTGTTCTTTCCTATCTACAATCCTAACTGGTCGTTCCACGTACGAGGCTCGCTCATCCAGATCAATCTCTTCGTAACTCAGCACATGAGCGGGATCCGGTTCATACTTCATCAGCATCGACACGTGGAAGACATTATGCACTTGGGCAAGTCTCGGCGGCAACGCAAGACGATAAGCCAAATTTTCAATCCGCTCCAGGATTTCAAACGGTCCCACGTACCTTGGGCTCAATTTTCCTTTCTTGCCAAAACGAGATGTCCCTCTCACAGGCGACACCTTTAGAAAGACATAGTTGCCCACCTGAAATTCCAAAGGTCTGCGCCTCTTATCTGCGTAATTTTTCTGGCGACTCTGCGCTGTCTTTAGTCGGTCTCTAATCACCTTAATTGCTTCCATTGACTGTTCCACTAGTTTAGGGCCGGTGATCTTTCTTTCACCAATTTCATCCCAACAAACTGGCGTTCTACAAGCTCTGCCATACAATACCTCAAAAGGTGCCATTTTTATACTCTGCTGGTAACTGTTATTGTAGGCAAACTCAACCAAATGCAACTGTTCTTCCCAACTGCCCTTAAAATCCAAAACACACGCTCTCAACATGTCCTCTAAGGTCTGAATTGTCCTTTCAGACTGTCCATCTGTCTGCGGGTGATAGGCCGTACTAAACTGTAGCTTCGTCCCCAAAGCAGTTTGCAGACTCTTCCAAAACGTGGCAATAAACTTAGGGTCTCGATCAGAAGTGATCGTCAGTGGCACTCCATGTAACCTCACAACGTGTCTCACATAAAGTTCTGCATATCTGTCTAAAGCGAAATCCTTTCTCACTGCAATGAAGTGTGCTGACTTCGTCAATCGGTCCACCACTACCCATATTGAATCGTGCCCTCTCTGACTCCTTGGTAATCCCATGACAAAGTCCATCGTGATATGCTCCCATTTCCACTCCGGAATCTCCAAAGGCTGCAGTAATCCTCCAGGCTAATAGTGTTGCACCTTGACCTGCTGACAGGTTAAACACTTAGCTACATGTTTGGCTATATCCGCTTTCATGCCATTCCACCAATAATGATGTTTCAGGTTCTGATACATCTTTGTACTCCCAAGATGAATATTATAATTACTACGATGTGCTTCTGACAAGATCTCTTCCCTTAAACTCTCATCGGTAGGCACAACCAAACGTCCTCTAAACTTCAGTATTCCATCCTCAGCTACTTGGAAATCGACCCTTCGTTTAGCTGAATCCTCCTAAATGATCTTTTGAATGACGGGATCTGTAGACTGCAGGGTCTTAATCTTAACCTGAACCTCCGGTTCGATTCTCAAAGTTGCCACAAGACTTGATAAGTGACTTATCTCCAACTTGAAATCTGAGTCTCTTATTTGCTCCAGCAAACGCCACTCATGAACACGTAATTGAGCAATCACTGATTTTCTACTCAGGGCATCTGCAACCTTATTCGCCTTACCCGGGTGATACAGAATCTCGCAGTCATAATCTTTAAGTAGTTCTATCCATCGACGCCGCCTCATGTTCAACTCCTTGTGAGAGAACAGATACTTCAGACTCTGGTGATCAGTATACACTTGAAAACTTTCACCAATTAGATAATGTCTCCAGATCTTCAAAGCAAACAAGACCGCAGCCAACTCCAGATCGTGAGTGGGATAATTCAACTCATGAGGTCTCAATTGACGAGATGCATACGCTACTACTCTACCATGCTGCATTAGGACACATCCCAATCCTCTAAGCGAAGCATCGCTATAAATCTCAAAACCACCAGGACAAGACGGAATTGTCAGAACAGGAGCCGTAGTTAGCCTATGCTTAAGCTCTTGAAAACTACGCTCGCTCTTGTCTGTCCATTCGAACTTCATGTCTTTCTTCAGCAACTTAGTCAAAGGCGAGGCTATAGCTGAAAACCTCTCCACAAATCGTTTGTAATAGCCCGCTAAACCCAAGAAACTTCTAATCTCTGTAGCAGTCGTCGGTCTTGGCCAATCCATAACAGCCTCGATCTTCGCTGGATCCACATCAATACCTTCACCAGAAATTACATGGCCTAAAAATGCCACGCGAGCTAGCCAAAACTCGCACTTGCTGAACTTAGCATACAACTGATGCACTCTTAGAGTTTCCAGAACTACCCTCAAGTGTTGTTCATGATCTTCAGCATTCTTTGAGTACACTAGGATGTCGTCTATAAATACAATTACGAAACGATCCAAGAACTCGCTAAACATCCTATTCATTAAATCCATAAAAGCGGCAAGAGTATTTGTCAAACCAAACGGCATCACAGTAAACTCATAATTTCCATAGCGTGTTCTAAATGCCGATTTCTTTATATCCTCTTTTCGGATTCTCAACTGATGGTATCCCGTCCGTAGATCGATCTTAGAAAATATCGACGCTCCTTGCAACTGGTCAAACAGGTCATCAATCCTCGGTAGTGGGTACTTATTCTTGATCGTTACTTGATTCAACTGTCTATAGTCAATACACAATCTTAAAGATCCATCCTATTTCTTGACGAATAAAACAGGCGCTCCCCAAGGCGATGCACTAGGGCGAATGAACCCTTTATCCAACAACTCCTGCATCTGTACTTTGAGTTCCTTCAACTTCGACAACGCCATTCTATACGGCGCCTTAGAGATCGGCTCTGTCTCAGGAGCTAACTCTATAACAAACTCAATTTCCCTTTCTGGTGGCAAACCAGGTAAATCCTGAGGGAAAACATCTGGGAATTCACACACGATAGCAATATTCTCCAACTTCAATTCTTCAATAGTCGTATCAACCACTGAAGCCAAATAACCTTGGCAACCACTCTCCAACAGTCGAGTCACCTCAAGCAACGATATCATGACAGTCGAGGTTCCTCCTCGATTTCCACTAAATTCAAAGCTAGTACCTACCATCGGATTAAACTGAATCACCTTATTAAAGCAGTCCATCGTGGCCCTTTGCTTTGTCAGCCAATCCATCCCCACAATCAAATCGAAATCATACATCTCCAGCACAACCAAGTCTATTCTACTTTCATGACCATCCACAACCAGTCTACAATCAGGACAGCTTACTGTAGCTACCACACTATCCTTTAAAGGCGTAGAAACTTTAAACACAACATCTAAATGCACCAAGTTCAACTCAGATAACTTAACAAACTAATCGGCAACAAATGAATGCGTAGCACCCGGATCAAACAAAGCATAAGCTACTTGGTTATGCAAGAGGACCATACCTGTAACGGTCGACGAATCCTTCGCCGCTTCCCGAGTGACAGCAAACACCCTTCCTTGCGCTGGTGGACGGTTCTGCAAATTCGGTGGCGCAGCTCCTCTCGGTGGTCCTCCCTGCTGTGGCGGCGCCTGTCTACCTTTCCTCTGCGGGCAGTCCTCCACTTGATGACCCAGCTGGCCACAACCAAAATAGGCACCACTTCCATACGGGCAAGGACCAGGTCCATGCCTCTGGCGGCACAGATTGCACCACTCGTGCTGACGAAACACTAGCTTGCTGATCGCCCCTCGGCGATTGGGTGGAATGCGACTCATGTTGCTAAACATGGGTTTCTTCCCTTGCCTCCTGTCAAAACTATTCGAGGGCATAAACCGCGATCCAGATGCGGTAGACTTCTCTGCCAGATGTCGTTCCACCATCTGAGCTCTCTCATAGATTTCGTTGTAATCCTTCAAATAGAGAGGTACCAACCAGCTCTGAATCTCAAGTTTCAATCTGTCCATAAACCTTCTCGCCTTATCCTCAGGATCGGTCACCATCCTCAGTGCATACTTAGAAAGTTCGGCGAACTTAGCCTCATACTGGTCTACAGTCAGCTGGTTCTGGCGTAGGCGTTGGAACTCATCCATCTTCTGTTTTCTCGCAGTATGTGAAAAGTACTTGTCATTAAAAGCTTGCACGAAGGCACCCCATGTCTGGGCCGTACCCTTTGGAAAAACTCTGTCCTTTGAGGCTCTCCACCAAAAACTTGCATTCCCTTGCAATTGGTAGACAGCTAAAATGATTCTTTCCTCTTCGGTACACCTTAGAAGAACAAACGCCTTTTCTAACTCCTCGATCCACAATGTTGCAGCTTCGGGATCTCCGCTTCCAGTAAACTTAGGCGGCTGCATCTTAAGGAACTGCTCTATTAACCACTGGGCCTGACGCCCTTCATTCACTTCCCTAGCAGGAGGGTTCACCGGTTGAGTTCCAGCAGCAGCAATGGCAGCAACGTTCATATCCCTCACCTGTTGACCCATGAGATCCCCAATAGTTCCAAGTCTAGCATAACCTGAGCCATTGTCGGCTCCTGCCCAGATGGTCCAATAGCTGCGGGCGCTCCACTACCACCCACGATCTCCTCAATCGGTCTGACAGGTCTCGTTCGCGGCGCTCGGGGCGCTCTTTTACCGCGTCCGCTCATTATGGAGAAATGATACGGAGTCCTGCTTACCCCATAGCAAATGCGGTAAGAAGGCAACCCCAATACTTAAAGCACAATAGCAATCACAAGCACAAAGCTTATAAATCTACAAACTATCCCATTTTCCCAACGCTCCTTATCACTCCAAGCCAATGACCAGAAAGATCAGGCTGACCTTGCTCTGATATCACCTTGGGCGGGGATGTCACGCCCCGACTGTCGAGCTCGCGACATCCCTTGCCAAATCGCCACTAGGTCACGAAGGATAGCGTCCCAGGCAGACTATCGACCTACTATCATATGGCGCATGCGGAACGTGCAACTTCCAAAACAATAAGATCAACATGGGATAGAGAATCAGAAACAACCAGTCAAATAAAACAGAAGCACTAAACAGATGAGAATAGATGATCCATGACCTTACAGAGCTATCAGCTAATATATACAACCCCATGCTTCGGGGCGGCCCTCTAAGACTCTAAAAAAGATACAAGAGTTGGGTAAGGTTAACTCTCATCTACTCCAAAAGGGTACTCTCACAAAAGATCCTCCAACAGTCCAAAAAGATCACGGTTAAGACTAGTGATCGCGGCGGCCCAACGGAGGAGCCGGGTTGTTGGGATCGTCATAAGAACTATTACTTGACTGTACAGAAGGGGCTACAGACTGCTCGGGCTCATCCTCAGGCTGCGTGCCGGGTTTGGGATCCACTACCTCCCCGTCATGCGTGTCGATGTCCATCGGGTCCCAGGCTGGGGCATTAGCGACCCCCTGAACAGGCGGTCCCTCAAACCCACGAATTGCACCATAGAGGTCTATCCCGTCACGAAGGTACTAGGCCTTGAAGAGATGAGCCACCAGGAGTGGCATCCCCTCATTGACCCATACAGTCGTGACGTGACGCTCCCAGACCTGATTCGTACCTGGCACCGGATGAGACGTGACATCGTGAGACGAGTGGGTAGGGGTACCGAATCGCATGGGCCTTTCCATTACTTCGGACTTGAAATGTTAACCCACGACGGGGTGAGAAATAAATCTCAGTGAATCAAGCCTAAGCTGAGTTAGGACATTGATTCGCCCAGAATGTACTAAGCATCACAACCAACATACAGTTCAGTCGCATAACTCAACAAGATATAGTCATAACAAATTAAACAACCCATTAAGGCATCACAATTTAAGTGTACACCAGGCACCACACAATTCATTTATATCAGATGACCCACTCTACTGGCGTAATCCAATTCCACAACGCGATCCAGCACTTTAGTGCGATTTAGCATCCTTCCGGTAGAACCGGACTACGTCTCTTTTCCCTCTCAACGACGGCTACTACATGGGTGTATCTAGTGCACCCAGCACGGCACCAGCAAGCAGGCATCCCTAAACGGGGTGTCGGTCCATCACAAGCAGCGATCGGCATCCGATAATTCCTTAAGACCGTACGTCTGGCACGGGGCATGCTTCTGGCAAGTCGTTTACAATAGGTACGGTAAGTGCACGAACAGTACCCAACGAACTTGCCAGGTAATCGTCATCTATCCCTCATATGACCACACCATTCACACTTGGCAATCAATCTATTAATTATCTTTGAATAATGCCAAATACACATACAGACATGCTAACAGACTCGGCCCACGGCCAATCAAGACACTCAGTCAAGCATGTCAGCGAGGCGATCAAATCCATGAGGTTAATAACTAAATCACGAGCAACCAATTCAATCAGGCAATATCAAGCTCAATTCGTGCCATGACAATTATTAACCAGATTGATTTAACACACCAATCGTTCACTCGTAATTGAACCACAATCAACGAATTATCACCCAATCAATCAATCACTAATTTTATCACAATTAGCCACAGATAATAAAATCACCCCAATTAATCTAATCAATCGGCCATTTAGCCTAGCCCAATTTCTAACTAAATTGGCCCCGATCGTGTACCCAAATTTCACAATTAACTAATCCTAGGCGCAATTAGCGCCCTAACCAAGGGTTAGAGTTAACTCACTGAGTGAGTGAGCTCGGGCGGTCACGACGGTCAACGGCGACGAACCCGGCGGCAGCGGCGGCGGCGGCGGCGGCGACTGCTCTCGGCACTAACAAGGGTAACCGCGCGGCAACTCGGACCTAAACTTCGGGAACACCTCAGGAAGGTCCCACGAGGTCGCTGGGACAGGTGGCCGGTGACGGAGCGGCCGTCGGCCTAAACAGAACCTGTTCAGTGCAAAACAGGGGAAAACAGGGCTGTTTTAGGGCGGTTCCCGGTCCCACGAGCTGCGACAAGGCCGGCCAAGGGTACATGACTCACCTAGGGATCGGGGGACGTCAGCTAGGACTGGCGGAGGGTGACGGAAGGCGGCCGAAGGCGGTGGAGCAGCAACGCACAGAACCGGGCGAAAACAGGGCACGCGCGACAGTGAACATGGGAGGTGGTCGGCGGCTGTTCACGAGCTCCACGGCCAACGACGATCTTCCATGAGCTGGGAGGAACAAGAGGAAGGTCAGAGGAGTCGAACGGCGGTGGTGGCGAGCGGCGGGGCCGTCGGAAACGGCCGGGGTCGAAGAAAAATCGAACCGGGCTCAAAACAGAGCACTGGCAGTTTCAGAGCTCACCGTGGCGGCTCCGGCGGACGTACGGCGGCAGGACCGGCTCAGGGTGGTCGAGGGAAGCCAAGTGGTTGGTCGAGGGGCGGTGGTCGGGTCCGGTGACGTCGCAACCGGTCGGGAAATGAGCTGGAAGTGCTCGGGTTGCAGGGCCGAAAACAGAGCACTCCGTCCCGAGCTGCTCCCGCGGCTGTCCGGCGTGATCGGCGGCCGGGACTGGACGACGACGACGGCAGGGAGTGGCTGGAGGTGGTGGTGGCTAGCTGTGGGCTGGTAGTCGCGCCAAAGACGAAGAACCAAGGAAGATGTCGCTCGGTCGTGGTTGGTGTCGCCAAAACCGTAGGGAAAGGAAAAGAAGAAGAAGCAGCTGCTGAAGAGTGAGGGAGAGAGGGAAGCGACGTGGCTGATGGGAGTGCACGGGGAAGAGGAATTGGTGGGGTCCCATTGAAGACTTCGGGATTTTTTATCCCTTAGCTTAATGGCACTTGTCTCATATACATTAGGGTAGGGGCAAAATGGTCTTTGGCCATGTCGGGACTGAAATGAAAATTTGGCGCACTGGACGAACAGAAAATTTTGCAATTTCACTGGCTAGGCTTGATTGGGATTAAGCTCGGGCGCGAAATCGAAAATCTAATTCGTAAAGGATAAGAAATCGATCCCTAATCTAAAACGATCGAAACTTCGGAATTCGTCCAAATTATCGTCACTTCGGTCCTAACGGTCCAAAATATTTATCGACTATAATTCCATATAATATCCTTATATTGAATTCCGAATCTTACAGAAGTTGGGATTTCCAGGACGTCACATTCGCCATTTCAATCCTTGAACAACTTACACACTTTGTGTGTTGATTATTGTTCGTTAGAGGATGTGGCTGTTCTTGGTGATCTGAAAGGCCTCCAAATTCTCAGCCTTCGGAGCTCAGACATTCATCGATTGCCAAAAGAAATAGGGCAACTAACAGAGCTGAGATTATTAGATTTGGATGATTGTTCAGAACTACAGGTAATCGAACCGGGTGTGCTCGGAAGCTTGACCAAATTGGAGGAGTTGTACATGAGGGATAGCTTTGACAACTGGAATGCGGTGGAGCTAACTCCAGCAACTAATGCCAGCCTCCTTGAGTTGAATAACATGATGAAACTGTGCAATTTGTATGTATCCATTCCCGATCCGAGTGTGCTCCCGAAGGACCTAGATGTTGAGAAATTAACCAAGTACAGAATTCGGATAGGTAATGCGCAGCGCTGGAGCGAGTACGAAGGATCGACGACATTGGAGCTCAGTTTGGATCCAACATGCGATGTTCTTCGAAAAGACTGCATACAAATTGTCATACGCAAAACAGACGTGCTGTTTTTGGGTGAGTTCAATGGAATTGAGCAAAGTATCAGCGCATTATCCCCGAAAGGTCTTCCACAATTAAAGCATCTGAAAGTGGAACATAGTTCGTCTGTCTGTTACATCCTCGAATGGTCTTCCCTTCCTACTTTTAAGGTATTGGAGAAGTTACTTCTCAAAAATCTATTCAACCTGAAGAAGATATGCCGCAACCATATCTCTACTGAGTGCTTCAGGACATTAAAAGTAGTATGAGTTGAAAGGTGCGCCAAGATGGAAGTTCTGTTTCCTCATTCAGTGGTGAGAGAACTTCCACAGCTAGAAGAGATCAAAGTTGTCAATTGCGAGTTAATTCGGGGGATTGTAGAAGCTGATGATGATCATGGCAAATTCGAATTGCCTAAGTTGCGTGTATTGGAATTGTGCGACTTGCCAAATATCGAGAATTTTATCACCGCCGGGTCTTCTCCCTCGAGCAGTATATTAGACGACCAAGTTGGCGCTCAAATTGCATTCTTCAATAGACAGCAGGTAAATTTCTATCAAAAGAATGTCAGTTATTTATTACATTTTCCTTCCTTTGCTAATTAGATGTAACACAGATTATGATGCTTATTCAATTTGTTATTTTCAGTTAATTTTCTCCCTGCTTTTCGTATCCGTTCATGCTTCTCTATAACTAGATAAAGCAATCTTTCGTCTCTCTTAACTGGACAGATGTCCAACTAATAGTATGAACTCCACGTAAAATTAGTTTGTGATAGGTTCTGAGCAATTTTCAACTTACACGATGCTAGCATATCAACATTAACAGGGTTTCGTACAGCAAAATTGAAGGGAATTTTGGCATTAAAATAATTCCATAAGTAGAGTAGTTCCTAATCTTTTGAATGGTTTCCATGGAATTTCGTGGTTTGCTTATTTTCTTTATTATTATTATTTTTTGTGTCGTAGTCGTGCCGGAGATGATAATAGTCCAATGAGCGAAGCACACAGAAGTAAAAACCTGTTGTATGAATGAGAGTGATGAGTGATGGCCAGGTTGATTGGAGATTGTGAGCAACTTTAAAGAAGGAGGATTTTCTAGAATTAGTTCAATGAACTTTAGGGGGGAAAAACAGAAAATAAAGTTTTCCGTTGTAATCAGGGACAAGTGGGTCTTTTAACCTAAAAAATATTATGATTTCAGACATGCTGGCTGTGGATTTAGACTCACTCTCAAAGAAATTATGACAAAAAGGACGATTAATTGGAATAGGCTATGAGAGCTTATCTTATAAGAGTAATAGCTTGGAAGTACTTGGGCAGCTAATTTTCGTTGTAATTGGTAAACTGAATGAGTGCGAAATGACTATGATATCCCTTGTTTTAGGAAACTGCAAACAAAATCTAGTCAGTTTTTTTTTTCGAAAAGCAAATGAAAAACAAGAAGAGAAAAATCGATCGATCCATTGGCAGATTAGCAAGAGCCATAAAAAGAAGCTTCTCTTTGCTTTTGGCTCGACATAAAATAAAGTGAAAACACATACTCACATTCGGTAAACTCAACCACAAATGGAGAAAAGTCCTTTTTGAAAAGGGTCATCCTTATGAATAGAGCAAACAATTGAAATGGTGAAAATGAAAAAGAACCTTTTAAAATAAACTTCTTGATTTTATCTACTTCCACTTCATCAGAAAAAGAATTGGTTTTCAAAAGAAGTTCCACCTCCTCGATCAGACACTCTCTTTCCTTCGGTGTCTCCTTCTTACTTCCCTGTTTATATTGTGAATAAGTGTTAAAAGTTTGTTGGTTGTCTTTTGGGGTCGTATAATTGCTTTGTAGATTGTAACTTAGCTTTTCTTTATCGTATATGTTTGTGAATGCAAAAATTATCCTAAAGTTTGTAAATTATCTTGCTTGTAAATTTCCATTTCTAATAACCTATTGTAGCATGCATCTTTTCTTCCGTTCCATTTTAATTGTAGATTGTATTGTTGACGGGATTGTTTGTCAGGTTTCAATCCCATCCTTAGGGTGCGTTTGTTTTGAGGAAAGTGCTTTCAGGACTTTCGTCTGTTTGGTTCGCGAAAAATGATTTGGTCAACGGAAAGTACTTTCAAGTCAACAAAGATTTTATTCATTAAAATAGGAAAGTGAATTCCCCAAAATAAAAAAGGTCAAAACACTTTCCTAAATTTGAGTCTCTCACTTTCTTTGAAAACGGGACTGAAGCCGATCTCGGGGACCGATCCCAGGACCGGGGCCGGGACCCGGGGCCGGGACCAGGGGCCAGGACCCGGGACCGAGGCCGGGGCTGGGAACCGAGAACTGGGACCCGGGGCCGGGACCAGGGGCCAGGACCCGGGACCGAGGCCGGGACCAGGGGCCGGGGCAGGTGCTGGGGACCGAGGCCGGGAACCGAGAACCGGGGCAGGGGTCGAGGCCGGGAATCAAGAACCGAGACCTGGGGCTGGTGCCAGGATTAGGCCGGGGACCGGGGCCGGGACCATGACTCGGGACCGGGACAGGGATAGGGACCGAGGGGCCGGGACCGGGGCAGTGAACGGAGCCCGGGCCGAGGCCGGGAACAGGGGACCGGGGTGTGGGGCCGGGATCGGGGTCGGGGAATAAGACCCGAGGCCGGTACCTGGGCCGGGGCTGAGGACCTGGGCCGGGGCCGGGACCGTGGCCGGGGTCGGGGCCGGGGACCGAGGACCGGAGACCAGGGCCGGGGACCTGGGCCAGGATCGAGACTGGGGCCGGGGTTTGGCCGTGTCAGTTTACGTCAGCTCTCTCGACCATCTGTCTCTCCTTAGTATCATGGACAGTCCCTTTGATGAGATTAAAATCGTTTTACAAATGAGAACCAAATACCAAAAAATATTTTCGATAACATATTACCAAACAACGGAAAACAAATCGTTTTCCGAGAAAGTGGTTTTCCGGAAACCACTTTCCAGAAAACGAATTCCTGAAAATCACTTTCCTTGAAACAAACGCACGCTTAGAGTCCTTGACAATGAAAGGACTTCCCAATCTGAAAGAGATATGGAGCGATGAATCTCCATTGTGGTTGAACAATATCCAATCTCTTGAAATGATGGGATGTGTGTCTCTCTCAAAGGTTATCAGCTCCAGGTTGCTGGTATAACTTCACAAGTTGCACACTTTTACTATCAAAGATTGCGGTTCGGTGCAAGAAATTTTTTACCTTGACAGGCCAAGCGCCAGTGGAGATGTTGAGACTGTGTGTGAGCTAACCACCTTGGAAATAGATATATTGCCGAGGTTGAGGTGCATATAGAACAAGGATCCTAGTGGAATAGCGAGTTTCCATAATTTAAAGAAGTAAAAGGTTTCAAACTGTGACAACCTTGGGTTTATATTTTTCCAATCCATGGTTAAATCTCTCACACAATTGAGAGGTCTAGCTGTAGAAAGTTGCAATAAGATGGAGACGATTATCACGAAGGAAGAAGGGCTAGGAATGGAAATGTCTGAAACTTTGTCATTCCCAATGTTAACCGATTTACGCTTAAAATGGTTGAAAAGTCTGACGTGCTTCTCTCACACAAAGTGTAAGATGTATCTTTTTTTTTCATCACTAAATATTTTCTTGTAGACAGATATATCCGTACAATACAGATGATGACATTTTTCTCATTCGATGACAAACCAATGGCAGGTTCACGAGAAGTTCGGAGTCAGGATCGCGTCCAACCATGCTCCACCGTATTTTTCAATCAAGAGGTACGTGAAATGTCGAAATGTTATATAAACCAGAGATGAAAACTAACTGAATTACTTACAGAGCATACTTTGGTTAAAAATTTAAAAGAAAATGAGACGCGTACAAGCATCAGAGTTGCCGACATGTATGAGTAGCGATTTTCTACTTTTAACTTCTCCGAAACTAGTTTTCATAAAGATGGTTGAACATCTCTTATGGCACCTGCACAAAGCGTGAACAAAAATTGGCCAGTTAAGGAAAGCGCATGGTGACTAGACATGTCTGAGCCTTTGCGGCTTTGCTTTCTCTTATCGCCGTAGTCTTTGGTGCTTTTAAATTTCTCGGGAGTTCTTATATTCTGAATGTTTTTGGGCAAAAATTTGAGGTTGAGGCTCTGCTCCACTTTCTAACCCATTTCTGAAGGAGAAGTTCTTGAGATGGAATAAAACTGGCTCACTAATTAAATTAAACTCTGCATTGCAAGATTACCCAGGGAAAGACTGGAAATTAGGAGCCACATTTGTATGGAGATTTTATTACTCTGTTTTTTTTTTTTTGTTCTTTTTTTTCCTTTTGTGCTACTTAATAACTACCCTCTCCCCTTAGCACTAATCTATAGTTACATTTGGGAAGTTCATGAATTTGAGATTTAATTGAATCACCAATTCCGCGAGCGAATTCCGCAGGTTGTCTTTCCGAGATTGGAGACATTAGATGTCACTGGCTTGGGTAACTTTGGGTTTGTGTTTTTCCCGTCCACGGTTAAATCTCTTGCACAGCTAAAAGAACTAAGCGTATGGTCTTGCGACGACATGGAGGCGATCATAGTGGAGGAAGAAGGGTTGGGAGTGGATACCTCTCAAACTCTGGCATTCCATATGCTAACCAATTTAGACTTATAGGGTTTGCCAAGATTGAAGTGCTTCTCTCGCGGAATGTGTAAGATTGATCGGTTCTTTTTATTACTCAAAATTTTCTTCTTGATAGATACATTTTAATGCAATATGAAAGATGACATTCCTTTCATCCAATGAAAAATCGGCGATAGGTTCACGAGAAGCTCCAAGTCAGGATTGTGTTGAGTCATGCTCCACTGCATTCTTCAATCGAGAGGTACATGACTAACGTTATGTCAATATATTAAATATATCGTTAGACAAAGCATAGCTAAAATAAAAACCAACTAAATTATTTACAAAGCGTACGTACTTTGGGTATAAATTCATGAAAGAAAATCGGTAGCGTGCAAGCATAAGTGCACATGTATGAGTTGCAATTTCTTACATTTAATATCTCTGGGGATAGTTTCCATAAAGATGGTGGAACATCTCTTATGATCCCTGCTCAAAGCATGAACTGGTATTACAACTACCGAACAGGATCACCAAAAGCTTTCCTTCACAAAAAACTTAACCTCACATGCATTTCTCTATCATTTTCTTTCTCTTAGCTGCATTTCTCTTAATCAATTTACTAGCTATTTTATTGTTGGGCTAGCAAGAAAAGCACAAAGTGTGATTTGATTATTCTAGGAAATTAAATTAAAGAGGGGGAGAGATTTTTTTCTGAGTTTGTGGTTCTTGAGAAAATAAGGTCGTTACAGGATTGTTACATGGGCATATATCCAAATTACCATTTTGCCCATTGTCAACAGAATCTGGTTAGGATTTCTACTTTTTATTTTGTGTCCAGTAATTCCAATAGCCTTGTCCTAGAGTCATCCACGTTAGTACGGATATATATTTATTTTATTAACTTTGTCTATTTTATTCTTTAATTTCCCTTTGTGCAACTTAAGACAAAAATAACGAGTTCCATGAATTCATCATTTTTCACCTTGGCACTGGTCAATATTTGCATCTTGGAATATCATGAGTACAGTAATTTAACAAAATCACCATTCCATGAGCAAATACTGCAGGTTGCTTTTCCTAACTTGAAGAAGTTACATATTGATGGCGTGGATAACATCGAGATGATATGGGGCAATCAACTTACTGAAGATTCTTTTCGCAATCTAAAATCTATTAGCATTTCTAGATGCGAGAGAATCACCTCTCTGTTTCCAGTCTCAATAGCCAGTGCTCTAATTCAACTTGAGAAGTTGGAGATCTGTGACTGTGGCATTGCGGAACTCATCGAGAAGGAAGAAGGATTAGTTCCCAGATTTGTATTCCCCAATTTAACCTCCCTCAAGCTTAAGCATCTGACACAGTTAAAGTGCCTCTACACCGGAAGACATACTTCCCACTGGCCGGCATTGAAGACCTTGGAGGTGGATGGCTGTGACAAAGTCGAGATACTTGCTTCCCAATTTGAGAAGGAGATGCCACCTCATAAACAGCCTCTCTTCTTGATAGAAAAGGTACGACCCATGATTATTTGTTTCGATTCAATGGTGGATATTTGAAGTGATCCTTATGGCCACAACTCTACATAAAAAAAAAAATGTAAACTGTAGGGCTCACCTTGAATCCATAGAAATATTTCAACATTGGAACGTCACATGTTCTTCAAGCAGTGAGTGTACATTCTTGTCGTTGTCTGACGTATTATATTCATTTTCGTTGATTCTGTTTTAAAAAAAGTTTGGGCTAATCCCGATGGTTTAGCTAACATGTGGCATGTTGTGTGATATTACGGCAGTACAGGTGTATTGTCAATTTTGAATCCTAAAAGGATTACTGATGTTATGCTAAAAAACGGAAAGCCTTATCATTAACATCGATAACTGAAATATGTAAATTTGTGACTGTAATTGATGCATAAGTCGTTTTCATTAGGAAGAAATCTTTAGAAACGTGGATTTGAGAAGTCACTTAACTTAAATATGGATAAAAGGAAAATATAAAAAAATAACTATAATGTTTATTTGATGTGGAAAAATTTCCTTCCGAGGACACATGAGACAACATCTTGAAATGCAGTTATTGTGTGCTATACTAAACTCGCAATACACGAATGCTCTTTTAACCATGCTGGCTTTAAGTTCTTATTTGACTATTTTCTCAGGGCGCATTCCGTAGTGTCCAAGAGTTAAAATTGGACTTATCGGGACGGATGGAGATATGCCATGGGCATTTTCACGATGAAGACTTCTTCTGCCAGCTTAGAGTCCTTGAGTTTCGTCATCTCTCCAAGGAATCTCAAATATCCACATGTCGTTTTGTTGAGAGTTTAACCAACTTGGAAGAGCTAGTTTTATGTGAATCTTATCCAGGAGAGCCAAGCAGCAACGAGGAAGCCATAGAAGGCACAAGTCATGAGCTGAAAGTAATATTACTCTCATCAGGGTATATTCGACGTCTACACACTCTAGATGTGTCTCATTATGATGGATTATCAAATATGTTCACACCATCGGTAGCTGAAAATTTGGTTGCACTAAAAAAATTGAAGATCAGTAATTGTAGAATATTGAGAGAAGTCATTAATGATGAGGAAGGTGAGGAGGGGCGTGTAATGGCTTTGAATCAGTTGAAGTACATTGAGCTTAATGGGTTGATAGAGTTGAGATGTTTTAGCTTAGGTGGATACACTTTGATGTTCCCTCTCTTGGAAGATGTCATTGTGAATGAATGTCCCAACATGAAGTATTTCTCCGGGGGACCAATAGAGACGCCGAAGCTGGAGAGAGTACGAGTAGATATGAAGGAATTGTATGGACGAACCAAGTACCAGTATTTTTCGAAAGGAAACCTCAACATCACCATCCAAAATATGTTTGAAGAAATGGTATGCATCAAAAACTAAATTTGTGCGATTTTGGATTTTTTTTATCACCGCCATAGTAATTGCTTTTTTGCTAACTAGAATTTTATGTTTAATGATTCATATTTTGACAGGCTACAATTGTTGGGGCTAAGTTTGTGCGGCTGTTTGAATTCCCCGAGCTAGTTGAAAAATGGCACAACGAACTTAATCCCATCAACTCATCTTGGCAATTAGCTGACTTGGCAGTGCATAATTGTCCATCATTTATAAATGCAATTCCAGCCAATTTGATGCTTGTTTTACAGAAAATGACATGCTTGCAAGTGCGCAATTGTGAGTCTTTGGAAGAGATATTCGATCTTGAAGGGCTTGAGGCTGTGGAAAGCGCTCAGGTGCTGTCTCAGCTATCATATTTGGACTTGATCAATCTACCAAAGTTGAGGCAATTATGGAACAAAGATCTTCAAGGAATGGTGCGCTTCAATTCTCTCAGTTCTCTAACCCTTTATGAATGCAGCAACTTGAGACATGCTTTTGCTCCATCAATGGCTCCGTGCCTTGCCACTCTAACGTATTTGAGAATAAAGGAGTGTGGCCAGATGGAAGGAGTGATCGAAGGAGAAGAGCAGGGCAGCGCAGTGAAGAAGATTACATTCCCAAAGCTTCATTGCTTAGGGTTGGAATGCTTGCCCAATTTGACTAGTTTCCTTTTGGGGGAAAATCATAAGCTGGAATGTCCCGAATTAAAATGGCTAGACATTACCCACTGCCCCAAAATGAGAAGTTTGAGTTGGCAATCTTGGATGGAGATTGACAATGACACCCCTCCACTATTCACTCCACAGGTCAATCTTGTGTTTCTTTATCCAATGCTTTTGTTAGGCTCCGCATCTTTCGCAAAAAATGAATAGTTTGAAAAAAAATCCTAAAAATGTCCGCTTATATCTGTTGAAATAATTAAGGAACACATTTTCCGTTGACTAATTTTTTCAAGCAATATAAGCGTTTGTTTCTCTAGAAAATATTTTTTTAGATAATTCATTTTTTGCGAAACAAATGGAGTTAGATTAATTATCTTTTCATATCAGAGTACCAATGAATATTCGCAATTAGTATGAGTGCTGAATAGACGAAATAATGTTGAACCGTGCTTCTGCTTCAGTCATCATCACCATGTCCTTGCTTCTTCTCCAATTGTTAGGCACGTTCCACATTCAAGCAAATAAACCTAAGAAATATTAACCTTATCATAAGATCAGTGTGTGCAACTTTGATAATAATCAGTGCAAGCAACTTTCTATTTCTTAATATTCACCTATGCGCTCAAAGTAAAATGGCATTTTTCTATTTGTGATGCATAAACTATGAAGTCATCATTGTAGTTTTCCAAATAATAAGGGGATAAGGCGTTGCTAGTATTAAATGTCAATTAAGCCACTTAAAACCCGATGCTCAATGTACTATTATTATAAATGCATTTATCATTTCATGCCTGTTGCAATGCAATATACTTGGCCTTTGTCACCAGTCAATTAAGATGAAAGCATCCATCAGCCCTTCCCAGTTTATGTCGCTAACAGGCTCTTGCTTTCTTATGATTTGTGAGAGCGAGGGAAGTTTGGAAATTCCTTCTTTGAGGTCATAAATCGATGTATTCACATTCATTGTGTCGTTTATTTTCATCATGGCAGGTACAATTTCCTCAGCTTGAGTTGATGAGTCTCTCCCATATGGACAATTTAAGGAAAATATGGGCAGATGATCCTCAAGAAACTCTCACGTTTGACTATTTGCAACAAGTGGGATTTCAAAATTGTAAGGGCCTCGAAAAATTGTTTCCGTATTGGATGGCTGCAAGTCTAACCCAACTTAAGGATATTCAAGTGGAGTCTTGTGGGATCAAGGAAATAGTTTCTAGTGGAGATGACACTCCACACTCCAATATTGCTCAAGTTCTTTTCCCGAAACTAACCTCTCTGGTGTTACATGATATGCCAAGACTCATGACCTTCTGCCCTAACTTGCCCACTTTGAACTGGCCATTCTTGGAGAAATTGCGAGTGAGTCACTGTGATAAAGTGAACATTTTGTCTTTTGCAGCATTTATGAATAAGTGGACTCAGAGAAACGATCAGCAAGATCTTCTGGACCAAGAAGCAGACTTTTCATTTGAGAGGGTATGATTACAACTGCTTTTCCTCGGTTTCTAGTTAGTTCTTTAACGTACCCACTGATCTCATGTCCTCTACATAATCACGTCACGTTATGATACTACAGAAAATATGATCTTCCTTGCCAATGAGTTTGTCGACAACATAAGATATTGTTAATATCTCAAGTATACTTTTCATTTGCGGAAACACATAAGATATCCCATTGCGTAGAATTGCAAAAATAATAAGACTTTTGTTGGCTACACAATATATTCGTAATCTACTCTTATCTATTGGTGCTCCTTGGGGAAGTCAATGAGGATTTCACAGGAGATTCTCTCCATCGTTGACACGTCTTACATTGTACTTTTATGCTCTATTTTTTTTTTCTACAAACTGTAAGAAAAATAAACTCAAAACAATTTTTTTAACTTATTCTTTAATTCGCCCATTATATTGCATGTCCGCTACATAACTACGTGAGAATATAGTACTATAGAAATCGCGAAACCCCTTACCAATGAGTTTGCAAACGACATAAGATATCGAATGTAAGAGGAATTTGGTGAGCACACTTTAAAGTTCATGGACCTCATAATTTTTAGAAACATTATGAGTGCACGTCATTACAAAAAAAAAATCCAGATAAGATATATCGAATGTAAGAGGAATTTGGTGAGCTGGAGGGCTCTGGAATTTAGATTCACTCTACCATCCTCTCCTTGAGATTTGTACGCAGAGCTCTTTGAGATGGCCATCTTTCATGTGAATCATCTAAATTAGGTTTACCTTTTACAGCACATGATTTATCCCGAAACCTTTGTTGAATTTATATCTCTTGTTGTTTTGGAAATTTGATAGGTCTTTCCCAAATTAGAGAAAGTTTTATTGGATGCTAAAGATATTCGGATGATACATGGTGGAAAATATCCAGATGACATTTTTGGCAAGCCCAAAGAGCTCACATTGGCGTGCTTTCAGGAAGAAAATGCCATTTTTCCATCCAGATTGCTCCTAGAGAGATTTCAGAATTTGGAAAGCCTTGAGGTCTTCTATAGCTCCTTTGAAGACATATTCCCTGATGAAGGGCTTGTTGATGAGGGAAAACATCCGGTGCTCGAAAGTTTAAGAGGACTTAAGTTGAATAAGCTACACAAGCTGAAGCGTGTGTGGAGAGAAGACTATTTAGTGTCAAAAATTCTTTAGAGCATAAGAAAATTTGAGGTTTGGGATTGTCCAAATTTGACGACAATATTTCCCGCCGCGACATCCTTCCAGAATTTGAGGGAGTTGGTGGTGAAGGATTCCTCTGGATTGGTACATTTAGGGATGGCTTCAACAATTGCAAGTTTGGTGCATCTCACTGACATGACTATAAGGGGATGTGAAAGAATGAAAGTAGTAGTGACAAATGATGGAAACGGAGAAGGAAAAGTGATTTCTTTTGGGAAGCTAACGTGGTTGACACTCTATGATATGGCAAGCCTAGAATGCTTCTCCTCCACCACAAGTTGCATCTTGAGATTTCCATCCTTAAATTATATTGCAGTGGATAAGTGCCCGAAAATGAAGATGTTTTCTAAGGGTACGCTAAGCACGCCAACGCTAAATCGGGGGACGCTGTTTAGATACAGGTGGAGACACTACTGGGAGGGGATGGGTGATCTCAATAGTACCATAAAAAGGTTCTCGGCTTAAACAAATATATATGCGCAATAAAAATAAGGTAAAGTATGTGTGGTTTAATAAAAAATATGGAGAAGTGTTCGAAAAGGACATATTCTATATATACTATATTATTCTATATATTCTAGTTAACATAATTTAAGACGAAGAAAAGTTGAATGATGAATGAGATATTTTTCGTCTTTCGTTTCTTTGGTTTTTTCGGTCAGGCGACAGACATCATCCATGATCCACCCCCATTAGATCTCGCCTCCATCGCTGCAGAGGATTCTTCTTGCGAGCTGAACAGTGCGCTGCGCTTCCACCATTGCTGGAGAGAAAACGGAAGTGCGACGTTTGAGATGGCACCGCCGAGTCTGGACAGTCCTCGCTTCATCGAAGATGGTACTCTACCATGCACTTGAAGCCCTGGCAAACTCGTAAGTTCACGCTTCCTCATCAACATCATTTTTCCGGCTACCAGGATTTCTTCTGATTGCGCGTAAATTCAGATCATATAGCTTACCTTAGAGTCTGAATGAACAAGTCCTCAAACTAGCAAGTGAAGATAAGGAGCTTTCCACATCATGTGGCCAGTGAAGATAAGGAGCTTTCCACACAAGCATGTGGCATTCGTCTCTGCCGCTAGGAGAGCATTTGCTAGAGAAACAAGTCTGTGCAGGGAGATCTCTGGGTGTTCATGCTCATCGATGGAGATGATATTGTGTTCAGAGTCTCAAATCAGGTGAGTACCGGAGTTATTTGATTGAGATGAATATTGGACATGCCTCTTCAGGCCACTTTCAAGGCCAATATGAATTGAAACTTCTGCGGCTCCCTTTTGAGCTGCGCTTGAAAGAATTGAACAGCTTCAATTAAAATCTTCAATTCCATCCATAATCCAGTCATCAATGTCTTTGCTTTTCCCCTGCGCTTGTTGACTGTGTGGCTCAAGTTCATGTGTGTGTATAGGACATGGAGAGCATAGATTTTTTTGACATTTGACTTTGGATTGCCTGCTAAGATTGATGACTTTCATTATATTGTTTACTGTCTGGTAAAACTCATGACACTAGCAACTACATGTATATGGGCAAATTGCTCCTGTTCAATTCACTAGGAAAAGTATTCTCATTAGTGCATGCTTATGTTTATTTGTTTATTATTTTTTTAACCATATGTTGGTTTCTCAATCATGTATATGGCAGGCTACTCCTGTTCAATTCACTAGGAAAAATATTCAGGAAAACAAGCAAATCGCGACTCTCAGGTAGTCAGACAGGTCATGGATTGTAAAGCTGAGGTGCTACAGACACGATCGGGGCATTTTCTGCTGGTCTGCATGTGGAGGATATTTGTGTGTTTACTCTCCTTGCTAGGGATGATGTTGATTTTCACTGGTGCTTGTAAAGACGCGACTCACATTGATCGAGATGAACTTTGGAAGCGTCACTTTAGCTGCTCAAAAATAAATTCAGTATTCCTAGTAATATCTCCTTTATGTATTCTTGATGAGTCAGTGAACTGTACTTATATTCCTATTGGATTTGTAAGTTTTGCAATAATCTAGATGCGCACACACATAAATGCCACCTTCCAAATCTGAATGAACCAAAAAGGATGTGCTTCAGGATGTCCTTTTTGTTGATGCATTCTTGTTATGTTCTTTATTTTGAATTTGAAATCAAGTCTCATAGGCTTATTAAGATTATGTGTTTTATTTTTCCCACAGGGAAATACCAAAGATGTTCATGGAATTGGAAAATGTGATGAGATGGTTGGGTTATCAAAGTGCTGGAATGAATTTGCAGAGCGTTACTCTATTAAAGAGTCTAAACAGTCCTTGCCATCAACATCATCAACATCGTACTCAACCCCCACTTTTGAAGTCCGGCAAACTTGTAAATTCATGCTTATTCATGCATCATTTCTCCAGTCTGCCTGAATTTCTTCTGATTTTCTTATCTCCTTGCGCATAAATTACTTGAAGTTAGAGGCTGGTTTCGGTAAACCTTCCTCAATGGTCATCTTTTCTCTTGCACCTTTGACTTCAGATCATGCAGCTTAACCCTTAAATCTACATCGTGCGTGCTTCTCCTTTGAATATATATGGTCTCTTGTTTGTCACACTTGCTGTTTGAAAATGTGGATGGACAAAGTACTCCCTGTGGATTCATAAAGAAATATTTTCATGAAAACGGAAAAGATTCGTCTCTTAAGCATTTAGGCAGATTGTGGCGGTGAAGTTAAGAAGCTTTCTCCACTATCATGTGGCCTTCTTTTTAGCAATTGAGTATTGTTTCTGCTTACATTGCACTCTCTTTACTTTGTCCTTAACAAATTCTTGAATAGGTTTTAAGAAACTCATTTGTTTTTCAATCTCGTTCGATTGCAAAATACTAACTCCCAATCTATTCTAAATCTTTTTATAGCAAGTCAAATTAATATAGTGTACACAAACTGTTTCCAAAGCTGTTGTTTTATAAATAAAGGGAGGACCAAGTAGTCAAGCAGATTGGCATCCTAGGCTCCTTTTTTTATGGTCCCACACACCCAAGACCTCTCACTGCTCTTGAATCCGCCAACAAATTTGAAACGAAGCATCCCTTTTCAAGGTGATGATGAGGCCATCTTGTTTTCAGGATGGCACGGTAAGATCCTAAGCTTATTAACTTAAACTGGCATGTCTGAAAGTCAAATGTATGAAGGCCATTCATGTCCTTGCTTTTCTCTAGTGTTTTTCCAAGTTGACTTCGCTTGCGTAAAAAACCACATGATGTCATTTTCCTAGAAATGTTAATGGGTATATGTTTAAAACCAGGTGTATATCTTAACAATGGAATAATTGAAGCAGGCAAAAGAATCAAAGGTGGGACATAAGCTGGTAGACAGAGGTTCAAGAAGATAACAATCTTCTCCTCTTTAGAGGATGTGCAGAGTCTACATATTTTTTGTTGGGTGGGGCAGGCATTCTCTTCTGCTGGTTGGCTTGTATTTGCAAGAGAAAATCTTTTGCATGTAGAGGTTGTGCAGAGTCTACTTATTCACTAGTGCTGGTAAGGAGATTTACACAGATTGAGATGAACTCTGGAAGTGTCACTTGGCTGGTCCAAAATAAATTCAGTATACCGAATAGTATCTCCTTTGTATAGTCTTGATGAGTCAATGCAGCATACTAATATTTTGTTTGGGTTTGTAAGGTTCATAATATCCATATGTGCACAGGCATTAATTGTTGGCATGAGCTGTAGTTTCCTTTTCTGTAGAAGATTTATTTTTTCCTCTAGATTTATAGAGGATTCTTTTTCTTATTTTATAGAGATTTGACTTGCAGATCAAGTCCGTCTAATTGTATATATATGAGTCTGTACATATTTGATAGTACAAGAAGAAAAAGAGAAAAAGAGAGGGCGAAGTGTTTGACCGAGGACGTAAGCATATTGCTGAACCTCGTAAATTCGTGTGTTCTTCTATGATTTTATTTGCTTTTCAACATGGTATCAGAGCCCTATGATTTGATTCCTGGGAGTATTGTACGTGAGCGTCCCTTGAAGTTCAAGCCTGTCGCACGGCGAAAATAGCCATTGAAAGAGTCCGATTTGATCGGCAATTTATTACTTTCGCAAAGTTTTCTGCTCGGAAAAATTTCTGCTTCGTTGAACCACTATTTGTCAGAACCTTGGTTCAATTTTTTTTTCTCTTTTCTCTAGAACCTCCAGATTCTTTGAGAAGCACGCCAACATGATCTGCAATTATTAGGCTTGGTGGCGTGTTTCCTTTATGGTCAACAAGAACCTCCAGATTTTGCAAGTCAAAAACTTCTTCGCCTGACGCACGCCAAAAGCTTCTTCAAGGGCTTGGTGGCGTGTTTCCTTTATTCGCCAAAAGATTGTGTTTCCGTTTTTGGACTCGTCAGACGCACACCAACAACGGACCGAATCAGTGGATCAGCATTGGGAGCCTTCGAACATCTTGCAAGCGAATTCACAGCCTTGAAGCACAAATTTTTCGGGATCGATTCAAGAGATCAACCTTGGACTCATGGCAGATCAAAATCCTATAGGAGAAGTGGTTCCCCACCAAAATCAAGGAGGAAATTCGACCACGGAAGCACTGTTGGAGAATCTGACTACCAGATTGACTCAGATTCTGACTCAGAACCAGACTCCACCGACACCGACACCGACACCGACACCGACATCGTCGAATGATTCGTCTTTTTCTTCGCAGATTGCAATTAAGTTGGATGGAACCAATTATGGCTTATGGTCTCAAGTTGTTGAGATATATATCACATGCAAAGATAGGTTGGGATACATCAATGGAGACCTCCTTCAGCCTCTACCTACGGATCCTCAATTTCGGAGATGGAAAACTGAAGACTCCACCGTAAAAGGATGGCTGATAAACTCCATGGACCCAGCTTTGATCGGTAATTTTATTCGCTTCCCAACCGCGAAAATAGTTTGGGATGCTGTAGCTACTACCTTTTTTGATGAGACTGATGCTTCTCAGGCTTATGATTTGAAAAGGCGTGTGACCCGAATGAAGCAGTCTGGAGGACCTATTGAAGCCTACTACAATAGCCTTCAAGGGTTATGGAGAGAGATCGACTTTCGACGTCCGAACCCAATGGTATGCCCTGATGATATTGCACGATACAATTCAACCATTCAGGAGGATCGTGTCTATATTTTCCTTGATGGTTTAGATAATCGTTTAGATAAGATTAGAGCTGATGTGCTACAGATGCAGTCATTCCCTACAGTTGAGCAGGCGTATGCTCGGGTTCGTAGGGAGGACATGCGACAGGAAGTGATGTTAAGTAGTGAGCATACTACCCATAGTTCTGTGGCGAAGTTATCACATGGAGATAGACGTGCACGGTTCCGTCGAACCGCCGGTTCCGGTTCCGGTGCCGGTTCGGTGCCGGACGGTTCCGGGCCGGTTCCGGTTCCGGAACCTTTAATTTTATTTTTAAAATAATAAAATAAATTAATAAATTATTAATTAAAATTTATAATCAAATTGTACATTGTAAAAAATTTTAAAAAAAAAGATGAGGAATGGGCTTGAACTTAATGAATTATCATTAAGCGCCTACATATCTTCTTGGTGATAGAAGAATCAAAGCCCATGTAGTTCTCTTACCTTTGGTAACCCCAACTTATCTCATCCTCAATCGTCGTTACCTGTTGTTGTGGTGGCGGTGGTATCTCCACAATCATCACTGAAGAAGTCGTGTTCTCCATCCAACTCTTGTTGTCGAAGCTTAGCCCTTGTCCAATCATCGACGCAAGCTTGAAACTCCACACTTTCTGGATTTAATCTTGAACGACGGGAGTCTAAAATTAATCCTCCAGCACTAAATGCTTGTTCAACTGCCACTGTCGAAGAAGGTGTCGCTAATATTTGTCTTGCAATGAGGGAGAGAACTGGATATTGAATTGAATGGTTCTTCCACCACTCAAGAATCTTGAAATCTGCTGCGCTGTGTTCGGAATCACTAAACTCAAAATAAATTGTTAAATAGTTTTCTAATTCGGAAATACTACATGTTGTCCCTTTTTATTTTTTTTTGCCTACTCATGAGCATTTTATACCCTCTACCAAGTGAAATACATGTATTACTTCGTGAGACACTAGGCTGGACAGATTCACATCCACCATCACTTAAACCATATTTATTACAAAATTCATTATATAATTCTACTATAACTTTTTTAACATCTACTTGTATACTATGAATATCTATTACTTCATTCAAATGTAAACATTCATAATAATAAGTATTCAAATAATCTAATAAACCATCTAATTTAGTACGTGGATCGAAAACAATACCAACTAAATAGACAAGAGGAATGTTCAAGTAATAATGCAACCATTTTTCTCGCATTACTAAAATACTCAAAGCTAATTTAGTATCCTTTTCACATTCATTAAAAATACCAGCAATGTTAACACACTCTATTAAAAATAAATGCGTAGTAGGATAATAAACACCAGATAAAATATTAGTAGCATCATTAAAAACCTTCAAAAAATCTAATTTTTTTTTGCCAACTTCCCAATGTTGCGAGAGCAAAGCAATATCGGGAACATTATTCGAAATAAAGGAACATAATAAATATTTGTAATCAAAAGTTTGTAAAAGCATCTCGTAGGTAGAATTCCAACGAGTCGGAATATCTTTTGGAAACCTTCTTGCCCTTCTCCCATTTTTTTTACAATATTTTCCCTACTCTTTCATAAGTTGAGGACGGCTCCACAAATATCTAATTGCATTATTTATTGGCTGAAGAGATGTTGCAAGAACTCGCAAACCATCTTGAACACATAAATTTAAAACATGGCAAGCACATCTAATGTGAAAAAATTGTCCGCTAAAAGAGGGTTTACAAAGTTTTTCTAACTCAGGAATGGAAGCAGTATTTGCGGCGGCATTATCAAAACCAACTGAAAATTTTTTATCAATCAAATTAAATTCTTCTAAAACTTGCCTAATTAGTCTATAAATATTATGGGCCGTATGCCTTTCAGGAAAAACTCGAAATGCAAGAAGTCTTTTTTGAATAACCCAATCATCACCTACCCAATGGCACGTGATACCCATATAAGAATTAATATTCCAAGAATCAGTCCAAATATCACTACCTATATGTACACGTCCATTGAATTCTTTAAAAAATCTTAACAATTTCTTTTTTTGTTTTGTATAAACATGTTCAAGTTCGCGTTTAAGAGTATTTCTCGAAACAGATGGTGCTTGCGGAGCTAACGCAGTGTTTACCAAATATCTAAAATTAGGATTTTCACCAGTATTAAACGGAGCATGCTCAAGGGCAACATATTCAGCTAATGTTTCTTTGTAAAGTGCAGTAGTGAAACGAAATAAAGGATGAGCGTTAGGATTGACGAACCCAGGAATTTGTTGTCGGCTAGTGTCGATCCCCGCTTGCGATGGATGTTTTTTCGTCACATGCCGACGAAATGTTCCATAGCCATCTCCTTTACCAAGCTTGTATGTCTGCGGACAATATTTACAGCTTATATCAAACTTGCATTCATTTTCATTCCACACTTTGTTAAAGTGTAGCCATAAATCGGATTCTCGGCTCTTTCGTCCCGGCTCCTTCACTATCGACGATTCTTTGACACCACGAGGACGAAGACTTTCTTGCGTTGGGGCGTGCTCGACGTTGGGATTGGAAGCATCGTCGTCTTCCCAACATGCATATTCACGAGGATCATATTCATGAACGGGATAATCGGATTCTCCCATCTCGATCGGCAACGGGTTCTTTCCCTTTCTAGTATTTCTGCTTCCACTTGCCATTTTTTGAGAAAATTGATCGAAAAATTGAGACCAAATTTAGAGAGAATAGCAGATTGAGAGAATTTGAGAGATTGTGAGACTTGACACTTGAGAGTATTAGAGAGAATTGAAAGAAATTGTGAGAAAATACATAAGGATTGAGATGTATTTATAGAGTTTTTTTAATTTTTAATTTTTATTATTTTTTTATTTTTGGCCTTCGGGCCGTTGCAAAGAGCCAACGGCTCTTCCCCCAAACTCTTCCCCCAAACGGCTCTTTCCCGCGGAGGGGGGCCCCGCCCCCTGAAATTTTCAGGGGGTGGGGCCCACAGTTTTTTTTTAAATGGGTCGGAACCTGCCCGGAACCGCCGGTTCCGAAAAAATAGGAACCGCGGACCCGGTCAACGGGCCGGTTCCGGGCAGATCAACGGGCCGGTTCCGTGCCGGTTCCGGGTCCGGGTCCAATTTGGCCATGTCTACATGGAGACAAGCTGAACCTAAGAAAAGCTCCAGAACCGAATTTACAGATGGCAAAACCAGGGGGGGCACGAACTGGTACAGCCTTGAAATAGAGAGTTCCTTCAATTGGTGGCTGCTCTCATTGCGGGAATACTAAACACACTCGAGAGACATGCTTTAAGCTGCACGGCTATCTTGACTGGTGGAAGGAACTGAAGGCTCGAAAACAAGTAGAGGGGGAAGGAAATAGTGGCAAAGGGAAAGTGTCTCTAGTTATGGGAGAGCCTCAGTTATCACTAGTGCCACCGCTCGAATCACAGAGTAAGAAATCCACGAATGGTGAAGGTAATTACGGTTTTGCTTTAGTTACTTCTGTACAGAGTGACTGTAGTCAATTGGTTATTGATTCTGGAGCTACTGATCACATGACTTTCACTGCGGATGACTTTGCTAGTGTTACAAAACCTCGACGCCATATTATCTCGAATGCTAATGGAATGTCGTATCCAGTGACTGGAGCTGGAGTTGTTAATGTTTCCCCTTCTCTATCTCTACCAAATACACTCCTTGTTCCGTTACTATCTACGAAATTGATTTCGGTTAGGCAGGTTGCAGAAGAATCAAATTGTGTTGTGCTCATGTACCCGCACTTTTGTCTGTTTCAGGATATCCTCACGAAGGAGATCATTAGGCGTGGTACTAAGAACGGGGGGCTATATTACATGGACGACTTCAGTTCTGGGAATGTCAATCAAGTTCAAGGTTTGTCTACAAGTAGGGAGACGCAGATATGGCTTTGGCATAAGCGATTGGGGCATCCATCATTTGGTTATCTGAAAAAGTTATTTCCTAAGTTATTTTTAGGTTTGAATGACTATCAGTTTAATTGTCAGACTTGCATTTTGGCGAAAAGCCATCGAGTACCTTTTCCTATCAGCTTGAATAAAAGTGCAATTCCTTTCTCTATGATTCATTCCGATGTGTGGGGTGCTTCTCCTATTACCTCTGCATCTGGTAGTCGATGGTTCGTTCTTTTTGTCGATGATTGCACTAGAATGACATGGTTATATACGATGAAGACTAAGGATGAAGTTGCTAATGTGTTTAAAGCCTTTCACACTATGGTGCAAACTCAATTTGGTAGGAAGCTCCAGATTCTTCGCAGTGATAATGGTGGTGAGTACATTAATCAGCATCTCAAAGAATATTTTCTGCAGCATGGCTTACTTCATGAAACATCATGCTCAGGGACGCCCCAACAAAACGGGTTAGCAGAAAGGAAGAATAGGCATATCCTTGAGACGGCTCATTCTTTATTATTTGAAAATAATGTCCCTTACCGTTTTTGGGATAATGCAGTAACTACCGCAGTCCATCTTATTAATAGGATGCCCTCGAAGGTATTAGAATTTCAGACACCATTGGAGGCTTTCTCTAATCATGTACATTTACTGTCAGTTCTTACTATTTCCCCTAAGGTTTTTGGTTGTGTCGCATTTGTTCAAATTCCTCGATCACAACGCACAAAACTTGAACCATGTGCTATGCGATGTGTGTTTTTGGGATGTGGTTCACATCAGAAAGGATATCGGTGCTATAATCCATCTACTAAGAAGACATATGTTACCATGGATGTGACATTCCTTGAGATGGAATCTTCTTTTCGGGATACCAATTCTTCTTTTCAGGGGGAGATACAGGTGTTGACACCTGATTTTTAACCAAGTCTTTTTCAGCTTCATTTTTTTGAAAAATCACAAAAAATCCATAAAAAGCCAAAAAAATTACAAAATCAACTTTGGTGGCCTTGGCCAAGCCCAAGGAACCATTCTTGACCAAAAAATAATTTTTCATATTTTTCATATTTTTTAATATTTTTAGAAAATAGGAAAATACTTGAAACAAAATAGCATTTGAGGTCACAAAAATATGGAAAAATAGCCAATATTTTTATTTTTAATCTCTTTCATTTTTGACCTCACAAAAAATCCAAAATCAGATTCAATTATAGGTGTTCCTTTGTAACCCGTACTATTGAATCTGAGAAAAAAATATCAATTGAGTCTTTTAATTTGCAATTTTAGCATTTTCTAGGATCTTGACATTTAATCTAATTGTCCCCTATTTTAATTTGACTTAATTGATCAGACAAGTTGCTCAATTTCAAAATTAATTGCATTTTAGTCCTTGAAATTGGAGCATAATTGAAATTACTTTCAATTCAAAGGCTATCATTGCAAATTAAACATGCTACCCAATGGTTTTTACCATTTTGAATCGATTGGCATAGGTAATTTGACCCAATTTGATCATTTGAACCTTCAATTGCATAATTCCCCAATTTGCAATTAAAAGGAAATTTGGGGTTTTTGTTGAAATTGATATGAACTTTTGCGTAAAATCACATTTTTAGGTAAAATTCATGCCCTAGATGTCGTGACCCTCCCCTCTACGGGGCCGGTGGAGGCGGGCTAATGGGCCGCCCGATCGTTGGCCTGGATCGGACGCGGGCCTCTCCCAAGGTCCGTTACCCAAATCGCAACTGCTGGATATACGTGGTCGACCTTCAGTGTGGTCTAGTGACATGTGATGAGTGTACATGCCAAGGAGTCGTCACCAATCGTTTCGTGGAGGGTACGATCGGAAACCCTATCGAATAGTTGGGAGTAGTCTATTCGATTCTGCGGAAACCAGAGAAGTGGGTTCGGGGACTCAGTTACGCCAACTGTCAAAGTTGACGCCCTTTCGGTACCTAAGCTGAATGGTTTATCTGATCCTAGGATTTCATACAGAAGAGTGGGGTATAGATCCTAAATTTAGGAGTTCATGCAGAAGAGAATGGCTACCCTATCACTCACAATCAATAGAAATAAGTGCGCAAATCAAGGATCCAGTACATGCGGATAAAACACATGAAAGCAGCATGTCATCCCTAATGAGGCCCTATTAGCCTAGAGAAATAGCAATCAAGGCTTAGGAGTGATTTGGACATGATTCACCCACGAGGGGCAGAATCGTAATTTTGAATAATTCGGGAAAATTCACCTCAAAAGGGTAATTTTGTCATTTTAGATGAATTGGGAAGTCAAAAGACAAGAGAAATAGGATTGGCCATCAATCCAATCCATTTCCTATTTTTCTGGAATTTCCAGGATTTTTCTAGAATTTAAAAGTGATTTTACCTTCAGAGGGGCAAAATCGTCATTTTGGACAAAGATGAGAGCTGAAAATCTCAAATATTAGGGTTGGTCGTCCACCTGACCCAAACCCTAACTTTAAGCAATTTTCAGGACTCAATTGGAACAAGAAAAACGGTTTTCCCATTGAAGGGCAAAATCGTCATTTTGAGAAAAGGTGCGGGACTCGAAATCCAAACTTAAGAATTAGTCGTCTGATCGACCCTAATTCTTACCTTGGCATTATCGGCCTTATCTTGCATACACAGTAGAGGCGACTTACCCCTAAAGGGTAATATCGTCAAGTCTCGGAAAATTGGGTAAGAAACCCCAAAAATTAGGGTTGACCAGTTGTCTGTGGTCAATCCTCGGTTTTCGGGGATTTCTAGAGTGTCTAGGATTTTCCCACAAATTTTCCACAATTTTTGGAATTTTCTGGAATTTTCTAGCATTTTTTTGGATTTTCTAAGATTTTTCTGATTTTTTTTTATTTATATATATATTTTTTTAAAATCATTTTTCGATTTTTTTATTAAAAAAAAATATGATTCGGACCGGGTCGACCCGACCCACTCGGGTCGGAACCCGGCCCAGACCCGGACCCGCGAAACCCTCGGCCAAAACGACACCGTATCACGCGTTTTTTATTTTCGGATTATCCGAATTTAATCCGACGGTCCCTGATATACCACGTGGATAATCTGTGCCCATTGGATCTGATTACTAGAACCTACGGTCCAGATTGGACGAAAACTTGATCATAACCGTATGATCGGATTACTTAAACCAACGGCTACGATTAGAACCTAAGTCTTAATCTGAACCGTCCAATCCTACTAACCTGAACGACGTCGCTTCCTAACTAACCCATACGGCGCCGTTTCCATCATTTTTTATTAATGATTTAAAATCATTTCGAATTATCCTAATTTTTAATCGGACGGCCACTATTTGTTGGACTCGATTAACCTAGACCGTCCGATCTAAGCTGACTCGCCCTAACAGACTAACGGTCGAGCTGACTCGACATCCACGTGGACCAATCACGTGTTGCCACCTAGACCCTTGACTCGTTGACCTGCCACGTATGCGTCGTCTTCAACCTCGCGACCACCTCTGAACGAACGGCCACGACTCTCCGGCGATGATCCAACGGTGGAACCTTAACGGAATCGAATGAGACCGGCGGCAATCGACTAGTCTATGCTTCGTACGCAACATATCGCAAGATTACACGATTTCATTCACAGGATCGAGCGCGAGCAAGCACGAACCAGTACATACACATATACTCTAATCACTCGATTCATGGCGTATTAAACCAATTCATTAACAGGGAAGCATCATTCAATGTTCAGGAGACTTACCTCGAGCTCCGATCGAGCTCGCTCGGCCCAGATTTGGCTGGGTGAGAATGAACAGTGTTCGGCAATGGAGGTTGAATTGGAAGACTCGATTCGATGTATTAAGACAAAATCGATGCAAGAAAGATATGCGACGATGGTCAGTGATGTTCGGGGATAAAACGCCTACTCTAATTCGAATTATGATAATCGGAATCGAGTTCCGCCATTAAAGCACAGTGAGAAAGCTCGAAGGTTGAACTCACCTGTTTCGGAGCGATAGGCCGCGCGGCTAGTGGCGATCGCTTCTTGGCACTCTAAGCGAACCTCTGACGGTCTTCTTCGACTTCGGTTTGGCCAGAGACGGCCCAACCAGCACCTTGCAGTCGAGCTCAAGTTCTCGACGACAGGGGGGTCGGAGAACGAGCTCTCTCTCGCGTTTTCTTTCTCTCTCTCGATTCAGTTTCGCCCTCTGCAACTGAATCTACCTCTCTCTTCAACA
Source organism: Rhodomyrtus psidioides (assembly GCA_021437785.1). NCBI lineage: Eukaryota > Viridiplantae > Streptophyta > Magnoliopsida > Myrtales > Myrtaceae > Rhodomyrtus > Rhodomyrtus psidioides. The sequence goes on along the minus strand of JAILYB010000003.1, from coordinate 15,405,136 downwards.
GAAAGCGATCATGAGCTTATATAGCTCGTTGGATTTTTGGCGCCGAACGGTGGACTATGTACCGGCCTCAATTGCACGTGTGATCACGTGCAATTAGGTCAAAACGGCGTCGGGGAGGATGAGCATTCTGTCCAGTCCCGTTTGGTCTTCCGGCGAGCTCTATTTCAAGCGAATTTGGCATGAATTTGGACAAATTTCATCTGAGTTCTATCGCCGTTGACTTTTGCAGGTGCCGCAGCCTTGACCAGCTGATATTTCTCCGTTCCGACGACCATTGCTCGTGTTTTTGGTTCGAATCGACGGGTAATAATTCGAGGAACAAAACCCCTCTTCAAACTCTTCCGATCATGGTCGTTTTCACCCTCAATTTTGCCATTGAAATTGACCCTGACACTGTTCATTCGTACGGTTCTTTGAGGAAGAAGAAGACACTGTTCTGGACTGGTTTGACCGGTTCAACCGGCGGTCAGACCGGTCCGAGCCGGTCCCGACTTGCAATTTTTCAAATTAAATCCAAATTAACAGGAAATATTTGCAATTGAACCTCATAATCGAATCTAGGGCATGAATTCTATCAAAAAATGTGATTTTGCCCAAAAGTTCATATCAATTTTAACAAAAACCCCAAATTTTCTTTTAATTGTAAATTGGGGAATTGTGCAATTGAAGGTTCAAATGATCAAATTGGGTCAAATTACCTGTGCCAATCGATTCAAAATGGTGAAACCCATTGGGCAGTATGTTCAATTTGCAATGATAGCCCTTGAATTGAAAGTAATTTCAATTATGCTCAATTTCAAGGACTAAAAATGCAATTTTAGTATGTAATTTTGCCAAATTCGTGCAATTGAGCAATTTGCACAAACAATTGGGCTAAATTGAAATAGGGGATAATTAGATTGAATTTCAAGATCCTAGAAAATGGCAAAATTGCAAATTAAAAGACTCAATTGATATTTTTTTCTCAAATTCAATAGTGTGGGTTACAAAGGAACATCCACAATTGAATTCGATTTTGAACTTTTTGTGAGGTCAAAAATACAAGGGATTAGAAAGAAAAATATTGGCTATTTTTCCATATTTTTGGGACCTCAAATGCTATTTTTCTTGACTTTTTTGAGTATTTTCCTATTTTTCAAAAATACTAAAAAATATAAAAAAATGTGAAAAATTATTTTTTTGTCAAGAATGGTTCCTTGGGCTTGGTCAAGGTCACCAAAGTTGATTTTGTAATTTTTTGACTTTTTATGGATTTTTTGTGATTTTTCAAAAATAAAGCTGAAAAAGACTTGGTCGAAAATCAGGTGTCGACAGCTGCCCCTCTTTGAGAGGAATCTCGTGAGAGGTTTCTCTAAAAGACAGGTGACACCTGAATCTAGACCGACGTGACTGGGGAAAAGGAAAATGAATCTTGACACTCAATCTCCCTTGTCCCGCTGGTGAACGTTCTGCTCTTTATTCTTTGCTGACGTGAGAGAGAAAGTAGAGGGACCTACCTGCTTTTTACCTGTTTGATCACCTGCCTGATGCTCGTGCGGCATGCGCGGTGTATAGCGGGTTCAAGTGAATACCTAGGGACTCGTCTTTTGGGTATCCTAAGGCGGTTAAACTCTAGCCTGTATGGTAGGCCGTACCAGAATGGGATTCCTATACTTGACAAGAACCTGTGAATGACGCACCCAGTCTCTTAGGGATTGTCAGAAGTTTTGATCCGTATGGTGGATCAGACCATGAATAGGACTCCTTTCTGCTAGGAACCTATGGATGACGCACCCAGTCTCTTAGGGATTGTCAGAGGTTTTGATCCGTATGGTGGATCGGACCATGAATAGGACTCCTTTCTGCTAGGAACCTATGGATGACGCACCCAGTCTCTTAGGGATTGTCGAACATTTTGATCCTTCAGGGGGATCAGGCCGAGAATAGGATTCCTCTCTGCTAGGAACCTATGGATGACGCACCCAGTCTCTTAGGGTTTGTCGAACATTTTGATCCTATATTCTAAGGAATTTAACTATGATTTATACAAGTGAGGTGTGCCTAACCTTGAGGCTTTACCACATGAGCTATTCTGGGTTTAGGGGTTACCTAGAACCTCACAGAAAGCAGATTTTGTCAACAGTTTTTGATCCTATATTCTAAGGAATTAACTAGGATTCATACAAGTGAGGTGTGCCTAACCTTTACGCTTCACCACATAAGCTATTCTGGGTTTAGGGGTTACCTAGAACCTCACAGAAAGCTGATCTTGAAAATTGTCCTTTCGACATGCAAGGCGTTATTCTGGGATTTGGGGATTCCAAGTATCCTGCAGAAAACTTAAACCTGCAAAAACTTTGATAAGATTCTTCTGGGATCTAGGGGCTACCTGAGATCTCGTAGAAAGACTATCTTGAATATTGTCCTTTCGACATTGAAGGTGATATTCTGGGATCTGGGTACTCCAGGTATCCTGCAGAAAGATCAAACCTGTAATACTGGAATCTCACACAGGGAGATAATTTCAAACATTGTCCTTTTGACATGGGTGGTGGCATTCTAGGATCTGGGTACTCCAGGCATCCTGCAGAAAGATCAAACCTGTAACACTGGAATCTCACATAGGGAGATAATTTTAAACATTGTCCTTTTGACATTGGAGGTGACATTCTAGGATCTGGGGACTCCAGGTATCCTGCAGAAAGCTCAAACCTATAAATTTGAAATCTCATAGAGGGATGATTTCGGAGATTGTCCTTTTGACATTGGAGGTGACATTCTGGGATCTGGGGACTCCAGGTATCCTGCAGAAAGCTCAAACCTATAAATTTGAAATCTCACAGAGGGATGATTTCAGAAATTGTCCTTTTGACATTGGAGGTGACATTCTGGGATCTGGGGACTCCAGGTATCCTGCAGAAAGCTCAAACCTATAAATTTGAAATCTCACAGAGGGATGATTTCGGAAATTGTCTTTTTGACATTGGAGGTGACATTCTGGGATCTGGGGACTCCAGGTATCCTGCAGAAAGCTCAAACCTATAAATTTGAAATCTCACAGAGGGATGATTTCGGAAATTGTCTTTTTGACATTGGAGGTGACATTCTGGGATCTGGAGCTCCAGGTATCCTGCAGAAGTTTAGACATGTTAAACGTTTCTCGCCAAGAGTGATATAAGCCATTTTAGGAGCTGAAGTCATCGAAAATCTTGCAGAAGCTCCAATCTGAAAATTTTCTTACCAAAGGCACATCAATGGTCTTTAAGCGATATCTGATGTCAAACTGACAGCACTTTATGACTTATATCATAGTCATGAAAAAAAAATTTCAATGAATGCATTACGATGCTGGAGGTTGTCCAAAACTCCTTGCGACATATGGAAGTGATCAAAATTCCTTTGTGGGGAAAGTTTGAATCAAACAATCTGAAATTACCAAAAGAGTTTGGTTAAAATGTCCAACGGAGTATTCTCATCGAAGAGGACTTTTCACCGTTTTGAGATAATGGTCTTTTACCAAGAATGCACTCGAACTTCCTATCAAACCTGCGCCTAAGGTTCAGGATCATTCGCAGTAGATACACATCGATCGATCAAGAGGACTTCCAAGGGACCGTAATGTTGGGCTTGGTCGACGGTTTTCAAAGGGGGCTTGCAAACAAGTCAAGGCTATTGAAGAGAAGTCCTCAAAGTCTGCTCCAGGTTTACAAGTCAAGAAACCTGCAAAATGAAAAAGAAATAATCTTGCTCGAACTTCTTCGAGTTAAGCTTAGACATTAAACCCTATGTCAATCCATGTGCCTTAATCTGAAAAGGCTTTTCAGGGTTGTAACGTAGGTAGGTTTGGGGACCAAAAGAGGCTTGTTTTTGGCTCAGAATATGTGAAGGGTTTAACATTGGTGATCACTGCAAGTTTGCCGCTGATCTTGTCCCTTCTGGTTCGAAGAACGTCTTCAGTCTTTGAAGTGCATCGTTAGTCTTCGAAGCGCACATTTGTCTTTAGAGAATGTCTGTTGAGACGGCGTCAACATCTTGTCTACGCTTTCATCATCTGAATGTGATACAATCTGGGAGTATCCTTTGCTGTCCAACTCCCTTGGGATTTTCTTTTACAATCAAATCTCACTAGTGACCTATACAAAGGTATCATGCCATCTTTTGGCATTTACAAGATCAAACATCTGATTCACAAGTGTACAAATATTTGGACGGGCATTGGCCTTGCTTTTACCAGGCACTTTGCTTTTTCTTGATGCCCAAGATTGAATTTTTCTCTCTTCTTTATTTTTGAGATCACATCTTTTCTTTTCTTTCTTTTGGGGATCAGAATTTTCAAATGAATGTGCTAGATGTACAGCTTGAATCTCAGCACTCAAACATCAATCTAGGAATTTTTCACAAATCCTGTGTTTTGAACTCTTTCCGCTCTTGAAGTGACGTCGCTTCCATCTTGGAATATGTAATGATCACCAACGGGTTTGTGAAACGAACGTACAGGCTCAACTGGGCTGTGTGAAGGGTAAAAGTGTATAGGATAGAGAAACGAGTGCTTTTCGTCATCCTAAAGCACCTGAATTATCACATAAGTTAAAATGACAAGTAACACACGAAGATTGATGCAAGTCTGAGCAAGAGAACTTCTAACCATTTACCTCCTGATATCTCTGGACGTATCCCCAATTTGCCCCACTGTGGGGTGGTTCTTGACAGGGGTAAAGAATGAAATCGCCGTTCAAAGGGTTATCAATGGTCACTTGTAGTGTTTATGATAGAGAAACGAACGCCCCCGTCGTTTCGATCTATGTAATTACTGCGAACAACCCTTACTTCCGTAGGTCAAGGTCTCGCTATCCTTACCACTCTACTTATCTCTCAAGTGTGTATAGGACGTGTTTAGATTAGGCTTGCCTCTTGTCTGAGGAAACATTCTTTTGAACAATTCTAAACAACTCTTGTTGGAAAAGTTCATTTCGCTCTCTCCAAAACTTGCCCTCAAAGGGGTTTATGATGCACAATGCATATTTCAAACGTGTTTAGATAACCTCCAAGTTAAAACATGAATGCCAATGACATGATTGTGAGAATTTTGCATCTTTCTAGACATGAGATTTGAATGCATGCCAGATTCTAAGAAGCCTTCAAATTCTAGCAGTAAGGATTCCGACAGTCTTAAAAACCTAAAAGATTGGGAAGGGAATACTTACCCGCCTAGCGCGGCTTGAGATTCCTGAAAAACATAAAAGGAATATGTCAGCGTATGCTCTTGAATTTCAGGAAATTAGAACGATACACCTTACCCTTGATTATGTATTCCAACGGAAGCGGGTAGACTTGTGAAAATCTGACCACCACGACAGTAAGCCCTCTTGATCATGCATTCTAATCTATCGCGACCCTGCTTCCTTGGGTCCTGCAATTTTGAATACATGCTAATGTATGCATGGATGCATGACATGCTTATGCAAAGACTATCATGAAGAGTAGGCTCAATTCGAGGTAGGGCATATGACTGAAATCTGATTTTATTTCAAGAGTAATATTTCTTCACAGCATCCGAATTTACAGGGTGCCCCAGTTCTTCTCCCTCGGAGTTTACAAGAATTAATGCTCCTCCCGTGAGGATCTTCTTGACAACGTAGAGACCTTCGTAATTCGGAGTGAATTTTCCCCCTGGATGGGTAGTACTCGGCAGAACTTTCCTAATTACCAAGTCATTTACTTCGAAGTTTCTGGTCTTGATCTTTCGATTGAACGCCCTGGCTACCATTTTCTGGTAAGTTTGCCCATGGCAAATGGCCTTAAGACGTTTCTCGTCTATTAAATTCAGCCGTTCATATCTGTGTTTGAAATATTCTGACTCAGAGAGTTTATCTTCTGATAAGACTCTCAAAGAGGGGATCTTAACTTCCACGGGTAGAACTGCTTCTGTCCCATACACCAGACTATATGGAGTTGCCCCTGTAGACGTCCTGATCGACGTTCGGTAGGCCATCAAGGCGAAGGGCAGCCTTTCGTGCCAATCCCTATAGTTTTCTGCTATTTTAGTCAAGATTCTCTTGATGTTCTTGTTGGCTGCTTCCACTGCCCCATTCATCTGTGGGCGGTAAGGAGACGAATTCAGATGCCGAAAGTTAAAATGATCCAGTAGATTATCGACAATCTTGTTGTTTAGGTTGGACCCGTTGTCTGTGATGATCGCTTGAGGGGTACCATATCGGGATATGATGTCTCTTTTGATGAATCTTGCCACATTTCTTGCGGTGACATTCTTGTAAGAGTTGGCATCTACCCATTTTGTGAAGTAATCAATTGCTACTAAGATGAAGCGATGACCGTTTGAAGCCACAGGATTAATGGGCCCTATCATGTCTATGCCCCACATAGAGAAATGCCAAACTTCAGACATTTGGTGTAGTTCGTTTGGGGGTGCATTGATCTTATCACCATATATTTGGCACTGGTGGCATGACCGGACGTGCCGACAGCAATCTGATTCGATGGTCATCCAATAATAGCCAAGCCGCATGATCTTCCTGGCGAGGAGGTGGCCGCTCATGTGGGGCCCACATATTCCTTCGTGGATCTCTTTTAAAAGGATATTTGCTTCTTTGGCATCTACACATCTCAATAGAGTAGAATCAAAGGATCTTTTGTACAGAATTTGTCCATTGAGAAAGAACTTACTAGCCATCTTGGTTATGTATCTTCGGTCTCTTGGCTGGCATCCTTCAGGGAATTCCCCTTTTGAGAGGTAATTCTTGATGTCATAATACCATGGCTCTCCGTCAAATTCTTCTTCGATCAGCATGCAATAAGCTGGTTTTTCAAATATGCCGATCCTTAGGGGCTCTATATCCAATCCTCCAGTTGTTTGCAACATTGAGGCGAGGGTGGCTAACGCATCTGCAAATTGATTGTGGGACCTCGATAGGTATTCGAATGACACTTCTTCGAGGTATTCATGATAAGGGATGAGCTTTGCATCTTTCGTCTTCCACTCTCCATGTGTCTGTAGAATGATGAGCATGGAATCTCCAAAAACTTGCAACCTATGTATCTTCATGGAAATGGCCAATCGTAGGCCTAAAATGCACGCCTCATATTCTGAGATGTTGTTGGTGCAAGGGAAAGTTATCTTTGCCGCCACAGGATAGTGTTGATCATCAGGGGATATTAGTACTGCCCCAGTGCCTGCCCCTGATAGATTGACAGCACCATCGAAATACATGACCCACTTGTCTTCTGTTAAGTTGAGAATTTGACCTTCTGTGTTTGCTATTTCAGGAGACTCACCGTTTGACGGGTTTTCTGCTAGCATGTCAGCTATAGCTCTTCCTTTAACTGACTTCTGTGGAGAACACTTGATGTCAAATTCAGATAGCATTACTTGCCATTTCGCTAATTTCCCAATTAAAGCGGGTTTCTCCAGGAGGTATTTGACAGGATCGTTCTCTGTTATGAGTTGAATGTGGTGGTGTAGGGTATACTGTCTCAGTCTGCGAAGTACCCATACCGCTGCTACACAGGCCCTTTCGACTGGTGCATATTTTGCTTCAGATGGTGTGAATTTCTTACTCAGGTAATAGATGGCTCTTTCTTTACCATCTATCGGGCTTGTTTGGGCAAGTAAGGCTCCCAAGGATTCCTGCTGTATAGTCAGATATAAGGTCAATGGGTGACCAAGAATTGGTGGCACGAGTACCGGCGGTGTGATCAGATAGTTCTTGATCATTTGGAATGCCCTGCTGCATTCAGCATCCCATGTTATTTTTGCGCCTTTCTTAAGCAGTTTGAAGATTGGCTTGGCTACATTAGACAGCTGATTGATAAATCTGGCAATATAGTTCAGTCTCCCCAAAAGGCTTCTCACTTCTTTTACTGTGGAGGGAGTCGACAGATCGTGGATAGCTTGAATCTTCGAAGGGTCAATCTCAATGCCCCTGTTACTGACTATGAACCCAAGAAGTTTCCCAGATTTTTCCCCAAACACACATTTGTTAGGGTTCAATCTCAACTTATATTTGCGCAGGCGCTCAAATAGTTTTCTTAATACCTATATGTGATCTTGTCCTTCCCTGGATTTGGCGATCATGTCGTCTACGTATACTTCAATTTCTTTGTGGATCATATCATGGAATAATGTGACCATGGCCTTCTGATAGGTAGCCCCGGCGTTTTTTAATCCAAAGTGCATGACTTTGTAGCAAAAGTTCCCCCAGGGTGTGATAAAAGCAATCTTTGGTTTGTCTTCTTGTTTCATGAAGATTTGGTTGTATCCCGAGAATTCATCCATAAACGAGAACAATTCATAACCTGCTGTGCTATCCACCAACACATCAATGTGCGGCAGTGGAAAATCATCTTTTGGGCTTGCTCTATTCAAATCTTGATAATCTACGCAGATCCGAACTTTACCATCCTTCTTCATGACGGGGACTATATTTGCAATCCAGTCTGAATATGTGATAGCTTCAATAAAGCCTACCCTAAGAAGCTTCATGACTTTTTCCTTGATTTTGTCCTCCAACTCAGCCTTCATCTGTCTGCTGCCCTGCTTGACAGGTTTGACACCGGGATCCGTGGGTAATGCATGTTCCACGATCTTAGGATCTAAGCCTGGCATATCAACGTAAGACCATGCAAAAATGTCTTGATATTCTTTTAATAACTCTGTGAATTCGAGCCTTTCATTTCGGGATAAATGCCCACCGATTTTGACCTCCTTGATATTCACGGAGTCTCCCAGATTAACAATGATTGGTTCTTCTGAAGTAGGAGGTGTCGACTCTTCAAAGGCATTCCAATCTCTGCGGATAGACGCATAATCCTCGTCTTCATCCTCTTCAATGTTATAAGAATGGTTACTGGAGAAGTCCGAATCTCGTAACAACCTGGTATGCATGTTTGAGATGATATGCCTGAAATGTCATGAGTATGGTTAGTTCGTACTCCATAAGAATGACATGCATGATCATGGAAAGTCTTTTCGAAAGAGTTTTCGAAATAGGTACAGGTATAAACGGGACTAATCCTCATGTCATTGGATATCCTTGCCCCAAGGAAATCTTTTTGGAAATCAGGAATCATATGGCGAATCAGGCCTCAAGCTTCTGTGTGGAAGACTGGTATCATCATTGGGCTGATTCGTGGCTCCATATGTCCTTAACAAAATATGCGTGGTTTTATTGAATGCAAGATGGGCCGCATTACAAGATGTGCTATTTGGACCAACGGCCAGAGATCCAAAGGCGTTTCCCTGTACGTACACGTAAGGAAAGAAAATACAGCAAAACACAGAAAGTTCTAAATGCAGTATTTAAAGACAAGGGAAGAGTCTTGTTACTCAGAGGAAGTGGCTTCATTGTCCAACCACTCCATGATGACATTCACAGAGTCAGATCTGATTTTATTGGTGAAGTGATATCTTCTTCGGACAACCATTTAGAGTTCTGGTTGAAGTGGGCATTCCAAGGGTTGTTGAACATTTGAGACCTGCCTTTCCAAGTTGGAGAATCGATGAATGAGTTATTCGGGCTATTTCGGCCTCCCAGGCGTCCCAGGCTTCTGCCTCGACCTCGGCCTATTGTCTTTGGGCCAATTCATCAATGTGATATTTCTGGTACCCCAAGCCCATTCTATGCGGGTTAGCTATTAACTGCAGGGGGCATTTGCCCAGGCCTTTTCTAGGATCAAACCCATATGCCAGTAGCATCTTGGCTGGTAAAAGATTGGCTTCTGAGATGTAGGGGATTCTCAACCTTGTCCCTGCCGGGTTATGAACTGTGGCTACCATTTCTAGGGAATGATAACTCGCCTCTGCTTTCACTTCAGGTTCAACATAGGGTATGGCACTGTTCTGGTATGTCTGGAGGTCGACTTCTCCATGTACAGTAATCACCTTCCCATCTACTGCGAAGCGTACCTTTTGATGCAAGCTTGAAGGGACGGCTCCTGCTGTATGGATCCAAGGTCTTCCCAGCAAGAATCCGAATGCACTGGGCAGATCCATTACTTGGAAGTTTATAGAGAATTTTGTCGGGCCGATGAATACGTCAAGCTCAATCTCGCCCACCACGGTCTTCCTCATTCCGTCGAAAGCTCTCACAGCCGTTTTAGATGTTTTGACCGTTTCTTCATTGATTCACAATCTTCTCAGGGTAGCCAAAGGGCAAATGTTGAAGGCTGATCAATTGTCGATCAATACGTGTGCCACTCTTTTTCCGTTACATTGCGCGGAGACATATAATGCCTTGTTGTGTCCTCTTCCTTCCATGGGGAAGTCATCGTCCGAGAAGCTCAGCTGGTCTTTTAAAAGGATTGACCCCACAAAGTCCCCCAATTGTACCTCACTAATTGTTTCGGGGACATGTACTTCATTAAGTATCCTCAACAGTGCGTTCTTATGTTTTTCAGAATTAATGAATAGATCCAATAGGGATATCTGAGCGGGTAATTTCCTTAGCTGTTCTATCACCTCAAACTCGCTGGTTTTGATGATCGATATGAGTTTTTCCGCGTCTTCCTTCGAAACCTCTTTCTTTTCGGATTCGCCCTCCCTAGGGGCATAGAATCGTCCGGACCTCATTATCGCGTCTACCTGTGTGGTCCCATAGTCCCAATGGACTGCTTTAGGATCGTATTCTTCCGTTGGGGGGACTTTTATAGTTACAGTTGCCTGATGTGATATCTCCGGTTTAGTCGCGTCATCTGTTTCTCCTCGCGGCAGTTGAATCACAACGGGTTTGACTATGTAGTCTTCCACCCCGCTCATGCTATCAAGTTCTTCCAATCTGATTACCACTGTCGAAGTGACTTCGACCATCGATATAGTGTTGTCAAGTTCTTCTATGCCCTTTGAGGTCTCTGGTTGAGAGAGATCATCCATACCTCCCCATCCGTCCGGTATGATGTCTTCAATTTTCTGATAAAAGCTGGGAGGTGCTGAATATTTCACTTTGAAGTTGTATCCTCCAGAATCTTGACCAAGGTTGTCTATAATTTCGCCCTTCTAAAGTGCGTCGGCCATAAAGTTGAGGTCTGCTAGGCTCCGTCTCTTGGCTTCCAGTTCGTCTTCTTCGGACTCTTCTTCTGATTGAGTGACTGGCCCAAGACTGTTTACCAGATTCTCATGTGAGGTACCCCAGGTATTACCCTGCTCAGTCTTGATCACGAAGTAGCTTCCTTCCAAAGATAAAGAAGCTTTGACTCCTTCAAACTCTTCATTGGTGATATCAGACATTATCCCCAAGCTCATCATCTTAGAGATGCATAATCTCTTTTGGTCAGTCGAGATCGCTCCTGCTCTTGGGCATGATGAAGCGGTTATCAGCAGGTCGGTCAGCTTAAGCATATCTACCTTTAGCTTAAGGTAGTCTTCTTCCCCTTCAGAGAATACTGCTCCTACTGCTTGATGATTTGGTAGTGGATTTTCTTGTACATTTGGGGCCGCATTGTCAAATTTTAGAATCTGACTATCAATCAGGGCTTGCACTTTCAGCTTAAGGATATAACAGTTATCCACATTATGCCCTCTTTCGCCCATATGGTAGGCATAGGTCTGGCTCTCATCAAAGCCAGGATATCTTGCAGGGTTTACCCTAGGCGGTTCTTTCGCTACCAGGTGTTGTTCTAGTAGCATCGGGAGCAGCTTGGATAAAGGCCTCGGGAGCTGGGAAAATTGCTTCTGAGGTTGCTTTCTTCTAGGCTCTTGTACTTTCGGTGTTGACCAGGATGATCCTCCTTTGGTCTGATTGGAATTGCCAAACGGCTTGGGCTTGTGGGGATCTGGTATAAACGCTATGTCCAGTCCGGCTTCTCTCTCATTTCTCAAGGGATACTGCTTCCTAGTAGGAGCTTCATGAGGCCTTCTTTCTCTCAAGGCCCATTCTAGCCTTTCAGCAACCTTTATCAAGTGTGCAAATGTTTGACACCCAGAAGTGTTCAGCTTGTCAAAGTACTCACAGGGGAGTGCTTTCAGGAATAAGTCGATCAGCTCCTCTTCTGGGATTGACGGCTTTACTTAGGTAGCCAAGGCTCGCCACCTCTGAGCATATGTCCTGATTGATTCGCCCATCGCCTTTGAAGTTCGTAGAAGATCTTCCCTCGTTGCGGCTGTAGCCGTGTTGAACTTGTACTGCCTGAGGAAGTCCTCTGCTAGATCCTCCCATCCATCGTAATCTTCTAGATCTAGCTCAATGAACCATGCCAGAGCGGCGCCAGCCAGACTCTCTTGGAATGTGTTCATTAGTAACGGGATATAATTTGAATAGTGCGCCATCTTGCGCAGGTAATACTTGAGGTGTGCTCTGGGACAACCTGTCCCATTGTATTTCCTTACAAACTCTGGCTCTTTATAATCATGAGGAGTTTCTACTTTAGCGAAAGTGGATATCTTGTCGAAGCGGGCTAACTCGTAACCCTGACTGCTCAAGCATTCTTTGATTTTGGCCAGCCTTTTAGCCTCTGCTTCAGTTTTCATGGTCTGCTTCCCCTTCTCCTCTTACTCGAGGTTGATAACAACAGGCGAGGCTTTTGGTTGTGAACGGTTGTTTGGTTCATGGACATTCTCCTCTGTATGTTGGGTATCCCTTGTTACTTCTCTATCTGTTACGTCAGGCACCGCAGAAGGGCCTGAGTTGTTCTGATTATGGGCGGTTGTCTATTTAGCTTGGGTGGCCTCCAGCATGGCCTTAATGTCAGCCATCATAGTTGCCAGGGCAATCATCTGAGACTCCAACATGCCCACACGCGGAGTCAATTCTTGCTGCTCCATTCTTGTCTTAAGGCGAGTACGAAAACGATGTGTTGGCAGTTCCGTGATGAGAGTGTACCTGTTTCAGAAGGATTCCCAGTGAGTATTTCTTTTGTATTTGATAAAAGGGAGCAGCTAATCCTTTTAGTTGCATGCTTCTTATCAGTAGATGAGAAAAAGGACTACTTCGTGAGCCTTAGCCTCATGTAAGCAGTTCTTTTAAACATTTTCTAGTAAGAATTCACGAAATTAAAAGAAGCGTAATCTCTGATGATAGTTTTTATGCATTCGCAAAACATGTTCATATTCATGCTCATGTGTTCAAAATAGTATCTAACAGAAATGAGAATGTATGAGAAGATATCACAATGTTTGTTTATTTTACACTTGACAGAATAGTCTATTCAAGTCTAGGACGTTTGAGGTCTAAGGTATCCTCATCATCCCAGTATGGATTCCCCTCTTCAGCCTGGGGCTCCTCATCCTCTGAACACGACAGTGGTCCCATGTCTTCAGGTATGTACTGCTCTATTCTCGGTACGTACGGCACGATGTATTCGGGTATGTAGGGCTCGACAAGGCTTCGTCGGGTTGCCTTGAAGTGTTGAATGTATTCTGTGGTGGCTCTATGAATGTTTTCTTCACGAGTCATGTTTTCTGGCCAACTTATTTCTTCGACCTGAGAATTCTTCAAAGCGCGTATGATGGATGCCACCTTGGCTTCAAATCGTTCCTTCTCCTCCTCTGTGAGAGTCTTGCTTGGTACGTCAAAAGAAAAGGTATCGGGTTGTGTTGGAGAAGGGATCTCCTGTAGAGCTCCAAACTGTCGAATCACCCTCTTTGGATAGTATGCTGTAGCGCCCGTGAATCCTAGCAAGGGGACTGAACCTCCTTCATCGTAGGTCAATCTGACTTTGCTCAGCGTTGGCAACCTTAGCCGCCATCGGAGTTGTTCGGGTTTTAGGATTTTAAGGAAGTTTTTCCACTCTATGAAGTTGAACTTAGGAATACGTGTATGGGTTCTAACAAAGGTTTTAAGAGGGTGCGCATCGGGGCTGATTTTAGTAATACCCATGCGAATGTGAAACTGTCTGATATGGGAAGTGAACCACAGATATAGAAGATCACTAGAGGCTCTAAAGATTCCATTTTTATTTTTCTTGAAGCGATTTAAGGAAAGGAAGGTCTCGGCAAGGAGGATGTTTGAGTAATCCCACCCACAACAGACTTGTCTAGCTACTATAGCCATGATAGGGTCAAAGGTGACAGATGAGATCGGGAATAGTACAAAGCTAAAGAATGCCAAGACAAAGACTCTACCAGATTTGGTTCCTTTAGCAGCAGGGAGGCGGAAGAATCAGTCTACAAGAAAAGACAAGGAGACTCGTCCAGAATTGCTTTTTGCATCTGCTTTGACTTCATTTAGACCTGTGTCAAGGAACTCAGCCAACTGATTTAGGGGTTCAAATCCTATGGGGGGTCGGACGGGCGTAGGAGTGAACTCAATTCCGATGACGGCGCTGTATTCCTCGATAGTGGGAGTAATCTCTAGTCCTTCCATGCAAAATGTAGCGGTGGTAGGATCCCAATAGAGCGCCATGGCTTGTATAAAGGCAGGTGGACACTCAATCTTCAGCAGGTCCAGTAGGTATCCTAGTCGTGATCCAGCATACTTTTGGCTGGCTTCGCCCATGTTGTCCCACCATGACTGGAGTTCGGCCCGGGGGATTTTGAATACTTGAATATCATTCTTTCCCATCAAGTCTAAAATATGCAAATGATTTTGAAAGGTCAATCATCAGAAATTACTTTAAATGTATGAATATGCAGATGTCATGAGGCATGCATGAACTAACTAGATTGCATAGTTCAAATGAAGAAATGGAAATTCGGACCTTTTTCAGGTCTTGAAAGCCTGACTCAAAGCCTAACTTGAATTTCAAAGAAGTGAATCATGCAATTTAGTCAGGTTTACTCACTGACTAAGGGAAATAGCAACGTCACGTTCCATTGGTCAATACATCAAAAGAACAAAGTGGAGTGAACTTTTATTACAATCAAGATGCCCAATGGAAGAAAGGTAAAGAGAGATCTTTCAAACAAGAAAGCTGTAAAAGACCGTTGGAACGTGAGGATCCAAATCACTCTTTTCTTAGTGGTCTATCCAAATGTCAGTTGGTCGGGAATCTTCCTCTAATCAAGTGTAAGGTAGTCGTCTTCAGTGTTTTGATCGAGAGGCTGTAGTTCCTCTGGCCATTCTCTGGTCCACGGTACGGTGACTTCAGGAGCCTTCTCGGGTTTTGCCTTCTTGAGTGTGATATGCTTTGGTTTTGTCTTGGTCGCGGGGCGCCTTTTTCTTCCCCAGAAAGTGGCCATGAGCACACTTTCTTTGGTCAGTAGTTCGGTCTTCCGACAGCAGTTTATATCAAGCACCGCTTCAGTAAATGCATAAAGTAAACATACATTCCCAACTCCAACCTGTAGGAAAAATGTCAACAATCACTCCACTCCTTATTCCTCCAATCTGCAAAAAACGTCTAACACAACAGTTAGCATACGTACCTCACCTTCGAGAGCATCTGCAAAAAAAACAATGTCAGATAAACCAAACAACTTTTTAATTTTCTCAAGTCCTCTGGAATTCGTAACCAGAGATTCTGGTCTAGAATAAGTCCCCAGTGGAGTCGCCAGTCTGTCGCGACCCTCCCCTTACGGGGCCGGTGGAAGCGGGCTAATGGGCCGCCCGATCGCTAGCCTGGATCGAACGCGGGCCTCTCCCAAGGTCCGTTACCCAAATCGCAATTGCTGGATATACGTGGTCGACCTTCAGTGTGGTCTAGTGACATGTGATGAGTGTACATGCCAAGGAGTCGCCACCAATCGTTTCGTGGAGGGTACGATCGGAAACCCTATCGAATAGTTGGGAGTAGTCTATTCGATTCTGCGGAAACCAGAGAAGTGTCTAGGATTTTCCCACAATTTTTCCACAATTTTTGGAATTTTCTGGAATTTTCTAGCATTTTTTTGGATTTTCTAAGATTTTTCTGATTTTTTTTATTTATATATATATTTTTAAATCATTTTCCGATTTTTTATTTAAAAAAAAAATATGATTCGGATCGGGTCGACCCGACCCACTCGGGTCGGAACCCGGCCCAGACCCGGACCCGCGAAACCCTCGGCCAAAACGACACCGTATCACGCGTTTTTTATTTTCGGATTATCCGAATTTAATCCGACGGTCCCTGATACACCACGTGGATAATCTGTGCCCATTGGATCTGATTACTAGAATCTACGGTCCAGATTGGACGAAGACTTGATCATAACCGTCTGATCGGATTACTTAAACCTACGGCTACGATTAGAACCTAAGTCTTAATCTGAACCGTCCAATCCTACTAACCTGAACGACGTCACTTCCTAACTAACCCATACGGCGCCGTTTCCATCATTTTTTTATTTCCGATTTAAAATCATTTCGAATTGTCCTAATTTTTAATCGGACGGCCACTATTTGTTGGACTCGATTAACCTAGACCGTCCGATCTAAGCTGACTCGCCCTAACAGACTAACGGTCGAGCTGACTCGACATCCACGTGGACCAATCACGTGTTGCCACCTAGACCCTTGACTCGTTGACCTGCCACGTATGCGTCGTCTTCAACCTCGCGACCACCTCTGAACGAACGGCCACGACTCTCCGGCGATGATCCAACGGTGGAACCTTAATGGAATCGAATGAGACCGGCGGCAATCGACTAGTCTATGCTTCGTACGCAACATATCGCAAGATTACACGATTTCATTCACAGGATCGAGCGCGAGCAAGCACGAACCAGTACGTACACATATACTATAATCACTCGATTCATGGCGTATTAAACCAATTCATTAATAGGGAAGCATCATTCAATGTTCAGGAGACTTACCTCGAGCTCCGATCGAGCTCGCTTGGCCTAGATTTGGCTAGGTGAGAATGAACAGTGTTCGGCAATGGAGGTTGAATTGGAAGACTCAATTCGATGTATTAAGACAAAATCGATGCAAGAAAGATATGCGGCGATAGTCAGTGATGTTTGGGGGATAAAACGCCTACTCTAATTCGAATTATGATAATCGGAATCGAGTTCCGCCATTAAAGCACAGTGAGAAAGCTCGAAGGTTGAACTCACCTGTTTCGGAGCGATAGGCCGCGCGGCTAGTGGCGATCGCTTCTTGGCACTCTAAGCGAACCTCTGACGGTCTTCTTCGGCTTCGGTTTGGCCAGAGACGGCCCAACCAGGGCCTTGTAGTCGAGCTCAAGTTCTCGACGACGGGGGGTCGGAGAACGAGCTCTCTCTCGCGTTTTCTTTCTCTCTCTCGATTCAGTTTTGCCCTCTGCAACTGAATCTACCTCTCTTCAACAGAAAGCGATCATGAGCTTATATAGCTCGTTGGATTTTTGGCGCCGAACGGTGGACTATGTACCGGCCTCAATTGCACGTGTGATCACGTGCAATTAGGTCAAAACGGCGTCGGGGAGGATGGGCATTCTGTCCAGTCCCGTTTGGTCTTCCGGCGAGCTCTATTTCAAGCGAATTTGGCATGAATTTGGACAAATTTCATCTGAGTTCTGTCGCCGTTGACTTTTGCAGGTGCCGCAGCCTTGACCAGCTGATTTTTCTCCGTTCCGGCGACCATTGCTCGTGTTTTTGGTTCGAATCGACGGGTAATGATTCGAGGAACAAAACCCCTCTTCAAACTCGTCCGATCATGGTCGTTTTCACTCTCAATTTTGCCATTGAAATTGACCCTGACACTGTTCATTCGTACGGTTCTTTGAGGAAGAAGAAGACACTGTTCTGGACCGGTTTGACCGGTTCAACCGGCGGTCAGACCGGTCCGAGCCGGTCCCGACTTGCAATTTTTCAAATTAAATCCAAATTAACAGGAAATTTTTGCAATTGAACCTCATAATCGAATCTAGGGCATGAATTCTATCAAAAAATATGATTTTGCCCAAAAGTTCATATCAATTTTAACAAAAACCCCAAATTTTCTTTTAATTGTAAATTGGGGAATTATGCAATTGAAGGTTCAAATGATCAAATTGGGTCAAATTACCTGTGCCAATCGATTCAAAATGGTGAAACCCATTGGGCATTATGTTCAATTTGCAATGATAGCCCTTGAAGTGAAAGTAATTTCAACTATGCTCAATTTCAAGGACTAAAAATGCAATTTTAGTATGTAATTTTGCCAAATTCGTGCAATTGAGCAATTTGCACAAACAATTGGGCTAAATTGAAATAGGGGATAATTAGATTGAATGTCAAGATCCTAGAAAATGCCAAAATTGTAAATTAAAAGACTCAATTTATATTTTTTTTCTCAAATTCAATAGTGTGGGTTACAAAGGAACATCCACAATTGAATTCGATTTTGAACTTTTTGTGAGGTCAAAAATACAAGGGATTAGAAAGAAAAATATTGGCTATTTTTTCATATTTTTGTGACCTCAAATGCTATTTTTCTTGATTTGTTTGATTATTTTCCTATTTTTCAAAAATACTAAAAAATATAAAAAATGTGAAAAATTATTTTTTGGTCACGAATGGTTCCTTGGGCTTGGTCAAAGCCACCAAAGTTGATTTTGTAATTTTCTGACTTTTTATGGATTTTTTGTGATTTTTCAAAAATAAAGCTGAAAAAGACTTGGTCGAAAATCAGGTGTTGACACTAGATTCGATTATGAGGTTCAACTGTAAGAATTTCCTACTAATTTGGGTTTAACTTTGAAAAATCCAATTCGGAACCGGTTCAGATCGGTCAGACCGCCGGTCCGACTGGTCGAACCGGTCTGCTATAGTATCGTCTTCTTCCTCGCGCAAATGTACAGCCCTCAGCTCAATTTTGATCAAGAAATTGAAGGGCAATTCGCGACTAATTGAAAGGGAAAAGGTGGGGGTCTTGTCCCTTACTTCAATACCTTTCGATCTAGACCGGCCGCAAGGCAAATAGCCGCCGGACAGGCTCCGGCGAGGTTAGTCAAACCTGCACACCTGCAAAAGTCAACAAACAGCAAACGTAGAAAAAATTCATGCCAAATTCGCGTGAAATGAAGCCCGCCGGAGAACCAAACAGAGTTAGACGATTCACCCATCTTCCCCGACGCCGTTTGGACCTAAAATCACGTGATGGCACGTGCCATTCAAGTCAGTTGGCCGTCCCCCGATTCGGCGCCAAAACTCAAAGGGCTATATAAGCCTGTGGGGACTTTCAGTTGAGAAGGTTGGTCAATTCAGTTGGTACAGGACGAACTGAATCGTGTGTGAGAGAGAGAACGCGAGAGAGAGCTCGTTCTCCGACCTTTTGTCGTCGAGAACTCGAGCTCAACTGCAAGGCGCCGGTTGAGCCGTCTCCGGCCAGACAAAGCCAGAGAAGACCGTTTGAAGTTCGCCCAAAGTGCCAGAAAGCGATCGTCGCCGGCCGCGCCCCGTGAAATCGCCAGAATAGGTAAGGCTGAGCTTGGACTCTTATACTGAGCTTCAATGGCGATTCTTACATTTCTTGCTCATTCTTTCAATTACCATGTGCGTTTCACTCCTTGAACATCATTGACCATATTCGCATCTTAGTTTTGCATCGATTTTGCCTGAGCACCTTGAATCGAGTCTTCAAACTTAGCTTCCATAGCCGACCACTGTTCATACTTGCCTAGCCCAATCTAGGCCGTGCGGGCTCAATCGGAGCTCGAGGTAAGCCTTCTGCACCTCCTGCCATGTCAATCTGTGGATGAATTGATCTGATTTCACGTGACTTGCGTGATTGAGCTTCCATGGCCGTACTCGGCAACTCGCACGATGTTCTCGATTCTGTGAATAGGATGCTTCGATTCTCAGACGATTGCGAGTCGATTGCCGTTGGTCTCACGTGATTTCATCAAGATCTCACCGTACGATCATCGCCGGAGATCCTCAGCCGTCCATTCCGCCGGGGTCGAGAGGTTGAAGACGAAGCTGACGTGGCGTGGTCAACCAGTCAAAGTCTTAGGTGTCGATTCGCCATAGGTCCACGTGTTTGTCGAGCCAGCTCGACCGTTAGTTTGTTAAGACGAGTCAGCGTTAGATCGGACGGTCTAGGTTAATCGAGTCTAATAAATAATAGCCGTCCGATTAGTAAATAGGATTAACTGAAAATGGTTTTAATCAAAAAATCAATCAGAACAACAAACGGTGCCGTTTTGATAAAGGACCAGGCGACGTCGTTTTGGGTTAATGAGAATAGACGGTCCTGATCGAATCCCATGTTCTAATCGTGGCCGTAGGTCTTAATAGGTCAATTGGACGGTTCCAGTCGAGTCTCTAATCAATCTGAGTCGTAAGATTTAGTAATCAGAACCAACGATCGTGGATTAGCCACGCGGTCCATTAGGGACCGTCGGATCAGATTAGGATAATTCGAAAAATAAAAAAAGCGATGCGGCGTCGTTTTTGAGCCGTGGTCAGCGCGGGTCCGGGTCTGGGCCGGGTTCCGACCCGAGTGGGTCTGGTCGACCCGGCCCGAATAACATTTTTTTAAATAAAAAATCAGAAAATGATAAAAAAAAATCAGAAAAATTCTAAAAAATCCAAAAAATGCTAGAAAATTCCAGAAAATTCCAAAAAAAATGTGGAAAAATTGTGAAAAATCCTAGACATTCCAGAAATCCCCAAAAATTGAGGATTGACCATAGACAACTAGTCAACCCTATTTTTGTGGTTTCTTATCCGTTCTTCCGAGACTTGACGACATTACCCTTTAGGGGTAAGTCGCCTCTGCTGTATATGCGAGATAAGGCCGATAATGCCAAGGTAAGAATTAGGGTCAGGTAAGCGACCAATTCTTAGGCTTGGGTTTTCAAGTCCTGTCCCTTTTATCAAAATGACAATTTTGCCGCTTAATGGGAAAATCGTCTTTCTTGTTCCAATCGAGTTCTGAAAATTGTTTAAAGTTAGAGTTTGGGTCAGGTGGACGACCAACCCTAATATTTAAGATTTTCAGTTCTCGTCTTTGTCGAAATGACGATTTTACCCCTCCGAGGGTAAAATCACTTTTAAATTCCAGAAAAATCCTGGAAATTTCCGAAAAATAGGAAGTGAATTGGATTGATGGCCAATCCTATTTCCCATGTCTTTTGACTTCCCGATTCATCTAAAATGATAAATTTTCCCTTTTAAGGCGAATTGTCCCTGAATTGTTCAAAAATTACAATTCTGCCCCTTATGGGCAAATCATGCCAAAATCGTTCCTAAGCCTTGATTGATATTTCTCTAGGCTAATAGGGCCTCATTAGGGATACCATGCTGATTTCATGTGTTTTATCCGCATGCATTGGATCCTTGATTTTTTACTCCTATTCATTGTGAGTGATATGGTAGTAATTCTCATCTGCATGAATTCCTAGATTTAGGATCTGTACCTCACTCATCTGTATGAAATCCTAGGATCAGATAAACCATTCAGTTTAGGTACCGAAAGGGCGTCAACTCTGACAGTTGGCGTAACTAAGTCCCCGAACCCACTTCTCTAGTTTCCGCAGAATCGAATAGATCACTCCCAACTATTCGATATGGTTTCCGATCGTACCCTCCACGAAACGATTGGTGGCGACTCCTTGGCATGTACACTCATCACATGTCACTAGCCACACTAAAGGTCGACCACGTATATCCAGTAGTTGCGATTTGGGTAATGGACCTTGGGAGAGGCCCGCGTCCGATCATGCAACATCGGACGGTCCATTAACCCTCGCGAGCCAGAGATGGCGCTCGAGAGGGTCGCGACAGACTGGCGACTCTACTGGGGACTTATTCTAAACTAGAATCTCTGGTTACGAATTTCAGAGGACTTGAGCCTATTAAAAAGTTGTTTGGTTTATCTGACCTTATTTTTCGCAGATGCTCTCGAAGGTGAGGTACGTACACTAACCATTGTGTTAGATGTTTTTGCAGATTGGAGAAATAAGGGGTGGAGTGATTGTTGACATTTTTCCTGCAGGTTGGAGTTGGGAATGTATGTTTATTTTTATGCACATACTGAAGCGATGTTTTGATACAAACTGCTGTGCATGACTTTGCATTGCGATGATCACGACACATTGCACACACTGGCGGTCAAACCCCGACTGCAACCACCTCTAGGTTATCTTAGATAGGGAAAGGGTGCGAAAAGGATCTTGTGTTTGATGGCACTTGAGACTTTCGTATTCATTCCCGCCTATCATCTGCATTGGCGATATCTAGCCCTCTTGGGTGGGTACCCTTGGGGAGGAATCTGCCTCATGTGGATCGTGGGAGCTGAGCCGTAGGCTCCTCACCTGATTTTCGATTTTTAGAGTATACCCACTTGTCTCATGCGCGTGTCTATGAATGGTTGGTATACCTAAAACCACCCATTGATACAGGGGGACATTCCACATTCCCCCAAGTACGGTTGGTAAGGCATTTATTTTCAATGTACTTTATTATTCCCTGCTCCATAATGTGACTCATACATTACATACATTCATATGCATTCGCATCATGACAATCACTCAAGTGACTAATTGAAACAACAATGGTAATAAGGTAGGATGTCGTTGTTCCCTAAGAGTTCGACGGAATTGGAAACCTTCGAGTACTTAAGGAAAGTCACTCGCCCTGGACCAAATACAAGGCTACACTTCACCAGATTCGTGCATGGCCGAGAATTGACTGGACGTAAGTTGGGATATGCCGAAGATTGCCAAACCCGTTACTATGTCGATAACCTCAGATTTAAGCGACAAACGGACGAGGTGATTAGAAATTATCTAGAGATGAAGAGACAGCGTCACAACCAGTTGGCCAGGGAGGCATATGCCCGTCGGAAGGCTGAACTACTGACTAAAGAAAATATACCCGTGATCACTTTTTG
Source organism: Rhodomyrtus psidioides (assembly GCA_021437785.1). Classification (NCBI taxonomy): domain Eukaryota; kingdom Viridiplantae; phylum Streptophyta; class Magnoliopsida; order Myrtales; family Myrtaceae; genus Rhodomyrtus; species Rhodomyrtus psidioides. The sequence continues at coordinate 15,382,487 of JAILYB010000003.1, read as the reverse complement.
GGGAAGAAAGAGGCGCCCCGCGATCAAGATGAAGCCAAAGCGTATTACACTCAATAAGGTGAAACTCGAGAAGGCTCCTGAAGTCGTCATATCATGGACCAGAGAATGGCCAGAGGAACTACGACCTTTCGACCAGAACACTTGATTAGAAGAGAGTTCCCGACTGACTAGAGTGATTTAGATCCTCACATTCCATTGGCCTTTTATGGCTTTCTTGTTTGAAGAATCTTTCTTTCATTAGGTATCCTGATTGTAATAAAAGTTCATTCCACTTTGATTCATTTGATGTATTGACCAATGGAATATGGCATTACTGTTTCCTCTAGTCACTAAGTGAACCTGACTAAATTGCATAATTCACTTCCCTGAAATTCAAGTTAGGCTTTAAGTCAGGCCTTCGAGACCTGAGAAAGGTCCTAATTTCCATTTCTTCAAAATGAACTATGCAATTAAGTTAGCCCATGCATATCTCATGGCATCTGCATAATCATATGTTTAAAGTAATTTTTGACGATTGACTTTTTAAAATCATTTGCATATTTTAAACTTGATGGGAAAAAGTGATATTCAAGTGTTCAAAGTCCCCCGGGCCGAACTCCAATCATGGTGGGATAGCATGGGCGAAGCCAGCCAGAAGTATGCTGAATCCCGACTAGGATACCTGTTAGACCTGCTGAAGATTGAGTATCCACCTGCCTTTATCCAAGCCATGGCGCTCTATTGGGATCCTACCACCGCTACATTCTGCATGGAAGGACTGGAGATTACTCCCACTATCGAAGAATACAGTGCCGTCATCGGAGTTGCGTTCACTCACACACTCGTTCGACCCCCCATAGGATTTGAACCCCTGAGTCAGGTGGCTGAATTCCTTGACACAAGCCTAAACGAAGTCAAAGCAGATGTAAAAAGCAATTCTGGACGAATCTCCCTATCTCTCTGTCGCGACCCTCTTGAGGTTGTCGGGCTCTCGAGGGCTAATGGGCCGTCCTGTCTGGTCGGACGCGGGCCTCTCCCAAGGCCCATTACCCAAATCGCAACGGAGGTATGCGTGATCGACTTTCAGTGTGGTCTAGTGACATGTGCTAAGTGTGCATGCCATGGAGTCGCCACCAATCATTTTTTTAGGGTATGATTGGACCACCCAATCGAATAGTTGGGAGTTTCTATTCAATTCTGCGAGAACCAGAGAAATGGTTTCGGGGACTTAGTTACACCAACTGTCAGAGTTGACGCCCTTTCGGTACCTAAGTTGACTGAATTTTCTAGCCTGAGATTCATGCGGATGAGTAAGGTATGAACCCTAAATCTAGAAATTCATGTAGATAGGAGTGATTATCCTAGCAATCACAATCAGTAATAAAATGCCCAACTCAAGGAATCTAGATATGCAAATAAATCACATGGCATTCCTAGTAAGGTCCTATTTATCAATCACAGCTCAAGAATAATTTAGTTGTCCTAGCCATTCTACACACGATCTAACCTAAGAAAAGCATTAGGAAGCATCGAAGGAGTTCGAGAGTACTCACATGGGGTTTGCCGTGCCCTGGTTTGGTCTTGGACGAGCTATCGAGCTCATGCCGACCCGATTATATTTGGGGATCCACTCGGCGTTTTACACCATGAAATCATGTGAAACAAAAACGAAAATATTCAGCAAGGGGCATTTATTGTAGATGGTGGTCGATCTAATTGGACGTCAAGACTAAAAAAGATGTAGAAATTTACAAATTAAAATACTCGAATGACATTTTTTTGCCAAATTCAACTCTATGCGTCGTGAAGAAACACATGCAATTGAACTTAAATTTTGACTATTTATGAGTTCAAAATGTAAAAGAAATTAAAATAAAAATATTGACTATTTTTCTATATTTTTACGACATCGAACGCTATTTTTCTTCATTTTTCATGTATTTTTCTATTTTTGGAAAATATTAAAAAATATTAAAAAATATGAAAAATTATTTTTTTATCAAAAATGGTTCCTTTAGCTTGGTCAAGGCTACCAAAGATTATTTTTTAATTTTTTTTAACTTTTTATAGATTTTTTTATGAATTTTTAAAAAATAAACTATGAAAGACTGATCAAAAATCAGGTGTCAACAGCTGCCCCTCTTTGAGAGGAATTTCGTCAGAGGTTTCTCTCAAAGACAAGGTGACACCTGTGTTCCGATCAACTCTACTAGGAAAAGAAAAGAAATCATGACATCCAATTTTCATGCCCATCAATGTGTGCTTTTCCTTAAAAAGAGATGTGCTCATTCAATTCCCTGATATGATGTAAGAAAGTTAAGGAGTAGATAGACTTCCCTGCCCCTTACCTGCCGAATGCTTGCGGCATTTGCTGTGTCTGATGGGTTCAAGTAGATTCCTAAGGACTTGTCATCGGAGTGTCCTGGGGATGTTAAGCTTTGACCTGTATGGTAGGTCAAACCATAATGGGATTCCTAACTGATAGGAACCTAAGGAAGACGCATCCCACATTTGGGAATTTGCCAAGGGTTTTGATCCGTGTGGTGGACTAAACTAGAAATGGCTTGCCTAATGTAAGGCTTATTAGGGAAAACGACTCCTCCCGCGTTCGGGATTCATCAAGGTTTTGATCCGTATGGTGGATCGGACCATTGGGTTGATCCTTCAGGCGGTCTCTACCAGTCCTTTGACCCTTCAGGCGGTTTCTACCATTCATTGACCCTTCATGCGGTTTCTACCATTGAGTTGACCCTTCAGGCGGTTTCTACCATTGGTTGACCCTTCAGGCGGTTTCTACCATACATTGACCCTTCAGGTGGTTTCTACCATTGTTTTGACCCTTCAGGCGGTTTCTACCATTGGTTGACCCTTCAGGCGGTTTCTACCATACATTGACCCTTCAGGCGGTTTCTACCATTGTGTTGACCCTTCAGGCGGTTTCTACCATTGATTGACCCTTCAGGCGGTTTCTACCATTGAGTTGACCCTTCAGGCGGTTTCTACCATTTATGAGATTCCAAATTGATATGAATCAAAGGATGACGTACCCGCTCTTCGGGGCTAGTCGGAGACTCGATCATTCTGTGGATCGGTCTTAGCAAAGATTTGCCTACTAAAAGGCTTCACCTAAGGATGACGCACCCAGTCTTTGGGGTGGCCAAAAGTCCTGCAGAAAGCTTAGACCTGAAAAAATTTTCCTCGCCAAGAAGATATTAGTAATCTTTGGGAAGACAATAGTTGTCTAACTGACAAAATTCTACGACTTAAGTTTTAGTCATGAAATGTGCATTTTGATTGTTGGAGGTTATCCAAAACATTCCTGCCATATACAGATGTGATCATAAATTCCTTGCACGGAAACTCTAGATCAAACAATTTGAAAATTTCAAAAAGAGTTTTCTCAAAACATCCATTGGAGTATTTCTCACCCAAGAAGGCTCCTCACTGCTCTGTGATAATGATCTTTAATAGGGAAAGTGCTCAATTTCCTACCGACCTGTGCCTGGGTTTCAGGATCATTCGCAACGCATACATTTCGACCGATCAGGAGGTCTTTCACGGGACCGTAGTGTTAGGCTTGGATATCGGTTTCCAAGGGGGACTCACTTTTGAGTCAAGGCCGTTGAACGAAATTTTTCACTATCTGATCCGGGTTTACAAGTCAAGAACCCTGCAAAATGAGAAGGAAATAGTCTTGCTCGTACTTCTTTGAGCTAAGTTATACATTAACCCAAGTGTCTTAGTCAGATAAGACTACTTCAGGGTTGTAACATTGGAAGGATTGGGGACCGAAAAAGGCTTATTTTTTGCCCAGAAATTGTGAAGGGTTTGACATTGGTGATCATTGCAAATTTGCCACATGTCCTTCGAAGAACATCTCCATTTCTTGAAGTGTACACTCCTCTTTTAGAGCGCACAAGGATGTTTAAAAGCGTCTCTTGTTACATTAAGAGACCGTCTGTTTGTGTGTTTGCAATTTGAGCACGACAACATTTGAAGAGTAGTCATCTTGATCTAACTCCTTTGCAAGGTCTTTTCATCGTCTCTCTAGACTTTACTGGGGATATTTTGAATAGACATCAGCCTTGCTTTTTACCAGGCACTTTGCTTTTTCTTGATGTCTAGGGATTTTTCTTTTCCCCTTTTTTTTAATCCCGTGTTTTTCTTTTCTTTTGGAGCTAGGATTTTCGGCAATCATGCTAGATATGCAACTTAAACTTTGGCACGCTTCCATTCCTAGAGTGATGTTGCCTTTGCTTTGGAATATGCAATGATCACCAATAGGTTGATGAAATGAATTTGCTGGCTCAACTTGGTTGTGCAAAGGATAACAGTGTGTAGGATAGAGAAATGAATCATTCTCGTCATCCTATGACACTTGGATTATCATATAAACAACACACAAAGATTTATGTTAGTCCGAGCAAGAAAATTTCTAACCGTTTACTTTCTGATACTGTTGGACTAACCTTCATTTGCCCCAATGTGGGGTGGTTCTTGACAGGGTTGAGAATGAAAATCGCCGTTCAATGGGGTTCTCAATGGGCATCTGTAGTGTTTGGAATGAAGAAATAAATGCCTCTGTCATCTCGATCCATGTAATCGTTGCGAATGACCCTTATATCCATAGGTTAAGGTTTCGCTATCATTTCCAATCTCCTCATCTCTCAAGTGTGTATGGGACGTGTTTGGATTAGGCTCGCTTCTCTTATGAGAAAATACCCTTTTGAACAGTTCAAACGACTCTTATTGGAAAAATTCATTTCATTTCATCAAGATTTATCCTTCAAAGGGATTTTATGATGCACCATACATGTGTAATTCATGTTCAGACAATCTCATGTTTTAAAACATGAATGTCAATGAAGTAAGAATTCTATGTCTTTTTAGATGTGAGAATCGAATTAATTCTGAAAGTTTTGAATCTCCAATGAATTGGGAAAAGGGATACTTACCTGCCCATCGAGGCTGGAGATCCTGGAGATATAAAAGGGATATGTCATTGTATATTCTAAAACTTTACAAAAATTGGAACGATACATCTTACCCTTGGTCATATGCTCCAACGAGTGTACAAGGGTTGTGAAAATCTGCACTTCACATAGTAACACAAGATTGTTGGGTGTTCTAAAGTTCTTTCGACTTCTTGGTTTTTGGAGAAAAATGAAACTTACATGTCTGCCCTGATGGCGAGCTCCTGCCAAGGATAAATATTAAGCATTATTTTGGGTTTCCAAATTCAAAACAAATTGGGACGATACTACTTTACTCTTGATTTGAATTCCATTCTGCATGCCAATGTGCGGATTGTAGAAGCCGGCCCTTAAGCTTGTGGCCATGATTTCTTCGTCTGGTTGGGCAACGAATCCACCTCGAGGATTTACGTCGGAGGAGATTCATTCATCTTTTTGGGCGTGTTTCATGCACTGTTTTGTTATTTGAATGCATGGCTTCTTGGGTGCCTCATCTCTGTTCATCACCTGAGAGGAAAATGAGAGAACATTATCCCCGCATTTGATTGAAAATCATTTAGGAACGATACGTTCTTTTTACCAAATGGGTGGCTCCGCGGCCAAATGTGTTTTACATTGAAAGGATGGATTCCATTACGCTCTGCGGATGATAAATATCGCTTCGGGGACTTGCCCCACGGATCAAACGATGAATTTGATGTCTTCGGCTTCGACATGCTTTCCAGATGTAGGAATGGTTTGCCCCCATTTTCAGTGGAGATGGGTTTTGTCGAGTGGGCAAGATCAAAAACGCATCCTAGATTTGGCTTTAGTCGAAGGTTGAAATCCCGACCTTGGATAAGCGAATCATGATTCATCTCCTTTTGCTTCGGATTTGTCATTTGCATGCTTCACATTTTACAATACCAACTTCGCCGCTTGATGAAAATGAATCGATGATTTTCGAATTGCCCCAAGTTCTATAGTCATCTGCGTCGAATCTCTTTGAACTTCATCGGGTGATAGACAAACTGATAAAATGATTTTTCAATCCTGAGATCGAACTCCTGACGTTTCGTACCACTTCCAGTTCACTGACTACCAGGACACAGCACTATTGGCGTCCCTAACTGGTTCATTTTTTGTTATAAAATTCTTGAAGCAGTTAGCGACCCCCATCGAGAATGAAACAAGCTCAATTTAGAGTTCATAACGACTAAAGGTCCCTTAGAACGATACAGAGCTAACCGTCTTTGAGCTCGCTCGGGCTTTTGCTCGCATTTTCCTATGTGAAGCCTTTAAATGTTTTTCTTCGTGGCATTCAATTGATTCGCCTCGACTCTAATCTAACAAGGGATTGTCGTACTCAAGCATGATGATGCTCGCAGGTAGTACTGATCGCTGCCCCAGATTAACTCTAGGCATTAAGGAAGATTATCTTGCATGGAAGACTTTATGACAGAAAGATTAATGATACATCCATTCACATGTGCCTAGTTCCCTTGAGGATTCTCGGTGATCAGCCAGCTACACCATGAATCAGACATATAATCGTCATTTTGGATCATAACTTCATAAGTCCATCAGTTTTAAACTGATCGATCCAGATATGGAGCTCCTCATCAAGGAAATCTTTTGATTCTTCGAGCAACTGATATTCGGGTTGACCATCATCGCTTGGCGTTGAAGGATTCCTGTTTCTGTTGTGAGCGATCTGATTCTTCGAGCTAGAACCTTCGTCGTTGCTCGAGATTATAAGAGGATGATTGATCGGTTCACTATCAAAAGCACCTTCCATTTGGGAATGGGAGAAACAAAAATCCTCAAAGCATCCGCCCGCTTGATCTTCCGAAATCATATGCCCAAGCCGGGCAGATCTTTGAACACTAGGCGCAATATGTTGATCGGGGATAGGAAGAGCACTAGCGAAAAGTTGCTGCTCAAACCAAGGAGTTCGTACCTGCTGCACTTGTGGCATATACTCTTGAGGGGTGCTGAGATGATTCGAGGGAATATTTTGATTAGCGCCCAAGTAGTCGATGGTGCTGCTACCAGCTTGGTCGGTGCCTAGATTCGGCAGGGTATTTCTTACTTCAGGGGCATTGTAGTTATAGCCATGCCTAGTGTTTAGGCACAAGTTGAGTTCTTTCAGGTTCAGTGCTGTGTGGCGCTGTCTTAGTGCCCTTCTATAGCTCTTGAGGTGACTCGCAACTCCATCTTTAGTGAGTCCTGGTATGTTCATGATCTCAAGTATGCGCGTTGGATATGCTGAGTTGATCCCTAGTTGCTGAACCGCACTAAGGAACTTGAGATGAAGCTCGGGGGACCAATTGACCCTCGTCTTCTTGCGACCCGGAACAGTGTTGACAACTTGGCTATTGCTCTCTGGCCTATTTCCAGTAGAATTTGATCGAGCCGGAAATTGTTGTGGAGGGAATTCATCAGCTTTGGATTGGTCGGTCGTGATAGTAAGCTCATCGTTAAGGAAACTCCAATCATGGTGACGCATATCACATCCTTTAGAAGGCATCGATATTGACTTCGTAGAATTGATTTGTTCATGCATATCTCCAACAAAATCCGATTGTATCGAAGATGGTTCGAGGGAGTGGGGTGGTGAATGAGCATTTTCAATCCTCATATAAGGCTTATCAAGGAACATTTCGCCGAGAGTGATAGGGCCACCGCAATTAAGGCAAGCGATAGTGCTGGGAGCTTTCTTATACCTCATGTTCTCCGCTCGAAGCTTTTCGTTTTCCTCCTTTAGAATCGCAAGTTCTTGACGTCTGTGTTGAGCCCTCAATTTGGCTCGCTTATTTTGAAACCAAAACTTGACCCTCAAAGGTTTCATCCCTAGCTTCTGGCCCAATTCATTTCTTTGTTTCATGTTCGGGAGAGGGCATTCACTAAAGAAAGCTTCAAGCTCTTGGATTTCATTCTGAGTGTGGCACTGGCGACGTTTCCTTTTCCGGGATTGACCATCGCTGCTGCTGTTGTCGTCGCTGCTGAGATCCTGAACTTCGTTGCCGAAAGGGTTGGGTTCTGTGGTTCTGGTACCAGACGCCATCCTGGAATCTTCGAGATCTCTCAGTAGTTCATTTTCTGAGATTTTTGGATCAGTCGCCTCTAGCAACTGATGGTAACCCTCAAACATGTTGGATCGAAAAATGTTCGATCAATTTTTGCTCACTCAGGGTTCTCTACTCTCTCATGTATGCTCACTCTCTCTAAATTTTCTTTTGAGTGGTTCTATATGCCCATGAAACGTTCTTTAAACATGGATGAAGATCATCAGGCAAGCGTTGCTCCCAAGATTTCGTATTTCCCGCTTTGTCGTCTTCTTTCTTCTTTTCAACGTGGAGGGACACCAAATCGATTTCCTTTTCTCGATATCCATGTCTGTCTCCCACTTATTTTCAAAAAGGTGGAACTACGCTCGCCTCCTGCTCAGTTTTTTAATATGATGGGACCGCCAAATCCTTTCGCAACTTTTTTCGATAGTTGCGCTTAACTCCCGCTCAATTTTAATATGGTGACACCGACATATCTTTTTACAACTTTTTTAGGTTTATCAAGCCTGAAATCGCGGACTGGGACAGATCTGATGGTTCACCGAAAGAGCCACCACTGCTTTACCCAATTAACTTGGCTCCACGAGCATTATTGCTGTGCCTTTCTTCATTCTCGAGTTGCTATAAAATGAGGAGTTAATGCAGAGAAGATTAACACTCTTACATAATTGCCTTTTCTTATTTTAATCACTCTACCACACTCATCTTCTTCTCCCTCACTCCAACGAAAATGACCTCCTCTCCTATTCGCGCTTTCTCGGCCGAAATTTTGGCCCAGTGGGAAAAACTCTATAACCTCCTCGGTCGAGGCTATGCTCATATAGCCGATCACCCAGAAACTGAAGATGAAATCCGCATTTTGCTCGTGGAAATAGACACCACCTCCATCGAGGGCACTAATTTAGAGAGGGAATATAGAATCTTCCCAACCCTCTTTATAAACTTTTTAGAGACTTACCGTGTCGCTCATCGAAAAGCTACCATGGCTCACGTTTTGCGAGCTCGCTATGAGGATCGGTCCAACTGCTTGGTGTTGGCCAACCTTGTGGCCGATAGTCACAGAAAGGCTGTTGAGTTCGCCAACAAGCGAGTCTCGATGTTGCTTCGCGAGAGGGGAAATTTGGTGGAGCGCTTGGCCTTATCCCTGACCACCTATGAGCACGACCGTCGTAATGTCGTGTTGAAGTTTCAATGTGAGTGGCAAGAAGAAAGGCTTGACAGCATTACCGCGGATATAGCCCATGGGAGAGGACTAGTTCGGGACCTGGAAATAGCCGCCGAAGATCACGGGACCAAGGTTGCCGAGCTTAAAGGGGAATGTAAACGCCTTCTTCTTAAGCTTGCAGATCTCGAGTCTCGAGGTGGTGAGTATAAGCAAAGCATCAATAATATGGAGGGCCAACTTGGTTCCTTTGTGATGCTAATTAGGGCTCATTGCGGTTTTATGTTTCCACCCCGATGATTTGTATGATCTGCTTTTAAGATCCCTCGATTGAGCGAAATGAATGAAAGCTCTAATGTGTGTGTCTCAACTTCTGTATGGCTGACTTTCTCGAATACCTGACCACTCTCAACCTAGGCAAGCTGCGCTTTGACATTGATGATTCGAGCGTGTACATCTTGATTTTTTAATCTTGCTTATGATCGGATAAAGGAACCTCCCACCGCGATTATCCACGAAAAGATTTCTCTTCTCTACTTGTTTTTAACCTGTTTCAAATGAAAAGGCAGAATCAAAAGAAAGAATTTGAAAAATAAAGCATAAATCCTTTCAATTTTATGCTTACTTGTGATTAATAGGGATAAGAGCATTTACAAGGGTTTTGGCCTTGTGCAAAAGCTTTTATCAATATTCCTCAAAGGAAAGCATATCATTGAAAGGAATGTAATTCATGATAATCGCCTTTGATCAATTCCAAGAAAATCAATGGAATGTTCAAAAGTACACAATTACGATGTGTTTTAAATTCAATTGAAGATACGGTATCCAAATTAAAGCCGTTTGCTAAGAACGAGAGTAATTTGGATATCTATCTTTTCATTAAATTTGAAAAACACGAATACTCTTGATCAATTATTGTGGATTACCAATGATGCAAAACATGCATGAACCAATTCAAGTTTATAGTTCCTTCTGGCGAAATTGGGATTGTATTGCCCTATACGGCCAAAAGGTTGTATAAGACTTCCAATTTCAATTTCATCCAAAGGAATTATAAAATTGATTTTGGAGTATTCGAGTGATTAGAAGAAATGTCACTATCACATTCCAATGACAAGTCAATAGAAATACAACAAATTTCAATCTGAATGTATATAAACACAAATAGATCCCTAATACAATCAATCTAAGGGATCAGATAGAGAGGATCTCAGCAAAATAAATCCTATACAAGAAGGCTAGAAATGAAAATTAAAACAAAGGAATGTGATCTTAATACTTAGAGATGCCCCAGTTTCGATCTTTGAGACGTGACTTCAGGATCACTTATTCCAAATCGTCATCTTCATTAGATGATACCTTAATGATGTCCATAGCAGGCTCTTCTTGTCCACTTGGCGCTCGTAATGGGATGACACCATCTTCATCTTCCATCAAGAACATTGGGAGGAAAACACACCTATCTATCCTCAAAATGGCATTTAATCCAATCACCGGAATTATGCAATGAATATAATGATTAAGAGCTGTAACAAGTTCGAGGGATAGAAAAGTCTTACCAACCAAACTTAAGAGAAAATCAAGCTTCTCTGTATTTTTAGCAGTGTTAGGTATACTAACCTTCCATAGACAAACGCATGAGACAAGTGAGGGAAAACTCCTAAAAATCAAAAGATAGGGCTTGGTACCTAAAGCCAAGGTTCTCACCTCGAATTCTGGGAAGAGCCGATTCCATTGCACAACTATCGTTGCATTGGGACTCAATCCATAGTTCGAAGTGAGCGGAATTGAAAAGTGGATTACCCCATGTTTTTCCTCACGGAGATTCCATTTTCAATTCCTTCTATTGTGTTCCTAAAGAGGGCGCCCGGGGTTTTAGGCGCAATTGTGTGTATTCATTGTTTCGTGCTAAAGCAATAGACATGCATTTTATTTAACAATCACCGCTTCAATATAAACATCCACACAATCATACATCCAAAACTCCTGCCTGCATAAAACAAAGTTAAGAAGCACTTCACCCCTTATTTCTCCCGTCTACAAAAACATCTAACACATTCGTTAGCATATACACCTCACTTTCGAGAGCATCTGCATAAAATTAGGTTAGAAGAATCAATCAACTTTTTAATCGGCTCAAGTCCACTAAATGGTTAAGAACCAGTCCCCAGCGGAGTCGCCAGTCTGTCGGGACCCTCTTGAGGTTGTCGGGCTCTCGAGGGCTAATGGGCCGTCCTGTCTGGTCGGACGCGGGCCTCTCCCAAGGCCCATTACCCAAATCGCAACGGAGGTATGCGTGATCGACTTTCAGTGTGGTCTAGTGACATGTGCTAAGTGTGCATGCCATGGAGTCGCCACCAATCATTTTTTTAGGGTATGATTGGACCACCCAATCGAATAGTTGGGAGTTTCTATTCAATTCTGCGAGAACCAGAGAAATGGTTTCGGGGACTTAGTTACACCAACTGTCAGAGTTGACGCCCTTTCGGTACCTAAGTTGACTGAATTTTCTAGCCTGAGATTCATGCGGATGAGTAAGGTATGAACCCTAAATCTAGAAATTCATGTAGATAAGAGTGATTATCCTAGCAATCACAATCAGTAATAAAATGCCCAACTCAAGGAATCTAGATATGCAAATAAATCACATGGCATTCCTAGTAAGGTCCTATTTATCAATCACAGCTCAAGAATAATTTAGTTGTCCTAGCCATTCTACACACGATCTAACCTAAGAAAAGCATTAGGAAGCATCGAAGGAGTTCGAGAGTACTCACATGGGGTTTGCCGTGCCCTGGTTTGGTCTTGGACGAGCTATCGAGCTCATGCCGACCCGATTATATTTGGGGATCCACTCGGCGTTTTACACCATGAAATCATGTGAAACAAAAACGAAAATATTCAGCAAGGGGCATTTATTGTAGATGGTGGTCGATCTAATTGGACGTCAAGACTAAAAAAGATGTAGAAATTTACAAATTAAAATACTCGAATGACATTTTTTTGCCAAATTCAACTCTATGCGTCGTGAAGAAACACATGCAATTGAACTTAAATTTTGACTATTTATGAGTTCAAAATGTAAAAGAAATTAAAATAAAAATATTGACTATTTTTCTATATTTTTACGACATCGAACGCTATTTTTCTTCATTTTTCATGTATTTTTCTATTTTTGGAAAATATTAAAAAATATTAAAAAATATGAAAAATTATTTTTTTATCAAAAATGGTTCCTTTAGCTTGGTCAAGGCTACCAAAGATTATTTTTTAATTTTTTTAACTTTTTATATATTTTTTATGAATTTTTAAAAAATAAACTATGAAAGACTGATCAAAAATCAGGTGTCAACACTCTCCTTATAGACCGATTTTCCTGCCTCCCTGCTGCTAAAGGGACCAAATCTGGTAGAGCCTTTGTCTTGGCATTCTTCAACTTTGTGCTGTTCCCAATCTCATCTGTCACCTTCGACCCTATCATGGCTATAGTAGCCAGACAAGTCTGTTGTGGGTGGGATTACTCAAACATCATCCTTGCCGAAACATTCATTTCCTTAAATCGCTTCAAGAAAAATAAAAAGGGAATCTTTAGAGCCTCTAGTGATCTTTTGTATCTGTGGTTCACGTCCCATATCAGACAATTCCACATCCACATGGGTTTCACTGAAATCAGCCCTGATGCACATCCTCTTAAAACCTTTGTCAGAACACACACACGTATTCCTAAGTTCAACTTCATAGAGTGGAAAAAATTCCTTAAAGTTCTAAGGCCCGAGCAACTCCGATGGCGGCTAAGGTTACCAACGCTGGGCAAAGTCAGATTGGCCTGCGATGACAAAGGTCCAATCCCCTTGTTAGGATTCACGGGCGCTACCGCATACTATCCGAAGAGGGTGATCCGACAGTTTGGGGCGCTACAAGGGATCCCTTCCCCACCACAACCTGGTATCTTTTCTTTTGACATACCGAGCAAGACTCTCATGGAGGAGGAGAAGAAACAGTTTGAAGCCAAGGTGACATCCATCATCCGCTCCTTGAAGAATTCTCAGGCCGAAGAAATAAGTTGGCCAGAAAACATGACTCGTGAAGAAAACATTCATAGAGCCACTGCGGAATACATTCAGCACTTTAAAGCGACCAGACGGAGCCTTGTCGAGCCCTACGTACCCGAATACATCGTACCGTACGTACCTGGAATAGAGCCGTATGTACCCGAAGATATGGGACCGCTACCATATTCAGAGGATGAAGAGTCCCAAACTGAATATGGGAGTCCATATTGGGACGACGAGGATACATTAGACCTCAAGCGTCCTAGACTTGAATAGGCTATTCTGTCAAGTGTAAAATAAGCAAACATTGTGACACCGTCTCATACATTCTGTGTGATGCTATTTTGGACGCATGAGCATAAATGTGAATATATTTTGCGAATGCATAAAAAATATTGTTAGAAATTATGCTTCTTTTAATTTCATAAATTCTTGTCGGAAAATGATTAAAAGAACTACTTACATGAGGCTAAGGCTCACGAGGTAGCCCTTTTTCTCATCTACTGACAAGAAGCATGCAACTGAAAGAATTAGCTGCTTCTTTTTTGTCCAAGACAAAAGAAATACTCACTGGGAATTCTTCTGAAACAGGTACACTCCCATCACAGAATTACCAACACATCGTTTCCGTACTCGCCTTAAGACAAGAATGGAGCAACAAGAATTAACTCCGCGTGTGGGCATGCTGGAATCTCAGATGACCGCCCTAGCAACTATGATGGCCGACATCAAGGCAATGCTGGAAGCTACCCAAGCTAAACAAACAACGGGTCATAACCAGAACAACGCAGGTCCTTCTTTTGTACCTGATACAACAGATAAGGAGGCGACGAGAGATACCCAACATGCAGAGGAGGACATCCATGAACCGAATAGCTGGTCACAACAAAAGGCCTCGCCTGTTGTTATCAACCTCGAGAAGGAGGAGAAGGGGAAACAGACTGTGAAAACCGAAGCAGAGGCTAAAAGGTTGACCAAAATCGAGGAGTGCTTGAGCAGCCAAGGTTACGAGCTAGCTCGCTTCGACAAAATATCTCATTTTGCTAAGGTAGAGACTCCTCCTGACTATAAGGAGTCAGAGTTCGTAAACAAGTATAACGGGACAGGCTGTCCCCGTGCCCACCTCAAGTATTATCTGCGCAAGATGGCACACTATTCGGATTACATTCCACTGTTAATGAACACGTTCCAAGAGAGTTTGGCTGGCGCCGCTCTGGCTTGGTTCATTGAGCTAGACCTAGAAGATTATGACGGTTGGGAGGATCTTGCAGAAGACTTCCTCAGACAGTACAAGTTCAACACGGCTACAGCCTCAACAAGAGAAGACCTTCTACGAACTTCAAATGCGAGAGGCGAATTAATCAGGACATATTCCCAGAGGTGGCGAGCCTTGGCTACCCAAGTAAAGCCGTCAATCCCCGAAGACGAGCTGGTTGATTTATTCCTGAAAGCACTCCCCTACGAATACTTTGACAGGCTGAACACTTCCGGATGTCAAACCTTTGCACACTTGATAAAGGTTGCTGAAAGGCTAGAATGAGCCTTAAGAGAAAGAAGGCATCATGAAGCTTCTGCTAGGAAGCAGTATCCCTTGAAAAGGGAAAAAGAAGCCGGACTTGACATAGCATTTATACCGGATCCCCACAAGCCCAAGCCGTTTGGCAATTCCAATCAGGCCAAAGGAGGATCGTCCTGGTCGGCACCGAAAGTACAAGAGCCCAGAAGAAGGCAACCCCAGAAGCAATTTTCTCAGCTCCCGAGGCCTTTATCCAAGTTGCTCCAGTACTGCTAGAGCAACGCCTGGTGGCAAAAGAACCGCTTAGGGTAAACCCCGTTAAATATCATGGCTTTGACGAGAACCAAACATGTGTCTACCACATGGGTGAGAGAGGACATAATGTGGACAACTGTTATATCCTTAAGCTGAAGGTGCAAGCTCTGATTGACAGTCAGATTCTGAAGTTTGACAATGTGGCCCCAAATGTACAAGAAAACCCACTTCCAGATCATCAACCAGTAGGAGCGATATTTACTGAAGCGGAGGAAGACTGCCTTAAGCTAAAGGTAAACGTACCTAAGCTGACCGACTTGCTAGCGACCGCTTCGTCATACCCAAAAGCAGGAGAGATCTCTGCTAACGAAAAGAAACCATGCATTGCCAAAATGATGAACTTAGGGATAATGTCTGATATCATCAATGAAGAATTTGAAGGAGTTGAAGCTTCTTTATCTTTGGAAGGAAGCTACTTCGTGATCAAAATTGAGCAGGATAGCACCTGGGGTATCCCACACGAGAATCTGGTAGACAGTCTCAGGCCGGTCACTCAGTCAGAAGAAGAATTCGAAAAGGACGAACTGGAAGCCAAAAGACGAAGTTTAGCGGACCACAAATTTATGGCCAACGCACTTGAAAAGGGCGAAATTGTAGACAACCTTGGTCAAGATTCTGGGGGGTACAACTTCAAGGTGAAATATTTAGCCCCTCCCAGCTTTTATCAGAAAATTGAGGACATCATACCAAACGGATGGGGAGGTATGGATGATCTCTCTCAACCAGAGACCTCGAAGGACATAGACGAACTTTTTTCAAACGGGCTTGAAGACACCGTATCAATGATCGAAGTCGCTACGACAGTGGTAATCAGATTGGAAGAACTTGATAGCATGAGCGGGGCGAAAGACTACCTAGTCAAGCCTGTTGTGATTCAATTGCCGCAAGAAGAAACAGATAACACGGCTGAACCAGAGACGTCTTATCAAATGACTGTAACTATAGAAGTCCCTCCAGTAGAAGAATACGATCCTAAAGCAGTCCATTGGGACTATGGGACTAAAGAAGTAGACGCGGTAATGAGGTCTGGACGGTTTTATGCCCCTAGAGAAGGCGAATCCGAAAAAAAGGAAGTCTCAAAGGAAGACGCCGAAAAGCTCATAACGATCATCAAAACCAGCGAGTTTGAAGTAATAGAGCAGCTGAGGAAGATGCCAGCTCAAATATCCTTGCTAGATTTATTCATCAACTCAAAGAAGCACAAGAACGCACTGTTGAAAATACTCAACGAAGTACATGTCCCTGAAACAATTAACGAGGTACAATTAGGGGACTTTGTGGGGGCGATCCTTTTAAAAGACCAATTGAGCATCTCTGACGAGGACTTCCCCATGGAAGGAAGAGGGCACAACAAGGCCTTATATATCTCCGCGCAATGTAACGGGAAAAGAGTGGCATATGTATTGATCGACAATGGATCAGCCTTCAATATTTGCCCTTTGGCTACCCTAAGAAGTTTGGGAATCAGTGAGGAAACGGTTAAGGCATCCAAAATGGCTGTGAGAGCTTTCGACGGAATGAAGAAGACTGTGGTGGGTGACATTGAACTGGACATATTCATCGGCCCGACAAAATTCTCTATAAACTTCCAAGTAATGGATCTGCCCAGTGCATTAGGATTCTTGCTGGGAAGGCCTGGATCCATACAGCAGGAGCCGTCCCTTCGAGCTTGCATCAAAAAGTACGCTTTGTTGTGGATGGGAATGTGATTACCATACATGGAGAAGTCGACCTCCAGATATACCAGAACAGTGCCATTCCCTATGTTGAACCCGAGGTGAAAACAGAAGCAAGCTATCATTCCCTAGAACTGGTAGCCACAGTTCATACCCCGGCAGGGACAAGGTTGAGAACCCCCTACATCTCAGAAACCAATCTTTTACCAGCCAAGATGTTACTGGCATATGGGTTTGATCCTAGAAAAGGCCTGGGCAAACACAGTCAAGGGATAAATGCCCCCTGAAGTTAAAAGCTAACCCGTATAGAATGGGCTTGGGGTATCAGAAACATCACATGGATGAATCTGTCCCAAAGGCAACGGGCCGAGGCTGAGGCAAAAGCCTGGGACGCCAGGGAGGCCGAAACAGCCCGAATAACTCATTCATCGGTTCCCCAACTTGGAAAGGCAGGTTTCGAATATTCAACAATCCTTTAAATGCCTACTTCAACCAGAACTCTAAATGGTTGTCTGAAGAAGATATCGCTTCATCGATAGAACCAGATCTGACAAATCATTTTCTCAAAGATGACTCTGTGAATGTCATCATGGAGTGGTTGGATAATGAAGCCACTTCCTCTGAGTAACGAGACTCTTCCCTTGTCTTTAAATACTGCATTTAGAACTTTCTGCATTTTGTCGCATTTTCTTTCCTTATTGTACGTATAGGGAAACGCCTTTGGATCTCTGGCCGTTGGTCCAAATAGCACCTCTTGTAATGCGGCCCATCTTGAATTCAATAAAACCATACATATTTTGTTAAGGACATATGGAACCACGAATCAGCCCAATGATGATACTAGTCTTCTGCACAGAAGCTTGAGGCCTGATTTGCCGTATGATTCCTGATTTCCAAAGAGATTTCCTTGGGGCCAGGATATCCAATGACATGAGGATTAGTCCCGTTTATACCTGTACCTATTTTGAAAACTCTTTCGAAAAGACTTTCCATGATCATGCATGTCATTCTTATGGAGTACGAACTAATCATACTCATGACATTTCAGGCATATCATCTCAAAGATGCATACCAGGTTGTTACGAGATTCGGATTTCTCCAGTAACCATTCTTATAGCATTGAGGAAGATGAAAACGAGGGTTATACGTCCATCCGCAGAGATTGGAATGCCTTTGAGGAATCAACGCCGCCTACTTTAGAAGAACCAATCATTGTTAATCTGGGAGACTCCGTGGATATCAAAGAGGTCAAGATCGGCGGGCATTTATCCCGAAATGAAAGGCTCGAGTTCACAGAGTTATTAAAAGAATACCAAGACATTTTTGCATGGTCTTACGCTGATATGCCAGGCCTAGATCCTAAGATTGTGGAGCATGCCTTACCCACAGATCCCAATATCAAACTTGTCAAGCAGGGCAGCAGACGGATGAAGGCCGAGTTGGAAGACAAAATTAAGGAAGAAGTCATGAAACTTCTGAGGGTAGGCTTTATTGAAGCTATCACATACTCAGACTGAATTGCAAATATAGTCCCCGTCATGAAGAAGGATGGTAGAGTTCGAATCTGCATGGATTACCGAAATCTGAATAGAGCAAGCCCGAAAGATGATTTTCCACTTCCTCACATTGATGTGTTGGTGGATAGCACAACATGTTATGAATTGTTCTCGTTCATGGACGTATTCTCGAGATACAACCAAATCTTCATGAAACAAGAAGACAAACCAAAGACTGCTTTTACCACACCCTGGGGGAACTTTTGCTACAAAGTCATGCCCTTTGGATTAAAAAACGCCGGGGCTACCTATCAGAAGGCCATGGTCACATTATTTCATGATATGATCCACAAAGAAATTGAAGTATATGTCGATGACATGATCGCCAAATCCAAAAAAGGGCAGGATCACGTACATGTGTTAAGAAAATTATTTGAGCACCTGCGCAAATATAAGTTGAAGTTGAACCCTAACAAATGTGTGTTTGGGGCAAGATTTGGTAAACTTCTCGGATTCATAGTCAGTAATAGGGGCATTGAGATTGATCCTTCAAAGATTCAAGCTATCCACGATCTGTTAACTCCCTCCACAGTAAGAGAAGTGAGAAGCCTTCTGAGGAGACTGAACTATATTGCCAGATTTATCAATCAGCTGTCTGATGTGGCTAAGCCGATCTTCAAATTGCTTAAGAAAGGCGCGAAAGTAACATGGGATGCTGAATGCAGCAGGGCATTCCAAATGATCAAGAACTATCTGATCACACCGCCGGTACTTGTGCCACCAATTCCTGGTCACCCATTGACCTTATATCTGACTATACAGCAGGAGTCCTTGGGAGCCTTACTTGCCCAAACAAGCCCGATAGATGGTAAAGAAAGGGCCATCTATTACCTGAGTAAGAAATTCACGCCGTCTGAAGCAAAATATGTACCAGTTGAAAGGGCCTGTGTAGCAGCGGTATGGGTACTTCGTAGACTGAGGCAGTATACCCTACACCACCACATTCAGCTCATAACAGAAAACGATCCTGTCAAATACCTCTTGGAGAAACCCGCTTTAATTGGGAAATTAGCAAAATGGCAAGTGATGCTGTCTGAATTTGACATCAAGTGTTCTCCACATAAGTCAATAAAAGGAAGAGCTATAGCTGACATGCTGGCAGAAAACCCGTCAAGCGGTGAGTCTCCCGAAGTAACAAGCACAGAAGGTCAGATTCTCAACTTAGCAGAAGACAAGTGGGTCATGTATTTCGATGGTGCTGTTAATCTATCAGGGGCAGGCACTACGGCAGTACTGATATCCCCTGATGATCAACATTATCCTGTGGCGGCAAAAATAACTTTCCCTTGCACCAACAACATATCAGAATATGAGGCGTGCATTCTAGGCCTACGATTGGCCATTTCCATGAAGATACCTAGGTTGCAAGTTTTTAGAGATTCCATGCTCATCATTTTACAGACACAGGGAGAGTGGAGGAAAAAAGATGCAAAGCTCATCCCTTATCATGAATACCTTGAAGAATTAACACTCGAATTCGAAGAAGTGTCATTCGAGTACCTATCGAGATCTCATAATCAATTTGCAGATGCGTTAGCCACCCTAGCCTCAATGTTACAAACAACTGGAGGGTTGGATATAGAACCCATAAGGATCAATATAGTTGAAAGGCCAGCTTATTGTATGCTAATCGAAGAGGAATTTGATGGGGAACCATGGTATTACGACATCAAGAATTATCTTTCAAAAGGGGAGTTTCCTGAAGGATGCCACCCAGGAGACCGGAGATACATAACCAAGATGGCCAGCAAGTTCTTCCTCAATGGACAAATTCTGTACAAAAGGTCGTTTGACTCTACTTTGTTGAGGTGCGTAGATGCCAAGGAAGCAAATATTCTCATGAAAGAGATCCATGAAGGTATATGTGGGCCTCACATGAACGGCCACCTCCTCGCCAGGAAGATCATGCAACTTGGCTATTTTTGGATGACCATCGAATCAGATTGCTGCCAGCATGTCCGGTTATGCCACCAATGCCAAATATATGGTGATAAAATCAATGCACCCCCAAACGAACTACACCAAATGTCTGAGGTTTGGCCTTTCTCGATGTGGGGCATAGACATGATATGGCCTATTAACCCTGCGGCATCAAATGGTCATCGCTTCATCCTGGTAGTGATTGATTATTTCACAAAATGGGTAGAGGCCAGTTCTTACAAGAACGTCACTGCAAGAAATGTGGCAAGATTCGTCAAAAGAGACATCATCTCCCGGTATGGTACCCCTCAAGCGATCATCACAGATAATGGGTCTAACCTGAACAACAAGATTGTCAATGGTCTATTGGATCACTTTGGTATTCGACATCTGAATTCATCCCCCTACCGCCCACAGATGAATGGGGCAGTGGAAGCAGCCAACAAAAACATCAAGAGAATCTTGGCTAAAACAGCAGAAAACTACAGGGATTGGCATGAAAGGCTACCCTTCGCCTTAATGGCTTACCGAACGTCAATCAGGACTTCCACATGGGCAACTCCCTACAGTCTGGTGTATGGGACGGAAGCAGTTCTGCCCGTGGAAGTTAAGATTCCCTCTTTGAGAATCTTGTCAGAGGGTGAACTCTCCGAGCCAGAGTATTCCAAACACAGATACGAACAGCTGAATTTAATAGACGAGAAGCGTCTTAAAGCCATTTGCCATGGATAAACTTACCAGAAGAGGGTAGCCAGGGCGTTTAATCGAAAGGTCAAAACCAGAAATTTCGAAGTAAATGACTTGGTAATTAGGAAGACTTTGCCGAGTAATACCCATCCGGGAGGTAAATTCACCCCGAATTACGAAGGCCCCTACATTATCAACAAGATTCTCACTGGAGGAGCATTGATTCTTGTAAACTCCGAAGGAGAAGAGCTGGGGCACCCTGTAAACTCAGATGCTGTGAAGAAGTATTACCCTTGAAATAAAATCAGATTTTAATTATATGACTCATCCCAGATTGAGCCGAGTCATCATAATAGTCATTTGCATAAGCATATCATGCATCCATGCATACATTAGCATGTGTTCAATATTGCAGGACCCAAGGAAGCAAGGCCCTCGATGGCAAATACCAGGAATGTCTGATAAAGACAGCAGACAGCAAAACGAAGAGCAGGAAACTCCAAAGAATGGCACAAAGGCACGCTCCAAAATGAATGAAGCCTTTGAGCAGGATTCATTGCCCCAATCAGACGAAGGCATCATCGCCGTAGATCGAAATGGCCGTTTTCTATAATCTACATACAGGCATTCAGATTGGAATGCATGATCAAGAAGACTTACTGTCGTGGTGACCAGAAAAATGCAGATTTTCACGAATCTATCCACTCCCATTGGAGCGCATGATCAAGGATAAAATGTATCGTTCTAATTTTCTGAAATTCGAGAACATACATTGACATATTCCTTTTATGTTTTTCAGTGATCCCTAGCCACGCTGGGCAGGTAAGTATTCATTTCCCAATCTCTCAGATTTTTAAATTTCCAGAACCCTTATTGCTAGAACTTGAAGGCTTCTTGGAATCTAGCATGCATTCAATTCCCATGTCTAGAAAAGTACCAAATTTTCACAATCACGTCATTGGCATTCATGTTTTAAACTTGGAGGTTATCTGAACATGATTAAAATATGCATTGTGCATCATAAATCCCCTTGGATGGTAAGTTTTGGAGAAAGCGAAATGAACTTTTCCGACAAAAGTTGTTTAAACCGTTCAAAAAGATGTTTCCTCAGACAAGAGGTAAGCCTGGTCCAAACACGTCACATACACACTTGAGAGATGAGTGGAGTAGTAAGGATAGCGAGACCTTGACCTACGAAAGTAAGGGTTATTCGCAGTGATTACATGGATCGAGACGACGGAGGGATTCGTTTCTCTATCATAAACACTACAGGTGACCATTGATAACCCTTTGAACAGCGGTTTCATTCTTTACCCCTGTCAAGAACCACCCCACAGTGGGGCAAACTGGAGGCACGTCCAGAGGTATTAGGAGGTAAATGGTTAGAAGTTCTCTTGCTCGGACTTGCATTAATCTTCGTGTGTTGCTTGTCATTTTAACTTCTATGGTAGTTCAAGTGCTTTAGGATGACGAAAAGCATTCGTCTCTCTATCCTATACACTTTTACCCTTTGTATAGCCTAGTTGAGCCTATACGTTCGTTTCACAAACCCGTTGGTGATCATTGCATATTCCAAGGTGGAAGCGACATCACTTCCCGTGCAGAAGAGTTCAAAATACAGGATTTACGAAAAATTCCTGGACTAATGTTTGAGTGCTAAGATTCAAGCTGTACATCTAGCACATTCATTTGAAAATTCTGATCCCCAAAAGAAAAGAGAAGGTGGGATTTCGACAAAAGATGAAAAAAAAAAGAGAGAGAGAAAAATTCGATCCTGGGCATCAAGAAAAAGCAAAGTGCCTGGTAAAAGCAAGGCCAATGCCCGTCCAAATACTTGTACACTTGTGAATCAGGTGTTCGGTCTTGTAAATGCCAAAAGATGGCATGATACCTTTGTATAGCTCACTAGTGAGATATGGTTGTAAAAGAAAATCCCAAAGGAGCTGGACTGTGAAAGATGCTCCCAATCATGTCATACTCAGATGTTAAAAGCAAATACAAGATGTTGGCGCCGTCTCAACACGAAAGAGATATTCTCTAAAGACAAATGTGCGCTTCGAAGACTGACAATGCTCTTCAAAGACTATCAATGCACTTCAAAGACTGAAGAAGCTCTTTGAACCAGAAGGGGCAAGATGGCGGCAAACTTGCGGTGATCACCAATGTTAAAACCCTTCGCATATTCTGAGCAAAAAACAAGCCTTTTTTTTTTGTCCCCAAACCTACCTACGTTACAACCCTGAAAAGCCTTTTCTGATTAATGCACTTGGATTGACATAGGGTTTGATGTCTAAGTTTAGCTCGAAGAAGTTCGAGCAAGATTATTTCTTTCTCATTTTGCAGGTTTCTTGACTTGTAAACCCGGAGCAGACATTGAAGACTTCTCTTCGAAAGCCTTGACTTGCACGCAGGTCCCCCTTTGAAAACCGTTGACCAAGCCCAACATTACGGTCCCTTGGAAGTCCTCCTGATCGATCGAGGTGTATCCACTGCGAATGATCCTAAAATCCGAGGCGCAGGTTTGATAGGAAATTCGAGGACATTCTTGGTAAAAGACCATTATCTCAAAACGGACAGAAGTCCTCTTTGACGAGAATACTCCGTTGAACATTTTAACCAAACTCTTTTGGTAATTTCAGATTGTTTTAATTCAAACTTTCCTCGCAAGGAATTTTTGATCACTTCCGTGTGTTGCAAGGTGTTTTAGATAACCTCCAACATCATAATGCATTCATTAAAATTTTTCCATGACTATGATATAAGTCATAAAGTGCTGTCAGTTTGACATTAGATATCACTTAAAGACCATTGATGTGCCATTGGTGAGAAAATTTTCAGATTGGAGCTTCTGCAAGATTCTTGATGACTTCGGCTCCTAAAAATGTCTTGTATCACTCTTGGTGAGAAATAATTCGCATGTCTAAACTTCTGACAGATTTCTGGTAACCCCAAATCTCATAAGAACACAACCTCTCTTGGTAAGAAAGAGTTTACATGTTCAAGCTTCTGTAGGACCCCTGGTATCCCCAGACCTCAGAATGCTGCTTCTTTTGTGAAAAATATATTGCAAGTTTAAACTTCTGCAGGACTCGTGATAGCCCCAAGTCCCAGAATGACACATTTCTCTAAGAATGAGAGTTTATATGCCTGAGCTTCTGACAGATTCTTGGTAACCCCAGATTCTAAAATGCTATTGTTCTTAGTTAAACTTCTATAGGAATCATGGTAACCCCAGATTCTAGAAAGACGCCTTGCTCTGTGAAGAAGAGCTTTCAAGTTTATTTTCCTGTAAGATCCCTGGTAATTCCATATCTCAGGAAAACACATTCTTATGAACAATTTTGTATGTTTGATCTTTCTGCAGGATACTTGGAGTACCCAGATCCCAAAATGCCACCTCACAT
This sequence comes from Rhodomyrtus psidioides, assembly GCA_021437785.1. Lineage (NCBI taxonomy): Eukaryota > Viridiplantae > Streptophyta > Magnoliopsida > Myrtales > Myrtaceae > Rhodomyrtus > Rhodomyrtus psidioides. Next base: position 15,358,197 of record JAILYB010000003.1, on the reverse strand, counting down.
GTCAAAAGGACAATCTTTGAAATCATCCCTCTGTGAGATTTCAAATTTACAGGTTTAAGCTTTCTGCAGGATACCTGGAGTACCCAGATCCCAGAATGCCACCTCACATGTCAAAAGGACAATCTTCGAAATCATCCCTCTGTGAGATTTCAAATTTACAGGTTTGATCTTCTGCAGGACACCTGGAGTACCCAGATCCCAGAATGTCACCTTCAATATCAAAAGGACAATATTCAAGATTGTCTTTCTGCGAGATCTCAGGTAGCCCCTAGATCCCAGGAGAATTTTATCAAAATTTTTACAGGTTTAAGTTTTCTGCAGGATACTTGGAATCCCCAAATCCCAGAATAACGCCTCGCGTGTTGAAAGGACGATTTACAAAATCAGCTTTCTATGAGGTTCTAGGTAATCCATAAATCCAGAATAGCTCATGTGGTAAAGCCTCAAGGTTAGGCACACCTCCCTTGTATAAATCCTAGTTAATTCCTTAGAATATAGGATCAAAATGTTCGACAAACCCTAAGAGACTGGGTGCGTCATCCATAGGTTCCTAGTAGAAAGGAGTCCTATTTCTCGGCCTGATCCCCCTGAAGGATCAAAATGTTCGACAATCCCTAAGAGACTGGGTGCGTCATCCATAGGTTCCTAGCAGAAATGAGTCCTATTTCTCGGTCTGATCCCCCTGAAGGATCAAAATGTTTGACAAATCCCTAAGAGACTGGGTGCGTCATCCATAGGTTCCTAACTGAGAGGAGTCCTATTCATGGTCCGATCCACCATACGGATCAAAACTTCCGACAATCCCTAAGATATTGGGTGCGTCATCCATAGGTTCCTAGTAGAAAGGAGTCCTATTCATGGTCTGATCCACCATACGGATCAAAATTTCCGACAATCCCTAAGAGACTGGGTGCGTCATTCACAGGTTCCTGTCAAGTATAGGAATCTCATTATGGTATGGCCTACCATACAGGCTAGAGTTTAACTGCCCTAGGATACTCAAAAGACGAGTCCCTAGGTATTCACTAGAACCCGCTATACACTGCGCATGCCGCACGAGCATCAGGCAGGTGATCAACAGGTAAGTAACAGGTGGGTCTCTCTACTTTCCCTCTCACGTCAGCAAAAGAATAAGGAGCAGAGCTTTCGCCAGCGGAACAAGAAAGATTGAGTGTCAAGATTCATTTTTCTTTTCCCCAGTCGAGTCGGTCTAGACTCAGGTGTCACCTGTCTTTGAGCGAAACCTCTCGCGAGATTCCTCTCAAAGAGGGGCAGCTGTTGACACCTGATTTTTAACCAAGTCTTTTTCAGCTTCATTTTTTTGAAAAATCACAAAAAATCCATAAAAAGCCAAAAAAATTACAAAATCAACTTTGGTGGCCTTGGCCAAGCCCAAGGAACCATTCTTGACCAAAAAATAATTTTTCATATTTTTCATATTTTTTAATATTTTTAGAAAATAGGAAAATACTTGAAAACAAAATAGCATTTGAGGTCACAAAAATATGGAAAAATAGCCAATATTTTTATTTTTAATCTCTTGCATTTTTGACCTCACAAAAAATCCAAAATCAGATTCAATTATAGGTGTTCCTTTGTAACTCTTACTATTGAATATGAGAAAAAAATATCAGTTGAGTCTTTTAATTTGCAATTTTAGCATTTTCTAGGATATTGACTTCAATCTAATTGTCCCCTATTTTAATTTGACTTGATTGATCAGACAAGTTTCTCAATTTCAAAACTAATTGCATTTTAGTCCTTGAAATTGGAGCATAATTGAAATTACTTTCAATTCAAAGGCTATCATTGCAAATTAAACATGCTACCCAATGCTTTTTACCATTTTGAATCGATTGGCATAGGTAATTTGACCCAATTTGATCATTTGAACCTTCAATTGCATAATTCCCCAATTTGCAATTAAAAGGAAATTTGGGGTTTTGTTGAAATTGATATGAACTTTTGGGCAAAATCACATTTTTAGGTAAAATTCATGCCCTCGATTCGATTATGAGGTTCAATTGTAAGAATTTCCTACTAATTTGGGTTTAATTTTGAAAATCCAATTCGGAACCGGTTCAGACCGGTCAGACCGCCGGTCCGACCGGTCGAACCGGTCTGCTAAAGTATCATCTTCTTCCTCGCGCAAATGTACAGCCCTCAGCTCAGTTTTGATCAAGAAATTGAAGGGCAATTCGTGACTAATTGAAAGGGAAAAGGTGGGCGTCTTGTCCCTTACTTCAATACCTTTCGATCCAGACCGGCCGCAAGGCAAATGGCCGCCGGACGGGCTCCGGCGAGGTTAGTCAAACCTGCACACCTGCAAAAGTCAACAAACAGCAAACGCAGAAAAAATTCATGCCAAATTCGCGTGAAATGAAGCCCGCTGAGAACCAAACGGAGTTAGACGATTCACCCATCTTCCCCGACGCCGTTTGGACCTAAAATCACGTGATGGCACGTGCCATTCAAGTCAGTTGGCCGTCCCCCGATTCGGTGCCAAAACTCAAAGGGCTATATAAGCCTGTGGGGACTTTCAGTTGAGAAGGTTGGTCAATTCAGTTGGTAGAGGACGAACTGAATCGTGTGAGAGAGAGAGAATGCGAGAGAGAGCTCGTTCTCCGACCTTTTGTCGTCGAGAACTCGAGCTCAACTGCAAGGCGCCGGTTGGGCCGTCTCCGGCCAGACCAAAGCCAGAGAAGACCGTTTGAAGTTCGCCGAAAGCGCCAGAAAGCGATCACCGCCGGCCGCGCCCCGCGAAATCGCCAGAATAGGTAAGGCAGAGCTTCGACTCTTATACTGAGCTTCAATGGCGATTCTTACATTTCTTGCTCATTCTTTCAATTACTATATGCGTTTCACTCCTTGAACATCACTGACCTTATTCGCATCTTGGTTTTGCATCGATTTTGCCTGAGCACCTTGAATCAAGTCTTCAAACTTAGCTTCCATAGCCGACCACTGTTCATACTTGCCTAGCCCAATCTAGGCCGTGCGGGCTCAATCGGAGCCCGATGTAAGCCTTCTGCACCTCCTGCCATGTTAATCTGTGGATGAATTGATCTGATTTCACGTGACTTGCGTGATTGAGCTTACATGGCCGTACTCGGCAACTCGCACGATGTTCTCGATTCCGTGAATAGGATGCTTCGATTCTCAGATATGTTAAACTAGAGACGATTGCGAGTCGATTGCCGTTAGTCTCACGTGATTTCATCAAGATCTCACCGTACGATCATCGCCGGAGATCCTCAGCCGTCCATTCCGCCGGGGTCGAGAGGTTGAAGACGAAGTTGACGTGGCGTGGTCAACCAGTCAAAGTCTTAGGTGTCAATTCGCCATAGGTCCACGTGTTTGTCGAGTCAGCTCGACCGTTAGCTTGTTAAGACGAGTCAGCGTTAGATCGGACGGTCTAGGTTAATCGAGTCTAATAAATAATAACCATCTGATTAGTAAATAGGATTAACTGAAAATGGTTTTAATCAAAAAATCAATCAGAATAACAAATGGTGCCGTTTTGATAAAGGACCAGGCGACGTCGTTTTGGGTTAATGAGAATAGACGGTCCTGATCAAATCCCATGTTCTAATCGTGGCCATAGGTCTTAATAGGTCAATCGGACGGTTCCAGTCGAGTCTCTAATCAATCTGAGCCGTAAGATTTAGTAATCAGAACCAATGATCGTGGATTAGCGTGGTCCATCAGGGACCGTCAGATCAGATTAGGATAATTCGAAAAATAAAAAATGCGATGCGGCGTCGTTTTTGAGCCGTGGTCCGCGCGGGTCCAGGTCTGGGCCGGGTTCCGACCCGGCCCGAATAACATTTTTTTAAATAAAAAATGGGAAAATGATTTTAAAAAATAAAAATAAAATCAGAAAAATCCTAAAAAAATCCAAAAAATGCTAGAAAATTCCAGAAAATTCCAAAAAAATGTGGAAAAATTGTGAAAAATCCTAGACATTCCAGAAATCCCCAAAAATCGAGGATTGACCACAGATAACTGATCAATTGTATTTTTGGGGTTTCTTATCCGTTCTTCCGAGACTTGACGACATTACCCTTTAGGGGTAAGTCGCCTCTGCTGTATATGCGAGATAAGGCCGATAATGCCAAGGTAAGAATTAGGGTCAGGTAGGCGACCAATTCTTAGGCTTGGGTTTTCGAGTCCTGTCCCTTTTATCAAAATGACAATTTTGCCCCTCAATGGGAAAATCGTCTTTCTTGTTCCAATCGAGTTCTGAAAATTGCTTAAAGTTAGGGTTTGGGTCAGGTGGACGACCAACCCTAATATTTAAGATTTTCAGTTCTCATCTTTGTCGAAATAACGATTTTACCCCTCCGAGGGTAAAATCACTTTTAAATTCCAGAAAAATCCTGAAAATTTTCAAAAAATAGGAAGTGGATTGGATTGATGGACAATCCTATTTCCCCTGTCTTTTGACTTTCCGATTCATCTAAAATGAAAAATTTGCCCTTTTAAGGCGAATTGTCCTTGAATTGTTCAAAAATTACAATTCTGCCCCTTATGGGCAAAACATGCCAAAATCGTTCCTAAGCCTTGATTGATATTTCTCTAGGCTAATAGTGCCTCATTAGGGATACCATGCTGATTTCATGTGTTTTATCCGCATGCATTGGATCCTTGATTTTTTATTCCTATTGATTGTGAGTGATAGGGTGGTAATTCCCATCCGCATGAATTCCTAGATTTAGGATCTGTGCCTCACTCATCTGTATGAAATCCTAGGATCAGATAAACTATTCAGTTTAGGTATCGAAAGGGCGTCAACTCTGACAGTTGGGTAATTAAGTCCCCGAACCCACTTCTCTGGTTTCCGCAGAATCGAATAGATCACTCCCAACTATTCGATAGGGTTCCGATCGTACCCTCCACGAAACGATTGGTGGCGACTCCTTGACATGTACACTCATCACATGTCACTAGACCACACTAAAGGTCGACCACGTATATCCAGCAGTTGCGATTTGGGTAATGGACCTTGGGAGAGGCCCGCGTCCGATCATACAACATCGGACGACCCATTAACCCTCGCGAGCCAGAGATGGCGCTCGAGAGGGTCGCGACAACAGGCGGAAAAGAAAAATTGGTGGGAGACTAGTGATGTTATGGCTCCAGGGAGACAAATCGGTGGAGAATCAATATTGTCTCCGGCAGCTAGTGCAGAACTAAGTGGGTTCGACAGATGTTAAGCAACAAATATCGTCTCAGGAAGGTCAGTTCCTCGAGAAGCAGAGTTTGCAAGATCAGTCAGCTCTTCCAGAACAGCTTCCCCCATCTTCTTCAGTACTCGTCCCAACTCCTGAGGAAATTCCTTAGGTAACTTCTCCTACAATTTATTTACATGATGATTCTGGTGCTTCTATAGGATATAAATTACCCGATAGGCACAATCGAGGAAAGCCCCCGAATCGATACTCACCAGATGTTGAAGGGAAAAAGAAATCTGCCTATCCAATTACTAACTATGTTTCAGTTAGAAAATTATCCGAGCCATTGAGGGACTTTTGTCTCAAATGTATCATCAGTTTATATTCCAGGAGGAGTACATGATGCCTTAAAAGATCCTAAGTGGGTTCGAGCTATGAAGGAAGAAATGGAAGCTTTGCAGAAAAATAGTACTTGGAAGCTGGTGAAATTACCCGAAGGAAAGAAAACAGTGGGATGCAAATGGGTGTTCTCGATCAAGTATAAAGCTGATGGGTCCATTGAAAGATATAAGGCGAGGTTGGTAGCAAAAGGATATACACAAACATATGGGGTGGATTTTCAAGAAACTTTTTCCCCTGTTGCGAAACTAAATACTGTACGAGTGTTATTATCTCTTGCAGCGAACTTAGATTGGCCATTACATCAACTTAATGTCAAGAATGCATTTCGCCAGGTTATAGTTCTTTATCACAACCAGGACTTGTTTGTAAGTTGGAGCGATCACTCTACGGATTGAAACAGTCTCCGCGAGCTTGGTTTGGACGATTTTGTGTGGCCATGAAAAGATATGGATATGTTCAAAGCGATCTGATCACACCCTGTTCTTGAGGCAAAGTCAAGATAAGATAATTGTGCTGATTATTTATGTAGATGATATAATTATCACAGGAGATGATCAAGAGGAAATCACGCAATTACAGCAGAAGCTCTCAACGGAGTTTGAGATGAAAAATCTTGGAGGACTCAAGTACTTCTTGGGGATAGAAGTAGCAAGATCTAACAGAGGTATTTTTCTATCTCAGAGAAAGTATATTTTGGATTTGTTGGCCGAAGTGGGAATGCTAGATTGCAAACCTGCAAATACACCTATTGTTCAGAATCATAGACTTGGAGAGTATTCTAATCAGGTGCCTACAAATAAAGAAAGATATCAAAGGTTGATTGGAAAACTGATTTATTTGTCACATACACGTCCCGATATTGCCTATGCAGTAAGTGTTGTAAGCCAGTTTATGCACGCCTCTAGTGAAGATCATATGAATAGTGTAATGCGCATTATCCGATATTTAAAGGGAGCTCCAGGGAGAGGGCTTCAGTTTCAGAAGAGTGGGCACTTAAGATTGAAGGATTTACTGTCGTAGACTGGGATGGAAGTGTGTCGGACAGAAGATCAACATCCGGGTACTTTACCTTCGTGGGTGGAAATTTGGTTACTTGGAGAAGCAAAAAGCAAAAAGTAGTAGCTCTTTCAAGTGCAGAAACAGAGTTTAGAGGAATGGCTAAGGGACTGTGTGAACTCCTATGGCTCCGAAAACTTATGGCAGAACTCGATTTTGCTCCTATTTCTGAAATGAAGTTATTTTGTGATACAAAGCAGCTATTGATATCTCTCACAATCATGTTCAACACGATCGCACCAAACATGTTGAGGTGGATCGTCACTTCATTAAGCATAACTTGGAGTCCAAGGTGATTCAATTTCCATTCGTGAAATCCGAAGACCAACTAGCAGATAGCTTGACAAAGGCTATTTCAAGCAGAGCGCTCTACAGCTCACTAGATAAGTTGGGCATGCGAGATATCTACATGCCAACTTGAGGGGGAGTGTTGGCATGAGCTGTAGTTTCCTTTTCTGTAGAAGATTTATTTTTTCCTCTAGATTTATGGAGGATTCTTTTTCTTATTTTATAGAGATTTAACTTGTAGATCAAGTCCGTCTGATTGTATATATATGAGTCTGTACATATTTGATAGTATAAGAAGAAAAAGAGAAAAAGAGAGGGCGAGGTGTTTGACCGAGGACGTAGGCATATTGTTGAACCTCGTAAATTCGTGTGTTCTTCTATGATTTTATTTGCTTTTCAACATTAATGTCACGTTCCAAATCTGAATGAATAGAAAGGATATGCTTCAAGATGTCTTGTTTGGTTTATGCATTCTTGTTATGTTCTTCATTTTGAATCTAAAATCAAGTCCAATAGGCTTATTAAGATTCTGAGTTTTATTTTTCCCAGAGGGAATAAAAAGAGCTCTATGAGAAAATACAGTCACAATCTCTTCAAAAGGATGCTCCTGATAGTGTCAAATAGGGCAATTATCTGGCTTGTGGAATTGAAAGTATGTGATGAGATGGTTTAATCATCAAAGGGTTGGAATTTGCACAGCATTACTTTATCTGTGAGGATTCCAATTTTTGGTCTTCAAATCTTAAGGGGACTTCATTTTCCGTGCAATCATATTTGATAAAAGCACGTGCGCGATAGAATATCTACCGAACTGTTTGTCTCGCCAAAAGTGGAAGATGCTGGTGATTGCCATTGTGTTTCAGCCAAGCTTGATGTCTAGAGGGATGAATTGCATTCACCCAAGTGTCCTTGGCTTTGTAAGGCAATGGAATCAGATTAGGTCTGCGAAATTCATGGCGGGTCCTATGGACATTCATCAGCATGGAGTTAGGGGAGAGCCGAAAGTTCAAGATGCTCATCATGAGATTTTCAAGGTGTGAATTTTAATCTACTAGCTAATTATCCCCTTGACTATGTTGTTCTCGCGTTTGATTCGAATTCCATACATGAACTTTTCATGTCGTTAGGCTAAGAGAAACTGTGCTAGAGCTAATTCATCCTCGCAGTTGACATCCACTCCTTGGAGATTTTTTTTTCCCATCTGTATAGTGTTTTTAATATAGTCCACTAGATTACTAGAACAATACTCATTAATAACATTTATTAGAAAAGATGTTGACTGGCAATTTCTTTCATCCTTGAGCACTTTCAACGATAAATTTATCCTTGGATTTCTTCAACTTCAAATTATTACCTTATTGCTCCTTGTCCTCCAATTTTATCCTTGGATTTCTCATTCCAGTTAAACGATTTCATATTTTGGTTGTCCAAACATGAACTTGTGTAGGGTGTTTCGGGTGTGGATTCATCACGCAACATATTCAGGAAAGCAAAGAGCAACTAGGTATTTCAGAGGGACTTTGTCTGTGTTTTTCTTCTTGTTGATATACATTATCGAGAGAACTCATTTTGTTGTAGGAAACGTCCACGTGTTCGAGCTAATTGATGGGCATAATAATGTGTTCAAAGTCTCCATTTTGAGTGGTGCCAGTGAGGACTTGATTTACGTTGTTGAAGTGAGTACTCGAAGTGTCACTTTAGGCTGGTTTTAGCGTGCCAGGGAGATACTTGTGTTTGAGCTCATTGGTGCATCTCCATTTTCATTTGTTCCGGTGAGGAGCCGATTTACAGCATCGATAAATCCAGGATACCTAAATATGACTCCTTTGCTCATTATTTGCGAATCAATGAAAAGTATACTCTTTTCTGTTTATGTTTTCTTCTTTTCTACGCTAGTCTCAATTCTGTAGCTTCCGTTTTAGAAAGAAACTCACAAATTTGGCACTTTAAGGTTTCTAGTGGCTCGACCTGACCCATAGAACTAATATAGTGTAATAGGGTCAGTTAAGACTTTCCTTGAGCAACCTATTGCTTTACGAGGTCAATTTCAACTTACATCAAATGCTTTTCGTCTTCTCTTTTCAAATTCTTGAAGATTTTATGCAAGTCCTTTGCATGTTGGTGAAATTTGGCAGTTTGTTAGTTTCTTCTGATATGAAGAGCATTTGTAATTAATTCCATTCACATTAACAAAATTTGGATTTCATGATAACAGTAATTTCCAATCTATGCTAAATCTTTCCATAGCACCAATGGCTATAGAGTTCTCATGTTTTGCTGCAGGTGGGGATTGAACCGTCTATATTGTTGGAGTTGGCGAATACTTCAGGGACCCATGTTTCTCACATCGGGTACGCCCACGTGAGTTTAGGGAAATCAAAGTATTATCTGACGACATGTGACCCATGCGCGCGGGATGCGGGGGTTCGGTGGTAGCACCCCCGACACGGGTGTCCCGCTGCCCGGTCAACGGACGGCGGCCCCGCTTGCCGGTGAGCGAGCGGTGGTTCGGGGGCAGTGCCCCGAAACCTCAACGGGTTTGGACTTTTATTTAAGTTAACTCGTATGTTATGGGCTTAATATAGGTTTCGCTAGGTTTAGGTTTTGGGCTCGTTTAGGGCATATATATTTTGCTCGTTTATGCTGATCATTGTAACGAGTTGAGAGGCTGTAAACCGAATATCATAGTGAAATCTCTTGAAGGACGTAGCCCTATTCTAGGGTGAACCTGGGTAATCTCGTGCGTCATTCAATTTTTTCTTGATTTCTGTGTGATCGTTCTGATTCGGTGTGCGATAAATCCCATCAATTGGTATCAAAGCCTTGAGTTCGAGGAATTAGGGTTTATCTGAGATGTCAGGAGGGTCATGGATTGAGATCAAAAAATTCAATGGGACGCTGTTCGATCTGTGGAAGATGAAGATGGAGGATCTACTTTGTGATCGAGATCTTTGGTCGGCAATCATAACGGAAAGGCCTAATGCTACGATGCCTGGTATCGTGATAAAGGAATCGGGGAAGAATGATGATTCATCCTCCAAAAAGGTGGATCGAAATGAGATTGAAGACTGGGATCGGATTGATCGGAAAGCAAAGGGTTTGATCAGGCTTTGTCTCACAGACTCGATTCTGACAAACGTGATGAGCGAACCTACAGCCAGGGATTTATGGCAAAAACTGGAGTCGCTTTATCAAAGTAAGTCGTTGGTTAATAAGCTCTTTTTGAGGAAAAGACTGTATAATCTTCGGATGCACGAGGATGACTCGTTTTCTGCACATTTATATAACTTTAACATATTGATTAGTCAACTCGTAACAATCGGTGTTAAGTTTCAAGATGATGACAAGGTGATAACACTACTTTGTTCACTGCCAAATTAATGGGATAACCTCATTGTGGTGATCGGTGGTGGGGATAAGGAATTATCATATGAGAGTATGTGTTCGGCCTTGTTATCAGAGGAGACACGAAGAAACGGGTCAGGAAATTTCGGTAAAGAGGCGTTAACTGCTAGGGGTAGGCCAGCAGAGAAGACTCTAAATTGGAGGTCCAGATCCAAATCTCGTGAGAGATCGAAGAGTAGGGAGAGGAGGGTACAATGCTGGTGATGTGAAGAATGGGGCCATGTGAAGCGGGACTGTAAAAACAAACTAGTTTTTAAGAAAGAAGCTTAATCATCCTCGGGAAAGAAGGAGGTCAATGTAGGAGATATGTATTTGGCTGCTACTTGTATGGCGTAGTCAGACAATGATATTTGATTGATCGACACCGGTGCTTCATACCACATGACGCCTCATAGACACTGATTTTGTGAATATAAGAAATATAATGGTAGAGATGTCATACTCGGAGATGATACTGCAGTTCAGATTGTCGGGCGTGGCAAGGTAAAGTTGAGGATGAGTAATGGCACGGTGAAAACTCTTCCAGACGTGATGCACATACCCTTGATGAGCAGGAACCTATTATCAGTCGGTATGATGGCTGATTCAGGGGTTACTTTCAGCTGTGATAAGAATTCGTGCAAGATGACTCGAGGATCCATTGTGATTGCACGAGGAGTTCGTTATGGGACATTGTATAAACTGCTCGGGGAAACGGTGACTGTTGGTAGTGGTTTCGTCTATGAAAAGACCAAGAAGATGGATATGATACGTCCATGTTGTGACATCAGAGGCTAGGGCATATCGGTGAAAAGAGACTGTCTACCTTAGCTTCAAGTCAAATGGTAGAAGGAGTACCAGATTGCTCTATCGGCTTCGGGTTTTGTGAACACTGTCTTCATGGAAAACAGAACCGAGTTAGCTTCCAACCCACCGGTACGAGAGCAACAGAGATTCTTGAGCGGATTCACAGCGATGTCTTCGGGCCTACTCCGACTCCATCTATTGGAGGATCCAGGTACTATGTATCGTTCGTAGATGATTTTTCGAGATATAGTTGGATTTATTTTATTAAAAGTAAATCAGATTTATTCGAAAATTTTTCAAAATTTAAGGTTTTGGTTGAAAACCAATTGGGCAAGAAAATCAAGATACTTCGTACATATAACGGAGGTGAATTCTACTCGGACAAGTTCGAGCAGTTTTGCGTGGACAATGGTATTGCAAGGCAGAAGACGACCCCATATACGCCTCAACAGAATGGTGTAGCTGAAAGATTAAACTGGTCACTCATAGAAAGGGCAAGATGCATGCTGACTTGGGCAGGTTTGGGGCATGAATTTTGGGCAGAAGCTGTAGCCACGGCCAGTTATTTGAAGAATCGATTACCGACCTCATCAGTGAAGGATCGTACACCATATGAGGCAGCTTTTGGGAAGAAGCCGAATCTGTCACATGTTCGGGTGTTCAGGTGTGACGCATATGTTCATATATCCAAGGAGAAACGAGGCAAGCTTGACAATAAGTCTGAAAAGAACATATTTGTTGGGTACAAAGAAGGGGTCAATAGCTATAAGCTGTGGAATCCAGAATCAAAGACCATTGTATGCAGCAGGGATGTTGTCTTTCGTGAATCACAATCTCAGATTGGCTCATCACAAAAAGGTGATGAGCCCGAGAAAGTGGTAGTGCTTGAAGAAAGTCCTAAAGCTAAAACGATGGAGATGGTTCCACAAAGTACGCCAGTAGAGTCTGATTCAGAATCGGAGCAAGGGGCATTGGTTAATGAAGTCGAGGATGCAGATTCGGATGAAGACTCAGATACAGATAGCATGCCGACTCTTAGGAGATCGACACGGGAAAGAAAGGTACCCCTTCGATACTCACTTAGTGTATTGAGTACGTTTCATGCTTTGAGCATTACCGGAGATGATCCTAGTTCTGTAAAAGAGGCGAGATCCATGGATGATGCGAATCAGTGGGAGCTCGCAATGATAGATGAGATGCAGTCGCTTGATCATAATGAGACATGGAGCTTGTGTAAGTTGCCTAAGGATAGAAAGGCAATTGGGTGCTAATGGGTGTTCAAACGAAAACTGAAACCGAATGGGACTGTAGAGAAGTGCAAGGCTAGGCTTGTAGTCAAGGGGTATTCTCAGATCGAGGGAGTTGACTATGGCGAGATCTTTTCTCCCGTGGCGAAATTGACCTCGATACGATTTGTTCTGTCCGTAGCAGCTGCATACGATCTTGAGGTGGAACAGATGGATGTAAAGATGGCTTTCCTTCATGGGGACTTGGAGGAAGAGATATCTATGAGGCAACCAGAAGGCTTTGAAGTAAAGGGAAAGGAGAATCTGATGTGCAAATTGAAAAAGTCCTTATATTGGCTGAAGCGTCACTGAGGATGTGGTACCATAAGTTTGACACATACATGCTCCAGCATGATTTTGTGCGTTCAAATTCTGACCATTGTATTTATGTGAAGAGGACGGGCGATCAGTTTGTCATTCTCACGCTATATGTGGATGATATGCTGTTGATCGGGAATAGCGTGAAGATGGTGAGATCTGTGAAGAGTTTGTTGGCCAAAAAGTTCAAAATGAAAGACTTGGGGCCTGCAAATTTTATTTTGGGCATGCAGATTAGGAGGGATCGTGAGAAACGGAAGCTGTGGCTAGGGCAGGAGAAATACATCAAAGAAATATTGAAGAAATTTAATATGATAGACTGCAAACCTGTTGGTACCTATATACCTTTAGGGACCAAGCTATCTACGGAACAATGTCCTAAAACGGATGAAGAAGCTGAAGAGATGGCCCGAGTTCCATACGCGAGTGCAGTGGATAGCTTGATGTATGCTATGGTGTGCACACGTCCGGATATAGCCCACGCAGTGGGAGTCTTGAGCCGATACATGTCTAACCCAGGTAGAGAACACTGGAATGCGATCAAAAGAGTTTTCAGGTATCTTCGTGGAACTTCGAATTTTTCTTTATGTTTTGAAGGTACAGGGAATGGAAACATGTTTGATATCATAGGCCATGTAGATGCTGATTGGGGTGGAGATATTGATAGTAGACGGTCCACTAGCGGGTATGTTTTCACATTGTTTGGGGCTGCATTGAGTTGGATGAGTAGAAGGCAAAGCATGGTAGCGCTCTCTTCTACGGATGTTGAGTACATGGCTCTTACTCATGCTGGAAAAGAGGTCGTATGGTTACGGCGCTTGTGCTTGGAGCTTGGTTTTGAGCAAGGTGCCGTAGAGGTGAGATGTGATAATCAAGGGGCTATTTATTTAGCTAAGAATCCAGCATGTCACTCACGCACAAAGCACATTGATATACAATATCATTTCATCCGAGAAAAAGTGGAGAAGAAAGAGGTTCGGCTTGAAAAGGTTGACACAGTGAAAAATAGTTCAGACTTCCTTACTAAAGCTGTCACAGGTACGAAGTTTGAATGGTGCTCTACTGCGATTGGGTTGAAGAAGAATGATATGGGAAAGGCTCTCATTTGCACGAAGTATCCACCAAGTGGGAGAATGTTGGAGTTGGCAAATACTTCGGGGACCTTTGTTTCTCACACCGGATACGCCCACGTGACCTTAGGGAAACTAAAGTGTTATCCAACGACATGTGACCCATACGCGCGGAATGTGGGGGTTCGGAGGCGCTGTGTCCCGCTGCCCGGTCAGCGGACGGCTGCCCCGCTCGCCGATGAGCGGGCGGTGGTTCGGGGGCAGAGCCCCGAAACCTCAACGAGTTTGGACTTTTATTTAAGTTAACCCGTATGTTATGGGCTTAATATAGATTTCGCTAGGTTTAGGTTTTGGGCCCATTTAGGGCATATACATTTTGCTTGTTTATGCTGATCATTGTAACGAGTTGAGAGGTTGTAAACCGAATATCATAGTGAAATCTCTAACCTAGGTAATCTCGTGTGTCATTCAATTTTTTCTTGATTTCTGTGTGATCGTTCTGATTCGGTGTGCGATAAATCCCATCATATATGAAGAGCAAGCCATTATGAGCTGGATTTCCATGGTCCTACACTTTCACATGTCCCCTAATTGGCCAGCGATATTGATTCAGAGCATCCTTTTCAAAATGGTGATCCCTCGATGTCACATCAGTAGCCTGCTAAGATCTGGGGCTTACATCATCACTGATATATCTCATGTTCAATGTAACAATTTTCATGCATTGGATGTTCAAAACATGTACATATCGAGGGTGTTCCGGTAGGATTCGCCAGGCAACATATTCTAGAAAACAAACAAATGCCAACTCTTCAATATTCAGAAAGATTGTCTGAAGCTCATTAGGAGCCATGGACAGGCCAGAGGGACTATAGGTCGTTCTCTACCTGTTGGCATGCATTCGTCAATGAAACTCATCTCTGACTGTAAATGTCTTAATGCTTGAGCTCATCAATTGGGATGATATCATGTTCAAATTCTCCATTGAGTGGTGCTGGTAATGTCCCGATTCACATTGATTGAGATGAACATTGAAAGCATTGATTTAGGCCATTGCAGCTTTGGATATGAATTCAAGACTTGAAAATATGCCTCTATTGAGTAGCGCAGCGGTGAATCCATGGAAAGCATAGGGTTTCTGCCTTTGTTTTCTCCTTTCTTCTCTTTTGTGCTAGTTTCAGTTCTATGGCTACCTTGCTCGGAAAAAGCTCTCAATTTCGATGATTCTTATATTGGGAAGTGTAAAAACATTATGCTCTGATGTAAGTTGACGTAGTATTTCTCTTTTGGTTAGGATCACCCCATGTTTTCCGAATGCGAAAGGAACTGTTTTGCCAATGTAAAATTAAATTTTGAAGGATTGTACCTTTATCGAAATTTAAGGGTCAGATTCTCTCTAGAAAAGGGAAAATTTTTTAAGATGTTAGGGAGTTTGAAGATTTTAGGGGAAAAAAGAGCGACAAAAACAGTAGTCAATTTATAGACATCACCTGCATGATTAGATAATGATCTAGGAGATGTAAAATTGTAGACAGATCGTTACATCCAATGTGAAGAGCATGTAAGGTTGAAATCAATCGAAGAAGTCACGGACGTAGATTGGTTGAAGAAGACTCAATTGAAAAGCTTCGTCCCTTGAAGTTGCCAATTGTGAAAATGAGCTCTCAAGGATCATTGATTCTGAAGTCCCCCAAATGGGCGAGAAGAAGGTAGGGATGGGAAACGGATCTAATCTTATCATGGCACGATCCCACTTAGGAAAAACATTGAACCCACCACAAGCCCACCACAAGGGTTAGAAGATTGTCTAAATCATCTCTAATGAGTTTCGCTCCGACTTTATCGGTTGGCCACCGGTTAGCAAAGTTATTGTTGCGCGGAACAAGCGATCGATCGAAAAATAGACAGAACGAGCAAAGTAAAATGGACACCAGATGTACGTGGTTCAGTCGTAAAGACTTACATCCACGGGGAGAGCAGCAATGAATTTCACTATAGAATAAGCGATACACGGAGATTACAGATCACACTCGAGTTACACAAGCACACTCTTGGTGTTTCTTGGCCCCAATTACATCCAAGAACGCACACAGTGTTTAGCCCCCAATTCCTAGCGAAATAATCTCTCAATCTCGCAAAGGAATTATAACACAAATCTAACCTCGAGATTTAACCGGCTTCGACACTTGAATTCTTGATGTAATTTCGCGAACAAACGAAAACCCAATATCAAGCACTTGATGAACGGCGCTTCAAGAAGTCCCTCTACCAAGCACTCGTGATGGCGCTTCAACGATTCCTCTTCTATAACCTGTCACAAGCGCTCAAGCAAACAGGCGCTTCAAGAGGAACCCTAAGTTCATCACCTCGCATAACGTACTCTTCAGATTATATACAGAGACCAAGAGTTAACCGATTCTTAGTGCACTTTTAAAACAAGAGTCCATGTTGGACTTCTTTAATTCACGCCCAAGATTTCAACTACCAATAGGAAAGTTGATTTGGACTTTCCTCTTTCGGTGACTACAATAATCCAACGCATGGATTTCAACTGGGATCCTTCGAGTTGAGATATTCATATAAACCCAACACGTTATCTTTCCCTTTTTGAGTAATTTACAGACATCAACGGGGAAACTAATTTCATATATTCAAAACAAATCTTATCTTTAATTTCAAGATCAAGATATATTTATTTTCGGAATTCAGATTTTCGCTTCGGGCTCAAACTCGGGACATATTTTAACAATCTCCACCTTGGCTCGACGTTTGAGCCATGTCACAATCGTGTCGCTGATAATCTGAACTTCACATGCTACTCTCCAAATAGCCCCAATGGGCTCAACCGCCACAGACATCATTCATGTTTAAGCCGCGCTTGAACTTCGCCATAACTGAGGACCTCAACAAAACACCAACTGAACATACACCTTTAACTGCTCCACAAGGATTTTCTGATACAAGCTCCTCAACCACAGATAAAGCAAAACCATCGTTGCATCCATATCTGTCAAGAGATCGAAAACGTACCTTGTCAATTTTAGAAATTATAGCAACTGTTGGCTTTATAGGCTCCACCTCGCTACAAGCACCATCTGTGTCGATTATCACGCTAGTACCTGCTACCTCTGGAGTTTCTGGTTGCAACTCCACCTCAAGCTGAATACCGTCCAGATCCGTATTAACACTGCTACAATCACTCCTAGCCAGACGTACTGGAGACTCATCAAAGGTAACTTCTCTGCTGCAAACAGGTGAATTTATATTCGGACACCACAACTGATCGCCACACTCACCTCGTGCATAGCCATGGAATATGCACTTTGCCTCCACATCGAGCTTACCATCATTTTCTCAATAATAACACGGGCAATCAAACATTCTAAAATTAGAACAATCAGCAACATTACCTGACCACACTTCTTCGGGAGTCTGATATCCAATCGCAGTCGATGGGGATCTATTCACCAGGTAGCTCGCCATACTAAGCGCATCCGCTGGAATTCTCCCAGCCATACCAGCACTAGAGATCTTTTCACGGGCTATCTCTAGTAACTCTCTGCTCATCAATTCTACACACTGTTGTGGTTTACTGGCACTAGTGCGGTGTTTCACTATGCCATTTTTCATGCAGAATTTATTTGCCAGCTTCGAGCAGGATTCCATGCTACTGTGAGTTCGCACATGCTTGATCAACTTACCAGTCTCCGTTCCGATCAAAGCTCTCGACCGCGTATTCTTGACAACAGCATCAATCTTATGCTTTCGCACAAACACCCAGGCCTTCCTCGAGTAGCCGTTAGACTCTCGAACAGATGTCGACGTCTCAGGAGCGAAACTTATCAATGTCTCACCTTGAATTTCATACAGGCCGCCATGCTTGATTCCTTTCATTATCATCAGGGCACCTCGAATAATCTTCAAAACTCCATCTCGTGAAGAATACCTGTACCCAGCTGATAGAGCACCCAAGGAAATTAAGTTCTTTTTCAATTCCGGAATATGTGTCGTACTCCAGTCAATGTCCTCACAATACCATCATGCATTCTGATTTTAACATCACCAATACCTATAACATCGCATTCAGCGTTGTTTCCCAACTGCACTTTACTACTATCCATGCATTGATAAGAAGTAAACCAGTTCCTATTTGGTGTAGCATGAAAAGAACAACCAGAATCCATAATCCATCCGTCAAACGACGAATTCTCAGTGACAGACAAGACACAATCGACACCATCAGAATTTTCAGCTACAGCCGCAACATCATCCGCAGATTCAACTCAAATTCCCTTAACCCTTTCATTTTTCAGCTTAAAACAATTTCTTCTAAGATGCCCTCTCTTGCCACAGTTCCAACAGACATCACTGCCACTCTTAGATTGACTGCGTTTATTTATGTTCATACCACTTCTGCTAATACAAGTACTAGTTCTTCCTCTTTCACCTACTAAAGCAGTAGATACAGATTCGCCAGATTCTCTTCTACAGATATCCTCACTCAGAATTAAATCTCGAATCCCATCAAACGACAAACTTGTCAACCTAAAAGAATTGCTAACAGTAGTATTCCAACTATCAGGCAATGGGGATAATAGAATCAAAGCACGTACTTCTTCTTCAAAGTCAATCTCAACTGAACTCAATTGACTAACGATCACATTGAATTCATTGATATGATTAGTAACTGATGTACCTTCGCTCATCTTTAAGTTAAACAGACGTCGCATCAAATAGACCTTGTTGATCACAGAGGGCTTCTCGTACATATTCGATAGGGCTTTTATCAAACCCGCAGTGGTCTTCTCCTTGACGGTATTAAACGCGACGTTACGAGCCAACGTAAGCCGAATAACACCAATCGCTCGTCTATCCAGCAATTCCCAATCGGATTGCTTCATCGTTTCTGGTTTCTTCCCAGACAGGGGCTCATGCAGCTTCATCTGATATAAATAGTCTTCTATCTGCATCTTCCAGAAACCAAAGTCCTTCCCCTCAAATCTGTCGATTTTCACTTTAGCCTCCTCTGTCGCCATCGATTCGCTTCAACTCAAGCACGTCTATCTCTGATACCAATTGTTGTGCGGAACAAGCGATCGATCGAAAAATAGATAGAACGAGCAAAGTAAAACGGACACCAGATGTACGTGGTTCTGTCGTAAAGACCTACGTCCACAGGGAGAGCAGCAATGAATTCCACTATAGAACAAGCGATACACGGAGATTACAGATAACACTCGAGTTACACAAACACACTCTTGGTGTTTCCCGGCCCCAATTACATCCAAGAACGCATACAGTGTTTAGCCCCCAATTCCTAGCGAAATAATCTCTCAATCTCGCAAAGGAATTATAACACAAATCTAACCTCGAGATTTAACCGGCTTCAACACTTGAATTCTTGATGTAATTTCGCGAACAAACGAAAACCCAATATCAAGCACTCGATAAACGGCGCTTCAAGAAGTCCCTCTACCAAGCACTCGTGATGGCACTTCAACGATTCCTCTTCTATAACCTGTCACAAGCGCTCAAGCAAACAGGCACTTCAAGAGGAACCCTAAGTTCATCACCTCGCATAAAGTACTCTTCAGATTATATACAGAGACCAAGAGTTGACCGAGTCTTAGTGCACTTTTAAAACAAGAGTCCATGTTGGACTTCTTTAATTCATGCCCAAGATTTCAACTACCAATAGGAAAGTTGATTTGGACTTTCCTCTTTCGGTGACCACAATAATGCAACGCATGGATTTCAACTGGGATCCTTCGAGTTGAGATATTCATATAAACCCAACACGTTATCTTTCCCTTTTTGAGTAATTCACAGACATCAACGGGGAAACTAATTTCATATATTCAAAACAAATCTTATCTTTAATTTCAAGATCAAGATATATTTATTTTCGGAATTCAGATTTTCGCTTCGGGCTCAAACTCGGGACATATTTTAACAGTTATATCTAAAGGTACTTCTCAAACCTTCAAGAAAGTCTTCAATATATGCACATCAAATTGTGTAATATATAAAAACACATTTGTTAAAGATACGTTTGTGACCTAACTATAACATTTATTGTATAGTTATAATCTATTCATTCATTTGTAAAAGATGTTCTCGCTAAAGTATATGTTGTGAGTAAGAATTCTCTCGAAGTTTATAGGATACTGAAACTCTTTAAAAGCTCCCCAAAAGAATCACTGTAATCCTTAAGTGAAAATTTTCCTCACAAATTCTAAAGATATATGAATTATCTTCATCAAGAAATGGGACATATAATTTTTAGTTTATGCGCAAGAAAATATGAAAATCAACAAAATTATCTCACTATGAGTTGTCTGTACTTATGTATCTGATCATTAAAGTCATAACAAAAATTATGCATTTGGGAAATATGAGAAATGTGTCAACACATTAAACATATCTTCCTCACATAATGATATGTGTTTCTTGTACATCGATTAGAAATTTATTAGAGATGAAAAGTAAGAGATTTGCATCGAGTAAGATTTATTACCCGCATATGCATAAAAGTAGAAATGCAAAATGAGAGATTTGCTAAAGTGACGATGAAAGCAAACGGTTAGGTAAAGCTTGCAAGTGAGCATACGATTGGGCTCAACTTTACACGAGCTTAACGCACTTTTATTAATTACATAGACAACTCACATTATAAAAGTAAGAGAATATTACATGATTGTTACATATGTACTTTTCATTAGTGTAATATTTCTAAAGTTATAAATTTTATATAATATGAACTCTTATTACCCATATTTAATTTTCTATAATTATCCGTGCGATTGCTGTTTTGATATAAACTTTTATGAATAACTGCTAAATATAAGTGTAATTGATCAACTTGTCTCATGTATAGGTAAATTCTCACTTCTCCATTGACGTCAGAAGCGCTATCACTTCAAAAGAAGAAAGTGATATTAAATCAAATAAGCGAACTATTTTTATTTAACCAAGAATGTAAAACTTTCTTTTCTTTATCCAACCTCTCTTTGTTGCCAAGTGAACCCTAACCACTTTATGAAACTTCCTCGTATCCATAATGTTAAATAATGTAAGGAAAAAAAAAACGTCTAAACAATTAGCTTCATGTGTAAAAACATGCATAACGAATAGAAATATCTAGTTAGCTAGGCTCCATACATATATGCTTTCCTCCATGGATCCAAATATTCTTCATTGGAAACACCTTGGCATTCTATGGTATTTCTCGTGCCTAGCTCTACAATCCCCGAGTTGGATTCGGGCCCTAATACTATGTCCGGATTCATTTTTTATTTGATCCTGCCCATTGCTCATTCATGCAGTACAACCCGGACTGCTCAATGCCCTGTTGCACGCTCCGTGGCAGACTCTTCGCCGTCTTCAGATTTTCTGTTGCAATTGCATCTATTATTCGCCGTTTTGGTACTCAGTCCATTTGTGACGTTACGTCGGGCGGTCAAAGTGAAACAATGGATGACATTGTTTTGATTAGTGACTGTCTTTCTAGCGAAAAACTTTGATTGCCACATTTGTGCGATGCAAACTGCACTTATAGACAGTCCCATAAGCTCCCATTCCTATCTTTAGACTTTCATAAAATGATGATGTAACAGACACAATCTCTTCCCACGCAAACATCCGATATTGCTACGCCTCACCCAAAAGAGTATTTTCCAACTTTTTCTGCTCTTTCACATCATGCAAAGCCTTCATCTCCACCTCCTTCTTTTGGGATAAACACAAAATATTTACTATTTAGAATTGAATTGACCAAATAAAAAAAAAGATTTAGGACTGAATTTGCACAATTATAATAAATTTATGATCTTTTTGATAATTTTCCCCTTCATCGCAGTTGCATTGAATCATTAACTAGAGATCAATCCCCTTCATTCAATTGAAGTCATCTCTTTTTGTTTCTTCTTCGGCCAAGCATCATTTTCTTTCTGTCTATCCTCATTTTTCAATAGGTCTTCCTCTATTTTTTTCTCTCTCAAACTCACCAGCTCCACCATCACTATCGTCAAGCTCTTTCTCTAGCTACAGCCAAAAACATCTCGGACTCTCTCCCCAGATTTTCTCCGACCAGGTATTTTTGCATCTTAGGTGGTGCATGATAACACTCCATTTTTTTTTCATTTCCCTACCAGAAGTCATTCTGGCAAGGAAATATGTTTGATAAAACCCTGCCAGAAGTAGAAAGCTGTTTGGTAAAAAAATTGACTTATGGTAGGATTTTCTACTTCTGACAAGATTTTTTATTTCTAGTAAGATTTTTTTGTTGATTTTGAGAAGTAAAAAAAACTAGCTTCTCCATTCGAGAAGTCATTATTGCGGGACCGACCGCCGCCGGTCATCGGCCGGCCGCCACCGCAGCCATCGAACATTTTTTTAATAATGTTTCGAACATTATTTTTTTGAATCATTATCAAACGCATTTCTCTATCAGAAATCAACTTCTGAAGCAGAAGTTGAAAATTCAACTTCTACTTCAAAGCAAAAGTTGAAAAAATCATTTTCCTGCCATAAGCCATTCTTGGGCAAGAAGTGTTATCATGCACGCCCTTATTAACTATCTTGCTCTAGGTTCCCCCGGTTCGTCTCCATCAATTCAAGATCATCCCGCGGTGAGTGATGCTGTCAGATTCCATATTTGAGTCGCAGAGACGCTATCCCCCGTCACTAATTCTTCTCTGATTCTAAGTCTTCCCTCTCCTGTCCTTGCACATATCTGGAACAGATTCATCTGTCGCCGAGCCATCTCGAGCTCACGCCAGCCACAGAGGGGATGTCGCCTGGTATTTTTACAAGAGCTTTATCGGATTGCCAAGCTCAGGTTCGATCATCTGGATACAATTCTTTTTTATTTTAATCCTTTTTCATTTTGTTTTACCTAGTATGAATTTTTATGGGATTTGTTGAGAGCGCGCAGCAGAAGTCCGATACTTTTACTTGGGGAGATCGCCTAGAGAGAGCTCGAGTTCAAGCCCGTCAATATATCCAATGGACATACCTTCACTCAAAAGCTTAAATCAATTAGTTATGGGCCAACTTAGATATATTAACTGCTCCACACCACATTAATTCTTCAATATGGGACTCTTCTAACACAACTCACACATGCATCCTAACAATCTCCCCCTCACGTGTGAGCTCAAGTGTTAGGTTTACTCCCCCTTAATCCAAGTATCCTTCCACATCAACTTATCTCAGCTTGAATCACAATCTCCCTCTCGCATGCGAGCTCCAGTGTTAGGTTTGCTCCCTCTTAATCCAAGTATCCTTCTGCATCAACTTATTTCAACTTGAATCACAATCTCCCCCTCATGTGTGAGCTCCAGTGTTAGGTTTGCTCCCCCTTAATCCAAGTATCATTCTGCATCAACAACATCAACTTATCTCAGCTTGAATCACAATCTCCCCCTCACGTGTGAGTTCTAGTGTTAAGTTTGCTCCCCTTAATCCAAGTATCCTTCCGCATCAACTTATCTCAGCTTGAATCACAATCTCCCTATTACGTGTGAGCTCCAATGGTGGGTTTGCTCCCCCTTAATCCAAGTATCCTTCCGCATCAATTTATCTCAGCTTGAATCACAATCTCCCCCTCACGTGTGAGCTCAAGTGTTAGGTTTGCTCCCGCTTAATCGAAGTATCCTTCCACATCAACAACATCAACTTATCTCATCTTGAATCACAATCTCCCCTTCAAGTGTGAGCTCTAGCGTTACGTTTGTGCTCTCCTTAATCCAAGTATCCTTCCGTATCAACAACGCAGTGGTTTGCTTCCCTCTTAATACAAGTATTCTTCCGCATCAACTTATCTTCGCATCAATTTATCTCAGCTTGAATCACAATCTCCTCCTCATATGTGAGCTCTAGTGTTAGGTTTGTTCCCCCTTAATCCAAGTATCATTTCGTATTAACAATGCAGTGGATCCAAGTATCCTTCCGTATTAACAACGCAGTGGATTGCTCCCTTAATCCAAGTATCCTTTCGTATCAACAGCGCAGTGGTTTCCTCCCCACCTTAATCCAAGTACCTTCAGCATCAACTTATCTCAGCTTGAATCTCCATCAACACCCCGGCATTAACTTATCTCAGCTTGAATCTCCATCAATATCTCAAAAACTGCGTTGGCCAAAATCCAAGTATCATTCCGCATCAACTTATCTCAACTTGAATCACCATCAACGCCTATCGAGCCCGCGTTGCTACACCACAATGTCCACAGGCCCGGAAACTACATTAGCCACCAGATTTCTTATTTGAGATCCATCTCAACTTGATTTTCCATCAATGGCCATCGGGCCCGTGCTGTTACGCCACTACCAGATTTCTTCTTTGAGATCCAATCTTCATCAATGTCCATCGGGCCCGTGCTGTTACACCACAACGCCCACCGACCCAAAAATCGCATTGACCATCAGATTCCTTCTTGAGATGTTCATCAAACACCGATATATATTGAGAGTGGGTCACCAATCAACTATCGACTCTGATACCATTTGTTGGGAGCGCGCAACAGAAGTCCGATACTTTCACCTGGGGAGATCGCCAAAAGAGAACCCAAGTCCGAACCATCAATATATCCAGTTGGACCCACCTTCACTCAAAAGCTTAAGTCAGTTATGGGCCAATTTGGATTTATTAACTGCTCCATACCACATTAATTCTCAAATGTAGGATTTCTCTAACATAACTCACACGTGCTTCCTAACTTGATTGGTGACTTATTTAAAAGGAATTTGGTACAAATGACTTAAAAATCATTGATTTTAGGGAATGGGTAATTCTTACATCAACGGCGGATGAGACTACTTGTAAGTTGTTTCACATCAACTATGTATGCTATGTTTTTCCAAATATTCACGCGATTAGTTGACGATTATCTTCGTTTTCTAAGTTATGATTTCGCCCAATATATAGTACCGATTGTACATTCTAATAATAGACACGTCATTACATGATATTTTCTAAAAAAGGTTGGAGATTGAAATAAAAATAGTTCTTGCAATAAGCTTCCAAAGTGGGCGCGTCAAAACAAAGCAAGTCCAAGGGATAGATTCTGACAAATACTCTCTGGCCACCCAGTCGGCGACAGAATTTGCCGAACGGTTGCAATGGGCCAAAGTAATGTCGCTTCTCCACATATGGCTTGAATGTTCTCTGCACAATCTGTTTCCAACCGCTAGTAGTCGAACCCCTTTTCCGCGGTGGTGGACCTCAGATCGCACAAGACAGTGTAGAATGCCTCGGCATAATCGTACCAATCGTAGTAATGGTCCACATTGCGTGCCTTGTCTACAAAAGTAGCGTCCTCAGTTACTTCTTATGATACAAAGACAGTGTCAAAGTCCTACGAGCAGGACTGCGATTTTATGCTTGGTGGACATGATGATAGTGCTCATACCGAACATTACAAGCTGGGTTTAATCAGAGTAATAACAATGGTCCCATCCTGTGGCGGCATTGTCATATTTTTCTGTGCTTATGTTGATACTGTCCTAAAATAATAGCAACTGAAAAGGGGACTTGAGTATAAGCAACGCATTCGAATAATGCGACTGACCCACTGCAATAGAAATGAGTGACTGCAAATCTGAAGAAAGTAGAGGATGAGGAAGAAGTTTGGTGGGAGGAACATACCAGAGATGTTACACAGTTCATGAGCAAACTCTGATTTCGTACCCCATGGGCGATTCTCTAGTCCGATGGATCCCAAGGGTGACGAGTGATTCAATGATAAAAGCGATTATATTCAACTCTTGTATATCGTGAATAATGTGGACATACCCACCTACTTCATTTTCTCTAAATGGAGTCCTAAAAAAAAAGAATATTCCAAAGTCCCAACTGCCGATGGACAATGCAAACCCCCACTCATCACTCCAGAGAATTTTCTCTGCAAAATAGATGGTGCGGCACGACTTCTATATTTTGCTTTAGGGTTGAATTATCTTGTTTCTCATTGTAACGTATCATGTATTTCCTTAAGTTAATATATATTTTCCATCGCGTTTTCCTTTCCATATTGGAGAAGTCGCAGATATTTGTTTTGTAAACATTATACGACTTTATTTTTAAGTTGGATTACCTAACGCGGGAATTTGTTTTTACCAACTATGACCTACTGACGAAGACTCAAACTGATGTTTTGAGCAGAGCGTTCGGCTAAGGGTTTGCTTTAGCAGCCCATGTGTGCACAAATATATGAACTTGGTGTGCCCGACGCTCTTGTTGAGCATCTGTGGAAGCTGGTCCTTATGCGAAGCCTTTTCTGGATAACTGTTTCACGACAAACGACTTGAAGTCCGGATGCTGCACATTTGCTGTTGAGTTGGCGGATTGCATTGTTTTCTCTGTAAAAGGCTGGTGGCACTTTTGGTGTTCAATGCGAACACGCCGGCCTTCGTTGACCCCCCACCGTGGACCGGCGGCACAGCCTTCTCGCTTGTGCGGTTGTTTTTCATTTTTCTTTATTTTTTAAAAAAAATTTAAAAAAAAAAGAGAAAAAGGAAAAAAAATAGAAAAAAGATCAACGAAAAAAATAAGAAATGAGTAAAATGCCTTTTAGGCCAGTTCATTTTTTGAAATTCTATGGACATTTCATGCCCTCGTTTGAAACACAATATTTCACTTCAGACTCTTATTTGAAACATGGCTCACTTATGGCCTTTATTTGAAAAAATAAGAAGACTTTGAGCTCTTATTTTGGAATTATCTAAACTGAGCCCACAAGAGCACAAATTCGACCAAGCCCATAGAATTATAGTTGCCGAAAATTACAGAGATGCCTTTTTTTTTTTTTTTGTGAGGCAGGGATGCCCCTTGGAAAATATAGGTAATTGAGCATTTTGATTTGATAAAGATATCTCCTATGGTTTAGTTTAGGAAAATAAAAGATTCTACTCTTAAAAGAAAACTCTAAATCTAGAGGCCACACGTAATGAGAATGTACGGTCATTAGAGAGACTGGGGACGTTGAAAGCCACGGATAAACCCACACACGGCGGAAAAGAGATTTTTCTCTCTCTGATAGACATTGAGCACAAGGCCAAATTCCTTGGCAAGTTCCTGTTGACCATGATCAGTTTCATTGTCTCCAGTGATACCACTACATCGGGGAGACCCTCCCCAGCCGTCACATCTTTCGGACGATTCCATGACATCGGCATCAAGCAATTTGCCTCCCGTGACTCCAACGAGACGAAATGACTAGATCAATTCAGCAATTCCCTTGCCCGCCTAGTCCACATCCGTCCTCCCAGTGCAGATTTTCCGACATTTATCAACCGCGCATCTCAAGACATGGACTACATAGGCAAGAAACACACCGGCACACACTGATGTTTGAGAGGACACGCTTAAAAGAGGAGGGTAATCCTCTGTAGTCTGTACCAGTCGTGGTTGAGCCCCTGTTTCGCTTGATTCGCTTCAGTTTTTGCAGGTCGTCACCAGTCGACGAGCAGGAGTCAAGTCTCTCCCCCACATCGGCATGAGTCAACTTTCTTTCAAAATCTCATAAGAAGTTTAATGAGAAAGGGGGAATTGAGAGTAATGAGCACAAATAGTAACAAGCACAAATACAGAGCAGGTGTCAATATCACTATGTCTCGAATTTGGTAAATCGGAAATGATCACTTCTCGAAATTCGGTAACCGAATTCGGTAAATCGGGAATGACGAACCACTTTCTGAAGTTCGGTAAGTCGACTGCAACATGCCGAAAATCGCAAGAATACTAGACCTATTATTGGGAAAGTGGGGAGATTCGGCAAGATGAAGACAATTCGGGAACAAACCACGGAAGGCCAGTAATAGAGGGTTGCAGACTTTTTAAACTAAACAGACACAATTCGAGTGGTTGCTTTCATTAAAACGTTACCACCGTCTTGAAAAGATTTCAAGAATTGTCTCAAACACGAGAAAGGAGCACTTGAAGACTTGATTATTCGATTGAGGATAAAGGAAGGCAATAGGCTTTCTAAGAAGAAAGTTGACAGAAATCTAGAGATCTCAAGGGCCAATGTTGTTGAAGAATGATCGAAACCCAACAAAAATAGGAAAAAGTCCGGAGAGGGATTCACCCAAGGCTTGAAGGAGTTCGTTGGCAAATGCTATAATTGTGGAAAGTCTGGACATCGAACCTAAGACTGTAGAGCTAAGAAAAGACAGAAAACTCAGGGAATATGGTGGAATAGATTTCCAGTGGTGTTGATGATATCAATCTTACTGCTATGATATTCGAGTGCAATATGGTGGGAAACCTCAAAGAATGGTGGATGGATACTGGAGCGAATCGTCATATCTGTGCCAACAAATCAATGTTCTCGTCTTACACACCTGTGGGGGGTGGTGAAAAACTCTATATGGGTAATTCATCGACCTCTAAGGTTGAAGGTGTTGGAAAGATTGCTCTGAAGATGATATTTGAAAATTTAGTGACACTAAACAATGTGCTATATGTGCCAGACGTACGCAAAAATTTAGTGTCCGGATCTCTCCTTCGCAAGAATAGCTTCAAGTTGATGTTTGTATCTGATAAATTTGTATTCTCCAAAGATGAGATGTATGTAGGAAAAGGGTTAATTTAGTGATGGTCTTTTCAAGTTGAATGTAATGACTGTTGTATCCAATGATGATATTAATAAAGTTGTTTATGCTTATGTGCTTGAGTTTCCTAATATATGACATGCTAGACTATGATATGTTAATTATAAGTCAATAAATAAATTGATGAACATCAGATTATTGCCAAAGTTTGACTATCTAAATGAAAAATGACAAGTGTGTGTTGAATCTAAATTTTTTAAGTCTCCGTTTCATTCTGTAGATAATAGAATCACAAAACCTTTAGATTTAATACGCACAGACATATATGATTTGAAAACAATACCATCAAGGGGTGGTAAAGAGTATTTTATCACATTTATAGATGACTGTTGTTGACACCTGATTTTTTTTACCATTTATTATTGTGATTTTTATTCTTTAAAATTAATTAAAAATATCAAAAAAGGTCATAAAATCACAAAATCAACTTTGGAAGCCTTGGTTTAACCTTAGGAACCAATTTTGAACAAAAAATAGTTTTCGGTATTTTTAATATTTTTCGAGTTTATTTAATTATAAAAATACCCAAAAAATCAGAAAAATACCATTCGTGGTCAGAAAAATACCCAAAAATATTCGATAATTTTGTTTTAATTTCCTCTTCAAGTGTGTCACTTTAAATCTCAAAAATTCGGCTCGGATCAATATGTTCCTTCACAAACATAAACCCGAACCGAGCCTAAAAAAAATCATTTTCGAGTCTTTTAGTTTTCAATTCTCACTTTTTATAAGCTATGACATTGGATTCTAAAGTCTTAAAGTGCAATTAGGTCAATTTGCCCTCCAATTTAATCAATTTTTACCAAAAGGGCTTAATTGCACATTTTTCTTTCAATTAGTCCCCGGTTTCACGGATGTATACGTATGCTCTACGTATTTATACGTCATACGTATTTATACGTTATGCATATTTGTACTGTTTGGTAACCTCTTTAACTCTTGTAATAATAATAATGGTTATTATTTTTAACACCTTTGTTAGTGCCTTTTTTTTTAGCATTTTTGTATTGTGAGTGCTATTGCTAGTGCTATTTTTAAATAGCATTTTTTGTATTATAAATTGTGAGTGCTATTGTTAGTGCTATTTTTAAATGACATTTATTTATCATAAATTGTGAGTGCTATTGTTAGTGCTATTTTTAAATGGCATTTATTTATCATAAATTGTGAGTGCTATTATTAGATAGAATTTATAATTGTTAGTGCTATTTTTAAATAGCATTTTTGTATTATAAATTGTGAGTGCTATTGTTAGTGCTATTTTTAAATAGCATTTTTGTATTATAAATTGTGAGTGCTATTGTTAGTGCTATTTTTAAATGTCATTTATTTGTGAGTGCTATTTTTAGATAGAATTTATAATTGTTAGTGCTATTTTTAAATACAATTTATTGGAAGGTATTTTTGGCTATAAAAGGATGGCAAGAGTTTTGAGGTTGAAGGGGGAGACATTTTGTAGAGTGTGCAAATTTTTGAGAGCTTAGAGAGAAGAACACAAACACTCTCTATATTCTCATCATCTTGAGTGAGCAAAATATACTAAGTTCGGAATATTGATTCCGCATATTGCTAGCACAATTGTTGTGGAGTTATTAGTCGTCTCCCCGTTCGTCAATTGGTGGTGCGTCCGAACTAGATGCCTAACACTTGTGGAGGCTGAGATCGAAGAACATCGAACCGACACCTCCGTTCAAGCACGCTACGAGAGGTAATCTATTTACTCCCTTTGAGGCTTTGTGATTTTTTTTCGATTGAAATGCACGAAGTACGCCTCTGGAGATACATGTATGGGTTGTTATTTATTTCCGCTACGTGTTACGTGGATCCCAACAGTGGTATCAGAGCCAATCCTTAGGCGTTTTCGTGCATTTAATTGATTTTTGCAATTTTTGCAATACTATGGCCAATATGTATTAACGAATTGTTCGTCTTACATGGCTAATGGAGGTTGATTGTTTTTATATGATAAATTAATCAACGTAGCAAAAATTGAGACTAAATCAATTTTGAATCGAAAATTTATGGCTATCTTATTTTACGTAAAAATTCTGAATATGATTTAACGTAGAATTTTTATTGTGTCTTCCTAAGTTTTAAATTGTGAATTTATTACTTACGTGGAAGGGTGGTGATCATGGAAAAATCCCTAATCAATGTGATTGATGTATATATGAATGTATGATGATTATTTATATATTTGGGGTTGTAATTATTAAATGGAGGCTGCGTACTCCTTTTATTTTTCATGTAATCTTTATTTTTAGCATAGTCAATTGTTGATGTAAATGCTACGAGGATTACGTGGGGGAGCCTTTTAAGTCGGCGAGCTCTTTGGGGCCCAATTCTTGAAGAGTTCAAGAAACCAAGAAGAAGCGAAGAGCGGCTCTCCGTTATTAAAATATTAAAATGATTAAATGTGGTCTCATTGGCTCGAGACCCATTAAATCATAATTCCATGATCACCACGTAGGATAGATGTTTATGTGATTGACATCTATTTATTTAATATGATTACGTGAGCATGTTAAACTGGTTAATGTGCAAAGTCAGACTTACCTCACCCAAAATTGCGCCTGCATGAAATCCTAGTTAGGAAAATCACTCGCGTTAGGTACCGAAAGGGCGTTGGTAACGACACCAGCGTAACCAAGTCCCCGAACCCAAAAACTCTGGTTCCGTAGAACTGGTCGATCTCTCCCAATCGATCAGTAAGGTTTCCGGTCTACCCTCCAAGAAAGACCGGTGGCGACTCCAAATGCATGCACAAGTTGCACATGCCACCACGACCACACTAAGGTCGAAAGCGATCGACTCTTATCGTCGAATCCTTCTGAAAAATACTCCCGCCGCGATTTGGTATGGGCCTGGGAGGGCTCGCGCCGATCCAAGGCCCGCGATCGGTAATCCATTAGCCGCGTCCGCTTTCGGACGGGTCGCGACAGCTGGCGACTCCGCTGGGGACCTTCTGTTCTAGAACCTATGGTTCTAGACCCCAAGTGGACTTAGGCCGTAATTAAAACGCTGAGTGATTTTTCTAACCATGCAGGCGCTCGTGAAGGTGAGGTAAGTCCGCTTACGATAGGTGTTATATGTTTTTGCAGATTGGAGAAATAAGGGGTGTAGTCCGTGATTAACATTGTCTTATGCAGGTTGGGCGTAGGAATGTATGTTGTGTGGATGATTTGAAGTGCTGATTGATAAACTGCTATGCATGAATTGCATTGTGATGATCACAACACGTGGACACACACAACCGCGCCTAAAACCCCGGGCGTCGCCTATAGGAACACAATAGAAGGAATTGAAAATGGAATCTCCGTGAGGAAAAACGCGGGGTAATCCACTTTTCAATTCCGCTCGCTTCGAACTATGGATCGAGTCCCAATGCAACGATAGCTGTGCAATGGAATCGGCTCTTTCTAGAACTCGAAGTGGGAACCTTAACCTTAGGTGCCAAACCCTCTGATTTTTAGAAGTTCACCATAACTTGTCTCATGCGCATGTCTTTGGGCGGTTGGTACACCTAAAACCGCACATAAGTCGACGAGTTTGGTTGGTAAGACTCTCTATACCTCGAATCTATTACAGTTCATATAAATATAGGCATTTCATTCATTGCATTCTGGTGATTAGATTAAATGCCATTTCAAGGATAGATGTGTGTGTTTTTCCCAAACGTCCTTGATAGAAGACGAAGAGGATGATATCCCATGACAAGCACCGAGTGAGCAACAAAGGAGCCTACTATGGACATTATTGAGATATCATCCAATGAAGATGACGAGTTGGGGCAAGTGATCCGGAAGTCATAGATCGAACTTGGGGCATCCTTAAACGTTAGGATCACATTCCTTTGTTTCATTTTCCATTGCTAGTCCTCTTGTATAGGGTTTACTTTTATCGAGGCTTTCTCTATCTCACCCCTTAGAGTGATTGTATTAGGGATCTATTGGTGTATACATTTAGATGGAACTTGGTTGTATTTCTTTTGACAGGTCATGGGAATGTGATAGTGGCATTTTCTCTAATCATCCGAATACTCCCAAGTCAAGTTTATAATTCCTTTAGAGAAAATTAAAATTGGAAATCTTGCACGACCTTTTTGGTCATATAGGGTAATCCAACCTCAATTTTGCTAGAAGGAATTATACACTTGAATTGGTCCATGCATGTTTTACGTCGCTGGTAATCCACGATAATTGATCGAGAATATCGGCGTTGTTTTGAATTTAATGACGAGATAGATGTCCAAATTACTCTCGTTCTTAACAAAACGGCCTTGATTTGGATGCCGTATCTTCAATTAAATTTAAAACACGTTATTATGCCTCGCACTTTTGAGTAATTCGTTCCTCTCGAAATTGATCAAAAGCGATTATTGTGAATTACATTCCTTTCAATAGTATGCTTTCTTTCGAGGAATATTGATAAAAACTTTTCGCGCAAGATTAAAACCCTTGTAAAAGTTCTTGTCCTTATTAATCATGGGCAAGCATAGGATTGGAAGGGGTTTTTGATTTCTTTTTCAAATTATTCCTTCTGATTCTGTCTTTTTATTTGCAGGTAAAAAAAAAAAATAGGTAATAGAGAGAAATCTTTTCCTGGACAAGTCTAAGGCTATTATCTCATCTGATCATGAGCGAGTTATAAAATCAGGACATATTTGCTCGGCTTACTGATATTATGGTTCGGCTCACCCAAGTTGAAGATGTTCGGATGCTCGAAGAAATGAACCATACAGAAGTTAAAACACACACACAAGAGTTCTCATTTATTTTGCTCAGTGGAGGGTTTTCAAAAGCAGGTCATACAATTCGGGGTAGAAAAGTAAAGCCGAAGTGAGCCCTAATTAACGACACGAAGGAGCCCAACTGACCCTCCATGTTATTAATGCTCTGCTCATACTCCCAACTCCGCATGTCATGGTCGGCAAGCCTGAGGAGAAGACTTTTGCATTCTCCCTTAACTTCGGCGACCTTGGCCTCATGTTCTTCGGCGATTGTTTCCAGGTCTCGAACCAGTCCATTCCCGCGAGCTATGTCCGCGGTTATTTTGTCGAGCCGTTCTTCCTGCCAGTCGCTCTGAAGCCTCAACAGGACATTGCGGCGGTCATGCTCGCCGGTGGTCAGGGATAAGGCCAATTGCTCCACCAGATTTCTCCTCTCGCGAAGCAACGTCGCGACCCGCTCATTAGCAAACTCGACGGCCTTTTTGTAACTATCGGCCAGATAGTTGGTCAGCACCAAATGATCAGATCGATCCTCATAACGAGCTCGCAAGACGCGAGCCACGAGAACCTCCCGATTAGCAGCACGGTAGGCCTCTAAGGAGTGTGCAAAGAGAGTCGGGAAAATTCTATATTCCCTCCCCAGTGTAGTACCTTCGAGAGAAGTGGTATCAAGGTCCTCGAGCAGGACACAGATTTCATCCTCGGTCGCAGAATGATCGGTTATGTGTGCGTAACCGCGACCCAGTAGGTTATAAAGCTTTTCCCACTAGGCCAAGACATCAGTTGAAAAAGTGCGTACGGGAGAGGAGGCCATTTGCGTTGGGTTGGCTTGAGAATAAGACGAGTTTGACAGAGAGATTAGAAGGAAGAAGCTGATTATGCGAGAACGTTAACCTTCCATACATTAATTCCTCATTTTATAGCAACTCGAGGATGATGAAGGGTCTCAGTAATAATGCTGGTGGAGCCCAGTTAGGGGGTAAAGCAGGAGGTCCCCTCACGAGAACCATTGGATTCGTTTCGGTCCGCGATTTCCGGCTCATCAATTAAAAGATGTAAAAGATTTGTCGGGATCACCATTATTAGAGTTAGGTGGGAGGTAAGCGCAACTATCGAAGAGAGCCCTAACAGGATTTGGCAGTCCCATCACGATTGAAAAGCTAAGCGAGAAATTCAAAGTCTTGAGGGGGAACGTTTGCCTAATGATGCTTGAAGAGCGTCTCCTGAACATACGAAGTCACTCGAAGAAAACTTTATAGGGAGTGAGCATACATGAGAGAGTGGAGAACTCTGAGTGGGCAAGAACCAATCAAACATTTCTCAATCCAACATATTTAAGAGGTTATTGTCAGCTGCTAGAGGCGACTGACTCAAAAATCTCAGAAATTGAACTACAGAGGGATCTCGAAGATTCCAAGATCAAGTCTAACGCCAAAACCATGGAGCCCAACACTTCTGGCAACGGAAATCAAGATCACGGCGACGACGACAACGACATCCACGATGTTCAACTCGGGAAAAGAAGACGTCCTCACCAATACTCTCAGGAGGAAACCCAAATGCTGGAAACCCTTTTCAGTAAAAGCCATTACATGAAAAAGAAGTGGAGAATTGAATTGAGCCGGGAGTTGGGGATTAATCAGTCGAGGATCCAGTTTTGGTTTCAAAATAGGAGATCCAAATCGAAGGCTCAACGCAAACGTCAGGTGGTCGAGATTTTAAAGGAAGAAAACCAAAAGCTGCGAACAGAAAACATGAGGTATGAAAAAGCTCTCAATATTACCGTTTGCCCTCATTGCGATAACCTTGTCGCCCTCGGTAAGATATTCCCCGATAAGCCTCACGCGATGATTGAAGACGTTCATTTACCACCTTACTCCCTCGGGGCATCTCCTGCTCAACCAGATTTTGCCGGAGTCACGCATGAGCAGGATGATCCTACGAAGATGATACAAATGCCTCCTGGGGGATGGGATTTGCATCGCTTTGATTGGAGTTATAGTTTCAAGGAGCTGGATGTTACCGCCGACCAGCTCAAAGCATATCAGCCTCATGCACAACAATTTTCGATAGGGTCAGGTCCTGCTGGAGATGAGTTAATCAGTCGTCAAGCCATCGATGCAATTTTGGGCCACGATAAGAGGAGGTTCGCTTGGCCCCCTGAACTGCATTCCAGATTCCTAGACGTGGTTCACCAAATGGGGATCGACTCAGCAACTCCGACGCGCATATTTAAGGCCATGAATGTACCGGGTCTTAGTAAGGAGCTGGTCAGGAATCACCTTGCTGCCTACAGAAAGCTATTAAAACAACGTCGAGCGGAGCTAAACCGGGAGGAATCCGTCTCGAGCTCAAAAGCTAGGGGCGACCGCCATTGTAATGCTCAGGCATCAAGAGATACCCGGCCAAATCTAAGCATCAATCAAGCTAGCAACCCGACCACCGGCAAACTGAAAGCTGATCAGAATGTCCTCCCAGGCCATTTCAACACTTCTCAAGAGCGCGTGTCACAAGTACAGCGAGTGCGCACTCCTCCATTCGAGCAACAGTCGGCTGGTGCTCTGCCTGCCGCTGGTCAACCCACGACAGACGATTTCTTCGATGAGGGGCTCGATGCCTTGTTCAATCAGTGGGAAGCTGGCATGCTTGGACAGCCATGATCTAGCACCTGGCTCGGGGCACGATGGGTCGGTCACTACGAACACCCATAGGAAGAAGAACATGTTCACGAGTAGATCACTCATTTTATCCGTTGTAAAGTTCCTACGGGAACATTTTTCTTTAATGACTATAGTTAATTCTATATTAAAACCAACGCTATCGACGAACATCGTCATGCTCAGTTGTGATAATCCCTTGTTAGATTAAGTCTGAAACCAGAGACGGTCTTTAAAATTTTGAGTGGCCACGAACTCATTCCTCACCAAGCGCCCGGGATGCTGAAATGAAGAGTAACAGCATGCACAGGGAAAATGTCACCTTCGTTTGAACGATGAAAAGGGGTTGAGAGAAGATCATAGCGTTAATTCCCATGGAGCTAAATGAATTAAACGGAGTCATTAATTGCGGGTCCACCGCTGCTCCCCACGTTCTCGGGCCTAGCAAATCATAAAAGGCGCCGAAAGATTGTAGACCCACCACTTTGAAGACTGAACTAGGGGACGAGCGCAATACTCGATGAAACCGAATCAATGCAAGAGAGTTTGTGATCCTATCACGAGGAAAAAGAAAGGGGAATACAGACGATGAGTAATTGCAGAATCTCGGGAGGAGCGCTTGCTTGCTGGTCTTCATATGCAGCCTGAAGGATGGTTCCAGGACACGCACAATCACTTGAGAAAATTTCTAGAGTGAGCAAACACGTAAGAGCGAATTGAGAAAGCTGAGTGAACTAGATCAGCCCGAGATACCCCGATCCATCATGTTTAAAAGTTATTCCCATCTGCTAGAAACGCCCGACCTGGACATTTCTGAGCACGAACTGCTGGGAGACTTTGAAGATCCTGGAGCTGAATCCTGCCCGAAGGCCATAGAGACTGACTCCTCCAGCGATGAAATTCTAGGTTTCAGCTACGAAGAAGGAGTATACAATGATGACCGGAGCCGGAAAAGGAAGCAACTACAACGCCACACTCCAGGCCAAATCCGAGAGCTCGAAGCTTTCTTCAATGAATGCCCCACTCCAAGCAGACAACAGAAAATGGAGTTGAGCCGAAAGATAGGATTGGAGCTTTCGAAGGTCAAGTTTTGGTTCGCCAACAAACGAACCCGGGTGAAACAGCAATACGCAGACCATGAGTTACTGGTCCTGAAGGAGGAGAATGAGAAGCTTCAAGCTGAAAGCGCGAGATATAAGGAAGCTCTGACCAAGGCCACCTGCCTTAATTGTGGTAATCCTGTTGTCCTCGGCGAGGTGTTCCTCGATGAACCATCCCTGTTGACGAATAACGCTCAGCTGTTACCGTATTCTCCACAGCATTTTCCGACACAGCCAGATACCGCCGGAGATCTGCATGAGCAAGTCAACACCATAGGATCAACACCAACATCCTCTGAGAAATGGGATATGAATCATCACAGGGGGAATTCTCTCAATGACGAACTCGCTGTCGCAGCCAGCCAATCCAAAGTCGGTGAGTCCCTCCCTGGACAACTTTTGAAACGACTAGATCCCGTAGAGAATAGCTACCGAAGTATTGACGATATTTTGGGTGATAAGAGAACAAGGTTTTACTGGACCTATGAGCTTCACACCAAATTTGTTGATGCAATTCGAGAACTGGGAGTTGATTCGGCTAGCCCACTGCGCATACTCGAGATTATGAATGTGCCGGGGCTCTCTAGAATTAACGTTGAGTCTCACCTCAAGTACTATAGGAGATTGCTAAGGGATGGAAGGATAGCGTTAAACCATCATAAAGCCAGTTGGAGCTCAAGTGCTGGGCAGAGTTACAACCATGATGATTGGAGAGCCAAGAGCACCCAACCGTGTTTCAGCAATGACGGGACTAGCAGTCGTGTCAGCGACTCCTCTAACCCAAATCAGAATGCTCCGCCGAGCTATCTCAATACTCCTCATGAGTATATGCCACAGTTCCAGCACATAGAAATTCCTCAGTTTGAGCGCGAATCAGTCATTAATGTTGTCCCTGAAGCGGATCTGGCATTGGTAGAGAGTGCACATATGAACCTGCCGGTCATCGGAGGAAGTTCCAATTCGAGGGGTCAAATTGCTCACGGCGAGAGCAAAGAGAGGAATCCCTCGCCTATAGTCGACGACACCCAATCTGGGCACCAAGGGCTAGAAAGAACATGTGATTTCCTTGATGAGGAGCTGGACACTTGGATCAATACTCTTCGGGAATGTATGTCTCAACCCCAACAGGGCAATGATGAAGGTTCCAGCTCAAAGACTCCAATCCCTCACAACGAAGGCAATGAAAGAAATCTGCCCCCAACAATCGTTGATACCCAACTTGAACATCAATGGCTCGAAGACCCGAGCAATTTCCTTGGCGATGAGTTCAATCTTTGGCTCGATCAATTTGGAGCTGGAGGACCATCGCAGTGGTGACGCGAGGCCGGTGATCAAACGTCTGATGCAAGGCATGGCTACTCGATGAAAAATGCTTCGAGAAAAGGGGTTGAATACTCCTATTGCATATGTTGTTGATCGCACTGTAAGGTTCTCACGGGAACATCTTTCATTAATATCTAGAACTAATTGCGCGTGAGTGTCAACATCACCCTTTGAGCATCTTCAAGCCGAAG
The DNA here is from genome assembly GCA_021437785.1 of Rhodomyrtus psidioides. NCBI lineage: Eukaryota > Viridiplantae > Streptophyta > Magnoliopsida > Myrtales > Myrtaceae > Rhodomyrtus > Rhodomyrtus psidioides. The sequence goes on along the minus strand of JAILYB010000003.1, from coordinate 15,319,796 downwards.
GCCGTGGATTAATCACTTAATCCGTGGAGCAAGTTCCATGAACCATAATTATCACCCGCTGAGCATAATGGGATCTACCCCTTCAACACGAAATACGTTTGGCCGCGAAGCCACCTATTTGGTAAAACGATGTATCGTTCCTAAACGATCTTCAATCGAATACCGAAGTAATGTATTCTTTCTTTTCCTTCTCAGATGATAAACATGGATAAATCACTCAATGAGTCATGCGTTCAAATAGCAGAACAGACGCTACCCAGCTGGGGGCAGATGAACCATTGATGTTACAAACACTCCAAGCATGGATAGGCGGATTTGATAGAGGGGAATCGCCTTGGAGACGAATGAGTTTTTACATCCCACATACTACCTGTTAGGGTACATGAGGGTAGGATGTATCGTTTCAATTTTCAAAAAAATTCGTGAACATACAATGATATGCTTCTTTTACATTTTCAGGGATCTCCAGCCACGGTGGACAGGTAGGTATCCCTTTCCCCCAATCCATTGAAGATGTTAAACCAAAAACACAGAGAGAAAAAGAAAAAAACTTTCAAAATCTGATATCTAGAAAAGACATGGAATTCTAACTTCATTGGCATTCATGTTTTGAAACATGAGGTTGTCTGCACATGCATTGTGCACCATAAAATCCCCTTGACGGGTAAAATTTTTGGGAAAACGAAAGAGATTTTTCCAATTAAAAGTTGTTCAAAACTCTCAAAAGGATGTTTCCTCAAAAGAGAGGCAAGCTCAAATCCAAACACATCCTACATACACTTGAGAGATGAGTGGAGCGAATCAAATAGTAGAATCTGGACCTACGGAGGTAGGGACCATTCGCAGCGATTACATGGATTGGGACGACGGAGGCGTTCGTTTCATATCATAAACACTACAGGTGACCGTTGACAACCCACTTGAACGGCAGTTTTCATTCTTAACCCTGTCAAGAACCACCCCACACCGGGGCAAAAAGGAAGTAAGTCCAGCAGCATCAGGAGAAAATGGTTAGAAATTTTCTTGCTCGGACTAACATTAATCTTTGTGTGTTGTTTATATGGTAATCCAAGTGCCATAGGATGACGAGAAGCATTCATTCTCTATCCCACACACCATATCCTTTGCACAGCCAAGTTGAGCCTGCGAATTCATTTCATAAACCCCTGTTGGTGATCATAGGATGTTTCAAGATAGAAACTGCATCACTCCAAGAACGGAAGAAATCAAGAGATGGGATTTATAGAAAAATCTCATATCGGCGTTTAAATGTGCTATGATTCAAGTTGTATATCTAGCACAATTTTCTGAACATCGTAGTTCCAAAGGAAAAGAAAAGGCGGGATTTCAACAAAAAAATCCCCAGCATCAAGAAAAAGCAAAGTGCCTGGTAAAAGCAAGGCCGATGCTCGTGAAAACTGTTTGATTGATCCCCAATAAAGCCTAGTTGGGAAGAGAGAAAAACCCATAAAGGAGTCAGATCAAGAAGACTGCTCCCCAAATGATGTCAGCCGTGGTGCAAAAACACGGACAGAATTGTCAATCTCTTAATACCACAAGAGACGTTCTCTAAAGGACTTGTGCACACCTCAAAAGCGGTTGCACACCTCAAAAATGGAAGATGCAGAATAGAAAAGACATGTGACAAATTTGCAATGATCACCAATGTCAAATCCTTCGTGATTTCTGGGCCAAAAATAAGCCTTTTTCGGTCCCCAATCCTACCAATGTTACAACCCTGAAACAGTCTTCTCTGACTAAGACACTTGGGTTAACATATAGCTTAGCTAGAAGAAGTACGAGCAAGACTCTTTCTTTCTCATTTTGCAGGGTTCTTGACTTGTAAACCCGGAGCAGATGGTGAAGATTTTCATTCGATGGCCTCGACTCCAAAGCGGGTCCCCCTTGAAAACCAATATTCAAGCCCAACATTACGGTCCCGTGGAAGACCTCCCGACCGATCAAAATGTATGCGCTGCGAATGAGCCTAAAACCTAGGCACAGGTCAGTAGGGAATTGAGTGCATCCCCTAAAAATCATCACCTCAAAACAGGTGAGATGGCCTCCTTGTCGAGAAATATTCCAATTGATGTTTTGAGCAAACTCTTTTTGGAAATTTTCAAACTGTTGATCCAGATTTTCCATACAAGGGATTTGTGATCACATTTGCATGTTGCAAAAATGTTTTGGATAACCTCCAGCATCAAAATGCACATCTCATGACTAAAGCTTAAGTCATAAAATTTTGTCAATTGGACAATTGCTGTCTTCTCAAAGATTACCAATATTTTCTTGGGGAAGAGAAACCCTTAAAAAAAAAATCCTTTTCAAAATCAGACAGTCTCATTGGACGTGGAGAACCCTCGTCATGAGACCCCTTTTCAAAATTCAGGTAGTCTCATCGGACGTGGAGAACCCTCGTCATGAGACCCATTTTCATTTAGGCAGTCTCATCGGACGTGGAGAACCCTCGTCATGAGACCCCTTTTCAAAGTCAAAACTGATGGTAGACACCGCCTGAAGGGTCAAACAAAGGTAGATACCGCCTGAAGGGTCAAATGAAGGTAGATACCGCCTGAAGGGTCAAATCAAGGTAGATACCACCTGAAGGGTCAAAATAAGGTAGATACCGCCTGAAGGGTCAAATCAAGGTAGAAACCGCCTGAAGGGTCAAATCAAGGTAGATACCACCTGAAGGGTCAAAATAAGGTAGATACCGCCTGAAGGGTCAAATCAAGGTAGAAACCGCCTGAAGGGTCAAATCAAGGTAGATACCGCCTGAAGGGTCAACTGAAGGTAGAAACCGCCTGAAGGGTCAAATCAAAGGTAGAAACCGCCTGAAGGGTCAACTCAAGGTAGAAACCGCCTGAAGGGTCAAACCAAGGTAGAAACCGCCTGAGGGATCACATTAATGGTAGAAACCGCCTGAAGGGTCACATATGGTAGAAACCGCCATAAGGGTCAATTCATTGGTAGAAACCGACATAAGGGTCAACTCATTGATAAATATCGCAGTAAGGATCAACACAAAGGTCTGATCCACCATATGGATCAAAATCCTTGGCAAATCCCAAAGCGTGTGATGCGCCTTCCTTAGGTTCCTACAAGTTAGGAATCCCATCATGGTATGACCTACCATACAGGTCAGAGCTTAATCTCCCTAGGATATTCTGAATGACGAGTCCTAGGCATCTTCTTGAAAGTCGTCGCAACCGGTAGCATCCGACAGGTGAGCTTCAGGTAAGCCTATCTCACTCCGACCCATGTTCAAATTGTTAGAGCAAACCGGGGATTGATTTGAGCTTTTATCAATAGGCTTAAGGATCCGATGTCATAACATTTCTTCTCTTATTTTCCCAGTTGAGTCGGTTAGGAATCAGGTGCCACCTTATCTTTGAGAGAAACCTCTAACGAGATTCCTCTCAAAGAGGGGCAGCTGTTGACACCTGATTTTTTTTACCATTTATTATTGTGATTTTTATTCTTTAAAATTAATTAAAAATATCAAAAAAGGTCATAAAATCACAAAATCAACTTTGGAAGCCTTGGTTTAACCTTAGGAACCAATTTTGAACAAAAAATAGTTTTCGGTATTTTTAATATTTTTCGAGTTTATTTAATTATAAAAATACCCAAAAAATCAGAAAAATACCATTAGTGGTCAGAAAAATACCCAAAAATATTCGATAATTTTGTTTTAATTTCCTCTTCAAGTGTGTCACTTTAAATCTCAAAAATTCGGCTCGGATCAATATGTTCCTTCACAAACATAAACCCGAACCGAGCCTAAAAAAAATCATTTTCGAGTCTTTTAGTTTTCAATTCTCACTTTTTATAAGCTATGACATTGGATTCTAAAGTCTTAAAGTGCAATTAGGTCAATTTGCCCTCCAATTTAATCAATTTTTACCAAAAGGGCTTAATTGCACATTTTTCTTTCAATTAGTCCCCGGTTTCACGGATGTATACGTATGCTCTACGTATTTATACGTCATACGTATTTATACGTTATGCATATTTGTACTGTTTGGTAACCTCTTTAACTCTTGTAATAATAATAATGGTTATTATTTTTAACACCTTTGTTAGTGCCTTTTTTTTTAGCATTTTTGTATTGTGAGTGCTATTGCTAGTGCTATTTTTAAATAGCATTTTTTGTATTATAAATTGTGAGTGCTATTGTTAGTGCTATTTTTAAATGACATTTATTTATCATAAATTGTGAGTGCTATTGTTAGTGCTATTTTTAAATGGCATTTATTTATCATAAATTGTGAGTGCTATTATTAGATAGAATTTATAATTGTTAGTGCTATTTTTAAATAGCATTTTTGTATTATAAATTGTGAGTGCTATTGTTAGTGCTATTTTTAAATAGCATTTTTGTATTATAAATTGTGAGTGCTATTGTTAGTGCTATTTTTAAATGTCATTTATTTGTGAGTGCTATTTTTAGATAGAATTTATAATTGTTAGTGCTATTTTTAAATACAATTTATTGGAAGGTATTTTTTGGCTATAAAAGGATGGCAAGAGTTTTGAGGTTGAAGGGGGAGACATTTTGTAGAGTGTGCAAATTTTTGAGAGCTTAGAGAGAAGAACACAAACACTCTCTATATTCTCATCATCTTGAGTGAGCAAAATATACTAAGTTCGGAATATTGATTCCGCATATTGCTAGCACAATTGTTGTGGAGTTATTAGTCGTCTCCCCGTTCGTCAATTGGTGGTGCGTCCGAACTAGATGCCTAACACTTGTGGAGGCTGAGATCGAAGAACATCGAACCGACACCTCCGTTCAAGCACGCTACGAGAGGTAATCTATTTACTCCCTTTGAGGCTTTGTGATTTTTTTTCGATTGAAATGCACGAAGTACGCCTCTGGAGATACATGTATGGGTTGTTATTTATTTCCGCTACGTGTTACGTGGATCCCAACAGTGGTATCAGAGCCAATCCTTAGGCGTTTTCGTGCATTTAATTGATTTTTGCAATTTTTGCAATACTATGGCCAATATGTATTAACGAATTGTTCGTCTTACATGGCTAATGGAGGTTGATTGTTTTTATATGATAAATTAATCAACGTAGCAAAAATTGAGACTAAATCAATTTTGAATCGAAAATTTATGGCTATCTTATTTTACGTAAAAATTCTGAATATGATTTAACGTAGAATTTTTATTGTGTCTTCCTAAGTTTTAAATTGTGAATTTATTACTTACGTGGAAGGGTGGTGATCATGGAAAAATCCCTAATCAATGTGATTGATGTATATATGAATGTATGATGATTATTTATATATTTGGGGTTGTAATTATTAAATGGAGGCTGCGTACTCCTTTTATTTTTCATGTAATCTTTATTTTTAGCATAGTCAATTGTTGATGTAAATGCTACGAGGATTACGTGGGGGAGCCTTTTAAGTCGGCGAGCTCTTTGGGGCCCAATTCTTGAAGAGTTCAAGAAACCAAGAAGAAGCGAAGAGCGGCTCTCCGTTATTAAAATATTAAAATGATTAAATGTGGTCTCATTGGCTCGAGACCCATTAAATCATAATTCCATGATCACCACGTAGGATAGATGTTTATGTGATTGACATCTATTTATTTAATATGATTACGTGAGCATGTTAAACTGGTTAATGTGCAAAGTCAGACTTACCTCACCCAAAATTGCGCCTGCATGAAATCCTAGTTAGGAAAATCACTCGCGTTAGGTACCGAAAGGGCGTTGGTAACGACACCAGCGTAACCAAGTCCCCGAACCCAAAAACTCTGGTTCCGTAGAACTGGTCGATCTCTCCCAATCGATCAGTAAGGTTTCCGGTCTACCCTCCAAGAAAGACCGGTGGCGACTCCAAATGCATGCACAAGTTGCATATGCCACCACGACCACACTAAGGTCGAAAGCGATCGACTCTTATCGTCGAATCCTTCTGAAAAATACTCCCGCCGCGATTTGGTATGGGCCTGGGAGGGCTCGCGCCGATCCAAGGCCCGCGATCGGTAATCCATTAGCCGCGTCCGCTTTCGGACGGGTCGCGACAACTGTTCGAGGTATTATTATGTTTATTTGCTGAGTAACAAGATGAGGCTGTGAATGATTTTAGAAAATCAGTTACATAAGAAAATAAAAATGATAAGAAGTGATAGAGGAGGTGAATATGAATTTTCTTTTGAGGAAATTTGTACTGAATTCGGTATCATTCACCAAATCACCGCTCCTTATGTGCGACAATCTAATGGTGTGGCGGAAAGGGAAAATCGATCTTTAAAGAAAATAATGAATGTATTGTTGAATAGTTCCGATTTACCATAGAACTTGTGGGGAGAAGCTATTTTGACGGCAAATTTCATTTTAAACAGAGTACCTCACAAAAAGACACAACAAACTCCCTACGAGAAATGGAAAGACAAAACATCTAATTTGAAATATCTCAAGTGTGGGGGTATTTGGCTAAGGTTGCGGTTCCTAAACCTAAAATATTAAGATAGGACCGAAAATCGTTGATTGGGTCTTTATTGGACATGCTCTTAATAGTAATTCATATCAATTTCTTATTCATAAATCTGAGTTCTCATATATACATATTAATACAATCATTGAGTCAAGGGACGCTTCGTTCTTTGAGATTGAGTTCAAGCAAGCTTCAAGCATATGAATGTGATAGTCTAATATGAAATCAATATAAATCCAAATTGTCACTTTCTTATATGAATACCACTTGGAGATTCATGATTTAATAAATGAAATTTTTGTAAAGAATCTGAGAGAGAGGTTTGTCCGATGTCCGCTCTGTTTCTCGAATAGAGGGAACTTAACTTGAGGACTGCTTGCTCATCGAGCAAAAAAAGTCTCTTCTTTCCTTTCGCTTTATTCACTAATGCGAAACTTAGCGCTCAATACATGCCAAGGAGGTCCAATTATGATTAAATAACACCAGCAACTAACAACTTTACTCGACTCAAATCTCGGGAATATGGAATCCTTTCATTTTTATGTGTTTCATGCCTTGAAACCTCCAAATTGATGGAAAACAAAATGTAACATCAATGCGGCATCTCTCTATACGTTCACATGACTAAAACACTACCTAAATGAGATCAAATTGTTGGAAAATATGAGGTATTTTGATGGATAAGTGAATGAGAAATTATTGCTCTAAGAACACTCATTGAGTTGGAAGTGGGAAGTGACAAAACACTAGTCCCACATAGGAAAGGAAGAAGGCCTTGAAGTGCTTTATATGTGGTTACACTCCTCTTGAGTGGTAACTATTGTAACAAGTACTATGCCTCGCGCGCACGCGCAGGGGGGTGCAAATCCCGGACCCCGACGGAGGCCCGACAAGTTGAAACTTGGGCGCGAGCGCACGACCTGCGTACGCGAATGCGGGAGTGGGCCTCGCGACAAGCCCATTTTTGCCTTCTGTTTTAATTTTTTTTTCCAACTCAAGCCGTTAACCGTTCTTAAGTTAATTACCGGTGTGTTAATGGTATTAACTAAGTAACGGCTGTTATAATTCTGTGGTTACAAAATTAATTACACAACGGCTCTAAACGGCAGAATTAATTTAGCCGTTATTATTTATTTTCGCAATGCCCCACTTAGCCTATAAATAGGTGATTTTCCATTCTGTTCAGAAGGAGAGGAAGTGAGTTAGTAAAATACTACAATCTCAAAAGGAAAACTTTTCTCCCTCTTTTTCGATTCTATGCATTTGCATTATTTTCGATAGTGTTCTCGTGTTATTCAAGTTCGCCGAAGCTTTGGAGTGCTGTGCTTGCCTCTATCGTTGTGTAACCGTTGTATCCTGGGAGACAGACGTCCACGAAACCTCAAAGCACGTACTGGAGGGGACAAATCTGTTTTAAGGAAACTGTATTGAACACAGGCCTTGGTATTCCTTCTAAATTTAATTTATTTATATTGTTATATTTTCGTTCGGATTTTGTTGCTCTGAAGGAAGGTCAGAAGGAGACTCAAAAGGAGGGTCAGAAGAAGGCTTAGAAGGAAGGTCAGAAGGAAGCCTCAGAAGGAGCTTCGGAAGTAGACTGAGAAGGAGCCTCGGAAGGAACTCCATCTGACGGGTCCAGAAGGACTGCATCTGACGAATTTCTGCATCTGAAGGTTCAGATACAGTTGCATCTGACGAATTTTTGCATCTGACGAATTTATGCATCTGACGGGTTCAGATGAAGTTGCATCTGACGAATTTTTGCATCTGAAGAATTTCTACGTCTGACAGGTTCAGATGCAGTCGCATCTGATGAATTTTTACATCTGACGATTTTTTAATACTGCTTCTGAAGGATTAAATTTTGTGCTTCTGCCAACTTAATGTTTTCATATTTGAAGCAGCTTGGTTACATTTATTATTGCGATTCGAAGTTTACATGATTGCAAGTTAAAGTTGGGATCAGAAGGAGGAGTGGCCAAGAACAGATATCAAGGTACATGCTTCAACTGTGACAAGATAGATCATAGCTTTGTGGATTGCAGATCCTCAAAGAAGAAAAAGATTAGTGAGACTTATGGTGAATGACAAAGTCCATGACATGTCTGTTATAAACCTATATTTCATTTCATTGCTTATGATTTAGTTCTGTCATTGTATAGATTAATATACATATTGTACGATTATTCTAACAATCTTAAAACATATTAGTCTTCTCTTAAAAGATTAATCACTTACATGACAGATATGGTGAAGGAAAGAAGTCTTCTATTCCTCCTTCTGCAGATTCGAGAAGGACCTTCAAGAGGGGTCCCTAGGGATTGAAGATTGTGATGGAACAATGATATTTGAATTTTTCCACATAAGTGCAGTTTGATTTTTTGGATCAAACGTCTTTTGTAGGAGAATAAAAGGAATGGACGAAAAGCGAGAAGTCTCATGAAGTATTCTGGACAGGATCTAATTGTCAAACGGTTCAATAAATCCTTGACCAAATTGACGAATTTTTAATTTGTCAATAACACCAACAGGTCATGCAAATCTCATATTTGCGTGTTAGGTGTCTTTTACAGATTCTTTGGTGGACTTCTTACGACGACCAGCCTTGTATGTGGCATTCCAAGAAGTATCTATGTGCCCGTTGAGAGCCTATGAGTCATCGCAAGTCTGAAGCGTTGCCATCAATTCATAATGAACTCTTGTTCGTGACCCTAACGGTCTAATCAGTGGCTAATACCAAGTTATATTATTTATGATTTTGATGTGGTGCTTTGCCCTATCATCAACGAAATCTAATGGTAGATTTACTTATCTTATGGTTTTTGTCCAGATTGACTATTGTGTTTTTGTACTGTCAATCATGCAGACAAAGAGAATACATATTTAGTATTCAAATTGCCACTGGAAATGAAGTTGTTGATGTGGCTGCTAACGACATCACCAAAGGTTTTGCTTTTGCTGTCTAAAGGCTTCTATATGGATCATAGTCTACCTCTGTCAATGTTTTTATCCATTATGGTAAGAAACTTGAAAAGTTCAACTGATTGAATTTTAAAAGGTAGCAGCAAAAGATGTTGGTTTATTCAACAATTTTGAATCTTGCGAGATTCTTGACTGAGGAACCTCCTAAGGTATCCGATGGAGAAACGGATAAGCAAGCCTTCAACGAGGTTAAGGCTTTGGAAGCATTATGACTTCCTATGTAGGAATTATGTCATGAATGGATTATATGACTCATTGTACAATGTCTATTCTGCAATAAGGACATCAAAGGATTATGAGAATCCTTGATCGGAAATATAAAACAAAGGATGCCGAAGCAAAGAAATTTGTTGTCGGACGATTCCTTGATTATATGATGATGGACTCTAAGACTGTGATCAGTCGGGTGCAAGAAATTCAAATGATCTTGCATGAGATTCAGGCTGAAAAAATGTACTTGAGTAAATCCTTGGACCAAGTTACATGCTGGATCGTTTGAGCTAAAGGCCAAAATGGCTATGATGGACTCTGGGCATGTGAACGGGGCAATCCCCATATCACCTAGATTGAATGTTCTTCGACCTGAGAAATTTAAAGGCTCGAGGAATTCCAAGATTGTGGATATCTTTCTATGGGCGAAGAATCGATAATTAGAAACCCAAGGAGCTCGGGATGACAAGGTGCGTGTGAAAACCATACCCTTGTATTTGGAAAATGCGTTGCTATGGTGATGCACCAGGAGCAACGATAAGGCCAACCATATTAAGATATGGGAGGCATCTGAGGCTGCGTTTCGAAAAGCGATTCTTTCCTTCCTATGCGAAAGAGATTGCTTGAAACATGTGCGGCGCCTTGACAAAAAAACAGCGCTTAACAGAGACTCTGAACGCGAAAAGTTCAATAGAAACCTTGAACACAAAAGGTTCAATAGAGGCTCTGCACGCGAAAGGAATGAGCCAATAGAGGCTCTATGTACAAAATAGATGAACCAATAGAGGCTTTGCGTGTAAAAGAAACTCAGACCCTCTTGAGTTGATTCATTGTGATGTATGTGAATTTGTAATTCATACAAACAAGATGCGGTAATAAATCTTTTATTACCTTTATCGATGATAGCACTAAATAATGCTATGTGTTTTTGCTTAAAAGCAAAGATGAAGTCTTAAGAGAAATTTGTTCTCTATAAGAAGCAATAAAAAACACAAATTGGTGAATTCTGTGTATAATTCGAAATTAGATTCGAATAAGACAAGATCTACTATTTGATACATGTTCATACTTGGTGGGATGTTGTAGTTTGGAACTCAACCAAACAAAATATCTTGGAGGAAATGACAATCCTGCTAAACCAAAAGTCAATTTGGTTAAAGCAAATGATTCTGGAAAATGTTGCGGTCATTTCTCGAGCCAATATTGTGGCTAACGAAAAAAATAATAGGTGATAAACCTAGGAGAAGAAGAATGAAATATTTTATCTTGATAACTTGAGGTTTGCTCAAGGAAATGCAATCGGCACTTTACATGTCTATGCATTGTGATTGCCAAGTGGCAATAGCCATTGCAAAAAGAAAGAGACATGTTCGCTCGAGGAGTGACGTGATAAAGCAATTGCTTGAAAATGGAATTATGTCCATTGATAATATGAAGTCAGAAATGGATTCGGCCGATCCTCTGACTATTCCTCGAGGGAAATGGGACTTAGCCAGTTGAAGAAAATCAACAGTGATGGTAACCCAACTTATGTGATTGACGATTTCATGAATTAGGGAAATAACAAGTCATTTGTTGACCTTGTGAAGCATTATTTCCTTCGTAAGGTGAGAATAATGCAATACCTCGAAATAAAGAGGATAAAACCCTTTATGAGCTATGGACAGGTAGGAGACCATCCTACAAATGCTTACAAGTGTGGGGGTGTCTTGCAAAAATGGTTGATCCAAAATCTACTAGTGGATATGTATTCACATTAGCGAATGCAGCCATATTTTGGAAATCCTGAAAACAAGCTGTTATAGCTAGATCCACAATGGAATCCGAAGTGATAGCTTTGGATAAATGTGGTGAAGAAACTGAATGGCTACGCCATTTCCTAGAGGATATTCCAAAATGGCAAAAACATGTGCTACCAATCTGTATACATTGCGATTGCCAATCTGCGATTGTAAGAGCACAGAGTTTTATATATAATGGTAAGTCTAGACATATATGTCATAGACATAATACCATTAGATAACTACTCTCAACTGGAATTATCTCTATTGACTACGTAAAGTCAAAGGATACTATTGCAGATCTACTAACCAAAGTGTTAAATAGAGAGTTAGTTGGAAAATCAATAATAGGAATGAGACTACAGCCCATTACAGAAAAGTTTGTATAATAGAAAACCCAACCTAGCTAACTGGAGATCCCAAGATCTAGGTTCAAAAGGGACAACCTAAGTATACGAACTTAAGATATCACTGTGGGGGTCTATCCCTCAAATTATTCCTATAAAAGAAACAGTGATTTGATATCCCCCAAGTATGTGGAGTAAACAAATTACTGTGAGGGTTTATTAGGAAAAGGATAGCAACTATTTCTTTAATGATTCTTAAGTGGAGTAAATCAATTACTCAAGATTAAGTAATCACCTATGTGAGAGAGAAGTGGGGCCGCTTCAAAGGAGAATTATTGAGGGCTGAATTCTCTAGAAACTCTCGCAGAACCAGGATAATGTTCATGGCCAAAATGAACATACTCATGAGAACTGAACAAACGTTTAGATGATTCCTGTGTGAAGTGTATGGGTCATTTACTAAGAAAGCAGGACAGTTTAAGGACATCATGTCTATTGGACAGCTGGTAAATTAAATATACTTTCACAAGGGAAGGTTCAAAGGATGATACCTACCTATCCTATGCAGGTTTCATTTGTTGAACACTATCACAGAGTCAAAATCAAAATAATTTTCATTCATGTGGGGGATTGTTGGAATATATGAGGTATTTTGATGGGTGAGTGAATGAGAAATTTTTCTCAAAGAACACTCATTGAGTTGGAAGTGGGAAGTGACAAAACGCCAATCTCATATAGGAAAGGAAGAATGCCTCTAAGTGCTTTATATATGATTACACTCCTCTTGAGTGGTAACTATTGTAACAAGTACTATGCCTCGCGCGCACGCGCAGGGGGTGCAAATCCCAGACCCCGACGGAGGCCCGACAAGTTGAAACTTGGGCGCGAGCGCATGACCTGCATACGCGAATGCGGGAGTGGGTCTCGCGACAAGCCCATTTTTGCCTTCTGATTTAATTTTTTTTCCAACTCAAGCCGTTAACCGTTCTTAAGTTCATTACCGGTGTGTTAATGGTATTAACTAAGTAACGGCTGTTATAATTCTGTGGTTACATAATTAATTACATAACGGCTCTAAACGGCATAATTAATTTAGCCGTTATTATTTATTTTCGCAATGCCACACTTAGCCTATAAATAGATGGTTTTCCATTCTATTCAGAAGGAGAGGAAGTGAGATAGGAAAATACTACAGTCTCAAAAGGAAAACTTTTCTCCCTCTTTTTCGATTCTATGCATTTGCATTGTTTTCGATAGTATTCTCATGTTGTTCAAGTTCGCCGAAGCTTTGGAGTGCTGTGCTTGCCTCTATCGCTGTGTAACCGTTGTATCCTAGGAGACAGACGTCCATGAAACCTCAAAGCACGTACTGGAGGGGACAAATCTGTTTTAAGGAAACTGTATTGAACACAGGCCTCGGTATTCCTTCTAAATTCAATTTATTTATATTGTTATATTTTCGTTCGGATTTTGTTGCTCAGAAGGAATGTCAGAAGGAGACTCAGAAGGAAGGTCAGAAGGAAGGTCAGAAGGAAGCCTCAGAAGGAAGCCTCAGAAGGAGCTTCAGAAGGAGATTCAGAAGGAGCCTCAGAAGGAACTCCATCTGGCGAGTCCAGAAGGACTGCATCCGACGAATTTTGCATCTGACGAATTTTTGCATCTGCGGGTTCAGATGCAGTTGCATCTGATGAATTTTTGCATCTGACGAATTTCTGCATCTGACAGGTTCAGATGCAGTTGCATCTGATGAATTTTTGCATCTGACGATTTTTGAATACTGCTTCTGAAGGATTAAATTTTGTGCTTCTACCAACTTAATATTTTCATATTTGAAGCAGCTTAGTTACATTTATTATTGCGATTCAAAGTTTAAATGATTGCAAGTTAAAGTTGGGATCAGAAGGAGGAGTAGCCAAGAACAGATATCAAGGTACATGCTTCAACTGTGACAAGATAGATCACAGCTTTGTGGATTGCAGATCTTCAAAGAAGAAAAAGATTAGTGAGACTTATGGTGAATGACAAAATCCATGACATGTCCGTTATAAACCTATCTTTCATTTCATTGCTTATGATTTGGTTCTGTCATTGTATAGATTAATATACATATTGTACGATTATTCTAACACAAATTCCTCACATTTCACATTTTTAAATGCCCATCTCACTATGTATATTATACGCCTCAAGGACTATGCATATAACAATCACATGCAAAGGCTGGTGATTAATGCTCCTGAACTAGCAAATGCGGGCATGAATCTACATAAACAACGCTGTGTGAGCCGATTTTCTATGTCATTCGTTATTCTCATTTCAGTAAAGCCATGAATCCGAGTTTGAGGATTCCGTAATAGACGACGATGGTGGATTAATCGCAGCTTCAATAGTCAGACATGGTGACGTTCAGATAGAATGAAATCATCCTCCGTCGCCTCCCCTTTTCTGAGAAAACACCGTGCTCTCCCCCCCCAATCCGTGAACTCAGAACCCTGGCCAAATAAAAGAGGGATTTTCCTTCCACCTAAATATGACTTCGATTCCTTCCTAATTTTTCTTCTATTTTTTTTCATGTTTTTCTTTTCCCGTTCTCTTCCTGACTACCAAATTTTCATTACCATTGATTGTGCCGTGGAGGGGGAAATTGAGTTTGCAAGGAATCTCTGCTTAAATCATCGTGGTCATAGCTGCAGATAGGGAGATGGACTTGCAGCGTGTTCCCTTGAGATGGAGATGGAGATCTTCATGACCATGGAGTCAAGAGCCGAAGGGGTGAAATTGGGGGTGAGCTCGAGAGAATGCCGATACCATATACGGCTTCGACTGAAGTGACAGCCTTCATTACTATCCTCATCTTTGTAAGCTGCTCATCTTCTTCCACGTTTTCTTCTTCTTTGATAGTTTGCAAATTGGAAGAAGAAGAAGAAGAAGAAGAAGAGCCCTTAATTGGGACAAAAACCCTAATTTGGCCAAATGTTGTCTGCAAACAAAAAATTAGGATTTATATTTGGGGCAATGATGCAGGACAACGATGTCGTAAGTTCACTGATCGAAAGTTACCGAATTGTGATCGAGAAAGTTACCGAATTCGATAAGTTGGATATTCTCAAAGTTACCGAATTCGACAAGTTACTGGATATCGTTTAGATCACTTTTTTGGCAGTTTTCTGTTTTAGGCAATTTAGAATATTCCGAAATTTTGTTATCTTTAATTCGAATTCTATTAGAATAGGAAAGGTATAGTTTTGATATTGTTATCTTTAATTATTCTGATGCCTAAAGGAGCCCTATCTCTATATATAGGGCGTCCATCTTTTGTAATCGGAATCTTATCATCATTATTCAATCAAATTCGTGCTTTCTTTGGAATTGTTTTCCAAGATTCGCTTCTCTCTGCGTCATTTGGTATCAGAGCAGGTTTCTCCTGTGACGATAACTGATAACGTGAATATTAATCTCCCCGTAGCTAAGGGCCGTGAAAGCGAGCCTATACACGGGCTGAGTTCAATCAATTCGTGGGTCAAACCGATCGGAGGTTTCAAGACTTCCTTGAAGCCATACAGCGTTTGTCCACAAACCCCATACCTGGCGTGCTTCCAGCCGAGCGAATTTCTGTCACTTGTGATCCCGAAGTAGCTATGGATCATGGGGCAAATCACCGTCATCACCAACAAAGGCGACAAGTCTATGTCGAGGATTTTGAAGAAGAAGATTTACAGGACGTGCCTATTCATGGAGGTCGCAGGTATGCTGGATTCCGAGATGAGCATGTTCGTGGAAGTCGAAGATATGTAGGTTACCGACGATATTCTGATCAATATCGATTGAATGTTCATCTCTCAACCTTCGATGGCAATTCGGATATCGAAGACTTCCGAGAATGGCTCTGGGAAGTTGAGAAGTTCCTTAAAGCCATGGAGATCGATGAGGAAGACCAAGTTGAATTCGTGGCGAAAAAATTGACGCGCAGCGCTTTAGCCTGGTGGGAGCAAACACAAATATCCCGACGCCGTCAAGGAAAAGCTCCTATCCGAACGTGGAGACGGATGAAACAAATGTTGAAGGTACGCTTCTTTCCACTTGATTATAAACAAGAGTCGATAAAGGGCGGTGAGGTAGTCCTTGGCAACGTTCCCCAAGCAGCGGCACGAATGCACTGGGATTTCGCCGCATTCGAGGAGAGGCCGATGGATAATGGAAGTAAGACACGGAAGGGATCAAAAATTATACGACAAGATGCAGATGGCGTGATTATGGGCGATTTCGCAGCTGAAGTCGAGAAGTTTTCAAAGTCAAGATCCGTCGCGCACAAGAAAACTTATTTTGAAGCACAACACAAGAAAAGGGCTGCAACTTCACATATTGAGGAAGTGGGAGAACCAAACTTTGATTTTCCCAGGCAGGAGGATATCCACACTCAAGGGAACAAGTCTACAGGGGAATCGGAATCGGCAAAAGCTGACATTGTTGATGTCCATGACGTGCATCAAAAGAAAGACAGTGTTGAAGTAGTGGTAGCTTCCTCTGGTGATAAAAATGAATCGAATCCGATCAATGAAAGAAGCAAATTGGAGATGGCAAAGGTTGCAAGTCCTGAGAAAGTAAAACACGAGCCTGATGAGAAGCACTTGTCTCCATCTGAAGACTGCAGTCTCGTTGATAATCCAGAATGCACCATAAATAGCATGACTTCCCAAAATAAAAATGAGCCAAACGAAGTGCCCATTGATCAGCATATTTTGACTTTATATGTGACGAACACTGTGGAAGGATCTAGCCATGATCGTGGTCTATATTCTCGTTGTTTTGAGGGGCTCTTCGATTTAGCAAACTCTTATGCAATTGTCACATCGGGCTATGATTTTTTTGTCACAGTTTTTGAACTCCACCGTGAACAAAAAAGAGGCCAGATGAAGAAAAGAAAGATGACGAAACATTGGAAGTACAGGAGGAAACGGATCCAGACACGACGTTATAACTCGAGGACGAGTTCTTTTGAAGAATGGGAGACTGATGCAGGACAACGATGTCGTAAGTTCACTGATCGAAAGTTACCGAATTCGATAAGTTGGATATTCTCAAAGTTACCGAATTCGACAAGTTACTGGATATCGTTTAGATCACTTTTCTGGCAGTTTTCTGTTTTAGGCAATTTAGAATATTCCGAAATTTTGTTATCTTTAATTCGAATTCTATTAGAATAGGAAAGATATAGTTTTAATATTGTTATCTTTAATTATTCTGATGCCTAAAGGAGCCCTATCTCTATATATAGGGCGTCCATCTTTTGTAATCGGAATCTTATCATCATTATTCAATCAAATTCGTGCTTTCTTTGGAATTGTTTTCCAAGATTCGCTTCTCTCTGCGTCAGGCAAGGATGCAGACCACATCGTTTAGCGCTATTAAAAGACCCAATTACCGTTGATTTAGTTGAATCACCGAAGACGATGTCGTTTCAAGCCTTTTGTGAGGTAATTAGGATACCTAGCTATGCCTCCTTTATAAAGTTCTGATGAAGGGTAAAAGGTTTTTTAGCTTTCGTCGTTTTTTTTAATGGTTCTCTCTTTGTCAGTGCTTCTCATGTTTATATTAGTTAATAGGTTTTTTTAGCAATCTCTATTCCAATTCGTGGCCATTTCATGATGGGCCTTTTTGATGTTGCTCGATGATATGATGATTCGGGAGTTGCAAATTTTAATTATTAAGTTCGCCTAATTTCAGGGAAACATAAATCGTTTAGTTTCCATGATCGTTTGATATACAAACAACATATTTTATGTTTTCGCATGAAACTAAATGATGAAAATTCAGACTATTTTCTGCAAGAATTGTCCTTTCTTTATGGCAAGAGCCCTATTGAATGGTAAAATATGTGACATGGCAACTTTTCATTTATTTATAACACTCACGGGTAATTAGAGCAACAACTTTCAAGATGCTTGTTACTTTTTTTAATAAATACTATTTGGCCAGCGAATTTTATTACTGGATAAGTCGCATGTGTATCTGTAGTTAATTTGACTATTTCCATGTTTCACTCATTCAACAATGAGTACGGAAATCATATTTAGCATTGACGGTGGACCTAATAAAAAACCAGAAAGGTATTAGAATTGATATGGATAGTGTTTTTCAATTAAATTATAGACTCTATCTCAAATTTAAGATCAAATGTAACTATATTGAACTAATGCTTTGGGCTAACAAACATTTCAAAAGTCCTAAAAATGAATTTGGGCTTATTGTGGACACCTAATTGAGATAACGGCCCAACTTTAGTCTTAAGTTAATCTCAAGCGTCTCCTTTTGCTTTTCATTTATGTTTCTGGCCCACTCGAATCTCCCAAAAAAAAAAAAGCGCAAGGGCAACAACTCTTTGCTTTCTAACAAGAGCCTTGTGATCGGGTAACCTAAAATGCAAAAGAGAATCTTTCATTCGATTATGATTTTTATGATTTTCAAAGCAGAGTTTAGTAAATAAAAAGTCCTTGAAAGGAACAAAGAAAGAGAGATCAAAGAGGGCCCCACAAACAATGTAAAGTTTAAGGAAATTCAATGTGCTACTAAGTAAGAAGATCCACTTTTCACGGTTAATAACACATGGAATCATGTGAAGAGCAGTATTGTTGGGTAGCAAGGGGAATCATTTTCTAACTTCAACAGCTGGTAATCATTTTAGTTTTATTTTCTTGGCCCACTTGATGGTACTGCAATTTGAATTTTATAATGCAAAGAAACCAATTATAGTTCACAAATTTTGACTTGACTGAGAAGACCGAGGGCAGTCATTTTTATTTCTTATTTTTTGGCCAGTGAGAGACTTGAACAGTGCGCTACGAAGTTTTCAGCATCCCAGAAATTTAATTATATGGTTTTGTTTTGGATCTTCGTTAAGATTCCAGATCATTGAATCAATTGTACTAAAAATCTCGAATATCAACAAATGGAACATTATCAACAATTGCTATTTAGTATAAATTGATAACACGACCATTTTGCATTTAGAAATGTTTCAATATATCAGTTCAAAGATTAAACTTCAATTTTTTTTCTCGTTCAATTGGATTGGTTATGATGTTACTTATATATTTTTTATTTGGTTTCATTGACCAGCAGAGGGGGGGGGGGGGGGGGGTATATTGAGGCTTGGACATTGGTGATGGTGCCTAATCAAATAAAAGAAACAATAAAGCCATCTCTATATAATCAAGCGAATCAAATTACTATTATTGTGTTCGACTTTTAATTAAAAGTTCTTAGGAGACATCAAAAGGCGATCTCCCTCTTGAAAGTAGTAGTAGATTATTTGATCATTACAATTCTCATAATTTGGTTGAATGCGAATATGTTGACTTTGATTTTTTTAATCTCATTTCGATCGGTTGTTAAAATATTTAGTGTCTTATAACAACTTATTACACTAAAGTGGAGTTGGGAAAATTGAATTCCTGACATATATTGCCATCTCTAGATGGAACTCTGTGCTCCGTAGATCTGAACTATAGTTGTTCCATTTGTCCTTTCTTTTCAATTATAATTATTATATAGATTATGACGGACTTGATAAGTACTCAGTACATCAAGGATGATTTAAAATCGAATCATTTTGTTAGTTAGATCTCGATTCAGACAAGCCGCTCCATACAAATATTGATATAACAAAAAGCATTAATTCGAGAAGACCAAGAGAGTGGTCATTTTTTATTTCTGTTTTAAGTCATCCCCAATAGGTGAGGATTTAGAGCTGTGTGCTCTCACGTTGTGCAGGTTCTCAATCGTTGAATCTCTACCACTTTAAGCCATCCATAATCGCATGCAAAGTTCTCCAGAATCTGGAGCACGTAATTTTCTTACTACTATTTTCAGTAGATTTCCACACTGTAAAAGGTGAGTGTAAGGATATCACCATACAAAAAAAAAAGGTGAGTATAAGAATATGAACAACTAATAATATCCTTTTGTTTTCTTTTTCTTTTAAATTTTTTATATTTTCCCTGATCGGACGCTTGGTATGGAGAACACATGTCATAAGAAAGTGACAAAAAAAAAGTCGTATTAGCATTTTTTTTTTTGTTGGTCAAATTAAATGAACTTACTAGAGGGACTTTATTACATAATTTGACAAGTTATAGGACTTGATTGCACTATTTTTTTTTGAATTTCTGATTGTATTTTCGTAATAAGTTCTAGTAATTCAAATGCACTTGTTCCAGAAATGCATCTTGCAGGCTTTACTCCTTCGTATTTATAACAGCTCTTCCGAATATTTCACATGTGGTTAGTAATTTTGTTATACGTCGAAGTTACTTTTAGTATGCTTAGAATTTTTTTATTGAATACTACATGGTCAGTAAAAAATATTAAGCTTGGATAAGTCACGTGTGTATTTGAAGTTAATTTACATGTCACTCATCCAACAATGAATGTGGAAATTATGTTTTACATTGACAGTAAACCTAATAGAAAACCATAAATGTACTAAAATTAGTATGAATAGTGCTTTTCCAATTAAATTATAAACTCGATTTCAAATTTAAGATCAATCCTAAGTATATTGACCTAATATTTTCGGTTGACAAAAATTACGGAAGTCGTAAAAAATAATTTGGTCTTTATACTGGACACCTAATTGAGATGACAACCTAGTCTTAATTATCCTCGAGCAACTCCTTTTGCTTTTCATTTAGGTTTCCAGCCCACTCAAATCTCTGAGAAAAAAATAATTGCAAGTGCGACAACTCTTCGCTTTCTAACAAGAGACTTAGGCTTGGGTAAACTAAGATGCAAAAGAGAACATTTGATTATATTTGTTATGCTTTTCCAAGCTCAGTTTAATAAACCAAGAAGGCCTCAAAAGGCATAAAGAAGCAAAATCGAAGTCGGGCTCGACAAACAGCATGAAGTTAAAGCAAAGTCAATGTCCTACTAAGTAAGACAATTCGCATTTCACAGCTAATGACAAATTGAATCACGTGAAAAGCAATATAAATAAGCACCAAGTCGAGTCATTATCTAACTTTTGCAGCTGTAATAATTTTTTCTTCCTTAGATCCCTTGACGATATTGTAATGTGAATTTTATATTGCGAAGAAATCAACTATAGATCACAAATTTTGTCTTAGACTGAGAAGACCGTCGGCGATCATTTTTTATTCGTGTTTTTGGAGAGTAACAGAATTGAATAGTGCACTACTAAGTTGTCAGCGTCCCAAGGATTTGATGGTGATTAGTTAACTTAACTAAGGTTGCATCACAACTCGTTACACTAAAATCGAATTAAAAAAAATTGAATCCCGAGCCAATTTGCCACCTCTAGACGAAACTCCGTGTCTCCTAAATCTAATTTATTTGTTCTCTCTTTTAAATTACAATTGTTATATCCATGATGACAATATCAAGTACTAAGTACCTTATGGATGATTTAAAGTCACATCATTTTATTAATTAGATCTTGACTCACACAAGCCCTCAACATACAAATATCGGCAAAAAGACACATGGAGTGCTAATATTTGTGTATAGCGCTTACTTTAATGTCAATATTTTTTTAAAATCACTTAAGTGTTAATTTTTTTGAAAAACGGTTAATTGAGTGACAACTCCGATGAGCATCGTCGAAAATGCTACGTGGCGCCTACTAGCTTGCCGGAAGATCCAACTCCAAGTCAACAATAAAAAAGCCAAAAATTAATAAAAACATTCCACGTAATTAAGGGTTTTTTTGTTGTCTTTTGTCATTTTTTTTTCTAGGTTACAAGATACACATTATATATTAAAGATATACAGATTGTAGCCGTCAGAAGATAAAAGCATATATAAAACGCAGAAGATGAGAGCAGATAGAAACGCAAAGTAGCGAATAGAGAGAAAAAGAAAGAGAGAGGCCGTGACGACATTCTTGAGAGTTCTCGTTTTTTTTTTTCATTCGATCTAGTGATAAGATCGTTGTTGACACCTGATTTTTGACCATTTATTATTGTGATTTTTATTCTTTAAAATTAATTAAAAATATCAAAAAAGGTCATAAAATCACAAAATCAACTTTGGAAGCCTTGGGCTAGCCTCGGGGACCAATTTTGAACAAAAAATATTTTTTGGTATTTTATAATATTTTTCGAATTTATTTAGTTATAAAAATACCCAAAAAATCAGACAAATACCATTCGTGGACAGAAAAATACACAAAAAATATTTAATAATTTTGTTTTAATTTCCTCTTCAAATTTGTCACCTTAAATCTTGAAAATTCGGCTCGGGTTACTATGTTTCTTCACAAACATAAACCCGAACCGAGCAAAAAAATTCCTTTTCGAGTCTTTTAATTTTCAATTCTCACTTTTTATAAGCTATGACATTGAATTCTAAAGTCTCTAAATGCAATTGGGTCAATTTGCCCTCCAATTTGATCAATTTTAAACAAAAGGGCTTAATTGCATAAAAATCTTTCAATTTAGTCCCCGGTTTCACAATTTTTAAAATTAAATCGCACACGGGCTCACCCATTAAAATTAAACACCTCTACACTATGGGTTTCATCGTGATGAATCCACTGGTGGCCTTAATTTGGACTAATTCGATCGTTTGGGCACTCAATTTGGCGAAAATCATTTTCGGATCCTAAGGGTAATTTGGGATTTTCATTAAATTTCAATCAATTGATTCACGCAAATACCCAAATTTGATGGAAAACATGCCAAGGAGTCCGATTATGACATCAATTTCATGAAAAGATGTCGATTTTGGGCTCAATTGGGCGAGGATAATCGAACCGGGCCGGTCGGGTCAGGCCCGACCGGGTCTGCAACTGAGTTGCAGACCCGCGCAGGACAAGCACAAAAACAAAAAAAAATGGAGGAGAGGGGCCGGCCGACCGAAAGCGAAGGGTGGTGGAACCATGTTGGAGCAAACGGCGGAATGGTGGGTGTTCCACTAGCAAAAGCCGGTCGGCCATGGGAGAAAAAGAGAGAGGCCGAGAGTGAGAAGGGAGTGCGGACCGAGAGAAAAAAAGGGAGTTCGGGCGAACGAGAGCAAGGCGAGCGGAAGAGCATCTCCGGGACCTTCATCAACCCTCCCCGATCATCACCGAAAGATTCTTGGGCGTCGCCGAGCCCACGACAGGTCGGTTTTGCTTCCCGACTACCTTTTTCTCACCCGCATAAAAATTATTTGACAAAATGCCTAAGTGAGCACTGAATTTTCGAGGCTCGGCCGGATCATCCCCGAGCTCTATTCGTGCTAAATTCGCCTTCAAGCTTCATTAGAATCTATCCTAAGCTCCGTATGCTACTTATTTTGCATTAAAACCGCGAGGAAAACCGAGCTCGGAGCTTCGACGGCCACGGTTCGGACCAGGAGCTCAACGAGGTATTTCAAGCGACTGTCAACCGTCAAGGAGCTTCAGGTAAGTCCTTAAGCTGTCATGGGATGCCACTTGAACGATTGAAGTCGACATTAAGGCAAAAAAATTTTCTGCAATTACCTCGCCGGAGTCGGCTCGGTGGCCGCCGGTTCGAGGCTTTTCCGACGTCCCATTTGTCATGTTTTTGTTGATAGTTGATGTAGAGTTCGTGGGGGGTTGAACGGTGTCGAAATCGGGACTTGAAACGGTTACTTTTACGTCGGTTTGGGGTCCTCCGGCGAGTTTTCCGGCAACTTCGCCGGAAAAAGCACTACTCATCGTCTTCTCCGGCGAAGTCGCCGTCGGTCAACGGTCGTCGGTCAAAGCTGACGTGGCGTGCCACGTAGGCAGCCACGTCAGCGTTGGCGGGCCCGGGCCGATTAAATCAAAGCCCAGATCGGACGGCCGTGGCTTTGCCACGTGTCGCGATCTGGGAATTTTGGAAAATAAAAAAATATTTTCAGAATTAATAAAGGATTTTCGAATAAAAAAAATAAAATCAATCGGACGGTTGAAATTCGGCCAAGTGGCTCTCTGTGAAGCGTCCGATCTTGTCTGAGATCGGATGCATCAGAAGAGGCCACGTGGCGCAATAAGAACCGTCCGATCCTTAGATTTTCGGATAATAAAAAAATTGATAAAAAAATTGAAAAACCTTCAAAAACCAAAAACGGCGTCGTTTTGTTAGACCGGTTTCGACCCGTAAGGTCGGGCCGGGCGCCCGAGAGGCGCGGTCCGGGTCGACCCGGCCCGGAAAATATTTTTAAATAAATAAAAAATCAGAAAATAAAAAAATAATAATAAAAAATTCAAAAATCAATAAAAAAAATAGAAAATCATAAAAAAATTCAAAAAAATTCGGAAAATTCAGAAAAATTCTAAAAAAATCCCAGAAAATAGGAAATGGCCACATTCAACTGGCCATGACCTGTTCCGGGTCTTTCGACCCCCGATCTTTTCCGAAATGACGGTTTTGCCCTTCCGGCAAACCGTCTTCCAAAAAAAATTCTAAAAAAATTCAGGAAAATCCCAAAAATAGGAAATGGCCATGAACAACTGGCCAAGACTCATTTCGGGTGTTTTGAACCCCGACCCTTCTTAAAATGACGATTTCGCCCTTTGGACGAATCGTCTTCCAAAAATTGAAGAAAAATCAAGAAATTCCAAAAAATTCTCAAAAATGGGAAATGGCCACAAACAACTGGCCATGGAATATTTTGGGTAATTCGGTATCCAAACCTTCCAAAAATTGACGATTTTGCCCTTCGGGCTAATCGCCTCCAAATCTTCTCATTTTACCCCTGGTCCGAAGTCACACCTTCCTTAAGCCTTTATGGTTATACTAGGAAGCCATTGATCTGAATTGATGTGCATTGAAGTGATTTATTTATGTACTTGATTGCGTTTTCATTTAAATTGATTGTGATTAATAGGAACAGTCTTCCAATCTGCATGAAATCCTAAATTAAGCCTACATCGCCTAAAATTGCGCCTGCATGAACTCTTGGCTAGGAAAATCACTCGCGTTAGGTACCGAAAGGGCGTTGGTAATGACACCGACGTAACCAAGTCCCCGAACCCAAAATCTCTGGTTCCGCAGAACTGATCGACCTCTCCCAATCGGTCAGTAAGGTTTCCGGTCTACCCTCCAAGAAAGACCGGTGGCGACTCCAAATGCATGCACAAGTTGCACATGCCACCACGACCACACTGAAGGTCGAAAGCGATCGACTCTTATCGTCGAATCCCTCGAAGAATACTCCCGCCGCGATTTGGTATGGGCATGGGAGGGCCCGCGCCGATCCAAGACCCGCGATCGGTAATCCATTAGCCGCGTCCGCTTTCGGATGGGTCGCGACAATCGTCAGTTGTATTTCTATTTTTCTCGAAGACTAGTGGATTCGCAGAGTGCCTCTACGGGGAGACGTAGCTCGGGTTTGGATGAATTTCAATAACAAATTCTCTGGTGTGTTCTTTTAATTCTGTTCTTTTATCGTTATATTCTGCTAGTGTGGATTGTTTGCTTGGATTATATTTCTGGAATCGGTGTGCGACTCCTATCAGGTTTTCCTTCATGCATATATATGGATTATATGTTAATGAACGTTTCTAGTGGAGATTTAGACTAGTGCTGCCGTGAAGTCTTGAAGTGCTGTTTATTAAGCGAGTGCTTGGCATGGGTTTTGTTCGTGATATTACATCAAGTTCTGAGTGTTGAAGCCGATAGAAATCTTATTTTAAGATTTGTGTTATTTACTTTTGCGAGATTGAGAGATTGGAATTTGGGATTAAACATTGTGTACATTATTTGATGTAATTGAGGTTTGGGAAACACTAAGAGTATTTGAGTGACTCGATTGTGATATGTAATCTTCGTGTATCGCTCATTCTATAGTGGAATTCGTTGTTGCTCTTCCCGTGGACGTAGGTCTTTACAATCGAATCACGTATATCTGGTATTCGATTTATTTTCTTGTTCTGTCTATTCATTATTCGATTGCTTGTTCCGTGCAACAGGTTCTTTGACCCCTCCATACTGCTCGATCACTATATCAAAACCTCATCGAAAAAAAAAAAAAAACAAAAAAAGGTTGAAAGAGGTTTAAAGTGGACCATCGCGAACAAGTTCTCTTTCTGTTTTTGAGCGACGGATCTGGGCCACCATCCTCGAAGATGAGTGGGGGACCTGCCATCAACAAGTGGGAAATGATCCAAGAAGGCTGATGGGCAGCATCGCGACATCCAATGACGCTGGAGCTTCCACGATCAGTTTCTCTTCATTGATTCAGTTCACTTTTTTTGTTTTCTTTTTATTTTTGTTAAAATTCATATCATATTTGGGTCTATCCCACCCCATTGGTGGGATCTTTTTATCCGGACCATATTAGGTCATGTTTGAAATTTATTGTACACCAAACACCGAATATGATAAGAGTTATCTTATCCGAAATTTTATCTTGACGACCAAATACAACCTTAATAGATTGGATATGGATCTAGTGCAAACCCACATAGAATTGGCTTTCATTTTTTAATCTCATTTTCTTGGGTTTGTAAAATTTAAGTGTCCTATATCCATCACACTAAAATTGAGTTCCGAGTATGTGTTTCCAACATTTATTGCTTGCCTTTAGGTAGAACTTCATGTCATGTGGATCTGATATGTTCTTGGCCGTTTGTTCTCTTTATGAATTACGTCTGTTATATCCATGATGACCGACTGTATAATACTTGGTACACGAGTAATTACTCTGACAGCCGGTAGTCATTCGTTTTTCACTTTTTCGAGCCACTGGACGTTCGACCAAAAAAAAAAAAAAAAAAAGCTACTTGATGCACGTGCAATTTAAATTTTGAAGTGCAAACAAATCAAGCAAGCAGCATGTGTATACCAGCTGGATTACTCGATTGTTCACAATTCCGCGGTGTGCTCTTGATTGAGGCGACTGGTCTTTTCTTATGTTTAATTTTGGCCCGTGACAACTAAGAGCAGCTTGCAAGAGCTGGCGAACTTGCATGACGATGATTGAAAAAATTAGTTGCCGATATTTGTAGACGACGTTTAGATCGAACTAGCAGTATTCAGTTCGTGGGATGAGTTTAAAAGTTAGTTTTAGTCTAATTTTCTTTTGTTTATACTTCAAGTTAACTATTTTTCCTTGACTTTTTAAATTTTAATTTTTTCCGTATAGATATAATCTGTAATGTATTTTTTTTTTACTTTATGTTAATATATTTAATGAGTTATGTAAATATCCATGTCAAAAATAGAGAAATATTGGCGACCAATACTTGGACATCCCTATGGGAAAAACTGATATGAATTTTGGAAGAGTTAAAATAAGGTTTTTATAATACATAACTTGAAGATTGATGCATACTATACTTGTAACTTGATGTTGCTGTAAAAAGATATTTTAATCTATACCATTGATAAGGAAAATCAAGGACCATTTCAACCTCGCGTTTCAACACGCGAAATTCCATGAAAAACATTTGCATATCTAATTAAAAACTATTGGGAGACATGGAAAGGAGAACTCCCTCATCATAGTAGTAGAAGATTGTTTGTTCATTTTACTATTCTTGTTTGCTGAATGCGACTCTGCTGCAAATTCACCCACGTAAACCCGCATGGAATGGACTTTGATATTGTAATCATATTTCGATCGCTCGTTAAAATATTTAGTTCTTATAGCAACTTGTTACGCTAAAATTAAGTTAAAAATTTGAACTAATTACGCATATTGCCATCTCTAGATGGAATTCCGTGTCTCATGGATCTACATGATCCTTGTTCGTTTGTCTTTTCTTTTCGATGACAATTGCTACATCGATGATGATAGATTGTATAAAATACTTAGTACACCAAGGATGGCTTAAAATCGAATCATTTTATTAATTAGATCTTGATTCATACAAGCCCCCTTATATAGGTATCAATGAAAATACATATAAGGAAAAGGATTAAAGATGCTACCTACGACGTGCAGATGCGAGTGTGGCCTGCGACGTGCATATATGAGTGTGGCTTGTCCTTGTCCATTTCTTTTCTTAATTATATTGTATTTTATAGAAAAGGACAGACCATAAAAAGTCCTTGCTAACAGGCGATAATTCAAATCGAATCATTGTTTTGTACTATAATAGCGGGTAATCATTTGGATTTTCATTTTTTGCAACCCACATGATGGATCTGCAACTTAATTTCTATAGAGCGAAGACATCAAGTAAATAAATCAATTAAAGTCTATAACTCATAGAGAATGTTATGAATGGAGCAAAAAGCAATCTTCTGTATATTTTCATATGGAACTAACTATACAAAGAGCAGTGATTCCCGAGCAGAACCGCAAAAAAAAAAATAAAAATGGTTGCACCGAACAGCAATGAAATTGGGCAGAATCACAATGAACATTTACACTAAAATACGGATTGAAAGGCGAAGACAAACACGCCTAAATGAGGGCAAAGACTCCTTTGCAATTACAATATCGTCATATTTGCTCTCAAGGCAAGTGGCTATTCTGCAGAAAAATTCAGATATTTAAGAAGATATCTATTCGTGTTGGACTACCACAGTAATTCCTGCACGTTATCCAACTCGCTGAATCTTGACGATGGCTATGCTCCCTCGCGCCTGTGCTCTTGGATCCGCATGGTGAGATCTTGCTTCTGAATCTCTGAACAATCGTCCTCTTCAACTGTGTGCGGCTGTGTCCCGACGAACCGGAGATTCCTCCCCCTTCCGTCGAAGTAACTACGGATCAGCAAGAGTTGGCATTAGTTCTCCTCGACTCGAGAAATGGACGCTCCGATAACGTCTCAGTATCGCCGCTTACTCAGAGATGGAGCAAAAAGTAATCTTCTATATATATTTTCTATATGGAACTAACGATACAAAGAGCCTTTGTATAGGCTGTCTAGAGTGCGATCTAAAGTAACTAACAATTACAAAATCAATCCCAATTAATTAGAATCAATCAAGGAAGATTATGACCCTATCGGTAAAAGACTTGGAGCAATCATTTTATTTCTTCTAGGTCTTAGGAGCAATATGCTACCAAGTTTACAGCTTTCCAAGATTTTGACTGGCTCTTATTTACTAAAAGGTGAGAATACCGAGCTGTGTAGTTGATACCCATCTCCTCTTTCTTTCTCGCGATTTAGGTTTTCGTTAAAGTTATAAATTGTCGAAATTGACCAAACTGAATCAATTTGTACAAATAAAAAGATTTAGAATTGAATTGACACTCATCTCCTCTTTCTTTCTTGCGATTTAGGTCTTTATTAAGGTTTTAAATAGTCGAATCTCCAATACTGAATTGGCGGTCGATGATCTCATAAACCAGTACAAGGTTGCTGTGTTTCCATTAAAAATACAGACACGAGTAATTTGACATTTCCTCCCGATAAACGGAGTTTCATAAATCACTTAAAGGGATGATTTGAAGGGCTTTCTATCAATAAACCTGTGAAATAGTGAAAGATGATACATGAAAAGAAAGACTTATTTAAACTAATGGCCAACCTTAGTTAGATATAAAAGCCTAAGTTAGCCTAACTCCTAATGTCAATAAGTACGACATATGAAAAAAAATGCTATTCAATAAGTAAATCAATAACACGGCCATTTTAGGTTTTTAAGACCATTTTGAACGGTAGTTTATTTCAAAATTCTTGCCCAATTAGTTAATTATAAAGCGACTTCAATATTTTAATAACATTTCATTGACTTGCCCAAGAAGTGGGTTTACAAGTTGTATCTAATCAATATTTGTCCAGTAGCGATGGGAGAAACGGATGTGGAGACTTTAGAGGTTGGCGGGGGTAAAGATCTAATGGTCATAAATGCTATGATCCCCTGCCATAGAAGCAGGGGATCCGGACACGACGAAGATGGCCGGTCAAGTAAAGAAATACTAAAAAGTATTACTTACAAGAATTGAACACGAGTCTCGCGCAATCCTGAAGTTGGCTTCGATGATCTAATTTCAGTTCGAATACCAGCTGTATTACTTCAATTATTTGTAATTCCACGTAATGGTATTAATTGAGGCAACTGGCTTTTTTCTATTTTAATCGTTGACCAAATGAAGGCTCGCAATTCACGGCAAATGAAATCACGTGAAGGGGAATAAAATTGTAAATTATTTGAGAGTCCTAAGTCCTAACGCCACGTTCAACCCTTTTGATCTAAATTATTTTTCACAATTTTTTAAAATTATCTTTGAGTAGTGTGGAAGTCGCGAGGGTTGTGCTCCACTTGTGCCTGTTCTCTGCCTCGGCAGATGGCTCGCATTAAGAATTGAGTTGACGGACAGACTCTGTAAATACTTAATGTCTCCATTCATAATATTTTTTTTTTTAATTTCCAAGGGCGACGATGGGGGAAGTCGAATCGGGTTTTGTTTTACTACTTAAACAGCAGAGGATCATCCCTTTGCTTTCATCCTCTTTTGCGCTCAAATCTCTTCTTGGCCTTCTTTTGTCTCCCATCGCTCTTTGCTTTGCTCTGTGTTTCGCTCTTTCTTCACCTATAGGCACAACCGTTCTTCCTCTTTCCTCCTCCTTCAGTGTCTGCTGCTCTGTTTTCCATCTCTCTCTCTCTCTCTCTCTCTCTCTCTCTGGTTCTTCTCCTCGGCACAACCATTCTTCCCCCTTCGTCTTCAATTACTGCTGCTCGTTTTCATCGTTCTTTCTTCGACAATCATTGCCCTTGCCCTGCCTTCTTTGCCTCTCATCGCTCTTTGCTTTGCTCTGTTTCGCTCTTTCTTCAACTCGCCACAACCGTTCTACCTCCTTGATCCTCTTCTCCTTCTTCAGTATCTGCTGCTCTTTTTTCCATCGTTCTCCCTCTGTCTGTCTGTCTCTTTGTTTCTTGGAAAGTTAAAAAAAAAAAAAAAAAACATCAACGAGAAATGGCGATCGAGTGCGGCCTTCCTACTGTATGGGAACTCTTGAAGGGGGCATATAATTTGCTCAAGGGTCCAGTGGAATCCGCCATGTCCTCCGAGACCTTCGCCAACGGTCTTCGGGAGGAAGTCCGAAATCTTCAGAACGAGGTTGAGAGGGTCGATGTTCTTGTGCAAGAGGCCATAAATAATGTTCGCAACTTCCACGGCGTCTTCACGACGTGGGAGGCAAGTGCTAAGAAGGCCTTGACGGAGGCGGGAGACCTGTTGGGCAAATTCGAGGCGAGCAAGACTTGTTGCTACGGGAGACTTCCCAATCCCTATAGCCACTATAAGTTCAGCACGGAGGCCGAGGCCGAGATAAAGGTCATTCGGGATCTCGCCCAAAAAGGTAGCGCATTCAAGGAATTGAACGACATCTGCTTCATCAATTCTGCTCCGGGGAATGTCGCTTCTCCGATTCCGGCCAGGAGAGAAGGCAAAGATGTCGTCCAGTCATCGACCTCTGTGATTAAGCTCAGTGACGATGATAGTGGCTTCAAATCCAGAGCTTCTGTCTTACAGAACATCATGGATGCTCTTGACAATAACAGCAACAGCGTGGTCGGGGTCCACGGAATGGGCGGGGTCGGCAAGTCCACCCTTTTGGTGGATGCCGAGAAGAGAATAAGGGAGGAAACATCGTTCGATTGGGTTGCCACGGCCAACGTGTCCGAAAATCCAGACATCAAGAAAATTCAGAAAGAGATAGCGCGCTGGTTGGGCCTTACTGACTTAGACAAGGAAGAGGATGTCAGTACGCGAGCGAAGCTTCTGCGCGAGAGGTTGGAAAAGGAGGAGAGGGAGAAGAAGAAGGTGCTCATAATACTGGACAACCTGTGGGAGCGGTTGCACTTAGACAAAGTCGGCATCCCTTGCGGACCTGACAACAAAGCAAGAGGATGCAAGTTGTTGCTGACGGCGAGAGATCAACGTGTTTTGCGAAGGGAAATGCGCTGTGACAGCGCTTTGCTCCTTGGTAAGCTGGAAAACGAAGAGGCAAGAAGATTGTTTGGGAAGATGGTGGGAGGCAAAGTTGAAGTTGAGTTGGAACCCTTGGTGGGGGAAGCACTCCGCATATCTGCAGGTTTGCCTTTCCTAATTGTCGCGATATCTAAACTCTTTATAGACACTAGTTACTCTGATTGTGAGTATGCTTTGAAACAAATCTGGAGCGAAGAAACGGGTAAGGTGATAACTAACACGCTGCAACATAGTTATGGTCGTATAAGCGAGGAGGCGAAGTCATTGCTACGACTTTGTGTTGCTTATGGCGTGTCTGAGCCATATATTGAAGATTTGGCGAGGTACAGCTTCGGTTTGGGGATATTTCAAGGAGTTAGCAGCGTGCAACAAGTTAGAGTTAGGTTGAGCTCACTGATCCATACTCTGCAAGCCTCGTCCCTTCTGTTAGACAGTGAAGAAGATGCCGATGGTTTCAAGATTCATGACTTGGTTCGTGAGTTTGTTGCCTCGTTTGCCTCAACAGATCACCCTTTTCTTGTTTTGAAAGATAAAGATAAGTGGGAAACAGCGTTGTCGGAGGACAAGCTCAGAAGTTGTGAGGCGATATGCTTTTCCTACGTCGACTTGGAGGAGCTTCCCCAAGAATTAGTTTGTCCGGAATTGCGCATCTTTCTGTTGTTCGCAGACAATAACTCTTTTGAGGTCCGAGATTCGTATTTCAACTCTATGAAGAACCTCATGGCCTTAGATCTTACTGGGATACGTCTCAGTCGTTCGCCTTCACAATTTCAATTCTTGAAGAACTTACACACCTTGTGTGTTGATTATTGTTCGTTAGAGGACGTGGCCATTCTTGGTGAGCTAAAAGTCCTCCAAATTCTCAGCCTTCAAAACTCAAACATTCATCGATTGCCAAAAGAAATAGGGCAACTAACAGAGCTAAGGTTGTTAGATTTGGATGATTGTTCGGAACTACAGATAATTGAAGCGGGAGTGCTCGGAAGCTTGACCAAATTGGAAGAGTTGTATATGGAGGATAGCTTTGATAAATGGAATGTTGTGGAGCTGACTCCAGCAACTAATGCCAGTCTTTTTGAGTTGAACAATATGAAGAAATTGTGCACTCTGTATGTATCCATTCCTGATGTATGTATCCATTCCTGATCCGAGTATGCTCCCAAAAGACCTAGATGTTGAGAAATTAACCGAGTACAGAATCCGAATAGGTAATGCGCAGCGCTGGAGTGAGTACGAAGGATCAACGACATTGGAGCTTGAGTTGGATCCAACGAGCGATGTTCTTCGAAAAGACTGCATACAAAGTTTTTTACGCAAAACAGATGTGTTGTTTTTGGACGGGTTGAAAGGAATTGAGCAAAGTATCAGCGCATTGTCCCTGGAAGGTCTTCCACAATTAAAGCATCTAAAAGTGGAGCATAGTCCGTCCATCCGTTACATCCTCGGATGGTCTTCCCTTCCTGCTTTTAAGGCGTTGGAGACATTAATTCTCGAGAATCTCATCAACTTGGAGAAGATATGCCACAACCATATCTCCACCGAGTCCTTGAGGACACTAAAAGTAGTACGAGTTGAAAGTTGCGCCAAGATGGAAGTTCTGTTTCCTTATTTAGTGGTGAGAGAACTTCCACA
This sequence comes from Rhodomyrtus psidioides, assembly GCA_021437785.1. NCBI lineage: Eukaryota > Viridiplantae > Streptophyta > Magnoliopsida > Myrtales > Myrtaceae > Rhodomyrtus > Rhodomyrtus psidioides. Next base: position 15,286,545 of record JAILYB010000003.1, on the reverse strand, counting down.
GCTAGAAGAGATCAAAGTTGTCAGTTGCGAGTTAATGCGTGGGATTGTGGAAGTTGATGATGATCATGGCAAATTTGAGTTGCCTAAGTTGCGTGTATTGGAATTGTATGACTTGCCAAATATTGAGAATTTTTTCACCGCTGGGTCGGCTCCTTCGAGCACCGGGTCGGCTCCTTCGAGTAGTTCATCAGACGACCAAGTTGGCACTCAAATTCCATTCTTCAATGGACAACAGGTAACTTCCGACTAAAAGAATATAAATTATTCATTACATTTTCCTTCCTTTGCTAATTAGATGTAACACAGATTGTGATGCTTATTCAATTTGTTATTTTTCAGTTAATTTTCTTCATGTTTGTCGTATCCGCTCATGCTGGGTAGATCTCCAACTAATAGTATGAACTCCGTGTAAATTTGGTATGAGATAGGTTCTGAGTAAACCTTCAACTTACATGCTGCTAGTATATCTACATTAACAGGGTTTCATACAGCAAAATTGAAGGGAATTTTGGCATTAAAATAATTCATGAGTAGATTAGTTTATAATCTTTTGAATGGAATCCATGGAATTTTGTGGCTTTGCTTAATATTATTTATTTTGTCGTAGTCGAGCCGGAGATGACAATATTCCAATGAGCGAAACACACAAAAGTAAAAACTTGTTGTATGGATGGGAGCGATGAGTGATGGCAGGGTAGATGGGAGATTGTGAGCAACTTTACAGAATGAGGATTTTCTAGAGGTAGTGCATTGAACTTTAGGGGAAAAAAACCAGAAAATAAAGATTTCCGTGGTAGTCCTGGACAATTGGGTCTGTTAACCTAAAATATTATGATTTCAGACATGTTGGCGGCGGATTTAGACACACCCTCAAAGAACTTACGATAAGAAGGACGATTAATTGAAATATGTTATGAGAGCTTATCTTATAGGAAGTAGTTTAGCTTGAAGTACTTTGTAATTTATGGTAGATAATTTTCGTTGTCATTAGTTAAACTGAATGAGTGCTAATTCTTGATAACTATGATATCCCTTATTGTTAGGAAACTACAAACAAAATCTAGTCAGTACTTCCCTATTTATATTGGAAATAAATGGTATAGTTCGTTTGTTGTCTTTTGTGGTCGTATAGTTGCTTTATAGATTATAACTTAGCTTTTTTTTTTTATCGTATATGCTTATGAATGCAAAAATTATCCTAAAGATTGTAAATTATCTTACTCGTAAATTTCCATTTATAGTAACCTACTATAGCATGTAGCTTTTCTTCCATTCCATTTAATTGTAAATTCTATCGTTGATGGGATTGTTTGTCAGGATTCAATCCCATCCTTAGAGTGCTTAAAAATGAAAGGACTTCCCAATCTGGAAGAGATATGGAGCGATGAATCTCCATTGGAGGTGAACAATCTGCAATCTCTTGAAGTGGTGCAATGTGAATGTCTCTCAAAGGTTATCAGCTCCAGGTTGCTGGTAAAACTTCACAAATTGCACACTTTAACAATCAAAGATTGCCCTTGGGTGGAAGAAATTTTTGACCTTGACGGACCAAGCGCCAATGGAGATGTTGAGACTCTGTCTGAGCTAACCACCTTGGAAATAGAGAAGTTGCAAAGCTTGACACGCATATGGAATAAGAATCCTAGTGGAATAGCGAGTTTCCATAATTTAAAGAAGTTAAAGGTGAAATACTGTGACAACCTCGGGTTTATGTTTTTCCCTTCCATGGTTAAATCTCTCACGCAATTGAGAGATCTAGCCATAGAAAATTGCAATAAGATGGAGATGATTATCAAAGAGGAAGAAGGGCTGGGAATGGAAATATCAGAAACTTTGTCATTCCCTATGTTGACCTATTTACGCTTAGAACGGTTGGAAAGTCTGACGTGCTTCTCTCGTGCAAAGTGTAAGATGTAGCCCTTTTTTTCATCACTGAATATTTTCTTGTAATTAGATACATCCATACAATACGAATGATGACATTCTTTTCATTCAATGACAATCTGATGACAGGTTCACGAGAAGCTCGGAGTCAGGATCTCATCCAACCACGCTCCACCGTACTTTTCAATCAAGAGGTACGTGAAATGTCAAAATGTTATATAAACCGGAGATGAAAACTAACTAAATTACTTATAGAGCATATTTTGGTTAAAAGTTTAAAAGGAAATGAGGGGCGTACAAGCATCAGAGTTGCCAACATGTATGAGTAGCAATTTTGTACTTTAAATTTCTCCGGAAATAGTTTCCATAAAGATGGTTGAACATCTCTTTTGGTGCAAGCATGAACAAAAATTGGTCAGTTAATTGCTTTAGAGTGATGTGATATTTAGGCATTCGCTAGTAGATAAAATCACACCTCCTACTGTGTCACACCTCTTCTATCTAATTGCTAATTTTCTCCCGAAAGCTATGCTCAGCTGCATTTTTCTTTCACTACATCAATTGAGTGACTTCTAAGTCCTAATGTTAATTACCCTGTTGACGTGGTTCTTGTTTCTTTAAATAAATTCTTCCTCGTCTCTAAGTGATTTTTTTTTTGTCAAACTCTTAAGTGACGTCTATGTCCTAATGTTAATTACCCTGTTGAGGTGGTTACTCTTTTAATTCTATGAGATACTTTAGGAAATTATAAACGGTATTACTATAGACATTAAAGAGAAGTGGACAAACAATTGCGCAATTAAGGAAAGCACACGGCTATTTTGTCTAAAGCTAAAATTGATGATGGGGCCCAAGGCTCCTGCAATATAAGTTGAGGGTCCCACAGTGTGGTGTGTCTGAGTACAGGATCCCCTACCATAATGGTAAGGGATCTGGATCCGTCTGTTCTCCTTCCCTCTTGTGGCTCGCTTTTAAGGGAAACTTTAGAAAACTTACCCTTAATTCTATGAAACCGTATTGGTATACAGATGTTTTTACTCCTTTTTGTGCAGCTTAATAATATCCTCTCCTCCCATTCGCACGTGTCTACATTTACATCTTGAGAGCTTATCAATTCATAATCAAACAGAATCACTAATTTCACATGATCGAATTTCGCAGATTGACTTTCCGAAATTAGAGGCATTAAATGTCAGTTGCTTGGGTAATCTCGAATTTATATTTTACCCGCCCGTGGTTAAATCTCTTGCACAACTAAGAGAACTAAGTGTATGCAATTGCGTCAACGTGGAGGCGATCATCGCGGAGGAAGAAGGGTTGGGAATGGAAACATCAAAAACCTTGGCATTCCCGATGTTAGTCAATTTATGGTTAATGAATTTGAGAAGTTTGACGTGCTTCTCTCGCGGAAAGTGTAAGATTGATTTATTCTTTTCATCACTTAAGATCTTTCTTGTAGATAGATTCATTCTGGCAATGCAAATAATGACATTATTTTCATCCAATGAAAAAAAATGATGACAGGTACACGGGAAGATCGTAGTCACGGCCGCGTCCAGTCACGCTCCAGTGTACTCTTCAATCAAGAGGTGCGTGATTAACGTTACCTCTATTAAATATACCAAAGCTAAAGCACAGCCAAAATTAAAACTAACTAAATTTACATAAGATCTTTACTTTGGTTGAAGTATCTCACAAGAGAATGAGTAGCACACGAGCATATATATTCAGAGTTGCCACAGACATGTACGAGCTGGAATTTCTTACACTTAATTTCTTGGTCAAAGGAAGCTTTACTCTCCCCTAATTGCCTCGGCAGGGAATCTGAGCCCTCTCCCTGTCAATAAAAGGAGTGGCGAAAATTTACGTCATGGGTCCCACATGATAGTGTGTCTTGAGTACTTTTTTTTTTTTTAAATTTTTGGTCGAAGTGTGTCTGAGCACTTGACTTATATTCTTTGTGGCGTAATCTTGTCGTAATCTTGTTGAGGATGACAATAACCCAACGAACGAAACACAAAAAACTAACTAAATTTAAAAGAAAATGAGTTGTGAGTTGCCGACATGTATGAGTAGCAATTTTTGGCCATGCATATAATTTTAACTTTTTGGGCGAAAATTTGAGGCTGAGGGTTTGCTCCACTTGCTAACCCATTTCTGAAGGAGAAGTTCTTTAGATGGAATAAAATTGGCTCATTAATTAAATTAAACTCTCCATTTCAAGATTATCAAGGGAAGGCTGGAAATTAGAAGCCACATTAGCATGGAGACTTTATTACTCTTTTTTTTTTCCTTTTGTGCAACCTAATAATTCACCTCTCCCCCTGGCACTCATCTACATTTATATTTGGGAAGTTCATGAATTTGAGATTTAATTAAATCACCAATTCCGTGAGCGAATTCCGCAGGTTGCCTTTCCGAGATTGGAGACATTATATATCGTTATGGTGGATAACTTCGAGTTTGTGTTCTTCCCGTCCGCGGTAAAATCTCTCGCACAACTAAAAGTACTAAGCTTAATGAAGTGCAACGACATGGAGGCGATCATTGCGGATGAAGAAGGGTTGAGAGTGGATACATCAGAAACTCTGGCATTCCCTATGTTAACTGGATTAAATTTACAAAATTTGAGAAGTTTGAAGTGCTTTTCTCGCGGGAAGAGTAAGATTGATCAATTCTTTTCATTACTGAAAATTTTCTTGTTGATAGATACATTTTAATGCAATATGAAAGATGACATTCTTTTCATCCATTGAAAAATCTGCCACAGGTTCGCGAGAAGCTCAAAGTCAGGATCGTGTGGAATCATGCTCCACTGCATTCTTCAATCGAGAGGTACACGGTTAACGTTATGTCAAAATATTAATTAGATATACTGTTACTAGACAAAGCATAGCTAAAATAACAACCGACTAAATTATTTACAAAGTGTATTTTGGTTAAAATTCTATGAAATCAACGAGTAGCGTACAAGCATAAGTGCACATGTATGAGTTGCAATTTCTTACTTTAAATACATGTGGGCATAGTTTCCATGAAGATGGTTGAACGTCTCTTATGATATCGAACAGGATCTCTAAAAGCAATTGAGAATTCGTTTTCTCTCCATCACCAAACTAAGTAAGATCTCACCAAACTGAGTAAGATCTCAAGAGTCCAGGGCTACGAAAATCACCCATTTTAGCTTTTACATGAATTGCTTGATCATTTCTTCGACAATTTAGCTTGAGTAAATGTATGATCTACCATTGGTATTTAACTATTGGGTCCTCCGGCACCGCTAAAATAATAATGAATCTTAAAATAAAAGGAAAATTTGATAAATTAAGTATATTTAATTCTTGATGTAAGTAAGATCTGTTCATTTGACCCAATCAATTCCTCTCTCTCTCTCTCTCTCTCTCTTTAATAATTGCTTTCGCTTAGCCTAACCTCATTGCTTTAGAGTGATATTATTGATTTGAGGCATTTGATAGTATATCAAATCACGCCTCCTTCTGTAGTGCGCCATTTGATAATTTGATTGGTTGCCATTTTAACCTCAGTCTCTCCATCATTTTCCTTCTCTTAGCTGCATTTCTCTTAATCAATTTATTAGCCATTTTATTGTTGTGCTAGCAAGAAAAGCACAAAGTGTGATTTGATCATTCTAGGAAATTAAATTAAAGAGTGGGAGAGATTTCATCTGCGTTTGGGATTCATGAGAAACTAAGGTCATTATAGGATTGTCACATGGGCATATATCCAAATTACCATTTTGCCCATTGTCAACAGAGTCTGGACAGAATTCCTACTTTTTATTTTGTGACCAATAATTCTAATAGCCTTCTCGTCCTAGAGTCATCGACATTAGTACGGATATTTTTCTTTGTGCAACTTAAGACAAAAATACCAGTTCCGTGAAGTCATAATTTTCACCTTCGCACTCCATCAATATTTGCATCTTGGACTGTCATGAGTACAGTAATTTAACAAGATCACCAATTCCATGAGAAAATACTGCAGGTTGCTTTTCCTAACTTGGAGAATTTACATATTGAATGCGTGGATAACATCGAGATAATATGGGGCAATCAAAGTGCTGAGGATTCTTTCCACAATCTAAAATCGCTTCATGTGGATGGATGCAATAAGCTAAATTGTGTATGGGACAAGAAGCTCCACGGTCATTTTAAATTCCAGTGGCTACGATCTATTAAACTTTCTAGATGCAAGAGAATCACCTCTCTGTTTCCAGCCTCAATAGCTAGTGATCTAATGCAACTTGAGGAGTTGGAGATCCATGAATGTGGCATTGCAGAACTCATCGAGAAGGAAGAAGGATTAGTTCCCAAATTTGTATTCCCAAATTTAACCTCCCTCAAGCTTAAGCAGCTGACAGAGTTGAAGTGCCTCTACACCGGAACGCATACTTCCCATTGGCCGGCATTGAAGACCTTGGAGGTGGATGGCTGTTACAAAATCGAGATATTCGCTTCCCAAACTGACAATGAGATGCGACGTCATAAACAATCTCTCTTCTTGATAGAAAAGGTACGACGTGAGATTATATTAAGGCCACAACTCTACATAAAAAAATGTGAACTGTGGGGCTCATCTTGAATCCATAGAAATATTTCAACATTGGAATGTCACATGTTCTTCAAGCAGTGAGTGTACATTCTTGTCGTTGTTGGACGTATTATATTCATTTTCGTTGATTCCGTTTTAAAAAAGGTTTAGGCTAATCCCGATGGTTTAGCTCTCTCTCCTAAGTGCTACAAAGATTGAAAACATGTGGCATGTAGTGTGATATTACGGCTGTACAGGTGTATTGTCAATTTTGAATCCTAAAAGGATTACTGATGTTATGCTAAAAAACGGAAAGCATTATTATTAACATTAATAAATGAAATTTGTAAAATTGTGACTGTAATTGATGCATGTCATTTTCACGAGGAAGAAATCTTTAGAAACGTGGATTTAAGAAGTAACTTAACTTAAATATGGATACAAGGAAAATATAAAAAGATTAGCGATAATGTTTATTTGATGTGGAAACATTTCCTTCCGATGACTCACATGAGACTCAACATCTTGAAATGCAGTTATTGTGTGCTATATTAAACTTATAATACGCGAATACTCTTTTCACCAAGCTGGTTTTAAGTTCTTATTTAACTATTTTTCTCAGGGCGCATTCCCTAATGTCCAAGAGCTAAAATTGGATTTGTCGGAACGGATGGAGATATGGCATGGGCATTTTCACAATGAAGAATTCTTCTGCAAGCTTAGACTTCTTAAGTTTCGTCATCTCTCCAAGGAATCTCAAATATCTGCATGTCGTTTTGTTGAGAGTTTAACCAACTTGGAAGAGCTAGTTCTATGTGAATCTTATCTAGGAGAGCCAAGCAGCAATGAGGAAGTCATAGAAGGCACAAGTCATGAGCTAAAAGTAACATTACTCTCATCGGGACATATTCGACGTCTACATACTCTAGATGTGTCTCATTATGATGGATTATCAAATATGTTCACACCGTCAGTAGCTGAAAATTTAGTTGCACTCATAAAATTGAAGATCAGTAATTGTAGAATATTGACAGAAGTCATTAATGATGAGGAAGGTGAAGAGGGGCGTGTAGTGGCTTTCAATCAGTTGAAGTATATTGAGCTTAATGGGTTGATAGAGTTGAGATGTTTTAGCTTAGGTGGATACACTTTGATGTTCCCTCTCTTGGAAGATGTCATTGTGAATGCATGTCCCAACATGAAGTATTTCTCCGAGGGACCAATAAAGACGCCAAAGCTGGAGAGAGTACAAGTAGATGTGGAAGAATTGTATTTTTGGAAGGGAAACCTCAACATCACCATCCAAAATATATTTGAAGAAATGGTATGCATTAGAAATTGAATTTGTGCAATTTTGGATGTTTTTTTTTGTCACCGACAAAGTAATTGCTTTTTTGCTAACTAGAATTTTATGTTTAATGATTCGTATTTTGACAGGCTGCAGTTGTTGGGGCTAAGTTTATGCGGCTGTTTGAATTTCCCGAGCTAGTTGAAAAATGGCACAACGAACATAATCCCATCAAGTCATCTTGGCAATTAGCTAACTTGGCGGTTGATAATTGTCCATCATTTATAAATGCAATTCCATCCAATTTGATGCTTGTTTTACAGGAAATGACAAGCTTGCATGTGCGCAATTGTGAGTCTTTGGAAGAGATATTCGATCTTAAAGGGCTTGAGGCTGTGGAAAGCACTCAAGTGCTGCCTTGGCTATCATATTTGAACTTGATCAATCTACCAAAGTTGAGGCAATTATGGAACAAAGATCTTCAAGGAACGATGCGCTTCAATTCTCTAAGCTCTCTAACCCTGTATGAATGCAGCAACCTGAGACACGCTTTCGCTCCATCAATGGCTCTGTGCCTTGCCACTCTAACGGAGTTGAAAATAAAGGAGTGTGGCCAGATGGAAGGAGTGATTGAAGAAGAAGAGCAGGGAAGCGCAGTGAAGAAGATTACATTCCCGAAGCTTCGGAGGATAGTGTTGGAATGCTTGCTCAATTTGACTGGTTTCCTATTAGGGGAAAATCGTAAGCTGCAATGTCCCGAATTAAAATGGCTATCCATTAGCCACTGCCCCAAGATGAGAAGTTTGACTTGGCAATCTTGGATGGAGATTGACAACGATACCCCTCCACTATTCACTCCACAGGTCAATCTTATGTTTCTTTATCCAATGCTTTTGTTAGATTCCGCATCTTTCGCGAAAAATGAATAATTTGAAAAAAAAATTCCTAAAAATGTTCGCTTATATCGCTTGAAATAATTTGTTGCTATTGATAAGGAAAACATTTTCCATTGACTAATTATTTCAAGCGGTATAAGCAATTGTTTCTCTAGAAAATATTTTTTAGATAATTCATTTTTCGCGAAACAAATATCAAAGTACCAATGAATATTCCCAATTAGTGTTAGTGCTGAATAGAAGAAATAATGTTGAATCGTGCTTCTGCTTCAATCATCATCACCATGCCGTTGCTTCTTCTCCAATTGTTAGGCACGTTCCACATTCAAGCAAATAAACCTAAGAAATATTAACCTTATCATAAGATCAGTGCAAGCAACTATATATATATATATATGGTAATCGAGGTGTCCGGGCTAGCTTGTGCGTACCTCGACTATTCCTCTGGGAAGACTAGCACAGCAACCCACCGCCATGGCTCTATTTCTTAATATTCATCTATGCACTCAAGTAAAATGGCATTTTTCTATTTTTGATCCATAAACCGAGAAGTCACCATTGTAATTTTCCAAATACTAAGGGGATAAGGCGTTGCTAGAATTAAATGTCCATTAAGCCACTTAAAAACTGATGCTCAATGTACCATGATTATAAATGCATTTATCATTTCATGCCTGTTGCAATGTCTTTGTCACTAATCAACTAAGATGAAATCATCCATTACCCCCCTCCCAGTTTATGTTGCTAACAGGCTCTTGCTTTCTCATGATTTGGGAGAGCAAGGGAGGTTTGGAAACTCTTTCTTTGGGGTCATAACTCGATGTATTCGCATACATTGCGTCATTAGTTTTTCATCATGGCAGGTACAATTTCCTCAGCTTCAGTGGATGATTCTCTCCCATATGGACAATTTAACCAAAATATGGGCTGATGATCCTCAAGAAACTCTCACGTTTGACTATTTGCAGCTACTAGATTTTCAAAACTGTAAGAGCCTCGAAAAATTGTTTCCGTATTGGATAGCTATAAGTCTAACCCAACTTAAGGAACTTCGAGTGCAGTCTTGTGGGATCGAGGAAATAGTCTCTAGTGGAGATGACACTTTACACTCCAATACTACTCAAGTTCTTTTCCCGAAACTAATCTCTCTGGTGTTACATGATATGCCACGACTGAAGAACTTATGTCCTAACTTGCCCATTTTGAACTGGCCATGCTTGAAGAAATTGCGAGTGACTCACTGTGATAAAGTGAACATGTCTTATGTGCCATCCATGAACAAGTGGACTCAAAGAGACGATCAACAGGACCTTTCAGACCGAGAAGAACACTCTTCATTTGATAGGGTATGATTATCACTGGTCTTCCTCGGTGTTTAGTTTGTTCTTTAAGGCATTCACTAATCTCATGTCCATGCACTAATCTCATGTCCACTACATAATTAAGTCGCGTTTTGATATTATAGAAAACATAATATCCCTTGCATATCAGTTTGTCGACAACATAAGATATGTCTGGTATCTAAAATATACTTTTCATTTCTGGAAGCACCATTACACAGAATTACAAAAATAATTACAGATTTTTGTTGACAATGCAATATGTTTATAATCTTATCAAATCTAATGTGCTTGTTGGGGAAGTTAATGAGGATTTTACACGAGATCCATTCCATTGTTGATGCATGTCACATGGCTTGAACTTTTCTTCTTTATTTATTTTCTACAAAGTTCATAAGAAATAAACTCAAACAATTTTATTGTGAAAATGACGTTAGAATCTCAATTTACTATATTCTACTTTATCCTTTAGTTCACCCATTACATTTCATCCTAAAACATAATCACTTCACATTATACTTTTATAGAAAATTCGAAAACCTCTTATCTATAGGTTTGCGGTGCGACATTAGATATCTCTTATATCTTAAGCACACTTTTAAGTTTGTGTGCCTAGTACGTTTCAGAAACATTATGATTACATCCCGTTACATAAAGTTTCCAAAGATAACAATTTTTTGTTGGCAAGTTATGAAATTTCCAATAAAAAGATGAATTTGGTGAGCTAGAGGACACTAGAATTTAGATTCACTCTACTGACTTAACCATACCAACCGCTCCTCGAGATAGGAAAAGCTTATGCAGGGCTCTTGAGATATAATGAACTTTAAAAAGATGACGACCTTTCATGTGAGTCATGTTAATTAGGTTTACCTTTTACAACAATGATTTATTGCTGAACCTTTTTTGGATTTACTTCTCTCATTGTATTGACAATTTGACAGGAGTTTCCCGAATTAGAGAGACTTTTATTAGTCCATAAAGATATTGAGATGATACAGGATGGAAAATATCTTGATGACAACTTTGGCAAGTTTAAAGCATTAACATTGGCATGCTTTCATAATGAAAAGGCCGTCTTTCCATCCAGATTCCTTCTAGAGAGATTTCAGAATCTAGAAAGTCTCGAGATCTTTTGTAGCTCATTTGAAGACATATTCCCTGGCGAAGGGCTTGCTAAAGTGGGAAAACATGCTGTGCTTGAAAGTTTTAGAAGGCTTAAGTTGAGCAAGCTACACAAGCTAAAGCGCATGTGGAGAGAAGACTATTTAGAGTCAAAAATCCTTCAAAGCATAAAAAAGCTTGAGGTTTGGGATTGTCCTGGTTTGACGATATTATTTCCAGCAGTGACATCCTTCCAGAATTTGACAGAGTTGGTGGTGAAGAATTCCTCTGGATTGGTACATTTAGGAATAGCTTCAGCGATCGCAAGTTTGATGTATCTTGAGGATTTGACAATAATAGGATGTGAAAGAATGAAAGAAGTAGTGGCAAACGATGAAAATGGAGAAGGAGAAGTGATTTCTTTTGAGAAGATGAGATGGTTGACACTCAAGAATATGGCAAGCCTAGAATGCTTCTCCTCCACCACAAGTTGCATCTTGAGGTTTCCGTCCTTGTTTAGTATCAAAGTGGAAGAGTGCCCCAAATTGAACATCTTTTCTAAGGGTACCCTAAGCACACCAGAGCTATATTGTGGGACACTGTTTGGATACAAGTGGGAAGACATCCGGGAGTGGGAGGGTGATCTGAATAGAGCCATAAAAAGGTTGTCGGCATAAACAAATATATATTGCGCAATAATAAAAATGAGGTGAAGTACAGATCCAATTGAAATTCATGTCTTTCATCAATTTTTGTTTTTCATTTTTCCTTTTTCCCTTCCCCCGGCCCGGGAGAGAAAGAAGAAAAGTTGAATGATGAATGAGATATTTTCATCTTTCATTTCTTTGCTTCGTTCGGTCAGGCGACATCATCCATGATCCACCCCCATCGGATCTCGCCTCCATTCTTCTTCGAGCTAAACAGTGCGTCACGCCATCCCACCATTGCTGGAGAGAAGACGGAAGTGCAACGCCAGAGATGGCACCAAGTCTGGACAGTCCTCGCTTCATCAACATCACACTCTCCTCCCACTCTTGAAGTTCCGGTGAACTCATAAGTTCACGCTTCTTCATCAACATCATTTCTCCGGCTACCAGAATTTCTTCCGATTGCGCGTAAATTATTTCAAGTCGGAAGTTGGTTTTGGTAAAACCTTCCTCACTTGTCGTCTTCTTCAGCTAGGGCTCTCTTTTTAAATTCGTTCCTTTCGTCCTTTCCCCTGTGAATCTACATCTTGTTTATCACTCTGGCTGTCCGAAAATGTGGATGCTCCGTTTGACATTCGTTGGCCGATTTAAGAGAAGTGAGAGGCCTTGGGTGTGTGGAACCATAAAAAACCAGCTCAAGATGCCAATCTGCTGGACTGTTTGGTCCTTCCTGTACTTGAGAAATGACAGCTTTAACACTTCATTAATTTGACTTGCTACGAAAAGATTTGGCAGAGATTGGAAATTAACTTTATCCCCACATCGCCATTGGGGGCATTCTTTTATGTTGCAAGGATGGCATGGTAAGAACTCAAACTAGCATGCCAAAAAATGAAATATATGAAGGCTGTTTACATTTTTGCTTTTTCTATAGTGTTCTTCCATGTTGACTTCACTTGCGTAGGAAACCACATGACATGTTATTTTCTGAAAAATGTGCATGGTATATGTTTAAAACAGGCATGTATTCTTAACAATGGGATAATTGAAGCAGGCAAAAGAATGAAAGGACAGTTTTTCTGGTGATCAGAGATTCGAGGTGATAGATATCTTAAATTGTTGGAAAAGCAAATGCTAAGGCAAGTCTTAAGATTAGAATGTAAGTCCTCTTACATGGAGAAATTTGCTTGTCCATATCAACATAGTCTCCTCGTGCGATTTACATATACATCTACTTTTACAATATTGCATAACGTTGTCAAATTGCAAAATATATTGCTGTCTAAATAACTAATGCGAAAGACCTAAAAGATAAGGGGGTGGCTTATTATGATTCTGAAATTTCATTGTAGATTTAATGACTAATAATTTTAATTTGGGGGAAAAAAAGATGAGTTTACTTTGTCTAAACCAATAGTTTGATAGAACCTTATTTGAGCTGCGCTTGAAAGAATTGAACAGCTTCAATTAAAATTTTCAATTCCATCCATAGTCCAGTCATCAATGTATTTGCTTTTTCCGCTGCGCTTGAGGCCTTTGTGGCTGAAATTCGTGTGTAGGACATGGAAGGCTTCTTCTGAATGTTTACCCTATTGCACTCTAGGAGCACATATTTTTACATTTGACTTCGGATTGTAGGTTAAGATTGATGACTTTCATCACATGGTTTACTGTCTATTAAAACTCATGAAACTAGCAACATGTGTGTGATTTGATTCTCTCATTAGTGCATGCTCATGTTTGGTCCTTTTTCCACCATAAGTTGGTTTTTCAACTATGCACATGGGCAGACTACTCCTGTTCAATTCACTAGGCAACATATTCAGGAAGACAAAAAAATTGCGACTATCAGTTATTCAGACAAGTCATGGACAATGAAGCTGAGGAGCTATAGATACGAATGGGGGGCATTCTTTTATGTTGGTCCGCCCGCATTTGCAAGAGAAACTCGTCTGCATGTGGAGGATGTTTGCGTGCTTGCGCTCATTGATAGGGATAACGTTGGGTGCAGAGTCTGCATATTCACTAGTGCTGGTAAGGATTTGATTTACATTGATTGAGATAAACTTTGGAAATATCACTTTGGCTGGTCCAAAATAAATTCAGTATTCCAAATAATATCTCCGTTTTATAGTGTTGATGAATAAGTGAAGCGTACTTATATTTCGACTGGGTTTGTAAGGTTCAAAATGATCCATACGCACACACTCATTAATGCCACAAGTCAAATCCGAATGAACTGAAAAGGATGTGCTTCAGGATGTCCATTTTGGTTTATCCATTCTTGTTACGTCATTCTTCATTTTGAATTTGAAATCAAGTCTCATAGGCTTATTAAGATTATGGGTTTTATTTTTCCCACATGGAATACCAAAGAGGTTCATGAGAAAATATCATGAGAATCTCTCAAAAAGGATGCTTCTGAATGTGTCAAATAATGCAATTATTTGGCCTATGGAATTGGAAAATGTAATGAGATGGTTGGGTTATCAAAGGGTTGGAATGAATTTGCAGAGCATTACTCTATCAAAGAGTCTGGACAGTCCTCGCTATCAACATCATACTCAACCCCCACTTTTGAAGTTCATCAAATTCGTAAGTTCATTCTTATTCACGTATCATTTCTTCAGTCTGCTAGTATTTCTTTCGATTTTCTTGTCTTCTTGCGCGTAAATTAGTTGAAGTCGGAAACTGGTTTCGGTAAACCTTCCTCAATCGTCGTCTTTTCCCTTGCACCTTTGACTTCAGGTCATGTAACTTAACCCTAAAATCTGCATAGTGCGTGCTTCTCCTGTGAGTATATGTGGTCTCTTGTTTATCACACTGGCTGTTTGAAAATGTGGATGGGCAGGGTACTCCCTGTGTATTCATCAAGAAACATTTTCATAAAAACGGAAAAGATTCGACTCTTAGGCATTTGGGCAGATTGTGGCCGGTGAAGATAACAAGCTTTGCCTACTATCATGTGGCCTTCTTTTTATCAATTGAGTCTTGTTTCTGCTTACATTAGTCTCTTTTCTTTGTTCTTAACAAATTCTTGAATAGGTTTTAAGGAACTCTTCTGTTTTTCAATCTCATTTGATTACAAAATACTAACTCCCAATCTATTCTAAACCTTTTCATAGCAAGTCAAATTAATGTAGTGCACATAAACTGTTTCTAAAGCTGTCGTTTTATAAGTACAGGGAGGACCAAACAGTCAAGCAGATTGGCATCGTGAGGTGGTTTTTTATGGTCCCACACTTCCAAGGCCTCTCACTGCTCTTGAATCAACATCAACAAATTTCAAACGGAGCATCCCTTTTCAAGATGATGACGAGGCCATCTTGTGTTAAGGATGGCACAGTAAGATCCCAAGCCTATTAACTCAAATTGGCTTGTCTGAAAGTCAAATATATGAACGCTATTCATATCCTTGCTTTTCTCTAGTGTTTTTCCAAGTTGACTTCACTTGTGTAAAAAACCACAACATGTCATTCTCCTGGAAATGTTAATGGGTATATGTTTAAAACTAGGTATATATCTTAACAATGGAATAATTGAAGCAGGCAAAAGAATCAAAGGTGGGACATAAGCTGGTGGACAGAGGTTCGAGAAGATTACAATCTTCTTCTCTTTAGAGGATGTGAAGAGTCTACATATTGTGGGGCGGGCATTCTTTTCTACTGGTTGGCCTGTATTTGCAAGTTGACTTCACTTGTGTAAAAAACCACAACATGTCATTCTCCTGGAAATGTTATTGGGTATATGTTTAAAACTAGGTATATATCTTAACAATGGAATAATTGAAGCAGGCAAAAGAATCAAAGGTGGGACATAAGCTGGTGGACAGAGGTTCGAGAAGATTACAATCTTCTTCTCTTTAGAGGATGTGAAGAGTCTACATATTGTGGGGCGGGCATTCTTTTCTACTGGTTGGCCTGTATTTGCAAGAGAAAATCTTTGCCTGTAGAGGATGTGCAGAGTCTACATATTCACTACTGCTGGTAAGGAGTTGATTTACATATATTAAGATGAACTCTGGAAGTGTCACTTTGGCTGATCCAAAATAAATTCAGTATGCCAAATAATATCTCCTTTGTATAGTCTTGATGAGTCAGTGAAGTGTACTAATATTCCGTTTGGGTTTGTAAGGTTCATAATATCCAGATGCGCACACTCATTAATGTCACGTTCCAAATTTGAATGGACAGAAAAGGATGTGCTTCAGGATGTGATGTTTGGTTTATGCATTCTTGTTATGTTCTTCTTCATTTTGAATCTGAAATCAAATCTGATAGGCTTATTAAGATTCTGGGTTTTATTTTTCCCACAGGGAATACAAAGAGCTTTATGAGAAAATACAGTGAGAATCTCTTCAAATGGATGCTCCTGATAGTGTCAAATAGGGCAATTATCTGGCCTGTGGAATTGAAAGAATGTGATGAGCTGGTTTAGTCATCGAAGGGTTGGAATGGATTTGCACAACTCTACTTTATCTGTGAGGACCCCAATTTTTGGTCTTCAAATCTTAAGGGAACTCCATTTTCCGTGCAATCATATTTGATAAAAGTATGTCCGCAATAGAATATCCACCGAACTATTTGTCTCGCCAAAAGTGGAAGATGCTGGTTATTGCTGTCATGTTTTGGCCAAGCTTGAAGTCTAGGGGGATGAATTGCATTCACCCAAGTGTCCTCGGCTTTGTAAGGCAATGGAATCTGATCAGGTCTGCGAAGTTCATGGCATATCCTAACGACATTAATCAGCATGGAGTTAGGGGAGAGACGAAAGTTCAAAATGCTCATCATGAGATTTTTGAGGTGTGAATTTTAATCTACTAGCGAATTATCCCCTTGACAATGTTGTTCTCGTGTTTGATTCGATTTCCATGCACTAAGGGTGCGTATGGTAACGCTCCAGAAAAAGTATTTCTGTTTCCAAAGTGTTTCCGGAACACTTTGGGAACAGCAACGCGTACGGTAAAAAAATGTTCTCAAAATGTTCCAGGAACACTTTTTAGAAAAAAAAAACACTTTTAAAGCATAATTTAGTAACAACAAATACTTGTTTCTGTGTTCCCAGAACATTTTTTAGAAAAGGTTTTGGAACACTTTTGTCAAAAAAAATGAAAAAATCTAAACAATTCTAAAAAATTTCAAAAAATAGGAAATGACCACAATCAACTGGATATGACCTGTTTCGGGTCTTTCGACCCCCGATCTTTCCAGAAATGATAGTTTTGCCCCATCGGCAAATCGTCCCCCAAAAAATTCATAAAAAATAAAAAAAAACTTAAAAAATAGGAAATAGCTACGATCAACTGGCCAAGACCTATTTCGATATTTTGATCCCCGATCTTTCTTAAAAATGGCGATTTCGCCCTTTTGATAAATTGTCTCTCAAAAATTGAAGAAAATCAAGAAATTTCGAAAAAATTCTCAAAAATGGGAAATAGCAACAATCAGTTGGCCATGGAATATTTTTGGTAATTTGATATCCAAACCTTCCAAAAAATGATGATTTCACCCTTTGGGCAAATCGTCCCAAATCTTTCCATTTTACCCCTAGCCCTTAATCACAGGTTCTCTAAACCCATAGGGCTATGTTAAGAGACCTTTATTGTGAATTAATGTGCGTTGACATGATTCATTTATCCACTTGATTGCGCTTTCATTATACGTGATTAATTTTTTTATAGCTGATCTTGTCCATATTATAATTATAAACCGTGTATAAAATTTGATTTACTAAATTGAATGAGATTTAATTTAATTTTAATATATATATATAGTCGTCTTAATTAAATGAAAAAATTGGAACATATTTTTTTTTTTGCGGTTACCATAAGCGTTTCTGTTCTTTTTTTGTTCTGAGAACATAATTTTTTTGCAATTACCAAACGCGTTTCTGTTCCCAAAAATCGTAGCCGGGAACAGAAACACAAAAAAATGTTTCTGTCCCAAAAGTTGTTCTGGGAACAAAAACGTTACCATACGCACCCTAACTTTCCATATCATTAGGCTAAGAGAGACTGTGCTAGAGCTAATTCATCCTCACAGTTGATGTCCACTCGTTGGAGATTTTTTTTCCATCTGTATAGTGTTTATAATATAGTCCAATAGATTATTAGAACAATACTCATTAATAACATGTATTAGAAAAGATGTTAGCTTGCAATTTCTTTCATCCTTGAGCACTTTCAGAGATAAATTTATCATTGGATTTCTTCAACTACTTGCTCTTTGCCCCCCAATTTTATCCTTGGATTTCTCATTCCAGATAAACGATTTCATATTTTGGTTGTTCAAACATGAACTTGTGCAAGGTGTTTCGGGTTGATTCATCAAGCAGCGTATTCAGGACAGCAAATAGCAACTCTTAGGTATTTCAGAGGGACTTTGTCTGTGTTTTTCCTGTTGTTGATGTGCATTTCCGAGAGAACTCATATGCATGTAGGAAACGTCCACGTGCTCGAGCTAATTGATGGGCATAATAATGTGTTCGAACTCTCCATTTTGAGTGGTGCCAGTGAGGACTTGATTTACGTTATTTGAAGTGAGTACTCGAAGTGTCACTTTAGGCTGGTTATAGCGTGACTTGGCTTTTGAGTTCTTTAGGCTGGTTATAGTGTAACTTGGCTTCTGAGTTTACAATTATTCCTCCCTTGTTTGGTTGTGCTACATCACTGACAAGTACACTTTCTTTTCTTTGTTATTTACAAATAGACTCAAAATCGTTTTAATAAGATTTTTGTGGTTCGTTTGGTACATTATGACTTAGGTGGGAATTCTAGGTAGTTTGTCTCTTCGGATGTAAAGACACTTGTAATGTATATTCCGTCAAATTTTTTGAATTTTCATTGTCATGATAATGATAATTTACAATCTCCCAAAATATAAAATGACCGTAAATATGCAATCAACTAGGTATGGTGATCGAAAAGAGTGCACAAACTACACGTCTCATTCATAAGCCACGCTCTTGAAGGAATGCGACTCCCGACCAAAAACAGAAATAATGGGACTGTTTGAATGCATGATTTTGTCCGAAGAGGTCCACTTCTGTCTAGGCCCGAAAGAGATAGTCACTTGAAGGCCTGCATTCTTTGCAACAACAACTTATCGATGCTCCTCGCAACTTAGAGCACATAATTAACAAATCGAATTCGGCTAGACTGACTCATCGATTAATTACCCTCGTTACCAAATGAAATAATAATTTAGAAAATGGCAGATAAGCTACCAAAACAATAGGTCGCCAATCAAAGTTTATGAGAGCAAAGAGTCGTTGAATAGTAAAAGGAAAAAACTACTTCGAAAGAAGACTAGCAATTTGCTTTTTGTTAATGACATTGATGTTACATAGTTCACGAGCTAACTCTTATTTCGTATGCCTTGGTCATGGACGATTCTCGCCCTCGATAGATCTCGAGGGTGACGAATGATTTAACGAGGCCGGATCCGGTGAAGCTTCTTGCAGGTGGGATGGCGATCGCTTACCAAGGCTTTGGGAGTGTACTGTCGAGCACCAACTCCGGCCGCAGCTCCTCTTGAAACTGTAGGGACTTAATATATGGCCAGTCGACATGTAGTTCGTCTTTGTAGCAAAACTTATAACGTGGTCAATCGCCTGCATAGCGAAATTGAATGTTAATAAACTCTACGACAGGCCTAGAACCGTAGAAAGCAGGGCCAACTTTCAATTCCAGTGAAACAGACGGCACCGGAATTTCGGAAGACAACGAGAGGATGAGCGAAATCAAAACGAAAGAGAAACGAAACAGAAAAATTCATATAAGTGTGACTGTTCATTGACGGATTCCGTCATCGCCCGAGTGTCACGAGGAAACGGCTGTCCGTGGATGTGTCTCTAGGCGTATCTTTCTCTGTTTGTTGTTTCAAAATTGCCTCGCTCTCTGTTTCTCTCTTGCACAATTGGTTTTGTGATCGGACCGGGCTTGATAGGGCAACTTAAGGGATGAGCTGGAATTTACTAGGTTGACGTCCTCTCTTTCCCATGATCTTTCATAATGTCTAAGATAAATACTTCCTTTTGCTTTAGAAAAATTCTGCTTTATTTCTCGCAAATTCAAATCCGTAGAAGTATGTTAATTCTCCTATGTCTTTCGATTCGAAATTCCTATTTAAATTTCCACTAATTGGGAAATTAACCCAGTGGCATTTCCGGTCGTCAAGATGTTATCGGCAATTATCACTCATGATAAGCAAATTTCCTCTTCTTAAAGTAAACAGGGGAGAATCAACAATTGACTACTTGAGTCCTCATTTAGACAATTGTCTCATATAAACGTGCTCTATACCTTTCCATACTTCCATCACACTATGACTTTTTTCGAACAGGGGATATCTTAACTATTTGCCTTAACTAGTCCCACGTATTTTATCATATGTTTGTCGACATAACTGACATGAGTACTTCACTTCACTGGTCGTGTAGGAAAACAGCTAGTTAGATAGGCTCCATACATATCTGCTTTTGTTCAAGGATCCAAAAATTCTTCACACAAAACACCTTGGCATTCTGAAAATAGGTATTTTTTTTTAGGTATTTCTCGTCCCTAATTCTACAATTTTGGGATTGGATTTGGGCCCCAGTGATGTGCCCGCATTTGGTTTTTATTCAACCCCACGTTTCCGTTACATGCTCCATGGCCGTCGCGAGACTGCTTCCCACCTTCGGATTTGCTACAGTAACTGTACCCGGTATTCACCGTTCTGGCACTCAGGTCGTTTGGGACGTCACGTCAAGCTCGCGAAAATCATCCCATGGCATGTCCCTAAGTGAATGCAGATTTTGTTGGTCATGGTTGTATCTGAATCACCTCCAACGGCGTAGCGAGAAGATAAGAACCCTAGGACAAAGACTCTGAGACTCTTGTGCAGTAGTCGTGAGAATATAGATTTCGTATCTCTGTCCTCCTCTGATTTATTGCTTGGACGCACATTCTGCAGCGTAAATTACATAGAGCTTAATGTCGTGGATTTCTTCCCTAATCTCACATATGATGACTTTTGCCCGAAGATGTTTTTATTCTATTGAACAATATTATTTATCAATCTTTATTTTATTTTTCACTCAAGGACTCCAATCGACAAAAAAAATCCTCCTCTCGAGGAAACCTCGGAACATAAGTTTTGCATCTCGTCAAAAAAAACGTCAGTTCCTCTCAATATTTTTTGTGCTAAGCTAGTTTTACGTTCAACATGGAAACTATCTAGAATGCACAGTCTCTCCTACTATACGTGGGAACGTCTTAGAGTTGGATTATACCTGATGGCCAATGTGGGTGATGGTACGAAAAGTGCTAGGTATAAACAAATCGGTCTACCAAATTGGTATAAAAATGAGATTTTCTCATAAGTTGGTTAAATTTCCTATGTGGTCATTTTGTACAATTGTCACTAAACTTTGATCTCGATCGCCCCATGCACTAACATTATTCTTATTTTTGCCCTTTGCAATCAATGCATTATGAATACTTTTTGGGCAATTTTTTCACGTAATATTAACGTGGTGTCTTACATGTCTCATTGGAGATATTTATAACGATGATACGACGCTAGCTGTGCTACATGTCTACTTTTCTCTCCAACTAAGATCGAAACCCTCCGTCTCCTTCGGAAGTGAGTCACATGGCTGTTGTGTTACAAGGGAAGGTTCTCTAGGCATAACCTGATCGAGAGAAGTTAACTGATTATGGCTATGCATGCTTGGCAACATTTCAGCTTCTAATTTTTTTTTTTTTTACTTCCTCAAGTGGCTCTAAAATTATTTTTGGAACAAAAAAAAATGCTTCAAAAGAAAAAAAAAATGAAGTTGCATAACCAAACGGATTTCTATTTCAGAATTACATTAGCAAACGGATTTTTATTGAAACAGAAATTTCACTCCAAAGTGTTGGCATGCGCGCCTCTAGCATTCACTTGTAGATTATAGAAATATTCGAAACAATAATTTATTGTCTCATACCCTTGTATTCGAGAGGATCGATCCTCTCCATCCCCCGTTGGACATAACTTAGTTTTGGGCGGTGAAGGTTGATGGGCCCACATGTGTTTCAATTTTTTTTTTGAATAATTGAAGGTTTTGACTTATTTTCTAGATTATTTGGGCCTAGAAAATGAGTTATGTCCCCCATAAGATTCTCTAAAAAAGTATATAACTGAGTCAATAATGACTATTTTCATTTTAATTTGCCCCCGCGACATTGATAAAGCTCAACAAGCGACTTTAGAATCATGAAATTCTAGTTGTTATAAACAAACCAGACCGATGCAATGGTAATTCTATCACATATTTTTAAGCTCAAGAGCGCTTGTACCTGATCTTTAGATTTCAAAGCAAAAGCCCACACTTTTTTGGAGCAATCATCAATGAATGTCACAAAATACAATGCACCACCAAGTGTTCTAGCATCCATGCAACAAACATCCGTGTGAACTAAATCAAGTACATCCTGTTTCGTGTGAGGAGAGGAACTATGAAATGAGAATCGATGTTGCTTACCCGTGAGGCAATGAGTACATTCTGTCAGGTTTTCTCCTTTAATGGTAGAAGATTCTTCCTAGCAAGAGTTTCAAGCCCTTTCTCGCTAAGATGACCAAGCCTCATATGCCATAAGTCAACTGAGGAATCCTCCACTGCATTTACCTCTTGTCGCATCAAATTTGCTTGCATGATATAAAGACTACATGTCTTCTTGCCTTTTGCCATCACCATAGAGCCTTTAGTCAATTTTTATTTGCCATCATAGAAGGAATTACAATAACCATCATCATCTAAGGCACTTGTGGAGATCAAGTGAAGTCGAATATCTGGAACATGTCTCACATTTTTCAGAAGTAAAGTGTATCCCATATCGGTCTTCAGATAAACATCTCCCATGCCAATAACCTTGGAAACACCACTGTTTCCCATCCTAACACAACCGAAATCACCGCTGCAATAGGATGTAAAGAAGTCACGACGTGAAGTGACATGATAAGAAGCTGCAGAATCAACAACCCAGCTAGAATCTTGGCATGTGAGGTTTACATAACCGTCATCACAAATGAACACAATATCACCGTCAACTGCAACTGCTGTTGTAGGCTGATTTTCTTCTTTCTTTTTATCTCCATTTCTGTCATGGGATTTATCTCTCTTCGGTTGCCAACACTCATTGGCATAATGTCCCATTTTGCCACAGTTGTAGCACTTCACACTTCTCCTCGACCTTGACTTCGATCTTCCTCTTGACTTGCCCCTGTCATTACTTTGAAAATTTCTTGACTGACTTCTGCCTCTATGTTCTACGACAAGCGCTTCCAATTTGGAAGCATAATTCAAACTTTTCCTCCTTGTTTCTTCATTGAACAAGCTTTCTTTAACCATGCTCATAGAAAACACACCAGAAGGAGCAGAATTATTTAACGCCACAACTAAGGTGTCCCAGCTATCAGGAAGTGTACCAAGCAATAAACAAGATTGCAATTCATCACCAAGTCAATCTCAAGATTTGTCAATTGATTTACAACATCTTGAAATTCACTCAAGTGCTCCGTCATGCTACTCCCTTCCTTGTATCTCAAGTTCACAAGTCTTTTCACTAGAAGAGCTTTATTTTGTGGAGTTCTCCTCTCATAGAGATCTTGCAATTTCTTCCACAAAGTATCCGCATTCGTTTCTTGAGCAACATGATGAAACACGCTATCATCAATCCATTGTCGGATAAACCCAACCGTCTTCCGATTCATTCGCTTCCACTCTTTATCTTTCGTGTCCTCTTTAGCTTTAATGCCTTCGACCGTATCATACAAATCTTTGCAATATAATACGTCTTCCATCCGAGACTTCCATATAGAGTAATTCGAGGCATTTAACTTAAACATAGTGCCACTCATACTCTCCATCTAATACTAGAATCTCAACTCCGGCTCTGATACCACTTTGTTGAGGAAAACGGGTAGTACCTCGGCACAAATATAGCCAATCCAGGATCAAACAATAACCCCTGACACTACTCCATTACAATCCAGCAAAATATGAACCTCGCAGCCACGAATATAACAGCGGAACGATAAATAAAAATAACACCAAGATTTACGTGGAAAAATCGAATCGGGAAAAACCACGGACGACCCAAAAAAAACTCCACTAATCACCAAGAATAGCATAATACACCAAGTATTTCTCTCTAGTCACACACTAGAGCTCAACAACAATATTCCAGGAGCAATTCCTCACCACAAAGGTGGAATAACACAAAAGGGGCTAGAAAACCCTAACCGCAATAGGAGAGCCGGAGATAAATCTCAACAAACGAAACCTATCAATTTGTAGATCTCAGCCTCACGAACAATATATCGAAATTTGAGCCAAATCCGTCAACGTTTGGCCTTCGAATCGGGACTACGAAGTTGAGTCCCTTTCCTTCTCCTTTTGCCGTGCACGCTCTCGGTCTCTCTCTTCTGTTCTTTTTCGGTGGCTCTCTCTCTCTTCTTTTACGCACACACAACACACAGAAAAATTGCAGACCCTTTTTACTCTTTTTCTTTTTGACTTCTTTTTCTTTCTTTTTGTTTCTTTTGCTTTCTTCTTTTGTCTTTTGTTTTTCCTTTTTAAAAACAAATAAAATATAAATGCTTGGCCCCACAAAGAGGCGTACCAGCCAACAAAGAGCATGGAAGGTTAAAGTCGTCTAGGAGGTGCAAAAATGTAGTTAAATTGTTACATCTAACGTGAAGAGCATAGAAGGTTAAAGTCGTCGATCGAAGAATTCCCCCACATGGATCGATTGAAGAAGACTCAATTGAAAAGCTTAATACATCGAAGTCGTCAATTGTGACAATGAGCATGGCAAGTTACCAAAAGCTCTCAAGGACCGTTTATTTTGAAGTGCCCACACGGATGAATTCATTTAACCCACTAAAAGTGCAACAAAATTCTATAACTAGTGAAATTATGCAATTAAGTCCTTCCGTTAATTCCATCCACTTGAGTTCACTTGAAAATTTGTGATAAGTTTTAGAACTTTCGGTGCACATATCCCAAACAAAAATAAAGATAAAGCTTATTTTGCTAGCAATTTTTTTTCTTTTTTTTTCTTTTTTGCACTTCTAAATCTCACGAAGCAAAAAAAAAAAAAACAAAAAAACAAAACAAACAAACAAATCCTGCAATTGAAAGCTTAGAAATATCATAGATGTCACGTGAAATGGTTAAATTCACATTTGCTTGTGCATAAAGATGTGGAAGCATCAATCGGTTTATTTCGGGACGCCGGTGCCATTTTTAGATTGATTAGAGAATGCACGAAACATCGGAACGAGTTCATGCCCTTAACCATTTCACGAGCCTTTTATTATATTTCTAACCATTTCACATCTTTAACATGCTGCTTAGATTCATTGACTTCAGCAATATGTTTCGTCTGTGGTGACTTCATTTCCTTCAATTTTACATCAGAGACTTTCTTCTCGCTGTATTCAACTAAGGCTGACAGTCTCCGGCGGCAGGCCTGACAACTTCGAGGAAAATGACAAGGCTGTGAAAATTGCCAGATTCTTTCTTTCATTATCCCCAAACAGCTCCAAGGACTGCAGGAATCTTCGCATGACATTCTCAAGGTTTTTAATTAGAATTGGCCTCCGCCGCAAAGTCTTCCGTATGTAAATGACTGATGGGAGAATCGACTCGTGTATAGGCTCACACTCTATTGATAGAGTAAAGGCGGCGGCATTCACCCTCATCAGGCTTAATGTCTTTAGCTCGTCCAAGAAGAATAGACAAAGTAAATTGGATCATATATCTTTTGATCGTGTGACATCCATCTTACAAGTGTGGCGGTGCAAATGCATATGCAAATCTAGACTTCATGCGACTTCATCGTCCACAAATGAAAATGACAATATGATCTTTGACTCTATACATGGAATCCTTTTTACATGAAATAAAGATAAGTGCTCCAGAAACTGAAGCAGAGAGAAGCGAATTTTGGAAAACAATTCCAAAGAAAGCACGAATTTGATTGAATAATGATGATAAAATGTCGATTACAAAATATGGACGTCCTATATATAGAGATAGGACTCATTTAGGCATCAAAATAACTAAAGACAATATTATCAAAAATCACATATATCATATCCTAATATAGAATTCGAATCAAAGAAAACGTAATTTCTAAATATTCGAAACTGCCCAAAATAAAAAACTGCCTGAAAAGATAATACGCTAGTTGTTCTACATCATTCTCTTCTTCTTCGGAAAACCTCGTCCTTGAGTTCGTCATGTTTGGATCTGCTTCCTCCTATACTTCCAGTGCCGAAGACAAGAAACAATCGGAAAGGCCGTCGAACTGTCCAATCTATTTGTTATTTCGTCCATGAATAGAGCTTTATTTGGGCTAGCATTCATCTCCTTTTGACCACGTAATATGCCTCTTCTCATGGGATCTCCAACCAAAGTATCCACACAGATATCTAGCCCAAGGATTCTTAAAATATAGTCTGTCTGAAGTGTGCTTTTAAGTCCTTTGGCCGCAGTAGCTCGAACAAGATTAGTCCACCTTAGGTCACCATCATTGCACAATTCGGCAGGATAGAGACATCCGTGATTACTGACTCCATCACCAGAATCCAGCACGATACCTGTAGTTCGACCACTGGCATAAAGGGAGAGTATAGCTTGAATGGCAACGTACGTGGCTGGCACATTGAAAGTTTCAAACATGATCGGGGTCATCTTCTCCCTATTTGCCTCAGGATTGTGGGGTGCTTCAGTGAGGAGCACGGGATGTTCCTCTCGGTGATGCCAAATTTTTTCCATATCATCCCAATTGCTAACAATGCCAAGTTCTATAGGATATTTCAGTGTAAGGATAACCCTTTTAAATTGCGCCTCATCCCCCACATAAGCATCCTTCTGCCCCATTCCTACCATGACATCAGTATGCCTTGGCCGTCCTACAATGCTGGGGAAAACAGTCCTTGGTGCATCGTCTCCAGCAAAACCAGCCTTAACCATTCCAGTCCCATTATCAACAACAGGGGGCTGAATGTACTCTGTCTCCGCCATACTTTGGAAAAGCTCTTTGCTGACCATGTGACTGCGATGACTTGATGGCTTCGGAAGATGGGCATTAAACATCTCAGTTCCGCCTCCTAAGTCTTCTATGTTGGATTGTTTTGTAAAAGCCTCAGCTCTTCCAATGTGCTCCCAGATGACGGGTTTTTCTGTTGCACAGAATCCATCAGCCCAGGAAGAGAAAGCCGCATCGACAACCTGTCCCGACTCAACATGATCAGTGCCGCTGAAATCCTATATGGCAATTGTGGGGCTCATCTCTCGAATTTGCTGTTGAAGTGCTGAAATTGGTGGTAACACTCCCAGTCCTGGCTTCCATTGATCTCTTGAGGGCGGTAGCAAATTTGAGTCCAAGACATCCAAGATTTGCAACTGAGGGTCTTCTTGTGTAAGCAAATCTGACATGATTGAATTTCTTGCGACAAAACCATCTTCCACACCAACCGCTAGATGTAGATTTACATGGGAGCTTGTGGGTAGGTACTTTTCCTCCGAGTTTTGCTTCTGAACCTGGACTCCTCGCAAGGCTTCCTCAAGGATTTGCTCTTGGTACTCGACCTCATTCGCGGTGGTGATTTCTGAAGGATTACCTTCATACATTCCTTTATCATTCTCTTCTTCCACCCTCAATTCCTTCTCTAGTTTCTCCAAAATCTGGTCTTTGCCTTTTGATTCCCCAGTTTGGATGGCTTTGGAGGCCACAGCAAGAGATTGGGGGAAAAAGTGAAATTAATCCTAGCCATCGGCTTCTCCTTGAATGCGGAGAAATCCCAGTGCATCTGCGTCGCCGCCTGGGGAACGATTCCAAGGACGACCTCACCGCCCTTCACCGACTCTTGTTCATAGTCAAGTGGAAAGAAACGTACCTTTAACATTCGTTTCATCCGTCTCCACGTTTGGATAGGAGCTTTTCCTTGACAGCGTCGGGATATTTGTGTCTGCTCCCACCAAGCTAGAGCGCTGCGCGTCAATTTTTTCGCCATGAATTCAACTTGGTCTTCCTCATCGATCTCCATGGCTTCAAAGAACTTCTCAACTTCCCAGAGCCATTCTCGGAAGTCTTCGATATCCGAATTGCCATCGAATGTTGAGAGATAAACATTCAATCGATATTGATCGGAATATCGTCGGTAACCTACATATCATCGACTTCCACGAACATGCTCATCTCGGAATCCAGCATACCTACGACCTCCATGAATAGGCACGTCATGTAAATCTTCTTCTTCAAAATCCTCGACATAGACTTGTCGCCTTTGTTGGTGATGACGGTGATTTGCCCCACTATCCATAGATACTTCGGGATCACAAGCGACAGAAATTCGCTCGGCTGGAAGCTCGCCAGGTATGGGGTTTGTGGACAAACGTTGTATGGCTTCGAGGAAGTCTTGAAACCTCCGATCGGTTTGACCCACGAATTGATTGAACTCAGCCCGTGTATAGGCTCGCTTTCACGGCCCTTAGCTACGGGGAGATTGATATTCACATTATTAGTTATCGTCACAGGAGAAACCTGCTCCGATACCAAATGACGCAAAGAGAAGCGAATCTTGGAAAACAATTCCAAAGAAAGCACGAATTTGATTGAATAATGATGATAAGATGTCGATTACAAAATATGGACGCCCTATATATAGAGATAGGACTCCTTTAGGCATCAGAATAACTAAAGACAATATTATCAAAATCATATATATCATATCCTAATATAGAATTCGAATCAAAGATAATGTAATTTCTAAATATTCGAAATTGCCTAAAATAAAAAAACTGCCTGAAAAGATAATACGCTAGTTGTCCTACATCAGAAACTTTAAAAACCTTTAAAAAAAGTACAACCAAATCCTAAGATTTATCCAATAAGTTCAACCAAGTATCTTTGTTAATCTTACTATGCATATTTATACACCTCAAGAACTATTCTTATAACATCATACGCATGTCATTGGTACCAAAACTTTTCGTGTCCAGCAGCTTGGATGGACAGCTACTTCTTCAAGAATGCTTTAGATTGCAGGTTAAGATCGACGACTTTCAAGAGCCTCTTAAGCCTGGTGATTAATGCTCTGAACTAGCAAATACGGGCGTGAATCTATATAAACAACGCCGTATGAGCCGATTTTCAATGTTATTCGTTATTCTCATTCCAGTCAAGCCATGAATCCGAGTTTGAGGATACCACGATAGACGAAGATGGTGGATTAATCGCCGCTTCAATGGTCAGACATGGTGATGTTCAGATAGAACGAAATCATTCTCCATTGCCTCCCCTATTCTGAGAAAATTAACATCACGCTCTTTGCCCCCCAAATCCATGAACTCAGAACCTTGGCGGGTTTTTTTCCAAAATAATTTTTAAAAATTAAAATATTTATCAAATCAGATCTATAAAAATTTTATTTATAAACTTGGGTCTCGCGCAATAGTCATAATACCGTGTGAGACCACGCGGTATTTAAAGCGCCTCGCAAAGGTTGCGCGGCACCTCAAGGACTGCGCAGTGCTTGCGCGGTTCTGTAAGCAGCGCGCAAGCACT
Source organism: Rhodomyrtus psidioides (assembly GCA_021437785.1). Classification (NCBI taxonomy): domain Eukaryota; kingdom Viridiplantae; phylum Streptophyta; class Magnoliopsida; order Myrtales; family Myrtaceae; genus Rhodomyrtus; species Rhodomyrtus psidioides. The sequence continues at coordinate 15,257,230 of JAILYB010000003.1, read as the reverse complement.
AGCGCGGTGCTATAAGCAGCAAGCAATGCCTTGTCCAGCAACAATACTGCACAAGGCATTTTTAAAAAAAATAAAAAATAAATTGTTTTAGTTGCTCGGCACTCAAAAGTGCGGAGCAACATTTCCTTTTTTGATTTTTTTATTTTAATCATTTTTTTACTTTCTTTTTCCTGTTTTCTTTTAATCTTTTTTATTATTCAATTTGTTTTCAATTAATCATTTTTTAATTTCTTTTTCTCGTCGCTCTGCGGCCCCATCACCTCCCTCGTCCGTTCGCTCGATGACGCGTCTCGATTCCGTGGCCTCGTCGGCTCACTCGCTCGTTTGTTCGTTCGCTCACTCGTTTTTCTTTTTCCTCGTCACTCCGTGGCCTCGTGACCTCACTAGATGACGCGTCTCGACTCCGCAACCCTGTCGCCTTGCTCGTTCGTTCGCTTGCTTGTACACCACGATGACGCGCTTCGACTCCGCGGCTCCATTGCCTAGTTCGCTCCTTCGTTCATTTGTTCACTCACTCATTTGTTCAATCGAACGAGCCAGCGAGCGAACGAGCAAGGCGCTGGGCCACGGAGCGATGAGAAAAAGAAATTGAAAAATGATAAATTGAAAACAAATTGAACAATAAAAAAGATTGAAAGAAAACAAGAAAAATAAAATAAAAATTATTAAAAAAAAAGAATGTTGCTCGGCAATTTGAGTGCCAAGCAACTAAAATAATTTTTTAAAAAAATTAAAAAAATGCCTTGTGCAATATTGCCGCACAAGGCATTAGCACCACACAAGTGCTTGTGCGCTGCTTACAATACCACACAAGCACTACACAGTGCTCGAGGTGCCGCGTAAGCTTTGCGAGGCGCTTTAAATACCGTGTGGGTCTCGCGCGGTATTATGACTATCGCACGTGACCCAAATTTGTAAATAAAGTTTTTACCAACATAATTTGATAAATATTTTATTTTTTAAAATTATTTTGGAAAAAAACCGAACCTTGGCCAAATAAAAGAGGGATTTTCCTTCCACCTAAATATGACTTCGATGCCTTCCTAATTTGTCTTCTATTTTTTGTTTCGTGTTTTTATTTTTATTTTTTCCCGTTCTCTTCCTGACTACCAAATTTTCATTGCCATTGACTGTGCCGTGGAGGGGGAAATTGAGTTTGCAAGGAAGCTCTGCTTAAACCATCGTGGTCATAGCTGCAGATATGGAGATGGACTTGCAGCGTGTTCCTCTTGAGATGGAGATGGAGCTCTTCATGACCATGGAGTCAAGAGCCGAAGGGGTGAAATTGGGGTGAGCTCGAGAGATCGCCGATACCATATACCGCTTCGACTGAAGTGACAGCCTTCATTATTATCCTCATCTTCGCAAGCTGCTCATCTTCTTCCACATTTTCTTCCTCTTTGATAGTTTGCATTTTTGGGGGAAAAAAAAGAACCTTAATTGGGACAAAAACCCTAATTTGGCCAAATGTTGTTTCCAAACAAAAACTAGGATTCATATCTGGGGGAAAGATAGACCACGTCGTTTAGCGCTATTAAAGAACCCAATTGGCAATTACCGTTGATTGACTGTCGGTTCAAGCCTTTTCCGGCGGTAACTTGAATTAGGATACCTAGCTGGCCTCCTTTATAAAGTTGTGATGAAGGGTGAAAAGTGCAAACTTTGTGCTTTAGTTTAGTGTAGTTTTTTTTTTTCTTAAAATGGCTCTCTTTGACAGTGCTTCTCATGTTTATATTAGTTCGTAACTTTTTTAGGGCGCGCATGGTAACACTTCTCTCCTAGAAATCAACTTCTGATTAGAAGTTGATTTCTCCACTTCTCCTCAAAAGCAGAAGTTGATTTTTTTTATTTCTGCTCTAGATTGAATTCATATCAGAGAAATTCATTTGGTAACAATTAAAGATTTCTACTTTTGAAACATTATTAACAAAATCTTCGGCGGCGGCGGTCGACGGTCGGCAACAGAGGATGGCGAAGGCAGAGGTCGACGGCGGTCAGGCGACAGCGATGGCGGCGGCCGTGTGACGACGGCGGCGGGCAGGTGACTGCAGCGGCAGGCAGGGGACGTCGGGTGTGGTCCAAGAAGTGATTCTAAAGCTAAGAAGTAAACAAATTTTACTTCTCAAAATTGGCAAAATATCCTATTAGAAGTGAAAAATCCTACCATAAGTCAATTTTTTTACCAAACGAATTTCTCTACCAAATTGACTTCTGGCAGAGAAATTGACTTCTGAAAGTGTTATCATACATGCGCTTAGCAATATCTATTCCAATTCGTGGCTATTTCATGATGGGCCTTTTGGATGTTGCTCGATGATATGATGATTCAGGAGATGTAAATTTTTAATTAGTAAGTTACGCCTAATTTCAGGGAAACATAAATCGTTTAGTTTCCAAGATCATTTGATATACAAACAATATATTTCATGTTTTCACATGGAACTAAATGATGAAAATTCATACTATTGTCCGCAAGAATTGTCCTTTCTTTATGGCGAGAGTCCTATTGAATGGCAAAATATGTGACATGGTAACTTTTCATTCATTTATAACACTCATGGGTAATTAGTAATCTTCTCTTACATCGAAGTAACTTTCAAGATGCTTAGTAAGTTTTTTTTTTTTAATAAATACTATTTGGCCAGCAAATTTTATTATTGGATGAGTTGCATGTGTATTTGTAGTTAATCTGACCGTTTCCACGTGTCACTTATTCAACAATGAATATGGAAATCGTATTTAACGTTGACGGTGAACCTAATAAAAAACCAGAAAGGCATTAGAATTGATATTGATAGTGTTTTCAATTAAATTATAAACTCAATCTATATTGAACTAATGCTTTGGGCTGACAAACATTTCAAAAGTCCTAAAAATGAATTCGGGCTTATTGTCGATAACTAATTGAGATAACGGCCCAACTTACGCTTAAGTTATTCTCGAGTGTCTCCTTTTGCTTTTCATTTATGCTTCTGGCCCACTCAAATCTCCAAGAAAAAATAAGTGCAAGTGCCACGACTCCTTGCTTTCTATCAAGAGCCTTGGGATCGGGTAAACCAAAATGCAAAAGAGAATCTTTCATTCGATTATGATTTTTATGATTTTCAAACTAGAATTTAGTAAATAAAAAGGCCTTGAAAGGCACAAAGAAAGAGAGATCGAAGATGGGCCCCCCAAACAACACAGGGCCCCCCAAACAACACAAAGTTTAAGGAAAGTCAATGTGCTACTAATTAAGAAGATCCCCTTTTCACGGTTAATAACACGTGAAATCACGTGAAAAGCAATATTATTGAGTCCCAAGTGGAATCGTTTTGTAATTTCAATGGGTAATCATTTTATTTTAATTTTTGTGGCCCACTTGATGGTACCGCAATTAAAATATTATAATGCAAAGAAATCAATTATAGTTCACAAATTTTGACTTGACTGAGAAGACCGAGGGCATTCATTTTTAATTCTTATCTTTTCTCCAGTGAGAGATATGAATAGTGCGCTATGATGTTTTCAGCATCTCAGGAATTTGATGGTGTTGAGTTAACTAAATTATGATTTTATTTTGGATCTTCATAGTAGATATCTGTCTCTTACTTTCTAGTGATTTGGATTTTCATTAAGATTCCGAATCGCTTGATCATTTGTACTAAAAATCTCGAAAATCAATAAATGGAACATTATCAACAATTGCTATTCAGTATAAATCGATAACACGACCATTTTATGTTCAAGAAATGTTTCAATATATCATTTCAAAAATTAAACTTCAATTTTTCTCGTTCAATTTGGATTAGTTATGATGTAACTTCTATATTGATATGGTTTCATTGACCAGAACAAGGGCGGGTTAATGACTACTACATCACCAATTTTTGTCTATTAGTGGTGGAGGAAAGGATATTGAGACTTGGACATTGGTAATGGTACCTAATCAAAGAAACAATCAAACCATCTCCATATAATCTAGCGAATCAGATTACTATTACCATATTCAACTTTTAATTAAAAATTATTGGGAGACATAAAAAAAGATCTCCCCCTTGATAGCAGTAGTAGATTATTTGGTCATTACATGTGAATATGTTGACTTTGATTTTTTTAATCTTTTTTAATCTCATTTCGACCGATTGTTAAAATATTTAGTGTCTTATAACAACATGTTGCACTAAAAAGGAGTTAGAAAACTTGAATTCCTGACACGTATTGCCAACTCTAGATGGAACTCCGTGCTTTGTGGATCTGAACTGTAATTGTCCATTTGTTTTCGATTTTCAATTACAACTATTATATAGATTATGGCAGACTCGATAAGTACTCAGTACATCAAGAGTGATTTAAAATCGAACCGTTTTGTTAATTAGATCTCGATTCAGAATATTAATGAAAATATTGATATAACGAAAAGGATTAATTTGAGAGCGGTCATTTTTTATTTCTGTTTTGAGTCCTAAATTGGTGAGGATTCGGAGTAGTGTGCTGCCACGTTTACAGCTTCGCAATGAATTGACTAGTCCATCTCCATCCATCCCTTCTCCTCGTTCTTTCTCGTGATGGGGGATCTTTGGGGAGGTTCTAAATCGTTGAATCTTTACTACTTTTAATCTCGTCCGTCCATTAAGTTTCCCAATCTGAATTACGTAATTTTCTTAAAGTAGTGTGGAAGTTCCGATGGTTGTTCTCCACTTGTGCCAACTTTCTGCCTCGGTATATGATCTGCTTTAAAAACTGAGTTGACGGCAGACTGCGTAAAGTTAATCTAGCGAATCATGTTACTATTACCATGTTTTAACTTCTATTTAGAAACTACTAGGGAGACGTCAAAAGTAGATCTCCCTTATGATAGTAGTCGACTTTGATTTTTTAATTTCATTTTTATCGGTTGTTAAAATATTCAGTGTCTTATAACTACTTGTTCACCAAAATTGAGTTTTGACACACATTGCTACCGACTAGACGAAACTCCGTGTCTTCTGGATCTGAACTATCCCTGTCTATTTGTTTTCTCTTTTCAATTATAATTATTACGTTCATGATGATAGACTGTATAAAGTACTAAGTACCCTAGGGATGATTTAAAATCGAACCATTTTATGTAAGCTGCGTATTTCAATCCGTATGCAGCAACCCAACATCTCACGTATAGATACACGAATCACCAGTTCATAAAGTTAAACCATTGACGCACCTGTATTGGATTCATCGTTCTTGATGCAGAATTGCGACGATCCGATGCTCAAGATCTTCTCCTCTATGAACCCCCTTTATCGCTGGCTTCAATGAGACGGCCCCCTCACTCGTCGCTTCTGACAGCTCCTTATGTGAGATTATGCGGACATCAGGGTTTAGAGGAGGGACTTGAGCTCTATTTATAGAGAATGAACCATATCCCTTCATTAAGGATAAGGATATCCCGGCACATACTATCCAGCACCATATCCTACTAGAATTAGGAAACTGTATATATCTTTCTTTATTAGACCAATTAATTTACAATGACAATTAATAAAGCCCACAACGAATATATTAAAATATATTCTAATATTCTCCCACTTGGGCTAAATTAATTGAAATTGTATTGTATATGCGCATCTTTATATTGGTCTAGAGATATTTCTCAATAGTCAATCCGATCCCATATAAAGTTTTAAGCACCGGACCATGCTAGTAACTGCATCAGAAAACACAGAGCCATCCACGATCACAAATACTCTTAACTTTACTGATATGGATTTGATATGGTAGTATGGCAAACGTATAACATCTCAAACAACAAAGACACCTTATATGTTATCCTCCTTGTCAGTCACCATTCTCTCACTTTATGTGTCACGAAACCGGATGTGTTACGAGAGAACATTTTTACGGCTCCAACAAACCAACATATGTCTTACCTTTATAGTTAACTATATTTTACGTGTAACAAGACATATGCTTTTGGCTAAAATAAATAAATGCCCCAGCCATCACTGAAGGTTTACACGATGCCTTGAGATTTTCAACCGATATATGTATTTAACTCCCCTTAATCATTAAAGCTTTATTGCATGCAATTGAGTCGATACATATCTAGATGTTACAAAATGTAACAAACACAGATGTAAACTTTATTAGAGCAAATACCAAATACAGCTCCCACTGAACAACAGCATCTCATGATACTTACTCAGCCCATCAATTAACATGTCATATCAGCACCCCACGATGCTTTTATGTTTGCGACATGTCATCCAAATGTGTTTGGGCAAAGGCCTTAAGTTAGTGAGTTTGCAGCCTTATCATCTGTGTAATAAGCTCTACTGTAGTGTCATAATTTCATATGTTACCTTTATGGTCAAAAACTTGACCGCCAGATGTTTAGACCCCTTGCGACCCATGCTGTTGTTAATGAACAACACTGCAGAATTATAGTCACAATACAACTGTATGGGTCTATCCACAAAGTAAATACGGTCAACTCTTTAATGAAATTTCGGAGCCAAATAACCTGAATAGTAGCTGACAAGCATACCACAAACTCCGCTTTCTTAATCGAGGATTACATAGATTTCTGTTCACGCTTTTCTGTAATACTGCACTTTTCTTTAGACATATAAATGTCTGTAGTTGTCAACTTCACATCATCCTAACAGCTAACAAGGCCTAAATCCGAATGCCCTACTAGCTGTAGGTCCTGAATATGTTTGTAAATTAGCATACAGTCTTTTGTCCTTTTTAAGTACCTCAAAACTTTCCTAGCAGTAATTCAATAAAATCATTTTCAAACAAGATATCGTCTGTATAAGACACAAGGAAAATAAATTTCTCCCACTGATCTTGTAGTATATATACTAATTTACTTCATTCTTGACAGAACAGAATATAACAACAATACCATGAAACTTCAAGCAATAATTGTCTTAAAGTTTACTTAAACCCATAAACAGACTTTCAGTCTAGAATACCCATGAACATGATCAAACTTTATTCCATGGCATTTATATGGGATTCTTCTCTCTTTACGCACAAGTTTATCCAAATCATCTGCTGCAAAACCTTCGGGTTGCATAAAAAGACTACCTCGAAGTATCCAATTAAAAAAAGTTTAAATATATGTATAATAAAGCTCCTTATAATAATGAGCTATTAATACCTTAATAACTCCAAAAAAACTATTTATGAGAGACTGAATAAAAATTATTTTAAGTCAACTCATTCTTTACGAGTGAAAAATTTGGCTACTAATCTGTTTTAAACTTCTCAAATAAAACACTAATCAAAATATAATTGGATATAATAAGGTAGACAAAAACTTTCATCTGAAATCCCTTTAAGTTTTACAAACTCAATTGCAGCAGATGGACTTGTGACATTGAGGCATGCTAATAAGTTTTTAAACACTGTATGTTTCATAGTCTGCATCTCATTTACCATGCACTCAACCAGAGTTCTAATTATGAACAAGAAATAGCGATTGTATGAATTATTAGATCAATCACATAGTCAATTTTGTAGTCATGCTCTTCTGGATAGACTATACAATGTGACTTGGTACAACTGATCGTCTCTGCCTGATAGATCTTTTAGGTAGAGCTACTTTAACCTTTATTCTGCGCTTGCAGGGTTTGATAAACTTCATCAAGCATTGTCTTAATAACAAGAACCTGAACCCCTAACAGAATCAAACCATAACTTAGAATGCTCCATGATCATCTGTATAGGCAAAAATAACGATACAATGGTCCTTACCACACCATTACCTTTAATAGTCTGTGAGCAACTACCCTTATTCGGCTATATCAAGCTCCAGCAATTTAGCTATCTGTAATTCTACAATTCGTGTTCCTCCTTTGGGATGATAAATCAATACCCCTTCAGATGATATGGGTAAGGCATGAAATAAAACTGTGCCCATGTCATCTTTATGGGTCCGTTGAGAAAGGTAGTCGAGAAGAGTATTTGGGCCAATTGGTGATCCATCCATAAGCGACATTCTGCGTACTTGAAGAATTTGGATGATAGTGAGTAGCATTCGATCGAAGACCCAAGGAGGGTATAAGTGACTATCAAGCTTAGTAAGTACGAGTTTTGGTTAACTCATGTGGCTTGTAAGCATGTAATTTCTGATGACAGAATTTCAGTGGATCCGACTCAGATGGAGATGGTCATGGATTGACCAAGACCCCTGGTATTGACAAGCATTCGAAACTTCTTAAGTTCAGCGAGTTATAGAAATTTTGTGAAAGGAAGTTATTGGTGGGTTGTGAAAGCTGGAATTAAGTGATATGATCGATACTCGCAAGAAAGCGAGTGAGGATTAAGAGAATGATCTTTAAGATGTAATGGTCCTTCGGGAAGTCGAAAGTTTCGAACTGATAAGGATTGATGTGAGGATAGGTATTAGGCAATGAGTAACAAGGAGAGCCTCCCACTACACGTGTTTAAACTGGGATTTCAAAGTGAAGAACATGTGGTGAATACGTTGTGTTGTGTTTCGTGTTAAGAACAGAAGATTGTGGATGAAATTGAGATGTCATGGGTTAGTAAGACTTATGTGCTTCGTAAAATTTGAGAAGATCTCATAGTATGTCAAAGGCAGTCTTGGAATGACTTGAGGCCCGTATGGTTCCCTCGACTAGTAACTTAATAAGGTCATGGTAAAGTGTACACAGCTTGGGAATGGTAATTAATGAAGCCTTAGACATGTGCATAGAACAAGGACAGTGAAGACAAACAAGGAAAGTTCGAAATAAAGTCTAAGGATGGGCGATGTGATAGGACCACCAGTTGGATGTATGGATTATTGAGATTGGAGATACCCCTGAATAAGATTAAGATTGCGAGATGTGGCAATTAAGGTTGGCTAGTTATCAGAGTGGCGCATCGGAAGCATTGTAGGGCTGCATGATTTCTTGGAGTAATGGTCATAAGGGTCTTGCTTTTGGTAAAACAGAAAATCGATCAGGAACTCACCATAGTAGTTTCAGTGGGTCCGAATAGCTTGATGAGGCACCAAGATTTGAGGTGATGTTACTAAGAGATTGACAGGGAGGTTGGTACAACCAAGCTTATGGAAAAAAAAAGTTAGCATATTGGTAAGTCAAAACGCAGCATTACAAGCCTAGCAGACTGCTGTTGTCGTTGGGATTTCTAGAGTAAAAGTGGGAAAATATCACAATGGAGTGGTGATGAAACTTCATAGTAGTCAAAGGATAAATGACTCGGGTTGGAGTGCAGTAAGCAGATTGATGATATAGGTGCAGGTTTTAACACTGTGAAGAGATTCAGCTTGGTATGAAAGTGATGCCCCAGATCTAGAACCGACCCAAACTTAAGACTCGAACTATTCGCGAACAACGACCAAGGGTTGAGGAAGCCACCGAGAGTTTAGAAGTCGCCCTCGACGTGGATGATGGCCTGATTTACCAGTTGGCTATGCTGATTGAGGTTCGACTGTGTGGCGATCTGAAATCAAGCATGAATCGATTTGGGTTGATCTGACTCAGCTGTAAGTCAACCATAGGATCACCCTGAAGTTAACCAGGGATTGATTCGTGGCATGATTTGCGAGCTGGTATTGATCGATATTTAGGATGGCCATGAACCCCGTGAGGAACGATTTGTACTAGAACCCCGTACCAGCCACACACTAGTCAAGGATTAGCTACCCTGGATTATGTGTTGTGTTGCTGGAGAACTACGGATCGAGTTGAACCAATCCTGCATCAACTTGAGTTGGTCATGAGAGGTGATCTTGACAGTGTTCAATGGTACTATCGGTTTGGGAACGGGTGATTCCAACCCTAAACCGGAATATTGAGGTGGCCCTCGACTTGTCAGTCGTTTGTGAGCTGATCCTGTTCGACAGAATGGATGTCCTGACCCTCAGTTGGATTTGGAGTCTGAGTTCAGTTATTCGTCAGATGTTTCTGGAAACGACAAGTGATAACTTCAGACCATAATGAGTTGTCGAGAAAAAGGCGAATCATTAGTCGACCTTCTTCATGTAAACAGAATGCCTAAATTGCCATTAGTGTTAGTTACGATTGACGTCTTTGGATCAAGAGGAGAAGCAGTGTTAAACTCTGCTAATTGGGAATAAGAAATGGTTAATGGATTTGTGAGAGTGGGTAATTACTGTGGTTACTAGGACAACCGACAGCGGTTTGGGGACAGCAAGGTTAGATGGTCACAGTGGAGTTGTATCCTTAGAGTTGGATGGTCCAACATGTTTAAACGAATTGTGGATATGGAATTGCGGTATATTGGTGAACGAGGATTGTAAGTTGAATCTGACTTGGGTTTGGTAGTCGTTCCGTGATTTCGGTGTACAGAGTGGAGGTAATGAACGATTTGAAATATGCGTGGTATAAATTTTGGGAAAAACGAGACTGCAGTTCAGTATGATCTATCATTCGAAGACGGATGGTCAGTCTGGAAGAACAATTTAAACTTTGGAGTACAGGTTTGAGGTATGCATTTTGGATTTTAAGGTAATTGGGAGGAACAGATACGCTCAGTGGAGTTTGCCTAAATAGCAGTTACCAGCAGAATACTAAAATAGTACTTTCTAAGACTGTATGGTAGAGCGTGTAGAACGCTAGCCTATTGGGATTGAAGGGGTGAAAGGAAAATTACGAGTCCTGAGTTAGTAGAACAGTCGATGGAAGCTATTAAGGATATCAGAGACAGACAGAGAACAGTGCAGAGTCATCAGAAAAGTTACGCCATTAGGAGGCGAAGACAGTTAGAATTTCAGATGGGAAATTTTGTCTTTTTGAAGGTGTTGCCTAGGAAAGGGACATTTCGTTTTGGCAGTAAAGGAAAGTTAAGCCCAAGGCATGTTAGGCCTTTCGAAATTTTGAAAAGAATTGAGAATTTGGGGCTCTCTTGTGTCGCCACCGGGACTGGTCCAAGGTTAATGTTTTCCATTTGTCGTATGGAGGAAGTACGAATCAGGCTTACTCAGGTACTGGGTTATGAGGAAACTGAATTGGATGAGTAGACGTCGTATGTGAGAAGTCCAATTGGGATAGTGGCTAGAAAAGAGAGAGTGCTCCGGAATAAGAATCTGCTAGTCAAGGTGGTTGGTAATACCATGGACCTGAAGGAACTATTAGGGGGATTAAGGATGTTATGAGGACTAGGTATTCTTATTTGCTTGAAGGGTTGTCGCAGTACTTCAATTTCGAGGACGAAATTTCCTTAGTGGGGGAGAGTTGTGACGCCCTAGAAATCCGACTTTGGTAAAATCCCCGAGTTCGATAAAATGGATTAAGATCGAATTTTAGTCGGTTTAGATTAGGTTCGAAATTCTTAGTCGCCGTGAATTAGGATTTCAATCCTTGCGACCCGAGCCTAACCTGACCGAACCTAACCCGTGAAAATACCGAAAATGCCCTTCGCTCATTGTACAAAATTTTTGTTCAGTCCCGATTGGTCAAATGACCATTTGCCCTTAGATATGTGCATAAAAGACAAAAATGCCCAAAGCCTTGTGGACCCACCCTCTCACGTGTCTCTCTCTTTCCCTTCTCCCTCTCACGATCGATCTCTCTTTCTCTCTGTTCTTTCCCTGCTCTCTCTTCCTGACCGAACCTTTCCCCCCATTCTTCCTCCTCTCGCCGGCGATTTTGGCGCGCCACCACCTCACCACCGGCAGCCATCACCTTCAACAGCCCATCGCCATCACCCCCGACCCCTCCACCACCGTCGTCGCTCGTCGGACGGCCGCGAAACCGCCGCGGAACCCAGCCCCTGTTTCGGGCGCCCACTGACCCGAGGACTCCGGGGCTCCCTCCGGCCGTTCGCGGCGCCACCGAAGCCGGCCGCCACCTCAGCGACATCCACCGGCCTCCCCTCGACACCCTCGACCCAACCCCGCCGCCGTTCGACCGCCGGAGCCGCCGGAATCAGCCGCGAAAGCCTCGGCCCCCTGTTTCGGTTGCCGGTCCGATTTTCTTCAGATCCGGCCGATTTGGCCGCCCCCGCCGTGCACCGCCACCTCCTTCGGCCTCCTTGGACTTCCCTCTAACTTCCCTCAGCTCGGCGGAGCTCGCCGCCGCGCGTGGTGGCCGAAATTCCGCCCGAGCCGCCGCCCTGTTTTCTGCTCGCGCAAGTCCCTGTTCGGCCGGTTCTGTTTGGCTGTTGTTCAGCCGCCTCCGGCCGCCCTTCGCCACCGTCGTCGCTTCCATCAGCTTCCCCGACGTCCCCTCAAGTCTCCGTCGTCGCTGGCCGCCTGCCGTCGGCCACCGTTCCGCCGCTGCCGCCCTGCCCTGTTGCGGTGGGCCGAGTCCCCTGTTGGGCCGGCCATGGCCGGTTTTGCGGGCCCGTGTACTGGGCCGTTGGCCGAGCGGGTTGGCCGAGTGCCCTGGGCCGTGGCCAGTACCGTGGGCCATTTGGCCCGTCTGGTGGGCCATTTTGGCCGAGTGTTTGGGCCGTGGGCCATGAGTTTTGGGCCTTTGTCCGGGAAAGTTGAGCTGTGATCCAAGAGTTGCCAAAAGGAATTCCGAGCCTCACCGAAGTTCGTGGACCGTCGCCGCTCGTGTCGACGCTGTAGAGACTGCCCGAGCTTAATTGGATGTGAGTTGACCATAATCCTTGGTTAGGGCGTTAATTGCGCCTAGGATTAGTTATTTTGTGAATTGTGGAATTTAGGTACACGATCGAAGCCGGTTTAAATAGAAATTGGAATTAGGTTAAATGGCTGATCGTTTAAATTAGCCGGATTGATTAAATTATCTGTGGCTAATTGTTGTTAGTTGATTGATTGATTGGGCAATGGATTGCCATTGTGTGATCGCGAGTGAGCGATAGGCCAGAGACGAGCGAGCGATCAATGTGCTAAATTGAATCGATTAATAAATATCATGGCATGAATTGAGCTGGATATCATTTGATTGAGTTATGGATTCGTTGATTGAATCGCCTCTCTGAAATGCCTGATTGGATGTAGTGAATGTTCTTTCACTGTCAGTTGATGATTGAGGGTTAATCACCCTGTGTGTGATTGCTATGACTAGTGGATAGTCGGCATGTGCATATGACTGAGTGTAAAGTCAAATGACATATTTTAGCACGAAAATGGCCTTTGGCTGAGACTTTTACATGCCGTGTGAGCATCCGGCCTTAACCAAAGATAATGAAAATGGTTGATTGCTGGATGTGTTATGTATGGTCATACGAGGGAAAAATAATGAGGTTCCTGGCAAGTTCGTGTTCTATGATTTGTACGTAACTATACGACTTGCCAGAAGCACGATAATCCATGCCCCGTGCCAGACGTACGGTTTTAAGGGATTATCGAATGCCGGTCGCAATGGATGTTGGACCGACGCCCCGTTTAGGGATGCCTACTTGCTGGTGCCGTGATGGGTACACTGGATACACCGCTTGTAGTAGCCGTTGCCGAGAGTAAAGGAACGTAGACCGGTGCTGCCGGTGAGACGCTGGATCGCACTGAGGTGTTGGATCGCGTTATTGGGAGAGTCGTATCACGCCCTCTTTCGCGTAGATCCTCTCTGGTGCCGTGGGCACGTTAACCATTAATAAAAAGGACTGAATACAATGTGACTTTGTGCATGGGTTAGTGTGAACGCATCCCGACTACGAAATTTGGAATGGGACAAATGGAGTAGGAAGACGGACGTTCATACTCATTTGTGTTCGAGTTATTATTGTATTGTGTGCATTGTCCTGGGGAATGTCTTGTGCATACTTGTGGATGCGATGCTGTGATTGATTGACATTGACTGTTGAGTCATGTCGAGCATTGCATTATGTATGGCTGAAGCTGGTAAGTGTGCATGTGGATGATGATTATATTGTTAACTGTGGATAGTTGCTACATATGCATGTGTGATTTGTGAGCTTCGGTTAGGATCCCCTGGGCGAATCAGTTTCCTAACCGAGCTTAGGCTTGATTCACTGAGATTTATTCTCACCCCGTCGTGGGATAACATTTTCAGGTCCCAAGTGGCGAAGTCTCGTGAACGCCATGGATTGGCTGTCGGAGTAGTCTGTTGAAGAAAGTGAGTAGTTGACCTCCATCATGAGGAATCCATTGGTGGGCTCATTTTTGAATAATTCGATCGTTTGGACCTTCGATTTGGTGAAATTCATTTTTGGATCCTAGGGACAATTTGGGGTTTTCACAAAATTTCAATCAATTGATTCACGAAAATACCCTTATTGGATAGAAAATGTGTCAAGGAGTCCGATTATGCTATCAATTTCATGAAAATAGGTCAAATTGGAGCTCAATTTGGCGAAATGATCGGACCGGGCCGGTCGGGTCAAACCCGACCCGACCCGGTCCGACCGGGTCTGTAACAAACAGACCCGGTTCCTTCTCCCTTCGCGTGGCCGACCAAAAAAAACAGGGGATGATGGAGCGTTGGATTTTCGAGTAAAAAAGGGCGAGCAAGCGTGGGGGGACAGGAGCAAGAATCCATGCTCGCGTTGGGCAGAGGCGTTGGGCGTGCCGAGGCGCGCCGGTCAGCCACGAAAACCGGCGAGGGAGCTCGGTTTTAAGCGAAGCTCGGCAAAGAGAGAGAGAGGATTTTTTCGAGCAAAAAACCGGAGAGAGGAGCGATCGAGGACCTTCAGCAGACCTTACTGACCACCGCCGGTTCCTTAGCCGTCGTCGACAAGCCACGACCAGGTCGGTTTTCCTCCCCCGACCTCTATTTCCATAGTGCACGCCAGGTGTTCGATGAAATGCCCAAACGGGCTTTGAGTTTTTGGCTCTCGGCCGAGCCATCCCGGAGCTCCATTTGCGCGTGTTTAACCTCAAGCATGCATTAGAACCGACTCTAAGCCTCGTGTTGACCTTCGTTTTGCATCGGAAACCACCGAGAGCGGCGGTCCGAGCTTCGCCGGCCGCGGTCCAAACCGGGAGCTTGGCGAGGGGATTTCGGCGGCCGCCGAGCCGTAGGCGGCCTCAGGTAAGTCCCTAGACTTTGTTTGGATGCTGTGTGATCGATAGAAATCGGATTTAGTTGCAAAACAATTTCTAAAAAATCTTCGCCGAAGCCGGTTCGGTCAAGGCTCCGGCGGGCCGTTTTCCGACGTCACATTCGCCATGTTTTGTTCGTTTATTGTTGCTGGGATGCTGGGGAGTCTAGTGCCGAAAAAGGGAACAAAAAATACCAAGATTTGGCTCGGTTTCGAGAATTCCGGCGAAGTCGCCGGAATTTTCACTATTCATCGTCTTCTCCGGCGACTTCGCTGGCGGTCAACGGTCAACGCTGACGTGGCGTGCCACGTAGGCAGCCACGTCAGCCGGGTGGGGTTCGGTCCGAGTATTTTCAAATAAAACAAACGGACGGTCACGATCGCGACACGTGTCGCGATCCTGAAATTTTTGGAAAATTAAATAAATGATTTTCGAATAATCGATCCGGCGGACGAGGATGTGCCACGTGGCTCACTGAGGGACGTCCGATCTTGTACAAGATCGGACGCACCAGAGGAGGCCACGTGGCATGTTCTAGAGCGTCTGATTTGTGGGTTTTTCTAAAAAAGGAAAAGAAATTGATTTTTGATCCGACGGTCGTCATCGAGCCACGTGGCTCTCTGTGAGTCGCCCGATCTAGTGGAAGATCGGACGCACGAGACGAAGCCACGTGGCACGACGTGGACCGTCGGATCCGGGGAATTTTCGGATAATTAAATAAAATAGATAAAAAATCAAAAAATTGTTAAAAAATAAGAAAAAATGTTTAAAAATATAAAACGGTGTCGTTTTAGGCCGGTGTCGACCCCTAGGGTCGGGCTGGGTGCCCGCGAGGCGTGGGCCGGGTCTGACCCGGCCCGGAAAATATTTTTAAATATATAAAAATTCAAAAAAACAATAAAATAATCAAAAAATCAATAAAAAATGAAAAATTATAAAAAATTCAAAAAATTCGGAAAATTCAAAAAAATTCTAAAAAATTCCAGTAAATAGGAAATGGCCACATTCAACTGGCCATGACCTGTTCCGGGTCTTTCGACCCCCGATCTTTTCCGAAATGACGGTTTTGCCCTTCCGGCAAACCGTCTTCCAAAAAATTCTAAAAAATTCAGGAAAATCCCAAAAAATAGGAAATGGCCACAAACAACTGGCCAAGGCTCATTCCGGGTGTTTTGAACCCCGACCCTTCTTAAAATGACGATTTCGCCCTTTGGGCGAATCGTCTTCCAAAAATTGAAGAAAAGTCAAGAAAAATTCCAAAAAAATTCTCAAAAATGGGAAATGGTCACAAACAACTGTCCATGGAATATTTTGGGTAATTCGGTATCCAAATCTTCCAAAAATGACAATTTTGCCCTTCGGGCTAATTGTCCTCGAATCTTCTCATTTTACCCCTAGCCCTAAATCACATCTTCTCTAAGCCCTTATGGCTATACTAGGAGACCAATGATTGAAATTGATGTGAATTGACATGATTTATTTATGCAATTGACTGCGCTTTCGTTAAATTGATTGTGATTGATAGGACTAGTATTCCAATCTGCATGGAACCCGAACCATACATATCTCACCCAAAATTGCGTCTGCATGAACTCTTAGCTAGGAAAATCACTCGCGTTAGGTACCGAAAGGGCGTCGGTAATGACACCGACGTAACCAAGTCCCCGAACCCAAAATCTCTGGTTCTGCAGAACTGATCGATCTCTCCCAATCGGTCAGTAAGGTTTCCGGTCTACCCTCCAAGAAAGACCGGTGGCGACTCCAAATGCATGCACAAGTTGCACATGCCACCACGACCACACTAAGGTCGAAAGCGATCGACTCTTATCGTCGAATCCCTCAAAAGACACTCCCGCCGCGATTTGGTATGGGCCTGGGAGGGCCCGCGCCGATCCAAAGCCCGCGATCGGTAATCCATTAGCCGCGTCCGTTTTTCGGACGGGTCGCGACACTGTATTGGATCCATCGTTCTTGATGCGGAATTGCGACAATCTGATACTCAAGATCTTCTCCTCTATGAACCCCATTTATCGCTGGCTTCAATGAGACGGCCCCCTCACTCGTTGCTTCTGAAGGCTCCTTATGTGAGGTTATACGAACATCAGGGTTTAGAGGAGGGACTTGAGCTCTATTTATAGAGAATGAACCCTATCCCCTCATTAAGGATAAGGATATCCCGGCCCATACTATCCAGCACCATATCCTACTAGAATTAGGAAACTGTATATATCTTTCTTTATTAGACCAATTAATTTACAATGACAATTAATAAAGCCTACAACGAATATATTAAAATATATTCTAACATTTTATTCTCTAGATCTTAATTCACATAAGCCCCCACATGCGAATATCGTTGAAAATATTAAAATTTATGAGAATGATTAAAGATGCTACTTACACCGTGCATGTATGGGGTAGCCTGTTCTTGTCCATTTGTTCTTTTAATTACATTTTGTTATATAGACAAACTGTCCTTATTAAACAAGCGATAATCCGCTCGAATTAATTTCTTAAAAAAATAAATTTTGTTTTCGTTTTCGTTTTTTTTTTCAACCTACTTGATAGACCTGCACCATAGTTTTTATAATGGGAATAAATCAAGCAAAGAAATCAATTTTAAGTCTACAATTGTTTGAGAAGACCGAGAGCTTTGATTTTTTATTTATTTATAGTTTAGGCCAGTGAGGACTTGGAGCAGTGTGCTACCAAGTTTACAGCTTCCAAGGATTTTCTGAATAGTGCTTAATTAATGCCTCAAGTAAGGTGAGATTCCTCAGCTTCATACAGTCATACTCCATGACCATCTCATCTTTTCTTTCTCGTGGTTTTGAGTCCTTTTTAAGGTTTTAAATCATCGAGTCTCTCGTACTACAAGAAAAGGTAATGCTCAGGTATAAAGACTCATCACGTATCTCAATCAATCACCCTCGATTAAAAATGACAAACATTATTGTAGCCCCTATGTTCAGGAATTTAAACCATGGATAGTTTGTCCGGTCATGCCAATTGCTTTAAAGTATGACTCTCTTGGACGAAAGTGAAAAGATGACAGCAGTGAGTGCGCTTTGGTCTTTTGCCTTGGTTCGCAAGAGTTCAATAATCCGCTGTTCTTTCTACGTGGCCATGGGAAAAGCTATGCAAAGAGAGTAATGTTGACGTAGAGATCTTTATGACCGCAATGCATCACAGAAGTTGTATATCGTAATTGATGTGTGAATGTTGTTCAAAAGTAATAATGGGAAATATCTTATTTAACAGTCTCCTTCCATTTTCTTCTTCTTTCAATATCTCATGTGATAGGTCATCGGTTCCATTGGATCGCTCGAGAACCAGATCAGTCGGTTCTCGAGACTGTCGGCCCGGTTCCCTAATTGTAACTGCCCCATGCCTCAAAATATGTTTTTTTTAGCAATCTTATTTATCTTGCTCTTGATTAACAATTTTTTGTTTCGGTTGATTGACTTTTGTTGATATTACACTGATGGAAAGGAAATACTACTAAAAGTAACTTGTTACTACTAATGAGTGATTTCACAACATCTGAAATGTTTTACCATGAAACACATTTCCACAATGATAGATACATCTATTCGATACTAGTAGCATTTATTAAAGGAATGTGCAATCTTATGAATAGGTTAAAAAATTAACAACACATGTTGCTTTTACTATTTTTCAATAAAAATGTACCTTATTGTAAGTTCGCTTGAGGATGGAAGCCCCTCTTAAGACATTTTTCATAAAGGGGCCTTGCTTTTTCTGGATGCCATGGAAAATTGAATTTTATACTTGATACTTTGTTGGGGTCGTTCCAAATTTAACACGTAATATTCCCTCAATCGACCAAAAAGGACAAAATGCTAAAATAACACATTTTTAGATTGCCATTACCTCTCTTGCCTTCGTGGTTTCTATATTATCACCTACATAATCTCTATGTGTGGAAAGGGCTTTGAATTTAACTATGCTTATTGTTGTGTTTGTCGTGGTTAGATTTTCCTTTGCAACAAATTATACTATCATAAACAAAATTATGCACTCACCTCACACACGAAATTATATAAAGACATATATCTGAAGAATTATATGAGAACGGTCTTTTTCCTTAGAGCAACCTCTAAGGCGATACATAGAACTCTAGATAACTATTCTTCCAAGAATTGGATTTGCTACATTCTCCATACAAAAAAGTAAAAAGAAAGAAAGAAAGAAAGAAATCGTAGCCACCTAAGTTAATGATGTAGTACCGACCAAAAAGTCCACTATTTGAACAACAATTTGTCCGCTCCCTCATGAAAGTACTGGTGAACTTGTATGTTGGTTCTGTGGCCATGATATCCCTCTATTCATCTTAAACAAAAATTTTGGCGGTAATTGTAGATGAGTTTATATAAATCTAGCAAGATGTCTGTTCATTGCAAGGCTCCAAGCCTATATTTATATTCTTCTCTTTAAGATGCTATTTAAATCTATTTTTCCTTTGTTCCCTCTTCAAATGAGTTAATCTTCATAAGTTTTTACAATTTTAAGTTTGTTGTATCATGATTATTCGTCATTATTTCTTTAACTCAAGTTTATACATGTAACAAACTATACAGACATATGTCAAAATAGAGGAAAATTTGACGGCCCATAATTTAACATCCCGACAAGAAAATTTGGAATAAAATTAAAAATAGTATGTGATATTGATTAGAACCTGAAATGAAGTTCGGGTAAAATATAACTTAAAGACTGATGCGTATAATACTTTTAACTTGTTATTGCTGTAAAAATATGCTTTGGAATATTAATCTACACTATTACGTGAGAGAATCCACTTCAACATCACATCTTTACAAAGAAAACTCCATGAAAAAAAATCGACCCATTCACTTTAAAATTAGTTCAGAAGTAATTCAGTGAATGCCTTACCTTCTACAGTCTGATTCAAAATTGTGGTCAAAGTACACTTATTCTTCACAATTAGAAAAAAGAACATTATGATTACTAAACATCTCTATCTTGCAATTGCTAAATGTCAATAATATAATAAGTTATCGATGTCATTTTCTTAAGAAAGGAAAAATTATCAAAAAAGTCATAAACTTATTGTAATTGTGCTAATTCAGTCCTAAACCTTTTTGTTGTGCCGATTCAGTCCTAAACCTTTCACAATTGTGCCAATTCAGTCCATCCAGTGAATTTTGGCCGACCGGCGCTGACGTGGTTGGCGAACTAATATTTTAATAATATTTTGATTCCTTTAAGTTTTTGATTTTCTTTTTGTTTTCTTTTTTCCCTCCTTTCCATTGCCCTTTTCCTTCCCTGTTCTACCTCCGCCCAAGCTACCCCTACGGCCATCCTTGAGCCACCGCCCCACTATGGCCACCACAGTCAGCGGCAAAGTTGTTAAGCTCCTCGCCAGCAGCCATGGACGAACTCGCCAAAGCCGTTGTGCGGCAGAACAGATCTGGTTGTTGAGAGACGATTGATCGTCTCGTCCAGACCAACCTCTGTGTCCACCCCCTTCATCGTCCCGGTGATTGAGCCTTGGCTGCAAGCGCTCGTCATTGATCTGGAGATGCAGATCACTGGTCGGCCACGGACAGCTTCTCGGCCACAGGTATGAGCGCCTTTCGTGCCCGCCCCTCATTCGTCACGAATGTCCTTGTTGTTCGTGGCCAAGACTCTAGTATTGAAATGCTAATAAAATTGATTAGCTTTGGAGGAGTAAATGCAATGGATCTTGAAGAGCCATCATGGAGGAGTAAATGCATCTTGGAGCATGCACCAAGGATTGGACTCACTAAGTATTGATGTTGTCTTGGGTGTTGTCTAGTATTGATGTTGTCTTGGGTGTTGTCTTGTGTCTTTTATAAAGTGGTTGTTGGACTCACTAAGCATTGATATTGTCTTGGGTGTTGTCTTGTGAATTTGAATGAGGTTGTCTTCATAAGTGTTAGAATTTTCTCTATAAATACTTGAGTAAGTTGTATTGTAAGAAGCAAGAGAGATAAGCCAAATCAAGTTCTTCAATATACAGAGTTTTCTCCATCCATTTCGTGCCTCGCTTTTATTTCCGAAAGATCACCCATATTGTGTTTTTTGGTTCCAACATTTGGTATCAGAGCTAGAATGGCATCTACTAGTTCCGTTCAAATGCAACTTCCAAAGTTGAACGGAAAGAATTTCAACAACTGGGCTGTCCAGATGAAGGTTCTGTTCAAATCGCAAGATTTGTGGAATCTAGTTGAAAGTGGCTACAACGAAGTAGACGATGTCGAAGCATTCGAGGCTTTGAGAAAGGAGGAGAAAGAATCTCTGGTGGAGTCCCGGAAGAAAGATCAGAAAGCATTATATGCGGTTTTTCAAGCCGTGGAGGAAACGATATTTGAAAAAATATCGAGTGCTGAGACCGCGAAAGCTGGCTGGGATATCTTGCAGAAATCCTACAAAGGCGATGATCGTGTCCGGCGGGTGCGGCTTCAGACTCTTCGAGGTGATTTCGAGTCTTTACGCATGAATGACTCGGAAACAATATCGGCATATTTTGATCATGTGCAGGCCATCGTTAACCAATTGAGGGTTAATGGTGAAGAACTTCAAGATGTTCGTGTCGTAGAAAAAATCTTGAGGTCTTTGACCGAAAGATTTGACTACGTCGTCGCAGCGATCGAGGAAGGACAAGACGTATCAAATCTCACGTTGGAGCGGTTGATGGGTTCATTATGCTCCCATGAGCAAAGAATGAACCAGAAGTCTGCGGGTTCCGTTCCCGAGCAAGCATTGCAAAGCCAGGTCGCTCAACCAAACCGAGGAGGCTATCAAGGCGGTCGAGGTCGTGGAGGAGCCTGAGGTAGAGGTGAGAATTCAAATTTCACCAAAAAATTTAGAACACCCGACAAATCAAAAGTCAAGTGTTTTAAGTGTAATAAATTCGGACACTACAAATCCGAGTGCCATGCAAAGGCGATGTACGTGCCGGCGGAACATGCACATGCCACAGATGCTGAAGAGTACATGGTACTAGCATGTGCGAAGGACGATTCAACTATCGTGGATACCAACACATGGTATCTAGATACTGGGTGTAGCAACCATATGACCGGAAGAAAGGAGTTATTCTCACAGCTGGATGAGACAAGCCGTGGTGAAGTCAACTTCGGGAATAAATAAAAAATTCTTGTGATGGGCAAAGGTAACATTAATATCAAATCCAAAGACGGTACTAATGTTGCTATTGCAGATGTTTACTTTGTGCCAGGACTTTTTTGGAATTTGCTAAGTGTTGGGCAACTTTCCGAAAGAGGCCACAAAGTTCACATTGAAAATGGAGTTTGCACCATTAGATGTGTAAACAACAAATTGATCACGACGGTACAGATGACGGAGAACCGGATGTTTCCCTTGACTCTTCCGACGAAGAATCTCTTGAGTTTTCAAGCGATGCCGAAAGATAGCAGCTGGCTGTGGCATCTTCGATTTGGGCATCTAAATTTTCGTGGAATGAAGCAATTAGTCCAGAAAAGGATGGTGACCGGCATGCCGTTGATTAACGTTCCAGGGCGCCCTTGCGAAGGATGTCTCGTTGGAAAACAGCACCGAGACTCTTTTCCAGTTGGAAAAGCCAGAAGAGCAAACCAACCGCTGGAGTTGGTACATACCGACATATGTGGCCCTGTTGAGATGGAATCGTTTGGACAAAAAAGGTACATGCTAATTTTTGTCGACGATTTTAGCAGAAAAATATGGGTACACTTATTGAGGGAAAAATCTGAAGCTTTTGGCAAGTTTAAAGAATTTAAAGTCTATGTTGAAAAACAAAGTGGCTTTAAATTGAAGACGTTGAGATCGGATAGAGGTGGAGAATTTACCTCAAATGAATTTCACAAATATTGTAAAATTCATGGAATCAAACGTCAGTTGATTTCCAGCTATACTCCTCAGCAAAACGGTATAGCAAAAAGAAAAAAAATAGGACAATTTTTTAAATGGCAAGAAGTATGCTGAAAGCTAAAGATTTGCCCAAGAAATTTTGGGCAGAAGCTGTTGCTTGTGCTGTATTTGTACTAAACAGGTTTCCAACAGTGAATGTTCCTGGAAGAACTCCAGAAGAAGCTTGGAGTAGAAACAAACCAGATGTTTCGTTCCTACGAGTATTTGGGTGCGTGGCATATCCCCATATACCAGACGAGCGAAGAAAGAAGCTGGATGACAAAAGCGAGAAGTGCATCTTCATCGGCTACAGTGATACAACTAAAGGTTATAAGCTGTATAACCCGGTCACTGAGAAAGTCATTATCAGCAGGGATGTCCAGTTTTTAGAAGATAAAACCTGGGACTGGAATCAGAAGGGTGACCAGAAAAACATCACCATCGAAGATGAACCACTGGCGGGCGAGACAGAAACACCTCCATCATCTTCAACGAGTGATCCATCTTCCTCATCATCTTCAACTGGAGGTACATCTTCACCAACAGCAGTTTCAGAACCACAACTACATCGTTCACAACGATTGAAGGAGACGCCAGTAAAATTCAGAGATTATGTGGTCACAAGAAATAGAGACAATAATAGCGAAATCACTGATGAAACACTGGTAAACTTTTGTTTATTTGCTGATTGTGACCCTGTAACCTATGATGAAGCAGCTGTAGATGAAAAGTGGATTGAAGCAATGGATGAAGAAATTCAGTCCATTGAGAAGAACGACACATGGGTGTTGACTTCTTTACCACCTGGTAAGAAGCCTATTGGTGTCAAGCGGGTGTACAAGACAAAGTACAAACCCGACGGTCAGGTGAACCGTTACAAGGCTAGACTGGTTGTAAAGGGCTACAAGCAAAAGCCAGGTATTGATTATTTTGATGTATTTGCACCAGTTGCCCGGATGGATACCATTCGTATGGTATTAGCACTTGCAGCTCAAAACCATTGGAGAATCTATCAAATGGATGTGAAATCAGCATTTCTCAATGGTGTCCTTGAAGAGGAAGTATATGTGGAGCAACCACAGCGTTATGAGAAGAAAGGGTAAGAAAATCAGTTTTACAGACTGAAGAAGGCTCTATATGGATTAAAACAAGCACCACGTGCTTGGTACACACGTATCGACACATACCTATTGGAGCATGATTTTCAAAAGTGTCCTTATGAGCATACACTGTATATCAAGTCAAATGCTAACGGTGACATCTTAATTGTGTGCATTTATGTTGATGACTTGATATTTACAAGGAGCTGTGAAAAAATATTTGCTGAATTCAGGGAGGCTATGACTAGCCAGTTTGAGATGACTGATTTGGGACTAATGTCTTATTTTCTTGGTCTTGAAGTGAAGCAAACAGATGATGGCATATTTATTTCCCAACAGAAATATGCTAATGATATTTTGAAGCGATTTAAAATGGAATCGCTGAAGCCAATCCGAACTCCCGTAGTAGAACGATTGGAGCTGAAGAAAGAAGGAACCGGTGAGCTGGTAAATCCCACTTATTTTAAAGGCATTGTTGGCAGCTTGAGATATTTGGTTTCTACAAGGCCAGATATTACCTATGGAGTAGGTATTATTAGCAGGTTCATGGAAAAGCCCTACCAAGCACATTTGCAAGCAGCAAAGAGAATTTTACGATATGTCAGTGGAACTCGTAATCATGGAATTTTATATTCTTATACTGACAACTTTGGTTTAGTGGGGTACACAGACAGTGATTGGGCAGGTGATGTCGAGACTCGAAAAAGTACGTCGGGGCATGCTTTCTTTCTTGGATCAGGAGTATTCTCTTGGTCTTCCAAAAAGCAACAAGTTGTTGCTCTCTCGACAGCTGAAGCAGAATATATGGCATTAGCTTCAGCGTCTTGTCAGGCGATATGGCTTCGTAGGATGCTACATGAATTGATGCATGAACAAACGGGTCCTACAAAAATAATGTGTGACAATAAGTCAGCTATTGCATTAGCCAAGAATCCTGTATTTCATGGCAGGAGCAAGCACATTGACATTAAGTATCATTATATTCGCGAGCGAGTCAAAGATGGTGAAATCGAACTTAATTTCTGCAGATCAGAAGATCGACTTGCAGATATTTTGACGAAACCATTGAAGGCGGATTCGTTCGAAAAATTGAAGAAGATGCTTGGTATGGAAATCAATTTTAAGGGAGGCTATTGAAATGCTAATAAAATTGATTAGCTTTGGAGGAGTAAATGCAATGGATCTTGAAGAGCCATCATGGAGGAGTAAATGCATCTTGGAGCATGCACCAAGGATTGGACTCACTAAGTATTGATGTTGTCTTGGGTGTTGTCTTGTGTCTTTTATAAAGTGGTTGTTGGACTCACTAAGCATTGATATTATCTTGGGTGTTGTCTTGTGAATTTGAATGAGGTTGTCTTCATAAGTGTTAGAATTTTCTCTATAAATACTTGAGTAAGTTGTATTGTAAGAAGCAAGAGAGATAAGCCAAATCAAGTTCTTCAATATACAGAGTTTTCTCCATCCATTTCGTGCCTCGCTTTTATTTCCGAAAGGTCACCCATATTGTGTTTTTTGGTTCCAACATCTAGATCCGATGGCCACGAGGGACGATGATTCCAGATCTGGAAGTTCACCGACCTTCACGTCCGCCCCTCAGTCCCGTTGTCGCTTGTGGCCAAGACTCCAGATCCGATGGCTGTGAGCGATGATGATTCTAGATCTGGGAGTTCACCGACCTCCGCGTCTCCCCTCCCTTATCGTGTGTGAACGTGCCGTCATCTACACTATTCATTTTCTATTTTGGTCGCATCCCGTGACATACAAATCTTCACTCTTTCAATCCATGAATCTTCTGCAGAGAGTTAGGCGATCCCTTTCCTTTGCAGAGTAGTGGAAGCCTGAAAGTTGAGACCAGCTTCTTGCCATGAATGAGTTTCGACCAAATCCAGTCCCTTACGGCAAATCAGGAAGGGAAGGGAAAGGGGAAAGGAAAAAAAGAACAAAGAAATTAAAAAAAATCAAAATATTATTAAAAAAATTAGGTGGCTAGCCGGTTGGTACAATTGTAATAGGTTTATGACTTTTTTGGTAATTTTCCCTCTTAAGAAAGGATACCCAATGCAAAATTAACTTGTCGTTTATGATTTAAAAAAAAAAAAGCTATGCCTACTCAACATCATGATTGGGGTGTTGGGATATTTTCATCTCAGAAAATGGAGGTTTGTACTTAACCGTTTAATGGGAATTGCAGGATTATAATTACTAAATCCTCGTAGAGAATACGCCCAGACAGTGAGCTAAGAGCTGAGTAACAATGCAACGACGCTCGGATGAGTTAAGTTTCTTCCTTTCTATGGCGGTAAGAACATCATCACAAAAACAATTTCGAAGAGAACCCCAGCACACTGTTCATACTCACCTCAGAGCTTCTTTTGCCCGTCTGTCTCGTTCTCACATCATAATATCTCGACGGTGACGCCAAATTGACTAATGAATTATTCCATTGAATGTGCTAATGGGCTCTTTGACCCCTCCATACTGCTCAATCACTGTGTCGAAGCCTCACCGGAGAAAAGGTTGAAGAATGTTTAAAGTGGATCATTGCGAACAAGGTCTCTCTCTGTTTCTGAGCAACGAATCTGGGCAACCATCCTCGATGGTGAGTGGAGGATCCGTCATCAATAGGCGGGCAATGATCCGAGGGGTCTCATGGGCAGCATCGCGACATTTAATGACGTTGGAGCTTCCATGCTCCATGCCTTTGAGTTCACATTTTTTGTTTACTTTTTATTTTTCTTAAAATTCATATCAATTGGGTCTATCCCGCTCCCTAGGTGGGTTTTTTTTATTTATTATTATTCAAACCATATCTGGTCATATTCGAAATTTACTATGCACTAAACACCGGATATGATAAGAGTTATCTTATCCAGAATTTTATTGAGACGACCAAACACAGCCTTAATAGATTGAATATGTATCTTAGTGCAAACCCACATAGAATTTGGCTTTCATTTTTTAATCTCATTTTGTTGGGTTTGTAAAATTTAAAGTATCCTATATCTATCACACTGAAATTGAGTTCAAAATTGGGTTTCCAACACGTATCGCCACCTTTAGGAAGGACTTTTTCAAGCCACTCAATGCAGGTGCAATTTAAATTTTGAAGTGCAAACAAATCAAGCAAACGGCCCCTGTATGCCAGCTGGATTACACGATTTTTTGCAATTCCACTGTGTGCTCTTGAATGAGGCGACTTGTCTTTTTCTTATTTTTAATTTTGGCCCGTGACCATTAAAAGCAGTTTGAAAGAGCTGGCGGAACTTGCATGACGGTGATTAAAAAAATTAGTTGCCGGTAATTATGGACGAAGTTTAGACAGAACTAGCAGTGTGTCAGTTCGTGGCATCAGTTTAAAATTATAGAAGTTAGTTTATGTTATGAGGTGAAATCCTTTTGACATTTTTTTTTTTTTTTCAAATTAGTTTACCAACTATAGATGAGTTGGTATTCTTTGATTTTTGGCATTACTTGATTTTTGCGATTATAGATGAGTTGGCATTGCTTGATTTTTGCTCTGCCAAAGATTGTACTTCTTCTCTCTTTATAAGCTTTTACAATCTGTGAATGATAATAATGAAAATCATTCACAAACTTTGACCTTTTTCTTATGAGGTATCAGAGCATTCTTCTCCTAAGAGTTTTTTTTTTATCCGGTCATTCTAATTTTTTTTCAGCAACCTTCTGCGTCCTTTAGCCATGGCAACAATCTCAAATTCTAGTACCAATTCCATCGCGACAGCTGCACCTAATGATCTTATTTCAATCTTGGTAACCGTCCAATTGCCATTCAAGCTCTCCGCTGCAAATTATCTCTCTTGATGCACTCAATTTCAGGCGTTGCTCATTGGTTATGACTTAATGGGAGCTCTCCGCTACAAATTATCCCTCTTGGCGCGCTTAATTTCGGGCATTGCTCATTGGTTATGACTTAATGGCATTCGTTGACGGGACTTCATTCTGTCAGTCTATCACCGATTTAGCTCAAAATCAAACGGTGCCAAATCCAGCTGCAACAACCTGGATTCGCCAGGATCAGCTCTTGCTTCATGCAATTTTTGCATCCGTATCTGAAGCCGTGATTCATCTCATTGCCTCTTGCAATTCGCCACACGCTGCCTGGACAAAGCTCATGAATTTATATGCAAACAAATCCCGATCCAGAGTTATGCATCTCAAGCATCAGCTCTCTATCGCTCGCCGAAACTCACATTCTGTTTCAGATTTTTTGCGGGAACTTAAAGCCCTTGCGAATGAATTAGTAATCATCGACACTTCTTTCTCTGATGATGATTTAGTTATTCATGCACTCGGGGACTTGGAACTGAATACAAAGAAATCACAGCAACGACTAGAGCTCGCATGACAAGTTAGTGGCCTATAAAACTCAACTGAAACTAGAAGAAATCAGACTTGAAGCAGCACCAGTCATGGCTCACTACAACAATAGAACTCGTGGTATAGGAAGCAACTCCCACTGGTCCAACAATCGTGGCAACCTTTCATAAAAAA
The DNA here is from genome assembly GCA_021437785.1 of Rhodomyrtus psidioides. Classification (NCBI taxonomy): domain Eukaryota; kingdom Viridiplantae; phylum Streptophyta; class Magnoliopsida; order Myrtales; family Myrtaceae; genus Rhodomyrtus; species Rhodomyrtus psidioides. The sequence continues at coordinate 15,228,766 of JAILYB010000003.1, read as the reverse complement.
TTATTTCCAATCTAACAAGCATTGTGGATCCTCTCACAGAAGGTATTCTGATTGGGATAGCAGAGAGCCTCGTCCGACATGTCAGTTTTGCAACCAATATGGATACTCGGCCAAATCTTGCTTTCCAATCAGAAATAGTCTTCACGAGCCTACTGCTAATGTTACAATAGCTCCACGCCCAGAAAACAACTTGTTACTAGGCTTGGGAGCATCACATCACGTCACAAGCAACCTCAACAATATTGTCATTCACTCAAAGTATGAAGGCCCGACGAGATCGTCATTAGTGATGGCACAGGTTTGAATATAAGTCATTTTGATTCTACTAGTTTATCCTACCAGAACCAAACTTTTAAGTTATCCAATGTTTTATGTGTACCACATAGTGGAAATGACCTAATTTCTGTCTCACAATTTTGTCGCAATAATTACTCATCTATCGAATTTTTTGCCAATTATTTTTTGGTGAAGGATCTTTGCACGGGGGACACGCTGCTTTAAGGAAGGCTTACAATAGTGTGGACAAAACTCACATCCTCTGTTGGTGAGCGGACAAAACCAATGGTTTGGCACAATAGACTAGGCCATCCTTCATTTCATATTCTAAGTCACGTTCTTAACAATTTTGAAAAGCCGTTCATCTTCTGAGTCAATCGTAGGTTCCAAGTTATCATGTGATGCTTGTCAGTGCAATAAGAGTCACAAACTTCCGTTTAGAGTATTAACTCTTGTGAGTCATTCTCCGTTTGAGATTATTTATTCCGATGTTCCCATGTCAACTGCTTCAATTGATGATTTTTGTTACTATGTTATATTTATTGACCACTATATGAAATGCACTTAGGCTTTAACCTATAAGAAAAAAAATCTGATGTTATCCCAATTTTTGAACAGTTCAAAAGCTTGGTTGAAAAATAATTTTCTGTCTTCATTCGAAACTTATACTCGAACGGTGGTGAAGAATTCTAAAACCTGAAATATTTTCTTACAAAACATGGAATTTCCCATCTAAACACACCGCCACACACACCTGAACATAATGGAACTGCGAAAGAAAACACCGAGACATAGTTGAAACCGGACTTGCCCTATTACACAAAGCAAACATACCACCCTCCTTATGGTCATATTCTTTTCAAGCTGTTGCTGCATAATTAATTAATTGTTTGCCAACATCTGTTCTAGACGTGAGCTCACCATTTCAAACACTATTCCAAATTTGTTCCCAATTATAAAAAAAAAAAAAGTCCGCACATTTGGTTGTATATGGTTACGTCCATACAACACAAATAAACTATGTATATTCTTAGGGTATTCGTCATCACAAAGTGCATACAAATATTTTGATCCACAAAATAATCGTCTCTATATCTCGCGTCATGTTGTGTTCGAAGAAAACACATTCCTGTACAAAACGCTTCTTAAGAGTGCCGTGTCATCCTCTCCGGGTTCACCTCTTCCATCTAATGTTTCTCTCTCAGTGTTACTGCCAACCACCGGATCACCTCTACAAGCGCCCCCCTCAAAGCAACATTCTAGCCCGTGCTATATCCTCATCGGCTTGCCAAACTTCAAATCAATCCTAACAAATACCACCTCTTGAAAACCTACCCCATGCATCCGCATATATTTCCCCAAATCAATATGCAACCAACACCCAAAATTTTCTTCCTTCCAACTCCCCTGAAACCCAACTTGCCACTATCAACATTGGCCAACCATCAGAATCCATAAATCCACATACGTGAACTCACAAAATGACCACTAGATCCCAAAATATTATTTTCAAGCCCAAACAAATCAACCAGATTACTACCAAACATCCACTTCCATCGACTATAGAACCAACAATAATTACACAAGCTATGTGTGATCCTCAATGGCGTGAAGCAATGTTGACTGAGATCAATGCCCTCATTCGTAACGGAACTTTAGAGCTAATACCTTTTGATCCATCTTTGAATGTTGTAGGTTGCAAATGGGTTTATCGGAGGTAGAAGTACAACAAAAGTGCCAATATTTGAGTACGGATATCATTTTAGTGCAAATATTTTTTTTTATTACTTAAGTGCCAAATCGGAGGAAAAATGATCACTTAAGTATCAAGTAGCCAGAATTGGCACTTAAGTGATCATTTTTTTTAAAAAAAATTAGCACATAAGTGATTCAAAAAATGATCACTTTAGTGCCAATTTCGCTGAAAAAAGGATCACTTTAGTGCCAATTCCGGCAACTTGGCACTTAAGTGATCCAAAAAAAATATTGACACTAAAGTGATCTCCGTACACAAATATTGGCACTTTTGATGTACTTTTGCCATTTATCATCAGACGTGCGGATGGCAATATCGAAAGGTACAAGGCACGTCTTGTGGCCAAATGTTTTCATTAATGACCGGGCCTTGATTACACCAATACATTCAGCCCGGTCATCAAACCAAATACCATTAGGGTGTTCTTATCTTTGGCGCTAATGCGTGGATGAACATTAAGACAAATGGACGTCAACAATGCCTTCCTCCAAGGAACTGTCTAGGATGAGGTCTACATGTCGTAACCGCCCGATTTTAAAAACCCAAAAAAACCAAAAAACATTTGCAAACTTCGTAAAGCTATATACGAGTTAAAGCAGGCTTCGCAAGCTTGGTACAATGAGCTAAGTCTATTTCTTCTCACAAATTCCTTTGCCAATTCAAAAAATGACATTTTATTGTTTATTTACTCTCATGGGGGTATCTAAGCCTATTTTCTAGTGTACGTAGATCACCTTATTATCACAAGAAATGGCCAGAATTTTGTTTCGAATTTCATCACTACTCTCTCTAATTAAAGACTAAGGGCTACTAAATTTCTTTTTGGGAATGAAAGTCATCCCTACAAGAACCGGCTTATTTCTTTCTCAACATAAATTCATATGAGAACTACTTGAATGCTTCAAGATATGAGATGCAAAAGAGGTGTCGCGACCCGTCCGAAAGCGGACGCGGCTAATGGATTACCGATCGCGGGCCTTCCCCAGCACCGGAGTGCGGATCGCGGGCTTTGGATCGGCGCGGGCCCTCCCAGGCCCATACCAAATCGCGGCGGGAATATTTTTCAAAGGGATTCGACGATAACAGTCGATCGCTTTCGACCTTAGTGTGGTCGTGGTGGCATGTGCAACTTGTGCATGCATTTGGAGTCGCCACCGGTCTTTCTTAGAGGGTAGACCGGAAACCTTACTGATCAATTGGGAGAGATCGATCAGTTCTGCGGAACCAGAGATTTTGGGTTCGGGGACTTGGTTACGTCGGTGTCATTACCAACGCCCTTTCGGTACCTAACGTGAGTGATTTTCCTAATTAAGATTTCATGCATGCGCAATTTTGGGTGAGGTAGGTTGATTCAGGGTTTCATGCAGATTGGAAGACTATTCCTATCAATCACAATCAGTTTTAATGAAAGCGCAATCAAGTGCATAAATAAATCACCTCGATGCACATCAATTCAAATCAAGGGCTTCCAAATATAGCCATAAGAGCTTAGGGAAGATGTGATTTCGGACCAGGGGTAAAATGGGAAGATTTGGGGACGATTAGCCCGAAGGGCAAAATCGTCATTTTTGGAAGGTTTGGATACCGAATTACCCGAAATATTCCATGGCCAGTTGATTGTGGCCATTTCCCATTTTTCGAGAATTTTTTGGAATTTCTTGATTTTTCTTCAATTTTTGGAAGACGATTCCCCCAAAGGGCGAAATCGTCATTTTAAGAAGGGTCGGGGTTCGAAACACCCGGGATGAGTCTTGACCAGTTGATTATGGCCATTTCCTATTTTTTGGGATTTTCCTGGATTTTTTTAGAATTTTTTTTGGAAGACAGTTTGCCGGAAGGGCAAAATCGTCATTTCTGGAAGGTCCGGGGGTCAAAAGACCCGAAACAGGTCGTGCCCAGTTGAATGTGGCCATTTACTATTTTCTGGAATTTTTTAGAATTTTTTAGAATTTTCCGAATTTTTTGAATTTTTATGATTTTCTATTTTTTATTGATTTTTTGATTTATTATTATTTTTTTATTATTTTCTGAATTTTTTAACATTTAAAAATATTTTCCGGGCCGGGTCAGACCCAAGCCGCGCCTCTCGAGCGCCCGGCCCGACCCTACGGGTCGAAAGTCGGCCTAAAACGACACCGTTTTGCATTTTTAAGTGTTTTTCTATTTTGTTTTTAAAATTTTTATTAATATTTTTTATTTTATTCCGAAAATCCCAGATCGGACGGTCCAGGATACGCCGCATGGAGGAATTCTGACCGTTCGATCAGAACCATCTTTTTTTATTTCCGAAAATCAGATCGCATCCGACAGCCCATATTACGCCACGTGACGAATTCTGGTGCGTCCGATCTTGAGCATGATCGGACGACCCACAGAGCGCCACTTGGCAAATTTTTGACCATTGGATCTAATTTTTTTTATTTATCCGAAAATCAATTATTTATTTCTGAAAATCATTTTTTTTTTAAAAAAAATCCCAGATCGCGACACGTGGCGAAGCCACGACCGTCCGATCTGGGTCTTATTTTTATCGTTGTGGCCCCACCCGGCTGACGTGGCTGCTGACGTGGCAAGCCACGTCAGCCGCTGACCCGTTGACCGACGCAGGATCCGCCGGAGAAGACGACCAGCGCCGGCGATTCTCGCCGGCGCCTCGCCGGAGCTGCCAAACCGACGTAAAAACGTCGGTTTCGAAGAGCAATTTCAAGCCTAATCAACTCCTCACTAACTCCAAATCAACAAACATCAAAAACATGGCATGAAACACGCTGGAAAGAGGCCGAACGGCCGACCACCGAACCGGCGTCGGCGAGGATATTTGCAGAAAATTTTTTATCGACCAAGCTCAGTTTCAGTCGTTCAAAAAGCATCCAATGGTAGTCTAGAAGCTTACCTGATGTCGCTTGGACCTCGGAGACCGCTAGCTTCACCGGACCGAGCTCATCGGCTCGGGTATGCGTCGGGGAGCTCCGGCCATGGTTTCTCGGCACGTTTCGATGCAAAATAAAAGGTAAGCCGGGCGTAGAATCAATTATAATGAAGCTTGAAGGTGAGTTTCGCGACAAAGAAGGCTCGGGACAACTTGGCCGTGAGTTACAAAATAAAATGCTCACCGAGGCATTTCGTCGAACATCTAGTATGCACAGAGATAAATTGAAGTCGGGGGGAGATACAGACCTGTCCGGGGATGTTGACGGCAACGGCGACCTTGGTGGTGATGAGTGAAGTCCGCTGGAGGTCTAGGGTGGCCACTTGTCCGTGGTTTTTCGCTCGAAAATCCCCCTCCACTCTAATGGTTGAGCTCGGTTAAAACCGAGAATCCTCTCTTTCCGTGGCCAATCGGCGCTCCTTTTTGCGCCCATCTCCCACCAAATATTGCCCCTCGACCACTTCCCTTTGTCCCCCACCTTCAATGTTTCTTTTCTTTAAAAAAAATGCCGCCCACCATCCCTTGTTTTCTTGCTCTTTGGCCGGCCATGGTGGGTCTGCAACTAAGTTGCAGTCCCGGTCGGACCGGGTCGAGTCGGGTCTGACCCGACCGGCCCGGTTCGACCAATTTTGCCAAATTGGGCCCCAAATCGACCCTTTTTCATGCAATTGAGGGCACAATCGGACTCCTTGACATGTTTTCTATCAAATAGGGGTATTTTCGTGAATCAATTGATTGAAATTTAGTGAAAACCCCAAATTGCCCTTAGGATCCGAAAATGATTTTTGCCCAATCGAGGGTCCAAACGACCAAATTAGTCCAAATTGAGGCCACCAATGGATACCTCATGATGAAAACTATCGGGTAGAGATGTTTAATTTTAATGGGTATGCCCGTGTGAAATTTAATTTCAAGATTTGTGAAACCGGGGACTAAATTGAAAGAAAATTGTGCAATTAAGCCCTTTTGTCTAAAATTGATCAAATTGGAGGGCAAATTGATCCAATTGCACTTCAAGACTTCAGAATCCAATGTCATAGCTTATAAAAAGTAAGAATTGAAAATTAAAAGATTCGAAAAGAATTTTTTAGGCTCGGTTCGGGTTTATGTTTGCGAAGGAACATAGTGACCCGAGGTGAATTTTCAAGATTTTAAGTGACACACTTGAAGAGGAAATTAAAACAAAATTATTGAATATTTTTGTGTATTTTTCTGACCACGAATGGTATTTTTATGATTTTTTTGTATTTTTATAATTAAATAAATTCGAAAAATATTAAAAAAAAACCAAAAAATATTTTTTTGTTCAAAATTGATTCCTAAGGCTAAGCCAAGGCTTCCAAAGTTGATTTTGTGATTTTATGAGTTTTTGGCTATTTTTAATTAATTTTGAAAATAAAAACTAAAATGATAAATGACAAAAAATCAGGTGTCAACAACTGCCCATCTTTGAGAGTGAGCTCGTTAGAGGTTGCTTTCAAAGACAAAATGACACCTGAATCTTGATTGACTCGATTGGGGAAAAGAAATGCTATGACATTGGAACCTTAAGCCTTTTGATGAATGCTCAAATTAATCCCCGGTTTGCTCTTGCAATTTGAACTTGGGCTGGAGTGAGAGAGGCTTACCTGAAGCTCACTTGTCGGATGCTGCCGATTGCGATAACTTTCAAGAAGGTACCTAGGACTCGTCATTCAGAATATCCAAGGGAGATTAAGCTCTGATCTTGTGTTGACCCTTCAGGCGGTATCTACCATAAGTTGACCCTTCAGGCGGTTTCCACCTTGGTTTGACCCTTCAGGTGGTTTCTACCTTGAGTTGACCCTTTAGGCGGTTTCTACCTTGAGTTGACCCTTCAGGCGGTTTCTACCATGAGTTGACCCTTCAGGCGGTTTCTACCTTTGGTTGACCCTTCAGGTGGTTTCTACCTTGGTTTGACCCTTCAGGCGGTATCTACCATGAGTTGACCATTCAGGCGGTTTCTACCTTGAGTTGACCCTTCAGGCGGTATCTACCATTGTTTTGACCCTTTAGGCGGTTTCTACCATGAGTTGACCCTTCAGGCGGTATCTACCATGTGTTGACCCTTCAGGCGGTTTCTACCTTGAGTTGACCCTTCAGGCGGTTTCTACCTTGAGTTGACCCTTCAGGCGGTTTCTACCTTGATTTGACCCTTCAGGCGGTTTCTAACATTGGTTGACCCTTCAGGCGGTATCTACCATGGTTTGATTTTGAAAAGGGGTCTCATGACGAGGGTTCTCTACGTCCGATGAGACTGCCTGATCTTTGAAAAGGGGTCTCATGACGAGGGTTCTCCACGTCCGATGAGACTGCCTGATTTTTGAAAAGGGGTCTCATGATGAGGGTTCTCCACGTCCGATGAGACTGCTTGATATTTTTTTGAAAAGGGTTCCCAACACGGAGGTTTTCCACGTCCGATGGGATTGCTTGATCTTTGAAAGTGGGGTCCCGAGACGGAGGTTTTCCACGTCCGACGGGATTGTTTGATCTTTTGAAAAGGGGGTCCCGAGACGGAGGTTTTCCACGTCCGACGGGATTGTTTGATCTTTGAAAAGGGAGTCCCGAGACGGAGGTTTTCCACGTCCGACGGGATTGTTTGATCTTTTGAAAAGTGGGTCCCGAGACGGAGGTTTTCCACGTCCGACGGGATTGTTTGATCTTTTGAAAAAGGTTCCCAACACGGAGGTTTTCCACGTCTGATGGGACTTTCTTGCTTTTTGAAAAGGGTTCCCAACACGGAGGTTTTTCACGTCCGATGGGATTGCTTGATCTTTGAAAATGGGGTCCCGAGACAGAGGTTTTCCACGTCCGACGGGATCGTTTGATCTTTTGAAAGGGGGTCCCGAGACGGAGATTTTCCACGTCCGACGGGATTGTTTGATCTTTGAAAAGGGGGTCCCAACACGGAGGTTTTCCACGTCCGATGGGACTTTTTCTTTTAAAAGGGTTTTTCTTCCCCCCCTTTTTGAGAGATCCCGAAATTCGTCGAGAATTGAGTTTTGACGCAGTAAAAAATTTCACTGGTACGCTGATGATGTGGGAGGTGACTTTCTGGGAGCTGGGTTCTCCAAGTATCTTACAGAAAATTAGATTTGTAAGTTCTTCTCTTCAGAGCGAGGCCTTCTTCTGGGGATTTGGTGTCTCGAACGGATCCTGCAGAAGTTCGAGCCTGAAAGATTTTCCTTCACCAAGAAAACGTTAGCAATCTTTGGGAAGACGACGGTTGTCCATCTGACAAAACCGTATGATTTAAGTTTTAATCATGAAATGTGCATCTTGATGCCGGAGGCTATCCAAAGCATTCTTGCAACATGCAAATGTGATCACAAATTCCTCGCATGGAAAATCTGGATCAACAGTTTCAAAATTCCAAAAAGAGTTTGTTCAAAACATCAATTGGAATATTTCTCGACAAGGAGGTCTTCTCACCTGTTTTGAGATAGTGGTTTTTATAGGGGATGCACTCAATTCCCTACTAACCTGTGCCTAGGTTTCAGACTCATTCGCAGCGCATACATTTTGATCGGTCGGGAGGTCTTCCACGGGACCGTAATGTCGGGCTTGGTTATTGATCTTCAAGGGGGACTCACTTTTGAGTCAAGGTCATTGAATGGAAGTTTTCACCATCTGCTTCGGGTTTACAAGTCCAGAAACCTGCAAAATGAGAAAGAAATAGTCTTGCTCGTACTTCTTCGAGCTAAGCTATATGTTAACCCAAGTGTTTTAGTCAGAGAAGACTGTTTCAGGGTTATGATGTTGGTAGGATTGGGGATCGAAAAAGGCTTGTTTTTGGCCCAGAATTTATGAGGGGATTGACATTGGTGATCATTACAAACTTGTTACATGTATTTTCCATTCTGCATCTTCAATTTTTGAGGTGTGCAACCGCTTTTGAGGTGTGCACAAATTCTTTAGAGAGCGTCTCTGGCTGTATTAAGGGATTGACAACTCTGTCTGCGTCTTTCCTCCACGCTTGACATCATTTGGAGGGGCGATCTCTTTGATCTGACTCCTTTAGGGGTCTTTCTCTCTTCCGAACTAGGTTTCATTGGGGATCAATCAAACAGTTGTCACGAGCATCAGCCTTGCTTTTACCAGGCACTTTGCTTTTTCTTGATGCTGGGGATTTTTCATTTTTTTCATCATCATTTTTTTTTAAAAAGCACCCCATTTTTCTCATCTTCAGGGGATCGTGTTAGACATATGACCAAAGGTCTAACAAGGTTAAGAATTAACTTAGGAATTTCTCCGCAAACCCTAAGTCTTGAATTCCTCCGTTTTTGAAGTGATGATGCCTTCATCTTGGAACGTGCAATGATCACCAACGGGTTCATGAAATGAATTTGCAGGCTCAACTTGGCTGTGCAAAGGATATGGTGTGTGGGATAGAGAAATGAATGCTTTTTGTCATCCTATGGCACTTGGATTACCATATAAACAACACACAAAGATTGATGTTAGTCCGAGCAAGAAAATTTCTAACCATTTTCTCATGATGCTGCTGGACTTGCTCCCTTTTTGCCCCAATGTGGGGTGGTTCTTGACAGGGTTGAGAATGAAAACCGCCGTTCGAAGGGGTTGTCAATGGTCACCTGTAGTGTTTGGGGATATGAAACGAATGCCTCCGTCATCCCAATTCATGTAATTGCTGCGAATAATCCATACTTCCGTAGGTCCAGATTTTGCTATCTAATCCGCTCCACTTCTCTCTCAAGTGTGTATAGGACGTGTTTGGATTAGGCTTTGCCTCTCGTCTTTTGAGAAAACGTCCTTTTGAAAGTTTTGAACAACTTTTGATTGGAAAAATCTCTTTCTTTTCTCCAAAAATTTTACCCGTCAAGGGGATTTTATGATGCACCATGCATGTTCTTATTCATATTCAGATAACCTCCTGTTTCAAAACATGAATGCCAATGAAATTTGAATTCTATGTCTTTTCTAGACCTTAGATTCTGAAAGCTTTTCTTTTTCTCTCTATTTTTTATTTAACACCTTCAATGGATTGGGAAAAGGGATACTTACCTAGCCACCGTGACTGGAGATCCCTGAAAATGCAAGAGAATCATGTCATTGTATGTTCACAAGTTTTTCAAAAAATTAGAACGATACATCTTACCCTTGGTCATGTACTCCAACGGGTAATACATGGGATGTAAAAACTTGCTCGCCTTGATGGCGAGCCCCTGCTAAAGAAGGGAATTATGTGTCAGTTTGTGTTCCAAAATTCAAGGCAAATTGGAACGATACAACCTTGTTCTTGCTTTGTGTTTCCATTTGAACACAAACGTGCGGCTTGCAGAATCTGGCCCTCTATCTTGTGGCCTTGATCCCTCCGTTTGGTTGGCGATGAATCATTCTCAAGGATTTGCCCTAGAGGAGATCCATTTGTGATTTTGGACGCATTCCAGTGCTACTCTTCATAGTTCCTTTTATTCATGGAAAAAAGGAAATTTTTATCAGAATGCATGTCAAAGCATGAAGTGTGGAAGCGATAGTTTTTACCCTCCACTCGATCTTATAATCAAATACCATTTCTTGGAGTGCTGACTCCCAAGGTCAATAATTTTATTCGCCTCCTCGTTGGCGAGTTCTTTTCTTTTGAGGCTTTCTGGTGCCTACAATTTTCTGTCCACCTGTTGACACCTAAATTTTGATCAACTTTTTTTATTTATTTTTATTTTTATTTTTATTTCATATAAAATCCATAAAAAGTTGAAAAAATTGAAAAATCAATTTTGGTGACCTTAGCCAAGCTAAATGAACCATTTTGACCAAATTTTTTTTTTTTCATAATTTTCATTTTTTTATATATATTTTTGAAAAATACAAAAAAAAAGAAAAAAAAAGAAAAAGAAAATCAAGAAAATCAAGAAAAATAATATTTGAGGTCACAAAGATATATAAAAATAGTCGGTATTTTTATTTTTATTTTATCTATTTTCTAACCTCATAAATAGTAAAATTCAGGTTTGATTTTAGGTGTTCTCTGATCACCATAAAATTGAATTTGACAAAAATATTAGTAATGATTAAAAGGAAAAGGAGGGAAACATCATCATTTAAAAGGAAAAGGGGACTAATGATTTTGTCTTCTCTTTTTGTTATTTTATTTTATTTTTACTTTTTTTATTTTTTTATTTTTTTATTTTATTATTATAATATTTTTTTTTTCTTTCTCTCTCTCTCTCTCCCCACTCCCTCTCTCCTTCCCGCTGCCTATTTATCTCCCCCCTCCTCCTCTTCCTCTTCTTCTTCTTCTTCTTCTTCTTCTTCTTCCTCTCTCCTCTCCCTTTCCCGAACCATCTCACTGTTCCGGTCATAACTCCGTCGTCCAATATCAGATCGAGGTGAAACCACCTCCAATAGAAAGCTTATCGTCTTATCTTTCCAGGGATATATTATATGGCTCATTTAGCCCAGCCATTCGTCCGATGGAGCCGTTTGAATGAGCAAAGGTCGCTGCTGACCCTGTAACGACCAGTTTCTGCCGCCGCCGTCGTCCTCCACGATCAGCCCTTCCGGCGAACTTTGCGCCTCCCTCTAACCATCACAGGTTAAGTTAAGATGTTCTTAACAATTTCCCGTTGGTTTCGTGAATTTTCGAGGTCTGGTTAAATTATGGTGATTTTTTGAAAAACAGTCGACGAAAATCGAGCGAATTGAGGTATTGTGGTCATATCTCACTCATTTGGACTCCTTTTAAGGTGAAATTTTCGGTGATGGCTTCCTAAGATGATAGGCTATGTTCTGGAATTTTAAGGTTGCTGAATATTTGCTGTGTATTTACTTTATGTCATAGCATTTCTATATTTCGCATAAAAGACTCAGAATCGGAAGGCCGAGCCTCCTGTTGGTGTCTAAATATTTGCTGTGTATTTACTTTATGTCATAACATTTCTATATTTCGCATAAAAGACCCAGAATCGGAAGGCTAAGCCTCCTATTGGTGTCCAAGGTGTTTTATTTATTTATTTTCTGTAAATTATATTGTGCTACCCCAGAATCGGAAGGCCGAGCCTCCTGCTGGTGGTTTATACCCCCCACACATTGTTGCACGAGCACCGACGGACTCCGACGTCGTAAAATTCATCGGATCCCATCTCCTTTGCTTATGTTTATGTTGTATAATGACTTAATATCTTCTTTATTATTTTTTTTTTTTGCATTGTGTTGCGTCCTATAAAAACAAAAAAAAAATGCTAGATTGGATGGTTGCAGATGAGCCACGTATCGTGATCCGATGATTTTCAGAATAAAAAAAATATTTTTAACATTAAAAGAAATAAATTTCGAATTTTACAACAATTAAAATGATTCGATTGTCACCGAGACGCCACGTGGCGAGTTAGGGACCGTTCAGTTGGGACTTATTTTCAGGAAATTTATAATAAAAAAAAATCAAATAAAAAAAATTCAAAAAAAGTGAATACTAAGGAAAAATTCAAAAAAAATTTGAGAAAAATTGCAGAAAATTCAATCAACTTAGGTACCGAAAGGGCGTCAACTCTAACAGTTGACGTAACTAAGTCCCCGAACCCATTTCTCTGGTTATCGTAGAATTGAATAGAAACTCCCGACTATTCAATAGGGTGGTCCAATCATACCCTCCAAAAAAATGATTGGTGGCGACTCCATGGCATGCACACTTGGCACATGTCACTAGACCACACTGAAGGTCGACTACGCATACCTCCGTTGCGATTTGGGTAACGGGCCTTGGGAGAGGCCTGCGTCCGACCAGACTGGACGGCCCATTAGCCCTCGAGAGCCCACGGCGAACCTCGAGAGGGTCGCGACAGACTGGCGACTCCGCTGGGGACTGGTTCTTAACCATTTAGTGGACTTGAGCCGATTAAAAAGTTGATTGTTTTATGCAGACGCTCTTCAAATTGAAGTATGTACTTTAATCCTTGAGGTGTTAAACGTTTTTGCAGATTGGAGAAATAAGGGGTGTAGTCCGCGATTTACATTATTTTATGCAGGTTGGCGTAGGAATGTATGTTGTGTGGGTGATTTGAAGCGCTGATTGATAAACTGTTATGCATGACTTGCATTGTGATGATCACGACACCTGAACACACACAACCGCGCCTAAAACCCCGGGCGCCCCTATAAGCAAACAATAGAAGGAATTGAAAATGGAACCTCCGTGAGGAAAAACACGGGGTAATCCATTTTTAATTTCGCTCACTTCGAACTATGGATTGGGTCCCAATGCAACGATAGTTGTGCAATGGAACCTACCCTTTCTAGAACTCGAGGTGGGAGCCTTTAAGCCTCAGGAACCCCACCATTTAGGTGTCAAAACTTCACAAGTTTACATGCGCATGATCGATGTGTTTGACATGTCTTACCCCCTTCAAAAGGTTTGTAAGTATCATTCCTTTTACCCCTTGAACTCAGTATAACTTTTTTCCATATGCTAACACGTCTTTCTACCTACCATAGGGCAGGTAGCTTTAATCACGGAACCAAGAATAACTCGTATTATAACTCGTCTCCGAGCCAGAATGGAGCAAGAGGAGTTGAGATCTCGCGTGAATAGTTTGGAAGGTCAGATGGCGTCAATGGCCACCATGCTAGCAGAAATGAAAGCCATGATGGTGGCTGCACAAGAAAGAAATCATGACCTCAGCCAGGATGCTCCGCCCGCACCCCCCAATGCTTCGAATGTGGCGCGAACTCGGGAAGAGAATGTGGCCGAGAATGTTAATCGAGTGTTAGCAGCTGATGCACTACCAAAGGCCGTGTCTGCAGTCATCGACCTAGAAAAAGACAAAAAGGAGAAACCCCCGGGCAAAATCGAAGAAGGCACAAAGAGGCTAGCGAAGATAGAGGAATGCCTAAGCAGCCAAGGGTATGAGCTGGCTCGATTTGAAAAGATATCACCATTTGCAAAAATTGAAGCGCCTTTAGACTATAAAGAACCCGATTTCGTCAGAAAATACAACGGGACGAGCTGCCCCCGAGCCCACTTAAAATATTACCTACGCAAAATGGCACTTTTTTCTGACTACGTTTCCTTGCTGATGAACACGTTTCAAGAGAGTCTGGCGGGTGCTGCTCTGGCTTGGTTCATCGAATTAGATTTGGAGGACTATGATGGATGGGAAGACCTAGCGGAGGACTTTTTACATCAATATAAGTTCAATACTGCTACAGCCCCTTCCAGAGAAGAATTGCTGAGGACCACTAAAGGGAGGAATGAGGCAATCCGTGCCTACGCTCAAAGATGGCGGGCCTTAGCAACACAAGTCAAACCGTCCATTCCAGAGGACGAGCTGGTCGACCTTTTCTTGAGAGCGTTGCCTTACGAGTATTTCGATAGGCTGAACACATCTGGTTGTCAAACATTTGTACACCTCATAAAAATTGCAGAAAGGCTGGAATGGGCGATGAGGGAAAGGAAAGCACCAGAAATCGCAACAAGACGCCAATATCCGGCCCGAAGGGAGAAGGAGGCTGAAGTTGATGTGGCCTTCGTACCAAACCCACCCAACCCTAAGCAGTTCTCCAATTCAAGTACGGTGCAAGGAAACTCGTCGATGTCGGTACAGAAACCATATGAACTAAGGAGGAAGTTGCCTCCTAAGCAGTTCACCCCCCTGCCAAGGCCGTTATCGAAATTACTTCCTATGTTGCTAGAGGAGCACTTAGTGGCTAAGGAGCCTCCAAGGCCGAATCCGGTGAAATTTAACGGGTACGATGAAAGCCAGTCATGTGTCTATCACATGGGAGAGAAGGGCCATAACGTAGACAATTGCATTGTTTTGAAGCACAAGGTGCAAGCCCTTATCGATAATTGCATCCTTGAATTCGACAAAACAGAGCCGAACGTGCAAAATAATCCACTTCCTGATCACCAAACCGTGGGGGTGATCTTCGACAACAAGTTCGACCGGTTCTTCTCCGAGGATTCCAAATGGTCGAAGGACGAGGGGATAGAAACGACATCGGAGGAACTTGATTTGACCAGCTTGTCTTTGGGAGATTTTGTCAAATCACTCGACGGCGACGCTCCTACCATGGAGTAAAGAGATATCTGTCTCTCTTCGACGCATCTAAATCCCCATTAGGTGCCTCGGGCTTTTTCTTACTTGTTGTATTGTAATATAAGTATACTAAAAAAACCAAAAAAAAAAACCAAAAAAATCATCAAAAATCAAAAATCAAAAAAAGGGGGACGTGTGGGAGCCACAAATCGGTCAATGACGAAAAAAAAAAAACCTGAGACCTGATTTCCCACATGTCTCCTGGTTTGCAAAGTTTTGGGATGCGAGGATGCCCAATGATATGAGGGCTAGCTCCCATCCTACCCTTTCAATTTTTCTTAAGACGTCTCCCAAAGAAGTTTATCATTACATGAACTTTCTCTATTTTATAACCGTCTTTGTGACACTTCAAGCATGCCATTCCAAGCATACATAGCAGTTGTTAAATAACTCAGGTTCCCGAGGTGGAGCTTCCCTCCTAAATGGGGAATAAAACGATGCGGAGCCATCCATTCCAGCAACGATCAAAAGCAGGGGAATCGGATGGCAGTGCTTTCAAATGACGAAACAAGGAGTACCCCTTTTCATAACATAAGTCTGACTCAATGTTTTCAAGAGCGTTCTAATGGCTCAATTTGTGAACAAAATCTTTGAGAAAACCTGAAAAAGTTTCTCATCACCTGAAAATCTCTGTGAAAAGAATGCTTGAAAAGAAAATCTTAAGTTTTATCAATACCTTCTTTGAATAGAATGAAAAGCACGAATTCATAGATGACCAGGATTGGCAAAACTCGTGGGAGCAAGTCTCTCCCTTTTCTCCGAGAAGCCCAGCCAGGGGCAAACTCTCATGATCCCCCCTAAAAGTGCAACAGACCAGGGTCATCAAATCCAGAGAGGACAAACAGCGAAACCGGCCTCACCGGGGCAAATTGCTCGAAAAGCACGAAAAGACGAAACTTCGGAGGGAGTACCTCTTTTCAGAAATTCCAAATGAAGTCAGATAAAAACCCACGTCTATTTCTTCACTCCTTCAGATGGGATTAGAAATCTCCAACAAAAGCGGAAAGCGTTAAGACATGACTGGGGCATGCGAATCAATTTTGCCCTGGGCAAAGAAAGACGTTTCTTCTCTGGCAAAATCCGTAGACGCAATGACAGAGTTATCTGCATCAGAAATAAACCCCAGGATACAAACCTAGAGGCGATAACTTTGTATCGTTCCAATTTGATCTCCATAAATCCCATGCTTAACAGGAAGTCGTTGGCGCCAAAAGCCACAAAAGAAAAGAACTCGCCAATGAGGAGGCGAATAAAATTATTAACCTTGGGAGTCAGCACTCCAAGGAAGGGTCTTTGATCAAGTGGAGGAACTATGAAGAGTGACGCTGGAATGCGCCCAAAAACACAAATGGATTTCCTCTGGGGCAAATCCTCGAGAATGATTCATCGCCAACCAAACGGAGGAATCGTGGCCACAATATAGATGGCCAATTTCTGTAAGCCGCGCGTTTGTGTTCAAATGAAAACACCAAGCAAGAACAAGGCGGTATCGTTCCAATTTGTCTTGAATTTTGGAACGCAAACTGACACTTATTGTTTGTTTTTGACAGGGGAGTCGCCTTGGAGACGAACAAGTTTTTACATCCCACGTACTACTTGTTAGGGTACATGACCGAGGGTAGGATGTATCGTTTCGATTTTCAAAAAAATTCGTGAATATACAATGATATGCTTCTCTTACATTTTCAGGGGTCTGCAGCCGCGACAGGTAGGTAAGTATCCCTTTCCCAGTTAGCTGGAGATAAAGAATGTTAAAATCCTTTCAGTCGTCATGAAAATTATCCAATGCATCGATGTTCATGATTTAAATCGGGAGGTTGCCCAAAGCATGAATAAAACATGCACGATACATCACAAGATCCCCTCAATGGATAAATTTTGGGAAAGAAGGGAGTGAATTTTTCCAAATATCATTATTTGTCAAATCATTCAAAAGGAAATTTACTCAAAAGAGAGGCGAGCCTAATCCAAACATGTCCAACACACACTTGAGAGATGAGTGGAGTGGGCAGATAGCAAAATCTGGGTCTACGATGGTAGGGATCATTTGCAGCGATTACATGGGTTGGGACGACAGAGGCATTCGTTTCATATCCCCAAAAACTACAGGTGACCATTGATAAACCCCTTTGAACGGCGTTTTTCATTCTTAACCCTATCAAGAACCACCCCACATCGGGGCAAAATGGAGGTGAGTCCAGTAGCATCAGGAGAAAATGGTTAGAATTTTTTTTTGCTCGGACTAACATTAATCTTTGTGTGTTGTTTATATGGTAATCCAAGTGCCATAGGATGATGAGAAGCATTCATTTCTCTATCCCACACACCATATCCTTTGCATAGCCAAGTTGAGCCTGCTAATTCATTTCATAAACCCATCGGTGATCATTGCAAGTTCCAAAACAAAGGCAAATCACTTCAGGAACGGAGAAGTTCAAGACTTAGGGTTTACGAAGAAACTACTAAGTTGATACTCAAGCGTGCTAAGAGCCAAGTCATATATCTAGCACAATTGCCAAGCATCCCACTTGCGACAAGGGATTAAAGAAATCCCCAGCATCAAGAAAAAGCAAAGTGCCTGGTAAAAGCGAGGCCGATGCTCGGGTGAACAATTTGATCGATCCCTAAAGAAACCTGGTAGGGAAAAGAAGAGGGAAAAACCCCTAATGGAGTCAGATCAAGAAGACTGCTCCCCAAATGATGTCAGCCGTGGAGCAAAAACACAGAAAGAGTTGTCAACCTCTTAATACCACAAGAGACGCTCTCTAAAGAGATTGTACACACCTAAAAAACGGTTGCACGCCTCAAAAATTGAAGATACATAATGGAAAAGACAGGTGACAAGTTTGCAATGATCACCAAGGTCAATTCCCTCATAAATTCTGGGCCAAAAACAAGCTTTTTTTTCGGTCCCCAATCCTACCAACATCATAACCCTGAAACAGCCTTCTCTGACTAAGACACTTGGGTTAACTTATAGCTTAGCTCGAAGAGGTACGAGCAAGACTATTTCTTTCTCATTTTGCAGGGTTCTTGACTTGTAAACCCGAAGCAGATGGTGAAAACTTTCGTTCAATGGCTTTGACTCAAAAATGAGTCCCCCTTGAAAACCAATACCAAGCCCAACATTACGGTCCCGTGGAAGACCTCCCGACCGATCAAAATGTATGCGCTGCGAATGAGCCTAAAACCTAGGCACATGTTAATAGGGAATTGAGTGCATCCCCTATAAAAATCATTACCTCAAAACAGGTGAGATAGCCTCCTTGTCGAGAAATATTCCAATTGATGTTTTGAACAATCTCTTTTTGGAATTTTTCAAACTGTTGATCCAGATTTTCCATGCAAGGAATTTGTGATCACATCTGCATGTTGCAAGAATGCTTTGGACAGCCTCCGGCATCAAAATGCACATTTCATGATTAAAACTTAAATCATACGGTTTTGTCAGATGGACAACCGTCGTCTTCCCAAAGATTGCTAACGTTTTCTTGGTGAAGAAAAATTTTTCAGGCTCGAACTTCTGCAGGATCCATTAGAGACGCCAATCTCCCAGAAGAAGGCCTCGCTCTGAAGAGAAGAACGTACAAATCTATTTTTCTGCAGGATACCTGGAGAACCCAGCTCCCAGAAAAGTCACTTCCCGCATCATCATCGTACTAGTGAAATTTTTGCCAAAATAAAATCTTTCACTGCTTCAAAACTGAATTCCCGACAAACTTCGGGATCTCTAAAAAAGGAGGGAAGAAAAACCCTTTTAAAAGAAACAGTCTCATCGGACGTGGAGAACCCTCGTCATGAGACCCCTTTTCAAAAATCAGGCAGTCTCATCGGACGTGGAGAACCCTCGTCATGAGACCCCTTCTAAAAAAAAAAAAATCAAGCAGTCCCAGCAGACGTGGAGAACCCTCGTCCTAGGACCTCTTTTCAAAAATCAAGCAGTCCTAACTTGACGTGGAGAACCCTCGTCCTAGGACCCCTTTTCAAAGCAAAACTATGGTAGATACCGCCTGAAGGGTCAACTCATGGTAGAAACCGCCTGAAGGGTCAACACAAGGTAGATACCGCCTGAAGGGTCAAAATGAGGGTAGATACCGCCTGAAGGGTCAACACAAGGTAGAAACCGCCTGAAGGGTCAAAATAATGGTAGAAACCGCCTGAAGGGTCAATCAAAGGTAGAAACCGCCTGAAGGGTCAATCCAATAGTGAAAATCACTTAAATGGTCAACTCAATAGTCCAATCCACCATACGGATCAAAATCATTGGCAAATCTCAAATGGGACGCGTCTTCCTTAGATTCCTATCAGTTAGGAATCCCATTATGGTTTGACCTACCATACGGGTCAGAGCTTAACCTCTCTAGGATACTCTAGTAACGAGTTCCTAGAAATTCTCTTGAATCCATCAAACACCGCGAAAATCGTACAAACATCGAACAGGTAAGTGGCAGGTATGTCTCTCTATTATCTCACTCTCTCATGTCAAATGAATGTTTCCCCCTTCAAGAAAGAGCATACATGGACAAGCATGAAAATTGGATGTCATGACTCCTTTTCCTTTAGTTTCCCGAGTCGAGTCGATCAGGACTCAGGTGTCACCTTATCTTTGAGAGAAACCTCTAACGAGATTTCTCTCAAAGAGGGGCAGCTGTTGACACCTAAATTTTGATCAACTTTTTTTATTTATTTTTATTTTTATTTTTATTTCATATAAAATCCATAAAAAGTTGAAAAAATTGAAAAATCAATTTTGGTGACCTTAGCCAAGTTAAATGAACCATTTTGACCAAAAAAATAATTTTCATAATTTTCATTTTTTTATATATATTTTCGAAAAATACAAAAAAAAAGAAAAAAAAAAGAAAAAGAAAATCAAGAAAATCAAGAAAAATAATATTTGAGGTCACAAAGATATATAAAAATAGTCGGTATTTTTATTTTTATTTTATCTATTTTCTAACCTCATAAATAGTAAAATTCAGGTTTGATTTTAGGTGTTCTCTGATCACCATAAAATTGAATTTGACAAAAATATTAGTAATGATTAAAAGGAAAAGGAGGGAAACATCATCATTTAAAAGGAAAAGGGGACTAATGATTTTGTCTTCTCTTTTTGTTATTTTATTTTATTTTTACTTTTTTTATTTTTTTATTTTTTTATTTTATTATTATAATATATTTTTTTTCTTTCTCTCTCTCTCTCTCCCCACTCCCTCTCTCCTTCCCGCTGCCTATTTATCTCCCCCCTCCTCCTCTTCCTCTTCCTCTTCCTCTTCTTCTTCTTCTTCTTCTTCTTCTTCTTCTTCTTCCTCTCTCCTCTCCCTTTCCCGAACCATCTCACTGTTCCGGTCATAACTCCGTCGTCCAATATCAGATCGAGGTGAAACCACCTCCAATAGAAAGCTTATCGTCTTATCTTTCCAGAGATATATCATAAGGCTCATTTGGCCCAGCCATTCGTCCGATGGAGCCGTTTGAATGAGCAAAGGTCGCTACTGACCCTGTAACGACCAGTTTCTGCCGCCGCCGTCGTCCTCCACGATCAGCCCTTCCGGCGACCTTTGCGCCTCCCTCTGACCATCACAGGTTAAGTTAAGATGTCCTTAACAATTTCCCGTTGGTTTCGTGAATTTTCGAGGTCTGGTTAAATTATGGTGATTTTTTGAAAAACAGTCGACGAAAATCGAGCGAATTGAGGTATTGTGGTCATATCTCACTCATTTGGACTCCTTTTAAGGTGAAATTTTCGGTGATGACTTCCTAAGATGATAGGCTATGTTCTGGAATTTTAAGGTTGCTGAATATTTGCTGTGTATTTACTTTATGTCATAGCATTTCTATATTTCGCATAAAAGACCCAGAATCGGAAGGCCGAGCCTCCTGTTGGTGTCTAAATATTTGCTGTGTATTTACTTTATGTCATAACATTTCTATATTTCGCATAAAAGACCCAGAATCGGAAGGCTAAGCCTCCTATTGGTGTCCAAGGTGTTTTATTTATTTATTTTCTGTAAATTATATTGTGCTACCCCAGAATCGGAAGGCCGAGCCTCCTGCTGGTGGTTTATACCCCCCACACATTGTTGCACGAGCACCGACGGACTCCGACGTCGTAAAATTCACCGGATCCCATCTCCTTTGCTTATGTTTATGTTGTATAATGACTTAATATCTTCTTTATTATTTTTTTTTTTTGCATTGTGTTGCGTCCTATAAAAACAAAAAAAAATGCTAGATTGGATGGTTGCAGATGAGCCACGTGTCGTGATCCGATGATTTTCAGAATAAAAAAAATATTTTTAACATTAAAAGAAATAAATTTCGAATTTTACAACAATTAAAATGATTCGATTGTCACCGAGACGCCACGTGGCGAGTTAGGGACCGTTCAGTTGGGACTTATTTTCAGGAAATTTATAATAAAAAAAATCAAATAAAAAAAATTCAAAAAAAGTGAATACTAAGGAAAAATTCAAAAAAAATTTGAGAAAAATTGCAGAAAATTCAATCAACTTAGGTACCGAAAGGGCGTCAACTCTAACAGTTGACGTAACTAAGTCCCCGAACCCATTTCTCTGGTTATCGTAGAATTGAATAGAAACTCCCGACTATTCAATAGGGTGGTCCAATCATACCCTCCAAAAAAATGATTGGTGGCGACTCCATGGCATGCACACTTAGCACATGTCACTAGACCACACTAAAGGTCGACTACGCATACCTCCGTTGCGATTTGGGTAATGGGCCTTGGGAGAGGCCTGCGTCCGACCAGACTGGACGGCCCATTAGCCCTCGAGAGCCCACGGCGAACCTCGAGAGGGTCGCGACACCACCTAGACGGCGAATCCCTGTCAACGATAAACATTCGGTGTTATTTTGTGTTTCGAAATTCAAGGTGAATCGAAACGATACTGCTTTACTCTCGCTTCGGTCAAAGATGTGAGGTTCGCAGAAGTTGGCCATCTAGCTTGCGGTCATGATCTATCCATCTGGCTGGGCGACGAATCTTTCTCAAGGATTTGTACTGGATTAGATCAATTCATGTTTTTCGACGTATTCTACGTCATTTTCCAGGGTTCCAATTCTTGGCAGCCTGCCCCCCCTTGTTGACACCTGATTTTTGATTAGTCTTTCATAGTTTATTTTTAAAAAATTCATAAAAAATCTATAAAAAGTTATAAAAATTAAAAAATCATCTTTGGTAGCCTTGACCAAGCTAAAGGAACCATTTTTGATAAAAAAAAAATAATTTTTCATATTTTTTAATATTTTTTAATATTTTCCAAAAATAGAAAAATACATGAAAAATGAAGAAAAATAGCGTTCGATGTCGTAAAAATATAGAAAAATAGTCAATATTTTTATTTTAATTTCTTTTACATTTTGAACTCATAAATAGTCAAAATTTAAGTTCAATTGCATGTGTTTCTTCACGACGCATAGAGTTGAATTTGGCAAAAAAATGTCATTCGAGTATTTTAATTTGTAAATTTCTACATCTTTTTTAGTCTTGACGTCCAATTAGATCGACCACCATCTACAATAAATGCCCCTTGCTGAATATTTTCGTTTTTGTTTCACATGATTTCATGGTGTAAAACGCCGAGTGGATCCCCAAATATAATCGGGTCGGCATGAGCTCGATAGCTCGTCCAAGACCAAATCAGGGCACGGCGAACCCCATGTGAGTACTCTCGAACTCCTTCGATGCTTCCTAATGCTTTTCTTAGGTTAGATCGTGTGTAGAATGGCTAGGACAGCTAAATCATTCTTGAGTTGTGATTGATAAATAGGACCTTACTAGGAATGCCATGTGATTTATTTGCATATCTAGATTCCTTGAGTTGGGCATTTTATTACTGATTGTGATTGCTAGGATAATCATTCCTATCTACATGAATTTCTAGATTTAGGGTTCATACCTTACTCATCCGCATGAATCTCAGGTTAGAAAATTCAGTCAATTTAGGTACCGAAAGGGCGTCAACTCTGACAGTTGGTGTAACTAAGTCCCCGAAACCATTTCTCTGGTTCTCGCAGAATTGAATAGAAACTCCTAACTATTCGATTGGGTGGTCCAATCATACCCTAAAAAAATGATTGGTGGCTGTTGACACCTGATTTTTTTACCATTTATTATTGTGATTTTTATTCTTTAAAATTAATTAAAAATATCAAAAAAGGTCATAAAATCACAAAATCAACTTTGGAAGCCTTGGTTTAACCTTAGGAACCAATTTTGAACAAAAAATATTTTTCGGTATTTTTAATATTTTTCGAGTTTATTTAATTATAAAAATACCCAAAAAATCAAAAAAATACCATTCGTGGTCAGAAAAATACCCAAAAATATTCGATAATTTTGTTTTAATTTCCTCTTCAAGTGTGTCACTTTAAATCTCAAAAATTCGGCTCGGGTCACTATGTTCCTTCAAAAACATAAACCCGAACCGTGCCTAAAAAAAATCATTTTCGAGTCTTTTAGTTTTCAATTCTCACTTTTTATAAGCTATGACATTGGATTCTAAAGTCTTAAAGTGCAATTAGGTCAATTTGCCCTCCAATTTAATCAATTTTTACCAAAAGGGCTTAATTGCACATTTTTCTTTCAATTAGTCCCCGGTTTCACGGATGTATACGTATGCTGTACGTATTTATACGTTATGCATATTTGTACTGTTTGGTAACCTCTTTAACTCTTGTAATAATAATAATGGTTATTATTTTTAACACCTTTGTTAGTGCCTTTTTTTTTTAGCATTTTTGTATTGTGAGTGCTATTGCTAGTGCTATTTTTAAATAGCATTTTTTGTATTATAAATTGTGAGTGCTATTGTTAGTGCTATTTTTAAATGACATTTATTTATCATAAATTGTGAGTGCTATTGTTAGTGCTATTTTTAAATGGCATTTATTTATCATAAATTGTGAGTGCTATTATTAGATAGAATTTATAATTGTTAGTGCTATTTTTAAATAGCATTTTTGTATTATAAATTGTGAGTGCTATTGTTAGTGCTATTTTTAAATAGCATTTTTGTATTATAAATTGTGAGTGCTATTGTTAGTGCTATTTTTAAATGTCATTTATTTGTGAGTGCTATTTTTAGATAGAATTTATAATTGTTAGTGCTATTTTTAAATACAATTTATTGGAAGGTATTTTTGGCTATAAAAGGATGGCAAGAGTTTTGAGGTTGGAGATGAGAGACATTTTGTAGAGTGTGCAAATTTTTGAGAGCTTAGAGAGAAGAACACAAACACTCTCTATATTCTCATAATCTTGAGTGAGCAAAATATACTAAGTTCGGAATATTGATTCCGCATATTGCTAGCACAATTGTTGTGGAGTTATTAGTCGTCTCCCCGTTCGTCAATTGGTGGTGCGTCCGAACTAGATGCCTAACACTTGTGGAGGCTGAGATCGAAGAACATCGAACCGACATCTCCGTTCAAGCACGCTACGAGAGGTAATCTATTTACTCCCTTTGAGACTTTGTGATTTTTTTCGATTGAAATGCACGAAGTACGCCTCTGGAGATACATGTATGGGTTGTTATTTATTTCCGCTACGTGTTACGTGGATCCCAACAGTGGTATCAGAGCCAATCCTTAGGTGTTTTCGTGCATTTAATTGATTTTTTGCAATTTTTGCAATACTATGGCCAATATGTATTAACGAATTGTTCGTCTTACATGGCTAATGGAGATTGATTATTTTATATGATAAATTAATCAACGTAGCAAAAATTGAGACTAAATCAATTTTGAATCGAAAATTTATGGCTATCTTATTTTACGTAAAAATTCTGAATATGATTCAACGTAGAATTTTTATTGTGCCTTCCTAAGTTTTAAATTGTGAATTTATTACTAACGTGAAAGGGTGGTGATCATGGAAAAATCTCTAATCAATGTGATTGATGTATATATAAATGTATGATGATTATTTATATATTTGGGGTTGTAATTATTAAATGGAGGCTGTGTACTCCTTTTATTTTTCATGTAATCTTTATTTTTAGCATAGTCAATTGTTGATGTAAATGCTACGAGGATTACGTGGAGGAGCCTTTTAAGTCGGCGAGCTCTTTGGGGCCCAATTCTTGAAGAGTTCAAGAAACCAAGAAGAAGCGAAGAGCGGCTCTCCGTTATTAAAATATTAAAATGATTAAATGTGGTCTCATTGGCTCGAGACCCATTAAATCATAATTCCATGATCACCACGTAGGATAGATGTTTATGTGATTGACATCTATTTATTTATTATGATTACGTGAGCATGTTAAACTGGTTAATGTGCAAAGTCAGACTTACCTCACCCAAATTTGCGCCTGCATGAAATCCTAGTTAGGAAAATCACTCGCGTTAGGTATCGAAAGGGCGTTGGTAACGACACCAGCGTAACCAAGTCCCCGAACCCAAAATCTCTGGTTCCGTAGAACTGATCGATCTCTCCCAATCGATTAGTAAGGTTTCCGGTCTACCCTCCAAGAAAGACCGGTGGCGACTCCAAATGCATGCACAATTTGCACATGCCACCACGACCACACTGAAGGTCGAAAGCGATCGACTCTTATCGTCGAAGAATACTCCCGCCGCGATTTGGTATGGGCCTGGGAGGGCTCGCGCCGATCCAAGACCCGTGATCGGTAATCCATTAGCCGCGTCCGCTTCCGGACGGGTCGCGACAGTGGCGACTCCATGGCATGCACACTTAGCACATGTCACTAGACCACACTGAAAGTCGATCACGCATACCTCCGTTGCGATTTGGGTAATGGGCCTTGGGAGAGGTCCGCGTCCGACCAGACAGGACGGCCCATTAGCCCTCGAGAGCCCGACAACCTCAAGAGGGTCGCGACAGACTGGCGACTCCGCTGGGGACTGGTTCTTAACCATTTAGTGGACTTGAGCCGATTAAAAAGTTGATTGATTCTTCTAACCTAATTTTATGCAGATGCTCTCGAAAGTGAGGTGTATATGCTAACGAATGTGTTAGATATTTTTGTAGACGGGAGAAATAAGGGGTGAAGTGCTTGTTAACTTTGTTTTATGCAGGCATGAGTTTTAGATGTATGATTGTGTGGATGTTTATATTGAAGCGGTGATTGTTAAATAAAATGCATGTCTATTGCTTTAGCACGACACAATGAATACACACAATTGCGCCTAAAACCCCAGGCGCCCTCTTTAGGAACACAATAGAAGGAATTGAAAATGGAATCTCCGTGAGGAAAAACATGGGGTAATCCACTTTTCAATTCCGCTCACTTCGAACTATGGATTGAGTCCCAATGCAACGATAGTTGTGCAATGGAATCGGTTCTTCCCAGAATTTGAGGTGAGAACCTTGGCTTTAGGTACCAAGCCCTATCTTTTGATTTTTAGGAGTTTTCCCTCACTTGTCTCATGCGTTTGTCTATGGAAGGTTAGTATACCTAACACTGCTAAAAATACAGAGAAGCTTGATTTTCTCTTAAGTTTGGTTGGTAAGACTTTTCTATCACTCGAACTTGTTACAGCTCTTAATCATTATATTCATTGCATAATTCCGGTGATTGGATTAAATGCCATTTTGAGGATAGATAGGTGTGTTTTCCTCCCAATGTTCTTGATGGAAGATGAAGATGGTGTCATCCCATTACGAGCGCCAAGTGGACAAGAAGAGCCTGCTATGGACATCATTGATGTATCATCTAATGAAGATGACGATTTGGAATAGGTGATCCTGAAGTCACGTCTCAAAGATCGAAACTGGGGCATCTCTAAGTATTAAGATCACATTCCTTTGTTTTAATTTTCATTTCTAGCCTTCTTGTATAGGATTTATTTTGCTAAGATCCTCTCTATCTGATCCCTTAGATTGATTGTATTAGGGATCTATTTGTGTTTATATACATTCAGATTGAAATTTGTTGTATTTCTATTGACTTGTCATTGGAATGTGATAGTGGCATTTCTTCTAATCACTCGAATACTCCAAAATCAATTTTATAATTCCTTTGGATGAAATTGAAATTGGAAGTCTTATACAACCTTTTGGCCGTATAGGGCAATACAATCCCAATTTCGCCAGAAGGAACTATAAACTTGAATTGGTTCATGCATGTTTTGCATCATTGGTAATCCACAATAATTGATCAAGAGTATTCGTGTTTTTCAAATTTAATGAAAAGATAGATATCCAAATTACTCTCGTTCTTAGCAAACGGCTTTAATTTGGATACCGTATCTTCAATTGAATTTAAAACACATCGTAATTGTGTACTTTTGAACATTCCATTGATTTTCTTGGAATTGATCAAAGGCGATTATCGTGAATTACATTCCTTTCAATGATATGCTTTCCTTTGAGGAATATTGATAAAAGCTTTTGCACAAGGCCAAAACCCTTGTAAAAGCTCTTATCCCTATTAATCACAAGTAAGCATAAAATTGAAAGGATTTATGCTTTATTTTTCAAATTCTTTCTTCTGATTCTGCCTTTTCATTTGAAACAGGTTAAAAACAAGTAGAGAAGAGAAGTCTTTTTGTGGATAATCGCGGTGGGAGGTTCCTTTATCCGATCATAAGCAAGATTAAAAAATCAAGATGTACATGCTCGAATCATCAATGTCAAAGTGCAGCTTGCCTAGGTTGAGAGTGGTCAGGTGTTCGAGAAAGTCAGCCATACAGAAGTTGAGACACACACATTAGAGCTTTCATTCATTTCGCTCAATCGAGGGACCTTAAAAGCAGATCATACAAATCATCGGGGTGGAAACATAAAACCGCAATGAGCCCTAATTAGCATCACAAAGGAACCTAGTTGGCCCTCCATATTATTGATGCTTTGCTTATACTCACCACCTCGAGACTCGAGATCTGCAAGCTTAAGAAGAAGGCGTTTACATTCCCCTTTAAGATCGGCAACCTTGGTCCCGTGATCTTCGGCGGCTATTTCCAGGTCCCGAACTAGTCCTCTCCCATGGGCTATATCCGCGGTAATGCTGTCAAGCCTTTCTTCCTGCCATTCACATTGAAACTTCAACACGACATTACGACGGTCGTGCTCATAGGTGGTCAGGGATAAGGCCAAGCGCTCCACCAAATTTCCCCTCTCGCGAAGCAACATCGAGACTCGCTTGTTGGCGAACTCAACAGCCTTTCTGTGACTATCGGCCACAAGGTTGGCCAACACCAAGCAGTTGGACCGATCCTCATAGCGAGCTCGCAAAATGTGAGCCACGGTAGCTTTTCGATGAGCGACACGGTAAGTCTCTAAAAAGTTTATAAAGAGGGTTGGGAAGATTCTATATTCCCTCTCTAAATTAGTGCCCTCGATGGAGGTGGTGTCTATTTCCACGAGCAAAATACGGATTTCATCTTCAGTTTCTGGGTGATCGGCTATATGAGCATAGCCTCGACCGAGGAGGTTATAGAGTTTTTCCCATTGGGCCAAAATTTCGGCCGAGAAAGCGCGAATAGGAGAGGAGGTCATTTTCGTTGGAGTGAGGGAGAAGAAGATGAGTGTGGTAGAGTGATTAAAATACGAAAAGACAATTATGTAAGAGTGTTAATCTTCTCTGCATTAACTCCTCCTTTTATAGCAACTCGAGAATGAAGAAAGGCATAGCAATAATGCTCGTGGAGCCAAGTTAATTGGGTAAAGCAATGGTGGCTCTTTCGGTGAACCATCAGATCTGTCCCAGTCCGCGATTTCAGGCTTGATAAACCTAAAAAAGTTGTAAAAAGATATGTCGGTGTCACCATATTAAAATTGAACGGGCGTTAAGCGCAACTATCGAAAAAAGTTACGAAAGGATTTGGCGGTCCCATCATATTAAAAAACTGAGCGGGAGGCGAGCGTAGTTCCACCTTTTTGAAAATAAGTGGGAGACAGACATGGATATCGAGAAAAGGAAATCGATTTGGTGTCCCTCCACGTTGAAAAGAAGAAAGAAGACGACAAAGCGGGAAATACGAAATCTTGGGAGCAACGCTTGCCTGATGATCTTCATCCATGTTTAAAGAACGTTTCATGGGCATACAGAACCACTCAAAAGAAAATTTAGAGAGAGTGAGCATACATGAGAGAGTAGAGAACCCTGAGTGAGCAAAAATTGATCGAACATTTTTCGATCCAACATGTTTGAGGGTTACCATCAGTTGCTAGAGGCGACTGATCCAAAAATCTCAGAAAATGAACTACTGAGAGATCTCGAAGATTCTAGGATGGCGTCTGGTACCAGAACCACAGAACCCAACCCTTTCGGCAACGAAGTTCAGGATCTCAGCAGCGACGACAACAGCAGCAGCGATGGTAAATCCCGGAAAAGGAAACGTCGCCAGTGCCACACTCAGAATGAAATCCAAGAGCTTGAAGCTTTCTTTAGTGAATGCCCTCTCCCGAACATGAAACAAAGAAATGAATTGGGCCAGAAGCTAGGGATGAAACCTTTGAGGGTCAAGTTTTGGTTTCAAAATAAGCGAGCCAAATTGAGGGCTCAACACAGACGTCAAGAACTTGCGATTCTAAAGGAGGAAAACGAAAAGCTTCGAGCGGAGAACATGAGGTATAAGAAAGCTCCCAGCACTATCGCTTGCCTTAATTGCGGTGGCCCTATCACTCTCGGCGAAATGTTCCTTGATAAGCCTTATATGAGGATTGAAAATGCTCATTCACCACCCCACTCCCTCGAACCATCTTCGATACAATCGGATTTTGTTGGAGATATGCATGAACAAATCAATTCTACGAAGTCAATATCGATGCCTTCTAAAGGATGTGATATGCGTCACCATGATTGGAGTTTCCTTAACGATGAGCTTACTGTCACGACCGACCAATCCAAAGCTGATGAATTCCCTCCACAACAATTTCCGGCTCGATCAAATTCTACTGGAAATAGGCCAGAGAGCAATAGCCAAGTTGTCAACACTGTTCCGGGTCGCAAGAAGACGAGGGTCAATTGGTCCCCTGAGCTTCATCTCAAGTTCCTTAGTGCGGTTCAGCAACTAGGGATCAACTCAGCATATCCAACGCGCATACTTGAGATCATGAACATACCAGGACTCACTAAAGATGGAGTCGCGAGTCACCTCAAGAGCTACAGAAGGGCGCTAAGACAGCGCCACACAGCACTGAACCTGAAAGAACTCAACTTGTGCCTAAACACTAGGCATGGCTATAACTATAATGCCCATGAAGTAAGAAATACCCTGCCGAATCTAGGCACCGACCAAGCTGGTAGCAGCACCATCGACTACTTGGGCGCTAATCAGAATATTCCCCCGAATCATCTCAGCACCCCTCAAGAGTATATGCCACAAGTGCAGCAGGTACGAACTCCTTGGTTTGAGCAGCAACTTTTCGCTAGTGCTCTTCCTATCCCCGATCAACATATTGCGCCTAGTGTTCAAAGATCTGCCCGGCTTGGGCATATGATTTCGGAAGATCAAGCGGGCGGATGCTTTGAGGATTTTTGTTTCTCCCATTCCCAAATGGAAGGTGCTTTTGATAGTGAACCGATCAATCATCCTCTTATAATCTCGAGCAACGACGAAGGTTCTAGCTCGAAGATTCAGATCGCTCACAACAGAAACAGGAATCCTTCAACGCCAAGCGATGATGGTCAACCTGAATATCAGTTGCTCGAAGAATCAAAAGATTTCCTTGATGAGGAGCTCCATATCTGGATCGATCAGTTTAAAACTGATGGACTTATGAAGTTATGATCCAAAATGACGATTATATGTCTGATTCATGGTGTAGCTGGATGATCACCGAGAATCCTCAAGGGAACTAGGCACATGTGAATGGATGTATCATTAATCTTTATGTCATAAAGTCTTCCATGCAAGATAATCTTCCTTAATGCCTAGAGTTAATCTGGGGCAGCGATCAGTACTACCTGCGAGCATCATCATGCTTGAGTACGACAATCCCTTGTTAGATTAGAGTCGAGGCGAATCAATTGAACGCCACGAAGAAAAACATTTAAAGGCTTCACATAGGAAAATGCGAGCAAAAGCCCGAGCGAGCTCAAAGACGGTTAGCTCTGTATCGTTCTAAGGGACCTTTAGTCGTTATGAACTCTAAATTGAGCTTGTTTCATTCTCGATGGGGGTCGCTAACTGCTTCAAGAATTTTATAACAAAAAACGAACCAGTTAGGGACGCCAATAGTGCTGTGTCCTGGTAGTCAGTGAAATGGAAGTGGTACGAAACGTCAGGAGTTCGATCTCGGGATTGAAAAATCATTTTATCAGTTGGTCTATCACCTGATGAAGTTCAAAGAGATTCGACGCAGATGACTATAGAACTTGGGGCAATTCGAAAATCATCGATTCATTTTCATCAAGCGGCGAAGTTGGTATTGTAAAATGTGAAGCATGCAAATGACAAATCCGAAGCAGAAGGAGATGAATCATGATTCGCTTATCCAAGGTCGGGATTTCAACCTTCGACTAAAGCCAAATCTAGGATGAGTTTTTGATCTTGCCCACTCGACAAAACCCATCTCCACTGAAAATGGGGGCAAACCATTCCTACATCCGGAAAGCATGTCGAAGCCGAAGACATCAAATTCATCGTTTAATCCGTGGGGCAAGTCCCTGAAGCCATAGTTATCATCCGCAGAGCGTAATGGAATCCATCCTTTCAATGTAAAACGCATTTGGCCGCGGAGCCACCCATTTGGTAAAAAGAACGTATCGTTCCTAAATGATTTTCAATCAGATGCGGGGATAATGTTCTCTCATTTTCCTCTCAGGTGATGAACAGAGACGAGGCACCCAAGAAGCCATGCATTCAAATAACATAACAGTGCATGAAACACGCCCAAAAAGATGAATGAATCTCCTTCGACGTAAATCCTCGAGGTGGATTCGTTGCCCAACCAGACGAAGAAATCATGGCCACAAGCTTGAGGGTCGGCTTCTACAATCTGCACATTGGCATGCAGAATGGAATTCAAATCAAGAGTAAAGTAGTATCGTCCCAATTTGTTTTGAATTTGAAAACCCAAAATAATGCTTAATATTTATCCTTGGCAGGAGCTCGCCATCAGGGCAGACATGTAAGTTTCATTTTTCTCCAAAAACCAAGAAGTCGAAAGAACTTTAGAACACCTAACAATCTTGTGTTGCTATGTGAAGTGCAGATTTTCACAACCCTTGTACACTCGTTGGAGCATATGACCAAGGGTAAGATGTATCGTTCCAATTTTTGTAAAGTTTTAGAATATACGATGACATATCCCTTTTATATTTCCAGGATCTCCAGCCTCGATGGGCAGGTAAGTATCCCTTTTCCCAATTCATTGGAGATTAAAAACTTTCAGAATTAATTCGATTCTCACATCTAAAAAGACATAGAATTCTTACTTCATTGACATTCATGTTTTAAAACATGAGATTGTCTGAACATGAATTACACATGTATGGTGCGTCACAAAATCCCTTTGAAGGATAAATCTTGATGAAATGAAATGAATTTTTCCAACAAGAGTCGTTTGAACTGTTCAAAAGGGTATTTTCTCATAAGAGAAGCGAGCCTAATCCAAACACGTCCCATACACACTTGAGAGATGAGGAGATTGGAAATGATAGCGAAACCTTAACCTATGGATATAAGGGTCATTCGCAACGATTACATGGATCGAGATGACAGAGGCATTTATTTCTTCATTCCAAACACTACAGATGCCCATTGAGAACCCCATTGAACGGCGATTTTCATTCTCAACCCTGTCAAGAACCACCCCACATTGGGGCAAATGAAGGTTAGTCCAACAGTATCAGAAAGTAAACGGTTAGAAATTTTCTTGCTCGGACTAACATAAATCTTTGTGTGTTGTTTATATGATAATCCAAGTGTCATAGGATGACGAGAATGATTCATTTCTCTATCCTACACACTGTTATCCTTTGCACAACCAAGTTGAGCCAGCAAATTCATTTCATCAACCTATTGGTGATCATTGCATATTCCAAAGCAAAGGCAACATCACTCTAGGAATGGAAGCGTGCCAAAGTTTAAGTTGCATATCTAGCATGATTGCCGAAAATCCTAGCTCCAAAAGAAAAGAAAAACACGGGATTAAAAAAAGGGGAAAAGAAAAATCCCTAGACATCAAGAAAAAGCAAAGTGCCTGGTAAAAAGCAAGGCTGATGTCTATTCAAAATATCCCCAGTAAAGTCTAGAGAGACGATGAAAAGACCCTGCAAAGGAGTTAGATCAAGATGACTACTCTCCAAATGTTGTCGTGCTCAAATTGCAAACACACAAACAGACGGTCTCTTAATGTAACAAGAGACGCTTTTAAACATCCTTGTGCGCTCTAAAAGAGGAGTGTACACTTCAAGAAATGGAGATGTTCTTCGAAGGACATGTGGCAAATTTGCAATGATCACCAATGTCAAACCCTTCACAATTTCTGGGCAAAAAATAAGCCTTTTTCGGTCCCCAATCCTTCCAATGTTACAATCCTGAAGTAGTCTTATCTGACTAAGACACTTGGGTTAATGTATAACTTAGCTCAAAGAAGTACGAGCAAGACTATTTCTTTCTCATTTTGCAGGGTTCTTGACTTGTAAACCCGGATCAGATAGTGAAAAATTTCGTTCAACGGCCTTGACTTAAAAGTGAGTCCCCCTTGGAAACCGATATCCAAGCCTAACACTACGGTCCCGTGAAAGACCTCCTGATCGGTCGAAATGTATGCGTTGCGAATGATCCTGAAACCCAGGCACAGGTCGGTAGGAAATTGAGCACTTTCCCTATTAAAGATCATTATCACAGAGCAGTGAGGAGCCTTCTTGGGTGAGAAATACTCCAATGGATGTTTTGAGCAAACTCTTTTTGAAATTTTCAAATTGTTTGATATAGAGTTTCCGTGCAAGGAATTTATGATCACATCTGTATATGGCAGGAATGTTTTGGATAACCTCCAACAATCAAAATGCACATTTCATGACTAAAACTTAAGTCGTAGAATTTTGTCAGTTAGACAATTATTGTCTTCTCAAAGATTACTAATATCTTCTTGGCGAGGAAAATTTTTTCAGGTCTAAGCTTTCTGCAGGACTTTTGGCCACCCCAAAGACTGGGTGCGTCATCCTTAGGTGAAGCCTTTTAGTAGGCAAATCTTTTCTAAAACCGATCCACAGAATGATCGAGTCTCCGACTAGCCCCGAAGAGCGGGTACGTCATCCTTTGATTCATATCAATTTGGAATCTCATAAATGGTAGAAACCGCCTGAAGGGTCAACTCAATGGTAGAAACCGCCTGAAGGGTCAATCAATGGTAGAAACCGCCTGAAGGGTCAACACAATTGTAGAAACCGCCTGAAGGGTCAATGTATGGTAGAAACCGCCTGAAGGGTCAACCAATGGTAGAAACCGCCTGAAGGGTCAAAACAATGGTAGAAACCGCCTGAAGGGTCAATGTATGGTAGAAACCGCCTGAAGGGTCAACTCAATGGTAGAAACCGCATGAAGGGTCAATGAATGGTAGAAACCGCCTGAAGGGTCAAAGGACTGGTAGAGACCGCTTGAAGGATCAACCCAATGGTCCGATCCACCATACGGATCAAAACCTTGATGAATCCCGAACGCGGGAGGAGTCGTTTTCCCTAATAAGCCTTACATTAGGCAAGCCATTTCTAGTTTAGTCTACCACACGGATCAAAACCCTTGGCAAATTCCCAAATGTGGGATGCGTCTTCCTTAGGTTCCTATCAGTTAGGAATCCCATTATGGTTTGACCTACCATACAGGCCAGAGCTTAACATCCCCAGGACACTCCGATGACAAGTCTTTAGGAATCTACTTGAACCCATCAGACACAGCAAATGCCGCAAGCATTCGGCAGGTAAGGGGCAGGGAAGTCTATCTACTCCTTAACTTTCTTACATCATATCAGGGAATTGAATGAGCACATCTCTTTTTAAGGAAAAGCACACATTGATGGGCATGAAAATTGGATGTCATGATTTCTTTTCTTTTCCCAGTCGAGTTGATCGGAACACAGGTGTCACCTTGTCTTTGAGAGAAACCTCTGACGAAATTCCTCTCAAAGAGGGGCAGCTGTTGACACCTGATTTTTGATTAGTCTTTCATAGTTTATTTTTAAAAAATTCATAAAAAATCTATAAAAAGTTATAAAAATTAAAAAATCATCTTTGGTAGCCTTGACCAAGCTAAAGGAACCATTTTTGATAAAAAAAATAATTTTTCATATTTTTTAATATTTTTTAATATTTTCCAAAAATAGAAAAATACATGAAAAATGAAGAAAAATAGCGTTCGATGTCGTAAAAATATAGAAAAATAGTCAATATTTTTATTTTAATTTCTTTTACATTTTGAACTCATAAATAGTCAAAATTTAAGTTCAATTGCATGTGTTTCTTCACGACGTATAGAGTTGAATTTGGCAAAAAAAATGTCATTCGAGTATTTTAATTTGTAAATTTCTACATCTTTTTTAGTCTTGACGTCCAATTAGATCGACCACCATCTACAATAAATGCCCCTTGCTGAATATTTTCGTTTTTGTTTCACATGATTTCATGGTGTAAAACGCCGAGTGGATCCCCAAATATAATCGGGTCGGCATGAGCTCGATAGCTCGTCCAAGACCAAATCAGGGCACGGCGAACCCCATGTGAGTACTCTCGAACTCCTTCGATGCTTCCTAATGCTTTTCTTAGGTTAGATCGTGTGTAGAATGGCTAGGACAGCTAAATCATTCTTGAGCTGTGATTGATAAATAGGACCTTACTAGGAATGCCATGTGATTTATTTGCATATCTAGATTCCTTGAGTTGGGCATTTTATTACTGATTGTGATTGCTAGGATAATCATTCCTATCTACATGAATTTCTAGATTTAGGGTTCATACCTTACTCATCCGCATGAATCTCAGGTTAGAAAATTCAGTCAATTTAGGTACCGAAAGGGCGTCAACTCTGACAGTTGGTGTAACTAAGTCCCCGAAACCATTTCTCTGGTTCTCGCAGAATTGAATAGAAACTCCTAACTATTCGATTGGGTGGTCCAATCATACCCTAAAAAAATGATTGGTGGCGACTCCATGGCATACACACTTAGCACATGTCACTAGACCACACTGAAAGTCGATCACGCATACCTCCGTTGCGATTTGGGTAATGGGCCTTGGGAGAGGCCCGCGTCCGACCAGACAGGACGGCCCATTAGCCCTCGAGAGCCCGACAACCTCAAGAGGGTCGCGACACCCCTGAAACTGATATTTCTTTTCGCCTCCCTATTGGCGAGTTATTCTCTTTTGTGGCTTTCGGCGCCAATGACTTCCTGTTAAATGAGGAAACACTCATGTTAAATGTGGGATCTTTGGAGATCAAATTAGAACGATACAAAATTACCGTTCACCCAAGTTGGTATCCCATGGTTTAATTCTGATGTGGACGACTCTGCAATTACGTCCATTGATTTTGCCAGAGAAGAAATGTCATTCTTTGTGCACAAATGATTCACTTGCCCCAATTAGGCGTGATTTGTCATAGCTAGGTGACGCTTGCCCCAGCTAATTTCATTTTTGCATTTTGTTGCCATCCTCAACCTCTTTGGGGATGTTTTCTCTCTTGGGATCCATGGTGACGTATCCCTCTCTTTTGTCGATTGTTGACGCGTCATGCTGGGTGGGGGTCATGTCTGTATCGCGTACTGATGTGGACGATGAATGTCACTTCCTCTCGTCTGTATTTGTAGGTGTTGTTCGTGAGATGACCCTCAATCACGTCAACAATTGCTTTGCCGTTCATCCTGGTAACATGCCTTAACACTTCTGTGTTTGTTGGCAATTTTCAATCCAATTTGAAGAAGTCCATGCACCTGCACATGAGGGGACATGCGTAGGTCTTTATCTGACTTCATTTGAAATTTCAAGAAGGAGATACTCCCTTCGAGGTTTTGTCCTTCCAACATTTGAAGAAACTGTGTTTTTCAAGTATTTTGCCCCTGTGAGGCTTGTCTTGATGTTTGTCATCTCTGGGTTTTATAACCCTGGTCAACCGTGCTTTCATGGGGTTCATGAGAATTTTCCCTCAGCTTGGCTTCTCGAAGAAAATCAGGGGGAACATGATCCCACGGATTTTGCCGCTTTTGGTCATCTATCTCGATTGCCAGAGTCCTTGATCATCTGTTTCTAGACAGCTCGACAGTCTTGGGACTTGTTATGTGGCGGTTCGGTGATTCTCTCGATCATAGTCGCCTTTTGAAGTATTTGACGTTCCCCCTTGAAATTCGTCCTGCGGTAACCGACATTTCTCCCTTTGGGTTCTTTGTGTGCAGGATATGTGCATGATATGCATGTTGCATGTTATCTATGCCAGCAACGAAAAATGAATTCGTGCTTCCCACTCTATTCAGAGAAAATATTTTTATCAGATGTGTCAATCTGCAAAACTTGAAATTTTCTTTTCAAGTGTTCTTTTCACAGAAATTTCTAAATGATGAGAAACTTCTTGAGGTTTTCTCAAAAGTTTTGATCACAAATTGAGCCATTAGAATGCTCTTGAAAATATTTAGCCAGAATGCATGTCTGAGATGCCATGAAAAGGGGCACTCTCTGTTTGTTATTTGAAAGCATTATATCCTGCGTCCTTTGCTCTTGATCATCATCTGAGAGGAAAAAGAAAGGAAGCATTATTCCCATATCAAGAAAATAATCATTTTGGAACGATACGCCCTTTTACACTTGATTTGCATTCCTTGCAAAATCAAATTAAAGAGATTCCTTCCTTTGGATCAGATTGCTTTTTCAAGCTAGTGATCCAACATTTGTCTTCGCCCTGTTTCCAAATGAGATGGGCCATGTCCAGTAGGCAATATCTGTAACTGCCCTCCAGATTGGGCTTGAGTCAAGGATTGGATCTTTGGACTCGGGTAGGGGGTTATCATTTTATTCTTTTTTTATCTTCTGTCAAAAAGAAAGAAATCATGTCAAATACGAGATCAGAAAGGATAAAATGGATTGATACAGAGTTTACCCTTCACTTAGCCAATCGGGCATTTTGTATTTTCATTTCACCGACTTCACTGCTTGGTAAAAATAATTGAGTATTAAGATTGCCTCAGGTTCTGTAACCGTCTGGGTTGATCTTCAAAAGGCATCGGACCACCTCGCAACACTTTTTTTATATTTGTACATTGACGTCAATCCAAGGATCGAATCCAAGACGCTTCGGCTCACTGTCATTCCTCGAATCACTAGGCTGTGGTGTTGCCGGAGTTTTTGAGGGTTTATTTTTATTCTAAAATTCATGAGGCAGTTCACGATCTCCTGTCAAGAATGAAATAAGTTCGACTCAACAATTGAAAGGTTTAAAGGCGAATCGGAACGATACAGTGCTACCCATTTTCGAGCTTGCTTGGGCTTTACTCGTATTTCCAAACGTGAAGTATTTTCGACGCTTCTCTTCACGGCGTTGAATCAATTTCTTCGAATCTAATATAAAATGGGATTGCCGAACTTGAGCATGATGATGCTCGTGGGTAGCGATGGGCTTGCTTCTCTTGAGAATTCTCATTGATTGAGCGGCTGCGCTTTGAGCCTGGTACATAGTCGCTGGCCTCAGATCACATCTTCGGCGGCCCATCAGTAGTAAATCGATTGATCATGATGGCAAGCTCATCATCCAGATAATCTCCTGACTCTTCAAGCAAGCGAAGTTCGAATTGGGCAGCATTGACTACTGGCGATGGATTTCTCCTTCTGTTTTTGCCAAGGGCAACCTGATTCTTGGAGCTGGAGCTTCCGTCATTATCTGGGTGTAAATGGGGATGACAGGCTAGCCTACCACGGCCAGCGCCCTCCATTTGAAAACTGGAGAAGAGGGTATGTTGAGAGCTACTCCACATATGTTCGTCATGAGTCATATGTTTGAACTACGCAGTTGAAAAATTTGATTCTTGAATATGTGGCATGATGACCGGATTGACCATAGAAGGGGCACCAATGAAAGGTAGATGTTCGAGCCAGGGAGTCTGCGTTGGCTGCCCATCGTTCAGGCTTGAATCCGCTTCGTTTCGGCCTTCTTGACTTAGAGCTGCATCGTGCTCTCTCAGTTCTTTTCTGTATTTCTGAAGGTGACTCGCAATGCTAGTTCTAGTGAGTCCTGATACGTTCATGACCTCCATTATACGCTTCGGGCGTGCTGAATTGACCCCTAGCTATTGGACTGTATCAATAAACTTGCGATGAAGATCAGGGGACCAATCGAACCTTGTCTTCCTGTGCCCTACAACGGTGTCGTCAACTTGATTACGGCCGTCTCGATCGTGTAATTGCTTTCTTACCACATGTTGCCACAAATTTTGAAGCACTCGGACCTGAGCCGGCTTCGATATGAAACCCTGAGCCCCATGCAGTACAGCTTTCGTTATAATCGACTGATCATCACTTGCTGACACGATGATAATCGGCACGTCCATTTCGGAGTTGATGACTTTTACAAGATCAAAGATGTGCATGTCGAACACCGTCGTGGCAGTGACGACGATGTTAAACCTGCCCCTATTCCGCTTCAGCGCTTTTAGGGCTTCAGTTGCTCTTGTTCGGCCTATAACCTTATACTGGCATTTTCTCAGCACAACCATGAGCACTGAGAGAGAGATTGGATTGCCATCGATGGCCATGACTCGCAGACTTTCAGGGTAGGGAGCTTCCGTTAACGTCTGGGCTGAAAACGTGTCTTCCCCACCAATCTTCAGCATATTCACAGGTCAATGGTGGCTTAGGGAGAGAGGATCGATGAAGGAAATGCCTCGACAAGCTTTGAGGCCGCCCAAGATAAATGAGTCTCCTCACGAAACTAGTGGTGACTCATTATAGAGGACTCTGGGGATTGTTGAATGTTTCAGAGAAAAGCTTTTGAGGCGTAAGCTTCTGGTTCTTCAAGTGCAGAACCTTTCCTTTTCTCTCTGATGCAATCGACACGGCATGAAGGTATTCTCTTTCTACGGATGAAGGCTGATCATTTCTAGGTTCGCGCGTGCCTTACATTTCAATTAGCGCTGCATCTTGTCTGCCACCTAATCTGTCTTCTTCCTTCAGTCCTCGATGTAATGAGATTTCTTTTGACCACGCCGGAGCCGCTCATGATGGCGTCCTTGGAGCTTTCATTCGGGACAACCTATAATGCTTTGGTGTAGGCAGCCTTCGAGTGTTGTTGACGATTGGAGTTCGGTGGCTAGGCGGATGATCACAATAACAAAACGTCAAAGCTTGGCATCAAGTTTTCTTCTTCTGCTTTCGGTGTGGCGGGACTTGGAAATTGCCAACTTCGAGGCTCCACATCATTTGGACTGATAGCAAGCTTATCAATGGTGATGCATGCCTTACCATTCGACAGATATTGGTATTGATTTCGGAAGCATGGTTTCCTTGTGTATATTCACCATATAATCTGATTTCGCTGGAACAAGCTCCATGGAGTGTGTGGGTACAAGTATTTCCCCTCTTCAGATATGATTTCCTTATATCTCGTGCCCTCTGATTGAAGCTCCTCAGACACTCAATCTAACAAGACATTCCTTATTCGAGGTTGTAATTCCTTCGTATGCTTCCCTGTAAGAATGGGAAACCATATCAACTCGTGAACCAGTCAATCCGATTTGGAATGGATACAACTTTTTCGACTTAGGGAGAGCCGATCCTAATTAGGTTGCTCATTCTTCATAATTTGATTCATTTCGTCATTGCAATCCCAATGGGTGACATCTGCTGAAGGCACTTTTCTTTCCGTCTTATGAGGAAGACAAATTTTCCTTCGTTTGTCTTTGACCATCTTATCCTGTAGACAAAAGACATAAAGGTCCCCGTCAGGTATAACATTCGAAGGGCTTATTGGAACGATTACAGTTTCACCATCGTTCCATGATCATCTTGCATGTGATCGGATGAGGACATTTTCGACAAATGTATGCCATGTAAAACATGTCCCTCGTGTCTATCCACAAATGGATTTTTCCTTCTCTACCCGTTTTTCACCTGAGAGGAAAAGATAGGAAATATTATGCCGGTATCTGATTGAAAATCAATTAGGAACAACACGTCTTTACACTTGACCCGGCTGCCTCGGTTAGGTGGCGTTTGCCCTCATTAGTTGACTATTTTTTTAGGATTCCTCGGTCTTCCCTCATCAATTGACTCTCTAGGGTGGTCCAGCGCTTTTAACTTGCGACTGATTCTTCACACAAGTCTTTGGATTTTGATTCTGGAAATTACCTGTTCGAATGACAGGAAGATGTCAGAAAGGGAAGTAAAGCATAAATCCTTTCAATTTTATGCTTTCTTGATATTAACGAAGATAAGGACTTTTACACAAGCCTTAATCTCGTGTGAAAAATTCTTATCGATGTTTTTCTAGAGAAAACATAAAACTAAAAAGAGCGTAATCCATGGTTATTACTTTTTGGAAAATCCCCAAAAAATCTGTGGAATTTCCAAGAAGATAAAAATGCAATTCCAATGTGTCCTAAATTCGGTAAGAGATAGGACATCCAAATTGAATTGATTTTTCGTAGGTAATTTGGATATCAGGTCTCCTCTTGAATTCAGGAAACATAGACGACTTCAGTTAATTACCAAGGATTACCAATGATGCATGCTATAGACTGGTTCAATTTCATGTCCGGCGCACCATGAAATGAATGATAGATTCTCGTACTTGGGTTAAATACCAAGTGTGAGTTCTAACGAAAATTTCATCTGGGTAAGACACGCAATTGAACCGAAAAAAATCCGAATGCTTGAGAGAAATTCCAGTGTCGCGTTCCAATGTCAAGACACTTAAACAATAATTAGAAATCGAGGTGTAGAAGATAAATGGGAGACCCACAGACGGGTGTTCCTTACAGACTCGATGATCCTGATAAAAGGAAAGGGACGATTGGAACGTGGCCCTTAAGAACCTAAAGAGATGCCCCAAGTCGGGTCTTCAAAGGACGGCACTTGGTGTCTTCGGTTTGGCTATTTCGGGTCTTCGTTTTCATCAGATGCCCTTTTGATAATGTCCGGCAGATGTCTCGGATTTGCTGTTATCGCATGTCCTTCAACTATCGGTATGGTTACTGGATCATTCCTTGGACAGCTCGAAGAGGGTAAACTCCGTTGAATGTCCCGACAGTCCGATGGCGGATGACGCGTCGCTCATACTTGAATATGTCCGGGATGTGGGACCGACTTGGAGAGATCATCTCTACTCTATCCATACTCTAAAATGGAATTGGACTCAACCCTCGGATTTGATGAATGCAGCATGTTGATGCGAAATAAAAGGCTGCAAGTGAATTTAAATAGAAAAGGCAGGGCCTTACCATGAGTGGCGCTTAATGACTTTTTGGTTTTTAGGTATACCAACCATCCACAATACATGCGCATGAGACAAGTGAAGCTTGACTCTAAAAATCAAAAGATTGGGCTTGGTATCTAAGGCCGAGGTTCCCATCTCGAGTTCTAGAAAGAGCTGATTCCATTGCACAACTATCGTTGCATTGGGGCTCAATCCATAGCTCAAAATGAGCGGAATTAAAAATGGATTACCCCGTGTTTTTCCTCACGGAGATTCCATTTTCAATCCCTTCTATTGTTTTCCTAAAGGCGGCGCCCGAGGTTTTAGGCGCGGTTGTGTGTGTCCATGTGTCGTGATCATCACAATGTAAGTCATGCACAACAATTTATCAATCAGCGCTTCAAATCATCCACACAACATACATTCCTACACCAACCTGCATAAGACAATGTTAATCACGGACTACACCCCTTATTTCTCCAATCTACAAAAACATATAATACCTATCGTAAGCGGACTTACCTCACCTTCACGAGCGCCTGCATGGTTAGAAAAATCACTCAATGTTTTAATTACGGCCTAAGTCCACTTGAGGTCTAGAACCATAGATTCTAGAACAAAGTCCCCAGTGGAGTCGCCAGCTGTCGCGACCCGTCCGAAAGCGGACGCGGCTAATGGATTACCGATCACGAGCCTTCCCCAGCACCGGAGTGCGGATCGCGGGCTTTGGATCGGCGCGGGCCCTCCCAGGCCCATACCAAATCGCGGCGGGAATATTTTTCAAAGGGATTCGACGATAACAGTCGATCACTTTCGACCTTAGTGTGGTCGTGGTGGCATGTACAACTTGTGCATGCATTTGGAGTCGCCACCGGTTTTTCTTGGAGGGTAGACCGGAACCTTACTGACCAATTGGGAGAGATCGATCAGTTCTGCGGAACCAGAGATTTTGGGTTCGGGGACTTGGTTACGTCGGTGTCATTACCAACGCCCTTTCGGTACCTAACGTGAGTGATTTTCCTAATTAAGATTTCATGCATGCGCAATTTTGGGTGAGGTAGGTTGATTCAGGGTTTCATGCAGATTGGAAGACTATTCCTATCAATCACAATCAGTTTTAATGAAAGCGCAATCAAGTGCATAAATAAATCACCTCGATGCACATCAATTCAAATCAAGGGCTTCCAAGTATAGCCATAAGAGCTTAGGGAAGATGTGATTTCGGACCAGGGGTAAAATGGGAAGATTTGGGGACGATTAGCCCGAAGGGCAAAATCGTCATTTTTGGAAGGTTTGGATACCGAATTACCCGAAATATTCCATGGCCAGTTGATTGTGGCCATTTCCCATTTTTCGAGAATTTTTTGGAATTTCTTGATTTTTCTTCAATTTTTGGAAGACGATTCCCCCAAAGGGCGAAATCGTCATTTTAAGAAGGGTCGGGGTTCGAAACACCCGGGATGAGTCTTGACCAGTTGATTATGGCCATTTCCTATTTTTTTGGGATTTTCCTGGATTGTTTTAGAATTTTTTTTGGAAGACAGTTTGCCGGAAGGGCAAAATCGTCATTTCTGGAAGGTCCGGGGGTCAAAAGACCCGAAACAGGTCGTGCCTAGTTGAATGTGGCCATTTACTATTTTCTGGAATTTTTTAGAATTTTTCCGAATTTTTTGAATTTTTATGATTTTCTATTTTTTATTGATTTTTTGATTTATTATTATTTTTTTTATTATTTTCTGAATTTTTTAACATTTAAAAATATTTTCCGGGCCGGGTCAGACCCAAGCCGCGCCTCTTGGGCGCCCGGCCCGACCCTACGGGTCGAAAGCCGGCCTAAAACGACACCGTTTTGCATTTTTAAGTGTTTTTCTATTTTTTTTTTAAACATTTTTATTAACATTTTTTATTTTATTTCGAAAATCCCAGATCGGACGGTCCAGGATACGCCGCATGGAGGAATTCTGACCATTCGATTAGAACCATCTTTTTTTATTTCCGAAAATCAGATCGCATCCGACAGCCCATATTACGCCACGTGACGAATTCTGGTGCGTCCGATCTTGAGCATGATCGAACGACCCACAGAGCGCCACTTGGCAAATTTTTGACCATTGGATCTATTTTTTTTTTATCCG
Organism: Rhodomyrtus psidioides; assembly: GCA_021437785.1. NCBI lineage: Eukaryota > Viridiplantae > Streptophyta > Magnoliopsida > Myrtales > Myrtaceae > Rhodomyrtus > Rhodomyrtus psidioides. Next base: position 15,184,273 of record JAILYB010000003.1, on the reverse strand, counting down.
AAAATCAATTATTTATTTCTGAAAATCATTTTTTTATTTTTTTTTAAAAATCCCAGATCGCGACACGTAGCGAAGCCACGACCGTCCGATCTGGGTCTTATTTTTATCGTTGTGGCCCCACCCGGCTGACGTGGCTGCTGACGTGGCAAGCCACGTCAGCCGCTGACCCGTTGACCGACGCAGGATCCGCCGGAGAAGACGACCAGCGCCGGCGATTCTCGCCGGCGCCTCGCCGGAGCTGCCAAACCGACGTAAAAACGTCAGTTTCGAAGAGCAATTTCAAGCCTAATCGACTCCTCACTAACTCCAAATCAACAAACATAAAAAACATGGCATGAAACACGCTGGAAAGAGGCCGAACGGCCGACCACCGAACCGGCGCCGGCGAGGATATTTGCAGAAAATTTTTTATCGACCAAGCTCAGTTTCAGTCGTTCAAAAAGCATCCAATGGTAGTCTAGAAGCTTACCTGATGTCGCTTGGACCTCGGAGACCGCTGGCTTCACCGGACCGAGCTCATCGGCTCGGGTATGCGTCGGGGAGCTCCGGCCATGGTTTCTCGGCACGTTTCGATGCAAAATAAAAGGTAAGCCGGGCGTAGAATCAATTATAATGAAGCTTGAAGGTGAGTTTCGCGACAAAGAAGGCTCGGGACAACTTGGCCGAGAGTTACAAAATAAAATGCTCACCGAGGCATTTCGTCGAACATCTAGTATGCACAGAGATAAATTGAAGTCGGGGGGAGATACCGACCTGTCCGGGGATGTTGACGGCAACGGCGACCTTGGTGGTGATGAGTGAAGTCCGCTGGAGGTCTAGGGTGGCCACTTGTCCGTGGTTTTTTGCTCGAAAATCCCCCTCCTCTCTAATGGTTGAGCTCGGTTAAAACCGAGAATCCTCTCTTTCCGTGGCCAATCGGCGCTCCTTTTTGCGCCCATCTCCCACCAAATATTGCCCCTCGACCACTTCCCTTTGTCTCCCACCTTCAATGTTTCTTTTCTTTAAAAAAAAATGCCGCCCACTATCCCTTGTTTTCTTGCTCTTTGGCCGGCCATGGTGGGTCTGCAACTAAGTTGCAGACCCGGTCGGACCGGGTCGAGTCGGGTCTGACCCGACCGGCCCGGTTCGACCAATTTTGCCAAATTGGGCCCCAAATCGACCCTTTTTCATGCAACTGAGGGCACAATCGGACTCCTTGACATGTTTTCTATCAAATAGGGATATTTTCGTGAATCAATTGATTGAAATTTAGTGAAAACCCCAAATTGCCCTTAGGATCCGAAAATGATTTTTGCCCAATCGAGGGTCCAAACGACCAAATTAGTCCAAATTGAGGCCACCAATGGATTCCTCATGATGAAAACTATCGGGTAGAGATGTTTGATTTTAATGGGTATGCCCGTGTGAAATTTAATTTCAAGATTTGTGAAACCGGGGACTAAATTGAAAGAAAATTGTGCAATTAAGCCCTTTTGTCTAAAATTGATCAAATTGGAGGGCAAATTGACCCAATTGCACTTCAAGACTTTAGAATCCAATGTCATAGCTTATAAAAAGTAAGAATTGAAAATTAAAAGATTCGAAAAGAATTTTTTAGGCTCGGTTCGAGTTTATGTTTGCGAAGGAACATAGTGACCGAGCCGAATTTTCAAGATTTTAAGTGACACACTTGAAGAGGAAATTAAAACAAAATTATTGAATATTTGTGTGTATTTTTCTGACCACAAATGGTATTTTTATGATTTTTTTTTGTATTTTTATAATTAAATAAATTCAAAAAATATTTAAAAAAACCAAAAAATATTTTTTTGTTCAAAATTGGTTCCTAAGGCTAAGCCAAGGCTTCCAAAGTTGATTTTGTGATTTTATGAGTTTTTGGCTATTTTTAATTAATTTTGAAAATAAAAACTAAAATGATAAATGACCAAAAATCAGGTGTCAACAGCTGCCCCTCTTTGAGAGTGAGCTCGTTAGAGGTTACTTTCAAAGAAAAAATGACACCTGAATCTTGATTGACTCGATTGGGAAAAAGAAATGCTATGACATTGGAACCTTAAGCCTTTTGATGAATGCTCAAATTAATCCCCGGTTTGCTCTTGCAATTTGAACTTGGGCTGGAGTGAGAGAGGCTTACCTGAAGCTCACCTGTCGGATGCTGCCGATTGCGATAACTTTCAAGAAGATACCTAGGACTCGTCATTCAGAATATCCTAGGGAGATTAAGCTCTGATCTTGTGTTGACCCTTCAGGCGGTATCTACCACGAGTTGACCCTTCAGGCGGTTTCTACCTTGGTTTGACCCTTCAGGTAGTTTCTACCTTGAGTTGACCATTTAGGCGGTTTCTACCTTGAGTTGACCCTTCATGCGGTTTCTACCATGAGTTGACCCTTCAGGCGGTTTCTACCTTTGGTTGACCCTTCAGGCGGTTTCTACCTTGGTTTGACCCTTCAGGCGGTATCTACCATGAGTTGACCCTTCATGTGGTTTCTACCTTGAGTTGACCCTTCAGGCGGTATCTACCATTGTTTTGACCCTTTAGGCGGTTTCTACCATGAGTTGACCCTTCAGGCGGTATCTACCATGTGTTGACCCTTCAGGCGGTTTCTACCTTGAGTTGACCCTTCAGGCGGTTTCTACCTTGATTTGACCCTTCATGCGGTTTCTACCATTGGTTGACCCTTCAGGCGGTATCTACCATGGTTTGATTTTGAAAAGGGGTCTCATGACGAGGGTTCTCCACGTCCGATGAGACTGCCTGATCTTTGAAAAGGGGTCTCATGACGAGGGTTCTCCACGTCCGATGAGACTGCCTGATTTTTGAAAAGGGGTCTCATGACGAGGGTTCTCCACGTCCGATGAGACTGCCTGATCTTTGAAAAGGGGTCTCATGACGAGGGATAGAGAAGTAGGAAGCCACAACAGTCATTCACAAAAGACAATTACAAAACATTAGTCATAAGCAGATCAGTTTTAACCCTACTTAGTTGCAGCTATCAAATACAACCCCACACTTCTGGGTGGCTCACTAGACCTCAAATAGTTCCTCGGTCAAGTAAGATTAACTTCACATCTACTCCAAACTAACTAATCCAAAAGCCAATTATTGGCATTCACGAGGCTTCATCACTTGAGACCTGAAAATGTTATCCCACTACGGAGTGAGAATAAATCTCAGTGAATCAAGCCTAAGCTCGGTTAGGAAACTGATTCGCCCAGGACATCCTAACAGAAGGCTCGCAAGATACGTAAATAGTCAATCACAATCACAATCACAATATGATAATCATCCACATGCACACTTACCAGCTTTCAGCCACACATAATGCAATGCTTGACTAGACTCAACAGTCAACATCATTTACTCACTCAAACAAGCATCACATCCACAAGTATGCACATAACATCACACACGTCCATTTTATTAACGATGATCGTGCCCACGGCACATGAGAAGATTACGCAAAAGAGGGCGTGATTTGATTCACACAAATAACCCGATCCAGCACCTTAGTGCGATCTAGCGTTCTACCGGCAGGACCGGGCTACGTTCCTTTACTCTCGGCAACGGCTACTACAAGCAGTGTATCTAGTGCACCCGTTGCACGGCAGGCACGGTAGGCATCCCTAAACGGGGCGTCGGTTCAACACCAGTTGCAACCGGCATCCGACCGTACTAGTTAACACCGGATCAGAATTGTCGTGCTTTTAGCAAGTCGTCTAGTTCCATCAGATTGGTATGGTATGAACTTGCCAGGAAAGCATCATCATTCCCTCATATGACCATACAATCCACATCCAGCAATCAACCCATTTCATTATCTTTGGTTAAGGCCAGATGCTCACACAGGCATGTAAAAGTCTCGGCCGAAGGCTATTTTCATGCTAAAATATGTCTTTTGATTCCGCAATTGGTCATATGCATATGCAGACTATCACTAGTCATCACAATCACATACGAAGTAATTAACCTCTAAACAGCAAACCAATTCATCAGTGGACATTAGAGACAGTCAAACAGACATTCCAGTGGGACAGCCAAATCAATAAGGTCCTCACTCAATCACAAGCAATCAAATCTGATTAAGCAACATCAAGCTTAATTCGTACAATGTCCATTATTAATCGATTTAATTTAAAAAATCAATCGCTCGCTCATCTCTAACCTGTCGCTCGCTCGCGATCAAACAACGGCAATCCATTGCCCAATCAATCAATCAATCAATTCAATCTAGCAACCAAATAGCCACAGACGACCTAAACTAATCTGACTCACATAATCGATCACGATCGTTTATTCTAAACCTGATTTCTATCTAAACCGACCACAATTACATTATTTAAATACCCTAATCGATTAATCGACTAGTCCTTGACGTAATTAGCGCCCTAACCAAGAATTAGGGTCAACTCACATCTAAGTAAGCTCGGGCGGTCTCAATGGCGACGGCGCGGGGGGCGACGACGAAGGCAGGTGGCGGATCTCAGTGACAAACACGGCTAAACACACGGCGACTTGACCCGACACCTCAAGGATACCACAGGGAGGTCGGGCAAGGTCGCTGGGACAGATGGTCGGCGACGGAAGCTCCTGCAAACGACAGACGACGGTTGAAATAGAGGTGGGTCAGTGAGCAAAATAGGGTAACCAGACTGTTCTTGGGTGGTTCTCGGCCTCAAGGGCCGTGACAAAGCCGACCAAGGTTCAGGGACTCACCTAGGGGTCGAGGGGAGTCGGTCAGGACCAGTGATTGACAGCGGAGGGCGGTCGACGGCGGCGGAGTAGCATCAAATAGAACTGGGCGGAACAGGGGTTGTGGGCGCCGAGAACAGAGGAGGGGTTTCGAGCGATTTTCCTGGCTCCACGCGCGGCGGCGAGCTACCACGAGCTTAGGGTCACTAGAGAGGGGTCTTAAGAGGTCATTGGAGGCGGAGGTGAGTGGCGATGGCGACCGGTTTGGCCGGATCTGAAGAAAACTCGAACCGGACTCGAAAACAGGGCACTGAGGCTTTGGGACTGTTCGTGGTGGCTCCGGTGGCTAACAGGCGACGAAGTTGGGTCGAGGTGGTGTTTAAGAGACTGATGGACATCGGTGAGGTGGTGGAAGGCGGCAGCGACGTCGCAAATGGCCGAAGAAGGGGTTGGTCTTCTCGGGTTAAGGGGGCCGAAACAGGGTACAGCTTCAGTGGCAGTTTTCGCGATCTTCCGATGGCTGATGACGGCTCCAGAGGGGTTGACGGTGACGGCGAAGAGTAGCTGAAGATGGTGGTGGCCAAAGGTGTGGTGGTCGGCACCAAAAATCACTAGAGGAAGGAGGAATAGAAGAGGTGGCTCGACGGTGGGTGTTGTCCACAAATGAAAAGGGAGTGAGAGAGAGAGAGAGAGAGAGAGAGAGAGAGAGAGAGAGAGAGCAGATGGGAAGAGAGAGAGAGAGAGAGAGAGAGAGAGAGAGAGAGAGAGAGAGAGAGAGAGAGAGAGAGAGAGACGTGAGTGAGAGTGATGGGCTAATGGGGAGTTGATTGTCGCGACCCTCTCGCGGCGCGGAGGCGGGGAGCGGGCTAATGGGCCGCCCGATCGCTGGCTTGATCGAACGCGGGCCTCTCCCAAGGTCCATTACCCAAGTCGCAACTGCTGGATATACGTGATTGACCTTCAGTGTGGTCTAGTGACATGTGATGAGTGTACATGCCAAGGAGTCGCCACCAATCGTTTTGTAGAGGGTACGATTGGAAACCCTATCGAATAGTTGGGAGTGGTCTATTCGATTCTGCGGAAACCAGAGAAGTGGGTTCGGGGACTTAGTTACGCCAACTGTCAGAGTTGACGCCCTTTCGGTACCTAAACTGAATGGTTTATCTGATCCTAGGATTTCATACAGATGAGTGGGGTACGGATCCTAAATCTAGGAATTCATGCAGATAGGAATTGCTATCCTATCAATCACAATCAATAGGAATAAATGCGCAAATCAAGGATCCAATGCATGCGGATAAAACACATGAAATCAGCATGGTATCCCTAATGAGGCCCTATTAGCCTAGAGAAATATCAATCAAGGCTTAGGAGTGATTTGGACATAATTCGCCTATGAGGGGGGGAATCGTAATTTTGAACAATTCGGGGAAAATTTACCCTTAAAAGGGTAAATTTGTCATTTTAGACGAATTGGGAAGTCAAAAGACAGTGGAAATAGGATTGGCCATCAATCCAATCCATTTCCTATTTTTCGGGAATTTCCAGGATTTTTCTGGAATTTTCAAGTGATTTTACCCTTGGAGGGGTAAAGTCGTCATTTTGGACAAAGATGAGAACTGAAAATCTCAAATATTAAGGTTGGTCGTCCACCTGACCCAAACCCTAACTTCAAGCAATTTTCAGAACTCGATTTGAGACAAGAAAGACAATTTTCCCATTGAAGGGCAAAATCGTCATTTTGAGAAAAGAGGCGGGACTCGAAAACCCAAACCTAAGAATTGGTGGCCTACCCGACCCTAATTCTTACTTTGGCATTATCAGCCTTATCTCTGTTGACACCTGATTTTTGACCATATGTTATTACGATTTTTATTTTTTATAATTAATTAAAAATATCAAAAAAAAGGTCATAAAATCACAAAATCAACTTTGGAAGCCTTGGCCTAGCCTCGGGGACCAATTTTGAACAAAAAATATTTTTTGGTATTTTATAATATTTTTTGAATTTATTTAATTGTAAAAATACCCAAAAAAATCAGAAAAATACCATTCGTGGTCAGAAAAATACACAAAAATATTTGATAATTTTGTTTTAATTTCCTCTTCAAGTGTGTCACTTTAAATCTCAAAAATTCGGCTCGGGTCACTATGTTCCTTCACAAACATAAACCCGAACCGAGCCTAAAAAATTCTTTTCGAGTCTTTTAATTTTTAATTTTCACTTTTTATAAGCTATGACATTGGATTTTAAAGTCTTGAAGTGCAATTAGGTCAATTGGCCCTCCAATTTGATCAATTTTAACCAAAAGGGCTTAATTGCATAAAAATCTTTCAATTTAGTCCCCGGTTTCACAATTTTTGAAATTAAATTTCATACGGGCATACCCATTGAAATTAAACACCTCTACCCCATAGTTTTCATCATGCTGAATCCATTGGTGGCCTCAATTTGGGATAATTTGGTCATTTAGTCCCTCGATTGAGCAAAAATTATTTTCGGATCCTAGGGATAATTCGGGGTTTTCACTAAATTTCAATCAATTGATTTACGAAAATACCCATAGTTGATAGAAAACGTGTCAAGGAGTCCGATTTTGATGTCAATTTCATGAAAAGAGGTCGATTCGGGGCTAAATCGGGCGTGGATAGTCGAACCGGGCCGGTCGGGTCAGACCCGACCCGACCCGGTCCGAACCGGGTCTGCAACTCAGTTGCAGACCCGCGCAGGACAACGTACTAGAATAAAAAAAAAAACGCAGCTGGGGGTGGCCTTCCTGGGTTTTGCTTTTTTGAAGACTCTCTTTCGGCGAGAGCGGGGCAGGTGGTCGGCCAGCAAAAAAAAAGAAGTGAGCGGAGGATATAGAAAAAAGATAGAGAGGACAGAAGAAAGAAAAAAGATGCAGAGAGTTAGAGAGAATCATTCCAGGGGGACCATGGAAAAGGGATGACTCTTAGAGAGGGAGTTCGGTTGATTGGGATCCATAAAGGAGTAGGTAAACTAAGCTATCGCGCGTTGGCTGTCGTCATCAAAAAACCGACACTATGTGCATCTCTCGCCTCCATCCAAGCAGGAACCATGATCTCTCTCTCAGCTCAAGACTTGACTGAACAAATGAGGACGAAGGAGGGAAGAGCCTGATGACAAGGAAGGAGAGGATGTTCCGTGACTGCCTCGAAACGAATCGATGAGATGCTGAATGAACTCCGTGACTGCCTCGAAACGAATCGATGAGATATTGACGAGCGAGGTGATGACGAACCAGGAGATCGGTCTGGACGAATTCTCGCACAAAGACAGCCATGTCGGTGAAAGTTGATGACTCGGCAACCGCACCCAGACGACACATCAACGTCCACCGTTGAAGCGCGCCAACCGTCGAAGTGCGTCGAACCAGAGCGATACCACCGGATCCGCCGAGCGTGACGCAACGAGCCAGACCCTTTGGCGTGCCGTCGACCCAAGAATCCGTCAGCGTTGAAGATTAACTTGTCGTTGTCGGAAGAAGCCGTTTCTGTCCTCTCCGGCGAGTCACGGCGAAGATGGTGCGCACAAAGGCTCCATCAAAGAAGCAGCAGAAGAAGGGCATCGACTTCAAAAAAAAAATAAAGCGTAAAGTTGGGCGGAAGCTGCCACCGCCTAAGAATGCGACAAACACTGAAATCAAATCTAAAGCAATTGTTCTTCCCGAGCAAAGTGTGGCGTCGGATAGGGCGGGGTTAGCTGTGAACAAGAAAGGTTTGATTTTGAAGGAGCTTCTCCAGCAAACATCCCACCACAATCCAAAAGTTCGTAGAGATGCGTTGATGGGCATAAGATATTTATTCCTGAAGCATCCTGATGAGTTGAGGCTACACATGTATGCTGTTATAGAGAAATTGCGTGAGCGAATTGGTGATGTTGATAAGTTGTTGACGTGCGGTTAATGGCCTTCCGATTTCTTGGCCTCGTGGTTCTTCACTATCCGCCAACCTTTCTGTTGTATGCTGAGAAGATTCTGCAAAGCTACGAGGATATACTTTAGACAACGGCATAGTCACCACCGTCGCCTATCCCAATCTGCCACCACCGTGTTCCGTCTTCGTCAGCCGCCGTCAAGCCGTACTCCACCCGAGCCCTGTTAAAGCCGAGGCTCATGCTAATGGTCTGTCTGTGTATGATCGGAAGACAGATGGAATTTTCGTCGGGTTGCCGCTCGAGACCACCGCGGAAGCTCAACTCGTCACCGTCGACACCGCCTCCATAGGTGAATATAATGGCGATGCGAGTTCGCTCGAGCTTCTTCGAACTCGGACTTGTCCACGGCTCAACAGCCGCCACTAGATGACAGCCCGTGGTTAGAGGCCACCTCGTAAGTTTCTCAATCTTTACTAATATCGGTTGTGCATTCAGATTTGGAAAACAAGACAAGAGGAAAACGTAAAATATGTGCCGCCCGAGTTGGCGGTGGCGGCCAAAACTCTTTAAGGAGTCGATAGGTAACCACTGAAGAAAGCTTCTGTTTACTCTTCATGGGGGGAAGATGCTATCGTGAAGAGAACCCAAGAAGGAATAGAATAATAAAAAAAAAAGAAATAGAATAAAAAAAAGAGGATTTGATTGGGCGTGAGCCCTTGCTTGAAAAAGGGCTAGGTTGTTTATTTTATTTGGGGAGTGGGCTAGAGCAAGCCCATTGAATTTTAGAGTAAGCGAATGGGCTAATAATAAAATACAAAAATTCAATAAATAATAGAAAATCATAAAAAAATTAAAAAAAATCGAAAAATTCAGAAAAATTCTAAAAAATTCCAGAAAATAGGAAATGACCACTTTCAACTGGCCAGGACCTGTTTCGGGTCTTTTGACCCCCGATCTTTCCAAAAATGACGGTTTTGCCCTTCCGGCAAACCGTCTTCCAAAAAAAATTCTAAAAAATCCAGGAAAATCCCAAAAAAATGGGAAATGACCACAAACAACTGGCCAAGACTCAAAAAAATGAGATTTTGAACCCCGACCCTTCTTAAAGTGACGATTTCGCCCTTTGGGCGAATCGTCTTCCAAAAATTGATTGTGATTGATAGGAATAGTCGTCCAATCTGCATGAAACCCTGAATCAAACCTACCCCACCCAAACTTGCGCCTGCATGAACTCTTAATCAGGAAAAATCACTCGCGTTAGGTACCGAAAGGGCGTTGGTAATGACACCAGCGTAACCAAGTCCCCGAAACCAAAATCTCTGGTTCCGCAGAACTGATCGATCTCTCCCAATCGGTCAGTAAGGTTTCCGGTCTACCCTCCAAGAAAGACCGGTGGCGACTCCAAATGCATGCACAATTTGCACATGCCACCACGACCACACTGAAGGTCGAAAGCGATCGACTCTTATCGTCGAATCCTTTAAAAAAATACTCCCGCCGCGATTTGGTATGGGCCTGGGAGGGCTCGGGCCGATCCAAGACCCGCGATCGGTAATCCATTAGCCGCGTCCGCTTTCGGACGGGTCGCGACAATCTCCCATACACAGTAGAGGCGACTTACCCCTAAAAGGTAATGTCGTCGGGTCTTGGAAGAACGGATAAGAAACCCCAAAAATAGAGTTGACCAGCTGTCTATGGTCAACCCTCGATTTTTGGGGATTTCTGGAATGTCTAGGATTTTCCCACAATTTTTTCTATATTTTTTTGGATTTTCTGGCATTTTCTAACATTTTCTTTTGATTTTCTAGGATTTTTCTGATTTTTTTTTATTTTTTTAAAATCATTTTCTGATTTTTTTATATATATAAAAAAATGATTCGGACCGGGTCGACCCGACCCACTCGGGTCGGAACCCGACCCAGACCCGGACCCACGCGACCCGCAGTCAAAACGACGCCGTTTCTAACGTTTTTGATTTTCAGATTTCTCGGAATTAATCCGACGGCCCACACTGAACCGCGTGGCTAGTCCGCGCCCATTGGATTTGATTACTAGAACCTACGGTCTAGATTAAGCGAAGACTCGGGATGAACCGTTTGATTGACTTACTAAAACTAACGGACACGATTCGAACATGAGACTTGATCTGAGCCGTCCAATCTTACTAACCTAAACGACGTCGCCCTCCCACTTAGCCAAACGACACCGTTTCTGATCAACTCGAATTTCCGATTTAAAAATTATTTTCGGATATTTTTACTTGCTAATCGGACGGTCACCATTTATTAGACTCGATTATTCTCGGCTGTTGGATTCTTTTTATTTGAATAATAGACCCTAACGGCCATGCTGACTCGACACTACGTGGACCAATCACGGGATGACATCTGGACATTTGACCAGTTGACCATGCCATGTCAGCTTCGTCTTCAACCTCGCGACTCCGACAGAATGGACGGCTATGGCTCTCCGGCGATGATCGTGCGGTGAAATCTTAATGGAATCACTCGAGACCAACGGCAATCGATTCGCGATTAGCTCTAGTTCGACATATCTAAGAATCGAAACATCTTATTCGCAGAATCAAGAACATCGTGCAAATCACCGAGTACGGCCATGGAAGCTCAATCATGCGATTCACTCAAAATCAAAGAAGTTCAGTCACAGAATAGCATCAATGGAGGTCCAGAAGACTTACCTCGAGCTCCGATTGAGCTCGCTCGGCCCAGATTTGGCTGGGCAAGAATCGGCTATGGAGGCTAAATCGGAAGACTCGATTCGGGGCATGTGAGCAAAATCAATGCAAAATGAAGATGCGGACATGGTCAGTAATGTCTAAAGAATGAAAAGCACATGGGAATTGCAAAGATTGAAGCCATAATCAAAGTCCGCCATTGAAGACCTGAGCTTGAGCTCGAAGTTCGGGATTACCTGTTCTGGCGGTTTTGGGCTGCGCGGTTGATGGCAATCGCTTCCTGGCACTCAAAGCGAACTTCTGACGGTCTTCTTCAGCTTCGGTTTGGCCGGAGACGGCCTAACCAGTGCTTTGCAGTCGAACTCAAGTTCTCGACGACGGAGGGTCGGAGAACGAGCTCTCTCTCGCGTTTTCTTTCTCTCTCTCGATTCAGTTTCGCCCCTCTGCAATTGAATCAACCTCTCCCTTTCGCGAAGGCCTGTTTAGCTTATATAGCTTTCTCAATTTTTTGTCGCCGAACGGGTCTCCAACTGATTCTGTTTGGCACGTGTAATCACGTGCAATTTGGTCAAAATGAAGTCGGGGCTGATGGGTACTTCGCTCAACCCTATTTGGTTCCGTGGCGAGCTTCATTTCGCATGAATTTGGCATGGGTTAGTGCTGTGTTTGGCATTTGTTGACTTTCGCAGGTACCACGGTTTTGACCGTCCTTGCCGGAGCTCTTCCGGCGGCCATTCGTCTCGGGGTTGGTCTCGATCGGTAGGTCTTGAGGTAAAGAACAAGACGCCCACCATTCCTCTTTCAATTAGTCACGAATTGCCCTTCAATTTGGCCTTCGAACCTCAGTCCGTCACTGTTCATCTGCTCGATCTCTTTGGGGAAGACGACACTGTAGCAAACCGGTCTGACCGGTCCGACCGGCGGTCTGACCGGTCCGACCGGCGGTCTGACCGGTCTGAACCGGTCCCGAATAGGACTTTTCAAATTAAGCCCAAATTAATGGAAAAATTTTGCAATTGAACCTCATAATCGAATCTAGGACATGAATTCTATCTAGAAATGTGGTTTTGCCCAAAAGTTTTCATCAATTTCTATAAAACCTCCAAATTTTCATGTAATTGCAAATTGGGGATTTGTGCAATTGAGGGTGCAAATGATCAAATTGGGTCAAACCACCTATGCCAATCGATTTAAAATGGTGAAATCCATTGGGTAGCATGTTTAATTTGCAATGATAGCCCTTGAATTGAAAGTAATTTCAATTATGCTTAATTTCAAGGACTAAAATGCAATTTTAGTATGTAATTTTGTCAAATCCGTGCAATTGAGCAAATTGCGCAAACAATTGGGCTAAATTGAAATAGGGGACAGTTAGATCGAATGTCAAGATCTAAAAAAATGCCAAAATTGCAAATTAAAAGACTCAATTGGTATTTGTTTTCTCAAATTCAATGGTGCGGGTTACAAAGGAACACCTAAGATTGAATCTGATTTCGGATTTTTTATGAGGTCAAAATACAAGGGATTAAAAAGAAAAATATTGGCCATTTTTCCATATTTTTGTGACCTCAAATGCTATTTTTATTTATTTTTTAAGTATTTTTCTATTTTCTAAAAAATATTAAAAATATGAAAAATATGAAAAATAATTTTTTGGTCAAGAATGGTTCCTTGGGCTTGGCCAAGGCCACCAAAGTTGATTTTGTAATTTTTTGACTTTTTATGATTTTTCAAAAAATAAAAATGAAAAAGGCTAGGTAAAAAATCAGGTGTCAACAGCTGCCCCTCTTTGAGAGGAATCTCGTGAGAGGTTTCTCTCAAAGACAGGTGACGCCTGAGTCTAGACCGACTCGACTGGGGAAAAGAAAAACGAATCTTGACACTCAATCTTTCTTGTCCCGTTGGTGAACGTTCTGTTCTTCATTCTTTAGCTGAAGTGAGAGAGAAAGTAGAGAGACCCACCTGTTTCTTTCCTGTTGATCACCTGCCTGATGCTCGTACGGCATGCGCGGTGTATAGCGGATTCAAGTGAATACCTAGGGACTCGTCTTTTGAGTATCCTAGGGCGATTAAACTCTAGCCTGTATGGTAGGCCGTACCAGTATGGGATTCCTACACTTGACAGGAACCTGTGAATGACGCACCCTGTCTCTTAGGGATTGTCGGGGTTTTGATCCATATGGTGGATCAGACCATGAATAGGATTCCTTTCTGATAGGAACCTATGAATGACGCACCCAGTCTCTTAGGGATTGTCAGAAGTTTTGATCCGTATGGTAGATCAGACCATGAATAGGACTCATTTCTGCTAGGAACCTATGGATGACGCACCCAGTCTCTTAGGGATTGTCAGAAGTTTTGATCCATATGGTGGATCAGACCATGAATAGGACTCCTTTCTGCTATGATCCTATGGATGACGCACCCAGTCTCTTAGGGATTGTCAGAAATTTTGATCCGTATGGTGGATCAGACCATGAATAGGACTCCTTTCTGCTAGGAACCTATGGATGACGCACCCAGTCTCTTAGGGATTGTCGAACACTTTGATCCTATATTCTAAGGAATTAACTAGGATTTATACAAATGAGGTATGCCTAACCCTTAGGCTTCACCCAATGGGCTATTCTGGGTTTAGGGGTTACCTAAAACTTCACAGAAAGCTGATCTTGAAAATTGTCCTTTCGACATGCAAGGCGTTATTCTGGGATTTGGGGATTCCAACTATCCTGCAGAAAACTTAAACCTGCAAAAAATTTGATAAGATTCTTCTGGGATCTAGGGGCTACCTAAGATCTCACAGAAAGACTATCTTGAATATTGTCCTTTCAACATTGAAGGTGACATTCTGGGATCTGGGAGCTCCAGGTATCCTGCAGAAAGATCAAACCTGTAATATTGGAATCTCACATAGGGAGATAATTTCAAACATTGTCCTTTTGACATGGGAGGTGGCATTCTGGGATCTGGGGACTCCAGGTATCCAAAAGTGATACAAGCCGTTTTAGGAGCCGAAGTCATCAAGAGTCTTGCAGAAGCTCCAATCTGAAAATTTTGTTACCAAAGGCACATTAATGGTCTTTAAGTGATATATGATGTCAAACTGACAGCACTTTATGACTTATATCATAGTCATGGAAAATTTCAATGTATGCATTACGATGCTGGAGGTTATCCAAAACATCTTGCACTATACGGAAGTGATCAAAAATTCCTTGTGGGGGAAGTTTGAAACAAACAATCTGAAATTACCAAAAGAGTTTGGTTAAAATGTCCAACGGAGTATTCTTATCAAAGAGGACTTCTCACCGCTTTGAGATAATGGTCTTTTATCGAGAATGCACTCGAATTTCCTATCAAACCTGTGCCTAGGGTTCAGGATCATTCGCAGGGAATACACCTCGATCGATCAGGAAGACTTCCAAGGGACCGTAATGTTGGGCTTGGTCAACGGTTTTCAAAGGGGACTTGCGTGCAAGTCAAGGCTTTCGAAGAGAAGTCTTCAATGTCTGCTCCATGTTTACAAGTCAAGAAACCTGCAAAATGAGAAAGAAATAATCTTGCTCGAACTTCTTCGAGCTAAGCTTAGATATTAAACCCTAGGTCAATCCAAGTGCCTTAATCAGAAAAGGCTTTTCAGGGTTGCAACGTAGGTAGGTTTGGGGACCAAAAAAGGCTTATTTTTGGCTTAGAATACGCGAAGGGTTTAACATTGGTGATCACTGCAGGTTTGCCGCCGATCTTGTCCCTTATGGTTCAAAGAGCGTCTTCAGTCTTTGAAGTGCATATTTGTCTTTAGAGAACATCTCTCTCATGTCAAGACGGCGTCAATACCTTGTCTATGCTTTTGTCATATGAATGTGACATAATCTGGGAGTATCCTTTGCTGTCCAGCTCCCTTGGGATTTTCTTTTATAATCAGATCTCACTAGTGACCTATACAATGGTATCATGCCATCTTTTGGCATTTACAAGATCAAACACATGATTCACAAGTGTACAAGTATTTGGATGGGCATCGGCCTTGCTTTTACCAGGCACTTTGCTTTTTCTTGATGCCCAGGATCGAATTTTTCTCTCTTTGTTCTTTTTCTCATCTTTTGTCGATATCCCACCTTTTCTTTTCTTTTGGGGATCAGAATTTTCAAATGAGTGTGCTAGATGTACAACTTGAATCTCAGCACTCAAACATTAATCTAGGAATTTTTCACAAATCCAATATTTTGAACTCTTCTGCTCTTGAAGTGGCGTCGCTTCCGTCTTGGAATATGCAATGATCACCAACGGGTTTGTGAAACGAACGTGCAGGCTCAACTGGGCTGTGCAAAAGGGTAAAAGTGTATAGGATAGAGAAACGAATGCTTTTCGTCATCCTGATACTGCTGGACGTACCTCCAGTTTGCCCCATTGTGGGGTGGTTCTTGACAGGGGTATAGAATGAAACCGCCGTTCAAAGGGCTATCAACGGTCATCTGTAGTGTTTATGATAGAGAAACGAATGCTTCCGTCGTCTCGATCCATGTAATTACTGCGAATAACCCCTACTTCCGTAGGTCAAGGTCTCGATGTCCTTACCACTCCATTCACCTCTTCAGTGTGTATAGGACGTGTTTAGGTTCAGGTTGCCTCTTATCTGAGGAAATATCCTCTTGAATGGTTTAAACAACTTTTGCTGGAAAAGTTTATTTTGCTTTTTCCAAAACTTGCCTTCAAAAGGGATTTGTGATGCACAATGTATATTCCAACCATGTTTAGATAACCTCCAAATCTAATCATGAATGCTAATGTCACAACTGTGAGAATTCTGCATCCTTCTAGACATGAGATTTGAATGCATGCTAGTATTCCAAGTAGCCTTCAAATTCTAGAAATAAGGATTCTGACAGTCTTAAAAAAAAACCTAAAAGGTTGGGAAAGGAATACTTACCTGCCCCGCGCGGCTAGGGATCCCTGAAAAACATAAAAGGAATATGTCAGTGTATGCTCTCGAATTTTCAGAAAATTAGAACGATACACCTTACCCTTGACCATGCGTTCCACTGGGAATAGATAGACTCATGGAATTTTGACCACTGCGGCAGTAATTCCTCTCGATCATGCATTCCAATTTATTGTGACCTTGTTTCCTCGGGTCCTGCAATATTGAACACATGCTAGTGTATGCATGGATGCATGATGTGTTTATGCAATGACTATTATGAAGGGTATGCTCAATTCGGGATAAGTCGTATGACTGGAATCTGATTTTATTTCAAGGGTAATATCTCTTCACAGCATCTGAATTTACAGGGTGCCCCAGTTCTTCTCCTTCGGAGTTTACAAGAATCAATGCTCCTCCCGTGAGAATTTTCTTGATAATATAAGGGCCTTCGTAATTCGGAGTGAATTTTCCTCCTGGATGGGTAGTACTTGGCAAAACTTTTCTAATTACCAAGTTATCTACTTCGAAGTTTCTGGTCTTGACTTTTCGATTGAACGCCCTGGCTACCCTCTTCTGGTAAGTTTGTCCATGGCAAATGGCTTTGAGACGTTTCTCGTCTATTAAATTCAGCTGTTCATATCTGTGTTTGAAATATTCTGACTCGGAGAATCTACCCTCTGATAAGACTCTTAAAGAGGGAATCTTAACTTCCACGGGCAGAACTGCTTCCATTCCATACACCAGACTGTAGGGAGTTGCCCCTGTAGAAGTCCCGATCGACGTTCGGTAAGCCATTAAGGCGAAGGGTAGCCTTTCATGCCAATCCCTAGAGTTTTTTGCTGTCTTAGCCAAGATTCTCTTGATATTCTTGTTGGCTGCTTCCACTGCCCCATTCATCTGTGGGCGGTAAGGAGACGAATTCAGATGTCGAATGCTAAAGTGATCCAGTAGGTCATCGACGATCTTGTTGTTCAGGTTGGACCCATTATCCGTGATGATCGCTTGAGGGGTACCATTGTCGCGACCCTCTTGATGTTGTCGGGCTCTCGAGGGCTAATGGGCCGTCCTGTCTGGTCGGACGCGGGCCTCTCCCAAGGCCCATTACCCAAATCGCAACGGAGGTATGCGTGATCGACTTTCAGTGTGGTCTAGTGACATGTGCTAAGTGTGCATGCCATGGAGTCGCCACCAATCATTTTTTTAGGGTATGATTGGACCACCCAATCGAATAGTTGGGAGTTTCTATTCAATTCTGCGAGAACCAGAGAATGGTTTCGGGGACTTAGTTACACCAACTGTCAGAGTTGATGCCCTTTCGGTACCTAAGTTGACTGAATTTTCTAGCCTGAGATTCATGCGGATGAGTAAGGTATGAACCCTAAATCTAGAAATTCATGTACATAGGAGTGATTATCCTAGCAATCACAATCAGTAATAAAATGCCCAACTCAAGGAATCTAGATATGCAAATAAATCACATGGCATTCCTAATAAGGTCCTATTTATCAATCACAGCTCAAGAATGATTTAGCTGTCCTAGCCATTCTACACACGATCTAACCTAAAAAAAGCATTAGGAAGCATCGAAGGAGTTCGAGAGTACTCACATGGGGTTCGCCGTGCCCTGGTTTGGTCTTGGACGAGCTATCGAGCTCATGCCGATCCGATTATATTTGGGGATCCACTCGGCGTTTTACACCATGAAATCATGTGAAACAAAAACGAAAATATTCAGCAAGGGGAATTTATTGTAGATGGTGGTCGATCTAATTGGACGTCAAGACTAAAAAAGATGTAGAAATTTACAAATTAAAATACTCGAATGACATTTTTTTGCTAAATTCAACTCTATGCGTCGTGAAGAAACACATGCAATTGAACTTGAATTTTGACTATTTATGAGTTCAAAATGTAAAAGAAATTAAAATAAAAATATTGACTATTTTTCTATATTTTTACGACAGCGAACGCTATTTTTCTTCATTTTTCATGTATTTTTCTATTTTTGGAAAATATTAAAAAAAATATTAAAAAATATGAAAGATGATTTTTTAATTTTTTTAACTTTTTATAGATGTTTTATGAATTTTTTAAAAATAAACTATGAAAGACTAATCAAAAATCAGGTGTCAACAGCTGCCCCTCTTTGAGAGGAATTTCGTCAGAGGTTTCTCTCAAAGACAAGGTGACACCTGTGTTCCGATCAACTCGACTAGGAAAAGAAAAGAAATCATGACATCCAATTTTCATGCCCATCAATGTGTGCTTTTCCTTAAAAAGAGATGTGCTCATTCAATTCCCTGATATGATGTAAGAAAGTTAAGGAGTAGATAGACTTCCCTGCCCCTTACCTGCCGAATGCTTGCGGCATTTGCTGTGTCTGATGGGTTCAAGTAGATTCCTAAGGACTTGTCATCGGAGTGTCATGGGGATGTTAAGCTCTGACCTGTATGGTAGGTCAAACCATAATGGGATTCCTAACTAATAGGAACCTAAGGAAGACGCATCCCACATTTGGGAATTTGCCAAGGGTTTTGATCCGTGTGGTGGACTAAACTAGAAATGGCTTGCCTAATGTAAGGCTTATTAGGGAAAACGACTCCTCCCGCGTTCGGGATTCATCAAGGTTTTGATCCGTATGGTGGATCGGACCATTGGGTTGATCCTTCAGGCGGTCTCTACCAGTCCTTTGACCCTTCAGGCGGTTTCTACCATTCATTGACCCTTCATGCGGTTTCTACCATTGAGTTGACCCTTCAGGCGGTTTCTACCATTGGTTGACCCTTCAGGCGGTTTCTACCATACATTGACCCTTCAGGCGGTTTCTACCATTGTTTTGACCCTTCAGGCGGTTTCTACCATACATTGACCCTTCATGCGGTTTCTACCATTTATGAGATTCCAAATTGATATGAATCAAAGGATGACGTACCCGCTCTTCGGGGCTAGTCGGAGACTCGATCATTCTGTGGATCGGTCTTAGAAAAGATTTGCCTACTAAAAGGCTTCACCCAAGGATGACGCACCCAGTCTTTGGGGTGGCCAAAAGTCCTGCAGAAAGCTTAGACCTGAAAAAATTTTCCTCGCCAAGAAGATATTAGTAATCTTTGGGAAGACAATAATTGTCTAACTGACAAAATTCTACGACTTAAGTTTTAGTCATGAAATGTGCATTTTGATTGTTGGAGGTTATCCAAAACATTCCTGCCATATACAGATGTGATCATAAATTCCTTGCACGGAAACTCTAGATCAAACAATTTGAAAATTTCAAAAAGAGTTTGCTCAAAACATCCATTGGAGTATTTCTCACCCAAGAAGGCTCATCACTGCTCTGTGATAATGATCTTTAATAGGGAAAGTGCTCAATTTCCTACCGACCTGTGCCTGGGTTTCAGGATCATTCGCAACGCATACATTTCGACCGATCAGGAGGTCTTTCACGGGACCGTAGTGTTAGGCTTGGATATCGGTTTCCAAGGGGGACTCACTTTTGAGTCAAGGCCGTTGAACGAAATTTTTCACTATCTGCTCCGGGTTTACAAGTCAAGAACCCTGCAAAATGAGAAAGAAATAGTCTTGCTCGTACTACTTTGAGCTAACTTATACATTAACCCAAGTGTCTTAGTCAGATAAGACTACTTCAGGGTTGTAACATTGGAAGGATTGGGGACCGAAAAAGGCTTATTTTTTTCCCAGAAATTGTGAAAGGTTTGACATTGGTGATCATTGCAAATTTGCCACATGTCCTTCGAAGAACATCTCCATTTCTTGAAGTGTACACTCCTCTTTTAGAGCGCACAAGGATGTTTAAAAGCGTCTCTTGTTACATTAAGAGACCGTCTGTTTGTGTGTTTGCAATTTGAGCACGACATCATTTGGAGAGTAGTCATCTTGATCTAACTCCTTTGCAGGGTCTTTTCATCGTCTCTCTAGACTTTACTGGGGATATTTTGAATAGACATCAGCCTTGCTTTTTACCAGGCACTTTGCTTTTTTTTTTTATGTCTAGGGATTTTTCTTTTCCCCCTTTTTTTAATCCCGTGTTTTTCTTTTCTTTTGGAGCTAGGATTTTCGACAATCATGCTAGATATGCAACTTAAACTTTGGCACGCTTCCATTCCTAGAGTGATGTTGCCTTTGCTTTGGAATATGCAATGATCACCAATAGGTTGATGAAATGAATTTGCTGGCTCAACTTGGTTGTGCAAAGGATAATAGTGTGTAGGATAGAGAAATGAATTATTCTCGTCATCCTATGACACTTGGATTATCATATAAACAACACACAAAGATTTATGTTAGTCCGAGCAAGAAAATTTCTAACCGTTTACTTTCTGATACTGTTGGACTAACCTTCATTTGCCCCAATGTGGGGTGGTTCTTGACAGGGTTGAGAATGAAAATCGCCGTTCAATGGGGTTCTCAATGGGCATCTGTAGTGTTTGGAATGAAGAAATAAATGCCTCTGTCATCTCGATCCATGTAATCGTTGCGAATGACCCTTATATCCATAGGTTAAGGTTTCGCTATCATTTCCAATCTCCTCATCTCTCAAGTGTGTATGGGACGTGTTTGGATTAGGCTCGCTTCTCTTATGAGAAAATACCCTTTTGAACAGTTCAAACGACTCTTGTTGGAAAAATTCATTTCATTTCATCAAGATTTATCCTTCAAAGGGATTTTATGATGCACCATACATGTGTAATTCATGTTCAGACAATCTCATGTTTTAAAACATGAATGTCAATGAAGTAAGAATTCTATGTCTTTTTAGATGTGAGAATCGAATTAATTCTGAAAGTTTTTAATCTCCAATGAATTGGGAAAAGGGATACTTACCTGCCCATCGAGGCTGGAGATCCTGGAGATATAAAAGGGATATGTCATTGTATATTCTAAAACTTTACAAAAATTGGAACGATACATCTTACCCTTGGTCATATGCTCCAACGAGTGTACAAGGGTTGTGAAAATCTGCACTTCACATAGTAACACAAGATTGTTGGGTGTTCTAAAGTTCTTTCGACTTCTTGGTTTTTGGAGAAAAATGAAACTTACATGTCTGCCCTGATGGCGAGCTCCTGCCAAGGATAAATATTAAGCATTATTTTGGGTTTCCAAATTCAAAACAAATTGGGACGATACTACTTTACTCTTGATTTGAATTCCATTCTGCATGCCAATGTGCGGATTGTAGAAGCCGGCCCTCAAGCTTGTGGCCATGATTTCTTCGTCTGGTTGGGCAACGAATCCACCTCGAGGATTTACGTCGGAGGAGATTCATTCATCTTTTTGGGCGTGTTTCATGCACTGTTTTGTTATTTGAATGCATGGCTTCTTGGGTGCCTCATCTCTGTTCATCACCTGAGAGGAAAATGAGAGAACATTATCCCCGCATCTGATTGAAAATCATTTAGGAACGATACGTTCTTTTTACCAAATGGGTGGCTCCGCGGCCAAATGTGTTTTACATTGAAAGGATGGATTCCATTATGCTCTGCGGATGATAACTATCGCTTCGAGGACTTGCCCCACGGATCAAACGATGAATTTGATGTCTTCAGCTTCGACATGCTTTCCAGATGTAGGAATGGTTTGCCCCCATTTTCAGTGGAGATGGGTTTTGTCGAGTGGGCAAGATCAAAAACTCATCCTAGATTTGGCTTTAGTCGAAGGTTGAAATCCCGACCTTGGATAAGCGAATCATGATTCATCTCCTTCTGCTTCGGATTTGTCATTTGCGTGCTTCACATTTTACAATACCAACTTCGCCGCTTGATGAAAATGAATCGATGATTTTCGAATTGCCCCAAGTTCTATAGTCATCTGCGTCGAATCTCTTTGAACTTCATCGGGTGATAGACAAACTGATAAAATGATTTTTCAATCCTGAGATCGAACTCCTGACGTTTCGTACCACTTCCAGTTCACTGACTACCAGGACACAGCACTATTGGCATCCCTAACTGGTTCGTTTTTTGTTATAAAATTCTTGAAGCAGTTAGCGACCCCCATCGAGAATGAAACAAGCTCAATTTAGAGTTCATAACGACTAAAGGTCCCTTAGAACGATACAGAGCTAACCGTCTTTGAGCTCGCTCGGGCTTTTGCTCGCATTTTCCTATGTGAAGCCTTTAAATGTTTTTCTTCGTGGCGTTCAATTGATTCGCCTCGACTCTAATCTAACAAGGAATTGTCGTACTCAAGCATGATGATGCTCGCAGGTAGTACTGATCGCTGCCCCGGATTAACTCTAGGCATTAAGGAAGATTATCTTGCATGGAAGACTTTATGACAGAAAGATTAATGATACATCCATTCACATGTGCCTAGTTCCCTTGAGGATTCTCGGTGATCAGCCAGCTACACCATGAATCAGACATATAATCGTCATTTTGGATCATAACTTCATAAGTCCATCAGTTTTAAACTGATCGATCCAGATATGGAGCTCCTCATCAAGGAAATCTTTTGATTCTTCGAGCAACTGATATTCGGGTTGACCATCATCTCTTGGCGTTGAAGGATTCATGTTTCTGTTGTGAGCGATCTGATTCTTCGAGCTAGAACCTTCGTCGTTGCTCGAGATTATAAGAGGATGATTGATCGGTTCACTATCAAAAGCATCTTCCATTTGGGAATGGGAGAAACAAAAATCCTCAAAGCATCCGCCCGCTTGATCTTCCGAAATCATATGCCCAAGCCGGGCAGATCTTTGAACACTAGGCACAATATGTTGATCGGGGATATGAAGAGCACTAGCGAAAAGTTGCTGCTCAAACTAAGGAGTTCGTACCTGCTGCACTTGTGGCATATACTCTTGAGGGGTGCTGAGATGATTCGGGGGAATATTCTGATTAGCGCCCAAGTAGTCGATGGTGCTGCTACCAGCTTGGTCGGTGCCTAGATTCGGCAGGGTATTTCTTACTTCAGGGGCATTGTAGTTATAGCCATGCCTAGTGTTTAGGCACAAGTTGAGTTCTTTCAGGTTCAGTGCTGTGTGGCGCTGTCTTAGCGCCCTTCTGTAGCTCTTGAGGTGACTCGCGACTCCATCTTTAGTGAGTCCTGGTATGTTCATGATCTCAAGTATGCGCGTTGGATATGCTGAGTTGATCCCTAGTTGCTGAACCGCACTAAGGAACTTGAGATGAAGCTCGGGGGACCAATTGACCCTCGTCTTCTTGCGACCCGGAACAGTGTTGACAACTTGGCTATTGCTCTCTGGCCTATTTCCAGTAGAATTTGATCGAGCCGGAAATTGTTGTGGAGGGAATTCATCAGCTTTGGATTGGTCGGTCGTGATAGTAAGCTCATCGTTAAGGAAACTCCAATCATGGTGACGCATATCACATCCTTTAGAAGGCATCGATATTGACTTCGTAGAATTGATTTGTTCATGCATATCTCCAACAAAATCCGATTGTATCGAAGATGGTTCGAGGGAGTGGGGTGGTGAATGAGCATTTTCAATCCTCATATAAGGCTTATCAAGGAACATTTCGCCGAGAGTGATAGGGCCACCGCAATAAAGTAAAAAAGGTTTATCAAAATTTAGGTGTCAACAAGGCTCCCAAGGACTCTTGTCGTATGGTCAGGTATAAGGTCAATGGGTGACCAGGAATTGGTGGCACAAGCACCGGTGGTGTGATCAAATAGTTTTTGATCATTTGGAATGCCTTGCTGCACTCAGCATCCCATGTTATTTTTGCGCCTTTCTTAAGCAATTTGAAGATTGGCTTAGCCACATCGGACAGCTGATTGATGAACCTGGCAATATAGTTCAATCTCCCTAGAAGGCTTCTCACCTCTTTCACTGTGGATGGAGTTGATAAATCGTGGATGGCTTGAATTTTTGAGGGATCAATCTCAATGCCTCTGTTGCTGACTATGAATCCAAGGAGTTTCCCAGATCTTGCCCCAAACACACATTTGTTGGGGTTCAGCTTTAACTTGTATTTGCGCAGGCGCTCAAACAGCTTCCTTAATACCTGTATGTGATCCTGTTCTTTCTTGGATTTAGCGATCATGTCATCGACATATACTTCAATCTCTTTGTGGATCATATCATGGAATAACGTGATCATAGCCTTCTGGTAGGTGGCCCCGGCGTTTTTCAATCCAAATGGCATGACTTTGTAGCAAAAATTTCCCCAGGGTGTGGTAAATGCAGTCTTGGGTTTGTCTTCTTGTTTCATGAAGATTTGGTTGTATCCCGAGAATCCATCCATGAACGAGAATAATTCGTAACCCGCCGTACTGTCCACTAATACATCAATGTGGGGGAGTGGAAAATCATCTTTTGGGCTAGCTCTATTCAGATCTCGATAGTCTACACAGATCCGAACTCTTCCGTCCTTCTTCATGACGGGGACTATATTTGCAATCCAGTCCGAGTATGGGATAGCTTCAATGAAGCCTACCCTAAGAAGTTTCATGACTTCTTCCTTAATCTTGTCTTCTAACTCGGCTTTCATCTGTCTGCTGCCCTGTTTGACAGGTTTGATGCCGGGATTCGTGGGTAATGCATTGTCGCGACCCGTCCGGAAGCGGACGCGGCTAATGGATTACCGATCACGGGTCTTGGATCGGCGCGAGCCCTCCCAGGCCCATACCAAATCACGGCGGGAGTATTCTTCGACGATAAGAGTCGATCGCTTTCGACCTTCAGTGTGGTCGTGGTGGCATGTGCAAATTGTGCATGCATTTGGAGTCGCCACCGGTCTTTCTTGGAGGGTAGACCGGAAACCTTACCGATCGATTGGGAGAGATCGATCAGTTCTACGGAACCAGAGATTTTGGGTTCGGTGACTTGGTTACGCTGGTGTCGTTACCAACGCCCTTTCGGTACCTAATGCGAGTGATTTTCCTAACTAGGATTTCATGCAGGCACAATTTTGGGTGAGGTAAGTCTGACTTTGCACATTAACCAGTTTAACATGCTCACGTAATCATAATAAATAAATAGATGTCAATCACATAAATATCTATCCTACGTGGTGATCATGGAATTATGATTTAATGGGTCTCGAGCCAATGAGACCACATATAATCATTTTAATATTTTAATAACGGAGAGCCGCTCTTTGCTTCTTCTTGGTTTCTTGAACTCTTCAAGAATTGGGCCCCAAAGAGCTCGCCGACTTAAAAGGCTCCTCCACGTAATCCTCGTAGCATTTACATCAACAATTGACTATGCTAAAAATAAAGATTACATGAAAAATAAAAGGAGTACGCAGCCTCCATTTAATAATTACAACCCCAAATATATAAATAATCATCATACATTCATATATACATCAATCACATTGATTAGGGATTTTTCCATGATCACCACCCTTTCACGTAAGTAATAAATTCACAATTTAAAACTTAGGAAGGCACAATAAAAATTCTACGTTGAATCATATTCAGAATTTTTACGTAAAATAAGATAGCCATAAATTTTCGATTCAAAATTGATTTAGTCTCAATTTTTGCTACGTTGATTAATTTATCATATAAAATAATCAATCTCCATTAGCCATGTAAGACGAACAATTCGTTAATACATATTGGCCATAGTATTGCAAAAATTGCAAAAAATCAATTAAATGCACGAAAACACCTAAGGATTGGCTCTGATACCACTGTTGGGATCCACGTAACACGTAGCGGAAATAAATAACAACCCACACATGTATCTCCAGAGGCGTACTTCGTGCATTTCAATCGAAAAAAATCACAAAGTCTCAAAGGGAGTAAATAGATTACCTCTCGTAGCGTGCTTGAACGGAGGTGTCGGTTCGATGTTCTTCGATCTCAGCCTCCACAAGTGTTAGGCATCTAGTTCGGACGCACCACCAATTGACGAACGGGGAGACGACTAATAACTCCACAACAATTGTGCTAGCAATATGCGGAATCAATATTCCGAACTTAGTATATTTTGCTCGCTCAAGATTATGAGAATATAGAGAGTGTTTGTGTTCTTCTCTCTAAGCTCTCAAAAATTTGCACACTCTACAAAATGTCTCTCCCCTTCAACCTCAAAACTCTTGCCATCCTTTTATAGCCAAAAATACCTTCCAATAAATTGTATTTAAAAATAGCACTAACAATTATAAATTCTATCTAAAAATAGCACTCACAAATAAATGACATTTAAAAATAGCACTAACAATAGCACTCACAATTTATAATACAAAAATGCTATTTAAAAATAGCACTAACAATAGCACTCACAATTTATAATACAAAAATTCTATTTAAAAATAGCACTAACAATTATAAATTCTATCTAATAATAGCACTCACAAATAAATGACATTTAAAAATAGCACTAACAATAGCACTCACAATTTATAATACAAAAATGCTATTTAAAAATAGCACTAACAATAGCACTCACAATTTATAATACAAAAATTCTATTTAAAAATAGCACTAACAATTATAAATTCTATCTAATAATAGCACTCACAATTTATGATAAATAAATGCCATTTAAAAATAGCACTAACAATAGCACTCACAATTTATGATAAATAAATGTCATTTAAAAATAGCACTAACAATAGCACTCACAATTTATAATACAAAAAATGCTATTTAAAAATAGCACTCACAATACAAAAATGCTAAAAAAGGCACTAACAAAGGTGTTAAAAATAATAACCATTATTATTATTACAAGAGTTAAAGAGGTTACCAAACAATACAAATATGCATAACGTATAAATACGTATGATGTATAAATACGTAGAGCATACGTATACATCCGTGAAACCGGGGACTAATTGAAAGAAAAATGTGCAATTAAGCCCTTTTGGTAAAAATTGATTAAATTGGAGGGCAAATTGACCTAATTGCACTTTAAGACTTTAGAATCCAATGTCATAGCTTATAAAAAGTGAGAATTGAAAACTAAAAGACTCGAAAATGATTTTTTTTTTTTAGGCTCGGTTCGGGTTTATGTTTGTGAAGGAACATAGTGACCCGAGCCGAATTTTTGAGATTTAAAGTGACACACTTGAAGAGGAAATTAAAACAAAATTATCGAATATTTTTGGGTATTTTTCTGACCACGAATGGTATTTTTCTGATTTTTTGGGTATTTTTATAATTAAATAAACTCGAAAAATATTAAAAATACCGAAAAATATTTTTTGTTCAAAATTGGTTCCTAAGGTTAAACCAAGGCTTCCAAAGTTGATTTTGTGATTTTATGACCTTTTTTGATATTTTTAATTAATTTTAAAGAATAAAAATCACAATAATAAATGGTAAAAAAAATCAGGTGTCAACAGCTGCCCCTCTTTGAAAGGAATCTCGTTAGAGGTTTCTCTCAAAGATAAGGTGGCACCTGATTCCTAACCGACTCAACTGGGAAAATAAGAGAAGAAATGTTATGACATCGGATCCTTAAGCCTATTGATAAAAGCTCAAATCAATCTCCGGTTTGCTCTAACAATTTGAACATGGGCCGAAGTGAGAGAGGCTTACCTGAAGCTCACCTGTCGGATGCTGCCGGTTGCGACGACTTTCAAGAAGATGCCTAGGACTCGTCATTCAGAATATCCCAGGGAGATTAAGCTCTGACCTGTATGGTAGGTCATACCATGATGGGATTCCTAACTTGTAGGAACCTAAGGAAGGCGTATCCCACGCTTTGGGATTTGCCAAGAATTTTGATCCGTATGGTGGATCAGACCTTTGTGTTGATCCTTACTGCGATATTTATCAATGAGTGGACCCTTATGCGGTTTCTACCATATGTGACCCTTCAGGCGGTTTCTACCATTAATGTGATCCCTCAGGCGGTTTCTACCTTGGTTTGACCATTCAGGCGGTTTCTACCTTGAGTTGACCCTTCAGGCGGTTTCTACCTTTGATTTGACCCTTCAGGCGGTTTCTACCTTGTGTTGACCCTTCAGGCGGTATCTACCATGTGTTGACCCTTCAGGCGGTATCTACCTTGTGTTGACCCTTCAAGCGGTATCTACCTTTGATTTTGACCATTCAGGCGGTATCTACCTTTGATTTGACCCTTCAGGCGGTATCTACCATGAGTTGACCCTTCAGGCGGTTTCTACCTTGTGTTGACCCTTCAGGCGGTATCTACCATGTTTGAAAAGGGGTCTCATGACGAGGGTTCTCCACGTCCGATGAGACTGTTTGATATTTTGAAAATGGGTCCTGGGACGAGGGTTCTCCACGTCTGATAGGACTTTTTCTTTTAAAAGGATTTTTCTTCCCCTTTTTTTGAGACCCCGAAGTTTGTCGGGAATTCAGTTTTTTGAAGCAGTGAAAGATTTTATTTTGACAAAACTTCACTTGAGTCTGTTGAGGCGACATTCTGGGAGTTGGGTTCTCCAAGTATCCTGCATAAGTTTGAGCCTGAAAGATTTTTCTTCACCAAGAAAACGTTAGTAATCTTTGGGAAGACCACGGCTGTCCATTTTGACAAAACCGTATGATTTAAGTTTTAATCATGAAATGTGCATTTTGATGCTGGGGGTTATCCAAAGCATTCTTGCAACATGCAAATGTGATCACAAATCCCTTGCACGGAAAATCTGGATCAACAGTTTGAAAATTCCAAAAAGAGTTTGTTCAAAACATCAATTGGAATATTTCTCGACAATGAGGTCTTCTCACCTGTTTTGCGATCGTGTTTTTTTATAGGGGATACACTCGATTCCCTACTAACCCGTGCCTAGGTTTTAGGCTCATTCGCAGCGCATACATTTTGATCGGTCGGGAGGTCTTCCACGGGACCGTAATGTTGGGCTTGGATATTGGTCTTCAAGGGGGACTCACTTTTGAGTCAAGGTCATTGAATGAAAGTTTTCACCATCTGCTCCGGGTTTACAAGTCAAGAACCCTGCAAAATGAGAAAGAAATAGTCTTGCTCGTACTTCTTCGAGCTGAGCTGTATGTTAACCCAAGTGTCTTAGTCAGAGAAGACTGTTTCAGGGTTATGATGTTGGTAGGATTGGGGACCGAAAAAGGCTTGTTTTTGGCCCAGAATTCATGACGAGTTTGACATTGGTGATCATTGCTGATTTACCTCCTGTCTTTTCCTTTCTGCATCTTTAGTTTTTGAGGTGTACAACCGATTTTGAGGTGTGCACCAGCTCTTTAGAGAGCGTCCCTTGTTGCATTCAGAGACCGACTCTCTCCATGTCTTTGTTCTGTGCTTGGCAGCATTTGGGGAGCAGCTTTTTTTATTTGACTCCTTTAAGAAATTTTTTTTTTTTTTTCATCCAAGTTTCACTGGGGATCAAGCAAACAGCTTTCATGAGCATCGGCCTTGCTTTTACCAGGCACTTTGCTTTTTCTCGATGCCGTGGATTTTTCTCATTCATTTTTGAAATCCCACTTTTTCTCATCTTCATAGGATCGCGTTAGACCTATGATCAAAGGTCTAACAAGGTTAAACATTAACTTAGGAATTCTTTTGCAAACCCTAAGTCTTGAACTTCTTCGTTTCTGAAGTGATGCTGCATCCGTCTTGGAATGTGCAATGATCACCAACGGGTTTATGAAATGATTCTACAGGCTCAACTTGGCTATGCAAAGGATTCGGTGTGTGGGATAGAGAAATGAATGCTTCTCATCATCCTATGGCACTTGGATTACCATATAAACAACACACAAAGATTAATGTTAGTCCGAGCAAGAAAATTTCTAACCATTTTCTCCTGATGCTGCTGGACTCACCTCCATTTTGCCCCGATGTGGGGTGGTTCTTGACAGGGTTAAGAATGAAAACCGCCGTTCAAAGGGGTTATCAACGGTCACCTGTAGTGTTTGGGGGATATGAAACGAATGCCTCTGTCGTCCCAACCCATGTAATCGCTGCGAATGGTCCGTACTTCCGTAGGTCCAGATTCTGCTGTCTTATCCGCTCCATTTCTCTCTTAAGTGTGTATAGGACGTGTTTGGACTAGGCTTTGCCTCTCGTCTTTTGAGAAAACGTCCTTTTGAAAGTTTTGAACAACTTTTGATTGGAAAAATCTCTTTCGTTTTCTCCAAAAATTTTACCCGTCAATGGGATTTTATGATGCCCAATGCATGTTCAGATAACCTCATGTTTCAAAACATGAATGCCAATGAAGTTAGAATCCTATGTCTTTTCTAGACATCAGATTCTAAAAGCTTTTCTTTTCTTCTCTATTTTTTATTCAACATTTTCAATGGATTGGGGAAAGGGATACTTACCTGTCCCCCGCGGCTGGAGATCCCTGAAAATGCGGAAGAAACATGTTATTGTTCGTTCATGAATTTTTCAAAAAATTAGAACGATACATCTTACCCTCGGTCGTGTGCCCCTGCGAGTGCACACAGGTTGTCAAAATTTGTCCTCCTTGATGGTGAGTCCCTATCAAGGATAAATAGCAAGTGTTAACTCATATTCCCAAATTGAAGACAAATTGGGACAATACAACTTTACTCTTGGTTCTCATCCCGTTCTGACGTCGCGTATTGATATGAACCACGTCTATCAAATCCGCTTATCCATGCTTGGAATATTTGCAATATCAATGGTTCAGCTGCCCCCGGTTGGGCAACGTCTGTTTTGTTGTTTGAACAGATGGCTCCTTGGGTGATTTATCCACGTTTAACACCTGAGAAGGGAAAGAAATGAGACATTACTTTGGTATTCGGTTGAAGATCGTTTAGGAACGATACATCGTTTTACCAAATGGGAGGCTTCGTGACCAAACGTATTTCGTGCTGAATGGGGGTAGATCCCATTATGCTCCGCGGGTGATAGTCATCGTTCATGGAATTTGCTCCACGGATTAAGTGATTAATCCATGGCCCTTGGCTCGAAGACGTTCAAAGGGTAATGTTGACACTCAGAGCGGTTAGTTTTCAGCGTTAATTACAATGTTCCCGCGGGAACTTTACAACGAAATCCGTAACACATTCATTCGATGTATTCACCTCTCACTCTCTTGAGCCTTCTAATGATTTAGCACACGAGCTTCGAACCAGATGTCCGGTCGCCGGTACCGGTCACGACTGCGAAGATGCACTTGTTCCAAAATGCTTGACCCATAGGCTGAGTTGCTCATTCAGGAGATCGTCCGACCGCTCGAGTCGTCCAAGTTGAGCATCCTTAATTGCTGGTGACGGACTTCTCCCATTTTCGGCATGAACAACCTGGTTTCTCGGTTTATGCGTGATCCACACGCCGAGTTGCTCACTGAGGGACTCGCTTGAAATTTCAAGCCATTGACGCCCAAGTCGGGCATCCTCAACCGTTGGCGATGGGTTCCTCACACTACTTTCGACATGAACAACCTCACTTCTCGAGTTGGTATTTTCATCGTTGTCCAGTAGGTTTGTACCCGATGCTGGATTCGTCGTAGGAATAACACTAACGATCGGTTGGTGCTCAAATTGGGGAGTCCATACCTGCTGAAATTGTTGTACATACTCTTGGGGAGTACCAGGGTAACTCAGGGGGGAATTCAGCCGATCGAACCAAGAATAGATGTTTTCAAGGAGATCGTCTGAACCATCGAGCGACTGACACTCAGGTTGAGTATTGTCGACTACTGGAGAAGGAATCTTTTTGCCATTTTCGTCATGGACCACCTGATTCTTCGAGCCGGAATCTCCGTAATCGTCTCGCAAGATTGTATGTGCATCTCCTGCCAGTGTTAGATCCGCTGTAGGACTAGTATTAACGGCCAGTCGGTGCTCAGACTGGGGAGTCTCGATTTGCTGAAATTGCGGTACATACTCCTGAGGAGTACTGGGATAACCCATGGGAGTTCTCTGATTGATGCCTGAACAATCGACCGTGTAATTGTCAGTCCCATCGGTGTTAAGAGGTGATTGGATGCTTCCTGCTTCATGAGGATTGCGATCACAGCCATGCTCATCGTTTAAACTTGAACTGCCTCTCTCTTGGTCTAGCGCCACTCGTCCATCTCTCAGTAGTCTTTTGTAGCACCAAAGGTGGTTCCTGACTTTATTTCTATCCAATTCCGGCATGTTCATGATCTTGAGTATGCGCGATGGGCGAGCCAAACTGATCCCTAACTGTTGAACTGCATCAACAAATTTGCTATGAAGCTCCGAGGTCCAATAAAACCTTGTTTTCTTGCTAGCCGAAGTAGGGTTGGCAACTCGGCGGCTACTCTTCGTGGAATCTGGTCGTGTTGAACCGCCTCTATCTTGGTCTAGCGACGCTCGTCCATCTCTCAGTAGTTTCTTGTAGCGCCAAAGGTGATTCTTGACCATATTTTTAGTCAGTCCCGGCACGTTCATGATTTCGAGTATGCGCAATGGGCAAGCAAAACTGATCCCCAACTGTTGAACTGCATCAACAAATTTGCTATGAAACTCCGGGGTCCAACGAAATCTTATTTTCTTGCTAGCCGAAGTGGTGTCAGCAACTTGGCGGTTACTCTTCTCGGAATCTGGTCGTGTTGGAGGTTGCTCTGGAGGGGATTTAGTGGTCTCAGATCGGCTGGTCATGATGGTGAGTTCATCATCGAGCGGACCCGACTTGTCATGACGCATGTTCCCTTCCACAATGGGCGTCGACTTTGACCTTATAGCACTAGTTTCCTCTTGTAGATCCTCGGCGGTACCCGCCTGTTCCGAAAGATGTTGCGAAGGGCATTGCAACAAATGAGCATTATAAACCCCCAGATCTGGCTCTTCAGTGAATACTCCGTCCGTGGGAACAGGGTTACCGCACTCCAGGCAAATAGCGATGCTTAGAGCTTTTTTGTACTGAGTGTTTTTTATTCGAAGCTTTTCATTTTCCTCCCTTACAACCGCTAACTCGTGCCGATCGCGTTGCTGCTTCAGCCGGGTTCGTTTGTTTTCAAACCAGCACTTGACCTTCCGAGGCTCCCACCCTATCTCCTGGCCCATTTTGATTTTCTGTTCCATGTCCGGATAGGGGTATTCCCTGAAAAACAATTCGAGTTTATGGACTTGACCTGAAGTGTTGCGTTTGAGATATTCCCCTTTCTGACGCTGATAACCGTCGCGGGTACTATTCTCGTTAACCAAGCCGCGGGTTTCATCATTAGAAGGATCGGTCTCCATGGCCCTCGTGTCAGGTTCGGTCCTGAGATCTTCAAACTCTTCCAACAACTCAAGCTCGGAGACCTCCAAGTCTGGCGCTTCCAGTAAATGACAGAATCCCTTGAACATTTTGACCGGGATATCACTGTTTGATTTTCCGTTAACTCAGCTTTCTTTGTTCCTCCTTGGATCTTCACTTTCTCTGCAAATTCTGAGAGGTTAAAGGAGCCGGATCACCGTTCTTCGATCAAAGGTGATGGCTACCCGACGAGCGCTCTTCTCAATGTTTCGAGATTCCCACTTCGTCCTTTTGTGATGGCTACTTGACGAGCGTTTTTCTCAAGGCTTCGTAATTCCCACTTTGTCCTTTTTTGCTCTTTTCTACGTGAACGGAGCCTGAAGATCTCTTGCGTTGATTTCGCTTTGTCGAGCACTACGCTTGTCCCCCTGGCCCAGTCTCTAGAGTAACAAGCCTGCCCACCTTTCGGCGCCATTATGTTTCGTAAAACCCGAGATCACAGGACGGTGGTGGATTCGTGACTCATCGGGGATGCATTAACGAAACCCGCTTGGCTCTACTGCACATAAAATATTATTACCACTTCTCCCTGTACTCGAGCATTTATAAGGTGATAGATTGATGTCAAGAAGATTAACACTTTAGCCTTATCAGACTCAGCCTCTCAAACACTCTTCACATTCTCACTCTCTTCTCCGTCATTCCATCACATATGGATTCCTCCTCTATGCCTGTTGCCTTACCTGAAGCTTCGACCCAATGGGAGAGATTTTACCACCTCTTGGGTAGGGGTTATGGCTACATAAACAATCATCCTGAAGCTGAGGTTGAAGTTCGTACTCTGATTCCGGCCCTGGATACTGCGTGTATTGAAGGTACGAAACTGCAAAGGGAGTTTGTGATCTTCCCAACTCTCTTTAACAATTTCATGCAGGCTTACGAAGTTGCTAGCCGGGAGGTCACTTTGGCTGGTATCGTGCGAGCCCGTTATCAGGACCGAACTGAGTCCCTGATGTTGGCCATGCTGACGGCCGATAACCATAAAAGGGCTGTTGAATACGCCCACGCCCAGGTTTCGATGCTGGTCCGTGAGAGGGACAACTTGGTGGAGCGTCTGGCTCTTTTTGACACCGCCTTTGAGCAAGACCAGCACAACTTCGTGCTGAGGTTCCAGTGTGCCTGGTTGGAGGAAAGGCTTGAAGACCTGAGCATGGATATAGCTCGCGGGAGGGTGCTGGCTCATGACTTAGAGCTTGAGTTCGAGTACTATGACACCAAGGTGAACGAACTTAAGGAGAAATGTCGTCTCCTTTTCTTCAAGCTTGTAGACCTCGATTCCCGGAGTGTGGGTTGTAAGCAAGGCATGGATAGCATGGAGAGTCAGTTAAGCTTTTTTGTGATGCTTGTCAGAACTCATTTTGGGTTTACTGCTCCCCCTCAGTGATCCACTTGTAAACTTTCCTGCTGAATGAAATAAATGCGAGTTTGTTTATATATGCTCTTTCATTCTGCATTGTTGACTAGCCAAGAAAGGTTTTTGCTTTCGGATCTACGCGACTCCTTTTTCGCCTGTGTCAACAGATTGACTACGCATCATTCTCACAGCCCGACGCTTTATATTTGATTGACCTGAATGCCTCGTGAGAAATAGATTTGTAGTTGCTCGAAACTTAAAGATTGCCCCTGATTTTGCGGTCATTGCGTTTGGGGCCGCTAGTAATCTTTCACTTTCGAGCTCGATCACATTCTGCTAGTAACCCATGCTATCAATTCTGCCTTCACGCGTCGGGGCTGATTTTACCTTGAACTTAATAACAA
The DNA here is from genome assembly GCA_021437785.1 of Rhodomyrtus psidioides. Classification (NCBI taxonomy): domain Eukaryota; kingdom Viridiplantae; phylum Streptophyta; class Magnoliopsida; order Myrtales; family Myrtaceae; genus Rhodomyrtus; species Rhodomyrtus psidioides. Next base: position 15,149,191 of record JAILYB010000003.1, on the reverse strand, counting down.
GGAATTACCGTATACACACAAGATGACGTTTGCGAAAAACATTATGCAGAATCAACTCTAGCTATTGAAGAAACAAACGCATGCACCGATGAGAACTTTACAATAGGAGATACATCCTTCTCGCATACATCCCCTTCTTTCTTGGGGCATGTCCAATGACTAACCAGTCTGGCCTCAGCTTAGGTGTGCCATTACCAAGTGCAGATCATGGTTGCCAACCTTTAATAGCTTCCAACTGATCGAACCAGGTATCAAGTCCTTCATCGAAGAAATCACCCGACCCCTCGAACGATTGATGTGTAGGTTGAGCTGCATCGCCCGACGGGTTCTTCGAACTGGAACCTCCATCTTTGTCTGGGATTATAAGAGGAGATTTGATCGATTGACTACCACAAGCATCTCCCACTTGGGGATTAGAGAAATAAGAGTGCTCCAAGCTTTCTCCCATTAGATCATCTGAAGCCATATGCTCTGATTGGGCAAACCCTTGAGCACTGGGCGTGGTGGGCTGATCTGCGACAGGATGAACACTGACTAGCTGCTGCTCGGACGGAGGAGTGCTTACTCGTTGCACTTGTGATGCGTGTTCTTGAGGAATATTGAAATGACTCGCGAGGATATCCTGATCAAATCCCCAATAGTCGTCCAGATTCGACCGGGCCTCATTTGTCATAAGGGTGCTGGGTTCGCAGCCGAGTCTATTGCTCGGATTCAGTTCTGCATAACGCTGTCCTAACGCCCTTCTGTAGCAACCAAGGTGATTCGCGACTAATTGCTTGGTAAGTCCCGGTACGTTCATGACCCTAAGTATGCTTGTCGGACCTATGAAGTCGAGTCCTATCTGTCGAACTGCGTCCAAGAACTTGAGATGAAGCTCCGGGGGCCAAGTGAATTTCTTCTTCTCGTCGTCCAGAGTGGCGTAGATAGCCTGCCGACTAACCTCTAACTCCTCTTGAACCGTATCTGATCTTACCGGAAGCTGTTGTGGAGGAGATTCATGGGCTTCGATGAGGTGACTCCGATCATAACGACACGTATCTTCTTCCTCCGAAGACACTGGTATAATTTCTGTAGGATCGATCTGTTCATGCGCGCCATTAGCAGGATCTGATTGTACCGGAGATGGCTCAAGGGAGCAGGGGGATAAATGAGCACCTTCCATCTTCGTAGAAGGCTTACTGGGGAACAATTTACTGAGGGTGGTAGGGCCACCGCAGTCAGGGCAGGTAATAGTACTGAGAATTTTCTCATACCACATGTTTTCCATTTGAAGGTTTTGGTTCTGCTCTTTTAGGGCCGTGATCTCCTTACGCCTGTGTTGGACACCTAGTCTGAAACGTCTATTCTGAAACCAAAAATGGATTCTCATAGGATTCATTCCCAGCTTCTGGCCCAATTCAATCTTTTGTTCCTCGTTTGGGCAAGGGCATTCATCGAAGAAAGCTTCAAGCTCCTGGATTTCTTTCCGAGCGTAGCGCTGGCGACTTTTTCTTTTCCGGGGTTGAGCGTCGTGGCCACTGCCGTCGTCACCACTGCGATCTTGATGTTCGTCACCGGCGATGTTGAGTTCCATGGCTTCGATGTCGAATCTGATTCTAGAGAATTTGAGGTCTTTCAACGAACTCGTCACTCGGGGTTCTCTGTTCTCTTTTGTATACTCGCTCTTTCGATTTGTTGCCTCCTTTTCCTCGAAAGCTAGGTCTGTTCAGCGTTCTGTTTTTGAAACGACGGAACTGTTTACCTCCTGCTCAGCTTTCCGACACGAAGGGGTAACCAAATCCTTCCGCGGCTTCTTCGATAGTAGCGCTCGCCTTTCACTTTTCCTCGATAGTCATGCCTGTTCAGCACTGTCTTCTCTTTTTAAGTGGCAGAGCTGTTCACTCGCCGCCCAGCTTTATGCGTGATGGAACAACACATTCCTTTCGCGGCTTCTTCGATAGTTGCGCTCGCCTTTCACTTTTCCTCAATAGTCATGCATGTTCAGCACTGTCTTCTCTTTTTAAGTGGCAGAGTTGTTCACTCGCCGCCCAGCTTCATGCGTGATGGAACAACACAATCCTTTCGCGGCTTCTTCGATAGTTGCGCTCGCCTTTCACTTTTCCTCAATAGTCATGCCTGTTCAACACTGTCTTCTCTTTTTAAGTGGCAGAGCTGTTCACTCGCCGCCCAGCTTCATGCGTGATGGAACAACACAATCCTTTCGCGGCTTCTTCGATAGTTGCGCTCGCCTCCCTCCCAGCTTTAATAATGGCGAGACCGAATTTGTCAGGCCTGAAATTGCGGATCAGGACATGTCTGATGATTCACGGGAGGAGCAGCCCTCGCTTTACATTAATTAACCCGGCTCCACAAGCATTATTGCTGCAACTTTTCTCCACTCTCGAGACGCTATAAAATGCGGAGTTGGTGTTTGGGAGATTAACGCTCTCATATAATTTGCTTCCATCCTCTAATCGCTCCACTACACACATCTCCGTCGAAAATGGCTTCTTCCCAAGTTCACACTTTCTCAGCCGAAGCTTTGACTCGATGGAAAGAGTTCTATAACCTCTTGGGTCGAGGCTACGCTCACATAGCCGATCATCCCGAAACCGAGGATGAGATCAGAGTCATGTTCGGGGACCTGGACATCACCTCCCTCGAGGGTACCGCGTTGGGGAGGGAATACAATATTTTTCCAACGCTCTTTACGAACTCCTTGGAGGTCTACCGCGCTGCTCATCGGGGAGTTACCGTGGCTCGTGTCTTGCGAGCCCGTTATGAGGATCAGTCCGACCGCCTAGCGTTGGCTGACTACCTGGCCGATAGTCACAAAAAGGCTGTTGAGTTCGCCAAAGAGCGGGTTTCGACATTGCTACGCGAGAGGAGGAATCTGGTGGAGGACTTAGCTCTATCTCTGGCTACCTATGAGCGCGATCGACGTAATGCCCTGCTAAGGAATCGGAGCGAGTGGCTGGAAGAAAGGCTCAACGGCATAAACGAGGATATAACTCGTGAGAATGGACTTGTTCGGGACTTGGAAGCAGTCGCCGAAGATCACGAGACTCAGGTTGTTGCAGTCAATGATGAACGCAAACGCCTCCACCTCAGGCTTGCCGACCATGATACGCGGAGTGGTGCGTATAAACAAAGCATCCATAACCTGGAGGGCCAGCTGGGCTCCTTTGTGTCGTTGATTAGGGCTCACTTCTGCTTTACTTTTCCACCCCAATGAATTGTATGATCTGGTTTGGGCAAGAATGAATGAAAGCCCCTGTGTTTGTTTTAGCTTTTATATGATCCATTTCTTCGAGCATCCGGACATCTTAGACTTGGATGAGCCGATCCATAATAAGTCGAGTAGATGTGTTCTGATTTTCTAACTCACTCATGGTCAGATGAAAGAATAGCCTCAGACTTATCCAAGAAAAGATTTCTTTATGCTACTTGTTTTTCACCTGCAAATGAAAAGACCGAGTCAAAAGGAATAATCTGAAAAAGAAAGCATAGACCCCTTTCAATCTTATGCTTGCTCGTAATTAATAATGACAAGAACTTTTACAAGGGTTTTAATCTTGTGCGAAAAGTTTTTATCAATATTCCTTGAAAGAAAGCATACTATTGAAAGGAATGTAATTCACGATAATTGCTTTTGACCAACATTCAGAAGAGCGAATTAGTCAAAAATGCAAGGCATAACGACGTGTTTTTAAATTTAATTGAAGATACGGCATCCAAATCAAGGCCGTTTTGTTAAGAACGAGAGCAATTTGGACATCTATCTCGTCATTAAATTCGAAATAACGTCAATACTCTTGATCAATTATCGTGGATTACTTAGTGACGTATGACATGCATGGACCAATTCAAGTGTATAATTCCTTCTAGCGAAATTGGGGTTGGATTACCCTGTACGACCAAAAAGGTCGTGTAAGATTTTCAACTTTAGTTTCCTCTAAAGGAATTATAAACTTGACTTGGGAGTATTCGGATGATTAGAGAAAATGCCACTATCACATTCCCATGACACGTCAAAAGAAATACAACCGAGTTCCATCTGAATGTATACACCAATAGATCCCTAATACAATCACTCTAAGGGGTGAGATAGAGAAAGCCTCGATAAAAATAAACCCTATACAAGAGGACTAGTAATGGAAAATGAAACCAAGGAATGTGATCCTAACGTTTAAGGATGCCCCAAGTTCGATCTGTGACTTCCGGATCACTTGCCCCAACTCGTCATCTTCATTGGACGATATCTCAATAATGTCCATAGTAGGCTCCTTTGTTGCTCACTCGGTGTTCGCCATGGGATATCATCCTCCTCGTCTTCTATCAAGGACGTTTGGGAAAAACACATGCATCTATCCTTGAAATGGCATTTAATCTAATCACCAGAATGCAATGAATGAAATGCCTATATTTATATGAACTGTAATAGTTTTGAGGGATAGAGAGTCTTACCAACCCAACTCGTCGACTTATGTGCGATTTTAGGTGTACCAACCGCCCAAAGACATGCGCATGAGACAAGTGATGGTGAACTTCTAAAAATCAGAGGGTTTGGCACCTAAGGTTAAGGTTCCCACCTCGAGTTCTAGAAAGAGCCGATTCCATTGCACAACTATCGTTGCATTGGGACTCAATCCATAGTTCGAAGCGAGCGGAATTGAGAAGTGGATTACCCCGTGTTTTTCCTCACGGAGATTCCATTTTCAATTCCTTCTATTGTGTTCCTAAAGGCGGCGCCTGGGGTTTTAGGCGCGGTTGTGTGTGTCCATGTGTCGTGATCATCACAATGCAAGTCATGCACAACAATTTATCAATCAGCACTTCAAATCATCCACACAACATACATTCCTACGCCACACCTGCGTAAAATAAAGTTAATCACAGACTACACCCCTTATTACTCCAATCTGCAAAAACATATAACACCTATCGTGAGCGGACTTACCTCACCTTCAAGAGCGCCTGTAGGGTTAGAAAAATCACTCAATTTTTATTACGGCCTAAGTCCACTTGAGGTCTAGAACCATAGTTTCTAGAACAAGTCCCCAGCGGAGTCGCCAGCTGTCGCGACCCGTCCGGAAGCGGACGCGGCTAATGGATTACCGATCACGGGTCTTGGATCGGCGCGAGCCCTCCCAGGCCCATACCAAATCACGGCGGGAGTATTCTTCGACGATAAGAGTCGATCGCTTTCGACCTTCAGTGTGGTCGTGGTGGCATGTGCAAATTGTGCATGCATTTGGAGTCGCCACCGGTCTTTCTTGGAGGGTAGACCGGAAACCTTACCGATCGATTGGGAGAGATCGATCAGTTCTACGGAACCAGAGATTTTGGGTTCGGGGACTTGGTTACGCTGGTGTCGTTACCAACGCCCTTTCGGTACCTAATGCGAGTGATTTTCCTAACTAGGATTTCATGCAGGCACAATTTTGGGTGAGGTAAGTCTGACTTTGCACATTAACCAGTTTAACATGCTCACGTAATCATAATAAATAAATAGATGTCAATCACATAAATATCTATCCTACGTGGTGATCATGGAATTATGATTTAATGGGTCTCGAGCCAATGAGACCACATATAATCATTTTAATATTTTAATAACGGAGAGCCGCTCTTTGCTTCTTCTTGGTTTCTTGAACTCTTCAAGAATTGGGCCCCAAAGAGCTCGCCGACTTAAAAGGCTCCTCCACGTAATCCTCGTAGCATTTACATCAACAATTGACTATGCTAAAAATAAAGATTACATGAAAAATAAAAGGAGTACGCAGCCTCCATTTAATAATTACAACCCCAAATATATAAATAATCATCATACATTCATATATACATCAATCACATTGATTAGGGATTTTTCCATGATCACCACCCTTTCACGTAAGTAATAAATTCACAATTTAAAACTTAGGAAGGCACAATAAAAATTCTACGTTGAATCATATTCAGAATTTTTACGTAAAATAAGATAGCCATAAATTTTCGATTCAAAATTGATTTAGTCTCAATTTTTGCTACGTTGATTAATTTATCATATAAAATAATCAATCTCCATTAGCCATGTAAGACGAACAATTCGTTAATACATATTGGCCATAGTATTGCAAAAATTGCAAAAAATCAATTAAATGCACGAAAACACCTAAGGATTGGCTCTGATACCACTGTTGGGATCCACGTAACACGTAGCGGAAATAAATAACAACCCACACATGTATCTCCAGAGGCGTACTTCGTGCATTTCAATCGAAAAAAATCACAAAGTCTCAAAGGGAGTAAATAGATTACCTCTCGTAGCGTGCTTGAACGGAGGTGTCGGTTCGATGTTCTTCGATCTCAGCCTCCACAAGTGTTAGGCATCTAGTTCGGACGCACCACCAATTGACGAACGGGGAGACGACTAATAACTCCACAACAATTGTGCTAGCAATATGCGGAATCAATATTCCGAACTTAGTATATTTTGCTCGCTCAAGATTATGAGAATATAGAGAGTGTTTGTGTTCTTCTCTCTAAGCTCTCAAAAATTTGCACACTCTACAAAATGTCTCTCCCCTTCAACCTCAAAACTCTTGCCATCCTTTTATAGCCAAAAATACCTTCCAATAAATTGTATTTAAAAATAGCACTAACAATTATAAATTCTATCTAAAAATAGCACTCACAAATAAATGACATTTAAAAATAGCACTAACAATAGCACTCACAATTTATAATACAAAAATGCTATTTAAAAATAGCACTAACAATAGCACTCACAATTTATAATACAAAAATTCTATTTAAAAATAGCACTAACAATTATAAATTCTATCTAATAATAGCACTCACAAATAAATGACATTTAAAAATAGCACTAACAATAGCACTCACAATTTATAATACAAAAATGCTATTTAAAAATAGCACTAACAATAGCACTCACAATTTATAATACAAAAATTCTATTTAAAAATAGCACTAACAATTATAAATTCTATCTAATAATAGCACTCACAATTTATGATAAATAAATGCCATTTAAAAATAGCACTAACAATAGCACTCACAATTTATGATAAATAAATGTCATTTAAAAATAGCACTAACAATAGCACTCACAATTTATAATACAAAAAATGCTATTTAAAAATAGCACTCACAATACAAAAATGCTAAAAAAGGCACTAACAAAGGTGTTAAAAATAATAACCATTATTATTATTACAAGAGTTAAAGAGGTTACCAAACAATACAAATATGCATAACGTATAAATACGTATGATGTATAAATACGTAGAGCATACGTATACATCCGTGAAACCGGGGACTAATTGAAAGAAAAATGTGCAATTAAGCCCTTTTGGTAAAAATTGATTAAATTGGAGGGCAAATTGACCTAATTGCACTTTAAGACTTTAGAATCCAATGTCATAGCTTATAAAAAGTGAGAATTGAAAACTAAAAGACTCGAAAATGATTTTTTTTTTTTAGGCTCGGTTCGGGTTTATGTTTGTGAAGGAACATAGTGACCCGAGCCGAATTTTTGAGATTTAAAGTGACACACTTGAAGAGGAAATTAAAACAAAATTATCGAATATTTTTGGGTATTTTTCTGACCACGAATGGTATTTTTCTGATTTTTTGGGTATTTTTATAATTAAATAAACTCGAAAAATATTAAAAATACCGAAAAATATTTTTTGTTCAAAATTGGTTCCTAAGGTTAAACCAAGGCTTCCAAAGTTGATTTTGTGATTTTATGACCTTTTTTGATATTTTTAATTAATTTTAAAGAATAAAAATCACAATAATAAATGGTAAAAAAAATCAGGTGTCAACATGCATGTTCCACAATTTTAGGATCAAGTCCTGGCATATCCGTGTAAGACCATGCGAAGATGTCTTGGTATTCTTTTAATAGCTTGGTGAATTCGAGCCTTTCATCTCGAGATAAGTGTCCGCCGATCTTGACCTCTTTGACGTTTGCGGCGTCTCCCAAATTAATAACGACTGGTTCTTCTGAGGTAGGAGGCTTTGACTCTTCAAAGGTGTTCCAATCTCTTCGGATAGATGCATAATCACCGTCTTCCTCTTCCTCGATGTTATAGGAGTGGTTAATGGAGGGATCTGAATTTTGTAACAACCTGGTATGCATGTTTGAGATGATATGCCTGAAATGTCATGAGTATGGTTAGTTTGTGCTCCATAAAAATGACATGCATGATCATGAAAAGTCTTTTCGAAAAAGTTTTTGAAACAGGTATAGGTACCAATGGACTAGTCCTCATGTCATTGGACATCCCGGCCCCATGGAAATCTTTTGAAAATTAGGAATCATATGGCAAATCAGGCCTCAAGCTTCTATATGGAAGACTATTATCATCATCGGGCTGATTTGTGGTTCCATATGTCCTTAACAAAAACATGCGTGGTTTTCATGCTTGTCCATGTATGCTCTTTCTTGAAAGGGGAAATATTTATTTGGCATGAGAGAGTGAGATAGTAGCGAGACATACCTGCCACTTACCTGTTCGATGTTTGTGCGATTTTCGCGGTGTCTGATGGATTCAAGAGAATTTCTAGGAACTCGTACTAGAGTATCCTAGAGATGTTAAGCTCTGACCCGTATGGTAGGTCAAACCATAATGGGATTCCTAACTGATAGGAACCTAAGGAAGACGCATCCCACATTTGGGAATTTGCCAAGGGTTTTGATCCGTGTGGTGGACTAAACTAGAAATGGCTTGCCTAATGTAAGGCTTATTAGGGAAAACGACTCTTCCCGCGTTCAGGATTCATCGAGGTTTTAATCCGTATGGTGGATCGGACCATTGGGTTGATCCTTCAGGCGGTCTCTACCAATCCTTTGACCCTTTATGCGGTTTTCTACTATTCATTGACCCTTCAAGCGGTTTCTACCATTGATTTGACCCTTCATGCGGTTTCTACCTTGGGTTGACCCTTCAGGCGGTATCTACCTTAGTTTGACCCTTCAGGCGGTATCTACCTTGAGTTGACCCTTCAGGCGGTATCTACCTTGAGTTGACCCTTCATGCGGTATCTACCTTGAGTTGACCCTTCAGGCGGTTTCTACCTTGATTTGACCCTTCAGGCGGTATCTACCTTGAGTTGACCCTTCAGGCGGTATCTACCTTTGGTTTTTGCTTTGAAAAGGGGTCTCATGACGAGGGTTCTCCACGTCCGATGAAACTACCTGAATTTTGAAAAGGGATCTCATGACGAGAGTTCTCCACGTCTGATGAGACTGCCTGATTTTGAAAAAGGGTTCTATCCTCATCCCTTCTTTTAAAAGACCCCGAAATTTGTCGGGAATTCAGTTTTGAAGCGGCGAAAGATTTTTTCTTGACAAAGCTTCACTTGAGTCTGTTGAGGCGACATTCTGGGAGATTAGTGTTTCCAACGGATCCTGCAGAAGTTCGAGCCTGAAAAATTTTTCTTCACCAAGAAAACATTAGCAATCTTAGGGAAGACGACGGTTGTCCTTCTGACAAAACCGTATGATTTAAGTCGTAATCATGAAATGTGCGTTTTGATGCTGGAGGTTATCCAAAGCATTCTTGCAACATGCAAATGTGATCACAAATCCCTTGCACGGAAAATCTGGATCAACAGTTTGAAAATTCCAAAAAGAGTTTGTTCAAAACATCAATTGGAATATTTCTCGACAAGGAGGCCATCTCACCTGTTTTGAGGTAATGATTTTTAGGGGATGCACTCAATTCCGTACTGACTTGTGCCTAGGTTTTAGGCTCATTCGCAGCGCATACATTTTGATCGGTCGGGAGGTCTTTCACGGGACCGTAATGTTGGGCTTGGATATTGGTTTTCAAGGGGGACCCGCTTTGGAGTCGAGGCCATTGTATGAAAGTCTTCACCATCTGCTCCGGGTTTACAAGTCGAGAACCCAGCAAAATGAGAAAGAAATAGTCTTGCTCGTACCTCTTCGAGCTAAGTTATATGTTAGCCCAAGTGTCTTAGTCAGAGAAGACTGTTTCAGGGTTGTAACATTGGTAGGATTGGGGACCGAAAAAGGCTTGTTTTTGGCCCAGAATTCGTGACGGGTTTGACATTGGTGATCATTGCTGATTTGCCACCTGCCCTTTCTTTTCTGCATCTTTAGCCTTTGAGGCGCGCAACCTATCTTGTGGCGTGCACCAGCTCTTTAAAGAGCGTCTCTTATTGCATTCAGAGACTGACTCTCTCTATGTCTTTGTTCTGCGCTTGATAGCATTTTGGGGAGCAGCCCTTTCAGATTTGGCTCCTTTAGGGATTTTCTCTTTTCCCATCCGGCTTCATTGTGGATCAATCAAACAACTTACACGAGTATCGGCCTTGCTTTTACCAGGCACTTTGCTTTTTCTCGATGTCGTGGATTCTTTTCTCATTTTCATCTTTTTTTTTTGAAATCCCTTAGTCTTGAGCTCTTCCGTTTCTAAAGTGATGCTGCATCCATCTTGAAATGTGCAATGATCACCAACGGGCTCATGAAACGAATTTGCAGGCTCGACTTGGCTATGCAAAGGATTCGGTGTGTGGGATAGAGAAATGAATGCTTCTCATCATCCTATGGCACTTGGATTACCATATAAACAACACACAAAGATTAATGTTAGTCCGAGCAAGAAAATTTCTAACCATTTTCTCCTGATGCTGCTGGGCTCATCTTCATTTTGCCCCGATGTGGGGTGGTTCTCGACAGGGCTAAGAATGAAAACCGCCGTTCAAAGGGGTTATCAACGGTCACCTGTAGTGTTTAGGGGATATGAAACGAATGCCTCCGTCGTCCCAACCCATGTAATAGCTGCGAATGGTCCCTACTTCCGTAGGTCCAGATTTTGCTATCTGATCCGCTCCACTTCTCTCTTAAATGTGTATAGGACGTGTTTTGACTAGGCTTGCCTCTCTTTTGAGTAAACTTCCTTTTGAATGATTTGACAAATAATCATATTTTGAAAAATTCATTTCTTTCTTTCCCAAAATTTATCCATCGAGGGGATTTTGTGATGTATCGTGCATGTCTTATTCATGCTTTGGGCAACCTCCCGATTTAAATCATGAACATCGATGCATTGGATAATTTTCATGACGGCTGAAAGTATTTTAACATTTTTTTATCTCCAGCTAACTGGGAAAGGGATACTTACCTACCTGTCTTGGCTGCAGACCCCTGAAAATGTAAAAGAAGCATATCATTGCATGTTCACGAATTTTTCAAAAATCGAAACGATACATCCTACCCTTGGTCATGTACTCTAACGAGTAGTACATGGGATATAAAAACCTGTTCGTCTGTAAGGCGATTCCCCTGTCAAGGATAAATAACGAGTATCAATTCATATTCTCAAATTCAAGACAAATTGGAACGATACAACTTTACTCTTGGTTCTCATCCCGTTCTGATGTTGCGTATTGATATGAACAACATCTATCAAATCCGCCTATCCATTCTTGGAGTGTTTGCAACATCAATGGTTCATCTGCCCCCCAGTTAGGCAACGTCTGTTCTGTTATTCGAACAAATGGCTCCTTGAGTGATTTATCCACGTTTATCACCTGAGAAGGGAAAGAAAGGAGACATTACTTCGGTATTCGATTGAAGATCGTTTAGGAACGATACATCGTTTTACCAAATAGGTGGCTTCGCGGCCAAATGTATTTCGTATTGTAGGGGTAGATCTCATTATACTCCGCGGGTGATAGTCATTGTTCGGGGAACTTGCTCCACGGATTAAGCGATTAATCCACGGCCCTCGGCTTGAAGATGCTCAAAGGGTGATGTTGACACTCACGCGCAATTAGTTCTAGACATTAATGAAAGATGTTCCCGTGGGAACCTTACAGTGCGATCAACAACATATTCAATAGGAGTGTTCCACCCCTTTCGTCTAAGCATTTTTCATCGAGTAACCATGCCTTGCATCAGACGTTTGGTCACCTGCCTTGCGTCACCACTGTGATGGCCCTCCGGCTCCAAATTGATCGAGCCAAAGATTGAACTCATCGCCAAGGAAATTGCTCGGGTCTTCGAGCCATTGATGTTCAAGTTGGGTATCAACAATTGTTGGGAGCAGATTTCTTTCATCGCCTTCATTGTGAGGGACTGGAGTCTTTGAGCTGGAACCTTCATCATTGCCATGTTGGGGTCGAGACATACATTCCTGAAGAGTATTGATCCAAGTGTCCAGCTCCTTATCAAGGAAATCGCCTGTTCTTTCTAGCCCTTGGTGCCCATATTGGGTGTCGTCGACTACAGGTGAGGGATTCCTCTCTTTGCTCTCGCCGTGAGCAATTTGATCCCTCGAATTGGGACTTCCTCCGATGACCGGCAGGTTTATATGTGCACTCTCTACCAATGCCAGATCTGCTTCAGGGACAGCATTAATGACTGATTTGCGCTCAAACTGAGGAATCTCTATGTGCTGGAACTGTGGCATATACTCTTGAGGAGTATTGAGATAGCTCGGCGGAGCATTCTGATTTGGGTTAGAGGAGTTGCTGACACGACTGCTAGTCCCGTCATTGCTGAAACACGGTTGGGTGCTCTTGGCTCTCCAATCATCATGGTTGTAACTCTGCCCAGCACTTGAGCTCCAACTGGCTTTATGATGGTTTAACGCTATCCTTCCATCCCTTAGCAATCTCCTATAGTACTTGAGGTGAGACTCAACGTTAATTCTAGAGAGCCCCGGCACATTCATAATCTCGAGTATGCGTAGTGGGCTAGCCGAATCAACTCCCAGCTCTCGAATTGCATCAACAAATTTGGTGTGAAGTTCATAGGTCCAGTAAAACCTTGTTCTCTTATCACCCAAAATATCGTCAATACTTCGGTAGCTATTCTCTACGGGATCTAGTCGTTTCAAAAGTTGTCCAGGGAGGGACTCACCGACTTTGGATTGGCTGGCTGCGACAGCGAGTTCGTCATTGAGAGAACTCCCCCTGTGATGATTCATATCCCATTTCTCAGAGGATGTTGGTGTTGATCCTATGGTGTTGACTTGCTCATGCAGATCTCCGGCGGTATCTGGCTGTGTCGGAAAATGTTGTAGAGAATACGGTAACAGCTGAGTGTTATTCATCAACAGGGATGGTTCATCGAGGAACACCTCGCCGAGGACAACAGGATTACCACAATTAAGGCAGGTGGCCTTGGTCAGAGCTTCCTTATATCTCGCGCTTTCAGCTTGAAGCTTCTCATTCTCCTCCTTCAAGACCAGTAACTCATGGTCTGCGTATTGCTGTTTCACCCGGGTTCGTTTGTTGGCGAACCAAAACTTGACCTTCGAAAGCTCCAATCCTATCTTTCGGCTCAATTCCATTTTCTGTTGTCTGCTTGGAGTGGGGCATTCATTGAAGAAAGCTTCGAGCTCTCGGATTTGGCCTGGAGTGTGGCGTTGTAGTTGCTTCCTTTTCCGACTCCGGTCATCATTGTATACTCCTTCTTCGTAGCTGAAACCTAGAATTTCATCGCTAGAGGAGTCAGTCTCCATGGCTTTCTGGCAGTATTCAGCTCCAGGATCTTCGAAGTCTCCCAGCAGTTCGTGCTCAGAAATGTCCAGGTCGGGCATTTCTAGCAGATGGGAATAGCTTTTAAACATGATGGATCGGAGTATCTCGGGCTGATCTAGTTCACTCAGCTTTCTCAATTCGCTCTTACGTGTTTGCTCACTCTAGAAATTTTCTCAAGTGATTGTGTGTGTCCTGGAACCATCCTTCAGGCTGCATATGAAGACCAGCAAGCAAGCGCTCCTCCCGAGACCCTGCAATTACTCATCGTCTGTATTCCCCTTTCTTTTTCCTCGTGATAGGATCACAAACTCTCTTGCATTGATTCGGTTTCATCGAGTATTGCGCTCGTCCCCTAGTTCAGTCTTCAAAGTGGTGGGTCTACAATCTTTCGGCGCCTTTTATGATTTGCTAGGCCCGAGAACGTGGGGAGCAGCGGTGGACCCGCAATTAATGACTCCGTTTAATTCATTTAGCTCCATGGGAATTAACGCTATGATCTTCTCTCAACCCCTTTTCATCGTTCAAACGAAAGTGGCATTTTCCCTGTGCATGCTGTTACTCTTCATTTCAGCATCCCGGGCGCTTGGTGAGGAATGAGTTCGTGGCCACGCAAAATTTTAAAGACCGTCTCTGGTTTCAGACTTAATCTAACAAGGGATCATCACAACTGAGCATGACGATGTTCGTCGATAGCGTTGGTTTTAACATAGAATTAACTATAGTCATTAAAGAAAAATGTTCCCGTAGGAACTTTACAACGGATAAAATGAGTGATCTACTCGTGAACATGTTCTTCTTTCTATGGGTGTTCGTAGTGACCGACCCATCGTGCCCCGAGTCAGGTGCTAGATCATGACTGTCCAAGCATGCTAGCTTCCCACTGATTGAACAAGGCATCGAGCCCCTCATCGAAGAAATCGTCTATCGTGGGTTGACCAGCGGCAGGCAGAGCACCAGCCGACTGCTGCTCGAATGGAGGAGTGCGCACTCGCTGTACTTGTGACACGCGCTCTTGAGAAGTGTTGAAATGGCCCGGGAGGACATTCTGATCAGCTTTCAGTTTGCCGGTGGTCGGGTTGCTAGCTTGATTGATGCTTAGATTTGGCCGGGTATCTCTTGATGCCTGAGCATTACAATGGCGGTCGCCCCTAGCTTTTGAGCTCGAGACGGATTCCTCCCGGTTTAGCTCCGCTCGACGTTGTTTTAATAGCTTTCTGTAGGCAGCAAGGTGATTCCTGACCAGCTCCTTACTAAGCCTCGGTACATTCATGGCCTTAAATATGCGCGTCGGAGTTGCTGAGTCGACCCCCATTTGGTGAACCACGTCTAGGAATCTGGAATGCAGTTCAGGGGGCCAAGCGAACCTCCTCTTATCGTGGCCCAAAATTGCATCGATGGCTTGACGACTGATTAACTCATCTCCAGCAGGACCCGACCCTATCGAAAATTGTTGTGCATGAGGCTGATATGCTTTGAGCTGGTCGGCGGTAACATCCAGCTCCTTGAAACTGTAACTCCAATCAAAGCGATGCAAATCTCATCCCCCAGGAGGCATTTGTATCATCTTCGTAGGATCATCCTGCTCATGCGTGACTCCGGCAAAATCTGGTTGAGCAGGAGATGCCCCGAGGGAGTAGGGTGGTAAATGAACGTCTTCAATCATCGCGTGAGGCTTATCGGGGAATATCTTACCGAGGGCGATGAGGTTATCGCAATGAGGGCAAACGGTAATATTGAGAGCTTTTTCATACCTCATGTTTTATGTTCGCAGCTTTTGGTTTTCTTCCTTTAAAATCTCGACCACCTGACGTTTGCGTTGAGCCTTCGATTTGGATCTCCTATTTTGAAACCAAAACTGGATCCTCGACTGATTAATCCCCAACTCCCGGCTCAATTCAATTCTCCACTTCTTTTTCATGTAATGGCTTTTACTGAAAAGGGTTTCCAGCATTTGGGTTTCCTCCTGAGAGTATTGGTGAGGACGTCTTCTTTTCCCGAGTTGAACATCGTGGATGTCGTTGTCATCGTCGCCGTGATCTTGATTTTCGTTGCCAGAAGTGTTGGGCTCCATGGTTTTGGCGTTAGACTTGATCTTGGAATCTTCGAGATCCCTCTGTAGTTCAATTTCTGAGATTTTTGAGTCAGTCGCCTCTAGCAGCTGACAATAACCTCTTAAATATGTTGGATTGAGAAATGTTTGATTGGTTCTTGCCCACTCAGAGTTCTCCACTCTCTCCTGTATGCTCACTCCCTATAGCAACTCCAATAATGATGATCCCGACAAATCTTTTACATCTTTTAATTGATGAGCCGAAAATCGCGGACCGAAACGAATCCAATGGTTCTCGTGAGGGGACCTCCTGCTTTACCCCCTAACTGGGCTCCACCAGCATTATTACTGAGACCCTTCATCATCCTCGAGTTGCTATAAAATGAGGAATTAATGTATGGAAGGTTAACGTTCTCGCATAATCAGCTTCTTCCTTCTAATCTCTCTGTTAAACTCGTCTTATTCTCAAGCCAACCCAACGCAAATGGCCTCCTCTCCCGTACGCACTTTTTCAACTGATGTCTTGGCCCAGTGGGAAAAGCTTTATAACCTACTGGGTCGCGGTTACGCGCACATAACCGATCATTCTGCAACCGAGGATGCAATCTGTGTCCTGCTCGAGGACCTTGATACCACTTCTCTCGAAGGTACTACACTGGGGAGGGAATATAGAACTTTCCCGACTCTCTTTGCACACTCCTTAGAGGCCTATCATGTTGCTAATCGGGAGGTTCTCGTGGCTCGCGTCTTGCGAGCTCGTTATGAGGATCGATCTGATCATTTGGTGCTGACCAACTATCTGGTTGATAGTTACAAAAAGGCCGTCGAGTTTGCTAATGAGCGGGTCGCGACGTTGCTTCGCGAGAGGAGAAATCTGGTGGATCAATTGGCCATATCCCTGACCACCGGCGAGCATGACCGCCGCAATGTCCTGTTGAGGCTTCAGAGCGACTGGCAGGAAGAACGGCTCGACAAGATAACCGCGGACATAGCTCGCGGGAATGGACTGGTTCGAGACCTGGAAATAGTCACCGAAGAACACGAGGCCAAGGTCGCCGAAGTTAAGGGAGAATGCAGAAGTCTTCTCCTCAGGCTTGCCGACCATGACATGCGGAGTTGGGAGTATGAGCAGAGCATTAATAACATGGAGGGTCAGTTGGGATCCTTTGTGTCGTTAATTAGGGCTCACTTTGGCTTTACTTTTCCACCCCGAATTGTATGATCTGCTTCTGAAAACCCTCCGCTGAGCTAAATAAATGAAAGTTCTCGTGTGTGTGTTTTAACTTCTGCATGGTTCCTTTCTTCGAGCATTCGAACATCTTCAACTTGGGTGAGCCGAACCATAATATCAATAAGTCGAGCAAATATGTCCTGATTTTATAACTCGCTCATGATCAGATGAAAGAGTAGCCTCAGACTTATCCAGGAAAAGATTTCTCTCTATTACCTATTTTTTACCTGCAAATGAAAAGACAGAATCAGAAGGAATAATTTGAAAAAGAAAGCGAAAACCCCTTTCAATCTTATGCTTACCCATGATTAATAAGGACAAGAACTTTTACAAGGGTTTTAATCTTGCGCGAAAAGTTTTTATCAATATTCATCGAAAGAAAGCATACTATTGAAAGGAATGTAATTCACAATAATCGCTTTTGATCAATTTCGAGAGGAACGAATTACTCAAAAGTGCGAGGCATAATAACGTGTTTTAAATTTAATTGAAGATACGGCATCCAAATCAATGCCGTTTTGTTAAGAACGAGAGTAATTTGGACATCTATATCGTCATTAAATTCAAAACAACGCCGATATTCTCGGTCAATTATCGTGGATTACCAGCGGCGCACAATCATGCATGAACCAATTCAAGTGTATAATTCCTTCTAGCGAAATTGGGGTTGGATTACCCTATACGACCAAAAAGGTCGTGTAAGATTTCCAATTTAATTTCCTCTAAAGGAATTATAAACTTGACTTGGGAGTATTCGGATGATTAGAGAAAATGCCACTATCACATTCCCATGACCCGTCAAAAGAAATACAACCAAGTTCCATCTGAATGTATACACCAATAGATCCCTAATACAATCACTCTAAGGGGTGAGATAGAGAAAACCCCGGTAAAAATAAACCCTATACAAGAGGACTAGTAATGGAAAATGAAACAAAGGAATGTGATCCTAACGTTTAGGGATGCCCTAGTTTCGATCTGTGTCTTCAGGATCACTTGCCCCAACTCGTCATCTTCATTGTATGATACCTCAATAATGTCCATAGTATGCTCCTTATCGCACACTCGGTGTTCGTCGTGGGATATCACCCTCCTCGTCTTCTGTCAAGGGCGTTGGTGACAAACGCACATACCTATTCTTGAAACGGCATTTAATCTAATCACCAGAATGCAATGGATGAAATGCCTATATTTACATGAATAGTGATAGATTTGGGGGGATAGAGAGTCTTACCAACCCAACTCGTCGACTTATGTGCGGTTTTAGGTGTACCAACCGCCCAAAGACATGCGCATGAAACAAGTGATGGTAAACTTCTAAAAATCAGAGGGTTTGGCACCTAAGGTCAAGGTTCCCACCTCGAGTTCTAGAAAGAGACGATTCCATTGCACAGCTATCGTTGCATTGGGACTCGATCCATAGTTCGAAGTGAGCGGAATTGAAAAGTGGATTACCCCGTGTTTTTCCTCACGGAGATTCCATTTTCAATTCCTTCTATTGTGTTCCTAAAGAAGGCGCCCTGGGTTTTAGGCGCGGTTGTGTGTGTCCACGTGTCGTGATCATCACAATGCAAGTCATGCACAACAGTTTATCAATCAACACTTCAAATCATCCACACAACATACATTCCTACGCCCAACATGCATAAGACAATGTTAATCACGGACTACACCCCTTATTTCTCCAATCTGCAAAAACATTTAACACCTCAAGGGTTAAAGTACGTACCTCACCTTGAAGAGCATCTGCATAAAACATGTTAGAAAAATCAATCAACTTTTTAATCGGCTCAAGTTCTCTAAAGTCCCCAGCGGAGTCGCCAGTCTGTCGCGACCCTCTCGAGGTTGCATGAAAGGCTCTCGAGGGCTAATGGGCCGTCTAGTCTGGTCGGACGCGGGCCTCTCCCAAGGCCCGTTACCCAAATCGCAACGGAGGTATGCGTAGTCGACCTTCAGTGTGGTCTGGTGACATGTGCTAAGTGTGCATGCCATGGAGTCGCCACCAATCATTTTTTGGAGGGTATGATTGGACCACCCTATTGAATAGTCGGGAGTTTCTATTCAATTTTGCGATAACCAGAGAAATGGGTTCGGGGACTTAGTTACGTCAACTGTCCGGGTTGACGCCCTTTCGGTACCTAAGTTGACTGAATTTTCTGACCTAAGATTTCATGCAGATGAGTGGGGTACGAGTCCTAAATCTAGGAGTTCATGCAGATAGGAATGACTATCCTAGCAATCACAATCAATGATAAAGTGCACAAATCAATGAATTCAAATGTACAAATAAATCGCATGGCATTCCTAATAAGGCCATATTGGCCTAGAGAAGCATCAATCAGGCTTAGGAATGATTTAGACATGATTTTGCCCATCATGGGCAAAATCGTAATTTTGAGACAAATGGGACAATTTGCCCAAAAAGGACAAAATCATCATTTCGGAATGAATCCGGAGTCAAAAACAGGTTTGGTCACTCAATTGACCCATTTCCTATTTTTTTTTTGGCAATTTTCGTGATTTTCGGGAATTTTAGAAACCGATTTACCATTCGAAGGGTAAAATCGTCATTTTCTAAAAATGGAAATGAAATGTGGAAATCTTAGACATAAGGTTTAGCCACCCATCTGGCCCATCACCAAATTCTAAGCAATTTCCACAATTCATCAGAATATCAAAGACGATTTACCCTTTGAGGGGTGAAATCGCCATTTTGGATTAAATGGGAGAAAATCCCAAAAATGAAAACAAATCAATTTTTTTTTTATGTTTTCAGCCTTGGAAAATTTTTAGAATTTTTTTGGAATTTTCTGCAATTTTTCTCAATTTTTTTGAATTTTTCTTTAGTTTTTTATTTGTTTAGCATTTTCTGATCGATTTTTTTTTTATTATTTTTTAATATTTTCGAAAAATATTTTAATAAAAAGCATATCATTGGCAATAGACAACACTCAACCAGATAAATAAGCTAACTACTGAACTGAGATAAATACATGCAAACCAAATCTATAATGGCGACATTTTAGAAAAATAACCCTGATATACGGATCGGGTACGTAAAACATACCGGATTGGACACCGGCCTTCAATCGCCCAGCCTCAGCCTGCGACCATCTCCATGCACATCACGGTATCTAGGAGCTCCACGAGGTCGCGATAAACAGCAAGACGGACGGGATCTCGGCACGGCGTCGGAGGGTGGCGGTGCAAGGTGGTGGTGAGGTGGTAGCTGGCTCGACAAAGGCGGCCGGATGTGTGGTGTCGGTGAGGTGGGGAGGTTCAAGAAGAAGAAAAAATAAAAACCAAGAAGAAAAAGGAGAAGGAAGGAAGGAAGAGGAGAGGGAGGCCGAGCTGCCGAAGAAGAAGGGGGAAGAAGAAGGAGGAAAGGAGCGGACGATTCGCGAGGGCCCATCCTCCCTCTCCCTCAATTGAGTGCACTCAAGTGCACTTGAGTGCACTTGAGTGCAATAGCAAAAGAGAGAGAGAGGAAAGAACAAAAGAGAGAGGGAGAGCGTGTGAGAAAGAGAGGGAGCGGGCGCGAGAGAGAGAGAAAGGGAAGAGAGAGAGAAAAAAAGAAAAAAGAAGAGAAAAGAAAAGAAAATATAATAATAATAAAATAATAAAATAATAAAAGTAAAAATAATAATAAAATAATCAAAAGCGAAGACAAAATGATTAGTCCCCTTTTACTTTTAAATGATGATGTTTTTCCTCCTTTTTCTTTTAATCATTACTAATATTTTTGTCAAATTCAATTTTATGGTGATCAGAGAACACCTAAAATCAAACCTGAATTTTACTATTTATGAGGTCAGAAAATGGATAAAATAAAAATAAAAATACCAATTATTTTTATATATTTTTGTGACCTCAAATATTATTTTTCTTGATTTTCTTCTTTTATTTTTCTTTTTTTCTTTTTTTTTGTATTTTTCGAAAATATTAAAAAAAATGAAAATTATGAAAATTATTTTTTTGGTCAAAATGGTTCATTTAGTTTGGCCAAGGTCACCAAAATTGATTTTTCAATTTTTCAACTTTTTATAAATTTTCTATGATTTTTTTTAAAAAAATAAAAAATAAAAAATAAAAATAAAAAATAAAAAATAAAGTAAAAAAGGTTTATCAAAATTTAGGTGTCAACAAGGCTCCCAAGGACTCTTGTCGTATGGTCAGGTATAAGGTCAATGGGTGACCAGGAATTGGTGGCACAAGCACCGGTGGTGTGATCAAATAGTTTTTGATCATTTGGAATGCCTTGCTGCACTCAGCATCCCATGTTATTTTTGCGCCTTTCTTAAGCAATTTGAAGATTGGCTTAGCCACATCGGACAGCTGATTGATGAACCTGGCAATATAGTTCAATCTCCCTAGAAGGCTTCTCACCTCTTTCACTGTGGATGGAGTTGATAAATCGTGGATGGCTTGAATTTTTGAGGGATCAATCTCAATGCCTCTGTTGCTGACTATGAATCCAAGGAGTTTCCCAGATCTTGCCCCAAACACACATTTGTTGGGGTTCAGCTTTAACTTGTATTTGCGCAGGCGCTCAAACAGCTTCCTTAATACCTGTATGTGATCCTGTTCTTTCTTGGATTTAGCGATCATGTCATCGACATATACTTCAATCTCTTTGTGGATCATATCATGGAATAACGTGATCATAGCCTTCTGGTAGGTGGCCCCGGCGTTTTTCAATCCAAATGGCATGACTTTGTAGCAAAAATTTCCCCAGGGTGTGGTAAATGCAGTCTTGGGTTTGTCTTCTTGTTTCATGAAGATTTGGTTGTATCCCGAGAATCCATCCATGAACGAGAATAATTCGTAACCCGCCGTACTGTCCACTAATACATCAATGTGGGGGAGTGGAAAATCATCTTTTGGGCTAGCTCTATTCAGATCTCGATAGTCTACACAGATCCGAACTCTTCCGTCCTTCTTCATGACGGGGACTATATTTGCAATCCAGTCCGAGTATGGGATAGCTTCAATGAAGCCTACCCTAAGAAGTTTCATGACTTCTTCCTTAATCTTGTCTTCTAACTCGGCTTTCATCTGTCTGCTGCCCTGTTTGACAGGTTTGATGCCGGGATTCGTGGGTAATGCATGTTCCACAATTTTAGGATCAAGTCCTGGCATATCCGTGTAAGACCATGCGAAGATGTCTTGGTATTCTTTTAATAGCTTGGTGAATTCGAGCCTTTCATCTCGAGATAAGTGTCCGCCGATCTTGACCTCTTTGACGTTTGCGGCGTCTCCCAAATTAATAACGACTGGTTCTTCTGAGGTAGGAGGCTTTGACTCTTCAAAGGTGTTCCAATCTCTTCGGATAGATGCATAATCACCGTCTTCCTCTTCCTCGATGTTATAGGAGTGGTTAATGGAGGGATCTGAATTTTGTAACAACCTGGTATGCATGTTTGAGATGATATGCCTGAAATGTCATGAGTATGGTTAGTTTGTGCTCCATAAAAATGACATGCATGATCATGAAAAGTCTTTTCGAAAAAGTTTTTGAAACAGGTATAGGTACCAATGGACTAGTCCTCATGTCATTGGACATCCCGGCCCCATGGAAATCTTTTGAAAATTAGGAATCATATGGCAAATCAGGCCTCAAGCTTCTATATGGAAGACTATTATCATCATCGGGCTGATTTGTGGTTCCATATGTCCTTAACAAAAACATGCGTGGTTTTCATGCTTGTCCATGTATGCTCTTTCTTGAAAGGGGAAATATTTATTTGGCATGAGAGAGTGAGATAGTAGCGAGACATACCTGCCACTTACCTGTTCGATGTTTGTGCGATTTTCGCGGTGTCTGATGGATTCAAGAGAATTTCTAGGAACTCGTACTAGAGTATCCTAGAGATGTTAAGCTCTGACCCGTATGGTAGGTCAAACCATAATGGGATTCCTAACTGATAGGAACCTAAGGAAGACGCATCCCACATTTGGGAATTTGCCAAGGGTTTTGATCCGTGTGGTGGACTAAACTAGAAATGGCTTGCCTAATGTAAGGCTTATTAGGGAAAACGACTCTTCCCGCGTTCAGGATTCATCGAGGTTTTAATCCGTATGGTGGATCGGACCATTGGGTTGATCCTTCAGGCGGTCTCTACCAATCCTTTGACCCTTTATGCGGTTTTCTACTATTCATTGACCCTTCAAGCGGTTTCTACCATTGATTTGACCCTTCATGCGGTTTCTACCTTGGGTTGACCCTTCAGGCGGTATCTACCTTAGTTTGACCCTTCAGGCGGTATCTACCTTGAGTTGACCCTTCAGGCGGTATCTACCTTGAGTTGACCCTTCATGCGGTATCTACCTTGAGTTGACCCTTCAGGCGGTTTCTACCTTGATTTGACCCTTCAGGCGGTATCTACCTTGAGTTGACCCTTCAGGCGGTATCTACCTTTGGTTTTTGCTTTGAAAAGGGGTCTCATGACGAGGGTTCTCCACGTCCGATGAAACTACCTGAATTTTGAAAAGGGATCTCATGACGAGAGTTCTCCACGTCTGATGAGACTGCCTGATTTTGAAAAAGGGTTCTATCCTCATCCCTTCTTTTAAAAGACCCCGAAATTTGTCGGGAATTCAGTTTTGAAGCGGCGAAAGATTTTTTCTTGACAAAGCTTCACTTGAGTCTGTTGAGGCGACATTCTGGGAGATTAGTGTTTCCAACGGATCCTGCAGAAGTTCGAGCCTGAAAAATTTTTCTTCACCAAGAAAACATTAGCAATCTTAGGGAAGACGACGGTTGTCCTTCTGACAAAACCGTATGATTTAAGTCGTAATCATGAAATGTGCGTTTTGATGCTGGAGGTTATCCAAAGCATTCTTGCAACATGCAAATGTGATCACGATAAGCCTGACTGGGCAATCTTCCACCTCGCTTGGGCTATCCAGCTCATCCAATCTAATCACCACGGCCGTGGCTACTTCGATCATCAATATGGCGTTGTCGAGTTCTTCCATACCGTTTGAGGTTCCTGGTTGAGAGAGATCATCCATACCTCCCCATCCGTTCGGTATGATGTCTTCAATCTTCTGATAAAAGCTGGGAGGGGCCGAATATTTCACCTTGAAATTGTATCCTCCAGAATCTTGACCCAGGTCGTCTATAATTTCGCCCTTCTCAAGTGCGTCAGCCATAAACTTGAGGTCTGCTAGACTTCTCCTCCTGGCTTCTATTTCGTCTTCTTCAAATTCTTCTTCTGATTGAGTGGCCGGCCCCAGATCGTTTGCCAATTTCTCACGTGAGGTACCACAGGTGCTACTCTGCTCAGCTGTGATCAAGAAGTGGTTTCCTTTCAAAGATAGAGATGCTTCAATCCCTTCGAATTCTTCATTAGTAATGTCGGACATTATCCCCAAGCTCACCATCTTGTCGATACACAACTTCTTTTGGTCAGTTGAGATCTCCCCTGCTTTCGGGTATGATGAAGCGATTGTTAGCAGGGCGTCTAGCTTAGGCATATCTACCTTCAGTTTAAAGTAATCCTCCTCTTCTTCGGTGAATATTGCCCATACTGCTTGGTGATCTGGAAGTGGGTTTTCTTGTACATTTGGGGCTGCATTATCAAATTTCAAAATCTGACTATCGATTAGGGCTTGCACTTTCAGCTTTAGGACATAGCAGTTATCCACGTTATGCCCTCTTTCGCCCATATGGTAGGCACAGGTCTGGCTCTCATCAAAGCCAGGATATCTTGGAGGGTTTGCCCTAGGTGGTTCTTTCGCCACCAAGTGTTGCTCCAGCAGCATCGGGAGCAGCTTGGATAAAGGTCTTGGGAGCTGAGAGAATTGCCTCTGGGGTTGCTTTCTTCTAGGCTCTTGTACTTTCGGTGTTGACCAGGATGACCCTTCTTTGATCTGGTTAGAGTTGCTGAACGACTTGGGCTTATGTGGATCTGGTATGAATGCTATGTCGAGCCCGGCTTCCCTCTCTTTTTTAAAGGGATATTGTTTCCTAGCAGGTGCTTCGTGAGGCCTTCTTTCTCTCAAGGCCCACTCCAGCCTCTCAGCAACCTTAATCAGGTGTGCGAATGTCTGACATCCAGAAGTGTTCAGTCTGTCAAAGTACTCGTAAGGGAGTGCTCTTAGGAATAAATCGATTAGTTCCTCTTCCGGGATTGACGGCTTCACTTGAGTAGCCAAGGCTCGCCACCTCTGGGCATATGTCCTGATTAATTCGCCCCTTGCTTTCGAAGTCCGCAGAAGGTCCTCCCTTGTCGGGGCTGTAGCCGTGTTGAACTTGTATTTTCTGAGGAAATCCTCTGCAAGATCCTCCCATCCATCGTAATCTTCCAAGTCTAGTTCAATGAACCAGGCCAGAGCGGCGCCATCCAAGCTCTCTTGGAATGTGTTCATTAACAGTGGAATGTAATCTGAATAGTGCGCCATCTTGCGCAGGTAGTACTTGAGATGGGCACGGGGACAGCCTGTCCCATTGTATTTTCTCACGAACTCTGGCTCCCTGTAGTCAGGAGGAGTCTCTATTTTAGCAAAAGGAGATATTTTGTCGAAGCGGGCTAGCTCATAGCCTTGGCTGCTCAGGCATTCTTCGATCTTGGCCAATCTCTTAGCCTCTGCCTCTGTCTTCACAGTTTGTTTTCCATTCTCCTCCTTTTCAAGGTTGATGACAACTGGCGAGGCCTTTTGTTGTGCCCGACTATTTGGTTTATGAACGTCTTCCTCTGTACGCTGTGTATCTCTCGTCAACTCTTTATCTGCCGTATCGGGTACGAAAGAAGTACCAGCGTTGTTCTGGTTGTGAGTCGTCGTTTGTTTAGCTTGGGTGACTTCCAACATCGCCTTGATGTCGGCCATCATAGTAGCCAGGGCCGTCATTTGGGATTCTAACATTCCCACGCGCTGAGTCAGTTCTTGCTGCTCCATTCTTGTCTTAAGGCGAGTACGGAAACGATGTGTCGGTAGTTCCGTCATGAGAGCGTACCTGTTTTGAAAAAATTTCCAGTGAGTACTTCTTTTATTTTAGCGAAAAGGAACAGCTAATTCTTTCAGTTGCATGCTTCTTGTTAGTAGATGAGGAAAAAGGCTACCTTGTGAACCTTAGCCTCACGTAAGTAGTTCTTTTAATCATTTCTTGACAAGAATTTATGGAATTGAAAGAAGCGTAATTTCTGACGATAGTTTTTATGCATTTGCAAAACATGTTCACATTCATGCTTATGTGTCCAAGATAGTATTCCACAGAAATGAGAATGTATGAGAAGGCATCATAATGTTTGCTTATTTTACACTTGACGGAATAGCCTATTCAAGTCTAGGACGTTTGAGGTCTAAGGTATCCTCATCATCCCAGCATGGATTCCCCTCTTCAGCCTGGGGCTCCTCATCTTCTGAACATGACAGTGGTCCCATGTCTTCGGGTATGTAAGGCTCTATTCCCGGTACGTACGGCACGATGTATTCGGGTATGTAGGGCTCGACAAGGCTTCGTCGGATCGCTTTGAAGTGTTGAATGTATTCAGTGGTAGCCCTATGGATGTTCTCTTCACGAGTCATGTCTTCTGGCCAACTTATTCCTTCAGCCTGGGAATTCTTCAAAGAGCGCGTGATGGATGCCACCTTGGCTTCGAACTGTCTCTTCTCCTCTTCCGTGAGAGTCTTGCTTGGTATGTCAAAGGAGAAGGTATCATGTTGCGGTGGAGAAGGGATCTCTTGTAGTGCCCCAAACTGCTGAATCACCCTCCTCGGATAGTATGCAGTTGCGCCCGTGAACCCTAGCAGGGGAACTGGACTCCCGTCATCGCAGGTCAATCTGACCTTGTTTAGCGTCGGCAACCTTAGCCGCCATCGGAGTTGTTCGGGTTTTAGGACTTTGAGGAAGTTCTTCCATTCTATAAAGTTGAACTTAGGAACACGTGTATGGGTTCTAGCAAATGTTTTAAGAGGGTGTGCATTGGGGCTGATTTCAGTGAAACCCATGCGGATGTGGAATTTTCTGATATGGGATGTGAACCACAGATACAGAAGATTACTAGAAGCTCTAAAGATTCCCTTTTTGTTTTTCTTGAAACGATTTAGGGAGAGGAAGGTTTCGGCAAGGAGGATGTTTGAGTAATCCCACCCACAACAGATTTGCCTAGCTACTATAGCCATGATAGAGTCGAAGGTGACAGTTGAGATTGGGAATAGCACAAAGCTAAAGAATGCCAAGATAAAGGCTCTAACAGCTTTGGTTCCTTTAGAAGCAGGAAGGCGGGAAAATCGGTCTATAAGGAAAGACAGGGAAATCCGTCCAGAATTGCTTTTTGCATCTGCTTTGACTTCATTCAGGTTTGTGTCCAGGAATTCAGTCACTTGACTTAGGGGTTCCAGTCCTATTGGGGGTCGGACGAGTGTAGGGGTGAACTCAACTCCGATGACGACGCTGTATTCCTCGATAGTGGGAGTGATCTCTAGTCCTTCCATACAAAATGTAGCGGTGGTAGGGTCCCAGTAGAGCGCCATGGCTTGAATAAAGGCAGGTGGGCACTCAATCTTTAATAGGTCCAGTAGGTACCCTAGTCGTGATTCGGCATACTTCTGGCTGGCTTCTCCCATGCCATCCCACCATGATTGGAGTTCAGCTCGGGGGATCTTGAACACTTGAATATCATTCTTTCCCATCAAGTCTAAAATACGCAAATGATTTTTAAAAGGTCAATCGCCAGAAGTTACTTTAAATGTATGAATATGCAGATGTCATGAAGCATGCATGAGCTAACTTGATTGCATAGTTCAATTTGAAGAAATGGAGATTAGGACCCTTTTTCAGGTCTTGAAAGCCTGACTCAAAGCCTAATTTGCATTTCAGGGAAGTGAATTATGCAATTTAGTCAGGTTTACTCCGTGACTAAAGGGAACAGCAATGTCACATTCCATTGGTCAATACATCAAAAGAACAAAGTGGAATGAACTTTTATTACAATCAAGATGCCTAATGGAAGAAGGGTAAAGAGAGGTTTTTCAAACAAGAAAGCCATAAAAGCCAATGGAACGTGAGGACCTAGATCACTCTTTTTTCAGAAGTCTACCCAAATGACAGTCGGTCAGGAGCTCTCCCTTAATCTAGGGTAGGGGGGGTTATCTTCAGTGGTTTGGTCGAGAGGTTGTAGTTCCTCTGGCCACTCTCTAGTCCAGGGTATGATGACTTCGGGAGTCTTCTCGGGTTCTACTTTCTTGAGTGTGATACGCCTTGGCTTGGTCTTGATCGTAGGGCGTTGTCGCGACCCGTCCGAAAGAGGACGCGGCTAATGGATTACCGATCGCGGACCTTCCCCCGCACAAGGGTGCGGATCGCGGGCTTTAGATCGGCGCGGGCCCTCCCAAGCCCATACCAAATCGCGGCGGGAGTATTTTTCAAAGGGATTCGACGATAGGAGTCGATCGCTTTCGACCTTCAGTGTAGTCGTGGTGGCATGTGCAACTTGTGCATACATTTGGAGTCGCCACCGGTCTTTCTCGGAGGGTAGACCGGAAACCTTACTGACCGATTGGGAGAGGTCGATCAGTTCTGCGGAACCAGAGATTTTGGGTTCGGGGACTTGGTTACGTCGGTGTCATTACCAACGCCCTTTCGGTACCTAACGCGAGTGATTTTCCTAGCTAAGAGTTCATGCAGGCGCGATTTTAGGTGAGGTAGGCTTGATTCAAGGTTCCATGCAGATTGGAAGACTATTCCTATCAATCATAATCAATTTTAATGGAGGCACAGTCAAGTGCATAAATAAATCATATCAATGCACGTCAATTCAAGTCAATGGCTTCCTAGTATAACCATAAGGGCTTAGGGAAGGTGTGATTTCAGACCGGGGGTAAAATGGGAAGATTTGGATGCGATTAGCCCGAAGGGCAAAATCGTCATTTTTGGGAGGTTTGGATACTGAATTACCCAAAATATTCCATGGCCAGTTGATTGTGGCCATTTCCCATTTTTGAGAATTTTTTTGGAATTTCTTGATTTTTCTTCAATTTTTGGAAGACGATTCGCCCGAAGGGCGAAATCGTCATTTTTAAGAAGGGTCGGGGTTCAAAACACCCGGAATGAGTCTTGGCCAGTTGGTTGTGGCCATTTCCTATTTTTGGGATTTTCTTGGATTTTTTAGAATTTTTTTTTGGAAGACGGTTTGCCGGAAGGGCAAAACCGTCATTTCTAGAAGGTTCGAGGGTCAAAAGACCCGAAACAGGTCATGGCCGGTTGAATGTGGCCATTTCCTATTTTCTGGAATTTTTTAGAATTTTTCTGAATTTTCCTGAATTTTCCGAATTTTTTTTGAATTTTTTTATGATTTTCTATTTTTTTTTTATTGATTTTTGAATTTTTTTATTATTTTCTGAATTTTTTAATATTTAAAATTGTTATCCGGGCCGGGTTAAACCCGGCCCACGACCCGGACCCATGACCCAGGCCCGGCCCGCCTTCCCCAAGACCAAAACGGCGCCGTTTTTGATTTTTTGCGAATTTTCTAATTTTTTTATCATTCTTTTATTATATCCGAAAATCAACGGATCGGACGGCTACCAACGTGCCACGTGGCAACTCCTGGTGCGTCCGATCTCGAACAAGATCAGACGTCCCACAGCAAGCCACTTGGCACAATCTCAGCCTTCTGATCAACTTTAATTTTATTTTCCGAAAATCATTTATTATTCTGAAAATCATTTTTAATCTCCAAAATTCCCAGATCGCGACACGTGGCGAAGCCACGGCCGTCCGATCTGGGCTTGGATTTATTCGGCCCGGGGCCCGCCAACGCTGACGTGGCTGCTGACGTGGCCAGCCACGTCAGCGTTGACTGGTCAACGATTGACCAGGCACGCCGGGGAAGACGACCGGCGCCGGCGATTCTCGCCGGCGCCTCGCCGGAGCCGCCAAACCGACGTAAAAACTTCGGTGTCCCAGCACAAATTCAAGCCTAAACGAATCCCCGTCAACTCCAAATCAACATACATCAAAAACATGGCAAAGACAATGCCGACAAATGGCCGGGAAGGTAAACGCAGGTCCGGCGTCGGCGGTAATTTGCAGATTTTTTTATTACAATTCAAGCTCGATTTCAATCACGCAAATGACATTCAACGGAGGTTAGGAGGCTTACCTGTGGTCGGTTGGGTGTTGGCGACTGTCGGCTTCGCCGGCGTGAGCTCCCGGCTCGACCCGACCATTTAG
Organism: Rhodomyrtus psidioides; assembly: GCA_021437785.1. NCBI lineage: Eukaryota > Viridiplantae > Streptophyta > Magnoliopsida > Myrtales > Myrtaceae > Rhodomyrtus > Rhodomyrtus psidioides. Next base: position 15,119,227 of record JAILYB010000003.1, on the reverse strand, counting down.
GAGCTCCGGCCCCCACTTCCGGCGTGGTTTCGATGCAAACGAGCAAGTAAGGCGGGCGTAGAATCACTTATAACGAAGCTTAAAGGTGATTTTCGCATGATTAGAGCTTGGTAGTGGCTCGGCCGAGAGCCACAACATCGACAACTCATTTGGACATTTCATCGAACACGTTATACGCATGCGGGAAACGGAGGTCGGGAGAGAATACTGACCTGTCGTGGGTTCGTCGACGACCGCGGATGCTTTGGCGACGATCGTTGAGGATTGCTGAACATCCGGGTGTGCTCCCTTGCCCTCTGACTTCACTCGAACTCTCCTCTTTCTTCTCTCGCCGAGCTCTCTCTCCTCTTTTTCTTTTTCTCAAAACCGAGTGTCCCTCCTCTTCCTTTTCGCCATGGCCGACCGACCTTTTTTCTCCATTACAAAAGCCATCGTGCACTTTTATCGGTCGGCCATCGGCTCTTTTTTTTTTTACTCGCAAATCTGGCCCTCCCCGTGCTCATTTCTTAATGCTCTGTCCTCCCCTGCCTTTGGCCGGCGGGTCTGCAAGATGCAGACCCGGTCGGACCGGGCCGGGTCGGGCCTGACCCGACCGGCCCGGTTCGACTTAAATTTCTCAAATTGGGCCCCAAATAGTACCCTTTTCATGAAATTGATGGCAAAATCGGATTCCTTGACATGTTTTCTATCAAATATGGGTATTTTCGCGAATCAATTGATTGAAATTTAGTGAAAACCCCAAATTGCCCTTAGGATCCGAAATTGATTTTTGCTTAATCGAGGCCCTAAACGATCAAATTGGTCAAGATTGAGGCCATCAATGGATTCATCATGATGAAAACTATAGGGTAGGGATGTTTAATTTGAATGGGTATGCCCACATGCAATTTAATTTCAAAATTTGAGAAACCGGTGACTAAATTGAAAGATTTTTATGCAATTAAGCCCTTTTGGTTAAAATTGTTCAAATTGGAGGGCCAATCGACCTAATTGCACTTCAAGACTTTAGAATCCAATGTCATAGCTTATAAAAAGTGGAAATTGAAAATTAAAAGACTTGAAAATGAATTTTTGGGCTCGTTTCGGGTTTATGTTTGTTAAGGAACATAGTGACCCGAACCGAATTTTTGAGATTTAAAGTGACACACTTGAAGAGGAAATTAAAACAAAATTATTGAATATTTTTTTTGTATTTTTCCGACCACGAATGGTATTTTTCTGATTTTTTTTTGGTATTTTTAATAATTAAATAAATTCAAAAAATTATTAAAAATTACGAAAAATATTTTTTGTTCAAAATTGGCTCTTGAGACTAGGCCAAGGCTTCCAAAGTTGATTTTACAATTTAATGATTTTTTTTTGCTATTTTTAATTAATTTTTAGAAATAAAAATCACAATAATAGATGGTCAAAAATTAGGTGTCAACAACTGCCCCTCTTTGAGAGGAATCTCGTTAGAGGTTTCTCTCAAAGACAAGACGACACCTGATTCTTAACCGGCTCAATTGGGAAAAAGAAATGCTATGACATTGAATCCTTAAGGCTCTTTGATGAAAGCTCAAATTAACCCTCGGTTCGCTCTGATAATTTGGACATGGGCCGGAGTGAGAGAGGCTTACCTGAAGCTCACCTGTCGGATGCTGCCGGTTGCGACGACTTTCAAGAGGATACCTAGGACTCGTCATCAGAATGTCCTAGGGAGATTAAGCTCTGACCTGTATGGTAGGTCATACCATTATGGGGTTCCTAACTGATAGAAACCTAAGGAAGACGCATCCCACATTTGGGGATTTGCCAAGGGTTTTGATCCGTATGGTGGACCGGACCTTTGTGTTGACTCTTATGGCGGTTTCTACCGTCGAGTTTAGTTTGACCCTTATGGCGGTTTCTACCTTTGGTTTGACCCTTCAGGCGGTATCTACCTTGATTTGACCCTTCAGGCGGTATCTACCTTGACTTGACCCTTCAGGCGGTATCTACCTTGATTTTGCTTTGAAAAGAGGTCTCATGACGAGGGTTCTTCACGTCCGATGAGACTGTTTGATATTTGAAAATGGGTCCTGGAACGAGGGTTCTCCACGTCTGATAGGACTTTTTCTTTTAAAAGGGTTTTTTCTTCCCCCCTTTTTTGGAGACCCCGAAGTTTGTCGGGAATTCAGTTTTTTTGAAGCAGTGAAAGATTTTATTTTGACAAAACTTCACTTGAGTCTGTTGAGGCGACATTCTGGGAGCTGGGTTCTCCAGGTATCCTGCAGAAGTTTGAGCCTGAAAGATTTTTTTTTTTTTTTCACCAAGAAAACGTTAGTAATCTTTGGGAAGACCACGGCTGTCCATTTTGACAAAACCGTATGATTTAAGTTTTAATCATGAAATGTGCATTTTGATGCTGGAGGTTATCCAAAGCATTCTTGCAACATGCAAATGTGATCCCAAATCCCTTGCACGGAAAATCTGGATCAACAGTTTGAAAATTCCAAAAAGAGTTTGTTCAAAACATCAATTGGAATACTTCTCGACAAGGAGGCCATCTCACCTGTTTGGAGGTAATGATTTTTATAAGGGACGCACTCAATTCCCTACCAACCTGTGCCTAGGTTATAGGCTCATTCGCAGCGCATACATTTTGATCGGTCGGGAGGTCTTCCACGGGACCGTAATGTTAGGCTTGGATATTGGCTTTCAAGGGGGACTCGCTTTGGAGTCGAGGCCATTAAATGAAAGTCTTCACCATCTGCTCCGGGTTTACAAGTCAAGAACCCTGCAAAATGAGAAAGAAATAGTCTTGCTCGTACTTCTTCGAGCTAAGCTATATGTTAACCCAAGTGTCTTAGTCAGAGAAGACTGTTTCGGGGTTGTAACATTGGTAGGATTGGGGACCGAAAAAGGCTTGTTTTTTGCCCAGAAATTACGAAGGGTTTGAAATTGGTGATCATTGCAAATCTACCACCTGTCTTTGCCTTTCTGTATCTTCAGTCTTTGAGGTGTGCGCCCGCTTTTGAGGTGTGCACAAATCCTTTAGCGAACGTCTCCTGTTGAGTTCAGAGATTGACAATTCTGTCCGTGTTTTTGCACCACGGTTGACATCATTTGGGGAGCAGTCTTCTTGATCTGACTCCTTTATGGGTTTTTCTCTCTTCCCAACTAGGCTTTATTGGGGATCAATCAAACAGTTTTCACGAGCATCGGCCTTGCTTTTACCAGGCACTTTGCTTTTTCTTGATGCTGGGGATTTTTTTCTTTGTTGAAATCCCGCCTTTTCTTTTCCTTTGGAACTACGATGTTCAGAAAATTGTGCTAGATATACAACTTGAATCATAGCACATTTAAACGCCGATATGAGATTTTTCTATAAATCCCATCTCTTGATTTCTTCCGTTCTTGGAGTGATGCAGTTTCCATCTTGAAACATCCCATGATCACCAACAAGGGTTTATGAAATGAATTTGCAGGCTCAACTTGGCTGTGCAAAGGATATGGTGTGTGGGATAGAGAAATGAATGCTTCTCGTCATCCTATGGCACTTGGATTACCATATAAACAACATACAAAGATTGATGTTAGTCCGAGCAAGAAAATTTCTAACCATTTTCTCCTGATACCGCTGGACTCACCTCCATTTTGCCCCGATGTGGGGTGGTTCTTGACAGGGTTAAGAATGAAAACCGTCGTTCAAAGGGTTTATCAACGGTCACCTGTAGTGTTTGAGGGATATGAAACGAATGCCTCCGTCATCCCAACCCATGTAATCGTTGCGAATAATCCCTACTTCCGTAGGTCCAGATTTTGCTATCTGATCCGCTCCACTTCTCTCCAGTGTGTGTAGGACGTGTTTGGACTAGGCTTTGCCTCTTTTCTTTTGAGAAAACGTCCTTTTAAAAGCTTTGAACTTTTGATTGGAAAAAATCTCTTTCATTTTCTCCAAAAATTTTACCCGTCAAGGGGATTTTATGATGCACCATGCATGTTCTTATTCATGTTCAGATAACCTCTTGTTTTAAGACATGAATGCCAATGAAGTTTGAATTCTATGTCTTTTCTAGACATTAGATTCTGAAAGCTTTTCTTTTTCTCTCTGTTTTTTATTTAACATCTTCAATGGATTGGGGAAAGGGATACTTACCTGTCCCCCGCGGCTGGAGATCCTGAAAATGCGGAAGAAACATGTTATCGTACGTTCACGAATTTTTCAAAAAATTAGAACGATACAATTTACTCTTGGTCATGTATTCTAACGGGTAATACATGGGATGTGAAAACCTGTTCGTCTGTAAGGCGATTCCCCTGTCAAGGATAAATAACGAGTATCAATTCATATTCTCAAATTCAAGACAAATTGGAACGATGCAACTTTACTCTTGGTTCTCATCCCGTTCTGATATTGCGTATTGATATGAACGACATCTATCAAATCCGCCTATCCATTCTTGGAGTGTTTGCAACATCAATGGTTCATCTGCCCCCAGTTAGGCAACGTCTGTTCTGTTATTCGAATAAATGGCTCCTTGAGTGATTTATCCATGTTTATCACCTGAGAAGGGAAAGAAATGAGACATTACTTCGGTATTCGATTGAAGATCGTTTAGGAACGATACATCATTTTACCAAATAGGTGGCTTCGCGGCCAAGCGTATTTCGTATTGAAGGGGTAGATCCCATTATACTCCGCGGGTGATAGTCATTGTTCGGGGAACTTGCTCCACGGATTAAGCGATTAATCCACGGCCCTCGGCTTGAAGATGCTCAAAGGGTGATGTTGACACTCACGCGCAATTAGTTCTAGACATTAATGAAAGATGTTCCCGTGGGAACCTTACAGTGCGATCAACAACATATTCAATAGGAGTGTTCCACCCCTTTCGTCTAAGCATTTTTTCATCGAGTAACCATGCCTTGCATCAGACGTTTGGTCACCTGCCTTGCGTCACCACTGCGATGGCCCTTCGGCTCCAAATTGATCGAGCCAAAGATTGAACTCATCGCCAAGGAAATTGCTCGGGTCTTCGAACCATTGATGTTCAAGTTGGGTATCAACAATTGTTGGGGGCAGATTTCCTTCATCGCCTTCATTGTGAGGAACTGGAGTCTTTGAGCTAGAACCTTCATCATTGCCCTGTTGGGGTCGAGACATACATTCCTGAAGAGTATTGATCCAAGTGTCCAGCTTCTCCCCAAGGAAATCGCCTGTTCTTTCTAGCCTTTGGTGCCCAGATTGGCTGTCGTCGACTGCAGGCGAGGGATTCCTCTCTTTGCTCTCGCCATGAGCAACTTGACCCCTCGAATTGGAACTTCCTCCAATGACCGGCAGGTTTATATGTGCACTCTCTACCAATGCCAGATCCGCTTCAGGGACAGCATTAATGACCGAATCGCGCTCAAACTGAGGAATCCCTATGTGCTGGAACTGCGGTATATACTCTTGAGGAGTATTGAGATAGCTCGGCGGAGCATTCTGATTTGGGTTAGAGGAGTCGCTAACACGACTGCTGGTCCCGTCATTGCTGAAACACGGTTGGGTGCTCTCGGCTCTCCAATCATCGTGGTTGTAACTCTGCCCGGCACTTGAGCTCCAACTGGCTTTATGGTGGTTTAACGCTATCCTTCCATCCCTTAGCAATCTCCTATAGTACTTGAGGTGAGACTCGACGTTAATTCTAGAGAGCCCCGGCACATTCATAATCTCGAGTATGCGTAGTGGGCTAGCCGAATCAACTCCCAGCTCTCGAATTGCATCAACAAATTTGGTGTGAAGTTCATAGGTCCAGTAAAACCTTGTTCTCTTATCACCCAAAATATCGTCAATACTTCGGTAGCTATTCTCTACGGGATCTAGTCGTTTCAAAAGTTGTCCAGGGAGGGACTCACCGACTTTGGATTGGCTGGCTGCGACAGCGAGTTCGTCATTGAGAGAACTCCCCCTGTGATGATTCATATCCCATTTCTCAGAGGATGTTGGTGTTGATCCTATGGTGTTGACTTGCTCATACAGATCTCCGGCGGTATCTGGCTGTGTCGGAAAATGTTGTGGAGAATACGGTAACAGCTTAGTGTTATTCGTCAACAGGGATGGTTCATCGAGGAACACCTCGCCGAGGACAACATGATTACCACAATTAAGGCAGGTGGCCTTGGTCAGAGCTTCCTTATATCTCGCGCTTTCAGCTTGAAGCTTCTCATTCTCCTCCTTCAGGACCAGTAACTCATGGTCTGCGTATTGCTGTTTCACCCGGGTTCGTTTGTTGGCGAACCAAAACTTGACCTTCGAAAGCTCCAATCCTATCTTTCGGCTCAACTCCATTTTCTGTTGTCTGCTTGGAGTGGGGCATTCATTGAAGAAAGCTTCGAGCTCTCGGATTTGGCCTGGAGTGTGGCGTTGTAGTTGCTTCCTTTTCCGGCTCCGGTCATCATTGTATACTCCTTCTTCGTAGCTGAAACCTAGAATTTCATCGCTGGAGGAGTCAGTCTCTATGGCCTTCGGGCAGGATTCAGCTCCAGGATCTTCAAAGTCTCCCAGCAGTTCGTGCTCAGAAATGTCCAGGTCGGGCGTTTCTAGCAGATGGGAATAACTTTTAAACATGATGGATCGGGGTATCTCGGGCTGATCTAGTTCACTCAGCTTTCTCAATTCGCTCTTACGTGTTTGCTCACTCTAGAAATTTTCTCAAGTGATTGTGCGTGTCCTGGAACCATCCTTCAGGCTGCATATGAAGACCAGCAAGCAAGCGCTCCTCCCGAGATTCTGCAATTACTCATCGTCTGTATTCCCCTTTCTTTTTCCTCGTGATAGGATCACAAACTCTCTTGCATTGATTCGGTTTCATCGAGTATTGCGCTCGTCCCCTAGTTCAGTCTTCAAAGTGGTGGGTCTACAATCTTTCGGCGCCTTTTATGATTTGTTAGGCCCGAGAACGTGGGGAGCAGCGGTGGACCCGTAATTAATGACTCCGTTTAATTCATTTAGCTCCATGGGAATTAACGCTATGATCTTCTCTCAACCCCTTTTCATCGTTCAAACGAAAGTGACATTTTCCCTGTGCATGCTGTTACTCTTCATTTCAGCATCCCAGGCGCTTGGTGAGGAATGAGTTCGTGGCCACTCAAAATTTTAAAGACCGTCTCTGGTTTCAGACTTAATCTAACAAGGGATCATCACAACTGAGCATGACGATGTTCGTCGATAGCGTTGGTTTTAATATAGAATTAACTATAGTCATTAAAGAAAAATGTTCCCGTAGGAACTTTACAACGGATAAAATGAGTGATCTACTCGTGAACATGTTCTTCTTTCTATGGGTGTTCGTGGTGACCGACCCATCGTGCCCCGAGTCAAGTGCTAGATCATGGCTGTCCAAGCATGCCAACTTCCCACTGATTGAACAAGGCATCGAGCCCCTCATCAAAGAAATCGTCTGTCGTGGGTTGACCAACGGCAGGCAGAGCACCAGCCGACTGCTGCTCGAATGGAGGAGTGCGCACTCGCTGTACTTGTGACACGCGCTCTTGAGAAGTGTTGAAATGGCCCGGGAGGACATTCTGATCAGCTTTCAGTTTGCCGGTGGTCGGGTTGCTAGCTTGATTGATGCTTAGATTTGGCCGGGTATCTCTTGATGCCTGAGCATTACAATGGTGGTCGCCCCTAGCTTTTGAGCTCGAGACGGATTCCTCCCGGTTTAGCTCCGCTCGACGTTGTTTTAATAGCTTTCTGTAGGCAGCAAGGTGATTCCTGACCAGTTCCTTACTAAGCCCTGGTACATTCATGGCCTTAAATATGCGCGTCGGAGTTGCTGAATCGATCCCCATTTGGTGAACCACGTCTAGGAATCTGGAATGCAGTTCAGGGGGCCAAGCGAACCTCCTCTTATCGTGGCCCAAAATTGCATCGATGGCTTGACGACTGATTAACTCATCTCCAGCGGGACCCGACCCTATCGAAAATTGTTGTGCATGAGGCTGATATGCTTTGAGCTGGTCGGCGGTAACATCCAGCTCCTTGAAACTATAACTCCAATCAAAACGATGCAAATCCCATCCCCTAGGAGGCATTTGTATCATCTTCGTAGGATCATCCTGCTCCTGCGTGACTCCGGCAAAATCTGGTTGAGTAGGAGATGCCCCGAGGGAGTAAGGTGGTAAATGAACGTCTTCAATCATTGCGTGAGGCTCATCGGGGAATATCTTACCGCGAGCGATGAGGTTATCGCAATGAGGGCAAACGGTAATATTGAGAGCTTTTTCATACCTCATGTTTTCTGTTCGCAGCTTTTGGTTTTCTTCCTTTAAAATCTCGACCACCTGACGTTTGCGTTGAGCCCTCGATTTGGATCTCCTATTTTGAAACCAAAACTGGATCCTCGACTGATTAATCCCCAACTCCCGGCTCAATTCAATTCTCCACTTCTTTTTCATGTAATGGCTTTTACTGAAAAGGGTTTCCAGCATTTGGGTTTCCTCCTGAGAGTATTGGTGAGGACGTCTTCTTTTCCCGAGTTGAGCATCGTGGATGTCGTTGTCGCCGTGATCTTGATTTCCGTTGCCAGAAGTGTTGGGCTCCATGGTTTTGGCGTTAGACTTGATCTTGGAATCTTCGAGATCCCTCTGTGGTTCAATTTCTGAGATTTTTGAGTCAGTCGCCTCTAGCAGCTGACAGTAACCTCTTAAATATGTTGGATTGAGAAATGTTTGATTGGTTCTTGCCCACTCAGAGTTCTCCACTCTCTCCTGTATGCTCACTCCCTATAAAGTTTTCTCCGAGTGACTTTGCATGTTCAGGAGACGCTCTTCAAGCATCATTAGGCAAACGTTCCCCCTCAAGACCTTGAATTTCTCGCTTAGCTTTTCAACGTGATGGGACTGCCAAACCCTGTTAGGGCTCTCTTCGATAGTTGCGCTTTCCTCCCACCTAACTCTAATAATGGTGATCCCGACAAATCTTTTACATCTTTTAATTGATGAGCCGGAAATCGCGGACCGAAACGAATCCAATGGTTCTCGTGAGGGGACCTCCTGTTTTACCCCCTAACTGGGCTCCACCAGCATTATTACTGAGACCCTTCATCATCCTCGAGTTGCTATAAAATGAGGAATTAATGTATGGAAGGTTAACGTTCTCGCATAATCAGCTTCTTCCTTCTAATCTCTCTGTTAAACTCGTCTTATTCTCAAGCCAACCCAACGTAAATGGCCTCCTCTCCCGTACGCACTTTTTCAACTGATGTCTTGGCCCAGTGGGAAAAGCTTTATAACCTATTGGGTCGTGGTTACGCGCACATAACCGATCATTCTGCAACCGCGGATGAAATCTGTGTCCTGCTCGAGGACTTAGATACCACTTCCCTCGAAGGTACTACGCTGGGGAGGGAATATAGAACTTTCCCGACCCTCTTTGCACACTCCTTAGAGGCCTACCGTGTTGCTGATCGGGAGGTTCTCGTGGCTCGCGTCTTGCGGGCTCGTTACAAGGATCGGTCTGATCATTTGGTGCTGACCAACTATCTGGCCGATAGTCACAAAAAGGCCGTCGAGTTTGCCAATGAGAGGGTCGCGACGTTGCTTCGCGAGAGGAGAAAACTGGTGGATCAATTGGCCCTATCCCTGACCGCTGGCGAGCACGACCGCCACAATGTCCTATTGAGGCTGCAAAGCGATTGGCAGGAAGAACGCCTCGACAAAATAACCGCAGACATAGCTCACGGGAATGGATTAGTTCGGGACTTGGAAATAATCACCGAAGAACACGTGGTCAAGGTCACTGAGGTTAAGGGAGAATGCAGAAACCTTTTCCTCAAGCTCGCGGACCAGGACATGCGAAGTCGTGAGTACGGGCAGAGCATTAACAACATGGAGGGTCAGTTGGGCTCCTTTGTGTCGTTAATTAGGGCTCACTTTGGCTTTACTTTTCCACCCCGACTTGTATGACCTGCTTCTGAAAACCCTCCGCTGAGCAAAATAAATGAAAGTTCTCGTGTGTGTGTTTTAACTTCTGTATGGTTCATTTCTTCGAGCATCCAAACATCTTCAACTTGAGTGAGCCGAACCATAATAGCAATAAGCCGAGCAAATACGTCCTGATTTTATAACTCGCTCATGATCAGATGGAAGAATAGTTGCAGATTTGTCCAAGAAAAGATTTCTCTATACTACTTGTTTTTCACCTGCAAATAAAAAGACAGAATCAGAAGGAATAATTTGAAAAAGAAAGCATAGACCCCTTTCAATCTTATGCATGCTTGTGATTAATAAGGACAAGAACTTTTACAAGGGTTTTAATCTTGTGCGAAAAGTTTTTATCAATATTCCTCGAAAGAAAGCATACTATTGAAAGGAACGTGATTCACGATAATCGCTTTTGATTAATTTCGAGAGGAATGACTTACTCAAAAGTGCAAGACATAATAACGCGTTTTAAATTCAATTGAAGATATGGCATCCAAATTAAGGTCGTTCGCTAAGAACGAAAGTAGTTTGGACATCTATCTCGTCATTAAATTTGAAACTACGCTGATATTCTTGATCAATTATCGTGAATTACCAGTGGTGTACAACATGCATGAACCAATTCAAGTGTGTAGTTCCTTCTAGCGAAATTGGGGTTGGATTACCTCACATGACCAAAAGGTCGTGCAAGACTTCCAATTCTAATTTCCTCTAAAGGAATTATAAACTTGACATTCCAATGACCCGTTAAAAGAAATACAACCAAGTTCCATCTGAATGTATACACCAATAGATCCCTAATACAATCGCTCTAAGGGGTGAGATAGAGAAAACCTCAGTAAAAATAAACCCTATACAAGAGGACTAGTAATGGAAAATGAAATAAAGGAATGTGATCCTAACGTTTAAGGATGCCCCAGTTTTGATCTGTGCCTTCAGGATCACTTGCCCCAACTCGTCATCTTCATTGGATGATACCTCAATAATGTCCATAGTATGCTCCTTATCGCACACTCGGTGTTCGTCGTGGGATATCACCCTCCTCGTCTTCTATCAAGGACGTTAGGGACAAACGCACATATCTATCCTCGAAATGGCATTTAATCTAATCACCAGAATGCAATAAATGAAATGCCTATATATATATGAACAGTGATAGATTTGGGGGGATAGAGAGTCTTACCAACCCAACTCGTCGACTTATTGTGCGGTTTTAGGTGTACCAACCGCCCAGAGACATGCGCATGAAACAGGTGATGGTAAACTTCTAAAAATCAGAGGGTTTGGCACCTAAGGTTAAGGTTCCCACCTCGAGTTCTAGAAAGAGCCGATTCCATTGCACAGCTATCGTTGCATTGGGACTCGATCCATAGTTCGAAGTGAGCGGAATTGAAAAGTGGATTACCCCGTGTTTTTCCTCACGGAGATTCCATTTTCAATTCCTTCTATTGTGTTCCTAAAGGCGGCGCCCGGGGTTTTAGGCGCGGTTGTGTGTATCCACATGTCGTGATCATCACAATGCAAGTCACGCACAACAGTTTATCAATCAGCACTTCAAATCATCCACACAACATACATTCCTACGCCCAACCTGCATAAGACAATGTTAATCACGGACTACACCCCTTATTTCTCCAATCTGCAAAAACATATAACACCTATCGTAAGCGGACTTACCTCACCTTCAAGAGCGCCTGCATGGTTAGAAAAATCACTCAGCGTTTTAATTACGGCCTAAGTCCACTTGAGGTCTAGAACGATAGGTTCTAGAACAAAGTCCCCAGTGGAGTCGCCAGCTGTCGCGACCCGTCCGAAAGAGGACGCGGCTAATGGATTACCGATCGCGGACCTTCCCCCGCACAAGGGTGCGGATCGCGGGCTTTAGATCGGCGCGGGCCCTCCCAAGCCCATACCAAATCGCGGCGGGAGTATTTTTCAAAGGGATTCGACGATAGGAGTCGATCGCTTTCGACCTTTAGTGTAGTCGTGGTGGCATGTGCAACTTGTGCATACATTTGGAGTCGCCACCGGTCTTTCTCGGAGGGTAGACCGGAAACCTTACTGACAGATTGGGAGAGGTCGATCAGTTCTGCGGAACCAGAGATTTTGGGTTCGGGGACTTGGTTACGTCGGTGTCATTACCAACGCCCTTTCGGTACCTAACGCGAGTGATTTTCCTAGCTAAGAGTTCATGCAGGCGCGATTTTAGGTGAGGTAGGCTTGATTCAAGGTTCCATGCAGATTGGAAGACTATTCATATCAATCATAATCAATTTTAATGGAAGCGCAGTCAAGTGCATAAATAAATCATATCAATGCACGTCAATTCAAGTCAATGGCTTCCTAGTATAACCATAAGGGCTTAGGGAAGGTGTGATTTCAGACCGGGGGTAAAATGGGAAGATTTGGATGCGATTAGCCCGAAGGGCAAAATCGTCATTTTTGGGAGGTTTGGATACCGAATTACCCAAAATATTCCATGGCCAGTTGATTGTGGCCATTTCCCATTTTTGAGAATTTTTTTGGAATTTCTTGATTTTTCTTCAATTTTTGGAAGACGATTCGCCCGAAGGGCGAAATAGTCATTTTTAAGAAGGGTCGGGGTTCAAAACACCCGGAATGAGTCTTGGCCAGTTGGTTGTGGCCATTTCCTATTTTTGGGATTTTCTTGGATTTTTTAGAATTTTTTTTTGGAAGACGGTTTGCCGGAAGGGCAAAACCGTCATTTCTAGAAGGTTCGAGGGTCAAAAGACCCGAAACAGGTCATGGCCGGTTGAATGTGGCCATTTCCTATTTTCTGGAATTTTTTAGAATTTTTCTGAATTTTCCTGAATTTTCCGAATTTTTTTTTGAATTTTTTTATGATTTTCTATTTTTTTATTGATTTTTGAATTTTTTTATTATTTTCTGAATTTTTTAATATTTAAAATTGTTATCCGGGCCGGGTTGAACCCGGCCCACGACCCGGACCCATGACCCAGGCCCGACCCGCCTTCCCCAAGACCAAAACGGCGCCGTTTTTGATTTTTTGCGAATTTTCTAATTTTTTTATCATTCTTTTATTATATCCGAAAATCAACGGATCGGACGGCTACCAACGTGCCACCTGGCAACTCCTGGTGCGTCCGATCTCGAACAAGATCAGACGTCCCACAGCAAGCCACTTGGCACAATCTCAGCCTTCTGATCAACTTTAATTTTATTTTCCGAAAATCATTTATTATTCTGAAAATCATTTTTAATCTCCAAAATTCCCAGATCGCGACACGTGGCGAAGCCACGGCCGTCCGATCTGGGCTTGGATTTATTCGGCCCGGGGCCCGCCAACGCTGACGTGGCTGCTGACGTGGCCAGCCACGTCAGCGTTGACTGGTCAACGATTGACCAGGCACGCCGGGGAAGACGACCGGCGCCGGCGATTCTCGCCGGCGCCTCGCCGGAGCCGCCAAACCGACGTAAAAACTTCGGTGTCCCATCACAAATTCAAGCCTAAACGAATCCCCGTCAACTCCAAATCAACATACATCAAAAACATGGCAAAGACAATGCCGACAAATGGCCGGGAAGGTAAACGCAGGTCCGGCGTCGGCGGTAATTTGCAGATTTTTTTATTACAATTCAAGCTCGATTTCAATCACGCAAATGACATTCAACGGAGGTTAGGAGGCTTACCTGTGGTCGGTTGGGTGTTGGCGACTGTCGGCTTCGCCGGCGTGAGCTCCCGGCTCGACCCGACCATTTAGGAGCTCCGGCCCCCACTTCCGGCGTGGTTTCGATGCAAACGAGCAAGTAAGGCGGGCGTAGAATCACTTATAACGAAGCTTAAAGGTGATTTTCGCATGATTAGAGCTTGGTAGTGGCTCGGCCGAGAGCCACAACATCGACAACTCATTTGGACATTTCATCGAACACGTTATACGCATGCGGGAAACGGAGGTCGGGAGAGAATACTGACCTGTCGTGGGTTCGTCGACGACCGCGGATGCTTTGGCGACGATCGTTGAGGATTGCTGAACATCCGGGTGTGCTCCCTTGCCCTCTGACTTCACTCGAACTCTCCTCTTTCTTCTCTCGCCGAGCTCTCTCTCCTCTTTTTCTTTTTCTCAAAACCGAGTGTCCCTCCTCTTCCTTTTCGCCATGGCCGACCGACCTTTTTTCTCCATTACAAAAGCCATCGTGCACTTTTATCGGTCGGCCATCGGCTCTTTTTTTTTACTCGCAAATCTGGCCCTCCCCGTGCTCATTTCTTAATGCTCTGTCCTCCCCTGCCTTTGGCCGGCGGGTCTGCAAGATGCAGACCCGGTCGGACCGGGCCGGGTCGGGCCTGACCCGACCGGCCCGGTTCGACTTAAATTTCTCAAATTGGGCCCCAAATAGTACCCTTTTCATGAAATTGATGGCAAAATCGGATTCCTTGACATGTTTTCTATCAAATATGGGTATTTTCACGAATCAATTGATTGAAATTTAGTGAAAACCCCAAATTGCCCTTAGGATCCGAAATTGATTTTTGCTTAATCGAGGCCCTAAACGATCAAATTGGTCAAGATTGAGGCCATCAATGGATTCATCATGATGAAAACTATAGGGTAGGGATGTTTAATTTGAATGGGTATGCCCACATGCAATTTAATTTCAAAAATTGAGAAACCGGTGACTAAATTGAAAGATTTTTATGCAATTAAGCCCTTTTGGTTAAAATTGTTCAAATTGGAGGGCCAATCGACCTAATTGCACTTCAAGACTTTAGAATCCAATGTCATAGCTTATAAAAAGTGGAAATTGAAAATTAAAAGACTTGAAAATGAATTTTTGGGCTCGTTTCGGGTTTATGTTTGTTAAGGAACATAGTGACCCGAACCGAATTTTTGAGATTTAAAGTGACACACTTGAAGAGGAAATTAAAACAAAATTATTGAATATTTTTTTTGTATTTTTCCGACCACGAATGGTATTTTTCTGATTTTTTTTTGGTATTTTTAATAATTAAATAAATTCAAAAAATTATTAAAAATTACGAAAAATATTTTTTGTTCAAAATTGGCTCTTGAGACTAGGCCAAGGCTTCCAAAGTTGATTTTACAATTTAATGATTTTTTTTGCTATTTTTAATTAATTTTTAGAAATAAAAATCACAATAATATATGGTCAAAAATTAGGTGTCAACAGGCGTCTCTTCCTACTCCAAGAAGTGATCATGGGTAGGTTCTCTCTGGCCAGCAATTCAGCCTTTCAACGGGCATACGCTTCCCTAGCCAGCTGGTTGCGACGCTGTTTCTTCATCTCTAGGTAATTCTTCATCCCTTCGTCTGCTTGTCGCTTAAACCTGAGGTTATCGACGTAGTAGCGGGTTTGACAGTCCTCAGCATATCCTAGCTTACGTCCAGTCAGTTCCCGTCCATGCACGAATCTAGTGAAGTGTAGCCTTGTGTTCGGTCCAGGGCGAGTGACTTTTCTCAAGTACTCGAAAGTTACCAACTCTGTTGAACTCTTAGGAAACAGCAACATCCTATCCTATAATCATTGTTGTTCCTATTAGTCACTTTGAGTAATCTTCATGATGCTAATGCATATGGGTGTATGCAATGTATGAGTCATGTCATGGAGCAGGAAATAAAGTACATTTAGAAATAAATGTCTTACCAACCACACTTTGCGGGATGTTGAATGCCCCCTGTATCAATGGGTGGTTTTAGGTATACCAACCATCCATAGACACGAGCATGAGACAAGTGGGTATACTCTAAAGAAAAAATCAGGTGAGGAACCTAGGGCTCAGGCTCCCACGATCCACACGAGGCAGATTCCTCCCCAATGGTACCTACCCAAAAGGGCTAGATATCGCCAATGCAGATGGTAGGCGGGAACGAACACGAAAATCTCAAGTGCCATCAAACACAAGATCCTTTTCGCACCCTTTCCCTATCTAAGGTAACCTAGAGGTGGTTTGCAGTCGGGGTTTGACCGCCAGTGTGTGCGATGTGTCGTGATCATCATAATGCAAAGTCATGCACAGCAGTTTGTATCAAAACACCGCTTCAGTATGTGCATAAAAATAAACATACATTCCCAACTCCAACCTGCAGGAAAAACGTCAACAATCACTCCACCCCTTATTTCTCCAATCTGCAAAAACATCTAACACAATGGTTAGTGTACGTACCTCACCTTCGAGAGCATCTGTAGAAAACAAGGTCAGATAAACCAAACAACTTCTTAATCGGCTCAAGTCCTCTGGAATTCGTAACCAGAGATTCTGGTTTGGAATACATCCCCAGTGGAGTCGCCAGTCTGTCGCGACCCTCTCGCGGCGCGGAGGCGGGGAGCGGGCTAATGGGCCGCCCGATCGCTGGCTTGATCGGACGCGGGCCTCTCCCAAGGTCCATTACCCAAGTCGCAACTGCTGGATATACGTGATTGACCTTCAGTGTGGTCTAGTGACATGTGATGAGTGTACATGCCAAGGAGTCGCCACCAATCATTTTGTGGAGGGTACGATTGGAAACCCTATCGAATAGTTGGGAGTGGTCTATTCGATTCTGCGGAAACCAGAGAAGTGGGTTCGGGGACTTAGTTACGCCAACTGTCAGAGTTGACGCCCTTTCGGTACCTAAACTGAATGGTTTATCTGATCCTAGGATTTCATACAGATGAGTGGGGTACGGATCCTAAAT
Organism: Rhodomyrtus psidioides; assembly: GCA_021437785.1. Lineage (NCBI taxonomy): Eukaryota > Viridiplantae > Streptophyta > Magnoliopsida > Myrtales > Myrtaceae > Rhodomyrtus > Rhodomyrtus psidioides. The sequence continues at coordinate 15,102,623 of JAILYB010000003.1, read as the reverse complement.
CTAGGAATTCATGCAGATAGGAATTGCTATCCTATCAATCACAATCAATAGGAATAAATGCGCAAATCAAGGATCCAATGCATGCGGATAAAACACATGAAATCAGCATGGTATCCCTAATGAGGCCCTATTAGCCTAGAGAAATATCAATCAAGGCTTAGGAGTGATTTGGACATAATTCGCCCATGAGGGGGGGAATCGTAATTTTGAACAATTCGGGGAAAATTTACCCTTAAAAGGGTAAATCTGTCATTTTAGACGAATTGGGAAGTCAAAAGACAGTGGAAATAAGATTGGCCATCAATCCAATCCATTTCCTATTTTTCGGGAATTTCTAGGATTTTTCTGGAATTTTCAAGTGATTTTACCCTTGGAGGGGTAAAGTCGTCATTTTGGACAAAGATGAGAACTGAAAATCTCAAATATTAGGGTTGGTCGTCCACCTGACCCAAACCCTAACTTCAAGCAATTTTCAGAACTCGATTTGAGACAAGAAAGACAATTTTCCCATTGAATGGCAAAATCGTCATTTTGAGAAAAGAGGCGGGACTCGAAAACCCAAACCTAAGAATTGGTCGCCTACCCGACCATAATTCTTACTTTGGCATTATCAGCCTTATCTCCCATACACAGTAGAGGCGACTTACCCCTAAAAAGTAATGTCGTCGGGTCTTGGAAGAACAGATAAGAAACCCCAAAAATAGGGTTGACCAGCTGTCTGTGGTCAACCCTCGATTTTTGGGGATTTCTGGAATGTCTAGGATTTTCCCACAATTTTTCCATATTTTTTTGGATTTTCTGGCATTTTCTAACATTTTCTTTTGATTTTCTAGGATTTTTCTGATTTTTTTTTATTTTTTTAAAATCATTTTCTGATTTTTTTATATATATAAAAAAATGATTCGGACCGGGTCGACCCGACCCACTCGGGTCGGAACCCGGCCCAGACCCGGACCCGCGCGACCTGCAGTCAAAACGACGCCGTTTCTAACGTTTTTGATTTTCAGATTTCTCGGAATTAATCCGACGGCCCACACTGAACCGTGTGGCTAGTCCGCGCCCATTGGATTTGATTACTAGAACCTACGGTCTAGATTAAGCGAAGACTCGGGCTGAACCGTTTGATTGACTTACTAAAACTAACGGACACGATTCGAACATGAGACTTGATCTGAGCCGTCCAATCTTACTAACCTAAACGACGTCGCCCTCCCACTTAGCCAAACGACACCGTTTCTGATCAACTCGAATTTCCAATTTAAAAATTATTTTCGGATATTTTTACTTGCTAATCGGACGGTCACCATTTATTAGACTTGATTATTCTCGGCCGTTGGATTCTTTTTATTTGAATAACAGACCCTAACGGTCATGCTGACTCGACACTACGTGGACCAATCACGGGATGACATCTGGACATTTGACCAGTTGACCATGCCATGTCAGCTTCGTCTTCAACCTCGCGACTCCGACAGTATGGACGGCTATGGCTCTCCGGCGATGATCGTGCGGTGAAATCTTAATGGAATCACTCGAGACCAACGGCAATCGATTCGTGATTAGCTCTAGTTCGACATATCTAAGAATCGAAACATCTTATTCGCAGAATCAAGAACATCGTGCAAATCACCGAGTACGGCCATGGAAGCTCAATCATGCGATTCACTCAAAATCAAAGAAGTTCAGTCACAGAATAGCATCAATGGAGGTCCAGAAGACTTACCTCGAGCTCCGATTGAGCTCGCTCGGCCCAGATTTTGCTGGGCAAGAATCGGCTATGGAGGCTAAATCGGAAGACTCGATTCGGGGCATGTGAGCAAAATCAATGCAAAATGAAGACGCGGACATGGTCAGTAATGTCTAAAGGATGAAAAGCACACGGGAATTGCAAAGATTGAAGCCATAATCAAAGTCCGCCATTGAAGACCTGAGCTTGAGCTCGAAGTTCAGGATTACCTGTTCTGGCGGTTTTGGGCTGCGCGGTTGATGGCGATCGCTTCCTGGCACTCAAAGCGAACTTCTGACGGTCTTCTTCAGCTTCGGTTTGGCCGGAGACGGCCTAACCAGTGCTTTGCAGTCGAACTCAAGTTCTCGACGACGGAGGGTCGGAGAACGAGCTCTCTCTCGCGTTTTCTTTCTCTCTCTCGATTCAGTTTCGCCCCTCTGCAACTGAATCAACCTCTCCCTTTCGCGAAGGCCTGTTTAGCTTATATAGCTTTCTCAATTTTTTGTCGCCGAACGGGTCTCCAACTGATTCTGTTTGGCACGTGTAATCACGTGCAATTTGGTCAAAATGAAGTCGGGGCTGATGGGTACTTCGCTCAACCCTATTTGGTTCCGTGGCGAGCTTCATTTCGCATGAATTTGGCATGGGTTAGTGTTGTGTTTGGCATTTGTTGACTTTCGCAGGTACCACGGTTTTGACCGTCCTTGCCGGAGCTCTTCCGGCGGCCATTCGTCTCGGGGTTGGTCTCGATCGGTAGGTCTTGAGGTAAAGAACAAGACGCCCACCATTCCTCTTTCAATTAGTCGCGAATTGCCCTTCAATTTGGCCTTCGAAACTCAGTCCGTCACTGTTCATCTGCTCGAGCTCTTTGGGGAAGACGACACTGTAGCAAACCGGTCTGACCGGTCTGACCGGCGGTCTGACCGGTCTAAACCGGTCCCGAATATGACTTTTCAAATTAAGCCCAAATTAATGGAAAAATTTTGCAATTGAATCTCATAATCGAATCTAGGGCATGAATTCTATCTAGAAATGTGGTTTTGCCCAAAAGTTTTCATCAATTTCTATAAAACCCCCAAATTTTCATGTAATTGCAAATTTGGGATTTGTGCAATTGAGGGTGCAAATGATCAAATTGGGTCAAACCACATATGCCAATCGATTTAAAATGGTGAAATCCATTGGGTAGCTTGTTTAATTTGCAATGATAGCCCTTGAATTGAAAGTAATTTCAATTATGCTTAATTTCAAGGACTAAAATGCAATTTTAGTATGTAATTTTGTCAAATCTGTGCAATTGAGCAAATTGCGCAAACAATTGGGCTAAATTGAAATAGGGGACAGTTAGATTGAATGTCAAGATCTAAAAAAATGCCAAAATTGCAAATTAAAAGACTCAATTGGTATTTTTTTCTCAAATTCAATGGTGCGGGTTACAAAGGAACACCTAAGATTGAATCTGATTTCGGATATTTTGTGAGGTCAAAAATACAAGGGATTAAAAAGAAAAATATTGGCCATTTTTTCATATTTTTGTGACCTCAAATACTATTTTTATTTATTTGTTAAGTATTTTTCTATTTTCTAAAAAATATTAAAAAATATGAAAAATATGAAAAATAATTTTTTGGTCAAGAATGGTTCCTTGGGCTTGGCCAAGTCCACCAAAGTTGATTTTGTAATTTTTTGACTTTTTATGAGTTTTTTTATGATTTTTCAAAAAATAAAAAATGAAAAAGGCTAGGTCAAATATCAGGTGTCAACATTGATGAGTGGGGCCCAAATGAAGATTTTTAAGGCTATTTTGTCCCTTATGCATAATATCTAAGGGCAAAACGGTCATTTGATAATTTAGGACTGAAATGAAATTTTGTACACTAAACGAAAGGTATTTTTGGTAATTTCACAGGTTAGGCTCGGTCGGGATTAGGCTCGGGTCACGAGGATTGAAATCCTAATTCACGGCAACTAAGAATTCGAAACCTGATCTAAACAGACTAAAGCTTCAGAACTTGTCCAATTATTGTCTCTTCAGTCCTTACGATCCAAAATATTTTACAGACTGAATTTCAATATTAATCCATTTTATTGAATTCAGGAACTTTACAGAAGTCAAATTTCCAGGGCGTCACACTATCTCCTGGAGTTCTCAGAACCAACGATCAGTTGCGTAGTCATCTACTGAAGCAGAATACCGAGCCGTGGTAAAATCTTTGCTTCAAGAACTTGGCATTCACATGGACACGACACCGAGCTTGTATCGCGACAACATAGGCGCCACTTATGTTTGTGCAAATCCCACCTTTCATTCCCGAATGAAACACATTGAGATAGATTGCCATTTCATTCGGGAACTTGTTAAAGCTGGCAAGATGCGAGTCTCTCATATTTCCACCCATTATTAACTTGCAGACATTCTCACAAAACCGTTGTCAAGGCTATGGACAACACAATTATGAGACAAGATGAGTGTTTTTGATGGAACGTCCATCTTGCGGGGCCGTGTTAAGAGATGAAATCCATTTGATATCTTTTTTGATTTTCAAATTAGTTTACCAGCTATAGATGAGTTGGTATTCCTTGATTTTTGCAATTATAGATGAGTTGGCATTGCTTGATTTTTGCTCTGCCAAAGATTGTATTTCTTTTCTCTTTATAGGCTTGGACAATCTGTAAATGATAGTAATGAAAATCATTCACAAACATATGAGCTTTTTCTTATAATGTTAATCTATTTCTCTATTGTTTATACTTCAAGTTAACTATTTTTCCTTAACTTTTTAAATTTTAATTTTTTCTTATAAATATATCTGTAGTATAAATTTTTCACTTTATGTCAATATATTTAACAATTTATGTAAACATCCATGTCAGAAATAGAGAAATATAGGCGTCCAATACTTGGACATCCCTATGGGAAAAATTGGTATGAATTTAAAAAGAGTGGGATGTTGTTTAGAACTTAAAATAAAGTTTTTATAATATATAACTTCAAGACTGATGCATACTCTACTTATAACTTGATGTTGCTGTAAGAAGAAGGTTTAATCTATACTATTGATAAGGAAGATCAAGGACCAATTCAACCTCGTGTTCTACGCGTGAAATTCCATGAAAAACATTTGCATATTATTAAAGATATGTCTCGAATTTGGGCTGATGAAGTATATTTGATCCAAATATGGACTTTCCAAATTTAAGTAGGTTTTCTGTTTTATATCCAATTTTTTTGATATATAAAAATTGGGTCTTCTTTATAACAAAACATCTAAGAGGCGACTTCTTTGCGAATGACACCCTAAAGTAATCTGAGAGAATTGAAACTAATAAATCTTGTGGGTACGACTTGGGTATTTCTTTGAAATATTGAGATGTTTTCTTGTGAGGAATCATGAGGACTAAATACTATGTGAGTTATTGGGTATGATTGGGGGTTCGAAATACTTAGAGTGTTTGACTGCTTTGAATATGGTTGTAATCTTCATTGTATCACTTGATCCTTAGGTGAATATTGTACTACTCTCTCTGTGGGCTTAGGTCATATCAACTGAACCACTTATATCAGGTTTATGATTTATTTATTTTTTGTTTTATTTAATTTTCGATGAATCGTTATTTTTTTGCAATGCATATATTCAAAAAGATTCGCGAATAGTTGAGCAATCTCTTACTTCTAAATTCTATTCCAAAAAAGTTGTCAAATACAACATAAATATTGCATCTTTTCTTAAGAAAATTGTGCAGTCTTATAGCAACTTGTTACACTAAAATTGAGTTAAAAACTTGAATTCTTACGCATATTGCCATCCCTAGATGGAACTCCGTGTCTCGTGGATATGAACAATCCTTGTCCATTTGTCTTTTCTTTATAATGGAAACTGTTATATCAAAGATAACAGACTGTACAAAATAATTAGTACATCAAGGATGACTTAAAATTGAATCATTTTATTAATTAGTTCTTGATTCATACAAGCCCCCTCGTATAGGTGTCAATGAAATTACATATATGGAAAATGATTAAAAATGCTGCTTACGAAGAGCATATGCGGGTGTGGCCTGTCCTTGTCCAGTTGTTCTCTTAATTACGTTTTATTTTATGGACAAGGACAGACCATAAAAAAAAAAATCCTTACTGTTGACACCTGATTTTTAATCATCTTTTATTTTGATTTTATTTCTAAAATTAATTAAAAATAACAAAAAAAGTCATAAAATTACAAAATCAACTTTGGAAGCATTGGCCTAGCCCTAGGAACCAATTTTGAACAAAAAATAATTTTCGTAATTTTTAATATTTTTTTGAATTTATTTAATTATAAAAATAACCAAAAAAAATACCATTCGTGGTCAGGAAAATGCATAAAAATAGTCAATAATTTTATTTTAATTCCCTTTTCATAATGGTTTTTATAAATCTCAAAAATTTGACTTGGATCACTATGTTCCTTCACAAACATACACCTGAGTCGACCATAAAAATTTCTTTTTGAACATTTTAATTTTCAATTTCCACTCCCAATAAGCCATGACATTTAAATCTAGAGCGTTGAAGTGAAATTGTGTCGATTTACCCTTCAATTTGGTCAATTTTGACAAAAGGGCCTAATTGTACAAATTTCCTTGCAATTTAATCATCGGCTTTGCAATTCCTAAAATTAAATCTTTGCGAGGGGCACCCATGAAAATTAAACATTCCTACCCTATGAATTACACCATGCCGAATCCAATGGTGGCCTTGATTTATGTCCATTTGGTCATTTGGGTTTTCAATTGTGCAAAAATGGATTTCGGATCTTCTGCGAAAATTGGGGTTTTCATTAAATTCCAAGCCAAAAACTCACGAAAACACCCATGTTACATAGAAATCATGCTGGGAAACCTAATTCTGATTTCAATTTCACTAGAAAGGGTCGAATTGGGGCCTGATTTGGTGAAATGATCAAAACCAGATCCACTGGATCGGACCCAACCCGACCCGACGGATCCGGGTCTGCACCAACAGGTTTCCCAGCTTTGCTTCCTCGCACGCTTTCTTCTCTCCACTCGTGAGAAATTGGCGGATGCTCCTTCGTTTGTCCTCTACTGCGAGATGACAGAGGCGTGGATGAGCTGGCAAAAAAGGACAGCGGTTAGGGGACGTCGGGGAGGAGGTACAGTGGCGAGGTGTGATCGCGGCGAAAAAGAAGAAGAAAAAAGCAGAGATAGAGAGAGGAAGAGCGGGGACGATTCGGAGAAAGGAGGGCGGCCATTCGAACGGACCCAGGGACCTTTCCACACACAGAGAACAAGCACGAGAGAGCTTGAGAGTGAGAGAGTGGTCGCCGGAGCTCCGACAAGCTAGAAAAAGGCAATACAATCCCGGCCGAGAGAGAGGAGAGTACCGTGGGCGAGCTTAGGCCGAAACCGAAGCACGAACGACCGTCCTCGACCTCCCACACGCTTCACCCATCATCACGAGGACCACTGTAGCCGTCGACAAGCCCCGAACAGGTTGGTATGCTCCCTGAACTCTCATTTCTCTGTTGCATACCACCTGCTCGACGAAATGCCAAACTAGTCGTTTCGTTCTTAGCTCTCGAACGTGTCTTTCTCGAACGCTACTAGTGCAAGTCTTGCCTTAAACCTTCTCTAGAACCAACTCTAAGCTCGCTTTGGCTTTTATTTTGCATCGGTTTGCGCCGAAAACGTTGGTTCGGTACCTCGTCGGACTCGGTTCGGACCGAGAGTTCCACGGAAGAGCACAGTCGTCGTCGGGCCTAAAATGGCCTCAGGTAAGCTTCTAAACCTCCCTTGGATGCTATGTGAATGAACGAAACTGAGTTTAAACCAAGAAAAATTTTTTGCAAATGGGCTCGCCGGCGTCGGTTCTGTGGGGGTCCGGTTCGATCGATTTCCGATGTATCCATTGCCTTATTTTGGTTGTATGATAATGCTGGTAGTGTAGGGAGTCGAATGCCGAAAAAATGAGTAAAAAATTTGAAGTTTCGGGGCCGGTTTGTGCATTCCGGCGAGGATTCCGGCGACTTTGCCGGAATAATTACTGTTCCGGCGAGTCGCCGGTCATCTTCTCCAGCAGCACTCGATAGGTCAACGGTCAAAGTGCTGACGTGGTGTGCCACGTCAACAACCACGTCAACGTGTGGGACCGGGCCGAGAGCGAAAATAAAACCCAGATCGGACGGTCGTGGTTTGGCCACGTGTCGTGATTTGGGATTTTTGGAAAATTAAAAAAAATGAAATGATTTTCAGAATTAATAAATGATTTTTGAAAATAATTAAAAAAATTTGATCCAACGGATGATACTGTGCCAAGTGGCACTCTGAGGATCGTCCGATCTAGTCCAAGATCGGACGCGCCAGATGAGGCCACCTGGCACGTTTTGGGCCGTCGGCTGAGGGTCCAATTTTCGGAAATTATGAAAAATCGGCTCCGATCGAACGGCCAATATTTGGCCATGTGGGATGTTCTGGACCGTCCGATCGGGGGTTTTCGGAAGTAATTAAATAAAATGATAAAAAATGTTTAAAAAATAGAAAAAATCTCTAAAAAATTAAAACAGCGTCGTTTAGGCCGGTTCTGACCCGTAGGGTTGGGCCGGGCGCCCGAGAGGTGCTGGCGGGGTATGACCCTGCTCGGAAAATGTTTTTAAAATAATAAAAAAATAAAAAATCATAAAAATGGGAAAAATCAAGAAAAATTGAAAAAATTCCGAAAATTCCAGAAAAATTTCAGAAAATAGGAAATGGTCGCAATCAACTGGCCATGACCTATTTTGCGTCTTTCGAACCCCCAACCTTTCCAAAATGACAATTTTGCCCTTTTGGCAAATCGTCCCCCAGAAATTCCAAAAAATTCCAGAAAAATTCCAAAAAATAGGAAATGGCCACAATCAACTGGCCATAACCTATTTTGGGTCTTTCGAACCCTAATCTTTCCAAAATGACGATTTTTCCATTTTGTAAATCGTCCCCCAGAAATCCCAAAAAATTTCAGAAAATAGGAAATGGCCACAATCAACTGGCCATGACCTATTTTGGGTCTTTCGAACCCCAATTTTTCCAAAATGACGATTTTTCCATTTTGGCAAATCGTCCCCCAGAAATTCCAAAAAATTCCAGAAAAATGCCAAAAAATAGGAAATGGCTACAATCAACTGGCCATGACCTATTTTGGGTCTTTCGAACCCCAATTTTTCTAAAATGACGATTTTGCCCAATTGGCAAATCGTTCCCCAAAAATTTCAAAAAAATTTCAGAAAATAGGAAATGGCCACAATCAACTGGCCATGACCTATTTTAGGTCTTCCAAACCCTAATCTTTCCAAAAATGACGATTTTGCCCTTTTGTCAAACCGTCTTCCCAAAAAATTAAAGAAATTCTGAAAATCGAAAAAATCCAAAAAAAATAGGAAATGACCACAGCCAACTGGTCAAAACCTATTTTTGGTCTTTCAAATCCCGATTCTTTCAGAAATGGCAATTTTTCCCTTTAGGCAAATCATTTCTCGAGAATTCCCAAAAAATTCAAGAAAAATCTCCAAAACTGGAAATAGCCACGATCAACTGGCCATGACCTATTTTGTTTAATTCAACACCCAAACCTCCCAAAAATTGACGATCTCGCCCTTCGAGCCAATCGTCCCCAAATCTTCTCAGTCTGCCCCTGGTCCCAAATCACACTTTTCCTAAGCCCTTAAGGCTATATTAGGAGGCCCTTGATTTGAATTGATGTGCATTGACGTGATTCATTCATGCACTTGATTGCGCTTTCCTTATATTGATTGTGATTTGATAGGACTAGTCTTCCAATCTGTATGAAACACCCGAATCAGACTTACCTCACCCAAAATCGCGCATGTATGAAATATTAGTTAGGAAAATCACTCGCGTTAGGTACCGAAAGGGCGTTGGTAATGATGATGTAACTAGCAATATCTCCTAGAGGGGGGGTGAATAGGAGATTCTGAACTTAATTGAAATTTCTTGCGGAATGAATAAAGTTCAGTGTACGATTAGGAACAAAAGCAGTATAGCAGTGTGCAGAAAATCTAAACACAAAGGTAAGAGTTTAGAGAAGAGGATATTGCACACGATATTTATAGTGGTTCGGCTTAGTTCAAGCCTACGTCCACTCTCCCACGATGACAGCCGATTGGCTGGATTTCACTATGAAGAATCAAGAGGATTACAATCACTCAAGTGTTTTGTTTCCCTCTCACACAGATTTTCATAATGAAGGATTTTGAATACACAGAATACTCTCTTTTGATGAAACTCAAATTATGCTTGCACTTTGGATTGTTGTTCGCACGTCTCTCTCTACTAGTCAAACATTATTCTTCTTTTATACTCCCATGCCTCCGAACTAGCCGTTGGAATCCAGCCAAGGGATCGCTCTTCAATCCTTGATTGGACGTCATCAATCGTGATTGAACGAGACTGTATCTTCAGAAGATATGTAGACCGTTGGGTAAGACATTGAACCCTTCTGATTTAGTCGCCCATACAACTAAATCTCCAGCTTCCATAAGTGTGATATGTTTGAGTTGATTCTCGAGGATATATTCCTTAGAAGATGATATCCCATTATAGAAAGTCCCTTAATTGATTAGAGGGGATATCAGGATAATTGAATATCACTTGCCTTGATCGGAAACTTGCCATACGTGGGTCTTCGTGATTTGTAGAATGCAGAAACTGATCTTTCTTCACATTCGTCTAAGAGAGATTTGATCAGTTGGCATGGAATGGTAATACGGAGATTTGATGTGGTCCATCCGTCACTGTTTGGATCGTCAGGAGCACTTTCATCTGACCCTCGGTCAGAAGCGTTTTCATCTGATCCTTCGTCAGAAGCACTTCCATCTGACCCTTCGTCAGAAGCACTTCCATCTGACCGTTCGTCAGCGCGACAGAATTGGAATCACTCGACCTTCTGCTTACACATTCTTCCTGCATCACATTTCATTAAACAATATCTTTTGAAGGTTTTGTCAGAATCAAAATAAAGGAGAATTTCCACAACAATCTCCCCCTTTTTTACGGTGACAAAACTTCTCCAGTTGCAAATTTAAAAGTGAATTTAACCAATGATAATATATAAAAAAAAATGAGTAGCCATCACATTTGCTCCTGCAGGTAATCATCATTAGAGATCCTGTAATGAAAGTGTTCTCATAGTAGAGCATGATCGGAGTGAGATTATCCTGCAATAATCCTGCATGAACCTAAACTTCTTAGAAGATTGTCCTGCAAAACAGTAGGTTAGATCTTCTCCTCCTTTCCTCTAAATTGAAACATAATTAGGGATAATCTATTGAGACTACATTGAGACTGCATAAAAGTAATAAGAGTATGAGACTGCATTGAGACTGCATAAAAGTAATAAGAGTAATTTCAACTTCTCCCCCTTTTTGTCAACATCATAAATAAATATGTAAAAAAAATTGAAATAATGACGCGTTCTAGAAAAAAAAAAAAGAGAGGTGAGTTTTTAAGAAGAGGGATGATCTTCAGGCTCAATATCAGCCTCCCCTCGGGATGGTCCTGCAAAGCTTTTTCCCATCATCTGAGCAGGGTCTCGTACAGCTTGAGAAGAGGGCAGGTTTGAGGCCGTTCTGTCCATTCTGACCAGTGTGTATGTAGGCAGGTTGGCTATCTCATCACAAAACATTCTCCCATAGAGATCAATGGACTTTTCAAGCTTAGTCACCTGACTAGTCAAACCCTGCAGCTTCCTATCTGTTTTCTGTTCCAAAACCTGCATTTGCTGATCAAATTTTGTTTCCATGGCAGCCATTGTCTGAAGAAGAGTATTTTGGAGATTTTCAAACAGCACCTGAAGTTCCACTTGTGGTTGTGAAGGTGCAGGTTCGTGAGTCTCCCCCTCAGTTTGTGCCTTGGTGAAAGCTTGAGAGGCTTGGACTTCAGTGAGAAATACATCTGATGTAACAGGCACAGTCTCTTTCTCCCCCTGAATTATAGCTCTTTTTCCTTTTTCCTTTGAGCTTGGCACGGAGACTATTTCCTCATCAATGTCCATTGGAATGGACTGTACACTGGACAATTGATCTTCTCGGGCAATTGCTGGAGCTAGACTTGCAGCATCTTTGGGAATTGTAGCCCTGGTGGAAGAGACAGAGTAAGCTCCAATGTCATCTTGTTCTTCCTCCTGTTCTTTTGACGCCAATGTTGCTAGAACTTGTGCTAGCAATTCCTCATGATCATAGTTGACAATTTGGATGTCATACTCTGTGTCATCTTCAAATCGTGCAGCTTGCTCCTCATCCCACATTGTGAGGAATTCTTCCTCATTCAGATCACAAGGATATACAACTTTTTCTTATGGTTGTATTTTTGTTTCATCTCCTTCTTCCTCATCTCCCCCAGCACTACGATTTTCAGACTCACCACCTTCATATGATCCACCTCGAGATTGGGTAGCTTCAGAATCATATTCCCCTGTTTCTTCCTCACTTGCGTCTGAGTCCTTATCAGCAGGACTTTCTGTTTGTTGCCCCTTAACAGCCATGACTTTTTTCTTCTTTGGAGATTTCTGCCTTGACTCTTCCTCGAAGTCCACAATGACTGGTTTATTGTTCTTTGTTCTCCATCCAGCAGGAGTCGTCTTGTATCCCATCTTTGTTACCATAGTCTCTCCAGCAGTCATTAGAAGAATTTCTTGCTCGACAAAGGCACATGGGCCATCAATCTTGAAATAATTGAATATTTTGAAGATCAATGCGGCATAAGGAAGTTGACCCTTTGGTTTGAGAGCTGATCTGTACATATGCAATAGTACAGTATGAGCAAAAGAAATCCCCTGTCCTGTCAAGATTCCCCATAACAGCTTTGCCTCGTACTTTGATATATCTGTCTTTGATACTGCCTTGGGTCTGAGACATTCGATGATCACCTTGTGCATCATGATATGTTTCAAGGGAAAGTCCGTGTATGCAAGATGTGACTTTGATTCCCTTGAGAAACTCGATTTGCCAGTCAGGAAGCAGAAAGCTTCACTTGCAGTGACATCTAAGGGTTTGAAATCTCCCTTTCCGGTTGCCATGATTGAAGCCAATTCATCAATAGTCAGAAAATACTACTTTCTTTTGACTGTGAAAGCCAAAGAGTTGAAGTTGACAAACTGAAGATTTGAATAGAAGTAAGCTACCAAGTCAGGAAAAGTGTAGCCTCTCCTAGTTATAAACTGATCTATCTTCATCTTTTCTAGATGCTTCCTCAGATAGATGCCATTGCTGTCAAAGTACTTTAACTCAAATACCCTTTGAGGTATAATACCTCTCTGTTTCATTACTTCAAACCTTTCTTTGTGAGCCTGATTTTGGAACAATGGATCAGGAAAGCTTTTATCCAAATTAAAGCCTATATTTTTCACAAAGTCATTGAACAGAATGTCATCATCATCTTCCACCTTTGCCTTCGTACCACCAGGTCTAATTGGGGATCGTCTTTGTTTCGAACTTGTTTCTGCTACTTTCTCTTTTCCTTTTCTAGAGACAGATGTAGGTTTTTCTACAGCAAGTAGTTCAACGATTTTTCCAGGCAGACTAAGAAACTCCAAAAGTTCGCCCTCACTATCAAAATGATGAGTGTTCAGCAGTTTTCTAAGTTCGTTGCCAAAATCTCCTGCGGCCTTGATTCTATCATACATTGGCTTAATAGAATGAGCCATAGATTCTTTTATTTCAAAGGCAAACAGAGATAGACCTTTTGTCAGGCGGAGTGCTTCTCGCTGTTCGTTGATTTGGGTTTCTGTGAGTTCCGCGCCGCTTGCAGTTGAGGCGGAGAACTTCCTCTTCGACTGAGACGTCTTCTTCGAGTCAGAGGCTGATTTTGGAGCCATTGATGCGTAGAAAGTTTGAAACTTTGAGTGAAAGAGTGTTGCTTTGAGGAGGAAATCGAGAGCGAGAGATTTTCAATACGGTTTTAGGGTTTTGATTTGAGAGAGTTTTGAAAGTGAGAGAACAGAGGTGACGGTTCACGTTTTTATAAAAGAGGCGATTATTTTTGGAAACACAAAAACAAAAGAGAATTTTGATTTAAAAGGAATTCTTTAAAAAAAATATTCACGGTCAGTCAGATATTAAGAGATATCTATTCATATGAGGAACTTACCTAAAAGATAGCTTTTAGAGATAACTGACCTTTTGATTTAAAGGAAAGTGTGAATTTTTTCTTACGCGTCTTTTTGACGTCCCTTCTGATGCTTCTACTGACTCTCCTTCTGACTCTCCTTCTGACGCTCCTTCTGACGCTCCTTCTGACCTCCTTCTGAGGCTCCTTCTGACGCTCTTTCTGACGCTCTTTCTGACGCTCCTTCTGAAGTTCCTTCTGACCTCCTTGTGATGCTCCTTCTGAAGCTTCTTCTGACGTACCCTGTTCTAAGGTACACTTAAGAAGGAAGGTTAATAATAGATAATTCATTTCTGATAAAATTAAAACTCTGTTTATCAAGTGGTTTAGTAAAAATATCTGCAAGTTGATTTTTCGTGTCAATGTATTGAATGTTAACATCACGGTTTTGAACATGATCACGTATGAAGTGATGCTTGATCTTAATATGCTTTGTTCTTGAGTGAAGTACAGGATTCTTTGTGAGATTTATGGCACTTGTGTTGTCACATAGGATTTCCACAGTTGATTCTTCAACACCATAGTCTTTGAGCTGCTGTTTTAGCCAAAGTATTTGAGTGCAGCAGCTTCCAAGAGATATGTATTCTGCTTCAGCTGTGCTGAGTGCCACTGTATTTTTCTTCTTTGAGTACCATGAGACAAACATGTTTCCCATGAGCTGACAGGTTCCAGATGTATTTTTTCTATCAATTTTGCAACCCGCAAGATCTGCGTCTGAATAACCCTTTAGTATAAAATTAGAAGATTTAGAATACCACAAACCATAGTTGGGATAAGTCCCTATGTATTTGATTATTCTCTTGACTGCTTATAGGTGTGATTCTCTTGGACTTGACTGAAATCTTGCACATAAGCAGACACTATATAGTATGTCGGGTCTTGAAGCTGTGAGATAGAGTAATGATCCGATCATACTCCGATATAGTTTGGGATCGACTTCTTTTCCATCTTCATTCTTATCTAATTTGGAAGAGTGAGACATAGGAGTTTCTGTCTTCTTGCCATTCTCCAGACCAAACTTCTTCACTATTTCCAATGCATACTTCTCTTGAAATATGAAGGTTCCTTTTTGAGATTGATGAATTTGAAGACCAAGAAAGAACCGTAATTCTCCCATCATACTCATCTCAAATTCATCCTGCATTGTTTTAGAGAATTTCTTGCAGAGAAGTTCATTAGAAGAGCCGAATATAATATCATCAACATAAATTTGAACTAAAAGGATACATTTACCTTTTCTTTGAATAAAAAGAGTGGTGTCTACATTACCTTTAGTGAAGCTGTGTTGAGATAAAAAGTTACTTAACCTTTCATACCAGGCGCGGGGTGCTTGTTTTAATCCATAGAGTGCCTTTTTTAAGACATATACCAGATCCTTTTCTTTAGGTTCTTCGAAGCCAGGAGGTTGTTCAACATATACCTCTTCTTTGATGTAGCCGTTTAGGAAGGCACTTTTCACGTCCATCTGAAAAAGTTTGAAGTCATTGTAACAAGCATAAGCAAGAAGTAGCCTAATGGCTTCTAACCTGGCAACCGGTGTGTAGGTTTCATCATAGTCTATTCTTTCTTCTTGAGAATATCCTTTTGCTATAAGTCTTGCTTTGTTTCTCACAACTTTTCCTTTGTCATCAAGTTTGTTTCTGAATACCCATTTTGTTCCAATTATTGGACGATTTTTGGGATGACTGACTAATTCCCAGACATTGTTGACTTTGAACTAATGTAGCTCTTCCTGCATTGCATTTATCCAGTTTTTATCTGCTAATGCATCTTCAATCCTTTTTTGCTCCAATTCAGATACCAAGGCGATGTTGCTCATTGCTTGCTTGAACTTGGATCTTGTTTTTACGCCATCATTTATGCTGCCTATGATAAGTTCCTTTGGATGACTTGACTTATGCTTCCAGTTTTTGTCAAGGCCATCATTTGAGGATATTGTAGATTCATTCTGATCATCTTCTGGTCTTCCTTCTGAGGAAGTTTCCTTCTGAGCATTCTCCGAACTCGTATTCACATCTGATTCTGCTTGTGAGTTCGTGACTTGATGAAGTGTATACATTTGAATGGATTCAGGTTCATCATCCTGGTTGTTTTCATCGAACTTAATGTTCACTGATTCCTCAATAATACGAGTGTTCTTGTTGTAGACTCTGTAGGCTTTGCTCGTTGTTGAATATCCCAAGAAAATTCCTTCATCTGATCTTTCATCAAACTTTCCAACTCGATCATTAGCATTCTTTAGAATAAAGCATTTGCAACCGAATACATGAAGGTATGCAACATCAGGCTTTCTTTCTTTGAAAAATTCATAAGGAGTTTTCTCAGAAAAATGTCCGAGGGAAATTCGATTTAAGATATAACAGGCTGTTGAAACGGCCTCAGCCCAAAAGTTAGAGGCAATTTTACTTTCAATAAGAAGAGTTCTGGCCATTTCTTGCAATGATCTATTTTTCCTTTCTACTACTCCATTTTGTTGTGGAGTATAAGGTGCAGAGAAGTTGTGCTGAATTCCGAACTTAGTGCAAAAATCTGAGAAACTTTGATTCTCAAACTCTCCCCCATGATCAGTTCTCAAACTGGAAATAGTGTAACCCTTTTCATTTTGAATTCTTTTAGCAAGTTTTGAGAAGGATATGAAAGCTTCGTTTTTGTGAGCAAGAAATGAAACCCATGTAAATCTAGAGAAGTCATCAACTATGACAAGGCAATATTTCTTACCTCCAATGCTTAGAGTTCTATTAGGTTCGAAGATGTCCATATGAAGTAGCTGCAGACAACGCTTAGTGGAAACTTGATTTAAGGACTTAAAAGAACTTCTTACCTGCTTACCCAGTGTGCATGCATGACATAGTCCACTTTTCTCAAATTTAGTTTGAGGTAGTCCTCGAACAAGTCCCTTCTTGGAAAGCTTTGAAATATGTTTTACACTAATATGACCTAACTTTCTGTGCCAAAGATCAGATTCATCCTTAACAGAAATAAGACATTTAGCATGTTCACAGTCAGCATTAATATCTAAAAGATAAATGTTCTCATGCCTTCGTCCCGTGAAGGATTGCTTCTTATCCTTGCTTATACCTGTGCATTTTAGATCTTGGAATCGAATATCATATCCAGAGTCACAGAGTTGACTTACAGAAATCAAGTTGTAGTTCAATCATTTGACTAGAAAGACATCTTTAACGGTCAGATTTCCAATCTTTACATTTCCTTTCCCGATCACTTCACCCTTGTTCTTTCCTCCAAACGACACGCTTCTTCCATCACAATCTGAGAGGGATATAAATACATCTGGATTTCCAGTCATGTGACTTGAACAACCACTATCCAGAAACCACTTGTTCTTCATTCTCTTTGGTACCTGCAATAGATAACCAACTTACTGTTTCTTTGGTACCCATGTTTTCTTGGGTCTTTCTGTGTTAGTATATTTTGACCTTTTAATAAGTCTCCAAATTTTCTTGCAGTAATCCTTAGTATGGCTAGGATCACCACAATTCACACAAGGTTGTCGAAAAATGCTTATGAAAATGATGCTTGTAATTGGAAAACTTTGGTTTTCGAAATTCAGTTTTAAAGACATTTCTTTGGCTACTTTCCTTTTTAAAACCTAACCCAGATCGATCATTGAAGGGTATTTGTTTTGAGATAATGCTATTCAGAGTTACTGAGCTTTGTGAAAACCTTTTTGATATAGTAGAAATTTTTCTTTTAAGGAAGCATTTTCTTTTGAAACTGAATCATGATTTTCTTTCATCTGGTGAAACTCTTGTTGTAGAAAGCTAATTTTTTCTTCTTGGGACAAATTCTGTTGTTTTAAAGAAGTATTTTCCTTTTTCAAACAAGAAACCTTCTCAAGAGCTTCTTTGTAGTTTCTACACAATTCATCAATATATTCAACAACTTCATCAGGGAGTGTCGCGACCCGTCCGGAAGCGGACGCGGCTAATGGATTACCGATCGCGGGTCTTGGATCGGCGCGGGCCCTCCCAAGCCCATACCAAATCGCGGCGGGAGTATTCTTCGACGATAAGAGTCGATCGCTTTCGACCTTCAGTGTGGTCGTGGTGGCATGTGCAAATTGTGCATGCATTTGGAGTCGCCACCGGTCTTTCTTGGAGGGTAGACCGGAAACCTTACTGACCGATTGGGAGAGATCGATCAGTTCTGCGGAACCAGAGATTTTGGGTTCGGGGACTTGGTTACGCTGGTGTCATTACCAACGCCCTTTCGGTACCAAACGCGAGTGATGTTCCTAGCTAAGAGTTCATGCATGCGCAAGTTCGGGTGAGGTAGGTTTAATTCAGGGTTTTATGCAGATTGGAAGACTATTCCTATCAATCACAATCAATTTAAATGAAAGCGCAATCAAGTGCATAAATAAATCACATCAATGCATGTCAATTCACATCATATGGCCTCCTAGTATAGCCATAAGGGCTTAGGGAAGGCGTGATTTAGGACCGAGGTAAAATGGGAAGATTTGGAGGCGATTTAGCCCGGAGGGCAAAATCGTCAATTTTTGGAAGACGATTCGCCCAAAGGGAGAAATCGTCATTTTTAAGAATGATCGGGTTCAAAACACCCGGGATGAGCCTTGGCCAATTGACTGTGGCCATTTCCTATTTTTTGGGATTTTCCTGGATTTTTTTAGAATTTTTTTTGGAAGACGGTTTGCCGGAAGGGCAAAACCGTCATTTTTGGAAAGATCGGGGGTCAAATGACCCGAAACAGGTCGTGGCCAGTTGAATGTGGCCATTTCCTATTTTCTGGAATTTTTTAGAATTTTTTAGAATTTTCCGAATTTTGTTTTTGAGTTTTTTTATGATTTTCTATTTTTTTATTGATTTTTGAATTTTTTATTATTTTTTTATTATTTTCTTATTTTTTATTTATTTAAAAATATTTTCCGGGCCGGGTCAGACCCGGCCCGCGCCTCTCGGGCGCCCGGCCCGACCCTAGGGGTCGGCACCGGTCTAAAACGACACCGTTTTATTTTTTAAATATTTTTTCCTATTTTTTAAACAATTTTTGGATTTTTTATCTATTTTATTTAATTATCCGAAAATTCCCCGGATCGGACGGTCCTCATTGTGCCACGTGGCCCGTTCTCGTGCGTCCGATCTCTCACTCGATCGGAAGACCCACAGAGAGCCATGTGGCTCAATTATGGCCGTCGGATCAAAAATTAATTTATTTTCCTTTTTTAGAAAACCATTCAAATCGGACGCTCCAGATTGTGCCACGTGGCCACCTTCGGCGCGTCCGATCTAACCTTAGATCGGACGTTCCACAGCGTGCCACTTGGCACAATCTCGTCGGCCGGATTGATTTTAATTTATTTATTTTCCAAAATTCTAGGATCGCGACACGTGTCGCGATCGTGGCCGTCCGTTTGTTTTATTTGAAAATACATGGATCGGACCCCACCCGGCTGACGTGGCTGCCTACGTGGCACGTCACGTCGGCCGTTGACCGTTGACCGGCCGGAGGGTCGCCGGAGAAGACGATGAACAGTGAAAATTCCGGCAGGAATAGTAAAAATTCCGGCGAGGTCGCCGGAAAATTGCGAAACGGGCCCGAAACGTGGTATTTTTCGCCCGTTCTTGCGGCATTCAACTCCTCATAACTTCAGCAACAACATATAAGCAAAGTATAACAGATTTTACCTCGAAAAATGGCCAAACCGGACCTCCCCGAACCCGGCTCCGGCGAGGAATTTTGCAGAAAATTTTATTCGTCTAAACTCGGTTCCAGGCATTCACGTGGCATCTAAGGAAGGTTTAGAAGCTTACCTATGGTCCTTTGATGGTCGGCGACCTCCGGCTTCGCCGGCGTGAGCTCTTGGTTTGGCCCGAGCACATCGAACTCCGGCCATCGCTCCCGGCATGGTTCCAATGCAAAATAAACACGTAAACAAGCTTAGAGTCGGTTCTAGGATTAACTTAGGGCCCTAACCGAACATATGCCACTCGAATCACGCACGGTCGGGGACGAAACCGAGTTGAAACATGCATCGGCATTTCACCGAACACATGGCGTGCATAAACAAATATGGAGATCCGGCGAGATACCGACCTGTCTCCGGCCCGTCGACGGCGGCTGAGGTTCCGGCGAAGCTTAGTATGGCCTCTTGAAGGTCGAGGACGCCCGCTCTTCCTCGGTTCTTCGCCAAAAAATCCCCTTTTCTCTCTCGGCTCCCCCTCCTTTCTTCAAACCCGAGCACCCCCGTTTTCATGGCCGACCGGCCTTTTTCTCTGTCTATTCCACTGCCCAACACGAATATCCATCACTAGCTATTGTCCCCTCACGCGTGGTGTCCTTTTTTATTAAAAAAAATCACTCGCCCACGCTCGTTTGCCGGTCCCCTGTTCTGCCCTGCCTCGCTGTCCACGGGTCTGCAACAATGTTGCAGACCCGGGTCGGACCGGGTCGGGTCGGGTTTGACCCGACCGACCCGGTTCGGCCAAATCGCCCAAATCGCCAAATTGACCCCCCAAATGACCTCTTTTCATGAAATTGATGGCAAAATCGGATTCCTTGACATGTTTTCCATCAAATATGGGTATTTTCGTGAATCAATTTATTGAAATTCTGTGAAAACCCCAAATTGTCCCTAGGATCCGAAATTTAATTTCGCCAAATCGAAGGC
This sequence comes from Rhodomyrtus psidioides, assembly GCA_021437785.1. Lineage (NCBI taxonomy): Eukaryota > Viridiplantae > Streptophyta > Magnoliopsida > Myrtales > Myrtaceae > Rhodomyrtus > Rhodomyrtus psidioides. The sequence continues at coordinate 15,082,089 of JAILYB010000003.1, read as the reverse complement.
CTAAACGATCGAATTAGCCAAAATGGAGCCCACCAATGGATTCAGCATGATGAAAACTGTTGGTTAGAGGTGTTTAATTTTAATGGGTGTGCCCGTGTGAAATTTAATTTCAAAACTTGTGAAACCGGGGACTAAATTGAAAGATTTTTATGCAATTAAGCCCTTTTGATTAAAATTGATCAAATTGGAGGGCAAATTGACCCAATTGCATTTCAATACTTTAGAGTCCAATGTCATAATTTATAAAAAGTGAGAATTGAGAATTAAAAGACTATAAAAGGAATTTTTGGGCTCGGTTCGGGTTTATGTTTGTTAAGGAACATAGTGACCCGAGCCGAATTTTTGCAATTTAAAGTGACACACTTGAAGAGGAAATTAAAAAAAATTATTGAATATTTGTTTATATTTTTCTGACCACGAATGGTATTTTTTCTAATTTTTTGGGTATTTTTATAATTAAATAAATTCCAAAAATATTAAAAAATATAAAAAATATTTTTTGTTCAAAATTGGTTCCTAAGGCTAGGCTAAGGCTTCCAAAGTTGATTTTGTAATTTTTGAACTTTTTTGCTATTTTTAATTAATTTTAAAGAGTAAAAATCACAATGATAGATGGTCAAAAATCAGGTGTCAACAGCTGCCCCTCTTTGAGAGTGAGCTCGTCAGAGGTTGCTTTCAAAGACAAAATGACTCCTGAATCTTAACTGACTCGACTGGGGGGAAAGAAATATTATGACATTGGATCCGTAAGCCTTTCGATGAATGCTCAAATTAATCCCTGGTTTGCTCTTGCAATTCGAATGTGGGTCGGAGTGAGAGAGGCTTACCTGAAGCTCACCTGTCGGATGCTGCCGGTTGCGATAAATTTTAAGAAGATACCTAGGGCTTGTCAGGACACCCTAGGAAAATTAAGCTCTGACCTGTATGGTAGGTCATACCATTATGGGGTTCCTGACTGGTACGAACCTAAGGAAGGCGCATCCCACACTTTGGGATTTTGCCAAGGATTTTGATCCGTATGGTGGATCGGACCTTTGTGTTGATCCTTACGGTGGTATTTACCAATGAGTTGACCCTTATGGCGGTTTCTACCATATTTGATCCTTCAGGCGGTATCTACCATTGAGTTTAGTTTGACCCTTATGGCGGTTTCTACCAATGATTTGACCCTTATGGCGGCATCTACCTTTGATTTGACCCTTCATGCGGTTTCTACCTTTGATTTGACCCTTCAGGCGGTTTCTACCATATTTTGACCCTTCAGGCGGTTTCTACCTTGTGTTGACCCTTCAGGCGGTATCTACCTTATTTTGACCCTTCAGGCGGTTTCTACCTTGGTTTGACCCTTCATGCGGTATCTACCTTGTGTTGACCCTTCATGCGGTATCTACCTTATTTTGACCCTTCAGGCGGTTTCTACCTTGGTTTGACCCTTCATGCGGTATCTACCTTTAGTTGACCCTTCAGGCGATATCTACCATGGTTTGACCCTTCAGGCGGTTTCTACCTTTAGTTGACCCTTCAGGCGGTATCTACCATGATTTGACCCTTCAGGCGGTATCTACCTTGATTTTGCTTTGAAAAGGGGTCTCATGACGAGGGTTCTCCACGTCCGATGAGACTGCCTAAATTTTGAGAAGGGGTCTCATGACGAGGGTTCTCCACGTCCGATGAGATTGCCTAAATTTTGAAAAGGGGTCTCATGACGAGGATTCTCCACGTCCGATGAGACTGCCTGAATTTGAAAAAGGGATCTCATGACGAGCGTTCTCCACGTCCGATGAGACTGTTTGATATTTTTGAAAGGGGGTCCTAGGACGAGGGTTCTCCACGTCATTGTTGACACCTGATTTTTTACCATTTATTATTGTGATTTTTATTCTTTAAAATTAATTAAAAAAATCAAAAAAGGTCATAAAATCACAAAATCAACTTTGGAAGCCTTGGTTTAGCCTTAGGAACCAATTTTGAACAAAAAATATTTTTCGGTATTTTTAATATTTTTCGAGTTTATAAAAATACCCAAAAAATCAGAAAAATATCATTCGTGGTCAGAAAAATACCCAAAAATATTCGATAATTTTGTTTTAATTTCCTCTTCAAGTGTGTCACTTTAAATCTCAAAAATTCGGCTCGTGTCACTATGTTCCTTCACAAACATAAACCCGAACCGAGCCTAAAAAAAAAAAAAAAATTCCTTTTCGAGTCTTTTAGTTTTCAATTCTCACTTTTTATAAGCTATGACATTGGATTCTAAAGTCTGAAAGTGCAATTAGGTCAATTTGCCCTCCAATTTAATCAATTTTTACCAAAAGGGCTTAATTACACATTTTTCTTTCAATTAATCCCCGGTTTCACAGATGTATACGTATGCTCTATGTATTTATACGTCATACGTATTTATACGTCATACGTATTTATACGTTATGCATATTTGTACTATTTGGTAACCTCTTTAACTCTTGTAATAATAATAATGGTTATTATTTTTAACACCTTTGTTAGTGCCTTTTTTTAGCATTTTTGTATTGTGAGTGCTATTGCTAGTGCTATTTTTAAATAGCATTTTTGTATTATAAATTGTGAGTGCTATTGTTAGTGCTATTTTTAAATGACATTTATTTATCATAAATTGTGAGTGCTATTGTTAGTGCTATTTTTAAATGGCATTTATTTATCATAAATTGTTAGTGCTATTATTAGATAGAATTTATAATTGTTAGTGCTATTTTTAAATAGCATTTTTGTATTATAAATTGTGAGTGCTATTGTTAGTGCTATTTTTAAATAGCATTTTTGTATTATAAATTGTGAGTGCTATTGTTAGTGCTATTTTTAAATGTCATTTATTTGTGAATGCTATTTTTAGATAGAATTTATAATTGTTAGTGCTATTTTTAAATACAATTTATTGGAAGGTATTTTTGGCTATAAAAGGATGGCAAGAGTTTTGAGGTAGAGGGGAGAGACATTTTGTAGAGTGTGCAAATTTTTGAGAGCTTAGAGAGAAGAACACAAACACTCTCTATATTCTCATAATCTTGAGTGAGCAAAATATACTAAGTTCGGAATATTGATTCCGCATATTGTTAGCACAATTGTTGTGGAGTTATTAGTCGTCTCCCCGTTCGTCAATTGGTGGTGCGTCCGAACTAGATGCCTAACACTTGTGGAGGCTGAGATCGAAGAACATCGAACCGACACCTCCGTTCAAGCACGCTACGAGAGGTAATCTATTTACTCCCTTTGAGACTTTGTGATTTTTTTCGATTGAAATGCACGAAGTACGCCTCTCGAGATACATGTATGGGTTGTTATTTATTTCCGCTACGTGTTACGTGGATCCCAACAGTGGTATCAGAGCCAATCCTTAGGTGTTTTCGTGCATTTAATTGATTTTTTGCAATTTTTGCAATACTATGGCCAATATGTATTAACGAATTGTTCGTCTTACATGGCTAATGGAGATTGATTATTTTATATGATAAATTAATCAACGTAGCAAAAATTGAGACTAAATCAATTTTGAATCGAAAATTTATGGCTATCTTATTTTACGTAAAAATTCTGAATATGATTCAACGTAGAATTTTTATTGTGCTTTCCTAAGTTTTAAATTGTGAATTTATTACTTACGTGAAAGGGTGGTGATCATGGAAAAATCCCTAATCAATGTGATTGATGTATATATGAATGTATGATGATTATTTATATATTTGGGGTTGTAATTATTAAATGGAGGCTGCGTACTCCTTTTATTTTTCATGTAATCTTTATTTTTAGCATAGTCAATTGTTGATGTAAATGCTACGAGGATTACGTGGAGGAGCCTTTTAAGTCGGCGAGCTCTTTGGGGCCCAATTCTTGAAGAGTTCAAGAAACCAAGAAGAAGCGAAGAGTGGCTCTCCGTTATTAAAATATTAAAATGATTAAATGTGGTCTCATTGGCTCGAGACCCATTAAATCATAATTCCATGATCACCACGTAGGATAGATGTTTATGTGATTGACATCTATTTTTATTATTATGATTACGTGAGCATGTTAAACTGGTTAATATGCATAGTCAGACTTACCTCACCCAAAATTGCGCCTGCATGAAATCCTAGTTAGGAAAATCACTCGCGTTAGGTACCGAAAGGGCGTTGGTAATGACATCAACGTAACCAAGTCCCCGAACCCAAAATCTCTGGTTCCGCAGAATTGATCGATCTCTCCCAATCGGTCAATAAGGTTTCCGGTCTACCCTCCAAGAAAGACCGGTGGCGACTCCAAATGCATGCACAAGTTGCACATGCCACCACGACCACACTAAGGTCGAAAACGATCGACTGTTATCGTCGAATCCCTTTGAAAAATACTCCCGCCGCAATTTGGTATGGGCTTGGGAGAGCCCGCGCCGATCCAAAACCCGCGATCCGTACCCTTGTGCAGGGGAAGGCCCGCGATCGGTAATCCATTAGCCGCGTCCTCTTTCGGACGGGTCGCGACAGCTGGCGACTCCGCTGGGGACGGTGTTTTAGAACCTATGGTTCTAGACCCCAAGTGGGCTTAGGCCGTAATTAAAACGCTGAGTGATATTTCTAACCCTGCAAGCGCTCTTGAAGGTGAGGTAAGTCCGCTCATGGTAGGTGTTATATGTTTTTGCAGATTGGAGAGATAATGGGTGTAGTCCGTGATTAACATTGTCTTATGCAGGTTGGCGTAGGAATGTATGTTGTATGGATGATTTGAAGCGTCGATTGATAAACTGTTGTGCATGACTTGCATTGTGATACTCACAACACATGAACACACACAATCGCGCCTAAAACCCCGGGCGCCGCCTATAGGAAAACAATAGAAGGGATTGAAAATGGAATCTCCGTGAGGAAAAACACGGGGTAATCCACTTTTCAATTCCGCTCATTTTGAACTATGGATCGAGCCCCAATGCAACGATAGTTGTGCAATGGAATCTGCTCTTTCTAGAACTCGAGATGGGAACCTTGGCCTTAGGTACCAAGCCCAATCTTTTGATTTTTAGAGTCAAACCTCACTGGTCTCATGCGCATGTATGTGAATGATTGGTACACCTCGAAACCAAAAGGTCATTCAGCGCCGCTTATGAATCAAAATCCAAAGACTTGTGTGAAGAATCAATCGCGAGTTTAAACGAACCAGGATGGCATGGAAAAGCGCTGGACCACCCTGGAGAGTCAACTGATGGGGCAAATCCCACTTAACTAGGGCAAACGCCACCTAACCGGGGCAGCCGGGTCAAGTGTAAAGACGTGTCGTTCCTAATTGATTTTCAATCAGATACCGGCATAATATTTCCTATCTTTTCCTCTCAGGTGAAAAAAAGGTAGAGAAGAAAAATCCATTTGTGGATAGACACGAGGGACATGTTTTACGTGGCATACATTTGTCGAAAATGTCCTCACCCAATCACATGCAAGATGATCATGGAACGATGGTGAAACTGTAATCGTTCCAATAAGCCCTTCGAATATTATACCTGATGGGGACCTTTATGTCTTTTGTCTACAGGATAGGATGGTCAAAGACAAACGAAGGAAAATTTGTCTTCCCTATAAGACGGAAAGAAATGTGCCTTCAGCAGATGTCACCCATCGGGATTGCAATGACAAATTAAATCAAATTATGAAGAAGGAGCAACCTAATTAGGATTGGCTCTCCCTAAGTCGAAAAAGTTGTATCCGTTCCAAATCAAATTGACTGGTTCACGAGTTGATATGATTTCTCATTCTTGCAGGTGATGACAAAAATGAATGGGACCACTGAAAAATTTCCAGCATCTTGGATGCCAGAAGTGACCAGAGCGGGGATAGTAAATCCGTAGTCATTTCAATTAAAGCGGAGCCATCCATTTGGTAAAAGGACGTATCGTTCCAAAATGATTGTTTTTTCTATATGGGAATAATGCTTCCTTCCTTTTCCTCTCAGATGATGATCAAAAGCAGAGGACTCATGATGCAGTGCTTTCCAATGACAAACAGGGAGTACCCCTTTTCATGGCATCTCAGACATGCACTGTGGCTAAATATTTTCAAGAGCATTTTAATGGCTCAATTTGTGAGCAAAACCTTTGAGAAAACCTGAAGAAGTTTCTCATCATTTAGAAATCTCCGTGAAAAGAACACTTGAAAAGAAAAATTCAAGTTTTGCAGATTGACACATCTAATAAAAATGCTTTCTCTGAATAGAGTGAAAAGCACGAACTCATTTTTCGTTGCAAGCATACCTAACATGCATCATGTATATCATGCACTTATCCTGCATACAGAGAACCCAAAGGGAGAAATGCCGGTTCCCGTAGGATAATTTTCAAGGGTAAATTGTATCGACTCCAATAGTCAATTATACATGCCCTTTACTCATGAGGTCTCTTCTCTTCAACAGGCAAACATCAAATACTTCAAATGGCGACGATGATCGAGAGAATCAAAAAACCGCCACACGACAAATCCCAAGGCCGTCAAGCCACCTAGAGACGGATAAAAATAATTGAAGATTCTGACAATTGAGATAGAAGATCAGAATCAGCGAAACCCATGGGAGTGCATGGACGTTGTCAAAATTGAATTGCAAATTGCCAACAAACACGGAAAGTGCTAAGGCATGTTGCCAAGACGAACACCACCCAACTGGGGCAAAGCAGTTTTGGACGTAATCAGGAATCATCTCACGAACAACACCCACAAATGCAGACGAGATGAAGCAATACTCATCATCCACATCAATATACGATATTGAAACGACCTCCATCAAATGTGAAGCGTCAATAATCGGCGAAAGAAGGGAATACATTAGTAAGACGTCATCATGAATCCCAAGAGAAAAGACACCCCCAAAGAGGATGGGGATTGCAACAAAATGCAGGAATGAAGTTAGCTGGGGCAAGCGCCACCTAGCTACGACAAATCACACCCAACTGGGGCAAGTGAATCATTTGTGCGCCGGACAAAGAATGACGTTTCTCCTCTGGCAAAGTCAATGGACGCAATAACAGAGTCGTCCGCATCATAATCAAACCCCAAGATACGAATATGGGTGAACGGTAACATTGTATCGTTCCAATTTGGTCTTCGAAGACCACATGCCTAACATGAGTTTTTACTCGTTTAACAGGAAGTCGTTGGCACCGAAAGCCTCAAAAGAAAAGAACTCGCCAACGAGGAGGCGAATAAAATTATTAACCTTGGGAGTCAGCACTCCAAGAAATGGTCTTTGATTACAAGATCGAGTGGAGGGTAAAAAGTATCGCTTCCACACTTCATGCTTTGACATGCATTTCGATAACAATTTCTTTTTTCCTTGAATAAAAGGAACTCTGAAGAGTGGCGCTGGAATGCGTCCAAAAATACAAATGGATCTCCTCTAGGGCAAATCCTTGAGAATGATTCATCGCCAACCAAACGGAGGGATCAAGGCCACAAGATAGAGGGCCAGATTCTGCAAGCCGCGCGTTTGTGTTCAAATGAAAACGCCAAGCAAGAACAAGGCGGTATCATTCCAATTGATCTTGAATTTTGGAACACAAACTGACACTTATTGTTTGTTTTTGACAGGGGCTTGTCATCAGGGCAAAACGGGTTTTCACATCCCATGTATTACCCGTTGGAAATATATGACCAAGGGTAAATTGTATCGTTCTAATTTTTTGAAAAATTCGTGAACGTACAATAACATGTTTCTTCTGCATTTTCAGGGATCTCCAGCCGCGGGGGACAGGTAAGTATCCCTTTCCTCAATCCATTGAAGATGTTGAATAAAAAACTGAGAAGAAAAGAAAAACTTTCAGAATCTGATAGAATTCTAACTTCATTAGCATTCATGTTTTGAAACAGGAGGTTGTCTAAACATGAATAAGAACATGCATTGTGCATCATAAAATCCCCTTTGACAGGTAAATTTTTTTTGGAGAAAATGAAAGAGATTTTTCCAATAAAAAAATTGTTCAAAACAATCAAAAGGGCGATTCCTCAAAAGACGAGAGGCAAAGCCTAAATCCAAACACGTCCTATACACACTTGAGAGATGAGTGGAGCGGATCAGATAGCAAAATCTGGACCTACGGAAGTAGGGACCATTCGCAGCGATTACATGGGTTGGGACGACGGAGGCATTCGTTTCATATCCCCCAAACACTACAGGTGACCGTTGATAACCCCTTTGAACGGCGGTTTTCATTCTTAGCCCTGTCGAGAACCACCCCACACCGGGGCAAAATGAAGGTGAGTCCAGCAGCATCAGAAGAAAGAGGTTAGAAATTTTCTTGCTCGGACTAACATTAATCTTTGTGTGTTGTTTATATGGTAATCCAAGTGCCATAGGATGATGAGAAGCATTCATTTCTCTATCCCACACACTGAATCCTTTGCATAGCCAAGTTGAGCCTGCAAAATCATTTCATAAACCCGATGGTGATCATTGCACATTCCAAGACGGATGCAGCATCACTTCAGAAACGAAGGAGTTCAAGACTTAGGGTCTGCAGAAAATTCCTAAGTTAATGCTTAACCTTGTTAGACCTTTGATCGTAGGTCTAACACGATCCCATGAAGATGAAAAAAAAATGGGATTTAAAAAAAAATGAATGAGAAAAATCCACGGCATCGAGAAAAAGCAAAGTGCCTGGTAAAAGCAAGGCCGATGCTCGTGTAAGTTGTTTGATTGATCCGCAATAAAGCCGGATGGGAAAAGAAGAAATCCCTAAAGGAGTCAGATCAAAAAGACTACTCCCCAAATAGTGTCAAGCGTAGAGCAGAGACGCAGACAGAGTCATCAGTCTCTTAATGCGACGAAACGCTCTCTGAAGAGCTGGTGCACACCTCAAAATCGGTTGCACATCCAAAAAAAAAAACAAAACTGAAGGTGCAGAGAGGAAAGGGCAGGTGGTAAGTTTGCAATGATCACCCATGTCAAACCCCTCGTAATTTCTAGGCCAAAAACAAGCTTTTTCGGTCCCCAATCCTACGTCCACTCTCCCACGATTAGGAACAAAAGCAGTATAGCAGTGTGCAGAAAATCTAAACACAAAGGTAAGAGTTTAGAGAAGAGGATATTGCACACGATATTTATAGTGGTTCGGCTTAGTTCAAGCCTACGTCCACTCTCCCACGATGACAGCCGATTGGCTGGATTTCACTATGAAGAATCAAGAGGATTACAATCACTCAAGTGTTTTGTTTCCCTCTCACACAGATTTTCACAGTGAAGGATTTTGAATACACAGAATACTCTCTTTTGATGAAACTCAAATTATGCTTGCACTTTGGATTGTTGTTCGCACGTCTCTCTCTACTAGTCAAACATTATTCTTCTTTTATACTCCCCTGCCTCTGAACTAGCCGTTGTAATCCAGCCAAGGGATCGCTCTTCAATCCTTGATTGGACGTCATCAATCGTGATTGAACGAGACTGTATATTCAGAAGATATGTAGACCGTTGGGTAAGACATTGAACCCTTCTGATTTAGTCGCCCATACAACTAAATCTCCAGCTTCCATAAGTGTGATATGTTTGAGTTGATTCTCGAGGATATATTCCTTAGAAGATGATATCCCATTATAGAAAGTCCCTTAATTGATTAGAGGGGATATCAGGATAATTGAATATCACTTGCCTTGATCGGAAACCTGCCATACGTGGGTCTTCGTGATTTGTAGAATGCAGAAACTGATCTTTCTTCACATTCGTCTAAGAGAGATTTGATCAGTTGGCACGGAATGGTAATACGGAGATTTGATGTGGTCCATCCGTCACTGTTTGGATCGTCAGGAGCACTTCCATCTGACCCTCGGTCAGAAGCGTTTTCATCTGATCCTTCGTCAGAAGCACTTCCATCTGACCCTTAGTCAGAAGCACTTCCATCTGACCCTTCGTCAGAAGCACTTCCATCTGACCCTTCGTCAGCGCGACAGAATTGGAATCACTCGACCTTCTGCTTACACATTCTTCCTGCATCACATTTCATTAAACAATATCTTTTGAAGGTTTTGTCAGAATCAAAATAAAGGAGAATTTCCACAACAAATGACACCAACGTAACCAAGTCCCCGAACCCAAAATCTCTGGTTCCGCAGAACTGATCGATCTCTCCCAATCGATTAGTGAGGTTTCCGGTCCACCTTCCAAGAAGGACCGGTGGCAACTCTAAATGCATGCATACATAGCACATGCCATCACGACCACACCAAGGTCGAACGCGATCGACTCTTATCGTCGAAAACCACGCGCGTAAAAATTCAACTCCCGCCGCGATTTGGTATGGGCCTGGGAGGGCCCGCGTCGAGAAAGCCCGCGATCCACATCGCAGAGTGGGGGGGCCCAATCCGACAATCCATCAGCCCGTTTTTCAAAAGAATGAAAAACGGGTCACGACACTTACTAACAGGCGATAATTCAAATCGAATAATTTTTTTTACTATAATAGCTGGTAATCATTTGGTTTTTTATTTTTTGCAACCCACTTGATGGATCTGCAACTTAATTTTTACAGAGCGAAGACATCAAGCAAATAAATCAGTTGAAGTCCACAATTCATAAAGAACACCTAGAGCTGTCATTTTATTTCTATTTCAGGTCAGTGAAGACTTGGAGCAATATGCTACCAAGTTTATAGCTTCCCAAGAATTTGAATGGTGCTTATTGACTAAAAGGTGAGAGTACCGAGCTGTATAGTTGATACCCATCTCCTCTTTCTTTCTTGCAATTGAGGTCTTTGTGAAGGTTTTAAATAGTCGAAATTGACCAAATCGACTCAATTTGTGTAAATGCAAAAGATTTAAGACTGAATTGGCACTAATCCAAAATGTTTAGAACTGAATTGACATCAATAAAAGGTTTATGACTGAATTGTTACAAATGTAAAAGGTTAAGAACTAAATTAGTACCAATCTCCTCTCTTTTTTTTTTGTCGCGATTTAGGTCTTTGTGAAGGTTTTAAATAGTCTAATCTCTAGTAATGAATTGACCATTGACAATCACATGCACCAGCAAAAAGTTACTGTATTTTCATTAAAAATACAGACATATGAGCAATTTGACATTTACCCCTTAAAAACTGACTTTCATAAATCACTTAAAAGGGATGATTTGAGAGGCTTTCTACCAACATATTGGGAAAGATTGAAAGCCGATACATGAAAGGTAAGACTTATTTCAACTAATATAGATGTAAAAGCCTAAGTTAACCTAACCCTTAATGTCAATAAGTAGAACATAATAAAAAATTGCTATCCAATAAGTAAATCAATAGCACAGCTAATAACATTTTAGACTGTTTCGAATTGTATTTTATTGCAAAAACTAAACTTCATATTTTTTTTCCTGTCCAATTATTTTAGGTGAAATGTTTCTTCAATATTCTCAATATGATTTCATCGACTTGCCCAAGGAATGGGTTTACAATTAGTATCTAATAAATGTTTGTCCATTAGTGGTGGAGAAAAGGATGTGAAGACTTAGAGGTTGGTAATGGAGACTGATCAAGTAAAGAAACACTAAAATCATCTCTATATAATTAGCGAATCATATTACTATTAACCATATTCAAATTATAAACTAAAAAAGTATTGTGAGGCGCTGAAATGATATCTCAACCATGATAGTATTAATAGATTATTTGCTCATTTTACGAGACTTACAAAGAATTCAACATGAGCCTGGTGAAAACCCTTGTAGATCAACATGGAGTTGGCTTCAATGAGTTAATTTTATTTCGACGGTTTACTATATATCAGATCTGGCAATATCACATAGAGGATGTGAATATGTTATTTTAAACAATTTTGACTAGAAAATGCAGAATTAAAGGAATCAAGTAAAAATATACACAGAATCTGAATAAGTACAATTTTGATTCTGAACACGAATATGCAATTTTTGGGTATACAAAGTCGGAATATGAACACCAGTATGTGATGCTCTATCAAACATAATAATAAAAATTAGAGATAGAGAATATTACACAAGATGATTATAGTGATTTGATTTAGATCAAGCCTACATCCACTTTCCCACTTTGATAGCCGATTGGTTGGATTTCACTAGATGAATCAATGGAGGTTTACAACAAGTGATGATACTCTCTTTGATAGATCATACTATCTTTTCTCAATCACTCTTTCAAAGTCTTCAGAATCTCTAATTAATATATCTCACAGCTTCTGAACAATATTTGGAAATAGATTTCAGAAGCAGAAACAGTCTTTTATATCTGAATACTTCGCTGTGTCTAAACAGCCTTTATAAATGAAATCAGTCTTCATAATGCATAACTCAAATGCGATAACTTGAGCTCCATCTTTTGGTCCTCCCAAGCGCATTGACGATTGTGGCTCTACCTCGTTATTTACCTATCTAAGGTCCTTCCAAGTTTTACCGAACATCCCATTCTAGGCTTGTTCATCTTTTATTTAGGTACCTCAAACTTGTAGACATCTCCACGCCCAATACCTTGTTCATCACTGATAGATAACTCATGACTTTCCGATGATCTGTTAATACACCATCTGCATAATGGCTTGTGCTTCTTTCACCTCGTTCTACTCAACCAATAAACACATTAGTAACCTTTGATTATTTTGTCATCTTCAAAACATCATAAGGATTTTCCCTAACAATATAATTTCAAGTGTATATGTAACCTGTCAACCTATCACACTGAAATTAAATTGAAAAATGGATTTCTAGCAAGCATTGAAACAATTAGGGGGCGAATGATAACCATTCTATTCCAAAAATAGATTTCTAGCTAGAAATAGTTTTATCTATTTCTATTTTTGGATGAGTTTTTGAGCAAAAAAAATGCGTTTGATAATGACATAAAATTTCTAATCCTAGAATAGAAATTTATTTGACAATAGTTGAAAATTTTTACTTCGGTCGGGGGGGAGGGGAGGGGGCTCCGATGGACGATGGCCGGCGCGTGGTGGTCGGCGACGGTGGCTATTTGAGAAAAAGTGAGATTTTATTTCTGTTTCTCGGAGAATTAAAAAATTGTTGTTTCTCATTTCTCCTTCAAATTTATTTTTAGAACAATTTTTTTATTTCGGAAATAGAAAAATAGAATTGCGTTACCAAATGAGTTTCTATTCTAAACTTATTTCAGAAATAGATTTGGAACAGAAATTTTATTTATGGAATGTTGTCATGCACCTCCTTATTGTACGAAGCTTTGATTACAACAAACTAAAATTGGGTTAAAAATTTGTAATCGCATACTGACTATATAAAGTGCTTTATCGAGGCAGTGATTTAAGTCAGATCATTTTGGTATTTCAACAGCCGGTAATCATATGTTTGTTATTTTTCTCTTCAAGCCATTTGATGTGTGTGCAATTTTTAAAAAAAAAACATCGCTCTACTTTTTCAAACTGCACCAATAATATTATAAAACATTATTTGAGCTGTAGTATTAAGCCTCCATCTATTTCTATTTTTTTTAACAGATAGAATTTGAGCTTAAGCTAATAATCATAATGGATTCAATACTGGTATGGTGCATACCCACAAAGACTAACATAAAACACAAGGTGACACAATAGAACTAGTCACGTTAAACTTGAGTTGGTGACATTCTGTATGAAGTAAATGTCACGTGGGTGTGGGCAGATCCCCGTATGCTGTCCTCCAATTAATTGTAATTCCACGCAGTGGCATTGATTGAGGCAACTGGCATTTTTCTATTTTAATTGTTGGCCCCGCAATTCACGATAAATGAAATATCATTGACAACTACAATTGAGAGTCCCAATGCCACGTTCAATGACACGTTCAACTGCTTTTGATCTTGAGTTGTTGTATCATGATTACTATCTTTTAAGTAGTGTGGAAGTTCCGAGGGTTGCTCTGGTCCGCATTAAAAATTGAGTTGACGGACAGACCTTGTAAACAGGTGATGGTCATCACTTTCCTTCATCCTCTTTTGAGCTCAAATCTCTTCTTGGCCTTCTTTTGTCTCCCATCGCCCTTTGCTCTTGCTCTGTTTCGCTCTCCTCCTCCTTCTTGCTCCCCTTCCATCATCGCATCCTGATCTGCACACAAATATCCTGGCCTTCTTCGTCTCCCATCCTTCTTGTTCTGTTTTTCTCTTCTCCTCATTTGCATTCAATTCTCTGTTCCGTTGAAATCTCCGCTTCCTTCGTCCTCATTCGCACTCCAGGTCTCTTGGCCTTGTTCGTCTCCCACCGTTCTTGCTCTGTTTCGCTCTTCTCCTCATTTGCTCTCAATTCTCTGTGTCTTTCTTGCTTCCCTTCCTCCATCCTCATCTGCACTCAAATCTCTTGGCTTTCTTTGGCTCTCATCGCTCTTGCTCTGTTTTGCTCTTCTCCTCCGCACAATCGTTCTTCTTCCTCCTCGGCTTCTTCTTCTTCTTCTTCTTCTTCTTCTTCTTCATTATCTACTGCCTCTTTTCATCAGCCTCTCTCTGTCTCTAGCTCTCTGTTTTTGCGCTCCTTTTTTATCGGACAAAAAATCAAAGAAAAATGTCGATCGATGCTGCCATTGCTATTGTATGGGATGTCTTGAAGATGGGATTTGCTCCCATCAAGCGTGGATTCGGATACGTCATGTCCTCCAAGAGCTACGCCGACAATCTTCAGCAGGAAGTCAATAATCTGGATGACTGGGTTCGCAGTGCCGACGACGAGGCCAGAAACAAAAATCTGAGTATCCACGCATGGGTCCCAGAGTTTCTGAAAAGTGCTAAGGATGCCTCGTCGGAGGCAGAAGGCTTGTTGGGCGAATTCAACAGGGCGAGCAAGACTTGCTGCGGCGGTACTCTTCCCGACCCCAATTGTCGCTATCAGTTTAGTAGGAAGGCCAAGAGGAAGACCGATTACATTCAGAAACTCATTCGGGAAAAAAAAGACCAGGAGATCTCCTTCATCAGTCCTATGGTATTCGCTGCCGATCTTCGGAAGGAAGTCGTGAATCTTGTGAACCAGGTTAAAAGGGTCTCCGATCTTGAAGATGCCGCCAAAAATAATCTTCGCGACTCCCACGGTGTCTTCGAGACGTGCAAGGAAAATGCTGAGAAGGCGTTGAAGGAGGCGGGAGACCTGTTGGACGACTTTGAACGGGCGAGCCAGACTTGCGGCCACGGGACTCTTCCCGACCCCTGTTGCTGCGTTCCGTTCAACAAGAAAGCCGAGGTCGAGATCGGGGTCATTAAGAATCTCGCTCAAGAAGGTAGCGGATTCAGGACTGTGGACGACATCTGCTTCGTCGGTCCTGCTTCGACTCCGGCCAGGAGAGAAGGCAAAGATGTCGTCCAGGCGACCACCACCGCGACGGCCTCCGTTTTATCTGCCTCGATGTCCGTTAAGCTTAGGTGCCGCGGCGTCGTTGAATCCAGAGCTTCGATGATACGGAAAATCATGGACGCTCTTGCCGATAACAGCAAGAGCGTGGTCGGGGTTTACGGGATGGGTGGGGTCGGCAAGTCCACCCTTTTGGAGGATGTAAAAAGGATACTAACGGAAGAGGAGAGGTCGTTTGATTGGGTTGCTAAGGCCGACGTCTTGAAAAATCCAGACATCAAGAGGATTCAAGAAGAGATTGCGGATGCCTTGGGCCTTACTGAGATAAAGAACAGAGAGTCCGTCAACTTGCGAGCGGAGCTTCTGCGTGAGAGGTTGGAAAAGGAGGGGAGGGAGAAGAAGAAGGTGCTCATAATACTGGACAACCTTTGGGAGGAGCTGGACTTGAAATCAGTCGGCATTCCTTGCGGACATGACAACAAGGCCATAGGATGCAAGTTGTTGTTGACTTCGAGAGATCAACGTCTTTTACAGGAAATGGGTTGCGACGAGGCCTTCCTCCTCGGTGGGCTGGAGGAGGAAGAGGCAAGAGCTTTGTTTGAGAAGATTGTGGGAGACAAAGCTCATAAGGACGAGTTCAGACCCTTGGTGAATAAACCACTCCACAGATGTGCAGGTGTGCCTTTCCTAATTGTTGCGATTGCAAAATGTTTTAAAAATGCTGAATTATTTGAATGGAAGGTCACTTCGGAAAGTATGGAGCAGTTGAACCATAAAGAAATCAATAAGAAGATAGATGACGTGTTGAAATGGAGTTACGATAAGTTAGAACCGGAGGTGCAGGAACTGTTACGACTCTGTGTTGTTTCTAGTGTCTTCAAGCCTTCTCTTGACTACTTAGTGAGGTTCGGCTTCGGTTTGGGGTTATTTCAACAAGTTAGCACCATAGAAGGAGCTACAAATAGGTTGCGAACACATATCCGCACTCTTCAGGCTTCTTCCCTTTTGTTGGACAGCAAAGATGTTGGTGGTTTCAAGATACACGACTTAGTTCGCGATTTTGTTATCTCGGTCTCGAGAGATCACCACCCTCTCCTCGTTTTGGAAGATAAAGTTAAGTCAGAGTTGCTGGAGGGGAAGCTCGAAAGTTGTAAGGCGACGAAGGCGATGTGCTTTCCCAACATGAAGGAGCTTCCTCAAGAATTAAATTGCCCCGAATTGCGCATCCTTTTGCTGTCCACAAAAGACGATTCTCCTCATATTCCATATTCATATTTCGACTCTATGACGAATCTCTTGGTCTTAAATCTTACAGGAATATGTCACGGGCCGACAGATTTCAATCGCGGAATATCCCGTGCGGCGCTTGGCAAGCCACGCCAAGCCAGCCTTTCCCCTTATCGCACGTCGGATCATACCACGCTTCGCTTAGCTTGGGCATCCGTCACATCGAGTAAGCCGAGTAGAACTCTTTAAGCACAACAACTGGTTTCGGCCTGCCATGGCCATCATCAGGAGAGCGGCATCAGCTCCCGACCAGTTTGTATACGGGAGGCCAAACCCGCCTTCAGAGCTCCTAAGGAATATATCATGTTCGATCCTAGAACTCCTAATACAAACCAATCTGATCCTACCCCCCTGACCCAGTTGTCCTATTGCCCTCTACAACGCCTACTCCTCACCATGACACCCCGAGCTTCACCCGAGCACGGGGAGAACTAGCCCATCTGGGATACGAAACTCCCGGACCGTGATATTCTCCCCCACTCATTCCGCAAACGCCCTCGTTGCGGGTTGTTCTGTCGCTTCCTCGCGTCACACGCTCGCCCAACAAAACAACGACACTCTATTGGTTGCTTCATCGATCCAAGCTGTTCACGAACGGTCACTTGTGCACCTGACAAGTGTGGCATCCCTGGCCAACTGCACTCCTCGGCAGTACCCACGTTCGGCAATGCAGCTTGATCGAGACAAAACCAATAGAGGTTCCACCTTGAAACGTGATAGCGGACCCTTCCTAAATACAGGATCGTATTCCCCATTCAGTGGACAAATCCAGTTCCTTCCTATGCCCCCATTGGCATCCCCGAAGCTAGACGAGAGCCGCACCTTGTCCGAGCCCCTGGCCCCGGCGATCACTCTCCGCCCTCAAAGGACCGGGAAGACCACAGGATTTCCCTGAATCACCCACCTACTGGAGGGATCCCGCTCTGATACCAAATTGTCACGGGCCGACAGATTTCAATCGCGGAATATCCCGTGCGGCGCTTGGCAAGCCACGCCAAGCCAGCCTTTCCCCTTATCGCACGTCGGATCATACCACGCTTCGCTTAGCTTGGGCATCCGTCACATCGAGTAAGCCGAGTAGAACTCTTTAAGCACAACAACTGGTTTCGGCCTGCCATGGCCATCATCAGGAGAGCGGCATCAGCTCCCAACCAGTTTGTATACGGGAGGCCAAACCCGCCTTCAGAGCTCCTAAGGAATATATCATGTTCGATCCTAGAACTCCTAATACAAACCAATCTGATCCTACCCCCCTGACCCAGTTGTCCTATTGCCCTCTACAACGCCTACTCCTCACCATGACACCCCGAGCTTCACCCGAGCACGGGGAGAACTAGCCCATCTGGGATACGAAACTCCCGGACCGTGATAAATACATCTAACTTGCTCTCCTTCACGGTCTCAATTCTTGGCGAACTTACACACCCTGTGCTTTCGGAATTGTTCATTTGAGGATGTGTCCATTCTTGGCAATCTAAAGGGGTTACAGATTCTCAGCATTGTGTACTCTAAAATTCAGCGATTGCCCAAAGAAATTGGGCAACTAGTAGAGCTCAAGTCGTTAGACTTGAGCGGTTGTAGAGAACTTGAGGCAATTGAATGGGGTGTACTTGGAAGCTTGACCAAATTGGAGGAGTTGTACATGGAGGACAGCTTTCACCAGTGGAGTCCACGGGAGCAAACTGAACCAACCAATGCCAATCTTACTGAGTTGAATGAGATGAAGAACCTCCGCACTCTGCATGTATCCATTCCCGATCCAAGGGTGCTCCCAAAGGATCTAAACTTCGAGCAATTAACCAAGTTCAGAATCCTAATAGGTTATTCGCAGCAGCAGATGTTCCCTCCTCCTTGGATCCGTTACAAAGGATCAAGGACATTGGTACTGAGGTCGAATTCAACAAGCGATATTCTTCACGAAAAATGCATACAAAGTGCCTTATGCAAAATTGACGAGCTGTTTTTGGACGAGTTGAACATAACTGGGCAAAGTATCTCCATCGTGTCCTTCAGGACATTAAAAGTAGTACAAGTTTGCAAATGCGACAAGATGGAGGTTCTGTTTCCTTGTTCGGTGGTGAGAGAACTTCCACAATTGGAAGAGATCGAAGTTGTCGATTGCGAGTTAATGCGGGGGATATTAGAAGCTGATGATCATCGTGGCATACTTGCGTTGCCTAAGTTGCGTGTATTGAAATTGGGTCGCTTGCGAAATATGGAGAGTTTTCTTGCCGCCAAGTCGTCTCCCTCGAGGAGTACATTGGACAACCAAGTAGGCACTCAAATTGCATTCTTCAATGGACAACAGGTAACTTTCTATTAAATGAGTGTTAATTATTTATTAATTTTTCTTCCCTTTGCTAATGAGATGTAACGCACATTATGATGCTTTCAATTTGTTATTTTCAGTTTATTTTCTTCATAATTCCCTTGTCCGTTCATGTCTTCCCTGTAATTAGATAAAGCAAAATCTTCTGTTTCTCCTAACTTAGTAGAAATTCAACTAATTGAATGAAATATATGTAAATTTATCTTGTGAAAGGTTGCGAGTTATTTTAAATTTGCGTTCTGCAAGCCTATCGATATTAATAGGGTTTCATAAAGCAAAATTGAAGGGAATGTTTTTGGCATTAAATTAATTTCATAAGTAAAGTTATTTGTACTCCTTCGAAATGGATTCCATTGTATTTGTTATTATCCCAAAAAAATGTATAGTATGCTAACCTAGTTGATGGACGTTTTTTATTATATGTTTATTGTGCTTAAATAAGCGCTTAGTCATTTCATAGGCCCCATAATTGTAAGAGCACAGAATTTCCGGACTTTTGCATTCCATGTCCTGTTTAAATTGGTGGGGCTCAAAGACTCCCGCAACGTGATAGTTCCCTCGTCCGTAAAAAAGTGGGTGGAAATGTAAATTGTGGGCCTCACATGCTATTAATGTCTGATTACGACTTAATCTTCTTTTCATGCTTTGAGCTTCCGCGGAGAGAGCTTGGTTTCAATGATGTTGGAACTACTAACTAGTACTTCTCAGTCATTACACACTGGCCAAGCATTGCATATTTCATTGGGTTTCCTTCCTTTATTCTACGGATGGAATACAACTGGCTCACTAGTCAAATTAAGCTCTCTGCATTGTAAGTTCTTTACCACAGAAAAAGACTGGAAACTAGAAACGACATTAGAGTATGGTGATACTGATTTTCTTATTCTGTTTGTTCATTTTATTCTTTTTTTATTCTTTTTGTGTGACTCAATAATCCCCCCTTGGTACTCATCTATATTCACATCTCGGAAGTTCATGAATTCGGGATTTAACTAAATCACCAATTTCACGAACGAATTCCACAGGTTGCCTTTCCAAGTTTGGAGACATTAGAAGTCGATGAATTGCCCAATGTCGGGTTTATGTTTTCCCCATCCATGGTCAAATCTCTTGCACAATTGAAAAAACTAGAGGTCAAGGGTTGCAGGAAGATGGAGGCGATCATTACGGAGGAAGAAGGATTGGGAGGGGAAGTATCAGAAACTCTTGCATTCCCTATGTTAATTGATTTATGCTTGCAATGGTTGGAAAATCTGACGTGCTTCTCTTGCAAAAAATGTAAGATTTGTCTTTTGTTTTCATCATCGAAGATCTTCACGTAATTGGATTCATCCCTGGAATACAAATGGTGACGTTCTTTTTATCCAATGAAAAATCAAGTGACAGGTTCACAGGAAGGTCGGAGTCAGGGCGGTGTCCAATCACATTCCGGTGCGCTTTTCAATCGAGAGGTACATTACTAACGTTACGTCTATTAAATATACCAAAGCTAAAGCATAGCCAAAATTAAAACTAACCAAATTTACTTACAATCTTTGCTTCGGTTGAAATATCTCACAAGAAAATCAATAGCGCACAAGCATAAGTATTCAGAGTTGCTGATATATACGAGTTGGTATTTCTTACCATCACCAGCAGAAGGAATTTGAGCCCGCTCCCCGTCAGCAAAGAGTCGTGCAAATTTGAGTTGTGGGTCCCACATGCTTGTTGGGGATGACGATAGTCCAATGAACGAAACACAAAAAAAGTCAAAACTTGTTGTATGGATGGGAGCGATGGGTGAAGGATTTTCTAGAGTTATAACAATGAACCTTTGGAAAAACGGAAATAAAGCTTTCCATTGTAGAGCAGGGATAATTGGGTCTTTTCACCTAACATTTTATGGTCTCATACATGTATTGTAGGCTGCGAATTTACACTCGCCCTTAAAGAAATTACCACGAGGAAGATCAATTCGGATGGGTTATATGAGCTTACCTTACTGAAAGTAATTTACCTTGAAAGCTTTATTTTCTTTTTGCTTTATGGGGGACTAGTTTTCGTTGTCACTGGAAAACTGATGATCATTTTTTTTTTTGGGGTTTCAAAAACTGATGGTCAAGTTCATTAGTTGTCTTTTGATGTCATATAATTGCATTTTGTCTTGTAAAATTAGCTTTTGTTTATCATCAATTTTTGTCATCACAAAAATTATCTAAAGGTCGTCAAGTAATTTACCTTGAAAGTATTAAACGTGTAGGACACAAAGCGTAGCAAAATATCAAACCCTTAGTCAGAAGCATCGTGACAAGTTGTTGTCGAGAATCGACATTACAAAAGGGCAATTGGTCATTTTGCATAATAAAACCTTTGTCATCTCAAAATGCGACTTAGAGAAGAGTCACAAGCACTATGTAATTGAAAGACTTTTGAACACAAAATTGATAAATTAGATCATGACAACAACAATTAATGGCAAAAATTGAGGGCAATAATTTATGGTATATTAAATTCTAGACTAGTAGGTGGAAACTTAGTTAGCTATTTAACCAGCTTTAATGATGACATTTACTCGGAGATCCTTTCGGTATAGTCTTTACACCAAGTTGAAAGAAGATGACAATTCTTTCAAGTTAAAAAAAAAGGAGTATTTACAGGAAAAAACGTACTTTATTATTTGGTTTTTATCAATGAAACCACCATTCCGGTATCCAGAATCGGCCATTGGATTTAATCAAAAGGATTTCCACTTGTTAAATTGGACATTGATAGTAATTTACTAAAATTAAACAGAATTAGTAAACTAAGGATAAACAATTTCCCAATTAAGAGAAGCTCACGGCTGCAGCGGAGTAGAGCGTTTTACTTGACTAGACAAGATTTCCCTTTCATAATTGCATGATTTTCACTGAAGTTGAAAGGTGGAGCTTTGCTTCTTTTTTTCTTTTCTTTTCTTTCTTTTGTCGTGGTAATCTTGTTGGGTATGACGATACTCCAATGAACGAAACACAAAAAAGTAATAACTTGTTGTATGGATGGAAGTGATGGGTGATGGCGTGGCAGATGAGAGATTGAGAGCAACATGATTAGTTTCCTCATCCGTAAAGAGTCGGTGGAAATGTAAATTGTGGGCCCCACATGCTATTAATGTCTGATTACGACTTAATCTTCTTTTCATGCTTTGAGCTTCCGTAGAGAGAGCTTGGTTTCAATGATGATGGAACTACTAACTAGTACTTCTCATAGTCATTACACACTGGCCAAGCATTGCATATTTCGTTGGGTATCCGTCCTTTATTCTACGGATGGAATACAACTGGCTCACTAGTCAAATTAAGCTCTCCGCATTGTAAGTTCTTTACCACAGGAAAAGACTGGACGCTAGAAACGACATTAGAGTATGGTGATATTGATTTTCTTATTCCGTTTGTTCATTTTATTCTTTTTTTGTTCTTTTTGTGCGACTCAATAATTCCCCTTACCCTTGGTACTAATCTATATTCACATCTCGAAAGTTCATGAATTCGAGATTTAACTAAATCACCAATTTCATGAACGTATTCCACAGGTCGCCTTTCCAAGTTTGGAGACATTAGAAGTTCTTGGATCGCACAACCTCGGCTTTATGTTTTACCCATCCATGGTTAAATCTTTTGCACAAGTGAGAAAACTAAGGGTAGGCTTTTGCAAGAAGATGGAGGCGATCATTATGGAGGAAGAAGGATTGGGAGTGGAAACTTTGGCATTTCCTATGTTAACTGATTTACGCTTAGAGTGGTTGAAAAATTTGACGTGCTTCTTTTGCAAAAAATGTAAGATTTATCTTTTGTTTTCATCATCGAAGATCTTCGCGTAATTGGATTCATCCCTGGAATACAAATGTTGACGTTCTTTTCATCCAATGAAAAACTGGTGACAGGTTCACTAGAAGGTCAGAGTCAGGACGGCGTCCAATCACATTCTGGTGCGCTCTTCAATCGAGAGGTACGTGACTAACGTTACGTCTATTAAATATACCAAAGCTAAAGCATAGTCAAAATTAAAACTAACTAAATTTACTTACAATCTTTGCTTCGGTTAAATATTTGATTAAATATGTATCATGATTATTTGCAATGAACAACTTGCTCGTCGGGTCATGCACGCCACAAAAGCGAATTCTGTTGGGTAGGTGCAAAATTGCTCAATAAAAAAATTCATATAGTGTTAATTAAAGTAGGATTACATATATTTTGACAAGCGGAAAAGAAAGGACCATCAGGAGGTTCCTCACTAGCCTTCACAAAGCCGCTTTTCACTCGCTTCATGGTATCAGCTCCGGTATTCCTGGATTGATACCGTATGTACTCATAGATGTATTTGGACGTACTTTTGACACCACAAGCACAGATTTGTGTTTGATATACTGTCAAATTGGTTATTGATAGTGATTTACAAAATCTAAAGAGAAGTTATTAAACTAAGGACAAAGAATTGCCCAGTTAAGGAAAGCGCACGGGTATTTTGTCAAGCAAAAATTGACAGTGGGGCCCAAGACTCCTGCAATATAAGTTAGAGGGTCCCACAAGGCAGTGTGTCTTAGTACAATTGTTCGCCTTCCCTTCCCTCCTGCGGCCTCTTAATTGTATGAGATGCTCTAGGAAACTAGAAACCATATTTGTATGCGCGCGGATCCTCTGCCCTAATGGTATCAGACAGGGAGTGCCCTGGTCAATTCCATCCGTCCGTTGATTGAACGGACGGATGGGATTGATGGGGAGCAAAAGTGACCAAAAAAAAAAAATTAGCCTAGCTGCAATTTTTTTTTTATCGTGGCCGTCCGTTAAATCACGGACAGCCACGATCACATCAGGGCACCCCTGCCCTGATACCACCAGGGCAGGTGATCCCGGATCCTATTCGTATAGAGATTTTTTTATTCCTTTTTTTTGTCTCCTTTTGTGCAACTTAATAATATCCTCTCCTCCCATTCGCATTCCTCTATATTTACATCTTGAAAATTCCTGAATTCATAATCAAATAGAATCACTAATTTCGCGTGATCGAATTCCGCAGGTTGCCTTTCCAAAATTGGAGACATTAGAAGTAATGGGCTTGGGTAACCTCGGGTTTATATTTTACCCTCTCATGCTTAAATCTCTCGCCCAACTAAGAGAACTAAGCGTAAGGGATTGCGGGAAGATGGAGGTGATAATTACGGAGGACGAAGGGTGGGGAATTGAAGCATCAGAAACTTTGATATTCCCGATGTTAACAGATTTAAACTTAAATAATTTGAAAATTTTGACGTGCTTCTCTCGCGAAAAGTATAAGATTGATTTATCATTTTCATCTCTGAAGGTCATCTTGTAGATTGATTCATCCCTGCAATACAAATAATGACATTATTTACATCCAATGAAAAAACGATGGCAGGTACACGAAAAGGTCGGAGTCAGGATGGCGTCCAATCACATTCCAGTGCGCTCTTCAATCGAGAGGTACCGTGATTAAAATTAACTAAATCTACATACAATCTTTAGTTTGGTTGAAATATCTCACGAGAAAATGAGTAGCCCACAAGCATAAGTATTTAGTCGAAGGAAGCTTGACTCTCCCCTAGGTGCACCAGCATAAGGAATCTCTGAGCCCGCTCCCCGTCAGTAAAAAGTCGTGCAAATTTTAGTCTGTGGAAATTTAAGTCTGTGGGTCCCACATGCGAGTGTGTTTGAGTACCGACTTATTTTCCTCCCATGGGTAGAGCTCGCTCTCGAACATAACTGAAATAGATCGGGGGTGGCAGTACTCCAATGAGCGAAGCACGAAAAAGTAGAACTTTGGGAGATTGCGAGCAACTTTGCAGATGAAGGATTTTCTGGAGTTATGCTTTACGCAAAAAATAAAATAAAGCTTTCCATTGTAAACAGGGACAATTGTTTTTTTTTTTTCACCCTAAATGTTTTGGTCTCAAGACACGTAGGCTGCAGGTTTATGCTTAATCTTAAAGAAAATTCAAAGGGAATTAGGTGTATTTAGTTCTTTCATAGTGTGGAATGATGCAAATAAGATATTGTATGTTTGACCCTATCAATCCCGTTTCCAATTGCTCTCTCTTTTGTTCCTAATTGCTAATATTCTTCCTCAAGCTATCCTCGGCTGCATTTTTCTTTTACCACATCAATTCAGTGACTTCTAAGTTTGAACGTTAATTAATGGTTACCCTTTTGAGGCGGTACTTTCATTAAAATAATTTAAAAGAGAATGAGTAGCATATAAGAATATGTGTTGAGAGTTTCCAAAAAGTATGAGTTGCAAATTTCGTACTTTTAATTTCTCTAGAAATTGTTTCCATAAAGATGGTTGTACATCTCTACTGATACCTGCACACACACACACAAACACACACACACACACATTGAAAGCAATTGAAAAAACAAAATTGAGAGGAAAGTGAGCAGTTAGGTTCAAGAGTTCGAACGAAGCTTTACTCTCTCTTAATTTCGAGCACTTAGACTTCATTTGCATTTACAAGATCTCACTTTTTTTTTTCCTAATCGAAGGAAGCTTTACTCTCTCTTAATTGCACCAGCAAAAGGAAATCACTCATTTTAGTTTTTACATGAACTGCAACACCATTCTTATGAAAATGTTGTTAAATAAATAAAATACATTTCGCAGATCAGCCATTTCAATCGAGTCATCTGACTCGTCCAGCAATGATAAAAGATCAATGAATTTTAAAGGGAAAATTCAATCGATTTAAGTATGTTTAGTTATTTTAAGTGTGGAATGATGCGAGTAAGATTTGTTCTTTTGACCCAAGTAATTTTTTTAATTGCTTTCTCTTAGACTAATGTGATTATATAATTGTTATATGAGCATATCCAGATTATTATTTTGTCCATTGTCAACAGAATCTGGTCAGAATAGAATTCCTAGTTCTTTATTTGTCTCCAGTAATTCAAATAGCCTTCCCTTCTCATCCTAGAGTCATCCACATCAGTATGAAGATGTTTTGCTAACTTTTTTTTATTTTTTTATTGTTTTTTTTCCATTTGTGCAACTTAAGAAAGAACACAAATTTCATGAATCCGTAATTTACATCTTGGCACTAATATGTATTTACATCTTGGAAGTTCATGAATTCATAATTTAACTGAATCACCAATTTCGTGAGCTTAATACCCGCAGGTTGCGTTCCCTAGCTTGGAGAGATTAGGTATCAGTGGCATGGATAACATCGAGATGATATGGGACAATCAAGTTGTTGCGGAATCTTTCTCCAAGCTAAAATCACTTCTTGTGGATGAATGCAATAAGCTAGTGATTGTTGTTCCTCCTTTCGTTCTAGGACGACTTAAGAGCCTGGAAAGTTTAGAGGCAAAAGCATGTGGTTCACTTGAAGTTATTTTTGGACTTCAGCCACTAATTCCTCTAGATGGGCATCCTGTTGCTCTTCCGTTAAAAGAGCTGACAGTATCAGGATCACCAAAGCTAAAGTGTGTATGGGATAAGGAACTCCACCATCAAGTTAAATTCCAGCGTCTACGTTCTATTAGCGTTTCCAAATGCAATAGCATCACCTCTCTATTTCCAGCCTCAGTAACCAGAGATCTAACCCAACTTGAGGAGTTGGTAATCCGTGAATGTGGCATTGCAGAACTAATCGAGAAGGAAGAAGGACTACTAGTTCCCAGGTTTGTATTCCCAAAGTTAACCTCCCTCCAGCTTGAGCTTCTGACAGAGTTGAAGTGCCTCTACAATGGAGCACATACATCTCATTGGCCGACATTGAAGACCTTAAAGATGGACGACTGTAGCAAAGTGGAGATACTTGCTTCCCAGCCCGAGAATGAGATACCAAGTCATAAACAGCCTCTCTTCTTGATAGAAAAGGTACAACCCAAGATTATTTTTTTAGCTTCCATGGTGAATATTTGAAGTGATGGTTAATGTCAAAGCCAAGCGTCGCATAAAAGTAGCTCTAAAAACGAGGACGTAAATTGGACGACTCTCTTTGAATCCACAGAAAAATTACTACATTGAAATATCATATGTTCTTCAAGTGTTGACCAAACATTCTTTTCCAAGTTTGACGTACCAAATGCATAATCATTGAAACCTTAAAAAAAGGTTAATTCCAATGGTTTAGCTCTCTCGTAAGTACCACAAAGATTGAAAAAAGGTGGCATGTGGTGTGAACTTACCATGGCACAAAGTGTGTTGTCTAATTTGAACCCTATACAGATATAGATATTATTCTAAAAATGGAAAGATGGGACATTATCATTGACATTAACAACTTAAATTCGTGCAATTGTGGCTGTAATTGATGCAAATGTTATTTTCACAATGGATATATCTATAGAAAGATGAATGTAAGGAGTTACTTAAATTTATATATGGATACAAGTCAAATATAAAATATCACCGATGATGTTTGTTTCATGAGGGCACATATCTTTCGGTTGAGTCACAAGAGACTCGATATTCGAAAATTCAGTTATTGTGCACAATATGCAGCAATTATACCATAATACATGAATACTTTTTTTTAAACTAAGCTGACTTTAGGTTCGAATTTGACTATATTTATTTTCAGGGTGCATTCGCTAATCTCCAAGAGTTGAAATTGGATTTATCCGAGCAGGTGGAGATATGGCGTGGGAATTTTCATGATGAAGAATCCTTCTCCAAGCTCAGAGTTCTTGAGCTTCGGCTTCGTCATCTTTCGAAGGAATATGCAACATCCACTTGCCGTTTTGTGGAGAGCTTAACAAACTTGGAAGAGCTAGTTGTATGTGAATCTTATCTAAAAGAGCCAACCCACAATGTGGACGCCATAGGTGGCCCATGTCAGGAGCTAAAAATAATATTACCTCCAAGACGTATTCAACATCTGAAAACTCTAGATGTGTCACATTTTCATGGATTATCAAGTATGTTCACGCCAGCAATAGCCGAAAATTTGGTGGCACTGGCAAAATTAAGAATAAGTAATTGTGGGAGATTGACAGAAGTCATTACTGATGAGGAAGGTCCGGAGGAGCGTGTAGTGGCTTTTAATCAATTGAAGTATATGGAGTTGGAAGGGCTGATAGAGTTGAGATGTTTCAGTCCCGGTGGATGCGCTTTGAGGTTCCCTCTCTTGGGAGATGTCATTGTGAATGGATGTCCCAATATGGAGTTTTTCTCCAAGGGACCAATAGATGCCCCAAAGCTGGAGAGAGTAAAAGTAGATTTGAAGGAACGGTGGGGACCAACTGAGTACGATCATTTTTGGAAGGGAGACCTCAATATCACCATCCAAAATTTGTATGAAGAAATGGTATGCATCATCAATTACTAAATTCTGTGCAATTGGATTTTTTTTTTAATCACCAACAAAGTAATTGCTTTTTTGCTAACTAGAATATTACACTTACTGATGCATTTCCGGACAGCCTGAGGTTGCCAGGGCTGAGTTCGTGCGGTTGATTGATTTCCCCAAGCTCATTGGAAAGTGGCACAACCAACATAATCCCATCGATTCATCTTGGCAATTAAAAACCTTGGTGGTGGATAAGTGTCCATCATTTATTAATGCTATGCCATCCAAATTGATGCTTGTTTTAGAGAAAATGACGAGCTTGCAAGTGCGCGATTGCAAATCCTTGGAAGAAATATTCGATCTTCAAGGGCCTAAGGTTGTGGAAAGCACTCGGGCGCTACCTTGCTTAGAGGATTTGATCTTGATCAATCTACCAAAGTTGAGGCAACTATGGAACAAAGATCTTCAAGGAACGATGCGCTTCAATTCTCTTTCTTCTCTGACTCTCTATAAATGCAGCAACCTGAGACATGCTTTCACTCCATCAATGGCTTGCTGCCTTGCCAATCTATATCGTATGAAAATAAGGGAGTGTGATCAGATGGAAGGAGTGATCGAAGAGGAAGAAGGGCAGGGAAACGCAGTGGAGAAGATTACATTCCCAAATCTTTGGACGATTAAGCTGGAATGGTTGCCCAATTTGACTAGTTTCCTCTTTGGGAAGAATCATATGCTCGAATGCCCTGAATTGGTTGTGCTGACAATTACCCACTGTCCAAAAATGAGAAGTTTGGCTTGGCAATCTTTGACAGAGATTGATGACGGCACCCCTTCACTTTTCACTCCACAGGTCAGTCTTTCAAACAAATGGATTTTTGGCATTTCATTTGTAACATGTTCTTGAAGAATTGGACAATGCACGGTATGTGCCATGTGCGGACAAAAATTGATAGATATAAATGTTTGTAATATTTACCTCCCCACACTCGTCCAGGATCACATCATGAATTTTTAATGCAAAACAATTAGGTATTAATAAAAATGGACGGTCTCAAAATCATCTAATTATAAGTAATTTCTGACACAGTAGCATTCGCTTGATTTGCACGGATTTTATATACATAATCGTCGAGCATCTAGTACAAAGATTAATTTATAATCCATTCGACACAGTTTAGAAGAGGTTGCTATCAACGCAGAATAATGGGGAATATACAGGTACCCATCATCATCATCATCTAGTTTTTTGAAGAATAAAAATCAATTCTCAAATTCATTTTGATTGGTCAAGCGACTTACAAGCTTATACTTTACCAATTTTATTTTAGTGTACATCACTTCTTAAAAGGCAAATAAGACATACTAACTGATCACGTGAGTCTTTCCCCTCCCCTTTTTTGGCCTTAATTTCTCTCTATTGTTACTTGTGAGTAGAATGTTTAATCATAATGAGCATCCACAAATTTGTTTACTCTTTAATTGTAAGAGTTATCGCTAGTTATTCATTTACTTCTAATGTCAGTTACATATATGAGCTGTCGCGTAATGTCAGTTATCTTCCCATCCCGAGGACATTTCAAAAAGTCATTATAACACTCAAATCAAGAATCCTAATAGATTTGTGGAAGTATGAAACTAGTGATCTGATTTTTTTTTTTATTGTGATAAGTTGTGATAGCGTTAATTTAATTTTTGTGTCAAATATGAGCTGCCATTTATTATCTCTCCCACATTGTTAGGTAATTTCAAAAACTCATCAAAATCCTCAATCAAGAATATTAGTAGATTTAAAAATGTGTGGAAAGTCATTGTCATATTCGGGTATCTCTCACATGTTTACTCTTCAATTCTATGAGTAAATTCGTTAGAAGTCATAACACAGTTAAAAAAAAATGAAGCACGGTTGATGTTCCCCAAAGCCCAAATAAACATAATGTTGTCATCCACTTTCGTTTTCCTTTTTTTTTTTCCTTCTCTTTTTGCCTCCACGCACCCAAACAAAAATACAAAATCCTCTACACAAAACATCAATCGAGGATAAGAAATTGGTTGTCATATGGCAAAGAAATGGGGGTAGTGGACCTCCATCCTTATCGAATATTCATGGACATGGTTATATAATCATCTTCCAAGTCCATGCTATAACAAGCAAATAAACATCATAGTACTAATTAATTTTACCTAACACATGTCATACTAAGATAATGTTACTGATTCGCTTTTGGTAATAAATATTGAATTTTTCTAAATATACCAGAGATGAGAATGGGAAGTTAATTTCTTTCAATTGACAGGAAAGATATGCAGAATCAGCTTATACCTATCGTTGGAGCATCGTAATCTTACGCCCACTAATACGTCATTGGAGCGAAAATTAGGAAGAGAGAAGAAGAGTATGTGTGTTGTGTTTGTATATGTACATGCACGTGTCAAAGCTGCTTTGAACTGTGCTTCAGCCTCATTCATTCCTTGAAGCAAAATACATCCAAAAAATTCTTACCTTGTCTGATGGTGCATTATCAAAAGATCAGGGCAACCAACTTTGATGATGATCAGCGCAAACAAATCTGAGAGTTGGAGAACCAGAGAATTCGTAATTGCATCTTTCCAAAAACTAAAGGGATAAGGCGTTGCTAGTATTAAATGTGAAATAAGCCACTTAAAATCCGATGCTTAATGTACCATTGATTATAAATTATTTATCAATTCATGTCTGTCGCAATGCAATATATGTGGCCTTCGTCACTAGTCAACTAAGATGAAAGCATGCATCATTCCCTTCTCGCTTATGCCACTGATAGGCTCTTGCATTCTCATGATTTGTGAGAGCGACGAAAGTTTGAAAATCCCTTTTGAGGTCATAACTCAATGTAATCACATTCATTGTGTCACTTTTTTCTCAATATGGCAGGTACAATTTCCTCGGCTTCAGCTGATGGTTCTTTCCCACATGGACAATTTAAGCAAAATATGGGTCGATGATCCTCAAGAAACTCTCCCATTTGACTGTTTGGGCAAAGTGGATGTTCAGAATTGTAAGAGCCTTGAAAATTTGTTTCCGTACTGGGTGGCTACAAGTCTAAACCAACTTAAGGAACTTCGAGTGGAATCTTGTGGGATCGAGGAAATAGTCGCTAATGGAGATGACACTTTGCACTCCGCTACGGCTCAAGTTCTTTTCACGAAACTAACCTCTCTGGTGTTACATGATATGCCACAACTCGAGAGTTTCTGCCCTAACTTGCCTACTTTGAATTGGCCATCCTTGGGGGAATTGCGAGTGACTCACTGTGATAAAATGAACGTGTTATCTTTTGCAGCATCTATAAACAAGTGGACTCAGAGAAACGATCAAGAAGATCTTTTGGACCAAGAAGCGCACTTTTCGTTTGAGAGGGTATGCTTACAACTAATTTTCCTCAGTTTCTACTTAGTTCTTTAATGTACTCACTAATCTCATGTCCTCTACATAATCACGTCACAATATGTTACTGTAGAAAATATAATCTCCCTCGCAAATCAGTTTGTCGGCAACATAAGATATTTTTAATATCTCAAATATATTTTTCATTTGTGGAAACGCATAAGATATTCCATTACGTTGAATTACAAGATTAATTACAGATTTTTGTGGACTACACGATATGTTTGGACTCTTATCTTATCTGATGGCGCTCCTTGGGGAAGTAAATGAGGATTTCGCGCCAGATGCTCTCCATTGTTGACACGTCTTACATTGTACTTTTATTCTCTTTTTATTTTCTATAAGAAAAATAAACTCAAACAATTTTCTTTTTTTAACTTTTTCTTTAATTCGCCCATCATATTTCCTTTTTTTTTCTTGTCTAGCCCGTTATATTTCATGTCCACTGCATAATCACGTTAGAAAATAGTACTATAGAAATCCCGAAACCCCTCACCTACAAGTTTGCAAAGGACATAAGATATCTCTTATATCTTAAGCACACTTTTAAGTTTGTGGACCCCATATTTTTTTGAAACATTATAAGTGCACCTCATTTCATAAAATTCCAAAGATGATAAATTTTTATTGACAGGATTAGTTATATCTAATATAACAGGAATTTGGTGAGCTGGAGGGCTCTTGAATTTAGATTCACTACCAAGTTAACGATAGCATCCTCTACTTTAAACTTGTATGCAGAGAGCTCTTTAGATTTAATGAATTGTAAGGAGATGGTCACCTAAAACGCAAATCAAATGAAATTGGTTTACCTTTTCAATTGGTGATTTATTGCTCAATCTCCAGTTGAATTTACTTCTCTCATTGTATTGGCAATTTGGCAGGACTTTCCCAACTTAGAGAGGCTTTTCTTAGTCCATAAAGATATTGAGATGATACAGGATGGGAAATATCTTGATGACAACTTTGGCAAGTCTAGAGCATTAACATTGGCATGCTTTCATGATGAAAAGGCCGTCTTCCCATCCAGGTTCCTCGTAGAGAGATTTCAAAATCTGGAAAGCCTTGAGGTCTTTTGTAGCTCCTTTGAAGGTATATTCCCTGACGAAGGATTTGTTGACGAGGAAAGAAATTCGGTGCTTGAAAGTTTAAGAGAACTTAAGTTGAGCAAGCTACAAAAGCTAAAGCGTGTGTGGAAAGAAGACTATTTAGCATCCAAAATTCTTCGGATCATCGAGACACTTGAGGTTTGGGATTGTCACGTTTTGACGATCTTATTTCCAACAGCGACATCCTTCCAGAATTTGAAGAAGTTGGTGGTGAAGAATTCTTCTGGATTGATACATTTAGGAACAGCTTCAGCGGTCGCAAGTTTGATGCATCTTGAGGAGATGACTATAATAGGATGCGAAAAAATGAAAGAAATAGTAGCAAACGGTGAAAATGGAGGAGGACAAGTGATTTCTTTTGTGAAGCTAAAAAAGTTGACACTCGAGAATATGGCAAGCCTAGAATGCTTCTCCTCCACCACAAGTTGCATCTTGAGGTTTCCATCCTTGTATTATATTGAAGTGGAAGAGTGCCCCAAAATGAACATCTTTTCTAAGGGTACGCTAAGCACGCCAAAGCTATATTATGGGATACTGTTTGGATACGGCAACTGGAATCACGACTGGGAGATTGATCTGAATAGAGCCATAAAAAAGTTGTCGGCATAAACAAATATATATAAATGCGCAATAATAAAAATGAGGTAAAGTAGATTTAGTGGAGATCCAATTGAAATCCATGTCTTTCAGCAATTTTCATTTTTCCCTTTTCCCTTCCCCCCCGGCCGGGGAGAGGAAGAAGAAAAGTTGAATGACGAATGAGATATTTTCATCTTTCGTTTCTTTGCTTCGTTCGGTCAGGTGACATCATCCATGACCCACCCCCATCGGATCTCGCCTCCATCACTGCAAAGGATTCTTCTTGCCAGCTGAACAGTGCGCCGCGCCCTCCCATCATTGCTGGAGAGAAGACGGAAGTGCGACGCCGGAGATGGCACCCTCGAGTCCGGACAGTCCTCGCTTCATCGAAGATGTTACTCTCTACCACGCACTTGAAATCCCGGCGAACTCGTAAGTTCACGCTTCTTCATCAACATCATTTCTCCGGCTGCCAGGATTTCATGCGATTGCGCGTAAATTCGTTGAAGTCGGAAGCTGGTTTTGTTAAAACCTTCCTCAATCGTTGTCTTCTTCGACGAGAGCTCTCTTTCTAAATTCGTTCTTTTTATCCTTGCCCCTTTGACTTCAGATCATGTAGCTTACCTTAGAATTGCCCCTAGAATCTACATCTTGTTTATCACACTGGCCGGCTGTCTGAAAGTGTGGATTGGCAGAGTACTCCCAGTGGATTGATCCATAAACATTTAGACAGATTGTGGCCAGTGAAGATAAGGAGCTTTCCACACAAGCGTGTGGCCCTCTTCTATGCCGGTAGGAGAGCATTTGCTACAGAAACGAGTCTGTGCAGGGAGATCTCTGGGTGTTCATGCTCATCGATGGAGATGATATTGTGTTCAAAGTCTCAAAGCTGGTGAGTACCGGAGTTATTTGATTGAGATGAATATTGGGCATGCCGCTTCACGCCACTTTCAAGGCCGATACGAATTGAAATTTTTGCGGCTTCCTTTTGAGCTGCGCTTGAAACAATTGAACAGCTTCAATTAAAATCTTCAATTCCATCCATAATCCAGTCATCGATGTCTTTGCTTTTCCCCCGCGCTTGTGGTTTGTGTGGCTGAAGTTCATTTGTGCGTGGATGTGTGTGTATAGGACATGGAGAGCATAGATTTTTTTGACAATTGACTTTGGATTGCCGGCTAAGTTTGATGACTTTCATTATATTGTTTACTGTCTATCAAAACTCACAAAACTAGCAACTACCCCCCTGAACTCACTTTGTATGATTTGATTCTCATTAGTGTATGCTTATGTTTGGTTTTTTTAAACCATATGTTGGTTTCTCAACCATGTATATGGGCAGACTGCTCCTGTTCAATTCACTAGGAAAAGTATTCAGGAAAACAAGCAAATCGCTAGTGTCAGGTATTCAGACAAATAGACGGTAAAGCTGAGGCGCTATGGACACAATAGGGGCATTTTTTTCTGCCGGTCTGCATGTGGAAGATGTTTGTGTGTTTACTCTCCTTGATAGGGATGATGTTGTGTGCAGAGTCTACATATTCACTGGTGCTGGTAAGGACGTGACTTACATTGATCGAGATGAACTCTGGAAGTGTCACTTTGGCTGTTCCAAAATAAATTCAGTATTACTAATAATATCTTCTTTCTATAGTCTTGATGAGTCAGTGAACCGTACTTATATTCCGATTGGGTTTGTAAGTTTTGCAATAATCCAGATGCACACACTCATAAATGCCACATTCCAAATCTGAATGAACCAAAAAGGATGTGCGTCAGGATGTCCTTTTTGGTTGATCCATTCTTGTTATGTTCTTCTTCATTTTGAATTTGAAATCAAGTCTCATAGGTTTATTAAGATTATGGGTTTTATTTTTCCCACAGGAATACCAAAGAGGTTCATGAGAAAATATGGTGAGAATCTCTCGAAAAGGATGCTTCTGAGTGTGTCAAATGGTGCAATTATTTGGCCTATGGAATTGGAAAATGTGATGAGATGGTTTGGTTATCAAAGGGTTGGAATGAATTTGCAGAGCATTACTCTGTCAAAGAGTCTGGACAGTCCTTGCTATCAACATCATACTCAACCCCCACTATTGAAGTCCGGCAAACTCGTAAGTTGAATGCTTATTCACTCATCATTTCTCCAGTCTGCCAGAATTTCTTCCGATTTTCTTGTCTTCTTGCACGTAAATTAGTTGGAAGTTGGAAGCTGGTTTCGGTAAACCTTCCTCAATCATTGTCTTTTCCCTTGCATCTTTGACTTCAGGTCATGTAGCTTAACCCTAAAATCTACATTGTGCTTGCTTCTCCAATGAGTATATATGGTCTCTTTTTATCACACTGGCTGTTTAAAAATGTGGATGGACAGAGTACTCCCTGTGGATTCATCAAGAAACATTTTCATGGAAACAGAAAAGATTCGACTCTTAGACATATAGGCAGATTGTGGCCGGTGAAGATAAGAAGCTTTCCCCACTATCATGTGGCCTTCTTTTTAGCAATTGAGTCTTTTTTCTGCTTATATTACTCTCTTTTCTTTGTTCTTAACAAATTCTTGAACAGGTTTTAAGAAACTCTGTTGTTTTTCAATCTCGTTTGATTACAAAATACTGACTCCCAAACTATTGTAAATCTTGTCATAGCAAGTCAAATTGATGTAGTGCACATAAACTGTTTCTAAAGCTGTCATTTTATAAGTACAGGGAGGACCAAACAGTCAAGCAGATTGGCATCATGAGCTGGTTTTTTATGGTTCCACTCACCCAAGGCCTCTCATTGCTCTTGAACCGCCAACAAATTTCGAATGGAGCATCCCTTTTCAAGGTGATGATGAGGCAATCTTGTGTTAAAGATGGCATGGTAAGATCCCAAGCTTATTAACTCAAACTGGCATGTCTGAAAGTCAAATATATGAAGGCTATTCATATCCTTGCTTTTTCTCTAGTGTTTTTCCAAGTTAACTTCGCTTGTGTAAAAAATCACATGACATGTTATTTTCCTGGAAATGTTAATGGGTATATGTTTAAAACCAGTTATATATCTTAAAAATGGAATAATTGAAGCAGGCAAAAGAATCAAAGGTAGGGCATAAGCTGGTGGACAGAGGTTCGAGAAGATAACAATCTTCTCCTCTTTAGAGGATGTGCAGAGTGTACATATTTTCTGCTGCGTGGGGCAGGCATTCTTTTCTGCTGGTTGGCCTGTATTTGCAAGAGAAAATCTTTTGCATGTAGAGGATGTGCAGAGTTCACATATTCGCTAGTGCTGGTAAGGAGTCGATTTACATAAATTGAGATGAACTCTGGAAGTGTCACTTTGGCTGGTCCAAAATAAATTCGTATATCAAATAATGTGACGTCCTGGAAATTCCAACTTCTGTAAGATTCGGAATTCAATAAAAGGATATTAAGTGGAATTACAGTCGATAAATATTTTGGACCATTAGGACTGAAGTGACGATAATTTGGACGAATCCCGAAGCCTCAGTTATTTTAGATTAGAATTCGAATTTTTGGCCGTTGCGAATTAGGATTTCTATCTTCGTGCCCAAATTAACCCCAACCGAGCCTAGCCTTCGAAACTATCAAAATTTCACTTCATCCAGTGTATCAAAATTTCGTTTCAGTCCCGGAGTG
Source organism: Rhodomyrtus psidioides (assembly GCA_021437785.1). Lineage (NCBI taxonomy): Eukaryota > Viridiplantae > Streptophyta > Magnoliopsida > Myrtales > Myrtaceae > Rhodomyrtus > Rhodomyrtus psidioides. The sequence continues at coordinate 15,045,183 of JAILYB010000003.1, read as the reverse complement.
GCAAATGACCAAAATACCCCCACCCTTATGCCTAAGAGACAAAACCAATCAAAGCCAAATGAGACAAAATGGCCTTTAAAGTCTTCATGGTGGCCCCCTCTCTCTCTTCCCCATGCCCCATCAGCTCACGTCTCCTCCTTCTCTCTCTCTCCTCTGCTCAGCCACTGCTTCTTCTTCGTTCTTCTTTTTGAGCCGTGGACGACCAAGACCAACTCCTCCTCCATCGTTCGTTTGTCACGCGATCACCTCAGCCCAACCGACCTCCACCTCGTCCAGCTTCCTCCTGCCGTCACCCTGAGTCGAGCCCGGCCGCCGTTCGTCGCCGGAGCCGCCGTGGTAAGCTATGAAACCGCCGGTGCTCTGTTTTGAGGCCAGTTCGTTTGTTCTTGAACCCCGGCCATTTCCGACGCCTCCACCGCTCGTCATCACCGTCGTTCGACTCCTCTGACCTCTCTCTTACTTCCCCCAGCTCGTGAAAGATCATTGTTGTCGGTGGAGCTCGTGAGAAGCCCCGAAAGCCTCCCCTGTTTTCTACCGCGGGTTACCCTGTTTTTGCCCGGTTCTGTGCGTCGCTGCTCCACCGCCATCGGCTGCCTTCCGCCGCCCTCCGCCGGTCCTAGCTAAACCCCTCTGACCCCTAGGTGAGTCTTACACCCTTGGCCGGCCTTGTCACAGCTCGTGGGATCGGGAACCGCCCTAGAGAGCCCTGTTTTCCCCTGTTTTTGCACTGACCCGGTTCTGTTTAGGTCGCCGGCCGCCGCTCACCGGAGCTTCGTCGCCGGCCACCTGTCCCGGCGACCTCATGAGACCTTCCTGAGGTGTTCCCGAATATTTGGTTCGAGTCGCCGCGCGGTACTCTGTTTAGTTGCCGAGAACCGCCGCCGTCGCCATTGACCGTCGAGACCGCCCGAGCTCTCACTCACTCTGTGAGTTGACCCTAACCCTTGGTTAGGGCGCTAATTGCGCCTAGGAATAGTTGATTACGGAATTTGGGTACATGATCGGGGCCGGTTTAGTTAGAAATTGGGCTAAGTTAAATGGCCGATCGATTAGATTATTCGGGGGTGATTTAATTATCTGTGGCTAATTGTGGTAGAATAGTAATTGATTGATTGGTTGATAATTCATTGATTGTGGTTCGATTATGAGTGAGCGAACAATTGGTGTGTTAAATCAATCTGGTTAATAATTGTCATGGCACGAATTGAGCTTGATATTGCCTGATTGAATTGGTTGCTCGTGATTTAGTCATTGACCTCATGGATTTGATCGCCTCGCTGACATGCCTGACTGAGTGTCTTGAATGGCCATGGGCCGAGTCTGTTAGCATGTCTGTAAGAGTATTTGGCACTAATCAAAGATAATTAATGGATTGATTGCCAAGTGTGAAAATTGTGTGGTCACATGAGGGACGGGTTACGATTACCTGGCAAGTTCGTTTTTGTACTGTTCGTGCACTTACCGTACCTATTGTATGGAATTAAACGACTTTGCTAGAAGCACGATAATTCATGCCCCGTGCCAGACGTACGGTCTTAAGGAATTATCGAATGCTGGTCGCTGCTTGTGATAGACTGACGTCCCGTTTAGGGATGCCTACTTGCCGGTGCCGTGCTGGGTGCACTGGATACATCGCTTGTAGTAGCCGTCGTTGAGAGGGAAAAGAGACGTAGTCCGGTTCTGCCGGAAGGACGCTAGATCGCACTGAGGTGCTGGGTCGCATTGTGGAAATGGATCACGCCAGTGGCGTGGGTCATCTTGAATAAATGAATTTGTGTGGTGCCTGGTGTACACTTGAATTGTGGTGCCTTGATGGGTTGTTTATTATATTGTGACTATATCTTATTGAGTTGTGTGACTGAACTGTATGATGGATGTGATGCTTAGTATATTCTGGGCGAATCAATGTCCTAACCGAGCTTAGGCTTGATCTACTGAGATTTATTTCACCCTGTCGTGGGTTAACATTTTCAGGTCCGAAGTAATGGAAAGGCTCGTGTGATTCGGTACCCCTACCCACTCGTCTCACGATGTCACGTCTCATTCGATGCCAGGTACGAATCAAGTCTGGGAGCGTCACGTCACGACTGTATGGGTCAATGAGGGGATGCCACTTCTGGTGGCTCATCACTTCAAGGCCTGGTACCTTCGTGACGCGATAGATCTCTATGGCCCGATTCGTGGGTTTGAGGAACCGCCTATTCAGGGGGTCGCTAATGCCCCAGCCTGGGACTCGATGGACATCGATACGCCTGACGAGGAAGTAGTGCATCCCGAACCCGGCGCGCAGCCTGAGGACGAGCCCGAGCAGTCTGTAGGCCCTTCTGTACAGTCGAGCAATAGTTCTTATGACGATCCCAACAACCCGGCTCCTCCGTTGGACCATCGCGATCACTAGCCTTAGCCGTGATCTTTCCGAGCTGTTGGAGGATCTTTTATGGAAGTACCCTTTTGGAGTAGATGAGAGTTGACCTTACCCGACTCGTGTATCTTTTTGAGAGTCTTAGAGGGCCACCCCGATGGTAGCTAGTAGCTCTGTAAGGTCATGGATCATCTATTCTCATCGGTTTAGTGCTTGTGTTTTGTTTGCCTGGTTGTTCCTGCTTCTCTATCCCATGTTGATATTGTCGTTTGGAAGTTGCACGTTCCACATGCGCCGTTTAATAGAAGGTCAATAGTCCGCCTGGGACGCTATCCTTCGTGACCTAGTGGCGATTTGGTTAGGGATGTCGCGAGCTCGAGAGTCGGGGCGTGACATAATATCTTCTTTGTATAGTCTTGATGAGTCAGTGAAGCGTACTAATATTCCGTTTGGGTTTGTAAGGTTCATAATATCCAGATGCGCACACTCATTAATGTCATGTTCCAAATCTGAATGAACGGAAAATGATGTGCTTCAGGATGTCCTGTTTGATTTTTGCATTCTTGTTATGTTCTTCATTTTGAATCTGAAATCAAGTCCGATAGGCTTATTAAGATTCTGAGTTATATTTTTCCCACAGGGAATACAAAGAGCTCTATGAGAAAATACAGTGAGAATCTCTTCAAAAGGATGCTCCTGATAGTGTCAAATAGGGCAATTATCTGGCCTGTATAATTGAAAGAATGTGATGAGATGGTTTAGTCATCAAAGGGTTGGAATGGATTTGCACAGCATTACTTTATCTGTGAGGGCCCCAATTTTTGGTCTTCAACTCTTAAGGGGACTCCATTTTCCATGCAATCATATTTGATAAAAGCACGTCCGCGATAGAATACCACCGAACTTTTTGTCTCGCCAAAAGTGGAAGATGCTGCCTTCATGAAGCTTGAAGTCTAGGGGGTTGAATTGCATTCACCCAAGTGTCCTCGGCTTTGTAAGGCAATGGAATCTGATCAGGTCTGCGAAGTTCATGGTGGGTCCTATGGACATTCATCAGCATGGAGTTAGGGGAGAGACGAAAGTTCAAAATGCTCATCACGAGATTTTCGAGGTGTGAACTTTAAACTATTAGCTAATTATCCCCTTGACTATGTTGTTCTTGTGTTTGATTCGAATTCCATACACGAACTTTCCATGTCGTTAGGCTAACAGAGACTGTGCTAGAGCTAAGTCATCCTTGCAGTTGACGTCCCCTCGTTGGAGATTTTTTTCCATCTGCATAGTGTTTATAATATAGTCCAATAGTATTACTAGAACAATTCTCGTTAATAACATGTATTAGAAAAGATGTTAGCTGGCAATTTCTTTCATCCTTGAGCACTTTCAAAGATAAATTTATCCTTGGATTTCTTCAACTTCAAATTATTACCTTCTTGCTCTTTGCCCTCCAATTTTATCCTTGGATTTCTCATTCCACTAATATGATTTCATATTTTGGTTGTTCAAACATGTACTTGTGCAGGGTATTTCGGGGGGATTCACCAAACAACATATTCAGGAAAGCAAAGAGCAACTCTTAGGTATTTCAGAGGGGCTTTGTCTGTGTGTTTTTCTTCTAGTTGATGTGCATTTCCGAGAGAACTCATCTGTGTGTAGGAAACGTCCATGTGTTCGAGCTAATTGATGGGCATAATAATGTGTTCGAAGTCTCCATTATGAGTGGTGCCAGTAAGGAATTGATTTACGTTGTCCGAAGTGAGTACTCGAATTGTCACTTTAGGTTGGTTATAGTGTGACTTGACTTCTGAGTCTGCAATTATGCCTCCCTTATTTGCTTGTGCTGCATCACGGACAAATACACTTTCTTTATTATTTATAAATAGACTCAAAATCGTTTTAATAAGACTTTTGTTGTCTGTTTGGGACGTTATGATTTAGGTGGGAATTCTAGGTAGTTTGTCTTCGGATGTGAAGACACTTGTAATGTATATTCTGTCAAATTTTCTGAATTTTGACTGTCATGATAATGATAATTTACAATCTGCATAGATCTTTTCATAATAAGTCGGTTGAAGAAATGGTTATAGTAAAGACTAAAAGTTCTCATTTTTAGCTCAGTGCAGATTGAACAGTCTAAATGCAGAGTGAACCATTCTGAGCTGGTTTTTCGTGGGCCTACACCTCCAAAGCCCCTCACTACTCCTGAATTAGCCAATGAATTTGATTGGGAGCATCCCTTCTTCAAAGTGGTGACACAGCAAGATCATGAAAGTGTTAAAATCTCTTGCCTAGTCCGTCACTGATATTCTCCACAAGGTGCTCTATTTACTATCCAAGTGAGAGAATGGGCAGTCACACTTGAATGGTGAACTAGCTGAATAAAGCTATTAATGGACAGCCACTTCTTAAAGAATGCTTTAGATTGCAGGTTAAGATCGACCACTTTCATGAGCCTCTCAGGACTGGTTAATATGGGAATGAATATAAATCATGTGTGTTTTTTTTTTTTTTTTTGCGAGTGTGTTTTTATGTGATGTCCTTCTTTTAGTATACAGTGGTTTGTTCAAACACGTGCATATGTGCAGGACTTTCCTGGTCGATTTGCAAATCAACATATTCAAGAAACCGAGGAGATGGCAACTCTTAGGTTTTCAGAAAGATCATGGCCGGTGAAGCTCTTGAGCTCTATGCATGAAATCTTGGGTGTCCTTCGCTGCTGGTTAGCCCGTATTTGCAGAAGAAGTCATCCGTGTATGGGAAATATCTGCATTTGAGCTCATTGATAGAGAGGATGCTGTGTTCCACGTCTCCATTTTGGGTAGTGCTGGTAAGGAGCCGATTCTTCCTAGTTATGCCTCCTTTCCTTAGTAATTGCGAATCAATCAAAAGTACTCTTTTCTGTTTTATGTTTTCTTCTTTTCTGCGCTAGTCTCAATTCCGTAACTTCCATTTTAGAAAGAAACTCTCAAATTTGGCGCTTCTTTAAGGTTTCTAGTGGCTCAACCTGACGTCTAAAACTTATAGTGTAATAATTTCAACTTACATCACATACATCTCGTCATCTCTTTTCAAATTCTTGAAGATGATGTGCAAGTCTTTTGCATATTGGTGAAGCTTGGTAGTTTGATAGTTTCTTCTGATATGAAGAGCATTTGTAATTAATTCTGTCACATTAACAGAATTTGGTTTTCATGATAGCAGTAATTTCCAATCTATGCTAAATCTTTCCATAGCAAGTCAATTAAAGAGACGTCCAACGCGGATGTCTATAAAGTTCTCATGTTTTGCCACAGGTGGTACTGAGCCGTCTACATGAAGAGCGAGCCATTCTGAGATGGATTTTCATGGTCCTACACCTTTAAGGCCTCTCCCGTCATCCCTTTTTCAAATCGGTGACCTCGTGATGTCATTCCAATAGCCTGCTAAGATCTGGAGCTTACCTAGTCACTGATATATCTCATGTTCAATATAAATTTTTTCATGTTTTGGCTGTTCAAAACACGTACATGTCAAGGGTCTTCTGGTTGGATTCGGCGGGGCAACATATTCTTGAAAAAAAACGATTAGATCGTGGCCAGTGTATTAGAGGCCATGAATAGGCCAGAGGAACTCTGCATGTCCTTCTCCGCCCATTGGTGCTCAGTAATGATAGAAACTCGTCTGCGTGCAGGAAATGTTTGTGTTTGAGCGCATTGATAGGGATGATTCGTAATGTCCCGATTCATGTTGATTGAGTTGAACGTCGAAAGCATTACTTTAGGCCATTGCAGCTTGGGTATGAATTCAAGATTGTAAATATGCCTCTTTTATTGAGTAGCGCAGCAGCGAATCAATGAAAAGCACTCAGTTTCTGCGTTTGTTTTCTTCCTTTTTCCTTTTTGTGCTGCTTTCAATTCTCTGACTACCTTGCTGGGAATTACTTCGGTGAACCTCCTCAAATTCTGTGAATCTTTAATGTTTCGGAGTGGCAACTTAATCTGACCTGTGGATCTTGAAAAGTGTGAAAACATCATGCTGTCATGTAAGTTTCACGGAGTACTATTCTTTTGGTTGGGATCGCCCCATATTTTCCGAATATAAAGAGAGCTCCTATTCTGATGTAAAATAACTGTTTGATAGAAGTGCTTTGGAGATAAATTATCCCGTTAATTAAAGATGATATCTCGAAATCTAACGGTCAGATTCTCTGGAGGAAAGGGGAAAATTTCGTAGATGTTGGGGGAACTTCAAGATTTTAGTGGAGTGGCAAAAATGGAAGTCAATTTACAGATGTCACCTGCATGATTGCATAATGAAATAGAACGTGCACAATTGTAGTTAAATTTGTTACATCTAACGTGAAAAGCATGTAAGGTTAAAGTCGTCGATCGAAGAAGTCCCCCACATGGATCGATTGAAGAAGACTCAATTGAAAAGCTTCATCCATTGAAGTCTGTCAATTGTGAAAATGTAGCATGGTAAGTTGCCAAAAACTCTCAAGGACCATTTTTTTTTTAAGTCCCCCAAACGAACCAATTCATTTAACCCACTAAAGTGCAACAAAGTTTTAAAGCTTGTCAAATTGGTGCAATCAAGTCTTTTTGTTAATTCCGTTGACTTGAGTTCACTTGGAGCTTTGTGATAAGTTTTAGGGCTTTCGGTGCAAATATCCCAAATAAAAATAAATTTTGCTAGCAATTCTATTTTTTTTTTCACTTCTAAATCTCGCGAAGCAATGCTATATATATTTGCACTTCTAAATCTTCACCTTTCTTCGAACCAAATCTTCCTCTTTTCATTTTCAATCCCTAATTTCCTCTCCCAAGTTTTGCTTTCTCCTAGGAGCGAGCTGCCCATTTGTCTTTCCTATTTTTCAGGAATTTCAAGGAACAACACCGCCTCCGTCATCCCGTCCAAGAGCCCATTGGCGGCTTTCTACTTCCAATGAGCGAAGCAAACATCTGCTAAAGGTTGGCAAGCCTCCTACCTTGCCTCCTCTGACCTCAGGCAAACATCTACATCTGACGAGCGAAGCGAACATCTGTTGGAGGTTGGCAAGCCTAATGCCTAGAATGCATTGACCGCGTGCATGTCCGGACATATCCGTGCGTGTCGGACTCTTATTGGACATGCAACAGGTGTCCGACACCGGCACGGTTGCTCCGACAACGTGTCAGTGCTTCATAGGCGTTTTGGGATTGAGGGAATTTTCAATTTTGGGAGAGGGGATTTGGGTAGGGTTTGATCTGATTGGGAGAGAGATTTAGGGAAATTTTTTTAAGAAAATAATATATTTTTCTTTCCAAATAACAGAAAATATTTTTCTATCATTTTTAATCAAACGCCGAAAATATGATCATTTTCTAGAAAAATGATTTCCTAGAAAAAAAAATTCACAAATGTCATATTTTCCGCGAGGCTCCGTTTGTTTCTCGGAAAAGAAATGATTTGGAAAATATTTTCCTAAAAACGATTGTTTGTGTCGCTTAAAATAATTAGTCAATAGAAAATATTTTTATTATCGCCAATAGTTCACATCCAAATATTTTTGCGGACAATGAGAATATTTTTCGTTTATTCATTCTTGTAAGAAATATAAGAGGCCGTTTCTAGGAGAATATTTTTCAAATAATTCATCTTTCGCGAAATTAACGGAGCCGAGATATAAAACATCCGATCGATTCCCAACGTGACACACTACGATCACTGTCAAAGATGGGATTCGAGGCCGAACAACCCAACCTTGGAACATTCTACACCCTAGTAGCGAAGAGGCGACGTCGAGGTGCCAAACCATCCTGTCGATGTGCAATGAGTTGTTCTGCTTCATTGCCATCAAAAGGATATTAAACGAAGAGTATGCCCTGCCAAAGAAATCATTTTCCAGAAAATTACTTTGTTTTCCTTTGTTTGTTCATATTTAACCAATTTTTTATATTTGGTTCTCATTTGAAAAATCATTTCAATCTCATGATCTTATCTTAGGCAAAAAAAAATGAATTTTTTTAGTTTTAAATTCGGATTATTTATTTATTTATTTTTCTTTTTCTTTTTTTTTCCTTATACCTTGCTGGTGGTTAGGTCGAGAGTCCCTGGCCAGGGCGAGCTCTTTCGCAAGGTCTGCTGACCCGACGGCTAGCCGAGGGAAAGATAATATATATATTAAAAAATTCGAGAATAACAATTTCGGAAAGTGTTTTCATCTTGTCAGATTGGAAAATTCACCTTCCTGATTTTATGCGTGAATACTTCTGCTGTCCGGAAAGTGTTCTCATTTTCGACGAACAAACGGTTGAAATTTAGGAAAATGAATTCCTGATAAATACTTTCACCCAAACAAACAATACCCAAAAAAGTATAATTATTACATAATTAAGAAAAAAATTTCAAACATAGACATGAAGTGCCTCATTTTCTCAAATAAGAGTTTCAAGTGGACTGTATTTCAAATAAGAACTTCAAATGCGTAAATCGTTTCAAAGAATGGCCTAATCTAAAGGTATTTTTATTCTTTAACTTTTTGCTATCTTTTTAATTTTTTTACTTTTCTCCTTTTTTCTTCTTTCTTTTTTCTCTTCTTTTTTTTTTTTTTTCTCTTCCCTTCCCATCTCCCTCGCCACCGCCATCTCCACTACCACTTGCTAGTCCCACATCCCCCTCCCCTCCGATGCTGCCGCCGGCCACCACGACAGCTTCTCAGAGGAGCATCGCCGCCAGCTCCTCTACGCTTGACATGCTCCTCCTCCGCGATTTCCTCAACTCTTCCTCGAGCGCAACCGTCGCTTCTCTTTACTCACCTTATGGCCATTTCCCAAACCTGCAGACTTTGACCACGTCTACTCCCATCACCTTCTCCGGGGGGGGGGAGGTCTCTGGTAAGTCCCTCCACTGGCAATCCTCCTCCTCCTTCTTCTTCTTCCATGAACTTCCACCTCGCGGGAGACCATCTAATCTAGCACGTGATCTGACCAAAAAAAAAATTCTAGCCCGTGAAGAGCTCTATCAGCGTGAGCATCTCAACCACGCCGTCAACGACCACCGATGATCACAAGCATGGGTTGTTGTCCTTGTCCTTAGTCAGCTGCAGGATTTGTCACAACAGCTCATCATAGGAATCGCTATCCTCCTCCTCCGAGCCAAGAAGATCCGGGGTGGGGTCCTTGGCGGCCGAGATGGAAAAAGGAGGGCAATTTTTCAAATTAGGATTTTTTTAAAAAAATATTTACCAAAAAAGTATTATATAAAATATATATACCAAATTAGGTGCCGCTCGGCGGCCCAATTGCCGAGCGGGACGCCATTTAACTTTTTTTTATTTCGTATTTTTTTGAAAAAATAAAAAAATTAAAGATTGTACTTTTTTGTACACTTTTTCGAAAAAAAAATATCAAGTGCTCATCTGGAAGTTGCCATTTTCAGGTGATATTTATTGGGCAATTTTCCAAATTAGGATTTTTTTTAAAAATATTTACCAAAATAGTATTAAATAAAATATATATACCAAATTAGGTGCCGGCATATGGGCCGTCGAGGCACCCAATCTAAATGATTGGGCAGTCGAGTGGGGCCCCATTTAATTTTTTTATTTTGTATTTTTTTGAGCACGCTGGGAATGGAACCCATGACCATCAAAACACTTCACCCAAGCGACAACCACCAGAGCAAACAACACAATTAACAATATTATTTATAAATTAATTAATCTATACACTCATTAAAAGACGTGATATTGATTTGGGCATGAAAAACTGCCTACACCCCCTTTTTCACTACAAAATATATGATATAATGAGTGAGGCATGGAAAGATTGAAGGAGGAAAAGAAAGAAAGAACGGTTCATTCGTGATCGAGATATGGCATTGGAGGGGAAAATGCAAAATTGACAAGGAAAACGGTGTTTTTTGGGGAAAAAGGCTGGCCAAATCACCTACGGCAATTTGCCAATGGATTCGTATAAAAAAATTACGTGAAATAAAAAAAAAATTGTCCCAAACGGACACTCGAGCGATGAGATATGCACTTTCAAAGTTTTCATCTTTCTTCACTCGTTTCCACTCTTTTGCTGCGGTTTTCCATCTTTCCATGCGATTTTTAGCTATTTTTCTACGATTTTTCATTTAATTATTACTGCGATTTTAATCTTTCATTGCATTTTTAAATAATTACACAAATACAAATTATTTTTAATTAATGATTGATGATTATCTTATAAAAATAAGCTTCAAAAGATAAATAATTATAAATAAAATAATAATAACAACTAATAAAATAATAATAACAACTATCAATAATTTTTTATTTTTCTAAAAAATACGAAATCAAAAAAAAAATGGCGGCCCAATTACCGAACGGGAGGCTTGGCGGTCCCGCTCGGCAATTGGGCCGCTGAGCGGGGCCCAATCGAGCAAATTGGGTGCCGCTCGGTGGCCCATATGCCGAGCAGCACCTAATTTGGTATATATTTTTTTATTCAATACTATTCGGTAATTTTTTTTTAAATCCTAATTTGGAAAATTACCCGAAAAAGGATGGGCGGTCTATGGAACAAGATTTTGAGGACATGGGAGCTTAAGATGATGTACATATGCACACAGCACATGTATATAATACATACAGAGGTACAAAAGAGGGGGGAGACGAAATAGGCTGCTGTGTTAGGGTTCAATATATGAAATCCAGGGTTTGTAAGTGAAACGTTTCGATGAAACGTCTCCAAATGGAAGTTCAGGGTATACGAGCGGTTCTTTCCAAAATCATCGTCGTCGTGCCATAGAACCAGCAGGCTTGCTCACCTGCCTCCTCCACTGAAGAGCCTCATGCTTCAGTGGAGTGCTTCGTGGTCGGCAACAAGTACGCGTCCGACTTGAAAACGAGCTTGGAGCAGCTGGGGAGCTTCGACATACTTGCTGCTGCTGGACCACAGGCCATGGCGTCGTGGGGCGAGCGGATTGCAGATGATGAAACGATTTAAGCATTTCAGGCTCTTATTTGAAATAAAGTCCACCTCAAGGACTTATTTGAGAAAATGATAGCATTTCAGGCCCTTATTTAAAATTTTTCCAATAATTACCTACACTCAGATACACATATTTAGTATATTGATTACTTATTCAAATTAATCTCCAGCATCATATTAGTACTTTCGAGCTCAAATCTAGTTTCGAATACCAAGTACGGAGATGAGCCGATCTCGATTTTGGCACTGTGGCGGGCTCGATTTGATCCCTAGGCCCAGCCATGTTGGCACGCAATTCAATTAATAGAAATGGACGTATCTATTGAAGTGGCTAATAATTCTGACGTGCAAAATTAGAGTGCAGGGTTGTTCTTGAGAAATCTTATTACTCAAGATTTGGTACTTTTGATTCTTCTGTATTTTTCTCTCTATGAAAAGCGATTGCGATAGCTCAAACGATAAAAGTAAGTCAGCATTAATAAATGTAGGCACAAAGAAATTTTAATTACCAAATGTCCTCCTTTCAATTTTTTCATAAATTGACTCGGAATGTGCACAGAGAAATCCTCGATGGTTTTAATTTTTTGACTGGACTGGGTAATTACTAGATTTGCGTCCCGGCATTCCCTCTTTTTTTTTCAATATTTATCATATATTTCCTATAATTCCACTTTTATTTTTACTTCAATTCCAAAGCAATTTTGTTTCCATTTTCCTGGGTCTATAATTGGAAAATTTAGGTAGTGTGATTTCCGGTGATCGTTATATCAACAACAATTTTTTTTTTTTATCATAAATGAATTTCGTCTCCTTCAAGTTAAATAGAAAATAATAAAAAAATCAAGAATTGTTAACCTCTGAGAAATTAAAAAGGGAGGAAGAAGAAGAAGAAGATCCGTAGGTTTTCCATTTCTTGGGGTTTCGAGCATCGGGCACTCTGCTTCTTTTCGATCTCCACTTGCTAAAGAACTCTCTTCCTGTCGTTCTTGCAACATCACACAACCTCTCTCTCCAACCCTCGGGTCGAGCTGCTCACCCTATCTCGCCCTCCGACCACCGCCGTATCCGCGCCGCCATTCACCTTGGTGTTGGGCCTCAGCGTCGCTTCTCTTTCTCTGCTTCCGAACCCCCCAAACCCTAGGTTTCTTGCTTCGATTCTCCGGGATTGTCGAAGATGGATGAGGACCAGGAGATGGAGAGGTTCGGGATGGACAATGATTACGAGGACGCGCAGTGGATCAATGGGGAGTTCTATTACCGCCGGCGGAGAGAGAAGCGCGTGCAGACCAAGGAAGACGTGCTCTACGGCGTCTTCGCGTCGGGGGACTCTGATTCCGACTACGACGACTCCTCCAAAAGGAAGCGAAAGAAGAACAGAGACCTCCTGGGTAAGGCTGATCTATCTAAACCTGTGAATTTCGTTTCCACCGGCACTGTCATGCCGAACAGAGAGATTGATGAGAATTCGAAGAGAGAGAATGAGGATGACGAGTCCGTTGCCATGGATGAGGATAGGCCGGGCTTGGGGGTTGGTGCTGGTGTGGGTTTGGGTTTGGGGTTTAAGAAGCGAGATGATGGTTTCGATGAGAACGGTGAGGAGGAGGAAAGGTTCTTGCCAACGGCATTTGGGCGGAAGATCAAGGAGGGAGCGGAGAGGAGGAGAGAGCAATCCAAATTGGAGAAGAAAGCACAGCAAGGTACGGTTAAGAGGGATTCTTATGAATCGGGGAATGTGGGCGGCTTCGAGAAGTACACCAAGGGAATTGGACTAAAGTTGCTCGAGAAAATGGGTTACAAAGGGGGCGGTCTTGGAAAGAACCAGCAGGGGATTGTGACACCCATTGAAGCAAAGTTGCGTCCTAAGAACATGGGCATGGGTTTCAACGACTACAAAGAAACTTCTGCAAAGGCACCTGTTGCCTCACTGGAGCCAGAGGAAAAGAAGCCATTACCTGATGTGCCTGGTAAGGAGAAGCTTTGGTCTAAGCAAGCGAAGAAGGCGACGCTGAAAAACAAAGTGACATATGTTACGGCAGAAGAGCTGTTGGCGAAGAAGCAGGAGCAGGGCGTTGAAGTTGTGCAAAAGGTACTTGACATGCGTGGACCTCAGGTTAGGGTTTTAGCAAACTTGGAGAATCTAAATGCGGAAGAGAAGGCGAGGGAGAGTGATGTTCCAATGCCGGAGCTCCAGCACAATATAAGGTTGATTGTGGACCTGGCTGAGCTGGATATTCAGAAGATCGACAGGGATCTGAGGAATGAAAAGGAAACAGCTCTGAGCTTGCAAGAGGAAAAAGAGAAGTTTCGAGCTGAGGCAGAACTCCAGAAGAAACAACTCAATAATTCGAAGGAAATTATGACTACACTAGGCCGGATCGAGGAGGAAAAGTCAATGGGATCATTGACATTAGACTTGCTAGCCAAGTATTTCAGTGACATGCAAAGAAGGTTTCCTGATGATTATAAACTTTGTAACTTATCCTGCATTGCTTGCTCATTTGCACTCCCTCTGTTTATCAGAGTTTTTCAGGGATGGGATCCTCTTCGGAATCCCTCACATGGGTTGGAAGTTGTTTCACGGTGGAAATCTCTATTGCAAGTACAGGAATGTCTTGATATATGGGATTTGGGATCCCCTTATACCCAGTTGGTTTCAGAAGTTGTCCTGCCTGCTGTGAGAATATCTGGCATCAACACTTGGGAGGCAAGGGATCCAGAACCGATGCTTCGCTTCATTGAGACGTGGGAGAAATTGTTGCCTTCTTCTGTTCTGCAGTCCATACTGAACATGGTTGTCATGCCAAAATTGTCAAGTGCCGTGGACTCATGGGATCCCCGTCGGGAAACTGTTCCTATCCATGTCTGGGTGCATCCGTGGTTACCCTTGTTGGGACAAAAGTTGGAGGGCCACTATCAGATCATACGTTCAAAACTGAGTAACGTACTTCATGCCTGGCACCCAAGTGATGGCTCTGCATACACCATTTTATCACCTTGGAAGACCGTGTTTGATTCTGCCAGTTGGGAAGATTTTATGCGCCGATTTATCGTTCCAAAGTTGCAGCTTGTCCTCCAGGAGTTCCAGATAAATCCAGCTGATCAGAAGCTGGATCAATTCTATTGGGTCATGTCTTGGGCTTCTGCTATCCCGATCCATCTCATGGTTGACATGATGGAGAAGTTCTTTTTCGTTAAGTGGCTACAGGTGTTATATCACTGGTTGTGTTCTAACCCAGACTTCAATGAAGTTATGAACTGGTATCGAGGTTGGCGGGATCTTTTCCCACAAGAGCTGCTAGCAAATGAGAGCATCAGATATCAGCTTAGAATTGGTTTAGACATGATGGACAATGCAGCTGAAGGCATGGAGGTTGCCCAACCTGGTGTTAGAGAAAACTTAAGTTATCATAGGGTCCTTGAGCAGAGGCAGTTTGAGGCTCAGCAGAAAGCAGCGGCCTATGCTCGACAACAAGCTGCTGTTGGTGCTGGTGGCACCTCTCAGGTGGATGCTGGTGGTGGCATACCAGAGATGAAGCTGAAAGAAGTCATCGAGGCCTATGCACAGCAGCATGAGTTGCTATTCAAACCTAAGCCTGGTCGGATGCACAATGGCCTTCAGATATATGGTTTTGGTAATGTGAGCATCATTGTGGACTCTATTAATCAGAAGGTATTTGCCCAAAACGAGGAAGCATGGTCTTTGGTATCTCTTGAGGATCTGCTGAAGATGCACTACAATTCACTGGCAAAGAGACGTTAGATGATAAATTCTTTGAATACCGGCCGGTTGGAGAGTTGTAGGTCAGTGAGGTTGTAAATATCATGCAGAGAAAATCAAAGTTAGTCTTCTAGCTTTTCTGTGAAATTCATGATCTTGTTATTTCATCTGAAATCACAATGGCAATTTTCACGGACATTATCGTGAGAATATAACACAGTTTCAGTTTTGTCTTTGAACCAATCAAGTTCAGGAGATGATTGAAGTGTCAGTGAGCTTGAATGAAGTAATTGGAGGTCTGAGCCTTTTGCTTTTAGCATCTTATCCTTATGGAACAACCAAATGGTAGTTGTAGTGGTATATGTTACTGTACTATGGCATCTCATGATACCTGTAAGCTTACTGCAGCAGTATTGTTGACCAGAAAATCCTCATGTCTATTATCTGACTATTGACTTACTTATCGTAGTTTCTTTGTAACTAGGTTAAAAAAGATGATCCATGGAGAAGTGGACTGTCTATTCGCTCTAATTGTATGTTGTTTCGAAGTTCTTGAAGACAGAGGCTAATATATCCAAAACTCTGCTTTGACTGCTTGCTTCGTTCGCAGCGGCGATGTTGCGTAATTCATGTCTATCGAACTTTTGGTAGTCAAAGTAAGAACGTATGTATGGACGCTTCTCTGGAGCTTCTGGTTCAATATCAATACTTGTCGAAATATGCCAATTACTTGTAGGTTCCCCATAGCGTCTATAACGCACTTGATTGGTTCAATACATACAGCACACCCATATTTGATAAGTCTCCACAGCCGGTACAGTGGTAGCATAATTGGATAAATAAAGATGGTCTTTGGTCATACTTGACGTATTATATTATGCTGGCCTCCCATGATGCTCCCTTTATTCCTGATGTGATAGTTTTGCAATTAAAAGCACTTCGAATGGGTAATATTCGGGTATCGATTCTCTTATCTTTTATTTGTACTTGTATATCTTGGATCTCTTCTCTAGATATAAATATAAATCTCAACTTCTCTCATTTCTAGTTTTGTTGCTATTATAGTTCAAATCCCAGTCAATGTCTATTGTAAGTAGCTTGAGTCGTTGAAGTTTATCCAATTTGTGTCGCCATACAGGTTATAAAAATATCGAAATATATCCATATTGACATTTAGAAAGAGCTAGTGCGGTCTATTTGGAACAGGAGTTCCAAAAGGCACCTGTGAGCTGCATCTTTGGGAGCAAACTTGTAAAGGACTCAGTTTTCACTTTCTACTTATTTTAAAGGCCTGCCAAATGCTTTACTTGAGCTCTTGTAGCTTCTCAAAAGCAAGCTTTTAAAGCACTCCCAAACACAGACTAGGAGTTTGTTGGGTATGGTTAGTGTAGTTTTATTATGATATGTTGGAACATTTGTGTTTTGCAGCATCCTTTTAAGGATGCAGTTATTGAAACTATGTGGGGCAGCTTCCTAATAGCAATTGGGAAATGCGGCAGCAGGGGTGCTACAGCAGTATGGTATTCCAGACCATGTAAAGTGACCATAACCAACATTCCTGGATCTAAGAATTTGCTCATTGTCAACTAATCTCTTTTTCTTAACATCGAACAAAGAATTGTGGGGACAAACAGTCTAATTTTTTATCTAGCTTGCTACTTATGAAGTATGTTGTCAGTTTGATGTCTTAGACCCTTTATTTCTTCATCCGCTGGAATGCAGGAAATCTACTGTTGGGGCCTGCATTCTAGAATTTATAAGTCAAATGGATGGAAGAGAATTTTGGATGTGCATTTGTGAATTTGTTATTTTCTATTTATTTGACTCGCTTACATCCTACCAAAATCCTACCAATTGAATTAATCATTGTAGTTTGATCTGCTGGTAACTTTCTTTCTATGTAATATTGTGTATGTGTCACTGGACTTAGCATTGGATTTCGTGAGAAAATGTGGAAAAAATCAAAAGATGTGTTAAGTTGAGCAGGTTTTGTCCCAGAGAGCAGCCAAGTTTCTTCCCAGCATGCTGCATGTGCAGTTTGTCTTGCAACACTTTGCTTTTTGCACGTATGAGTATGTTTCTTGCTCCTGTTCTTTTTTCCGTTTTGTTTTGTTGGGCAGAATGTGATCTCACTTCTTTCCCTTCAGAGACGACAATTGATTTGGCAGTTGTTGGACTCCCCTTTCTTTCAATTTTACTGCTTCCAATGTGTTGTCTTGTTTCTTTCTGCATCTGTATTTGCTTTTAATATTTTGTTGGTTTAATGACACGTATATTTTTTTTCCTCCTAACTAATTTACCGTCCTTAAGTGAGATTGAATGGTTATACATGCAATATCTTTCATGGTAGATAAAAACTGTCTTTTCCGATTTCCCCTTTCGACTTCTGTTTTAGGAAGGCATTTTGGTTACTCTGTTCTGATTTGGGTCTGGTATGTCATAATTCAAGCTTTAGGAATTTGGAGTGTATGTGTCTTTTGACTTTTCTTGCAACTCTACATCCTATTATCAGAAGGAATTTTGGTGAGTGTGTGTTCTGATTTTGGTCTGGTAATGTTACAATTCAATCTTCTGAAAATTGGAATGCAAATGATTGGACATTTAGACAACATAGCATGTCATCTGTAATTGAAAGGTCAATCATTCTTTTTACTTTATGAATGTTACATAGAATGATCTGTGAAATTGGATTTAGTTTTTAGTATAGTTGATTGATTAATACAATGTCAGTGGTGAATAATCCATTCAAAAGTTTCTAAGGTGATTGCAATTAATGCTCCATTGAGGAATGCTTCCCAGAAACAATCAAGCGATAGAGGACAAGTTGGACGCTTCTTACTTCTGTCACTTGCAGGATGAGGTTATGCATTGAATAAAGTGCTCTCTAGCTTTTCAAGCGGCAATCCTTTTCAGTACATTTTGCCAGCAAAGTATATCTTAGTTAACCATAATCACTTTCAGATGTGTAATCTCATTATAAATGAGAGCCTTTTCTGTCTTTGTGTGAGACTTGCAGCATGGTCGACGGGTGCCCATATCTTACTTATGGCTAAAATCCCCTTTAAGAGGGTAGTATCCTTTCTTTTGCCTTATTTTTGAACTTTTCCACATGTCAACAACATTCGATATCGTCGACTTCTTTTGCGGGTGCCACAAACTTCTTGTTTGAGCCTCTCGCTCGGTTTTTGGCAGGCGTCTTACCTGATTTATAAAGTTTGCAGATATTTCGTGGGCTCGGGGCTTTACCGAACACACAAATACCAGTATGATTGCTCCAATTTTTTGTCAGTTGATGCAATTGCTGTTGAATTGCGGCAAATACACAGTTCATTTGGTAGATTCAAAGTCTCAAGTGCCTTTGCCACTGACCCACACATTGTTATCTCTCGTCAGCAGGCAAATCCCTTAGTTGCGGTTCATGAATGGAATCAAGTTTCACACATTCATTCCATGTTGGAATACTGCAACAGTCACATGACATACAAACCACATGGGAAATTTAATGGATTTTGTGTCGACAACTCGATAGTATATACTTGATTGCTACTCTAGACAGTTACGGCTCTCTCTAAATGGAGCCAATTTTGTGTTCTGAGAAGCCGTGTTGGTTGTATCTTGTATAAGTAACCCTCTTAGATTTTGCTGGCTGTGATCTCCTCGGCACTTGGTTTTCTTTTGTGAGATTCAAGCCCTGAGCAGCTTCCGCACCATCTCGGAGAAGTCAGAGAGTAGTAATGCCCTTAGGTATGGTAATTTGTTTATGTAGATATTACATTTTGTTTTCATTAGTCTACAGGACTAGGTTCAGATTATCTCATGATCTATTTGTTACACTGATCGGTGTTTTTCTTTCTTGGATTGGTTGAAGCCGGTTTACGTAATTAGCAGCTCTTAGGTCTTGGTGAACTGCGACATCTTATGCAAGTTTACCTATTGGAACTCTCCGAGTCTCTGTTATCTTTCGGAATACTTGGTGAAATCCCAAGCTGCATATGATTTGTCACATTTTCCTCAAGAATTTGCACTCATGAGCGGCAAATGGTAAAACCGCTAGCCCCGCTTTCTTGCTGGGTGTAGGATTGAGGTTCCGGTTATAGCTAGAGATGAGACGGCAGTGCTTGGGAAGCATCGGCTTTGGAAGCTTGTTTGTACTGGCTTCTTGAAAGACCAGTGGAATGTCCTCGTTGACGCTGCCTCCACACTGGTTTCTCCTCTGGAATCTCTCCATTTTAAACAAGGACTGCGTTTTATCATGGCCTGTCTGCCAATGTCGGCAGGGTGTAAAGCTACAATTGAAATCCCCGACGACGATTTAGAAGTTTGAAATTCTCGTCAAGGGCGTTTGGAGAACACAATTTGTTGAAGTTTTGGAAGAGTATCTGCAGTCATATAGCAACGAGAAACGCAAGGATAAAAGTGAAGATGCTTGCTTGCTGCCATGTTGGCCCATTCTTTTGAAACCGAAGACGATTTATTTTATACAACTAAAGAATTTGAGCACAAGGAGCTTTTGGTATTCAATTTTTGTCGTTGCAACTATTTGCTTGTATTGGTTGCTAAACTGCGACTGGACAAACTCAATGGTATGGTAAGTGGATCTCGCAACTGGACAGACTCAATGGTATGGTAAGTGGATCTCGCATATGCAACTTTGGCAGAAACTTAGGGTGCGAATGATAATGTTTCTGGAATTAATTTATGGCAAGAGATAGATTTTTTTTATTTCTAGTTTCATTTCTAGTTTTTGAACGATTTTTTGAGTAAATAAATGTGTTTGATAACAACATAAAATTTATGTTCCTGAAATAGAAATCCGTTCGATAAGAGCATAAAATTTCTAAGGTTGCAGCGAAAGGCGGACCTGCAAACGGCACGACAGATTGGCAAATCGACGAACCGCAACTGACGAATTGGCAAACCAAGGACGGCGGGCCAATGATTGGCGAATCGAGGGACAGCAAATCGGCAATAGGCGAACGGCACACTGGTGGCCAATAGACCAAGGGACCAACGATTGGTGAACTGAGGGATGGCGGATCGAGGGACTGGCTGACATTGGACAGAGGGACTAAACGGACCGATGATCAGGATACGAGAGAGAGGAAGTGAGCAATAAAATGAATTCTTATTTCTCATTTTTGTTTCAAAAATAGAAAAGTTAAAAATTTGAACTTCTCATTTCTGTTTTAAACCTATTTTAGAAACAAATTTTTGTTCCAGAAATATAAAGATGAAATTGCATTACATAACGAAACTCTATTCAAACCTGTTTCAGAAATAAATTTGGAATAGAAATAGAGAAGAAGAATGATGATCATGCAACCGATTCACCGTTGAACCCATTCTGGCACCTCAATATCATTATTGATTCATGATTTTTGTGTCCGATTTTTTTATTCCTATTGATATGAAAAGTCTATGCATACTTACCTTTAAAAAAAAAAAATGATGATCATTCGTGCCCACTGACGTTTTAACGTTGGAAGGACAACATTCTCTTTCTTGTTTGTCTAATATGATTTTCCTCACCAAGGAACGGTAGCTCTCATCCACATGCTATGGCTGTCAAAAGATGATAGAGAAGATATAGAAGCTTGCATTCGTTACGCAATGGCTAATTAATTTGCTAATGAGATTATCAACTCGAAGTTACGAAAGAAGGATAATCATGTCCCCCGAAGAACTTAGAGACTGCCTTGTTATCAACTGATCCGTCTTCCCTGCTAAAGGGTGTGATTGCCATTGAAATCACAAGAACCTTTTTATTGGGTTGAACTGATTGCAATTACAAAAGCTCTGCTTCACTTGTGGGTTATTCCTGTACAGTCACTTGAAGGCATTACACCTTTTACTCCAGAGTTTTGGCTCAGAACATACTGTTAAATTGCGCCGAACCGTTGCTGAATAATTAGTTGAGCACCTTCGACCAACCTCCTCACCACTTCCCTGGCAGGCAGAATCTCCTTGATAAGCCCTACGCCTTGTCCCGCATACATCGCCATGCTCTCTATGTCGCCGGTGGTCGTCGAGTTTGGGACCGTCCCTGTAAAGCGATGTACTTGCTTCTCCTGTTCGAAAAAACATAAGCAAATAATCTGCTAAGCTCTAATTTAAAGCAGTCATAGTAACAGCAATATTTCCTCGTTTCTAGCATGAGACAGTGATCTTGATTGAAACGGCAGTCTTGCTATTAGATACCAAGTCTCACCACTCCATGTATTGTCGATCGACCAATTATGGGCTGGTTCACCTCACTCTCATTGGGAAGCAGGGATCTCCAGTCATTGAAGAATGGTGTTTTCAGGACACGCTGAGGTGCCCCTGGCCAACGCGCCCTCCCAAAGATGTCAGTGTACTCTGTTTGGTCATACTCAACCAACTTTCTCTTGTATAGAGGGTGCGCATTGCTTTCTTCTGTAGCAAGAAATCTGCGAATGGATAAAACATTGCAAGGTGAATAAATCAACTCCGTTCCTGGTTTCCATTGACCTCACTCAGATCATTATCAAGTTCTATATTTTGCTCTTGCGACCCCAAGTAGCTCTGCTCTTTGTTCAAAGAGTATATCCGAGATGTAACAGACTAAATTCTAAAGGATATTCTTATTCTATGAATTCCTTTTCTTTTGCTTCACGGTTTATTGGCTCGCATAGGCTCTTCATGCAAAATAAAATTTACCGATGATGCTTGGGAGCAATAATGAGAGTTAAGGAACATTAATTTGCATTCAAATTCATAAGGATCTCACGGTTCAGTCACTGCTATAGCAATCTTACCGAGTGCCAATGCAGACACCTGTTGCTCCAAGAGCTAAAGCCGCAACGTAGCCACGTCCA
Organism: Rhodomyrtus psidioides; assembly: GCA_021437785.1. Classification (NCBI taxonomy): domain Eukaryota; kingdom Viridiplantae; phylum Streptophyta; class Magnoliopsida; order Myrtales; family Myrtaceae; genus Rhodomyrtus; species Rhodomyrtus psidioides. Next base: position 15,023,331 of record JAILYB010000003.1, on the reverse strand, counting down.
TCCACAATGCCCCCAGCAGCGATCACTGGTATTTTTTTGTCTCCAACTATATCCACCACCCTGGGCACCAAGGTAATCAAAGCATCCTGACAGATTTGAATAGGGCAATCGTTCACAACATGGTGAGGAATGTGATTGACGATACAAACCCACAAGCAATTACAGAATAAGTTTACCTTCAGATTGCTTCAGAGTTACACCAATTTATATCAATTCTCCAACTCTCCTATTAATTGAATATCAAACACCATAACATGATGTAATATCGTAGAGGAAGATACCTATACAGGCACATCCAGAAATTCCCTTATAAGAAAAGAGCACCAAGTCCAGGACTTTAAGTGGGCTTCGACATCAAGTTTTGAAGCTAGTACTTTTTTAAGGTTATTAACTTTCTTCCATGGTGTAATTATGGCCACTTACAAAGAAAAAGAGCATAGTATACTTAATCACAGCATATCACTAATTGACAAGGTTCCTATAATCTGAAGAAGCATATTCCTATCTCAAATGCAGACAGTACAAGAGAGTATGTAAATGTGTAGTCGCTCCACGAAAATATGGTAACAGTTGTAGTGCAACCACTCATACCTGCTGGCAACATATCTAATGCAACCAATTGGGTAGATCAGCTAAATCACAATTGAACACCCAAAACAAAACTCTGTACCTGACCAATAATATGTCCTCCAGCTTCACGCCCTTGGACGATGATCGCATCTACACCAACATTGACAGCCCTTCTGGCCTCTTCAAAGCTACCAACCTGAAGGTTATACAAGAAGATATGAGGAATCAAATCAAATAGATTATGTAAGGATTCTTTTTTACAGAGAGAGAAGGTTGCTAAGATCAATCTCTTACTTGAGGCACAACTTTGACGTCGACTCTATGAGCTTCTTCGACAAGTTCCTGTGTACACTCGCCCCAGTAAAGCTGGAGTACATCTACCTGTTCATCCAGTATCACCTTGAGGTTCTCTTCATGGGGAAATGCCAGAACGACACCTATCCCAAATGGCTTATTGGTCAAGGACCGGGTCTTCCTAATCAGCTCCCTCACGTGATCCGGTGCCTCCTGAGTACATGCCGATTTCGAGAAAAAAGCAAATTTACCATCCAAAAACATGGGAGAGGAAAAAGGTTGGCTCAACAAACAAGGATCACTTGTCCAAATTCTCATTTAGAACTCGTCACCTCGCTTCATAACGTGATATCCTAAATTAGTCCTGCCGCTAGCGGCATCACTCCTCAAAAACTAGTGTTGCTGTTAGGCCATCAATCCATCACCCCTCAGTGAAACACGCAACTTAACATTTCCAGGTCAGGGGTGACCAAAACGGCCAATGATGTGAAACTGGCAAACGCATTTGCGATCGATCATCTGATGTCCTTTTAATTCCAAAAACAGTTTTTGGTCAAGATTGAAACACCCCAGTCAATAATCTCTCTCTTGCTTCTGCTTTAGGACATAACGATAACCCAACAACATACAAGACTTGATGAATCTCAGACGCATGGATCGAAGCTCAAGGCACGTTCCAAAAAGACATAGACGAATAGCAGCGAGGAGCGTTACCCAGTCAGGAGCTCTGAGGAGGCCAAGACCACCGGCATTAGAGACGGCGGCGACGAGCTCCGGCCCCGAAATGTCCGGCCCCAGCGGCGCCTGAACAATCCCGTAATCGCAGCCCAGTATCCCTCTCCACCCCATCTCTCTCTCTCTCTCTCTCTCTCTCTCTGTGGCAAGAGGGTGCTCAAGATCACCCCATCAATCAAAGAATATAAAAGAGAGAGGAATGTGCAGAGGCTGCTAGCAGTCAAGCGCAAGAGGACAGAGAGGGAGAGGATGAGGAGGAAGCAAAAGGCGATCTTTTCTTCTCCACTCTGTACGATTGCATCATTTTTGTGCCGATCGTGCCTTTCCGAACGTAAGTGCGGACGTCTCGCTTTCCGACATTTTCTTCATTTTCAATTCGATGGGGGAGTGTTGGAGCAGGAGGTCCTTCGGGCCGCGCCGCGTCTCACTTGCTCCTTAGCATCGTACCAAATTGAGTAATGCTCGTGGCATCTAGACTTCAAGTACCCAGCTCAAAAAAAACTTTTGTTCGATTTTGTCCATGATTAGAAAAAGGACTTGTATGATATTTGTACGAAAAATTTATCGAGCGGGCGGGCCGAGCTTAACTAAGGAGTCACTCGCCGAGTTTGCTTATTTTTCCCTTTGTGCCCACCAGGCTTGACCGGCTCTCTCTTATTTTTTAGGAAAATATCTTCCAAATTATTAATTTCCCGCGAAATAAACAGAGACTCGAAGTCATTTGGTCGAGCGTTGCTTGAACTCAAAAACAAAATCATCTTCGCAAACATGAACCCAAAGCCAAACCATACTTGCTTAAGGCGTATTCCAATTGCCAATGTCTTCTTCGATACACTGTACACCCTTATCTTAGGCACGCCGCGTCTCACTCGCTCATTTCTATCGAGGGCGTGACTTTCTCATTAGCAAAAGGTATATGATAATAGAGTAATTAACTAGTGTCCTAAGGGCGCTCCAAAACTACAATCGTGAACGCACCGGGGCATTACAAAGAACATGCCCTTGAGATTATCATCCAAGGAGGTGGACTAGTTTTTCTTTTTTTTTTGGTCAAAGGAGGCGGCTCGTCAAACCTGGCAGCATTCTTGAGTCTTCGTTCAACTGTCCCTCGACAACACGGTCGAGAAGTACCATGCATGGTTGCCCCCCCGTCCTTTCTCTCTCTCGGTCCCACCCCTCAAGATATGGCTCAGCTAGTTGAAGTATGCGAAATTCGTCCTGGTCACCACCAAACTGATTGGACAAACATGCCGAACAGACCTTACTATAGGTCCAAGTGTTATTTGATTAAGGGAAAAAAATTATCAAAAATCTCAAATTACATCTAGTGTGCTACATTTACCCTCAATTTTTTTTGTGACATAAAAAAACCCCACACTATACCCGCTACGACACATTTACTCTAATTTTTTTTGTTGTACATAAACATTTAATGGGGGTGGTCAGTTCCTAATCCCATCCAGGGACCGATTCTCAATTTCTAGGTTCGAGAATCGGATTGGATGGTCTTCAGACCAGACCCAAGCGTTCTAATGAAACCAGTGAAGAAATAGTTTGTCAAAACGGGATAGATATACATGTGGCCTAAACTTAGGGTCTGTTTGGTTCAGCATTTGAGATGAGCATTGGGGCTCTAAAGTCCCCTCTAAAGGCCTTTAGGCCAAAGTACCTCTAGAGGTACTTTGGGAAGTTGCATCTCAAATACAACTAATTTTTTTTAAAATTTTATCACATTCACTTGCCGCCTCCAACCGCCACCGTTCATCGCCGATCACCGTCACCGCCTCCCGTCGTCGGTGGCCGGCCTCGCCACCGGTCGCCGGACGCCGCCGCCGGACTCCGGTGCCGGACGTCGTCGCCACCGGTCGCTGGACGCCAATCGTCGGACGCCGCCCGCCGCCGGACGCTGAACGCCGGTCGTCGGACGTCGGCCGCCGAACACAGCCGGACACCGCCGGACGCCGGCCGCCGCCGGACGCCGGTCGTCGGACGCCTGTCGTCACCCGGCGGCCGCCATTCGCCGGCCGCCGTCGATCGCCGGACGCCTGTCGTCAGCCGGCGGCTGCCATTCGCCGACCGCCGTCAATCGCCGGTCGTCGGACGTCGGCCGCCGCTGCCGCCGGACACCACCGGACGCCGGTCGTCGGACGCCTGTCATCACCCGGCGGCCGCCATTCGCCGGCCGCCGTCGATCGCCGGACGCCTGTCGTCAGCCGGCGGCTGCCATTCGCCGGCCGCCGTCGATCGCCGGACGACGGTCGCCGGATGCCGCTGCCGCCGGACACCGCCGCCGCCGCCAAACGCCGGACGCAACCGCCGCATCCGGTCGCCAATCGCCGGACGCCGCCACCGCAAGTCGCAGGATGCCGCCGCCGCCGGACGCTGTCGCCGGTCGCCGAACGTTGGTGCCGGACGTCGATCGTTGGACGCCGGCCGTCACAGCCGCCGATCGCCGTACGCCAATCGTCGGACAACTGTCCTGAGACGCCGGTCGCGAGACGCCGGTCGCCGAACGCCGGTCGCCGAACGCCGGTCGCCGACCGGTGGCCGCCATTCGCCAGCCACCGTCGATCGCCGGACAACGGTCACCGAACGTCGGCCGCTGCTGCTTTCGCCACCGTCGTCGAAGGTCACTGGTCGCCGCCGCCACTTTTTTTTTATTATAAAAAAAGTAAAAATATTTTACAAAATATATTTTTCACCAAACGGCATTTACGCCAAAGTTGCTTTCAAATGCATTTCTAAAAAATATTTTGCCAAACACTACTTGCATTTTGAAAAAGATCTTTAGCCTAAAGGTATTTGCATTTCCTCAAAATCCTTTGGCCAAATGCTGAACCAAACAGGCCCTTAAAGGCTTTGGTTTTCGGAGCCATGGGAGCGGTAAGGAGAAAAGGCAATTTTGGCTCGAGGTTGAAGATGGAGTGCAAAATAAAAATCGGTGTCTCGGGTACCAAACCCAACTTGCCAATCAGATCCCATCTGGTTCACCCCTCTGGAATCGCGAACCGGATCGATCGTAATTGTTTCCATAAAATCGAAGCCAAAAATCGAACCTTACCAGCTAGTTCGATCCATCCATAAGTTTTACCCTCCATCAAGGTTCCATACGATGATTTTTCTACCAAACAATGTTACTTTATTTTACTTTAAGCTAAGTGAGTACTATTAGAATTCGGCACACAAATCACAATAAAACAAAGCGTAAAAATGAGAAAGATGAAACAAGACACGAGATTTATCTCGGTTATCCCTTAAATTAGGGCTATGTCCAGCAGATAATTCCATTATAATTAGTGCGTCACACCTCTCGTTATATCACTCAATTATAAGCGAAAAAGAGTATATATAGAAGTAGCTATTCATGAGCTTAAGCCAAGACTACTAATGATAAATTATGAGCTCAAACTACAAAAGTCGTATGGAGTCCAAGGTGCGCTACCCCCTTGAGACCCTCGCTGAGGCGACTCCCCTAAACTTTCGCCTGCTCAGCATGGAGCGGGACTCACATATTTTCTTGTCAATGGAGGGTATGAACCACATCCCAATAAGTGCCATGTCAACACCGATGGTCATTTGGCGTTCATATAGACAGATTTTCAATGGTGCTCATCGACGAAAATTTGACAGAGGGCAAATGTGTCACACCCACACAATAAAAAAATTAAGATAAATGTGCCGCAATATACATAATTTAAGGTTTTTAGTGAATTTTTTTAATCCTTTAATTAAAGTCGGCATAGAAAATGGGAGAGTTAGACCTTGGAAATGGGGTATTGTCCACAGATACAAATTGGGCCCGAAATAATAATCCATATAGAACCGAATCAATGTGAAGAGCCATGTTGTAAGTTGGGCCATTGACAAATGTTAAGGACCAGACAGTGATCTAATGGAAAAAGGATGATGAGCTTTGCCGCATTTCTATGATATCCATTGGGGTAAGCATATAGGACTGAGATTGCTCTGTCTGTACACAGGATAGTTTCCCCAAGACCACTTCGGTCTTATTTGGCAACGTTCTTTATTCTCATCGGAACAGAAAAAGAACAGAAACCTGTTTATGTACTTGAATTGATTTTATTATTCTCGAGATCCGACCAGCGGTCAGGGAATATATTTGGAACAAAAATGAGAAGTAAAAGAATAGCTTCTTTGCTCACGGAAACAAAAAGAGAAACAATATATGTCGTTTTGAAAAAGAAGCTCGTGCAACTTAATGCTCGTTTTTGCAACCACGAGTCCACCACCGGTCGTGAATATGGTTGCTTGGGTTTGACTTTTTCATTTACTTAACCTCCACAGCTGCTGGCGTCTCTTGAAGTAAAGATGACGTGATGACTCCAAATTAAGAAAATATTCACGGACAGACATGTTTGATTATCCCAAACAAACAAAAGAAAATTAAGAAGCAAGAGAGATTCATCTTATCTAGAGGGTTGTTCTAAGCACCCCTATGGCCTCAAGACCGCTGCTTGGTTGGGAGGTGGGAGACAGAAAGGAGTAGGTCGTTTTTCCCACCGGTGCGCCGCCGGCAAGTTTGCGGATGGACCAGCCACATCAATTCACGACTCGGCACTTTGACGGAGTATACAAAATGCAGCGACCAATTAGCTAAATCGAAGCGACAATGAACAGTCGGGTGTAAGATTCGAAGGTCGAGATATTTAGGAGAGGCCGGTTAAAGTTCGGGTTATTTAAGATATTAGTCCTGTTTTACTCGACATATTCATCCTATTTTGATTAGACATTCTTTCTTAGTGTACTTCTTAATGCTTTAGCTGATTTATTGAGTCGGCTTCATTTGAGATGCTTGCCAAGAACGGAGATTAACTCGCATATTACCACAAAAAAGAAACCATAGCTCCGTCACTGATTTAAAAAACGCTATGTAAGCAAATAAAGGCTTCTCTAACTCAATGATAGACCCAAATTGAATTTAAAAAAAAAATTAAGGTCAGGTACTTTATTGTTGATGAATATTAAAGGTGGGGCTAAAATTGAATTGAAGGCCCGGCTTCAAATAATATATTAGGTCACTCATCAAACCGAAGCAACATTATCCTCTCGAAGGATCATTATTCTAGTTGGATCATCATCATTCACCATAGGCTTCATAGCTTCAACCTCGAATATGAATTAGGCGGTTCCTATAACAAAAGAATTATATGGGGGCTCCACACCATCGACACATCTTTGAAAAAATAAAATGACGTTCCAAAGTATTGGCCATGATTGAATTAATGACGTCATCTATCACATCACTTCCATATCCATAATTTATTTTATTTTGCAAGCATTTATTCTGGTTTTTCTTTTGTCTCAATTTTTTCTCGATCCAAAGCATAGTTGATAAAAGATAGAGGCGATTGCTCCGACGGTGGATAGATTTCAGATTTGAAATGTGAAGCCTATCATGTTAGAGCTTACTCCTAGTTCCTTGCTTACGTTGACATCCTCAAACTTGTAGGATTCGACTTTAAACTTGCTCAAAATCGGTTCTTCCCAAGAACCGGGATTTTTCAAGGAACCAGTCTTTTGAATAGGTCAAAGGCGGTTCCCAAACTTTTTACCTATCTCCATGTGAATTAGCCTGGTTGGCTCGATTCGATTCGAATCGGATCGGTTTTGGAGTTGAATCGGTCCAATTGCTCTCCCAAATAAAGGACAACCCATGAATTTGACATTTTCGTACGACCTTTTTCATTATTGAACATGAGAATAGCTATTTTCCACAGCACTTTTAACTTGACAATGCCACGGGTCACGACAAACCCAAACCCTTCATATAGAGAACGTACCAATAATTTAATTTGACTTGCCTAAGCAAAGAATAAATTCATCCTATAAGGACCAATAATTGGTGCTGTCCACGTCACGATGCTACCGTGACATTTTGACCACGCAGACATAATTATATTATTTTTCGATCACGAATATAATTACAGACGCATAACGGTATGCCATTAACATCGTAATAGTAAGAGACTGTCCTATTAAATGAACGTCGGGGACAAAAGGAGGTACGCTGTCACCTTCGTCTTGAAGAAGGGGCACGAACCCGCTGACAAGGTCTGAGTTCGGCAGCATTGTTTGTTTGGAGCAATGCCCATAACCAAGTTAGGAGTCCGGTGGCTTATTTGCTTGGACCAAGTTGGTGAGTTGAGTGCAGCTAGCAGTTTTTCAGGCTGTTGGGGCGGCATTTCAACTTTCCCCTCGACTGGCTCAGCTGCGATCTGCTGCTACTTATGGCTGAAGTAGCTTTTTCACCAACCGACTCGGGCAGAATCAATACGACGCCAATGCCTTGCGATGTTGCTATTGAACTGGCAATTCCATATATAGCCCAGGATTGAAGGGGGGGAGGAAGAGTGAAATTTGTGCTTTGATGCAACAGGAGCGTGAGGCTGAGGTCTTTGTTTTTTTAACACCTCAAAACAAGGAACTATTGAGGCCGACGAGGAAGTTTTTCCTTTATGGAAGCACTTCATAGTATCGCTTATTTGCTTGGAGGCTTTCGTTCATGTTCCAAGACTCTGGTCTCAGCCAGGCACGGTGTACTGATCTGCCTTGTGCCTTGAGCAAGGAAAGGAGTAAGGACCATGACAATGTTTTTTTGCAAATTCTTAGGCATCGAGAACGACACAACCTGTCTGATTATTTTTAATATCTCAGTTCAATCCTGGAAGTACTAAAGCGACGCTTTTCGAATGATGTAATTTTAATGAAAATATCATGTCATGATTCATGAGCATTTACATCAGAACAACGTACTCTCACTTCAAATATTTTGCTTGACTTTGTTCAGATACGAATCAGCATGTAATTGTTCAAAAACATGGGGAAAAATAATAATAATCATCTGAAAATGGGTCCAGGCCCTGACCTTATCCCAATATATGAGAAGCCAAATTGCCCTTTTCCTCCATTTTAGTTTGTCTGGAAATTTAGGTCCGTCTTTTCTATTTGCTCCGAACTGCAAACATTACTTAAATACGCTATCGCAGATAACCGTTCAGAGTTTGAGCAGGCTAAAAAGAAAGAAGAGAGTGAGTAGGTTCAAGAAGCAGGGCAACATGCCAGAGTCGAGGAGCTCGAATGAGTAATCTGTTAACTCGCAATCTTTTAACTCGCGATCGCCCCGACAGTCTCGTGGAAACAATAACTGCGACCAGGCAAGCTGCCGCTTTGCCTTTAATCAATGAAGACGAGCGCACAAATCAGCTCATTGACGCGTTCGAATTTCGCCTGCGCCTTCAAAGCTATGAAGGTGCTGAACTATCACCCCTGTTTCTCAGATTCATGTTGGTAACCAGATAGGTAGTTCAGTATGAATCTGCCACCAGAGTCGCTCTGGCGAGTACTTTGGTCGGTCCCTTTTCAACTCAATGAACGGATGGTCCATCCATGATGGCACAAATTAGCAAATGGACACTTCCCCCAATTCAAACTATTTTGTTATCTTCATAAGACCTTTCGACATTCTCTTATGAACAACTCAAATATGGCTTGAGGAGGAACAAAACCGAGAATATTCACTAAATGAACATATTAGTGACCACGCAGACATAATTATATTATTTGTCAAAAGCCTTTCTTAATGTTGTGATTATTCTTTGGAGTTTGGAGGTCATAACTTTTCTGGTAAATATTTTCAGTTTTTTCATAGGGCTTTGAAGCTAAAAGTACAGTGAGTAGTGGCACTTGCCTTTAAATTTTAACTTTGTACCTTAGCATTTATATAGTATGAACGCAGTAATTTAAATAATGTCCAATCATTTTATCAAGTTATATATATATCCCCCACAAGGTAAAAGAAGAAGTTTAGCGTAATTGTCACGTTATTTGGTAGCTTGTTCATAATAGGGAGAAAATATGGTCACGACAATGCAAATGAATTACGCCCTTGAGTTGAGTACCATTAGAGTGAACTTGTATTATCCTCTTCAATGAAGTAAACAAGGAGGATGAGATCAGAGATAAATTCATAGAATAGTCAAGTTAAAAAGGTAGTATTTCACATCTAGCAAATCATAAATACAATAAATTATATAAAGGATGGGTTTGATTGGGCTGGTTGGATGGTTTCCACGTGAATTCGAAAACTAAACCAGTAACTGCCAGTTCTGGAAAATTGAAACCGGGAACCAAACCGTACTGGCCAATTACGATCCAAAATCAGCCGCTTATGTACGGTACAGTCATGTCCGGTTTGGTTGGATCATAATTTTTTTGCTCACCCTTAGTCTGAAGTAGTTTTGCCTCATCTAGCCGGCTAAATATTCCGACCGGTCAATGGTATTTTCTCCATACAATTTTAATTTAATTTTTAGTTAAATTAAACAAAAAAATGAAAAAAAAAAAAAGAGAGGAAACACAAACAGGATGGCGGCCACTCCATCGCCAGTGGGGTAGCGACGGTTGCCGGCGGGGACATCAATGACTCATCGAGGATTGATGATCCCGCTGAGCTATGGTGAGGGCCAGCCGGGAGAGGACCGCGACCTCTCCTAGATTTGGCAAGGGTCGCCGACCCTTGCTGAGGCACCGGCGACCCCAACGACAACCATCACCGCCCCTCATGCAGTGGGGTAGCATCCACAGGCGAGAGGCAACCCCTCTTGCCAGTGTTTATTTTTTATTTTAATTTTTAGAAAATAAAAAAAGGAATAACTAAATAATAACTTTTAAAAAAATTTAAAAAAATGAAAATGATGAAAATTCCCCTAACAAACTAGTGAGATGCCCTTTTTTTTAGACTAATATGGCCAACGTTAGATCCTTATTTGAAATAATATCCGTTTCGGGTCCTTAATTAAAACAATGAGAGCGCTTCAAGTCTTTAATTGAAACAAAGTCCACTTCGAGCCCTTATCTGAGAAAATGAGAGCACTTCATGTCCTTATTTGGAAGTTTTCATTATTTAAATATTCCAACCCATGCATAGATTGGACTTTGGTCTTGGCCTTAGCGTGGAAATATACAAGGAGTCTGAAAGGTTTGAATTCACGACCTCCCGCTCTAATACCAATTAGATTTGCATAATCAAAAATAAATATAATCAGAGGAAATACCTTAAATATCTATGAGATATTTAAATATTTATAATATCTCTCTCAAATGCAAGGTGAGTTTAAACAAATTGACTTGAGTTTAAAAAGAATCTGAAGTGTCCCAAAATCTTCGATCACCATGAAATCAAATAGCAAAAATAGTCGAACTAGCGCTACACAACGTTGGGCATGGTGGATCAGCTAAGCAAGGTGCTTTCATTGACGATGAGATTTTAATATGGTGATCATATGAGGGCGGCATGTCTGGTGGTCGTGTCGACTTCTCGAAACAAGAGGTGAATTAGTCGAGAGTCGAAGTGGCCAACAATATGCCTCTTTTGCGGTCAACTTTGCTATTGGAGCCGAATAGCATGTGTTCTTTGTGACAGATTTTGCTGCCAGAACAAACACAGCCAATATGGCTGGTGTGGCTACAACAAGCGGAGAAAAACATGCACTATTGAACAAATGTTTCTATGTGAAGACGTGTCTTCACAACATCAAAGGATACTTCCTTGAAAAAGAAATGTACGACTAGCAACACGTCGTCACGGTCGTAACACTACCCCATGCATTGGGTAACATACGCATGAGGCACTCTGATGAGCATTGTCGAGCGGCGGGATGGACTTATTTTGCCACGGGATGCATGCGTTGCACTGGGTGCACTTTGCACCAGGTATACTAGGATTTCCTCAAGAAAGGATGTCTTGGCACCATGATAACTCTATAAAAATAGAGTTATTTTATATATTTTTAGCAACAGATAATGTGACATATGGGAGAAAATATTTAGATTTCATTCTATTTATTCAAATTTTCCTTATTTGTACAGAATAATGATATATGGAGAAAATAAGAAAAATAGAAGAGAATCAAGATGTCACCAGCAGAATTTTTAGAAGATTGCCTTGTTTTTAGAATATTTCAATGTTATCCTCAGAGATTCAATTATTTTTGGAATATCTTGATGTTATCTTTAGGATTTTATTTGTTTTTATGTATCTATAATGCTATTCTAGAGGGGGATTAGTCTTAAAGGGACGTCTGGGTTGTTATCACACTTTACTTTTTCTTCCATCGTCGTTTGGAACTTTTGAAGTATTTTGATGAGAAGACAGAGTGGTCACAGAATTCTTGCTCTCTGATTCAAGATGTTTGATTTAATTTATATTTTTGCTTCTTCTTCTTCTTCTTCTTTTATAATGTTCTAATTTTCTTTCGTTAGGGCTACGATGTAGCCTGATCATGATGATATGAATTTCACGATGTTTATGTTTTGCAAGTGATTTCGTTCATGTGAGTTATATATTATTATGCTTTATGCTTTTAAGTGACTGGCCACCACTTGAATGATCCGATGTGCATGTTTGAGACTGAAAAGTGATAATATGCAATTGCTCCTTATAATATATAACCATGAATTACAACGTGGATAGAAATATACCATGTTATTTGTGTAGCTTTCGGTGATAAGATGATCCAAAAGACTCATTGTAAATCGAGAATATTCACAGATTTTAATGCACTTATGTTTATTTAAATTCATATAGAGATATAGTGGATTGATAAACAGAGTAGGTTTATTATGCCTAGAGATAGGATAGTAAATAGCAGAGGAAATTCCGCTATCACATGTTTGATGTCGTTCTTGTATGCGTAAAGATCTGAAATTCATGTCTAGTGGTTATGGTGAAATCGAATGCTCTAACATATTTATTTGATTGATTTTATCGCATCTAATTCTGAACTTTTATTTTTAAGATTGTCAATTTTATTTTATTCTCAATTCTATTTCTATTTGTTAAATAAATTTTAGAATTAGTCCATTTTTAGTATTTAATTAGTTTATTAATCATCAATCTCTGTGGAACGATATCTTTTCTCATCATTATATTAATTGTTCGACATGTACACTTGCGTTGAGAATTTTGCAAACACACCATGTGAAATTTTATAGAATCACAGCCAATTGTTCTAGAGGTTTAAGTTATAAAATGAATGCGTGAATTATTCTACATATATCAAATTTTGTGTGAAAAGGGAAAGTTCTAGAAAACTTTAAAGTTATGCTCGTTTCCCCTATCGAACATAGCATTATATAGTTATCATAAAATGGGCCATATCCTTGTTGATGAGTTAGTTTTCTTTTAACTTTTTATAAGATATCCCCTTTGGAATAGAGGTTTGGCTCAATTTTTACTGTATATTTCCACAATTTCTACTATCCTTGTGGAAAAATATCGAAATTTTTGTGGGAATGCAAGAAGGAAAGTTTAATGTTGTTGACTTTTTAATTAGTTAGATGACAATCCGATAGTACTGTCAGCTATTTCTGACTACATAATCTCCCAATCAATGAGTATTTTACGCAAACGTGCGGTGATGATGTGTGCATCTACGTTTGAGATTGCACCGTCCCTGGCAGTATTGTCAGGAAAATATTTTCTTTTTAATTGTCGAAAATTATACTTAATTGAAATACATGTTATCCAACAAATACTTATAATAACATACATTAAGAGGTATGGGTGAACAAAAAAATCATGATCCATCCAAACCGGACCGAACTGTACCCAACCGGCCGATTTTGGATGGTAACCAGTGGGTACGATCCGGTTTCCGGTTCGGTTCCCAAATTCGGTGAAAATCATTCCACCAGCTCAATTGGATCAGTCCTTTTATATAATACAAATATATATTCTTTTGAAATAACTTTTACAAATATTACAATGCTTGTTATCTTGCATATTGAAATTTTTTCATATGGCAATGGTACCAAATTGTTGTCTTCACTATTATCTTGCATTATTGAAATTTTTCCTCCTTCAACTGCAAGGTACTGGTTCCTTTTTTCTTTTTTTAAGTGATATTGATGCTCGGCAGGATCGTAATCGAGAACCGGACCAAACTAATAATTCGATTTTCGAATGGATCCATGAAATGAGCCAATGGTTTATGGTTCACATTTTGCGAAAACAGTCTTTAGCGGGGGATTCTCGGCTCCAGGATGGATTCTAGGATGGGAATCATCCATCCTAGAACCGATCACTCCTATTAAGACGTACCCTCTCCTCCTTTCCTTTCTCAGTTGTCCATATAACAGTGGTGGCCATACTCCGTGTGTCGGGATGCCTCATGAGGCAAAATTTCTCGTGTACCGATATGCCTCAAAAGTCGAGATGCTCCATGAATCGAGAAGTTCCGGAAGTATTCGGGATACCTCGAAGTTCAAGCACCTCATGTGTCGAGATGCTTCGAAAGTGTCGGAAATGAGATAATATGCAAGTATCTCCTATTATTGTTGTCGTAATTTTGTAGATACAGATGAGTTAATCAGAGAAATCACATTGTAGTCGATGGTGATGTCATGGGTCCGTTCAGTCAAATGGTTTGGTTTCGTTCTCGGACTGGTCAATGTCACGCAGACGTATCGCTACTTCATCCTCATTAACGAGACTAGCCATATGAATCAGTGCAAAGTGGTCTGGACTGGACTGACCTCTCTCGTCGTAGTTATCTGCATTTTAATAGTCATCTCATTCATTCATCAAGAAAACTTAGTGATATTTGATATATTAAGATATCTCGATATTGAATTCGCGAGAAGAAAATATTACATAACAATATAAATGGCATAGTGATAAAAAAAAATACATATGCAAAAATGAGTATCAATCTTCTTTTTAAACTACTTTTTCTTATTTTGTAGAATTGTAGATATAGACAAATGAGTATTCACGAAAAAAGCTTTCCCTGCACCGAGGGAATTCTCTTCGCGCGAAAAGCTTTCCGCCAGTTCCTCGTTGAGGGGAGGGAGAAGCTCTCTCTTCCCCCTTCGTTCTTCACTTTTCTGTATGTTTTTCTTTTCTGTCTTTGTTGCTTGGTTTTTTTTTCCCTCCTCTTCCGATCTTCTTTAGATCTGGAAGTTTCTTTTCTACCATTTTAGGGAGATGTCTCTCCCAATCTGTCTCAAATTTGAAAGTTTTTGCTAGTTTGTTTGCTGCGTTTCGCTTTCCTCAGTTTTTGTTGCTGAACAAATCCAGATTCGGTGAAGATCGAAAGAGTTTCGTCAAGGATCTATACTCGTTCAACTTTGTTTCTCTGCACGGCGATGGTGATGGGGACGCCGAACCTAGGCGTGCACCGCCAAAAGGCAAAGTCGTTGCGGGATATGAAGATATCAGTGTGTGGTCATTACCGAAGACGGATTTGATAATCGACCGCCGATTTCAGCTTGAAGAAATTATCGATCAGTTTTCTGAACGAGTAATCATTAGCGTTGTTCTTAGTAAGCTTATGTTTTTAAATATTGTTCTATTGTGGATATCCAACATGGATCGTTGTATCTCTTGTATCTTGAGGAATTGAATGAAACTTTTTTAGATCGAAAAAAAAAAGAAAAAAAAGAAAAGAAAATTGAGTATTCACGTCTTGTAGATATCAGCCAGCAAGAAAAATTGGTGGTAGACCCTTTTGGATCCCGTCCAATTCAATCTTTATATAAGGATTCATATGAAACCGGATCCCTCTTGGTAAAGGTGTTTGGTCATATGACAACATCAAAAGGAATGATTGGCCGGCGTGCGTGAAAAATTATCGAAACAAAAAATCGTTGGCGGGAATATCTTCAATGCATCCATGCAAAGCACGCATGATGTTATACATAGAACAAATACAGAATACGCAAGGGGATGAACTAACTCGAGAAATAATCTTTTCGAAGTGTCAACCCACATCTCCAATGCAGTCAAATAACTTGATCTTAATGATAGTATAACAACCACGAAAACTCGATTGCTAGATCCGATCGATTCATGATGTCTACTTTTATGCTCTAATTTTCATCCTCTACAAGCTTTTTTTTTTTTTCTAATAAATCCAATTTACCACATCCATTTGAAATCAAGCTAAACTATGTCATGAGAAGAAGGTGTAGGCTACGTATTTAATCCGTATGCAGCGACCCAAGATACACACGTACAGATACACAAATCCCTGTTCCATCCATAGAGTTAAAGAATTGACACACCTGTTTCGGATTCGTCGTTCTTGATGCGGAATTGCGACGATCCTGTGCTCAAGATCTTCTCCTCTATGAACCCCCTTTATCGCTGGCTTCAATGAGACGGCCCCTCACGCGTCGTGTCTGACGGCTCCTTATGTGAGATTATGCGGACATCAGGGTTTAGAGGAGGGACTTGAGCTCTATTTATAGAAAATGAAATCTATCCCCTCATCAAAGATTAGATTTATCTCGGCCCATACTATCTAGCGCCATATCTGTTGACACCTAAATTTTGATCAAACTTTTTTATTTATTTATTTTTAAAAAAAAATTCATAAAAATATCAAAAAAAAGATCATAAAATCACAAAATCAACTTTGGAAGCCTTGGCTTGGCCTTAGGAACCATTTTGACCAAAAAAAATTCATAATTTTCATTTTTTTTAATATTTTCGAAAAATACAAAAAAAAAGAAGAAGAAAATCAAGAAAAATAATATTTGAGGTCACAAAAATTATATAAAAATAGTCGGTTTTTTTATTTTTATTTTATCTATTTTCTAACCTCATAAAACAGTAAAATTCAGGTTCGATTTTAGGTATTCTCTGATCACCATAAAATTGAATTTGACAAAAATATTAGTAATAATAAAAGGAAAAGGATTGAAAACATCATCATTTAAAAGGAAAAGATGAATAATCATTTTGTCTTCGCTTTTAATTATTTTATTATTATTATTACTTTCTAATATTTTATTTTATTAATATTTTATTTTTATTATTTTTTTATTCACATGCCCCTCCCATCATCCGTCTCCCCTCCTTCTTCCTCTTCCTCTTTTTTTCTTCTTGGCCGACGGTTTTTCCTCTCCTTGAGCTCCTCTTCTTCTTCTTAAAAAAAAAAATGGAATCCTCACCTTCGTGTATTATTTGCCTTCGCCTTCGACCCTTCCGCCGTCGTCGCTAGCCGTCGTACCTCAAAATCGCCGTGAATAACCCAAGACCCGCGGCCTCCACCCGTTTTGGAGTTTGGTTTGGGTTTGTTTCGGATCGGGCCAAATCCGTCATCGCCAAAGCGCACTATCGCCTCCGGCGACTGCCCCGGAGTCCTACCTCCTCCCTCGGAGCTTGTGGAGCCTACACGCCGCTCGTGGAGCCTAGAAACAGCCTCGGGTCACCACCCCGTCGACGGAACGTGTCCGGACGTGTCGGAGGGTGTCGGAACGTGTCCGGACGTGTCGGAACGTGTCCGGACGTGTCGGAACGTGTCGGACGTGTCCGGGCGTGTCGGAGCCGTGTCTGAGCGTGTCGGAGCCGTGTCGGAACAGTGTCGGAACAGTGCCCGAACAGTGTCCAATTTTTTTATTTTTTTTTAAATTTTTTAAAAAAAATTTTAGTCTTAATTTGTGAAATTGATTATCGACATTCTAATGGCGATCGACAGGTAACGGGCATGGAGATGGTCGCAGACTGGGGCTGGGCGATCGAAGGCCGGTGTCCAATCCGGTATATTTTACGTACCCGATCCGTATATCAGGGTTATTTTTCTAAAATGTCGCCATTATAGATTTGGTTTGCATGTATTTATCTCAGTTCAGTAGTTAGCTTATTTATCTGGTTGAGTGTTGTCTATTGCCAATGATATGCTTTTTGTTAAAATATTTTCTGAAAATATAAAAAATATTAATAAATCAGAAAATGCCAAAAAAAATGGAAAAATTAGAGAAAAACAAAAAAATTGAAAAGAATTGCAGAAAATTACTAAAAAAAATTCCAGAAAATTCCCAAGGCTGAAAATGATCAAAAGAAATTGATTGGTTGTCGTTTTTCAGGATTTTCCCCCGTTTAATCCAAAACGACGATTTTACCCCTCAAAGGGTAAATTGTCTTTGATATTCCGATGAATTGTGGAAATTGCTTAGAATTTGGCGATGAGCCAGATAGGTGGCTAAACCTTATGTCTAGAATTTCCACATTTCATTCTCATTTTTAGAAAATGACGATTTTACCCTTCGAATGGTAAATCGGTTTCTAAAATTCCAGAAAGTCATGAAAATTGCAAAAAAAAATAGGAAATGGGTCAATTGAGTGACCAAACCTATTTTTGACTTTGTTTTACTCCGAATTCATTCCGAAATGATGATTTTGCCTTTTTTAGGCAAATCGTCCATTTTGTCTCAAATTACGACTTTACCCCTTATGGGTAAAATCATGTCTAAATCATTCCTAAGCTTGATTGATACTTATTTAGGTTAATAGAGCCTTCTTATGAGTGTCATGTTGATTTGATGTGTTTATTTTGCATACTTGGATTCATTGATTTGTGCCTTTTATTATTGATTGTGATTGCCAGGATAGTCATTCCTATTTGCATGAATTCCTAGATTTAGGATTCATACTCCACTCATCTGCATGAAATCTTAGGTCAGAAAATTCAGTCAACTTAGGTACCGAAAGGGCGTCAACTCTGACAGTTGGCGTAACTAAGTCCCCGAACCCATTTCTCTAGTTATCGCAGAATTGAATAGAAACTCCCGACTATTCAATAGGGTGGTCCAATCATACCCTCCAAAAAATGATTGGTGGCGACTCCATGGCATGCACACTTAACACATGTCACTAGACCACACTGAAGGTCGACTACGTATACCTCCGTTGCGATTTGGGTAACGGGCCTTGGGAGAGGCCCGCGTCCGACCAGACTGGACGGCCCATTAGCCCTCGAGAGCCCACGGCGAACCTCGAGAGGGTCGCAACAATATCTGACTAGAATAGGAAACTGTATATATCTTACCTTTATTAGACCAATTAATAATTACAGAGACAATTAATAAAGCCCACAATTGAATATATCCAAATTAGAATATATTCTAACATTCTCCCACTTGGGCGAAATTAATTGTAACTGTATTGTATATGCGCATCTTTATATTGGTCTAGAGATAATTCTCAATAGTCAATCCGATCCCATAAAGTCTTAAGCACCGAACCATGCCAGTAACTGCATCAGAAGACACAGAGCCATCCACGATTACAAATACTCTTAACTTTACCGATATGGATTTGATATGGTAGTATGGCAAATGGATAACATTTCAAATAACAGAGACACATTATATGTTATCCTCCTTGTCAGTCACCATTCTCTCACCTTATGTGTCACTAAACTGGATGTGTCACGAGAGAACATCTTTACGGTTCCAACGAACCATCATATGTCTTACCTTTATAGTTAACTATACTTTACGTGTAACAAGACATATGCTTTTGGCTAAAATAAATAAATGCCCCAGCCATCACTCAAGGTTTACATGATGCCTTGAGATTTTCAACTGATATATGTATTCAACTCCTCCTAATCATTATAGCTTTATTGCATGCAATGGAGTTGATACATATCTAGATATTACAAAATGTAACAAACACAGATGTTAACTTTATTAGAGCAAATATCGAATGCAGCTCCCACTGAACAGCAGCATCTCATGATGCTTACTCAACCCATCAATTAACACGTCATATCAGCATCCTACGATGCTTTTATATTTGTGACGTGTCATCTAAATGTGTATGAGAAGAGTCCTTAAGTTAGTGAGTCTGCAGCCTTATCATCTGTGTAATAAACTCTACTATAGTGTCACCCTTTCATCTGTTACCTTATGGTCAAAAACTTGACCGCTAGATGTTTAGACCCCTTGCGACTCATGCTGTTGTTAATGAACAACACTGCAGAATTATAGTCACAATAAAACTGTATGGGTCTATCCACAAAGTAAATACGGTCAACTCTTTAATGAGAATTCGGAGCCAAATAACCTGAATAGCAGCTGACAAGCATACTACAAACTCCGCTTTCTTGATTGAGGATTACATAGATTTTTGTTTACACTTTTCTGTAATACTGCACTTTTCTTTTGACATATAAATATCGGTAGTTGTCAACTTCACATTATCCTGACAGCTAACAAAGCCTGAATCCGAATGCTTTACTAATGCAGGTCCTGAATATGTCTGTAAATTAGCATATAGTCTTTTATCCTTTTTAAGTACCTCAAAACTTTCCTAGCAGTAATCCAAGAAAAATCACTTTCAAACAAGATATCCTCTATATAAGACACAAGAAAAATAAATTCCTCCCACTGATCTTGTAGTATATACTAATTTGCTTTGTTTTGGACAAAACATGATAAAACTATAATACTATGAAACTTCAAGCCACAATTGTCTAAAAGCTTACTTGATCCCATAAAATAGACTTTTCAGTCTAGAATCTCCATGAATATGATCAAACTTTATTACATGATAACTTTATGAGATTCTTCTTTCTTTATGCACGAATTTATCTGCATCATCTGCTGCAAAACCTTCGGGTCACATAAAAAGACTACCTCGAAGTATCCAATTAAAAAGAAATTTTAATATATGTATAATAAAGCTCCTTATAATAATGAGCTATTAATACCTTAATCACTCCGAAAAAACTCTTTATGAGAGACTGAATAAAAAAAATTATTTTAAGTCAACTCATTCTTTACGAGTGAAAACTTTGGCTACTAATCTGTTTTAAACTTCTCAAATAAAACACAGATCAAAATATAATTGGATATAATAAGGTAGACAAAAACTTTCATCTGAAATCCTTTTAAGTTTTACAAACCCAATTGCAGCAGATGAATTTGTGACCTTGAGGCATACTAATAAGCTTTCAAACACCGTATGTTTCATAGTCTGTATCTCGTTCACCATGCACCCAATCACAATTATAATTAAGAACAAGAAATAGCAACTGTATAAATTACTAGATCATTTACATAGTCGATATTGTAGCCATACTCTTCTGGATAGACTATACAATATGACTTGATACAACTGATCGTCTCCGTCTGATAGATCTTTTAAGAGGAGATACTTTAACCTTTATTCTGCGCTTATAGGGGTCTGATAAACTTCATCAGGAATTATCTTAATAACAAGAACCTGAACCCCAACAGAATCTTACTGTAATGTAGAATGCTCCATGATCATCTGTATAAACAGAGAAAAATGATACAATTGTCCCTACCATACTGTTACCTTTAATAGTCTGTGAGCAACTACCATTATTCGGCTATATCAAGCTCCAGCAATTTAGCTATCTGTAATCCACAATTCTTGTTCCTCTTTTGGGATGATAAATCAATACCCCTTTAGATGATATGGGTAAGGCACTGTTGACACCTGATTTTTGACCATCTATCATTGTGATTTTTATTTTTAAAATAAATTAAAAATATCAAAAAAGGTCATAAAATCACAAAATCAACTTTGGAAGCCTTAGCCTAGCCTCAGGAACCAATTTTGAATAAAAAATATTTTTGGTATTTTTTTAATATTTTTCGAATTTATTTAATTATAAAAATACCCAAAAAATCAGAAAAATACCATTCGTGGTCAGAAAAATACCCAAAAATATTTTATAATTTTGTTTTAATTTCCTCTTCAATTGTATTACTTTAAATCTCAAAAATTCGGCTAGGGTCAACATGTTGCTTAACAAACATAAACCCAAACCGAACCCAAAAAAATCCTTTTCGAGTCTTTTAATTTTCAATTCTCACTTTTTATAAGCTATGACATTGGATTCTAAAGTCTTGAAGTGCAATTGGGTCAGTTTGCCCTCCAATTTGATCAATTTTAACCAAAAAGGCTTAATTGCATATTTTTCTTTCAACTAGTCCCCGGTTTCACGGATCTTGAATTTCACACGGGCATATCCATTAAAATTCAACACCTCTACCCCATAATTTTCATCATGCCCAATCCATTGGCGGCCTCAATTCAGGCTAATTTGGTAGTTTGGATGTATACGTATGCTCTACGTATTTATACGTCATGCGTATTTATACTGTTTGGTAACCTCTTTAACTCTTGTAATAATAATAATGGTTATTATTTTTAACACCTTTGTTAGTGCTATTTTTAAATAGAATTTTTGTATTATAAATTGTGAGTGCTATTGTTAGTGTTATTTTTAAATAGCATTTTTGTATCATAAATTGTGAGTGCTATTGTTAGTGCTATTTTATAATTCAATTTATTAGAAGGTGTTTTTGGCTATAAAAGGATGACAAGAGTTTTGAGGTGCAAAAAGAGGGGAGAGAGGACATACGTTGAGAAAATTCTTAGAGGAGAGAGACATTTTGTAGAGTGTGCAAATTTTTGAGAGCTTAGAGAGAAGAACACAAACACTCTCTATATTCTCATAATCTTGAGTGAGCAAAATATACTAAGTTCGGAATATTGATTCCGCATATTGCTAGCACAATTGTTGTGGAGTTATTAGTCATCTCCCCGTTCGTCAATTGGTGGTGCGTCCGAACTAGATGCCTAACACTTGTGGAGGCTGAGATCGAAGAACATCGAACCGACACCTCCGTTCAAGCACGCTACGAGAGGTAATCCATTTACTCCCTTTGAGGCTTTGTGATTTTTTTCGATTGAAATGCACGAAGTACGCCTCTGGAGATACATGTATGGGTTGTTATTTATTTCCGCTACGTGTTACGTGGATCCCAACAGTGGTATCAGAGCCGATCCTTAGGTGTTTTCGTGCATTTAATTGATTTTTTGCAATTTTTGCAATACTATGGCCAATATGTATTAACGAATTGTTCGTCTTACATGGCTAATGGAGGTTGATTATTTTATATGATAAATTAATCAACGTAGCAAAAATTGAGACTAAATCAATTTTAAATCGAAAATTTATGGCTATCTTATTTTACGTAAAAATTCTGAATATGATTCAACATAGAATTTTTATTGTGCCTTCCTAAGTTTTAAATTGTGAATTTATTACTTACGTGGAAGGGTGATGATCATGGAAAAACCCCTAATCAATGTGATTGATGTATGTATGAATATATGGTGATTATTTATATATTTGGGGTTGTAATTATTAAATGGAGGCTGCGTACTCCTTTTATTTTTCATGTAATCTTTATTTTTAGCATAGTCAATTGTTGATGTAAATGCTACGAGGATTACGTGGAGGAGCCTTTTAAGTCGGCGAGCTCTTTGGGGCCCGATTCTTGAAGAGTTCAAGAAACCAAGAAGAAGCGAAGAGCGGCTCTCCGTTATTAAAATATTAAAATGATTAAATGTGGTCTCATTGGCTCGAGACCCATTAAATCATAATTCCATGATCACCACGTAGGATAGATGTTTATGTGATTGACATCTATTTATTTATTATGATTACGTGAGCACGTTAAACTGCTTAATGTGTAAAGTCAGACTTACCTCACCCAAAATTGCGCCTGCATGAAATCTTAATTATGAAAATTACTCTCGTTAGGTACCGAAAGGGCGTTGGTAATGACACCGACGTAACCAAGTCCCCGAACTCAAAATCTCTGGTTCCGCAGAACTGATCGATCTCTCCCAATCGGTCAGTAAGGTTTCCGATCTACCCTCCAAGAAAGACCGGGTGGCGACTCCAAATTCATGCACAAGTTGCATATGCCACCATGACCACACTAAGGTCGAAATCGATCGGCTTATCGCCGAATCCTTTAAAAATATACTCCCGCCGCGATTTGGTATGGGCCTGGGAGGGCCCGCGCCGATCCAAAGCCCGCGATCCGCACCCTTGTGCGGGGGTGGGGAAAAGGCCCGCGATCGGTAATCCATTAGCCGCGTCCGCTTCGGACGGGTCGCGACAGGCACGAAGTAAAATCGAGTGGTTCTGGAGTCCAACTTATCTAATATTGGATTATGTAACTTTATTTCTGCATGAACACCTCAAACTTTAATATAGTTCAAACTAGATTAACGTCCAGTCCATGACTTAAAAGAAGTCAATGAAATATTTTGATAGAAACATGATGGGTTATTTTTAAAGTTTTACCCCACAGAAAAAACATATAAATTGATTTTCAGATCATACTCGTCATCATATCCGTATGGTGTGATTTTGCCTTTCAGTCACACCTTTCTATTGAGGAGTATCGGGCACAAAACCACAACCCAAAATCCTCTCAGTACTTGGCGAATGGCCCTTTAAGCTGTCCAGTATCGCCATGTCGACCATAGTACTCACCACCGCGGTCAGATCTGACAATTTTTATGACTTTCCCCAGTTGTTTCTCAACTTCAGTCCGAAAAATCTTGAACTTGTCAAGAGATTCAGACTTTTCCTTAATCAAGTACAGATAACCATATCGGGAATAGTCATCTATAAATATGATGAAATAAAAATTTCTACACAATGTTGCTGTATAGAGTCCACTTATATCTGTGTGGATGATCTCCAACAAGTGAGAACTACGGACTGCAGTTTTCTTCTTTATTTTGGTTATCTTACCTCTACAGCAGTCTACGCATGTGTCTAGGTCACTTATAAGAGTGGGTAGAATGCTAGCCTTTATCAGTCTTTCCACTCTTTCTTTAGAGATGTGATCAAGACGTTTGTGCCATATTGCGTATGATTGTTCCTTAGGTAGAGGTCTTTTGGAAACAACCTTTTTAGCTGTATAAGCGACGTATATTTCGTTGGGAGACAAACATAATCTGTACAATCCATTGGACATAGTGCAATACCCAATTTTATTTGAATTAAAAGAAATAGAAATTGCAGAGTTTGAAATCTCAAAAGAATAACCACATATGTCCAAACTTGATACGGAAATTAAATTCCATCTGAAAGAGGGTACATAAAATGTATTTCTTAACATTAAATTAAAACCAGAATCTAGAATTAAAATAACATCTCCCACGAACTCAACATCAGCTTTATTGTTGTTTCCTACGGTGAGATTTGATTCATCCTTATTTGGCTTCCTTTCAGTTTATGAATTTCTATATGATAAACGCAACACAATATGTCGCACCACTATCTAGCCATCACATAACCAGATGAGGCGTTAGATAGAATGAATTCACAAACCAATACCAAAGAATCATTACTTTATACTCATACTTAGATAACCAAGTCTTTCTATTAACTG
This sequence comes from Rhodomyrtus psidioides, assembly GCA_021437785.1. NCBI lineage: Eukaryota > Viridiplantae > Streptophyta > Magnoliopsida > Myrtales > Myrtaceae > Rhodomyrtus > Rhodomyrtus psidioides. The sequence continues at coordinate 14,998,686 of JAILYB010000003.1, read as the reverse complement.
TAGTTTTTCTTTATGTGATCTTTCTTCTTATAAAAGAAGTAGGGATTACCATCCTTTTCAAAGGATGCATCTCATGGATCCAAATTATCAGAATGACCGGTGGTTTACTATAATACTATATGAGTATGATTTCAGAACTGTTTAAAATACAATTCCATCAACTTTAAGACATAATCCTTAATCTTAATAGAACCATTGCACTTGATGTTGAGGAGTGATTGCAGATATTTACCACTCTTAGTAATAGATGAGATATAATTTCAAAGCCTTCAAGGTTTCCTTTATTTACATATCAGTGCAGTTAACTGACAAAAAACACTTTTCAAGTGTTCTTTAATGGACCGCTTTATATCAAATAAACGAATCCGATCACTCTTTACCCAATAAGCACATAATGCTCTTGAAAGTTCTCACTAATGAAAGTGAGGACTACAGGGTCTTTCTTGACAAGAGTAATACAAATATTTGCCAGTTCTTTGTAAACAGATAATCCTCATTCAGTTCTCAATAAGTCTTAATTCTAACAGAGTTGCCGTTCACAGAAACGGTGACTAAAAATGATCAATGTTTTTAATTAGCATAATGCGAAATTTCACTTGAGAGATACATACATCATCATATAATCACCTTTGGGCAGAAAACATGACATGCAGTTGTATACTCCCTACATTACAGCGGCCATGAGAATTTATTTCAATCTTTGTTAATCACCACCTTTGGGTGTATGACAGCACTCAGACTAATCAATCATCAACCATATGATGTACATGTAACCCTCCATGCAAGAATACGCAATTACTCCTTTGGGAATATAACTACGCATTAAAACAGGAGACATCCCAATATTATTTAACATATTCCTTATTAAACTCAACCAAGCGTGCCACTTTGGCGGTCACAACCCAACTGAATTTGCCTGAAATTGGGATATAACTTCATATTTCACATCCACTATATGCATGTAATTTCAGAAATTGGGGCAATCATCTGTAAAATTACACGCTGCTAATTTACATCGATACCTCAATAATTCATGTCAAACCAAAACATGAAATTGATAAAAAAATTTCCACATAATTCCACGTGATACTTTCATGTAAGCTTGTACCTGTACTTCACAAATCCTTATAGAAATACCAGAAAATACCTCAAAAATACCCTCGTATTTGGCGTTCCGTACGTATTTCCATCCATGAAAATACCAAACATGAAAAATAAATGTACCATCTTGTAGAGAATGAGCATACGAGCACGTCAGTACCTGGAACACCTCCATCGGAGCCCGCACGCGCCTTCACGCTCCGCCTGAAGCTTCGGCGCGTGAGGCTCACGCGCAAACACGTGCCGCGCACGTGTTCTGCATGTTCGGCCGGTTCTGAAACCGGTCCGACCGCTACCATGAACCGGTTTGGCGAACCCGGTCGAGGCGATCCGGTCAACGACCGGTCCGACCGGAAGGTCCGAGTCAACGGTCAACCATTCCGGGTCGGGGCAACGGATCGGGTCGGGTTCCGGGTCGGGTTAGGTCTGCACCCGGCCGAACGACGTCAGGTGACGTCGTCCCGCACGTGTCACGCACGTGCGGGCCTGGGTCCGCGCGTGATGGTGCGTAGGGCGCGTGGCCGCCACGCGCCCGATAGCCACCGGCTAGTGGCGGCGCGTGGCGGCGCGTCCGGTGGCTTCTGGCGGCGATCTTTATATGGTTTTGCTCGTCTCGTCGAGCCCTTTCCGAATATATAATTTTATTTTAATTTCGATACAAATAAAATTTCGAAAATACACTGGGAACGCGATTCGTGACCTAATACGCGCAGGCTCTGATACCACATGTAGGCTACGTATTTAATCCGTATGCAGCGACCCAAGATACACACGTACATATACACAAATCCATGTTCCATCCATAGAGTTAAAGAATTGACACACATGTTTCGGATTCGTCGTTCTTGATGCGGAATTGCGACGATCCTGTGCTCAAGATCTTCTCCTCTATGAACCCCCTTTATCGCTGGCTTCAATGAGACGGCCCTTCACGCGTCGTGTCTGACGGCTCCTTATGTGAGATTATGTGGACATCAGGGTTTAGAGGAGGGACTTGAGTTCTATTTATAGAGAATGAAATCTATCCCCTCATCAAAGATTAGATTTATCTCGGCCCATACTATCTAGCGTCATATCTGACTAGAATAGGAAACTGTATATATCTTACCTTTATTATACCAATTAATAATTACAGAGATAATTAATAAAGCCCACAATTGAATATATCCAAATTAAAATATATTCTAACAGAAGGCAGTAGCCAAAATTGATTATGAAGAGACGATAGCACTGACGACGGGAGGAGTGAAAGTCGTAAGGTACGGACAAAGGGACACCCACATTTTGGCATTTGTGGCGGTACAAAAAACAATGGGGGACCAAACTCATCCTTCATAAAGCTGCCACAAGGATGTTAGGATCCTACATTAATTTACCGGAATTAAAATATATTCTTTCTGCTGGGTTATAATAGGATAGAAAGTTATCCATATTGAGTGTAAATTATTTGGTTAAAGCCAACATATTAGTGTAATAAGTCAAATCTTAATATAGATGGGAAGATTTACTCGAGCTAGGATGACTCGAAATTACTGACGTGATGTCCAATCATCATAGACCATCTTATGTGGCATGCAGCTATTTCCAAGAGTAAGGACCGAATTGAAATTTTTTCGCAAAGGTTTCAAAATTATATGGGTCAAATAATAAAGTTTAGGTAATTTCTCCTTTAAAAAGTATTTTCATTTTTGTAAAGTACATAAAATTTTATCATTAGGGGACCCACCCAATGAGTGTATGAAAAGCCAACACGTGTAGAACAGTGACAAAAAAATGTTTTGCCGACGGACTTTATGAAAGCAAGGTGGGCTTTGGCCTTGGCATGATGCGCACATATTTTCTCCGAGTGTTGACCTCCGAGCTTTGTCCGCTTGTGTGCCGACTCCTCCCACGCGCCGCCGCTTCACGCGCGTGACACTCGCCTTGAAAAAGATTTATTGAATTTCCACCCTCTTTGCTCTTGTTTTGTTTCCTTGCCTCTGGACTCTGGAGTCCGGACAATAAGCCTAATGCAGTTCTAAATAGAAATGCCAATGATTCAGTTCATTTCGATATTTTTAAGTCGAAATTAACCACTGAGGTATAAGCTTGAATCAAATGAATCTTGCCCCGAGCTAAATATGAACCGAACCTCAGTTGGGTTCGATTCAATTCGATTTTATATTTTTCTTTTTCTAATTTTTATTCTTATTCCGGCAGTCCCGTCAGCCCTTTGCGCCAAAAAAGGAAATAATAAAATAAAAAATAATGATTATTTTGGATATTTTCAGTGTGATTTGGTTAACAAAATTGAAATGGTTGAACCGAACAAAAAGAATGATGATTTTTCAGTTACTTGAATCGAAAATTGAATCGAAGCGCATGAAATTTTCGGTTCAATTTAGTTTCCTAGCAGTTCGATTCAATTTTTCGGTTCGGTTTTGACACCCCTAATTTTAAGCATCCTTTAGTAGTTTTGCATAGAAGGAATGTGTGTCGATTTTGTAGGACTCTCTAGTAGTTGCATTCCTTAACATTACAAATGACTACTTACACCATTCCCCCGCCACCGACGAGCCCTCAGCGAAGGCAGCTACTTGGTTGGGAGGTAGGAGAGAGAGAGAGAGAGAGAGAGAGAGAGAGAGAGAGAGAGAGAGAGAGAGAGAGGAGAAAACGACATCATTATATAGTTGATCAAAGATATGGAGCGATGGATTTCAAGGTGGGTAAATTCTAGATCAAGAATAAGATAAATTCCAGACCAGGAACGTGGCATGTGCCCGATCAGAGCCGGTTCTCAGTTGCCTACTTATGTTGGAGTGCTCAACTTTGTTAATTTTTTGCAAAAGTTATTAATTAATAGACTTCCAGCGTTCGATTTTGAACTGTGGTTCAACATCGATTGTATCTGAGAGCATGCCTTGGAACCGATTCTACTTGAGATCGATCAAGAATGGTCTTCAAACTTTTTTACTCAAGAACCGAATCGGTCCCCATCTGAACCAGTTTCGAGTTGGGCTGGTAATGCCGATTTTGCTCGGTTTGGTTTTCGGATTGAACCTATACAGGATGCTCACCCATACAGAAGGCAACCCACGAAGTTGTTATACTTCAACTAACCTTATCATTATTGAACATGAGAATCAATATTTTGAACAACACTTTTAACTTGACAGTGCCATGAGTCACGAGAAAGCCAAACCATACAAAGCAATTTCAACGCCAACCCAAAAAAGAACAGATAATTTAATTTGACTCGCCTAATCAAAGTACGAGTCTATCAAAATGGACCAATAATTGCAAGTGTCCACATCACAATCCGATGGTGACAATCTTGACCACGAAATTATTATATTCTTTTTCAATAACATATAGAATTATAGACATAACTGTAGAGCATTAACATTTATAATAACGACATCCTCCAATATAAATGCTCGTGTCGGTCGCCAATGTAAGGTTGAATAATTCCTCAAAATGATGAATTTGAAGCCTCCCACTTGTGATAATTATATGTGATGTTAAAAGATGTGCACTTGCTACCTAAAACATTATTGACTCATTGTTTAAGCTCATCTTTAACTTCGAACATAATAGACTTTAAATAGTTCGAATTTTACAATGTGCGAGACCGCTTATTTTGCATTGCTCACTACTTGGGAAAACGAAAGATCTGATGCTAACATTCTCTAACCTTAGCCGGAACAAAAAGACAAACCACATCATCCAAATTGTTAAAGTATTTCGTATCGCTTTATCGCTCTTCAAATGCATATGATTCTCCTCCACTTTAGTTCGAGTTTTTTTTTACTGGATTTTTTTAACACAAATCTTATTCTATTTAGGGGAAATTTTTTTGAATTTTCCGTAAGGGAGAATTTTACTTTTGTTTTTAATTATCAAAAACTACACTTCATGAAAAAAAAAAAAGTTACCAACATAATTGCTATAAATGTGCACTTTAATAAGATGTGTCCTTCTCCTTCCTTCCATCGTTATGTTCGCAATATTGCGGATATAGATTGTTTAATTGTCATAATTAGAGAAATCATATTCAAGTTGAAGATGATCTCATGGTTTGGGTTTCTTCCGGTCAATGGTTTGACTTCGTTGTCGGAGTCGTCGTCGTCACGCGCACGTGTCGCTGCTTCATCCTCATTAATGGGACTCGATATTGAAGGCCAACATCTAGGGGACCTGATCCAACCTCAGCCGTTGGATCGATGGATTCGCAGCAAACTTCATCAAATTTATGTTTCTGTCGAAATTGTACGACTTGTCCATTCACTATTGAAGTCTGTGCACGTTTGTCAGGACTGGATTGGCCTCTCTGGAAGTTATCTGCAATTTTTAATAATTGTCTCGCTCATTCCTCCAGAGAATACAGTAGTATTTGTCATAAATGATACTTAATTTTTTATTTGACGTGCGACATGGTACGCAGATCTCTTACTTTTAATTTAATGTGTAATATTATTTCTGAATTTTTAATTTATTTAATATAGTTCAATGATTAAAAATTATTCAAAAATTTCTAAATCTATTACATCTTTTCCTAATTCAGTGCTAAACTTTTTAATTTTACAAATTCGATTCTAAAACTTTTTATATTTTTTTAATTGAGCTCATCCATCCAATTTTAACCAGAAATCGCTATGTGAATGTCGACTATTTTTCGGCAATGAAATTGAAATTTTTTAACATAAAAAAAGGAAAGAAAAAATTAAAATAACATTGAAAAAATTCATGTCAGCAATTTTCGACCGAAATTGATCAGATAGACTCAATTGGCAGAACACGAAAGCGTTTATAATCAAATTGACAAAAGGTGCATTAGGTTTAAGACTTTTTGAAAAAAAAAATCGTTCAAGAGCCACGTTACACAAAATAAAAATTTAGCGACGATATTGCACATTGTGCCAAATTTCAAGGATCACGTCGAACAAATAAAAATTACAGGGGCGATATTGTACATAGGATTAAAGTTCGCAAATAATTTGTATCGCTTTTATATATATATATATATATATATATATATATATATATATATATATATATATAGTGACATTGCAAAAATAAAGAATTAAACATTGTTATCAGTGGCATTACAACTGAAAAATGATTCTCCGAAAGAATGAAGGGAGAAATTTGTTGAATTAAAATTAAGAATGTGTTTGTTTCAAGGAAAGTGATTTTCAGGAATTCGTTTTCTGGAAAGTGGTTTCATGAAAACTACTTTCTTGAAAAATGATTTGTTTTTCTTTGTTTGGTAATATGTTACCGAAAATATTTTTCGATATTTGGTTCTCATTTGGAAAACGATTTCAATCTCATCAAAGGGACTGTCTTTGATATTGAGGAGAGGCAGATGGTCGAGAGAGCTGACGTAAACTGACCTGGCCGGGCCCAGGGTCCTCGGTCCCCGATCCCCGGTCTCCAGCCCGGCCCAGGGTCCTCGGTCCCCGGCCCCGGTCGCAATCTCAGTCCCGGTCCCAACCCTGGTCCCCGATCCCGGCCTCGGTCCCGATCCCCGGCCCCAGTCCAGGCCCCGGTCCAGATCTCCGGCCTCGATCCCCATCCCCGTCCCGGCCTTGATTCTCGGTCACCGGCCTCGATCCCGGTCCCCGGCCCCGTCCCCAGCCCTGGTCGTGATCCACAACCCCAGCTTTGGTCCTCGGCCCCGACCCTAGCCCTAGCCCCGCTCTTGGTCCCCGGTCCCGATCGCCGGCCCAGCCCCGCTCTTGGTCCCCGATCACGATCGCCGCCCCCGGCTCGGGTCACCGGCCTCGGCCCCGGGATCGGCCCCAGTCCTGTTTTCAAAGAAAGTGAGAGGGTCAAATTTGAAAAAGTATTTTCACTTGTTTATTTTGGGGAATTTGCTTTCCTATTTTAATGAATAAAATATTTGTTGACTAGAAAGTACTTTCCGTTGACCAAATCATTTTTCGTGAACCAAATAGATGAAAGTCCAGAAAATACTTTTCATGAAAATACTTTCTCCAAAATAAACGCACCCTAAGAGATCAAGTTAAATTGAGTTTGGGGGACATTGCTATTCGATGAATCCTCTATGGCTCGTTTCGCGGCTCGATCTCATCCTCTCTTTTGCGACCCTACTCTCATCATCATCATCATCCATACCTAACTTTATAATATGTAGATGTAACGTGCTGCTGATCATATAGTGCTAAAAGAACGAAAAGAAAAAAAGGAAAACGAAAATCAACACAAGGACAACACAATGTTACAATTTGTGTGCTCTCTATTTTCGGCTTGACCCAAATTTTCTGTGTTGTATTTTTTTTTTTTACCTATTATTCTCAGTTCCAGGCATGAAAAGATGACATTCTTCGTTTGTAGGCCACTCCAAACACGTGCCAAGGTTGCGAAAAATCATTAATCTGTACAGTTTGAAATAAATAAATAAAAATGGTAAAAAAGCTTTATTTTTTTCCTATTTTCTTGCAATTATTTGGCTTTAAATAGGCACATATAAAATTCTTGGTACGGTGTTCGGTTGCACGACCACATCCAAAGGCCCATCAAAATGATTGGCGAGCGTGCGATGCATTGCACGCATCATGCATGCATGCATGCAAGATCATTGAGTCACATCATTGGTGGGGGATGTCCTCGACGCATCCACGTGAAGCCCTTGTGATGTGATGCGAAGAACAAGGTAACGATCGAAATAATCTTTTCAAAGTGTTAATCGGTGATTTGAACGCGATCGATAGCCATAGTAATTACAAATAATTATAACAATCGCCAAGTCTCGAAACCAAGATGTATAGTCTTTTTCGATCAGCCTCGATCGCCCGTGCTATGCGCGAATTTCCATCTCTCTCCGAATTTTTTTTGTCGTATTAGGTAAATATTATCAATGCATTGAAATCAAGCTAAAGGATGTCGTGAGAAAAAGGTGTGGCCAAAACTGATTATGAAGGGACGATAGTACTAAGTAGGACAGGTGGAGTTGAGGATGAGGAAGATAAACGGAAAGAGGAACGCCCCAATTTTGGCATTCATAGCAGTACAAAAAACATTGAGGGCCAAACTTGTCCTTTCATAATGTCAGGCACGTTTGAAAATTGATTTACCAAATGCAGATATATTCTTTTTTTTTCTGGGTAACCAAATTATTTGGTAAAGCTTGGTTATTCGATTAATAGGTAAATCTTAATACATGGGATTAACACCCTTTTAAAATTTTAAACTAATACCTCCATGACCCATTTAATCGTACATTATTTTTTTGTCTCGCAAAAATTTCAAATTGATACACCTGCCCAAAACATATTATCTGTTAGCATTATGTTCGATATCCCATTAAAATGCATGTTGCGAATAGGCTTGTCGCCGATCGATCTTGCAGCTGTCTACCTCGTGTGTCGGCACATATGCATTTAGTGTATGATTGATTTGGACCGGCGATATCGATTTAGGATTTTTTTTCCATAAGAAGAAAAAACTAATTTAAATTAAACATTTCACGAATGCTTTGATTTTGGAATTTTTTGTGAGGCGAAATTCAATTGTGGAAGTGTTGTGGAAGCATCGGTTTGAGATTTTTAATGTATGAACACTAGCAAATATGGACAAGCGTTACTCAAGCATGAATGACTCCAACAGGGGGGAGACTTTCATTTCGCATGAGGAATATGTTATATTCGTGGAAATGAATAAGTTCATCTCGAAAAAGATTGGCTAGTCTGAAATGTTGGGGTTGTCCCACATCGGTTATGGAAGGGGTTGGTGGTCGGTTTATAACTGTGAGGGAAAGTCTCAACCTTTGAGCTAGCTTTTGGGTTGAGAGAGGCCCAAGACCACCCAACACTGATATCAGAGCCCATGTTACCAACAAGTTTGGACCCAACAATCACACGGGAGAGATACAGGTTATCGCGGCCTCCAACCCATGGCCCGATATGTGAGGGGGAGATTGTTGGGGCGTGGAAGTGGCTAGTGGTCGGTTTATAAGTGTGAGAGAAAGTCTCAACCTTTGAGCTAGCTTTTGGGTTGAGAGAGACTCAATACCATCCAATATGAAATTTCAATTAATAAGTACTTTATGCAAAACATGCGGTAATGATGTGTGGATCTACGATTGGGATAGTATCGTCATAGAAATATTTTTCTTTCTAAAACACCCGATGAGTGTACGAGAAGCCAACACGTCTAATTAACATGAAAAATCAAAGGAATGATAAAGTGGGCCAAAAGCCAAAATGTTTGACGACAATCTTTTATTAAAAGCGAGTGGGGGAGCTTGGCCTTTGGCATCATGCGCGGATGTTTTCTTCGAGTGTTGACCCCGAGTTCGTCCGCTTGTCCTTGCCGACTCCCCACCATCCCCCACAACCCAACTACCCACGCGCCGCCGCTTCACCCACGTGATATTCGCCTTGAAATTATTGAATTTCCGCCCTCTTTCTCTTTCTTTCAGTTCCCCTTTTTTTTTTTAATCCCTTCGAAGAATTTCGGCTATGACCAATGCCCTTCTAGCTGAATAGAAAGGAAAGCAAATGGCCAAAAGTATAGTCGTGGACCAGGACGGATTTAACAACAATTGTCTTCTCTGCCCTTTTTCTACCATTTCCGATGCCATTTTTGCTTCCTAATTTTTTTTTTAAAAAAAGGGGGAAATTTTATTAATTGGCGAGCAAATTATTTTCACCACTTGTGCGTGGGAAAAATTATTAAAAAACCCTTAAACCTTTTACTATTATGCCAATTTAATCCTAAATTTTTTTTTTTTTACCGATTTAGTCCTAAACATTTTGCAATTGTGCCATTTAAGTCCATCCGGCAAATTTTGACCCGCCGGCGCTGGCGTGGACACCGGCCGGCCAGCGATCCAATATTTTTAATATTTTTAATATTTTTATGATTTTTTAAAATAATTTTTAGGATTTTTTTTTCTTTTTTCCTTTTTCCCTTTTCTCCTACCACCTCCTTCTTCCTCCTTGCTCCAGACCATCGCTAGTTCTTCCTCCGGCGCCGCTCGATCCTCTGCTCCCTCCTCATTCCTCCGGCCATGGCCATGACTCGGCTCGACGAGATCGAGGCGGCTGGTCCCGGCGATCTCGAGAGGGCTCGCCTGAGGCTAGCAAGCCACGAGCTATTTCGCCTGAAGACCTCGTGTTCGAGTCCGCAAGCATTCGGTCCTCGTGTTCGACTAGAGGACTCGCGATTGGAAAGGAGAAGACGAAGGCCGTGAAGATTCCAACGGAAGAAATTGAAATTAGGGCTCGAGATTTGGGGGATCGGCCGAACCCGAGACCCACGAGATAAGACAAAAGAGCTCGGCCGAACCCGAGACCCATAGCGCTTCCTGCTATTTCTCTGACGATGCACCCGCCCTCTCCTTGTCTCCGTCTCTCGTCGCTCTCTTCTCCAAGAGAAAGATCCTTCCTAGGGAATCTGCTCCTCAGCCTCAGGCGAAAGAGCTCGTGGCTTGCCGGCCTCAGGAGAGCCCGAGATCGCCGGGACCAGCTGCCTCGACCTTGCCGGGCCGAGTCATGGCCATGGCCGGGCGGCTGGAGGAAGGAGGAGGGAGCGGCGCCAAAGGAAGAACCAGCGACTGTCCGGAAGAAGGAGGGGGGAGGGGAAAAAGAAAAAAGAAAAAATCCTAAAATTTATAAAAATTAAAATCATAAAAATTAAAAATTAAAATTAAAATATTGGGTCGCCGGTCGGTCGGCGTCCACGTCAGTGCCGACCGACCAAAATTCACCGGATAGACTTAAATGGCACAATTGCAAAAGGTTTAGGACTGAATCGATAAGAAAAAAAAAGTTTATGACTAAATTGGCACAATTATGGTTTAAGACTTTTTTGGTAATTTTCCACTTTGTGCATGTGTACTCTCTCTTTACCCACTATAATATCGGATTAATCTCCCTGTTTCTTTCTTGACGATCGCTTTCTATTCGACCAAGACGGTTACTGCGAAAACAATCGATGAAAGTATGAAACAAGGGTCGTGTTTTCTTCCATCTCGGATTGCAACCTCCGATCACAATTCACATCTTCGATTGGAGGGTTACAACCTACAAGCATGAGTGTACCACGTACTCTCAACTTCAGTTAAGTTCGCACGCGTGTGATCGCCATTGAATTGTATCCAACTAAACAAAACACGATCGGGGGAAATTTCCTTTAATCAGAAATAAAGAAAGACATGGCCAAAATCGATTGATTTCAATAGATCAAACAAATCGCATTAAAAAAAATCAAACATGCCTAGGGATGAGTAATACGTATTGGAAGACAAATAAAGATATACATCCGCACATGGACATGAAAATCGCAGGAGTCACAATCCATGGAGAATCGAATGCACTATAGAATTGCTGATTGTGCGCTGAATCCTAACACTCTCAGCGCCAATAGTGTGCCAGTTGTCTCGAACTTTGTCGATACATTCTTGCGAGGTGCGAATCATGTAGTCATTATAGTGAACGCCCGTGATCCGCTGCTTCTAATTCAAACTATGATTCTCTCTCTCGTTCTCTCAACAGAGTGAGCGAGAAATTCTTGGTTGGATTCGTGTAGACCCGTTAGAATGGCTCATAATCTCAGTTTTCAACCCATACTTGATGGGTTGAGTTGCTATATTGATGTTATATTCAGCAAATGAATCATAAATGGGTTTACAATGGTAATGTCCAAAATTATACGAGTATTAAATGGGTTGAAAACTTATTTAGATCTAGTTGACATCTATGACTCTCTCTCATTGTCACTTAATCTCGTGCTCTCCCGTCATTTATTCCGCGAGTTTCCCTAGATTTGGTGTTTCAGTAATATGGATTCGATTGAGTATGAATCGAATCGAGTATGGGTCGGATAAGGCATGAGTTACACTAAATTTATGTTGTACGAATTGAATTAAAACGGATTAAGTGAATCAAATTGTTTTCGACTCGACTTACCCAAGCGATGGATCTAAATTCGATCGTGACGAACGACGATCGCTCATCTTGTGAAAGATCGACGGTTGCGATCCATATGATCCATGTCAGGCAAAGTCATTTTCGTCTGTGGTCCAATCCAAAGGGAGTGAGTAAAATTTTTGAATTATTTTTTGCATGGTTCAGTGGATTTGGGTCGTCGGTCGCGTGAAAGCACAGAGACGCTTTACCCCTCTTCGATACCTCTGGCTGGCACCCTAACCTACGCGCGCAACCAAGCTAGCTGACGTCATCCTAGGCTCGCGTCTATTTTTACACCCACTGCGCGACAGCTTTTCCCTGCTCCTTTGCTCCGAGACACTCCCCCTCCTCATCGTTTCGATGTGGATAAGATAAGAAGAGAAGCACTGTCGTCCGGACGGATGATTGTTGTCGTTTTGTGATTATTGTTTGATTCTTGTTCCTAATCCAGAGTTTTCATATAAATATAAATATAGACAAGCGTGGAGTAATCTTTCTCCTTAAAGAATATTCCCATGACATCGAATTAAATGTATTTTATCGAGATCGTGCTCCATTTTCGAGATATTATTGCATATCACGAAAAATAATTAATATATTAATGTTTCATGTAAAGATTTGATAGGACCACTTGCCAATTGTTCTAAAAGCTTAAGCTGTTAGAAAAAGACGTGATTTAATATTTATATATTCTAACATTTCACAATATCTTCGCATTAAGTTACTATTTAGTAACGATTCTAACTTTTTTTTTAGGTAAAGGTAAGAATACGATTCTAACTTTTTTATTCTTATTATTTTCGAAAACAGAAAAAAGCAGAACTTTATTTAATAGCGTCAATTAATTTTTATGTTTTCCAAAATAGATTATAGTAGCCAAGAAATAGATTTGGAACATGAACAAAATGTCCAAAAAAAAAAATCCACTTCTCTATTTTAGGAAATAAATTTATAACATAAAAGCGGCTTTTTTTTCCCTAGATTCCTGTTAACAAGCGTGCTAAGGCATTGATTGCCAAGGCGCACTTTGCTTAACATATTTACTAACCCTGGCACAAAGACAAGCTTTTGATCGCTAAAATATCGATTAATATCATTAAAGAGAACTAGTGTCCTGAAAGTTATTTATTTGGTTATATAAGAAGTTTTTAGGCTAAAGTCCCACGCGTGCTATTTGACATTGACATAGATAAACATCTCATTCGAGCATTCGCGACTGAAAAATCGGCTTTGCACGCTTAGGAATTAGGCGAATAAAGCAAGTTCAATTGCGCAGGCCGCTCAAAATTTGAATTAAAACTTCTGCCGACACTCGTTTGATTCGCGAAATCAGGGATCGCATCATTAGTCCAGAGTTCATCTACCATTCCTCTTCATAGGAGAACATCTCGAATGTAAATAACTTTCGCGGGTCTAGCACATAGGCTGACAATTCGCACAAACCAACGTTTCATAATCCGCGTCGACACACAAATAAAGTGGATCTTTCCCGCTCCCTATACATTTTTTTTTTTTTTTGTGTGCAACACGTTTGACATGTTGCTCGGTGTTAATGTCGTGGGAACGGGTAGCGTCGAAAGTGGTCTGTCCGCACTTTCCGAATGAGTTTCATTTGTTGGATTACAATAAGATAAAGAACGTTGAAATTTTGAAGAAAGAGACCAAAAACATGATAGGGAGTTTGATTTTTGTCGGGGTCCGGACATAAAGTTCTAGGAAAAGGAGTGAGGCTTTTGGGAAGGTGTGATAAATGCACACACATCCTCTTCTTCTTTTTTTTTTTTTTTTTGATTGACTCTTTCTCGCATCCCATGGTTTTTTTTTTTTTTTGGTCAGACGCATCCCATGGTTAGACAGCTAATGAAACAATTGGATGACGTGCCACTCACTCTTCACCTTAATCCCCATGATTTTTTTTTATCGTTGGCCCCCTCCAATACATCATTAGTAGCTCCTTTATAGTCCTCGAATTTCCCTTCCTTCCTAACCTTTTTTTTTAATGACGAAATTTTTAGCATGGAAACACTTATGTTTTAAAAATTAATTTTTAATTAAAATTTGAATTTTTTTCTACTTTTATTTTTTAGTATAATTTTTTTTTTTACTTCTACTTCAGAAGTAAATTTCTAATCAAAAAATTAGTTTTTCTTATTTATTTTTTCAAGTGATTTCAAAACTACTTTTAGAGCTAAAAAAATATTTCGGGAGTAGAAAAATGAAGTTGCGTAACCAAACGAATTTCCACTTTAAAAGTTACGTTATCAAACGTATTTCTATTTTAAAAACACTTATGAAGAAGAAATTCTACTTCAAAAATATTATAATGGGTGCACTTAGCTTTCTTGAGTCTCTTGCTTTTTTCTTTTTTCTTTTCAAAGGATTTTACCGGACGGACGGATTTCGTCGATGGGCATCTCTCGAGGGGCACCGGTTAATTGTACTCACGAAGAGCTCCACATAAATTTTCAATTTGCCGATTCCACCGTCGCGCACGAAGAGGGCATGCTTCGGAAATGGGAGTCTTTCCTTCTTCGGATTGTATAATTAACTGCCCTTGGACATTGTTGATGAGAAAATTTTGAATAAGTCCCACGAGAAATTTTGAATAGGGCGAAATGATTGCAAAATTCAAAATTTCTTGGGTCAACACAAAAAAAATTCAAATTTTAGCATTTGTAATAATTATATCACAAACTTTTTTATCTCATAAAAAATCTCTAACTTTTATATTTGCTCTAATTCTACCTCAAATTTTTACTTTTGTCTCGATTTTACCGATCTAGTACCCAAAAAAATCATAGACTTTAGCATATGTCCTAATTATATCCAAAAAAAAATTATCTCATAAAAAAGTTCAACTGTTATTCTTGTCCCAATTCTACTATTATTATTTTTTCGTCCATAATCATCATTAGTTAATCACACTTGGCATTATCACGTTAAGAAAGCTAGCGTGAAAAAATTCGTGAACTTCTCTTGTGTAATTTGTTTTCCCTACATATTGCCGAGAGATATAGAATCACTCAAGATGGCATATTTCGTATTTTCTTCGATACTCAGTAGCCCAAAAAAAGGCTAGAAATAGAGATATGTGGACTAATGATATAAAATCTCGTCCGTCTTTGAAACACGTTGTTTCTAAATTTTGAAGATTGATTAGCAAGTTTGGCAAAAAAAAAAATTCGAACCACGTAGAATTAATCAATGATGATAATGGACAGAAGATTCACGGTAGTAGAATTGGGATAAAAGTGAAAATTATATATTTTTTAAGAGACAATTTTTTTTAGATATAATTAGGACATATGCTAAAGTTTAGGTTTTTTGGGGTACTAGGTCGGTAGATTCTAGATAAAAATAAAAATAATTTTTTTATGAGATAAAGAAAATTTTGGATATAATTATCATAAATATTAAAATTTGAGATTTTTTGTTTTAAGGCATTACTTATTAGGCTAAATTTCATGCGGGACTTATTTGAAAAGAAAAGTACTATTTCATTTTTATTTTCTTTTTTCAGAAGGGGGAGGGGGACTTCAAAATTGGCGTGCATTGGGAGGGGGGGAGCCCCTAAAGTCTCAGGGTCGCCATCAATTTTTCCCTACGGAGCAAATATTGGGTGGGGCGGCCCCATGCGCCCCACCAGTCTGTCTCTCTCAGAGGAGAGAGACAGACTGGTGGGGTGCATGGGGCCGCCCCACCCAAAATTCTACGGGCCTCCCTCCCTACAGCTCAGACTGCCACGTCATCCCTAGACCCCCTCGCAGCCTGGCAGAGACTGCCACCCCCGCATTGCCCCCACCAACTGCTTCTCTCCACGTGGCAACGACTTTGACGTTGACCCCATATTCTTTCTCTCGCAAGAATTGTATTTTTGCGCACGCCTCGTTATTGCGCAGGCGTCCATTCCCCGTCATTGAATTTGTATTTCGTACCATAACACAAAATAATATGAATGAAGAACGAAAATCCGTAGGACGAAAATACGTGACTCCCAACTTCGCGAATGAAGGGCAATTCGGACCAGAATTGTCATCATTGATTTGTCAGTTTAGGGGATCCTACGTGGCGACTGATATTTTTATAGTTTATGCCGACTATTTAAAATTACAAGGGAAAAGTAATCTACATTAGGGGAGAGAAAAAAAAAATAACATTCTAAAACCCAACTTAATCCTCAATTTAGCAAGCCCCTCCCATCACGCGTTGTGGACCTGTGGTCGTGGTCGATGAGCCCTTGATTTCACCCCGAATAGAGGAATCGGTAGCGAGAGCTTTTCAAAATGGGATTTTGCTAGTGGTGACCGTGAAAATAACAATGTATTACGAACCACAAATTCCTAAAAGACCCGACAAATTATATATATTTTTATTTGTTATGCCCCCGAAATAAATTTTTAATCATATTGTTACCTAGCGGACAAGCATGAGGTCCATAGTTTCTAAGGTTCCAGATTTGTTTTATCTTGTATGATGCAATTTCAATTGTACATGAATTATTTAACTTCATAGCAACGCGTGGATATTTAATTGATCCGAATCGTTAAAATTAATATGATTATGTGAATCTTGTAAAGTCCAATGGAAAAGAATCGCACTTGGCTTGTAGACTCGAGATCAAGGAGGAATTTTCCCCTTTCGGTGGCACAAAAAACAACCCACTTTTATACGTGCAACATATATTTAAAAATAGTCGATTTAATTGCACAATCAAACACAAACTACCGCGTACCTAAGCTGGCCTTTTAACTTTTTTTTTTTTGGGTCAAAGTCGTTTCAACTTTACATATTAATTATAAATATATGTATGGAAAATAAATTTGAATTATGGCCAGAAAAAAAAAAGAAAACAAATTTGATTAAAGTTGAAAACACGTGGCAAGACTCACAACGAGGATGCATATACAAAATACGTCGCACTTAGCACTGGGCCTCGGGCACAGCCGCACAGCTGTATCCCTCTCCTCCTCTTCACGGTATAAATAACCCGTCTCTCTTCATTTCTTTCTCCCACTTCTCTCTCTTCTCTCTTTCTCTCTCTTTTCAAAGCTTCGTGGCCACGCCGATGGCTTCTCATTCTCTCGCTCTCTATCTCTTCTTCTTCCTCCTCTCGTGCTTCATCTCCTCCTCCAGAGCCGTTCTGGTCCAGGAACAGCCCCTGGTTCTCAAGTACCACAACGGAGCTCTTCTGAAGGGCAACGTCACCGTCGACCTCGTCTGGTACGGTGGCTTCACCCCCACCCAGCGCTCCGTCATCGTCGACTTCATCCGCTCCCTCGGCTTCGCCCGCTCCCCTACCCCCTCCGCCGCCTCCTGGTGGCGCACCACCGAGAAGTACAAGGGCGGCAGCTCCAACCTCGTCGTCGGAAGGCAAGCCCTCCACGGGGCGTACACCCTCGGCAAGTCCCTCAAGGACCGCCAACTCCGCGCCCTCGCCGGAAAGTTCAACGCTGCCCCCGGCACGATCACCGTCGTCCTCACGGCGGCGGACGTCGCCGTGGATGGGTTCTGCATGCGGTGCGGGTCGCACGGGTCGTCCAGGCCCGGGTCAGCGTTCGTGTGGGTCGGGAACTCGGAGACGCAGTGCCCGGGGCAGTGCGCGTGGCCGTTCCATCAGCCCATGTACGGCCCGCAGTCGCCGCCGCTGGTGGCGCCGAGCGGCGACGTCGGGGTCGACGGCATGGTGATCAACCTGGCGACGCTCCTGGCCGGCGCCGTCACGAACCCGTTCGGGAACGGGTACTTCCAGGGCCCGGCGGACGCGCCGCTAGAGGCGGTGTCGGCCTGCACGGGTATTTACGGGTCGGGTGCGTACCCAGGCTATCCGGGCCGGCTCTTGGTGGACAAGGTGACCGGGGCGAGCTACAACGCCCAGGGTCTCGGTGGCCGGAGGTTCCTGTTGCCGGCGATGTGGGACCCGGAGACGTCCGCGTGCAAGACCCTCGTGTGATCGGGCCACGTGGACGACGGACGGAGATCATCATCATCCGTGTACGGTCTGTGCATATAGTCGGGGCGGTTCGCTGTTACTGTTGTATCAAAACTCTGTCTAGAGTCTAGACTCGGTTCGCGGTTGACCGAGTGACCCGAATCGAACCGTGCTCCGTTCGTTTCGGACCGGGTTTAGGCCGAGAGTTAGCGACGGTCAGTGTAGTGTGTCGCGGGGTTCGAGGGCTGTGGGATAAAGATAGAGTCCCCCACTTATCTTTCTTTGGAGTTTCTTTTTTCTTTTTTTAAATTTTGTCTTTGGCACCTGCTCTTGTAGTAGTGTGAAATGTATTTAAGAAAGGGAAAAATATAATATATATAAATTTTCGAAAGTTTATATTCTCATGGATATGAAGAGTTCATAAATTCGATCTTATTGTAATTTATTCCTCCAAGGGATTGTTTTCGAAAATGGAATTAGAACAGAAACTCGTTTGGAAAAATAATTTTATTTTTTATTTTCAAGATAATTTAGAAGCAGGTTTAGAACAAAAATAATAAATACAAATATCTTACCCCCCATTCCTTTTCTCTCGCTCGTGTCCCCGGCCGCCGGTCCCGATCTGCCGGCCAGCCACCGGTCTTACAATTCATCACATGCATTGAAATCAAGCTGAACCATGTCATGAGAAGGTGTGGTGTGGCAAAGGCTGATAAAGGAGAGAGATGACAGTTACCAACGCACACCCACAGTTTGGCATTTATAGGGGGAACAAAAACATCCGGGACCAAACTTATCCTTCATAAAGCTTCGACAACAACATTACCTATATGTTGAAATCACATTACCAAATCGAATATATTTCCAAATTAAGGTACTTACAAAAAAGGGTGGATTGATATCAATAAGGAAAAGTTGCAATTTGGGCTTGCACGGATTTCAACCGGAATCTTAAATCTCTTAATTTCTTTTCGATAGAGAGTACTTAGCTTTTACGTGAAATTCCAACATAATCATTCCGATCGTAATCTGCAGATATGACGATCTAGACATGGCAAGCCGTTTTCGTCAAGTTTGTAGAGAAAAAGACATCGTAAGCGCATATACTTCTATCTCCTTCTACTTTGTTGTATTTATTTTTATTTGATAGACGCAACGCGTATGTAGTTTTTGCTTAAAAAAACTGACGGAAGAGTCGGCTAAGTTTGACATTTTAATCGTATTTTATCTGACATATTCATTCTATTGTGATGGGCTTTTTCATTTTAGCGAAGCTCTTTTGATTTTATTGTTCTTCTTTACTGATTCATTGAGTTGGCTTTCTTCGACACTTATCGAAACGAAAATTAACAAAGAATATTAACTGTAACATAATCAAAATCTCGACCTGTAACGGCATGGGCTCACCGCTGCGCCACTACTTACAAGATATTATCCGTTTTAGACATACAGTCCTCACGATTTTGCTTTTCCGGGCGCCGCCACACAACAGCCGGCTAAACGCGTCTTGCAAGTGTAACGGTGGCCCAAACTTATAAAGCATCCCAAGACCCACTCCCTAAGCCATGTGGGACTAGGGAGTGAGGATGTCACATGACCTCCCGAAGGAAAGAAAATCCTAACTCGGTCACTGATTGAACTATAGGAAAAAAATGGACTTAATTATTGATGAATACTAAAGGTGGGACTAAAATTAAGAAATGGACTTAAAGGCACGGATTCTAATAGTAAAGTAGGTCACTCATCCCAAGCAACATTACACCGTCGAAGGATCATTATTCTAGTCGAATTATCATCACTAGGTTGAGCCTCATATACTCTAGGTGGTTACTATAATCAAACAATTATATAATATCATAATTAGGGGCTCCACTCTATTTTCCCTAGGAGACATGTTTGAAAAATTAAAAGGCCGTTCGAAAGTACTTGCCATGGTCGAATCAATGACCTCATCTATCATATCAGTTCCTTCTCTATTGTTATTATTATTTAAATTACAAGCATTTCAAGTAGTTTTGTTGTCTATTTGTTCTTGACCCTAATCGTAATTTGATAAAAGAAAAGTATGATCAATTTATGGTCGGGTAGGTCTAGATCAGAACTCCGCGACCTATCCTGTTAGAGCCGGTTCTCTAATGTCCGCTTGTATTGGAATGCTCGGACTTCATTTTTTTTTTTTTTTTTTTTGCAAAAGTTATCGATAAAAAGACTTGTATGGTTTGGTTTTGAAGCAATTCAAAATCGGTTCTACCCGAGAGCCAGTCTTAGAATCAAGCAGAACATTCGAAGTCGAGAATTGGGAACAATTTCGGTCATGGTCGATTACCAAATTCCTTACTCAAGAACTAAGCTAGTCCCTCTGTGAATCAGCTCGAAATTGACTGGATAAGATCTGTTCGATTCGATTTTTGAGGTGAATTGATTTCGTTGCTTACCTCGACTAAAGCACATGATAAATATACTAAGACTAGAGATCCTAAAAAAATTATCAGGAAAGTGCAATTGAATCCCAAAACTTTCAAAAAGTGCAATTAAATCCTAAAAGTGCAATCGAGTTGTAAAACTTGTTAAATTGATAAAATCAAGTCCTTCCATTGATTGTACTTTTTAAAAGTTTTAGTACTCGTGTGCACTTGCGTGATCAGTTTTAGGATTTAATTGCATATTTTGAAAGTTTTATGACTCAATTATATTTATTGATTGCATTTTTCGAAAATTTTAAGATTCAATTGTATTTTCATAACAAATTTTAAGATTTTTAATACGCTTATCCTAATAAAACACAACCCAAATGTCGTACTTCATCTGATCTTTTTCAGTGTTAAACATGGAAGTCACCTTTTTCCAAAACACTATTACTTGACAGGGCCTTGAGTCACGACTCATGTCAAAGCCGAACCATGCATGAGGAGAAACCATTTCAACGCCTACCTAAAAAGAAACCAATAATTTAATTTGACTCGCCTAATCCAAGGATATGTTCATCTATAAAGACCAATAATTGGGACTGTCCACGTCACGATCGGACGGTGATCATTTGATCACGCAGATATAAATTATATTCTTTTTAATAACAATATATAATAATAGACACATAACTGTATAGCATTAACATTGTAATAATGACATTCTCCTGTTTAAACAAAAAAAAAATATTAATCATTGTGTCGTCCGCCGATGTAAGCCTGAATCATTGCTTCAAAATAAACTAATTATGCGGTGAGAAGGTGGATAAAAGAAAAAAGAAATTATTGATGGATTGAAGTCTTCCGCCTGTTATAACGGGAAAATTATTTAAAAAGTCCTAAACTTATTATAGTTATATCGATTTATTTTTAAAATATTTTGCGCCGATTCAATTCTAAACATTTTGTAATGATGACAATTCAGTTTATCTGATCAATTTAACTTGTCGCCACTGACGTGGACGCCGACCTGCTTTGGCCATCCAGTGATATTATATTTTAATTTAATTTGTTTCATTTTTTTTGTTTTTTTTTTCTCTTCCCTCTCCTTCCTCCAAACGGTAGCCGGATGGCCTTTGACGTCGAGCTCGCTGACCTCAGGCAAAGTTCGCCCTTGTCAGGCCAGAGGTCGAGCCTTTCCCAACCATGGCGAGGCTTGTCGCTAGTCAAAGAAGCCTCCTTGAAGTTATGGCTGAATTCCCTTACGCAAAACTGCCTTTTGATGTCTTCTTTGCAGGAGTTGCTCTGTAGTAGCAACCAAAATTTTTACTCAATTTCCTCCTCGCCATGATCGCACGAGGCTCACCTTATCGTGTCTACGCGAGGCCAAGCCTTACTAGATCTGGGCTGACGAGGTCGACGTAGCCGGACCTCGGCGATTAGCCGGCCGTCGCCTCTGGCCAATCGCCGAGGTCCGGCAATTGACAAGAGGAAGGAGACAGAAGAAAAGAAAAGAAAAAGACTAAAAAATTTAAAAATATTATGTCGCCAGACGACCAGCGCCGGACTGCTTCCATGTCACGCTGGCCGACCAAAATTGATTGGATGGACTTAATGGGCACAATGCAAAAGGTATGAATAAAAAAAGATTATGACTAAATTGGCACAAATGCACTAGCTTTAGAATTTTTTTGGTAATTCTCCATGCTATAACAATATGCCATAATTAAAAGGTTTACGCTTGCTACCTAAAACCTTATCTTAAGCAAAACTTTAAATTCGAATGTAATAAACTCTAAGTAATTTCGATTTAACAATATGCGTGATCGTTTATTTTATGTCATTCCCTACTTGCTAAAGCCTAAAACCAATGAATGCGTCTGTCATGGCCGAGACATGGTATTTACCCGACGAAGTCGTTCTCTAATCTTAGCCGCAACTAAAAAAATATGCTAAATCTAAATTGAGTTTGAGGTTGTCTTATTAGAGTTGCTCTCCAATGAATCCTTGATGGCTTGTTTCGCGGTTCAAACCCATCCTCTCTGTTGCGACCCCTACCCTCATTACCACACATACCTAACTTCATAAATCATAATGTCTAGATGTAACATGTAAGTCATGTAGCACCAAACGAATTACAATTTTTCTCGAGACAAGGACAATAGAATGTCCCAATTTGGGCGTTATCTGTTCCAATTCGATCCAAATCAGTTCCATGCATCTCTAAACCTAACTTATCGGTCGACATGTTATTGCCATATCATGGCCAAATCAACCACGCTACTGCGACTGTAGCGAGGGAAGGGGTCATGTATTTTCGTTATACTAGTCGAATTCTTTCACGTGTCAATTTCTACCTATAATCATGCATGGGAACATTCTATTTTACTACTAGGAACCCGATTCGGGTCCTCAATTCTTTATTTATCTTTAGATTGTTAGGAAATAATGATCTAATTGGTGAATAATGGAATCAGACTTTGAGGCGTGAAAAACACTCTTTTTAAGTATTTATTCGCCCCGCAATGTTGCTAATGGTTTCAGCAAATATCCTCCAGGATGCAACAAAGTCTTAATGAGAATAACATATAACAATTCTGGTATTTCTCCAAGATCTCTCAGGGGAAATAATTGGAAAATATGGGTGTGTATTTTTTTGAGAAAAAAGTGAAAATTGAAGTTCAGAAGTGACTAAAAATGAACAAAGCTACTCAATATATAAAACTTGAAAGAAGATCACTTTTGATCTCTCAAAAAGTGTCATTCAATCGCAGCTCTTTGTGTCTTAAGAACAGTTACTTTCGGTCACACCACTTCATGCCTGAAGCGCAGTTGATTCAGACACAACTCATTGTTGTTTGAAAAAACAATTTATTTGGACACAACTCTTCATTGTCCAAAATTGCATTGTTTGAAAGTTTGCAACTCTTGGACACAAACAAATAATTAAAATTCGAAAATAAATTTGATAAAATAACTGCAACCCCTACGTGAACAGTCGCATTGTTTCGGTAGTAATAAAAAATTTATTTTAATTATAAGCACAAAAATTTTAAAAATAAAAAATAAATTAATGCCAATAATTATACGCGATCGTGCAAGCGTGCTAAGTGTACCTAATAATCGCGCCCCCGCATGTGGGTATGGTGGGTCTAGCCCACTTGCTCACTTCTATTTATTTGAAAGACTATAGTAGCCTTCTAACTAATAAGAGACTTTTTCTCTGCCTTCCATCCTATGCGGGATGCAAAAAAGGCACTATTTTGTTTTGTTTTTCAAACAAATATCAACATAGATTTCACTTTACGTTACTATGTAATGTTGTGATTGTATATAATAACTCAATCCGCGGATGTAAAGATGCTATTATGTACACTTTTTAAAGTTTGAGAGTCGATATGTGCCTCCTCCAAACTTTGGGGAGAAATGAAAGTCCATTGTATTTAATTATTTAAAAACGGTGAAATAAAACTAAATCTTTTTAAGTGTTGTTATTTATTGGATTTCCAAAAATAAAATAAAATAAAAACATAAATTTACACAAAAAAAATAATAATATAGGGCACTTCTTACCGAGATTGAGAAAGAATAAAAATACATACATATTATTTGGAATGGTTTTCCTGTTTTATGGAATCGAACATACAGACGAATGATGGCCGAGCGTGCATGCAACGCATGGCATGAAAAAGAAAAACCATTCAAGCAAATCCTAGGTGGGGACGAATTCCTCGAGAAACAATCTTTTTGAAGTGTTAATCGACAAATCGAATGCAGTCGGTAGCCGGGTCTTAATGACTACATAACAATTGCCAAGGCTCGAACCCAAAAGACCTAGTCAATTCGCGATATTGAACTTTTCAATCATCCTCGGCCGCCCACGCTATGCATATGCAAATTTTTATTTCGAAAGATGCTATAAATAATCCATAAACTTTGACCTAATGTGCAATGTAGTCACTAAAATTTTAATTTATGTTATGTTGTCCCTGAACTTCAGTCTAACATGCAATGTAGTCCTTCAGCTTTTATTGTGTTCAATGCTGTTGAATTTTGGGTATATGTTCAATTAATACGTAAACTACGTAAAAAAAAAAGTGCAATATCGTCGTTTTTATTAATTCAAATCCGGAAAAATTTAGACAATTTCATAAAATTCAGGGGCTAGATATGCACCAAAAGTTCAGAAATCACGTTGAACCTATCAAAAGTTCAAATAGGACATTGTGTATTGGGCTAAAATTCAGGAATTGCATTGCACAATAAACCAAAGTTCGGAGATATTTTGTGTAATTATCCCCTTTTTTTTAATAAGTCCAAATTATCTCTATATCTTGTTTGGCTGTGAGTCCAATTTATCACATGCATTGAAATCAAGCTAAACCATGTCACGAGAAGGTGAGGCCAAAGCGGAAAATGAAGAGAGATGAGAGCGCTAAGGACAAAGTGGAGCAGAACACGTGTGGGATGCACCGAGAAAGCTGGCATTTATAGCAGTCCAAAAACATTCGGGACCAAACTTATCATTTCATAAAGCTGCCACGATAATGTTAGGTACGTTGAAATTAATTCACCAAATTAGAATATATTCCTTTCCCCGGGCAGCAAAATTATCTTGTAAAGCTTGTATGCTAGATTAACAGGTCGATCTTAATATACATAGGGTTGATTTTAAAAATCTCAAACCCGTACTTTCATGATATATTTAATCCAAATTAAATTCTAAAAAAATTGTAAATTTGCTACAACTAACCCCACATTTTATCATTCGTTAGTTTTTGGTCCAATATCCCTTTAAAATGTATATATTGTCAGGATATGTGTCGCAGATCTATTTTACAGTTGTTCGCTCCTGTAGGGTGGATTTGGATCGATGGCACTTGTTTGGGCTTTTTCGTAAGAAGGAAAAAATTAGTTTGGGTGAACATCAGCTTGAATTGTTTTTTAGCGAGACGGAAAATCAATTCTAAAAGTGTTGTAGAGGTATAGATTTGTGATTTTTAATGGTATTAAACCTAATAACTTTTATTTTGAATAAAGAATATGTTATTTTCACGAAAATTAAGGAATTCATCTCCAAAAAATTATTCCCAAAAAGTAAAAGTTTTATCTGAATGGATCCATATGGGATTGGGGATCAACTTAAAGGGACACACTCAATGAGCGTACGGGAAACCGACCGACACATGTAAAATAGGAATACAAATCAAAGGAAATAATAATGGGGGCCACCCAAAAATGTTTGAGTATTGACCCCGAGAGTTTGTCGGCTTGTGTGCCGACGACTCCTCCCACGCGCCGCCACGCCAAGCACGTGACGCTCGCCTTGGAATTATTGAATTTAATTCCCACATCACTTGCTCTTGTTTTGCCACCTTTGCCCTCCCTTTTGGATTCAGATCGCCTAACATTTCCTCAAAAAGTTATGTCATAATCTTAAAATCCGGACCAAGGTTAGGACCATTATTGCTTCCTAAAATTAAGGACCTTCTCTCTCTCACCCCCTCTAATATCGGATTCGTTTCTCCATATCTTTCCTTAATAATCATTTTTTTTATCTGACGAATCTGATTGCTGCACAAACGATCGATCGAGAAATTTAAACAAGGTTAACCATATATTCGATTGATGAATTACAAACATGAATATTACAGACTTTTAAATTGAGTTAGTTTTGCACGTGTGTGATTGCCATAACGTGCAACCAACTAAACAAAGCATAGTTTAAAAAAAGAAAAAAAAAAGAAAACATAGTTGGAGGAGATTTCCTTTAATTGGAATAGAAGAAAAATATAGCCAAAATTTCAAAAAAAAAAAGGCGTCTTGCATTGGCATCAAAGAGACTGTAATACCAAATTTGAAAAGGTACATCATAATTAAGAATCCAGGCACGAATGTCTTTATTTTTATAAGTTGTACGATGAATCACTAATAATTCTAAAGTGATGTACATAAGATTAGATGATATCATACTTGCATTCTGTTTATTTCACGAAAAATGAATTATTTTAAAAATATTAACCATCGTTATTGAGAACATTTAATATATCATCGACGTCCCCTCCACGCAAATTGGCTGATGAAGACTTGAGAAGGAAGGAAAAAAAAAAAAGTGACATTCAAATCGATATCAACTTGATGGTTCGTCCCGTCAATTGTTAACTTCAATCTCGCACGATTCGTCACTTTCACACGTGTGGTGTTGGCAACCGCAGCTTAATTAATTCGCATGAGTCGTCTGTTTCAGTAATGTGCATGCATCATGTGATTTTACGTTTTGCCTTTTTTGTTTCCCTTATGTAATTATTGGACACCGCTTGTCTCATTATCTGTAATTTTCAGGACATTAACGATCTTATTTAGTACGCTCAAATCATGTATTATTTTGGGTTTTCGACTATAGTTGCTTAACAAGTGTATTTATTCTTGCTATGTCTAAATCATGTTTTGTTACATCTCATGTCATTTGTAGTTGGAAGGAAAAAGGACTGATAAACGGCCAAGTTCCAAAGCAAATCGGGTATGTTTGTCTTCCAAAAAATGAATGGTTTGAAAAATATATATATTTTAAAAATAATCACTCATATCGTTAGAGATAATCAGTCGGTGAAAAATATTTTGATTATCGACAATAATTTATGTCTAAATACTTCGTGAATGATAAAAGTATTTCTCCTTCATTTATTTTTGTAAGCAGTATAAATGATTAATTTTTAAGAAAATAGTTTTCAAATCATATATGTTTCGCGGGATGAACGCACCACACCAGTTTGGTATAAAAAAAAAAACAGATTGCAAATAAACTTATGGACCAACCGAGCTTATCTTGGTCTTGGACTTTTGTACTCACATGCTTAATTGCGCAGGCAAATTCCAAGTGAAAACGGGAATTCGACCCGTTGAGACTGCATGGATCTTTCACCGTGCATGGACTTACAAATCGCGCAAGTCATAAGTTACGGAGAAACGAATAAGCTACAAGAAAGTGCTTAAAAGGCTTCGTGATTATTGGACGGTAAGCGATCGACGTGATCGGTAGAGGCGGCAAAATGGGTCAAGAACCCATATTCTAATCTTTACTTAAGAGTGTGAGTCTTAAATGAGTTGCTTAACAAATTCAACGGGTCATAAATGAGTTAGCTAGCTAACTATCTTAAGTGTCCGTCAAAACTATCTTAAGTGAGTCATAAAAATATTTTTAAATTTTTAAATTTTTAAATTTTTAATTTTTTCTCTCGACGGGTTCAACGAGGACCGCCTGCAGCATAAATCATAGGCCCTCGGCCCTCGCTTGTGGTTGATGAGGGTCGACCGGCCTTGGGCTGTGACTGGCTACGGTTGGCCGGCAATCCTCGTCAAGCTTTGAAAAATGAAAGGAGAAAAAAAAAGGAAAAGGGAAAGGAAACTATAAAAACAAAACGAACTAAATAAGTCAATATAGATCGGACAATATTGAATTTTGATCCATCTGTTTAATACCTCTAAGTACAATAATGGCCTTTGGGGAGAGAATTTCTTGCCTCGATCCGAGCTCGATGGATCATACCAAACTGTTTTTGTCATCGTGGTCCAGGGGGAGAGTCAGGAGCAAATTCCTGAATTATTGTTGTGCGGTTCAGTGGATTTGGGTCGTGGCCTGGCAAAGTTCGTCATCCTAGATTTTTCCTATTTTTTCACCCACTGCGCGACAGCTTTTCCCTGCTCCTTTGATATCATTCGATGTGGATAATGAAGCAATTTCATCGGATGTATTGGATTGTCGTCTTGCTATTATTTGCTGATTCCTGTTCCAAATCTAAAACGGATTATAGTATCTCACTTCTTAAGGAATATTCCCAAAACACCCATTAAAATATGTCATTATGTTGATTTTTTTTTTCATTATTTTGGATTTTCAAAAATATTGATTTTGCATGTCACGATTACATGCACTCTTAACAAATTTTAATGACGTATAAGTGATTTTTGCTAGATTCTTATTAACGAGCGCGTTAAAGCATTTGTTGATTAGACGCACTTTTATTTAACAAAATTTACTAGCCCGTGCAAAAAAAAGAAAAATTGCTTTCAATTTATAAAGCACTCGTTCCCTTGCTTGCTATTTGACGTGCATAATTGTCTTATTTGAGTACTTGGAATGGAAGATCGGCTTTGTTAGAGAATTATAATCATGCGCACGACATAAGTTCGATTTCTCACATCACTGAAAAACGGAAAAACAATCCTATGAGGATCAGTCACTTAAAACTAGAGGCAAAACTTTGGCCGGCATTGGATTTGATTCGTAAAATTGGCAGCTATATCATTGTTAGCATATGGCGCACAATCACAACGAAATAACATGTTAAAGAGACTAAAAAAATAGATACACAAGTTTTATATTAGTTGAGAAATAATGATAAGAAATGGCACAGAATTAAAATTCCAACTTGTATTGATACAAAAACTATGCACCTATTTATACACAATTCACAACGATACTTCCTAAATTTACTCCTATATTTTAGGTAAGTATAAACAAAGGATTGAAAAAGACAACCTATCAAATAAAGATGCGTATCACAATCACAATCAAATCACCTCAAGAATCGTGGCACATTTTCACAATCAAATCACGCTAAGACTCCCCCTCAAGTTGGCGTGTGTAGATTACGGACACCCAACTTGGAAAGTAATCGGATGTACTAATCTCGACCTAGCGGTTTGGTGAACACGTCTGCTAACTGTGAGTCTGTACGAATCTTCAATGGAGCAATGAGTCCAGCTTGTATTTTTTCACGAACAAGATGACAATCTATTTCAATGTGCTTCGTTCGCTCGTGAAAAACTGGATTGGCAGCGATATGGAGGGCAGCTTGGTTATCATAGTATAAAGAAACCGGGACTTGGAGGTGCATGCCAATGTATTGTAATAGATATGATAACCATGTAATTTCGCATGTTGTTATCGCCATTGCACGATATTCCGCTTCAGCAGAAGAGCGGGAGACCGTGCTTTGTTTCTTGGTTTTCCAAGAAATGGGGCTATCTCCCAATAAAATACAATAGCCAGTTGTTGAACGACGAGTCATAGGACAACTAGCCCAATCTGAGTCACAATAAGCTGTGAGTTGAAGGTCATTTGCAGTCGGGTAAAATAGCCCTTGGCCTACAGTAGCCTTGAGATATCGTAGAAGACGATATGCTGCATCCAAATGTGGTTGGCATGAGGCATGCATAAATTGACTTAGAATGTTGACACTATAAGCAATGTCTGGCCTCGTGACAGTCAAATAAATGAATCGACCAATCAAGCGCCGATAGAGAGAAGGATCCTCCAATAAAGGGCCAGTATCAATACTTAATTTTATATTCTGCTCCATAGGAGTATCAGTTGGTCGCGCTCCACTAAAACCACAATCTTCCAGAATATCAAGATATATTTTCGCTGACATAAGTAAAGCCCAGAGCAGGATCGAGCCACCTCAATGCCCAGAAAATATTTTAGAGGTCCGAGATCCTTAATGTGGAATTGATTGTGCAACATAGTCTTCACCGAATCAATCAAAAAGGCATTAGTACCAGTAATCACTAGATCATCAACATAGGGTATCACAAAAACAGAGTCATTGCCATTGTGTAAGATAAAGAGAGAATGATCGGCCTGAGAATATGTGAAACCGAAATCACATAAGGCAGTAGAAAACTTAGAATACCATTGGCGAGACGCTTGTTTCAAGCCATATAGAGATTTGTGAAGTCGGCAAACAAGATTATCCCCCTGACGTCGAAAACCAGATGGAGGTTTCATATACACTTCTTCATCCAAATCACCGTGTAAGAAGGCATTGTTAACATCCATCTGTTCAAGAGGCCATCCCTTAGCGGTAGCGAGGGCTAAGAGTACGCGAACTATAACCAGTTTAGCAACAGGTGCAAACATATCATGATAGTCTTCTCTTTCAACCTGAGTGTAGCCTTTGGCAACTAGACGAGCCTTATGCCGCTCAACACTACCGTCGGATTTGCGTTTAATTTTATAGACCCATTTAGAGCCTATGGCTTTCTTACCAGGTGGAAGTGGTACGAGAGACTATGTATGATTTTGGGAAAGAGCTTGGATCTCAGCTTGCATGGCATCTCGCCATTCCTGATGCCGCATTGCCTCAGTGAAAGTGGATGGCTCGGTGGTAGTAGATAAAGAAGTAAGAAATGCCAAATGGGGTTGTTTAAAATGGATATATTGAAGAAAATTAGACATGGGATAAGAAATACCTGGACCATTATCTTCGACGGAACTTGGCGTTTGAGTAAGCGAACAACAGTAGTCCTGGAGGTAACGAGGAGGTTGACGTAGTCGTTGAGGTCTGATAGATTGTTCAAGCAATGGAGGCACGGGTGTTTGTGGTGATGTGGGGATTAGTGGTGATGATGTTGGGTTTAGAGGTGAAGGTAGGGTTATTTCGTCACATTGTGTGACGGGTAATGGCAATACAGGCGACCCTGACAAAGTAGGTTTAGGGAGCAACGAGTAAGGAAAAATTGTTTCGTGAAACACAACATCTCGACTTACATATATTTTTTTTGTGAGGAGATAAAAAATGTGATACCCTTTTTTACCATTAGGATATCCCACAAAACTCCCGGAGTAGCACGGGCATCAAATTTATTTTGAATGGATGTATTGCGCCCAAAACATAAACAACCGAAGACTCGAAGATGAGTGAAATTCGGTAATTGACCATGCAAAACTTCATATGGAGTTTTCCCTTCCAAGACGACAGTGGGAAGTCTATTTATGATATATGCAGCAGTAAGGATGCATTCACCCCAAAACTCAATGGGAATATTAGATTGGAAGCGCAGGGCACGAGCAATATTTAGAAGGTGTCGATGCTTGCGCTCCGCCACCCCATTTTGTTGAGGAGTGGACACGCAACTTGATTGATGGACAACACACATAGAGTCGAGAAAAGAGATGGTAGGTTGATTAAAAAATTCTTTTCCATTATCAGAGCGGATGCAACGAATTTGTTTATCGAACTTGGTTTTTACCATGTTGAAGAAATTAACGATAAAATGATTTACATCCGCTTTAGAAGACATTAGATAAAGCCAAGTACTACGAGAATAGTCATCAACCACAGTCAGAAAAAAAAACGTGCCCCACTTAAAGAGGTGGTTCGATATAGGCCCCAAACATCCAGATGAATCAAATCAAAACATGACGTCGTAGAAATTTTACTAGAAGGAAATGGCAAACGAGATTGTTTCGCAAGCAGACACACAGTACAAGGAAAGGTATTCGAAAAAGAAATCTTATTATCTAAAGCTTGCAGATGATGAAGAGATGATGAACCCGGATGTCCCAACCGCCAATGCCATAGGTCAAAATGTGTGCCTGGTACGGTGGTAGATGTCAAAGAAGTAGGTTGGGTTATGGAAATATAGTATAAACCACCGTGTCGCTTACCCGTCGCTAAAGTCCTCGTCGAGATTGGGTCCTGAAATAGGCAAGTATCAGAGGTAAATTTAATGTTGAGAGAGGTAACAATAGTAAGTCTACTGATTGAAATAAGGTTAAAACGAAATTGAGGAATAAATAAAACATGATCAAGAATCAGATCTGGTAGTAGAATAATCCGCCCAATTCGTTCAACAGGAACCATAGTCCCATCGGGAAGGGACACAGGATTGGTAGTTGCATTGTCATAGAATTCAGAAAATAAAGTTGCATCACAAGAGATGTGATTCGTTGCACCGGAGTCTAAGACCAAAGATGAAGTGGAATTTAAACAAATAGAAGTACCTGCTAAATTCACCAAAGGGTGAGAAGAAGTTGCGGTATTATCATCCGGAAGCAGGTGAAGGAGTTGTTCTATTTGTGCAGCAGTAAGGGTCGGTGGGGAGGAAGAATCAACAGAGGCAACTGCGGCAACAGTAGGAGAACTAGCTAGCCGTGAATTTCGTTGGTGGCCAGAATCATTAGTGGGTCGCTTGTTACGGTCGTTCCACCATTCCGGATATCCGTGCCTTTTAAAGCACTTGCTTTCAATATGTCAATCCTTTCCACAGTAAGTACAATGTGAAATGGGTTTAGAGGAACCCACAGATGGATAAGTACGAGCATTATGATGCACGACCATGGCAGCATGATTGTGATTAACAGTACGATTGTCCTGAACAGCACGTTGTCGTTCTTCTTGTAAGAGTAAAGCATACGCTTTATTGACGGTAGGGAGTGGATCCATAAGAAGGATCTGACTCCGAATCGCTGCATAAGACTCATTAAGGCCTTGGAGAAAATCTAATAATGAATCTGTTTCAAGAAACTGCAGCAGGTTCGACGTTGCACCACAACTACAATTCGGTAGATTTCGATACGAAGACAGTTCATCTCGATAGGATTTAATCACAGTGTAATAGGCAGATATCGAGGCCGTACCTTGCTGATGTGTAGATAGAGCCCTACGGATCTCAAAAATTCGAGGAGCGTTACAAGGAGAAAAACGCTCTCGAAGATCATTCCATACATCATTTGCAAAGTCATGCCAGAGAATGCTATGTGAAATCGTTGGTATAGTAGAATGAATCAACCAAGATCTCACCATGCTGTTGCAACGTACCCATAATTGATAATCCGAAGAGGTTGAAACAGGACGCGGTAAAGAACCGTCAACAAAACACATTTTATTTTTGGCCTCGAGGGCCATGAGCATGGCACGATGCCATGTTGGATAATTGTCTCCATCTAAAGGAAGAGAGACTAAAGGAGCATTTGGATGGTCACTTGAGTGAAGAAAATATGGAGAAATTACATCGATCGTGCGAGAGGCAATGGGAGAATTTGGATCGGCCATGAAGAAGGAACTACACAAGGATCGATATCTGCTCTGATACCATGATAGATTTGGTAAGACCACTTGCCAACTGCTCTAAAAGCTTAAGCTATTAGAAGAAGGCATGATTTAATATTTATATATTCCAACACTCCCCTCACGTTTAGTCTTGTCTTTTGCCTAGTACTAAGCGTGAACAAATTAATTGGGGAGGTAAATAGGGGCCTGGAAAGATTTGAACTCAGGACCTCGTGCTCTGATACCATGAGAAATAATGATAAGAAATGGCACAGAATTAAAATTCCAACTTGTATTGATACAAAAACTATGCACCTATTTATACACAATTCACAACGATACTTCCTAAATTTACTCCTATATTTTAGGTAAGTATAAACAAAGGATTGAAAAAGACAACCTATCAAATAAAGATGCGTATCACAATCACAATCAAATCACCCCAAGAATCGTGGCACATTATCACAATCAAATCACGCTAAGATTAGTTCACCCTTAAACTAGGGTTACATCTAACAGATAATTATACTATAATTAGCACATCGTACCTCTCTGTTACTTCACTCAATTACAAGCGAAAAGGAGTATATATAACAATGGATGTTCATGAGTCCAAACCCAAATTACCCATTAAAAATAAATGAGTTCATACTATAAAAACCTTCTGGCGGTTCGAGAGTGATGTTCCCTCGACCCTCGCTGGGGGTGACCCTCGCTGGGGGTGGTCCCCCCTCAACCCCGCTCACTCACTTGGAAGCGGTACTCTCGTGCTTTTTTTATCGATAAAGAGTATGGATCATACCCTAATAATTATTAGTCGGGGATTTGCGTAGACATTCCTCTTCGCAAGAAAATATCTCCCATCTAAATGACTTTTACGCACCTAGTCACGGTTGACTATTCGTAACTCGAAGTTCATGTCACCACGGCTTATATAGAAAACCATGATTTTGTTAACAAAACACGAACACGTCCTGATTCGAATCAGTGTGCGAGTTAAACGTGTCTTCTCGCACTATATCCATTTTTTATATGAAAATTCGTTTCTCGTCTGGAATGGAGCCGTGTTGCTCAAATGGGGCGTGTCCAAAAATTACGAGCACAAGACCTTCCAAGGGAGTCAATGTGTCACATTTTTACATATAAGGAAGCAGTCAAATGGGTGGATCTAGTTGGATTTGGGTCGGGTCGGGTCAAAAACAGTTCGTCCCATTCTAACCCGTTTAAGCCATTTTGAGCCATTTTCATGCTATACAAACTTAGTAACCCATACCCCACTCAGTTCATATCCGACTTGATCCATATTATTAAAATACTTCAACACTAAAATTCAGTTTAGGTAATTATTTCTTATACATTTTTAATATATATTTCACACATATATTGCCAATTTTTTTTTTTTACATTTTTAAAAAAATCTGACTCACTTAAGATGATCTTAGTTAACCTATTTATGACTTATTTAAAACCCATTAAGTTTCTAAGTAATCCATTTATAATTCACTTAGCTTATTTATAACAATATGTTTATGACTCATCGTAATTAAACGTGGGTCAAATATCCGTTCTAGACCAATTTTACCATTTCTAATAAGGATACACAAAATGTGAAGGAAGAAACCAAAACATGAAAGGGAGATTGATTTTTGTCCGGGTCTACACCCAATTCTAGGAAAAGGAGGGGGGAGGCTTTGGGAAGGTGGAATGATGCACACATCCTTTATTTTTTCGACTCTTTCGCTCCCATCCCATGGTATGATGGTAAGACAGCTAATGAAACAATTGGTTGACGTACCACACACCTTCACCCATAATTTTCTTGTTGTTGGCCAGCTAATTTCTCAGCTCACCATCCTTCTCCATCAATAACAACATGAATAGCTCCCTCTGTGGTCCTCAAAATTCCCCTTCTTTCATGACTTTGATTGAGATGGAATTCTTAGCTTGTCACTCCCAAACAAGAAATGGAAATTGGGTCTCTTTCTTCTTCTTCCTCTTCTTCTTTTACTCCGACAAGATTTAATCGGATGGTCGGATCTTGCTGATGAGCGTTTCGAGGCACTGGTTAATTGTACTCATGAAAGAGCTATTTCTACCGTGCTTTGAAAATGGGAGCCATTCATTATTTGGATAGTTTAGTAAGTGCCCTTTGACATCGTTAACGAATATCTCGATATGGGAGAATTCCGCTTTCTAATATATATATATAGGGCCTTTGATGGTAATATAAAAGATTGATATTGTAAAGATCAGATAATCCATCATCAACCATGTTTCACAAATGTTGAGACGTTTTAGGCTGCGTATGGATGGTAGCCAGGGAAAGTGTTTCTGTTCCAAAAGTGTTCCGAGAACACTTTTGGAACAAAAAAGCGTATGGTTCAAAAATGTTCCGAAAGTGTTCCGCGGAACACTTTCGTGCCAGGGAACACTTTTGAAGGAATAAAAAAAACTTACTTCTGAATTTTTGGAACACTTTTTGGAACACTTTTGAAACTACCATCCATCGCCGCTGACGCAGCTACCACCTACTACCTTGCTAAAAGCCAACCGCCTCCGCCGGTCGCCGGACACCTGTTGCAGGTTACAGTCGCCGAACGCCCGTCGCTGGTCGTCGGTCGCCGCTGCCGCTGGTCATCGCCGCGGTCGCCGCCGTCGGTCGCTGTTGCCGGCCGCCGCCGATAGTCAGCAGCGGTCGCCGGCCGCGACCGCCGCGACCGCCGCCGGTCGTCGGCCGCGGTGGCCAGCGGTCGCGGTCGCCGCAGCCGGTCGTTGGCCGCCGTCGTCGTCGGCCGACGACCGAAAAAAGTATTTTTTTTTTATTTACCAAAAGCATTTTTTCCCCAAAAATCGTAGTTTTGAACAGAAACACAAAAAAAATGTTTATGTTCAAAAAATACTCTCAGAAACAGAAACGCTACCATACGCTTTATTGACTAGATTCTCTGGACGCAACATATACATGTCTTGTTGTTTGTTTTAACTTTTTTAAAGTTAAAAGCAAAAAAAAAAACATCTGATTCTCTGAGCGACATAATAGCTTGAAAGTTGCGTTCCCATGCGAACCATCATAAAAAGAGAATAAATATCCATTCTTCAATATTTTAAAAACAATGTTTTGATAATTGGCTCTCAAAATTCAGAATCTTGTGGAGTGTCCTCAGGATATTGCTGCGTATGGTAGCATTTCTGCTCTTGGAAGCATTTTTTGAACAGAAACATTTTTTTGTGTTTAGTTCCCGACTATAATTTTTGGGAACAAAAATGCGTTTGGTAAGTAAAAATCGCCAGCGGCCGGGGGCGATAGATGGTGATTCCAAAAGTGTTCCAAAAGTCAAAAGTAATTTTTTTTTTCTTGAAAAGTGTTCATTGGCATAAAAGTATTCTGCGAAACACTTTTGGAACATTTTTGAACCATACGCATTTCCGTTCCAACACTTTTGGAACAGAACTACTTTCTTTGGCTACGATCCATACGCAGCCTTACTACTCATGCATGTTGAGCCAAAATATAAGGATTTGCACTAATAATTCCTTACATTTGTGGTTTAAAGGAGTGCCCCTGCTCAAAATCCAAAGTAGAAAAAGTCAGAACCCCTCTCTCTATCTCCATTCGGACGCTGCTGTGCTGGTCATCAATGCAGCGACAACAAAAATCTAGAGCGCAACTGTGCAATTTAATGCATGAGTTCACCAATCAGACAAAGGGTAGGGCCTAATCTAATATAATCTAGTATGGTGGGAAGGCGAAATCGAAAGATTAAGAAAGAAATGGGTGCAGAATTGACATACTTTTGTGCTCTATAAATTAGAGAGAGGGCTCCGACCAAAAGAATAAGAATAAAAAATTAGAGAGAAGGCAAGGAATTGGAGTGAAGTGACGATTTTGCCCTTGGCACTTGGCAATAGATAGCAAATTCAGAAATTATTGTTAGGGGTTTATTTGAGAAAAAAAATGTTATTCCTCCACCTTTTTTTTTTTTTGTGATGACAAGCTAAATATTTAGTATACCTAAGATCATAGAGAAAGTATGACAAAAAAGATCATAGAGAAAAACGAATGAAATGATTATCAGGTTATATGTATCTACATCGATAGTTCACTGATTGAGATATTATCGACGTATTATCACCCAATTTGGCAATGACAAAAGGATTGCTAGTAATCATTGTCGTTGACGCTAAAGTGCCCACCCATAAACATATCGATACATCACTCAAGCCTCGATTACCCTTCTTGCATCATGGCTATTCATGTATACCGTACGCTTCATTAACTAGGGGTTGTAATTCAATTGGTTAGAGCACCGTCCTATGAAGACAGAAGCTGCTGGTTCGTACTCCATCAGTCCCGACGGAATCGAATCCAACAAAAAAATTACATTAATTTATCTCTTCGTTTGGATGTGAAAAGAGCTAGAAATAAAACAGTTGAATTTGTGATGACCTCGTGTTGAGAAATTCTTTCCTATCGGTCTCTAACAATAGTCATATTTCGTAATTAATAATGGTCCACAATAATTCACAAATTAATAGGGAGCATTTTTATTTCTTTTCATTTTTTCGATATTCAATAATAAAAAAAGATATCACCAAATTTATTTATTTATTTATATATTTTTGTGTCTCTTCAAAATTGGCGTGCACGGGGGGCGGGGTTCTAGAACCATAAAAGTCAGAGTCGCCACTCGCCAGCAAGAAGCTACGAGTCTCCCCCCTTCAAGATTACAGCTCAGACCGCCACGTCATCCCTCAGACGTGACAGCCTGGCAAAGGCTTCCCATCCAACCCCACATCCCTCACCAATTGATTCTCTCCACGTGGCAAGTCCTTTGACGTTGACCACGATTCCATGAATAATTTTCATCAGAAGAAAGGGAGAGAATTGTCGATCCATCTTCATACAAACCCCTCACCCTCTCGTCATGTGTCATTGCAGCGGCTGATGATCCCTCCTCGATCATCGGACATGATCCAAGAGAACGGCTCATCGGCAGCGAGGAAGTACATTTACTGTCATTTTTGTGAAAGAGTAATATTTACTTTTTTTAATTTTTTAAAAATGCAAGGCTAATTCTGTCTAGGACATTTTTTTTTTGTTTTTTTTGGGGTTGTTTTTTTTTAAAATTATTTCTCATTTAATGTATGAATTATTTTATCTTTACGACAATCAAATATTTATTCGATCCAGATCAATCGAAATCAATATGATTATGTGAATGCTGTGAAATCTAATCACAAATAAAATTGTATTTGATTTATAGAATCGAGTTCATGCGGGAATTTCTCATTTCGACTGCACAAAGAATAACCAATATTTATTTTTGCACGTATTACATATAATGATTTAGATGCAAATAATTGACTCAATCGCATCATCACATACAAACACTACCGTATCTAAGTTGGTCATATCTATATGTATTGAAAATAAATTTGAGAATGGCCAGAAAAGGAAAAAAAAAACGAATTTGATTAACATTAAAAATCACAAATCACAAGGATGCTGCATGCATATGAAAATAACTTAGATTTTCTCACAGCCGTCTTCCTTTCGTCCTCCTCCCTCTATAAATACCCTCTCCCTTCGTATTTCTTTCCCACTCCTCTCTCTCTCGGTGTCTTTCTCAAAGCTTCGAGGCAACGTCAATGGCTTCTCACTCTCTCGTCCTCTCTCTCTTCTTCTTCCTCCTCTCGTGCTTCATCTCCTCCTCCACCGCCGCTCTGGTCCAGCAACAGCCCCTCGTCCTCAAGTACCACAACGGTGCTCTTCTGAAGGGCGACATCACCGTCGACCTCGTCTGGTACGGTCGCTTCACCCCCACCCAGCGCTCCGTCATCGTCGACTTCATCCGCTCCCTCGCCTCCACCCGCTCCCCTCCCCTTTCCGCCGCCTCCTGGTGGCGCACCACCGAGAAGTACAAGGGCGGTAGTTCCAACCTCGTCGTCGGACGGCAGGCCCTCCACGAGGCGTACACCCTCGGGAAGTCACTCAAGGACCGCCACCTCCGCGCCCTCGCAGGGAAGTTCAACGCCGTCGCCGGCACCATCACCGTCGTCCTCACGGCGGCGGACGTCACCGTGGACGGTTTCTGCATGCGGTGCGGGTCGCACGGGTCGTCCAGGCCCGGCTCAGCGTTCGTGTGGGTCGGGAACTCGGAGACGCAGTGCCCGGGTCAGTGCGCATGGCCGTTCCACCAGCCCATGTACGGCCCGCAGACTCCGCCACTGGTGGCCCCGAGCGGCGACGTCGGGGCCGACGGCATGGTGATCAACCTGGCGACGCTACTCGCCGGCGCCGTCACGAATCCGTTCGGGAGCGGGTACTTCCAGGGCCCCGCGGACGCACCGCTGGAGGCGGTGTCGGCGTGCACGGGGATATACGGGTCGGGCGCGTACCCGGGCTATCCAGGCCAGCTCCTGGTGGACAAGGTGACCGGGGCGAGCTACAACGCCAACGGGATCGGAAGCCGGAAGTTCCTGTTGCCGGCGATGTGGGACCCGGAGACGTCCGCGTGCAAGACCCTCGTATGATCGGGCCACGCCGACAACGGAGAAAAATCACCATCATGGCATCATCCATGCACGGTCTGTGCATATCGTCCGGGTGGTTCACTTCACTTCACTTCACTGTTACTTACTGTTGTATCAAAACTCTGTCTAGGCTCGGTTCACAGTTGACCGACTGACCCGAGTCGAACCCGGCTCGG
Source organism: Rhodomyrtus psidioides (assembly GCA_021437785.1). Taxonomy (NCBI): domain Eukaryota; kingdom Viridiplantae; phylum Streptophyta; class Magnoliopsida; order Myrtales; family Myrtaceae; genus Rhodomyrtus; species Rhodomyrtus psidioides. Next base: position 14,958,789 of record JAILYB010000003.1, on the reverse strand, counting down.
ATCATTTCGGACCGGGTTTAGGCCGAGAATTAGCGACGGTCGGTGTTGTGTGTCGCGGGCTTCGAGGGATGTGGTATAATGATGAGTTTGTGTTTTTTTTTTATTAGGTATAAATGATGAGTTCACTTGTCTTTCTTTGGGGTTTCTTTTTCCTTTTTAAATTTTTTCTTTGGCACCCGTTCTGGTAGACTGGTAGTACCAACGGCACCCGAACAGACGGGCATTTATTAGGGTACAAAAACATCCGGGACCAAACTTATCCTTCATAAAGCTCCGACAACAACATTAGTAGGTACATGTTAAAATGACATCGCCAAATTGATTATATCCCAAGTTAAGGTATTTACATGATAGGATGGCTTGATTATATCCTAAATCTCTTAATTATTTCAATACAGTACTAAAGAAATTCCGACGTAACAATTCCGATCGATCGTCATCTGTCATTTGCTGATGCCACGTTCCAGTCATAGCTAGCTGTTTCGTCGAGTTTGTAGGGGAAAAAAAAAAAGACACCACGAGTGTATCTACTTCTATCTCCTTCTACTGGTTGGATTTTTTATTTGATAGAAGCAACGCACATGTAGTTTCTACTTATATTACTTGAGATGATTTTTTAAAAAAAACTGACTAGAGGTCGGGTTATTTTGAGGTACTAATCATATTTTATCTTCGATTGGGTATTTCATTTTAGTGAAGTTCTTCTAAATTTAATGCTCTTTTAAACTAATTTATTGAGTTGGCCTTCTTTGATACCTGTCAAAACCAAAATTAACAAAAATAGGAACTGCAACATAATCAAAATTTCAACCTACGAAAGTAAAAAAAAAAAAGAAGAAGAAGAAGAAGATATTATCTAAACTCGGTCGTGCAAGCAAATTAAAGACTACTCTTAACTCAACAACGGACCCAGATTGAATGGAAATTGATGATTAGGTACTTCACTATTGATGAATATTAAAGGTGGGGCTAAAATAAAAAATTTGGCTCAAAGGCCTGGTTTCATATTAGGCGACTCATCAATCCTAATCGCTAGCAGCATTATACTCTCATCCATCGTATCAGTTCCTTCTCCATACTCATTATTTAATTTACAAGGGCGTTCAAAAGTACTTGTATGGTTTGGTTTTGGACCAATTCAAAATCGGTTCTATTTCTTACCTCGAATAAAACACGGGAAAAGTACACTAGAGATCCTAAAATTTGTCCTCAGTGTGCAATTAGATCCCGAAACTTTCAAAAAGCACGGTTAACTCCTAAAACTTGTCAGAAATTGCAATCGAGTCATAAAGCTTTAGAAAAGTGAAATCAAGTTTTAAAACTTGTTAAATTGGTGAAATCAAATCATTCTGTTGGTTGCACTCTTGATTACGCTTTTTTTTAAAGTTTTATGACTCATTTGTATTTGCATGATAAGTTTTAAGACTTAATTGCATATTTCAAAAATTTTAGGATTCGACTACACTTTCGTGATAAGTTTTAAAATATGATTACACTCTTTTTAAGTTTTAAGATTCAGTTGTACTTAGTAAGACTTTTAGCGCCCTTATCCTAATAAAACTCAGTCCACGAGTTTTGTACTTCGTCTTTTTCGGTGTTAAACACGAGAGTCACCATTTTCCACAACGCTATTACTCGACAGTGCCATGAGTCACGACCCATGACAAAGCCAAACCATGCATGAGGAGAAACCATTTCAACGCCTACCTATAAAGAAACCGATAATTTAATTTGACTCGCCTAATCCAAGGATATGTTCATCTATAAAGACCAATAATTGGGACTGTCCACGTCACGATCGGATGCTGATCATTTGATCACGCAGATATAAATTATATTCTTTTTAATAGGATCAATACCATGAATACACCTGTGATAAATTTATCTCAAATTATTTTTGACCACCATTAACCTTGTACACCCGTGACAAATTTACCCTTTGTTAAATTCGGTCAATACAACGAAATTTTTTAAATTGATACATCTGTGATAAACAGAGGGTAAACACCTTAAATTGACATACCCATGAACTGCTGTGTGACATCTAACTCAGTAATTTGACAGTTAAATTTAACAAAAATTAACAGAGGGTAAATTTGTTACAGATGTACCATTTTGGGGTAAATTTGCCACAAATATACAAGTTTATATTTTTTGTGGTAAAAAATTAGGGTAAATTTGTTACAGGTGTATCAATTTGGGCTCGTGGTATTAACCCTTTTTAATAACATTATCTAATAATAGACACATAACTGTATAGAATTAACATTGTAATAATGACATTCTCCTATTTAAACAAAAAAAAATATTAATGACTGTTTCATCCGCCGATGTAAGCCTGAATCATGCTTCAAAAATAAAATAACTATGCGATGAGACGGTGGATAAAAGAAAAAGAAATCATTGATGGATTGAAGTCTTCTGCTTGTCATAACGGGAAAATATACAAAAAGTCCTAAATTTATGACAATTGTGTCAGTTCAGTTCAAAACTATTTTTTGCTTATCTAAACCTTTTGCAATTATACCAATTTAGTCCACCCAGCCAATTTTGATTGGCCGGCATTGACGTGGATGCTGGCCCGCTTGAGTAAAAGTAACAGGAAGAATTGCTCAGATACCGATTAGTGCAGCTTATTTGGGCCGTCCCCAGGCATATAATATTTTAAGATTTTTATTTTTATTTTACCTCATTTATTTATTTATTTTTCTAATCTTCCCTCTTCTTCCGCCAACTGGTCACCGGACATCCATTGAGGTCGAGCTCAGTACCTCAAGCGAAGCTCGCCCCTACCGGCCACTAGAGAGAGCAAGCCTCGTCAGCCCAAATCGAGCAAGGTCGAGCCTCGACGAGCCATGGTGAGCCTCGTCTCTAGCCAAAGAAGCCTCCCGAGGTAATGGCTGAGTTCCCTTTGGCAAAATCGCCCCTTGGTGTCTTCATTGCAGGAATCCGGGCCGTCCGTGTTATGAATGGACGGCCCAGATTATTACTAAAAAAATAACAAAGAAAAAACCCAAAAAGTTGCACTTAAAAATAGAAGATCTAGGCCGTCCGTCTAAAAATGGACGGCCTGAATCCCAAGGGCAGGCGTCTGCCCTTCTAAGGGAAGGGAAAACAATTCGGATCCGGCCCAGACGTGGTATTGACCCGACGGAATCGTGCTCTAATCTTAGCCGAAACAAAAAAATATGCTATATTAAGAAGGAAAAAAAGAAAAAAAGAGGGAAGATGAAAGTTCGGATGAAAAATGAGAAATATATATTGTGTTTGAAAAATGATTCTTAGAAAGAATTCGGTTTATATGGTAGGAAAAAAGTGAAATAAAGGGAGAAAATTGTCAAGAAAAAATTTAGAATCTAAATTAAGTTGAGGTACATATGACGATTGTCTTGTTAGACTTGCTCTCCAATGGATCCTCCATGGGTCGTTTCGCGGTTCAAATCCATCCTCTCTTTTGCGACCTCTACCCTCATTAGTCATCACCGCCCATGCCTAACTTCTAGATGTAACATGTAGACCATGTAACACCAAACGAATAACAATTTTTCCCGACACAAGGACGATAGAATGTCCCAATTTGGGTGCTATCTGTTCCAATCCGATCCAAATCGGCTCCATGTATCTCTAAACCTAACTCATCGGTTGATATTGCCATATCATGGCCAAATCAATCACGCTATCGCGACTGTAGTGGGGAAGTGTCCTGTATTTTCATTGTACTAGTTCAATTCTTTCACGTGTCAATTTTCTATCGACATTGATGGGAGCATTCTATTTTACTACTAGAGAAACCCGACCAAGGTCCCTTAATATCTTTAGGTTTCGCTCTATGCTCAAATGTAATGTTGAGAGACTGTATATAATATCTCAATCCGCAGATATACAGATGACGTTCTGCACATTTTTTAAAGTTTGAGAGTCGGTACGTGCCTCATCCAAATTTTGTGGAGAAATGAAAGTCTCTTGTATTTATTTTTTTTTAAAAATCGCGTAATAAATATTAACTGGATTTCAAAAAAAAAAATCAAATAATAATATAGGGCACTCCTTACATATATATTATTCGGAATAAGCGTTGGGGATTTTTTTTTTCCTATTTTATGGAATCGAACATATAGACAAATGATTGGGACGGTGTTGGTTGTAAGGCCACATCAAAAGACCAATCAAAATGATTGCCGAGCGTGCATACAATGAATGCAGTCGGTAGCCGGCTCTTATCGACTACGTAGCAATTGCGAAGGCTCGAACCCAAGACCTAATCAATTCGCGAAAAATTTCATCCCAAGCTTTTTTTTTTTTTTTTTTTCGAAAAACGACACAAATGATCAATAAACTTTGGCCTAATATGTAATACAATCCCTGAACTTTTAATTTGTTCAATGTTGTCCCTGAACTTCAGTCCAATGTGCAATATAGTCCTTCAACTTTTAATTTATTCAATTTGATCCATGAACTTTGGGTACATATTTCATTTAATCCAAAACTATGTAAGAAAAATGTTCGATGTTCTTGTTTTATTAATTCAACTTTCGAAAACTATGGACATTTTCATAAAATTCAAGGACTATGCATGTACTAAATTTCATGTGATCACGTTGAACACATTAAAAATTCAAGGAAGACATTGCATATTGAGGTAAAATTCAAGAATTACATTGTATATTAGACCAAAGCTCGGACATCATTTTTTTTTTTTTGTAATTATCCCTTCTTTTATTAGTCCAATTTATCTCTGTGTCTTGTTGGCCGTGAGTCCAGTTTATCACATGAATTGAGATCAAACTAAACCATGTCACGAGAAGGTGTGGCCAAACAAGTGGAGAGAACACGTGTGGAATGTACGGAGAAAGGCACCTTCATTTTTAGCATTTATGGCGGTACAAAAACATTCCGGACCAAACTTATCTTTTCATAAAGCTGCCCCAACAATATTATTCTCACAATCACCGAAAGATTATTATGCAAGGAAATTCCTAACGTTTTTATTGAAAGGGATCCATTGAGGATTGGGGGCCAAATTAAGGGGACATACCCAATGAGTATACGAGAAGTCGACACGTGTAAAATAGATAAAAGAAAATGAAAAACCAAAGGAATGATAACGAGGGCCACCCAAAAATGTTTTGAGTATTGACCCCAGACTATGTTACAAGGACACGGCTGAACAATTTTTTTTTTTTTTTTTACGGCCATACACTTAAAATAGCCAAAAAAGGCCCAATTTTTTACCTAATTTCTAAGTCCTTCCTCTCGACACCTGTTGTTGATCACGCAAGAATTCGTGGAGCTCATTTTGTATTTGCTGGTTGATAGAAAACTATCTGTGAGGCCTTTGTCTTCTATACATATATAAAAATATATGTAAAATGTATTTGCTAAAAGCATGAAACAGGACTATATCATGTATATATAAAAATATACATAAAAATATATAACGTGGCCCAGCGTGTCAGAATTCTCTATTTTTTGAGAATTCACGTATTGTCGTATCGTGTCGCGTATTGTGTTCCGTGTTCGTGTAACATAGCTTAGAGTTCGTCGGCTTGTTTGCCGACTCCTCCCACACGCCGCCGGCACGCCGAGCACGTGACACCCGCCTTGGAATTATTGAATTTCCACCTCTCTTCCTCCTGTTTTGCCTTCTTTGCCCTTTTTCTTCTACTTCCCATGCCATTTTGCTTCCTAAAATTAAGGGAAAATGAGGAAATAACGAAATTTTACCGATCGGCAAAACAAAATCTTTTCACCACTGGCATGGGTGCTCTATCTCTTTCACCCGCTATAATAATAATACGGAATTAATTTTTCTGTTTCTCTCTTAATGACCATTTTCTATCTGATTAACCTGATTCCCGCAGAAACAAAAGGTTTAAACAAGGTTAATCTTGTCTTCGATTGGTGAATTACAATGAACATATAAATTGAGCTAATGTCGCGTGTATGTAATTGCCAATGACGTGTATTCAACTAAACAGAGCATGACTAGAGAAAATTTCCTTTAATCCGAAAGGAATTAAAAAATATAGCCAAAACATACTGCGATATCAAATCTAAAGAGGTACATCATGATTTAAAATGCCAGCATGATTTTTTTTTTTAATTTTATAATTGTATGATGAATCATTAATAATTCTAAAGTGATATACATTTTTTTGTTGGGCAAAAAGTTAATATATCTTCATTGATGATTGATTATTGGAAAAAAAAAATAATATATCATCCACATTCCATCCATGTAAAAAAAAAAAAAAAAATTGGTCGGACTATCCATGTGAATTGACTGACGAAGACTTGAGAAGGAAACAAAAAAAAGTGCTATTCAAATCGATATCAATATGATGTCTCGTTCGGTCAATTGTTGACTTCAATCTCGCACGATTCGTCACTTTCACACGTGTTGGCAACCACAGTCTAATTAATTTTGCATGAGTCGTCTGTTTCAGTAATGTGCATGCATCATGTGATTTTTCGTTTTGCCTTTTTTTTTAATAAGTAATTTATATGATCTTTTTTTTGGGGGGGTTCTCGACTAAATCATGTTTTGTCACATGTCATGTCTTTTGTAGCCGGAACGAAAAGGATCGAGAAAAGGCCTAGCTCCCAAGCAAGTTGACTCCGTTTCATTTCCGAAAAAATAAGTGATCAAGACAATATTTATTTAAAAATAATCGGTTATATCGTTAGAAATAATCGATCAATAAGAAATATTTTGATTATTGACAATAATTTATGTCTAAATATCCACATGGGCGATGAAAATACTTTTCATTCATTTAATTTTGTAAGCGGTACAAATAATTAGTTTTTAAAAATAATATTTTTCAAATTTATTTATATTTCGAGTTTGGTAAAGAAAACATTGCTTAACTTATGGACCAATCGAGCTTATCTTGGTCTTGGATTCAATTGCGCAAACAATTTCCAAGTGAAAACGGAAATTCGACCCGTTGAGATTGCATGGACTTGCAAATCGCGCAAGTCATAAGTTACAGAGAAACGAATGCGCTACAAGAAAGTGCTTAAAAGGCTTCGTGATTATTGGACGGTAAGCGATCGACGTGATCGGATTAAGGAACGGTATCGGTTTTTGCAAATGGGAGACGTCGCGTTGGGCCCATCCGCCCGCTCGAATGAAAACGTACACCCTGGCCACCATGAACGGTTTTTAAGATTATAGTACAATTAGAGGTGACAAAATGAGTCGAACCCATATCCTAATCCTTACATAAGAGTATGAGTCATAAATGGTTCCTTAAAAAACTCAAATGGGTCATAAATGAATTAGCTAACTATCTTAAGTAGGGGTGTTAATGGGCCGGGCTGGGTCTCGAACCGGCCCGAGCCGGCCCGAAGGTAAACAGTACAGAGTTCGGGCCAGCCCGGGCCGGGCCGAATTATTTTTTATTTTCATTTTTTTGTTTTTTCGAAATTAAAATTAATTGACAAATCTACCAAATGAAAGAATATAAAAAGAAAAAATTAAATTAAAGAAAAAATATGGATGTTAAAAATCATTCGGGCGTTGGGCCGGCCCGCGCCGGCCTGGCCCGAGTACCAAGCCCTGGTCGGCCCGGCCCAAAAAGGCCTGAAAATCAACTGAATTTTCGGGTCTGGTCGGCCAGCCTGGCCTGAGCCTTTTTGACACCCCTAATCTTAAGTGTCCGTCAAAACTAACTTAAGTGAGTCATAAAAGTATTTTCTAAATTTTTTTATTTTTCATTTTTTCTTTCTTTCTTTTATTTGTTTTCCCCGATGGGTCCAACGAGGATCGGCAACAGCATCAACCACAGGCTCTCGGCCCTCACTTGTGGTTGATGAGGGTCAATTGACCCTAGCCTGTCACTGGCTACGGTTGGCCGGCAATCCTCACCAGACTTTGAAAAATGAAAGGAAAAAAAAAGCGAAAAGGGAAAGGAAACTATAAAAACAAAAGAAAAAAATATTTTAGTAAAAATTGTCCATAATTTAAAAAATAAAAATGAAAAATTAAATATGAAAGCTTTTTTAGTGATATGGTCGGATCGAATATGGATTGAGTTGAGTATAGGTCGTTAAATTTGTACTATATGAAAATGAAGCAAAACGTGTTAAATAAGTCAATATGGATCGAGTCGAGTCGAACCATATTCAATCTGACCCACCCGTTTAGCAACTCTAAATACTATAACGGCCTTCGGAGAGGGAGTTTCTTGCGTCGATCCGAACTCGATGGATCATACCAAAGACGGTCGCTTGTCCTACGCCGGTTGTGATTCATCCGATCTCTCCGTGAATTAGCGTGTCTAGGAAAGTGTTTTGTCACTGTGGTCCAGGGGGAGACTCAGTGGTAAATTCCTGAATTATTGTTGTGTGGTTCAGTGGATTTGGGTCGTGGCCTGGCAAAGTTCGTCATCCTGGATTCTTGCCTATTTTTTCACCCACTGCGCGACAGCTTTTCCCTGTTCCTTTGCTATCATTCGATGTGAGATAATGGAGCAATTTCATCGGACGTATTGGATTGTCGTCTTGTTATCATTTGCCGATTCCTGTTCCGAATCTAAAACGGATTATTGTGTCTCACTTCTTCCGGAATATCCCACAAAACACTCACTAAGATAAAATTATGTCCGATTGTTAAAGTATCGAGTTTGCATGTCACGAGTACAGTTAATGCATTAAGACTTTCAACAGCGCTGTACATGCAAAAATGTGAAGGAAGAAACCAAAACATGAAAGATAGATTGATTTTTTTGTCGGGATCTAGTCGCAAAGTTGTAGGGGAAAGGAGGGGGAGGCTTTGGGAATGGGAAGGTGGGGATGATGCCCACATCCTTTTTTGGACTCTTTCTCCCATCCCATGGTAAGACAGCTAATGAAAACAATTGGACTCTTCACCCATAATTTTCTTCCTATTGGCCGGCTAATTCCTCAGCTCCCCATCCTTCTCCAACGATAACAACATGAATTGCTCCCTCTGTGGTCCTCAAAATTCCCCTTCTTTCCTGTCCTAACTTCGATTGAGATGGAATTCTTAGGCTTGTCACTCCCAAACAAGAAGTGGAAATTCGGTCTCTTGTTTCTTCTCTTCCCCTTCTTTTTCTCCGACAAGATTTAATCGGATTGGTCGAATCTTGTTTATGAGCGTCTCGAGGCGCTGGTTAATTCTACTTAGGAAAGGGCTATTTCAACCGTGTTTTGAAAATGAGAGCCACTCATTGTTTGGATAGTTTAGTAAGTGTCATTGGACATCGTTAACGAATATCTTGATATGGGATACTTTCGCTTTCTTTTATATATATATATATATATATTGTAAAGATCAAATAATCCATCATCAACCCATGTTTCACAAATGTTGAGACGTTATTGACTAGATTCTCCACACACAACACATACATATCTCGTTTGTTTTAACTTTTTTAAAGTTAAAACTAAAAAAAAATCAATTTTTAAAGTAAAAATTTAAAAGACTTTTGAATTTGTTATCAATGCACGGAAAAATTGAGAAGAGAAGTGACGACGAGAGAGAGAAGAGAGAGAGAGAGAGACAGAGAGAGAGTCTGTGCAGAATTTAGAGCACAACTGTACAATTTAATGCGTGAGCTCATCAATCAAGCAGTGCGCTAGGTAAGGTTTAATCTAATCTAATCTAGAATAAGTTTGGGGGTGAAATTGAAAGATTGAGAAAGGAATGGGTGCAGAATTGAAACAGTTTTGTGCTCTCTAAATTGGAGAGCACGGGCGAGGAATTGGAGTGAAGTGACGACTTTGCCCTTGGCTCTGGCAATAGATTGCAAATTCAGAATTTCTTGTTAGGGACTTATTTGAAAAAAAAAAAACTAGATGTTATTCCGTCCACTTTTTCCTTTATGACAAGCTAAATATTTAGTATACCTACGATCACAGAGAAAAACAAATGAAATAATTATCCGATTAATATATCTATAGTGATAGTTCATTGATTAAGATATCATCGACGAATTATCACTCGATTTGGCAATAATAAAAAAGATTACCAGCAATCAATGTCACTCGCGCTAAAGTGCCCACCCATGAACATATCAATATTATCACTCAAGTCTCGGTTACCCTACTTGCACCACCTTGATTCGAATAGAAGAAAAAGTGGTTTAAATGCAATCATAAGATTATGTACACCGCACACTTTATTTATTGGGACTTGTAATAGATTAGAACACCGTCCTGTCAATACATAAGCTGAGGAATCGAATCAATTCTAACAAAAAGTACATTAATTCATCCCTCCATTTGGATGTGAAAAGACCTACAAATAAAATAGTCAAATTTGTGATCGCCTCGTGTAAAAAAATCCCTCTTTTATCAGTCTTTAACGATGGCCATATTTCGTAATTCATAAGAGTCCACAATGATTCACAAATTAATATGGAGCATTTTTATTTTTTTGATTTTTCGATATTCAATAATCAAAAAAAGATATCACCTTATTTATTTATTTTCGTGTCTATTCCAAAATTGTATTTTTATTTTTTTGATTTTTCGATATTCAATAATAAAAAAATATCGATTAATTAATTAATTAATTTATTTTCGTGTCTATTCAAAATTGGCGTGCACGGGACCGGGGAGGTCTAGAACCATAAAAGTCAGAGTCGCCATCAAGAAGCTACAACGAGCCTCCCCCCTTACAGGTTACAGCTCAGACCACCACGTCATCCCTCAGACCCTGACAGCCTGCAAAGGCTCTCGTCCCCACCCCACATCCCTGACCAATTGTTTCTCTCCACGTGGCAGCCCATTTGACGTTGACCCTGGCTCTGACTGCATTTTGCGCACGCACGAGTATCCTACGCCATTACATTACATGTACCAAATACATTTAAAAAAGAAAAAAGAAAAAGAAAAAGAAAAAGAAAAGAGCGCTTACTTCCCAAATGGTGCAAAAGCAAAGACAAAATGGTCATCATTGTTGTTTTTCGTTCAGTTTAATCAGAGAAAAAAATTGAAATTTCTATAAATGCAAAATCAATGATCTAACGGAAAATAATTTACGTTACGAAGAAAAAAAAAAAGAGAATTCTCGATCCGTATTCATCTTCAATTTAGCAAATCCCTCCCTCTCTACCCCTTGTCATGTGCCATTGCTATGGATGATCCCTTTGTTGTGCATGACCCAAGACAATGATTATGCCAAATCCCTCCCTCTCTACCCCTTGTCATGTGCCATTGCTATGGATGATCCCTTTGTTGTGCATGACCCAAGACAATGATTATGCCAATGCTGCCAAATCCAACCATTATAATGACACTTGATTCATAATTTCAAGTTCAGATAAAAATTTCTCGTTCCGACAGAACAAAAAATAAATAATTTTTATTTTTGCGCATATTATGAATAATGATTTAGCCGCAAACATTTGACTTACTTGCATCATCACATTCAAACATTGCCATATCTATATGTATTGAAAATAAATTTGAGTATGGCCAGAAAAAAGAAAGAAAACGAATTTGATTAACATTAAAAATCACAAATGACAAGGATGCATATGAAAATAACTTAGATTTTCTCACAGCTGTCTTCCTCTTCTCCTCCTCCCTATATAAATACCCTCTCCCTTCGTACTTTTTTTCCCACTCCTCTCTCTCAGTGTCTTTTCTCAAAGCTTCGAGGCGACGTCAATGGCTTCTAACTCTCTGGCCCTCTCTCTCTTCTTCCTCCTCCTCTCGTGCTTCATCTCCTCCTCCACCGCCGCTCTGGTCCAGCAACAGCCCCTCGTCCTCAAGTACCACAACGGTGCTCTTCTGAAGGGCCACATCACCGTCGACCTTGTCTGGTACGGTCGCTTCACCCCCACCCAGCGCTCCGTCATCGTCGACTTCATCCGCTCCCTCGCCTCCACCCGCTCCCCTCCGCCGCCTCCTGGTGGCGCACCACCGAGAAGTACAAGGGGGGCAGCTCCAATCTCGTCGTCGGACGGCAGGCCCTCCACGAGGCGTACACCCTCGGGAAGTCCCTCAAGAACCGCCACCTCCGCGCCCTCGCCGGGAAGTTTAACGCCGTCCCCGGCACCATTACCGTCGTCCTCACGGCGGCGGACGTCGCCGTGGACGGTTTCTGCATGCGGTGCGGGTCGCACGGGTCGTCCAGGCCCGGGTCAGCGTTCGTGTGGGTCGGGAACTCGGAGACGCAGTGCCCGGGTCAGTGCGCATGGCCGTTCCACCAGCCCATGTACGGCCCGCAGACTCCGCCGCTGGTGGCCCCGAGCGGCGACGTCGGGGCCGACGGCATGGTGATCAACCTGGCGACGCTCCTCGCCGGAGCCGTCACGAATCCGTTTGGGAGCGGTTACTTCCAGGGCCCGGCGGAAGCGCCGCTGGAGGCTGTGTCGGCGTGCACGGGGATATACGGGTCGGGTGCGTACCCAGGCTATCCGGGCCGGCTCCTGGTGGACAAGGTGACCGGGGCGAGCTACAACGCCAACGGGATCGGCGGCCGAAAGTTCCTGCTGCCGGCGATGTGGGACCCGGATACGTCGGCGTGCAAGACCCTGGTGTGATCGCGCCACGTGGACGAAGAAGATCATCATCGATGTACTACGGTCTGTAGATATTGTTGGGGGTGGTTCACTGTTACTGTTGTATTAAAACTCTGTCTAGACTCGGTTCGGGGTTGACCGGCTGGCCCGAGTCGAGCTCGGATCGGTTGAATTCGCACCGGGTTTAGTCCGAGAATTAGCGACGGTCAGTGTCGCGTGTCGCGAAGTTCGAGGGAAAACGGATAAGAACGTTCTCTCCCTTTTTTTTTTTAAATTTTGCTTTGGGGTTTCTTTTCACTTTTTTTTTTTAAATTTTCTTTGGCACGCAAAAAAGAAAAAGAAGCTACTCATGTAAATTGGATGTGAGAAAAGGAAAGAAAAGTATATATATATATATATGAATGGAGGAAATGATCAAAATGTGTTTGAAATAAAGTAAATTCTTGTCCTTTCTGTGGGCCCCACGTCATGGTAATGATGCTGTGACTGGAGAGAACAATAATGCGACAGACCTCCTTTTCCGGTGAAAGGATTGAATTGCTATTATTACATCTTGGTCGATCATTTCATTTAATTTAATTGTGATCAATTTTTTTTTATATAATTTAAAAAATGTACTTTTAAATCCCGTGAGGTTCCTTCTTATATTACGAAGTTGGCATTTGTTTAGTGGGATCTCTTTTGGACCACAAGGAGTACATTGCATTTGCTTAGATTTGAGCTTTGATTCGATTAATATTCTTTCGAAGTGATTTTTTTTTTTTATCCTTACTTTTCTTTTGGTTGAAAGAAGATGCTATTCATATCAAAATAATGCTTGAAAGTTATATTTTTTAAAGGTAGCAAATCCAAGATATCTACACAACAAAGCAAAAACTTAAAAAGTAATAATAATGTGACTCGAAACACTCTCATCCTGAGGAACTTTAGTGGTTGATCATTGAATTCAGTGACGAGCACATGTCGAGATCTCTCACTCCACGTCTAAGATTCAATGTCATAATCACCATTGCCGTGCAGAGATACCAACATCAATATTTGAAAAAAAAATCAATGTCGAATACCTGTAGATAACTCTCGGATCTAAATCTAGATCTAGTTCGGAAGAGTAGAACCTCCAAATCTTGGCCTAAATCTAAATTGAAAGAGGAGAGCGTCCTAATCTCGGAGAAGATTGTGGAGCCACGTCACGAACAATGGCTGGACAGATGGCCAAACTGGTCTCCACATTTACTTAAGATTAGCTACAGATGATTCCGCTATAATTAGCACGTTGTTACTTCTTATTATATCACTCAATTATGAGAGAAAATAAGTATATGGCAGCAGCTATTCATGAACTCAAATCCAAACTACCAATAAAAAAAATATGAGCTCAAACTAAAAGCTTTTTGGTATTCAGGAGCGCTGCCCTCTTGAAAACCCCGCTAGGGCGATTTGCCTGAACCCCCACTGGCTCAGTACTTTCCTATCGATGAGGGGTGTGAATAACATCCTAACAAGAGAGATGCATAGAAAGAGAAGAGGGAGGGAGGTGTCCTCTCTCCATCGACTTAGCAAAATTTGATGTTATACTCCATGCTAAAAACATGTCGTTTATATGGTTAGGGGCGGGTCTAAATTTAGTCTAGGGTTTTCAAGTCGTGCTAAATTAATTTCGCCTAAGAAACAACTTTGTCGCCATTACATTTCTTAAAAAAACATGCAACTAAGTCAATTGTGTATATATATATATATATATATCCGCTTGAATTTGCCTCCACAAATTGACGATGCTTGATGAAGAATTCCACAATCACGAAAATTGCAACTGTTACTGATGAATAAAGCGTAACAATATCGTACCAATCGCCTAAAGTGATGTTTCTTGACCAAAATTTGGCCCTTAACTTTTGACCAAATAACATAGGTCTCGACATTAAAACACCTTTTTTTTTGCGGTTTTGAGTTTGTAACACATGCTCAAAATCCAAATAGCACATGTAGCTCATGCTCATGTCCTTTGTTTGCTCTTTTACTCTTTGTCCTTTCTCGTTTTTCGCGTTTCCCTTCGGGCATATGCTTCATTGCTCATGCTCTGTGTTTGCGCTCGATTAAACCCCAATACGTCTCGGGAAAATCAACGTATTTGCAGCTGCTAGGGCCTCAATTTCACAGTATTTACATCGGCGGAGGGAACTAATTTTTAAGTTTCTTTGTCCGTCCTTTTCGGCTCTAACTATAATAATATAACGAAGGTCCATTTATGCTTTTCAGAATATGCCCCAGAATTTGCAAAGGAGGACTCGAAACTTTTTCCAGCCATTGGTTTTGGTCGCACGCAATAATTGCAGCTTTACCTTCACCTATCACAAACGCACACACACAAGATTTGCTGAAAAAAAAAACAATATTATGAAAATCTAAGCGCTGGATTCCAATGTCTCCAAACCCCGTGCTCATCAAACTCCTGCCATTCAATTGGCGACAAATGGCACTTCGAGGCCCACTGTGATAAAATTACAAACCTCTCTCCTTCTCTCTGTCGCTCCCCCCGGTTGACATATCGCAGTCTATCAGGTTGTAGAGCTACGCCACGAGTCTCTATGGAGCTCAGGTTCTGCCCCTCTTCTTCCGCTTCGCCGCCGCAGACCGCTGCCGCCTTTGTCTCACTTGGCAGCAGAACCCCGCCGAGACCCTGTAGACAGCCAGCGTGAGGAGGTTCATTCACGATGGTGCATGGACAGTAGCAGCACAACGCTCCGAAGTTCGCAACTGCCCACCTGGTGCCCGCTCCGATTGTTGTTGGTGCTTTTGGGTTCGAAGAGGAGGGAATTTTGACTGGGACAAAGAAATTGAAAGAGAGAGAGGGTCCTTCAGATTCTGGAGCTCAGGTTCAAGGGTATGGGCCTCGCGCTTGGAGAAGTTGTCGACGATGAACGGACGAAGATGCTCGTCGATGTCGATGGTCATCTTCTCGGGGATGGAGAGTATGATGGTGGTGGTGGAGGGCGGAGCGGAGGAGGAAGACGCCGGAGCTTTGATTCCATGAGTTGCAGCGAGAGAGAGAGAGAGGTTTTTCAATTTTTATGATGGTGGATCCCTTAGTGCCATTTGTCGCCAACTGAATGGCATGACACATGATTGACGTGGAGTTCGATGAGTACCGAATATTTTCTCGAATCTCCCAACCAGTTTCCAAGTCGCCGAAACAATGTCTCAATCGAATTGCCTGTACCTGAATTATTATGATTGGCATGAGATGACCATCTGGTTCATGGACGCAAGATGTTAACGTATCAGCGGTCACAAGCCTCTTAATTTTATCAATTTCAATCAGAGTAAGGACCTTACTGACTCCTCGCAATGTCACCAAATTTTGTTCAGTATTTGTTCCAACAAATAGGATACAGTCGTCTACACTGTAATTGCGAATTGGGAAATAACCCGTTGTCAAGACATTTTCAGATACGGGTCGTCCCTGTACTTTGCGTACAACGGCAAATCGAGGGCTTTCTCCGCGATCTCCCCATCCTCGTGGATCTTTGCTATTAGGCTCTCGAGCGATGGGAAATTCGCCTGAATATTTCCACAGCAGATTCATGTGAGGCTTATAAACAGTAGCAGAGTATCGTATTCGATTTGCCTAAAACAGCAAAAAAAAAAAAAAAAAAGCCCAAAGTGAAAGTGATGCATGTTTGAACGATACCTCTGGTCGTATATAGCCAAGGATGATGAGACGCAGTTCCTCTCCATAGAAATCCTCGTCGAACTTGTGTAACAACCAGGGCTCCTGAAGGAAAAAAAATTCCATTAAATGTGTCGCAGAAGGAGAAAGTGGTTGCAGATTGCACCACCCGGTTGGGTTTACTTACGATTGTCTTTTCCTTGTTGTCAAAGTATGGATTCCAACCGATGCTCATGACCATTTTATAGATGCCTCTGGCTGATAGTCCAGCCCAACCAAAATAAACTCCGGAGGGATGTTCTGGGAGTTGATCTGAATACCCTTCTGCCGATATATTAGCTGGAAAAGAAAAAGGTTTTACAGGGGGAAAAAAGTGCCACGGCTAGTGTAAGTAACAAACTGTTGAAGCTATAAAACATGACATGAAACTGGCGATCACAAACAATTGAGCAGAAGAAAAGAAACTAGGAGGAGTAGTAAAAATGCACTCTGGGCTTCACTCATTACTAGTCTAATAGAAATCTATCACAGCTCAATAAGAACAACCTTGCATTTTCCTGTCTCGAAATCAGGATCTAAAACATGGCTACTTGATTTATTTCTCATTTAGAGAGAGGGCATTTCAATGCTAATCTGACAGTACCTGTTGGAATCCCAAGAACTTTGGAGCCACGACCAAATCCCTTGATGACAGGGCCACCAATATGCCATGGTTCAATTGGCAAAGTACCCTCGATCCCTGCCATTAATACCAATCTTCTGAATAAGAATCTGCTATGATATAGCTAGCTATCATAAAGCATAATTGTGAGTGAAGGTCTAGGGTTTTACAATCTTGAAATGGAGGCAAGCCCCATTTTTCAGGTCGTAAATCAAGTAATGAGTTGATGACCTCGTCGGCTGAAGTGTAAAGGTGATTCTGTTTGGGAAGGGATGGCACAGTGACCACTTCCATTCCGGCGGCCTTGCCAGCAGTAACACCAGGTCTGACATTATATAAACAAGTGAAAATTGGCAAAATGACCTAGACATGAAAAAAAAGTCCAATATGAATACGAGATGGAAGACTCATTCCCAAATAATATATGTATGGTGGACAAGGGAAGGCCCTCCACAATGCTACCTTAATTGGAGAGCTCTCCTTTAGACGATAAAGAAAAGAAAAAGAAGAATAGGAAGATGAGATCCTACCAAAAATATCCAGAATGAGAACTCATTCATAACATACACCTGGAAGATAATAGTAGCCCATATTTATTCAATAACACATAAGAAGCCCTGTTACAAGCATTAGGTAAACTATGTTCTACCTTCTAAGGCGCATTAAAAATTATGTACTAGCAAGACAGGCTCAGATAACATGAATCATTTGAGGGGAAAACTCCCCATGTAAAATGTGATCTGTCCAATTTATTGACTAGAATTGGCCAGAATTCGCATACCATAAAGTAGAACAAAATATGTTGAAATTTTCAGCAAGCACATCCTTTTGACAGGAACCCATCATCAAGGACCTAGCAACACTTCATAAAGACAGTTCTCTTTCACTTTTAACCTATGCTGCTTCTATAAGAGTAGTTACAATGGTACAAAAAAGTGTATTGAAAAGCAGCTGCATCGGTTTATACCTTTCCTAATTGAATGAATGGACCAGTCAATATGAATATATATTTTAAACAGAGGGAAAAGAAGAAATAAAATACTCCAAGGTTGTGCCGATAGAAACTATTTTGACAAATGGTAGCAACAGGGAGTAATTTGTAACATCAATGCAATGCTAATTGTGGCAAAGACAGATCCAATTCTCTGACGAATCACTCCGTAAAGTGGAACTCAGAAGTGAGAATAATGACAGCCTCATGACTCTCATGAGGCAGAAGATTCATAATGCCAGAGCAAAGGACAAAATTATCACTGTTGATATAAATCACTTACACAGAATCTTCAATAACCAACAAGTTAGAAGGTTTGATCTTTAATCTATTAGCTGCTTCAAGAAATCTGAAATTCATAGCAAAGGCTACAGTTTAGAAGAAGATACTCCATTATTAGTAATTTAAATGATGCAAAGATGACTATATGTTACAAATATATATCTCTCACATTTCAGGAGATGGTTTTCCGTTCCTCACTTCATCGCCCCCAATGATGACAGAAAATGACTCCTTCCAACCTATGTTTTAACATAGTTGATTTAGCAGTCCCATCTGCAGGTCAAAAGATTTCAAGGATATGAAGTACCTACCTTGATGATAAGATATTTTCGTTTCAATATTTTCTTTTGGAGAATTAGATGCCAGTGCCATTGGTACTTCATGTTGTCTCATATGCTTTATTAACCGGTTGGCACCTGGAAGTGGCTTAATTTTGCACCATCTGCACCGAGATCAAATGACCGGGCAATTAAAAAATCTCCGACATGCATTACAGTGCATCCAAGGCAAGCTGCTGATGACTTCTCTATACACCAAACAACTGCCTGAGATTGCAAGTGAAGTGGTTGTCAAGAAAACATAATAACCCACGCATGAATTGCTTATCTTGATCAAATGAACTGCACATCTTTAATAGAAGAATTTTTTCTATTTCATACATGAATACAAAGAATGTACTATCAGACATGACATTATAGAGTATAACTGGATAAAAGGAATCTAGGATCTCAGCCATACATAGAATGAAATGCCTGTAATGTCTTTGGTTGATGAACTACATAATATCACAAAAAGGTAGGTCTTAAGAATCTCTGAGTACGAAATAAGCACGCAACAAAATTAAACAAAGTTTATAGCTCAATTACTGATTGCTAAACATTGGAGTGATTTCAGAGACGAATTCTTCTGTTGCACAAGGAAGTCCATAATCTTCAACTATGACAGCTGCAGACTCAAAGGGTGTCTTCCCTGCTATTTTAGGAGCTTCTCTACCATCCCAATGTTTTCCATATTTAACCAAGAATGCTTTTAAAATGTCGGTTAAAATGCCATCTGCAATGAATGGAAAATAACAAATTTGTCAACAGGACGGGACTTTAACATAGGGAAAGACAATAGATAATTTAAGCACTCATAGACATTGGAGTCTTTATTGGAATAAGAATTCAACTACACACTCCAAAGTATGCTTTCCGCCCAAAAAGTTCTCGTGTTCTCCTATTGCATCAGATTATGAGGGGAAAAATATAGCCCTCTGACTAAGAATGATCTTTTTCAAATTGCATGTTGACCAACACAGAAAACACATACAGATGCACAGATGACAAACAGGGCTTGTTTCATGAATAAAGTGGAGATAAATAAAGTCTTCACAATGGAAAGACAGGTGCTAGAATGACGGTCATGGAATATTATGTGGACATGACGTACAAAAAGAGAGAGGAAAAAATGACCTGTGTTCAAAAGAGTGCCATCCAAATCAAGGATAACGCCCGAGACTAACTTCTTCAGAGGCTGTGCGTTAGACATTCGAGCAAACCTACGCAGATTATGATTCAGTTGCAATGCTCTTGTTCCTGGATCATGCCTAAAACAGAGACGCACGCCTGTCAGTTCGAGAGCTAATAAGCAGGAGAAATCTGCACAGCATTAATCTGACAACACCCTCAACGTAGCCTTTTTCACCAATTGGTTACTCAGAACCGACGAGTTCGCAAAAATGAGATTACAAACTCCGGAATATAGACTCAAAAGAGGAACTCCACCACATAGAAACGAGCTGAAGTGCCGACATTTCTTCTCCCTAACGGCTTCGTTTGGTCCGTCGATATAGAATTCGGAATACAAATACAACTCAAAAAGCAATCAAATTCCTCGGGAGGAGGGTTCACAATCAAGGGTTTGGTAGTAGTCTCTTGTAGCTGCTTATATTCATCATTTCAACTAGATTTACTAGGCAATAGATCCTAAGTTTAGCCGCAATGTTCTCACAGAAGCATTTGATCGAACTTGTTAGATGCAGCCAAAAGGCGAACTCGCTTCCAATAGCGGACTTACCGAGAGAGAGAGAGAGAGAAGAGAGTACCGCTGACGGCCGAGGACACCGGCGCCGCGACGGAGGAGGGAGCGGGGCGCAATCTGCACGACCGATGGTTTCTAGATTGTCACGTGGGTTTGGTAAGTCCTTTATCCAGCCAACGGAATATGCTATTGCCCCGTATGCCCGGCCAAATTTGGTAAGTCTCTTTTTTTATTTTGGGTTAATCGCGAAAACCCCAAATTGATAGATATGTAATAAATTTATCATAAATTATTTTTTAATTATAAAAAAATCTCAAAATGATACACCTGTGATAATTTTATCCCAAACTGATATATCTCTGTGACAAATTTATCCTCCGTTAATTTTCGTTAAATTTAACAATTAAAGTGCTATGTTTATGACATGTGGCAATTAAGAGATGTAATAGCTTGTGATTTTTACCCTTTGTTTGTCATATGTGCATCAATTTAAAATTTTTCGTGATATTAACACAATTTAATAGAGGATAAATGTGTTACGATTATATCAGTTTAGAGTTTTTCGTGGTAAAAAAATTAATTTAGAATAAATCTGTCACAAGTGTATCAGTTTAAGATTTTTGGTGGTTAAAAAAATAGTTTGGAGTATATTCGTCACAACTGTACCAGTTTGAAGTTTTTCTTGGTCAAGAAAATAATTTTGGATAAATTTGTCATAAGTGTACAAGTTTGAGGTTTTTCATTGTATTAACCCTTTTATTTTACTTTTTCATTTAAACAATTGGTTTCTTTTTTCCCTAAATTTTTTCACTGGTCATCAAAGAAAGAAATAGCCTAATTCCTTAAAAAAAAACTTTCACTTTTTCTTTCTCATATAAAATTATGAATTTTAGCATGGATTCCAATTCTGATCTAATCTTTTTATATAGTAAGCTTTAACTAAAAAAAGAGTTAATATCATGAAAAATCCTAAAATAGTACATCTGTGATAAATTTACCAAAAATTCTATTTATCACATGTGTATCAATTTGAAGTTTTTCATAGTAACAACCCCATTTAACAGAAACTAACAAAAAGTAATTTGGAGTTTTTGGTGGTCAAAAAATTAATCTACAGCAAATTTGTCACCTATGTGCCGATATAAGATTTCTTGTGGTCAAAAATCATTTTAGAATAAGTTTACCACGTGCGTTTCGATTTGAATTTTGATATTAATCCAACCAAGAAAAAAAAAGTAAAAAAAAGTTCGACGATATATGTAGTCATTTTCTTTCCGTCTCAATTTCTTATTATGAGTATTATTTCAAAAAATATTACTTTACTCCATTCTGGATAAGAGACTACACGAAAGTATAAGTTATATATTATATACCGCATCGACAAGAATTACAAGATCTTTCTCAATAAATCCAGCAGAGGTACTCGTCTCATTGTAGATTTTGCACCTAGAAAGTAGAAAGGATTCGAAGTCCCACTTTGATATCGTGACGTAATCTAATCTATTTCTACAACCAAATTTGTGCAATCAAATACTCCTCACTGATGAGACAGGAATTGACACGTGTCGGTGCATGTCGCGCTAATCATTTTTTCATAAAAGAGAAAATGTAATAACCAAGTCTCTGTAAATATAGCATACAAAATGACATCCTGAGGAGTAATATAGGCCAAGTCTCTATACATATGGAGATACATCTCTTGATTGCCCCGAGTCTAAAGATAAAAGAGAGTCATGTTCACATTTCAATACAATTAAACTCAGCATACTTTCACCCACCACCTACTGTACTCTGCATCTGTAACTGCAAAAGGAGCACGGAAACAAGCGGGATTCGCCGGCGAGGTCGATCAGAGCCTTCCCTTATAGCCTGAAAGAAGATGGAGGGCTCCGAGGTCCGAGCCGTCTTCTTCTCAACCGCTCGGCGATGATGAACGCGAGCTCCAGCGACTGGGAAGCATTCAGCCTCGGGTCGCAGTGGGTGTGGTAACGCGAGCTGAGGTCGTTGTAGGTAACAGTGCGGGAGCCTCCCACGCATTCCGTGACGTTTTGCCCCGTCATCTCCAGATGAACTCCGCCCGGGTAGCTTCCTTCTTGATCATGCACGTCGAAAAACGCTCTTACCTCGGCCTACAGCAGTAGCAGTATCATCAGCAACTTTACAGAGACCACAACTCTAATAATCTAGAATGATAATGTGGAAATGAACGAATGAGGAGATACCCGACAAGAGAACGAGGGGCTTCTCTTAGTTATCAATCTTATTTCTACGCCCATCAAGCATTTAAATGTTGCGGAAACTGAGGCCAATGATGAACTCCAGTAAGAGGCTTAAAGGAAGAAAGGATCCTAAATTCCATTCGGAGGCTCTATTAAACAGCGACTACAACGAAATTTGTAAAAAGATCATACCCTGATCGCATCAAAAGATCGAGTCTTGAGTCCACAAGGAGCTTTGATTGTGTTTCCATGCATGGGATCGCTAACCCAAGTGACAATTTGACCAGCTCTGCGAACTGCTCTTATCAGATGAGTAAGCTTGACTCTCATGTTCTCTGCTCCCATCCTCACAATCACCGTTATCCTGCCGGGCTTATTCCTAGGATTCAAAATGTCTATGAGCCTAACGAGCTCGGCTGGGTCCATCTTGTCGCTCGCCTGCATCACAATTCAAAAAATGCCGCGTAATAAGTATGAAACGCATTTAATACATAGTAGGTCATGTTTTCAGAGCTGAACTACTGACCTGCAAACTAAGAAAGATCCACAAAGATTTACAATGTTTCGAACGGAAAAGCTTGACACGGAGTTTTCTTTGCCATTTAAACGATTCCAGGATTAAACTTATCTACCAAGGATGTGTGTGTGTGTGCTGATTTTAAGTTCCAACACCACAAATTCTTAAAAGTTAAAATCATGAATAGAACTCTAGAAGTAAAAGTAGAAGTAATGTTAAAAGCACAACTCATCCCAAATAAATATTAGACACACATTCATACCTTAATACCAAGGGGATTAGAGACACCTCGCAGGAACTCAACATGAGCACCATCGAGTTGACGTGTACGTTCCCCGACCCAAAGCATATGGGCAGAACAGTCATAGTAAAGTCCAGAAGTTGAGTCCTCCCTGGTTAGAGCTTGCTCATAGGGCAAAAGCAAGCACTCATGGGAAGTCCAGAATTCAGTTGTAGTCATTATGGGGTGATCAACTGTGAGACCAGCAGCGGCCATGAAACCCAGGGCTTCGTCCACCCGATGAGCCAGTTCACGATATCTGGCAAAATGCAAAACCATCAAACTCAAATGTCAGCATTTACTGACCCCCTAAATTCTATCGATATGTGAATCCAATCTCAGTTGAGATTTTAACTATGAGTGTTCAAATTATAAGAAAAGAAAAGATTTTCATGTTCTCTTTGTTTGACTTTGAATAAAAGCATCAAATTTTACCAAAAACCAAGGGTCCTGTAACCTTGTCGCACTGCTCAAATTTAAAGGATCGAACCAAAATTTTATAGAGCCAAGAATTTATCCACAACTTCCATGGTTCGAAGCTGAGATCACTCAACATCTCTTCAGATCTCAGCCTTGTTATACTGCTTTTTATAGGCATTTTAAATCAGATATGGATAACTTAAATTTTAAATTCCTCAATCTGCAAGCACACCCGCCAAAAAGATCCGTGACAAAGAAAATTTACTTGTGACATTTTCCCTACTAGTGTTGAATTTGGATGTTCAAATCTCATCTGAAATAAAAGAATCAGGAAAATTAGATTGGTACAGCTTTATTGTTAGAAAGATCTAGCTAGCAAAAGCAATTAGCTACTAACAGTAATTGAAATGAAAAGCTGAATATGTCACGGCATTACACCACAGGAGTGAACTTAATCAAACATTAAAATTTTCCAACAGCAGCATTTTACAGGACTATGACATATTAGGACTTTGGAAAGTAATCTAGAAAGCATCCCCCGAACTTTTGCCCTTCATTTGACCATAAAATAGCACCAGTAGAGAAGAGGGGGAATAACTTTTAATTTAAGAAGCATAGTGATATAGCAGCAATTTGTCTAAATCATGCCTAATGAGACCATGTAAAGTTCCACCTGTGGCTTGCCAAAAGTAAGCCATTCATTCTTACTTTAAAATGATAGGGCCAATCTTTTTGAAAAACCGAACCACAAAAGGAGAATAAGAAAGGAAAGCGACTTGTTATTGGAAATTGAAGCATAAAGCCAATGGATCATTTGACTTGAAACGTAGGGGAGTACAAAAAAGTTACCTGTCACCTTGCTCACTATGCTCTGTGAAATCCAAATTCCAGTGTGTGACTCGCTGCATGGCCGCATATCCTCCCGTTGCAAAAGCTCTCAGAAGGTTCAAAGTAGCCACAGACTGAGTGTAGGCCCGAATCATTCTCTGGGGATCTGGGACTCTCGATACTTCGTCAAATGCATCACCATTTATATTGTCTCCTCTGTAACTAGGCAGCTTCACTCCATCTTTCTGTTCAAACGATTCAGATCTGGGCTTCGCAAACTGTCCAGCCATTCTTCCTACCTAAAACACAAGAACAATGATTTCTGGTCCTCCTATAAGGCAGCTATTAGAAAAGAAAATCCATCCAAAGGTTATCCAATGCGCTGTTGAAAAAGGTGGGGGAAAAGGAAAATTTACAGCAAACATGGTACGCCCATCTTAGCAAAATAATGATTCACTCCAATTCTGGAATGTCTTCACAGCGAATGGATCGGATATTAGTTCATCAAATCATCAGTCATGAAGCGAACAGAAAAGAATATGTGACCATAGCCTTGACCTTCAGTTGCAAAGTCAACCTCTCACTTTTTTTTTTTTGGTCAGAAACCTCTCACTTCAAAATGCTACAATTGTATCACATTGGAATTTATTTTAAGTCGATGTTGAAGTTCTTGCCGTCACAAATAATCACCCTCTGGAAACTTGATGTACTTCGACTTTTCCTCCTATACGGAACGTGTTGTCAAAGGCAAAACTGCACACGTGAGGTCATAAGACCCAAAAAGGCTGAGGCAAGTGCAGAAAATAAACAAGCTCACCCAAAGCCAAGCCTCACTTCTTCGTTGTTCAGTTTCTTTCCCTAGGTAATAACAGAACACTATCGAAATCTGGTAGCAGTACAACATGCAGCCGGTTCACCTCAACCAGAGTCGTACAATGGTCTCTTAAAAGAAACAGAAAAACAATTAAATTCTCCTAAATCTACAGAGTACAAAAAAATCGGTATGATCAACATGAGAAGATCCTAAAAAAAAATTACTGAAAAATCAGAAATTCCTAGTGACCATGGAGTCAATGGGATCCACCAAATGAATTATTCAACTCAAGCACGAGGCAAAGGATCTCAAATTCAGCTACACACATTGGGACGCATTTGGTTTTCAGTACGAGGAACCGAATGCGTCAAAAATATCAATAAGTCTCAGACAAGCAAAAGTCTCTCCGAATCAAATCAGCCTGGCCGATTGTCAGTGAGGAAGATAACAGATGACAGAGAATTGACTTTTTGCCGGGGAAACAGGGTCAATCAATGCAAGTCCTGCAATTAAAGGCACTGTTTTGATTGAACTCTCGAAATTCAACACAAAGGAAAATCACCAACTCGTAGATTTCCAAGCACCAAACGACGCATGCAGGTCGAGATCGAGATCGAGATCGAGAGAGAGAGAGAGAGAGAGAGAGAGAGAGAGAGAGAGAGAGAGAGGAAAAAAAAACAATTTTTTAACACAATTTAACAAACAAAACACTACTATTGACGATCACGGATCTTGAACCAACCTTAATGATGGGCATCTGGCCGCCGAACATGAGCACGACGCCCATCTGGAGGATGACCCGGAAGGTGTCGCGGATGTTGTTGGCGTTGAACTCCTTGAAGCTCTCGGCGCAGTCGCCGCCCTGGAGCAAGAAAGCGTCGCCCATGGCGGCCTGGCCGAGCCTCTCCTCCAGGCTCCGCGCCTCGCCGGCGAAGACGACGGGAGGGAACGACTCGAGGGTCCTGAGCACGGACTCGAGCGCGTCCGGGTCCGGGTACTCGGGGAGCTGGAGGGCGTTCTTGGCCTTCCAGCTCTCGAGGGTCCATTGCGTGGGGACCGCGGAGGACGAGGATGACGAAAGAGGAGGCGGGTCCGTCGCGCGGACGGCTGAGATGGGCCTCGCGGCGGGGACGAGGAGGTGGGAGCGGCGGGGGTGGAAGAAGGAGAGAGGGTAGAGGAGGGACTTGGAGGAGAGAGAGGGTGGAGCTGGGATGAGAGCCATTGAAGGAGGAGATGGGAGGAGAGAGAAAGTGGGAAGTTTCGGGAGGGAAGGGAAGGGAAGGGAAGGGAAGGTCTCTGTCTGTGACGTGCAATTCCAAAAGAATACGGCCAGTGGCAGAAAGATATTTCACAATTCAACTCCTAAATTTGTTCGACTAAATAAAAAACGATAGCTTGTATTACTATTTTCTAAAAACGATGAATTGCATTGTTTAAAGCCTTAATTAGTCAACTAAAAATATTTTCATTATCAACAACAATTTATTAGCATTTTCGTGATCGATGAAAATATTCTTTGCTCGTTTATTTTTATAGCGATACAAGCTATCATTTTTCAGAAACATTTTCTCCAATCACTCATTTTTCACGAAATAAGAGAAGCTTAAATCTCAATTGAACCTCGGATCCAAAGGGTTTGAGAGGACAAGGTAATCAGTCATGACTATAATCAAGCCTTGCGAACATGAATTCAAAGGCCTGGTGGGTCATTCCATTATTTGTCAAATTTGGCCGCATCTCCAACGTTAAAAATCTTCGAGACTCGTTGCATTACGCGCTAAGCATTAGAACTCTATAGAAAAGTTTTAAATAAAGGCCTGAAGTACTCTCATTTTTTTTAAATAAGGGTATGAAGTATACATTATTTTAAAAAAAAAAAGACCTGATCATTATTTCAAAAAAAGGCCTAGTCGAATGTCGTTTTCGTCTTTTACTTTTTATTTTTTTATTCTTTTCTTTTCTTTTTTCTCTTATCTCTCCCGGCCATGGCCGCCCCATGCCACGGTTTGCCAGCCCTCGCCAGCCCGGACGAGGGCGAGGTCTTCTCTCTCTCTCTTAAGCTTTTGAGTTCTTTCTTGAAGATGGAGATGTCACTACTCTCAGTTCTGAATCTGAACCTGAACCTGCCGGACACCACCGAGAAGATAATCCCCGAGTACACTACATACGGTACGTTCTCTCGGATTCGGGCTGGGTCTTCCGTCGGCCCATGAGTCCTCTTCTCGTGATTCTTTACGCGCCCTTCTAGTGTCAACTGCTAATATCTTCCGTTTCTTGGCGTTCTCCGTCTAAAGTAGAATCTGAATCTCGGTTTTCAATGAATCTTTCTTTCTTCTGGAGCAGGATCGGTGGATCCAGTATGGACTTGAGAAGCAAAGCGAGAGTACGACAATTTCTTTACTCAGCCTTTGAGGGGGGAAGAAAAAAGATCGATTATCAGTTCACATGACGATGTTTCCTGTTTCAGTGGATCTTGACTTTAGTTTCAGGGAAATTTTCTTGGTGGTGTAGGCTCTTGATGGACTGGCGAAGCTTCCGAAATGGAACTACGAGGGCTATCCTCGCCTGAGGTCGGCATGGTCGGGGGAGAGGAGAGAAAAAGAAAAATGGAAAAAGAAAAAAAAGAAAGAAACTTAAAAAAAAAAGACGAAAATGCCCTTCGGCCAAATGGCTCTTTGAAACAATGAGGGTAATTCAGACCTTCTTTGAAACGAGATTCACTTCATGCCTATATTAAAAAAAAAAACGAGAGCACTTTATGTCCTTATTTTGAAATTTTCCCATACTCCACAGTCCATACAATGACAGAAATAATTATAAAAAATAAAATGAAAATACTTAATTTTTATTGAGCTTTAGCTGGTCCAATAAAATCCGGGCTGTTGGTTTCATACCTCGGTCCAAGCCCGAGCACCAGATCAGTCCACACTCCACGGGGTCTGGCCCTCTATGTAAGGAAACAAGGCGAGCTCATCTCTACCACATCTTATTTTGTGGGCACTGCTCTTTCCACACGCGTTCTCACCACACTCTCCTTAATGGTGGGGATTCGAACTCTTCACATCTATCTTTCTGAATGAGAAGAGCGGCTACTGGGGCAATTGGTTATGCTTGTCCCAATTTGGGGAGCCAATATTCACAAACCTCCAATAATTAACACAGTACATTTCGTCGCGATCGTATAGTGTCCTAACCCCAGCACACTTTGCCGTTCTTTTTCACTTCATCTCCTACATATGCTTCACTGACTTTTTTAAGTACTGGAGGGTCTCTGTGAGGGTAGACCCAAGAGGATCTCTTTTGTTCGTGATAAGCAGGTCCGCCCGCTTCAGTTGAGCGAGCCTGCCGCCGCCGGAAACTAGCCCGGAAAAGTCATGCATCAACAGTGTCGCCCCGTGGGAACACAAACTAATAATAGTGTTCCGGCACACTCTTCTTCGTGATGAAAATTGATATGGTGAATTTGTTTTTATCAAGTGAAAAAAGGGGACAAATTTATTGTGTGGATGTTGAAATCAGGGGTAGATTTATCTCTTCGCTTTACAAAAAGCTGCCAATTAGTCACGTGGCCGTGAAAATAGATTCTCCCTTGAATTGTTACCGTAAATTTTCACTAATTGATTTATATTCCATATGGTAAAAATGGTTCGTATTAGCCAGTAAAATTAATAAAACTAGGCAAGTGAATAAATGACTTCTAACGCGATCACCAATTTCTAGTAGAGTGGCCATTAATGTGCCAATTAAGCAAATCTTTTGTCGTATGACCATAGATTATAAATAGGTATATTTATACTTACCAAAATAAATAGGTATATTCATAATTCTCTCATATTTTGCCACCTTAGCATTGCCGCCTAAAAGCACGCCATCCTCATTTTACATTAATGGTGCTTTTGGCGACGATTCGGATTTAAAAAAAAAATCAATTTTGTTCCGAATTAAATTTTTTTGATTCTATTCTCTGACGAGTTTTACAGAATTAGAAAGCATTTAGTGATTGCACAAAATTTCTGTTTTCGAAACAGAAATGCATGTTCTTACCCAATTTCACTCTATTCTCTTTTTGGGAAAAAAAGCCATAAAAAAGCCTAAATTATGTCCATTGCGACACATTTATCCTAAACTCTTTTTTGATATCACAAAAAATTCCAAACCCACCATGACATGTTTACCCAAACTTTTTTGGTCACACCAAAAATTTCAAACTATGTCTATCATGATATATTTACTCCAAATTATTTTTTTGTGACACAAAAAACCCCAAAATTTTAAGCGTATGGTGAAGTTACCCAAATTTCGAGGTAAATATGTTACATGAATAAAAATTTGCTGGGGCTAGCATTATCACCTAGAGGGGTGAATAGGTCATTATAAAAACTTATTAAAAACATGTCACGAAATTAAAATGACGAGCTCAGAGTTTAATCAAAAGCACGTTCTGAGATGACCTTAGATTCTAATTGAGCACAATTCAACCATTACAAATAAAGCACGAAGAGATTAAGGGATAGAGAATTTTACATAGAGAGTTTATAGTGATTCGGCTTTATTCAAGCATATGTTTACTTCTTTACGCTGATAGCTAATCGATTGAATTTCACTGGTGAATAGTTCAGAGATTACATGGTGACGATTCTTGAGATGATAGACTTCCCGTCTAATGCTCTCTCACTTGGATATAAACAGGTTTCCTTTTATAATGTTTGGATCGAGAATATATGAAGAACATCGAAGCTTTCTTGAACTTTGAAATTTTAGATTCAGGACTCTCTATTTTCAGCCTTCAGGTCTCCTTTTATTAGGGGTGAGCATGGGTACAGGGTAGAATCGGGAACCGGAGAACCGACCCTGCGGTTCCCGGTCCGGTTCCCGGTTCTAGTAAATGAGGGTCCGGTTCTCGGTTCCCATTTATAGGAACCGCCGGTTCCGGTTCCGATTCCCGGTTCTACCCTAGAACTGAACCGGAACCGGAACCGGCATATATATACACATTAGTTAGAAACCCTAATTTGCCTCTTTCTCTGAGCGTCTTCTATTCGCTAATCGCTTCTTTCTCCTTTCTCTCGAGACGAAGACGATCGTCAATCGCGAGCGTGACTTTACCTTTGCTGTGAGGACTCCGACGCTTTGCTCCCTCGATCAGATCAGAGACAGCGAGACGGGCCCTGGCGATGGCTAGATCGTGTTGCAGCTCGGCCATCTTCCTCTGGAGCAGCGCTATGGCCCCGATGCACTCGTAGACGGGGTCCCGCAGCCTCGCCTCGGCCTCGTAGGCGAGGGAGTTCACCGTGCCCTCCCGCTGCTCCTCGGGGACCTCGACCAGGATCTTGCTCACATTGCTCGCCCCGAACACCTTGTTCATCGGACGAGATGTGATCCTTGCGGTCGTCGAAGCCTTTCCGTAGATCTCTCTATATATATATATATATATATATATATATATATCTGGTAATCATGGGGGCACCGGTGTTTTTTTCTAAGGTTTTCCCTACTGTTTCTGTTTGCACTTTGCAGATCGGAACGTCCTCTGTTGACTCTGACCCTTATTTTTCAGTTCTTCGTGCTCGGCCTCCTTGGGTAAGTTCGAAGAGAACAGCTTCAATTGGCTTCGAATAGAGAAATCTTGTTAGGGTTATTTTTCTATGGCTGTTTTTCTCTTCTTTTCAGTTCTTCGTGCTCGTCCTCTGTTGACTCTAACCTGCTCTGTTTAGTGTTTTCACCTGGTTCCGTAAGCATAATCCCTCTGTCAAAGCGCTCAATAAGATTTTCTTCATCTTCTACTCGTTCATATGACCTCGATTCCACGCATCGGCGTGTAGTGGGCTCACTGGTAGCACATAACTCGATTTATTTTTAGGCATTTCTGGTCTTTCTGTTAAAATAAGAAATGAAAAAGAGATAGGCAGATAATTGCAGAAGAAGATTGGTTAATTGGTGGGTGTGGTGGTGTTTGTATTGGTTCAGTGGATGAATGATTCTGAGCACAGAAAAATTGATGAACTGATTTTGGTTGATCCTCACTATTTTGCTTCATCTCTATAGACATGACATGATATTTGATATAAGCTAGTTTTTCTGTTATTGTGATTGTGAAGGCGATGAATCAAGATAATATGTCAATGGAGGTGGAGGGTGAGGAGATGACTCCGAACATGGACTTGGCATTTTCGGATAATGGATATGAAGAAGAGCCACTCCCGACCGTTGTGAGTGCGACAAACAAGGTACCTGATTCTCGTCGTCCTTCTATTGATAAGAAGAATACATCTGAATGCTGGGGTCATTTTGTGAAAATGAGGGATGAGGTGACTGGAAAAGTAAATAAAGTGAGGTGTATTCATTGTGGGGCTGAATTAAAGTACACCGTTTCTAACGGCACTTCTTCGATGTGGAAGCACTTGAAGGCGTGCAAGAAGTTTCCTTGCAATGTAGATAAAAGACAGAAGTTCTTTGTACCGCGTAATTTAGGCACGGATGGCAAAGTAGGGGGAGATCCTGATACTAATAGTGTCTGATCGACTTGGACGTTTAATCAAGATCGTTGTAGGCAAAAGCTTGCTCAATTTATCATAGTTGATGAACAACCTTTTTCCTTGGTTGAGCGTGTTGGATTTCGTGAGTATGTCAATGAGTTACAACCTCTCTTCAAGCATATATCACGATTTACAATGGCTAGAGATTACATGAAGTTGTATTTTAGTGAAAGAACTTGTTTGAAGACCTACTTTGGTAAGCTTAATTCTAGGATCGCTCTCACGACTGATACATGGACTTCCATTCAAAACATGAATTATTTGTGTCTCACTGCACATTTTATTGATGAAAATTGGAGATTGCACAAAAGAATCATTAATTTTGTGGTGATGCACAGCCACAAGGGTAAAGAGATTGGAAAAATGGTGGAGAAATGCATTTACGAGTGGGGAATAGAAAAAAAAGGTATCTACTATCACCGTAGATAATGCTAGTTCAAATGATGTTGCAGTTGGGTATTTGAAGGGTAAACTTTCAGGCGAAGGACAATTGATCTTAGGTGGTAAGGTCTTACATATGAGGTGCACTGCTCATATATTAAACTTGATTGTGAAAGATGGCTTGAAAAAAGTAGATGTGTCTATTGAACGTGTTCGAAATGTGATTAAGTATGTGAGGAGTTCTCTCATGAGAGTTAAAACATTTCAATATTGCATTGAGAGTGAAAGGATCACTTACAAGGGTTCAGTGTGCCTTGACGTCGCAACTAGATGGAACTCCACTTACCTTATGTTAGACACTGCTCTAAAGTTCAGAAAAGCATTTGAAAGAATGGAAGAAGATGACTTGTCTTTCGCTAGTGAGCTTAAAGATGCTCTTCCTAAAGAAGACGATTGGGAAAATGCCATTATGCTTTCTGCTTTTTTAGAACAATTCTATGAAGCTACCAAACGGATGTCGGGGAGTTCATATGTCACTTCAAGTGATTATTTCGAGCGGATAGCTGCTTTGTATAAGTATTTGAAAGACGCAGCGGGTTCTTCAGATTCTAAGCTTAAAGTCATGGGCACGATAATGAAAGAGAAATTTGACAAATATTATGGGAGTTTAGACAAGGTGAATATGTTGGTGTTAATTGCGGTTGCTTTGGATCCTACAAAGAAGTTGCATTATGTGAGTTTTTGTTATGGACAAATTTATGATGATGCTTTGAAAATAAATGAGATGTATGGTAAGTTGAAGAGCACATTGGAGGAGTTGTATGTGTTTTATGAGCAATCTCTTGCCTCAAGTAAAAAAAAATGTGATGGCCAAAGTCCGAGTGCTAGTAGTAGTGGTTCCAATGGTGATGGTAATGAAAGTAACAAAAAGTATGACATCCAAGCTTGGAAGAAAACCTTTATGCTCTCGAAAAAAAAAGTGTGCGATGTTAACAAATTTGAGCTTGATCGGTATCTTGAAGATGCAGAAGAATAAGCTCTTGATCTTGATCTATTGATGTGGTGGAAGACTACTGGCTCCAAATATAAAATCCTATCTTTGATGGCTCGGGATATTTTGTCTATTCCCGTAACTACTGTTGCTTCAGAGTCGACTTTTAGTACATCGGGTGGTGTTCTTGATGGTTTTCGAAGTTCTCTGACTCCTAAAGTTGTGGAAGCTTTGCTTTGCACTCAAGATTGGTTGAGAGCCGTTCGTATGCCGATTAATATTGAAGAGTGCATTGAGAATGCAGAAAAGTTTGAGTCGGGTAAGTTAAGTTTATAAGTTTATATATTGTGTTCCTTTGTATATATTTTGAATGAAAGTTCTATTTAATCTCTTCTTTTTTCAGATATGGATTGTCTTAATGAGGAGATTATCATCGGTGAATAGAGTTTATGGCTTGAAGTGGAATTACTGTATGTGGTAATGCTTTCTAATTATTATTTCAGTTTAGTTAATAGTAATTTTAATTTAAAACTAATATTAATTTGTTGTTTCGTTTGGTTTTAGGTGGTTAGATTTCGGCTCTTGTGCGATCGAAAGGGAGCTCGTTGCAACCTGTTTGCAACTGGAAAGGCTTAGGATTTTGGCAGTGGAAATTGGAAAGGCTTCAGTGGCCATTTTTTGACTTTTTTAAGTTTGTTAATGGTTTCCATGTAATGTTTAGAGTGTAGACCTGTTTTTGCGTTTTTTTTTCTACTCTTGGGTTTAGTTTTTATGTGAACTTTCATTTATGTAGCCAGCTTTGTCTTCATCTTTTCCAATTTACAGGTTTTGAGTCGTTGACACAGCTTTGTCTTCATCTTTTCCATTTGGGCGTTGGGCCTGATCTTTTTATAACAAGGCATTCATATGTTCTTGCCTTTTTTTAGTTCCACCTGGAGCTCGTTGCAACCTGTTTGCAACTGGAAAGGCTTAGGATTTTGGCAGTGGAAATTGGAAAGGCTTCAGTGGCCATTTTTTGACTTTTTAAGTTTGACTATTTCATTGTTCTTCATAACCAGGTGGCAGTTTCCGTGAGTTTCTTTTTTTTTTTTTTTTGTACTTTGAAGTTTGGATGATTAAGTGCAGGTTCTCGGGTATCCTGGAACCGGACCCGGAACCGGTGACAGGGTAGGTTCCAGGTTCCACAGTGTGGCGGGTAGGTTCCAGGTTCCAAAAAATGAGGAACATGTACCAGCGGTTAGGTTCCAAGTTCCAGGTGGAACCTACCCGGAACCTGGAACCGCTCACCCCTACCGCTCACCCCTACCTTTTATACTCATCCACCTTCAAATTAGCCGTTGCAAGGTTTGAGAGTATCACTCTCGAAGCTTCGGTTTGGATGCGATTGAATACAATCGTGATATGAGTTTCCAAATAGAATTTTTTCGTTTAGTAAGCCATCCTTTTCTTCCTTGATTTATGCTCTTCAATAATCTTTGTGATTGAAATTTTTCAAGAAATAATCCAGTTTATTTTGCTAGTTGTTGTGATAATATAATATATACATATTATCTCATAAGTATCTCATGGTAATTTGATCATTGCATCTAAAAGACTCCCTCGAGCTTGAGCTTTGCGATAGCATCTAAGCTCCTTAAAACAATGTCTGAACCTTTTATACCGAATTTAATCCCGTGTAACTATTCTTTCATAATTGAATACATTTTAGGATCATCTGCAAAATAGTATTTCATTGAATTAACTTGGATATTGAAAACCACCCACCTGGGTGGCGCTGCTGGAGCGAGCACTCTTCCTCTCGCAAAAGGTTGAGTGTTCGAATCCCGGGCGACGCAGGGTGACTTAACCGGTGGCACGTGTGTGGTGGCTAGCACGTGTCGCCCCCAGGGTTTACTTCCCGGCTGTCAGCCGTGCGGGGGTTCCCTGGGTTATAAAAAAAAATCAAAAAAAAACTTGGATATTGAAAAATATATGATTGTTTTATTAATTTCAAAATCAATTAGGGATTTTTCTCAATAAAATTTAGGATTTTTGGTGGCACAAGAAAAAAATAGGGTAAATGTATCACACTCGTCCAAGTTTAGGATAATTGTGTCACATGGGTACAAGTTTGGAGCTTTTGGTATCACAAAAAAAAGTTTTATGAAAATATGTTGCAATGTGCATAATTTAGGATTTTGGGTGGCTTTTACTTTTTTTCCCCTTTCTTCAACTCCCTACCCATCCACATAAATAAAAATGTGGATCCATTCTTTCTTAAAAATAAAATAAAATTGCACATAAAAAGAGAATCTTATAATTTTTGCTCAGAACTTTTGAATTTCGGAAAAAAAATCGTGCCATAATGTCTTGAAGGGTTGATACTATGAAAAATCCTAAATTGGTACACTTGTAACAAATTTACCCTAAACTATTTTTTGATCGAAGAAAAATCTCAAACTGGTACATCTGTGATAAATTTACCCAAATTATTTTTTTAATCGCCAAAAACCCTAAACTGATATATACGTGACAAATTTACTCTAAACTAACTTTTTTGACCATGAAATAGCCTAAACTGATACACCTGTGACAACCTCTATTAAATTAAGTTAATATCACGAAAAATCACAAATTGATAAACCTGTGGCAAGAGAGAGTAAAAACCCCAAACTGATATACTCGTTAACTACCATGTGTCACAAACTTAGCAATTCCACTATTAAATTTAACGAAAACTAAAGATGATAAATTTATCATTGGTGTACCAATTTAGGGTAAATTTGTCGCAAATGTACCAATTTGAGATTTTTTATGGTTAAAAAAATACTTTGAGTTAAATTTATCACAAATGTGTCGATTTGGATTTTTTGGTGGTATTAACCTTATTTTGAACCGAGAATATGTGAATGATCTCTTATGCTCCGGTGTGCATAGAGATCAAGGCAACTCAACCTCTTTGTGATTCGGTTGATGTCATCCTTAATGACAAGTCCCGGACGATTAAAATGGAATATGAGTGGAAGCCGCACTCTTGTATGTTATGTGGTATATTTGGCCACAAATGCGACCCCCCCACTGTGAGTCACACCGAGGAACAGTGGCCCTCAAACTCAATGGCAGCAGTTGGTCTTGAGCATAATACTCAGCTGGATGGTCAGTGGAAGAATGTCACCAATGGGCGAGTCAAGTCCTTGAGTAAAGCCATGCCTGTTGAGGTGCCCCATATTGATATGATTTCGGTTGCGCAGAATCCTATTGACACTCCCGTTTTTGTTGCGAAACAACCCTCGACTAATGTCGATCAGGCTCCAGTAGATGATCAGCCCTATCCTGACCCTGAAGCAATTTCTCGAGCTACTTCTGTGGCTTCGTCGGAGTTGGATGACTCCTTTGGGGACACGACCAACAATGTTGGCAGCGACCTGGATGATGATTCTCCTTCTCTTGCCCCTCCAAATACTCGGGGGAGATCAGCCTTGCACCTAGGAGCTCAGCCTGGGATTGGCAAGCCTGAAGCTACCACTCCTATTCCGTTGAATATGGAGATGCAGCCAGCCACAAGCTCGGATAGCAGCCTTTCTACGGCAAAGATAACCAACCCGAAGAAAAAGAAACGGGGTGGCAAGCGAAGGCGGTAACTCTCCATCCCCTTATATATATGTTTTTGGGTGTTTGGAACATTCAGAGGCTTGGTGCCCTCCCTAAAATAACCTGAAATTCGAGCTTTTGTTAGATATAATAACTTGTCGTGCATTGGTATTATTGAGACGAAGGTCACACAATTTCTTTTTGGAAACATATCTGCTGGTTTGCTACCGGGTTGGGTATGGAGTTCTAATTATGAATTTTCGCCTTGAGGGAGAATTTGGCTCTGGTGGGATTCGCGGTCCGTTGACATAGAAGTTCACTCTATGTCTGCTCAGGTTATCCACAATTATGTTCGGCTCTTAGCTTTGAATAATTCTGTTATATATCGGTGGTATGTGGTGAACACACTTTTGTGTCTAGACAGGCTCTCTGGTCTGATATTGTTCAGTCTAATGCTCTTTTTGCTATTTTTCCATGGCTGGTTGGAGTGGACTTTAATGCCATTTGTGATCACTTAGACAGGCTTGGTAGCTCTAATGCCTGGATCCCCGCTTTTGATGAGTTTGGCACCTGCCTTACCCAAGCGGGTCTTAATGACTTGAGATATGTTGGCCATAGATTTACTTGGTCGACCTCTTCTGGTGCTCTTCGCAAGCAAAGGAAGATTGACAGAGTCCTCATTAATGCCCAATGGAGCATTGATTTTTCTTTCTCCGAGGCGACCTTTTTGGCCTTTGGGGTCTCAGATCATACTCCGATGTTGATCAAGATTGTGTCTCCTCTGCAATCCAAGAAGCCTTTCAATTTTTTTAACTATTGGATGTCTCATCCCTCTTTCTCATCTATTGTTGCTCAAGGTTAGGACACCTAGATGATTGACACACCGATGTTCATGTTATGCCGCAAGCTGAAGATGCTCAAGGGACGTCTCAAGCAACTAAACGGGGATTCTTTCTCTGATATCTTGACCCGTACCTCTCAGGTCAGGTCAGCTTTAACTATTACTCAAGATGCTCTCACATTAGATCCCCTTAATCAGGTGCTAGCACACCAAGAGAAGGAGCAACTCTCTATTTTTGTTGATCTTAGACTACAAGAGGAGCCTTTTTACATGCAGAAATCTCGGGTTAAATGGCTTCAAGAAAGGGATCTTAATACCAAGTACTTCAATCGTTTTGTTAATGAACGGAAGCTTGATAATCGCATTATCTAGGTGGTGGACAATGAAGGGGCTGTTCTTATGGACACATGGATGGTTCACCCACATATTATCTCCCATTTTCAAGACTTGCTCGCTGAAAGTGAGCTACCCACCCGGTCGGTTGTGCATGAAATTCAGTTTATCCTAGATGGTACTTTTGATGATCATCAGATTTAATACTTATCCCGACAGATGATAGGTATTGAGATTCGAAATACTATGTTTTCCTGTCGGAAAAGCTAAGATGGACTTTTCATTATTATTTTATTAATTTCTCAGTGCCACAAAATTTTCTTTATATTTTTTAATATTTTATGAAACTTTTTTTTTATTGTGATGTTTTTATTGTTATTTTAATTATTTAATATTTTCAAAAAAAAAAAAACTCTTAATTCCCCCTTGGCCGGTGAGGTCACCGGCAACCCTCGCTGGCCACCATCGGGCAGCCTAGAGGTCAGGGTAAGCTCGCCCTGGACCGGCGAGGCCGCGACGGCTGTTGCGGGCCCGGCGGCCTCAGGCAAGGGCGCGAAGGCCCTTATCAGATCTGGGCGAGGCCCCTCGCGACTTCGCCGACCACTGCACATCAATAACGAACTAGCAGAGAACTGACAACCAGGAGTAGCAGACGACGTGATCGAGCTTGAGAACGAGCATGAGAGTGAAGGCGAGCAAGAGGCTGTGCGCCTCCAGTGCCTGTACCCTCCCTCGCCAGCTAATCGTTTTGGGTTCTTTTTCGTTACGCATTCACTCTGGGATTCGTTCCTTTTTTCGGATTCTTTCTATTGATTGACATAAAACAAAACGCATTTACTGAGGGGTTCGCTAGCCCTCTTCCTCCTTCCCTCCCCACCTCACGAACCGGTTCACTCCACCGCGCTGCTTCGACTGACAACGGACAACGGCCGTCGCGAGATCTAGGCGAGGGCCCTCGGGCTAGTGACCGGCGCCAAAGATCATCCCCAAAGATCAAAGGTGTTTGAAATGATTTCTCATTATAAAATTCAAACTCGCGAGTATTCTCCCTGTGTGGCCGAGCTTGACCTGCGAGCAACGCACACATGGAGACGACGGAGAACGGACAAGCCAAAGAGGAGGCCACTGCCGCCCGTGACGGCTCGATTTTCGGACACGAGTCGCTCGATCGCCTCCTCCACGCCCATCACCACCCCCAAGTCTTTCAGGTCTTCGTTTCGCATGGCATCGTCGTATCCTCATCTGGACTACGATTTCCTAACCTGATTAACAGAGAGATAGAGAGAGACGAGGCTCGGTGTCACTTAATCGGTACCGGCTTGCGAAGCAGTGTCGGGTGGATTTGAAATCCGCCTCACTGCAGATCCGATTGACTTGGCATGTAGTGTCGTCGTCTTCTTCGACTAGAACTTTAACCTAACTGATTGAGGAATTGAAGTTTATGGTGTTAAATCGTCGAATTAAATCGACAGGGTTCGTTTAGGCTGTATGGACAACGATGTGGTCAGATGTTTGAATTAAGTTCCGAGCGACATTCTTTTGTAGTGGACAATAGTGACAATCTTGAGCTATTCTGTCGATAGGAGAATGTTATCTCGTTGACGTCTCTTTACATATCTTCTCTGTCTTCACTGAGGAACTGAATCGTCTTTCAAAACTAACCGGAGCTATATCATTCCATTGTGGTACAATCTTACTTTGTCGTTGAACCATTACAATGCTGATTTCAGGAAATCAGTCGTTTACTTCTAGGACTGAATTGTGGAAGGACTCTCGAAGCTGTTCCTCTGGTAGATTCTGCAAAAGCTCTATCATCTGAGCATGATTTCGACATCTGGGTAAACCTCTCTTTTTCTGCTGCTTATGTAAGACAGTTTTCTAGATAGTATGACACTTGATTGGGTCTGCAAATGGGACTTCTGGCCAACAAATGTTTGGCAGTGCTCTTGAGAAGCATGAGGAAAGATCTTCCAATGTGTGCACCTGTTCTGTTTGAGAAGGAGCATGGGGAGTTTCTATCTGTAGCTGGGAAATATTTCACATTGATGATAGATAAGATAGTCCGGACCAAATAAAATCACGTTGCCGAAATTTATATCAATGGTCCTAACTGGAAAATAAATGTTTAAAAGTAAAGAATTTCCAATGTCTGGTCCGGACGTCCTTTGGGAATATGGACAACTTGTCATTGGAGGGTGGTGTGGAATAGCATAGTCTTGAAAAACGAGTTCTTATGAAATCTGCTTTAGCTTGGATACTTGATTCTGAGCTTTTCCATGAGATGGAAGGTGCGAGAAATTTTGTTGGGATTCTTTGGAGTTGGTGAACCGATGGAATGGAGAAGCATGCAAAGTTTGAGGTAGTCAAATTATTCTAGTTGATTAAACATCCTATCATGGAAGCTAAAAATTACTCTTGCATATTCTTCGTGGTAGTCGCTATTTGGTAGATGCTAACTTTATTTGAAAACCATTACCTTGCTTCCTGTATTTCTTAAGAGGATCCCTTAGTTTTTATTCCTTCTGACTAGAATCTTTTTTACCAATTTATTCTGATTTTCTTCCAGTCATTTTGTTTTACAGCAGACATGGAGTTATTAAGAGAACCGCGAGTTGTCGGAGTCGGCCTTATTCAAAACTCTATAGGTCTTCCCACAACTGCTCCCTTTCCGGATCAGAAGAGCGCTATCCATGACAAAGTCAAACCAATGATAGATGCTGCAGGTGCTTCAGGAGTGAACATATTATGCTTGCAGGTTGGTCGCACCAGGAAGCGCAAGCTATATATTTTCAGGTTTCTCCTTTTGGACTTGAAAGACTGAAGTTCAGCTGCTGAACTAAATAATCTTAATCTAGAAAGCGTGGATGATTCCATTTGCCTTTTGCACAAGAGAGAAGAGGTGGTGCGAATTCGCAGAGCTTGTTGATGGGGAATCGACAAGATTTCTTCAGGGTCTAGTGAAAAAGTATAACATGGTCATTGTTAATCCTATCCTTGAGAGGGATATAAACCATGGGGGGACTATCTGGAATACTGCTGTTTTTATAAGCAATCATGGAAATATCATAGGCAAGCATCGAAAGGTAAGTGTAAAGGTCGCGGGCAGCTATGTTTGATGCATCCCTTTGGACTTGTCATATTGAAAAGCTTGATGATTGCATTTGGAAGAACCACATCACTCGGGCTGGATAGAGTAACTACTACATGGAAGGAAATATAGGGCAACCTGTGTTTGAGACTACTTATGGAAAGATCGCTGTCAATATTGGTTATGGGAGACACCATCCTTTGAATTGGTTAGCATTTGGCTTGAATGGTGCTGAGATTGCGTTCAACCTTAGCAAGCGAATGTGGCCGATTGAGTATTGAACTTGTTGCTATGAATTCATGTTGGTCATTATGCTTTTCTTGATAGATTTCCGGAACGTGTTTGCGTTGTGCTTACTAGCACATAGGTTAGCATGACGGTCTAAAACATAGCAAGAATAAACGACTTATAAGTCTTATTGGAAATAGTTGGAGCTTGCTAACAACTGCAAATTCAAATGAAACTTATCGGATTACTGCCTCGGTTAACTCGATTGTATTCAATGATAAAATCAATTCACAGGCCCGAAATGCCCCCATTTGTCTCTCAGCTGCCTGCAGAAGTTGAGATCCATATCGGAGACCAGCAATCCATCTCTACGCCAGTATAGCGGTGGTGAGCACGAAGCATCTGGAGCTGAAAAGTGACTGGATCCGTAGAAGTAGCCAAAATCCATGCGCCGTG
Source organism: Rhodomyrtus psidioides (assembly GCA_021437785.1). Classification (NCBI taxonomy): domain Eukaryota; kingdom Viridiplantae; phylum Streptophyta; class Magnoliopsida; order Myrtales; family Myrtaceae; genus Rhodomyrtus; species Rhodomyrtus psidioides. The sequence goes on along the minus strand of JAILYB010000003.1, from coordinate 14,917,164 downwards.
GATTTCCCTTGCCTGATGTGGACGGATCGGGAAATGTTTCTCTCCCTACCCGATTGATCGATTCGAGCTATATGCCGATATGCTCGCTTGGTATTTGAAGCCGGACTTTCAACCCCAGGTCATATTTGATCCCTTGCAAAATGGGTTTCGCCAAAGGAATTTAGTGCCCGGCACTGGTAAGTCATCGGATAATGAGGGATGTCGGGGGTTCTGATAATATTCCTCCTTGCACTAAGTTTTTCGAAAACTTTGTTCTCTTTCCTTGGCAGACACCTTTGTTCGCTTCCCTTTTTTTGGGGGGGATATTTCTATCAGAAATCCTAAGCGTTTAACCTTTTTTTTTCGATAATGTTTGGCAAAGTTTGATTGGAAAGAAACTTTGGTAAGTTTAATATGCTGTTTGGACAAAAATTACACTTATAAAGGAGTTTAGTTCGACAAAAAAATAAGAATTTCGTTACTTGAAGAAAAATGAAGCTCAGATGATTAAAATTGGCTGGATGCCGGCGAATGACTCAGGTGGTAGTTGGACACCAATGACCTTAGGCGAGGGCTGTAGTTTGTCACCAATATCTCAAACAAATACAAATTGTTGAAAGTTTGTCTCGCGGCCATGGCGGGGCTTGATCTCGCCTTTGCTGCCTCGCTCGGCGACGGCAAGGTTGGTCCCTGCCATGGCTGGACGAGGCCTTTCCAGCCGGGTCTCTGGTCGATTGTTGGACTATGGCGACTGGCTGGAGGTGGGGAGGGAAAGAAAAAAAGGGGGAAAAAGAAAAAAGAAAAAACATAAAAATTATAAAAAAAAATCATAAAAAATAAAAAAAAATATTAAAATATTTGGTGGTGGGCCGATCGACGCCCACATCAGCATTGGCATGCCAAAATATTTCGGATGGACTGAAATAACATAATTGCAAAATGATTGGGACTGAATTGGCAGAAAAAATGATTTAGGATTGAATTGACACAATTGCAATAGGTTTATGACTTTTTTTTTTTGATAATTTTTTCCTTGTTAATTAGATATTACGTACGACTGGGCAATTTGTTTTTTAATTTACAATTTACATTGTTTGATAGCTACTCGTTGCTTTTTTCAATTTCACTAGAACTAGCTGCTGATGATAATGATAACACATTTTTTTGAGAGGGTTAGGCAATACGATTGTACATTGATTTATGTCCCCTTTTACGTGTAGACGGTGTAGTGGAAGTGCATCGTTCAAATGGTAAATTCAACAGCACCTATAAACAATAGTCGATTCATGCAAACCCTGAGCCGAGCATGGACGCATGGGCACGGCCGACTCCAAGAGGTCCAACCTATTGTTTCTGCTACTGCGGAATCCCCGCAGGGCGCTTTCTCCGGCGGGCAGGCGATCGGGCCCGCCTTGGTTCTGAACCCGACTATCTCTGAGTCGTTGCAAGCGCAATTGTGGAAACTCTAATCCATCATCTCTTTCCCTCTCAGGCTCACACTCATTGCAACGCACGTAACCCTAATCCACCAAGCGTCACCTCACTGAGAGCCTCACCGTCGGCCACACCATGAACCAGTCGCCCGTCCTCGTGATTCATCACCCTCGGTTTGAATTAAAAATTTTATTGCCTAATTTGAATAGACTGTGATCAACTTTGATTTTTTTTTTTTTAGATTTTAGGCATATCCCAATTGAGAAACTTTCCTAATTTGAGAAACATAATTGGTAGCGCCATCTCTAGAAATGAGATGGTTATGCATTGCACGGAAAATCGGCAACCTAATCCTTAAGCCTCAAGATTAGGGCGTCGGTTTTATTTGTTTCCAAATTTGAGTAGATTAGGCAACTGCTAGGTACTAAACCCATTTTGACTAAAATCTAATTTGCGGAAGCATGCCCAATTGGATCACTTGAATCACCGATCGACAAGAATACATTACTAGAACATACCTTAGTTTTCACAGGTTAAATGCCCTTTGCAATCTTGGAGTTCCTCTGTCGTCAATGCCAAATCAACGATGAGTCAGTAGGGAGGAGCGTTATTCTTTTACTGTTTTTGAGAGCGACAAAAAATGTCGATTAAAGAAATTGACAGGCAAACGTCTGTTTTTAACCAAATCCATTCAACGTGATTTTTCACGTTTGAATTGGATAAGGGGGTGTGATTGCCCGCATGGGCGCACACTGTAACCCCCGTGGACCCCACATCATTATCCAATATCTCTCACTCGCCCATGTAGGGCAAAACTCAACTCTTAATATTTTCGCAAAGTTCATATTGGCAAATAACCCGTGTGACCAGCAAACTTTGAGAGCTCGTTGTCATACATCCATGGGGAGTACATGACAGCTCTAAAAAATGAACATATTCAAATATAGATTTTAGTATGCTGTACCCTAGATCGATCAGTTACATTTGTACATCTCACTAGATCTCATTTATAATTAGATACATTATATTCACAATTATGATTACACTAAATAACCATAATTAACCGGTCTGTGAATATAATCCATAATGTGACTTAAACTCCAAATCAATCTTCCTCTTTTATCAAACCTCTCAATTTCAGTTTAGCTCGCTTTTCTAGAAGTGTCCATTTAGATCGAATCAATTTCATGACCATAGGCAACACTCTAAGATAGCGAACATTAAATAGAAATCTCGAGAATAACGAAAAGTCATAAATGTACTAAAAATTGAGGAATTTTATCCTCGAGAGTCTCACACGGCTTAAAAAAGTTGAGATCATAACTTTTGCCAACTCTCATTGGTCGACTATGCATATGTAATATGAAATACGTATTACGATATTTTCTCATTCCCTATGGAGCGTATGTCTTCATATTTTAATACCGTACAGATGATCATTTAGACACACTCAGTATCTGACTTGAGTTCACGTAACAACTCCAGCCAAGAGTTTTCATCAGAACTCTCATCTGGCAATAAAGACATGTAAGGTGAAATATGTGGGTTATTTCACTTTTGGACATTATAAATTTTAAGTCCTCATCCTAACATTCTGTTAGAGCGACATAAATATTTTAAGCTTGAGCTCTCAATTATCACCTAGATAATAAGCTTAAAATTGCCTCATCTCTATTCATCACATAGTGAACAGAGGCGATTACCCGTCTGAGTGAGCTAATTTCTCATTCCCTATGGAGTGTATGTCTTCATATCTCTCAATAAGGGAAAGTCGTTGCAACGGCATGCCGGATAGATTTCGCCGTTGGGAAGCGAATGAAATTGCCAATCAACGCCGAATCATGGAGTTGATAAGCCAACCTTTCACAGTCGAATCTTCGATTTTCCACCTCCGAAAGTCAGGATCTGTAGGCAGTGGTTGAGGGAGGTCTCCATTGATATATCCCAATTTGTCTTTGCCGGTGACATACATCTCGACAACCTGAGACCATAATCCATAGTTGGCTCCATATAGTTTAATTGCAATCTGAGATGAAGCCGAATCATGCTGCGGTGTTGATGCTGGAGGAGCGGCATGGTTTTGAGTCAGAATATGATTTAATTGGGTAGTCAGATTCTCCAAGAAATTTTCTGTGGTCGAATTCCCCCCTTGATTCTGGGTGGGAACCAATGGTTCGGTAGGGTTCGGATCCGCCATGGATTCAAGGCAGACCATGAGAAAGATGAAGATGAAGTCGGCGTACAGTACTTCCAAGGATCAACCCTAGGGCTCTGATATCATGTTAACACAGAGAGATTTCGAGGAAGAAATCGTATTTCTTTATTTTATGTATATCTTCATCATATTCTTTACAATGACCTAGATGTATATATATACAAATAAAGGAAAGCATCCTAAAATGTATATTATATAATCTAGATCTACTAATCTAGCTAATTACCATCAATACATATATTCTACGATTACAATATCTTTTACAGCTCATTCTAACAATTTTTTGGGTGGTTAAGTTATGACTCACGTTAACAATTGTTTCTTCCTTAGCTTCTTCTAGCTACTTTTGTTTAGCTTTATATTGACCGTGTTGTTTATTTTAAGTTTGGAGTTTTATTTTATTCTGAAACTTAAGGTCAATAAAGATAGAAGTTGCCAAAGGTTCTTATGGAATTATAAAAGATTTATAAAAAAATGTTTAATTTTTGACATGAACGAAAGTCATGATATGGTTCAGTTATGACATCCGTGTTTTTTTTTTTTGGGGGTCCAATTGACATCCTAGTTTTTTTTTTAGGGAAGAAAATAGTGCAGCCCTCAGCAAAGAACCACGTCTAGCATGGCGAGCGAGAGATTTCCACGAAGATGGATACGGAATGCACACTTGCAATGGACACGAAAACTGCGAAGAGGAAGAGGTACACGAGATGCGATTTCTATTGGCAATGCTATTTTTATTTATCCTGGTTTCTGAAGCCCGGAGCGCCATGATTGCTGCTGAAGAAGCCTATTCCGCCGAAGGGTACAGAGTCCTTGACAGAGGGACGGCAGTCGTCCATAATCAGGACGAGATAGGTGGCTTTAATGGAGTTATTGGAAGAAGTTCCATGGCCCGATCTGCTCGATAGGGTGGTAGTTCAAGGCCCAGTCCCGGAAGGAGATACGATACTCTCACGTTGAACAAATGCGGGAGACCCTTGAGCCTAGCGGATTTCGACTTCAAGAAGGGTACATTGATTCTTTCTCTTTCTCTTTTTTCGTTTTTAATCTATTTGCATGAACACCTATGTCATTCCTCCAGATGGGAAAGAGGTAATGGAGGAAAGAGACGAGTAGGAGGTTCATCTGTGTTAATCTGAGAGAGAGAAACGTCGTGTGACTGCCAATGCTTTTTTTATCTTCTTGTTAGAATTCTTCTGGTCATTTTTTTTAATGTAACTTTTATTTGTGGATCTTCCTATGCTATGATGCGATAGTTGGATATGGATCATCGAAAGATTAATTATGTTGGATCACTTGTTAAATATGTTTAATCCGGCACAATTCAGTTCTAAAATTGTTGTTCTCTCAACGCCAGCAAGTCCCAGCAACGTAGACCCCAGCCTCAGTCATGGCAGATCAGCCCTGGTGCACTAGATTTCCATCTTGCTAATCGTCCGCACACCAGTCTATGAGAAACACACGAGCTAGCCGTCATCAGGTTCAAAAAAGTAATTTGGGGTAAATTTGTAAAAAATAACTTGGGTAAATTTGTCACATGCATACCAATTAGGGTTTTTCATGGTGTTAACTCTAAATCTTTTATTCCATCTATAAAGCCATAGATAGAATAATTGATTTCGCGAGTCCATCTAAAAGTGATATTCTGATCTTTAAGGCTTAAAATCAATTTATCGTTTTTAATTTGCCATATTTCTGAGTTGATATGGATATACTTTCCTCATTCAGATTACAATGGGTGTTATCGTTCGTGATTGAATGCATGTTTGGTTTAATTGCTTTTCTTATCCAAAAACTTACAAAGAGTTTGCATATAGATAAGGAGATCAATATAATCTAGATGGTGTTACATATTTTGGATAGTTTGCTTGTTAGTTGATAATGTGTGTTTAAAACGGGCTATTTAAAATAGGATAGGATTTAGTCTAAGTTGAGATTCATTATTTAGGCTACATAACTATCTTTTTTAGATAGTTTAAGTAGGCCGCCTATATTCGACCAAAAAAAATTATGGCATTCATAAATTTCGTATTATCATTCATTTAGTTTGCATGTTTATTTAATTATAATTGCATGCCATTAGGATTAGAATAATCAATACGTTTACATTGACGTTAAAATAGTAAGCATCCTTTCCCATCATTACATTTAGGGCTTACAATTGCATTATCAACTGAAGGGAATACATTCTCATTATTACGTAGTGGATAACACGAAAAAACATGCCCATAATCAAGCTTGAATTACTAATTATAGAAGACATCACGCAACGGACATACCTCATTTTCCACAAATTAAATGCCCCAATGCAGCCTCGAGAGAGAAAGCGGTTGTCTACAGTTCTTGTTCAAAAGAGGAGTCATCATTCTTCTTTTCTCTGTTCTTTGTTGAAAGAATATCTTAAGCGAGACACTTGGGAAACAAGGTAATAGTGTTCTTTTATTATGTTGCAAGAAGATAACTGCCAATGACAGTTTTTCCAACTCTGTATTGGGCTGGGTTAGCCCGTCTTGGGCGACCCACCCATCCAACTAGCATGCTCAGTATTTGAAGCTGGACTTTGAACCACGGGTCATACCCGAGTTCTTGATTCAAAACATGGTATGTTCACGGATGACTTTAATTTGCCAACAACTCTCTGTTTTTTAGTGTCCAGCCGAGGGTGAATGTATTTGCTGAGAATTGGTTTTCACAACTTGGATCGGGCTTAGAGTTTATCCTATTCGCAGCGAATCGGGTCGCATGTTGGGCTAGTTTGGATGAAATTCACAGCCTGGACTACTCAAAGCTAATAGTTTGGATTAGGAAATCTCAATGTCTGGTTCTAAAACATGAAGATTACTTGGTATCTGTACCCAAAATTAGTTGCTTTTAAAGTAAATAAAGATAAAAAGCTTCCAATTGCTTGTGGCATTAGAAAAACAATATCAAACAATGTCTAATTTATGACATCAATCGAACTCTTAATATGCTAAATATGAAAGTTTACGGGCTAAGTTGTTGAATCAAAAGTCACGTAATGATTAGATAACACTTGTTGCTTACGAAAACATAAAGCGAAAAGGAGAAAAAGAGAAAGGTAATCAATAATTTGGGATTGGTTGTTGCTCACGCAGGGAATAATTCCAAGTTTCCGCGTTATGTTTCCCTCCTCTTTTTGCCATTCAACCATTACGTAAGGAACATTCGGGCAAAAAGTTGGTGCGTTTCTTTCATAGAACGAAGGAAGCTATACTTACTATTTAGAATCATTCCTTTCAACTATTAGAGAAAATCCTTGGAATCAGGAAAAGCAAAGCAAAGGTCGCGGAAACATACATGGGACCACTACCTTTTCAAATAGTCGTAAGAAACACACTGATTGATGACTAATTTGACATTCTAGTCTAAAAATTTGGTTTCACGACCCACGCCCAGGGTTCGATAGGGGTTGTCGGCCTTGAATTAGTAAAAAAAAAAAAAAATAATAAAAAATTCCAAATTATTTTATAAAATTATTATAATTTGTCCATGTCATCGCCGGCGGTGCCATGTAGAATGACTGGTTTCCATGTCACTAGTTTAGGCCAATATGACTGAATCGGCAAAAGGTAAAAATGTTTAAGACTAAGTCGGCAAATTTAAAAGATTTAGTATTGAACTGGCAAAAATGCGATAGTTTTAGGACTTTTTTGTTTTTTTTACAATTTTTCCAATGGAGCATAAGAAGGTATGTCTTTAGTTTGTCATGCTTTTGTTCATGTTTTATTGAGCTTCCTCTTTAATTTCAGTTTCGCTTGGTGACATCTAAAGTCAATAAAGATAGAGTTTCCAATTGATTATGGCATTACAAAAAAATAGGCTCAATACCCAAAAAACCTCCAACTTTAGCATTTGTGACAATTATATCCAAAACTTTTTTTTGTCTCATAAAAAACCTTCAACTTTTACTTTTGTCTCAATTTTACCTGCCTAGTATAAAAAAAAACTCTCAACTTTTACTTTTGTCTCAATTCTATCCAAAACTTTTGCTTTTGTCTCAATTTTACCGGTCTAATACCAAAAAAATCCTCAACTTTTATTTTTATCTCAATTCTACCACCGTTAGCCTTTTGTTCATAATCACCGTTAGTTAATCCTACGTGAATCGAATTTTCTTGTCGAATTTATCAATGAATTTTCAAAATTTAGAAACAGTAGGTTTCAAAGACGATGAAATTTTAAAAAATTCATCAGAATATCTCCATGTTTAGTCGTTCTTTGGGCTGTTAAGTATCGAAAAGAATACGAAATGCTCCGTCTTTAGTGACTATATATCACTCAGCAATATATAGGGGTAACAAAAAATAGAAGAGAATTTCGAAATTTTTTCATATTAGTTTTGCCGAGGTGTAATTCATTAATGACATGACAATGTCACGTAAGATTAATTAACGATGATTATAGACGGAAGGCTAACGGTGGTAAAATTGGGACAAAAGTAAAAGTTAAGGTTTTATTGGTATTAGGCCCGAAAAATTGAACAAAAGTAAAAATTTTGAGTAGAATTGAGACAAAAGTAAAAGTTGAGGATTGATAAAATTGGGACAAAAACAAAAGTTGAGGTTTTTTTTTTTAATACTAGGCCGATAAAATTAGGACAAAAGTAAAAGTTTTTGCTAGAATTGGGATGAAGTAAAAGTTGAGGATTTTTTTAGTACTAGATCGGTAAAATTGGGACAAAAGTAAAAATTTTGGGTAGAATTGGGACAAAAGTAAAAGTTGGGGGTTTTTTATGAAACAAAAAAAGTTTTGGATATAATGGACACAAATGCTGAAGTTGGAGGTTTTTTTTGGGTATTAGGCCCAAAAAAAAATATCAAAAGATGTCTAATTTAGGATAGGAATCGAAGTCTCAATTGAATTCAAAGGTTGGTAATGATTTCATAATGCTTGCTGCTTCCGAATCTCATAGCAAAAAGGGAAAACGTGGAAAGCCCTCACCAACAAAAGAGCACAATCAATAATTTGGATTTCATAATACTTATTGCCAACGCAAGGCATGATTACGAGTTTCCAAGTAACTTTTCTTTCTACTTTGGCCATTGAACCATTACGCATGAAATGAAATGATAATGCTTGCTCCTTCTAAAACTCAAACCAACAAGAAGAAACACAAAAGTTGAAAGAACAAGTGAAAAAGGTAAAAAGCCATGACAGAAAAAGAGCGCAATTAATGATTTAGATTTTATAATACTAGTTGATAAACGTAGGGAATGATGCCGAGTTTCCAAGTTACTTTCCTGTTAATTTTGGCCACTGAAACCATCAAGGAGGGAATAATTTGATAATAATCGCTGCTTCTGAAACGCAAGGCAAAAAAGAAGAAACGAAAAAGGTGAAAGCCCTCATTAGCAAAAGAGCACAATCAATAATTTGGATTTGATAGTACTTGTTGGTAACGTTGGAAATGATTCCAAATTTCCAAGATTTTTCCCTTTCTACTTTGTCCATTGAACCATCACGTAGGAAATGATATGATATTGCGGCATGATTCCGAATTTCCAAGTTACTTTCTTTTCTAATTGACAATTGAACCATCAGGCAAGGAATGATTTGACCATACTTCCTACTTGGGACCTCAAAGTAAAAAGCAAAAACGAAAAGAGTAAAATGCCCTCACCAGCAAAAAGATTACAGTCAATGCTCCGGATTTGATAATAATTTTTGCTCTCGTAAGGAATTATTCCGAGATTTCAGGTTACTTTCTTTTCTACTTTGGCCATTGAACCATCATGGGGTGATTCATAAAGCTTGCTGCTTCCGAAACTCAAAACAAAAAGAGAAAAGCCCTCGCTAGGAAAAGAGCAAAATCAAATGATTTGGATTTGATAAAACTTGCTGGTAACACACGGAATAATTCTAAGTTTCCAAGTTACTTTCCTTTCTATATTGGCCATCGAACCATCACGCATGGAATGATTTGATATCGCTTGCTGCTTCATAAACTTGAAGCACAAAGATGAAATGAAAAAGGTGAAAAGCCATCACTAGCAAAAGCGCAAAATCAACGATTTGGATTTGATTATACTTTTTACTGGTGTAAGGAGTTATTTCGTGTTTCCCTGATACTTTTCCTTTTTTTTGTCCCATTAAACCATCGCGTAAGGAATGATTTTCCGTATGAATTACTAAATCTTGGCCACCGATTGTCATCTTTTCTAGCAAAAAGTGGTTGGTTTCTTTCTCCATGGAAATATTGTTCCAAAAATACTGACCCTATTGCACATTGGCTAATTTAATTCTGAAAGTTTTAATTTTGCCAATTGAGGCTTAAGTCTTTTCTCGCTTTCCAATGGAGTCAATCCAGCTAATTTTTTCTATAAATAGTTGACGCAGACGTTGATTGTCCGATGTGGCACTGTTAGCGTTGATGTGAATTTTTATTATTATAATTTTTAAAATTCTTAATTTTTTATTATTTTTCTTTTGTTTTCTTTTCTTTCTCTTTCTTTGTTTCCTTCCAGGCCCAGTAAGGATCACTGGCCAGCCTCATTGGTTGCAAAGAAGGACTAGTCAACTCTCACTTGTGGCCGGCAGAGTCAGCCCACGACCTCACTGCACTTGGTAGAAAAGAAAAAGCAAAAGAAAAAGACAAAAAAAATTATAATAAAAAATTCAATTTTTTATAAGTTCAAAAAAGTTATCCATATTAGTGCCAGCTGCTTATGTGACACTATCGGCGTCCACATTAACAATTTCTTGGAAAATGTGCAAAAATTTAAAATTTAGGTATGATAATTAAAAAAGTTTAGTATTGATTTGTACAATGTACAATAAATTTAGGACTTTTAGGACAATTTTGCCCTTTCTCCTTTGATTTCTCTTTCCAGCTTGCTGCTCTCTGTCCACAAGGAAGGTCTGTCTCGGTAATCAAAAAGTCTTTTTCTAACACTTAAGGAGGGCATCCAATGATGATTCTACTTTGCTATAAAAAAAAACACTCTTAGGAAACTGGATGAGAATTATAAAACATGTTATGAAACGTTTCTCTTCATTTATGACTTGCTAAATAGATTTTCAATCTTCAATATTCTTTAGGATAGACCTATTTCCACCCCTCTTTGACTTGGTAAGCAACTCTTATTATCGCTTGTCCAAAATAACCTTCCATGTATTCACCCATTTTTTTTTCTCTCCCACCTCATTTCTTCACCTTCTATTTTCACTGTGAACCGACTAAAACATCCTTTTATGCTTGAAGATCAACAATCATTAATTAAGAATTTTCTCGACCAAAGTTACAAATTTAAAATTATTACAAAAAATCGATAATAATTTAAAAAGAAGAGGGGCGAAGCAATAGAGATAGGGGGAACAAAAAAATCAAAGAGCGGTCCTTATATTGTAATTTATCATATGCACTTATTCCTCATAAACTAGGTAGTAATTACAAAAGTTCGGCCAAAAAAAACTTAAGAATGTCCTTCATGACTCTAATAGTCATAACGTTGTTTTGTTAGAAGTTATTTATTAGGCAGAAGGACAGCAGGAGTGCCAATATTTGTGTACGGCGCTCACTTTAGTGTCAATATTTTTTTTTGGATCACTTCAGTGTCAATTTTTGTCAAAAATGATCATTTCAGTACCAAATCCGACGTGGCTTGCCGAAAATCATGACACGTGTCCCAATGCGATATGACGTGGTTTGTCGAAAATCATGACACGTGTACTGTTGACACTGAAATAATCGTTTTTGATAAAAATTGGCACTGCAGTTATCCAAAAAAAAATATTGGCACTAAAGTAAGTGCCGTACATGAATATTGGCATTTCTAATGTTCTTCTGCCTTATTTATTACCTTTTCAAATAGTCATTTTTTTTTCGGTCGGACAAATAGTGTTAGAAAATGTATAAATACTGGATTTACAAGTAATTTGAAATGCTAATGTGACAATTATGGTTGGCAAAAAAATTTAAACAACATCAATTTTGAATTAATTTTGTTTGTCACTTGAAAAGATGATTATGAGGGGCTTTATGTGAACAAATCCGCGAAAATAAGAGGCATAATAAATGAAAAGTCGAGACTTATTTTCAACTAGTGGTCAAAATTCATTAGATATAAGGGCTTAACTTACCCCTAATATAATATGCTAATAAGTAGAAGATTATCAAAACTGCCTATTCAATATATAAAGTAATAGCTTGGCCATTTTACGTTTTAGACCTATTTCTATGTACACAATTCGCAAATTATGCCGCCGTTGTTTTCCTCTTCAATTAGCTTAGTTACAATGCACTACATCGAAATAATTGGATCGAATAAGTAATAGGTCGAGTTAACAACTTTCATATTAAGAAGATATTTCTTCAGTTTGTTCTGCTTTTGTTTAGGTTTTCTCGAGTGTTTTCTTTGCATTTGATTTAGAATTTTATGCTTTGCGGAAATTTAAAGTCTATAAAGATAGAAGTTTCCAATTGATTATGGCATTAGAAGAAAGAATATCAAATAATGTGTAGCTTATGACATGAATCAAAATCTCAGCATGGTAAATAGAAAAGTTTACCGGTTAAGAAGTAGAATCTAAAGGCAGGGGATGATTGGATGATTCTTTTTACTTACTATTAAAGTCAAAGCAGAAAGGAAAGTACCTTTTGGAAACTTGGAATCATTACCCAGATAAGCAACAAGTATTTATCAAGTGCAAATCCTGATTGTGCTTTTCTTGGTGACCGCTCTTTAACCTTCTCCTTTTCTCCTTTCTACTTTTGCCATTCAATCATTATGCAGGGAATTATTTGGCATTCGATAACTAAATCGATGGACCGCTGTCACTAAATCTTAGTCGTCGGTTGTCGACTAATCTTCTAGCTAAAAGTTGCTGCGTTTCTTTATAAATTGGTCGCTCTTTACAACTTACTCTCTCCACCCAAAAAGAAGGTCTCTCTAGGCTCTAGCTAACTAAACAGTCTTATCTCACATGTGAGAAGGACATTCATTCGTTTCACAAAAAATGAAGTGTTTTCAGAAAATATTTTCCAGAAATTCATTTTTTTTGGGAAAATGACAATATTTTTCGATATTCGTCTTAAACCTGAAAACGGCTTGAAAATATTTTCAGCTATTCGGTATGAAAAATTGGGTTTGATTTTCCTCTCCATGCACTCCTTTAAATAGATTTAGTTTTTATATTTTCTCTTTCTTATATTTGTTTTAAATCCTAATATTTATTTATTTTTCTCTTTTCTTTATTTCTTTTTCATTTTTTTTTCTCTTTTATTTTTTTCTTTCGTTTTCCCCTCTCCTTTAGCCTGACGTCGCCGACATCAAGCGAGGCCAAAATGCATCCGGCTCTACATAAACATTTTGAGTTATTATGAAAATTTTCAGAGATATAAAACTTAGGCATGTCGAAATGCATGACCAGTGCAAATTTAGATTAATCAAAAAATAAAAAGTAAAATTGACCCTATTCATTTTGTAATTACATTTTACCTCGAGTCAAAGTAATTGAATCTTTGCAATTATAATTTGTCTTTTCTCAAACCAGACTTTCATTGTGCGCCTAACAAGGGGCACGATGAGCAATTTACGTTGTCAATGGGTAGCACAAATCGCGACGTCCCAATCTCTTTTGACATGAGGATTTGTAGGATAATGGATATCATTGCTCCGATTTAATGGGTGAAAAATAGCTTGAGGCTTCTTTTATATGCAATTCTTCCTCATAAACTTGGCAGTTATTATGCAAAAAGTCCTTATCAACTTAATTACAAGGAGAACATCCCTCATGACTTTAATTAGTCATAACAATTTATTTTTGTTCAAAATCGAACATTACTAGATCTGTCAAAATGGGTCTAAAACTCATTTAATAACCCACAAACATTTAATGGGTCATAAGTAGGCCATGACAACATTTCTGCTCCAGAATGGATTTCTGGAAGAGAAATAGTTTTTTCTATTTCTATTTTCGGATGAGTTTTTGAGCAAAAAAATGCGTTTGATAATGGCATAAAATTTCTGATCTTAAAATAGAAATTTGTTTGACCAGCAGCGGCGGCGGCCGGCGACCGTCGATCAACGGTAGCCAGCGATGGGTGGGGGGCGGTGGCAGCGACAATGGCAACAGGGTGTGACGTGTGGTGGTCGTCAACGGAGATTTCGATATCTATTTCTCGAAGAAGTAACTTTTTTTTGTTTCTTATTTTTGCTTCAAATATATTTTTGGAACAATTTTTTGTTCCAGAAATAGAAAAATAGAATTGCGTTGCCAAACGAGTTTCTGTTTCAAACCTATTCCACAAATAGGTTTCTATTCCAAAAACTATTTCTGAAACGTTGTCATGCATCCCCTTAGCCTAACAAACTTAGCAGGGCTGCATAATGGATTTACAAAACAAAGAGGACAACATCAGTGGGTTAAAAATGGGTCCATTGTGAATCCATTTACAACCCACTTAAAGACCTCTACCCTTTCTTTCGATTTTCTTTTTACTTTTTCTTTCTTTTACTTTTCTTTCTTTCCTTTCTATTTCTTTTTTTTTTCTCCTACGAAACCAACAATGGTCGGCCTCACCAGCGATTGGTGCCTCTTGGACTCCGGCAATGCTTGGCCTCCTGCGCCTCTGCCGCCCTCATCAGCAATCAATGCCTCTCGGACTACGGCGACACTTAGCCTCTTGCGCCTCGCCAGTGTTGGTCATCTTCGTGGCGATGCTCAGCCTCCGGTACGTGGAGGTAGCGAGGGTGTTGCCGGAGAATTTAGCTAGAGGCAGCAACTTAGTATCGTACTAGCGTTACTGTCCGAGCGAGCAAGGCAATGCATGTCATGATGGCTCCAACGCTTGAAATCGACACTTTAGTCCTCAAGGCTCCGGTCACTAGGAGGTAGAGCCCCTCCCCCTCCCACCCGACTCAGTCAACACGCAATCCCCCACAAACCAGCCCAAAGTCTCCAACCAAAAGTTCGAAATACCAATTAAAATATTTTATTTTTTCCTTTGAAAAAGGAAAAGAATTGATGAATTTCTGCGAGTTCATCATTGTTCTGCTCATTGTGGCGGCAATATATTGCGAGCCACTTCGGGGTAGAGGCGGCGTGGGCTTTGCCGGAGGATTTCTCAAGTGAGAACAACCTCGCGACGCACTCGTCAGTTGTTTATGAGAGGTCAATATATACCATGGCTTGCTGGTTCGAGCACCTAGCTTCCGGGCCGAATTCGAGAGTTCCGGTCACTAGCTTCATTGGTCTACCGCAATACAGAAATCAGAATACACGCCTGTGGTCGGCGAGGGTCCGCTAGCGACGCTTGTCAGTCTTAGAAGCAAAAAAATAAATAAATAACTCGGGTTTTTTTGAAAGAAATAAAAAAAATCGGATTTTTAAAATAATTAAATTATAAAAAAATTAAAAATAAAAATTTTCCACAATGATTTAGTAATGTGATTTTTTTTTATCAATTTATAAGAAATAAGTTTGCTTACATTGGATCAAATTTAGAAGTGTTTCGGTAATATGAGTCCAGTCGTGTATGGGTCAAGTCTAATATGGTTCAAGAAATTGCACTTGCATAAATGGGTCACAAAATGGGTTAATGGATCAATTTGGGTCAGACCATTTATGACCTGATCCAAATCCAATCCGACCCACCCGTTCGACAGGTCTAATCATCAACATTCCACACAATCAAAATAAAATATGCGGATTTTTATGAGTAATTGGACATGCTGATCGGACAATTATGGCTGGCAAGAAAATTAATCAATTTTTCCTTATGAACCGAGAGGTATTTTGCTTTCACTTAAAGGGATGATTTTGCGGGCTTGCTATCAATGAATTTGGGAAAATTTGAAAAATGATACGTACGTGAAAAGTCAAGATTTATTTTCCTCTAATGGTAAACATACTAAGATAAAAGGTCTAAGCTAGCCCATGTCTAATATGCCAATAAGCAGAAACTTATCGAAAATGGCTATTCAATATAAAAACCAATAACACGGCCATTTTAGAACTGTGAAGAGAATCAGATAATACCAAAATTATGGCATTAGGAAATCTAACTATTCCTAATTTATGACATGAATCGAAGTCTCAATATTATAAATAGGAAGAAAAAAAGAAGAAGGTACAGAGTGAATACTAAGATTTGGATTTTACCATACTTGTTCCTTAGGAAACTGAAAGCAAAAAGAAGAACAAAGAAAAAGTAAAAGAGGCTTGACGAACAAAAAAAGCAGAATCAAAGACTTGGAGTTTTGGGAGTTTTCAAGTTACTTTGTTTTTCACTTTGCTATTATTAATACTAAATCTCAACCGTTGATCATCAACTTTTCTAGCAAAACTCTCTCCATCTACAAGGAAGGTATTGTCTCTGCTAGTCATCAAGTCTTATTCCCCTTCTTCGTCACTCCCAAGTCCATTCTTTGTTACGTTCTTGCTCCCCTTCCTTCATCCTCATTTGAACTGAAATCTCTTGGCCTTCTTCGTCTCCTACCGTTCTTGCTCTGTTTCGCTCTTTTCCTCGTTTGCACTCAAATTCTCTGTTTCGTTCTTGCTCTCCTTCCTTCATTCCCGTCTGCACTCAAATCTCTTGGCCATCTTTGTCTCACATCGCTCTTGCTCTGTTTCGCTCTTCTCCTCCGCACAACCGTTCTTCTTTCTCCTTGGCTTCTTTTTCTCCTCCTTGTTCTTCATTATTTGCTACTCCTTTTCATCACTCTCTCTGTTTTCACGCTCTCTGTTTCTCGGACAAAAAATCAAAGAAAAATGTCTGCCGATTCTGCCGTTTCAATTGGGTGGGATCTCTTCAAGGTCGTGTTTGTTCGCATCAAGCGTGGATACGGATACGTCATGTCTTCCGAGAGCTATGCCAACAATCTTCGGAAGGAAGTCGGGAATCTAGAGTACGAGGTTGCTAGGGTCCGCGATGCCGAGGAAGAGGCCAGAAACAATCTTCGGAATGTCCACGGATGGGTCCCAAAGTTTCTGGCAAGTGCTGAAGCGGCCTTGAGGGAGGCGCGAGTCCTGTTGGGCGAATTCGAAGAGGCGAGCAAGACGTGCTGCCGCGGGACTCTTCCCGACCCCATTTGTCGCTATCAGTTCAGCACGAAGGCCAAGCACAAGACCGATGACATTCAGAGAGTCATTCAAGAAAACAATAACAAGGAGATCTCCTTCAGCGGTCCTGCTCCGGGGATTGTCACTGCTCCGCCTCTGGCCAGGAGGGAGGGCAAAGAAGTCGTCCAGTCGACCACTGCGACGGCCTCTGCTTCTTCTGCCTCTACGTCGACTAGGGAAGATGGTGTCTTCAAATCCAGAGCTTTTGTCATACAGAAGATCATGGATGCTCTCGCCAACACGGAGAGCGTGGTCGGGGTTCACGGGATGGGCGGAGTCGGCAAGTCCACCCTTTTGGTGGATGTCGAAAGGAGAATAAAGGAAAAAAGATCGTTTGATTTGGTTGCTAAGGCCGACGTATCAGAAAATCCAGAGATCAAGAGGATTCAAGGAGAGATTGCGCACTGGTTGGGCCTTACTGACTTAGAGAAGCAAGAGAATGTCAGTTTGCGAGCAAACCTTCTGCGCGAGAGGTTGGAAAAGGAGGAGACGGAGAAAAAGAAGGTGCTCATAATACTGGACAACTTGTGGGAGAGGCTGGACTTAGACAAAGTCGGCATTCCTTGCGGACATGACAACAAGGCCAGAGGATGCAAGTTGTTGTTGACGTCAAGATATGAACGTGTTTTGCGAAGGGAAATGCGCTGTGACAGTGCCTTCCTCCTTGGTGAGCTGGAGAAGGAAGAGGCAGAAAGATTGTTCGAGAAGATGGTGGGAGGCAAAGTTCCAGTTGAGTTGGAACCCTTGGTGGAGAAAGCACTCCACATATGTGCAGGTTTGCCTTTCCTAATTGTCGCAATATCAAAACTTTTTATAGACACTACTTACTCCGCATGTAACTATGCTTTGGATCAAATCTGGAACGAAGATACCGGTGATGCGATAAAAAAGACTCTGCGAATTAGTTATGAACGTATAAAACGCAAGGAGGCGAAGTCATTGTTACAACTTATTGTTGTTTATGGAGTCTCTCAGCCCTCTCCTGAAAATTTGGTGAGGTACGGCTTTGGTTTGGGGTTATTTGGAGAAGAAAGTAGCGTGGAAGATGCCAGAAATATGTTGAAGTCACTGATCGAAACTCTTCAAGACTCCTCCCTGTTGTTACCTAGTGAAGAAGGTCATGGTTTCAAGATACATGATCTAGTTCGTGAGTTTGTTGCATTTGTCGCTTCAGGAGATGAACCACTTCTAGTGTTGAAAGATAAAGATAAGTCTGTAACAGAGTTGTCAAAGGACAAGTTGAAAAATTGTAAGGCGATATGCTTTCCCTACGTAGACATGAAGGAGCTTCCCGAAGAATTAGATTGTCCCGAATTGCAGATCTTTTTGTTGCTCACAAACAGTGAATCTTGTCACGTTTCGGAATTATTATTTAAGTCTATGAGGAAACTCATGGTCTTAAGTCTTACTAGGATACGTCTCACTCGTTTGCCTTCGTCGTTTCAATCACTGGTGAGCTTGCACAGTTTGTGCCTTCATCATTGCATGTTAGACGACATGGCCATTCTCGGTGAGCTGAAAGAGTTACGAATTCTCAGTCTTGCATACTCCAATATTCAGCGATTGCCGAAAGAAATTGAGCAACTAGTAGAGCTCAAGTTGTTAGACTTGAGCTATTGTTCACAGCTTGAGACAATTGATCCGGGTGTACTTGGAAACTTGATCAAACTGGAGGAGTTGTATATGTGGGATAGCTTTCAACAATGGAATTCTGTGGAGCAAACTACACCAACTAATGCCCGTCTGATAGAGTTGAATTGCATGGAGAAACTCCGCATTTTGCATATGCGGGTTCGTGATCCGGAGATGCTCCCAGAGAACCTAAACCTCGAGAAATTGTCCAAGTATCATATAAGAATAGGAAAGACGTGGCACTGGGACGAGTACAACGGATCGAAGACATTGGCGCTCAGTTTGCATCCAATGAGTGATGTTCTTCGAAAAGGATGCATACAAAGCATCTTAGGCAAAACTGACGATTTATTTTTGACTGGGTTGGACGAAAGTGAGCAAAGTATTTGCGCATTATCCAGAAAAGGTTTCCCAAAATTAAAGCATCTACGTGTTTGGGACAGCCCCTCTGCCCATTACATCCTCCAATCTACATCCCATACAAATTTTAATACGTTGGAGTCATTAATTCTCATTGATCTCATCAACTTGGAGAAAGTATGCCACAGACATATTACCTCTAAGTCCTTCAGTGCATTGAAAGTAGTCCGGATTGTAAGATGCCACAAGATGGAATTTTTATTTCCTCTTTCAGTGGCGAGAGAACTTCTACAGCTAGAAAAGGTTGAAGTTCTCAATTGCAGGATAGTGCAGGGGATTGTAGAAGCTGATGATTGTGGCAAATGTGAGTTTCCTAGGTTGCGTGTATTGAAATTGCATGAGTTGCCATCTATCAAGAACTTTTTCTCCGTCGGAACAGCTCCATCGAGTAGCACACCAGGCGACCCAATTGGCACTCAAATTGCATTCTTCAACGGGCAACAGGTAACTTTTTATGAAAAGAGTACTAATTATTTTCTTGAGTTTTACGTCCTTTGCTAGATAGATGTAACAAAGATTATGATGCTCATGCCTTCGTGCCTTCTCTGTAATTAGAAAAAGCAATCTGCCATTGCTCTTAATTGTGTAGAAATCCAACTAATTGTAGGAAAATCCACGTAAATTTAGCTTGTGATGGGTTCAAGTTACATGCTGAAAGTATATCTATGGCAATGAGGTTTTATTAAGCATAATATTGGGGAATTCCGGCATTAATTTTTTTTAGTTGGAATTGCTAATCTAATTGACCCACCTCTTTTGAATCAATGCGGAACATTGTATATGGTTCCACTTTTTATATAAACGAAGTTTTAGTCAATTTACGAAATTGTCCCCAAAAAGGAAATTGCATCCATTTCATTTTAT
The DNA here is from genome assembly GCA_021437785.1 of Rhodomyrtus psidioides. Lineage (NCBI taxonomy): Eukaryota > Viridiplantae > Streptophyta > Magnoliopsida > Myrtales > Myrtaceae > Rhodomyrtus > Rhodomyrtus psidioides. The sequence continues at coordinate 14,897,537 of JAILYB010000003.1, read as the reverse complement.
GCGATGAACTACATTGAAGGGAGGGAAGACTTGATTTAAATTTAGAATCTGTGAGAGATAAGTTGAATATTGTTGGGTTTGCAAAAATGAAAAGAACATGTAAGTACATTGTTCGGATGGAATAGAAGTAGCTCCGTAATCAAATTAAGCTCTGCAATTCAAAGCTGTTTGCCCTTGAAAAGACCGGAGAAAGTTTCAGCTATTATTCTCTCAAATACTTCAGGAAATTAGAAACCGCATTAGTAAGGGGATCTTTTTACTCTTCTTTTTTCCTATTGTGCAGCTTAAAAATCCCCCCCTCCCCTTCGCACTCATCTATATCTAAATCAGGAAGTTCTTGAAATTCGTAATCTAACTGAATCACCAATTCGGTGAACAAATATCACAGGTTGCCTTTCCGATATTGGAGACATTAGAAATCACTGGCTTGGATAACCTCAAATATATGTTTTCCCCATCCATGGTTAAATCTCTCGCACAATTGAGAAAACTAAGCATAGGTGATTGCATGAGGATGGAGGCGGTGGTTACGGAGGAAGAAGGATGGGGAATAGAAGCATCAGAAACTCTGGCATTCTCGAATTTAACTGATTTACACCTACTACGTTTGGAAAGTTTGACGTGCTTCTCTCGGCAAAAGTGTAAGATTGATTTTTTTTTCTTTCCATCACTGAAGATCTTCCTGTAGATTGATTTATATAGGCAATACGTATGGTGACATTTTTTTCATCCATGTAAAACCAATGACAGGTTCACGAGAAGCTCGAAATGAGGACCATGTCAAATCATGCTCCCGTGCACTCTTCAATCGAGAGGTACGTGATTAACATGACGTCAAAATATTAAATATACGGAAACAAAGCTTAGTTTAAATAAAAACTAATTAAATTACTTACAAAGTGTATTTTTGTTAAAATATAACATAAAATGAGTAGCATACAAGCGTAAGTTAGGAGGACCGCTGAATAGGACGACCACAATCAACAGCAATCAATCTTCCAATATCAAATAATGTCGTCCTTCTTGCTCACAAATAATTCTTGTTGCATTTTCAACTGTCCTTCATGGTTAGGACGACCACAATCGATAGACCATGATCGTTGGGAGGACCGCTGCTTCTTCCATGCATTCCCTTGTACCTCGTAATTTTTTATTTTTTATTTTACACCAATATATTGTTCAACTTTTTATTTATGTGCTTCTAGTTTCTTTTAATTAACTCTTCCTTAGTCTTAATTTTGCAATTTCCTAGAAGATGTTCATCCATGTCAGCAATTGAAATAACCATTTCTAAGTGATGTTGCAATTGCTATAGATAGTGTGGTTAGGTTATTTGTGGGAAATCAAGTAAACTGAGAGTCGGAAAGATTCGATTTAGATTTAGAATCTATAACAGACCAATTTGATATTATCATAGTTAGATGTGCATATCCATTAGACACTGGCTATGCATATTATTTGAACTTGTTGGGCCAAAACTTGAGGTTGAAAGTATTGTTGGGTGTGCTTTGTTATGTAGACAGATGAGTAATGCTCCACTCATTTCTGATGGAGAAATTCTTCGGATGGAATTTTTTTACTCCTTTTTTATGTTATTCGTTTATTTTTCTTTTATGCAACTTAATAACACACACACAACACCACACCCTCCCCCCCCCCCCCCCCCCCCCCGGAACCTCTTAGCCACTCATCTATATTTTCGTCTTCGAACTTCGTGAATTCCTAATATAATTGAATCACCGATACCATTTGTGAATTCCTCAGGTTGCATTTCCTAGCCTGGAGACATTAAATATCATTGCAATGGGCAACATCGAGATGATATGGGACAAGGACGTATATTTCCAACACTTAAAGACTCTCAATGTGTCATTTTGTGATGAGTTATCCCATATTTTCACACCGACAATAACAGGGAATTTTGTGGGACTCACAAAATTGAGCATAAGTAATTGTAAAAGGTTGACAGAAGTCATTGTTGGTGAGGGAGGCAAAGAGGGGCATGTAGTGGCATTCCAACAATTGAAGTATTTGGAGCTTCATATGTTGATGGGGTTGAGATGTTTCAGCTCAAGTGGATACACTTTGAGGTTCCCTCTTTTAGAAGTTGTCATTGTGGTTGGATGTCTCACCATGGAGTTATTTTCTAAGGGACCAATAGAAGCACCAAAGCTAGACAAAGTACAAGTAGAAAAACGTGAAGCGTGGTTTTGGAAAGAAGACCTCAACGTCACCATCCAAAACATGTTTGAAGTAATGGTATGTGTCAATTACCAATTTTAGTGCGATTGGATTGGTTTGATTACCAGCAGAGTAATTTCTTTTTAGTAACTAGAATGTTTGCATTAATTGATGCATTTTCTGTCAGGCAATGATCACTGGAGTAAAGAAAATGCGACTATGTGAGTACCCCAAGTTGATTGAAAAATGGCACAGCGAACTCATTCCCATCGAGACATCCTGGCAATTACGATCATTGGTGGTGGATAGATGTCCATCGTTTATTAATGCGATTTCATCCAGGTTGATGCTTATTTTAGACAATATGAACACATTGCAAGTGCGCGATTGTGAGTCGTTAGAAGAAATATTTGATCTCAAAGGCCTGGAGGGTCTGAAAAGTGCTCGGGTGCTGCCTTCCTTTAACGCTTTGGACTTGATCGATCTACCAAAGTTGAGGCGACTATGGAACAAAGACCTTCAAGGAACATTGTGCTTCAATTCTTTATCTTCTTTGGCTTTTTATAGATGCAGCAACTTGAGACATGCTTTCACTCCATTGATGGCTCGATGCCTTGCCAACCTTCAGTGGATGGAAATAAAGGAGTGCGGTCAGATGGAAGGAGTGATCGCAGACGAGGAAGGGCAAGAAAGCGTCTTGAAGGAGATCACATTCCCAAATCTCGAGGCGGTTAAGTTGGAATGCTTGCCCAATTTGACTAGTTTTCTTTTGGGGAAAAATAATGCCCTGGATTGTCCCTGTTTAAGGTATCTAACCATTGTCCGCTGCCCCAAGATGAGAAGTTTGACTTGGCAATCTTTGGTGGAGAATGAGCTCGACACCCCTTCACTTTTCACTCCACAGGTTGGTCTTTCAAATAAATAATTTTTTGGCATTTCATTTGCAACATATTCTCTTATAATTGGACAAATGCACAGTACATGCCATGTTCGGACACAAATGCTACATTAAACGATCGAACTTTCAGTCATCAGTGCTTTGATCAAATCTAATCAGGACTCGTGTTTCGTACCAAACCAAAGATGCCCAAAATATTTACTTGAATGTGGTTTATTTATCATAGATGAGTTGTCCTGTAATAATAGGTCATCGTTTCATGAACGACATTCATGATTAATTATTTGTCGCATATAAGCTATCATGTAATAATAGTTATCCCACATTGCTAAAGCATTTCAAAAAGTCATCGTAATACTCAATTTTCATCGTTAACGGTTTTAGGGAAGTGTGGAAATAGTCATTCTATTTTTCGTAGTGACAAGTCCGGATTGCGTTAATTTATTTCATCATAAACAAATAAAAAATGTCCACCCTCGCTTCTCATGGGGATCATCTGATTGTGTTTGATATCTTTGCAGACCGTTCGATACTAGTATGTTGAATTTGTCTTTTTCCATGGTTCGGGGACTTGGGGTACATTATTAACAGTACACTCGACCTTAGTCATCATCAATCAACTGAATAGAAAGCATCATTTAGCCCCTCACCGTTTGTGTCGCTAATAAGCTCTTGAATTTTCATGATTTGTGAGAGTTAGGAAAGTTCAGAAATTCCTTCTTTGTGTTCATAACTTAATGCACTGAGATTCATTATGTCGTTTTTATCCAATATGACAGGTACAATTTCCTCAACTTGAGTCGATTGTTCTCTCCCACATGGACAATTTAAGCAAAATATGGACCGACAATCCTCTAGAAACTCTCACTTGTGAACAATTAGAGAAAGTGGAGGTTCAGAACTGTAAGAGACTTGAAAATGTGTTTCCGCATTGGTTGGCTACAAGTCTAAACAAACTTGGCAAACTTCGAGTAGAATCTTGTGGGCTCGAGGGAATAGTCTCGAGTGGAGATGACACTCCACACTCCACCACTGCTCAAGTTCTTTTCCCGAAATTGATCTCTTTGGTGTTACATGATATGCCACGACTCAAAAGTTTCTATCATAACTTTCCCACTTTGAGATGGTCATCCTTGCGGGAATTGCGAGTAACTGACTGTGATAAATTGAACATGTTCTCCTTTGAGGCAATTATGAACAAGTGGACTCAGAGAGACCGTGAACAAGACCTTTCAAACCAAGAAGCACGTTCTTCATTTGAGAGGGTATGACTTCTACAGCTCTTTCTCATTTTTTTTTTGTCCTTCTAAAACGCATTCACTATTTTCATGTCCACCGCATAGTAATTAATGTCATTGCCTATCAGTTTATCCACAGCATAAGATATTCCATTCCCTAAAATTACAAAAATAATTACAGATTGTTTTTGGCACCATGCGATATTATTCGTCATCTCTAATCCAAACGAAAATTGTGTATTCTGGTGCTCCGTGCAGAAGCCAATAATTAGAAAAAGCACCTCATCTCACCAGTGAATTTTTTCTCTCTTTTCTATCTTCTGCAAATTCTTAAATTAATAAATTTAATACTGGAAAAAACGTTAAAACTTTAATTCATTATATCCTGTTTGTTTTTTCTTTGACCACGCATTATATCTCATGTCCACTGCATAGCCATGTCGCATGATGATACCATAGACAATCCGAAACCCTTTAACTGTCAATTCGTAGACAACATAAGATATCTCTAATATCATAATTCATAAGCACAATTTTAAGTTTGGGGACCCCGACCCCCCCCCCCCCCCCCCCCCCCCCCCCCCCCATATATATTTTAGAATGACTATGACTGCATCTCGTTATACAAAATTCCAATAAAAAGACGAATTTGTTCAGCTAGGTGGTTTTGAATTTAAAATCACTCTACCAACCCAATAGTACCAACCTCTACACACACACACACACAAATTTCTTCAAAAATTCAATATGGATGGTTGTAGTGGAGCACTCCATCACAGTGGTATTTTGTATCATGACTTTAAAAGCTTGAGGCCTGTATGCAGGGCTCTTGACAACTAGTGAATCATAAGAAGATGGTACATTCCATGTGAATAATCCGACTTACGTTTACAGTTTTATAACCCATGATATATTATCGAACCTTTGTTGAATTTACTTCTCTCGTTGTATTGGCAATTTGACAGGACATTCCCAATTTAGAGAGACTTTTACTAGTCGAAAAGGATATTCAGATGATACAGGATGGAAAATTTCACGATGACATCTGTGCTAAGCCAAAAGCACTAACGTTGGCATGTTTTCATGATGAAAGTGCTGTCTTTCCTCTCAAGTTCCTCCTACAGAGATTTCAGAAGCTAGAAAGCCTTGAAGTGTTCTGTAGTTCCTTTGAAGATATATTCCCTGACGAAGGGCTCGTTGACGAGGGAGAACATCCGGTGCTTGAAAATCTAAGAGAACTTAAGTTAAGCAAGCTACAGAACCTAAAGCGTATATGGAGTGGAGACTATTTCGCGGTGAAAATCCTTCAGAGTATAAAAACATTTGAGGTTTGGGATTGCCCCGGTTTGACGATATTATTTCAAGCGGCGACATCCTTCCAGAATTTGACGGAGTTGGTGGTGAAGAATTCCTCTGGATTGGTACATCTAGGGACAGCTTCAGCGGTCGCAAGTTTGGCACATCTTAAGGAGATGACTATAATAGGATGTGAAAGAATGAAAGAAGTAGTGGCAAAAGATGAAAATAGAGAACGAAAAGTGATTTTTTTTTTGGAGCTAAGGAGGTTGACACTCGAGAATATGACAAGCCTAGAATGCTTCTCCTCCGCCACAAGTTGCATCTTGATGTTTCCGTCCTTGTATTATATTAAAGTGGAAGAGTGCCCCAAAATGAACATCTTTTCTATGGGTCCGCTACGCACACCAGAACTACACTATGTGTCACTGTTCAGATACAAGTGGGGCTGGGGCCGGGGCCGGGTCCAGTTGGGGGATTTGGGGGAGTGGAAGGAGGGTGATCTGAATGAAACCGTACGAAGGTTATCAGCATAAACAGACAAAACGCGCATGAAATCAGTAAGACCCAATTTTAATGCAAACATTCTCTCTTCTCATCCTTTTTTTTTTCTTTGCTTCTGCATCGGAAGTTCCTGAATTTGTTCTTGTTCTTAAGCTTTGTCCCCGTTCACTAAAATCCAAATTCAATCAACGCTCACCTCTCCAGCTCGCCCATGGAGACGCCGCACAACGGACAAGCTACAGCAGAGGCCGCGGCCCCTCGGGACGGCTCCATTTGCGGATACGATTCGCTCCATTGCCTCCTCCGCCACAATCTCAACCCCCACGTCTTTCAGGTCTTCCTTTCTCAATTGCATCTCTTTCCCCATCTCAGTGTCCCTCGATCGACACTGGCTCGCGGAGCAGTATCCGCTCGATTTGTATCCTTGACTTGGCGTATATTTTTGGAGTGTTATTCTTCGATTGGATTTTGACCTGAGTTTATTAAGGAAATGAAGTTGATTTCGTAAGATCCGCGGGATTAAAATCGACAAAGTTTCGATTTGTGGAAGATGTTCTGGCACTGGTGCTTTTCTGTAAGTTTGATGATGTAGATTTCGCATTGGTGCTAATCAGGAAAGCAAAGGCTGCATGGAGAAGGATTGTTGCTGCAAAATCTTGAATGAAATGCACAAATGATGTGGTCAGATAGTATAATTCTGTTCTGCTCGGTTTATGTCGTCTCTCTGCTCGCTTTTTCCAATTAAACTCGTGGAAATTGCCCAAGTTGCCTATGCTTTGCTGTTGACATGAATATTGACGTCATTAGTCAATCTAGGAGAATGTTTGATCCGTCCTGCATCTTAGGGGTCTGCATATGTAGACGTACCAATTCCTAGTCAAGTTAAATAGGAGCTGGACTTCTGTCGGAAAGGTCGATCTTAGGAATTGTAGTGGTGTTAGTCCATTAGTGGGCTCCCAAATCGTACGACTGTCCACTATTTAAGCAAAAAAGAAGAAAAAATAATACAAAAAGTAAAGATAGACAGCTTAAAAGTCCTATTATAGATGAAAGTCGGAGTTGATCAAGTAATTTCAAGTCACAAATTGGTTTTCAATAGGCAGGGATCAACCGCCCAAGAAAAAATTTGTTGAGACAACTGAAGTGACTCAGCAATCGGTGCCTTTCTTCTTCCTAAAACGTCAAATGGACTTTGTTGTTAAATCTTGATGATACTGATTTCAGGAAGTCAGTCGTTTACTTATTGGATTGAATTGTGGAAGGACTCTTGAAGCTGTTCCTTTGGCGGATTCTGCAAAAGCTCTCTCATCTGAATGCAATTTTGAAATCCAGGTGATCCTGTTTTTCCTTTTTTTGTGCTGCTTATTGGATGTCGCGATTTAAGGGCTGTTGCTAAGAGTCCTGGTCACACTAGTCTGCACTGTTTCATGTGCTTCAATACCATTTGGTTGGAGTTTGATAAGGACTCACTATAAGTCAAATAGGTTCCTCATGTAAAACAGTTTTCTTGATAGCATGAAACTTGTCTTCTCAACACATTCCTGCTTGGAGCATACCGAGAATCTGACTGCGTGCATAAGAAATACCTGCTTGTCATCGGTGAGATGACTGAACACCCTGAAAAGACTGAAAATGCTTTTTGGCGCACTTATCTCCAGGGCAATTAGTTTCAATGCCTTATGTTCCTTTTGGCAACCATGGCAGACAAAGTCGCTTAACTCCACCCATCAAACGCTCAATTTATGATTGCCTTAATCCTACGTCACCTCAATAACCTCTGAAGCAAGTTCCTCCGGCATTGGTCAAGCCTGCAAATGAAAGTTCAGGCCAACAAAAGTTTGGAAGTTCTCTGAGGAACATGAGCAAAGGGGCATAGGGAGCTTCTATGTATAACTCAGTAATCTTTCACTTGTGTGATAGATAAAAGAGCACAGACAGAATAATATTATGTCACTGGGATTCATACATATGGTCCCAACTGGGGAAATAATTGTTTAAAAGCAATGAATTGCAAATATCTGGTCCAGATGCCCTTTGGCAATATCGAGGACTTATCACTAGGGAGGTCTTGAAGAGAATAGTCCTGGAAATGAGCTCCTTTGAAATCTGTTCTAGAATAGATTCTTTGTTCTGGGTTTTTCCATGAGATGGAAGGTGTGAGAAAGTCTGACTCGTATAGTCTTGTACCATGTTGGGATTCTATGGAGTTGGGGAGCCAGCAGATAGAGAAACGTGCAAAGTTTGCTGTAGTGAAATTATTCTAGTGGATTAAACTTACTACCATGGAAGCTAAGAAGTACTCTTACATATCCTTTTTGGCCGTCGCTATTTGGCAGTTGTTTACTTTTTTTGGAAACCATTACTGCATTTCTTGGCTCTTTTGTTTTTTTATTCATTCTGACCAGTTTTGTGGAATCTTTGATCAATTTACTCTGATTTTCTTTCAGGCATTTCACATTGCGGCAGACAAGGAGTAATTAAGAGAACCGCGAGTTGTCAGAGTTGGGCTTATTCAAAACTCTATAGTTCTTCCCACAGCTACTTCCTTTCTGGATCAAAAGAGGGCTATCCATCAGAAAGTGAAACCAATGATAGATGCTGCAGGTGCTTCAGGAGTGAACATCTTATGCTTGCAGGTTAGTCATGCCATGAAGCTCGAGCTATACATCTTTTGGTTTCTCCTTTTGGACTTGAAAGACTGAAGATCAACTACTGAACTCATCTCAACCTAGGAAGCGTGAATGATGCCTTTTGCCTTTTGTACAGGAGAGAAGAGGTGGTGTGAATTCGCATAGCCTTCTTCAGGATCTAGCAAAAAGGTAAAAACATGTTCCTCGTCAATCATATCCTTGAGACGGATTGCTGCTCTTGCCACCCGTTCATTTATCCGATAGGAACAGAATCATTTTCCAATCTGTTACGAATCAGGCGATGGGAAGCCATAGCACACTAATTCCGGGCACTTCTATGGATCCATATGCTTCGTGCACGCCATGGCCATAACCCATAGGGAGATGGATTGCTGGTCTCAGACATGGATCTGAACATCTGTAGGCAGCTGAAAGACAAGTGGGGGCCTCAGGATGATTGCTCAGTTTGAGGTCCATGCCACTATGCTTGTTCGGTGTCTGATCCCTTGCTGCATAAGAAGTCCTCTTTTAAGTTATTGACTCACAACATTGGATATTAAGGGTTGACGTTATCCGATCGTCATTCATGGTCAATCAACACGTTTCCCTGGAATCCAATCGACATTGTAGTTCAATTATCATGCCTGCTCAATCTTGCGGGAAAGAACAATGAATAGTGTCTTATTTTCATTTTTTTTTAGACAGTCTTATTTTCATTTTTTTTTAGACAGTCTTATTTTCATTTCAACAGCATAATCACGTCCTTATTAAAATTGCTTCCCCAGGGTCTGGCTAATGCATGAAAATTGCTTAAAAAGTGCGAAACTATTCGGGCTATGATGGGCCAAACCGGTCCATTCCAACATGTCCATGCGCTGTGTTGGGTTGAGCTCGTGCACTCGCTAGGCCATGCTTACACGTTCACTGGGCCCATTGGCGCCTGGCAGCTCCGCACGTGTTGGGCAAGCATTGTGCCATGTAGGGCCACGTGACACACGACGAGACCGAGTGTTTCCACCCCCTTCGCGTGCCATGTGGTGTCAGGATCGATATTACTTTTTTGAGAGATTAAAAGTAACAAAATCCATCTATGAGTAGCTCAGTTGATTAGAAAATACTTGAAATTTTGTGGTTAGGCGCACTGATCCCAGGTTCGATTCCCCAGCTGAGCACTTGTGATTTAAGTGGGGGGCCATGGCGGTGGGTTGATGTGTTAGTCTCCTTTGAGGAATAGTCGAGATGCGCGCAAGTTGGCCCGAACACCTTAATTATATATAAAAAAAAAAGTAACAAGAAAATTTAACTTTTCATTCATACGCTGCGTACCTTGAATAAAATTTGTCCAATGAGAAGGTCCACTTGGGCATCAATAATGGCTAAATTTTAGAATAAGCATGAATGAGTATATATTCTTCACTCGACGTCCGATCAATCCGATTCTCGAACTCACGAAAAGCTAATGCCCCGAACATTCCAAAAATGCAGTCCTTCCGCAAGGTGTCGGGATTGAGGTTTTTCTTAAATTTAGCTAAAAGGACGACTGAGGTGAAAAGTCATGACATCTCCCTTGAGAAAATTTTGATTGTGGCTACTCTCATTCCATTGGAAAGCTTATGACTTGATCAATGTGATCTCATCACTAGATATGCAACCCATTTTTTTTTCCGAGTTATCGAGATATGGCAACTTTTATTAAAAGTGGTGATCTCCAGCAATTGACTGTTTAATTTGTTAAAATAAGCTGTCGTTGCATATCTCTTATTACTGACCAAATTGCACCACTCCACCGTTCGAGGTTGACTTTTTTTATTCACACATCATGCATTTTGGTTTCTCCTTTTGGACTCAAAGACTGAAGCTCAACTACTTAACTATTCTCAATCTAGGAAGCGTGGATGATCCCATTAGCCTTTTCTACAGGAGAGAAGAGACGTTGTGAATTCGCAGAACCTTCTTCGGAAGTTCATTATCAAGCCGCACCAATCAGATCCATATTGAGAATTTTTACATCTTGCCTTATTAGGCTAATCTCAAAAGACGGTAAATTGTAATGTAGCTTAATTAATGTAGTCCATATCAGAAAAACTCTTACAATTTTGGCCAAAACACAAGAGGGAGGGAGGGGAGGGCGCATAAACTGGTTTTCATCGAGGATCAAGCTCGGACTCCTGGGTCAAGTGAAAAACTTGGATCGGGCTTAGAATGTATCTTGTCGGGCACAAAGAATCGCGAGTCAGGTCATATGTCGGGCCAGTTTGGACGAAATTCATAGTTTGGACTATATTTTATTCAATGCGAATATCCTATCCCTAAAGAGAAATGTTATAGTATCTTAAATGCAGTGAGAAATACGAGTGCACTACTATGCAAAGCTGATATTCGGCTCGTGGGTTTGATATCCACGAATTCGATTCAGAAAGCAAAAGTCTAGATGTCAATCCTAACCTTGCATCCAGTATCCACGAGGAGGACTGAGCTTGAGCCATAACCACACCCGCTTTTGGCTTCGCAATACCCCTCACCAGTTGGAGCGACAGAAACACTCTTTTGCGCTCCACATCTTATGACGTTTTCTGTGCAAAATTCAAGAGAGATCAAATTACAAACCCGGTGTCAGAGGAAGATGATTTTGGATTTTTCCGAACGGGATTCTCGGGCAAAGAAGTTGACGGTCCGTGAGCCTTCCAGCCATCGCTAATTCAAAACCTGCAACACATCACAAGGTGTGGTGTCGCCGGTATTTAGTCCCCCACATCAGCAAATTAACCACAAACACACATTAGAGGAGTTGTTATGCACATCAGCAAGCGATAAGTGGTATAAAAATCCCAACACTTGCCGCAAAGTACGATTTATCCTAAAACTTTTAAAAAGTGTAATTAATTATAAAATTTGTCAAATCGGTGATACTTCATCCAATTCGACTAATGAAAAAAAAAAAACTAACGTAACTTATTTTGTTATTATTTTCTCTCTCCTAAGTGATGGACCACGTGATGTTAAGATTAACTAAAGCACTAAAACGATGTCGTCCTGATCGAAATCTCAATTTTAAGATCTAAATTTAAGTTAACTAGGCAAGTCCGGGTCAACCACGGAAAGATTTGATCGCACTAATTTGACAAGCTTTAGTTTGACTTTTTTTTAAAAAAAAAAAATGGGGACTCAATTGCACTTATGCGACGAGAGCTTTAGGATTTTTGCTACGCTTATCCCCATAAGTAATGAACCTCGTATGGCGAAATACGACTCTCACATGCACCCTCATTCTTAGTCTCATCGTCAATCTCACTTTTCACGTCACCCTCTGCGTAGAAATGAATTAGAGTGCGTATGGTAACACCTCAGAAACGCTTCAGGGAAAGTGTTTCTGTTCTAAAGGTGTACTCGAAACATTTTTGAAACAAAAATGTGTATGGTTCAAAAATGTTCCAAAAGTGTTCCATGCAACACTTTTGTGCCGGGGAATACTTTTGAAGAAACAAAAAAAACTTAATTCTGAGTTTGGAAACACTTTTGGGTTGGAACCACTACTCACCTTCGCCGACGTGGCCACCAACTGCCTGCCACCGTTGCCTCCTGTCGTCGACGGGCGCAGGTCGCCTGCCGCTGACAGCGAAAAAAATGTGTTTTTTTTTATTTGCCATACGCGTTTTTATTTTCAGAAATCATAGCCGGGAACAGAAATATAAAAAAAATATTTCTGTTCAAAAATTATGCCCAGAAACGTTTTAATACGCATCCTCGCCGTGATGATGCCAAGGAAAGAACTTCCTTTAGTATCTCATCACTCGCGACCTCCGTTGGTCCTTACAGTTGAAGTCTTGATAAGCATTTTACATTAATTTTGATAAATTTTAAGATTTAATTGTAATGTTTTAAAAATTTGAGGATTTTCAATGTAGTTGCCAACTTGCCACTAGAGTTATTGAATTTTCAAGAGAGTAGCCATGATGATTCATGCATGCAAAAATGGGATCCACATGTATCCTTTCGTCTGATAGAGCGATATCATCGGGAAAAGGATCCAGATCCCTGCCTTAAAAGCAAGGATCCTTTAAATTCCCATCACCCCATCATGGATATTTTGTTCGTGCATGAGTGTGATGGGAGATTCGTTTAAAGACAGTTCATCCTTACCTTCGGGGAAAAAGCTATGCCCGCTGCTCACGCCAGAAGACGCAATAAGTGGATATCAGACTTCACTAGGCCCCATCAATGTCTTTTGACTCCTTTTTCAAAAAGTGGAAGTCACCGACTCGCCAGAAGATGCAATAAGTTGATACCAGACTTCTCTTCCCTTCTTGGACGCTACAAAATTTGACAGTCCCAGTCCGGCCTCTTAACGCGTAATCAATGATGATATCGACATTGACCTCCAGTCTTTCACCGAGAGTCGCTTCGTTCCAAATCACGTACTCGATTTGGATTTTGGTACACGCCTTGTTACTTCCTGGCAAAAACATGATGTGTTCACAGCTTGCTCTCTCCGTCTGCAAGGAACGTATTGTCTCTGCTAAGCCATTAACAAGTCTTCTTCATCTCTCATTGCTCTTGCTCTGTTTCGCTCTTCTTCTTCAGTATTTGCTGCTATTTGTCATCTGTCATCACACTCTGTCTCTCTGTTTTCTCGCTCTTGGCTTCTCGGGAAAAAAAAATCGAAGAAAAATGTCGATCGATGCCGTTGTCTCTATTGCGTGGGATGTCTTGAAGTGGGTAGTTATTCCCATCAAGCGTCAATTCGGATACGTGATGTCCTCCGGGAGATACGTCCAGGATCTTCAGAAAGAAGTCGGGAAGCTGGCCTACGAGGTTGAGAGCGTCGACAATGCCGTGGGAGTGGCCAGAAACAATCTTCAGAATGTCTACAGTCAGGTTATTGAGTGGCAGGCATGTGCTGAGAAGGCCTTCAAGGACGCGCAAGACCTGTTGGGCGACTCCGACATGGCGAGCAAGACTTGCTGCTATGGGACTCTTCCTCACGCCAATTGTCGCTATCGGTTCAGCAGGAAGGCCAAAGACAAGATCGAAGTCGTTCAGCGACTTGCTCGAGAATCTAGTGAGTTCAAGGACATCTCCTTCAGTGGTCCTGCTCCAGGGAATGTCGCTGCTCCGACTCTGGCCAGGAGAGAAGGGAAAGACGTCGTCCAATGGACCACCGCGACGGCCTCCACTTCTTTTGCCTCTACGTTGACTAAGCCAGAGCATGGCGGCGTCTTTGAATCCCGAGCTTCGATCATACGGGACATCATGGATGCTCTTGCCGACAACCGCTATGGTGTGGTGGGGGTTCATGGGATGGGCGGGGTCGGGAAGTCCACCGTTTTGGTTGATGCCGAAAGGCGAATAAGGGAAGAGAGGTCATTCGATCTGGTCGCTAAAGCCGATGTGTCGGAAAATCCGGACGTCAAGAGGATCCAAGAAGAGATTGCGCACGCGTTGGGACTAAGTGAAATAGAGAAGAAAGAGTCCATTGGCCTGCGAGCGGAACTTCTTCGCAGGAGGTTGGAAGAAGAGGAGAGGAACAAAAAGAAGGTCCTCATAATACTGGACAACCTCTGGGAGGGGTTGGCCTTGAAATCGGTCGGCATTCCTTGCGGACATGACAACAAAGCCATAGGATGCAAGTTGTTGTTGACGTCGAGAGATCGAGATGTCTTGCGAAGGGAAATGGGCTGCGACAGGGACTTCCTTCTTGTTGGCCTGAAGGAGGAAGAGGCAAGAAGATTGTTTGAGAGGATGGTGGGAGACAAAGTTCATGACGACGATTTCAAACCCTCGGTGGATGAAGCACTCCACAAATGTGCCGGTTTGCCTTTCCTAATTCTCTCAATGGCCAAACGTTTTAAAGACGCCGATTTATCTGAATGGAATGATACTTTGAAGCAAATCGAGATGTGTAAAAACGAAGGAATCGGTGAGGTGATAAATAAAATGTTGCGATTGAGTTATGATCATTTGAAAGGTGAGGAGGTGAAGTCATTGTTACGACTCTGCGTTGTCTATGGCGTCTCTAAGCCCTCTGTTGAAAACTTGGTGAGGTACGCCATCGGATTGGGTTTATGTGGAGAATACAGTCGCATGGAAGATGCTAGAAATAGATTGAGCTCCCTGATCCATACTCTTCAAGCCTCTTCCCTTTTGTTGGACAATGGAAATGCTGATAGTTTCAAGATACACGACTTGGTTCGTCAGTTTGTTGTCTCCATCACTTCAAGAGATCACCCTCTTGTCGTGCTGAAAGATAAGGATAAGTCGGTAACCAAGTTGTCGAGGGACAAGCTCAAAAGTTGTAAGGCTATATGCTTTCCCTATGTTGACATGAAGGAACTCCCAGAAGAATTAGATTGCCCTGAACTGCACATATTCTTGCTGTTCACGAACGATAAATCTCTTATGATCCCAGATTCATATTTCAACTCTACGAGAAAAGTGATGGTCTTAAACCTTACCGGCATACGTCTCATTCTTTCATCTTCGTTATTTCAGTTCTTGGAGAACTTACACACTCTGTGCCTTGATGGTTGCTCGTTAGAGGATGCAGCTATTCTTGGCGAGTTAAAAGGGCTAGAAATTCTCAGCTTTGTGAACTCCAAAATGCAGCGATTGCCAAAAGAAATAGGGCAATTGGTAAAGCTGAGATTGTTAGATTTGAGCTGCTCTCTAGTTGATATAATTGAACCGGGTGTGCTTGGAAGCTTGATCAATTTGGAGGAGTTGTATATGGAGAATAGCTTTCATCATTGGAATGCAGTGGAGCAAACTCCACCAACTAATGCCAGTTTGATTGAGTTGAATAACATGAAGAATCTTTGCACTCTGCATGTATCCATTCCTGATCCGATTATGCTCCCAGAGGATCTAAACCTCGAGAACTTAACTAAGTACCGAATCCAAATAGGTAATGCGTGGCGCTGGCCAAGCGAGTACAAAGGATCAAGGACATTGGAACTCAAGTTGAACCCGACAAGTGAAGTTCTTGGGAAAGGTTGCATACAATCCATTATAGGCAAAACTCACAATCTGTTTTTGGATGGGTTGAACGGAATTGAGCAGAGTACTTGTGAGTTATCCCCAAAAGGTTTTCCAAAATTAAAGCACCTACACGTCCAGAATAGTCCCTCCATTCATTGCATCCTTGGATGGCCTTCCGATGCTACTTTTAAGACGTTAGAATCGTTAATTCTCCATAATCTCATCAACTTGGAGAAGATATGCCTCAGCCATATCTCCTCCGAAGCCTTCAGTACACTAAAAGTAGTACGCATCATGAATTGTGATAAGATGGAAGTTTTGTTTCCTCTTTCATTAATGAGTGAACTTTCACAGCTAGAAGAGATCAGTGTCTCCAAATGCTACTTAATGCGGGAGATTGTACAAGCTGAAAAATGTGGCAAAATTGACTTGCGTAACTTGCATGTGCTGAAATTGTGTGACTTGCCAAATATCATCAACTTTTCCACAGTCGGGACGGCTCCTTCGAGTAGCACTTCAGAAGGCCAAGTTGCATTCTTCAACGGGCAACAGGTAACTTTCTATCAACAGAATACAGTATCTATTAATCTTTCCTTCCTTTGCTCATTAGAATAAAACATGATTATAATGCTTATTCACTCTGTTATTTTCAGTTCATCTTTGTTTTCAAATATTTCTTATTGCAATTTTGGTATGACCTTTGCAAGATGAGGATGTGCTCACAAACGATTCTTGACAAAAGAAAAGGAGATTTGAGGAATCTCTTTGAACCAAGTAAAAAACGACCACAATCGATAATTTTTCCATGAGGTTCCTTGTACCTAATAATTTTTCATTATCACAATTTAGAAAAAAAAATTGATTTCAAGGTTGATGGATGACTAGTCGCCTGTTTTGTCTCAATCTCTCCACCATTTTCTTCCATTTTGTAACTTAAATAACCGCCTCCAAGTGATTCAACAATCGCTATAAAAAAACGGCACACGTTTATGTATGTGCAAAAATGCAAACAAAATAGATGGAGGAGAGACAAAAGTGATTATATGTTTCCTTAGGCGCACTGGCCATGCATATTAGTTGAACTTTTGGGCCAACATTTGAGGTTGAAAGTATCGTTGGGTTTTCTTTATTGTATTGAACTTTCTGACCTCAGCATTACTGCTAACCAGGTTTTCTATTGAGAAAAATTCTTCAGATAGAATAAAACTGGCTCGCTAATTCACGATCACCAATTAAGCTCTGCAATTCAAGAACTAATATCATCTTCTCTAGTTCTTGGTGATTATGTAGGGTTAAAAAAAGACTTTCTTAACCTTTGATGTGTGATTGAGTAAATGCCTCATCGTATACTCCTTCCCCTACACCCTGGCTCTCTTCTATATGTAGATCTTGAAACTTCATGAATGTGAAAAATACACGATCACCAATTCCATGAGCGAATATTGCAGGTTGCATTTCCTAGCTTGGAGAGCCTGGATATCGGTGGCATGGATAACATCGAGATGATATGGGACCATCAAGTTGCTGAGGATTCTTATCACAATCTAAAATCTCTTTGTGTGCATGAATGTAGTAAGCTGAAGTGTGTATGGGATAAGGAAATCCATTGTCAAGATAAGTTCCAGTGTCTACGTTCGGTTAGCATTTCCAGATGCGAGAGCCTCACCTCTCCATTTCCTGCCTCAGTCGCTGGAGATCTAATCCAACTTGAGGAGTTGAAGATCGATAGAAGTGGCATTGTGGAACTCATTGAGAAGGAAGGACTGGAAAAGTTGACCATCAACGTGAAAGCCATAGAAGGCCCAAGTCATGAGTTACCCATTTCAAGATATTTTGGGCATCTTAAAACTCTAGATGTCTCGCATTGTGATGGGTTATCAAAAATTTTCCTACCTACAATAGCTGGAAATTTGGTGGAACTCACAAAATTGAGAATAAGTAATTGTAAAATGTTGACAGAAATCATTAGTGATGAGGGAGGTAAGGAGGGGCATGTAGTGGCTTTCAATCAATTGAAGTATATGGAGCTCGAAGGGTTGACAGAGTTGAGGTGTTTCAGCTCTGGTAAATACACTTTGATATTCCCTCTCCTGGGAGATGTCATTGTGACCGGATGTTTTAACATGAAGTTCTTCTCTGAGGGACCAATAGAGACGCCAAAGTTGGAGAGGGTACAAGTATCGGAAGAAACATGGTTTTGGAAGGGAAACCTCAACATCACCATCCAAAATATGTTTGAAGAAATGGTATGCATGGGTTTCCATTTCTATCCAATTTGATCACCTTAAAGTAAGTGCTTTTTGCTAACTAGAAGTTTATGTTTAATGATGCATTTTTTTGACAGGCTACGATTGCTAGAGTAAACTTTGTGCAGCTGTCTGAGTTCCCTAGGCTGATGGGAAAATGGCACAGTGAATTTATTCCCCTCAAGTCACCTTGGCAATTAGAATCGCTGGTGGTTGTTAAATGTCCATCATTTATAAATGCTATGTCATCAAGATTAATGTTGGCTTTAGACAATATGGGATCATTGCAAGTGCATGATTGCGAATCGCTAGAATTAGTATTCGATCTTGAAGGGTTGGAGGCTGTGGAAAGCACTTGGGTGTTGCCTCGATTACAGTTTTTGCACTTGGTCAATCTACCAAAGTTGACAGGACTATGGGATAAAGATCTTCAAAAGATGCTGCTCTTCGGTTCTCTAAGTGCGCTGACTCTTTATAATTGCGGCAAATTGAGACATGCTTTCGCTCCGTCGATGGCTCGATGCCTTGCCAATCTTACACAGTTGGAAATAAAGGAGTGTGGTCAGATGGAACAAGTGATAGAGGGACAAGGGCGAGAAAGTGCAGCAGACGAAATTACATTCCCAATTCTATGGGTGATAAAGCTGGAGTGCTTGCCCAATTTGACTAGTTTCCTTTCGGGGAAGAATCATACGCTGAATTGTCCCGTATTATATGAGCTGAGCATTGCCCACTGCCCCAAGATGAGAAGTTTGACTTGGCAATCTGAGATTGACCAAGGCAATCATTCACTTTTTACTCCACAGGTCAGTCTTTTTTCTTCCAAGGAGGAAATGCGTCTGTATTTCCTTATTTCAATTCTTTTTGTTTTTAAGTACAAAAATGAAGTGGTAAGGACCGTAAGGTGATTCATCTTGTCGACCATGCAGTATACTCAGCCTTAGTCATCTGCCGTCAAACGAAAGAAAACATTAATGCCTCCTTGTTTTTATCACTAAGAAACACCCAAATTGTCAGCCTACGTGAGAATCGTGCAGTTTTGGAAATTTCTTCTTTGAAGTAATACAATATAATCACATTCACTGTGTCATTTTTCTTTTTCAATGTGGCAGGTACAGTTTCCTTTGCTCAAATTGATGGCCCTTTCCCACATGGACAGCTTAACCAAAATGTGGATTGATGATTCTCGAGAAACTCTCGCTTTCGAACGTTTAGGCAAAGTGGTGGTTCAAAACTGTAAGAGCCTTGAAAATCTATTTCCATATTGGGTGGCTAGTAGTCTACGCCGACTTGAGAAACTTCGAGTGGAGTTTTGTGTGATCGAGGAAATAGTGAGTGGAGATGACGCTGCACTCTCCACTACCGCTCAAGTTCTTTTCCCAAAACTGAGCTCTTTGGTGTTACATAGTATGCCACGACTCAAAAGCTTCTACCCCAACTTGCCTACTGTGAATTGGCCACTCTTGAAGAAATTGCGAGTGACTCACTGTGACAAACTGAACAAATGGACTCAGAAAGACGACCAACAGAACCTTTCAGGCGAAGAAGCACCCTCTTCATTTGAGAGGGTATGATTACAGCTGCTCTTCCTTAGTTTCTACTTATGTTCTTGAGCACACTTATTAGTCTCATGTCCACTGTATAGTCCTGTGATATTATGATACTATAGAAAGCGTGATAACCCTTCCCTATCGGTATTTGAACAGCATGAGATGTCTCTAATACAACAAGAATACTTTTCATTTGTGGACACCAATTAGATATTCCATTACCGAAATTTACAAAAATAGTAACAGATTGTAGCTTGCAAAATTAGAAGTTCCCAATCTAATCTAATTATGTCATGTATTGTGGTGCTCCTTAGAGAAGTGAATGAGGACCTATCGCGTGGCCCTGTCCGTCCATTGTGGACACATTGTCTCACCATTCAACTTTTCTTTCTCTTTTTGTTTTTTTTTTGTTTTTCTGCAGACTCTAAAAAAGTTAAATTCAAACAATTTTCTTTGCAAAACAAGTAAACTTAGAATCATAACTCACTTTATTCTACTTTGATCTTTATTTCACCCACTACATTTCATGTCCACTGAATAGCCATGTCAAGTTATGATACTGTAGAAAACTCGAAATTCTTGACTGAGTTTATACAGAACATAGGATTTTTCTAATATCTTAGGCACCCTTTTAAATTTGTGGAACCCCCCATATGTTTTAGTAACATTGTGAGTGCATTCCGTTACATAAATTTGCAAAGAATGACATATTTTTTGACACTGAGATCGTACCAGCCTCCTACTTAAAAATTTTGCTTCAAGTTTTTCCATGTTGATGGTTATAGTGGCATTCGGTTACAGTTGTATTTTGTAGCATGATTTCGAAAGCTCGAAACTTGTAGGCGGGCTCTTGAAATTTAATGAACAATAAGAACATGGCCACCTTTCATGTGAATCATCCGACTTAAGTTTACCGTTTACAGCATATGACCTATTAATGAATCCCTGTTGGATTTATTTCTTTTGTTGTATTGGAAATTTCGACAGGAGTTTCCAAACTTAGGGAGACTTTCACTAGCCGCTGAAGATATTCAGATAGTAGAAGATGGAAAGTTTCCTCATGACATCTTTGGCAAGCTAAAAGCACTAACATTGACGTGCTTTCATGATGAAAAGGCTGCCTTTCCTGCCAGATCCTTTCTAGAGGGATTTCAAAATCTACAAAGCCTTGAGGTCTTCTGTAGTTCCTTTGAAGAGATATTCCCTAATGAAGGGCTTTTTGATGACAAAAGACCTTCGGTGCTCGAAAATTTAAGGAAACTTAAGTTAAGCCACCTACACAACCTAAAGCGTGTGTGGAGGGAAGACTATTTAGTATCAAAAGTTCTCCAGAGTATCAAATCTTTTAAGGTTTGGGATTGTCCCGGCTTGACAACATTATTTCCAACCGTGACAGCCTTCAAGAATTTGACCGAGTTAGTGGTGAAGAATTCGTGTGGATTAGTACATCTAGTAACAGTTTCCGAGGTCGCAAATTTGGTGCATCTCACTTACATGTCTATAATAGGATGTGAAAGAATGAAACAAGTGGTGGCAAATGATGGAAACGAAGAAGGAAAAGTGATTTCTTTCAGAAAGCTGGAAACATTAGGACTCCACCATCTGCCAAGCCTAGTATGCTTCTCCTCCACAAGTTGCATCTTCAGGTTTCCATCCTTGAATTATTTTGAAGTGGAAGATTGCCCGAAAATGAAGATGTTTTCTAAGGGTCCTGTAAGCACACCAAAACAACTTCTTGCGACACTGTTCAGATACAACTGCAAAGTGCAGTCGGAAGGTGATCTCAATACAGCCATACAAAAGTTTTCAGCATGAACAAGTGTTGGAAATGGCACAGAGATTTAAAGGTTGCACAGTCAAATGGTACAGAGATCTGGATGTAGTTAACGTTGTACTTTATTCATATAAACTTTCAATGGCAGTCACTTACTTGAACCTCTTTTAATCGAATACAGGAGGCTGATGAATGTACTCCGGCAGGTGAAGATACAGCAATTTCAATACTTCTTTTTCATGTCTTCCTTCAGTCAGGCAACTGAAGTTTATGGCAGTTCCTATGCACATTAATAAGCACGGAGCATGGGGAGAGACCGAAATTCGAACAGCTCATCACGAAATTTTCAAGGTACGAATCTGAGTCTACAAGCTAACTCTACCCTTGACTGTGTTGTTCTCTTGTTTGATTCGAATTCCATACGGGAACTCTCTACGTCGTTAGGCTTACAGAGACCCTGCTAATTCATCCTCGTAATGTTTCTGTGTCTCTGGCTCACCATTTGCGCATATGTACGCGTTGTGGGATCTCGTAAAAGTCAAGCAAATGGATTTGGATGTGCTGAAAATTACTTTGATGTGCTTTTTATAGGCCTCAAGAAGTAGACCATTCACAAGAAGAGTATATTATTCCTAGAAAGTGAAAGCTTTCTTCTCATGTTCTGTTTGCAACTGATGCAGGTAAGCTGAATGAGCCAGGTGCGTGCAGATCTCTCGAGCCGATCAGAAAATTTAAGACAAACTCTTTCTTCCAAATTTCTATCAGGCGAATATACTGGTTGTTTTCTTGTTTCTGATGACAAAACTACCAAAGAACCAGACAGTTCCCGTTTCATTTCCTAAAGAGGCACATCAAGAAAAGCCCGCAGATCGGGCCTCTCGTATTTCAAGACAAATCATGACCGGCGAAGCTCATCAGCCACGTATGCAATACGTTACAGCAGAGGAAGCATCCGCTTTCGCTCACTTTTGTTGAGGACAGAAGTTCAGAATTGCTAGGACAAAATCTACTTCCAATTGGGCCGATTGGATAAAAGCATGAGTTATGAATGGAATGGTCCTGAAAATGTGTGAAACATTTCGTTGATCCTAGTCTTTGTAGTGACCATGTGGGCAGTGCACGAATCTTGAGTAATGAGACGGAGGAAGCTGATTGCGTAATGAAGAATTCTATGTAAAAGGACGAAGTTTTGGAATAGATTGATGATCTTTTTCTTAGAGCATCATCATGTATTTATATTAATAAAAGAATCAATCACGTATAATAAGATCCCTAATAATATGACAATCAAATCTCTCAAAAAATGAAATCCCATTAACTAGCGTACTAATGATGAAATTTATGATATTTCATCAATTGTCACAAATGCAAAGGTTTAGGACTAAATTGAAAAAAAAAGATTTAAGATTGAATTGGAAAAATTGCAATAGGCTTAAAGACTTTTTTTTGATAATTTTTTCATGTGCAATGTGATATATGACCTTTTAATTCGTTCAATGTAGATCCTAAGTTGTAACCTAATGTGCAATGTGATATATGAACTTATAATTTATTCAATGTGGCCTGAGAATTTTTAGTACATGCTCAACTTGATTCTTGAACTATATGAAAATGTGTAATATTGTCCTTTCGTTAACTTAATTCAGGGACGACATTGAACATTTTAACAACATTCCAAGAACCATATCGAACGAATTAAAATTTCAGGGGACCACATTCTGCATACTCCGAACCACGTCCGTACAAACAATCCGTTCCATTTGATCTCCTTGCCCTGACGCCTGCCTAGTGCCGGAAGGTCAAGGAAATAGAGCTCCACAACGATCCAATCAACTACAACCGGTGCGACTTACGAGAGTCGAAATCAGATTTCACAAGAGCTCATACGGACCTTATCCTAACTCATTTCCTGCGATTTCTCCCCAACAGCAGAACAGACACCCTATGCTAAAATAAGAAAAACTACAACCGCACAGGCCGGGACGACCTCAAAACCCAAATCGGATAAGCAAGTCAAAGGAATTGAGCCAGCACTCAGTGCAAAACTGTTACGCCCCGAACCCGACGAGCTCGTGTACATCCCACCAGGCCCCTCAATTACTGATCGACTCTAGGAATTTTCGGCTCACAACCTAACAACAACCATACAATATAACGCACCAACGGAAGCGAGGCTACAACTCCTATTCTTTGATACAAAAGATGACTTAGGGCATTTCAACATTAACGGCGAACTACTCTCAAGATAAAGCATGGATTCAAGTTACACTTCTAATTCTGAAATATTAAGAAAATCCTCCAGTCTTGCAGCAAAAGAGGAGATAGACTTCTCAAACGGTCGAGCTCTTCTTACACATATTTATCTTTATCTTCATTCAGGGATCTCCGTCCAAGCTTCGGGTCTTAAAGAAAAATGGGTCCCGCGACGGGGTGAGACTTATGTCCCAGCGAGCTATCCTAACCATAAACTAGGCCATTCGTCCCACCGAACCACAACAATCATAGTAACATGCAATCTTTAAATAAAACAGTGCATGACATTTCTCAAAGCACCAAGTCATGCTAAAACGAGAATTTCAATTAAAGGCAAACAGGGCATCAGGTGATCAAGCTTCTGTACTAGCTTAATGAATCGTAACATCTCATGAAATAAAAAAAAATTTCAGTCACAACTTCGCATTCACTCCGCCTCCTGCACATCATGTTTCTCTACACCGTGTCATATAGGCACCTCAGGGCATTTCTCATTTCACAACCCCGTGTCATATAGACACCTCAGGGTGTTTCATAATTCCTCAACCCCGTGTCATATAGGCACCTCAGGGTGTACTCAGTTCCCATGTGACTCCTTAGCTCAACAGCCTATTTCCTCAATAATTCCAGTCACATATCATCACAATGAACAATTAGTCACATTTTAACATCGAGGAATTCTTAGGCATTATAACACAATTCAGTTGCTTGCCAAAAGGAAACAAACACGCTTTGCCGTAAAATAATTTAAGAGAAACTGAGAATCATGGCACCACATAGACAAGCAAAGTACATTAACAAGCACATCATCAATTCAATTTCGAGAACACAATTCCATGGCCAATTAGCCCTCACGGTCCCTTCCTCATCAAAGCCCTTCGGCTTTCAACCAATCAACCAATAAAAGCCATTCAATTCAATGATTTCTCGATGAAAAACATCCAGTCACGTCCAAATGTCCTAATAAAGGTTTATGGGTCACTCACCTTCATCCGGGCTAGCCAAAAATCCATCGATAACACCTCGTCAAGCTTGATTCAAACTCATGTCACCGCTGTCCAAAACAGGGCAGCAACTCAATTAGAAACAATCCGACGTTTCGACCAATTTATCTATTCCAATCTCGATTCCATCACTAGTACACCTCGATAACACCTCAATTGACATTCTAATATGTCCCAATAACAATTTTAGAGCACGGCGACACCTCAAATAGCCCCCAACATAACCGGTTTGCACAAATCCAAAACAGAGCAGAACCGGTTTGCTTTCTCATGCACCAATAGCCCACTAATCAATCTTAAGCTCCAATTTATCACTCAATCAACTTGTCAAGACCTAGATTTATGTCTAGGACATCCCCTAATGATTTGGAAGCAAAATAACACCTCTAGGATGTCCAAATGGTTCGGCCTCCACAGATTGCCTACCGGTCAGAATTTTGCTCAATTCTGCCCCATCAAACACAACCATGAAACACTCATAAATATCACTTGAAAAATTCATTTCTGGTCATCAACATGTAGTACTATATGTTATGTAACTTCCATAAAAATTTCGGAGCCAAATGAAGTCTCTAAGAGGGTGAACCATGGCCCTCTCTCAGTTAGATCAGAATCTGTTCACTTTTCTTCCAAAAATCACCATAAATTAACCAGACCTCCAAAAATCATGAAACCAACGGAAAAATATCAAGGACATCTTGAACTAACCTGTAGTGGTTGGCGGCCAGCCAAAAGGTCATCGGAGGGGGCGATCATATGGACCGAACGTGGCGGGCAGAACCGGGCGAACTGTGCAGTTTTTTGTTCTTGGTGAAAAACACAAAATGAAGAGGAAGGGAAGGGTGGTCCACGAAATTCTGAAGAGATGGCAGATGAAATGTGGCTCCATTCAATTTTTGGTCAAAATTCTAGATTGTTTGGCTTAGTGGATAATTAATCACTTTCATCCAAGTCATGACACTTGTCCACATATCAATAATATCAAGCTC
Organism: Rhodomyrtus psidioides; assembly: GCA_021437785.1. Classification (NCBI taxonomy): domain Eukaryota; kingdom Viridiplantae; phylum Streptophyta; class Magnoliopsida; order Myrtales; family Myrtaceae; genus Rhodomyrtus; species Rhodomyrtus psidioides. The sequence goes on along the minus strand of JAILYB010000003.1, from coordinate 14,871,999 downwards.
CAATGACTAAATTGCCCCTCAGATTTTTCTGCAACCTCCTTGGGGGAGAAGTAAATGTCAAATGACTAAAATGCCCTTCTCAAATCATTAAGACAAGGTTAACTCTCCAAGGGCAAAATGGTCTTTTCTCACCATTCGTCCGAAATTTCAATTTTTCAATATTTTCGTCCTCAATAAAATGACGTCTAATTCATGTCAAATGTTGTAATCCCTCATTTCCATTTTCAAATTCCAAAATCCTAATTCGTGGTCGAACCATCCGTCTATCGAAATTTCAGTTTTCCTATTTTGAATGATCATTGGCGAGGCGACGTCAAACTCTTTTCCAAAGTTGGAATTCATCATTTCCATTCTTCCAATTTTGAGATTACATTCCATATCTCAAGCCTCGAGGGACGAAAATTCAGAATGTCACAAAAACCAACAGATGTAGCAGATGATCCTTAATCGAATAAGTAGGGCAAGCACCGCGAAAGCCGTGAGGGACAATCAGCGGCCCCCAATGTGGCCGTGAAATGTGAATGAATTCCCTCTCCCACGACTCTTAATGAATGAAGCATAAGCATCCTTATATATGGAAAACTAGGTCAAGTTAGGTGCTGTAACTTATGATTCATAAAATAGTCCCACCTCGCAAGATGCTCTCCAATTTAATCATTAAAAGACCTACTCACGCTCAATTGGGCCTATTTCATTCTTGCTAGGCTGCATTTGCTTCTCGCCAATTCGATTCACGGGATCGTTTTTGGTTTAATTAAGATACAATGAATGCTGAAGCTAATTAAAACTATATAAAAAAAGATTAATATTTTTGTTTAGGGGCTGGAGTTGGTCCCTAATTAAATGCTTAAATGACTAGCCAAATTTTAGGTGTCAACACCAGACATAAGGCCCTAAGCTGCAAGTTCATTACCACTGTAAATCAACCGTTACCGTGCATCCCACCAAGCAACAACCACGGGTTAGCCTAGTCCACCGCTAGTCGGTCGCAAATTGAGCCAATTTTGTCAAGTTCAAATTTGGGAAGTGAATATTACATATTAATTTGGAATGTCTTGTTGCCTATTTGGCTGCATATCTTATCTAACGAAAAGTGTAGGCATGACAATTAGGAAAAATATTTGCTAATTCGCAACCGCACACTTGGAATTAATTTTATCTATAAGGCCATAGATAGAATTAAAGGCATAGCCAGCATTTCGAATTCCATAGGTTGTTCTATAAGGTGTTTAATCAATAATTAATTCGAAAGCAATCACGAGAATATTCAGATTTATTTATCTTCTTTCTTTGTTTAAATTTATTTAATTGTGGATTATTATCTCTTGCATATTTGATAGCATGTTTAAAATTCTAAGATATATTGCAATAGATAATTGCTGCATATAGATTATATTGGGCCCAAGTACACAACAAGTGTCAAAACTTATATATGTTGCTTATTTTAGTACCAAAACTTTCAAAACGATCACTTAAGTGCCTTTTAAAAAAAAAACCGATTACTCCATTGCCAAAACTTTCAAAACGATCACTTTAAGCTCTAAATTATTTTTGAAAATGCTCACTTTAGTTCTAACTCCGGCAATCCACGTTAGCTCAAATATTAACAAAAAATAAACCACATTGTGAGCCACGTTAGCTTAAATCGGAGAAGTGATCATTTTTTTTAAAAAAAAATTGCACTTAATTAATCGTTTTGATAGTTTTGGCACTAAATTGAGCATTTATACAAGTTTTGGCACTTGTGGTGTACTTTAACTGATTGGATTGCATATCATTATAGTTAGATTGCATATTTAATTCAAATCGCAATCTTGTAATGGAATCATATAGATGACTTGCACGTTTTATTGATTTCCAAAATAATTTAGATTAGATTGCATTCGAGGATAGAATTTGCATATTTAGATAAACTTGCATGTTTAAAATTTTCTATTTTAGATAGGGTAATATTAGGATAGGTTTCAAGCATAATCTATGTTAAATAGCCACTCAACTGCTTTGATATGTTACTTCCCTCATTATATATGAAATTCACAAATCTTTAAGCTAGAAAAGCTTTATTTTGTGGGTTATCCTCTCATAGAGATCTTGCAGTTTTTTCCACAAAGTATCCACTTTCATTTATTGAGTGACACGATGAAACACACTATATCACCAATTCATTGTTGAATAAACCCAATCATTTTCCTATTCATTCGCTCTCACTCTTTATATTCCTTATCTCCTTTAGTCTCATCACCATCAACGGGATCATACAAATCTTTGCAATATAATGTGTCTTTTATCCGAGGACTTCAAATGGGGTAATTCGAAGTATTAACCTAAGCATCATGCCACTATTTTCTTCTTCCATTCAACACTAGAATCTCAATGCTAGCTCTAATATTATTATTATTTTGTTGGGAAACTTCGGCAACAATTCACCAAGAACGAACCCAATCCAGGATCAACATCTTTCCCAAAACTAAACCAACCAAAATCAACTTATGTCCAACAACAACCGGTAGTATATCCAGTAATTCAAACTCAAAATAGGTAAATATAATACCGAAATGATAAGGAAACAAAGGCAACAACAATACCAAAATTTTACATGAAAACCCCAATAAAGGAAAAATCACGAGTGGCCTAAAGATTTCACTAATTACCAAGGACAATAGGATACTCAAAGAGTTCTTATCTAACCACACACTAAAGGTTCAACATCAATAATACAATCGTATTTCATCATCATAAATGTGGATTAACACAAATAAAGCAAAGAAACTTTACCTGTGATTGGAGAATTTGGAGAATGTTCTCATCAAACGAAACTAATCAACTCGTAGCCATGGATTTCACGAATAACATATTGCAATTTGAGTCAATTCTGGTAACGTTTGTCCTTCAAATCGGACCGCAAAATTGCGGCTGTCTCTCCCCTGTTTTTCTCGGTGTTCACGGTGAAAAGCGCTCACTCTTTTTCTCCTCTTGGGCACACGCACACTCAAGACTCACGAGCGCTCCTCTCTTTCTTTTCTTCTTTTTGCTTTTTGACTTTTCATTTTTTCATTTTTTTTGTTAGCTAGGCCCCACATTGGCTGGCGGATCCATCCAAAAATAACTATTTAATCAATCACAAGAGTACGGTAATTTTTTTTTTAAAACATTCATTATAAATGTCAAGCCACATCAGCTTTCGAGCACTTAGTGCTCGTTCTTGAAAAACGGTGGCATTCAAGTGAGCCTTTTTTAGAAGGAATAATTATATAAATGTTCCTGAATTTTAATAGAATATGTAATCTGATCTCTGAACTTTTAATTTGTTCAATTTAGTCCCTGAACTTTGGTAGAATATGCAATTTGATCAATAAACTTTTGACTTGTTCAATTTAGTCCATAAACTTTTAGTGCATGTTCATTCTAGTCTCTGAATTATAAGAAAATATTCAATATAGTCATTTTGCTAATTTAATATCAGGGATAACGTTGAACATTTTCATATAGTCCAAGGACTAAATTGAACATTTACTAAAAGTTCAGGGACTGAATTGAACAAATCAAAAGTTTAGGGATCAAATTGCACATTTTGCCAAAGTTTAGGGACTAAATTGAACAAATTAAGAGAATACAAAAAAACCAAATATCAGCGCATTCAGAGGTTCTCTCTCGAACCCTTCTCTTCTCTCTCCCCGACGTTACTGTTCTTCCCTTCGGATCCAAGGCGTTTTCTCTTGAACACGCTGTTGGATCAGCCCGAGCTTCTCAGTAATTAGTCGCCCCTCCTCCGTGGTCCTTCTCACCGTCTGGATCCCTTTGTCTTCCCCTCTCTCGGTCCGGATGGCAGATCTACTGTGAACAAAGCACATGGCTGCTCTATCCCCAAATCGAACAGGGTGTTCTCGGCAGCTGGGTGCCGGCGTCGCCAAGGCCAACTCCCGCGAGCTCTCCGAGTCGTCCCAGCGTCCTATTGAGGGTATTCTTGGTTCCATGGCTGTTGGCCATGGGTTGGACCCAGACATCGCAGCTGCAAGGAAGAAAGCAGTTGCAATTCATGGTGATGCAACCACTTCAGTGGGCAAGCACCTGACTCTGCAGACTCGTCCAATTAGAGGAAGGAGTAGGAGTCGTAGTAAGGCCACTTTCAGGCCATCGAAATCTCGAAATGCTTCTTCGCAAAGGGCCCCTGCTTCAGCTCCGGGTCAGGATGCAACAGCAGCTAATCAGCGCACTTGGGCGGCTGTGGCAAAAGCTGCTGAGAAAGGTTATACTCTTACCTTCATACCTCCGGCTGTTGATAATAATGAGGTGGTAGTGCAAATCTCAGATGAGATTCTAGAGGCCACAGACCCTAGATGGCATGAATGCTTGGTCGGTTATTTTGTGGGTAAGAAAAAACCATTCAAACTTACTGAGGCAGTTGCTAAACATTTGTGGGGTGTGAAACTGGTTGAAGTTATGGCCAATGATGAAGGTTTCTACTTCTTTCGTATTCCAGATGCTGATTACCGTAGAAGGATACTTGAATCTGGACCAATTTCAGTTTCTCGGGTCCCTATGTTTCTTAAGCAATGGCATCCACTTCTGGAGCTGAAGAAGGATCAACATGACTCTATACCAGTGTGGATTAGACTAAGACATATCCCTTACTCCCTATGGTCTGCCCCGGGTATAAGTGCCGTAGCTAGTGCCATTGGCAAACCACTATATGTAGACAGGCAAACGGAAAGTATGAAGATGATTTCTTATGCCCGTGTCTGTGTGGAAATTAATGCAAGGCAGCCTCTTTGAGACTCGATTAAAGTATTATTGGGGGGGACCTCTCTCTCTATCAGTGTTGAGTTTGAATGGAAACCTGCCATATGCAATAAGTGTGGTGTTTTTGGCCATCGCTGCCCACTTGCTGTGTCAACTGCTACCTCTCCCTCTGTACCTGAAGCACCCGTCCCCTTGCAGCCCCCTAGTCCCTCTCCCTCAGTAGCTGATATTCAGCATGTTGTGGGCATGAAGCAAGCCTCATTCCTCTCGGCTGCTCCTATTGATGGCCCTACAGTTAGGGATTCTCCAGCGCAGGATATTACAGTTGAGGTGGTTCTCAAGGCACAAACCTCTCCCGATGGTGATGTTCAGTTATCTCCCATTCCGGAACCTGCAATAGGTTCTCAAGTTGCTTCGTCAGAATCTTCGGACTCAAGTGAGGAGTCAATTGAAGAGAACTTTGTAGGAAGTGATATTGAAGTGGAACCACCATCTCTTCACAATACACGGTTACAATCTGCAGCCTCTCAAGTAGCAAAACTCTTGGCCAACAAGCAAGCTATCACCGACCCTTCTTTAGTGCAACTGGCAGGCTCTATCACTCTGGTTAACAGCCCTGGCTCTAGTAAGAAGAAAAATAAGGCCTCTAAGAAGAAAAGGCCTTACCGCCATAGGCGGTAACCTTTCTTTCCCCTCTTTTTTTGTGATGTTTTTTGGAGTATGGAATATTAGAGGACTTATGAATCCTCTCAAACAGGCTGAAATTAGGAACCTTATAAGGGCTAATAAACTGTGTTGCGTTGGTATTCTTGAGACCAAGGTACCTCAATCACTTTTTGCTGGAATCTCTACTGCCTTAGTTCCGGGTTGGGAGTGGTTCGCCAATTATGAGTTCTCTGATCGCGGTAGGATATGGATTGGTTGGAATCCAGCTTTGGTGAATTTTGAATTGTCTTCTATTTCGTCGCAGGTCATACATGGTCATGTACATTTGCTGACCTCTAACAAGTCTTGCTGGCTTTCGATTGTCTATGCGGAACACACTTTTGTTAATCAGCGTCATTTATGGGCTGATATTCTTATTCGTAGCGAGGAGTTGGTGAATTTCCCTTGGCTACTAGCAGGAGACTTTAATGCCATTCGCGACCCATCAGACAGAATTGGGAGCTCAGACTTATGGCTTCCCTCATACGATGAATTTGGTCAATGTATCATGGAAGCTGGATTAGATGATCTCCGATACATCGGTCAACGTTTCACTTGGTCTACTTCTTCCGGGGAGACTCGTAAACAAAGGAAGATTGATAGGGTGCTCATTAACGCCCGATGGAGCAGCGAATTCTCCTTCTCTGAAGCTACCTTCTTGCCACAAGGAGTCTCGGATCATAGTCATATGATCATCCGCATGTTACCCGCACCAAACTCTAGGAAGCCTTTCAAGTTCTTCAACTTATGGATCACTCATCAGTCCTTCTTGCCTTTGGTAAGCCAGGTATGGGATATTAATGTTCGTGGTAATCCCATGTTTCAAGTTTGCACAAAGCTCAAAATTCTTAAGAGGCGTCTCAAACTATTTAATTGGGAGTACTTTTCGGATATTTCGGCTCGGACTAACGAGGCTAGAGAAGCTCTTCAGTCTGCCCAAACAGCTCTTCAGCTAGATCCATACAACCAACGGCTGGCCGACTTTGAGAAAGATTGCCGTAGACACTTCTCTACGCTCCAACTTCAAGAGGAGTCTTTTTACAAACAGAAATCACGGGTTTTATGGCTGAAGGACGGGGATTTGAATACCAAGTACTTCCACCATTATGTAAACAAAAGACAACTTCGTAATAGACTGCTCTCAGTGACTGACGGCTCGGGTTTTGTTCTAACTGAACCAACCCAAGTCCGAGCTCATATCGTCTCCTACTTTGAAGATCTTCTCTCATCCTCTAGGCTGTCGCCTCGGACATCGTTTCAGGAAATCAGGTCTGTGATCGAACAACCTTTAAATCATGACCAGATCATCTCTTTATCACGCGCCGTGTCTTCAGATGAGATCCGCTCCACTTTTTTTTCCTTAGCTCCTAGTAAGGCTCCAGGTCCTGATGGGTTTAATGTTGAATTCTTTAAGGCAGCTTGGGACATTGTGGGCCAATCTGTGATATTGGCAATACAGGATTTTTTCAACTCTGGTTCCCTTCTCCGGGAAATCAATACCACTATTATTTCGTTGGTGCCTAAAGTCCCAAATGCTAGTGCCATGAGTGAATTCAGACCGATAGCCTGTTGCAACACAATTTACAAATGCATTACCAAGATCTTGGGTAATAGAATTTGTGGCATTCTCTCTTCTGTCATCAGTTCGCCACAGAATGCCTTTGTTAAGGGCCGTCGGATTAGCGATAACATTATGTTGGCTCAAGAGTTATTTACTGGCTTTCATCAAGACCCATATTTACCGAAATGTGCTATTAAAGTTGATTTCAGGAAAGCCTACGACACGGTGGACTGGAATTTTCTCCGTATGGTTTTACAAGCATTTGGATTCCCGGTAGGTTTCACTAACCTCATTATGACTTGCGTCACAACTCCTAAATTTTTCGTCTCTATCAACGGGGAGCTTCATGGATTCTTTTCTAGCGGAAGGGGACTCCGTCAAGGTGACCCTATGTCAGCTTACTTATTCACTCTAGTTATGGAGGTTTTTACGGGCATTATTAATCTCCAAACTCGACAGCCTGGCTTCAAGTTTTTTTGGAGATGCAAAGCAACACGGTTGTCCCATCTTTTCTTTGCCGACGATGTTCTTATCTTTGCTGAGGCTGACCCCACCTCGGTAAATCTTATTAAGGTGGGTCTAGAAAGGTTTTCCGACTGGTCTGGTCTCCAACCAAATATGAGTAAGAGCGAATTCTTTTGCTCAGGTGCCTCGGAACTACTCCGTCAGCAACTCCTCTCGTTACTTGGTTTTCAAGAAGGTGCTTTGCCATTTCGATACCTCGGGGTTCCCATTGTATCAGGCCGACTAAAAAAGGTACATTGCACATCTTTGATAAACACTATCACAGCTAGAGCACGATCTTGGTCGCAACGTTTCCTCTCCTTCGCAGGGCGTCTTTTGCTAGTCAAGACGGTCCTCCACGCCATCCAGGTTTATTGGTCTTGTGTATTTATCCTTCCTAAGTCTGTTCTTCTTCGCATTGAACAAATTCTTAGGCAATTCCTTTGGAAGGGCCCGGAGTTAGGTACAGGAGGTGTTAAGGTATCGTGGGACAACTCCTGCCTACCAAAGGAAGAGGGGGGCCTTGGCATTCGTCGACTTGTAGACTGCAACAAAGCCACCATGCTAAAACATATTTGGCTACTCTTCACGGATAAAGAGTCCATTTGGTGCAAGTGGATTCACTCAAACTTTCTCAAGAATAAGAATTTTTGGGTGGCAAACAGACCGACTCTCTGTTCCTGGTCTTGGAAAAAAATTCTTGACCTCAGAAAAGAGTGTGATCATTTATTTCGCTAGCGGCTGGGAAATGGCAATATATCATTCTGGTTTGATGCCTGGCATCCGAGGGGTCCTTTATACAAATTATTTTCTGACTTGGACATTTACAGATCTGGTATATCTCGGATGGCCACAGTTCGGGATTTTCTTTCCACTACTCATTGTCCCTCGAGGGTGAACACCGTCATGGGAACTTGGAATGATCCTATACCGTCCCTCTCCCCCGAGAGTCGTGACACCCTTCTTTGGCTTGGTCATCCTTCAGGCGCCTTCTCCTCTAATTCGGCCTGGGATTATTTTCGACATAGAGGTCAGTTGGTCCAATGGAACTCCTTCATCTGGGACCATCACCATGCTCCTCGGCACTCTTTCATTTTGTGGCTTATTACTCTCAACAGGTTGCCGACTCAGATTATCCTTCTCACCTACCGGCGTATTAGGGAAGGTAATTGTGCGTTTTGTAATTGTCGGCCTGACTCTGTTGATCATCTCTTTTTTGGTTGTAGAATCACAAAAGCTCTTGCTTTGTTTTGGTCGGCTAAGTGCAATCTCGCTTGGCATAATGCTTCTTGGCATGATAACCTTTGGTGGGCTATGAGACATATTCGTGGCCATGCCTTCCACCAATGTATAACTAGATTCTCTTTTGGAGCCCTTTGTCACATTATATGGTTAGAGCGGAACCATATACTCTTCCGCAACAAACAACTCAATTTGACATCCATTAAGGCGCGCCTTCAAATGATTGTTAAAGATAAGGCTCTCACTTTTAACCATGTTGAAGACAATGACAGAAATAGAAGGATGCAAGCTTCTTGGGATATCTCCTCTGCAATCTTTGATTGATGTTGAGGGGACTTCGACCTTTGCTATCGCATTCTGGCCGTCTTGTTTGGCCTTAGGGTTGTACATAGCTTTCTGTATATGTTATACAGGTTCTTTTTGTGTTAGTTTAGTTGCCACTTTGCGTGGCTTTTGTTTTCTTAGCTATGCTTCCCGAGCCGCCCTTACGCCTTAGGCGACACTTCGGTGGTGTGCGGTGGAGGATTGTTTGTATTCTGCGCTTTTTTCAATATATATCTTACCTTTACCAAAAAAAAAATTGAACAAATTAAAAGTTTAGGGATTAAATTGCACATTCTGTCAAAGTTTAGAGACTCTTTGTATCATTTTGCCTTTTTAGAAGTTATGGCATTCAATCAGTCGAACAAAAAAAAAAATGAAGTAACCGCCGTGCGAAAATATGACCCGTGTGGTGTCCTAATCTCCATATAAAATAGAACATGTAAAGAGAGGAAAAGGCAGCTCTCAATTAACTAAAAAAGATTGTCTTGAATAGCCATCCGAGCAATCCTAATCTACAAGAAACTTTACGTTATTTGACCCGTGAAGAAAACGCTGATGCATCAGGTGTTGGTCAAGTATTGTTCCGTTGAACACATGACCACAAATTGGTCAGAGAACAGCCGCCAAACTCCCACCATGGTTTTACCAATCAATGCCTAGTTCTCTTGAAAGGAAGAGTCCGTTGATGTAGAGAATGACAGCTTCTGAAGCAACAATATAATCCCGCAAGTAAGTCTTCACAGAGTTCTCTGCGAGAAGAAGATGGTGCTGAGAAGAAAGCCCACCATTATTGAAACAAGTCAAATAAACTCAAGCAGAAGTTCAGTCCATCACTACAATCATTCCTTTATTAGCTTCTCTTCATTCACTCTATCTGGCCTTTACTAGCATATGGAAACCAGCACACTGCTCCTCAACGATAAGCAATCTACAGTGCATGTTGCCGTCATTGATTGAAGACATCCCTGCTTTACAAGATACTTTTAGATGGTGTTACCTAGCTGTAAGAAATATAATCGCGCGTTCCCTCGTGTGACATTGGCAACTGATGCAAGGATTAATCCATAATCAACTACGTTAATATACCATTGTCGAACTTGTTTTATAGCTATGCGTCTTATAGGAGCTTCCAATGGTAATCCACACTTTCACATCACATGCCTTCTTGCACTTTCCAAATAAAAATATCTTTCAATTCTCGCTGGAGCTTGCAAATAATGCACGACAGAATTTCGAAGCCGATCGTGCTTCTCTTCTGTATCGACATTCATTCCTTTAAGCATTTATTAAATGAGCAGCGTAGATGATATGTTAGTACTGATTCTATGTACCCATTTTTCTTCCTCAACCCAGAAAGTGTAATGTGAAATAGCAGAATGGCTCCAAAATCAATGGATTGGCATCAACATAATCGATGTTAGAAACAGAGGAGCTAACCAGCATCCCACAAAACATGGTAAAAGTATCTTTAGGCATGTTTAATATAAGATAGTGCTATAAATACATAAAATCTCACCATCCTCATTGACTTTCTTCAACATCTTTTCCCTTGTGGGAAGGGCATACAACCCAGCAGCTACAGCTTTCCTAATAGCCCACCCATGGTGAGGAGCAAGAGCCTGTGCGTAAGCCTTGGATACTGCATCCTTGAAGGAATCCTCCCTACCGAAAAAAAAAAAAAATAGGCCATAGATATCGCGCCCATAACGACATGTGAAAGCAATGTCAAGCGCATTGCCTGAAACAAGCTAATGAGGATTAGCCAACAGATCCGAAGCATTCTAAACTCACTACTTAGCTTTAACGACAAATCAACATCCTTCTTTATCTCATGTCTTCTTTGTCCTCCCCTCATTGCGGCATCCCTTCTGCAGAACTACATCGACCAGACACATCCCGTGTCTAACCCACTTTATACGTCCCTCCCGACCCATCCTCGATCGATGCAGCACCAACTTTCTTTTAGAGATATGCACTCTCCAATTTGGTTCTAAATAATGATTTCCTTTTTTTTTTTTTTATAACCAAGGTGTTTGGGCCAACTTGCGCACACTTCGACTATTCATCGGAGGAGACTAGCACAGCAACCCACTGCCATGGCCATTATATTTCCTTTTAACATTCACAAAAGATCACTATTTCATTTAGTCTAGGGAAAAAGTTATCCATTTTCCACGACATCTTGCTCAACAGTATCTTGCTCTAGAGTAGTTTGAGCCCTTTGTTAAGTGGGACACGACCCACTTAATATCGTTAGCAATCCAGGAAACACACATTTTGATGTAGGACAACTAGCATATAATTTTTGGGGAAAACGCAATAGTACGATTTTAGATAGAGTTTTATGTATTTTTCTATTTTAAGAATTTTAGCGATATAGATAATCGCGATATTTGATTTCAATCCCGTTTGATTAGATTAGATTAGATTAGATTTGTTTTAGTGTTATCTTCTGCAATCCTATTTCCTTTATGAGTCTTATTTATATAAAGGACGTCCTCTCTTTGTAATGGACACGTTATTATCAATCAAACATAGTTTATTCTGAGGAATTGTTTTCGCTTATCCTGCGTCATATTTGCTACTTGATAGTTGAATTGTGCACAGATAGATTCTGAGGACATTTTAGATCCTACTCTCGATCAGACTCTGAACTAAGTTCTGAATTAATTTGTTTAAATTCTGCATTATCTTTTAAAAAGGTTCAAAATCACCTATACATCCTTCTGGAGACGTTGAAGAAGTAGCACAGAAGATAAAGCTGAACGTGATTTACATACTCTGATTCGAGCATCTGTTCAAAGAGTGCCCTGACCATTTCCAGGCCACGATTTACCCTCAGGAGATTTCTCGAATGGCTACCTGCTTTCCTTACGCAGTTTCTTTCCATATCGTGATCCAGCAAAGCCTGCAAGGTCACGATTGACTTGGATGCATCTGCCAGATCATGAACCTGTTTTCCCCACAGGAGAAAAAAGTAAGAAAAAGAACAATTGCAATCTCGACGATCGGAGGGAGCCAGGGAAAAGAATCTAGCACCCATGCAAGTCGCAGCCCCTCGGCAACGAGTAAATACCTTGGGGACAAAGTCCATCTCGGCGAACTTGAAAGCGATGCCGAGGTAGCCGAGGAGAGGGAACACGAGGGTGCAGGCGTGAGAGAAAGGCGCCACCTCGACGTCCGCTGTCTGGGAGTTCACCACCGCCGCGAGCTCCTTGAATGACTGGGCGATCTTCCTCAGTGGCTTGCCCTCCTCGTCGGCTGGCTCGGCCATCGATCGGGAATCAGAATCAGGCAGTCCGGTTAAGCTATATTTCTTTTATTCGGCTTAATAGGCGAGCTCATGCATGGGGAGAAGTTGGTTCGGACGTTGCGTCCCACGTGATAATGTCTTTTGACGACCAAAAAGACCGAACCATTCGCGCATCCGTAAAACAATCTTCTTTTGGCATGTAAACAGAGAAGACGCGATCCGGGTTTCCACGACAACCGGCAAGGATGGTGCTTAAAAGAGAGGCAATCACCAACGGTGGGGGCGGCCCTTGATCGCGACGTTCTCTAGCCTAGCCTGGTCTCCACAGTAAAGAATCTCGAGAAATTAGCACAAGGGGTTCTGTGCTTTATGTCGAGGAATCTTTAAATTAGGTACATGGCCATTCCGAACGAATGCCCTAATAAACTTGAAATAGATAACTTGTTTCAACGAGGATGTTAAAGCCGAGTTCAATTGAGCCAAGGGATGTGTGTGTGTGTGTTTTTTGTTTTGTTTTTAATCACTGTGCTTAGGCACCAAAATCAATTCGTGATCCACCACGCCCAATCAAATTGACTTTTGAGGTGATGCCAAATATTTGTTACTGTCCCCACTGCTTTAATTTTCGTTATCTGTCCTCCCACCGTGAAGCACGGGTACAGAAGATTTTTGATACGTGCTGCACATGACTGGACACGCTTGGACACACGGTTTCGAGCTCCGACACTTGATCAACTGAAAGGACACATGAGGGACACGTGAGGCCCAGGCACGGGGAGTCAAAATAAAATAATAAAAAATCAAAATTTTTCTGATCTAATCTTCATCTCCCGCATTCTCTACCTTTTGCTCTCTCGGCTCTGTCGCGACTCTCCTCTCTCTCTCTCTTGCGGGCTGCTCTTGGATCTGTCAAGACTCGCCTCCGCTGGATGCCTTGAAGGAAAACGGCGAGAAAGTGAGGGAAAATGAAGATGGGTGTTTGACTGAGGCCTTCTCAGGGTTCATGCGAGGCTTTCGTCGCGAGGGAAAGGGGCTGCCTTTTGGGAAATGGATGACCTAACCTTGCAATCTGGGCCGTCCGTGTTATGAATGGATGATCCAGATTATAACTAATAAAAAAATATATAAAAAATTTAAAAAATTATCCCCTAAAAACAAAAGATCAGGGCCATCCGTAAAAAAATGGACAGCCCGGATTGTAAGGTTAGGTGCCTAACTTTCTGAGGAAAGGTTAGGCGATCCGAATCCTGCCTTTTGTGTTCGATCATAGAAATAGCAACTGCATGCACAGAGAACCCCCCCAATCGTCAGATTCCTCCCCACCTTCCCCTCCCTTCTCTCCCCCTCTATGGGGGGGGGGGGGGGGATTTCGACGGCACAAATTGCTAGGATTCGAGAAAAAGTGGCCAAGATCGAGGAAAATGAAGATTGGGGAAGAGAGAGAAAATGCTTTTAAGTAAGCATGAGTTACAACAAAAAGTTAGAGAACAAGGGGAAAAAAACTTAAATTTTTATTTTGGTAAGAAGGGAATAACTATTGGAATTTTTCTCTTATCAAACTTGTAACTTTAAGATCAAATGTAATCATTTTGGATAGACCAATCTTGATATAAAAAATTTATTTTTATTTATCAAATCACAAAAATGATAATTTATTATGTATGCATAAAAAATATTTTTTTAATATGTAATGTGTCCCAACGTGTCAAAATTTTCTATTTTTTTTTTAAGAAAGTGCGCATCGATGTGTCATGTCGTGTCGTGTATCGTGTCGTGTTGGTGCTATATAGCCCTCCCTCGCCTTTCTTAGCTTTCTGTGAATACACTCATTTTTCTTTGGACGGCAAATACTTGCCGGACTTGTCCGATATATTACAGTCGTTGATTTTATAATATTCATTAATTTTCTACTTGCCCTCGACCGAAATACTATGGTCTGGTCAACATTTTCTTGGAATTTGTGTAAATAACAATATTTTTATGTTAGTAATCTATCTATTCAGTAGTGCAAAATATTAAGTTAGGTGGAGCCTAAGGCTGCGTACGATGACTTCCTAGGAAAAATGTTTCTATTCCAAAAGTGTTCCCAGAACACTTTTAGAACAGAAACGTGTATGGTAAAAAAATATTCCAAAAGTGTTCTCCGGAACACTTTTGGTCTAAGGAACACTTTTGAAGAAACAAAAAAAACTTACTTCTGGGCTTCGGAACACTTTTTGAAACACTTTTTGAACTACCATCCACTGCCGCCAACGCGGCCACTACTGGTTGGCCACCGTCGCCTGCTGCCCGCCTCAAGTTGCCGGCCGCCGCCGCCGATGCTGATCGCCGCGAGCGGAAAAAGTATTTTTTTTTGTCTAACCAAACGTATTTCTGTTCCCAAAAATTGTAGTCGAGAACAGAAACACAAAAAAAGTATTTTTATTCAAAAAATGTTCTCAGGAACAGAAACGTTACCATACGTAGCCTAAGTGGCCACGTTTTTTATTCTTACGGAGAATGCAACAAATCTAAGGGCACACATGACAACACTTTTGGAGCTAAAATTCATTTAGTAACTCAACTTTAAGAGCAGACATTCATTTGGCTACGTAACTTAATTTTCCTACTTGTAGAATATTTTTTTTGCTCCAAAATTGAAAAAGAAAAAGAAAATAAACAATATAAAAAAATAAATTTCTAATCAAAAATTGATTTTTAGATCAGAAGTTTTGCTATGCTGGTTCAATTCTCCTAGCAAGGAGAAGTAGGGGTGTCAGAACTGAATTGCGAACCGAATCAAGAACCAAACCGAACTGAAATTTTATATATTTTTAGTTCAATTTGATTCTCAGTTCAGTCAGTAAAAAAAACCACAAATTTCTTATCGGTTCAGTTTTTATTGGTTCAGTTCAGTTCAATAACTGAACCGAACTATTTATATATGAACTTTGATACTCACGGTTCAGGTTTGCTTCTCAAACTCAAAAACATGAACCCTAAATTGGACAACCACTCCGTTGCTTTTTTCCGTCTCTCTTGTTCGGACAACCTTCTCGCAAGACCATCTCGATTTTGTCAAAGATTCTTGCATCTCTCTAGCTTCGTTCATCTCGTAGGGATTCTCCAGCTTCTTACGTGTCTTTTGATAGGAATCATGCCCCAATTCCAGAACAAATAACCCAAGCAAACAATACACAGTAGTAGAATATACCGATAAAAGAACAAAATCGGAAGAACACACCAGAGAATTTGTTATTGAAGTTCATCCAAACCTGGATTACGTCCCGCACAAAGGCACTCTGTGAATCCACTAGTCTTCGAGAAAAGTAGGATATAACTGATTATCTTCTTACAAGATTGGAGGAAAAAGAAAACGAGATCACTCAAGAACACCGTCACGGTCTCTCTTCTTCTTTTCTCTCTATTCGCTACTTTGCGTTTCTATCTACTCTTATCCTCTGACGGCTACAACCTCTATATCCCTAATATATGAGGAGTATATTTTAACATAGAAGAAAAAGAAAGGTTAAAAGACAAAAAAAGCACTTAATGATATATTTTGGCTTTACGACAAATATATCTGATACACCAAGCAAGTTTGCATCCATCATCTTCAAAAAACTAGCTATTGGAACTTGTGCTTCTGCGATACTCCACATCAATTAACATGGAGTAATGCCAATAGTAGTAATATAGAAAGTATGCTTCTCTCTGTCCACTATCTTGGTAAACATGTCAACCGGATTTTTTGAGCCATCGATCTTCGGCAGCTTTAACTCGTTATCTTTCAATGCTGACCTGATGAAGTGATAACGTTTCTTGTTATGTCTAGTTCTTGAGTGATAAGTTGCATTCTTTGCTAAGTGCATTGTACTTTGACTATCACTCCACAATGTGCTCACTGGCTATTTTCGATGTAGCTCATCCAAGTGTCGCGACCCTCTCCCGAGCTGTGGAGCGGGAGCGGGCTAATGGGCCGCCCGATCGCTGGCTTAGATCGGACGCGGGCCTCTCCCAAGGTCCATTACCCAAATCGCAACTGCTGGATATACGTGGTCGACCTTCAGTGTGGTCTAGTGACATGTGATGAATGTACATGCCAGGGAGTCGCCACCAATCGTTTCGTGGAGGGTACGATCGGAAACCCTATCGAATAGTTGGGAGTGGTCTATTCGATTCTGCGGAAACCAGAGAAGTGGGTTCGGGGACTTAGTTACGCCAACTGTCAGAGTTGACGCCCTTTCGGTACCTAAGCTGAATGGTTTATCTGATCCTAGGATTTCATGCAGATGAGTGAGGTATAGATCCTAAATCTAGGAGTTCATGCAGATGGGAAATACTACCCTATCACTCACAACCAATAGAAATAAGTGCGCAAATCAAGGATCCAGTACATGCGGATAAAACACATGAAATCAGCATGGCATCCCTAATGAGGCCCTATTAGCCTAGAGAAATATCAATCAAGGCTTAGGAGTGATTTGGACATGATTCGCCCATGAGGGGCAGAATCGTAATTTTGAATAATTCGGGGACAATTCACCTCGAAAAGGGAAAATTTGTCATTTTAGATGAATTGGGAAGTCAAAAGACAGAGGAAATAGGATTGGCCATCAATCCAATCCATTTCCTATTTTTCTTGAATTTCTAGGATTTTTCTGGTGTTTAAAAATGATTTTACCCTTGGAGGGGTAAAGTCGTCATTTTGGACAAAGATGAGAACTGAAAATCTCAAATATTAGGGTTGGTCGTCCACCTGACCCAAACCCTAACTTCAAGCAATTTGCAGAACTCGATTGAGACAAGAAAGACGATTTTCCCATTAAAGGGCAAAATCGTCATTTTGAGAAAAGAGGCGTGACTCGAAAACCCAAACCTAAGAATTGGTCGTCTAATCGACCCTAATTCTCACCTTGGCATTATCGGCCTTATCTAGTATGCACAACAGAGGCGACTTACCCCTAAAGGGTAATGTCGTCAAGTCTCGAAAAATTGGATAAGAAACCCCAAAAATAGGGTTGACCAGTTGTCTGTGGTCAATCCTCGATTTTTTGGGATTTCTAGAGTGTCTAGGATCTTTCCACAATTTTTCCACAATTTTTTGGAATTTTCTGAAGTTTTCTAGCATTTTTTTATTTTCTAAGATTTTTCTGATTTTTATTTTATTTTTTAAAATCATTTTCGGAATTTTTTATTTTTAAAAATATTATTCGGGCCGGGTCGGGTGACCCGGCCCACGACCCGCGGGCGACCGGCCCGGCCCGGATCCGGGCCCGCGCCGAAACGACACCGTATCCATCTCCCTCGCTCAAATTTTTGGAATCCCGCCTAAATCGAATCAAAGGCTCTGATTGTGCCACGTGCTGGCTGATTGACGGTCTGATCTTCATAATGAACCAACGGTCCAGATTGAAAGGCTTGACTAAATCTTAACCGTCCGATCTAAAGTATTTTTTTATTTCTGAAAATTATTTTTTATTTCCGAAAGAGTGAGATCGCGACACGTGGCCAACTACCCACCGTTCGATCTTTTTGTTTTATATTCAGTTATATCGAACGGCTGACGTGGCTGCCACGTGGGCGCCACGTCAGCGCCACGTGGCCGTTGACTCGGTCAACCGCCGTTGACCGGTCAACGGCTCACCGGGGAAGACGACCGGTGCCGGCTCTGTCTCGCCGGCGCCTCGTCGGAAGGCTGTTTCTCCGGCCTCAGAGAGCCAAATCACACAAGACCAACGCCATTCGATTCGTATGAATCTCCTCTACGACATATCAAAGCCTAACCACAGCAGATCGATGTTCGCAATACCTGCAACTCCAGCCGGTGCTAATCTCCGGCGAGCTATTGTCCTAACCGTTTCTAGCTAGATCTATCCCACCAAATCAATCAAGAAGCATCCTAGGAGTTCGAGAAGACTTACCAGGCCAATGCGAGGCTTCGGTTTCGCTCGGGTCAAGCTCACGAGTTCTCGACGAGTTCGGGTGGTTGGAGGCCGACTCGTGCGATTTAGGCGATGAAATGATATGTAATGAAAAGCGAAAATGCTCAGGGAAGAGAAACAAACATATTGCGATCAAAACCACAGCAAATAGATGACTCTAGCTAAAGATGCCATTGGAGGCCGAGCTCGAGTTCGAAGATGTTCCTCACCGTTTTTCGAGACGAGAGGCCGATTGGGAGGGTTCAGTCGCTTCTCTGGGAATCAGGGAACTCGAAAACGGGCGTCGCTGGCTTCGGTTTCGTCGGTGGGGGTCAGTCGAAGCTTGCACAGGTTTGGCAAGCTTCGGTTTCGCCGGTGGGGGTTCAGTCGCTTCTCTCTCTCTCTCTCTCTCTCTCTGCCTGCGAGCTCTCTTTTTCTCCTTTTTTCCTCTCGCCCGCCTGTACGCCGCGAGCACCCTTTCTCTCCCTTTCTCTCCTCCGCGAGCACTCTCCCTCTCCCCCTCTGCGTCTCGCTCCTTTTCTTCTTCTTTTTTTTTTTTTTTTTTTTTTTTCTGTTTTTCTCTTCTCCTTTTCTCTCTGTTTCTTGCGCGAACCGACTTCCTTCCCTCCAACTGATTTTCCCAAAACCCAACTGATCCTCTTCGCTCAACAACCCACTGATCCTCTTCGTTTTTCTTCTCTTTGTGCGCGAAGGACTGAAGAACAGAACAATTCTGTTCTTTCTTCTAAGCTGGTCAACCGGGTTGACTGGGTCGGTCAACCCGACCCAGTCGACCCGGTTCTAATCTTTTGTTCAAAATTAGATGTCCATATGTGCAAAGATCGCAAAATTGACGCTAAAATTAGACTCCATGGCACAGAATTTATCTAAAATGTGATTTTATGTGATTTTCGTGACAAATACCTTTTGAATTGACTGAAAACCCCAAATATAGAGTAGGATCCGAATTTGATTTTTGTCAAATTGAGGGTCCTAATGGACGAATTGACCCAAATTGAACTGATCGTTAGACTTAGGGGATCGAATACTTTAGGGAGGAAGCATTAGGGTTCAATGGGTGCTCCTAAAAAATGTTTAATTTCAGAATTGGCATTATAGGGACTAAAATGAAAAGAATTTTATGCAATTAGGTCCCTAAAGCCAAAATTGATCAAATCGGCGCACAATTGAACCAAATTGAAATGTCGGGAAATCAAGTTGAATGTCAAGATTTGGAAAATGCAAAATATTGCAAATAAAATGACTCAAAATATATTTTTTGACAAATTTAACCATGTGCGTTACAAAGAAACACACAAAATTAAACTTGAATTTCGACTCTTGATGAGGTCAAAATGACAAGGGATTTAAAATAAAAATATTGACTATTTTCCTATATTTTTGTGACCTCAAATTCTATTTTTGTTGATTTTTCTAGTATTTTTCTATTTTCTAAAAATACTAAAAAATGTAAAAAATATGAAAAATTATTTTTTGGTCAAGAATGGTTCCTTGGGCTTGGCCAAGGCCACCAAAGTTGATTTTGTAATTTTTTGACTTTTTATGAATATTTTGTGATTTTTCAAAAATAAAATTGAAAAAGACTAGGTCAAAAATCAGGTGTCAACACCAAGTCATCTTGTAACCGCATGATTTCCTTAGAAGCTTCCGTGATTGCCACAAACTTTGCTTCTGTCATCGATAAAGCCTTCTATAGTTGAGATACCCAACTCATTGTTATACTTGCAACTGTAAAGACATATTTAGTGGTGCTCTTACCACTATCTCGATCATCCGAGTGATCTGCATCCAATAACCATGCAATTCTAGAGATGTACCTTCACAACGAAGAGAGTAATTTGATGTACCTGCTAGATATCTCAATATCAATTTTACTGCATTCCAATGCCCTTTTCCCGGGTTCTGCAAATATCGACTCGCAACTCCCACTACATGTGTAATGTCTAGTCTCGTACTCACCATGGCATACATCAAACTTTTCACTGCTGATGCATACGACACTGCTGCCATCTCATTTTTCAAAGCTTGAGTACTTGGATACATATCCTTGGAAAGTTTAAAGTGACCCGCTAGAGGAGTCGCAATCGATTTTGCCTCGTCCATGTTGAATCTTTTCAACACCTTGTTCACATAGTTTTCCTGCGATAACCATAATTTTTTATTTTTCTTGTTTCTGATGATTTTTATGTCTAAAATCTTCTTGACCTCTCCCAAGTTTTTCATAGCAAACTGCGATGCTAACATCTTCTTTACTTTTGCGATTCTTTTCATATTAGAACTAGCCACTAGCATGTCATTACATATAAAGAGAGATATACAATATCACCATTGCTATACTTTCGGAAATAAACACAATGATCAGCCTCACAGTGTGCAAACTCTTTCTCTTCCATAAAACCATCAAAATTTAAGTACCATTGTCACAGAGCTTGCTTCAATTTATACAAGCTTTTCTTCAAGTGACACATCATGTGCTATTTACCTTTAACTTGAAAACCTCTAGGTTGTGTCATGTATAACTCTTCATCTAGATCATCATGCAAAAAAGCTATTTTTATATCTAATTGCTCAAGATGACGATCCTTCACTGCAACTATACTCATCAAAACTCTGATTAATGTTATCTTCACTACTAGTGAAACTATCTCAGAGTAGTCGATCCCTTATTTTTGAAAAAAGCCCTTTACTACAAGTCTCATATGGTATCTGATACTACCATCAGTTTCATTTTTGATCATGCATACCTACTTGTTTAACAAATCTTTTTTACTAGTGGGCAACTTGGTCAACTCTCAAGTTTTGTTCAGTAGTAACGAGCTCATCTCGTCTTTCATAACATCCTCCAACTGCATGTGAGATGTGTCTTTCTTTGTCTTATCATAAGTCTCCGGTTCTCCCGAATCTGTATATAAGACATGGCTCAGAACAATATTAGTTGAAGAATAAAAAATTACCTTTGGTTTTCTCACACGTGTAGATCTCTTCAGAACAGATACTTCAAGGTTATTAACCTGTTCCTTATCACCGCGTTCCTCTTGAACTGCTTGCTCATTAGTAATATGTTCATCTTGAACCTCCTCTTCAAATGCACTTTGATATGCTAGAATTATCTTTACAGAAATTGTGTCCAGCTCAACGTATTCTGGATCTATTGCCGTTTCATGCTCTGTCTGACGATCTTTGTACATATTTTCTTCATGAAACACAATATTTCGACTGCGAATGACTTTGTTATTCTCATAATCCCAAAGCCTATATCCATTTTCATCGCCGCCATATCCAATAAAGACGCACTTTTGCGACTTAGCATGAAGCTTTTTCATGTCCTCTCTATTAATCAAAGCATATGTAATACAACAAAAAACTTTTAGGTTTGAATTATTAACCTTTTTACCTAATCACTACTCTTGCTGTACTCCTCCATCCAGTGCACTAGATGGGCTCCTCTTAATTAAATATATAGCTGCATAAACTATAACAGCCCATAAGTAGAGTGGGAGACCTACATGTAGTCTCATGCGTCTTGCATGCTTGAAAATGGTCTTATTCATCCTCTCAGCCACACTATTCTCTTGAAGAGTTCTAGGAATAGTTTTCAACCATGTATACCTTCTCGGCTCAAATATTATGTAAATTTATTGCTCGTGTATTCACCACCATTATCAGATTTCAGAGCATTAATCTGATAACCTGTTTCTTTTTCTACCACGATTTTTCATTGAAAACCCCTAATACTACTGATTTTTCTCTGAGAGCATATACCCAAGTCTTTCTTGTTGTATCATCAATAAAAGTGACAAAACATCTCTTACCACCATAAGAGAGTTCCTGAGCCGCTCCTCACATATTAGTGTGAACTCTAATTTATGCCTTTTATTTTGTCGCCCATTCAATTGAAAACTAACTATTTTTTGTTTTCCATAAATGTAACTTTCACAAAAATCTAACTCAACCTTTTGTAAGCCTGGAAATAATTTTTTTGAATGTAACTGCTTAACATCCTTTTCAATAAAATGTCCCAAACGATAATGTCATAGTAGATAACTTATATTTAACTACCGTAGTTGCAACCATATCATTGATATTGTCTCCCTAAAGAAGGTAAAGTGTACCTATACGCTTTCTCTTTGCTACTACTCTTGCCCCTGAGGTTATCTTCCACTCTCCGCATTCAAAAGTTATTACCATGCCTTCTTGGTCAAGTTTGCTAGTTGAAATCAGATTTTTCTTTAACTCCGGAATATGTCTAGTTCACACAAAATTAGACATCCGCCACATGAGATATTCAAAACTACAGTTCATTTTCCTATAATAAGACACATGTGGCCGTTTCCCATAACCACTTGCCCAAAATCTCCACTGGCATAATCAACAAATATATTTCTTTGCAAGGTACAATGAAAAGAAACACCAATTTCAAGAAACCACTTATCTGTAGTCAAGTCAAATCCTATAGATAAACACAAGTTCTCTAGTAAAGATTCATCACTTACCACATTAGCTCCTTGATTCTCATCTCCCAGCTTCTTTTTGTAGGCTTTACATTGAATTTTACAATGTCCCGTCTGGTGACAAAACTAGCACTCATCTTTTGCAACCTCTCTCTTTCACTTGGATTGTGACCTACCGCGCTCGTTGAATTTTCCTCTACTTTAACTCTTTCATGGTTCTCCACTGCTAGTGCCGTTGAAGATGAAGATGCAGAAAACGTATCCTCACATGAGACTTTTCTTTGCATCCCTTCATCCATGATATTGCTCACAGCATCATCCATAGTCAAATCATCTGATACCAGTTGATAGGAATCATCCTCCAATTCCAGAAAAATAACTCAAGAAAACAATACGAAATAGCAGAATATAACGATAAAAAAACAAAATCCAAAGAATTTATTATCGAAGTTCATCCAAACCTGGGCTATGTCTCTGTGTAGAGGCACTCTGCGAATCCACTTGTCATCGAGAAAAGTAGGATACCACTAATGATCTTCTCACAAGATAGGAGAAAAAAGAAAACGAAAACACTCAAGAACACCGTCACGGCTTCTTGATGCGGAGCATATTAGTAATGTGTTTCTGGATCGATTGGATAGGCAGAAGTCCCAACGGAGGTCGAGAAGATGCGTCTAGAATTTAGGATTTAATTTTAGCATTTTTCTGATGTAATTTTATTTTAGTGGCAATTTTGTAATTTGTTGGTTTTTGTGTCATTAGGGTTAACACCCTATATAAGGTGTTTTGTGAAGTTTGAGCGGATAGAATATACCTTTTGAGATTAAAATTTGAGATTTCTCTCTCAAGCAAGATTTGCTTGTTTGTTCTATCGCTGAACGCTGCGTCAGGTGGTATCAGAGCCTATGGCGACTGGCGGTGGTCTTCGTGACGATGTTCAGGAGACTGGAGCCCCAATCCTTGGGGACGACGCGCTGCAACGTTTGGAGCAGTGCTTAATGGAACGCCTGGATCAACGATTCGATCAACGATTTCAACGCATCGAAGCACGACTTGATGCATTGGTAGATCGATTTGAAGATTTCGGCGTTGATGTGAACCGGAATCGGCGAAACGACAGAAGGCCGGGTGCAGATCTTGCTCGTGGTGACCCTGTCAGGCCTGTTCCTGTCCGCAGACAGAATAACCCTCTGTTCTCAGAGAGTTCAGAAGAAGAAGAGCACGAGTTTTCTGATGGAGGGCGTGCTGATTATGGAGACATGGATCGTTATGGAGGAATTCGAAGGGGTCGTTATGACGATCGCGATAGAAGAGATGGCAGACGACGTTACGACGATCGTGAAGGTAACGACTTTAAACTAAAAGTCGATATCTCTTATTTTAATGGGAGTTTGGGAATAGAAGAATTTCTGGATTGGATTGCTGATGTCGATAGATTCTTCGATTATATGGGAACCCCTAGCGAGAAAAAGGTGCGACTAGTAGCCTGTAGATTGAAAGGGGGTGCGTCTGCATGGTGGGAGAGATTGCAGAATAGAAGAGAGCGAGAAGGAAAAGAGAGGGTGCGAACATGGAATAGAATGAGGAGACTGTTGAAGCAGGAGTTCCTTCCGCCTGATTATGAGCAGATCATGTTCCAGCAGTATCAGCGTTGCCAGCAGGGCAATCGAACTGTACATGAGTATACGACAGAATTCATGAGATTGGCTGAGCGAAATAATCTGTCAGAAACAGAGGGACAGCAGGTGGCCAGATATCTCGATGGGTTGAAACCTTTTATTCGGGATAAAATTGGAGTACAATTTTTGCGGAATCTGACTGAAGCTAAGAATATGGCTAGAAAGGCAGAATTGATGCAGCAAGAACGGAGTAAAAGAGGCTTTGAAAGTTATAGAGGTAGTAGCTCAGGAAGTTCCATGGAGAAAGGCGGCTTTAACAATCGCTTTAGCGTAGAGCGAAATCAAGGGGATAAGGCGATAGAAAAGCGCCCTCTGAACGAGGGAAGGGACAAGGGGTCGCAATCACAGAAAAATGTGAACCCGAATCCTTATGCTAGACCAGCAGCAATTAAGTGTTACAGGTGTAATCAGCCTGGGCATCGCTCTAATGAATGCCCTCAGAGAAAAACAGCAAACGTGGCAGCTAGAGAGGAGGAGGAAGAAGACAGGTATTGCTGCGAACCAGATGGTGAGGAAGACGATTTTGAAGATGAGGAAGATGAGGAGATAAGTTGTGTGGTGCGCAGGATGATGCTAGCCCCAAAACAGGAGGATGATACACAACGCCATCAGCTATTCCGAACCAGATGCACTATTCTGGGGAAGATATTTGCTGTAGTCATCGACAGTGGGAGCATGGAAAATATCATTGGGAAGGATGCAGTGAAGAAGCTGGGGATACCTGTAGAGAAACATCCTAACCCCTATACGTTAGGATGGATTAAGTCTGGAGCAGAAAGTATACAGGTAACTGAACGATGCAAAATTCCATTCTCTATTGGTAAATATCAAGATGAGTTGTATTGTGATGTAGTAGATATGGATGTATGTCACGTGTTGTTCGGGAGGCCGTGGCAATTTGATGTTGATGCTCAGCATTCTGGAAGGAGCAACCAGTATAATCTGGTGAAAGATGGGGTGAAGTATACGTTGCTTCCCTTGAAGAAAAAAGGAAAACAGACTACAGGTAATAATTTCCTTACTCTTACGAGGAAATTTGAATATGAAATTAAAGAGACCAGGGAAGTTCATGTGCTGGTGGTGAAACAAGCGATTGAGACAGAGGCTAACTTACAAGTCGAGGAGCAGCCTGAAGCAGTTAGACCTTTATTGCAAGAATTCAGTGAACTGATGCCTGAAGAGATTCCAGAAGGGTTACCTCCTATGCGTGATATTCAGCATCATATAGACTTAATTCCCGGTGCTAGTTTGCCTAATTTACCGCACTACAGGATGAGTCCTAAGGAGAGTGAGATTCTAAAGGAGAAGGTGGAAGAGTTGCTGCGAAAGGGGCACATTCAGGATAGCATGAGCCCATGTGCTGTTCCTGCCTTACTAACTCCTAAGAAAGATGGGAGCTGGAGAATGTGTGTAGACAGTAGAGCCGTTAATAAGATAACTGTGGGCTACAAGTTTCCAATACCTAGGTTGGATGACATGCTGGATAGACTGCACGGAGCGAAGTGGTTTACGAAGCTGGATTTGAAGAATGGCTACCATCAGATTCGTATTCGGCCTGGAGATGAGTGGAAGACAGCATTCAAGACAAAGGAGGGGCTGTACGAGTGGTTGGTGATGCCGTTTGGGCTTTCTAATGCTCCGAGCACTTTCATGAGGCTTATGAATCAGGTTCTGAAATCTTTTATTGACAAATTCGTCGTAGTTTATTTTGATGATATCCTGATTTATAGTAAGACTGAGGAGGATCATTTGATGCACTTGAGGGAAGTGTTGACCGCTTTGCAGACTAGTAAGCTGTATGTGAATCTTAAGAAATGTAGCTTTCTTACCCATAAGCTGCTATTCTTGGGGTTTATTATCACTGCTGAGGGAATAGAGGTGGATGAGACGAAGGTGAAAGCCATCAGAGAGTGGCCTACTCCAAAAACAGTTTCTGAAGTAAGGAGTTTTCATGGGTTGGCTACTTTTTATAGGCGATTTATTAAGAATTTTAGCACTATCGCAGCCCCGATTACAGAGTGTATGAAGAAAGGTAGATTTCTGTGGGGAGAGGAAGTCGATAATAGTTTTGCTATTTTGAAAGAGAAGTTGTGTACTGCACCTGTTCTAGCTCTACCTAATTTTGATAAGCTGTTTGAGGTAGATTGCGATGCTAGTGGAGTGGGTATAGGAGCTGTTTTGTCTCAAGAGCGCAGGCCAATTTGTTTTTTCAGTGAGAAGCTCAGCGATGCGCGACAGAAATGGAGCACTTATGACAAAGAATTCTACTCTGTCGTAAGAGCTTTGAAGACATGGGAGCACTATCTGATTGGGAAAGAATTTGTGCTTTATTCTGACCATGAAGCTTTGAAGTACTTAAATAGTCAGAAGAGGATCAGTAAAGATATGCATGCGCGTTGGTGTCAGTTTTTACAAAAATTCCCTTTCAAGTTGCAGCACAAATCTGGTGTGCATAATGTTGTGGCAGATGCGTTGAGTAGGAGAGCTGGCTTGCTGATTACATTGCGCCAGGACATTCTGGGGTTCGAGCAGTTGAAGGAGTGTTATGCAGGCGATGAAGATTTTGGGCAAATTTGGGATACGTGTGTTGCTGATCAACCTGTGCAGGAGTTTTATATTCTAGATGGTTATCTAATGCATGGCAATCAACTTTGTCTTCCTCGGACATCATTACGAGAGAAGGTAATTCGTGATTTGCATGATGGTGGATTGGCTGCACATCTGGGTCGAGACAAAACTATTGCTGCAGTTAGGGAGCGATTTTACTGGCCCCAATTGCGTAAAGATATCAGCAGGTATGTGCAGAAATGTTATGTTTGCCAAACTGCTAAGGGGCAATCTAAGAATACAGGTTTGTATATGCCCTTACCTGTCCCTGACAATATATGGGAGGATCTGTCAATGGATTTTGTGTTGGGTTTACCAAGAACTCAAAGAGGCGTGGATTCTATTTTTGTTGTAGTTGACAGATTTTCCAAAATGGCACACTTCATTCCTTGTAGGAAAACTTCTGATGCTGTAAGTGTGGCTAGATTATTTTTCAAAGAAGTAGTTCGTCTGCATGGAGTGCCTAAGTCTATTACTTCAGATAGAGATAGCAAATTTCTGGGGCATTTTTGGCGAACCTTATGGAAATTATTTGACTCATCACCGAATTTCAGTAGCACAGCTCACCCTCAGACTGATGGGCAGACGGAGGTGGTCAATAGAACTTTGGGCAACTTGATTCGAAGTCTTTGTGGGGATAAACCGAAGCAGTGGGATGTTGCTTTATCGCAGGCGGAGTTTGCTTATAATAATGCGGTTCATAGTTCTATCGGCAGGTCACCTTTTTCTGTTGTCTATACAAAGGCACCTCAACATACTCTAGATTTGATTCACTTGCCTAAACAAGCAGACAAGAGTGTTGCAGCGGATCATATGGCTAAGCAGATTGTTGAGGTACATCAGGAAGTGAAGCAGAAGTTGGAAGCGGCTAATCAGAAGTACAAGGCTGCGGCAGATAAACACAGGCGCAAGCAGGTGTTTGCAGTCGGCGATCAAGTCATGGTCTTCCTTCGTAAAGAGCGGTTACCGGTTGGAACTTACAGCAAATTGCAGCAGAAGAAATATGGGCCTTACACTGTCAGTAGGAAAATCAACGATAATGCCTATGTTATCGACCTTCCACAAAGCATGGGCATATCCAATACCTTCAATGTTGCTGATTTATCTCTATTTCATGAGTCCACCGAGCCGTTGTATCCAGATTTTGATTCTAACTCGAGGACGAGTTTTTCCCAAGTGGAGGAGAATGATGCGGAGCATATTAGTAATGTGTTTCTGGATCGATTGGATAGGCAGAAGTCCCAACGGAGGTCGAGAAGATGCGTCTAGAATTTAGGATTTAATTTTAGCATTTTTCTGATGTAATTTTATTTTAGTGGCAATTTTGTAATTTGTTGGTTTTTGTGTCATTAGGGTTAACACCCTATATAAGGTGTTTTGTGAAGTTTGAGCGGATAGAATATACCTTTTGAGATTAAAATTTGAGATTTCTCTCTCAAGCAAGATTTGCTTGTTTGTTCTATCGCTGAACGCTGCGTCACTTCTCTTCTTCTTTTTCTCTCTATTCACTGCTTTGCGTTTCTATCTGCTCTTATCCTCTGATGGCTACAACCTCTATATCCCTGATATATGAGGTGTATCTTTTAACTTAGAAGAAAAAGAAAGGACAAAAGACAAAAAAAAGTTGTTGATGATATATTTTGACTTCACACGCCAACATATCTGTGGGTCTTCGAAGCTGCTATTATCGATGCTAATTTCTGATGTTAAGGGATTCTTGGCTTTGACCATCTCGATTCTTAACGATTTTCTATGGTTTTAGCCTTTTATCTGCGCCTAATTACGCATCGCCGAAGTGAGGTTTGCCTGATCGAGAAATACATTGAATTCGAGATTGTTGGTATCGGAAATTCGTTCAATTATGTTCATTATTGCTGAATTGCCTCTCAAGTTTTTAGAAAATAAGGCATTTTGAAAATTCGGGAGGGGAATCCAACCGAACTTTTTAAAGTCGAATGACTATTAGCTTCTCTTAATTCGGGCTTAAGTACATCTCAAGTGCCATAAGTTGTATATGACACTCACTTTAGTGCCAAAACTTTCAAATCGATCACTTTAGTGCTAAGTTTTTGTAACTTCGATCACTTAAGTGCCAACTTCTTTTAAAAATAATCACTTTAGTGCTAACTCCGATTTAAGTTGGTGTGGCTCGTCCAAAATTCGACACGTATATTTTTTTATTATTACTTGAGCTGACGTGGCTCATCGGATTTGGCATTGAAGTGATCGTTTTTAAAAGAAGCTGGCACATAAGTGATCGAAGTTACAAAAACTAAGCACTAAAGTGATCAATTTGAAAGTTTTGGCACTGAAGTGATCGAAGTGACAAAAACTTAGCACTAAAGTGATCGATTTGAAAGTTTTTGCACTAAAGTGAGCGCCGTACACAACTTATGGCACTCGAGATGTACTTAACCCTCTTAATTCGCTTCAACGGCGACAAATGGTAACTCCAAAAAAAAACCGTTTGAAACAACCGCATGAAACATGACGAAGTTTTGTAATTTGTACTCCACAAACCAGAAAACACATAAGCGCATCTGCACAGAGGAGATTTGGAGGACGAACAAGAACAAGTTGATCGAAAAGTTATCAATGCATCAGGATTTGTCCGCGTCAAA
Source organism: Rhodomyrtus psidioides (assembly GCA_021437785.1). NCBI lineage: Eukaryota > Viridiplantae > Streptophyta > Magnoliopsida > Myrtales > Myrtaceae > Rhodomyrtus > Rhodomyrtus psidioides. The sequence goes on along the minus strand of JAILYB010000003.1, from coordinate 14,842,388 downwards.
ACATGAAATTCTCGACAAGTAGGAAAAACAATGTCCAGCTCAATTCCATTCCTCTCCGAGAAAAGGAAAATGGCCAGAAGATAAAGTGGAAGTTCAATGACCCAGATTTTTCTGATGCCATGAAAAATTCCCCAATCTTTGCAACTTAATTCCAAATCCCTCGAAAAAGAATCGGAATAAAAATTACCCACGCAAACTGTCACGCCCCGTGTCCCTAAACAAGTGTGCTCATCCACTTATGCCGTAATATCAGTCCCAGGATACTTGTCCCTATGGCGGAAAAGAAATGAGACTTGCATGCGGAAGAGTAAAAGAAATAAATACACATCTCCATGCAAGCTAAACAAAATAAATCAAAGAACGAGACACATGATAAAGAACATGTTAATTACATATCTAAAGAACGAGTTTATACAACCGGGGTCAGGCACTGACTAATACCACAAGCTAAGGTTGAGGAAGACGAAAGGGCGAACAAAAGACAACCACCAGGCCCTACCAAAAAGGTGGTCATCTCCAAAAGACACCTCAAAAGGTCATGTGACATCGAGCCCACTAAGTGGTACTAGTATCTTCGGCTCGACTCATATCCTCTGCGGGATCGTAATCCGAGAAAGTCTCCGATTGTACTTCTATAATGTCCTCTTCCGTCTCGTCCTCTGAATCAGAAATCTCGATCACTTCGATACTCTCCTCTCTAGCCGGGGTCTCCTCTGGAACGTTCCTCGAGCCTACCACGTAACCCTCTACCTCGATCTCATCTCGAGAAGGATGGCACCACGACGGAACTACGCGTCTTAGAACCTGTGAGCTTTTAATGGACCAGTGGTAACTTCCCTTACCCTCCTGAACCAGGCCTCAAAACGATGCGGCTTCCAGTCTTCCTCCCTCTCATCAACCCACACTACTGTACTCTTCCTAATATAGACTATACCACGATCAGCTGGAAACTCCTCAAAATAAGCTGTCATCTCCTTCGGATCTCCTAGGCGAATCGGTAGCATCTTCAATGCTTCGGGTTTGAAAAAGAATGATCCCACGACGGGGTGAGACTTACATATCAGCAAGCTAGCCTAACCCTACCTAGGCCATCCGTCCCACCAGACCAAAGCAAACAAGGCAGCACATGCAATTTACAAAAGCAAGACATGGCATTGACTTAAGACAAAATAGCATAAAGTGACCAAACTTTCGTACTAGCTTACAATCATTTTCATCATCACGTGAATTAAAAAGAAATCCACATCCACTTTCAAACTCCCAGAGACTAGCCCACGTTCATACGCTTGAGGCTATCCCGATCAATAAACCCGCGTTCAGACGCATCAGGTTTAACAGCTTATCATTAAGCTCATGTTGACATGTCAACTTCTCATCCCGCGTTCAGACACATCAGGATGGACTTTCAATCACAGCCCCGCGATAAAATCGCCTCAGGGTGTACATAGCTCGCAACCCCGCGTTCAGACGCATCAAGGTGCCACTGGCCTCAAACCTCCATCTCATCATGATACTTGCCAAAAACAGACGTGCTTTAACACAACATGAAAATTTAAGTGCCGGTATCATATTATCACATAGGCAAACAAGGCACGTCAATAAATACGTCATCAATTCACTTATGAGAACACAATTCGATGGCAAACTAGTACTCACGACCCATTCTCCATCAAGGCAAATCGGCTTTCAAGCAATTAAGCAACAAAAGTCAATCAATTCATCGATTTCCAATGAATACCGTCAAGTCGCGTCCAAATGTCCTAGTATAGGTTTAGGGGTCGCTTACCTTCGTTCTGGCTAGCAATTTCCACCAAAAATCCTTCGTCACACTCAACTTCAAGTCCAATTCTCCGTTGTCCAAAACAGGGCAGCAAGACAACTCAGCGACAACCCAACATTTCAATCAATTTATCTTCCCTAACGCCAATTCCATCAATTGTGGACCTCATTAACAACTCGAGGGACACTCTAGTATGTCCTAATAACACATTTAGAGCATGGCGACATCACAAACAGCCCCAACAGAATCGAATTACTCAAATCAAAACAGGGCAAAACCGGTTCTGTCCCTTTTTGTATAAATAGCCCATGAATCCTCCTTTAAGCTCCAATTTAACACTCAATCAACTTGCCAAGACTTATATTTACATGTCTAGGACATCCCCTAATGATTTGGAAGCAAAATAATACCCCTAGGATGTCCAAATGGTTCGGCCTCCATAGATTGTCCACCGGTTAGATTTTTGCTCAATTTTACCCCCTCAAACACAGCCATGAAACACCCATAAATCCCACTTGAAAAATTCATTTCTTCTCATCAACAAGTAGTACTATATTTTATGTAACTTCCATAAAAATTTCGGAGCCAAATGAAGTCTCTAGGAGGGTGAACCATGGCCCTCTCTCAGTTAACTCAGAATCTGTCCACTTTTTCTTCCAAAAATCACCATAAATTAACCAGACATCCAAAAATCACAAAAAGAACGGAAACTTATTGAGGACAGGTTAAACTAGCCTGTGGTGGTCGGCGGCCGGCCAAAAGGTCATCGGAGGAGGAGCTCGTACGGACCGAACGCATTGGCAGAAGCTGGTCGGCAAGAGCAGTTTTCTGTTCTTGAAGAAATTGCTCAAATGGAAAGGAAGAAGAAGATGGCTCACGAAATTTTGGGGAAAATGGTAGATGAAATGAGGTTTCATTCCTCCAAGATCAAGGTTCTAGAAGATTAGGTTAGTGAAAATTTAATTACTCTCACCCAAGTAATGACACGTGTCCACATATCAATAATATCAAAGCTCCAATGACTAAATTGTGCCCCCCCTCCCCGAAATTTGGCAGCCTCCTTGGGGAAGAAGGAAATGTCAAATGACTAAAATGCCTTTCTCAATTCAATTAGGCAATGTTAACTCTTCAAGGATAAAATTGTCTTTTCACACCATTCGTCCGAAATTTCAGTTTTTCGATATTTTCGTCCTCAATAAGATGGCGTCTAATCCATATCAAATGTGGTAATCCCTCATTTCCATTTTCGAATTACGAGATCCTAATTCATGATCGAAACTTCCGTCGATCGAAATTCCGGTTTGTCTCGAACTAACGGGCGACTTTTGCGAACGTCACGTGTATCGACTCTGTGATTCTCATCACACTTAGGATAACTCAAACTACAGCGACTTTGGTTGTCATGTAATCACGAGGGTCTATTGCTAGCCCCGACGGCAACGATCGTCACAAATCGATTTAGGAAAATTTCGCAAATCATACTTTGGTTAAGCGGTATCACTCGCGTTCCAATCATATAACACTAGCAATGTGTTCCTTAATCGTTCTTAGATCGCCCTCGGCTCTAAATGTTCCCTCGACGATCCTTATGGTCAAAGCGCCGTTTTCTAATCGAGTTCCCTAGGCCCACGTATCTCATCGCGCGTTAGCCTTTCCCCTTCGATTAATTAACTTAAGATTGATCAGATCCGAGCGAGACATAACCGAAATACTTCGACAGATTTCTTACAGTCAAAGGTCTCGCAATGATAGGAAAATCAGAATGCCACGTAAACTTTTTTCAAGAACGGGGGCAGACTTAGAGCTTGGGGAACTCAGGGGCTTTGTGCTCACCTTTGAAGAGATCGATACCAACAGTCTCGAACTCAATGTACTTCTCGATCAGGCATACCTCACTTCGGCGACGCATAATTAGGCCCTACTAAAAGGCTAAAACCCTAGAAAATCCCTAAAAATCGAGATGGTCGAAGCCGAGAATCCCTTAACATCAGAAATTAGTGGTGACAACAGTAACTTCAGAGACCCGTAAAGACATGGCAAGAAGTTGGAAAATCCGCACGAGATGAACGAAGCCGAGAGAGATGCAAGAATCTTGGACGAAATTGAGATGGTCTTGCGAGAAGATTGACCGAACGAGAGAGACGGAAAAAGCAACGGAGTGGCTGTCCAATTTAGGGTTCGTATTTTTTAGTTTGAGAAGCAGACCTGAACCATGAGGGTTAACTCATATATAAACAATTCGGTTAAGTTATTGAACTGAACTGAACCAATAAAAAAATTGTGATTTTTTCACTAACCGAACTGAGTATGGAACCGAACTGAAATTAAGTATAGAAAATTTTAATCGGTTCGGTTCGGTTTAGTTCGCGGTTGGTTTTGACCCCCCTAAAGATTTGATATCCTTTGACAGTGATGATTATGAGGGGCATGACTTAAATTTACGGGTCTAAGTTAGCCCAAGTCTAGTATGTCAATAAGTTGACCAATAAAAGACACTTTCATTGTACATTTTAAAAAATATTTCGATTTGCATACCATTTCAAAAATTAAACTTTGCATTTTTCTCCCATTCAATTAGCTTAATTATGACAATACTTCTATATTTATAATATGATTTCATTGACCCGCATAAGGGGTGGGTTCACGACTAGAACCTTATCAATGTTTGTTCATTAGTAGCAGCGGAAAGGATGAGAAGACGCCTGCCCAAGAAAAGGAAAAATAAAATGCAAAAAAAAAAGAACATATAAAAGTAGAAAATAGGAAAACGGCATAAATAATATTGAGGCAGGGGCTGCAAAAAAGCACAGAAGTGAGTGAGCACTCAAAGCATAAAGGATCGGAAAAGAAAAAGGGTAAAAAGCCTTCACATTCAAAGCTCTTAGTCTATACTTTCTTTTTCTATGACATCCTTATTAATGCTGTTATTTACGAAAAGCAAAAAATGGGGTCCGTACGTCTTCTTTTGTCTCGTAGAGCTTTGTCTTCAGAACAATAGAAAAGACACATTAAACTCGTATCAATAAAGTAATTGTTGATGTAAGGGTTTTGTAATCACAACGGATGAAAAATAGAAATCGAAATATAAGATTTTACCTTGGTTATCCTTAAACGAGGGCTACATCCAGTAGAAGAATCCTCTATAATCAGCACATCGCATCTCTCTATACATCATTAAATTACAAGTGAAAAATAGTACACGTAATAATAGTTATTCATGGGTTGAAGCCCAAAATATCAATGCAAAAATATGAGCTCAAACTATAAAAGCTCTCACCGATGTCCGCCCGCCTTAATAGGAAAAAGAAGAAAAAAAAATATTAAAAAATGATTGATAATTTCAAATATATTAAAAATTATCTATGTTGGCGTCAGCCAACCAAATGGACTGAATCGACATAATTGCAAAAGTTTTAGGACTCAACTAGTGAAAAAATAAAATTATGACTGAATTGACACAATTACAATAAGTTTAGGATTTTTTTTTATTTTATTTTATTGTGATTTTCCTCCCATTGGACAGTAGAATATCAAGGAATTTCTATTTATGACATGAATCTAAGTCTTAGTACGCTAAATGGGAAAGTTTACCGGCTAAGTAGTTCTTTGTTTTTTTTTTGGGGGGGGGGGGGTCGAATCCGAGTAAGTAATTGAATTAAAAGGCAAGGAATGATTAGATAATACTTGTTGCTTAAAAAATTCAAAACCAAAAAAGAGAAAAAGAGAAAGGTAAAGAAGCCTCACAAAAGAAAAAGCACAATCAGTGATTTGCAATTGATTATTGCTCACGTAGGGAATAATTCCGAGTTTCCAGTTTACTTTCTTTTCTAGTTTTTCCATTCAACCATATGTAAGGAACAATTCCGCGGCCTAATACTAAATCATTGGATCGTTGATACTGAATCTCGACCGTTGATTGTAAATATTTTCTAGTTGCTGCATTTCTTTCTCCATTGATTGCTCTATACTGCTTGCTTTCTCCATTCACAACGAAAGTCTTTCTTGCTTGGCAAGAAGTCTTATTATCAGATCGAGGAGGGCATCTCATGACTTGTTAATTCGTGTCCTTGACAATGACTATATCCTTTTACATGCAGCAGGACTTATGTAGCTTAAATTCGTGTCTCCTTCGAGTTTGCTATATAATCGTGAACGAACACCTTAGTTTGTCTCAGAAATTGCTGGTCCTATTTAATTTGAATGGCAACTTTATTGTGCTTAGCATGACTCCAAGGCTTGGGGTTAGCCTACGCTTATAAAAATACCTCGATTTTTCTAAAAATAAAAGGAAAAAAATGTGAGAATCCAATTACCCAAAGTGCAATGGAATCAATGGAGATAGAATGTGCAAAAGGTATTGATGGCTCAAGTATTTGAAATCTCTAAAAGACATCTTGCCAAACAGGGTACAAACTTAACGAGCCATATCATATAAAAAGATGACACTAAATAAGGAAATCCAATTAAAACAATATAAACATTCTTCTTCTATAATTCTTCTGTTATATGTGTACAGCTAAATTTTTAGTTAAAAACTTTCAAAGCTTCATTTTCTTTGCTCTTTAGACAAACATTTTATTGGCATTTTTCTACACTGCATCCATTCCATAACAACCCTAAACAGTATACGTCCAAAACCACGACATTAATTAATAACGAAAAATAAAATAAATTTAATATATCGATCATTATAGTGCCATTGGCAATTTTCTTCGCCAAAAATTTGACTTGGACGCCGGAAAATTTGACGTGGCACCACCGGGACATTTTTTTTTTTAAAAAAAAATTTTGGAATTTTTTTAATTTTCTTTTTATATTTTGAAATTTAAAGTCAATCTTTTATATACGAAGGAAGCTATACTTGGTATGTAGAATCACCCCCCCCCCCCCCCCAAAAAAAATATGTATTGGAGCAAATCCTTAGAATTAATGTATGCTAATAGGTGCTAATCAGGAAAAGCGAATCAAAGTTCTTATAAATATACGTGAAAATTTCAAATAAAAGCCTCAAGTATCATCATTTTCTCAAAAAAGGGTCTAAAGTGCACTTTGTTGCAAAGAAGGGCCTGGAGTGTCATCTTTGTTTCAAATAATGGCCTGGGAAAGGATGGTTTTGTCATTTGCTTTTTGTATTTTTTTTTTTGTTTCTTTCTTTCCTTTTATTTTATTTTGTATCTTTTTTTCATCATCTTCTTCTTTTTGCAATTGGCGCACCTGCACGTGAAGCTGTAGAGACTAAGCAGAGAACCAAAGGCTGGCCAACCACCGATGAGAGCCTCGTCCGGCCGTGGAAAGGAAACCAAGGCGAGGGCCATCCTCAGCGCGCGCTCGAACTGAGACACGAGCTTCCTCATTGTGGCTTGCATAGACTGATCGATGCTTGTCCTGACCACAACATCCAACTTTGGCGCCTTGCTGGGAGCCCAACCTTCTCAGAATGGTCGGGACTTTCGTTCCTAACGCTTCTCTTGTCACCATCTCTAGTGCTGGAGCTGTCTTGGTCCACTTTACAGTTGTGAGCGGCCGACGATGTGAGTTCCATGCTGTGCAGCAACAACCTCGAATCATCCCTTGTTCTCTCTTCGAACGAAGAGTTTCACATCTCGTAAGCCTCGGCCGCAACTGATGTTGGGCCAAGATCAAGAAACTGCCTTGGGACCATGGTTTGGTTCTTGTTGATCATACCCTGCAGTTTTTCGAACACATGGAATCATAATGATTTAGAACAATTTCTTTTCCACGATGGTCTGCTCCTTTTACATTCACCATTAAAACCCCTTGAAACTAAACTTACCTCGTGTTTTTGCGTGAGCTTAGCTCCATTTTTTTGGTGCTGTTTGATGCCGGAGCATTCCTCGAAGATGTTGAAGGCCATTAATGATTTCTTATCTTTTCAAGGGTAGTTGAATGACCTTTAGATTTTCAAAGTATTATTAATTGTGTTGCGTCTTTTCTAAGAGTCAAAGTCTAGTTTCTAGGAATTTATTGTGTTTCTCTAGTTTCTAAGAGTCTTTTGCATTTTCTATAAGAGTTTTGTATTTCATCGAAGAGTCTCATTTACTCAAGCTTGGAGGATTGTTCCATGCTCGCCTATATAAGGATGCTACGATGAATGAGAACAAAAAAAAAAAACTATTTTGATTGATAAATTGATTGAGCCTTTAGCTTGTTAACAAGGAGGAGTTCTTGTTTCTACTCTTACCCCTTAGGTGGATTCCTACGGGTGGTGAGTCTCTACTCTTATCCCTTGGGTGGATTCCCACGGGTGGCGAGTATTCTATCCCTTAGTTCTTCACTTGTGTTAACTCCTACTTCTTTATGCTTTCTCCCGGCGTTAAGTTGGTATCAGAGCTTTGGTTCAATGGCTGGTCGACATCGACGTAGACCAAACGTTGAGTCTCCTACAGCTCGACAAAAAGACCTACGAGACGTAGAGGTGGATGATTTAAGGAGACAAGTGCAGCAACTGTAGGAGCGTTTGCAACTCTTCGAACATCTGGGACGTGATGATCTGCGTCACTATTCAGATGGTATTCCCTTTGACGAAGAAGATGTCAACCCCTTCACTAGTGCTCGAACCGATGCTTCGATTGAGGATAGGCTTCCTCGACGGTAGCATCGAAGACCTCATGAATTTCAACGAGATTCATACGTGAAGGTTGATATTCCTGAATTCGAAGGGAAACTTCAACCTGAAGAATTCATGGATTGACTACATACGGTCGACAGGATTTTCGACTACCAAGACACACTGAATGATCGAAAGGTAAAGCTCGTTGCCATTAAGCTTAAGAAGCATGCATCTATTTGGTGGGAGCATTTGAAGAAGCAAAGATCTCATGGCGGAAGGAGTCGAAACGTCACATGGGAGAAGATGTGAAAAGAGTTGAAGAAGAAGTCTCTTCTGGTGAACTATCGGCAAAATATTTTCCTCTAGTTCCACAATTTGAAGCAAAAGGAGCTGTCCGTGGAGGAATATACCACGGAATTCGATCACCTTATGATGCTTTGCGACGTGTCCGAGTCGGAGGAACAAACTGTCGCTCGATATCTTGGCCGACTTTGACAAGAAATCGGTAATGTTGTCCAACTTCAGCCTTATCGGACTTATAATGATGTTTGTCAACTTGCTCTTAAGGTTGAACGGCAACTTAAAAATGCTCGTGTTAATTCCCGATATCGGAACAAAGAAACCTTTTACAAGGGGGAGAGTTCTTCTCTTCCTAAACCGAAAGCTATCGCTGCAAAACCTGTGTCGAAAGATGTTGGAGCATCAAGTTCCAATCGCCCCAACTTTGTCAAATGTTTCAAGTATCGAGGGTTTGGACATGATTGTCCAAATCGTAAGATTGTCTCTCTAGTGGAAGAAGAACTTGACGACGACAATCATGAAGACTCCACTACTTTCGATGAATTGTGGTGTGATGTCGTTCCCATGGATGCTTGCCATTTGCTTCTTGGGAGGCCTTGCCAATTCGACAGAAAACCAAGCATGATGGGTTCAAAAATACTTATGTCTTCGAGAAAGATAGAGTCAAGATCATCTTGGGTCCTTCCAGAATGGAGAGTATTCCTAAATCATCTATTGGGGAGGGAAATAACTTGCTCTCTGGATCTGAAGTCGATAAAGCTTTGGAGGACTCGATGGAGACATATGCTCTTGTGATGTTAGAGGAGAATGAAGAACATCATGATGTTCCTACTCAGGTAACACCTCTATTCCGAGAATTTTTAGATGTTGTTCCGGAAGAAATTCCACCTGGTCTACCACCTATTAGAGATATCCAACATTGTATTGATTTTGTTTAGGGAGTCGTTATTCCTAGCAAGGCAACTTATCGAATGAGTTCAAAGGAGCACGAAGAGCTGCAACAACAAGTCAATGAGCTCTTGGCTAAAGGAATAGTAAGGGAAAGCAAAAGTCCTTGTGTTGTCCCTGCCCTTCTTGTACCAAAGAAGGATGGTTCATGGCATATGTGCATCGACAGTAGAGCGATAAATAAAATTACCATCAAGTACCGCTTTCCTAGTCCTCGGCTCGATGATCTTCTCGATCGACTCCATGGCATTACTATTTTCTCCAAGATTGATGATCGGAGTGGGTATTATCAAATCTAAATGAGAGCTAGAGACAAATGGAAAACTGCTTTCAAAACTCGAGATGGCCTCTATGAATATATGGTTATACCTTTCGGCCTCTCTAATGCTCCTAGTACATTTATGCGCATCATGAATCATATTTTTAAACAGTTTATTGGCAGTTTTATCGTTGTGTATTTCGATGACATTCTTGTCTATAGTTCGACACAATAGCAACATTTGGAGCATCTTCGACAAGTTTTCAAGGTTCTGCGAGAGCAAAAATTGTATGCCAACCTAAAGAAGTGTGACTTCTTTACCGATAACCTTATTTTCTTGGGCTATGTTGTCTCTGAAGAAGGCATCAAAATGGATCCTAGCAAGGTGGAGGCGATCTTAAGTTGGCCGATGCCAACATCGATACATGATATCCGGAGTTTCCATGGCTTGGCTTCATTTTATCGTCGATTCATCAAGCATTTCAGCACCATCATTGCTCCTATCACTGAATGCTTGAAGGGAGGGAATTTCAAGTAGACTAAAGAGGCACAATAGAGCTTCAAACTCCTTACAAGAAAGGTAACCAAGGCTCTTATTCTTGCACTTCCAGATTTTGATAAAGTCTTTGAAGTTGATTGCGATGCTTCTAATGTTGGAATCGGTGCGGTTCTTAGCCAAGACGGAAAGCCACTTGCGTTCTTTAGTGAAAAGCTGAATAATTCCCGTAAGAATTACTTTACTTACGATAAGGAATTCTATGCTATTGTTCGGGCTTTAGATCATTGGCAACGTTATTTGTTGTTCAAGGAGTTTGTTCTTTATTCGGACCATGAAGCCCTGAAGTATGTGAATACTCAACATAAACTCAACACTTGACATGCTAAGTGGGTTGAGTTTCTTCAAGCTTTCACTTTTCTCATCAAACATAAAGCTGGAGTTCTTAATCGCGGCGGATACATTAAGCCATCGACATTCATTGCTTTCCACTATGCAAGTGAACGTCTTAGGCTTCGATATGATCAAGGAGCTTTATGAAGATGATCCAGATTTCGGTAAGATTTGGAAAGATTGTTCCAAAGGTCCAATTCAGCAATTCTTTTTGCACAATGGATTTCTTTTCAAGAATAATTGTCTATGCATTCCTCGAGATTCTTTGAGGGAAGCCATTATCAAAGAAGCTTATGAAGGAGGCTTAGCAGGACATTTTGGAAGAGACAAGACATGCTCTCTTGTCAAAGAAAATTTTTATTGGCCTTGAATGGAGAAAGACATCATGCGGCATGTGCATCGTTGTCGAACTTGTCATCTTGCCAAAAGTCATGCGCAAAATACCAATTTGTACACTCCATTGCCAGTACCAACGACACCTTGGGAGGGTGTGAGTCTTGATTTTGTAGTTGGTTTACCTTGAATGCAAAGAGGTAAAGACTCAATCATGGCGGTCGTTGATCGATTCTCCAAAATGGCGTATTTCGTGCCTTGTAACAAGATGTTGGATGCGACTCATGTGGCTAATCTTTATTTCCAAGATATTGTGAAGCTACATGAGATTCCAAAGACAATGACTTCTGACCGGGATTCCAAATTCGTGAGTCATTTTTGGCGTACACTTTGAAAAAAGCTCGGCACAACTCTTCAATTTAGTTCTTCTCATCATCCTCAAATCGATGGGCAAACTGAAGTTGTTAATCGAAGTTTAGAAAATCTTTTGAGAAGCTTAATTGGAAGCAACTTGCGACAATGGCATCTCACTTTGGCTCAAGCTGAATTTGCTTACAACCATTCTTCAAGTCAAACAACCGAAAAGAGCCCTTTTGAAGTTGTGTACGGGAAAAATCCTATTAGTCTATTGGACTTAGCTCCACTTCCCATCACTCATCATTTTAGCGAAGACGCTGAAGAACATGCGAATTATTTGAAAGGGCTCCATAAGCAGGTTCGGGAAAGGATTATAAAGCACAATGCCAAGTATCAAGAAAGAGCCAACAAGCATCGATGGCCTGCGATTTTCAAAGAAGGAGATTTAGTGTGGCTTCATCTTCGGAAGGAACGATTCCTCAAGGTCGTCATGGAAAATTGAAGCCTAGAGTCGATGGACCTTTTTTAAAGTGCTGCAAAGGATCGGTGACAATGCATACAAGATTGAACTCCCCGGTGAGTATGCAGTTTCAGCAACATTCAATGTTGCCGATCTTTCCCCTTATCATGGAAAAGAAGACGACGGAAACTCAGAGACGAGTTTTCACGCAGTAGAAGCTCTGATGCCGGAACATTCCTCGAAGACGTTGAATGCCATTAATGATTTCTTATCTTTTCAAGGGTAGTTGAATGACTTTTAGATTTCCAAAGTCTTATTAATTGTATTGCGTCTTCTCTAAGAGTCAAAGTCTAGTTTCTAGGAATTTATTGTGTTTCTCTAGTTTCTGAGAGTCTTTTGCATTTTCTAAGAGTTTTGTATTTCATCGAAAAGTCTCATTTACTCAAGCTTGGAGGGTTGTTCCATGCTCGCCTATATAAGGATGCTACGATAAATGAGAACAAAAAAAAACTATTTTGATTGATAAATTGATTGAGCCTTTGGCTTTTAACAAGAAGGAGTTCTTGTTTCTACTCTTATCCCTTAGGTGGATTCCTACGGGTGGCAAGTATCTACTCTTATCTCTTGGGTGGATTCCCACGAGTGGCGAGTATTCTATCCCTTAGTTCTTCACTTGTGTTACCTCCTACTTCTCTATGCTATCTCTCGGCGTCACTGTTGCTGGTGCTGAAGCAGCAAAGAGAGGTGCAGCTGTAATGAACTGTAGATGCTTGTGACATGGCTGGGATCTCTCTCAACCTCTATTTCTCTACGTTCATTTGATGAGGAAGGCACGCATCTCCGTTCGAGCGCAATCCAAGAACGGCCCTCTCCTATGCTTCCCTCTCCACGCCGGCGTGAGGCCCTTGCCAATGTTCGGCCAGCCTCTATTTCTCTTCGCCCGTTCTCTGCAGCTCCACTTGCGGGTGTGCCATTTGGAAAAGAAGATGATGAAGCCTAAAAAGAAATTAATGGAAAACAAAAGGAAAATGAAAGAAAAGAATGAAAGAAAAAAGAAGAAAAAGCAAATGACAAAAATATCCTTGATCAAGCCCTTTTTTGAAACAAAGAGGGCATTTCAGACTCTTCTTTGAAACAAAGTCCATTTCAGGCCTATTTTTTCAGAAAATGATAACACTTGGGCCCCTAGCATTCAGGCCCCCTATTTGAAATTTTCCCTAAATATACGGATTGAGGGCTAATTTGACGTTCTAGTCTAAAATTTATGGTTGCAAAAAAAAAAAACTAAACGACATGAATTTTTCCTTATGAAATAATTCTTCTTTTTTCACTTAGTGAGATGATTATGAGAGGCTATCTATCGACAAAACACAAAGCAAAAAGAAGAAACAAAAAGGGTAAAACTCCCTCAAGCAAAAGCACAGTTAATGATTTTGATTTGATAATAATTGTTGCTAAAGCACGTAATGATTCCGAGTTTTCAAGTTTCTTTGTTTTTGAATTTGGCCATTAAAACATCACGCAGGGAATAACAAAAGAGGCTAAAGCCCTCACCGAGCACAATCAACTTTTTGGATTTGATAATACTTGTTGCTAACGAAGGGAATGATTCCAAGCTTCCAAGATAATTTCCTTTCTACTTTCACCTATGAAACATCACGCAGGGAATGACTTTATAATGGTTCTTGCATCCAAAACTCAAAGGGGGAAAAAAAAAGAAGGTGAAAAGCCCTCACTAGCAAGAGAGCTCAATCAACGATTTGAATTTGATAGTACTTGTGGCAAACGCAGGGAATAATTCTGAGTTTCCAAGTTACTTTCGTTACTACTTTGGCCATTGAACCGTCATGCAAGGAATGATTTGATCATGCTAGCTACTTTTGAACACAAAGTTAAAAGTTAGAACGAAAAAGGTAAACTAGCACCCACAGCAATATATGTACATATATACACACACACTTGCTGCTTTCGAAACTCCAATCAAAGGGAAGAAACAAAAAGGAAAAAAAATGCTCTCACTAGCAAGAGAGCACAATCAATGATTGCATTTGATAATACTTGTGGCAAACACATGGAATGTTTCTAAGTTTCCAAGTTACTTTCCTTTCAATTCAGACATTGAAACATCACGCAAGGAATGATTTGATAATGCTAGATACTTCCGAAACTCAAATTAAAAAGCAGAAATGAAAAAGGCAAAAAGCCCTCACCAGCAAAAAAATATACTCAACACTTTGGATTTGAATGATTATGAGTTTCTTAGTTACTTTGCTTTCTATTTAGCGATTGAACCATCTGACAAAGAATGCTTCCAAAACTCAAAGCCAAAAGAAGAAACGAAGAAAGTAACAACCTTCACTAGCAAAAGAGCACAATCAAGTATTTGGATTTGATAGTACTTGTTGCTAACGTAGGGAATAATTTCGATTTTTCAAGTTACTTTCCTTTCTCTATTGGCCATTGAGCCATCAAGCATGGAGTTATTTGATGTTGTTTGCTCCTTCCAAAACTTAAAACACAAAGAAGAAACGAAAAAGATAAAAAGCCCTTACCAGCTAAAGTGCACAATCAACTATTCGGATTTGATTATTCTTATTACTAGCGTAGGAAGTTATTTTGAGGTTTCAAATCACTTTGCTTTTTGTTAGAGTTGGCGAATACTTCGGGAACTCTTGTTTCTCATACAGGGTATGCCCAAGTAAGCTTAAAGAAATTAAAGTATGAACCAATGAAATGAAACTCATGCGCATGGAATGACAGGGTGGGTCTTGCTCACCGGTGAGCCGACGGCCGCCTCACTCGTTGGTGAGAGGGCGGGGGCTCGGGAGCAATGCCCTCGAAACAACATCGGGTTTAGGTTTGTGCTTAACTTGACCCGCTTGTTGTGGAATTAAAAGGATTCATATCGACGTAGGTTTTGGGCCCATTTTAAGTCCTATATAGTGTACTCGTATAAGAAATCATTGTAACGAGTGGCTGTGGTGCAAACTAAATAATATAATGGAATCGCTTTGTAGGACGTAGTCCTATTCTAGGGTGAACCTAGATAAACTCATGTGTCATCTATTTATCTATTCTCTGTGTGATTGTTCGGATTCGATTTAGGATATAATCCACCACTTTCTACATCGGCCATTGAACCATCATGTAGGGAATGACTTGCCATTTGAATTCTAAATCGTTGGATTGCTAGTACTAAATCTTAGCCATCGATTGTCAATTTTTCCAGCAATTTCTTTCTCCATGGGAATATTTTCCCAAAAATCCAAAACATAATGTACATTAGCCAATTTAGTCCTAGACATTTTAATTTCGTCAATTGAGTCCTCAATCTTTTTTCCGTTTTGCTAATTGAGTCTATCCGACTAATTTTAGCTGAAAATGACTAATGTGGATTATGGTCGTCCCATGTGGCACTACCGACACAGACATGGACAATATGTATGATTTTTTCTTTTAAAATTCTTAAATTTTCATTCTTTTTGTATTTTCTTTCTATTTGTCTCCTTCCAAGCCCGATTAGGGTCGCTAGACGGGGAGGATGGCCAGCTGACCCTCGCGTGTGGTCAGCAGGGTCGGCTAGTGACCCTCTTTGTACTTGGTAGGACAATAAAAATAAAAAAATTATAAAAACTTTAATTTTTAATATTTTAAAAAAGTATCCACGTCAATTGAACCATTCTACATGACACTAACAGCATCCGCATCGGCGATTTTCGACTAGAATTGATCGAATAGACTCAAATGACAAAATGTGAAATGCATTACAACTCAATTGTGAAAATTGAAATATTTAGAATTGAATTGACAAATTAAGTCGATAATAATTTGGAAAGAATATGGGAGAAGCAGTGGGGATAGTCAGAAACAAAATATTAGAGAGGAAAAGCATGTTTAATTAATGATGAATCATTTTTCAAGGTAGAATGGTACTATTGTCAGTTTGTTAGCAATAAAAAAAAAAGGTGAAGGATAGCGATGGGACATGGGAGAGTAAAAGCAGGGTGAATGGGTGATTGATCTTGTTTCCCCAGCGAAAAAGGTTACTTTGTGCCAGAAATTGCTAATTCCAGTCAGCTTGGACAGCAACTTTGTGGTGACAAAAGCTAATGTTTGAGGTTTTTCAGGGTATTAGACCAATAGGACATAGAAAAGGTATGAATCGTTCAAATATGCGAAACCTATAAAGGACACTAGATAAGGAAATCCACATGCTCCGATATTAAAATAAGGTTGTATTGTGAAGAAAACAATTTATATTCACATTCTCCGCTTTATTTGCATACTTATAGATTGACTACTTTATATTGTGAAAATGTTAATGTCTCGGACAAACTAAAACCATGAACAATTAGCAAGAGAAAAAAAACTAAGCCATGGCTATCTCCGCAGCCAAAAAGTTTTGCATGCACAGATTTGAAACAGAATTTATTTACCATGGATTACAATTAGCATTTGACTGTTTCTTTTTTCTTTTTTCATATGTTTAAAAGTGGTTGGTATTATCTAATAATTTAATAAAATTAGGCAAGTAAAAGCAAAAGACCTCTAACATGATTAGCGACTGGCCATTGAAGTGCCAATTAAGCAAATCCTCTATCAAAAGACCATCGATTACAAATAGGTAATAACATAATTTTCTCATAATTTGCCACCTCAGCAAGACGGCCTCATTTTTCATAACTTACCTGAGCATACCATTTCCTTTGTTTTTTCTTCAAATCTCTTCTCATCCAAACGCAAGAAAATGTTATTCCTTCTTTTCTCTTTTGAGAGAATTGCATAAAAAAAAATAGTAAGTCATAAACATTTTGAATCCTTCGTAATCAAATTCTTCCGGTCACCATCTAATCCGATTACCACCCAATGGAATTTCTTGACGTGGCATGTTGAAGTTAAGATCCTATTTGCTAAATAGTCTTAAGCATATCCGATGCTTACACGGCGCTGATTTGGCGCCACATCAGTCAAAAGTAAAAATTTAAAAGAAAAGAGAAAAAAATAATGGAGGAAAAAAAAAGATTAAAGAAAAATTCAAAGTGAAGATCCCCGCTGTCCCCAAAACTTCAAACTCCCTTGACCCACTGCGTGCAAAAACATCCCATTGCCCGCTGCACCCACACTCCTCTTCGCTGGCCGCCCCCGGTGGAGAGAAGATACGGGAAAAAAAAAAGAAAAATAAAAAACCGAAGAACAGGAAATTTTTTTAAAAAAAATTGGAAGAAATATTAAAATACTACTAAATTTTTTTCACGTCAACGTCGGTCGGGCCACATAGGATGGCCGGCGTCCACATCAACTATTTCAGGCCAAAATTGGCTAGATGGACTCAATTGAAAGAACATGAAAAAGTTTAGGACTCAATTGGAAAAATTAAAAAGATTTAGGGCTGAATTAACAAAAAAAAATAATAAGTTTATGATTTTTCGAACAATTTTCCATAATTTCTTCGCCAAGGAGACATGTCTTTAGTTTTAATTTGTTCTGCTTTCTTTATTGAGCATCTTCTTCGTTCTTTGGTTTGGAATTACGTGTTATTCTGAAACATAAACTCGACAAAAATAAAAGTTTCCAATTGCTTATGACATTCGAAAAAGAATATCAAACAGTGTCTAAGGCTCTAAGCAGGCGAATCTAAGGCAAGGGCAGCAAAAAAGCACACAATCGAATAATACAGCATGAGAATTTGGATTTGATAAATACTTGTTCCTCACGTAGGGAATGATTCTGAGTTTTCAATTCACTTTTCTTTCCACTTTTTCCATTGAACCATTCTCCTTTGATTGCTCTTTACATCTCTCTTTTCTCCCCATCCACAAGGAAGGTATCCCTTGCTTGGCAAAAGGTGTCATTGCCCTTCCTTCATCCTTTCTTGCACTCAAAAATCTCTTTGCCGCCTTCAATTTCTCATTGTTCTTGCTCTGCAACTCTCTATCATCATTCTCTCTCTTTCTCTCCGTGGTCTCGTTCTTTGATTCTTAGACTTGAAATCAAAGAAAAATGTCGGTCGATTCTGTCGTTTCTATTCTGTGGGATGTCTCGAAGTGCCTAGTTGTTCCCATCAAGCGTCAATTTGGATACGTCATGTCCTCCAAGAGTTACGCCAACGGTCTTCAGGAGGAAGTCCACAAGCTGGAAAACGAGTTTGAGAGGGTCCACATTCATGTAGAAGTGGCCAGAAACAATCTTCGGAAGTTATACAATGACTTCGCGGAGTGGCATGCAAGAGCTGCGAAGGCCTTGGCAGAGGCGAAAGACCTGTTGGGCAAATTCGAAGAGGCGAGCAAGAGCGGCGGGACTCTTCCCGACCTTGTTTTTCGCTATCAGTTCAGCAGGAAGGCCAAGGAAAAGGCGGAGGCCTTCCGGCAACTAACTCAAAAATGCAGTGAATTCAAGGAACTGGATGACATCTCCTACAGCCCTCCTGCTCCGGGGGATGCCCCTGCTCAGGGGAATGCCACTGCTCCGACTCCGGCCAGGAGAGAGGGCAAAGAAGTCGTGGAGTCGACCACTGTGACGGCCCCTGCTTCTTTGGCCTCTACTTCGATTAGGGACGTTGGCGTCTTCAAATCCAGAGCTCAGATCGTAAGGAAAATCATGGACGCTCTTGCCAACAACAGCAACAGCGTGGTCGGTGTTTACGGGATGGGCAAAGTTGGCAAGTCCATCCTTTTGGTGGACGTTGAAAGGAGAATAAGGGAAGAAAAGTTGTTCGACCTGGTCGCTAAGGCCGACGTGTCAGAAGTGTCAGAAAATCTAGACATAAAAAGGATTCAAGGAGAGATCGCGCATGCATTAGGCCTGGACATAAAGAACGAAGAGTATATCAACGTGCGAGCAGAGCGTCTGCACACAAGGTTGGAAAATGAAGAGATGGAGAAAAAGAAATTGCTCATAATACTGGACAACTTGCGGAAGGGGCTGGACTTGAGATCGGTCGGCATTCCTTGCGGATATGACAACAAGGTCATCGGATGCAAGCTGCTGTTGACGTCGAGAAATCGAGATGTTTTGCGAAGGGAAATGCGCTGCGACAAGGACTTCCTCCTAGGCGGGCTGCAGGTGGAAGAGGCAAAAGAATTGTTCGAGAGGATTGTGGGAGACAAAGTTGATGTTGACAAGTACAAACCCTTGGTGGATAAAGCCCTCCACAAATGCGCAGGTGTGCCTTTCCTAATTCTCGAAATTGCAAAACGTTTTAAAGACGCTGATTTATCTGAATGGGAGGACACTTTGAAAAGAATCGAGATGTCTAAAGATAAAGGAATCAATGATGCGATCAATAAGATGCTGCAATTGAGTTATGATCATTTAGAAGCGGAGGTGAAGTTAACACTACGACTCTGTGTTGTTTATGGTGTGTCCGAGCCCTCTCTGGAAAATTTGGTGAGGTACGGCGTGGGTTTGGGGTTATACGCAGAATATAATACCATAGAGGAGGCTAGAAATAGGTTGAGCTCAATTATACGCACTCTTCAAGCATCCTCCCTTTTGTTAGAGAATGAAGACGACCATGGTTTCAAGATACATGACCTAGTTCGTGAGTTTGTCACCTTCATCTCTTCAAGTGATCAACCTCTTCTTGTGTTGAAAGATAAACAAAAGTTCGTAACAGAGTTGTCAGAAGATAAGCTAAAGAATTGTTGGGCGATATGCTTTCCCTATGTTGACAAGATGAGGCTTCCCGAAAAATTAGATTGCCCCGAATTGGAGATGTTTTTGTTGTTCACAAACAATAAAAATCTTCATGTTCCGAGTTCATTATTTAAGTCTATGAAGAAAGTCAAGGTCTTAAGTTTTACTGGGATACATCTCGCTCGTTTGCCTTCGTCATTTCAGTCGCTGGTGATCTTGCACACTTTGTGTCTTCATCATTGTAAGTTAGACGATGTAGCCATTCTGGGGGAACTAAAAGAGTTACGAATTCTCAGCTTTGCGAACTCTCAGATTGAGCAATTGCCTAAACAAATTGGGCAACTAGTAGAGCTCAGGTTGTTAGAATTGAGCTATTGTTATCTGCTTCAGAAAATTGAACCGGGTGTGCTTGAAAGCTTGATCAACTTGGAGGAGTTGTATATGGAGGATAGCTTTCGAAAATGGAATGCCGTTGAGCAAACTACACCGACTAATGCCTGTCTGATTGAGTTGAATCGTATGGAGAAACTCCGCACTTTGCATTTGTGGGTTCCCTATTCGAGCATGCTCCCAGAGGATCTAAACCTCGAGAAATTGTCCAAGTATCAAATAAGTATAGGAACGAGGTGGTATGTGAGCGAGTACAAAGAACCGAAGACATTGGAGCTCCAATTGCATCGAACGAGTGATGTTCTTCGAAAAGGATGCGTACAAAGCATCTTAGGGAAAACTGACAATTTGTTTTTGTTTGGATTGGACAAAATTGAGAGAAGTATTGGCGTGATATCCATAGAAGGTTTCCCAAAATTAAAGCATCTACATGTCGAAAATAGCCCCTCCGCCCATTACATCCTCCAATTGACATTCCGTACAAATTTTAATACGTTGGAGTCATTAATTCTCAAGTATCTCATCAACTTGGAGAAACTATTTCACGGACATATCCCCTCTATGTCCTTCAGTGCATTGAAGGTTGTCCGGGTCGTGGGATGCCATAAGATGGAAATTCTATTTCCCCTTCCAGTGGCAAGAAAACTTCTACAGCTAGAAGAGGTTGAAGTTGTCGATTGCAGGATGTTGCAGGGGATTGTAGAAGCTGATGATTGTGGCAAATATGAGTTGCCTATGTTGCGTGTATTGAAATTGTGTGAACTGCCAGATATCAAAAGCTTTTTCACCATCGGGACAGCTGCTTCCAGTAATACATCAGATGGCTCAATTGGCATTCAAATTGCATTCTTCAATGGGCGACAGGTAATTTTCTACCAAAAGAACATTAATTGTTTTCTTGAGTGTAAGATGTAACACGGATTATTATGCTTGTACGTTCATGCCTTCTCTATAATTAGATAAAGCAATCTGCCGCTTCTCTTAATTGTGTAGAAATCCAAATAATTAGGATCCGGCTCCTCTGCCTTAAAGGCAGAGGAGCCATTAAATCCCCACCGCCCACTCCCCCTTTTTATAGGGGGCAAATGTTTGTGGGCGGTGGGGATTTGTCTGCCTTACAAAAAGTAAGGCAGACGATCCAGACGCAAATAATTGTAGGAAAATCCACGTAAATTTAGTTTGTGATGGGTTCTGAGTTATTTTCTAGTTACATGCTGCAAGTGTATCCACGTAAATTTACTGAGTTTTCAAACAAAATCAATATGCTAATCTATTTTGTGTGTGTGTGTGTGTGTGTGTCAGAATTGCTAATCTAGTCTTTTGCGTACCGTGTATTTAAATAAGCACTAATTTTTCTTTCATCAGTCGAGTGACTTCCAATGTTGCTTACCCTTTTGGATCAATGCGGAACAATATATATGGTTCCACTTTTTATATAGACGAAGTTTTAGTCAATTAACAAAATTGCATCCATTTCATTTTTGGACTAGCAAAAATTAAAAGAGAGTGTAAATACAGTGATACAAAGTGCGATTTGATTAGTTTACCCGATGAACTACATTGAAGGGAGGGGAGACTTGATTTAAATTTAGAATCTGTGAGAGATAAGTTGAATATTGTAGGGTTTGCAAAAATGAAAAGAACATGTAAATACATTGTTCGGAATAGAAGTAGCTCAGTAATCAAATTAAGCTCTCCAATTCAAAGTTGTTTGCCCGTGAAAAGACTGGAGAAAGTTCCAGCCGAATTAGTAAGGAGATCTTTTTACTGCTCTTTTTTCCTATTACTCATCTATATTTAGATCAGGAAGTTCTTGAAATTCGTAATCTAACCGAATCACCAATTCCATGAGCAAATATCGCAGGTTGCCTTTCCGAGATTGGAGACATTAGAAATCACTGACTTGGATAACCTCAAATATATGTTTTCTCCATCCATGGTTAAATCTCTCGCACAACTGAGAGAACTAAGCATAAGTGATTGCGTGAAGATGGAGACGATCATTACAGAGGAAGAAGGATGGGGAATAGAAGCATCAGAAACTCTGGCATTCTCGAATTTAACCGATTTACACCTACGACGTTTGGAAAGTTTGACGTGCTTCTCTCGCCAAAAGTGTAAGATTGATTTTTTCTTTCCATCACTGAAAATCTTCTTGTAGATTGATTCATATAGGCAATAAGTATGGTGACATTTTTTCATCCATGAAAAACAAATGACAGGTTCACGAGAAGCCCGACGTCAGGACCGCGTCAAATCATGCTCCCGTGCACTTTTTAATCGAGAGGTACCTAATTAACGTTACGTCAAAATATGAAATATACCGGAGACAAAGCATAGTTTAAATAAAAACTAATCAAATTACTTACAAAGTTTATTTTGGTTAAAATATTCTAACATAAAATGAATAGCATGCAAGCGTAAGTTAGGAGGACAGCTGAATAGGATGATCACAATCAACAGCAATCAATTTGCCAATATCGAATAATGTCGTCCTTCTTGCTGTCAAATAATTCTTGTTGCGTTTTCAACTGTCCTTCATGGTTAGGACGACCACAATCGATAGACCTTGTACCTTGTAATTTTTTTCTTTTTTTCTTTTACACCAATATATTGTTCAACTTTTTATTTATGTGCTTCTAGCTAGTTTCTTTTAATGAATTCTTCCTTAGTCTTACTCAATTTTGCAATTTCCTTGAAGATGTTCGTCCATGTTAGTAATTGAAATAACCTTCTCTAAGTGACGTTACAATTGCTATAAATACTGTGGTTTGATTGTATCATAGTTAGATGCACATATTCATTAGACATTGGCTATGCATATTATTTGAGCTTGTCGGGCCAAAACTTGAGGTTGAAAGCATTGTTGGGTCCTCTTTGTTATGTAGACAGAAAAGTGATGCTCCACTTGCTAACCCATTTCGGAAGGAGAAATTCTTCGAATGGAATTATTTTACTCATTTTTCATGTTATTCGTTTTATTTTCCTTTTGTGCTACTTAATAATCCCCCCTCACCTCTTAGCCACTAATCTATATTTACATCTTCGAACTTTGTGAATTCCTAATATTATTGAATCACCAATACCATATGTGAATTCCTCAGGTTGTGTTTCCTAGCCTGGAGACATTAGATATCTTTGCGATGGGCAACATTGAGATGATATGGGACAAAGAAGTATATTTTCAACACCTAAAGACTCTCGGCGTGTCATTTTGTGATGGGTTATCCCATATTTTCACACCGACAATAGCAAGAAATTTGGTGGAACTCACAAGATTGAGCATAACTAATTGTAGAATGTTGACAAAAGTCATCATTGATGAGGGAGGTGAAGATGGGTGTATAGTGGATTTCAAACAATTGAAGTATTTAGAGCTTCAAATGCTGACAAGGTTGAGATGTTTCAGCTCAGGTGGATACACTTTGGGTTTCCCTCTCTTACAAGATGTCATTGTGACCAGATGTCTCAACATGAGTTTCTTTTATGAGGGACCAATAGAGGCGCCAAAGCTAGACAAAGTACAAGTAACTAAAAGTGAAGTGTGGTTTTGGAAGGAAAACCTCAACGTCACCATCCAAAACATGTTTGGAGGAATGGTATGCCTCGGTTACCAATTTCTGTGCAATTGGATCGTTTTGATCAACAACAGAGTAATTGCTTTTTGCTAACTAGACATTTAACGTTTATTTAATGCATTTTCTTACAGGCAATGGTTGCTAGTGCAGAGAAATTGCAACTGTCTGAGTACCCCGAGTTGATTGAAAAATGGCACAACCAACCTATTCCCATCAAATCATCTTGGCAATTAAAATCACTAGTGGTGGATAAATGTCCAACATTTATTAATGCAATTTCATCCATATTGATGCTTATTTTGAACAATATGAAGACATTGCAAGTGCGCGATTGCGAGTCGATAGAAGAAATATTCGATCTTGAAGGCTTTGAGCATCCGGAAAGCACTCAGGTGCTGCCTTTCTTTGAGACTTTGGTCTTGGTCAATCTACCAAAGTTGAGGCAAATATGGAACGAAGATCTTCAAGGAACGATGCGCTTCAGTTCTCTATATCATCTGACTCTTTATAAATGCAACAACTTGAGACATGCTTTCACTCAATCGATGGCCCGGTGCCTTCCCCAACTTTGGCGGATGACAATAAAGGAGTGCGGTCAGATGAAAGGAGTGATTGCAGAGCAGGAAGGACAGGGAAGCGCAGTGGAGAACATTACATTTCCTCATCTCAGTTACATGGAGTTGGAATGCTTGCCCAATTTGACTAGTTTTCTCTTGGGAAAGAATCATATACTGGATTGTCCCAAATTAGAAGGGCTAACAATTGCTAATTGCCGCAAGATGAGAAGTTTGACTTGGCAACCTTTGATGGCGAGTGAGCTTAGCAACCCTTCACTTTTCACCTCACAGGTCGGTCTTTCAAACAAGTGCATTTTTGGCATTTTATTTGCTACATATTCTCATAGAATTGGACAATGCAAAGTACGTGCCATGTGCAGACACAAATGCTACATTAAATTATCGTAGTTTTAGTCATCAGTGCTTTGATCAAATCTAATCTGACTCGGCGTTTCATACCAAAGCAAAGATGACCGATATATTTACCTTCCACCGTAGTCCAGGATAACATACGTGAATTTATAGCGCAAAACAATTCAGACATCAATAGATATGTACGTATTCAAAATCATCTAATTATAACTAAATTTCCAATAACCAGTAAAATTTTCCTGCTCTGTACGGATTCGTGTACAGATCTTTTAATATTTAGTGCAGAGATTAAAAATATTTTAATCGTCAGTATGCATAACAATAATTTCTATATGTCCATATCTTTTTAGAAGTGTGACTTTTGTCATCGGCAAACCCGAAAGTCCAAAATTTAGAGGAGAAGGGCGTTTACTTTATAATCAATGTAGTATTGAATATAATTAAAATAAGGAAATGCTTTTGCTTTTCCTCGGAGAAATGTCAAAAAAGTCATAAACCTATTACATTAGTACCACTTTAGTTATAAACCTTTTTTTTGTGCTAATTTAGTCCTAAACCTTTTGCATTAATGTCAATTAAGTCCTAAATCTTTTGTATTAATTTTGGCCGAAAATCCCTAACGTGGGCGTTCTCCTACGTGGCATGGTAAATGTTGAATTGGATATTTTTTTAAATATTATTCTATAATTTTTAATCATTCTTTTGTTTTTAAAAAATATTAAAAAATATCCATGTTAGCACCAATCATGCCATGTAGGACAATTGATGTCCGTATATAAAATATTTAGGACTGAATTGACACTTTTACAAAAAAATTTCAATAAAAAATTGCTGAATTAACTCAATTGGTAAAAATATAAAATATTTAGGACTGAATTGGCATTATTACAAAAGGTTTAGGATTAAATTGGTACTAATAAAATGTTTAGGACTAAATCGACATCAATGCAAAAGATTTAAGACTGAATTGGTACAAAAAAGGGTTTATGACTGAATTGGTATTAATGCAACAAGTTTAGGATTTTTTTTGACATTTTTCCCTGCTTTTCCTTATTTTAATGTTTTTGCCCAATTATTTTTATTGTTATTTGTGAGTTGAACGTTTCATCTCAACGAGTATATACACATTTACTAATTAGGTATTTACGCCAATGTCATTTATTTATCATACATAAGTTGTCTGGCAATAATAGGTATCCACCACATTGTCATAAGAAATTTAGAAAGTCATCGCAATACTCATTTCTGATTATTAATGGTTTTAGGGAAGTGGGGAAAAATGGAAATAGTCATTCCATTTTCTGGTAGTGACAAGTCCTAGCTAGTTGCGTTAATTTTGTCATAAACAAATCATAAATATCCATCCTGACTTCTCAGCGACAAGTCAGAAAGGTGACACGGTTGATTTTCTCCAGACAAACACAATGTGGTCATACGGATCATCCGGTTGAGGTTATTATCTTGGTAGACTGTCGATACCAGTACGATGAGTTTGTCTTTTTCTGTGGTTCGGGGACTTTGGGAAGTGGGGAAATATGCATTTGGCAATTGATGTTTTGGCATGTCGTAATTTTACTAATTTCATTGTGACGAAATGAAAATTTCGTATGCATTCTTAAATGAACAATTCATAACAATTCATGTCACGTGGAATTTAGGAAATTGCAAAAGTATTCATTTGGCATTTGAGGTGGTAATCACATTTTTTGTGTCATACCTCGATGAAAAAGGTACTGCTATCTTTCTAATGCCCGAGTATTAGCAACTGGTAAAGATCGCAAAGGTAATTGAGTTTGCAACGCCGCATTTCATACTTGTTGCTATGCAGATTAGTCGGCATTCGTCATCAATCAACTGAATAGACAGCATTATTTGTTTCACTGATGAGCTCTTGAATTTTCATGATTTATGAGAGTCAGTGAAGTTTAGAAATTTCTTCTTTATTCCTAACTTAATGTAATGACATTCTTTGTGCCATTTGTTTTTCCCAATATGTTAGGTACAAATTCCTCAACTTCAGCAGATGGTTCTCTCCCACATGGACTTTTTACGCAAAATATGGACCGACAATCCTCTAGAAACTCTCGTATATAAAAATTTAAGGGAAGTGGTTGTTCAAAACTGCAAGAGCCTTCAAAATCTATTTCCACATTGGTTGGTTACAAGTCTAGATGAACTTCGCGAACTTTGCGTGGAGTCTTGTGGTCTCGAGGAAATAGTCTCCAGTGGAGATGACATGCCACGCTCCACTGCTGCTCAAGTTCTTTTCCCGAAATTGACTTCTTTGGCGTTACATGATATGCCACAACTCAAAAGCTTATGTCCTGATTTTCCCACTTCGAGCTGGCCATCCTTGCAGGAATTGCGGGTGACTCATTGTGATAAGTTGAACATGTTGTCCTTTGCGGCACTTATGAACAAGTGCACTCAGAAAGACGATGAACAGGACCTTTCAAATCAAGAAGCACACTCTTCATTTGAGAGGGTATGACTGCTATACATCTCTTCTTCAATTTCTATCTAAAATGCATTCACTAATTTATGTCCTCGGCATAGTCTGTTATTGCCTATTGGTTTGTCGACAACATAAGATTTTGCTAATATCGTAAATGTATTTTTTGTTTGTGGCCACCCATAAGATATTCCATGATCAAAATTACAAAAATAATTACATATCGCTGTTGACAACATACGATACTCCTCATCTAATCCAATTGAAAATTGTGTACTGTGGTGCTCCTTGCGGAAGTGAGTAAGGACTTAGACATGGGGTCCTCTCCATTCTTGACACGTCTCACTAGGGAATTTTTCTTGTCTTTTTTTTTTTTATTTTCTACAAGCTCTTAAAAACATAAATTTAAACAGTGAAAAAACATTAGAACTTTAATTCACTACATTCTAATTTTTCTTTTACCACGCATTAAATATCATGTCCGCCGCATAGCCATGTCACGTGATAATACCATGGAAAATCCGAAATCCTTTGCTTGTCAATCTGTAGACAACATAAGATATTTCTAATATCATAACCACAATTTTAAGTCTAGGGACCTCCCCCACACCCCCCCAATATTTTAGTAAGACTATGAGTGCATGTTGTTACACAAAATTATAAAGAATGATAGGTTTTCGTTGACAACATAAGAAATTTATAGTAAAAGATGAATTTGGTGAGCTAGGCGGTTTTGAATTTAAGTTCACTCTACCAATAGTACCAGCCTCTACATGAACTTTTTCTTCAATTATTCAATATCGATGGTTATAGTGGAGCACTCGATCACAGTGGTATTTTGTATCATGACTTTAAAAGCATGAGATTGTATGCAGGGCTCTTGACATCTAGTGAATCACCTTCCATGTGAATTACCAGACTTAGGTTTACCTTTTTTATAACCCATGATATATTATTGAATCTTTGTTGAATTTACTTTTCCCGTTGTGTTGACAATTTCACAGGATTTTCCCAAATTAGAGAGACTTTTACTAGTCAAAGAGGATATTCTGATGATACAGGATGGAAAATTTCATGATGAGATCTATGCCAAGCCAAAAGCACTAACATTGGCATGTTTTCATGATAAAAAGGCCGTCTTTCCTCTCAAATTTCTCCTAGAGAGATTCCAAAACCTAGAAAGCCTTGAAGTATTCTGTAGTTCCTTTGAAAATATATTCCCTGACGAAGGGTTTGTTGACGAGGGAAAGCATCTGGTGCTTGAAAATTTAAGAGCACTAAAGTTAAGCAAGCTACACAACCTGAGTGGAGGCTATTTCGCGGCGAAAATCCTTGAGAGTATAAAAACATTTGAGGTTTGGGATTGTCCCGGTTTGACGATATTATTTCCAGCAATGACAACCTTCCAGAATTTGACGGAGTTGGTGGTGAAGAATTGCTCTGGATTGGTACATCTAGGAACAACTTCAGCGATCACAAGTTTGGTGCATCTTACGGAAATGACTATAACAGGATGCGAAAGAATGAAAGAAGTAGTGGCAAACGATGAAAATAGAGAAGAAAAAGTGATTTGGTTTGGGAAGCTAAAAAGATTGAGTCTCCAAAACATGCCAAGCCTAGAGTGCTTCTCCCCCCTCACAAGTTGCATCTTGAGGTTTCCATCCTTGTGGTGGATTGAAGTGGAGGAGTGCCCCAAAATGAACATCTTTTCTAAGGGTAAGCTAAGCACACCAAGACTAGGTTGTGCGTCACTGTTCAGATACAAGTGGGAATGGGACTGGAAGGGTGATCTCAATGCAACCATACGGAGGTCATCAGCATATGGCGCGTGAAATCCCTAACGGTAAGACCCAATTAATGCAACCGTCGTTTCTCTTGCTTCTGCTTCTTCATAAGTTCTGAATTTCTTCATGTTCTTAAGCTTGTCCATGGAGACGACGCAGAGCGGACAAGCTACAGAGGAGGCCGCGGCCCCTCGTGACGGCTCTTATTTGCGGATACGAGTCGCTTCATCGCCTCCTCCACCACAATCTCAAACCCCCAAGTCTTTCAGGTCTTCCTTTCTCAATTTGCATCTCTTTCCCCATCTCATCGTTGCTCGATCGATACTGGCTCGCGGAGCAGTATCTGGTCGATTTGAATCCTTGTCATCGTTGACCCGATTGACTTGGCGGTCTGCTTCTGGGGTGGTATCGTCTTCTTCGATTGGATTTTGACCCGAGCGAGTATGGAAATGAAGTTGATTTCGTGAAACCCGCGGAATTAGAAACGACAAAGTTACGTTTTCTGTAAGTTTGATGATGCTAGGCACCTACATATTTCGAATTGGTGTTGATCAGAAGAGGAAAGGCTGCATGGAGAAGGATTGCTGTAGTAAAATCTTGGAATGAAATATGCAAATGATGTGGTCAGATAGTAGAATTCTGTTCTACTCGGTATATGTTGTCTCTCTGCTCGCTTTTTGCAATTGAACTTATGGAAATTGCACAAGTTGCATATGCTTTGCTGTTTGGATGAATCTTGATGTCATTAGTCAATCTAGGAGTGTATGATCTGTCCTGCATCTCACGGGTCTGCATATGTACACATACCATTTACTAGTAGGAGCTGGACTTCTGTCGGAAAGGTGGATCTTAGGGATTGTAGTGGTGTTATTCCGTTATTTTTCACGATCGGAATGGTTGTGACCTCCCGAATCGTACGACTGTCCACTATCTAAGCACAAAAGTAATTGCAAGAAGTAAGGATAGACAGCTTAAAAGTCTAAGTATAGAAGGTTGGAGTTGATCGAGTAATTTCTAGTCTAAATGAATTTTGAATTGACACGGATCAACCGCCCATGAAAATATTTGTTGAGACAATTGAAATGACTCAGCAATCGTTGCCTTTCTTTTTGCTAATATGTCAAAAACTCAAAGCCTGTCCTTCCATTGTGATACAATGTTACTTTATCGTTAAATCTTTATGATATTGATTCCAGGAAGTCAGTCGTTTACTTATTGGATTGAATTGTGGAACCACTCTTGAAGTTGTTTCTCTGGCAGATTCTGCAAAAGCTCTCTCATCTGAATGTAACTTTGACATACAGGTGATCCTGTGTTTTCTGCTTTTGTGCTGCTTATTGGATGTGGCGATTTAAAGGCTGTTGCTAAGAGTCCTGGTCACACTAGTCTGCACTGTTTCATGTGCTTCAATACCATTTGGTTAGAGTTCGATAAAGACGCACTATAAGTCAAATAGGTTCATCAGGTAAATCAGTTTTCTAGATAGTATGAAACTTGTCTACTTATCACATTCCTTCTCGGACCATATGGAGAATCTGAATGTGTGCATAGGAAATACTTTCTTGTCATGGGTGAGATGACAACAATGACACACAAAGTTGCTCAACTCCACCCAACAAACACTTAATTTATGATTACCTTAATCCAATGTCACCTCAATAGCCTCTGGAGCAAGTTCCTCCAGCAGTGCTCAGGCCTGCAAATGAAAGTTCAGGCCAACAAATGTTTGGAAGTTCTCTGAGGAACATGAGCAAAGATCTCCCAATGTGTGCTGCTTGTTCTCTTTGCTAAGGGTCATTGGGAGCTTCTATTTATAACTCAGTAATCTTTTACATCTGCAACAGATAAAAGAGCATGAACCGAATAATAAAGTGTCGCTGGGATTCATGCATATGGTCCTAACTGGGGAAATATTTGTTTAAAAGCAATGGATTGCAAAGATCTGGTCCAGATGTCCTTTGGCAATATTGAGGACTTATCACTACGGATGTCTTGAAGAGCATAGTCCTGGAAATGAGCTCTTCTGAAATCGGTTTCAGCATAGATTCTTGGTTCTGAGTTTTTCCATGAGATGGAAGGTGTCTGAAAGTCTGACTTGTATGGCCTTGTACCATGTTGGGATTCTGTGGAGTTGGTGAGCCAACGGATAGAGAAACGTGCAAAGTTTGATGTAGTTGAACTATTCTGGTTGATTAAACTTGCTATCGTTCAAGCTAAGAAGTACTCTTACATATTCTTTGTGGCAGTCGCTATTTGGTAGTTGTTTACTTTTTTTGGAAACCATTGCTGCATTTCTTGGCAGGCTTTAATTTTTATTCATTCTGAACAGTTTTATGGAATCTTCGATCAATTTATTCTGATTTTCTTTCAGGCACTTCACATTGCGGCAGGCAAGGAATAATTAAGAGAACCGTGAGTTGTCAGAGTTGGGCTTATTCAGAACTCTATAGTTCTTCCCACAACTGCTTCCTTTCTGGATCAAAAGAGAGCTATCCTTCAGAAAGTGAAACCAGTGATAGATGCTGCATGTGCCTCAGGAGTGAACATCTTATGCTTGCAGGTTAGTCACGCCATGAAGCTTGAGCTATACTTCTTTTGGTTTCTCCCTTCGGACTTGAAAACTGAATTTCAACTACTGAACTAATCTCAATCTAGGAAGCGTGGATGATGCCATTCGCCTTTTGCACAAGAGAAAAGAGATGGTGTGAATTCTCAGAGCCTTCTTCAGGATGTAGCGAAAAGGTGAAAACATGTTCCTTGATCCAGTAGGAACAGAATCATTTTCCAATCTGTTCGCACATGGCGATGGGAAGCCATAGCACACCGATTTCGGGCACTTCTATGGATCCAGATGCTTCACGCATGCCATGGTTATATCCCACAAGGAGATGGATTGCCGGTCTCAGACATGGATCTGAATCTCTATTGGCAGCTCAAAGACAAGTGGGGGCCTCAGGATGATTGCCCAGTGTGAGCTCTATGCCGATATGCTTGCTCCGCATCTGATCCCTTGCTGCATAAGAAGTCCTCTTTAAGTTCTTGATTCACAACACTGTATATTAAGGGTTGACGTTATCCGACCATCATTCATGGTCAATCAACGTGTTTCTATGAAATCCATTCGACATAATATGATGATGTTTCTACAACGAACACTTTGGTAGCGCATATCTGATCGAGCGCATATCTGATTTAACCTCAGACAATGATATTGGACTAGAGGCCAATATCTAAAGGCAGTGAATTTTCATGCTGTCATGCATTATATATGTGACTGTAATTTCTAGCTGAATTGAGGATTCATTGTAGTTCTAGTCAGGGTGTTTTTCTGTTTGTCTAATGACAATCTTGTTGGAGAAAAGCTAAACTTTCCATGATCAGACCCATGTATGTACCATTTCTAGTGTTCTGCAAGCTGGGAGCGATATGTCCTGGGCGGAGGTAATGCAAAGCATTAAACTCTTGAATAATATACCACTTCGATCTTTCGATCAAGTTGTTACAAAGTTCTATTGATCAGTATGATCTTCTTAACGTACTGATCAACTTCAAGCCGCTGTGATGGCTACTTATTTCAATGGAAGAATTTCCTGTCTCTCTGCTTTGCAGGTAACGTGTCTTTGATCTCAACAGGCACTTCAGGCTAGCATGCTGAGGTGGGCTTTGAGTTCCAGGAGCGGGCCTCTAGTAATAGATTTTATGGAACTCCTGCAAGTCTCTTGATCAATCAAATTTTGGCATTTTGAAAATTGAACTTCGAATTTTTCTCCTATTCAATTGGCTTAATTATAATGACAGTTCTAAATTTCTAGTATGATTTCGTTGACCCGCACAAGGAGCGGGTTTACGACTAAAACATTATCAATATTTGTTCATTAGCAGCTGAGAAAAGGATGAGATAGTGACTACTAAAAAAAATCATATGAAAATAGAAAATAGGAAAGCGGTATAAATAATCATCAGGCGGGGCTGCAAAAGAGGCACAGAAGTGAATACTAAGATTTGATTCTGATAATACTCGCATCAATGAAGTAATTGTCGACGTAAGGATTTTGATAGGATTCAGCGCACAATCTCAATGGAATAAAACATAAAAGTGAGAAGAAAAATCGAAACATAAGGTTCAACATTAAACTAGAGCTACGTCCAGTAGAGGATTCCATTATAATTAGCACCACATACTTCTATGTGACAACACTCAATTATAAGAGAAAAAGATTATATAAAGCCGTAACTATTCATGTGCCCAAACCCAAACTACCAATGCAAAATGAGCTCAAATTATAAAAGCTCTTTAGCGACCTCGGCCGGCCCTAATCGAACAATGAAAAATGAAAAAAAAAGACAGGACAAATTATTAAAAATTGGTTAAGCTCGACTAAAATTGACCACATAACTTTACTATCGCAAACTCTATTAGATGGTCAAATCTCGACACTTGATTATCAACTTTTATAGCAAAAAGTTGCTGCATTTCTTTCTCCGATGATTGCTGTTCACAGCAGCTTGCTTTCTCCAACCACATGGTCTTTCTTGCTAGGCGAAAATTCTTATTATTATCACATCCGAGGAGGGCATCTCATGACTTGTTAATTCGCAGCTTTGACAATGAGTATATCTTTTTACATGCTATAGGACTTACATAGATTAATTGTTGGAAAATATAATAAAATGAAGTAACATTGTAGTCGGACTTTGAGGCGTGTAATCACTCTCTTTTAGGTTCAATTTGCCCCACGAAGTTGCTATAGGTTTCTGGCAAATTCCCTTCAGGATACAACAAAGTCACGGCGAGAATACTGGATAGAAATTTCAGCAAATCTCTTAAAACTCTCTGCGAAACAATGAAAGATGGTTGTCTCTCTTTTTGAAAGAAAATTTAGAATGAAAGTTGATAATAAAACTTAACAGAATTGTCTATATATAAAACTGATAAACACATCTCTCGGTGTCTAAACTGTCCACGTATGAACGCACCTATTCACGTTCGAAACATCGCACCAATTTATGTTTGGAACATCATACCAATTCATATCCGAAACATCACACCAATTCATGTCGAAAATTTGCAATTCTGACATGATCGTTCGTGGTGATAACAGTCATTCGGACACAATTGTTCGTAAATGACAAACGCCATTCGGACACAACTATTCATGTCCGAACAGTCGCAATTAAAATAATATATTTAAAAAATAATTAAGAATTATTTGCGGACGCGGCATGCAAAGTGCTAAGTGCGTCTAATAATCGCGCATCCGCACGCGGGTATAGTGGGGTGTAACCCACTTACCCATTTTTTTATCTGAAAAACTATAGCAGTCTTTTTAATTAATAAAGAGACTTTCTCTCTCCTTTCTATCCTATGTAGGATACAAAAAGGTATTATTTTATTTTATTTTTTCAAACAAACAACAACATTAAATTCGTGTCATCTTCAAATTTGCTAAATATCATGCATAAACATGTTCATTTGCGTCAGAAATTACTGGTCCAGTTAGTTTGGATGGTAACTTGATTGTTCTTGGCATGACTCTAAAGCTTGGGGTTAACCTATGCTTATAAAAACAGATTGATTTTTCTAAAAAGAAAAGTAAAAAAAATTCGAGAATCCAATTACCCAAAAGTGCAGGGGCCAAGGGACTTAAAAGGGTAGGAATCAATATAGACAGAACGTACAAAAGGTGTTCATGACTCGAGTATTTGAAACCTCTGTTTGGCAGGGGGTCAAACCGGGTACAAACTTAACAAACCATATCATAAAAAGATGACACTAAATAAGGAAATCCAAGGACACCAATATAATGTTCTTCTTTTACAATTCTTCTGTTATATGTATACAGCTAAAATTTGAGTTTAAAATTTTCAAAGTGTTGTAAAATATCGCGCTGCAAGTATATAACAGAGAGAACAGAGAGCAAGTAGAGAAAGCCAGGGGAGAAATCTCTTTATTTCAACTTATATCATATAAGACCAAAAAACTAAGCTCCTATTTATAGGAGAATAAGGATGCACTTATCATTAACACTAATGTATTGAATTAATACATTCATTGGATAGGGAGATGAACTTAGAAATGTACCATAAAAGGTACATTAGATAGGATGAATATAATGAATATTCATTCATGCATTTCAAACATTCATGTATTTCATAACACTCCGCCTTGAATATTCATTGTGTTCATCATATTATGAATGTGCATAGAATGATACTGCCTCATTAAAAACCTTAAGCCGGAAAAACCCAATGGGACAAAAACCGGACAAAAGGGAAAAAGAGTGTGTTGACACCTAATTTTTTACCATCTATTATTGTGATTTTCATTCTTTAAAATTAATTAAAAATATAAAAAAAAAAGGTCATAAAATCACAAAATCAACTTTGGAAGCCTTGGCTTAGCCTTAGGAACCAATTTTGAACAAAAAATATTTTTTGGTATTTTTTAATATTTTTCGAATTTTTTTTAATTATTAAAAATACCCAAAAAATCAGAAAAGTACCATTCGTGGTCATAAAAATACACAAAAATATTCAATAATTTTTTTTTAAATTCCTCTTCAAGTGTGTCACTTTAAATCTTGAAAATTCGGCTTGGGTCACTATGTTCCTTCACAAACGTAAATCCAAACCGAGCATAAAAAAATGGATTTTGAGTCTTTTAATTTTGTGATTTTTGCACTTTAGAGTCTTGACATTCAATTTAAGTGCTAGCACTTCAATTTGATCCGATTGTGTGTTGATTTTCTCAATTTTGGTGTTAGGGATTTAAATGCACAAAACAATCTTTCATTTTTGTCCCTAGCCTACCAAATGCGTTGAATCATTTCAGAAGGTATCCATGGAAATGCCTAATTGACGATGTGTCCAGTACCAATTTGGAAAGCAAATCCGCAATAAGTAACATCCATGGAGTGATGAGACAAATAGGATGCCATCTTCCACTATGATGCCCGCTCGGATGGATTGGATTTTCACTAAAAAATAGTGAGTGGAGACAAAAGGAATAAAAGAAAAGCAACACTAAAAAAAAGATAGGGTATGGACACCTTCACGTGGAGGCCTTCATAAAAGGAAAGTTGGTCGGCACAAGAGGACGAAGGACAGAGATTGTTCCATGGCTCCTTGTGGTCAAAGTCTCTGCCAACTAAATCCTAGTGGGGGGAAATGTTATAAAATATGGCCATCATCAACGAAACAAAAAAAACCTTTCTTTTCAATTCTTTTAGTAGTGGAAGTTTAGGGGTCAGTTTAAAAAAAAAGATGGTGTCCCACGTTGTATTAAAAAAAAATAGTCTTGCAAAGCTTGATAGAGTCCAGACGAAGAGCTGGAATGGGGGGAGCGTCATTTGATAAAAAAAAAAAGGCGACAGACAGAGAAGATCGTCATTAGAAGACCTCGACACAAAAATTCGAGCTTGGATTCCCGGAGATCCAACTGGTGCTGAAGGACGCCACCACTTCCGCTTTGTCTGATCTCGACTTCGGAAGCAAGCCAGGCTTAGTCAACCTCCATATAATGCACGTGGGCGGACATTGAAGGAGCTCCGAGCCGGGGTTTCTTAGGCTTCATCGACAAAAACCTGCAAGGTCAAGAGACTCACGAACCAAAAAGGCTCGGCGCCGCCGCCGTGCTTAGCCGTCCGTGACCCAGCCACCAGCCGAATCCCCATCACGCCGACGCGACGCCAGATCTGCCAGCTCGTGTCCACAACTTCACCGATGCCGCTGCACCACTTCGCCACGTTCGGATGACAGTCATCCGAGACCCGCGACTGCTCGAGCTTCCTCCGCCGTCATCCGTAGCCTCGGCGCCATCCGATTGTTGGCTGCCCACGAGCCACCCTCGCTAATCGTCGTGTCTCCTTCGACCACCAATGACTCTGTTTTCGCTCGGTTTGCCTCGAATCCGGATTATTGCTCGCTGAGAGTCTCCAGTTCCAACGCCTCAGCCACTAGTTCTTCTGTTTGATGACACCGTGATCACCTCCGACCTCTGTTCAGTCGCTTGCAACTCGGGGACGAGCTACCACGGTCCATCCGAAGCCGCCACAGTCCCTCTGAGACTGGGCGACACCTCACCCGACTTACCCTTTGTTGTGCGTCGAAACCGCGTCGGGGACGATGGCCGGAGCTCCATCATACTCGGACCGAGCTGGGAGCTCATACCGGCGAGGCTGGCCGTCGCCGAGGCTTAGGTGACCTCAGGTAAGTATCTAGACCTTTCTTAGGTACTGTGTGATCGAATGGAATTGGGTTTAAACAAAAAAATTTCTGCAACTTACCTCGCCGACGCCGGACCTGTGGATGTTCGGTTCGACCGCTTCCCGACGTTAAGTCGGCCATGTTTTCGTCGAATACTGATGCTGAGCCGGTGGGGAGTCGAACGCCGAAGGAACGGGCGAAAAATACCAAGTTTTGGGGGCGGTTCGCGATTTTCCGGCGACCTCGCCGGAAATTTCACTGTTCATCGTCTTCTCCGGCGAGGTCGACGGTGGTCGACGGTCAAACGCTGACGTGGCGTGCCACGTCGGTAGCCACGTCAGCATGTGGGGGCCGTGACTAAAAATAAAACAGATCGGACGGTCGTGGTGAGGCCACGTGTCGCGATCTCGATTTTTTTTAGATTTATTAAATGATTTTCGGATATTAATTAAAAATGATCTGACGGTCAAGAATGTGCCAAGTGGCCCTCTGTGGAGCGTCCGATCTTGTCTGAGATCGGATGCACCAGGAGTGGCCACGTGGCACAATCTGGTGCGTCCGTTTCATTTGTTTTTCTGATAAATTAAAAAATAGATAAAAAAACAGAAAAAACCCAAAAACCTAAAACGGCGTCGTTTCGGTTGCGGGCGCGCAGATCCTGATCCAGGTTCGGGTCGTGGGTCGGGTCATCCGACCCGGTCCGGATAATTTTTATATATATTATCATAAAAAAAATAATAATAATAAAAAATTCAAAAAATCAATAAAAAATAGAAAATCATAAAAAAAAATTCAAAAAAATTCGGAAAATTCAGAAAAATTCTAAAAAATTCCAGAAAATAGGAAATGGCCACACTCAACTGGCCACGACCTGTTTCGGGTCATTTGACCCCCGATCTTTCCAGAAATGACGGTTTTTCCCTTCCGGCAAACCGTCTTCCAAAAAAATTCTAAAAAAATCCAAGAAAATCCCCAAAAATAAGAAATGGCCACAAACAACTGGCCAAGACTCATTCCGGGTGTTTTGAACCCCGACCCTTCTTAAAATGACGATTTCGCCCTTTGGGCGAATTGTGTTCCAAAAATATAAGAAAAATCGAGAAATTCCAAAAAATTCTCAAGAATGGGAAATGACTACAATCAACTAGCCATGTAATATTTTGGGTAATTCGGTATCCAAATCTTCCAAAAATTGACGATTTTGCCCTTCGGGCTAAATCGCCTCCAAATCGTCCCATTTTACCCCGGTCCGAAATCACACCTTCCCTAAGCCCTTATGGCTATATTAGGAAGCCATTGATTTGGATTGATGTGCATCGATGAGGTTTATTTATGCATTTGATTGCGCTTTCATTAAAATTGATTGTGGTTGATAGGAATAGTTTTCCAATCTGCATGAAACCTTGAATCAAACTTACCCCATCCAAAACTGCGCCTGCATGAACTCTTAGTCAGGAAAATCACTCGCGTTAGGTACCGAAAGGGAGTTGGTAATGACACCAGCATAACCAAGTCCCCGAACCCAAAATCTCTGGTTCTGCAGAACTGATCGATCTCTCCCAATCGATCAGTAAGGTTTCCGGTCTACCCTCCAAGAAAGACCGGTGGCGATTCCAAAGGCATGCACAATTTGCACATGTCACCACGACCACACTGAAGGTCGAAAGCGATCGACTCTTATCATCGAATCCTTTGAAAAATACTCCCGCCGCGATTTGGTATGGGCCTGGGAGGGCCCGCGCCGATCCAAGACCCGCGATCGGTAATCCATTAGCCACGTCCGCTTCCGGACGGGTCGCGACAGAGTGCAGTGCATAGTTCATAATATCTCCCCCTCAATTAAACCATATAGCCATTGCTGGGACTAGTCAATCTTGCATCTTGTGAACTCGCCGCATACCAATGCCATATACTAATTTTTCAAAAATTGACGTTGGTAATGATTTGGTAAAAAGATCTGTAAGATTATTTATGGATTGAATCTGTTTAACATCAACTTGTCGACTTTATTGGAGTTCGTGAGTATAGAAAAATTTCGGCGAGATATGCTTGGTCCTATCACTTTTGATATATCCTCCCTAACTTGTGCAATACAAGCAACATTATCTTCATAAATTATAGTGGAAAAATTTGCAACCGGTGTTAAACAACAAGAATTATGAATATGTGTTATAACGGATCTTAACCAAACACACTCTTTTCCAGCTTCATATAAAGCAATAATCTCAGAGTGGTTAGAAGATGTAGCTACTAGCGATTGCTTAGTAGAACGCCAAGAAATGGCAGTGCCGTTATAACAAAACAAATAACCGGTTTGAGAGCGAGCCTTATGTGGATCATATTTATATCTAGTATCAGCATATCCAACTAAACCAGATGTAGTGGAATCCTTGGAATAATATAATCCCAAATCTATGGTTCCTCGGAGATAACGAAAAAATATGTTTAACTCCATTTCAGTGTCTTCGAGTTAGCTCAGAACTAAAACGTGCCAATAAATTTACCGCGAAAGCGATATCTAGTCTCGTACATTGTGCCAAGTACATTAACGCCCCAATTGCATTGAGATATGGTACTTCAGGACCAAGTATCTCTTCATCAGATTCTCTAGGATGAAATGGATCCTTTTGGGGATCTAGAGACCTTACAACCATAGGGGTGCTCAATGTGTGAGACTTGTCCATGTTGAAGGATTTAAGTAATCTTTCAATGTATGCTGATTGATGGACAATTATTTCATTTGCTTTATGCTCAAGCTCTAGACCAAGACAAAGTTTGGTTTTACCCAAGTCTTTAACTTCAAAATCCCTTTTCAAATACTCAGCAGTTTTAGCTAACTCTTCTGGAGTTCCAATTAAATTCATATCGTCGACATAAACTGCTATAATAGCAAATCCGGTTTCTGATTTCTTAATAAACACGCATGGGCAGATATGATCATTCTTGTACCCTTCCTTAATTAGGTCCTCACTTAGGCATTGGTACCACATGCGACCGGATTGCTTTAACCCATACAAATATCTTTACAACTTTATTGAGAATAAGTTGCGGGGAGTGCATGCTTCAGGCATTTTAAATCCCTTAGGAATTTTCATATAAATATCGGAGTCTAATGAGCCATATAGATAAGCCGTCACAACGTCCATAAGACGCATTTCCAATCTTTCAGAGATTGCAAGGCCAATTAGAAAACGAAATGTAATCATATCCATCACAGGTGAATATGTCTCATCATAATCAATCCCAGGTCACTGGGAGAATCCTTGAGCAACGAGTCGGGCTTTATATCTCACAACCTCGTTTTTCTCATTTCGTTTTCGGACAAATTCCCATTTATATCCAACAGGCTTTACATTGTCGAGGATTCGAGTTACAGGTCCAAAAACCTCTCGTTTAGCTAGAGAAGTTAATTCGACATTAATTGCTTCTTCCCATTTAAGCCAGTCATGCCTTTGACGGCATGCAATAATATATTGTGGCTTACAATCATCATCCATAATTTTATGAGCAATTGAGAATGCAAAAACATCATCCATGATGATTTCATTCCGATCCCAAATCTCATTACAATATGTAATGGAATTCTCAGTATTTCAAGGGTTGGTGATCATTTCATGGGTTTGTGCCTCTTCAGGGGCAATAAGCGCTTTGGGAGCAAGCACAATACCGGGCTCTTCTGGAGCGGATTCCTGATTCTTTCCCCTTCGTTTTCGAGGAACAGTGTCTTTTGATCCTATCGGTCTACCACGCTTCAAATGTGGTGGATTTTGATCCATTTTATCCTGTCCTTCGGGAACAACTATTCTAGCTGGAGCATTTGCAGCTGGAATATGAGACTTCGTTACCTTAGCAACATCATTAAATGCGTCAGGAAGTCTATTGGCCATAGCCTGTAAATGGATTATACGCTGCACCTCGTTTTCACATTCAAGAGTTCTTGGGTCTAAATGAGATAAATCTTTCTCATTCCAAGAGATAATCTCAACTGGTTTCTGCTTTGCAGTCATAGAATTCGTAGGTGTCCCAATTGATGGAAACATTGTCTCATCGAAATGACAATCCATGAATCTAGCAGTAAAAAGATCACCAGTAGTTGGTTCCAAAAACCTAATAATGGACGGCGAATCAAACCCAACATAAATGCCCAAACGGCGTTGGAGACCCATTTTAGTTCTTTTTGGTGGTGTTATAGGCACATGTACTGCACAACCAAAAGTGCGTAAATGTGAAATATCAGGTTCATAACCAAGAACCATCTGAAGGGGGGATTGTAAGAGACTAGCAGTGGGGCGCAATCTAATTAAGGCCGCCGCATGCAAAACTGCATGACCCCATGTTGTATCGTTGAGATTTGTTCTCAATAATAGAGTGCGGGCAATGATTTGGATGCGTTTAATCAAGGATTCTGCCAATCCATTTTAAGTATGAACATATGCGACTGGGTGCTCAACCTCGATTCCGAGTGAAGCACAATATGTATCAAAACTCTTTGATGTAAATTCACCAGCATTATCCATCCTTATGCTCTTAATTGGATAATCAGGGAAATGTGCCCGAAGCTTTATAATCTGCGCAAGTAAACGTGCAAATGCGACATTGGGCGTAGATAATAGGCAAACATGGGACCATCTATAGGATGCATCCACTAGTACCATAAAATATCGAAACGGTCCACTTGGTGGTTGTATTGGTCCACAAATATCACCCTGAATTCTTTGAAAAAATAAATGGGATTCAAGATTAACCTTTGTTAGAGAAGGTTTGATAATGAGTTTTCCTTATGAACAAGCTTCACAATTATAATCATTGGACAACAAAACCTTTGTATCATTTAAAGGGTGTCCTCTTGTGTTCTGAATTATTCTACGCATCATTGTAGCGCCAGGGTGACCAAGGCGATCATGCCACAATCCAAACTTATCAGGATTTACCAATCTCTAGGACATGGTGTCATAGGTTTCAATGGCCTTAATCATGACACAATACAAACCCGTAGGAGAAACTTCTAGCTTCTCATGGATGGTCTTCAGGCCCATCTTATAAGAGGTAATGCCGATAAATTTCTTATTTTGCTCATAAATAGTCTCAATATGGTACCCATTTCGGCGTACATCTTTGAAGCTAAATAGATTCCTTTTTTATCTACTGCTTAGAAATGCATTCTCAATATGCAGGATGGTGCCATTTGGTAAAACAATTGTGACATTCCTGAAACCATCAATAATCTTAACAGGACCTGATATTGTATGGACATGTGCTTTACGTAATGTCACACTCGAGAAAAAGTGTCTACTATGAAATATGGAATGTGTTGTTGCACTATCAAGCAAACAAACATATTCCTTTTTCTCGGTATTTTCCATTTGCATTTATGTTGACAACTTCAGGTGTCAAGTATCATAAAATTTGTATATAAGTTATAGGATCAAATAAAATTTCAAAAATAACAAATATAAGGTTCATAAGCATTTCATTACATAACCATATTAGAGAATAATAAAAGAGTAATACATTTAAAGAAAAACAACTAGAAAGAAATTATCATAAAACTCGAAGTCTAAGTTGTCATCCACCAGTCTGATGCCTGATCAAAGCAATCAGAGGTCCTCGAAGAAATCAGAGACATCCAAGGATGCATTTGCTGCTTCAGGAGCAAGAGGAGTCCCACCAACAGAGATATTGTTGGCTCCAACAGTGGTTATTGCAGTAGGA
Source organism: Rhodomyrtus psidioides (assembly GCA_021437785.1). NCBI lineage: Eukaryota > Viridiplantae > Streptophyta > Magnoliopsida > Myrtales > Myrtaceae > Rhodomyrtus > Rhodomyrtus psidioides. The sequence continues at coordinate 14,799,806 of JAILYB010000003.1, read as the reverse complement.
TTAATTTCAATGGAGTGAGATTCACTATGCTTGCCCGTATTTTTTAAAGATGCCTGGTATATATCAGCAAAGTGCTTTGGCGTACGACAAGTACGTGACCAGTGTCCACCCATGCTACAGCGATGGCAAATACTTTTATTAGTTACCTTCATTGGCTTCTTTTCTTTGTCATGATACGGGCCAATGTTAGATTTCCTAGGGTGGTTAAAATTCTTGCCACCCCTACCCCTTCGAGGATTATGTCCTTGCCTGCGCTTATAGCTCATAAAATGGTCAGTATTTTTCTCATAGTTGGCATGTGCTTCAGGCAATGCTTTTGAGCCAGCAGGTCTAAGATCATGATTTTTGAGCAGCAGTTCATTTGTTTGATCAGCAGTCAGGAGCATAGAAATTAATTCAGCGTATGTGGCAAAATGACGCTGCCGATATTGCTGTTGCAATACAATGTTCGAAGCATGGAAGGTGGAGAAAGTTTTCTCTAATAGCTCCGCATCAGTGAGCTTGACGCCGCATAACTCAAGTCGAGAAATAATATCAAATAAAGCGAAGTTATAGTCATACACTGATTTAAAATCTTGCAGCCTGAGATGCTGCCAGTCATACTGTGCTTTAGGGAGGATAACAGTCTTGGTATGATCATACCTATCCTTCAACCTCCTCCACAGGGTCTGAGGGTCTCGAACGGATAAATATTGAGTCTGCAGGCTCTCATGCACATGACGACGAATAAAAATCAATGCATTTGCTCTATCTTTATCATTTGAGGTTCCATCTTCTGTGATTGCATTAGCGAGACCTTGCCTTTGGATGTGCATTTCCATGTCAAGGCACCAGGACATATAATTATTTCCACTCATTTCTAGGATGTGGAATTTGGGCTTTTCAATATTTACCATAATTCTGTACCAAAATGAATCCTTAAAATAATTAGAATGATTTCCAAATATCCACCGCCACTTCAGGAGCAGAAGGACACTTTTAGATTTGAAGTTGGTTTCAGACCAAAAAGATAATAAAAGATGAAGAATTGATAGAAGAAGATGAAGTATAAGTTGATAGAAAACAAAGAGAACACTTACCTACTTTCTCAGTTGGTAAATCTTCGTGCTGCTAACGTGTTGTAAAATATCGCGCTGCAAGTATATAACAGAGAGAACAGAGAGCAAGTAGAGAAAGTCAGAGGAGAAATCTCTTTATTTCAACTTATATCATATATGACCAAAAAACTAAGCTCCTATTTATAGGAGAATAAAGAGGCACTTATCATTAATACTAATGTATTGAATTAATACATTCATTTGATAGGGAGATGAACTTAGAAATGTACCATAAAAGGTACATTAGATATGATGAATATAATGAATATTCATTCATGTATTTCAAACATTCATGTATTTCATAACACAAAGCTGCATTTTCTTTGTTCTTTAGACAAACATTTTATTGGCATTTTTCTATGCTACATCCATTTGATAACAACCCTAAACAATATACGTCCATAATCATAAAATTAATTAATAATGAAAAATAAATTTAATATATCGATCATTTAAGTACCATCAGCAATTTGCCTCACCAAAATATACGACGTAGATTCCAGAGAATTTGGCGTGGCACAGCCGAGACAATTTTTTTGAGTTTTTTTAAATGTTTTTTGGATTTTTTTTAAATTTCCTTTTTATATTTTGAAATTTAAAGTCGATCTTTTATAGTACGAAGGAAGATATAATTGCTATTTAGAATCACCCCTTTCAACTATTGGAGCAAATCCTTAGAATTAATGTATACTAAAAGGTGCTAATAAGGAAAAGCAAAGCGAAGTTCGTAGAATTAAGACGTTTCTTGCACGAACACATAAATGGGACCAATACCTTTTTAAATAGCCATAACAAATATACGAATTGAGGACTAATTTAACATTGGAAGCTGCTACCTTAACAATCTGACAGTACTGTCATTATTTCTAACTTTACGATGTTCCAATTGATGCGTGTTTTATTTAAAACACACGGTGATGGTGTATGGAACTATTATAAAAAAATAACTGACAGTATTGTCAGACTGTCATGAAAGCATTCTCATTTGACATTCTAGTCTAAAAATTTCGGTTACAAGAAAGAAAATGGACGACTTGAATTTTTCCTTATGAAATGACTCTTCTTTTTTCACTTAAAGGGATGAATATGATGGGCTATCTGTCGACAAAACACAGAGCAAAAAGAAGAAACAAACAAGGTAAGAAGCCCTCACGCAAATGCAAAATTAATAATTTTGACTTGATAATTCTTGTCGCTAACGCTTGAAATGATTCTGAGTTTCCAAATTACTTTTTTAAAAAAAATTGGCCATTAAACCATCATGTAGGGAATAACGAAAAAGGTTAAAGCCCTCACCAGCAAAAGAGCACAATCAATTATTTGGATTTGATAATACTTGTTGCTAACGCGGGGAACAATTCCAAGATTCCAAGACAATTTCCTTTCTAATTCGCCTTTGGACCATTACGCAAGGAATGATTTTATAATGGTTGCTGCGTCCGAAACTCAAAGCAAAAAAACAAAAACAAAAACAAAAAAGTGAAAAGCCCTCACTAGCAAGAGAGCACAATCTACGATTTGGATTTGATAATACTTGTGGCAAACGCAGGGAATAATTATGAGTTTCCAAGTTACTTTCCTTGCTACTTTGGCCATTGAACCATCACGCAAGGAATGATTTGATCATGCTAGCTACTTTTGAAACTCAAAGTAAAAAGTAGAAATGAAAAAGGTCAAAAAGCCCTCACCCGCAGAAAAGTCTAATAAACGCTGCCAATTGAACAGTCAGACAGGGAGTGGTTTGATAATGCTTGCTGTTTTCGAAACTCAAATCAAAAGGAAGACACAAGAAGGTGACAAAAAGCTTTCACTAGCAAGAGAGCGCAATCAATGACTTGGATTTGATCATGCTTGTGGCAAATGCATGGAATGTTTCTAAGTCTTCAAGTTACTTTCCTTTCACTTTAGACATCGAAGCATCATGCAAGGAATCATTTGATCATGTTAGACACTTTCGAAACTCAAATTAAAAAGCATAAATGAAAAAGGTATAAGGCCATCACCAGTTAAAGAGTACAGCCAACACTTCGGATTTGAATGATTTTGAGTTTCCAAGTTACTTTGCTTTCTACTTTCGCCATTGAACCAACACACAAGGAATGCTTTCTGCTTCCAAAACTCAAAGCCAAAAGAAGAAACGAAAAAAGTAGCAACCTTCAAGCTAGCAAAAGAGCACAATCAATGATTTGGATTTGACAATACTTGTTGCCAACGCAGAGAATAATTTTGTGTTTTCAAGTTACTTTCCTTTCTACGTTGGCCATTGAGCCATCACGCATGGAGTGATTTGATAGCAGTCGTTGCTTCGGAAACTTAAAGCACAAATAAGAAACAAAAAAAAAAAGAAGATAAAAAGCCCTTACCAGCAAAAAGTGCAATCAAATATTTGGATTCGATTATTCTTATTGCTGGCGTAGGAAGTTATTTCGAGTTTTTAGATTACTCTCTGGTATAGCCATTGAATCGTCTCGTACGGAATGATTTGCCGTTTGAATAGTAAATCGTTGAATTACTAGTGCTAAATCTTAGCCATCGATCCTCAATTTTTTCTATAAGAAAGTCAACGATTTCTTTCTCCATGTGAGTATTGTCCCAAAAAAATTCAAAACATATCGCATATTGACTAATTCAGTCTTAAACATTTCAATTTCACCAATTGAGTACTCAACATTTTCCCGTTTTGCTAATGGAGTCTATCCCGTCAATTTTAGCTGAAAATCATTTAAGAGGAGATCGGCCATCCTTCATGGCACTGTGGCGTGGACAAGTACAATTTTTATGAATTTTTTCAAAATTCTGAAATTTCCATTTTTTGTATTTTTCTTTTCTTTTCTTTTTCTTTATTTCGTTCCAAACTTGGTTGGGGTCGCTAGGGTGGGCCGACCCTGGCTTGCGGTCAGCAAGGTTGGCTAGGGACCCTCACTATACTTGGTAGAACAAAAAAGAAAAAAAAAGTTTTAAAAACTTTAGTTTTAAATTTTTTTAAAAATTATCCACGTCAGTGCGAGTCATTTTACGTGGCACTATCGACATTCACATCAGTAATTTTTGGCTAAAATTAATCGGATGGACTCAATTGGCAAAATGTGAAAGGGATTAAAACTCAATTGTGAAAATTGGAATGTTTAGAATTGAATTGACGAATTCAATCGATAATAATATAGAAAGAAGATGGGAGAAGTAGTGGGGATAGTGAGAAACAAAACGTTAGAGAGGGAAAGCATACTTAATTAATGTTTATTCATTTTGCAAAGTAGAACGATAGTCAGTTAGCAATAAAAAAGAAAGAAGGTGAAGAATAGCGCCAACAAGGAAGATCTTTAAAACTTTCTTGTTGGGAAAGCAGGGGGGGGGGGGGGGGGGGGGGGGGGGGGGGGGGGGGGGGGGGCGCACAGTTCTCCGATTTTGCACTTCCTATGTTTACAAGGTCAATATAAAAACTTAAATAAATGTAAAATAGATTAGCCGAATTATAAAACTGGTTTTCCACTAATTGATTGCTTTGTTACGCTTAGCTAGTAAATTAATAAAATCGGACAACTGAAATAATGACTTCTAAACATGATAACCCATTGCTAATTGATTGGCCATTAATGTGCCAAATAACAGCAAGTCCTCTCTATCATATGATCATGGATTGTTAATAGGTAATAACATATTGAGCGTGTTGTTTATGTTAAGTTTAGAACGTTAGTTTATCCAAAATTTAAAGTCAATAGAGCTCGAAGTTTCCAATTGCTTATGGCATTAGAAAAAGATGTTAATTTGTGTTAGAAGTTGCTGGTCCTATTTAGTTTGGATGACAACTTTGTTGTGCTTAGCATGACTCTAAAAGCATGGGTTCACCCATGCCTATAAAAAAAAAAACATAGATTTTTCTAAAAATAAAGGAAATGATTCGAGAATCCAATTCTAAGTTCTAACCATTGAAAAAGCTGTGGGATTAAAAGTGTATTTAGACTTTGGAAAAAGTTTAGGACTGAATTGATATCAATGCAATAAGTTTAGGATTTATTTTTATACTTTTCCCCTTAAAAGTTAAAAGTATACTCGACTCTGGAGTCGATTTTCATCTCTATACGACCTCAAGCCATATAGATAGAACGCACAAAATTTATTGATGCCCAACATGGTAGAAAACTTGACAAGCTACATATCATAAAGTACTGCACTAAATACGGAAATCCAGATACTCCACGAGAATGTTTATTTCAATCGGAATAAAAAACAACAATAATCACGTCTTTACTTCACCAACCTGACTCCGGTCTCATTGGCTTTGGATTTACAATCATTCTTGTAAGTCGTAATCTGCGTCATGTGGGAGTTAGCATTAATTCCCCTGTTGTTTAGGAGGAATGGAGGTTTGGTCTCTCCTTGCCTTCTTAAGCTTTTATGTATGTGATACAATTTTATTCTCTGGTCCAATTGCCTTGGAGTTCTCTCCAGTGAATTGCCCTCTTTGGATTTGCAAAAAAAGTTTAGAATGTTCCTGAAGGGGAAGAGAATCCGTCGTTGTCTCATGCAATATTCATTTTAACCAGAAATTAAGGCTGCATATGGTAATGCTCCAGAAAAAGTGTTTCTATTCTCAAAGTGTTTCGGGAATACTTTTGAGAAACAGAAACACTTTTGGAGCAGAAACAAAAAAAAAATTTTGCTTCTTTTATTCCTGGAACACTTTTAAGAAACACATTTGGAACATTTTTTTATAAATAATTGGGAACAATTTTTTTTAACGCACTCTCTTCTTTTTTGTTCTTCCATGATATCGACACATGTTTTTTTTATTATTTTATTTTATAAAATTAATTAAAAAGTACCAAAACAATTCATAAAATTACAAAATTAACCTTGAAAGCTTTGGCCTAGCCTTAGGAACCAATTTTGAACAAAAAGTATTTTTCATAATTTTTGACATTTTTCTGATTTATTTTAATTATAAAAATAGCCGAAAATCAGGAAAAATAGTATTTGTGGTCAACAAAATGCAAAAAAACAGTCTATGTTTTTATTTTAATTTCCTTTTCATTTTGGCCCTTTTAAATTTTTAAAAATTCGATTTGGGACCACATGACTATTGAACATAATCCTAAATTGACTAAAAAATATTCATTTTAAATCATTTTAGCCAAAAAAAAAATTACTTTTAAAGTCATGACATGAGACTTTGATACCCTACATCTCATTTCAATCCTCATATTTGGAAAAATTGCACAATTGGACTAAAATGACCTAAATGGACAAATATGTTTTAGTTTAGTCCTCAGTTTCACTCAAAGTGCAATTAGTATTTTTCTAGGGGTCTCCGTTTAAAGGTAATAATATTTTTAACTACTTGGAAATATTTATGTGTGACTCATAATTGTTCTCGTTGTCCAATTCCATTTCATTTTTTCTTTCAATTTTTTTTTTATAGTTGATCCCGTCCATGTTGTAATTTGATAAATCATGCATAAATTACTTATACATATATTGGTCTAATTTGATGTAGTAAATTGAAAAAATGATATTTAATTTGATTTAGTAAATTAAAAAGATAAAGATATCTTAATTTATATATATAGTCCGCTTAATTAAATGAAATAATTTTTTTGCAGTTACCAAACGCGTTTCTTTTCTTCTTCTTTTTAATTCCAAGAACAGAAACTTTATGTAGTTAGCAAACACTTTTCTATTTTTTTTTGTTCCAGGAACAAAATTTTTTTGCAGTTACCAAACACGTTTCTATTCCAAAAAATCGTTACCGAGACCAAAAACAGAAAAAAGTGTTTCTGTTCCAAAAGTTGTTCTGGGAACATAAATGTTACCATACGCAGCCTAAATTATTTAGCTATATCCAGAATTATACCAATACACACATATATACACGTCTCAAGGATCTGGGGTTCTTTCTACAAAAAGAGAAGTTGATTAAACTGGGTTTTAAGTTGATTAAACCTTGGGGTTTATTTCTATAAATAAAGAAACTTAAAATAATTGATACAATGGAAAAATGGTAAGAAGTAAAGATTATTCTTAGATACAAACAGGTGCTTATAAAAAATATAAAAATTGAGTAATAGATAAATGAAGTAAGCAAAGAAATAATAATAAACTTTCCACAACAGCACTAAAGCCGTCCTTATGTGGGGTATAAGCAAGGATTTAAAACCTTCCACAGGCGATTAAACTAGCTGTTTGTGGGTGTATGTACAATAATTTAAATGAATTGAAAATATAAGTTAGTAATGAAATATCGCATTAATTGAAAGTTACAGGAATGAAATACAAGTACTGTAATTGAAAATTGCAGTAATGAAGTGCAGATGCAATATTTAAAAGATCTTATGATTTACAAACCATGAAACTGGGTCTGTAACCTTATAATATATATTCACTTGCTTATACCCTACAATATTGTGCTAAACTTCAGTGATGTTAAGGCAATGAAGGGGTGGTCCGACAAAGAAGTTTTGTCCCCGCGAACATGATTGGTCACAGCCATAAACATGGAGATGAATGACGTCGGACAGCAGTTGTACAACCAAGTGTAGGGGGAGACTACTCTTGGGTGCTGCCATCTAAGGCTATGCTCCATTTTCTTTTGTTTGTTCAAAATATTTAGGGCTATACTGACCCAATTGAAAAATTTAGAATAAACTGACTACCGTACAATGGGTATATAAATTTTTGAATATTTATTCAGTGAGTGAAGAAGAAACACTTTTGTTTAGAACTAATGCAAGGAATGATTATGAGTTTCTAAGTTACTTTTCGTTCTACTTTGGCCATGCACAATCAACAAGTTGGATTTGGTACTACTTGTTGCTAAGTAAGGAACAATTCCGAGTTTTCAAGTTACTTTTCTTTCTACTTTGACCATAAAACTATCACCAGCACGATCAACAATTTGGATTTGAAAATACTTGTTGCTAACGCAAGGACTGATTTGGAGTTTCTAAGTTACTTCTCATTCTACTTTGGCCATTGAACCATCACGAGCACAATCGACAATTTGGATTTGTTACTATTTGTTGCTAACGTAAGGAATGATTCCGAGTTTCTAAGTTACTTTTCTTTCTACTTTGACCATAGAACCATCACCAGCACAATCAACAATTTGGATTTGGTTATACTTGTTGCTAACGCAAGGAATAATTCTGAGTTTCTAAGTTACTTTTCTTTCTAATTTGGCTATTGAACCATCACGAGCACAATCAACAATTTGGATTTGGCAATACTTGTTACTAACCTGAGGAATGATTCCAAGTTTCTAAGTTACTTTTCTCTCTACTTTGGCCATTGAACCATCTCGAGCGCAATCAATAATTTGAAATTTGGTAATGCTTGTTGCCAACCCAAGGAATGATTCGGAGTTTCTACATTAACTTTCTTTCTACTTTGGCCATGCATTATACCATCACTCAAGGAATGATTCCCCGTTCTAGTACTAAATCTTTGGATTGGTGGCACTAAATCTTAGACATTGATTGTCAACTTCTCTAGCAAAAAGAAAGGTCGCTCCCACTAACCAAAGTTTGTGATTCTCAAACCCCAAGAGGGCATCCAATGACGTTTTCACTTTATTATGGATATTGCCAAGAAATACTCTTTTAGGATACTTGATAAGAATTATAAATTGTGTTCTGAAATTTGTCTCTTTATTTATGAAATGGAAATAAATTTTCAATTTTCTCGGATAGGCCTATTATTTCCACTCCCTCTTTGACTTGGTTACCAAATTAAGCATCTATGTTGGGAAACGAGAACAATCACTCGTTCACCAAATTTTTCTCTCTCCCATCTCTTTTCTTCATCTTCTATTTTTATTGTTAACCAATTAAAACATACTTTTTTGAAAATCAACTAACTTTGGACCAAAAAAAAAACAAAAGAAAATCAGCTAACCATTAATCAAGAATTCTTTTTCTATCTCATATTTTGGTTCCTATTCTTTTTGAATTATGACCGATTAGATGTTGTAATATTTCTAAGTTTGTAACTTCAGTCCAAAAAATCTACTTTGCTTTTACCTACCTTATCTTGCTCCACTTATTGTGTTACCAAATGCCCTGTAGGGCATTGTTTACAGAAAAGTTTGTCCTACCAGAGGGAGGTGTTGGGAAAGAACTTCGAATGGGATGAACAACAGAATCAGACTTTGAGGCGTGTAAGACACTCTCTTTAAAGATTTATTTGCCCCACAACGTTGCTAATAGTCTCGGCAAATATCTTCTAGGATACAACAAAGTCTCACGAGAATATCAGATAGCAATTCTGATATTTCTCCAAGATCTCTCAAGGGAAACAATCGAAAACGATGGCTGTGTATATTTTGAGAAAATGAAAAACTTGAGTTCAGAAGAAGTGACAGAAAATTGAACAAAATCACTAAATATATAAAACTTGAAAGAAGACAACTCTTCATGTCTCAAAAGGTATCATTCAATCACAACTATTCGTTTCCAAAAGTTGTTAATTTCAGACATCACTTCGTGTCTGAAATGCAGTTAATTTGGACACAACCCTTCGTTGTCCAAAAAATTAGTTTATTCGGACACAACTTTTCATTGTTCGAAAAACTGTCACTTCTGAAAAATTGAAACTCTTGGACATAAACAGTTAATTGAATTTCAAAAAAATTAAATTCAATAATTGCAACGCCTACGTGAAATAGTCGCACTGTTTCGGTTGTAATAAAAAATTTATTTTAATTATAAATTCGAGCGTACAAAGTGCTAAGTGCGCCTAATAATCGCGCACCCGCAAGCGGGTATGGTGGGGACTAGCCCATTTACCAATTTCTCTTTATCTGAAAAGCTATAACAGTCTTTCAATTAATAAAGAGACTTTCTCTCTCCCTTGTATCCTATGTGGGATACAAAAAAGGCACTATTTTGTTTTGTTTTCAAACAAACAACAACATGAGGACCTCATACTATCCTATTTCTATTAAGATGATTACAAAGGTAACTTTAAAGAATTATCAGTCTAATCAAAATAGTATTCATATACAAAAAAAATCAAAGCAGTATTTTCGCGATCAAGGATACAAACTTGAAACTGTTACAAAATTTAGTGGTGGTATTAACCATTTCTGTAAGCACTTATTCCTCAAACTACGTAATTATTATGCAAAATGTCCTTAACAACTTAAATACAAAGAGAAGGTCCGTCATGACTTTAATTATTCATAACAATTTCATTAAAAAAATTAGTCAAATATACATAATAAATATATGGATTTACGAGTAATTTGAAATGCCAATGTAACAATTTGGTTGGGCAAAAAAAAAAAAATTAAACAACATCCATTTTTCCTTGTGAATTGAGTTGCTTTTGTTTTTCACTTGGATGGATGATTATGAGGGGCTTTCTGTCAACGAATTTGCGAAAACCTGAAAGATGATACATGAAAAGCCAAGACTTAACTTCGTCTAATGATCCACATTATTTATATACAAGGGTCTAAGTTAGCCCAAGTCCAATATGTCAATAAGTTTAGCATTACCAGAAAAATTTCGATCTGTATAACATTTCAAAATGTGAACTTCAATTGTTTTTATCTTCCCAGCGAGCTTAACTACAATGCAAATAAATCAGGATATTTCAGTAGAATCTTGTCGCGACCCGTCCGGAAGCGGACGCGGCTAATGGAATACCGATCGCGGGTCTTGGATCGGCTCGGGCCCTCCCAGGCCCATACCAAATCGCGGCGGGAGTATTTTTTTTTCAAAAGATTCGACGATAAGAGTCGATCGCTTTCGACCTTCAGTGTGGTCGTGGTGGCATGTGCAACTTGTGCATACATTTGGAGTCGCCACCGGTCTTTCTTGGAGGGTAGACCGGAAACCTTACTGATCGATTGGGAGAGATCGATCAGTTCTGCGGAACCAGAGATTTTGGGTTCGGGGACTTGGTTACGCTGGTGTCATTACCAACGCCCTTTCGGTACCTAACGCGAGTGATTTTCCTAGCTAAGAATTCATGCAGGCGCAATTTTAGGTGAGGTAGGCTTGATTCAGGGATTCATGCAGATTGGAAGACTATTCCTATCAATCACAATCAATTTAAATGAAAGCACAAACAAGTGCATAAATAAATCTCATCGATGCACATCAATTCAAGTCAAAGGCTTCCTAGCATAGCCATAAGGGCTTAGGAAAGGTGTGATTTCGGGTCGGGGTAAAATGGGAAGATTTGGAGGCGATTTAGCCCGAAGGGCAAAATCGTCAATTTTTGGAAGACTTGGATACCGAATTACCCAAAATATTTCATGGCCAGTTGATTTGTGGCCATTTCCCATTTTTGAGAATTTTTTTGGAATTTCTTGATTTTTCTTCAATTTTTGGAAGACGATTCGCCCGAAGGGCGAAATCGTCATTTTTAAGAAGGGTCGGGGTTCAAAACACCCGAAATGAGTCTTGGCCAGTTGTTTGTGGCCATTTCCTATTTTTTGGGATTTTTCTGAATTTGTTTAGAAATTTTTTGAAGACGGTTTGCCGGAAGGGCAAAACCGTCATTTCTGGAAAGATCGGGGGTCAAAAGACCCAAAACAGGTCGTGGCCAGTTGAATGTGTCCATTTCCTATTTTTCTGAAATTTTTTAGGATTTTTCTGAATTTTTCGAATTTTTTTGAATTTTTTATGATTTTTTTTTTATTTTTTATTATTTTATATATATATATATAATTTAAAATATCTTCCGGGCCGGGTCAGACCCGGCCCACGCTCCTCGGGCACCCGGCCCAGTCCCACGGCCGAAGTCAACCTCGCAGAAACGACGCCGTTTTCGGTTTATTGATTTTTTTTTTTTCAAAATTCCCAGATCGCGACACGTGTCGCGATCTGAGCCGACGATTCCTCCAACCCGGCAGTGGTCCCTACTCCGCTGACGTGGCGTGCCGACGTGGCACGCCACGTCAGCGGTTTGACCGCTGACCGGTCTAAGACCGCCGGAGAAGAAGCCGGAATAGTGACTATTCCGGCCTCTTCGCCGGAAATCTCGCTGGAGGACCCAAACCGGGGCCAAAACTTCCAAATATCCGCTCCTTATTTAGCCTACGACCTCCCTACGAACTCAGGATCAATAAACAACAGCAAGAGAAGCCAAGAACACATCGAAAATCGACGAAACGAGTCTCCCCGAACCCGATTCCGGCGAGGTGATTTGTAAAATTTTTTATCATCCAATCTCGATTCCAGACCTTCGCACCGCACCTAAGTAAGGTATAGGACCTTACCTGAGTTCCTTTGGGGACCGACAGCCGCCATTCAAGTCGGACCAAGCTCCATGGCCGAACACGCTTCGGGGAGCTCCCGCCGTGGTTTCCAACTCGGGTTTGATGCAAAATAAAAGGTAAGCCAGGCGTAAGGGAACATTCGTAGTGCGATTTTGAGCATGAAAACACGAAATATATGTGACCACAGCTCGCAACTCGGATCAAACAAATAGGTCTACTTTAGGGAATTCGTCGAACAGGTGGTGGGCATACTCAGAAAGTCGTCAAAATGACTTCGTCGAAGCTGGACGGAGGATGCCGAGCTAAAATGGATATTGATTAATCCCACACGAGTCGTTGGGAAGATCGGGTGCTATCGGCTTTGGTCCGGCTCGATCGAAATCGAGCCGGACCGAGGAGCCCTGTTTCGACGACCCAAAACAGGGCACAAACAGAGGGGAGTACGTACCTGGCGGTTCCGCGGCGTCGGCGGCGACGTATGGCGATGTCGACGGTGGCCAACTCGCCTTAGTCACCTCCCTTTCATCTCCGAACCTCCCTTTCTCCCCCTAATCCTCCCTTTTTCCCTCGGCCTATGCCCCCCCTCAAAACCGAGCTTTTCTCTCTTTTTTTTGTTTTTCCGTCCACCTTGGTGGCGCCACTCCAACTTTAGATAATGGTGTCTGCCACTTCTTCATTGTCTTCCACGTTCGTTGTCCTCTTTTTTTGTAAAAAAATTGCCGCGGCGCGCTGTCCCCATCTCCCATGTTTTTCCAGCTCGGTGCGCACGGCCATGTGGGTCTGCAACTTTGTTGCAGACCCGGTCTGATCCGACCAGCCCGGTTCGACCAATTTCGCCCAATTGGGTCCCGAATCGACCCACTTTTATGAAATTGATGGCAAAATCGGATTCCTTGACATGTTTTCTATCAAATAGGGGTATTTTTGTGAACCAATTGATTGGAATTTAACGAAAACCCCAATTTGCCCTTAAGACCCGAAATTGACTTTTGCTTAATCGAGGCTCTAAACGATCAAATTGGTCAAAATTGAGCCCACCAATGGATTCATCATGATGAAAAACATAGGGTAGAGGTTTTTAATTTCAATGGGTATGCCTGTATGAAATTTAATTTCAAAAATTGTGAAACCGGGGACTAAATTGAAAGATTTTTATGCCATTAAGCCCTTTTGGTTAAAATTGATCAAATTGGAGGGCCAATCGACCTAATTGCACTTCAAGACTTTAGAATTCAATGTCATAGCTTATGAAAAGTGAGAATTGAAAATTAAAAGACTCGAAAAGGAATTTTTTAGGCTCGGTTCGGGATTATGTTTGTGAAGGAACATAGTGACCCAAGCCGAATTTTCAAGATTTAAAGTGACACACTTGAAGATGAAATTAAAACAAAATTATTGAATATTTTTTGTATTTTTCTGACCACGAATGGTATTTTTCTTATTTTTTGGGTATTTTTATAATTAAATAAATTCGAAAAATATTATAAAATACCAAAAAATATTTTTTGTTCAAAATTGGTCCCCGAGGCTAGGCCAAGGCTTCCAAAGTTGATTTTGTGATTTTATGACCTTTTTTGATATTTTTAATTAATTTTAAAAAATAAAAATCGTAATAACAGATGGTCAAAAATCAGGTGTCAACAGCTGCCCCTCTTTGAGAGGAATCTCGTTAGAGGTTTCTCTCAAAGATAACATGGCACCTGATTCCTAACCGACTCAACTGGGAAAATGCGAAAAGAAATGCTATGACGTCGGATCCTTAAGGCTCTTGATAAAAGCTCAAATTAATCCCTGGTTTACTCTAACAATTTGAACATGGGCCGGAGTGAGAGAGGCTTACCTGAAGCTCACCTGTCGGATGCTGCCGGTTGCGATGACTTTCAAGAAGATACCTAGGACTCGTCACTCAGAATATCCTAGGGAGATTAAGCTCTGACCTGTATGGTAGGTCATACCATTATGGAATTTCTAACTGGTAGGAACCTAAGGAAGGCGCATCCCACACTTTGGGATTTTGCCAAGGATTTTGATCCGTATGGTGGATTAGACCATAAGCGGTTCGCCTACAGTAAGGCTTACCTAGGAAAAGAACTTCTTCAACATTTGGAATTAGTCAAAGTTTTTATCCGTATGGGGGATCAGACCATCGGGTTGATCCTTATGGCGGTATCTACCCTTGAGTTGACCCTTCAGGCGGTTTCTACCATGATTTGACCCTTCAGGCGGTTTCTACCATGTTTTGACCCTTCAGGCGGTATCTACCTTGTGTTGACCCTTCAGGCGGTATCTACCTTGAGTTGACCATTCAGGCGGTTTCTACCATGTTTGACCCTTCAGGCGGTATCTACCTTGAGTTTGACCCTTCAGGCGGTTTCTACCTTGAGTTGACCCTTCAGGCGGTATCTACCTTGAGTTTGCTTTGAAAAGGGGTCTCATGACGAGGGTTCTCCACGTCCGATGAGACTGCCTAAATTTGAAAAGGGGTCTCATGACGAGGGTTCTCCACGTCCGATGAGACTGCTTGATTTTGAAAAAAAGGGTTCTATTCTCGTCCCTTCTTTTGAAAGATTCTGAAATTTGTAGGGAATTGAGTTTTGAAGCAATGAAAGATTTTATCTTGACAAAGCTTCACTTGAGTCTGTTGAGGCGACATTCTGGGAGATTGGTGTTTCCAACGGATCCTGCAGAAGTTCGAGCCTGAAAATTTTTCTTCATCAAGAAAACATTAGCAATCTTAGGGAAGACGACGGTTGTCCATCTGACAAAACCGTATGATTTAAGTCTTAATCATGACATGTGCATTTTGACGCTGGAGGTTATCCAAAGCATTCTTGCAACATGCAAATGTGATCACAAATTCTTTGCACGGAAAATCTAGATCAAATAATTTGAAATTTCCAAAAAGAGTTCGTTCAAAACATCTATTGGAGAATTTCTCATCCAAGAGGGCTCCTCACCGCTATGTGATAATGGTCTTTTGTAAGGAATGCGTTCGACTTCCTACTAACCTGTGCCTAGGTTTTAGGATCATTCGCAGCGCATACATTCTGATCGATCGGGAGGTCTTCCACGGACCGTAATGTCAGGCTTGGATATTGGCTTTCAAAGGGGACCCGCTTTGGAGTCGAGGCCATTGAATGAAAGTCTTCACCATCTGCTCCGGGTTTACAAGTCAAGAACCCTGCAAAATGAGAGAGAAATAGTCTTGCTCGTACTTCTTTGCACGGAAAATCTAGATCAACTAATTTGAAATTTCCAAAAAGAGTTCGTTCAAAACATCTATTGGAGAATTTCTCATCCAAGAGGGCTCCTCACCGCTATGTGATAATGGTCTTTTGTAAGGAATGCGTTCGACTTCCTACTAACCTGTGCCTAGGTTTTAAGATCATTCGCAGCGCATACATTCTGATCGATCGGGAGGTCTTCCACGGACCGTAATGTCAGGCTTGGATATTGGCTTTCAAAGGGGACCCGCTTTGGAGTCGAGGCCATTGAATGAAAGTCTTCACCATCTGCTCCGGGTTTACAAGTCAAGAACCCTGCAAAATGAGAGAGAAATAGTCTTGCTCGTACTTCTTCGAGCTAAGCTATATGTCAACCCAAGTGTCTTAGTCAGAGAAGACTGTTTCAGGGTTGTAACATTGGTAGGATTGGGGACCGAAAAAGGCTTGTTTTTGGCCCAGAATTCGTGACGGGTTTGACATTGGTGATCATTGCTGATTTGCCTCCTGTCATTTCCTTTCTACATCTTTAGTCCTTGAGGTGCGCAATCGATTTTGAGGTGTGCACCAGCTCTTTAGAGAGCGTCTCTTGTTGCATTCAGAGACCGACTCTCTCTATGTCTTTGTTCTGTGTTTGGCAGCATTTGGGGAGCAGCCTTTTTGGATTTGGCTCCTTTGTGGGTTTTTCTCTCTTCCCAACTAGGCTTCATTGGGGATCAAGCAAACAGCTTGCACGAGCATCGGCCTTGCTTTTACTAGGCACTTTGCTTTTTCTTGATGCTGGGGATTTTCTAATCATCATTTTTTTTTGAAATCCCGTTTTTCTCATATTCGATGGGATCATGTTAGACATATGTCTGAAAGTCTAAACATGCTTTAAATATCAGCCCGGGAATCCTCTTCGTAATCCCTGATGCCTTCATCTTGGAACGTCCAATGATCATCAATGGGCTCATGAAATGAATTTGTAGGCTCAACTTGGCTATGCAAAGGATATGGTGTGTGGGATAGAGAAATGAATGCTTCTCATCATCCTATGGCACTTGGGTTACCATATAAATAACACACAAAGATTAATGTTAGTCCGAGCAAGAAAATTTCTAACCATTTTCTCCTGATGCTGCTGGACTCACCTCCATTTTGCCCCAATGTGGGGTGGTTCTCGACAGGGCTGATAATGAGAACATCCGTTCAAAGGGGTTATCAATGGTCATCTGTAGTATTTGGGAATGTGAAACGAACGCCTCCGTCGTCCCAATCCATGTAATTGCTGCGAATGGTCCCTACCTCCGTAGGTACAGATTTTGCTGTCTGATTCGCTCCACTTCTCTCTTGAGTGTGTATAGGACGTGTTTTGACTAGGCTTGCCTCTCTTTTGAGTAAACCTCCTTTTGAATGATTTGACAAATAATCATATTTGGAAAAATTCATTTCTTTCTTTCCCAAAATTTATCCATCGAGGGGATTTTGTGATGTATCGTGCATGTCTTATTCATGCTTTGGGCAACCTCCCGATTTAAATCATGAACATCGATGCATTGGATAATTTTCATGACGGCTGAAAGTATTTTAACATTTTTTTTATCTCCAGCTAACTGGGAAAGGGATACTTACCTACCCGTCGTGGCTGCAGACCCCTAAAAATGTAAAAGAAGCATATCATTGCATGTTCACGAATTTTTCAAAAATCGAAACGATACATCCTACCCTTGGTCATGTACTCTAACGAGTAGTACATGAGATGTAAAAACCTGTTCGTCTGTAAGGCGATTCCCCTGTCAAGGATAAATAACGAGTATCAATTCATTTTCTCAAATTCAAGGCAAATTGGAACGATACAACTTTACTCTTGGTTCTCATCCCGTTCTGATGTTGCGTATTGATATGAACAACATCTATCAAATCCGCCTATCCATTCTTGGAGTGTTTGCAACATTAATGGTTCATCTGCCCCCAGTTGGGCAACGTCTGTTCTGTTATTCGAACAAATGGCTCCTTGAGTGATTTATCCACGTTTATCACCTGAGAAGGGAAAGAAAGGAGACATTACTTCGGTATGCGATTGAAGATCGTTTAGAAACGATACATCGTTTTACCAAATAGGTGGCTTCGCGGCCAAACGTATTTCGTATTGAAGGGGTAGATCCCATTATGCTCCACGGGTGATAGTCATTGTTCATGGAACTTGCTCCACGGATTAAGTGATTAATCCACGGCCCTCGGCTTGAAGATGCTCAAAGGGTGATGTTGACACTCACGCGCAATTAGTTCTAGATATTAATGAAAGATGTTCCCGTGGGAACCTTACAGTGCGATCAACAACATATTCAATAGGAGTATTCAACCCCTTTCCTCTAAGCATTTTTCATCGAGTAGCCATGCCTTGCATCAGACGTTTGATCACCGGCCTTGCGTCACCACTGCGGTGGTCCTCCGGCTCCAAATTGATCGAGCCAAAGATTGAACTCATCGCCAAGGAAATTGCTCGGGTCTTCGAGCCATTGATGTTCAAGTTGGGTATCAACGATTGTTGGGGGCAGATTTCTTTCATTGCCTTCGTTGTGAGGGATTGGAGTCTTTGAGCTGGAACCTTCATCATTGCCCCGTTGGGGTTGAGACATACATTCCCGAAGAGTATTGATCCAAGTGTCCAGCTCCTCATCAAGGAAATCACCTGTTCTTTCTAGCCCTTGGTGCCCAGATTGGGTGTCGTCGACTGCAGGCGAGGGATTCCTCTCTTTGCTCTCGCCGTGAGCAATTTGACCCATCGAATTGGAACTTCCTCCAATAACCGGCAGGTTCATATGTGCACTCTCTACCAATGCCAGATCCGCTTCAGGGACAGCATTAATGACTGATTCGCGCTCAAACTGAGGAATCTCTATGTGCTGGAACTGTGGCATATACTCCTGAGGAGTATTGAGATAGCTCGGCGGAGCATTCTGATTTGGGTTAGAGGAGTCGCTGACACGACTGCTAGTCCCGTCATTGCTGAAACACGGTTGGGTGCTCTTGGCTCTCCAATCATCATGGTTGTAACTCTGCCCAGCACTTGAGCTCCAACTGGCTTTATGATGGTTTAACGCTATCCTTCCATCCCTTAACAATCTCCTATAGTACTTGAGGTGAGACTCAACGTTAATTCTAGAGAGCCCCGTCACATTCATAATCTCGAGTATGCGTAGTGGGCTAGCCGAATCAACTCCCAGCTCTCGAATTGCATCAACAAATTTGGTGTGAAGTTCATAGGTCCAGTAAAACCTTGTTCTCTTATCACCCAAAATATCGTCAATACTTCGGTAGCTATTCTCTACGGGATCTAGTCGTTTCAAAAGTTGTCCAGGGAGGGACTCACCGACTTTGGATTGGCTGGCTGCGACAGCGAGTTCGTCATTGAGAGAATTCCCCCTGTGATGATTCATATCCCATTTCTCAGAGGATGTTGGTGTTGATCCTATGGTGTTGACTTGCTCATGCAGATCTTCGGCGGTATCTGGCTGTGTCGGAAAATGCTGTGGAGAATACGGTAACAGCTGAGCGTTATTCGTCAACAGGGATGGTTCATCGAGGAACACCTCGCCGAGGACAACAGGATTACCACAATTAAGGCAGGTGGCCTTGGCCAGAGCTTCCTTATATCTCGCGCTTTCAGCTTGAAGCTTCTCATTCTCCTCCTTCAGGGCCAATAACTCATGGTCTGCGTATTGCTGTTTCACCCGGGTTCGTTTGTTGGCGAACCAAAACTTGACCTTCGAAAGCTCCAATCCTATCTTTCGGCTCAACTCCATTTTCTGTTGTCTGCTTGGAGTGGGGCATTCATTGAAGAAAGCTTCGAGCTCTCGGATTTGGCCTGGAGTGTGGCGTTGTAGTTGCTTCCTTTTCCGACTCCGGTCATCATTGTATACTCCTTCTTCGTAGCTGAAACCTAGAATTTCATCGCTAGAGGAGTCAGTCTCTATGGCCTTCGGGCAGGATTCAGCTCCAGGATCTTCAAAGTCTCCCAGCAGTTCGTGCTCAGAAATGTCCAGGTCGGGCGTTTCTAGCAGATGGGAATAACTTTTAAACATGATGGATCGGGGTATCTCGGGCTGATCTAGTTCACTCAGCTTTCTCAATTCGCTCTTACGTGTTTGCTCACTCTAGAAATTTTCTCAAGTGATTGTGCGTGTCCTGGAACCATCCTTCAGGCTGCATATGAAGACCAGCAAGCAAGCGCTCCTCCCGAGATCCCGCAATTACTCATCGTCTGTATTCCCCTTTCTTTTTCCTCGTGATAGGATCACAAACTCTCTTGCATTGATTCGGTTTCATCGAGTAATGCGCTCGTCCCCTAGTTCAGTCTTCAAAGTGGTGGGTCTACAATCTTTCGGCGCCTTTTATGATTTGCTAGGCCCGAGAACGTGGGGAGCAGCGGTGGACCCGCAATTAATGACTCCGTTTAATTCATTTAGCTCCATGGGAATTAATGCCATGATCTTCTCTCAACCCCTTTTCATCGTTCAAACGAAAGTGGCATTTTCCCTGTGCATGCTGTTACTCTTCATTTCAGCGTCCCGGGCGCTTGGTGAGGAATGAGTTCGTGGCCACTCAAAATTTTAAAGACCGTCTCTGGTTTCAGACTTAATCTAACAAGGGATCATCACAACTGAGCATGACGATGTTCGTCGATAGCGTTGGTTTTAATATAGAATTAACTATAGTCATTAAAGAAAAATGTTCCCGTAGGAACTTTACAACGGATAAAATGAGTGATCTACTCGTGAACATGTTCTTCTTTCTATGGGTGTTCGTAGTGACCGACCCATCGTGCCCCGAGTCAGGTGCTAGATCATGGCTGTCCAAGCATGCCAGCTTCCCACTGATTGAACAAGGCATCGAGCCCCTCATCGAAGAAATCGCCTGTCGTGGGTTGACCAGCGGCAGGCAGAGCACCAGCCGACTGCTGCTCGAATGGAGGAGTGCGCACTCGCTGTACTTGTGACACGCGCTCTTGAGAAGTGTTGAAATGGCTCGGGAGGACATTCTGATCAGCTTTCAGTTTGCCGGTGGTCGGGTTGCTAGCTTGATTGATGCTTAGATTTGGCTGGGTATCTCTTGATGCCTGAGCATTACAATGGCGGTCGCCCCTAGCTTTTGAGCTCGAGACGGATTCCTCCCGGTTTAGCTCCGCTCGACGTTGTTTTAATAGCTTTCTGTAGGCAGCAAGGTGATTCCTGACCAGCTCCTTACTAAGCCCCGGTACATTCATGGCCTTAAATATGCGCGTCGGAGTTGCTGAGTCGATCCCCATTTGGTGAACCACGTCTAGGAATCTGGAATGCAATTCAGGGGGCCAAGCGAACCTCCTTTTATCGTGGCCCAAAATTGCATCGATGGCTTGACGACTGATTAACTCATCTCCAGCAGGACCCGACCCTATCGAAAATTGTTGTGCATGAGGCTGATATGCTTTGAGCTGGTCGGCGGTAACATCTAGCTCCTTGAAACTGTAACTCCAATCAAAGCGATGCAAATCCCATCCCCCAGGAGGCATTTGTATCATCTTCGTAGGATCATCCTGCTCATGCGTGACTCCGGCAAAATCTGGTTGAGCAGGAGATGCCCCGAGGGAGTAGGGTGGTAAATGAACGTCTTCAATCATCGCGTGAGGCTTATCGGGGAATATCTTACCGAGGGCGACGAGGTTATCGCAATGAGGGCAAACGGTAATATTGAGAGCTTTTTCATACCTCATATTTTCTGTTCGCAGCTTTTGGTTTTCTTCCTTTAAAATCTCGACCACCCGACGTTTGCGTTGAGCCTTCGATTTGGATCTCCTATTTTGAAACCAAAACTGGATCCTCGACTGATTAATCCCCAACTCCCGGCTCAATTCAATTCTCCACTTCTTTTTCATGTAATGGCTTTTACTGAAAAGGGTTTCCAGCATTTGGGTTTCCTCCTGAGAGTATTGGTGAGGACGTCTTCTTTTCCCGAGTTGAACATCGTGGATGTCGTTCTCGTCGTCACCGTGATCTTGATTTCCATTGCCAGAAGTGTTGGGCTCCATGGTTTTGGTGTTAGACTTGGTCTTGGAATCTTCGAGATCACTCAATAGTTCAATTTCTGAGATTTTTGAGTCAGTCGCCTCTAGCAGCTGACAGTAACCTCTTAAATATGTTGGATTGAGAAATGTTTGATTGGTTCTTGCCCACTCAGAGTTCTCTACTCTCTCCTGTATGCTCACTCCCTATAAATTTTTCTTCGAGTGACTTTGTATGTTTAGGAGACGCTCTTCAAGCATGAAAGAAAATTATTAGGCAAACGCTCCCCGTTAAGACCTTGAATTTCTCGCTTAGCTTTTCAACGTGATGTGAGTGCTGAATCCTGTTAGGGCTTTTTTTCGATAGTTGCGCTTACCTCCCACCTAACTCTAATAATGGTGATCCCGACAAATCTTTTACATCTTTTAATTGATAAGCCGGAAATCGCGGACCGAGACGAATCCAATGGTTCACGTGAGGGGACCTCCTGCTTTACCCCCTAACTGGGCTCTACCAGCATTATTACTGAGACCCTTCATCATCCTCGAGTTGCTATAAAATGAGGAATTAATGTATGGAAGGTTAACGTTCTCGCATAATCAGCTTCTTCCTTCTAATCTCTCTGTTACCCTCGTCTTATTCTCAAACCAACCCAACGCAAATGGCCTCCTCTCCCGTACGCACTTTTTCAACTGATGTCTTGGCCCAGTGGGAAAAGCTTTATAACCTACTGGGTCGCGGTTACGTACACATAACCGATCATTCTGCGACCGAGGATGAAATCCGTGTCCTGCTCGAGGACCTTGATACCACTTCTCTCGCAGGTACTATACTGGGGAGGGAATATAGAATTTTCCCGACTCTCTTTGCACACTCCTTAGAGGCCTACCGTGCTGCTAATCGGGAGGTTCTCGTGGCTCGCGTCTTGCGAGCTCGTTATGAGGATCGATCTGATCATTTGGTGCTGACCAACTATCTGGCCGATAGTTACAAAAAGGTCGTCGAGTTTGCTAATGAGCGGGTCGCGACGTTGCTTCGTGAGAGGAGAAATCTGGTGGAGCAATTGGCCCTATCCCTGACCACCGGCGAGCATGACCGCCGCAATGTCCTGTTGAGGCTTCAGAGCGACTGGCAGGAAGAACGGCTCGACAAAATAACCGCGGACATAGCTCGCGGGAATGGACTGGTTCGAGACCTGGAAACAATCGCCGAAGAACATGAGGCCAAGGTCGCCGAAGTTAAGGGAGAATGCAAAAGTTTTCTCCTCAGGCTTGCCGACCATGACATGCGGAGTTGGGAGTATGAGCAGAGCATTAATAAAATGGAGGGTCAGTTGGGCTCCTTCGTGTCGTTAATTAGGGCTCACTTCGGCTTTACTTTTCTACCCCGAATTGTATGACCTGCTTTTGAAAACCCTCCACTGAGCAAAATAAATGAGAACTCTTGTGTGTGTGTTTTATCTTCTGTATGGTTCATTTCTTCGAGCATCCGAACATCTTCAACTTGGGTGAGCCGAACCATAATATCAATAAGCCGAGCAAATATGTCCTGATTTTATAACTCGCTCATGATCAGATGAGATAATAGCCTTAGACTTGTCCAGGAAAAGATTTCTCTCTATTACCTATTTTTTTACCTGCAAATAAAAAGACAGAATCAGAAGGAATAATTTGAAAAAGAAATCAAAAACCCCTTTCAATCCTATGCTTGCCCATGATTAATAAGGACAAGAACTTTTACAAGGGTTTTAATCTTGCGCGAAAAGTTTTTATCAATATTCCTCGAAAGAAAGCATACTATTGAAAGGAATGTAATTCACAATAATCGCTTTTGATCAATTTCGAGAGGAACGAATTACTCAAAAGTGCGAGGCATAATAACGTGTTTTAAATTTAATTGAAGATACGGCATCCAAATCAAGGCCGTTTTGTTAAGAACGAGAGTAATTTGGACATCTATCTCGTCATTAAATTCAAAACAACGCCGATATTCTCGATCAATTATCGTGGATTACTAGCGACGTAAAACATGCATGGACCAATTCAAGTGTATAATTCCTTCTAGCGAAATTGGGGTTGGATTACCTTATACGACCAAAAAGGTCGTGCAAGATTTCCAATTTTAATTTCCTCTAAAGGAATTATAAACTTGACTTGGGAGTATTCGGATGATTAGAGAAAATGCCACCATCACATTCCCATGACCTGTCAAAAGAAATACAACCAAGTTCCATCTAAATGTATACACCAATAGATCCCTAATACAATCACTCTAAGGGGTGAGATAGAGAAAGCCTCGATAAAAATAAACCCTATACAAGAGGACTAGTAATGGAAAATGAAACAAAGGAATGTGATCCCAACGTTTAAGGATGCCCCAAGTTCGATCTGTGACTTCCGGATCACTTGCCCCAACTTGTCATCTTCATTGGACGATATCTCAATAATGTCCATAGTAGGCTCCTTTGTTGCTCACTCGGTGCTTGTCATGGGATATCATCCTCTTCGTCTTCTATCAAGGACGTTTGGGAAAAACACACACATCTATCCTTGAAATGGCATTTAATCTAATCACCAGAATGCAATGAATGAAATGCCTATATTTATATGAACTGTAATAGATTTGAGGGATAGAGAGTCTTACCAACCAAACTCGTCGACTTATGTGCGGTTTTAGGTGTACCAACCGCCCAAAGACATGCGCATGAGATAAGTGATGGTGAACTTCTAAAAATCAGAGGGTTTGGCACCTAAGGTTAAGGTTCCCACTTCGAGTTCTAGAAAGAGCCGATTCCATTGCACAGCTATCGTTGCATTGGGACTCGATCCATAGTTCGAAGCGAGCGGAATTGAAAAGTGGATTACCCCGTGTTTTTCCTCACGGAGATTCCATTTTCAATTCCTTCTATTGTGTTCCTAAAGGCGGCACCCGGGGTTTTAGGCGCGGTTGTGTGTGTCCACGTGTTGTGATCATCACAATGCAATTCACGCACAGCAGTTTATCAATCAGCACTTCAAATCATCCACACAACATACATTCCTACGCTCAACCTGCATCAGACAATGCTAATCACGGACTACACCCCTTATTTCTCCAATCTGCAAAAACATATAACACCTACCATAAGCGGACTTACCTCACCTTCAAGAGCACCTGCATGGTTAGAAAAATCACTCAGCGTTTTAATTACGGCCTAAATCCACTTGAGGTCTAGAACCATAGGTTCTAGAACAAATGTCCCCAACGGAGTCGCCAGCTGTCGCGACCCGTCCGGAAGCGGACGCGGCTAATGGATTACCGATCGCGGGTCTTGGATCGGCTCGGGCCCTCCCAGGCCCATACCAAATCGCGGCGGGAGTATTTTTTTTTCAAAAGATTCGACGATAAGAGTCGATCGCTTTCGACCTTCAGTGTGGTCGTGGTGGCATGTGCAACTTGTGCATACATTTGGAGTCGCCACCGGTCTTTCTTGGAGGGTAGACCGGAAACCTTACTGATCGATTGGGAGAGATCGATCAGTTCTGCGGAACCAGAGATTTTGGGTTCGGGGACTTGGTTACGCTGGTGTCATTACCAACGCCCTTTCGGTATCTAACGCGAGTGATTTTCCTAGCTAAGAATTCATGCAGGCGCAATTTTAGGTGAGGTAGGCTTGATTCAGGGATTCATGCAGATTGGAAGACTATTCCTATCAATCACAATCAATTTAAATGAAAGCACAAACAAGTGCATAAATAAATCTCATCGATGCACATCAATTCAAGTCAAAGGCTTCCTAGCATAGCCATAAGGGCTTAGGAAAGGTGTGATTTCGGGTCGGGGTAAAATGGGAAGATTTGGAGGCGATTTAGCCCGAAGGGCAAAATCGTCAATTTTTGGAAGACTTGGATACCGAATTACCCAAAATATTTCATGGCCAGTTGATTTGTGGCCATTTCCCATTTTTGAGAATTTTTTTGGAATTTCTTGATTTTTCTTCAATTTTTGGAAGACGATTCGCCCGAAGGGCGAAATCGTCATTTTTAAGAAGGGTCGGGGTTCAAAACACCCGAAATGAGTCTTGGCCAGTTGTTTGTGGCCATTTCCTATTTTTTGGGATTTTTCTGAATTTTTTTAGAAATTTTTTGAAGACGGTTTGCCGGAAGGGCAAAACCGTCATTTCTGGAAAGATCGGGGGTCAAAAGACCCAAAACAGGTCGTGGCCAGTTGAATGTGTCCATTTCCTATTTTCTGAAATTTTTTAGGATTTTTCTGAATTTTTCGAATTTTTTTGAATTTTTTATGATTTTTTTTTATTTTTTATTATTTTTTTTATATATATATAATTTAAAATATCTTCCGGGCCGGGTCAGACCCGGCCCACGCTCCTCGGGCACCCGGCCCAGTCCCACGGCCGAAGTCAACCTCGCAGAAACGACGCCGTTTTCGGTTTATTGATTTTTTTTTTTTTCAAAATTCCCAGATCGCGACACGTGTCGCGATCTGAGCCGACGATTCCTCCAACCCGGCAGTGGTCCCTACTCCGCTGACGTGGCGTGCCGACGTGGCACGCCACGTCAGCGGTTTGACCGCTGACCGGTCTAAGACCGCCGGAGAAGAAGCCGGAACAGTGACTATTCCGGCCTCTTCGCCGGAAATCTCGCCGAAGGACCCAAACCGGGGCCAAAACTTCCAAATATCCGCTCCTTATTTAGCCTACGGCCTCCCTACGAACTCAGGATCAATAAACAACAGCAAGAGAAGCCAAGAACACATCGAAAACCGACGAAACGAGTCTCCCCGAACCCGATTCCGGCGAGGTGATTTGTAAAAATTTTTATCATCCAATCTCGATTCCAGACCTTCGCACCGCACCTAAGTAAGGTATAGGACCTTACCTGAGTTCCTTTGGGGACCGACAGCCGCCATTCAAGTCGGACCAAGCTCCATGGCCGGACACGCTTCGGGGAGCTCCCGCCGTGGTTTCCAACTCGAGTTTGATGCAAAATAAAAGGTAAGCCAGGCGTAAGGGAACATTCGTAGTGCGATTTTGAGCATGAAAACACGAAATATATGTGACCACAGCTCGCAACTCGGATCAAACAAATAGGTCTACTTTAGGGAATTCGTCGAACAGGTGGTGGGCATACTCAGAAAGTCGTCAAAATGACTTCGTCGAAGCTGGACGGAGGATGCCGAGCTAAAATGGATATTGATTAATCCCACACGAGTCGTTGGGAAGATCGGGTGCTACCGGCTTTGGTCCGACTCGATCGAAATCGAGCCGGACCGAGGAGCCCTGTTTCGACGACCCAAAACAGGGCACAAACAGAGGGGAGTACGTACCTGGCGGTTCCGCGGCGTCGGCGGCGACGTATGGCGATGACGACGGTGGCCAACTCGCCTTAGTCACCTCCCTTTCATCTCCGAACCTCCCTTTCTCCCCCTAATCCTCCCTTTTTCCCTCGGCCTATGCCCCCCCTCAAAACCGAGCTTTTCTCTCTTTTTTTTGTTTTTCCGTCCACCTTGGTGGCGCCACTCCAACTTTAGATAATGGTGTCTGCCACTTCTTCATTGTCTTCCACGTTCGTTGTCCTCTTTTTTTGTAAAAAAATTGCCGCGGCGCGCTGTCCCCATCTCCCCTGTTTTTCCAGCTCGGTGCGCACGGCCATGTGGGTCTGCAACTTTGTTGCAGACCGGGTCGGACCGGGTCGGGTCGGGTCTGACCCGACCGGCCCGGTTCGACCAATTTCGCCCAATTGGGTCCCGAATCGACCCATTTTCATGAAATTGATGGCAAAATCGGATTCCTTGACATGTTTTCTATCAAATAGGGGTATTTTTGTGAACCAATTGATTGGAATTTAACGAAAACCCCAATTTGCCCTTAAGACCCGAAATTGACTTTTGCTTAATCGAGGCTCTAAACGATCAAATTGGTCAAAATTGAGCCCACCAATGGATTCATCATGATGAAAAACATAGGGTAGAGGTTTTTAATTTCAATGGGTATGCCTGTATGAAATTTAATTTCAAAAATTGTGAAACCGGGGACTAAATTGAAAGATTTTTATGCCATTAAGCCCTTTTGGTTAAAATTGATCAAATTGGAGGGCCAATCGACCTAATTGCACTTCAAGACTTTAGAATTCAATGTCATAGCTTATGAAAAGTGAGAATTGAAAATTAAAAGACTCGGAAAGGAATTTTTTAGGCTCGGTTCGGGATTATGTTTGTGAAGGAACATAGTGACCCAAGCCGAATTTTCAAGATTTAAAGTGACACACTTGAAGATGAAATTAAAACAAAATTATTGAATATTTTTTGTATTTTTCTGACCACGAATGGTATTTTTCTTATTTTTTGGGTATTTTTATAATTAAATAAATTCGAAAAATATTATAAAATACCAAAAAATATTTTTTGTTCAAAATTGGTCCTCGAGGCTAGGCCAAGGCTTCCAAAGTTGATTTTGTGATTTTATGACCTTTTTTGATATTTTTAATTAATTTTAAAAAATAAAAATCGTAATAACAGATGGTCAAAAATCAGGTGTCAACAAATCTGTCATAGTTTGAGTTGACAATAGCTTCTTCACTAAGAAGATATGTCTTGTGTTGAGCGTTTTGTTTATTTTCCATAATAAATTCTCTGTTATTCCGCAACTGAAGTAAGACGGAATTTTCAATTTGGTCATTGGAAATAAGAAAACTTATTGGTTGTGCAGTTGAACCGGGAGGGTGGCAGGGGCCTACAAAAAAAACAAAGACACAAGTGAATAATAAGATTAGGATTTGGAATTGTTAACACTTGCTCCTTGCACAATCAAAGCATAAAGGAGAAAATAAAACAAAAAAGGTAAAGAGGCTTCCTTTTTTTTTTTTTTGGGGGGGGGGGGGGGGGGGGGTGTGGGTTTCAGAAAAAGAGGCTTCCTTAACAAACACAAAAACACAGAATCAAGAATTTGAATTTGACAATACTTGTTGCTTAAGTAGGGAATGATTTCGAGTTTCCAAGTTACCTTCCTTTCCACTTTTTGCCATTCAAACATTATGTAGGGAATGTTTCGGCATTTTTGTTCTAAACCATTGGATCACTAGTACTCAATCTCAGTCGTTGATTCCTCTCTCCAGCTTTGCTTTCTCAATCCATAAGAAAGGTCTCTCTCTCCAGCCAAGAAGTCTTATTTCCATCTTGGATGCTCTCCTTCCTTCATCCTTTTTGGCACTCAAATCTTTCGCTTTCTTCATTTCATCGATCCTGCTCTGTTGCGCTCTTGGTACAACCATTCTTCTTCCTCCTCCCCTTCTTCTTCAACATCTGCTGCCTGTTAATCTGTTTTCTCGCTATTGGTTTCTCAGGAAAAAAAGAAGTCAAAGAAAAATGTCGACCGAGGACATCTCCTTCAGCAACCCTGCTCCAGGGAATGCCGCTGCTCCGACTCCAGCAAGGAGAGAAGCAAAGATGTCGTCCCCTCAACTGAGCTGGGAATCCACGGCTTCAATCATACAGGACATCATGAACGCTCTTGCTGAGGACATTAAGCAGCTCGATCGAGAACGCAGTGAATTCATGGATAACTCGGCTGAGATCGTCGCTGCTCCGGAGAATGTTGCTGCTCTGACTCGGGCCTGGAGAGAAGGCAAAGATGCTGTCCTGTCGATTAAGCGGCAACTCGGATACGTGACGTCCTCCAAGAAATACGCCCAGGATCTTCAGAAAGAAGTTCAGAATCTGGCTTACGAGGCCGAGAGGATCCACAAAGCCGTGGAAGAGGGCAGAAACAATCTTCGGAATGTCTACAGTCCCGTCACCGAGTGGCTGGGAAGTGCTGAGAAGGTCTTGAAGGAAGCGGAAGACCTGTTGGGAGACTTTGAAAAGGCAAGCATGACTTGCTGCCGCGGGACTCTTCCCGACCCCAACTTTCGCTATCAGTTCAGCAGGAAGGCCAAGGACAAGATTGAGGGCATAAGGCAACTCGCTCAAGAATGCAGTGAATTCAAGCAATTGAACGACAGCTCCTTCGGCCCTCCTGCTCCGAGGAATGTCACTGCTCCAACTCCGATCAGGAGAGAGGGAAAAGAGGTTGTCCAGTCGACCACCGTGACGGCCTCCAATTCTTCTTTGTCGGCCCCGATTAGGGACGAAGGTGTCTTCAAATCCAGAGCTGAGATCATAAGGGACATCATGGACGCTCTTGCCAATAACAGCAATAGAGTGGTCGGGGTTTATGGGACGGGCGGGGTCGGCAAGTCCACCCTTTTGGTTGATGTCGTAAGGAAAATGAGGGAAGAGAAGTTGTTTGATTGGGTCGCTAAGGCCGAAGTGTCAGAACATCAAGACATCAAGAGGATTCAAGAAGTGATTGCACACGCGTTGGGCCTAAGTGATCTCAAGAACGAAGAGGATGTCAGCAGGAGAGGGGGGCTTCTGCGCAGGAGGTTGCAATATGAGGAGAGGATGAAAAGGAAGGTGCTCATAATACTGGACAACCTATGGGCGGGGCTTGATTTAAACAAAGTCGGCATTCCTTGCGAAAACGACAACAAAGTCGTAGGATGCAAGTTGTTGCTGACGTCGAGAGATCGAGACGTCCTGCGGAGGGAAATGCGATGCGACATGGACTTCCTCCTTGGTGAGCTGCCCGAGGAAGAGGCAAGAAGGTTGTTTGGGAGGCTGGTGGGAGACAAAGCTCGTGACGACAAGTTCAAACCGCTGGTGGATGAAGCACTCCACAAATGTGCAGGTTTGCCTTTTCTAATAGTCGCAATGGCCAAACTTTTTAAAGACGCCGACCTATCTAAATGGAAGGATGTTTTGAAACAAATCAAGATGTCTAAAGACGAAGGGATCAGTAAGGTGATAAACGACATGTTGCAATTGAGTTATGATCATTTAGAAGTCGAGGAAGCAAAGTCTTTGTTAAAACTGTGTGTAGTTTATAGCGTCTCTAAGCCTTCTCTTGAAAACTTGGTGAGGTACGGCATGGGTTTGGGGCTATTTGGAGAAAATAGTAGCGTGGAAGAAGCTAGAAATAAGCTGAGCTCGTTGATCCGTACTCTCCAAGCCTCTTCCCTTTTGCTGGAGAATGGAGACGGTTTCAAGATACATAACTTGGTTTATGAGTTTGTAGCCTCAGTCGTTTCAAGAGATCAACCTCTTCTCGTGTGCAAAAATAAAGATAAGTCCGTAACAGACTTGCCAAAAGACAAGTTCAAAAATTGTAGGGCGATATGCTTTTCCTATGTTGACATGGAGGGGCTTCCCGAAGAATTAGACTGCCCTGAATTGCAGATCTTTTTGTTGTTTGCCAACAACAAATCTCTCATCGTTCCGAATTCATCATTCAACTCTATGAGGAAACTCATGGTCTTAAATCTTACTGGGATACGCCTCACCCGATCGCCTTCGCCGTTTCAGTTATCGAAGAAGTTGCACACCTTGTGCCTTGATGGTTGTACATTTGATGATGTAGCCATTCTTGGCGAGCTAACGGGGCTACAAGTTCTCAGCTTTGCGAAATCCGAAATTCAGCGACTGCCAAAAGAAATCAGGCAACTGGTAGAGCTAAAGTTGTTAGATTTGAACCATTGTTCACAACTTCAGATAATTGAACCGGGTGTCCTGGGAAGCTTGATTAAATTGGAGGAACTGTACATGGAAAATAGCTTTGATCAGTGGAATGTGGTGGAGCATGCCCCACCAATTAATGCCAGCCTAATTGAGTTGAATAACATGGAGAATCTCCACACTCTTTATGCATGCATTCCCGATCCAGCTATGCTCCCAGGGGATCTTAACGCCAAGAAATTAACCAAATACAGAATCCGAATAGGTGAAAGATGCCAGTCAAGCCGCAAAGGATCGAGGACACTGGAACTCAAGTTGAACGTAGCAAGGGATATTCTTCGGAAAGGATGCATAGGAGCTGCCTTTGACAGAATTGACGATCTATGTTTGGACGCGCTGAACGAAATCGAGCAAAGCATTTGTGACTTGTTCCCAGAAGGTTATCCAAACTTAAGGCATCTACGCATCGAGAATAGTCCCTCTGCACATTACGTCTTCCGGCAGGTAACTTTCTATCGAAAGAGTATAATATTGATTAATCTTCCCTTTCCATCGCTAATTAGATGTAAGGGATTATAATGCTTATTCATTTTGCTTTTGCTATTAATTTTCTTCTTAATTACCATATCCATTCATGACAAAAGTAGCATTTGTTATAATTAAGCGCATAAACACAACGAATAAATAGTAAAGGTGAGAAAGAAAAATCGAGACACACGGTTTTATCCTGATTCACCATTAAACTAGAGTTACATACATCTAGCAAAATGAAAAAGGATAATTGCTAAAACGGACAAATCAACCGCGATGATTTATTGAAGTAGCATAGTTATCAATATCATAGAGAAACAACACAACCAACAATAATTGATCATACTCAATATGCAAAAATTAACATCATGTATTAGCACTTTGAGAAAGATAAAAAGAAAAGAAAAAAGCAAAAAAAAAAAATTATGGAGACTAATATATGTCATGTAACTGATCGTCTTCACAAATTCTATTCGAAGCGCTTTGATGGATGATTAATTGCATTATCAATCTCAATATCTCCTTCGTTTATTTACAATGGCTGGTACTCTTCCTCAACCAATCCTCAGCTGCATTTTGATTCTCTACTTCTCTTTTATTGGCATACTCCACGATTTTACAACTTATTTATCTGGAGCGAAGATATGGAAAAATCGATGGAATCATGCTATTGTTGAAATCACCATCTCTGATTCTCAGTGATTATTTGTGCATAAAATTGACTTGATCCTGTCAACGTTTGAGGTGTGATTTAATCTCATACTTTTGTTGATTCCTTGAGAAAATTCAGCAGGATGTGTTTCCCAACCTGGAGACATTAAATATCATCGGCATGCGTAACATCGAGATGATATGGGACAACCAAGTACATTTTCAACACCTGAAGACTCTAGATGTTTCACATTGTCATCGGTTAACAAATATTTTCACACCGACGATAGCTCAAAATTTGGTGGAACTCACAAAATTGAGGATAAGTAACTGTAAAATGTTGACAGAAGTCATTAGCGATGAGGGAGGTAAAGAGGGGCATGCACTGACTTTCAACCAATTGAAGTCTGTGGAGCTTGATGGGCTGACGGGGTTGAGATGCTTTAGCTCTGGTGGATACACATTGATGTTCCCTCTCTTAGAAGATGTCAGGGTAACTAGATGTCTCAACATGGAGTTCTTCTCTAAGGGACCGATGGAGACGCCAAAGCTGGAGAAAGTACAAGTGTCGGTAACAGCGTGGTTTTGGCAGGGAAACCTCAACCTCACCATCCAAAATATGCACGAAGAAGTGGTATGCATCAGTTACTAAATTATGGGTAGCTACATGATTTTTAATCGCCAACCGAGTAATTTGCTTTTTGTTATCTAGAAGTTTACGTTTAATGATGCATTTTCTGACAGGCTACTGTCGCTGGAGTAAAGCCCATGAGGCTGTCTGAGTTCCCCGAGCTGATTGAAAAATGGCACACCAAACTTGCTCCGATCGAACCAATTTCGGAATTAGAAACGCTGGTGGTGGATAAATGCCCGTCGTTGACAAACGCTATTCCGTCCACATCGATGCTTGCTTTACACAACATGAGAAGCTTGCAAGTACACGATTGCGAGTCACTAGAAGAAATATTTGATCTCGAAGGGCTGAAGGCTGTGGAAAGCACTCCAGTCTTGCCTCAGCTATGGCATCTGGGTTTGGCCAATCTGCCAAAGTTGAGGCAACTATGGGACATAAATCTTCAAGGAAGGCTGCGATTCGATTCCCTAACTCATCTTACCCTTAATCAATGCGGCAACTTGAGGCATGCTTTTACTTCATCAATGGTTCAGTGCCTTGCCACTATTGAATATTTGGAAATAAAAGAGTGCAGTAAAATGGAAACAGTGATCGCAGGGGAAGAAGAATTGAGGAAGATTGCATTCCCGAATCTCTGGTGGATGAAGCTGGAATGCTTGCCCAATTTGACTAGTATCCTTTCAGGGACGAAGGACGAGTTGGAATTTCCGCAGTTAAAATGGCTGACCCTTGTCCACTGCCCCAATATGGGCATCTTCAGTCTCAAAGACGTCTTGTCGGAGCATCTATCTCTTGCCGAGTCTCTCGGACAGGTAAGTCTCTTTTAAAGATTAATCAGCTTGTCTCATCGAAGTACACATATCTCCAAGACATGAATCTTGAATCGAACATCGAGTAAATGATACCGTAAGAATCGGCGAAGTAAAAAGTTTAAAATTGGTTTTTTTTTTTTGGAGAAAAGCTGCCAATTAATAATTTTTCTGAGACCAAAGATGTTACGATGGCTACGTACACTAGGGGTCTGCATGGCAATGTTCCCGTTTCTTGTTTCTGTTCATCTGTTTCTATTCTTCAGTGTTTCTGTTCCTAGATGGTTTTTTAGAATCAAAAAACGTTTGGTAACTGCTAAAATTTTTATTCCAGGAATAGAAACGCATTAGGTAACTGTATAAAATTTTCGTTCCCAATTTGCATTTAAATTAAATAATTAAATAATTATATTTGATGACAAAGAAAAGAGAAAACAATTAAATCAAATAGTGATTAAAAAAAAGAAACGAAAAGGAAAAAAAAAAGTCGCGAAAAAGAAAGTTAATCTTTTTTAGATTTAAAAATACCATCTTGAAGAGGAAATTGAAATAAAAAATATCAACTATCTTTGTGCATTTTTCTGACCACGAATGATATTTTTCTAATTTTTTTGGATATTTTATAATTAAATAAATTAACAAAATTAACAAAATATGAAAAATATTTTTAATTCAAAACTGGTTCCAAACGCTAGGCCAAGGCTTTCAAAGTTGATTTTTTAATTTTTATGATTTTTTGTTATTTTTAAATTAATTTTAAAATAAAAATAAAAATAATTATAATTATAATTAATTATAATTATAAATCAGGTTTTAACAAGAACTGAAAGTATCGAGGAAAAATTCATAGAAGTATATCGTGGAAAACAATGATCTGCAAAAGTGTTCCGGAACACAAAAATCAACTTTTTTTTGTTCTGAAAAGTTGTCCAAAAGTGTTCCGGAACACAAAATCATAATCATAATTATTTGCATCCAAACTGGTACAACCGTGACAAATTTACCATTCGTTAGTTTTTGTTAAATTTTACAGTCAAATTGCTAAGTTGAATGACACGTAGTTATTATCGGGTGTACACGTTACCATATATTTGCAATAGGTATATCAATTTGAAATTTTTTGTGGTATTAATTCTGTTACGACAATGCGGAAATTGAAACGAAATTGAGACATAGGAGAAGAACGGAACATTAAGATTTACGTGGAAACCCATGCGGGAAAAATTACGGGAGAGAGGAGAAGTGAAATTCACTATAAGAATCAGAGATTACAAAAGAGGCACACATAACCTTCTCTATAAGACAGTTTGAGAAAAGAGCAATATTTATAGTATTATCCCCCAAACCCTAATATTGGCACAAGGCCCTTAACTTAAGCCCGTAACTATTCAAGGCATATTAACAAATCTCCACCTTGACTTGAATTTTCAAGTAGACATAAAATTAAGACAATCTTCTCCTCCCACTAGCATAAAACTCAGCTGCTGCAAATATTAACCAAATCCAAGCATTGCTTGAATTTAGTAAAGGGTAATAACTTTGTCAACATATCAGCTGGATTATTTTCTGTACCAATCTTCAAGACCTTAATATAGCCATCAGCAAGAACGTCTCGAATATAATGATACTGCACATCGATATGCTTTGTTCTCTCATAATACATCTGCTATTTAATAAGATGTATAACACTCTGACTATCGCAATGCACAACAGTCACATCATCATCCACACTAAGCTCTCCAAATAAGTCTCTTAATCATATAGCTTCTTTGATTGCCTCTGTAATAGTCATATATTCTGCCTATATAGTAGACAAAGCAATTGTATGCTGCAAAGAAGCTTTCCAACTGACTGCACAACCCCCAATAGTAAAGATGTAGCCTGTCAAAGACCTCTTTTTATCAAGGTCACCAGTATAATCAGAGTCAACATATCCAGTAAGAGTTTCACAAGTTTTCCCAAACTCTAAACCATAATCTGAAGTACCCTTCAAATATCTCAAAATCCACTTCACTACTTGCCAATGAATTTTACCTGGGCATGATAAATATCTACTTACCACGCTAACAACATGTGATATGTCAGGTCAAGTGCAAACCATAGCATACATAACGCTACCAACTGCACTAGAATATGGAATATGTGACATATATTTTATTTCATTATCTATATGTAGACATAAATCAGCTGATAATCAAAAGTGAGCAGCAAGAGGAGTACTCACTGGTTTGGCATCTTTCATGCCAAAACGATCTAACATCTTCTCAATGTAGCTTTTCTGGGAAAGAAACAATATTCCTCTTTTCCGATCTCGCTGAATTTCCATGTCAAGAATTTTCTTCGCTGAACCTAAATCTTTCATATCAAATTCAGTGCTCAACTATGCCTTCAATTTCTGTATATCAAATTTATCTTTTGCTGCAATCAACATGTCATCAACGTATAATAGCAGATAAATAAGACCCGTTTGGAAGTTTGCACATATATACACAATTATCATACTTGTTTCTAGAATAGCCAAGTTGCACCATAAAAGAATCAAATCTTTTATACCACTATCTAGGTAATTGTTTCAAGCCATAAATAGATCTTTTCACTAAACATATATGATCTTTCTTACCTTCAAACTGAAAACCCTCAGGTTGACCCATATAGATTTTCTCTTCAAGTTCACCATGCACGAAAACTGTTTTCACATCGAGTAGTTCCAACTCTAAATCATTCATAGCAACTAAAGCAAGAAATACCCAAATAGAGCTGTGTTTAACGACGGGTGAAAACACATTATTAAAATCAACTCCCTCAATCTGACTATAGCCCTTAACGACTAGACGTGCTTTAAATCTAATGTCTTCAACTCCGAGAATACCTTCATTTCTTTTGAAAACCCACTTACAACTCACAATCTTCTTTTCTTTTGCTGGTTTGACAAGCTCCCAAGTTTGATTCTTTTCAAGAGATTCCATCTCTTCATTCATAGCAACTAACCACTTTGCTAAATCTTTTGAGGAAATAGCTTCCTTATACATTTTAGGCTCAGTATATTTTATTGACTCTATAGCTAAAAGAGTATAAGCAACAAAATCTGAGTATCCATACATCTGTGGAGGTTTCACTGTTCTTCTCGGTCTATCTTTCGCTATGGAATAATTCTCTTCTTCAGATTCTTCAATCTCAATATTATCAATCACTGACCGAACTGGTTGTGAAGAAGATACTTCAAACTCCACCTTCTTTGGTGCACTTTTCAGATTTTCTTGACAAGTATCTAATGATTTCTTGATAGGATGAAGCATAGCAGACTCATCAAAAGTAACATTTCTGCTAATTATAATCTTAGATGAAGCAGAACACCAAAGCCTATAATTTTTTACACCAAAAGCATAACCAAGAAAAATACATTTTTTGGTTCTAGGCTCTAGTTTTTCTTCACTAACATGTGCATATGCTGGACATCCAAAAACTCGAAGAGAACAATAATCAACATGTTTACCTCACCATACCTCCTTAGGTGTCTTGTTCTCAATAGGTATACAAGGAGAACGATTTATTAACCAAAAAGCAGTATTGACTGCTTCAGCCCAGAATTCTTTGCCCAAACCAGCATTAGACAACATGCACCTTGCTCTTTCTAATAGGGTTCTGTTCATATGTTCTGCAATACCATTCTGCTGCGGTGTACACCCTGTAGTATGATGCCTCACAATTTCTTCATTTTGAAACTGACTCTTTTCTGTTTCCCAAAAACACAATGCTCACAGAAATTCAGTTTCCCAATTTTCTGACCATACAAAAGACCTCTTTTACTGAGCTCCTACATCCCTCTGATACTTAGATGACCTAATCTCATATGCCATAATTTAGTATTATCTGAATCTGTCATATCAGATGAGACCGCAGCTGAACCAGTAACAGTAATACCTTGCAACTGATACAAAGTGCCAATTTTAAGCCCCTTCATCAATAAAAGTGAACCTCTCATAATTTTCATAACTCCACCTTCAGCAGTAAATCTACAACCGTTAACATCAAGTGTACCCAAAGAGATTAGGTTCTTTTTCAAATCAGGAACATGTCTGACATTATCTAAAGTTCTGATCATGCCATCATGCATCTTAATATTAACAGTACCAATCCCAACAACTTTGCATTTAGCATTATTGCCTATTAGAATAACTCCACCATTATATTCTTTGTACGTAGAGAACTAATCACGATGATGGCACATGTGGTACGAACAGCCTGAATCAAGAATCCAACTATCACAAAATTTATTTTTATCATCTGCAACCAATAGCCAATTTTCGTCTTCTTCTTTAGCAACATTAGCTTGAGCAAGATTTTCGTTTCCCCGATTCTGTCTATTATGATAGTTGCGATTGTTGTGACGATTGACATTCGTTTGATTTTGCTGATTCAAATTATTTTCACTTTGCTGTTTTTCCTTCAATTTCAGACAATTTATCTTGATATGTCCCAGAGACTTACAATAATTGCAAATCATATCTCTATGCTTGGATTTTGACCTGCTCTTATCACTATTGTTTCTCTCAACAGACCTTCCCCGAGTAATTAAACCAGCCCCATGATTATTACTGCCTTTAAAAGTCAATTCTGTATCGAGTTTCTGCTTATTTAGGAGACTAGTCTTGACATCTTCAAAATCAATAGTTTCTCTACTAACAATCTTGGTCTTTCTAAAATTCTTATAAGATGGAAGTAGTGAAACTAACAACAAAAGTGCTTGATCCTCATCTTCAATCTTAACATCAATGCTCATTAATTCAGCGATAATAGCATTGAACTTAGAAATATGAGATTTAAGAGAAGTTCCTTCAGCCATGCGAAAAGTGAAGAGCCGTTGCTTGAGCCTCAATCGATTAGTTAGAGACTTTGTCAGAAAAATAATCTCCAATTTCATCCATAAACCTGCAGTTGTTTTTTATCAAGTACCTCCTGCAAAACTTCATTCGTGTGGCACAATTGAATAGTGGACAAAGCTTTTTTATCAAATTCTTCCCATGTTTCATCTGACATGGTTTCCGGTTTCTTCCCTTTACTAAATAGAGTTTTTTTCAAACACTGCTGCGTAAGAACAGCTAACATACGAACTTGCCACAGGTTGAAGCTGCCGCTTCCATCAAACTTCTCAATATCTAATTTCGTTGTTGAACTTGAAGCCATAACCAGAAGATCGAAAAAACCCTAAGGCTCTGATACTAGTTTGTTACGACAATGCGGAAACTGAAACGAAATTAAGACAGAGGAGAAGAATGGAACACTAAGATTTACGTGGAAACCCTTGTGAGAAAAATCACGGGAGAGGAGAGAAGCTAAATCCACTATGAGAATCAGGGATTACAAAAGAGTCACACAGAACCTTCTCTATAAGACAGTTTGAGAAAAGAGCAATATTTATAGTATTATCCCTCAAACACTAATGTTGGCCCACGGCCCTTAAGTTAAGCTCTTAACTATTCAAGGCATATTAACAAATTCAATTTAACGGAAATTAATAAAGGGTAAATTTGTTACATGTGTAACAGTTTGGGATTTTTTTATGATAAAAAAGTAGTTTTGGATAAATTTGTCACAGTTATAACAGTTTATGGTTTTTGGTGGTTAAAAAAATAATTTAGAGTAAATTTGTTACAAGTGCACCAGTTTAGGATTTTTTTGTGGTCAAAAAATAATTTGGGGTAAATTTATCACAGGTGTACCAGTTTGGAGTTTTTCGCGGTATTAACCCAATAGAAAATGATGATGTGGCTAGACCATGAAATGTAGGAATAAATTTCATTATATATCATAAAAAAACTTATCACGAAAGTGCAACTGAGTCCTAAAATTTGTCAAATTGATGCAATCGAGTCTTTTTGTTAACTCCATTCACTACGTAGCTTTTCTAAAATATTTTCTCTCTCCTACGTGGTTAAAACGACGTTGTTTTGGCCCAAATTCGATTTTTAATATATTGTTACTTAAACTAATTAAAAAAACGCAGAAGCAGAACAACGAGTGTTGAAGCCTCACCGTCGCACCACCATCGCCAGAAAGAGCCGACGTTGGTGGGGAAGTGGTCGGCGGGGTCGCCGGGCCCCGACCAGGACCACCGACCCGCGTTGACTAATGACGAGGGCCAGCTGGCCCTCGTCCGTCCAGATCTGACTTTGCAAGTGTGTGCAAATCTGACGACAAGGGCTTTGAATCTGGTGTGCGCAAGAAGAGACAATTACCACGTGATCTGGACAAGGGCGAAGGCCATAGGGACTAGCAATCCTTGCTGCTGCCACCCCACCACCGCTGGCCCTTCTTGCGGTAGTGGGGCAACGGCGGCAGAAGCCCTCGCTGTTCTGCTTCTATTTTTTTTATTACCTTTTTTAATTTAAATTTTATATTTTTTAATTAATTTAAATAAAAAAGCATATTAAAAATCAGATTTTGACCACCACAATGCCGTTATAGTTATGTCATCGCCCCTCAGGTGAGAGAAAATATTTCAAAAAGCCACCTTAGCATTTTCTATTAGCTAAAGTGGATAGTATTAATAAAAAGACTTGATTGCATCAATTTGTCAAGTTTCAAGACTCGATTGCACTTTTTACAAGTTTTAGGGCTCAATTGTACTTTCATGATAAGTTTTAGGATTCCTAGTGAAACATATGCTTGAAATATAAGGTTGCGATATCGTTCTAGTCTAAATCTAATTTTCAACCCAAATAAATTAAATTATAGGGATAAGTGCACTAAAAGTTCAAAAGGTTGTCACGAAAATGCGATTAACTCCTACAACTTTCAAAAAATGCAATCAAGTCCAAAAACTTATCAAATTGATGCGATAAAATCCTTTCATTAACTCCATCCAATTTGGCTAATGGAAAATGCCAATGTGTGTGTTTTTTTAATTATTTTCTCTTTCCTACATGATGCTGATGTGGAGAAAACGATGCCATTTTGGTGAAAATCTATTTTTTAAAATTATATTATAAGTAAGCAAAAAAGAATTTTCTTTATTTAAAAAAAAAAAGTATGATGAGGGCATTAGCGCCCTTGCCGTTGCCGCCCCACTGGCGTTGTAGGGCAATGGCCGACGGGGTTAACTTGGAGATATATTGATAAGTTTTTGAACATCAGCCAAAGACTATGCCCGATTTACTTGCTTGAATTCTTTCTTTTCAGGTGCCCAAGGATCCGAGGCGCTTGCTCAAGAAGCTCGAGGATCTGTCGCAGGTTGTGATTCTGAGCTTGGAGACATTACACATCACTGGCGTTGCCGTTGCCGCCCCACTGGCGTTGTAGGGCAATGGTCGGCGGGGTTCACTAGGAGATATATTGATAAGTTTTTGAACATCTGCCAAAGACTATGCCCTATTTACTTGCTTGAATTCTTTCTTTTCAGGTGTGCAAGGATCAATTGCGCTTGCTCAAGGATCTATCACAGGTTGTGATTCCGAGCTTGGAGACATTACACATCACTGGCGTTGCCGTTGCCGCCCCACTGGCGTTGTAGGGCAATGGCCGGCTGGGTCACTTGGAGATATATTGATAAGCTTTTGAACATCAGCCAAAGACTCTGCCCTATTTACTTGCTTGAATTCTTTCTTTTCAGGCGTCCCAGGATCCGTGGAGCTTGCTCAAGGAGCTCGAGGATCTATTTCAGGTTGTGATTCCGAGCTTGGAGACATTACACATCACTAGCGTTGTCGTTGCCGCCCCACTGGCGTTGTAGGGCAATGGCCGGCGGGGTTCACTTGGAGATATATTGATAAGTTTTTGGACATCAGCCAAAGACTATGCCCTATTTACTTGCTTGAATTCTTTCTTTTCAGGTGCGCAAGGATCAATCGCGCATGCTCAAGGAGCTCGACGATCAGTTTCAGGTTGTGATTCCGAGCTTGGAGACATTACACATCACTGGCGTTGCCGTTGCCGCCCCACTGGCGTTGTAGGGCAATGGCCGGCGGTTCAGTTGGAGATATATTGATAAGTTTTTGAACATCAGCCAAAGACTATGCCCTATTTACTTGCTTGAATTCTTTATTTTCAGGTGCCCAAGGATCAATCGCGCTTGCTCAAGGGGCACGAGGATCTGTCGCAGTGTTTGATTCCGAGCTTGGAGACATTACACATCACTGGCATGGATAAGATCAAGACGATAGCGGATGCTTTTCTCCTTTTGGCGGGAAAATACAGTAGCCTAGAGGGTTTAGCGCGAGAGAAGCTCTGCCGTCAAATTAAATTCCAGTGCCTGCGTTCTGTTACCGTTTCCTTATGCGGGAGACTCACCTCTCTGTTTCCAGCTGCAGTAGCCAGGGATCTAATACAGCTTGAGGAGCTGAAGATCGAAGAATGTGGAATAGAGAAGGTCATCGAGGAGGATGAACTGCCTCCCAGTTTCGTGTTCCCAACGCTGACCTCCCTTAGGCTAAAGCATCTGCCAAGGTTGAAGCGCATCCATACCGGAATACGCTCTTTACCTTGGCCGGTATTGAAGTCCCTGGAGGTGCATGGCTGTGAAGAAGTGGAGATACTTGCTTCGCACCCAGAGAGTGAGGCGACCCATCGTAAGCATTCTCTCTTCTTGACAGAAAAGGTATGGCCAAAAAGATTATTGCACATCATAAGCTGTACGACTCTCCTTGAATTCCATACTAACATGACAACATTAAAACATGACGGTGCGTATCGTTGGGTGTTGCTTTATTACGTAGAGAGAGATAAGTAATGCTCCACTTGCTGATCCATTTCTTACTTCAGCATCTCTACTAAAGAAAAAAAAAATCCGCAATTTTCAAAGTTATTTTTCTGAAGGAAAGACTGCAGAACGATTCCTTATCAATTTCTATTGCGTTTTAGAAATACTCAAAGTGCAAAATTAGTTAATTTGTTAGCAAAGAAACGCACGACTTTGTTCCTCCATTGTAGAGAGCTGTGCTTGCACCCCTGTTTAGTCACAACCGATGAAAATTTAACTGCACAGAATCACCAATTCCATGGGCGAATACTGCAGGATGCATTTCCTAGCTTGGAGATATTACGTATCGCTCGCATGAATAACCTCAAGATGATATCTGACAATCAAGTACATTTTCGACATCTGAAGGCTCTATATGTGTCCCATTGTGATCGGTTACCATATGTGTTCACACGAACAATAGCAGAGAATCTGGCGGAACTGGCGGAATTGAAGATAAGCTATTGTAAAATACTAACAGAAGTCATCAGCAACGAGGGAGGGAAGGAGGGTGGCATTGGGGCTTCCAATCAACTGAAGGATACGGAGCTTGATCGGTTGGCGATATTGAGATGTTTCGCACCGGAGGAAGGGCAGGCAAGCGCTGTGGAGACAATTAGATTCCCGAATCTTCTTCGGGTGGAGCTAGAATGCTTGCCCAATTTGACTAGTTTCTTCGCGGGGAGGAATCGTAAGCCGGAATGGCCCAAGTTAGAAGAGCTGACCATTGCCGATTGCCCCAAGTTGCAAAGGATTGGAACGCTTTTTCCGAGACCTCCATCTTTCATCTCCCGTCTTTGCACGGAGATGTAGAATATTTTATCATTGCTCACTACCCCAAGATGAGAAGTTTGACTTGGCAATCTTTGATGGAGATTGAGCCCGACATGCCTTCATTTTTCACTCCCAGGTTAGACTTTTTTTCTTTGGCCCTTCTTTTCCTATTAATCCCCTTATCAAATCGAATTAAGAATGTCATTCGGGGCTTCGACCTTACACCGTCTTCCCCCCATACAAGGGGGAAAATCCAACGGCCCAAAAAATCGTGATTCCCTGCCTTACATGCAGGAATCCGGATCCTTAACCTTTTAGTATTCAGTACACAGATTCAAAATAAAATAAAATAAAAATTATAATCCTTGGTAAATATAATTATCATTCGTACATCTTCATATATGTTTTTTTGTCAGCTCATAAAAACATACCAAGTGCCGTTCTGTCAAAGTGATTATATATATAAAGTTATCACAGCAACCATGTAAAGAAAAAAGAATTTACTTTTCAGAACTTGAACTGTTGGAGTACCAAACATAGATTAGCAAGGTTCTTCATCAGTTTCTACCTCGTTCGTTAACCTACTCACTAATCTCATTTCCACTGCATAATCGTGTCGCTATTATATAATTATAAAAAGCATGATATCTCTTGCCTATTTGCTTTTTTCGACAACAAAAGACGTTTATAATATGTTAAATTCATGGGAATAACAGTACCACTAGTATATATTTATAAAAAAGCTCCTCTATTTTGGCCCAAATTCTTCAGAGTATCAAAGCTTTCAAGGTTTGGGATTATCCTGGTTTGGCAACATTATTCCTCGCCGCGACATCCTTCCACGATCGAAGGAAGTTAGCGACGCGAGAATTCCTCTAGATTGGTGTACGTATTGTTGGGGAAAAACGGGCAGCACCTCGGCACAAATATAGCCAATCCAGGATCAAATAATAACCCCCGACACTACTCCAATATAATCCAGCAACAACCAACAATTATATCCAGCAAAATATCAACCTCGCGGCAACGAATATAACAGCGGAACAATAAAGAAATATAACACCAAGATTTACGTGGAAAACCCGAATCGGGAAAAACCACGGACGACCCAAAAATCTCCACTAATCACCAAGAATAGCAGAATACACCAAGTATTTCCCTCTAGTCACACACTAGAGCTCAACAACAATATTCCAGGAGCAATTCCTCAAAATGGGGCTAGAAAACCCTAACCGCAATAGGAGAACCGGAGACAAATCTCAACAAACGAAACCTATCAATTTGTAGATCTCAGTCTCACGAACAACATACTGAAATTTGAGACGATTCCGGTAATGTTTGGCCGCCGAAATCACACCGGAGGTCGTCGCCCTTTCTCTCCTTCCCTGCGTTCATCGAGAGC
Source organism: Rhodomyrtus psidioides (assembly GCA_021437785.1). Taxonomy (NCBI): domain Eukaryota; kingdom Viridiplantae; phylum Streptophyta; class Magnoliopsida; order Myrtales; family Myrtaceae; genus Rhodomyrtus; species Rhodomyrtus psidioides. The sequence continues at coordinate 14,755,157 of JAILYB010000003.1, read as the reverse complement.
TTCCCCTGTTTTTCTTCACTCTCGGCTCACTTCTCTCTCTCCTGTTTTCTCTGCCGCTCGCTCTTCTCTCTCTCTCTCTTTTGCACACACGAACACAACACACCAAATAAAAAAAGCAAAGAAATGATGGCTGCCCATCATTTTGTTTCTTTCTTTTTCTCTTTTGATTTCTTTTGATTTCTTTTGCTTTCTCTTTTAAAACAAATAAAATATAAAATGCTGGTTGTCCCCCACAAGTGGCGTACCAGCCAACAAATCTCCCCCTACGCCTCATGTGGGGAGTTCTATCATACCTGCTTTGCTTCTACAAGAGTCAAGTTTCACCATGGGCAAGGCTTTGGTCATCATGTCGGATCCGTTGTCGTCAGTACGGACCTTCTCAAGAAGAAAATACTTTTCTTCTAACTTCTCTCGAACCCAATGATATTTCACATCGATATGCTTCGATCTTGAATGCAAAACTGGATTCTTGCTAAGATAAATAGCACTCATGCTATCGCAAAATAGAACGAACTTTTCTTGCTTCAAACCCAACTCTTGTAAGAATTTCTGCATCCACAAGAGTTCCTTGCTTCCTTCGGTGATAGCTATATACTCCGCTTCAGTCGTAGACAAAGCAATGCATTTTTGTAATCTCGACTGCCATGAAACTGCTCCCCCTGCAAAAGTCATCATATAACCCGAAGTAGACTTTCGGGAATCACCATCTCCGGCATAATCAGAATCTGAGTAGCCACTCAATTCAGGCTTTCCATTTCCATAACATAGGCAAAATCTGGAAGTGCCTCTAAGATACCTCAAAATCCATTTCACACCATTCCAATGCTCTTTACCTGGATTTGAGAGAAAACTACTCACAACACCAACTGCATGAGCAATATCTGGTCTTGTGCAAACCATGTCATACATCAAACTACCCACGGCAGATGCATAAGGAACTTTCATCATCTCTTCCTTCTCTTTCTCACTCGTAGGACATTCATTGCTACTCAATTTAAAGTGACCAGCAAGTGGAGTACTTACCGGTTTACATGTGCTCATGTTGAATCTTTCAAGCACCTTTTCAATATACTTCTCCTGAGATAGCCATAGTTTTCTATTCTTCATATCACGAGTGATTCTCATGCCAAGTATTTGTTTAGCTGACCCTAGATCCTTCATCGCAAAAGCCTTACTCAACTCACTTTTCAAGCTTTTGATTTTGTTAGCATCATGCCCAACTATCAACATATCATCCACATAAAGCAGGAGGATAATAAAATCATCATCTGAGAATCTTTTCATAAAGACACAAGAGTCTGAAATGGTCTTACCATATCCATGAGCTTCCATGAATGAATCAAACTTCAAGTACCACTGTCTTGGCGCTTGCTTGAGACCATATAGACTTTTTCTCAATCTACATACAAGATGCTCCTTGCCTTTAACCTTAAAACCCTCTGGTTGCTCCATGTATATCTCTTCTTCTAGGTCTCCATGAAGAAAAGCTGTCTTTACATCAAGTTGTTCGATTTCTAAATTCAAACTGGCGGCCAAACCAAGAACAACTCTAATAGAAGACATTTTCACTACCGGTGAAAAAATCTCTTCAAAGTCGATTCCCTTCTTCTGACGAAAACCCTTCACAACAAGCCTAGCCTTGTATCGTGGCTTCAAACTGCTTTCGTCTGTCTTTAACTTATACACCCACTTATTTGTGAGTGTCATCTTGCCCTTAGGCAACTTCACCAACTCAAATGTATGGTTGTCATGCAAAGATTTGAACTCATCTTGCATAGCTTCGTGCCACTTATTCTTTTGATCGCATGACATAGCTTCTTCATAAGTTTCAGGCTCTCCTGCATCAGTAAGTAGCACATACTCATGTGGCTGATATCTTTGTGAAGGTCTACGCTCTCTATCTGATCTTCTAACTTGAGGTTGGACTGCCTCTTCTTGCTCAACTGTTTGCTCTTGCTCAACTGTTTGCTCTGTCTCAACTGTTTCACCTGTCTCAGCTGAAGAACTAACATTCCGTGAGGATTCATCTACTTCATGATTTCCCTGCACTTCTCCCCCGTGATTTTCACCCAATACGGTAGGAGGATTTGGGTTGAAACTGACACTGTGTTGAGCTGCATTCTTTGGCTTCTCTGACTTGTCTATGTCTTCAATGGTCTGATGCTCAAAGAATACCACATCTCGGCTTCTAATGACTTTCTTTGTAGCTGGATCCCATAATCTGTAGCCAAACTCTTCATGTCCATAACCCAAGAAGATACACTGTTTAGACCTGTTATCAAGCTTGGACCTTTCATCTCTTGGAACATGCACAAATGCCCGGCATCCAAACACCCTCAGATAACTGTAGGAGACATCTTTCCCACTCCATACTCTTTGTGGAACATCTCCCTTAAGAGGAACTGATGGAGATAGATTTATCAAGTCAACTGCCGTTCTCATCGCTTCGCCCCAGAATGGCTTAGGTAATTTCGCATGAGACAGCATACACCGAATCCGATCATTAATCGTCCGGTTCATTCTCTCTGCTACTCCATTATGCTGTGGTGTTTTCGGAACAGTCTTCTCAAGCTTGATACCATAGTCCCTGCAGTAATGCTCAAACGGTCCTCTATATTCACCACCGTTGTCAGCCCGAACACATTTCAGCTTTTTCCCTGTTTCCCTTTCAACACTGATATGAAATTGTTTGAAGGCTGCAAGCACCTGGTCTTTTGATTTCAAAGCAAAAGCCCACACTTTTCTAGAGCAGTCATCAATAAATGTGACAAAATACAATGCACCACCAAGTGTTCTAGCATCCATACAGCAAACATCAGTGTGAACTAAATCAAGTACATCAAATTTTGTGTGTGGAGACGAACTATGAAATGAGAATCGATGTTGCTTACCCGTGAGGCAATGAGTACACTCCATCAGATTTTTCTCCTTTAATGATAAAAGATTCTTCCTAGCAAGAGTTTCAAGTCCCTTCTCGCTAAGATGACCAAGTCTCATATGCCATAGATCAACTGAGGAATCCTCCACTGCATTTACCTCTTGTCGCATCAAATTTGCTTGCATGATATAAAGACTGCATGTCTTCTTGCCTTTTGCCATCACCATAGAGCCTTTAGTCAATTTCCATTTGCCATCGTAGAAGGAGTTGCAATAACCGTCGTCATCTAAGGCACCTGTGGAGATCAAGTGAAGTCGAATATCTGGAACATGTCTCACATTTTTCAAAAGTAAAGTACATCCCATATCAGTCTCCAGATAAACATCTCCCATGCCAATAACCTTGGAAACACCACTGTTTCCCATCCTAACACAACCGAAATCACTGCTGCAATAGGATGTAAAGAAGTCACGACGTGAAGTGACATGATAAGAAGCTGCAGAATCAACAACCCAGCTGGAATCTTGGCATGTGAGATTTACATAACCGTCATCACAAATGAACACAATATCACCGTCAGCTGCAACTGCTGTTGTAGGCTGATTTTCTTCTTTCTTTTTATCTCCATTTCTATCATGGGATTTATCTCTCTTCGGTTGCCAACACTCTTTAGCATAATGTCCCATTTTGCCACAGTTGTAGCACTTCACACTTCTCCTTGGCCTTGACTTCGATCTTCCTCTTGACTTGCCCCTGTCATTACTTTGAAACTTTCTTGACTGACTTCTGCCTCTATGTTCTATGACAAGTGCTTCCGATTTGGAAGCATAATTCAAACTTTTCCTCCTTGTTTCTTCATTGAACAAGCTTTCTTTAACCATGCTCATAGAAAGCACACCATAAGGAGCAGAATTATTTAACGCCACAACCAAGGTGTCCCAGCTATCAGGAAGTGTACCAAGCAATAAACAAGATTGCAATTCATCACCAAGGTCAATCTCAAGATTTGTCAATTGATTTACAACATCTTGAAATTCACTCAAGTGCTCCGTCATGCTACTCCCTTCCTTGTATCTCAAGTTCACAAGTCTTTTCACTAGAAGAGCTTTATTTTGTGGAGTTCTCCTCTCATAGAGATCTTGCAATTTCTTCCACAAAGTATCCGCCTTCGTTTCTTGAGCAACATGATGAAACACACTATCATCAATCCATTGTCGGATAAACCCAACCGTCTTCCGATTCATTCGCTCCCACTCTTTATCTTCCATATCTCCTTTAGCTTCATCGCCTTCGACCGTATCATACAAATCTTTGCAATATAATACGTCTTCCATCCGAGGCTTCCATATAGAGTAATTCGAGGCATTTAACTTAAACATAGTGCCACTCGTATTCTCCATCTAATACTAGAATCTCAACTCTAGCTCTGATACCACTTTGTTGGGGAAAAACGGGCAGCACCTCGGCACAAATATAGCCAATCCAGGATCAAATAATAACCCCCGACACTACTCCAATATAATCCAGCAACAACCAACAATTATATCCAGCAAAATATCAACCTCGCGGCAACGAATATAACAGCGGAACAATAAAGAAATATAACACCAAGATTTACGTGGAAAACCCGAATCGGGAAAAACCACGGACGACCCAAAAATCTCCACTAATCACCAAGAATAGCAGAATACACCAAGTATTTCCCTCTAGTCACACACTAGAGCTCAACAACAATATTCCAGGAGCAATTCCTCAAAATGGGGCTAGAAAACCCTAACCGCAATAGGAGAACCGGAGACAAATCTCAACAAACGAAACCTATCAATTTGTAGATCTCAGTCTCACGAACAACATACTGAAATTTGAGACGATTCCGGTAATGTTTGGCCGCCGAAATCACACCGGAGGTCGTCGCCCTTTCTCTCCTTCCCTGCGTTCACCAAGAGCTTCCCCTGTTTTTCTTCACTCTCGGCTCACTTCTCTCTCTCCTGTTTTCTCTGCCGCTCGCTCTTCTCTCTCTCTCTCTTTTGCACACACGAACACAACACACCAAATAAAAAAAGCAAAGAAATGATGGCTGCCCATCATTTTGTTTCTTTCTTTTTCTCTTTTGATTTCTTTTGATTTCTTTTGCTTTCTCTTTTAAAATAAATAAAATATAAAATGCTGGTTGTCCCCCACAAGTGGCGTACCAGCCAACACGTATCTTGTTACATTTTTAGCGGTCGCCGGTGTGGTGCATGGGCGGGTGCTGCAAAGTGGTGCAGAGACCTGGAAAAACAACTGAGGCACAGTCAAAAGGTTGAGATATGAAGAAGAAGAATCTTTCATTGAGGTAAGTTGTCACACTTTCCATTTTCCAATTTCCCCCCTTTCTCAGAAATAACATTCCAGTCTTGCAAAAGAAGGGTATCAAAGTGGTCCGCATTAGCTAATTAATTAATTAATTAATTAATGAAAAGCGAGTTAATAAATGGCTTCTAGCATGATATCCCATTGCTAATTGGATGACAAATTGATGACTCAATTAAGCAAATCCTCTATATCCTATGCATGAGTCATGACCAAAGATCATAGATAGGTAACGACGTAACTTCATCACCATTTGCTACCTCGGCATAACGTGCCTAAAACAAAATTGTAATTTAAGTAATAAAACTTTTTGAGTCGGGTGCAATCAAGTCTTTCAACTAAAATTCGCTGACGTGGCATGCCGCAGTCCGTCTATATGCTTTGAGATAGTTTTTAATAGATGTATAAAGTGCTAGTGTGGCTCCACCTCATAAAGAAAATGTGAAAAAATATAAAGAAACACCACAAAGGGCAAAAAAAAAAAAAAAGTAAAGAGGGGAAAACGCAAAATATAAATGCAAAAACAAAAGCGACCAAAATTAGAGATAGAGGCACCATGTGTGAAGGATTTTTTTAAGCTTGATTTTCGTCCAACCATGACATTATATAAGCTCCGCATCAACCCGACATCGAATCGGATTACTAGCGTATAGTATTATCGAATTTGATCCAAATTGTACCAGATCAAACACGTTTGGCGATTAATTGTAGCATTTCACATGTTAAGGATTTAATTTGTTCGATATGAAAAATGTTTAGGCCTTTTTTTTTGTATTGTCTGATTTTATTTTCCGATCATGCTGAAAGAAAATCAAAATAAAAAATGGAAAAATAAAACCGTTGTAATAATTGCCCCGTAACCGTAACTAATCATCTTTGCTGGGTATTTCTTGTCGTGGCGTTGGAAATGATTCCTCTTCATTTAAATTCAAAGTCCATTTCTCTCTCTCTTCAAATTCCACCTAAGCACGCCTCTCCAGAGCTCTCTCTCTCTCTCTCTCTCTTCCAAGCTTGAACTGCGAGTCTGCGAGCGACACGATCATGGAGACGACGCAGAACGGACAAGCTAAAGAGGAGGCCGCCGCCGCCGCCGCTGGCGACGGCTCGATTTGCGGATACGAGTCGCTCGATCGCCTCCTCCGCGACAATCTCAGCCCCCAAGTCTTTCAGGTCTTCGTTTCTCAATTGCATCTCTCTCCTCAGTGTCGCTTGATCGATAGTAGCTCGCGAAGCAGTATCCGTTCGATTTGAATCCTTGTCTCTGTTCATCCGATTTTTATTTTTATTTTTTGTGTTCATCCGATTGACTTGGCGTATATTTCTGGAGTGTTATTCTTCGATTGGATTTTGACCTGAGCGAGTCAGGAAATGAAGTTGATTTCGTGAAATCTGCGGAATTCAAAACGACGAAGTTCGTTTTGTGGAAGATATTCTGGCACTGGTGCTTTCCTGTGAGCCTGATGATGGTAGCATGTACAGATTTCGAATTGGTGCTCGTAAGGAAAGCAAGGGCTGCATCGAGAAGGGTGGTTGTAGTAAAATCTTGGAGTGAAACACACAAAAATGATGTGGTCAGATAGTAGAACATTCGATGAACATTGATGTCATTAGTCAATCTAGCAGAATGTTTGATTTGTCCTGCATATGTAGACATACCATTTACTAGTCAAATTAAGTAGGAGCTGGATCTTAGGGATTTAAGTGGTGTTATTCCAGTACTTTCCAAGACGACTGGTTGTGGCCTCCTGAATCGTATGACTGTCCACTATTTAAGCACAAAAAATAAGGATAGACAGCTTCAAAGTTTTATTGGAGAAAGCTGGAGTTGATAAAGTAATTTCAAGTCCAAATGGATTTTAAATTGACATGGATCAACCACCCATGAAAATATTTGTTGAGACAATTGAAATGACTCAGCAATCGGTCCCTTTCTTTTTCCTAAAATGGCAAAACTCAAAGCATGTCATTCCATTGTGATACAATCTTACTTTGTTGTTAAACCTTCATGATATTTATTTCAGGAAGTCAGTCGTTTACTTATTGGATTGAATTGTGGAAGGACTCTTGAAGCTGTTCCTCTGGCGGATCCTGCAAAAGCTCTCTCATCTGAATGTAATTTTGACATACAGGTGATCCTGTGTTTTCTGTTTTTGTGCTGCTTATTGTATGTGGCAATCTAAATGCTGTTACTTAGATTCCTGGCCCTACTAGTCTGCACTGTTGTTTCATGTGCTTCAATAGCATTTGGTTGGAGTTTGATAAAGACCCACTATAAGTCAAATAGATTCCTCATGTAAAACTTTTTTTAGATAGTATGAAACTTGCCTTCTCAGCACATTCCTGCTTGGGGCATATGGAAAATCTGAGTGTGTGCATAGGAAATGCTTGCTTGTCATGACTCATGGGTGAGATGACTGAACACCCTGAAAGGACGGAAAATGCTTTTTGGCATACTTATCTCCTCCGTGAGCTAGCATAGAAAAAATAGATGGAAAGAACTAAGTCACATCATCTAGAAACTGAAAGTATCTAGGGCAATCAGTTTCAGACTTATGTTCCTTTTCGCAACCATGAAGACAAAGTTTCTTAACTCCACCCAACAAACACTCAATTTATGATTGCCTTAATCCATTGTCACCTCAAAGCCTCTGAAGCAAGTTCCTCCAGCATTGTTCAGGCGTGCAAATGGGAGTTCAGGCCAACAAGTGTTTGGAAGTTCTCTGACGAACATGAGCAAAGATCGTCCAATATGTGCTCCTTGTTCTCTTTGCAAAGGGGCATAGGGAGCTTCCATTTATAACTCAGTAATGTTTCATGTCTGTGATAGATAAAAGAGTACGGACCGAATAACATTATCTCACTGGGATTCAAACATATGGTCCTAACTGGGGAAATATTTGTTTAAAAGCAATGAATTGAAAATGTATGGTCCAGATGTCCTTTGGCAATATTGAGAACTTATCGCTAGGGAGGTCTTGAAGAGCATAGTCCTGGAAATGAGCTCTTCTCAAATCTACAGATTCTTGGTTCTGAGTTTTTCTATGGAGATGGTGAGTCAATGGATAGTGAAACATGCAAAGTTTGATGAAGTCAAATTATTCTAGTTGATTAAACTTGCTAGTTGCTACCGTGGAAGCTAAGATGTACTCTTACATATTCTTTGTGGCACTCGTTATTTGGTAGTTGTTTACTTTTATTGAAAACCATTACTGCAGTTCTTGGCAGGATCCTTTGATTTTTATTCATTCTGACCAGTTTTGTGGAATCTTTGATCAATTTATTCTGATTTTCTTTCAGGCATTTCGCTTTACGGCAGACAAGGAGCTATTAAGAGAACCGCGAGTTGTCAGAGTTGGGCTTATTCAAAACTCTATAGTTCTTCCCACAACTGCTTCCTTTCTGGATCAAAAGAATGCTATCTATCAGAAAGTAAAACCAATGATAGATGCTGCAGGTTCTTCAGGAGTGAACATATTGTGCTTGCAGGTTAGCCACGCCATGAAGCTTGAGCTATACATTTTTTGGTTTCTCCCTCTGGACTTGAAAGACTGAAATTCTGCAAATGACCTAAAAAATTTAAATTTAGGAAGCATGGATGATGCCATTCGCCTTTTGTACAAGAGAGAAGAGGTGGTGTGAATTCGCAGAGCCTGTTGATGGAGAATCGACAAGGTTTCTTCAGGATCTAGCAAAAAAATATAACATGGTCATTGTTAATCCTATCCTTGAGAGGGATGTAAATCATGGCGAGACTATCTGGAATACTGCTGTTATTATAGGCAATCATGGCAATATTATAGGCAAGCATCGAAAGGTAAGTGTAAATGTTGCGGGCCCTTATGTTTGATGTATCCCTTTGGACTTGTGACATTTTAAAGTTTGATGATAGCATTTCACAGAATCACATTCCCAGAGTTGGAGACTTCAATGAAAGTACCTACTATATGGAAGGAAATACTGGGCATCCTGTGTTTGAGACTGCTTATGGAAAGATCGCTGTCAATATTTGTTATGGGAGACACCATCCCTTGAATTGGTTAGCATTTGGCTTGAATGGTGCAGAGATTGTGTTCAACCCTTCTGCGACGGTCGGTGAACTTAGCGAACCAATGTGGTCAATCGAGGTATTTACATATCCCTATCATATGCTTGATTTATTGAATTTGTGCTATGAATATATAGTGGTCATTATTCTTTTCTTGATAGATTTCTGGAACCTCTCCGTGTTATGCTTACTGGCACAAAGGTTACCATGACCTCCCCCCCCTTCTTTCTCCTCTCTCTCTCTCTCTTGCATAAAGGGAAAAGAATAGAAAATAATAAGAATATCAAATAATTGCAGATTCTGACCAATAATAATAATAATTGCAGATTCAAATGAACTGATCGGATTATCGCCTCAGTTAACTGTGATTAACTGTAAAATCAATTTGCAGGCCCGAAATGCTGCCATTGCCAACAGTTACTTTGTTGGATCAATTAATCGTGTAGGAACAGAAACGTTTCCCAATCCATTCACATCAGGTGACGGGAAGCCACAGCACACAGATTTCGGGCACTTCTATGGATCCAGTCACTTTTCAGCTCCAGATGCTTCTTGCACGCCGTCAATATCCCGTCACAGAGATGGATTGCTGGTCTCAGACATGGATCTCAACCTCTGCAGGCAGCTGAAAGACAAATGGGGGTTCCGAATGACTGCTCGGTACGAGCTCTACGCGGATATGCTCGCTCAGTATCTGAAGCTGGACTTTGAACCCCAGGTCATATCCGATCCCTTGCTGCATAAGAAGTCCTCTTAAGTTCTTCATTCACAATAATATACATTTAGGGATGACTGCATCAAAATAATGTTTACTTTCTGGACTTCGGCTTGTCTGTTTGTTCGATGAGTTGGATTGTAAATAAAATAAGAAGCCTTCAGAAAAACTTCTTTCCAGATCTATAGTTTCACTTCTTGATTCAAATATTTGCAATCACAAATGTTGATCCCAGTATTGACACGAATTGGACGGTAACTCAATCATGTAAATTAACTTGTGTTCGCTTAATCTACCTACCTAAGCATGAACTATCTAGGTGAAAGTGTCAGCGACGCTGTCGACATAAACCACGATGCAAACTTTTTCGTTCTTTCTATTATTCGATAAATAGAAAGAGCAACATGTCTGGAGAGAGAAATTTACAAAGCTACGCACCGGTTCAAAAACTATGCTCCACATGGCCTTGTCACATAGTTAGAACTGAAAGCTACCTACGAAAAGGGTCGAACATATTTGAGATTTCATTGTAATCTTGGAATTTTTGTTAGGTGTGAACAGAATTGTTGACAAGTCTCAAAACTCTTAACGTCACTAGACTGACATTCTGATAGCAAGAGATAATTTTGTGTTCTTTTTCACGATTATAGACTTAATTGAACTCCGTTTGTGTTTCGAACCACATAAGGCAGGACCTAGACATCATATATGAATATATGCAAAAAATGAATAAAAACAACCATACAAATTATTCGAGAAATTCAAATCCGACAAATAAAGACTCACGACTAAAAGGGATTAGTACGTTTCCTACAAAATCTTAACCAGTACATCACAGATATCTCGAACTGTGAGTGTTGCTAGACATCTTAAAGAAATCGTGCTGATCCTCCAACGAAGTGACATGACAGTCTTTAGTTCATTGAATGGGTCCCACTTCTTTCAACATCCCATGAAAGACCGCCACGTTGTCTAGTAAGACAGTTTTAGTAAAGTTTACTGGTGCTCGCGAGCAATCACACTTTGGCATACCAAGGCGAGCATGGACACAATGGCATGACCAATCCCACGGGGTCCACCCAATTTTTCCAGCTGCACTAGGACTTGGGTTGGACTTTTTCTGCGACCGGTGGGAAACCAGACCAGCTTCGGTCCTCCGCCCTTCCATCAACGGGCGGGAGATCGGGACTGCCTTGGTCCTGAACCTGACCTACACCGGATCACATGGGCAGCAATGAAAGGCCCACGGTCCCTCCCTCCTCTGCACACTCTTCGCAAACAATGTAGCTGCTCTTCATGCTAATAGCCTTCCCGGCAATGACGCTGAGTACGTCACGAGACTCGCAACCCTTTGGCATGTGGCGAGGCCCACTTTTCTGTCCGGCATTCGCGTACGCAGGTCGTGCGCTTGCGCCCAAGTTCAACTTGTCGGGCCTCCGTCGGGATCCGGGATTCGCACCCCCCTGCGCGTGCGCGCGAGGCATAGTGCTTGTGCTATGATAGTTACCACTCAAAAAGAGTGTATCCATATATAAAGCACTTCAAGGCCTTCTTCCTTTCCTATGTGGGACTAGTGCTTTGTCACTTCCCACTTCCAACTCAAGAGTGTTATTTGAGAAACAATTTCTCATTCACTCACCATCAAAATACCTCATATTTCCAACACTCATTGCCACCGCCGACTCCACGGCGTCCAACCCGTTCTTTCCGTTACTGTGGAATCCCAGCCGGGCGTTTTCTCTGGCGGGCAGGCTCTCGGGCCCTCTTTGGTCCTGAATCCGGCTATCACCGGATCATTGTGACCGCAATTGTGGAACCCTAATCCATCATCTCTTTCTCTCTTGGCCTCGCACTCTTTGCAAAGCACGTAACCTACCTTCTTCACGTGGATTCCCTTCTTGATGCCCTCGAAAACCGTCGCGGCTCCGTTGTGTTCCCGGATCTCTTTGCGATTGCTTGAGCATGACGACGCGGGGCACCATCTTTTCGCGAGTCATGGATGTGAGACCCATCCTCGCCGGGGATTTTGCGACTTGATGACGGAGTATCGATGGGAAAGAGTTTGAGTGATGAGAGTCCTGTCCACTCGCTGCATTGTAGAAAAATATGATTGTGATTCAGACCGAGACCGATATTGAGACTGCATATGAAATCTTTGATGTCGAGTCTTGATTCTTGTTTAGGAAACATGAATTCGGTAACTCTCCCACGCCCGTGGCCTCAAAGTTCAAAACTCAAAACCTCCGTGCGAAACAAATACATCGTATAAGGAAATCTTTCATGTTCTACGCTTACTGCTATTGAGGAACTTGACTCGCTTTTTATTTCTCTTGTTTTCTTTTTTATGATTGAAAAAAAAATCACTAATTGACCTGTTTACACCACGTTTTTCATGAGATTGATTTTTAAAAAAAATCAGTTCCTTCTGGGGTTGATCACGATGAGCGGCACAGTTCGGTTCAAATTCAAATTTGAGCCTAACCGAACCGAATCGCACTAAAACAGGAAGTAACTTGGATACTATCGAAACCGAGGCAAAATGCTCCATGATGCTTTTCTTATTTTGTTGATTATGCAGTTAGCTCCCAATCAAATCAAATCAATAAAATTCATCCAACCGTATTAAAAAATAAATTATAACAATATCTTTATTGTTAGGATTAAGTGAGAACAATCCAGGAAAAAAAAAACTATATCTTATCTTCCGAACGTGGGAGCAAAATCTGAATTAAACAGAAAGCCAGGTTGTGAATTGCAGCCTGATATTTGGCAATATCTTCTATTGATGCATTATTGATAATCTGCTTTTGAAAGCGCAAAATTAGTAAACAAGATCTCCGAAAAATATGAACAATTCATTGAAGCAATCAAGAAAAAGATTGGGCTATATTGAGAACCACGACAAAACCATCAGCTTAGCCTTCGATTGAACCCGAAAATGTCGAAAGGGGTCGAGTTTTCACTTTATCCGCAGAAACTTTACATGTGCACAGATGCATCGCAGCCCAGCCAATTCCGCGAAGTCTAAAGAGTTCTATCCGCCGCACCGAGAACCAGGCCACCGCTTCTCGCTAGAACCATGCCAAAGCTTTTTGCTGATGGGCCGCCGATCGGACCTGTCTTGGTCGTGAATCCTATTATCACCTCGTCGTTTGGGCAAAAGTGAAACCCTAATCCACCATCCCTTCCCTTCTCTTTCTCACATTCTTTGCAAGGCACTTGACCCGCGTTCGTCGCCTTCGTGACATGCAGCAAGCCCGATAGCTTCGACTTTTCCAGCCTGGTTGATGTCGATAGCTTCGACTGCTCCGGCCATATTGAGGTCGACAGCTTTGCATTCGCCAGCTCCATGACGTCAACGTCATCGTCCTTGATAGCTAGCTCGAAATCTTCATGAATCCTTCGCATCCTCTGATCTCTTTCGTATTGCTTCCGCACCATGGCGCGGTGCATCTTCTTCCCGCTGGTGGAAACCGGCTTGGATGGTGAGGCCCACTTCATGACTAAGAATTTGGATTGGATTGCGAAGGGTAAAATTTAGAGAGTTAGCGAGGAATACAGGGTACTTATATATGCGGTACTTTGAAGTAGGTGTGAATATAATTCTTTCGAAGATTCAAATTTGAGGCTAACGTTATAGAAATTCATGGGGATATTTCCTTCTTGATACCTTTCGTTAGACTTCCTTAATTTTGAATTGTAAAGAAATTCGCTGATAATTCCTTCTTTATACGTTTTGTTACACTTCCTTCCTCGATCGCCATTAAAATTCTGATGTGGCTGTTGGAAATATATTAGGATTCTGTTTGAAATATATTACGATTTTGACGTATCTTCCAAATCGTAATCATGATTGATGGCAATTGATATTTTTAATCTTATGTTTAGACATTCAAGTATATACAGAAATTCTACAACTTCGTTAAGTATTCTGTTAGTGGCATTGTCCACCCATGCTGCCACGTCGGATCGGATTTTATTAGTTAACATGGATGGGTCATTATGCACGAAACAGTAATGAAAATTAGACCTAAATTATTGATATAAATTTGGAGTATTGGTGGGATGAGAATGTTTAGGATATTAATGTTTTCTCCCAGTGAATGAAACACGCTTGCAGCTTACTAGCTTGCTAAAATCTAGATCAAAGATTTAATCGAAGCTAAACGCACGGGTTCATAAATGTTGCTCCACATTTAAGATTTCTACATCATAATTTTGAAATTTTTGTTAGCTCTTAGACAAGACAGGATATGATTCGTGTCTTAAAACTTAAAAAAAGTTTTGTGTAGCCTTGCTGTCTAACAGTTTTCTTTTTCACGATGATAGACTTAATTGAACTCCGTTTTATGTTTCCAGCATGATCTAGACATGTTATATCCACGTATGCAAAAAAAAAATAAATGAAAGAAAAACATAAGAAATTAATCGAGAAACTCAAATCCGACAAATAAAAACTCGCTACTAAATAAAATGGACCGCACGTGCTTGGTGAAAATCATATTCCTAGCCTATACATGAGATACATCTCGAATTTTGAGGAATACCAGACCATGTTAAAGAAATATTCCTAGTCCTCCAATGGAGTGATATGATGGTCTTTTGTCGGGTTTTGATTATTCAATGAACGGGTCGACTTTGTTTCAACATTCAATTAAAAAAAAATCCCCAAACTATAATGGCAGCCATATGTTGGCATGCCAAGGCGAGCATGGACACAAAAGCATGACTAAATCCCACGGGGTCTGGCCAGTTTTTTTTTTTTTTTTCCAACTGCACTTGGACTTGGGTTCGACTTTTTCTACAATGGGTGAGAAATCGGACCTGCTTGGGTCCTCAACCGACCCGACCATCACCTAATCGGATAGGCCACGGTGAGTCGACCCCATGGGCGGGAGATCGGACCCATTGACATATGATATTTATAGTATTTTTTAAATATTAATTTATGAATTAATTTACATATTTTCAGAATTTGAGAAATCCATTGTCATTTTATCCTTCCCCCCCCCCCCCCCCCCCCAAAAAAAAAAAAAAACAAGTAGTTTTGTTGACTTAGCTTTGAGTTCGTTGGATTTATGGAGAACACAGTTATTGAATACATCCTTTCTTATTGAGATATTAAGTATATCTGGCTAACCATCTAAGTGATGATAATCAATTAATCATAACACCTTTAGTTTAGAGAGGTCTAACGCAATGCAGCGGTGCATACTTTAAATTCTAAATACGGCAGCACATAGAAAAAATAGCAGATTCATACGCATAGAAATTAACGACAGTCTAGTAATGACCAAAGAAAAGTAGTTTGAGGAAGTCAAATCTGACGAACTATACAAAATATTACGAGAATCATGTTTCTACTAGCTAGTATCTATGTCTGAACCCCAAGCTATATTTCAGCAATGACAGCAAATATCGAGCCGAGCATGGACGCACGGCCACTGTCGACTCCACGCGGTCCAACCTATTCTTTCTGCTATTGCGGAATCCTGGCCGACCGTTTTCTCTGGCGGAGGGGCAATCGGGCCTGCCTTGGTCCTGAGTCCAACTATCACCGGATCGTTGCGAGCGCAACTGTGGAACCCAAATCCATCACCGCTGTCCCTCCTAGCCTCGCGCTCTTTGCAAAGCACGTGACCTGCCTTTCGCCAATGCAGAACCGTCTCCTTCTTCCCATGGATTCCTTTGTCGATGCCCTCGAAAGAATCACGGCGCCTCTGTGCTCTCCGACTTCTTTGCGATTGCTTCAGCGTGACGGCGCTGGGCACCATCTTTTCGCGAGTCATGGTTGCGAGACCCATCTCCGCCAGCGTTTCTGTGACTCGATGCCTGAGTGCTGATGGGAAAGAGTTTGAGTGAAGAGAGCATCGTCCACTCACGGCGTTGCAGATATATATGATTGTGATTCAGACCGATCTTGGGCCGGGTCTGAATCGGAAATATTTGACATCGAGTCTTGATTCTTATTTAGGAGAGAAAACTTGAATTCGATGTCTCACCCAAGCGTGAGGACTCAAAACCGCGTTAGAAACAAATATATCGCAGAAGGAAATCTTTCCTGTTCTGCATTTACACTTGACCCCCAAAAAAAAAAAAAAAAACTTTTTTACACAATGTTGTACATGAAGTAAAAAAAAAAAAAAAAAACAGGAATCACTTCCTTATAGACCATATCGACCAATACCATCTCTACCATTTATTATGAAGATTTCGCGGTGGGTCTCATGTGATCAACGGCAGAGACGAGTTTGGTTTGCATGATCCATATACCGTGAAACTGCAACACAATAAGTGTAATGAAATAGGGCCGTGAGATTGAACTGATAGAATAACTATTCCATCTAATTTAATGATGAATATAGATATAAATCACCAAAGTTCTTGATTTTCTCTCCAATAAGATTGCATATATAAATGTATATTATACTAACCATAATCTAAAAATTTATTGTTTTAAATATTACGAATTATAATAGGGGACATGGCCATAGGCCGGTTTGGCCCCGGAATCGGCCTGTGACTGATCGGAACCGGCCCATTGTTCGGGTCCGCCGGTTCCGAACCGGAACCGGCCCGGCCCCTCACGGGCCGGTTACGGTTCCGCAAAAGTTCGTAACCGGTCCAGAACCGGGCCGGTTCCGAACCGGCCAACTAAGCCCAACGCCGTTTGAAACCATAATTCCAACGGCTTTAAGGCTTGAAGGCCCAACGCCGTCTAAGCCCGATGCCATTTGATCCCGAGACCAGAGAAGCATATTCCCAAGAATCCCAACGGCTTTTAAGTCACTCATGGTCAACTCAACGCCCCCACTCTGACTGCCACGTGGGATCCCTCTGTTCACCACGCGCATTTGCACAATCGGACGGTCGCCATATGCGATACTAAGCTCGGGATCTCCGCCGTCAGATCCGGATTGAAGTTTCGGGAGGTCGCGATGCGTGAACACTTGCGCGCACGAACTCGAGGTGTCTCCGCCTTCCTCCTCTTCTCTCCGGTGGATGCTCGAGGTGTCTCTGCCCTCCCTCGTCGAGAAGGCCCTCCTTCTCCAGACCCTCGAGGACGCCGTCGGCCGCCACAACCTCAGCATCGTCGCCTCGAGGGCGACCTCGATCCGGACTTCGGTTTTCGACCCTCAAGCGCCCTCCGCAACGGCGTCCTTCCTCTTGGGTCTTGGCCCTGATTTTCGGTTTTGAACCGGAACCGAAACCGGATACGGAACCGGCGGTTCAAAACCGGAACCGGAATCGGAACCGGCACCGCCCATTAAGAGCTTGGTTCCGGTTCCACCATGACCACGAACGGAACCGGCGGTTTAAGAATCGGAACCGGCGGTTCCCGGCGCATGGCCATTAGCTGCGTTGAATATACATTCTGGTCAATCAAATTGTAGTTGCTTTGGGTTTTGCCGGCCAAATTCCATTAAAAACCCTCAACTTTAAGTCTAGTCCCAATTATATCCCTAACTTTTTTTTGTCTCAAGAAAAATCCTCAACTTTCAATTTAGTCCCAAATCTATCCCAATTAACTTTCCATCCAAACCGCCGTTAGTCATATGACTTCAACGTAAGAAATCAATCCATGCCCCTGCCGACTTGAATTTGAAGCACTGTTCATCATCCCCGTCCTCTCCCAACTCATTCAGATCTTTTCCTCTCCCTCTCTTTTTTTTTTCTCTTTCCTTTTTATTTTCCTTTTTTCTCCTCAACACTGATCTTGAGCACCTTCCTCACCGTCACCACGTCGCCTTTGATCATGGCCTCGCACACGACCGACTTGCCCCTTCCCTTAATCCAGTTCCCGGCTGCGGGCTTCTTGTCTGAGCAAAAGTTGCCAGAGATACCGATGACATACATGTTGGGGTAGTCATTCTAGTTGCTCAGCAGGAAATCCATGGCGATCTGGACTCCCTTCGAGACCATGTTCATCCCATCGCGTCACCAGTGCTACACGAGAACATTAGGTAGAGGTTTTTCTTTGCGATTGTCCACTTTGTGCTCTGAAGTCGTGCGAATCTGCTGGAACTGCCACAAACAAATGGAATTCAACATCATAATTGTACACTAACCCAAACACACCCAACTACAGATTTAAAGACCGAACTTTGCCCGTCCAAGATTGAATTGCTAATCAGGACTCCCAGACCGAAACCAACCTTTGGAAAACAGAGGACAGGGCTTCGAAATTCGTAGGGCTCTCTAGGTAAAATTTCAGCTCTGCGGCACTATTTGCCGAATCGAGCCGAACTGCATGATCGACGCCCTTGTCATCCCATCCCTGAAGACGAATCTGCTTGCGGGAGAAGAGTAGTATAGGATGGCGAAGAAAACGAAGATGACGAAGGCGTTAACAAAAGAGAGGAAGGGCGGGATGACGAGGGCGTTGTTTAGCTTCGATGATGTTTCTGTTTTGGTCTGAGTTCTGACCACGTTTTGATTTGCAGGGCCAGGAGAACAAAGAAAATAAAAAAGGAACGAGAGAGGAAAAGATCTGGATGAGGGGTGGGAGAGGACAGGGATGATGAACAGTGCTTTAAAGGGGGGCGTGGCGTGGATTGATTTCTTACGTGGTGGAAGTCAGATGGCTAACGGTGATTTGGATGGAGACTTAACTGGGATAGATTTGGGACTAAATTAGAAGTTGAGGATTTTTCTTGCGACAAAAAAAAGTTGGGGATATAATTGGGACTGGACTTAAAGTAGAGGGTTTTTAATGGAATTTGGCCGGGTTTTGCCTAGTAATTGTTGTCCGCTACATGTAAGACTTGTAGCTTACTAGCTTGTTAATCTAGATCAAAGATTCATCCGAGCTGTCAACAGAAGCAACGATCATTTTTTTTTTTCATCTCTAAATAATTTGACACGTAGAAAGAAAGAATAACGTGCATAGAGAGAATGGGAGAATACAAGCTAAACGCACGGGTTCATAAACGCTGCTCCACAAGGGGCTAACATAGTTAAGATTGCTATGTCCTAATAATTTTGAAATTTTCTTTAGGTCTTGTTGATGGGATTGAGGTGTTATTTCGTGTCTCAAAACTTAATTGAATTCCGTTTATGTTTCCCACCACAAGAAGCATGATCTAGACGTGACATATGAACATACGCGGGGATATAAATAAAAGAAAAAAACATAAAAATTAATCGATAAACTCAAACTCGCAACTAAAATCGACCGCACGTGTCGGGCAAAAATCATATTCCTAGCCTATACATCAGATATATCTCAAACTCTGAGCATTGCTAGACATCTTAACAAAATCTTACTAGTCCTCCAATTAAGTGACATCATGGTCTTTTATCGGGTGTCAATTACGCAATGCAACCACACATATTTCAACGGATCCGAATCTCCTAACTTCCGGTTAGGAGGTTAGGGGGATCCTAGCCCTCCTCCCCCCTTTTTTATAGGGGGAAATATTTGGAAAACATTTATGGAGGGCCAAGATCTCCCTAACATTCCTAACCGAAGGTTAGGCGATTCCCACCCTATTTCAACACCCAATTAAAGACCGTCATGTCGTCTAGTAAGGTTTCTTGGTGCTCATAACACTGTTTCTCGAACTATTATAGCAAACCACATTGGCATGCCAAGACGAGCATTGTCCACTCAGTTATTTTCCGCTGCACTGAGGCTCGGGTTGAACTTTTAATGCGACTGACGGGAGATCGGACCAGCCTTAGTCCCGAACCCGACCACCAACAGCACATGGAAAAAAAATTAGCAGATTCGTATTTCATACACATAGAAATTAACATGAGTCTAATAATAACGGAAGAAATATAGTTTTCAGGGACTCAAATCCGACGAACTATACAAACTCAATATTACGAGAGTCATCTTTCTATTGTCTACGTTCGAACCCCAATCTATATTTCAGCAACGACAAGAAATATCGAGCCGAGCATGGACGCATGGCCACTGCCAACTCCACGGGGTCCAACCCATTCTTTCTGCTATTGCGGAATCCTGGCCAATCGTTTTCTCTGGCGGGTGGGCGATCGGGCCTCCCTTGGTCCTGAACCTGGCTATCACCGGATCGTTGCGAGCGCAACTGTGGATCCCAAATCCATCATCTCTGTCCCTCCCAGCCTCGCGCTCTTTGCAAAGCACGTGACCTGCCTTTTGCCAACGCAGTACCATCTCCTTCTTCCCATGGGTTCCTTTGTCGATGCCCTCGGAAGCATCGCGTCTCCTCCGTGTTTTCCGACTTCTTTGCGATTGCTTCGGCATGACGGCGCGGGGCACCATCTTTTCGCGAGTCATGGTTGCGAGACCCATCTTTGTCGGCGTTTTTTCTACTTGATGCCTGAGTACCGATGGGAAAGAGTTTGAGTGAAGAGAGCACCGTACGCTCGCTGCGTTGTGTGTGTATATATATACACACACACGAGCCTGAATAGGAAATATTTGACATCGAGTCTTGATTCTTACGTAGGAAAGAAAACATGAATTCGATAGCTCGCCCAAGTGTGAGGCCGTTCGAAACAAATATATCGCAGAAGGAAATCTTTCCTGTTCTGCACTTACTGTCGTTGTGGAACTTGGCTTAACTCTTTTATTTCTTCTGTTTGATTTTTTATGATAAAAAAACTCACTAGCTAACCTTTTTACACTGTGTTTTACGTGAAGGTGTTTTTACAGGAATCACTTCCTTGTAGGGTTTCATATCTACCATTTATTATGTGGATTCCATGGTGGATCTCATGTGATCAACCGTGGAGATGAATTTGGCCTGTGTAGTCGATAGACCATGGAACTGCAGCACAATAAATGTAATGAAATAGGGCTGTGAGATTTAACTAATAGAATAACTCTTCTATCTAATTTAACACTGAAGATTGAGATAAATCATCCAAACCTCCTACATTTTCCCTCCAATAAGATTGTATATCTAAATGTATGTTGTACTAATTGCAATCTAACAATTGAACTTCTTTAATATTACGAATTCTAATAGCTGCATTGAATGTATGATTAAGTAAAAACATAGCGATATCAATCCATAACAGCACTGGTGATTGACTATTCTGATCAATCAAATTGTAGTTACTTTGGGTTTTGTCTAGTAAGTGTTGTCCGGCACTTGTAAGTTATCATTGGAACTAGTGGCTCCCAAGGCATCAATTAGAATAGTCCATAGAATAATTTTTGGTTGGATGGGCTAAAGAGGCATGGGGAGGATTGTCCAAAAAAAATTGTATCGTACGGCAGCCAATTCGATTATAAATATTTTAACTAAATTAGTTTAGTCTTGAATTTTTTGACAATTTATTAATTTAGTCCTTCCGATCAATTTTAGCAATCACATGATTTTTTAAACTTTATAAAATTTTCTCGAATTTTCCCTTCCTTTTTTTTTTACGTTTTTTTTTTCACTTTAGACCTTTCCTGATCTACTGATCCTCACATAGGCAAGCCCAGCCAATGCCCGAGATCGATGAATGGCAAAAGAAAAGGGAAAATTAAAAGAAAGAAAAACAAGAAAATTTAAATCAAATTCATAAAAACCATCAACATCTTCATCGCTTATGCCATGTAGGCCGGCCAATGTACACGTTAGTGATTTTCCAACCAAAATTGACCAGATAACTAAATTGGCAAATCATCTAAACGTGGGACTAAAATGACACAATTGAAAAGTATGAGACTGAATTAACAACGGTACAATAGATTTAAGATTTTTTTTTACTATTATTCTAATACGGGGAACATATTGATTGGGGCCCATGTGATTTTCTTCAATTAAGAGAACATAATAATAAAGTACCATATTCTTCCTACCTCCTCTATGTTCTTGATCACCGATTTTCGCGATAAGCCAAGGGCCTTAAAGTTGGAGGGAGGGGAGTTTTAATTTGTAAATGGTATAGAAAATTATGCAGATAATTCATTTTTTGTATACGTTGTTTAGAATTTCACTTAATTGTGAATTTTATTAAAAATCATGCGGATAATTCCTTTTCTGTAATACCTTTTGTTAGACTTCCTTCCTCGACCGCCATTAAAATTTCGATATGGCATTGCCCATCTATGCTGCCACGTCGGATCCATTAGTTATTACGGAAAGTTCATTATGGACGGAAAAACTATATCTAAGTTATTAGTGTAAATTTTGGAGAATTCGCAAGGAAAAAAAAAAGTTTAGGATATTGATCTCGTATGGCAAAAAAAAAATAGTTTTAGATTTTTTTTTATGGATTTCTTTTCAAAGGATTGAAACACACTTGTAGCTTACTGTCTTGTTAAATCTAGATCAGCGATTCGTCCAATCTGTCAACAGAAGCAATGATGCTTTTTAATTTCATCTCTAAATAATTTGACACGTAGAAAGATTAACGTGCGCAGAGAGAATGAGAGAGTACAAAGCTGAACGCACAGCTTACTGTGTCTTGTTAAAACTTACACAGTTTTCTTTTCTTTTGTCACGATGATGGATTTAATTGAACTCCGTTTGTGTTCCCAAACACAAAACGCATGATCTAGACATCATATATGAACATATGCGAGAATATAAATAAATGTAAAAACATAGAAATTAATCGATAAACTCAAATTCGACAAATAAAAACTCGCAGCTAAAATTGACCGCACGTGTCCGGGCAAAAATCTAACTCCTAGCCTTATACATCACATATATCTCTAACTATGAGCAATGCTAGACATCTTAAGAAATCTTATTATTTCTCCAACTAAGTGACATGGTGGTCTTTTATCGGATGTTGATTAAACAATGCATAGGCCGCACCTATTTCAACACCCAATAAAAAGACCACCACATCGTCTAGTAAGGTTTCTGGGTGCGCATAACACTGTTTCTCGAACTGTTATAGCAACCACATGTTGGCATACCAAGACGAGCATGGACACAAAGGCATGACCAATCCCACGTGGTCCACCCAGTTGTTTCGGCTGCACTAGGGCTCGGGTCGAACTTTTCTCGCGACGTGCGGGAGATCGGACCCGCCTTGGTCCTGAACCCGACCACCAACGGATCGCACGGGCAGCAGTGAAAGGCCGATGGCCCCTCGCCCCTTTCCCTCTCCTCTGCACACTCTTCGCAAACGATGTAGTTTCTCTTCACGCTAATGGCCTTCGCAACGGCACTGAATCCGTCTTGGGATTCTCGACCATTTGGCATGGTCGGATCTCCTTGCGGTTGCCACAGCACCAAGGCGCTGTTTTTCGTCTCATCGTGCGTCGTGGTTGCGAAATCCATCTCACTGTGGGTGCTTGCAATTTGATGAGTGAATAGTGAATACTAATTTCAAAGAGTTGAGTGAGAGCTATTGTGTTCGGTGTCTCTATTTATGCTATTGCAATTTTGAGCTTGAGTATTTGATATATAGAGTCTCTTTAGGTGTCCGACTACAAGTCTAATTCTAGTAGGAAACATGAAAGAACTCGAATATACAACTATTTATCTGTTAATTAATTTATTTATGTTTTTGAATTTGAATTTGAATTTATGAATTAACTAACACCTTTCAAATTTGTAGAGACCTATTATCTTTCAATCATCTCTATTGTCAAATAATCATGTAACTTACCTTTTTATTTACATATTAAGTACATTTGGTTATTTTATTTTTAGTTTACAATCACAAGTTTTGAAAGTTAATCCTTACTTTTTTTTCAGTTGACTAAAACAAATCTTGGAGACTTTACCTTCTTCGCGTGGATTCCTACTCTCGAAACCGTCGCAACTTCTTTGTGTTCGCTGACCCCTTTGCGCTTCAGCATGGCGGCGCGGGGCGCTATATTTTGATTGCCAGAACCATCTTTGCCGGTTACCGCGGGCAATTTTGCGACTTGATGCCAAAGCAATAAGTCCGCTTGGCTTTTTTTTTTAATTAATTTTTTAATGTTACGTGGATATTTTAAAAAAAAATGTCAGTCCATGTAGAAATTTTTAAAAAATCAAGTACATGTGGCGATTTTATTTAGAGGGGACTGAATTTTTACAAATTAACCTAATTTTTCTAAAATGTTAACTTAAATTTAAAATTAAGCTTAGGAACTTGTATTAAAAAAAAGAACTACTTCGCACAGTGGTTTTTTAAGTTTTAGTTTTTTTTTTCTTTAGGTTTTTAGCTTAATTTAAATTTTTTAATATTACTTGAATTTTTTTTTATTAATTTTTAGTATTTTTGTTGCTGACTGAGATCTTTCAACGAAGCACATAGATGTCATGTTCCAGTGAAGCTCACCGGAGTTGGCACTCAAATAATCATTTTTTTTAAATTGCACATAAATGATCCAAAAAAAAGGTATCTGCACCAAAATAAGTGTCGTACACAAATATTGTCACTTGTGTCCTTCTATCGTCTTGAAAATCATGGAGTATTTTAAGAAAACAACACCAATTCTAGAGGCTAACTTGAATTTTCTTTCGTGTTGACCATTTATTTTCAAATATATTTTCATTAAGCACCTATATTGTCACTTCATTAACCAAATGTACATGAAGCTACTAATCGTGGAATTGAAAGTCCCTTTAATTCTACTGCAGAGCAATAAGAGGTCCTAGGGTACAAAACTCGACACATCTTAAGATTTGTCTCTTTCTCCTTCCCTCCCTTCTTTGGTTATTGGCCTATTTGAAGCAAAGTCTATTTCACATATTACATACAATCAGTGTACTCTTTCGAAAGTAATTTATTGTTTGTAAGGATTTTGATTTGATGAGTTCAGACCATGACTGATCAACAAATTCAATTTAATGGGCTTGATGTTGTTTGTTAAACCCAACCCCCCCCCCCCCCCCCCCCCCCCAAAAAAAAAAAAAAAAAAAAAAAACAACACCACATGACACGTGGTAACTTCTCGTTGGCCCATGTCATCATAACATATGGCAGGCCACCATTGGACAACATCACTCTTACATGTGGCAACCTATCAACAACTGATTTCTGGTTATCTAGATAGCCATGTGGTAAGATCCTATCCATTCACCACAAGCTCTCTCTCATTATAAGTATACATATCATATGGATTAAATCTCCTGATTTAGGGCGATTCTCGCTTGCCAGAATAAGCTCGATTTTCGATTTTGAAATTTGGAATACGGAATTACTGATGCAATTCTTAAGGAAGAACTGTACCAATCAGAAATTCTATTTTTCCTATTTTTCTATTATGATAACAGGAGAATTTATTTAGAATTTTGCATTGTTTGGTGACTCTCATGGAGGCACCCCATTTTACTGCAATGGACATGATCTTCCGAAACACGGCAGGGCCGAAGAAGGAACAAGTCGTGGCTGTCCGAAACACAGTAGGGCCGAAGAAGGAACAAGCTACAGCACCGACCAGTCCACATTCTATCAATATAGCTTCAAGGGATACCAAATACGCACTTTACAGGCAAATTGAGGCAACTTGACATCTACGGCACGGTTGACTTCATCTTCGAAGATGCGAATGCGGTCCTTGAGAATTGCAAGGTATGCCTTTGCATCCCAAACAAAGGCCAATACAATGCCATAACCGCCCAAGCGAGAGCCAATCCGAGTGTGGACTCGGGCATGTAGTTATGTTATTGCACTATTAGAGCTGTCGATGACTTGGCCTCAAGCAATCACCACATTTATAGGGCGGCCATGGAAGGACTTCTCGAGGATGGTTTACAGGCATACGTTCATGGATAGTTTAATTCACCTTGCAGGTTGGCACAACTGGGATGGAGGTTTTGCGCCGAGCACGCTTTTACTATGTAGAACACAATAATACCGACCCGACTTCGATATCATGAACCGAGTGACTTGGCTTGGATACTGAGAAATAATAACAAGAAATGGCACAGAATTGAATTTCCAACTTTTATTGATACAAAAACTATGCACCTATTTATAGACAATTCACAACTATACTTCCTAAATTTACTCATATATTTTAGGTAAGTATAAACAAAAGATTGAAAAAGAAAACCCATCAAATAAAGATGCAATTGTGACATTATCACAATCACAATCGGATCACCAAAGAATCGTGGCACATTATCACAATCACAATCAAATCACGCTAAGACTCCTCCTCAAGTTGGCATGTGTAGATTACGGACACCCAACTTGGAAAGTAATCGTATGTACTGATCTCGACCTAGCGGTTTGGTAAACACGTTGGCTAATTGTGAGTCTGTACCAATCTTCAATGGAGCAATGAGTCCAGCTTGTATCTTTTCACAAACGAGATGGCAATCTATTTCAATGTCCTTCGTTCGCTCGTGAAAAACTGCATTGGCAGCAATATGGAGGGCAGCTTGGTTATCACAGTGAAAAGAAACCAGGACTTGGAGGTGCATGCCAATGTCTTGTAAGAGACATGATAACCATGTAATTTCGCATGTAGTTATTGCCATTGCACGATATTCCGCTTCAGCAGAAGAGCGTGAGACCGTGCTTTGTTTCTTGGTTTTCCAAGAAATGGGGCTATCTCCCAATAAAATACAATATCCAGTTGTTGAACGACGAGTCATGGGACAACTAGCCTAATCTGAGTCACAATAAGCTGTGAGTTGAAGTTCATTTTCAGTTGGGTAAAATAACCCTTGGCCTACAGTAGCCTTGAGATATCATAGAAGATGATATGCTGCATCCAAATGTGGTTGGCGTGGTGCATGCATAAATTGACTTAGAATGTTGACACTATAAGCAATATCTGGCCTCGTGACAGTCAAATAATTGAATCGACCAATCAAGCGCCGATAGAGAGATGGATTCTCTAATAAAGGACTAGTATCAATGCTTAATTTTATATTCTGCTCCATAAGAGTATCATCTGGTCGGGCTCCACTAAAACCACAATCTTCCAGAATATCTAAGATATATTTTCCATGGCATAAGTAAAGACCAGAACGGGATCGTGCTACCTCAATGCCTAGAAAATATTTTAGAGGTCCGAGATCCTTAATGTGGAACTGATTGTGCAACATAGTCTTCACCGAATCAATCAAAGAGGCATTAGTATCAGTAATTACTAGATCATCAACATTTAATATCACAAAAACAGAGTCATTTCCATTGTGCAAGACAAAGAGAGAATGATCGGCCTAGGAATGTGTGAAACCGAAATGGCATAAGGCAGTAGAAAACTTATAATACCATTGGCAAGATGCTTGTTTCAAGCCATATAGAGATTTGTGAAGTCGGCATACAAGATTCTCCCCCTGACGTCGAAATCCTGATGGAGGTTTCATATAGAATTCTTCATCCAAATCACCATGTAAGAAGGCGTTGTTAACGTCCATTTGTTCAAGAGGCCATCCCTTAGCGGTAGCGACGGCTAACAGTTCGCGAACTGTAACCAGTTTAGCAATAGGTGTGTCGCGACCCGTCCGAAATCTTCGGACGCGGCTAATGGATTACCGATCGCGGCCTCCACTCTGAAATATGGATCGCGGGCCTTAGATCGGCGCAGGCCCTCCCAAGCCCATACCAAATCGCGGCGGGAGTGTCTTTTGAGGGATTCGATGATAAGAGTCGATCGCTTTCGACCTTAGTGTGGTCGTGGTGGCATGTGCAACTTGTGCGTGCATTTGGAGTCGCCACCGGTCTTTCTCGGAGGGTAGACCGGAAACCTTACTGACCGATTGGGAGAGATCGATCAGTTCTGCGGAACCAGAGATTTTGGGTTCGGGGACTTGGTTACGTCGGTGTCATTACCAACGCCCTTTCGGTACCTAACGCGAGTGATTTTCCTGACTAAGAGTTCATGCAGACGCAATTTGGGGTGAGGTAGGTCTGATTTAGGGTTTCATGCAGATTGGAAAACTAGTCCTATCAATCACAATCAATTATAATGAAAGCGCAAGTCAAGTGCATAAATAAATCATGTTAATGCACATCAATTTCAATCATTGGCCTCCTAGTATAGCCATAAGGGCTTAGAGAATGTGTGATTTAAGACTGGGGGTAAAATGGGAAGATTCAGGGACAAATAGCCCGAAGGGCAAAATTGTCATTTTTGGAAGGTTTGGATACCTAATTACCCAAATTATTCCATGACCAGTTGATCGTGGCCATTTCCCATTTTTGAGAATTTTTTGGAATTTCTTGATTTTTCTTCAATTTTTGGAAGACGATTCGCCCAAAGGGCGAAATCGTCATTTTAAGAAGGGTCGGGGTTCAAAACACCCGGAATGAGCCTTGGCCAGTTGTTTGTGGTCATTTCCTATTTTTTTGGGATTTTCCTGGATTTTTTAGAATTTTTTTGGAAGACGGTTTGCCGGAAGGGCAAAACCGTCATTTTTGGAAAGATCGGGGGTCAAATGACCCGGAACAGGTCATGGCCAGTTGAACGTGGCCATTTCCTATTTTCTGGAATTTTTTAGAATTTTTCTGAATTTTTCGAATTTTTTTTAAATATTTTTATGATTTTTCATTCATTCATTTTTTATTGATTTTTTGATTATTTTTTGATTATTTTAATTTTTTTTAATATTTAGAAATATTTTCCGGGCCGGGTCAAACCCGGCCCGCGCCTCTCGGGCGCCCGGCCCCGACCCTAGGGGTCGACACCGGCCTAAAACGACACCGTTTTATATTTTTAAATATTTTTTTTTATTTTTTAACAATTTTTTTGATTTTTTATCTATTTTATTTAATTATCCGAAATTCCCCGGATCCGGCGGCTCTCAATGCGCCACGTGGCCTCCTCCTTTGCGTCCGATCTTCCACTAGATCGGACGTTCCAGAGAGAAACACGTGGCTCGATTATAACCGTCGGATCAAAAATCAATTTATTTTCCTTTTTTAGAAAAACCTCAAATCGGACGATCAGAACCATTCCACGTGTCCAATCGTGGTGCGTCCGATCTTGGACGAGATCGGACGATCCACAGAAGGCCACTTGGCACGTTCTTGTCCATCGGATCGAATTTATTTAATTTTCTGAAAATCATTTATTTTATCCGAAAATCATTTTTTTTATTTCCCAAAATTACAGGATCGCGACACGTGTCGCGATCCGGGCCGTTCATTTTATTTTATTGAAAAAAGACTTGGACCGGCCCACCCGGCTGACGTGGCGCCTACGTGGCATGCCACGTCATCCGTTGACCGGTTGACTGGCCGGAGGGTCGCCGGGGAAGACGATGAACAGTGTCTATTTCCGGCGACCCTCGCCGGAACTCCGCCGGGAAAACGCAAACCGGCCTCCAAAACTTATTATTTTTCACCCATTTCTTCGCCATTAGGTTTCCTATATTACCAACATCATCATACGGCATTAAAATGCAAGGTTTAACGTCGAAAAGTGACCGGACGAGGCTCGACCGAACCGGCGCCGGCGAGCAAATTTCCAAAAAAACTTTTTTGCTTTGAAAACGATTCTGATCAATCAAGGAGCATCCATGAAGGGTCGGGGAACTTACCTGAGGTCTCCCAATCTTCGGCGACCGTTCGAAGTTCCCGGTCGAGCTCCCCGTTCGGACCGCGGCCGGCGAAGCTCCGGCTCACGTCGTCGGCGCATTTTCATTGCGAAATAAACACATACAAAGACTTAGAGGCGGGTTCTAATGCATGCTTGAGGCTAAACACGCGCAAATGGAGCTCCGGGGTGGCTCGGCCGAGAGCCGAAAATTCAAAACCCATTTGGGCATTCCATCGAACACATGGTCTACATGTAAAAACGAAGGTCGGGGGAGGGAAACCGACCTGCTTGGAGCTCGCCGACGGCCACTGAATACCCGGTGATGATCAAGGAAGGTTCTTGAAGGTCTCCCCCAGCTCCTCTCGTCCAGTGTTTGCCAGAAAAAATCCTCTCTCCTATTCATGGACGAGCTCGGTTTTAACCGAGAATCTCCCTCGGTTTGGCGTGGGCCGACCGGCGTTTTTGCGCCCATGCCTCTGCCAGAACGCCAAATATTCCTCTGCCAATGTTTCCCACGCTTGGTTGCCATTTTTTCTTAGAAAAATCGACCGCCCCCTCATCCCCTGCTCTGCCCATGCTCGGCGTGCAACGGGTCTGCAACTTAGTTGCAGACCCGGTCGGACCGGGTCGGGTCGGATCTGACCCGACCGGCCCGGTTCGACCAAATACCCAAATTGGGCCCCAAATTGATCTATTTTTATGAAATTGATGGCATAATCGGACTCCTTGACATGTTTTCCATCAAATATGGGTATTTTCGTGAATCAATTTATTGAAATTCTGTGAAAACCCCAAATTGTCCCTAGGATCCGAAATTTAATTTCGCCAAATCGAAGGCCTAAACGATCGAATTAGCCAAAATTGAGCCCACCAATGGATTCAGCATGATGAAAACTGTTGGTTAGAGGTATTTAATTTTAATGGGTGTGCCCGTGTGACAAATTTAATTTCAAAAATTGTGAAACCGGGGACTAAATTGAAAGATTTTTATGCAATTAAGCCCTTTTGGTTAAAATTGATCAAATTGGAGGGCAAATTGACCCAATTGCATTTCAATACTTTGTAGTCCAATGTCATAGCTTATAAAAATCAAAAATTGAAAATTAAAAGACTCGAAAGGGATTTTTTAGGCTCGGTTCGGGATTAGGTTTGTGAAGGAACCCCATGAACCGAGCTAAATTTCCCTTATAAAAAGTGAAAATATTGAAGAGGAAATTAAAATAAAATTTCTGAATATTTTTTTGTAATTTTCTGACCACGGATGGTATTTTTTTGATTTTTTGGGTATTTTAATAATTAAATAAATTCCAAAAACATATTAAAAAATTCAAAAAATGTTTTTTGTTCAAAATTGGTTCCTAAGGCTAGGCTAAGGTTTCCAAAGTTGATTTTGCAATTTTTTGATCTTTTTTGCTATTTTTAATTAATTTTAGAAATTAAAATTATAATAAAAGATAGTCAAAAATCAGGTGTCAACAAGGTGCAAAAGTATCATGATAGTTTTCCCCTTCAACCTGGGTGTAGCCTTTGGCGACTAGATGAGCCTTATATCGCTCAACACTACCGTCAGATTTTCGTTTAATTTTATAGACCCATTTTGAGACTATGGCTTTCTTACCAGGTGGAAGTGGTATGAGAGACCATGTATGATTCTGGAAAAAGAGCTTTGATCTCAGCTTGCATGGCATCTTGCCATTCATGATGCTGCATTGCCTTAGTGAAAGTAGATGGATCGGTGGTAGTAGATAAAGAAGTAAAAAAAAAATGCCAAATGAGGTTGTTTAAAATGGGTATATTGAAGAAAATTAGGCATGGGTTAAGAAATTCCTAGACCATTATCTTCGAAAAAACTTGACGTTTGAGTAAGCGAACAACAGTAGTCCTAGAGGTAACGACGAGGTTGACGTATTCGTTGAGGTCTGATGGATTGTTCAAGCAATGGAGGTACGGGTGTTTGTGCTGATGTGGGGATCGGTGATGGTGGTGATATCGGGTTTAGAGGTGATTGTGGGTTTAGAGGTGTGGATAGGGTTATTTCGTCACATTGTGTGACAGGTAATGACAAAGTAGGTTTAGGGAGCAACAAATAAGGAAAAATTGTTTCATGAAACACAACAGGAAAAATTGTTTCGTGAAACACAACATCTCGACTTACATACATTTTTTTTTGTGAGGAGATAAAAAATGTGATACCCTTTTTGACCGTTAGGATAACCCACAAAAACTCCCGGAGTAGCACGAGCATCAAATTTATTTTGAATGGATGTATTGCGCCCAAAACATAAACAATTGAAGACCCAAAGATGAGTGAGATTCGATAACTTACCATGTAAAACTTCATATGGAGTTTTCCCCTCCAAGACGACAGTGGAAAATCTATTTATGATAGATGCAGTGGTAAGGACGCATTCACCCCAAAACTCAATGGGAATGTTGAATTGGAAGCGTAGGGCACAAGCAATATTTAGAATGTGTCGATGCTTGTGCTCTGCCACCACATTTTGTTGAGGAGTGGACACGCAACTTGATTGATGGACAATACCCATAGAGTCTAGAAAAGAGATGGTAAGTTGATTAAAAAATTATTTTCCATTGTTAGAGTGGATGCAACGAATTTGTTTATCAAACTGGGGTTTTTACCATGTTGAAGAAATTAACGATAAAATGATTTACGTCAGCTTTAGAAGACATTAGATAAAGCCATGTACTATGGGAATAGTCATCAACCACAGTCAGAAAAAAAAAAACGTGCCTCGATTAAAGAGGTGGTTCGATATGGGCCCCAAACATCTAGATGAATAATATCAAAACATGAAGTGGTAGAAATTTTACTAGAAGGAAATGGCAAGCGAGATTGTTTCGTAAGCGAAGACACAATGTAAGGAAAGGTGTTAGAAAAGGAAATCTTATTGTCTAAAGCTTGCAGATGATGAAGAGACGATGCACCCGGATGTCCCAACCGCCAATGCTATAGGTCAAAATTTACGCCTGGTATGGTGGTAGATGTCAAAGAAGTAGGTTGGAATATGGAAAGATAGTATAAACCACTGTACCGCTTACCCGTCGCTAAAGTTCTCGTCGAGATTGGGTCCTGAAATAGGCAAGTATCAGAGGTAAATTTAATGTTGAGAGAGGTAGCAATGGTTAGTCTACTAATTGAAATAAGGTTAAAACAAAATTGGGGAATAAATAAAACATGATCAAGAGCCAGATCTGGTAGTAGACTAATCTACCCAATTCGTTCAACAGGAACCATAGCCCCATCGAGAAGGGACATGGGATTGGAAGTTGCATTGTCATAGAATTCAGAAAATAAGGTTGCATCACAAGAGATATGATCCGTTGCACAAGAGTCCAAGACTCAAGATGAAGTCGAATTTAAACAAATAGAAGTACTTGCTAAATTCACCAAAGGGTGAAAAGAAGTTGCGGTATTACCAGGCGAAAATAGGTGAAAGAGTTGTTCTATTTGTGCAGTAGTAAAGGTCGGTGGGGAGGAAGAATCAAAAGAGGCAACTGCGGCAATAGTCGGAGAAACAGCTAGCCGTAAACGTTGTTGGCGGCCAGAATCATTAGTGGGTCGCTTGTTACGGTCGTTCCACCATTTCGGATATCTGTGTTTTTTAAAGCACTTGCTTTCAATATGTCCATCCTTTTCACAGTTAGTACAATGTGAAATGGGTTTAGGGTAACCCGTTGTTGGATAAGTACAAACATTATTAACATGATGCACGGCCATGGCAGCAGGATCGTGATTAACAGTACGATTGTCCTGAATAGTACGCTGTCATTCTTCTTGTAAGTGTAAGGCATATGCTTTATTGACGGTGGGGAGTGGATCCATAAAAAGGATCTGACTCTAAATCGCTGCATAAGACTCATTAAGGGCTAAGAAAATATAATAATGAATATGTTTCAAGAAACTGTAGCAGATTTGACGTTGTACCACAACTACAAGTCGACAGATTTCGGTACGAAGACAGTTCATCTCGATAGGATTTAATCACAGTGTAATAAGCATATATCGAGGCCATACCTTGCTGATGTGTAAATAAAGCCCTACGAATCTAAAAAAATTCGAGGAGCGTTACGAGGAGAAAAACGCTCTCGAAGATCATTCCATACATCAATTGCAGAGTCATGCCAGAGAATGCTATGTGAAATCGTTGGTATAGTATAACGAATCAACCAAGATCTCACCATGCTATTGCAACGTACCCATAAATGATATTTCGAAGAAGTTGAAACAGACCGCGATAAAGAACCGTCAACAAAACACATTTTATTTTTGGCCTTGAGGGCCATGAGCATGGAACGATGCCATGTTGGATAATTGTCTTCGTCTAAAGGAGGAGAGACTAGAGGAGCATTCGGATGGTCACTTGAGTGAAGAAAATATGGAGAAGTAACATCGATTGTGTGAGAAGTCACCTCAATCGTGCAAGAGGCAATGTGAGTATTTTGATAGGCCATGAAGAAGGAACTACACGGGGATCGATATCTGCTCTGATACCAAAAGAAATAATAACAAGAAATGGCACAGAATTGAATTTTAAACTTTTATTGATACAAAAGCTGTGCACCTATTTATACACAATTCACAACTATACTTCCTAAATTTACTCATATATTTTAGGTAAGTATAAACAAAAGATTGAAAAAGACAACCCATTAAATAAAGATGCAATCGTGACATATTATCACAATCACAATCAAATCACCCAAAGAATCGTAGCACATTATCACAATCACAATTAAATCACGTTAAGAGATACTATGTAAATTAGCTTAGACAAAGCATCAGATTTCAGCAAAACAAACTTCTCTCTTGAGCAAATGAACTGACGTCGCAGATGAAAAAAAAAAAAAGAGACGAAGTTGCTTTGACTACAGAACCATTCATGAGTGTAGGAGCGAATTGGATGATCGGGCCAAGGGACGCCCCCTATTCCCCTCACTCTCCTTTCCCTAAGATGAACCTTGAGTCATCAAAGCCTTTTTGACTTAGCTTGGCCTGGTCGCTCTACGCGACTAGCGCTTCAAAAGGCGAAACTCTCGTCTATTGACACCTGATTTTTTATCAAGTCTTTTTGCAATTATATTTTGAAAAATCACAAAAAAATCATAAAAACTCAAAAAATTACAAAATCAACTTTGGTGGCCTTGGCCAACCCCAAAGAACCATTTTTGAACAAAAATAATTTTTCATATTTTTCATATTTTTTAGTATCTTTAGAAAATAGGAAAATACTCAAAAAAATCAAGAAAAATAGCATTTGAGGTCACAAAAATATGGAAAAATAGCCAATATTTTTATTTTTAATCCCTTGTATTTTTTACCTCACAAAAAGTTCAAAATCAGATTCAATTATGGGTGTTCCTTTGTAACCCATACTATTGAATTTGAGAAAAACAATATCCATTGAGTCTTTTAATTTGCAATTTTGGTATTTTCTAGGATCTTGATATTCAATCCAATTGTCCCCTATTTCAATTTGACCTAATTTCTCGGACAAATTGCTCAATTGCAAACATAATTGCATTTTAATCCTTGAATTTGAGCATAATTGAAATTACTTTCAATTCAAAGGCTATCAGTACAAATTGAACATGCTGCCCAATGGATTTCACCATTTTAAATCAATTGGCATAAGTGATTTGGCCCAATTTGGTCATCCGAACCCTCAATTACACGATCCACAATTTCCAAATAAATGGAAATTTGGGGGTTTTGTTGAAATTGATATGAAATTTTGGGCAAAATCACAATTTTAGATAAAAATTTATGCCCTAGATTCGATTCTGAGGTTCAATTGCAAAAATTTTCTGTTAATTTGGATTTAATTTGGAAATTACAAGTCGGGACCGGTTCAGACCGGTCTGACCGCCGATTGGACAGGTCAGACCGGTCCAGAACAGTGTTGTCTTCCCCACTGAGCCTCCACGCAGATGAACAGTGCAAAGACGAGTTTCAACAACAAAATTGACCGACCAATCGACCATAATTGGAGAGGCATTGTTGGGCGATTAATCCTTTAAACCATTCACCATCGATCGGGACCGGAATGGTGATCAACGACCGCCGGAGCAGATAGTAATCGGCCGGTCAAGACGCGAGACCTGCGAAAGTCAACGAGTGCCAAATGCAAGTCGAATTCATGCCAAATGCAACCACCGGAGGTCCCGAACGGAATAACCACTTAATACCCGTCGATTGCCAGTCGCCGGTGACCATTTCGTACGTGTTTTCACGTGCGAAGGTCACCTGCTCCAACTTCCTGATTCGGAGCCAAAACTGAAAATGATATAAAAGCCAACAGACCTTCGCGAAGCAGAAGGTGGTCGATTCAGTTGGTGAAGGACGAACAGAATCAAGAGAAAGAGAGAGAACGAGAGAGAGAGAGAGCTCCCCTCCATCGCCATTGTCGAGGGTAGAGCTCGGATTTGCAGAGCGCTGGTCAGGCCTTCTCAGGCCAAACCAAAGCTCTTCAAAGTCGACCAGAAGACGCTCAAGCCCCCAGGAAGCGATCGCCATCGACCGCGTAGCCCAAAACTGCCAGAATAGGTAATCCCGAACTTCGAGCTTAAGCTCTGGTCTTCAATGGCGAACCCTGATTTCGGTTTCAATCTTTGCATTTCATGTGTGCGTTTCATTCCCTGAACATCACTGACCATCTTCGCATATCTTTTTTGCATCGATTTCGTCTTAACACACCAAATCGAGTCTCCCAATCCAACCTCCATTAACCGAACACTGTTCATTCGTACCCAGCCAAATCTGGGCCGAGCGAGCTCAATCGGAGCTTGAGGTAAGTCTCCTGAACATCAATTGGTGTTATCCCGTGATGGAATCGCAATGATTTTGCTTAAATCGCATGATTGAACTCCCATGGTCGTACTCGGCAATCCGCATGATGCTCTTGATTCTATGGATAGAACGATTCGATTCTTAGATATGCTAAGCAAGAACCCATCACGAGTCGATTGGCTTTGATTTCGCGCGATTTCATTGAGGATCCATCGTCGGATTGTCGCCGGAGAAGCACAGCCGTTCGTCCAGTCGCAGGCGCGAGGTAGAAGACGATGCGTACGTGGCAAGGTCAACAAGTCAGCGTCTTAGGTGGCGAGGTGCCATTGGTCCACGCTGGCGTCGAGTCAGCTCGACCATTAGTCTGTTAGGACGAGTCAGCGTTAGATCGGACGGTCTAGGTTAATCGAGTTTATTAAACGAGGACCGTCCGATTAGAAATTAGGATAATTCGAAAATAGTTTTTAATCAGAAAGGCAAAACTGGTTGAAACGACACCCTTTAGGTTAATAGTAAAGCGTCGTCGTTTAGGATAAGTAGGTATGGACGGTTCAGATCAAACCCTATGTTCTAATCGTGGCCGTGGATTTAGTAAGTCAATCAGACGGTCCCGAGAGAGTCATCGTTCAATCTAGACCGTAGGTTCTAGTAATCAGATCTAAGGGGCGCGGACAAGCCACGCGGTTCAATATAGGCCGTTTGATCAGATTAGGATAATTCGAAAAAAAAAAAGAAAAAAAAAACGCGATGGGGCGTCGATTTGGAGCCGGGGTCGGCGCGGGTCCGGGTCTGGGCCGAGTTCCGACCCAGTCCGAATCATATTTTTTAATAAAAAAAATCAGAAAATGATTTTAAAAATAAAAAAAAGTCAAAAAAATCTTAGAAAATCCAAAAAAAATGCTAGAAAATTCCAGAAAATTCCAAACAAATGATGAAAAATTGTGAAAAATCCTAGGCATTCAGAAATCCCCAAAAATCGAGGGTTGACCACAGACAACTGGTCAACCCTATTTTTGAGGTTTCTCATCCGATCTTCCGAGACTTGACGACATTACCCTTTAAGAGTAAGTCGCCCTTGCTATGTAAGTATGATAAAATCGATAATGCCAAAGTAAGAATTGGGGTCGAATAAGCGACCAATTCTTAGGTTTGGGATTTCAAGTCCCGCCCCTTTTCTCAAAAATGACAATTTTGCCCTTCAGTGGGAAAATTGTCTTTCTTGTCTCAAT
This sequence comes from Rhodomyrtus psidioides, assembly GCA_021437785.1. Taxonomy (NCBI): domain Eukaryota; kingdom Viridiplantae; phylum Streptophyta; class Magnoliopsida; order Myrtales; family Myrtaceae; genus Rhodomyrtus; species Rhodomyrtus psidioides. The sequence continues at coordinate 14,717,758 of JAILYB010000003.1, read as the reverse complement.
CGAGTTCTGAGAATTGCTTAAAGTTAGGGTTTGGGTCAGGTGGACGACCAACCCTAATATTTGAGATTTTCAGTTCTCGTCTTTGTCCAAATGACGACTTTACCCTTCCAAGGGTAAAATCACTTGAAAATCCCAGAAAAACCCTCGAAATTCCCAAAAAATAGGAAATGGATTGGATTGATGGCCAATCCTATTTCCTCTGTCTTTTGACTTCCCAATTCATCTAAAATGACAGATTTACCCTTTCGAGGTGAATTTTCCCGAATTGCTCAAAATTACGATTTTGCCCCTCATGGACAAATCATGCCAAAATCGTTCCTAAGCTTTGATTGATATCTCTCTAGGCTAATAGGGCCTCATTAGGGATGCCATGCTGCTTTCATGTGTTTTATCCGCATGCACTGGATCCTTGATTTGCGCATTTACCTTTAATGATTGTGAGTGATAGGGTAGATATTCCCATCTGCATGAACTCCTAGATTTAGGATCTGTACCCCACTCGTCTGTACGAAATCCTAGGATCAGATAAACCATTCAGCTTAGGTACCGAAAGGGCGTCAACTCTGACAGTTGGCGTAACTAAGTCCCCGAATCCACTTCTCTGGTTTCCGCAGAATCGAATAGACTACTCCCAACTATTCGATAGGGTTTCCGATCGTACCCTCCACAAAACGATTGGTGGCGACTCATTGGCATGTACACTCATCACATGTCACTAGACCATACTGAAGGTCGACCACGTATATCCAGCAGTTGCGATTTGGGTAATGGACCTTGGGAGAGGCTCGCGTCCGATCAAGCCAGCGATCGGGCGGCCTATTAGCCTATCCCGACGAGGGAGGGTCGCGACAGACTGGCGACTCCGCTGGGGACTTCTAGAAGACTTGAGCCGATTAAAAAGTTGTTTGGTTTATCTGACCTTATTTTCCGCAGATGCTCTTGAAGGTGAGGTACGTACACTAACCATTGTGTTAGATGTTTTTGCAGATTGGAGAAATAAGGGGTGGAGTGATTGTTGACATTTTTTCCTGCAGGTTGGAGTTGGGAATGTATGTTTATTTTTATGCACATACTGAAGCGGTATTTTGATTCAAACTGCTGTGCATGACTTTGCATTGTGATGATCACGACACATTGCACACACTGGCGGTCAAACCCCGACTGCAACCACCCCTAGGTTACCTTAGATAGGAAAAAAAGTGCGAAAAGGATCTTGTGTTTGATGGCACTTGAGACTTTCGTACTCGTTCCCGCTCACCATCTGCATTGGCGATGTCTAGCCCTCTTGGGTAGGTATCCTTGGAGAGGAATCTGCCTTGTGTGGATCGTGGGAGCCTGAGCCGTAGGTTCCTCACCTGATTTTTGATTTCTTAGAGTATACCCACTTGTCTCATGCGCATGTCTATGGATGGTTGGTATACCTAAAACCGTCCATTGATAAGAGGGGGACATTCCACATTCCCCCAGGTATGGTTGGTAAGGCATTTACTTTTGATGTACTTTACTATTCCCTGCTCCATAATATGACTCATGCATTACATCATGCAAATCGCTCAAGTGACTAATTGAAACAGCAATGGTAATAGGGTAGAATGTCGCTGTTCCCTAAGAGCTCGACAGAATTGGTGACCTTCGAATACCTGAGGAAAGTCACTCGCCCCGGACCAAACACAAGGCTACACTTCACTAGATTCGTGCATGATCGGGAACTGACTGGACGTAAGCTAGGATATGCGGAAGACTGTCAAACCCGCTATTACGTTGATAACCTCAGACTCAAGCGACAAGCGGACAAGATGTTTAAGGATTATCTAGAGATGAAAAGACAGCGTCGCAACCAGTTGGCCAGGGAGGCATATGCCCGTCGAAAGACCGAACTACTGACCAAAGAAAGTGTACCCATGATCACATTTTGGGGAAAAAGAAGACGTCCTGCTACCAAGACAAAGCCGAAGAGTATCACACTCAAGAAGGTGGAACCCGAGAAGGCTCCTGAAGTCGTCGTGCCGTGGACCAGAGAATGGCCAGAGGAACTACCGCCTCTCAACCAAAACACTGAAGACGACTCCCTTAAACTTGATTAGAGGAAAACTCCCGACCGACTGTCATTTGGATAGACCTCTGGGAAAAGAGTGATTTGGATCCTCACATTCCAACGATTTTTTACAGCTTTCTTGTTTGAAAGATCTCTCTTTACCTTTCTTCCATTAGGCATCTTGATTGTAATAAAAGTTCACTCCACTTTGTTCTTTTGATGTATTGACCAATGGAATGTGACGTTTCTATTTCCTTTAGTCACTGAGTAAACCTGACTAAATTGCATAATTCACTTCCTTGAAATTCAAATTAGGCTTTGAGTCAGGCTTTCAAAACCTGAAAAAGGTCCTAATTTCCATTTCTTCAATTGAACTATGCAATCGAGTTAGCTCATGCATACCTCATGTCATCTGCACGTTCATACGTTTAAAGTAATTTCTGACGATTGACTTTTCAAAATCATTTGCATATTTTAGACTTGATGGGAAAGAAAGATATTCAAGTATTCAAAATCCCCCGGGCCGAACTCCAATCATTGTGGGACAGCATGGGCGAAGCCAGCCAAAAGTATGCTGAATCACGACTAGGATACCTACTGGACCTGCTGAAGATTGAGTGTCCACCTGCCTTTATTCAAGCCATGGCACTCTACTGGGATCCTACCACCGCTACATTTTGCATGGAAGGACTAGAGATTACTCCCACTATCGAGGAGTATAGTGCCGTCATCGGAGTTGAGTTCACTCCTACGCTCGTCCGACCCCCTATAGGATTTGAACCCTTGAGTCAGGTGGCTGAATTCCTTGACACAGGCCTGAATGAAGTCAAAGCAGATGCAAAAAGCAATTCGGGACAAGTCTCCTTATCTTTCCTTATAGACCGATTTTCCCGCCTCCCTGCTACTAAAGGAACCAAATCTGGTAGAGCCTTTGTCTTGGCATTCTTTAGCTTTGTACTATTCCCGATCTCATCTGTCATCTTTGACCCTATCATGGCTGTAGTAGCTAGACAAGTCTGTTGTGGGTGGGATTACTCAAGCATCCTCCTTGCTGAGACATTTCTTTCCTTAAATCGCTTTAGGAAAAATAAAAAGGGAATCTTTAGAGCATCTAGTGATCTTTTGTATCTATGGTTCACATCCCATATTAGACAATTCCACATCCGCATGGGTTTCATTGAAATCAGTCCTGATGCACATCCTCTTAAAACCTTTGTCAGAACCCATACACGTGTTCCTAAGTTCAACTTTATAGAGTGGAAAAACTTCCTTAAAATCCTAAAACCCGAACAACTCCGATGGCGGCTAAGGTTGCCAACGCTGAGCAAAGTCAGATTGACCTGCGATGACGGAGGTCCAGTCCCCTTACTAGGATTCACGGGCGCTACCGCATACTATCCAAGGAGGGTGATTCGACAGTTTGGAGCTCTACAGGAGATTCCTTCTTCACCACAACCTGGTATCTTTTCTTTTGACATACCAAGCAAGACTCTCATGGAGGAGGAGAAGAAACAGTTTGAAGCCAAGGTGACATCCATCATTCGATCCTTGAAGAATTCGCAAGCCGAAAAAATAAGTTGGCTAGAAAACATGACTCGTGAAGAAAACATTCATAGAGCCACCGCAGAATACATTCAACACTTCAAAGAGACCCGACGAAGCCTTGTCGAGCCCTACATACCCGAATACATCGTACCGTACGTACCTGGCATAGAGCCGTACATACCCGAAGACATGGGACCGCTGTCATGTTCAGAAGACGAGGAGTCCCAGACTGAAGAGGGGAATCCATACTGGGATGATGAGGATGCTTTAGACCTCAAGCGTCCTAGACTTGAATAGACTATTCCGTCAAGTGTAAAATAAGCAAACATTGTGACACCTTCTCATACATTCTCATTTCTGTTAGGTACTATCTTGGACACATGAGCATGAATGTGAACATAGTTTGCGAATACATAAAAACTATCGTCAGAAATTACGCCTCTTTTAATTTCATGAATTCATATCAGGAAATGACTAAAAGAATTACTTACGTGAGGCTAAGGCTCACAAGGTAGCTATTTTTCTCATCTACTGACAAGAAGCATGCAACTAAAAGAATTAACTGCTTCTTTGTTCCAAAAATAAGCGAAGCACTCACTAGAAATCTTTTTGAATAGGTACCCTCTCATCACGGAACTACCAACACATCGTTTCCGTACCCGCTTTAAGACAAGAATGGAGCAACAAGAATTGACTCCGCGTGTGGGCATGTTAGAATCTCAGATGACCGCCTTAGCAACTATGATGGCTGACATCAAGGCCATGCTGGAGGCCACCCAAGCTAAACAAACCACAACCTGTAACCAGAACAACTCAGGCCCTTCTTCGGTACCTGATGTAGCAGATAGAGAGGTAACAAGGGATACCCAACATACAGAAGAGGATGTCCATGAACCAAACAGCCGATCACAACCAAAGGCTTCGCCTGTTGTTATCAACCTCGAGAAGGAGGAGAAGGGGAAGCAGACCATGAAAACTGAAACGGAGGCTAAAAGGTTGGCGAAAATCGAGGAGTGCCTGAGCAGTCAAGGTTACGAGTTAGCCCGCTTCGACAAGATATCTCATTTCGCTAAAGTAGAGACTCCTCCTGATTATAAAGAGCCAGAGTTTGTAAGAAAATACAATGAGACGGGTTGTCCCCGAGCACACCTCAAGTATTACCTGCGCAAGATGGCGCACTATTCAGATTATATTCCGCTACTAATGAACACATTCCAAGAGAGTTTGGCCGGCGCCGCTCTGGCCTAGTTCATTGAGCTAGACCTAGAAGATTACGATGGGTGGGAGGATCTTGCAGAGGATTTCCTCAGACAGTACAAATTCAACACGGCTATGGCCCCTACAAGAGAAGACCTTCTGCGAACTTCAAAGGCAAGAGGTGAACTAATCAGGACATATGCCCAGAGGTGGCGAGCCTTGGCCACCCAAATAAAGCCATCAATCCCAGAAGAGGAGCTGATTGACCTATTCCAAAAAGCACTCCCTTACGAGTACTTTGACAGGCTAAACACTTCCGGGTGTCAAACATTCGCACACTTGATTAAGGTTGCCGAAAGACTAGAATGGGCCTTAAGGGAAAGAAAGCCTCATGAAGCTTCTAGAAGACAATACCCCTTTAAAAAGGAGAGAGAAGCCGGACTCGACATAGCATTTATACTAGATCCCCACAAGCCCAAGACGTTCGGCAATCCCAACCAGGCCAAAGGAGGATCGTCCTGGTCGATGTTGACACCTGATTTTTTATTAGTCTTTCATAGTTTATTTTTTAAAAATTCATAAAAAATATATAAAAAGTTAAAAAAATTAAAAAATCATCTTTGGTAGCCTTGACCAAGCTAAAGGAACCATTTTTGAAAAAAAATAATTTTTCAATTTTTTAATATTTTCCAAAAATAGAAAAATACATGAAAAATGAAGAAAAATAGCATTCGATGTCGTAAAAATATAGAAAAATAGTCAATATTTTTATTTTAATTTTATTTTCATTTTGAACTCATAAATAGTCAAAATTCAAGTTCAATTGCATGTGTTTCTTCACGACGCATAGAGTTGAATTTGGCAAAAAAAAAATATCATTCGAGTCTTTTAATTTGTAAATTTCTACATCTTTTTTAGTCTTGATGTCCAATTAGATCGACCACCATCTACAATAAATTCCCCTTGCTGAATATTTTCGTTTTTGTTTCACATGATATCATGGTGTAAAACGCCGAGTGGATCCCCAAATATAATCGGGTCGGCATGAGCTCGATAGCTCGTCCAAGACCAAACCAGGGCACGGCGAACCCCATGTGAGTACTCTCGAACTCCTGCGATGTTTCCTAATGCTTTTCTTAGGTTAGATCGAGTGTAGAACGGCCAGGATAGCTAAATCATTCTTGAGTTGTGATTGATAAATAGGGCATTGCTAGGAATGCCATGTGATTTATTTGCATATCTAGATTCCTTGAGTTGCGCATTTTGTTACTGATTGTGATTGCTAGGATAATCACTCCTATCTGCATGAATTTCTAGATTTATGGTTCATACCTTACTCATCCGCATGAATCTCAGGCTAGAAAATTCAGTCAACTTAGGTACCGAAAGGGCGTCAACTCTAACGGTTGGCGTAACTAAGTCCCCGAAACCATTTCTCTGGTTCTCGCAGAATTGAATAGAAACTCCCAACTATTCGATTGGGTGGTCCAATCATACCCTAAAAAAATGATTGGTGGCGACTCCATGGCATGCACACTTAGCACATGTCACTAGACCACACTGAAAGTCGATCACGCATACCTCCGTTGCGATTTGGGTAATGTGCCTTGGGAGAGGCCCGCGTCCGATCAGACAGGACGGCCCATTAGCCCTCGAGAGCCCGACAACCTCAAGAGGGTCGCGACAGTCGACACCTAAAGTGCAAGAGCCTAGAAGAAAGCAACCCCAGAAGCAATTCTCTCAGCTCCCGAGGCCTTTATCCAAGTTGCTCCCGATGCTGCTAGAGCAACACATGGTGGCGAAAGAACCGCCTAGGGCAAACCCTACAAGGTATCCTGGCTTTGATGAGAGCCAGACCTGTGCCTACCATATGGGCGAGAGAGGGCATAATGTGGATAACTGTTATATCATCAAGCTTAAAGTGCAAGCCCTGATTGATAGTCAGATTCTAAAATTTGACAATGCGGCCCCAAATGTACAAGAAAATCCACTGCCAGATCATCAAGTAGTGGGGGCAATATTCTCTGAAGGGGAAGAAGACTACCTTAAGCTGAAGGTAGATGTGCTTAAGCTGACCGACCTGCTAATAACCGCTTCATCATACCCAAAAGCAGGAGCGATCTCGACTGACCAAAAGAGACTATGCATCGCTAAGATGATGAGCTTGGGGATAATGTCTGATATCACCAATGAAGAGTTCGAAGGAGTCAAAACTTCTTTATCTTTGGAAGGTAGCTACTTCATGATCAAGACTGAGCAGGGTAATACCTGGGGTACCTCACATGAGAATCTGGTAAACAGTCTTAGGCCAGTCACTCAGTCAGAGGAAGAGTTCGAAGAAGACGGACTGGAAGCCAAGAGACGAAGTCTAGCAGACCTCAAATTTATGGCCGACGCGCTTGAGAAGGGCGAAATTATAGACAACCTTGTCAAGATTCTGGAGGGTACAACTTCAAAGTGAAATATTTGGCCCCTCCCAGCTTTTATCAGAAAATTGAATACATCATAATGGACGGATGGGGAGGTATGGATGACCTCTCTCAACCAGAGACCTCGAAGGGCATAGAAGAACTTGACAACACCGTATCGATGATCGAAACCGTCACGACCGTGGTAATCAGGTTGGAAGAACTGGATAACCCGAGCAGGGTGGAAAATTGCCTAGTCAAGCTTATCGTGATTCGATTGCCGCAAGAGGAAGAAGACGACACATCTAAACCAGAGATACCTCATCAGACAACTGTAACTATAAAAGTCCCCCAGTAGAAGAATACGATCCTAAAGCAGTCCATTGGGACTATGGGACCACACAGGTAGACGCGGTAATGAGGTCCGGACGATTCTATGCCCCTAGGGAGGGCGAATCCGAAAAAAGGGAGGTCTCAAAGGAAGACGCGAAAAAGCTCATATCAATCATCAAAACCAGCGAGTTTGAGGTGATAGAACAGCTGAGGAAGTTACCCGCTCAGATATCCCTATTAGATCTGTTCATCAATTCTGAAAAACACAAGAACGCACTGTTGAGGATACTTAATGAAGTACATGTCCCCAAAACAATTAATGAGGTACAATTAGGGGACTTTGTGGGGACGATCCTTTTAAAAGACCAAATTGAGCTTCTCTGACGAAGACTTCCCCATGGAAGGAAAAGGGCATAACAATGCATTGTATATTTCCACGCAATGTAGCGGAAAAAGAGTGGCGCACGTATTGATCGACAATGGATCAGCCTTCAACATTTGCCCTTTGGCTACCCTGAGAAGATTGGGAATCAATGAAGAAACAGTTAAAACATCCAAAACGGCTGTGAGAGCTTTCGACGGGATGAAGAAGACTGTGGTGGGTGAGATTGAGCTTGATGTGTCCATTGGCCGACGAAGTTCTCTATAAACTTCCAAGTGATGGATCTGCCCAGTGCATTTGGGTTCTTGTTGGGAAGGCCTTGGATCCATACAGCAGGAGCTGTCCTTTCAAGCTTGCATCAAAAGGTACGTTTCGCAGTAGATGGGAGGGTAATTACTGTGCATGGAGAAGTCGACCTCCAGACCTACCAGAACAGTGCCATACCTTATGTTGAACCCGAAATAAAAACAGAGGCGAGTTATCATTCCCTAGAACTGGTAGCAACAGTTCATACCCCGGCAGGGACAAGGTTAAGAACCCCCTACACCTTAGAAGCCAGTCTTCTACCAGCTAAGATGCTACTGGCATACGGATTCAACCCCGAAAAAGGTCTAGGCAGACACAATCAAGGAATAAATACCTCACTGCAGTTAAAAGCTAACCCACATAGAATGGGCTCGGGGTATCAGAAATATCACATGGATGGATCTGGCCCAAAGACAACAGGCCGAGGTCGAGGCAGAAGCCTAGGACGCCTGGGAGGCCGAAACAGCCCGAATGACTCATTCATCGGTTCTCCAACTTGGAAAGGCAGGTCTCAAATGTTCAATAACCCTTTGAATGCCCACTTCAACCAGAACTCTAAATAGTTGTCAGAAGAAGATGTCACTTCACCGATAGAACCAGATTTGACAAATCATTTTCTCAAAGATGACTCTGTGAATGTCATCATGGAGTGGTTGGACAATGGAGCCACTTCCTCTGAGTAAAAAGCCTCTTCCTTTGTCTTTAAATACTGCATTTAGAACTTTCTGCATTTTGTTGTATTTTCTTTCCTTATTGTACGTATAGGGAAACGCCTTTGGATCTCTGGCCGTTGGTCCAAATAGCACATCTTGTAACGCGGCCCATCTTGCATTCAATAAAACCACGCATATTTTGTTAAGGACATATGGAGCCACGAATCAGCCCAATGATGATACCAGTCTTCCACACAGAAGCTTGAGGCCTGATTTGCCATATGATTCCTGATTTCCAAAAAGCTTTCCTTGGGTGCAGGATATCCAATGACATGAGGATTAGTCCCGTTCATACCTGTACCTATTTCGAAAACTCTTTCGAAAATACTTTCCATGGTCATACATGTCGTTCTTATGGAATACAAACTAACCATACTCATGACATTTCAGGCATATCATCTCAAACATGCATACCAGGTTGTTACGAGATTCAGACTTCTCTAGTAACCATTCTTATAGCATTGAGGAAGATGGAGACGAGGGTTATGTGTCTATCCGCAAAGATTGGAATGCTTTTGAAGAATCAACACCTCCTACTTTAGAAGAACCAATCATTGTTAATCTGGGAGACTCCGTGAATATCAAGGAGGTCAAGATCGGCGGGCATTTATCCCGAAATGAAAGGCTCGAGTTCACAGAGTTATTAAAAGAATATCAAGACATTTTTGCATGGTCTTACGCTGATATGCCAGGCCTAGATCCTAAGATCGTGGAACATGCATTACCCACGGATCCTGGTGTCAAACCTGTCAAGCAAGGCAGCAGACGGATGAAGGCCGAGTTGGAAGACAAAATTAAGGAAGAAGTCATGAAACTTCTTAGGGTAGGCTTTATTGAAGCTATCCCATACTCAGACTAGATTGCAAATATAGTCCCCGTCATGAAGAAGGATGGTAAAGTTCGGATCTGCGTGGATTACCGAGATCTGAATAGAGCAAGCCCAAAAGATGATTTTTCACTTCCTCACATTGATGTGTTGGTGGATAGCACAGCAGGTTATGAATTGTTCTCGTTTATGGATGGATTTTCGGGATATAACCAAATCTTCATGAAACAAGAAGACAAACCGAAGACTGCTTTTACCACACCCTGGGGGAACTTTTGCTATAAAGTCATGCCATTTGGATTAAAGAACGCCGGGGCGACCTATCAGAAGGCTATGGTCACATTATTTCATGATATGATCCACAAAGAAATTGAAGTATACGTCGATGACATGATCGCCAAATCCAAGAAAGGACAGGATCACATACAGGTGTTAAGAAAATTATTTGAGCACCTGCGCAAATATAAGTTGAGGCTGAACCCTAACAAATGTGTGTTTGGGGCGAGATTTGGGAAACTTCTTGAGATTGATCCGTCAAAGATTCAAGCTATCCACAATCTGTCAACTCCCTCCACAGTAAAAAAAGTGAGAAGCCTTCTGGGGAGATTGAACTATATTGCCAGATTTATCAATCAACTATCTAATGTGGCTAAGCCAATCTTCAAATTGCTTAAGAAAGGCGCGAAAGTAACATGGGATGCTTAATGCAGCAGGGCATTCCAAATGATCAAGAACTATCTGATCACACCGCCGGTACTTGTGCCACCAATTTCTGGTCACCCATTGACCTTATATCTGACTATACAGCAGGAATCCTTGGGAGCCTTACTTGCCCAAACCAGCCCGATAGATGGTAAAGAAAGAGCCATCTATTACCTGAGTAAGAAATTCACACCATCTGAAGCAAAATATGCACCAGTCGAAAGAGCCTGTGTAGCAGCGGTATGGGTACTTCGCAGACTGAGACAGTATACCTTACACCACCACATCCAGCTCATAACAGAGAACGATCCTGTCAAATACCTTCTGGAGAAACCCGCTTTAATCGGGAAATTAGCAAAATGGAAAGTAATGCTATCTGAATTTGGCATCAAGTGTTCTCCACAGAAGTCAGTTAAAGGAAGAGCTATAACTGACATGCTAGCAGAAAACCCGTCAAACGGTGAGTCTCCTGAAGCAACAAGCACAGAAGGTCAAATTCTCAACTTAGCAGAAGACAAGTGGGTCATGTACTTTGATGGTGCTGTTAATCTATCAGGGGCAGGCACTGGGGCAGTACTGATATCCTCGGATGATCAACATTACCCTGTGGCGGCAAAAATAACTTTCCCTTGCACCAACAACATCTCAGAATATGAGGCGTGCATTTTAGGCCTACGATTGGCCATTTCCATGAAGATACCTAGGTTGCAAGTTTTTGGAGATTCCATGCTCATCATTTTACAGACACAAGGAGAGTGGAAGACGAAAGATACAAAGCTCATCCCTTATCATGAATACCTTGAAGAATTAATACTCGAATTCGAAGAAGTGTCATTCGAATACCTATCGAGATCCCACAATCAATTTGCAGATGCGTTAGCCACCCTTGCCTCAATGTTGCAAACAACTGGAGGATTGGATATAGAACCCATAAGGATCAATATAGTTGAACGGCCAGCTTATTGCATGCTAATCGAAGAAGAGTTTGATGGGGAACCATGGTATTACGACATCAAGAACTATCTCTTAAAAGGTGAGTTCCCTGAAGGATGCCAACCAGGAGACCGGAGATACATAACCAAGATGGCCAGCAAGTTCTTTCTCAATGGACAAATTCTGTACAAAAGATCCTTTGATTCTACTCTATTAAGATGTGTAGATGCCAAAGAAGCAAATATCCTCTTGAAAGAGATCCATGAAGGAATATGTGGGCCTCACATGAACGGCCATCTCCTCGCCAGGAAGATCATGCGGCTTGGCTATTATTGGATGACCATCGAATCAGATTGCTGTAAGCACGTCCGGTCATGCCACCAATGCCAAATATACGGTGATAAGATCAATGCACCCCCAAACGAACTACACCAAATGTCTGAAGTTTGGCCTTTCTCTATGTGGGGCATAGACATGATAGGGCCTATTAACCTGTGGCTTCAAATGGTCATCGCTTCATCTTGGTAGCGATTGATTACTTCACAAAATGGGTAGAAGCCAGCTCTTACAAGAATGTCACTGCAAGAAATGTGGCAAGATTCATCAAAAGAGACATCATATCCCGGTATGGTACCTCTCAAGCAATCATCACAGATAATGGATCTAACCTGAACAACAAGATTGTCGATGATCTACTGGATCACTTTAGTATTCGACATCTGAATTCATCTCCTTACCGCCCACAGATGAATGGGGCAGTGGAAGCAGCCAACAAAAACATCAAGAGAATCTTGGCTAAAACAGTAGAAAACTACAGGGATTGGCACGAAAGGCTGCCCTTCGCCTTGATGGCCTACCGAACGTCGATCATGACTTCTACATGGGCAACTCCCTACAGTCTAGTGTATGGGACAGAAGCAGTTCTACCCGTAGAAGTTAAGATTCCCTCTTTGAGAATCTTATCAGAAGATAAACTCTCTGAGTCAGAGTATTTCAAACACAGATATGAACAGCTGAATTTAATAGACGAGAAACGTCTTAAAGCCATTTGCCATGGACAAACTTACCAGAAAAGGGTAGCCAGGGCGTTCAATCGAAAGGTCAAGACCAGAAACTTCGAAGTAAATGACTTGGTAATTAGGAAAGTTTTGCCGAGTACTACCCATCCAGGGGGAAAATTCACTCCGAATTACGAAGGCCCCTACATTGTCAAGAAGATCCTCACGGGAGGAGCATTGATTCTTGTAAACTTCGAAGGAGAAGAACTGGGGCACCTTGTAAATTCAGATGCTGTGAAGAAGTATTACCCTTGAAATAAAATCAGATTCTGGCCATATGATTCATTCCGAATTGAGCCGAGTCATCATAATAGTCATTACATAAGCATGTCATGCATCCATGCATACATTAGCACGTGTTCAATATTGCAGGACTCAAGGAAGCAAGGTCCTCGAGAGCAAATACCAAGAATGTCCGATGAAGACATCAGACAGCAAAACGAAGAGCAGGAAACTTCAAAAGAAGGGCACAGGAGCACCTTCCAAAATGAATGAAGCCAATTAGAATGCATGATCAAGAGGACTTACTGTCATGGTGACCAGATTTTCATGAATCTATCCATTTTCATTGGAGCGCATGATCAATGGTAAGGTGTATCGTTCTAATTTTTTGAAATTTGAGAGCATATACCAATAGATTCCTTTTATGTTTTTCAAGGATCCCTGGCCACGCTGGACAGGTAAGTATTCATTTCCCTATCTCTCAAGTTTTAAGACTGTCAGAACCTTTTTTGCTAGAATTTGAAGGCTTCTTGGAATATAGCATGCATTCAAATCTCATGTCTAGAAAGACGCAAAATTCTCACGGTCATGTCATTGGCATTCATGTTTAAACTTGGAGGATATCTGAACATAATTGAAATATGCATTGTGCCTCATAAATCCCTTTGGAGGGTAAGTTTTGAAGAAAACAAAATGAACTTTTTCAACAAGAGTTGTTTAAACTGTTTAAAAGGATGTTTGCTCAGACAAGAGGCAAGCTGGATCCAAACACGTCCCATACACACTTAAGAGATGAGTGGAGTGGTAAGGACAACGAGACCTTGACCTTGACCTACGGAAGTAGGGGTTATTCGCGGTGATTACATAGATCGAGACAACGGAGGCATTCGTTTCTCTATCATAAATACTACAGGTGACCATTGATAACCCTTTGAACGGCGTTTTCATTCTTTACCCATGTCAAGAACTACCCCACACTGGGGCAAACTGGAGGTACGTCCAGCAGTATCAGGAGGTAAATGGTTAGGAATTCTCTTGCTCAGACTTGCATCAATCTTCGTGTGTTGCTTGTCATTTTAACTTCTATGGTGATTCAGGTGCTCTAGGATGACGAAAAGCATTCGTTTCTCTATCCTATACACTTTTTACCCTTTTGCACAGCCCAGTTGAGCCTGTACTTTGTTTCACAAACCCTTTGGTGATCATTGCATATTCCAAAACGAAAGCAACGTCACTTCAAGAGCGGAAGAGTTCAAAACACAGGATTTGTAAAAATTCCTGGACTAATGTTTGAGTGCTGAGATTCAAGTTGTACATCTAGCACACTCATTTGAATATTCTGATCCCCAAAAGAAAAGAAAAAATGGGATTTAAAAAAAAATACAATCTTAGGCATCAAGAAAAAGCAAAGTGCCTGGTAAAAGCAAGGCCAATGCCCATCCAAATACTTGTATATTTGTGAGTCATGTGTTTGATCTTGTAAATGCCAAATGATGGCATGATACCTTTGTATAGGTCACTAGTGAGATCTGATTATACGAGAAAATCTCAAGGGATCTGGACTGCGAAAGATGCTCCCAAACATGTCACACCCATATGATGAAAGCATAGACAGGATGTTGACGCCGTCTCAGCATGAAAGAGATATTCTCTAAAGACAAATGTGCGTTTCGAAGACTGACAATACTCTTCAAAGACTATCAATGCACTTCAAAGACTGAAGACGCTCTTTGAACCAGAAGGGACAAGATCAGCGGCAAACTTGCAGTGATCATCAATGTTAAACCCTTCGCGTATTCTGAGCCAAAAAACAAGCATTTTTTTGGGTCCCCAATCCTACCTACGTTACAACCCTGAAAAGCCTTTTCTAATTAAGGCACTTGGATTGACATAGGGTTTAATGTCTAAGCTTAGCTCGAGGAAGTTCGAGCAAGATTATTTCTTTCTCATTTTGCAGGTTTCTTGACTTGTAAACCTGGAGCAGACATTGAAGACTTCTCTTCGAAAGCCTTGACTTGCACGCAAGTCCCCCTTTGGAAACCGTTGACCAAGCCCAATATTATGGTCCCTTAGAAGTCCTCCCGATCGATCGAGGTGTATTCACTGCGAATGATCCTGAACCCTAGGCGCAGGTTTGATAGGAAATTCGAGTGCATTCTTGGTGAAAGACCATTATCTCAACAAACTGTGAGAAGTCCTTTTTGATGAGAATACTCCAATGGACGTTTTAACCAAACTCCTGTGGATAATTTCAGATTGTTTGATTCAAACTTTCCTCACAAGGGATTTTTGATCACTTCCATATGTCGCAAGGTGTTTTGGATTACCTCCAACATCGTAATGCATTCATTGAAATTTCTCATGACTATAATATAAGTCATAAAGTGCTGTCAGTTTGACATTAAAGACCATTGATGTGCCTTTGGTAAGAAAATTTTCAGATTGGAGCTTCTGCAACATTCTTGATGACTTCGGCTCCTAAAACGGCTTGTACCTCTCTTGGATTCCTAGGGTCCCCAGATCCCAGAATGTCACCTCCAATGTCAAAAGGACAATCCTCGAAATCATCCCTCTGTGAAATTTCAAATTTTGTAGGTTTGATCTTTCTGCAGGATACCTGGAGTCCCCAGATCCCAGAATGTCACCTCCCATGTCAAAAGGACAATGTTTGAAATTATCTCCCTGTGTGAGATTCCAGTATTACAGGTTTGATCTTTCTACATGATGTATGGAGTACCCAGATCCCAGAATGTCACCTCCCATATCAAGAAGACAATATTCAGAAATCATCTCTCCATGAGATCCCAGTGTTGCAGGTTGGAACTTTCTGCAGGATATCTGAAGCTCCCAGACCCCAGAATGTCACCTTCAATGTCGAAAGGACAATATTCAAGATAGTCTTTCTGTGAGATCTCAGGTAGCCCCTAGATCCCAGAAGAATCTTATCAAAGTTTTTGCAGGTTTAAGTTTTCTGCAGGATACTTGGAATCCCTAAATCCCAGAATAACGCCTCGCATGTCGAAAGGACAATTTTCGGAATCAGCTTTCTGTGAGGTTCTAGGTAACCCATAAACCTAGAATAACTCATGTGGTAAAGCCTAAAGGTTAGGCACACCTCACTTGTATGAATCCTAGTTAATTCCTTAGAATATATGATCAAAAACTTTTGACAGAATCAGCTTTCTGTAAGGTTCTAGGTAACCCTTAAACCCAGAATAGCTCATGTGGTAAAGCCTAAAGGTTAGGCACACCTCATTTGTAAAGATCCTAGTTAATTCCTTAGAATATAGGATCAAAATGTTCAACAATCCCTAAGAGACTGGGTGCGTCATCCGTAGGTTCCTAGCAGAAAGGAGTCCTATTCATGGTCCGATCCACAATACGGATCAAAACCTCTGACAATCCCTAAGAGATTGGGTGCGTCATCCATAGGTTCCTAGCAGAGAGGAGTCCTATTCATGGTCTGATCCACTATACGGATCAAAACTTCTGACAATCCCTAAGAGACTGGGTGCGTCATTCACAGGTTCTTGTCAAGTATAGGAATTCCATTCTGGTACGGCCTACCATACAGGCTAGAGTTTAACCGCCCTATGATACTCAAAAGACGAGTCCCTAAGTATTCACTTGAACCCGCTATACACCGCGCATGCCGCACGAGCATCAAGCAGCTGATCAACAGGTAAATAGCAGGTGGGTCTCTCTACTTTCTCTCTCACGTCAGCAAAAGAATGAAGAGCAGAGCATTCACCCGTGGGACAAGAAAGATTGAGTGTCAAGATTCGTTTTTCTTTTCCCCAGTCGAGTCGGTCTAGACTCAGGTGTCACCTGTCTTTGACCGAAACCTCTCACGAGATTCATCTCAAAGAGGGGCAGCTGTTGACACTTGATTTTTGATCAAGTCTTTTTGTAATTATATTTTGAAAAATCACAAAAAAAATCACAAAAAGTCAACAAATTACAAAATCAACTTTGGTGGCCTTGGCCAAGCCCAAAGAACCATTTTTGAACAAAAAATAATTTTTCATATTTTTCATATTTTTTAGTATTTTTAGAAAATAGGAAAATACTCAAAAAAATCAAGAAAAATAGCATTTGAGGTCAGAAAAATATGGAAAAATGGCCAATATTTTTATTTTTAATCCCTTGTATTTTGTACCTCACAAAAAGTTCAAAATCAGATTCAATTATGGGTGTTCCTTTGTAACCCATACTATTGAATTTGAGAAAAAAAATATCCATTGAGTCTTTTAATTTGCAATTTTGGTATTTTCTAGGATCTTGACATTCAATCCAATTGTCCCCTATTTCAATTTGACCTAATTGCTCGGACAAATTGCTCAATTGCAAACATAATTTTAGTCCTTGAATTTGAGCATAATTGAAATTACTTTCAATTCAAAGGCTATCAGTACAAATTGAACATGCTGCCCAATGGATTTCACCATTTTAAATCAATTGGCATAAGTGATTTGGCCCAATTTGGTCATCCGAACCCTCAATTACACGATCCTCAATTTCCAAATAAATGGAAATTTGGGGGTTTTGTTGAAATTGATATGAAATTTTGGGCAAAATCACAATTTTAGATAAAATTTATGCCCTAGATTCGATTCGGAGGTTCAATTGCAAAAATTTTCTGTTAATTTGGATTTAATTTGGAAATTGCAAGTCGGGACCGGTTTAGACCGGTCTGACCGCCGGTTGGACCGGTCAGACCGGTGTCGTCTTCCCCACTGAGCCTCCGCGCAGATGAACAGTGCAAAGACGAGTTTCAACAACAAAATTGACCGACCAATCGACCATAATCGGAGAGGCATTGTTGGGCGATTAATCCTTTAAACCATTCCCCATCGATCGAGACCGGAATGGTGATCAACGATCGCCGGAGCAGATAGTAATCGGCAGGTCAAGACGCGAGACCTGCGAAAGTCAACGAGTGCCAAATGCAAGTCGAATTCATGCCAAATGCAACCACCGGAGGTCCCGAACGGAATAACCACTTAATACCCGTCGATTGCCAGTCGCCGGTGACCATTTCGCACGTGTTTTCACGTGCGAAGGTCACCTACTCCAACTTCCCGATTCGGCGCCAAAACTGAAAATGATATAAAAGCCAACAGACCTTCGCGAAGCAGAGGGTGGTCGATTCAGTTGGTGAAGGACGAACAGAATCAAGAGAAAGAGAGAGAACGAGAGAGAGAGAGCTCCTCTCCATCGCCATTGTCGAGGGTAGAGCTCGGATTTGCAGAGCGCTGGTCAGGCCTTCTCAGTCCAAACCAAAGCTCTTCAAAGTCGACCAGAAGACGCTCAAGCCCCCAGGAAGCGATCGCCATCGACCGCGTAGCCCAAAACTGCCAGAATAGGTAATCCCGAACTTCGAGCTTAAGCTCTGGTCTTCAATGGCGAACCCTGATTTCGGTTTCAATCTTTGCATTTCATGTGTGCGTTTCATTCCCTGAACATCACTGACCATCTTCGCATATCTTTTTTGCATCAATTTCATCTTAACACACCGAATCGAGTCTCCCAATCCAACCTCCATTGACCGAACACTGTTCATTCGTACCCAGCCAAATCTGGGCCGAGCGAGCTCAATCGGAGCTCGAGGTAAGTCTCCTGAACATTAATTGGTGTTATCCCGTGATGGAATCGCAATGATTTTGCTTAAATCGCATGATTGAACTCCCATGGTCGTACTCGGCAATCCGCATGATGCTCTTGATTCTATGGATAAAACGATTCGATTCTTAGATATGCTAAGCAAGAACCCATCACGAGTCGATTGGCGTTGATTTCGCGCGATTTCATTGAGGATCCACCGTCGGATCGTCGCCGGAGAAGCACAGCCGTTCGTCCAGTCGCAGGCGCGAGGTAGAAGACGATGCGTACGTGGCAAGGTCAACAAGTCAGCGTCTTAGGTGGCGAGGTGCCATTGGTCCACGCTGGCGTCGAGTTAGCTCGACCGTTAGTCTGTTAGGACGAGTCAGCGTTAGATCGGACGGTCTAGGTAATCGAGTTTATTAAACGAGGACCGTCCGATTAGAAATTAGGATAATTCGAAAATAGTTTTTAATCAGAAAGGCAAAACTGGTTGAAACGACACCCTTTAGGTTAATAGTAAAGCGGCGTCGTTTAGGATAAGTAGGTATGGACGGTTCAGATCAAACCCTATGTTCTAATCGTGGCCGTGGATTTAGTAAGTCAATCAGACGGTCCCGAGAGAGTCATCGTTCAATCTAGACCGTAGGTTCTAGTAATCAGATCTAAGGGGCGCGGACAAGCCACGCGGTTCAATATAGGCCGTTTGATCAGATTAGGATAATCCGAAAATAAAAAAAACACGATGCGACGTCGTTTTGGAGGCGGGGTCCGCGCGGGTCCGGGTCTGGGCCGGGTTTCGACCCGAGTGGGTCGGGTCGACCCGGTCCGAATCATATTTTTTAATAAAAAAATCATAAAATGATTTTAAAAATAAAAAAAAGTCAGAAACATCTTAGAAAATCCAAAAAAAAATGCTAGAAAATTCTAGAAAATTCCAAAAAAAATGTGGAAAAATTGTGAAAAATCCTAGGCATTCAGAAATCCCCAAAAATAGAGGGTTGACCACAGACAACTGATCAACCCTATTTTTGAGGTTTCTCATCCGATCTTTCGAGACTTGACGACATTACCCTTTAAGAGTAAGTCGCCCTTGATGTGTAAGTATGATAAAATCGATAATGCCAAAGTAAGAATTAGGGTCGAATAAGCGACCAATTCTTAGGTTTGGGTTTTCCAGTCCCGCCCCTTTTCTCAAAAATGACAATTTTGCCCTTCAGTGGGAAAATTGTCTTTCTTGTCTCAATCGAGTTCTGAGAATTGCTTAAAGTTAGGGTTTGGGTCAGGTGGACGACCAACCCTAATATTTGAGATTTTCAGTTCTCGTCTTTGTCCAAATGACGACTTTACCCCTCCAAGGGTAAAATCACTTGAAAATCCCAGAAAAACCCTCGAAATTCTCGAAAAATAGGAAATGGATTGGATTGATGGCCAATCCTATTTCCTCTGTCTTTTGACTTCACAATTCATCTAAAATGACGGATTTACCCTTTCGAGGTGAATTTTCCCGAATTGCTCAAAATTACGATTATGCCCCTCATGGGCAAATCGTGCCAAAATCGTTCCTAAGCTTTGATTGATATCTCTCTAGGCTAATAGGGCCTCATTAGGGATGCCATGCTGCTTTCATGTATTTTATCCGCATGCACTGGATCCTTGATTTGCGCATTTACCTTTAATGATTATGAGTGATAGGGTAGATATTCCCATCTGCATGAACTCCTAGATTTCGGATCTGTACCCCACTCGTCTGTATGAAATCCTAGAATCAGATAAACCATTCAGCTTAGGTACCGAAAGGGCGTCAACTCTGACAGTTGGCGTAACTAAGTCCCCGAATCCACTTATCTGGTTTCCGCAGAATCGAATAGACTACTCCCAACTATTCGATAGGGTTTCCGATCGTACCCTCCACAAAACGATTGGTGGCGACTCCTTGGCATGTACACTCATCATATGTCACTAGACCACACTGAAGGTCGACCACGTATATCCAGCAGTTGCGATTTGGGTAATGGACCTTGGGAGAGGCCCGCGTCCGATCAAGCCAGCGATCGGGCGGCCCATTAGCCTATCCCCGCGAGGGAGGGTCGCGACATCGTCGTAGTTTGGACCTATTTTTTTCTTAGATTGCTCTTGGACAAGCAGTTTCCTTAGAGGGAGTAATTCACATTATTTTTAGGGAGAAAAGAAGGACAGGTCTGCTCTAGCGCAGGCCTATTTGCTCGAGAAAATAAAGAAATGGGTGGGGCGGCCCATGTGGATTCAGGCCAACTCGACCCAGCTTGATCCAAATTTATATATACGCGCACAAAAACTTAGTAGAATTTATATTTTTAAAATTTGGCAAATAAAATGAGAAATGGGCAAATCCAATTTAACCAATTCCTATTTTAAGCTAAAAAAGAAATTAAATCTAGCGTGGGTCGTCAAAAAATTAATTGTCAATAACGAGCATGGACACAAAGGTATTACCAATCCCATGGGGCCCACTCAGTTTTTTGTTTTGTTTTGTTTTTTGTTTTTTATTTTGTTTTTTGTTTTGTTTTTGTTTTTGCACCACTAGGACTTAGGTTGGACTCTTTCTAGGACGAGCGAGAAATCGCACCTGACCATCACTTGATCGGGTGGGCCAAGGGGAGTCCTCGATGGGCGGGAGATCGGACCCATTTGCCTATGATAGTCATAGTTTTTCCTCAATAGAAATTTATGAATTAATTTACATATTTTCAAATTTCCAAAAATCTTCGACCAAAAAAATATATATACAAAAATCTATTATCTTTTAATCCTCTCTCTCTCTTCAAATAATTTTGTAGACTTACCTTTGAATTCGTTAGGTTTATGGAAATCATAGTTATTCAATACATCCCTTCCTATCTAGATATTTAGTATATAAGGGTATTTTATGTTTTAACTTATATTTGATAGAATACAGCCGTGCGTGGTTTAAATTCTAAATACAGCAGCACATAGAAAAAATTAGCAGATCCATACAAGGAGAAATTAACAACAGCCTAGTAATGACAGAAGAAAAATAGTTTGAGGAACTCAAATCCGACGAACTATACAAACTCAATATCACGAGAATCGTATTTCCACTGTCTACGATTGAACCCCAACCTATATTTCAGCAATGACAATAAATATCGAGCCGAGCATGGACGCACGGCCACTGCCAACTCCACGGGGTCCAAACTATTCTTTTTGCTATTGCGGAATCACGGCCGACCTTTTCCTCTGGCGGGCGGACAATCGGGCCTGCCTTGGTCCTGAATCCGGCTATTACTGGATCGTTGCGAGCGCAACTATGGAATCCTAATCCATCATCTCTGTCCCTCTCAGCCTCGCACACTTTGCAGAGCACGTTACCTGACTTTCGCCAGCGCCGAACCGTCTCCTTCTTCCTGTGGATTCGTCTGTCGATGTCCTCGAAAGCATCGCGGCTCCTCTGTGTTCTCCGACTTCTTTGCGATTGCTTCAGCATGACGGCGCGGAGCACCATATTTTGATTGCTTGAGACCCATTTTTGCCGATGATTGTGATTCAGACCGAGACCGATATTGAGACTGCATAGGAAATATTTGATGTCAGAGTCTTGATTCTTGTTTAGGAAACATGAATTCGGTGACTCTCCCACGCGCGTGGACTCAAAATTCAAAACTCAAAACCTCCGTGCGAAACAAATATATCGTATAAGGAAATGTTTCGTGTTCTGCACTTACTGCTATTGTGGAACTTGACTTGCTTTTTATTCTCTTGTTTGCTTTTTTATGATTAGGAAAAAAAAACTCGCTTACTAACCTGTTTACATAGCGTTTTACATGAGATTGATTTAAAAAAAATCACTTCCATGTGGGGTTGACGGTGATGAACGGTATAGTTCGGCTCAAATTCAAATTCAAATTCGAGCCTAACCGAACCGAATCGCACTAAGACAGGAAATAAATTGGATAAATCGAAACTGAAGCGACATGCTCCATGATGCTTTTCTTATTTTGTTGATTATGCACTTAGTTCCCAATCGAATCAAATGATAAAATTCATGCAACCGTATTAAAAAATAAAATAAAATAATATCTTTATTGTTTGGATTAAGCGAGAACAATCTAGAAAAAAGTATCTTATCTTCCGAACGTGGGAGCAAAATCTCAATTAAACAAAAAGCTAGGTTGTGAATTGTAGCCTGATATTTTGCAATATCTTCTATTGATGCATTATTGATAATCTGCTTTTGAAAGCGCAAAATTAGTAAGCAAGATCTACGAAAAATATGAACGACTCAATGAAGCAAACAAGAAAAATATTGGGTTATCTTGAGAACCACTCATTGAATCTTCATTGGAGAACGAATGTGAACGACAAAACCATCAGCTTCGATTAAACCCGAAAATGTCGAAAGTGGGTCGAGTTTTCACTTTTTCCGCAGGAAATTTATATGTGCACGGATGCATCGCTGCCCAGCAAATACGGCGAAGTCTAACGAGTCGTTTCCGCCTCACCCAGAACCATGCCAAAGCTTCTCGCTAGAATCGTGCCAAAGCTTTTTGCTGATGGGCCGCCGATCGGACCTGTCTCCGTCGTGAATCCTATTATCACCTCGTCGTTTGGGCAAAAGTGAAACCCTAATCCACCATCCCTTGCCTTCTCTTTCTCACATTCTTTGCAAGGTACTTGACCTGCCTTCGTCGCCTTCGTATCCTGCAGCAAACCAGACGGCTTCGACTTTTCCGGCCCAGTTGACGTCCATAGCTTCGACTTTTCCGACCCAGTTGACGTCGATAGCTTCAACTGCTCCAGCAGTATTGAGGTCGGCAGCTTCACCTTCTCCAGCTCCATGACGTCAACGTCAGCGTCCTCGATAGCTAACTCGAAATCTTCAAGAATCCTTCGCATCCTCTGATCTCTTTCGGACTGCTTCTGCACCATGGCACGGTACATCTTCTCTCCGCGAGTTGAAACCGGCTTGGATGGTGAGACCGACTTCATGGCTGAGAATTTGGATTGGATTGCGAATGGTAAAATTCAGAGAGTTAGCTAGGGATTCAGTGTACTTATATCTGTGGTACTTTGAAGTAGGTGTGAATATAATTCTTTCGAAGATTCAAATTTGACGCTAACGTTATAGAAATTCATGGGGATATTTCCTTTTTGACACCTTTCGTTAGACTTCCTTAATTTTGAATTGTGCTGATGATTCCTTCTTTATACGTTTTGTTACACTTCCTTCCTCGATCGCCATTAAAATTCTGATGTGGGTGTTAGAAATATATTAGGATTCTGTTTGAAATATATTACGATTTTGCGTATCTTCCAGAGTAGCCATGATGATTGCAATTGATATTCCCATGCTGCCACGTCGGATTTTATTAGTTAACATGGATGGGTCATTATGCACGGAACAGCATGAAAATTAGACCTAAATTATTGATATAAATTTGGAGTATTGGTGGGATGAGAATGTTTAGGATATTAATGTCGCATGTAAAAAAGTTTTAGATTTTCTATGGATTGTTTTCTCCCAATGAATGAAACACACTTGCAGTGTACTAGCTTGCTAAAATCTAGATCAAAGGTTTATCGAATCTAATACGCGCGGGTTCATAAACGCTGCTCCACATTTCTTTGTCACTTAATTTTAACCAAAGGCTACGTATGTCAAGGGCCTAACATATTTAAGATTTCTACATCATAATTTTGAAATTTTTGTCAGCTCTTAGACAAGATTGGATATTATTCATGGCTCAAAACTAAAACATAGTTTTCTTTTTCACGATGATAGACTGAATTGAACTCAGTTTTATGTTTCCAACCACAGAAAGCATGATCTAGACATGTTATATACACACATGCAAAAAATAATAATAATAAATAAATAAAAGAAAAACATAGAAATTATCGAGAAACTCAAATCCGACAAATAAGAACTCGCAACTAAAATGGACTGCGTGTGTTCGGCAAAAATCATATTCCTAACTAGGGGTGATCGGTTCCCGGTCCGGTCCGGTCCGGTCCGGTCCGGTTCCTTTCAAGAACCGAGAACCGGACCAGTGGCTTCGGTTCTCATTTTTTGGAACCGCGGACCGGACCGATGGTCCGGTCCGGGTCCGGTCCGGTTCTTGGTTGATTTTTCAGGAATTATTCAAGTGTTTGTCGTGTCCGACCGGCCATTTCTATCGAGAAACAGAAGAAAGAATATAAGCACCATTTCAATCGGTTTGGATAAAATGGTGGTGAAATTGTTTGGAGGGGAATTCGAGTTTGATAAGCTGTTCTAGCAAGAATCAAGCCAAGGCCAGTAATGTCTGTTAGAGGGCTTGTTTCTTGTATGGAGTCTTCTATTATTTCGGTTCTTCTATAAGAGATCTATCCTGCTTAAAAATCTGTAGAAGAAATTTTCATGGAGGTAGAACTGATTCTCATATCTGCGCTTGACGGGCACAACGTGTGCATGTTAGCTTATGGACAAACTGATACCGGCAAGACGTGCACAATGGTCAGTAACCTCAATTTCTTGTTTCGGCAATCACAATTATTCTACAAC
This sequence comes from Rhodomyrtus psidioides, assembly GCA_021437785.1. Lineage (NCBI taxonomy): Eukaryota > Viridiplantae > Streptophyta > Magnoliopsida > Myrtales > Myrtaceae > Rhodomyrtus > Rhodomyrtus psidioides. Next base: position 14,692,953 of record JAILYB010000003.1, on the reverse strand, counting down.
TCCAGTGCTAAAAAAAGAAGTAAATGAGCAGCGTTTGTATTTTCTTCAGGATGGAGTAAATGATAAGCCGAGAATTGTCCATCGGGCTCTCGAGAAGCTTTTCAGCCATGCCTCTAGGGACAAGTCATCTTCTCTAACATTTTCCATCAGCATGTTGGAGGTATACATGGGGAACCTAAGAGATCCGCCAGTTCCAAAACGCTTGTAATCATACCATGAATTCTCAAGCAGTTTAGAACAATTAGATAACCATGAGGAGTGCAAGCAAAGGGTAATCTGTTTAGGGATAATTAAAAAAAAAAAAAAATCAATCTGCCCGGTCCGGTTTTACGCCCCTAGAACCGAGAACCGGACCGTCTCCCCTAGAACCGAGAACCGGACCGCCGGTCCCGGTCCGGTCCGGGCGATCCCGGTCCGGGTGATCCGATTTGCTCACCCCTATTCCTAACCCATACATAAGATATATCTCGAATTTTGAGCAATACTAGACATCTTAAAGAAATATTGCTAATCCTCCAATGGAGCGATGTGATGGTCTTTTGTCGGGTTTTGATTATTCAATTAATGGGTCGCCCTTGTTTCAACGTCCAATGAAAAATCGCCGCATCGTCTAGTAAGAGAGTTTAGAGAGGTGTAACACTATACATCCGTGCATCATTTAAATTCTAAATACAGCAGAACGTGGAAAAAAATTGCAGATTCGTACTCATAGAAATTAACAAGAGTCTAATAGTGACCGAGGAAAAATAGTTTTGAGGAACTCAAATCCGACGAACTATACAAACTCAATATTACCAGAGTCATATTTCTACTATCTGCGTTTGAACCCCAAGCTATATTTCAGCAACGACAAGAAATATCGAGCCGAGCATGGACGCATGGCCACTGCCAACTCCACGGGGTCCAACCTAGTCTTTCTGCTATTGCGGAATCCTGGCCGACCTTTTTGTCTGGCTGGCCGGCGATCGGGCGTGCCTTGGCCCTGAATCCGGGTATCACCGGATCGTTGCGAGCGCAACTGTGGAACCCAAATTCATCGTCTCTGCCCCTCCCAGCCTCGCGCTCATTGCAAAGCACGTGACCTGCCTTTTGCCAACGCAGAGCCGTCTCCTTCTTCCCATGGTTTCCTTTGTCGATGCCCTCGAAAGCATCGCGGCTCCTCCGTGTTCTCCGACTTCTTTGTGATTGCTTCAGCATGACAGCGCGGGGCACCATCTTTTCGCAAGTCATGGTTGCGAGACCCATCTTCGTCGGCGTTTTTTCTACTTGATGCCTGAGTACTAATGGGAAAGAGTTTGAGTGAAAAGAGCACTGTACACTCGCTGCGTTGTGTGTATGTATATATATGTAGACCGATCTTGAGCCTGACTAGGAAATATTTGACATCGGGTCTTGATTCTTACTTAGGAAAGAAAACATTAATTCGATATCTCGCCCAAGCGCGAGGACTTAAAGACCCGTTAGAAACAAATATATCGCAGAAGAAAATCTTTCATGTTCTGCACTTACTGTTATTGTGGAACTTGACTTAACTTTTTTTTATTTCTTATGTTTGATTTTTTATGATAAAAACTCACTTGCTAACCTTTTTACACAGTGTTTTACGTGAAAGTGTTTTTACAGGAATCACTTCCTCGTAGGGTTTTATCTTCTTGTAGGGTTTCATCTCTGCCATTTATCATGTGGATTCCACGGTGGGTCTCATGCGATCAACAATGGAGATGAGTTTGGTCTGTATGATCTATAGATCATGGAAATGCAGCTTAATAGATGACATTAATCAGGGCCGTGAGATTTAACCAAGAGAATAGCTATTCTATCTAATTTGATGCCGAATATAGAGATAAATCATCCAAACCTCCTACATTTTTCTCTCCAATAAGATTGCATATCTAAATGTATATTATACTAATTGCAATCTAACAATTTAATTTTCTTTACTATTACGAATTCTAATAGCTGCATTGAATGTATGATTAAGTAAAAACATAGCAATATCAATCCATAACAGCACTGGTGATTGACTATTCTGGTCAATCAAATTGTAGTTACTTTGGGTTTTGTCTAGTAATTATTGCCCGACACTTTTAAGTTATCAAATGAGGATAGATGTTAGGTTTGGAGTTATTTTTCTCAAAATATGTGTTTCGAAAACTACACATTTCCTTATTTAATAATTACCAGCACCTCTCTCTCTCTCTCTCTCTCTTTCTTTTGGAATAAATTCGCCAAAAATCTTTAATTTTTCTCCAATTTGTATAAGGACAAAAGAAGGGAAAATTACACATCCGCTCCCTTCCGCCCGAGGGGACTCCCCAGGCACGGCTAAACTGGGAACCAGTGGCTCCCAAGGCATGAATTAGAATAGTCTATGGAATAATTTTTGGTTGGACCGGCTAAAGAGGCATGGGGAAGGATTGTCCAAAAAAATTGTATCGTACGACAGCCAATTTAATTATAAATATTTTAATTAAATCAGTTTAGTCCTGAATCTTTTAATAATTTGTAAATTTAGTCTTTCCGACCAATTTTAGTAATGCCAATTGACGCACATGATTTTTAAAAATTTTATAAAATTTTCTGAATTTTTTTTTTTTTTACTTATCTTTTCACTTGTGACCTTTCTTGATCTATTGATCCCCACATAGGCAAGCCCGGCCAATGCCTGAGATTGATGACTGGTAAAGTAGGGGTGTCCAAACAAAACAAGATACCCGACCCGAAACAGGACCCGACCCGACCCGATAATTCATAACTTTTCGGGTGGGGTCTCAACTTGTTTCGGGTACCAATAAATTAATCGGGTATTGTTTTAATATTATTTGTGTTCGGGTAAGGCCAAGCTTAAACATGAAAGCAAGATAAAAACAAGATACGATTAAAACAAGCCCAAATTCGCAAGGCCCAAACAACAAAGGAAACCCTACGGAGAACACACCAAAGACTAAGGAGGCTGCGCAGCTTCTTCTTCTTCCATCGATGGGTGAGATTAGGAATGGGAGCAGTTGGAGGGCGATCGAGGATGGGTGGCCGTCATGGCTGTCGGAGTTCGCCAGAGAAGCCATCAATGGCTGGACGCCGCGGCGAGCGGATAGCTTTGGGAAGCTTGACGAAGTTTCGTTTTTCAGGAGACGATGACTTGCTGTCTACCCAGGTTGGCGCCGGAAAGATGAATCGTAGGCACATCTACAATGCTCCCTCCCCTCGTTCAGATCTCCTGAATCTCAACCTCTCCGACGCCGCCGACAAGGTGATCGCCGAGTACATATGGTCAGTCCTCCGCAAACTTCTCGCTAATCCTCAGTTGTACTACCCTGCCCATGCCGTGGCGTTTCATTGTGCTTTACCTTCTGCTCTTGGTTGGTTCTGTTCTTTTGAATCGCGATCTCTGCTTCATGAACTCAAGTACCCTGTTTCATGGATCGCGTCGTAATCGATGTGTGCTTGTTCGGGTTTTTGATTCCTAGTATTCGCGTTTCTCTGTGTAAATCCACTCAGAAAAAAGAAGGGTATTCTTGTTCTATTTGGTACAGTTGATTCGTCTATCTTCTCAAAGTTCCTGATCTTAGGCATTTTGGTTTGTTATATTTCCAGGTCTAAACTCCTTTTGTTCCTGGATATGGTTTCTTTTGTCTTAACTTGTCTTAGTTCTGTGTTCTTTGGACTTTTTTCCCACTGGATTGGAAAAAAAATAAAGGAACCTTTTTTTTTTGGCTTCCGTGTTGTCCTTGATTGGTGAGACCAAGAAATTAATGTGTTTGAGCCGAGTGGTTCTTTCAGTCAGATTTGATCTCTGTTGTCCACGCAACCTATCATATATTTGGTAAATGCCCTTTTGAGCATAGCGCAACCTCCTCATTGGATTGGCTACAAAGAACTTTCAGCCAATGCACTAATTTAGAATTATCTAGGATCCAAAGTGAGGACCTTAGGACATGATCTGGTCTAAATATGGTTGTTGAAGCTAGTTGTGGCTTACTATATAGGTGATGTACAGTTCTTCAATATGGATAGCTATGTTTGGTTAGTTGTGCATCAAGCTGGTTTTCAAGGGTCAATTAAAAACGACAACTGTGATTTTTTCATGAACTTAAGTTTTTTTTACAGAGTTTGATCCAGCCGATTGCCCCCAAAACTGCTCGAGGCCTTGAGAGATTGTCTGTCCTGCTAATGCAATATCACTAGAGAAAGAAAAATCCTCAGCATGCCATCTTTGGAATTCGAATGATGAGGGTAAAAAACAGGTCTTTATTCTCTATCATAGTTCATCTGCTGTCATCATCTTGTCATGTTTTAATGCTAATCACCCTCGACTTAGGCGCGCATACATACATAAGAGACGCTGCTGCTACTTCTGAGCTTTTGAGAAGAGAAGACATTGATGCCTTAGAGATACATACGAGCGGAAGGTAATAGTTTGGTGATGAATGTAAAATCCTTGTTTTTTTAATGGGTCTGTCTTAAATAACCTGCTATGAATGATTGTGTGCATTAGATGTCTTCTTCTACGGATCCTAAAATCAGAAATAGAAAGAGGAGATCCTCTATATGGCATTACTTTAAAAGGACTCCATGTGAAGACAAGAGCTTACAAAAGGCTGAATATTTATACTGCTAGGCCCAAAATGGTTGTTCTAGAGTTCAAGGGACTAGTTCGATGCGTCATCATTTGGCTAGATGTAAGGAATACCTGTATGCGGGCGATTCTTCCAAGGATGTGGGATTTGTTGGGTGTGCATTGAGTAGCAATATGGTGCGACTCTTCAAGAACCTGGAAGGCTTGTGGAGCCATGAGGTATTCATGTTTAGATTCCTGATGTTTTGCTCTTGGCAATAGCTGGAATCCAACTTTTGTAGTTCTTGAAATTTTAGAGACTTACCTGTGTTGGAACTCTTTCTGAGAGCCAGCCAGAATGTCTACAAAAAGAAGTCAAGGGTCAACCGAGGTAAATATCTCAATGGAGAACAATGTCGTTTTTGAGTCGTATAAAAATGTGATGACAGGACCGTGATAAATGTATGTTTTATTTGTGCTAACGTAAACTTACATGGGATTATATAACTCTTGTTATTGACTGACGAAAACCTATGCGTGTTGCAATTTCGCCTACTTTGGTAAGAACAAAAAAATTCTTACCTGTCTTCTCAGTAAAATCGGAGACCTGGTTGAATTAATTTTTATATCGTCATCTGTCTCCTTTTCGATGCCCTTTTTTTTTCTTTTGGCATGTCTCTGTACTTCCTTTTATAAGTGAATGCTAGCGTTTATCGCTTTGTAGATTGCCACTATTATGATAATATGCAGCCTGGTAATGTCTTCTTCCCACTGGTTTATGCAGGTTGCTATAACAGTTAAATCCATGAAGGTCCAAAACTGGATCCTCCCTGAAATGCCTAGTCTAATAACAAATTTCTTGATATCGCCGGATGATCGTTATCTGTACTTTGTGAACTGGCTTCATGGGGACGTGAGGCAGTACAACATTAATAAAAGAAGATGTTTTACAAAAGTGGCAAAAACAGTAACAAAAGTGATCAAGTTGGAAAAAAAAGTGCAGAAGATGAGTCATATATTAATAAAAGAAGATGAGCCATACATTTATAAAAGTTCGAAATTTCATGGATGTTGCATAGTTCCATTGTGATTTTATGATTTTCATTTGTAATTTAATGAATTGGGAAGCACGGCATAATAGCCTAAATTAAAAATAAAACATAAAAATACAATGGAAACCCGAAATCCGACCCGAAAATGCCCGATCCGACCCGACCCGAATTTTCCAGTCATGTTCGGCTCAAACTTGTTTCGGGTCGGGTCAATCTGTATGTTATTGTGTTTCGGGCTGGGTCGGGTATCGCGGAGGCCCGACCCGACCCGTTGACACCCCTAGGCAAAAGAAAGAAAAACAAGAAAAAATTCAGAAAAACCATCAACATCTTCATCGCTTATGCCATATAGGCCGATCAATGTTCACGTTAGTGATTTTCCAACCAAAATTGACTAGATGATTAAATTGGCAAATTATCTAAAAGTGGGAATAGAATGGCACAATTGAATAGAATAAGACTGAATTAGCAACCGTACAATAAATTTAGGATTCTTTTACTATTAATCTAATACGGAACCATATTAAAATTGGGGCCCATGTGATTTCTTCAATTAAGAGAACATAATAGTAAAGTACTATTAACGTTTGAAGGGAAGTCTGTAAAGAAGGAAATATTCTGGTGTAAAACCGTAAGCCCCCCCGGTACACATGGTTTTAAAAGTTAAAACTCTGGGTCAAAGTCTGGAAAGAAGGAAATATTTATTATCATGAGTATATAATCTTATCTGTTAACGTTTTAAGGGAAGGAATAAGTATTTCGTTAACGCAAATAACATCTATAGTTTTTTGTCGGGATAAGAGCATCACAAGTACCATAACTTTCGTGCAGTGCTCATTTGAATGACATAACTTTTTTTTTTCGATCGCTTAAGTGTCATAACTTATGTACGACGTTGACTTAAGTGTCATAACTTTTTTTTCTGGATCACTTGAGTCCCACATAATTTTTCAATCGATCACTTTTTTAAAAATGTTTAATACAAGTGCTATGCCACATTGGGTGAATGTTTTAAAAATAAAATTGACACTTAAGTGATCGACTGAAAGTAATGACACTCAAATGAATATTTCTTTAAAATTTATGAGGCTCGTACGCACTTGTGCTGTAGTTATCTCATTTTCCGTCAATATGAATCTATGAATTAACTAACATCCTTTGAAATTTGTAGAGACTTATTATCTTTCAATCATCTCTGTTGTCAAATAATCTGGTAACTCGCCTTTTATTTCGTGTACGGACATAGTTATTGATTACATCCCTTTTCATTTACATATTACGTACATTTGGTAATTTTATTTTTAATTAGCAATCACAAGTTCTGATAGTTACTCCTTACTTGTTTCAGTTGACCAAAACAATATTGTAGACTTTACCTTCTTCGCATGGATTCCCTTCTCGATGCCCTTGAAACCGTCGCGGCTCCTTCGTTTTCCCTGACCTCTTTGCGATTGCTTCAGCATGACGGCGTGAGGCGCCATATTTGATTGCGAGACCCATGATTGCCGGTGAATTTGTGACGGCCGTCGGCCGGGAGTTTTGCGACTTGATGCCAAAGCGACCCGATTTATGAGGCTAACTTATTGTTAGCTTTGAAATGACAAAAGGACAGTTCAAGTGACAATATTTATATACGTCACTTACTTTGATGCCAATATTTTTTGTTGGCTCACTTTGTTGATGTTTAGAGTCAGAGAGAAATAACGACAGAGTGTTTATGGTGGCTCAACCCAAACTAGGATTGTGTAAGATATATTTATATGAGCGACTAATTACAATAAGGGTATAGATAAACACAATTACAGAAATACCCAAATATACATATAATTACACATTAATACTCCCCCTCAATCCGAAGTAGATGTAACAACTGAGAGATTGGATCTCAATAGCGCATGACGCAGACTAGGTAACACTTTTGTAAATATGTCTGCGACTTGATCCGCAGTAGGCACGTAGCGAACACGTAGATCACCAGAAGCAACCCTCTCTCGAACAAAGTGAAAATCCAACTCAATGTGTTTGGTACGAGCATGAAATACAGGATTGAGAGAAATATATGTGGCAGAGATGTTGTCACAATAAACAGTGAGAGGAGTAGAAAGTGAGACTTCAAGCTCACGTAATAAATGTCGAATCCAAATGGTCTCAGCAACACAATGAGCAACAGCACGATACTCAGCCTCTGTACTAGAACGAGCCACAGTAGATTGCTTTTTAGCACTCCATGAAACAAGATTAGTTCCTAGAAATACACAAAAACTTGACGTAGAACGGCGAGTATCAAAGCACCCAGCCCAGTCTGCATCCGCATAAGCTGTCAAAGAGGTGGGAGAACACCGCTCGAGAATGTTGACACCTGATTTTTGACCATCCGTTATTATAGTTTTTTTTATTTCTAAAATTAATTAAAAATAGCAAAAAAGGTCAACAAATTGCAAAATCAACTTTGGAAGCCTTAGCCTAGCCTTAGGAACCAATTTTGAACAAAAAATATTTTTTGAATTTTTTAATATTTTTTGGAATTTATTTAATTATAAAAATACCCAAAAAATTAGAAAAATACCATCCGTGGTCAGAAAATTACACAAAAATATTCTGAAATTTTATTTTAATTATCTCTTCAATATTTTCACTTTTTATTATGGAAATTTGGCTTGGTTCATGGGGTTCCTTCACAAACCTAATCCCGAACCGGGCCTAAAAAATCCTTTTCGAGTCTTTTAATTTTCAATTCTCGGCTTTTATAAGCTATGACATTGGACTCCAAAGTATTGAAATGCAATTGGGTCAATTTGCCCTCCAATTTGATCAATTTTAACCAAAAGGGCTTAATTGCATAAAAATCTTTCAATTTAGTCCCCGGTTTCACAATTTTTGAAATTAAATTTCACACGGGCACACCCATTAAAATTAAACACCTCTACCCAACAGTTTTCATCATGCTGAATCCATTGGTGGGCTCAATTTTGGCTAATTCGATCGTTTAGGCCTTCGATTTGGCGAAATTAAATTTCGGATCCTAGGGACAATTTGGGGTTTTCACATAATTTCAATAAATTGATTCACGAAAATACCCATATTTGATGTAAAACATGTCAAGGAATCCGATTTTGCCATCAATTTCATGAAAAGAGGTCATTTGGGGGGTCAATTTGGCGATTTGGGCGATTTGGCCGAACCGGGCCGGTCGGGTCCGACCCGACCCGACCCGGCCCGACCCGGGTCTGCAGCAAATGCACAGAATGTGCAGAACGTGGGCAGTGAGGCAGGGGAAAAACAGGGCATGGGCGACGCGGCTTCGGGAAGAAAAAAAGGCGACACGGCGTGGGGGACGATGGCAGGCGTCGGGGGTCGTGAGTTGCAGTGGCGTGGGGCATAAAAAATGGCCGGTCGGCCACCACGAACCGGCGAAGATCCTCGGTTTTTAAACCGAGCTCGGCCAAGGAGGAAAAAAATTTTGGGGAGATTTTTCGAGCAAATCCGGAGCAAGACAAGCTTGCCGGCACCTCTTGGAGCCTGAGGGGAGCTTCGGTCGCCGTCGACGGTCGCGGAATAGGTCGGTATCTTCCCCGACCTCCATTTTTCTCTGCGCACACCATGTGTTTGATGAAATGCCCGATGGAGTCCCGAACGTTTTGACTCTCGGTCGAGCTCGACCCGAGCTCTATTTGTGCGGTTCTAATCTTTAAACTACACTAGAGTTATCCCTAACCTCGTGTTGACCTTCGTTTCGCATTAAAACTCGACAAAAACCGAGGGCCGGAGCTTCGCCGGCCATGGTTCGGACGGGAGCTCGACGAGGGATTTCCGGCGGCCGCCGACCATCAAGGAACCCCAAGTAAGCTTCTAAACCACCATTGGATGCCATGTGAATGAAAGAAATCGAGTTTAAACAAATAAAAATTTTCTGTGAATTCTTCGCCGGAGCCGGTTCGGTCGCCGGATTTTTGGGGCGGTTCCCGACGTGTTTCTTGCCATGTTTTGGTCTTATATTGATGTTGAGTGTCTAAGGAGTCGAATGCCGCAAGAACGGGCGAAAAATACCAAGTTTCGGGCCCGTTTCGCAATTTTCCGGCGACCTCGCCGGAATTTTTACTATTCCCGCCGGATTTTGCACTGTTCATCGTCTTCTCCGGCGACCCTCCGGCCGGTCAACGGTCAACGGCCGACGTGGCGTGCCACGTTGGCAGCCACGTCAGCCGGGTGGGGGCCACGTGGAATTTTTATGCATAAAACAAAATGAACGGTCCCGATCGTGACACGTGTCGCGATCTCGTCTTTTTGGGAAAATAATAAATGATTTTCTGATAATTAATTCAAATCAATCCGACGGCCGACAATGTGCCAAGTGGCTTTCTGTGGATCGTCCGATCTTGTCCAAGATCGGACGCACCAGGAGTAGCCACGTGGCACAACGTGGAGCGTTCGATCCGAAGGTTTTTCTAAAAAAAGAAAATAATTGATTTTTGATCCAATGGCTACGATGTGGCCACGTGGCTCACTGAGGGACGTCCGATCTAGTCTTTGATCGGACGCACGAGACGAAGCCACGTGGCACGACGTGGACCGTCCGATCCGGGGAATTTTCGGATAATTAAATAAAATAGATAAAAAATCAAAAAAATTGTTAAAAAATGGAAAAAATGTTTAAAAATATAAAACGGCGTCGTTTTAGGCCGGTTTCGACCCCTAGGGTCGGGCCGGGCGCCCGAGAGGCGTGGGCCGGGTTTGACCCGGCCCGGAAAATATTTTTAAATATTAAAAATTCAGAAAATAATAAAAAAATAATAAAATAATCAAAAAAATCAATAAAAAAATAAAAAAAATAAAAAAAAATTCGGAAAATTCAGAAAAATTCTAAAAAATTCCAGAAAATAGGAAATGACCACATTCAACTGGTCACGACCTGTTTCGGGTCTTTTGACCCCCGATCTTTCCAAAAATGACGGTTTTGCCCTTTCGGCAAACCGTCTTCCAAAAAATTTCTAAAAAATCCAGGAAAATCCCAAAAAATAGGAAATGGCCACAAACAACTGGCCAAGACTCATTTCGGGTGTTTTGAACCCCGAACCTTCTTGAAAATGACGATTTCGCCCTTTGGGCGAATTGTCTTCCAAAAATTGAAGAAAAGTCAAGAAATTCCAAAAAATTCTCAAAAATGGGAAATGGCCACAATCAACTGGCCATGGAATATTTTGGGTAATTCGGTATCCAAACCTTCCAAAAATGACAATTTTGCCCTTCGGGCTAATTGTCCCCGAATCTTCCCATTTTACCCCTAACCCTAAATCACATCTTCCCTAAGCACTTAGGGCTATACTAGGAGGCCAATGATTGAAATTGATGTGCATTGACATGATTTATTTATGCACTTGACTTGCGCTCTCGTTAAATTGATTGTGATTGATAGGACTAGTATTCCAATCTGCATGAAACCCTGAATCAAACCTATCTCACCCAAAATTGCGTATGCATGAACTCTTAGTCAGGAAAATCACTCGCGTTAGGTACCGAAAGGGCGTTGGTAATGACACCGACGTAACCAAGTCCCCGAACCCAAAATCTCTGGTTCCGCAGAACTGATCGATCTCTCCCAATCGGTCAGTAAGGTTTCCGGTCTACCCTCCAAGAAAGACCGGTGGCGACTCCAAATGCATGCACAAGTTGCACATGCCACCACGACCACACTAAGGTCGAAAGCGATCGACTCTTATCGTCGAATCCTTAAAGATATACTCCCGCCGCGATTTGGTATGGGCCTGGGAGGGCCCGCGCCGATCTAAAGCCCGCGATCCACATTTCAGAGTGGGGGCCCGCGATCGGTAATCCATTAGCCGCGTCCGATTTCGGACGGGTCGCGACAGCTGGCGACTCCGCTGGGGACATTGTTCTAGAACACTTGGTTCTGGACCTCAAGTGGACTTAGGCCGTAATTAAAACGTTGAGTGATTTTTCTAACCTTGCAGGCGCTCTTGAAGGTGAGGTAAGTCCGCTCACGATAGGTGTTATATGTTTTTGCAGATTGGAGTGATAAGGGGTGTAGTCTGTGATTAACATTGTCTTATGCAGGATGGACGTAGGAATGTATGCTATATGGATGATTTGAAGCGCTGATTGATATATAAATTGTTGCGCATGATTCACTGCATATTTGAGGATCACGACACTTTGCACAAAGCGCCCAAACCCAGGCCGCGAAATCACCTTTTCAGGTAGCCATAGATCAGGGATCGATATGCAACGCCCTAGCGTGGATTGCGCTGGGGTCGACCATATTCGATCCCACTCACTATCCAAGTCGAGACTTTTATCCATTTGTTGTGGATTGCACTCATGGACGAATTTATCGACTCGGATAGAGGGAAGCCTCTAGGTTCCTCACCTAAGCCATTTTGATTTCTAGAGTCAAGCCTCACTTGTCTCATACGCGTGTATATGGATGGTTGGTATACCCAAAACCAAAAATCTTTGGGTACCTCTCATGGTAAGGTCTTGCCATTTCTATTTAAATTCACTTGCAGCCTTTCATTTTGCACAACATGTTGCATTCATCAAGTCCGATGGTTGAGTTTAACTCCACTTTAGAGTACGGATAGAAGAGATGATCTCTCCAAGTCGGTCCCACATCCCGGACGTATTCAAGTATGAGCGACGCTTCATCCGCCATCAGACCGTCGGGACATTCAACGGAATTTACCCTCTTCGAGCTGTCCAAGGAATGATCCGGTGACCATACCGATAGTTGAAGGACATACAATAACAGCAAATTCGAGACACCTGCCGGACATTATCAAAAGGGGATCTGATAAAAACGAAGACCCGAAATAGCCGGACCAAAGACATCAAGCATCGTCCCTCGAAGACCTAACTTGGGGCATCTCTTTAGGTTCTTAAGGGTCACGTTCCAGTCGTCCCTTTTCTTTTATCAGGATCATCGAGTCTGTAAGGAGCACCCGCCTGTGGGTCTCCCATCTATCTTCTGCACCTTGATTTCTAATTCTTGTCTAAGTGTCTTCACGTTGGAGTGCGACACTGGAATTTCTCTCAACCATTCGGATTTTTCGGTTCAATTGCATGTCTTACCCAGATGAAATTTTCGTTAGAACTCACACTTGGTATGTTTAACCCAAGTACGAGAATCTAACATTCATTTCATGGTGCGCCGGACATGGAATTGAACCGGTCTATAGCATGCATCATTGGTAATCCTTGGTAATTAACTAAAGTCGTCCATGTTTCCTGAATTCAAGAGGAGACATGATATCCAAATTACCTTCGGGAAATCATTTCAATTTGGATGTCCTATCTCTAATCGAATTTAGGACACATTGGAATTGCATGTTTATCTGCTTGGACATTCCACAGATTTTCTGGGAATTCGTCAAAAGTAATAACCATGGATTACACTCCTTTTAATTTTATGTTTTCTCTTGAAAAACATCGATAAGAATTTTTCACACGAGGCTAAGGCTTGTGTAAAAGTCCTTATCTTCGTTAATCTCAAGAAAGCATAAAATTGAAAGGATTTATGCTTTACTTTCCTTTCTGACATATTCCTGTCATTCGAACAGGTAATTTCCTGAATCAAAATCCGAGGACTTGTGTGAAGAATCAGTCACAAGTTAAAATGGACCAGGATGGCATAGAAAAGCGCTTGACCACCGTAGACAGTCAACTGATGAGGACATTTTGCCATCTTTCAAGACGTGGAGCAGCATGCAATCAAAGGAGCCACATGCAGAAGAGAATTAGCTGTAACCTAATCTCTTTAAATTTGAAAATTTGTTGATTGTGTTTTATTGACCCTCAGGAGTGGTCCTTCGAGAAGATCGAAGCTGGTTGACAACTCAAGCCACAGGAAGGGATGTTTGAAGACAGACAAAGGAGTCAACTTCTCACTAAGACGACATAATGGGGCAAAGCCCGCCAAGACGAAAAGAGACAGGAAGCTCCGAACGGCAGATATCCCCTAATTGAAAAGGGAACCGTAAAAAAAATTGTGAAAGGATCAAAGCAGTCAACTGGGGCATATCCCACTCAACTAGGGCAGACGCCACCTGACCAGGGCAGCCGGATCAAGTGTAAAGACGTGTCGTTCCTAATTGATTTTCAATCAGATACCGGCATAATATTTCCTTACTTTTCCTCTCAGGTGAAAAACAGGTAGAGAAGGAAAATCCATTTATGGATAGACAAGAGGGACATGTTTTACATGGCATACATTTGTCGAAAATGTCCTCATCTGATCACATGCAAGATGATCATGGAACGATGGTAAAACTGTAATCGTTCCAATAAACCCTCCGAATGTTATACCTGACGAGGACCTTTATGTCTTTTGTCTACAGGATAAGATGGTCAAAGACAAACGAAGGAAAATTTGTCTTCCCCATAAGACGGAAAGAAATGTGCCTTCAGCAGATATCACCCATTGGGATTCCAATGACAAAATGAATCAAATTATGAAGAAGGAGCAACCTAATTAGGATTGGCTCTCCCTAAGTCGAAAAAGTTGTATCCGTTCCGAATCGGACTAACTGATTCACAAGCTGATATGGTTTCCCATTCTGGCAGATGATGACGAGAATGAACGAGACCACTGAAGAATTTCCATTGTCTTCAATGCCCGAAGTGACTAGAGCTGGGATAGTAAATCCGTAATCGTTTCAATTAAAGCTCCTTATGCAGTGATTGACCCTTTCACTCCTTTCATCGCGCAGGTTGTTGAAGTACCCAATCACGAGTAAACCCATTCTCGCGGCTGTCAAATAGCCTGAATGCGTCAATGCGGCAGGATCAAACTGCCTGCGACTAAGTTAGCCAGCCCAGACGAATCACTTAGTTGCTGGGGGCAAATCACTCTCTACCCAGAAAGGGTACCGAATGTCGGATATGCCCAATTCACTATGCGGATGCGCAGGGAAAGTTCCTAAAGTGATAGTTATCACCCATGAAGCGGGATGAAGTGGAGTAATCCATCAAAGACGAAACGCATCAAACCCTTCTAAATGAGAAGGAGAACGATACGGAGCCATCGATTCTGGTAAAAGGACGTATCGTTCCAAAATGATTATTTTCTTGATATGAGAATACTGTTTCATTTCTTTTTCCTTTCAGGTTGGGACCAGAAGCAAAGGGCCCAAGAAGCAATGCCTTCAAATGACAAACAGGGAGTACCCCTTTTCATGGCATCTCAGACACGCACTTTGGCTAAATATTTTTAAGAGCATTCTAATAGCTCAATTTGTAAACAAAACCTTTGAGAAAACTTGAAGAAGTTTATCATCATTTAGAAATCTCTGTGAAAAGAGCGCTTGAAAAGAAAATTTCAAGTTTTCCAGATTGACATATCTGATAAAAAATGATTTCTCTGAATAGAGTGAAAAGCACGAACTCATGTTTCGTTGCTGGCACACATAACATGCATCATGCATATCATGCACATATCCTACATACAGAGAACCCAAAGGGAGAAATGCCGGTTCCCGCAGGATAAATTTCAAGGGTAAATTGTATCGACTCCAATAGTCAATTATACATGCCCTTTACTCATGAGATTTCTTCTTTTCAATAGGGGAACATCGAACATCTCAAATGGCGACTGTGATCGAGAGAATCACCAAACCGCCACATGACAAATCCCCAGATTGTCAGGCTGTCTAGGGACAGAGAAAAAATAATCGAAGAATCTGGCAATCGAGATAGATGACCAGAATCGACAAAAATTCATGAGAGCGGGCTCCCCCACCTGCTTCGAGGAGCCAAGCCGGGGGCAAATTCTCACGATCCCCCATGAAAGTGCATCGAACCAGGGTTATCAAACCCAGAGATGACAAACACCAAGACAAGCCTCACTGGGGCAAAATACTTGGAAAACATTGCTCCTTCAAATGTTGGAAGGACGAAGTCTCAAAGGGAGTACCTCCTTCCTGAAATTTCAAATGAAGCCAGATAAATCCCCACACCTGTCTCTTCATATGCAGGTGCATGAATGTCTTCAAATCAGATTGAAAATCGTCCAGGAGCATGGGAATGCCAAGACACGCTGCCAAGATGAACACCGCCCAACTGGGGCAAAGCAGTTGTCGACGTGATTGAGGATCGTCTCGCGAACAACACCCACAAATACAGACGAGATGAAGCAGCATCCATCATCCACATCAAATGAGAAGCGTCAATAATCGACGAAGGAAAGGAATACGTCAGTAAGGCGTCATCAGGAATCCCAAGAGGGAAGACATCCCCAAAGAGGATGGAGATTATAGCAAAACGCAGGAATGAATTTAGCTGGGGCGGGCATCACCTAGCCATGATGAACCACGTCTAACCGGGGCAAGTGAATCATTTGTGCGCCGGACAAAGGAAGGACATTTCTTCTCTGGCAAAATCCATGGACGCAATGACAGAGTCGTCCTCATCGGAAGTAAACCCCAGGATACAAACCTGGGTGAACGGTAACTTTGTATCGTTCCAATTTGATCTCCCGAAGATTCCATGCTTAACATGAGTTTGCTTTCATTCGGCAGAAAATTGGTGGCACCAAAAAGCCACAAAATAAAGGATCTCGCCCGACGTGGAGGCGAAAAGAAATATACGTTGCAAAAGGCAAGTTGCCGGGAAACGGAACCCTAGAAAATGACGTCGAATACGTCCAAAAGCACAAATTGATCTCATCCAATGCAAATCCTAGAGAAGGATTTCGTTGCCAAACAGATGGATAGATCATGGCCACGAGCTAGATGGCCGACTTCAACAAGCCTTACATTTGCGTTCAAATGGAGGCGCGAAGCGAGAGTAAAGCAGTATCGTTTCGATTTGTCTCGAATTTCGAAACACGAACTTACACTTAATGTTTATTGTTGACAGGGATTCACCGTCAAGATGGACAGAAAATTGTTGGCACCAGAAAGCCACAAAATAAAAGAACTCGCCGACAATGAGGCAAATAGAATTATCGACCTTGGAAGTCAGGATTCCAAGAAATGGTCTTTGATTATAAGACTGAGTGGAGGGTAAAAAGTATCGCTCCCACATTACATGCTTTGACATGCATTCCGATAACAATTTCCTTTTTCCTTGAATAAAAGGAACTCAGAAGAGTGGCGCTGGAATGCATCCAAAATCACAAATGGATCTCCCCTAGGGCAAATCCTTGAGAAGGATTTATCGCCAACCAGACGGAGGGATCATGGCCACAAGATAGATGGCCAACTTCTACAAGCCGCGCGTTTGTGTTCAAATGGAAACACAAAGCAAGAACAAGGCTGTATTGTTCCAATTTGCCTCGAATTTTGGAACGCAAACTGACACCTATTTCCCGTCTTTGACAGGGGTTCGCCATCAAGGCGAAACAGGTTTTCACACCCCAAGTATTACCCATTGGAACACATGACCAAGGGTATAATGTATCGTTCTAATTTTTTGAAAAATTCATGAACGTACAATAACATGTTTCTTCCGCATTTTCAGGGATCTCCAGCCGCGGGGGACAGGTAAGTATCCCTTTCCCCAATCCATTGAAGAGGTTGAATAAAAACAGAGAAGAAAAGAAAAGCTTTCAGAATCTAATGTCTGGAAAAGGCATAGAGTTCAAATTTCATTGGCATTCATGCTTTGAAACAGGAGGTTGTTTGAACAAGATTAGAACATGCATGGTGCATCATAAAATCCCCTTGACGGGTAAAGTTTTTGGAGAAAATGAGAGATTTTTCCAATAAAAAATTGTTCAAAACTTTCAAAAGGATGTTTTCTCAAAGACGAGGGGCAAAGCCTTATCCAAACACGTCCTATACACACTTGAGAGAAAAGTGGAGCGGATCAGATAGTAAAATCTGGACCTACGGAAGTAGGGATTATTCGCAGCAATTACATGGATTGGGATGACGGAGGCATTCGTTTCATATCCCCAAACACTACAGGTGACCATTGACAACCCCTTTGAACGGCGGTTTTCATTCTCAACCATGTCAAGAACCACCCCACATTGGGGCAAAATGGAGGCGAGTCCAGCAACATCAGGAGAAAATGGTTAGAAATTTTCTTGCTCGGACTAACATCAATCTTTGTGTGTTGTTTATATGGTAATCCAAGTGCCATAGGATGACGAGAAGCATTCATTTCTCTATCCCACACACCATACCCTTTGCACAGCCAAGTTGGGCCTGCCAAATTATTTCATAAACCTGTTGGTGGTCATTGCAAGTTCCAAGACAGATGCATCATCACGTCAGAAACAGAGGAGTTCGAGACTTAGGAATTACAAAGAAATTCCTAGGCTAATGCTTAAAGCATGTTTAGACATTCGAGCATATGTCTAACATGATCTACCGAAGATAAGAAAAGCGGGGTTTCAAAAGGAAAATGAGGACGAAGAAAATCCCCAGCATCAAGAAAAAGCAAAGTGCCTGGTAAAAGCAAGGCCGACGCTCGTGTAAGTTGTCTGGTTGATCCCCAGTGAAACTTGTTTGAAAAGGGGAGAAGAAAAATTCAAAAGGAGTTAGATTCCAAAAACTACTCCTCAAACGGTATCAAGCGCGGAGCAAAAACACAGAAAGAGTTGTCAACCTCTTAATACCACAAGAGACGCTCTCTAAAGAATTTGTGCACACCTCCAGAGTAGTTGCGCGCCTCAAAGATTGAAGATGCAGAATGGAAAAGACAGGTGGCAAATTTGCAATGATCACCACTGTCAATCCCCTCATAAATTCTGGGCCAAAAATAAGCCTTTTTCGGTCCCCAATCCTACCAATGTTACAACCCTGAAACAGTCTTCTCTGACTAAGACACTTGGGTTAACATATAGCTTAGCTCGAAGAGGTACGAGCAAGACTATTTCTTTCTCATTTTGCAGGGTTCTTGACTTGTAAACCCAGAGCAGATGGTGAAAACTTTCATTGAATGGCCTTGACTCGAAAGCGGGTCCCCGTTGAAGACCGATACCCAAGCCCAACATTACGGTCCCGTGGAAGACCTCCCGACCGACCAAAATGTATGCGCTGCGAATGAGCCTAAAACCTAGGCACAGGTCAGTAGGGAATTGAGTGCATCCCCTATAAAAATCATTACCTCAAAACAGGTGAGATGGCCTCCTTGTCGAGAAATATTCCAATTGATGTTTTGAGCAAACTCTTTTTGGAATCTTCAAACTGTTGATCCAGATTTTCCGTGCAAGGGATTTGTGATCACATTTGCATGTTGCAAGAATGCTTTGGATAACCTCCAGCATCAAAATGCACATTTCACAATTAAAACTTAAGTCATACGGTTTTTGTCAAATGGACAGCCGTGGTCTTCCCAAAGATTATTAACGTTTTCTTGGTGAAGAAAAATCTTTCAGGCTCAAACTTCTGCAGGATCCATTGGAGACCCTAAATGCCCAGAAGAATGTCTCGCTCTAATGAAAGGAGCACGCAGGTTTGAACTTTCTGCAGGACACCTGGAGAACCCAGCTCCCAGAATGTCGCCTCAACAGACCCAAGTGAAGCTTTCTCGAGATAAAATCTTTCACTGCTTCAAAACTGAATTCCCGACAAATTTCGGGATCTCTAAAAAAAAATCAATCAAACAGTCCTAGCATGACGTGGAGAACCCTCGTCCTAGGATCTCTTTTCAAAAAAATCAAACAGTCCTAGCATGACGTGGAGAACCCTCGTCCTAGGACCCCTTTCCAAAAAAAATCAAACAGTCCTAGCATGACGTGGAGAACCCTCGTCCTCGGGACCCTTTTTCAAAAAATCAGACAGTCCTAGCATGACGTGGAGAACCCTCGTCCTAGGACCCTTTTTTTAAAAAAAAAAATCAAACAATCCCAGTGGACGTGGAGAACCCTCGTCTCGGGACCCTTTTTCAAAAATATCAGACAGTCCTAGCATGACGTGGAGAACCCTCGTCCTAGGACCCATTTTAAAACAAAAATCAAGCAATCCCAGTAGACGTGGAGAACCCTCGTCTCGGGATCCTTCTTTCAAAAAAAATCAAGCAGTCCTAGTTTGACGTGGAGAACCCTCGTCCTAGGACCCCTTCTTTCAAAAAAAATCAAGCAGTCCTAGCTTGACGTGGAGAACCCTCGTCCTAGGACCCCTTTAAAAAAAATCGAACAATCCCAGTAGACGTGGAAAACCCTCGTCTCGGGACCCTTTTTCAAAAATCAAGTAGTCCTAACATGACGTGGAGAACCCTCGTCCTAGGACCCCTTCTTCAAAAAAAAGCAGTCCTAGCATGACGTGGAGAACCCTCGTCCTAGGACCCCTTTTTCAAAAAAATAGTCCTAGTTTGACGTAGAGAACCCCCGTCCTAGGACCCCTTTTCAAAGATATCAAACAGTCTCAACGGACGTGGAGAACCCTCATCCCGAGACCCATTTTCAAAAATTCAAACAATCCCCTCTGACTTGGAGAACCCTTGTCATGGAAAACCCTTTCAGAAAACACAAAAATCCCCTCTGACCCCGCTAGTCAGCGTCATGGGATCCCCCAAAAGCGCGATGACCTAGATAAATCTCTCTGTAAGTGTTCACAGGTTGGTAGCCGCGGATCTGTCATCTTCCGGACCGGATCGCCAATTTTCAGCTTCAGAAGATTTCTCCCACCCCAAATCCCACCAGACAGGGATATACGACAGAGGTGTCTCAAAGCACAGTTCGAGATCGGAGCCCATAACGCTCGCGACTTGCCGCCTAGAGATACGGTGACCGCCTTTTTCGCGAAGTACGCGCCGGATAGCCATGCCTCGAAGCTCTCACCCTTCGGAACGGATTGCAGCCGGTAGCCGCGGAAGAGACATTTGTTCCACCCCAAATCCCACCAGACAGGGATATACGACAGAGGTGTCTCAAAGCACAGTTCGAGATCGGAGCCCATAACGCTCGCGACTTGCCGCCTAGAGATACGGTGACCGCCTTTTTCGCGAAGCACGCGCCGGATAGCCATGCCTCGAAGCTCTCACCCTTCGGAACGGATTGCAGCCGGTAGCCGCGGAAGAGACATTTATTCCACCCAAAATCCCGACAAGAAGGGATATGTCATTCCATAGGCGGAGCCTTTTAGTAGGCAAACCTTTTCCAAGACCGATCTACAGAACGATCGAGTCTTCGACTAGTCCCGACAAGAAGGGATATGTCATTCCGAGGCGGAGCCTTTTAGTAGGCAAACCTTTTCCAAGACCGATCTACAGAACGATCGAGTCTTCGACTAGTCCCAACAAGACGGGATATGTCAACCTTTAGGTGAAGCCTTTTAATAGGCAAACCTTTTCCAAGACCGATCTACAGAACGATCGAGTCTTCGACTAGTCCCAACAAGACGGGATATGTCATTCCATAGGCGGAGCCTTTTAGTAGGCAAACCTTTTCCAAGACCGATCTACAGAACGATCGAGTCTCCGACAAACCCTACAGAACGGGCGCGTCATCCTTAGATTCCTATCAGTCTGGAGTCTCAAGCCAATGGTAGAAACCGCCATAAGGGTCAACTCAAAGGTAGATACCGCCATGAGGGTCAAAACTAAATTCAAAGGTAGAAACCGCCTGAAGGGTCAACTTGATGGTAGAAACCGCCATAAGGGTCAACTTGATGGTAGAAACCGCCATAAGGGTCAACCAAAGGTAGAAACCGCCTGAAGGGTCAACTCAAGGTAGATACCGCCATAAGGGTCAACCAAAGGTAGAAACCGCCTGAAGGGTCAACTCAAGGTAGATACCGCCATAAGGGTCAACCAAAGGTAGAAATCGCCTGAAGGGTCAACTCAAGGTAGATACCGCCATAAGGGTCAAAACCAAATCAAAGGTAGAAACCGCCTGAAGGGTCAACTCATGGTAGAAACCGCTTGAAGGGTCAACTCAAGGTAGATACCGCCATAAGGGTCAACCAAAGGTAGAAACCGCCTGAAGGGTCAACTCAAGGTAGATACCGCCATAAGGGTCAAAACCAAATCAAAGGTAGAAACCGCCTGAAGGGTCAACTCATGGTAGAAACCGCCATAAGGGTCAACCAATGGTAGAAACCGCCATAAGGGTCAACTTGATGGTAGAAACCGCCATAAGGGTCAACTAATGGTATGACCTACCATACAGGTCAGGGCTTAATCTCCCTAGGATATTCTGAACGAGTCCTAGGTATCTTCTTGAGAGTCGTCGCAACCGGCAGCATCTGACGGGTGAGCTTCACGTAAGCCTCTCTCACTCCGGCCCATGTTCGAATTGCAAGAGTAAACCGGTGATTAATTTGAGCATTCATCAAAAGACTTGAAGGTCCGATGTCATAGCATTTCTTCCCCCCCAGTCGAGTCGGTCAAGATCCAGGCGTCATTTTGTCTTTGAAAGCGACCTCTGACGAGCTCACTCTCAAAGAGGGGCAGCTGTTGACACCTGATTTTTGACCATCCGTTATTATAGTTTTTTTATTTCTAAAATTAATTAAAAATAGCAAAAAAGGTCAACAAATTGCAAAATCAACTTTGGAAGCCTTAGCCTAGCCTTAGGAACCAATTTTGAACAAAAAATATTTTTTGAATTTTTTAATATTTTTTGGAATTTATTTAATTATAAAAATACCCAAAAAATTAGAAAAATACCATCCGTGGTCAGAAAATTACACAAAAATATTCTGAAATTTTATTTTAATTATCTCTTCAATATTTTCACTTTTTATTATGGAAATTTGGCTTGGTTCATGGGGTTCCTTCACAAACCTAATCCCGAACCGGGCCTAAAAAATCCTTTTCGAGTCTTTTAATTTTCAATTCTCGGCTTTTATAAGCTATGACATTGGACTCCAAAGTATTGAAATGCAATTGGGTCAATTTGCCCTCCAATTTGATCAATTTTAACCAAAAGGGCTTAATTGCATAAAAATCTTTCAATTTAGTCCCCGGTTTCACAATTTTTGAAATTAAATTTCACACGGGCACACCCATTAAAATTAAACACCTCTACCCAACAGTTTTCATCATGCTGAATCCATTGGTGGGCTCAATTTTGGCTAATTCGATCGTTTAGGCCTTCGATTTGGCGAAATTAAATTTCGGATCCTAGGGACAATTTGGGGTTTTCACATAATTTCAATAAATTGATTCACGAAAATACCCATATTTGATGTAAAACATGTCAAGGAATCCGATTTTGCCATCAATTTCATGAAAAGAGGTCATTTGGGGGGTCAATTTGGCGATTTGGGCGATTTGGCCGAACCGGGCCGGTCGGGTCCGACCCGACCCGACCCGGCCCGACCCGGGTCTGCAGCAAATGCACAGAATGTGCAGAACGTGGGCAGTGAGGCAGGGGAAAAACAGGGCATGGGCGACGCGGCTTCGGGAAGAAAAAAAGGCGACACGGCGTGGGGGACGATGGCAGGCGTCGGGGGTCGTGAGTTGCAGTGGCGTGGGGCATAAAAAATGGCCGGTCGGCCACCACGAACCGGCGAAGATCCTCGGTTTTTAAACCGAGCTCGGCCAAGGAGGAAAAAAATTTTGGGGAGATTTTTCGAGCAAATCCGGAGCAAGACAAGCTTGCCGGCACCTCTTGGAGCCTGAGGGGAGCTTCGGTCGCCGTCGACGGTCGCGGAATAGGTCGGTATCTTCCCCGACCTCCATTTTTCTCTGCGCACACCATGTGTTTGATGAAATGCCCGATGGAGTCCCGAACGTTTTGACTCTCGGTCGAGCTCGACCCGAGCTCTATTTGTGCGGTTCTAATCTTTAAACTACACTAGAGTTATCCCTAACCTCGTGTTGACCTTCGTTTCGCATTAAAACTCGACAAAAACCGAGGGCCGGAGCTTCGCCGGCCATGGTTCGGACGGGAGCTCGACGAGGGATTTCCGGCGGCCGCCGACCATCAAGGAACCCCAAGTAAGCTTCTAAACCACCATTGGATGCCATGTGAATGAAAGAAATCGAGTTTAAACAAATAAAAATTTTCTGTGAATTCTTCGCCGGAGCCGGTTCGGTCGCCGGATTTTTGGGGCGGTTCCCGACGTGTTTCTTGCCATGTTTTGGTCTTATATTGATGTTGAGTGTCTAAGGAGTCGAATGCCGCAAGAACGGGCGAAAAATACCAAGTTTCGGGCCCGTTTCGCAATTTTCCGGCGACCTCGCCGGAATTTTTACTATTCCCGCCGGATTTTTCACTGTTCATCGTCTTCTCCGGCGACCCTCCGGCCGGTCAACGGTCAACGGCCGACGTGGCGTGCCACGTAGGCAGCCACGTCAGCCGGGTGGGGGCCACGTGGAATTTTTATGCATAAAACAAAATGAACGGTCCCGATCGTGACACGTGTCGCGATCTCGTCTTTTTGGGAAAATAATAAATGATTTTCTGATAATTAATTCAAATCAATCCGACGGCCGAGAATGTGCCAAGTGGCTTTCTGTGGATCGTCCGATCTTGTCCAAGATCGGACGCACCAGGAGTAGCCACGTGGCACAACGTGGAGCGTTCGATCCGAAGGTTTTTCTAAAAAAAGAAACTAATTGATTTTTGATCCAATGGCTACGATGTGGCCACGTGGCTCACTGAGGGACGTCCGATCTAGTCTTTGATCGGACGCACGAGACGAAGCCACGTGGCACGACGTGGACCGTCCGATCCGGGGAATTTTCGGATAATTAAATAAAATAGATAAAAAATCAAAAAAATTGTTAAAAAATGGAAAAAATGTTTAAAAATATAAAACGGCGTCGTTTTAGGCCGGTTTCGACCCCTAGGGTCGGGCCGGGCGCCCGAGAGGCGTGGGCCGGGTTTGACCCGGCCCGGAAAATATTTTTAAATATTAAAAAATTCAGAAAATAATAAAAAAATAATAAAATAATCAAAAAAATCAATAAAAAAATAAAAAAAATAAAAAAAAATTCGGAAAATTCAGAAAAATTCTAAAAAATTCCAGAAAATAGGAAATGACCACATTCAACTGGTCACGACCTGTTTCGGGTCTTTTGACCCCCGATCTTTCCAAAAATGACGGTTTTGCCCTTTCGGCAAACCGTCTTCCAAAAAATTTCTAAAAAATCCAGGAAAATCCCAAAAAATAGGAAATGGCCACAAACAACTGGCCAAGACTCATTTCGGGTGTTTTGAACCCCGAACCTTCTTGAAAATGACGATTTCGCCCTTTGGGCGAATTGTCTTCCAAAAATTGAAGAAAAGTCAAGAAATTCCAAAAAATTCTCAAAAATGGGAAATGGCCACAATCAACTGGCCTTGGAATATTTTGGGTAATTCGGTATCCAAACCTTCCAAAAATGACAATTTTGCCCTTCGGGCTAATTGTCCCCGAATCTTCCCATTTTACCCCTAACCCTAAATCACATCTTCCCTAAGCCCTTAGGGCTATACTAGGAGGCCAATGATTGAAATTGATGTGCATTGACATGATTTATTTATGCACTTGACTTGCGCTCTCGTTAAATTGATTGTGATTGATAGGACTAGTATTCCAATCTGCATGAAACCCTGAATCAAACCTATCTCACCCAAAATTGCGTCTGCATGAACTCTTAGTCAGGAAAATCACTCGCGTTAGGTACCGAAAGGGCGTTGGTAATGACACCGACGTAACCAAGTCCCCGAACCCAAAATCTCTGGTTCCGCAGAACTGATCGATCTCTCCCAATCGGTCAGTAAGGTTTCCGGTCTACCCTCCAAGAAAGACCGGTGGCGACTCCAAATGCATGCACAAGTTGCACATGCCACCACGACCACACTAAGGTCGAAAGCGATCGACTCTTATCGTCGAATCCTTAAAGATATACTCCCGCCGCGATTTGGTATGGGCCTGGGAGGGCCCGCGCCGATCTAAAGCCCGCGATCCACATTTCAGAGTGGGGGCCCGCGATCGGTAATCCATTAGCCGCGTCCGATTTCGGACGGGTCGCGACAGAGAAGTAATCCATGAGTGGATGTGCCAGTTAAATATCGATATATACGCTTGACAGCTTGCAAATGAGGTAATCTAGGTTGATGCATAAATTGGCTAACCAAGTTCACAGCAAAGCTAATATCAGGTCTAGTCATGGAGACATACTGCAAAGCACCAACCATTTATCGATAGAGCATTGGGGAAGTAAGAAGCTCACCATCATCAACAGATAATAGAGTTTTCGATGCCAATGGAGTAGAAACAGGCTTTACCTTGGCAAGGTCAAATTTGCGCAAAAGACTATCTACATACTTAGCTTGAGATAAAAGCGTATCGGTAGATCGGTGATGAGCTTCGATGCCAAGAAAATAATGAAGTGGTCCAAGTCCTTCATAGCAAATTCTTGTGAGAGGCGAGTAATCAAAGACCGTAATAAATTAGGAGTATCACCGGTGACAAGGATATCATCAACATACAGTAGAAGATATAGACGACCCCGAGAAGAAGCATAGACAAATAACAAAGGATCGGCCTTACTTGCCATGAAACCCAATGATAATAAAAAATTGCTGAATCGAAGAAACTACGCACGTGGAGCTTGCTTTAAACCATAAATGGCTTTTTGGAGATGACACACGTGATTTGGATATTCGGCATTAGAGAAACCGGGAGGTAGGCGCATGTAAACTTCCTCACAAAGAATGCCGTGCAAGAAGGCGTTCTTAACATCAAGTTGACGAACATCTCATCCTGATGAAATAGCAATAGAGAGAACAATCCGAATTGTAGCGAGTTTAACGACTGTCGCGACCCGTCCGAAAGCGGACGCGGCTAATGGATTACCGATCGCGGGCTTTAGATCGGCGCGGGCCCTCCCAGGCCCATACTAAATCGCGGCGGGAGTATTTTTTGAGGGATTCGACAATAAGAGTCTATCGCTTTCGACCTTCAGTGTGGTCGTGGTGGCATGTGCAACTTGTGCATGCATTTGGAGTCGCCACCGGTCTTTCTTGGAGGGTAAACCGGAAACCTTACTGACCGATTGGGAGAGGTCGATCAGTTCTGCGGAACCAGAGATTTTGGGTTCGGGGACTTGGTTACGTCGGTGTCATTACCAACGCCCTTTCGGTACCTAACGCGAGTGATTTTCCTAGCTAAGAGTTCATGCAGGCGCAATTTTAGGTGAGGTAAGTCTGACTTTGCACATTAACCAGTTTAACATGCTCACGTAAATAAATAGATGCCAATCACATAAACATCTATCCTACGTGGTGATCATAGAATTATGATTTAATGGGTCTCGAGCCAATAAGACCACATTTAATCATTTTAATATTTTAATAACGGAGAGCCGCTCTTCGCTTCTTCTTGGTTTCTTGAACTCTTCAAGAATCGGGCCCCAAAGAGCTCGCCGACTTAAAAGGCTCCTCCACGTAATCCTCGTAGCATTTACATCAACAATTGACTATGCTAAAAATAAAGATTACATGAAAAATAAAAGGAGTACGCAGCCTCCATTTAATAATTACAACCTCAAATATATAAATAATCACCATACATTCATACATACATCAATCACATTGATTAGGGATTTTTCCATGATCACCACCCTTCCACGTAAGTAATAAATTCACAATTTAAAACTTAGGAAGGCACAATAAAAATTCTACGTTGAATCATATTCAGAATTTTTACGTAAAATAAGATAGCCATAAATTTTCGATTCAAAATTGATTTAGTCTCAATTTTTGCTACGTTGATTAATTTATCATATAAAATAATCAACATCCATTAGCCATGTAAGACGAACAATTCGTTAATACATATTGGCCATAGTATTGCAAAAATTGCAAAAAATCAATTAAATGCACGAAAACACCTAAGGATCGGCTCTGATACCACTGTTGGGATCCACGTAACACGTAGCGGAAATAAATAACAACCCATACATGTATCTCCAGAGGCGTACTTCGTGCATTTCAATCGAAAAAAATCACAAAGTCTCAAAGGGAGTAAATGGATTACCTCTCGTAGCGTGCTTGAACGGAGGTGTCGGTTCGATGTTCTTCGATCTCAGCCTCCACAAGTGTTAGGCATCTAGTTCGGACGCACCACCAATTGACGAACGGGGAGACGACTAATAACTCCACAACAATTGTGCTAGCAATATGCGGAATTAATATTCCAACTTAGTATATTTTGCTCACTCAAGATTATGAGAATATAGAGAGTGTTTGTGTTCTTCTCTCTAAGCTCTCAAAAATTTGCACACTCTACAAAATGTCTCCCCCCTCTAAGAATTTTCTCAACGTATGTCCTCTCTCTCCAGCTGTCGCGACCCGTCCGAACGCGCCGATCCAAAGCCCGCGATCCGCACCCTTGTGCGGGGGAAGGCCCGCGATCGGTAATCCATTAGCC
Organism: Rhodomyrtus psidioides; assembly: GCA_021437785.1. Classification (NCBI taxonomy): domain Eukaryota; kingdom Viridiplantae; phylum Streptophyta; class Magnoliopsida; order Myrtales; family Myrtaceae; genus Rhodomyrtus; species Rhodomyrtus psidioides. Next base: position 14,665,075 of record JAILYB010000003.1, on the reverse strand, counting down.
GCGTCCTCTTTCGGACGGGTCGCGACAGCTGGCGACTCCGCTGGGGACGGTGTTTTAGAACCTATGGTTCTAGACCCCAAGTGGACTTAGACCGTAAAACGCTGAGTGATATTTCTAACCCTGCAGGCGCTCTTGAAGGTGAGGTAAGTCTGCTCATGATAGGTGTTATTTGTTTTTGCAGATTGGAGTGATAAGGGGGGTAGTCTGTGATTAACATTGTCTTATGCAGGTTGGCGTAGAAATGTATGCTGTGTTGATGATTTGGAGCGCTGATTGATAAACTGTTGTGCATGACTTACATTATGATGATCACGACACATGGACACACACAACCGCGCCTAAAACCCCGGGCGCCGCCTATAGGAAAACAATAGAAGGGATTGAAATTGGAATCTCCGTGAGGAAAAACACGAGGTAATCCACTTTTCAATTCCGCTCATTTTGAACTATGGATCGAGCCCCAATGCAACGATAGTTGTGCAATGGAATCTGCTCTTTCTAGAACTCGAGATGGGAGCCTTGGCCTTAGGTTCCAAACCCTTTTGATTTTTAGAGTCAAACCTCACTTGTCTCATGCGCATGTATATGGATGGTTGGTATACCTAAAACCAAAAAATCATTGGGTACCTCTCATGGTAAGATCTTGCCTTTTCTATTTAAATTCACTTGCAGCCTTTTATTTCGCACAACATGCTGCATTCATCGAGTCCGATGGTTGAGTCTAAATTCCACTTTAGAGTACGGATTGAAGAGATGATCTCTCCAAGTCAGTCCCACATCCCGGACGTATTCAAATATGAGCGACGCGTTATCCGCCATCGGACTGTCGGGACATTCAAACGGAGTTTACCCTCTTCGAGCTGTCCAAGGAATGATCCAGTAACCATACCGATAGTTAAAGGACACACGATAACAGCAAATCCGAGACACCTGCCGGACATTATCAAAAGGGTATCTAATGAAAACGAAGACCCGAAATAGCCAGTCCGAAGACATCAAGCGTCGTCCCCCGAAGACCCGACTTGGGGCATCTCTTTAGGTTATTAAGGGTCACGTTCCAGTCGTCCCTTTTCTTTTATCAGGATCATCGAGTCTGTAAGGAACACCCGTCTGTTGGTCCCCCATCTATCTTTTACACATCGATTCCTAAGTCTTGTCTAAGTGTCTTGACATTGGAATGTGACACTAGAATTTCTCTCAACCATTCGAATTTTTCGGTTCAATTGCGTGTCTTACCCAGATGAAATTTTCGTTAGAACTCGTACTTGGCATGTTTAAACCCAAGTACGAGAATCTAACATTCATTTCATGGTGCGCCGGACATGGAATTGAACCGGTCTATAGCATGCATCATTGGTAATCCTTGGTAATTAACTAAAGTCGTCCATGTTTCCTGAATTCAAGAGGAGACATGATATCCAAGTTACCTTCGGAAAAATCATTTCAATTTGGATGTCCTATCTCTCACCGAATTTAGGACACATTGGAATTGCATTTTTATCTTCTTGGAAATTCCACAGATTTTCTGGGGATTTGCCAAAAGTAATAACCATGGATTACGCTCCTTTTAGTTTTATGTTTTCTCTTGAAAAACATCGGTAAAAACTTTTCACATGAGGTTAAGGCTTGTGTAATAGTCCTTATCTTCGTTATTCACAAGAAAGCATAAAATTGAAAGGATTTATGCTTTACTTCCATTTCTAACATAGTCTTGTCATTCGAACAGGCAATTTCCAAAATCAAAATCCAAAGACTTGTGTGAAGAATCAGTCACAAGTTAAAAGCACTGGACCACCCTAGAGAGTCAACTGATGAGGGAAGACCAGGGAATCCTCAAGAAAAATAGTCTACTGATGAGGGCATCTTGCCATCTTTCAAGACGTGGAACAGCATGCAATCAAAGGAGCCACATGCGGAAGAGAGTTAGCTGTAATCTAATCTCTTTAAATTTAAAAATTTGCTGATTGTGTTTTATTGATCCTTAGGAGTGGTGCTTCAAGAAGATTGAAACTGGCTGACAACTCGAGCCACTAAGATTGAAACTGGCTGACTTCTCACCAAGACAGCATACTGGGGCAATGCCCACCAAGATGAAAAGGAACGGGAAACTCCAAACAGCAGATATCCCCAAATTGAAAAGAGAATCGTAAAAATTATGAAGTGGATCAAAGCAGTCAACTGGGGCAAATCCCACTTAACTAGGGCAAACGCCACCTAACCGGGGCAGCAGGGTCAAGTGTAAAGACGTGTCGTTCCTAATTGATTTTCAATCAGATACCGGCATAATATTTCCTATCTTTTCCTCTCAGGTGAAAAACAGGTAGAGAAGGAAAATCCATTTATGGATAGACACGAGGGACATGTTTTACATGGCATACATTTGTCGAAAATGTCCTCATCCGATCACGTGAAAGATGATCATGGAACGATGGTGAAACTGTGATGACGAGAATGAACGGGCCTATTGAAAAATTTCCAGCATCTTGGATGCCAGAAGTGACCAGGGCGGGGATAGTAAATCCGTAGTCGTTTCAATTAAAGCTCCTTATGCAGCAATCGAGTCACTCATTCATTTCATCGTACAGGTGGAATAAAAGATTGTTAAACCGTAAGGTGAATGCGACAAGACACAATGAAGAAAATTGTTGCTTGTGAAGTAACACTCCAGGATGTTGAAGTACTCAGCCACAAGTAAACCCGTGCTTGCTGATGTCAAACAACAGAATGATCGAGGGATGTCATGAAATGACGACAAGGCAAAATATGCATGAAGAATTTGGAATGCATGGATGAGACCAAGAAGTATCAAACGTTGCAGAACATCAAATGCTGAGATCTTCGGAAGATTGAATACACCAACACGGCATGATCAAACTGCCTGCAACTAAATCAGCCGGCCCAGGCGAATCACTCAGTGGCTGGTGGCAAATCGCTCCTCTACCCGAAAAGGGTACCAAATGTCGGATATGCCGAATTCACCATAGGGATGTGCAGGGAAAGTTTTCGAAGCAATAGCTATCACCCACGAAGCATGATGAAGTGGAGTAATCCACCAAAGACGAAACACACTAAGCCCTTCTAGATGAGGAAGAGAGCGATGCGGGGCCATTCATTCGGGCAAAAGGACGTATCGTTCCAAAATGATTATTTTCTTGATGTGAGAATAATGTTTCCTTTCATTTCCTCTCAGGTGATGATCAAAAGCTGAGGACCCAAGATGCAGTGCCTTCAAATGACCAAACAATGAGTATCCTTTTCATGGCATCTCAGACATGCACTCTAGTTAAATATTTTCGAGAGCATTCTAATGACTCAATTTGGGAACAAAACCTTTGAGAAAATCTAAAGAAACTTCTCATCATTTAGAAATCTTTGTGAAAAGAACACTTAAAAAGAAAAATTCAAGTTTTGCAGATTGACACATCTGATAAAAATGCTTTCTCTGAATAGAGTGAAAAGCACGAACTCATTTTTCGTTGCTAGCATACATAACATGCATCATGCATATCATGCACATATCCTGCATACAGAGAACCCAAAGGGAGAAATGTCGGTTCCCACAGGACAATTTTCAAGGGTAAATTGTATCGACTCTAATAGTCAATTATACATGTCATTTACTCATGAGGTCTTTTCTTTTCAACAGGCGAACATCAAATACCTCAAATGGCGACTGTAATCGAGAGAATCACCGAACCGCCACATGACAAATCCCAAGAATATCAAGCTGTCTAAAGACAGAAGAAAATAATCAAAGACTCTGGCAATTGAGACAGATGACCAGAATTGACAAAAATTTAAAGAGGCAAGTTCCCCCACTTTCTTCGAGAAGCCAAGCCGGGGAAAAATTCTCGTGAACCCCCAGGAGAGTGCATCGGACCAGGGTTATCAAACCTAGAGATGACAAACATCAAGACAAGCCTCACTGGGGCCAAATATTTAAAAAGCACAGTTCCTTCAAACTTTGGAAAGGCGAAACCTCTAAGGGAGTATCTCTTTCCTAAAATTCCAAATGAAGTCCGACGCCCGTCTCTTCATGTACAAGTGCATGGGCGTCTTCAGATTGGATTGAAAATCGCCAACAAACACGGGAAGTTCTAAGGCATGTTGCCAAGACGAATACCGCCCAATTGGGGCAAAGCAGTTGTTGACGTGATTAAGGATCATTTCACGAACAACACCCACAAGTGCAGACGAGAGGAAGCAACATTCGTCGTCCACATCAGTATACGATACTGAAGTAACCCTCACCAAATGTGGCGCGTCAACAATCGACCAAAGAGAGGAATACGTCAGTAAGACGTCATCATGAATCCCATGAGAGAAGACATTCCCGAAGAGGATAAGGATTGCGACAAAATACGAAAATGAAGTTAGCCGGGGCAAGCGTCGCCTAGCTATGACAAATCACGCATAACTAGGGCGAGTGAATCATTTATACACTGGACAAAGAAAGATGTGTCTTCTCCGGCAAAGTCAATGGACGCTATTGCAGAGTCGTTCGCATCAGAATTGAACCCTGGGATACCAACCTGGGTAACGGTAATTTTGTATCGTTCCAATTTGATCTCCAAAGATCTCACATTTAACATGAGTTTTTCTTCATTTAACAGGAAGTCATTGGCGCTAAAAAGCCATGAAAGAAAACAGCTCGCCGACCTAGGGGGCGAAAAGAAATATCAGTTGCAGGAGACAGGTTGCTAGGAAACGAAACCCTGGAAAAGGACGTACAATGCGTCCAAGAGCATGAATGGATCTCCTCCAGTGCAAATCCTTGAGAAGGATTCATTGCCAACCAGATGGAGGAATCATGGCCACAAGATAGATGGCCAACTTCTGCAAGCCGCACGTTTATGTTCAAACGGAAACACAAAACAGAATAAGGCGGTATCGTTACAATCTATCTTGAATTTTGGAATACAAACTGACACCTAACTCTCGTCCTTGACAGGGGTTCGCCAACAAGGCGAAGCAGGATTTTTACAACCCTTGCATACTTGTCGGAGCACATGACCAAGGGTAAGATGTATCGTTCCGATTTTTGAAAAATTCGCGAACATACAATGACATGTTTCTTCTACATTTTCAGGGACCTCCAGCCATGGTGGACAGGTAAGTACCCCTTTTCTCAACCCAAAACAAAAAAGAAAAAAAAAAGAGAAAAAGAAAAGCTTTTAGAATCTAATGTCTACAAAAGACATAGAGTTCTAACTCCATTAACAATCATGTTTTGAAAACAGGAGGTTGTCTAAACATGATTAGAACATGCATGGTGCAGCATAAAATCCCCTTGACGGGTAAAATTTTTGGAGAAGATGAAAGAGATTTTTTCCAAGCAAAAGTTATTCAAAACTTTCAAAAGGACGTTTTCTCAAAAGACGAGAGGCAAAGCCTAATCCAAACACGTTCTATACACACTTGAGAGAGAAGTGGAGCGGATCAGGTAGCAAAATCTGGACCTAAGGAAGTAGGGATTATTCGCAGCAATTACATGGATTGGGACGACGGAGGCATTCGTTTCATATCCCCAAACACTACAGGTGACCATTGACAACCCATTTGAACGGCAATTTTCATTCTCAACCCGGTCAAGAACCACCCCACATTGGGGCAAAAAGGGAGCAAGTCCAGCGGCATCAGGAGAAAATGGTTAGAAATTTTCTTGCTCGGACTAACATTAATCTTTGTGTGTTGTTTATATGGTAATCCAAATGCCATAGGATGACGAGAAGCATTTATTTCTCTATCCCACACACCATATTCTTTGCACAGCCAAGTTGAGCCTGCAAATTCGTTTCATGAACCCATTGGTGATCATTCCAAGACGGAAGCAGCACCACTTCAAAAATGGAAGAGTTCAAGACTCAGGGATTGCGAAGAGGATTCCCGGGCTGATATTTAAAGCATGTTTAGACTTTCAGACATATGTCTGACATGATCCCATCGAGGATGAGAAGAACCGGGATTTCAAAAAAATAATAATAATAATCCCTAGCATCAAGAAAAAGCAAAGTGCCTGGTAAAAGCAAGGCCGATGCTCGTGTAAGTTGTTTGATTGATCCACAATGAAGCCCGGATGGGAAAAGAGGAAATCCCTGAAGGAGCCAAATCAAAAAAGGGCTGCTCCCCAAAATGCTGCCAAGCACAGAATAAAGACATGGAGAGAGTCGGTCTCTGAATGCAACAAGAGACTCTTTCTAAAGAGCTGGTGCACACATCAAAGTCGGTTGCGCACCTCAAAAACTAAAGATGCAGAAAGGAAAGGACAGGTGGCAAATCAGCAATGATCACCAATGTCAAACCCGCCATGAATTCTGGGCCAAAAACGAGCCTTTTTCGGTCCCCAATCCTACCAATGTTACAACCCTGAAACAGTCTTCTCTGACTAAGACACTTGGGTTAACATATAGCTTAGCTCGAAGAAGTACAAGCAAGACTATTTCTTTCTCATTTTGCAGGGTTCTTGACTTGTAAACCCGGAGCAGATGGTGAAGACTTTCATTCAATGGCCTCGACTCCAAAGCGGGTCCCCCTTGAAAACCAATAACCAAGCCCAACATTACGGTCCCGTGGAAGACCTCCCGACCGATCAAAATGTATGCGCTGCGAATGAGCCTGAAACCTAGACATAGGTTAGTTGGGAATTGAGTGCATCCCCTATAAAAAAACCACTATCTCAAAACAGGTGAGAAGACCTCCTTGTCGAGAAATATTCCAATTGATGTTTTGAACAAACTTTTTTTGAAATTTTCAAACTGTTGATCCAGATTTTCCATGCAAGGAATTTGTGATCACATTTACATGTTGCAAGAATGCTTTGGATAACCTCCAGCATCAAAATGCACATTTCACAATTAAAACTTAAGTCCTACGGTTTTTGTCAAATGGACAGCCGTGGTCTTCCCAAAGATTACTAACGTTTTCTTGGTGAAGAAAAATCTTTCAGGCTCAAACTTCTGCAGGATACCTGGAGAACCCAGCTCCCAGAATGTCGCCTCAACAGACCCAAGTGAAGCTTTGTCAAGATAAAATCTTTCACTGCTTCAAAACTGAATTCCCGACAAATTTCGGGATCTTTCAAAAGAATGGATGATGATAGAACCCTTTTTCAAAAGAAGTCGGCAAACTGTCCCAGCAGACGTGGAGAACCCTCGTTCCGGGACCTTTTTTCAAGATCAAGTAGTCCTAGCTTGACGTGGAGAACCTTCGTCCTAGGACCTCTTTTCAAAATATCAAACAGTCCCAGCGGACGTGGAGAACCCTCGTCCAAAGACCCCTTTTCAAAAATCAAGCGGTCCTAGCATGACGTGGAGAACCCTCGTCCCAGGACCCCTTTTCAAAAATCAGGCAGTCCTAGCATGACGTGGAGAACCCTCGTCCTAGGACCCCTTTTCAAAAATCAGGCAGTCTCATCGGACGTGGAGAACCCTCGTCATGAGACCCCTTTTCAAAAATCAAGCGGTCCTAGCATGACGTGGAGAACCCTCGTCCCAAGACCCCTTTTCAAAAATCAGGCAGTCCTAGCATGACGTGGAGAACCCTCGTCCTGGGACCCCTTTTCAAAGAAAGAAAACCTGGTATGGTGAGTCAGAAGCCACGAAGGAAGAAATGAAAACCCGGTATGGTGAGTCAGAAGCCACGAAGGAAAGAAAATAAACCCCTGGTATGGTGAGTCAGAAGCCACGAAGGGAGAAATGAAAACCTGGTATGGTGAATCAGAAGCCACGAAGGGAGAAATGAAAACCTGGTATTGTGAGTCAGAAGCCACGAAGGAAGAAATGAAAACCCTGGTATAGCGGATCGGAAGCTACGAATGAAGAAGTGAAACCCCTGGTATAGCAGATCAGAAGCTACGAAGGTGAATAAAAAAAAAGGGTCGGCAAACTGTCCCAGCAGACGTGGAGAACCCTCGTCATGAGACCCCTTTTCAAAAATCAGGCAGTCCTAGCATGACGTGGAGAACCCTCGTCCTAGGACCCCTTTTCAAAAATCAGGCAGTCTCATCGGACGTGGAGAACCCTCGTCATGAGACCCCTTTTCAAAAATCAAGCGGTCCTAGCATGACGTGGAGAACCCTCGTCCCAAGACCCCTTTTCAAAAATCAGGCAGTCCTAGCATGACGTGGAGAACCCTCGTCCTGGGACCCCTTTTCAAAGAAAGAAAACCTGGTATGGTGAGTCAGAAGCCACGAAGGAAGAAATGAAAACCTGGTATGGTGAGTCAGAAGCCACGAAGGAAAGAAAAGAAACCCCTGGTATGGTGAGTCAGAAGCCACGAAGGGAAAAATGAAAACCTGGTATGGTGAGTCAGAAGCCACGAAGGGAGAAATGAAAACCTGGTATGGTGAGTCAGAAGCCACGAAGGAAGAAATGAAAACCCTGGTATAGCGGATCAGAAGCTACGAATGGGGAAGTGAAACCCCTGGTATAGCAGATCAGAAGCTACGAAGGTGAATAAAAAAAAAGGGTCGGCAAACTGTCCCAGCAGACGTGGAGAACCCTCGCCATAAGACCCCTTTTCAAAAATCAAGCGGTCCTAGCATGATGTGGGGAACCCTCGTCCCAGGATCCCTTTTCAAAAATCAGGCAGTCTCATCGGACGTGGAGAACCCTCGTCATGAGACCCCTTTTCAAAGCAAATCAAAGGTAGAAACCGCCTAAAGGGTCAAATCAAAGGTAGAAACCACCTAAAGGGTCAAATCAATGGTAGAAACCGCCTAAAGGGTCAATTCAAGGTAGAAACTGCCTCAAGGGTCAAACCAAAGGTAGAAACCGCCTAAAGGGTCAATTCAAGGTAGAAACCGCCTGAAGGGTCAAACCAATGGTAGAAACCGCCTAAAGGGTCAAACCAAAGGTAGAAACCGCCTGAAGGGTCAAATCCAGGTAGAAACCGCCATAAGGGTCAAACTAAACTTGAAGGTAGATACCGCCTAAAGGGTCAAATATGGTAGAAACCGCCACAATGGTCAACTCATTGGTAAATACCGCCGTAAGGATCAACGCAAAGGTCCGATCCACCATACGGATCAAAATCCTTGGCAAATCCCCCAGCGTGGGATGCGCCCTTCTTAGGTTCCTACCAGTTAGGAATCCCATGATGGTATGACCTACCATACAGGTCAGAGCTTAATCTCCTTAGGATATTCTGAACGAGTCCTAGGTATCTTCTTGAAAGTCGTCGCAACTGGCAGCATCTGACAGGTGAGCTTCAGGTAAGCCTCTCTCACTCCGGCCCATGTTCGAATTGCAAGAGTAAACCGGTGATTAACTTGAGCATTCATCAAAAGACTTAAGGGTCCGATGTCATAGCATTTCTTTTCCCCAGTGGAGTCGCCAGCTGTCGCGACCCGTCCGAAAGAGGACGCGGCTAATGGATTACCGATCGCGGGCCTTCCCCCGCACAAGGGTGCGGATCGCGGGCTTTGGTATGGGCTTGGGAGGGCCCGCGCCGATCCAAAGCCCGCGATCCGCACCCTTGTGCGGGGGAAGGCCCGCGATCGGTAATCCATTAGCCGCGTCCTCTTTCGGACGGGTCGCGACAACGACCGGGCTAAAAGTCTCATCATAATCCAATCCTGCTTGTTGCTTAAATCCTTGTGCAACTAGACAAGCTTTGAAGCGTTCAATAGTTCCATCGGATTTCTCCTTGATCTTAAAAACCCATTTACAACCAACTAAATTTTTAGAAGGGTCAGGTGGTACAAGATCCCACGTGTGATTAGTGACCAAGGCGTTAAATTCATCTGTCATGGCCGCTTTCCAACGTGGGTCAAGAATAGCCTTAGAATAGCAAGTCGATGTCTCTTCATAAAAAAATTAGAGAGATTAAAAATTTTCCTTGATCTAGAAATGCTAGATTTAGCACGAGTTTGCATAGGATGAGTGGGAAGAGATGATACATAAGTGGATGAACTAAGTGGAGATGTAGAGAGAATTTGTGAATCTGATGTAGAAGAAATTTGGTTAGAAGTCGAATTAGATTGAAACACATTGAGTGGGTTCAAAAGAAGAAGCGGTGAAGATGAAAAAGAATTGGAATCAAATTGGGTAGATTGAGAAGTTGAGAGAGATATATTAAGAGGTTTGCTCTGAATATTTGAGAGAGGCGGAGGAGGAGATGGATGCTCAAAGGAGGTAGAAGAAAGAATTGGTTGATTGGAGGAAATAATAAGGGAATGGATTGAATTGAAAGAATTATTTATTGAACTAAGAGTCGAAGGACTTTGTGAAAAGGAAAAATTCTCCTCATCAAACCGAACATGACGACTAATAAAAACACGACCACTTGACCGATCAAGGAAACGATAACTTTTGTGATTTGACGCATACCCAAGAAAGACACATGGCATAGAATGAGGTGCAAGTTTATGGGAGAAAACGATAACAAGCACAACCAAAAACTCGAAAGAACGAAAAATCAAACTTAAACCCAAACAGACAATGAAAATGGGAAAATCGGATAACACAGGAGTAGGAAGCCGATTAATAGTGTAAACGGCAGTGAAAAGAGCATCAACCCAATACGAAGGAGGCATATGAGCATGGATTAATAAGGTTCGACACATTTCAACTAAATGTCTGATTTTGCATTCTGACAGACCATTTTGAGATGGAGTATCTGGACAAGAAATGCGTTGAATAATACCATTTTTACGTAAATATGTTTTGAACGAATTACTGGTATATTCACCTCCCCCATCAGTCTGTAGGAATTTTACTTTTGCATTGCACAGATTTTCGATGAAACAACGGAAGCGATGAAAATGAGTAGGCACTTCAGATTTATTTTTCATCGAAAAATCCAAGTGAATAAGAAGGATTGACCACCATAGTACCATTATGATCATTGATAAGCTTTTGCAGACATAGAAAAGATCCATCTACATATCCCAGCAGATCGTTGCAAATTAGAATCGATTCAAACTGAGATTTTCACAAGAGATAATTATCCGCATCAAGTTTGATGGAGACAAGATTAGTGATATTGGGAAGAAGAAGAGATGACTAGGTTGATTGGATGCTAGTAATTGGAGCAGCAGCAGCAGCAAAGATCGGAGCAGTAGGAAAAAGAGAAGAAGAGGCGAAGGAGGGCGGTATATTATTGAGAGATGATGGAAAATTAGAATTAGCAGAAAAAGAAGATGATGACCAAAGAGATGGTAGAGAAGAAGAAAAAATCATAGATGTACCGAACATTGTTGAGGTGGTAATTGGAGCAAATGAAGTGTTGATTTGAGATGAAGTTGTTGAAGAACGTGATGCGTTTTCCTGCTTTGATACAATGTTGATGTTTAGAGTAAGAGAGAAATAATGACAGAGTGTTTATGGTGGCTCAACCCAAACTAGGGTTGTGTATGATGTATTTATATAAGCGACTAATTACAACAAGGGTACAGATAAACACAATTACAGAAATACCCCAATATACATATAATTACACATTAATACACTTAAGTGAATTGGAGAAAAAACTATCAATTTAGTGTCAGTGTGAAAGATTTCGGTCAAATAGTCCACGCGGCATTTTTTTTTATTAATTTTTTAATGTTACTTGGATAGTTTAAAAAAATGCCAGTCCATATGGCAATTAAAAAAAAGCACACGTGGCAATTTTTTAAAGCGGACTGAATTTTTACAGATTAACCTAATTTTTCTAAAAATATATTAAATTAAAAAAAGCTTAAAACTTATTAAAAGAGAAGAAGAAGAATAATAATAAGAACTGCCTCGCAAAGTGGTTAGGGTTGTAAAAGCGCTCACCGCAGCAACTAGTATTTTTTTATACTTTTTTACGTTTTTAGCCTTTTTCTTGGTTGTTAGCTCATTTTCAATTTTTTTAATATTACGCAAAATTTTTCATTAACTTTTAGATTTTTTATTGCTAACTGCGATCTTCCAACGAATCATATAGATATCACATCAGATTTCTGGCAAAGCTCACCGGAATTGTTTCTTAAATAATTATTTCTCACAAAAATTGAATCTTAAGTGATTGAAAAAAAGGGTATCGACACCAAATTAAGTGCCAAGAGAGGAGTTGATAGGGCCTCGTACAAGTAAGTGAACGGAAATGGTAAAACAAACTACCGAGAGAAATGGGTAAAAGAAATTTCCATCCAAGATTTAATAATTGGTCTATTCTTAGTCTAGGTAATACAAACAAAAAGGAGTTCGACAGGAAAATCGTTTCGATCCAATCCATTCTTGGAGTCAAATAAAGCCTATGCTTGCTTGGATCGGGATGTAAGGCCTAGCCTGAGATACTTCCCGCGCGGTTTAGCTAATTCTCATTCAAAAAAGGGAAACTTGGGAAAGCGCACAACCCGGCTGTGTGTTGATACCGGAAACTACAACTGAACCCTACACAAATATTGTTGTCACGACCACAATTGTCACTTACAGTGTCCTTTTGTCTTATTGAAAGTCATGGAGTATTTTAAGAAAACAGCACCAATTCTAGAGGCTAACTTGAGTTTTCCTTCATGTCGGCCATTTAGTGTCAGTGTCACTTCATTAACCAGGTATATATCAAGCTACTAATCGTGGGAATGAAACTCCCTTTAATTCTACTGCGGAGCAATGAGAGGTCCTAAGGGATCAATAAAAAAAACAAAAAAATTGACACACCTCTCTTCTCCCCCCCCCCCCCCCCCCCACAAAAAAAAAAACCAATGACACGTGTTAACTCTTCATTGGCCCCTGTCATACACATGGCGAGCCACCATTAGACACTGTCACTTTACACGTGGCAACCATCCGCATTTGATTTCTCATTATGTAGATAGCCACGTGGTAAGATCCCATCCATTAACCAAGAGCTCTCTCGCACTGCAAGTATCCATAGCAGATGGATTAGATATGCTGGTTTAAGGTGATTATTGCTTGCGGGAATCAGTTTGGTATTCTATTTCGAAATTTTGGAATAGGGAATAATCAATGAAATTTCTTAAGGAGGAAATGTACTGATTAGACAATTCTATTTTCCTATTTTTCTATTATGGTAATACGAGAATTTATTCATAACATCGCATTGTTTTGTGATTGTCGTGGAGGCACCTCATTTTATTGCAATGGATATGACTTTCAAGAACACGGCAGAGCTAGAGAAGGAACAAACCGTGGGAGCGCCAACCATTCCACATTCTATCGGTGCAGCATCGCCTTGCCTCTCAGCCAACACTGAGAGGTCTAACAAGTTCCTTCCACCAGGCCTAGAACTGAGCGCAAGCTTTTTGCTAATGGGCAGCAAATCGGGACCGTCTTGGTCCCGAATGTGACTACCACTCGTCGTTTGGGCAAAAGTGAAACCCTAATCCATCACCCCTTGCCTTCTCTTTCTCACATTCTTTGCAAGGCACTTCACCCGTCTTCCTAACCTGTCGTAGCAAACCCACTGGCTCCAACTTCTCCGGCCCTATTGTTGACGTCCATAGCTTCTACTTCTCCGACCCTATTGTTGATGTCGTCAGCTTTGCCTCCTGCGGCTCCATGACATCAACGCCGTCATCGTAGAGGAAATTCGTGAAGCTTTCACGGGTGTCCTCTCCTCGAAAGCTCAAGAACACATCGTTGTTCCATCTTGGCGACATGGAGGAGGATGCCATTGGATGGTCAAGCTAGAGAAGACGCTTAGATGGTAGCAAAGACGGGTTCCACGAATGATGCGGATGCCAGGATCAGGATGAATGAACCTAGGTACAACAGAAGGGGACAAGAGAAATGGTGAATACCAAGGAGCAAAGTGGAGGGATCACGTCACATGTCATCTTAATTTGGATCAAAAGCTGCTGTGTATGACCATTGAATTGAACCCACTTGTTGCCCTATTTTGCAACCGCCGGGTCTACGAATCTGTCTAGCTTTCTAATGCAAATACAGAAAGTGGGTTACTCTGAGAAAAGCGAATTTCACGTTCTGTGGTTATTTTCGAGTAAAAAAAAATGTAGAATCCTTTTGGAGTTGGACAAGACAAGTGCCATGCCATCTTAACACGGTAAAAAACAGAGGCGGGGTTGGACTCATTGTGTGACACCCTACGAAAACTTCCTTGGCATGTCGAAGACACGTATTTAACAAAAAAGGGGAAAAAAAACACATTTCCATGGCGTTGAATACGAAGGCGAGGACAACCCCACCGCAAGATATGTTCATTGTGCCTCTCTCCAAGTCACAGAATGTCAATGTCTAAAGGGAAAAAGGCCAACTGGCTATGTCTGAGAGTTGACCTTGACTAATAAAACAAGAGGCACCAGACTGATAAATCCAGTTAAATAGTTTAAACAATGGGCAACGAAGAACCAACCAACTCTGAAAATAGTTAAAAGCGTAACTAGCAGATGAATATGCAATGATATGGACGTCCTCCATAGTTAAGTTAGGTAGTCTCTAATCTTGTAAATCTTTTGAGACTTGGCTTGCATGAGATTGCTTGAGTCTTGAGAGATTCACCCTACATAATAGCACATGAAAGCATGAGTGAGGTTTTGCTTGTTTTCCTGGTTTTCTTTGCCTATCGATCAGTTGGAGCATGATAATAAGCTCTGGGATCGATCAATGACAGCTTGGAAACTAAGCCGCTATGTTTTAAAGAAGTCTTACTTCGCATTCAAATCAAGGACACTGTGGCGGGAAAAGAAAACATTCACAAGCAATTTAACGCCTTTAAAGCAATTTAACATCATTAAGGGCATGTATGATAATAGAAAAGTGTTTCGGAATAGAAACACATATAGTAAAAAAATATTTCAAAAATATTTTGGAGAACACTTTTGAAAAAAAAAACATTTTAAAGCAAAATCAAGAAGATTTTGGAACCTTCTTAGAACAACTTTTGGAACACTTGTGAAGACACCGTCAGGCTTCAGCTGCTCCCTCGTGCTCTCACACGAGCAGCTCCTCCCTCTGTTCCTCGACAGCCGACGTCGTTCCTCGACCCGCTGAAGCCGCTGCTCCTCCGGTGAGTCTCCGCCGCATCGTCCTCTTCTTGTTCGTATTCTGGGCAACGTGGCACCCAGCATCTCGCGCGAGCCGCGCGAGGCCAGGCCGAGCCCAGTTCTGGGCGGGGCTCGCCTGGGCGACCCACCCAAGGGGTCGACCGAGCCCCGCCATCGCTGGCCGAGCTTCGGCCATTATTGTTTCCCTGCCCCGTTCTCTCCCCTGCTTTGAGTCATGTTAACACTACTTGGGTAGATAACTTGAAATCTGAGTCTTTCCTGGATGGCTTGTGATGCTATTGTCGTTTTATTGCTGCTTTGGGTTAAGATGATTTTCATCTGTTCCTTAGCTAGGCAGAACTTTCGCAGTGCCCATGAACCGTTCGATGATATGCCTCTGAGAGAGTTACAAAATAATTATGGTTTACGTGGTATAATTTGTTTCGTCTGCCATTATTAGAAGCAGTTTTGATGCATAATCAAGTATCTATCTCTATGTTCCCATGTTATCAATGGCTTCTTAACACTAGTCAAAAAGAATCTTGTTACTGGGAACATTGATGGACTGAGTGAGTCGGAGCTTGAGGTTTTGCAGGTTCGGGAGTACAAGTTCATGGAGAAGTATGTGAAAGTTGTGTAAATTGTTCCTGATGGAACAAGAAGGGGCCGATCGCACTAGAAGGAAAGCCATCAGTGAAAATCAATTCCAACTTATAAAATATCATGGAAGCTGGAAACCCAAACTTTGGTTTCCCAAGGAAAGATGTCATCTTTTCGGTTTCCGTTGCCTGTGACTACCTTTCGCCATTGACCCGCGAACCTTCTTGATGTGCATGACGTGTGGAAGAGCTGCTTCCACTTGAGGACTTGCCATAGACACAAGGCGGGAGAGAGAGCAAGAAAGAGCTTCTTTGTCAGCATATGTTTGTTTCTGTGATCTTGATTTGAAACCTCACTTCTTGGGCAGCATGCTTCAGTCCTTAGAGTTATAATTTGAAATGCAAGATCAAGGTCGGGAGCATCACCCAAATGTCGAAACCCTTCTCCATTCACAGGTTGCGGTCTCTTATGGATCCAATCCTCATGCAAGGCCTGCTCCATCCATCGATGTACGCGCCCATTTTCGAGCTCTTGACTGGCTGCAGCTTGCTGAAATTAGGCCAACAACTGCACGCTCACATGGTTCTACGTGGCCTTGAGCCCAACGCCTTCCTCGCGGCCAAAATGGTTGCAATGTACGCCAGTTCGGGCGATCTTGATTCTTCCATATTTTTGTTCAGAAGAGTTGAGAACCCCAATCAACTATTGTTCAATTCGATGATTCGAGCTTTCACACGATACGGGCGTTCAGTGGAAACTATCCAAGTTTACCACAGAATGCATAGGTTCAGATCAATTGGTGATAATTTCACATTCCCTTTCGTTCTCAAATGTTGTGCAGACTTGTCGGATGGTGGGATGGGAAGATGTGTCCATGGTGTGAGTTTAAGAGCCGGTTGTGAGCTTGATATGTACGTAGGGACTTCATTGATTGATATGTACGTGAAATGCGGTGACTTGAGTAGTGCCCGGAAGTTGTTCGACACATCACCTGACAGAGATGCTTCGTCTTGGAATGCTCTAATAAACGGGTACATGAAAGCAGGTGACGTTCGTTCTGCTGAGAGTTTATTCGGGATGATGCCATGCAAGAACATTGTTTCCTGGACCGCCTTGGTTTCAGGGTACACGCAGAACGGCTTGGTTGATAAGGCACTGAGGGTGTTTGATGAAATGCTGAGAGGAGAATCGGAGGTAAAGCCCAATTATGTCACGGTGATGAGTATCCTCCCTGCATGTGCACATTCAGCCGCTCTGGATCGGGGAAGACGAATACATGATTATGCACGGAGGACTGGCTTGGACTCGAATCCTTTAGTGCAGATAGCACTTGCTGCAATGTATGCGAAGTGTGGGAGTCTGGTAGATGCCCATCGCTGTTTCTTTAACTTAAAACCTGCAGATAGAACTTCGGTCGCTTGGAATACAATGATAACTGCTTATGCATTGCATGGATATGGAACAGAAGCAGTGTCAGCTTTCGAGGAGATGAATAAGTCTGGAGTTCACCCTGATGACATCTCTTTTACTGGATTGTTATCTGGATGCGGCCATGCAGGTCTTACTGATGTCGGGTTGAAGTTTTTTGACAGTATGAGAACTGTTTATTCAGTCGAACCAAAAGTTGAGCATTATGCTTGTGTTGTCGACCTTTTGGGTCGTGCAGGGAGATTGGTAGAAGCGACAGAGCTTGTTGGAAGGATGCCAATGAAAGCAGGGCCAAGCATTTGGGGCGCTCTGTTGGCTGCCTCTCGTAAGAACCGAAATTTGGAGATTGCTGAAATGGCCGCTAGAGAGCTGTTTGTGCTGGAACCGGAGAACAGCGGCAACTATGTTCTATTATCAAATATGTATGCAGAAGCTGGCAAGTGGAAGGAGGTGGACAATTTGAGAGCTACTCTAAAAAGTCAGGGCATGAAGAAAAGTCCTGGGTGCAGTTGGACTGAGGTGAATGGAAAAGCTCATCTGTTTCTTGGAGGAGACAAATCACATCCCCAAGAAAAAGAGATATATATGTTGTTGGTGGATTTGCCTAGCAAGATCAAGGCAGCTGGTTATATGCCTGATACTAGTTTTGCTCTGCATGACGTTAGCGAAGAAGAGAAGGAACAGAACCTCGCTACACACAGCGAAAAGCTAGCCGTGGCATTTGGGCTGCTCAACACAAGCCCTGGAGCTGTACTTCGCGTGACCAAGAACCTTCGAATATGCGGAGATTGTCACACAGCTATCAAGTTCATATCTAAAATTTATCAACGGGAGATAATAGTGAGAGATGTGAATCGATTCCATCACTTTAAAGATGGCTCGTGTTCTTGTCGAGATTATTGGTAAAGAGCTACGGAGTCTACGGCCGAATATTATAAACAGTTTTGAAGAAAGCTCAGATTCTTGTTCGTGTATTTGGCTTGCTGGGCTGTTTGATTTAGGCCTGTTGGCAGTGTTTCTGTTCTTGTGTTTCTCTTCTGAAGACGATTACAAGATGATATTCTTTCGAAATTCAATTCATTCTAATTTTTCAAGCGAAGTAAAAAATTTTAAAAGATTATTTAATTAAATAATAGAAGAAGGACGTTGTTGCTCGAAAATTTCTTAATATGGTAAAGTTTTCCTCAAAATATATATTTTCTTTTCTTTTTATTCTCACTTTTAACATTATTTTCCCTTAGAAAAGCGCAGCTGAATAAGGATAGCGATTAATTAAATATGCATACTTAATGATTACTGATTAGTATAGCTGAATCGAAAATTTTGATGTGGCCATTGCAATTACAATTTCTAACATTGGATAGACCTTATTGATCTCGATATTCATGAAATTAAGCTCCATAACACATTACGCAAGGATAATATATCGGGAAAATTTCAATTAAGAGTCTAAAGTGCTCTCATTTCATTAAATAAGAGTTTGAAGTGAACCGCGTTTCAAATAAGAGCATGAAGTGTTCTCGTTATTTCAAATAAGGGCTTGAAGTAGGGCTTGAAATGGCAATATCTATCTAAAAAAAAAGGGCCTATCAATAATGTTATGCATCAGGGCAAGCTATTAACCTGAATAAATCTATTTTCTTTAGCTCGAATTGTCCACGGGATTTAAAAAGAAACAGGGCCTATGAATTGAGAGTTCCTATTATAAACCAGACAGGAAAATACTTAGGAATACCCTCGGATTGTGGTGAATCAAATAAGCAAATGTTTTCCTGGTTATTGGCTAAGGTGAACATGAAGTTAAGAGGGATGGAAAGAGAATTTAATCTCAAAAGCGGAGAAGGATATATTAATAAAGAAGTTGTCCAAGCCTCCTTCAATATGCTATGTCGCTCTTCAAAATCCCTGGTTCAATATGCCAATCCATTGAGAAGAGGATTGCCTCATTTTGGTTGAAGAACTGTGAATCAAAGTCTGGTCTTCATTGGAAGAGATGGGAGGTGCTCAAAACCAGAAAGGATAGTGGGGGAATGGGTTTTTAGAGATTTAATGACTTTTAATAAAGCCATGCTGGGTAAACAGGCTTAGCGCTTAGCCCAGAGTAAGGACTCAGCTTGGTGACAGCTTTTGAAAGGCCTTTATTTTCCCAACAGAGCATTTTTGGCGAGCAAAGAAAGGGTTCCAGCCATCCTGGGGATGGCAAAGTATCTTAATGGGGCGAGACACAATATCAAAGTCAGTCATGAGTTCAGTAGGAACTGGAGAGGAAATTAAGATAAGATAAGATAAGATAAGGGTGCATATGGTAACGCTCCAGAAAAAGTGTTTATGTTCCCAAAGTGTTTCCGGAACACTTTGGGAACAGAAACGCATACAGTAAAAAAATGTTATCAAAATGTTCCGGGAACACTTTTCAGAAAAAAGAACACTTTTGAAGCATGATTGAGGAACAACAAATACTTGTTTCGGTGTTCCCGGAATACTTTTTAGAAAAAGTTTTGAAAAACTTTTTATCAAAAAAATGAAAAATTATAAAAATATATAAAAAAAAATTCCAAAAAAATAGAAAATGGCCACAATCAACTGGCCATGACCTGTTTCAGGTCTTTCGACCCCTGAACTTTCTAGAAATGACAGTTTTGCCCCTCCGGCAAACCGCCCCCAAAAAAATTCATAAAAATTAAAAACAAAATCCCAAAAAATAGGAAATGATCGTACTACGATCAACTGGCCAAGACCTATTCCGGTATTTTGATCCCCGATCTTTCTTTAAAATGACGATTTCGCCCTTTCGACAAATCGTTTCCCAAAAATTGAAGAAAATCGAGAAATTCCGAAAAAAAAAATCTCAAAAATGGGAAATGGCCACAATCAACTGGCCATGGAATATTTTGGGTAATTTGATATCCAAACCTTCCAAAAAATGATGATTTCTCCATTTGAGCAAATCGTCCCCAAATCTTCCAATTTTACCCCTGGCCTTTAATCACGGGTTTTCTAAACCCCTAGGGCTATGTTAGGAGACCCTTATTATGGATTGATGTGCATTGACGTGGTTCATTTATGCACTTGATTGCGCTTTCATTATATTGATTGTGATTAATAGGACTAGTCTTCTAATCTGCATGAAACCCTGAATTAGACTTACCTCACTTAAAATTGCGCCTGCATGAAATCTTAGTTAGGAAAACCATATATGCTACTAGGGAGCGAGCAATAGGAAGTGATCAAAATTTGATACTGTCGGATGATGAGGACAATTGTGAAGATGATGGTAATCATGACTATGGTGATCTTGTCTATGCATATGGGTGCACAGAAGAAGAAGTTGCTGATGATGTGTTAGATGTGCAAGGAAATGAGATGAACATGCTTAGGAAAAGCATTGCAAATAAAATGGCAAGTGACTACATTATGCTTGCAATTCCTTGACTTCGTATTTTTCTATCATGTAATCATATTTTTAATTACTTGGGTACATTTATGTATGTCTCATAATTGTAATTTTTTTCTATCAATGGAAAACATATTTGATATTCTCATTATTTAATTTCAAATTCGACTTGTCTTTTAATTTATTTTATAGCTGATCTTGTCCATATTGTAATTATAAACCGTGCATAAAATTTGATTTACTAAATTGAATGAGATTTAATTTAATTTTAATATATATATAGTCGCCTTAATTAAATGAAAAAATTTGGAACATGTTTTTTTTTTGCGGTTACCATACGCGTTTCTATTCTTTTTTTTGTTTCGAGAATATAATTTTTTTGCAGTTACCAAACGCGTTTTTGTTCCAAAAAATCGTAGCCGGGAACAGAAACACAAAAAAATGTTTCTGTTTCAAAAGTTGTTCCCGAAACAGAAACATTACCATACGCACCTTAAATGGCTGAAGTATGGAATCATTAGAGGTAGGGGTGATCGGTTCCCGGACCGGTTCGGTTCCTTTCAAGAACCGAGAACCGGACCGATGATTTTGGTTCTCAATTTTTCGGAACCACGGACCGGACCGTTGGTCCGGTCTGGTCCGGTTCGGTTCCCGGGTGATTCCAATAAATTATTAACTAAATTTAAGCAAGGACGTGGACGTGGACGATGACGATTCCAATAAATTATGTTTCAATTTGAGCAAGGACGTGGACGTGGCGATTCCAATAAATTATGTTTCAATAATGAACTAAATTTGAACAACCACTTGTTATAAATAGGGACATGGATGATGATTTTCAATAATGAATTGAATTTGAGCAGTTTTCTAGTTCATTATTTTAATGGAACTATCATTGAGGCCGGTATACGAATCATGATTTATGTTTGCATCTAATGTGTAGAACTCATCTACTCTCATATTTTTTTGTCAATACATTATGTAGATAATGTTTTTAATGTCACTAATGTCGATCTTTTTCAGGGACATCAATATTGTGTTAATGCTATTGCATGGAATTCTAGTGACACTCGGGCATGACTAAATTCGATTTTCGAATTTATTTGAGCATGTAATATTGCTTAGAATTTGTGAATGTTACAGGTGGTGTATTGAGGCAATGGAAGTAAAGATGTAATTAGTGTTAGCAGCTTAATATTTGGGAGTGAATATGGATTTTCATTTGTGAATGGAAAGATGTAGTTGGTTCGGGTTGTGTATTGGATGATTACTGTGTATTGAATATGGATTTTCATCCATGAATTATACATATTTTGGTGATGAACATAACCGGTCTTAGTTTGTTTAGGGATAATTAAAAAAAAATCAATCGGTCCGGTCCGATTTTTATGTCCCTAGAACCGGGAACCGGACCGCCGTCCCTAGAATTGAGAGCGTCGGTCCCGGTCCAAAAAAATCAATCGGTCCGGTCCGGGTCGTCTTATTTGCTCACCCCTAATTAGAGGCCCTGTAAACTTGAATAAACCAACCAAATTACCTGACTTAATAAGTCAGGATGAAGAAAGATGGGATGAGACTAGACATGGCCATTTGGGCCCGTGGACTCGGAACCAGCCCGTTGACTGGCCCGGAACCGGCCCGTTGACCGGGCCCGCGGGCCCAAACCGGAACCGGCCTTCAAGGGCCGGTTCCGGTTCCGAACCGTTATTTTTAATAAAAAATAAAATAAAAAAATAGAGAAAATGATAATTGCTTAAAGTGGGATTCGAACCCTTGATCTTTTAATTGAAATAAGCACCCTAAACCACTCAACTACCTTCAATTTGATTGTTCATATTGCAAATAAATTATAAAAAAATATATTGACAAATTAAACCGCCGGGAACCGGTAGTTTCTTGAATCGGGCTCGGAACCGCCGGTTCCGAACCGGAACCATAACCGCCTCTTTAAGGGCCGGTTCCTGAACCGGAACCGGCGGTTCGGTGGAACTGGCCACGTCTAGATGAGACAACCTTAAAAGAGCTATTTGACGAGCAATTAGTTAATGAAATCCTTGCAGTGCCTTTGAGGACCCGCTTTACAAAAGATAGATTAGTGTGGACGGGAAGCAAATCAGAAGAATTTTCGGTTAAATGTGCATATAATAGGAAGAAGAACACTAGAAGTATCAATATTTGTGTACGGCGCTCACTTTAGTGTCAATTATTTTTTCGGATCACTTAAGTGTCAATTTTTTTAAACGGTTATTTCAGTGCCAAGTCCGACGTGACTTGCTGGAAATCACACGTAGTTTGCCGGAGATCCTAATCAGCAATAATAAAAAATCTAAAAATATAATAAAAAATTTCACCTAATAAGTCAAAAATTGAAAAAATTTAGAATAGTAAAAAAACAAAAAATAAGTTTAAAAAAAAAAGAGAAAGCTCTCTGTTGCAGCGGCGAGGGCTCACAACCATCGCCGTCGCTACCCCACCTCTCGTGGTGGGGGGATGGTCAGGGGTGGGGGGTGCCCAGCCCTGACGACCCCGCAAAGGCCTCGAACACCTAAGGCAAGACCGACCTAGCCCAAATCTGGGCAAGGCCAAGCCTCGCCGTGGCAGGGCTCGGCCATTCTCTCCCAGCAACAGCCATTAGTCCTTGGGTCACTCAAGTTCGGCAGCACTAGTGCTGGGCTTGACGATGAGGTAGTGGTGATGCAAGTAGGAGCTGCTACGGCAGTGGTGGGTGGTGTTGGCACTTGGGATTCTTCTGTGTACGTCATCGTTCATCCATTTGGTGCTCTATGTGAAGCAACTCGAACTGCTCCAAGGATCCGTGCATCAAATTAACGTCCAGAGAGGAAAAGCCTCAAACCATGATTTCCGCTGATGAAGATCCTCTTCTCCTTTTTCGCAACCAATTTGCCCAAATTAGACTCACGTAAGCCCTCCAATTTGATAGCATTCACTCTCCACAAATCCATTTTCACCAGATCTAGGAGGACTGCAGAAGCTATTCGAAGCCCCCTGCATCAAGAAATTACCTCCACCTCCATGATTAGACGAAGCAACACTCCCATACCACATCTGGTCTTCTTTACCCACAGAGTAGTAGTATTTCTCCGTCGAATTATGAGTGAGCTAGTAGATGGGATTGTGTGAAAAAGGGTACGAGCACGAGTAGGACATCGAGGGAGGGTGAAATCGTTGGAGTAGTATGTGGTGTTCGTGATGATGGACCTATTGAGTTTCTGCTGAGCAGGAGGAAGGTCAACATTCTACAAGGCGTTGGAAGCTCCCGAAATGATTGCTCCATCGCTAGAAATAGATACATCTGCAAAAATCAGCTCGGTCGAGGCCTGGGTGCGGCCCTCACTCTGGTAGGACAAGGGTCGTCGGCCCTTGCCAAGATTTGGGTGAGGGCTGTTGGTCCTCGCCAAGGCTCGGCATGGCGCCTCGCCCCGCCGGCCAGTGGTCGGGGGTCGCTGACCCCCGGCCGACAGTCTCCCATCCTCGGCCATGTTGAAATAGCACCGCCTCCTCTCTATCAATTCTCTAGAACTTTCTAGAACCTTCTTGGTTTATCCAGATATTCTAGAGTTTTCTAGAATTTTCTAGAACTCTCTAGAGTTGTCTAGATATTCTAGACTCTTCTATTTTCTAGAACATTCATGATGCGTCTAGATATTCTAGAGTTTCCTTGAACCTTCTAGAGTCTTCATGATTTATCTAGATATTCTAAAATATTCTAGTGCTTTGTCCAAGCATCATCTTCATCTTCTATAAATAGGAGCTAGTTCTCCACCTTGTGTAATGAAGTGAGAAGTGAGGTGTATGGTGTGAGAAGTGCTAGAGAGCAAGAGTGAGTGGTGTGCGAAAGTGGTAGAATCCATTGAGTGTACTAGTGAGAGTATTGTAAATTGAGTTATCTTCCATCAATAATAAAGAGAGCTCAATTTACTTTGAGATATTCACTCGATTCTCAACAAGTGGTATCAGAGCCAAGTTGCCGAGGAGCATCCGAAGTGTGATACACAAAGACAAGTGATCGGGAACCATTGTGCGTGAGCCGATGACCGGATTGGAGTGCACCGAAGTTCTGCCAGCGTACAGTCAGGGACTATGATCAATTGGTCGGGGACCAAGATTACTTGGAGTAGTGTCGGGCATTATATCTGTGACATTCTGGATTTCCGACCCCTCGAGGCTTGAGATAGGAAATGAAAGCCCGAATTGACAATTGGAAATGAAGAATTTCAAAATTGGAAAAGGATTTGACGTTGCCTCGCCAATGGTCATTCAAAATGAGAAAAATGAAGTTTCTGACGAAAAGTGACAAAATGACCATTTTGCCCCTTGACCATTTGCCCTTGCCTTAACATTTCAAAAGGAAGAAATGGTCAATTCCCACTCATCTCCATGGCTGCCGAAAATAGTGTGCATGGGTCACAGAATGGTCAATGCCAAGGATTGCATTATTAGATATGTGCCATGTGTCACCCATTGAAGACCTCAAGCATTTATTGCCCACCTAATTCAATCTTGTCACATTAAAACCTCAAATAATTGAGGAGAGCTTCATTCTCCTTCTTCCTCAGCCGTGCACCCCCTCCCCCTCACTTTTCCTTCTTCATTTTTTTTCTCTCTCTCGGCCGAGCGGTTTCTCGCAGACAAACATAAACTGATTCACTGTTTCGGCCATAACTTTGTCGTCCAACATCAGAATGAGGTAAAACCACTTCCATCCGAAATATTATCGTCTTGCCGTTCTAGGAAGGTATTATAAGCTTAATTTGGCCCAGCCTTCTGTTCCGTAGGTCTGTTTTAGTGGGAAAAGGTCAGGATGGAGGCTGATTCCGACCAATTTTGGGGAAAGATCTGTTTCAGGGGCTTCCGGACTTCAAATGGCTTCAAATTATCGGTGAGATCTCCATAACATCTAGTACTTGAGTTGGATGGTGTTAAAATAGGTTTTCATGGCTGATTTTGGGTGGTTAAAAACCGGACAGATTTTGATCATGGAAGGACCGTGAGGAAACTGGGCTGCTCAAAGCTTTGTGGTGTGATTTTGCTCAAAACCTTTTCGGTGAGACCCCTAAACTTGATTTTTGATGTATTGGCAAGTTGGTTTTGAGAGGATTTTGGGTTAAGAGGTGATTAAGGAACTGTTTGAAGTGAAAAAGTGGTTTGCCGTCCAATCTGCCCCTAGCGCGCATTGATTTTGAATTGAGTCGTTCTAAGTCGTCCGGTATCCAAATTGAACTCCGTTTTCGCCCAGCGTCCGTAAGATCTTGAAGTTTAAGACCCTGTATTTTGTTTTCTGAAAAGGTCAGTAGAAAAATTGCAGTTTTTGAGAGAATGAACCTAGTCGTGGGGTTAAGAAAAGAGCAGATTTTTGATGGAATGAAATTGTGAGGACTTGCCTTGATAGAATGACATTGGCATGCTTAGGGGCATTGAATTAACATTATGAATACTTGAGAATAAGGTATTATCGGTGTTGTTAAGGAATTGGCGCGATGGGATTGAGAAATAATCGAGTTTCGATGTGGTCTTCCCAGGCACGCCGTGAGAGCCATGTTTGGCCGTGAGTTTGCTGAGCTAGGTAGCTCATTGGGATGGAATATGCTAGTTTGCTTAATGAGGTAAGTGTCCCTTAAACCTCTACTATGACTTAGGACACTACTGAATGTGTTTGATTGGTGATTTGTTTTATGAGTGGATCGTTTGAGCATTAGTTTATGATGGTTGAATATGAGCATGTGAAATGATTTGGCTTGGAAGCCCTGAGAAATTATTTGGCTATGATGCTCTGTTATTGAATTGGTTCTGATGCTCTGTTGTTGAATCGGTTGTGATGCATTGGCAATTATGGTGGTTGCTTGGCTAGTGAGCCCTGTTAATTGATGTTGAACAATGAGCTTTGATGAATTACACTGACTATAAGGTCTATGCTATAATGCATTCATCGATCCTTGGCTTGGTGCCTCGGAGATCGAATTGGCTTGGTGCCCCAGTTATATGATTGGCCTTAGTGCCGATGTTATATGAATGGGCGGTAGTGCCCCAACGATCAATTGGCTTGGTGCCCCAGTTATATGATTGGCCTTAGTGCCGATGTTATATGAATGGGCAGTAGTGCCCCAACGATCAATTGGCTTGGTACCCCAGAGATCGCACTGGCTTGGAGCCCCTTTTGCATCGTAATTAGCTTGGAGCCCTGAAGCAAATGAATGATCAGAGTACCCTGAGAAACTACGGCCCCGTTTGGTTCAGCATTTCAAATGAGCATTTGGGCTGTAAAGTCCCTTGGCCAAATACAAATACTGTTTGGTTCAATTTTTTGTCCGCTTTGACCAAATGCACTTGCATTTGAAATGCAAGTCCAAGGGACCTTTGGCCAAAGTAGCTCTTGAGCTACTTTGGAAACTTGCATTCTCGGGATGCAAGTTCCCCCAATTAATAAAATTTTCCAGCTTCCCCTTTTATCCTCATTCAGCAATCAAAATGCCTATTTTGCCCATTCACCTTTAGATACGCTCAAACCCTGAGCAGACACAACGCACAAGTCTCTCCCTATCCACGACTCTTCAAGTCTTCCCCCTCACCCTCTCGAACGACTCTTCTCGACGATGCAGAAGTCTTTGGCCGATCTTTTTCCTCACTCGCGTGATCTTCCCGTCGCCCTCTCTTGCTAGACGTCGCTGTCCCTGAGCCCTCGAGACGCCGCTTTGACTTCATCACCCGTCGTCACGCTCGTTTCTCTTCTCAGGTAAGATTTTTTTGTTTGTGTGTTCGTGTTGTCCTCAATTTTTGGCTCGATCGTATGATTGGCAGCGGATCCCCCTCTCTCTCTCTCGACTCTGGTATCTGATTGTTCGTATGGCTCGCGGCGGTGATTCTTAGTTTTGTAAGACTTGCCTGTGTTGGTCGAGCTCAATTGGCTGTGCCGCCGTGTGATGAATGGTCTCTGCGTTTTTTTAATCAATTAGGGTTCACATTCGGCTTAATTTCATTTAAAGTTTGTGGTTTTAATTTCTGAATCATTTTGTTTGTTTTCGGTGAGTGAAGATCATTCTGAGCTAGCGTGAGATGGAGTGCGTAGTTAGCTCCAGATGGACATTCGGCTCTTTGTTTTATTTCTTGCGATTTATCGAACTTCTGTTCTTTTTGTCACGCTTTCTCGTTGAGATCGGTTTCCAATTTATATATCATCGCTACTGGATGATATTACTGGAGAGTGCGTGATTGGAACAAGGCGAATAGTGGGTTGCTGAAGCTGTTAAGGCAAAGGTCTTGGAAAAGGTCCCCATTATGCAGCATTTTCTAATTGGCTGGCTCATGATCATTTTGCTGCAAGAGCTGCTGATAGTCCTGAGGCTTGATAAACATGTATGTTCACGTTTTCTTCCTATTTCATGTCTAAAGTATGTGATGCCCCCATTAGTGTAGCATGAGTTCGACTCTGTCGCCAATCTGATCATGTGGACTCATCTTTGTTGCTATGTAGTTGAGGCATTTCTAGTATTTCTGAATATCTCTTTTCTATCAGGCCAAATATTGGTTAAATTATATTTTAGTTCTACTTTGTAATTTATAAAACTTGCAATGTTTGTCAACTGAATGTTCTATTTTAGAAGGCAAATAGTTTGATCAAAATATGAAACCTGGTGGGACTTGTTTATCATACCCGAGACAAGATATGCAAGGAACTTCGATAGGGACTTGTTAGCAAAAGGGTTTTTTCTTGCTTCATGTGAAATGGAAGTCCTTATGTGCCTGGCTCCTTGGTATTGGCTATTCCGACACGTTTTGAATCATGGACTCTCGTTTTATTTTGGTTGCCTTTGCATGAGCTTCCATGTAACCAAACAACTTTTGTCTGCAAATAGCTTTGTGCAATTTCTCTTAGTTTCTTTGGAGAGAGAAGACTGAGAATGCTGCGTTGGCATTAGGAATTTTCATCATGCTCTTTGCTTTACTACTCTATTTTGTGGTTTCATGCGGGTTATTAGATCAGTTCCTATGTTATTGCAGGTTATGGGAAAATGCCAGAATATGAGCAAATTTTCATGGGGTTCCTCTTGAACTTGGCACAGGGCAAGTGCCGGAAAAGATCTAGCTCTTGGTCTAATCAGAATTTTACCTCAGATGATGACGAAGAATATGCGTTTGTGCACCAGATGTATGCTATAGTCACTTCCTTGTACAGAGGCCTCATGTAGTGATCTGTGCCAGCGGTTGGGGGAGGGTACATGTGAAAGTGAAAGATGCCGACCTTGAGCTTCTGTAATTATTGACTGGCTGGGGCAGAACAATTCATCATCTACCCATTTTTCATTCATATGACTGTTGCAGTGCTTGAATGGCATTTTCAACTCTAGAAATGAATAAGAAGTTGGTTCTCTTTTTTTCTCCCGCCCTCTTTTGACTAGTGTCCAACGGATGCGTTTTATCAGGATTATCACAGGTCGTTAATATTTGGCTTGCTGAATTAACTCTTCATCTATGTGGGGTTCTGCTTAGGTGCTAATTTTCGAGTAGGTGTTAATTTTTGGCCAGGATGGAATGGATATCATTTGACTCCTCTGTTAGATAGTTAATGATCGTCACCTTTACAGATTGTCCATGTTTGCCATGGGTATCTATATTCAGGTTAGATGGAAACGAAGTGTCGGATGACTGTCAATGTGGAACTATGGGCAAAGAGGCTTGCATGCTCACTTGTCGTAAAAGGTTGCGTGAGCGCGTCATCTTGTCTTTGGTATGATAAACTTAATTAGGCACTTACTCTAAATGAGAAAATATAAAAATTACAACCTTTTTTCCTAATTTTTTTAAAAAATTAAAGTTAGAAAGTATTAAATTGGGACATCAAAGGACTTTCCAAATTTAAAAGTTCGCCAAACGGCATTTTCTTCAAAGTTACATTCAAATGCATTTTTCAATTGCAGTTTACCAAACAGTATTTGCATTTTGTCAAACCTCTTTAGCTCAAAGGTATTTGCATTTTGCCAAACCCCTTTGGCCAAAAGCTGAACCAAACAGGGCCTACATCGCGACCGTGGGCCTTGGCGATGCTTGAGTGAATTGAAATTACATCGCGGCCGTGGGCCCTAGCGATGATTATATGGTTGTCATATTGATGACTTATGAAAATGTTAAGTTTATTTTAGGGTAATGTGTGAAACTTGGATCTCATAGTATGTGATGTGCTTGATGGAGATGTTCTTTATATCAAGGTGCCATGAGAAAATGATATTGAGATGCTAGATGATAATTCCTCGATGAGTTTTTGTGAATTGCTCTGTGGCATAGTTTGGGAGGACTGGCGGTCTGGTCTAGGTTTAGGGTTTACTTACTGAGATTTATATCTCACCCTAGTGGGGGCTTAACTTTTTCAGGTCCCAGGCGATGAGACGGGAAGTTTGTCGAGGTTGAGTATTTGAAGATAGAATTACAGGATATGGATTCACATTTTGTGGTCTTAGGGATTGTATTTGGTTTCGTGAGTTAGAGATTGAACCCTTGAGTATATTCGACCGCTGTATGAATTGAAGTGTACCATTTTGTCCTAAGTCATTACAATTGTAAATTGAAAAAAAATGGAGATGTTTGTGTCTTCCGTATATGTATGGATTTTTAAAAATTGTTGTGGCCCGAGAGATCCTGAAAGTCAATCTAAAGACAAGGGCCAGGTGGGATGTTCAAGTGCTCACAGGGTTCGGGGCGTGACAATATCCAAGTCAGATGGCGGATTTCTCAAGTTCGGTGAATGGCGTCGAAAAGCTCAATAGCACTAACTATAACAATTGGAGTACCCGCATACAATATTACCTGCTGGGCTAGGATTTGTGGGATATTGTTAGCGGCGGCAACACCACACCACCAACGAATGATGCCGCCTTGAGGAAATGGAACATCAAAGCTGGTAAGGCTCTCTACGTTCTTGCTGTAACTGTTTAAGATGAGTTGTTGCAGCACATCAAGAGTGCGAAGACCCCCAAGGAGGCATGGGACAACTTGGCGGCATTATTCGCAAGGACAAACGATGCCAAGTTGCAAAGGTTGGTGAATGAGCTATTGTCGATCTCATAGCAAAATATGACGGTAAGTCAATACTTCTCCAAAGTTATATCTATTTGTGAAGAAATTTCAAAATTAGATCCTCATAATGCCATCTCTGAGACAAGAATGGGGAGAATTATTATTCACGGGTTAAGACCAGAGTACAATGGTATTGTTACGGCCACCCGTGGATGGGCAAACGAGCCAACTCTGACCGAGTTGGAAAATATATTGGCCAACCAAGAGGCCTTAGATAGACAAATGTCTACGGTCTCAATTGAAGAAGATGAAAGTGCCCTCTTCAAAAGTAAAAGAGGGTTTAAGGGTCAGAGGAGATATGGTGCAAGCACAAGGGACGACAGACAGTGGATAAGTCATGGATATTGGCGAAGGCAACTAGAAGGGACAAGTTATCGGCCAGGGGGAGCTCGTCAAAATCGTGATAAGGATGACCATGAAGCTGAGAGCAATAGAAGGTGCAATAGACGGTGCTACATATGCGGCAAGATAGGACATATTGCTAGAGTTTGTTGGTTCGGACGGGAAGAAGGAAATATGACAACTCTTATCAACAAGAAGACTGAAAGCGAAGATGAATGGGACTTCCAAGTGCCTGTAGCAGTAGAGGAACGAGAAGAACTTGCGACTGCATGTATCATAGAAGTAGACGAGAAGATAGCCCTTGACATGTTCCCAGATGAAATTGTGCCAAGAGAGAAATCGAAAATGCTAGTTGCAACGCCAACGGAACTGCAAGAGATGCAGGAGATGATAAAGAAGCTGAAAATCGAGAAGGTAAAGATGGAGAATATGTTAAAGAAGAAGGATGAGATGTTGAGACAGAAGGACAAGGAGCTCGAGATTAAAGAAAGAAAATATGAGAAGCTTCGACGTGACCATAAAGAGTTGCTTAACTCGAAGGAGAAGAAGAAATATTGGCTTGAGGAAAAGAGGGCATCTCCTAGGTGCAAGGGTCATTGGAGTGAAATTAACAAGAAGAGTCCACAAGCTAAAATTAAAGAGACTTCAAATATTTGGAGAGGGAAATGGACTACTATAGAGAAAAAGCCCTATGAGAAGAAGGAACATGACGTCGAAGTGCTTCGGATGGGATTAATTCAGTTGAAGCAGGAAATGAAAATTATGAATGAAAGGATTGACCACATATCTCATTTTGGGTTGAGAGAGTAGTCGGTGAGGCGGAGTGTTGAAATAGCACCGCCTCCTCTCTATCAATTCTCTAGAGCTTTCTAGAACCTTCTTGGTTTGTCTAGATATTCTAGAGTTTTCTAGAATTCTCTAAAGTTGTCTAGATATTCTAAACTCTTCTATTTTCTAGAACATTCATGATGCGTCTAGATATTCTAGAGTTTCCCTGAACCTTCTAGAGTCTTCATGATTTATCTAAATATTCTAGAATATACTAGTGCTTTGTCCAAGCATCATCTTCATCTTCTATAAATAGGAGCTAGTGCTCCACCTTGTGTAATGAAGTGAGAAGTGAGGTGTATGGTGTGAGAAGTGCTAGAGAGCAAGAGTGAGTGGTGTGCGAAAGTGGTAGAATCCATTGAGTGTACTAGTGAGAGTATTGTAAATTGAGTTATCTTCCATCAATAATAAAAAGAGCTCAATTTACTTTGAGATATTCACTCAATTCTCAACAGGCCACTGCCGGCAGTGATGGGCGGCCACGCCGCTGCGCTGCAGACTCCTGCAATTGCAAACTTCTGCAAGTGCTTCTTCTTCTTCTTCTTCTTTTGATTTTTTAGGTTTTTTGGTTTACTTTAATTTTTTTAAAATTAATATTTTTTTAAGTTGAATAGTTCACGTGGACACCATGTGAACTATTTTTTTTTAAATGCCACATAATATGAAAAATTAATAAAAAAAAATGTCACGTATATGGTCTTGTCGGAATTGATACTTAAATGATTCTTTTTGGCCGGAATTGGCACTTAAGTGGTCTTCTTTCTCCTATTTGGGAATTAAGTGAGCCGGCGAAAAAAATTGGCACACATAAATATTGACACTTCTAGTGTTCTTCTGCCTCATATAATGCGATTCGGGATGTGGAGAATGCATAGACACTCGCGAAAGCCTCATCTTCCTGTCAACCCCATGCAAGCTATGGTATCAAATTTGGCATATGAAGATCCCCCTAAAGTGAGTATTTTTATATGGAGTTTATGTCAGAACGCTATCCCCACCAGAGAAAACTTATACAAGCGAAAAATAATACCTCAGCCTATGTGTCCTTTTTTTGTAACCAACACACTGAAACAGTGGAGCACATGCTCCTATTATGCCCTTACACTAGCGCAATCTGGGAAGATCCTAAAATTAACCTGCAAATTTCAGCTTTGAGTATCACACGAATTGAGCAGTGGTTAATGGATATGCAACAGAAACTAGGTATAGTGACTTCTTTTGATGATATTGCAGCCCTTCTCTAGCAAATTTGGAAAGCCAGAAACGAATTTATATTCCAGCAAAAATCCCCAAACCCAGAAGCCATTATTATAGTAGCAAGGTCTATGATTAGTGTATATAAAAGATGGAACACGAAAAGCTCAAACCTTGGGTCGAATCTAGCTATCTCACCATCTAGTTGGTGCCCACCAGCAAACCTAGCCTTGAAAATAAACATAGACAGCTCCTTCGTTGCAAGAGCGACAGAAGGATCGATTGTTGGTATCCTCCACGATGGCTCAGGTATGCTGCTCGATGGGTTCGCACGAAAGATCCAAGCCTCATTACCAATTCTGGTTGAAGCATGCGCCCTAGTGGAAGCTCTTTCATACTTTAGATCTAGAAGGAATGAAGAGTTGTACTTGGAGACCATCTGTCTCAATTTAACACAAGCTTTGCAAGAAGATAGCCACGTGCAATGGGAGATTGAAGCCTTAATATAGATGCCGGGGTCCGATGAGCAAATTTCAAGAAGATTTCGATAGCCTTGCAGATTGGATGGCAAGTACCCATCGGGCTATTTCCCTTCCTTCCTCTTGGTTAGCTAAGCCTCCCCCAACTTTATGAAACTTGCTTTGTGGTGACGCCTCTTATGTGGGGCTTTTGTCTATGAACTCTTATGGATAAATAAAGTGACGAAATATTTCTGACAAAAAAAAAAATCAGTTAGGAGTATTTCTGTCATTATTTTTTAAATTTTTTAAATTTCTTTCTTTGTTTATTCCTCTTTTAATTTTCTTAAATTAAAAACAACAACAAAAAAAGACTCATAGGCGAGAGGCTGCCTAGGCTGGGAATCAGCCCCACTGGCGATAGGGTGGCCAAGGTTGTCGTCGGGGTCGCCGGCCCCTACCGAAGCGCTAACGACCCTAACGACATTCACAGGCGGGGCGATAGCCCTCTTGCCATGTTTCTTCATCTTTTTTTTAATTTTTAATTTTTTAATTTGATGCACTAAAAATTGAATTAAAATCGTATTTTGTCGAAAATATTCCTGACCAATCGGAATATTTAGCCGGACGACCTGTCGGCAAGAAAAACCCTTATTTGAATCATGCATAATCTCTCCAGGCCCTTGTTTTAAATAAGGAGGTTTGAAATAAATACTACTTTAGGTCTTTATTTGAAAAAAAAAATGAAGGCACTTCGGGCCTTTAATTGGAATTTTTCCTAATATACTTTGTGAGTCAATTTTTATAGGCAAATTCTTATATATGACCCAAAAAAAAAATCGCTAAGGGTGCGTTTGTTTCAAGAAAAGTGGTTTTCAGGAATTCATTTTCTGGAAAGTGATTTCCTGAAAACCACTTCTTCGGAAAACGATTTGTTTTCCGTTGTTTGGTAATATGTTACCGAAAATATTTTTTGGTATTTGGTTCTCATTTGGAAAATAATTTTAATCTCATTAAATGGACTGTCCATGATACTAAGGAGAGACAGATGGTCGAGAGAACTGACGTAAACTGATCCGGCCAAGCCCCGGCCCCGGCCTTGGCCCCGGCCCTGGTCTTCAGTCCCCGGCCTGATCCCAACCCAGGCCCCGGCCCCGGCCCCAATCCAGGTCCTCGGCCTCGGCCCCAGTCCCCGGTCCTAGCCCCTGTCCAGGTCCCGACCTCGGGTCTCGGTCCCCGGCCCCGGTTCCCGGACCCGGCCTAGGCCCCAACCCGAGTCCTCAGCCCCGGCCTCGGTCCCCGGTCCCGATCCCCGGTCCCGGTCCCGATCCCGATCCCCTGTCCCGGCCCCTGTCCAGGTCCCGGCCTTGGGTCCCGGTCCCCAGCCCGGGGTCCCGGCCCCGATCCCCGATTCTCGGCCCCGGTCCCGGTCCCGGTCCCCGGTTCTCGGCCTTGGTCCTCGGTTCTCGGCCCTGGCCCCGATTCTAGGTTCCCAGGCCTCGGTTCCCGGCCCCGGTCCCCGGCCCCTGCCCCGGCCTCGGGCCCCAGCCCCGTTTCCTGGTTTCGATCCCCGGCCCCTGTTCCCAGTCTCGGGCCTCGGTTCTTGGCCTCGGTCCCGATCCCGCCCCCGGTTCCCGGCCCTGGCCCCCGGTTCCCAGCCTCAGTCCCGATCCCGGTCTCGGTTCCGGTTCCGGTTCCCTGGCCCCGGTTCTCGGTTCTCGGCTCTCGTCCCCGATCCCTGGATCGGTCCCCGGGATCGGCCTCAGCCCCGTTTTCAAAGAAAGTGAAAGACTCAAATTTGGGAAAGTGTTTTCACCTTTTTTATTTTGGGGAATTCACTTTCCTATTTTAATGAATAAAATCTTTGTTGACTGGAAAGTACTTTCCGTTGACAAAATCATTTTTCGCGAACCAAACAGACGAAAGTCCTGAAAATACTTTCCCTGAAAACACTTTCCCCAAAACAAACGCACCCGAAACTTGCATGTATTGAGGAGTAAACTTAATTGGTGGCCCCACTCTCGCCCCATTGTTGACCCGGATTATGAATTTCCATGTGCCAGTTAGTTTTCTCTCAAAATTAATCTGAAAAAGGGGGCATATAATGTAGTTTAAAGAGAGGAAGCTCTTTCTACGTGATGGCTCTCCATCCAATGATGAGATTCTAGCTAGCCAGCTATTTGATTGAAATTCCTACTCTTCCGTGTTTAAAATTATAGAGCACACCGAGTATAAACTAGTCGCCAGCATATTTATCTTTCATCTTTCACAGAAAAAGTAGAGTGAACAAGATGAACCGACTTTGGATTAGATTGACGGGTTTGGTCCGATTCTAGAGGTTATTAGTTTGGTCCCCGATTCCTCAAGATGGAACCGACGTCCGGGCGATCCTATTCCTAATTCTAAGGGAAATTGGACCGACAGATTGCCCAGATTTGCATATAAGAAAAAAATTTCTCGATCAAATAGTGTTTTTCGTTAAATAAAATATTGTACGTAGTCTCAATCTTATCCCTTTGGCTTTTCCTTACCAAAAAAAAAATATTGTAAGTAGAAATGAGGTTCATACAATTTCATACAATATCGAATATTGTATCCCATGTTTCACCGTGACATAGATGTCCCCATGTGGATCCCGAGAATATTGCAAGTAGATATATGAATATCGATAAGTTCCTTTTTTTTAAATACATGTCCCTTCAATTTTCATTTTACCGGCTTTATTGGACAGCTTGGGGACCGGACAGAATGACAAGGACCTCAGATCCACTTCCTAGTTCCAAAAATTGAATATAGAGATCACTGATCCAGTTCGTGGAATCAAACCAACTCGGACCATAATTACCCCTAATGAGAAATTACCCTTCAATATTGAGAAATTACTTATATTAGAGAGGTTGAATGCGTGTTCACAAGGTTAAATGAGGAGTATTAGCTAACTTCTTTTCGAATTGTCCTGTGAGGGTTATTGATTTGGATGCTCTCCTTGCAGATGGGTGAAGGTAAATTCCGTCGACGGAGCGTCCAGGCACAACCCCGAGGTGAATATTTGGGAAGGCTTCAAAAGGTTCATAGGCACACCTATGCTTTTTCAACTCCTTATTTGAGTTCAAAGCATGACTGGACTTTCAGATCCAGAAAAGTGAATTTCAAATGCCTAGTCAACTCGCAAAGAACAATGACAGATATAAGGATATTTCGATGACTCACATTCAACGTTACCTTTACTAGGATCGTAAATGCTCAATCGAAGCATTGATTTTAACTAAGGTAAATAAGATAGTTAATTCTACGACGAATTGTATTTTTAACGATAAATATGATAGAGTTTAAGGTCAGGCGCTACTTTCTGTAATTTTCAGTGATAAAGTAAGTAGTTTTGAGTTTATTTGTTCCCAGAAAGGAAAATTCATGGTTTAGTCAGAAGATTCACCAGCATTGTGAAAACTACTAAACTAAATCAAGTGCCATTATGTGTGGTTTTCTCTAAAAAGTAAGTAGAATGCTTAATGACAGAAATAACGACGACTTTGCATGAGACATACCAAATTTTCTGTCAAAACATCAACAATGTCTTCCGAGTGCCGTAATCGGCTGCGGGGTTGCTGGGGGACTCTGCGTATAATTTCCCTCCCCATTTCTTGCAGCAGGTCATGCAATGATTAAGTTCGATACTTATCAAAGATTTGTCGAGTAGAACTCTGATTCCAATATCAGGAAAGAACTTACAAGAACCAAAGACTTTCGTCGCGCAATCTTGGTCATATCCATTTGAAGAAGCAAGCAATGTCAAGAAAAGTAAATTTCTCAAGATCATCAGGACCGTCATAGCTAATTTTCAGTATTTCATTATATTCTCAGTTAGGCACACTTGTCAACCTTGCTATTGCACGGCAAAATAGTGGAGAAATCAGTAAACCTGTCAAGATGGGTCTAAAACCCTTTTATAGACCATATTTTCTTTAAATGGGTCAATAATGAGTCACTTTTATTTATCTTGCTAGCCATAAATGGGTTTTACAACAAGAAGACAAAAATAGATGGCCTTAATGGGTTTGGTCTAAACCCATTTACGACCCATATAATTCAATCTCCTCTTCTTCCCTCAATAGCCGGCGACCGAGGCCGGGGCCGGGACTAGGGACCAAGGCTAGGGCCGGGATCGGGTTCGGGGCCGAGGACCGAGGCCGGGTCAGTGAACAGGGCAGGGGCTAGGGACCGAGGTCTTGTCCGGGCTCGAGACCGGAGCCGTGGACCGGGATCGAGGCCGAGTTTGGGGCCGGGGTCTGGTCGGGGGCCGAGTCCGGGTCCTGGATAAGGGACGGGTTTGAGGCTCCCGGCCCCGGGGACAGAGGCTGAGGCCGGGGCCGGGGACTAGGGCCGGGGACCAAGGCCTGGGCCTGGGCTGGAGACCCGGGCATAGTCCGCGAACGGGACCGAGGTCGGGTCTGGGATCGAGGCCAGGGGCTAAGGCCTAGTCCGGGATCGAGACCAGGGCCTGGCACCGGGGCCGCGTCAAGGATTAGGGCAAGGGCCGGGTCTAGGGTAGGGGCCGAGACCGAGGCTTAGGCTGGGGCCCGCGACCGGGGCGGCGACGGTACCGGGGCCGAGGCAGGTACTAGGACCGGCGACCGGGGCCAGAGCTCGAACCGGGACCGGCGCCCGGACATGGACCAGGGTCGGTGAGTGGGGGCCAGGGGCGAGCACCTAGGCTGGGGCCGAGGCCGGGACCGGGGAGGCGGGGACGGGGTCGGAACCGGTGGCTAGGACATGGGCCGTGGCCGGGTTTGGGGTGACCCATATCCAATAAAAATGTCGATTTGTATTTTATGAAAATATTTCAGCAATATGATTTTATTAAACAATCATAAAAAATAAATTTTCATAGATTAAATTAAATATAGAAGTGTTTTCTTAAATAGGTCAGGTCGGGTATGGGTTGGGTTGGGTTGGGTATGGGTTGGGTTGGGTTGGGTATGGGTCAAGAAATTTGTATTGTGCATAAATGGGTCATAAACGGGTTAATGGGTCGATTTGGGTCGGATCATTTATGACCTGACCCAATTCATCCATTTAACACCCCCTAGAAATCAGATATGGCTCCTAGCTTTGGCGGTTAAAAAATGATAATATAATAATTAAATTATTAAAATAAGTATAGGCGGTGGTGGACATAAGGCGGTTTGTTTGTCTATAACTAGATACCGTAGGAATTTCATTTGTACGATGTATTCCCATGTAACAAAGCTCCCATGTAGAGAGAGCCATCAAATACAAAGACTTGCTTTGTAAGTTCTTTTACATTTTCTATCAAATACTATTTTTACATTGTTAGTCTCCTTGCCATAGTTTCTATATTCCTTATCCAAACACATACTGATGCCGAAGCACGATAGAAAGAAGGCGATGAAGATCAAAATCGATAGAATGAGGAACAATCGCTGTTCTCTCAGAAACGATATCAATCGTAATATTCTCAATATTCAATAATCTGTCATCAAAACCCTAAAGACGACCTTATATAGGTGTCAACCCTAATGACAAAAGATAACGCAAAAATTACAAAAATACCATTAAATTATAAAATTGCCTAAAAATAGAAAAATGCTCAGAAATCCATCTAAACGACCCTGAATTGCCAAAATCCAATGCCAACGGCACCGAGTATTGATCAGACGGCCGTTTCGCTTCAACCGACTAAATTTGAGCCCAATCTGATGTCGTTGACTGATTCTGTCTGCTGGTCCTAGGTGCATCATCCTCCCCTGCTAGAAAAAAGATTCGCCCTCGAATCGGCTTCATCTCCATTAGCATTAATCTCTTCAGGTTCTTCCTCATCAGTGTGGTAAGGAGATAAATCCGCTACATTAAAAATTCCGGATACATTATACTTACCCGGCAGCTCAACCTTATAAGCATTATCACTAATTCGCTCCAGAACTCTAAAGGGTCCGTCAGCTCTAGGCTACAACTTGCTAAACCTGCCAGCCGGAAATCTCTCTTTTCGGAGATGAATCCATACTAGATCACCTTCTTTGAAGACGACCCCTTTTCTGCGTCTGTCCACCCGTTGCTTATACTTCATATTCTGCTTGTCTATCTGGATATGAATCTGTGAATGCAGCTCTTTGATCTGTTTAGCATGGTCATCAGCATCTGAACTGAACTGTTTGTCCACCGGTAATTGCTTGAGATCCAGGGGAGTAATTGGATTACGCCCATAAACTATCTCAAAAGGACTTTTGCCTGTAGTTCGATTCTGCGATCGATTGTAGGCAAATTCTGCTTGAGGCAACACCAAGTCCCACTGTTTTGGACTATCTCCAACCCAGCTTCGTAGTAAATTTCCCAAGCTTCGATTGACAACCTCAGTCTGCCCATCGGTCTGGGGATGATGAGAGGAACTAAATTGCAATTTGGTTCCCATATGCCTCCAAAGAGTGCGCCAAAAGTGACTCACAAATTTCACATCACGATCTGACGTTATGGATTTAGGAACTCCATGCAGCTTAACAACCTCCTGTAGGTACAATCGCGCGACCTGTGAAGCATCAAAAGTCTTGTTACAGGGAATAAAGTGCGCCATCTTTGAAAACCTGTCGACAACTACCATTACGGAATCTTTATTCCGTTGAGTCTTTGGTAATCCCAAGATAAAATCTAGACTGACGTCCTCCCAAGGTGCATCTGGAACAGGTAGAGGCATATACAACCCAGCATTAGTACCTCTGGTTTTCGCCACATGACATACCCTGCATCTCTCTATAAATCGAGTCACATCACGCTCCATTCGTGGCCAATAAAAATGCTCACATAGCAAGGCCATCGTCTTATCCACGCCAAAGTGCCCAGCAAGACCTCCTGCATGACTCTCGATAATAATTGACTCCCTCAAAGAACACTGAGGAATACATAGCCTGTTACCTTTAAAAAGGTAGCCCTCCACAATCTGAAATTGCTGAAAAGGCTCCGCTTTGCACTTCTTTCATATATCGCCAAAATAAGGATCGTTAATATACAAATCCTTAAAAGAATCAAAACCCAGAACTTTCACCTGCATTGTGGACAGTAAGGAATGTTTTCTGCTCAAGGCATCAGCAACTCTATTTAGCACGCCCGCCTTATGTTTAATGGAAAAACTGAAAGCTTGAAGAAATTCCACCCACTTCGCATGACTAGCGTTCAGTTTATGTTGCCCATTGATATACTTCAAGGCTTCATGATCAGAATACAAAACAAATTCCTTCGAAATAAGATAATGTCGCCAATGCTCCAAACTCCTCACAATAGCATAAAATTCTTTGTCATAAGTCGAATACTTTTTTTTTGCTTCGTTCAACTTTTCACTGAAGAACGCTATTGGCTTATTCTTTTGACTCAGGACACCCCCAATTCCAACGCCCGATGCATCGCAATGCACCTCGAAAATCTCACTAAAGTTAGGAAGCACTAACACAGGGGCTTCAGTCACCTTCTTCTTCAGTAATTGGAATGCAGTTTCTGCCTCTTTGGTCCACACAAATCTACCTCCTTTTAGACAATCCGTAAGAGGCGCAATAATAGAACTGAAATCCCGAACAAACCTCCGATAAAAAGACGCTAGCCCATGAAAGCTACGTACCTCATGAATATTTTTCGGAATCTCCCAATTTATGATAGCCTCAATCTTAGTTGGATCCATCTGAATGCCCTCCTTGGACACGATATATCCCAAAAAGGTCAAATGATCAGCCCAAAAATGACACTTCTTAGTGTTAGCATATAGTTTCTGCTCCCTCAAGGCTTCAAATACCTTTCTCAGATGCTGCAAGTGTTGCTCAGTTGAAGCACTATAAACTAAAATATCATCGAAATAAACGACAACAAATTGGCCAATAAAAGGACGAAAAACCTGATTCATCAACCTCATAAAGGTGCTCGGCGCGTTAGACAATCCGAATGGCATCACCATCCATTCATACAGACCATCCCTAGTCTTAAATGCTGTCTTCCATTCATCTCCAGGTCGCACCCTAATCTGATGATATCCACTCCTCAAGTCTATCTTTGAAAAGATAGTCGCCCCAAATAACTGATCAATCAAATCATCAAATCGCGGAATAGGAAAGCGATACCTTATTGTGATTTTGTTGACAGCTCTGCTATCTATGCACATTCTCCACGACCCATCTTTCTTAGGGACCAACAAAGCTGGTACGGCACATGGACTCATACTCTCCCGAACTGCACCCTTTTCTAACAGCTCCTGCACTTGCCTCTGCATCTCCTCATGTTCTTTAGGATTCATCATGTAAGCTGCCTTATTAGGGATAACAACTCCTGGAATGAAATCGATACAGTGCTGAATGTCCCTCATAGGTGGTAACCCAGGTGGCATCTCTTCCGATGCTACATCGGCAAACTCATTTAGTAGAGGCAAAACTGGTGTAGGAATTTCTGGACTGTCAGAATTCTGCTCTATCACCACAACAGCGAAAAGTTCAGAAGCGTTCACCGCCTCCTCTTGGAATTCTGACCTGGACAACAGATTATTCTTCGCCTCCTTCCTCAAATCTGAAGGACCCAGCGTAATAGACCGACCATCCTTCTTGAAAGTGTATGTGTTTTTTAACCCATCATGCTGAGTTTTTCTGTCGAATTGCCATGGTCTTCCCAACAGAATATGACAAGCATCCATGGGGACTACATCACCCCAAACTTCATCAACATAATTCTTTCCAATCGAGAACTGTACCAGACACCTCTTGGTTACTTTCACTTCGTTTCCCTTCTTAAGCCACGACAGTTTATATGGTTGAGGATGATCTTCAGTTTTCAGCCTCAACTTCTCTACCATAGTAGTAGATATCACATTCTCACAACTCCCTCCATCGATTATCATACTACACACCTTTCCCCCACTGGTGCACTTAGTATGAAAAATGTTATGCCTAAGCCACGATTCATCATCAACTTCAGCAATATTTAGAATTCTTCGCACAACTAAAGACTCACCAGAATCGGCATAGACAATTTCTTCTCGATTTGGATCCACGTCCTCTCGTTCTTCATCAGTTTCGTCATAAACGGGGTCCTCAACAAATGCAGGATTATCAACCAATGTTACAAACTGCCGGTTCGGACAATCAACGGCGAAATGTCCGAGTCCTTGACACTTGTAACACCGCTTGGCTGCAGCTCCTCCCTTGCTAGTTCCAGCACTACTCTGTTCTCCCTTTGATGTCGGTTTAGAACTCGCACTCTTAACTGTTGCTGGGTTTGAATTAGTTGAAGAGCTCCCCATTTTTCCCCGGGATTCTTTGCCTGACCATTTAGAACTGCCTCCTGACCACTTGGAAC
Organism: Rhodomyrtus psidioides; assembly: GCA_021437785.1. Classification (NCBI taxonomy): domain Eukaryota; kingdom Viridiplantae; phylum Streptophyta; class Magnoliopsida; order Myrtales; family Myrtaceae; genus Rhodomyrtus; species Rhodomyrtus psidioides. The sequence goes on along the minus strand of JAILYB010000003.1, from coordinate 14,622,474 downwards.
CACTGCCCTTTCTTTTACATTGCCCTTCCACCTTTAAGGCCAACCTGCACACATCCTCATATGTCCAATACTGTTGTAGTTGGACAACATCAGAAATTTCATAGCGCAACCCTGCCAAATATCGAGCAACTGTTTGCTCGTCTTCTTCCGCTACATCACAACGCATCTGTAACCGATCAAACTCCTCTGTATATTCCTCGACTGTCAATTCTCGCTGCTTAACATTGTGATATTCAATAAACGCCTCTTGCCTATAATGAGTAGGCAAAAAAAATTTCTGCAACAATTTTTTCATTTTATCCCAACGATCTACCTTCGATTTTCCTTCCCTAGAACGCTGCTTTTTCACATGCTCCCACCAAATCGAAGCATGCTTTCGTAGCCTAATAGCCACTAACTTCATTTTTTGCCCCTCAGACAGATCTTTAATATCAAAGATCCGCTCTACTGTATGTAACCAGTCAATAAACTCATCAGGATGAGCCTTACCATGAAACTCAGGAATCTCCATCTTCATTCCGAAATTTTGAGAAAAATGTTGATTTCCAGGTCGTGCTCCTCGATTCCGCCCCTGGTCCAGAACTCCAAAAGGGTTTTCATCTTCCTCTTCAACATCGGATGGATCAGCAGATTCCGCTCCTTCTTCAGGTTGCGCGTCAAGCCCTGCCTCTGCAAGACGTCGCTGCATACCCTGAAGTTGTCTCGCGGGTCTCTCAAACGCGGCTGTTCATCTGCATCAGGAACGACTCCACGCTCCCGGCCTCCACGAGCACGCCGTCTTCGACCACATCGATTTCGTTCAGCCATTGATTTCAAGCAACCTGTGCTCTGATACCAAATGATGCCGAAGCACGATAGAAAGAAGGCGATGAAGAACAAAATCGATAGAATGAGGAACAATCGATGTTCTCTCAGAAACGATATTAATCGTAATATTCTCAATATTCAATAATCTGTCATCAAAACCCTAAAGACGACCTTATATAGGTGTCAACCCTAATGACAAAAGATAACGCAAAAATTACAAAAATACCATTAAATTATAAAATTGCCTAAAAATAGAAAAATGCTCAGAAATCCATCTAAACGACCCCGAATTGCCAAAATCCAATGCCAACGGCACCGAGTATTGATCAGACGGCCGTTTCTCTTCAACCGACCAAATTTGAGCCCAATCTGATGTCGTTGACTGATTCTGTATACTGGTCCTAGGTGCATCACATACACTTGCACACACACTTCCACAAAAATCCCAACAGTGCCCTATTAATCAGCAGGCATTTGAAATCAACAACGCATGACAGCATAAATTAGGCTTCAGATGCCTTCATTCCTTCTTATGTTGTAGTTATTCGCTTTAGTTACCATTGCAAGTCAATTTGAACCGTGCATCTTAATCTGCTGACCTCCCATGTTACTCAATTGCACAAGTCAACTTGAATAATTGCAGTTCTTTCTTAGTTGGCAATTACTTTAATGGTGGGGATTATCGTGTTCCGCGATGGATCAAGATGTCACCCTACTCTAGCCAATTGTCTTTTACGAAGCATCGGTTTTCACCCTCTCTTGTAATCTGCATGTTCTTTCTTTGCTTTCCTGAAATAAATAATAGATACTATGGAGATATATTGAGGACAATCTAACCATTGTTTGGAGAGTCAGAGCCTGATGATGCCGTGAGGGACAATGCAGCTGGTGCAATAGCAAGGATGATAATGGTGCACCCTGAGTCCATCCCCTTAAATCAGGTTAAAATCCTGGTTTGGTCAAATCTCAAATAATAGTACGCCATGTCATTCTTTTTCGGATCTGCTTATCGCTGTAAAACTTGTTTCAGGTCCTCCCTGGTTTCTTGAAAGTTCTTCCTTTGAAGGAGGATCATGAGGAATCCGTGGCCGTCTATGGTTGTGTGTGTACTCTGGTCTTGTCATCAAATCCTCATGTAAATAGCGAGTTCTATGGTATTTATCCTGAAAGGTCCTAAGCAGCTTCTTGTCTGTAATCTTCTTGGTTGATCATTTTTTTTTTTTTTTGGTTGGTCAGACTTGGTTGATCAAGTTAATTAGTCCTTTTTTGGTTTTGGTTTCCTCTCACTCGCAGGTCCTTGATCTAGTGCCTGATTTGGTTAGACTGTTTGCTGAAGTGGCCGTGTCTCCGAGTGAAACAGCTGAAGTCAAAGCCCAAATTGGCAGGGCTTTTTCTCACCTGATTACACTACATGGCCAACAAATACAACCAATTCTGAGCAACTTGTGCCCGCAACATGCTAATGCCCTTTCTGCCTTGTCCACTGCAAGTTAACATTGCTTGGAAGTACGAGTCACCTATTAATTTCTGCTAACCGGAAATTTGCAGTCTACAGTGTACATTATGCCTGATTATTTCAAGCTGGGAGCACTTGGGAATCGTCATTTTGACTGACGTACACCAGGTATGACATTTTTTGTCAGGCAAAGTTTCCATCAGCTGTAGCTATATGTTCTATATGCTGACACGTGAAGCAAGGCCGTCCTTTTTTTCCTGGTAGCATATGATCATTTTGCTTAGTTAGGAAGTTCAATGGCAAGGCTCCTCTCTCTCTCTCTCTCTCTCTCTCTTTATCTGCTCCTAATGCTCAGCACGAGACATGAAACTTTTGCGGGCCTTCTAGATTATCAATATCATCTCGACCATTAATTATGTGGATCTGAGGCTCTTGTGCTCGACTGTGAAAATAGTTTGGTCTGGATGATTATAGATCATGATAAAGTAGTTGTATAATACTGCAACTTAATAAATAAGTATAATAAAATAAGATAGGGTAACTATTCTTTCTCATTTGAACTGAAGATAGCGATAAATCATCCAAAACTCCTACATTCTCCCTCCAATAAGGTCACTTTATTGAGTTATACTATACTAATGGTAATGTAATAATTTTATTTTTACTTTTTCTATATTGTGAATTCTAATAGCTTCATTGAGTGTACAAATAAATTAAAGCATAATAATAACACTGGTTTCTCCATTTGATAATGCCGTTATCTGCGTTATGGATTCTAATAACTGTTGATTATTTAACGAAACGAAAGCTTACATATTGGCTACAGCACTATCAATTTATGACAGCTCTATTCATGATTACTCTGATTTCTATGTTCATTGTTGTTTATAGACTTGCAGTTATCTTTTACTAGTATAGTAGTATGATATCCATTTTTGTATATTAGGATTATATCGATCAATTGCCGTGCAAGCTTTATTTGGAATTACACAGAATTATAGCTATAATTTCAAATAAACAAAGGAATATGAATAAACTCCCAATGTTTGTGCATTAAAACGGAAATACTACCCAAAAAAAAATTCTAAACTATGCCCAGGAACCTCAATATCCCAAATTGTTTTTGTCACCACAACTGCAGTAATTAGACGAATGGGACAAACATACTCTCTGTTTACCACAAAAATGAGTGCTAAATTTTTCTTATAATGACATCAATACCCTTTTTTGTGTTCGTCGTCAGTGCCCTAGACACCGGTACAAGGTTGAGTCGTTTTGGTGACCAGGAAAAAAAAAACACACAAAAATTGGAGAATTTGTATCACCCTAAGCATATTGATTTGGATTTGGTGACCTAATTAAAAAGTTTGAGATGTCGATGTCATTGTGAGCATAGTTTAGAGTTTTTTTTAGTACTGTTACCCCTTATTATTATTATTATTATTATTTTGGGTCGAATAGTATTGCCCCTTATTGAAAATGCACTTAGTATTGTAAGGAGGTGTTTGATTCGGCTCTTAAAAAGGAAATGCCCACTCTATGCATTTGTGCGAAAAATACTAGTAAATTTTGAGACTTGATTGCACCAACTTAATAAGTTTTAATTTTTTTATTGCACTATCTGAAAGTTTTAGGGCTTAATTGTATTTTCATGACATGTCTTAGGACTTGAGTTTTAGGACTCAATTGTATTTTCTTAATAAATTTTAAGACTTTCAGTACACTTATAAAACGTAAATATAAATAATATGAAGAGTGACACGAGCGCACATACATATGTACTATCTACGAACGAACTGAACCATCAAGGACGACCGAAAGAGTCTAGTATCAATGTCAATTGAAAGCTGAGAGCTTAATTAGGTTGCCTGTAATTTTCCTTATAATACGTGGTTCGATTGCTAAATCTTTCCTTGTATAATATTGGCAGCACCTTTCTTGTCTTGTTTTTAGTTTTTAATCCCACTAAAAGTTCTAGGTTTTCCTCGTGTGACATTTTTACCCTTTCGACCAAAAAACATCTTTGCCTGAATTTTTACTTTCGGTGGAACCAATGAATCCAAATTTGTATCAATGGCCCAAAAATATCTTTAAGTAGATTTCCATCCACAATAGTCCTTAAAAATCCGTCGTCGTGTCGTCCACATATTCTGCGACTTAGGTATTTCAAGTATCATTGCTTGGAAATATATTTAATAATATTTTAATACCTTTCAGCATTTTTTATTTAATTTTTGTTTTTTTTTCTTCTCTTCTCTTTCTTTATGTTTTTCTTATTTTCATTTTTTCCTTTTCTCATATTTTCTTCTCTTTTCCCCTTTTTTTCTCCACCGGCCTCCGACGAGAGCCGCCCTCACAGGCAAAAGGAGAAAAAAAAAGAAATAATGCGAGAAAAGGAAAAATAAAATAATAATAAGATTTTCATTGGATTTCCAACACCACATATTTTGCAGTTTTTGCCAGGTAGAATGGTTGACAAGAACGGGTGTTGCCCATGTCTCAAAACGTAAACTTGAAAGGATCGACATTCTAATAACACGACATAATTTTGTTTTCCTTTTGGCAGTGACGCACGTAATTAAATTCCAGTAATGTTTCCAATAACGAAAAGCATGATCTAGATATGATGTATGAATATGTGCCAAATAGAAAGGACAAATTAATTGAGAAACTCAAGTCCCACTAAGAAAAACTATGAGGAAAATCCTAGACATCATAAGAAATCACATGCCTTAGCCTATGCGAAAATCAGTGACGTGACGGTGTTTTATCGGATGTTGTTGATTATTTAATGCATGGGTCGCACTTATTTCAACATTCAATAAAAGATCATCACAGTATGAGAGTTTTAGTAAGGCAAGCAGGCATTCCAAGACGAGCATGGAAAAAAAAGGCTTGACCAATCGCACGGGGTCCACCCAGTATTTTCTGCTGCTCTGGGGCTCGTGTTGGACATTTTCTGCGACAGGCAGGGGACTGGAGTTTCCTCGTTCCCCAGCCGGACCGTCACCTGATTGGATGGGCCACGATGAGACTCCGATTTTGGGGGTTGGGGGAGGAGATCAGACTGAAAATGGATCTGCTGCCTTAGTTTTTCTAAGGCAGTAGAATCCTCACCCTTGATATAATAATAAAAAACTAAGGCAGGGGATCCGATCAGACCCGCCTTGGTCCTAAACCCGACCACCAGCGGATCGCACGCAGGCAGCAGTACTCCTCTGCACACTCATTTACAAAAAATATAGCTGCTCTTCGTGCTAATGGCCTTTCCGATGGTACCCTTCCACGTAGTCAGATCCCCTTGCGGCTGCCACGGCACTACAGCACCGTTTTCCGTCTCATCGTGCATCGTTGTTGCGAAATCCATCTTGATGTAGGTGACTGTATCTATATGCTTAGGAATGCGATCTAGAGTCGCTTTAGGTGTTCGACTACGAGTCTAATTCTAGGATTGGCAAGTAACATGAACAAGATATTCTTTCTATTTATGTACTTATATTCTTGTGAATTTCAAACTGGCACACAAAAAGGATTGTAATCTGTGTATGACAGTTAAGTTTCATCAACAATAAAATCTTGAGAGTCAATCAACGATCTTGAGCCTGAATATATTTGACTTCGAGTGTTGATTCATATTAAGGAAAGAAAACATGAATTTCTCATCCAAGCACGTGGACTCAAAACTCAATCCACCAAGTAATAAAATTTATCCACCCAAAAATAATAAGCAAAATAGAATAATATCTAAATTATTCAGATTTTCACGGCCAACAAGCGGTTGAGAAGAGAAATATTCACTTTACAGATTACGGGTTAGATCATGACACGAACGTGAAAGGAAACAAAAAACACGAATTGAAACAGAATGAACCAAAAACATGAACCCAAAAACATTCAAACGATCTAATTTTGAGCTTTTCGACAAAAGGTTTTACATGAGCACGGATGCATCGCTGCCCCGCCAATACCACCGGGTTCGAGGAGTTCTTCCGGCCGCAACTGGATCGGGGCCAAAGCTTCTTGCTGATGGGCTGCCGATCGAACCCATCTTGGTACTGAATCCAGTTATCACCTCGTCGTTTGGGCAAAAGTGAAACCCTAACCCGTCACCCCTTGCCTTCTCTTTCTCGCACTCTTTGCAAGGCACATGACTCGCCTTCATAACATGCTGTTGCAAACCCGACAAACCCGATGGCTCCCGCAGCGTTGACATGATGGACGGCCTTGCCTTCTCTGGCAGCGTTGAAGTGGGCGGCCTCACCTTCTCCTGCAGCGTTGAAGTGGGCGGCAGTCTCCCCTTCTCCGGCAGCGGTGACGTGACCGGCTTCGCCTTCTCCGGACGCGTCTTCATAACGTCAATGTGCTCATCCTCGATAGCTAGTTCGAGATCTTCGTGAATCCTTCGCATCATTTGGTCTCTTTCCGACTGCTTCCGCACCATGGCGCGGTGCATCTTCTTGCCGCGAGTTGAAACTGGTGAGGGCGACTTCATGACTGAGAATGTGGATTGGATAGGATTGCAAAGAATAAAATTCAGATAGTTGAGCGAGCGCAATGTCACCGTATTTGTATTGGTGTATGATGCGGTACTTTGAAGTTGTTGTGGATATAATCCGTTCCAAATTCAAATTTGGCACTACTGATGAAAGTATTGCGTAGCATATAGATCATGTAAACCAATATCATCTCCACCATTAATTATGTTGATGATTGATCTCTCGTGAGATCGAAGGTGAAGATGAGTTTGGTCTAGATAACCACTAAGTAGAGGTGGCAAAATGGGTTTAGAACCCACATTTGGCCCATATTTGATGGTGGTGGGTCAAAAATGGGTTAGCTTAAGTACTTAAATGGGTCATAAATGGGTTGCTTAAAAACTTTATGGGTCATAAATGGGTTTCAAATGGGCCATAAATGGGTTAGCTAAGAAAACTATCTTAAGACAATCATAAATAAGTTTTGTGAATATTTTTTTAAAAATCTAATTTTTTTAATATTTTAATAATTTTTTATATAATTTTTTTTCTTTTCTATTTTCTTTTTTCTCCTGCCTTGGCCGTCGCTCTACTTTGGCCGCCAATGGTCACCACTGCCCACCTCCGGTCACTATCACCAACTACCACCCTCCGCCGCCGCCGGCCGTCGACCGCCGCCACAGTGCGTGTACGAGTCAATTAGTATTGAAGTCTTTTAACTTAACTCGGCAAGATAAACCAGAATCGAGTGCGAGTCAGCGTCGAAACCTGCCGAAGCACCTCCCTTCCCGAGCTCCGATTACGCCCCCTACGCCTTCAGAAGCGGCAGCCCGTACGGGGAGAGCTACAGCTTCGGCAACGGAGGTGGCGAGCAACAGTTTGAGGGGACGACGATGGCAGGAAGCAGGCAACGGTCAACAGTGACGAGCAGAGGTCGTAGGTGGCCGGTTATAATAAAAAATTATTTTATAAAGAAAAAATTTAAATTATTTCAGAAAAATTCAATTGCATGTTTTAGCAATAAATTTTTCTTAATAAATTATAAGAAATAAATATTTCATAATTTAGCTAAATATATAAGTATTTAAGTAATACGGGTCGGGTCGGGTATGGGTCGGGTATGGGTCGGGTCGGGTATGGGTCACTAAATTTGCATTGGATGAATATGGGTCAAAACGGGTTAAATGGGTCAATATGGGTCGGACCATATTCGACCCGACCCATACCCAACCCGACCCACCCATTTGACGCCTCTACCACTAAGCCATGATAAAGTAGTTGTATAAGATTGCGACATAACAAAATAAGTATGATGAAATAGGATAACTAATGTAATCCTTGATTTAATTGGCAGGTAACTATTTTATATTATTTGAACTGAAAATAAAGATAAATCATAAAAATAAAAAAACTCATACATTAGCTCTCAATTTTTCGAAAAAAATTGGCAAGATAGGAAAGCAATATTTAGTCATATATTCATGGAAGCCGAACACAAAAAGGAATTCTTGGTCAAAAGACAAGGGCAAGTTTCGGCCAGGACGAAAAAAAAAAGGGACAGAGGAAACCAATGCGGTCTTTTCGTGGTTAAAATAAGAACCTTTTCCACTATCTCATTAATTTGATTGGAAAGAAAATTATCCAGAAAGTCCTAAATCCATTAAATCTTTATTAATTTAATCTTAAATCTTTGATTTTATCAATTGAGTCCTAAATCTTTAGATAATTTGCCAATTGAGTCCAATTAGCCGAAAATCGTTGCTGGTCAACCTACATGGCTCAGCCGGTGCAGATTTGGATAAATTCTGAATTATTTGTTATTTTTTAATTATTTTAATTTTCTCTTTTTTTGTTTTTTCATTGTGCCAATAAGGGTCACTGGCGACCCTCGCCTATCATGAAGGCCTTGAGCGAGGGTCCCCTCGCTCGTTGCCGGCAAGGCCACGAAGGCCCTCGGTGAGGCCATTGCGGCAAGGTCGCCGATGACCCATGCCGGCACAATAAAAATAATAATTATATAAATTCAAAATATTATCCAAGTCAGAATTGCCCGTGCCACATAAGACAACCGGCATCCACATCAACGATTTCTAGCCAATAGGACTCAATTGTTAAATTATAAGGTTTAGAACTCAATTAACAAATTGAAATTTTTTTATTGAATTGGCAAAGTGCAATGAATTTGAGATTTTTTGGACAATTTTCCGTTTGATTGGATGAGCTTACTAATGCTATACTTTGGTTTTGTCCAAGAATTGATCCCAAAGCACGTTCACAATCCGAATCTAAAACACAGAGGGACTCGTCTTGAACATGGTTTAATACAAACCGATTCCCTTTGCATTTGGTTTTGCTTTAGTATTTTCAGGTGAATGTGTTACCATTGATAGTTTATTTTGGGCTAAAGTACACTATAAGTGCCAAAACTTGTGTAAGGCACTCACTTTAGTGCCAAAACTTTCAAAATGATCACTTAAGTGCCAACTTTTTTTTAAAGATCACTTAAGTGCCAACTTTAAAAAAAAAAAATGATCACTTCAGTGCCAATTCCAATTTTGAACTGACATGGCTCGCCAGAAATCCGATGTGACCTATTTTTTATTAATATTTAAGCTGACATGACTTGCCGGAGTTGGCATTGAAGTGAACGATTTTCAAAAAAATTGTCACTTAAGTGATCACTTTAAAAAAAAATTGGCATTTAAATGATCGTTTTGAAAGTTTGGGCACTAAGGTAATTGTTTTCAAAATAGTTAACACTTAAGTGATCGTTTTGAAAGTTTTTGCACTAAAGTGGATGTCGTACACAAGCTTTGGTACTTGTAGTGTACTTAAGCCATTTATTTTGATGCCCATAGTTAGTTCATAATTCTGTTTTGAAGCAAATTAGATTGATTTTTTTTTATTGACACTTGCATTCATAATTTTTTTTGGGTAAGGTTGCATTCATAATTTTCATAGAGAGATAATCTAGGATTGTTTGTTTATGGCTGTTTTTGGAACTCGAGAGTTAGCGGTGAGCAAGATAGACAGACCGAACTGGCCGGTTGGGTCTGTTTCTAGGAAGCAACGGTCTGGTTCCCAGTTTCAAAAATTGGAACTGGTGTTCGGGCGGTCCAGTTCTTGATTCCATGGGGGAACAGGACCAATCGACCCGGACCTAAACAAATAATTTTATTTTTTTAAGATTTCTTAACCCTAAACCTAATATCGATTCACGCGCAGCCTCTTCTTTCCCCATCCTCTGTCACTCGTCGGCCCTCTTGGACAGAATCAAAATCGCGACTCTCGCTTGGCAGGCCACGCGCAGAATGTAGTTATTTGCTGTTTTATTTGCTTAGTAAGGGTTTTGTGTACCCGAGCTTGGATCCTATATTTATTTAGTCTATGCTTTGGCTCTTTTCTTCCTTTGCTCGATCAGTCAAAGCTCTCTTTCAGTTAATTTTTGTCGTTGAACTCTTGACGTTTACTGCTTCTTGTGGATGTGAGCAAGAGTATATTCATATGCACGAGCTAATGAATTTGCTGATTTGTGAGGATATATTGCCGCTAGCAGAAACACAACATCGTTGTTAAGGACATGATATGTTGCTTCTTTTGTTGTCGGCGTCGTCATATTGAGAGTGGATTGGACGTGCGCCTCGACTGGTTCCACTGCACTGCCTGAGAACCGGATGGGATCGGAAATCGATCATCCTTACTTGGAGTCGGTGCTCCTGAGCTAGCTATCATTGGTCTTTTTGCCCCGTAGCTGCTTTAGGATGGTCTACACCCACTTCGAGGCCCGATTTTTGGACAGCTGGCATCCGGCCTACTCATGGTGTCGGAATATGAATGAACTCCCAATATTTATTATTAAAAGGGTAAATACTACAACAACAACATTAACAACAAAAATCTAAGCTATTTCCAGTAAGTTAGTGACCTTGATATCGCAAATTTGTTTTGTCATCAAAAACCCTCGAACTTGTACTATTGTGACAAAAATGCTCTTTATTTACAACAACAAAAATTGAATTTTTCTAATTATGACATTAATACCCAAAGTTCCTTCATTTGGGTCACCAATACCCTAAACACGGGTACAAGTTAGGGGGTTTTCGGTGACCAAAAAAAAAACATAATTTGGATTATTTCTATCACCATAAGCATGACGTAATTAAAAATTTGGGACATCGATATCGCAGTGGGCATAATTTAAAGGTTTTAGTGATATTAACCCTTTCAAAAATACACATAGGCTACGTTTGGTTGACCGGATAAAACTCGGGATAGGATATATTTCATCATATCCCGTGTTTGGTAGTTGTCTAGGATAGGATATAGGGGGATATAGGAGGATATAGATGGATAAAATAATCATAGGAAGGGGGTGGAACAGAGTTAGATAGGATTTCTCTTATCCATTGCTCAAGCCACCCCCTCTTCGCCACGCCTTGTTTGCCTCTTTGCCACGCCTAGCCGCCTCTCTGGTGGCAAGCCACCACTCCAGTTAGGGGGGCCGCCTCTCCGGCGGCGGTGGAGATGAATGCACTGGAGCGGAAAAAAAAAATAAAAAGAAAAAAGAGTTGTCTGCTGGAATCGAATCGAATGGAATGGTTTTACCTATGACTATCTGTCTTGAATTCGTTGTATGCGTGGCCCGATTTCTCAGAGGAAAAATCTCCAGCGTCGGAATCACGCTTATCTCCGGCGAAAGTTCTTTCAGAAGCATTAAGCTCCAGATGGGGCAAAGCGCCTTTTATCTCGAAATGGGACTTAGATTCTACCTCAGCTTCTTCAGTAATTTTGACAGTCGAAGGAAAAGTGAAAATTAAGGCGACTAAGAACAAACCCAACAAATCTCGAGCAGTGTGTAGTGTAGTTCAAACTCGGTAGGAGCAAGAAAGGGGAAAAACAAAAGGAAAATAAAGCAGGAAGAAGAGACCTTGTTGGCCATGAACTGAGCTTGTTCTCTAGCAAATTTGGAAGCCTGTATCTTTGCAAGGAGTCTTCCTCGAACAAGCCGATGGCCATCACCTCGAACTCCGACCCAACGAGCTGCCGAAAATCCGCTGCATCAACTACGAACAAGAGCTTTCGACTTCAAATCAAGAATCATGATATTGATATCCAAATTTTACCAAACAATAAATAAGATAGGATATAAAAATATCCGACTTCAAATTCACTGTTCACCAAACATGAGTTAGGATATGATCAAATTTTTGAATTTTTTATCATATTCTATTCAGTCCTATCTTACCTAAAAATTCGGACGAAGCCAAAGTATTTTAAAGACTTGTTTGATTCGGCTCTTAAGCTTGAAAAGGAAGAGCCCTGTTTGTATATCTGCGCCAATATCAATGTGTTATTGCATTTAGAATTCTTAATTTCTTCTATTCCCTACAAGTGGAGTTTCCTTATATTAAAAGAAAAATAACTTACTAATTAAAGTTAACTTCATAAACAAAAAAAAAACAAATTAAGAATTTTGGCCGGTTAATCAATCCAATCTAGGTGGCCCAGACAGTTCGGTTCCTGACGTGGAATCGAGAATTAGACCAGTACACCCTGAAACCACCTAAAACCTATGTAGCACCGATACTTCTATTTGGCAGAAGTATCGGTGTCGGACGCATATCAGACACCGATACGCATCCGATACGTGCCGATACGCGTCCGACACGCGGTCAGCGTGTCGGACACGTGGGATGGTTTTTTTTTTTTTGCTATGAAATCAAAATATTATTTTAAAAAACTTGCTTTGCTGAATTTAATGCATATAACCTGTTTCGGTTCTAATTTATTTTTTTATATTTAAAAATATATATATTTAATACGACGTGTCCCCGACGTATCGGATTTTTTTGTTTTTGAGAAATGGCGTATCGACGTATCGTGTCAGTGTCGGTATCGGTGTCAGTATCAAAATCGGTGCAACCTAGCCTAAAACTAGCCCGTGCAGTTCAATCTTGTTCCCGAGTTGGACCGAGAATGATGCATACCCATAAAAAGTAGGGATAGGGGTAAGCAAAAAAAATCGCCTAGACCGAGACCGCCCGAACTGGACCGGGATCAATGGTCTGGTACCCGGTTTTAGAGGGATCCGGTCCGGTTTCGAGTTCCTAAAATTGGAACCGGACCGGTCTTTTTTTTAGTTTTTTTTAAAGTAAACCTAATGTTTAATTGTTTAGGCTTAGGATTTGCTTCGCACATCTCTTTTCTTACCTCTTTTCTTCGAAGACCTCTTTTTTTGCCTTTCGCGTTCCTACTTTGTGAACCCATTTTTCAGTTCTTGTGATAGTCGTAGGTGATAAGTTTGGAATTTAAACTTGACCGGACCAAAACTAAACATTTGCAAAAAAAAATTCAATCCTTGGAACCGCCTGAGAACCGAACTGGACCAATTGCCGATCTGGTCCGCAATTTCGAAAAATGGAAATCGGGACCACCAGTTCAATTCCAATTTTTTATGAGAACCGAATCGGATCGGAAACCGCTCACCCCTGATGAAAAGCCGCAACCCACAAGCAGTACCATTATGTGTTCTTTCTCTCTTTTCGATCTAAGCCCTCTAAATCCGTCCGTCGGGAGTTGGTCATCGCATCTGATGGAGCAGAGCACGTGATCCTCCCTCCTTTGAATCGCAAATCGGTCCGCATTCCCTCTTAGGATAGTTTCATTTCCTTCCCTTTATATGGATAGATGGCGCACACCTTGTTTAACGGCTCATTACCATAGTAAGCTGAAATTGGAGATCGAGCCGATATCAAAAGCATTTTTTGAATGGGACCAGGACTGAGACCCGGCAAAGAAGACTCGTCAAACAGCAATATCCTAATCTCGCGCCTTTGTCCGAACCATGGCCTGCTCCTTAGAACTCACCTGTCTTCTCAAAGCCACTCACCCACGCCCTTTCCGATATTAGGGAATGATACCATCAGTAGGTGTTGAAAGTCATTTGAAATAGGTGCACCCAGAGCTATTTTCACAACTAAAGCCCCAGCTAACAAGATTAGTATAGAGAGAGAGAGAGAGAGAGAGAGAGAGAGAGAGAGAGAGAGAGAGAATGGGAAGTCCAGTCTACTCAATTTGCAGCAATGGATGGCTTAGGTTGAGTTCAAGAGGCGTTGCATCAAAAGCTATTACATTACAATGCAGTGCAAATGCATTAAGCTACACAAAAAGAAGAAAAAAAGCACAAGGTAGTAAGGAAAACGATCCAGCCATCCAGGGAGCCAAAAATATACATTGTTGAAACTTAATTTTGTCCATGGAATAGGAAAAATTGCACGAGAGACAAAATTTGAACAATAAAAACAAGTGATCTGCATATGATGGGGCATCTCATGCTTTCTGTCCAAGCATATGCCTCACATGGATGCCTTCTTTTTACAAAACGAACTTCCCTCGACACTCTCAACATCTCCTATCATAGTATAACGACCATTTTATGCTTTACAAATGTCTGCGCCTAACAAAGGTAGGTAATCAAAAATGGTGAACCAGCTCACTTATTCCCTCGGACACGCCGCAACAAATACGAAGCCTTTCTCATCTCACTTCACCAACACAAGCTCTTGCCCCTCTCACACCCAATCCAAAAGGTATTCTCTATTTCATTCATGTTATCCTATAGATATAGCTTTTGGGCTGCACCACTCATCCGGGAGTACCCCAGAGTCTCAGGTGAAACTTAAGAAAGCCGGAAGCAAAAGCGTGAAAAAGCGTTATGTTCTACCTGTTGTGGCTTCCAGTGTAAATATCCATTGGCATAACGTAAGGCATTCTCATTCAAGCATCTGGTCGGCCTGCGGTGAAGGATGAAAGAAGACCCGCGGCCTGCACAGGTAGAACATCGCTGAATGTCGACAAGGCGGCAGCCGACCTGTCCTTGAATATGCCCACTTGACCATCAGTCAAGATGGATCCCAGTTTCAATGTGCTCTCTCCAAATCTGCTGCCAACCTGGCCAATTGTGAGAGAAAAAAATATCAGATGCATGTCATAGGACATGGAAAAAGACATTCTTCCCCAAACACTAAGCCAAATATCTAACATCTCTAAAGCTAAAATCATCTCACAATTACAATGCTCAGCAAAAAGTCAAAGTCTACTCCCAATGTACCAAAACATGTATGGAACTATCTCGGTGCACAGCTACACAAACAAGCTCAAAAAAGGAAGGCCAAAGTTATCAACTTCTATCACCACTTTCACACAGTTACACCACTTCAGGCACTGTGTCCCAGACTTTTTGGTAGTTATTATTACATTCCATAGCACAAATGACTCGGTTAACTCAAACAATAACGCAAGCAATAACACAGAAAACCCCCAATAAATGCCCCGACAACCAAAGACATAATCAAGTTTAAAATTTTAAGATTCTCCAAATAAGAAAATATGACAGCTCAAAGATTAAGGGTGCGTTTGGTTCGGCTTTGGAAATGAGCCTTGGGGAAATGCAAAGGCCCTTAGCCTAAAGCGATTTGGGAAAATCAACTATGGGCTAAATTAGTGTTTTGAAAAAAAAAAAATTGCAAAGGGTTTGGCTTTCATTTTCTTTTTGTAAAACTAAAAATAAAGACTCCAGTGAAGGCTTGAGCCGCCAGATTTGGCGCCAGCGGACGTCGGCTGAGATCGCACGACCTTGGGCGAACCCCAGTGAGGGTCGCCTGGGGTCGCATGACACAATCGCCTAGGTCAACCCCAGGCATAGCGCGACCCAAGCTACTGTCGCTTGAGGTCGCACCCATATCCGGTCCTTTGTCGACCACCCTGAAGAAGAAGAAGATGAACAACAACCTAGGGTTTCACTTTTAAAAAGGCGAAAAAATGGATTTTCATTAATGAGGCAAGAACGTTGAAAGCTCAATGCTGGTCAACTAATTGTCATTAATGAGGCATTTAGCATTCCAAAAATGCTGAAAGCTCAATGCTGGTAGGGACCAGCATTGAGCGTTCAGCCTTCTCAAGGTGGCAGTTGGCAAAGTCCCTTAAAAAGGCTTGCCAAACACCCCAGCATATCCCCAAGGGGTTTTGGAGGTCAAAAGCCTCTTGAGAAAGCTGAACCAAATGCACCCTAGGTCCAAATAAAGCTTAGGAAGTTAGACATACCCCACGTGGTAGATGACTAGCCAGGGACATGACAAAAAGTTATATAACAAGGTACAGAAAAAGAAGCAAAAGAAAGAAGGCACATTCACCTGCATAAAAGACTTCAACAATGGAGCTGCCACTCCAGAAGACGATCTGTCATCCAAATCAATTGTTCGAGAAATTTCTCCATTACTATAAGATCTCGGACTCTTCGATGAAAAACCATCCATAGGAACACGAGTAGTTGCTTGAGATGTCCTCCTTGAAGACAATGCGGGTATACTGCATATAAAATTCAATAATAAGATATGCTTTTTTTGAGGTAATCTGGTCATGAAAGCTCAAATTTTTATCCACTAAACACAAACACATGAAAAAGGTATATTTAACCTGATTGGAAGATACTTAAACCGGGGAACTGTGGAGCATCTCATAATATTTGATTCTGAATTCGTGGGCAGTTTTTGCACCGTATCCACATACAACCGATTAAGTTGTACAAAGAACCCGAAGAGGACAGCATGCCGTAAATATGACTGTCTCTCATTCTCCCACAGATAAGGCTCAAACCTTTAATGAATGAACAATAAAACACTATCAGGTAACTGCAACAAAATGAAGACTTACGATCACAAAAACCATCTACTACGAAGTAAACATAACTCAGCTAACACTAGATAGATGGTCCAAGGGTGTCAATTAGCTATATCTTCTTACATCTTATCATAGTAAGTAGAACTTCAAAGGAAGGTAAAGATCATAACTAATTTTGGTGAATTCATTTGAATTCATCACTAACAATCCTAGGGAATTTTAATTTGAGTCCCATCTTCTTCCCGCGCTCTCATTTTCCTCCATTTCCGCCTTTTCCAAACGAAGCATTAAGTACACAATCATCTCTGGACAGTACGTGTAGACATCAAACAAAACTGTAACCATGCACAGAACTGAGCATCATTTACGTGTGAAAGAGCAGTTCAGGTATCAGAATTATCTCACATGGGATAGCTTCTACCCAGGTTTAACAATAGGGCAACCACTTGACCATTAAAAAAATTTCTTTTCTTTACCCCCTATCATCATTTACCCTCAAACCTAAAAAAGATCATTATATTTCCTTCGCTTAGCTTAAAACATGTTCTTGGAAACAATTTCACATAAAAAAACAGAATAAATGTACAGAACTCTGTATTGCAAATCTTCGTGAAGATCAAGATTGGATTTTGTATACACATTTTGGATAACTGGCTGCTTGTAGAATATAAACAGCAAAGAGAGATCCGCTAACTTACGTGAGCCAGTCTATGGGATCTAATCTCTGTGAAAGACGATGTACCAATCCATCTATGCGTGTTCTGATGGCAGACTTTTTCTGTCTTTGATCCTTTTGCCTAAATGAATACTTTGGCTTTGGACTTCTAGACAACTCAACATCCATAGTGGAATCACCTCCAGAAAGAATATCATACACAAATTTCAAATCTAACATAACTTGCAAAGCTCCTTTATCTGACACTTTAGATCCATGAGCGCCTTCAGTAGAAAGGTAGTTTCCATATATATCAGTCACCTATATAAGCAAAAACAGTCAGTAAACAAACACCAGATTAAAAAGGCTATAGACATGCCAACACAAAAACCACCTTAGGACTGCCTACGGAACTGAGTAAATGACAAAAGCCAAAAGGCACAAATTGTAGGACATTCACCATTATGAGGAAGCATGAGGAATTAATGATATCATAGGACGTAAACCTCTATAAATCTGAGAAAGCTCTTTACAGCTTCACAAAGTGATAGTAATCGTAATATTCTGATGAAAACACTGCAGTTAAAATGCAGCTGTCACTGAAGAAATAAAAAGAAGTGCAATTTCATTATAAAAGCTAACATCAGATAACAAGTTTATGCACATGACTATAACAGAGTGTCTGGAAGAGAAGGAAAACATGTATCAAACAAAACCTCAGCAGATGGTAATTCAGACTCCTCCTATGTAATTTGTTTTTTCCTTCCACCCCATCTAACAGATATGCAAGCATCCTTTTATTGACACATTTTTAAGCAGTTAAAGGCAATACCTTCCTAGCTACCAATATGGAGTATCAATAAAAAAAGTTTCATTGACAGAGCATGAAGGGTGGTTATTACAAGAGAGGGATACAAGCAGCTCTGGACGTCATATGAGTCTAAGAACTACCATATAAATGAAAAGTTAAAGAAAAAAAAGGGAAGTGACAAATTGACATGCCCCTTTGCATCAGAGATTCTCCTAACTCTCCCCCTCCAAGTCATCAAAAAATTTGTAAGAAGGATAGTGAAAACAAATTTTCACCTTCTTGGAAGATTATCAATGGTCAAAATGCTCTCTCAAGAAGCTTCCCAAGAAAAAAGAGTTGGTCAAACCCTATTGCAATGTGACAGCAAGTGATTCACCGTTCACAGCAAGTGATTCACTGGTCAAACCCTATTGCAATGTCAAAGAAACTTGCTTTAAGAGCCTGCCAAACAAGAAGGCGGCTCCAGGGGGAACTCTTGACTTTCATATTAATATCGAATGATCTTAGACTAATAATTAGGTGACTTTAAGTAGTCATTTGAACATTCTACCAAAGGGTAAGATCATCAGAAGCAGAGACTGGAAGCATGCGTCTAACCAAGACACATATTCATATACCACTGTGTGTCCGTATAATTGTTGAACACAATTTCATTGCTTGTTATTTGCCATGGCCAATTTATGCAAAGTAAGGGCAAATGAAAATTATCGAGCCACCCAAGCATTCAAAATGTGCTCATGCACATCGTTTGCTTGGCAGCATGCTCGAGATGGGGTTGAGTAAGCTAATAGCAAGGCATTTGAAAGGATAAAGATAAAGACAATAGTAGCAGAAGCAAAACAGTAATAGGATACTACTGATTTCATAATGGAAAAAGGGCCGCCTTTATATGTAGTAGATTCAAAATTATGAAAATCCAAATGCTGTGGCAATCTAAGTAAATACCTTTTCCAAGAGCTGCAGGGCAAACTTTTGCAGAATCAACTTGTCAAGCACATGACCTCCAATTCTATGAATTTCTTCACACGCTCGAAATGAAAAGGAGATAACATAGAGAGAAGGCATGAAGGGGAGCGACATCCTCAACTCAGACTGGCCATCATCAGACTGCTCTTGCTTGATTACTGTGTCCTCCCAACCCTACTTAATGGACAAAGAAGGACTGAGTACAAAATTATATTCTTCATGCAAATTAAAAAGAGAAAACGCAAGAAGTCAAAGATCAGTTAGCACATTTTTTTTTTATTGGTCGAAATCAGTTAGCACATTAAAACTAACCAAGATAGAGTAAGTTTTCTAGTATTAACATGGTTAAGGTTTTACTGCAGCTGGAACCATTGATTTTTCACAGGCTGATAGTGATGTCATGCCTGTCAGTAGAAAGTTCTTTATGCATGTTAAGGATAAGGGTAGAGGGTAGAATAGTCACTTCTATATATATCCTACATATATATATCCTTGTAATGGAAGTGGTTTATGAATAACATACGTATTATTTTCTCAAACATGGTATCAGAGCCACCCTAAACCTAAAACAACCATCATCCATCGTCGACCATCATCAATCCTCCACCGAGCCGCCGTCGGCCTCCACCGAGCCGCCGTCGGCCTCCACCGAGCCGCCGTCGGCCTCTCGCCGGCGTCGGAAAACCTTAGATCTGAGGTCGCCCAGTAACCACCAAGCCAGATCCGAGGTTTCCCAGGCTCGACAAAGCCAGATCTGAGGTCGCCCAGGCTCGGCGACCCCATCTCCGGCGCCGACCAAGGTCTCCCAGGCCTGGCGATGCTATTTCCGGCGCCGACCAAGGTCGTCCCAAGCCGACGAAGCCAGATCTGAGGTCGCCCAGGCTCGGCGACCCCATCTCCGGCGCCGACCGCAGTCGCCCAGGCCTGGCGACGCTATTTCCGGCGCCGACCGAGGTCTCCCAGGACCGGCAACCCCTGCGACCCGCCGAACGAAGACCCAGCGACCCCTGCGACCTGCTGAATGAAGACCCGCAGACCCAGCGACCTGCCGACCGACGACCCGGTGACCCCTGCAACCTGCTGACAGACGTCGCCCTGACCTGGTAACCTGTTCTGAGCTGACGACCTATTTCAGGCGTCCTCTGAAGTTGCTGGAACTTATTTCCAGCATTCCCTGAAAGTGCTGCTTGAGGAGTGACTCTTCCTTGGTAGTCGCTCAACTCTGTAGGTGTATAATGTTCAGTATTTTGAGTTTTCTGAAGTGAATCGGTATTCTCGGAGTGCGATTGAGTTTGAGGAATATAGAATGTGCTGATACATTTGAGAAGGTCTGATGAATAACACCTTTTCTTTTGGTGTTCTAATTTTGGTGCCTTGTTTCCTATGGTGATTGCATCCTGCTCTGTTTGTTGGTGCCTGGAGACTTGAAGTTAGTAAAGTGGCGTTACTCCTTTAGGTTGGAGCATTTTGTGTTGCAATACATACGTTAGTTGTTAGTTGCAATTCATTGCAGTTCTCAGTTACTGTGAAGTTTATTTGGTATTTGGACTTGATTGAAGTCATGGCTACTGGATCGAATTCTGGATCCCCTTTTGGTCACTTTCAACTGACCTCTGTCAAGTTGGATGGCACAAATTATCCATCATGGTCAACAGCTGTTGAGGTCTATCTTACTGCTACTGAAAAACTTGATTTTCTTATGTCTACGGCACCATCTGAGAAAGAGAAGCTTGCCAAATGGACTGCAGGAGATGCTATGATTCGAACTCTTCTCTGGAATAGCATGGATCCCAAGGTTAGTCCCCACTTTATTCAGTGTAAGACTGCTAAGGCGGTTTGGGAGAAATGTGCATTGCTCTACTCTGGACAAAATAATATGACGCGAGTATGTGACACTTGGGAAGCATTATTTGATCTTCAGCGTGGAGATCAATCCTTATATGATCATTATGCTCAGTTTACTACTCTTTGTCAACGTTTGGGTACTTATCTTCCTGCCTCGGATGATCCACATGTTTTGGCCAAGCGACAAGAGGATCTGCAGACAATATTATATCTTAAGTCATTGGGGCCCCAGTATTCGTCTCTTCGGCAATACATTACATCACAGAATTCACTACCCACAGTGGATGAAGTCTTTTCTCAAGCTCTTCGTTCTACGGCTACTGAAAAAGTTTCCTCCATGCCGACTATGGAGACGAGTGCTATGCTTTCCCATGGTCCTGGTGGACGTGAGAGTCGTGGTCGAGGTTACCGAGCTCGTGGACGTGGCTTTGTTTATAATAGTAGCCGTGGAGGTCGTGATGGAGGGGCGAGCACTCGTGGTGCCGTTAGTTCTGGGAATAGTCGTAGTTCACGCTATTGCCATCATTGTCAAAGAACTGGTCATACGGAAGCTTATTGTTATTCTCTTCATCCAGAGCTCAAACCAACTTTTGCTGCCTATGCTGAAGTGGAGAATCCTGCTGTTTCTCCTTCATTGACTCCATCTAGTTCGAGCACCACACAACGTGTAGGAGACTCGATTACATTGACACGTGCTGAGTATGATGCATTGATTCGTCCTCCACAAATGACAGGAACTTCAGCTCCTACTGCAACTTTGGCACAAACTTCCAAAGGTAGTTCGTCTTGCTTGTTTTCTGCGACGTCTGATTCTTGGGTCATAGACTCTGGAGCTACCAATCACATGACTGGTAACTCTAATTTGCTATCTTCATTTCATTCTATGTCTCCTTCATTGTCTAATTCGGTTACATTAGCAAATGGTTCCCAATCACAGGTTACTGGTACGGGAGTCGCTCATTTGAGTCCCTCTCTTTCTTTGTCATCTGTCCTTCACCTATCCCAGTCTCCATATAATCTTATTTCTGTTAGCTCATTGACTAAACGGTTAAATTGCTCTATAACTTTTTCTGCTTCTCGCTGTATCTTTCAGGATCTGAGGACTGGACAGACGATTGGTGGGGGGCATGAATCAAATGGCTTATACTATCTCGACAAAAAGGTGTTAGCTGCCGCAACTCTGAAGCATCCATCCACTGATGTATATCGGACACATTGTCGAGCTGGTCATCCGCCACCAAACATACTTCGTCGTATATTTCCTGAGTTCTAGTCTGTGAGTTATTTTCAATGTGAAGCATGTCAGTTTGGTAAACATCATAGAGCGTCTTTTCCTTCCCGTATTCAGAGTCGTGTGTCAAGTCCATTTGAGCTGGTTCATTCAGATGTATGGGGTCCATGTCGTGTGTCTGATATTTCTGGATTCAAATACTTTGTTACATTCGTGGATGATTTTTCCCGAATGACTTGGTTATTTTTAATAAAGGACCGTACGGAAATTTTTCATTGTTTTCGATTGTTCTACTTTGAAGTGTTGAATCAGTATAATATCTCCGTCAAATGTTTACGATCCGACAATGCTAGAGAATATCTTGCTACCACTTCTGGTTTTCAGCCATTCCTTGATTCTCATGGTATTATTCATCAGACTTCCTGTTCATATACCCCCCAACAGAATGGGGTTGCTGAACGTAAAAATCGCCATCTTCTTGATGTTGCTCGTTGTCTTATATTTCACATGAATCTACCCAAACATTTTTGGGGACATGCTATTCTTACAGCATGTTATTTAATAAACAGGCTTCCAACTTCTGTTCTTAAGGGGGAGACACCGTTCACTACTTTACACCCAGCTCGTCCCCTCTTTTCTTTACCTCTTCGAGTATTTGGCTGTGTTTGTTTTGTACATTCTCTTACTCCAGGTCTTGATAAGCTGGATCCTCGTGCTGAAAAATGTATATTTGTGGGATACTCTCGTACTCAAAAGGGATACAAATGTTATAGCCCTGCTCGTCGTCGTGTATTCGTGTCTGCAGATGTGACATTCTTTGAAGATCAGTCATATTTTCCTTCTCAGTCTGTTTCCACAACATCTGATGATAGTAATTGTTGCGTCATACCCATTATCCCACCTACTTCACCTCCAGAAACAACCTCCAATGACGCACAAGGATTTCAGTTTGCTGAGCACACCTATCAACGACGCCATCCAGCACCTACAAATGATTCATCTGTTCCCTCATCAGTTGCTGCGCCATCCTTTGATCCTGATGTTCCCATAGCTACTCGAAAAGGTACTCGTTCTTGTGTCGGTCGTCCTGTGAATCGTTATGCTCCTTATTCTGGTCTTTCTGAGTGTCTTCGTACTCGTCATCCTATTTCTAATTTCTTGTCATATGATCGTTTGTCTCCTAGTTTCTCCATATTTGTCTCGTCCTTGTCCTCTATTTCTGTGCCTCGCAGTGTCGCTGAAGCTCTTGCTCATCCTGGATGGCGGCAAGCCATGGAAGATGAGATGAAGGCCCTCATTGAGAACCATACTTGGGCTCTCACTTCATTACCTGCGGCAAAACATGTTGTTGGTTGTCGTTGGGTATTCACCGTTAAGGTTCATCCTGATGGCACTCTTGATCGGTTGAAGGCTCGATTGGTTGCAAAGGGATACACTCAAACATACGGTGTTGATTATGACGACACCTTTTCCCCTGTTGCCAAAATTTCATCTGTTCGTGTCTTTATTTCTCTAGCGGCACATTTTGGTTGGGTACTTCATCAACTAGATGTGAAAAATGCCTTCCTTCATGGTAATTTATCCGAGGAAGTTTATATGGAGCAACCACCCGGGTTTGTTGCTCAGGGGGAGAATTTGGTATGTCGGTTACATAAAGCATTATATGGACTCAAGCAATCCCCTCGTGCTTGGTTTGGCAGATTTAGTGATGCTATTATCAGGTTTGGATTAAAGCGTTGTCATGTAGATCATTCAGTTTTTAGTTCTATCTCCTCTGCTGGATGTATTCTCCTAGTTGTATATGTGGACGATATTATCATTACTGGCAGTGATTCAAATGGTATCCAACAGCTTAAGCAGTTTCTCCACACAGAATTTAGTACCAAGGATATGGGGCGTCTACGATATTTTCTTGGTATTGAAGTTGCATACTCACATGCAGGTATCAATTTGTCTCAGCGAAAGTATGTGCTTGACATCCTTGACGAAGTTGGATATCTTGGAGTTAAGCCAGTAGATACTCCTATGGAACCCAATGTGAAGCTTGATGCAGAAAGTGGAGATTTGTTACATGATCCAGGGAAGTATAGAAGATTAGTGGGAAAATTGAACTATCTTACCATCACAAGGCCTGACATATCTTTTGCTGTCAGTGTAGTCAGTCAATTCATGAGTTCTCCCCGTACTACTCACTGGGATACTCTACTCAGAATTATCAAGTACTTGAAGGGAGCGCCAGGTAAAGGGCTATTCTTCAAGAATTATGGACATCTGAACACTATAGGTTTTTCTGATGCAGACTGGGCTGGATGTCCTATTGATAGAAGATCTACATCGGGTTACTGTGTATTCCTTGGAGGTAATTTAGTCGCTTGGAAAAGTAAAAAGCAACATGTGGTTTCTCGATCAAGTGCTGAAGCAGAATATAGAGCTATGGCACATGTGACGTGTGAATTACTCTGGTTGAGGATGTTATTATCAGAAATTGGTTTGCCAATATCAGATCCATCAGTCTTATATTGTGATAATCAATCGGCTATTCACATTGCGAATAACCCTGTCTTCCATGAGCGAACTAAACACATTGAGGTTGATTGTCATTTCGTACGGGAGAAAGTTGAGAAAGGAGAAATCATTCTTCAACATGCAAGGACAGAGGATCAGCTTGCTGATATTTTTACTAAATCTCTAAGGGGGAGTAGAGTGAATTTTTTATGTAACAAGTTGGGATTATTTGATATTTACATCCCAACTTGAGGGGGAGTGTTAAGGATAAGGGTAGAGGGTAGAATAGTCACTTCTATATATATCCTACATATATATATCCTTGTAATGGAAGTGGTTTATGAATAACATACGTATTATTTTCTCAAACAATGCATAATCATCCAAACTGCCAACAAAAGTGTAGTGTGTTCTTCATTTGGCCATCGCAAGTATCATCATCACTATAACAAGAAAAAATCCCTTAACTAAAATTCAATTACTTGCACTCTCTGCTAGTCCCTAGTGAGTTCCCGATTATGGTATGCTGCCAACTAGGAGAAGCTATCAGGTTTTGACCTAAACAAGATGTTAAGAGAAGATCACAGAAAGTGCACAACCATGCATGAGAAGGATATACACCTCTTTTATTGGTACTAACCCAAAATCTAGTGTGGAATGTCAGCTTTTTAAGTCCTAACAACCTGATATAAGGGATCTGTCAGTATTCCCTAATAGTAATTATATCCCGAGTCCTCAGAGGTAGCCTTAGAGTTTCAGTTTCTCTTCCCATACTCATAGCTCTATGACGACTTAAGGTGGAAGTTGCAGCAGTTGTAACTTGCAGTGGCACTTCTCTCTATTTCTCACGACTCTAAGCTCATTACTATCAGTAGTTGCATCAAAAGGAAGTTGAGACAGAATAAACGAAAACAGAGACTTTCTTGTATGATGAAGGCTCTGAAAACAAAGAATAAATTGTGATGAAAGCAACACTAACCCTCAAAGGAGTTATTGACGATAATCCATCATCTTGTTCAAGATCCCGAGATAGGATTGTTGACAACTCCATTGATAACCACGTTATCCACAAGCTATGAGCTCTTACACAAAAATCTCGTGTGGTAATAGAAAAATCTTTGAATTTCGGGCTTGGTATATCATCAGCTCCAAGTATTGCAGCAGTGGCCAATGAGGTATGCCTTCTAGAGCCCATGGATGATTGCCTAACTGAGCTTTCATTGACGGGAGAATCAGTTACTCCACGGGATTGCCCCAAAAGGCCTGGTAATCTGTCGAAAACTGCTGAAATTGATTCATTTACCCAGAACCTCGGTGATCCCAAAATTCTTGGGATATGTCTACAGTGATTTTGGAGTGCAAACAACAGTCGCCCAATGAAGAGAGATCTTTCCACAATTATGGCAGCAGATGGGGTATGACTCTCTCTCCTTTCATTCTCAAGTGCAGTGCAGAGGCTGTCAAGCTCACTCTTAAGTTGCATTAGTATGCTAGATAGATACTCATAGCACCTATCTTGCAGATATTTTGCCAGATTCTTTAGTCGTATTGCTGCTTTGGGAGATTCTAAGAAGTGCAGAAGGTCCTCAAGAATTCTCTGACAGTAATTGTCTACTGAATCTCTTATCCGATTAACTTCGGGACCAAAATATGCACTAAGACAGATCTGGAAGCTACTCTCTTCCGCCTGTGTTTTTGATGAAGTAAGTGCAACAGTCTTCCGATCATTAGGCTCTATGAACCAAACTCCACCACCAGTAGAAGGTCTGCTCAGATATGCACGGAAATCTATCTGTTCACCTGGTGTCCCCTCAATGGCACGAATCGATTCGGCTATATTTACATCCCTGGTCAAATTTCCAAATCCTGAGTCAATGATTGATTTCATCCTCTGAACAAAAGCATCTTCAAATATCTCATCCCAGAGATCCAGATCAGCTTCCAAAACAAGTTCTCGAATTCTGCTCCAAGGTAATTCAATCTCCGACCCAAAAACGCTCTTTAGCCAATCCAAACTGCCTTCCAGAACCTCCTTGCTGTCCATGGTTTCCCTAATCAATTTTTCCGCCAAAGCTATCTCCTCACCACTACTTATGGCATCAGTCAGGTAACTGCCACTCATTTTATTAACAATTTCCCGTCCACAATCCTTAAGCCAATTCAAACAAGTACTAGCAATATACGGCTTTTCAAGCAGTGTCATTACAGACTCAAGTTTATCCCGAAAAGATTTCCACAACCTAACCTCTTCATCAGGGTTTGGAATCCCGCCAAACAACTGAGATGCAGGTGGAGAACTCAGAGTGACTTTGTAAAACAGGGGCATGTCGTTCAACACTTGCAAGAACAACTCACCTACTTGGCCCATAGTAACCTGAATGGCCTTCAGCACTTCACAGAACATAGCAACCACATCCGAACAAGTAGGATTAGCAAAAGAAGTAGCCAATTTCTGCAGAATCCACGACTTCCTGCTATCAAGGAACAATCCCAGAATCTGCCTCGGCTCTAAATCGTCAATAATCGCCACCGCGGCCAAGGCATCCGCATAAGCTCCAATCTTGAGCCCACCTCCATCCAGCAACCTCTCGCGACTCCGCTGCGAGATCTGGGCCTTGAAGCTCTCGACAATCTGCCACTGATGCTGCAAAAGAGGGAATTTGGTCAAGATCTTGGGATCGCCGCCCCCGTTATCCTGCACCAGCCCATGCTGCACGTGCTTCGCACGCAAATACCGCGCCGCGGCCTCAAGGAACATAGACTCGTCGAGGCACCCCCATATGTTCTCCGGCGTGTCGACAAGGTACTTAACGCGACAAGCAATGCCATACACGTTGAACCGCCCGGGATTTTGGTGCCTAGGGCTCTGCAATTTGGGGGTTTCGGAGAGGGACAAGATGGAGCTCTGAATCGAGGACACGTTCTCGGAAATCGACTCGCAGGAGGACTTCATGAGCACAATCGAGTCGGCGGAATCGATGAGATCGCGGTACCTGTTGCCCACCAGTTGCCGGAGCTCCTCCTTCTTGTCCTCGATCTGCCTCCTCGTCGCGGCCTCCACATTGCGGATTTCCGCGATGGGCTTCGTCCGGAACAGAGACTCGGCGTCCTGGTGACCGCCCTTCGCGGCGGCGGGGGCGGCGGAGGCGGGGGGCGACTGAACCCGCATCGTCACTGATCCTTCGCCGGCCAATCCAAAGGACACTGAATCGCGTCAAACAAAGCTCAGAGGATCAGCGGCATTGGCGATCCGCGAAGGGGGAAAACGATCCGGATCTTGAGCGAGAGAGGTAGAGATAGAGAGAGAAAGATTGGGTTGTGCACAGTGAATTTGGGAGATGAAATTGAGTTGAAGAAGAAGAAGAAGAAGAAGAAGAATAGTGGGATTCAAGTTAAATCACTCACGAGGAAGAAAGAGAAGGCTTGACTCACCGACGCGTACGAGGAATGGCAGAATTATTTGGGAAAATATACACGGCAACCTCAGAAAATGTTTCGACCCAAAAAAAAAAAAAAAACTCAGAAAATGTTGTTCTTTAGGTTTTTATTTTGGGTGAAAATATTTTTTAAAAAAAGGTAATTAAAAAACCATGATGCAATATTATTTTCATTTTATAATTGTATCATGATTTTTCAATCCTTTCAAAACGAAAAAAGCACAATGTTTAACATGTGAGACGGAATTAACATCCTTAAATATCCTCGCAAAATCAGCAATCGAGTATTCTAAATTTTTCCCTTCTTTTTCTTGATTTTCCCTCTTCTTCATCTATGGCGGCCGCCACCATCCCATCGTGCTTGCTAATCAGGGATCCGGATCGCCTAACCTTTCCTCAGAAGGTTAGGCACCTCACCTTACAATCCGGGTCGTCCATTTTTGAACAAACGACCCAAATCTCCTGTTTTAGGGGGTAATTTTTTAAATTTTTTATATATTTTTTTGTTAGTAATAATCTGGGCATACCATTCATAACACAGACGGGCCGGATTGCAAGGTTATGGGCTAACCTTCTAAAGAAGGCAAAATGACACAAATAGTCTCTAAACTTTGGCAGAATGTGCAATCTGGTCCCTGAACTTTTAATTTGTTCAATTTAGCCCATGAATTTTGGCAGAATATGCAATTTGGTCCCTAAACTTTTGACTTGTTCAATTCAGTGATGGAACTTGTGAATCAGAAATTCTAGGATTATTAACGGTTGAGCTTGTTCAGTCTTAAGCCTGGAATGCTAAAAGGCAGTCCCCTTTTAGGCCTGAGCGCCGTGCTCTGGGGATAGCATATCTGCATTCAATCTTGAGTCACGACTCCGCTTCTGTTAATGGTATCAGAGCCACTGTCGTCAATATCATGTTAAGATTATGAATCTATCCAAAGACCTGTAGAAGGAGAATTTTCATACACATGGAAACCTTACCTGAAGCTTTACCAATCATCAATGAATCCCCCATCTCCCTACCACCACCACCTGAACTTCGCAAATCCTCAGTATCTAAGATCGACTATCTCTATGAAGTCGCTTATTCTGAAGACAGCAAGATCTCTGAAACACAACTTCCACTCATCAATCCTTATTCGGCTTTCGCCAAACCATCTTCTTTCTCTCCCATTCTATCCATCAAACACCTCATCCGACATACTCCTCGTTCTGTTAAGGAATATGTTCAATCCTCCAAGTTCAATCAGCACCATATCCTAGCCACCCAACAAGAGCAGTTCGTTACTCTCCAAATCCCTCAAGAGTTCCCTCTTCAATGGGCTCAACAGGGGTTTACTCATCTCCACTTTGGAGCCATCCGTCTTGCCCTATCCTTCCATGGCCGTAAAGGTCTTCCTGTTGTGGCACGCATCGCTTTGCTTGATACTCGTTTCCTTGATTATCAGCATGCTTGTATTGGAACCGTCCAGACGACACTGAATGCTGGCACAGTCTTCGTGACCTTGTTCCCAAATTTCAATATGGCCCTAGCGGATCCTAGTCTGCTGACAGCTCTGAAGGTTCAGCTGCAGATTACTGGTGCCCCCCAGACTCACAATGCAATTGCTGCCACTTTGCATTATCAGATGGTTTACCGAGTTCAGAACCATGCCATAGATCTCAACCTCCCAAGAGCTGATGAGGCGCTTGTCATATCTGTAGATCGAGATCAAACTTCTTGTGTCCATGTCCCAAGACAGATTCCACGAGATCAGCTTGTCAAATTACTTCCAGATACATGGGCCACCAACTATGAGAAGTTGCATTACAACTCCCAGCCGCTCCAATCTTTTGAACCTCGGTTCACAAAGAAGAAAGATGGTACAGTTGCCATCAAATTCCCCAAGGAAAAAGAAGATGCTACTTCCTCATTCCCATCTTTTCCGACCATACTATGTTTCACCCCTTGCCCTTTTGAAACAATCAGTATGGAATGTCCAGATTCCAAGCAATTCATTCACTCCTTCAATACCGAAGGACAACCCATCCATTACTACAAGGATCCTTCTGGACACTGTTATTGGGATGCAGATTGTGCCTGTACATCATGTACTAGCACAGAAGAAGATGATGACCGACCCTCTTCAAAGCGAAAGAAGAAAAAGAAGGACTCTGTCTATCAAAGGTATCTTGATGGAGATCCCACTGTAGGTCCCCTTGGACAAGATAGTGGACGCTGGCAATACATGGTCCAATATGGATCACCCCAACCTCCTCAGGTATCTGCACCAGAACCTCCATGTAAACCAGATCTTTCTCCATCCTCCTCACCTCCATCCTCACCTTCGCCACTGCCCATCAAAAAATCGGTCACTTCTCCTTTCTATAAACCTATCCAGAAATGGATAAAGAAGAATCCTTCTTTTCCCATTCAACTCCCAGAGCCATACAGATGTACACCACTTCCAGAACCCCCTCCTGTCTTGCAAAGTATTTGTATGCTCCAGCCTGAAGACTTTCCTCCACTTCCCACAATTGGCTCCGGCCAAACAAGTTCATCAAGCATCAAATTTCCGCCAGTTGAAAGCTTTTCTGATCTCCAAAAGAAATTCTTTCATACACCAAAAGTACCTTCCCCAAATGAAGTTGACGCTTTTGGCAGAAGAAAACCTCCTCCTCCTTCAGATGCTGTTTTAAACTGGCAAACAGAGAATGCACTTGCCCAAAACCAGGCCATTGGCAAGGTGATCGAGGACACTGCCTTGATCAAAAAGATGCTTGAAGACTTCCAAAAGCGGCTGCATCTGTTAGAAACACAACAGATCCCTCGGAGTCATTATATGGAAGACCAGACTCCTGAAATTGACAAACTTAGGCAGCAAATCCAAATACTGGAAGCACAACTTGCTGAATCTGAGCAACCCAGGCCTTTGTTTTCTACTGATCCTTTGTTTTCCCCTTTACAAAGATCACCAGCCCGATCTGCAGGATCTTCTTCATCCTTTACGGAACTCCTTAAATCAGCTCCACCAGCCCCTTCTACGAATGTCTTGGCCCTTCGTGCCCAGTTGAAAGAAATTGAAAGAGAAAAGGCCCGTGGAAAAAGGAAAACATCATCTCCTACTCCTTCAGCCCCTCCTAAGCCAGAACCTCATCATACACCACCTAATTCTCCCACTCATCTCTCTCAGTCTCTTATGGTGTCTAACCCACTTGAGAATTTTCCCAGACACCAAGTCCCATCCATTTCTACACTCAAATCTGTCCCTTCCCTTCCTGAACCGATTTCTTCCGAGTCTGATGACTCATGTTCTTCTGACTCTTCCCAAGATTCATTTTACATCAGCCCTACTCCTAAAATCATGATGGCAGACCCGAACCCCCGAGAAGAACACATGGCTGAACCAGAAGTAACATTCCCCCCAGAAGCTGGTTCAAGTTCAGCCTCTGCACCAAAATCATACTTCTCGTTTGATGATATCCCGTACCGAAAATGGCCTGATCGGCTTCAAGAATTCCATGCCTGGATGATGGCACGAAGCCTGACGGAACACAGTACTTATGAAGTTCTACTTGAATTCACCACCAAGCTCACTGGAGCCCTGAAAGATCGGTGGAAATCTGTTTCGTCACAAGATCAGATTGCCTTTTTGACCATGACGTTAGAGGAAGCCATACAGATTATACATCTGTACTTCATTGGTCAACCAGCAAATGAGAAGGAACTCAAGAGAAAAGATTTTTTTGAAAAGAAATGTTGCTCTACGTTCCGAAAAGATCTTAATCATCATTTTCGAGAAATGATCAAGTTATTCTACCACCTTGGAGCGGATGTAAACCTCAAGCTCGTCTTCTTGACATCCATACCCAAGGAAATTGGTGATGCAGTTGAAAAGATTTTCCAGGCTGAGAAACGGACGATCCAACAAGTTACGTTTGGAGAACTCCAACAGGCTGTACATGTCGCCATTGAAGATTTATGCCGAAAGAAAGAAATGTTCCAGACCTATCTACGGCAGAATCATCATATGGATAAAGCCTGTTATCGTCCAGAATTGAAGATCAAGTGTTCCAACAACTGTAATGATCCGTCGTGTTCGGGACAAAAGAAAAGGCACCACTTCAAACGCCTTTCTTTTAGGAAGTCCAAGAAGTATGGCAAGAAATGGAAATTTTTGAAGAAAAAAGGGCGCTCTCACAGAACCAACAAGAAGAAGTCTGACAGATGTTACATTTGTAACAAAAAGGGACATTATGCAAAGAAATGTCCACAAGCGAAGCGCCAGGGGAATTACATGATTCAGAAAATTTCTCAGACAACAGGTATTTCCCTCAGTGATGAAGATATTGAATCAGTCTTCTCTGTTGAAGACGAACCATCTCCTGATACAGTTTGTGCCATCCAAACATATTCCTCTGATTCAGATGATTCTCCAGGAGATATCTTTGCTTTTTTCCCCAATGAACATTCTGACATACTTCATCTCAAATCCCCAATTCCTCACTCTCCATATATTCCTGTTCACATTCACCTTTTTAAATCCGCGAAACCCATTCAAGTCATAGCCCTCATAGACACTGGAGCTGCTGCTTCTCTAATGGATACAAAGATACTTCCTGAGACTTTCTGGTCTTCTTATACCAGATACTTCCCCTCTGCCTCTGGAGATACTTTTGCTACCAAACATCGCAGTAAACCAGTGACTCTTGAGATTTTTCCTCAGTGTTCCATTACCACTAAAATTCTTGGTTGTTAGTCTTATGATAAAGATCTGATCATCGGGTGGGATATTCTTTCTCAGTTACCCAAACTCAAAATAGTCCCTGATGGACTTAAATTCCAAGGCCAATTTAAAGAGTTTGTGGACATTCAAAGACTCTTTGTCATACAACCAGAATTACTTGACCCCCTCACCCAAACTCTGTTGTCATCTTGTGCAGAATCTCATTCTCAATTTTCCCAAACTTGTTCTAACCCCCTCTGGAAAAACCCAAATTTCTTTGTTCGACTTCCTTTCAAGAAAAGTGAAGATGTCAATCCCACAAAAGCCAGTCATTCAGGCATGAATCCTGACCATTTTGCTCTTGCCCAGAAAGAATGTGATGAACTCCTAGCACAAGGTCTCATTGAACCTTCAAATTCCCAATGGGCTTGTGAAGCTTTTTATGTCAACAAAAGAGCAGAACAGAATCGAGGAAAACTCAGGCTTGTTATCAATTACCAACCATTGAACACATTTCTTCAGGATGACAAGTTTCCTCTTCCTCACAAAAATTCACTTTTTTCGAGTCTAGCCCAAGCCAAAATCTACTCCAAGTTTGATCTCAAAGCAGGATTCTGGCAACTCGGAATACATCCTGATGATCGCTCCAAAACAGGATTTTGTATACCGAACCGACATTATCAATGGACTGTTGTCCCATTTGGCCTCAAGACTGCCCCGTCTCTTTTTCAAAAGGCCATGTGTCGAATCTTCCAGCCTTTGTTGGCTCATGCCCAAATCTACATTGATGATATCCTCCTTTACAGTCTAGATGAAGACTCTCATTGTTTGCTTCTCAAGCAGTTTACTGAGATCATTCAAAAGCATGGTATTATGCTTTCCCAGAAGAAGATGATTATTGCCCAGAAGGAAATTGAATTCCTTGGTATGTATCTCAAAGAAGGAACGTATTGCCCTGGCCCACATATTGCCAAAGAATTACAGACGTTCCCTGATTCAGATCTCTCAACAACCCAGATGCAATCATTCTTGGGCATTGTGAATTGTCCACGGGATTTTGTCCCAAAGATATCAAAAGCTCTTCATCCTCTTCAGAAGATGTTAAAGAAGAATGCACCATCATGGGGACATAAGCAGACCAAAGCGGTTGCTTATCTCAAAGAAATCCTGCAGCATCACCCGCCACTGCAAATCCCATCCACTGGAAAAAGGATTTTACAGACCGATGCTAGTGATAAGTATTGGGCAGCTGTTCTTTTTGAAGAACTCAATGGTAAGCGACGTATCTGTGCTTACAAAAGTGGTCGTTTTTCCCAGGCTGAAATGCATTATCATTCCACCTTCAAAGAAATCTTGGCCGTAAAAAATGGCATCAAAAAATTTGAATTCCATCTCATTGGCCATCATTTTCCATTTGAAATGGACATGTCATCTTTCCCTCAGATGCTCAAATTCAAACAGAAACAAATTCCTCATCCACAACTTCTGCGTTGGGCAGAATGGTTTTCAAAGTACTCCTTTGACACCAAATACATCCCTGGAAAGAAAAATGTCCTTGCTGATTTTCTCTCTAGACCCAAAGAACCAATTTCCTCCATTAATATGTATGTTTGGAAGAATCCCATTCATCCTGCCACATTCAAAGCTACCCCTATAAGGGGAGTACAGCAATGGAATTCCCATAAATATCCGCCAGAAGTACCCCGGCAGGCTGAACAGAATGTCTTATTCCAAAATATGACATTTCATCTTTGGGATTATCAGCGGAATCGAGACTCAAGACTAAATGCAAATATGCTATCCCCAGAGCACGGCACTCAGGCCTAAAAGGGGACTGCCTTTTAGCATTCCGGGCTTAAGACTGAACAAGCTCAACCGTTAATAATCCCAGAATTTCTGATTCACAAGTTCCACCAAGGTGGCGAGTGAAGAGCATACTAACCACATCGTACTAATCATATTAACAAAAGGAATCTATCCAGTAGAACCATGCATAAGGAGAAGAGAGAGATTTATAAACTCATAACGGAATATTTGATCACACAAACTGAAACGAGCTGTCCCCTTTCTTCGTTCATTACACAGCCTTTTATAGGCAAAAACTTACACAGACCAACACAAACAAACAAAATACATTGGATTCTAGTTCTAAATAGTTGGTGAACAACTTCTGACCTAGAATCATACCAACTTTTGACTTAATACAACAACTTTTGACCTAATACAACAACTTTTGACCTCCAGTGGGCCAATTATTGGAAACAAACAGCACTTTCATCACTCGTGGCCGACATGGACTGATAATTACATTCTGCGGCGATCTGGGTCAGGATGATAATTTGCATCATCTGAGTCTGAGCTGTCAGGTCCATCTTTTGCTTTCTTGAATTCTCTCAAAAGACGTTCTTCTTCGTACTCATTGATCAATGCGTCTGTCTCTGGATCATCAGGGATTCCACATATAGGACAATATTGATTGGAAGTAACATGAGTGCACTGATTGGAACTTGACGGAATATCTGTGGTACTGGACGGAATATCCGAAGAAGACATGGCTGGCTGTGGAAAACCATAGTCGAACGGGTCTTGGGATAACGGTCCTCCCCATGGATCTCCAGTATCCATTGGAGTGTCTGGTTCGTTTCTTTGAAACTCGTCGAGTGCTTCAAGTGTTTGTGGATGAACTCTAGGCCTGTCCCATGAGAGATTAGTGGATGGATAAGGCCAGATTTCTGGGGGGATGGGCTGATTTTCTTGGAACAAAATTCTTTGAAGTTCCCGTAACTCAAACTGAATGTCTGCTATAGATCTGGGAAGAGTACGATGGACTTCGAACTTTTGTCTTTGGAGATCAGGCTTGAATGTGGTAGTGCCTGCTGGGGCAACATTTGTACGAGGATCTCCAGTTGGACCAATGTAGTACCATGGTCTGTGAAATAGGCAAGTAGTATGCCTTTCTGGTTCAGGACGCCCAATGAATCTTTGCTGGACAAACATGTGTTTCCAAGCTTGCAATGGTTGAAACCATGTGAGTAGCTCTGTGAGGGGTTTCTGGTTGGAGAAATTTCCCATTAAAGCATCAGAGAGAATTTTGATGATCTTGTCCGTTGGGAATTCAATTGCCACAGTGTGCAAGTTAAACAGATACGAAAAAAACCATTTGAGTTCGTCAGTGAACTCGTAATCGGAAGTCCATTGTAGGAGACTTATAAAAGGATAAACCGGATCAAGTCCCCTAGGATTCAACATTAATCCTCCATATTCTCTGAAAATACGATGCTGATAATCCCAAAGATGAAATGTCATATTTTGGAATAAGACATTCTGTTCAGCCTGCCGGGGTACTTCTGGCGGATATTTATGGGAATTCCATTGTTGTACTCCCCTTATAGGGGTAGCTTTGAATGTGGCAGGATGAATGAGATTCTTCCGAACATACATATTAATGGAGGAATTTGGTTCTTTGGGTCTAGAGAGAAAATCAGCAAGGACATTTTTCTTTCCAGGGATGTATTTGGTGTCAAAGGAGTACTTTGAAAACCATTCTGCCCAACGCAAAAGTTGTGGATGAGGAATTTGTTTCTGTTTGAATTTGAGCATCTGAGGGAAAGATGACATGTCCATTTCAACAAGAAAATGATGGCCAATGAGATGGAATTCAAATTTTTTGATGCCATTTTTTACGGCCAAGATTTCTTTGAAGGTGGAATGATAATGCATTTCAGCCTGGGAAAAACGACCACTTTTGTAAGCACAGATATGTCGCTTACCATTGAGTTCTTCAAGAAGAACAGCTGCCCAATACTTGTCACTAGCATCGGTCTGTAAAATCCTTTTTCCAGTGGATGGGATTTGTAGAGTCGGGAGATGCTGCAGGATTTCTTTGAGATAAGCAACCGCTTTGGTCTGCTTATGTCCCCATGATGGTGCATTCTTCTTTAACATCTTCTGAAGAGGATGAAGAGCTTTTGATATCTTTGGGACAAAATCCTGTAGATAATTCACAATGCCCAAGAATGATTGCATCTGGGTTGTTGAGAGATCTGAATCAGGGAACGTCTGTAATTCTTCAGCAATATGTGGGCCAGGGCAATACGTTCCTTCTTTGAGATGCATACCAAGGAATTCAATTTCCTTCTGGGCAATAATCATCTTCTTCTGGGAAAGCATAATACCATGCTTTTGAATGATCTCAGTAAACTGCTTGAGAAGCAAACAATGGGAGTCTTCATCTGGACTGTAAAGGAGGATGTCATCAATGTAGATTTGGGCATGAGCCAACAAAGGCTGGAAGATTCGACACATGGCCTTTTGAAAAAGAGACGGGGCAGTCTTGAGGCCAAATGGGACAACAGTCCACTGATAATGTCGGTTCGGTATACAAAATCCTGTTTTGGAGCGATCATCAGGATGTATTCCGAGTTGCCAGAATCCTGCTTTGAGATCAAACTTGGAGTAGATTTTGGCTTGGGCTAGACTCGAAAAAAGTGAATTTTTGTGAGGAAGAGGAAACTTGTCATCCTGAAGAAATGTGTTCAATGGTTGATAATTGATAACAAGTCTGAGTTTTCCTCGATTCTGTTCTGCTCTTTTGTTGACATAAAAAGCTTCACAAGCCCATTGGGAATTTGAAGGTTCAATGAGACCTTGTGCTAGGAGTTCATCACATTCTTTCTGGGCAAGAGCAAAATGGTCAGGATTCATGCCAGAATGATTGACTTTTGTGGGATTGACATCTTCACTTTTCTTGAAGGGAAGTCGAACAAAGAAATTTGGGTTTTTCCAAAGGGGGTTAGAACAAGCCTGGGAAAATTGAGAATGAGATTCTGCACAAGATGACAACAGAGTTTGGGTGAGGGGGTCAAGTAATTCTGGTTGTATGACAAAGAGTCTTTGAATGTCCACAAACTCTTTAAATTGGCCTTGGAATTTAAGTCATCAGGACTATTTTGAGTTTGGGTAACTGAGAAAGAATATCCCACCCGATGATCAGATCTTTATCATGAGACTGACAACCAAGAATTTTAGTGGTAATGGAACACTGAGGAAAAATCTCAAGAGTCACTGGTTTACTGCGATGTTTGGTAGCAAAAGTATCTCCAGAGGTAGAGGTGAAGTATCTGGTATAAGAAGACCAGAAAGTCTCAAGAAGTATCTTTGTATCCATTAGAGAAGCAGCAGCTCCAGTGTCTATGAGGGCTATGACTTGAATGGGTTTCGTGGATTTAGAAAGGTGAATGTGAACAGGAATATATGGAGAGTGAGGAATTGGGGATTTGAGATGAAGTATGTCAGAATGTTCATTGGGGAAAAAAGCAAAGATATCTCCTGGAGAATCATCTGAATCAGAGGAATATGTTTGGATGGCACAAACTGTATCAGGAGATGGTTCGTCTTCAACAGAGAAGACTGATTCAATATCTTCATCACTGAGGGAAATACCTGTTGTCTGAGAAATTTTCTGAATCATGTAATTCCCCTGGCGCTTCGCTTGTGGACATTTCTTTGCATAATGTCCCTTTTTGTTACAAATGTAACATCTGTCAGACTTCTTCTTGTTGGTTCTGTGAGAGCGCCCTTTTTTCTTCAAAAATTTCCATTTCTTGCCATACTTCTTGGACTTCCTAAAAGAAAGGCGTTTGAAGTGGTGCCTTTTCTTTTGTCCCGAACACGACGGATCATTACAGTTGTTGGAACACTTGATCTTCAATTCTGGACGATAACAGGCTTTATCCATATGATGATTCTGCCGTAGATATGTCTGGAACATTTCTTTCTTTCGGCATAAATCTTCAATGGCGACATGTACAGCCTGTTGGAGTTCTCCAAACGTAACTTGTTGGATCGTCCGTTTCTCAGCCTGGAAAATCTTTTCAACTGCATCACCAATTTCCTTGGGTATGGATGTCAAGAAGACGGGCTTGAGGTTTACATCCGCTCCAAGGTGGTAGAATAACTTGATCATTTCTCGAAAATGATGATCAAGTTCCTTTCGGAACGTAGAGTAACATTTCCTTTCAAAAAACTCTTTTCTCTTGAGTTCCTTCTCATTTGCTGGTTGACCAATGAAGTACAGATGTATAATCTGTATGGCTTCCTCTAACGTCATGGTCAAAAAGGCAATCTGATCTTGTGACGAAACAGATTTCCACCAATCTTTCAGGGCTCCAGTGAGCTTGGTGGTAAATTCAAGTAGAACTTCATAAGTACTGTGTTCCGTCAGGCTTCGTGCCATCATCCAGGCATGGAATTCTTGAAGCCGATCAGGCCATTTTCGGTACGGGATATCATCAAACGAGAAGTATGATTTTGGTGCAGAGGCTGAACTTGAACCAGCTTATGGGGGGAATGTTACTTCTGGTTCAGCCATGTGTTCTTCTCGGGGGTTCGGGTCTGCCATCATGATTTTAGGAGTAGGGCTGATGTAAAATGAATCTTGGGAAGAGTCAGAAGAACATGAGTCATCAGACTTGGAAGAAATCGGTTCAGGAAGGGAAGGGACAGATTTGAGTGTAGAAATGGATGGGACTTGGTGTCTGAGAAAATTCTCAAGTGGGTTAGACACCATAAGAGACTGAGAGAGATGAGTGGGAGAATCAGGTGGTGTATGATGAGGTTCTGGCTTAGGAGGGGCTGAAGGAGTAGGAGATGATGTTTTCCTTTTTCCACTGGCCTTTTCTCTTTCAATTTCTTTCAACTGGGCACGAAGGGCCAAGACATTCGTAGAAGGGGCTGGTGGAGCTGATTTAAGGAGTTCCGTAAAGGATGAAGAAGATCCTGCAGATCGAGCTGGTGATCTTTGTAAAGGGGAAAACAAAGGATCAGTAGAAAACAAAGGCCTGGGTTGCTGAGATTCAACAAGTTGTGCTTCCAGTATTTGGATTTGCTGCCTAAGTTTGTCAATTTCAGGAGTCTGGTCTTCCATAGAATGACTCCGAGGGATCTGTTGTGTTTCTAACAGATGCAGCCGCTTTTGGAAGTCTTCAAGCATCTTTTTGATCAAGGCAGTGTCCTCGATCACCTTGCCAATGGCCTGGTTCTGGGCAAGTGCATTCTCTGTTTGCTAGTTTAAAACAGCATCCGAAGGAGGATGAGGTTTTCTTCTGCCAAAAGCGTCAAGTTCATTTAGGGAAGGTACATTTGGTGTATGAAAGAATTTCTTTTGGAGATCAGAAAAGCTTTCAACTGGCGGAAATTTGATGCTTGATGAACTTGTTTGGCCGGAGCCAATTGTGGGAAGTGGAGGAAAGTCTTCAGGCTGGAGCATACAAATACTTTGCAAGACAGGAGGGGGTTCTGGAAGTGGTGTACATCTGTATGGCTCTGGGAGTTGAATGGGAAAAGAAGGATTCTTCTTTATCCATTTCTGGATAGGTTTATAGAAAGGAGAAGTGACCGATTTTTTGATGGGCAGTGGCGAAGGTGAGGATGGAGGTGAGGAGGATGGAGAAAGATCTGGTTTACATGGAGGTTCTGGTGCAGATACCTGAGGAGGTTGGGGTGATCCATATTGGACCATGTATTGCCAGCGTCCACTATCTTGTCCAAGGGGACCTACAGTGGGATCTCCATCAAGATACCTTTGATAGACAGAGTCCTTCTTTTTCTTCTTTCGCTTTGAAGAGGGTCGGTCATCATCTTCTTCTGTGCTAGTACATGATGTACAGGCACAATCTGCATCCCAATAACAGTGTCCAGAAGGATCCTTGTAGTAATGGATGGGTTGTCCTTCGGTATTGAAGGAGTGAATGAATTGCTTGGAATCTGGACATTCCATACTGATTGTTTCAAAAGGGCAAGGGGTGAAACATAGTATGGTCGGAAAAGATGGGAATGAGGAAGTAGCATCTTCTTTTTCCTTGGGGAATTTGATGGCAACTGTACCATCTTTCTTCTTTGTGAACTGAGGTTCAAAAGAT
Source organism: Rhodomyrtus psidioides (assembly GCA_021437785.1). Taxonomy (NCBI): domain Eukaryota; kingdom Viridiplantae; phylum Streptophyta; class Magnoliopsida; order Myrtales; family Myrtaceae; genus Rhodomyrtus; species Rhodomyrtus psidioides. Next base: position 14,581,986 of record JAILYB010000003.1, on the reverse strand, counting down.
TGGAGCGGCTGGGAGTTGTAATGCAACTTCTCATAGTTGGTGGCCCATGTATCTGGAAGTAATTTGACAAGCTGATCTCGTGGAATCTGTCTTGGGACATGGACACAAGAAGTTTGATCTCGATCTACAGATATGACAAGCGCCTCATCAGCTCTTGGGAGGTTGAGATCTATGGCATGGTTCTGAACTCGGTAAACCATCTGATAATGCAAAGTGGCAGCAATTGCATTGTGAGTCTGGGGGGCACCAGTAATCTGCAGCTGAACCTTCAGAGCTGTTAGCAGACTAGGATCCGCTAGGGCCATATTGAAATTTGGGAACAAGGTCACGAAGACTGTGCCAGCATTCAGTGTCGTCTGGTCGGTTCCAATACAAGCATGCTGATAATCAAGGAAACGAGTATCAAGCAAAGCGATGCGTGCCACAACAGGAAGACCTTTACGGCCATGGAAGGATAGGGCAAGACGGATGGCTCCAAAGTGGAGATGAATAAACCCCTGTTGAGCCCATTGAAGAGGGAACTCTTGAGGGATTTGGAGAGTAACGAACTGCTCTTGTTGGGTGGCTAGGATATGGTGCTGATCGAACTTGGAGGATTGAACATATTCCTTAACAGAACGAGTAGTATGTCGGATGAGGTGTTTGATGGATCGAATGGGAGAGAAAGAAGATGGTTTGGCGAAAGCCGAATAAGGATTGATGAGTGGAAGTTGTGTTTCAGAGATCTTGCTGTCTTCAAAATAAGCGACTTCATAGAGATAGTCGATCTTAGATACTGAGGATTTGCGAAGTTCAGGTGGTGGTGGTAGGGAGATGGGGGATTCATTGATGATTGGTAAAGCTTCAGGTAAGGTTTCCATGTGTATGAAAATTCTCCTTCTACAGGTCTTTGGATAGATTCATAATCTTAACATGATATTGACGACAGTGGCTCTGATACCATTAACAGAAGCGGAGTCGAGACTCAAGACTGAATGCAGATATGCTATCCCCAGAGCACGGCGCTCAGGCCTAAAAGGGGACTGCCTTTTAGCATTCCAGGCTTAAGACTGAACAAGCTCAAAGTTAATATTCAATCTAGTCCCTGAATTATAGGAAAATGTTCAATATAGTCATTTTGTTAATTAAGATTAGGGATAATGTTGAATATTTTCATAGAGTTCATGGACTAAATTGAACATTTATTAAAAGTTCATGGATTGAATTGAACAAGTCAAAAGTTTAGGGACCAAATTGCACATTCTGCCAAAGTTCAAAGACTAAATTGAACAAATTAAAAGTTCAGGAACCACGTTGCACATTCTACCAAAGTTCAATGACCATTTATGTAATTATCCCTCTAAAGAAAGGTTAAACGAACTCTTTCCGCTAATCGGTCCACCACCCCACCCTTGAAGAGATGGCAATAGGGCAGGGTGGTGATCCGAACTTTGTTTTTGCGGTCATAATTCTCTTAAGTTATTGTATTTGAGTATCTCGAAGGTCATCATTTAAGCAATTTTAAATTGATTCGGACGTAATTTCTAGTATTGATCGCTCGATTGATCATTTTTATTTGGTGAAATTTCAAATTTCGATTGTGTCGATTCAAAAGTATTTTAACTTTATTTCATAGCGTACCAAAGCTTAAGATTTTTTGGTCGATTTGGTTTTTTTACCGAAAAAGTCAAGAACCACTTCAAACGGTGGTCCCCGTCAAAGTCAACCATTTTGTGTGTTGCAGGCAATTTTTTGTATTTGTCGTTTTTTTAAAATCTTTGTATTTGTAATTTTGTATTATATAATCTCGTCTTATAAGGCAAAATTATCAAGCTCAAGTCCGATTTCCCGATGTTGTCTAGGATTCTTAACTTTAGTATAAGCCTGAATTTATCAAATCAAATGACTGGTGATTGCTCTAATGTGGATTTCAAAGAAGATGATCATTTTGGTAAATCATGGGAATCTATGAAATGGGCTGTTTCTAATAGTTCGAGGCGAGAAAAAGTGACTACAACGAGAGTTTTAAAAATTTTACTCGAAATGCAATCGAATCCTAAAAATTTTATCTTTTCTAATTAAATACAAAATGGATAGTGTTTTAGTTGGAAAATTCTTAAATTTATACATAAAAATCCTTCTGAAAAAACAAAAATGATTCAGATTGATCTTTCAATGTTTTAAGCTTCATTGACATAACGCAATTGCAAAGTCCATTAGATCTGATCAATCTTCTTATGATCTGCACCTTCTTCTTTGAGAACTGTGGAAATAATTGGCAACAATGCTATGTCATGTCCTTTCAGATTGTCCTCATGGAAGTTTGTGATAGACAGGAGCCGGATCAGCACCCCCGGATTGAGCGATGGATCCAAGCAAGGCATCAAGAAGTTCGTCGGAATCGCATCGGCAGTGCTGCTGAAGAAGGAGACATTGCTTGCCCGTGTACAGCTGCAAGAACTCGAAATATGGCGCCATCCGAAAGTATCTGCTTGCTCAAGGACTCGACGCTGATTATAATCTCCGGGTCTGCCATGGGGCGAATGAGCCAATCTTCCAGCTTACTGGTTTGTAAAGCATCTGGAACTAGAAGTTCTGTTGAACTTGGAGAGACCAGTATTCATGGCAAATCTGGGGAAGATCACTGGAGGTTTGCCGAGGAAGAAAATGTTACGCCAGATGGAGACATGAGGGTTGGGGAAGCACGAGGATGAGCGGGGACTTCTTTCGCGTATATCGGCGAATACAACAGTAAGAAATACAATGGATGGTGTGATGACTCCTCTAACGATCTGGTGAAAGTTTTCGAAAGATTTGATTCCGGCGGACAGACACTTCCAGACACCTTCACTGAGGTTCGAGCTTGAAAATGACAAAACCGATGCATGCTGCAGCAATTCCTAACTTGCAACGTTGTGGAGCAATAGGTTATGCAGAATTGTCTCTACTCTTGCACGGTCGCATCTTCTGTAATTCATCACCTTCGAGTGCTTTGAGTTAGGGGTGTTGTTTGCTTTCCACCTTGTTCTGCTTGGCAACCGTGTCGGACTTGTTTGTACACCAACATGTCAGGCCTTTCTAGGTCTCATGAAAGAAACTAGTGTTCTGCTTTCCGGCCGTGGCGACGACATGCTGCCATCATTTTCAAGTGAACATGCTTCATTCAGATGGTGGCATTTTCCAATGCGATGTTGGACTTTCGATTCAAGAATTGCGACTTTCCGGTAGCTTAAGAGGTAGCCTCGCCCCAACATCTCTCCCTCCCTCTCGCTTTCTCTCCCGGCATACTGAGCAAGAGGCTTAAGAGCTGAAGAGCCATCTGAGCTCAGATGGGGGCGATTATGGCATAAGGAAAGCGCAATTTTCCAGTCCCTTAGTACCGTTTGTGGTCCATTGTATCATGTGGCTTTCGATGTTTTTCCCGTCTTCAAAGAAACACAAGGAATATTCCTCATTTGCTTCTTTCTGCAAATTCCATGATTCATTCATCGGTGGTGGTCCATTTTCAATATTCGCTCTCAACGAGAAATCTCCGTAGGGTAAACGAAATGACGGGTCCGATCTGCTTCGCGATGCATGGCTAGGACTAAGGCGGATTCAACTTATGACGCCTTTACAATCATCTTGAACCTGAGCCATAGTTAAAGAATTTCACAGCTATGCATACTTTCATTGTACTGGTTTTCTGTTGGCTCTTTCTTTCAGAGGAATTCGCCATGTTCGATCGATGAAGGCAGGCTTCGCGATCAGACGTGACCCGTTCCCTGATTCTCGTACCGAGTGTGCCGGAGAATCGATGGAATACCGTAAAAAAACGCGGATAGCATATTCTTTAATTGTTGCCTGTTGCCTTGGTAACTTGGTTATAACATTGAGTTCACGTGTGAAAAGAACCATGAGATCTTTGAGCAGTCAATAAAGAGGGTATTATCCGACAGATTTTCAAAAGATCAAAAGTAAAACTATCATAGCAAAGGAATTTAGGCATCCCAAGTAAGGAAAGCGTAGGAAAGGATGTAAAGATGGAGCCCCAAAGCAAGAATGATGAGTAAATCATTTGTATTTTGATACCTAGGTGCGTCAATCTAATTGAGCATTTCATGATAAGGTAAAGTATTATTCATGAAAATCATTTTTAAAGAAAATTGTTATTTTTCCTTCTTCTTTTTTTGGCATTTTAGGGTGAGTAATTTCCTTCTTGTCATGAGGGGAAGTTATTTTTCCTTATCTTGAACTTGTTGTTTTCAGTCCGTGGAAAACGTTTTTCGCAGGTCGACTAGTTTTTCGTCGTTCGAATACCGGAAAGACGGAAAATAAATTTCCGAAAACAACTTTCCTTCAAACGAATGGACCTGTAGATTAAAATACAATAATAGCATCTGTTTATTTTATTTTTTTCATGGGCGGCAAAAGGTAAAGCACAATTATTCTCCTATAATCCAAATAAGAGCGGCTCCTGCGGCGAACTCGTCCCCCAAACTCGACGGGCCTTTCTCCGCGCAAAAAGAGGATCCCTCCTTCTTGTTCTAATCACATTGAACTTCGATTGAAACTATACAGATAGAAAGGCAGCTGCAAGATTTTTTCGAAGAAATTAGTGAATACAGATGAAAGATCCCTTCATTGAAACTATTGAGCACAGAGTTACAATTATGCACATCCTTTAGCAAAGATTAGTTTGGTATGCAATTGCCCAGCATTGAGCTAATGCTGTACTCCTCAGCTCATGGTAGAAGTTGTTGGGCAGTTGGCCTTTGACAACCAACCGTACAAACTGTACTGGTCTCCCCGTTCAACAGATGAAAGCAACCAACTTTGGGACAATACAACAACAGGAAACGCCGAACGGCTACATTTCACCTTTCCCTCCCTTTTTGCAAGCGTAAGAAACGATGAAAGCGCCCACTTCTTCGGGTTGGCCCCATCTCTCTGTCTCTGTCTCTATCTCTTCTCTTCCTCTCTCCACGGTCCAATTCGTTCACGTAATTCCTCAATCCCGCAGATCCCGCAGCCCCAGCAGATATGCAGAGACAGAGAATCGACGAGGAAAGAGAAAAAGGAGAGAGAAAAAAGCTTCCATTCTGGGAGGGTTTGAGCTGAATTTCTTGATTTTTCTCACTCCCTCACGAACGTGATGCATGTTCCTTCCTGCAAAAAGGTGGGGGTTTTCCCACCATACATCCATTTCCTGATGCGGGTCGCCCGACGTTTCGCGTAATTCGATCCGATGCGGTCGGGGCATCGCGGCTGATGGGCTGCGTATGCGCGAAACAGGGGGGCCGGAGACCGGCATCGCCCGGTTCAGGGTTCTTGACTGGAGCTGGAGCTGGTACTGGTACCGGGTCATCGAAGATCCCGCCCGGTTTGTTCGAATTCGAGAAGAGCAATGCAAAGGAACCCGAGTGGCGTAGCGGGGAATTGAGGAAGTTTGAGGAAAAGGGTTCATTGAGCAAAAGATTGAGATTGGAGTTGGGATTTTCGCAGAGGTATGTGGAAGCCGAACAAGCGGCCGCTGGATGGCCTTCTTGGCTCATTGCCGTTGCTTGCGAAGCAATTCAAGGATTGGTTCCTCTTAAAACAGATTCTTTCGAGAAATTGGAGAAGGTATGATATCGAACCAATTGAGTTTAAACATTTTCACGTACGTTGATTTGATTAGGCCAAGTTTCTTATATGCATGTGTTGGAAGCATTTGCTGCTGATAAGAATCTGCATAGATGTGTTGGAAATGGAAGGTCATGTCATTCAGCATCATTTCCAGCATGTATGTTCATGATTGTTAGATATTTAGATTTGAATACGGTATCACATCCGTCGCGTGTTATATTAAACTGCTCGTCAAATACTATTTGGCAGAGAACAGAACTTCTAATATTTCTAGCTTTGCATTAGATAGGACAAGGCACATACAGCTGTGTTTTCCGAGCAAGAGAGTTGGCAAATGGGAGGATGGTTGCTCTTAAAAAAGTCCGGCTAGACAATTTTCAACCCGAGAGCATTCAATTTATGGCACGAGAAATATCGATCCTCCGCAGGCTTGATCATCCGAATATTATGAAACTGGAGGGCATAATCACTTCTCGGTTGTCGAACAGCATTTATCTTGTGTTCGAATACATGGAGCATGACCTTTCTGGACTAATATCTGCTCCTCAGATCATGTTCAGCGAGGCCCAGGTATGCAGGCTCTCTTCTTGCCAATACATGTAATGTAGCTTTATCCTTGCAGTACCTTCTCGTGTTTGTTAATTTGGAGCTTGAGCTCTTCTCCTGCAGGTCAAATGCTATATGAAGCAGCTTTTATCAGGAATAGAGCACTGCCACCTGCACGGAGTGATTCATCGAGACATAAAGACTTCAAACATTTTGGTGAACAACCAGGGGATTCTGCGAATAGGAGATTTCGGACTGGCTAATGTTCTCAATCCAAAGAGCAGGCAGCAACTCACCAGTCATGTTGTTACTTTGTGGTACCGTCCTCCTGAGCTTCTCATGGGTTCCACAAGCTACGGGGTGACTGTGGATCTATGGAGCATTGGCTGTGTATTTGCAGAACTTCTGTTGCGAAAACCGATTCTCAAAGGTAGAACAGAGGTAATCAACCTTCTTTTTGCTTAAAGTTGACACCAGTATAGGTTCTCAAGAGTCGTTCTTTTCTTTATAATGACGAGGAAGCACAAATTGGATAGATTCTCAACATTTGTTAATCAAAAGGAGAGAAATGACATTCGAAAACATTAGTTCCAGGACTCAAAAGGCTATTGTTGATATTATTCCTCAGTACCGACTTTAATCCTCAAATCCCTACGTTGTCCGAGTTTAAAAAAGAGAGGAGCTTCTATTTATTGGACAACTAAGACCAAGAGCTGAACTTCTTGTCCAAGAAGCTGACTCTGTTATTTTTCTCTGTTTCTGTACACTTCCACTCTCACACTTGTTCCACATTGCAGGTTGAACAATTGCACAAAATTTTTAAACTATGTGGTTCCCCACCCGACAGCTACTGGAAAATGTCTAAGATACCCCATGCGATCACGTTTAAACCCCGCCATTCATATGAATGCACTCTGCGAGAGAGATGCAAAGATATCGCAACCAGCGCATTAAACCTGATGGAGACTTTCCTTTCCATAGAACCACACAAGCGTGGAACCGCTTCAAGTGCACTCATATCTGAGGTAATATTATCGGAATTAAGTCAGCTTGCAGTACTTGATTACCTTCTTTCTGGCTCAGCGAGTAAAACGCTTTTCATACAGATACTGCCTCGCTACATTTGCCGTCTCCGAGTTTTGATTAATAGGAGACAATGGATCGTAACTCACATATGATTCACTTGACTTCCTAATTTCCTTTTTCTTTTTGGTCCAGTATTTCAAAACAGTACCACATGCATGTAATCCATCAAGCTTGCCGAAGTATCCTCCTAACAAAGAAATTGATGCTAAGCATCGAGAGGAGGCACGGAGGTGAGTTTCCAGTCACTCTCAAAGTAACATGGGCTATCAAGATGGAAGTTTCATCATCTTCACTGCGTGAATTTTCTTATTCTTCTTGTTAAGTTACTGTGACTTCTCTATGCTTGCAAACTTGAATACACTATACTAATTATTGAAGCATTTGCGAAGCATGCTGAGAATAAGATGGCTACTTGCAATCTGTTTCCGGCAAACTCATGCATGTACTGATGATTCGGCTTCCAGGAAAAAGGCTCGTTCTAGAGTACGAGAAACCGAAGTAGGGAAAAAGCCAGCAAGAATCCGCAAAGCTCCACAAGAGCAGGATTTTTCCAGTAAGATACCTCCCAAAGAGGTTGGTCCTCTCATTTCACTGCCTTTTACTTCCTGCTTGAATGTCAAAGATATGTTACAGCTTTAGCTGGTTCAACCAGTGGAACCAAACCCTGAGCTCAGGCAGTCTGACTCGCTCAGTTAGCCCCGAGTTCAATCCCAAACTTAGAGAGCACTTGACATCAGTTCAATCAGTATAACCACAGACCCCCGCCGCTTAACTGAGTCTTCGTTTCTGTAAGAAGATACGCTGAGAGCTTGGATTCAAACCTCTTCCATGATACAGATTCTCACTAATACCTCTCTTCTTTGCGAATAGGATGTCTCAGTTTTTCAGTTGAATGCTCTTGTAATTCAACAATTTTAACGTTGATTGCGCAGGAGCTGCAAGGCCAGAGCCCAATTATTCAGAGAAATCATATCAGAAGTAGCCTGAAGGGAGAAGCTGATGTTACATGTAGAGAGCCTCTGAAGTCATCTCTCAATGCCTCGACAGTTTCTGAAGCAACGGACCTATCTCAAGGACCGAGTATTCTATCTCTTCCAATGCAAATCAGTGCATCAAATGGATTCGCATGGGCGAGAAGGCGAAAAGATGATCCTGCTCTGATTAGGTCATATCGTAGGTCCGGCTCCAGAAGGCAAGTTACCTCACTCGATTCGTCAAGCATCGTGTTTGAACCCCATGCCGCGGGTGCAAACGGAACCACTATACATGAACTTCGGCAACTTGGAACCGAGCTTGATCAGCTTGATACTTTTGAAGTACCTGCGTTGACGGCTAAAACGTCCCAATCTGAATTGAAGCAACGAAATGAGTAAAGGAGAGTGATACATGAAGTTACGCATTGACAAAGTGGTTACAGACATTGACAAGGTAGTACTAGTCATCATTGGCTTCGAGGTAGTTACAACCATCGATTAGATGCCGACCGATTGCCGTCAAAATGTTTAGCCAACCTGCAGTCGGACAGAAACCGATTTCTGGTTATTTGCTATGAAATGTCAATGTGGCAATAACGATGGGGCAGATTCAGTGAAAGAGCTAGATTTCTTCATATGTTTCCAAAATCTGGGAGAATTACCTTCAATGTTCAGGAGAGGGTGTTTGTAACACACTCAATTTTCAATTTCAATGCCTCTTACTATGAATGTAACCAATTTTCTTCTGTATTTCTCTATGGATTGGGATGTAACCTAGCCTCCCCTCAATGAAAGCATTTATAGTTGCTCTTTTTGCCAGCCTTTTGTTTCGAGTTTTTATTTTCCGATAGGCCCATGTTAAAAGACACGTGTCGCATTTTGAGTGGAGCTGACCTGACTCAAGTATGCCACATGGGCTGATGACGTGGTGGTGCGAAATTACTGAATATTTTCTCAAACGCTTTATGCTCTACCTTTCTTTTTAGATCGGATTAGGATGTAACCAGTGCCCTTTTATCTTTCCCCAGTTGCTCAGTGGACCATCAGAAACTCATTAAAGTTCGGTTCTTTTCTTGGCCACCCGCTTAAACCCAATAATCCAATTCACACATACAAGAACTAAAACTCATTCAAACTGGGGCCACAGTCAATTTCAACAAAGTTTCGTTAGAGGCAACTCCAATCTTGCTTTTCAAAACAAGATATGAACAGATCACACCATCAGAGCAAACATAAGTTGGACGCTGTATCGACGTCAAGAGATGATATAACTCAATTTCTGAACTTTAAGGCTTGCACCAAAAAATGGCAGTACATTATTCAAACAATCTCATCTAAAGCTCCTAAAAATTGGAACTTCCTGTAGGACGGAAAGTAAGCTCAATGGTAAGGACATGATGGATGATGTATAAAAATCGTGTGCCACCGTCTTGTTTAATTTGGTCAGTAGAGACCCAAGAATTTCCACCAAAAGGTTCCAACTACTCCCCAGATGAGGGCGTTGATAAGGGCCATCACAAATCCCATTTTGAACACATCGGGAAGATCTATGTAGCCAGCTGCAACAACGCGAACGGAAAATGTCAGAGAGCGCTCAATAAAAGTGAAAACCAACATTACCTTCCTAAGATAAGAAATCAAATAGAATCAGTCCATGCATATTGCAGAGGACAGAGTCACACATACCTCCGTAGTAGACAGCAGCTTGACCGCTACTATAATGTGTCAAAGCGCCAAATAGGTTCGTATTATAGGCCAATGCTAGTGCTGCTAGCACACCAGGCACTCCAGCTGCTAAGTGCATGGCGAGAAATGCAGAGTATAAAGCACCCACATGACCCGTTTGGCTAGCAAAGAGGTAGTGGCTGAAGAAATAAGATGCCTGCAGAACACCAAATGCGGCGGGCCAGCTCAAGGAGAAGGATTGCAGGGACTTAGCCACGCAACCAGACATCCACGTCACGATGCCAAGATTCGTCAATTGCTCTGCCATACCAACTAAAACGGCGAACCAAGCTAATGTGTCCCATGCTGATTTTTCACTTAAGCAGTCATCCCAGTCAAGGACTCCCAAGAACAATAGTATTGATAAACCAATCATTGCAGCTACAACACTAGGTATCCCCAGTGCATCTCTGCAAAGCACAATCACTCTTCAAAATGCATACCCAACAAGATGCATTCATACAAAGGCAACGAAGCATGGATCCAAGAATCAATACTTTTGGCAAAGGCAAACGAGAATCCCTCAAAAGGTACTTTGTCAAAGCATTAAGTTCCATCATTCCATTAAAGTAATCTGAGCAAAACCAATATGATGTGGCCTACCACAACGGGAGTCATTTACAAACCATAACTTGTAAAGAGGGAGAAATTCTTGTCGATGGGTACTCGGGGGCATATCGCTTTCAAAAAGTCTCTTCTCCGTCAGATCTCTTTATGCCGAGGTTGGAAGAGCACATTGTACTTACTACTATCAGAATGCCTCTATGTCTTTCAGTGCATTACTCATTAATAAAACAAGGCAGACAACTAAGAACTAGACAACAAGAGAAGCATTAATGCGCCATTAATTCCACTAAGCATTAACTGCATCAGCACTCAGCTGGCTAAATCTGTTCCCCACGTTACCTGAATTATGTAAGTATTAAGACTCAGCAGACATATCCTATCCGCTGTATAAGGCAGATAATCCATCCCTGGATATTTTACTTCAGAGTGATTTTTCAACAAAAAGAACTCACATTCACTCGGAAAGCAAATTTGAGAGTTCTAAATCATGTAATTCCCCTAACGCTGGCATGCATTAATAAGCTCGTCACTTGTCATGGCTCATTCACAAAATGATTCAAATATTTTTATGATGACGGCATGAAAACAAAGCAGAATATGTCGTGCACTTGGAACCTTATAAACAAATATGCGAGACTTGTCATATTAGGGAACAGAGTAATATCTAAATATCCTCCTTTCAGTCATAGAAAGTCTTTGAAGTCTGAAGGTAATCCATTCATGCCATCGTCTCTCGGATTTTGAATGTCTCATAATACTTGATCAGAAGGAAATGAAGTTACTCACCCAGTCACCCAAAGTGATACTGCAAGTAGCATTGTGCCAATCATGGCCCACTCATTCTTCGTGACAGGACCCATATTCTCCAGCTTTTTGGCAGCCATAGCAGGGGCATCTGGGGTGTCTTTGGTTTCAGGAGGATATAGCTTGTACAATATGAATGGGGTAGCTAGAAGAGAGATAATGGCAGGTAAACTAGCAGCCTTAAACCAAGAAACCCAAGGATTTTGTACGATAACTCCTAGTGCTTCCGCCAGTTTGAGGCAGAGGAGGTTTTGAGCTGCAGCAGTTAGGAAAAGAGCACTAGAGTTACCAGCAGACTGTCAGGCATCACACAGAAAACATTCATAAGTCATATAGGATTCATATCAAACCAAAATTGAGAGAAAAAGTAAGGCCATATTTATTATGCTGCTTCTGTGTCCAATGATTAACTAAGAGATAATCATTCAATAAACACGTAAAACTCTAACAGACTTCCTTTCTTTTCTATATTCAATCCTAAACTAATTCGACAAATAAACAACCGCCTACAGCAAAATAACCAAACCAAAGATCATCAGAAATCATTAAAAATGTAGAATTTCTCAATAATGGAATTAATTCAACTGATTCAATTTAACAAAGTGCCTAAATAATACCGACCTATTGGAATTTTCTATGGACAATTTAATGTATTAGAATCTATCAAGTTCGCAATTGGCTCTTCCAAAATCATGGAAATTAAGCCATCACACTGTTTCATACTTAATTATGTGGGATTAAATATGGATTATTCTACTCTGGTTACGCTGAGTATGAAGGAATACAAAGCCTTTTCTTGGCCATAGTGAAACTTTATAGTATTCTAGAATCCATTGAAGAAACAATTGCGAATACTATTTGTCAAAATTTTCAAACAAGAATAACATTACTGGAACAATAAAAGTATGCAAATACAAGAAAAGCAGCAGATATGATTCCGGAAAATGAAATAAGAAACAATAGATAGCAGTAACAGGAAGGCTACACATCATGAGCTTCTCATTCCTCATTACTTAACTTTTAAGGATATACAAGTATAAGCTGAAAAAGTGCAAGATATATATTCAAGGACATACAAGTACAGAAAAATTTTGATAGTAAGTGTAAGCAAATGAGAATTTCTTTTGACATTTAAAGATAAAGATTAATTATCGCTCGATTCATGAAACGATTACTAGTGATCTATGTCCCTCTCACTAAAACACCCATCCACGGAAATGTCAATACATCAGTCACACCCCTGTTACCCTTGCAACACGGCGATTCAAATCGAAAAAGAAACTTTCCTTGTATCTAATCTTAGAGACAATTCCCTTTTCCATAAGCTGCATCAACCTTTAGTCCCATTTCTTTTTGGTACACACAGATATTAACAACAGAAGTGCAACACACTAAGAGATGCGATGATTAACAGACTAAGCACCCGTTACAATGTGTGAAACTTTTGGTACAGTGGAAGCAGTACATGGATTTTGGGTTGTTATGCCAAAGTACTATTGATAATCTTAAATTCACATTCCACATAAGTTATTTCACTAGTAAACTTCGCGACAAGACATAGTTCTACTGATCAACTGGCATAAACAAGGTTTGCAGAGTTCATGGGGCTCCAACAATGATTGCCCTGAAGTCAAGAAAACCTTCGTATAAACAGTAAGAACCATACTCAAAACACAATGACTCCACATTGTGAAAAAATTCAAATACTTTAGTGCAATAAGCAACTCGTTGGACAAGAATTCATTCTACTTATTAGTGTGCCGTCAATTCAAGTAGCCAACCTGAAATTGAGACTGGATGAGATAAGACCCGAGCTTCCTAGCGGAGGGATCGCCCGGCCGGCTCCCCGCAGAGAGCGAAAGCGACTTAATGATCGGCAAGAATACCCCACCGGCCCTCGCGGTGGTGCTTGGCATGGCGGGAGCGATGAGCGCCTCGCTCAGCGTCAGCCCGTACGACAGCCCCAACGTGCTCTTCCCCAGCCACTTCACGAAGTAGGTCGCAATCCGATCCCCGAGCCCGGTCTTCACGAACCCACGGGCGAAGAAGAAGGAGATCACAATCAGCCAGATCACCTCGTTGGTGAACGCCGAAAAGGCCGTCGAGAACGAAAGCGTGCGGGTGACGATGGAGGCGGTGAGGCCGAGGAAGGCCCAGGCGCCGACGGGGAGGGGGCTGAGGACGAGTCCAGCGATGGTAGAGACGAAGATGGCTAGGAGCTGCCAGGCCTGCAGGGAGACGTCGAGGGGCTTCGGGACGAGGAAGCGGACGGCGAGGCCGACGGCGACGGAGATGATGAAGGGCAGGGCCTTGGCGCCTTGGGAAGGGAGGGACTGCGTCGGCGGAGGAGGAGAGGCGGAGGAGGCGCGGATTGGGAAGTGGGTCTTGGGCTTGGGGTCGAAGGCGAATTGGGAGTGAAGAGAAAGGAGTGATCTTTGAAGGGATGAAGAGGAAGGCTTTGATCGGAGGGTGGGGAGGCAAATGGGCGGTGGCGACTTCGGGAATGGCCGCCGGCGGTGGAGGAGGGAAGAGGAGAAGGATGAGCGTGTTGCAGCGGCGGCGGTTGTGGCCGTGGCGGCGGTGGAGAGAGAGTGGAGCGCGAAAAGGCTCTCCATGTTTTAGAGAGAGAGAGAGAGAGATTGAATCTGTGAACGAGTGTCTCTGTTTGTGTCTGATCTTTGTATTGGGGAGGAGAACCAACGGACTTTCCAAAGTTTAGAGGGAGAGAGAGATGGGCGTGTGTCCTGACGTGAGGAGGGAAAATGATGTGTAAAATGTAAATGTGCATGTGTTTTTCTTATTCTAACATTAACTTCAATGTGTGTAAATTGACACAACTGACCTTTCAACTTTAATCTAAAGTGTAACGTGTAGTCGAACTTCTAATTTATTGAATCAGATTTCTAGACTTTTGGTACATGTTTAATTTAGTCCGTGGACAGTATGAAAATTGAACCAATGGGATGACAATATAAAACATCTATATACAGACTATCGACTAAATTAAACATATACCAAAAGTTCGTAGATCATATTAACTAAATTAAAAGTTCAATGATAATATTGTAAATTAGCCTAAAGTTCAAGGATAACACTAAATAAATTTAAAGTTTAGAGATTAGGTCGCATATTTTTGTTTCATTATCCAATATAATTATATAATATTTCTAATTTTAATGGGCGGTTGGAGAGTTTCACTGTTGAACGACCCAACCCAACTTATTGATTAAAAAAACTAATTGAATAAAATGATTGTTATTTGAGTTTTAGTCGGAATTAATAATGGAACTAGTGGGAATATAAAATCCCATTTCGTCTTGATGTCCTTCCGGACATTCCCAATAAACATACCTCTTGTTTAAATATCATGGGTGTTGAGAGTGCATACAATAAAATAGATATTCACATCGAAAATCGTGTCGTTTCCATCTTTTATATGCAAAAACACAAGGCTCTTAGGTTGTGGTACGTGGATTAGCCTATTTTATGTGACTGCACTTTGCCCATGGGTGCAAAACGGGGTAGGAGATCGTGGATCAACCGTGTTCGCGATACCGGCTCGTGAAATTTATCTGAAATTGAGAGAAGCGCGCGACGAACTCATAATATTACGAATAATAATCAAGTACACGCTTTCATCACAAATCATAAGTGGTAAAAGTATTTTTGTAGTATCGTGTTAATCTTGTCTAAAATTTCTGTCGCAACCCTCGTAGTGATATGATGCATCGGGCCAATGACACGGAGAACGCAAATCTCAAGTTGAGTTGCAATGAGCAACTACTCAACATGAGCATCTTTTATCCTTGCGGTATCAAGTCACCGGGCTGTGTCCCGATCGATTTCCTACTTGTTCCTTCTTAGAATGACTGCAATCGAGAAGAAATTCCTTCCAAAACCCTCTCGAAACGCCGCTCTACCGCTTGCAATGACTTCATTTTTAGCAATGATGCATCCATCCATTGATCGATGACAAGGTAAACTTCTTTACTCATTAGAGAAATTCTTACACAGACGAGGTCCCATGGATTGGGCTTTTCTAATCAGTTTGGGCTTGGGCCGAATTGATTTGGATCGGATCCTCCGGCCCTTCACTGATTGCCAATGGTAAAGGGCACTGTCAAAGCCCAGGTTTCTCACTGGGCCCAAACGATCAAGTATTAGGCTCAGGTGGGCTTTTAGTTATGTAGGAGGCCCAACAGGTCCATTTCTGGTTTTTTGGTCCTCGTCGCAAACAAAAAGAAGGGAACATCAACAAATTTTGTTCAAGTGGACATGTGAAAGGAGTCATACAATGTACTCAAGTTCCATCAAACTCCATTGGAGAATTGCAAATATTGTAAATAAGGCAAGACCTTGATAGTCACCGATCTGTGGGTTAGTTTCTCTAGAGGCTCACTCCCACGTGGTGGGGACAAGAGATGTCAAAATAGCCCGCGCCGACCCGAAAATTCAGTTACTTTTCAGGCCTTTTCCGGCCAGGTTGGCCTGGGATTGGTACTCGGGCCAGCCCAACCCGGCCCGACGCTCGATTTTTTTTAACACCCATATTTTACTTTTAGTTTAATTTTTTAATTTTTTTTCTTTTGATATTTTTTCATTTGATAGGTTTGTTAATTGACTTTGATTCAAAAAAAATGAAAAAAAAAATCCGGCCGCCCATTGACACCCCTAGCAGGGACGATTGAGCATGTCGCTCACGTGGTGAACATAAAAGACTTTTATGCAATTACCAAGCTCACCTTTCACGTTTGCCATAGGGAAATCAACCAGTTCAATTGTGATTTTGTGAAATTTGGTGAGTAATTTGATGCTATGATAATGTAGGAAAGAGAATTACTTCAATTGGTGCATTGAGCCAGACAAAACTCGGTGGCCATGGCAACGAGCTCGAAGTAGATATAGCCACCATGGTCGAATGGCTGAGCTCGACTAAAGTTTTAGCAACCTTGGCCACGAACTCTAGCCTAGGGGTGTCAACGGGTCGGGTCGGGCCGGGCTGAGACCTGGCCCGAGCCATCCCGAAATTAAGCAGCACCGAGCTCGGGCCGATTCTTTTTTCTTTTCCTTTTTTTTTGGAATCAAAATCAATTAACAAACCAATCAAATGAAATAATATAAAAAGAAAAATAAATTAAATTAAATTAAAAATAAAATATGGATGTTAAAAAAGTCAGCGATAGGCTGGCCCGACCCGAGTGCCAAACTTGGCCCGAAAAGATCTAAAAATTAAGTAAATTTTCGAGCCGGGCCGGTTTGACACCCCTACTCTAGCGGCCATGGGCGAGCTTGATGAAGCTTAGCTCCAAATTTCCCTTTGAGCCCAAGCCAAAGACAAAGACCAGGCCCAACTCTATATCCCCACACTGCATATTCGTTTTCGACACGAGCTAGTAGCTCCCATAGATAGTTAACAGTGAGGATAGTTAGCTCAAGCTCTAGTTTCACCCTCTTGTTGGTCTCATCCACGCTCTTGTCAATGCTAATAGAGATGAACATGGTTTCAGGGTAGAATCCGAAGCCTAGAATCAGAATCTGTGGGAATTGGTCAAGTTTCAAGTTCCAATTATGCAGGGTAGATTCTAAGTTCCAAAAATTGATAAACCTGTATCAACATGTAGGTTCTAGGTTCCACTATCTAGAACTTATAACCTAGACCTTGGATCTTGAAATAGATTATTGTGCTTTTCTTGGTATGTGTTTTCTCATGATCCTACAATGGCCTTTAGGCTTTAGATGTAACATGTACGATACCTGAAACCGCTCACCTCTACTTTTCCTTAGCTGTTGTAGTATTCACTCTCATTTTGGTTAACTACAAATGGGGAAAATTACCAAAAAAGTCCTAAACCTATTGCAATTCTGCCGATTCAGTCTTAAACTTCTTTTTTTTTGCTGATTGAGTCTTAAACCTTTTACAATTGTGTCATTTCAGTCCATCCGGCGAATTTTAGCCGGCCGGCGCTGATGTGGACGCCGGCCGGCCGGCGATTGAATATTTTATTTTTTAAAAAAAATTTATGAATTTTTTAAATAATTTTTTTTTATGTTTTTTTATGTTTTTTCTTTGTCCCTTTTTTTTTCTGCCCCTATGTCGTCTCTCCTCCCCCCTCCGCCTCCGCCTCCGCCTCCCCTTCCCCTCACCTCACCAGAACCACATCTGGGATAACAGCTAGCATCCTCCGATTCCTAGCCCAATCCGATTAATACACCACAGATCTCCATTGAATCCGCCAAAGCCCCTTCTTCGAAACAGATGGGCCTCGATTCGTCGCACAAGCCACGCGAGACGAGGTCCGAGAATCTTCAATCGGTGCAACTGCTCTTGCCCTCGCCAAGGTCAGGCGAGCTCGAGCCCCGCCATGGCCGGGCGAGGCTCGACCTCGTCGGCCCAGATCTGGGTCGGCGAGGTCGAGCCTCGCCCGGCCATGGCAGGGCTCGACCTCGCCGTCGCTGCCTCACCCGGCGACGGCGAGGTCAGCCCCCGCCATGGCCGGGCGAACCATCGGGCGAGGTGGTTCTGGTGAGGTGAGGGGAGGAGGGGGAGGGGGAGGGGGAGATGGAGGGGGAAGAAGAAACGGCGGAGGGGCAGAAAAAAAAGGAGAAAAACAAAATAAATAAATAAATAACATAAAAAAATATTTAAAAAATTCATACAAATAATAAAATATTCGATCGCCGGCCGGTCGGCATCCACATCAGCACCGGCCGGCCAAAATTCGTCGGATGGACTGAAATGGCACAATTATAAAAGGTTTAGGACTCAATCGGTAAAAAAAAAAAAGTTTAGGACTGAATCGGCAGAATTGCAATAGGTTTAGGACTTTTTTGGTAATTTTCCCACTACAAATGAAAAAAGAAAAGAAAACAAAAGAAATTTGGTAGGGTCTGAGGTATCTTAAAACCGATCTTATAGCATGTGACAAGGTAGATTCCAGATTTCAGGATATGATGGGAAGATTTCAAGTTCCAAAAAATGAGAAACCTATTTTGATGAATAGGTTCTAAGTTTCAGGTGAAACCTGTAAGGAACTTGGAACGCTCATCCCTAAATGCTAAGACCAATAAGCTAGAAGGTGAAAAAGAAGCATAATTCAAACAAGGTTGTGGTTTGGAGGAAAAACAATGTCGTTTTGGGCACTGTTACTCGATTTAGTCAGTGTCGACTGCCCCTAGGAGATAGAGAATAATACATAAATTTATATCAGCATTTTCGATTAGTTAAATCAGACGGAGTTAACAATTGGACATGGTTGCACAAATAATTTCAGGACTTGTATAGCACTTATCTTTAGACAATTTAGAAGTGCAGGTGAGGAGACTTGACTACATGAAAACCCATAAGACACTCTGTAAACCTCGTGAAACGATCACACATCTTATATCAGTGTAGGTGGTTCTAACTCAAAGCAAATGCTAGTAATTGGTGAGATATATATGTTCTCTCTTTTTTATTAACTTTACCTGGTCGTTGAGTCTATTAATTTTGTAAGTATCCAAACATCTTCCTTAAAGTAATCTCAAAAGAAGAATTAAATGATTTTTTTTTTATAAAAGATAAATGATGGAGAGTTTGCCAAGTGCAATAGTTTTTTTTTTTAATAGTAAAGTCATCTTCCTCCTGCAATCTAAACCTACCACAATTAGCTACAGGCGGTTGTCAATGTACATCCTAGGTATTTTTGCCGGGGGGGGGGGGGGGGGGGGGGGGGTTATCATGTAAATGGCAATGTCAAAAAAGGACACCATTGTCCAAAATGGAGATCTCCATATTTGCAAGGATGCCCTTGAAATCATCTCGGGCTTGTATGGAATCTATGGATCGTAGCCAGGGAAACTGTTTTTGTACCAAAAGTGTTCCGAGAACACTTTTAGAACATAAATGCGTATGGTGCAAAAATGTTCCAAAAGTGTTCCGCGGAATACTTTTGTGCTAGGGAACACTTTTGAAGAAACAAAAAAACTTGCTTCTGAGTTTTGGAACACTTTTGAAACCACCACTCATCGCCGTCAACGCGGCCACCACCCCGTCGGTCGCCAACCGCCGGCCCCCGCCGCCAGTCGCTGGTCGCCCGCCGCCGGTTGTCGGCCCTCGCCTCCGATTGCCGGCCTCCGGTCGTCGGCCGTCGATCGCCGGTCGCTTGTGGCCGGTCGCCCGCCGCCTGTTGCCGGCGAAAAAAAAAGTATTTTTTTACTTACCAAACGCGTTTTTTTTTTCGAAAATCGTAGTCGAGAATAGTAACACAAAAAAGTTTTTTTGTTCAAAAAATACTCCAAAAAACAGAAACATTACCATATGCCGTCTTTGTTGCGAAAACAAGATCATCTTTTTCTATGCACATAGGGCCCTCTTGGAAGGACTCTTTGCCTCACCAAACCCCTAGAGACTTCCTTTTGCAATTAAGAGTCTAACCAAACCTATAGACCAGACCAAGTCAATTTTGCTTGCTGCATTTGCTGATATGGACTCCCACCCCGATAACCAGCACTCTCATACTCCCTACTTACATAATTTTTTTTTTTATGTCCATCATTTCGAGATGTTAAGTTAAATCGTTTAAGGGTGCGTTTGTTTTAAGGAAAGTGGTTTTCAGAAATTCGTTTTCTGGAAAGTGGTTTCCTGAAAACCACTTTCTCTGAAAACGATTTGTTTTCCGTTGTTTGGTAATATGTTACCGAAAATATTTTTTGGTGTTTGGTTCTCATTTATAAAACGATTTTATTCTCATCAAATGGACTATCCATAATACTAAGGAGAGAAAAATGGTCGAGAGAGCTGACGTAAACTGACACGATCAAGCCCCGACCCCAGTCTCAGTCCTGGCCCCGGCCCCGGTCCCCGTCACTGGTCCCCAGTCCGCGGCCCCGGCCTTGGTCCCGGTTCTCGGTTCCCGGCATCGGCCCCGGCCCCGGTCCCTGCCCCGAGCTCTAGTCCCGGTCCCTGCCCCGGGCTCTAGTCCCGGGTCCCGGTTCCTGGCCCGGCCCTGGTCCCGGCCCAGATCCCGGTCCCGGTCCTGGTTCCCGGCCCGGTCCTGGTCTTGGCCCCGGCCCCAGGTCCCGGCCCGGGTCCTGGGCCCCGATCCCGGTTCCCGGCCTCGGCCCCCTGCCTGGCCCCGACCCCCGGCTCCGGTCCCCGGTCCCGGTTCTCGGTTCCCGGCCCCAGCCCCGGTCCTCAGGTCCTGACCCCGGTTCCCGACCCCGACCCCGACCCCGGTCCCCGCGTCCCGGGACCGGCTCTGGCCCCAGCTCCGGTCCCCGGTCCCGGTTCTCGGCCCCGGTCCCGGTCCCAGCCCCTGGCCCCAGTCCCCGCCCCGGGTCCCGACCCTGGCCCCGGGTCCCGGCCCCTGGCCCGGGTCCCGGCCCCTGCCCCTGCCCCAGGTCCCGACCCCTGCCCCGAGTCCCGGCCCAGGTCTTGGGCCCCGATCCCGGTTCCCGGCCCCGATCCCCAGGTCCCAGCCCCTGCCCCGGCCCCGGTCCCCATGTCCCGGCCCAGGTCTTGGGCCCCGATCCTGGTTCCCGGCCCCGGCCCCCGCCTCGGGTCCAGGCCCTGGGTCCCGGCCCGGGCCCCGGGTCCCGGTCCTGGTTCTCGGCTCCCGGCTCTGCCCCGGCTCCCGTCCCGGGCCCCTACCCCAGCCTCGGGCCTGGTCCCTGGCCCTTGCCCCGGCCCCGGTCCTGGCTCGATTCTCGGTCCCCGACCCCGGCCCCGGCCCCGTGCCCGTGCCCGGCCCAATCCCGGCCCGGTTCTAGACCCCGGTCCCGGCTCGGTTCTCGGTTCCCGGCCCCGGCCTCGGTCCCCGGTACCTGCCCCGGCCCTGGCCCCACGTCCCAGTCCCCGGCCCCGGCCCCGGGTCCCTGTCCTGGCCTCAGTCCCCGGCCCCGGTCCCGGGATCGGCTTCTGTCCCGTTTTCAAAAAAAGTGAGAGACTCAAATTTGGGAAAGTGTTTTCACCTTTTTATTTTGGGAAATTCACTTTCCTATTTTAATGAATAAAATCTTTGTTGACTGGAAAGTACTTTCCGTTGACCAAATCATTTTCCGCGAACCAAACGGACGAAAGTCCTGAAAACACTTTCCCTGAAAACACTTTCCTCAAAACAAACGCTAAGTGTTTCTCGGATCTCCATTTTTCTCTCTCTTTTTTTGGGTGATCGGTGGCTCTGATTTCCTCCGAAAACGCGAGTTTTCCCTTTCCCTTTTTCTTGGTTATTAAGGGCTTGTTTAACAATGATTTTGTTCCAAAAAAGTAATTCTGATTATAATCGTATTTTTTTTTATTCTATTTCTTGGATGACTTTTAGAGAATCGGAATACGTTTGGTAACTACATAAAATTTCTGTTCCCCAACGGAAACGCGTCATCATTTAAAATAAAAATAAAAATTCTAACTTTTTTTTTAAAAATTATTTTTTAAATTTCCCTCTTTTTATTATTTTTTATTTTTTTTCATTATTTTGAATTTTTAAATTTTTTTATATTTCCCCCTCTTTTTAATTTTTTTTAACTTTTTTGTTAAATTATAAAGTTTAATTTTAAATAAAATAAAATTTAAAAATTAGTTGTTAGTAAAATTTCAAATCTAACTTTTCAAAGTTCAAAAGTTCACGTGGATTTAATCTTTTTAAAACAACTAAGACTTTGTTCTTTTTGATGATTCTGAAAAGTGTTTTTTGCTTTGGAGAACTAACTTTTTTTTGGTTCTTATTTTTTATTTCAAAGTGTTCTCGGGAGCAGAATCAAAATCGAAATCATTTACGTTACAAAACATGCTTTTAGTTTTTTTTTTTGGATTATGGGGAACATAATCAAAAGAATAGAGATGTTACAGATCCTACCCCCGGTATGACCCGGTATGACCTCTCGAATCTGTATTTTCCAATAAGTGGTATGACTAGCTAACTTCGTCCACGATACAGATCCTGCCCCGACCGCTTCGCTGCATACCTAGGGGCCGATAAGGAGACAGGAACCTTATCTCTGAACGGATAACGCTATTATGTATCGAGTACGATTGTTGCTTGGCCTCGTATGGACCATACTTGCCGAGCACCTAGTGCCGCTATTAGACGTACGACGTAACATGGTATCGCGAAATCCTTAAAATTTACTTTTTTTTGGAAGGGGGGCAAACCTTAAAACTTACTTTTAGGACACGACCATCGTTACTGATTTCACTGCCCGAGTAAAAAGGTACAAAGTGGAGTCAAAGTCAGCGAAAGCGTGCTCCAACTGGGCTTTTTTTCTTAGTTGTGTCCTTTGGTGGAAGTTAGGATGGTGATGGGTGGTCAAGGGATCCGTTCCCGTCCTTCCATCTTCTTTCATTGAAATTTCCAAGCGTACAACAATGAGGAACCGCGGTAAAACCATTTTCACGGCGTATTAGAGATAATTTTTTTAGTTTAAAATGACACATGTTCGATGTAATGTGAACGTATCTCTTCAGCCATTCCATCGCCCGTGAGGACATTGCCCTCGTCACCTTCCTTCAGCCATTGGACATCACACGGTGATAAGATGCAATCCCATTGACTATTAGTATTATATCTAGAAACTGGACATCTCTTGCACATAGATAATTAAAAACATCTCTACGACCTTAATCGCCATACGTGCACGATGAACGCCTTTTTAATTAAAATAGTTACACACCCTTTTGCAAAACGGAAATGTTCAGATGATTTCTCTTCGCCATAAATGATTTTTGCAAACAAGAAATCACTAAATCTTTATTTGGTCACTTCTTTCCATCCCATTCCTTTGCTCTTTCTCATCTTACGGATTAATTGATCTTATCCCGTGCTCGGTAAGTAATGCATGGAAGACAACGAGATTCGACGGGTTGATAACGAGCTAACTAAACTACAATCTTTGGCAAGACAATCAAATGGATGCCGTTAGCGCACCAAAGCCTTAATTTTTCTCCTAGCTAGTTAGCTTTGCCAGCTTGCCATCTACTTTTCTTTGCTCTAAATTAGCCGCTCACTACTTGGTTGAAACTATTTGGACTATTCCTATGTAAGCTACAACTTTAATCCTACTTCTCTTGATTTTTTTTTTTTTTTGGGGGGGTCAGAATCCTACTTCTTTTGAGTTGAAATAGACTTAGGCAACTCAATTTGGTCGACGTAACTAAATTTTATCTTCGATTACGTTTTGATATGAATATTTTGATTTCATGATTGAATAATTTCTAATCCCTTTCTTGATTTTAGTACACGTTATAGTTATTGGTAAAGGGTAGGGTACACATCAAAGAAATATTTCTTATAAATATGTTCTTTCTTCTTCTTCTTCTTTTTTGTGCAATTTCTGGCAATTTAACAATCAGCATATTTTTTGATTAGAAATTAACATATTCTCTTTTTATGTCCATTTTATTACATAGAAGGTTTAGGTATTACTAAAGCAATCAAATATTTGCAAAAACTATTTTTTTTTGGGCGGACATAATCTTTCTTTTTGGTCTGAAATTATTAAGCACGTTATGCACTTGCACCGGTCGACCCACAGAAATTTCACCCGCGGGTGATGTTCCTCTCGTTCCTTCTACGTCTCTCTCTCCCCCCTTCCTCCGAGCTTCCCACTTGACAATTTTGCATCTTCTTCCTCCAATATTCCGTCCAATCTTGACGGTGTATAAAAGCTGCAGCCAACCCCCCCAGAGACCCATTCAAGAACCGCGTCGCGAATTGGTTGTTCAGTTCGAATTCGACACCGCAATGGCTTCCGTCAACATTGTCTCTCTCCCCACGGCTCTCGCTCGCTTGCAGTACGTTTCTTCAACTCCGGTCCCGGGACATCGTGATCTTAATAATGAGCGGCTTTGTTTGGTTTGACGTTTGTGTTGTTGTTCTGGGATCTTTATGTTCCGTCGATTCTTGTAGTTGTCGCGGCTAATTGTGACCGAGTGTCTCTGGTGTTTCTGGTGTTTACTTTGGCTTCGAACTTGTGTTGGTCTGTTGCTGTGAAGGTTTTGTGAGTTGGTTAATGGGCTGGTTGCTTTCCTTGGTTATCTTTTTCTGTTTGCAGTAGATTCTCAAATTGGGCACATCAAATATTTTCGTATCAGTTTCTCAATTCATTAGAATTCGAAGTGAACTCGGAAATGGTGAACGAGATTTTCTATTTGTCACTAGCTTTGTGGTTAGCCATCTTTGGGAGCTTAGAAGTAAATACACAATCGAAACCACTAAGCTGACTTAATTTTGTCATCTTCATCTGCTTGACTTGATAAAAAGGCTCTTTTTTTTTTTTTTCACACAAAGGGATGAGTTGGTCTTTGTCTTTCAAAAGAACATTGTCTGGAAATTGGAGATTTGGCTTTGTCCATAAGTATATAAAGCATGATGTGCTTTTTGAAGTGATTGGTGAAGTTGATGGCCTGTGTTCACTCTGCAAAGTGTTCTTGCCTTTTTTCTTGTTCATATAAGAAGTTGGGAGATCTCTGGTAGGCATCTATATTGGGTGCTTCTCCTGGCATCGAATGCTCCTAACTAGTTGTTTGAAATGATCGATCTTTGGTTCCTTCATTTAGAGTTCTGACTTTTAGAGAATGGATACTGCGCTGAGTTTAAGTAGCTTTGCGGATGTACCGAGATTGATGTTTTCGTCCAAGCTAATCCTCATGGTTAAAATCTAAGTGGCCTTGTTTCATGCAGAGTTTCCAGAAACTCGAAATCATCCAGTTTGCTGCTCCAGGCAAACCCTTCTTTGCAAATTGGTTTTCCATCTGATCTAACCACGGTTCCATTGGGCACTAAATTATCTTCCAATGGGAGGGGTGTTGTTGCAGCAAAAGCTGCAGTGATACATGGCGGAGGTGAAACTTTGTCTTATCCGGGTGATTTTGCTGTGAGCGAGACTCTGATTGGTGAGGAATCAGTTGGCATTCAATTGCAGCCTGATGCAGTAGTGTTTGGAGCGCTTGCAGCTGACACTGCGCCTATAAGCACTTCTTTCCCCATTGAAGATGATGAATTTGACTTGGACCAACCCACAACGGGCTTTGCATCTATTCCAGAAGCGATTGAGGACATCCGCCGAGGAAAGGTTGGTATGCTTTCTGTATCTCATTATCGAGTGCATTTTAATTGTTCATCCATAAATGTCTTATGTCATGGCTGGAACTGAATTCCAGATTGTAGTGGTGGTAGACGATGAGGACAGGGAGAATGAGGGTGATCTTATAATGGCAGCAGAAATGGCAACAACTGAGGCTATGGCATTTATTGTGAAGTATGGCACTGGGATTGTTTGCGTGAGCATGAAAGAGGAAGATTTGGAGCGCTTGCAACTTCCTTTGATGGTGAATCAGAGGGAGAATGAAGAGAAGCTTCGGACTGCATTCACTGTGACTGTGGTATGTGCTTTTATTACACCATATCCTTTTTCAATACGTGAGGTTTTTCTCAGAACTTAATGCTGAGTTTTTGATTGGAAAATAACAGATGGGGATAATTTGAACTTTTTGTTTTTCATCAAAGTGTATTTATTGTTTTTCTGTTTTGCTTTCTCAAGTTCATGTAATTAAGAAGCGGCCCTTTGGAGAGTAAGACACTTCGAATTGTTTCTTGTCCCCAGTCCGTAGAGATCTTGATTTGTGAAGTATTCTTGTAAATGAATATTAGAAAAAAATGACGGATGACTTGCACTTTCTTTCTTAGTTTAGCAGAATGATATCAGTTTCTTAAATTCTCGATGTCTAAAAAGCCTCCAATCTGCTTCGTTTTGTGTCACAGCATCTGATTGGCTCTTCTCTTACCTTGTAATGGATCATAACTAAGAAATATTTTTGTAGGATGCAAAGCATGGGACAACTACAGGCGTTTCAGCATGTGACAGGGCAACGACAGTTTTAGCTCTTGCATCTAGAGATTCAAAACCTGAAGATTTCAACCGGCCAGGACACATTTTCCCATTGAAGTACAGGGAGGGTGGTGTCCTGAAAAGAGCTGGGCATACAGAGGCTTCTGTTGACCTTGCTATGTTAGCTGGATTGAAACCGGTGGCAGTTCTTTGTGAGGTAGTGGATGATGATGGCTCCATGGCAAGATTGCCTAAGCTTCGTGAGTTTGCGCTGCGGGAGAACTTAAAAATTGTATCTATTGCTGATCTAATCAGGTAAGATTCTCCTCCCAGCAATCCAATGCAAATATTTCTTAGGACAGGTAGTTCCCAATCAAATCCAAATTTTGGCTGCAACTTTCACTTCTTTAAGTATTGGTTTTTTGTGCTAAGATGTTGTCCAAGAGGCATCTGCCCTTTTTGGGATTGGATAAATTAAGATTCTGAAACCTTGGAACCGTGGCTGGGGTGGGTTAAAGAGTCTCTTCTGGGAGGCTTTTGGGTCTGTCGTTTTGCATAGCAAGAAAAAGAGAAGCATAAGCCAATTTGGTCTATTCATTTCTCGAGTTTACTTTATGCTTTAAGCTTGTGGTTGTTATTCCGCTCGTTGGCACCGTGCAGATAAATGGTTTTGGGTTCTGAAGAGTTGTTTCTCACAAATTTTAATGAGTATGGCGGCGTTAGATTAGTATATGGGTTCCTCTCTGACTCGATGCCTCACAGTAGCATTTAATTATAACTGGCCAGGATTTGCCAGTTGACTGTTAACTGAGGCAGAGTTTGAGGTGCATTCAGGAAATAAGGATAGGACATCTAGATTGACAAAAAATTTCTTACTTCTTGTATCCTGACTTAATATTGAGAAGCTTCTTATACTGTGCGAGTGAGAAATGATTTCACTGCTCATTAGATGCATAAATCTACAGGTACCGCCGGAAAAGAGATAAATTAGTTGAACGTGCTGGTGCTGCAAGATTACCAACAATGTGGGGTCCATTCACAGCCCATTGCTATAGATCAATATTAGATGGAATTGAGCACATTGCAATGGTCAAGGTAAGATGAATTACGAGTTAGTTGCTAAAACAGTTCGAAGAATCCAGAAACTACTAAGCAGAGAGTTTCAAATGGATTAATTGTAAGCTTTGAGAATCTTGTTTGTAGCAGTGCGCTTGTACACGACTTCAATTTGTGCTTCATCTTATGTACTTCCAGTGCATTATTTTGTGTGATAGTGTTTTTACTAGAACTGGCTGTACTGAAAAATTGATGATATCTTTTACGTTGAATGCCATTTAAATAAAATTGAAGTTATAAAAATTTGTCTAGTCATAGTTTGGAGTACCAAATTTATCTTGGATAACAACGTTGTCTGGACAAGAGTGTTTGACATCACGAGAAATGATTGTTAGGATATTAGCGAAACGATGGGAACAATATTTCTTTTTTGAAGTTTATGAAAAGGGGGCCTGTATGTGTCTGGCAATTGATATAGGAATGCCGTAATTATGTTTTATGTCCTTCCTTCAGACAGCAATATTTCCCATCATGTGATTCATACTTTTTCCCTCAGTTGGTCTTGCTTGTATTTTATTTATTTTTGGGTTCATCGATCACCGACCCCAACTAGTTTGGGATAAAGGCGATGATGATGATGTGATTCATACTTTGTAATTTATCGTCTGAACAGGGTGACATTGGAGATGGTCAAGATGTCCTTGTGAGGGTACACTCGGAATGCCTCACAGGAGACATATTTGGATCTGCTAGATGTGACTGTGGCGACCAGCTTGCACAGGCAATGCAGCAGATAGAAGCAGCTGGTAGGGGCGTGCTGGTGTACCTCAGAGGGCACGAAGGAAGAGGCATAGGTTTGGGGCACAAACTACGTGCCTATAACCTGCAGGATGATGGGCGTGACACTGTGGAAGCAAATGTGGAGCTCGGGTTGCCCGTTGACTCTAGAGAGTATGGAATTGGTGCTCAGGTATTTCTTACTTAAGTCAAAAACTATACCGATGTGAAAGGTCCTAAAAAATTCAACTTCTGAATGAAGTTGTTTCATGGTCATTGTCATCATATGCTTTGTGGAATCGTGAAGATCAATAAACTAACATCGTCAATAAAGATAGTTGAATTTCAGTGACTGTTTCAGAAATTAGACAGGATTTGACGCCGTTGTATTGTTGCTTAACATATTGACTAATACTGCAGATGTTGCGTGACTTGGGAGTCAGGACGATGAAGCTAATGACGAACAACCCGTCAAAGTATGTGGGGCTTAAAGGTTATGGCTTGGCTATTGCTGGGAGAGTCCCTCTAGTAACTCCAATAACAAAGGAGAACAAGAGATACTTGGAGACGAAACGCTCCAAGATGGGCCATGACTATGGTGCGGAAGTCAATGGCCGCTTCAGCAATCTCATAAGCAAAAATGGCAAGCCGAGTAGTACTGTTTTTTCTAAGCCGGCTGTGTCCGACTCATAGGAGCAGCTGGATAGTTTGATTGCTAATGATTTATTTGGGGGGATACAGGCAAATTCACTGACGGATGGTATTATTACTTTATTTTTTAAGCCCTAAGGTCAAGAACATTGGGATACCTGGCGACCATGAGTTCTGGAAATTTTACGGCGATTCAGGTTTATAATTGTTATAAAATTCATAATTGTTCTCTTGATGTCATTCATCCATTTTGTAAGGCGAAATGGGAAAGACTAGCCTCTTATTGAAACTTCCTTTTGTGTTATTGATGGTTGGCAGGATTAATGTTTATTCACCTTTCCTTGAATCTATTTGTACTGATCTCCCGAAACCATATGCATTTTTCATGAAAACAGAGTTGGTGCAGGACATGCTTTCCTTCCTCTTCTGTGACCACCTCAATGGTGACAGATATTACTCGTATGAGTACACTAAAATCTTCTGTTAGATCAACTCTCCACGCCACGAACGAGTTTGATTTATACTTCGCGAATAACGATACATGTACCCGGAATCTCGGAAGATGCAATTTCCATGTGTAATGTTCACTAGTCTCCAAAAAACACCTGGAAATACATAAGCATTCAATTTCTTGGTTTCTTTGATCTGATTAACTAAACAAAACATATAGAGGCAGAGATTTTTCTGTAGGGATACCAAAGTTCACGCCTAAGTCTCGACATTCTTTCTGAAAATGGTGACTTTTGAGTTCAATATTATCAGTAAGGGGGGTGGGGAATGCCGTTGCAATGATGGCTCTTTCCCCAATTATTTTTTACTTTTTATTTTGGCCTTATAGCCGTTGGGCAGCGGGTTGGAACTGGCCCGAAACCGCCTGAGGGGCCGGGCTGATTTTGGTCAACGGGCTGGTTCCGGGCCCAAACCGGCCCATGGCCATGCCTAACCGTAAGGGCATTAGTTTTAATTAATTAGTGTAACCAAGTTCTCAAATCCATAACTTTTGATTCGCAGAAGTAAAATAGTTTTCTTAGGTTTCTAATCAACCTAACAAAAATGCTTAGTAGCAGCTCCAAATTTTAAATCATTTAAGTAAACCAAAGTTGCGATTTGGTAGGGTTTGGGAGAGTCCGTATTATGTTAGCCAATAAATTAACCTAAATTTTTAGGTCGCCACAGGGCAAGAGCGAGAGACAAGTTGCTATAAGCGGGAATTTGCTAGGCAGAAGACATAGAAATTGGTTCAAAATTGTTCTGTCCCAGTAGGAGATTGTCCATGTAAAGCATGAAGAAACACAACTAAAGCAGCAGCTGCTGTGATGTTGTATCTCTGACCTCTGGATCTGGCTGCAGCTGCACAGCCTTTTCGAAAGAAAAATACAAGAGACAAAAAGGTTTGTTTACCAAACCACAAATTAGTTAAAGAAATATCAAAGAAAAGATTGCATTTTGGACAAAGAACTATCATATAAGGCAATAAAACCTACTTGCTACAAAAGATTAAAAATAAAAGGGCTGACCAGAAGGAAAAATAAAATAAAAGAGAAGTCAAGATGAAAACTTTATGATATACATAAACTGAAAATGCACGGCAAAAACTCACTGATCTAGGAACACCAAATTGTTGAATAACATGGCACTTAAATCAGGTTTATCTGTGCAATACCTGATGAGTACGCCCAGTTTCTCAACGCCACTCAGCCAAAGCGGAGCTTCCACCAGCAGCAAGCACTTCAATTACTTTGTACCTATAAAAGCCCGTAATTCAAGAATTATGATACGCAATAGACCTCCTAAAGTCTAAAGGGCAATTTATGACGATCTTATTAACAGATTAAAACCCCAACATTCCCATGGAATATGACATAATTATCGAGTAATTAGAGTGTAATTATGACAACTCACTCAACTACCAAATTAGAGCATCCATGAATCACCTACTAGCAGCATAACGTGCCTGATCCCCAAATTAGAGCATTCATGCATATCATTTGCATTTTAATTTGGACCGGCGGTGGACGGGGTTTAAGTGATGGAGGTTCTGGGTTTAATCTGATAAATCAAAGCCCATGCATTGGATGTACGGCCAAGTCCTTTAATCATTTATCTGGTCGAAATTGTGTGCGTGGGGTAGTTGAATTTGAACAGATTATGGGAATTAACTGGTCAGTTATACTAAGATTTTTTTTTAAATTATTATTTGGCGCAACTCCACGCGATTTTCAGGAAGAAATCCGAAACTGTGGGATATCAAAAGTGATCTAATCGACGGTAATCACTCTAGGCGTGATTGAAGACTACTTCGCGGCAGGCAAATGTCGAGCAAAAAGCCAGTAAAAGTCATAAAAGATTGCTGAATCCCCGTGATCAACGAGACAAAGGGATAGAAAAAAAAAAAGTGAGAAGAGGGTCTGACACCATTGTGAGAAGAGGAGTTCTTGTCTCCTCTCGGTGAATACAGATTCATCTCAGACGATACTCAAAGGCACCCCCACCTCCAGCCTCGGTCTTCACCAACGATTAGGCATGGGATCCCGTTCTCATCTTGATCGAGCAGCCACTGCTTCTAAGATAAAATCTGCATATTTGAAAAGATTTTCATCTCTAAAGTAATCTATCTTTAATAAGTTAGGGTTTAGGCAGATTTGCACCCTAAAAGGATAATTATCTTTAGGCATAGTTTTATTTATAGTCATTTATTAAGGGCAGCGCTATTTCCACTCCTTGGATGGCTTAAACACTCCATTTCACAATATATTGATTATGTTACCCTTCGATGTGGGACCCATTTTATTTTTTCTTTTCTTTTTTTCTTCCACTTTCCTTTTTCTTGTTCTCACTTGCATTGAAGTGTATCGCAAATTTCTTTATCTTCCTCGTCTAAGATCTCTATGCACACCAACCAATAGGTTTCAAGCGGAACGCCTTTGAAATTAGAATATCTCGATGACTTCCATAATTATTCGGTTGGAGTAATATGAGAAATCTATTCGTGATTTTTAAATTTCGAATGAGAAGTCATTTTTGCTACGAATGTTTATGAATTCAGTCGAATATCTCATTGCTCGAATTTACCAGAGTTAACAGCTCTTTGAGATTACTCATTTAAAAAAAAAAATCAGATCACGAAAGCATCAAAGACTATATCAACAAAATCATTCTAGAAATAGTCTCGTTCACGTTAAGAATACGAATTCTCATCTCTAGTAATTATTGAATAATTCAAAAACAATATGTTTGGAGTTGATACAATTATTTTACCGCATTTGTTGATTTTTTTCTTGTCGTTCATCCTCAAATTAGGGGAGGCGGCGTCATCCTCATAATCGGGAGTTCATAATTAACAAAACCACAAAAAAAGGGAAGTGGAAGAAAAATAAGAAACAAATAAAATAAAACCTAAATGGGCCCCACATTTGAGTCTGATCTATAATTCTAAAGGAGGAAAAAGAAAGGGGTAATATGGTCAGTACATTATGAAATGGAGTGTTTAAGCCAAATTGGGAGTGAAAAAAGCGCGACCCTTTATTAATCCTAAAATACAAAAAATTAAAACAAGCTTGCCATGTCATTTGCATGATTGGTTTACATTACATAGAATTTTCATTTTTAGGTCTTTAATTCGTGCATCATGTAGTTAATTAGATTGTAATTGCGTGTCATCTAGGTTAGCCATGTAATTAATTAAATTAATTTCACATGCATGCTTAGGATTTTCTTACATTGGATTTAATTCATTTGCATCTTAGATTAAATTCATGCATTGCATATAAGTAAGTCTTTATTCCATTAAAAAGTGAAAATTCAAAAGTGACAATAATTCTGTGGCGCATGCTTCTTGCAATTACCATTGATTTTTGGATGTTCATTGTCCACCACCCGCATGAGAACCTTTGTTAGTGATTTAGGCTAAAATCAATTAATATTGCGGGACATTTTTTTTTTCATGAAATAAAAATGGTATCGAAAGGGCGCCGGAGTAATCTAGTGTAATGAAGTCTCCGGCTTAGAATCTTTGGTTCGTAGAAGTAACTTAGTTCTTACACTAATTTACTCAGGTTTCTAATCAACCTGCCAAAAATGATTTGTAACATCCTCGACCCGACCCCAATGGTGTGCTAATAAGTAGCGCCATTTAGGGATCGGAGCCGGTCGCGTCGGCAGGTGAGGTTCTTTGACGTCACAGATACATCGATCTCAACTCGTCCCACGATATTGCTAGACATGTTTACTTAATTCAAGCAATTCTTAGTTCTCGTTAAAACAACTACACACATAGCTAGCAACATGTGGACAAACATACCATTTTATTAGCATAACGTCCATTTTATTCACATCGCTACACTAGCATATGCTTCTATTTATATTATATAAGTCTACGGGATAGGACAAGGCTACACCAATCTTCTCCAGTGGTGTGTACCTCCAAAAATTGCCCTTCGAGAGTCGTCCTTACTTCACGAAAACAAAAGTCGCCCTGCTCCGATCCATCCTATATGTCGTGCCGTCATCCACAATTGTTGAAACCCAGTAGTCCGTCGAAATCCCTTATTGGTCCGATGAGGTCTCTACCAAGCACCAAGTACCACATTACGTATCGATGAGGGACCCAATGCTCGAGTCCCTCCTCCATATATATGGTGGTGAGGTAGCAGCGG
Organism: Rhodomyrtus psidioides; assembly: GCA_021437785.1. Classification (NCBI taxonomy): domain Eukaryota; kingdom Viridiplantae; phylum Streptophyta; class Magnoliopsida; order Myrtales; family Myrtaceae; genus Rhodomyrtus; species Rhodomyrtus psidioides. Next base: position 14,548,757 of record JAILYB010000003.1, on the reverse strand, counting down.
AAGGTGGTGTCGTGCTCTACACCCACTACATCTGTATGTAAGATCTCGATGGACATAACAAGACCGAAGCAATGTGGAGGGTTGGTGGCCGTACCTATAAGTCTGAAAATTTAAAGGAATGAGAACAACATTTTAGTAAGCAAAAATCTAAATTTATGTTAGGAAGTTAGCTAACATTAAATTTAGGAGTCATGCAAAAATTGGCAAGAACATCACTTAACCATTCGGTCATGTAGACTTTTGTAGGCAAACATGCAATTTTCATCATTTCATATACATTCCATGCTTTTCACAGGCCCACTCGGCCTGCAATTTTAATATATCAAGCCATCCAATAGGACAACCCATTCATGACTCAATAAATACTTTCGTCGTTCTAATCAATTCGTCCCATGATTATGGTTGACCTAGTCAAAGATTTGGGTAATGTCGACATAAGATTTTGTTTGACTATTCAAAGATTTCCTAATCATTATCGTGATCTTTTTCGAAACTCGTGCCTATGAGGTGTCAAATAATCTAGGTGCCACTTGTCTTTGAACGGAAAATCCATGTAGTTTCATTGTATCGTAGGAGTTACCCGTGTCGAGGATCGGATTGAGTTTCTAGACTTTTCAATCATGGCCGCTTCTCAACAGAACCATGGTGGAGGCGTGGTCGGGACATCGTCGGACACGGACGGGTGAACCGAATGGCATGGCCAAGCATGTTGCCTGGTGTGTCCCATCACTGCCGAGTATGAGCACTTTCATATCTGGTTCAGTTTGAGGTTGGAATCACCCATTCTCAAATCAAGCGTCCAATCCTTTCTAACCAAATCGATCCATATCATGTCTGTAGTCGCCTCATGCTTGGCCGAGAGCTACCGCGAAATTGGCACCTCAACCGAATGTGCAATCGAACGATACTAAAGTAGGATCGCTCATAGACAATAAATATTCAAGCATTGGAACTGATCAGGACTCGCTTGTAGATGGTTTTCCACGATTGGTGAACTATCTCTGACCCTGCAGTTCCATTCGTAGCTCGTCTATTGTTGTCGACACCTGTGTGGACCCTAAAATTGGGATGCTACATGATTAGTGGCGACTACAATTTAAAGAATCTTTTGCATGTTAATTATTTGGAACTATAAGTTACGATTTGATATGGACTTGGGAGAGTACGAATTATGTTAGTTAATAATTAACCTCATAATCCATTAAAATTGAAATTTTAGTCAATTTTTAGGTCGAGATACACTCTCTAAACGGTATGCATCTTAAATTGCTCCGACAAATGGGAATGTGAAAGCTCATTCTATATCATTGAGGAAGATACTGAGTAGGAATTCTACTATTGAAAGTAAAGCGGAAATATCAGGAAGAAAGTAAAGGGGAAATATCAGGAAGAACGGTTACCTTTGCAACAACTAGCAATCCACTACTTACTTCCTTTGTCCAATATGTGAACAATGCCTGGACGCACGAAACCTCCACGTTTAGGTGAGTCAAATCTTTAGTAGAAGTTTCACAAGCTTTAGAGCTACTAGACTATTGGAAATTAAACCAAATTCTTGAGACTTATTGACAATTCAATAGATTAGTTATCGATGGACTTCGCACTCACCAAGACGTGGATATTCGATGAACGCATGAAAAGTCAATCAAAGAGCTTTTATTGTTTTGTTTGTTTTCGATGAGTCTTTTCATATTTCTAGGATTAGTTAATGTCTTGCAAGTTCCTATAAGTCTATCACTTTGGAAATTTAGATAATTTATGAGTTAGTTGAGTCGTGTAATTAAAGAGTTATTGCATTCTGCCTATATGAAGGCTCCTGTAATTGTTTTGATCATGAGAATATGAGAGTATGAAATCACAAAAAAATTTGTCATCTCGAGTTGTGTAAATCTAGCTTCCTCTTCGTATTATTCCCATCAAATTGGGATAAGAGCTTTACAGTTCGTGATAATGGCCTCAGCAAATACTCAGCTTCCTCTTCAGTATCCCCGCCTTATCAAAGAAATCTATGGTAACTGGGTTTCGAGAATGAAAGCTCTACTTGGCACCTATAGTGTTTGGGATGTTGTCAATAGCGGCTATGATGAGCCAAACGACGAAGCCACCATGATTCAAAATCATAGGAATACCTAGGAGAAGATTCGATCATAAGATCAGAATGCATTTTCAATCATCTATCACGCTTCTACGTCGAAAGAGGCATGGGAGATCCTTCAAATCATACACCAAGGTGTAGAGAAAATGAAGAAGATTCACTTCCAAACTTTAAGAGGCCAGTTCTAGGTAATTTATATGAAAGAATCTGAGTCGATTTTTGATTATTTCATAAGAGTTTTAGCAATTGTAAATCAGATGAAATGAAATGGCGAAGACATTCCCGAGTTCAAGTTGTTGAGAAGATTCTTTTATCTGTAGACAAAAAGTACGACCACATTGCAGTTGCAATCGAGGAGTCCAAAGACCTTGATGCCATGACGATCGATGAGCTTTAGGGTTCGTTACAAGCCCATGAAGAAAGACTCAGAAGAAATAAGCATGAGTCGATGGAGGAAGTATTCCAAGCTCGGTTGTCCATCCAAGATGAGAAAGAGGAAAGAAGAGAACCTGTGCAAACTCGAAACACTAACCAAGCGTGGTCGAGGTCGAGGCCGAGGTCAGTTTCAAGGAAGAGGTCGTGGATGAAGCAGAGGAGAACTTGCTCGCAAAGACAGTGTCTATCATAATCAAATGCTTGTTCGTGGAAGAGAGAGAAGCTCGAGAGGCTGATGGTATGATAAATCTAACATTCGATGTCATCATTGCAATAAACTGGGTCATTATGCTTCTGACTATTGACAGAAAGAAAGTAGCAAACTAGAAGAGAAGGCAAATTTGGTGAACAATGCTGATAATGTTCTTTTATTGACATTCAAAGAAGATGGAGGAGAAAAGAGTGATACGTGATACTTGGACACTGGAGCAAGCAACCACATATGCAGGAGAAAGAGATATTTGTCGAGTTAGATGAGACAGTCAAAGGAAAAGTCTCGTTCGGTGATAATTAAAAAATTCTTGTCGAAGGCAAATGTACAATCTGGATTTGTTTGAAGAATGGTGCACTTCAAATTATTTCTAATGTTTATTATGTTAAAAAATGTCAAGCAATATCTTGAGTTTGGGACAGCTTCTAGAAAAAGGGTATACTGTGCACATGAAAGATCTTAGCCTTGTGCTAAGAGATCAAAATAATAAGTTGATTACATCCATGAAGATGTCGAAGAACATGATCTTCACTCTCAGTCTCTCAATATAAAACATGAAATGACTTGTTGCTTAAAATCATGCGTGGATGATTCTTCATGGTTGTGGCATCTCAATTGTGGCGGACTCAATATGTTTTCTCGCAAGAAGATGGTTTATGACTTACCACATATTGATCATCTTGATCAATTATGCAAAGGATGTGTCATCGGCGAGCATTCCAGAACTAACTTTTTAAAAGAAGCAACTTAGGGTTGATCCATTCTGATGTGTGCGGTCCATTCATGCCTTAGTCATACGGTAATGATCGATATTTCATTATATTTATTGATGATTTTACTCGGAAAATTTTGGTATATTTTTTGAAGGAAAAATCGAAAGTGTTTGAAACTTTCAAACAATTCAAGAAATTGGTCGAAAAGGAAAATGACTATTTGATTAAAACCGTGAGAATTGATCGTGGAGGACAATTTATTTCCGCCACATTCCAAAAAGTTTTGTGAAGATTATGGTATTCGGTGTTTCCTGATGGCTTCTTGTTCTCTTCAACAAAATGGTGCGGCGAAATGGAAAAATAGAACCATTCTTAACATGGTTCGAAGCATATTGAAATGCAAAAATTTGCCCAAAGAACTTTGGGGTGAAGCTATTGTGTGTGCAGTCTATCTTCAAAATAGATGTCCTACAAAGGACTTGAAGGCATAACTTTACAAGAAGCATGGACCAGGAGAACACCCGATGTTTCACATTTGAGAATTTTCAAGAGCATTGCCTATGCTCATGTTCCGAATAAAAAAAGATCGAAGTTGGAAGATAAAAGCAAAAAGCTCATTGTTATCGGGTATGACTCTTCGTCGAAAGCTTACAAATTATTTGATCCTAACACTTTCGAAGTGTACATAAGCAGAGATGTCAATTTCGATGAAGATGCTTTGTGGGAGAACAATCCAAAAGATCAAATGAATGTTCATGGTGATTCCAATCAAATGGAGTTGAAGGATCAACCTTCACCTTCATCTCTAACATCACTTTCGATTCCGAGTTCATAATCGCCAACTTCTTCAAATGGTGTCGATAAACCGATAGCACCAAGATCGCGAAGATTGTCTGAGCTTTATGTTACCAATGAACTTCATCTTATGTGCCTTCTTGCAGAATGTGAGCCGATTGTGTATGATGATGCCGTAAAAGAAGAAAAACAGAGGAAAGCCATGAATGAAGAAATTGAAGCTATTGAGAAAAGTCAAACACGGCAACTTGCGGATCTTCCAAAGGACAGGAAAGTAATTGGTGTCATATAGGTCTACAAGGCGAAAAAGAATGAGAAATTACAAGGTATAAAGCTAGATTAATCACGAAAGGATACAAGCAAAAAGCTGGAATTGATCATGATGAAGTTTTTGCTCTCGTCATTCGTATGGAAACGATCATATTAATCATTTCTGTTGCTGCTCAAAATGCATGGCAAATTTATCAAATGGATGTCAAATCTACATTTTTAAATGGCATCCTTGATGAAGAAATTTATGTTGAACAACCTGAAGGGTTTCTGGCGAAAGGTCGAGAAGGTAAAGTGCTGAGGTTGAAGAAAGCTATATATGGGCATAAACAAGCTCCGAGAGCATGGAATCCCAGAATTGATGCCTATTTTAAGGCAAATGGATTTTCTCAATGTCCATATGAACATGCACTTTATTTGAAGTATGAAAAAGGTGATGTTCTTTTGGCTTGTTTATATGTGGATGACCTTGTTTTTACAGGAAATAATGCAGCAATGATCAATACTTTTAAGGCATCTATGGTGAAAGAATTTGAAATGACCGATAATGGTCTCATGAATTATTTTCTCGGCATAGAAGTGAAGCAAAATGCAAATGGATTTTTTATTTCCCAAAAAGGCTATGCAGAAAGCGTACTTGAAAAGTTCAACATGACGAACTGTACATTGGAAAATACAACAATGGAATGCGGTGTCAAACTTTCAAAGTTTGATGATGGTGTTGATGTTGATCCAACATACTATAGAAGCCCGATCGAGAGCTTGAGATATTTGACATGTACAAGGCCAGACATCTTGTACAATGTCGGAATTGTGAGTCGACATATGGAGAAACCGAAATCCTCTCATCTTAAAGCAGCAAAGAGGATACTTCGCTATGTCAAAGGTATTGTTTCTCACGGCTTGCATTATTATTCATCTCAAAATTTTCAGCTTAGAGTTTTTTCAGATAATGATTATGGCGGCGATGTTGATGATCGAAATAGCACTTCAAGCTTCGTATTTTTCTTATGTGACACTGCTTTCATATGATCATCGAAGAAGCAATCCAGTGTTACTCTTTTGACATGTGAAGTCGAACATGTTGCAACATCTTCATGTGTTTGTCATGCGATATGGTTGAGAAAACTGCTCAATGAAATCCATATGGAGCAAAAAAATGCGACAGAGATTTGTGTCGATAATGTTTCAGCCATTGCTTTGGCAAAAAATCCAGTTTTGCATGAATGAAGCAAACATATCGATGTTCGATATCATTTCATTCGAGAATATGTGATAGAAAAAGAAATTGAAGTGTCGTATGTAAAGACCAGAGATCAAGTCGAAACTATTTTTACTAAACCACTCAAAATTGATGCGTTTCGAAAATTCAAAAGTCTTTTTGGAATGATTGATGGAAGATAACTTGGTATAAGGGGGAGTTTTGTTGGAACTTAAACCAAATTCTTGAGATTTGTTGACAATTCAATGGATTAGTTATTGATGGACTTTGCCCTCACCAAGATGTGGATATTCGATGAACGCATGAAGAGTCGGTCAAAGAGCTTTTATTGTTTTGTTTGTTTTCGATGAGTTTTTTCATATTTTCTGGACTAGTTAATGTCTTGCAAGTTCCTAGAAGTCTATTGCTTTGGAACGTTAGATAATTTATGAGTTGGTTGAGTCGTGCAATTGAAGAGCCGTTGTATTATGCTTATATAAAGGCAAGTTTGTAATTGTTTTGAACATGGGAATATGAGAGTATGAATTCACAAAAACTTCTGTCATCTCGAGTTGTGTAAATCCAGCTTCCTCTTCGTATTATTCCCATCATAGACTCATTATCCGACACCTCCTCGCCCTGAGAAAGTTCTGTTTCTGAAAAAAGCAATTGTTGAAAGACTGCAATGATGAAGAATGGCACTCACAAGAGTTCCCGAAGCATTTCCAGGCGCTGGATGAACAACCTGGATGGTAAACAACAATACCAATTCAACTCTCAGGTTTTACCTCACTATGCTCAGTTCCAAGCTTAGAAATCACATAAACTATACTCAATGACAGAACCGAACCTTAATGACGTAGGTATGAAATGCAATCGAGCCTAAATTGCTGATGCACTATAATATGCTGCAAACTGAAAATTTTCGGGGAGAGAAATACACTGCTCTTTCAGCGACAAGATACACTTGGAAAAACAAATGATCCAAAAGATCTTATCCCACGTGCATATCTTTTAGGACGGTAATGGACGGTATGATACCTAACTTATATATGTACAAGCTAACAATTAGTCATCCAAATGGCGAGAGAAATTACCATGTGCGCAGGTTTGTTGGCAACAAGCACATGCCCATCTTCGTACGCTATGTCCACAGGTATATCCTCCGGCTCCGCCCTCCGAGGTTGCAGCACTGAGATCGCGCAATCAACCATATCTCCAGCTCTGACATTATGCGTGACCTGAAGATGAAGGAAATAACAATCCATGAATTTCAACCACCAAAATGCACTCGGCACGAAAAAAAAAATGTTCGAAGTTGGTGCTTCTTTACCTTATCGACGACGCGGCCATTGACAGAGACTAAGCCCGATCAAATGCTCAACTGGACGCAAGCTCTGCTGACGCCTTGTATCCGAGAGGAAATCCAGGCTTCAAGCCTGAGCTTGCCGGACTTCGCGACATCGTCCGTCTCCGGCAGCTTGACGCCGGCGTAACTGCTCGGTGGTGCCAGTGGGGAGACTGGTTTGCGGTTTTCGAGAGAATCGCGGTCATTCTTTGCTGAAGCGGAATGAGCTCTGAGAGCAGTGAGAAAGCCGGAGCGAGCTCGAATGCTAGGGTATCGGTGGAAGGAGGAGAAGAAGATGGTGAAGTGAGTCGCCGAGGAAGAGTACGCTACATTGCCGAGCAACATTCTCTCTTGGCAAGACGCATTTGGCTCTTTCTCAGATTTTGACATTAGTTTCAATGTCTCCTTTGTTGTAAATATATTAAAAAGTGGATGTTTCACCTTCCACTCTTTTTCCTCTTCTAAAGAGGATTGATTACGTACATTAAGGATGATTGGTGAAGATTAATTGCGAGGATTGATTACGTACATTAAGGAGGATTGATGATGATTGATGTTTAACCTTTCATATTACTTTCTTGCCTATAAATAGAGGCATGTGTAACTTGTTGAAGAGAATGGATATGAGTTGACATTCTGCTCCCACTTTTCTCTTGTCTCTTTTTTCTCTCATTATATTTCCGGTAGAGTTCTCTGAGTTGATTCCAGATCGCCGTTTTCTTTTACAACATCCTTTTCTTTTTTCCTTTTCTATTGAAGTTAATCAAAGAATTTTGTGGAGTAAAATCCAATTTTGTCAGGGAACGCCTTTCCCACTTCTATGTCTTATTTATTTTTTATAAGTGCACTAAAACTCATAAAATTTTTCAGAAAGGGCAATCGAGTAATAAAACTTATCACAAAAGTGCAATTGAGTCCTAAAACTTTCAAAAAACGAAATCAATAAAATTAGTCGATTTCACTAATTTAATAAATTTTACGACTTGATTGCACTTTTTGAGAGTTTTATGACTCAATTCAACTTTCAGGATAAGTTTTAGGACTTATCTGTATTTGTTGAAAGTCTTAGGACTTAATTATATTTTCGTGACAATTTTTGAAACTTTCAATGTACTTATCTTTTTTTCTTTATTTTTTTTTGCTTTTTTAAAGTAAATGGCCAACAATTTTATTTATTCACTGTACCTAACCTTTTTTCTTAAACAAAAAAGTTACAATGTTATCATTTACATCAATGTTTCGACCCCAAAAAAAAATCTTTTACATCAATTACTTCTTGATTTCCTCCCTGGAATCTTGATGATCGCCTATATCATGTATAAAAATGGATTATCAAAGAATATCTTAACCTTCAACAAAACAATTTGGTGTAAATTATTGTAGATAAAAAAACATTTTTCATTTTTTCAAAATATTAATCATTGATTATCCTTGAAACAAGCACACTCTAAATTTACATTCCCAAGCTAAAATGAGCAGACTTTTCTTTTTCACATGTATTTTGATCATATTATGTATAAAAAAGTATTTACAACATTCCATAGATTAAGTTTTCGACTTTTTTTTTTGGTAATGACTAATAATAAATGGACTAAATATTTTGACTGCGACTAATATCAGTATCCCCCATGTAGAGATGTCAATATGGGCCATTGACCCACTTTCTAACTCACTTTTATACAATTTGGTCATATTTGGGTTTACTAAATTTAAACAATGGGTCAAAAATTATAAAGTCTATTCAAATACGAATTTTAATGGGTTTCAGCTTAACCCATTTTCGATCCATTTTTGACCCATGGACTATAGATTTCCAAGCCCCATACTGCCACTTCCATCGCTTGCTCTCCATCGCTCACTACCTCCGTTCGCCCCTTTGTCGCTCACCCACTACTGCCACCGCTTGCTGTCGTCGCTCACCCACTACTGCCATGGCTTGCTCTCCACCGCTCACTACCTCCGAGAGATGCTATGCCACTTTGGGTGTGTATGATAACACTCATAGAAGTGGATTTTTGCTCCCGAAGCTATTTCTGGAGTAGAAATCCGTTTGGTAAACATTTTTATTTATGAAAGAAATTTATATTTTTGAAGTGAATTTTCACTTTTGGAGTTATTTTTTCCTCAATTTAAGGAGCTAAAAAAAATTGTTCCTCAACTCAAGAATACTTCTCGCCACACCCTCTTTCATTACGCCATCTCCGTCCTTTCAACCACCGATGGCCGTCGACCTCTGCCGCCACCCATTGCTGACCACCGCTGACCACCGCCTCCTGCGACCATCGTTACCCACCTATCCCCGTCGCCAATTGCCGACCACTATCGCCGTCAAACTCTGTTGGACGTTGTCCATCGCTGCCCGCAACTATTACAAACTACCACCATCACTTGTAGCCACCACCCACCACTACAACGCTGCTTGACAATCGCCCCCCGTCGCTAACAATAGCCGACCTCCACCCTACGCCGCCCCTCACATCCTGCAACTCCTGCCACAATTGCCACCTGCCGATCGCCACCGCCACGACCATGGCTGACCTCCACTAGCCACTGCCAACAGCCGAATGCCCCCATCGGCCGAGACCACCATCGCTCGTAACCAACCACCCACAGCCGCTCCCCACCGCCATCGACTACCGCCGCTAACTGTTGACCACCGTCGACCACCACCACCACCCGTCGCCGTCTCTGCCACTAGAGTAAAAAATAAATAATATTTTTTTAATAATAACAATTAATTTTTAAAGAAATATAAAATTTTAAAATAAAGTAGAAATTTTTCGGTTGCCGATAATAAATTTTTTTATAGAAGATTTTGTGTTAATAATATTTCATAAGTGTAAATTTTGAACCGTTACCAAATGAATTTCTCTAATCACAAATCAATTTTTGGAGCAGAAATAGAAAAATAAACTTCTGCTTCTAAATATAAGTAAACACAAAATAACTTCTAGGCACAAATTAATTTTTGAAGCAGAAGTGTTGCTATGCGCGCCCTTAACTACCAACTCCCACCTCTCCATCCAACTTACCAGGAACAAGAACACAACACACACGAGCATAAGAGTTAGCAGCGGCAATAGTGGTGACAGCGTTGGGATTGAAGGGGTTCTTGTTTGGGGAGGAACTCTGGCGATTGCGAGCCTGATGGTCCTCCTCACGATCAGACCGAAGAAGAGGGACTTGAGCCGACGCCCATATGGAACCGAGAAGCTTAAGGTCAAGGCTACTTATGAAGGAGAAGGAGAAGGAGAAGGAGAAAGAGAAGGTGACGATAATGGGTGCCTTCGTGTCGTTCTTCAGGATCAGAGTTCTCATACGGGTCATCTTAATCCTCATGGTGAGCCTCGGAATTACGAGTCTTCCCTTAAATGATTGCAATTTTGATTTTCCCTTTTCCTTTCTCGCTATCATTATGACATATTCTATGACATTCTGAATTTCCTGCCATTTTGAGACTGTTGAATGAGAAATATTTATTGATGTATTTTAGTTATATTTCGCTGGGATCTGATCAATCCTGAGAAGACTAACCAAAATGGAAAGGCTAACGCATGACGAGATACGTGGACCTAGGAAACTAGAAAAAGGAAATGACACTTTGAACATAAGGGTTGCTGAGAGAACATTTAGAGCCAATAAGGCCGATCAGATAATGATTAAGAAATCCATTGCTAGTGTTATACGATTGGAGCGCGGGTGATGCCGTATAACCAATGTATAATTTGCGAAGTTTTCCTAAATCGAATTATGATGATCGAGACTGTCGGAACTAGTAATGAACAGTCGCAATTACATGACAACCAAAGCCGTCATAACTTGAGTCGCCTTAAGTGTGACGAGAGTCACAGAGTCGATACGCGTAACGTGTGACAGTTTGATTTTTCTGTCATTCCGAGACCATTGGCTGTAAGATATCTATCGAAGTATTTCAGTTATATCTCGCTCTGACCTGATCAGTCACGAGTCAACTAACCGAAGGGGAGAGGCTAACGTGCGACAAGTTACGTGGACCTAGGAAATTCGATAAGAAAATGGCATTTTGACCATAAGGGTTGTCGAGGGATATTTAGAACTGAGGCCGATCAGAGAACGATTAAGGAATCCATTGCTAGTGTTATGCGATTAGAATGCGGGTGATGCTGCTTAACCAACATATGATTTGCGAATTTTTCCTAAATCGATTTATGACGATCGCGGCCGTTGGGGCTAGTAATAGACCCTTGCGATTACATGACAACCAAAATGTGCCGTAGTTGAGTTTTCCTAAGTGTGATGAGAATCACAAGGTCGATACGCGTAATGTCCGCAAAAGCCGCCCGTTAGTTCGAGATAAATTGAAATTACGACGACGAGAAATCGACCACGATATGGGATCTCGGAAATAGAAATTGGAAATGAAGAATTGTAACAAAAAGTTTGAAATGAAGAATTTGTGTTAGCAAGTATATTTGTGAATAAATTAAGGATTTAGGATGAAATATGGGCTGTTGGAGTGAGATATGCACAGAACCAAAAATGCCCTGTTTCGGTTCTGTGTACACCGAATTGTAGGGGGCTGTTCATGGTGGAATTGAACTTAAATTTTGTCGTTGAGACATACTAGGATGTCGATTGATGTGTTATTGAGGTTTATGTTTCGTGGATTGGCGATTGAGCAAGAAAAATTGACGAATTGGTTGATTCCGTTAGGACTGTTTGTTGCCCTGTTTCGAGATTGTTGGGTCGAGTGGTTGAGGTGCTTGGAAGGAGAATTTTGTTGATTGGAGCTTAAGGTAAGAAGTTCCTAAACCTTGACTAGGAAAATTGGTCTCGATTGGGTGAATTGGTTGAGGTTTATGCTAATTTTTGGTGAGATATGATGAAATTGTCCCATGTACGTTTAGGTGTTGTGTTGGTTGCCGGAACACTTGTTGAATATTGTGCAATGAATTGATTGCCATTCTTGATGATTGAAATTGGATGTTTCGCATACTTTAAATTGTTAGCTCAATGCATGAGCTTATATTCGATCATGAAGTCATGAATTAGGATGAGTTCTGGCATGTTGAGAAGCTTGTGGTACCTTGAGGCGATCTAATCGCGGGGTGGAAAAGGCCAATGTCCTGATGTGTCGAGTCGCGAGACAAGAATTTTATATGTGTCGACAGAGGTCTGAGATGACATTGAAAACCTGAGGCGTTTACGCGGGTTTGTCAATGTGATGGTCTGAGGCGTACTTGCGCGGACCAAGCCTGAGGCGTCCCAAACACGGGCATGAATTTAGTGGAGGTTGGGAAAGAAGAAAACGTGATTTGATCTTACAAAGAGTACTTGATGTGGATGATGGGGTTAAATGCTATGATTGTATACCTAATGCTCATTGAGATTCATGTATTGTCTATGATTTTTGAATGCATCTTGTGGTTGCTTGAGCATTTCATATTCATGTTTGCATTCGCCTGAGTGTACGGTCAGTTTGACCTAGGATTAGGACTTGTCTTACTGAAATGTAAATCTCACCCCGTCGTGGGATCATATTTTTTCAGACCACATGACCTGAAAATGCTTTCTATCCGGTTGGGCGACCCCCAAGAAATGATTAGGTATATAGATGAGTTTTCTGATGGACAAGGTACTTTTCTTATTAGAAAGACTTCGGTGGTGTGGGTCGATGAGCTAGGAGCGCCGAGCAAACCACATAGGTTTGAGGCGTGGTACGGTAGAATAAGTGACGTCATGTCTCAGCAGTTAAACCCCAGGATGTGCCGAGGAGAGTTGTACCCTCATGGTGTCATCCTACCCGAGAAGAGATAGAGGTGGAGACATCCACAGTAGGTTCAAGGAATGTGCCTGAAGGGGAACCAGTGGGCGAGGCAAGCATCGAGGTGATAGAAATTTCGGACTCGGAGGAGGAAGATATGGGGAGGATTCCATTGAGGTCCGATCAGAGACTTTCTTGGACTACGATCCCGCTGAGGATATGAGTCGAGTAGATGACACTAGTACTACCTAGTGTGTTTAGTGGTGCATGATTTTTTGGAGATGTCTTTTGGCAGCGACGATCTTTTGGTGGAGCGTAGTAGTTGTCTTTGTTCACCCTTTTGTTTCCTCGACCTAAGCTTGTGGTGTTATACTAGTTCATGATCTCATATGTACAAACTTATCTTTTGGTTGTATATGAAGGCTTTTGTTTTCCCCGCATCTCATTCTTTGTTTTGTAAAGGTTGTCTGGACTGGAGATGGGCTTTTATTTTATTTTATTTCTTTTATCCTTCCGCATGCGAGTCTCATTTTCTTTGGCCATATTAAAAGAGTATCCTGGGACAGGACTTGCGGCATTTTTGGATGTGCGCTATCGTAAGGGAAGCGAGGCGTGACATAACGTCTGTAAAAGCCGCTCGTTAATTTGAGATAAACTGAAAGTACGATTGACGAGAGATTGATCACGAAATAGAAGCTCGAAATTGGCAATTGGAAATGAAAAATTCCTACTTTGGAAAAGAATTTGACGTCGCATCGCCAATGGTCATTCAAAACAGGAAAAACGAGGTTTCGGACGGGAAGTGCCAAATTATCGTTTTGCCCATCAACCTTTTTCCATTGCCTTAAGAATGATGGAAGGATAAAATGGTCATTTTGATCCTTAGAGGCTACTAAAAACGAGGAGATAAAATGGTCAAAGAGAGTCAAATGTTTGTGGTGATTAATAATTAGAGTTGCCATGTGTTACCATTTGAGGAGCCTTGGCATTAATTGTCCATAAAATCCATCTTGTCAAGTTAAGAACCAATTATTTGTGAGAAGCCCTCATTCTTCCTCCCCTCATCTGCCGTGGAGCCCCTCTCTCTCTACTTCCCTCCATTGTCTTCTTTTTCTTCCTTTAGCCGAAACTGTTCTGCCCGACCAGTCCCGACCACCTCCCTTCCTTAGGCCATAACTTCTTCGTCCGATATCGAATTGAGGTAAAACCATCGCCATCTAAAAGCTTATTATCTTACCTTTCTAAGGACATATTATAAGCTTAATTTGGCCCACTAGTTTTGCCCGTAGGTCTGTTTGAATAGACAAAAGTCAGATTGAGGCAGAATCTGACCGGTTTTGGGGAAGGAGCTGTTTTGTGGGCTTCGAGACTTCAAATGGCTCCAAATTTTCGGTGAGATCTTCTACACTCATCTAGAGTTGGCTGAGCTATGGTTACAAGTTTATTTGAGAATTGAGGAGTTTCCATGGTTGATTTGAGGTAGTTTTGTGAAGCAGAATTCTGATCGTTAGAGTACCGAGGGAAACCGAGCTATTTGAGATCTCTCGAGGTGTTATCTTGCTTCCAAATCTTCGGTGAGCTTCCTAAAGTTGTAGATTGAGATTATGGAACATCGATTTTGTGGTGAATGGAAGTTTAAAGTTGAATTAAGGGCTGTTTGGAGTGAAAAATGTGAGATGCCGACCAATCTGCCCAAAACGCGCATCGATTTTGAATTGAGTCGTTCTAAGTCGTCCGATATCCAAATTGAGCTTCATTTTCGCCCACGCATCCATAAGATCTTGAAGAACAAGATTCTAATTTTTTTCTCAAAAAATCAGTAGAAAAAATATCAATTTTCGTGGGACCGAACCTAGGCGTGGAGGCTCTAATTGGGCAGTTTTGATGAATTAAGACTTTGGAAAACTTACCTTGATAGAACGACAATTGGCATGCTTAGGAGCATTGAGTTAACACTGTGATGACATGAGGATAAGGTGTTGTGTGTGTTATTGAAGTAGTTGCGCAAGGGGAATTGAGAAATGATTGAGTTTCGATGTGGTTTTCCTAGGCACGTCGTGAGAGCCCCTGTTTGGCCGTGAGCTTGTTGACCTAAAAGGGTCGTTTGAATTGAATTTGCTAGCTTGGTTGAAGAGATAAGTGTCCCTTAAACCTTTATTCGAACGTTAGGACACTACTGAATGCATTTGACTGATGAATTGATCAAGTAGTGGATTGATGGAACTATGATTGATGATGGCCGGACATGAGTGTGTGGATTGAGCTTGGAGTGCTTGTTTTATTGAGAAATTCACATGGAACATGACTGAATGAATGATGTGGGTAATGGAAAGTCATGTTAGCGTGCATGGTTATATGGTAGTGACACTTGATTGATAAAGGTGCTTAAATTAGTAGGCCCGAGATTGGCAAGAGAGTGCTTAGTTAATTGATTTCTTTGATTCATGAAAATTGGCTTGGTGCCCTTGTGATATGAATCGGCTTGGTGCCCTTGATTCATGAGAATTGGCTTGGTGCCCTTGAAAGGTGAAAATGGCTAGTGAGCCCTTGATGATGAAATTTGGCTAGTTAGCTATTGAATGATGAGAAATGGCTAGTGAGCCCTTGAATTGATGAGGTATGGCTTGAGAACACACCCTCGCTTATTAACTTAAAATTGTGCTAGTACGAAGCTTGGTTGTGATGATATGATTATCCTTGAACCGTGATTGCTTTATGCCAATTATATCGAAGTGCATTGATGTTTGAATGCTATGTGCTATTTGTTTCTGATGAGCTTCTGCCTATTTCTTTGTTGCATAGTCTGGAGGGACTGGCGGTTTGATCTAGGTTTAGGGTTCACTTGTTGAGATTTATATCTCACCCCATTGGGGACATGAGTGTGTGAATTGAGCTTGGCGTGCTTGTTTTAATGGGAAATTCACATGGAACATGACTGAATGGATGATGTGGGTAATGGAAAGTCATGTTAGCGTCCATGGTTATATGGTAGTGACACTTGATTGATAAAAGTGCTTGAATTAGTAGGCCTGAGATTGGCAAGAGAGTGCTTAGTTAATTGATGTCTTTGATTCATGAAAATTGGCTTAGTGCCCTTGATTCATGAAAATTGGCTTGGTGCCCTTGTAATATGAATCAGCTTGGTGCCCTTGATTCATGAAAATTGGCTTGATGCCCTTGTGATATAAAATTGGCTTGGTGCCCTTGTGATATGAATCGGCTTGGTGCCCTTGATTCATGAGAGTTGGCTTGGGGCCCTTGAAAGGTGAAAATGGCTAGTGAGCCCTTGATGAGAAACATGGCTAGTGAGCCATTGATGACGAAATTTGGCTAGTGAGCCCTTGAATGATGAGAAATGACTAGTGAGCCTTTGAATGATGATAAATGGATAGTGAGCCCTTTAATTGATGAGTGTCGCGACCCTCTCCAGCTCGAGCGTCATCAGAGTGTGGGCTAGCGAGGGCTAATGGGCCGCCCGATCGCTGGCTTAGATCGGACGCGGGCCTCTCCCAAGGTCCATTACCCAAGTCGCAACTGCTGGATATACGTGATCGACCTTCAGTGCGGTCTAGTGACATGTGAAAAAGTGTACATGCCAAGGAGTCGCCACCAATCGTTTCGTGGAGGGTACGATCGGAAACCCTATCGAATAGTTGGGAGTGGTCTATTCGATTCTGCGGAAACCAGAGAAGTGGGTTCGGGGACTTAGTTACGCCAACTGTCAGAGTTGACGCCCTTTCGGTACCTAAATTGAATGGTTTATCTGATCTTAGGATCTCATACAGATGAGTGGGGTGCTGATCCTAAATCTAGGAGTTCATGCAGATGGGAATATCTACCCTATCACTCACAATCATTAAAAATAAGTGCGCAAATCAAGGATCCAATACATGCGGATAAAACACATGAAATCAACATGGCATCCCTAATGAGGCCCTATTAGCCTAGAGAAGTATCAATCAAGGCTTAGGAGTGATTTGGACATGATTCGCCCACGAGGGGCAGAATCGTAATTTTGAACAATTCGGGGACAATTCACCTCAAAAAGGGCAAATTGGTCATTTTAGATGAATTGGGAAGCCAAAAGACAAGGGAAATAGGATTGGACATCAATCCAATCCATTTCCCATTTTTCGGGAATTTCCAGGATTTTTCTGGAATTTAAAAGTGATTTTACCCTCAGAGGGGTAAAATCGTTATTTTGAACAAAGATGAGAACTGAAAATCTCAAATATTAGAGTTGGTCGTCCACCTGACCCTAACCCTAATTTTAAGCAATTTTCGGGACTCAATTAGGACAAGAAAGACAATTTTCCCATTGAGGGGCAAAATCGTCATTTTTGAGAAAAGGGGCGGGACTCGAAAACCCAAACCTAAGAATTGGTCGCGTACTCGACCCTAATTCTTACCTTGACATTATCGGCCTTATCTCGCATACACGGCAGAGGCGACTTACCCCTAAAGGGTAATGTCGTCGAGTCTTGGAAGAACGGATGAGAAACCCCAAAAATAGGGTTGACCAGTTGTCTGTGGTCAACCCTCGATTTTTGGGGATTTCTGGAGTGTCTAGGATTTTTCCACATTTTTTCCACATTTTTTTGGAATTTTCTAGAATTTTCTAGCATTTTTTTTTGGATTTTATAGGATTTTTCTGATTTTTTTTATTTTTTAAAATCATTTTCGAATTTTTTTTATTTAAAAAAAATATTATTCGGGCCGGGTCGGGTGACCCGGCCCACGGCCCGCGGGTGGGCGGTCCGACCCGCTCGGACCCGACCCGAAACGGCGCCGTATTACTTCTCCCGCTCGAATTTCAATTCCCGCTCAAACTTGAACCAGCGGCCCTGATTGTGCCAAGTGGCGGGCTACGGACGGCCTGATCTTCATGATGAGCCAACGGCCTAGATTGAAACACCCGATTGAACTACAGCCGTTTGATCTAAAGGATTTTTAATTTTCGAAAATCATTTTTTATCTTTGAAATTTCACGATCGCGACACGTGGCCAAATATCCACCGTCCGATTATTTTTGTTATTCGGTTATAACAACCGATGCTGACGTGGCTGCCACGTGGGCGCCACGTCAGCGACACGTCAGCGTTGACTGGTCAACTCTCGTTGACCAGTCAACAGCTCGCCGGGGAAGACGATCGGCGCCGGCTCTGTTTCGCCGGCGCCTCGTCGGAGGCCGTTTTCTCCTCGCTCAGACCACGAAATTGCATGAAACTTCCGCCATTCGACTCGTACAGATCTCATCTACCACATATCCAAGCCTCTACACAGCAGATCATCATTTCATCTACATGCTACTTCCGGCCGAAGTTAGGCTCCGGCGGCTATTCGTCCTAGCAATATCTAGCGTTATCTAGCTAAAAGAATCAATCAGGAAGCATCACCGCGGGTTGAGGAGACTTACCTGGCCATCACGAGGGCTCGGTTCAACCTAGAATGAGTTATAGCATTCATGGCCGGTTGGTCAAAGTCGGGGTTGACTCAGTGGTTTTATGCGTCGAACAAATGAAAATGAAACGAAGCGAAGATCAGTAGAGTTCAAGGAACGAGTTAAGACCGAAAACACACGCAATGGTCAACTAAATCATGAATCGCCATTAGAGGCCGAGGTCAAGCTCGAAAATGTTCCTCACCTGTTTCAAAAGCGTCTTCGAGTATGGCTTGGTCTGATGCCTTCTCCGGGCTGAGACGAAGCTAGTGTGAGCGATGACGTCAGTTGTCGTCGTCTAAATCGCAGGGAATCCGAGCTTGAACTGCTCGGGTTCCAAGCTCCAATGGCCACGCGCGCGCTCTCTCTCGCTCTGTATCTCTCTTCCTCTTTCTCTCTCTGTCACGAGCTCCTCCTCTCGCGTCTCCTCTCCCTCCTTTTCACTCTATCTTTGCCCGCTCCCTCTCTCTGCGAGCACTTTCTCTCTCTCTCTCTCTCTCTGCGTCCCTCTCCTTCTCTTCGCGCGAACAGACTTTTTTCTTCGTTCTTCCTTCTGTTTTTCTTTTTGTTCGTTTTTGTTGTGGCTCCTCTAACCAACTCCCCCTCCAACTGACTTCGTCCCAAATGATCGTCGTCCTCCTTTCCATTTCCTGCGCGAAGAAGCCGTGGAACAAGCAAAATGGCGTTCTGCTTATGACCCATCTTGGTCAACGGGTTGACTGGGTCGGTCAACCCGACCCAGTTGACCCGGTTCAGCCTTTATTTCTTCAAATTAAGTATCTAATTGTCCGAGAATCATGAAATTTATCTTAAAATTAGATTCTTCAGCACGAATTCCATTTGAAAATGTATTGTTTATGAGAAATAAACATGGAATTGATCAAGAACCCCAAATGTAGAGTAGGATCCGAATTTGATTTTTGTCAAATTGAGGGTCCTAATTGGCGAATCGACCTCAATTGGACTGACCGTTAGACTTAGGGGGTCGAATACTATAGGGAGGAAACTTTGGGGTTCAATGGGTGCCCCTCAAAAAGGTTTAATTTCAGAATTGACATTATAGGGACTAAAATGAAAAGATTTTTTGTGCAATTAGGTCCCTAAAGCCAAAATTGATCAAATTGGCACACAATCGAACCAAATTGAAATGTCGAACAATCAAGTTGAATGTCAAGACTTGTAAAATGCAAAAAATTGCAAATAAAAAGACTCAAAACGTATTTTTTTGACAAATTTAACCCTGTGCGTTACAAAGAAACATACAAAATTAAACTTGAATTTCGACTATTGATGAGGTCAAAATGATAAGGAAATTAAAAGAAAAATTTTGACTATTTTCCTATATTTTTGTGACCTCAAATTCTATTTTTGTTGATTTTTCTAGTATTTTTCTATTTTCTAAAAATACTAAAAAATGTAAAAAATATGAAAAATTATTTTTTGGTCAAGAATGGTTCCTTGGGCTTGGCCAAGGCCACCAAAGTTGATTTTGTAATTTTTTGACTTTTTATGAATTTTTTATGATTTTTCAAAAAATAAGACTGAGAAAGGCTAGGTCAAAAATCAGGTGTCAACAGCTGCCCCTCTTTGAGAGGAATCTCGTGAGAGGTTTCGCTCAAAGACAGGTGACACCTGGGTCTAAACCGACTCGACTGGGGAAAAGAAAAATGAATCCTGACATTCAAACTTTCTTGCCTTGCTGGTGAATGCTCTGCTCCTTATTCTTTGGCTGACCTGAGAGAGAAAGTATAGAGACCTACCTGCGATTTACCTGTTTGATCGTCTGCTTGATGCTTGTGTTGCATGTGCGATGTATAGCGGGTTCAAGTGAATACCTAGAGACTCGTCTTTTGAGTATCCTAGGGCGGTTAAATTCTAGCCTGTATGGTAGGCCGTACCAGAATGGGATTCCTGTACTTGGCAGGAACCTGTGAATGACGCACCCAGTCTCTTAGGGATTGTCGGGGTTTTGATCCGTATGGTGGATCAGACCATGAATAGGACTCCTTTCTGCTAGGAACCTATGGATGACGCACCCAGTCTCTTAGGGATTGTCAGGGGTTTTGATCCGTATGGTGGATCAGACCATGAATAGGACTCCTTTCTGCTAGGAACCTATGGATGACGCACCCAGTCTCTTAGGGATTGTCAAGGGTTTTGATCCGTATGGTGGATCAGAGCATGAATAGGACTCCTTTCTGCTAGGAACCTATGGATGACGCATCCAGTCTCTTAGGGATTGTCAGGGTTTTGATCCGTATGGTGGATCAGACCATGAATAGGACTCCTTTCTGCTAGGAACCTATGGATGACGCACCCAGTCTCTTAGGGATTGTCAAGGGTTTTGATCCGTATGGTGGATCAGACCATGAATAGGACTCCTTTCTGCTAGGAACCTATGGATGACGCACCCAGTCTCTTAGGGATTGTCGAACATTTTGATCCTTCAGGGGGATAAGGCCGAGAATAGGACTCCTGTCTGCTAGGAACCTATGGATGACGCACCCAGTCTTTTAGGGATTGTCGAACATTTTGATCCTTCAGGGGGATTAGGCCGAGAATAGGACTCCTGTCTGCTAGGAACCTATGGATGACGCACCCAGTCTCTTAGGGATTGTCGAACATTTTGATCCTATATTCTAAGGAATTAACTAGGATTTATACAAGTGAGGTATGCCTAACCTTGAGGCTTTACCACATGAGCTATTCTGGGTTTAGGGGTTACCTAGAACCTCACAGAAAGCTGATCTTGAAAATTGTCCTTTCGACATGCAAGGCGTTATTCTGGGATTTGGGGATTCCAAGTATCCTGCAGAAAACTTAAACCTGCAAGAACTTTGATAAGATTCTTCTGGGATCTAGGGGCTACCTGAGATCTTGCAGAAAGATTTTCTTGAATGTTGTCCTTTCGACATTGAAGGTGACATTCTAGGATCTGGGAGCTCCAGGTATCCTGTAGAAAGTTCAAACTTGAAATATATTCTTCACAAAAGAAGTAGCATTCTGAGATCTGGGGATACCAGGGGTCCTACAGAAGCTTGAACATGTAAACTCTTTCTTACCAAGAGAGGTTGTGTTATTCTGAGATCTGGGATTGCCAGGAATTCTGCAGAAGTTTAGACATGTTAAACGTTTCTCACCAAGAGAGATACGAGCCATTTTAGGAGCTGAAGTCATCAAGAATCTTGTAGAAACTCCAATCTGAAAATTTTCTTATCAAAGGCATATCAATGGTCTTCAGGTGATTTTTGATGTCAAACTGATAGCACTTTATGACTTATATCATAGTCATGAAAGAATTTCAATGGATGCATTATGATGCTGGAGGTTATCCAAAACACCTTGTAACATACGGAGGTGATCAAAAATTCCTTGTGGGGAAAGTTTGAAATAAACAATCTGAAATTACCAAAAGAGTTTGGTTAAAATGTCCGACGGAGTATTCTCATCAAAGAGGACTTCTCACCGTTTTGAGGTAATGGTCTTTTACCAAGAATGCACTCGAATTTCCTATCAAACCTGCGCCTAGGGTTCAGGATCATTCGTAGTGAATACACCTCGATCGATCAGGAGGACTTCCAAGGGACCGTAATGTTGGGCTTGGTCAACGGTTTTCAAAGGGGACTTGCGTGCAAGTCAAGGCTTTCGAAGAGAAGTCTTCAATGTCTGCTCCAAGTTTACAAGTCAAGAAACCTGCGAAATGAGAAAGAAATAATCTTGCTCGAACTTCTTCGAGCTAAGCTTAGACATTAAACCCTATGTCAATCCAAGTGCCTTAATCAGAAAGGGCTTTTCAGGGTTGTAACGTAGGTAGGATTGGGGACCAAAAAAGGCTTGTTTTTGGCTTAGAATATGCGAAGGGTCTAACATTGGTGATCACTGCAGGTTTGCCGCCGATCTTGTCCCTTCTCGTCCAAAGAGCGTCTTTGGTCTTTGAAGTGCATATTTGTCTTTAGAGAATATCTCTTTTATGTTGAGACGACGTCGACATCTTGTCTATCCTTTCATCATCTGAGTGTGACATGATTTGGGAGCATCTTTCGCAGTTCAGCTCCTTTGGGATTTTCTTTTATAATCAGATCTCACTAGTGACCTATACAAAGGTATCATGCCATCTTTTGGCATTTACAAGATCAAACACCTGATTCACAAGTGCACAAATATTTGGACGGGCATTGGCCTTGCTTTTACCAGGCATTTTGCTTTTTCTTGATGCCCAAGATTGAATTTTTCTCTCTTTTTGCTTTTTGAGATCCCATCTTTTCTTTTCTTTTGGGGATCAGAATTTTCAAATGAGTGTGCTAGATGTACAATTTGAATCTCAGCACTCAAACATTAATCTAGGAATTTTTATAAATCCTGTATTTTGAACTCTTCTGCTCTTGAAGTGATGTCGCTTCCGTCTTGGAATATGCAATGATCACCAACGGGTTTGCGTAACGAAGTACAGGCTCAACTGGGCTGTGCAAAGGGCAAAAGTGTATAGGATAGAGAAACGAATGCTTTTCGTCATCCTAAAGCACTTGAACTACCATAGAAGTTAAAATGACAAGCAACACACGAAGATTGATGCAAGTCTGAGCAAGAGAATTTCTAATCATTTACCTCCTGATACCGCTGGACGTATCTCCAGTTTGCCCCACTGTGGGGTGGTTCTTGACAGGGGTATAGAATGAAACCGTCGTTCAAATGGTTATCAATGGTTACCTGTAGTGTTTATGATAGAGAAACGAACGCCCCCGTCGTTTCGATCCGTGTAATCACTGCGAATAACCCTTGCTTCCGTAGGTCAAGGTCTCGCTGTTCTTACCACTCCACTCATCTCTCAAGTGTGTATAAGACGTGTTTAGATTAGGCTTGCCTCTTGTCTGCGGAACCATCCTTTCGAACAATTCTAAACAACTCTTGTTGGAAAAGTTCATTTTGCTTTCTCTAGAACTTTACCCTCCAAGGGGGTTTATGATGCACAATGTATATTTCAATTATGTTCAGATAACCTCCAGATCTAAACATGAATGCCAATGACCGTGAGGACTTTGCGTCTTTCTAGACATGAGCTTTGATGTATGCCAGATTTCAAAGGGCCTCCCAAATTCTAGCAATTAGGATCCTGAGAGTCTTAAAAACCTAAAAGATTGGGAAAGGAATACTTACCTGCCCAGCGCGGCTAGGGATTCCTGAAAAACATAAAAGGAATATGTCAGTGTATGCTCTTGAATTTCAGAAAATTAGAACGATACATTTTACCCTTGATCATGCACTCCAATGGAAGTGGATAGATTCGCGAAAATCTGCATTTTTCTTAACAACACAAGATGGTTAAGTTGTTCTAAAATTTCTTAAAATTCTCAGTCTTTGGAGAAGAAGACGTGCACCTGACCATCATGACGTTAGGTCTCCTTGATCATACGTTCCAACTTATCGCGACCCTGCTTCCTTGGATCCTGCAATATTGAACACATGCTAATGTATGCATAGATGCATGACATGCTTATGCAAAGACTATCATGAAGAGTAGGCTCAATTCGAGGCAGGGCATATGACCGGAATCTGATTTTATTTCAAGGGTAATATTTCTTCACAGCATCTGAATTCACAGGGTGCCCCAATTCTTCTCCCTCGGAGTTTACAAGAATTAATGCTCCTCCCGTGAGGATCTTCTTAATAATGTAGGGGCCTTCGTAATTTGGAGTGAATTTTCCCCCTGGATGGGTAGTACTTGGTAAAACTTTCCTAATTACCAAGTCATTTACTTCGAAGTTTCTGGTTTTGACTTTTCGATTGAACGCCCTGGCCACCCTCTTCTGGTAAGTTTGTCCATGGCAAATGGCTTTAAGACGTTTCTCATCTATTAAGTTCAGCTGTTCATATCTATGCTTGAAATACTCTGACTCAGAGAGTTTATCTTCGGATAAGATTCTCAAAGAGGGAATCTTAACTTCTACTGGTAGAACTGCTTCTGTCCCATATACCAAACTATAGGGAGTTGCCCCTGTAGAAGTCCTGATCGACGTTCGGTAAGCCATCAAGGCGAAGGGCAGCCTTTCGTGCCAATCTCTGTAGTTTTCTGCTGTTTTAGCCAAGATTCTCTTGATATTTTTATTGGCGGCTTCCACTGCCCCATTCATCTGTGGGCGGTAAGGAGATGAATTCAGATGTCTAATGCTAAAGTGATCCAGCAGACCATCGACAATCTTGTTGTTTAGGTTGGACCCATTATCTGTGATGATCGCTTGAGGGGTACCATACCGGGATATGATATCTCTTTTGACAAATCTGGCCACATTTCTTGCAGTGACATTCTTGTAAGAACTGGCTTCTACCCATTTGGTGAAGTAATCAATCGCTACCAAGATGAAGCGATGACCATTCGAAGCCATAGGATTAATAGGCCCTATCATGTCTATCCCCCACATAGAGAAAGGCCAAACTTCAGACATTTGATGTAGTTCGTTCGGGGGTGCGTTAATCTTATCCCCGTATATTTGGCATTGGTGGCATGACCGGACGTGCTGACAGCAGTCTGATTCGATGGTCATCCAATAATAGCCTAGCCGCATGATCTTCCGGGCAAGGAGGTGGCCGTTCATGTGAGGCCCACACGCACCTTCATGAATCTCTTTCATGAGAATATTTGCTTCTTTGGCATCTACGCATCTCAGTAGAGTGGAATCGAACGATCTCTTGTATAGAATTTGTCCATTGAGGAAGAACTTGCTGGCCATCTTGGTTATGTATTTTCGGTCTCCTGACTGGCATCCTTCAGGGAATTCCCTTTTCAAGAGGTAATTCTTGATGTCATAGTACCATGGCTCTCCATCACATTCTTCTTCGATTAGCATGCAATAAGCTGGCTTTTCAACAATGCCGATCCTCAGAGGTTCTATATCCAACCCTTTAGTCGTTTGTAACATCGAGGCTAGGGTGGCTAATGCATCTGCGAATTGGTTGTGAGACCTTGATAGGTACTCGAATGACACTTCTTCGAACTTGAGTATCAATTTTTCAAGGTATTCATGGTAGGGGATGAGTTTTGCATCTTTCGTCTTCCACTCCCCTTGTGTCTGTAGAATAATGAGCATAGAGTCTCCAAAGACCTGCAATCTAGGTATCTTCATGGAAAGGGCCAGTCGTAGGCCCAGAATGCATGCCTCATATTCTGAAATATTGTTGGTACAAGGGAAAGTTATCTTTGCCGCGACAGGGTAATGTTGGCCATCTGGGGATATCAGTACTGCCCCAGTGCCTGCCCCTGATAGGTTAACAGCACCATCGAAATACATGATCCACTTATCCTCTGCTAAGTTCAGAATTCGGCTTTCTGTGTTCGTTACTTCAGGGGATTCAGTGCTCGATGGGTTTTCTGCCAGCATGTCCGCTATAGCTCTCCCTTTTACCGACTTCTGTGGAGAACATTTAATGTCAAATTCAGACAACATTACTTGCCATTTTGCCAGTTTCCCAATTAAAGCGGGTTTCTCCAAGAGGTATTTGACGGGGTCGTTTTCTGTTATGAGCTGAATGTGATGATGTAGGGTATACTGCCTTAGTCTTCGTAGTACCCATACTGCTGCTACACAGGCCCTTTCAACTGGTATATATTTTGCTTCAGATGGCGTGAATTTCTTACTCAGGTAATAAATGGCCCTCTCTTTTCCATCTATCGGGCTTGTCTGGGCAAGTAAGGCTCCCAAGGACTCTTGTCGTATGGTAAGGTATAAGGTCAATGGGTGACCAGGAATTGGTGGCACAAGCACCGGTGGTGTGATCAAATAGTTTTTGATCATTTGGAATGCCTTGCTGCACTCGGCGTCCCACGTTATTTTCGCGCCTTTCTTAAGCAATTTGAAGATAGGCTTAGCCACATCAGACAGCTGATTGATGAACCTGGCAATATAGTTCAATCTCCCTAGAAGGCTTCTCACTTCTTTTACTGTGGATGGAGTTGATAAATCGTGGATGGCTTGGATTTTTGAGGGATCAATCTCAATGCCCCTGTTGCTGACTATGAACCCAAGGAGTTTCCCGGATCTTGCCCCAAACACGCATTTGTTAGGGTTCAACTTTAACTTGTATTTGCGCAGGCGCTCAAATAATTTTCTTAATACCTGTATGTGATCTTGTCCTTTCTTGGATTTAGCGATCATGTCATCAACATATACTTCAATCTCTTTGTGGATCATATCATGGAATAACGTGACCATAGCCTTCTGGTAGGTAGCCCCGGCGTTTTTCAATCCAAAGGGCATGACTTTGTAGCAAAAATTTCCCCATGGTGTGGTAAATGCAGTCTTGGGTTTGTCTTCTTGTTTCATGGAGATTTGGTTGTATCCCGAGAATCCATCCATGAATGAGAATAATTCATAACCCGCCGTACTATCCACCAATACATCAATGTGGGGGAGTGGAAAATCATCTTTTGGGCTTGCTCTATTCAGATCTCGGTAATCTACGCAGATCCGAACTTTTCCGTCTTTCTTCATGACGGGGACTATATTTGCAACCCAGTCTGAATATGGGATAGCTTCAATGAAGCCTACCCTAAGGAGTTTCATGACTTCTTCCTTAATCTTGTCTTCTAACTCGGCTTTCATCCGCCTACTGCCTTGTTTGACAGGTTTGATGCCAGGATCCGTGGGCAATGCATGTTCCACAATCTTAGGGTCAAGGCCTGGCATATCCGCGTAAGACCATGCGAAGATGTCTTGATATTCTTTTAGTAGCTTGGTGAACTCGAGCCTTTCATCACGGGATAGGTGTCCGCCGATCTTGACCTCTTTGACGTTCACGGTGTCTCCCAAATTAATGACAATTGGTTCTTCTGAGGTAGGAGGCTTTGATTCTTCAAAGGTGTTCCAATCCCTACGGATAGACGCGTAATCCTCGTCTTCATCTTCCTCAATGCTATAGGAGTGGTTAATGGAGGGATCCGAATTTTGCAACAACCTGGTATGCATGTTTGAGATGATATGCCTGAAATGTCATGAGTATGGTTAGTTTGTGCTCAGTAAAAATGGCATGCATGCTTATGTAAAGTCTTTTTGAAAAAGTTTTTCGAAATAGATGTAGGTACAGATGGGACTAATCCTCATGTCATTGGATATCCCGGCCCCTTGAAAATCTTTTGAAGATTAGGAATCATATGGCAAATCAGGCCTCAAGCTTCTATATGGAAGACCATTATCATCATCGGGCTGATTCGTGGTTCCATATGTCCTTAACAAAACATGCGTGGTTTTATTGAATGCGAAATGGGCCGCGTTACAAGATGTGCTATTTGGACCAACGGCCGGAGATCCAAAGGCGTTTTCTTATGCGTTCAATAAGGAAAGAAAATACAGTGAAATGCAGAAAGTTCTAAACACAGTATTTAAAGATGAAGGAAGAGTCTATTTACTCAGAAGAAGTGGCTTCACTGTCCAACCACTCCATGATGACATTCACAGAGTCATCTTCGAGAAAAGGATTTGTCAGATCTGGTTCCATCGGCGAAGTGATACCCTCTTCGGATAACCATTTGGAGTTCTGGTCGAAGTAGGTATTTAAGGGATTCTTGAACATTCGAGACCTTCCCTTCCAGGTTGGAGAACCGATGAATGAGCTATTCGGGCTGTTTTCGCCTCCACGGCGTCCCAGGCTCTTGCCTCGGCCTCGACTTGTTGCTTTCGGGATAGAATCATTCATGGGATACTTCCGGTACCCCAAGCCCATTTTATGTGGATTAGCCTTCAACTGTAGCGGGGCATTTATACCCTGATTATGTTTGCCTAGGCCTTTTTCAGGATTGAACCCGTATGCCAGCAGCATCTTAGCTGGTAGAAGACTGGCTTCTGAGATGTAAGGAGTTCTCAACTTCGATCCTACTGGGGTATGAACTGTTGCTACCAACTCTAGGGAGTGATAGCTCGCTTCAGTTTTCTCTTCAGGCTCAATATAGGGAATGGCACTGCTCTGGTATGCCTGGAGGTCGACTTCCCCATGTACGGTAATTACCTTCCCATCTACAACGAAACGTACTTTTTGGTGCAGGCTTGAAGGGACAGCTCCTGCTGTATGGATCCAAGGTCTTCCTAGCAGGAATCCAAATGCACTGGGTAGATCCATTACTTGAAAGTTTATAGAGAACTTTGTCGGGCCGATGAATACGTCAAGCTCGATCTCTCCCTCTACAGTCTTCCTCATGCCGTCGAATGCTCTTACAGCTGTCTTGGATGCCTTGACCATCTCTTCATTGATTCCCAGCCTCCTTATGGTAGCCAAAGGACAAATGTTAAAGGCTGATCCGTTATCGATCAATACATGTGCCACTCTTTTGCCGTTACATTGGGCAGAGATGTATAAAGCTTTGTTGTGCCCCCTTCCTTCCATGGGGAAGTCCTCGTCAGAGAAGCTCAACTGGTCTTTTAAGAGAATTGCCCCTACAAAGTCCCCTAGTTGGACCTCATTAATTGTTTCAGGGACATGTACTTCATTGAGTACCTTCAATAGTGCGTTCTTGTGCTTCTCTGAATTGATGAATAGGTCTAACAGGGATATCTGAGCGGGCATCTTCCTCAGCTGCTCTATCACTTCAAACTCACTGGTTTTGATGATCGATATGAGCTTTTCGGCATCTTCCTTTGAGACATCTCTTTTTTCGGATTCACCCTCTCTGGGGGCATAAAATCTTCCAGACCTCATTATTGCATCTACTTGTGTGGTCCCATAGTCCCAATGAACAGCTTTGGGATCATACTCTTCTACTGGGGGGACTTTTATCGTTACAGTTGTCTGATGAGGTATCTCTGGTCCTGACGTGTTGCTTTCTTCCTCTTGAGGCAATTGAATTACGACAGGCCTCACCGGGCAATCTTCTACCTTGCCCAGGCTATCCAGCTCATCCAATCTGATCACCACGGCTGTGGCTACTTCGATCATCAATATGGCGTTGTCGAGTTCTTCCATATTGTTTGAGGTTTCTGGTTGAGAGAGATCATCCATACTTCCCCATCCGTCCGGTATGATGTCTTCAATCTTCTGATAAAAGCTGGTAGGGGCCGAATATTTCACCTTGAAATTGTATCCTCCAGAATCTTGACCCAGGTTGTCTATAATTTCGCTCTTCTCAAGTGCGTCGACCATAAATTTGAGGTCTGCTAGACTTCTCCTCCTGGCTTCTATTTCGTCTTCTTCAAATTCTTCTTCTGATTGAGTGGACAGCCCCAGATCGTTTGCCAATTTCTCACGTGAGGTACCACAGGTGCTACTCTGTTCAGCTGTGATCAAGAAGTGGTTTCCTTTCAAAGATAGAGATGTTTCAATCCCTTCGAATTCTTCATCAGTAATGTCGGACATTATCCCCAAGCTCTTCATCTTGTTGATACACGACTTCTTTTGGTCGGTTGATATCTCCCCCTCTTTTGGGTATGATGAAGCGGTTGTTAGCAGGTTGGCCAGCTTAGGCATATCTACCTTCAGTTTAAGGTAGTCCTCTTCTTCTTCAGTGAATATTGCCCCTATTGCTTGATGATCTGGCAACGGATTTTCTTGTACATTTGGGGCTGCTTTGTCAAATTTCAAAATCTGACTATCGATTAGGGCTTGCACTTTCAGCTTCAGGACATAGCAGTTATCCACATTATGCCCTCTTTCGCCCATATGGTAGGTACAGGTCTGGCTCTCATCAAAGCCAGGATATCTTGCGGGGTTTGCCCTAGGTGGTTCTTTTGCCACCAAGTGTTGCTCCAGCAGCATCGGGAGTAGCTTGGATAAAGGTCTCGGGAGCTGAGAGAATTGTCTCTGGGGTTGCTTTCTTTTAGGCTCTTGTACCTTTGGCGCTGACCAGGATGATCCGCCTTTGGCCTGATTAGAATTGCCAAATGGCTTTAACTTGTGGGGATCTGGTATAAATGCTATGTCCAGTCCGGCTTCTCTTTCCTTTCTCAGAGGGTACTGCTTCCTAGTAGGAGCTTCCTGAGGCCTTCTTTCTTTCAAGGCCCATTCCAGCCTCTCAGCAACCTTAATCAGGTGTGCGAATGTCTGACATCCAGAAGTGTTCAGTCTGTCAAAGTACTCGTAGGGGAGTGCTTTTAGGAATAAGTCGATCAGCTCCTCTTCTGGAATTGAAGGCTTTACTTGGGTAGCCAAGGCTCGCCATCTCTGAGCATATGTCCTGATCGATTCGCCCCTCACTTTTGAAGTTCGTAGGAGGTCTTCTCTTGTTGGGGCTGTAGCCGTGTTAAATTTGTACTGCCTGAGGAAGTCTTCAGCAAGGTCCTCCCACCCGTCATAATCCTCTAAGTCTAGCTCAATAAACCAAGCCAGAGCGGCGCCAGCCAAACTCTCTTGGAATGTGTTCATTAACAACGGAATGTAATCCGAGTAGTGCGCCATCTTGCGCAGGTAATATTTGAGGTGGGCACGGGGACAACCTGTCCCGTTGTATTTTCTCACGAACTCTGGCTCCCTATAGTCAGGAGGAGTCTCTATTTTAGCAAAAGGAGATATTTTGTCGAAGCGGGCCAGCTCATAGCCTTGACTGCTCAGGCATTCTTCGATCTTGGCCAATCTCTTAGCCTCTGCCTCTGTCTTCACAGTTTGTTTTCCCTTCTCCTCTTTTTCAAGGTTGATGACAACAGGCGAGGCTTTTTGTTGTGCCCGACTATTTGGTTCATGGACGTTTTCCCCTGTATTTTGGGTATCCCTGGTTGCTTCTTTATCTATTACATCAGGTACCATGGAAGGGCCTGAGTTGTTCTGATTGTGGGCGGTTGTCTGTCTAGCTTGGTTGGTCTCCAGCATGGCCTTAATGTCAGCCATCATAGTCGCCAGGGCAGTCATCTGAGATTCCAACATGCCTACGCGCGGAGTCAATTCCTGCTGTTCCATTCTTGTCTTTAGGCGGGTACGGAAACGATGCGTTGGCAATTCCGTGATGAGAGTGTACCTGTTTAAAAAGATCTCTGTGAGTGCTTCGCTTATTTAGCAAAAAGAAGCAGCTAATTCTTTTAGTTGCATGCTTCTTGTCAGTAGATGAGAAAAAGGGCTACTTTGTGAGCCTTAGCCTCATGTAAGTAGTTCTTTTAATCATTTCTCGACAAGAACTCATGGAATTAAAAGAAGCGTAATTTCTGACGATAGTTTTTTATGCATTTGCAAAACATGCTCACATTCATACTCATGTGTCTAAGATAGTATTCCACAGAAATGAGAATGTATGAGAAGGCATCACAATGCTTGCTTATTTTACACTTGACAGAATAGTCTATTCAAGTCTAGGACGTTTGAAGCCTAAGGCATCCTCATCATCCCAGTATAGATTCCCTTCTTCAGCTTGGGGCTCTTCGTCTTCTGAACATGACAGTGGTCCCAGGTCTTCGGGTATGTAGGGCTCTACTCCAGGTACGTACGGCACGATGTATTCAGGTATGTAGGGCTCGACAAGGCTTCGTCGGATCGCTTTGAAATGTTGAATGTATTCTGTGGTGGCTCTATGAGTGTTTTCTTCTCGAGTCATGTCTTCTGGCCAACTTATTTCTTCAGCCTGGGAATTCTTCAAGGAGTGTATGATGGATGCCACCTTGGCTTCAAATTGTTTCTTCTCCTCCTCCGTGAGGGTCTGGTTTGGTAAGTCAAAGGAAAAGACACCAGGTCGCGGTGAAGAAGGGATCTCCTGAAGTGCTCCAAACTGTCGAATCACCCTCCTTGGATAGTATGCAGTTGCGCCCGTGAATCCTAGCAAGGGGACTGGGCTTCCGTCATCGCAGGTCAATCTGACTTTGCTCAGCGTCGGCAACCTTAGCCGCCATCGGAGTTGCTCAGGTTTTAGGACTTTGAGGAAGTTCTTCCATTCTACAAAGTTAAACTTAGGAACACGTGTATGGGTTCTAGCAAATGTTTTAAGAGGGTGTGCATTGGGGCTGATTTCAGTGAAACCCATGCGGATGTGGAATTGTCTGATATGGGATGTGAACCACAGATACAGCAGATCACTAGAAGCTCTAAAGATTCCCTTTTTGCTTTTTTTGAAACGATTTAGGGAAAGGAAGGTTTCGGCAAGGAGGATGTTTGAGTAATCCCACCCACAACAGACTTGCCTAGCTACTATAGCCATGATAGGGTCGAAGGTGACAGTTGAGATTGGGAATAGCACAAAGCTAAAGAATGCCAAGATAAAAGCTCTACCAGATTTAGTTCCTTTAGAAGCAGGAAGGCGGGAAAATCGGTCTATAAGGAAGGATAGGGAAATTCTCCCAGAATTGCTTTTCGCATCTACTTTGACTTCATTTAGGTTTGTGTCAAGGAATTCAGCTACCTGACTTAGGGGTTCAAGTCCTATAGGGGGTCGGACGAGCGTAGGGGTGAATTCAACTCCGATGACAGCGCTGTATTCCTCGATAGTGGGAGTGATCTCTAATCCTTCCATGCAAAATGTAGCGGTGGTAGGATCCCAGTAGAGCGCCATGGCTTGAATAAAGGCAGGTGGGCACTCAATCTTCAGTAGGTCCAGTAGATATCCTAGTCGTGACTCCGCATACTTCTGGCTGGCTTCGCCCATGCCATCCCACCATGATTGGAGTTCAGCTCGGGGGATCTTGAACACTTGAATATCATTCTTTCCCATCAAGTCTAAAATATGCAAATGATTTTAAAAGGTCAATCGCCAGAAGTTACTTTAAATGTATGAATATGCAGATGTCATGAAGCATGCATGAGCTAACTTGATTGCATAGTTCAATTTGAAGAAATGGAGATTAGGACCCTTTTTCAGGTCTTGAAGGCCTGACTCAAAGCCTAATTTGCATTTCAGGGAAGTGAATTATGCAATTTAGTCAAGTTTACTCAGTGACTAAAGGGAATAGCAATGTCACGTTCCATTGGTCAACACATCAAAGGAGCAAAGTGGGATGTACTCTTATTACAGTCAAGATGTCTAATAGAAGAACGGTAAAGAAAGGTTTTTCAAACAAGAAAGCCATAAAAGACAATGGAACGTGAGGGTCTAGATCATTCTTTCTTCAGAAGTCTACCCAAATGACAGTCGGTCAGGAATTCTCCTTTAATCTAGGGTAGGGGAGTTATCTTCAGTGGTTTGGTCGAGAGGTTGTAGTTCCTCTGGCCACTTTCTAGTCCAGGGTACGATGACTTCGGAAGCCTTCTCGGGTTCTACTTTCTTGATTGTGATACGCCTTGGCTTGGTCTTGATCGCAGGGCGTCTCTTCTTACCCCAAAAAGTAATCATGGGTATGTTTTCTTTGGCCAGCAATTCAGCCTTCTTGCGAGCGTACGCTTCCCTAGCTAGCTGGTTGCGACGTTGTCTCTTCATCTCCAGATAATCCTTCATCATTTCGTCTGATTGTCGCTTGAATCTGAGATTATCAGCGTAGTAGCGGGTTTGACAGTCTTCAGCATACCCCAGCTTACGTCCAGTCAGTTCCCGACCATACACGAATCTAGTAAAGTGTAGCCTCGTGTTTGGTCCGGGGCGAGTAACTTTTCTCAAGTACTCGAAGGTCACCAACTCCGTAGAGCTCTTAGGGAACAGCGACATCCTACCCCATAATCATTGTTGTTCTCATTAGTCACCCGAGTAATCTTCATGATGTGAATGCACATGGATGTATGCAATGTATGAGTCATATCATGGAGCAGGAAATAAAGTACGTTTAGAGATAAATGTCTTACCAACCACACTTTGGGGGATGTGGAATGCCCCCTGTATCAATGGGTGGTTTTAGGTATACCAACCATCCATGGACATGCACATGAGACAAGTGGGTATACTCTAAAGAAAATCGAAAATCAGGTGAGGAACCTACGGCTCAGGCTCCCACGATCCACACGAGGCAGATTCCTCCCCAAGGGTACCTACCCAAGAGGGTTAGATATCGCCAATGCAGATGGTAGGCGGGAACGAATACGAAAGTCTCAAGTGCCATCAAACACAAGATCCTTTTCGTATCCTTTCCCTATCTAAGGTAACCTAAGGGTGGTTGCAGTCGGGGTTTGACCGCTAGTGTGTGCGATGTGTCGTGATCATCACAATGCAAAGTCATGCACAGCAGTTTGTATCAAAACACCGCTTCAGTATGTGCATAAAAATAAACATACATTCCCAACTCCAACCTGCAGGAAAGATGTCAACAATCACGCCACCCCTTATTTCTCCAATCTGCAAAAACATCTAACACAATAGTTAGCATACGTACCTTACCTTCGAGAGCATCTGCAGAAAACAATGTCAGATAAACCAAACAACTTTTTAATCGGCTCAAGTCCTCTGGTCTGCGAAACCAGAGATTCTGGGTTCGATCCCCAGTGGAGTCGCCAGTCTGTCGCGACCCTCTCCAGCTCGAGCGTCATCAGAGTGTGGGCTAGCGAGGGCTAATGGGCCGCCCGATCGCTGGCTTAGATCGGACGCGGGCCTCTCCCAAGGTCCATTACCCAAGTCGCAACTGCTGGATATACGTGATCGACCTTCAGTGCGGTCTAGTGACATGTGAAAAAGTGTACATGCCAAGGAGTCGCCACCAATCGTTTCGTGGAGGGTACGATCGGAAACCCTATCGAATAGTTGGGAGTGGTCTATTCGATTCTGCGGAAACCAGAGAAGTGGGTTCGGGGACTTAGTTACGCCAACTGTCAGAGTTGACGCCCTTTCGGTACCTAAATTGAATGGTTTATCTGATCTTAGGATCTCATACAGATGAGTGGGGTGCTGATCCTAAATCTAGGAGTTCATGCAGATGGGAATATCTACCCTATCACTCACAATCATTAAAAATAAGTGCGCAAATCAAGGATCCAATACATGCGGATAAAACACATGAAATCAACATGGCATCCCTAATGAGGCCCTATTAGCCTAGAGAAGTATCAATCAAGGCTTAGGAGTGATTTGGACATGATTCGCCCACGAGGGGCAGAATCGTAATTTTGAACAATTCGGGGACAATTCACCTCAAAAAGGGCAAATTGGTCATTTTAGATGAATTGGGAAGCCAAAAGACAAGGGAAATAGGATTGGACATCAATCCAATCCATTTCCCATTTTTCGGGAATTTCCAGGATTTTTCTGGAATTTAAAAGTGATTTTACCCTCAGAGGGGTAAAATCGTTATTTTGAACAAAGATGAGAACTGAAAATCTCAAATATTAGAGTTGGTCGTCCACCTGACCCTAACCCTAATTTTAAGCAATTTTCGGGACTCAATTAGGACAAGAAAGACAATTTTCCCATTGAGGGGCAAAATCGTCATTTTTGAGAAAAGGGGCGGGACTCGAAAACCCAAACCTAAGAATTGGTCGCGTACTCGACCCTAATTCTTACCTTGACATTATCGGCCTTATCTCGCATACACGGCAGAGGCGACTTACCCCTAAAGGGTAATGTCGTCGAGTCTTGGAAGAACGGATGAGAAACCCCAAAAATAGGGTTGACCAGTTGTCTGTGGTCAACCCTCGATTTTTGGGGATTTCTGGAGTGTCTAGGATTTTTCCACATTTTTTCCACATTTTTTTGGAATTTTCTAGAATTTTCTAGCATTTTTTTTTTGGATTTTATAGGATTTTTCTGATTTTTTTTATTTTTTAAAATCATTTTCGAATTTTTTTTATTTAAAAAAAATATTATTCGGGCCGGGTCGGGTGACCCGGCCCACGGCCCGCGGGTGGGCGGTCCGACCCGCTCGGACCCGACCCGAAACGGCGCCGTATTACTTCTCCCGCTCGAATTTCAATTCCCGCTCAAACTTGAACCAGCGGCCCTGATTGTGCCAAGTGGCGGGCTACGGACGGCCTGATCTTCATGATGAGCCAACGGCCTAGATTGAAACACCCGATTGAACTACAGCCGTTTGATCTAAAGGATTTTTAATTTTCGAAAATCATTTTTTATCTTTGAAATTTCACGATCGCGACACGTGGCCAAATATCCACCGTCCGATTATTTTTGTTATTCGGTTATAACAACCGATGCTGACGTGGCTGCCACGTGGGCGCCACGTCAGCGACACGTCAGCGTTGACTGGTCAACTCTCGTTGACCAGTCAACAGCTCGCCGGGGAAGACGATCGGCGCCGGCTCTGTTTCGCCGGCGCCTCGTCGGAGGCCGTTTTCTCCTCGCTCAGACCACGAAATTGCATGAAACTTCCGCCATTCGACTCGTACAGATCTCATCTACCACATATCCAAGCCTCTACACAGCAGATCATCATTTCATCTACATGCTACTTCCGGCCGAAGTTAGGCTCCGGCGGCTATTCGTCCTAGCAATATCTAGCGTTATCTAGCTAAAAGAATCAATCAGGAAGCATCACCGCGGGTTGAGGAGACTTACCTGGCCATCACGAGGGCTCGGTTCAACCTAGAATGAGTTATAGCATTCATGGCCGGTTGGTCAAAGTCGGGGTTGACTCAGTGGTTTTATGCGTCGAACAAATGAAAATGAAACGAAGCGAAGATCAGTAGAGTTCAAGGAACGAGTTAAGACCGAAAACACACGCAATGGTCAACTAAATCATGAATCGCCATTAGAGGCCGAGGTCAAGCTCGAAAATGTTCCTCACCTGTTTCAAAAGCGTCTTCGAGTATGGCTTGGTCTGATGCCTTCTCCGGGCTGAGACGAAGCTAGTGTGAGCGATGACGTCAGTTGTCGTCGTCTAAATCGCAGGGAATCCGAGCTTGAACTGCTCGGGTTCCAAGCTCCAATGGCCACGCGCGCGCTCTCTCTCGCTCTGTATCTCTCTTCCTCTTTCTCTCTCTGTCACGAGCTCCTCCTCTCGCGTCTCCTCTCCCTCCTTTTCACTCTATCTTTGCCCGCTCCCTCTCTCTGCGAGCACTTTCTCTCTCTCTCTCTCTCTCTGCGTCCCTCTCCTTCTCTTCGCGCGAACAGACTTTTTTCTTCGTTCTTCCTTCTGTTTTTCTTTTTGTTCGTTTTTGTTGTGGCTCCTCTAACCAACTCCCCCTCCAACTGACTTCGTCCCAAATGATCGTCGTCCTCCTTTCCATTTCCTGCGCGAAGAAGCCGTGGAACAAGCAAAATGGCGTTCTGCTTATGACCCATCTTGGTCAACGGGTTGACTGGGTCGGTCAACCCGACCCAGTTGACCCGGTTCAGCCTTTATTTCTTCAAATTAAGTATCTAATTGTCCGAGAATCATGAAATTTATCTTAAAATTAGATTCTTCAGCACGAATTCCATTTGAAAATGTATTGTTTATGAGAAATAAACATGGAATTGATCAAGAACCCCAAATGTAGAGTAGGATCCGAATTTGATTTTTGTCAAATTGAGGGTCCTAATTGGCGAATCGACCTCAATTGGACTGACCGTTAGACTTAGGGGGTCGAATACTATAGGGAGGAAACTTTGGGGTTCAATGGGTGCCCCTCAAAAAGGTTTAATTTCAGAATTGACATTATAGGGACTAAAATGAAAAGATTTTTTGTGCAATTAGGTCCCTAAAGCCAAAATTGATCAAATTGGCACACAATCGAACCAAATTGAAATGTCGAACAATCAAGTTGAATGTCAAGACTTGTAAAATGCAAAAAATTGCAAATAAAAAGACTCAAAACGTATTTTTTTGACAAATTTAACCCTGTGCGTTACAAAGAAACATACAAAATTAAACTTGAATTTCGACTATTGATGAGGTCAAAATGATAAGGAAATTAAAAGAAAAATTTTGACTATTTTCCTATATTTTTGTGACCTCAAATTCTATTTTTGTTGATTTTTCTAGTATTTTTCTATTTTCTAAAAATACTAAAAAATGTAAAAAATATGAAAAATTATTTTTTGGTCAAGAATGGTTCCTTGGGCTTGGCCAAGGCCACCAAAGTTGATTTTGTAATTTTTTGACTTTTTATGAATTTTTTATGATTTTTCAAAAAATAAGACTGAGAAAGGCTAGGTCAAAAATCAGGTGTCAACAATGAGGTATGGCTTGAGAATACACCCTCGCTTATTGACTTAAAATTGTGCTAGTATGAAGCTTGGTTGTGATGATATGATTGTCCTTGAACCGTGATTGCTTTATGCCAGTTATATCGAGGTGCCTTGATGTTTGAATGCTATGTGCTATTTGTTTCTGATGAGTTTCTGCCTATTGCTTTGTTGCATCGTCTGGGGGGTCTGGCGGTCTGGTCTAGGTTTAGGGTTTACTTGCTGAGATTTATATCTCACCCCATTGGGGATTAACATTTTTCAGGTCCCAGGCGAAGGAGAACCAAGTTTGCCAAGTATTGATATTCGAGGAAGTAATTAAAGGAAACAAATTTACACATTGTGACCTCAGGGATTGTATTTTGAGTTTGTGGATTTAAAAATGAATCATTGATACTTGACTACTGTAATTTCTGAGATGTATTTGCCAACCATGAGGGGGAGTACGCTTTCTCCATCCTAAGTCATCTTGATTTTATATATGTATGGAGATGTCTTCTCGCTCCCGTCTGTTTGTTGGATTTTATGAGTTGTAACCCGAGAGATTCTGGGAGTCAATATAAGGATCAGGGTTCGGGCCGTGACATCCCTGTTTAAAAGTGGTATCAGAGCAAGGTCAGCTCGATCCAATTTGATTGAGGTTTGGAGTGATAAGGAGTGATCACTTGAGGATGACTAGGTAGTAAGACCCTCAGGGCTAGGTATTGATTATTAAATCTTGAGGATTATAGGCTTGAACTTGTGTTGTATTCCGATGGTTCTAGAATCATTTTTTATGAATGATCTTGAGTGATGTTGTGATTGAGGTTCAAGTGGAAGCAAGTTGAAATTAAAGATACATAAGCATGGATTTTGAGGTAGTAATTGCGCATGAGGTTAGTAGAGAATTGCTTATGAATGAGGGGTCGATTGAGATGAGATGTATACATGGAGTATTTCAATTGAAGATCAGTTGTGATCGAATGCATATGTATTTGACTTGAATAGCGACTAAACTTGAGGTGTATGAGTGAATATAAGAAATTGATTCATGTGATGTGACGGTCATTGGTGGAATTAGAAATCTTTGATAGATAAGAATTGATCTGAATGCGATTGTGGTATGACTAGTAGTGAGAACAAACATGCGGTGCATGTGTTTGTGGCTATGAAATGAAAGTAGAGGAAGGTGCATATGTGAGATTATCACTATTAGACTTACTAAAATGTCGCTTGGTATGTGACGAGTTAATGAGATACCTACAAACCGTAATGAAGCATGTTATGAGACGTGTGGAACGGGACTTCCTCCGTAGATGTATGACTTGGGAGAATCTGCAACACCTAGGTCTGATGAGGTCGGGGAGTGATCGCCGGTACAGAGAGGTACGGATAAGGAGCGGCTCCTAGCAGGCTTCTAAGATAGCTAGGAGGTAGGGATGATCCAAGTCACAAATTGAAAGGGAAAGTCTAGGTATCAGGTTGAGTCTGATTGTGATTAAGTGATGTATGTCACGTGATGGATTTTTAAAGTGAATGTTAGAAAGTGGCATGGCATTTGTAATGGCGCCTATGATTGGCACGGTTGAGAGTCTTGTATTTGGCAGAGGATGCCGTTTAAAAAGAAAACTGATGTGTGATTGGCCTGTGAGGCATGTTTTACAGTTGGCATCATATGATAGTTATGGCCGAGGTCTAACTGAGAGATTAGGCGGCGTGAGGAGTTTATACTCCATTGAATTGATGTCTTCTGAAAATGAGATAGCCTGTCGTGTTTGTGACAGAGTGGTAGATGCTTGATGGTTAAAGTATGAGCGTTTGACTCATAGAAGTGATGCCTTGAGTACCTGCTTGATGTTGACTTAGTTGAGTTTTGGCCTAGTTGAGGCGTGCCTAGTAATTGGCTGTTGTCGCGACCCTCTCGAGCGGATCTCGAGTGGCGAGGGTTAATGGGCCGTCCCGTCTGGTCGGACGCGGGCCTCTCCTAAGGCCCGTTACCCAAGTCGCAACGGTGGTATACGTAGTCGACCTTCAGTGCGGTCTGGTGACATGTGATACGTGTACATGCCAAGGAGTCGGCCCCAATCGTTTCTTGGAAGGTATGATCGGAAACCCTATTGAATAGTTGAGAGCATTCTATTCAATTCTGCGAAAATCAGAAAAATGAGATCGAGGACTTTGTTATGCCAACTGTCAGAGTTGACGCCCCTTTTGACACCTAAGTTGAATGATTTATCTAATCCTAGGATTTCATGCAGATGAGTGAGGTGCGAACCCTAAATTTAAGAGTTCATGCAGATAAGAATGACCATCCTAACAAATACAGTCAATAAAATGATTACGCAAATCAAGGATCTAAAACGTGCGGATAAATCACATGAAAGCAACGTGGCATCCCTAGTAAGACCCTATTAACCTAGAGAAATGTCAACCAAGACTCATGAGTGTTTTCGACATGATTTACCCTTGAGGGGAAAAATCATAATTTTGCAGAGTTTTGGGACAACTGGCCCTAAAAGGGCAAATTTGTCATTTCAGATGAAATATGGAGTCAAAAGATGATGGAAATAAGATTGGTAACCAAACCA
Source organism: Rhodomyrtus psidioides (assembly GCA_021437785.1). Classification (NCBI taxonomy): domain Eukaryota; kingdom Viridiplantae; phylum Streptophyta; class Magnoliopsida; order Myrtales; family Myrtaceae; genus Rhodomyrtus; species Rhodomyrtus psidioides. The sequence goes on along the minus strand of JAILYB010000003.1, from coordinate 14,508,012 downwards.
ATTGTGACAATCCGAATTTTGACCCATCTTGAGGCCATGGATGGAAAGATATCGACCGGTGTATTTTAGTGGTGACTCGCTCGGAGTTGGCCACTCTCGAGTTAACTGACCGAAAGGGAAAGACTAATGCTAAGTCGGGTACGTGGAACTAGGAAATTCGAATAAGAAATGGGGCTTTGACCATAAGAATTGTCGAGGGGGATATTTTGGGCCAGCAGAGATCGATCTAGGAGCGATCATGGAATGCCTTGTTGGTGTTATACGCTGGGACGCGGGTGATTCCGCTTAACCAATGTATAATTTGCGAGAATTTCCTAGATCGGATTCCGACGATCAGGATCGCATGAACTAGCGATAAACTCTCGCAATCACATGACAATCAAAGTCGTCACGGCTTGAGAAATCCTAAGGTCGATACGCGTAGCGCCTGCAAGAGTCGCCCGTCAGTTTGAGATAAACTGGAATTGCAGTCGACGAGGGCTCGACCTGAATTGGACTTCGAGATCGGGTTTGGACATTGAGGAATTCCAACATGTGAATTGAATTGGACGTCGCCTCATCGAGGGCAAATTAAATTAGAAAAAGCGAAGTTTTGAATGAAAAGTGCGAAATGACCATTTTGCCCTCGAAGGATAACCCTTACTTTAAGATTGGAAGAAGGACATTTTAGTCATTTGCAAACTCCATGGTGGCTGAAAATTTAAGGACAAAACGGTCAGTTGATATCAAGATATTAACTTGTTTGTGACAAGTGTCAAGACTTGGAGTAGTTAGCATTAATTAATTACTTTTCACCTACCATTCCTTGCCTTTGACCAAGTGAGAATGAAGGAAGACCTCTCTCTCTCTCTCTCTCTCTCTCTCTCTCTCTCCTCCCTCATTTTCGGCAGATCACCCAACCTCCTCACTCTATCTTCCTTTTTCTTCTTCATCCTCTCTCTCTCTCGCTCGCTGGACCAGCCGCTGCCCTGTCCCGATGCCTTCACTGTTTCGGCCATATCTTCGTATTTCAATGGCCGATTGAGGTAATTGTACCGCCATTATAAAGCTTATCGTCTTACCTTTCCAGGGACATATTATACGCTCGATTTGGCAGAGTATTTTATTCTGTAGATCGATTTTAGTGGATAAAGGTCAGGACGAGGTCAGAATCGGGCCAGTTTTGGAGAGAGCTCGAGTTCGCTAGCCTTAAGAGCTCAATTGCCTTCAAATATTCGGTGAGTTACTCTCAACACATGGTATAAAGGTTTGGTGAGCTGAGATGGAGGATTGGTTGGAGATTAGGAGGGTTTTAATGGATAAACTTTGGATGTTTTTTGCAAAACAGATTCTGCTTCCTCTGTTGCCATGTAGAACCGAAGCACTATGAGGTTCATTGGGGTGTTTCTTTGCTTCAAGAATTTCGGTAATACTCCTAATAACATAGTTTTATAGGTTGGCAAGGAAATTATGTGGTGAATTGAAGCTTATAGGAGGATTTAATGGCTGTTTGGTGCGATTGATCTAGGACCGGTTCAGCCTCTGCACTAGACCGAGTGAACCGAACCCTTTGGAGGTTCATGATAGTGTCGCCTTGCTTCGAAACATGTGGTAAGTCACTTAGGGACGTTAATGGATGTATTGACATGGTGGATGCACGTTAGAATTGAATATAGAAGAGGATTGACGGTTGATATATGCGAATTCTCCTAGGATGCTAAACTGCCCTATACCGACCAGCATTGGACTGAGCTTGGTGGCTACTATGGCTTGGATTTGCTAGCTCGATTAAGTGGTAAGAAGATTCCTAAACCTTTGTTAGGATAATGGGTTACTAATGTGTGGATTTTAGTAAAATTGAAAGTGTTTGGGAGGCTGTTTTGAGGTGAAAACTGAGAGGTACACAAAACTGATTTCAATGCACACTGATTTTAAATTGAGTCGTTCTAAGTCGTCCGGTACTCAAATTAAGCTCCGCTTTCACCCACGTGTTCGTAAGACCTCGAGTATTAAGAATATGAAATCGGATTTATTAAAAATATAGTAGAAAAATATCAGTTTTCTTGTGATTGCAGCTGGACGTGGAGCCTAAAATAGGGCCGTTTTAGGAGGAATGATATTTATGATGACTTGCCTTGATAGAACGGCAATTGGCATGCTTATGGCCATTGAATCGGCACTGTGAGGACATGAGAATAAGGGGTTTTATGGGCTATTGAAATATTAGCATGATGGAAACGAGAAATGACCGAGTTTCGATGTAGTTTTCCTAGGTGCGCCGTTGGTGTCCTATTCGGCCATGAAATTGCTGATCTTGGAGGGGCAGGGGCATTGTGAGTGGAGTTTGCCATTTGAGTGAAGAGGTAAGTGACTTCTAAACCTTTATTAGGACATTTGGACGCAACTGGACAGGTTTCATTGATAAATCGATGAATTGATGAATTTATTATGCTTGAATTGGTGGGAGCCGAATAGAAATGTTGAGGATCAAGCCATGAGTGCATGTTGATATGGAATTGATGTCCTCATGGTTGAATTTGAGAAGTATATGCTCATATGAATTGCTTGTTTATGTGGCCATATGACATAAGGTTCCTGAGTTATGACTTTGTGACAAAGTTCGTTGATCTTAGCAATTAGACGAGTTATATTATCTAATGCCTGAAAGTTCTCATGATGAAAAGTGAATATTTGCTTAGTATGATTTTGTGACATGAGTAAATCCTGAGGCGTGTTGACGCGGGATTTGACCTGAGGCATTTTGACACGGGTCTATGAAAGGCAAGTGATGCCCTGAGGTGTATTGACACGGGGCTGCGATTGGAATTACACCCTGATGCATTTTAACGCGGGGTTATGATCTAAATTATATCCTGATGCGTTAAAACGCGGGATATTATACTTGGCCAAGTAAGGATGACTGACCTGATGCGTTATTATGCGGGCAGTATCCTATCCTGATGCGTTATCAGGCGGGCCGCCTAATGCGTTATTACACGGGCGATTGAGGAACACGACCTGAGGTGTTATTATGCAGGTCCTGATTTATATATATATGTTGACCTGAGGCGTTATTACGCAGGTCTTGCTAAACATGTTATAGTAAGCTTGATGCGTGTTACGCGGGCAATTGAGAAGCATGACCTGATGCGTTATGACGTGGGTTCTGCCTAGTACTTGATGATAGCCTGATGCGTATTGACGCGGGCCTAGCCACTGAAGAAAGAGAAATTGTGATGAAACTGAGAATAAAGCTTTACGTATGAAATGAATATGGTCTTGATGTTAAGAGGCCTTTGTTATGATTCATTGGTGTCATGTGCCATTCTTTTAATGAGCTACCGTATGCTTTGTCCTTAAAGATATCCGGTGGGATTAATGGCCTAGTTTAGGTTTAGGGTGAGCTTACTGAGATTTATATCTCACCCCATCGTGGGATTAACTTTTGCAAGTTCTTGATGATGGAACCACGAGCTTGATGAGGATGCACTCTCGAGGAAGTAATTGTACTAAAGCGGATTTTCGCTTTTCGTAACCTTAGGGATTATAACTGTTTTTGTGGATTAGAAATTGAACCCTTGGTATTTGACTGCTGTAACTCGATGTACCTTTATTCGATTGAGAAGCTTACCATGTTCCTGTCCCAAGTCATCTTGTCGTTGTTGAAGTGGAGTTGATTCTCGCTTCCATAGGTTATTGAACAGTGATGATTGCAGGCTGATGAATCCTAGGCAGCATAAGGTAAATGGTAAGGCCTTGGTGGGATTCTCGCAGACCCAAAAGGGTTCGGGGCGTGACACCAATCCATTTCCTAATTTTCAGGAATTTTTTGAATTTTTTGAAGCGATTTACCCTTTGAGGGGTAAAATAGTCATTTCAGGCAAAGACGAGAAGTGAAAATCTCAAATAGAAGGATTGGTCAACCACCTAACCCAAATCCTAATTTTGAGCAATTTTCAAGACTCGATTAGAATAGGGACGACGATTTACCCTTTGAGGGGTAAAATCGTCATTTTCAAAAAAGGACGAGATTCGAGAATCCAAGCAAAAGAATTGGTTACCTAACTAACCCTAATCCTTATCTTGGCATTCTCGACCTATCTCGTATACAGGGCAGAGGAGATTTACCCCTAAAAGGTAAAATCGTCAATTTCAAGAAGAACGAATAAGAAATCTCAAAAATAGGATTGACCAGTTGTCTATGGTCAACCCTCAATTTTTGGAAATTTCTGGAGTGTCTAGGAATTGTTTACAATTTTCCTACTTTTTTGGGATTTTCTAGAATTTTGCTAACATTTTTTTTAGAATTTTCTAGATTTTTTCCATTTTTTTAAATCATTTTCAATGTTTTTATTATTGAAAAATATAATTCGACCGGATCGACAGGACCCACTCTGGCCAGAACCCGGACCTGCGCGTCCCACCACACATAAACGACGCTGTTTCCAATTTTTCTAATTTTCGATTATTCGGATTTAATCCGACGGTTCCTATTGAACCACGCGGCTACTCCACGGCCTCAGGATTAGCTGACTAAAGCCTACAGCTCAGATCAGAAGGCGACTACTCCTCAGTCATTAGATCTGATTATTTAAACCTACGGCTACGATTAAAAGCTAAGACTCTTTCTGGATCGTCCATCTTCACTAACCTAAACGACACCGCACGACCCTTTACCTAAACGGCACCGTTTCGGTGTGTTTTAATTTTCTGATTATAAAACCATTTCCGGATATTCCTAATTACTAATCGGATGGTCATTAAAAATTGGACTCGATTAATCTAGACCATCCGATCTAAATTGACTCGGCTTAACAGACTAATGGTCCGGCCAGCTCGACATTCACGAGGACCAATCATATGCTGCCACCTAAGAACGTTGACCTGCTGACCTGTCGACCTGCCACGTCATCGTCTTCAACCTCTTGACGTATACCACAGAATGGACGGCCGAAATTCCTCCGGCGCCGATCGATGACCAAACCTAGACCGATTGACATGGAACTAGTGCCGTTTGGCTCGTCTCACTCTCTAGTTTAACATATTTAAGAATTAAAGCATTCTATCCATAGAATTAAAGGAAAAAGGCAAAGTGCCGAGTACGACCATGGTAGTTCAAACGCGAGATTCAGAGCATTTCAGGCCAATTAATTCATAGATAAGCTTGATACGAAGTTGAGAAAACTTATCTCGAGCTCCGATTGAGCTCGCATGGCCTAAATTTGGCTAGGCGAGATTGAACAGTGCTCGATTTATGGCGAAAAGTTTGGAGACTCGATTCGAAGTGTTAAAGCAAAACCGATGCAAAATAAAGATATGATGATGGTCAGTGATGTCTGGGGAACAAAAAGCACACACTAAATGCAAGAATGAACGTGAGACAGGTGAGTCGCCATTGATACACAGTGAGGAGCTTGAAACTGCGACTCACCTTTTTTCGCGATTTCAATGGGTGCGACCGGCGGCGATCGAATCCTGGAGGTTCAAGCACGGTTCCAGCGGTCTTCTTTGGCTTCGGTTTGGCTGGAGACGGCCTAACCAGCACCTTGCATTCGAGCTCGAGTTCTCGACGACGAGAGTCGGAGAACGAGCTCTCTCTCTCTCTCTCTCTCTCTCTCTCTCTCTCTCTCTCTCTCTCTCTCTCTCTCTCTCTCTGTGCGTTCTGAATTTTCTGCCACTTTGAGACTATATAATGAGAAGAATCTATCGAAGTATTTCAGTTTTATTTTGCTCAGATCTGATCAATCTTGAGTAGACTAACCAAAAGGGAAAGGCTAACGCAAGACAAGGTACGTGGACCTAGGATAATCGAAAAAGGAATGACGCTTTGGCCATAAGGATTGTCGAGGGAACATTTAGAGCCAATAAGGCCGATTAGATGATGATTTAAGAATCCATTGCTAGCGTTATACGATTGGAGCGCGGGTGATGCCGCTTAACCAATGTATAATTTGCGAAATTTTCCTAAATCGATCAATGACGATCGAGGCCGTCGGAACTAGTAATGAACCCTCGCAATTACATGACAACCAAAATCATTTTATCTTGAGTCGTCCTAAGTGTGACGAGTCACAGAGTCGATACGCGTGACGTCTGCAAGAGCCGCCCATTAGTTCGAGATAAACTGAAGATACGATCGACGAGAAATCGACCATGAAATGGAAGCTCGAATTGACAATTGGAAATGAAGAATTTCAAAATTGAAAAAGGATTTGACGTTGCCTAGCCAATGGGCATTCAAAATGAGAAAAAACGAAGTTTCGGACGAAAAGTGCCAAATGATCGTTTTGCCCCTCAACCATTAACCTTGGCCTTAAGTTTATTAGAAGGGAAAAATAGTTATTTTGATCCTTGGAGCTGCCGAAAACTTGGATAAGAAGGAGTCAAAGATGGTCAAATGCAAGTTGGACAAGTATTTACAAGACGACAAGTGTCGTCCTTAGATTGGCCATGCATTAATTGCCATTAAATGCAATCTTGACAAATTTGGCACCAATTATTTGTGGAACACCTCCCCTATCTCTCTTTGGTCGTGCTCTCTTTCCCCCATCTCCATTTCCTTCAACTTTTCCTTCTTTTCCTCTCTAGCAAGAAACTGAACAGAAGACAGATTCTGCCCCTTCTGTTCGGTGTTCCCGAGTAGCACCTTCGGCCGTCGCCTTGCCGCCTCCGACCACCAGAAGCTAGATCAGTGTGTCCTTGACAAGCTCCAAGTGGAATTTTGTCATTTGGATAATTGTTTTTATCGGTGTGAGTTCGAGACCAAAACCGGACGGAATTCGCGCGAGCTGGGGCAAGGCTTTCGTTTACCCTCTTAAAGGCTTCGTTTGTCTTCAAATTTTCTGTGGGAGCTTCATCATATATGGTACTCAAGTTGGATGAGCTATGGCCACAAGTTCGGTAGTGTTAAAATAGTGTGAGTGATTAAAATTGGACAGATTCTGACCATTTGTGAGCCGAAAGGGAACGGGCTGAACGGAAGACCAAAAGAGGTGTTTTTGCTCCAAAACTCTTGGTGAGCCTCCTTAACGCATATATTACGGTTTTTGAAATATTATTTTGTCAGAAATTGGGACATAGGGTTGAGTTTTGGATTGATATAGACGGTTTAGATCAAACCAGTTTTTGTGTGCTACTGCCCTGTTCTGGCCGAACTTATTGGGGGTTCTTTGATGGGTATTTTGACTTCAAAATGACTCAAGAGGCTATTCAAAATGTTTATTGAGGTGTTAATGGGAAGTGTGTGAAGTGGATTGAGAATTAGAAGTGATTTAAGGGCTGTTGAAGTGAAAAACGTGAAGTGCCGACCGATTCGTCCACAACGCGCACTAATTTTGAATTGAGTCATTCTAAGTCGTCCGGTATCCAAATTGAGCTCAGTTTTCGCCCACATGTCCGTAAGATCTTGAAGTTTGAGATCCTGGAATTTTTTTCTCAAAAAGTCAGTAGAAACATTGCAGTTTTGAGAGAATGAACCTGATCGTGGAGCCTAGAAAAGGGGCAGATTGGGGTGGAATGAAATTGTGTTGACTTGCCTTGATAGAACGACATTGACATGCTTAGGAGCATCAAATTAACATCGTGACGGCTTGAGAATAAGGTGTTGAGTGTGAAATTGAGATATATGTGCAAGGGAATTGAGAATCGAATGAGTTTTGATGTGAAATTTGTGAAATTTTCTAGGACCGTGCGTGATCCTTGTTGGCCGAGGGCTTGCTGAGCTAGGTAGCTCATTTGGATGGAATATGCTAGCTTGCTTGAGGAGGTAAGTGTTCTCTAAACTTTTACTTGAACATTAGGACGCTACTGGATAGATTTGTTGGCTTGAATTGATTGTTTGACGAAGCCTATGGCTTGAATTGCTTGATGCAATTGTATGGTGTTTATATGGTGATGTGCCTTGTGATGTAAGTGGCTATTGAGCCCTAGTTTCGTGTGAATTGGCTATAGTGCATGTGCTATATAAGCGGCTATAGTGCCGATGTTATATGAATAGGCTATAGTTCCCGAGCGATCAATTGGCCTATGGCCCTAGAGATCGCATTGGCTGTGAGCCCAGTAATGATGATATCGATTGGCCTGTGGCCCCAGTGATATCATTTGCCTGTGAGCCCTGAGTAAGAATGACGATACTGATTGACCTGTGGCCCCGGTGGTATCAAGTGGCTACGAGCTCCAAAAGTACCGATTGGCTTGTGGCCCCAGTGGTACCATGTGATTGAAAGTTGAGACGATACCGATTGGCCTGTGGCCCCAGTGGTATCAAGTGACTGTGAGCCCTGAAATGGTAATTGGCTGTGAGCCCAAAGGTACCGATTGGCCTGTGGCCCCGGTGGTTCCAGATGATATTGTTGACACCTGATTTTTGATCAGTCTTTCATAGTTTATTTTTAAAAAATTCATAAAAAATCTATAAAAAGTTAAAAAAAATTAAAAAATCATCTTTGGTAGCCTTGACCAAGCTAAAGGAACCATTTTTGATAAATTTTTTTTTCATATTTTTTAATATTTTTTAATATTTTCCAAAAATAGAAAAATACATGAAAAGTGAAGAAAAATAGCGTTCGATGTCGTAAAAATATAGAAAAGTAGTCAATATTTTTATTTTAATTTCTTTTACATTTTGAACTCATAAATAGTCAAAATTCAAGTTCAGTTGCATGTGTTTCTTCACGACGCATAGAGTTGAATTTGGCAAAAAAATGTCATTCGAGTATTTTAATTTGTAAATTTCTACATCTTTTTTAGTCTTGACGTCCAATTAGATCGACCACCATCTACAATAAATGCCCATTGTTGAATATTTTCGTTTTTGTTTCACATGATTTCATGGTGTAAAACGCCGAGTGGATCCCCAAATATAATCGGGTCGGCATGAGCTCGATAGCTCGTCCAAGACCAAACCAGGGCACGGCGAACCCCATGTGAGTACTCTCGAACTCCTTCGATGCTTCCTAATGCTTTTCTTAGGTTAGATCGTGTGTAGAATGGCTAGGACAGCTAAATCATTCTTGAGCTGTGATTGATAAATAGGACCTTACTAGGAATGCCATGTGATTTATTTGCATATCTAGATTCCTTGAGTTGGGCATTTTATTACTGATTGTGATTGCTAGGATAATCACTCTTATCTACATGAATTTCTAGATTTAGGGTTCATACCTTACTCATCCGCATGAATCTCAGGCTAGAAAATTCAGTCAACTTAGGTACCGAAAGGGCGTCAACTCTGACAGTTGGTGTAACTAAGTCCCCGAAACCATTTCTCTGGTTCTCGCAGAATTGAATAGAAACTCCCAACTATTCGATTGGGTGGTCCAATCATACCCTAAAAAAATGATTGGTGGCGACTCCATGGCATGCACACTTAGCACATGTCACTAGACCACACTGAAAGTCGATCACGCATACCTCCGTTGCGATTTGGGTAATGGGCCTTGGGAGAGGCCTGCGTCCGACCAGACAGGACGGCCCATTAGCCCTCGAGAGCCCGACAACCTCAAGAGGGTCGCGACAGACTGGCGACTCCGCTGGGGACTGGTTCTTAACTATTTAGTGGACTTGAGCCGATTAAAAAGTTGATTGATTCTTCTAACCTAATTTTATGCAGATGCTCTCGAAAGTGAGGTGTATATGCTAACGAATGTGTTAGATGTTTTTGTAGACGGGAGAAATAAGGGGTGAAGTGCTTGTTAACTTTGTTTTATGCAGGCAGGAGTTTTGGATGTATGATTGTGTGGATGTTTATATTGAAGCGGTGATTGTTAAATAAAATGCATGTCTTTTGCTTTAGCACGACACAATGAATACACACAATTGCGCCTAAAACCCCAGGCGCCCTCTTTAGGAACACAATAGAAGGAATTGAAAATGGAATCTCCGTGAGGAAAAACATGGGGTAATCCACTTTTCAATTCCGCTCACTTCGAACTATGGATTGAGTCCCAATGCAACGATAGTTGTGCAATGTAATCGGCTCTTCCCAGAATTCGAGGTGAGAACCTTGGCTTTAGGTACCAAGCCCTATCTTTTGATTTTTAGGAGTTTTCCCTCACTTGTCTCATGCGTTTGTCTATGGAAGGTTAGTATACCTAAACTGCTAAAAATATAGAGAAGCTTGATTTTCTCTTAAGTTTGGTTGGTAAGACTTTTCTATCCCTCGAACTTGTTACAGCTCTTAATCATTATATTCATTGCATAATTCCGGTGATTGGATTAAATGCCATTTTGAGGATAGATAGGTGTGTTTTCCTCCCAATGTTCTTGATGGAAGATGAAGATGGTGTCATCCCATTACGAGCGCCAAGTGGACAAGAAGAGCCTGCTATGGACATCATTGAGGTATCATCTAATGAAGATGACGATTTGGAATAGGTGATCCTGAAGTCACGTCTCAAAGATCGAAACTGGGGCATCTCTAAGTATTAAGATCACATTCCTTTGTTTTAATTTTCATTTCTAGCCTTCTTGTATAGGATTTATTTTGCTGAGATCCTCTCTATCTGATCCCTTAGATTGATTGTATTAGGGATCTATTTGTGTTTATATACATTCAAATTGAAATTTGTTGTATTTCTATTGACTTGTCATTGGAATGTGATAGTGGCATTTCTTCTAATCACTCGAATACTCCAAAATCAATTTTATAATTCCTTTGGATGAAATTGAAATTGGAAGTCTTATACAACCTTTTGGCCGTATAGGGCAATACAATCCCAATTTCGCCAGAAGGAACTATAAACTTGAATTGGTTCATGCATGTTTTGCATCATTGGTAATCCACAATAATTGATCAAGAGTATTCGTGTTTTTCAAATTTAATGAAAAGATAGATATCCAAATTACTCTCGTTCTTAGCAAACGGCTTTAATTTGGATACCGTATCTTCAATTGAATTTAAAACACATCGTAATTGTGTACTTTTGAACATTCCATTGATTTTCTTGGAATTGATCAAAGGCGATTATCGTGAATTACATTCCTTTCAATGATATGCTTTCCTTTGAGGAATATTGATAAAAGCTTTTGCACAAGGCCAAAACCCTTGTAAAAGCTCTTATCCCTATTAATCACAAGTAAACATAAAATTGAAAGGATTTATGCTTTATTTTTCAAATTCTTTCTTCTGATTCTACCTTTTCATTTGAAACAGGTTAAAAACAAGTAGAGAAGAGAAGTCTTTTTGTGGATAATCGTGGTGGGAGGTTCCTTTATCCGATCATAAGCAAGATTAAAAAATCAAGATGTACATGCTCGAATCATCAATGTCAAAGCGCAGCTTGCCTAGGTTGAGAGTGGTCAGGTGTTCGAGAAAGTCAGCCATACAGAAGTTGAGACACACACATTAGAGCTTTCATTCATTTCGCTCAATCGAGGGACCTTAAAGCAGATCATACAAATCATCGGGGTGGAAACATAAAACCGCAATGAGCCCTAATTAGCATCACAAAGGAACCAAGTTGGCCCTCCATATTATTGATGCTTTGCTTATACTCACCACCTCGAGACTCGAGATCTGCAAGCTTAAGAAGAAGGCGTTTACATTCCCCTTTAAGCTTGGCAACCTTGGTCCCGTGATCTTCGGCGGCTATTTCCAGGTCCCGAACTAGTCCTCTCCCATGGGCTATATCCGCGGTAATGCTGTCAAGCCTTTCTTCCTGCCACTCACATTGAAACTTCAACACGACATTACGACGGTCGTGCTCATAGGTGGTCAGGGATAAGGCCAAGCGCTCCACCAAATTTCCCCTCTCGCGAAGCAACATCGAGACTCGCCTGTTGGCGAACTCAACAGCCTTTCTGTGACTATCGGCCACAAGGTTGGCCAACACCAAGCAGTTGGACCGATCCTCATAGCGAGCTCGCAAAACGTGAGCCACGGTAGCTTTTCGATGAGCGACACGGTAAGTCTCTAAAAAGTTTATAAAGAGGGTTGGGAAGATTCTATATTCCCTCTCTAAATTAGTGCCCTCGATGGAGGTGGTGTCTATTTCCACGAGCAAAATGCGGATTTCATCTTCAGTTTCTGGGTGATCGGCTATATGAGCATAGCCTCGACCGAGGAGGTTATAGAGTTTTTCCCATTGGGCCAAAATTTCGGCCGAGAAAGCGCGAATAGGAGAGGAGGTCATTTTCGTTAGAGTGAGGGAGAAGAAGATGAGTGTGGTAGAGTGATTAAAATAAGAAAAGGCAATTATGTAAGAGTGTTAATCTTCTCTGCATTAACTCCTCCTTTTATAGCAACTCGAGAATGAAGAAAGGCACAGCAATAATGCTCGTAGAGCCAAGTTAATTGGGTAAAGCAGTGGTGGCTCTTTCGGTGAACCATCAGATCTGTCCCAGTCCGCGATTTCAGGCTTGATAAACCTAAAAAAGTTGTAAAAAGATATGTCGGTGTCACCATATTAAAATTGAGCGGGAGTTAAGCGCAACTATCGAAAAAAGTTGCGAAAGGATTTGGCGGTCCCATCATATTAAAAAACTGAGCAGGAGGCGAGCGTAGTTCCACCTTTTTGAAAATAAGTGGGAGACAGACATGGATATCAAGAAAAGGAAATCGATTTGGTGTCCCTCCACGTTGAAAAGAAGAAAGAAGACGACAAAGCGGGAAATACGAAATCTTGGGAGCAACGCTTGCCTGCTGATCTTCATCCATGTTTAAAGAACGTTTCATGGGCATACAGAACCACTCAAAAGAAAATTTAGAGAGAGTGAGCATACATGAGAGAGTAGAGAACCCTGAGTGAGCAAAAATTGATCGAACATTTCTCGATCCAACATGTTTGAGGGTTACCATCAGTTGCTAGAGGCGACTGATCCAAAAATCTCAGAAAATGAACTACTGAGAGATCTCGAAGATTCCAGGATGGCGTCTGGTACCAGAACCACAGAACCCAACCCTTTCGGCAACGAAGTTCAGGAGCTCAGCAGCGACGACAACAACAGCAGCGATGGTCAATCTCGGAAAAGGAAACGTCGCCAGTGCCACACTCAGAATGAAATCCAAGAGCTTGAAGCTTTCTTTAGTGAATGCCCTCTCCCGAACATGAAACAAAGAAATGAATTGGGCCAGAAGCTAGGGATGAAACCTTTGAGGGTTAAGTTTTGGTTTCAAAATAAGCGAGCCAAATTGAGGGCTCAACACAGACGTCAAGAACTTGCGATTCTAAAGGAGGAAAACGAAAAGCTTCGAGCGGAGAACATGAGGTATAAGAAAGCTCCCAGCATTATCGCTTGCCTTAATTGCGGTGGCCCTATCACTCTCGGCGAAATGTTCCTTGATAAGCCTTATATGAGGATTGAAAATGCTCATTCACCACCCCACTCCCTCGAACCATCTTCGATACAATCGGATTTTGTTGGAGATATGCATGAACAAATCAATTCTACGAAGTCAATATCGATGCCTTCTAAAGGATGTGATATGCGCCACCATGATTGGAGTTTCCTTAACGATGAGCTTACTATCACGACCGACCAATCCAAAGCTGATGAATTCCCTCCACAACAATTTCCGGCTCGATCAAATTCTACTGGAAATAGGCCAGAGAGCAATAGCCAAGTTGTCAACACTGTTCCGGGTCGCAAGAAGACGAGGGTCAATTGGTCCCCCGAGCTTCATCTCAAGTTCCTTAGTGCGGTTCAGCAACTAGGGGTCAACTCAGCATATCCAACGCGCATACTTGAGATCATGAACATACCAGGACTCACTAAAGATGGAGTCGCGAGTCACCTCAAGAGCTACAGAAGGGCGCTAAGACAGCGCCACACAGCACTGAACCTGAAAGAACTCAACTTGTGCCTAAACACTAGGCATGGCTATAACTACAATGCCCCTGAAGTAAGAAATACCCTGCCGAATCTAGGCACCGACCAAGCTGATAGCAGCATCATCGACTACTTGGGCGCTAATCAGAATATTCCCCCGAATCATCTCAGCACCCCTCAAGAGTATATGCCACAAGTGCAGCAGGTACGAACTCCTTGGTTTGAGCAGCAACTTTTCGCTAGTGCTCTTCCTATCCCCGATCAACATATTGCGCCTAGTGTTCAAAGATCTGCCCGGCTTGGGCATATGATTTCGGAAGATCAAGCGGGCGGATGCTTTGAGGATTTTTGTTTCTCCCATTCCCAGATGGAAGGTGCTTTTGATAGTGAACCGATCAATCATCCTCTTATAATCTCGAGCAACGACGAAGGTTCTAGCTCGAAGAATCAGATCGCTCACAACAGAAACAGGAATCCTTCAACGCCAAGCGATGATGGTCAACCCGAATATCAGTTGCTCGAAGAATCAAAAGATTTCCTTGATGAGGAGCTCCATATCTGGATCGATCAGTTTAAAACTGATGGACTTATGAAGTTATGATCCAAAATGACGATTATATGTCTGATTCATGGTGTAGCTGGCTGATCACCGAGAATCCTCAAGGGAACTAGGCACATGTGAATGGATGTATCATTAATCTTTCTGTCATAAAGTCTTCCATGCAAGATAATCTTCCTTAATGCCTAGAGTTAATCTGGGGCAGCGATCAGTACTACCTGCGAGCATCATCATGCTTGAGTACGACAATCCCTTGTTAGATTAGAGTCGAGGCGAATCAATTGAACGCCACGAAGAAAAACATTTAAAGGCTTCACATAGGAAAATGCGAGCAAAAGCCCGAGCGAGCTCAAAGACGGTTAGCTCTGTATCGTTCTAAGGGACCTTTAGTCGTTATGAACTCTAAATTGAGCTTGTTTCATTCTCGATGGGGGTCGCTAACTGCTTCAAGAATTTTATAACAAAAAACGAACCAGTTAGGGACGCCAATAGTGCTTTGTCCTGGTAGTCAGTGAACTGGAAGTGGTACGAAACGTCAGGAGTTCGATCTCAGGATTGAAAAATCATTTTATCAGTTTGTCTATCACCTGATGAAGTTCAAAGAGATTCGACGCAGATGACTATAGAACTTGGGGCAATTCGAAAATCATCGATTCATTTTCATCAAGCGGCGAAGTTGGTATTGTAAAATGTGAAGCACGCAAATGACAAATCCGAAGCAGAAGGAGATGAATCATGATTCGCTTATCCAAGGTCGGGATTTCAACCTTCGACTAAAGCCAAATCTAGGATGAGTTTTTGATCTTGCCCACTCGACAAAACCCATCTCCACTGAAAATGGGGGCAAACCATTCCTACATCTGGAAAGCATGTCGAAGCCGAAGACATCAAATTCATCGTTTGATCCGTGGGGCAAGTCCCCGAAGCGATAGTTATCATCCGCAGAGCGTAATGGAATCCATCCTTTCAATGTAAAACACATTTGGCCGCGGAGCCACCCATTTGGTAAAAAGAACGTATCGTTCCTAAATGATTTTCAATCAGATGCGGGGATAATGTTCTCTCATTTTCCTCTCAGGTGATGAACAGAGATGAGGCACCCAAGAAGCCATGCATTCAAATAACAAAACAGTGCATGAAACACGCCCAAAAAGATGAATGAATCTCCTCCGACGTAATTCCTCGAGGTGGATTCGTTGCCCAACCAGACGAAGAAATCATGGCCACAAGCTTGAGGGCCGGCTTCTACAATCCGCACATTGGCATGCAGAAGGAATTCAAATCAAGAGTAAAGTAGTATCGTCCCAATTTGTTTTGAATTTGGAAACCCAAAATAATGCTTAATATTTATCCTTGGCAGGAGCTCGCCATCAGGGCAGACATGTAAGTTTCATTTTTCTCCAAAAACCAAGAAGTCGAAAGAACTTTAGAACACCCAACAATCTTGTGTTACTATGTGAAGTGCAGATTTTCACAACCCTTGTACACTCGTTGGAGCATATGACCAAGGGTAAAGATGTATCGTTCCAATTTTTGTAAAGTTTTAGAATATACAATGACATATCCCTTTTATATCTCCAGGATCTCCAGCCTCGATGGGCAGGTAAGTATCCCTTTTCCCAATTCATTGGAGATTAAAAACTTTCAGAATTAATTCGATTCTCACATCTAAAAAGACATAGAATTCTTACTTCATTGACATTCATGTTTTAAAACATGAGATTGTCTGAACATGAATTACACATGTATGGTGCATCATAAAATCCCTTTGAAGGATAAATCTTGATGAAATGAAATGAATTTTTCCAATAAGAGTCGTTTGAACTGTTCAAAAGGATATTTTCTCATAAGAGAAGCGAGCCTAATCCAAACACGTCCCATACACACTTGAGAGATGAGGAGTTTGGAAATGATAGCGAAACCTTAACCTATGGATATAAGGGTCATTCGCAACGATTACATGGATCGAGATGACAAAGGCATTTATTTCTTCATTCCAAACACTATAGATGCCCATTGAGAACCCCATTGAACGGCGATTTTCATTCTCAACCCTGTCAAGAACCACCCCACATTGGGGCAAATGAAAGTTAGTCCAACAGTATCAGAAAGTAAACGGTTAGAAATTTTCTTGCTCGGACTAACATAAATCTTTGTGTGTTGTTTATATGATAATCCAAGTGTCATAGGATGACGAGAATGATTCATTTCTCTATCCTACACACTGTTATCCTTTGCACAACCAAGTTGATCCAGCAAATTCATTTCATCAACCTATTGGTGATCATTGCATATTCCAAAGCAAAGGCAACATCACTCTAGGAATGGAAGCGTGCCAAAGTTTAAGTTGCATATCTAGCATGATTGCCGAAAATCCTAGCTCCAAAAGAAAAGAAAAACACGGGATTAAAAAAAGGGGGAAAAGAAAAATCCCTAGACATCAAGAAAAAGCAAAGTGCATGGTAAAAAGCAAGACTGATGTCTATTCAAAATATCCCCAGTAAAGTCTAGAGAGACGATGAAAAGACCCTGCAAAGGAGTTAGATCAAGATGACTACTCTCCAAATGTTGTCGTGCTCAAATTGCAAACACACAAACAGACGGTCTCTTAATGTAACAAGAGACGCTTTTAAACATCCTTGTGCGCTCTAAAAGAGGAGTGTACACTTCAAGAAATGGAGATGTTCTTCGAAGGACATGTGGCAAATTTGCAATGATCACCAATGTTAAACTCTTCACAATTTCTGGGCAAAAAATAAGCCTTTTTCGGTCCCCAATCCTTCCAATGTTACAACCCTGAAGTAGTCTTATCTGACTAAGACACTTGGGTTAATGTATAACTTAGCTCAAAGAAGTACGAGCAAGACTATTTCTTTCTCATTTTGCAGGGTTCTTGACTTGTAAACCCGGAGCAGATAGCGAAAAATTTCGTTCAACGGCCTTGACTCAAAAGTGAGTCCCCCTTGGAAACCGATATCCAAGCCTAACACTACGGTCCCGTGAAAGACCTCCTGATCGGTCGAAATGTATGCGTTGCGAATGATCCTGAAACCCAGGCACAGGTCGGTCGGAAATTGAGCACTTTCCCTATTAAAGATCATTATCACAGAGCAGTGAGGAGCCTTCTTGGGTGAGAAATACTCCAATGGATGTTTTGAGCAAACTCTTTTTGAAATTTTCAAATTGTTTGATCTAGAGTTTCCGTGCAAGGAATTTATGATCACATCTGTATATGGCAGGAATGTTTTGGATAACCTCCAACAATCAAAATGCACATTTCATGACTAAAACTTAAGTCGTAGAATTTTGTCAGTTAGACAATTATTGTCTTCCCAAAGATTACTAATATCTTCTTGGCGAAGAAAATTTTTTCAGGTCTAAGCTTTCTGCAGGACTTTTGGCCACCCCAAAGACTAGGTGCGTCATCCTTAGGTGAAGCCTTTTAGTAGGCAAATCTTTTCTAAGACCGATCCACAGAATGATCGAGTCTCCGACTAGCCCCGAAGAGCGGGTACGTCATCCTTTGATTCATATCAATTTGGAATATCATAAATGGTAGAAACCGCCTGAAGGGTCAACTCAATGGTAGAAACCGCCTGAAGGGTCAATGCATGGTAGAAACCGCCTGAAGGGTCAATCAATGGTAGAAACCGCCTGAAGGGTCAAAACAATGGTAGAAACCGCCTGAAGGGTCAATGTATGGTAGAAACTGCCTGAAGGGTCAACCAATGGTAGAAACCGCATGAAGGGTCAACTCAATGGTAGAAACCGCATGAAGGGTCAATGAATGGTAGAAACCGCCTGAAGGGTCAAAGGACTGGTAGAGACCGCCTGAAGGATCAACCCAATGGTCCGATCCACCATACGGATCAAAACCTTGATGAATCCCGAACGCGGGAGGAGTCGTTTTCCCTAATAAGCCTTACATTAGGCAAGCCATTTCTAGTTTAGTCCACCACACGGATCAAAACCCTTGGCAAATTCCCAAATGTGGGATGCGTCTTCCTTAGGTTCCTATTAGTTAGGAATCCCATTATGGTTTGACCTACCATACAGGTCAGAGCTTAACATCCCCAGGACACTCCGATGACAAGTCCTTAGGAATCTACTTGAACCCATCAGACACAGCAAATGCCGCAAGCATTCGGCAGGTAAGGGGCAGGGAAGTCTATCTACTCCTTAACTTTCTTACATCATATCAGGTAATTGAATGAGCACATCTCTTTTTAAGGAAAAGCACACATTGATGGGCATGAAAATTGGATGTCATGATTTCTTTTCTTTTCCCAGTCGAGTTGATCGGAACACAGGTGTCACCTTGTCTTTGAGAGAAACCTCTGATGAAATTCCTCTCAAAGAGGGGCAGCTGTTGACACCTGATTTTTGATCAGTCTTTCATAGTTTATTTTTAAAAAATTCATAAAAAATCTATAAAAAGTTAAAAAAAATTAAAAAATCATCTTTGGTAGCCTTGACCAAGCTAAAGGAACCATTTTTGATAAAAAAAAAAATAATTTTTCATATTTTTTAATATTTTTTAATATTTTCCAAAAATAGAAAAATACATGAAAAATGAAGAAAAATAGCGTTCGATGTCGTAAAAATATAGAAAAGTAGTCAATATTTTTATTTTAATTTCTTTTACATTTTGAACTCATAAATAGTCAAAATTCAAGTTCAATTGCATGTGTTTCTTCACGACGCATAGAGTTGAATTTGGCAAAAAAATGTCATTCGAGTATTTTAATTTGTAAATTTCTACATCTTTTTTAGTCTTGACGTCCAATTAGATCGACCACCATCTACAATAAATGCCCCTTGTTGAATATTTTCATTTTTGTTTCACATGATTTCATGGTGTAAAACGCCGAGTGGATCCCCAAATATAATCGGGTCGGCATGAGCTCGATAGCTCGTCCAAGACCAAACCAGGGCACGGCGAACCCCTGGTTTGGTCTTGAGAAGCATGACCTGATGCGTTATGACGTGGGTTCTGCCTAGTACTTGATGATAGCCTGATGCGTATTGACGCGGGCCTAGCCACTGAAGAAAGAGAAATTGTGATGAAACTGAGAATAAAGCTTTACGTATGAAATGAATATGGTCTTGATGTTAAGAGGCCTTTGTTATGATTCATTGGTGTCATGTGCCATTCTTTTAATGAGCTACCGTATGCTTTGTCCTTAAAGATATCCGGTGGGATTAATGGCCTAGTTTAGGTTTAGGGTGAGCTTACTGAGATTTATATCTCACCCCATCGTGGGATTAACTTTTGCAAGTTCTTGATGATGGAACCACGAGCTTGATGAGGATGCACTCTCGAGGAAGTAATTGTACTAAAGTGGATTTTCGCTTTTCGTAACCTTAGGGATTATAACTGTTTTTGTGGATTAGAAATTGAACCCTTGGTATTTGACTGCTGTAACTCGATGTACCTTTATTCGATTGAGAAGCTTACCATGTTCCTGTCCCAAGTCATCTTGTCGTTGTTGAAGTGGAGTTGATTCTCGCTTCCATAGGTTATTGAACAGTGATGATTGCAGGCTGATGAATCCTAGGCAGCATAAGGTAAATGGTAAGGCCTTGGTGGGATTCTCGCAGACCCAAAAGGATTCGGGGCGTGACACCAATCCATTTCCTAATTTTCAGGAATTTTTTGAAATTTTTGAAGCGATTTACCCTTTGAGGGGTAAAATAGTCATTTCAGGCAAAGACGAGAAGTGAAAATCTCAAATAGAAGGATTGGTCAACCACCTAACCCAAATCCTAATTTTGAGCAATTTTCAAGACTCGATTAGAATAGGGACGACGATTTACCCTTTGAGGGGTAAAATCGTCATTTTCAAAAAAGGACGAGATTCGAGAATCCAAGCAAAAGAATTGGTTACCTAACTAACCCTAATCCTTATCTTGGCATTCTCGACCTATCTCGTATACAGGGCAGAGGAGATTTACCCCTAAAAGGTAAAATCGTCAATTTCAAGAAGAACGAATAAGAAATCTCAAAAATAGGATTGACCAGTTGTCTATGGTCAACCCTCAATTTTTGGAAATTTCTGGAGTGTCTAGGAATTGTTTACAATTTTCCTACTTTTTTGGGATTTTCTAGAATTTTGCTAACATTTTTTTTAGAATTTTCTAGATTTTTTCCATTTTTTTAAATCATTTTCAATGTTTTTATTATTGAAAAATATAATTCGACCGGATCGACAGGACCCACTCTGGCCAGAACCCGGACCTGCGCGTCCCACCACACATAAACGACGCTGTTTCCAATTTTTCTAATTTTCGATTATTCGGATTTAATCCGACGGTTCCTATTGAACCACGCGGCTACTCCACGGCCTCAGGATTAGCTGACTAAAGCCTACAGCTCAGATCAGAAGGCGACTACTCCTCAGTCATTAGATCTGATTATTTAAACCTACAGCCACGATTAAAAGCTAAGACTCTTTCTGGATCGTCCATCTTCACTAACCTAAACGACACCGCACGACCCTTTACCTAAACGGCACCGTTTCGGTGTGTTTTAATTTTCTGATTATAAAACCATTTCCGGATATTCCTAATTACTAATCGGATGGTCATTAAAAATTGGACTCGATTAATCTAGACCATCCGATCTAAATTGACTCGGCTTAACAGACTAATGGTCCGGCCAGCTCGACATTCACGAGGACCAATCATATGCTGCCACCTAAGAACGTTGACCTGCTGACCTGTCGACCTGCCACGTCATCGTCTTCAACCTCTTGACGTATACCACAGAATGGACGGCCGAAATTCCTCCGGCGCCGATCGATGACCAAACCTAGACCGATTGACATGGAACTAGTGTCGTTTGGCTCGTCTCACTCTCTAGTTTAACATATTTAAGAATTAAAGCATTCTATCCATAGAATTAAAGGAAAAAGGCAAAGTGCCGAGTACGACCATGGTAGTTCAAACGCGAGATTCAGAGCATTTCAGGCCAATTAATTCATAGATAAGCTTGATACGAAGTTGAGAAAACTTATCTCGAGCTCCGATTGAGCTCGCATGGCCTAAATTTGGCTAGGCGAGATTGAACAGTGCTCGATTTATGGCGAAAAGTTTGGAGACTCGATTCGAAGTGTTAAAGCAAAACCGATGCAAAATAAAGATATGATGATGGTCAGTGATGTCTGGGGAACAAAAAGCACACACTAAATGCAAGAATGAACGTGAGACAGGTGAGTCGCCATTGATACACAGTGAGGAGCTTGAAACTGCGACTCACCTTTTTTCGCGATTTCAATGGGTGCGACCAGCGGCGATCGAATCCTGGAGCTTCAAGCACGGTTCCAGCGGTCTTCTTTGGCTTCGGTTTGGCTGGAGACGGCCTAACCAGCACCTTGCATTCGAGCTCGAGTTCTCGACGACGAGAGTCGGAGAACGAGCTCGCTCTCTCTCTCTCTCTCTCTCTCTCTCTCTCTCTCTCTCTCTCTCTCTCTCTCTCTCTCTCTCTGTGACATTCTGAATTTTCTGCCACTTTGAGACTATATAATGAGAAGAATCTATCGAAGTATTTCAGTTTTATTTTGCTCAGATCTGATCAATCTTGAGTAGACTAACCAAAAGGGAAAGGCTAACGCAAGACAAGGTACGTGGACCTAGGATAATCGAAAAAGGAATGACGCTTTGGCCATAAGGATTGTCGAGGGAACATTTAGAGCCAATAAGGCCGATTAGATGATGATTTAAGAATCCATTGCTAGCGTTATACGATTGGAGCGCGGGTGATGCCGCTTAACCAATGTATAATTTGCGAAATTTTCCTAAATCGATCAATGACGATCGAGGCCGTCGGAACTAGTAATGAACCCTCGCAATTACATGACAACCAAAATCATTTTATCTTGAGTCGTCTTAAGTGTGACGAGTCACAGAGTCGATACGCGTGACGTCTGCAAGAGCCGCCCATTAGTTCGAGATAAACTGAAGATACGATCGACGAGAAATCGACCATGAAATGGAAGCTCGAATTGACAATTGGAAATGAAGAATTTCAAAATTGAAAAAGGATTTGACGTTGCCTAGCCAATGGGCATTCAAAATGAGAAAAAACGAAGTTTCGGACGAAAAGTGCCAAATGATCGTTTTGCCCCTCAACCATTAACCTTGGCCTTAAGTTTATTAGAAGGGAAAAATAGTTATTTTGATCCTTGGAGCTGCCGAAAACTTGGATAAGAAGGAGTCAAAGATGGTCAAATGCAAGTTGGACAAGTATTTACAAGACGACAAGTGTCGTCCTTAGATTGGCCATGCATTAATTGCCATTAAATGCAATCTTGACAAATTTGGCACCAATTATTTGTGGAACACCTCCCCTATCTCTCTTTGGTCGTGCTCTCTTTCCCCCATCTCCATTTCCTTCAACTTTTCCTTCTTTTCCTCTCTAGCAAGAAACTGAACAGAAGACAGATTCTGCCCCTTCTGTTCGGTGTTCCCGAGTAGCACCTTCGGCCGTCGCCTTGCCGCCTCCGACCACCAGAAGCTAGATCAGTGTGTCCTTGACAAGCTCCAAGTGGAATTTTGTCATTTGGATAATTGTTTTTATCGGTGTGAGTTCGAGACCAAAACCGGACGGAATTCGCGCGAGCTGGGGCAAGGCTTTCGTTTACCCTCTTAAAGGCTTCGTTTGTCTTCAAATTTTCTGTGGGAGCTTCATCATATATGGTACTCAAGTTGGATGAGCTATGGCCACAAGTTCGGTAGTGTTAAAATAGTGTGAGTGATTAAAATTGGACAGATTCTGACCATTTGTGAGCCGAAAGGGAACGGGCTGAACGGAAGACCAAAAGAGGTGTTTTTGCTCCAAAACTCTTGGTGAGCCTCCTTAACGCATATATTACGGTTTTTGAAATATTATTTTGTCAGAAATTGGGACATAGGGTTGAGTTTTGGATTGATATAGACGGTTTAGATCAAACCAGTTTTTGTGTGCTACTGCCCTGTTCTGGCCGAACTTATTGGGGGTTCTTTGATGGGTATTTTGACTTCAAAATGACTCAAGAGGCTATTCAAAATGTTTATTGAGGTGTTAATGGGAAGTGTGTGAAGTGGATTGAGAATTAGAAGTGATTTAAGGGCTGTTGAAGTGAAAAACGTGAAGTGCCGACCGATTCGTCCACAACGCGCACTAATTTTGAATTGAGTCATTCTAAGTCGTCCGGTATCCAAATTGAGCTCAGTTTTCGCCCACATGTCCGTAAGATCTTGAAGTTTGAGATCCTGGAATTTTTTTCTCAAAAAGTCAGTAGAAAAATTGCAGTTTTGAGAGAATGAACCTGATCGTGGAGCCTAGAAAAGGGGCAGATTGGGGTGGAATGAAATTGTGTTGACTTGCCTTGATAGAACGACATTGACATGCTTAGGAGCATCAAATTAACATCGTGACGGCTTGAGAATAAGGTGTTGAGTGTGAAATTGAGATATATGTGCAAGGGAATTGAGAATCGAATGAGTTTTGATGTGAAATTTGTGAAATTTTCTAGGACCGTGCGTGATCCTTGTTGGCCGAGGGCTTGCTGAGCTAGGTAGCTCATTTGGATGGAATATGCTAGCTTGCTTGAGGAGGTAAGTGTTCTCTAAACTTTTACTTGAACATTAGGACACTACTGGATAGATTTGTTGGCTTGAATTGATTGTTTGACGAAGCCTATGGCTTGAATTGCTTGATGCAATTGTATGGTGTTTATATGGTGATGTGCCTTGTGATGTAAGTGGCTATTGAGCCCTAGTTTCGTGTGAATTGGCTATAGTGCATGTGCTATATAAGCGGCTATAGTGCCGATGTTATATGAATAGGCTATAGTTCCCGAGCGATCAATTGGCCTATGGCCCTAGAGATCGCATTGGCTGTGAGCCCAGTAATGATGATATCGATTGGCCTGTGGCCCCAGTGATATCATTTGCCTGTGAGCCCTGAGTAAGAATGACGATACTGATTGACCTGTGGCCCCGGTGGTATCAAGTGGCTACGAGCTCCAAAAGTACCGATTGGCTTGTGGCCCCAGTGGTACCATGTGATTGAAAGTTGAGACGATACCGATTGGCCTGTGGCCCCAGTGGTATCAAGTGACTGTGAGCCCTGAAATGGTAATTGGCTGTGAGCCCAAAGGTACCGATTGGCCTGTGGCCCCGGTGGTTCCAGATGATATTGTTGACACCTGATTTTTGATCAGTCTTTCATAGTTTATTTTTAAAAAATTCATAAAAAATCTATAAAAAGTTAAAAAAAATTAAAAAATCATCTTTGGTAGCCTTGACCAAGCTAAAGGAACCATTTTTGATAAAAAAAAATAATTTTTCATATTTTTTAATATTTTTTAATATTTTCCCAAAATAGAAAAATACATGAAAAATGAAGAAAAATAGCGTTCGATGTCGTAAAAATATAGAAAAGTAGTCAATATTTTTATTTTAATTTCTTTTACATTTTGAACTCATAAATAGTCAAAATTCAAGTTCAATTGCATGTGTTTCTTCACGACGCATAGAGTTGAATTTGGCAAAAAAATGTCATTCGAGTATTTTAATTTGTAAATTTCTACATCTTTTTTAGTCTTGACGTCCAATTAGATCGACCACCATCTACAATAAATGCCCATTGTTGAATATTTTCGTTTTTGTTTCACATGATTTCATGGTGTAAAACGCCGAGTGGATCCCCAAATATAATCGGGTCGGCATGAGCTCGATAGCTCGTCCAAGACCAAACCAGGGCACGGCGAACCCCATGTGAGTACTCTCGAACTCCTTCGATGCTTCCTAATGCTTTTCTTAGGTTAGATCGTGTGTAGAATGGCTAGGACAGCTAAATCATTCTTGAGCTGTGATTGATAAATAGGACCTTACTAGGAATGCCATGTGATTTATTTGCATATCTAGATTCCTTGAGTTGGGCATTTTATTACTGATTGTGATTGCTAGGATAATCACTCTTATCTACATGAATTTCTAGATTTAGGGTTCATACCTTACTCATCCGCATGAATCTCAGGCTAGAAAATTCAGTCAACTTAGGTACCGAAAGGGCGTCAACTCTGACAGTTGGTGTAACTAAGTCCCCGAAACCATTTCTCTGGTTCTCGCAGAATTGAATAGAAACTCCCAACTATTCGATTGGGTGGTCCAATCATACCCTAAAAAAATGATTGGTGGCGACTCCATGGCATGCACACTTAGCACATGTCACTAGACCACACTGAAAGTCGATCATGCATACCTCCGTTGCGATTTGGGTAATGGGCCTTGGGAGAGGCCCGCGTCCGACCAGACAGGACGGCCCATTAGCCCTCGAGAGCCCGACAACCTCAAGAGGGTCGCGACAGACTGGCGACTCCGCTGGGGACTGGTTCTTAACCATTTAGTGGACTTGAGCCGATTAAAAAGTTGATTGATTCTTCTAACCTAATTTTATGCAGATGCTCTCGAAAGTGAGGTGTATATGCTAACGAATGTGTTAGATGTTTTTGTAGACGGGAGAAATAAGGGGTGAAGTGCTTGTTAACTTTGTTTTATGCAGGCAGGAGTTTTGGATGTATGATTGTGTGGATGTTTATATTGAAGCGATGATTGTTAAATAAAATGCATGTCTTTTGCTTTAGCACGACACAATGAATACACACAATTGCGCCTAAAACCCCAGGCGCCCTCTTTAGGAACACAATAGAAGGAATTGAAAATGGAATCTCCGTGAGGAAAAACATGGGGTAATCCACTTTTCAATTCCGCTCACTTCGAACTATGGATTGAGTCCCAATGCAACGATAGTTGTGCAATGGAATCGGCTTTTCCCAGAATTCGAGGTGAGAACCTTGGCTTTAGGTACCAAGCCCTATCTTTTGATTTTTAGGAGTTTTCCCTCACTTGTCTCATGCGTTTGTCTATGGAAGGTTAGTATACCTAAACTGCTAAAAATACCGAGAAGCTTGATTTTCTCTTAAGTTTGGTTGGTAAGACTTTTCTATCCCTCGAACTTATTACAGCTCTTAATCATTATATTCATTGCATAATTCCGGTGATTGGATTAAATGCCATTTTGAGGATAGATAGGTGTGTTTTCCTCCCAATGTTCTTGATGGAAGATGAAGATGGTGTCATCCCATTACGAGCGCCGAGTGGACAAGAAGAGCCTGCTATGGACATCATTGAGGTATCATCTAATGAAAATGGGCTTGTCGCGAAGCCCACTTTCCGGTCCTGCATTTGCATACGCAGGTCGCTTGTTCGCGCCCAAGTTTCAACTTGTCGGGCCTCCGTCGGGGTCCGGGATTTGCACCCCCCTGCGCGTGCGCACGAGGCATAGTACTTATTACAATAGTTACCACTCAAAAGGAGTGTAACCACATATAAAACACTTCAAGGCATTCTTCCTTTCCTATGTGGGATTAGTGCTTTGTCACTTCCCACTTACAACTCAATGGTGTTCTTTGAGAAATAATTTATCATTCACTCACCCATCACAATACCTCATATTTTCCAACACCGTTCTCCTGTTTTCTCACCATAATGAAGAGATTTTTCAATTTTTCTTTTCATTTGTCCTGACACATCGCCTTTAACTATTCAGCGGTAAAGATTATTACAATCAACCGAATCAGGATACACTGATGTGATATTACGAGACGTTTTTTTTTTAATAATAAGGTGGCCTTGAAGATATTGATGTCCACTTGTTGGAGACTTGAATCCAATGTATTACATAAACAAAACTCACCAACTTGATCCTCGAGAACTTACAAATATGGCCTTTTTTTCTTTTTTGGGTCACATACAAATCTGGGTTTAAGCATAATTCTTTTTGTGTGTGGATGTGTAAAGATAAGTCTTCTTTGCACCACTTATTATACTTTAAGAAAATGAAAAAAAAAATTATCATATTATTGAGGTTCAACAATTGCAAGATAGGACGTAACCCAAAAAAAAATTTGCAAGATAGGATGTTAAGTAAACCCGATCATTTTATCATAAAGAACAAGTGTATGTCGAATTCAACATAATTTCTTAAGAAAATATAAACCCTAGTTCAATGGGATGGTTTTGCTTCTTTTGATAATTGATTTGCGTATGTTTGATGTGGATGGGATGGGAACCCCTTTGGAATATTCTTGAATAAAGCCAATCGCGTATTGGCTATATCTTAATGAAAGAGCGGTCCTACTAGGCACTAACATAATAAAAATGAAATAAAGGAAGGCGAATATTGGATTATTCGTTTCATTTGTAAGAGTTTAGGAAAAAGAGAAAGCGATAGAGACAAAATTATCTGAGGCAACAAGTGATAAGATTACATTTTCTTCTCATGCTTTGGGATAATTCAAATGAAAATGCCGGTGAAATCCTTGGGTGTGGACTATGGATCTCGGTAATCTAACCTTAGTTAAGGGTTTAACTAAACCCCAGTCAATTGCAAGAGATTCTTATATTTTTCGCTTGTGCTTTTTCAAATTCAATTTACATTGATATATCATATATACTAAACAATGAATATGATATGATATGAACATATCCGACTCTATTACTGCGATTCACCAACACATGACAGGATATGGCAAAATCCCTAGATTTCATATCCAATCCAATCATATCCTATCCTGACTAAAAATCCGAGTGAACAAACGCAGGTGTCCAATTAAAGATAGAAAAAGACCGATGTCAGCCACCTTAATCAAGACAAGAACGGTGACTTATAAGCACTCTATATTAGAAAAGAAAAGAGTCCATCAACTTGCTTAGTTATTGATGGGAGTACACAGTAGAAGTCCGATATCTTTGCCCAAAGAGATCATCAAGAGAAAACCCAATCCAAGTCCGAGTTCGTCAATATATCCAGTCAAACCCATCTTCACTCAAAAGTTTTAGCTAATGAATTATGCCAACTTGGATATATTAACTACTCTACATCACATTAATTCTCCAATGTGAAACTTCTTTAATACAACGTACTCATAATTCTTTAATATAACTCACATGGGCATCCCCATCACGAGTGAGCTCCGGTGTTAGGTTTGTTCCCCTTTAATCCAAGTATCCTTCCGCAACAACTTATCTCAACTTGAACCTTCTATCGCGACCCTCTCGAGCGTTGCCAGGCTCTTGAGGGCTAATGGGCCGCTTGATGTTGCCTGATCGGATGCGGGCCTCTCCCAAGGTCCACTATCCAAATTGCAACGGCTGAATATACATGGTCGACCTTCAGTGTGGTCTGGTGACATGTGATATGTGTACATGCTAAGGAGTCGCCACCAATCGTTTCGAGGAGGGTACGATCGGAAACCCTATCGAATAGTTGGGAGCAATCTATTCGATTCAGCGGAAACCAGAGAAACGGGATCGTGGACTTTGTTACGCCAACTGTCAGAGTTGACGCTATTTCGGCACCTAAGTTGAATGATTTATCTGATCCTAGGATTTCATACAGATGAGTGGGGTACGGATCCTAATTCTAGGAGTTCATGCAGACAGGAATGGCTACCCTATCACTCACAGTCAGTAAAAGTAAATGCGCAAATCAAGGATCCAATACATGCGGATAAAACACATGAAGACAGCATGGCATCCCTAATGAGGCCCTATTAGCCTAGAGAAGTATCAATCAAGGCTTAGGAGTGATTTGGACATGATTCGCCCATGAGGGGCAAAATCGTAATTTTGAGAAATTTGGGGACAATTTGCCTCAAAAGGGAAAAATCATCATTTCAGATGAAATATGCAGTCAAAAGATGGTGGAAATGGGATTGACAATCAAATCCTTCCATTTCCTATTTTTCAGGAATTTCCAGAATTTTTCTAGAATTTAAAAGTGATTTTACCTTTGGAGGGGTAAAATCGTCATTTTGAACAAAGATGAGACCTGAAAATCTCAAATATTAGGGTTGATCACCCACCTGACCCAAACCGTAATTTTAAGCAATTTTCAGGACTCGATTAGAATACGAAAGACGATTTACCCATTGAGGGGTAAAATTGTCATTTTGAGAAAAGGGACGGGACTCGAAAACCCAAGCCTAAGAATTGATCGCTTAACCGACCCTAGTTCTTACCTTGGCATTATCGGCTTTATCTCGCGTACACAGCAGAAGCGATTTACCCCTAAAGGATAATATCATCAATTCTCGGGAGAACGGATAAGAAACCCCAAAAATAGGGTTGACCAGTTGTTTGTGGTCAATCCTCGATTTCGGGGATTTTTGGAATTTCTAGGATTTTCCTACAATTTTTCTATATATTTTTTTGGGATTTTCTGTGATTTTCTAGCATTTTTTTTTGATTTTCTAGGATTTTTCTGTTTTTTTTATTTTTAAAATCATTTTTAGAAAATTGTTTTATCAAAAACATATTTCGGACCGGGTTTACCCGACCCACTCCGGTCGGGACCCGGACCGCGCGACCCACGGCCTAAAACGATGCCGTATCGCCTCTTTTTTTTTTTATTTTCGGATTAACCGGAATTGATCCGACGGCCCTCATTGAACCGCGTGGCTATTCCACGACCATCAGATGATCTAACTAGAATCTACGGCCTAGATTAAACGAAGACTCGACCAGGGCCGTTTGATTGACTTACTAAAATGTACGATGAAGATTAGAACCTAAGACTCGATCTGGATCGTCCACCTTCACTAACCTAAACGACGTTGCTCAGCCACTAACCTAAATGGCACCGTTTCGATTTGTTTTGATTTTTAGATTTAAAACTATTTTCAGATAATCCTAATTACTAATTGGATGGCCACCAATTTATTGGACTCGATTAATCCTAGCCGTTGGATCTAATCCAACTTGGCCTAACAAACTAACGGTCGAGTTGACTTAACATCCACGTAGACCAATCACGTGTTGCCACCTAGACCCTTGACTCGTTGACCTGCCACGCATGCATCGTCTTCAACCTCGCGACCGCCTCTGAACGAATGGCCACGACTCTCCGGCGATGATCCAACGGTGGAATCTTAACGGAATCGAACGCGACTGGCGGCAATTGACTCGTCTATGCTTCGCACGCAACATATCGCAAGATTACACGATTTAGTTCACAGAATCGAGCACGAGCAAGCACGAACCAGTACGTACACATGTACTCTAATCACGCGATTCATGGCGTATTAAATCAATTCATTAATACGGAAGCATCATTCAATGTTCAGGAGACTTACCTCGAGCTCCGATCGAGCTCGCTTGGCCCAGATTTGGCTGGGTGAGAATGAATAGTGTTCGGCAATTGAGGTTGAATTGGAAGACTCGATTCGATGTGTTAAGACGAAATCGATGCAAGACAGATATACGACGATGGTCAGTGATGTTTGGGGGTTAAAACGCCTACTCTAACTCGAACTATGATAATCGGAATCGAGTTCCGCCATTAAAGCACTGTAAGAAAGCTCGAAGGTTGAACTCACCTATTTCACGCGGCTAGTAGCGATCGACTCTTGCTACTTCAGGTGTGCTTCTGATGATTTTAGCAGGCTTCGGTTTAGCCAGAGACGGCCTAACCAGTTCTCTCTTTTTCAACTGAATCCCTACTCCTCCTCTAACAGAAAGCCTTCACAGGCTTGTATAGCTCTTCGAATTTTGGCGCCGAATCGAGGAAGTGTGCGCTAGCTTCAATCGCACGTGAGGCCACGTGCCTTTAGGTCCAAACGGCGTCGGGGACGATGGGCATTCTGTCCAACTCCGTTTGGTCCTCCGGCAAGCTCCATTTCATGGGAATTTGGCACGAATTTGGTCTGTTTTTGTCTTGGCTGACTTTTGCAGGTCCCGCTAGGTTGACCGGCTAATTACTCCTCCTCCCGGCGACGTCAGGTGATGTTGCCGGTGTCAATCGACGAGGGATGATGATGGGAACAAAACGCCCACCATCTCCCTTCCAATTAGTCGCGAATTAACCTTCAATTTGACAATCAAAATCGACCAAGGGGACTGTTCATCTGTGAGAGTCTAAGGAAGAAGATAGTACTGTAGGGAACCGGTTCGACCGGTCTGACCGGTTTCGAGTTGTAATTTTCCAAATTAAACCCAAATTAATGGGAAATGTTTTCAATTTGACCTCAGAATCGAACTTAGGGCATGAATTTTATCTAAAAATATGGTTTTGCCCAAAAATTCATGTCAATTTCAACAAAAATCCCAAGTTTTCATTTAATTGCAAATTGGGGAATTGTGCAATTGAAGGTTCAAATGATCAAATTGGACTAAATTACCAATGCCAATCAATTCAAAATGATGAAAACCACTGGGCAGTATGTTTAATTTACAATGATAGTCCTTGAATTGAAAGTAATTTCAATTATGCCCAATTTCAAGGATTAAAATGCAATTTAGTATACAATTTTGCCCAATTCGTGCAATTAAACAATCTGTGTGGTCAATTGGGTTAAATTACAATAAGGGAAAATTAGATTGAATGTCAAGATCCTAAAAAATGCCCAAGTTGCAAATTAAATGACTCAGCTGACATTTTTTTTTATCAAATTCAATCATATGTGTAACAAATGAACACCTAAAATTGAATCTGATTCTGGACTTTTTGTGAGGTAAAAAAGACAAGAGATTTAAAAGAAAAATATTGAATATTTTTTCATATTTTTGTGATCTCAAAAGCTATTTTTCTTGAATTTTCAAGTATTTTCCTAATTTCCAAAAATACTAAAAAAAGCGAAAAATATGAAACATTATTTTTTTTGTCAAAAATGGTTTCTTAGGCTTGGCCAAGGCCACCAAAGTTGATTTTATAATTGTTTGACTTTTTATGAATTTTTTATGACTTTTCTAAGAAATAACTAAAAAAGGTTGATCCAAAATCAGGTATCAACAGCTGCCCCTCTTTGAGAGGAATCTCACGAGAGGTTTCTCTCAAAGACAGGTGACACCTTAGTCTAGATCGACTCTACTGGGAAATAGAAAAATGAATTCTGAAATCTAATCTTTCTTGTCCTGCTGGTGAATGCTTTCCTTTATCTTTTGCCGATGTGAGAGAGAGAGGCGGGATAGAGATGCTCACCTGTTACTTACCTGCGAGATGCTCGTGCGGCATGCGCGGTGTATAGCTGATTCAAGTGGATACCTAGGTGCTCGTCTCTTGAGCATCCTAGGGCGGTTATACTCTAGCCTGTATGATAGGCCAAATCAGAGTGTGATTCCTATGTTTGACAGGAACCTGTGAATGACGTACCCGTTCTTTAGGGATTATCAGGGGCTTTGATCCGTATGGTAGATCAAACCATGAATAGGACTTATTTCTGCTAGGAACCTATGGATGACGCACCCGTTCTGTGGGGATTGTCGAACATTTTGATCCGTCAGGGGGATCAGGCCGTGAATAGGACTCCTTTCTGCTATGAACCTATGGATGACGCACCCGTTCTGTAGGGATTGTCGAACATTTTGATCCGTCATGGGGATCAGGCCGTGAATATGACTCATTTCTGCTATGAATCTATAGATGACGCACCCGTTCTGTAGGGATTGTCGAACATTTTGATCCGTTAGGGGGATCAGGCCGTGAATATGACTCCTTTTTACTAGGAACCTATGGATGACGCACCCGTTCTGTAGGGATTGTCGAACATTTTGCCGATCCTATACTTTGAGGAATCAATTAGGGTCTATACAAGTGAGGTGTACCTAACTCTTAGGTTTTACCAAATGAGATATTCTGGGTTTAGAGATTACCTAGAACTTCACAGAAAGCTGGTTCTGAAAATTATTCTTTTGATATGCCGGGTGTTATTCTGGGATTTGAGGACTCCAAGTATCTTGCAAAAAACTCAAACCTGCAAATTTTTTGATAATATCTTTCTGGGATTTGGGGGTTACCTGAAATCTCACAGAAAGACGATCTTGAATATTGTCCTTTCGACATTGGAGGTGGCATTCTGGGATCTGGGAGCTCCAGGCATCCTGCAGAAAGCTCAAACCTGTGAAACTGAAATCTCATGAAGAGATGATTCCGAAGATTGTCCTTTTGACATTGGAGGTGATATTCTGCGATCTGGGGACTCCAGGTGTAACGCCCGAAATCCCGACTCCTGTAAAAGTGTAATCCAGACGACAGTATGAATAAGAATTTCATTTTGGTTGCTTAAGTTATTTCGAGGATTTAGAATTTGAAATTGGATGATTTCCGTAATCGACGTTCGAATCGAGTTGGATTTTGTTCGGTTCGTCGATTCGCCTTAGGATTTGAATTTTCGAGTCGAAGCCTCGCCGTAGCCAAGCCGACCTCGAAGGATTCATTATCCCGATTGGATGGCCAATGTCCGATTTACCCTCGCGTGCAAAGTTACGGAATTGCCTCGGCCAAGAATGGAAGTTACAAAAATGCCCTTGGATATTTGATGTACTAAAGGACAAGGTTAATAATAGTGGTGGGCCAACCTTATCTTTAGGACACTCTTGTGGTCAATGGTCAAAAGGGGACAGCTGCAACTTCCCTCTCTCTCCTCCATCTTTTCACGACAACTTTCCCCCAAGCATTTTCTTCTTCTCGGTTTTGCTTGCTCCCTCAACCGACTCTCTTCTTCTCTTTCTATTTTTCACGACCACAACTTATCGAGCCACCACCAGACCTTCATCGACCGACCACCACTTCATCCTCAAGTTGTCGCCGCCCTCCAGCACCGCCGTCGCCGTCGAGGGTCGTCGGAAGGCCGGCTGGAAGTTGCTGGAGCAGATTTACTGCTCTGCTTGAACAGAAGCTTCAGCCGCTCCTTCTTGCTGCACGGTGGCTTCCGGCCACCACCACTACCTCACACGACTCCCTTACTCTCCCTCCGACACCCCTCTGCCGTCGCAAGTCGCCACCAGCCTCCGGAAAAGCCCAAGTGAGCTGTAAACCGAATCTGACTCCTATTTTGCCGGTTTTGAGCAGTTTCGGTTTCTGAGTTGGTTAGCCGCCCTTAGCTCGTTTCTTTGCTGAACTCCGGCCACCACACACACCCCGACACCCTTATGGACGTCCCCTAACAATTGCAAGTGGTGTCGTTGCCGTTAGAAGTTCAAATCAACCCCAAATCCGAACTGTACATACTATGTTTCCTCTGTTGCAGCTGCTGTTCGCCTCTATTTTTGGGCTGCCGGAGACTTCTCCAGCCACCACCAGCCGCCGTCGACCACCCTTGACGTCCGTGAACCTCCCCCCTCGACCTCGGACCCAACCACTACCTTGAGCCGCATGAAAACTGTGACGTTCATCCATGTTTTCCCCCTTGCGTTGCTGCCCTGTCACTGATTTTGGGCTGAATTAATTCTGCGGGTTGGATTTGCAGGGCTGTGGAGTTGGGTCGAAGCCCATTCTGAGTTGGGCCGTGTACTAGGGTGTTGAGCCAAGTGACTTGGGCTTTGTTTTGGGCCCGTGGGCTAAGTTAATTGGAGTTTGGGCCTATTGGACGATATTCGTGATTCGCGATCCGGTTAAGTTCAAAGTTTGGATCGAAGGTGTTATTTCAAGGAATTGGCGATGAGTTGACATCTAATTCTCGATTAGGTCGTTAATTATGTCTGGATTAGTTTGCTTAGAATAATAGGTGTTTAGGTAGTCCGATTAGGGTCGGTTTAGGCTAGAAGTGGATTTAGGTTAAATGACCCTAATTAACTAAGTTAGTTAATTTATAATC
This sequence comes from Rhodomyrtus psidioides, assembly GCA_021437785.1. Lineage (NCBI taxonomy): Eukaryota > Viridiplantae > Streptophyta > Magnoliopsida > Myrtales > Myrtaceae > Rhodomyrtus > Rhodomyrtus psidioides. Next base: position 14,473,068 of record JAILYB010000003.1, on the reverse strand, counting down.
GTTGGAATTATAATTGCTTGACTTATTCTTGGTTTCAATTGATGGCTTATTGTTAATGGTCAATTGAATGGCAAGAGTTATAGGATCGATGTGGAAATCTTGGCTTCGTGACTGTTTGATTTGGATGGCGAGTTATGTTGTGCATTCCTATGATTCTGTGTGACCCATTGGCATTATTTAGCATCAAATGGCCAAGGGCCAGTTCTTAAAGCGTATATGCGTGATCTCCCATTATGATTAAAGATAAGCTTGATTGATTGTTGGATGGCATGAGTGGTCACACGATGAGAGATGATGCGACGCCTGACAAGTTCATATCGCGCCCGGCATGCCAAGAGCATGGGGATATACGTGATGGCTTGTTGGAAGCCCGACTTTCTCTTGTACGGCACTGACGAGTACGGCGTAGGCTTGGATTGTCGGAAGCAGGTCGCAGCTTGTGATGGACCTGAACCCTCTGGAAGTCTAACCGTCGAGCCCGACAATGCTAAAAGTATTTGGGTAGTATGAATCTTATTACTATGCCCGGCATGCTAAAAAGCATGGGGTTTACTAATTGTCGCGGATCATCGACCTATAAACGGACTTGGTGTGATGTCTAGTGTCTGATTGATGCTTGTGTGCATTGTAAGGAATTGATTGATTGTTTGATCAATTTGAGTTGGCACGACATGTATCCGTACTCATCCTGCATTATGTGTGACTTTATTTGGGTAAGTTGCGTGTGGTTGAAAAATATTTGAATGCATTGCCTGGTAGGATGTCTGGACGAGTCATCGCCCTACCCAAGGCTTAGGCGTTGACTTCACTGGGATTTTATCTCACCCCTTCGTGGGAACATTTTTCAGGTCCGAAGTGATGCTGAGCCCTCTGGCAGTCGTTCTCCGACTTCTGATGTCGATCATGACTCTTCACCTGGACCTTTGGAGACCTTTGGTTCTTTTTGGAGTAGATGATGACCTAACCCTGCCTGATCCCTTTTTATTTTATAATGGATCCTAGAGAGCTTAGCCTGTAGCTCCGTAGGGTTAGTGATCATCTGCAGTTTACTGTACCAAGTTGACAACCATGTAGTTTGATATCCTACTATTGTTGATGTTGTATTGGACTATCCCTGTTATATTATATGTATGGGAGTTTGTTCGCTTCCACATGTGCCATTTGTTATTAGGTTCGATAGCGTGCCTGGGACGTTATCGTTATGACCAGCGGCGATTTGGTAGGGATATTACGTTCCCAGGGATTGGGGCGGGATACCAAGCATTTTGCAGAAAGTTCAAACCTGTAAAACTGAAATCTCATGAAGAGATGATTCCGAAGATTGTCCTTTTCGCAGCAAAGTCTACTTCTTGGACCTAGAGCTGTCATGGGTCTCATCAGAAGCTTAGACATAAAAGTTTATTCCTCATTTACAAAGATATTAGTCCTTTTGAGGTGACGATAAACATAATGCAGGTAAAGGTTCATTTTAACCTATGCAATTATGCAAAATGACTTAGGATGTTGGAGGTTATCCAAAACATTTTTCAGCATGCGAGGACGATCAAAGATCCTTGTGTGGAAAGTCCTTGGATCAAATAATTTGAAGTTTCCAACCATAGCTTGCTTTCTAGTATTCTATTGGAATATCTCTGTTAGAAAGGGTTTCTTACCAACTTTTATGACTTGGTCTTTTCATAACAAGAGCACTCGAATTTCCTAATGTTTTGTATTTGGGTTTTCGGGACCGTTCGCAGCGCATGCATTTGAATCAATCGGGAGGTCTTCACGGGACTGTAATGTTGGGCTTGGACATGATTTCCGAAAGGGGGACTCACTTTCTGAGTCAGGTCCTTTGAACACAAAATTTTCTTCATCTGCTCCGGGTTTACAAGTCAAGAACCCTGCAAAATGAGAAAGAAATAATCTTGCTCGAACTTCTTTGAGCTAAGCTTAGACATTAAACCCTACCTTAACCCAAATGCCTCAATCAGAAAAGACTTCTCAGGGTTGTAACATAGGTAGGTTTAGGGACAAAAAAGAAAGGCTTGTTTTTGGCTTAGAATACGCGAAGGGTTTAACATTGGTGATTGTCGCGACCCGTCCGAAATTTCCCCCCGATCCGACGGTGCGGGGGATTGATCTAGTTTGTGTGACGGGCGAATGGATTACCAATCGCGGGTCTTGGATCGGTGCGGGCCCTCCCAGGCCCATACCAAATCGCAGCGGGAGTATTTTTTAGAAGGATTCGACGATAAGAGTCGATCACTTTCGACCTTCAATGTGGTCGTGGTGGCATGTGCAACTTGTGCATGCATTTGGAGTCGCCACCGGTCTTTATTGAAGGGTAGACCGGAAACCTTACTGACCGATTGGGAGAGATCGATCAGTTCTGCGGAACCAGATATTTTGGGTTCGGGGACTTGGTTACGTCGGTGTCATTACCAACGCCCTTTCGGTACCTAACGCGAGTGATTTTCCTAGCTAAGAGTTCATGCAGGCGCAATTTTAGGTGAGGTAGGCTTGATTCAGGGTTTCATGCAGATTGGAAGACTATTCCTATCAATCACAATCAATTTAAATGAAAACGCAATCAAGTACATAAATAAATCACATCAATGCACATCAATTCAAATCAATGGCTTCCTAATATAGCCATAAGGGTTTAGGGAAGATGTGATTTCGGACCGAGGGTAAAATGGGAAGATTTGGGGATGATTAGCCCGAAGGGCAAAATCGTCAATTTTTGGAAGGTTTGGATACCGAATTACCCAAAATATTCCATGGCCAGTTGTTTGTGGCCATTTCCCATTTTTGAGAATTTTTTTGGAATTTTTTGATTTTTCTTCAATTTTGGAAGACGATTCGCCCAAAGGGCAAAATCGTCATTTTAAGAAGGGTCGGGGTTCAAAACGCCCGGGATGAGACTTGGCCAGTTGTTTGTGGCCATTTCCTATTTTTTTGGGATTTTCCAGGATTTTTTAGAATTTTTTTGGAAGACGGTTTGCCGGAAGGCCAAAACCGTCATTTCTAGAAAGACCGGGGATCGAAAGACCCGGAACATGTCATAGCCAGTTGAATGTGGCCATTTCCTATTTTCTGGAATTTTTTAGAATTTTTCTGAATTTTCCGAATTTTTTTGAATTTTTTATGATTTTGTAATAATTTTTTTGAATTTTTTAATTTTTTTTATTATTTTCTGAATTTTTAATATTTTAAAAAAAAATTATCCGGGCCGGGTTGGACCCGGTCCACGCCTCTCGGGCGCCCGGTCCAACCGTAAGGGTAAAAAACGACAGCGTTTGCATTTCTAAAGATTTTTGTATTTTTTATCAATTTTTTTTTATTTTTTATACATTTTATTTATTCATCCGAAAATCCCTGGATCTAACGATCCGCATCGTGCCACGTGGCTTCATCATATGCGTCCGATCTTCCACTAGATCGGACGATTGACAGAGAGCAACGTGGCCCGATATTGACCATTGGATCAAATTCATTGAAAAACATTTAATAAATCAGAAAAAGCCGAGATCGCGACACGTGGCGTCTTCCAGGCCGTTCGATCTGTTTTATTAATTTCGAACTGGCCCCACCGCTGACGTGGCTGCCGACGTGGCACGCCACGTCAGCGTTTGACCATTGACCACCGGCGACCTCGCCGGAGAAGACGATGAACAGTGAAATTTCCGGCGAGGTCGTCGGAAATCTCGCCGGAAAATCGCGAACCGCCCCCAAAGCTTGGTATTTTTCACCCATTTCTTTAGCATTCGACTCCCCATCGGCCCAGCATCAATATTCAACAAAAACATGGCACATTTTACGCCGGAAAACGGTCAAACAAGCCTCCCCCGAACCGGCGCCGGCGAGGTGAGTTAAAAATTTTTTTGTCATCAAAACTCAATTCCATCCGTTCAAATGGCATCTCAGGGAGGTTTAGGGACTTACCTGAGGTCGCCCCGCGCTCGACGACCGTCGAAACTCCTCCGACGAGCCCCAATCCGAACCGTAGCCGACGGAGCTCCCAAGCTCGGTTTTTATCGCGTCATAATGCAAAAATAAGGGCAAGTTCGGCGTAAGGTCGGTTCTAAGAGAGTTAAGAGGTGAAATGCGCAATGACAGGGCTCGAGGACTACATGGCCGAGAGCCAAAAATCGCGAAGCCCATTTGGGCGTTTCATCGAACATATGACGTGCACTATGGAAATAGAGGTCGGGGAGGAAAACCAACCTATCCGGGGCTTGTTGATGGCAACGGCTATCTTGACAACGATCCACAGAGCGTCTAGGAAGCTCAGAGTGATCGTCTTTCCTCCGTTTGCTCGAAAAATTTCCTTTCTCTCTTTTTTTTCTTCCTTTTGCTCCATGGCCGAGACCTCCATTTATAGGGGTTTTTGGTGATTATTTTATGGCCGGCGGCGACCACCACCTCCACCATCGTGTTGCTCGTCGACTCAGCTCCACTTTCTCCTTCATGGCCGACCACTTTCGCGCGCTGAATCAACCTCCATTTCTCCTCCAAAGTGCGCCACTCAAGCTACTTTTGGTTCGCCGGCCATGGTCTGCAACTAAGTTGCAGACCCGATCGGACCGGGTCGGGTCGGATCTGACCCGACCGGCCCGGTTCGACCAAATCGTCCGAATTGAGCCCCAATTTGACCTCTTTTTATGAAATTGATGGCAAAATCTGACTCCTTGACATATTTTCTATCAAATAGGGGTATTTTCGTGAAACAATTGATTGAAATTTAATGAAAATCCCAAATTGCCCTTAGGATCCGAAAATGATTTTCGCCTAATCGGAAGTCCAAACGACCAAATTAGTCCAAATTGAGGCCACCAATGGATTCATCATGATGAAAAGCATAGGGTAGAGGTGTTTAATTTCAATGGTTATGCCCGTATGAAATTTAATTTCAAAAATTGTGAAACCGGGGACTAAATTGAAAGATTTTTGTGCAATTAAGCCCTTTTGGCTAAAATTGGTCAAATTGGAGGACAAATTGACCCAATTGCATTTCAAGACTTTATAAACCATTGTCATAACTTATAAAGAGTGAGAATTAAAAATTAAAAGACTCAAAAAGGATTTTTTAGGCTCGTTTCGGTTTTATGTTTGTGAAGGAACCTCATGAATCGAGCCAAATTTCCCTGATAAAAAGTGAAAATATTAAGAAGGGAATTAAAATAAAATTTTTGAATATTTTTGTGTAATTTTCCGACCACGGATAGTATTTTTTCTGATTTTTTTGGGTATTTTAATAATTAAATAAATTCCAAAAAATATTAAAAAATACAAAAAATATTTTTTGTTCAAAATTGGCTCCTAAGGCTGGGCTAAGGCTTCCAAAGTTTATTTTGTAATTTTTTGACCTTTTTTTGATATTTTTAATTAATTTTAGAAATAAAAACTAAAATAAAAGATAGTCAAAAATCAGGTGTCAACAGTGATGACTGCAGGTTTGCTGCCAATCTGGTCCCTTGCGGTTCAAAGAGTGCCTCAGTCTTTTAGGTGCATTGGTAGTCTTTGGGAGAACTTCTCTCTCGCGTTAGTCTGGCGTCAACATCTGAATGTGACATAATTTGGGAGTATATTTTACAATCAGATCTCACTAGTGACCTATACACATATAATACCATCTTTTGGCATTTACAAGGTCAAACACAAGATTCACAAGTGTACAAATATTAGGATGGGCATTGACATTGCTTTTACCAGGCACTTTGCTTTTTCTTGATGCCCAAAATTGGATTTTTCTCTTTTTTGTTTTTGTTAAAATCCCACATTTTTCTTTTTCTTTTTGGAATTAGGATTTTCAAATAAGTGTGCTAGATGTACAACTTAAATCTCAGTACTCAGAAATTAACCCGGGAATTTTTATCATTCCTATTCTTTTGAACTCTTCCACTCTTGGGGTGACGTCGCTTCCTCTCTTGGGGACATGCAATGATCACCAACGGGTTTGTGAAACGAACGTATTGGCTCAACTAGGCTGTGCAAAGGGTGAAAGTGTATAGGATAGAGAAACGAATGCTTTTCGTCATCCTAAAGCACCTGAATTACCATAGAAGTCAAAATGACAAGCAACACACAAAGATTGATGCAAGTCTGAGCAAGAGCATTTCTAACTATTTACCTCATGATATTGTTGGACTCACCTCCAGTCGGCCCCAATGTGGGTTGGTTCTTGGCAAGGGTAAAGAATGCAACCGTCGTTCAAAGGGTTATCAATGGTCACCTGTAGTATTTAGGATAGATAAATGAATGCCTCTGTCATCTCAATCTATGTAATCGATGCGAAGGGCCCTTATATCCTCAGATCCAGGCTTTCCTATTCTCACACTTCACTCATCTCTCGAGTGTATGTAGGACGTGTTTGGATTAGGTTCGCCTTCCATCAAGAGGAACATCCCTGCTAGATAGTCTAAGCAAGCTACGTTTTTGAAAAAATCACTTTATTTTTCTCTAAGCGTTTTGCTCTACAAGAGATTCCAATGATGCATCCTCTACATTTGGACCATGTTTGGAACAACCTCCGGTTATGACAGGAGTGCAATAAATGTCAGGAATTTATTTTTCGAAAACGAGGTTTATTTCCAAGTTCAAGCATGTGAATGTTCATTCTCTTGTTCTTTTCGTCTTATAGGGAGTGAGAGACTTTACTGTGTTTCTCCATTGTTGTTTTTTGTCTTCATCAGACGTTCCTGCATGTAGGATAGAATAGACACTCTTGTGAGTGAAAGATGGTTTAACCCTTGATGGAACAGATACATATCACCTGGTTCTTTGAGGTTGAAGACCCTTCTGTCCAGCGTTCCATTTGGATGAATCCAATTTTGAGTCTGCTTCTTGGAATCCTGCAAAACTGAACGCACGCTAGTGTATGCATGGATGCATGTTATGCTTATGTAATGGCTATTATAGCGATTCGGATCTATTCGGGACAAGCCACAAAACCAACATCTGATTTTTCATTTCAGGGATAATACTTCTTCATAGCATCTGAATTTACAGGGTGCCTCAATTCTTCTCATTCTGAATTTACAAGAATCAACGCTCCTCCTATGAGAATCTTCTTGACAATATAGGGGCCTTCGTAATTCGGGGTAAACTTGCCTCCCGGGTGGACAGCATTTGGCAGAGTCTTCTTTACCACCAAGTCATTTACCTCAAAACTTATGGTTCTAACCTTTCGATTGAATGACTTGGCCACCCTTTTCTGGTAGCCTTGACCATGACAGATCGCTCTGAGACGCTTCTCCTCTATTAAATTTAGCTGTTCATATCTGTGCTTCGAGTATTCTGTTTCGAAAAGTTTACCCATCTGATAAGATTCTTAAAGAGGGAACCTTAACTTCCACGGGCAGGACCGCTTCCATCCCATATACCAGAGCGTAAGGAGTTGCCCCTGTAGAAGTCCTGATCGAAGTTCGATACGCCATTAAGGCAAAGGGTAGCCTTTCATGCCAATCCCTATAATTCTCTACAGTCTTAGCCAGGATCTTTTTGATATTTTTGTTAGCTGCTTCTAATGCCCCATTCATCTGTAGGCGGTAAGGGGAAGAATTAAGATGTCGAACGCCAAAACGGTCTAGTAGATCATCGACAATCTTGTTGTTTAGGTTGAACCCATTATATGTAATGATCGTTTGAGGGGTACCATATCGAGAGATTATGTCTTTCTTAATAAACTTCGCCACACTTCTTGCGGTGACATTTTTGTAAGAATTAGCATCTATCTACTTTGTGAAGTAATCAATCACCACCAGGATGAAACGATGACCATTTGAAGCCGTCGAATTAATAGGTCATATCATGTCTATCCCCCATATAGAAAAAGGCCAGGCTTCAGACATTTGATATAGTTCATTCGGGGGCGCATTGATCCTATCGCCATATATTTGGCACTGGTGGCATGACTGGACATGCTGGCAGCAGTCTGATTCAATAGTCATCCAATAATATCCGAGCCGCATGATTTTCTTAGCAAGGAGGTGGCCGTTCATATGGGACCCGCATATACCTTTATGGATCTCCTTCATGAGAACATTTGCTTCTTTAACATCTAGGCATCTTAACAGAGTGGAGTCAAATGACCTTTTGTACAGAACTTGTCCACTGAGGAAGAACTTGCTGGCCATCCTGGTTATGTATCTCCGGTCTCCCGCCTGACATCCTTCAGGAAACTCCCCCTTTAAGAGATAATTCTTAATGTCATAGTACCACGGCTCTCCGTCGAATTCTTCTTCTATCATCATACAGTAGGCCGATTTTTCTACTCTGCTAATTCTCAGTGGTTCTATCGCTAATCCACCAGTTACTTGTAACATTGAGGCCAGTGTGGCTAGTGCATCTGCAAACTGGTTATGAGATCTTGGTATGTATTCAAATGACACATCTTCGAACTTAAGTGTCAATTCTTCAAGGTATTCATGATAAGGGATGAGTTTTGCGTCCTTAGTTTTCCACTCTCCCTGTGTCTGTAAAATGATGAGCATGGAATCTCCATAAACTTGTAGCCTAGGTATTCCCATGGAAATGGCTAATTGTAAGCCTAGAATACACGCCTCGCTTTCTGAGATATTGTTGGTGCAAGGGAAAGTCATCTTTGCCCCAACAGGATAATGTTGATGGTATGGGGATATCAATACTGCCCCGGTGCCGGCTCTTGATATGTTAACAGCGCCATCGAAATACATGACCCACTTATCCTCCGCGAGGTTCAAAACTTGATTTTCTGTCTTTGTTTTTCCAGAAGACTTGCAACTTTGTGAGTTTTCCACCAACATATCAGCTATGGCTCTCCCTTTTACTGATTTTTGTGGAGAACACCTAATGTCAAACTCAGATAACATCACCTGCCATTTTGCTAACTTCCTAATCAGAACGGGCTTCTCCAAGAGGTACTTGACAGGGTCATTTTCTGTTACCAGCTGAATATGGTGATGTAAGGTATACTGCCTTAACCTGCGAAGTACCCATATAGTTGCTACGCAAGCCATTTCAACATGTATGTATTTTGCTTCAAACAAGGTGAATTTCTTGCTCAAGTAATAGACGGCTCTTTCTTTTCCATTCATGGGGCTTGTTTGGGCGAGTAAGGCTCCTAAATATTCTTGCTGTATAGTCAAATATAAGGTCAAAGGATGACCTGGGATGGGCGGCACAAGTACTGATGGAGTGATTAGATAGTCCTTGATCTTTTGGATCGCCTGGCTGCATTCTGCGTCCCATGTCACTTTTGCACCCTTCTTGAGTAGCTTGAAGATTGGTTTAGCTACGTCTGATAACTGATTGATGAATCTGGCAATATAGTTTAATCTCCCCAGAAGACTTCTTACTTCTTTTACCGTGGATGGAGTTGCTAAATCATGGATAGCTTGAATCTTTGAATGATCAATCTCAATGCCCCTGTTACTGACCATGAATCTGAGAAGTTTCTCAGATTTTTCCCCAAACACACATTTGTTAGGGTTCAACCTCAACTTGTATCTGCGCAGTCGCTCAAATAGTTTTCTTAACACCTGAATGTGATCCTATCCCTTCCTGAATTTGGTGATCATGTCATCGACATATACCTCGATTTCTTTATGGATCATGTCGTGGAATAATGTGATCATAGTCTTCTGATAGGTGGCCCCAGCGTTCTTCAGTTCGAAGGGCATAACCTTACAGCAAAAGTTTCCCTAGGGAGCGGTAAAGGTCGTTTTTGGTTTGTCCTCCTTCTTCATGAGGATCTGGTTATATTCGGATAATCCATCTGTGAATGAGAATAGTTCGTACCCTGCGGTACTATCAACCAGTACGTCAATGTGAGGTAGTGGGAAATCATCCTTCGGGCTTGCTCTATTCAAGTCTCTATAATGTACGCAGATCTGAACCTTGTCGTCCTTTTTCATGACGGTGACTATGTTCGCAATCCAGTCCAAGTATGAGATAGTTTCAATAAAGCCTACCCTGAGAAGCTTCATCACCTCTTCTTTAATTTTGTCTTCCAACTCAGCTTTCATCCGTCTACTGCCTTGCCTAACAGGTTTGACACTAAGATCCGTGGGTAATGCATGTTCCACAATTCTAGGATCCAAACCCGGCATGTCGACATATGACCATGCGAAGACGTCCTGATACTCCCTCAGTAATTCGGTAAACCTAAGCCTTTCATCTCGGGACAAATGTCCACCGATTTTGACTTCCTTGATATTCATAGAGTCCCCCAAGTTAATAACAACTGGTTCCTCTGAAGTGTGAGGTATTGAATCTTCAAAGACACTCCATTCTCTGCTGATAGATGCGTAACCTTCATCATCATCCTCTTCTTCAATATTGTAGGAACAACCAACATGATGATCTGAATCGCACAACAACCTGGTATGTATGTTTGAGATGATATGCCTGAAATGTCATGAGCATGGTTAGTCTACACTTCATATGGAAATGCCATGCATGAGTGTGAAAAATCTTTTCGAAAGAGATTTCAAAATAAGTGGAGGTGTAAATGGGATTAGTCCTCATATCATAGGACATCCTTGTCCCTGAGAAATCTTTTGGAAATCAAGAGTCATATGGAAAATCAGGCCTTAAACTTATGTGTGGAAGGCTAATATCATCATCGGGCTGATTTGTGGTTCCATATGCCCTTAACAAAACTTGTGTGATTTTATTGAATGCAAAATGAGCCGCATTACAAGCTATACTATTTGGACCAACGGCCGGAGATCCAAAGGCGTTTTTCTACATTTATTTCCAACAACAATACTAAAGGTGTAATGAAATGCGAGAAATTTAAATGCAGTATTGAAAGTAGGGAGGATATTTCTTTACTCAGAAGTAGCGGCTTCATCACCCAGCCATCTATGATGACGTTCACGAAGTTATCTTCTAGGAAAGGGTTTGCTAGATCTGGTTCTACTGTTGAAGATACATCTTCTTCTGACAACCACCTGGAGTTCTTGCTGAAGTATTCATTCAAAGGGTTGTTGAATATCTTGGATTCACCTTTCCAAGCTGGAGAACCAATGAATGAATCTCTCTGATTTTTCCGGCCTCCATGGTGTCCCAAGCTCTTGCCTCGGCCTCGGCCTGTTGTCTTAGGGGTAGATTCGCCTAGGCGGCTTTTCTGATACCCCAAGCCCATCCTATACTGCTTAGGTTTCAACTGTAGAGGGGTATTCATTCCCTGACCATATTTTCCCAGGCCTTCTTCAGGCTTATACCCATACGCCAGTAGCATTTTGGTTGATAAAAGGTTGGCTTCAAAAATGCAAGGAGTTCTCAATCTTGCCCCCACGGGGGTGTGTACTGCTGCCACCAGCGCTAGGGAATGATAACTTGCTTCCACTCTAGTTTCGGGTTCAATGTAGGGAATGGCGCTGCTCTGATATGTTTGGAGGTCAACTTCTCCATGCACGGTGATCACATTCCCATCTACCACAAATCGTACTTTCTGATGTAGGCTTAAAGGTACGGCTCCTGCTACATGAATCCAAGGTCTTCCCAACAGGAATCCGAATGCACTAGGCAAATCCAATACTTGGAAATTTATAGAGAATCTGGTTGGGCCGATGAGTACGTCAAGCTCAATCTCACCTACCACAGTCTTCTTCATCCCATGAAAAGCTCTTACGGCTGTTTTGGAGGCTTTAATCATTTCTTCTTTGATGCCTAAACTCTTCAAGGTAGCTAGAGGGCATACCGTTGTCAATCAGCACATGTGCTATTCTTTTTCCATTGCACTGTGCAGTAATATATAAGGCCTTGTTGTGTCCTCTTCCTTCCATGGGGAAGTCTTCATCTGAGAAGCTCGATTGGTCTTTCAGGAGGATCGCCCCTATGAAGTCCCCTAACTGCACATCATTAATCGTTTCAGGGACATGCACCTCATTTAGTATCTTCAACAGTGCATTTTTGTGTTTCTCTGAATTGATGAACAAATCCAGTAGGGATATTTGAGCCGGCATCTTCTGCTGTCTCTTTATCAGCTATATCGGGTGCAAATGATGGACTCGAGTTGTTCTGATTATGGGCCACTGCCTGTCTGGCGTGGGAGGCTTCCAACATTGCCTTAATGTCGGCCATCATAGTTGCCATATCAGTCATCTGCATCTCCAGTATGTCCACTCACGGGGTCAACTCCTGCTGTTCCATTCTTGTCTTAAGCCGGGTGCGAAAACGATGTGTTGGTAATTCCGGGATTAGAGTGTACCTATTTTTTAAAGGAATTTCAGTGAGTATTTCTTCAGTATTGGCAAAAGGAAGTACTCCATCCTTCTAATTGCATGTTTTCTATTAGTGAACGAGAAAAAGGACTACCTTGTGAGCCTTAGTCTCATGTGGGTAGTTCTTTTAATCGTTCTAAAAAAGAATTCATGAAATTAAAAGAAGTGTAATTTTTTATGATAGTTTTTATGTGTTTGTAAAACATGGCCACACTCATGCATATGCGTTCAAAGTAATATCCAGTACAAGTGAGTAAGCATGAAAAGGCATTATAATGTTTACTTATTTTACACTTGACAGGATAGCCTATACAAGTCTAGGACGTTTGAGGTCTAAGGTGTCCTCATTATCCCAACGTGGATCCATCTCTTCAGTCTGGAAGTCTTCATCTTCTAAATACGACGGCGGCCCCATATCTTCGGGTATGTACGGCTCTACTCTAGGCACGTACGGTACAATGTCTTCGGGTACATAAGGCTCGACAAGACTGCGTCTGACTGCCTCAAAGTGTTGAATGTATTCCGTGGTAGCCCTGTGAATGTTCTCCATGCGAGTCATTTTTTTTTGCCACCTTATAACTTCAGCCTGAGAGTTCTTCAAAGAGCGTACAATAAATTCCACCTTAGCGTCAAGTTGTTTCCTCTCTTCTCCTGCAATGGTCCCTTTTGGTATGTCAAATGAGAAGATACCATGCCGATGTCGAGAAGGAATTTCCTGTAATACCCCAAATTGCCGAATAACCCTCTTAGGATAATATGCGGTAGCGCCTGTGAATCCTAGCAAAGGGACTGGGTTTTCGTCATTACATGTGAGCCTGACTTTGCCCAGTGTTGGCAATCCAAGCCGCCATCGGAGCTGTTCCGGTTTCAGAGTTCCATGGAAGTTCTTCCATTCTATGAAGTTGAACTTAGGAATACGTGTATGGGTTCTGACAAAGGTTTTAAGAGGATGGGCATCAGAACTAATCTCAGTGAAACCCATGCGGATATGGACCTGTCTGATATAAGATGTGAACCACAGGTACAGAAGATCACTAGAGGCTCTAAAGATTCCATTCTTATTTTTCTTGAAGCGATTTAGGGAAAGAAATGTCTCAGCAAGGATAATGTTTGAGTAATCCCACCCACAACAGACTTGTCTGACTACTACGGCCATAATAGGGTCGAAGGTGACAGACGAGATCAGGAATAGCACAAAGCTAAAGAAGGCCAAGACAAAGGCTCTACTAGATTTAGTCCCTTTAGCAATAGGGAGGCTGGGGAATCGATCTAGAAGGAAGGATAGTGAAATTCGTCCAGAATTGCTTTTGGCATTTGTTTTGATTTCGTTGAGGCTTGTGTCAAGGAATTCGGCTAGTTGACTCAAGGGCTCAAATCCTATGGGAGGTTGAACTAGTAAGTGAGTGAATTCAACTCCGATGGCGGTGCTGTATTCTTCGAGAGTATGGGTAACTTCCAGCCCTTCCAAGCAGAATGTAGCGATGGTGGGATCCCAATAAAGTGCCATGGCTTGAATGGAGGCAGGTGGGCACTCAGTCTTCAGCAGGTCCAATAGATACCCTAGCCGTGATTTGGCGTATTTCTGGCTGGCTTCGCCCATACTATCCCACCATGATAGGAGCTCGGTCCGATGAACTTTACACACTTGAATATCATTCTTTCCCATCAAGTCTAAAATATGCAAATGATTTTGAAAAGTCAATCGTAAAAAATTACTTTAAACATGTGATTATGCAAATGCCATGAAGTATGCATGGACCAACTTAATTGCATTGTTCAATTGAAGAAATAAAAATTAGAACCTTTTTCAGGTACTGAAGACCTGACTTGAAGTCTAATTTTAATTTCAGGAAAGTAAATTATGCAATTTAGTCAGGTTCACTCTAGCGACTAAGGGAAACAACAACGTCACATTCCATTGGTCAAAACATCAAATGGGATGAGAGCGGAATGAATCCCCTATTACAACCAGGACGCCTAACGAAAGAAAGGTAAAGAGAGACTCTTCAAACAAAAAAGCCATAAAAGGCCGATGGAATGTGAGGATATAAACCACACCTTCCTAAAGGTCTATTCTTCTTCACAATGATAGTCAATCAGGTACCTTTCTGCAGTTGAGTGTAAGGGATCTCCTTCGGTGGATTGATCGAGGCATCTCAGCTCCTTTGGCCATTCTCTGGTCCATGGTATAATGACTTCTGGAGTCTTATCGCGTCTGGTCTTTTTGAGTATGATACGTTTCGGTCTTGTCTTAATCGCATGGCGTCTCCTTTTTCCCCAAAGGGTGATCATAGGTATATCTTCCTTAGCTTGCCTTTCGGCTTTTTGACGAGCATACGCGTCCCTAGCTAAGCAGTTGCAATGTTGCTTCTTCATCTCCGAGTAATCCTTGAACATCTCGTCTGCTTGTCGCTTGAATCTGAGGTTGTCGACATAGTAGCGGGTTTCACAATCTTCAGCATATCCCAACTTGCGTCCAGTCAGGTCTCGGCCATGCAGGAACCTAGTAAAGTGCAGTCTTGTGTTTGGTCCAGGGCGAGTGACTTTCCTTAGGTACTCGAAGGTTACCAATTCTGTCGAACTTTTAGGAAACAACGACATCCTACCCCATTATCGTTGTTATTTCAATTAGTCACTTGAGTGATTTTCATGATGCATGCAAATGCATGTAAAATGTATGTAATGTATGAGTCATACTATGGAACATGGAATAGTAATGTACATTGAAAATAAATACCTTACCAACCAGACTCGCGGATGTGAAATGTTCCCCTGTAACAACGGGCGATTTTAGGTATACCAACCATTCATAGACATGCGCATGAGACAAGTGGGTATACTCTAAAGAATTAGAAATCAGGTGAGGAACCTATGGCTGAGGCTCCCATGATCCAAATGAGGCATATTCCTCCCCAAGGGTACCCACCCAAGAGGGCTAGATAGAGCCAATTTGGATTGTGAGCGGGAACGAACACGAAAGTCTCAATTGCCATCAAACACGAGATCCTTTCGCATCATTTCCCTATCTAAGGTAACCTAGAGGTGGTTTGCAGTCGGGGTTTGACCGCTAGTGTGTGCGATGTGTCGTGATCATCACAATGTAAGGTCATGCACAGCAGTTTGTATCAAACACCGCTTCAATATATGCTAAAGATAAACATACATTCCCAACTCCAACCTGCAGGAAAGATGTCAACAATCACTTCACCCTTTATTTCTCCAATCTGCAAAAACATATAACATCATAGTTAGCATGCATACCTCACCTTCAAGAGCATCTGTAGAAAATAACGTCAGATAAACCAATCAACCTTTTAATCGGCTCAAGTCCTCTGGAATTCTTAACTAGAGATTCTGGGTTAGAATAGTCCCCAGCGGAGTCGCCAGTCTGTCGCGACCCTCTCGAGCGTTGCCGGGCTCTCAAGGGTTAATGGGCCGCCCGATGTTGCCTGATCGGATGTGGGCCTCTCCCAAGGTCCATTACCCAAATCGCAACGGCTGAATATACGTACTCGACCTTCGGTGTGGTCTGGTGACATGTGATATGTGTACATGCCAAGGAGTCGCCACCAATCATTTCGTGGAGGGTATGATCGGAATCCTAATCGAATATTTGGGAGCGATCTATTCAATTATGCGGAAACCAGAGAAACGGGATCAAGGACTTTGTTACGTCAACTGTCAGAGTTGACGCCCTTTCGGCACCTAAGTTGAATGATTTATCTGATCCTAGGATTTTATACAGATGAGTGGGGTATGGATCCTAATTCTAGGAGTTCATGCAGACAGGAATGGCTACCCTATCACTCACAGTTAGTAAAAGTAAATGCGCAAATCAAGGATCCAATACATGCGGATAAAACACATGAAGACAGCATGGCATCCCTAATGAGGCCCTATTAGCCTAGAGAAGTATCAATCAAGGCTTAGGAGTGATTTGGACATGATTCGCCCATGAGAGGCAGAATCGTAATTTTGAAAAATTTTGGGACAATTTACCTCAAAAGGGAAAAATCATCATTTCAGATGAAATATGCAGTCAAAAGATGGTGAAAATTGGATTGGCGATCAAATCCTTCCATTTCCTATTTTTCAAAAATTTCCAGAATTTTTCTGGAATTTAAAAGTGATTTTACCTTTGGATGGGTAAAATCATCATTTTGAACAAAGATGAGAACTGAAAATCTCAAATATTAGGGTTGGTCACCCACCGGGTTAACACGACCCACTCGGGTCGGGACCTGGCCCAGACCCGAACCGCGCGACCCACGGCCTAAAACGACGCCGTATCGCCTCTATTTTTATTTTCGGATTAACCGGACTTGATCCGACGGCCCTCATTGAACCTCGTGGCTAATCCACGACCACCGGATGATCTGACTGGAATCTACGGCCTAGATTAAACGAAGAATCGACCAGGGTCGTTTGATTGACTTACTAAAATATACGATCAGGATTAGAACCTAAGACTCAATCTGGACCGTCCACCTTCACTAACCTAAACGACGTCGCTCAGCCACTAACCTAAACGGCACCGTTTCGATTTGTTTTGATTTTCTGATTTAAAACTATTTTCGGATAATCCTAATTACTAATCGGACGGCCACCA
This sequence comes from Rhodomyrtus psidioides, assembly GCA_021437785.1. NCBI lineage: Eukaryota > Viridiplantae > Streptophyta > Magnoliopsida > Myrtales > Myrtaceae > Rhodomyrtus > Rhodomyrtus psidioides. The sequence goes on along the minus strand of JAILYB010000003.1, from coordinate 14,456,265 downwards.
ATTTATTGGACTCGATTAATCCTAGCCGTTGGATCTAATCCAACTCGGCCTAACAAACTAACGGTCGAGCTGACTCGACATCCATGTGGACCAATCACGTGTTGCCACCTAGACCCCTGACTCGTTGACCTGCCACGCATGCGTCGTCTTCAACCTCGCGACCGCCTCTGAACGAACGGCCACGACTCTTCGGCAATGATCCAACGATGGAATCTTAACGGAATCGAACGAGACCGGCGGCAATCGACTCGTCTATGCTTCACACGCAACATATCGCAAGATTACATAATTTCGTTCACAGAATCTAGCGCGAGCAAGCACGAACCAGTACGTACACATGTACTCTAATCACGCGATTCATGGCGTATTAAATCAATTCATTAACACGGAAGCATCATTCAATGTTCAGGAGACTTACCTCGAGCTCCGATCGAGCTCGCTCGACCTAGATTTGGCTGGGTGAGAATGAACAGTGTTCGGCAATGGAGGTTGAATTGGAAGACTCAATTCGATGTGTTAAGACGAAATCGATGCAAGACAGATATACGACGATGGTCAGTGATGTTTGGGGGTTAAAACGCCTACTCTAACTCGAACTATGATAATCGGAATCGAGTTCCGCCATTAAAGCACTGTAAGAAAGCTCGAAGGTTGAACTCACCTATTTCGGAGCGATAGGTCGCACGGCAAGTGGCGATCGACTCCTGCTACTTCAGGTGTGCTTATGATGATTTTAGCAGGCTTTGGTTTGGTCGGAGACGGCCTAACCAATGCCTTGGATTCGAGCTCCAATTCTCGACGGCAGGGACAGGAGAATGAACTCTCTCCCTCTCCTTCTCCCTCTCTCTCAATTCTGTTCACTCTTCTTCAACCGAATCTCCCCTCTTCCTCTAACAGAAAGCCTTCATAGGCTTGTATAGCTCTTCAAATTTTGGCGTCGAATCGGGGAAGTGTGCGCCAGCTTCAATCGCACGTGAGGCCACGTGCCTTTAGGTCCAAACGGCATCGGGGACGATGGGCATTCCGTCCAACTCCGTTTGATCCTCTGGCAAGCTCCATTTCATGGGAATTTGGCACGAATTTGGTCTGTTTTTGTCTTGGCTGACTTTTGCAGGTCCCGCGAGGTTGACCGGCTAATTACTCCTCTTCTCGGCGACGGCAGGTGATGTTGTCGGTGTCAATCGACGAGGTATGATGATGGGAACAAAACGCCCACCATCTCCCTTCCAATTAGTCGCGAATTAACCTTCAATTTGACAATCAAAATCGACTAAGGGGACTGTTCATCTGCGAGAGTCTGAGGAAGAAGATGGTACTGTAGCGAACCGGTTCGATCGGTCCGAACCGGTTCGATCGGTCCAAATTTTCATTTAATTGCAAATTGGGGAATTGTGCAATTATAAATTCTAATCAACTTGTATATTATAATAAAAGTTGGGGAAAAAAAGAGGAGGAATGAGCTTGAACTTAATGAATTATCGTTAAGTGTCTACATATATTCTTGGGGATAGAAGAATCAAAACCCATGGAGTTCTTTTATCTTTGATAACCCCAACTTACCTCATCGTCAATCGTCACTACCCATAGTGGTACCCGTGCCGGTGGTATTTCCACAATCTTCATTGAAAAATTCGTGTTCTCAATCCAGTTCTTTGTATCGATATCTAGCCTTTGTCCAATCATTGACACAAGGTTGAGTCTCCACAGATTCTGAACTTAATCTTGAACGGCAGTCGTCCAAAATTAATCCTCCAGTGCTAAATGCTTGTTCAACTGCAACTGTTGAAGAAGGCGTTGCTAATATCTGTCTTGCGATGAGGGCGAGAATTGAGAATTAAATTGAGTAGTTCTTCCACCATTTCAGAATTTTGAAATCTTTGTTGTGTTTTTTTTTTTTTGGGTAAGGTGAAATCTTTGTTGTGTTCGAAATCACTAAACTCAAAAGTAATGGTTAAATATTTTTTTAATTCGAAAATAGTACCTCCTGTTGTCCCCTTTTATTTTATTTTATTTTTGTTTTTTTGCCTATTTATAAGCATTTTGTACCTTTACTAATTGAACCATCTACATCGCTTTGTGAGGCACTAGGTTAGGAAGATCCACTATCACTTAAATCATATCTACTACAAAATTCATTATATAATTCTACTATAACGTGTTTAACCTCACTTTGTATAATTGAAATATCTATTGTTCCATCCAAATGTAAACAAACATAATAATAATAATCATTCAGATAATCTAATAAACCATCTAATTTAGTACGTAGATAAAAAATAATACCAGCCAAATAAACAAGAGGAATGTTGAAATAATAATGCAACCATTTATCTCGCATTACTAAAATAGTCAGAGCTAATTGAGCATCTTTTGCATAATCACTAAAAAGACCAGCAATATTAACACACTCTATTAAAAATAAATACGTAGTAGATAATAAACACCATATAAAGTATTAGTAGTATCATTAAAAACTTTAAAAAATTAATTTTTTTTGCAAATGTCTCAATGTTGCGAGAGTAAAATAACATCAGGAACATTATTCGAAATAAATACACATAATAAATCTTTGTACTCAAAAGATTGATAAAGAAACTCATAGGTTGAATTCCAACGAGTTGAAATATCTTTTCAAAATCTTTTTGCTGCTCTCCCATTTGATTTACAAAATGTGCCACATGCTTTCATAAATTGAGGCCGGCTAAAGGGGCGAGAGCATTCTCAAGAGTTCATAAACCTTCTTATACGGCTTAAGTACACCTTGAATGCCATAAGTTGTGTACGACGCTCACTTTAGTGCCAAAACTTTCAAATCGATCACTTTAGTGCTAAGTTTTTGTAACTTCGATCACTTAAGTGCCAACTTCTTTTTAAAACGATCACTTTAATGCCAACTCTGATTTAAGTTGATGTGACTCACCGAAAATCCGACACGTGTATTTTTTATTATTATTTGAGCTGACGTGGCTCATCGAACTTGGCACTAAAGTGATCATTTTTTAAAAAAAGTTGGTACTTAAGTTATCGAAGTTACAAAAACTTAGCATTAAAGTGATCGATTTGAAAGTTTTGGCACTAAAGTGAGCGCCGTGCACAACTTATGGCACTTGAAGTATACTTAACCCCTTCTTATACACATAAATTTAAAACATGCCAAGCACATCTAATATGAAAAATTGTCCACCAAAAGTAGAGAACAGGAGGTACTATTTTAGAATTAAGATGAGAGGAATTGTGAGAAAAATAAAAAATGAAAGGGAGAAATGATATTTATAGAAGGGGGATATGGTAATATAAATTGTAAAAATATGAGGGTTTTTTGGCCGGCCATTGAGGGCCTCCAAGGGCCCTACCCCCACTGGCCACGGGGGCTCTTTCCCCCACAAAGGTACTTTTTTTCACGATTTCGAACTAGCCCGGAACCGCTAGGGGCTCTTTCCCCCACAAAGGTTTTTTTTTTCACAGTTCAGAAAAATGTGGAACCGGAACTGACCCTTGAGGGCCGGTTCCTGGCCTACAGTTCAATTTGGCCATATCTAGATGCTCCAACAATGTCACTATCACCATCCAAGGTTCCAATTAGGGAACAATCTTCACCTATTTTGCTCTTTTTCATAAATACATGCTCTTTGCCTTTTCAATGTACCAAAGAACACAAATATACACTGTCAATCATTTGCATTAACAGAGCTTGCCTGAAAATCAAATGCTACCATACATAAATTCATAGAGCCGACCTATAGTATAGTTTTCATTAACGTAATTATATTTGCAAATGCACATGCACAGATATCAGTACTCTTGTCTTGGCCACATGCCCCCACAAGATTTAATTCACGTATTGCTAGGTGACCATGTGCGCCAATTCGGATTACTGTCTAACAAAAGGGTCTTCCTCCTTTGATACCCAAAAAAAATATAAAGGGCGTGAGTTTTTGTCCATGTTTACCATTTTATATGAGGAAACTCTTGTTAAAAAGTAAAGAATTGCACATGTTTTTCCTGTTTGTGCGATGTACCAAGGGCAAAACCACATGTGGACCCTTGGAATTTCAGTGTACTTAAGAAATTACATGATTTTGAGAAGTAATACATGATTCATTTCTTTCGTACAACTAATACTTTCATCGACATTTGTATGCGGACGATTGTCTACATCAAAACCGGATGATGATTAAAACTCAAAATGCATATAACATCTTCAATGACTGATTGCAATAACTAGTTAATAAGACAATGCTAGCATTTAGCAAGGGTGTAGTGAAATATGGTTTCTCACACTACAGAAAGTTGTATATCCAAACGCTTGTATTTTATTCTATCTCATGCAGGACTCACCATGCTCAAAATTTGTGATTAAACCAAATAAACTAAAGTTATAGGCTAAGTGGCATCATTCGTACTAGTGATCCAATGGTTCAGAACATTAACAAAGACCCAAACTAAAGTTACTAGCTAAGCATCACAAAGACCCAAACTAAAGTTATTAGCTGAGCATCATCATTCGTACAATGACCCAACGGTTCAAAACCTTAACAAAGACACAAACCACGTGATGAAAGAGGATATGGGTGTGAATTAAGGCCTTAACTAGGCGCCAGTCAAATTATTATGTGGGAAGCATCCAGTAGAAGTCAGCATAAATCCGAGCCCGTCAACATATCCAGTTGGACCCACCTTCACTCAAAAGCTTAAACTAATGAGTTATGGGCCAACTAAAATATATTAACTATTCAACGCCACAACAAGTTTCTAATGTAGGATTACTAACTCATCGAGCCCGCATTGCTACACCACAATGTCCACAGACTCGGAAACCACGTTGCTCATCAAATGCTTTTCTTGAGATATTCTCCAAACATCGATACATATTAGGAGTGGGTCACCAATCAATCATCGGCTCTGATACCAATTTTTGCGCGGAAGCAAGTGATCAAACGATAAAATAGATGGAATAAGAAAATAAATCGGACGCTAAATTTATGAGGTTTGGTCATAGAGACTTATATTCACAGAGAGAGCAGCAACAAATTTTACAACAAAATAAGCGATACAACGAAAATTACAAATCGCGATCGAGTCACCCAAACACTTTCCATGTTTTTAACCCCAATTAAATCCAATAACTCACACAATGTTTAGCTCTCAATTTCACTCGAAATAATCTCTCAATATTATGGAAGAATTACTCAAAGCGTTTGTGTAATTAGCGAAAATTTAGAAATCATGACGAACCGCCTCTAGACATCGATAGAGCTGTCAATATGGGTCATAGATCCATATTTGACCCATATTTTGCATAAAATGGGTTATATATGGATCATTAACTTTTAAAAGACTTAGTAAAAATGGCTATAAATAGTTGAAGTAAAATTAAATGGGTCAATAATGGATCACATACTAAACCCATATTGGACCCATTTTCGACCTATAAGTACAACTTCCTTCCACAAGTTACAAATGGTCCCAGTCGCCGGTCCCAATCCCAGTCGCGATCGCAGGCCCTGGCCCTGGTCGCTGTCATAGGCATTGGTCTATGTTGCAGGCCTCGGTCCTGGTCGCTGGGTCCGGGGCTGGGTCCAGGGCGGGGGCCGAGGCCGGCAACCGAGTTTGGGACCGGGGTCGCAGCCGTTGACTAGGGCCGATCTGGGGTCGGGGTAGGGACCAAGGCCGACGACCGGGGCCGATATGATGATTGGGACTGGGTTCGGGACCTGGGCCGGCAACTAGAGCCAGCCGGGACTGGGATTGGGATTGGGATTGGGACTGGGGACGGGGCCCAGTCCGAAACCGAGGCCAAGGACGGGATCAGGGCTGTGGCCAAGACCAGGGCCGGGGGCCAGGGCCAGGGCCGGGGATCGAGCTGGGACTGGTGCCGGGTCAAGGATCAAGCCGGGATTGGTGCCAGGTCCAGAACCGGGGCCGTGATCTAGGCCGAGTCCGAGACAGGGGTCGAGGCCAATCCCATCCTCGGCGGGTGGCAACGATATCGGCGTCAAGGCAAGGGCCGGGGGTGGCCGAGGACTGGGTTCGGGGCCGGGGTCAGGACTAGAGACTAGGGTCGGTCCGTAGCAGAGGACCGAGGCCGGGGTCGGTGCTGGGGACAAGGGAATAGAGCCGGGGTCGATACCGGGGCAACGACGGCATCGAGGCCTAGGCTGGGGCTCGGCCCCGATCGCCGACCATGGTCGCCAATCATGGTCGCCGGTCCCGGTCACTGTTACCGATCCCGATCGCCGCCGCCGGTCCCGGCCGTTTAAAAAATTTCACTAGATTTTTTTATTGTATGCAAGTATTTTAGTAATAAAATTTTATTATATTATTATTGTAATTTGGTGAAATGGGTTAAAATAGGTCGAGTTCGGGGCTATGTCTGGGACAGGGAATGAGATTGGGTCTGGGGCTGGGACCGGTGATCGAATCGGGGGCCGAGGCCGGGGCCGATGACTAGGGCCGATCTGGGGCTGGGGTAGGTACCGAGATCAGTGTGGGGACTGGGGTCGGGGATATGGACGACGCGGGTGCCCGGCCGATACTTAGGCAGCGTCGGTACCAAGGCCTGGGCCAGGGACCGGCCTAGGGCCCCGGTCGCCGGCCATGGTCATCGATCCCGGTCTCGATCGCCGCCGCCGCCGCCGTTCCCGGTCACTTAAAAATTCACTAGATTTTTTATTGTATGTGTCGCGACCTTCTTGAGGTTGTTGAGCTCTCGAGGGCTAATGGGCCGTCCTATCTGGTCGGACGTGGGCCTCTCCCAAGGCCCATTACCCAAATCGCAACGGAGGTATGTGTGGTCGATCTTCAGTGTGGTCTAGTGACATGTGCTAAGTATGCATGCCATAGAGTGGCCACCAATCATTTTTTAGAGGGTATGATTGGATCACCCTATCGAATAGTTGGGAGCTTCTATTCAATTCTACGAGAACTAGAGAAATGATTTCGAGGACTTAGTTACGCCAACTGTCAGAGTTGACGCCATTTCGGTACATAAGTTGACTTAATTTTCTAACCTAAGATTTCATGCAGATGAGTAAGGTACGAATCTTAAGTCTAGAAATTCATGCAGATAGGAGTGACTATTCTAGCAATCACAATCAGTGATAAAATGTACAACTCAAGGAATCTAGATATGCAAATAAATCACATAGTATTCCTAGTAAGGCCCTATTAGCCTAGAGAACTATCAGTCACAGTACAAGAATGATTTAGGCGTGAATTTACCCATCATGGGGCAAAGTCGTAATTTTGAGATGATTTGGGACGATTTACAAAAATAGGTTTGGCCATTCAATTGACTGGTCCCCTATTTTTTTGACAATTTTATGATTTTTTTTTTTGGAATTTTTAGAAAGCGATTTTCCAATTGAAGGGTAAAATCGTCATTTTCTAAAAAAGGAGATGAAATGTGGAAATCTTAGACATAAGGTTTGGTCATTCACTTGACCCATCACCAAATACTAAGCAATTTCCACAAGTCATCGGAATAATGAAGACGATTTACCCTTTGAGGGGTAAAATCGTCATTTTGGATTAAACAGGGAAAAATCCCATATATGACAACCAATCAATTTTTCTTGGTCATTTTCAACCTTGGAAATTTTCTAGAAATTTTTTAGGAGTTTTCTGCAATTTTTCTATTTTTTAAATTTTTCTTTAATTTTCTTCTTTTTTTTGAATTTTTCTATTTATTATTATTATTCTTTTTTATTCGAAAAAAATAAAATGAAATAAAATAAAAATCAGACCGGACCGGGTCAACCCGATCCGTGAGAACTGGCGGCTCGGCCCAGACCTAGAACTGGGTCCATTATCTCACACACAAAATGACGTCGTTCGGTTAAAAACGAATACACGCTCCGAATTGTGACACGTGGCAACCTCTGAACCAACGGATCAGTTTCTTCTTTGTTATTAGTACGCGCTGACGCGGCAGCCATGTGGCTGCCCCGTCAGCACCACATAGGCATTGACCATGTCAACAAGCATTTGACCGGTCAACTCCTCGTCGGGAAAGCATGCCGGCGCCCCATCGGAGGGCCATATCTCGGCCTTCCGATGTCCAAATCACGTGAAATCAATGCCTCAAGGCTCGTACGAACCTCCTCTACAACATACTAGATGCCCGACACAGCAGAATCACACTAGCCTAGATCACTTATTCCGCCCGAAATTATTCTCCGGCGAGGAGCTGTCCTGGTCGTTCAACACATGATCTAACCTAAGAAAAGCATCAAAAAGCATTGCAGGAGTTCGAGAGTACTCACGTGGGGTTCACCGTGCCCTGCTTTGGTCTTGGACGAGCTATCGAGCTCATGCCGACCCGATTACATTTAGGGATCCACTCGGCATTTTACACCATGAAATCATGTGAAACAAAAACGAAAAAATTCAGCAAGGGGAATTTATTGTAGATGGTGGTCGATCTAATTGGACGTCAAGACTAAAAAATATGTAGAAATTTACAAATTAAAATACTCGAATGACATTTTTTTGCCAAATTCAACTCTATGCGTCGTGAAGAAATACATGCAATTGAACTTGAATTTTGACTATTTATGAGTTCAAAATGAAAAGGAAATTAAAATAAAAATATTGACTATTTTTCTATATTTTTACAACATCGAACGCTATTTTTCTTCATTTTTCATGTATTTTTCTATTTTTGGAAAATATTAAAAAATATGACAAATTATTATTTTTTATCAAAAATGGTTCCTTTAGCTTGGTCAAGGCTACCAAAGATGATTTATTAATTTTTTTAACTTTTTATAGATTTTTTATGAATTTTTAAAAAATAAACTATGAAAGACTGATCAAAAATCAGGTGTCAACAGCTGCCCCTCTTTGAGAGGAATTTCGTCAGAGATTTCTCTCAAAGACAAGGTGACACCTGTGTTCCGATCGACTCGACTGGGAAAAGAAAAGAAATCATGACATCCAATTTTCATGTCCATCAATGTGTGCTTTTCCTTAAAAAGAGATGTGCTCGTTCAATTCCCTGATATGATGTAAGAAAGTTAAGGAGTAGATAGACTTCCCTGCCCCTTACCTGTCGAATGCTTGCGGCATTTTCTGTGTCTGATGGGTTCAAGTAGATTCCTAAGGACTTGTCATCGGAGTGTCCTGGGGATGTTAAGCTCTGACCTGTATGGTAGGTCAAACCATAATGGGATTCCTAACTGATAGGAACCTAAGGAAGACGCATCCTACATTTGGGAATTTGCCAAGGGTTTTGATCCGTGTGGTGGACTAAACTAGAAATGGCTTGCCTAATGTAAGGCTTATTAGGGAAAACGAATCCTCCCGCGTTCGGGATTCATCAAGGTTTTGATCCGTATGGTGGATCGGACCATTGGGTTGATCCTTCAGGCGGTCTCTACCAGTCCTTTGACCCTTCAGGCGGTTTCTACCATTCATTGACCCTTCATGCGATTTCTACCATTGGTTGACCCTTAAGGCGGTTTCTACCATACATTGACCCTTCAGGCGGTTTCTACCATTGTTTTGACCCTTCAGGCGGTTTCTACCATTGGTTGACCCTTCAGGCGGTTTCTACCATACATTGACCCTTCAGGCGGTTTCTACCATTGTGTTGACCCTTCAGGCGGTTTCTACCATTGATTGACCCTTCAGGCGGTTTCTACCATTGAGTTGACCCTTCAGGCGGTTTCTACCATTTATGAGATTCCAAATTGATATGAATCAAAGGATGACGTACCCGCTCTTTGGGGCTAGTCGGAGACTCGATCATTCTGTGGATCAGTCTTAGAAAAGATTTGCCTACTAAAAGGCTTCACCTAAGGATGACGCACCCAGTCTTTGGGGCGGCCAAAAGTCCTGCAGAAAGCTTAGACCTGAAAAAATTTTCCTCGCCAAGAAGATATTAGTAATCTTTGGGAAGACAATAATTGTCTAACTGACAAAATTCTACAACTTAAGTTTTAGTCATGAAATGTGCATTTTGATTGCTGGAGGTTATCCAAAACATTCCTACCATATACAGATGTGATCATAAATTCCTTGCACGGAAACTCTAGATCAAACAATTTGAAAATTTCAAAAAGAGTTTGCTCAAAACATCCATTGGAGTATTTCTCATCCAAGAAGGCTCCTCACTGCTCTGTGATAATGATCTTTAATAGGGAAAGTGCTCAATTTCCTACCGACCTGTGCCTGGGTTTCAGGATCATTCGCAACGCATACATTTCGACCGATCAGGAGGTCTTTCACGGGACCGTAGTGTTAGGCTTGGATATCGGTTTCCAAGGGGGACTCACTTTTGAGTCAAGGCCGTTAAACGAAATTTTTCACTATCTGCTCCGGGTTTACAAGTCAAGAACCCTGTAAAATGAGAAAGAAATAGTCTTACTCGTACTTCTTTGAGCTAAGTTATACATTAACCCAAGTGTCTTAGTCAGATAAGACTGCTTCGGGGTTGTAACATTGGAAGGATTGGGGACCGAAAAAGGCTTATTTTTTGCCCAGAAATTGTGAAGGGTTTGGCATTGGTGATCATTGCAAATTTGCCACATGTCCTTCGAAGAACATCTCCATTTCTTGAAGTGTACACTCCTCTTTTAGAGCGCACAAGGATGTTTAAAAGCGTCTCTTGTTACATTAAGAGACCGTCTGTTTGTGTGTTTGCAATTTGAGCACGACATCATTTGGAGAGTAGTCATCTTGATCTGACTCCTTTGCAGGGTCTTTTCATCGTATATCTAGACTTTACTGGGGATATTTTGAATAGACATCAGCCTTGCTTTTTACCAGGCACTTTGCTTTTTCTTGATGTCTAGGGATTTTTCTTTTCCCCCTCTTTTTAATCCCGTGTTTTTCTTTTCTTTTGGAGCTTGGATTTTCGGCAATCATGCTAGATATGCAACTTAAACTTTGGCACGCTTCCATTCCTAAAGTGATGTTGCCTTTGCTTTGGAATATGCAATGATCACCAATAGGTTGATGAAATGAATTTGCTGGCTCAACTTGGTCGTGCAAAGGATAACAGTGTGTAGGATAGAGAAATGAATTATTCTCGTCATCCTATGATACTTGGATTATCATATAAACAACACACAAAGATTTATGTTAGTCCGAGCAAGAAAATTTCAAACCGTTTACTTTCTGATACTGTTGGACTAACCTTCATTTGCCCCAATGTGGGGTGGTTCTTGACAGGGTTGAGAATGAAAATCGCCGTTCAATGGGGTTCTCAATGGGCATCTGTAGTGTTTGGAATGAAGAAATAAATGCCTCTGTCATCTCGATCCATGTAATCGTTGCGAATGACCCTTATATCCATAGGTTAAGGTTTCGCTATGATTTCCAATCTCCTCATCTCTCAAGTGTGTATGGGACGTGTTTGGATTAGGCTCGCTTCTCTTATGAGAAAATACCCTTTTGAACAGTTCAAACGACTCTTGTTGGAAAAATTCATTTCATTTCATCAAGATTTATCCTTCAAAGGGATTTTGTGATGCACCATACATGTGTAATTCATGTTCAGACAATCTCATGTTTTAAAACATGAATGTCAATGAAGTAAGAATTCTATGTCTTTTTAGATGTGAGAATCGAATTAATTCTGAAAGTTTTTAATCTCCAATGAATTGGGAAAAGGGATACTTACCTGCCCATCGAGGCTGGAGATCCTGGAAATATAAAAGGGATATGTCATCGTATATTCTAAAAATTTACAAAAATTGGAACGATACATCTTACCCTTGGTCATATGCTCCAACGAGTGTACAAGGGTTGTGAAAATCTGCACTTCACATAGTAACACAAGATTGTTAGGTGTTCTAAAGTTCTTTCGACTTCTTGGTTTTTGGAGAAAAATGAAACTTACATGTCTGCCCTGATGGCGAGCTCCTGCCAAGGATAAATATTAAGCATTATTTTGGGTTTCCAAATTCAAAACAAATTGGGACGATACTACTTTACTCTTGATTTGAATTCCATTCTGCATGCCAATGTGCAGATTGTAGAAGCCGGCCCTCAAGCTTGTGGCCATGATTTCTTCGTCTGGTTGGGCAACGAATCCACCTCGAGGATTTACGTCGGAGGAGATTCATTCATCTTTTTGGGCGTGTTTCATGCACTGTTATGTTATTTGAATGCATGGCTTCTTGGGCGCCTCGTCTCTGTTCATCACCTGAGAGGAAAATGAGAGAACATTATCCCCGCATCTGATTGAAAATCATTTAGGAACGATACGTTCTTTTTACCAAATGGGTGGCTCCGCGGCCAAATGCGTTTTACATTGAAAGGATGGATTCCATTACGCTCTGCGGATGATAACTATCGCTTCAAGGACTTGCCCCACGGATTAAACGATGAATTTGATGTCTTCGGCTTCGACATGCTTTCCGGATGTAGGAATGGTTTGCCCCCATTTTCAGTGGAGATGGGTTTTGTCGAGTGGGCAACATCAAAAACTCATCCTAGATTTGGCTTTAGTCGAAGGTTGAAATCCCGACCTTGGATAAGCGAATCATGATTCATCTCCTTCTGCTTCGGATTTGTCATTTGCATGCTTCACATTTTACAATACCAACTTCGCCGCTTGATGAAAATGAATCGATGATTTTCGAATTGCCCCAAGTTCTATAGTCATCTGCGTCGAATCTCTTTGAACTTCATCGGGTGATAGACCAACTGATAAAATGATTTTTCAATCCCGAGATCGAACTCCTGACGTTTCGTACCACTTCCATTTCACTGACTACCAGGACACAGCACTATTGGCGTCCCTAACTGGTTCGTTTTTTGTTATAAAATTCTTGAAGCAGTTAGCGACCCCCATCGAGAATGAAACAAGCTCAATTTAGAGTTCATAACGACTAAAGGTCCCTTAGAACGATACAGAGCTAACCGTCTTTGAGCTCGCTCGGGCTTTTGCTCGCATTTTCCTATGTGAAGCCTTTAAATGTTTTTCTTCGTGGCGTTCAATTGATTCGCCTCGACTCTAATCTAACAAGGGATTGTCGCACTCAAGCATGATGATGCTCGCAGGTAGTACTGATCGCTGCCCCAGATTAACTCTAGGCATTAAGGAAGATTATCTTGCATGGAAGACTTTATGACAGAAAGATTAATGATACATCCAGTCACATGTGCCTAGTTCCCTTGAGGATTCTCGGTGATCAGCCAGTTACACCATGAATCAGACATATAATCGTCATTTTGGATCATAACTTCATAAGTCCATCAGTTTTAAACTGATCGATCCAGATATGGAGCTCCTCATCAAGGAAATCTTTTGATTCTTCGAGCAACTGATATTCGGGTTGACCATCATCGCTTGGCGTTGAAGGATTCCTGTTTCTGTTGTGAGCGATCTGATTCTTCGAGCTAGAACCTTCGTCGTTGCTCGAGATTATAAGAGGATAATTGATCGGTTCACTATCAAAAGCACCTTCCATTTGGGAATGGAAGAAACAAAAATCCTCAGAGCATCCGCCCGCTTGATCTTCCGAAATCATATGCCCAAGCCGGGCAGATCTTTGAACACTAGGCGCAATATGTTGATCGGGGATAGGAAGAGCACTAGCGAAAAGTTGCTGCTCAAACCAAGGAGTTCGTACCTGCTGCACTTGTGGCATATACTCTTGAGGGGTGCTGAGATGATTCAGGGGAATATTCTGATTAGCGCCCAAGTAGTCAATGGTGCTGCTACCAGCTTGGTCGGTGCCTAGATTCGACAGGGTATTTCTTACTTCAGGGGCATTGTAGTTATAGCCATGCCTAGTGTTTAGGCACAAGTTGAGTTCTTTCAGGTTCAGTGCTGTGTGGCGCTGTCTTAGCGCCCTTCTGTAGCTCTTGAGGTGACTCGCGACTCCATCTTTAGTGAGTCCTGGTATGTTCATGATCTCAAGTATGCGCGTTGGATATGCTGAGTTGATCCCTAGTTGCTGAACCGCACTAAGGAACTTGAGATGAAGCTCGGGGGACCAATTGACCCTCGTCTTCTTGCGACCCGGAACAGTGTTGACAACTTGGCTATTGCTCTCTGGCCTATTTCCAGTAGGATTTGATCGAGCCGGAAATTGTTGTGGAGGGAATTCATCAGCTTTGGATTGGTCGGTCGTGATAGTAAGCTCATCGTTAAGGAAACTCCAATCATGGTGACGCATATCACATCCTTTAGAAGGCATCGGTATTGACTTCGTAGAATTGATTTGTTCATGCATATCTCCAACAAAATCCGATTGTATCGAAGATGGTTCGAGGGAGTGGGGTGGTGAATGAGCATTTTCAATCCTCATATAAGGCTTATCAAGGAACATTTCGCCGAGAGTGATAGGGCCACCGCAATTAAGGCAAGCGATAGTGCTGGGAGCTTTCTTATACCTCATGTTCTCCGCTCGAAGCTTTTCGTTTTCCTCCTTTAGAATCGCAAGTTCTTGACGTCTGTGTTGAGCCCTCAATTTGGCTCGCTTATTTTGAAACCAAAACTTGACCCTCAAAGGTTTCATCCCTAGCTTCTGGCCCAATTCATTTCTTTGTTTCATGTTCGGGAGAGGGCATTCACTAAAGAAAGCTTCAAGCTCTTGGATTTCATTCTGAGTGTGGCACTGGCGACGTTTCCTTTTCCGGGATTGACCATCGCTGCTGCTGTTGTCGTCGCTGCTGAGATCTTGAACTTCATTGCCGAAAGGGTTGGGTTCTGTGGTTCTGGTACCAGACGCCATCCTAGAATCTTCGAGATCTCTCAGTAGTTCATTTTCTGAGATTTTTGGATCAGTCGCCTCTAGCAACTGATGGTAACCCTCAAACATGTTGGATCGAAAAATGTTCGATCAATTTTTGCTCGCTCAGGGTTCTCTACTCTCTCATGTATGCTCACTCTCTCTAAATTTTCTTTTGAGTGGTTCTGTATGCCCATGAAACGTTCTTTAAACATGGATGAAGATCATCAGGCAAGCGTTGCTCCCAAGATTTCGTATTTCCCGCTTTGTCGTCTTCTTTCTTCTTTTCAACGTGGAGGGACACCAAATCGATTTCCTTTTCTCGATATCCATGTCTGTCTCCCACTTATTTTCAAAAAGGTGGAACTACGCTCGCCTCCTGCTCAGTTTTTTAATATGATGGGACCGCCAAATCCTTTCGCAACTTTTTTCGATAGTTGCGCTTAACTCCCGTTCAATTTTAATATGGTGACACCGACATATCTTTTTACAACTTTTTTAGGTTTATCAAGCCTGAAATCGCGGACTGGGATAGATCTGATGGTTCACCGAAAGAGCCACCATTGCTTTACCCAATTAACTTGGCTCCACGAGCATTATTGATATGCCTTTCTTCATTCTCGAGTTGCTATAAAAGGAGGAGTTAATGCAGAGAAGATTAACACTCTTACATAATTGTCTTTTCGTATTTTAATCACTCTACCACACTCATCTTCTTCTCCCTCACTCCAACGAAAATGACCTCCTCTCCTATTCGCGCTTTCTCGGCCGAAATTTTGGCCCAGTGGGAAAAACTCTATAACCTCCTCGGTCGAGGCTATGCTCATATAGCCGATCACCCAGAAACTGAAGATGAAATCCGTATTTTGCTCGTGGAAATAGACACCACCTCCATCAAGGGCACTAATTTAGAGAGGGAATATAGAATCTTCCCAACCCTCTTTATAAACTTTTTAGAGACTTACCGTGTCGCTCATCGAAAAGCTACCGTGGCTCACGTTTTGCGAGCTCGCTATGAGGATCGGTCCAACTGCTTGGTGTTGGCCAACCTTGTGGCCGATAGTCACAGAAAGGCTGTTGAGTTCGCCAACAAGCGAGTCTCGATGTTGCTTCGCGAGAGGGGAAATTTGGTGGAGCGCTTGGCCTTATCCCTGACCACCTATGAGCACGACCGTCGTAATGTCGTGTTGAAGTTTCAATGTGAGTGGCAGGAAGAAAGGCTTGACAGCATTACCGCGGATATAGCCCATGGGAGAGGACTAGTTCGGGACCTGGAAATAGCCGCCGAAGATCACGGGACCAAGGTTGCCGATCTTAAATGGGAATGTAAACGCCTTCTTCTTAAGCTTGCAGATCTCGAGTCTCGAGGTGGTGAGTATAAGCAAAGCATCAATAATATGGAGGGCCAACTAGGTTCCTTTGTGATGCTAATTAGGGCTCATTGCGGTTTTATGTTTCCACCCCGATGATTTGTATGATCTGCTTTTAAGGTCCCTCGATTGAGCGAAATGAATGAAAGCTCTAATGTGTGTGTCTCAACTTCTGTATGGCTGACTTTCTCGAACACCTGACCACTCTCAACCTAGGCAAGCTGCGCTTTGACATTGATTATTCGAGCGTGTACATCTTGATTTTTTAATCTTGCTTATGATCGGATAAAGGAACCTCCCACCGCGATTATCCACAAAAAGACTTCTCTTCTCTACTTGTTTTTAACCTGTTTCAAATGAAAAGGCAGAATCAAAAGAAAGAATTTGAAAAATAAAGCATAAATCCTTTCAATTTTATGCTTACTTGTGATTAATAGGGATAAGAGCTTTTACAAGGGTTTTGGCCTTGTGCAAAAGCTTTTATCAATATTCCTCAAAGGAAAGCATATCATTGAAAGAAATGTAATTCACGATAATCGCCTTTGATCAATTCCAAGAAAATCAATGGAATGTTCAAAAGTACACAATTACAATGTGTTTTAAATTCAATTGAAGATACGGTATCCAAATTAAAGCTGTTTGCTAAGAACGAGAGTAATTTGGATATCTATCTTTTCATTAAATTTGAAAAACACGAATACTCTTGATCAATTATTGTGGATTACCAATGATGCAAAACATGCATGAACCAATTCAAGTTTATAGTTCCTTCTGGCGAAATTGGGATTGTATTGCCCTATACGGCCAAAAGGTTGTATAAGACTTCCAATTTCAATTTCATCCAAAGGAATTATAAAATTGATTTTGGAGTATTCGAGTGATTAGAAGAAATGCCACTATCACATTCCAATGACAAGTCAATAGAAATACAACAAATTTCAATCTGAATGTATATAAACACAAATAGATGCCTAATACAGTCAATCTAAGGGATCAGATAGAGAGGATCTCAACAAAATAAATCCTATACAAGAAGGCTAGAAATGAAAAATAAAACAAAGGAATGTGATCTTAATACTTAGGCTCTTCTTGTCCACTTGGCGCTCGTAATGGGATGACACCATCTTCATCTTCCATCAAGAACATTGGGAGGAAAACACACATATCTATCCTCAAAATGGCATTTAATCCAATCACCGAAATTATGCAATGAATATAATGATTAAGAGCTGTAACAAGTTCGAGGGATAGAAAAGTCTTACCAACCAAACTTAAGAGAAAATCAAGCTTCTCTGTATTTTTTGCAGTGTTAGGTATACTTACCTTCCATAGACAAACGCATGAGACAAGTGAGGGAAAACTCCTAAAAATCAAAAGATAGGGCTTGGTACCTAAAGCCAAGGTTCTCACCTCGAATTCTGGGAAGAGCCGATTCCATTGCACAACTATCGTTGCATTGGGACTCAATCCATAGTTCGAAGTGAGCGGAATTGAAAAGTGGATTACCCCATGTTTTTCCTCACGGAGATTCCATTTTCAATTCCTTCTATTGTGTTCCTAAAGAGGGCGCCTGGGGTTTTAGGCGCAATTGTGTGTATTCATTGTGTCGTGCTAAAGCAATAGACATGCATTTTATTTAACAATCACCGCTTCAATATAAACATCCACACAATCATACATCCAAAACTCATGCCTGCATAAAACAAAGTTAACAAGCACTTCACCCCTTATTTCTCCCATCTACAAAAACATCTAACACATTCGTTAGCATATACACCTCACTTTCGAGAGCATCTGCATAAAATTAGGTTAGAAGAATCAATCAACTTTTTAATCGGCTCAAGTCCACTAAATGGTTAAGAACCAATCCCCAGCAGAGTCGTCAGTCTGTCGCGACCCTCTTGAGGTTGTCGGGCTCTCGAGGGCTAATGGGCCGTCCTGTCTGGTCGGACGCGGGCCTCTCCCAAGGCCCATTACCCAAATCGCAACGGAGGTATGCGTGATCGACTTTCAGTGTGGTCTAGTGACATGTGCTAAGTGTGCATGCCATGGAGTCGCCACCAATCATTTTTTTCAGAGTGTGATTGGACCACCCAATCGAATAGTTGGAAGTTTCTATTCAATTCTGCGAGAACCAGAGAAATGGTTTCGGGGACTTAGTTACACCAACTGTCAGAGTTGACGCCCTTTCGGTACCTAAGTTGACTGAATTTTCTAACCTGAGATTCATGCGGATGAGTAAGGTATGAACCCTAAATCTAAAAATTCATGCAGATAGGAGTGATTATCCTAGCAATCACAATCAGTAATAAAATGCGCAACTCAAGGAATCTAGATATGCAAATAAATCACATGACATTCCTAGTAAGGCCCTATTTATCAATCACAGCTCAAGAATGATTTAGCTGTCCTAGCCATTCTACACACGATCTAACCTAAGAAAAGCATTATGAAGCATCGAAGGAGTTCGAGAGTACTCACATGGGGTTCGCCGTGCCCTGATTTGGTCTTGGACGAGCTATCGAGCTCATGCCGACCCGATTATATTTAGGGATCCACTCGGCGTTTTACATCATGAAATCATGTGAAACAAAAACGAAAATATTCAGCAAGGTATATAGAGTAGATCGCAAGGTATAACACTCAAAATGATCTATTCTAGCCCGAGTTGCTATGTGAGGCTGAGTGAGAGCTTGATGGAGCGGCTCACCTATTTTCGAGATGGCAGACCAATATGAGAAGTCAGAGAGTCTTCTTGGAGCTCAGGGATGCAAAAACGAACAATCATCGGTTTCAATTTCGCTGAAAATCGACTTGCAAGCTTGCAACAGGTTCGGTAAACAAGCTCGAATGGAGGCGCTTTGGGGTGTCGGATGGAGCTAGTCCCTCAATGGTTCTGTCTTCGCCATACACTCACGTTCCGAACCAAAGACGACGACGGCGAAGAAGATGAAGAAGAGCCGTCTTCGTCCAATGCGTCATCCACCAAACACGCGGCCGTTCCCCTCGCTCGCCACTCTCGTCTGTCATTTTGGCGTGAGCTCCCTCAAGAATCTTGCCGCCTGTGTGTGTAAAATTCTGATTGAATTCTTGGCCTCGAAAGCAACTTGTGCTCCACCCTCTTCTGTGTGTGCAAATATGCACGCCCGCAAGAGCTCTCAGTGCACACTTTTTTATCTCTCTTTTTTTTTTTATTTTTTGGTTCTCGTGGCGCCGCTCCCCCACTCTTGCTCAATGGAGAATCTGTCCTCCACTTCTTCTTCTTTTCTTTTCTTAATTCCCTCGTGTTCTTCAAGAACCCCTTTTTAGAAGACCACCCCTTTATTTCTTTTTCTTTTTAAGTCCTCTCTGTTCTGTTCCCCACGATGAAGAAAGCAATCCCATCGAGTGACATAAAATATATAATGAAAAATGACTACCAGTTGTTAAAGTAAGAAAATGATTCGACTTGGATTATCGCTTGCTTAATAAGTAATTTTTATAGTCTATAATTAATCATGTAGCAAAACGCAATTAGGAGAACAAATGGACAAAGACATACCGCACCCTCACAATAACGTGATAAGTAGCATCTTTACTCCTTTTCAGAATTTTACAATTGTAATTAATAAAGAGAACAAACGAGCAAGATCAGACCACGTTCACGTGAAATTTATATCTGGAGATGGCAACATGTATAGAAAGCCATGTTGGATTGTCGCTATGTTCAACCCATTCTGAATTTAATAAAATCAGCAAATAATACATTACCACTATTATGGGGAACATCTCCTTTTGGTGCCTTCCAATACTATCAAATTGAAAGTTGGAGAGGGTAATAGCAATATTATTTGCTAGAGTATGCAGTAATTGTCTTATTGTTCCTTTACTTGACATTCACCATTACCAACGTCTTATTCTCTCTGGATCCTTTCCTCCATCTCTAATGGACAAACATTGGTTGGTACTAGTACTAAATCCCCTCCTTTACGGGTCATGAGATCATAATAAAAAGATAGGATAAGTTAATTTTGCATTGTATATCCTTTCTTCAGAAAATGACAACGTTAACTTACGATTATCACATTGTCATTTAGAATCATTTCTTACCGATTTTTGTCACAGGAATGTTAAAGTATGAGACCCCCAATATTTCTATTTCAACATGAATGCCAATATATTTTGTAAGTGATTCACAAATAATCGTGATATAACAAACTTAAGAACTTAAAAAGTTAAGAATAAATTGAAGAGGGAACAAAGGAAAAATACACTAAACTAACATTTAGGATAATACATGAAAATACAGTCTTGGTGCAACAAATGTATGTCTTGATATCGATGTGAGTGAGTGAGTGGTATCCAATTACTTTGCTTTTCACGTGATTTTTTTTTTCTCAACCACACCCCCCCCCCCCCCCAAAAAAAACAGAAAATCTTTTTAGACCGTGAAATGCGGATCTTCTTGCTCGGTAGGACATTTACTTTGCTTAAAGTTTTTGTTGTTTGTTGCGCTTTTGCTTTTCCTTTAACTCGGATTTGGGGTACAAAATAATCAAATGAAAGATTCCCTTTTCCAACTTAGTTTTCCCGATTTCAAAGATTAGTTTTTGGTGGGAACGCTGCTACCTAGTGCAGAACGCACGAATGCCCATACCTTTTGGTCTTGGGTACATGCCTCGCACGAGATTTGATTCACTTTATTGTTAGGCGACCATATGCATCAAGCGGGATTATGATGTAAGAAAAGGGTTCATCATCCTTTAATCCCCAATAAAATAAAGGTAAATCAGGCATGAAGACCAAAGATGACATATTTTTCTCGAAAATTCGAGTGGGCCAGAAACATCAATAAAAGCAAAAGGGGTTGCATGAAAATACCTTAAAGTTAAAGTTGGACCATCATCTCAATTAAGTTTCCAAGATAAAGCCGAATTCATTTTAAGACATCTGAAAATGTTGGTCAGCCCAATTCATTTTAGATCATCACTAGCATCATAAGACGTCCCTAATCTGTTGTTATGGTTGATAACCAAACAATTTAACCATGGATGACTAATCTATAGAGGAATTCAGTTACAAAATTTGCGATTAACCCAGATAAACTAGAAATTATTAGCTGAGCATCATCATTAGTACTGGCGATCCAACGGTTCAGAACCTTTAAAAAAGGAAACCCAGGCCACAAGGGAAAAAAAAGGAAAGGAAAAGAAAAGAGAGGAGACGGCCTTTAATTAGGCGCCAGTCAATTCCTTGGGAAGCTGAATAATTGGAAGCACTGCACACTGCTCGAAGTCGTCATTAACCAAGAATATAATGAGAATTGACCGACCGCTCTTGGTCTTCTCAGACGAAATTGTGGACTTGACTAGATTTCTTTGCTTTGATTTCTTCCCGTCATAAAATTTAAATTGCAATCCCATCGAGCGGCATAAAAAATTACACCAGTTGTCTATAATTAATCATATAGCAAAATGCAATTAGGACAACAAATGGACAAGGACAGGCCACACCCACGCCCGCATGTGATAAGTAGCATCTTTGATCTTTTTTTGTAATATTAATATTTCCATCGGTATTTGTATAAGAGGGCTTTGGGAATCAACACAGGCTGACGATTAGAATTTGAAACGTTTATGACACCTTCAAACAAGATGTAACTAGTAAACTGATTCAACTTTAAATCAGTGCTGATGTACTAAGTACTTTATACAGTCCGTCGTCAAGGATATACCAAATGTCATTAATGAAGTAAACAAAAGGGCAAGATCAGGAAACATTCACGTGACATGTATATCTAGAGGTGGCAATATGCATTGAAACCCATTTTCCAAATTTTAGTGTGATCGATTGTGTATGACACAATTTTAAAATCCTTTTGACATGATGTTAAATCATCAAAATAGAACTCTACATTATCCATAATCAACCCATTTTGAGTTTAATAAAATGAGCAAATAATACGTTACTTGTTCGAGTCTCTAGATCCTTTCCTCCATGGCTAATGGATAAACATCGGTAAGTACTAGTTCTAAATCCCCCTTCTTGTGCAGGTCAATGAGGTCATAAAAAAAAAAAAAAAACACCAAAGTGACTGTATTTAAGCTAATTGAACGGGAAGACACATTGAAGTTTGTTTTAAAATGGTATACATATCGAAACAGCTCTAAGACATAAAATAGCTATGTTTTTTTGTTCTATATATTGGCTAGCATTTTGAGTTAATGTTCTACTTATTGATATATTAAGACTTGGGCTAACTTACAACTTATATCTAATTAATGTTGTCCATTATTCAAAGATAAGTCCTAACCTTTCATGTATTATCTTTCAAATCATCCCTTTAAGTTGAAAGAAAAGCTCAATTTGCATAATAACATCCTAGTTTATGAGGAGTAATGAATAATATCTAAGCCCATGTAAAGGCTAAGTTCAGGTCTTTAGCTTTTATAGATGCTTTAACCAATTTGCACGTAGTTTGTGTGATTCAAACGAGCAACCTCTAACTCTTCAGTTGGAAATTTTGCAACCCCCCAATCCTAGGATTAAGAGCATAATTTTATTATCATAAAGACTAAGTTAATTTTGCATTGTGTATCCTTTCTTAAGAAAATGACAAAGTGTACAATTATCATATTATCATTTAAATTCAATAATTGCAAGATAGAAATGCTAAGCAAGTATAATATTTTGGTTGTGAATGATAAGTGTTTTTGGCATTATGCACTATTTCTTAAGAAAAGATGAGAATCTGATGGGATATTTTTCAATTATTTTGAATTAGAAACTAGAAGGAAAGAGAATTTACTTGAGACTTTTTTTAAATATATGTAAAGATTTCTCATGGAGTTTTCTTTGTAAGAATGTGAGGTTGAATTGGTCATTTGTTTTCTTAATCAATAGCACATATTAATATTCCAAAGCTTATATTTACAAAAAAAAAAAAAAATCAAACGTAAAGTACAGTCTGCATGATCTTTAAGTTATATTTATTGTAATTTTTACACAATATCTCCCACTCTAATTAATTTCATACCAATTTTTGTCGCAGGATGTTAAAATATGAGATCGTCGATTTTCTCTATTTCGACATGAATGCCTCTATAGTTTGTCCGTAATAAGAAGAAGTATTGACAAATAATCATGATATAACAAACTTTTAAAAAAAAATTAAAAAGTTAAGGAGAACAACTTGAAGAGGGAACAACGGCAAAATAGATTAAAACTAACGTTCAGAATAATACATGAAAGTATAGTCTTCGTGCAACAAACAGACATCTTAGTATCAATGTGAGTGCGTGGCATCCAATTACTTTGCTCTTCACGTGATTATTATTATTATTTTGTCATTATCGCATTCCATCTTTTTAGACCGTTAAATGCGGATCTTCACATTTACTTTGTTTAAGTTGTTTGTTATTTGTCGAGCCAGCTTCGGTCTTTGTCTCTTTGTGCCTTTTAAGGCCCTTTTTTTCCCCTTTAACTCTGATTTTTGGCGGGAATGCTACCGCCTAGTGCAAATGCACAAATGCCAATGCCTTTTCGCCTTGCACGAGATTTGATTCACTTTATTGGTAGGCGACCAGTGCAAATGCACGCATGCCAAAAAAGTGGTTCGTCCTCCTTTGGGCTCCAATAAAATAAAGGTAAACCAGGCATGAAGGGCATATTTTTCTCAGAAATCCAAATGGGTCAGAAACATCAAGTGAAAAACGAAAGGGGTTGCACGAAAATACCTTAAAACTGAAGTGCATTAGTTGCTCTTTGATCAATCTGTCGAAGTTGTTGCAGGATCATCTGCTGCACATTTGCGTTTCTTTCATTCTGCTTAAGTTACTGGTAGATGAGCAGCTCCTTGTTCTGATTGATACCTGCTTGGCATAGGCAAAAAGGGATGAAGTGAATAGGCAGTGAGGTTAGTATTGGGAGAGCCGGTGCAGGTATCGAGAATAATTTTGAGGACAAAAGCTGTAACGACGTGTGATCTCGGAGAGAGGCAACGTTATGTCAAGCGAAGCAGATCATTCTCGTCCGTTTTCAACATTGACATACGCTTATCATTAATCTTTCTTTTCGAGAATCGCTGCCCTCTATCAGTCGAATCTTCTTCTCCAAGTTATCCTACTGAGCCATCAACATCTATATGACTTTTTTGTTGTGCTCGGAACTTTCGAGATCATACCTCTGGAAAACTCCACAATCATCTTCCTATAAAAACATTAGGTACAAGTTTGGGGCTCTGCGTCAGGTCTTTGTTGGGAGCAATACACACAATATGCTTTCGAAACAAGGCAGGATCCTATTGGCATGTAAACAGAATATTCGTTGTTTTTTTTTTTAGATGAATGATGGAAGCGTACGAGCAATCGTTTGATTTTAATATCGAGATTGCCAAACCTCTCGGTTGCTAGCAAATCTGAACTATTAGTCGAAGCTTCCTGCAAATCAACCCTTTCAGGCATTGTCATCAGCTGTCAAAGTTAAAAACCCATTGAAAACTACATGTTTTTTTTTTTCTTTTCTTGTCTTTTCTTTTGTTTCGCTTACTCAGCTGCTGAATAGATATTCAATGACACGTCAGCGGCCACATTTGCTATTTAAGGGTGGTTTCAATGAGAAATATTTTGCCTGTCTTGCCACTTGGGCGGTAGGGCACTCCAGTCATTGATTACTCGGGATCATGCTTTTAGTTTTAGTCATATTAGTAGAGCAATGCTCTGAATCTTCCATCAGATTCAAATATTTAGTAGAGTAATTTAGATAGGGAATTTACACAAATTGCCTCATTTGCAAATGGTTTTAGATTTAGATTTAAGTCCACAGGAATTACCAAGTAGTCAGTTTTGAGAAGCATTTATGTTTAAACTTGAAATCATCAGAATTATTTTTCTTTTTTTTAGCCCAATAAAGGAAGTCGTAAGATTTTGAATGGTATTGGCATTGTAAGTTGCCTAAAGCGGCAAGTCTAAGGTTGATCTCAATCAATGAACTCTGGTACCCAACTCCGGCACCGAAAACTGAGTCTTCTAACACATGATCGTCTCCATCAATGGCAGCAAATGCTCGGCGGACAGGCAGAGCGGAGCGCCACATGCTCATTTGGATATCTCCTCATCTTCACTGGTGGCAACTTATTTGTTTGCGTGAATACGTATCTTGATGGATCCGCAAGGAGTACTCTGGCCCATGCATAATTTCAAACAGCTAGTACGAATTTCAGTGATTGTTTCAGAGACTGTACAGAATTTGTAGGACCACCAGATGAAGCTAGTTACTAGAACATAGCATCAAATTATCATCTTAAAGAGATGAGAACCATATCTGTATAGTGAATCACTCCGTCATCAAGCTTTTCTTAGCGTTTGACCCCTTTTGTATAAGTATTTAACATATTTGACTTATACAGATATACTGCAGATGATCAGACCAACAAAGCTGATGACGAGCAACCCCGCGAAGTTTGTGCGGCTTAATAGGTTATGACTTGACCATTGCTAGGGAGAGTCCCTCTAATAACTCCAGCAAGATGGGGCACATCAACGGTGCAGAAGTCGATGGCCGCTTGAGCAATCTCATCAGCAAACAGGGCAAGCCAAGCAGTAATGTCTCTTCTAATACGGCTGTACCTGACTCATTGGAGTCGCTGCTGGACAGTTCCTTTTGTGCTAGCGATGGCTCGCAAGATGTATCTCTAATACAACTTTGCTTGGAATCTATGTGTATTGATCCCCAAAGACCATTTGATATTTCAAGATAACATGGTTGGAGCAGGAAATGCTATGTCCCTTTGTACTGTTCGCTGCTCTCCAATCAGGAAATGCATCACCATTCAATTAGTTGCAGCAGAAAGGTTTGCTTTCTTTGATCTGATTCACTAAACAAAAACATAGCAACCCATAACTTTTTTTTGCAGGCATACCAAAGTTTACGCCTAATTCTTAACATTCCTTCTGAAAAGGGAGACACTGAGTTCAGTAGCATCAATTCTAAAAGCTTGAACAAACAGCCATCTCCTTTCTTTAGAGAAGTTCCCAAGCCATGATGTGCGTAGTGCAGGAGCTTCGCTGGTCATGACCCGTCCGAACATTTAAGAGTTGCTGCTTGCATGCTTCCATTAATGCGTCCCTTAAGAAAACAGCCTGGCAGAGTCTGCGGGGTTTGATTTTTGATCAGCAAATGATATATGAGTAAGCACACAAAAGGTATGATAACTAACACAAGTAGTGTTGACCAGGCCAAATTTTGCACGTGGGTAGTAACTATTATGTCATGATCTTTTCTTACCACATTTTGCTTCAGTAGATTATGTGACCGGTTGACTACTGAGAAGAAAGCATTCTGCAGCTTGGACTTGTTGGCTGGTTTGAGAGACGTAGTTGCCCGCGAACATTGAGAAGTAGAACTACGAGAAAAAGCCAGCATGCCAGGGCACACCTCGCGGTTGGAATTTTGCCTCATCCTACCTTAATTAGTCAGGCAGAGAGCATAAGAAAAGACGACGAAATTGTATGCATTACTTATGGGATAAGATCCACATACCTTTCGAATCCTGTTGCTGAAGCTTCGCTCCTTCATCAGTTTGGACAACCTGTTAGCTGATCAAAATTGTATCGAGAATAATGTTAGAGGCACCGAAGACTGAAATCGATAGAATTGACTCACAAAGTGATGTGCAAAACAGCTAATGAACTTTTCTCAACAAATTGATGGGGTGTAGGCAAGACGATGCCGCGAGGCCAAACACCACCTCTAGTGTGGGGAGAGTCTCACTAGCAATTCCTGTAACTAAGAATTGAAAGTAAGACACTGGGTACCTGCGACAAACTGAATATCTTTAGACTTTAGAAATTCCTTAGTCGTGAGCCCTGCATTTTTTTAAGGCGATTGAATATAAGTTTTTGCAGCTAATATTAGGGTAAAATGATTTATTTCATCCAATTTCACTCAATGTCATAAGTTGAAAAGGTGAAAGGCCACTCTTTGAGTTTTTTTCCATTTTAATATAAAAAAATAATTATTTATAAAATTAGTACAATAATAAAAGTAGTTACGCATTTAGGTCTCGCGCGCTAATATGAATAGCGCGCGAGACCGCGCGCTGCACAGGGCAGCGCGCGCTGCCCTGTAAATGGTC
This sequence comes from Rhodomyrtus psidioides, assembly GCA_021437785.1. Lineage (NCBI taxonomy): Eukaryota > Viridiplantae > Streptophyta > Magnoliopsida > Myrtales > Myrtaceae > Rhodomyrtus > Rhodomyrtus psidioides. The sequence continues at coordinate 14,429,095 of JAILYB010000003.1, read as the reverse complement.
GCACAAGCACTCATTTTATTTTTATTTTTGTAATTTTTTACATTATTTAATTATTTTATATGTTCAAAATCAATTTTGTTTTTCTTGCATGCCATGCACACCCTATGCATATTCAACAACCCGAACAAAAAAATTATTTTATTTCATATGTTTTTAGTTTTTAAATTATTTTATATTTTAAAATTTCGCGAAGTCGACAATCCAATATGAAAAAAGGTCGCAGGAATATATTTTCGACAATATTTATTTCGTATCGTGGGTTATTTTATATTTTCATGACCAAAATGCTACGCAACGGTTATTTCGTATGCCAATCGGATTGCCGCACGAAGCACTTACCATTACGTGGCCGTATTGCCGTACAAGGAATTGTTATTATGTGATGCAGAGCGCTGCTTGCGCGCAATGCTTGTGCAGCCAAACATTTTAAAATATAAAATAATTAAAAACTAAAAAAATATGAAATAACATAATATGATTTTTTTTCGGGTTGTCGAATACGTATAGGGTGTGCATGGCAAGCAAGAAAAAAAAATTGGTTTTGAAAATATAAAATAATTAAATTATGTAAAAAATTTACAAAAAATAATTGAAAAACAAAAAAAGTGAGTGATTGCTGCGCCCAAACAGCGCACTGCATAACGTAATAGCAAATGCATTGTAAGGCAATTCGACCACGTAATGACAAGTGTCTCGTGCGGCAATCCGATTGGCATACGAAATAACCGTTGTGTAGCATTTTGGTCATGAAAATATAAAATAACACACGATACGAAATAGCGCGCTAATACGAATATAAAATAACACATGATACAAAAAAAGTGAGTGATTGCTTGCGCGCTAATACGAATAGCGCGCAAGCAATTGCGCGCTGCTCTGTGCAGCGCGCTGCCCTGTGCAACGCTTAAGAACTCGCGCGCTATTCGTATTAGCGCGCGAGACCTAAATGCATAAATACTTTTATTATTGCACTAATTTTATAAATAATTATTTTTTATATTAAAATGGAAAAAAAAAAACCCCACTCTTTTTATGGATCTTCCACTATCAATGTCGATGCTGGCTTTTAATATTCATCCTTGAATATTTCCGTACATGATCAACATAGTTTAATCTGAATCTACTTGTGCATTCGTCAGTAGAGACCAATACCTATAACAAAATTGAAGCGATGTCAGCAAATCTCGTTGAGTGGTCATCGACCCATCGAGAAAGGACTTGACTAGACCCGATTCAAATCGTTCATGACTTAATCGCACTTTTTCAAATTTTAGAGATTGATTGTACATTAAGCTAAACCTCAAGATCTTTATATGCAATTCCTCACAATAAAAAGAAAAGGAAAGGAAAGGAAAGGAAAGAATGGATATCAAATGATAAGAGGGGTGAAGGAAAAAGAAATTAAATGGTATTGGCTAGGTGAGTTATGAAAATGAGGATGGTGGGTTCCAAGTAATTATGCTGACATGGCAAATGATGGAGGATATTCTTAATTCGCACATCAATGCTCAACCAATAAATCGGCTATCATCGGTAATACTTGATGGGAGGGTTATGTAACTTGTTTTAGGTGAAGAGACTATTCTACCCCTGATTTTCAGTTCTCATGAGCAGTTCCCTATTTTTTTTTTTTCCAAAACTGTCGTCAATGAGAAATAGTATCACTTAACTTACCTCCATTAAAAAAAAAAATACCTTCATCTCAACCTCTGACAGCGCCTCAGTAACTTCCAGATCTCTGTGACTAGACAAGTTCAAAAATATAAAAGAAAGTTTAGAACTTTATGGTGCTTCAGGCGTCAGGCTCTCTGAGAAGCAGACGCAAGCGGGGGGAAAAAATTTAATGCACAAGAATGGCATTAATTGGAGCTCACCAACTTTCTTATGGTTGCGTTGAGATCACCCTCCCAGTCCTCCCTTTCCCACATGCATCTGAATAGGCTCACGTATTTCAATTGTGGCGTGCTTAGCGTACCCTTGGAGAAGATGTTCATTTTCGGGCACTCTTCCACTGCAATATAATCCAAGAATGGAAACCTCAAGATGCAACTTGTGGTGGAGGAGAAGCTTTCTAGGCTTGCCATATTCTCGAGTCTCAACCTTTTTAGATTCCCAAAAGTAATCACTTTTTCTTCTCCATTTCCATCGTTTGCCACTACTTCTTTCATTCTTTCACATCCCATTATAGTCATCTGAGCGAGGTGCACCAAATTCCTGACCGCTGAAACTGTCGCTAGATATACCAATCCAGAGGAATTCTTCACCACTAACTCCGTCAAATTACAGAAGGATGTCGCGGCTGGAAATATTGTTGTCAAACTGGGACAATCCCAAACCTCAAGTGTGTCGATGCTCTGAAGAATTTTTTACACTAAATAGTCTTCTCTCCACACACGCTTTAGCTTGGGTAGCTTGCTCAACTTAAGTTCTCTTAAATTTTCAAGCACCGGATGTTTTCCCTCGTCAACAGACCCTTCGTCAGGGAATATATCTTCAAAGGAACTACAGAAAACCTCAAGGCCCTTTAGATCGTGAAATCTCTGTAGTAGGAAGTTGGAAGGAAAAACAGCCCCTTCATCGCGAAAGCATGCCAATGTCAGTTGTTTTGGCTTGCCAATGTCATCAGAAAATCTTCCATTCTGTATCATCTGAATATCTTTATTGACTAACAAAAGTCTCTCTAAGCTGGGAATGTCCTGCAAATGGCCAATATTATGAGAGCATGAAAATTCAACAGTAAATTGCTAAATGTGTGTTCCCGATTCACTAATTTCTAGAGCCTACACAAAAGTGTCAACCTTCTTAAAGTCATCCGCCAACCAGGGATGAGAGCTCATATGATAATGATTAGATAGAAAGGGAAAGATCTGTATTGGCATAAGAATGAACAAACAAACAAATAAAAATCCATTTCGCCCAGAAAACATCAAAAGAAAGATGGTCATCCGGCTAACGATTTTGAAAGGAATTGCTAAATAATGTGTGCCCGATTCGCAATCTAGTCCATGGGAAATCCACATTTAGCCACAAAAAAATATTCAAGAGAAATTTTAAACAGAGGTCAGTACGGTTAATTCAAGAACCATCCTGACCAAATTCATCCTTTATAAGGAATGTCTAATCTTGTCACCAATAATCTGCAGTTTCTTGGAATATCAGGTGACGAGATTCGCTGATAGTGCCACTAAAATATTTTGGGTGTCCACAAATGAAAAGCGCACTTGAGACATGACTATGCAGTGCACATGAACATCATGGGTGAATTAAAGAATAACAAAGAAACAGGGGAAGAGCAGTTGCAATCATACCTTCTCAACCGAGAAGTGTGCTTCATGTTTTGAAAGGTCATGCCGATTGTCTCTCCGAGCCCACTGGTTCATGGATGCCACAAAGGACGACATGTTCAATTTGTCACAATGGGTCACTCGCAATTCTTTGAATAATGGCCAGTTCAAAGTGAGCAAGTTAGGGCAGAAGTTCTTGAGTCGTGGCATATCATGTAATTCCAAAGAAGTCAGCTCTGGGAAAAGAAATTGAGGAGCAATAGAATGTAGGCCGTCATCTCCACTAGAGCTCGAGACTATTTCCTCGAGCCCACAAGACTCCACTCGAAGTTGCTCAAGTTGGGTAAGACTTGTAGCCACCCAATGTGGAAACAAAATTTCAAGGTTCTTACAGTTCCGAACCTCCACTTCTCGCAAACATTTAAAAGCGAAAGTTCCCTAAAGACCGCAGGTCCATATTTTGCTTAAGTCGTCCATGTGGGAGAGAATTATCCACTTAAGCCGAGGAAATTGCACCTGCCATATTGAGGAGAAAAATGACAGAGCGAATAGGATTACGTTGGCTTATGACCTCAAGGATGAAACTTCCAAACTGAAATTGACCGACTACTATGAGTAAAGAGTAGACAAATGCGGATGAAACTTTCTACTTACAAATAATAGAACAAATAATAATTCGGCAGAAGAATCTATAAGAAAAAAGGCCAAAAAAAAGGGAAAAAGAGTAGTGACCTGATTAGTTGGTATATCACAACAAATTCGGTAACCTCTCCTAAATTCTATCGAATTAATGGTACAATTCCTTGAAATTTAGAAATGTATCTAGTTTCAAAGGAACATTTACTTTTAATTGGCTTACTTGCCATTTAATACTCGCAACGCCTTCTCCGCTAATTTTTTGAAATTTTCCGTGATGACTTCTCGGATTCTCCAATTCGTTGATCACATATAAATGCACTAGTGTATTACGAAAGAAAAAGTCGCTCACATATATGTGTATCCCCTATTTTCTATAATGCAGCAAAGTATAAGATAAGACTTTTCAGATTTATTTGCTTCAAGTTGAAGACGCAATTTATTTTCAGGACATAACTGCTCACCAATTAGTGAATGGGGGGTAAAATTATGAAGTTTTAGTTGGTGTTGCCACTCAACCACAATATCTTAAAGCCCGCAATACGTAACCAACTTCTTATCAGTGACTGTGCCATGTGTCAGAGGATATTGGAGTTTTATTTGGGTGTGTGGAGGCAAAACTAAAAGATAAACAAAATGGATGTTGCATTGCACTGGAACTGAAATTATTCATTGTTTCATGTGACGAGTGCAACCCGCGCCATTCTATTTCCAAATTCCAATTACTGGTTCCATCGATACTTCGATTTGACAAGATAACTAATCAAAACACCAAAAGCATTGGGTTAAGAATAAGAAGGCTAACCTGTGGAGTGAAGAGTGAAGGGGTATCCTGATCAATCTCCATCAAAGAATGCCATGCCAAACTTCTCATCTTGGGGCAATGGGCAATGGTCAACTCTATCAAGCAAGGACAATCCAGCACCTGATTCTTTCCCGAGAGGAATCTAGTTAAATTGGGCAAGCATTTCAAGTTCATCCAAACGAGACTCGGGAATGCGATCTTTTCCACCGCGATTTCTTGCCCTTTGTCCTCTGCAATCACTCCTTCCATCTGACCACACTCCTTTATTTCAATCACCCCTAGATTGGCAAGGCACCGAGCCATCGATGGAGTAAAAGCATATCTCAAGTTGCTGCAATTATAAAGGATCAAACAATTTAAAAAACTGAACCGCATCGTTCCTTGAAGATCTTTGTTCCACAATTGCCTCAACTTCGGTAGATTGACCAAGCCCAAATTTTTTAGCTGAGGCAACACTCGATTGCTTTCCACAGTCTCAAGCCCTTCAAGATCGAATATTTCTTCCAGAGATTCGCAGTCGTGCATGTGCAAGCTTGTCATTTTCTCTAAAGCAAGCATCAATTTTGATGGAATTGCATTAACAAATGATGGACAATTGTCCACCACCAGTCTTTCTAATTGCCAAGATGACTTGATGGGATTAAGTTCACTATGCCATTTTCCAATCAGCTTAGGGAACTCAGATAGCCACATAAACTTCACTCTAGCAACCGTAGCCTGCTAGAAAATGCATCATTAAAGGTAAACTTGTAGTTAGCAAAAGGTAATTACTCTATAGGCTATTAAGATTTAAGACCATCTAATTGCACAAAAATTTGATAACTGATGCATACCATTTCTTCAAACATATTTTGGATGGTGGTGTTGAGGTTTCCCTTCCAAAACCACACTTCATGTTGAGGCTTTGCATTTGCCTGTGTATCTACTTGTATTCTCTCTAGCTTTGATGCAACTATTTGTCCCTTAGAGAAGGACTGCATGTTGGGACATCCACTCACTATGACATCTTCCAAGAGAGGGAAAATCAAAGTGTATTCACTTGAGCTAAAAAAACTCAACCTTGTCAACCCATCAAGTTCTATATGCTTCAACTGATTGAAAGTCACTGCATACCCCTCCTTACCTCCATCATCACTAATAACTTCTTTCAACATTTTACAATTTCTTATCCTCAATTCTGTGAGTTCTACCAAATTTTTAGCCACCGTCGGTGTGAACATACTTGATAGACCATCACAATGTGACAAATCTAGAGTCTTCAGCTATTGAAAGTACCTTGAAAAGTGTAATATTGCATGTAACGATAACCCATCACAATGTGACACATCTAGGGTCTTCAGATGTTGAAAGGATCCTGACGAGGGTAATAACTCATGACTTGGGTTTTCTATGGCTTCTACATTTCTGCTCAGCTTCTCTAGATGAGATTCGCAAAGAACGAGCTTTTCCAAGTTGGTTAAACTCCGAATAAAAAGACACATGGATATTGCATATTTGTCCGAGAGATGACAAAGCTCAAGAACCCTAAGCTTGTAGAAGAATTCCTCACCATGAAAATCCCCATGCCATATCACCATCCGTCCGGATAAATCCAATCTTAGCTCTTGTAGATTTGAGAATGCACCCTGAGAAGATAGTCAAATCAGAGTCTAAAGTCAGCTTAGTTAAATGAGTACTCATGTGTTATGGTATAAGTCTAGCACATCGCGCATAATATCTACATTTTAATAAATTGAGTCAGTGATTCAACGAAAGAAAATGTATCTTTCGTGCCCTCATGCAATAGATGCTATCGTTGATATTTTATATTTAACTTGTATCTGTATTTGAACTTAATTAGATCTGTACATTCCCATTTCTCTGGATACATCCATTGTGGAAGTAATGTTATGATCAATTATAATCACAATTCCAATAAATTCAGAGATCAACATAAACAAAAAGGTCACGTCTTTCCCTTTTTCGAATAACATCAATCATCTTAGAAAAGGATCCGGATCCCCTGACTTTATGTCGCGGGGGTCCTAACCCGAAAACACTTGCGCCTGGTAAGATCACACCACATGCCACATGTTTTCAATCTTTATGGTTCTTAAGAGGCTAAACTATCGGAATCAGCCTAAACCATTTTTTTAAGGGGGATCAATGTCTATGCATTCTGTCAATACTTGAAGAACGTATGATGCTTCCATGTTATACTATTTCTGTGGATTCAAAGAGAGTTGTAAGTTTACATTTTCATATGTGGAGTTACTTGTATGATATGATTGGCTGTGACGGTATTCATCACTTCAAATATTCACAATTGAAGCAAAACAAATAATCTTAGGTCGTACCTTTTCCAACAAGAAGAGAGGTTGTTTCTGTAGTGGCATCTCATTCTCAATCTGGGACGCGAGTATCTCCACTTTGTTACAGCCATGCAGTTCCAGGGTCTTCAATGCTGGCCACCCTAAAGCATGTATTCCTATGCATATGCACTTCAACTCTGTCAGATGCTCGAGCTTGAGAGAGGTTAACTTTGGGAAGATGGTAACCTTAAGAGCTTGTCCCCCCATCTCGATGAGTTCCGAAATGCCACATGCATTGATCTCCAACTCCTCAAGTTGGATAAGATCTATAGCTATTGAGGCTGGAAATAGAGAGGTGAGGCCCATGCAATTGGAAACACTAACAGAATGTAGACACTGAAATTTGACTTGAAGGTGGAATTCCTTGTCCCATACACGCTTCAGCCGCGGTAATTCATATAACTCCAGTTTTTTTAATTGGGAACGAGCACCAAGATTCCCATCCAAAGGATTCAGTGATTGAAATTCAAAAACAACTTCAAGCGAACCACAACGATGTACGTTCAAGCTTTCCAAGCTCCTAAGCCGTCCAAGAATGCAAGAAGGAACAATGTTCACTAGCTTACCGCACCCAGACACCTCAAGTGATTTTAGATTGTGGAAAGAATCCACAGCAGCTTGATTGTCCCATATCATTTCGATATTATCCATGCCGCTGATATGTAATGTCTCCAAACGAGGAAACATAATCTGTGGTATTCACTCACAAAATTGATGATTCAATTAAATTACAAATTCATGAGCTTCCAAGATGCCAATATAAATGAGTTGCCAATGGGAGATGGGGAATTATTAAGTAATTATATATTATTCTCGGTCCGGTCCGGGCCGGGCCGGTCCGGTCCCAACACAAGAACCCGAGGACCGGACCGCCCATTCACCGGTCCCATTTATTGGGACCGGGGACCAACCCATCCACCTCAAGGACCGGACCAACCCGCCCGGTCCGGGCCGGTCCCGGGCCGGTCCAGGCCGGTCCGGTCCAGTTTGCACACCCCTACTCCTAAGCCGTCCAAGAATGCAAGAGGGAACAATGTTCACTAGCTTATGGCATCCCCCCACCTCAAGTGATTTTAGATTGTGGAAAGAATCCACAGTAGCTTGATTGTCCCATATCATTTCGATATTATCCATGCCGTTGATATCTAACGTCTCCAAACGAGGAAACACAGTCTGTGGTATTCACTCATAATCAGTTAAATTACAAATTCATGAACTTCCAAGATGCTAATATAAATGAGTTGCCAAGGGGAGATGGGGAATTATTAAGTTGCACAAAAGGGAAATTAAAAAGGAAAAAAAAAATTAAGCACATGGAGAAGTCAAACTACATGTCATAAAACAATCGCAACTAATTTGAACTAATCATATATTTTTTACAGTGGGCAAAACGGTAATCTGGATATGCCCCATTTTGTATTGGACCTCACGGCAAAACGATACTCCTCAACCTTGGCATATACTTGAATCAAATTATGGAAGATATCCATACATACTTAAGAAAATCGACGTATCAATCTTATGGGTATAACAATGTTTTCTGTGGACGTTAAGTCAAAGTGGACCCACTTGTTCATGCTTACAATGTCAAAGCCGTACATGCAAAATTGCTGAGACATTTACGTTCTTTGTCAAAATCAGAAAGCGGTTCGTATTTCGTTCAGGTATCAAATGAGATATTAATTGATTAGGAAGTTGTTAAGGGCATATTGCGTGATTTATCAGTTATTTAGATTGACAACAATACTTAATTTTTGAAATTTTCACTTATCCAGAATGCAATCAATTTTAACCAAACTTAACTTTGTAAGTAATTTACTTATTTTTTGCTTTTGTTATGCTTTGTCTCCGGTATAACTATTTATTTGGTTACTTAAATTATTAATTACCTGGGCATGACAATTATTTATACGCATATATCTATCTTCGTGGTTTTTCAATACTTCGGGTGAGTGATCCGACCCTTGCTTTCTCGGGATTGTTTGCAGTGGCATGTGGGAACTTGAAATGCACAGCATGTAAACTTCCGTAATACTTTTAACACATAAAATTGATGCCTAAATATTTTATTCCAACCCTTTTTGTCATATTTAATATATTGATAATCATGTACCTCTTGATTGAAGAGGACTATGGGACGTGATTTAGCATGATCCTCATTCCGAGCTTCTTGTGAACCTGCCATCAATTTTTTATAAGATGAAAAGAATGTCACTATTCATATTGCAAGGATGTCAAGAAGATATTCATTGATGAAAATAAACAATCAATCTTACATTTCTTGCGAGAGAAGCACGTCAAACTTTTCAAATGTAATTGTAAATAAGTTAACATTGGGAATGCTAGAATTTCTGATGTTTCTATTTCCAACCCTTCTTCCTCCATAATGATCGCCTCCATCTTCTTGCAACCCAATACACTTAGTTCTCTCAATTGTGATAGAGATTTTACCATGGATGCAAAAAACAGAAACTTGAGGCTATCACAGCCAAGCACCTCTAGCTTTGTTAAACGATGGAATCTCACCATTCCACAAGGATTCTTGCTCCATATGTGCCTCAAGCTCGGCAACTGCCATAACTCCAAGGTCGTTAGCTCGGAGAGAGTCTCAACATTTCCGCTAGTGCTTGGTCCGTCAAGGTCAAAAACTTCTTGTAGCGAAATGCAATTTCTGATAGTTAAAGTGTGCAACTTATGTGAATTTATCAGCGGCTTGACGTTGAAAACTTTCGAGAGAGATTTGCACTTCTCCAGCTTGAGAGATTGAAGATTGCTCAATTCAAGCGGAGATTCTTCGCTCCATATATTTTCTAGATTGGGAAGTCCAGACATAGACAAGGTCTGCAAGGATGGGATTGAAACCTGGCGGACAAACCCGTCAGCAATAGCATTAGGAAAGACAAGCTGGATTTTATACATGCTATTAGCAGGTTATTCATGACTTTTCCATTTACAAAAATATTTGATAGACAAAAGCTACTTTACGACCCCGAAAGACAACCACTGGGCTTTAATTTTGTTTGCGATTTACTAACAACAAGAGAATTACAGTCGTCAAGAATTAGCTCTCGTTCATTTTACTAATGACAACGGAAATTAATGAACCATAAAGCAAAAAGTAGTTTCAAGGTAAATTACTTCTTAAAAGTTGAACTACTCCTGCTAGGAAATAATTTACTGTCTCACAAGGGAAGATTACTACCTTGAAGTAATTTAGCGGTTTCAAAGAGTAATTTACTACTTCACAAGGAAAAATAACTATCATAATAGTCTAATTACTCAAGTAACTTCCTCCTGTCACCCCTGGACCCTCCCAGCTAATTTATGCATGAAATATCATTTTTTAATCCAACGATGCCCAGTAAGATGTTGTATCTTATCAAATGAGACGGCGATGTTCTCATTGCTTATTATAATATGGTCGTATCTCCTCGAGTATGGTAATAATCGGCTCTTCTTTGTGGCTACGTACTTCCTCCTATCATTAGCATTAACTTCCCGGGGCATGGATTGTCTCCTACGATCCTTGCATAAACATGTAAAGTTGCTAGAAATCCCCATCGATACAACAAATTCTAACTTCTCCGTGTTTCGTTCATTGGACTATTATCATCTCGACAAGCCAACCTTCGAATTACGACTACCGTCGCTGCCACCTCTTTACAGTGTTGGAGAGGTTCATCACAGTTCGAAAGAAATATTTGCAGATCTGGTTTCTAACAAAAAAAAAATATTCACAATTTAAAAGTCAATTATGATATGGTCGACTTCATGAAGAGATAAAGTTTTAGTAGCCTTTTAAATATATCCCAAGCATTTAAAAAGTAACTCATAACCTATACCAAACTAAATTTATGTGGATTTCATACAACCAGTTGGATTTCTGAAAAATGAAGAGAAACAGAAGATTGCTTTATCTAATGGACAAAGAAGGCGGATAAGGTAAATTGGAACCGAATGAACTGAAAATAACAATATGAATATGCATTATAATCTACGTCACATCTAATTAGCAATTAATAAGTACTATATTATTTTGATAGAAAGTTACCTGTTGCCCATTGAAGAATACAGCTTGAGTGCCAATATGTTTATCTAATGAACTACTCGAAGGAGCCCTCCCAGCGGTTGAAAAGTTTTCTATACCTGGCAAGTCACGCAACTCCAATACATGCAAATTACGCAACTCAACTTTGCCACATTCATCAGCTTGTCCAATCTCCCTCACTGAGTCGCAATCGATAACTCCGATCTCTTCAAGCTGTGGAAGTTCTCTCAGTAATGAAAGAGGAAACAGAACTTCCATCTTACGACAACGTTCGACTCGTACTACTTTTAACGTACTGAACGACATGGAGGAGATATGATTGTGGCATATCTTCTCCATGTTGATGAGATCCTTGAGAACTAACGACTCCAACATCTTAAAAGCAGTGTCGGAAGGCCATTGGAGGATGTAATGGACTGAGGGACTATTCTCGACATGTAGATGCTTCAATTTTGGAAAACCTTTTGGGGATAACTTGCCAATACTTTTAGACCCGTTCAATCCATCCAAGTACAGATCATTAGTTTTATCCAAGGTAGTTCGTACACATCCTTTCTGGAGAATATCGTTCATTGGATTCAACTTGAGCTTCAATGCCGTTGATGCTTTGTACTCGCTTGACCAGTGCCGCGTACTGCCTATTTGGATTCTATACTTGGTTAATTTCTGTAGGTTTAAATCCTCAGGCAGGACACTCGGATCAGGAATTGATACATGTAGAACGCAGAGATTTATCATGTTATTCAACTCAATAAGACATGCATTACTCGATGGAGTTTGCTCCATGGCATTCCATTGATCAAAGCTATTCTCCACGTATAACTCCTCCAATTTGATCAAGCTCCCTAGCACACCTGGTTCAATTACCTGAAGCCGTGAGCAATTGTTCAAGTCTAATAGCCTTAGCTCTACTAATTGCCCGATTTCTTTCGGCAATCGATGAATTTTGGAGTTCACAAAGCTGAGAATTTGTAGCCCTTTCAGGTTGCCAAGACTAGCTACATCATCTACGGAACAACCATCCAGACATAGGGTGTGTAAATTCTCCAAGAGTTGAAACGACAATGGCGAATGAACGAGATGTATCCCTGTGAGATTTAAGACCGCGAGTTTCCTCATAGAATTAAAATATGAGCCTGGAACATCAAGAGATTTGTTGTTCGCGAACAACAAAAACATCTACAATTCGGGGCAATCTATTTCTTCAGGAAGCTCCTTCACGTCAACGTGGGGAAAGCATATTGCCCTACAACTTTTGAGCTTGTCCTTGGACAGCTTTGCGATAGACTCATCCTTCAACACAAGAAGAGGGTGATGTTTTGAAATGATCGAGACAACAAACTCACGAGCCAAGTCATGTATCTTGAAACCATCATCTTCTTCACTGTGTAACAACAGGGAGGAGTCTTGAAGAGTTTTGATCAGTTTGTTCAACCTATTTCTAGCATCGTCCATGCTACTTTCTTCTCCAAGTAACCCCAAACCAAAGCCGTACCTCACCAAATTTTCAAGAGAGGGCTTAGAGACACCATAAACAGCAATGAGTTGTAACAATGACTTCGCCTCCTCGGGTTTTATACGTTCATAACTTATTCGCAAAGTCTTGTTTATCTTCTCACCAGTTTCTTCGTTCCAGATTTGTTTCAAATCATCCTTACATGCAGAGTAACTAGTGTCTATAAAAAGTTTGGCTATTGCGACAATTAGGAAAGGCAAACCTGCACATATGCGGAGTGCTTCCTCCACCAAGGGTTTCAACTCAACTTCAACTTTGCATCCCACCATCTTCTCAAACAATCTCTTTGCCTCTTCCTCCTTCAGCTCACCAAGGGGGAAGTCCCTGTCGCAGCGCATTTCCCTTCGCAAAACACGTTCATCTCTGGACGTCAATAGCAACTTGCATCCTCTTGCTTTGTTGTCAGGTCCGCAGGGAATGCCGACTTTGTCTAAGTCCAGCCTTTCCCACAGGTTGTCCAGTATTATGAGCACCATCTCCTTCTTCTTCTTCCTCTCCTCGTCATTTTCTTGTTTCGTTCTCTCTTCATCTTCCAACCTCTCGCGCAGAAACTTCGCTCGCAAGCTGACATTCTCTTCCTTCTTTATGTCACTAAGGCCCAACCAGTGCGCGATCTCTCCTTGAATCCTCTTGATGTCCGTATTTTCTGACACGTCGGCCTTGGCGACTACATGGAACGAACCTTGTTCCCTTATTCTGCTTTCGACATCTTTCAAAAGGGTGGACTTGCCGACTCCGCCCATCCCGTAAACTCCGACCACGCTGTTGTTGTTATCGGCGAGAGCGTCCATGATGTTACGTATCATTGAAGCTCTGGATTCGAAGACGTCATCGTCGCTGGCAGAAGGAGCGGGGGCTATCACGGTGGTGGTCGACTGGACGACGACATCTTTGCCTTCTCTCCTGGCCGGAATCGGAGGAGCAGCGACATTCCCCGGAGTAGGATTGACGAAGGAGATGTCCCTGAATTCAGTGCATTCTCGAGCGAGTCGCTGAATGAGCTCGATCTTGTCCTTGGCCTTCCTGCTGAACTGATAGCGACAATTGGGGTCGGGAAGAGTCCCGTAGCAGCAACTCTTGCTCGCCTTTTTGAATTCTCCCAACAGCTCTTCCGCTTCCTTCAAGGCCTTCTCTGCACTTTCGTGCCACTCGGTGACTTGACTGTAGACCATCCGAAGGTTGTTTCTGGCCACTTCGACGTCATTCTGGATCCTCTCAGCCTCGTACTCCAGCTTCCCGACATCCTTCTGAAGATCCTGGGCGTAGCTCTTGGAGGAGATGACGTATCCGAATTGGCGCTTGACGGGATCAAATACCCACTTCAAGACATCCCACCCAATGGAAACAGCAGAATCCATCGACATTTTTGCTTGATTTTTTTCTTATTTTCGAGAAAGAAAGAGCGGTAAAACGTGGAGACCGAGAGAGAGAGAGAGAGAGAGTGATGAAAAAGAGCAGCAGGTAGTGAAGAAGGAGGAGGACGACGGTTTGGCCGAGGAAAAGAAAGAGCGAAACAGAGCAAGATTGATTGAGAGACAAAGTATGACAAATCAACGGGTGAGCTTCAGTTCTGGAGATCCAACGATTTAAGGAAAAAAAAAAGTCCGCTGTCTGTTCCTTCTATCAAGCCACCAACGTGGACCAAAGTATAAAAAGTCTCCTTCCTTTCCTCCAATGTGAAGTGGTCATGCACTAATTAATATCTAATTCGTGTTCACGGCTAGGTGACATCATGTCTTGACTTTTCATGTATCATATTCCGAACTTTCACAGGTTTATTAACAAAATAGACAAAGTCATCAGGGCCGTTCTCTTTTTTTTTTTCCTTTGTAATTAAGTTGATATGGACCTTTTGCATAGTAACTACCTAATATATGGAGAATAAGTGCACAAACTAGGAAAAACAAATTACCATATGAAGTTAGCATTTTCTTAGAGCAAGCAATTGTTTTCGCTATGATCCACAGGTGTGGAGTTTAAGCCAATGAAATATCCTGCAAAACCGATTAAGGTCATGCCTTGGCTTGTGTTGGTGGGTCTAACTCAAAACAGCTTGCACACAACTTGTGGGATTCAAACGGGCGATTCCCTGGCTCCGAGCTAAAAATTACTTGTAATAAATTTGAATGTGTCTCACAACTCAAAAGAATTCGCGTTCAAGGACGCAAGGTGCCCTGCTTTTTCAAGCATTGCTCCAACCAACTGCATCAATCCTGGAGTAAAGCAAGCATGACGTTTTTGACTAAGTCAAAACAATAAAGTCATGAGGCACATATTTCTTGTAATTAGGTTGATAAGTATAATCTAGTTAGTAGTGCATAAAATTCAATTTTCTTGTCGCATCCGGGAAAACCAAAAGCCCCTTTGTGGTTGGTCAGTTCATCCTCAAGTACTTTTTCTATATTTTAAGAGGGGCTTCCATCATCAACTGATTTAACCATAAAATTAGATGTTTGCCATTGAAAAGCAACCTGTACCGATCACTTTATAATATACTGATAAGGTTGCATATTACTCTAAGTATATGCTACTTGTACTTGTTAAATGTATCTATCATAGGGATAAATGACTTTCATACATGGTAAAACTTTCACATGTTGTAAAGACATCCGTTAATAGCAAAAACATGTTATTTTCAGTGCTATTTCCGTTTTATCAATGCAATATCAACAAAAATCAATCAATCAAACCAGATAAAGATTAACCGAAAGAAAAGCAAAAAAAAAAAAATACAATAAAATATATTAATTTAGATTGCTTTTGTTTTCACGAAAAATGAATGATTTGAAAAATATCTTCCTAAAGATGATCACTTATATCGCTTATAAAAATGAAAGAATAAATAATACTTTTTATCATTCGCGAAAATATCCATATATAAATTGTCGTCGACAATAAGAATATTTTCAATTAGCTAATTAATTCAAACCATACAGACAATCATATTTTAGAAAATGCTTTTTGAATTTTTCATTTTCTGTGAAACAAAAGGAGCCTCAGGTTGAAAACATATTTTGGGGCAGCTTTAATGAGGTAGTAGGTTAGCTTAAATTCGGGTTTTTTTTTTCAATTTAATTCAAAAAAAATATTTACGAAATTAGGTAAAGAAAAAATATATTTACAGATTTAGGTCTTGCTCGGCAGTTGTAGTGCCGAGCAAGGCTTGCTTGGCACTTAACTGCCAAGCAAAGCCATTTTAATTTTTAAATTTTTTTAAAAAAGAAAACAAGAAAAAACGATTTGGGGAGTTTTGACCTATTTTCGTAAATTTTTTGACCCAAATTGGAAAAAAAAAAAAAGAGCGTGGTGGATTTTGTGTAGATTGAGCAATGCATTTTTATTTTATTTTTTAACTCGAGTCGTGTACCATGATGACGCGCCTCATATCCGAGGAAAGCGAGCGAATGAGCGAGGCGAGGGGGCCGCGGAGCGACTAGGTGGCGTCGAACAGTGATGATCTTAAATTCCTCCCCGGACATTTAAAATTCAAGAGAAGAATACAATTGAAATTCAAAAAAGGTTTACTTAAGTGTATGGAAGAAGCTTGGGGGCGAGTCCAACAGTTATGGCCATCAACATCTGAATTAGATATTCTGAATTTAGCAATACATGCCAAGGTCTAAGTTAGTAACATCTTTTAACCGAAAAAAAGAAAAGAAAGAAAGATAGTAACATCTATTTGGTATTTGCTCTTTCGAGCTCCACGAAACATCATCACTTATTCATGTACAACGAAAACGAGACGGAACTTACATATGGTCATTTTTTTTTATAGCCATCATTTTTACAAGATGAAAAGTAGATTTCATTTGAGAATTGATTATGTAATAATTATAGTCTATTTTGGAACATAAATAAAATAAATAACGATTAATTAAGTGTTATTATGAGATTCACTCTTTTCAGAATCTGTTATCTCACGGTGTATTGTTATTCTTACAAATACCCAAAGACTGTTAGGCTAGCAAAGTCTCGTTACATTTCCGTAGACAGCATATCTCTCTATACCGGAAGCAAAGAGCGAGAAAACGGAGAGACAGAGAGAATGATGACACGGATGCTGGAGAAGAAGAGGAGGAGGAGGAAGAAGGATTGTTCTGGCCAAGAAAGGATGAGGGATCAACGGCTAAGATTTAGTTCCGGCGATCCAACGACCTAGAGCCTTAAGAACGACACAAATGCCACGCCGCGGAGGAAGAAAGAGAAAGAGGAAGTTGAATGAATGGTAGCAGACTGCTCCATCCACGTCGTCACTTGGCCAAAATTAAATTTAAAGAAAGATGGCTGCCACTGTCAAGTCGGTAGATCATTATAATCTCAATAAATGTTGACTATTTCTTGTGTATGCGAGCTGGGGACGACTACAATAATAGTCATGACTTTGTTGTGAAGTGAGTCTGTGACTTTAGTCTTGACTCCACGTGTCCCCATATCTATGTGGACAGCTTTTTTTTTTTTTTTTTTGTGATAAAAAGTAGCCTCAGAAAAATCTCTCAATTTTAGATTAAAAACTCTATTAACTCCGAACTTTATTTTGTCTCAAAAAAATTCTCAATTTTAGATTCAGTCTCAAATTTATTTTGAACTGAAAATACCATAACTTTAAGCTCAGTCTCAAATCTATTCCGAATTTTTTTTATTTAAGAAAAAATTATCAATTTTTATTCTAATCTCAATTCTGCCCAATTAACCCTTTGTCTAAAAATTATTGTTAATCATCTCTAATTTTCATATCCTAAAACGGTTTCATTTTGGAGGACTTCTTTATTAGGGCATAATCATTATCCACATGAAAATGCCACATCCCTCCGTATCTATCGTCTAATTACTTTGCTAATGCGAATTTTTTTTTATCGATGTAAAAATATAGCGTCAAGCTTGGATTAGATCACTAGGTATACATTGCAATTTGTGATTTTTTAGATAAATTGAAATTCGAAATGGATTTGAGATTGCAAATAAAAGGTTTTTTTTTCGAGAGAAAATTTAAGTTCGGGCCAATGGTAAGTGGATGGACGTACGCATAGTGATACGAAGTATATAACATGCACAAAGTACAACATGGCCCTTGGTGTCAGATGCCGGTTGTATCAGCGATGACTTGGACTTGAAGTCTTTTTCACACTCTTCCTCTACAGTGCATAGTAATGGTGGGACGGTATCTTGACGTTTCTCCGAACACAAAGCCTTCGATGAAGGGTCTCAACTCCAGGTTTATTGGAATGGGGGGGCTCCAATAACGTGTGCTATTTTTAATAAAGGGTGATAGAGAGAAATATATGGTGCGTCTTTATAGATAAACATTATTCTTTTTTTCTTTTCTCAGTGAGATGTTTCCTGAAATGTCCATAATTTTCAGATTTTGGTGATAGAAACGCAACTTTTTCATTGATGGCTAGTATCGGATATCCAACAATTTAGGAAAGAAAACAAAACTGATGCAGAATATGAAGTTCAATTTAGGGCATAATTATACACCAGTCAATTTCTCGAGTATAGGAATGGACAATTTTCTGTATTATTGTTCCTTTAATGGACCAGTCACCATCATCAATATCCATATCTCCGTCCTTTCCTCCATCACTAATGGACAAACATTAATGAGATATCCATTCTTTCTTCCTTTCCCACAGCTAATGTACTAATCCTAATCCATCCTTTCTTCCAGGGTTAATGGAAAAATACTGATTAGATACCACTCCTAGACCTGCTCATTGCACAAGTCAATGAGATCATATTTAAAATACAGAAGCAACGTCATAATTAAGCTAACTGTTAGATTAGAATGTCAATTGTAATTGTTACATTAGACGTAACTTCAATTAGAATTGATAGATCAGAATTTTTATTGAATACTGTTATTCCATACTTGATAAAGTTAATAAGGAAAACGATTGTGAACGGCAACTGACATTGCTTCGTGATCCCTCGTTCTAGTTCTAGGTATCACAAATGATTGGGTCCGATTGGAGTCTTTACTTGTAACATTCATGTTCCAAATGGTGCAGTTTTTTATGCTTTGAAAACCATACAGTTATTCGCAAGTAGAATTATATATTTTTTCATAATCTATAAAACCTAACTATTGTATTTTTCTATTTTTTTGGGAAGAGAAAACACAGAAAAATGTACCTAAAAAGTCTAAACATATAGAACAAGTCAGCTATAGAAGTCCGACAAAAATGATGATGAAATCTTTTCGAAATCACTCTTGCATAGCCCGAGTTTATGACAATCATTCTGAACAACATTGTCAGTATGAATATTAATCTTAAGGAAGGAAAATGAATTTTGTTGAAATGGATGATTTTTTGCATTATTATTACTCCTTTTGCTTGACTAATCACCATTGACAATGTGTATTCTCCATCCTTGTCTTCGTCATTGATGGACAAACATTGATTGTCTACTAGTATTTTCGTTCTTTGTCTACCGTTAAAGGACAAATATTGATTAGATACCAGTCCGAAACCCGCTTCTTGTGTGGATCAATGAAATCATGTTAACGCAATAGAAGTAGCATTATAATTAAGCTACTTGAACAGGAAAAAAAAATTGAAGTTAAGATGGAAATAGCTCTAAAAAGCAACATAGCCATGTTATTTTTATTTTTATTTTGAATAGATTACTGACATACTAGATGCATACCACGAGGAAGAAAGATGAGATCGATATGGACTATGAAGTTTGGTAACCTAATCTTAGTTTAGGCCTTAACTAAACACCAATCGATTCTTTAGGTAAAGAAATGGACGATTTTCTGTATTATTGTTCCTTTAGTGAACCAATCACGATCACCTTTGTCCATGTCTTCATCCTTTCCTCCAACTCTAATGGATAGACATTGATAATGTATCCATCCTTTCCCACCGCAGATTATCTTTTCATCCTTTTCCATCGCTATTGTAATAGTCCTAATCCATCCTTTGCATGGTTTCTTCCACCATCAATGGACAAGCATTGATTAGGTACTAGCTAGTCAATTGTGATTGTCACATTAGACGTAATTTCAATTAGAATTGTTAAGAGCATAACTTCTAATGAAATGAAATTTTTTCCGCTCTTTATTAACATTTTTAACTGGTTTGCTTTCTTAAATTCTGATGCTATGTACAAGACAAAAATTAATCTGGGAAAACATAGTGATTCACAACTGACATTGCTTCATGGTCCCTCATTATAATTAATTAAAAATTGATATGGGATCCATTTTTAAAATAAATTATGGTTTATATTGGCAATGGCAACTTGAATTATTTTTCTCACTCTTCCTCTGCAATGTATAGTAATGGTGGGATAGTATTATGTATGACTTTTCTCGGAACACCAAGCCTTCCCTTCACCAAGGTAGACATGGCTAAATAGGACCCGGACCCGGAACCGGCCCGTTGACCGGGTCCACGGTTCCGAATTTTTCGGAACCGCCGAATCCGGGCCGGTTCCGACCCGTTCATTTTTTAAATAAAAAAAAACGCCCCCCCTTGTGGGCCCCGCCCCCCGAAAATTTCAGGGGGCGGGGCCCCCCGCCCTCGGGAAAGAGCCAAACGGCTCTTTCCCGTTACGGCCGTCTAGGGGAAGAGCCAACGGCCTTCGGGCCGTTGCAAATAAATTTAAAATAAATAAATAAAATCTATAAATACCTCTCAATCCCTATTTATTTTTCTTACAATTTTTCACAATTCTCTCTAATACTCTCAACTCTTAAGTCACAATCTCTCAAATTCTCTCAATCTGCTATTCTCTCTAAATTTCGTCTCAATTTTTTGATCAATTTTCTAAAAAAAGGCAAGTGGAAGCAGAAATACTGGAAAGGGAAAGAACCCGATGCCGATCGAGATGGGAGAATCCGATTATTCCGTTCATGAATATGATCCTCGTGAATATGCATGTTGGGAAGACGACGATACTTCCAATCCCAACGTCGAGCGTGTCCCAACGCAAGAAAGTCTTCGTCCTCGTGGTGTCGAAGAATCGTTGATAGCAAAGGAGCCGAGACGGAAGAGCCGAGAATCCGATTTATGGCTACACTTTAACAAAGTATGGAATGAAAATGAAGGCAAGTTTGATATAAGCTGTAAATATTGTCCGCAGACATACAAACTTGGTAAAGGAGATGCCTATGGAACATTTCGTTGGCATGTGACGAAAAAACATTCAACGCAAGCGGGGATCGACACTAGCCAACAACAAATTTTCGGGTGTGCCAATCCTAACGCTCATCCTTTATTTCGTTTCACTAATGTACTTTACAAAGAAACATTAGCTGAATATGTTGCCCTTGAGCATGCTCCGTTTAATACTGGTGAAAATCCTAATTTTAGATATTTGGTAAACACTGCGTTAGTTCCACAAGCACCATCTGTTTCGAGAAATACTCTTAAACGCGAACTTGAACATGTTTATACAAAACAAAAAAAAGAAATTGTTAAGATTTTTTAAAGAATTCAATGGACGTGTACATATAGGTAGTGATATTTGGACTGATTCTTGGAATATTAATTCTTATATGAGTGTCA
Source organism: Rhodomyrtus psidioides (assembly GCA_021437785.1). Taxonomy (NCBI): domain Eukaryota; kingdom Viridiplantae; phylum Streptophyta; class Magnoliopsida; order Myrtales; family Myrtaceae; genus Rhodomyrtus; species Rhodomyrtus psidioides. The sequence continues at coordinate 14,407,939 of JAILYB010000003.1, read as the reverse complement.
CGTGCCATTGGATAGGTGATGATTGTGTTATTCAAAAAAGACTTCTTGCATTTCGAGTTTTTCCTGAAAGGCATACGGCCCATAATATTTATAGACTAATTAGGCAAGTTTTAGAAGAATTTAATTTGATTGATAAAATTTTTTCAGTTGGTTTTGATAATGCCGCCGCAAATACTGCTTCCATTCCTGAGTTAGAAAAACTTTGTAAACCCTCTTTTGGCGGACAATTTTTTCACATTAGATGTGCTTACCATGTTTTGAATTTATGTGTTCAAGATGGTTTATGAGTTCTTGCAACATCTCTTCAGCCAATAAATAATGTAATTAGATATTTATGGAGCCGTCCTCAACTTATGAAAGAGTGGGAAAAATATTGTAAAAAAATGGGAGAAAGGCAAGAAGGTTTCCAAAAGATATTCCGACTCGTTGGAATTCTACCTACGAGATGCTTCTACAAACTTTTGATTACAAAGATTTATTATGTTCCTTTATTTCGAATAATGTTCCCGATATTGCTTTGCTCCCGCAACATTGGGAAGTTTGCAAAAAAAAATTAGATTTTTTGAAAGTTTTTAATGATTCTACTAATATTTTATCTGGTGTTTATTATCCTACTACGCATTTATTTTTAATAGAGTGTGTTAATATTGCTGGTATTTTTAATGAATGTGAAAAAAGATACTGAATTAGCTTCGAGTATTTTAGTAATGCGAGAAAAATGGTTGCATTATTACTTGAACATTCCTCTTGTCTATTTAGTTGGTATTGTTTTCGATCCACGTACTAAATTAGATGATTTATTAGATTATTTGAATGCTTATTATTATGATTGTTTACATTTGAATGAAGTAATAGATATTCAAAGTATACAAGTAGATGTTAAAAAAGTTATAGTAGAATTATATAATGAATTTTGTAGTAAATATGGTTTAAGTGACAGTGGATGTGAATCTGTTCAGCATAATGTCTCACGAAGCAATACAGGTATTTCACTTGATAGAGGGTATAAAATGCTCATGAGTAGGCAAAAATAAAAATAAAAAGGGACAACATGTAGTATTTCCGAATTAGAAAACTATTTAACAATTTATTTTGAGTTTAATGATTCCGAACACAGCGTAGATTTCAAGATTCTTGAGTGGTGGAAGAACCATTCAATTCAATATCCAGTTCTCTTCCTCATCGCAAGACAAATATTAGCGACCACTTCTTCAACAGTGGTAGTTGAACAAGCATTTAGTGCTGGAAGATTAATTGTGGACTCACGCCGTTCAAGATTAAATCCGGAAAGTGTGGAGTTTCAAGCTTGCGTCGATGATTGGACAAGGGCTAGGCTTCGACAACAAGAGCTGGATCGAGAACACGAATTCTTCAGTGATGATTGTGGAGATACTACCGCCACCATAACAACATGTAACGGCGATTGAGGATGAGGTAAGTTGGGGTTACCAAAGGTAAGAGAACTACATGGGGTTTGATTCTTCTATCCCCAAGAAGATATGTAGGCGCTTAATGATAATTCATTAAGTTCAAGCCCATTCCTCATCTTTTTTTTTTTCAAATTTTTTTACAATGTACAATTTTATTATAATTTTTAATTAATAATTTATTAATTTTATTTTATTATTTTAAAAATAAAATTAAAAGTTCGGAACCGGAACCGGCCTGGAACCGGAACCGCCGATTCCTGAACCGGAACCGGCAATTCCGTCGAACCGTGCATGTCTAACCAAGGGTCTAACTCCAGATTTTTCGGAACAAAGGGACTTCAATAATGTGTGCTAATTTTAATAAAGGGAAATATATATTTGAGGAGTATTTATACATAAACATGATCTTTTCTTTTCCCAGTGCGTCAAAATTTGTTTCTTGAAATATCGACAATCATTCGATTTTTGGTGATAGAAACACAACTTTTTGCTGGAATTATTTGATTATTGATGGATTAGATTTAGTATCGAAGATCCAACAATTTAGAGTCTTAGCAAAGACCCAAACCACGAGGAAGAAAAAGGAGATTGTCATAGACTATGGAGCTTAGCTTAAGGCTTAATTGTACAACGTCAATTTCTCGAGTATAGGAATGGATGATTTTCTGTATTATTGTTCCTTTAAAGGACCCGTCACCATCATCAATGTCCATGTCTCCGTCACTAATAAACAAACATTGATGAGATATCCATCATTTCGTCCTTTCTCCCTACTAATGTACTAGTTCTAATCCATCATTTCATCCTTTCCTCTACTGTTAACAGAAAAATATTGATTAGGCACCAATCTTAGACCCGCTTCTTGCGCAAGTCAATGCGTCATATTTAAAATATAGAGTTAACATCATAATTAAACTAATTATTATATTGGAATGTCAATTGCAATTGTTAAGTTAGGTGCAACTTGAATTAGAATTGATAGACCAGATTTTCTAAGGAAAATAAACTTTTTTTCTTACTTTGTTTAAATTTTAAACATAGCTTGCTTTATTGAATGCCGCTACTCCATACCGAATAAAATTAATATTGTAAAGGATTATGAGCCACAAGTGACATTTCTTCGTGGTCCCTCGGTCTTATTCTAGCTATCACAAATGCCTGGGACGGTTTGGAGTCTTCACTTCTAACATTCATGTTCCAAATATTGCAGTTTTTGATGCTTTCAAAACCATACAATTATTGACAAGTAGAGGACATGGTTTTTCATAAATTTATTTTCTTTTTCAATTTTTTTGGGGGAAAGCAACACACAGAAAAAATGTACGAAAGAAGTGTAAACAAATAGAACAGATAGAAGTCGACAAAATTGACGATGGAACATCGTATGGAATCATTTCGGAACCACTCTTGCATATTCCTAGTTCATGATAATCATTCTGAACAACGCTCAATATGAATATAAATCTTAAGTAGAAAAAAAAACGAATCTCGTAGAAAGGCGTTTCATATCTGGGCGCTAACTTTGCTACTCTCGACAGTCTCATTGGGTAAAACTCGTGAGTCGCTGGCTCCATAATTAATATGCAACTTGCTGAGCCATCCATAACTACGTGCAAGTTTCTCTGAAAATCATTACTTAAGCCAACAGAGCATAATATAGTTTGATATAAAGATGAGGTCAAATTTGCTTCCGAACCCTGTTTTGGCTAATTAATGCATTCCCACTTTGTTTTCCTTTAAATCACCAACAATTGCATCTCAAGCCCTAGTCTCTTCTCCTCTACTGTCTTCTTCTTCTTCTTCTTCTTCTTCTTCTTTTTTTGGTCAGAACCTTCTCTTCCAGCATGAAGATCTGTTTATCCATAAGCTTGTGAAACATCCCGCAAGCCCAATCAGCGATACCCAGCTGCCGATCACCCGCCGCCATTCTCCGGTCCCTGGCTGCTATCTGCCAATCTCCTGTCCCCAATCACTGTTCGCCAGTTGCCAATCTCTGCTCCCTATTCACCATTCGCCATCTGCCGGTCTCTGGTCCCCAGCTATCGTTCGCCCCGCTGTCGGTCATCCGCCTGTCTCTAGTGCTCGGCTATCGTTCACCCACCGCTGGCCATCCGCTGGTTGCCAATAGTTGGTCTCTGATCCCCGACCACCGTTCACCGATCTCCAAACCCCTGCTGCTGTTTGCCGCTATTGGTCACTACGCTGGCCACCATCTGCCAGCCACCGGTCTCCGGTTGTCAGCTGCTATTCGTGCCCCACTGGTCGCCCTCCGTTGGTCACCCAACGATAGAAATTAACACATTTTTACAAAAAAAAAAAATTTGTGTCATTATTAGAGATTAATCATACTCTGGCAACCTTTAAGTAAGGCCAAGTTTGGTTTTTTGGTAGTGAATGCATGTCTCTGCTTAGAAAGTTGTTCTGGGAATAGAAATAGAAAAATATACTTCTTGCTAGGAATAAGATCCGGAAAGAGAATGGTTCTCATTCGTGCTCCAAACGCGATATTGCTGTCACTTGTAATAAGCTCAAACACACAGGTGTCTCCTTCCTGCAGAGAAGTTTCCTTCACAAATGCAGTCCAACCAGCAGAGAGCTGTGTCCTGCGTTGTATTATGCCATTGATAATTATTGAGCTTCACTGGCCATGATCTGTCCACGAATTTGAGTCATAACTTGTAACGCAGGGAAACTGTCTGCTCGAGTAGATGTATTACCATCAAGAAGAAGAATTCGGCAGCGGATGTTCTATTATGAATGCGCGTTTATAGAATATGAGCAAATGGAAAATGAGTCGCCTTCATATTTGAAGACCAAAAAGGGGCCATCACAAATGAAGTAATTCTCTACAAATTTGCTGCAATCCTTCGATTACCAAACCATGTCATCCCATACTTCCAATTTCACTCCAGGCCATATGAAATGCTTAAAGTGTTGTTTCTCATTGGTGTATTAAATTGATTACGATTTGATCGACTGGCCTAAAAGCATTGTTGTGTCCCTGCCTTCTTACGATGGGTTTGACCCATCGAGAATATCGAGTCGACTCATGACGAATTAGTATACTAATTATTAGTCGAGCAGTGCTCTGAATCAGAATCTAACTTTTAGCAGAGTAATTTAGGTAGGAAATTAGGAAGATTGCCTTATCCGTAAATGATTTTAGATCTAGATTTAAGTCCAGAGAAAATACAAAGTAGTCATTTTTTAGAAGCATTTATGTTTAAACTTGAAATCATTAGATTTTTTTTTAACCCCAAGCGCTGAAAATTAATGAACTCTCATATTCACCCCGAGCGCTGAAAATTGAGACTTTGAGCACAACATCGTCTCCATCAATGGCGGCATGCAAATGCTCGCCGACCAGCAGTGCAGAGCGCCACATGCTCGTTTTGATAGCTCCTTATCCTCACCGGCCACGATCTGTCTAAATGTCTAAGAGGTGGCAACTGGTTTGTTTTCCTGTAAATGCATCTTGATAAATCCACGAGGATTACTCTGCCCCATGCATATTTTCAAACAGCCTGCATAAACTTCAGTGTTTGTTTCAGAGATTGTATAGAGTTTGTAGGACTACTAGAGGAAGCTGGTGACAAGAGCAGAGCTTCAACTTATGATCTTAAAGAGACGAGATCTAATTAGTATAAAGAATTCACTCCATCATCGAACTTCTCAAGATAACAGAGTTGGCGCGGCACATTTTTTCTTCCCTTTTCTGAGACCACCTCAAGGGTAAAAGAAATTACTTCAAAGACACATTCTGAAATCTCTTTTACTCATCAACTCTGCATACCGGCGTGAGTAAAGGATTGCTTGTGACCTTTTATTTTATCGATCCCATGCTGCGGACGAGTTCGATTTACACTTTGTCGAATAAAGACGCAAACATAGAGCTGGCAAAATGGGTCTAGAACCCACATTTGGCCCATATTTGATGGTGGTGGGTCAAAATGGGTTAGCTTAAGTACTTAAATGGGTCATAAATGGGTTGCTTACAAACTTTATGGGTCATAAATGGGTTTCAAATGGGCCATAAATGGGTTAGCTAAGAAAACTATCTTAAGGCAATCATAAATAAGTTTTGTGAATATTTTTTTAAAAATCTAATTTTTTAATAATTTTTTTTTTATATAATTTTTTTCTTTTCTATTTTCTTTTTTCTCCTGCCTTGGCCGTTGCTCTACTTTGGCCGCCAATGGTCACCGCTGCCCACCTCCGGTCACCATCACCAACCACCACCCATCGCCGCCGCCGGCCGTCGACCGCCGCCACAGTGCGTGTACGAGTCAATTAATTGAAGTCTTTTAACTTAACTCGGCAAGATAAACCAGAATCGAGTACGAGTCAGCGTCGAAACCTGCCGGAGCACCTCCCTTCCCGAGCTCCGATTACGCCCCCTACGCCTTCAGAAGCGGCAGCCCGTGCGGGGAGAGTTACAGCTTCGGCGACGGAGGTGGCGAGCAGCAGTTTGAGGGGACGACGATGGCAGGAAGCATGCAACGGTCAACAGTGGCGAGCAGATGTCGCAGGTGGCCGATTATAATAAAAAATTATTTTATAAAGAAAAAATTTAAATTTTTTCAGAAAAATTCAATTGCATGTTTTAGCAATATAATTTTTCTTAATAAATTATAAGAAATAAATATTTCATAATTTAGCTAAATATATAAGTATTTAAGTAATACGGGTCGGGTCGGGTATGGGTCGGGTATGGGTTGGGTCGGGTATGGGTCACTAAATTTGCATTGGATGAATATGGGTCAAAACGGGTTAAATGGGTCAATATGGGTCGGACCATATTCGACCCGACTCATACCCGACCCGACCCACCCATTTGACGCCTCTACGCAAACATGAGGTCGGATTTTGGAAAATGCAATTGCCCTGCGTAATTTTCACTAGTCTTTAAAAGACATCAGGAGATAAATCACCATTCAATTAGTTGCAGCAGAAAGTTTTGCTTTCTTTGATTTGATTCACTAAACAAATCATGGCGAAGCAGAGATTTTACTGTAGACATACCAAAGTTTACCTCTAAGTCTTAACATTCCTTCTGAAAATGGAGACTTTGAGATCAATAGCATCAATTCTAACAAGCTCAAACACGCACACATCTCCTTCCGTAGAGAAGTTCCTCTTTGAAATGCAGCCCAACCGGCAGAGAGCTTTCCCGAGCTATGTCGCAGGTATGAGTGAGAGGTTGCTTCACTGGCCATGATCCATCCGAAGATGTAAGAGTTGCAGTTTGCACGCTTCCATCAATGTGTCCCTTTAAAATCCTGCCTGGCACAGTCCGCGGAGTTCATTTTTGATTAACAAATTATCTCTGAGTAAGAACACAAAAGGTATGATAACTAACACGAGCAATGTTAACCTGACCAAATTTTGCACATGGCTACTATTATCTCAGGATCTCTTCTTACCACATTTTGCTTCAATACATTATGTGACCGATGTGAAGAAACGATTCTGCAACTTGGACTTGTTGGCTGCTTCGAGAGATATAGCTGCCCGCGAAATTGACAAGTAGAACTACGAGAAGACAGCATGCCGGGGCTCACCTCGCATTTGGGATATGGAAGTGTATGCATTACTTATAGGCTAAGATTCGCAGATCTTCCTAATCCAGTCGCTGAAGCTTTGCTTCTTCATCGGTTTGGACAGTCTGTTAGTTGATCGAAGATGTATCAAGAATAGTGTTAGAGGTAATAAGATTAAAATCCATAGAATTTGATTCACAAAGTTATGTGCAAAGTAGCTAATGAACTTTTCTTAATAAATTGATTGGGTGTGGGCAGATTAGCATTTAAATTATATCATTGCTGGGAGAGTCTCACTAGCAATTCTTGTAACTAAGAGCCGTTTAAGGCGATTGGGTATAAGGTTTTTCAGCTCAGACTTAGGTAAGGTTCGTGATTATTTTGTTCAATTTCATTCGCATTCTTCTAAGTTTACAAGGTGAATGACTAGTCCTCTTATGGAACCTTCCTCCTTCGATGTCAATGCTGACTTACTACTATTCGCCTTTGATTATTTCAGTAAGTGATGAATAGACTTCAATCTTGACTCTACTTTTGTACTGATCACTAGAGACCAACACCAATTATAAAATGGTAACATGCCACAAATCTTGTTGAGCGATGATAAAAAAGGAATTGACTACATCCGATTGAAATCGTTTATGACTTAATCGCATTTTTGCAAAATTTAGAGCTTGATTGTACATTAAGCTAAAAGCAAAGATTTTCTGTATGCAATTTCCTACAATAAAAAGAAAAGAACAGAATGGATATCGAACGACAAGGGAGTTCGAAGGAAAAAGAAACCAAATGGGATGCCTAGGTGAGTTACGAAAATGAGGATGGTGGGTTCTAAGCAGTTATGCTGACGTGGCAAATGATGTAGGATTTGCTTGTTTGGCGCATTAATGGTCAATCAATTAGAAGTCATGTATGCCTAACTCGATTGATTTATCAGTTAATGCGAATTACCTTTTTACCATATACGAAAATAATTTATGGGAGGGCTATGTAACTCGTTTTAGGCGAAAGACTATTCTACCCCTGATTTTCTGTTCTCATCAACAGCTCCCTAAAACAAGTTACACAGCCCTCCCATAAATTATTTAGATACATAGCACGACAATTCTATGTATCTAGAATCACTTACCTCCATAAAAATCTTCCTCATCTCAACCTCTGATTTTGCCCCAGTAGCTTCCACTTGTCAATGACTAGACAAGTTTAAAAAAGACCAAATAAAAAAAAAAGGTGAGAACTTACGGTGCTTCACGCGTCGGGCTATTTGAGAAGCAGAGAAAAGCGACAAAAAATAATAATGGACGAGAATGGCATTAATTGGAGCTCACCAATTTTATGCTGATAACTTTTGTATGGTTGTATTGAGATCACCCTCCCAGTTCCATCTCCACTGGTATCTGAACAAGCTCGCATATTCCAGTTGTGGCGTGCTCAGCGGACCCTTGGAAAAGATCTTCATTTTGGGGCACTCTTCCATTTTAATCCACAACAAGGATGGAAAACTCAAGATGCAACTTGTGGTAGAGGAGAAGCATTCTAGGCTTGGCATATTCTCGAGTGTCAACCATTTTAGCATCCTAAAAGAAACTACTTTTTCATTTTCATCTTTTGCCACTACTTCTTTCATTCTTTCACATCCTACTATAGTCATGTCCGTGAGATGAACCAAATTTGTAACCGCTGAAACTGTCACTAAATGTACCAATCCAGAGGAACTCTTCACCACTAACTTTGTCAAATTACGGAAGGATGTCTCGGCTGAAAATAATGTTGTCAAACTGGGACATTCCCAAACCTCAAGTTTGTGAATACTCTGAAGAATTTTTGCCGCTAAATAGCCTTTCCTCCAGACGTGCTTTAGGTTGTGTAGCTTGCTTAGCTTAAGTTCTCTTAAATGTTCAAGCACCGAACATTTTGCCTCATCACCAAGCCCTTCATCAGGGAATAATTCTTCAAAAGAATTACAGAAGAACTCTAGGCTATGTAGGTTCCGAAATCTTTGTAAGGGGGATATGGGAGGAAAGACGGCATTTTTATCATGAAAACATGCCAATGTTAGTGCTTTTGGCTTGCCAAAGATGTCCTCAGAAAATGTTTCATTTTGTATCATCTCAATATCCTTATCGACTAATGAAAGTCTCTCTAAAGTGGAAATGCCCTGCAAAATTGCCAATACAACGAGGGGTAAATTCAACAATGTTCGGCAGTAAATCATGTGCTGTAAAAGGCAACCATAAGTCACGGGATGCACTCATAGTGTCACTAAAACATATGGGATTCCTTACGTTGTCTAAAAACTATAAGGGGGTTTCGAGTTTTCCTTAGTATGCAGTAGACGAGGAACGTAACGGGTGAATCAAAGAATAAAGGCGAATACAGTGAATTAGGGTTCCACTGTTTTTATTTCTAAAATGAAATTAGAGTATTTCTTTTAGAGATTGTAGTGGCGCTGCTGGAGCGAGCACTCTTCCTCTCGCAAAAGGTTGAGGGTTCGAATCCCGGGCGACGCAGGGTGACTTAACCGGTGGCACGTGTGTGGTGGCTAGCACGTGTCGCCCCCAGGGTTTACTTCCCGGCTGTCGGCCGTGCGGGGGTTCCCTGGGTTATCAAAAAAAAAAAAAAAAAAAAAAAAAAAAAAAAAAGAGAAGAAAAGTTCAATGGTGAGAAATGTGAGACCAATGGAGAGGACCACGTGTCAAGTTCTCATTGACTTTCCCAAGTACGTTATATTTAATTATATTAGTTAATTGAATATCTTATAATTATCCCCAAACAAAAGTATACTCATGATATTAGAAATATCTTGTATTATCGACAAACTGATAGACAAGGGATATCATGTTAGTATCATGATATGATTATATGCAGTGAACATAAGATTAGTAAGTGCTTTAAAGAGCAAAGTAGAAACTTAGGGAGAATAGTTGTAGTCATACCCTCTCAAATGAAGAGTGTGTTTCTTGGTTTGAAATGTCCTGATGATCATATCTCGGAGGCCACTTGTTCATGGTTGCCACAAAAGGAAACATGTTTAGTTCGTCACAATGTGTCACTCGTAATTTCTTCAAGAATGGCCAGTTCAAAGCAGGCAAGTTAGGGCAGAAACTCTTGAGTTGTGGCATATCATGAAACACCAGAGAGGTTAATTGAGGGAAAAGTACTTGAGAAATAGTGGAGTGTGGAGTGTTATCCTCACTTGCGACTATTTCCTTGATTGCACAAAACTCCACTCGAATTTTCTCCAATTTGTTTAGACTTGTAGCCACCCAATGCGGAAACAGATTTTCAAGGCTCTTGCAATTCTCAACCTTCACTTTCTGTAAATGTTCAAAAGTGAGAGCATCTCGAGGACTATCTGTCCATATTTTGCTTAAATTTTCCATGTGAGAGAGAAATATAGACTCAAGCTTACCAAATTGTACCTGCCATATTTGAAAAAATGACGCCATAAATTTGATGACATTGAATTATGAACTTACTTTCCTCCCACAAATCACAACATTCTAGAACTTGTTAGCGACACAATCATGAAATGCTTTCATTTTTATGGACTGGTGACTGCATTGGAACAAGCATGAGATGCGGTGCAGCAAAATAAATTACCTTACGGTCTTGTTAATTCTCATTGAATTACGAATCCAAAGAACGCAATTACGTCCTCAAATACCGCATAAATACTTTTTGCAATTTTCATAAAAATTTCGCAAGACAACAAATTTTAAGGCAAGTTTCTTACACTAACAAGGATCCCTAGGAAAATGCAACTAGTCTTCGTGAACAAATAAAATATGTTATGCAAAAATAGATTCCAATACGAAAAAAAAAAAAAACGAAACGATTGTATGAGCTGCTATGAATTGTTCATTTAAGAGCCCGTATGGAATTTTCATTTCGTCGTGAATTACATTATTGCCACTTGTCCCTACCAAAAAATCAGGTGACTAGTTTCATACTTCTTTATCTTTGATTTCAGTGAATGGGAAGATTTCAGTTTATCCAATTTGAATGGCTTTGCAACTACGAAGTTTTAGTTGGTGGCGACACCTAATCTACAAATTAAGTTTAATCAATTTGTAATAGGTAACCACTTTCTCATCCTTGACTGATAACATTGTGTGGCGTGTTTAGGATTTCGGAGGCAAAAACAAACGAAAGAGAAAAAAGCGGATGTATAATCCAAACATCAAAAGCATTGGATAAAGAAAGAGAAGACTGACCTGTGGAGTAAAAAGTGAAGGAGTGCGGTGGTCTATCTCCATCAAAGGTTGCCAAGTTAAACTTCTCATCTTGGGACAATAGGCGATGGCCAGCTCTTCTAATCTGGGGCATTCCAGCGAACAGTTCTTCACTGAGAGAAAATTAGTCATATTGGGCAAGCATTCTAGCTTCATCTTACGAAGATTTGAGAATGTAATCTTCTCCACGGCGCTTTCCTGCCCTTCTTCCTCTTCGATCACTACATCCATTTGACCACACTCCTTTATTTCCATCAACCATAAATTGGCAAGACACCGAGCCATCGATGGAGTGAAAGCATGTCTCAAGTTGCTACATTTATAAAGGGTGAGCTTAAATATCTTATCGAAGCGCAGCGCCCCTTGAAGATGGTTGTTCCATAATCGCCGCAACTTTGGTAGAGTGACCAAGTCTAGATATTGTAAGTAAGGCAGCATCCGAGTGCTTCGCGCACCCTCCGACCCTTCAAGATTGAATACTTCTTCTACCGACTCGCAATCGCGCACTTGCAAATTGTTCAGTTTGTTTAAAACAAGCATCAATCTAGATGGAATAGCATTAGTAAATGATGGACATTTATCCACCACTAGTGATCGTAATTGCCAAGAGGGCTCGATGGGAATAAGTTCACCATGCCATTTTCCAATTAGCTCAGGAAACTCAGATAGCCGCATCAACTTTAATCTCGTAACCGAAGCCTATTAGAAAAAAGCATCATTAAATGTAAACTTTTAGTTAGCAAAATGCAACAAGACCATCTAATTGCACAGAATTTAATAATTGATGCATACCATTTCTTTAAACATATGTTGGATGGTGATGTTTAGGTTTTCTTCCCAAAACCACTCTTCTTTTGAGACTTGTACTCTCTCCAAATTTGGCACCTGTATTGGTCCCTCAGAGAAGAACTTCATGCTGGGACATCCACTCACAATGACATCTTCCAAACGTTGGAACATCAAAGTGCATTTACTTGAACTGAAACATCTCAGCCCCGTCAACCAATCAAGCTCCATATACTTCAATTGTTTGAAATCCACCACAATCCCCTCCTCACCTCCATCATCACGAATGACTTCTGTCAACATTTTACATTTACTTATCCTCAATTTCGTGAGTTCCACCATATTTCCAGCTATTGTCGGTGTGAACATCTTCGATAACCCATCACAAAATGCCACATCTAGGGTCTTGACATGTTGAAAAAATCTGGAAAATGGTAGTATTACATTTAGCTCGCGCCATGGGCCTTCTTTGGCTTCCACAATGTTGCTCAGCTCTTCTATATCAGAATTGCGTACAACCAGCTCTTGCAAGTTGGTTAAACTCCGAACAAGATGACATGTGGACATTGCAGATTCCTTCGGGAAATGATGAAGCTTGAGAACTTTAACCTTGCAGAAGAATTCTCCGTCCCGAAAATGCCCATGCCATAACTCCATCCGTCCATATAAATCCAATTTTAACTCTTGCAGATTTGAGAATGCGCCCTGAGAAATTAGTCAAATCAGAATCTAAAACCAGCTTAGTTAAAAGAGTGTTCGTGTATTATGGTATAAGTCCTGCATTTTAAGATGTTTGAGTCTCACGCAATTCAACGGGAGGAAATGCACGCCCCATGCAATAGACATGCAATAGTTCGGGTTTCTCATTTCGTTGTTGTTGTTAGTGAAAAAAATGAATGTTTCATAAACAAAAACCAAATGCATGTAGCAACTAAGAACAAGGAATATTCCCATCACATAATATCATCGTACATTAATGAGATAAAAATAATATTTTACATTCAACACATTTGATTCGGGCCCCATTGCTAGCAGCAATCTCTCTCTCTCTCTCTCTCTCTCTCTCTCTCTCTCTCTCTTCAATTAAGTTCCTTATCTGTGTATTTTTCAGTTCATTAATCGTTTGGGCTTATGGGCTGAAAATAGGTTTAGCACAAGCCCGTTAAGACCAAAACATAGTCGGGCTTTAATTTCCCAGACCTATTCCAACCCGTTTTACGGAGCTATTGCTCCAAAAACTGCAACAGGCAACCAGTTGAACAAGAGCCAAGGTAGTCAATGCACAATTGCCAAACTGGGGCTCAAAACTCATATCCAATTATCCACCCCCTCCCTCATTTGCAAAGTTCAACCCTTTCAATCTTATCTTTGACTCGGGATCTGAGGATCAAGCACTACCAAGATAGGCGATTTGGCTGGCATCTTTACAAAGTCCAAATTATATAACACACATGCCACGTATTTTAAATATTCATGGTGCTTAAGAGAGAGCTGAACCATCGGAATTAGACTAAATCACTTCCAATTTACCGTCGAAGCAGCAAGAAATTAATTAATAAAAAAATCTTGGGTTGTACCTTTTCTATCAAGAAGAGAGGTTGTTTATGAAGTGGCATATCATTCTCAGGTTGCGAAGCAAGTATCTCCACTTTGCCACAGCCATCCACCTTCAAGGTCTTCAATGCAGGCCAACATAAACCATGTGTTCCTGTGTAGATGCACTTCAACTCTGATAGACGCTTAAGCTTGAGGGAGGTTAACTTAGGGAACACATCCCTGGGAATTCGTCCTTCCTTCTTAATCAGTTCCACAATGCCACAACATTTATCGATCTTCAAATCCTCAAGTTGCGTTAGATCTCTAGCTATTGGTCCTGGAAACAGAGAGATGAGGTTATTGCATTCGGAAACGGTAACAGAACGGAGATATGTGAATTCGACTTGACTGTGAAGTTCCTCATCCCATACACGCCTTAGCTTTGATAATCCCTCTAACTCCAACTCTTTTAACGGTAAACGAGCAACGGGATGTCCATCTAGAAGATTCAATGATTGTTGTTTGAAAACAACTTCAAGCGAATCACAGGATTCTACCTTCAAACTTTCCAAGCTCTTGAGCCGTCCAAGAATGTCAGAAGGAACAATGTTCACTAGCTTATTGCATCCATCAACACTGAGCGACTTTAGTTTGTTTAAAGACTCTGCAGCAACTTGATTGTCCCATATTGTCTCAATGCTATCCATGTTCCAAATACTCAATGTCTCCAAGCTAGGAAACGTAACCTGCGGTATTTGCTCAAGAAATCAGTGATTCTGTTAATTTGAAAAGTTCATGAATACATATGGCAGAAGCGGTGGTCCTAACAATCTTTGTCTATCGATTGTGGTCGCATGCTCATCTTGAAGAGATCATACCAAAGATTGCACAGACCACACAAAACAACACAACAACCAGAGCTTTTCTGTTTATGTTTTGACATATTATTAGTCTCTCCATATTTTTTAAGGACAGTTCAAAAGGCAACATGAAATATTTGAAAACAAAAAGGACGATATTCTTCAAATTTGTTTGACTTGTCCATGTTAGCAAATTCCTTTTTTTTCATTTTACTAAAAGTAGTTTCACTGTTTCATTTTGGACCAGTTTAACTTCAAAATTAGTGTATTATTCCCCATACTCTGTTTGTTAGCCTGTTAGGTTTGTATTAATTTTACTAATTTACTCAAATTAAACACGTGCGATATAAATAATATTGCAATTTATTAAGTTATAGTTTTTAATTTCTCCAAAATATATATGAAATATGTCAAGTGTCGCGACCCGTCCGGAAGTGGACGCGGCTAATGGATTACCGATCGCGGGTCTTGGATCGGCGCGGGCCCTCCCAGGCCCATACCAAAACGCGGCGGGAGTATTCTTCGACGATAAGAGTCGATCGCTTTCGACCTTCAGTGTGGTCGTGGTGGCATGTGCAAATTGTGCATGCATTTGGAGTCGCCACCGGTCTTTCTTGGAGGGTAGACCGGAAACCTTACTGACCGATTGGGAGAGATCGATCAGTTCTGCGGAACCAGAGATTTTGGGTTCGGGGACTTGGTTACGCTGGTGTCATTACCAACGCCCTTTCGGTACCTAACGAGAGTGATTTTCCTGACTAAGAGTTCATGCAGGCGCAAGTTTGGGTGAGGTAGGTTTGATTCCGGGTTTCATGCAGATTGGACGAATATTCCTATCAATCACAATCAATTTAAATGAAAGCGCAAACAAGTGCATAAATAAATCTCATCGATGCACATCAATTCGAGTCAATGGCTTCCCAACATAACCATAAAGGCTTAGGAAAGGTGTGATTTCGGACAAGGGTAAAATGGGAAGATTTGGAGGCGATTTAGCCCGAAGGGCAAAATCGTCAATTTTTTGGAAGATTGGGACACCGAATTACCCAAAATATTCCATGGCCAGTTGATTGTGGCCATTTTCCATTTTTGAGAATTTTTTGGAATTTTTTTTATTTTTTTTGGAAGACGATTCGCCCAAAGGGCGAAATCGTCATTTTAAGAAGGGTCGGGGTTCAAAACACCCGGAATGAGTCTTGACCAGTTGTTTGTGGCCATTTCCTATTTTTGGGGATTTTCTTGGATTTTTTTAGAATTTTTTTGGAAGACGGTTTGCCGGAAGGGCAAAACCGTCATTTTTGGAAAGATCGGGGGTCGACAGACCCGGAACAGGTCGTGGCCGGTTGAAAGTGGCCATTTCCTATTTTCTGAAATTTTTTAGAATTTTTCTGAATTTTTCGAATTTTTTTTGAATTTTTTATGATTTTCTATTTTTTATTGATTTTTTGATTTATTATTTTCTGAAAATATTTTCTTCAACAACATACTACACTGAACCAAATAAATGAGCTAATCACTAGATTGAAATAAACACATGCAGATCAAATCTATAATGACAATATTTTGGGAAAATAACTCTGGTATACTAATCGAGTACATAAAATATACCTGATTGGACACCGGCCTTCAATCGCCAAGCCCCGAGGTGCGATGTTCTCCATATACGTCACAGTCAAATAGCCGAGTCGGGGTTGGCGGCAGTCTCCGAAAAATCCTTCGACTAGAACCTCGAACTCATTTGGACCGCGAACTCCAATTTTGTCTAATGGGCCCAAACCTTCAATTAAATTGGCCCATGGGCCTCGAACAAGGCCCCAAATATTACAGCCCAACTTTCCAAGACCTGGTCCAACTACTACAGGTGCGGCCCAAATCAACTTAGTCTTTGGCCCAATTCGGTTGGCCCAAAAACAAGTCCAAACCGCATCTGCCCAGTCCACAAACAGGGGAAGCAGTGGAATTTCGGGGCTGAGCAAGGCTGGTTCGTCGGCCTAGGACTGGTGGCCGGAGCAGTGGCAGACGGCGGAGCTCCAAGGAGGTCAGAGGCAGACGTCGGTGGCGGTTGGTGGTCCACGGTGGTCGGAGCAGTGGCCGCAGTCACGAACATAAGCGAAGCCAACGGTAGAAACAGGGGAACCCGAGAGGCCGAGATGATCTGTCGGGGCTGTTTCCGGTGGCAGTGGACGTCGGTCGGCTTCGGGGTCGTCGGTGGTCGTCTAAAGGGGGTCAGAGGAGGACGTTGATGGTCGGGTCTTGGCGGAGGAAGGCCACGGGACGGCGGAACGGTGGCTAGGGGGGCTACGAACAGAAAACAGAGTGGAACAGGGCATAGCTCGGGCTCAGAATCTGTCCGGCTTCGGTGAGTGCTCCGGAGCTCGTTGGGTGGCGGCAGAGGCTGAGGGACGGTGGAAGGTGACGTGTAATGGTCGAAGGAGACGATGGTGGTGGCTAAGGATGCCGAACTAAAGCTGAGCAGGAACGGGGGCGGCGGGGGTCGAAACAGGGCAGCCGCTGTTCAGGTCTCTCCGGTGGCTTCGCGGCGGCTTCTAGCGGCGGCAATGAGCTCGACCGGTCGTGCAGGACCGTTGATTCACAGTGACGGATAGCTTTAGAGCCTCCTGCGCACACCGAACGCCCCTCTTTTTTTTTTTGGAATTTTCTCCTCTCTTTTTCCATCTTTCCTTCTCTCTTTTATTTTCTTCCGGCCGACCGGCCTTCGTGGCCACCGGTCCACCAAAGCGATCCACCACTGTCTCCTGTCCCCGCACTCGTCCTCCTCTTTTCCTAAACAATTCACGCCGCCGCCTCCACCCCTGCTTTTCCTCTTCCTTTTTGCCTGTCGCGAGCCTGGGCCTGCAAATGAGTTGCAGACCCGGTCGGACCGGGTCGGGTCGGGTTTGACCCGACCGGCCCGGTTCGACCAAATCGCCCAAATTGGGCCCCAATTTGACCCATTTTCATGAAATTGATGGCATAATCGGACTCCTTGGTTTGTTTTCTATCAAGTATGGGTATTTTCGTGAATCAATTAATTGAAATTTAATGAAAACCCCAAATTACCCTTAGGATCCGAAAATGATTTTTGCTTAATCGAGGGCCTAAACGATCAAATTATCCCAAATTGAGGCCACCAATGGATTCAGAATGATGAAAACTATAGGGTAGAGGTGTTTAATTTGAATGTGTATGCCCGCTTGAAATTTAATTTCAAAAGTTGTGAAACCGGGGACTAAATTGAAAGATTTTTATGCAATTAAGCCATTTTGGTTAAAATTGATCAAATTGGAGGGCCAATCGACCTAATTGCACTTCAGGACTTTAGAATCCAATGTCATAGCTTATAACAAGTGGAAATTGAAAATTAAAAGATTCGAAAAGGAATTTTTGGGCTCGGTTCGGGTTTATGTTTGTTAAGGAACATAGTGACCCGAGCCGAATTTTTGAGATTTAAAGTGACACACTTGAAGAGGAAATTAAAAAAAAAATTATTGAATATTTTTGTGTATTTTTTTTTACCACGAATGGTATTTTTCTGATTTTTTTTTGGGTATTTTTATAATTAAATAAATTCGAAAAATATTATAAAAAACCAAAAAATATTTTTTGTTCAAAATTGGTCCCCGAGGCTAGGCCAAGGCTTCCAAAGTTGATTTTGTGATTTTATGACCTTTTTTATATTTTTAATTAATTTTTTAAAAAGAATTAAAAATCACAGTAATAGATTGGTCAAAAATTAGGTGTCAACATCAAGGACATCATTACTTCCGGTTAAAGTCAATATCATATTAACAAGAGGGTAGCATGTTCTGTTTTTCATCACTCGAGTAATACTATTTGCATTTACCGCGAAAACGAAATTCATCCATCCATCCATCGAGTTTCAAAATAGCCAAAAGTAATTGTACACGATGTGAGGACTAGTAGAATTATATAATAACAAAAAAAAACATAAGAACTGAAAGGCTGGCGATTTATAATATGAATTAACATGTTTGCAAATTATTATCTGATAAATCCGAAAATGATATGAATTGCCACAAATTTAATACACGTGAATTTTATAGTAAAATTCAAAAATATAGTGTTCTCCAATGACATCGCTATATCACAAAATCTTTTACTATATAGTTACCAGGAGTGACTTTAACCACATAATCGGAGAGTTGACAATTGAGCTCATTGGAGATTAATTATCCAACGTTTGCATGTATAGTGACTCTACATTATATTCTTCATTTCAATTTGAAATCGCAATTTGAAGAGTAACTCTATTTTGGCTTATCCAGCTTTTACTGTGCGGTGATTATGTGGATCATGCTTTGTCTCCTATATAACTATTTATTTGTTAGTTTTACTTATTTAGCTGGCTGGCATAACATATGCATATATCATCTTTTACATCTCTTAATAATTTGATGCGATTGATCCAACTCTTATCGATGTGAATTGAAACTTGCCAATTATTTGTAACGCTATGAGGCAACTTGAGATGCACAGCATGTAAACTTTCAAGTGCTATGCACAAAAAATTGATGCCAATCATTGGATTTTCGTTATATTTTAAGATTTTGAAGTAGCGTTTGTTACGTACCTCTTGATTGAAGAGGGTAGTAGACCAGGATTTGACATGATCCTCACTCCGACCTTCTCGTGAACCTATCATCATTTTCGTCAGATGAAAACAATGTCATCTTTGGCATGGCAGGGATTAACAAATCTAAGAAGATCTTTAGTGATTAAACGAGACAAAAATAAATCTTACCCTTATTGTGAGAGAAGCACGTCAAACTTTCCAAACGCCAAATGAATAAATTGGTTAACATCGGGAATACTGGAGTTTCTGATGTGTCTGTTCTCAACACTTCATCCTCCATAATGATGGTCTCTATCTTCTTGCAATCTCCTAAATCTAGTACTCTCAATTCTGTGAGAGATTGAACCACAGATGGGAAAAACAGAAACTTGAGGTTGTTACAGCCAAATACCTTCAATTGCTTTAAATTATGGAATCTCACAATTCCACAAGGATTCTTGCTCCATATGCAACTCAAGCTTCGTAATCTGCTTATATAGATGGTGTTTAGCTCAGAGAGAGTTTCAGTGTTTGCATTGGCACCTAGTCCGTCTAGGTCAAAAATTTCTTGCATCGAATCGCAGGTTTGAGCTTTCTGCAGGATACCTGGAGTCCCCTGATCCCAGAATGTCACCTTCAATGTCAAAAGGACAATCTTCAGAATCATTCTCTATGTGAGATTTCAGTTTTCACAGGTTTGAGCTTTCTGCCGGATACCTGGAGTCCCCAGATCCCAGAATGTCACCTTCAATGTCAAAAGGACAATCTTCAGAATCATCTCTATGTGAGATTCTAGTTTTTACAAGTTTGAGCTTTCTGCAGGATACCTGGAGTCCTCAGATCCCAGAATGTCACTTTCAATGTCAAAAGGACAATCTTCAGAATCATCTCTATGTGAGATTTCAGTTTTCACAGGTTTGAGCTTTCTGTAGGATACCTGGAATCCCCAGATCCCAGAATGTCACCTTCAATGTCGAAAGGATAATTTTCAGAATTAGCTTTCTATGAGGTTCTAAACCCATAATAGCTCATGCGGTGAAGCCTAAGGGTTAGGCACACCTCATTTGTATAGATCATAGTTAATTTCTTAGAATATAGGATCAAAATGTTCGACAATCCCTAAGAGACTGGGTGCGTCATCCATAGGTTCCTAGTAGAGAGGAATTCTATTCTCGGCCTGATCCCCCTGAAGGATCAAGATGATTCGACAATCCCTAAGAGACTGGATGCGTCATCCATAGGTTTCTAGTAGAAAGGAGTCCTATTCATGGTCTAATCCACCATACGGATCAAAACCCTGACAATCCCTAAGAGACTAGGTGCGTCATCCATAGGTTTCTAGTAGAGAGGAGTCCTATTCATGGTCTGATCCACCATACGGATCAAAACCCCTGACAATCCCTAAGAGATTGGATGCGTCATCCATAGGTTCCTAGCAGAGAGGAGTCCTATTTATGGTCTGATCCACCATACGGATCAAAACCCTGACAATCCCTAAGAGACTAGGTGCGTCATTCATAGGTTCCTGTTAAGTATAGGAATCTCATTCTGGTACGGCCTACCATACAGGCTAGAGTCTAACTGCCCTAGGATATTAAAAAAAAAAAACGAGTTCCTAGTTATCCACTTGAACCCTCTATAGACCGCGCATGTCGCGCGAGCGTCAAGCAGGTAAGTAACAGGTAAGTATCTCTATCCCATCTCTCTCTCTCTCTCTCTCTCTCTCTCTCTCTCTCTCTCTCTCTCTCTCTCACATCAGCTAAAGCAAAATGAGCAGAACATTCACCAACGGGGCAAGAAAGATTGGATGTCAAAATTCATTTTTCTATTTCCCAGCAGAGTCAATCTAGGCTTAGGTGTCACCTGTCTTTGAAAGAAACCTCTCGCGAGATTCCTCTCAAAGAGGGGCAACTGTTGACACCTAATTTCGGATCAGCCTTTTTTGGTTATTTCTTAGAAAATTCATAAAAAAATTCATAAAAAGTCAAAAAATCACATAATCAATTTTGGTGGCCTTGGACAAGCCTAAGGAACCATTTTTGACAAAAAAAAATAATTTTTCACAATTTTCACATTTTTTTAATATTTTCAGAAAATAGAAAAATATTAGAAAACTCAATAAAAATAGCATTTGAGGTCACCAAAATATGGAAAAATAGCCAATATTTTTATTTTTAAACCCTTAAATTTGTGACCTTACAAAAAGTCTAAAATCAGATTCAATTATAGGTGTTCTTTTGTTACACATATGATTGAATTTGAGAAAAAATATCAATTGAGTCTTTTAATTTGTAATTTTGTCATTTTTAAGGATCTTGACATTCAATCTGATTGTCCCATATCTCAATTTAGCCCAATTGTTCGCGCAAATTGCCCAATTGCCTACATTGAACACTAAAATTGCATTTTAGTCCTTGAAAATAGGCATAATTGAGATTACTTTCAATTCAAGGGCTATCATTGAAAATTGAACATACTGCCCAATGGGTTTCTCCATTTTCAATCGATTGGCATAGATAATTTGACCCAATTTGGTCATTTGAACCTTCAATTGCATAATTCCCAAATTTGTAATTAAAAGAAAATTTGGGGTTTTCATAGAAATTGATGTGAACTTTTGAGCAAAACCATATTTTTAGATAAAATTCATGCCCTAGATTCGATTCTGAGGTTCAATTGCAAAATTTTCCCATTAATTTGGGTTTAATTTTGAAAATGGTAAGTCGGAACCGGTTCTGACCGGTCGGACCGCC
Organism: Rhodomyrtus psidioides; assembly: GCA_021437785.1. Classification (NCBI taxonomy): domain Eukaryota; kingdom Viridiplantae; phylum Streptophyta; class Magnoliopsida; order Myrtales; family Myrtaceae; genus Rhodomyrtus; species Rhodomyrtus psidioides. Next base: position 14,386,226 of record JAILYB010000003.1, on the reverse strand, counting down.
GGTCGGACCGGTCAAATCGGTCCAGAACAGTGTCATCATCTTCCTCAGGCTTACGCGCGAATGAATAGTACAAAGTTGAATTTCAACAACAAAATTGACCGACCAATCGACCATAATCGGAGAGGCATTGTTGGGCGTTTAATTCTTTAGACCATTCCCCGTTGATCGGGACCGGAATGGTGATCAACGACCGCCGAAGCAGATAGTAATCGATCGGTCAAGACGTGAGACCTGCGAAAGTCAACGAGTACCAAATGTAGGTCGAATTCGTGCCAAATGCAACCACTGGAGGTCCCGAACGGAATAGCCACTTAATGCCCGTCAATTGCTGATCGCCGGTGACCATTCCGCACGTGTTTTCACGTGCGAAGGTCACATATTCCAACTTCCTGATACGGCGCCAAAACTGAAAATGATATATAAGCCAACAGACCTTCGCGAAACAGGGGGGGAGGTGAATTCAGTTAGTAGGGAGGAAACGAAATCAAAAGAAAGAGAGAGAGAAAGACTGAGAGCTTGCCCTCCAACCGCCATTGTCGAGGGCTCGAGCTCGAATTTGGGGGCGTAGGTTAGGCCACTTCCAGGCCAAACCAAAGCCGATGAGTGTAGTGAAGAGGTTGCCTAGACACCCAGGGAGCGATCGCCGTCGACCGTGCAAGCTACGGCCGCGAAAGCAGGTGAGTTAGACCTTCAAGCTCCATATTGAGCTTCAATGGCGAACTTCATTTCTAGCGACGATTCTTGCATCTAGTGTGTGCTTTTCGTTCCTTGAACATCACTGACCATACCCGCATCTTGATTTTGCATCGGTTTTATCTGAACAACTTGAATCGAGTCTTCGAACTTAGCCTCCATAGCCGATCGCTGTTCATACTTGCCTAGCCCAATCTAGGCCACGCGAGCTCAATCGGAGCTCAAGGTAAGTCTTCTGCACCTCCTGCCATGTCAATTTGTGAATGAATTGATCTGATTTCGCGTGGTCTGTGTGATTGAGCTTCCATGGCCGTACTTGGCAATCCGCGTGATGCTCTTGATTCTGTGAATATGATGCTTCGATTCTTAGATATGTTAGACTAGAGTCGATCGCGAGTCGATTGCCGTTGGTCTTGCATGATTTCGTCAAGAATCCACCGTTGGATCATCAACGGAGAAGCACAACCGTCCATTCCGCCGGAGTCGCGAGGTTGAAGACGAAGCTGACGTGGCGCAGTCAACCGGTCAGAATCTCAGGTGTCAGTTCGCTATTGGTCCACGTGGCTGCCCAGTCAGCAAGCCTTTAAGAGATCTGTTATTCGAATAGGTAGATCCGACGGCTGAGGTTAATCGAGTCAAATAAACGGTGGCCGTTCGATTAAAAATTATGATAATTCGAAAATATTTTTAATCAGGAAAATCAATCGAAACAGAAACGGTGCCATTTAGGTAAAGGGTTAGGGGACGTCGTTTTAGGTTAGTAAGGATGGACGGCTCAGATCAAGTCTCACGTTTTAATCCTGACCGTAGATCTTAGTAAGTCAATCAAACGACCCCGATCGAGTCATAATTCAATCTAGACCATAGGTTTTAGTAATCAGATCTAATGGGCGCGGACAAGCCACGCGGTTCAATATAGGCCGTCGGATTAGACTAGGATAATCTGAAAATAAAAATGCGATGCGGCATCGTTTTGGAGCCGGGGTCCGCGCGGGTCCAGGTCTGGGCTGGGTTTCGACCCGAGTGGGTCGGGTCGACCCGTTCCGAATCACATTTTTAAATAAAAAAATTCGGAAAATGATTTTAAAAAATAAAAAAAAATCAGAAAAATTCTAGAAAATCCAAACAAATGCTAGAAAATCCCAAAAAAATATGGAAGAATTGTAGGAAATTCCTAGACACTCCAGAAATCCCCGAAAATTGAGGTTCGACCACAAACAACTGGTCAATCCTATTTTTGGGATTTCTCATCCGTTCTTTCGAAAATTGACGATCATGCCCTTTAGGGGGAATTCGTCCATGCTTTATATTTTGAGATAAGATTGAAAATACCTAGATTAGGATAGGGCCAGTTAGGTGGCGAATCCTTTTGCTTGGATTTTGAAATCTCATCATTTTCCCCAAAATGACGCTTTTACCCCTCAAAGGGTAAATAGTCTTTCCCATTTCAATCAAGTCCTAGAAATTGCTTAAAATTAGGGTTTGGGTCAGGTGGGTGACTAACTCTAATATTTGAGATTTTCAGTCCTCATTTTTGTCCAAAATGACGACTTTACCCCTCCGAGGGTAAAATCACTTTTAAATTTTAGAAAAATTCCAGAAATTCCCAAAAAATAGGAAATGGACTAGATTGATTGCTAATCCTATTTCCCCCGTATTTTGACCATATAATTAATCTAAAATGACAAATTTACCCCTCTGGGGCAAATTGTCCCCAAATTCTTCAAAATTACGATTTTGCCCCTCATGGGCGAATCGTGTCAAAATCATTCCTAAGCCTTGATTGATACTTCTCTAGGCTAATAGGCCTCATTAGGGATGCCATGCTGCCTTCATGTGTTTTATCCGCATGCTCTGAATCCTTGATTTGCGCGTTTATTTCTATTGATTGTGAGTGATAGAGGAGCCATTCCCATCTGCATGAACTCCTAGATTTAGGATCTGCACCCCCACTCATCTGTATGAAATCCTAAAATCAGATAAACCATTCAGCTTAGGTACCGAAAGGGCGTCAACTCTAGCAGTTGGCGTAACAAAGTCCCCGATCCCACTTCTCTGGTTTCCGCATAATTGAATAGACCGCTCCCAACTATTCGATAGGGTTTCCGATCGTATCCTCCACGAAACGATTGGTGGCGACTCCTTGGCATGTACACGTATCACATGTCACTAGATCGCACTGAGGGTCGACTACGCATATCCAGCCGTTGCGATTTGGGTAATGGACCTTGGGAGAGGCTCGCGTCCGATCCGGCCTACGTCGGGCGGCCCATTAGCCCTCCTCCGCGGGAGGGTCGCGACACATAGCATTGGTGTCTGAATTGGAGCCAAAAGGAATTGAAGATGCATGAGCAGATGAAAACTAGATAAATGCAATGCAGGAAGAGCTACATCAGTTCAAGGTCAATAATGTCTGGGAGTTAGTCAATAGACCCAAAAATCATCCTGTAATTGGAACAAAGTGGGTATTCAGAAATAAACTGGATGACAAAGGAAATGTTGTAAGAAACAAAGCAAGACTTGTAGCAAAAGGCTATTCTCAAGAAGAAGGAATAGACTATGATGAGACCTACGCACCTGTTGCCAGGTTAGAAGCTATTAGGCTACTACTTGTTTATGCTTGTTACAACGACTTTAAACTCTTTCAGATGGATGTGAAAAGTGCATTTCTTAATGGCTATATCAAAGCAGAAGTCTATGTTGAACAACCCCTTGGCTTTGACGAATCTAGAGGAAAGGATTTGATCTATGTCCTAAAAAATGGGATGAAGTGCATGGGTAGTGAGGGCGGTACTTCAGTGAATCTTCTTCAGGTTCTCCTACTGGGCCAACGACGTCTATATGACTTCTTTGTTGAACCCAGAACTTTCAGGATCAATCTGTTCGAAAACTCCGTGATCATCTTCCTATAAGACATCAAGTATAAATTAGGGGCTCTGCATCAGGTCTTCGCTGGAAGCAATACCCAATCAAGCATATAAAGCAATGACTAGATCCCGCAGCAGGATTTCATAAATGCTTTTGAAACAGAGCAGGATCTGCTGTGCATGGAAACAGAACATGAACATCAGCAAAATGTCAGAACTTTTTTATGAAAGATGTGAAGGTACGAGCAATCGTTGATCGAAGCTTCCCCAAAATCCTGTTAGTTCCTTGCGAACATTAACTGTTGATCGTAGCTTCCCCCGAAATCCACACTTGCTCTAGCGCTTTGGTACTCCCTCCACTTAAAAGTCGTCTTCTTTTCTTGTTAAGTTTCTTTGTCGTATTCTCATTTGTATATTGAGAATCTTCTTGTAATGTGGGATCGAGAAATGATCTCACTATTCATTGAGTGCGTAAATTCATAGCAATCGCCAGAAAAGAAATGAATCATTTGAGCGTGCTGCTGCTGCAAGATTACAGACAATGCATGGGCCGTTCATGGCCTATTGCTGCAGATCGATATCAGATGGATTTGAGCACATTGCAAATGGTCAATGTGAGATAAATTATGAGATTGCTGATAAAAACCATTCGAATGAATTCAGAAACTAATATACAAAGAGTTTCATATGGATTAGTCGTGAACTCTGAGAACCTTGTTTGTGGCAGTGCATTTACGAAATTATTATAGTTTATGAAAGGATTGAAAAGGGGCCTGTAAGTGTCTGCAATTGATGTTGGAATGCCGTAACTCTTATTTAAAATAGTATCCTTTAGTTTTTCTTATTAATTGTCCTCCCTTCTGACAGCAATATTTCTCATCATGTGATTCATACTTTGGAGTTTATTGTCTGAACAGGGTGACATTGGAGATGGTCAAGATGTCCTTGTGAGGGTACACTCGGAATGCCTCACAGGAGACATATTTGGATCTGCTAGATGCGACTGCGGCAACCACCTTGCACAGGCGATGCAGCAGATAGAAGCGGCTGGTAGGGGCGTGCTGGTGTACCTCAGAGGGCACGAAGGAAGAGGCATAGGTTTGGGGCACAAACTACGTGCCTATAACCTGCAGGACGATGGGCGTGACACCGTGGAAGCAAATGTGGAGCACGGGTTGCCCGTTTACTCTAGGGAGTATGGAATTGGTGCTCAGGTATTTCTTACTTAAGTCAAAAACTATACCGATGCGAGAGGTCCTAAATAATTTAGCTTTTGAATGAAATTGTTTCATGGTCATTGTCATTATATGCTTTGTGAAATCGAGAAGATCAATAAACGTAGTTGAATTTCAGTAATTGTTTCAAAAATTGTACAGGATTTGTAGGACTACTAGAGGAAGCTGGTGATTAAAGCAGAGTTTCAAATTCTCATCTTAAAAAGATGAGATTTGATTAGTAGAAAGAATCGCTCCATCATAAAAATTTTCATAGCATTCGACGCCTTTGTATTGTTGCTTAACATATTGACTAATACTGCAGACGTTGCACGACATGGGAGTCAGGGCGATGAAGCTGATGACGAACATCCCGTCAAAGTATGTGGGGCTTAAATGTTATGGCTTGGCTATTGCTGGGAGAGTCCCTCTAGTAACTCCAATAACAAAGGAAAACAAGAGATACTTGGAGATGAAACGCTCCAAGATGGGGCATATCTATGGTGCGGAAGTCAATGTCCGCTTCAGCAATCTCATAAGCAAAAATAGCAAGCCAAGTAGTACTGTTTCTTCTGATCCGGCTGTGTTCGACTCATAGGAGCCGCTGGATAGTTCGACTGCTGATTATTTCTTTGGGGGGATACAGGCAAGTTCACTGATGGATGGTATTACTACTTTATTTTTTAAGCCCTAAGCTCAAGAACATTGGCATACCTGCCGACCATGAGTTCTGGAAATTTTACGGCGATTCAAGTTTATAATTGTTATAATACTCATAATTGTTCTCTTGATGTCATTCATCCATTTTGTAAGACTAGCCTCTTATGGAAACTTCCTTTTGTGTTATTGATGGATTTCAAGATTTATCCCTTACTCACCTTTCCTTTGTATCTATTTGTATCGATCTCCAGAGACCATTGCAGTTTTCATGGAAACAGAGTTGGTGCAGGGCATTCTTTCTTTCCTTTTCTGTGACCACCTCAATGGTGAAAGATATTACTTGTAGGAATATACTGAAGTCTCTGTTGGATCTAACTATCCACGCTATGTATGAGTTTGATTTATACTTCGCGTACGAAGACACATTTACCCGGAATTTCAGGGAATTTTGGAAGATGCAATTTCCCTTTGCAATTTTCACTAGTCTCCAAAAAAAAAACTCAGAATACATCACCATTCAATTACTTGCAGCAGAAAGGTTTGCTTCCTTTGATCAGATTAACTAGGTAAAACTTGGCGAAGCAGAGATTTTTCTGTAGGAATACCAAAGTTCACACCTAAGTCTCGACATTCTTTCTGAAAACGGAGACTTTGAGTTCAATATTATCAATCCTAACAAGCTCGAACACGCAGGCATCTCCTTCCTTCAGGGAAGTTCCTCTCTGAAATGCACTCCAACCGGCAGAGAACTTTCTCGAGCCATGTTGTGGGTGGTACATGAGCTTCACTGGCCATGATCCATCCGTATATTTAAGAGTTGATTTTTGATCAACAAATGTTCTATAAGTAAGAACATAAAAGGCATGATGACTAACTCAAGAAATGTTAACAAGACTACATTTTTATAATCTCATAGGCAAACCCGAATCTTATAGGGATACGATGATCCCTTACGAGACGGTAATAGATTTCATTCTTGTCCAAATTTTGCAGAAAAGAACATTATATTGGGATCTTTTCTTACCACACCATTCTTCAATTGATTATGTGACCGGATAATTACTGTGAAGGATGGATACTGCAGCTCGCACTCGCTGACTGCTTTGAGAGCCGTCGTTACCGTCGGAGGTTCAGAAGTAGATCTAAGAGAAGCAAGCATGGTGGGGCTCACCTTGCGTCTGGAATTTTCCATCCTACCTGAATTAGTCAGGCGGATAGCATAAGAGAAAATGACACAAAACGTATGCATTACAAATTGGCTAATATGCACGCACCTTCTGAATCTTGTGGAAAAGCTTCGCTCCTCGATCAGCTTGGAAGCCTTCTATTTCAGAGCCCAATCCGAGTACAATTGCATGTGAAGTAGTAGCATCATGGACGAAATTAACGGAATCCGATTTCGTCACTTTGGAGGGCTTGTGATGATGTGATTTTAGATGCAATTCATCCTTCTCTTTTCTCTTCAATGAGAAACCATCTAGATTTCGAACTCTAACCAAGAGATTACACTTATCATCAACATCTTCCATTTTAGGTAGGACAAATTCGACAGTGTCGATCAGTGGATAACCTATCTCCGTGGCGTTTTTGTCAAATATGAGCACGTGATAACATTGGGAATCGAACTCATTCAAAATGGGACGATTTGGTAGTAGGTAGAAATTATATCAAGAATAATGCCAAAGAAGCTAAGATTTGTATGTCGCATTAGAAATACTCAGACCGCTTTTACTTTGTTGTAGCAATTAAAATAGCGAAACAAAAAAAAAAAGTTATGACAATCAAACGAGTAATGTACAAAAATTATGGCATTCACATTATTTAGGGGGCAAAAATACACTTTTGGTGCCAAAAGTTTCAATCAGATCATTTTAGTGCCAAGTTTTTGAAAAAACGATCGTTTTAGTGCCAACTCCAATTTGGTTCGGCAAAATTCTGACATGATATTATTTTATTAATAAATAAAGTAGACGTGGCCACCAAAGAGTCCAGTCAGCAGCACAAAGCCTTCACGACGTCGTTTGGACAAGGTTATTCAAATAAGAACTCTAAAAATCAGCTGATTGAAGGAAAAAAAAAAGTCTCTAATTTGAAACCCTGGCCTCAATTTCGGTTTACTCCAAAGAAATCACAGGTCATACTTGCAAATGTAGGGCTTCACGAGCGGCTTCAGCAGTGCACCAAACCCCAATTTCTCTTTTTTGTAAAATCAGAGCCCTCATTTCTCTTTTCCAATTCAATTACGTGAGCAATCGACTATGCTACGTACATATCATAGCCGGCGAGTGCGATGGCGAGCAACGGGACTATAAGGGGAATGAGCAAGAGACGATGTCGCGAACTTTGGCTTTTGTTTCGCAAAGGAGACAACTGAACTTTGCCTACTGTTTGGGGAAGGAGCAGGCGATGTCGCAAGGGAGGATCAACATCTTCGTTCATGAAAACGACGCCGTTTTTGGACATGGCGCCACGTCAGATAAAATGGCGTCGTTTTCTCAAGTCAACGTGGATGGATTTCTCCAAAGTGATCCTTTTGTCTCCGATTTGATACTAAAGTGATCCGATTTAAACTTTTGGCACCAAATTGATCTTTGTACGTAATTTTTTACACTAAAAAGTGAATTGCCCCCCCCCCCCCCCCCCCCCCCCCCCCTTTTAGGGTCTAAGGGGGTCTAGTTTTGCATTCTGAGCTAAAAAAGGGCATTGTTTTTCTTGGCGGATCTCGACAACCTATTTCGTGAGGCCAAAGAAAAGATAATCCGCTCAAACTCCACTGGTATCCATCACGTTTAAGGCAGTCAACCTTATCATATCCTCTGCGGACTAAATAATATTGCTGGGAGAGTCTTACTTGTAATTCCAATAACCAAGAATTGGAAATTACAAATAGTATACTTGCTATCAACAGACGAACTTTAGCCTTTGAAAATTCCTTAGCCGTGAGTTTTTTCAGGTAATATTCAGGTAACAGTCATGATTATTTTGTTCCATTTCATTCTTCGTTAGGTAAGTTGAGAAGGTGAAAGATTGTCCTCTCCTCTTATGGAACTTCCACCTTCAATGTCAATGCTGGCTTTTGAAATTCGTTCTTATTATTTCCGTTAAGTGATTACTATACTTCAATCAGAATCTACTTGTGCACTGATCACTAGAGAGCATAATTGTTTCAGGGGAAAAAAATGACGGAAAATCCTACAGGAATACAGATGAATTGACAAAGGTTGTAAATGATTAATTGATTTTGGAGAAGAAAGTAAATGACAAGAAATTTAAAGGGAGGCAATCGGGATCAGCCATGTGCTGGAGAAGATAGCAGGAAAATAAAGATAACAACGTAATTGATTGAAGGGATTCTACAATGAAGGAAATCTTAAGATTTTGAATCGTATTGGCCTTGCAAGTGGCCTGAAGCGGCACGTCCGAGGTTCATCTCAATCAATGAACTCTGGTACTCAACTCCAGCACCGAAAATCGAGAGTTTTAACACAAGATCGTCTCTGTGGATGGCGGCAAATGCTCGCCGACAGGCAGAGCAGAGCGCCACATGCTCGTTCGGATATCTCCTCATCCTCACCGTTCGCAACTTGTTTGCTTTCCTAAATATGTATCTTGATGAATCCATAAGGAGTTCTCTGCCCCATGCATAGTTGCAAACAGCCAGTAAGAATTTCAGCGATTGTTTCAGAGTTTGTAGGACTACCAGAGGAAGTTGGTTACTAGAGAAGCGCATCAAATTGTCATCTTAAGGGGATGAGATCTATATTGGAATAAAGAATCACTCCGTCATCAAGCTTTTCATAGCATTTGACCCCTTGTTGTGCAAGTATTTAACATATTGATTCATACAGTTATACTGTGGATGATCAGAACAGTGAAGCTGATGACGAACAACACCGCGAAGTATGCAGAGCTTAAAAAGTTATGGCTTGACTAATGACTATTGCTAGGTAGAGTCCCTCTAGTAACTCCAGCAAGATGGGGCACATCTACGGTGCAGAAGTCAATGGCCGCTTGAGCAATCTCATCAACAAACAGGGCAAACCAAGCAGTAATGTCTCTTCTGATCCGGCTGTGTCTGACTCATCGGAGTCGCCGCTGGACAATGCCTTTTCGCAAGATGTTCAACTTTGCTTGGAATATGTGTATTGATCTCCAAAGACAACTGCATATTTCAAGAAAACAGAGTTGGTGCAGGACCATTCATTCTTTCCTTCCCTGTGACCATCTCAAGGGTGAAAGAAATTACTTCCAGAAATATTTGGCGTGAGATAAGGATTGCTTATGAACTTTTATTTTATTGATCCCATGCTGCGGATGAGTTGGATTTATACAAGGACGCAAATGTGCAAAGAGGTTGGAAATTAGGCACACATGTACCCGAAATTTTGGAAGATGCAATATCCATGTATAATGCTCGCTGCTCTCCAAGGAACATCAGGAAATACAACACCATTCAATTAGTTGCAGCAGAGAGTTTTGCCTTCTTCGATCTGATTAACTAAACAAAACATAGCCAACCATAAATTTTTTATAGGCATACCAAAGTTTATGCCTAATTCTTAACATTCCTTCTGAGAGGCAGACTATGAGTTCAATAGCATCAATTCTAAAAGCTCGAACATACAGACATCCCCTTTCTTTAGAGAAGTTCCCGAGCAGCCATGTTGTGCGTAGTGCAGGAACTTCACTGGCCATGACCCGTCCGAACACCTAATGAGTTGCGGCCTGCATGGTTCCATTGATGATCCCCTTAAGAAAACAGCCTGTGATAGTCTGCGGAGTTGATTTTTTATCAGCAAATGATCTATGAGTGAGAGCACAAAAGGTTTGATAACTAACACAAGTAATGTTGACCAGACCAAATTTTGCAAATGAGAACTATTATGTCATGATCTTTTCTTACCACATTTTTCTTCAATAGATTATGTGATCGGTTGGCTACTGAGAAGAAAGGATTCTGCAGCTTGGACTTGTTGGCTGGTTCGAGAGACGTAGTTGCCCAAGAACATTGAGAACTAGAACTACGACAAGCCAGCATGCCGGGGTCCATCTCGCGCTTGGAATTTTGCCATCCTACCTGAATTAGTCAGGAAGAGAGCGTAAGAAAAAACGATAGGAAAGTGCATGATTCACTTACAGGCTAAGATTCACAGACCTTCCAAATCTTGTCGCTGAAGATCTGCTCTTTCATCAATTTGGACAACCTGTCAGCTGATCGAAATTGTATCGAGAATAATGTTAGAGGCACCGAGACTGAAATCGATAGAATTGATTCACAAAGTGATATGCAAAATAGCTAATGAACTTTTCTCAACAAATTGATGGGGTGTAGGCAGAATATGCCGTGAGGCCAAACACCACCTCTAGTGCGGGGAGAGTCTCCCTAGCAATTCCTGTAACTAAACGTTGAAAGTAAGACACTGGGTACCTGCGACAAGCTGAACATCTTTAGCCTTTAGAAATTCCTTAAGTCGAGAGCCCTGCATTTTTTAAGGCGGTTGAATATAAGTTTTTGAAGCTAATATTTAGGGTAAAATGATTTATGTCATCCAATTTCACTCAATGTCATAAGCTGAAAAGGTGAAAGGCCACTCTTTTTATGGATCTTCCACTGTCAATGTCGATGCTGGCTTTTAATATTCATCCTTGATTATTTCCGTACATGATCAATAGAGTTTAATGTGAATCTACTTGTGCATTGGTCAGTAGAGACCAACACCTATTAGAAATTGAAGCATGCGATGTCAGCAAATCTCATTGAGTGGTCCTCGACTCATCGGGAAAGGACTTGACTAGACCTGATTCAAATCGTTTATGACTTAATCGCACTTTTTCAAATTTTAGAGATTGATTGTATATTAAGCTAAACGTCAAGATCTTTATATGCAATTTCTCACAATAAAAAGAAAAGAAAAGGAAAGGAAAGGAAAGGAAAGAATGGATATCAAATGATAAGAGGGTTGAAGGAAAAAGAAATCAAATGGGATGGCTAGGTGAGTTATGAAAATGAGGATGGTGGGTTCCAAGTAATTATGCTGACATGGCAAATGATGGAGGATATGCTTAATTCGCACATCAATGCTCAACCAATAAATCGGCTATCATCGGTAATACTTGATGGGAGGGTTATGTAACTTGTTTTAGGTGAAGAGACTATTCTACCCCTGATTTTCAGTTCTCATGGGCAGTTCCCTCTTCTTCTTCTTTTTTCCAAAACTGTCGTCAATGAGAAATAGTATCACTTAACTTACCTCCATAAAAAAATTACCTTCGTCTCAACCTCTGACCGCGCCTCAATAACTTCCAGATCTCTGTGACTAAACAAGTTCAAAAATATAAAAGGAAGTTTAGAACTTTATGGTGCTTCAGGCGTCAGGCTCTCTGAGAAGCAGACGCAAGCGGGGAAAAAAAATTTAATGCACGAGAATGGCATTAATTGGAGCACACCAACTTTCTTATGGCTGTATTGAGATCACCCTCCCATTTCCCATTCATCCTGTATCCGAATAGTCTCCCATACTCTAGACTTGGTGTGCTTAGCATACCCTTAGAAAAGATGTTCATTTTGGGGCACTCTTCCGCTACAATATACCACAAGGATGGAAACCTCAAGATGCAACTTGTGGTGGAGGAGAAGCTTTCTAGGCTTGCCATATTCTTGAGTATCAATGTTTCTAACTTCCCGAAAGTAATCACTTTTTCTTCTTCATTTCCATCGTTTGTCACTACTTCTTTCATTCTTTCACATCCCACTATAGTCATCCCAGTGAGGTGCACCAAATTCGTGACCGCTGAAGCTATCGCTAGATGTACCAATCCAGAGGAATTCTTCACTACTAACTTCGTTAAATTCAGAAAGGATGTCGCGGATGGAAATATTGTTGTCAAACTGGGACAATCACAAACCTCAAGTGTGTCGATGCTCTGAAGAATTTTTGACACTAAATAGTCTTCTCTCCACACACGCTTTAGCTTGTGTAGCTTGCTCAACTTAAGTTCTCTTAAATTTTCAAGCACCGGATGTTTTCCCTCGTCAACAGACCCTTCGTCAGGGAATATATCTTCAAAGGAACTACAGAAAACCTCAAGGCCCTTTAGATCGTGAAATCTCTGCAGGAGGAAGCTGGAAGGAAAAACAGCCCTTTCATCGTGAAAGCATGCCAATGTCAGTGCTTTTGGCTTGCCAATGTCATCAGAAAATCTTCCATTCTGTATCATCTGAATATCTTTATTGACTAATAAAAGTCTCTCTAAGTTGGGAATGTCCTGCAAATGGCCAACATTACGAGAGCATGAAAATTCAACATTAAATTGCTAAATGTGTTCCCGATTCATTAATCTCTAGAGCCTGCATAAAAGTGTCAACCTTCTTAAAGTCATCCGCCAACCAGGGGTGAAAGCTCATATGATAATGATTAGATAGAAAGGGAAAGATCTGTATTGGCATAAGAATGAACAAACAAATAAATAAAAATCCATTTCGCCCAGAAAACATCAAAAGAAAGATGGTCATCCGGCTAACGATTTTGAAAGGAATTGCTAAATAATGTGTTCCCGATTCGCAATTTAGTCCATAGGAAATCCACATTTAGCCATATACAAATATTTAAGAGAAATTTTAAACAGAGGTCAGTAAGGTTAATTCAAGAACCATCCTGACCAAATTCATCCTTTATAAGGAATGTCTAATCTTGTCACCAATAATCTGCAGTTCCTTGGAATATCAGGTGACGAGATCCGCTGATAGTGCCACTAAAACATTTTGGGTGTCCACAAATGAAAAGTGTACATGAGACATGACTATGCAGTGCACATGAACATAGTGGGTGAATTAAAGAATAACGAAGAAACAGGGGAAGAGCAGCTGCAATCATACCTTCTCAATCGAGAAGTGTGCTTCATGTTTTGAAAGGTCATGCCGATTGTCTCTCCGAGCCCACTTGTTCATGGATGCCACAAAGGACGACATGTTCAGTTTGTCACAATGGGTCACTCGCAATTCTTTCAATAATGGCCAGTTCAAAGTGAGCAAGTTAGGGCAAAAGTTCTTGAGTCGTGGCATATCATGTAATTCCAAAGAAGTCAGCTCTGGGAAAAGAAATTGAGGAGCAATAGAGTGTAGGCTGTCATCTCCACTCGAGCTCGAGACTATTTCCTCGAGCCCACAAGACTCCACTCGAAGTTGCTCAAGTTGGGTAAGACTTGTAGCCACCCAATGTGGAAACAAAATTTCAAGGTTCTTACAATTCCGAGCCTCCACTCCTCGCAAACATTTAAAAGTGAAAGTTCCTTGAAGACCGCGGGTCCATATTTTGCTTAAGTCGTCCATGTGGGAGAGAACTATCCAGTAAAGCCGAGGAAATTGTACCTGCCATATTGAGGAGAGTTACGTTGGCTTATGACCTCAAAGATGAAACTTCCAAACTGAAATTGATCGATTACTATGAGTAAAGAGTAAACAAACCCAGATGAAACTTTCTGCTTACAGATAATAAACAAATAATAATTCGGCAGAAGAATCTATGAGAAAAAAGGCCCCCCCAAAAAAAAGGGAAAAAGAGTAGTGACCTGATCAATTGGTACGTGGTAATTGCCTTTTGAAGAAATGATGCATATCACAACAAATCCGGTAAAGATATTAGCTTGTGTTCGCTGCATTCAATGAAAACAAATTTGAAAATTGTTTTCTATTCTGCAAGACGGCAACCTCTCCTAAATTCTATCAAATTAATGGTACAATTCTTTGAAATTTAGAAATGTATCTAGTTTCAAAGGAACATTTACTTTTAATTGGCTTACTTGCCATTTAATACTCGCAACGCCTTCTCCGTCTAATTTTTTGAAATTTTCCATGATGACTTCTCGGATTCTCCAATTCGTTGATCACATATAAATGCACTAGTGTATTACGAAAGAAAAAGTCGCTCACATATATGTGTGTCCCCTATTTTCTATAATGCAGCAAGTATAAGATAAGACTTCTCCGATTTATTTGCTTCAAGTTGAAGACGCAATTTATTTTCAGGACATAACTGCTCACCAATTAGTGAATGGGGGGTAAAATTATGAAGTTTTAGTTGGTGTTGGCACTCAACCACAATATCTTAAAGCCTGCAATACGTAACCAACTTCTTATCCTTGACTGTGCCATGTGTCAGAGGATTTTGGAGTTTTATTTGGGTGTGTGGAGGCAAAACTAAAAGATAAACAAGATGGATGTTGCATTGCACTGGAACTGAAATTATTCATTGTTTCATGTGACGAGTGCAACCCGCGCCATTCTATTTCCAAATTCCAATTACTGGTTCCATCGATACTTCGATTTGACAAGATAACTATTCAAAACACCAAACGCATTGGGTTGAGTAAAAAGAATGCTAACCTGTGGAGTGAAGAGTGAAGGGGCACCGTGATCAATCTCCATCAAAGAATCCCATGCCAAACTTCTCATCTTGGGGCAGTGGGCAATGGTCAACCGTATTAAGCTAGGACAATCCAGCGTATGATGCTTTCCTGAAAGGAATCTAGTTAAATTGGGCAAGCATTTCAGCTTCATCATGTAGAGGTTCGGGAATGCAATCTTTTCCACTGCGATTTCTTGCCCTTTGTCCTCTGCAATCACTCCTTCCATCTGACCACACTCCTTTATTTCAATCTCATGTAGATTGGCAAGGCACCTAGCCATCAATGGAGTAAAAGCGTATCTCAAGTTTCTGCAATTATAAAGGGTAAGAGAATATAAAGAACTGAACCGCATCGTTCCTTGAAGATCTTTGTTCCACAATTGCCTCAACTTCGGTAGATTGACCAAGCCCAAATCTTTCAGCTGAGGCAGCACTCGATTGCTTTCCACATTCTCAAGCCCTTCAAGATCGAATATTTCTTCTAGAGACTCGCAGTCGTGCACGTGCAAGCTTGTCATTTTCTCTAAAGCAAGCATCAATTTTGATGGAATTGCATTAACAAATGATGGACAATTATCCACCCCCAGTCTTTCTAATAGCCAAGATGACTTGATGGGATTAAGTTCGCTCTGCCATTTTCCAATCAGCTCAGGGAACTCAGACAGCCACATAAACTTTACACTAGCAATCGTAACCTGCTAGAAAATGCATCGTTAAAGGTAAACTTGTAGTTAGCAAAAAGTAATTACTCTATAGGTTATTAAGATTTAAGACCGTCTAATTGCACAAAAATTTGATAACTGATGCATACCATTTCTTCAAACATATTTTGGATGGTGGTGTTGACGTTTTCCTTCCAAAACCACACTTCACGTTGAGGCTTTGCATTTGCCTGTGTTTCTACTTGTATTCTCTCCAGCTTTGGTGCAACTATTTGTCCTTTAGAGAAGGACTGCATCTTGGGACATCCACTCACAATGACATCTTCCAAGAGAGGGAACACCAAAGTGTATTCACTTGAGCTAAAAAAACTCAACCTTGTCAACCCATCAAGTTCTATATGCTTCAACTGATTGAAAGTCACTGCATACCCCTCCTTACCTCCATCATCACTAACAACTTCTTTCAACATTTTACAATTTCTTATCCTCAATTTTGTGAGTTCCGCCAAATTTTTAGCCGTCGTCGGTGTGAACATACTTGATAGACCATCACAATGTGACAAATCTAGAGTCTTCAGGCGTTGAAAGTATCTTGAAAAGTGTGATATTGCATGTAACGATAACCCATGACAATGCGACACATCTAGGGTCTTCAGATGTTGAAAGTATCCTGACGAGAGTAATAACTCATGACTTGGGTCTTCTATGGCTTCCACATTTCTGCTCAGCTTCTCTAGATGAGATTCGCATAGAACGAGCTTTTCCAAGTTGGTTAAACTCTGAATAAAAAAACACATGGATATTGCATATTCTTCCGAGAGATGACGAAGCTCAAGAACCCTAAGCGTGTAGAAGAATTCTTCACCATGAAAATCCCCATGCCATATCACCATCCGTCCGGATAAATCCAATCTTAGCTCTTGTAGATTTGGGAATGCACCCTGAGAAGATAGTCAAATCAAAGTCTGAAGTCAGTTTAGTTAAATGAGTACTCATGTGTTATGGTTTAAGTCCTGCACATCTCGCATAATATCTACATTTTAATAAATTGAGTCGGTGATGATCCCCCAACTTTATGTCGGGGGATCCCGACCCGAAAACACTTGCGCCTGGTAAGATCACACCACATGCCACGTGTTTTCAATCTTTATGGTTCTTAAGAGGCTAAACTATCGGAATCAGCCTAAACCATTTTTTTTAAGGGGGATCAATGTCTATGCATTCTGTCAATACTTGAAGAACGTATGATGCTTCCATGTTATACTATTTCTGTGGATTCACAGAGAGTTGTAAGTTTACATCTTCATATGTGGAGTTACTTGTATGATATGATTGGCTGTGATGGTATTCATCACTTCAAATATTCACAATCGAAGCAAAACAAATAATCTTAGGTCGTACCTTTTCCAACAAGAAGAGAGGTTGTTTCTGTAGTGGCATCTCATTCTCAATCTGGGACGCGAGTATCTCCACTTTGTTACAGCCATGCACTTCCAAGGTCTTCAATGCTGGCCACCCTAAAGCATGTATTCCTATGCATATGCACTTCAACTCTGTCAGATGCTCGAGCTTGAGAGAGGTTAACTTTGGGAAGGCGGTAACCTTAAGAGCTTGTCCTCCCATCTCGATAAGTTCCGAAATGCTACATGCATTGATCTCCAACTCCTCAAGTTGGATAAGATCTATAGCTATTGAGGCTGGAAATAAAGAGGTGAGGCCCTTGCAATTGGAAACACTAACAGAATGTAGACATTGAAATTTGACTTGATGGTGGAATTCCTTATCCCATACATGCTTCAGCTGCGGTAATTCATATAACTTCAGATTTTTTAATTGGGAAAGAGCACCAGGATTCCCATCCAGAGGATTCAGTGACTGAAGTTCAAAAACAACTTCAAGCGAACCACAATAACGTACGTTCAAACTTTCCAGGCTCCTAAGCCGTCCAAGAATGCAAGAGGGAACAATGTTCACTAGCTTACCGCACCCAGACACCTCAAGTGATTTTAGATTGTGGAAAGAATCCACAGCAGCTTGATTGTCCCATATCATTTCGATATTATCCATCCAGCTGATATCTAACGTCTCCAAACGAGGAAACACAATCTGTGGTATTCACTCACAATAAGTTAAATTACAAATTCATGAACTTCCAAGATGCTAATATAAATGAGTTGCCAAGGGGAGATGGGGAATTATTAAGTTGCACGCACAAAAGGGAAATGAAAAAGGAAAAAAAAAATCAAGCACATGGAGAAGTCAAACTACATTAATAAAAACTACATGTAATAAAACAATCGCAACTAATTTTAACTAATCATATATTTTTACAGTGGGCAAAACGGTAATCTGGATATGCCCTTCTTTGTATTGGACCTCACGAGCTTGGATTCTCGTCACCCTATTTTTATTTATTTAAAGATCTCTATAAGAAGCCAACATAACCATTGTAATGTGCATACGGGTTTTTCATTTTTCTTCACTTGTTTTTTTTTTTTTTTTTTTTGGGGGGGGGGGGGGGGGGGGGGAATTAAGGGCTAGGATGTCGTTAAATGTGTGGCTCGGTTTAGACACCACATTACAACGATTTGAAAACAGATGAATTAGGGGAAATTTTATTCATGTAGTCCTAAACCTGAGATATGTATGCTAATCCAGTTCCATACATTCAAGTTTTGCCGATATAATCTAAAACCTCTACCTACATTTCAATACAGTCATCCTGGCCAATTGCCATCGAAGACCGCCGACGTAGCAATCCATAATTTGTCCTCGTTAACGTGCCATAGCCGGCTATGAGCAAACAACATGTCGGCCATTTTCGACGGCAATTGGTCGGGAGGATTACATTGGAATTTCACGTAATGATCTAGGACTATATCTGACAAAATTGAAAAATTTAGGACCGACTTGATATTGGTGTCGTGAGTTAAGATTGATCGGGTTCATTATGGCGCCGGAGACCCGAACCTTTCTAAGATTGACGAGTCATGACAAACGAATCTCTTTATGGGCCTTGCCCAAGGTGATTTTGGGGGGCTAACTACTCATGGGCCTGATTGGCATCTCAAGGCCAATAGGGCCATGGAAGAGCTCTGGCCCATGTAGGAAGTGGGCTTGAAGAGTCTTTTTTTTTTTTTTTTTGGGTAGAAGGCTTGAAGAGTTTTAATGTGTTGTATTTTTAACCTTCCAAAATCACATTTCCTCATAAGTGATTATCTACTTTGGCAAAAAAAAAAAAAAAAACTATCTAAAAAAAGAAGGACATATGTCCAGGAAGTGGAAGTATGATGAGCTTCTTTCTCTTGAGCCAATAAGTAAATCTAAATAAATTGCATAACGTCAATCACTAGAAGATAGAATTTGTAGTATTTAATGTCGTCATTATCAGAAGAAAAAGAAAATCTTTTATAGAGTTTGGCTTTTATGTTCATGTTTTGGCATATAAACGCAACAAGAAATATTTGAAAACAAAAAAGACGATCCTATGGACATCAAGGCAAAGTGGACCCACTTGTTCATGCTTACAATGTCACAGCCGTACATGCAAAATTGCTGAGACATTTACGCTCTTTGTCAAAATCGGAAAGCCATTCGTATTTCGTATCAAATGAGACGTTAATCGATTAGGAAGTTGTTAAGGGCATATTGCGTGATTTATCAGTTATTTAGATTGACAACAATACTTAATTTTTGAAATTTTCACTTATCCAGAATGCAATCAATTTTAACCAAACTTAACTTTGTAAGTAATTTAGTTATTTTTTGCTTTCGTTATGCTTTGTCTCCGGTACAACTATTTATTTGGTTACTTTTAACTATTAATTACATGGGCATAACAATTATTTATACGCCTATATCTATCTTCGTGGTTTTTCAATACTCCGGGTGAGTGATCCGACCCTTGCTTTCTCGGGATTGTTTGCAGTGGCATGTGGGAACTTGAAATGCACAGCATGTAAACTTCTGTAATACTTTTAACACATAAAATTGATGCCTAAGTATTTTATTCCAGCAGTTTTTGTCAGATTTAATATATTGAGAATCACGTACCTCTTGATTGAAGAGGACAGTGGGACGTGATTTAGCATGATCCTCATTCCGAGCTTCTTGTGAACCTGCCATCAATTTTTTTATAAGATGAAAAGAATGTCACTATTTGTATTGCAAGGATGTCAAGAAGATATTCATTGATGAAAATAAACAATCAATCTTACATTTTTTGCGAGAGAAGCACGTCAAACTTTCCAAACTTAATTGTAAATAAGTTAACATTGGGAATTCTAGAATTTCTGATGTTTCTCTTTCCAACTCTTCTTCCTCCATAATGATCGCCTCCATCTTCTTGCAACCCCATACACTTAGTTCTCTCAATTGTGATAGAGATTTTACCATGGATGCTGAAAACAGAAACTTGAGGCTATCACAGCCAAGCACCTCTAACTTTGTTAGACGATGAAATCTCACTATTCCACAAGGATTCTTGCTCCATATGTGCCTCAAGCTCGGCAAGAACGATAACTCCAATGTGGTTAGCTCGGAGAGAGTCTCAACATTTTCGCTAGTGCTTGGTCCGTCAAGGTCAAAAACTTCTTGCAAGGAAATGCAATCACCGATAGTTAAAGTGTGCAACTTATGTGAATTTACCAGCGACTTGAAGTTGAAAACTTTCGAGAGAGATTTGCACTTCTCCAGCTCGAGAGATTGAAGATTGCTCAATTCAAGCGGAGATTCTTCGCTCCATATGCTTTCCAGATTGGGAAGTCCAGACATAGTCAAGGTCTGCAAGGATGGGATAGAAACCTGGTGGACAAACCCGTCAACGATAGCATTAGGAAAGACAAGCTGGATTTTATACATGCTATTAGCAGGTTATTCATGACTTTTCCATTTACAAAAATATTTGATAGACAAAAGCTACTTTACGACCCCGAAATACAACCACTGGGCTTTAATTTTGTTTGCGATTTACTAACAACAAGAGAATTACAGTCGTCAAGAATTAGCTCTCGTTCATTTTACTAATGACAACGGAAATTAATGAACCATAAAGCAAAAAGTAGTTTCAAGGTAAATTACTTCTTAAAAGTTGAACTACTCCTGCTAGGAAGTAATTTACTGTCTCACAAGGGAAGATTACTACCTTGAAGTAATTTAGCGGTTTCAAAGAGTAAATTACTACTTCACAAGGAAAAATAACTATCATAATAGTCTAATTACTCAAGTAACTTCCTCCTGTCACCCCTGGACCCTCCCAGCTAATTTATGCATGAAATATCATATCATATTTTTATCCAACGATGCCCAGTAAGATATTGCATCTTATCAAATGAGACGACGATATTCTCATTGCTTATTATAATATGGTCGTATCTCCTCAAGTATGGTAATAATCGGCTCTTCTTTGTGGCTACGTACTTCCTCCTATCATTAGCATTAACTTCCCGGGGCATGGATTGTCTCCTACGATCCTTGCATCAACATGTAAAGTTGCTAGAAATCCCCATCAATGCAACAAATTCTAACTTCTCCGTGTTTCGTTCATTGGACTATTATCATCTCGATAAGCCAACCTTTGAATTACGACTGCCGTTGCTGCCACCTCTTTACAGTGTTGGAGAGGTTCATCACAGTTCGAAAGAAATATTTGCAGATCTGGTTTCTAACAAAAAACTATTCACGATTTAAAAGTCAATTATGATATGGTCGACTTCATGAAGAGATAAAGTTTTAGTAGCCTTTTAAATATATCCCAAGCATTTAAAAAGTAACTCATAACCTATCCCAAACTAAGTTTATGTGGATTTCATACAATCAGTTGGATTTCTGAAAAATGAAGAGAAACAGAAGATTGCTTTATCTAATGGACAAAGAAGGCGGATAAGGTAAATTGGAACCGAATGAACTGAAAATAACAATATGAATATGCATTATAATCTACGTCACATCTAATTAGCATTTAATAAGTACTATATTATTTTGATAGAAAGTTACCTGTTGCCCGTTGAAGAATACAGCTTGAGTGCCAATATGTTTATCTGATGAACTACTCGAAGGAGCCCTCCCAGCAGTTGAAAAGTTTTCTATACCTGGCAAGTCACGCAACTCCAATACATGCAAATTACGCAACTCAACTTTGCCACATTCATCAGCTTGTCCAATCTCCCTCATTGAGTCGCAATCGATAACTCTGATCTCTTCAAGCTGTGGTAGTTCTCTCAGTAATGAAAGAGGAAACAGAACTTCCATCTTACGACAACGTTCGACTCGTACTACTTTTAACGTACTGAACGACATGGAGGAGATATGGTTGTGGCACATCTTCTCCATGTTGATGAGATCCTTGAGAAGTAACGACTCCAACATCTTAAAAGCAGTGTCGGAAGGCCATTGGAGGATGTAATGGACGGAGGGACTATTCTCGACATGTAGATGCTTCAATTTTGGAAAACCTTTTGTGGATAACTCGCCAATACTTTTAGATCCGTTCAATCCATCCAAGTACAGATCGTTAGTTTTATCCAAGGTAGTTCGTACACATCCTTTATGGAGAATATCGTTCATTGGATTCAACTTGAGCTTCAATGTCGTTGATACTTTGTACTCGCTTGACCAGTGCCGCGTACTACCTATTTGGATTCTATACTTGGTTAATTTCTGTAGGTTTAAATCCTCGGGAAGGACACTCGGATTAGGAATTGATAGATGTAGAACGCGGAGATTTATCATGTTATTCAACTCAATAAGACAGGCATTACTCGATGGAGTTTGCTCCATGGCATTCCATTGATCAAAGCTATTCTCCACGTACAACTCCTCCAATTTGATCAAGCTCCCTAGCACACCTGGTTCAATTACCTGAAGCCGCGAGCAATTGTTCAAGTCTAATAGCCTTAGCTCTACTAATTGCCCGATTTCTTTCGGCAATCGATGAATTTTGGAGTTCACAAAGCTGAGAATTTGTAGCCCTTTCAGGTTGCCAAGACTGGCTACATCATCTACGGAACAACCATCCAGACATAGGGTGTGTAAATTCTCCAAGAGTTGAAACGACAATGGCGAATGAACGAGATGTATCCCTGTGAGATTTAAGACCGCGAGTTTCCTCATAGAATTGAAATATGAGCCTGGAACATCAAGAGATTCGTCGTTCGCGAACAACAAAAACATCTGCAATTCGGGGCAATCTATTTCTTCAGGAAGCTCCTTCACGTCAACGCGGGGAAAGCATATTGCCCTACAACTTTTGAGCTTGTCCTTGGACAGCTTTGCAATAGACTCATCCTTCAACACAAGAAGAGGGTGATGTTTTGAAATGATCGAGACAACAAACTTACGAGCCAAGTCATGTATCTTGAAACCATCATCTTCTTCACTGCGTAACAACAGGGAGGAGTCTTGAAGAGTTTTGATCAGTTTGTTCAACCTATTTCTAGCATCGTCCATGCTACTTTCTTCTCCAAGTAACCCCAAACCAAAGCCGTACCTCACCAAATTTTCAAGAGAGGGCTTAGGGACACCATAAACAGCAATGAGTTGTAACAATGACTTCGCCTCCTCGGGTTTTATACGTTCATAACTCATTCGCAAAGTCTTGTTTATCTTCTCACCAGTTTCTTCGTTCCAGATTTGTTTCAAATCATCCTTACATGCAGAGTAACTAGTGTCTATAAAAAGTTTGGCTATTGCGACAATTAGGAAAGGCAAACCTGCACATATGCGGAGTGCTTTCTCCACCAAGGGTTTCAACTCAACTTCAACTTTGCCTCCCACCATCTTCTCAAACAATCTTTTTGCCTCTTCCTCCTTCAGCTCACCAAGGGGGAAGTCCCTGTCGCAGCGCATTTCCCTTCGCAAAACATGTTGATCTCTGGACGTCAACAGCAACTTGCATCCTCTCGCTTTGTTGTCAGGTCCGCACGGAATGCCGACTTTGTCTAAGTCCAGCCTTTCCCACAGGTTGTCCAGTATTATGAGCACCATCTTCTTCTTCTTCTTCCTCTCCTCGCCAATTTCTTGATTCGTCCTCTCCTCATCTTCCAACCTCTCGCGCAGAAGCTTCGCTCGCAAGCTGACATTCTCTTCCTTCTTTATGTCAGTAAGGCCCAACCAGTGCGCGATCTCTCCTTGAATCCTCTTGATGTCTGGACTTTCTGACACGTCGGCCTTGGCGACCAGATGGAACAATCCCTGTTCCCTTATTCTGCTTTCGACATCTTTCAAAAGGGTGGACTTGCCGATCCCGCCCATCCCGTGAACCCCGACCACGCTGTTGCTGTTATCGGCAAGAGCGGCCATGATTTCACGTATCATCGAAGCTCTGGATTCGAAGACGCCATCGTCCCTGGCAGAAGGAGCGGAAGCTGTCGGGGTAGTCGATTGGACGACAACATCTTTGTCTTCTCTGCTGGTCGGAATCGGAGGAGCAGCGACATTCCCCGGAGTAGGATTGACGAAGGAGATTTCCCTGAATTCAGTGCATTCTCGAGCGAGTCGTTGAATGAGCTCGATCTTGTCCTTGGCCTTCCTGCTGAACTGATAGCGACAATTGGGGTCAGGAAGAGTCCCGTAGCAGCAACTCTTGCTCGCCTTTTCGAACTCTCCCAACAGCTCTTCCGCTTCCTTCAAGGCCTTCTCTGCACTTTCGTGCCACTCGGTGACTTGACTGTAGACCATCTGAAGGTTGTTTCTGGCCACTTCGACGGCATTCTGGATCCTCTCAGCCTCGTACTCCAGCTTCCCGACTTCCTTCTGAAGATCCTGGGCGTAGCTCTTGGAGGAGATGACGTATCCGAATTGGCGCTTGACGGGATCAAATACCCACTTCAAGACATCCCACCCAATGGAAACAGCAGAATCCATCGACATTTTTGCTTGATTTTTTTCTTATTTTCGAGAAAGAAAGAGCGGTAAAACGTGGAGAGAGAGAGAGAGAGAGAGAGAGAGAGAGAGTGATGAAAAAGAGCAGCAGGTAGTGAAGGAGCAGGAGGACGGTTTGGCCGAGGAAAAGAAAGAGCGAAACGGAGCAAGAATGATTGACGAAGTATGACAAATCAACGGGTGAGCTTCAGTTCTGGAGATCCAACGATTTAAGGAAGAAAAAAAAAAAAGTCCGCTGTCTGCCCCTTCTATCAAGCCACCAACGTGGACCAATGTATAAAAAGTCTCCTTCCTTTCCTCCAATGTGAAGTGGTCATGCACTAATTAATTTCTAATTCGTGTTCACCGCTAGGTGACATCATGTCTTGACTACCTAATATATGGAGAATAAGTGCACAAACTAGGAAAAAAAAATTACCATATGAAGTTAGCATTTTCTTAGAGCAAGCAATTGTTTTCGCTATGATCCACAGGTGTGGAGTTTAAAAGCCAATGAAATATCCTGCAAAACCGATTAAGGTCATGCCTTGGCTTGTGTTGGTGGGTCTAACTCAAAACAACTTGCACACAACTTGTGGGATTCAAACGGGCGATTCCCTAGTTCCGAGCTAAAAATTACTTGTGATAAATTTGAATGTGTCTCACAACTCGAAAGAATTCGCGTTCAAGGACGCAAGGTGCCCTGCTTTTTCAGGCATTGCTCCAACCAACTGCATCAATCCTGGAGTAAAGCAAGCATGACGTTTTTGACTAAGTCAAAACAATAAAGTCATGAGGCACATATTTCTTGTAATTAGGTTGATAAGTATAATCTAGTTAGTAGTGCATAAAATTCAATTTTCTCGTCGCATCCGGGAAAACCAAAAGCCCCTTTGTGGTTGGTCAGTTCATCCTCAAGTACTTTTTTCTATATTTTAAGAGGGGCTTCCATCATCAACTTATTTAAGCATAAAATTAGATGTTTGCCATTGAAAAGCAACCCGTACCGATCAATTTCTAATATAATGATAAGATTGCATATTACTCTAAGTATATGCTACTTGTACTTGTTAAATGTATCTATCATAGGTCTATCATAGTGTCGCGACCCTCTCGAGGTTCACCATGGGCTCTCGAGGGCTAATGGGCCGTCCAGTCTGGTCGGACGCGGGCCTCTCCCAAGGCCCGTTACCCAAATCGCAACGGAGGTATACGTAGTCGACCTTCAGTGTGGTCTAGTGACATGTGTTAAGTGTGCATGCCATGGAGTCGCCACCAATCATTTTTTGGAGGGTATGATTGGACCACCCTATTGAATAGTCGGGAGTTTCTATTCAATTCTGCGATAACCAGAGAAATGGGTTCGGGGACTTAGTTACGTCAACTGTCAGAGTTGACGCCCTTTCGGTACATAAGTTGACTGAATTTTCTGACCTAAGATTTCATGCAGATGAGTGGAGTACGAATCCTAAATCTAGGAATTCATGCAAATAGGAATGACTATCTTGGCAATCACAATCAATAATAAAAGGAGCAAATCAATGAATCCAAATATGCAAAATAAACACATCAAATCAACATGACACTCATAAGAAGGCTCTATTAACCTAAATAAGTATCAATCAAGCTTAGGAATGATTTAGACATGATTTTACCCATAAGGGGTAAAGTCGTAATTTTGAGACAAAAGGGACGATTTACCCAAAAAAGGCAAAATCATCATTTCGGAATGAATTCGGAGTAAAACAATGTCAAAAATAGGTTTGGTCACTCAATTGACCCATTTCCTATTTTTTTGCAATTTTCATGATTTTCTGGAATTTTAGAAACCGATTTACCATTCGAAGGGCAAAATCGTCATTTTCTAAAAATGAGAATGAAATGTGGAAATCCTAGACATAAGGTTTAGCCACCTATCTGGCTCATCGCCAAATTCTAAGCAATTTCCACAATTCATCGGAATATCAAAGACGATTTACCTTTTGAGGGGTAAAACCGTCGTTTTGGATTAAACGGGAGAAAATCCTGAAAAAACGACAACCAATCAATTTCTTTTGATCATTTTCAGCCTTGGGAATTTTCTAGAATTTTTTTTAGTAATTTTCTGCAATTCTTCTCAATTTTTTGTTTTTCTTTAATTTTTCCATTTTTTTGGCATTTTCTGATTTATTAATATTTTTTTATATTTTCAGAAAATATTTTAACAAAAAGCATATCATTGGAAATAGACAACACTCAACCAGATAAATAAGCTAACTACTGAACTGAGATAAATACATGCAAACCAAATCTATAATGGCGACATTTTAGAAAAATAACCTTGATGTACGGATCGGGTACGTAAAACATACCGGGTTGGATACCGGCCTTCAATCGCCCAGCCCCAGCCTTCTCCGTGCGCATCGCCTGTCCATTACCACCTTTGAATGTTAAAAGTCAATTTTACAAATAAATAAACAAATAAACTTAAAATATAAATATATATTCGGACACGGCCCGGATTCTTGGCCAGTGGGCCAACTTTCTCGGCCAACTTGGCCCACGGACCAGTCACAATGGCCCAGACAACCGGCCCAAAATCCCGGCCATAGGCCAGGCCGAATGGCCCTCTGAGCCCGAACGCTTGGGCCAAAATCTCGGCCGCGACCCAGCTCACGGGCCTGCGAAACGGGGCACCGTCGGATATAGGAGAGGGGGACGGCTGAGGCGATTCACGGCTCCAAAGGCATCAAGGTGGCAGGCTGATGACGACGGCTGGACCGCCTGGGTTCGGGTCGCGAGAGGCCGGCAACAGCAGCTCGGGTTTCTCAGTTCCCGGCGACTTATGGGTCACTGACGGTGTGGGGGTTCGGCTTTAAGTCCCTCGGGTTGGCATGGCAGCAGTTGCGGTCGGCGGTTGAGGTGGTGGGTGACGATGACGACGTACGAGGCGGCGGATGGGATAAACGGGCTGCCGTGTCGTGGGTTTTAGGGGATTGGGCTTGAGTCGCGCGGGTCCTTGGCTGGTCTCGGCGGGAGCAGCTCGCGGCAACCGGGCGTGCGGCTGGTGCGGGTACGACGGCGGCTGACTGGCGACGAGCTAAGGCGGCAGCATCGACGGAGCGGTGGCGTGACGAGGTGATGACTGGCTGGTGGTGGTGCGTTCGGCAAAGGGGGGAGATGCCATAGAAAAAGAAAAAAATCAATCCCCCCAAGAAGATGTTTTTTTTTTCATGAAGAAGAACCCCCGAAGACCAAGAAGACGTTGTCCGTCAGGTTGAGGACAGAGAGAGATTCTTGGTCAAAAAAGAGAGAGAATGGGCTTTTGACCTTTGACCAATGAGTGGTTGGTTGGTGGGATAATGATAGGTGGGGCCCACTTTAGGGAATTTGAATAATTTAGCTTGTAGTGGATTTCTGAGGAGCAAACGAGTGATTCAATAATTCATGACCCTGAGTACTATTTTTTTCTATTTTTCATGTATTTTTCTATTTTTGGGTATTTTTAATAATTAAATAAATTCAAAAAATTATTAAAAATTACGAAAAATATTTTTTGTTCGAAATTGGTTCCTAAGGCTAGGCCAAGGCTTCCAAAGTTGATTTTATGATTTTGTGACCTTTTTTGATATTTTTAATTAATTTAAAAGAATAAAAATCACAATAATAAATGGTCAAAAATCAGGTGTCAACAGCTGCCCCTCTTTGAGAGGAATCTCGTTAGAGGTTTCTCTCAAAGATAAGGTGGCACCTGATTCTTAACCGACTCAACTAGGAAAACGAGAGAAGAAATGCTATGACATTGAATTCTTAAGGCTCTTGATAAAAGCTCAAATTAATCTCTGGTTTGCTCTAACAATTTGAACATGGGCCGGAGTGAGAAAGGCTTACCTGAAGCTCACCTGTCGGATGCTGCCGGTTGCGACGACTTTCAAGAAGATGCCTAGGACTCGTTATTCAGAATATCCTAGGGAGATTAAGCTCTGACCTGTATGGTAGGTCATACCATTATGGGATTCCTAACTGGTAGGAACCTGAGAAGGGCGCCT
Source organism: Rhodomyrtus psidioides (assembly GCA_021437785.1). Classification (NCBI taxonomy): domain Eukaryota; kingdom Viridiplantae; phylum Streptophyta; class Magnoliopsida; order Myrtales; family Myrtaceae; genus Rhodomyrtus; species Rhodomyrtus psidioides. Next base: position 14,357,839 of record JAILYB010000003.1, on the reverse strand, counting down.
CCCACGCTTTGGGATTTGCCAAGGATTTTGATCCGTATGGTGGATTAGACCATAAGCGGTTCGCCTACAGCAAGGCTTACCTAGGAAAACAACTTCTTTAACATTTGAAATTAGTCAAAGTTTTGATCCGTATGGTGGATCGGACCATTGGATTGATCCTTATGGCGGTTTCTACCTTTGAGTTGACCCTTTAGGCGGTTTCTACCTTTGGTTGACCCTTTAGGTGGTTTCTACCATGAGTTGACCCTTCAGGCGGTTTCTACCTTTAATTTGACCCTTCAGGCGGTTTCTACCTTTAATTTGACCTTTCAGGCGGTTTCTACCTTGAGTTGAACCTTCAGGCGGTATCTACCATTGATTTGACCCTTCAGGCGGTTTCTACCTTGTGTTGACCCTTCAGGCGGTTTCTACCATTGTTTTTGGCTTTGAAAAGGGGTCTCATGACGAGGGTTCTCCACGTCCGATGAGACTGCCTAAATTTTGAAAAGAGGTCTCATGCCGAGGGTTCTCCACGTCCGATGAGACTGTTTGAATTTTGAAAAAGGGTCTCATGACGAGGGTTCTCCACGTCCGATGAGACTGCCTAATTTTTTTTGAAAAGGGGTCATATCCTCACCCCTTCTTTTGAAAGATCCCGAAATTTGTCGGGAATTCAGTTTTGAAGCAGTGAAAGATTTTATTTTGACAAAGCCTCGCTTTAGTCTGTTGAGGCGACATTCTGGGAGCTGGGTTCTCCAGGTATCTTGCAGAAGTTTGAGCCTGAAAATTTTCTTCACCAAGAAAACGTTAGTAATCTTTGGGAAGACCACGGCTGTCCATTTGACAAAAATCGTATGACTTAAGTTTTAATCGTGAAATGTGCATTTTGATGCTGGAGGTTATCCAAAGCATTCTTGTAACATGCAAATGTGATCACAAATCCCTTGCACGGAAAATCTGGGTCAAACATTTTGAAATTTCCAAAAAAGTGTTTATTCAAAACATCTATTGGAGAATTTCTCATCCAAGAGGGCTCCTCACCGCTCTGTGATAATGGTCTTTTGTAAGGAATGCACTCAACTTCCTACTGACCTGTGCCTAGGTTTTAGGATCATTCGCAGCGCATGCATTTCGATCGATCGGGAGGTCTTCCACGGGACCGTAATGTTGGGCTTGGATAATGGTTCTCAAGGGGGACCCGCTTTGGAGTCGAGGCCATTGAATGAATGTTCTCACCATCTGCTCCGGGTTTACAAGTCAAGAACCTGCAAAATGAGAAAGAAATAATCTTGCTCGTACCTCTTCGAGCTAAGCTATATGTTAACCCAAGTGTCTTAGTCAGAGAAGACTGTTTCAAGGTTGTAACATTGGTAGGATTGGGGACCGAAAAAGGCTTATTTTGGGCCCAGAATTCGTGACGGGTTTGACATTGGTGATCATTGCTGATTTGCCTCATGTCATTTCCTTTCTACATCTTTAGTCCTTGAGGTGCGCAATCGATTTTGAGGTGTGCACCAGCTCTTTAGAGAGCGTCTCTTGTTGCATTCAGAGACCGACTCTCTCTATGTCTTTGTTCTGTGTTTGGCAGCATTTGGGGAGCAGCCTTTTTGGATTTGGCTCCTTTGTGGGTTTTTCTCTCTTCCCAACTAGGCTTCATTGGGGATCAAGCAAACAGCTTGTACGAGCATCGGCCTTGCTTTTACTAGGCACTTTGCTTTTTCTTGATGTTGGGGATTTTCTAATCATCATTTTTTTTGAAATCCCGTTTTTCTCATATTCGATGGGATCATGTTAGGCATATGTCTGAAAGTCTAAACATGCTTTAAATATCAGCCCGGGAATCCTCTTCGTAATCCCCGATGCCTTCATCTTGGAACGTGCAATGATCATCAATGGGCTCATGAAATGAATTTGTAGGCTCAACTTGGCTATGCAAAGGATATGGTGTGTGGGATAGAGAAATGAATGCTTCTCATCATCCTATGGCACTTGGATTACCATATGAACGACACACAAAGATTAATGTTAGTCCGAGCAAGAAAATTTCTAACCATTTTCTCCTGATGCTGCTGGACTTACTTCCTTTTTGCCCCGGTGTGGGGTGGTTCTTGACAGGGTTGAGAATGAAACCCGTCGTTCGAAGGGGTTATCAACGGTCACCTGTAGTGTTTGGGGGATATGAAACGAATGCCCCCGTCGTCCCAACCCATGTAATCGCTGCGAATGGTCCCTACCTCCGTAGGTACAGATTTTGCTATCCGATTCACTTCCCTCATCTCTCAAGTGTATGTAGGATGTGTTTGGACTGGGATCGCCTCTCTTTTGAGCAAACTTCCTTTTGAATGATTTGACAAATAATCATATTTGGAAAAATTCATTTCTTTCTTTCCCAAAATTTATCCATCGAGGGGATTTTGTGATGTATCGTGCATGTTTTATTCATGCTTTGGGCAACCTCCCGATTTAAATCATGAACATCGATGCATTGGATAATTTTCATGACGGCTGAAAGGATTTTAACATTTTTTTTTATCTCCAGCCAACTGGGAAAGGGATACTTACCTACCTGTCGCGGCTGCAGACCCCTGAAAATGTAAAAGAAGCATATCATTGCATGTTCACAAATTTTTCAAAAATCGAAACGATACATCCTACCCTTGGTCATGTACTCTAATGAGTAGTACATGGGATGTAAAAACCTGTTCGTCTGTAAGGCGATTCCCCTGTCAAGGATAAATAACGAGTATCAATTCATATTCTCAAATTCAAGACAAATTGGAACGATACAACTTTACTCTTGGTTCTCATCCCGTTCTGATGTTGCGTATTAATATGAACAACATCTATCAAATCCGCCTATCCATTCTTGGAGTGTTTGCAACATCAATGGTTCATCTGCCCCCAGTTAGGCAACGTCTGTTCTGTTATTCGAACAAATGGCTCCTTGAGTGATTTATCCACGTTTATCACCTGAGAAGGGAAAGAAAGGAGACATTACTTCGGTATTCGATTGAAGATCGTTTAGGAACGATACATCGTTTTACCAAATAGGTGGGTTCGCGGCCAAACGTATTTCGTATTGAAGGGGTAGATCCCATTATGCTCTGCGGGTGATAGTCATTGTTCATGGAACTTGCTCCACGGATTAAGTGATTAATCCACGGCCCTCGGCTTGAAGATGCTCAAAGGGTGATGTTGACACTCACGCGCAATTAGTTCAAGATATTAATGAAAGATGTTCCCGTGGGAACCTTACAGTGCGATCAACAACATATTCAATAGGAGTATTCAACCTCTTTCCTCTAAGCATTTTTCATCGGGTAGCCATGCCTTGCATCAGACGTTTGATCACCTGCCTTGCGTCACCACTGCGATGGCCCTCCGGCTCCAAATTGATCGAGCCAAAGATTGAACTCATCGCCAAGGAAATTGCTCGGGTCTTCGAGCCATTGATGTTCAAGTTGGGTATCAACAATTGTTGGGGGCAGATTTCCTTCATCGCCTTCATTGTGAGGGACTGGAGTCTTTGAGCTGGAACCTTCATCATTGCCCTGCAAATTTATACGTGTATCTCTTGCTAACACTGGGTTCGCCCCTGGAAGAGCACTAACGACAGGCTGGTGTTCATATCGTGGGGTCCCTATTCGCGGGGATTGTGGCAAATAATCTTGTAGGGTACTGAGACGACTCAAAGGGGAATTCAGCTGATCGACCCATGGATGAAGGTCTTCATCATGGAAGTCGCCAGGTTCTTTGAGTTGGGCAGGTATCTGAGTACTGGACGCAATAGGTTGATCGCTAATGGGAAGAACACTGGTGACCGGCGGTTGTTCGAGTGGAGAAGTGTCGCGGTTGTAGGCATACCAGTCGTCTACATTCAGACCGGCCTTTCTCAGCTTTAGTGTTACCTTGCCTTCTTTCAGCAACTTCCTATGGTACTTAAGGCGGCTCCTAACGCTTGTATCAGCTAGCCCAGGTACATTCATGATCTTGAGTATTTGTCGTGGACGCGCCGCGTCGATCCCTATCCGCCGAACCGCGTCAATAAATTTATCTTCAATTTCAGGCATCCAACGCCGCCTTATCTTTTCACGGTCGGGAACAAGATCCGATTGTCTCGAAAGTTATGCAGGGGGGCGAGACGATGAAGGAGCGTTATCGGTCCCCGAACATGACTCGTCTAGGGATATTTCACCAAGGGTGATAGGACCGTCACGGTTAGGACGAAGAATAGTGTCGAGAGCTTCTTTATACCTTATGTTCTCCACTCGAAGCTTTTCGTTTTCCTCCTTTAGAATGGCAATTTCTTGTTGTCTGTTTCGGGCCCTCAATTTGACTCGCCTATATTCAAACCAAGCTTTAATCTTCTGGGGTTTCAGTCCCACTTTCTGGCTTAGCTTCCCTCTCTGTTCCCTGCTCGGGAGAGGGTTCTCGCTGAAGGCCGCTTCAAGCTCTCGAACTTGATCTGGGGTGTAACGTGAGAAACACCTCTTACCACTGTCGTCACCATCGGGTTCCCGCGCTTTGCTGCCGAAAGGGTAGGATTCCCTGACTTCGGTATCAAGTTGGATCCCATAACCTTCGAGGTCTTCGAATTGGACGATATCTAAGATGTTTGGGCCGATCACTTCTAACAACTGACGGCAGCTCCCAAACATATCGGATCAGGGAGAGGTCGCTCGATATCTTTTTTTTTACTTATTCTGGGTTTTGTAATTTCTCTGGTATGCTTACTCTCTCCAAACTTTCTTTTGAGTGATTCTACCTGCCCAGGGAACGTTCTCTAAATATGGACGAAGATCATCAAGTGAACGTCTCTCCCAAGATTCCGTGTTTCCTGCTTTGTCGTCCTCTTTTCTCTTTTCAGCACGGAAAGGCGCCGAATCGATTTCATTTCTCGATGTCTACGTCTGTCTCCCACTTCGCTTTCAAGGAAGCGTAACTACGCGCGTCTCCCGCTTAGACTTAATATGATGAAACCGATGATTTTTATTTTATTTTTTTTATTTACAACTTTTGTCCGACAGGCCTGAAATCGCGGATCGAGGCGGGCGTCGTGATTCACGGGAGGAGCGGCCTCTGCTTTACTTGATTACCCCGGCTCCACAAGCATTATTGCTGTAACTTTTCTCCATCTTTGAGCTACTATGAAACGGGGAGAAGGCTAGTGCTCTCCTTTGCCCAGCTTTCACTTTCATTCATTCCATCGCACTCGTCTTCCCCTCCATCTTCCAACGAGAAATGGCTTCATCTTCTGCTTCTTCCTCTGACTCTTCCCATGCTTGCGTCTTTTCAATCGCAGTCCCGGCCCGATGGGAAAAACTCTATAATCTCTTGGGTCGGGGCTATGCTTATATAGCCGATCATCCGGAGATCGAGGCTGAGATCCGCGTTCTATTCGCGGCCACAGACACTACTTCCATCGAGGGTACTGAGTTGGAGAAGGAGTATAAAACATTCCCAGCCCTCTTTGCAAACTTTCTAGAGGCTTACCGCGTTGCTGATCGGGAGGTTCTCGTGGCTCGCGTCTTGCGGGCTCGTTACAAGGATCGGTCTGATCATTTGGTGCTGACCAACTATCTGGCCGATAGTCACAAAAAGGCCGTCGAGTTTGCCAATGAGAGGGTCGCGACGTTGCTTCGCGAGAGGAGAAACCTGGTGGATCAATTGGCCTTATCCCTGACCGCTGGCGAGCACGATCGCCACAATGTCCTATTGAGGCTGCAAAGCGACTGGCAGGAAGAACGGCTCGACAAAATAACCGCAGACATAGCTCACGGAAATGGATTAGTTCGGGACTTGGAAATAATCACCGAGGAACACGAGATCAAGGTCACTGAGGTTAAGGGAGAATGCAGAAACCTTCTCCTCAAGCTTGCGGACCAGGACATGCGAAGTCGTGAGTACGGGCAGAGCATTAACAACATGGAGGGTCAGTTGGGCTCCTTTGTGTCGTTAATTAGGGCTCACTTTGGCTTTACTTTTCCACCCCGAATTGTATGACCTGCTTCTGAAAACCCTCCGCTGAGCAAAATAAATGAAAGTTCTCGTGTGTGTTTTAACTTCTGCATGGTTCCTTTCTTCGAGCGTTCGAACATTTTCAACTTGGGTGAGCCGAACCATAATATCAATAAGTCGAGCAAATATGTCCTGATTTTATAACTCGCTCATGATCAGATGAAAGAATAGCCTCAGACTTATCCAGGAAAAGATTTCTCTCTATTACCTATTTTTTACCTGCAAATGAAAAGACAGAATCAGAAGGAATAATTTGAAAAAGAAAGAAAAAACCCCTTTTAATCTTATGCTTACCCATGATTAATAAGGACAAAAAACTTTTACAAAGGTTTTAATCTTGTGCGAAAAGCTTTTATCGGTATTCCTCGAAGGAAAGCATGCTATTGAAATGAATGTAATTCACGATAATCGCTTTTGATCAATTCCAAGAAAATCAACGGAATGTTCAAAAGTACAAGATATAATCCTGATCAATTATCATGGATTACCAATGATGCAAAACATGCATGAGCCAATTTCAAGTTTATAGTTCCTTCTGGCGAAATTGGGATTGGATTGCCCTATACGGCTAAAAAGTCGTGTCAGACCTCCAATTTCAATTTCCTCCCGCGGAATTATAAAATTGATTTTGGCGAATTCGAGTGATTAGTATAAATGCCACTACCACATTCCAATGATAAATCAAAAGAAATACAGCAAATTTCAACTCGGATATACATAACACAAATAGATCCCTAATACAATAAATCTAAGGGATAAGATAGAGAGGATCTCAGCAAAATGAATCCTATACAAAAGAATGTGATCAAAGGAATGTGATCCTAACGTTTAAGGATGCCCCAGCTTCGATCTTTGAGACGGGACTTCAGGATCACCTGCCCCAACTTGTCATCTTCATTGGGTGATACTTCAATAAATGTTCATAGTAGGCTCCTTTATCGCACACTCGGTGTTCGTCGTGGGATATCACCTTCCTCGTCTTCTATCAAGGACGTTGGGGACAAACACACATATCTATCCAAAAAATGACATTTAATCTAATCACCCGAATGCAATGAATGAAATGCCTATATTTATATGAACTGTAATAGATTTGAGGGATAGAGAGTCTTATCAACCAAACTCGTCGACTCATGTGCGGTTTTAGGTGTACCAACCGCCCAAAGACATACGCATGAGACAAGTGGTGGTGAACTTCTAAAAATCAGAGGGTTTGGCACCTAAGGTTAAGGTTCCCACTTCGAGTTCTAGAAAGAGCCGATTCCATTGCACAGCTATCGTTGCATTGGGACTCGATCCAAAGTTCGAAGCGAACGGAATTGAAAAGTGGATTACCCCGCGTTTTTCCTCACGGAGATTCCATTTTCAATTCCTTCTATTGTGTTCCTAAAGGCGGCGCCCGGGGTTTTAGGCGCGGTTGTGTGTGTCCACGTGTTGTGATCATCACAATGCAATTCATGCACAACAGTTTATCAATCAGCACTTCAAATCATCCACACAACATACATTCCTACGTCCAACCTGCATAAGACAATGTTAATCACGGACTACACCCCTTATTTCTCCAATCTGCAAAAACATATAACACCTACCATAAGCAGACTTACCCCACCTTCAAGAGCGCCTGCAGGGTTAGAAAAATCACTCAGCGTTTTAATTACGGCCTAAGTCCACTTGAGGTCTAGAACCATAGGTTCTAGAACAAGGTCCCCAGCGGAGTCGCCAGTCTGTCGCGACCCTCTCGAGGTTCACCATGGGCTCTCGAGGGCTAATGGGCCGTCCAGTCTGGTCGGACGCGGGCCTCTCCCAAGGCCCGTTACCCAAATCGCAACGGAGGTATACGTAGTCGACCTTCAGTGTGGTCTAGTGACATGTGTTAAGTGTGCATGCCATGGAGTCGCCACCAATCATTTTTTGGAGGGTATGATTGGACCACCCTATTGAATAGTCGGGAGTTTCTATTCAATTCTGCGATAACCAGAGAAATGGGTTCGGGGACTTAGTTACGTCAACTGTCAGAGTTGACGCCCTTTCGGTACATAAGTTGACTGAATTTTCTGACCTAAGATTTCATGCAGATGAGTGGAGTACGAATCCTAAATCTAGGAATTCATGCAAATAGGAATGACTATCTTGGCAATCACAATCAATAATAAAAGGAGCAAATCAATGAATCCAAATATGCAAAATAAACACATCAAATCAACATGACACTCATAAGAAGGCTCTATTAACCTAAATAAGTATCAATCAAGCTTAGGAATGATTTAGACATGATTTTACCCATAAGGGGTAAAGTCGTAATTTTGAGACAAAAGGGACGATTTACCCAAAAAAGGCAAAATCATCATTTCGGAATGAATTCGGAGTAAAACAATGTCAAAAATAGGTTTGGTCACTCAATTGACCCATTTCCTATTTTTTTTGCAATTTTCATGATTTTCTGGAATTTTAGAAACCGATTTACCATTCGAAGGGCAAAATCATCATTTTCTAAAAATGAGAATGAAATGTGGAAATCCTAGACATAAGGTTTAGCCACCTATCTGGCTCATCGCCAAATTCTAAGCAATTTCCACAATTCATCGGAATATCAAAGACGATTTACCCTTTGAGGGGTAAAACCGTCGTTTTGGATTAAACGGGAGAAAATCCTGAAAAAACGACAACCAATCAATTTCTTTTGATCATTTTCAGCCTTGGGAATTTTCTAGAATTTTTTTTAGTAATTTTCTGCAATTCTTCTCAATTTTTTGTTTTTCTTTAATTTTCCATTTTTTTGGCATTTTCTGATTTATTAATATTTTTTTATATTTTCAGAAAATATTTTAACAAAAAGCATATCATTGGAAATAGACAACACTCAACCAGATAAATAAGCTAACTACTGAACTGAGATAAATACATGCAAACCAAATCTATAATGGCGACATTTTAGAAAAATAACCTTGATGTACGGATCGGGTACGTAAAACATACCGGGTTGGATACCGGCCTTCAATCGCCCAGCCCCAGCCTTCTCCGTGCGCATCGCCTGTCCATTACCACCTTTGAATGTTAAAAGTCAATTTTACAAATAAATAAACAAATAAACTTAAAATATAAATATATATTCGGACACGGCCCGGATTCTTGGCCAGTGGGCCAACTTTCTCGGCCAACTTGGCCCACGGACCAGTCACAATGGCCCAGACAACCGGCCCAAAATCCCGGCCATAGGCCAGGCCGAATGGCCCTCTGAGCCCGAACGCTTGGGCCAAAATCTCGGCCGCGACCCAGCTCACGGGCCTGCGAAACGGGGCACCGTCGGATATAGGGGAGGGGGACGGTTGAGGCGATTCACGGCTCCAAAGGCATCAAGTTGGCAGGCTGATGACGACGGCTGGACCGCCTGGGTTCGGGTCGCGAGAGGCCGGCAACAGCAGCTCGGGTTTCTCAGTTCCCGGCGACTTATGGGTCACTGACGGCGTGGGGGTTCGGCTTTAAGTCCCTCGGGTTGGCATGGCAGCAGTTGCGGTCGGCGGTTGAGGTGGTGGGTGACGATGACGACGTACGAGGTGGCGGATGGGATAAACGGGCTGCCGTGTCGTGGGTTTTAGGGGATTGGGCTTGAGTCGCGCGGGTCCTTGGCTGGTCTCGGCGGGAGCAGCTCGCGGCAACCGGGCGTGCGGCTGGTGCGGGTACGACGGCGGCTGACTGGCGACGAGCTAAGGCGGCAGCATCGACGGAGCGGTGGCGTGACGAGGTGATGACTGGCTGGTGGTGGTGCGTTCGGCAAAGGGGGGAGATGCCATAGAAAAAGAAAAAAATCAATCCCCCCAAGAAGATGTTTTTTTTTTCATGAAGAAGAACCCCCGAAGACCAAGAAGACGTTGTCCGTCAGGTTGAGGACAGAGAGAGATTCTTGGTCAAAAAAGAGAGAGAATGGGCTTTTGACCTTTGACCAATGAGTGGTTGGTTGGTGGGATAATGATAGGTGGGGCCCACTTTAGGGAATTTGAATAATTTAGCTTGTAGTGGATTTCTGAGGAGCAAACGGGTGATTCAATAATTCATGACCCCGAGTACTATTTTTTTCTATTTTTCATGTATTTTTCTATTTTTGGGTATTTTTAATAATTAAATAAATTCAAAAAATTATTAAAAATTATGAAAAATATTTTTTGTTCGAAATTGGTTCCTAAGGCTAGGTCAAGGCTTCCAAAGTTGATTTTATGATTTTGTGACCTTTTTTGATATTTTTAATTAATTTAAAAGAATAAAAATCACAATAATAAATGGTCAAAAATCAGGTGTCAACACATAGGGATTAATGACTTTCATATATGGTAAAACTTTCACATGTTGTAAAGACATCCGTTAATAGCAAAAACATGTTATTTTCAGTTCTATTTCCGTTTTATCAATGCAATATCAACAAAAATCAATCAATCAAACCAAATAAAGATTAACCGAAAGAAAAGAAAAAAATACAATAAAATATATTAATTTATATTGCTTTTGTTTCACGAAAAATAAATTATTTGAAAAATATCTTCATAAAGATGATCACTTATATCGCTTATAAAAATGAAAGAATAAATAATACTTTTTATCATTCACGAAAATATCCATACATAAATTATCGTCGACAATAAGAATATTTTCAATTAGCTAATTAATTCAAACCATACCGACAATCATATTTTAGAAAATGTTTTTTTAAATTTTTCATTTTTTGCGAAAGAAAAGGAGCCTCAAGTTGAAAAACATATTTTGGGGTAGCTTTAATGAGGCAGTAGGTTAGCTTAAATTCGGGTTTTTTTTTTCCAATTTAATTCAAAAAAATATTTATGAAATTAGTTAAAGAAAAAATATATTTACAGATTTAGGTCTTGCTCGGCACTACAACTGCCGAGCAAGGCTTGCTTGGCACTTGAACTGTCGAGCAAGCGTCGCTTGGCACTTCAACTGCCAAGCAAAGCCATTTTTATTTTTAAAATTTTTTTAAAAAGAAAATAAGAAAAAATGATTTGGGGAGTTTTGACCTATTTTTGTAATTTTTTTTACCCAAATTGGAAAAAAAGACAGAGTGTGGTGGATTTTGTGTAGATTGAGCAATGCATTTCTATTTTTTTTTTAACTCGAGTCGTGTATCATGATGGCGCGCCTCCTCTCCGAGGAAAGCGAGCGAACCAGCGAGGCGATGGGGCTGCGGAGCGACTAGGTGGCGTCGAACAGTTATGATCTTAAATTCCTCCGCGGACATTTAAAATTCAAGAGAAGAATACAATTGAAATTCAAAAAGGTTTACTGAAGTGTATGGAAGCTTGGGGGCGAGTCCAACAGTTATGGCCTTCAACATCTGAACTAGATATTCTGAATTTGGCGGTACATGCCAATATCTATCTCTATCATACTCTAAGGTCTAAGTTAGTAACATCTTTTGACCAAAAAAAAAAAAATAGTAACATCTATTTGCTCTTTCGACCTCCACGCAACATCATCACTTATTCATGTACAATGAAAACGAGGCGGAACTTACATATGGTCATTTTCTTTTATAGCCATCGTTTTTACAAGATAAAAAGTAGATTTCATTTGAGAATTGACTATGTAATAATTATAGCCTATTTTGGAACATAAATAAAATAAATAACGATTAATTAAGTGTTGTTATGGGATTAACTTTTTTAAGAATCTGTTATCTCACGATGTATTGTTATTCTTACAAGTACCCAGAGACTCTTAGGTTAGCAAAGTCCCATTTCATTTCCGTAGACAACATATGTCTCTATACCGGAAGCAAAGAGCGGGAAAATGGAGAGACAGAGAGAATGATGACACGGAAGAAGATAGGGGTGTGCAAACTGAACCGAATCGGCCTGGACTGGCTCAGGATTGGCCCGGATCGGCCGAGTTGGTCCGACCGGGTTGGTCCGACCGGGTTGGTCCGGTCCGGTCCGGTCCGGTCCTTGAGGTTGGCATTCCGGTCCCCGGTCTCAATAGATAGGACTGGTGACTGGGCGGTCCGATCCCTGGTTCCATGGTTTGGGACCGGACCGGCCCGGCTCGGATCGGACCGTCAATGTTTTTTTTTTAAATTAATCTACATCTAGAGTTAACCTATTTTTAACATTATGAGAAGTCCATGAATCGAGTTTAGTGGTGTCATGGTACGTATTATTTAGCAATTTGGGTTTTGAAATTACTTTGGGACAAAATCAGGTCTTAATTGATGATAAGATCTGTTCCTTATGATAATCACATGCACGAAGAATAAGCACGTACGTTCATGATGACACAAACTCGAGTCATTATGCAGATTTGATAAATCTTTTTTTTTTCACAACCAAAAATAAAAAAGAAAGCAATAAAATCCGAGTTCGGTTCCATCGTCCACCTGAGTTCAGCGGGCCACATGCAGGTGTCGATTACGAGCATAAAAGATCACGTGAAGCCTTTAAGGCCCGATCGAACACACGTTGGGTGCCCAGGTTGATTATAGATTGTAAATTAACATTGTATTGTAATTTCTAAGGGCTAGATTTTTATAAGTAGTTAGAGTTAGCGGTCCTACTAGGCCTGGACTGAGATTGGCCCGGACAGCCAGTTCTGGTCTGGTCCATGGTCCCGAAAATATGAGGAGATGGACTATTGGTCCGGTCTATAGTTTCATGCCAAGATCGGATCGGTCCGAACCATGCACACCACTAGAAAAAGAAGGATTGTTGGGCCGAAGAAAGGATGAGGGATCAACGGCTAAAATTTGGAACCGGCGATCCAACGACCTAGAGCCTTAAGAACGACACAAATGCCACGCCGAGGAAGAAAGAGGAAGTTGAATGGTAGCAGACTGCTCCACGTCGCCACTGGGCAAAAATTAAATTCAAAGAGACTGTCCTCATTATGTTTTGACTATAATTTTTTTTTTGTCAGAATATTTTGACTGCTCCACGTCGCCACTGGTCTTTTTGATTTTTCTTGTACTGTCTTTAAAGACTGCAATGAAGGCACTTCATTGAAGTGCACGCGAGCTGGGGCGAGTAAATTAGTCATGACTTGACTTTGATGTACTGTGACTTCAGTCTAGACCCCACATGTCCCCATATCTACGTCTACGGTATACCCTATACTAGGGCTTAAATTGGCAGTATATATTCACTTTTCGAGCTCTACACGAGGTCTCTTCTTCGAAATTTTGATGTTGATTTTTTTTTTTTTTTTTTGTGTGTGTGATAAAAAGTAGCCTAATTCCCTTGAAAAAAATTCCCAATTTTAGATTCGGACACAAATTTATTTCGAATTTTTTATCTACAAAAAATTCCCAACTTTAGAGAACACCCTAAACTTTAAGCTCAACCTCAAATCTATCCCGAGCTTTTTTTTTTATTTAAGAAAAAAATATTAATTTTTACTCTAATCTCAATTTTGCCTACCCCATTAGCCCCTTGTCTGAAAATCGTCGTTAGTCGTCTCTAATTTTCGTATCCTAAAACGGCTTCATTTTGAAGGAATTCTTTATTAGAGTAGAATTGTTATCCACATGAAAATACTATATCGGTCCATACATATTGTCTCACTGCTTTGCTACAAATTGGGGTTGGACCATAGGAATACATTGCGAACTTGTGATTTTTTAGACAAAATAAAATTTAGGATAGATTTGAAGCTGCGCTTAAAATTGGGGAATTTTTTCCAGGAGAAAAATTAAGTTTGGGACAACTGTAAGTGAAGATGGACGTACGCAAGGCGATACAAAGTATAAAATATTGTTATTTTTATAGTCATTTTTAAATATTATTATGTTAGTAAAGTCTTTTTTCGAATCATTTTATTTTTACAAATTCAAAGTTTGGCAATGGTAAGTGAAGATGGACATGCGCATAGTGGAGGCACGTGATCCATTTCGGTACGGATGGCATGGCCCTTGGCGTCAGGTGCCAGTTGTATCAGCGGTGACTTGAAAGTCCTTTTTCACACCTCTTCCTCAGCAGTATCATGACTATTCTCTGGACCCCAAGCCTTCACGACTTTTTTAATTGATGGCTAGAATCATATTATTATTATTATTATTATTTTTTTTTTTTTTTGTCGGGTGATGGCTAGTATCAGATATCCAACATTTTTTAGAGCCCAGCAAAGAGCCAAACCCTTAGAAAGAAAAAGGAGATCGCTACAGGGTGTGGCGCTTAGTTTAGGGCTTAACTATACACCAGTCAATTTCTCTGAGTATAGAAATGAATGATTTTCTGTATTATCGTTCCTTTAATGACTGGTCACCATCATCAATGTCCATATCTCAATCCTTTTCTCCCACCACTAATGTATTAATCCTAATCCATCATTTCATCATTTCCTCTACCGTTAATAGAAAAATATTGATTAAGTACCGATCTTAGACCCGTTTCTTGCGCAAGTCAATGATTCATATTTAAAATAAATGTCAATTGTAATAGTTACGTTAGGTGTAACTTCAACTAGAATTGATGGACCAAAATTTCTAAGGAAATTAAACTTTTTCCATACTTTGTTTAAATTTTAAACTAGTTTGCTTTATTGAATACTGCTACTCCGTACTAAATAAAATTAATATAGTAAAGGCTTGTGAGCCACAACTGATATTTCTCCGTGGTCTCTGGTTCCTATTCTAGTTATCACAAATGATCGAGTCCGTTTGGATTCTTTGCTTCTAACGTTCATGTTCCAAATATTGCACTTTTTGATGCTTTCAAAACAATACAATTATTGACAAGTAGGGTTACACGGTTTTTCATAAATTTATTTTATTTTTCATTTTTTTTTGGAGGAAAGCAAAACACAGAAGAATGTGCCTAAGAAATGAAACAAATAGAAGTCGACAAAAATGATGATGGAACGTCGCATGGAATCTTTGCGGAGTCACTCTTGCATATTCCCATCTCATGACAATCACTCTGAGCAACATTGTCAAAATGAATATAAATTTTTAGGGGAAAAAATGAATCTCATTATGTATCTTTTCTCAAGAAATTGACAATGTTAACATGAAATCATCATGTTACTGATAATTCAATAATTGAGACATAAAAATGCTAACCTAACCTTAGTTTAGGCCCTAAATAAACACCATTCAATTCCGTGGGTATAGAAATAGATGATTCTTTGCATTACCGTTCTTATACTGGATCAGTCACACTAATGTCCATGCCTACATTCTTTCTTCCATAACTAGTGGACATACATTGATGAGTTATCCATCATTTCCTTCTTTGCCACGGCAAATGATCCTTTCATCCTTTCCTACCGCTAATGTACTAGTCATAATCCATCATTTCATCCACTATTAATGGATAAACATTGATTAGTCCTAAACCTGTTCCTTTTGCAGGTCATGAAATCATGTTAAAATATATAGAAAACATTACAATTAAGCTACAGGAAACTTTAATTTTCTAAATGATATATAAATCGAAGTAATTCTGAAGCGTAATATAGCCATGTTACTATTTCATATATAGATTAACCATTCTTTATAATGTACTATTTATTGACATAATAGACTCAGGTTAACTAAGATCCATATATCCAATTAATATTTTGACAGTTAGTTTCTTTTTGTCAAAAGAAATATGTCATTCATATATCGTAAAAATATGCAAGAGTTACATTTTTTAAGTCTAGCAAATTCCAAGTATCTGCTGAACAAAGCTCCTCAGATCATTTCTTTAAGTTAAAATAAGTATAATCTTTCATATTTTCATTCATTTGTTGACAAAAGCTCCTCATATCATTTCTTTAAGTTAGGGAAAAAAAACCGTCGGTTCATAATTTGAAGTTGTTTCAATATTTTTGCCAACCATAATTCTTAGATTAGAATGTCAAATTACTCCTAATTCCATGAATATGAGCCGTGCGCCCGGACACATATATATTCAGACTATTTGCAAAGGTCGTCATTAGTTTCTATCGAAAATGTTAAAACCAATTAAAGTTATTAGGTATTTTCTCTATATAATTAAATTGATAAGGACCTTTTGCATAATACTACCTAATTTATGAGAAATAATGCATGAAAAAATTGCCACACAAAGTGAGCACATTTTTTTTTTTATAATCTAAGGATATAGGCATCGAGACCCGTCTACCTAGTAAGTCATTAATTATCCTGCAAACCAGTAAACCGGTTATGCTTAGGCTTTTGGCCAGCGAAGGTAACTTTAACCCAAATTTGTTTGCGCGCAATTTGTAGCATTCAAACGAGTGATCTCTCTAGCTCCTAAGTTGGACATCTCTAACACTCCAATCAACTGCTACAATTTTTGGGGTTATGTAATCGTAATTTTTATTGTATATGTAAGTATATTTTGCATTCTGTTTTCTTTTTAGAAAAATTGACAATGTTAGCGTAAAATTATCATATTGTTGATATTCAACTTGAATATAGAGATGTTAAATGTGTACAAACTTTTAGTGTAAAAACTAAATGTATCATGCATTATGCATAATTTCTTAAGAAATGATAGCCTATGGTTAAATGGCATGATTTTGCTTCTTTTAGTGATTGATTTAATTAAGGTGGACAGAAATCCCACTGTAGTGCTATCAAATAGAGCGAATCGAATATTCGCTATATGCTAATGACATGGAGTAGGGGTGAGCAACCGAGCCGGTTTAACAGAGAACGAAACTAAACCGGCCTTATTGACTATTTTCTTGGGTAAAAATATGTGGACCGGCCATGACTAATTCACAACATCCCGATTCTGGGCTGTGAACCGGTCGATTCTACTCGGGAAGACCTATTCCAACTAGAATGGTTTTGAACCACTTTCAAGACTGGTTTTCAGGTAGAACCAGTTTTAAATTTGTTCAGAACCAAACTCTACAAGAAAAAGAAGTTGCCAAAATAATAAGGTTGAACATTCCAACATAAGCAGACCATTGCGGTGTCCTAATTGAGAACTTTTGTAAAAATAGTGAATATGATAGAGAAATAACGAAACAGGGAAAAAAAGGGCTTTTTTCCAAATCAAGATAAAAAAATAAATAATTACCAAATCAAGTGTAAAAAAATTTATTTACCAAATCAGGTGTCGCTCGGCAGTCTTACTGCCGAGCCGGGCAAAACCTTTTATTTTATTTTATTTTAGTGCAGAGCAAGACCTACATATTTAAAAAAAAAATGGTTATGGTTTGCTCGGCACTTAGAGTGGAGTTTTTTTAAAAAAAAAATAATCCAAAAAAATAATATTTACAAAAATAATATAAAAAATTACAGATTTAGGTCTCTCGGCAAGTCAACTGCCGAGGGAGACCTTGGTGGGCTCCCTCTCCTCTCCCTCGGCGGTTGAAATGTCGAGGGACCAACTTGGCTTTTTATTAAATTTATTTGTTTTTTTTCCACATTGCAGCAAAATATCTTGCGCGTGTGATGCTCCACATGCTAAGCCATTTACGAATAATAATCGCTTTCGACTCTTTAGCTTTGTCAAGGAACATCTTTACTAAAGGTGGACTCGAGATGGAGATTGGACATCCACACTATTTTATTCCTATTCCAATTATTGCTTCTTCGTGGATAGCTCTTTTTTTTTTTTTTTTTTTATGCGGCAGAGCTCTATCAGACAAAAGAACACAAGTGGACCATATTTTTGCATGAAGGTTTTTTCTTTTTTGGGGTCAAAGAACGGATGGTTCAATCGTGGGATTCTCGTAATAATGCATGGCTGCTTTCTTGGAAAGAATAACTTTAATAAGGCTGCCATAGAAAACGAAAGTATAGAATAACTTTGTGCTTTGAGTTGCGTAAGGAACAAGTTTTATCAAATCCAAATCTTTCTGATCACTTGTGTTCTTTTTTGCAGGCCATGCCCTTTGATTTAACTGCCTAGCCTGCAAGTATTCCTATTTATCATATAGGGATTTCATTCATGTGCTTGATTTTCTTCTCCTGATGCCATAATTAATTAGAAACTTCTCCCTTTATTGACTTTACAATTCATGTAACATAAGCTTCTAAATGATGAATTACAAAAAAACTCAGTCTAACGGAAAATGGTCATTTAATATATAGCAATCTATGATAATCGTCTACTTATTGACGTATCAGACTTGGGCTAATTCAAACCCTTATATCTAATTAAAGTTGACCATTAGTTGAGAATAAGCCTCGACTTTTCATGCATTATCTTTCAAATGTTTACATATATGTTGGCCAGAATCCCTCGAATCAACCCTTTAAATGTTTAATTTTCTTGCTAACCAAAATGGTTAGATTAGAGTAGACGTGGGCGGTTCCAATTCTAAAAAAAGCTGGAACCAAAACCGGCCCATAAGAGGGCGGTTCCAGTTCTGCAGTTCTGATTCGGAACCGGCAGTTCCGAGGTGGTTCAAGGAACCGTCGGTTCAATTTGCTTATCTTTATTTTTTTTTTTGTTTGCAATATAGACAACCAAAATGAAGATAGTTGAGTGGTTTAGGGTCTTTTTTTTTATATATAATTTATTTGGCCATGTCTAGATTAGAGTGCCTCCACAATCCGTATATTAGTTATGACTATCTGGAAAAGGTTACGACTACTAACAAAAAGACATGTTACGATTAAATAAAAACATCCAAACATAATATTCCCACGTTCTCATTCTTTAACAGCATTCTTCCACACAGGAAATATGGATACTTTTTTTAAGAAAACCACGGAATTTTGTTAAGCAGATTGATATGAGACCCGACTAAAAATTCATCCAAGTATTTCAAATGCTCGTGGCTCGAGATTAATGTGGTTTTTCAATAAGACCCTCCCAGCATGCACGCGAAGCCTTGGCCCATTTATAATTGAATGTCAAATCTAAGAGCCCTTGTGAAGCCCGACCCCTCCCTCTTTCTAACAGTAACGGCATGGAATCATGCCCATGCTCCTTGCCATCTTTGGATCACCTTAAAGCACAGGCTCGAGTGAAATGCATTTGTGGAAGATGGGGATGCCCACAATTGACAGAGGAAAGGGACCACGTGTTGCTTGTAGCAATATATCTAGAGGGGATGAATAGGTGATTTTGATTAAATTTTACTTCAAATGGCGGAATTAAAAGAAGCAAGTCAAACAAAATGCAGATTCAAAATCTGAATAATATTCAGTATGTTGTTTTGAACGTAAATATGCAATTGTCTATCAAGTGCAAGGTAAGAGTTTAGAGATAGAAAAATTGCACACGATGGTTATAGTGATTCGGCTTAGATCAAGTATACGTCTACTCCCATGTTAATAGTCGATTGATTTAATTTCACTAGATAAAACAATGAATTACGTTATTGTAACTTGTTCCTACCAAAAGAATCACGCTGACAGACGATTGACCTTTTTTGGGCGCACGTCTTCTCAAAGCAACTGTCTCCAGGCTAGCGTACAGATGAGTATGGCAAAATGGGAAGGAGCATAGGCAACGAATGTGAATGATGGAGCTTGATTTCGTTTCCGTTTCCGATCGAGAGAACCTTGATTTTGAAATAGGAGTGAGACCTGAATCTCCATCTCAATTTTAGGCACGTAGATAATTTTAAAAAAAAGTACGCAATTTACAGTGGGTATGGCATGAAATGGCCCAAGACTGCGGAGACTATGGAGGCTAAGTGTCAAAGGGATGCTCCCAGACAGTTTATGGTGGCTAGCTCCACAAGGAGAGAATATCTATCGTTACCGTGTTGAGCCATGACAAAATGAATTGCCGAAGATTAGCGACCGATGTTCATACTGCATCCTAAGTTTTCTGCAAAGACGTTAGAGGAACATTTAAAGTTGAAGTATGGTCGGCTTTGCCAAAGGACAAAATGCTATCAAGCAAGGCGCATTGCCCTCTATATGATCATGGTGTTTCAATTTCTTTTCACATTGCCTAAAAGCTTCTGGTAAATGAGCAACTTACTGTTCTCACGGATGCTTGTCATAGGCGAAACAGGGACTGAGCGAGCCTGATATCATGAGAGGTGCTGCACGTGTTGAGAATAATTTGAGGACAGAGCTACTATAACGACGCAGTGTTCAAACGATTTCAAGTAGTCATTTTTGGAAGGCTATTTATACTTTAACTAGAAAACATCAGGAACATAATTTATTCTTAGGCTCCGTTTGTTTCACGAAAAATATGACATTTCCAGAAAACATTTTCCAAGAAGTCATTTTTCAAGAAAATGACATTATTTTCCAATGTTTGGCTAAAATTTGAAAATGACCTAGAATATATTTTCCGCCGTTTGGTGTGGAAAATTGAATTTGATTTTCTCTCATGAACTCCTTTAATTTTTTTTTCTTTATTTCATTTTTTAATTTTTCTTAATATTTCTAATTCTTATTTATCTTTTTCCCTTTTCTCGTTTTTTATTTTTATTTTTATTCTTTTCTTTTGATTTCAGCCAGTCGCCACAGCCATGGCATGCTTCTTCTGCTCATTCTCGGAGTCTATGGCCAATAGGGCTGGTGTTGCAGAAGTAGCGGCGACAAGTTCCGAGGAGTTCAGGTCCTTCGAAGGAGTTGCCGGTGAGGCGGAAGATCGCCGGAAGCTCCACTGCCGCTTCTCCTTCGGAGTCATGGGGAGGAACGAGATTGGGGTAGTCGGTTCTCAGTCGGGGATCGAGGAGGGATTGGAGGTGGGGTTGGTTGAGCTCTTGTCCCTCTCTTTGCCATCCTTGTCTTTCTTGCCCGTCAAGAAGTGTCTGAGCCACTTTCCTGTCTTCCCCATTTCCCCTTTCCCTCTCTTCAATTCTTCCTAAGTTGCCAAGAAGAACATGGAGGAGGAGGAGGCAAACGAAGATGATTCCAAGGCAATGCTTGACCAGTGGCTTTGAGCAATGAGCACAACTCCGACAGTCTTTCTTATTACAAAGCACAACTCAGCTGCAAAAGATTTTTTTTTCTTGTTTCTGGCTTTGACAGCCTTGTTTCACTGTCTCATTACTCTCTCTCTCTCTCTCTCTCTCTCTCTCAACCACCGTATGCAGATAATTATTTTGGGTCTTTCTTGGCAAGACAAGTTTAGAGAGAGAAGTGATTCGTCCTGTGGTGGTGGGGAGGAGGGTGAGAGAAGCTCAGAGGAAGCAACATGGCACAGGCCACTCTGCCAATCCCCAGGAGCTGGTTGAATTGGTGAGTTGTGCTGTGATACCTTACCTTGCATTGACATTCTTCCAAAAGTTAAATCACAATGGGAGGATGCAAAGTGCAAAGAGTAAGCACACTTATGCTTCACTAGAGTGCAATCCAACCTCCTATACCATCACCAATTTTTGTGCTCCCCAAAACATACAGTTTGCAATCAGTTATACATAGAATATATATGTATACCACCAAGCCACTCAGCTCCCCAATCAGGGGACAATAGAAAACAATACAAAAGATCCATCAATGAGCTATTCCATTGGCAAAATTATCAATTGGCACCTTGAGATGAAATCTCCGCCAAACACTGTGGTACTGGGAAATATTCCAGGAACTCATACTTACCAAAGCCTCAGCAGATACAGAGAAGCATCAAGAGTTCCCTCTTTTCTAATACTTGCTGTTGAATCTCCAATCTACTTCGCCAATTCCACCTACCTGCAGGAGAGGTCAGCCTTCTTGACACCTCTTCAGAGTCATCAGCAGAACTAGATGGAAAAAAACTTATATTGGTCAAAAGATTTGAAGCTTCCTGTCCTTCATAGGTTTCAAAGATCATGCACATTCTCAAAGGAGTAACTTCTTCCTAGTTAAAAGTGCTTTCTCTGTGGTTGTAATTGAAAATCTCTTATGCAGGATTATAAGATGGGTGCGAGAGGAGGAAGAATGGATAAAAGATAACAACGGAAGTGTGCTGAAATGCCTAATTCTTGACATGGCGGGTACTACCTTCGTACTTCCACTGACTAAAACATTTTATCGTTCTGTCGTTGTCGTAAGACCATCACTTTACGCGGACTCTACAAGAATTCGTAAAAATTAAAAAAGAGCAAACAGGGACCTGCGAATACAGCCAAGTTTACGGACTGAAATTCCTCTTTGCTTGAGTGAAGCTCCGAAGAGCTCCACCCAAAAAACAAAAACCCAGATCTCCCTCAACTCTCACTTCTTCTTCTTTCTTTTTCGCTCAAACAGCCCCCAAAAGAACGGATTTCTCTCACTTCTTACTCTTTTTTTAGCTCTCTGTAAATTTTTTGGACGAAGAATCCAAGAAACCCCCATCTTCAAACCCAGATCTCTCTCTTTGTTCTCTCTCTCCCGTTCGAACTTCTTCACTCCTGTAAAACTGAGTTCCTTCCATAACGTGGCATCATAAGAAAGATGGGGGTTTCTTTGATTTCGAAAAATACAGAACGATCCAATCGAAAACCCTAACTCAGACAGCAAGAGTTCATAGAGCAATATGCATAAACCAGGAAAAAGGAAATGGCCGAGAGTCATACCTAGCGCCTGAGAAGAGACCGGATACCGCTCTTTCGTTTCTGGGGATAAAGAGGCAAAGTAAATCCGACAAAAAGAAAATCCTTCATCAACGAGCAAATCTCCCCGATCCTAGCTCAGTTCCCATTCTTCTCCCGATCGGTCAGCGACTTGGCGGCCAAGGGGGAGAGGGCGACGTCGAGCGAGTCGAGGGCCGAGGTCTTGAAGCCTTGCAAGTCCAGGGTCAGGGCCTTGAGGATGTGAGAGGCGGCGTCGCGAGGGTCGAGTGAGATGGCCTCTCGGCCTCGGCGGCCGCGTCCTGGGCGAGGGAGGAGGCGGCGGAGCAGGAGTGGGCGGATCTGGCCTGGGCGAGGAGCTGAGCGCCGCGGGACGAAGTGTTATTGCGGAGACAGAGAAGAGAGGGACAAGAGCCGCGCGAGAAGAAGAGGAAAACGGAGATCATTTTCTCTAATTTTAAGAGCAAATTTTTTGTTGACCAAAAATATTTTCTTTGACTTTTTATTTTCTGCCCTCCAAACGTCAGAAATTAAGGAAACTGTTTTCCAGAAATTTGTTTCCTTGAAACAAACGGAGCCTTAATCTAGATAAGTATTCTCTTCCCAGCAACCCATTGTTGTATTCATCTCTAGAGTCTTTTGCATATTTCATGAAAACAGAGTTGGCTTGGCGCAGGACATTCTTTCTTTCCTTTTCTGTGACCACCACAATGGTAACAGATGCTACTTGAAGGAATATACTGAAGTCTCTGTTAAATCTACTCTCCACACTACGTACAAGTTCGATTTATACTTTGTCAAATCAAGATACGTGTACCCGGAATTTCGGAAGATGCAATTTCCGTATGATGTTTTCACTAGTCTCCAAAAAGAATCAGGAAATACATCACCATTCCATCGCTAGCAGCAGAAAGATTTGCTTCCTTTGATCTGATTAACTGTACAAAACATAGTGAAGCAGAGAAATTTGTGCAGGCATACCAAAGTTTACGCTTGAGTCTTGACATTCTTTCTGAAAATGGAGACTTTGAGTTCAATCTCATCACTCCTAACAAGCTCAAACATGCAGGCATCTCCTTTCTTGAGGAAAATTCCTCACTGAAACGCGGCCCAACCAGCAGAGAGCTTTCCCGAGCTATGCTGTGGGTAGTACATGAGCTTCACTGGCCATGATCTGTCCGAATGCTTCAGAGTTGCGGTTTGCATGCTTCCATTGATGCGTCCCTTCAAAAAACTGCCTGGAACAGTCTGCAGAGTTGATTTTTTATCAACAAATGCTCCACAAGCAAGAATATAAAAGATAGGCTGACTAACCCAAGAAATGTTAACCAGACCATATTTTTACAATCTCGTAGGAAAACCCAAACCATATAGGAATACGATGGTCCCTTACGAGGAGGTAATAGATTTCATTCTTGTACAAAATTTGCACCCAAGAACTATTATCTCAGAATCTTTTCTTACCACATCATTCTTTAGATTATGTGACCAGATAACTATTGTGAAGGAAGGATACTGCAGCTCGCACTTGTTGGCTACTATGAGAGCCATAGTTACCCGCGAACGTTTAGAAGTGGAGCTACAACAAGCCATAATGGCGGGGCTCACCTTGCGTTTGGAACTTTCCATCCTACCTGAATTAGTCATGCATAGAGCATAAGAAAAAAAAAAAATGAGACGAATCGTATGAATTACTAATAGGTTAAGATTCACGTGCCTTCTGAATCTTGTGGCAAAAGCTTCGCTCCTTGATCAGTTTGGAAGCCTTTCCATTTGGAAAGGGATCCGAGATTACAGTGATCATTAACATCTTCCATTTTAGGCAGGACAAATTCCACAGTGTCAAGGTTCAATTTCTTGCTATCGACGTTCATCAGCGCATAATCTATCTCCGTTGCGCTTTTGTCAAAAATGAGCACTTGAAAATCCAAGTCCCCTACGTACTTGAAGACTAAGAAATGGCCCTCACAAATTGAGTAATGCTCAGCAAATTCCTTCCATCCCTTCGTTAACCAGACCAAACCATCCCATTTTTCCAATTCCATGCTCCAACTTCCACCGTCTGGAACCCTCAAACGCACCGTTTGGGAAAGATTCTTGCCATACTTTCTCACAAACATCTTTGGAATACCCTAGTTTTATGACATGTAAAGTCTTCATAAATACGTAAACAAGCTGTGCAGGAAATAGACTCGAAAGACAAGGCTTGGTAGGTCAAAAATAACTTTTAAGGAAAGAACTTACAAGCCTTCCAATATGGAGCATGTGAGATAGTATGATCTTGAAGAAATGAGGTGTCTCAAGTGCGGAACTTCGCCGGTGCTGTTCATCGTCTCTTCGGAGACGAGAAGTCATCCCTTGAGCACAAGACGTCGTAACATCTGAATTTGACCCTGTCACGCCACGATTTCCGAGCCCACAACAACCTTACCAAATCACCTCAGGTAAAAAAGAACGAATGTCTAAGGCAGGTCATCGACCCATTATTTTTTTATCTTTTAATTAACGCATGCAGAACGTGCTACTCTCAAACAATTATAAAATCTACAGGGATAGAAAAGCCACATCAATCAACATAAGCAAAGATCATCTTAGTTATTTATTTATTTAAGGATAATCCTTGGGAAGTATGTGTACACAAGCCCTACCTCAGGGCCATTTTCTATATCCCCCAAAATACCAGACCAGGTTTAGGGGTTCATACTACTCCATGCTACCAAAACATCTTCAAAAAAGGCTCCACGCCACATCTACTCAAGGGTGAAAGACAGGCGATACCTCCATCACTTTGATCTTGAAAATGGTAACCCACGACGAGGTGAGACATAAAATCTCATGAGTCAACGCCTAAGTCCGAGTAGGACACTAACTCGCTCAAGGCAGTCTAAACATTCAGGAAATATCGATGGCAGATCAATAGTGTGCGACTCACGCCACGCTCTAGTTTCCTCATGATCAAGTACAATATCACAATGAATTATCAATTAGATGCAAATTTATCCCGCCTTGGTTCACACATGAACAGTTTATATATAACATGCAATCAATTGCATCCAATTAAGGCACTCAACCTTAATACTCATCACAATCTCATGTGCAATGCATCACACATGTTTCACACCTGGTACCCCGGTGTGCAATGCATGTGAAATGCATCACACCTGGTACCCCGGGCCAACGATAATAATCCCTTGGTTCCCCTGGAGTGGATAAATTAGGTATGTTAAGTATCGTCCCCTGGTACTCTCGGGCTGACGATAATAATATCCCTGGTACCCCCGAGACAGATATCTCAAAATAGTAGCTGATAATCCCTCTGGTACTCCCGGGACGGATATATTAGGATGTATCAGGTATCATCCCCCGATACCCCGAGCCGACGATAATAATCCTGTGACCATGCAAATATGTCGAATAATCAAGCTAGTTCTTATCTTTGCATTAAACTCAATGAACACACAATTGTGCTCAACTTCAGTTCACACGTGGTAACACATGCACATATATTATCCACCCGATTTTGCATCTATAAACAGGATAATCCTTCATCAAATGCACATCAAACATGTAACTCAACAGTCACCAGACAATCACCCAATAATACTCATTCAATATTAATTAACGAAATTATCCTGATCACATTTAATTAATCCGACTTGATTAATTAATCCAAATTTCAAATAATGTTACCAATATAATATCTAGAAGACCCAAAATAATCAATCATCTAATAATTAATCAACAATTAATTAGTTATTCAGGCCATACTTACTTAATCCGGATTCTAGATAATATTACCAAAATATTTAACGAACTCGATTTCAGACAAATATTTCGATCGCAGGTAATTGAATTATCCTGGGCCAGCTAAATATTATAATTTACAGTTAATAATATTAAATCTATCCTTAAACGTAGTTAATGTCCTATTCAGAGTTTAGGGATTAACTCACAAACTCTGAGGGTCGGTGTCGAGTTGGATACAATAGCGACGGCGAATAAGGCTTTGGAACGATGGCGATGCTCGAAAATCTTCGGGCATGAACTTTGGGCTCGGGTTTGGAAACTCGGCCCACGGCTTGGCAACTAGGCCCAAAATATTGGCCCACTTGGCCTACGGACTCGGCACACGGGCCCGGTCACTCGGCACAAATTCTCGGATACGGCGCAGGCGCTCGGCCCAGATTATCGGCCACGGCCCAGGCTCACGGGCACGCGGGCCAGGCGAAACAGGGCACGGCCGAACAGAGCAGGGCGTCGTCTTGGGGCTATTCACGGTGGTTCTCGAGGCACGGGCGGCAGCTCGACTTGGTGGCGGCTGGAGCTCGCGGCTGAGGTCCAGCGGGGGTCGTTGGGACTGGCGGTGACAACGACGCTCGAGATCGGCGGATATGACCCACGAATCCAAGCCCGCCGTGGTCGACGGAAAAGACGATCGAGCTCACGAGTCGGCGCAGCGTTACGTGTCGGGGTTCAAGCCGGCGTTGCTTCGGGCAGAGTCGGCTACTTCGGGTCACACGGTCGGGCTTAGGTCGACATCGCAGCGGCTTGAGGGGCTGTCCGGTGGAAGTACAGCGCTTGGTGACTTCGGGGGAGGCATCGAGTCGGGAAACCAGCACCGAACAGTGCTAGGGTCGGCTCCGAAAGCTGAACAAGACGCCTGGAAAGCTGAGGAGGGCGTCGGGGGCTCGGAACAGGAGTCGAGCAGAAGCTGGAGTGATCAAATGAACGTCGAGGGACTCGAATCAATGCTGTTCACAGCAAGAGGGGGCGTTGGGTCAGCGAACCAAGGCCAAACAGTGTCGCCAGAGGCTCAGCAGAAGCGTCGGGGAGATTGAGCAGATTCAGGTGGCACTGAACAGGAAGTGATGGAGACGGTGGGGGGCTGAGCAAAAGGGATGTTGGTGGTGATCAGGTGATGATGGGAGGGGCTGTGTCGCAAGACTTGAAGACTGAAGAAGAAGTTGCAGAAAATTCAAATAAGGAAGAAGAAAGCGACAGTGTTCCGTCGGTCTAGAGATAGGGAGCCGCGACAGAGAGGGGGATTCATTTTTCTTTTTGGTCGGAATAGGGGGAGGATTCATTTATGTGGCCACAAAAAGGCAACTTGAAGTTAAATTATTGCTTGGCTGACGTAAGCGCATGGTGACGTCAAAGACCAAAAAGGAACAAGAAGGAAAGTTGTTCGGTTGGGGTTCAAATGGGAGTCAGAAATCTGGTTGAAAATAAATTAGTAGGGTCCACGAATTCTTCTTCCATTTCGGCTGGCACTAGGAAATTTTCGGCTGACTAGAAGAGAGAAACGGGGCCCACGACTCTCAAAAGAATTTATATGGGCTTAACTAATTTTGTCCTATTTAAATAAAAATTAAGGACAAAAGGATAATTCCACAATAGATATCGAACGTCATTTGGACCGATCGGATGATGATAAAATTAGAATTTCCGCATTTAGAGTTTGATAAAGCTGAATTTTCTCAAGACAAGGCTCGGTCCTACGAGTCAAAGTTTGACTTTTTCCGACAAACGTTATGGAATAGCCAATCGTCGAGTTCTAAATTTTAAAAATCAAATTTCACTTTCAACGCTGAACGTCGAAATTTCAGAACGTTACAAAGGTGGCTTTGTATGAGCCAACTTAATTAAACGAAGCATCCAACTTAATTGAATGAAGCATTTATTTGGAGGAGACATTCGTTCCTGGGACTGCAGCTACCTCATGGGAGCCAGTTGATATTTTCTAATACGAGTGGCAATCCTGAGCGGGCTTAGCTCATCATTAAGATGAAGAAAAACGCAAGGGGAATCGAAGGCATTAAAAATGGGACGATTTGTTAGTTGGTCGAAATTATACCAAGAATAATTAATTAACTTTGATGGGTCTAAGTGAGTCTAGCTTACTCACCGTTGAAATTCCCATAACTTGTTCAATTTCTTTCATTATATAATAGATCAGCCCTCATCAAGAACTCTCTCAAATCACCAATCTTCCTATCACAATGAATATAATTTAATGACAAAAGAAAAATGTTGAGTTCTGTTATTGATTGAGGGAGTTTTAAGATGAATATATTTTGATTTTTATAACTTTTTACAGACGATTACATATGGCGGTTACAGGCAAGGGTTAATGAATCTACAAGACTAAATAACTTCCTAATCCTTTTTGTTATTACAAGAAATTATTCCATAATCTCCCACAATTAAGCAACACTCATCTATAAGAAGTTATAAAACAACCATCCAGTAGTGATGTTCCAGCGTCAATTCATCATTACTGCCTTCGAGTTCCAACATTAAGAACGATATGCAATGGCTGTTTATGACTTTGTTGACCAGCGACGCTCCTCATCGATAACTGATGTTCAGCGTCGATGACTATATCAGAGAGTTGTCGATTGTTTTGACCAAACTGTTTATCAGACTGGCTTTGTAATGAGCCGCGACTTGTATCGAAAATCATATGCGGAGCACCCTAATGTCGTGTTCACAAAGTCACATTAGTCTGACCGAAAGAAAAAGCATCAAGAAACACAAGATTGTCCCGTTTGTCAAAGCAAAAACTGTGCTTAATCCCAGAAGAACAAAAAACAGAGAGTTCAACTTGGCGATTTTGAAGTTTGTTGGCATTAAGAATGTACTCGCGGTGCTTCCTCTACCGTTAGCAGTGTAAAATCATTGCATCCGAGGGTTCGTGAAGATGAAGACACTGATCTTCTAATAAGCTCCAGCACACAGAGGTCTCCTTCCTTCAGAGAAGTGTCCCTTAACAAATGCGGTCCGACCAACAGATAGCTGTACTGGCGTTGCACTATTGTTGATAGTTATTGAGCTTCACTGGCCATGATTTGTCGGCATATATCTGATGTCGAATGCTCTTGTGATCATTAGATTTTTTTTTAAAACTTGAAATCATTAGATTTTTTTTTTCAACCCAAGCGCCGAATGAACTCTCGTACTCACTCCCAAGCACGGAAAATTGAGGCTTTGAACACAACATTGTCTCCATCAATGGCGGCAAATGCTTGCCGACCGACAGAGCAGAGCGCCACATGCTCGTTCGAGTAGCTCCTTATCTTCATCGGCCACGATATGTCTAAATGTCTAAGAGGTCGTAACTTGTTTGTTTTCCTGAATATGTATCTTGATGAACCGCACAAGGAGTACTCTGCCCAATGCATATTTTGCAAACAGCCGGTATGAATTCTAGTGTTTGTTTCAGAGATTGTATAGAGTTTGTAGGACATTAATTCTTTCTTTCCTTTTCTGACCACCTCAAGGGTGAAAGAAATTACTTAAGGAGATATATTGAAATCTCTACTACTGATGAACATCTGCATATCAACATGAGATAAGGATTGCTTATGACCTTCTATTTAATCGATCCCATGCTGTGGATGAGTTGGATTTACACTTTGTCGAATAAAAGACGCAAATATGCAAACAGGTTGGAAATTAGGCACACACGTACCCGGAATTTCGGAAGATGCAATGCTCCTACTGTAGTTTTCGCTGATCAGAGTTCAATTGCACGTGAATCAGTCGCATCATCGACTTAACTAATGGGATCAGATTTCATCACCTTCGAAAAGGCTTGTGATTATATGGTTTTAGATGCAATTCATCCTTCTCTTTTCTCTTTAGCGAGAAAGAAATTGGACTTTGAAGTCCAAATGAGAGATCATCGGCATCTCCCGTTTTAGGCGGGACAAATTTAACAGTGTTGAGGTTGGATTTCTTGCTGTCAACGTTCATTAGCAGATAACCTATCTCTCTCTCAAAAATGAGTGCGTGAAATCTAAGTCCTCTGCATGTTTCATGACTACAACATTAACGTGGAATCTAACACGATCTGGCAAATAAGTCGATGAGAAATCACCAGAGAAATAAACAAGAAATATTATAGGAGACAAAAGATTTACATGGCTCGATCAAGTGTTGATACTTACATCCACGTGCAGAGCCAGCAATAAACAATTCACTATAATCAGAGAATTAGAGTTATAATCGCTCACATACTCGAGTATTTTCCATATTACACTCAAACCCAGAGTGTTTAGAAATAAACAACTCAATTAGATGTACAAAATCTGACCAAAAAAAAAAGATGTACAATTCACAGCACAAAAAAACAAAATCTGTCGCATTTCGATCTCCTCGGCGGCTTGAATAGGAAAGGCTAGTAGTGTGTTACCCTTCCAGCCTTCCAAGCCATGGTACCTGCAAAGAAGGAACTTCGAAGGAAATTCCTTGTAAGCCCTTCTAGTTTGAAGTGTCTAAGAAACTTTGCCGTCTCCAGTGCAAAACTTTGCAGGACACTGTTCATCTTCTCCCGACGATGAGAAGTCATCCCCTGAGCACAATTTGTCATGTAAGTTGTAACGTCTGAAGCTAAAATATCATTGTGGCTTTATAGAAGAAAACTTAGTTAAATGAAACATTTAGCTGGAGAATAAGTTCATTTCTGGGATGAAAAGTTACAAAAAAAAAAGGGAGTGCCGGAGCAAGCTCGATTAAGAAGAACTCTTAGGGAATTGAATGGCTGAAAAGTCGGACAATCTGTTAGTTGATAGAAATTTTATCGAGACGTAGGTAAGGTTCGTGATTATTTTGTTCAGTTTCATTCGCATTTTTCTAAGTGTGGAACCTTCCTCCTTCAATGTAAATGCTGATTTATTACTATTCTTCATTGATTATATTTCAGTAAAATCTGAATCTACTTGTGCATTGATTACTAGAGACCAACACCTATTATAAAATAGTAACATGCTGCAAATCTCATTGAGAGATCATCAGGAAGGACTTGACTACATTTGATTCAAATCGTTAATGACTTAATCGCACTTTTTCAAATTTTAGAGCTTGATTATAAATTAAGCTAAAAGTAAAGATTTTTGTACGCAATTTCCTACGGTAAAATGAAAAGAAGAGAACGGATGTCCAATGATAAAGGGCGTTGAACGCAAAAAGAAACCAAATGGGATGCTTGGATGACTAATGAAAATGAGGATGGTGGGTTCTAAGCAGTTATGCTGACGTGGCAAATGATAGAGGATTTGCTTATTTGGCGCATTAATGGTCAATCAATTAGAAGTCGGTTATCATTTTAAAAGTCATTTATGCCTAACTTTATTGGTTTATCAGTTAATGCGAATTACCTTTTTACCATATACGGTAATAATTTATGGGACGGCTATGTAACTTTTTTTTAGGCGAAGAGACTATTCCACCCCTGATTTTCAATTCTCATCGGCTCGTCAATGAGAAAGAGGGGAAATTGGAAATAGAATCACTTACCTGGATAAAAATCTTCCTCATCTCAACCTCTGACTGTCCCCAGTAGCTTCCACTCGTCAGTAAACTAGACAAGTTTAAAAAAGACAAAAAAAAAGGTGAGAACTTACGATGCTTCCCACGTCGGGCTATTTGAGAAGCAGAGGCAAGCGAAAAAAAATAATAATGGACGAGAATGACATTAATTGGAGCTCACCAATTTTATGCTGATAACTTTTGTATGGTTGTATTGAGATCACCCTCCCAGTTCTCATCCAAGCTGTATCGGAACAGTGTCCCGCTAAGTTGATGTGGCGTGCGCAGCTTACCCTTTGAAAAGATTTTCATTTTGGGGCACTCTTCCACTTCAATCCACCACAAGGATGGAAAACTCAAGATGCAACTTGTGGTGGAGGAGAAGCATTCTAGGCTTGGCATATTCTCGAGTGTCAACTCTTTTAGCATCCCAAAAGAAATCACTATTTCCTCTCCTTTATCATCACTTGTCACCACTTCTTTCATTCTTTCACATCCTATTATAGTCATGTCCGTGAGATGAACCAAATTCGTGATCGCTGAAACTGTCATTAGATGTACCAATCCAGAGTTACTCTTCACCACTAACTTCGTCAAATTACGGAAGGATGTCTCGGGTGAAAATAACGTTGTCAACTTGGGACATTCCCAAACCTCAAGTTTGTCAATACTCTGAAGAATTTTTGCCACTAAACAGTCTTTCCTCCACACATACTTTAGGTTGTGTAGCTTGCTTAACTTCAGTTTTCTTAAATGTTCAAGCACCGAACATTTTCCCTCTTCAACAAGCTCTTCATCAGGGAATAATTCTTCAAAAGAACTACAGAAGAACTCAAGGCTTTGTAGGTTCCGAAATCTCTGTAAGAGGGATATGGGAGGAAAGACGGCATTTTCATCATGAAAACATGCCAATGTTAGTGCTTTCGGCTTGCCAAAGATGTCCTCAGAAAATTTTTCATTCTGTATCATCTGTATATCCTTATCGACTAATGAAAGTCTCTCTAAGGTGGAAATGACCTGCAAAATTGCCTATACGATGAAAGAAGTAAAATAAACAAGCTTCGGCAGTAAATCATGTGCTTTAAAAGGCAAGCCTAAGTCACGGGATGCACTCTTATTGTTACTAAAACATATAGGATTCCTTACATTGTCTAAAAACTATAAGAAAGGGGGTTTCGAGTTTTCCTTAGTATGCAATGGACGTGGAACATAACGGGTGAATTAAAGAATAAAGAAGAATACAGTGAATTAGGGTTCCAATGTTTTTATTTCTAAAATGAATTTAGAGTATGTCGTATAGAGATTGTACCAAAAAAAAAGAGAAGACAAGTTTTTTTTTTAAGGTAAAGTAAGTGTACATAAAACTTTCCAAACACGCCAAGTACAAAAGAAATGTCAAACACAAAAACCTCGAACCCATCAAGACACTTGGATGTGTCCTAAGGGGTGCAAAGGTGTAAGACATTGCAAGATACAACCATGACTAACCATACGGACCAAGATAGGCTAAGCAACGCCAGAACAAACTAAAATCGAACTGCACAAGGCAACCTACAAACCAGAGCAGCCGGCCAAAACATAATCTAGAGAAAAAAAAATAGAAAAACAAAGAACTAAGTAGCATGATGGCCATCTTCAAAAATGAAGGTGGCGATGCCCCAATCACCTTTCGTCATGTAGAAGACAATCCCCACAATAGAAGAGAAGACAAGTTCAATGGCGAGAAATTTGAGAACAATGGAGAGGACCATGTGTCAAGTTCTCATTGACTTTCTGATATTAGAAATATCTTGTCTTATCGACATAGGCAAGGGAAATCATGCTAGCATCATGATATGATTAGTATGCAGTGAACATAAGATTCGTAAGTGCTTTAAAGAGCAAAATAGAAACTTAGGGAGAATAGTTGTAGTCATACCCTCTCAAATGAAAAGTGTGTTTCTTGGTCTAAAATGTCCTGATGATCATCTCCCTGAGGCCACTTGTTCTTGGTTGCCACAAAAGGAAACATGTTTAGTTTGCCACAGTGTGTCACTCGCAATTTCTTCAAGAATGACCAGTTCAAAGTAGGCAAGTTAGGGCAGAAACTCTTAAGTTGTGGCATCTCATGGAACACCAAAGAGGTTAATTGCGGGAAAAGTACTTGAGCAGTTGTGGAGTGTGGAGTGCCATCCCCACTCGCAACTATTTCCTTGATTGCACAAAACTCCACACGTAGTTCCTCAAATTGGTTTAAACTTGTAGCCACCCAATGCGGAAACACATTTTCAAGGCTCTTACAATTCTCAACCTCCACTTTCCATAAATATTCAAAAGTGAGAGTATCTTGAGGACTATCTGTCCATATTTTGCTTAAATATTCCATGTGAGAGAGAAACATCGACTCAAGCTTAGGAAATTGTACCTGCCATATGCGAAAAAAATGA
This sequence comes from Rhodomyrtus psidioides, assembly GCA_021437785.1. NCBI lineage: Eukaryota > Viridiplantae > Streptophyta > Magnoliopsida > Myrtales > Myrtaceae > Rhodomyrtus > Rhodomyrtus psidioides. The sequence continues at coordinate 14,323,718 of JAILYB010000003.1, read as the reverse complement.
CATCATAAATTTGATGACATTGAATTACGAACTTACTTTCCTCCCACAAATCACAAAAATTCTAGAACTTGATAGTGACACAATCAAGGAGAGGTCGCTTGATGCTTTCATTTTAATGTACTGATGACTAATAAGGGCGAGTATGTATATGGCATTGGAACAAGCATGAAATGCGATGCGACAAAATAAACTACCTTACGGTCTGTACCACCCGTTAATACGCATGCACAAAAAATAAAAAGAAAAAAGGAGAACATTTCACTGAATTACGATCCAAAGAACGAAATGACGATCTCAAATAACACTTGAATACTTTTACAATTTTCCTAAAAATTTCGCGTGACAAGAAATTTTAAGGCAAGTTTCTCACACTAAAAATCAGGCGACTAGTTTCATGCTTCTTTACCTTTGATTTCAGTGATTGGGGAGATTTTAGTAATTATGAAGTTTTAGTTGGTGGTGACACGAACACCTATCTACAATTTAAGTTTAATCAATTTGTGATGGGTAACCAATTTCTTATCCTTGACTGATACAACTTCCGTTGGTGATTCCATTTGACAAGATGTATGATCTAAACATCAAAAGCATTGGATAAAGAAAGAGAAGACTGACCTGTGGAGTAAAAAGTGAAGGAGGAGTGCGGTGGTCTATCTCCATCAAAGGTTGCCAAGTTAGACTCCTCATCCTGGGACAGTAGGCGATGGCCAGCTTTCTTAAGCTGGGGCATTCCAGCTGAAGGTTCTTCACTGATAGAAAATTAGTCATATTGGGCAAGCATTCCAGCTCCATCCGACGAAGATTTGGGAATGTAATCTTCTCCACTGTGCTTCCCTGCCCTTCTTCCTCTGCGATCACTCCTTCCATTTGACCACACTCCTTTATTTCCATCACCCATAAATTGGCAAGACACCGAGCCATCGATGGAGTGAAAGCATGTCTCAAGTTGCTGCATTTATAAAGGGTGAGATTCATTATCATATTGAAGCACAGCGCCCCTTGAAGATGGTTGCTCCATAGTCGCCGCAATTTTGGTAGATTGACCAAGTCTAGATATTGTAAGAAAGACAGCACTTGAGTGCTTCGCGCACCCTCCAGCCCTTCAAGATTGAATACTTCTTCTACCGACTCACAATCGCGCACTTGCAAATTGTTCAGTTCGTTTAAAACAAGCATCAATCTAGATGGAATAGCGTTAGTAAATGATGGAAATTTATCCACCACTAGAGATCCTAATTCCCAAGAGGGCTTGATGGGAATAAGTCCCCCGTGCCATTTTTCAATTAGCTCAGGAAACTCAGACAGCCGCATCGACTTTACTCCCGCAACCATAGCCTGTTGGAAAAAAGCATCATTAAATGTAAACTTCTAGTTAGTAAAACGCAACAAGACCATCTAATTTCACGGAATTTGATAACCGATGCATACCATTTTTTTAAACATATTTTGGATGGTGATGTTGAGGTTTTCCTCCCAAAACCACACTTCTGTTGAGACTTGTACTCTCTCCAACTTTGGCGCCTTTATTGGTCCCTCAGAGAAGAACTTCATGCTCGGACATCCACTCACAATGACATCTTCCAAGCGTGGGAACATCAAAGTGCATTTACTTGAACTGAAACATCTCAGTCCCATCAACCCATCAAGCTCCATATACTTCAATTGTTTGAAATCCACCGTAATCCCCTCCTCACCTCCATCATCACAAATGACTTCTGTCAACATCTTACATTTACTTATCCTCAATTTCGTGAGTTCCACCAAATTTCCAGCTATTGTCGGTGTGAACATCTTTGATAACCCATGGCAAAATGACACGTCTAGAGTCTTGAGACGTTGAAAAAATCCTGATAATGGTAGTATTACATTTAGCTCGCGCCATGGGCCTTCTTTGGCTTCCACAATGTTGCTCAGCTCTTCTATATCAGAATTGCGTACAACCAGCTCTTGCAAGTTGGTTAAACTCCGAACAAGATGACATGTGGATATTGCAGATTCCTTCGAGAAATGATGAAGCTTGAGAACTTTAACCTTGCAGAAGAATTCTCCGTCCCGAAAATGCCCATGCCATAACTCCATCCGTCCATATAAATCCAATTTTAACTCTTGCAGATTTGAGAATGCGCCCTGAGAAATTAGTCAAATCAGAATCTAAAACCAGCTTAGTTAAAAGAGTGTTCGTGTATTATGGTATAAGTCCTGCATTTTAAGATGTTTGAGTCTCACGCAATTCAACGGAAGGAAATGCACCCCATGCAATTGACATGAAACATAATCGTTGGGCTTCAACATAGTTGGGCTTTAATTTCCCAGACCAATTCCAACCCGTTTTACGGAGCTATTGCTCCAAAAACTGCAACATGCAACCAGTTGAACAAGAGCCAAGGTAGTCAATGCACATTGCCAAACTGGGGCTCAAAACTCATATCCAATTATCCAACCCCTCCCTCATTTGCAAAGTTCAACCCTTTCAATCTTGTCTTTGACTTGGGATCTGAGGATCAAGCACTACCAAGATAGGCGATTTGGCAGGCTCGTTGCTATATCCAAATAGTCAAGACTACAAAAAGGCAGCTTCAGAAAATCAACTCTCTATACATTGATCATGATTTGTGTGTACATTTATCCAATTCTAGCCATGAGCTGGAAAGCTATCAAATCCCCATCCATTTTACAGACTTCTTGTACGCACGTTTGCACTCAAGTAAATCCCTACATTCCCGTTTGCACAAATTGCAGCCATTAATCTCAACAAAAATGTCACATCTTTCCGTTTTTTATGCATAAAACCAGGCATCTTTACAAAGTCCAAATTACATAACACACATGCCACGTATTTTAAATATTCATGGTGCTTAAGAGAGAGCTGAACCATCGAAATTAGCCTAAATCACTTCCTATTTACCGTCGAAGCAGCAATAAATTAATTAATAAAAAAATCTTGGGTTGTACCTTTTCTATCAAGAAGAGAGGTTGTTTATGAAGTGGCATATCATTCTCAGGTTGCGAAGCAAGTATCTCCACTTTGCCACAGCCATCCACCTTCAAGGTCTTCAATGCAGGCCAACATAAACCATGTGTTCCTGTGTAGATGCACTTCAACTCTGATAGACGCTTAAGCTTGAGGGAGGTTAACTTAGGGAACACATCCCCGGGAACTCGTCCTTCCTTCTCAATCAGTTCCACAATGCCACAACATTTATCGATCTTCAAATCCTCAAGTTGCGTTAGATCTCTAGCTACTGGTCCTGGAAACAGAGAGATGAGGCTATTGCATTCGGAAACGGTAATAGAACGGATATATGTGAATTCGACTTGACTGTGAAGTTCCTCATCCCATACACGCCTTAGCTTTGATAATCCCTCTAACTCCAACTCTTTTAACGGTAAACGAGCAACGGGATGCCCATCAAGAAGATTCAATGATTGCTGTTTGAAAACAACTTCAAGCGAATCACATGATTCTACCTTCAAACTTTCCAAGCTCTTGAGCCGTCCAAGAATGTCAGAAGGAACAATGTTCACTAGCTTATTGCATCCATCAACACTGAGCGACTTTAGTTTGCTGAAAGACTCTGCAGCAACTTGATTGTCCCATATTGTCTCAATGCTATCCAAGTTCCAGATACTCAATGTCTCCAAGCTAGGAAACGCAACCTACGGTATTTGCTCAAGAAATTAGTGATTCTGTTAATTTGAAAAGTTCATGAATACATATGGAAGAAGCGGTGGTCCTAACAATCTTTGTCTATCGATTGTGGTCGCATGCTCATCTTGCAAAGATCATACCAAAGATGGCACAGACCACACAAAACAACACGACAACCAGAGCTTTTCTGTTTATGTTTTGACATATTATTAGTCTCTCCATATTTTTTAAGGACAGTTCAAAAGGCAACATGAAATATTTGAAAACAAAAAGGACGATATTCCTCAAATTTGTTTGACTTGTCCATGTTAGCAAATTCCTTTTTTCAATTTACTAAAAGTAGTTTCACTGTTTCATTTTGGACCAGTTTAACTTCAAAATTAGTGTATTATTCCCCATACTCTGTTTGTTAGCCTGTTAGGTCTGTATTAATTTTAATAATTTACTCAAATTAAACACGTGCGATATAAATAATATTGCAATTTATTAAGTTATAGTTTTAATTTCTCCAAAATATATGTGAAATATGTCAAGGACATCATTACTTCCGGTTAAAGTCAATATCATATTAACAAGAGGGTAGCAAGTTCTGTTTTCCATCACTCGAGTAATACTATTTGCATTTACTGTGAAAACGAAATTCATCCATCCATCGAGTTTCAAAATAGCCAAAAGTAATTGTACACGATGTGAGGACTAGTAGAATTCTATAATAACAAAAAAAAAAACATAAGAACTGAAAGACTGGCAATTTATAATATGAATTAACATGTTTGCAAATGATTACTTGACAAATCCGAAAATGATAGGAATTGCTACGAACTTAATACACATGAATTTTATAGTAAAATTCAAAAATATAGTATTCTCCAATGACATCGCTATATCACAAAATCTTTTACTTTATAGTTATCAGGAGTGACTTTAACCACATAATCTGAGAGTTGACAATTGAGCTCATTGGAGATTAATTATCCAACTTTTGTATGTATAGTGACTCCACTTTATATTCTTCATTTCAATTCAGAATGAGAATTTGAAGAGTAACTCTACTTTGGCTTATTCAGCTTTTATGGTGCGGTGATTATGTGGAACGCAATCAATTTTAACCAAAGTGGGCTTTGGCGATCATGCTTTGTCTTCAATATAACTATTTATTTGTTAGTTTTACAATCTCTTAACAATTTGATGTGACTGATCCAACTCTTATTGATGTGAATTGAAACTTGCCAATTATTTGTAACACTATGTGGCAACTTGAGATGCACGGCATGTAAACTTGTGAAGTGCTATGCACATAAAATTAAGGACAGTCATTGGATTTTTGTTATATTTTAAGATTTTGACGTAGCGTTTATTACGTACCTCTTGATTGAAGAGGGTAGTAGACCAAGATTTGACACGATCCTCAGTCCGACCTTCTCGTGAACCTATCATTGTTTTCATCAGATGAAAACGATGTCATCTTTGGAATGGCAGGGATTAACAAATCTAAGAAGATCTTTAATGACTAAACCAGACAAAAATAAGTCTTACCTTTATTGCGAGAGAAGCATGTCAAACTTTCCAAACGCCAAATGCGTAAATTGGTTAACATCGAGAATACTGGAGTTTCTGATGTGTCTGTTCTCAACCCTTCATCCTCCATAATAATTGTCTCTATCTTCTTGCAATGTTGTAACTCTAGTTCTCTCAATTCTGTGAGAGATTGAACCATGGATGGGAAAAATAGAAACGTGAGGATGTTACAGCCAGACACCTTCAATTGCTTTAAATTGTGGAATCTCACAATTCCACAAGGATTCTTGTTCCATATGCAACTCAAGCTTCGTAATCCGCTTATATAGATGGTGTTTAGCTCAGAGAGAGTTTCAGTGTTTGCATTGGCACCTTTTCCATCGAGGTAAAAAATTTCTTGCACCGAAACGCAGTCTTCTACCTTTAAAGTGTGCAGCTTGTGTAGTCTTACCAGCGAGTTGGAGTTGATAACCTTTGAGAGAGATTTGCACGAAGAGACCTTAAAGGATTGAAGACTGCTCAGTTCCAATGGAGATTCATCGGTCCATATATCTTTCATATTGGGAAGTCCAACCATTGTCAAGGACTTCAAGGATGGGATCGAAACCTGAAGGATACAGGTTATCACAAATGGTTGGGGAAGAAAATTAACAGACTTTAGGATGATTTTTGCATTTACAAAAATATATGATAAACAAAGGCCGATTTACAATCAGAAAAGGTATTTTACGACCCCAAAAACAACTAATGAACTTCAATTTTTTTTACAAAAAATTCTTGGATGGTTTATATTTTGTTTGCAATTTATTAACAATAAGGGAAATTACAGTCATCAAGAAATAGCATTCATTCAGTTTGCTAATTGACTGCGAAGATTAGTGATTCCGTAAAGCAAAAGGAAGTACATTCAAGGTTAATTCCCTCCTGTAAGGTAAAGCACTCCCTCTTATGTTATGTTACTACTACTTTGATGTTACATTGCTCATTTTATCGGATGATTGCCAAGAAGTACTGTACTATCTCACAATGCAGATTACTACCATGAAAAAATTATATAGAAACTGTAGAATCACAGTGATTGTGAAAGACATAGGAAATTTACTAATAAAGGACAAAATCTCATGGAGTGATCAACGAGGCAAGTTTCAATCACGACAAGTAAATTATTATGCTATAAGACCTTAATTACGGAAAGGTGTGTCTAATTTACTACCTGCCTAAGGAGACTTAGCAATTTCGTGAAGTAATTTAGTACTTCATAAGGGAAATTACTATCATAAAAGTTTAGTTACCGCAAGTAACTTCCTTTTGACGCCTTCGCCATCCACCTAAACCCTCTTGGGCTTTTCCAGACTCAATCAATTAATGCGTGAAATATTGTCAATGTTATTTATATAATAAGAATAAACCTACGACGGAGCTAATTTCTTTTCTCACTTGATAAAATCTATAATGGCAACTTAAATTTCCCTCCGTGTAAGCTCATGTTTAATAACTTGCGAACTAATATATTGCACGAGTCTTGAACGCCACCACCATCAACTTCGATGATATTTACCACTGTTTATCCTCAGTTTACTTACTTCTCTTTGAAGATTTATGTTTGTTATGCCCAAAGTGCTTACATATATCTACATCTGTTATATGCTTTGCAATTATGAACATGCTTGTAAATCTGTACGTTTATACTTGTAGGTCTTATGCAATGACTAAATGCTTACTGAAACACACGATAGGGAAAAGACGTGCAACAATTAGATTATCATCGTTGCTACTATTTGAAAACCCAATCCCCCTGCCCATTCTTCGTATAGATTTTTACCCAAGTCATCTAGATATCATATTTTTTACTTGCCGCATGTAGGCTGAAAATAACTCAAGTCCTATCACAATCTAAATTTACATGGATTTCATTCTATTAGCTGGACTTCTACGCAATGAAGAGTAACAGAAGATTGCTTTATGCAATTACAGAGAAGGCATGATTGGGATAAGGTAATTGAGCAGAAAATGATATGTCACATCTAATTAGCAAATGAACAAAAGATCGACAAACACCATATTGCTTTGATAGAAAGTTACCTGTTGCCCATTGAAGAATGCAACTTGAGTGCCAACTTGGTCGTTTAGTGTACAACTTGAAGGAGCCATCCCAGAAGTGCAAAAGTTCTTCATATTCGGCAGATCATGCAATTCCAAGACATGCAAATTCCGCAACTCAAGTTTGCCACAATCATCCACTTCTACAATCTCCCGCATTAAGTGACAGCTGACTACTTGGATCTCTTCAAGCTGTGGAAGTTCTCTCAATAATGAAAGAGGAAACAAAACTTCCATCTTGTTGCAGTTTTCAACTCGTACTGCCTTTAATGCACTGAAGGAATTGGAGGAGATATGGTTGTTGCATATCTTTTCAAAGTTGATGAGGTTATCGAGAAGTAACGACTCCAACATCTTAAACTCTGTATGCGATAGAGATTGGAGGATGTAATTGACGGGGGGACTATTTTGGACCCGTAGGTGCTTTAATTTCGAAAAGCCTTTTTGGGATAACGAGCAGATACTTCGCTCAATTCCATTTAATCCGTCTAAAAAGAGATCGTCGGTTTTGCCTAATAAATTTTGTATGCATCCTTTCTGAAGAATATCGCTTATTGGATCCAACTTAAGCTCCAATATGCTTGATCCTTTGCGACTTCGCCAGTGTGGCACATCACCTATTCGGATTTGGAACTTGGTTAGTTTCTCGACGTTTAGATCCTCTGGGAGCACACTCGGATCGAGAATGGACACATGCAAAGTGTAGAGATTCTTCAATTTGTTCAACTCAATAAGCTCGGCATTAGTGGGTGGAGTTTGCTCCACGGCATTCCAACGATCAAAGCTATTCTCCATATACAACTCCTCCAATTTCATCAAGCTTCCAAGCACACCTGGTTCAATTATCTCTAGTCGTGAGCAATTGTTTAAGTCTAACAACTTTAGCTCTATCAGTTGTCCAATTTCTTTTGGCAATCTTTGAATTTTGGAGTTCACAAAGCTGAGAATTTGCAGCCCTTTTAGCTCGCCAATCATAGCTACATCCTCTATCGAACAACCATCGAGATACAAAGTACGTAAGTCCTTTGAGAACTGAAACGGCGAAGGTGAACGAGTAAAACGAACCCGAGAAAGATGTAGGACTATGAGTTTTCTCATAGAGTTGAAATATGAATCCGGGACCTTAAGGGATTCATTGTTTGTGAACAACAAAAAGATCTGCATTTCGGGACAATCTAACTCTTGAGGAAGCTCCTTCAAGTCAACGAAGGGAAAGCATATCGCCTTACAACTTTTGAGCTTGTCCTTCGGTAACTCTGCTATCGACTTATCTGTGTCTTTCAACACGAGAAGAGGGTGATCTCTTAAAGCGACCAAGGCAACAAACTCACGGACCAAGTCATGTATCTTGAAATTATAAGCATCTCCATCCTCTAACAGAAGGGAGGAGGCTTGAAGAGCACGAATCCCTGATCTCAAACTCTCTCTAGCTTCTTCCATGTTGTCATCTTCTCGAAAGAGCCCCCAACCCACAGCGTATCTCCCCAAGTTTTCAAGAGAGGGCTTAGAGGTGCCATAAGCAACACAGAGTGCTAACAATGACTTCTCCTTCTCCTTTAAGTTGTTGTAACTCAACTGCAACCTCTCATTTATCACCTCACCGATTCCTTCGTTTTTGGACAACTTAATTTGCTTCAAAACATTCTTACATTCAGATAAACCAGCATGTTTAAAAACTTTTGCCATATGGACGATTAGGAAAGGCAAACCTGCACATTTGTGGAGGGCTTCATCCACCAAGGGTTTGAACTCGTCATCATGAACTTTGTCTCCCACCAGCCTCTCAAACAAACTTTTTGCCTCTTCCTCCTCCAGCTCACCAAGGGAGAAGTCCTTGTCGCAGCCCATTTTAGTTCGCAAAACGTCACGATCTCTTGACGTCAACAACAGCTTGCAACCTATGACCTTGTTGTCATGTCCACAAGGAATGCCGACTGATTTCAAGTCCAGCCCCTTCCACAGGTTGTCCAGTATTATGAGCACCTTCTTGTTCTTCCTCTCCTCGTCTTTCAACCTCTCGTGCAGAAGTTTCGCTCGCCCGCTGATAGTCTCTTTGTTCTTTATGTCGGTAAGGCCCAAGGCGTCCGCAATCTCTCCTTGAATGGTCTTGATGTCTGGATTTTCCGACACGTCGGCCTTAGCGACCCAATCAAACGACTTCTCTTCGCTTATTTTCCTTTCAGCATCAGCTAAAAGGGTGGACTTGCCGACCCCGCCCATCCCATAAACTCCGACCACACTGTTGTTGTTATCAGCAAGAGCGTCCATGATGTTCCTTATGATATGAGCTCTGGATTCGAAGACACCATCGTCCCTAATAGACGTAGAGGCAAAAGCAGCAGGATCGTTGAAGGAGAAGTCCGTCAATTCACTGCATCCCCGAGCGAGTTGCCTTATGTCCTCAATCTTGTCCTTGGCCTTCCGGCTGAACTGATAGCGAAAGTTGGGGTCGGGAAGCGTGCCGTAGCAGCAAGTCTTGCTCGCTTTTTCGAAGTCCCCCAGCAGGTCTCCCGCTTCCTTCAAGACCTTCTCAGCACTTCCCTGCCACTCGATGACGAGATCATAAACACTCCGAAGATTGTTTCTGGCCTCCCGCACAGCATTGTCGATCCTCTCAGCCTCGTACGCCAGCTTCCCGACTTCCTTCTGAAGATCTCGGGCGTATCTCTTGGAGGAGATCACGTATCCGAATTGACGCTTGATGGGAACAACTACCCACTTCAAGACATCCCACGCAATAGAAACGACAGAGTCGACAGACATTTTTTCTTGATTTTTTTTTTGTTCGAGAAAGGAGGAGCGATAAAACAGAGCGAATGATGAAAAAGAGCAGCAGGTAGAGAAAGAGAAGAAGAGGAGGAAGAAGAATGGTTGGGCCGAGGGGAAGAAAGAGCGAAACAGAGCAAGAACAATCAGAGAAGAAGGCAAGGAGATTTGTGTGCAGAAAACGACGACGAATCAATGGGTGAGTCTCGGTACTGGAGCTCCAACGTTTTAAAATTAGGAAGAAAAAAAAGTTCGTTGCAAAATAGAGTTGTTAAGTGAGTATATTGTTTTATTGTAAAAAACAAATGGATTATGCATTCTGCATAATTGGTTAAGAAAAGGGAGTCCCTAATTAAATGGTAAGGTTTTGTTACTTTTGGGGATTTATTCGCATAAAATTGCAATGGATGGAAACCCACTGCAAAACCAAACTCTACAAGTCTTTTAATGGAGAACTTTCGCAAAAATAAGGTCGAACATTCCATCATAAGCAAACCTAGTTTGATGTCCTAATTGAGAGCTTTTGCAAATATAATGAATATGATAAAGCAATTAAATAAAAAAATAAAACTAAAAAAAAAAGAGGTAGGCCAGTTCGGGTCGACCCTAAATGCGGTTTTACACTGTTATAGGAGTGATAGTTCAATTTATGATATCAAACAGGGAATCGGCTTTGATAGGATTGATTTAAAGTTCTTGGTTTGAAACATACTTGTCTTGAAACATCACTCCCTAGTAAGAAGATAAAGATACAAATATAAGTGACATAAATGTAGCGATTTTCTTCAAACAACTACACTTTTTGCTCCATAAAATGTTCATCTCATTTTTCCCTATAGCTTCAATCTCTTTCCCTCCCCCTCACTACGAGGGAAATTGCTGCTTATCTTATATCATTTTTAACTAGTAGATTATTTGCAATTGACTCTCCTCGTGAAGTAAGTACCGATCGATCAAACTACATAAATCTCTCGTACTATTTGTTGTTCATCATTAATTTTTCTAGTAATATCATTATCTCGCATAGGATTTAAATTGCAAGATCCTTTGATTTCCACATAATTTTACAATAAAAACCAATTTGGCTAAACATTTATCTATTGGTTTATTTCCGCATTGTTGCAAACATATCTTGTGTGCGATGCTCCACTTGTAAAAGCTATTTCCGAATAATAACCACTTTGGCTGTTCAGCTTTTTCATTAAGCATCTTTACTAAAGGTGAGACTTGAGATGGAGATGGAACCCCTCCACTATCTAATGTCTATTGCAATTATTGCATCTTCTGTTCCCGAGCAACGTGCATAGCTCTTTTTCTAGTGGCACACGCACAGCTCTATCATACAAAAGACTACATGACGAACACATTTTTGCATGGATGGTTCAATCATGAGAGTGGGTTAGTATTATGTGGCAAATGGGTGGGTCGGGTCGGGTTTGGGTCGGGTCGAATATGGTCCGACCTATATTGACCCATCTGATCTATATTGACCCATCTGATTCATATTGACCCATATTTAATGACCCAAACCCGACCCGATCCGCGACTGACCCATACCCGACCCAATTCGTTTTGACCCATATTACCAAAACACAATAATTTTTTTTTTTAAAAATAATATTACTAAAATAGTTCCCGACCTCGGTCCCAGTCCCGGCCCCCGGCCTCGAAACCCGGGACTCGACCCCCACACCGCCTCGGGACCCGGACACGGTCCCGGCCACTGCCACGGACCCGGCCTTAGGACCCGCCCCCGGCCCCGGCCCCGGGACACAGCCCCGACCCCGAGACCCGGACACGGCACCGGCCTCGGGACCCGGCCTTAGGACCCAGCCCCGGACCCGGACCAGGCCCCGGGACCCGGCCCCGGACCCGACCCCGGGACTCGGCCCCGGTACCCAGCCCCGGACCCCGGCCCCGTCCCCGGCCTCGAGACCCGGCCCCGGCCTCGAGACCCGGCCCCGGGCCACGGACCAGGCCCCGGTCACGGCTCCGGCCCCCAGCTTCGGACCCGGCCCCAGGACCTGGCTCTGGCCCCATCCCGGTCCCGGTCACGATCACGGCCCCGGGACCCCGGCCCCTATCACGACCCTGGGACCCGGCCCCGGCTCTCGCCCGAGACGCGGCCCCGGGACCCGGTCTCGGCCTCGGCCCCGGCCCCGGATCCGCCCCCGAACCCAGCCCCCGAACTCGGCCCCGGCACCTAGTCCCGAGACCCGCCCTGGCCCTTGAACCCGACCTCTAGACCAGGCCCCGGTCCCGAGACCATTTGTAACTTGTGGAATGATGTTGTCCTTATGAGTCGAAAGTGGGTCAATGTGGGTCGAAAATTGATTTAAGTGTGACCCATTGTTAACCCATTTTTAGTGAACCTTTTAAAAGTTAATGACCCATATTTGACCAAATATGGGTCAAATATGGGTCTGTGACCCATATTGCCACTTCTAGTTAGTAACGTGTGGCTGCTACTTTGGAAATAATAACTTTAATAAGAAGGTCAGAGAACGTGAAAGTATAGACTAAGAGCCGCAGAAGGACATAGAAAATTTCAAAACTTATATCCGATGCTCAATTTTGTGCCAAAAATTCTCTATAGATCATTTAAGTGATTTTTTTTTTAAAACAGCTCTTAAGTCAAAAATACGACGTGGCTTTTTTTTATTAAATTCTTAAGCTGACGTGATTTGTCACGTGTCCAGTCAACATCAAATCCCTAAACGACGTCATCTACTAACTTTCCCCCAAATAAGAATCCTATCACCAAATTGAAAGTGAGACTCAAATTTGAAACCATAACGACCATTCAAACTGATAATTACACCCTAATACGATTTGCCCCTAAACTTAACTACCCAATCAAACAAATGGAGGGCAGAGAGCTCTCTGCCTTCAACTCGAGAAGAAATTGCAGGGACTCAAGAGATACTATCCGAGTGTTGGACGAAATTTTCTAAAGAAACTAACAGTAGTTCATTAGCCTGAACTAACGATTCAGACGCTCTGGAGACGGAAACAAGGAGGAGCGATGAGTGAAGATCTTGTAGAGATCATATAGGAGAAAATGAACATGAGTGAGACCACGGAATCACGGAGAGTGTCCTTCGTCTTTTGTTTTGTTTTGTGTCCACTAATTCCTTCACGGTTACTTTCTTTAGTAATCTTGATCTCTCGCATATGACTTGAATTGCAAGATCCTTTTGTTTCCACATTGTTTATAACAATAACCGACGGGGTTTATTATCAATCTATAGGGTTTATTTCCACATTGTAGCAAAGATATATTGATAAAAGAGCATTCCATATAAGCATAAAAGAGAGTTTTTTTTTTCCAATTTAATACAAAAAAAAATTATTTACAAAATTAGTTACTATTGAAAAGTATTTACGATTTTGGGTCTCGCGCGCCGGGTGAATTAGCACGTGAGACCCGCGCACTGCTGGGAGCAGCGCGCGAGCATTGCGCTCTGCAAGAAGCAGCGCGCAACTCTGCGCGCTGTACAAGGCAGTGCGCAAGGAGTTGCGCGGTGCTCATAGCAGCGTGCAACTCTGCTTGCACGCTGCCAAGCCTTGTGCATATGCACAAGGCTTTTTTTTTTATTTTTTTTTCTTGTTTTCTTTACTTTTTTTTATTATTCAACTTGTTTTTAATTAATTTTTTTCCTTGTTTTATTTTAAGTGACCGTGGCCACGATCAAGATCGCCGATCGCCGTCGTCGCCGTCGTGGCCGGTCGCTGCCTTGGCCGATTTTAATTTTTTTTCTCGTCGCTCTGCTGCCACATCGCCTCGCTCGCACGCTCGATGATGTGCCTCGGCCCCGTAGCCCTATCGCCTCGCTCGTTTCATTCGCTTGCACTGAACTCACAACGATGGCGTCAGCGATCTTGACCGTGGAGCATTTTTTGAACAAAAATATTTTTTTGTGTTTCTGTTCTCGGCTACGATTTTTAGGAAAAAAACGCATTTGGTAAGTAAAAAAAAATACTTTTTCCGCTGGCGATCGGCGACGATGGCAGCCGACGGCGGCGGCGGGCGACAGGCGGCGATGGCGGCGGCGACGGTGACAGTAGAGGCGGCGGCGACCGGCGGCGACGGTGACAGTGGCGGCGGCGGCGACCAGCGGCGACGGTGCGACCGGAGGCCGGCCGGTCGTGGCCGGGTCGGCGGCGATGGGTGGTGGTTCCAAAAGTGTTCCAAAATACAGAAGCAAATTTTTTTTTTGCCAAAAGTGTTCCTTGGCACAAAAGTGTTCCGCGGAACACTTTTAAAACCACCACCCATCGACACCGACGCGGCCACCACCTGCCGATTACCGCCACCAGTCGCCGCTGCTGCCGGTCTCTGCCGGTCGCCCGCCGCCGTCGGTCGCCGTCGCCAGCTGCCATCGCCGCCGATCGCCAGCGGAAAAAGTATTTTTTTTACTTACCAAATGCTTTTTTTTCCCAAAAATCGTAGCCGGGAACAGAAACACAAAAAAATATTTTTGTTCAAAAAATGCTCCACGGTCAAGATTGCTGACGCCATTGTTGTGAGTTCAGTGCAAGCGAATGAAACGAGCGAGGCGATAGGGCTGCGGGGCCAAGGATCGTCATCGAGCGAGCGAGCGAGGCGATGTGGCAGCAGAGCGACGAGAAAAAAATTAAAATCGGCCCGGGCGGCGACCGGCCACGACGGCGACGACGGCGATCGACGATCTTGATCATGGCCACGGTCACTTAAAATAAAACAAGAAAAAAAATAATTAATTAAAAATAAGTTGAATAGTAAAAAAAGTAAAAGAAAACAAGAAAAAAAAAAAAAAGCCTTGTGCATATGTGCAAGGCTTGGCAGCGCGCAAGCAGAATTGCGCGCTGCTATGAGCAGCGCGCAACTCCTTGCGCGCTACCTTGTACAGCGCGCAGAGTTGCGCGCTGCTAATGCTCGCGCGCTGCACTCAGCAGAGCGCGGGTCTCGTGCGCTGCTTCCCCTAGCGCGCGAGACCCAAAATCTTAAATACTTTTTAATAGTAGTTAATTTTGTAAATAATTTTTTTTGTATTAAATTGGAAAAAAAAAACCCATAAAAGAGCTCAGTGACGTAACCTTGGTTAAGGCCTTAACTGAACATCAGTTAATTCTTTAGTTGTTGAAAAGTGGATGACAGATAGCTGACCGTTGTCGGTCGCCTCAATCAAGACGACCATGTGGACCAACGTCTAAGTCTCCATCCTTTCCTCCACTAATAATTGGTAAAGTATGGATTAGGTATCGATCCTTTTCTCCACCTCTATAGACAAACAGTGATTACACAAACATAAATTAAGTATCCATCCTTTCCTCCATGACTAACGGATAAACATTGATTAGGGACTACTTGTCCTAAATCCGCTCTTTTTGATGGTCCATGATATCACATTAAAAACATAGAATAACATTATAAAAAAGCTAACTGCTATATTAGAATATCAGTTATGATAATAGTTGTTGGAACTTTGATTTCAAAGTCTCATATGAAATTAAATGAGAATTGAAGAGTTATTTCGGTTCGTTATAGAAATGAAGAGTTATTTCGTTTCGTCGAATCTTTTCAATGAAATCGTGCGACTTCATGACGTTTTTTTGAATCCTTTCGACGAAATCGTGCATTTTCGTCGACAAACCCTTTCGACGAAGCCATATGACTTCGTAACTTTTCGTTTCACTTTCTATAAATATAAAGCATTGACCATCACAGTAGAAATGAGTATCAGACACAAGCATTAGATACAATTGTTATGTTCATCATTTGTGCGATTGTTCTGCAAACTTACGTTCAAAGGAGTCCTTTGAAAACGCACCACTTCAGAGGAACATGATCCGTTATATCCTGGAAAACATTTGTCCAACGTCCTCGGGTACTGATTGAAGGGGTAAATTCGTCTTAAGGACACAACGTCATTTCGTTGGGCTCGGATCAACATTCTTTTTATTTATTTGCGTTGGCTTCAGGTTTGTCTTCAACCTAATTTTCGTATACTTTATTAAGTCCCGCTTATAGGCGACAACAATCTTAATATACGAACTTCTACCCTCTTAGTGGATAACAATAGTCATATTAGAACTTCTAGGAGGTTAATCTTTTGTTATTCTTCATTAATATTTTAAACTAGTTTACTTTCTACTACCCCTTAACAAGACAAAATCAATGGGGAAAACGATTGCCAGCCACGGCTAACAGTGGACATTTCACAGGTCACAAAATCGCAATGATTTGATGCTTTTAATTTTAAAACACGGTATCGTAACCAACAGCTCCTCTAATTACCGCAGAACTTCCGAGGTAAAATCTGGCAAATGTGCCGAAATTAACACTCCAGGGTTGTCCTTATTTGGACACCAACGTCGACAAATTCAAAACGAGACAAAAGCAGGAAAGGACCCATGTCCTTTTTTCTCACCACAACGAAGAGATTCTTCAATTTTTCTTTTCATTTGTCCTGGCACGTCATCTTTAACAATCCAACGGTAAAGATTATGACAAGTAATCTAATCATGATATGCCGATGTGATATTAAGAATCAATTTTTATTTTATTTTACCACGGGGCCTTCAAGCTGTTGATGTCCACTTGTTGGAGACTTGATTCCAATAGATTACAGGAACAAAACTCATCAACAACATGTTCTTTATTCCTCAAGCACTTACAAATCTGTTTTTTCATTTTGGTCAAACACAAATCTAGGTTTGAGTAAGCATAATTCTTCTTTTGCGTGTGTAAAAATATGTGATGCCCTAGAAATTCTACATCCTTTCAATAATAGAATATAATCGATATATTGTCTGTGAATTCCAATTTATTGTTTGAGATTGGGTTCTTGAGAATTGAGTGACGAAAATTGAAAATTTCCTGAATCGTCGATCGAATTAGTTTAGGTTTCGATCGATTGATTGTTGCGCATTAGGATTGAATTCCCTACGCCCAAGCCTAGTTCTAGCCCAACTAACTCGAGATTGGATGAGAATACCCTCCGTAGAATTGTCAATTGACAAATTTACCCTTGAATGCCAAATGACCAAAACGTCCCCGGCCAAAATAGGAAATTACCATTTTGCCCATAGGGTTTCATTTATGCCAAGACAAGAAAAATAATTGCTTGTGGACCCCACCTTACCAATTAAGCCACACAAGATAAACTAAAGATCATGGACCATATTGGTCAAATTAAAATTTTAGGGATTATATTATATATTTCATTTAAAATAAATTTAAAAATAAGCCTAAAAAAATCCATATACAATTATCGCCAACTAATGTATTTAATCAATAGATTGATAAGAATATTAAGTCACCAACACACATGTTTGCCAGCTCTTTCAAGAGGAGTAAGTGATCTTGGGACTCTCAAACAGTTGGCAAATTGGTGTTCGACTACTCCTGCTATGTATTTTTAACATTGTTATACACGTGATTCCATCCGTCCTTGACTGTGAAATGTGGATCTACTTATTTAGTATCACATTTAATTTTCGTCTTGGGTACATGCCTTGCACGAGATTTGATTCACTTATTGTTAGGTGACCATGTGCACCTAGCTGGATTATGATGTTAAAACAAAGGGGCTCATCCTCCTTTCATGCCCAAACAAATAAAGGTAAATAAGGCACGCAAGATGCCAGTTGTATTAGCGGTCACTTGAAGTCTTTTTCAAAATCTTCCTCTGCAGGGAATCCTCGGGAAGCTAAAAACAATGTGGACTTACAAACAACGGAGTAATAGAAAAATTTATTAGGTACTAGCCCTAATGTTGTCTGAGTCGCCATCTTTATTATATAGAGATGGATGCTTATTTGCATTTTTCTTTGTATTCATTGATTAGGTATCCATCCTTCCTCAGCCAAACAATTATTAAACAAACATTGATTAGGTAAACCGTCACTTCCTCTGCGTTTAATGGACACAAGCTGATTAGGTACCCGTCCTGAGCTCGCTAGTTGTGTTGGTCAATAAAATCACCTATAAAATATATGATGAGTTATAACTAAGCTGCTCGCGACATTAGAATGTTAATTATAATTGTCAGACTAGAATTGCTAAGGAAACTAAACTTTTTCCATTCTTTCTTAACAATTTATAGGAAACCATTGCAAGCCACAACTAAAATTGCCTCATGGTCTTCGCTCTTGATTATCGTGTGGGAGAGCGAAACGCAGAAAAATCTACTTAGCGTAAGTGCAACCGAATAGAACTAGAAGTTGAAAAATGTGACGATGGAACGCGGCATGGAATCTTTTCGGAACTCTCTTGCATGTGCCTATTTTATGACAATAATTAAAAAAAAAGGTTATTAAAACACATATTAATTATTACCGAGAGTAGTTGTGCCACATGTATCCCGTTGAAAGTGAATATTTTAAATGCCGTACATGGATGGCTTAGTACTTACTAACTAATATGTAGCTTGCTGAGTTTAGCTATTCTCAAGCTTCATTGACTAACGATGATCTTCAGGAAAGTATTTTCTCAAACTCAGTTTTTTGCAAAACAGACGGAGCCTTACCCATGTCTTAATCCTACTACATAACATTATATGGTTTGATAGAATGATCAGATTAAATTACAGCTGTGGCGTAGTGTAGTTAGAGCCCGTTATACACTTCTCCTTCTAACCGCTACAAGAGAATGACAAAAAGTGGATGAGCATGAGATCTTGATCCGGATAGTGATTCTCAACACCCTTATCATCCCAAACACACGGGGCACACACACAGCTCCTTTAATCTGTGCATTTCCACTTTGTTTTTCTTTAATGTCTCGTACTATTAACACATAACAAAAGGCCAAAAACTCGCAAGTTACCAACACTAGCATCTCATGCCCAAGTTTCTCCTTCTCCACCATCTCCTCTGCTATATACAAACATTGATTAGGTACTAGACCATGAACCGGCTCTTGGGCGGTTCAGTAAAATCATAAATAAGATATAGAAGGAAATTATTTTTAAGCTAATTGTCATATTAGAATGTCAACTGTAATTGTTATATTGGATGCAACTAATTACAATTGGAATTGTTAGATAAGTCCTTCTGAGGAAATTAAACTTTTCCTTCTCTTTATTAGCATTTTACACTAGTTTGCTTTCTTCAATAATGTCATTCTGAACATGACAAAATTAGTAAGGGAAACGATTGCGAGCCACAACTGACATTGCTTTGTTGTCGCTCTTTCTGATTCCAGTTAGCACGAATGCTTGGGTCCATTTGCACTCTTTTACTCGTAACACTTATTTTCCAAATATTGCAGACTTTAAGCTTTCAAAACTATACAATTTTTTACAAGTAGAGTTATATGCTTTTTCATAATTTATATAACCTAACTATTTTCATTTTGCAATATTTTCTGTGGAAGGCAAAACGCAGAAAAAGGCGCATAAAAAGAGTAACAAATGGAACAAGTGGGGTCCGAATACTCTTGTTATGTATTTTCAATATTTCCGTTCACATGATTTCATCTATCATTGACCGTGAAATGTGGATCTACTCATTTAGTAGCACATTCAATTTTCGTCTTGAGAACACTTGCACGAGATTTGATTCACTTATTGTTAGGTGACCATGTGCACTTAGCTGGATTATGATGTTAAAAAAAAAAAGAGTTCATCCTCCTTTGATACCCAAGCAAACAAAGGTAATAAGGCATGAAGACAAAAGAAAAGGGCATATTTTTCTAAGAGATCCAAGTGGGCTAGAAACCTAAATGAAGATACCTTAAAACTAAAGTTGGAACATCATCTCAATTAAGTTTCAATCATAAGCCCAACTCATTTTAGGAACTCTGAAATGTTGGTCAGCCCAATTCAGTTGAGGTCATCACTAGCACCATAAGAGGTCCCTAATTTATTGTTATGGTTGATAACCAAACAATTGGACCCGATTAATTACCATACATTTCTGATAAATTAACTTATCGTAAAATTGAGATAGAAATTTTAATTAAGTACATATGGAAACTATTAATATCTGTCCACAGTCCATGTGAGATATAATTTACACATTCACCGTGGATGAATAATATGTGGAGTAATTCAGTTACAAAAATTAACTTCAAAGAATCGTGCCACTCATCCAAGCATAATGAAATTCACGGACACATCATATTTTCTAGAAAAAATTGCCAAGGATATTGAAAAAATTTCATTGTTCAACACAAGCAATGGTGATCGGGTCATTATCTGACTCTTTGGACACAAAGACTAGTGATGTCATCCCTATCAATGAGCTCAAACAAACAAATGTCGCTCGCAAATAGACATGTTTCTCTCATAAATTTGGACCAATTAATGGAAAGAATGCTAGCTACTGCAATCCATTGGCCTTGATCCGTTCGAATACATGAGAGTCTCGATTCTATTATTTCCCTGGATATGTTTCCTGATGAATCCGTAAGAAACATCCTTGGAATACGCATGTTTAAATCACCAATTTACTGCAGAGCCATAGAAAACCAACTCGGGGTGTGTCCTTAGCTTTCACCGTCCACAGGCTAAGAAGGATGATGGTGAAAAGCCAAGTCAAACGAAAACTATGAAATGGTTTGCTGTTTAAGGTGCATTAGTTGCTAAGGGGTGGACCTGAGAAAGTTGATCAATCAGCCGAAGTTTGTTGCAGGATCATCTGATGTACATCTTCGTTTCGTTCTATTTTGCTGAAGTTACTGGTAAATTAGTAGCTTAATTTTCAGATCGATAATTGCTTGGTATAGGCAAAAAGGGATGAAGTGCGAGGGCAGTGAGGGCGGTACTTCAGTGAATCTTCTCCTTCACGTTCTCCTACTGGGACATCGACATCTATATGACTTCTTTGTTGTGACCAGAACTTTCAGGATCAATCTGTTCGAAAACTCCATGATCATCTTCCCATAAGACATCAAGTATAAATTAGGGGCTATGCATCAGGTCTTCGCTGGAAGCAATACCCAATCAAGCATATAAAGCAATGACTAGATCCCGCAGCAGGATTTCATATATGCTTTCGAAACAGAGCTGGATCTGCTGTGCATGGAAACAGCACATGAACATCAGCAAAATGTCAGAACTTTTTTATGTATTTTGTGAAGGTACAAGCGATCGTTCGATCGAAGCTTCCCCAAAATCCTGTTAGTTCCTTGCGAACATGAACTATCAATCGTAGCTTCCCCCAAAATCCACACTTGCTTTCGCTCTCTGGTACTCCCTTCATTTAAAAGTCGTCTTCTTTTCTTTTTAGGTTTCTCTGTCGTATTCTCATTTGTATATTGAGAATCTTCTTGTACTGTGGGATAGAGAAATGATCTCACTACTCGTTGAGTGCATAAATTCTTAGCAACCGCCAGAAAAGAAATGAATCATTTGAGCGTGCTGCTGCTGCTGCTGCTGCTGCAAGATTACAGACAATGCATGGGCCGTTCATGGCCTATTGCTGCAGATCGATATCGGATGGAATTGAGCACATTGCAAATGGTCAATGTGAGATGAATTGTGAGTTTACTGATAAAAACCATTCGAATGAATTCAGAAACTAATATACAGAGAGTTTCATATGGATTAGTCGTGAACTCTGAGAATCTTGTTTGTGGCAGTGCATTTACGAAATTATTATAGTTTATGAAAGGATTGAAAATGGGCCTGTAAGTGTCTACAATTGATGTTGGAATGCCGTAACTTTTATTTAGAATAGTATCCTTTAGTTTTTCTTATTAGTTGTCTTCCCTTCAGACAGCAATATTTCCCATCATGTGATTCATACTTATGTAGTTTTATAGTATGAACAGGGCTCGTGGGGGCGTGCTGGTGTACCTCGGAGGGCACGAAGGAAGAGGCATAGGTTTGGGGCACAAACTACGTGCCTGTAACCTGCAGGACGATGGGCGTGACATCGTGGAAGCAAATGTGGGGCTCGGGTTGCCCGTTGACTCTAGAGAGTATGGAATTGGTTGCTCAGGTATTTCTTACTTAAGTCAAAAAACTATACCGATGCGAGAGGTCCCAAATAATTTAGCTTCGGGACGAAGTTGTTTCATGGTCATTGTCATTATTGTTCTCCTCTGAAAGGGTATAAGTTCGTATATTAAGATTGTTGTCTCCTATAAGTAAGACTTGATGTTCATATAGGAAAATTAGGTTAATAGACAAACCTGAAACTAATTACAAACGAGTAATCTGAATCCAGATTAATGATCCGAACCCAACGAACTCACGTTGTGTCCTTAAGACAAATTTGTCCCATCAACCGGTACCCAATGTTTTTGGACAATTGACTTCCAGGATAGAACGGATCATTTTTCCTCGAAACCAGTATTTGTTTTAGAGGAAACCTTTGAATAGAACTTCACGGAATAATCGCACAAAATGATGATGATGATGATGAATGAATGACGAACATAACAATTATTGTACCTAATGCAATGGTCAATGCTTTATATATTTATAGAGAGTGAAGCAAAGAGTCACGAAGACATGGATTCATCGAAAGGGTTTGTCGACGAAAAGGTACGATTTCGTCGAAATGATTCGACGAAACGTCACGAAATCGTACGGTTTCGACGAAACGTTACCAAGTTGTACAATTTCGTCGATTAAGGGTTGCGAACCGGAACAACTCTTCATTTCTCATTCAACTTTTTATGGGACTTTGAGACCAAAATTCCAACAATTATATGCTTTGTGGAATCGAGAAGATCAATAAGCTAACATCGTCAATAAAGGTAGTTGAATTTCAGTGACAGTTTCAGAAATTGTACAGGATTTGTAGGACTACTAGAGGAAGCTCGTGACTAAAGCAGAGTTTCAAATTCTCATCTTAAAAAGACAAGAATTGATTAGTAGAAAGAATCACTCCATCATCAAACTTTTCATAGCATTTGACGCCTTTGTTTTGGTGCTTCACATATTGACTAATACTGCAGATGTTGCGCGGCTTGGGAGTCAGGACGATGAAGCTGATGACGAACTGTTGGGATTCACGTAACACGTACGGGCAAATAAAAATTAGTAAACGCAGCGGAAATAAATAACAACCCATACATGTATCTCCAGAGGCGTACTTCGTGCATTTCAATCGAAAAATCACAAAGCACCAAAGGGAGTAAATAGACTACCTCTTGTAGCGTGCTTGAAACGGAGGTGTCGGTTCGATGTTCTTCGATCTCAGCCCCACAAGTGTCGGGCCTCTAGTTCAGACACACCACCAATTGACGAACGGGGAGACGACTAATAATTCCACAACAATTGTGCTAACAATTTGCGGAATCAATATTCCAAACCAATTTACGGAATCAATATTCCGAACTTGGTATATTTTGGTCACTCAAAATTATGAGAATATAGAGAGTGTTTGTGTTCTTCTCTCAAAGCTCTCAAAAATCTGCACACTCTACAAATGTGCCAACCTCAACCTCAAAACTCTTGCCATCCTTTTATAGCCAAAAACACCTTCCAATAAATTGTATTATAAAATAGCACTAACAAATAATAAATGCTTTCTAAAATTGGCACTCACAATTTATGATAAATAAATGCCATATAAAAATAGCACTAACAATAGCACTCACAATTTATAAATAGCACTCACATCTTATAATACAAAAATGCTATTTAAAAATAGCACTAATAATTATAAATGCTATCTAAAAATAGCACTCACAATTTATCATAAATAAATGCCATTTAAAATTAGCACTAACAAATATAAATGCTATCTAACAATAGCACTCACAATTTATCATAAATAAATGCCATTTAAAATTAGCACTAACAATTATAAATGCTATCTAACAATAGCACTCACAATTTATAATTAGCACTCACATTTTACAATACAAAAATGCTATTTAAAAATAGCACTAATAAAGGTGTTAAAAATAATAATAACCATTATTATTATTACAGGAGTTAAAGAGGTTACCAAACAGTAAAATACGTATAACATACAAATACGTAGAGCATACGTGTACATCGTATATACACGTGCAAGTGACCAAAAAGAGAAATAAAATTAAATCTCATTTAATTTTAATTTCAACCCAACTAATTGGTATAATTGCAAACAAATTTGCAATGTCGTCTTTCCACAATGCGTTGTCATGTATTGGTTAAGGTGTGTGACATTCCTAGGTTCATCACCGAGCTGGTAGTAAGACATGCACTAACACATTAGTACTTCCAAGAGAATTGATTGTCCCGATCATCCTCTAGGTCCTACAAGCCATGAGTGACATCTAGCAATATGTCATGGCTACCCAGACAGTGTGAATTCTTATTAAGAACATTATGAACCTGTCAGCTTTGGCTACAGTGTCATTCAATCCTTCTGTCTAACTATGTCCCGATCGAACAAAGGTCATGGAATATTTGTCAAGCCACCAATTCGATCATATGTACAAATCTAACTTGACATGCATTTATATGAGACATGAACATTTCATTCTCAATCATAACCTCGGCCGAGGATTTCAATGCATTGTTACAATCAGATCACATAGGACATCATACCTTTATTAATAAGGAGACAGATTCCATATTGCGTACACATGTGACTTCGTATGTGCCTGAACTACGACCATCAAGTACAGAGACGAATCAACGACCCGCCAATATGCGCACTTGTGAACCATAGCCATTTATCACACAAGTCAACACTGTACCTCAGGTCTAAGGATTATTTACACAAGACCAAAGCATGAACGATTAGACATTGACCACGCAAAAAGCTTCCATGTCGCTAATCATTCAATATGTGTCACGTTCAGTGAACTTGTCCGATACAAGCACCTATGTTCTAACTCGGATATCGCAATATCCAATGACTTGTGACTCGTCATTTCCTTAAGTATCTGATACTTAATTATGAAGTTAAGAACATACCGACCTCAACAGGATCATTGATATCCATTCAATAATCCATTGATCGAGAACTGTTTTAAAGATTCAGTCTAACTGTAAACCTGTCACACATATTCTCAACGTCTTAAGAATAGGTTCGGCTACAACTGATCTTATGGATTTTATTCATTTATATTTGGACAAATGAATAAATACGTATTTGCCACTGATAAGAAATCAGAAGTGCAATGGATATACCCAATATGTGACTATTACACAATTGCTTTAGGGCATATCTCTAACACGAACAACCCGTCAAAGTATGTGAGGCTTAAAGGTTATGGCTTGGCTATTGCTGGGACTCCAATAACAAAGGAGAACAAGAGATACTTGGAGATGAAACGCTCCAAGATGGGGCATGACTATGGTGCGGAAGTCAATGGCCGCGTCAGCAATCTCATAAGCAAAAATGGCAAGCCGAGTAGTACTGTTTTTTCTGAGCCGGCTGTGTCCGACTCATAGGAGCAGCTGGATAGTTTGATTGCTAATGATTTATTTGGGGGGATACAGGCAAATTCACTGACGGATGGTATTATTACTTCATTTTTTAAGCCCTAAGGTCAAGAACATTGGGATACCTGGCGACCATGAGTTCTGGAAATTTTACGGCGATTCAGGTTTATAATTGTTATAAAATTCATAATTGTTCTCTTGATGTCATTCATCCATTTTGTAAGGCGAAATGGGGAAAGACTAGCCTCTTATTGAAACTCCCTTTTGTGTTATTGATGGTTGGTAGGATTAATGTTTATTCACCTTTCCTTGAATCTATTTATACTGATCTCCAGAAACCATATGCATTTTTCATGAAAACAGAGTTGGAGCAGGACATGCTTTCCTTCCTCTTCTGTGACCACCTCAATGGTGACAGATATTACTCGTATGAATATGCTAAAATCTTCTGTTAGATCAACTCTCCACGCCATGAACGAGTTCGATTTATACTTCGCGAATAATGATACATGTACCCGGAATCTCGGAAGATGCAATTTCCACGTGTAATGTTCCCTAGTCTCCAAAAAACACCTGGAAATACATAAGCATTCAATTTTTTGCTTTCTTTGATCTGATTAACTAAACAAAACATATAGAGGCAGAGATTTTTCTGTAGGAATACCAAAGTTCACGCCTAAGTCTCGACATTCTTTCTGAAAATGGTGACTTTTGAGTTAAATATTATCAATAAGGGGGGTGGGGAATGCCGTTGCAATGATGGCTCTTTCCCCAATTATTTTTTATTTTTTATTTTGGCCTTATAGCCGTTGGGCAGCGGGTTAGAACCGGCCCGAAACCGCCTGAGGGGCCGGGCCGATTTTGGCCAACGGGCCGGTTACGGTTAATCCATGGGCCGATTCCGGGCCCAAACCGGCCCATGGCCATGCCTAACCGTAAGGGCATTAGTTTTAATTAATTAGTGTAACCAAGTTCTCAAATCCATAATCTCTGATTGACAGAAATAAAATAGTTTTCTTAGGTTTCTAATCAACCTAACAAAAATGCTTAGTAGCAGCTCCAAATTTTAAACCATTTAAGTAAACCAAAGTTGCGATTTGGTAGGGTTTGGGAGAGTCCGTATTATGTTAGCCATTAAATTAACATGAATTTTTAGGTCCCCACAGGGCAAGAACGAGAGACAAGTTGCTATAAGCGGGAATTTGCTAGGCAGAAGACATAGAAATTGGTTCAAAACTGTTCTGTCCCAATAGCAGATTGTCCATGTAAAGCATGAAGAAACACAACTAAAGCAGCAGCTGCTGTGATGTTGATCTCTAACCTCTGGATCTGGTTGCAGTTGCCCAGCCTTTTCGAAAGAAAAATACAAGAGACAAAAAGGTTTGTTTACCAAACCACAAATTAGTTAAAGATTAAAAATAAAAGGGCTGACCAGAAGGAAAAATAAAATAAAAGAGAAGTCAAGATGAAAACTTTATGATATACATAAAACTGAAAATGCACGGCAAAAACTCACTGATCTTGGAACACCAAATTGTTGAATAACATGCCACATGAGTACGCCCAGTTTCTAAACGCCACACAGCCAAAGCGGAGCTTCCACCAGCAAGCACTTCAATTACTTTTGTACCTATAAAAGCCCGTAATTCAAGAATTATGATACGCAATAGACCTCCTAAAGTCTAAAGGGTAATTTATGACGATCTTATTAACAGATTAAAACCCCAACATTCCCATGGAATAAGACATAATTATCGAGCAATTAGAGTGTAATTATGACAACTCACACAACTACCAAATTAGAGCATCCATGAATCACCTACTAGCAGCATAACGTGCCTGATCCCCAATGCTTGGTCCTGGAATAGCAGTCATGAGAATACGGTTGTTTGTATCACGACCAATTGGAACCTCAATGCGGCCAGATGTTGCAGAAGGAACCCCAGATGTAAGACCGACGCATGCTCTCCGTTGACACCCAAATTTTCACTAAATTTTTTAGTCATTAATTTGCGTAAAAAAATCAGGAATTATTTTTTAGTTCCTACCAAAAATAATTAACTAATCATTCATATTTAATTTTGTGATTCATGCATATCATTTGCATTTTAATTTGGACCGGCGGTGGACGGGGTTTAAGTGATGGAGGTTCTGGGTTTAATATGATAAATCAAAGCCCATGCATTGGATGTACGGCCAAGTCCTTTAATCATTTATCTGGTCGAAATTGTGTGCGTGGGGTTTTTGAATTTGAGCAGATTATGGGAATCAACTGGCCAGTTATAGGGGTGAGCATGGTTCTAGGGTAGAACCTGGAACCTGTAGAACCGGACCGGTAGGAACCGATTGGTTCCAGGTTCCAAAAATTTGGGAACCTGCTTTGACGGATAGGTTCCAGGTTCCAAGTAGGTGGAACCTGGAACCGGAACCTGGAACCTGAAGCAATCTTTTATATTATTTTTTAGTATATGTCATCACGTCATTATGAGGGATTTCATAAGGACGATAATGAGTATGTAATTTGAAACTACTTTATCATCGAGTTTTTTACTCTATTATTGTTTTATACTTTTCGTGTATATATGTATGAGTTATAGTTAATAGATTTTAGTAGTAAATGGTGGTCATTAGAGGTAATTATTCGCATTGATCGTTTAATCAATAATATATGTGGAACCTGGATAGAACCTGAAACCGCCCACCCCTACTTTCTTCTATTTTGGTGCAAATGGAGTTTTATTGATAGGTTTTAGGGTACCCTGGAACCGGATCCAGAACCTGTGACAGGGTAGGTTCCAGGTTCCAGAGTATAGAGGGTAGGTTCCAGGTTCCAGAGTATAGATGGTAGATTCTAGGTTCCAGAAATTGAGGAACCTGTAGTAGCGGGTAGGTTTCAGGTTCTAGGTGTAACTTGCCCAGAACCTGGAACCGCTCACCCCTAGCCAGTTACACTAAGATTTTTTTTTTAAATTATTATTTGGCGCAACCCCACGCGATTTTCAGGAAGAAATCCGAAACTGTGGGATATCAAAAGTGATCTGGGCAATCGACGGGAATCGCTCTAGGCGTGATTGAAGACTACTTTGCGGCGAGGAGATTTTGGGTGGGGCGGCCCCATGCGCCCCACCCAAAATTTTTCACTTTGCGGCAGGCAAATGTCGAGCAAAAAGCCAGTAAAAGTCATAAAAGATTGCTGAATCCCCGTGATCAACGAGACAAAGGGATAGAAAAAAAAGTGAGAAGAGGGTCTGACACCATTGTGAGAAGAGGAGTTCTTGTCTCCTCTCGGTGAATACGAGAAAATATTAGGTACCCGACCGGGTATTTCTGACGTGTCACAGACGTCCACTCATCGATGGACACGTGGCACGAAGGGCCCCACTCGGCCAAAAAATTCTGCAACCTCTGAAACACGCTCTCTCTCTCCTCCGAAAATCTCTCTCCCACGCGCATCTTCTTCTCCCTCCAACTCACATCATTTGCAGAGTCCCCCCGCCCTTTTGAAGTATCTCTCTCACGCGCGTCCGCTCTTCCTCCTCTCAACTTAGGCGACGTTGGCGGCTAGGCTCCGTTTGGAGCCGCTGCTCGTGTAGCGGATGACATACGGCGAGGCGGAGGAGCGAGAGGGTTTCAGATCCGTCACGAGGCCCAGGACTGACATCCGCTGCTGAGCTCAGTGCGGGTGCGGAGGAAGGAGTCAAGGATCTCGCGGTGGAGCGTAGCGATGAACTCGTGGAGCATGCAGATGGGGATCGCGTCGCCGTAGGGCTTGACGACTGATGGCCTTGCGGCGGCCGAAGGAGGAGACGGAGTGGAATATGTCGGAGCCCGGGGGACCTGGGACCTTGAGGATGCAAGGGGATGGCTTAGGGTCGCGGGTGACGACGAGAGGTGGCTTGGTCTTGTTCTTGGAGCCCGGGGCCGGCCGCAAGGGCGGCAGAAGACCTCGATGGACGCGCCGTCGCCGGCGGGTTTAAGGTTGGCGAGGGAGGTGTCATCGTCGAGTTGGACAGGAGTAGTGGAGGTTGGGTTGAGGGGAGTTTTTTTTTATAGAGTAGATTGGAAAGTTGGTCCATCGGGGTTTTGTGTGGGCGTCGGGTGGAGGCGTAGGGAGGTGAAATTGTGGGGGAGAGATTGGGGAAAAACGGCTGCAAATGATGTGAGTTGGGAGGAAGAAGAAGATGCGCGTGGGGGAGAGATTTTCGGAGGAGAGAGAGCGTGTTTCAGAGGTTGCAGAATTTTTCTGCCAAGTGGGGCCTTTCGCGCCACGTGTCCATCGTTGAGTGGACGTCTGTGACACGTCAGAAATACTCGATCTGTACCTAATATTTTCTCGGTGAATACAGGTTCATCTCAGACGATACTCAAAGGCACCCCCACCTCCAGCCTCGGTCTTCACCAACGATTAGGCATGGGATCCCGTTCTCATCTTGATCGAGCAGAGATTCCAGCAAGGACAAGTGACTCTGATTCCTCATCGGCGAGCAGCCACTGCTTCTCCGCGCTTGACCCGGCGACGAAACTCTCAGCATCCCTACGCGCCGTTGCAATCCCCGGGCTGGTCGACGTTCACCGCCGCCAGTCATCGTCCCAACCCTTTCATGACGTGAATACAGCCCCGAGACCAGCAATCTTTGGGTATATTTTCCTATCTTTATTTTATTTTTTAGATTGTCACGGGTTTTGTCATATTCTGCGTTGCATCAAAGTGAATATCTTTTTAAATATAGGTTCATTAGGAATCTTTTTACTAATCCGCAATTTGCCACATGATTGAGAAAGTCCATTTTTGGTATTATTGATGGAATACTTAATATTAGGCAAGTATTTAGGTTCAATCGTTAATCGTAAGATTACGAATTAAAGATTGACTCAAATATTCGCGAATTTTTTTCAAAAAAATTGATTAATATATCCACTTTCTTGATTGATTTGATTTGATTGGCCGAATGGATATTCTTTTGCATGATTATCTAAAATTCTAGAAGATATTGCGTTGCATTTTAGATAAAGTAGCATCCTTAAATCATGTAGTAGATATTTTGCACGTTTAATTTAATTTTTAGAATGAGTTAATTTAGATTTGCATTCTAAGATAAAATCCGCATATTTGAAAAGATTTTCATCTCTAAAGTAATCTATCTTTAATAAGTTAGGGTTTAGGCAGATTTGCACCCTAAAAGGATAATGATCTTTAGGCATAGTTTTATTTATAGTCATTTATTAATCCTAAAATACAAAAAATTAAAACAAGCTTGCCATGTCATTTGCATGATTGGTTTACATTACATAGAATTTGCATTTTTAGGTCTTTAATTCGTGCATCATGTAGTTAATCAGATTGTAATTGCGTGTCATCTAGGTTAGCCATGTAATTAATTAAATTAATTTCACATGCATGCTTAGGATTTTCTTACATTGGATTTAATTCATTTGCATCATAGATTAAATTCATGCATTGCATATAAGTTAGTCTTTATTCCATTAAAAAGTGAAAATTCAAAAGTGACAATAATTCTGTGGCGCATGCTTCTTGCAATTACCATTGATTTCTGGATGTTCATTGTCCACCACCCGCATGAGAACCTTTGTTAGTGATTTAGGCTAAAATCAATTAATATTGCGGGACAATTTTTTTTTTTCATGAAATAAAAATGGTATCGAAAGGGCGCCGGAGTTATCTAGTGTAATGAAGTCTCCGGCTTAGAATCTTTGGTTCGTAGAAGTAACTTAGTTCTTACACTAATTTACTCAGGTTTCTAATCAACCTGCTAAAAATGATTTGTAACATCCTCGACCCGACCCCAATGGTGTGCTAATAAGTAGCGCCATTTAGGGATCGGAGCCGGTCGCGTCCGCAGGTGAGGTTCTTTGACGTCACAGATACATCGATCTCAACTCGTCCCACGATATTGCTAGACATGTTTACTTAATTCAAGCAATTCTTAGTTCTCGTTAAAACAACTACACACATAGCTAGCAACATGTGGACAAACATACCATTTTATTAGCATAACGTCCATTTTATTCACATCGCTACACTAGCATATGCTTCTATTTATATTATATAAGTCTACGGGATAGGACAAGGCTACACCAATCTTCTCCAGTGGTGTGTACCTCCAAAAATTGCCCTTCGAGAGTCGTCCTTACTTCACTAAAACAAAAGTCGCCCTACTCCGATCCATCCTATATGTCGTGCCGCCATCCACAATTGTTGAAACCCAGTAGTCCGTCGAAATCCCTTATTGGTCCGATGAGGTCTCTACCAAGCACCAAGTACCACATTACGTATCGATGAGGGACCCAATGCTCGAGTCCCTCCTCCATATATATGGTGGTGAGGTAGCGGCGGAAGGTGGTGTCGTGCTCTACACCCACTACATCTGTATGTAAGATCTCGATGGACATAACAAGACCGAAGCAATGTGGAGGGTTGGTGGCTGTACCTATAAGTCTGAAAATTTAAAGGAATGAGAACAACATTTTAGTAAGCAAAAATCTAAATTTATGTTAGGAAGTTAGCTAACATTAATTTAGGGGTCGTGCAAAAATTGGCAAGAACATCACTCAACCATTCGGTCATGTAGACTTTTGTAGGCAAACATGCAATTTTCATCATTTCATATACATTCCATGCTTTTCACAGGCCCACTCATTCTTTTCTCGAACGAGGCATCTCGGCGTGCAATTTTAATATCAAGCCATCCAATAGGACAACCCATTCATGACTCAATAAATACTTTCGTCGTTCTAATCAATTTGTCTCATGATTATGGTTGACCTAGTCAAAGATTTGGGTAATGTCGATATAAGATTTTGTTTGACTATTCAAAGATTTCCTAATTATTATCGTGATCTTTTTCGAAACTTGTGCCTATGAGGTGTCAAATAATCTAGGTGCCACTTGTCGTCAAAGGGAAAATCCATGTAGTTTCGTTGTATCGTAGGTGTTACCCGTGTCGAGGATCGGATTGAGTTTCTAGACTTTTCAATCATGGCTGCTTCTCAACAGAACCATGGTGGAGGCGCGGTTGGGACATCGTCGGACACGGACGGGTGCACCGAATGGCATGGCCAAGCATGTTGCCTGGTGTGTCCCGTCACCGTCGAGTATGAGCACTTTCATATCTGGTTCAGTATGAACACAACCGAGGCAACCTTTCATAACCAATTTACTATTGATGCAGGATTGGCTTGCCTCAGTTCGTAATCATACATAGCATATTGCTCAGCCGAGGGTGATCAGTCCATGGCGGACGTGTGTTTGATTACAAAGTTTTAGTGGAATTTCGTCTTAGATGAATTCATGATCAATTTACTTGTGTGTCGGCAAAATGCTCGCAATCGGTTCACGAGCCAATACTTAGTCGGGTATAGACTTTGTCAGGATTGATTCATAGCCGATGCATGTCTAACCAAATCGATCCATATCATGTCTGTAGTCGCCTCATGCTTGGTCGAGAGCTACCGCGGAATTGGCGCCTCAACCGAATGTGCAATCGAATGATACTAAAGTATGATCGCTCATAGACAATAAATATTCGAGCATTGGAACTAATCAGGACTCGCTTGTAGACGGTTTTCCACGATTGGTGAACTATCTCTGACCCTGCAGTTCCATTCGTAGCTCGTCTATTGTTGTCGACACCTGTGTGGACCCTAAAATTGGGATGTTACATGATTAGTGGCGACTACAATTTAAAGAATCTTTTGCATGTGCATTATTTGGAACTATAAGTTGCGATTTGATATGGACTTGGGAGAGTACGAATTATGTTAGTTAAATAATTAACCTCATAATCCATTAAAATTGAAATTTTAGTCAATTTTTAGGTCGAGATACACTCTCTGAATGGTATGCATCTTAAATTGCTCCGACAAATGGGAATGTGAATGCTCATTCTCTATCATTGAGGAAGATACTGAGTAGGAATTCTACTATTGAAAGTAAAGCGGAAATATCAGGAAGAAAGTAAAGGTTACCTTGGCAACAACTAGCAATCCACTACTTACTTCCTTTGTCCAATCTGTGAACATTGCTTGGACGCACAAAACCTCCACGTTTAGGTGAGTCAAATCTTTAGTAGAAGTTTCACAAGCTTTAGAGCTACTAGACTGTTGGAAATTAAACCAAATTCTTGAGACTTATTGACAATTTAATAGATTAGTTATCGATGAACTTCGCACTCACCAAGATGTGGATATTCGATAAACGCATGAAAAGTCAATCAAAGAGCTTTTATTGTTTTGTTTGTTTTCGATGAGTCTTTTCATATTTCTAGGACTAGTTAACGTCTTGCAAGTTCCTATAAGTCTATCGCTTTAGAAATTTAGTAATTTATGAGTTAGTTGAGTCGTGTAATTAAAGAGTTGTTGCATTCTGCCTATATGAAGGCAAGTCCTATAATTGTTTTGATCATGAGAATATGAGAGTATGAAATCACAAAAAATTTTGTCATTTCGAGTTGTGTAAATCCAGCTTCCTCTTCATATTATTCCCATCAAATTGGGCTAAGAGCTTCATAGTTCGTGATAATGGCCTAGCAAAAACTCAGCTTCCTCTTTAGTATCCCTACCTTATCAAAGAAATCTATGGTAACTGGGTTTCGAGAATGAAAGCTCTACTTGGCACCTATAGTGTTTGGGATGTTGTCAATAACGGCTATGATGAGCCAGACGACGAAGCCACCATGATTCAAAATCAGAGGAATGCCTAGGAGAAGATTCGATCAAAAGATCATAATGCCTTTTCAATCATCTATCAAGGTCTAGATGATTCGATGTTTGAGAAAGTGTCGAACGCTTCTACGTCGAAAGAGGCATGGGAGATCCTTCAAATCACACACCAAGGTGTAGAGAAAATGAAGAAGATTCGTTTCCAAACTTTGAGAGGCCAGTTCTAGGTAATTTGTGTGAAAGAATCTGAGTCGATTTCTGATTATTTCATAAGAGTTTTAGCAATTGTAAATCAGATGAAAAGAAATGGCGAAGACATTCCTGAGTTCAAGTTGTTGAGAAGATTCTTTTATCTTTAGACAAAAAGTACGACCACATTGCAGTTGCAATCGAGGAGTCCAAAGACCTTGATGCCATGACGATCGATGAGCTTCAGGGTTCGATACAAGCCCATGAAGAAAGACTCAGAAGAAATAAGCATGAGTCGATGGAGGAAGTACTCCAAGCTCGGTAGTCCATCCAAGATGAGAAAGAGGAAAGAAGAGAACCTGTGCAAACTCGAAACACTAACCAAGAGTGGTTGAGGTCGAGGTCACTTTCAAGGAAGAGGTCGTGGACGAAGCAGAGGAGAACTTGCTCGCAAAGACAGTGTCTATCATAATCAAATGCTTGTTCGTGGAAGAGAGAGAAGCTCGAGAGGCTGATGGTATGATAAATCTAACATTCGATGTCATCATTGCAATAAACTGTGTCATTATGCTTCTGACTATTGGTATAAAGAAAGTAGCAAAGTATAAGAGAAGGCAAATTTGGTGAACAATGCTGATAACGTTCTTTTATTGACATTCAAAGATGATGGAGGAGAAAAGAGTGATACGTGGTACTTGGACATTGGAGCAAGCAACCACATGTGCAGGAGAAAGAGATATTTGCCGAGTTAGATGAGACAGTCAAAGGAAAAGTCTCGTTTGGTGATAATTCAAAAATTCTTGTCGAAGGCAAATGTACAATCCGGATTCGTTTGAAGAATGGTGCACTTCAAATTATTTCTAATGTTTATTATGTTAAAAAATGTCAAGCAATATCTTGAGTTTGGGACAGCTTATAGAAAAAGGGTATACTGTGCACATGAAAGATCTTAGCATTGTACTAAGAGATCAAAATAATAAGTTGATTACATCCATGAAGATGTCGAAGAACATGATGTTCACTCTCAGTCTCTCAATATAAAACATGGAATGACTTGTTGCTTAAAATCATGCGTGGATGATTCTTCATGGTTGTGGCATCTCAATTTTGGCGGACTCAATATGCTTTCTCGCAAGAAGATGGTTTATGACTTACCACATATTGATCATCCTGATCAATTATGCAAAGGATGTGTCATCGGCAAACATTCCAAAACTAGTTTTTTAAAAGAAGCAACTTAGGGTTGATCCATTTTGATGTGTGCGATCCAATCATGCCTTAGTTGTACGGTAATGATCGATATTTCATTATATTTATTGATGATTTTACTCGGAAAATTTGGGTATATTTTTTGAAGAAAAAATCGAAAGTGTTTGAAACTTTCAAACAATTCAAGAAATTGGTCGAAAAGGAAAATGGCTATTTGATTAAAACCTTGAGAATTGATCGTGGAGGATAATTTATTTCCGCCGCATTCAAAAAATTTTGTGAAGATTATGGTATTCGGCATTTCCTGATGGCTTCTTGTTCTCTTCAACAAAATGGTACGGCGGAACGTAAAAATAGAACCATTCTCAACATGGTTCGAAGCATATTGAAATGCAAAAATTTTCCCAAATAACTTTGGGGTGAAGCTATTGTGTGTGCAGTCTATCTTCAAAATAGATGTCCTACAAATGGACTTGAAGGCATAACTTTACAAGAAGCATGGACCGGGAGAACACCCAGTGTTTCACATTTGAGAATTTTCAAGAGCATTGCCTATGCTCATGTTCCGAATAAAAAAAGATCGAAGTTGGAAGATAAAAGCAAAAAGCTCATTGTTATCGGGTATGACTCTTCGTCGAAAGCTTACAAATTATTTGATCCTAACACTTTCTAAGTGTACATAAGCATAGATGTCAAATTCGATGAAGATGCTTTGTGGGAGAACAATCCAAAAGATCTAATGAATGTCCATGGTGATTCCAATCAAATGGAGTTGAAGGATCAACCTTCACCTTCATCTCTAACATCGCTTTCGATTCCGAGTTCATCATCGCCAACTTCTTCAAATGGTGTCGATAAACCGATAGCACCAAGATCGCGAAGATTGTCTGAGCTTTATGTTACCAATGAACTTCATCTTATGTGCCTTCTTGCAGAATGTGAGCCGATTGTGTATGATGATGCCATAAAAGAAGAAAAATAGAGGAAAGCCATGAATGAAGAAATTTAAGCTATTGAGAAAAGTTAAACACGGCAACTTGCGGATCTTCCAAAGGGCAAGAAAGTAATTGGTGTCATATAGGTCTACAAGGAGAAAAAGAAAGAGAAATGAGAAATTACAAGGTATAAAGCTAGATTAATCACGAAAGGATACAAGCAAAAAGATGGAATTGATTATGATAAAGTTTTTGCTCTTGTCATTCGTATGGAAACGATCATATTAATCATTTCTGTTGCTGCTCAAAATGCATGGCAAATTTATCAAAGGGATGTCAAATTTGCATTTTTAAATGGCATCCTTGATGAAGAAATTTATGTTGAACAACCCAAAGGGTTTCTGGTGAAAGGTCATGAAGTTAAAGTGCTGAGGTTGAAGAAAGCTATATATGGGCACAAACAAGCTCTAAGAGCATGGAATCCTAGAATTGATGCCTATTTTAAGGCAAATGGATTTTCTCAATGTCCATATGAACATGCACTTTATTTGAAGTATGAAAAAGGTGATGTTCTTTTGGCTTGTTTATATGTGGATGACCTTGTTTTTACAAGAAATAATGCAGCAATGATCGATACTTTTAAGGCATCTATGGTGAAAGAATTTGAAATGACCGATAATGGTCTCATGAATTATTTTCTCGGCATAGAAGTGAAGCAAAATGCAAATGGATTTTTTATTTCCCAAAAAGGCTATGCAAAAAGCGTACTTGAAAAGTTCAACATGAAGAACTGTACATTGGTAAATACAACAATGGAATGCGGAGTCAAACTTTCAAAGTTTGATGATGGTGTTGATGTTGATCCAACATACTATAGAAGCATGATCGAGAGCTTGAAATATTTGACATGTACAAGGCCAGACATCTTGTACAATGTCAGAATTGTGAGTCGACATATGGAGAAACCGAAATCCTCTCATCTTAAAGCAGCAAAAAAGATACTTCGCTATGTCAAAGGTACTGTTTCTCATGGCTTGCATTATTATTCATCTCAATTTTCAGCTTAGAGTTTTCAGATAGTGATTATGGCAGAGATGTTGATGATCGAAAAAGCACTTCAAGCTTCGTATTTTTCTTATGTGACACTGCTTTCACATGATCATCGAAGAAGCAATCAAGTGTTACTCTTTTGACATGTGAAGTCGAACATGTTGCAACATCTTCATGTGTTTGTCATGCGATATGGTTGAGAAAACTGCTCAATGAAATCCATATGGAGCAGAAAAATGCGACAGAGATTTGTGTCGATAATGTTTCAGCCATTGCTTTGGCAAAAAATCCAGTTTTGCATGAATGAAGCAAACATATCGATGTTCGATATCATTTCATTTGAGAACATGCAACAGAAAAAGAAATTTAAGTGTTGTATGTAAAGACCGGAGATCAAGTCGAAAACATTTTTACTAAACCACTCAAAATTGATGCGTTTTGAAAATTTAAAAGTCTTTTTGGAATGATTGATGGAAGATAACTTGGTTTAAGGGGGAGTTTTGTTGGAACTTAAAGCAAATTCTTGAGATTTGTTGACAATTCAATGGATTAGTTATTGATGGATTTCGCACTCACCAAGATGTGGATATTCGATGAACGCATGAAGAGTCGGTCAAAGAGCTTTTGTTGTTTTGTTTGTTTTCGATGAGTCCTTTCATATTTCCTAGACTAGTTAATGTCTTGCAAGTTCCTAGAAGTCTATTGCTTTGGAATGTTAGATAATTTATGAGTTGGTTGAGTCGTGCAATTGAAGAGCCGTTGTGTATGCTCATATAAAGGCAAGTCTTGTAATTGTTTTGATCATGGGAATATGAGAGTACGAATTCACAAAAAATTCTGTCATCTCGAGTTGTGTAAATCCAGCTTCCTCTTCGTTTTATTCCCATCATAGACTCATTATCCAACACCTCCTCGCCTTGAGAAAGTTCTGTTTATGAAAAAAGCAACTGCTGAAAGACTGCAATGATGAAGAATGGCACTCACAAGAGTTCCCGAAGCATTTCCAGGCGCTGGATGAACAACCTGGATGGTAA
Source organism: Rhodomyrtus psidioides (assembly GCA_021437785.1). Lineage (NCBI taxonomy): Eukaryota > Viridiplantae > Streptophyta > Magnoliopsida > Myrtales > Myrtaceae > Rhodomyrtus > Rhodomyrtus psidioides. The sequence goes on along the minus strand of JAILYB010000003.1, from coordinate 14,285,266 downwards.
ACAACAATACCAATTCAACTCCCAGGTTTTACCTCACTATGCTCAGTTCCAAGCTTAGAAATCACATAAACTATACTCAATGACAGAACCGAACCTTAATGACGTAGGTATGAAATGCTATCGAGCCTAAATTGCTGCTGCACTATAGTCTATAATATGCTGCAAACTGAAAATTTTCGGGGAGAGAAATACACTGCTCTTTCAGCGACAAGATACACTTGGAAAAACAAATGATCCAAAAGATCTTATCCCACGTGCATATCTCTTAGGACGGTAATGGACAGTATGATACCTAACTTATATATGTACAAGCTTATGGTACTAACAATTCGTCATCCAAATGGCGAGAGAAATTACCATGTGCGCAGGTTTGTTGGCAACAAGCACATGCTCATCTTCGTACACTACGTCCACAGGTATATCCTCCGGCTCCGCCCTCCAAGGTTGCAGCACTGAGATCGTTCAATCAACCATATCTCCAGCTCTGACATTATGCGTGACCTGAAGAAGAAGGAAATAACGCAATCCATGAATTTCAACCACCAAAATGCACTCGGCACGAAAAAAAAAATGTTCGAGGTTGGTGCTTCTTTACCTTATTGACGACGCGGCCATTGACAGAGACTAAGCCCGATCAAATGCTCAACTGGACGCAAGCTCTGCTGACGCCTTGTATCCGAGAGGAAATCCAGGCTTCAAGCCTGAGCTTGCCGGACTTCGCGACATCGTCCGTCTCCGGCAGCTTGACGCCGGCGTAACTGCTCGGTGGTGCCGGTGGGGAGACTGGTTTGCGATTTTCGAGAGAATCGCGGTTGTTCTTTGCTGAAGCGGAATGAGCTCTGAGAGCAGTGAGAAAGCCGGAGCGAGCTCGAATGCTAGGGTATCGGTGGAAGGAGGAGAAGAAGATGGTGAAGTGAGTCGCTGAGGAAGAGTACGCTACATTGCCGAGCAACATTCTCTTTTGGCAAAACGCATTTGCTCTTTCTCATATTTTGACATTGGTTTCAATGTCTCCTTTGTTGTAAATATATTAATAAGTGGATGTTTTACCATCTACTCTTTTTTCTCTTCTAAAGAGGATTGATTAAATACATTAAGGATGATTGGTGAGGGTTGATTACGTACATTAAGGATGATTGGTGAAGATTGATTGCGATGATTGATTACGTACATTAAGGAGGATTGATGATGATTGATGTTTAGCCTTTCATATTTCATGAACGTTTTTACTTTCTTGCCTATAAATAGAGGCTTGTGTAACTTGTTGAAGAGAATGAATATGAGTTGACATTCTGCTCCCATTTTTCTCTTGTCTCTTCTTTCTCTCATTATATTTCCGGTAGAGTTCTCTGAGTTGATTCCAGATCGCCGTTTTCTTTTACAACATCCTTTTCTTTTTTCCTTTTCAATTGAATTTAATCAAAGAATTTTGTGGAGTAAAATCCAATTTTGTCAGGGAACGCCTTTCCCACTTCTATGTCTTATTTATTTTTTATGAGTGCACTAAAACTCATAAAATTTTTTAGAAAGGACAATCGAGTAATAAAACTTATCACAAAAGTGCAATCGAAGTGCAATTGAGTCCTAAAACTTTCAAAAAAGATATCAATAGAATTACTTGATTTCACTAATCTAATAAATTTTACGACTTGATTGCACTTTTTGAGAGTTTTATGACTCAATTCAACTTTCAGGATAAGTTTTAGGACTTATCTGCATTTTTTGAAAGTCTTAGGACTTAATTATATTTTCGTGACAATTTTTGAAACTTTCAATGTACTTATCTTTTTTTATTTATTTATTTTTTCTTTTTTTAAAGTAAATGGCGAACAATTTTATTTATTCATTGTACCTAACCTTTTTTCTTAAACAAAAAAGTTGCAATGTTATCATTTACATCAATGTTTCGACCCAAAAAAAAAATCTTTTACATCAATTACTTCTTGATTTCCTCCCAGGAATCGTGATGATCGCCTATATCATGTATAAAAATGGATTATCAAAGAATATCTTAACCTTCAACAAAAAATTTGGTGTAAATTATTGTCGATAATTTTTTTTTTCATTTTTTCAAAATATTAATCATTGATTATCCATGAAACAGGCACACTCTTAATTTACATTCCCAAGCTAAAATGAGCAGACTTTTCTTTTTCACATGTATTTTGATCATATTATGTATAAAAAAGTATTTACAACATTCCATAAATTAAGTTTTCGACCTTTTTTTTTTGGTAATGACTAATAATAAATGGACTAAATATTTTGACTGTGACTAATATCAGTATCCCCGTGTAGAGATGTCAATATGGGCCATTGACCCACTTTCTAACTCACTTTTATACAATCTGGTCATATTTGGGTTTACTAAATTTAAACAATGGGTAAAAAATTATAAAGTCTATTCAAATACGAATTTTAATGGGTTTCAGCTTCACCCATTTTCGATCCATTTTTGACCCACGGACTATAGATTTTCAAGCCCCCTACTGCCACTGCCATCGCTTGCTCTCCACCGCTCACTACCTCCGTTCGCCCCTTTGTCGCTCACCCACTACTGCCACCGCTTGCAGTCGTCGCCACCCGTTGCTTCCACCGCCCATTTCAACCTCCGAGATATGCTATGCCACTTAGGGTGTGTATGATAACACTCATAGAAGTGGATTTCTACTCCAGTGCTCCAGAAGCTACTTCTGGAGTAGAAATCCGTTTGGTAAATAATTTTATTTATGAAAGAAATTTATATTTTTGAAGTGAATTTTCACTTTTGGAGTTATTTTTTCCTCAATTTAAGGAGCTAAAAAAATTGTTCCTCAACTCAAGAATACTTCTCGCCACACCCTCTTTCATTACGCCATCTCCCTCCTTTCAACCACCGCTGGCCGTCGACCTCTGCTGCTACCCATTGCTGAACACCGTTGACCACTGCCTCTTGCGACCATCGTTACCCACCTATCCCCGTCGCCAATTGCCGACCACTATTGCCGTCAAACTCTCTTGGACGTTGTCCATCACTGCCCGCAACTATTACTAACTACCGACCATCACTTGTAGCCACCACCCACCACTATAGCGCTGCTTGACAATCACCCCCCGTCGCTAACATTAGCCGACCTCCGCCCTACGCCACCCTTCACATCCTGCAACTCCTGCCACTATCGCCAACCGTCGATCGCCACCGCCACGACCATGGCTAACCTCCACTAGCCACTGCCAACAGCCGAATGCCCCCACCGGCCGAGACCACCATCGCCCGTTGTTGACACCTAAATTTTGATTTTTAGGAAATTCATTCATTTATTCAAAAAAATGAGAGTTAGTAATAATTCTCACAAAAAATAAATCATCATACATTGCATTTTTATTTTTATGTCAGTCATGTCATTTGCATTTAGGGTCAAAGGCGCGTCAATCGAGCATAATTTAAAATCAATTTGGAATTTTCGACTGAGAGGGGGGTGCCGAATTTTCAAAATGGGTTAGATCAAAGTTTGAATTTAATGCAGCCTATCTAGCTCAATTGAATTCGAAAGGGCCCAAGTCATCGACTAATTATTTAAGCAATGCCCGTCTTGAGCTTAAACTTGAGTGATTGAGCCCATGCTTTTTTGGCAATTCACAATTATATCTCTGATGGCTGAGGGTTTGAGGGAATGCTAGTTCTATTCACGTTTTTTTAATCTAATGGCTAAAAATCAATCCTAGCTTAACGTGGATTCCTAATCCAGTGGCCACGATTCAATCCTATCTCCACTAGATTTAAACACTCAAGCTCTCTATAAATATGCCATTATACGTAGGGTTTAGGAGGGGGGCCACTTTTATCGAAGATATGGCAGATTTTGGAGACGAAGGGCGTCGCTCATGTTCTGAGCATACGAGGGGAGTTTCAATTTGACTCCCCATGGAGATCGTGGAGTTTTCAAAGCCAAATTCTTTTTTCCTCCATCATGGCTATATGTAACGTTAATTTTTCCTCCATATTGACTCTTCTTTGTTTTTTCTTTTTGCTTAGGGGATGCCATTCAAAATTGTCATACACGGCATGGAGAGGAGGTCACGTTCAAAGGGGACTAGGAGAAAGAGAAGAAGAGGAAGTTGATCTCAGATTCTGAGCCTTGGGAGTTTTCATCCTTCTTCGCCAAATCCACTACCAACAAGAGACAAAGAAAGATGGGGTATATCGAGGATTTCATGAAGAAAAAAAGGGAAGTCTTTCATGGAAGAGACGAAAAAGAGAGAAGCACTTTGTAGATTAACTCCAATGGCGCTAAGGCAGGAACAATATCAAAAGGGAGTCGTCATTTTTTTAGCTTCTTTTTACTCTAACATACTCCCATGAAGCTTTTCTTTCTAAGGAATCACGCATCTGCCCGTAGTCAGAAGATTTCTTCGACTTTCACGAGTCCTTCGTGGAATCGATGATGGCACGCACACCCTTGAGGACCCGGGTTGTCCTGACTCGCCAACACAGTTGCCTTCTCGCTAATCAAGGGTGACTTTGTCGCTATTTTGCGCTTACTATCGAGGACTAGCATGTTTTTGTGGTTATTCAGTGTTGTTTTATTGCTGTTTCAGTGTAAAAACAGTGTTGTCCAGCTCGGTTTTTGCTTACAATTCGATGCAGAAATTTTCTGCAGATTTTACTACTGTTTAGGGGGCTGTTTCGCTGCTGCCCACGTCCAAAAACAGACTTTATACTTACCTTCTAAGTGCAGAATTTTCGTTACAAGTTGAGGGATCAATTCGCTGCTGTTGGGAGTTCAATTTGCTGCTCGTGACCAAAAAAATATCACTGTTTTTGGACAATTTCACTAACTATTCAGAGCAGGTTTTGCCCGCTGTCCACGATCAATTTTACTGCTATTGACGCATGATTTCTTCACTATTTTGTGCAGAATTTTAGGTGGATTCCTACTCAAATCATTGCTGCAAATTAAGCCTTGACGGAGCTACAAAAATCATTTTTTTGAACTCTTCGAGGCGTGCAAAATCCCATTGGGCGGACCTACTAAACTTGCTCGTTCGTCAATTTTCTTGGGTTCAGAGTTCCAACTAGGTGTGGAAAGACCGCTCAACAATTCCACTGAGGCAAAATCAGTCCATATGCATGTCCAGACCCGAAGGAAGACCGCACCTTCATCGCAAGCACGGACGAATCGAACCATCCGAGACGTCTTGAGATTCCCAACATCCATCGAGACACCAAATCAGTCCACAGTGAAGAGACACGGAAACACACTTGAGGATCCCTGATTCATGCAAAAGCAAGAAGGAATTTCATGCACACTTGCAAAGCTATCGAATCACCATGATTTCTTTGAGTTCTTAGTGTTATCTTTGCAGGTTTTGAGGCGTGCCCAACAAAGTCGGGGTCAAATCGATGCACGTAACGTGAGGTCCTCATAAAAAAACTCATATACACGGGAAAAGCATCTCTCTTTATCTATTGGAGGTCTTCATACGCACTCTAGAGGCTGATCGGCACATTCAATCTCAAATCAAGGAGAGGGATATCGTCCATGTTCAAGGCAATAAAAGAATAATGATTTTTTTTTTGTCTCTTCTTCTTTGCAGGTCTTGTCCACAAAATCCACTAAGATCGCAAGCCTTACTTGACGAACCAAGAGCACAGATTCCCTTAGCCGTTCGGTCCATCGCTTGAAGCTTGGTGTGCAATTCGGTTCCTAAGGTTCAAATTAGGTAACTTTCTAATCCTTTTAAAATTCTGAAGATTGCTTGCTGGATTTGATTGTCCGTTGGATAAAGTAATATTTTGATGGTCCAATTAAGCAATTCCCGAAATTTGGAGTTATCTTGTGAAAATTGCATATATTTTGCTGAATTTTAGGATATTGAAGGATTTAGTCGCCTAATCTAAACCGCTGATAATTTGATGGATAGATGTGCATGCCTTGAATATTATTCGGATTTGTGATAGATCTCTGGATATTTGAGTTCGAACTTGAGATAACCTGAATCCCGATCCTTTATCTTAACTGATTGTGTATAATCTGATGATGATCAAATTTTAATCTTTCGGAAATCAGAATATAAGATAGGGTTTTCATCCAAACAAGATATCTTTTAAAATCTTAAAGATTATCTAAATTTTTTTGAATATCTTAAGCGATAATCTTTCTTAATTTAAAAGGTATGGATCCTTTGTGGACAGGAGATTAGCTCCTTGAAAATTTTGACCACCCTAGGTGGCCCTCGAATTTTTTTTAATATTTGCACACTTTTAAACAAGCATGCCTATAATATATGCTTCACATGTGCCTAGTCCCTTCGGAAGATCAAATCATATGCCTTACCCATGATCTTATGGGGTGGGATATGGTTTAGTATAAGGCTCCGTATTCTTTCCCTCTGGCAAGAGGGACGCTGTCGTCTTATACACGTACTCGCATATTGATTCGAATCTTCAAGGATGTAGCGTTAAAAATTATACTCTAATCCGAATCTTCGGAAATGAGTGAATTATCGGAAATTCGGATATCAAGGCATTCTTGTTTAATTTTGTTCAAATCCTTTTTTTTATTAAGAAAATCGAAAAACTCAAAAAAAAAGTAAAGAAAAACAGAAAACACAAAAAAGAAAACATTTCAAGTCACATAAATCAATCAGAAAAAGGCATTGTCATGAAATTGGTACCGAAAGGGCATTAATTAATTTTTAATCAATGTAACCAAGTCCCCGAACTCACTATCTCTGGTTCGTAGAAATAAAATAGTTCTCCCGCTATTTTATTTAGGTTTCTAATCGACCTACCAAGAAACGATTAGTGGCGGCTCCTAAATTAAAAATCATTTTAGTAAAACCTAAGTTGCGAATTGGTAGGGCTTGGGAGAGTCCAAATTAGGTTAGTCAACTTAATTGACCTAATAATCCATTAACCTAATTTTTTAGGTCGCGACACCCGTAACCAACCACCGATAGCCGCTCCCCACCGCCATCGACTGCCGTCGCTAACCGTTGACCACCGTCGACCACCACCACCACCCGTCGCCGTCTCTGCCACTGGAGTAAAAAATAAATAATATTTTTTAATAATAACAATTATTTTTTAAAGAATTATAAAATTTTAAAATAAAGTAGAAATTTTTCGGCCGCCAATAATAATTTTTTTTTTTATAGAAGATTATGTGTTAACAATATTTCATAAGTGTAAATTTTGAACCGTTACCAAATGAATTTCTCTAATCATAAATCAATTTTTGGAGCAGAAATACAAAAATCAACTTCTGCTTCTAAATATAAGTAAACACAAAATAACTTCTAGGCACAAATTGATTTTTGAAGCAGAAGTGTTGCCATGTGCGCCCTTAACTACCAACTCCCACCTCTCCATCCAACTAACTAGGAACAAGAACACAACACACACAAGCATAAGAGTTAGCAGCGGCAATCGTGGCTGCAGCGTTGGGATTGAAGGGGTTCTTGTTTGGGAAGGAACTCTAGCGATTGCGAGCCTGATGGCCCTCCTCACGATCAGAGCGAAGAAGAGGGACTCGAGCCGGCGCCTATATGGAACCGAGAAGCTTAAGGTCAAGGCTACTTATGAAGGAGAAGGAGAAGGAGAAGGAGAAGGAGAAGGAGAAGGTAACGATAATGGGTGCCTTCATGTCGTTCTTCAGGATCAGAGTTCTCCTACGGGTCCTCTTAATCCTCATGGTGAGCCTTGGAATTACGAGTCTTCCCTTAAACGATTGCAATTTTGATTTTCCCTTTTCCTTTCTCGCTATCGTTATGACATATTTTGTGACGTTCTGAATTTCCTGCCATTTTGAGACTGTTGAATGAGAAATATCTATCGATGTATTTCAATTATATTTCGCTCGGATCTGATCAATCATGAGAAGACTAACCAAAATGGAAAGGCTAACGCATGACAAGGTACGTGGACCTAGGAAACTCAAAAAAGAAAATGACGCTTTGAACATAAGGGTTGCTGAGAGAACATTTAGAGCCAATAAGGCCGATCATATAATGATTAAGGAATCCATTGCTAGTGTTATACGATTGGAGCGTGGGTGATACCGTATAACCAATGTATAATTTGCGAAGTTTTTCTAAATCGAATTATGACGATCGAGACCGTCGGAACTAGTAATGAACCCTCGCAATTACATGACAACCAAAGCCGTCGTAACTTGAGTCATCCTAAGTGTGACGAGAGTCACAGAGTCGATACGCGTAACGTCTGCAAAAGCCGCCCGTTAGTTCAAGATAAACTGAAAGTACGATTGACAAGAGATTGATCACGAAATGGAAGCTCGAAATTGGCAATTGGAAATGCAAAATTCCAACTTTGGAAAAGAATTTGATGTCGCCTCTCCAATGGTCATTTAAAATAGTAAAAACGAGGTTTCGGACGGGAAGTGCCAAATTACCGTTTTGCCCCTCAACCTTTTTCCCTTTCCTTAAGAATGATGGAAGGATAAAATGGTCATTTTGATCCCTAGAAGCTGCCGAAAATGAGGAAATAAAATGGCCAAAGAGAGTCAAATGCTTGTGGTGATTAATAATTGGAGTTGCCATGTGTCACCATTTGAGGAGCCTTGGCATTAATTGTCCATAAAATCCATCTTGTCAAGTTAAGCACCAATTATTTGTGAGAAGCCCTCATTCTTCCTCCCCTCATCTGCCGTGGAACCCCTCTCTCTCTCCTTCCCTCCATTATCTTCTTTTTCTTCCTTTAGCCGAAACTGTTCTGCTCGATCAGTCCCGACCACCTCTCTTCCTCAGGCCATAACTTCTTCGTTCGATATTGAATTGAGGTAAAATCACCACCATTTGAAAGCTTATTGTCTTACCTTTCTAGGGACATATTATAAGCTTAATTTAGCCCAGTAGTTCTTCCCGTAGGTCTGTTTGAATGGACAAAAGTCAGATTGAGGCAGAATCTGACCGATTTTGGGGAAGGAGCTGTTTCGTGGGCTTCGAGACTTCAAATGGCTCCAAATTTTCGGTGAGATCTTCTACACTCATCTAGAATTGGCTGAGCTGTGGTTACAAGTTTATTTGAGAATTAAGGAGTTTCCATGGTTGATTTGAGGTAGTTTTGTGAAGCAGAATTCTGATCGTTAGAGTACCGAGGGAAACCGAGCTATTTGAGATTCCTCGAGGTGATATCTTGCTTCCAAATTTTCAGTGAGCTTCCTAAACTTGTAGGTTGAGATTATGGCAAGTCGGTTTTGTGGTGAATGGAAGTTTAAAGTTGAATTAAGGGCTGTTTGGAGTGAAAAATGTGAGATGCCGACCAATTTGCCCATAACGCGCACCGATTTTGAATTGAGTCGTTCTAAGTCGTCCGATATCCAAATTGAGCTTCGTTTTCGTCCACGCATCCATAAGATCTTGAAGCAAGATTCTTTAATTTGTTTTCTCAAAAAATCAGGATAAAAAATGTCAATTTTCGTGAGACTGAACTTGGGCGTGGAGGCTCGAATTGGGCAGTTTTGATGAGTTGAGACTTTGGAAGACTTACCTTGGTAGAACGACAATTGGCATGCTTAGGTGCATTGAGTTAACACTGTGATGACATGAGGATAAGGTGTTGTGTGTGTTATTGAAGTAGTTGCGCAAGGGAATTGAGAAATGATTAAGTTTCGATGTGATTTTCCTTGGCACGCCGTGAGAGCCCTATTTGGCCGTGAGCTTGTTGACCTAGGAGGGTCGTTTGGATTAAATTTACTAGCTTGCTTGAAGAGGTAAGTGTCCCTTAAACATTTACTCGAACGTTAGGACACTACTGGATGCATTTGACTAATGAATTGATCGAGTAGTGGATTGATGGAACTATGATTGATGATGGCCGGACATGAGTGTGTGGATTGAGCTTGGTGTGCTTGTTTTATTGAGAAATTCACATGGAACATGACTGAATGAATGATGTGGGTAATGGAAAGTCATGTTAGCGTGCATGGTTATATGGTAGTGACACTTGATTGATAAAGGTGCTTGAATTAGTAGGCCTGAGATTGGCAAGAGAGTGCTTAGTTAATTGATTTCTTTGATTCATGAAAATTGGCTTGGTGCCCTTGTGATATGAATCGGCTTGGTGCCCTTGATTCATGAAAATTGGCTTGGTGCCCTTGTGATATAAAATGGGCTTGGTGCCCTTGATTAATGAAAATTGGGTTGGTGCCCTTGTGATATGAATTGGCTTGGTGCCCTTGATTCATGAGAATTGGCTTGGTGTCCTTGAAAGGTGAAAATGGCTAGTGAGCCCTTGATGAGAAACATGGCTAGTGAGCCCTTGATGACGAAATTTGGCTAGTGAGCCCTTGAATGATGAGAAATGGCCAGTGAGCCCTTGAATTGATGAGGTATGGCTTGAGAATACACCCTCGCTTATTAACTTAAAATTGTGCTAGTACGAAGCTTGGTTGTGATGATATGATTATCCTTGAACCGTGATTGCTTTATGCCAGTCATATCGAAGTGCATTGATGTTTGAATGCTATGTGCTATTTGTTTCTGATGAGCTTCTGCCTATTTCTTTGTTGCATAGTCTGGGGGGACTGGCGATCTGGTCTAGGTTTAGGGTTCACTTGCTGAGATTTATATCTCACCCCGTTGGGGACATGAGTGTGTGAATTGAGCTTGGCGTGCTTGTTTTATTGGGAAATTCACGTGGAACATGACTGAATGAATGATGTGGGTAATGGAAAGTCATATTAGCGTCTATGGTTATATGGTAGTGACACTTGATTGATAAATGTGCTAGAATTAGTAGGCCTGAGATAGGCAAGAGAGTGCTTAGTTAATTGATTTCTTTGATTCATGAAAATTGGCTTGGTGCCCTTGATTAATGAAAATTGGCTTGGTGCCCTTGTGATATAAAATTGGCTTGGTGCCTTTGATTAATGAAAATTGGCTTGGTGCCCTTGTGATATGAATCGGCTTGGTGCCCTTGATTCATGAGAGTTGGCTTGGTGCCCTTGAAAGGTGAAAATGGCTAGTGAGCCCTTGATGAGAAACATGGCTAGTGAGCCCTTGATGACGAAATTTGGCTAGTAAGCTCTTGAATGATGAGAAATGGCTAGTGAGCCTTTGAATGACGAGAAATGGATAGTGAGCCCTTTAATTGATGAGGTATGGCTTGAGAATACACCCTCGCTTATTGACTTAAAATTGTGCTAGTATGAAGCTTGGTTGTGATGATATTATTGTCCTTGAACTGTGATTGCTTTATGCCAGTTATATCGAGGTACCTTGATGTTTGAATGATATGTGGTATTTGTTTCTAATGAGCTTTTGCCTATTGCTTTGTTGTATAGTCTGGGGGGACTGATGGTCTGGTCTAGGTTTAGGGTTTACTTGCTGAGATTTAATCTCACCCCATTGGGGATTAACATTTTTCAGGCCCCAGGCGAAGGAAAACCAAGTTTGCCAAGTATTTATATTCGAAGAAGTAATTAAAGGAAACAGATTTACACATTGAGACCTTAGGGATTGTATTTTGAGTTTGTGGATTTAAAAAGGAATCATTGATACTTGACTACTGTAATTTCTAAGATGTATTTGCCAGCCATGAGGGAAGTACGCTTTCTCCGTCCTAAGTCATCTTGATTTTACATATGTATGGAGATGTCTTCTCGCTCCCGTCTATTTGTTGGATTTTATGAGTTGTAACCCGAGAGATCCTGGGAGTCAATATAAGGATCAGGGTTCGGGGCGTGACATCCCCGTTTAAAAGTGGTATCAGAGTAAGGTCAGCTCGATCCAATTTGATTGAGGTTTGGAGTGATAAGGAGTGATCACTTGAGAATGACTAGATAGTAACACCCTCAGGACTAGGTATTGATTATTAAATCTTGAGGATTATAGGCTTGAACTTAAGTTGTATTCCGATGGTTCTAGAATCGATTTTTATGAATGATCTTGAGTGATGTTGTGATTGAGGTTCAAGTGGAAGCAAGCTGAAATTAAAGAGACATAAGCAGGCAAAAGCACACTTTTAGTGCCAAAAGTTGTGTACGGAGATAACTTTAGTACCAAAAGTTTCAAATGGATCACTTTAGTGCCAACTTTTTTTAAAAACGATCACTTTTAGTGCTAGAGCTGACGTGGCTCGTTAAAAATCCGATAGATGTTATTTTTATTATTTTTTAAGCTGACGTGGCACATCAGAGTTGACACTAAAAATGATCATTTTTAAAAAAACTTGGCACTTAAATGATCCTTTTTAAAAAAACGTTGGCACTAAAGTGATCCGTTTGAAACTTTTGGCACTAAAGTGATCTCCGTACATAACTTTTGGCACCAAAGTGACCCGTTTGAAACTGTTGGTATTAAAGTGATCTCCGTACACAACTTTTGGCACTAAAAGTGTACTTATGCCGACATAAGCATGGATTTTGAGGTAGTAATTGTGCGTGAGGTTAGTAGAGAATTGCTTATGAATGAGGGGTCGATTGGATTATATGATTGTGATTGTGATTTGTCAATGACCTAACTTGATGAGTGTCGCGACCTGTCCGAAAGCGGACGCGGCTAATGGATTACCGATCGCGGGCCTTCCCCCGCACAAGGGTGCGGATCGCGGGCTTTGGATCGGCGCGGGCCCTCCCAGGCCCATACCAAATCGCGGCGGGAGTATTTTTCAAGGGGATTCGACGATAACAGTCGATCGCTTTCGACCTTAGTGTGGTCGTGGTGGCATGTGCAACTTGTGCATGCATTTGGAGTCGCCACCGGTCTTTCTTGGAGGGTAGACCGGAAACCTTATTGACCGATTGGGAGAGATCGATCAATTCTGCGGAACCAGAGATTTTGGGTTCGGGGACTTGGTTACGTTGATGTCATTACCAACGCCCTTTCGGTACCTAACGCAAGTGATTTTCCTAACTAGGATTTCATGCAGGCGCAATTTTGGGTGAGGTAAGTCTGACTTTGCATATTAACCAGTTTAACATGCTCACGTAATCATAGTAAAAAAATAGATGTCAATCACATAAACATCTATCCTACGTGGTGATCATGGAATTATGATTTAATGGGTCTCGAGCCAATGAGACCACATTTAATCATTTTAATATTTTAATAACGGAGAGCCGCTCTTCGCTTCTTCTTGGTTTCTTGAACTCTTCAAGAATTGGGCCCCAAAGAGCCCGCCGACTTAAAAGGCTCATCCACGTAATCCTCGTAGCATTTACATTAACAATTGACTATGCTAAAAATAAAGATTACATGAAAAATAAAAGGAGTACGCAGCCTCCATTTAATAATTACAACCCCAAATATATAAATAATCACCATACATTCATATATACATCAATCACATTGATTAGGGATTTTTCCATGATCACCACCCTTCCACGTAAGTAATAAATTCACAATTTAAAACTTAGGAAGGCACAATAAAAATTCTACGTTGAATCATAATCAGAATTTTTACGTAAAATAAGATAGTCATAAATTTTCGATTCAAAATTGATTTAGTCTCAATTTTTGCTACGTTGATTAATTTATCATATAAAATAATCAACCTCCATTAGCCATGTAAGACGAACAATTCGTTAATACATATTGGCCATAGTATTGCAAAAATTGCAAAAATCAATTAAATGCACGAAAACACCTAAGGATTGGCTCTGATACCACTATTGGGATCCACGTAACACGTAGCGGAAATAAATAACAACCCCTACATGTATCTCCAGAGGCGTACTTCGTGCATTTCAATCGAAAAAAAATCACAAAGCCTCAAAGGGAGTAAATAGATTACCTCTCGTAGCGTGCTTGAACGGAGGTGTCGGTTCGATATTCTTCGATCTCAGCCTCCACAAGTGTTAGGCATCTAGTTCGGACGCACCACCAATTGACGAACGGGGAGACGACTAATAACTCCACAACAATTGTGCTAGCAATATGCGGAATCAATATTCCGAACTTAGTATATTTTGCTCACTCAAGATTATGAGAATATAGAGAGTGTTTGTGTTCTTCTCTCTAAGCTCTCAAAAATTTGCACACTCTACAAAATGTCTCCCTCTTCAACCTCAAAACTCTTGCCATCCTTTTATAGCCAAAAATACCTTCCAATAAATTGTATTTAAAAATAGCACTAACAATTATAAATTCTATCTAAAAATAGCACTCACAAATAAATGACATTTAAAAATAGCACTAACAATAGCACTCACAATTTATAATACAAAAATGCTATTTAAAAATAGCACTAACAATAGTACTCACAATTTATAATACAAAAATGCTATTTAAAAATAGCACTAACAATTATAAATTCTATCTAATAATAGCACTCACAATTTATGATAAATAAATGCCATTTAAAAATAGCACTAACAATAGCACTCACAATTTATGATAAATAAATGTCATTTAAAAATAGCACTAACAATAGCGCTCACAATTTATAATACAAAAATGCTATTTAAAAATAGCACTAGCAATAGCACTCACAATACAAAAATGCTAAAAAAAGGCACTAACAAAGGTGTTAAAAATAATAACCATTATTATTATTACAAGAGTTAAAGAGGTTACCAAACAGTACAAATATGCATAACGTATAAATACGTATGACGTATAAATACATAGAGCATACGTATACATCCGTGAAACCGGGGACTAATTGAAAGAAAAATGTGCAATTAAGCCCTTTTGGTAAAAATTGATTAAATTGGAGGGCAAATTGACCTAATTGCACTTTAAGACTTTAGAATCCAATGTCATAGCTTATAAAAAGTGAGAATTGAAAACTAAAAGACTCGAAAATGATTTTTTTTTTTTTAGGCTCGGTTCGGGTTTATGTTTGTGAAGGAACATAGTGACCCGAGCCGAATTTTTGAGATTTAAAATGATACACTTGAAGAGGAAATTAAAACAAAATTATCGAATATTTTTGGGTATTTTTCTGACCACGAATGGTATTTTTCTGATTTTTTGGGTATTTTTATAATTAAATAAACTCGAAAAATATTAAAAATACCGAAAAATATTTTTTGTTCAAAATTGGTTCCTAAGGCTAAACCAAGGCTTCCAAAGTTGATTTTGTGATTTTATGACCCTTTTTGATATTTTTAATTAATTTTAAAGAATAAAAATCACAATAATAAATGGTAAAAAATCAGGTGTCAACAGCTGCCCCTCTTTGAGAGGAATCTCGTTAGAGGTTTCTCTCAAAGATAAGGTGGCACCTGATTCCTAACCGACTCAACTGGGAAAATGAGAGAAGAAATGTTATGACATCGGATCCTTAAGCCTATTGATAAAAGCTCAAATCAATCCCCGGTTTGCTCTAACAATTTGAACAAGGGCCGGAGTGAGAGAGGCTTACTTGAAGCTCACCTGTCGGATGCTGCCGGTTGCGACGACTTTCAAGAAGATGCGTAGGACTCGTCATTTAGAATATCCTAGGGAGATTAAGCTCTGACCTGTATGGTAGGTCATACCATGATGGGATTCCTAACTGGTAGGAACCTAAGGAAGGCGCATCCCACGCTTTGGGATTTGCCAAGGATTTTGATCCGTATGATGGATCAGACCTTTGTATTGATCCTTCAGGCGGTTTCTACCTTTGGTTGAGTTTAGTTTGATCCTTATGGCGGTTTCTACCAATGATCTGACCCTTATGGCGGTATCTACCATATTTGACCCTTTAGGCGGTATCTACCTTCAAGTTTAGTTTGACCCTTATGGCGGTTTCTACCTGGAATTGACCCTTCAGGCGGTATCTACCTTGATTTGACCCTTCAGGCGGTTTCTACCTTTGGTTGACCCTTCAGGCGGTATCTACCTTGAGCTGACCCTTCAGGCGGTATCTACCTTTAATTTGACCTTTCAGGCGGTTTCTACCTTGAGTTGACCCTTCAGGCGGTTTCTACCATAAGCTGACCCTTCATGCGGTTTCTACCTTGAGTTGACCCTTCAGGCGGTTTCTACCATTGATTGACCCTTTAGGCGGTTTCTACCATGAGTTGACCCTTCAGGCGGTATCTACCTTTGATTTGACCCTTCAGGCGGTTTCTACCATTGGTTGACCCTTCAGGCGGTTTCTACCATACATTGACCCTTCAGGCGGTTTTTACCATTGTGTTGACCCTTCAGGCGGTTTCTACCATTGATTGACCCTTCAGGCGGTTTCTACCATTGAGTTGACCCTTCAGGCGGTTTCTACCTTTAATTTGACCCTTCAGGCGGTTTCTACCTTGAGTTGACCCTTCAGGCGGTTTCTACCATAAGCTGACCCTTCAGGCGGTTTCTACCTTGAGTTGACCCTTCAGGCGGTTTCTACCATGAGTTTGCTTTAAAAAGAGGTCTCATGACGAGGGTTCTCCACGTCCGATGAGACTGCCTAAATTTTCAAAAGGGGTCTCATGACGAGGGTTCTCCACGTCCGATGAGATTTCCTGAATTTTGAAAAGGGGTCTCGTGACGAGGGTTCTCCACGTCCGATGAGACTGCTTGAATTTTGAAAAGGGGTCTCATGACGAGGGTTCTCCACGTCCGATGAGATTTCCTGAATTTTGAAAAGGGGTCTCATGACAAGGGTTCTCCACGTCCGATGAGACTGCTTGAATTTTGAAAGGGGGTCTCATGACGAGGGTTCTCCACGTCCGATGAGACTTTTTCTTTTAAAAGGGTTTTTCTTCCCCTCTTTTTTAGAGATCCCGAAGTTTGTCGGGAATTCAGTTTTTGAAGTAGTGAAAGATTTTATTTTGACAAAACTTCACTTGAGTCTGTTGAGGCGACATTCTGGGAGTTGGGTTCTCCAGGTATCCTGCAGAAGTTTGAGCCTGAAAGATTTTTCTTCACCAAGAAAACGTTAGTAATCTTTGGGAAGACCATGGCTGTCCATTTTGACAAAACCGTATGATTTAAGTTTTAATCATGAAATGTGCATTTTGATGCTGGAGGTTATCCAAAGCATTCTTGCAACATGCAAATGTGATCACAAATCCCTTGCACGGAAAATCTGGATCAACAGTTTGAAAATTCCAAAAAGAGTTTGTTCAAAACATCAATTGGAATATTTCTCGACAATGAGGTCTTCTCACCTGTTTTGCGATCGTGGTTTTTTATAGGGGATGCACTCGATTCCCTACTAACCTGTGCCTAGGTTTTAGGCTCATTCGTAGCGCATACATTTTGATCGGTCGGGAGGTCTTCCACGGGACCGTAATGTTGGGCTTGGATATTGGTCTTCAAGGGGGACTCACTTTTGAGTCAAGGTCATTGAATGAAAGTTTTCACCATCTGCTCCGGGTTTACAAGTCAAGAACCCTGCAAAATGAGAAAGAAATAGTCTTGCTCGTACTTCTTCGAGCTGAGCTATATGTTAACCCAAGTGTCTTAGTCAGAGAAGACTGTTTCAGGGTTGTGATGTTGGTAGGATCGGGGACCGAAAAAGGCTTGTTTTTGGCCCAGAATTTATGAGGGGTTCGACATTGGTGATCATTGCAAATTTGCCACCTGTCCTTTCTTTTCTGCATCTTTAGCCTTTGAGGCGCGCAACCTATCTTGCGGTGTGCACCAGCTCTTTAAGGAGCGTCTCTTGTTGCATTCAGAGACCGACTTTCTCTATGTCTTCGTTCTGCGCTTAATAGCATTCGGGGAGCAGCCTTTTGGATTTGGCTCCTTTAGAGGTTTTTCTCTCTTCCTCACGAGGCTTCATTGGGGGTCAATTTAACAATTTTCACGAGCATCGGCCTTGCTTTTACCAGGCACTTTGCTTTTTCTTAATGCCGTGGATTTTTCTCATTCATTTTTGAAATCCCACTTTTTCTCATCTTCATAGGATCATGTTAGACATATAGTCTAAACATGCTTTCAATATCAGTCCGGGAATTCTCTTCGTAATCCCTGAGTCTTGAACTCTTCCATTTTTGAAGTGGTGCGGCATCCGTCTTGGGATGATCACCAATGGGTTCATGAAATGAATTTGCAGGCTCAAGTTGGCTGTGCAAAGGATTCAGTGTGTGGGATAGAGAAATGAATGCTTCTCGTCATCCTATGGCACTTGGATTACCATATAAACAACACACAAATATTGATGTTAGTCCGAGCAAGAAAATTTCTAACCATTTTCTCCTGATGCTGCTGGACTCACCTCCATTTTGCCCCGATGTAGGGTGGTTCTTGACAGGGTTGAGAATGAAAATCGCCGTTTAAAGGGGTTGTCAATGGTCACCTGTAGTGTTTGGGGATATGAAACGAATGCCTCCGTCATCCCAATCTATGTAATTGCTGCGAATAATCCCTACTTCCGTAGGTCCAGATTTTGCTATCTGATCCGCTCCACTTCTCTCTCAAGTGTGTAGAGGACGTGTTTGGATTAGGCTTTGCCTCTCGTCTTTTGAGAAAACGTCCTTTTGAAAGTTTTGAACAACTTTTGATTGGAAAAATCTCTTTCTTTTTCTCCAAAAATTTTACCCGTCAAGGGGATTTTATGATGCACCATGCATATTCTTATTCATGTTCAGACAACCTCCTGTTTCAAAACATGAATGTCAATGAAGTTAGAATTCTATGTCTTTTCTAGACATCAGATTCTGAGAGCTTTTCTTTTCTTCTCTTTTTTTTATTCAACATCTTCAATGGATTGGGGAAAGAGATACTTACCTGTCTGTCGCAGCTGCGGATCCCTGAAAATGCGGAAGAAACATGTTATTGTACGTTCACGAATTTTTCAAAAAATTAGAACGATACAATTTACCCTTGGTCATGTATTTCCAACAGGTAATACATGGGATGTGAAAACCCGTTTTGCCCTGATGGCAAGCCCCTGTCAAAAACAAACAATAAGTGTCAGTTTGTGTTCCAAAATTCAAGACCAATTGGAACGATACCGCCTTATTCTTGCTTGGCGTTTTCATTTGAACACAAACGCGCGGCTTGCAGAATCTGGCCCTCTACCTTGTGGCCTTGATCCCTCCGTTTGGTTGGCGATGAATCATTCTCAAGGATTTGCCCCAGAGGAGATCCATTTGTATTTTTGGACGCATTCCAGCGCCACTCTTCAGAGTTCCTTTTATTCAAGGAAAAAAGAAATTGTTATCGAAATGCATGTCAAAGCATGAAGTGTGGAAGCGATACTTTTTACCCTCCACTCGATCTTGTAATCAAAGACCATTTCTTGGAGTGCTGACTCCCAAGGTCAATAATTTTATTCGCCTCCTCGTTGGCAAGTTCTTTTCTTTTGAGGCTTTCGGTGCCAACGACTTCCTGTTAAGCGAGTAAAAACTCATGTTAGGCATGTGGTCTTCGAAGACCAAATTGGAACGATACAATGTTACCGTTCACCCATATTCGTATCTTGGGGTTTGATTATGATGCGGACGACTCTATTATTGCGTCCATTGACTTTGCCAGAGGAGAAATGTCATTCTTTGTCCGGCGCACAAATGATTCACTTGCCCCAGTTGGGTGTGATTTGTCGTAGCTAGGTGACGCTTGCCCCAGCTAACTTCATTCATGCATTTTGTTGCAATCCCCATCCTATTTGGGGGTGTCTTTTTCTCTTGGGATTCATGATGACGTCTTACTGATGTATTCCCTTCTTTCGCCGATTATTGACGCTTCTCATTTGATGAAGGTCGTTTCAATATCGTATATTGATGTGGATGATGAGTATTGCTTCGTCTGGATTTGTGGGTGTTGTTCGTGAGATGATTCCTGATTACGTCCAAAACTGCTTTGCCCCAGTTGGGCGATGTTCGTCTTGGCAACATGCCTTAGCACTTTCCGTGTTTGTTGGCAATTTGCAATTCAATTTTGACAACGTCCATGCACTCCCATGGGTTTCGCTGATTCTGATCTTCTATCTCAATTGTCAGAATCTTCAATTATTTTTATCCGTCTCTAGGTGGCTTGACGGCCTTGGGATTTGTCGTGTGGCGGTTTTGTGATTCTCTCGATCATCGTCGCCCTTTGAAGTATTTGATGTTTGCCTGTTGAAGAGAAGAGACCTCATGAGTAAAGGGCATGTATAATTGACTATTGGAGTCGATACAATTTACCCTTGAAAATTATCCTGCGGGAACCGGCATTTCTCCCTTTGGGTTCTCTGTATGCAGGATATGTGCATGATATGCATGTTAGGTATGCTTGCAACGAAAAATGAGTTCGTGCTTTTCACTCTATTCAGAGAAAGCATTTTTATCAGATGTGTCAATCTGCAAAACTTGAATTTTTCTTTTCAAGTGTTCTTTTCACGGAGATTTCTAAATGATGAGAAACTTCTTCAGGTTTTCTCAAAGGTTTTGCTCACAAATTGAGCCATTAGAATGCTCTTGAAAATATTTAGCCACAGTGCATGTCTGAGATGCCATGAAAAGGGGTACTCCCTGTTTGTCATTGGAAAGCACTGCATCATGAGTCCTCTGCTTTTGATCATCATCTGAGAGGAAAAGGAAGGAAGCATTATTCCCATATAGAAAAAACAATCATTTTGGAACGATACGTCCTTTTACCAAATGGATGGCTCCGCTTTAATTGAAATGACTATGGATTTACTATCCCCGCTCTGGTCACTTCTGGCATCCAAGATGCTGGAAATTTTTCAGTGGTCCCATTCATTTTTTTCATCGCCTGCAAGAATGAGAAACCATATCAACTCGTGAACCAGTCAATTTGATTTGGAACAGATACAACTTTTTCGACTTAGGGAAAGCCAATCCTAATTAGGTTGCTCCTTCTTCATAATTTGATTCAATTTGTCATTGCAATCCCAATGGGTGACATCTGTTGAAGGCACATTTCTTTCCGTCTTATAGGGAAGACAAATTTTCCTTCGTTTGTCTTTGACCATCCTATCCTGTAGACAAAAGACATAAAGGTCCCCATCAGGTATAATATTCGAAGGGCTTATTGGAACGATTACAGTTTCACCATCGTTCCATGATCATCTTGCATGTGATCGGATGAGGACATTTTCGACAAATGTATGCCATGTAAAACATGTCCCTCGTGTTTATCCACAAATGGATTTTCCTTCTCTACCTGTTTTTCACCTGAGAGGAAAAGATAGGAAATATTATGCCGGTATCTGATTGAAAATCAATTAGGAACGACACGTCTTTACACTTGACCCGGCTGCCCCGGTTAGGTGGCGTTTGCCCTAGTTAAGTGGGATTTGCCCCATCAGTTGACTCTCCAGGGTGGTCCAGCGCTTTTCCATTCCATCCTGGTTCGTTTAAACTCACGATTGATTCTTCACACAAGTCTTTGGATTTTGATTCATAAGCGGCGCTGAATGACCTTTTGGCTTCGAGGTGTACCAATCATTCACATACATGCGCATGAGACCAATGAGGTTTGACTCTAAAAATCAAAAGATTGGGCTTGGTACCTAAGGCCAAGGTTCCCATCTCGAGTTCTAGAAAGAGCAGATTCCATTGCACAACTATCTTTGCATTGGGGCTCAATCCATAGTTCAAAATGAGCGGAATTGAAAAGTGGATTACCCCGTGTTTTTCCTCACGGAGATTCCATTTTCAATCCATTCTATTGTTTTCCTATAGGCGGCGCCCGGGGTTTTAGGCGCGATTGTGTGTGTTCATGTGTTGTGAGTATCACAATGCAAGTCACGCACAACAGTTTATCAATCGACGCTTCAAATCATCCATACAACATACATTCCTACGCCAACCTGCATAAGACAATGTTAATCACGGACTACACCCCTTATCTCTCCAATCTGCAAAAACATATAACACCTACCATGAGCGGACTTACCTCACCTTCAAGAGCGCCTGCAGGGTTAGAAATATCACTCAGCGTTTTAATTACGGCCTAAGTCCACTTGGGGTCTAGAACCATAGGTTCTAGAACAAAAGTCCCCAGCGGAGTCGCCAGCTGTCGCGACCCGTCCGAAAGCGGACGCGGCTAATGGATTACCGATCGCGGGCCTTCCCCCGCACAAGGGTGCGGATCGCGGGCTTTGGATCGGCGCGGGCCCTCCCAGGCCCATACCAAATCGCGGCGGGAGTATTTTTCAAGGGGATTCGACGATAACAGTCGATCGCTTTCGACCTTAGTGTGGTCGTGGTGGCATGTGCAACTTGTGCATGCATTTGGAGTCGCCACCGGTCTTTCTTGGAGGGTAGACCGGAAACCTTATTGACCGATTGGGAGAGATCGATCAATTCTGCGGAACCAGAGATTTTGGGTTTGGGGACTTGGTTACGTTGATGTCATTACCAACGCCCTTTCGGTACCTAACGCAAGTGATTTTCCTAACTAGGATTTCATGCAGGCGCAATTTTGGGTGAGGTAAGTCTGACTTTGCATATTAACCAGTTTAACATGCTCACGTAATCATAGTAAAAAAATAGATGTCAATCACATAAACATCTATCCTACGTGGTGATCATGGAATTATGATTTAATGGGTCTCGAGCCAATGAGACCACATTTAATCATTTTAATATTTTAATAACGGAGAGCCGCTCTTCGCTTCTTCTTGGTTTCTTGAACTCTTCAAGAATTGGGCCCCAAAGAGCCCGCCGACTTAAAAGACTCATCCACGTAATCCTCGTAGCATTTACATTAACAATTGACTATGCTAAAAATAAAGATTACATGAAAAATAAAAGGAGTACGCAGCCTCCATTTAATAATTACAACCCCAAATATATAAATAATCACCATACATTCATATATACATCAATCACATTGATTAGGGATTTTTCCATGATCACCACCCTTCCACGTAAGTAATAAATTCACAATTTAAAACTTAGGAAGGCACAATAAAAATTCTACGTTGAATCATAATCAGAATTTTTACGTAAAATAAGATAGTCATAAATTTTCGATTCAAAATTGATTTAGTCTCAATTTTTGCTACGTTGATTAATTTATCATATAAAATAATCAACCTCCATTAGCCATGTAAGACGAACAATTCGTTAATACATATTGGCCATAGTATTGCAAAAATTGCAAAAATCAATTAAATGCACGAAAACACCTAAGGATTGGCTCTGATAACACTATTGGGATCCACGTAACACGTAGCGGAAATAAATAACAACCCCTACATGTATCTCCAGAGGCGTACTTCGTGCATTTCAATCGAAAAAAAATCACAAAGCCTCAAAGGGAGTAAATAGATTACCTCTCGTAGCGTGCTTGAACGGAGGTGTCGGTTCGATATTCTTCGATCTCAGCCTCCACAAGTGTTAGGCATCTAGTTCGGACGCACCACCAATTGACGAACGGGGAGACGACTAATAACTCCACAACAATTGTGCTAGCAATATGCGGAATCAATATTCCGAACTTAGTATATTTTGCTCACTCAAGATTATGAGAATATAGAGAGTGTTTGTGTTCTTCTCTCTAAGCTCTCAAAAATTTGCACACTCTACAAAATGTCTCCCTCTTCAACCTCAAAACTCTTGCCATCCTTTTATAGCCAAAAATACCTTCCAATAAATTGTATTTAAAAATAGCACTAACAATTATAAATTCTATCTAAAAATAGCAC
This sequence comes from Rhodomyrtus psidioides, assembly GCA_021437785.1. Taxonomy (NCBI): domain Eukaryota; kingdom Viridiplantae; phylum Streptophyta; class Magnoliopsida; order Myrtales; family Myrtaceae; genus Rhodomyrtus; species Rhodomyrtus psidioides. The sequence goes on along the minus strand of JAILYB010000003.1, from coordinate 14,261,799 downwards.
TCACAAATAAATGACATTTAAAAATAGCACTAACAATAGCACTCACAATTTATAATACAAAAATGCTATTTAAAAATAGCACTAACAATAGTACTCACAATTTATAATACAAAAATGCTATTTAAAAATAGCACTAACAATTATAAATTCTATCTAATAATAGCACTCACAATTTATGATAAATAAATGCCATTTAAAAATAGCACTAACAATAGCACTCACAATTTATGATAAATAAATGTCATTTAAAAATAGCACTAACAATAGCGCTCACAATTTATAATACAAAAATGCTATTTAAAAATAGCACTAGCAATAGCACTCACAATACAAAAATGCTAAAAAAAGGCACTAACAAAGGTGTTAAAAATAATAACCATTATTATTATTACAAGAGTTAAAGAGGTTACCAAACAGTACAAATATGCATAACGTATAAATACGTATGACGTATAAATACATAGAGCATACGTATACATCCGTGAAACCGGGGACTAATTGAAAGAAAAATGTGCAATTAAGCCCTTTTGGTAAAAATTGATTAAATTGGAGGGCAAATTGACCTAATTGCACTTTAAGACTTTAGAATCCAATGTCATAGCTTATAAAAAGTGAGAATTGAAAACTAAAAGACTCGAAAATGATTTTTTTTTTTTTAGGCTCGGTTCGGGTTTATGTTTGTGAAGGAACATAGTGACCCGAGCCGAATTTTTGAGATTTAAAATGATACACTTGAAGAGGAAATTAAAACAAAATTATCGAATATTTTTGGGTATTTTTCTGACCACGAATGGTATTTTTCTGATTTTTTGGGTATTTTTATAATTAAATAAACTCGAAAAATATTAAAAATACCGAAAAATATTTTTTGCTCAAAATTGGTTCCTAAGGCTAAACCAAGGCTTCCAAAGTTGATTTTGTGATTTTATGACCTTTTTTGATATTTTTAATTAATTTTAAAGAATAAAAATCACAATAATAAATGGTAAAAAATCAGGTGTCAACAATGAGTATGAGTTATAAAGAGACGACTGATATTAGTGGATTCAGGCTTGAATTGCGTGATACCTTGATGACTTTTAGCTATCGATTGCTATTGTCAATCTTGGATGAATTGAGATGAGATGTATACAAGGAGTAGTTGGATTGAAAATCAGTTGTGATCGAATGCATATGCATTTGACTTGAATAACGACTAAACTTGAGGTGTATGAATGAATATAAGAAATTGATTCATGTGATGTGACGGTCATTGGTGGAATTAGAAATCCTTGATGGATAAGAATTGATCTGAAGGCGATTGTGGTATGACTAGTAGTGAGAACAAACATGCGGTGCATGTGTTTGTGGCTATGAAATGAAAGTAGAGGAAGGTGCATATGTGAGCTTATCAGTATTAGACTTAATAAACTGTCGCTTGGTATGGGACGAGTTGATGAGATACCTACAAACCGTAATGAAGCATGTTATGGGACGTGTGGAACGGGACTTCCTCCGTAGATGTATGACTTGGGACAACCTGCAACACCCAGGTCTGATGAGGTCGGGGAGTGATCACCAGTACAGAGAGGTACGGACAAGGAGGGGCTCCTCGCAGGCTTCTAAGATAGCTAGGAGGCAAGGATGACCCAAGTCATAAATTGAAAAGGGAAATTCTAGGTATCAGGTTGAGTCTAATTGTGATTAAGTGATGTATGTCACGTGATGGATTTTTAAAGTGAATGTTAGAAAGTGGCATGGCATTTGTAATGGCGCCTATGATTGGCACGGTTGAGAGCCTTGTATTTAGAAGAGGATACCGTTTAAAAAGAAAATTGATGTGTGATTGGCCTGTGAGGCATGTTTTACAGTTGGCATCATATGATTGTTATGGCCGAGGTCTAACTGAGAGATTAGGTGGTGTGAGGAGTTTATACTCCATTGAATTGATGTCTTCTGAAAATGAGATAGCATGTCGTGTTTGTGATAGAGTGGCAAATGCCTGATGCTTAAAGTATGAGCGTTTGACTCATAGAAGTGATGCCTTGAGTACCTGCTTGATGTTGACATAGTTGAGTTTTGGCCTAGTTGAGGCTTGCCTAGTAATTGGCTATTGTTGCGACCCTCTCGAGCGGATCTCGAGTGGCGAGGGTTAATGGGCCGTCCCATCTAGTCGGACGCGGGCCTCTCCCAAGGCCCGTTACCCAAGTCGCAACGGTGGTATACGTAGTCGACCTTCAGTGCGGTCTGGTGACATGTGATACGTGTACATGCCAAGGAGTCGGCCCCAATCGTTTATTGGAAGGTATGATAGAAAATCCTATTGAATAGTTGGGAGCATTCTATCCAATTCTGCGAAAACCAAAGAAATGAGATCGGAGACTTTGTTACGCCAACTGTCAGAGTTGACGCCCTTTCGGCACCTAAGTTGAATGATTTATCTAACCCTAGGATTTCATGCAGATGAGTGAGGTGCGAACCCTAAATTTAAGAGTTCGTGCAGATAAGAATGACTATCCTAGAAAATACATTCAATAAAATGATTGCGCAAATCAAGGATCCAAAACGTGCGGATAAATCACATGAAAGCAACGTGGCATCCCTAGTAAGACCCTATTAGCCCAGAGAAATGTCAATCAAGACTCATGAGTGTTTTCGACATGATTTACCCTTGAGAGGCAAAATCATAATTTTGCAGAGTTTTGGGACAACTGGCCCTAAAAGGGTAAATTTGTCATTTCAGATGAAATATGGAGTCAAAAGATGATGGAAATAAGATTGGTAACCAAACCAATCCATTTCCTATTTTTCATGAATTTTCAAGAATTTTCAGGAATTTTAGAAGCGATTTACCCTTTGAGGGGTAAAATCGTCATTTCAGGTGAAGACGAGAAGTGAAAATCTCAAACAGAAGGATTGGTCAACCACCTAACCCAAATCTTAATTTTGAACAATTTTCAGGACTCGATGAGAATAGGGACGACGATTTACCCTTTGAGGGGTAAAATCATCATTTTCAAAAAAAGACGAGATTCGAGAATCCAAGCAAAAGAATTGGTCACCTAACTGACCATAATCATTATCATGGCATTCTCGACCTATCTCGTATACAGAGTAGAGGCAATTTACCCCTAAAGGGTAAAATCGTCAATTTCAAGAAGAACGGATAAGAAATCTCAAAAATAGGATTGACCAGTTGTCTATGATCAATCCTCAATTTTTGGAAATTTCTGGAGTGTCTAGGAATTGTTTACAATTTTCCTACTTTTTTTTGGATTTTCTAGAATTTTCTAACATTTTTTTTAGAATTTTCTAGAATTTTTCCAATTTTTTTAAATTTTTTTTAAATCATTTTTGATATTTTTATTATTGAAAAATATAATTCGGACCCGATCGACCCGACCACTTGGGCCAGAACCCGGCCCAGACCCGGACCTGGGCGACCCACCGCACCGAAACGATGCCGTTTCCAGTTTTTCTAATTTTCGATTATTCGGATGTAATCCGACGGTTCTTATTGAACAACGTGGCTACTCCACGGCCTCAGGATTAGCTGACTAAAGCCTACGGCTTAGATCAAAAGACGACTACTCCTCAGTCGTTAGATCTGATTACTTAAACCTACGGCCACGATTAAAAGCTAAGACTTGATTTGGATCGTCCATCTTCACTAACCTAAATGACACCGCTCGACCCTTTACCTAAACGGCACCGTTTCAGTGTGTTTTAATTTTCTGATTATAAAACCATTTTTGGATATTCCTAATTACTAATCGGACGGTAATTAAAAATTGGACTCGATTAATCTAGACCGTCCGATCTAAACTGACTCGGCTTAACAGACTAACGGTCCAGCCAGCTCGACATTCACGTGGACCAATCATATGCTGCCACCTAAGAACGTTGACCCGCTGACCTGCCACGTCATCGTCTTCAACCTCTCGACGTATACCATAGAATGGACGACCGAAATTCCTCCGGCGCCGATCGACGACCAAACCTAGACCGATTGACATGGAACTAGTGTCGTTTGGCTCGTCTCACTCTCTAGTTTCACATATCTAAGAATCAAAGCATTCTATCCATAGAATTAAAGGCAACAGGCAAAGTGCCGAGTACGACCATGGTAGTTCAATCGCGAGATTCAAAGCATTTCAGGCCAATTAATTCACAGATAAGCTTGATACGAAGTTCATGAAACTTACCTCGAGCTTCGATTGAGCTCGCACGGCCTAGATTTGGCTAGGCGAGATTGAACAGTGCTCGGTTTATGGCGGAAAGTTTGGAGACTCGATTCGAAGTGTTAAAGAAAAACTGATGCAAAATAAAGATACGATGATGGTCAATGATGTTTGGGGAATAAAACGCACACACTAAATGCAAGAATGAACGTGAGACAGGTGAGTCGCCATTGATACACAGTGAGGAGCTCGAAACTGCGACTCACCCTTTTTCGCGATTTCAAAGGGCGCGACCTGCGGCGATCGAATCCTGGTGCTTCAGGCACGGTTCCAGCGGTCTTCTTTGGCTTCGGTTTGGCTGGAGACGGCCTAACCAGCGCCTTACAGTCAAGCTCAAGTTCTCGACGACGAGAGTCAAAGAACGAGCTCTCTCTCTCTCTCTCTCTCTCTCTCTCTCTCTCTCTCTCTCTCTCTCTCTCTCTCTCTCTCTCTCTCCCTCTCTCTCTCTCTCTCTCTCTCTGACATTCTGAATTTTCTGCCACTTTGAGATTATGGAGTGAGAAGAATCTATCGAAGTATTTCAGTTTTATTTCGCTCGGATTTGATCAATCCTGAGTAGACTAACCAAAAGGGAAAGGCTAACGCAAGACAAGGTACGTGAACCTAGGAAACTCGAAAAAGGAATGACGCTTTGACCATAAGGATTGTCGTGGGAACAATTAGAGCCAATAAGGCCGATCAGATGACGATTTAAGAATCCATTGCTAGCGTTATACGATTGTGTTGTTCCTGGCTAGGCTATACACTTAGAGGGGGTGAATAGGTGTATATATCGAATTTCGATGAATAGTGGGGAATTGATAAAACAATCGAAATTGAGATAACACAAGTGATAGCAAAGTATTGCAGTGCTTCTGCCAGACGGTTAATAGATGCAGTTGATAGAGGCAGAAAGAGTAGGAAAGCGTTGCACACGAGATTATATTGGTTCGGCTTTTGAGGGCCTACATCCACTCTCCCACACTAACAGCCTACTGGCTGGATTTTACTAAGTATCCGAATAAGAGATTACAGAAACACGAGTGACTGCTTGAACTTCCACAACTTCAATAGAAGCGGACCATGCCTCTGCCAAGATTTTTCACTCAGTACTCTTTCTCTGCTTCACTCTCTCTTACGGGATTCACTAAGGTGCTTTTAGACAAACAATAAAGCTCTCTTTGAATGAGGTTTGTTCTTTCTTGGTTCTCGTCCGTTCTTTGAACTTCATGCTCTTTATAGTCCTCGTCCTCCAAGCTCCCCGCTGGACAGATCCACTCCGAGGATCAATCACCAAAACTAGCCGTTGGTCGATTGACAAAAGATCACTAGTCGTTTACGGTAAGATACACCAGAAATTTGGAAAGATATATTCGCCCATACAAATATATCGAAGACCTTTAAACAAAGAATCTAATTAAGATATTTGCCTAAACATTGAATTGGCAATCAGGATAACCTTTAAAACGAAAACCTTTAGAAAATCATTTTGATTGACACAATGACGATATGACTTAACATCGAAATCTTTTTCCAGATCATTGACCGTTAGTGGGGAAGTTTGATCTGCTACAACAAAAAATAAGATTTAGTCGGAATATATAATCGAAGTATGTGAACGTCCACCTAGTGTGCCTCTGCCATATGGTTTGCCTGCTTCTATCAAGATGGATATGTTAGGGATAAACACCGTGAAATATATATCCTTCAAGTTCAACCAAATTCTATTTATCAAGACATGAATGGTTTTGTTTACGTCAAAATCAACAATAATTTCCTAACAATCTCCCCCTATTTTTATGGAGACAAAACCATTTTCTCGAATTTCGATAAAACTTATAAAGAGCATAGCAAACTTACAGAACAGTCTGGCTGTGTTTCTCCCCCTTTTTGTCACCATCAAAAGATCAGAGATAGTCATAAGGCAAACAATTTATTTAAACATGCAATTTATAGTACGTTAGTACATTGCATGCTAGCATAACCATGATAGAAAATGCAACAAAGCATGAGGGTGGAGAATCATTTTGGAGGTTGTGAAGAAGAGGATGGTTTGGATGTGGCAATGTCAAAGGGAATGCGAACAAGGTTGAAGGTGGTCAAGTCCCGCAGCCGCATATCGAACACCTCTGTCAAGTTCTTCATTTCTCGGGCCAGCAAAACTTGGTTCTGAGCAAACATAACCAGATCCCCTGAAACCTGGTCTTGAGCTTTCTTGACCTCAACTGGTAGGCAGCTTTCGATGGACTTCAGGCGAATTTGAAGAGCGTCAGTTTGCTTGAAAAGTTCTGCCCGTAGAATATTGATCTATTGCTGCATCTTTTCTTGCCCATGCTGACGGTTTAAGAGATGCTGTGTGAAGTTTTCAAGTGCTTGTATCAATTTCTCCCCCTAATTGTCAGCCCCTTCTTTAAGACTGGCAAGATCAAGTTTGTCAGCAAGAACAGTTCGCTCCTCTTCACGTTGAGCTCTTTCACTGCGAAGAACTTCAAAGTATTCTTCGCAAAGTTGTTGCTTTTCCTCCTCTCTTTTTGCTCTTCGTGCCTCTGCTTCATCAAGTTCTTCAGCTTTTCGTTTCTTTTCTTCCTCAATGACTCTCGTGACAGCTGCTGTGGCTGCAAGTTGAGCTTGAGTGATGCTTTCCTTCTCAAAAAGAGCATCTGCTTCTGCCTGTGCCTTGGCAGTAGCTTTTGCTTTTGCTTTGGCCTTTTCAAGCAATCTGGCATGGGTCGCAGCTTCCAACTGAGTCTGTGTTGCTGCTTCTTCTTGAGCTTCTTCACGAATCTGAGTGTCCAACTCTCGAATTATGTCTTCAGTTTGTTGAATAGCCTGCTCCTTTCCTTCAAACAAAGCTGTGGCACTCTCTTCCAATTCACTACTCTTTTCCAGTAGAGTAGTTTCTCCCTTTTCCATCTCCTCGGCAATTTGTGCATCTATCGCAGCTTGAGTAGACTTGTGGCTTAAAGGTGATGCATCGCCAGAGATAGTATTCTCAGAGTCAGAGGAGACAGAATCCTTCTTGACTCTTTTTCCTTTCTTGGGGAACGCATAAGCTTTCATTAAAGCTTTTCTCTTTGGTCTTCCTTTCAATTTCACCAATGTTGCACCAATGATCTTCTTTGCAGCATCATCAAGATCACAGCCTATCTTGATGATCTGGCCGTCCTTATCCATCCAGCCATAAGGAGTGACAGAAAAATGCATCTTAAATAATGTATCAGCGCCTATTGTCATACATGGCAGAATTTCTTTCTTCATTTTCGAGGGGGATTTGACATCCAATGCTCGAAACAGTTTGGTAATGAGAGCTCCATAAGGAAGTTGACCAGCTCGCTTTGTGATAGTGCGATACATCTGAAAAATGATGGTATGTGCCAGCGAAAAAGTTTTGCCTTTGACAATTGCAGCCATCAATCGAGCTTCATACCTTGACACATCAGTAGTGGATGAGGCTTTAGGACGAATACATCCAATGAGAATCTTGTGCACGATTCTGTATATCAGAGGCATGGCAACATAGTTGATATGTGTCCCGATGCTTCTTCGATAGTCAGTATCTTCTGTGATCAACTTGTAAGCTTCGTTAGACGAAATCTCGATTTTCACAAAGTCAGACGCTCTTACTCTAATGAGAGATGCTATAAGGTTGGCAGACACAACATACCAAAAATCACCAATAGTGAAAGTCATCCTGTTCGAATTCTTTGTGAAATGCAAGTTGGAATAAAATAGAGCCACCAATTCAGGGTATACAACTTTAGAATCGGTACAAAAAGTTAGAAAGTCTAATTTCTCAAACATCTCAGTGACAAGAATACCATGACTATCAAGATAGTCAAAATCGACCATCTTATGTGGCATTACTTTTCTTGCCGGAAAGCTTTCAAAAGAGTCATAATGTTGTTGACTCTTGAACAGTTTGGGTCGAAATTTTGTATCTTTTGCAAATCCACCAAAAGCTCGAAAGTTCTCAAACAGCAAATCATCGTCATCAGTAGCCCTTACCCTAGACTCGGTGTCATCTCCTCCTTCCGTAGAGTCGTATGCTTCCTCTACATCAGCACTAACCATTTCCTTGCCTTTCGATGTACCAATGTTCTGTTTCTCAACACTGGCAGAATCAAGAGGACTGACAAATTTCCTAACCTCAGTCTCAACATCTGATTCTGAATCGAACCCAAAATTCTTCACAAATTTTTCAACAGCACGATCATCCATCACGGATTCACGCATGAGGGTTATGGATTTCTGTATCCCCTCTAGAGTTTGTAACGAGGAAGGAGTGGAAATACTCGAACCTGGACTCGGGTGTGTGTCAGGAGTATGAAATACCTGTAAAGTTCCCTCCTTTGGGGGTGAGTTATTAGACCCACTAGATCCTCGTTCGGCAGAAGAAACTTCCATGCTATCTGAGTCTTCGTCCACTAAAGAAATGTGTGAGGGTCCGCGTTATGAGAGGCGGGCGGCTTGAGCGGAAGTCCTTTGGGACCGGCGAACAGAGGTGGAAATCTTCTTTGGTTCGAGGGAGACAAGTTTACGAGGCATGATGAAGAAGATGAATAGTTTTTGTGTGGAAAGTTTGAATTTTTAGAAGATACGAGAAAGTTGATGGTTTTTTGAAGGGCGGTCGTGTGTGTGAAGTGTGAGAAACTGTTCCTTTTATAAGGACAGTGTAAAGAGCGGTTATTAAAGGCAACTTCCCGAGCGGATTTCCAAGATGGCCGTGAAAGTATGGATTTTTGAGAAATGGTAACGGGTAGTTTTTCTTGGAAAGTGAATATGCATGATAATATTCAATCAATCAATCAATTACAGCATATTTGAATAAGATCATAAGAGATTTGAGATCATACCTTCGCTTCTTAGCAAATTGGAGAGGATTTTATTTCCTTTCTTTCAGCCCCTGTTTCTTGCATCTACTCAAGATTTCATAGGAATGTTAGTAATTCCAAGCTTCTCTTTAATAAAATTGAAACTTCCTTTTTCAAGTGGCTTCGTAAAAATGTCAGCCAATTGATTTTTAGAACCAACAAACTGAATGTGAACATCGTTGTTTTGCACATGGTCTCTTATGAAGTGATGCTTGATCTCGATGTGCTTCGCCCTTGAGTGAAGAACAGGATTTTTTGTCAAGCTAATGGTGCTTGTGTTGTCACACTTAATCTCAACGTTGGATTCCTCAATATTATAGTCTTGAAGTTGTTGCTTCAACCACAAGATTTGTGTGCAGCAGCTTCCCAGAGCAACATATTCCGCCTCTGCCGTGGATAGAGCCACTGTACTCTGTTTCTTGGAGAACCACGATTCCAGCATGTTTCCCATTAGTTTGCATGTTCCTGATGTGTTCTTTCTATCAATTCAACATCCAGCATAGTCAGCATCAGAATATCTAATAAGAGAGAATTTTGATTCTCTAGGATACCACAAACCAAGTGAAGAGAAAGTGCTGACATATCTAACGATTCTCTTGACAGCAGAGAGATGTGACTCTCTTGGATCTGATTGAAAAAGAGCACACATACACACACTGAAAAGAATATCTGGTCGAGAGGCAGTAAGATACAGTAGAGATCCAATCATGCTTCTATAGAGTTTTTGATCACATTTTTCTCAGTATCATCTTTCAAGCTTTGAAGAATGAGACATTGGAGTTTCAGTCTTTTTGCATTTATCAAGCCCAAATCTTTTCACTAATTCCTTTGCATATTTTTCTTGACAAATAAACGTACCTTCATTTCCTTGTTTGATTTGTAACCCAAGGAAAAAATTTAACTCACCCATCATACTCATTTCAAACTCATTTGTCATAATCTGCGAAAAATTCTTACACAGAGTTCCATTAGTATAACCAAAAATGATATCGTCAACGTATATTTGAACTAGAAGAATGTTCTTACCTTCCCTTTGAATAAACAGAGTAGTGTCTACTTTACCTTTTTCAAAACCATTTGAGATGAGGAAAGTACTCAGCCTTTCATACCAAGCCCGTGGTGCTTGTTTTAGACCATACAAGGCTTTGTTCAGTTTGTACATATAATCGGATCTGTTTGGGTCTTCGAAGCCTGGTGGTTGATCTACGTATACCTCTTCTTTGATATAGCCGTTCAGGAACGCGCTTTTGACATCCATCTGAAAAAGCTTGAAACCATAATAACATGCATATGCTAATAATAATCTTATGGCTTCTAACCTGGTGTCGCGACCCTCTTGAGGTTGTCGGGCTCTCGAGGGCTAATGGGCCGTCCTGTCTGGTCGGACGCGGGCCTCTCCCAAGGCCCATTACCCAAATCGCAACGGAGGTATGCGTGATCGACTTTCAGTGTGGTCTAGTGACATGTGCTAAGTGTGCATGCCATGGAGTCGCCACCAATCATTTTTTTAGGGTATGATTGGACCACCCAATCGAATAGTTGGGAGTTTCTATTCAATTCTGCGAGAACCAGAGAAATGGTTTCGGGGACTTAGTTACACCAACTGTCAGAGTTGACGCCCTTTCGGTACCTAAGTTGACTGAATTTTCTAGCCTGAGATTCATGCGGATGAGTAAGGTATGAACCCTAAATCTAGAAATTCATGTAGATAAGAGTGATTATCCTAGCAATCACAATCAGTAATAAAATGCCCAACTCAAGGAATCTAGATATGCAAATAAATCACATGGCATTTCTAGTAAGGTCCTATTTATCAATCACAGCTCAAGAATGATTTAGCTGTCCTAGCCATTCTACACACGATCTAACCTAATAAAAGCATTAGGAAGCATCGAAGGAGTTCGAGAGTACTCACATGGGGTTCGCCGTGCCCTGGTTTGGTCTTGGACGAGCTATCGAGCTCATGCCGACCCGATTATATTTGGGGATCCACTCGGCGTTTTACACCATGAAATCATGTGAAACAAAAACGAAAATATTCAGCAAGGGGCATTTATTGTAGATGGTGGTCAATCTAATTGGACGTCAAGACTAAAAAAGATGTAGAAATTTACAAATTAAAATACTCGAATGACATTTTTTTGCCAAATTCAACTCTATGCGTCGTGAAGAAACACATGCAATTGAACTTGAATTTTGACTATTTATGAGTTCAAAATGTAAAAGAAATTAAAATAAAAATATTGACTATTTTTCTATATTTTTACGACATCGAACGCTATTTTTCTTCATTTTTCATGTATTTTTCTATTTTTGGAAAATATTAAAAAATATTTAAAAATATGAAAAATTATTTTTTTTTTATCAAAAATGGTTCCTTTAGCTTGGTCAAGGCTACCAAAGATGATTTTTTTATTTTTTTAACTTTTTATAGATTTTTTATGAATTTTTTAAAAATAAACTATGAAAGACTGATCAAAAATCAGGTGTCAACAGCTGCCCCTCTTTGAGAGGAATTTCGTCAGAGATTTCTCTCAAAGACAAGGTGACACCTGTGTTCCGATCAACTCGACTAGGAAAAGAAAAGAAATCATGACATCCAATTTTCATGCCCATCAATGTGTGCTTTTCCTTAAAAAGAGATGTGCTCATTCAATTCCCTGATATGATGTAAGAAAGTTAAGGAGTAGATAGACTTCCCTGCCCCTTACCTGCCGAATGCTTGCGGCATTTGCTGTGTCGATGGGTTCAAGTAGATTCCTAAGGACTTGTCATCGGAGTGTCCTGGGAATGTTAAGCTCTGACCTGTATGGTAGGTCAAACCATAATGGGATTCCTAACTGATAGGAACCTAAGGAAGACGCATCCCACATTTGGGAATTTGCCAAGGGTTTTGATCCATGTGGTGGACTAAACTAGAAATGGCTTGCCTAATGTAAGGCTTATTAGGGAAAACGACTCCTCCCGCGTTCGGGATTCATCAAGGTTTTGATCCGTATGGTGGATCGGACCATTGGGTTGATCCTTCAGGCGGTCTCTACCAGTCCTTTGACCCTTCAGGCGGTTTCTACCATTCATTGACCCTTCATGCGGTTTCTACCATTGAGTTGACCCTTCAGGCGGTTTCTACCATTGGTTGACCCTTCAGGCGGTTTCTACCATACATTGACCCTTCAGGCGGTTTCTACCATTGTTTTGACCCTTCAAGCGGTTTCTACCATACATTGACCCTTCAGGCGGTTTCTACCATTGTGTTGACCCTTCAGGCGGTTTCTACCATTGATTGACCCTTCAGGCGGTTTCTACCATTGAGTTGACCCTTCAGGCGGTTTCTACCATTTATGAGATTCCAAATTGATATGAATCAAAGGATGACGTACCCGCTCTTCGGGGCTAGTCGGAGACTCGATCATTCTGTGGATCGGTCTTAGAAAAGATTTGCCTACTAAAAGGCTTCACCTAAGGATGACGCACCCAGTCTTTGGGGTGGCCAAAAGTCCTGTAGAAAGCTTAGACCTGAAAAAATTTTCCTCGCCAAGAAGATATTAGTAATCTTTGGGAAGACAATAATTGTCTAACTGACAAAATTCTACGACTTAAGTTTTAGTCATGAAATGTGCATTTTGATTGTTGGAGGTTATCCAAAACATTCCTGCCATATACAGATGTGATCATAAATTCCTTGCATGGAAACTCTAGATCAAACAATTTGAAAATTTCAAAAAGAGTTTGCTCAAAACATCCATTGGAGTATTTCTCACCCAAGAAGGCTCCTCACTGCTCTGTGATAATGATCTTTAATAGGGAAAGTGCTCAATTTCCTACTGACCTGTGCCTGGGTTTCAGGATCATTCGCAACGCATACATTTCGACCGATCAGGAGGTCTTTCACGGGACCGTAGTGTTAGGCTTGGATATCGGTTTCCAAGGGGGGCTCACTTTTGAGTCAAGGCCGTTGAACGAAATTTTTCACTATCTGCTCCGGGTTTACAAGTCAAGAACCCTGCAAAATGAGAAAGAAATAGTCTTGCTCGTACTTCTTTGAGCTAAGTTATACATTAACCCAAGTGTCTTAGTCAGATAAGACTACTTCAGGGTTGTAACATTGGAAGGATTGGGGACCGAAAAAGGCTTATTTTTTGCCCAGAAATTGTGAAGGGTTTGACATTGGTGATCATTGCAAATTTGCCACATGTCCTTCGAAGAACATCTCCATTTCTTGAAGTGTACACTCCTCTTTTAGAGCGCACAAGGATGTTTAAAAGCGTCTCTTGTTACATTAAGAGACCGTCTGTTTGTGTGTTTGCAATTTGAGCACGACAACATTTGGAGAGTAGTCATCTTGATCTAACTCCTTTGCAGGGTCTTTTCATCGTCTCTCTAGACTTTACTGGGGATATTTTGAATAGACATCAGCCTTGCTTTTTACCAGGCACTTTGCTTTTTCTTGATGTCTAGGGATTTTTCTTTTCCCTCTTTTTTTAATCCCGTGTTTTTCTTTTCTTTTGGAGCTAGGATTTTCGGCAATCATGCTAGATATGCAACTTAAACTTTGGCACGCTTCCATTCCTAGAGTGATGTTGCCTTTGCTTTGGAATATGCAATGATCACCAATAGGTTGATGAAATGAATTTGCTGGCTCAACTTGGTTGTGCAAAGGATAACAGTGTGTAGGATAGAGAAATGAATCATTCTCGTCATCCTATGACACTTGGATTATCATATAAACAACTCACAAAGATTTATGTTAGTCCGAGCAAGAAAATTTCTAACCGTTTACTTTCTGATACTGTTGGACTAACCTTCATTTGCCCCAATGTGGGGTGGTTCTTGACAGGGTTGAGAATGAAAATCGCCGTTCAATGGGGTTCTCAATGGGCATCTGTAGTGTTTGGAATGAAGAAATAAATGCCTCTGTCATCTCGATCCATGTAATCGTTGCGAATGACCCTTATATCCATAGGTTAAGGTTTCGCTATCATTTCCAATCTCCTCATCTCTCAAGTGTGTATGGGACGTGTTTGGATTAGGCTCGCTTCTCTTATGAGAAAATACCCTTTTGAACAGTTCAAACGACTCTTATTGGAAAAATTCATTTCATTTCATCAAGATTTATCCTTCAAAGGGATTTTATGATGCACCATACATGTGTAATTCATGTTCAGACAATCTCATGTTTTAAAACATGAATGTCAATGAAGTAAGAATTCTATGTCTTTTTAGATGTGAGAATCAAATTAATTCTGAAAGTTTTTAATCTCCAATGAATTGGGAAAAGGGATACTTACCTGCCCATCGAGGCTGGAGATCCTGGAGATATAAAAGGGATATGTCATTGTATATTCTAAAACTTTACAAAAATTGGAACGATACATCTTACCCTTGGTCATATGCTCCAACGAGTGTACAAGGGTTGTGAAAATCTGCACTTCACATAGTAACACAAGATTGTTGGGTGTTCTAAAGTTCTTTCGACTTCTTGGTTTTTGGAGAAAAATGAAACTTACATGTCTGCCTTGATGGCGAGCTCCTGCCAAGGATAAATATTAAGCATTATTTTGGGTTTCCAAATTCAAAACAAATTGGGACGATACTACTTTACTCTTGATTTGAATTCCTTCTGCATGCCAATGTGCGGATTGTAGAAGCCGGCCCTCAAGCTTGTGGCCATGATTTCTTCGTCTGGTTGGGCAACGAATCCACCTCGAGGATTTACGTCGGAGGAGATTCATTCATCTTTTTGGGCGTGTTTCATGCACTGTTTTGTTATTTGAATGCATGGCTTCTTGGGTGCCTCATCTCTGTTCATCACCTGAGAGGAAAATGAGAGAACATTATCCCCGCATCTGATTGAAAATCATTTAGGAACGATACGTTCTTTTTACCAAATGGGTGGCTCCGCGGCCAAATGTGTTTTACATTGAAAGGATGGATTCCATTACGCTCTGCGGATGATAACTATCGCTTCGGGGACTTGCCCCACGGATCAAACGATGAATTTGATGTCTTCGGCTTCGACATGCTTTCCAGATGTAGGAATGGTTTGCCCCCATTTTCAGTGGAGATGGGTTTTGTCGAGTGGGCAAGATCAAAAACTCATCCTAGATTTGGCTTTAGTCGAAGGTTGAAATCCCGACCTTGGATAAGCGAATCATGATTCATCTCCTTCTGCTTCGGATTTGTCATTTGCGTGCTTCACATTTTACAATACCAACTTCGCCGCTTGATGAAAATGAATCGATGATTTTCGAATTGCCCCAAGTTCTATAGTCATCTGCGTCGAATCTCTTTGAACTTCATCGGGTGATAGACAAACTGATAAAATGATTTTTCAATCCTGAGATCGAACTCCTGACGTTTCGTACCACTTCCAGTTCACTGACTACCAGGACAAAGCACTATTGGCGTCCCTAACTGGTTCGTTTTTTGTTATAAAATTCTTGAAGCAGTTAGCGACCCCCATCGAGAATGAAACAAGCTCAATTTAGAGTTCATAACGACTAAAGGTCCCTTAGAACGATACAGAGCTAACCGTCTTTGAGCTCGCTCGGGCTTTTGCTCGCATTTTCCTATGTGAAGCCTTTAAATGTTTTTCTTCGTGGCGTTCAATTGATTCGCCTCGACTCTAATCTAACAAGGGATTGTTGTACTCAAGCATGATGATGCTCGCAGGTAGTACTGATCGCTGCCCCAGATTAACTCTAGGCATTAAGGAAGATTATCTTGCATGGAAGACTTTATGACAGAAAGATTAATGATACATCCATTCACATGTGCCTAGTTCCCTTGAGGATTCTCGGTGATCAGCCAGCTACACCATGAATCAGACATATAATCGTCATTTTGGATCATAACTTCATAAGTCCATCAGTTTTAAACTGATCGATCCAGATATGGAGCTCCTCATCAAGGAAATCTTTTGATTCTTCGAGCAACTGATATTCGGGTTGACCATCATCGCTTGGCGTTGAAGGATTCCTGTTTCTGTTGTGAGCGATCTGATTCTTCGAGCTAGAACCTTCGTCGTTGCTCGAGATTATAAGAGGATGATTGATCGGTTCACTATCAAAAGCACCTTCCATTTGGGAATGGGAGAAACAAAAATCCTCAAAGCATCCGCCCGCTTGATCTTCCGAAATCATATGCCCAAGCCGGGCAGATCTTTGAACACTAGGCGCAATATGTTGATCGGGGATAGGAAGAGCACTAGCGAAAAGTTGCTGCTCAAACCAAGGAGTTCGTACCTGCTGCACTTGTGGCATATACTCTTGAGGGGTGCTGAGATGATTCGGGGGAATATTCTGATTAGCGCCCAAGTAGTCGATGGTGCTGCTACCAGCTTGGTCGGTGCCTAAATTCGACAGGGTATTTCTTACTTCAGGGGCATTGTAGTTATAGCCATGCCTAGTGTTTAGGCACAAGTTGAGTTCTTTCAGGTTCAGTGCTGTGTGGCGCTGTCTTAGCGCCCTTCTGTAGCTCTTGAGGTGACTCGCGACTCCATCTTTAGTGAGTCCTGGTATGTTCATGATCTCAAGTATGCGCGTTGGATATGCTGAGTTGATCCCTAGTTGCTGAACCGCACTAAGGAACTTGAGATGAAGCTCGGGGGACCAATTGACCCTCGTCTTCTTGCGACCCGGAACAGTGTTGACAACTTGGCTATTGCTCTCTGGCCTATTTCCAGTAGAATTTGATCGAGCCAGAAATTGTTGTGGAGGGAATTCATCAGCTTTGGATTGGTCGGTCGTGATAGTAAGCTCATCGTTAAGGAAACTCCAATCATGGTGACGCATATCACATCCTTTAGAAGGCATCGATATTGACTTCGTAGAATTGATTTGTTCATGCATATCTCCAACAAAATCCGATTGTATCGAAGATGGTTCGAGGGAGTGGGGTGGTGAATGAGCATTTTCAATCCTCATATAAGGCTTATCAAGGAACATTTCGCCGAGAGTGATAGGGCCACCGCAATTAAGGCAAGCGATAGTGCTGGGAGCTTTCTTATACCTCATGTTCTCCGCTCGAAGCTTTTCGTTTTCCTCCTTTAGAATCGCAAGTTCTTGACGTCTGTGTTGAGCCCTCAATTTGGCTCGCTTATTTTGAAACCAAAACTTGACCCTCAAAGGTTTCATCCCTAGCTTCTGGCCCAATTCATTTCTTTGTTTCATGTTTGGGAGAGGGCATTCACTAAAGAAAGCTTCAAGCTCTTGGATTTCATTCTGAGTGTGGCACTGGCGACGTTTCCTTTTCCGAGATTGACCATCGCTGCTGCTGTTGTCGTCGCTGCTGAGCTCCTGAACTTCGTTGCCGAAAGGGTTGGGTTCTGTGGTTCTGGTACCAGACGCCATCCTGGAATCTTCGAGATCTCTCAGTAGTTCATTTTCTGAGATTTTTGGATCAGTCGCCTCTAGCAACTGATGGTAACCCTCAAACATGTTGGATCGAGAAATGTTCGATCAATTTTTGCTCACTCAGGGTTCTCTACTCTCTCATGTATGCTCACTCTCTCTAAATTTTCTTTTGAGTGGTTCTGTATGCCCATGAAACGTTCTTTAAACATGGATGAAGATCATCAGGCAAGCGTTGCTCCCAAGATTTCGTATTTCCCGCTTTGTCGTCTTCTTTCTTCTTTTCAACGTGGAGGGACACCAAATCGATTTCCTTTTCTCGATATCCATGTCTGTCTCCCACTTATTTTCAAAAAGGTGGAACTACGCTCGCCTCCTGCTCAGTTTTTTAATATGATGGGACCGCCAAATCCTTTCGCAACTTTTTTCGATAGTTGCGCTTAACTCCCGCTCAATTTTAATATGGTGACACCGACATATCTTTTTACAACTTTTTTAGGTTTATCAAGCCTGAAATCGCGGACTGGGACAGATCTGATGGTTCACCGAAAGAGCCACCACTGCTTTACCCAATTAACTTGGCTCCACGAGCATTATTGCTATGCCTTTCTTCATTCTCGAGTTGCTATAAAAGGAGGAGTTAATGCAGAGAAGATTAACACTCTTACATAATTGCCTTTTCTTATTTTAATCACTCTACCACACTCATCTTCTTCTCCCCCACTCCAACGAAAATGACCTCCTCTCCTATTCGCGCTTTCTCGGCCGAAAATTTGGCCCAGTGGGAAAAACTCTATAACCTCCTCGGTCGAGGCTATGCTCATATAGCCGATCACCCAGAAACTGAAGATGAAATCTGCATTTTGCTCGTGGAAATAGACACCACCTCCATCGAGGGCACTAATTTAGAGAGGGAATATAGAATCTTCCCAACCCTCTTTATAAACGTTTTAGAGACTTACCGTGTCGCTCATCGAAAAGCTACCGTGGCTCACGTTTTGCGAGCTCGCTATGAGGATCGGTCCAACTGCTTGGTGTTGGCCAACATTGTGGCCGATAGTCACAGAAAGGCTGTTGAGTTCGCCAACAAGCGAGTCTCGATGTTGCTTCGCGAGAAGGGAAATTTGGTGGAGCGCTTGGCCTTATCCCTGACCACCTATGAGCACGACCGTCGTAATGTCGTGTTGAAGTTTCAATGTGAGTGGCAGGAAGAAAGGCTTGACAGCATTACCGCGGATATAGCCCATGGGAGAGGACTAGTTCGGGACCTGGAAATAGCCGCCGAAGATCACGGGACCAAGGTTGCCGAGCTTAAAGGGGAATGTAAACGCCTTCTTCTTAAGCTTGCAGATCTCGAGTCTCGAGGTGGTGAGTATAAGCAAAGCATCAATAATATGGAGGGCCAACTTGGTTCCTTTGTGATGCTAATTAGGGCTCATTGCGGTTTTATGTTTCCACCCCGATGATTTGTATGATCTGCTTTTAAGGTCCCTCGATTGAGCGAAATGAATGAAAGCTCTAATGTGTGTGTCTCAACTTCTGTATGGCTGACTTTCTCGAACACCTGACCACTCTCAACCTAGGCAAGCTGCGCTTTGACATTTATGATTCGAGCGTGTACATCTTGATTTTTTAATCTTGCTTATGATCGGATAAAGGAACCTCCCACCACGATTATCCACAAAAAGACTTCTCTTCTCTACTTGTTTTTAACCTGTTTCAAATGAAAAGGCAGAATCATAAGAAAGAATTTGAAAAATAAAGCATAAATCCTTTCAATTTTATGCTTACTTGTGATTAATAGGGATAAGAGCTTTTACAAGGGTTTTGACCTTGTGCAAAAGCTTTTATCAATATTCCTCAAAGGAAAGCATATCATTGAAAGGAATGTAATTCACGATAATCGCCTTTGATCAATTCCAAGAAAATCAATGGAATGTTCAAAAGTACACAATTACGATGTGTTTTAAATTCAATTGAAGATACGGTATCCAAATTAAAGCCGTTTGCTAAGAACGAGAGTAATTTGGATATCTATCTTTTCATTAAATTTGAAAAACACGAATACTCTTGATCAATTATTGTGGATTACCAATGATGCAAAATATGCATGAACCAATTCAAGTTTATAGTTCCTTCTGGCGAAATTGGGATTGTATTGCCCTATACGGCCAAAAGGTTGTATAAGACTTCCAACTTCAATTTCATCCAAAGGAATTATAAAATTGATTTTGGAGTATTCGAGTGATTAGAAGAAATGCCACTATCACATTCCAATGACAAGTCAATAGAAATACAACAAATTTCAATCTGAATGTATATAAACACAAATAGATCCCTAATACAATCAATCTAAGGGATCAGATCGAGAGGATCTCAGCAAAATAAATCCTATACAAGAAGGCTAGAAATGAAAATTAAAACAAAGGAATGTGATCTTAATACTTAGAGATGCCCCAGTTTCGATCTTTGAGACGTGACTTCAGGATCACCTATTCCAAATCGTCATCTTCATTAGATGATACCTCAATGATGTCCATAGCAGGCTCTTCTTGTCCACTTGGCGCTCGTAATGGGATGACACCATCTTCATCTTCCATCAAGAACATTGGGAGGAAAACACACCTATCTATCCTCAAAATGGCATTTAATCCAATCACCGGAATTATGCAATGAATATAATGATTAAGAGCTGTAACAAGTTCGAGGGATAGAAAAGTCTTACCAACCAAACTTAAGAGAAAATCAAGCTTCTCTGTATTTTTAGCAGTGTTAGGTATACTAACCTTCCATAGACAAACACATGAGACAAGTGAGGGAAAACTCCTAAAAATCAAAAGATAGGGCTTGGTACCTAAAGCCAAGGTTCTCACCTCGAATTCTGGGAAGAGCCGATTCCATTGCACAACTATCATTGCATTGGGACTCAATCCATAGTTCGAAGTGAGCGGAATTGAAAAGTGAATTACCCCATGTTTTTCCTCACGGAGATTCCATTTTCAATTCCTTCTATTGTGTTCCTAAAGAGGGCGCCTGGGGTTTTAGGCGCAATTGTGTGTATTCATTGTGTCGTGCTAAAGCAAAAGACATGCATTTTATTTAACAATCACCGCTTCAATATAAACATCCACACAATCATACATCCAAAACTCCTGCCTGCATAAAACAAAGTTAACAAGCACTTCACCCCTTATTTCTCCCGTCTACAAAAACATCTAACACATTCGTTAGCATATACACCTCACTTTCGAGAGCATCTGCATAAAATTAGGTTAGAAGAATCAATCAACTTTTTAATCGGCTCAAGTCCACTAAATGGTTAAGAACCAGTCCCCAGCAGAGTCGCCAGTCTGTCGCGACCCTCTTGAGGTTGTCGGGCTCTCGAGGGCTAATGGGCCGTCCTGTCTGGTCGGACGCGGGCCTCTCCCAAGGCCCATTACCCAAATCGCAACGGAGGTATGCGTGATCGACTTTCAGTGTGGTCTAGTGACATGTGCTAAGTGTGCATGCCATGGAGTCGCCACCAATCATTTTTTTAGGGTATGATTGGACCACCCAATCGAATAGTTGGGAGTTTCTATTCAATTCTGCGAGAACCAGAGAAATGGTTTCGGGGACTTAGTTACACCAACTGTCAGAGTTGACGCCCTTTCGGTACCTAAGTTGACTGAATTTTCTAGCCTGAGATTCATGCGGATGAGTAAGGTATGAACCCTAAATCTAGAAATTCATGTAGATAAGAGTGATTATCCTAGCAATCACAATCAGTAATAAAATGCCCAACTCAAGGAATCTAGATATGCAAATAAATCACATGGCATTTCTAGTAAGGTCCTATTTATCAATCACAGCTCAAGAATGATTTAGCTGTCCTAGCCATTCTACACACGATCTAACCTAATAAAAGCATTAGGAAGCATCGAAGGAGTTCGAGAGTACTCACATGGGGTTCGCCGTGCCCTGGTTTGGTCTTGGACGAGCTATCGAGCTCATGCCGACCCGATTATATTTGGGGATCCACTCGGCGTTTTACACCATGAAATCATGTGAAACAAAAACGAAAATATTCAGCAAGGGGCATTTATTGTAGATGGTGGTCAATCTAATTGGACGTCAAGACTAAAAAAGATGTAGAAATTTACAAATTAAAATACTCGAATGACATTTTTTTGCCAAATTCAACTCTATGCGTCGTGAAGAAACACATGCAATTGAACTTGAATTTTGACTATTTATGAGTTCAAAATGTAAAAGAAATTAAAATAAAAATATTGACTATTTTTCTATATTTTTACGACATCGAACGCTATTTTTCTTCATTTTTCATGTATTTTTCTATTTTTGGAAAATATTAAAAAATATTTAAAAATATGAAAAATTATTTTTTTTTTATCAAAAATGGTTCCTTTAGCTTGGTCAAGGCTACCAAAGATGATTTTTTTATTTTTTTTTAACTTTTTATAGATTTTTTATGAATTTTTTAAAAATAAACTATGAAAGACTGATCAAAAATCAGGTGTCAACACCTGGCTACTGGTGCATTGGTCTCGTCGTAGTCAATCTCTTCCTCTTATGAGTATCCTTTTGCAACCAACCTTGCTTTGTTTCGTGTGACTCTTCCTTTGTCATCAAGCTTATTTCGAAACACCCATTTTGCACTAATGACTGGTCGATCTTTTGGTTTTGGGACTAGTTCCCAGACTTGATTTACTCTGAACTGGAGTAGTTCTTCTTGCATCGCCTCATCCAACTTTCATTCGAGGGTGCTTCTGTCAAGTCTTTTGGTTCTATTTCAGAAATAAGAGCAAAAGTACCTGTTATCTCCTTGATAGAGGCTCGAGTTTTTATTCCATCTCGTATGTTTCCAATGACAAGTTGTAGAGGATGACTGGACTTATGCTTCCAGTTGTGATCAAACTTCTCTTTCAACTTTTCATCTGTAGAGGCAGACTTAGCTTTGATAGAGTCGGATTGAGTAGAGTCTTCAGACAAGTTGGTCTGTACACCTTGTTCTGCATCTCCTTCCACATGAGTGACATAGAGAGTGCTCTTCTCATCAAACTTCACATTCATTGATTCTTCCACAATGTACGAGTTTTTGTTGAAAATCCTGTATGCTTTGCTTGTTGTAGAGTAGCCAAGAAAGATTGCTTCATCGGATTTTTCATCAAACTTACCGATTCTATCATTTGCATTTTTAAGCACAAAACATTTGCAGCCAAACACTTTGAAGTATGAGATGTTCGATTTTCTGCCTTTAAAGAGTTCATAAGGCATTTTGTCAAGAAGTGGTCTGAGATACACATGGTTTGAAATATAACAAGCAGTTGAGACTGCCTTTGCCCAAAAGTATGAAGGAATTTTGCTTTCAATTAAGAGTGTTCTTGCCATTTCCTGTAGAGAGCGATTTTTCCTCTCTACAACCCCATTTTGTTCTGGAGTGTAAGGAGTAGAGAAATTGTGTTGTAAACCTTTTTCAATGCAATAGGAAGAGAAATTTTGATTTTCAAATTCTCTACCGTGATCCGTTTTAATGCACGAAATTGTGTAACCTTTTTCGTTCTGGACAAGATTTGCAAAGCTAGAGAAATATGAAAATACTTCATTTTTGTGAGCAAGAAAGTATACCCATGTAAAACGAGTGTAGTCATCTACTATCACTAAACAGTATCTCTTACCGTCAAGGCTTTGACTTCGGGTAGGACCAAAAATGTCCATATGTAGAACCTGTAATGCACGATTAGTAGAGACACAATTTATAGGTTTGAAGGAACTTCTTACCTGCTTTCCGAGAGTGCAGGCTGTACATAATTCAGCTTGGTCAAACTTGACTCTGGGTAATCCTTTCACAAGCTTTTTGGAAGATAGCTTGATAATTTGTTTATGACTAATGTGCCCAAGTTTCTTGTGCCATAGATCAGACTCTTCCTTGATTATGATCAGACATTTTTCTTCTTCGGTATCCATATCTAATAGATAGATGTTCCCATGCCTTCTTCCAGTGAAGGTTTGAGTTTTGTCACTGCTTTCACCTGTGCATTTATTCTCTTGAAAACATATCTCGTAACCAATATCACAGAGTTGACTTACGCTGAGAAGATTGTAGTTAAGTCCTTCAACAAGTGATACATTGCTTATCGTAAGCTTTCCAATTCTGACAGTTCCTCTGCCTGTTATCTTTCCTTTGCTTCCACTGAAAGACACACTTCTACCATTTACTTTGGAAATATCCATAAACTTGCTTGCATCACCTGTTATATGTCTTGAACAGCCACTATCAAGGTACCACTTGTTCTTTTTCTTTGGTACCTGCAAACAATAGATAAATTCATGGTTTCTTTGGTATCCAAATCTTTTTGGGTCCTTTTGTGTCAGTAAACTTTATAAAAGGTCCTCTGATAGGTTTCCAGACTTTAGGGCACTCATTTTTCAAATGAGTCTTGTCTCCATAGTTGGAACAGAAAAATTCGTGGCCAACAGGTTTTGTAAAATGTCTTTGAAAATGTTTTTTGTAATCTTTCTTCGAAGGTCTCCGTTTTCTCATTTCTTCATACTTAGGAAATGTATTTTGTAAAACAGTTTTGTTTTTCATTCCAAGACCGTTTTTGTCATAATAAGGAATATGAATAGAGAGGATATGCTCCAAGGTTTTTGAACCTGTTGAAAAATTATTTTTTATTTTTGAAATATCTTGCTTGATGAAAACGTTCTCTTTTGAGAGAGAATCGTATCTTTCTTGTAAATCAGAGAGATCCTTTTTGAGAAAATCATGTTTTTCAGATAAGCTCATATTTTCCTTTTTGAGAAGATCACGATCTTGAAGTATTACAGAATATTCTTTTTGAAGAAAATCTTTTCGTTTTTGGAAAGATCCTGTTGCCTTAGCTTAGAATTTTCCTTTTTCAAATCAGAAATCCTTTTAAGAGCATTTTTCAAATCCGAACATAATTCATCAATGTAATCAGATACTTCATTAGAGATTTCAAGAGAACTTACCTCTTTTTCATCCTCTGAATTCGAAGTTGCCATAAGACAAATATTTGCGCAATCTTCATCATCACTTTCTTCACATTCGATATCGCTCCATGTCTCAGCCTTTAGTGCTTTCTTTTTCTTCTCAAATTTTCCTCTAGTCTTCTTCAGAGAGGGACAGTTTGGCTTGATGTGTCCACGTTTACCACATTCGAAACAAGTTACTTCCTTGCCTTCATCCTTTTCACCTGAAGATTTTTCAGTTTGTTTGAAAGGACGTTTTCCTTTGAGGTTTCTCCCTCTTCTTGCCATCTTTCTGAATCTTTTAACCATCAATGCCAATTCTTCATCGTCATCCTCTGCCTCTGATTCAGAGTCACTCGAATTAATCATCTTTGATCTCAGGGCAATTTCCTTTCTTCCTTTTGTTTCATCTTCTTCATTCTGTCGCTCAGACTCATATGATGTTAGTGTACCTACAAGTTCATCAACAGTGAAAGGTGAGATTCTTGATGTTTCACGAATAGTGGTTTTTATGTTGTTCCACTCCTTTGTCAATCTTCTCAGAACTTTGTTGACCCTTTCCGTTTGAGAAATCTGCTTGCCATAATATGTTAAGCCATTCACAATATCTGTAAACCTATTGATCATATCAGAAACAGATTCGTCAGGTTTCATCTTAAAAGATTCATATTTTCCAAGCAAAATGTTCGTCTTTGTTTCCTTGACTCTATCAGTCCCTTCATGGGTAAGTTGCAGACTTTCCCAGATTTCCTTTGCTGTTTCACAAGAGCAGATACGATTGTATTGAGATGGAGATAAAGCACAATAGAAAGAATAGATTGCTTTTGAATCCAAAGCTTCTCTTTTGGAGATCTCCGAGACACTATGCTTTGGTTCTTCTTTGCTACTTTCTTTTGACGAGGAGATTGTTGGATTTGCCCCATTCTGTACGACATCCCACATCAGTGGATTAGTAGATTTGATGAATGCCTTCATCTTGTTTTTCTAGATGTTGTAGTCTCTTCCATCGAAGTATGGAGGTCGTGTGTTGCTTTGACCTTCCACAATACCTGCTCCAAGGATGCTAGCCATTTAAGATCGTTAGCTTAGAAGTATACACTTCCAAAAACAAGCCTTAGGCTCTAATACCAATTGTTGTTCCTGGCTAGGCTATACACCTAGAGGGGGTGAATAGGTGTATATATCGAATTTCGATGAATAGTGGGGAATTGATAAAACAATCGAAATTGAGATAACATAAGTGATAGCAAAGTATTGCAGTGCTTCTGCCAGACGGTTAATAGATGCAGTTGATAGAGGCAGAAATAGTAGGAAAGCGTTGCACACGAGATTATAGTGGTTTGGCTTTTAAGGGCTTACGTCCACTCTCCCACACTAACAGCCTACTGGTTGGATTTCACTAAGTATCCGAATAAGAGATTACAGAAACACGAGTGACTGCTTGAACTTTGTCGCGACCCTCTCGAGGTTGCCTGTGTGCTCTCGAGGGCTAATGGGCCGTCCAGTCTGGTTGGACGCGGGCCTCTCCCAAGGCCCATTACCCAAATCGCAACGGAGGTATGCGTAGTCGACCTTCAGTGTGGTCTAGTGACATGTGCTAAGTGTGCATGCCAGGGAGTCGCCACCGATCTTTCTTGGAGGGTAGACCGGAAACCTTACTAACCGATTGGGAGAGATCGATCAGTTCTGCGGAACCAGAGATTTTGGATTCGGGGACTTGGTTACGCTGGTGTCATTACCAACGCCCTTTCGGTACCTAACATGAGTGATTTTCCTAACTTAGAGTTCATGCATGCGCAATTTTGGGTGAGGTGGGCTTAATTTAGGATTTCATGCAGATTGGAAGACTGTTCCTATCAACTACAATCAATTTAAATGAAAGCGCAATCAAATACGTAAATAAATCACATCAATACACACCAATTCAAATCAACGGCTTCCTATTATAGCCATAAGGGCTTAGGGAATGTGTGATTTCAGACTAGGGGTAAAATGGAAAGATTTGGGGACAATTAGCCCGAAGGGCGAAATCGTCATTTTAAGAAGGATTGGGTTCAAAACACCCGGGGTGAGCCTTGGCCAGTTGATTGTGGCCATTTCCTATTTTTTGGGATTTTTCTAGAATTTTTAGAATTTTTTTTTAAGACGGTTTGCCAAAAGGGCAAAACCGTCATTTCTGGAAAGACCGGGGGGTCAAATGACCCGAAACGGGCCATGGCCAATTGAATATAGCCATTTCCTATTTTCTGGAATTTTTTTAGAATTTTTCTGAATTTTCCGAATTTTTTTGAATTTTTTTTTTATGATTTTCTATTTTTATTGAATTATTGAATTTTTTATTACTATTATTATTTTATTCGAAAACCGGAGATCGGACCGTCTGGGACAAGCCACGTGGCGGCTTCCTAACCGTTCGATCTAAACCTATTTAATTTATTACCGAAAATTTGTATCCATCGGTCGGCCCACGAGTCGCCACGTGGCGGATTCTGGATCATCCGATCCTTAGCATGATCGGATGAGCGACAGATCGCCACTTGGCGCGCTCTTGACCATCAGATCTATAAATTTTTATTTATCCGAAATTCAATTAGAAAAACCGAAGATTATTATTTTTTTTAATTTTCAAAATTCCCAGATCGCGACACGTGGCGATGCCACGGCTGGGAAAATGGAAGAAGAAATGCTATAACATTGAATCCTTAAGACTCTTTGCTGAAAGCTCAAATCAACCCTCGGTTCACTCTAACAATTTGAACATGGGCCGGAGTGAAAGAGGTTTACCTGAAGTTCACTTGTCGGGTGCTGCCGGTTGCGACGAATTTCAAGAGGATGCCTAGGACTCGTCATTCAGAATATCCTAGGGAGATTAAGCTCTGACCTGTATGGTAGGTCATACCATTATGGGATTCCTAACGGCTAGGAATCTAAGGAAGGCGCATCCCACGCCCTGGGATTTGCCAAGGATTTTGATCCGTATGGTGGATCGGACCTTTGTGTCGATGCTTATGGCGGTACTTACCAATGAGTTGACCCTTATGGCGGTTTCTACCATATTTGACCCTTCAGGCGGTTTCTACCTTGAGATGACCCTTCAGGCGGTTTCTACCTTGATTTGACCCTTTAGGCGGTTTTTACCTTAATTTGACCCTTCAGGCGGTTTCTACCTTTAATTTGACCCTTCAGGCGGTTTCTACCTTTGTTTGATCCTTTAGGCGGTTTCTACCTTTGTTTTGACCCTTCAGGCGGTATCTACCTTTGATTTGACCCTTCAGGCGGTATCTACCTTAGTTTTGACCCTTCAGGCGGTTTCTACCTTGATTTGACCCTTCAGGCGGTTTCTACCTTTGGTTGACCCTTCAGGCGGTTTCTACCTTTGATTTGACCCTTCATGCGGTATCTACCTTAGTTTTGACCCTTCAGGCGGTTTCTACCTTGATTTGACCCTTCAGGCGGTTTCTACCTTTGGTTGACCCTTCAGGCGGTTTCTACCTTGAGATGACCCTTCAGGCGGTTTCTACCTTTGGATTGACTTTGACTCCAAACTGATAGGAATCTAAGGCTGACATACCATGTCTGGTTGGGACTAGTCAGAGACTCGATCGTTCTGTAGATCGGTCTTGGAAGAGGTTTGCCTACTAAAAGGCTTTACCTAGAGGTCATCTGGGATTTAGGGGTTACTTGAAATCTCGCAGAAGCTAAATTGTCCTTTCGACATGCGAGGTACCTTTCTGGGATCTGGGGATCCCAATTATCCTGCAGAAAGCTGAAACCTGCGAGATTTTTCTTTACCAAGAAAACGTCAGTAATTTTTGGGAAAATAACAATTGTCCAATTGACAAAATTTTATGACTTAAGTTTTAGTCATGAAATGTGCATTTTGATGTTGGAGGTTATCCAAAACATTCTTGCAACATACAGATGTGATCACAAATTCCTTTCGTGGCAAATCTGGATCAACAATTTGAAATTTCCCAAAAGAGTTTGTTCAAAACATCTATTGGAGAATTTCTCATCCAAGAGGGCTCCTCACCGCTCTGTGATAATAGTCTTTTGTAAGGAATGCGCTCAACTTCCTACTAACCTGTGCCTAGGTTTTAGGATCATTCGCCGCGCATACATTTCGATCGGTCGGGAGGCCTTCCACGGGACCGTAATGTTGGGCTTGGATATTGGTCTTCTAGGGAGACCCGCTTTGGAGTCGAGGCCATTGAACGAAGGTCTTCACCATCTGCTCCGGGTTTACAAGTCAAGAACCCTGCAAAATGATAAAGAAATAGTCTTGCTCGTACCTCTTCGAGTTAAGCTATATGTTAACCCAAGTGTCTTAGTCAGAGAAGACTGTTTCAGGGTTGTAACATTGGTAGGATTGGGGACCGAAAAAGGCTTATTTTTGGCCCAGAAATTACGAAGGGTTTGGCATTGGTGATCATTGCAAATTTACCACATGCCCTTTTCCTCTCTGTGTCGCGACCCTCTTGAGGTTGTCGGGCTCTCGAGGGCTAATGGGCCGTCCTGTCTGGTCGGACGCGGGCCTCTCCCAAGGCCCATTACCCAAATCGCAACGGAGGTATGCGTGATCGACTTTCAGTGTGGTCTAGTGACATGTGCTAAGTGTGCATGCCATGGAGTCGCCACCAATCATTTTTTTAGGGTATGATTGGACCACCCAATCGAATAGTTGGGAATTTCTATTCAATTCTGCGAGAACCAGAGAAATGGTTTCGGGGACTTAGTTACACCAACTGTCAGAGTTGACGCCCTTTCGGTACCTAAGTTGACTGAATTTTCTAGCCTGAGATTCATGCGGATGAGTAAGGTATGAACCCTAAATCTAAAAATTCATGTAGATAAGAGTGATTATCCTAGCAATCACAATCAGTAATAAAATGCCCAACTCAAGGAATCTAGATATGCAAATAAATCAAATGGCATTCCTAGTAAGGTCCTATTTATCAATCACAACTCAAGAATGATTTAGCTGTCCTAGCCATTCTACACACGATCTAACCTAAGAAAAGCATTAGGAAGCATCGAAGGAGTTCGAGAGTACTCACATGGGGTTCGCCATGCCCTGGTTTGGTCTTGGACGAGCTATCGAGCTCATGCCGACCCGATTATATTTGGGGATCCACTCGGCGTTTTACACCATGAAATCATGTGAAACAAAAACGAAAATATTCAGCAAGGGGTATTTATTGTAGATGGTGGTCGATCTAATTGGACGTCAAGACTAAAAAAGATATAGAAATTTACAAATTAAAATACTCGAATGACATTTTTTTGCCAAATTCAACTCTATGCGTCGTGAAGAAACACATGCAATTGAACTTGAATTTTGACTATTTATGAGTTCAAAATGTAAAAGAAATTAAAATAAAAATATTGACTATTTTTCTATATTTTTACGACATCGAACGCTATTTTTCTTCATTTTTCATGTATTTTTCTATTTTTGGAAAATATTAAAAAATATTAAAAAATATTAAAAATTATTTTTTTTTTATCAAAAATGGTTCCTTTAGCTTGGTCAAGGCTACCAAAGATGATTTTTTTAATTTTTTTAACTTTTTATAGATTTTTTATGAATTGTTTAAAAATAAACTATGAAAGACTGATCAAAAATCAGGTGTCAACACTCTGCACCTTCAGTTTTTGGGATGCGCAACCGATTTTGAGGTGTGCACCAGCTCTTCAGAGAGCGTTTCGTCGTATTAAGAGACTGATGACTCTGTCTGCGTCTCTGCTCCACGCTTGACACCATTTGGGGAGTAGTCTTTTTGATCTGATTCCTTTAGGGATTTCCTCTTTTCCCGTCCGACTTCATTGCGGATCAATCAAACAACTTACACGAGCATCGGCCTTGCTTTTACCAGGCACTTTGCTTTTTCTCGATGCCGTGGATTTTTCTCATTCATTTTTGAAATCCCACTTTTTCTCATCTTCATGGGATCACGTTAAACCTATGATCAAAGGTCTAACAAGGTTAAACATTAACTTAGGAAATTTTTTTGCAAACCCTAAGTCTTGAACTCCTTCGTTTCTGAAGTGATGCTGCATCCGTCTTGGAATGTGCAATGATCACCAATGGGTTTATGAAATGATTTTGCAGGCTCAAGTTGGCTGTGCAAAGGATTCAGTGTGTGGGATAGAGAAATGAATGCTTCTCATCATCCTATGGCACTTGGATTACCATATAAACAACACACGAAGATTAATGTTAGTCTGAGCAACAAAATTTCTAACCATTTCTCCTGATGCTGCTGGACTCATCTCCATTTTGCCCCGATGTGGGGTGGTTCTTGACAGGGTTAAGAATGAAAACCGCCGCTCAAAGGGGTTATCAACGGTCACCTGTAGTGTTTGGGGGATATGAAACGAATGCCTCCGTCGTCCCAACCCATGTAATCGCCGCAAATGGTCCCTACCTCCGTAGACCCAGATTTTGTTATCTGCCCACTCCATTCATCTCTCAAGTGTGTGTTGGACATGTTTGGATTAGGCTTCGCCTCTCGTCTGAGAAAACGCCCTTTTAAACGGTCTGAACAACTTTTATTGGAAAAATTCTTTTCATTCTCTCCAAAATTTATCCATCGAGGGGATTTTGTGATGTATCGTGCATGTTTTATTCATGCTTTAGGCAACCTCCCGATTTAAATCGTGAACACCGATGCATTGGATAATTTTCATGACGGCTGAAAGGATTTTAACATTTAACATTTTTTTTATCTCAAGCTAACTGGGAAAGGGATACTTACCTACCTGTCGCGGCTGCAGACCCCTGAAAATGTAAAAGAAGCATATCATTGTATGTTCACGATTTTTTTTGAAAATCGAAACGATACATCCTACCCTCATGTACTCTAACGGGTAGTACGTGGGATGTAAAACTTGTTCGTTTCCAAGGCGATTCCCCTGTCAAGGATAAACAACGAGTATCAATTCATGTTCTCAAATTCAAGACAAATTGGGACAATACAACTTTACTCTTGGCTCTCATCCCGTTCTGATGTTGCGTATTGATATGAACAACGTTGATCAAATCCGCCTATCCATGCTTGGAATATTTGCAACATTAATGGTTCAGCTGCCCCCGGTTGGGCAACGTCTGTTCTGTTATTCGAACAAATGGCTCCTTGAGTGATTTATCCACGTTTATCACCTGAGAAGGGAAAGAAAGGAGACATTACTTCGGTATTCAATTGAAGATCGTTTAGGAACGATACATCGTTTTACCAAGTAGGTGGCTTCGCGGCCAAACGTATTTCGTGTTGAAGGGGTAGATCCCATTATGCTCAGCGGGTGATAATTATGGTTCATGGAACTTGCTCCACGGATTAAGTGATTAATCCACGGCCTTCGGCTTGAAGATGCTCAAAGGGTGATGTTGACACTCACGCGCAATTAGTTCTAGATATTAATGAAAGATGTCCCCGTGGGAACCTTACAGTGCGATCAACAACATATGCAATAGGAGTATTCAACCCCTTTTCTCGAAGCATTTTTCATCGAGTAGCCATGCCTTGCATCAGACGTTTGATCACCGGCCTCGCGTCACCACTGCGATGGTCCTCCGGCTCCAAATTGATCGAGCCAAAGATTGAACTCATCGCCAAGGAAATTGCTCGGGTCTTCGAGCCATTGATGTTCAAGTTGGGTATCAACGATTGTTGGGGGCAGATTTCTTTCATTGCCTTCGTTGTGAGGGATTGGAGTCTTTGAGCTGGAACCTTCATCATTGCCCTGTTGGGGTTGAGACATACATTCCCGAAGAGTATTGATCCAAGTGTCCAGCTCCTCATCAAGGAAATCACCTGTTCTTTCTAGCCCTTGGTGCCCAGATTGGGTGTCGTCGACTGCAGGCGAGGGATTCCTCTCTTTGCTCTCACCGTGAGCAATTTGACCCCTCGAATTGGAACTTCCTCCGATGACCAGCAGGTTCATATGTGCACTCTCTACCAATGCCAGATCCGCTTCAGGGACAGCATTAATGACTGATTCGCGCTCAAACTGAGGAATTTCTATGTGCTGGAACTGTGGCATATACTCCTGAGGAGTATTGAGATAGCTCGGCGGAGCATTCTGATTTGGGTTAGAGGAGTCGCTGACACGACTGCTAGTCCCGTCATTGCTGAAACACGGTTGGGTGCTCTTGGCTCTCCAATCATCATGGTTGTAACTCTGCCCAGCACTTGAGCTCCAACTGGCTTTATGATGGTTTAACGCTATCCTTCCATCCCTTAGCAATCTCCTATAGTACTTGAGGTGAGACTCAACGTTAATTCTAGAGAGCCCCGGCACATTCATAATCTCGAGTATGCGCAGTGGGCTAGCCGAATCAACTCCCAGTTCTCGAATTGCATCAACAAATTTGGTGTGAAGCTCATAGGTCCAGTAAAACCTTGTTCTCTTATCACCCAAAATATCGTCAATACTTCGGTAGCTATTCTCTACGGGATCTAGTCGTTTCAAAAGTTGTCCAGGGAGGGACTCACCGACTTTGGATTGGCTGGCTGCGACAGCGAGTTCGTCATTGAGAGAATTCCCCCTGTGATGATTCATATCCCATTTCTCAGAGGATGTTGGTGTTGATCCTATGGTGTTGACTTGCTCATGCAGATCTCCGGCGGTATCTGGCTGTGTCGGAAAATGCTGTGGAGAATACGGTAACAGCTGAGCGTTATTCGTCAACAGGGATGGTTCATCGAGGAACACCTCGCCGAGGACAACAGGATTACCACAATTAAGGCAGGTGGCCTTGGTCAGAGCTTCCTTATATCTCGCGCTTTCAGCTTGAAGCTTCTCATTCTCCTCCTTCAGGACCAGTAACTCATGGTCTGCGTATTGCTGTTTCACCCGGGTTCGTTTGTTGGCGAACCAAAACTTGACCTTCGAAAGCTCCAATCCTATTTTTCGGCTCAACTCCATTTTCTGTCGTTTGCTTGGAGTGGGGCATTCATTGAAGAAAGCTTCGAGCTCTCGGATTTGGCCTGGAGTGTGGCGTTGTAGTTGCTTCCTTTTCCGACTCCGGTCATCATTGTATACTCCTTCTTCGTAGCTGAAACCTAGAATTTCATCGCTGGAGGAGTCAGTCTCCATGGCCTTCGGGCAGGATTCAGCTCCAGGATCTTCAAAGTCTCCCAGCAGTTCGTGCTCAGAAATGTCCAGGTCGGGCATTTCTAGCAGATGGGAATAGCTTTTAAACATGATGGATCGGAGTATCTCAGGCTGATCTAGTTCACTCAGCTTTCTCTATTCGCTCCTTCGTATTTGCTCACTCTAGAAGTTTTCTCAAGTGATTGTGCGTGTCCTAGAACCATCCTTCAGGCCGCATATGAAGGCCAGCAAGCAAGCGCTCCTCCTGAGACCCTGCAATTACTCATCGTCTGTATTCCCCTTTCTTTTTCCTCGCGATAGGATCACAAACTCTCTTGCATTGATTCGGTTTCGTCGAGTATTGCGCTCGTCCCCTAGTTCAGTCTTTAAAGTGGTGGGTCTACAATCTTTCGGCGCCTTTTATGATTTGCTAGGCCCGAGAACGTGGGGAGCAGCGGTGGACCCGCAATTAATGACTCCGTTTAATTCATTTAGCTCCATGGGAATTAACGCTATGATCTTCTCTCAACCCCTTTTCATCGTTCAAACGAAAGTGGCATTTTCCATGTGTATGCTGTTGCTCTTCATTTCAGCATCCCGGGCGCTTGGTGAGGAATGAGTTCGTGGCCACTCAAAATTTTAAAGACCGTCTCTGGTTTCAGACTTAATCTAACAAGGGATCATCACAACTGAGCATAACGATGTTCGTCGATAGCGTTGGTTTTAATACAGAATTAACTATAGTCATTAAAGAAAAATGTTCCCGTAGGAACTTTACAACGGATAAAATGAGTGATCTACTCGTGAACATGTTCTTCTTTCTATGGGTGTTCGTAGTGACCGACCCATCGTGCCCCGAGTCAGGTGCTAGATCATGGCTGTCCAAGCATGCCAGCTTCCCACTGATTGAACAAGGCATCGAGCCCCTCATCGAAGAAATCGTTTGTCGTGGGTTGACCAGCGGCAGGCAGAGCACCAGCCGACTGCTGCTCGAATGGAGGAGTGCGCACTCGCTGTACTTGTGACACGCGCTCTTGAGAGGTGTTGAAATGGCCTGGGAGGACATTCTGATCAGCTTTCAGTTTGCCGGTGGTCGGGTTGCTAGCTTGATTGATGCTTAGATTTGGCCGGGTATCTCTTGATGCCTGAGCATTACAATGGCGGTCGCCCCTAGCTTTTGAGCTCGAGACGGATTCCTCCCGGTTTAGCTCCGCTCGACGTTGTCTTAATAGCTTTATGTAGGCAGCAAGGTGATTCCTGACCAGCTCCTTACTAAGCCCCGGTACATTCATGGCCTTAAATATGCGCGTCGGAGTTGCTGAGTCGATCCCCATTTGATGAACTACATCTAGGAATCTGGAATGCAGCTCAGGGGGCCAAGCGAACCTCCTCTTATCGTGGCCCAAAATTGCATCGATGGCTTGACGACTGATTAACTCATCTCCAGCAGGACCCGACCCTATCGAAAATTGTTGTGCATGAGGCTGATATGCTTTGAGCTGGTCGGCAGTAACATCCAGCTCCTTGAAACTGTAACTCCAATCAAAGCGATGCAAATCCCATCCCCCAGGAGGCATTTGTATCATCTTCGTAGGATCATCCTGCTCATGCGTGACTCCGGCAAAATCTGGTTGAGCAGGAGATGCCCCGAGGGAGTAGGGTGGTAAATGAACGTCTTCAATCATCGCGTGAGGCTTATCGGGGAATATCTTACCGAGGGCGACGAGGTTATCGCAATGAGGGCAAACGGTAATATTGAGAGCTTTTTCATACCTCATGTTTTCTGTTCGCAGCTTTTGGTTCTCTTCCTTTAAAATCTCGACCACCTGACGTTTGCGTTGAGCCCTCGATTTGGATCTCCTATTTTGAAACCAAAACTGGATCCTCGACTGATTAATCCCCAACTCCCGGCTCAATTCAATTCTCCACTTCTTTTTCATATAATGGCTTTTACTGAAAAGGGTTTCCAGCATTTGGGTTTCCTCCTGAGAGTATTGGTGAGGACGTCTTCTTTTCCCTAGTTGAGCATTGTGGATGTCGTTGTCGTCGTCGCCGTGATCTTGATTTCCGTTGCCAGAAGTGTTGGGCTCCATGGTTTTGGCGTTAGACTTGATCTTGGAATCTTCGAGATCCCTCTGTGGTTCAATTTCTGAGATTTTTGAGTCAGTCGCCTCTAGCAGCTGACAGTAACCTCTTAAATATGTTGGATTGAGAAATGTTTGATTGGTTCTTGCCCACTCAGAGTTCTCTACTCTCTCCTGTATGCTCACTCCCTATAAAGTTTTCTTCGAGTGACTTTGCATGTTCAGGAGACGCTCTTCAAGCATCATTAGGCAAACGTTCCCCCTCAAGACCTTGAATTTCTCGCTTAGCTTTTCAACGTGATGGGACTGCCAAACCCTGTTAGGGCATTCTTCGATAGTTGCGCTTTCCTCCCACCTAACTCTAATAATGGTGATCCCGACAAATCTTTTACATCTTTTAATTGATGAGCCGGAAATCGCGGACCGAAACGAATCCAATGGTTCTCGTGAGGGGACCTCCTGCTTTACCCCCTAACTGGGCTCCACCAGCATTATTACTGAGACCCTTCATCATCCTCGAGTTGCTATAAAATGAGGAATTAATGTATGGAAGGTTAACGTTCTCGCATAATCAGCTTCTTCCTTCTAATCTCTCTGTTAAACTCGTCTTATTCTCAAGCCAACCCAACGCAAATGGCCTCCTCTCCCGTACGCACTTTTTCAACTGATGTCTTGGCCCAGTGGGAAAAGCTTTATAACCTACTGGGTCGCGGTTACGCGCACATAACCGATCATTCTGCAACCGAGGATGCAATCTGTGTCCTGCTCGAGGACCTTGATACCACTTCTCTCGAAGGTACTACACTGGGGAGGGAATTAGAACTTTCCCGACTCTCTTTGCACACTCCTTAGAGGCCTATCGTGTTGCTAATCGGGAGGTTCTGGTGGCTCGCGTCTTGCGGGCTCGTTATGAGGATCGATCTGATCATTTGGTGCTGACCAACTATCTGGTTGATAGTTACAAAAAGGCCGTCGAGTTTGCTAATGAGCGGGTCGCGACGTTGCTTCGCGAGAGGAGAAATCTGGTGGATCAATTGGCCATATCCCTGACCACCGGCGAGCATGACCGCCGCAACGTCCTGCTGAGGCTTCAGAGCGACTGGCAGGAAGAACGGCTCGACAAGATAACCGAGGACATAGCTCGCGGGAATGGACTGGTTCGGGACCTGGAAGTAGTCACCGAAGAACACGAGGCCAAGGTCGCCGAAGTTAAGGGAGAATGCAGAAGTCTTCTCCTCAGGCTTGCCGACCACAACATGCGGAGCTGGGAGTATGAGCAGAGCATTAATAACATGGAGGGTCAGTTGGGATCCTTTGTGTCGTTAATTAGGGCTCACTTTGGCTTTACTTTTCCACCCCGACTTGTATGACCTGCTTCTGAAAACCCTCCGCTGAGCAAAATAAATGAAAGTTCTCGTGTGTGTGTTTTAACTTCTGTATGGTTCATTTCTTCGAGCATCCAAACATCTTCAACTTGAGTGAGCCGAACCATAATAGCAATAATCCGAGCAAATACGTCCTGATTTTATAACTCGCTCATGATCAGATGGAAGAATAGTTGCAGATTTGTCCAAGAAAAGATTTCTCTATACTACTTGTTTTTCACCTGCAAATAAAAAGACAGAATCAGAAGGAATAATTTGAAAAAGAAATCAAAAACCCCTTTCAATTCTATGCTTGCCCATGATTAATAAGGACAAGAACTTTTACAAGGGTTTTAATCTTGCGCGAAAAGTTTTTATCAATATTCCTCGAAAGAAAGCATACTATTGAAAGGAATGTAATTCACAATAATCGCTTTTGATCAATTTCGAGAGGAACGAATTACTCAAAAGTGCGAGGCATAATAACGTGTTTTAAATTTAATTGAAGATACGGCATCCAAATCAAGGCCGTTTTGTTAAGAACGAGAGTAATTTGGACATCTATCTCGTCATTAAATTCAAAACAACGCCGATATTCTCGATCAATTATCGTGGATTACCAGCGACGTAAAACATGCATGGACCAATTCAAGTGTATAATTCCTTCTAGCGAAATTGGGGTTGGATTACCCTATACGACCAAAAAGGTCGTGCAAGATTTCCAATTTTAATTTCCTCTAAAGGAATTATAAACTTGACTTGGGAGTATTCGGATGATTAGAGAAAATGCCACTATCACATTCCCATGACCCGTCAAAAGAAATACAACCAAGTTCCATCTGAATTTATACACCAATAGATCCCTAATGCAATCACTCTAAGGGGTGGGATAGAGAAAGCCTCGATAAAAATAAACCCTATACAAGAGGACTAGTAACGGAAAATGAGACAAAGGAATGTGATCCTAACGTTTGAGGATGCCCCGAGTTCGATCTGTGACTTCCGGATCACTTGCCCCAACTCGTCATCTTCATTGGACGATATCTCAATAAGGTCCATAGTAGGCTCTTTTGTTGCTCACTCGGTGTTCGCCATGGGATATCATCCTCCTCGTCTTCTATCAAGGACGTTTGGGAAAAACACACACATCTATCCTTGAAATGGCATTTAATCTAATCACCAGAATGCAATGAATGAAATGCCTATATTTATATGAACTGTAATAGATTTGAGGGATAGAGAGTCTTACCAACCAAACTCGTCGACTTATGTGCGGTTTTAGGTGTACCAACCGCCCAAAGACATGCGCATGAGACAAGTGATGGTGAACTTCTAAAAATCAGAGGGTTTGGCACCTAAGGTTAAGGTTCCCACCTCGAGTTCTGGAAAGAGCCGATTCCATTGCACAGCTATCGTTGCATTGGGACTCGATCCATAGTTCGAAGCGAGCGGAATTGAAAAGTGGATTACCCCGTGTTTTTCCTCACGGAGATTCCATTTTCAATTCCTTCTATTGTGTTTCTAAAGGCGGCGCCCGAGGTTTTAGGCGCGGTTGTGTGTGTCCACGTGTCGTGATCATCACAATGCGAGTCATGCACAACAGTTTATCAATCGGCGCTTCAAATCATCCATACAACATACATTCCTACGCCAACCTGCATAAGACAATGTTAATCACAGACTACCCCTCTTATCACTCCAATCTGCAAAAACATATAACACCTATCATGAGCGGACTTACCTCACCTTCAAGAGCGCCTGCAGGGTTAGAAAAATCACTCAGCGTTTTAATTACGGCCTAAGTCCACTTGAGGTCTAGAACCATTGGTTCTAGAACAAAGTTCCCCAGTGGAGTCGCCAGCTGTCGCGACCCTCTCGAGGTTGCCTGTGTGCTCTCGAGGGCTAATGGGCCGTCCAGTCTGGTTGGATGCGGGCCTCTCCCAAGGCCCATTACCCAAATCGCAACGGAGGTATGCGTAGTCGACCTTCAGTGTGGTCTAGTGACATGTGCTAAGTGTGCATACCAGGGAGTCGCCACCGATCTTTCTTGGAGGGTAGACCGGAAACCTTACTAACCGATTGGGAGAGATCGATCAGTTCTGCGGAACCAGAGATTTTGGATTCGGGGACTTGGTTACGCTGGTGTCATTACCAACGCCCTTTCGGTACCTAACATGAGTGATTTTCCTAACTTAGAGTTCATGCATGCGCAATTTTGGGTGAGGTGGGCTTAATTTAGGATTTCATGCAGATTGGAAGACTGTTCCTATCAACTACAATCAATTTAAATGAAAGCGCAATCAAATACGTAAATAAATCACATCAATATACACCAATTCAAATCAACGGCTTCCTAGTATAGCCATAAGGGCTTAGGGAATGTGTGATTTCAGACTAGGGGTAAAATGGAAAGATTTGGGGACAATTAGCCCGAAGGGAGAAATCGTCATTTTAAGAAGGATTGGGTTCAAAACACCCGGGGTGAGCCTTGGCCAGTTGATTGTGGCCATTTCCTATTTTTTGGGATTTTTCTAGAATTTTTAGAATTTTTTTTAAGACGGTTTGCCAAAAGGGCAAAACCGTCATTTCTGGAAAGACCGGGGGGTCAAATGACCCGAAACGGGCCATGGCCAATTGAATAT
This sequence comes from Rhodomyrtus psidioides, assembly GCA_021437785.1. Taxonomy (NCBI): domain Eukaryota; kingdom Viridiplantae; phylum Streptophyta; class Magnoliopsida; order Myrtales; family Myrtaceae; genus Rhodomyrtus; species Rhodomyrtus psidioides. Next base: position 14,222,196 of record JAILYB010000003.1, on the reverse strand, counting down.
AGCCATTTCCTATTTTCTGGAATTTTTTTAGAATTTTTCTGAATTTTCCGAATTTTTTTGAATTTTTTTTTATGATTTTCTATTTTTATTGAATTTTTGAATTTTTTATTACTATTATTATTTTATTCGAAAACCGGAGATCGGACCGTCTGGGACAAGCCACGTGGCGGCTTCCTAACCGTTCGATCTAAACCTATTTAATTTATTACCGAAAATTTGTATCCATCGGTCGGCCCACGAGTCGCCACGTGGCGGATTCTGGATCATCCGATCCTTAGCATGATCGGACGAGCGACAGATCGCCACTTGGCGCGCTCTTGACCATCAGATCTATAAATTTTTATTTATCCGAAATTCAATTAGAAAAATCGAAGATTATTATTTTTTTTAATTTTCAAAATTCCCAGATCGCGACACGTGGCGATGCCACGGCCGTCCGATCTGGGCTTTGATTTATTCGGCCCAGGGCCCGCCAACGCTGACGTGGCAAGCCACGTCAGCGTTGACCCGCTGACCGGTTCAGTCCGCCGGAGAGGACGACCGGCGACTCGCCGGAACAGTGATTATTCCGGTAAAGTCGCCGGAAAGACGCGAACCGAATCAAAACCTAGTATTTCTTCCCCATTCAAACACCCATCGACTCCTTAAGGCTTCAGCAGCAACATCCGAACAAAATAACAGCCGAGAACACATCGAAAATGACCGGATCGAACTTCCGATTTCCCGGTACCGGCGAGAGAATGTCGAGCTTCGCCCTCGCTACAAACTCAATCCTGTTTGATCATATAACCTTTGAATGAAGCTTGAGAGATTACCTGAGTTCCCATTTGGGGGCGGCGCACGTACGAGCCTCCTCCTTTAGCTCCCGATCGGAACTGCAGCTGGCGAAGCTTCAAGGCGAGCTTCCCTCATGGTCTAATGCAAAGTATTGGCACACGGAGCTGAGGATCGACTCTAATGAAGCTTAAGGATGAAATGCGCGCGAGAAGGCGTTGGGAAGTGCTCGGCCGGGAACCAAAAATAAAATGCACAATTTGGCATTACATCGAGCATGTGGAGTGCATCCTCAGAAAGTTGATAAATGGCTTCGTTGAAGCTCGACGAGGAATACCGAGCCAAAGCGACTATTGGATACTTCTATATACACCGTTAGGAGGGTTGGATACTACCGGTTCTGGTCCGACTCGATTGAAATCGAGCCGGACCGAGGAACCCTGTTCAACAGCACAAAAACAGGGCAAAACAGGGGGGCGGCACTGACCTGGCTTCGCCGGCGACGACGGCGGCTCGAGGTGGTCCGATCGCCCTCAGCCCAGCTTCCTTGAGCTCCTGCCTCCCTCGCCAACTCTCCTGTTCTCAGATTCTCCTCTCTTTCTCCCTGGCCGAGCTCTCCTCCCTTTTCTTCTTTATTTCTTTTTTTTTTATATGTGTGGCCGACCGGCTCTGGCCACCACGGCCGTCGACCATTTTCCCTTTTGTTCCCCACTTCGCTTGTCCCTTTTCTTAAACAAAACGAACCCGTCCAAGTTCGGTCGCCATTCCCTACTTTTCCCGTTTGATGTGCATTTTTTTGGGCGACGGTGGGTCTGCAAGTGCAGACCCGGTCGGACCGGGTCGGGTCGGGTCGGGTCTGACCCGACCGGCCCGGTTCGAACAAATCTTGACAAATTGGCCCCCAAATCAACCTCTTTTCATGAAATTGGTGGCAAAATCGGACTCCTAGACAAGTTTTCTATCAAATAGGGGTATTTCCGTGAATCAATTGATTGAAATTTAATGAAAACCCCAAATTGCCCTTGAGATCCGAAACTTAATTTCGCTTAATCGAAGGTCCAAATGATCGAATTGGCCCAAATTGAGGCCACCAATGGATTCAGCATGATGAAACCCATAGGGCAGAGGTGTTTAATTTTAATGGGTATGCCCGTGTGAAATTTAATTTCGAAATTTGTGAAACCGGGGACTAAATTGAAAGATTTTTGTGCAATTAGGCCCTTTTGGTTAAAATTGATCAAATTGGAGGGCAAATTGACCTAATTGCACTTCAAGACTTTATAATCCAATGTCATAGCTTATACAAGGTGGGAATTGAAAATTAAAAGACTCGAAAGGGATTTTTTGGGCTCAGTTCGGGTTTATGTTTGTGAAGGAACATAGTGACCCAAGCCGAATTTTCAAGATTTAAAGTGACACACTTGAAGAGGAAATTAAAACAAAATTATTGAATATTTTTGTACATTTTTCTGACCACGAATGGTATTTTTCTGATTTTTGGGGTATTTTTAATAATTAAATAAATTCGAAAAATATTAAAAAAATACCAAAAAATCTTTTTTGTTCAAAATTGGTTCCTAAGGCCAAGCCAAGGCTTCCAAAGTTGATTTTGTGATTTTATGACTTTTTTTATATTTTTAATTAATTTTAAAGAATAAAAATCACAATGATAGATGGTCAAAAATCAGGTGTCAATAAACTTCCACTGCTTCAATAGAAACGGACTATGCCTCTACCAAGATTTTTCACTCAGTACTCTTTCTCTGCTTCACTCTCTCTTACGGGATTCACTAAGGTGCTTTTAGACAAACAATGAAGCTCACTTTGAATGAGGTCTGTTCTTTCTTGGTTCTCTTCCGTTCTTTGAACTTCGTGCTCTTTATAGTCCTCGTCCTCCAAGCTCCCCGCTGGACAGATCCACTCCGAGGATCAATCACTAAAACTAGCAATTGGTCGATTGACAAAGATCACTAGTCGTTTACGGTAAGATACACCAGAAATTTGGAAAGATATATTCGTCCATATAAATATATCGAAGACCTTTAAATAAAGAATCTAATTAAGGTATTTGCCTAAACATTGGATTGGCAATCAAGATAACCTTTGAAAGGAAAACCTTTAGGAAATCATTTTGATTGACACAATGACGATATGACTTAGCATCGAAATCTTTTTCCAGATCATTGACCGTTAGTGGGGAAGTTTGATCTGCTACGACAGAAAATAAGATTTAGTCGGAATATATAATCGAAGTATGTGAACGTCCACCCAATGTGCCTCTGCCATATGGTTTGCCTGCTTCTATCAAGATGGATATGTTAGGGATAAACACAGTGACATACATATCCTTCAAGTTCAACCAAATTCTATTTATCAAGACATGAATGGTTTTGTTTACATCAAAATCAACAATAATTTCGTAACAGATTGGAGTGCAGGTGATGCCGCTTAACTAATGTATAATTTGCGAAGTTTTCCTAAATCGATCAACGACGATCGAGGCCGTCGGAACTAGTAATGAACCCTCGCAATTAAATGACAACCAAAGTCGTTTTATCTTGAGTCGTCCTAAGTGTGACGAGAGTCACAGAGTCGATATGCGTGACGTCTACAAGAGCCGCCCGTTAGTTCGAGATAAACTGAAGATATGATCGACGAGAAATCGACCATGAAATGGAAGCTCGAATTGGCAATTGGAAACGAAGAATTTAAAAATTAGGAAAGGATTTGACGTCGCCTCGCCAATGGGCATTCAAAATGAGAAAAATGAAGTTTCGGATGAAAAGTGCCAAATGACCGTTTTGCCCCTTAACCTTTAACCTTGGCCTTAAGTTTATTAGAAGGGCAAAATAGTCATTTTGATCCTTGGAGCTGCCGAAGACTTGGATAAGAAGGAGTCAAAGATGGTCAAATACAAGTTGGACAAGTATTTACAAGACGACAAGTGTCGTCCTTAGATTGGCCATGCATTAATTGCCATTAAATGAAATCTTGACAAATTTGGCACCAATTATTTATGGAACACCTCCCCTAGCTCTCTTTGGTTGTGCTCTCTTTCCCCCATCTCCATTTCCTTCAACTTTTCCTTCTTTTCCTCTCTAGCAAGAAACTGCTCCAGAAGACAGATTCTACCCCTTCTGTTCGGTGTGCCCAAGCGCCACCTCCGGCTGTCGTCTTGTCGTCTCCGACCACCAGAAGCTAGATAAATGTGTCCTTGACTAGTTCCAAGTGGAATTTTGTCATTTGTATAATTTTTTTTAATCGGTGTGAGTCCGAGACCAAAACCGGACGGAATCCGCGCGAGCTGGGGTAATGCTTTCGTTTACCCTCTAAAAGGCTTCGTTTGTCTTCAAATTTTCCGTGGGAGCTTCATAATATATGGTACTCAAGTTGGATGAGCTATGGCCACAAGTTTGGTGGTGTTAAAATAGGTTTTCATGGCTCATTATGAGTGATTAAAATTGGACAGATTCTGATCATTTGCGCGTCGAAAGGGAACGGGATGAACGGAAGACCAAAAGAGGTGTTTTTGCTCCAAAACTCTTGGTGAGCCTCCTTAACACATATATTAAAGTTCTAGCAAGATTATTTTGTGAGAAATTGGGACATAGGGATGAGTTTTGAATTGATATAGACGGTTTGGATCAAACCAGTTTTTGTGGCTATTGCCCTGTTCTGGCCGAACTTATTGGGGGTTCTTTGATGGGTATTTTGACTTCAAAATGACTCAATAGGCTACTCAAAATGTTGATTGAGGTGTTAATGGGAAGTGTGTGAAGTGGATTGAGAATTAGAAGTGATTTAAGGGCTGTTGAGGTGAAAAACGTGAAGTGCCCACCGATTCGTCCACAACGCGCACTGATTTTGAATTGAGTCGTTCTAAGTCGTCCGGTATCCAAATTGAGCTCCGTTTTCGCCCACATGTCTGTAAGATCTTGAAGTTTGAGATCTTGAATTTTTTTCTCAAAAAGTCAGTAGAAAAATTGCATTTTTGAGAGAATGAACCTGGTCGTGGAGCCTAGAAAAGGGGCAGATTTGGGTGGAATGAAATTATGATGACTTGCCTTGATAGAACAACATGACATGCTTAGGAGCATCAAATTAACACTGTGAAGGCTTGAGAATAAGGTGTTGATTGTGAAATTAAAATATATGTGCAAGGGAATTGTGACATTTTGAATTTCCGCCCCTCGAGGCTTGAGATATGAAATGGAAGCTCGAATTGGCAATTGGAAATGAAGAATTTCAAAATTGGAAAAGGATTTGACTTCGCCTCGCCAATGGTCATCCAAAATGAGAAAAAGGAAATTTCGGACAAAAAATGCCAAATGACTGTTTTGCCCCTCATCCTATTACCCTTGCCTTAAGATTGCATGAAGGGCAAAATGGTCATTCAAGGACCCCAAGAAGCTGCCGAAAATGGAGGGAGAGTGGAGTCAATGAAGTCAACACTTAGATGGCCAATTATTGGACCAATGCCATGTGTCATCTCTTGGTTAAACCAAGCATTAAATGGTATTAAATACAATTTTGGTAAAATGGTCTCAATTATTTGAGGGATGTCTCCCCTTGCAGCAAAAAATTCGTGCACCCCCTTCGTCCCCCACAATTTCCTTCAATTTTCCTCTCCAATTCCTCCATAGCCACTCTGCTCTCCCGACTGGTTCTAACCTCCCTATTCGGTGAGCTCGAGCGGCACTTTCCAGCGTCCTTTTGAAGTGCTCCGACCACCAGAGGTAAAATCTATGTGTCCTTGACAAGCTCCAAGTGGAATGTTTTCATTTGGTTAAGTATTTTTACCTGTGTGAGCCCGAGACCAAAACCAGACGAAATCTGCACGAGCTGGGGTAAGGCTACGGTTTACCCTCCTAGAGGCTTCGTTTGTCTTCAAATTTTCTATGGGAGCTTCATAACATCTAGTACTCAAGTTGGATGAACTTTGCCGCAATTTTGGTGGTGTTAAAATAGGTTTTCATGACTGATAGTGGATGGTTAAAAATGGACAGATTCTTACCGTGGAAGGAGTGTAAAGGAACTGAGCTGTTCGAAGCTTTTATGGTGTTATTTCTCTCCAAGTTTTTTGGTGAGACTTCTAAACTTCTTGTATGAGGTATTGGCAAGTTGGTTTTGAGAGGAATTTAGGTTAAGAGGTGATTAAAGGGCTGTTAGGGGAGAAAACGTGAGGCGCCGTTCAGTCTGCCCATAACGCGCGCCGATTTTGAATTGAGTCGTTTTAAGTCGTCCGGTATCCAAATTGAGCTCCATTTTCACCCACGTGTCCGTAAGATCTTGAAGTTTAAGACCATAGAATTTTTTCTCAAAACGTCAGTAAAAAAGTTGCAATTTACGTGAGACTGAACCTGGTTGTGGGGGGCTCAAATTGGGTGGTATTGGTGAATTGATATTTTGGACGACTTGCCTTACTAGAATGGACCTTGGCATGCATAGGGGAATTTATTTAATACTGTAATGACATGTGGATAAGGTCTTGTGTGTGTTATTGAAGTGGTTGTGCAAGGGAATTGAGAAATTACCGAGTTTCGATGTGGTTTTCCTAGGCACGCCGTGAGAGCCATGTTTGGCCGTGAGCTTGCTGACCTAGGAGGGTCGTTTGAGTTGAATTGTTAGCTTGATTAACGAGGTAAGTGTTCTTTAAACTTTTACTTGAACACTAGGACACTGCTGGATAGATTGATTGGATGAATGGACTGATTGGTGAAGTGTGTGGCTTAAAATTACTTGATGCAATAGTGTGATGATTATATTATGATTGATTGATTCATGAGTGCATATTCATGTGATGCCTTGATGCGTTAAACGCGGGGCTTGAGTAAATCCTGAGGCGTATTGACGGGGGATTTGACCTGAGGCATATTGACGCGGGTCTATGAATGGCAAGTGGTGTCCTGAGGCGTATTGACGTGGGATTTGACCTGAGGCATATTGACGCGAGTCTATGAAAGGCAAGTGGTGACCTGAGGGGTTATTACGCGGGTCCTGAGAAGCATTATGTAGCCTGATGCGTTATTACGCGGGCACTTATATTGAGAATTGAGTTCCATGATGATGATGGCCGGACATGAGTGTGTGAATTGAGCTTGGCATGCTTATTTTGTTGAGAAATTCACATGGAACATGACTGAATGAATGATGTGGGTAATGGAAAGTCATGTTAGCGTGCATGTTTATATGGTAGTGGCACTTGATTGATAAAGGCACTCGAATTAGTAGGCCTCAGATTGGCAAGTGAGTGATTAGTTAATTGATTTCTTGACCTTGTGAATTGAAATGGCCAGAGTGCGCTGATGCAAATAATTGGCCAGAGTGCCCCTGAGAAACACATCGCGGCCCGGGAGCCCCTAGCGATGAGGATTGTGATATCATTGTAATAATCCTGAAATTATGAATTCATTCCGTGATAGCTTGTGAAGCTTGGTCTTAATAAGAGTGATGTGCTTAACTATGATTGTGACTCATGCTAATTATATGAGATATTTGATGTTTGAATAACATGTGCCAATGCCAAGATGAGCTTCTGCATATTGCTTTGTGGCATAGTCTGGGGGGGACTGGCGGTCAGGTCTAGGTTTAGGGTTCGCTTACTGAGATTTATATCTCACCCCGTTGGGGATTAACATTTTTTCAAGTCCCAGGCGAAGGTACATCAAAGGTCATCAAGATTTGATGTTTGAGGAAGAAAGTATAGGATGTGGATTCATATATTGTGCACTACTTCCTGTCCTAAGTCATCTGAATTTTGTATATGTGTGGAGATGTATTCTCGCTTCCATCTATTTGTCGGACTTTATGAGTTGTAACCCGAGGGATCCTGGGAGTCAATTGAAGGATCAGGGTTTGGGGCGTGACAGGAATTGAGAATCGGATGAGTTTTGATGTGGAATTGGTGAAATTCTCTAGGACCGTGCGTGATCCTTGTTGGCTGAGGGCTTGCTGAGTTAGGTAGCTCATGGAATATGCTAGCTTGCTTGAGGAGGTAAGTGTTCTCTAAACTTTTACTTGAACACTAGGATGCTACTGGATAGATTGGTTGGCTTGAATTGATTGTTTGGCGAAGCCTATGGCTTGAATTGCTTGATGCAATTGTATGGTGTTTATATGGTGATATGCCTTGTGATGTAAGTGGCTATTGAGCCCTAGTTTCGTGTGAATTGGCTATAGTGCCTGTGCTATATAAGCTGCTATAGTGCCGATGTTATATGAATGGGCTATAGTGCCCCAACGATCAATTGGCCTGTGGCCCTAGTGGTATCAGTTGGCTGTGAGCCCTGAGTAAGAATGACGATACTGATTGGCCTGTGGCCCCGGTGGTATCAAGTGGTTACGAGCCCCAAAAGTACCGATTGGCCTGTGGCCCCGGTGGTATTAAGTGACTGTGAGCCCTAAAATGATAATTGACTGTGAGCCCAAAGGTACCGATTGGCCTGTGGCCCTGGTGGTACCTGATGATATCGATTGGCCTGTGGCCCCGGTGATATCAATTGGCAAGGGTGCTAGAGAAGTACATTGCGGCTGAGAGCCAATTGAGGAGTGGTTGTGAAAATTATGATGCTTATGTGTATTGGTTTATGTGCTATGTGTTTTGAGCTTTTGTATATTGCTTTGTTGTGTAGTCTGGTGGGACTGGCGGTCAAGTCTAGGTTTAGGTTTCACTTACTGAGATTATATATCTCACCCCGTCGTGGGACAACATTTTTTTTCAGGTTCCAGGCGAGGAAGTAGGGCTTTTTTCCAAACTAAGTGTAAAAAGAAAAGTATTTACCAAAACGGGTGTCTTTTTTTTTTTTACCAAACCAGGGGCCGCTCGGCAGTCTTAGTGCCCAGCGGCCCCCCGGTCGGCAGTCAAAACGCCGGTCGGGGTTCGCCAGTCCCGATCGGCAGTATAACTGCCGATCCGGGTACCCGCTTGGCAGTATAACTGCCGAGCGGGTGCGACCCTTTTTTTTTATTATTTTTTTGTTGCCGAGCTGGAGCAACTTTACTTACATTTCACTAATGCAGCATAAGAAGTGGAGGTGTGCCTGTGATATTGTTTGTAATGGTGCAGTGCCACTGAGCCAAAAATTTGCTAGGATAACATTTCGTCGCTTATAAGTGAGCGACAAAATCAAATTTTGTCGCAAATAAGCGACAATATTCTTATGACACGGAATATAATTTCTTCGTTGCTAGTTTTGTCGTAAATAAGTGACGAAATCAAATTTCGTCTGCAGATCATCCGCAGATCATCTGCACCTTGATCAAAGGTACATATGCAGCTTTATACAGCAAATGGTCTCCACCCAACCAGATATCAAAATCAAGACAATGATGGCGGAAATTCAAGATAAAATGAACTTCCAATCTACTTACCGTAAAACCTGGATGGCCAAGCAAATGGCGATTGCCAACGAATTTGGAGGGTGGGAGGAGTCATACGGTAGGTTGCCGAAGTGCATGAACGCAATTGTGAAAGAGAATCCGTGTTCTCATTTTGTGATTGAGCGCAAAATGACCGAGAATCAGAGCTTCCCGGCTTTCGACCGGATGTTTTGGACCTTCAAGCAGATGATTGACGGTTTCAAAGCATGTCGTCTTGTGATATTTATTGATGGTACTTTTTTGTACGGGAAATACTTTGGAACGCTCCTTTGTGCGGCCTCACTCGATGGAAACAATCATAATTTTTCATTGGCATTTGCAGTGGCCGAACGGGAAAATGGTGACAATTGGCGGTGGTTCATGGATATGTTGCGAAGATATGTCACCAGAAGGGATAACATTTATGTGATATCAGACAGGCATCCCGGAATTCGACAAGCATGGAGACAGAACACTGGCGTCCTCTACATGCCCATCATAGATATTGCATTCGTCACATTGTCAGCAACTACAAAAAGATGTTCAAAAATGACGATGGCAGAAGACATCTCGAGATGGCAGGTAAGCATTACAATTCGAAAATTCAAATCAATTACGTGTTCACAAATGTTACCACAATGTGCTAACTATTGTCCTAATGTGCAGCTTATGCGAGTGAACCGCGTAAGTTCGATAACCTCATGACCCGAATTAGGCAGTTCGATCCACCTACTGCTGAATGGTGTGATCGGATTCCAAGAGAGAAGTGGACGATGGCGTACGATGGAGGAAAGAGATATGGGTCGATGACCACAAATTTAGTTGAATCAGTGAACGGCATGCTGAAATCCATTCGTGGTCTCCCAATAACGGCCATGGTCGAGAAGATATTCTACATGTTGTCACATTATTTCAACACGAGGAGTAATACGTACACGATGCAGCGGGCCAGCGGATTTGTACATACACACTTTGCAGGTGAAACGCTCCGAGAAAACGGTGAAAAAGAGAAGAAGCATCACATCATATGTTTTGACTCTGAAAGAGGGGTTTACGAAGTGAAAAATGGGTTTAATAGAAGCAGAGGATGTGGGGGCAACAAACACAAAGTGTGCCTAGACGTCCGAACGTGCATTTGTGGGAAATTTCAACAATTGAAAATTCCTTGTTCCCACGTACTTGCAGCGTGCCAATTTCATTCAATTGATCACGAACCATTCGTCGATGAATGCTATAGGTTGGAAAAAACCATTCAATGCTATCCGTACATGTTCAATCCGTTAGGGCATCCAGCATACTGGGATGAGGTTAATGAGGAGCCATTGGTGCCAGACCGTCGCCGTATTAGAAAGAAAGGAAGGCATCGTGCGTCCCGTATACGTAATGAGATGGATTTTAAAATGCCAAGGGGTAGCAATTCGCGAAACTGCTGCGGCATCTGTGGAAAATCAGGGCACAACAGACAAACGTGTAGATTCAGATCGGACCAAGCATAGATCACGGTTGTGTCATTTATGTAGATTTTTCTGATGAAGCTTTTGTAATATTATAATATCGTTGAACAATCATAATTTTCGTGTCAACAGCTGTTGACACCTGATTTTTGACCAAGTCTTTTTCAGTTTTATTTTTTGAAAAATCACAAAAATTCATAAAAAGTCAAAAAATTACAAAATCAACTCTGGTGGCCTTGGCTAAGCCCAAGGGACCGTTTTTGAACAAAAAATAATTTTTCATATTTTTTTAGTATTTTTAGAAAATAGGAAAATACTCAAAAAAATCAAGAAAATAGCATTCGAGGCCACAAAAATATGGAAAAATATTCAATATTTTTCTTTTTAATCCCTTGTATTTTTGACCTCACAAAAAGTTCAAAATCAGATTCAATTATGGGTGTTCCTTTGTAAACAATACTATTGAATTTGAGAAAAAAATATCCATTGAGTCTTTTAATTTGCAATTTTGGTATTTTCTAGGATCTTGACATCCATTCTAACTGTCCCTTATTGCAATTTAGCCCAATTGTTTATACAAATTGTTCAATTGCACAAATTTGGCAAGATTACATACTAAAATTGCATTTTTAGTCCTTGAAAATGAGCATAATTGAAATTACTTTCAATTCAAGAGCTATCATTGCAAATTAAACATACCACCCAATGGGTTTCACCATTTTGAATTGATTGGCACATGTAATTTAACCCAATTTGATCATTTGGACCTTCAATTGCATAATTCCCCAATTTGCAATTAAAAGGAAATTTGGGGTTTTTGTTGAAATTGATATGAACTTTTGGGCGAAATCACATTTTTTGATAGAATTCATGCCCTAAATTTGATTATGAGGTTCAATTGCAAAAATTTCCCGTTAATTTGGATTTAATTTGAGAAATTGTAAGTCGATACCGGTTCGGACCGGTCTGACCGCCGGTTGGACCGGTCGAGCCGGTCCGCTAGAGTGTCTTCTTCTTCATCAGGCCTGTGCACGAGTGAACAATAGAATATGTAATTTCAAAGAGAAAATTGATCGACAAATCAACTACAATTGGAGAAGTACTGGTGGGCGTTTTGTTTTTTGACTCGAGACCTTTCGATCGAGACCAGCCCCGAAACAAATGGCCGCCGGACGAGCTCCGGCGAGGTCAGTCAAAGCTGCGGTACCTGCAAAAGTTAGCAAATACCAAACGCAAGCCAAATACGTGCCAAATTCGCGCAGGATAAGACCCGCCGGAAGACCAAACAGGATCAGACGAGATGCCCATCGCCCCCGACGCCGATTGAGCCTAAAATCTCGTGATGGCATGTGCCATTGGACTCTGTTAGTCCCATGGTTTGGCGTAAAAAAAAAAGATCAAAATGCTATATAAGCCTATGGGGGACTTTCAGTTAAGGAGGTTGGTCGATTCAGTTGGTGGAGGACGAACTAAAACGTGCGAGAGAGAGAGAAGGCGAGAAAAAGCTCGTTCTCCGGCCCTTTGCCGTCGAGAACTCGAGCTCAACTGCAAGACGCCGGTTGGGCCGTCCCCGGCCAGACCAAAGCCAGAAAAGACAGTTCGAAGTTCGCCCAGACCGCCAGAAAGCGATCGCCGCCGGCCGCGCCCCGCGAAATCGCGAGAACAGGTAAGGCCGAGCTTCGATTCTTGAACTGAGCTTCAATGGCGGTTCTAGCATTTCTTGCCTATTCTTTCAATTACTATGTGCGTTTTACTCCTTGAACATTACTGACCATTGTCGCATATCTTGTTTGCATCGATTTTGTCTTAACACACCTAATCGAGTCTTCCAATCCAACCTCCATTGTCGAACCACTGTTCATCTTTCCCCAGCCAAATCTGGGCCGAGCGAGCTCAATCGGAGCTCGAGGTGAGTTTTCTGAACCTCCACTGGTGCTGTTCTGTGATTGAATTGCTGCGATCTTAGATAAATTACGCGATCGAACTCCCATGGCCATACTCGGCACTTTGCATGATTCTTGCGATTCTGTGAATAAAATGTTACGATTCCTAGATATGTTAAAATAGAGGTCATCGCGAGTCGATTGCCGCCGATCTCGCTCCAATCCGCTAAGATTCCACCGTCGGATCATCGCCGGGGAGTCGTGGCCGTTCGTTCAGCAATGGTCGCGAGGTTGAAGACGATGCCGACCTGGCAGGTCAACGAGTCAAAGCTCTTAGGTGGCGGTAGATCATTGGTCCACGTGTCAGTACAGTCAGCTCGGCCGTTGGAGGTTGTTGTTCGAACGGGGAGATCCAACGGTCGAGGTTAATCGAGTCCAACAAATAGTGGCCGTCCGATTAGAAATTAGGATAATTCGAAAATGATTTTAAATCGGAAATAAAAAATAATGGAAACGGCGCCGTTTAGATTAGTAATAGCGCGGCGTCGTTTAGGTTAGTATGAATGGACGGTCTAGATCTAGTCCTATGTTTTAATCGTGGCCGTAGGTTCAAGTTGTTAGATCAGACGTCCCTGATCAGGTCTTCGTTTAATCCAGGCCGTAGATTTTAGTCAAATGATCCGATGGTTGTAGATTAGCCATGCGTTTCGATGAGGACCGTCGGATCAGAGTTGATAATTCGAAAATAAATAAAAGGGCGAATACGGCGTCGTTTCGGTTTCAGGCTTCGCGGGTTCGGGTCTAGGCCGGGTTCCGACCCTAGTGGGTCGGGTCGACCCGGTCCGAATCACATTTTTTAAATAAAAAAAAATCAGAAATGATTTAAAAAATAAAAACAAATCAGAAAAATCCTAGAAAATCCAAAAACAAAATGCTAGAAAATTCCAGGAAATTCCAAAAAATGTGGAAAAATTGTGGAAAAATCCTAGATACTCCAGAAATCCCCAAAAATCGAGGATCGACCATAGACAACTGGTTAACCCTATTTTTGGGGGTTTCTTATCCGTTCTTTCGAGACTCGACGACATTACCCTTTAGGGGTAAGTCGCCTCTGCTGTGTATGCCACATAAAATCGATAATGCCAAGGTAAGAATTAGGGTTGGGTAGGCGACCAATTCTTTGGTTTGGGTTTTCGAGTCCGGCCTCTTTTCTCAAAATGACGATTTTGCCCCTTATTGGGAAAATCGTCTTTCTTGTTCCGATCGAGTTCTTAAAATTACTTAAAGTTAGGGTTTGAATCAGGTGGACGACCAACCCTAACATTTGAGATTTTCAGTTCTCATCTTTGTCCAAAATGATGATTTTACCCTTCCGAGGGTAAAATCGCTTTTTAACTCCAGAAAAATCCTGGAAATTCCCAAAAAATAGGAAATGGATTGGATTGATAGCTAATCCTATTTCCCCATCTTTTGACTTTCCGATTCATCTAAAATGACAAATTTTTCCTTTTTGAGGAGAATTGTCCCCGAATTGTTCAAAATTACGATTTTGTCCCTCATGGGCAAATCATGCCAAAATCATTCTTAAGCCTTGATTGATATTTCTCTAGGCTAATAGGGCCTCATTAGGGATGCCATGCTGCTTTCATGTGTTTTATCCGCATCTACTGGATCCTTGATTTGCGCACTTATTTCTATTGATTGTGATTGATAGGGTAGTAATTCCCATCTGCATGAACCCCTAGATTCAGGATCTGTACCCCACTCGTTTGTATGAAATTCTAGGATCAGATAAACCATTCAGCTTAGGTACCGATGGGGCGTCAACTTTGACAGTTGGCGTAACTAAGTCCCCGAACCCACTTCTCTGGTTTCCGCAGAATCGAATAGACCACTCCCAACTATTCGATAGGGTTTCCGATCGTACCCTCCACGAAACGATTGGTGGCGACTCCTTGGCATGTACATTCATCACATGTCACTAGACCACACTGAAGGTCGACCATGTATATCCAGCAGTTGCGATTTAGGTAATGGACCTTGGGAGAGGCCCGCGTCCGATCAAGCCAACGATCGAGCGGCCAATTAGCCCGCTCCGCCTCGAGGGAGGGTTGCGACAGACTGGCGACTCCGCTGAGGACATATTCTAAGTCAGAATCTCTGGTTTCGCAGACCAGAAGACTTGAGCCGATTAAAAAGTTGTTTGGTTTCTCTGACTTTATTTTCTGCAGATGCTCTCGAAGGTGAGGTACGTACACTAACCATTGTGTTATATGTTTTTGCAGATTGGAGAAATAAGGGGTGGAGTGATTGTTGACATTTTTTCATGCAGGTTGGAGTTGGGAATGTATGTTTATTTTTATGCACATACTAAAGCGGTGTTTTGATAGAAACTGCTGTGCATGACTTTGCATTGTGATGATCACGACACATTGCACACACTGGCGGTCAAACACGACTGCAACCACCCCTAGGTTACCTTAGATAGGGAAAGGGTGCGAAAAGGATCTTGTGTTTGATGGCACTTGAGACTTTCGTACTCGTTCCCGCTCACCATCTGCATTGGCGATGTCTAGCCCTCTTGGGTAGGTACCCTTGGGGAGGAATCTGCCTCGTGTGGATCGTGGGAGCCTGAGCCATAGGTTCCTCACCTGATTTTGATTTCTTAGAGTATACCCACTTGTCTCATGTGCATGTCTTTAGATGGTTGGTATACCTAAAACCACCCATTGATACAGGGGGACATTCCACATTCCCCCAAATATGGTTGGTAAGGCATTTATTTCCGATGTACTTTACTACTCTCTGCTCCATAACATGATTCATACATTATATACATATGCATTCACATCATGCAAATCGCTCAAGTGACTAATTGAAACAGCAATGGTAATAGGTTAGAATGTCGCTGTTCCCTAAGAGCTCGACAGAATTGGTGACCTTCGAATATCTGGGGAAAGTCACTCGCCTCGGACCAAACACAAGGCTACACTTCACTAGATTCGTGCATGGTCGGGAGCTGACTGGACGTAAGTTGGGATACGCCGAAGATTGCCAAACCCGTTATTATGTCGATAACCTCAGATTCAAGCGACAAGCGGACGAAATGTTTAAGGACTATCTGGAGATGAAGAGGCAGCGTTGCAACCAGTTGGCCAGAGAAGCATATGCCCGTCGGAAGGCTGAACTACTGGCCAGAGAAAGTGTGCCCATAGTCACTTTTTGGGGAAGAAAGAGGCGCCCCGCGACCAAGACAAAACCGAAGCATATCACACTCAAGAAGGCGAAACCCGAGAAGACTCCTGAAGTCGTTGTACCGTGGACCAGAGAATGGTCAGAGGAATTACAGCCTCTCGGCCAAAACACTGAAGACGACTCCCTTACACTTGATTAGAGGAAAACTCCCGACCAACTGTCATTTGGATAGACCCCTAGGAAAAGAGTGATTTAGACCCTCACATTCCAACGGTCTTTTACAGCTTTCTTGTTTGAAAGATCTCTCTTTACCTTTCTTCCATTAAACATCTTGATTATAATAAAAGTTCACTCCACTTTGTTCTTTTGATGTATTGACCAATGGAATGTGACGTTGCTATTTTCCTTAGTCACTGAGTAAACCTGACTAAATTGCATAATTCACTTCCTTGAAATTCAAATTAGGCTTTGAGTCAGGCTTTCAAGACCTGAAAAAGGTCCTAATTTCCATTTCTTCAATTGAACTATGCAATCGAGTTAGCTCATACATATCTCATGACATCTGCACGTTCATACGTTTGAAGTAATTTCTGACGATTGACTTTTCAAAATCATTTGCATATTTTAGACTTGATGGGAAAGAATGATATTCAAGTATTCAAAATCCCCCGGGCCGAACTCCAATCATGGTGGGACAGCATGGGCGAAGCTAGCCAAAAGTATGCTAAATCACGACTAGGATACCTACTAGACCTGCTGAAGATTGAGTGTCCACCTGCCTTTATTCAGGCCATGGCGCTCTACTGGGATCCTACCACCGCTACATTTTGCATGGAAGGACTATAGATTACTCCCACTATCGAGGAATATAGCGCCGTCATCAGAGTTGGGTTCACTCCTACGCTCGTCCGACCTCCTATAGGATTTGAACCCCTGAGTCAGGTGGCTGAATTCCTCGACACAGGCCTGAATGAAGTCAAAGCAGATGCAAAAAGAAATTCTGGACGAGTCTCCTTATCTTTCCTTATAGACCGATTTTCCCGCCTCCCTACTGCTAAAGGAACCAAATCTGGTAGAGCCTTTGTCTTGGCATTCTTTAGCTTTGTACTATTCCCGATCTCATCTGTCATCTTTGACCCTATCATTGCTGTAGTAGCTAGACAAGTCTGTTGTGGGTGGGATTACTCAAATATCCTCCTTGCCGAGACATTCCTTTCCTTAAATCGCTTCAGAAAAAATAAAAAGGGAATCTTTAGAGCCTCTAGTGATCTTCTGTATCTGTGGTTCACTTCCCATATCAGACAATTTCGCATTCGCATGGGTTTCACTGAAATCAGCCCCGATGCGCACCCTCTTAAAACCTTTGTCAGAACCCATACACGTGTTCCTAAGTTCAACTTCATAGAGTGGAAAAACTTCCTTAAAATCCTAAAATCCGAACAACTCCGATGGCGGCTAAGGTTGCCAACGCTGAGCAAAGTCAGATTGATCTGCGATAACGGGGGTCCAGTCCCTTTGCTAGGATTCACGGGCGCTACCACATACTATCCAAGGAGGGTGATTCGACAGTTTGGAGCTCTACAGGAGATCCCTTCTCCAACGCAACCTGGTATCTTTTCCTTTGACTTACCAAGCCAGACCCTCACAGAGGAGGAGAAGAGACAGTTTGAAGCCAAGGTGGCATCCATCATACGCTCTTTGAAGAATTCTCAGGCTGAAGAAATAAGTTGGCCAGAAAACATGACTCGTGAAGAAAACATTCATAGAGCCACCGCAGAATGCATTCAACACTTCAAAGCGACCCGACGAAGCCTTGTCGAGTCCTACATACCCGAATACATCGTGCCGTACGTACCTGGAATAGAGCCGTACATACCCGAAGACATGGGACCACTGTCATATTCAGAAGACGAGGAGTCCCAGACTGAAGAGGGGAATCCATACTGGGATGATGAGGATACCTTAGGCCCCAAACGTCCTAGACTTGAATAGGCTATTCTGTCAAGTGTAAAATAAGCAAACATTGTGATATCTTCTCATACATTCTCATTTCTGTTAGATACTATCTTGGACACATGAGCATGAATATGAACATGTTTTGCGAATCCATAAAAATTATCGTCAGAAATTACGTCTCTTTTAATTTCATGAATTCATATCAGGAAATGACTAAAAGAACTACTTATGTGAGGCTAAGGTTCACAAGGTAGCCCCTTTTTCTCATCTACTAACAAGAAGCATGCAACTGAAAGAATTAAACTGCTTCTTTCTGCCAAAATAAGCGAAGCACTCACTAGAAATCTTTTTGAACAGGTACACTCTCATCACGGAACTGCCAACACATCGTTTCCGTACTCGCCTTAAGACAAGAATGGAGCAGCAAGAATTGACTCCGCGCGTGGGCATGTTGGAGTCTCAGATGACTGCCCTGGCAACTATGATGGCTGATATTAAGGCCATGCTGGAGGCCACCCAAGCTAAACAGACAACAGCCCATAATCAGAACAACTCAGGCCCTTCTACGGTACCTGATGTAGCAGATAGAGAGGTAACAAGGGATACCCAACATACAGAGGATGATGTCCATGAACCAAACAGCCGATCACAACCAAAGGCCTCGCCTGTTGCTATCAACCTCGAGAGGGAGGAGAAGGGGAAGCAGACCATGAAAACTAAAGCGGAGGCTAAAAGGCTGGCCAAAATCGAGGAGTTCTTGAGCAGTCAAGGTTACGAGTTAGCCCGCTTCGACAAGATATCTCCTTTCGCTAAAGTAGAGACTTCTCCTGATTATAAAGGGCCAGAGTTTGTAAGGAAATACAATGGGACAGGTTGTCCCCGAGCACACCTCAAGTATTACATGCGCAAGATGGCGCACTATTCAGATTATATTCCGCTACTAATGAACACATTCCAAGAGAGTTTGGTGGGCGCCGCTCTGGCCTGGTTCATTGAGCTAGACCTAGAAGATTACGATGGATGGGAGGATCTTGCAGATGACTTCCTCAGGCAGTACAAGTTCAACACGGCTACAGCCCCAACAAGAGAAGATCTTCTACGAACTTCAAAGGCGAGAGGCGAATCAATTAGGACATATGCCCAGAGGTGGCGAGCCTTGGCTACCCAAGTAAAGCCGTCAATCCCAGAAGAGGAGCTGATTGATTTATTCCTGAAAGCACTCCCCTACGAGTACTTTGACAGGCTAAACACTTCAGGGTGTCAAACATTCGCACACTTGATTAAAGTTGCCGAAAGACTAGAATGGGCCTTAAGGGAAAGAAAGCCTCATGAAGCTTCTAGAAGGCAATACCCCTTAAAAAAGGAGAGAGAATCCGGACTCGACATAGCGTTTATACCAGATCCCCACAAGCCCAAGACGTTCGGCAATTCCAACCAAGCCAAATGAGGATCGTCCTGGTCGACACCTAAAGTGCAAGAGCCTAGAAGAAAGCAACCCCATAAACAATTCTCTCAGCTCCCGAGGCCTTTATCCAAGTTGCTCCCGATGCTGCTAGAGCAACACCTGGTGGCGAAAGAACCGCCTAGGGCAAACCCCGCAAGGTATCCTGGCTTTGATGAGAGCCAGACCTGTGCCTACCATATGGGCGAGAGAGGGCATAATGTGGATAACTGTTATATCCTTAAGCTCAAAGTGCAAGCCCTGATTGATAGTCAGATTCTAAAATTTGACAATATGGCCCCAAATGTACAAGAAAATCCACTGCCAAATCATCAAGCAGTAGGGGCAATATTCTCTGAAGGGGAAGAAGACTACCTTAAGCTAAAGGTAAATGTGCTTAAGCTGACCGACCTGCTAATAACCGCTTCATCATACCCAAAAGCAGGAGCGATCTTGACTGACCAAAAGAGACTATGCATCGCTAAGATGATAAGCTTGGGGATAATGTCTGATATCACCAATGAAGAGTTCGAAGGAGTCAAAGCCTCTTTATCTTTGGAAGGTAGCTACTTCATGATCAAGACTGAGCAGGCCAATACCTGGGGTACCTCACATGAGAATCTGGTAAATAGTCTTAGGCCAGTCACTCAGTCAGAGGAAGAGTTTGAAGAAGACGGACTGGAAGCCAAGAGACGAAGTCTAGCAGACCTCAAATTTATGGCCGACGCACTTGAGAAGGGCGAAATTATAGACAACCTTGGTCAAGATTCTAGAGGGTACAACTTCAAAGTGAAATATTCGGCCCCTCCCAGCTTTTATCAGAAAATTGAAGACATCATACCGGACGGATGGGGAGGTATGGATGACCTCTCTCAACCAGAGACCTCGAAGGGCATAGAAGAACTTGACAACACCGTATCGATGATCGAAACCGTCACGACCGTGGTAATCAGGTTGGAAGAACTAGATAACCCGAGCAGGGTGGAAAATTGCCTAGTCAAGCCTATCGTGATTCGATTGCCGCAAGAAGAAGAAGGCGACACATCTAAACCAGAGATACCTCATCAGACAACTGTAACTATAAAAGTCCCCCCTGTGGAAGAATACGATCCTAAAGCAGTCCATTGGGACTATCGGACCACACAGGTAGACGCGGTAATGAGGTACGGACGATTCTATGCCCCCAGGGAGGGCGAATCCGAAAAAAGGGAGGTCTCGAAGGAAGACGCGGAAAAGCTCATATCGATCATCAAAACCAGCGAGTTTGAGGTGATAGAACAGCTAAGGAAGTTACCCGCTCAGATATCCCTATTAGATTTATTCATCAATTCTGAAAAACACAAGAACGCACTGTTGAGGATACTTAATGAAGTACATGTCCCCGAAACAATTAATGAGGTACAATTAGGGGACTTTGTGGGGACGATCCTTTTAAAAGACCAATTGAGCTTCTCTGACGAGGACTTCCCCATGGAAGGAAAAGGGCATAACAAGGCCTTGTATATTTCCGCGCAATGTAACAGAAAAAGAGTGGCGCACGTATTGATCGACAATGGATCAACCTTCAACATTTGCCCTTTGGCTACCCTAAGAAGATTGGGAATCAATGAAGAAACAGTTAAAACATCCAAAACGGCTGTGAGAGCTTTCGACGGGATGAAGAAGACTGTGGTGGGTGAGATTGAGCTTGACGTGTCCATCGGTCCAACAAAGTTCTCTATAAACTTCCAAGTGATGGATCTGCCCAGTGCATTTGGGTTCTTGTTGGGAAGGCCTTGGATCCATACAGCAGGAGCTGTCCCTTCAAGCTTGCATCAAAAGGTACGTTTTGCAGTAGATGGGAAAGTAATTACTGTGCATGGAGAAGTCGACCTCCAGATCTACCAGAACAGTGCCATACCTTATGTTGAACCCGAAGTAAAAATAGAGGCGAGCTATCATTCCCTGGAACTGGTAGCAACAGTTCATACCCCGGCAGGGACAAGGCTAAGAACCCCCTACATCTCAGAAGTCAGTCTTCTACCAGCTAAGATGCTACTGGCATACGGATTCAACCCCGAAAAAGGCCTAGGCAGACACAATCAAGGAATAAATACCCCACTGCAGTTAAAAGCTAACCCACATAGAATGGGCTTGAGGTATCAGAAATATCACATAGATGGATCTGGCCCAAAGACAACAGGCCGAGGCCGCGGCAGAAGCCTTGGACGCTTGGGAGGCCGAAACAACCCGAATGACTCATTCATCGGTTCTCCAACTTGGAAAGGCAGGTCTCAAATGTTCAATAACCCTTTGAATGCCCACTTCAACCAGAACTCTAAATGGTTGTCTGAAAAAGATGTCACTTCACCGATAGAACCAGATCTGACAAATCCTTTTCTCAAAGATGACGCTGTGAATGTCATCATGGAGTGGTTGGACAATGGAGCCACTTCCTCTGAGTAAAGAGCCTCTTCCTTTGTCTTTAAATACTGCATTTAGAACTTTCTGCATTTTGTTGTATTTTCTTTCCTTATTGTACATATAAGGAAACGCCTTTGGATCTCTGGCCGTTGGTCCAAATAGCACATCTTGTAACGCGGCCCATCTTGCATTCAATAAAACCACGTATATTTTGTTAAGGACATATGGAGCCACGAATCAGCCCAATGATGATACCAGTCTTCCACACAGAAGCTTGAGGCCTGATTTGCCATATGATTCCTGATTTCCAAAAAAGATTTCCTTAGGGCCAGGATATCCAATGACATGAGGATTAGTCCCGTTCATACCTGTACCTATTTCAAAAACTCTTTCGAAAAGACTTTCCATGATCATACATGTCGTTCTTATGGAATACCAACTAACCATACTCATGACATTTCAGGCATATCATCTCAAACATGCATACCGGGTTGTTACGAGATTCGGACTTCTCCAGTAACCATTCTTATAGCATTGAGAAAGATGGAGACGAGGGTTATGCTTCTATCCGCAGAGATTGGAATGCTTTTGAAGAATCAACACCTCCCACTTTAGAAGAACCAATCATTGTTAACCTGGGAGACTCCGTGAATATCAAAGAGGTCAAGATCGACGGGCATTTATCCCGAAATGAAAGGTTCGAGTTCACAGAGTTATTAAAAGAATATCAAGACATTTTTGCATGGTCTTACGCTGATATGCCAGGCCTAGATCCTAAGATCGTGGAACATGCATTACCCACGGATCCCGGTGTCAAACCTGTCAAGCAAGGCAGCAGACGGATGAAGGCTGAGTTGGAGGACAAAATTAAGGAAGAAGTCATGAAGCTTCTTAGGGTAGGCTTTATTGAAGCTATCCCATATTCAGACTGGATTGCAAATATAGTCCCCGTCATGAAGAAGGATGGTAAAGTTCGGATCTGCGTAGATTACCGAGATCTGAATAGAGCAAGCCCAAAAGATGATTTTCCACTTCCTCACATTGATGTGTTGGTGGATAGCACATCAGGTTATGAATTGTTCTCGTTTATGGATGGATTTTCGGGGTATAACCAAATCTTCATGAAACAAGAAGACAGACCAAAGACTGCTTTTACCACACCCTGGGGGAACCTTTGCTACAAAGTCATGCCCTTTGGATTAAAAAACGCCGGGGCTACCTATCAGAAGGCCATGGTCACATTATTCCATGATATGATCCACAAAGAAATTGAAGTATACGTCAACGACATGATCACCAAATCCAAGAAAGGACAGGATCACATACAAGTGTTAAGAAAACTATTTGAGCGCCTGCGCAAATATAAGTTGAGGCTGAACCCTAACAAATGTGTGTTTGGGGCGAGATCTGGGAAACTTCTTGGGTTCATAGTCAATAACAGGGGCATTGAGATTGACCCTTCAAAGATTCAAGCTATCCACAATCTCCCTCCACAGTAAAAGAAGTGAGAAGCCTTCTGGGGAGACTGAACTATATTGCCCGATTTATCAATCAACTGTCTGATGTGGCTAAGCCAATCTTCAAATTACTTAAGAAAGGCACGAAAGTAACATGGGATGCTGAATGCAGCAGGGCTTTCCAAATGATCAAGAACTATCTGATCACACCGCCGGTACTTGTGCCACCAATTTCTGGTCACCCATTGACCTTATATCTGACTATACAGCAAGAATCCTTGGGAGCCTTACTTGCCCAAACAAGCCCGATAGATGGTAAAGAAAGAGCCATCTATTACCTAAGTAAGAAATTCACACCATCTGAAGCAAAATATGCACCAGTCGAAAGGGCCTGTGTAGCAGCGGTATGGGTACTTCGCAGACTGAGACAGTATACCTTACACCACCACATCCAGCTCATAACAGAGAACGATCCTGTCAAATACCTCCTGGAGAAACCCGCTTTAATCGGGAAATTAGCAAAATGGCAAGTAATGCTATCTGAATTTGACATCAAGTGTTCTCCACAGAAGTCGGTTAAAGGAAGAGCTATAGCTGACATGCTAGTAGAAAACCCATCAAACGGTGAGTCTCCTGAAGTAACAAGCACAGAAGGTCAAATTCTCAACTTAGCAGAAGACAAGTGGGTCATGTACTTCAATTGTGCTGTTAATCTATCAGGAGCAGGCACTGGGGCAGTACTGATATCCCCTGATGATCAACATTACCCTGTGGCGGTAAAAATAACTTTCCCTTGCACCAACAACATCTCAGAATATGAGGCGTGTATTCTAGGCCTACGATTGGCCATTTCTATGAAGATACCTATGTTGCAAGTTTTTGGAGATTCCATGCTCATCATCCTACAGACACAGGGAGAGTGGAAGATGAAAGATGCAAAGCTCATCCCTTATCACGAATACCTTGAAGAATTGATACTTAAGTTCAAAGAAGTGTCATTCGAGTATCTATCAAGATCTCACAATCAATTTGCAGATGCGTTAGCCACCCTGGCCTCGATATTGCAAACAACTGAAGGATTGGATATAGAACCCCTAAGGATCGACATAGTTGAAAAACCAGCTTATTGTATGCTAATCGAAGAAGAATTGGATGGAGAGCCATGGTATTATGACATCAAGAATTACCTCTCGAAAGGGGAATTCCCTTAAGGATGCCAGCCAGGAGACCGAAGATACATAACCAAGATGGCCAGCAAGTTCTTTCTCAATGGACAAATTATGTACAAAAGATCCTTTGATTCTACTCTATTGAGATGTGTAGATGCCAAAGAAGCAAATATCCTCTTGAAAGAGATCCACGAAGGAATATGTGGGCCTCACATGAACGGCCACCTCCTCGCCAGGAAGATCATGCGGCTTGGCTATTATTGGATGACCATCGAATCAGATTGCTGTCAGCACGTTCGGTCATGCCACCAGTGCCAAATATACGGTGATAAGATCAATGCACCCCCAAACGAACTACATCAAATGTCTGAAGTTTGGCCTTTCTCTATGTGGGGGATAGACATGATAGGGCCTATTAATCCTGTGGCTTCAAATGGTCATCGCTTCATCTTGGTAGCGATTGATTACCTCACAAAATGGGTAGAAGCCAGCTCTTACAAGAATGTCACTGCAAGAAATGTGGCAAGATTCATCAAAAGAGACATCATATCCCGGTATGGTACCCTTCAAGCGATCATCACTGATAATGGGTCTAACCTGAACAACAAGATTGTCGATGATCTACTGGATCACTTTAGCATTCGACATCTGAATTCATCTCCTTACCGCCCACAGATGAATGGAGCAGTGGAAGCAGCCAACAAAAACATCAAGAGAATCTTGGCTAAAACAGCAGAAAACTACAGGGATTGGCACGAAAGGCTGCCCTTCGCCTTGATGGCCTACCGAACGTCGATCAGGACTTCTACGGGGGCAACTCCCTACAGTCTGGTGTATGGGACAGAAGCAGTTCTACCCGTAGAAGTCAAGATTCCCTCTTTGAGAATCTTATCAGAAGATAAACTCTCTGAGTCGGAGTATTTCAAACACAGATATGAACAGCTGAATTTAATAGACGAGAAACGTCTTAAAGCCATTTGCCATGGACAAACTTACCAGAAAAGGGTAGCCAGGGCGTTTAATCGAAAGGTCAAGACTAGAAACTTCGAAGTAAATGACTTGGTAATTAGGAAAGTTTTGCCGAGTACTACCCATCCAGGGGGAAAATTCACTCCAAATTACGAAGGCCCCTACATTATCAAGAAGATCCTCACGGGAGGAGCATTAATTCTTGTAAACTCCGAGGGAGAAGAACTGGGGTACCCTGTAAACTCAGATGCTGTGAAGAAATATTATCCTTGAAATAAAATCAGATTCCGGTCATATGCCCTACCTCGAATTGAGCCTACTCTTCATGATAGTCATTGCATAAGCATGTCATGCATCCAGGCATACATTAGCATGTGTTCAATATTGCAGGACTCAAGGAAGCAAGGTCCTCGAGAGCAAATACCAAGAATGTCCGATGAAGACAGCAGACATCAAAACGAAGAGCAGGAAATTTCAAAAGAAGGGCACAGGAACACGTTCCAAAATGAATGAAGCCAATTAGAATACATGATCAAGAGGACTTACTGTCATGATGACCAGGTACATGTCCTATTTCTCCGAAGACTGAGAATTTCAAGGAATTTTAGAACAACTTAATCATCTTGTGTTGTTAAGAGACGATGCAGATTTTCATGAATCTATCCATTTCCAGTGGAGCGCATGATCAAGGGTAAGGTGTATCGTTCTAATTTTCTGAAATTCGAGAGCATATACCGACAGATTCCTTTTATGTTTTTCAGGAATCCCTGGCCATGCTGGACAGGTAAGTATTCATTTCCCTATCTCTCAGGTTTTAAGACTGTCAGAAAATTTTTTGCTAAAATTTGAAGGCTTCTTGGAATATAGCATGCATTCAAATCTCATGTCTAGAAAGACACAAAATTCTCACGGTCATGTCATTGGCATTCATGTTTAAACTTGGAGGATATCTGAACATGATTGAAATATACATTGTGCCTCATAAATCCCCTTGGAGGGTAAATTTTGAAGAAAACAAAATGAACTTTTTCAACAAGAGTTGTTTAAACTGTTTAAAAGGATGTTTCCTCAGACAAGAGGCAAGCTGGATCCAAACACATTCCATACACACTTAAGAGATGAGTAGAGTGGTAAGGACAACGAGACCTTGACCTTGACCTACGGAAGTAGGGATTATTCGCAGTGATTACATGGATCGAGACGACAGAGGCGTTCGTTTCTTTATCATAAATACTACAGGTGACCATTGATAACCCTTTTGAACGGCGGTTTCATTCTTTACCCCTGTCAAGAACCACCCCACACTGGGGCAAACTAGAGGTACGTCCAGCGAAATCATGAGGTAAATGGTTAGAAGTTCTCTTGCTTAAACTTGCATCAATCTTCGTGTGTTGCTTGTCGTTTTAATTTCTATGGTAGTTCAAGTGCTTTAAGATGACGAAAAGCATTCGTTTCTCTATCCTATACACTTTGACCCTTTGCACAGCCCAGTTGAGCCTATACGTTCGCTTCATAAACCCGTTGGTGATCATTGCATATTCCAAGACGGAAGCGACATCACTTCCCGAACAGAAGAGTTCAAAATATTGGATTTATGGAAAATTCCTGGACTAATGTTTGAGTGCTGAGATTCAAGTTATACATCTAGCACACTCTTTTGAAAATTCTGATTCCCAAAAGAAAAGAAAAGGTAAGATTTCGACAAAAAAAAAAAGAGATCCGATCCTGGGCATCAAGAAAAAGCAAAGTGCATGGTAAAAGCAAGGCCAATGCCCGTCCAAATACTTGTACATTTGTGAATCATGTGTCTGATCTTTTAAATGCCAGAAGATGGCATGATACCTTTGTATAGGTCACTGATGAGATCTGGTTGTAAAAAATACTCACAATCATGTCACACTCAAATGGGGAAAGCATAGACAAGATGTTGACACCGTCTCAACATGAAAGAGATATTCTCTAAAGACAAATGTGCACCTCGGAGACTGACAATGCTCTTCAAAGACTATCAATACACTTCAAAGACTGAAGACGCTCTTTGGACCAGAATGGGGCAGATGACAGCAAATCTGCAGTGATCACCAATGTTAGAACCTTCACATATTCTGAGCCAAAAACAAGCTTTTTTTTTGTCCCCAATCTTACCTACGTTACAACCCTGAAAAGCCTTTTCTGATTAAGGCACTTGAATTGACATAGGGTTTAATGTCTAAGCTTAGCTCGAAGAAGTTCGAGCAAGATTATTTCTTTCTCATTTTTGCAGGTTTCTTGACTTGTAAAACCGGAACAGACATCGAAGACTTCTCTTCAAGAGCCTTGACTTGCGCGCAAGTCCCCCTTTGAAAACCGTTGACCAAGCCCAACATTATGGTCCCTTGGAAGTCCTCCTGATCGATCGAGGTGTATTCACTGCGAATGATCCTGAACCCTAGGCGCAGGTTTGATAGGAAATTCTAGTGCTTTCTTGATAAAAGACCATTATCTCAAAACAGTGAGAAGTCCTTTTTGATGAGAATACTCCAATGGACGTTTTAACCAAACTCTTTTGGGTAATTTCAGATTGTTTGATTCAAACTTTCCTCACAAGGAATTTTTGTTCACTTCCGTATGTTGCAAGGTGTTTTGGATAACCTCCAGCATCATAATGCATTCATTTGAAATTTTTCATGACTACGATATGAGTCATAAATTGCTGTTAGTTTGACATTTAGATATCACTTAAAGACCGTTGATGTGCCTTTGGTGAGAAAATTCTCAGATTGGAGTTTCTGCAAGATTCTTGATAACTTTGGCTTCCAGAATGGCCTGTGGCTTTCTTGGTAAGAAACAATTTACATGTCTGAACTTCTACAAGATTTCTGGTAAGCCCAGATCTCAGAAGAACACAACCTCTCTTGGTAAGAAAGAGTCTACATGTTCAAGCTTCTGTAGGACCCCTGGTATCCCCAAACCTCAGAATGCTACTTCTTTCGTGAAGAGTATATTTCAAGTTTAAGCTTCTGCAGGATACCTGGAGCTCCCAGATCCCAGAATATCACCTTCAATGTCGAAAGGACAATATTCAAGATAGTCTTTCTGCGAGATCTCAGGTAGCCCCTAGATCCCAGAAGAATCTTATCAAAGTTTTTGCAGGTTTAAGTTTTTTGCAGGATACTTGGAATCCCCAAATCCCAGAATAACACATCGCGTGTCGAAAGGACAATTTTCAGTGTCAGCTTTCTGTGAGGTTCTAGTTAACCTCTAAACCCAGAATAGCTCTTGTGGTGAAGCCTAAGGGTTAGGCACACCTCACTAGTATAAATCCTAGTTAATTCCTTAGAATATAGGATCAAAATATTCGATAACCCCTAAAAGACTGGGTACGTCATCCAGTAGGTTCCTAGTAGAAAGGAATCCTATTTCTCGGCCTGATCCCCCTGAAGGATCAAAATGTTCGACAATCCCTAAGAGACTGGGTGCGTCATCCATAGGTTCCTAGCAGAAAAGGAGTCCGATTCATGGTCTGATCCACCATACGGATCAAAACTTCTGGCAATCCCTAAGAGACTGGGTGCGTCATTCACAGGTTCCTGTCAAGTATAGGAATCCCATTCAGGTACGGCCTACCATACAGGCTAGAGTTTAACCGCCCTAGGATACTCAAAAGACGAGTCCCTAGGTATTCACTTGAACCCGCTATACACCGCGCATGCCGCACGAGCATCAAGCGGGTGATCAAAAAGGTAAAAAGCAGGTGGGTCCCTCTACTTTCTCTCTCGCGTCAGTAAAAAAATAAGGAGCAGAGCGTTCACCAGCGGGACAAGGGAGATTGAGTGTCAAGATTCGTTTTTCTTCTCTCCAGTCGAGTCGGTCTAGACTCGGGTGTCACCTGTCTTTGAGCGAAACCTCTCACGAGATTCCTCTCAAAGAGGGGCAGCTGTTGACACCTGATTTTTGACCAAGTCTTTTATAGTTTTTTTTTAAAAAAATCACAAAAATTTATAAAAAGTCAAAAAATTACAAACTCAACTCTGGTGGCCTTGTCTAAGCCCAAGGGACCATTTTTGAACAAAAAATAATTTTTCGTATTTTTCATATTTTTTTAGTATTTTTAGAAAATAGGAAAATACTCAAAAAATTTAGAAAAATAGCATTCGAGGCCACAAAAATATGAAAAAATAGCCAATATTTTTATTTTTAATCCCTTGTATTTTTTATCTCACAAAAATTTCAAAATCAGATTCAATTATGGGTGTTCCTTTGTAACCCATACTATTGAATTTGAGAAAACAATATCCATTGAGTCTTTTAATTTGCAATTTTGGTATTTTCTAGGATCTTGACATCCATTCTAACTGTCCCTTATTGCAATTTAGCCCAATTGTTTGTACAAATTGTTCAATTGCACAAATTTGGCAAGATTGCAGACTAAAATTGCATTTTTAGTCCTTGAAAATGAGCATAATTGAAATTACTTTCAATTCAAGAGCTATCATTGCAAATTAAACATACCACCCAATGGGTTTCACCATTTTGAATCGATTGGCACATGTAATTTAACCCAATTTGATCATTTGGACCTTCAATTGCATAATTCCCCAATTTGCAATTAAAAGGAAATTTGGGGTTTTTGTTGAAATTGATATGAACTTTTGGGCGAAATCACATTTTTTTTTATAGAATTCATGCCCTAAATTCGATTATGAGGTTCAATTGCAAAAATTTCCTGTTAATTTGGATTTAATTTGAGTATTTGCAAGTCGGAACCGGTTCGGACCGATCTGACCGCCGGTTGGACCGGTCGAACCGGTCCGCTACAGTGTCTTCTTCTTCATCAGGCTTGTGCACGAGTGAACAGTAGAAGATGTAATTTCAAAGAGAAAATTGATCGACAAATCAACTACAATTGGAGAAGTACTGGTGGGCGTTTTGTTCTTTGACTCGAGACCTTTCGATCGAGACCAGCCCCAAAACAAATGGCCGCCGGACGAGCTCCGGCGAGGTCAGTCAAAGCTGCGGTACCTGCAAAAGTCAGCAAATACCAAGCGCAAGCCAAATTCGTGCCAAATTCGCGCAGGATAAGACCCGCCGGAAGACCAAACAGGATCAGACGAGATACCCATCGCCCCCGACGCCGATTGAGCCTAAAATCTCGTGATGGCACGTGCCATTGGAGTCTGTTAGTCCCACGGTTTGGCGCCAAAAAAAAAAGGAACAAAATGCTATATAAGCCTATGGGGTACTTTCAGTTAAGGAGGTTGGTCGATTCAGTTGGTGGAGGACGAACTAAAACGTGCGAGAGAGAGAGAAGGCGAGAAAAAGCTCGTTCTCCGGCCCTTTGCCGTCGAGAACTTGAGCTCAACTGCAAGGCGCCGGTTGGGCCGTCCCCGGCCAGACCAAAGCCAGAAAAGACAGTTCGAAGTTCGCCCAGACCGCTAGAAAGCGATCGCCGCCGGCCGCGCCCCGCGAAATCGCGAGAACAGGTAAGGCCGAGCTTCGATTCTTGAACTGAGCTTCAATGGCGGTTCTAGCATTTCTTGCCTATTCATTCAATTACTATGTGCGTTTTACTCCTTGAACATTACTGACCATTGTCGCATATCTTGTTTGCATCGATTTTGTCTTAACACACCTAATCGAGTCTTCCAATCCAACCTCCATTGTCGAACCACTGTTCATCTTTCCCCAGCCAAATCTGGGCCGAGCGAGCTCAATCGGAGCTCGAGGTGAGTTTTCTGAACCTCCACTGGTGCTGTTCTGTGATTTAATTGCTGCGATCTTAGATAAATTACGCGATCGAACTCCCTTGGCCGTACTCGGCACTTTGTATGATTCTTGCGATTCTGTGAATAAAATGTTGCGATTCCTAGATATGTTAAAATAGAGGTCATCGCGAGTCGATTGCCGCCGGTCTCGCTCCAATCCGCTAAGATTCCACCGTCGGATCATCGCCGGGGAGTCGTGGCCGTTCGTTCAGCAATGGTCGCGAGGTTGAAGACGATGCCGACCTGGCAGGTCAACGAGTCAAAGCTCTTAGGTGGCGGTAGATCATTGGTCCACGTGTCAGTACAGTCAGCTCGGCCGTTGGAGGTTGTTGTTCGAATGGGGAGATCCAACGGTCGAGGTTAATCGAGTCCAACAAATAGTGGCCGTCTGATTAGAAATTAGGATAATTCGAAAATGATTTTAAATCGGAAATAAAAAATGATGAAAACAGCGCCGTTTAGATTAGTAATAGCGCGGCGTCGTTTAGGTTAGTATGAATGGACGGTCTAGATCTAGTCCTATGTTTTAATCGTGGCCGTAGGTTCATGTAGTTAGATCAGACGTCCCTGATCAGGTCTTCGTTTAATCCAGGCCGTAGATTTTAGTCAAATGATCCGATGGTTGTAGATTAGCCATGCGTTTCGATGAGGACCGTCGGATCAGAGTTGATAATTCGAAAATAAATAAAAGGGCGAATACGGCGTCGTTTCGGTTTTAGGCTTCGCGGGTCCGGGTCAGGGCCGGGTTCCGACCCGAGTGGGTCGGGTCGACCCGAGTGGGTCGGGTCGACCCGGTCCGAATCACATTTTTCAAATAAAAAAAAATCAGAAATGATTTAAAAAATAAAAACAAATCAGAAAAATCCTAGAAAATCCAAAAAAAATGCTAGAAAATTCCAGGAAATTCCAAAAAATGTGAAAAAATTGTGGAAAAATCATAAATACTCCAGAAATCTCCAAAATTCGAGGATCGACCACAGACAACTGGTTAACCCTATTTTTGGGGGTTTCTTATCCGTTCTTTCGAGACTCGACGACATTACCCTTTAGGGGTAAGTCGCCTCTGCTGTGTATGCAAGATAAAACCGATAATGCCAAGGTAAGAATTAGGGTTGGGTAGGCGACCAATTCTTAGGTTTGGGTTTTCGAGTCCCGCCTCTTTTCTCAAAATGACGATTTTGCCCCTCATTGGGAAAATCGTCTTTCTTGTTCCGATCGAGTTCTTAAAATTGCTTAAAGTTAGGGTTTGGATCAGGTGGACGACCAACCCTAAAATTTGAGTTTTTCAGTTCTCATCTTTGTCCAAAATGACGATTTTACCCTTCCGAGGGTAAAATCGCTTTTTAACTCCAGAAAAATCCTGTAAATTCCCAAAAAATAGGAAATGGATTGGATTGATAGCTAATCCTATTTCCCCATCTTTTGACTTCCCGATTCATCTAAAATGACAAATTTTTCCTTTTTGAGGAGAATTGTCCCCGAATTGTTCAAAATTACGATTTTGTCCCTCATGGGCAAATCATGCCAAAATCATTCCTAAGCCTTGATTGATATTTCTCTAGGCTAATAGGGCCTCATTAGGGATGCCATGCTGCTTTCATGTGTTTTATCCGCATCTACTGGATCCTTGATTTGCGCACTTATTTCTATTGATTGTGATTGATAGGGTAGTAATTCCCATCTGCATGAACCCCTAGATTCAGGATCTGTACCCCACTCGTCTATATGAAATCCTATGATCAGATAAACCATTCAGCTTATGTACCGAAAGGGCGTCAACTCTGACAGTTGGCGTAACTAAATCCCCGAACCCACTTCTTTGGTTTCCGCAGAATCGAATAGACCACTCCCAACTATTCGATAGGGTTTCCGATTGTACCCTCCACGAAACGATTGGTGGCGACTCCTTGGCATGTACATTCATCACATGTCACTAGACCACACTGAAGGTCGACCATGTATATCTAGCAGTTGCGATTTAGGTAATGGACCTTGGGAGAGGCCCGCGTCCGATCAAGCCAGCGATCGGGCGGCCCATTAGCCCGCTTCGCCTCGAGGGAGGGTCGCGACAACTGCACGTGCATGTCTATATCATGTAGAGTAATGAGAACCGATCTTGCTCTTTTTCTTCTAAAATAACAATCGAAAATTACTATATTCAATCCACTCCTTTTCGAAGAAAAATGTCGTTGCTCTTACGATGTACACAAGGAATCGTGTGTGCGGGACGCGACGTTTAATGCCTAAAAAGAGAGATTTAGGAGTAGCAGATGGCATACGTTTTTATTCATTTAGGGTCACGACATGGTGCCTCAGCTGAAATTGCAAGAGAGACATTTACCGACAATGATTAAGAGAGGGGCAATCAAATCAATGAGGGAATGACCTATCTTGCCCTCATCTTTCTTTGAAAATAACGAAAATCAGATGGACTCAACATGGTCTTCGTTGCAAACAACCCTCCGCAATCCGCGCAAGCTTTTCTCTAAATCTGACGCGATCATGGTCCCTAAGCTCAAGACGATGGGAGGCAGAGTTTTTGCGTCCGAAGCTCCCCATTTTTTCAAGATAGTTCTCTCTGATTCACTCCAAAATGGCCGGCTCGTAATCTCACTCCTTCTGTTTTTGTGCTTTTGTTGTGGTTTCTTCTGTATTCTAAGCTTGTCAATTTTCACTCTTCTTTTTTAGGGATTTCCATGAAATTCTGGCATGAGACGAATTTTGCAATGATAAAATTCGTTGCGACCAAGAATTGTTTATTTCGTCATTTGCGACGAAATTTGATTTCGTCGCTTATTTGCGACAAAACTAGCAACGGAGAAATTATATTCCGTGTCATAAGAATATCATCGCTTATTTGCGACGAAATTTGATTTCATCGCTCGCTTATAAGCGACGAAATGCTATCTTACCAAATTTTTGGCTCAGTGGCACTGCACCATTACAAACAATATCACAGGCACACCTCCACTTCTTATTCTGCATGAGTGAAATGTAAGTAAAGTTGCTCCAGCTCGGCAATACCGAGTGGGCACCCGGATCGGCAGTTATATTGTCAATCGGGACTGGCGAACCCCGGCCGGCTTTTTGACTGCCAACCAGGGGGTCGCTCGACACTAAGACTGCCGAGCGGCCCCTAGTTTGGTAAATAAAAAAAAAAGACACCCGTTTTGGTAAATACTTTTTTTTACACTTAGTTTAGAAAAAAGCCCCGAGGAAGCATCAGTTGGCCAAGGATTGGCATTGGAGGAAGTAGTTAGTTGAATGATTGTAAGATATTTTGTGACCTTAGGGTTTGGAATTATTTTTTGTGGATTAGAAATTGAACCCCTGGTATTTGACTACGGGAACCCTGATGTTCATTTATTCATATGAGAAGTGTACCTTGTTCCTGTCCCAAGTCATCTTGTTATTGTCAAGGTGGAGTTGATTCTCGCTTCCATAAGTTTGGTGGAATAGTATGATTGAAGGCCGATGAATCATGGACAGCACCTAATGAATGGTAAGGCATTGGTGGGATTTACGTGGACCAAACGGGTTCGGGGCGTGACACACACACACACACACACACACACACACACACACACACACACACACACACACACACACTCTCTCTCTCTCTCTCTCTCTCTCACTCTCTCTCTCTCTCTCTCTCTCTCTCTCTCTCTCTCTCTCTATTATGTTCGTCCTCTCAACAGAATGAATTCTCCTTCATTCTAGAAGGCCTCTCAGGGCTATATCGAATTTTCGATTTCCCGCTCGATCGAGGGAGCTCCACCGACTTGAATCGCACGTGAGGTCACGTGCTTTTAGGTCCAAATGGCGTCGGGGATGATGGGCATTCCGTCCAGCTCCGTTTAGTTCTCTGGCGAGTTCAAGCTCACACGAATTTGGAATGGATTTGTGCGGAATTTGACTTTTGCAGGTCCTGCGAGATTGATCGGCCAATTGCTCCCTGCTCTAGCGACCTTTGGTCACGATTTCGGTGTCAATCGATGGGGAATGGTTTGAAGAATTAAACCCCCACCAATGCTTCTTCAATTGTAGTCGATTGGTCGATCAATTTTGCTATCAAAATTCGGCTTTGCATTGTCCATCTGCACGGGAGTTTGGGGAAGAAGATGACATTGTAGCGGACCGATTCGACCGGTCTTGTCACGCCCCGCTCACCAAACGAGTGCGCCACATCCGCTATCGCCGTTAGTTATCCCAGGATACACTCTCAACAGCCTAATGGACATGGGACTCGCATGCGGAAAACAGAAGAAAACTTCGCATCCCCAAGATTAAAACTTAGAATGAGACACGGACTAGAAGCATATACATTCACTAACAGTGAGTCTGTACAAAGGTGAGAACCAGGAATAACTGACATCACTGACTAGAGTCGAGGAAACAAAAAAACAACAAAAGACCGCCACTAAACAACAAAAAGCCATCTTTCCCAAAAAGTCACCTTAAAGTCCCACGACGTCCAAGCTTGCTAAGTCATACTGCTATCCCCAACAATGTTCGTGTCCTCCTCTAGATTGCCCAGACGTATGGGAAGTATCTTCAAGTCCTGTGATCTGTAAGAAAAAGGGGTCCCATGAAGGGGTGAGACTTACGTCTCAATGGGCTATCCTAACCCAAAACTAGGCCATCCGTCCTACCGAACCAAGTAAACATAGACATGTGCAATCTATAAACAGGGGCAAGGCATAACAATCACTTATGGCATCAAGTCATTCTTCCATAAAAATATCAATCAAAACAACCAGGCACGCATGACCAAGCTTCCACACTAGCTTAATGAATCATAATATCTCATGAAATAAAAGATTTTTCAGTCACAACTCCGCATTCACTCCGCCTCCTGCACATCATGTTTCTCTACCCCGTGTCATATAGGCACCTCAGGGTATTTCTCATTTCACAATCCCGTGTCATATAGGCACCTCAGGGTGTTTCACAATTTCTCAATCCCGTGTCATATAGGCACCTCAGGGTGTACTCAGTTCCCATGTGACTCCTTGGCTCAACAGCCTATCTCCTCTAGCAGTTCGACTCAAGTCAAAATAATCAACACAATAAACATTTAATCTCATCTCATCACGAGGAACTTTAGGCATAGGACATGAAACAAAGTTTGCCACAACCAAACGTGCTTTATTACAACATAAGATTTAAGAGTAGTCTCATGCCACCACATAAGCCAACAAGGTACTCGTACTAGCACGTCATCAATTCTATCGCGAAAACATAATTTCATGGCAAACTAGAGCTTATGGCATCATTCCTCATCAAAGTCATTCGACTTTCATTCAATCAAGCAATACAAGTTAATACATCCATCGATTTCCCAATGAAACCGTCCAGTTGCGTCGAGATGTTCTAATAAAAGGTTAGGGGTCACTCACATTGGTTCCAACTAGCAAAATATCACCAAAATCCCTTCGCCAAGTCCAGTTTCGAACCAAAATGCCGCTGTCCAAAAACAGGGCAGCAACCCGCTTAAGAGTAATTCGTCGATTCAATTAATCTAACCATCCAAACTTCAATTCCACACATCGTGCTCTTCATTAACCCCTCAATTAACACTCTAGTATGCCTCAACGATGAATTATAAGCAAGGCGACACCAAAAGCAACCCCAAACAGAATCGATTTTCACATGACCTCACTTTAACAGAACCGATTTTGCTCAATCCTCAACAAACAGCCCACTAATCATCTATAAATCCCAACTAATCACAAATTCCTCTTGCTAACACATAGTTCTAGGTATTAAGAAGCCTCACCAAAAATTTGAGCTCAAGGCGACACCAAATGAACTGAATGGCGCCGGCTCCCCCTGGTCTTTAAGTGGACAAATTCTGTCCTTCAAACACAGCAATGGTTCGAGCTCAACACGTTACTCAAATCTGCCCAAATTTTGACAGAAACTCAATATATATGTCTACTAAATGTCCACAAAATTTGAGCACGAAATTCATCCTTTTATGGGTCCAAAGAAATACAAACAGAAGCCTACCTCCTATTGTGTCAGTTTCCGTCGACTCGCAGAAGATTGGCCGGCCAGAGCTCCACAAATGGCCAATCGCTGCGATTCCACTTGGAATAGATCGAAAAGAGGTCAAGCTTCCCGGTGGTGGTTGGCTCAAAGGCTGGTTGTCACCGGTCGGCGAGCAGGGCGGCGGTGAAGGCGACGGGAAATTCTGGTCGGGCAGAACCGAATCTGTTCGTAGAAGAGAAAGAGGAAGGAGCGATGGAGATGAAAATGCAGACGATGGTGTCGTGCAAAATGGGCTGATGAAGGAGATAGAGAGTGGTCTTGACCACTTTGTCAACTCTAGAAGCTTCATGCTTAGTGGAGAATTAATGTGACTCCAAGACTTAATGACACTTGTCCCATGTGCATAATATCCCATCCTTTTCTTCCATTTCTGCCCCCTCTTATTCGGCTGCCACATGAGGGAATTCCATTGACCAAAATACCCTTGTCCGATTAACAAAATGAAGTCTACGCTCGAGGGGCAAAATCGTCTTTTCACACCATTCGTTCGAAAATTCAATTTTTCGCTAAATTTTCATTCTCGACTAGGCGTCGTCCAATCCAAACTAATTGTTACAATTCTTCATTTCCTTTTTCTATTTTCGAGACCCCATAACATGATCGATTTCTCGTCGTCGTAATTTCGATTTATCTCGAACTAACGGGAGGCTTTTGCGGACGCTTCGCGTATCGACTCTGTGATTCTTATCACACTTAGGAAAACTCAAGTACGACGATTTTGGTTGTCATGTAATCGCAAGGGCATATTACTAGTCTCGACGGCCGCGATCGTCATAAATCGATTTAGGAAAAATTTGCAAATCATACGTTGATTAAGCGGCATCACTCGCGTTCCAATCGTATAACACTAGCAACGGATTCTTTAATCGTTTTCTTGTCGACCTCGGTTCTAAATATCCCTCGACGACCCTTATGGTCAAAATGCCGTTTTCTCATCGAATTTCCTAGGTCCACGTACCTCGTCGCGCGTTAGCCTTTCCCCTTCAGTTAGTTAACTCGTGACTGATCAGGTCGAAGTGAGATATACTGAAATACTTCGATAGATATCTTACAGTCAAAGGTCTCGGAATGACAGGAAAATCAAACTGTCACAGGTCTGACCAGGCGGTCTAACCAGTCAGAATCGATTCTGATCTAATTTTCAAAATTAATCGCAATTCGACTGAGAATTTTTGCAATTAAACCTCATAATCGAACTTAGGACATGAATTTTATCCAAAAATATGTTTTTGCCCAAAAATTCTAGCCAATTTCTATAAAAACCCCCAAATTTTTATTTAATTACAATTCGAGAAATTGTGGAATTGAGGGCTTAAACAGTCAAGTTGGACCAAACCACCCATGCCAATCGACTCCTAATGATGAAAAATATTGGGCAGTGTCTTTAATTTTTAAATGTAGCCTTTGAATTGAAAGTAGTTTCAATTATGCCCAAATTCAAGGGCTAAATTTGCATCATCTTATCTGACTTCTCTCCAGACAATGGTGCATGTAGTTTCATTTGATACAAATAATCTTCTATCTGCATCTTCCAAAGTCCTTCCCCTCAAATCTGTCGATTTTCACTTTACCTTCTTCTGCCGCCATCGATTCGCTTCAACTCAAGCAAAGCGTTGCTCTGATACTAATTTTTGCGCGGAACAAGTGATCGAACGATAAAATAGATAGAACGTGTAAAGTAAATTGAACATTAGATGTATGTGGTTCGGTCGTAAGGACCTACGTCCATAGGGAGAGCAGCAACGAATTCCACTATAGAAGGCAAAATGACACAAATAGCCCATAAACTTTTGCAGATTGTGCAATCGGGTCCCTGAACTTTTAATTTGTTCAATTTAGTCCCTGAACTTTGGTAGAATGTGCAATTTGATCCCTAAACTTTTGACTTGTTCAATTCAGTCCCTAAACTTTTAGTAAATGTTCAATTTAGTCCATGTACTACATGAAAATATTCAACGTAATCTTCGATCTTACATTAACAAAAAGGACTGTATTGAACATTTTCCTATAATTCAAGGACTAGATTGAACATGCACTAAAAGTTTAGGGACTTAATTGAATAAGTCAAAAGTTTAGGGATCAAATTGCACATTCTGCCAAAGTTTAGGGACTAAATTGAACAAATTAAAAGTTTAGGGATCAGATTGCACATTCTGCCAAAGTTCAGGGACCATTTATGTAATTATCCCACTATAGAACAAGTGATACACGGAGATTACAGATCACACTCGAGTTACACAAACACACTCTTGGTGTTTCCCAGTCAGAATTACATCCAAGAACGCATTTAGCCCCAAATTCCTAGCGAAATAATCTCTCAAACTCGCAAAGAAATTAAAACACAAATCTAACCTCAAGATTTAACCAGTCCGAATTTCCTGTTTCAGTACCCAAATCCCCCAGCGCAGCTTCGGATTATATTTTGCTAGATTCGGACGTCCGTAAATATATCTAATCCAAAATATTCAAATTTAGCTTCGGGTTCAAACTCGAGACTATTATAACAGCCTATGTGAGTAAAAACCCAAAGCCAAAATCCCAAGCAAAACTCCAGCGGTTAGATCCGGCAAATGTGCCTAGAAGAACGGCTTTCCATCGAAATCAAAACTCGGAGGCTGTCCTTGTTTGGACACCAACATGGACAAATTCAAAACGAGACCAAAGTAGGAAAGAACCGTTCTCCTGTTTGAGATTCTTCAATTTTTCTTTTCATTTGTCCTGACGCATCGCCTTTAACTATTCAGCGGTAAAGATTATTACAATCAACCGAATCAGGATACACTGATTGGATATTACGAGACGTTTTTTTTTTAAATAATGAGGTGGCCTTTAAGATATTGATGTCCACTTGTTGGAGACTTGAATCCAATGGATTACATAAACAAAACTCACCAACTTGATCCTCGAGCACTTACAAATATGGGCTTTTTTCTTTTTTGGGTCACATACAAATCTGGGGTTAAGCATAATTCTTTTTGTGTGTGGATGTGTAAAGATAAGTCTTCTTTGCACCACTTATTATACTTTAAGAAAACGAAAAAAAAAATTATCATATTATTGAGGTTCAACAATTGCAAGATAGGACTTAACCCAAAAAAAAATAAAAAAATTGCAAGATAGGATGTTAAGTAAACCCGATCATTTTATCATAAAGAACAAGTGTATGTCGAATTCAACATAATTTCTTAAGAAAATATAAACCCTAGTTCAATGGAATGGTTTTGCTTCTTTTGATAATTGATTTGCGTATGTTTGATGTGGATGGGATGGGAAACCCATTGGAATATTCTTGAATAAAGCCAATCACGTATTGGCTATATCTTAATGAAAGAGCGGTCCTACTAGGCACTCCACT
This sequence comes from Rhodomyrtus psidioides, assembly GCA_021437785.1. Taxonomy (NCBI): domain Eukaryota; kingdom Viridiplantae; phylum Streptophyta; class Magnoliopsida; order Myrtales; family Myrtaceae; genus Rhodomyrtus; species Rhodomyrtus psidioides. The sequence continues at coordinate 14,181,984 of JAILYB010000003.1, read as the reverse complement.
AACATAATAAAAGCGAAATAAAGGAAGGCGAATATTGGATTATTCGTTTCATTTATAAGAGTTTAGGAAAAAGAGAAAGCGATAGAGACAAATTTATGCTACAAGTGATAAGATTACATTTTCTTCTCATGCTTTGGGATGATTCAAATGAAAATGCTGGTGAAATCCTTGGGTGTGGACTATGGATCTCGGTAATCTAACCTTAGTTAAGGGTTGAACTAAACCCCAGTCAATTGCAAGATACTCTTATATTTTTCGTTTGTGCTTTTTTAAATTCAATTTACATTGATATATCATATATACTAAACAATGAATATAATATGATATGAACATATCTAGCTCTATTACTGCGATTCACAAAACACATGACAGGATATGGCAAAATCCCTGGATTTCATATCCTATCCAATCCTATCCAATCCTGACTAAAAATCCAGGCGAACATACACAGGTGTCCAATTAAAGATAGAAAAAGACCGATGTCAGCCACCTTAATCAAGACAAGAACGGTGACTTATAAGCACTCTATATTAGAAAAGAAAAGAGTCCATCAACTTGCTTAGTTATTGATGGGAGTACACAGTAGAAGTCTGATATCTTTGCCCAAAGAGATCATCAAGAGAAAACCCAAGTCCAAGTCCGAGTTCGTTAATATATCCAGTCAAACCCATCTTCACTCAAAAGTTTTAGCTAATGAATTATGCCAACTTGGATATATTAACTACTCTACATCACATTAATTCTCCAATGTGAAACTTCTTTAATACAACGTACTCATAATTCTTTAATATAACTCACATGTGCATCCCCATCACGTGTGAGCTCCGGTGTTAGGTTTGTTCCCCCTTAATCCAAGTATCCTTCCGCAACAACTTGTCTCAACTTGAACCTTCATACCCATCGGCCCTGCGTTGCTACACCATAATGCCAACTGGCCCGTAAATCGCGTTGGCCACTCCATCAACGCCCGTCGGGCCCATGTTGCAAAACCACAATGCCACATCGGCCCGAAAATCGTGTTGGTCACCAGATTACTTCCTTGAGATATTCACTAAACACTGAAATTGATTGGATGCCTACCAATCAACCATCGGTTTTACTATCATTTGTTGGGAGTGCACAGCGGAAGCCTGATTCCTTTGTCCGAGGAGATCATCAAGAGAGAGCCCAAGTCCGAGCCCGTTAATATATCAAGTGTAAACCCACATTTACTAAAAAGTTTAAGCTAATGAGTTATAGGTCAACTTAGATATATTAACTGATCAACACCATATTAATTCTCGAATATGAGATTTCTATAATACAACTCACACGTGCATCCTAACAGTTATACTGTCATTTCTATTGCTTTCATGTTAACGTGGATGAGTGATTTTTATGTTGATGGAAGCATCATGGTAGGAGTGAAGGCTAGTTAACTTCATTAAATTAGAAAAACCGATAATGTTTAGAAAGGCTATTTCAACCCTAAATCGATAATGCAGATATTGACATGTAAAGAAATACTTGTTCGATGATGTTGGCATGGTACGGAGTCATAGGAAATTTTTATTGATATTTTTTGAATTTTTATTTTTATTTTTTTCTTCTCTTCTTCATCAATCAGTTGTTGCATGCTAGCTAGCCAGCCGTACGGCGGCAGTGATTTTCGAATAAAAATTAGCCGGAAGGATTAAATTGACATAAATGCAAAATATTTAAGATTGGACTGATAAAAGAAAAAAAAAGGTTTATGATTGAATTGGCCTCATGCAACAGATCTAGGAACTTTTTGGCAATTATCTCAAACAAAAAGGAAAGAAGTAAGTTGGAGGTTCTTACTTTTAGGGATTATATATATATATATAGACACACACACACACACACAAAAGTTCCATGTGCCAGTTGCCGAAGAAATAACTTGCTTGCTGGCCAGCCAATGAATATTTCACCGACCATGGAACTCAAGCACTTCTTAAAGACTTATTCGTCACTTGAAGCCCTTATTTAAAAGGGGAAAAGCCACCAGAACTCCTAACTATACCCATTATGGCATATTTATTCTAAACTTTTCTTTGTGAAATAAAAAATTCTAAATTTTTGTTTATGTGACACATTTACCCCAAACTTAATCAATGTGACACATCTATCTCAAACTTTTTTTGTGACATTAAGAATACTAAATTTGTATCCATGTGACACATTTACCTCAAAATTTAGGATATATATGTCTCAAGCCCACAACATTGGGATTTTTTGTGTCACAAAAAGATAATTTGGAGTAAATGTGTTATGCTGGTATAAGTTTGGGATTTTTGTGTCATAAAAAATATTTGAGGTAAATGTGTCTGACGGGTACAAATTTAAGATTTTTGGTGTGACGAGAAATTTTTTTATGGTAAATACGTCACGATGGTCATAATCTAGGATTTTTGGTTTTGTTTTCGCTATTTAAAAAGGTCCATTCTATCTTATGGACCATCTTTTGAGAAACTAGCCCCCCATAAACTCTTATTTGAGAGTGAAACCCATGAAATTATACTAAAAGTAAGAATCTTTATTATAACGAAACTAATGGTTAGATTAGAATGTCAATAATGATTATTAGGTTAGATGTAACTACAGTTATAATTGTTATGTTAGGACTTCCAACGCTCCAAGGAAATTATACTTTTGCCTCTTTACTAACATTTTAAACTATGTTGCCTTTCTTGGATACTCCTACTCTTTACGTAACGAAATTAATCTGCGAAATGATTCCGAGCCATGACTAGCAATGTTTCAAGCTCTCTCAATTTGATTTTAGTTGCCCCACAGCCCCCCTTCAACCCCCACACTCAATTGGGTCTGTTCAGAACCTTTTATTTTTTTTTTAATGATTATTCTTCAAATTCTGCATTTCTCAATTTTTATTCAAAAAAAATATGAAATTATTTACAACTAGAGCTATATGGGTCTTTTTGGAGTCACTCTTGCATACTGTTATTGTTATTATTATTATTATTATTTCCTGGATTACATATTCCTATTTCATGACAATGATTTTGGGATAATAACAAAATCTTATGTCGGGCGGTGCAAGTATACACACATAATATAAACGATATAAATGTAGGGGTGTATTAGGGGAAAGGGATCGTCTAACCTTTCCTTAGAAGGTTAGGCCCTAATCTTGCAATTTGGGCCATCCGTGTTATGAATGAATGGCCCAGATTATTATTAACAAAAATATATATATAAATTCAAAAAATTACCCCCTAAAAATAGGAGATTTGGGCCGTCTGTCAAAAAATGGACTGCCCGAATTGCAAGGTTAGGTGCCTAACCTTCTGAGAAAGGTTAGGCGAGTCGGATCCTGTATTAGTCTATTCGTTTGATTTGTTTTAGCCTTATAGGCTAGGGGAAAGGAGAGAGAGAAAGGGAAAAAAATTATCTGACACGGCGAGTGATAAGGTTTTATTATTGTTGAAACTTTGGTTTCAAAGTCCCATAAGAAGTTGAATGAGAAATGAAGAGTTGTTTCGGTTCGTAACCCTTAATCGATAAAACTGTACAACTCCATAACGTTTCGTCGAAACTGTACGATTTCGTGACGTTTCATCGAATCTTTTCGACGAAATCGTGCCTTTTCGTCAACGAACCATTTCGATGAAACCATATAACTTCGAAACGTTTCGTCGAAACTGTATGACTTCGTGACATTTCGTTGAATCCTTTCGACGAAATCATGCCTTTTCGTCGACGAACCCTTTCGATGAAACTGTATATCTTCATGACCCTTCGCTTCACTCTCTATAAATATGTAAAGCATTGACCATCGCATTAGAATACAATTACTGTTATGTTTGTCATTCATTCATCATCGTCATCATTTTGTGCGATTATTCCGCGAAGTTATGTTCGAAGGTTTCCTCTGAAACAAGTACCGGTTTCGAGGAAAGCCGATCCGTTCTATCATGGGAGGCAATTGTCCAAGAACCTTGGGTACCGGTTGAGGGGACAAATTTGTCTTAAGGACACAACGTGAATTCGTTGGGCTCGGATTATCTGTTTACATTTCGATTACTCATCTATGGTTGGTTTTTCAGGTTTGTCATTCAACCCTTATTTTATGTATGCGAACACTTAGGCGACCACAATCTTAATTTTGCACAAACGAACTTCTGCCCTCTTAGAGTACAACAATCTTAAGACAAATTTGTCCCATGTGCTTGGTTCATATATTTACCTTTGTTGTACGCATTCTATTCTGGTGTAAGTAGAGTTTCTCAATGTTAAAATTTCAATACTGATATCAGAGCGTGGTGTTATATTCCAACCTATTTTTCATCGAGGTCTGGTTGGATGCTTGATATGATCATTCTAAAATCAATTTTCGGAACTTGCTGCATATTTGATATGTAGTACTGCTGTATGAATGAATTGATTATACACTAAGTATGAAAGACAAGTCTTGGTGTTAAAAGACTCTACTATTTCGGTACGTTGTGCGGGAATTTTGTTTAGCAAAATTTATTTTTTATCACATGGTGTGAGAGATCTCATTGAGACAAAAAAAAAGTTGGCATGCACCCAGCGAACGCTGGAAGCGCTCCCTGTGCGGCTTCAAAGCCATTGGTTCGGCAAACATGCGTGAGAATTTTATTTTTTTAAGAAAATTTGAATGAATAGTCACAAAGGAAGAAATGAAGGCACGGTGGATACGGGGCAAATTCGTGAAAAACCGTGACAGTTAGCGCGAAAAAGAAAAGGCCAATCACGTGGATCAGGCCGCATGCTCATGCTCATGCCTCGTCGAGCGCGTGCGCGCCACGCACCCATGGGCCTTCAAAGCTCATGGATTACACGCGTATTGTGATTATAACGCGGAAACACCAACGGATCTTGCAAATATGTCGAGACAAAATTACCAGAGAAATTACGAGAAACAATAAAGGACACTAGATATTTACGTGGTTCGGTCCGAGATTGGTACCTACGTTCACAGGGAGAGCCAGCAATATAATCCACTATAATCGAAGAGCCAGATTTACAATCGCCCATGCACTCGAGTGTTTCCCGCACCTAAATTAAGCCCAAAGCAAACTCACAAGTATTATCTCGCAATCTCTCACAGAGAACTCTCACTTAGAAACTCACAGAGAGAAAATCGATACTTGTCTTGTTTGCTCATGAAGCGGCTGAACCAAGAACCTCTTGCGCGTCCTTTCCTTCGCGCCACTTTTGTTCTTCTCGTACGATCAATTTCTTTGCTGAAGAAACCCCCCGAGAGCACACTGTGCAGCATCAAGACCTCCACTATTCGTGCGACATTCTTTAGAGAGCTACCCACGATGGTCAGAGGTCTTCGTGCGGCCACACCCCTTTTGTCGTCATGCGGCCGCAAAGTTTTCTAATAAAAAAAAAAAACTTTCTGATCGTGCGGCTCCCAGAAGAGAAGAACCCCCAAAAGAAAAACCCTTTTATTTTCTTTGGTCTTCGTGCTTCTAAAGGAGTTAGTGACCACAAAACCAACTTTGACTAGGACCCACCGAATTGGCTTTTTATTCACGTGCCCACCTATTTTGGCTTTATTCAGCCTTTTGTGAAGAAGAGCCCAATATGCAGTAATTTGGCAAGCAAAGTCATTCTCAGCTAGATTACCTTTATTAGGTCAAATCACCGGTAAATTCGAGTTATATCTTACAAGGCTAAAAACTCGAGACATAAGCCAACAATCTCCACCTTGGCTCGACGTTTGAAGCCATGTCATAGTGCTCATCATCCATGCTGCTCTCCCAATGCCCCAACAGGCGCTCACTCTCTACCGACGTCTATCAAGCTCAAGCATAGCTTGAACTTATTCAGTGAAATGAAGTCGATCCACATGTCCTCAGGATTCTCCACCGCAAGAAACTTCTTCTTGGTTACATCCTCTATTGACATGTTATATCTGACGCAAAATTTTCGGTCATCAATGTACTCGGGGGGAGGAGACCCAGCAGCAACCCTATCTTCCGAAATGAATCATCAAAAGTATCAATCCAACGATTCAAGTCAAATGCTCGGATTGGATGGACGATACGAGGCCACAACAGCTCCCACTTTTAAAACATCTGATGGTCAATATATCACCATGTCATCTCAAAAGAAAAGTGGGCCGAATCTAAACAAAGGGAAGGGGAAATTATTCTGCGACTACTGCAAGCGTCCACATCACACCATGGAGACATGTTGGAAATTACACGGAAAGCCCGGTGACAAGGGAAAGAAAGAAAAAGAATCATCTGCTTACCAAGTCAATGCACGAGGAAATCAGTCGATCACTCATGATCAATATGAGCGTATCATGAAGGCGTTGAACCAATTGGGATTTTCTGACAAATCGACAAGTTTTCTAGGTACTTCTTTATGCTTGAACTCGATATTGGCTAATACATGGATTATTGATTCAGGTGCTAGTGACCACATAGTCTGTGATGACCGATTTTTTTCCCACATTAGCGAACAACCACAATCACATGTGTCCGTTCGACTTCCAAATGGAAATATCACCTCAGTTAATAAAACTGGAACAATCACTCTCAGTGCTTCCATTACTCTTCAAAATGTTCTTTATGTCCCAGAATTCCAATTCAATCTTGTATTTGTTTCCAAAGTCTGTGAAGAAAATTCATGTCGCGTTCTTTTCACTCCTGATGCTTGTTTTTTTCAGGCCCTTTCGACTGGCAAGCTGATGGGTCTTGGTAGTGTTTCTGAAGGATTATATTTTTGGACCAGTTTCCCAAGAAATTTCATTCCGTCTAGCATATCATGTAATGCTAGTATCAATAATAAAGCTTATCTTTCTCATCAAAGATTGGGTCATAGTGCCGCGTTTCCATATCCGAAATGTTCAATATGCCCTTTGGCAAAACAAACACGCGCGCCTTTTCCAACTAGTAAATCTCATGCTTCTTGTGCTTTCTCACTCATTCACATTGATATCTGGGGACCATATCATACACCCCATCGTGATGGTTCTCGTTTTTTTTTTACAATTGTGGATGATTATACACGAGCAACTTGGGTCTTTCTTATGCAAACAAAGAGTCAAGCTTTTTCACACTTGGTTAATTTTTTATCTCTAGTCAAGAACCAATTTAGTAAAACTATTCAGCGGGTCCGTAGTGATAATGGGCGGGAATTCTTCAATCAAGATTGCACTTCCTTTTTTTCATCCAATGGGATTCTTCATGAGAGCTCTTGTACATATACCCCCAACAAAATGGGATCGTTGAGTGCAAACACCGTCACCTTTTAGAAGTTGCCCGCGCTCTTAAGTATCAGGCATCTATTCCCGAAATTTTTTGGGGAGATTGTGTGGTCACTGCAGCTTACCTAATCAATAGGATGCCGACTCGGGTTCTTGACGGAAGAACTCCTTTTGAGCTACTCTTTAACAAACGTCCTGACATTGATCACCTACGAGTTTTTGGATGTTTATGTTATGCAACCACTGTTGGAACTCGTGACAAGTTGGGCCCCCGAGCACTTCGTTGTGTATTCATGGGGTACTCTCCTCTCCAAAAGGGGTATCGTCTTTATGAGCCATCCACAGGAAAGTTTTTTATAAGCAGGGACGTCGTTTTTCATGAAGATAATTTTCCCTTCAATGATCAGTTATCTTCAAATCAACAGTCAGGAGTTACACCGAATGTTCGGGCATTTCTGTCTGAAGAGGACTTATCACCAGATCATCGACAACTAGTTTTTATTGCTCCTCCAGACAGTTCAGTATCTTCCCCGATTATTGCAGATGTTCCGATCTCTCCCACCGAACACCCCGTAACTACTAGCGGTACAGTTGATAATCCAATTCCTTCCATTGAGGAGGAACCTTCTGTTAATTCTCAGCCCACAATGGCTGCAACTGATGCCCCACGTCGATCAAGTCGTACAACTCGACCACCAACTTGGACCAAAGATTACATTTGCTCCAACGTTAAAAATTCAGGTACTCAATATCCTACTTCATCCTATGTTAGCTTTCAACAACTATCTCCAGAACATCTATGTTGCATTAGTCGAATATCTGAAGAACAGGAGCCGGCTTCTCATAATGAGGCATCACAAGATCCACGTTGGCAACAAGCTATGGAAGCTGAATTGAAGGCTCTCACCCTCAATCATACATGGGAAATAGTTCCTTTACCTACCCACCGTAAGCCAATTGGATGCAAATGGGTCTATAAAATCAAGTATAAGGCAGACGGCTCAATCGAACGTTATAAGGCTCGTCTGGTTGCAAAGGGCTTCACACAAAGGGAAGGTTTTGACTATCATGAAACCTTCTCTCCAGTTGCAAAGGAAGTTACTGTCCGCTCCTTTTTCTCTATAGCTGCTTTTCGTGATTGGTCACTTCATCAGATGGATGTGAATAATGCATTTCTCCATGGTGATCTGGATGAAGAGATATATATGGATCTCCCATCGAGTTTACGCAGAGAGGGGGAGTCTCGGGTATGTCGTATGCGTAAATCCCTATATGGGCTTAAGCAGGCATCTCGACAGTGGTATGCAAAATTTACCACTGCACTCACATCCGCAGGATTCAGACAATCAAGACATGATTACGCACTGTTTACATGGAAGAAAGGTACATCATCAATTTATGTATTGATATATGTTGATGATATTCATATTATGGGGAATGATGATTCTGCCATCAAAGAATTTAAGAAATTACTGCACTCTACCTTTCATATTAAAGATCTAGGGTCTCCAAAATATTTTCTTGGTATTGAAATTGCACGATCAGACAAGGGAATTTGTCTTAGCCAACGGAAGTTTGTTCAGGAGATCATATCAGAGGCAAGTATGTCAGGATGCAAGCCAACAGTCATTCCGATAGAACAGAACATCAAACTAACGACTGCTGAGTACGATGCCGGAACTTCATCTCCAAATAAGGATGCATTACTTAAGGATCCATTCAGTTATCGGAGACTTGTCGGAAAGCTCATTTATCTTACTATGACCAGACCCGATATTTGCTATGCAGTGTAGATTCTCAGTCAGTTCATGCACAATCCGAAGCAGTCTCATATGAACGCAGCCTTGAAGGTTGTAAAGTACCTAAAAGGATGCCCAGGACTTGGTATACTTCTGTCTCGAACCTGTAACATGGAAATGACAGCTTATTGCGATACGGATTATGCAACATGCCCTATGAGTAGAAGATCTACTACTGGTTCTTGCATCAAATTGGGAGAATCTTTGCTATCATGGAAGACAAAGAAACAATCTACTGTCTCATTATCATCAGCGGAATCAGAATATCGAGCTATGGCCAAGACTATTTGTGAGATAGTTTGGTTACGAGGTCTACTTCAAGACTTTGATGTTCAGGTCAAGGGGCCAAGTACCTTATTCTGCGATAACGATGCAGCTCTTAAGCTAGCATCAAATCCAGTATTTCACGAGAGGACAAAACACATAGAAGTCGATTGCCACTTTACTCGAGATAAGATCCAAGAAGGGATTATTGCAACCAGAGGAATCAGAACCACGGAACAGCCCGCGGACATCTTCACCAAAAACCTCTGTGTCAACGACAACATGCATACTTGCTAAACAAGCTTGGCGTTTTTTATATCTACAAACCGCCAGCTTGAGGGGGAGTGTTGGAGATATGCATGGATTATGCCTTAATTGAGAATCAACTAAAGAGAAAATCAAGGCAATCAAATACTTGATTGAAGGAAGTAATCTTGTACATTCTAGGAAAATAGAATTAGTGTACTTCATTTCTTTTTTTAGCTATGATGTTATGTTATAAATAACTTCTTTGTACAACACATTGATTATTGAAAATGATACACATATTACAGTTCCTTTCTCAAACTCCTTATTTAGTTACAGACACTACACCAATCCGAAAATCAGCAGAAGACTAAATCCAAAACCGGTGACGTAATCCAATTAATAGAGTTTAGTCAAGGGCACCGAATCTGACGCTAGCAGGGTGAAACACCAAATCGCCCAGAGAACCAAAATCGCACAGAGAGGGCAAGGGCAAGCACCGAATCTGACGCAAGCAGGGCGAAAGGAAAACAGGATTGACCCACTGGAATTGAAGAAATCTCCACTGAGAATTGTCGAAAAAACCTGTTGCTCGCCAAACGAAGAAGACGATTCCCACAGAAAAATCTGTTGCTCCCCAAACGAAGAAATCTCCACTGAGAATTAAAGAAATCTCCAATTGCCGATATTCCCACAACAACTTCGTTTGGCGTGAACCAAATTGCCGAAAAAAAAATCTCCACTGAGAAGACGCCAAACGAAGAAGAATAAAAACGAACACCCACTGAGAAGACGCCAAACGCCTAAAAGAAAACCTTGCGAAATCCAATTCGAGCACGAACGTTGATTATGAAGGAAGAGCGAGAAACCCTAGCTCTGATACCATGATAGATTTGAGGATTGAATAAATGGAATTCAATATATTACAATTAGGCACAAAGCCAATACATATACAAAGAAGGGAAAAAACGTAAATACACAAAAAAGACCTACTCGAGGTATATATAATATATCTAAATAATATATCTCTAACAGATCGAACGTTTAATTTACGACTTTCGACTGTGTGGAAACACATCTGAAGAAATTCTTGGAATAAGAAGGAGAAGCAAGAAAGGAGAAGTAGTGACGCAATTTGAGAGGAAGCTTCTTTGGTGTTCTTGAAAAAAGTACTAGAACTGAGGGGCCGAAGTAGTTGGACAAGGCTCGAGCTCTTTTCCTTTGCCTTTCCCCAACGGAATAAGGAGGAAAGTGCTGTTTAAATGATATTTTCATTCACTTGTTGGTTTTCTAGATTTTCAAAATCAAAATGCATAACAACGTCACTTCAGATTGTCTCCAGGTTTTAGCTCTTAGGACTCGCCTTGGCATCTACTTTTCCACGCAATTTTGAGCTTGGGCTTTGATTGGCAACCGGTTCGAGCTAAAAACAACTTTTCCATGTAATGTACGGGGCAAGCTTCCAAATCTGGAATACATGCCATTAATGAATTTAGCTTGGGATCTTGCGATGCATATCTTCATATAAGATGGTCGCATCACTACTTTGAAAATGGACGCTCCACTTCAAATTTACTGGCTAATTGAAACCTAATAGGATGCCCAGACGTTCACACAGTTTGATCATGCATGTATCTAAAGTCGAAAGTTCTAATAAAAAAAAATGGTATATACATCTGGTTAGTTGACTAGGGGTGACATTGTTTAGCGTAGATTGGTAACTAGAATTTGCTTGTTTAATCACAGAAAGATTGATAAGATAAATATACATTCCCTTCGCATTGGAGCTAGTTATCGACCAATTAATTACGATCTGCATTGCCCAAATATTACGTTAGCAACCAACATCCCAAGATCTTGTTTTAGAGGAATAAAAGAATCAGAAAGAACAAAGGAAAGATAGTGATGAACGCCGAAACACGACTAATAAGACTACAATATCACACCATCAAATTTCTCGAGAAATTCCCCTAACAAATCAATTGTTAAGACTCATCAGGTCTATAGCGGATCGAGTTTAGATCAATTTCCAAAAGTTTGATATTTTTACGCTGATCGACGAACAATCTATTTTTGAAGAACTCTTTATTGGATACTATTACACGAAAAGGGGAGTTCCCTTCTCGTATTTGAAAATTATCAAGCGACCATTGTAAGCTGCGATCATAATCTTAAGCAGCGCCCTAAGCTCAACATGATTATATAGATGAATCACAATTATGGAATAGAGGAATTTACACACCTTATTTCGGATCCATCGTTCTTAATGTGAAATTCTCACAATCTGAGGCTTAAGAGCTTCTCCTGTAGAACTTCTTTGATCACTGACTTCAATAAGACTGCCCCTCAAATTGCATTCTCTGACGGCTCCTTATGTGGGGATATTTGGGCATCAGGGCTCAGAGAAGGAATTTGAACTTTACTTATAGAGTTTGCAACCTATCATCTCATTACGGATAAGGTTTGACTCGACCCACACTATCCATTCCCATTTGGACTAATTATGAAAACTTATCTTCAAGAAATCTTATATATTTACTTTATTAGATTAATTAATAATTACAATATTGATTAATAAAGAACACAAAATAATACTTTTACATTTTCCCACTTGGGATATATTAATTAAAATTGCATTATATATGTTGACAACTTTCAGAGAAAATCTTTCTCTCATATTCATATTAACAATTGGAATCCTGCATATATGCACCCCTTCCCTTATGTCTAACGTTATGATCGCAGAATACTACAAATAAAGAAATAAAATCATCTACGATACCTCCCTAATTTACACGATACGATACAGCACATCAAATCCTTACAAGAGAAGGAAATAAAATCTCACTTCAACACCCCCCTCAAGTGGGTGAAAAAATATTTTTGATCCCCAACTTGTCAAGTGAGTTTCTAAACTCCCTTCCAAATATGGCTTTAGTGAGCATGTCTGCAAGTTGGTCAGCTGACCTGACAAACGATACTTCAATCACTCCTTCTTCCAGCTTTTCCTCAATAAAATTACGATCTATCCCAATGTGTTTAGTTCGATCATGTTGTATAGGGTTCTGAGCAATATCAATGGTCGCTTTATTGTCACAAAACAATTGCATTGCACTCTGGGGGAAAAACCAATTTCAGATAGCAACCTCTTGAGCCAGAGTAATTCGCAAATGCCTTTTGTCACGCCCCTAAACTCTGCCTCTGCACTCGAGAGGGAAACGACCTTCTACTTCTTGCTCCGCCATGTAACCAAGTTCCCTCCCACCATGGTGAGATACCCTGAAGTCGACCTTTGATCAGTCAAGTTGCCGGCCCAATCGGCATCAGTATATCCTATAACATCAGGATGACAATATTTTCCAAAAAACAATCCTCTCTCAGGTGCACCCTTCAAATATCTTAAAATTCGGATTACTACTTCCATATGATTCTTCCTTGGATCGTACATAAACTGGCTTACCACACTCACTACATAGGCAATGTCTGGTCGAGTATGTGACAGGTAAATTAGCCTTCCTACCAATCGCTGGTACACCTCCTTGTTAGTCACAACTTGATCAGTGCCTTGTTGTAATCGGTGATTTTGAACGATTGGAGTGTCAACTGGTGCACAATATAACATACATGTTTCTACAAGAAGATCTAGCACGTACTTCCGCTGAGACAAGAAAATTCCCTCCTTGGATCTTGCTACTTCAATCCCTAAAAAATACTTTAATTCTCCGAGGTGCTTCATTTCCAAATCATCACTGGGCCTAGCCTTGAGTCTCGAGATCTCACTCGAGTCATTCCCTATGATAATGATATCATCAATGTATATAATCAAAAGGGTCACCTTGGATTCCCGTCGGCATATAAAGAGAGTGTGATCAGAGTTGCACTGTTTGTACCCACACCGCTCCATAGCTGAACTGAACCTTCCAAACCATGCCCGGGGAGATTGTTTGAGTCCATAGAGTGATCGATTTAACCTGCATACAGCTTCTGGATTGTCTTTGCAAGTAACCATGGTGGAATCTTCATGTAAATCTCCTCTTTCAAATCTCCGTGGAGAAAAGCATTCTTCACATCAAGTTGGTACAGAGGCCACTCCATGTTAGTCGCCAGTGATACTAGGACCCGTACAGTGTTTAGTTTTGTCACCAGCGAGAATATCTCCTTGTAATCAACTCCATAAGTTTGAGTATACCCCTTCGCCACTAACCGTGCCTTGTACCTCTCGATCGACCCATCTACTTTGTACTTAATAGTAAACACCCACTTGCAGCCTACAACCCTTTTTTCAGGCCGGAGATTGACTAAACTCCAAGTATTGTTTTTATCTAGTGCTTCCATTTCTGTTTTCATGGCCGCAACCCACTTCGGACTTCTGACTGCCTCTTCCACCTGTTCCGGAAGTTTCTCAGCTGAAACATTGTTGATAAAGGCTTTATATGATTCTGAGAGTTTTCCTGTAGACACATAGTTGCTGATTGGATACTTAGCCTTTTCTAATTTTCCTTCGGGAGAGTATCGATCAGGTGGGTTGCCCCCTGTTATGCCTTTTAGGAAGAACATATGTTTGAAAAGTATCAGAAATAAAAGAAATATCAGGTGGAATAGAATTTACCTCAAGCGCATTCACTGGAGTTTGGTCGGGTACTATAGAGGATGAGGGATGGACTCGTGCTTGTTTCTCTTCGTCTTTTCTTCCTTCCAATTCAGAGTTAATACTCTCTGTTTCTGAAATTTCAGATTCATCACCATTGACTAGCTGAGTTCTTAGGCTATGCCGAATCTGTAGTCGGAGTGATCGCAATTTGTGAAGGATGCACGACAATCTCCGGTTCTTCTGTCCTAGTTTGAGTTATTCGCTGCTCGACTAACCATAATTGTCCATCCTCTTTATCTTCTATTATTATAGAATCCTGGTTCGGAGTAGAGAAAAACATCTCTGATTCAACAAAGGTAACATCTAGTGTGACATGTATCTTCTTTGTATTAGGATTGTAACAACGGTAACCCTTCTTGTGTGATCCATAGCCCACTAACACACATAGTTCTGCATGCGGATCCAGCTTTGTTCTCCGATTTTTGTATAGGTGCACAAATTCTACACACCCATACACTTTAGGAGATAATGTCAAGACAGGCGGAAGTTCTACATGCTTCACTGTTGACACCTGATTTTTGACCATATGTTATTGCGATCTTTATTTTTTAAAATTAATTAAAAATATCAAAAAAAGGTCATAAAATCACAAAATCAACTTTGGAAGCCTTGGCCTAGTCTTAGGGACCAATTTTGAACAAAAAATATTTTTTGGTATTTTTCGAATTTATTTTATCTATTTTCTCGTGGAGCCATTCCTTATTCATTTTGTCAATCAACATGTGACGCACGGGGATGATTAAAAAAAAATGAGAACTGGCCGACATAGTGGGATGATGGATAGTGGAACGAACGGCGCCATAAAAGAAAGAAAAAGGGGAGTTTTTAAAAGAAAAAGGGAGATGCTCTCCACAACAAAAAAAATCCAAGAAACAGAAGATAATTGAGGATTCTAGAATAAAATAGAGAGAGAGGCCATGACTGAGTGAGGACATCAGCCTTCATTTTTCACTGGCCATGCACGACCCATGCGACATGCCTAGCGGCTGCCGCCTTCATCTAGTCACATGCGCCACCACCACTTCCCCAGCCACGGCATCACTTCCAGCCATCATCCCGACCGCCGTGCGCCGCCAGTAAGCCAGGAACAGGCCCGGCGTCCCCATGCTCTGTTTTCGAGTCCAATGGGCGTTTCACGGTCCGCAGTCCCTGCGAACACCTTCGTCCCCTCCGAACACCACCGGGTGGCTCCTCTGATCTTCACCAATTCCTCGACTCCAGCTCGAACGCCGCACGTCGCCGAGAAGGCCCGAGACCCGTCGACCTCCGTGCCCTGTTTTAAGAAACGAAAGGGCCGCTCGAGCTTCGTCAGTCCTTGTCGTCGCTCTTAATGGCCAGCCGCCCTTGTCTCATCGCCTTCTACCCCATAGTCTCGAGCCTCCCGACGTCAGACCCGAATCTGTTGCGGCCCCAACGAGCTATGTTCAGCCGCGCAAACCTGTTCCCAACTGCTGCGAGCTGCAGTCGCCATCAGCGAGACATTCCCGTGAGCTTTTTGGTTCTTCTTCGCCTGTCTTCCACCGATCCACGGCGGTGGTTCAACTACCGACTAATCCTTACACGCACGCACGCACGCTCTCTCTCTCTCCCACTCTCTCTCTTCTTCCTCTCTTTCTCTCGTTGGTTTGTCCCCTTTCTGTTTGGAACGCTCTCAGCCGAGCTCCCCCTCTTCCCCTGTTTGAAGTTGTCGAGCGCCACTCCCCACCTACTCATCACTGCCCCGACGTCGCCTCGTCTTCCGACAAGCACCCGAGTCGCCGCGGAAGCCCTGTGAAGCCGTGCCCCCACCCTGTTTTGGGGTCAGTACGAGTTTGTTCTGTTGCGACCCAAAACCATCACCTCCGCTGCTCACCACCGTCTCCCACTGGCTGCTCTCAGTCTCCTAACATCCCCCGAAGCTACCGGAGGTCTTTCGAAGCCTGTAGAACCCGACCAAGCCCCGGTCGACCCTTCCCTGTTTCGGCCGACTCGACCACCCCCGACAACTTCCAAGCCTTGATCACTCCAACTGCTGTCCAACCTATGAGGCCATCGACGACCCAAGACCGTCACCCAGTCGTCGTCAGCTCGTCGGTTCGTCGCCGTCCCGCCACTACCCAAGCATCCTCGGCCGTCGTCCTCAAGATATGGATCCGAAGCCTGCTGACTTGGTCGCGACGAACAACGCGACTATAGTCCGATGAGATGACGATACGATGACGTTAACCTGGCGAAGACCGACTGCTTCGAGGTTCATTACACTGCTCAGTGTCGTAGTGAACCACCGAGAAGGAGGACGTTGAGCAGCGGTTTACCGCTTCCGGCATGTTTGACTAGACGAAGACTCCTTGTCCGACGAACCGTCTGACGCCGGAAGTTGCAGGTCCCACCAGGCTTAACAGGTTCGCAAGAGGCGAGCCAACCAGTCCGAGGCAGTGCTAGCCGAACCAGGGAGTATGTTGATGATGAGTCGGCCAGGCGTAGCTTTGACGAGCGAGTCCCGGCGGTCGGACGAGTGAGTCCCGATAGAGCGTGGTGGTCGTCGACAGGCGATGACGAGTGGCTTCAAGTCGCATGCGGAGGATGAGTCGCGTCAGTTGAAGCATAACAGGGAAAGACGTCCTACGTTGAGGATGATGAATAGTGGTAAGATCTATTTCTACGTTGGGCTGGTTGTGTGTTTCATTTGGTCTTGTGGGCTTCTTTTATTTAAAGGTATGGGCCGACTAATACTGGCGGGAGAAGGCTGGGCTTGGGCAAGTGGGCTCGGCAGGTTCAAAGCAAAGAAATAGGCCTGGGCTCTTTGTTCAAATCGGGCCTGGTTTGGGTCCTCCCTCCCGGATTGGATTAGGCCCGACGGCCTGATCCGGGTCTGGATCTGAAAACCTGATCTAAGCCCGGCCTTTATTTATTTACTTATTTAAACAAGTTAATAAAAAAAAATAAGAATAAAAATCCAAAAATTCAATAAAAAAATAAAAAATCAAGAAATTCCAAAAAATTCTCAAAAATGGGAAATGGCCACAAACAACTGGCCATGGAATATTTTGGGTAATTCGGTATCCAAACCTTCCAAAAATTAACGATTTTGCCCTTCGAACTAATCGCCTCCAAATCTTCCTATTTTACCCCTGGTCCGAAGTCACGCCCTCCTTAAGCCTTTATGGTTATACTAGGAAGCCATTGATCTGAATTGATGTGCATTGAAGTGATTTATTTACGTACTTGATTGCGCTTTCATTTAAATTGATTGTGATTGATAGGAATAGTCTTCCAATCTGCGTGAAACCCTGAATCAACCTACCTCACCCAAAATTGCGCCTGCATGAAATCTTAATTAGGAAAATCACTCACGTTAGGTACCGAAAGGGCGTTGGTAATGACACCGACGTAACCAAGTCCCCGAACCCAAAATATCTGGTTCCGCAGAACTGATCGGTCTCTCCCAATCGATCAGTAAGGTTTCCGGTCTACCATCCAAGAAAGACCGGTGGCGACTCCAAATGCATGCACAAGTTGCACATGCCACCACGACCACACTGAAGGTCGAAATCGATCGGCTCTTATCGCCGAATCCCTTTGAAAAAATACTCCCGCCGCGATTTGGTATGGGCTTGGGAGGGCCCGCGCCGATCCAAAGCCCGCGATCCGCACCCTTGTACGGAGGAAGGCCCGCAATCGGTAATCCATTAGCCGCGTCCGCTTTCGGACGGGTCGCGACAGCTGGCGACTCCGCTGGGGATTTTATTCTAGAACCTATGGTTCTAGACCCCAAGTGGACTTAGGCCGTAATTAAAACGTTGAGTGATTTTTCTAACCTTGCAGGCGCTCTTGAAGGTGAGGTAAGTCCGTTTATGGTATGTGTTATATGTTTTTGCAGATTGGAGAAATAAGGGGTGTAGTCTGTGATTAACATTGTCTTATGCAGGTTGGGCGTAGGAATGTATGTTGTGTGGATGATTTGAAGTGCTGATTGATAAACTGCTATGCATGAATTGCATTGTGATGATCACAACACGTGGACACACACAACCGCGCCTAAAACCCCGGGCGTCGCCTATAGGAACACAATAGAAGGAATTGAAAATGGAATCTCCGTGAGGAAAAACGCGGGGTAATCCACTTTTCAATTCCGCTCGCTTCGAACTATGGATCGAGTCCCAATGCAACGATAGCTGTGCAATGGAATCGGCTCTTTTTAGAACTCGAAGTGGGAACCTTAACCTTAGGTGCCAAACCCTCTGATTTTTAGAAGTTCACCATCACTTGTCTCATGCGCATGTCTTTGAGCGGTTGGTACACCTAAAACCGCACATAAGTCGACGAGTTCGGTTGGTAAGACTCTCTATCCCTCAAATCTATTACAGTTCATATAAATATAGGCATTTCATTCATTGCATTCTGGTGATTAGATTAAATGCCATTTCAAGGATAGATGTGTGTGTTTTTCCCAAACGTCCTTGATAGAAGACGAAGAGGATGATATCCCATGACAAGCACCGAGTGAGCAACAAAGGAGCCTACTATGGACATTATTGAGATATCGTCCAATGAAGATGACGAGTTGGGGCAAGTGATCCGGAAGTCACAGATCGAACTTGGGGCATCCTTAAACGTTAGGATCACATTCCTTTGTTTCATTTTCCATTACTAGTCCTCTTGTATGGGGTTTATTTTTATCGAGGCTTTCTCTATCTCACCCCTTAGAGTGATTGTATTAGGGATCTATTGGTGTACACATTTAGATGGAACTTGGTTGTATTTCTTTTGACAGGTCATGGGAATGTGATGGTGGCATTTTCTCTAATCATCCGAATACTCCCAAGTCAAGTTTATAATTCCTTTAGAGGAAATTAAAATTGGAAATCTTGCATGACCTTTTTGGTCGTATAGGGTAATCCAACTCCAATTTCGCTAGAAGGAATTATACACTTGAATTGGTTCATGCATGATTGTGCGCCGCTGGTAATCCACGATAATTGACCGAGAATATCAGCGTTGTTTTGAATTTAATGACGAGATAGATGTCCAAATTACTCTCGTTCTTAACAAAACGGCCTTGATTTGGATGTCGTATCTTCAATTAAATTTAAAACATGTTATTATGCCTCGTACTTTTGAGTAATTCGTTCCTCTCGAAATTGATCAAAAGCAATTATTGTGAATTACATTCCTTTCAATAGTATGCTTTCTTTCGAAGAATATTGATAAAAAACTTTTCGCGCAAGATTAAAACCCTTGTAAAAGTTCTTGTCCTTATTAATCATGGGTAAGCATAAGATTGAAAGGGGTTTTTGCTTTCTTTTTCAAATTATTCCTTCTGATTCTGTCTTTTCATTTGCAGGTAAAAAATAGGTAACAGAGAGAAATCTTTTCCTGGATAAGTCTGAGGCTATTCTTTCATCTGATCATGAGCGAGTTATAAAATCCATATTTGCTCGACTTATTGATATTATGGTTCGGCTCACCTAAGTTGAAGATGTTCGAACGCTTGAAGAAAGGAACCATGCAGAAGTTAAAACACACACGAGAACTTTCATTTATTTTGCTCAGCGGAGGGTTTTCAGAAGCAGGTCATACAATTCGGGGTGGAAAAGTAAAGCCAAAGTGAGCCCTAATTAACGACACAAACGAGCCCAACTGACCCTCCATGTTGTTAATGCTCTGCCCGTACTCACGACTTCGCATGTCCTGGTCTGCGAGCTTGAGGAAAAGGTTTCTGCATTCTCCCTTAACCTCAGTGACCTTGACCTCGTGTTCTTCGGTGATTATTTCCAAGTCCCGAACTAATCCATTCCCGTGAGCTATGTCTGCGGTTATTTTGTCGAGCCGTTCTTCCTGCCAGTCGCTTTGCAGCCTCAATAGGACATTGTGGCGGTCGTGCTCGCCAGCGGTCAGGGATAGGGCCAATTGATCCACCAGTTTTCTCCTCTCGCGAAGCAACGTCGCGACCCTCTCATTGGCAAACTCGACGGCCTTTTTGTGACTATCGGCTAGATAGTTGGTCAGCACCAAATGATCAGACCGATCCTTGTAACGAACCCGCAAGACGCGAGCCACGAGAACCTCCCGATCAGCAACACGGTAGGCCTCTAAGGAGTGTGCAAAGAGGGTCGAGAAAGTTCTATATTCCCTCCCCAGCGTAGTACCTTCGAGGGAAGTGGTATCTAAGTCCTCGAGCAGGACACGGATTTCATCCGCGGTTGCAGAATGATCGGTTATATGCGCGTAACCACGACCCAATAGGTTATAAAGCTTTTCCCACTAGGCCAAGACATCAGTTGAAAAAGTGCGTACGGGAGAGGAGGCCATTTGCGTTGGGTTGGCTTGAGAATAAGACGAGTTTAACAGAGAGATTAGAAGGAAGAAGCTGATTATGCGAGAACGTTAACCTTCCATACATTAATTCCTCATTTTATAGCAACTCGAGGATGATGAAGGGTCTCAGTAATAATGCTGGTGGAGCCCAGTTAGGGGGTAAAGCAGGAGGTCCCCTCACGAGAACCATTGGATTCGTTTCGGTCCGCGATTTCCGGCTCATCAATTAAAACATGTAAAAGATTTGTCGGGATCACCATTATTAGAGTTAGGTGGGAGGAAAGCGCAACTATCGAAGAGAGCCCTAACAGGGTTTGGCAGTCCCATCACGTTGAAAAGCTAAGCGAGAAATTCAAGGTCTTGAGGGGGAACGTTTGCCTAATGATGCTTGAAGAGCGTCTCTTGAACATGCAAAGTCACTCGAAGAAAACTTTATAGGGAGTGAGCATACAGGAGAGAGTGGAGAACTCTGAGTGGGCAAGAACCAATCAAACATTTCTCAATCCAACATATTTAAGAGGTTACTGTCAGCTGCTAGAGGCGACTGACTCAAAAATCTCAGAAATTGAACCATAGAGGGATCTCGAAGATTCCAAGATCAAGTCTAACGCCAAAACCATGGAGCCCAACACTTTTGGCAGCGGAAATCAAGATCACGGCGACGACGACAACGACATCCACAATGCTCAACTCGGGAAAAGAAGACGTCCTCACCAATACTCTCAGGAGGAAACCCAAATGCTGGAAACCCTTTTCAGTAAAAGCCACTACATGAAAAAGAAGTGGAGAATTGAATTGAGCCGGGAGTTGGGGATTAATCAGTCGAGGATCCAGTTTTGGTTTCAAAATAGGAGATCCAAATCGAGGGCTCAACGCAAACGTCAGGTGGTCGAGATTTTAAAGGAAGAAAATCAAAAGCAGCGAACAGAAAACATGAGGTATGAAAAAGCTCTCAATATCACCGTTTGCCCTCATTGCGATAACCTCGTCGCCCTCGGTAAGATATTCCCCGATAAGCCTCACGCGATGATTGAAGACGTTCATTTACCACCCTACTCCCTCGGGGCATCTCCTGTTCACCCAGATTTTGCCGGAGTCACGCATGAGCAGGATGATCCTACGAATACGATACAAATGCCTCCTGGGGGATGGGATTTGCATCGCTTTGATTGGAGTTACAGTTTCAAGGAGCTGGATGTTACCGCCGACCAGCTCAAAGCATATCAGCCTCATGCACAACAATTTTCGATAGGGTCGGGTCCCGCTGGAGATGAGTTAATCAGTCGTCAAGCCATCGATGCAATTTTGGGCCACGATAAGAGGAGGTTCGCTTGGCCCCCTGAACTGCATTCCAGATTCCTAGACGTGGTTCACCAAATGGGGATCGATTCAGCAACTCCGACGCGCATATTTAAAGCCATGAATGTACCGGGGCTTAGTAAGGAACTGGTCAGGAATCACCTTGCTGCCTACAGAAAGCTATTAAAACAACGTCGAGCGGAGCTAAACCGGGAGGAATCCGTCTCGAGTTCAAAAGCTAGGGGCGACCGCCATTGTAATGCTCAGGCATCAAGAGATACCCGGCCAAATCTAAGCATCAATCAAGCTAGCAACCCGACCACCGGCAAACTGAAAGCTGATCAGAATGTCCTCCCGGGCCATTTCAACACTTCTCAAGAGCGCATATCACAAGTACAGCGAGTGCGCACTCCTCCATTCGAGCAGCAGTCGGCTGGTGCTCTGCCTGCCGCTGGTCGACCCACGACAGACGATTTCTTTGATGAGGGGCTCGATGCCTTGTTCAATCAGTGGGAAGCTGGCATGCTTGGACAGCCATGATCTAGCACTTGACTCGGGGCACGATGGGTCGGTCACCACGAACACCCATAGAAAGAAGAACATGTTCACGAGTAGATCACTCATTTTATCCGTTGTAAAGTTCCTACGGGAACATTTTTCTTTAATGACTATAGTTAATTCCATATTAAAACCAACGCTATCGACGAACATCGTCATGCTCAGTTGTGATGATCCCTTGTTAGATTAAGTCTGAAACCAGAGACGGTCTTTAAAATTTTGAGTGGCCACGAACTCATTCCTCACCAAGCGCCGGGATGCTGAAATGAAGAGTAACAGCATGCACAGGGAAAATGCCACTTTCGTTTGAACGATGAAAAGGGGTTGAGAGAAGATCATAGCGTTAATGGAGCTAAATGAATTAAACGGAGTCATTAATTGCGGGTCCACCGCCGCTCCCCACGTTCTCGGGCCTAGCAAATCATAAAAGGCGCCGAAAGATTGTAGACCCACCACTTTGAAGACTGAACTAGGGGACGAGCGCAATACTCGATGAAACCGAATCAATGCAAAAGAGTTTGTGATCCTATCACGAGGAAAAAGAAAGGGGAATACAGACGATGAGTAATTACAGGGTCTCGGGAGGAGCGCTTGCTTGCTGGCCTTCATATGCAGCCTGAAGGATGGTTCTAGGACACGCACAATCACTTGAGAAAATTTCTAGAGTGAGCAAACACGTAAGAGCGAATAGAGAAAGCTGAGTGAAGTAGATCAGCCCGAGATACTCCGATCCATCATGTTTAAAAGCTATTCCCATCTGCTAGAAACGCCCGACCTGGACATTTCTGAGCACGAACTGCTGGGAGACTTTGAAGATCCTGGAGCTGAATACTGCCCGAAAGTCATGGAAACTGACTCCTCTAGCGATGAAATTCTAGGTTTCAGCTACGAAGAAGGAGTATACAATGATGACCGGAGTCGGAAAAGGAAGCAACTACAACGCCACACTCCAGGCCAAATCCGAGAGCTCGAAGCTTTCTTCAATGAATGCCCCACTCCAAGCAAACAACAGAAAATGGAGCTGAGCCGAAAGATAGGATTGCAGCTTTCGAAGGTCAAGTTTTGGTTCGCCAACAAACGAACCCGGGTGAAACAGCAATACGCAGACCAGGAGTTACTGGTCCTGAATGAGGAGAATGAGAAGCTTCAAGCTGAAAGCGCGAGATATAAGGAAGCTCTGACCAAGGCCACTTGCCTTAATTGTGGAAATCCTGTTGTCCTCGGCGAGGTGTTCCTCGATGAACCATCCCTGTTGACGAATAACGCGCAGCTGTTACCGTATTCTCTACAGCATTTTCCGACACAGCCAGATACCGCCGGAGATCTGCATGAGCAAGTCAACACCATAGGATCAACACCAACATCCTCCGAGAAATGGGATATGAATCATCACAGGGGGAGTTCTCTCAATGACGAACTCGCTGTCGCAGCCAGCCAATCCAAAGTCGGTGAGTCCCTTCCTGGACAACTTTTGAAACGACTAGATCCCGTAGAGAATAGCTACCGAAGTATTGACGATATTTTGGGTGATAAGAGAACAAGGTTTTACTGGACCTATGAACTTCACACCAAATTTGTTGATGCAATTCGAGAGCTGGGAGTTGATTCGGCTAGCCCACTACGCTTACTCGAGATTATGAATGTGCCGGGGCTCTCTAGAATTAACGTTGAGTCTCACCTCAAGTACTATAGGAGATTGCTAAGGGATGGAATGATAGCGTTAAACCATCATAAAGCCAGTTGGAGCTCAAGTGCTGGGCAGAGTTACAACCATGATGATTGGAGAGCCAAGAGCACCCAACCGTGTTTCAGCAATGACGGGACTAGCAGTCGTGTCAGCAACTCCTCTAACCCAAATCAGAATGCTCCGCCGAGCTATCTCAATACTCCTCAGGAGTATATGCCACAGTTCCAGCACATAGAAATCCCTCAGTTTGAGCGCGAATCAGTCATTAATGCTGTCCCTGAAGCGGATCTGGCATCGGTAGAGAGTGCACATATGAACCTGCCGGTCATCGGAGGAAGTTCCAATTCGATGGGTCAAATTGCTCACGGCGAGAGCAAAGAGAGGAATCCCTCGCCTGCAGTCGACGACACCCAATCTGGACACCAAGGGCTAGAAAGAACAGGTGATTTCCTTGATGAGGAGCTGGACACTTGGATCAATACTCTTCGGGAATGTATGTCTCAACCCCAACAGGGCAATGATGAAGGTTCCAGCTCAAAGACTCCAATCCCTCACAACGAAGGCAATGAAAGAAATCTGCCCCCAACAATCGTTGATACCCAACTTGAACATCAATGGCTCGAAGACCCGAGCAATTTCCTTGGCGATGAGTTCAATCTTTGGCTCGATCAATTTGGAGCCGGAGGACCATCGCAGTGGTGACGCGAGGCCGGTGATCAAACGTCTGATGCAAGGCATGGCTACTCGATGAAAAATGCTTCGAGAAAAGGGGTTGAATACTCCTATTGAATATGTTGTTGATCGCACTGTAAGGTTCCCACGGGAACATCTTTCATTAATATCTAGAACTAATTGCGCGTGAGTGTCAACATCACCCTTTGAGCATCTTCAAGCCGAGGGCCGTGGATTAATCACTTAATCCGTGGAGCAAGTTCCATGAACATTGACTATCACCCGCGGAGCATAATGGGATCTACCCCTTCAATACGAAATGCGTTTGGCCGCGAAGCCACCCATTTGGTAAAACGATGTATCGTTCCTAAACGATCTCCAATCGAATACCAAAGTAATATCTCCTTTCTTTCCCTTCTCAGGTGATAAACGTGGGTAAATCACTCAAGGAGCCATCTATTCAAATAACAGAATAGACGTTGCCTAACTGGGGGGGCAGAGGAACCATTGATGTTACAAACACTTCAAGCATGGATAAGCGGATTCGATAGATGCTATTCATGTCAAAACGCAACATCAGAACATGATGAGAACCAAGAGTAAAGTTGTATCGTCCCAATTTATCTTGAATTTAGGAACATGAATTGACACTTATTATTTATCCTTGACAGGAACTCGTCATCAAAGCGGGCAGATTTCCTACAAACCTGGTATACTTGTTAGAGTATATGACCAAGGGTAAGATGTATCGTTCTAATTTTTTGAAAAATTCGTGAACATACAATAACATGTTTCTTCCGCATTTTCAGGGATCTCCGGCCGCGGGAGACAGGTAAGTATCCCTTTCCCCAATCCATGGAAGATGCTAAATAAAAAACAGAGAGAAAAAGAAAAGCTTTCAGAATCTAATGTCTAGAAAAGACATAGAATTCAAACTTCATTGGCATTCATGTTTTAAAACAGGAGGTTGTCTGAACATGAATAAGAACATGCATGGGGCATCATAAAATCCCTTGACAGGTAAAATTTTTGGGAAAACGAAAGAGATTTTTCCAATCAAAAGTTGTTCAAAACTCTCAAAATGACGTTTTCTCAAAAGACGAGAGGCAAAGCCTAGTCCAAACACGTCCTATACACACTTAAGAGAGAAGTGGAGCGGATAAGACAGCAAAATAAAATCTAGACCTACGGAAGTATGGACCATTCGCAGCGATTACATGGGTGGGGACGACGGAGGCATTCGTTTCATATCCCCCAAACACTACAGGTGACCGTTGATAACCCCTTTGAACGGCGGTTTTCATTCTTAACCCTGTCAAGAACCACCCCAGATCGGGGCAAAATGGAGGTGAGTCCAGCAGCATCAGGAGAAAATGGTTAGAAATTTTCTTGCTCGGACTAACATTAATCTTTGTTTGTTGTTTATATGGTAATCCAAGTGCCATAGGATGACGAGAAGCATTCATTTCTCTATCCCACACACTGAATCCTTTGCACAGCCAACTTGAGCCTGCAAAATCATTTCATAAACCCATTGGTGATCATTGCGCATTCCAAGACGGAGGCAGCATCACTTCAGAAACGAAGGAATTCAAGACTCAGGGTCTGTAAAAAAAAAAAAAAAATTCCTAAGTTAATGCTTAACCTTTGATCATGGGTCTAACACGATCCCATGAAGATGAGAAAAAGTGGGATTCCAAAAATGAATGAGAAAAACCCACGGCATCGAGAAAAAGCAAAGTGCCTGGTAAAAGCAAGGCCGATGCTCGTGTAAGTCATTTGATTGATCCGCAATGAAGCGGGATGGGAAAAGAGTGTCGCGACCCGTCCGGAAGCGGACGCGGCTAATGGATTACCGATCGCGGGTCTTGGATCGGCGCGGGCCCTCCCAAGCTCATACCAAATCGCGGCGTGAGTATTTTTGAGGGATTCGACGATAAGAGTCGATCGCTTTCGACCTTCAGTGTGGTCGTGGTGGCATGTGCAACTTGTGCATGCATTTGGAGTCGCCACCGGTCTTTCTTGGAGGGTAGACCGGAAACCTTATTGACCGATTGGGAGAGATCGATCAATTCTGCGGAACCAGAGATTTTGGGTTCGGGGACTTGGTTGCGCTGACGTCATTACCAACGCCCTTTCGGTACCTAACGCGAGTGATTTTCCTAGCTAAGAATTCATGCAAGCGCAATATTGGGTGAGGTAGGTTTGATTCAGGGTTTCATGCAGATTGGAAGACTATTCCTATCAATCACAATCAATTTAAATGAAAGCACAATCAAATACGTAAATAAATCACATCAACATACATCAGTTCAAGTCAATGGCTTCCTAGCATAGCCATAAGGGCTTAGGGAATGTGTGATTTCAGACCAGGGATAAAATGGGAAGATTTGGGGACGATTAGCCCGAAGGGCAAAATCGTCATTCCTTGGAAGGTTTGGATACCGAATTACCCAAAATATTCCATGGCCAGTTGATCGTGGCCATTTCCCATTTTTGAAATTTTTTTGATTTTTCTTCAATTTTTGGAAGACAATTCGCCCAAAGGGCGAAATCGTCATTTTAAGAAGGGTCGGGGTTCAAAACACCCGGAATGAGTCTTGGCCAGTTGTTTGTGGCCATTTCCTATTTTTTGGGATTTTCCTGGATTTTTTTAGAATTGTTTTGGAAGACGATTTGCCGGAAGGGCAAAACCGTCATTTCTGGAAAGACCGGGGGTCGAAAGACCCGGAACAGGTCATGGCCAGTTGAATGTGGCCATTTCCTATTTTCTGGAATTTTTTAGAATTTTTATGAATTTTTCCGAATTTTTTTGAATTTTTTTATGATTTTCTATTTTTTATTGATTTTTTTGAATTTTTTTTAATATTATTTATTATTAAAAAAATAAAAATAATAATAATAATGAAAACCGGATCGGGTCGGATGACCCGGCCCATGACCCAGACCCGCAACCCAAACCCGGCCCGCCTCCTCCATGAGAAAAACGGCGCCGTTCCATGCGTTTAAGACGGACGTCTCAGATTGAGACACGTGGTGTTCACTGGACCGTCGGATTTTTTATTATACTTTTTTATTATTTTTTTCTATTAACGCTGCGCGCTGACGTGGCCGCCACGTGGCTTCCACGTCAGCGCCACGTCATCGTTGACCAGTCAACAAACGTTGACTGGTCAACGACTCGTCGGAGAAGACGACCGGCGCCGGCGTTCCCTCGCCGGCGCCTCGTCGGAGGGCGATATCTCGGCCCTCCGACGTCCAAATCAAACGAAATCAACGCCAAAAGATTCTACTCGACGTCCTCTACCACATATCCGAACCTCAACATAGCAGAACGCCAAAAGATTGACTCGCCATCTCCGACCGAAAGCATACCTCCGGCGAACTTGGTTCTAGCCGTTCTACACGTTACTCGACCAACATAAATTATTGAGAAGCATCCTAGGAGCTGTAGAGGACTTACCTGATAATCCCGGGGCTTTGGTTTGGCGTGGAACAAGGCGTGGAGTTCACAGCCGGTCGGAGGACGTCGGCGACCAACCCGAATATTTGCCCGATGAAATCGTGCGCAATCAAAAAAGAAAGTGGTCAGCAAGGTAGAAGAAACAGGTTGCGATGAACAGCTTAGCCAATGAACGATCCAAACTCAACTTGCCATGGGATGCCGACGTGAAGCTTGAGGAGGGATCTCACGGTTTTCTGAGGTCTGCGGCCGATTGGACGGGCTTAACAACTTCTCCGGAACTCAGGGAAGTCGAAAATGACTGTCAACAGCTTCGGTTTTCGTCGAGGATGATCGGACGACGATTTGGAAACTTCGGCCAAGCGCGGCATTGCTGGGCTTGCACGGCGGTTCGCGACGGGTTGTCACGGCGGCGTCGAGGGAGTTCTTCGTTGCTCGAGACGCGCTCCCGAGTTCATGACAGGTCCGGCGGTCCGGGGCTGACTCAGCGAATTGGAAGTTCTGGGGAGGTGCGGCGGTGGTGGTTGATGATGACGGTGGGGCGACGCGATGACGAAGGATGGAGGTGGCGGTGGTTGATGACGACGGTGGGGCGACGCGATGACGAAGGATGGAGGTGGCGGTGGTGGTCGTGCGGATGGAGGGGCTGTTGTCGCGCGTGGAAGACGGAAAAAGAAGTTTTTCCTTCGTCCTCTCGGCCGTCCGAAGAAGAAAAAATGCAGAGAGGGAGGGCCAAAAAAAATGAGAGAGAGAAGTCCCAACAAGAATAAAATACAAGTAAAATAATTATAAAAATAAAAAGGCACAAACACAATTATGGGTCAAACATTCCTTTTCCCCTTTAAATACTACTAACTTTTTTTGCCAAATTCGATTTTATGATGATCCAAAGAACACATGAAATCGAACCTGAATTTTACTATTTATGAGGTTAGAACATAGATAAAATAATAATAATAAAAAAATATCGGCTATTTTTTTATATTTTTGGGACCTCGAATACTATTTTTTTATTTTTTTTGGGTATTTTTCTAATTAAATAAATTCGAAAAATATTATAAAATACCAAAAAATATTTTTTTGTTCAAAATTGGTCTCCGAGGCTAGGCCAAGGCTTCCGAAGTTGATTTTGTGATTTTTTGACCTTTTTTGATATTTTTAATTAATTTTAAAGAATAAAAATCACAATAATAAATGGTCAAAAATCAGGTGTCAACAGCTGCCCCTCTTTGAGAGTGAGCTCGTCAGAGGTTGCTTTCAAAGATAAAATGACACCTGAATCTTAACCGACTTGACTGGGGAAAAGAAATGCTATGACATCGGACCCTTAAGTCTTTTGATGAATGCTCAAATTAATCACCGGTTTACTCTTGCAATTCGAACATAGGCCGGAGTGAGAGAGGCTTACCTGAAGCTCACCTGTGAGATGCCGCCGGTTGCGACGACTTTCAAGAAGATACCTAGGACTCGTTCAGAATATCCCGGGGAGATTAAGCTCTGACCTGTATGGTAGGTCATACCATCATGGGATTCCTAATTGGTAGGAACCTAAGGAAGGCGCGTCCCCTTTGAGATTTGCCAATGACTTTGATCCGTATGGTGGATTGGACCATTGAGTTGACCATTTAAGTGACTTTTACTATTGGATTGACCCTTCAGGCGGTTTCTACCGTTGTGTTGACCCTTCAGGCGGTATCTACCTTGGTTCGACCCTTCAGGCGGTATCTACCATTGATTTGACCATTCAGGCGGTTTCTACCATGAGTTGACCCTTCAGGCGGTATCTACCATGAGTTGACCCTTCAGGCGGTATCTACCATGATTTGATCCTTCAGGCGGTATCTACCATGATTTGACCCTTCAGGCGGTATCTACCTTGTTGTTGACCCTTCAGGCGGTATCTACCTTGAGTTTTTGCTTTGAAAATGGGTCTCATGACGAGGGTTCTCTACGTCCGATGAGACTGATTGGATTTTGAAAAGGGGTCTCATGACGAGGGTTCTCCACGTCCGATGAGACTGCCTAAATTTTTTTTTGAAAAGGGGTCTCATGACGAGGGTTCTCCACGTCATGTTAGGACTTGGGTCTATTGAGGCGACATTCTGAGAGCTGGGTTCTCCAGGTATCCTGCAGAAAGTTCAAACCTAAAAGATTTTTCTTCACCAAGAAAATGTTAATAATCTTTGGGAAGACAATAATTGTCCAATTGACAAAATTTTATGACTTAAGTTTTAGTCATGAAATGTGCATTTTGATGTTGGAGGTTATCCAAAGCATTCTTGCAACATGCAAATGTGATCACAAATCCTTTGCACGGAAAATCTGGATCAACAGTTCGAAAATTCCAAAAAGAGTTTGTTCAAAACATCAATTGGAATATTTCTAGACAATGAGGTCTTCTCACCTGTTTTGCGATAGTAGTTTTTTTATAGGGGATGCACTCGATTCCCTACTGACCTGTGCCTAGGTTTTAGGCTCATTCGCAGCGCATACATTTTGATCGGTCGGGAGGTCTTCCACGGGACCGTAATGTTGGGCTTGGATATTGGTTTTCAAGGGGGACCCGCTTTGGAGTCGAGGCTATTGAATGAAAATCTTCACCATCTGCTCCGGGTTTACAAGTCAAGAACCCTGCAAAATGAGAAAGAAATAGTCTTGCTCGTACTTCTTCGAGCTAAGCTATATGTTAACCCAAGTGTCTTAGTCAGAGAAGACTGTTTCGGGGTTGTAACATTGGTAGGATTGGGGATCGAAAAAAGCTTTTTTTTTGGCCCAGAATTCATGAGGGGTTTGACATTGGTGATCATTGCAAATTTGTCACATGTCTTTTCCATTCTGCATCTTCCATTTTTGAGGTGTGCAACCGCTTTTGAGGTGTGCGCAAGTCCTTTAGAGAACGTCTCTTGTGGTATTAATAGATTGACAATTCTGTCCGTGTTTTTGCACCACGGCTGACATCATTTGGGGAGCAGTCTTCTTGATCTGACTCCTTTATGGGTTTTTCTCTCTTCCCAACTAGGCTTTATTGGGGATCAATCAAACAGTTTTCACGAGCATCGGCCTTGCTTTTACCAGGCACTTTGCTTTTTCTTGATGCTGGGGATTTTTTTCTTTGTTGAAATCCCGCCTTTTCTTTTCCTTTGGAACTACGATGTTCAGAAAATTGTGCTAGATATACAACTTGAATCATAGCACATTTAAACGCCGATATGAAATTTTTCTATAAATCCCATCTCTTGATTTCTTCCGTTCTTGGAGTGATGCAGTTTCTATCTTGAAACATCCCATGATCACCAACAGGGGTTTATGAAATGAATTCGCAGGCTCAACTTGGCTGTGCAAAGGATATGGTGTGTGGGATAGAGAATGAATGCTTCTCGTCATCCTATGGCACTTGGATTACCATATAAACAACACACAAAGATTAATGATAGTCCGAGCAAGAAAATTTCTAACCATTTTCTCCTGATGCTGCTGGACTTACTTCCTTTTTGCCCCGGTGTGGGGTGGTTCTTGACAGGGTTAAGAATGAAAACCGCCGTTCAAGTGGGTTGTCAACGGTCATCTGTAGTGTTTATGATATGAAACGAACGCCTCTGTCGTCCCAATCCATGTAATCGCTGCGAATGGTCCCTACCTCCGTAGGTCCAGATTTTACTATTTGATTCGCTCCACTCATCTCTCAAGTGTATGTAGGATGTGTTTGGATTTGAGCTTGCCTCTCTTTTGAGGAAACATCCTTTTGAGAGTTTTGAACAACTTTTGATTGGAAAAATCTCTTTCGTTTTCCCAGAAATTTTACCCGTCAAGGGGATTTTATGGTGCACAATGCGTGTTCAGACAACCTCATGTTTCAAAACATGAATGCCAATGAAGTTAGAATTCCATGTCTTTTCTAGACATCAGATTTTGAAAGCTTTTTCTTTTTCTCTCTGTGTTTTTTTGGTTTAACATCTTCAATGGATTGGGGGAAAGGGATACCTACCTGTCCACCGTGGCTGGAGATCCCTGAAAATGTAAAAGAAGCATATCATTGTATGTTCACGAATTTTTCGAAAATCGAAACGATACATCCTACCCTCATGTACCCTAACAGGTAGTATGTGGGATGTAAAAACTTATTCGTCTCCAAGGCGATTCCCCTGTCAAGGATAAACAATAAGTGTTAATTCATATTCCCAAATTCAAGACAAATTGGGACGATACAACTTTACTCTTGATTTTCATCTCATTCTGATGTTGCGTATTGATATGAACAACCTCTATCAAATCCGCCTATCCATGCTTGGAGTGTTTGTAACATCAATGGTTCATCTGCCCCCAGCTGGGCAGCGTCTGTTCTGCTATTTGAACGCATGACTCATTGAGTGATTTATCCATGTTTATCATCTGAGAAGGAAAAGAAAGAAGACATTACTTCGGTATTCGATTGAAGATCGTTTAGGAACGATACATCGTTTTACCAAATAGGTGGCTTCGCGGCCAAACGTATTTCGTGTTGAAGGGGTAGATCCCATTATGCTCCGCGGGTGATAATTATGGTTCATGGAACTTGCTCCACGGATTAAGTGATTAATCCACGGCCTTCGGCTTGAAGATGCTCAAAGGGTGATGTTGACACTCACGCGCAATTAGTTCTAGATATTAATGAAAGATGTTCCCGTGGGAACCTTACAATGCGATCAACAACATATGCAATAGGAGTATTCAACCCCTTTCCTCGAAGCATTTTTCATCGAGTAGCCATGCCTTGCATCAGACGTTTGATCACCGGCCTCGCGTCACCACTGCGATGGTCCTCCGGCTCCAAATTGATCGAGCCAAAGATTGAACTCATCGCCAAGGAAATTGCTCGGGTCTTCGAGCCATTGATGTTCAAGTTGGGTATCAACGATTGTTGGGGGCAGATTTCTTTCATTGCCTTCGTTGTGAGGGATTGAAGTCTTTGAGCTGGAACCTTCATCATTGCCCTGTTGGGGTTGAGACATACATTCCCGAAGAGTATTGATCCAAGTGTCCAGCTCCTCATCAAGGAAATCACCTGTTCTTTCTAGCCCTTGGTGCCCAGATTGGGTGTCGTCGACTGCAGGCGAGGGATTCCTCTCTTTGCTCTCGCCGTGAGCAATTTGACCCATCGAATTGGAACTTCCTCCAATAACCGGCAGGTTCATATGTGCACTCTCTACCAATGCCAGATCCGCTTCAGGGACAGCATTAATGACTGATTCGCGCTCAAACTGAGGAATCTCTATGTGCTGGAACTGTGGCATATACTCCTGAGGAGTATTGAGATAGCTCGGCGGAGCATTCTGATTTGGGTTAGAGGAGTCGCTGACACGACTGCTAGTCCCGTCATTGCTGAAACACGGTTGGGTGCTCTTGGCTCTCCAATCATCATGGTTGTAACTCTGCCCAGCACTTGAGCTCCAACTGGCTTTATGATGGTTTAACGCTATCCTTCCATCCCTTAGCAATCTCCTATAGTACTTGAGGTGAGACTCAACGTTAATTCTAGAGAGCCCCGGCACATTCATAATCTCGAGTATGCGTAGTGGGCTAGCCGAATCAACTCCCAGCTCTCGAATTGCATCAACAAATTTGGTGTGAAGTTCATAGGTCCAGTAAAACCTTGTTCTCTTATCACCCAAAATATCGTCAATACTTCGGTAGCTATTCTCTACGGGATCTAGTCGTTTCAAAAGTTGTCCAGGGAGGGACTCACCGACTTTGGATTGGCTGGCTGCGACAGCGAGTTCGTCATTGAGAGAATTCCCCCTGTGATGATTCATATCCCATTTCTCAGAGGATGTTGGTGTTGATCCTATGGTGTTGACTTGCTCATGCAGATCTCCGGCGGTATCTGGCTGTGTCGGAAAATGCTGTGGAGAATACGGTAACAGCTGAGCGTTATTCGTCAACAGGGATGGTTCATCGAGGAACACCTCGCCGAGGACAACAGGATTACCACAATTAAGGCAGGTGGCCTTGGTCAGAGCTTCCTTATATCTCGCGCTTTCAGCTTGAAGCTTCTCATTCTCCTCCTTCAGGACCAGTAACTCATGGTCTGCGTATTGTTGTTTCACCCGGGTTCGTTTGTTGGCGAACCAAAACTTGACCTTCGAAAGCTCCAATCCTATCTTTCGGCTCAACTCCATTTTCTGTTGTCTGCTTGGAGTGGGGCATTCATTGAAGAAAGCTTCGAGCTCTCGGATTTGGCCTGGAGTGTGGCGTTGTAGTTGCTTCCTTTTCCGGCTCCGGTCATCATTGTATACTCCTTCTTCGTAGCTGAAACCTAGAATTTCATCGCTGGAGGAGTCAGTCTCTATGCCCTTCGGGCAGGATTCAGCTCCAGGATCTTCAAAGTCTCCCAGCAGTTCGTGCTCAGAAATGTCCAGGTCGGGCGTTTCTAGCAGATGGGAATAACTTTTAAACATGATGGATCGGGGTATCTCGGGCTGATCTAGTTCACTCAGCTTTCTCAATTCGCTCTTACGTGTTTGCTCACTCTAGAAATTTTCTCAAGTGATTGTGCGTGTCCTGGAACCATCCTTCAGGCTGCATATGAAGACCAGCAAGCAAGCGCTCCTCCCGAGATTCTGCAATTACTCATCGTCTATATTCCCCTTTCTTTTTCCTCGTGATAGGATCACAAACTCTCTTGCATTGATTCGGTTTCATCGAGTATTGCGCTCGTCCCCTAGTTCAGTCTTCAAAGTGGTGGGTCTACAATCTTTCGGCGCCTTTTATGATTTACTAGGCCCGAGAACGTGGGGAGCAGCGGTGGACCCGCAATTAATGACTCCGTTTAATTCATTTAGCTCCATGGGAATTAACGCTATGATCTTCTCTCAACCTCTTTTCATCGTTCAAACGAAAGTGGCATTTTCCCTGTGCATGCTGTTACTCTTCATTTCAGCATCCCGGGCGCTTGGTGAGGAATGAGTTCGTGGCCACTCAAAATTTTAAAGACCGTCTCTGGTTTCAGACTTAATCTAACAAGGGATCATCACAACTGAGCATGACGATGTTCGTCGATAGCGTTGGTTTTAATATAGAATTAACTATAGTCATTAAAGAAAAATGTTCCCGTGGGAATTTTACAACGGATAAAATGAGTGATCTACTCGTGAACATGTTCTTCTTCCTATGGGTGTTCGTAGTGACCGACCCATCGTGCCCCGAGCCAGGTGCTAGATCATGACTGTCCAAGCATGCCAGCTTCCCACTGATTGAACAAGGCATCGAGCCCCTCATCGAAGAAATCGTCTGTCGTGGGTTGACCAGCGGCAGGCAGAGCACCAGCCGACTGTTGCTCGAATGGAGGAGTGCGCACTCGCTGTACTTGTGACACGCGCTCTTGAGAAGTGTTGAAATGGCCTGGGAGGACATTCTGATCAGCTTTCAGTTTGTCGGTGGTCGGGTTGCTAGCTTGATTGATGCTTAGATTTGGCCGGGTATCTCTTGATGCCTGAGCATTACAATGGCGGTCGCCCCTAGCTTTTGAGTTCGAGACGGATTCCTCCCGGTTTAGCTCCGCTCGACGTTGTCTTAATAGCTTTCTGTAGGCAGCAAGGTGATTCCTGACCAGCTCCTTACTAAGCCCCGGTACATTCATGGCCTTAAATATGCGCGTCGGAGTTGCTGAGTCGATCCCCATTTGGTGAACCACATCTAGGAATCTGGAATGCAGTTCAGGGGGCCAAGCGAACCTCCTCTTATCGTGGCCCAAAATTGCATCGATGGCTTGACGACTGATTAACTCATCTCCAGCAGGACCCGACCCTATCGAAAATTGTTGTGCATGAGGCTGATATGCTTTGAGCTGGTCGGCGGTAACATCCAGCTCCTTGAAACTGTAACTCCAATCAAAGCGATGCAAATCCCATCCCCCAGGAGGCATTTGTATCATCTTCGTGGGATCATCCTGCTCATGCGTGACTCCGGCAAAATCTGGTTGAGCAGGAGATGCCCCGAGGGAGTAGGGTGGTAAATGAACGTCTTCAATCATCGCGTGAGGCTTATCGGGGAATATCTTACCGAGGGCGACGAGGTTATCGCAATGAGGGCAAACGGTAATATTGAGAGCTTTTTCATACCTCATGTTTTCTGTTCGCAGCTTTTGGTTTTCTTCCTTTAAAATCTCGACCACCTGACGTTTGCGTTGAGCCCTCGATTTGGATCTCCTGTTTTGAAACCAAAACTGGATCCTCGACTGATTAATCCCCAACTCCCGGCTCAATTCAATTCTCCACTTCTTTTTCATGTAATGGCTTTTACTGAAAAGGGTTTCCAGCATTTGGGTTTCCTCCTGAGAGTATTGGTGAGGACGTCTTCTTTTCCCGAGTTGAGCATTGTGGATGTCGTTGTCGTCGTCGCCGTGATCTTGATTTCCGTTGCCAGAAGTGTTGGGCTCCATGGTTTTGGCGTTAGACTTGATCTTGGAATCTTCGAGATCCCTCTGTGGTTCAATTTCTGAGATTTTTGAGTCAGTCGCCTCTAGCAGCTGACAGTAACCTCTTAAATATGTTGGATTGAGAAATGTTTGATTGGTTCTTGCCCACTCAGAGTTCTCCACTCTCTCCTGTATGCTCACTCCCTATAAAGTTTTTCTTCGAGTGACTTTGCATGTTCAGGAGACGCTCTTCAAGCATCATTAGGCAAACGTTCCCCCTCAAGACCTTGAATTTCTCGCTTAGCTTTTCAACGTGATGGGACTGCCAAACCCTGTTAGGGCTCTCTTCGATAGTTGCGCTTTCCTCCCACCTAACTCTAATAATGGTGATCCCGACAAATCTTTTACATCTTTTAATTGATGAGCCGGAAATCACGGACCGAAACGAATCCAATGGTTCTCGTGAGGGGACCTCCTGCTTTACCCCCTAACTGGGCTCCACCAGCATTATTACTGAGACCCTTCATCATCCTCGAGTTGCTATAAAATGAGGAATTAATGTATTGAAAGTTAACGTTCTCGCATAATCAGCTTCTTCCTTCTAATCTCTCTGTTAAACTCGTCTTATTCTCAAGCCAACCCAACGCAAATGGCCTCCTCTCCCGTACGCACTTTTTCAACTGATGTCTTGGCCCAGTGGGAAAAACTTTATAACCTACTGGGTCGCGGTTACGCGCACATAACCGATCATTCTGCAACCGAGGATGCAATCTGTGTCCTGCTCGAGGACCTTGATACCACTTCTCTCGAAGGTACTACACTGGGGAGGGAATATAGAACTTTCCCGACTCTCTTTGCACACTCCTTAGAGGCCTATCGTGTTGCTAATCGGGAGGTTCTGGTGGCTCGCGTCTTGCGGGCTCGTTATGAGGATCGATCTGATCATTTGGTGCTGACCAACTATCTGGTTGATAGTTACAAAAAGGCCGTCGAGTTTGCTAATGAGCGGGTCGCGACGTTGCTTCGCGAGAGGAGAAATCTGGTGGATCAATTGGCCATATCCCTGACCACCGGCGAGCATGACCGCCGCAACGTCCTGTTGAGGCTTCAGAGCGACTGGCAGGAAGAACGGCTCGACAAGATAACCGAGGACATAGCTCGCGGGAATGGACTGGTTCGGGACCTGGAAGTAGTCACCGAAGAACACGAGGCCAAGGTCGCCGAAGTTAAGGGAGAATGCAGAAGTCTTCTCCTCAGGCTTGCCGACCACAACATGCGGAGCTGGGAGTATGAGCAGAGCATTAATAACATGGAGGGTCAGTTGGGATCCTTTGTGTCGTTAATTAGGGCTCACTTTGGCTTTACTTTTCCACCCCGACTTGTATGACCTGCTTCTGAAAACCCTCCGCTGAGCAAAATAAATGAAAGTTCTCGTGTGTGTGTTTTAACTTCTGTATGGCTCATTTCTTCGAGCATCCAAACATCTTCAACTTGAGTGAGCCGAACCATAATAGCAATAAGCCGAGCAAATACGTCCTGATTTTATAACTCGCTCATGATCAGATGGAAGAATAGTTGCAGATTTGTCCAAGAAAAGATTTCTCTATACTACTTGTTTTTCACCTGCAAATAAAAAGACAGAATCAGAAGGAATAATTTGAAAAAGAAATCAAAAACCCCTTTCAATCATATGCTTGCCCATGGTTAATAAGGACAAGAACTTTTACAAGGGTTTTAATCTTGCGCGAAAAGTTTTTATCAATATTCCTCGAAAGAAAACATACTATTGAAAGGAATGTAATTCACAATAATCGCTTTTGATCAATTTCGAGAGGAACGAATTACTCAAAAGTGCGAGGCATAATAACGTGTTTTAAATTTAATTGAAGATACGGCATCCAAATCAAGGCCGTTTTATTAAGAACGAGAGTAATTTGGACATCTATCTCGTCATTAAATTCAAAACAACGCCGATATTCTCGATCAATTATCGTGGATTACCAACGACGTAAAACATGCATGGACCAATTCAAGTGTATAATTCCTTCTAGCGAAATTGGGGTTGGATTACCCTATACAACCAAAAAGGCCGTGCAAGATTTTCAATTTTAATTTCCTCTAAAGGAATTATAAACTTGACTTGGGAGTATTCGGATGATTAGAGAAAATGCCACTATCACATTCCCATGTCCCGTCAAAAGAAATACAACCAAGTTCCATCTGAATGTATACACCCATAGGTCCCTAATACAATCACTCTAAGGGGTGAGATAGAGAAAGCCTCGATAAAAATAAACCCTATACAAGAGGACTAGTAATGGAAAATGAAACAAAGGAATGTGATCCTAACGTTTAAGGATGCCCCAAGTTCGATCTGTGACCTCCGGATCACTTGCCCCAACTCGTCATCTTCATTGGACGATATCTCAATAATGTCCATAGTAGGCTCCTTTGTTGCTCACTCGGTGCTTGTCATGGGATATCATCCTCTTCGTCTTCTATCAAGGACGTTTGGGAAAAACACACACATCTATCCTTGAAATGGCATTTAATCTAATCACCAGAATGCAATGAATGAAATGCCTATATTTATATGAACTGTAATAGATCTAAGGGATAGAGAGTCTTACCAACCAAACTCGTCGACTTATGTGCGGTTTTAGGTGTACCAACCGCCCCAAAGACATGCGCATGAGACAAGTGATGGTGAACTTCTAAAAATCAGAGGGTTTGGCACCTAAGGTTAAGGTTCCCACTTCGAGTTCTAGAAAGAGCCGATTCCATTGCACAGCTATCGTTGCATTGGGACTCGATCCATAGTTCGAAGCGAGCGGAATTGAAAAGTGGATTACCCCGCGTTTTTCCTCACGGAGATTCCATTCTCAATTCCTTCTATTGTGTTCCTAAAGGCGGCGCCCGGGGTTTTAGGCGCGGTTGTGTGTGTCCACGTCTTGTGATCATCACAATGCAATTCATGCACAACAGTTTATCAATCAGCACTTCAAATCATCCACACAACATACATTCCTACGCCCAACCT
Source organism: Rhodomyrtus psidioides (assembly GCA_021437785.1). Classification (NCBI taxonomy): domain Eukaryota; kingdom Viridiplantae; phylum Streptophyta; class Magnoliopsida; order Myrtales; family Myrtaceae; genus Rhodomyrtus; species Rhodomyrtus psidioides. Next base: position 14,142,403 of record JAILYB010000003.1, on the reverse strand, counting down.
GCATAAGACAATGTTAATCACGGACTATACCCCTTATTTCTCCAATCTGCAAAAACATATAACACCTACCATAAGCGGACTTACCTTGCCTTCAAGAGCGCCTGCATGGTTAGAAAAATCACTCAGCGTTTTAATTACGGCCTAAGTCCACTTGAGGTCTAGAACGATAGGTTCTAGAACAAAGTTCCCCAGCGGAGTCGCCAGCTGTCGCGACCCGTCCGGAAGCGGACGCGGCTAATGGATTACCGATCGCGGGTCTTGGATCGGCGCGGGCCCTCCCAAGCTCATACCAAATCGCGGCGTGAGTATTTTTGAGGGATTCGACGATAAGAGTCGATCGCTTTCGACCTTCAGTGTGGTCGTGGTGGCATGTGCAACTTGTGCATGCATTTGGAGTCGCCACCGGTCTTTCTTGGAGGGTAGACCGGAAACCTTATTGACCGATTGGGAGAGATCGATCAATTCTGCGGAACCAGAGATTTTGGGTTCGGGGACTTGGTTGCGCTGACGTCATTACCAACGCCCTTTCGGTACCTAACGCGAGTGATTTTCCTAGCTAAGAATTCATGCAAGCGCAATATTGGGTGAGGTAGGTTTGATTCAGGGTTTCATGCAGATTGGAAGACTATTCCTATCAATCACAATCAATTTAAATGAAAGCACAATCAAATACGTAAATAAATCACATCAACATACATCAGTTCAAGTCAATGGCTTCCTAGCATAGCCATAAGGGCTTAGGGAATGTGTGATTTCAGACCAGGGATAAAATGGGAAGATTTGGGGACGATTAGCCCGAAGGGCAAAATCGTCATTCCTTGGAAGGTTTGGATACCGAATTACCCAAAATATTCCATGGCCAGTTGATCGTGGCCATTTCCCATTTTTGAAATTTTTTTGATTTTTCTTCAATTTTTGGAAGACAATTCGCCCAAAGGGCGAAATCGTCATTTTAAGAAGGGTCGGGGTTCAAAACACCCGGAATGAGTCTTGGCCAGTTGTTTGTGGCCATTTCCTATTTTTTGGGATTTTCCTGGATTTTTTTAGAATTGTTTTGGAAGACGATTTGCCGGAAGGGCAAAACCGTCATTTCTGGAAAGACCGGGGGTCGAAAGACCCGGAACAGGTCATGGCCAGTTGAATGTGGCCATTTCCTATTTTCTGGAATTTTTTAGAATTTTTATGAATTTTTCCGAATTTTTTTGAATTTTTTTATGATTTTCTATTTTTTATTGATTTTTTTGAATTTTTTTTAATATTATTTATTATTAAAAAAATAAAAATAATAATAATAATGAAAACCGGATCGGGTCGGATGACCCGGCCCATGACCCAGACCCGCAACCCAAACCCGGCCCGCCTCCTCCATGAGAAAAACGGCGCCGTTCCATGCGTTTAAGACGGACGTCTCAGATTGAGACACGTGGTGTTCACTGGACCGTCGGATTTTTTATTATACTTTTTTATTATTTTTTTCTATTAACGCTGCGCGCTGACGTGGCCGCCACGTGGCTTCCACGTCAGCGCCACGTCATCGTTGACCAGTCAACAAACGTTGACTGGTCAACGACTCGTCGGAGAAGACGACCGGCGCCGGCGTTCCCTCGCCGGCGCCTCGTCGGAGGGCGATATCTCGGCCCTCCGACGTCCAAATCAAACGAAATCAACGCCAAAAGATTCTACTCGACGTCCTCTACCACATATCCGAACCTCAACATAGCAGAACGCCAAAAGATTGACTCGCCATCTCCGACCGAAAGCATACCTCCGGCGAACTTGGTTCTAGCCGTTCTACACGTTACTCGACCAACATAAATTATTGAGAAGCATCCTAGGAGCTGTAGAGGACTTACCTGATAATCCCGGGGCTTTGGTTTGGCGTGGAACAAGGCGTGGAGTTCACAGCCGGTCGGAGGACGTCGGCGACCAACCCGAATATTTGCCCGATGAAATCGTGCGCAATCAAAAAAGAAAGTGGTCAGCAAGGTAGAAGAAACAGGTTGCGATGAACAGCTTAGCCAATGAACGATCCAAACTCAACTTGCCATGGGATGCCGACGTGAAGCTTGAGGAGGGATCTCACGGTTTTCTGAGGTCTGCGGCCGATTGGACGGGCTTAACAACTTCTCCGGAACTCAGGGAAGTCGAAAATGACTGTCAACAGCTTCGGTTTTCGTCGAGGATGATCGGACGACGATTTGGAAACTTCGGCCAAGCGCGGCATTGCTGGGCTTGCACGGCGGTTCGCGACGGGTTGTCACGGCGGCGTCGAGGGAGTTCTTCGTTGCTCGAGACGCGCTCCCGAGTTCATGACAGGTCCGGCGGTCCGGGGCTGACTCAGCGAATTGGAAGTTCTGGGGAGGTGCGGCGGTGGTGGTTGATGATGACGGTGGGGCGACGCGATGACGAAGGATGGAGGTGGCGGTGGTTGATGACGACGGTGGGGCGACGCGATGACGAAGGATGGAGGTGGCGGTGGTGGTCGTGCGGATGGAGGGGCTGTTGTCGCGCGTGGAAGACGGAAAAAGAAGTTTTTCCTTCGTCCTCTCGGCCGTCCGAAGAAGAAAAAATGCAGAGAGGGAGGGCCAAAAAAAATGAGAGAGAGAAGTCCCAACAAGAATAAAATACAAGTAAAATAATTATAAAAATAAAAAGGCACAAACACAATTATGGGTCAAACATTCCTTTTCCCCTTTAAATACTACTAACTTTTTTTGCCAAATTCGATTTTATGATGATCCAAAGAACACATGAAATCGAACCTGAATTTTACTATTTATGAGGTTAGAACATAGATAAAATAATAATAATAAAAAAATATCGGCTATTTTTTTATATTTTTGGGACCTCGAATACTATTTTTTTATTTTTTTTGGGTATTTTTCTAATTAAATAAATTCGAAAAATATTATAAAATACCAAAAAATATTTTTTTGTTCAAAATTGGTCTCCGAGGCTAGGCCAAGGCTTCCGAAGTTGATTTTGTGATTTTTTGACCTTTTTTGATATTTTTAATTAATTTTAAAGAATAAAAATCACAATAATAAATGGTCAAAAATCAGGTGTCAACAAAGAGGAAACCCCGAAGGAGCCAAATTCCAAAAAGGCTGCTCGCCAAATGGTGTCAAGCGCGAAATAAGGCGCAAAAGAGAAAGGACAGGTAGCAAATCTGCAATGATCACCAATGTCAAACTCTCCAAGAATTTTGGGCCGAAAATAAGCCTTTTTCGGTCCCCAATCCTACCGACATCATAACCCTGAAACAGTCTTCTCTGACTAAGACACTTGGGTTAACATATAGCTTAGCTCGAAGAGGTACGAGCAAGACTATTTCTTTCTCATTTTGCAGGGTTCTTGACTTGTAAACCCGGAGCAGATGGTGAAGACTTTCATTCAATGGCCTCGACTCCAAAGCGGGTCTCCCTTGAAAACCAATATCTAAGCCCAACATTATAGTCCCGTGGAAGACCTCCCGACGGATCAAAATGTATGCGCTGCGAATGAGCCTAAAACCTAGGCACAGGTTAGTAGGGAATTGAGTGCATCCCCTATAAAAACCACTATCTCAAAACAGGTGAGAAGACCTTCTTGTCGAGAAATATTCCGATTGATGTTTTGAACAAACTCTTTTTGGAAATTTCAAACTGTTGATCCAAATTTTCCATGCAAGGAATTTGTGATCACATTTGCATGTTGTAAGAATGTTTTGGATAACCTCTAGCATCAAAATGCACATTTCATGACTAAAACTTAAGTCATAAAATTTTGTCAATTGGACAATTGCTCTATTCCCAAAGATTATTGATGTTTTCTTGGTGAAAAAGAATCTCGCAGGTTTCAGCTTTCTGCAGGATGATTGGAGTCCCCAAATCCCAGAAAGGTACCTCACATGTCGAAAGGACAGTTCAGCATCTGCGAGATTTCAGGTAACCCGTAAATCCCAGAATAACCTGTAGGTAAAGCTTTTTAGTAGGCAAACCTCTTCCGAGACCGATCCACAGAACGATCGGGTCTCTGACTAGTCCCAACCAGACAGGGTACGTCAACCTTAGATTCCTAACAGTTTGGAGTCAAAGTCAACCAGAGGTAGAAACCGCCTGAAGGGTCAACCAATGGTAGAAACCGCCTGAAGGGTCAACCAAAGGTAGAAACCGCCTGAAGGGTCAACTCATGGTAGAAACCGCCTGAAGGGTCAACCAAAGGTAGAAACCGCCTGAAGGGTCAACTTAAGCTAGAAACCGCCTAAAGGGTCAAATCAATGGTAGATACCGCCTGAAGGGTCAAACATGGTAGAAACCGCCGTAAGAATCAACACAAAGGTCCGATCCACCCTACGGGTCAAATTATTTGGCAAATCCTAAAGTGTAGGATGCGCCTTCTTTAGATTCCTACCAGTTAAGAATTCCACAATGGTATGACCTACCATACAGGTCGGAACTTAATCTCCCTAGGATATTCTGAATAACGAGTCCTAGGTATCTTCTTGAAAGTTGTCACAGCGGGCAGCATTCGACAGGTGAACTCCAGGTAAGCCTCTCTCACTCCGGCCCATGTTCAAACTGTTAGAGTAAACCGGGGATTAATTTGAGCTTTCATCAAAGGGCCTTTAAGGATTCAATGTCGTAACATCTCTTCTCTCGTTTTCCCAGTTGAGTCGGTTAGGAATCAGGTGCCACCTTATCTTTGAGAGAAACCTCTAACGAGATTCCTCTCAAAGAGGGGCAGCTGTTGACACCTGATTTTTGACCATATGTTATTGCGATCTTTATTTTTTAAAATTAATTAAAAATATCAAAAAAAAGGTCATAAAATCACAAAATCAACTTTGGAAGCCTTGGCCTAGTCTTGGGGACCAATTTTGAACAAAAAATATTTTTTGGTATTTTTCGAATTTATTTTATCTATTTTCTCGTGGAGCCATTCCTTATTCATTTTGTCAATCAACATGTGACGCACGGGGATGATTAAAAAAAAAATGAGAACTGGCCGACATAGTGGGATGATGGATAGTGGAACGAACGGCGCCATAAAAGAAAGAAAAAGGGGAGTTTTTAAAAGAAAAAGGGAGATGCTCTCCACAACAACAAAAAATCCAAGAAGCAGAAGATAATTGAGGATTCTAGAATAAAATAGAGAGAGAGGCCATGACTGAGTGAGGACATCAGCCTTCATTTTTCACTGGCCATGCACGACCCATGCGACATGCCTAGCGGCTGCCGCCTTCATCTAGTCACATGCGCCACCACCACTTCCCCAGCCACGGCATCACTTCCAGCCATCATCCCGACCGCCGTGCGCCGCCAGTAAGCCAGGAACAGGCCCGGCGTCCCCATGCTCTGTTTTCGAGTCCAATGGGCGTTTCACGGTCCGCAGTCCCTGCGAACACCTTCGTCCCCTCCGAACACCACCGGGTGGCTCCTCTGATCTTCACCAATTCCTCGACTCCAGCTCGAACGCCGCACGTCGCCGAGAAGGCCCGAGACCCGTCGACCTCCGTGCCCTGTTTTAAGAAACGAAAGGGCCGCTCGAGCTTCGTCAGTCCTTGTCGTCGCTCTTAATGGCCAGCCGCCCTTGTCTCATCGCCTTCTACCCCATAGTCTCGAGCCTCCCGACGTCAGACCTGAATCTGTTGCGGCCCCAACGAGCTCTGTTCAGCCGCGCAAACCTGTTCCCAACTGCTGCGAGCTGCAGTCGCCATCAGCGAGACATTCCCGTGAGCTTTTTGGTTCTTCTTCGCCTGTCTTCCACCGATCCACGGCGGTGGTTCAACTACCGACTAATCCTTACACGCACGCACGCTCTCTCTCTCTCCCACTCTCTCTCTTCTTCCTCTCTTTCTCTCGTTGGTCTGTCCCCTTTCTGTTTGGAACGCTCTCAGCCGAGCTCCCCCTCTTCCCCTGTTTGAAGTTGTCGAGCGCCACTCCCCACCTACTCATCACTGCCCCGACGTCGCCTCGTCTTCCGACGAGCACCAGAGTCGCCGCGGAAGCCCTGTGAAGCCGTGCCCCCACCCTGTTTTGGGGTCAGTACGAGTTTGTTCTGTTGCGACCCAAAACCATCACCTCCGCTGCTCACCACCGTCTCCCACTGGCTGCTCTCAGTCTCCTAACATCCCCCGAAGCTACCGGAGGTCTTTCGAAGCCTGTAGAACCCGACCAAGCCCCGGTCGACCCTTCCCTGTTTCGGCCGACTCGACCACCCCCGACAACTTCCAAGCCTTGATCACTCCAACTGCTGTCCAACCTATGAGGCCATCGACGACCCAAGACCGTCACCCAGTCGTCGTCAGCTCGTCGGTTCGTCGCCGTCCCGCCACTACCCAAGCATCCTCGGCCGTCGTCCTCAAGATATGGATCCGAAGCCTGCTGACTTGGTCGCGACGAACAACGCGACTATAGTCCGATGAGATGACGATACGATGACGTTAACCTGGCGAAGACCGACTGCTTCGAGGTTCATCACACTGCTCAGTGTCGTAGTGAACCACCGAGAAGGAGGACGTTGAGCAGCGGTTTACCGCTTCCGGCATGTTTGACTAGACGAAGACTCCTTGTCCGACGAACCGTCTGACGCCGGAAGTTGCAGGTCCCACCAGGCTTAACAGGTTCGCAAGAGGCGAGCCAACCAGTCCGAGGCAGTGCTAGCCGAACCGGGGAGTATGTTGATGATGAGTCGGCCAGGCGTAGCTTTGACGAGCGAGTACCGGCGGTCGGACGAGTGAGTCCCGATAGAGCGTGGTGGTCGTCGACAGGCGATGACGAGTGGCTTCAAGTCGCATGCGGAGGATGAGTCGCGCCAGTTGAAGCATAACAGGGAAAGACGTCCTACGTTGAGGATGATGAATAGTGGTAAGATCTATTTCTACGTTGGGCTGGTTGTGTGTTTCATTTGGTCTTGTGGGCTTCTTTTATTTAAAGGTATGGGCCGACTAATGCTGGCGGGAGAAGGCTGGGCTTGGGCAAGTGGGCTCGGCAGGTTCAAAGCAAAGAAATAGGCCTGGGCTCTTTGTTCAAATCGGGCCTGGTTTGGGTCCTCCCTCCCGGATTGGATTAGGCCCGACGGCCTGATCCGGGTCTGGATCCGAAAACCTGATCTAAGCCCGGCCTTTATTTATTTACTTATTTAAACAAGTTAATAAAAAAAAATAAGAATAAAAATCCAAAAATTCAATAAAAAAATAAAAAATCAAGAAATTCCAAAAAATTCTCAAAAATGGGAAATGGCCACAAACAACTGGCCATGGAATATTTTGGGTAATTCGGTATCCAAACCTTCCAAAAATTAACGATTTTGCCCTTCGAATTAATCGCCTCCAAATCTTCCTATTTTACCCCTGGTCCGAAGTCACGCCTTCCTTAAGCCTTTATGGTTATACTAGGAAGCCATTGATCTGAATTGATGTGCATTGAAGTGATTTATTTACGTACTTGATTGCGCTTTCATTTAAATTGATTGTGATTGATAGGAATAGTCTTCCAATCTGCGTGAAACCCTGAATCAACCTACCTCACCCAAAATTGCGCCTGCATGAAATCTTAATTAGGAAAATCACTCACGTTAGGTACCGAAAGGGCGTTGGTAATGACACCGACGTAACCAAGTCCCCGAACCCAAAATCTCTGATTCCGCAGAACTGATCGGTCTCTCCCAATCGATCAGTAAGGTTTCCGGTCTACCATCCAAGAAAGACCGGTGGCGACTCCAAATGCATGCACAAGTTGCACATGCCACCACGACCACACTGAAGGTCGAAATCGATCGGCTCTTATCGCCGAATCCCTTTGAAAAAATACTCCCGCCGCGATTTGGTATGGGTTTGGGAGGGCCCGCGCCGATCCAAAGCCCGCGATCCGCACCCTTGTACGGAGGAAGGCCCGCAATCGGTAATCCATTAGCCGCGTCCGCTTTCGGACGGGTCGCGACATTCACCAATCCTTGTAACGGAGTTTGGGACCCCAACGCCCGAGAAGGCATCCTGTTCATCAAGTAAACAGCAATAATCACAGCCATGTGCCATAGCCTCTTTAGCACATTACCCCTATAAGCAAGGCTCTTGCCGTTTCCAATATATGTCGATTTTTTCGTTCTGCTATCCCATTTTGCTATGGAGTTTGAGAACACAAAGTCTCATGAATGACTCCTTGCGTCCTAATATATTTAGCAAGCTTCCCATTAACATACTCACCCTCGTTGTCAGACCGAAGCGTATGAATCTTTACTCCAAATTGGGTTTTTACCATTTCATGAAATGTTTCAAATATGCATGTTACCTCATCCTTATGTTTCATCATGTAAAGCCAAGTCATACATGTACAATCATCAACAAAACTGACAAACCATCCAAAACCACAAGTGGTAGAAATTGGGGAAGCTCCCCATACATCAGAGTGAACAATCAAAAAAGGTTTAGTTGTTTTATTCATACTAGGAGAAAAGTGAACACGATGGCTCTTGGCTTGAATACATGTGTCACAAGTAAACAATGATTCTGATAAACTACGAAATAAATCTGGGAACAAGATCTTCAAATACCCAAACGAAGGATGCCCCAAATGACGATGCCATAACTGAATCTCATCTTTCTTTTCATCAGTCTGACCCTTGGCTTGGGATACCTGGCTGCCACCCACTTCATCCACAAAGTAGAGTACATCCCTCTTAGTACCACGCCCAATAATCTCTTTCGTGCGAATGTCCTAGAAAAGGCAAAATTTAGGGTACATGAGTATACAACACTGCAATTCACTAGTAAGTTGTGCAACTGATAACAACCTACTCGACAATTAGGGTACAAGCAATGTGTTAGATAAAGAAAGATTATGGGATAACTTAACATCACCAGCCCCAGACACACATGAACTAAGGCCATTTACATTGACAATGAAATCGCGTCTTGGTATAGAAGATTTGATAAGGTCATGTGGATCGAAGGTCATATGATCCGTAGCTCCAGAGTCAACAATCCAGCCTGATTTTTTTCCTTTAGGGGAGACCGAAAAACATGTCCCGAGGGTACCTTCCGGAGAGTCAATCGGGATCTGATTTGGCACAAGTGAGAGATTAGATCCACCGGAGACCATTGCCACCTTGCCTGAATTCTTTCCCGAGCTCTTTTCTACCTTTTTCTTCTTCTGTAGCTCATCCCACCAATCAGGATAGCCGTGGAGCTTGAATCATGTGTCTCTCGTGTGCTTAGAGTTGTCGCAGTGGGAACACCCCTCAGTGGTAACTTGTCTCCCTCTGATCTGGGTCGATGGCCATCAAAATTTCCTTCCAGCTTTAGCCTAGTCTCTAAATAACCACGTCGGGAACCATTGCCGCCCCACCGCCTTCCAGTTCACCTAACGATAACATCACTGCCTGCCTCATGTCTTCCCTTCTGATCCGAGCGTAAGCTTATTCAACCGTAGGAAACGGTTGCATCTGGAGGACGTCTACCCTTTCGTTGTCCTATCTATCATCAAGACCATTAAGAAATTGGTATACCCCATCCTCTTGTATAGCCGCAGCATACCTGGTGATGTCAACAGTGCACGCCATTGGGTTTGGCCGCTGAAAATCTATTTCTCACTAGATGCCTTGAACGTTATTGTAATAGGTATCGATTGGTCCACCACCTTGCTTCATCCGAGACACCCTACGCTTAAGATCATAGACTTGCGAGGTATCGGTGCCATAAAAAATGTTGTTGCTACAGCATCCCACATGATTTTAGCAGTTGGAAATCGTATGAAGTTTCCAATCAATCCTGGGTCCATTGAATTGATAAGCCAACTCTTAACAGTAGAGTCATCGGTCTTCCACTTCCGATATCCTAGGTCGGTCGGAATCAGCTGTGGAGTCTCGCCGGTCAAATATCCCAACTTGTCTTTGCCGGAGACATTCATCTCGACAATTTGGGACCAAAGACCATAGTTCTTGCCATCAAGCTTGACAGCGATCGATGATGCAGCAATTTCGGTTGGGGTAGAAGTCTGGTTCTAGGTCAAAAGCTTCTTCATTGTCTCTGTGAGGTTTTCAAGGATAGCCGCAGTTGCGTCGCCATTACCACCGAGATGATGGCCAACAGCTTGGTTCTGGTCGTTCATGGTGGTTTCTGGTCCTAGGAACGAGGATGCTCTATTACCATGATAACTTTCAGAGAAAATATTTCTCTCATATTCATATTAACAATTGGAATCCTACATATATACAGCCATTCCCTTGTGTCTAATGTGTTGTGGAAATTCTCCTATATTTTGATTCTGACAAAACTATCGAAAGAAATTGTATAACGTTATATGATGCAGAAAGAATGTGTAAGCAGCAGGTTGAGTGGATCTAATTCTGTCGCGTGGACTAAGGGTCAGATGGAAGTGCTTCTGACTAAGGGTCAGATGGAAGTGCTTCTGACGAGGTCAGAGGGAGTGCTTCTGACTGAGGGTCAGATGGAAGTGCTTCTGACGATCTAAACAGTGACGGATGGATCGCCTCAAATCTTCGAATTACCATTCCGTGTCAACTGATCTAGTAAGAAACAAATCTTTTCTAAGACGAAACCCGAGAAAGATCAGTTTCTGCATTTGCAAAACGTGAAGACCCACGTATGGCAGGTTTTCGATCAAGGCAAGATTCCTATGGAAAGCTTGTGATATTCGATTGCCCTCGCATCCCTTCCAATCAATCAAGGGACTTTCTACAATGGGATATCATCCTCTAAGGAATATTCTTTCGAGAACCAACTCAGACTTATCACACTTATGGAAGCTGAAGATTCAGTTGTATGGGCGACTGAATCAGAAGGGTTCAATATCTTACTCAACGGTCTACATATCTTCTGAAGATACAGTCTCGTTCAATCACGATTGATGACGTCCAATCAAGGATTGAAGAGCGATCCCTTGGCTGGGAATCCAACGGCTAGTTCGGAGGCAGGGGAGTATAAAAGAAGAACCATGATGGACTATAAAGTAAGAGGGCGAACAACAATCCAAAGTGCAAGCATAATCTGAGTTCTATCTGAAAATATTCTGTGTACCCAAAATCCTATTCATTGTGAAAATCTGAGAGAGAGAAAAACCAAGTGATTGAGTGTTTGTAATTCTCTTGATTCTTCATAGTGAAATCCAGCCGATCGGCTTTCATCGTGGGAGAGTGGACGTAGGCTTGATCTAAGCCGAACCACTATAATCGTCGTGTGCAATATTCTCTACTATAAACTCTTACTTTTGTGTTTAGACTTTTTGCACACTGTTATACTGTTCCTGATTCTAATCGTACACTGAATTTTATTTATTTCGCAAGAAATTTCAATTATATTCAAAATTACCTATTCACCCCTCCTCTATGTGATATTGCTAGATCCATCAATTGGTATCAAAGCAGGTTGCTCATTTTACGAAGTTTTTATTGACTTCAGAGTTAACGATCTACTATGTCTAGCAATCACTCTTCAGGAACAAGCGATTCGCACTTTGCCAACAAGCCGCCATACTTTGATGAAAAGGGCTACAATATGTGGAGCAACAAGATGAAATGGTTCTTCAAAGCCTATGATGATCTGATGTGGGATGTCGTTACGAATGGAGTAGTTCCTACAACTGCTACAAATCCAACCACTACTGACGGAGCAAATCCTGTCACAACAATGACCGATGCTGAAAAGGCTAAAAGAAGAGGCCTTGACTCTAAAGCTGTCAATGCTCTCTTTTGTGCCTTATCTACCCCTCTCTATAATCGTGTGTCAGAGGAAGAATCATCTAAGGCAATATGGGATAGACTTCATATTACTTTTCAAGGAACAAATCGAGTAAAAGAAACAAAGCTCAGTATTTTACTGAGTGACTATGAAGTATTTCAAATGAAACCTGATGAATCTATTGCAGATATGATAGACAGGTTTCAGACTTTGGCAAGTGGACTTGCAAGACAAGGCGCACCTATTGCTGAACCAATGCAAGTCAGGAAGATACTACGTGGACTCACAGATGATTGGAATTACATCAAACCATCAATTCAAGAATGCCAAACAATCAGACCACTCCGGTGGATGAGCTAGTCGGGACTTTGCAATCTTATGAAACAGAACGAGCAAACAAGAAGGGTGAACAAAAAGGTAAAAAATCTATTGCCTTCAAAACTGAAATTACTCAATGTCTTTCTGATACAGATGATGAAGATGAGGATGATGAAGAATTAGCCCTCATGGTCAAGAAATTTAGATAGATGGCTCGGAAAGTCAGAAATATCAAAGGGAAGAAACCTTGGAAGAAGAATGATATGAAAATGTCAAGCAATGACTCACAAGATAGCAAAGACGTGATATGCTTTCACTGTAAGAAGGCAGGACATATCAAACCGAACTGTCCAATTTTGAAGAAGGACAAACTCAAGTATGAGAAGTACAAGAAGGCCCTAAAGGCAGACACTCTAAGTGATTCTGATGAAAGTGAAAATGATTATGCAAACATCTGTCTCATGGCCGAATCAGATTCAAGTTCAGACTCAGAAACTGAGGTATGTTCATCTGAACTCCCTGATGGAGTTACTGAGTATATTGATGAATTGTGTAGAAATTACAAAGAAGCTCTTGAAAAATTTTCTGGTTTGAAAAAGGAAAATTCGTCCTTAAAACAGCAGAATTTATCCCAAAAAGAAAAAAATCAATTTTCTACAACAAGAGTTTCACCAGTTGAAAGAAAATCATGATTTGATTTCAAAAGAAAATGCTTCTCTGAAAGAAAAGGTTTCCGATAACTCAAAAAGGTTTTCACAAAGCTCAGAAACTCTGAATAACATTATTTCAAAACAAATACCCTTCGATGACCGATCTGGGTTCGATTTTAAAAAGGAGAGTAATCTCAAAATTTCCTTTAAAACTGAATTTCGAAAACCAACATTCTCTGATTACAGGCATCATTTTCATAAGCATTTTACTAGATCTTATATTCGACAATCCTGTGTGAACTGTGGTGATCCTAGTCATACTAAGGATCACTGCAAGAAAATTTGGAGACCTATTAAAAGGTCAAAACTTACTAAAACAGAAGGACCCAAGAAAGCATGGGTACCAAAGAAACAGTAAGTTGTTTATTTCTTGCAGGTACCAAAGAGAAGGAAGAACAAGTGGTTTCTGGATAGTGGTTGTTCAAGTCACATGACTGGAAATCCAGATGTATTTATATCATTCTCAGATTGTGATGGTAGAAGCGTGTCTTTTGGAGGAAAGAACAAGGGAAAGGTCATTGGGAAAGGAAATGTAAAAATTGGAAATCTAACGGTTAAAGATGTCTCTCTAGTCAGAGGATTGAACTACAACTTAATTTATGTAAGTCAAATCTGTGACTCTGGCTATGATATTTGCTTCCAAGATTTAAAATGTACAGGTATAAGCAAGGACAAGAAGCAATCCTTCACGGGACGAAGGCATGGGAATATTTACCTTTTAGATATTGATGTTAACTGTGAAAGTGCAAAAAGTCTTATTTCTGTTAAGGATGAATCTGATCTTTGGCACATAAAGTTAGGTCATATTAGTGTAAAACATATCTCAAAGCTTTTCAAGAAGGGACTTGTTCGAGGGTTACCTCGAACGAAATTCGAAAAAGGTGGACTATGTCATGCATGCACACTAGGCAAGCAGGTAAGAAGTTCTTTTAAGTCCTTAAATCAAGTGTCCACTAAGCATTGTCTGCAGCTACTCCATATGGACATCTTTGGACCAAACAGAACCCTAAGCCTTGGAGGTAAGAAATACTGTCTTGTCATAGTTGATGACTTCTCTAGATTTACATGGGTTTTATTTTTAGCTCACAAAAGTGAGGCTTTTATGTCTTTTTCAAAACTTGCTAGAAGGATTCAAAATGAAAAGGGTTACACAATTTCTAGTTTGAGAACGGATCATGGGGGAGAATTTGAAAATCAAAGTTTCTCAGATTTTTGCATTGATTTCGAAATTCAGCATAACTTCTCTGCACCTTATACTCCTCAACAAAATGGGGTAGTTGAAAGGAAAAACATATCCTTGCAAGAAATGGCCATAACTCTTCTTATTGAAAGTAAAACTGCATCTCATTTTTGGGCTGAGGCCGTTTCCACAGCTTGTTATATTTTAAATCGAATTTCTCTCAGACCTTTTAGTGAAAATACCACCTATGAAATCTTCAAAGAAAGAAAGCCTGATGTTGCATACTTTCATGTATTCGGTTGCAAATGCTTTATTCTAAAGAATGCTAATGATCGAATTGGAAAGTTTGATGAGAGATCAGATGAATGAATTTTCTTGGGATATTCAACAACGAGCAAAGCCTACAGAGTCTACAACAAGAACACTCGTGTCGTTGAAGAATCAGTAAACATCAAGTTCGATGAAAGCTATCAGAATGATGAACCTGAATCTATTCAAGTTCATACACTTCCTCTAGTCCCAGACTCACAAGATGATTCAGGAAAAAAGCAAGACTCAGATGTGAATGTTGAGAATGTTCAGAAGGAAACTCTCTCAGTTGAAGAAAGACCAGAAGATGAACAGAATGAACCCACAACATCCTCAAGTGATTGCTTCGACAAAAACTGGAAGCACAAGTCAAGTCATCCAAAAGAACTTATCATAGGAAGCATAAGTGATGGCATAAAGGCTAGATCCAGATTCAAGCAAGCAATGAGCAACATAGCATTGGTATCTGAATTGGAACCAAAGAGGATTGAAGATGCATTAGCAGCTGATAACTGGATAAATGCAATGCAGGAAGAGCTACATCAATTTAAAGTCAACAATGTTTGGGAATTGGTCAACAGACCCAAAAATCGTCCAGTGATTGGAACTAAGTGGGTATTCAGAAACAAACTGGATGACAAAGGAAAGGATGTAAGAAACAAAGCAAGACTTGTAGCAAAAGGCTACTCTCAGGAAGAAGGAATAGACTACGATGAGACCTACGCATCGGTTGCCAGGTTAGAAGCCATTAGGCTACTTCTTGCTTATGCTTGTTACAATGATTTCAAACTTTTCAGATGGACGTGAAAAGTGCCTTCCTGAATGGCTACATCAAAGAAGAGGTATATGTTAAACAACCCCCCAGCTTCGAAGAACCTAGAGAAAAGGATTTGGTATGTGTCTTAAAAAGGGCACTCTACGGACTAAAACAAGCACCTCGTGCTTGGTATGAAATGTTGAGTAACTTTCTATCTCAACACAACTTCACAAAAGATAATGTAGACACTACCCTTTTTATTCAAAGAAAAAGTAAGGATATTCTTCTAGTTCAAATCTATGTTGATGATATTATATTTGGTTCTTCTAATGAGCTTCTCTGCAAGAAATTTTCTAAAGTAATGCAGGATGAATTTGAGATGAGTATGATGGGAGAATTACGGTTCTTTCTTGGTCTTCAAATTCATCAATCTCAGAAAGGAACTTTCATATATCAAGAAAAGTATACAATGAAAATAGTGAAGAAGTTTGGTCTGGAGAACGGCGAAAAGACAGAAACTCCTATGTCTCACTCCTCCAAATTAGATAAAGATGAAGATGGAAAGGAAGTTGATCCCAAACTATATCGAAGTATGATTGGATCACTACTCAATCTCACAGCTTCAAGACCAGACATCCTATATAGCGTTTGTTTATGCGCAAGATTTCAATCAAGCCCAAGGGAATCACACCTATCAGCCGTCAAAAGAATAATCAAATACATTGGGACTTATCCCAACTATGGTTTGCGGTACTCTAAATCTTCTGATTTTATACTAAAGGGATATTCAGATGCAGATCTTGCAGGTTGCAAAATTGATAGGAAAAGTACATCTGGAACTTGTCAGCTCATGGGAAACATGCTTGTCTCATGGTATTCCAAAAAGCAAAATACAGTGGCACTTAGTACAGCGGAAGCAGAATACGTATCTCTTGGAAGTTGCTGTGCTCAAATACTTTGGCTAAAGCAACAGCTCAAAGATTATGGTGTTGAAGAATCAATTGTGGAAATTTTTTGTGACAACACAAGTGCCATAAATCTTACAAAGAATCCCATACTTCACTCAAGAACAAAACACATTGAGATCAAACATCACTTCATACGTGATCATGTTCAGAACGGTGATGTTAACGTTCAATACATTGATACGAAAAATCAACTTGCAGATATTTTCACTAAACCATTGGATAAGCAGACTTTTAATTTTATTAGAAATGAATTATCCATCATTAACCTTCCTTCTTAAGTATATTTTAGAACAGGGAAAATCAGAAGGAGCGTCAGAAGGAAGATCATAAGGAACGTCAGAAGGAACGTCAGAAGGAGCGTCAGAAGGAACGTCAGAAGGAACGTCAGAAGGAGCGTCAGAAGGAGCCTCAGAAGGAGCCTCAGAAGGAACGTCAGAAGGAACGCTAAAAGGCGCGTAAGAAGAAATTCACATCTCTTTTGAAAAGTTCATAAATCGAGGTCAGTTAACTCCTAAAAATGTCTTTAAGGTAAGTTCCTCATATGAATATATATCTCTGAATATCTGATTGACGGTGATTAATTGATTTGTTAAAGAAATTTTTTTATTTCTTTTATTGATTTTGTTTCCAAAAATAACCGCATCTTTTATAAAACATCGAACCGTCACCTCTGTTCTCCCACTTTCAATTTTTTCTCAAATCGAAACCCTAAAACTGTATCCAAGATCTCTCGCTCTCAATTTCTTCCTCAAAACAACACTCTTTCATTCGAAGTTTCAAACTTTCTACGTATTAATGGCTCCGAAATCAGCCTCTGACTCGAAGAAGACTCATCAGTTGAAGAGAAAGTTTTCCGCCTCAACAGCAAGCAGCGCCGAACCTACGGAAACCCAAATCAATGAACAACGCAAGGCACTCCGTTTGGCAAAAGGTTTGTCTCTGTCCGCCTTTGAAGGAAAAGAAGATATGGCACATTCTATTAAGCCAATGTACGATAGCATTAACGCAGCAGAGAACTTTGGTAATGAACTTAGAAAATTGTTGAATGCTCACAAGTTTGATAGTGAAGGCGAACTATTGGAGTTTCTTAGTTTGCCTGGAAAGATCGTTGAAGCAATTGCTGTTGAAAAACCTGAATCTGCCTCTAGAAAAGGAAAGGAGAAAGTAGCAGAGCCTAGTTCGAAGTCAAGAAGACCATCCCCTATAAGACCTGGCGGAACTAAGGCAAAGGTCGAAGATGATGATGACATCCTGTTCAATGGCTTTGTGAAAATATTGGGTTTATTTTGGATAAAAGCTTTCCTGATCCCATGTTCCAGAATCAGGCTCACAAAGACAAGTTTGAATTCCTGAAACAGAGAGGTGTTATACCTCACAGGGTATTTGAGTTAAAGTACTTTGATAGCAACGGCATTTATCTGAGGAAGCATCTACAAAAGGTGAAGATAGATCAATTCATAACGCATATGGGCTTCACATTTCCTGATCTGGTAGCCTACTTCTACTCAAATCTTCAATTTGTCAACTTCAACTCTTTGGCTTTCACGATGAAAAGAAAGCAGTATATACTGACTGTTGATGAATTGGCATCTATCATGGGAACCAGAAAGGGAGATTTCACACCTCTAGATGTCACTGCAGGAGAAGCCTTTTGCTTCCTAACTGGCAAGTCAAGCTTCTCAAGGGAATCGAAGTCACATATTGCCTACAGTAACTTTCCCTTAAAACACATCATGATGCACAAGGTGATCATTGAATGTCTTAGACCCAAGGCAGCCTCAAAGACAGATATCTCGAAGTATGAGGCAAAACTGTTGTGGGGCATCTTGACAGGAAAGAGGATTTCTTTTGCTCATACAGTCCTATTACACATGTACAGGTCTGTTCTCAAGCCAAAAGGACAACTACCATATGCTGTTTTGATCTATAGAATAATAGATCATTTCAAGATTGGTGGATTGAACGCCTTTATCAAACAAGAAATTCCTCTGATGACTGCTGGTGAAACTATGGTGACAAAGATGGGATACAAGATGACTCCTGCTGGATGGAGGACAAAGAACAATGAACCAGTCATTGTGGATTTCGAGGATGAGTCCAAGCAGAAATCTCCAAAGAGGAGAAAAGTTATGGCTGTCAAGGGACAACAAAAAGACAGCTCAACTAATAAGGACTCAGAGGCAAGTGAAGAAGGAACAGGGGAGTATGACTCTGAAGCTACACAATCTCGAGGTGGATCAGATGAAGAAGGTGAATCTGGGGATCACAGTGCTGAAAGGAATGAGGAAGGAGAAGATGAAACAGAAACACAACCGAAAGAAAAGGTTGTGTATCCTTGTGATCTTACTGAGGAAGAGTTCCTCACAATGTGGATAGAGGAGGATGCTGATAGAAATGTGGATGAGATAGAGTATGATAATGCTCTTGTCAATTTTAATCATGAACAGATGTTAGCACAAGTCCTAGCTCAGATGTTAGCAGGAGGCAGAGCCAGATAACATTGAGACATACTCTATATCCTCCACCAGACTCACAATCCACAGAACTGATCCAAGCTTGGCATAAGACATTGCACGAGAAGATCAACTGTCGAGTGCTCAGTCCATACCTATGGACATTGATGAAGATGTAGAATATGTACCCAGCTTAAGAGATAAAAGGAAAAAGGCTATAACTCAGGGGGAGCCCATGCCTGCAACATCTGATGTCTTTCTCATTGAAGTGTTTGCCTCTCAAGATTTTCCCAAAGCACAAACTGAGAAGAAGAATTTAGCTACAAAAGGGATTGACACCTCATCTCAAGAACTTGCTCCTCCAGAACCACAGGTGGAACTTCAAGGACATTTTGAGAATCTTCAACATATTCTTCTTCAGACTCTGGCTGCTATGGAAACAAGGCTTGATCAGAAACTGCAGACTTTTGAACAGAAGATCGATAGGAAGTTGCAGGGTATGACTAGTCAGGTGACTAAGTTGGAGAAGTCCATTGATCTATATGGCAGAATATTTTGTGCTGAGGTTGCACACATGCCTACCTACACACTGGTCAGAACTGACAGAACAGCTTCAGACCTGCCCTCATCTCAAGCTGTTAGAAGCGACGCTCAGCGAATGGGAGGAAGCTATGAAGGACCTTCCCCAGTGGAGGCTGATAACGAGCCTGAAGATCATCCCTCTTCTTCAAAAATGTCTCCACCCACATCTTCTTAATTTTATATTTTTTGGTCAAAAGTTACTCTTTGCTATGATACAACATTTACTCTATTTTGTTTAAAATTGACTCGATTTAATTTTTTAGCTTTATACACTTTTTCTGATGTTGACAAAAAGGGGGAGAAGAATCTATTTGTGCAGGGATTGATATCATCTTGAGCAGAGATATCTATATCTATTTGTGCAGGGATTGATATCATCTTGAGCAGAGATATCTATACGCTGTTTATACTCTCATTATGGGGAGAAGAGTTTCTTTTTGTGCAGGCTAACCATACTCTGATATCTGATAGATACCCACACTCTGTTCATACTTTCATTATGCATCTATACTCTGATCATGTTCTCCTACAGGAGTATTTTCAGTACAGGATCTCTAATGATGATTACCTGCAAGAGCAAATCGGATGATTATTCGTTTTTATCACTGTTTAAAAACTTTAAATTCACATAGATGTATTTGCAATAAGAGTAGTTTTGTCACCATCAAAAAGGGGGAGATTGTTGTGGAAATTCTCCTATATTTTGATTCTGACAAAACTATCGAAAGAAATTGTATAACGTTATATGATGCAGAAAGAATGTGTAAGCAACAGGTTGAGTGGATCTAATTCTGTCGCATGGGCTAAGGGTCAGATGGAAGTGCTTCTGACTAAGGGTCAGATGGAAGTGCTTCTGACGAGGTCAGATGGAGTGCTTCTGATGAGGGTCAGATGGAAGTGCTCTTGACGATCTAAACAGTGACGGATGGATCGCCTCAAATCTCCGAATTACCATTCCGTGTCAACCGATCTAATAAGAAACAAATCTTTTCTAAGACGAAACCCGAGAAAGATCAGTTTCTGCCTTTGCAAAACGTGAAGACCTACGTATGACAGGTTTCCGATCAAGGCAAGATTCCTATGGAAAGCTTGTGATATTCGATTGCCCTGATATCCCTTCCAATCAATCAAGGGACTTTCTACAATGGGATATCATCCTCTAAGGAATATTCTTTCGAGAACCAACTCGGACTTATCACAGTTATGGAAGTTGGAAATTCAGTTGTATGGGCGACTGAATCAGAAGGGTTCAATATCTTACTCAACGGTCTACATATCTTCTGAAGATACAGTCTCGTTCAATCACGATTGATGACGTCCAATCAAGGATTGAAGAGCGATCCCTTGGCTGGGAATCCAACGGCTAGTTCGGAGGCAGGGGAGTATAAAAGAAGAACCATGATGGACTAAAAAGTAAGAGGGCGAACAACAATCCAAAGTGCAAGCATAATCTGAGTTCTATCCGAAAATATTCTGTGTACCCAAAATCCTATTCAATGTGAAAATCTGAGAGAGGGAAAAACCAAGTGATTGCGTGTTTGTAATTCTCTTGATTTTTCATAGTGAAATACAGCCGATCGGCTTTCATCGTGGAAGAGTGGACGTAGGTTTGATCTAAGCCGAACCACTATAATCGTCGTGTGCAATATTCTCTACTCTAAACTCTTACTTTTGTGTTTAGACTTTTTGCACACTGTTATACTGTTCCTGATTCTAATCGTACACTGAATTTTATTTATTCCGCAAGAAATTTCAATTATATTCAAAATCACCTATTCACCCCCCTCTAGGTGATATTGCTAGATCCATCATAATGTTATGATTGTAGAATACTACAAAATAAAGAAATAAAATCATCTACGATACCTTCCTAATTTACACGATACGATACAGCACATCAAATCCTTACAAGATAAGGAAATAAAATCTCACTTCAACATATGTACATCTTTATATTGTTCTATAGCCAGTCCGATCCCATAAAGTCTCAAATACTAAATCATGGCAGCAATTGCATCAAAAGACACAAAGCTATCCATGGTCATAAGTGTTTTATATATATATATATATATGTGATAGTGTGGCAAACGGATAACACCTCAAATAATATAGAAACGTTTATGTATTATCTTCTTTATCAGTTACGATTCTCTAACTTTAAGTATCACGAAACTTGATATATCACTTGATAATATACTTATGGTTCCAACGAACCCGTATATATCTTACCTTTATCGTTAACTATATTATATGCATAACAAGATGCCAGTAAACCCATCAATTAGCATGTTGTAATAGCATCCCATTATGCTTTTAAGCCCATGACATGTCGTTCAAATATGCTAAGGCAAAAACCTTTGTTAGTGAGTCTGTAGCCATCATCTGTGAAATAGCTCTACTGTAGTGTCACTATTCTCATCTGTTATATTTATTGTAAAAAAACTTAACCATCAGATTTTTAAATCCCTTGGGACCTCTGTTGTTGTAAATGAATAACACTACAGATTTATTGTCACAATATAACTGTACGGGTCTGTTCACAAAACTAAATATGGTAAACTCGCTAATGAGATTTCGTAGTCAAATAGCCTGAGTAGCAGCATGCTACAAACTCTACTTGCTTCTTACTGTTGTGGAAATTCTCCTATATTTTGATTCTAACAAAACCTTCAAATAGAAATTGTTTAATGAAATGTAATGCAGGAAGAATGAGTAAGCAACAGGTTGAGTGATTCCAATACTGTCGCGCTGACCAAGGGTTAGATGGAAGTGTTTCTGACAAAGGGTCAGATGGAAGCGCTTTTGACGAAGGGTCAGATGGAAGCGCTTCTGATGAAGGGTCAGATGGAAGTGCCTCTGACGAAGGGTCAGATGGAAGCGCTCTTGACGAAGGGTCAGATGGAAGTGCCTCTGATGAAGGGTCAGATGGAAGTGCTTCTGACGTAGGGTCAGATGGAAGTGCTTCTGTTCAAGGGTCAGATGGAGGTGCCCCTGACGATCTAAACAGTGACGGATGGATCACATCAAATCTCCGTATTACCATTCAGTGCCAACTAATCTAACCCACGTATGACAGGTTTCCGATCAAGGCAAGTGATATTCGATTATCCTGATATTCCCTCTTATCAATTAAGGGGCTTTCTATAATGGGATATCATCTTCTAAGGAATATATCCTTGGGAATCAACTCAAACTTATCACACTTATGGAAGCTGGAGATTCAGTTGTATGGGCGATTGAATCAGAAGGGTTCAATGTCTTACCCAGCGGTCTACATATCTTCTGAAGATACAGTCTCGTTCAATCACGATTGATGACGTCCAATCAAGGATTGAAGAGCGATCCCTTGGCTGGAATCCAATGGCTAGTTCGGAGGCAGGGGAGTATAAAAGAGGAATCATGATGGACTAAAGGATAGAGAGCGAACAACAATCCAAAGTGCAAGCATAATTTGAGTTTCATCCAAAGTATTCTGTGTACCCAAAATCCTTCACTATGAAAATCTGTGAGAGAGAGAAACAAAATACTTGAGTGGTTGTAATCCTCTTGATTCTTCATAGTGAAATCCAGCCAATCGGCTGTCATCGTGGAAGAGTGGACGTAGGCTTGAACTAAGCCGAACCACTATAAATATCGTGTGCAATATTTTCTTCTCTAAACTCTTACCCTTGCGTTTAAATTTTCTGCACACTGTTATACGGTTCTTGTTCCTAATCGTACACTGAACTTATTCATTCCGCAAGAAATTTCAATTTTGTTCAGAATCTCCTATTCACCCCCCTCTAGGAGATATTGCTAGATACATCAATTGGTATCAGAGCAGGTTGCTCATTTTACGAAGTGTTTATTGACTTCAGAGTTAACGATCTACTATGTCTAGCAATCACTCTTCAGGAACAAGCGATTCGCACTTTGCCAACAAGCCACCATACTTTGATGGAAAGGATTACAATATGTGGAGCAACAAGATGAAGTGGTTCTTCAAAGCCTATGATGATCTGATGTGGGATGTCGTTACAAATGGAATAGTTCCTGCAAATACTACAAATCCAACCTCTGCTGACGGAGTAAATACCATCACAACAATGACTGATGCTGAAAAGGCTAAAAGAAAAGGCCTTGATTCTAAAGCTATCGATGCTCTCTTTTGTGCCTTATCTACTCCCCTTTATAATCGTGTCTCGGTGGAAGAATCATCTAAGGCAATATGGGATAGACTTCATGTTACCTTTCAAGGAACAAATCGTGTGAAAGAAACAAAGCTCAGTATTTTACTAAGTGACAATGAAGCATTCGAAATGAAACCTGATGAATCTATTGCAGATATGATAGACAGGTTTCAGACTCTGGCAAGTGGACTTGCAAGACAAGGCGCACCTATCGCTGATCCAATGCAAGTCAGGAAGATACTACGTGGACTCACAGATGATTGGAATTACATCAAGCCATCAATTCAAGAATGCCAAACAATCAGACCACTCTCGGTGGATGAGCTAGTCGGAACTTTGCAATCCTATGAAACAGAACGAGCAAACAAAAAGGGAGAACAGAAAGGTAAAAAATCTATTGCATTAAAAACTGAAATTAATCAATGTCTTTCTGATACAGATGATGAAGATGGGGATGATGAAGAATTAGCCATCATGGTCAAGAAATTCAGGAAGATGGCTCGGAAAGGCCGAAACATCAAAGGAAAGAAACCTTGGAAGAAGAGTGATGTAAAAATACCAAGCAACGACTCACAAGATAGCAAAGACGTGATCTGCTTCCACTGTAAAAAGGTAGGACATATCAAACCAAACTGCCCAACTTTGAAGAATGACAAACTCAAGTATGAGAAGTACAAGAAGGCTCTAAAGGCAGAAACTTTAAGTGATTCTGATGAAAGCGAAAATGATTATGCAAACATCTGTCTCATGGCCGAATCAGATTCAAATTCAGATTCAGAAACTGAGGTATGTTCATCTGAACTCCCTGATGAAGTTATTGAATATATTGATGAATTGTGTAGAAACTACAAAGAAGCTCTTGAGAAAGTTTCTTGTTTGAAAAAGGAAAATGCTTCGTTAAAACAACAGAATTTGTCCCAAAAAGAAAAAATTGATTTTTTACAACAAGAGTTTCACCAGATGAAAGAAAATCATGATTTAGTTTCAAAAGAAAATGCTTCCTTGAAAGAAAAAGGTTCTGATATATCAAAAAGGTTTTCACAAAGCTCAGCAACTCTGAATAGCACTATTTAAAAATAAATACCCTTCAATGACCGATCTGGGTTAGGTTTTAAAAGGGAAAATAGCCAAAGAAATGTCTTTAAAACTGAATTTCGAAAACCAACATTTTCCGATTACAAGCATCTTTTTCATAAGCATTTTACTAGATCCTACATTCGACAACCTTGTGTGAATTGTGGTGATCCTAACCATACTAAGGATTACTGCAAGAAAATTTGGAGACCTATTAAAAGGTCAAAATATACTAACACAGAAGGACCCAAGAAAACATGGGTACCAAAGAAACAGTAAGTTGGTTATTTATTGCAAGTACCAAAGAGAAAGAAGAACAAGTGGTTTATGGATAGTGGTTGTTCAAGTCACATGACTGGAAATCCAGATGTATTTATATTTTCTCAGATTGTGATGGAAGAAGCGTATCGTTTGGAGGAAAGAACAAGGGAAAGGTCATCGGGAAGGGAAATGTAAAGATTGGGAATCTGATCGTTAAAGATGTCTCTCTAGTCAAAGGATTGAACTACAACTTGATTTCTGTAAGTCAACTCTGTGACTCTGGATATGATATCTGGTTCCAAGATCTAAAATGCACAGGTATGAGCAAGGATAAGAAGCAATCCTTCACGGGACGAAGGCATGGGAACATTTATCTTTTAGATATTAATGCTGACTGTGAACTAGCTAAATGTCTTATTTCTGTTAACGATGAATCTGAACTTTGGCACAGAAAGTTATGTCATATTAGTGTAAAACATATTTCAAAGCTTTCCAAGAAGGGACTTGTTCGAGGACTACCTCAAACTAAATTTGAGAAAAGTGGACTATGTCATGCATGCACACTGGGTAAGCAGGTAAGAAGTTCCTTTAAGTCCTTAAATCAAGTTTCCACTAAGCATTGTCTGCAGCTACTTCATATGGACATCTTCGAACCAAATAGAACTCTAAGCATTGGAGGTAAGAGATATTGCCTTGTCATAGTTGATGACTTCTCTAGATTTACATGGATTTCATTTCTTGCTCACAAAAGTGAAGCTTTCATATCCTTCTCAAAATTTGCTAAAAGAATTCAAAATGAAAAAGGTTACACTATTTCCAGTTTGAGAACGGATCATGGGGGAGAGTTTGAAAAGCATAGTTTCTCAGTTTTTTGCACTAAGTTCGGAATTCAGCATAACTTCTCTGCACCTTATACTCCTCAACAAAATGGGGTAGTAGAAAGGAAAAACAGATCTTTGCAAGAAATGGCCAGAACTCTTCTCATTGAGAGTAAAATTGCCTCTAACTTTTGGGCTGATGCCGTTTCAACAGCGTGTTATATCTTAAATCGAATTTCCCTCAGACCTTTTTCTGAGAAAACTCCCTATGAATTTTTCAAAGAAAGAAAGCCTGATGTTGCATACTTTCATGTATTCGGTTGCAAATGCTTTATTCTAAAGAATGCTAATGATCGAGTTGGAAAGTTTGATGAGAGATCAGATGAAGGAATCTTCTTGGGATATTCAACAACTAGCAAAGCCTACAGAGTCTACAACAAATACACTCGTGCAGTTGAGGAATCAGTGAACATCAAGTTCGATGAAAGCCACCAGGATGATGAAACTGAATTCACTCAAATGCATACACTTCATCAAGTCAGGAACTCACGAGCAGACTCAGATGTGAATACGGGTTCGGAGAATGTTCAGAAGGAAACTTCCTCAGTTGAAGAAAGACCAGAAGATGAACAGAATGAATCCACAATATCCTCAAATGATGGCCTTGACAAAAACTGGAAGCATAAGTCAAGTCATCCAAAGGAACTTATCATAGGCAGCATAAGTGATGGCGTAAAGACAAGATCCAAATTCAAGCAAGCAATGAGCAACATCGCCTTGGTATCTGAATTGGAGCCAAAAAGGATTGAAGATGCATTAGCAGATGAAAACTGGATAAATGCAATGCAGGAAGAACTACATCAGTTCAAGGTCAACAATGTTTGGGAACTGGTCAATCGTCCCAAAAATCGTCCAGTAATTGGAACAAAATGGGTATTCATAAACAAACTTGATGACAAAGGAAAAGTTGTAAGAAACAAAGCAAGACTTGTAGCAAAAGGATACTCTCAAGAAGAAAGAATAGATTACGATGAAACCTACACACCGGTTGCCAGGTTAGAAGCCATTAGGCTACTTCTTGCTTATGCATGTTACAATGACTTCAAACTTTTTCAGATGGACGTGAAAAGTGCCTTCCTAAACGGCTACATCAAAGAAGAGGTATATGTTGAACAACCTCCTGGCTTCGAAGAACCTAAAGAAAAGGATCTGGTATATGTCTTAAAAAAGGCACTCTATGGATTGAAACAAGCACCCCGCGCCTGGTATGAAAGGTTAAGTGCGCCTGGTATGAAAGGTTAAGTAACTTTTTATCTCAACACAGCTTCACTAAAGGTAATGTAGACACCACTCTTTTCATTCAAAGAAAAGGTAAAGATATCCTTTTAGTTCAAATTTATGTTGATGATATTATATTCGGCTCCTCTAATGAACGTCTCTGCAAGAAATTTTCTAAAGCAATGCAGGATGAGTTTGAGATGAGTATGATGGGAGAATTACGGTTCTTTCTTGGTCTTCAAATTCATCAATCTCTAAAAGGAACATTCATATTTCAAGAGAAGTATGCATTGGAAATAGTGAAGAAGTTTGATATGGAGAATGGCAAGAAGACAGAAACTCCTATGTCTCACTCCTCTAAATTAGATAAAAGTGAAGATGGAAAGGAAGTTGATCCCAAACTATATCGAAGTATGATTGGATCATTATTGTATCTCACAGCATCAAGACCAGACATTCTATATAGTGTCCGCTTATGTGCAAGATTTCAGTCAAGCCCAAGAGAATCACACCTATCAGCAGTCAAGAGAATAATCAAATACATAGGGACTTATCCCAACTATGGTTTGTGGTATTCTAAATCTTCTGATTTTATACTAAAGGGATATTCAGATGCAGATCTTGCAGGTTGCAAAGTTGATAGAAAAAGTACATCTGGAACTTGTCAACTCATGGGAAACATGCTTGTCTCATGGTATTCAAAGAAGCAAAATACAGTGGCACTCAGTACAGCTGAAGCAGAATACGTATCTCTTGGAAGTTGCTACACTCAAATACTTTGGCTAAAACAGCAGCTCAAAGACTATGGTGTTGAAGAGTCAACTGTGAAAATTCTATGTGACAACACAAGTGCCATAAATCTCACAAGGAATCCTGTACTTCACTCAAGAACAAAGCATATTGAGACCAAGCATCACTTCATACGTGATCATGTTCAGAACGGTGATGTTAACATTCAATACATTGATACGAAAAATCAACTTGCAGATATTTTTACAAAACCTCTTGATAAACAGAGTTTTAATTTTATTAGAAATGAATTATCCATCATTAACCTTCCTTCTTAAGTATATCTTAAAACTAGGAGCGTCAGAAGGAGAGTCATAAGGAGCGTCAGAAGGAGAGTCAGAAGGAACGTCAGAAGGAGAGTCAGAAGGAGCGTCAGAATGAGCGTCAGAATGAGCATCAGAAGGAACGACAGAAGGAGCGTCAGAAGGAGCATCAGAAGAAGCATCAGAAGGAATGTCAAAAAGGCGCGTAAGAAGAAATTCACACTTTCTTTTAAAAAAAGGTCAGTTATCACTAAAAAAAAATTTGGGTAAGTTACTTATATAAATAGACATCTCCGAATATCTGATTGACGGTGAATATTTGTTCTATTAAAAGAATTTCTTTTTCTCCTTTCTTTAGAAAATCAAAATTCTCTCTTTTGTTTCCAAAAAATAACCGCATCGTTTATAAAAACGCTGAACCGTCGCCTCTGTTCTCTCACTTTCAAAATTTCTCTCAAATCAAAACCCTAAAACCGTGTTCGAAGTCTCTCGCTCTCGATTTCCTCCTCAAAACAACACTCTTTCACTCGAAGTTTTAAACTTTCTACGCATCAATGGCTCCAAAATCAGCCTCTGACTCGAAGAAGATGCTTCAGTCGAAGAGAAAGTTCTTCGCCTCAACTGCAAGTGACGCGGAACTCACAGAAACCCAAATCAACGAACAGCGCGAAGCTCTTCGTCTGTCAAAAGGTCTGTCTCTGTCTGCCTTTGAAGGAAAAGAATCTATGGCTCATTTTATTAAGCCAATGTATGATAGGATTAAGGCTGCAGGAGATTTTGGTAACAAACTTAGAAAACTACTGAAGACTCATTATTTCGATAGTAAGAAAGACCTATTGGAGTTTCTTAGCTTGCCTAGGAAAATCGTTGAACCAATTGCTGTAGAAAAACCTGCATCAATCTCTAGAAAAGGAAAGGAGAAAGTGGCAGAGACAAGCTCGAAACAAAAACCATCCCCAATTAGACCTGGCGGCACGAAGGCGAAGGTGGAAGATGATGATGACATTCTGTTCAATGACTTTGTGAAAAATATAGGCTTTATTTTGGATAAAAGCTTTCCCGATCCCTTATTCCAGAATCAGGCTCACAAAGAAAGGTTTGAAGCAATGAAACAGAGAGGTATTATACCTCAAAGGGTATTTGAGTTAAAGTACTTTGACAGCAATGGCATCTATCTGAGGAAGCATCTAGAAAAGGTGAAGATAGATCAGTTTGTAACTAAGAGAGGCTACACTTTTCCTAATTTGGTAGCTTATTTCTATTCAAATCTTCAGTTTGTCAACTTCAACTCTCTGGCTTTCACAGTCAAAAGAAAGCAGTATTTTCTGACTGTTGATGAATTGGCTGCAATTATGGGAACCAGAAAGGGAGATTTCAAACCCTTAGATGTCACCGCAGGTGAAGCGTTCTGCTTCCTGACTGGCAAATCGAGTTTCTCAAGGGAATCAAAGTCACATATTGCCTACACAGACTTTCCCCTGAAACATATCATGATGCACAAAGTGATCATCGAATGTCTTAGACCCAAGGCAGCATCAAAGACAGATATATCAAAGTACGAGGCAAAGCTGTTATGGGGAATCTTGACAGGACAGAGGATTTCCCTTGCTCATATAGTCCTATTACACATGTACAGATCAGCTCTCAAGCCAAAGGGCCAACTTTCTTATGCCGCCTTGATCTTCAAAATAATCAACTATTTTAAGATTGAAGGCCTAGGTGCCTTTATCAATCAGGAAACTCCTCTGATGACTGCTGGAGAGACAATGGTAACAAAGATGGGGTACAAAATGACTCCTGCTGGATGGAGAACAAAGAACAATGAACCAGTCATTGTGGACTTCGAGGAAGAGTCAAAGCAGAAATTTCCAAAGAAGAGAAAAGTCATGGCTGTTAAGGGGCAACAAACAGAAAGTCCTGCTGATAAGGACTCAGACGCAAGTGAGGAAGAAACAGGGGAATATGATTCTGAAGCTACTCAATCTCGAGGTGGATCAGATGAAGATGGTGAGTCTGAAAATCATAGTGCTGAGGGAGATGAGGAAGAAGGAGATGATCAGGAATACAACCACAAGAAAAAGTTGTATATCCATGTGATCTGACTGAGGAAGAATTCCTCATAATGTGGGATGAGGAGCAAGCTGCACGATTTGAAGATGACACAGAGTATGACATCAAAATTGTCAACTGTGATCATGAGGAATTGCTAGCACAAGTTCTAGCAACGTTGGCGTCAAAAGAACAGGAGGAAGAACAAGATGACATTGGAGCTTACTCTGTCTGTTCCACCAGGGCTACAATTCTCAAAGATGCTGCAAGTCTAACTTCAGTAATTGCCTGAGAAGATCAATTGTCTAGTGCACAGTCCATTCCAATGGATATTGATGAGGAAATAGTCTCCGTGCCAAGCTCAAAGGACAAAGGGAAAAGAGCTATAATTCAAGGGGAGAAAGAGCCTGTGCCTGTTACATCAGATGTATTTCTCACTGAAGTCCTAGCTTCTCAAGCTTTCACCAAGGCACAAACTGAGGGGGAGACTCAAGAACCTGCACCCTCCAAACCACAAATGGAACTTCAAGTGCATTTTGAAAATCTTCAAAATACTCTTCTTCAGACAATGGCTGCAATGGAAACAAGATTTGATCAGAAAATGAAGGTTTTTGAACAGAAGATAGATAGGAAGCTGCAGGCTTTGACTAGTCAGGTGACTAAGCTGGAAAAGTCACTTGATCTCTATGGGAGAATGTTTTGTGCTGAAATAGCCAACATGCCTACATACACACTGGTCAGAACGGACAGAACATCTTCAAACCTGCCCTCTTCTCAAGCTGTGAGAGATCATGCTCAGATGGTAGGAAGAAGCTATGAAGGACCTTCCCGAGTGGAGGCTGATAATGAGCCTGAAGAACATCCCTCTTCTTAAAAACTCTTATTTCATTTTCTATTCATATAGGACGCGGTATTTTTTAAGGACCTTCTTATACAAATTTCTTTCTGATGTTGACAAAAAGGGGGAGAAGTTGAATTTACCTTTATGCAGTACTTTTATGCAGTCTCATTAGATTACCCCTAATTATATTATTACCCCTAATTATATTTCAATTTAGAGGAAAGGGGGAGAAGACCTAACTTACTTTTTGCAGGACAATCTTACTCTGATCATGCTCTCCTATGAGAGAACACTTTCATTACAGGATCTCTAATGTTGATTACCTGCAGGAGTAAATGTGATGCTCACTCACTGTTATTTTATCACTGGTTAATTTTCCTTTAATCACTTATTTGTAATTTGCAACTGGAGAAGTTTTGTCACCATAAAAAATGGGGAGATTGTTGTGGAAATTCTCCTATATTTTGATTCTGACAAAACCTTCAAATAGAAATTGTTTAATGAAATGTAATGCAGAAAGAATGAGTAAGCAGCAGGTTGAGTGATTCCAATACTGTAGCGCTGACCAAGGGTCATATGGAAGTGTTTCTAACAAAGGGTCAGATGGAAGCGCTTTTGACGAAGGGTCAGATGGAAGCGCTTCTGATGAAGGGTCAGATGGAAGTGCCTCTGACGAAGGGTCAGATGGAAGCACTCTTGACGAAGGGTCAGATGGAAGTGCCTCTGATGAAGGGTCAGATGGAAGTGCTTCTGACGTAGGGTCAGATGGAAGTGCTTCTGTTCAAGGGTCAGATGGAGGTGCCCCTGACGATCTAAACAGTGACGGATGGATCACATCAAATCTTCGTATTACCATTCAGTGCCAACTAATCTAACCCACGTATGGCAGGTTTCCAATCAAGGCAAGTGATATTCGATTATCCTGATATTCCCTCTTATCAATTAAGGGACTTTCTATAATGGGATATCATCTTCTAAGGAATATATCCTTAGGAATCAACTCAAACTTATCACACTTATGGAAGCTGGAGATTCAGTTGTATGGGCTATTGAATCAGAAGGGTTCAATGTCTTACCCAACGGTCTACATATCTTCTGAAGATACAGTCTCGTTCAATCACGATTGATGACGTCCAATCAAGGATTGAAGAGCGATCCCTTGGCTGGAATCCAATGGCTAGTTCGGAGGCAGGGGAGTATAAAAGAGGAATCATGATGGACTAAAGGGTAGAGAGCGAACAACAATCCAAAGTGCAAGCATAATTTGAGTTTCATCCAAAAAGTATTCTGTGTACCCAAAATCCTTCACTGTGAAAATCTGTGAGAGAGAGAAACAAAATACTTGAGTGGTTGTAATCCTCTTGATTCTTCATAGTGAAATCCAGCCAATCGGCTGTCATCGTGGAAGAGTGGACGTAGGCTTGAACTAAGCCGAACCACTATAAATATCGTGTGCAATATTTTCTTCTCTAAACTCTTACCCTTTCGTTTAAATTTTCTGCACACTGTTATACGGTTCTTGTTCCTAATCGTACACTGAACTTTATTCATTCCGCAAGAAATTTCAATTTTGTTCAGAATCTCATATTCATCCCCTCTAGGAGATATTGCTAGATACATCACTTACTACTCCAAGATATTGCACTATTATTAAAGAAGAATGCATTTCCAGAAGTAGATTTTCTCTCGTCTAAACCTCTTGTCCAATCAACATCAGTATAGTATCTAAATTGCATAGCACTTCCTTGATAGCTTAGCGAATAATTAGTAGTAGTCTTCAGATACCTCAGAATTCTTTTGACAGCAGCCCAATGTGCTTGACCCAGATTAGATTGGCGTCTACTCACCATTCCAATTGCATAACAAATATGACAAAAAGAAGTGATTACTAGAAAACGTTTCCAAAGTGTATACTCAAATTTGATAGAATAATTCATGAAATTTACATAGGGCGGACGACCTTATAAATAGGATTCCTTAAGGAATTAAAATTTCATAAAAATAATAGTAAATGAATCAAATCTAATCATGATTCAAATAAAATATTACAATTATCTATATCGCAAAGTTGCCTAAAATAGAAAAACTGCCCGAAAACATGTCTAAACGTCTCTGAAATGCGAAAATCCATCATCGTTCATGGTTAAAGGCCGCGAGTATTGATCAGAAAGGTGTTTCGCTTCAACCGACCAAATTTGAGCGCAATCCAAGCTCGTTAACCCCAAAATCAGAATTAGTGGTGGAACCGCTCTAATTTCTGGCGATCACGTTTTTTAAAGAAATCACACGTCAGCTATTCTACATCAAAATATCAGTCTTATACACACCATAGTGTACATCAAGCTTCCAACAACACTTGCGTAAGGAACACATTTTATTTGTTCTTGCTCTTGTGGAGTCTTAGGATACGTCAGTTACTCAAGGAGTTAAGTTACTGTTGAGAAAGATAAAGTCTATTTGGGGCCTCATTTTCTATTTTACGACTCAATCTTTCACCTTTTGCAATAGGAGTATCAATGAGTTAATAGTCTTGCATACAAAATTATTAAAGAACTTTATTTATACACATCTCATATGAAAGAGATAAAAACCTTTTCAAACGATCTCTGGAAATATTAAGTCCATGAATATATGTAACTTCGCCCATATCTTGCATCTCGAAATTGGAAGATAGTCAACTGTTGAATGTCTTAACAAACTCCATACTGCTTTTAGTAATCAATATATCAACAAAGTATAATGATAAGATCAAGTGATCTTTGGATCTTTTGATATATTTGCAGTTATCCTTATTAATCATTTCAAAATCATAGGAAACTATGACATTATGAAAATGTATACACCATTGTCTCGAAAACTGCTTGGGGTCATATATTGATCTAAAAGGTCGACATACCTTTTGTTCTTAGCCTTCTATAACAAATCAATAAGTTGTTCCATATAGATTTCTTCTTCTAATTCTCCATTGAGAAAAACAGTCTTTATATCCACTTGATGTAATCTAAAATCCAAATTTGCCACTATTACCAGAATAAGGCGAATTGAGATAAATCTCACCGCATGAGAAAATGTATCTTCATAATCAATTTTTTCCTGTTAGTTAAACCCCTTCGCACAAGGTGAAATTTATACCTCTCAATCGAGCCATCAGCTTTATGCTTCATCTTGAGAACCCACTTGTTCCCAATGGCTCTGCGTCCTTTCGAAAGATCAATCAGTTCCTAAACTTGGTTTGACCTCATCGATTCAATCTCTTCTTCCATTGCTTTCATCCACTTTTCATTGTCAGGACAAGATAGAGCCTCATTTACATTCCTTTTAGGCTCATCCTCTTCTTATGAAACGACTATGAAAGCTTCTCTTGAATATCAAAGAGTCGACGAGTTACACTTTTATGACTTGATACTTCATTCTCCATTATGCTCCCACTCAAATTAGATAACAATGACTTTGTCTCATCAAGTAGTTTCAATTGAAACTGGTGCGAAACAAATTTCCTACTTTTCACATTGCTTACACTTGAATGAAATGCCTCCAAAGGTCGATGGTTCTGTCGAACCGCCAGTTCTGGTTCCGAAAAAAGGTGGAATCGAAACCGGCCCATGAAGGGGTCGGTACTGATTCTCGAGCCAGTTCTGGTTCTAACTAAAAATTTAATTTTTAAAATAATAAATAATGAAATAGAAATACTAAATTATCAATTATAAATTCTAATCAACTTGTATATTGTAATAAAAGTTGGGGAAAA
Organism: Rhodomyrtus psidioides; assembly: GCA_021437785.1. Taxonomy (NCBI): domain Eukaryota; kingdom Viridiplantae; phylum Streptophyta; class Magnoliopsida; order Myrtales; family Myrtaceae; genus Rhodomyrtus; species Rhodomyrtus psidioides. The sequence continues at coordinate 14,108,159 of JAILYB010000003.1, read as the reverse complement.
AAAGAGGAGGAATGAGCTTGAACTTAATGAATTATCGTTAAGTGTCTACATATATTCTCGGGGATAGAAGAATCAAAACCCATGTAGTTCTTTTATCTTTGATAACCCCAACTTACCTCATCGTCAATCGTCACTACCCATAGTGGTACCCGTGCCGGTGGTATTTCCACAATCTTCATTGAAAAATTCGTGTTCTCAATCGAGCTCTTTGTATCGATATCTAGCCTTTGTCTAATCATTGACACAAGGTTGAGTCTCCACAGATTCTGGACTTAATCTTGAACGGCAGTCGTCCAAAATTAATCCTCCAGTGCTAAATGCTTGTTCAACTGCAACTGTTGAAGAAGGCGTTGCTAATATCTGTCTTGCGATGAGGGCGAGAATTGAGAATTAAATTGAGTAGTTCTTCCACCATTTCAGAATTTTGAAATCTTTGTTGTGTTTTTTTTTTTTTTTGGGTAAGGTGAAATCTTTGTTGTGTTCGAAATCACTAAACTCAAAAGTAATGGTTAAATATTTTTTTAATTCGAAAATAGTACCTCCTGTTGTCCCCTTTTATTTTATTTTATTTTTTTGTTTTTTTGCCTATTTATAAGCATTTTGTACCTCTACTAATTGAACCATCTACATCGCTTTGTGAGGCACTAGGTTAGGAAGATCCACTATCACTTAAATCATATCTACTACAAAATTCATTATATAATTCTACTATAACGTGTTTAACCTCACTTTGTATAATTGAAATATCTATTGCTCCATCCAAATGTAAACAAACATAATAATAATAATCATTCAGATAATATAATAAACCATCTAATTTAGTACGTGGATAAAAAATAATACCAACCAAATAAACAAGAGGAATGTTGAAATAATAATGCAACCATTTATCTCGCATTACTAAAATAGTCAGAGCTAATTGAGCATCTTTTGCATAATCACTAAAAAGACCAGCAATATTAACACACTCTATTAAAAATAAATACGTAGTAGATAATAAACACCATATAAAGTATTAGTCATTAAAAACTTTAAAAAATTAAATTTTTTTTGCAAATGTCTCAATGTTGCGATAGTAAAATAACATCGGGAACATTATTCGAAATAAATACACATAATAAATCTTTGTACTCAAAAGATTGATAAAGCAACACCTAGGTTGAATTCCAACGAGTTGAAATATCTTTTCAAAATCTTTTTGCTGCTCTCCCATTTGATTTACAAAATGTGCCACATGCTTTCATAAATTGAGGACGGCTAAAGGGGCGAGAGCATTCTCAAGAGTTCATAAACCTTCTTATACGGCTTAAGTACACCTTGAATGCCATAAATTGTGTACGACGCTCACTTTAGTGCCAAAAATTTCAAAACGATCACTTTAGTGCTAAGTTTTTGTAACTTCGATCACTTAAGTGCCAACTTCTTTTTAAAACGATCACTTTAATGCCAACTCTGATTTAAGTTGATGTGACTCACCGAAAATCTGACACGTGTATTTTTTATTATTATTTGAGCTGACGTGGCTCATCGAACTTGGCACTAAAGTGATCATTTTTTTTTAAAAAAAAGTTGGTACTTAAGTGATCGAAGTTACAAAAACTTAGCATTAAAGTGATCGATTTGAAAGTTTTGGCACTAAAGTGAGCGCCGTGCACAACTTATGGCACTTGAAGTATACTTAACCCCTTCTTATACACATAAATTTAAAACATGCCAAGCACATCTAATATGAAAAATTGTCCACCAAAAGTAGACAACAGGAGGTACTATTTTAGAATTAAGATGAGAGGAATTGTGAGAAAAATAAAAAATGAAAGGGGGAAATGATATTTATAGAAGGGGGATATGGTAATATAAATTGTAAAAATATGAGGGTTTTTTGGCAGGCCATTGAGGGCCTCGAAGGGCCCTACCCCCACTGGTCACGGGGGAAAGAGCCGTTGGGCTCTTTCCCCCACAAAGGTACTTTTTTTCACGATTTCGAACTAGCCCGGAACCGCTAGGGGCTCTTTCCCCCACAAAGGTTTTTTTTTTCACGGTTCAGAAAAATGTGGAACCGGAACTGACCCTTGAGGGCCGGTTCCTGGCCCACGGTTCAATTTGGCCATATCTAGATGCTCCAACAATGTCACTATCACCATCCAAGGTTCCAATTAGGGAACAATCTTCACCTATTTTGCTCTTTTTCAGAAATACATGCTCTTTGCCTTTTCAATGTACCAAAGAACACAAATATACACTGTCAATCATTTGCATTAACAGAGCTTGCCTGAAAATCAAATGCTACCATACATAAATTCATAGAGCCGACCTATAGTATAGTTTTCATTAATGTAATTATATTTGCAAATGCACAAATACCAGTACTCTTGTCTTGGCCACATGCCCCCACAAGATTTAATTCACGTATTGCTAGGTGACCATGTGCGCCAATTCGGATTACTGTCTAACAAAAGGGTCTTCCTCCTTTGATACCCAAAAAAAAATATAAAGGGCATGAGTTTTTTTCCATGTTTACCATTTTATATGAGGAAACTCTTGTTAAAAAGTAAAGAGTTGCACATGTTTTTCCTGTTTGTGCGATGTACCAAGGGCAAAACCACATGTGGACCCTTGGAATTTCCAGTGTACTTAAGAAATTACATGATTTTGAGAAGTAAGTAATACATGATTCATTTCTTTCGTACAACTAATACTTTCATCGACATTTGTATGCGGACGGTTGTCTACATCAAAACCGGATGATGATTAAAACTCAAAATGCATATAACATCTTCAATGACTGATTGCAATAACTAGTTAATAAGACAATGCTAGCATTTAGCAAGGGTGTAGTGAAATATGGTTTCTCACGCTACAGAACGTTGTATATCCAAACGCTTGTATTTTATTCTATCTCATGCAGGACTCACCATGCTCAAAATTTGTGATTAAACCAAATAAACTAAAGTTATAGGCTAAGTGGCATCATTCGTACTAGTGATCCAATGGTTCAGAACATTAGCAAAGACCCAAACTAAAGTTACTAGCTAAGCATCACAAAGACCCAAACTAAAGTTATTAGCTGAGCATCATCATTCGTACAATGACCCAACGGTTCAAAACCTTAACAAAGACTCAAACCACATGATGAAAGAGGATATGGGTGTGAATTAAGGCCTTAACTAGGCGCCAGTCAAATTATTATGTGGGAAGCATCCAGTAGAAGTCAGCATAAATCCGAGCCCGTCAACATATCCAGTTGGACCCACCTTCACTCAAAAGCTTAAACTAATGAGTTATGGGCCAACTAAAATATATTAACTATTCAACGCCACAACAAGTTTCTGATGTAGGATTACTAACTCATCGAGCCCGCATTGCTACACCACAATGTCCACAGACTCGGAAACCACGTTGCTCATCAAATGCTTTTCTTGAGATATTCTCCAAACATCGATACATATTAGGAGTAGGTCACCAATCAATCATCGGCTCTGATACCAATTTTTGCGCTGAAGCAAGCGATCAAACGATAAAATAGATGGAATAAGAAAATAAATCGGACGCTAAATTTATGAGGTTTGGTCATAGAGACTTATATTCACAGAGAGAGCAGCAACAAATTTTACAATAAAATAAGCGATACAACGAAAATTACAAATCGCGATCGAGTCACCCAAACACTTTCCATGTTTTTAACCCCAATTAAATCCAATAACTCACACAATGTTTAGCTCTCAATTTCACTCGAAATAATCTCTCAATCTTATGGAAGAATTACTCAAAGCGTTTGTGTAATTAGCGAAAATTTAGAAATCATGACGAACCGCCTCTAGACATCGATAGAGCTGTCAATATGGGTCATAGATCCATATTTGACCCATATTTTGCATAAAATGGGTTATATATGGATCATTAACTTTTAAAAGACTTAGTAAAAATGGCTATAAATAGTTGAAGTAAAATTAAATGGGTCAATAATGGGTCACATACTAAACCCATATTGGACCCATTTTCGACCTATAAGTACAACTTCCTTCCACAAGTTACAAATGGTCCTAGTCGCCGGTCCCAATCCCAGTCGCGATCACAGGCCCTGGCCCTGGTCGCTGTCATAGGCATTGGTCTATGCTGCAGGCCTCGGTCCTGGTCGCTAGGTCCGGGGCTGGGAACCGGGCTGGGTCCAGGGCGGAGGTCGGCAACCGAGTTTGGGACCGGGGCCGCAACGGTTGACTAGGGCCAATATGGGGTCGGGGTAGGGACCAAGGCCGGCGACCAGGGCCAATATGATGATTAGGACTGGGTTCGGGACCTGGGCCGGCAACTAGAGCCGGCCGGGATTGGGATTGGGATTGGGATTGGGATTGGGACTGGGGACGGGGCCCGGTCCAAAATCGAGGCCAAGGACGGGATCGGGGCTGTGGCCAAGACCGGGGCCGGGGGCCAGGGCCGGGGATCGAGCTGGGACTGGTGTCGGGTCAGGGATCGAGCCGGGATTGGTGCCAGGTCCAGAACCGGGGCCGTGATCTAGGCCGGGTCCGAGACAGGGGTCGAGGCCAATCCCAGCCTCGGCGGGTGGCAACGATATCGGCGTCAAGGCAAGGGCCGGGGGTGGCCGAGGACTGGGTTCGGGGCCGGGGTCAGGACTAGAGACTAGGGTCGGTCCGTAGCTGAGGACCGAGGTCGGGGTCGGTGCTGGGGACAAGGGAATAGAGCCGGGGTCGATACCGGGGCAACGACGGCATCGAGGCCTAGGCTGGGGCTCGACCTCGGTCCCGGTCGCCGACCATGGTCGCCAATCATGGTCGTCGGTCCCGGTCACTGTTACCGATCCCGATCGCCACCGCCGGTCCCGGCCGTTTAAAAAATTTCACTAGATTTTTTTATTGTATGCAAGTATTTTAGTAATAAAATTTTATTATATTATTATTGTAATTTGGTGAAATGGGTCAAAATGGGTCGAGTTCGGGGCTATGTCTGGGATAGGGAATGAGATTGGGTCTGGGGCTGGGACCGGTGATCAAATCGAGGGTCGAGGCCGGGGCCGACGACTAGGGCCGATCTGGGGCTGGGGTAGGTACCGAGATCAGTGTAGGGACTGGGGTCGGGGATATGGACGACATGGGTGCCCGGCCGATACTTAGGCAGCGTCGGTACCAAGGCCTGGGCCAGGGACCAGCCTAAGGCCCCGGTCGCCAGCCATGGTCATCGATCCCGATCTCGATCGCCGCCGCCGCCGTTCCCGGTCACTTAAAAATTCACTAGATTTTTTATTGTATGTGTCGCGACCTTCTTGAGGTTGTCAAGCTCTCGAGGGCCAATGGGTCGTCCTATCTGGTCAGACGTGGGCCTCTCCCAAGGCCCATTACCCAAATCGTAACGGAGGTATGTGTGGTCGATCTTCAGTGTGGTCTAGTGACATGTGCTAAGTAAGCATGCCATAGAGTGGCCACCAATCATTTTTTAGAGGGTATGATTGGATCACCCTATCGAATAGTTGGGAGCTTCTATTCAATTCTACGAGAACTAGAGAAATGGTTTCGAGGACTTAGTTACGCCAACTGTCAGAGTTGACGCCATTTCGATACCTAAGTTGACTTAATTTTCTAACCTAGGATTTCATGCAGATGAGTAAGGTACGAATCCTAAGTCTAGAAATTCATGCAGATATGAGTGACTATTCTAGCAATAACAATCAGTGATAAAATGTACAGCTCAAGGAATCTAGATATGCAAATAAATCACATAGTATTCCTAGTAAGGCCCTATTAGCCTAGAGAACTATCAATCACAGCACAAGAATGATTTAGGCATGAATTTACCCATCATGGGGCAAAGTCGTAATTTTGAGATGATTTGGGACGATTTGCAAAAATAGGTTTGGCCATTCAATTGACCGGTCCCCTATTTTTTTGACAATTTTATGATTTTTTTTTTTTGGAATTTTTAGAAAGCGATTTTCCAATTGAAGGGTAAAATCGTCATTTTCTAAAAAGGAGATGAAATGTGGAAATCTTAGACATAAGGTTTGGTCACTCACTTGACCCATCACCAAATACTAAGCAATTTCCACAAGTCATCGGAATAATGAAGACGATTTACCCTTTGAGGGGTAAAATCGTCATTTTGGATTAAACAGGGAAAAATCCCATAAATGACAACCAATCAATTTTTCTTGGTCATTTTCAACCTTGGAAATTTTCTAGAAATTTTTTAGGAGTTTTCTGCAATTTTTCCATTTTTTAAATTTTTCTTTAATTTTCTTCTTTTTTTTTGAATTTTTCTATTTTTTATTATTATTCTTTTTTATTAGAAAAAAATAAAATGAAATAAAATAAAAATCGGACCTGACCGGGTCAACCCGATCCGTGAGAACTGGCGGCTCGGCCCAGACCTAGAACCGGGTCCATTATCTCACACACAAAATGACGTCGTTCGGTTAAAAACGAATACACGCTCCGAATTATGACACGTGGCAACCTCTGAACCGTCGGATCAGTTTCTTCTTTGTTATTAGTACGCGCTGACGTGGCAGCCATGTGGCTGCCCCGTCAGCACCACATAGGCATTGACCATGTCAACAAGCATTTGACCGGTCAACTCCTCGTCGGGAAAGCATGCCGGCGCCTCATCGGAGGGCCATATCTCGGCCTTCCGACGTCCAAATCACGTGAAATCAATGCCTCTAGGCTCGTACGAATCTCCTCTACAACATACTAGATGCCCGACACAGCAGAATCACACTAGCCTAGATCACTTATTCCGCCCGAAATTATTCTCCGGCAAGGAGCTGTCCTGGCCGTTCTACACATGATCTAACCTAAGAAAAGCATCAAGAAGCATCGCAGGAGTTCGAGAGTACTCACGTGGGGTTCACCGTGCCCTGCTTTGGTCTTGGACAAGCTATCGAGCTCATGCCGACCCGATTACATTTAGGGATCCACTCGGCATTTTACACCATGAAATCATGTGAAACAAAAAAGAAAATATTCAGCAAGGGGCATTTATTGTAGATGGTGGTCAATCTAATTGGACGTCAAGACTAAAAAAGATGTAGAAATTTACAAATTAAAATACTCGAATGACATTTTTTTGCCAAATTCAACTCTATGCGTCGTGAAGAAACACATGCAATTGAACTTGAATTTTGACTATTTATGAGTTCAAAATGTAAAAGAAATTAAAATAAAAATATTGACTATTTTTCTATATTTTTACGACATCGAACGCTATTTTTCTTCATTTTTCATGTATTTTTCTATTTTTGGAAAATATTAAAAAATATTTAAAAATATGAAAAATTATTTTTTTTTTATCAAAAATGGTTCCTTTAGCTTGGTCAAGGCTTCCAAAGATGATTTTTTTATTTTTTTAACTTTTTATAGATTTTTTATGAATTTTTTAAAAATAAACTATGAAAGACTGATCAAAAATCAGGTGTCAACAGCTGCCCCTCTTTGAGAGGAATTTCGTCAGAGATTTCTCTCAAAGACAAGGTGACACCTGTGTTCCGATCAACTCGACTAGGAAAAGAAAAGAAATCATGACATCTAATTTTCATGCCCATCAATGTGTGCTTTTCCTTAAAAAGAGATGTGCTCATTCAATTCCATGATATGATGTAAGAAAGTTAAGGAGTAGATAGACTTCCCTGCCCCTTACCTGCCGAATGCTTGCGGCATTTGCTGTGTCGATGGGTTCAAGTAGATTCCTAAGGACTTGTCATCGGAGTGTCCTGGGGATGTTAAGCTCTGACCTGTATGGTAGGTCAAACCATAATGGGATTCCTAACTGATAGGAACCTAAGGAAGACGCATCCCACATTTGGGAATTTGCCAAGGGTTTTGATCCGTGTGGTGGACTAAACTAGAAATGGCTTGCCTAATGTAAGGCTTATTAGGGAAAACGACTCCTCCCGCGTTCGGGATTCATCAAGGTTTTGATCCGTATGGTGGATCGGACCATTGGGTTGATCCTTCAGGCGGTCTCTACCAGTCCTTTGACCCTTCAGGCGGTTTCTACCATTCATTGACCCTTCATGCGGTTTCTACCATTGAGTTGACCCTTCAGGCGGTTTCTACCATTGGTTGACCCTTCAGGCGGTTTCTACCATACATTGACCCTTCAGGCGGTTTCTACCATACATTGACCCTTCAGGCGGTTTCTACCATTGTGTTGACCCTTCAGGCGGTTTCTACCATTGATTGACCCTTCAGGCGGTTTCTACCATTGAGTTGACCCTTCAGGCGGTTTCTACCATTTATGAGATTCCAAATTGATATGAATCAAAGGATGACGTACCCGCTCTTCGGGGCTAGTCGGAGACTCGATCATTCTGTGGATCGGTCTTAGAAAAGATTTGCCTACTAAAAGGCTTCACCTAAGGATGACGCACCCAGTCTTTGGGGTGGCCAAAAGTCCTGTAGAAAGCTTAGACCTGAAAAAATTTTCCTCGCCAAGAAGATATTAGTAATCTTTGGGAAGACAATAATTGTCTAACTGACAAAATTCTACGACTTAAGTTTTAGTCATGAAATGTGCATTTTGATTGTTGGAGGTTATCCAAAACATTCCTGCCATATACAGATGTGATCATAAATTCCTTGCACGGAAACTCTAGATCAAACAATTTGAAAATTTCAAAAAGAGTTTGCTCAAAACATCCATTGGAGTATTTCTCACCCAAGAAGGCTCCTCACTGCTCTGTGATAATGATCTTTAATAGGGAAAGTGCTCAATTTCCTACCGACCTGTGCCTGGGTTTCAGGATCATTCGCAACGCATACATTTCGACCGATCAGGAGGTCTTTCACGGGACCGTAGTGTTAGGCTTGGATATCGGTTTCCAAGGGGGGCTCACTTTTGAGTCAAGGCCGTTGAACGAAATTTTTCACTATCTGCTCCGGGTTTACAAGTCAAGAACCCTGCAAAATGAGAAAGAAATAGTCTTGCTCGTACTTCTTTGAGCTAAGTTATACATTAACCCAAGTGTCTTAGTCAGATAAGACTACTTCAGGGTTGTAACATTGGAAGGATTGGGGACCGAAAAAGGCTTATTTTTTGCCCAGAAATTGTGAAGGGTTTGACATTGGTGATCATTGCAAATTTGCCACATGTCCTTCGAAGAACATCTCCATTTCTTGAAGTGTACACTCCTCTTTTAGAGCGCACAAGGATGTTTAAAAGCGTCTCTTGTTACATTAAGAGACCGTCTGTTTGTGTGTTTGCAATTTGAGCACGACAACATTTGGAGAGTAGTCATCTTGATCTAACTCCTTTGCAGGGTCTTTTCATCGTCTCTCTAGACTTTACTGGGGATATTTTGAATAGACATCAGCCTTGCTTTTTACCAGGCACTTTGCTTTTTCTTGATGTCTAGGGATTTTTCTTTTCCCCCTTTTTTTAATCCCGTGTTTTTCTTTTCTTTTGGAGCTAGGATTTTCGGCAATCATGCTAGATATGCAACTTAAACTTTGGCACGCTTCCATTCCTAGAGTGATGTTGCCTTTGCTTTGGAATATGCAATGATCACCAATAGGTTGATGAAATGAATTTGCTGGCTCAACTTGGTTGTGCAAAGGATAACAGTGTGTAGGATAGAGAAATGAATCATTCTCGTCATCCTATGACACTTGGATTATCATATAAACAACACACAAAGATTTATGTTAGTCCGAGCAAGAAAATTTCTAACCGTTTACTTTCTGATACTGTTGGACTAACCTTCATTTGCCCCAATGTGGGGTGGTTCTTGACAGGGTTGAGAATGAAAATCGCCGTTCAATGGGGTTCTCAATGGGCATCTGTAGTGTTTGGAATGAAGAAATAAATGCCTCTGTCATCTCGATCCATGTAATCGTTGCGAATGACCCTTATATCCATAGGTTAAGGTTTCTCTATCATTTCCAATCTCCTCATCTCTCAAGTGTGTATGGGACGTGTATGGGACGTGTTTGGATTAGGCTCGCTTCTCTTATGAGAAAATACCCTTTTGAACAGTTCAAACGACTCTTATTGGAAAAATTCATTTCATTTCATCAAGATTTATCCTTCAAAGGGATTTTATGATGCACCATACATGTGTAATTCATGTTCAGACAATCTCATGTTTTAAAACATGAATGTCAATGAAGTAAGAATTCTATGTCTTTTTAGATGTGAGAATCAAATTAATTCTGAAAGTTTTTAATCTCCAATGAATTGGGAAAAGGGATACTTACCTGCCCATCGAGGCTGGAGATCCTGGAGATATAAAAGGGATATGTCATTGTATATTCTAAAACTTTACAAAAATTGGAACGATACATCTTACCCTTGGTCATATGCTCCAACGAGTGTACAAGGGTTGTGAAAATCTGCACTTCACATAGTAACACAAGATTGTTGGGTGTTCTAAAGTTCTTTCGACTTCTTGGTTTTTGGAGAAAAATGAAACTTACATGTCTGCCTTGATGGCGAGCTCCTGCCAAGGATAAATATTAAGCATTATTTTGGGTTTCCAAATTCAAAACAAATTGGGACGATACTACTTTACTCTTGATTTGAATTCCTTCTGCATGCCAATGTGCGGATTGTAGAAGCCGGCCCTCAAGCTTGTGGCCATGATTTCTTCGTCTGGTTGGGCAACGAATCCACCTCGAGGATTTACGTCGGAGGAGATTCATTCATCTTTTTGGGCGTGTTTCATGCACTGTTTTGTTATTTGAATGCATGGCTTCTTGGGTGCCTCATCTCTGTTCATCACCTGAGAGGAAAATGAGAGAACATTATCCCCGCATCTGATTGAAAATCATTTAGGAACGATACGTTCTTTTTACCAAATGGGTGGCTCCGCGGCCAAATGTGTTTTACATTGAAAGGATGGATTCCATTACGCTCTGCGGATGATAACTATCGCTTCGGGGACTTGCCCCACGGATCAAACGATGAATTTGATGTCTTCGGCTTCGACATGCTTTCCAGATGTAGGAATGGTTTGCCCCCATTTTCAGTGGAGATGGGTTTTGTCGAGTGGGCAAGATCAAAAACTCATCCTAGATTTTGCTTTAGTCGAAGGTTGAAATCCCGACCTTGGATAAGCGAATCATGATTCATCTCCTTCTGCTTCGGATTTGTCATTTGCGTGCTTCACATTTTACAATACCAACTTCGCCGCTTGATGAAAATGAATCGATGATTTTCGAATTGCCCCAAGTTCTATAGTCATCTGCGTCGAATCTCTTTGAACTTCATCGGGTGATAGACAAACTGATAAAATGATTTTTCAATCCTGAGATCGAACTCCTGACGTTTCGTACCACTTCCAGTTCACTGACTACCAGGACAAAGCACTATTGGCGTCCCTAACTGGTTCGTTTTTTGTTATAAAATTCTTGAAGCAGTTAGCGACCCCCATCGAGAATGAAACAAGCTCAATTTAGAGTTCATAACGACTAAAGGTCCCTTAGAACGATACAGAGCTAACCGTCTTTGAGCTCGCTCGGGCTTTTGCTCGCATTTTCCTATGTGAAGCCTTTAAATGTTTTTCTTCGTGGCGTTCAATTGATTCGCCTCGACTCTAATCTAACAAGGGATTGTTGTACTCAAGCATGATGATGCTCGCAGGTAGTACTGATCGCTGCCCCAGATTAACTCTAGGCATTAAGGAAGATTATCTTGCATGGAAGACTTTATGACAGAAAGATTAATGATACATCCATTCACATGTGCCTAGTTCCCTTGAGGATTCTCGGTGATCAGCCAGCTACACCATGAATCAGACATATAATCGTCATTTTGGATCATAACTTCATAAGTCCATCAGTTTTAAACTGATCGATCCAGATATGGAGCTCCTCATCAAGGAAATCTTTTGATTCTTCGAGCAACTGATATTCGGGTTGACCATCATCGCTTGGCGTTGAAGGATTCCTGTTTCTGTTGTGAGCGATCTGATTCTTCGAGCTAGAACCTTCGTCGTTGCTCGAGATTATAAGAGGATGATTGATCGGTTCACTATCAAAAGCACCTTCCATTTGGGAATGGGAGAAACAAAAATCCTCAAAGCATCCGCCCGCTTGATCTTCCGAAATCATATGCCCAAGCCGGGCAGATCTTTGAACACTAGGCGCAATATGTTGATCGGGGATAGGAAGAGCACTAGCGAAAAGTTGCTGCTCAAACCAAGGAGTTCGTACCTGCTGCACTTGTGGCATATACTCTTGAGGGGTGCTGAGATGATTCGGGGGAATATTCTGATTAGCGCCCAAGTAGTCGATGGTGCTGCTACCAGCTTGGTCGGTGCCTAAATTCGGCAGGGTATTTCTTACTTCAGGGGCATTGTAGTTATAGCCATGCCTAGTGTTTAGGCACAAGTTGAGTTCTTTCAGGTTCAGTGCTGTGTGGCGCTGTCTTAGCGCCCTTCTGTAGCTCTTGAGGTGACTCGCGACTCCATCTTTAGTGAGTCCTGGTATGTTCATGATCTCAAGTATGCGCGTTGGATATGCTGAGTTGATCCCTAGTTGCTGAACCGCACTAAGGAACTTGAGATGAAGCTCGGGGGACCAATTGACCCTCGTCTTCTTGCGACCCGGAACAGTGTTGACAACTTGGCTATTGCTCTCTGGCCTATTTCCAGTAGAATTTGATCGAGCCAGAAATTGTTGTGGAGGGAATTCATCAGCTTTGGATTGGTCGGTCGTGATAGTAAGCTCATCGTTAAGGAAACTCCAATCATGGTGACGCATATCACATCCTTTAGAAGGCATCGATATTGACTTCGTAGAATTGATTTGTTCATGCATATCTCCAACAAAATCCGATTGTATCGAAGATGGTTCGAGGGAGTGGGGTGGTGAATGAGCATTTTCAATCCTCATATAAGGCTTATCAAGGAACATTTCGCCGAGAGTGATAGGGCCACCGCAATTAAGGCAAGCGATAGTGCTGGGAGCTTTCTTATACCTCATGTTCTCCGCTCGAAGCTTTTCGTTTTCCTCCTTTAGAATCGCAAGTTCTTGACGTCTGTGTTGAGCCCTCAATTTGGCTCGCTTATTTTGAAACCAAAACTTGACCCTCAAAGGTTTCATCCCTAGCTTCTGGCCCAATTCATTTCTTTGTTTCATGTTCGGGAGAGGGCATTCACTAAAGAAAGCTTCAAGCTCTTGGATTTCATTCTGAGTGTGGCACTGGCGACGTTTCCTTTTCCGAGATTGACCATCGCTGCTGCTGTTGTCATCGCTGCTGAGCTCCTGAACTTCGTTGCCGAAAGGGTTGGGTTCTGTGGTTCTGGTACCAGACGCCATCCTGGAATCTTCGAGATCTCTCAGTAGTTCATTTTCTGAGATTTTTGGATCAGTCGCCTCTAGCAACTGATGGTAACCCTCAAACATGTTGGATCGAGAAATGTTCGATCAATTTTTGCTCACTCAGGGTTCTCTACTCTCTCATGTATGCTCACTCTCTCTAAATTTTCTTTTGAGTGGTTCTGTATGCCCATGAAACGTTCTTTAAACATGGATGAAGATCATCAGGCAAGCGTTGCTCCCAAGATTTCGTATTTCCCGCTTTGTCGTCTTCTTTCTTCTTTTCAACGTGGAGGGACACCAAATCGATTTCCTTTTCTCGATATCCATGTCTGTCTCCCACTTATTTTCAAAAAGGTGGAACTACGCTCGCCTCCTGCTCAGTTTTTTAATATGATGGGACCGCCAAATCCTTTCGCAACTTTTTTCGATAGTTGCGCTTAACTCCCGCTCAATTTTAATATGGTGACACCGACATATCTTTTTACAACTTTTTTAGGTTTATCAAGCCTGAAATCGCGGACTGGGACAGATCTGATGGTTCACCGAAAGAGCCACCACTGCTTTACCCAATTAACTTGGCTCCACGAGCATTATTGCTATGCCTTTCTTCATTCTCGAGTTGCTATAAAAGGAGGAGTTAATGCAGAGAAGATTAACACTCTTACATAATTGCCTTTTCTTATTTTAATCACTCTACCACACTCATCTTCTTCTCCCCCACTCCAACGAAAATGACCTCCTCTCCTATTCGCGCTTTCTCGGCCGAAAATTTGGCCCAGTGGGAAAAACTCTATAACCTCCTCGGTCGAGGCTATGCTCATATAGCCGATCACCCAGAAACTGAAGATGAAATCTGCATTTTGCTCGTGGAAATAGACACCACCTCCATCGAGGGCACTAATTTAGAGAGGGAATATAGAATCTTCCCAACCCTCTTTATAAACTTTTTAGAGACTTACCGTGTCGCTCATCGAAAAGCTACCGTGGCTCACGTTTTGCGAGCTCGCTATGAGGATCGGTCCAACTGCTTGGTGTTGGCCAACATTGTGGCCGATAGTCACAGAAAGGCTGTTGAGTTCGCCAACAAGCGAGTCTCGATGTTGCTTCGCGAGAAGGGAAATTTGGTGGAGCGCTTGGCCTTATCCCTGACCACCTATGAGCACGACCGTCGTAATGTCGTGTTGAAGTTTCAATGTGAGTGGCAGGAAGAAAGGCTTGACAGCATTACCGCGGATATAGCCCATGGGAGAGGACTAGTTCGGGACCTGGAAATAGCCGCCGAAGATCACGGGACCAAGGTTGCCGAGCTTAAAGGGGAATGTAAACGCCTTCTTCTTAAGCTTGCAGATCTCGAGTCTCGAGGTGGTGAGTATAAGCAAAGCATCAATAATATGGAGGGCCAACTTGGTTCCTTTGTGATGCTAATTAGGGCTCATTGCGGTTTTATGTTTCCACCCCGATGATTTGTATGATCTGCTTTTAAGGTCCCTCGATTGAGCGAAATGAATGAAAGCTCTAATGTGTGTGTCTCAACTTCTGTATGGCTGACTTTCTCGAACACCTGACCACTCTCAACCTAGGCAAGCTGCGCTTTGACATTTATGATTCGAGCGTGTACATCTTGATTTTTTAATCTTGCTTATGATCGGATAAAGGAACCTCCCACCACGATTATCCACAAAAAGACTTCTCTTCTCTACTTGTTTTTAACCTGTTTCAAATGAAAAGGCAGAATCAGAAGAAAGAATTTGAAAAATAAAGCATAAATCCTTTCAATTTTATGCTTACTTGTGATTAATAGGGATAAGAGCTTTTACAAGGGTTTTGACCTTGTGCAAAAGCTTTTATCAATATTCCTCAAAGGAAAACATATCATTGAAAGGAATGTAATTCACGATAATCGCCTTTGATCAATTCCAAGAAAATCAATGGAATGTTCAAAAGTACACAATTACGATGTGTTTTAAATTCAATTGAAGATACGGTATCCAAATTAAAGCCGTTTGCTAAGAACGAGAGTAATTTGGATATCTATCTTTTCATTAAATTTGAAAAACACGAATACTCTTGATCAATTATTGTGGATTACCAATGATGCAAAATATGCATGAACCAATTCAAGTTTATAGTTCCTTCTGGCGAAATTGGGATTGTATTGCCCTATACGGCCAAAAGGTTGTATAAGACTTCCAATTTCAATTTCATCCAAAGGAATTATAAAATTGATTTTGGAGTATTCGAGTGATTAGAAGAAATGCCACTATCACATTCCAATGACAAGTCAATAGAAATACAACAAATTTCAATCTGAATGTATATAAACACAAATAGATCCCTAATACAATCAATCTAAGGGGTCAGATCGAGAGGATCTCAGCAAAATAAATCCTATACAAGAAGGCTAGAAATGAAAATTAAAACAAAGGAATGTGATCTTAATACTTAGAGATGCCCCAGTTTCGATCTTTGAGACGTGACTTCAGGATCACCTATTCCAAATCGTCATCTTCATTAGATGATACCTCAATGATGTCCATAGCAGGCTCTTCTTGTCCACTTGGCGCTCGTAATGGGATGACACCATCTTCATCTTCCATCAAGAACATTGGGAGGAAAACACACCTATCTATCCTCAAAATGGCATTTAATCCAATCACCGGAATTATGCAATGAATATAATGATTAAGAGCTGTAACAAGTTCGAGGGATAGAAAAGTCTTACCAACCAAACTTAAGAGAAAATCAAGCTTCTCTGTATTTTTAGCAGTGTTAGGTATACTAACCTTCCATAGACAAACGCATGAGACAAGTGAGGGAAAACTCCTAAAAATCAAAAGATAGGGCTTGGTACCTAAAGCCAAGGTTCTCACCTCGAATTCTGGGAAGAGCCGATTCCATTGCACAACTATCGTTGCATTGGGACTCAATCCATAGTTCGAAGTGAGCGGAATTGAAAAGTGGATTACCCCATGTTTTTCCTCACGGAGATTCCATTTTCAATTCCTTCTATTGTGTTCCTAAAGAGGGCGCCTGGGGTTTTAGGCGCAATTGTGTGTATTCATTGTGTCGTGCTAAAGTAAAAGACATGCATTTTATTTAACAATCACCGCTTCAATATAAACATCCACACAATCATACATCCAAAACTCCTGCCTGCATAAAACAAAGTTAACAAGCACTTCACCCCTTATTTCTCCCGTCTACAAAAACATCTAACACATTCGTTAGCATATACACCTCACTTTCGAGAGCATCTGCATAAAATTAGGTTAGAAGAATCAATCAACTTTTTAATCGGCTCAAGTCCACTAAATGGTTAAGAACCAGTCCCCAGCAGAGTTGCCAGTCTGTCGCGACCCTCTTGAGGTTGTCGGGCACTCGAGGGCTAATGGGTCGTCCTGTCTGGTCGGACGCGGGCCTCTCCCAAGGCCCATTACCCAAATCACAACGGAGGTATGCGTGATCGACTTTCAGTGTGGTCTAGTGACATGTGCTAAGTGTGCATGCCATGGAGTCGCCACCAATCATTTTTTTAGGGTATGATTGGACCACCCAATCGAATAGTTGGGAGTTTCTATTCAATTCTGCGAGAACCAGAGAAATGGTTTCGGGGACTTAGTTACACCAACTGTCAGAGTTGACGCCCTTTCGGTACCTAAGTTGACTGAATTTTCTAGCCTGAGATTCATGCGGATGAGTAAGGTATGAACCCTAAATCTAGAAATTCATGTAGATAAGAAGAGTGATTATCCTAGCAATCACAATCAGTAATAAAATGCCCAACTCAAGGAATCTAGATATGCAAATAAATCACATGGCATTTCTAATAAGGTCCTATTTATCAATCACAGCTCAAGAATGATTTAGCTGTCCTAGCCATTCTACACACGATCTAACCTAATAAAAGCATTAGGAAGCATCGAAGGAGTTCGAGAGTACTCACATGGGGTTCGCCGTGCCCTGGTTTGGTCTTGGACGAGCTATCGAGCTCATGCCGACCCGATTATATTTGGGGATCCACTCGGCGTTTTACACCATGAAATCATGTGAAACAAAAACGAAAATATTCAGCAAGGTATATAGAGTAGATCGCAAGTTATAACACTCAAAATGATCTATTCTAGCCCGAGTTGCTATGTGAGGCCGAGTGAGAGCTTGATGGAGCGGCTCACCTATTTTCGAGATGGCAGACCAATATGAGAAGTCAGAGAGTCTTCTTGGAGCTCAGGGATGCAAAAACGAACAATCATCGGTTTCAATTTCGCTGAAAATCGACTTGCAAGCTTGCAACAGGTTCGGTAAACAAGCTCGAATGGAGGCGCTCTGGGGTGTTGGATGGAGCTGGTCCCTCAATGGTTCTATCTTCGCCATACACTCCCGTTCCGAACCAAAGACGACGACGGCGAAGAAGATGAAGAAGAGCCGTCTTCGTCCAATGCATCATCCACCAAACACGCGGCCGTTCCCCTCGCTCGCCACTCTCCTCTGTCATTTTGGCGTGAGCTCCCTCAAGAATCTTGCCGCCTGTGTATGTAAAATTGTGCTTGAATTCTTGGCCTCAAAAGCAACATGTGCTCCACCTTCTTATGTGTGCGCAAAAATGCACGCCCGCAAGAGCTCTCGGTGCACACTTTTTTGTCTCTCTTTTATTACTATTCTTTTTTTTTTGTTCTCGTGGCGCCTCTCCCCTCCTCTTGCTCAATGGAGAATCTGTCCTCCACTTCTTCTTCTTTTCTTTTCTTAATTCCCTCGTGTTCTTGAAGAACCCCTTTTTAGAAGACCACCCCTTTATTTCTTTTTCTTTTTAAGTCCTCTCTGTTCCCCACGATAAAGAAAGCAATCCCATCGAGTGACATAAAATATATAATGAAAAATGACTACCAGTTGTTAAAGTAAGAAAATAATTCGACTTGGATTATCGCTTGCTTAATAAGTAATTTTTATAGTCTATAATCAATCATGTAGCAAAAAGCAATTAGGAGAACAAATGGACAAAGACATACCACACCCTCACAATAACGTGATAAGTAGCATCTTTACGCCTTTTCAGAATTTTACAATTGTAATTAATAAAGAGAACAAACGAGCAAGATCAGACCACGTTCACGTGAAATTTATATCTGGAGATGGCAACATGTATAGAAAGCCATGTTTCAAGTTTTAGTGTGACAGATTGTGTGTGATTCATTTAAAATTTTAAAAACCATTTGAAATGAGCTTAAAACGTCAAAACCCAACTTTACGTTGGTCTTTGTGGATTTGCATCACACCATGTTCAACCCATTCTGAATTTAATAAAATCAGCAAATAATACATTACCACTATTATGGGGAACATCTCCTTTTGGTGCCTTCCAATACTATCAAATTGAAAGTTGGAGAGGGTAATAGCAATATTATTTGCTAGAGTATGCAGTAATTGTCTTATTGTTCCTTTACTTGACATTCACCATTACCAACGTCTTAGTCTCTCTGGATCCTTTCCTCCATCTCTAATGGACAAACATTGGTAGGTACTAGTACTAAATCCCCTCCTTTACGGGTCATAAGATCATAATAAAAAGATAGGATAAGTTAATTTTGCATTGTATATCCTTTCTTCAGAAAATGACAACGTTAACTTACGATTATCACATTGTCATTTAGAATCATTTCTTACCGATTTTTGTCACAGGAATGTTAAAGTATGAGACCCCCAATATTTCTCTATTTGCAACATGAATGCCAATATATTTTGTAAGTGATTCACAAATAATCGTGATATAACAAACTTAAGAACTTAAAAAGTTAAGAATAAATTGAAGAGGGAGCAAAGGAAAAATACACTAAACTAACATTTAGAATAATACATGAAAATACAGTCTTGGTGCAACAAATGTATGTCTTGATATCGATGTGAGTGAGTGAGTGGTATCCAATGACTTTGCTTTTCACATGATTTTTTTTTCTCAACCCCCCACCGAAAGAAAATCTTTTTAGACCGTGAAATGCGGATCTTCTTGCTCGGTAGGACATTTACTTTGCTTAAAGTTTTTGTTGTTTGTTGCGCTTTTGCTTTTCCTTTAACTCGGATTTGGGGTACAAAATAATCAAATGAAAGATTCCCTTTTCCAACTTAGTTTTCCCGATTTCAAAGATTAGTTTTTGGTGGGAACGCTGCTACCTAGTGCAGAACGCACGAATGCCCATACCTTTTGGTCTTGGGTACATGCCTCGCACGAGATTTGATTCACTTTATTGTTAGGCGACCATATGCATCAAGCGGGATTATGATGTAAGAAAAGGGTTCATCATCCTTTAATCCCCAATAAAATAAAGGTAAATCAGGCATGAAGACCAAAGATGACATATTTTTCTCGAAAATTCGAGTGGGCCAGAAACATCAATAAAAGCAAAAGGGGTTGCATGAAAATACCTTAAAGTTAAAGTTGGACCATCATCTCAATTAAGTTTCCAAGATAAAGCCGAATTCATTTTAAGACATCTGAAAATGTTGGTCAGCCCAATTCATTTTAGATCATCACTAGCATCATAAGACGTCCCTAATCTGTTGTTATGGTTGATAACCAAACAATTTAACCATGGATGACTAATCTATAGAGGAATTCAGGTACAAAATTTGCGATTAACCCAGATAAACTAGAAATTATTAGCTGAGCATCATCATTAGTACTGGCGATCCAACGGTTCAGAACCTTTAAAAAAGGAAACCCAGGCCACAAGGGAAAAAAAAGGAAAGGAAAAGAAAAGAGAGGAGACGGCCTTTAATTAGGCGCCAGTCAATTCCTTGGGAAGCTGAATAATTGGAAGCACTGCACACTGCTCGAAGTCGTCATTAACCAAGAATATAATGAGAATTGACCGACCGCTCTTGGTCTTCTCAGACGAAATTGTGGACTTGACTAGATTTCTTTGCTTTGATTTCTACCCGTCATAAAATTTAAATTGCAATCCCATAGAGCGGCATAAAAAATTACACCAGTTGTCTATAATTAATCATATAGCAAAATGCAATTAGGACAACAAATGGACAAGGACAGGCCACACCCATGCCCGCATGTGATAAGTAGCATCTTTGATCTTTTTTTGTAATATTAATATTTCCATCGATATTTGTATAAGAGGGCTTTGGGAATCAACACAGGCTGACGATTAGAATTTGAAACGTTTATGACACCTTCAAACAAGATGTAACGAGTAAACCGATTCAACTTTAAATCTGTTAGGATGCACGTATGAATTGTGTTAGAGAAGTCTCACATATGAGAATTAATGTGATACTGAGCAGTTAATATACCCAAGTTGGCCCATAATTCATTGGCTTAAGCTTTTGAGTGAAGATGGGTCCAACTGGATATATTGACGGGCTCGGACTTGAGCTCCCTCTTGGCGATCTCCCCGGCAGAAAAAAGTATCGAACTTCCGCTGCGCGCTCCCAACAAATGGTATCACAGCCGATGGTTGATTGGTAGGCCTCTGATCTGTTCCGGCAAATATCTCAAGAAGGAATCTGGTGAACGCGTCTCAAGAAAGAATCTGGTGCCAACGCGATTTTCGGGCTGGTGGACGCTGTGGTGTAGCAGTGCGGCCCGATGGGTGTTGATGGAGATTCGACATTGAGATGGAGCCAACGCGATTTCCGGGCCGGTGGACGTTGTGGTGTAGCAACGGGCCCGATGGGCGTTGATGAAGATTCAAGTTGAGATAAGTTGGTGCGGAAGGATACTTGGATTAAGGGGGAGCAAACCTAACACTGGAGCTCACACGTGAGGGGGAGATTATTAGGATGCATGTGTGAGTTGTGTTAGAGAAGTCTCACATAGAAGAATTAATGTGATACTGAGCAGTTAATATACCCAAGTTGGCCCATAACTCATTGGCTTAAGCTTTTGAGTGAAAATGGGTCCAACTGAATATATTGACGGGCTCGAACTTGGGCTCACTCTTGGCGATCTCCCCGGCATAAAAAAGTATCGAACTTCCGCTACGCGCTCCCAACAAAATCAGTGCTAGTGTACTAAGTACTTTATACAGTCCGTCGTCAAGGATATACCAAATGTCATCAATGAAGTAAACAAAAGGGCAAGATCAGGAAACATTCACGTTACATGTATATCTAGAGGTGGCAATATGCATTGAAACCCATTTTCCAAATTTTAGTGTGACCGATTGTGTATGACACAATTTTAAAATCCTTTAGACATGATGTTAAATCATCAAAATAGAACTCTACATTATCCATAATCAACCCATTTTGAGTTTAATAAAATGAGCAAATAATACGTTACTTGTTCGAGTCTCTAGAGCCTTTCCTCCATGGCTAATGGATAAACATCGGTAAGTACTAGTTCTAAATCCCCCTTCTTGTGCAGGTCAATGAGGTCATAATAAATAAATAAATAAAAAAAACCACCAAAGTGACACTGTATTTAAGCTAATTGAACGGGAAGACACATTGAAGTTTGTTTTAAAATGGTATACATATCGAAACAGCTCTAAGACATAAAATAGCTATGTTTTTTTGTTCTATATATTGGCTAGCATTTTGAGTTAATGTTCTACTTATTGATATATTAAGACTTGGGCTAACTTACAACTTATATCTAATTAATGTTGTCCATTATTCAAAGATAAGTCCTAACCTTTCATGTATTATCTTTCAAATCATCCCTTTAAGTTGAAAGGAAAGCTCAATTTGCATAATAACATCCTAGTTTATGGGGAGTAATGAATAATATCTAAGCCCATGTAAATGCTAAGTTCAGGTCTTTAGCTTTTATAGATGCTTTAACCAATTTGCACGTAGTTTGTGTGATTCAAACGAGCAACCTCTAACTCTTGAGTTGGAAATTTTGCAACCCCCCAATCCTAGGATTAAGAGCATAATTTTATTATCATAAAGACTAAGTTAATTTTGCATTATGTATCATTTCTTAAGAAAATGACAAAGTGTACAATTATCATATTATCATTTATATTCAATAATTGCAAGATAGAAATGCTAAGCAAGTATAATATTTTGGTTGTGAATGATAAGTGTTTTTGGCATTATGCACTATTTCTTAAGAAAAGATGAGAATCTGATGGGATATTTTTCAATTATTTTGAATTAGAAACTAGAAGGAAAGAGAATTTACTTGAGACTCTTTTTAAATATATGTAAAGATTTCTCATGGAGTTTTCTTTGTAAGAATGTGAGGTTGAATTGGTCATTTGTTTTCTTAATCAATAGCACATATTAATATTCCAAAGCTTATATTTACAAAAAAAAAAATATTCAAACTTAAAGTACAGTCTGCATGATCTTTAAGTTATATTTATTGTAATTTTTACACAATATCTCCCACTCTAATTAATTTCATACAATTTTTGTCGCAGGATGTTAAAATATGAGACCGTCGATTTTCTCTATTTTGACATGAATGCCTCTATAGTTTGTCCGTAATAAGAAGAAGTATTGACAAATAATCATGATATAACAAACTTTAAAAAAAATTAAAAAGTTAAGAAGAATAACTTGAAGAGGGAACAACGGCAAAATAGATTAAAACTAACGTTCAGAATAATGCATGAAAGTATAGTCTTCGTGCAAGAAACAGACATCTTAGTATCAATGTGAGTGCGTGGCATCCAATTACTTTGCTTATTATTATTATTATTATTTTATTGTCATTATCGCATTCCATCTTTTTAGACCGTGAAATGCGGATCTTCACATTTACTTTGTTTAAGTTTTTTGTTATTTGTCGAGCCAGCTTCGGTCTTTGTCTCTTCGTGCCTTTTAAGGCCCTTTTTTTCCCCCTTTAACTCTGATTTTGGCGGGAATGCTACCGCCTAGTGCAAATGCACAAATGCCAATACCTTTTCGCCTTGCACGAGATTTGATTCACTTTCTTGGGAGGCGACCAGTGCAAATGCACGCATGCCAAAAAAGTGGTTCGTCCTCCTTTGGGCTCCAATAAAATAAAGGTAAACCAGGCATGAAGGGCATATTTTTCTCAGAAATCCAAATGGGTCAGAAACATCAAGTGAAAAACGAAAGGGGTTGCATGAAAATACCTTAAAACTGAAGTGCATTAGTTGCTCTTTGATCAATCTGTCGAAGTTGTTGCAGGATCATCTGCTGCACATTTACGTTTCTTTCATTCTGCTTAAGTTACTGGTAGATGAGCAGCTCCTTGTTCTGATTGATACCTGCTTGGCATGGGCAAAAAGGGATGAAGTGAATGGGTAGTGAGGCTAGTATTGGGAGAGCCGGTGCAGGTATCGAGAATAATTTTGAGAACAAAAGCTGTAACGACGTGTAATCTCGGAGAGAGGCAACGTTATGTCAAGCGAAGCAGATCATTCTCGTCCGTTTTCAACTTTGACATACACTTATCATTAATCTTTCCCTTCGAGAATCGCTGCCCTCTATCAGTCGAATCTTCTTCTCCAAGTTATCCTACTGAGCCATCAACATTGTATGGCTTTTTTGTTATGATCGGAACTTTCGAGATCATACCGCTGGAAAACTCCACAATCATCTTCCTATAAAACATTAGGTACAAGTTAGGGGCTCTGCGTGAGGTCTTTGCTGGGATTAATACACACAATATGCTTTCGAAACAAGGCAGGATCCTAGGTGCATGTAAACAGAATATTCGATTTTTTTTCCCTACATGAATGATGGAAGCGTACGAGCAATCGTTTGATCTCAATACCGGGATTGCCAAACCTCTCGGCTGCTAGCGAATCTGAACTATTAGTCGAAGCTTCCTGCAAATCAACCGTTTCAAGCGTTGTCATCAGCTGTCAAAGTCAAAAATCCATTGAAATTAAACTACATGTTTTTTTTTTTTCTTTTTCTTTCTTTTGTCTCGCTTACTCAGCTGCTGAATAGATATTCAATGACACGTCAGCCGCCACGTTCGCTAGTTAAGGGTGGTTTCAACGAGACAATATTTTATGTCTGCCTGTCTTGCCACTTGGGCAGTAGGGCACTCCAGTCATTGATTACTCGGGATCATGCTTTTAGTTTTAGTCATATTAGCAGAGCAATGCTCTGAATCTTCCATCAGATTCTAATATTTAGTAGAGTAATTTAGATAGGGAATTTACACAAATTGCCTCATTTGCAAATGGTTTTAGATTTAGATTTAAGTCCAGAGGAAGTACCAAGAAGTCAGTTTTGAGAAGCATTTATGTTTAAACTTGAAATCATCAGAATTATTTTTCTTTTTACTTTTTTTCAACCCAATAAAGGAAGTCGTAAGATTTCGAACGGTATTGGCCTTGTAAGTTGCCTAAAGCGGCAAGTCTAAGGTTCATCTTAATCAATGAACTCTGGTGCCCAACTCCGGCACCGAAAACTGAGTCTTCTAACACAAGATCGTCTCCATCGATGGCAGCAAATGCTCGGCGGACAAGCAGAGCGAAGCGCCACATGCTCATTTGGATATCTCCTCATCTTTCACCGGTCGCAACTTATTTGTTTGCATGAATACGTATCTTGATGGATCCGCAAGGAGTACTCTAGCCCATGTATAATTTCGATCAACTAGTACGAATTTCAGTGACTGTTTCAGAGACTGTACAGAGTTGTAGGACTACCAGATGAAGCTAGTTACTAGAACAGAGCATCAAATTATCATCTTAAAGAGATGAGAACTATATCTGTATAATGAATCACTCCGTCATCAAGCTTTTCATAGCGTTTGACCCCTTTTGTACAAGTACTTAACATATTGACTTATACAGAAATACTGCAGATGATCAAACCAACAAAGCTGATGACGAGCAACCCCGCGAAGTATGTGGGCCTTAATAGGTTATGACTTGACTATTGCTGGGGAGAGTCCCTCTAATAACTCCAGCAAGATTGGGCACATCTACGGTGCAGAAGTCGATGGCCGCTTGAGCAATCTCATCAGCAAGCAGGGCAAGCCAAGCAGTAATGTCGCTTCTAATACGGCTGTATCTGACTCATTGGAGTCGCTGCTGGACAGTTCCTTTTGTGCTAGCGATGGCTCGCAAGATGTATCTCTAATACAACTTTGCTTGGAATCTGTGTATTGATCCCCAAAGACCATTTCATATTTCAAGATAACATAGTTGGAGCAGGAAATGCAATGTCCCTGTGCACTGTTCGCTGCTCTCCAAAGAAAATCAGGAAATGCATCACCATTCAATTAGTTGCAGCAGAAAGGTTTGCTTTCTTTGATCTGATTCACTAGACAAAAACATAGCAACCCATAACTCTTTTTGCAGTCATACCAAAGTTTACGCCTAATTCTTAACATTCCTTCTGAAAAGGGAGACACTGAGTTCAGTAGCATCAAATTCTAAAAGCTTGAACAAACAGGTAGTGATCACCCGTCCGAACATTTTAAGAGTTTGCTGCTTGCATGCTTCCATTAGTGCGCCCCTTGAGAAAACAGCCTGGCAGAGTTAGCGGGGTTGATTTTTTATCAGCAAATGATCTATGAGTAAGAACACAAAAGGTTTGACAACTAACACAAGTAATGTTGACCGGGCCAAATTTTGCACGTGGGTAGTAACTATTATGTCATGATCTTTTCTTACCACATTTTGCTTCAATAGATTATGTGACCGGTTGACAACTGAGAAGAAAGGATTCTGCAGCTTGGACTTGTTGGCTGGCTCGAGAGATGTAGTTGCCCGCGAACATTGAGAAGTAGAACAACGAGAAAAAGCCAGCATGCCGGGGCACACCTCGCGGTTGGAATTTTGCCTCATCCTACCTGAATTAGTCAGGCAGAGAACATAAGAAAAGACGACGAAAGTGTATGCATTACTTATGGGATAAGATCCACGTACCTTTCGAATCTTGTCGCTGAAGCTTTGCTCCTTCATCAGTTTGGACTACCTGTTAGCTGATCGAAATTGCATGGAGAATAATGTTAAGAGGCACCAAGACTGAAATCGATAGAATTGATTCACAAAGTGATGTGCAAAATAGCTAATGAACTTTTCTCAACAAATTGATGGGGTGTAGGCAGAATATGCCGTGAGGCCAAACACCACCTCTAACTAAATGGGGAGAGTCGCCCTAGTGGAGGTGGCAATATGGGTCACAAACCCATATTTGACTCATATTTATATAAAATGGATCAAATATGGGTCATTAACTTTTAAAGGGTTCATAAAAAATGGGTTAAAAATGGGTCACACTTAAATCCATTTTCGACCCATATTAATCCACTTTCGACCCATATTCACCCACTTTCGACCCATAATGACAACATCCTTCCACAAGTTACAAATGGTCCTGGGACCAAAGCCGGGTCTGGGGGCCGGGGCCCGGTCTAGGGCCGGGTCCCGGGGTCGGGCCGGGTTCCAAGGCCGAGGTTGGGGCCGTGATCGAGTCCCGAGGCCGGCCCCGGGGCCGGATCCGAAGGCCAAGTCCCGGGGCTGGGGCTGGGGCAGGGGCCGAGGAGGGTCCCGGGGCCGAGTGCCGATCCGGGGCTAGGGCCAGGGGCCTAATCTGGGGGCCGGGGCCGAGTCATGGGGACAGGTTCCGGGGCAGGGACCGGGTCCACGGGACGAGTCCCAGGGTCGGGGCCGGGGCCAGGGTCGGGTCCAGGGCAGGGGCCGACGCCTGCTCCCGGGGCCAGGGCCGGTCCCGAGGCCGAGTCCTACTGCTGGGGTCGGTGGTCGGGATCAGGGGCCGAGGTCGGGGCCATGTCCGGGACCCAGGTTCAGGTCCCTGGGTCGGGATTGGGGTTGGTGCCGACGCCGGGGGCCGAGGATTGAGGACGGGGCCAGGGGGGAGGGGCCGGTGCAGGGACAGGGGTAGGAAGTATTTTAGTAATATTATTTTCTAAAAATATTGTTGTGTTTTGATAATATGGGTCAAAACGGGTCGGGTCGAGTATGGGTCAGTCACGGGTCGGATCGGGTTTAGGTCATTAAATATGGGTCAATATGGGTCAGGTGGGTCAATATGAATCGGACCATATTCGACCCGACCCAAACCCGACCCAACCCACCCATTTGCCACCTCTACCCCCTAGCAATTCCTGTAACTAAATGTTGAAAGTAAGACACTGGATACCTGCGACAAACTGAATATCTTTAGCCTTTAGAAATTCCTTAGTCGTGAGCCCTGCATTTTTTAAGATGATTGAATATAAGTTTATGCAGCTAATATTAGGGTAAAATGATTTATTTCGTCCAATTTCACTCAATGTCATAAGCTGAAAAGGTGAAAGGCCACTCTTTTTATGGATCTGCCACTGTCAATGTCGATGCTGGCTTTTAATATTCATCCTTGATTATTTCTGTACATGATCAATAGAGTTTAATCTGAATCTACTTGTGCATTGGTCAGTAGAGACCAATACCTATTAGAAAATTGAAGCATGCGATGTCAACAAATCTCATTGAGTGGTCATCGACTCATCGGGGAGGACTTGACTACACCTGATTCAAATGGTTTATGACTTAATCGCACTTTTTCAAAGTTTAGAGATTGATTGTACATTAAGCTAAACGTCAAGATCTTTATATGCAATTTCTCACAATAAAAGGAAAAGAAAAGGAAAGGAAAGAATGGATATCAAATGATAAGAGGGTTGAAGGAAAAAGAAATCAAATAGGATGGATAGGTGAGTTATGAAAATGAGGATGGTGGGTTCCAAGTAATTATGTTGACGTGGCAAATGATGGAGGATATGCTTAATTCGCACATCGATGCTCAATCAATAAATCGGCTATCATCGGTAATACTTGATGGGAGGGTTATGTAACTTGTTTTAGGTGAAGAGACTATTCTACCCCTGATTTTCAGTTCTCATGAGCAGTTCCCTATTTTTTTTTTCCCAAACTGTCGTCAATGAGAAATAGTATCACTTAACTTACCTCCATAAAAAAAAAAAAACCTTCATCTCAACCTCTGATAGCGCCTCAGTAACTTCCAGATCTCTGTGACTAGACAAGTTTAAAAATATAAAAGGAAGTTTAGAACTTTATGGTGCTTCAGACGTCAGGCTCTCTGAGAAGCAGACGCAAGGGGTGAAAAAAATTTAATGCACGAGAATGGCATTAATTGGAGCTCACCAACTTTCTTATGGCTGTATTGAGATCACCCTCCCATTTCCCATTCATGCTGCATCCGAATAGCATCCCAGACTCTAGACTTGGTGTGCTTAGCATACCCTTACAAAAGATGTTCATTTTGGGGCACTCTTCCACTGCAATATATTCCAAGGATGGAAATCTTATGCAACTTGTGGTGGAGGAGAAGCTTTCTAGGCTTGCCATATTTCGAAGTCCCAATATTTCTAACTTCCCAAAAGAAATCACTATTTCCTCTCCATTTCCATCGTTTGTCACTACTTCTTTCATTTTTTCACATCCCACTATAACCATCCTAGTGAGGTGCACCAAATTCGTGACCGCTGAAGCTGTCGCTAGATGTACCAATCCAGAGGAATTCTTCACTACTAACTCCGTCAAATTACGGAAGGATGTCGCGGCTGGAAATATTGTTGTCAAACCGGGACAATCCCAAACCTCAAGTGTGCCGATGCTCTGAAGAATTTTTGACACTAAATAGTCTTCTCTCCACACACGCTTTAGCTTGTGTAGCTTGCTCAACTTAAGTTCTCTTAAATTTTCAAGCACCGGATGTTTTCCCTCGTCAACAAACCCTTCGTCGGGGAATATATCTTCAAAGGAACTACAAAAAACCTCAAGGCCCTTTAGATCTTGAAATCTCTGTAGTAGGAAGTTGGAAGGAAAAACAGCCCTTTCATCGTGAAAGCATGCCAATGTTAGTGCTTTTGGCTTGCCAATGTCATCAGAAAATCTTCCATTCTGTATCATCTGAATATCTTTATTGACTAATAAAAGTCTCTCCAAGTTGGGAATGTCCTGCAAATGGCCAATATTATGAGAGCATGAAAATTCAACAATAAATTGCTAAATGTGTGTTCCCGATTCATTAATCTCTAGAGCCTGCATAAAAGTGTCAGCCTTCTTAAAGTCATCAGCCAACCAGGGGTGAGAGCTCATATGATCATGATTAGATAGAAAGGGAAAGATCTGTATTGGCATAAGAATGAACAAACAAATAAGAAAACATCAAAAGAAAGATGGCCATCCGGCTAACGATTTTGAAAGGAATTGCTAAATAATGTATGCCCGATTCGCAATTTAGTCCATGGGAAATCCACATTTAGCCATATAAAACTATTTAAGATAAATTTTAAACAGAGGTCAGTACAGTAAATTCAAGAACCATCCTGACCAAATTCATCCTTTATAAGGAATGTCTAATCTTGTCACCAATAATCTGCAGTTCCTTGGAATATCAGGTGACGAGATGCGCTGATAGTGCCACTAAAACATTTTGGGTTTCCACGAATGAAAAGCGTACATGAGACATGACTATGCAGTGCACATGAATATAGTGGGTGAATTAAAGAATAACGAAGAAACAGGGGAAGAGAAGTTGCAATCATACCTTCTCAACCGAGAAGTGTGCTTCATGTTTTGAAAGGTCATGCCGATTGTCTCTCCGAGCCCGCTTGTTCATGGATGCCACAAAGGACGACATGTTCAGTTTGTCACAATGGGTCACTCGCAATTCCTTCAATAATGACCAGTTCAAAGTGAGCAAGTTAGGGCAGAAGTTCTTGAGTCGTGGCATATCATGTAATTCCAAAGAAGTCAGCACTGGGAAAAGAAATTGAGGAGCAATAGAGTGTGGGCTGTCATCTCCACTCGAGCTCGAAACTATTTCCTCGAGCCCACAAGACTCCACTCGAAGTTGCTCAAGTTGGGTAAGATTTGTAGCTACCCAATGTGGAAACAATATTTCAAGGTTCTTACAATTCCGAGCCTCCACTTTCCACAAACATTTAAAAGTGAAAGTTCTTTGAAGATCGCAGGTCCATATTTTGCTTAAGTCGTCCATGTGGGAGAGAACTATCGAGTAAAGCTGAGGAAATTGTACCTGCCATATTGGGGAGAAAAATTACACAGCGAATAGGATTACGTTGGCTTATGACCTCGAGGATGAAACTTCCAAACTGAAATTGACCGACTACTATCAGTAAAGAGTAAACAAATGCGGATGAAACTTTTCTACTTACAAATAATAGAACAAATAATAATTCGACAGAAGAATCTATAAGAAAAAAGGCCAAAAAAAAGGGAAAAAGAGTAGTGACCTGATTAGTTGGTACGTGTTAATTGCCTTTTGAAGAAATGATGTATATCACAACAAATTCGGTAAAGATATTTGTTTGTGTTCGCTGCATTCAATGAAAACAAATTTGAAAACTGTTTTCTGTTCTGCAAGACGGCAACCTCTCCTAAATTCTACCGAATTAATGGTACAATTCTTTGAAATTTAGAAATATATCTTGTTTCGAAGGAACATTGACTTTTAATTGGCTTACTTACCATTTAATACTCGCAACGCCTTCTCCGTCTAATTTTTTGAAATTTGCTATGATGACTTCTCGGATTCTCCAATCCTTCGATCACGTATAAATGCACTATTTTACTTCAGTGCATTAAGGTGTATTACGAAAGAAAAAGTCGCTCACATATATGGGTGTGTCCCCTATATTCAATAATGCAACAAAGTATAAGGTAAGACTTCTCGGATTTATTTGCTTCAACTTGAAGACGCAATTTATTTTCAGGACCTTCTTGGGGAAAAATGATCCTTGATTTGTGATGCATTGATTTATAACTGCTCACCAATTAGTGAATTGGGGGTAAAATTATGAAGTTTTAGTTGGTGTTGGCACTCAACCACAATATCTTAAAGCCTGCAATACGTAACCAACTTCTTATCCTTGACTGTGCCATGTGTCAGAGGATTTTGGAGTTTTATTTGCGTGTGTGGAGGCAAAACTAAAAGGAAAACAGAATGGATGTTGCATTGCACTTGAACGGAAATTGTTTGTTTCGTGCGACTGAGTGCAACCCGCGCCATTCTATTTCCAAATTCCAATTACTGGTTCCTTCGATACTTCGATTTGACAAGATAACTAATCGAAACACCAAACGCATTGGGTTGAGAAAAAGAAGGCTAACCTGTGGAGTGAAGAGGGAAGGGGCACCGTGATCAATCTCCATACAAGAATGCCAAGTCAAACTTCTCATCTTGGGGCAGTGGGCAATGGTCAACTCTATTAAGCAAGGACAATCCAGCACCTGATTCTTTCCCGAGAGGAATCTAGTTAAATTGGGCAAGCATTCCAGCTTCATCTCATAGAGGTTCGGGAATGCGATCTTTTCCACCGCGATTTCTTGCCCTTTGTCCTCTGCAATCACTCCTTCCATCTGACCACACTCCTTTATTTCAATCTCCCCTAGATTGGCAAGGCACCGAGCCATCGATGGAGTAAAAGCATATCTCAAGTTGCTGCAATTATAAAGGGTCAGAGAAGACAAAGAACTGAACTGCATCGTTCCTTGAAGATCTTTGTTCCACAATTGCCTCAACTTCGGTAGATTGACCAAGCCCAAATCTTCTAGCTGAGGCAGCACTGGATTGCTTTCCACAGTCTCAAGCCCTTCAAGATCGAATATTTCTTCCAGAGACTCACAGTCGCGCACGTGCAAGCTTGTCATTTTCTCTAAAGCAAGCATCAATTTTGATGGAACTGCATTAACAAATGATGGACAATTATCCACCACCAGTCTTTCTAATTGCCAAGATGACTTGATGGGATTAAGTTTGCTATGCCATTTTCCAATCAGCTCAGGGAACTCAGACAGCCACATTAACTTTACTCTAGCAACCATAGCCTGCAAGAAAATGCATCATTAAAGGTAAACTTGTAGTTAGCAAAAAGTAATTACTCTATAGGCTATTAAGATTTAAGACCATCCAATTGCACAAAATTTGATAACTGATGCATACCATTTTTTCAAACATATATTGGATGGTGGTGTTGAGGTTTTCCTTCCAAAACCACACTTCATGTTGAGGCTTTGCATTTGCCTGTGTTTCTACTTGTATTCTCTCCAGCTTTGATGCAACTATTGGTCCCTTAGAGAAGGACTGCATGTTGGGACATCCACTCACTATGACATCTTCCAAGAGAGGGAACACCAAAGTGTATTCACTTGAGCTAAAACAACTCAACCTTGTCAACCCATCAAGTTGTACACACTTTAACTGATTGAAAGTCACTGCATGCCCATCCTTACCTCCATCATCACTAATAACTTCTTTCAACATTTTACAATTTCTTATCCTTAATTCTGTGAGTTCCGCCAAATTTTTAGCCATTGTCGGTGTGAACACACTTGATAGACCATCACAATGTGACAAATCTAGAGTCTTCAGGTGTCGAAAGTATCTTGAAAAGTGTGATATTGCATGTAACGATAACCCCTCACAACGTGACACAGCTAGGGTCTTCAAATGTTGAAAGTATCCTAACGAGGGTAATAACTCATGACTTGGGTCTTCTATGGCTTCTACATTTCTGCTCAGCTTCTCTAGATGAGATTCGCATAGAACGAGCTTTTCCAAGTTGGTTAAACTCCGAATAAAAAGACACATGGATATTGCATATTCGTCCGAGAGATGACGAAGCTCAAGAACCCTAAGCGTGTAGAAGAATTCTTCACCATGAAAATCCCCATGCCATATCACCATCCGTCCGGATAAATCCAATCTTAGCTCTTGTAGATTTGGGAATGTACCCTGAGAAGATAGTCAAATCAGAGTCTAAAGTCAGCTTAGTTAAATGAGTACTCATGTGTTATGGTATAAGTCCAGCACATTGCGCGTAATATCTACATTTTAATAAATTGAGTCGGTGATTCAACGAAAGAAAATGTATCTTTCGTGCCCTCATGCAATAGACACTATCGTTGATATTTTATATTTGACTTGTATCCGTATTTGAATTTAATTAGATCTGTACATTCCCATTTCTCTGGATACATCCATTGTGGAAGTAATGTTTCGATCAATTATAATCACAATTCCAATAAATTCAGAGATCAACGTAAACAAAAATGTCACGTCTTTCCCTTTTTCGAATAACATCAATCATCTTAGAAAAGGATCCAGATCCCCTGGCTTTATGTCGGGGGGATCCTGACCCGAAAACACTTGCGCCTGGTAAGATCACACCACATGCCACATGTTTTCAATCTTTATGGTTCTTAAGAGGCTAAACTATCCGGATCAGCCTAAACCATTTTTTTAAGGGGGATCAATGTCTATGCATTCTGTCAATTCTTGAATAGCGTATGTTGCTTCCATGTTATACTATTTATGTGGATTCAAAGAGAGCTGTAAGTTTACATCTTCGTATGTGGAGTTACTTGTATGATATGATTGGCTGTGACGATATTCATCAATTCAAATATTCACAATCGAAGCAAAACAAATAATCTTAGGTCGTACCTTTTCCAACAAGAAGAGAGGTTGTTTTTGTAGTGGCATCTCATTCTCAATCTGGGAAGCGAGTATCTGCACTTTGTTACAGCCATGCACCTCCAAGGTCTTCAATGCTGGCCACCTTAAAGCATGTATTCCTATGCATATGCACTTCAACTCTGTCAGATGCTCGAGCTTGAGAGAGGTTAACTTTGGGAAGACGGTAACCTTAAGAGGTTGTCCTCCCATCTCGATGAGTTCCGAAATGCCACATGCATTGATCTCCAACTCCTCAAGTTGGATAAGATCTATAGCTATTGAGGCTGGAAATAGAGAGGTGAGGCCCCTGCAATTGGAAACACTAACAGAATGTAGACACTGAAATTTGACTTGAAGGTGGAATTCCTTGTCCCATACACGCTTCAGCTGCGGTAATTCATACAACTCCAGCTTTTTTAATTGGGAACGAGCACCAAGATTCCCATCCAAAGGATTCAGTGATTGAAATTCAAAAACAACTTCAAGCGAACCACAACGACGTACGTTCAAACTTTCCAGGCTCCTAAGCCGTCCAAGAATGCAAGAGGGAGCAATGTTCACTAGCTTACCGCATCCCGACACCTCAAGTGATTTTAGATTGTGGAAAGAATCCACAGCAGCTTGATTGTCCCATATCATTTCGATATTATCCATGCCGCTGATATCTAACGTCTCCAAACGAGGAAACACAATCTGTGGTATTCACTCACAAAATTGATGATTCAATTAAATTACAAATTCATGAGCTTCCAAGATGCCAATATAAATGAGTTGCCAATGGGAGATGGGGGATTATTAAGTTGCATGCACAAAAGGGAAATGATAAAGGTAAAAAAAAAATTAAGCACATTGCGAAGTCGAACTACATGTAATAAAAACTACATGTAATAAAACAATCGTAACTAAATTGAACTAAGCATATATTTTTACGGTGGGCAAAACGGTAATCTGGATATGCCCTATTTTGTGTTGGACCTCACGGCAAAACGATATTCCTCAACCTTGGCATATACTTGAATCAAATTATCGAAGATATCCATACATACATAAGAAAATCGACGTATCAATCCTATGGGTATAACAATGTTTTCTGTGGACTTTAAGTCAAAGTGGACCCACTTGTTCATGCTTACAATGTCAAAGCCGTACATGCAAAATTGCTGAGACATTGACGTTCTTTGTCAAAATCGGAAAGCTGTTCGTGTTTCGTTCAGGTATCAAATGAGATATTAATCGATTAGGAGGTTGTTAAGGGCATATTGCGTGATTTACCAGTTATTTAGATTGACAGCAACACTGAATTTAAGATATTTTCTTTTGGATGTTGCTAACTGCTAAGGTAAACGGCACCGCTATTCTTGTGGATAATGGACGCAGGTCATTAATTGGCTTAGAATAACGGGAGATTAAAGTCCAACTTACAAAATCCATTACTATTTAGTTACCAGGACTGAATTTAACCACGTAGTTTAAGTAATTTTATATCTGTAGGGATTGTCTTTAACTTCTTTCAATTCAACTTAAAAAGACAATTTGGGTTGCAACTTTTCACTTATCCAGAATGCAATCAATTTTAACCAAACTTAACTTTGTAAGTAACTTAGCTATTTTTTGCTTTTGTTATGCTTTGTCTCCGGTATAACTATTTATTTGGTTACTTTGATTATTAATTACATGGGCATGACAATTATTTATACGCCTACATCTATCTTCGTGATTTTTCAATAATTCGGGTGAGTGATCCGACCCTTGCTTTCTCGGGATTGTTTGCAGTGGCGTGTGGGAACTTGAAATGCACAGCATGTAAACTTCCGTAATACTTTTAACACATAAAATTGATGCCAAGTATTTTATTCCAACAGTTTTTGTCATATTTAATATATTAATAATCATGTACCTCTTGATTGAAGAGGACAGTGGGACGTGATTTAGCATGATCCTGATTCCGAGCTTCTCGTGAACCTGCCATCAATTTTTTATAAGATGAAAAGAATATCACTATTTGTATTGCAAGGATGTCAAGAAGATATTCATTGATAAAAATAAACAATCGATCTTACATTTCTTGCGAGAGAAGCACGTCAAACTTTCCGAATTTAAGTATAAATAAGTTAACATTGGGAATACTAGAATTTCTGACGTTTCCATTTCCAACCCTTCTTCCTCCATAATGATCGCCTCCATCTCATCGCAACCCGATGCAGTTAGTTCTCTCAGCTGTGCAAGAGATTTTACCATGGATGCAAAAAACAGAAACTTGAGGCTATCACAGCAAACCACCTCTAGCTTTGTTAAACGATGGAATCTCACCATTCCACAAGGATTCTTGTTCCATATGTGCCCCAAGCTCGGCAAGAACGATAAGTCCAATGTGGTTAGCTCGGAGAGAGTCTCAACATATCCGCTAGCGCTTGGTCCACCAAGGTCAAAAACTTCTTGCAACGAAACGCAATCTCTGATAGTTAAAGTGTGCAACTTATGTGAATTTACCAGCGACTTGAAGTTGAAAACTTTCGAGAGAGATTTGCAGTCCTCCAACTCGAGAGATTGAAGATTGCTCAATTCAAGCGAAGATTCTTCGCTCCATATATTTTCCAGATTGGGAAGTCCAGACATAGTCAAGGTCTGCAAGGATGGGATTGAAACCTGGCGGACAAACCCGTCAGCAATAGCATTAGGAAAGACAAGCTGGATTTTATACGTGCTATTAGTAGGTTATTCATGACTTTTCAATTTACAAAAATATTTGATAGACAAAAGCTACTTTACGACCCCGAAAGACAACCACTGGGCTTTAATTTTGTTTGCGATTTACTAACAACAAGAGAATTACAGTCGTCAAGAATTAGCTCTCGTTCATTTTACTAATGACAACGGAAATTAATGAACCATAAAGCAAAAAGTAGTTTCAAGGTAAATTACTTCTTAAAAGTTGAGCTACTCCTGCTAGGAAGTAATTTACTGTCTCACAAGGGAAGATTACTACCTTGAAGTAATTTAGCGG
The DNA here is from genome assembly GCA_021437785.1 of Rhodomyrtus psidioides. NCBI lineage: Eukaryota > Viridiplantae > Streptophyta > Magnoliopsida > Myrtales > Myrtaceae > Rhodomyrtus > Rhodomyrtus psidioides. The sequence goes on along the minus strand of JAILYB010000003.1, from coordinate 14,071,487 downwards.
TTTCAAAGAGTAATTTACTACTTCACAAGGAAAAATAACTATCATAATAGTCTAATTACTCAAGTAACTTCCTCCTGTCACCCCTGGACCCTCCCAACTTCCTCCTGTCACCCCTGGTACAAATCAGTACTTCTTTATGGCTACGTACTTCCTCCTACGATCCTTGCATCAACGTGTAAAGTTGCTAGAAATCCCCATCAAAACAACAAATTTAACTTCTCTGTGTTTCGTTCATTGGACTATTATCATCTCGACGAGCCAACCTTTGACTACTACTTCCGTCACTGCCACCTCTTTACAATGTTGGAGAGGTTCATTACGGTTCGAAAGAAATATTTGCAGACCTGGCATCTAACAAAAAATATTCACAGTTTAAAAGTCAATTATGGTATGGTCAACTTCATGAAGAGATGAAGTGGTAGTAGGCTTTTAAATATATCCCAAGCAGCCGCTTTTCTCTCTTAGCTTAGCTTGATTGATCGTATAGCAATGAGCTGCTTGAATCTGATTCCCTAGTTTTCTCACAGAAAGCCTACCGAGACCTATATACACGGCGAGAAGAGGCAAAGAGGTATAATCGGACAGGCGCATTAAGTGAATTTCATACAATCAGTTGGATTTCTGAAAAATGAAGAGAAACAGAAGATTTCTTTATCTAATGGACAAAGAAGGTGGATAAGGTAAATTGGAACCTAATGAACTGAAAATAACAATATGAATATGCATTATAATCTATGTCACATCTAATTAGCGATTAATAAGTACTATATTCTTTTGATAGAAGGTTACCTGTTGTCCATCGAAGAATACAGCTTGAGAGCCAACATGTTTATCTGATGAACTACTCGAAGGAGCCCTCCCAGCGGTTGAAAAGTTTTCTATACCTGGCAAGTCACGCAACTCCAATACATGCAAATTACGCAACTCAACTTTGCCACATTCATCAGCTTGTCCAATCTCCCTCATTGAGTCGCAATCGATAACTCCGATCTCTTCAAGCTGTGGAAGTTCTCTTAGTAATGAAAGAGGAAACAAAACTTCCATCTTACGACAACGTTCGACTCGTATTACTTTTAACGTACTGAACGACATGGAGGAGATATGGTTGTGGCATATCTTCTCCATGTTGATGAGATCCTTGAGAAGTAACGACTCCAACATCTTAAAAGCAATGACGGAAGGCCATTGGAGGATGTAATGGATGGAGGGATTATTCTCAACATGTAGATGCTTCAATTTTGGAAAACCTTCTGGGGATAACTCACAAATACTTTTAGATCCGTTCAATCCATCCAAGTACAAATCATTAGTTTTATCCAAGGTAGTTCGTACACATCCTTTCTGGAGAATATCGTTCATTGGATTCAACTTGAGCTTCAATGCAGTTGATGTCTTGTATTCGCTTGACCAGTGCCATGTACTACCTATTTGGATTCTGTGCTTGGTTAATTTCTGTAGGTTTAAATCCTCGGGCAGGACACTCGGATCAGGAATTGATACATGTAGAGCACACAGATTTTTCATGTTATTCAACTCAATAAGACAGGCATTACTCGGTGGAGTTTGCTCCATGGCATTCCATTGATCAAAGCTATTCTCCATGTACAACTCCTCCAATTTGATCAGGCTTCCTAGCACACCTGGTTCAATTACCTGAAGCCCCCAGCAATTGTTCAAGTCTAATAGCCTTAGCTCTACTAATTGCCCGATTTCTTTCGGCAATCGATAAATTTTGGAGTTCACAAAGCTGAGAATTTGTAACCCTTTCAAGTTGCCAAGACTGGCTACATCATCTACCGAACAACCATCCAGACATAGGGTGTGTAAATTCTCCAAGAGTTGAAACGACAATGGCGAATGAATGAGATGTATCCCTGTGAGATTTAAGACCACGAGTTTCCTCATGGAATTGAAATATGAGCCTGGAACATCAAGAGATTCGTTGTTCGCAAGCAACAAAAACATCTGCAATTCGGGGTAATCTATTTCTTCAGGAAGCTCCTTCATGTCAACGTAGGGAAAGCATATTGCCCTACAACTTTTGAGCTTGTCCTTCGACCACTCTGTTACCAACTTATCTTTATCTTTGAACACGAGAAAAGGGTTATCTCTTGAAGCAACCGATGCGACAAACTCACGAACCAAGTCGTGTATCTTGAAACTATACGCATCTCCATCTCCATCTCCATCCTCTAATAAAAGGGAGGAGTCTTGAAGAGCAAGGATCAATGATTCCAAACTTTCTCTAGCTTCTTCAATGCTGTTGTCTTCTTGAAATAACCCCAAACCCACGCCATACCTCACCAAGTTTTCAAGAGAGGGCTTAGAGACGCCACAGACAACACAGAGCCGTAACACTGACTTCACTCCCTCGCCTTTTAAATGTTCGTAACTCAATTGCAACATCTTATTTACTTTCTCACCAATTCCCTCGTTTTTGGACAGCTTGAGTTGTTTTAAAACATTCTTCCATCCGGACAAATTGGCGTGTTTAAGAAGTTTGGCCATTTGGACAATCAGGAAAGGCAAACCTGCACATTTATGGAGTGCTTCCTCCACCAACGGTTTGAACTCGTCATCGCGAACTTTGTCTCCGACATAACGCTCAAACAATCTTCTTGCCTCTTCCTCTTGCAGCTCACCAAGAAGAATGGGGTCGTCGCAGCCCATTTCCGTTTGCAAGACGTCTCGATTTCTCGACGTCAACAGCAACTTGCATCCTACGACTCTGTTATCATGTCCGCAAGGAATGCCGACTGATTTCAAGTCCAGTCCCTCCCACAGGTCGTCCAATATTATGAGCACCTTCTTCTTCTTCTTCTTCTCCTCATCATTTTCTTGTTTCGTCCTCCCCTCTTCTTCCAACCTCTCGCGCAGAAGCTTCGCTCGCAAGCAGACATTATCTTCCTTCTTTATGTCACTAAGGCCCAACCAGTGCGCGATCTCTCCTTGAATCCTCTTGATGTCTGGATTTTGCGACACGTCGGCCTTAGCGACCAGATCGAACGATCTCTCTTCCTTTATTCTGCTTTCGACCTCTTCCAAAAGGGTGGACTTGCCGACCCCGCCCATCCCGTAAACTCCGACCACGCTGTTGCTGCTATCGGCAAGAGCGGCCATGATTTTACGTATCATCGAAGCTCTGGATTCGAAGACGCCATCGTCCCTGGCAGAAGAAGCGGAGGCTGTCAGGGTGGTCGACTGGACGACAACATCTTTGGCTTCTCCGCTGGTCGGAATCGAAGGAGCAGCGACATTCCCCGGAGCAAGATTGACGAAGCAGATGTCCTTCAATTCCTTGAATGCGCTACCTTTTTGAGCGAGTTCCCGAATGACCTCGATCTTGGCCTTGGCCTCCGTGCTGAACTTATAGCGACAATAGGGGTCGGGAAGTCTCCCGTAGCAACAGGTCTTGCTCGCCTCTTCGAATTTGCCCAACAGGTCTTGCGCCTCCGTCAAGGCTGTGTCGGCACTTTCCTTCCAGTCTGTGAAGGCTCCGTGGAAGTTGCGAACATTATTTCTGGCTTCTTCCGCAAGAAAATCGACCCTCTGAGCCTCATTCTCCAGATTCGCGACTTCCTTCCGAAGATCGTCGGCGAAGCGCTTGGAGGACATGGCGTATACCACTGGACCCTTGAGCAAATTATATGCCCCCTTCAGCAGTTCCCATACAGTAGGAAGGCCACACTGGATAGACATTTCTCTTTGATTTTTTTTTTTTTTAACTTTCCGAGAAAGAGACAGAGAGAAAACAGGGAGAGACAGAGAGAACGATGGAAAAAAGAGCAGGAGATGCTGAAGGAGGAGGAGGTAGAACGGTAGTGCCGAGGAGAAGAAAAAGCGAAACAGAGCAAGAACGATCAGAGAAGAAGACAGGAAGGAGATTTGGGTGCAGAAAAGAACGATGAATCAATCGATCGGTGAGCTTCAGTGAATGATGACACAGCTACTAGAGAAGAAGAGGAGGAGCTGTGCCCAAGAAAGGATGAGAGATCAACGGCTAAGATTTAGCGCCAGGTGATCCAATGATCTAGAGAAAGATGGCTGGCACTGTCCCCATATCATTCTCTACCCTGTGCTATGGACCAATGGTTTAAATTAGCAATATTTATTCACTCTTTCGAGCTCTGCACGAGGTCTCTTCTTTCTGAGAAAATATTCATGTTTTTTTTTTTTGGTCGAAGAGAAAATATTCATGTTGACAACTGCTTTTCTTGCGTGATCCAAATCCGGATCTACTGCCTTCAGATTTTTTAAAAGCAGGGTGGGATCCCCCTGCCTTAAAAAAAAACTAAGGCAGGGGATCCGGGTAAAAAAAAATATATAACCTCATTTCCTTTAAAAAAAATATCAATTTTAAATTTGGATTCAAATTTATCCTCAACTTTATTTTATCTCCAAAAAAATTTCTCAACTTTAGATTCAATCTCAAATTTATTCCAAATTATTTTATATTAAAAAAATATCGTAAACTTTAGGCTCAGTTTCAAATCTATTTCAAACTTTTTTAATCTAAGAAAAAATCATCCATTTTTATTCTAATCTCAATTCTGTCCAATTAGCCCTTTGTCCAAAAATCACAATTAGTCGTCTCTCATTTTCATATTCTAGAACAGCTTCGTTTTGAGGACTTCTTTATTGGGGTATAATTGTTATCCACATGAAAATGCCACATCTTTCTGTACCTATCGTCCTATTACTTTGCTAATGCGATTTTTTTTTTATCGATGTAAAAATACATCTGTCGAGTTGTGATTTGATCACTAGGTACATTGTAACTTATGATTTTTCAGACAAAATAAAATTGGAAATAGATTTGAGATTGCACTTAAAGGGGTTTTTTTGGGTTTTTTTTTTAGACAAAAATTAAGTTCAGGGCAATGGTAAGTGGATGGACACACGCATAGCGACACGAAGTATAACAACCTTTCATCCCATGAAGTTTAGTTTAGGACTTAATTATACACCAGTCAATTTCTCGAGTATAGGAATGGATGATTTTCTGTATTATAGTTTATTTAATAAGCCGGTCACCCATCATCAATGTCCATGTCTCCGTCTTTTCCTCCATCACTAATGGATGAAATATCCAATCTTTCTTCCTTTCTCACCGCTAATGTACTAGTCCTAATCCATCCTTTCATCCTATCTTCCAGGGTTAATAGAAAAATATTGATTAGGTACCAGTACAAGATCTGCTCATTGCGCAGGTCAATGAGATCATATTTAAAATATAGAAGCAACATCATAATTAAGCTAATTGCTAGATTAGAATGTCAATTTTAACTGTTAAATTAGATGTAACTTCAATTAGAATTGATAGATAAGAATCTTTTATTGAATACTGCTACTCCGCACTTGCTAAAGTTAATAAGGAAAATGATCGTGAACGACATGTCGACAACAGACATTGCTTCCTGGTCCCTCATTCTAATTTATCACAAATGATGGGGTTCGTTTGGAGTCGTTACTTCTAACGTCCATGTTCCAAATGTTGCAGTTTTTTATGCTTTTAAAACCATACAGTTTTTCGCAAGTAGAGTTATATGTTTTTTCATAATCTATCAAACATAATTATTGTATTTTGCAAGTTTTTTTGGGAAGAGCAAAACACAGAAAAATGTATCTAAAAAGTCTAAACATATAGAACAAGTTAGCGATGGAAGTTTGAAAAAAAAAATGATGATGGAATTTTTTCGAAATCGCTCTTGCATAGTCCGAGTTGATAATAATCATTCTGAACAACATTATCAATATGAATATAAATCTTATGGAAAAAATTTGAATCTCATTGAAATGGATGGTTTTTTGCACTATTATTACTCCTTTGCTTGACTAATCACTATTGACAATGTCTAGTCTCCATCATTTTCTTCATCGCTGATGGACAAACTTGATTGGCTACTAGTATTTGCATCCTTTCTCTGCCGTTAAAGGACAAATATTGATTATATACCAGTCCGAAGCCCGCTCCTTATGTGGATCAATGAAATCATGTTAACACAATAGAAGTAGCATTGTAATTAAGCTACTTGAAAAGGAAAAGAAAATTGAAGTTTAATTTTCAAAATGATATAAAGATGGAAATAGCTCTAAAATGAAACATAGCCATGTTATTTATTTATATTTTGAATAGCTTACTGACATATTAGATGCATACCACGAGGAAGAAAGATGCGATCGACACGGACTATGGAGTTTGGTAACCTAATCTTAGTTTAGGCCATAACTAAACACCAATCAATTCATTAGGTATAGAAATGGACGATTTTCTATATTATTGTTCCTTTAGTGAATCAATCACCATCACCTTTGTCCACGGCTTCATCCTCTCCTTCACCTCTAATGGACAAACATTGATAATGTAGCCATCCTTTCATCCTTTTCCACCGCAGATGGTCCTTTCATTCTTTTCCACCGCTAATGTAATAGTCCTAATCCATCCTTTTCATGGTTTCTTCCACCATCAATGGACAATCATTGATTAGGTACTGGTCAATAGCGATAGTCACATTATAGGTAATTTCAATTAGAATTGCTAAAAGCATAACGTCTAATGAAATGAAACTTTTTCCGCTCTTTATTAACATTTTAAACTAGTTTGCTTTCTTAAATACTGATACTATGTACAAGAAAAAATTCATATGGGAAAAGATAGTGAGCCACAACTAACATTGATTCATGGTCCCTCATTTTGATTCTAGTTATCGCAAATGCTTCAGTTGGTTTAGGTCTTTTACTCATTTTCTCAATCTTAGCCATGTTTGTTAGATCAGAATGTCAAGTTACTCCAAAATTCTTATAATTGTTATGTATTTTTAAAAATGTTACGGCTAATTTCTAACAAGAAAATGGTATGACTCATTGTTGTTATGAGGGATGTTCTCATTCTAATTAAGTTGGCGAGGATCCTTTGCATAATAACTACTTAGTTTATGAGGAATAAGTGCATATGAACAAATTACCATATAAAGCTATCATTCTACTAAAGTAAGTACATTTCTGTATCATTTCTCAAGAAAATGATAATGTCAACATAAAATCATTAATTCGACAAAAATAAAATAAAATCATCAGTCAATTCCTTGGTATAGAATTGGATGATTCAACAATTGCATAATAAAGATGCTAACCTAACCTTAGTTAAGACATTAACTGAATACCAATCAATCCTTTAGTATATAAATGGATAATTCTCGCATTTTTGTTCGTTTACTGGCCAGTTACCATCGTCATTGTCCATGTCTCCTACCCTTTCCTCCACCCTTGATGGACAAACATTGGGAAAAGTACACTATAAGTGCCTTAACTTTCGTACGGCGTGCACTTAAGTGCCTTAACTTTCAAAGTGTTCACTTGAGTGCTAACTTTCTTTCAACTCGTGCACTTAAGTGCCTTAACTTTCAAAGTGTTCATTTTAGTGTCTAAACTTTTAAAAAGCGTTCACTTAAGTACCAACTTCTTCTAAAATCGTTCACTTTAGTGCCAATTTCGATGAGCCACGTCACTGTCCATGTCTCCTACGCCCTACCCTTTCCTCCACCCTTGATGGACAAACATTGACGAGTTGTCTGTCATTTCATCCTTCCCCACCACAAACGGTCCTTTCATCCTTATTTACTATTCCTATTCATCCTTATTTACTATTCCTATCCATCCTTTCATCCTCTCATGCATGTTAATGGACAAACATAGGTACTCGTCCTAAATACCCCCTTGCGCAATCAATGAAATCATATCAACAATATAGAAGTAACATTATAATTAAGCTATAGGGAAAAAATGAAGTTTAAAGTTACTGCTTCATGTATTGAACAACAACTTTTTTTTCATAACTTTCTATATATTTGTATAATAGATTTGGGTTAACTTCATTCCATATATCCAACTAACATTTTGGTCGTTAGTTGAAAATAAGTATTATCTTTTAAATTCTCACAGATCAGTTGACAAAAAGCCCCTCAAATCTTTCTTTTAAGTGAAGAACTCGGTTTAAAGTTGTTTACATTTTTCTTGCCAACTATAATTCTTAGATTAGAATGTCAAATTACTCCTAATTCCATGTGTCTATATGAACATTTTGACTAATTAAAAATGTTATCATAAAATTATGAAGAAAAGATGTTATGGCTATTTAAAGAAAGTAAATTCACAAGTAATAGCTCACAATTTCCCATAAAGAAGGAAAATTCGATATGTACATATATCGATTCTAGAATTTTTTTACGCCTGATTTGGCCTTTATTTATTTATTTTATCTTGGTTTGGTAGGGCAGTTCCTGGGTCGACCTTGGAATTGGCCGTTGCAGTTCTAGGCTGTTATATGGTAAACCATTGCAATTCATGATTTCAAAAATAGAGAATCAGCTTTAACAGAGTTGATTCCAACTTGGTTTGAAGCATATATCTATCCTGAAATATCACCACTAATAAGAATATGCGGATAAAAATATAAATCAAATAAATGTTGCCATTTTCTTTGACAGTTGCCCTTTTAACAAGATAAAAAGTTCATTTCATTTTTACCAACAGCTTTAATCTATGATCCTTTCGGAGTCAAAGTTTGGTAATGGTGAGTGAAGATGGACCCACTGATACATAGCATAGGGCAACGTGGTCCTTGGCGTCAGATGCAAAGTATTAGCGCCGATTTGAAGTCCTTAGTACAATGATTATTTTTTTCCAGAACACCAAGACTTTTCAAAAATAAATATGACAGAGCAATCAAATAATGTATTTGTTGGAAATTAAACCAAATTCATAAATGTCGAGACTATCAAGATGTTGATTTGATGAACAAAACGTCGATTTGATGAACAAGATGATTACAAGACACGCTTATTTATAGGTTTAAAACATGACTCTTGACATATACTAGATACATTAATAGACGCAATAATAATTAATACTTATCCAAATGCGAACGGACTCTTAAAATACTTTAATTAATAACAATTCTTGAAAATTACACAATAATAAAGATAACTTTTGGTTTGTGCATTGGCTTATGCATGCATCTTGGGAGTCCCCCATATTTAGGAAAGGAAAGATGAGAGATTAAGGAATATTTAACAATTATTTTTAATCCAAATTTAGAAGGCAAGTGATTCAATAATTACTTGCGATCTTCTTAATATATGCACAGGTCTTTCATGGAACATCCTTTGTAAAAATGTAAGGTTGAAGAGGTCGTTGATTTTCTTAATGTGATTGAGTAATTTAATATTCTCAAGTGTATTTTTACAGCAACATCAAGTTCAAAGTATATTCGACCAAAAAACAAAGTTCAAAGTGCAATCTACATTAATCTTCAAGTTATATTTTAGCGAAACTTTATTTTAACTTCTAAAAAAATTCATATATTGTATTTAATTTCTTACCAATTTTTCTCATAGAGATGTTAAAGTATGAGGCCAACAATATTTCTCTATCTCGACATGAATGTCTATATAATATATTATATAATAGTAATTTGAGTAAAAAACACTTACAAATAATCATGACAGGGACCAGATTAAAATTCACAAGGTTAAGAAAAATAGTTAAATTGAAGTATGAATAAAGGCAAAATAGATTAAAACTAACACTTGGATATGGAGGAATAATATATCGTTGAAGCACTTTCACCAAATATTATTGCGTGAAGAATGGAAGCCCCTAATATTAGGGGTAAGTGGTTCTGAAGTTCCTTTGAAGTTTCACTTGAACCCTAGAATCTAATCATCAAAACTAATTCCCAATTTTCTGAAGCCTGGAAGCTACCCTATCATAGGTTCTGAGGTTGGTTGTAGAGTCTAATGAAGTTCTACCAGTGTTCTTAATTGAATGATTGAGGTGAATTATCACATCTAATAATCATCATTTGCCGTTACAATCCATTGACTATAGGTCATATTTAGATACACAAAAAATGTGAAACATTAACAAAGTAAAACTCTCAGCCATGGATTTCAGAAATAACTTGTATTATCGGCAAACCGAATAGACAAGGGATATCATGTTAGCATCATGATATGATTAACATGCAGTGAATATAAGATTAGTAAGTGCTTTCGAGAACAAAATAGAAACTGAGGGAGAATAGTTGTAGTCATACCCTCTCAAGTGAAAAGTGTGTTTCTTGGTCTGAAATGTCCTGATGATCATCTCTCTGAGGCCACTTGTTCTTGGTTGCCATAAAGGAAACATGTTTAGTTTGTCACAATGTGTCACTCTCAAATTTTTCAAGAATGACCAGTTCAAAGTAGGCAAGTTAGGGCAGAAACTCTTAAGCTGTGGCATCTCATGGAGCATCAGAGAGGTTAATTGTGGGAAAAGTACTTGAGCAGTTGTGTAATGTGGAGTGCTATCCTCACTTGCGACTATTTCCTTGATTGCACAAAACTCCACTCGAATTTTCTCCAATTGGCTTAGACTTGTAGCCACCCAATGCGGAAATAAATTTTCAAGGCTCTTACAATTCTCAACCTTCACTTTCCGTAAATATTCAAAAGTGAGAGTATCTTGAGGACTATCTGTCCATATTTTGCTTAAGTTTTCCATGTGAGAGAAATATCGACTCAAGCTTAGGAAATTGTACTTGCCATATGCGAAAAAAATGACACCATAAATTTGATGACATTGAATTACGAACTTACTTTCCTCCCATAAATCACAAAAATTCTAGAACTTGATAGTGACACAATCAAGGAAAGGTCACTTGATGCTTTCATTTTAATGTACTGATGACTAATAAGGGCGAGTACATTGCATTGGAACAAGCATGAAATGCGATGCGACAAAATAAACTCACTCACGGTCTGTACCACCCGTTAATACTCATGCACAAAAAAGAAAAAGAAAAAAGGAGAACATTTCACTTAATTACGATCCAAAGAACGAAATGACGATCTCAAATAACACTTGAATACTTTTACAATTTTCCTAAAAATGTCGCGTGGCGAGAAATTTTAAGGCAGGTTTCTCACACTAATAAGGATCACCGGGAAAATGCAACTTTCGTGAACAAATAAAACATGTTATGCAAAAATAGATTCTAATTTTTTTTAAAAAAAATGAAACGATTGTTTTAGCTGCTATGAATTGCTCAATTAAGAAGTTTCTTACACCCGTTAATCCCTGGAATTTTCACTTCATCGTGAATCACGTTATTGCAACTTGTCCCTACCAAAAAATCAGGCGACTAGTTTCACGCTTCATCTTTGATTTCGGTAATTGGGTTACAATTATGAAGTTTTAGTTTAATCAATTTGTGATGTGTAACCGGAGGATTTCGGAGGCCAAAACAAATGAAAGCAAATAATAATAATAATAATAATAATAAAAGAGCGGATGTCGCATTGCAACTTCCATTTGACAAGATGTATAATCTAAACATCAAAAGCATTGGATAAAGAAAGAGAAGACTGACCTGTGGAGTAAAAAGTGAAGGAGTGCGGTGGTCTATCTCCATCAAAGGTTGCCTAGTTAAACTTCTCATCTTGGGACAATAGGCGATGACCAGCTCTCTTAATTTGGGGCATTCCAGCGAACAGTTCTTCCCTGAGAGAAAATTAGTCATATTGGGCAAGCACTCCAGCTTCATCCGATAAAGACGTGGGAATACAATCTTCTCCACTGCGCTTCCCTGCCCTTCTTCCTCTGCGATCACTCCTTCCATTTGACCACACTCCTTTATTTCCATCACCCATAAATTGGCAAGACACCGAGCCATCGATGGAGTGAAAGCATGTCTCAAGTTGCTGCATTTATAAAGGGTGAGGCTAAGTAACGTATCGAAGCGCAGCGCCCCTTGAAGATGGTTGTTCCATAGTCGCCACAATTTTGGTAGATTGACCAAGTCTAGATATTGTAAGCTAGGCAGCACCCGAGTGCTTCGCGCACCCTCCGGCCCTTTAAGATTGAATACTTCTTCTACCGACTCGCAATCGCGCACTTGCAAATTGTTCAGTTTGTTTAAAGCAAGCATCAATCTAGATGGAATAGTGTTAGTAAATGTTGGACATTTATCCACCACTAGTGATTCTAATTGCCAAGAGGGCTCGATGGGAATAAGTCCTCTGTGCCATTTTTCAATTAGCTCAGGAAACTCAGACAGCCGCATCAACTTTACTCCCGTCCCCGGCCCCTGCCCCTGCCCCTGCCCCGGTTCTCCGTTCCTGGCCCTGGTCCCCGGCACCAGCCCTGGCACTGGTTCCCGGCCCTTACCCCCGAGTCCCGGCCCCCGGCATGGCCCCGGCACCTGGCCCCAGCCCCAGCCCCCGTCCCCGGCCTCGGCCCGGGTCCTGGTCCCCGACCCTTGCCTCGGCCCCGGGTCCCTGTCCCTGCCCCGGCCCCGATCCAGGGATCGGTCCCCAAGATCGGCTTCAGTCCCGTTTTCAAAGAAAGTGAAATACTCAAATTTGGGAAAGTGTTTTAACCTTTTTATTTTGGGGAATTCACTTTCCTATTTTAATGAATAAAATCTTTGTTGACTGGAAAGTACTTTCCGTTGACCAAATCATTTTCCACGAACCAAACAGACGAAATTCCTGAAAACACTTTCCCTGAAAACACTTTCCTCAAAACAAACACATCCTAAATGTAAACTTCTAGTTAGCAAAGTGCAGCAAGACCATCTAATTTCACAGAATTTGATAACCGATGCATACCATTTTTTTACAACATATTTTGGATGGTGATGTTGAGGTTTTCCTCCCAAAACCACGCTTCTGTTGAGACTTGTACTCTCTCCAACTTTGGCGCCTTTATTGGTCCCTCAGAGAAGAACTTCATGCTCGGACATCCACTCACAATGACATCTTCCAAGAGTGGGAACATCAAAGTGCATTTACTTGAGCTGAAACATCTCAGCCCAGCCAACCCATCAAGCTCCATATACTTCAATTGTTTGAAAAACACCACAAGCCCCTCCTCACCTCCATCATCACAAATGACTTCTGTCAACATCTTACATTTACTTATCCGTAATTTCGTGAGTTCCACCAAATTTAGGGCTATTGTCGGGGTGAACATCTTTGATAACTGACGCAGAGAGAAGCGAATCTTGGAAAATAATTCCAAAGAAAACACGAATTTGATTGAATAATGATGATAAGATGTCGATTACAAAAGATGGACGCCCTATATATAGAGATAGAGCTCCTTTAAGCATCAGAATAATTAAAGATAACAATATCAAAATCATATATATCCTATCCTAATAGAATTTGAATTAAAGATAACAAAATTTAGGAATATTCTAAATTGCCTAAAACAGAAAACTGCCAAAAAAGTGGTTTAAACGATCCGAGATCGTTTGACCCAAGATCCGAAATTATCAGCGAAATCGCGCCGGCTTTTGGCAATCCAATTTGGCGAGATAATCGCATGCCAATTGTTCTACATCAGTCCCCTCCTCTTCAGAAGAACTCGCCCTCGAGTTATCATCAGCATAAAGCGGAATATCTGGAGGGTGATATTCGAACAGGTCAGCCACGTTGAATGTTAGAGATATGTGTAGATCAACAGGAAGGTCAACAACATATGCATTGTCGTTGATCTTCTTCAGGATGCGGCAGTGACCAATCTTCTTCTGCTTCAGCTTGTTATAGGTGCCCACAGGAAATCACTCCTTGCGTAGGAAAACCATCACCTCATCACCAACTTCAAAAATCTTGGAACGACGTCGTTTGTTAGCAGCATCCTTGTATTTCGAATTTGAAGCAGCAATTTGTCGCGCTACATCAGCTTGAACCTCCATAATTTTCGTTGCGAGATTTTCTGCTGCGACATTATAACCAGGGATCTTTGGCAGGGGAACCAAATCCAGAGTATGTTGTGGAGTCTGCCCGTAGATAACTTCAAAAGGAGACTTACCAGTCGAACGATTGACTGTGTTGTTGAAGGCGAACTCAGCAGGGGCGATAAAGCGATCCCACTGCTTGGGCATGTCGCTACAAAGACAGCGAATAATATCAGCCATGGTACGATTGACAACTTCTGTCTGCCCATCAGTCTGCGGATGGAAAGAACTACTGTACTGCAAATCAGTTCCAAATAAACGCCATAAATAACTCAGGAACTTGGTGTCACGATCAGAGGTGATCGTTTTGGGCACACCATGCAAGCGGACTACTTCACGAAAGAATAATCTCGCCACATGGGAAGCATCCGAAGTCTTCTTGCAGGGGATGAAATGCGCCATCTTTGAAAACCTGTCAACCACCACAAAAACAGAGTCTAAACTGCGTTGTGTTCGGGGAAGTCCCAACACAAAATCCATAGAAACATCTATCCAAGGACTAGTAGGAATAGGCAGAGGAGTGTATAATCCAGTATTCTGAGAATGACCCTTGGCAGTCTGGCAAGTATAACACTTATTAACGAATCGTCCGACATCCCTCTTCAATTGGGGCCAATAGTACCTATCCTCAACCAATGCGACAGTTTTGTCTCGACCCAAGTGTCCACCCAAGGTGCTGCCATGAAGTTCTCGAATGAGCTGCTCGCGCAATGATCCCCGAGGAATACACAATCTATTCCCAAAGAACAGGAACTTGTCCTGAATGATCATATCCCCACTACAACCTGTTTGTGAACAAGTTTCCCATATCTTACTAAAATCATCATCATTAGCATAAAGAGAACACAGATGATCCAAACCAACAACATCATTGCGCATGGTCACCAATGTTTCAGCACGTCTACTCAGGGCCTCTGCAACTTTATTCAAGTGTCCCGCCTTATGACGAAGCACAAAATTAAACTGTTCCAAAAAAGAAACCCACCTTGCATGCATCCTGTTTAGATGTTTTTGGCTCTTTATATACTTAAGAGCCTGATGATCCGTATTTAGTACAAACTCCTGCTGATAAAGATACGGCTGCCAATGCTTAATAGATCGCACGACAGCATAATACTCCTGCTTATATGTAGACCATCGCTTGCGAACATCATTAAGTTTTTCGCTAAAATAGGCAATAGGCTTACCTTCTTGTGAAAGAACAGCACCAATCCCTATTCCAGACGCGTTGCAATCCAGCTCGAATACTTTCTCAAAGTCAGGAAGCATCAATACTGGAGCAGTGGAGAGATTTTCTTTGATAAGCTTGAAGCTGGCTTCAGCTTCATCACCCCAACGAAAATTTCCCTTTTTCAAACAATCCGTGATTAGGGCCATAATAGTGCTGAAATTTCTGATGAAGCGCCGGTAGAATGTCGCAAGGCCATGGAAACTACGGGCCTCACCAATATTCTGGGGTACTGGGCAACTGCGGATTGCAGTCACCTTTTCTGCATCGACGCGAAGTCCATCTGCTCCAACAACAAAACCCAGGAAAAGAAGCCGTTCTGTCATGAAACTACACTTCTTCAGGTTTATAAACAACTTGTTCGACTGCAAGGCCAGCAGGACATCTCTCAGGTGCTCCATGTGCTGCCGATCATCTGGGCTATATATCAGAATGTCATCAAAGAAAACTACCACAAACTTGCCAATAAAAGGTTTAAGAACCTGAGTCACAAGCCACTCATACAAACCCGCACTAGTTTTAAAAGCTGTCTTCCACTCATCACCAGGACGAATGCGAACTTGGTGGTATCCGCTACGCAAATCAATCTTTGTAAAGACTCTCGATCCAGCGAGTCTGTCAAGCATATCATCCAGTCGGGGAATCGGGAACCTGTACTAAATGGTAATCCGGTTAATGGCACGGCTATCAACACACATCCGCATACTTCCATCTTTCTTCGGTGTGGGAAGCGTAGGAACAGCACAAGGACTTTTGCTTTGGCGCAAGAAACCCTTCCGAAGGAGCTCTCCCACTTGATCTTGTAAAATCTGGTTCTCCTTCGGATTCATCCGATAGTGCGGTAAGTTAGGTAGACTAGCACCTGGAAGAAAGTCAATCTCATGCTGGATATCCCTCAAAGGAGGTAATCCTTCAGGTAAGTCTTCGGGCATAACATCGCTGAAAACCTTCAGCAAGGGCTTAAGAACTTCAGGAATACTAATAACAGCTTGATGATCTCCCTTATCCACAATCATATACATCCCTTTACGCTTACGAACATTCAGCATAACACCTACATCTTGCTTCTTCACGATCAGAGAATTATTATTCTTCGGTTTCAATGTAATCTTAGTCTTTTTCCACACGAAAGAATAAGTATTCTCCCTAGCTCGATGGGTAATATCTACATCATACTGCCACGGTCGCCCCAGTAATACATGACAGGCATCCATCTCCACAACGTCACAAACAATGATATCCCTATACGTTTTCCCAATAGAGATAGGTAAATGACACAGTTGGTTTACCTTAAGTTCAGCTCCTTTACAAATCCAACCGATTGTATAAGGGGCAGGATGCGGCTCTGTCTTCAGTTGTAGATGATCCACCAAGGCCTTTGAAACTATGTTCTCGCAACTTCCGCTGTCGATGATGACGTCACATACTTTGCCCTTAACGGTACATTGAGCGCGAAAAAGTTGATTCCGTTGGGTGTCTTCAATCCGCGGGGCAAGCAATAAACGTCGGACTACACAGTTGACATGATCACCCTCTTCAGCATCTATCTCTTCTTCATCCGCCCACTCTTCATCATATGCATCTTCATCATGCTCGACGATATTAGCCATCCTCCGCCTTGGACAATCGCTGGAACGGTGGCCCAATTCGTTACACTTATAGCACCTTATTGGCTGAGGCTTGGCATAAGGATTCTGTGCACTCGAATTAGGCATACGAGTGTTTGATGCCATCGGTTCTTTGGACACTCCTGCGGTACTCCCCGAATTTCGATTCGTATCATTGTTTTGCTGTGTCGAAGAACCCGAAATTTCAGTTTGCTTTCCCTTTCCGAACGATCCGCGACTCGAGTAATTATTACCCCGAGTATTAGGGCCAGCTCTTTCCAATTGCATCTCAACCTTCCTCGCCATCTCCTGGGCATCATCGACAGTAAACAATCGATGCAGGGACACTTGATCCTGGATATTGAGTCGCAACCCGTTGATGTACCAAGCAGTCTGTTGGGCATCTGATTCTTCAAGGTTATTGCGGGCAGAGAGTCGAAGAAATTCTTCTGTATAGGCTTGGACGGACCGATTCAGCTGCCTGCAATTCTGAAATTGCTGAAATAGCAACTGCTCATAATTCGATGGGAGGAACCGCTTCTTCAACTTCTGTTTCATCCGATTCCATGTCCGGATTGGGGCCAATCCTTCTCGACGTTGGGCTAATTGAGTCTGCTCCCACCAAGCCGAAGCGCCACCCTTCAGTTTGTACGCGACAAGCTTTACTTGGCGTTATTCTTCGATCTCCATAGCATCGAAAAATTTTTCGACCTCCCAAATCCAGTCCATAAAATCTTCAATATCTAGGTTACCGTTGAAAGTAGGGAGATCTACCTTCAATTGATACTGCTCAGGATCTCGGCGATAACCTCCGTGTTGGCGACCTCCACGAACGTACTCATCCTGGAATCCTCTATATTGTCGACCTCCACGAATAGGCATGTCCTGGAAGTCCTCTTCTTCTTCGTCTTCAGTATCCTCGACATAGTTTTGACGTCTATGTCGGGGATTTCCTCCACGCTCCATGGCAACTTCGGGATCACGAGCGACAGGAATTCGCTCGGCTGGAAGAACACCAGGGGCTTGGTTTGTGGACAAACGCTGGATGGCCTCAAGGATCTCTTGAAACCTCCGATCGGTTTGATCCACGAATTGGTTGAACTCCGTCCGTGTAATAGGCTCGTTTTCACGGCCCTCAGCTACGGGGAGATTGACATTCACGTTATTCACCATCGTCACAGGAGAAACCTGCTCTGATACCAAATGACGCAGAGAGAAGCGGATCTGGGAAAACAATTCCAAAGAAAACACGAATTTGATTGAATAATGATGATAAGATGTCGATTACAAAAGATGGACGCCATATATATAGAGATAGGGCTCCTTTAAGCATCAGAATAATTAAAAATAACAATATCAAAATCATATATATCCTATCCTAATAGAATTTGAATTAAAGATAACAAAATTTCGGAATATTCTAAATTGCCTAAAACAGAAAACTGCCAGAAAAGTGGTCTAAACGATCCGAGATCGTTTGACCCAAGATCCGAAATTACCGACGAAATTGCGCCGGCTTTTGGTAATCCAATTTGGCGAGATAATCGCATGCCAATTGTTCTACATCAATAACCCATCACAAAATGACACGTCTAGAGTCTTGAGATGTTGAAAAAATCCTGATAATGGTAGTATTACATTTAGCTCGTGCCATGGGCCTTCTTTGGCTTCCACAATGTTGCTCATCTCTTCTAGTTCAGAATTGCGTACAACCAGCTCTTGCAAGTTGGTTAAACTCCGAACAAGATGACATGTGGACATTGCAGATTCCTTCGAGAAATTATGAAGCTTGAGAACTTTAACCTTGCAGAAGAATTCTCCGTCCCGAGAATGCCCATGCCATAACTCCATCCCTCCATTTAAATCCAATTTTAACTCTTGCAGATTGGAGAATGTTGTTGACACCTGATTTTTGATCAAGTCTTTTTGCAATTATATTTTGAAAAATCACAAAAAATTCATAAAAGGTCAAAAAATTACAAAATCAACTTTGGTGGCCTTGGCCAAGCCCAAGGAACCATTCTTGACATAAAAATAATTTTTCATATTTTTCACATTTTTTAGCATTTTTAGAAAATAGGAAAATATTAGAAAAATCAACAAAAATAGAATTTGAGGTCACAAAAATATAGGAAAATAGTCAATATTTTTATTTTAAATCCCTTGTCATTTTGACCTCATCAAGAGTCGAAATTCAAGTTTAATTTTGTGTGTTTCTTTGTAACGCACAGGGTTAAATTTGTCAAAAAAAATACGTTTTGAGTCTTTCTATTTGCAATACTTTGCATTTTAAGAGTCTTGACATTCGACTTGATTGCCCCACATTCCAATTTGGTTTAATTGTGCGCTGATTTGATCAATTTTGACTTTAGGGACCTAATTGCATGAAAATCTTTTCATTTTAGTCCCTATGGTGCCAATTCTGAAATTAAACTTTTCTGAGGGACACCCATAGAACCCCAATACTTCCTCCCTATAGTATTTGACCTCCTGAGTCTAATGGGGGGCTCAATTTGAGCCAATTCCTCCATTAAGAACGTCAATTTGACAAAAGTCAATTTCGGATCTTGTCTTAGAGTTGGGGCTTTTGTATAAATCAAAATCAATTCAGCCCAATTTTACCATACTTAGGTAAATTCCATGGTATGAAATTCGATTATGGAGTCGATTTCATGATTTTGGAATATTTGGACGCCCGATTTGAAGGAAAATCCCAAAATCGGGTTGACTGGGTCGGGTTGACCCGACCCAGTCAACCCGTTGACCAAAATTAGGCCATGAGCAGAACACCTTCTGCTGGCTCTTCTTCTCCTTCGCGCACGAACAGAAAAAGGGCAGAGAATGATCAGTTGAGGAGGACAGTTGAGGGGAACGGCAATCGGTTAGGGGGCGTTCGCCAACAAACGTGCGAAAAAAAAGAAAAACGAGGAGAAAAAAAGAACGAAGACGAAAAGGAGAGGAAGTGAAGAACAGAGAGCTCTGAGAGAGAGAGAGAGAGAGAGAGAGAGAGAAAGGAAGCCGCGAGCTTCAAAGGCTCGGCCACGGCGGGCGGCGAGAAACCGAAGCTTCGGGTATATCCTCCGAGCTTCGTGACGCCCCAAGGAATCTCCAGAACCGAGCGGTGTCGCATTTCATCGCCGAAATAGGTGAGGTCTTCCCTCGAGCTTCCTCTCGGCCTCCAATGGCAACTCAAGCTAGAGTCGATCATTTGCCGCGATTTTTGTTGCAATCGTTTTGTCTCGCTTCACTGAACATTTTTGCCTTTGATCGCATGCTGTTTCATGGCCTAAATCGCCGAGTCTATCCCTTGCCATGGCCGATCGGTCGCGAGCTCCATAGCTCGTTCTAGACCAAACCGAAGCTCCACGATGGTCAGGTAAGTCTTCTCAAACTCCATAGATGCTGTATGATAGTTAAAAATGCTTGTTCAACGTTAGATACGGCCAGGGCGGACGCCCACCGGAGATTAGCTTCGGTCGGAGATGGCATGTGTGCGAGTTGTGGTTCTGCTATGTCAAGGCTCTGGTATGTTGTAGAGCTCGATGAAACAAGTCTATTGGCGTTGATTTCGCGAGATTTGGGCATCAGAAGGCCAAGATATGGCCTTCCGACGAGGCGCCGGCGAGGGAGTGCCGGCGCCGGTTGTCTTCCCCGGTAAGCAGTTGACCGGTCAACGGTGGTTGACCGAGTCAACGGCCACGTGGCACTGACGTGGCGCCCACGTGGCAGCCACGTCAGCCGGTCGGTTACAAAATAAAATAACAAACTCGATCCGACGATACTGGATGAAACACGTGTCACGATCGTGAAATTTTAAAGATAAAAATGATTTTCAGAAATAAAGAAATGCCGTGGATCGGACGGTCGTGATTCAACGTTGCATTTCAATCGTGGCCGTCGATCGCTTTTATTACATCAAGCCGTTCAAATGTCAACACGTGGTAAGATCTGGTCCGTTGATCCCTTATGAAGATCAGGCCGTCCGCGGGTCCGCTACGTGGCGCAATCTAGGCCCTCCGTTCAAGTTTAGGCGGGAATTTGAAATTCCAGCCGGAATTAGGAAACGGCGCCGTTTCGGGTTGGGGTCCGAGTGGGTCGGACCGCCCACCCGCGGGCTGTGGGCCGGGTCACCCGATCCGGCCCGAATAACATTTTTTTTTAAATAAAAAATTTCCGAAAATGATTTTAAAAAATAAAAAAATCAGAAAAATCTTGGAAAATAAAAAAAAATGCTAGAAAATTCCAGAAAATTCCAAAACAATGTGGAAAAATTGTAGAAAAATCCTAGACACTCCAGAAATCCCCAAAAATCGAGGATTGACCACAGACAACTGGTCAACCCTATTTTTGGGGTTTCTTATCCGTTCTTCCAAGACTTGACGACATTACCCTTTAGGGGTAAGTCGCCTCTGCTGTGTATGCGAGATAAGGCCGATAATGCCAAGGTGAGAATTAGGGTCGATTAGACGACCAATTCTTAGGCTTGGGTTTTCGAGTCCCGTCCATTTTCTAAAAAATGACGATTTTGCCCCTCATTGGGAAAATCGTCTTTTTTGTTCCGATCAAGTTCTGAAAATTGCTTAAAGTTAGGGCTTGGGTCAGGTAGACGACCAGCCCTAATATTTGAGATTTTCAGTCCTCATTTTTGTCCAAAATGACGACTTTACCCCTCTAAGGGTAAAATCACTTTTAAATTCCAGAAAAATCCTGGAAATTCCCGAAAAATAGGAAATGGATTGGATTGATGGCCAATCCTATTTCCCCCGTCTTTTGACTTCCCAATTCGTCTAAAATGACAAGTTTTCCCTTTCGAGGCAAATTGTCCCTGAATTGTTCAAAATTACGATTTTGCCCCTCATGGGCAAATCATGCCAAAATCATTCCTAAGCCTTGATTGATATTTCTCTAGGCTAATAGGGCCTCATTAGGGATGCCATGCTGCTTTCATGTGTTTTATCCGCATGTACTGGATCCTTGATTTGTGCACTTATTTCTATTGATTGTGAGTGATAGGGTAGTCATTCCCTTCTACATGAACTCCTAGATTTAGGATCTGTACCCCACTCGTCTGTATGAAATCCTAGGATCAGATAAACCATTCAGCTTAGGTACCGAAAGGGCGTCAACTCTGACAGTTGGCGTAACTAAGTCCCCGAACCCACTTCTCTGGTTTCCGCAGAAATCGAATAGACCACTCCCAACTATTCGATGGGGTTTTCCGATCGTACCCTCCACGAAACGATTGGTGGCGACTCCTTGGCATGTACACTCATCACATGTCACTAGACCACACTAAAGGTCGACCACGTATATCCAGCAGTTGCGATTTGGGTAATGGACCTTGAGAGAGGCCCGCGTCCGATCAGTCAGCGATCGGGCGGCCCATTAACACTCCGCTCGAGAGGGTCGCGACAGACTGGCGACTCCACTGGGGACTCTATTCTAAACCAGAATCTCTGGTTACGAATTCCAGAGGACTTGAGCCGATTAAAAAGTTGTTTGGTTTATCTGACCTTGTTTTCTGCAGATGCTTTCGAAGGTGAGGTACGTACACTAACCATTGTGTTAGATGTTTTTGCAGATTGGAGAAATAAGGGGTGGAGTGATTGTTGACATCTTTTCCTGCAGGTTGGAGTTGGGAATGTATGTTTACTTTACGCACATACTGAAGCGGTGTTTGATACAAACTGTTGTGCATGACCTTGCATTGTGATGATCACGACACATCGCACACACTGGCGGTCAAACCCCGACTGCAACCACCTCTAGGTTATCTTAGATAGGGAAATGGTACGAAAAGGATCTTGTGTTTGATGGCACTTGAGACTTTCGTATTCGTTCCCGCCTACCATCTGCATTGGCGATATCTAGCCCTCTTGGGTAGATACCCTTGGGGAGGAATCTGCCTCATGTGGATCGTGGGAGCCTGAGCCATAGGTTCCTCACCTGATTTTCGATTTTTAGAGTATACCCACTTGTCTCATGCGCATGTCTGTGAGAGGTTGGTATACCTAAAACCAAAAAAAAAAAAAAAACCGCTGATCACTGTAAGTATGACTTCTCTCTCTACTTGTTCACTTCCTAGTGAAATTTCATGATAGAAAATTCATGGAAATCAACCGAATGCCCTGCGTGTTTGAGTTTACAAATGAAATTTTTTGACAATGAATTTTAGATACAAAGTTGAAACACTTCTAAGCCGTCCCTACGGAATAGATGATTCATCCAAATTTTCAATCATGGATTAAGATGACATTTCTTTTGTCTAAAATTCTTCCATTTCAAGATTTTGGGGCATAAAGTTAAGGCCATGTTTGCAATCACATTTTGTGTAGTGAGTTCTTAAAACAAAGATCACATGATTTTCACAAGAAAAATGTCACAAAGCAATCTTTCAAGATTAATGCCCCCGTTTGCGTATTAAACGTTTGGAATTAAATGGGTGTTTGATTGATGACCATGGATCGATCTTTTAATGACGTATCCTCTTATCTTGAAATCTTGGCGGACATCAGATGCCCGTTGTCGCGACCCGTCCGAAATCGGACGCGGCTAATGGATTACCGATCGCGGCCCCCACTCTTTAATGTGGATCGCGGGCTTTGGATCTGCGCGGGCCCTCCCAGGCCCATACCAAATCGCGGCGGGAGTATGTTTTTTGAGGGATTCGACGATAAAAGTCGATCGCTTTCGACCTTAGTGTGGTCGTGGTGGCATGTGCAACTTGTGCATGCATTTGGAGTCGCCACCGGTCTTTCTTGGAGGGTAGACCGGAAACCTTACTGACCGATTGGGAGAGATCGATCAGTTCTGCGGAACCAGAGATTTTGTGTTCGGGGACTTGATTACGTCGGTGTCATTACCAACGCCCTTTCGGTACCTAACGCGAGTGATTTTCTTAACTAAGAGTTAATGCAGGCGCGATTTTGGGTGAGATAGGTATGAGTCAAGGTTTCATGCAGATTGGAAGACTAGTCCTATCAAATCACAGTCAATATAATGAAAGCGCAAGTCAAGTGCATAAATAAGTCATGTCAATACACATCAATTTCAATCATTGGCCTCCTAGTATAGCTATAAGGGCTCAGGGAAGATGTGATTTAGGGCTAGGGGTAAAATGGGAAGATTCGGGGACAATTAGCCCGAAGGGTAAAATTGTCATTTTTTGGAAGGTTTGGATACCTAATTACCCAAAATATTCCATGGCCAGTTGATTGTGGCCATTTCCCATTTTTGAGAATTTTTTTGGAATTTCTTGATTTTTCTTCAACTTTTGGAAGACGATTCGCCCAAAGGGCGAAATCGTCATTTTAAGAAGGGTCGGGGTTCAAAACACCCGGAATGAGCCTTGGCCAGTTGTTTGTGGCCATTTCCTATTTTTTGGGATTTTCCTGGATTTTTAGAATTTTTTTTGGAAGACGGTTTGCCGGAAGGGCAAAACCGTCATTTCTGAAAAGATCGGGGGTCGAAAGACCCGAAACAGGTCGTGGCCAGTTGAATGTGGCCATTTCCTATTTTCTGGAATTTTTTAGAATTTTTCTGAATTTTCCGAATTTTTTGAATTTTTTATGATTTTTCTATTTTTTATTGATTTTTTGAATTTTTTATTATTTTCTGAATTTTTTAATATTTAAAAATATTTTCCGGGCCGGGTAAAACCCGGCCCACGCCTCTCGGGCGCCCGGCCCGACCCTAGGGGTCGACACCGGCCTAAAACGACACCGTTTTATTTTTTAAATATTTTATTATTTTTTATTATTTTTTTTTTTACAATTTTTTTGATTTTTTATGTATTTTATTTAATTATCCGAAATTCCCCGGATCCGACGGTCCTCGTTGCGCCACGTGGCCTCCTCCTGTGCGTCCGATCTCCGCTAGATCGGACGATCCACAGGGAGCCACGTGGCTCATTGGTGACCGTTAGATCAACAATTAGTTTATTTTCCTTTTTAGAAAACCAATCAAATCGGACGCTCCAGATTGTGCCACGTGGCTACTCCTGGTGCGTCCGATCTTGGACGAGATCGGACGATCCACAGAAAGCCACTTGGCACATTCTCGACCGTCAGATCGATTTTAATTTAATTATCAGAAAGTCATTTATTTTATTCGAAAATCATTTTTTAATTTTCCAAAATTACAGGATCGCGACACGTGTCGCGATTCGGGCCGCCCAATCCGTTGGTTTGAAAATCAACGGACCGGTCCCACCTGGCTGACGTGGCGCCCACGTGGCATGCCACGTCAGCCGTTGACCGGTCAGCGGGGCGCCGGCCCGCCGGAGAAGACGACCGGCGCCTCGCTGGAACAGTGAAAATTCCGGCGAGGTCGCCGGAAAAAGCCCAAAACCGAACCAAAACTCAAAATTTTGGGGAAATTTTTGTGGCATTCGGACCCTCAGCACCTCAACATCAACATATATACGAAACATGGCTATTTTTACGTCGGGAAACGACCGAACCGGACCCTCCTCGAACCGGCGCCGGCGAAGATTTTTTCAAAGAAAAAAAAAATTTGCAACCAAACCCGGTTTTGATCAATCATACAGCATCCACTGGAGGTTCGGAAGCTTACCTGGGGCCGCTCGATCGTCGGCGACCGCCGGAGTTCCCTCAACGAGCCCCCTATCCGAATGAGAACCGACGAAGTCCGGGGCCGGGTTCTCGCCGCGGTTTGATGCAAAACAAAGGGGACACGGAGCTTAGAGCCAGGTATAAGTGAGGTTTGAGGTAAAACTAGCATGGAACGGGGTCGGGGAAGGCACGACCGAACGTTGTGGCTTGAGAAGGTCATTCAGGCATTTTATCGAGCACACGATGCGCGTCGGAAAAACGAAGCTTAGAGGAAGATACTGACCTGTTCCGGGCTCGACGACGGCAATGGCGACCTTGGTGGTGATGAGTGAAGTCCGCTGGAGGTTTGGGGTGGTCGGTTGTCCGTCGGCTTCGTTCGAAAATCCTCTCCCTCTCTCTCTCGGCGAACTCGGTTAAAACCGAGAATCCCCCACCATTTTCGTGGCCGACCGGCGCGCCTCGACGCCCGTTCTCTCCGCCAAAATGAGAATATCCCCCTGCCAATGTCCCCCCATGCGCGTCGTCCTCTTTTCTTAGGAAATCGCGAGCCCACGCCGCTCGGGCGCCTCCCCTGTTTTTCTGTCGGCCACGGTCTGCAACTTAGTTGCAGACCCGGTCGGACCGGGTCGGGTCGGGCCGGACCCGACCGGCCCGGTCCGGCCAAATCGCCCAAATTGGGCCCCAAATTGACCTCTTTTCATGAAATTGATGGCATAATCGGACTCCTTGACACATTTTCTATCAAATAGGGGTATTTTCGTGAATCAATTGAATGAAATTTTATGAAAACCCCAAATTGTCCCTAGGATCCGAAAATTAACTTCACCAAATCGAAGGTCCAAACGATCGAATTATTCAAAATTGAGCCCACCAATGGATTAAGCATGATGAAAACTATAGGGTAGAGGTGTTTGATTTTAATGGGTGTGCCCGTGTGAAATTTAATTTCACAAATTGTAAAACCGGGGACTAAATTGAATGATTTTTATGCAATTAAGCCCTTTTGGTTAAAATTGATCAAATTGGAGGGCCAATTGACCCAATTGCATTTCAATACTCTAGAATCCAATGTCATAGCTTATAAAAACTGAGAATTGAAAATTAAAAGACTCGAAAAGGATTTTTTAGGCCCGGTTCGGGATTAGGTTTGTGAAGGAACCCCATGAACCGAGCCAAATTTCCCTGGTAAAAAGTGAAAATATTAAAGAGGAAATTAAAATGAAATTTATGAATATTTTTGTGTAATTTTCTGACCACGAATGGTATTTTTCCTGATTTGTTGGGTATTTTTATAATTAAATAAATTCCAAAAAATATTAAAAAATTCAAAAAATATTTTTTGTTCAAAATTGGTTCCTAAGGCTAGGCCAAGGCTCACAAAGTTGATTTTGCAATTTTTTGACTTTTTTTGCTATTTTTAATTAATTTTAGAAATAAAAACTATAATAACGGATGGTCAAAAATCAGGTGTCAACAGCTGCCCCTCTTTGAGAGTGAGCTCGTCAGAGGTTGCTTTCAAAAACAAAATGACACCTGGGTCTTGACCGACTCGACTGGGGGAAAGAAATGCTATGACATCGGACCTTCAAGTCTTTTGATGAATGCTCAAATTAATCACCGGTTTACTCTTGCAATTCGAACATGGGCCGGAGTGAGAGAGGCTTACCCGAAGCTCACCTGTCAGATGCTGCCGGTTGCAATGACTTTCAAGAAGATACCTAGGACTGGTTCAGAATATCCTAGGGAGATTAAGCTCTGACCTGTATGGTAGGTCATACCATTAGTTGACCCTTATGGCGGTTTCTACCATCAAGTTGACCCTTATGGCGGTTTCTACCATTCAATTGACCCTTATGGCGGTATCTACCTTGAGTTGACCCTTCAGGCGGTTTCTACCTTCGGTGAGACTCCAGACTGATAGGAATCTAAGGATGACGCGCCCGTTCTGTAGGGTTTGTCGGAGACTCGATCGTTCTGTAGATCGGTCTTGGAAAAGGTTTGCCTACTAAAAGGCTACGCCTATGGAATGACATATCCCGCCTTGTTGGGACTAGTCGAAGACTCGATCGTTCTGTAGATCGATCTTGGAAAAGGTTTGCCTACTAAAAGGCTCCGCCTATGGAATGACATATCCCTTCTTGTCGGGACTAGTCGAAGACTCGATCGTTCTGTAGATCGGTCTTGGAAAAGGTTTGCCTACTAAAAGGCTCCACCTATGGAATGACATATCCCGTCTTGTTGGGACTAGTCGAAGACTCGATCGTTCTGTAGATCGGTCTTGGAAAAGGTTTGCCTACTAAAAGGCTCCGCCTATAGATTGACATATCCCTTCTTGTCGGGACTAGTCGAAGACTCGATCGTTCTGTAGATCGGTCTTGGAAAAGGTTTGCCTAACTCTAGGTTCACCTGAAGGCTATTCTGGGATTTAGGGGTTACCTGAAATCTCGCAGAAGGCCGAGTTGTCCTTTCGACATGCGAGGTACCTTTCTGGGATCTGGGGACGCCAATTATCCTGCAGAAAGCTGAAACCTGCAAACTTTTCATTAAAAAGGTATCAGTTTGGGACCTGGGTTCTCCAGGGATCCTGCGAAACATGACCCTATGAGCTTTTCTTGACAGAGCAAGGCATCCTTCCGGGATCATGGGTTCTCCACGTCCGATGAGACTGTCTGAATTTTGAAAAAGGGTCCCGAGACGAGGGCTCTCCACGTCTATTGGGATTGCTTGATTTTTTGACAGGGGTCCTAGGACGAGGGTTCTCTACGTCTAGCTAGGACTGCTTGATTTTGAAAGAAGGGGTCCCGAGACGAGGGTTCTCCACGTCTACTGGGATTGCTTGATTTTTTGAAAGAGGTCCTTGTTGACACCTGATTTTTGATCAGTCTTTCATAGTTTATTTTTAAAAAATTCATAAAAAATCTATAAAAAGTTAAAAAAATAAAAAAATCATCTTTGGTAGCCTTGACCAAGCTAAAGGAACCATTTTTGATAAAAAAAATAATTTTTCATATTTTTAAATATTTTTTAATATTTTCCAAAAATAGAAAAATACATGAAAAATGAAGAAAAATAGCGTTCGATGTCGTAAAAATATAGAAAAATAGTCAATATTTTTATTTTAATTTCTTTTACATTTTGAACTCATAAATAGTCAAAATTCAAGTTTAATTGCATGTGTTTCTTCACGACGCATAGAGTTGAATTTGGCAAAAAAATGTCATTCGAGTATTTTAATTTGTAAATTTCTACATCTTTTTTAGTCTTGACGTCCAATTAGATTGACCACCATCTACAATAAATGCCCCTTGCTGAATATTTTCGTTTTTGTTTCACATGATTTCATGGTGTAAAACGCCGAGTGGATCCCCAAATATAATCGGGTCGGCATGAACTCGATAGCTCGTCCAAGACCAAACCAGGGCACGGCGAACCCCATGTGAGTACTCTCGAACTCCTTCGATGCTTCCTAATGCTTTTATTAGGTTAGATCGTGTGTAGAATGGCTAGGACAGCTAAATCATTCTTGAGCTGTGATTGATAAATAAGACCTTATTAGAAATGCCATGTGATTTATTTGCATATCTAGATTCCTTGAGTTGGGCATTTTATTACTGATTGTGATTGCTAGGATAATCACTCTTATCTACATGAATTTCTAGATTTAGGGTTCATACCTTACTCATCCGCATGAATCTCAGGCTAGAAAATTCAGTCAACTTAGGTACCGAAAGGGCGTCAACTCTGACAGTTGGTGTAACTAAGTCCCCGAAACCATTTCTCTGGTTCTCGCAGAATTGAATAGAAACTCCCAACTATTCGATTGGGTGGTCCAATCATACCCTAAAAAAATGATTGGTGGCGACTCCATGGCATGCACACTTAGCACATGTCACTAGACCACACTGAAAGTCGATCACGCATACCTCCGTTGTGATTTGGGTAATGGGCCTTGGGAGAGGCCCGCGTCCGACCAGACAGGACGGCCCATTAGCCCTCGAGAGCCCGACAACCTCAAGAGGGTCGCGACAGACTGGCGACTCCGCTGGGGACTGGTTCTTAACCATTTAGTGGACTTGAGCCGATTAAAAAGTTGATTGATTCTTCTAACCTAATTTTATGCAGATGCTCTCGAAAGTGAGGTGTATATGCTAACGAATGTGTTAGATGTTTTTGTAGACGGGAGAAATAAGGGGTGAAGTGCTTGTTAACTTTGTTTTATGCAGGCAGGAGTTTTGGATGTATGATTGTGTGGATGTTTATATTGAAGCGGTGATTGTTAAATAAAATGCATGTCTTTTACTTTAGCACGACACAATGAATACACACAATTGCGCCTAAAACCCCAGGCGCCCTCTTTAGGAACACAATAGAAGGAATTGAAAATGGAATCTCCGTGAGGAAAAACATGGGGTAATCCACTTTTCAATTCCGCTCACTTCGAACTATGGATTGAGTCCCAATGCAACGATAGTTGTGCAATGGAATCGGCTCTTCCCAGAATTCGAGGTGAGAACCTTGGCTTTAGGTACCAAGCCCTATCTTTTGATTTTTAGGAGTTTTCCCTCACTTGTCTCATGCGTTTGTCTATGGAAGGTTAGTATACCTAACACTGCTAAAAATACAGAAAAGCTTGATTTTCTCTTAAGTTTGGTTGGTAAGACTTTTCTATCCCTCGAACTTGTTACAGCTCTTAATCATTATATTCATTGCATAATTCCGGTGATTGGATTAAATGCCATTTTGAGGATAGATAGGTGTGTTTTCCTCCCAATGTTCTTGATGGAAGATGAAGATGGTGTCATCCCATTACGAGCGCCAAGTGGACAAGAAGAGCCTGCTATGGACATCATTGAGGTATCATCTAATGAAGATGACGATTTGGAATAGGTGATCCTGAAGTCACGTCTCAAAGATCGAAACTGGGGCATCTCTAAGTATTAAGATCACATTCCTTTGTTTTAATTTTCATTTCTAGCCTTCTTGTATAGGATTTATTTTGCTGAGATCCTCTCGATCTGACCCCTTAGATTGATTGTATTAGGGATCTATTTGTGTTTATATACATTCAGATTGAAATTTGTTGTATTTCTATTGACTTGTCATTGGAATGTGATAGTGGCATTTCTTCTAATCACTCGAATACTCCAAAATCAATTTTATAATTCCTTTGGATGAAATTGAAATTGGAAGTCTTATACAACCTTTTGGCCGTATAGGGCAATACAATCCCAATTTCGCCAGAAGGAACTATAAACTTGAATTGGTTCATGCATATTTTGCATCATTGGTAATCCACAATAATTGATCAAGAGTATTCGTGTTTTTCAAATTTAATGAAAAGATAGATATCCAAATTACTCTCGTTCTTAGCAAACGGCTTTAATTTGGATACCGTATCTTCAATTGAATTTAAAACATATCGTAATTGTGTACTTTTGAACATTCCATTGATTTTCTTGGAATTGATCAAAGGCGATTATCGTGAATTACATTCCTTTCAATGATATGCTTTCCTTTGAGGAATATTGATAAAAGCTTTTGCACAAGGTCAAAACCCTTGTAAAAGCTCTTATCCCTATTAATCACAAGTAAGCATAAAATTGAAAGGATTTATGCTTTATTTTTCAAATTCTTTCTTCTGATTCTGCCTTTTCATTTGAAACAGGTTAAAAACAAGTAGAGAAGAGAAGTCTTTTTGTGGATAATCGTGGTGGGAGGTTCCTTTATCCGATCATAAGCAAGATTAAAAAATCAAGATGTACACGCTCGAATCATAAATGTCAAAGCGCAGCTTGCCTAGGTTGAGAGTGGTCAGGTGTTCGAGAAAGTCAGCCATACAGAAGTTGAGACACACACATTAGAGCTTTCATTCATTTCGCTCAATCGAGGGACCTTAAAAGCAGATCATACAAATCATCGGGGTGGAAACATAAAACCGCAATGAGCCCTAATTAGCATCACAAAGGAACCAAGTTGGCCCTCCATATTATTGATGCTTTGCTTATACTCACCACCTCGAGACTCGAGATCTGCAAGCTTAAGAAGAAGGCGTTTACATTCCCCTTTAAGCTCGGCAACCTTGGTCCCGTGATCTTCGGCGGCTATTTCCAGGTCCCGAACTAGTCCTCTCCCATGGGCTATATCCGCGGTAATGCTGTCAAGCCTTTCTTCCTGCCACTCACATTGAAACTTCAACACGACATTACGACGGTCGTGCTCATAGGTGGTCAGGGATAAGGCCAAGCGCTCCACCAAATTTCCCTTCTCGCGAAGCAACATCGAGACTCGCTTGTTGGCGAACTCAACAGCCTTTCTGTGACTATCGGCCACAATGTTGGCCAACACCAAGCAGTTGGACCGATCCTCATAGCGAGCTCGCAAAACGTGAGCCACGGTAGCTTTTCGATGAGCGACACGGTAAGTCTCTAAAAAGTTTATAAAGAGGGTTGGGAAGATTCTATATTCCCTCTCTAAATTAGTGCCCTCGATGGAGGTGGTGTCTATTTCCACGAGCAAAATGCAGATTTCATCTTCAGTTTCTGGGTGATCGGCTATATGAGCATAGCCTCGACCGAGGAGGTTATAGAGTTTTTCCCACTGGGCCAAATTTTCGGCCGAGAAAGCGCGAATAGGAGAGGAGGTCATTTTCGTTGGAGTGGGGGAGAAGAAGATGAGTGTGGTAGAGTGATTAAAATAAGAAAAGGCAATTATGTAAGAGTGTTAATCTTCTCTGCATTAACTCCTCCTTTTATAGCAACTCGAGAATGAAGAAAGGCATAGCAATAATGCTCGTGGAGCCAAGTTAATTGGGTAAAGCAGTGGTGGCTCTTTCGGTGAACCATCAGATCTGTCCCAGTCCGCGATTTCAGGCTTGATAAACCTAAAAAAGTTGTAAAAAGATATGTCGGTGTCACCATATTAAAATTGAGCGGGAGTTAAGCGCAACTATCGAAAAAAGTTGCGAAAGGATTTGGCGGTCCCATCATATTAAAAAACTGAGCAGGAGGCGAGCGTAGTTCCACCTTTTTGAAAATAAGTGGGAGACAGACATGGATATCGAGAAAAGGAAATCGATTTGGTGTCCCTCCACGTTGAAAAGAAGAAAGAAGACGACAAAGCGGGAAATACGAAATCTTGGGAGCAACGCTTGCCTGATGATCTTCATCCATGTTTAAAGAACGTTTCATGGGCATACAGAACCACTCAAAAGAAAATTTAGAGAGAGTGAGCATACATGAGAGAGTAGAGAACCCTGAGTGAGCAAAAATTGATCGAACATTTCTCGATCCAACATGTTTGAGGGTTACCATCAGTTGCTAGAGGCGACTGATCCAAAAATCTCAGAAAATGAACTACTGAGAGATCTCGAAGATTCCAGGATGGCGTCTGGTACCAGAACCACAGAACCCAACCCTTTCGGCAACGAAGTTCAGGAGCTCAGCAGCGATGACAACAGCAGCAGCGATGGTCAATCTCGGAAAAGGAAACGTCGCCAGTGCCACACTCAGAATGAAATCCAAGAGCTTGAAGCTTTCTTTAGTGAATGCCCTCTCCCGAACATGAAACAAAGAAATGAATTGGGCCAGAAGCTAGGGATGAAACCTTTGAGGGTCAAGTTTTGGTTTCAAAATAAGCGAGCCAAATTGAGGGCTCAACACAGACGTCAAGAACTTGCGATTCTAAAGGAGGAAAACGAAAAGCTTCGAGCGGAGAACATGAGGTATAAGAAAGCTCCCAGCACTATCGCTTGCCTTAATTGCGGTGGCCCTATCACTCTCGGCGAAATGTTCCTTGATAAGCCTTATATGAGGATTGAAAATGCTCATTCACCACCCCACTCCCTCGAACCATCTTCGATACAATCGGATTTTGTTGGAGATATGCATGAACAAATCAATTCTACGAAGTCAATATCGATGCCTTCTAAAGGATGTGATATGCGTCACCATGATTGGAGTTTCCTTAACGATGAGCTTACTATCACGACCGACCAATCCAAAGCTGATGAATTCCCTCCACAACAATTTCTGGCTCGATCAAATTCTACTGGAAATAGGCCAGAGAGCAATAGCCAAGTTGTCAACACTGTTCCGGGTCGCAAGAAGACGAGGGTCAATTGGTCCCCCGAGCTTCATCTCAAGTTCCTTAGTGCGGTTCAGCAACTAGGGATCAACTCAGCATATCCAACGCGCATACTTGAGATCATGAACATACCAGGACTCACTAAAGATGGAGTCGCGAGTCACCTCAAGAGCTACAGAAGGGCGCTAAGACAGCGCCACACAACACTGAACCTGAAAGAACTCAACTTGTGCCTAAACACTAGGCATGGCTATAACTACAATGCCCCTGAAGTAAGAAATACCCTGCCGAATTTAGGCACCGACCAAGCTGGTAGCAGCACCATCGACTACTTGGGCGCTAATCAGAATATTCCCCCGAATCATCTCAGCACCCCTCAAGAGTATATGCCACAAGTGCAGCAGGTACGAACTCCTTGGTTTGAGCAGCAACTTTTCGCTAGTGCTCTTCCTATCCCCGATCAACATATTGCGCCTAGTGTTCAAAGATCTGCCCGGCTTGGGCATATGATTTCGGAAGATCAAGCGGGCGGATGCTTTGAGGATTTTTGTTTCTCCCATTCCCAAATGGAAGGTGCTTTTGATAGTGAACCGATCAATCATCCTCTTATAATCTCGAGCAACGACGAAGGTTCTAGCTCGAAGAATCAGATCGCTCACAACAGAAACAGGAATCCTTCAACGCCAAGCGATGATGGTCAACCCGAATATCAGTTGCTCGAAGAATCAAAAGATTTCCTTGATGAGGAGCTCCATATCTGGATCGATCAGTTTAAAACTGATGGACTTATGAAGTTATGATCCAAAATGAAGATTATATGTCTGATTCATGGTGTAGCTGGCTGATCACCGAGAATCCTCAAGGGAACTAGGCACATGTGAATGGATGTATCATTAATCTTTCTGTCATAAAGTCTTCCATGCAAGATAATCTTCCTTAATGCCTAGAGTTAATCTGGGGCAGCGATCAGTACTACCTGCGAGCATCATCATGCTTGAGTACAACAATCCCTTGTTAGATTAGAGTCGAGGCGAATCAATTGAACGCCACGAAGAAAAACATTTAAAGGCTTCACATAGGAAAATGCGAGCAAAAGCCCGAGCGAGCTCAAAGACGGTTAGCTCTGTATCGTTCTAAGGGACCTTTAGTCGTTATGAACTCTAAATTGAGCTTGTTTCATTCTCGATGGGGGTCGCTAACTGCTTCAAGAATTTTATAACAAAAAACGAACCAGTTAGGGACGCCAATAGTGCTTTGTCCTGGTAGTCAGTGAACTGGAAGTGGTACGAAACGTCAGGAGTTCGATATCAGGATTGAAAAATCATTTTATCAGTTTGTCTATCACCCGATGAAGTTCAAAGAGATTCGACGCAGATGACTATAGAACTTGGGGCAATTCGAAAATCATCGATTCATTTTCATCAAGCGGCGAAGTTGGTATTGTAAAATGTGAAGCACGCAAATGACAAATCCGAAGCAGAAGGAGATGAATCATGATTCGCTTATCCAAGGTCGGGATTTCAACCTTCGACTAAAGCAAAATCTAGGATGAGTTTTTGATCTTGCCCACTCGACAAAACCCATCTCCACTGAAAATGGGGGCAAACCATTCCTACATCTGGAAAGCATGTCGAAGCCGAAGACATCAAATTCATCGTTTGATCCGTGGGGCAAGTCCCCGAAGCGATAGTTATCATCCGCAGAGCGTAATGGAATCCATCCTTTCAATGTAAAACACATTTGGCCGCGGAGCCACCCATTTGGTAAAAAGAACGTATCGTTCCTAAATGATTTTCAATCAGATGCGGGGATAATGTTCTCTCATTTTCCTCTCAGGTGATGAACAGAGATGAGGCACCCAAGAAGCCATGCATTCAAATAACAAAACAGTGCATGAAACACGCCCAAAAAGATGAATGAATCTCCTCCGACGTAAATCCTCGAGGTGGATTCGTTGCCCAACCAGACGAAGAAATCATGGCCACAAGCTTGAGGGCCGGCTTCTACAATCCGCACATTGGCATGCAGAAGGAATTCAAATCAAGAGTAAAGTAGTATCGTCCCAATTTGTTTTGAATTTGGAAACCCAAAATAATGCTTAATATTTATCCTTGGCAGGAGCTCGCCATCAAGGCAGACATGTAAGTTTCATTTTTCTCCAAAAACCAAGAAGTCGAAAGAACTTTAGAACACCCAACAATCTTGTGTTACTATGTGAAGTGCAGATTTTCACAACCCTTGTACACTCGTTGGAGCATATGACCAAGGGTAAGATGTATCGTTCCAATTTTTGTAAAGTTTTAGAATATACAATGACATATCCCTTTTATATCTCCAGGATCTCCAGCCTCGATGGGCAGGTAAGTATCCCTTTTCCCAATTCATTGGAGATTAAAAACTTTCAGAATTAATTTGATTCTCACATCTAAAAAGACATAGAATTCTTACTTCATTGACATTCATGTTTTAAAACATGAGATTGTCTGAACATGAATTACACATGTATGGTGCATCATAAAATCCCTTTGAAGGATAAATCTTGATGAAATGAAATGAATTTTTCCAATAAGAGTCGTTTGAACTGTTCAAAAGGGTATTTTCTCATAAGAGAAGCGAGCCTAATCCAAACACGTCCCATACACACTTGAGAGATGAGGAGATTGGAAATGATAGAGAAACCTTAACCTATGGATATAAGGGTCATTCGCAACGATTACATGGATCGAGATGACAGAGGCATTTATTTCTTCATTCCAAACACTACAGATGCCCATTGAGAACCCCATTGAACGGCGATTTTCATTCTCAACCCTGTCAAGAACCACCCCACATTGGGGCAAATGAAGGTTAGTCCAACAGTATCAGAAAGTAAACGGTTAGAAATTTTCTTGCTCGGACTAACATAAATCTTTGTGTGTTGTTTATATGATAATCCAAGTGTCATAGGATGACGAGAATGATTCATTTCTCTATCCTACACACTGTTATCCTTTGCACAACCAAGTTGAGCCAGCAAATTCATTTCATCAACCTATTGGTGATCATTGCATATTCCAAAGCAAAGGCAACATCACTCTAGGAATGGAAGCGTGCCAAAGTTTAAGTTGCATATCTAGCATGATTGCCGAAAATCCTAGCTCCAAAAGAAAAGAAAAACACGGGATTAAAAAAAGGGGGAAAAGAAAAATCCCTAGACATCAAGAAAAAGCAAAGTGCCTGGTAAAAAGCAAGGCTGATGTCTATTCAAAATATCCCCAGTAAAGTCTAGAGAGACGATGAAAAGACCCTGCAAAGGAGTTAGATCAAGATGACTACTCTCCAAATGTTGTCGTGCTCAAATTGCAAACACACAAACAGACGGTCTCTTAATGTAACAAGAGACGCTTTTAAACATCCTTGTGCGCTCTAAAAGAGGAGTGTACACTTCAAGAAATGGAGATGTTCTTCGAAGGACATGTGGCAAATTTGCAATGATCACCAATGTCAAACCCTTCACAATTTCTGGGCAAAAAATAAGCCTTTTTCGGTCCCCAATCCTTCCAATGTTACAACCCTGAAGTAGTCTTATCTGACTAAGACACTTGGGTTAATGTATAACTTAGCTCAAAGAAGTACGAGCAAGACTATTTCTTTCTCATTTTGCAGGGTTCTTGACTTGTAAACCCGGAGCAGATAGTGAAAAATTTCGTTCAACGGCCTTGACTCAAAAGTGAGCCCCCCTTGGAAACCGATATCCAAGCCTAACACTACGGTCCCGTGAAAGACCTCCTGATCGGTCGAAATGTATGCGTTGCGAATGATCCTGAAACCCAGGCACAGGTCGGTAGGAAATTGAGCACTTTCCCTATTAAAGATCATTATCACAGAGCAGTGAGGAGCCTTCTTGGGTGAGAAATACTCCAATGGATGTTTTGAGCAAACTCTTTTTGAAATTTTCAAATTGTTTGATCTAGAGTTTCCGTGCAAGGAATTTATGATCACATCTGTATATGGCAGGAATGTTTTGGATAACCTCCAACAATCAAAATGCACATTTCATGACTAAAACTTAAGTCGTAGAATTTTGTCAGTTAGACAATTATTGTCTTCCCAAAGATTACTAATATCTTCTTGGCGAGGAAAATTTTTTCAGGTCTAAGCTTTCTACAGGACTTTTGGCCACCCCAAAGACTGGGTGCGTCATCCTTAGGTGAAGCCTTTTAGTAGGCAAATCTTTTCTAAGACCGATCCACAGAATGATCGAGTCTCCGACTAGCCCCGAAGAGCGGGTACGTCATCCTTTGATTCATATCAATTTGGAATCTCATAAATGGTAGAAACCGCCTGAAGGGTCAACTCAATGGTAGAAACCGCCTGAAGGGTCAATCAATGGTAGAAACCGCCTGAAGGGTCAACACAATGGTAGAAACCGCCTGAAGGGTCAATGTATGGTAGAAACCGCCTGAAGGGTCAATGTATGGTAGAAACCGCCTGAAGGGTCAACCAATGGTAGAAACCGCCTGAAGGGTCAACTCAATGGTAGAAACCGCATGAAGGGTCAATGAATGGTAGAAACCGCCTGAAGGGTCAAAGGACTGGTAGAGACCGCCTGAAGGATCAACCCAATGGTCCGATCCACCATACGGATCAAAACCTTGATGAATCCCGAACGCGGGAGGAGTCGTTTTCCCCTAATAAGCCTTACATTAGGCAAGCCATTTCTAGTTTAGTCCACCACACGAATCAAAACCCTTGGCAAATTCCCAAATGTGGGATGCGTCTTCCTTAGGTTCCTATCAGTTAGGAATCCCATTATGGTTTGACCTACCATACAGGTCAGAGCTTAACATCCCCAGGACACTCCGATGACAAGTCCTTAGGAATCTACTTGAACCCATCGACACAGCAAATGCCGCAAGCATTCGGCAGGTAAGGGGCAGGGAAGTCTATCTACTCCTTAACTTTCTTACATCATATCATGGAATTGAATGAGCACATCTCTTTTTAAGGAAAAGCACACATTGATGGGCATGAAAATTGGATGTCATGATTTCTTTTCTTTTCCTAGTCGAGTTGATCGGAACACAGGTGTCACCTTGTCTTTGAGAGAAATCTCTGACGAAATTCCTCTCAAAGAGGGGCAGCTGTTGACACCTGATTTTTGATCAGTCTTTCATAGTTTATTTTTAAAAAATTCATAAAAAATCTATAAAAAGTTAAAAAAATAAAAAAATCATCTTTGGTAGCCTTGACCAAGCTAAAGGAACCATTTTTGATAAAAAAAATAATTTTTCATATTTTTAAATATTTTTTAATATTTTCCAAAAATAGAAAAATACATGAAAAATGAAGAAAAATAGCGTTCGATGTCGTAAAAATATAGAAAAATAGTCAATATTTTTATTTTAATTTCTTTTACATTTTGAACTCATAAATAGTCAAAATTCAAGTTTAATTGCATGTGTTTCTTCACGACGCATAGAGTTGAATTTGGCAAAAAAATGTCATTCGAGTATTTTAATTTGTAAATTTCTACATCTTTTTTAGTCTTGACGTCCAATTAGATTGACCACCATCTACAATAAATGCCCCTTGCTGAATATTTTCGTTTTTGTTTCACATGATTTCATGGTGTAAAACGCCGAGTGGATCCCCAAATATAATCGGGTCGGCATGAACTCGATAGCTCGTCCAAGACCAAACCAGGGCACGGCGAACCCCATGTGAGTACTCTCGAACTCCTTCGATGCTTCCTAATGCTTTTATTAGGTTAGATCGTGTGTAGAATGGCTAGGACAGCTAAATCATTCTTGAGCTGTGATTGATAAATAAGACCTTATTAGAAATGCCATGTGATTTATTTGCATATCTAGATTCCTTGAGTTGGGCATTTTATTACTGATTGTGATTGCTAGGATAATCACTCTTATCTACATGAATTTCTAGATTTAGGGTTCATACCTTACTCATCCGCATGAATCTCAGGCTAGAAAATTCAGTCAACTTAGGTACCGAAAGGGCGTCAACTCTGACAGTTGGTGTAACTAAGTCCCCGAAACCATTTCTCTGGTTCTCGCAGAATTGAATAGAAACTCCCAACTATTCGATTGGGTGGTCCAATCATACCCTAAAAAAATGATTGGTGGCGACTCCATGGCATGCACACTTAGCACATGTCACTAGACCACACTGAAAGTCGATCACGCATACCTCCGTTGTGATTTGGGTAATGGGCCTTGGGAGAGGCCCGCGTCCGACCAGACAGGACGGCCCATTAGCCCTCGAGAGCCCGACAACCTCAAGAGGGTCGCGACAGTCCTAGGACGAGGATTCTCCACGTCATGCTAGGACTGCTTGATTTTGAAAAAGGGTCCCGAGATGAGGGTTCTCCACGTCATGCTAGGACTGTCTGATATTTTTGAAAGGGGTCCTAGGACGAGGGTTTTCCACGTCAAGCTAGGACATTTTCTTTTAAAAGGGTTTTTCTTCCCCTCTTTTAGAGATCCCGAAGTTTGTCGGGAATTCAGTTTTCGAAGCAGAGAAAGATTTTATTTTGACAAAGCTTCATTTGGGTCTGTTGAGGTGACATTCTGGGAGCTGGGTTCTCCAGGTATCCTGCAGAAAGTTCAAACCCGTGTGCTCCACTCCATGGAGTAAATGTTTTTCTGGGATTTGGGATTTTCAAGAATCCTGCAGGAAGTTTAAACATGCGTGCTCCTTTCATTAGAGCAAGACATTCTTCTGGATATTTGGGGTCTCCAATGGATCCTACAGAAGTTTGAGCCTGAAAGATTTTTCCTTCACCAAGAAAACGTCAGTAACCTTTGGGAAGACCACGGCTGTCCATTTGACAAAAACCGTATGATTTAAGCTTTAGTCGTGAAATGCGCATTTTGATGCTGGAGGTTATCCAAAGCATTCTTGCAACATGCAAATGTGATCACAAATTCCTTGCATGGAAAATCTGGATCAACAGTTTGAAAATTCCAAAAAGAGTTTGTTCAAAACATCAATAGGAATATTTCTCGACGAGGAGGTCTTCTCACCTGTTTTGAGGTAATGATTTTTACAGGGGATGTACTCAATTCCCTACTAACCTGTGCCTAGGTTTTAGGCTCATTCGCAGCGCATACATTTTGATCGGTCGGGAGGTCTTCCACGGGACCGTAATGTTGGGCTTGGATATTGGTTTTCAAGGGGGACCCGCTTTGGAGTCGAGGCCATTGAATGAAAGTCTTCACCATTTGCTCCAGGTTTACAAGTCGAGAACCCTGCAAAATGAGAAAGAAATAGTCTTGCTCGTACTTCTTCGAGCTAAGAAATATGTTAACCCAAGTGTCTTAGTCAGAGAAGACTGTTTCAGGGTTGTAACTTTGGTAGGATTGGGGACCGAAAAAAAAAAGGCTTGTTTTTGGCCCAGAATTCATGAGGGGATTGACGTTGGTGATCATTGCAAACTTGTCACCTATCTTTTTCATTCTGCATCTTCAATTTTTGAGGTGTGCAACCGCTTTTGAGGTGTGCACAAATTCCTGAGAAAGCGCCCCTGGCTGCATTAAGAGACTACCAACTCTATCTGCGTCTTTGCTCCGCGCTTGATACCGTTTGAGGAGTAGTTTTTGGAATCTGACTCCTTCTGAATTTTTCTTCTCCTGTTTCTAAACTGGTTTCACTGGTGGGATTGATACAAATTGTTCACCCAGGCATCGGTCTTGCTTTTACCAAGCACTTTGCTTTTTCTTGATGCTGGGGATTTTTCTCATCATCTTTTCCTTTTCATTTTTCTTTTGAAATCTCGCTTTTTCTCATCTTTGAGAGGTCGTGTTAGACATGTGACCAAATGTCTAAACACGCTTTAAGCATTAGCCTAGGAATATCTTTGTAATCCCTAAGTCTCGCACTCCTCCGTTTCTGAAGTGATGATGCATTCGTCTTGGAATGTGCAACGATCACCAACGGGTTTATGAAATAATTTGGCAGGCCCAACTTGGCTGTGCAAAGGGTATGGTGTGTGGGATAGAGAAATGAATACTTCTCGTCATCCTATGGCACTTGGATTACCATATAAACAACACACAAAGATTGATGTTAGTCCGAGCAAGAACATTTCTAACCATTTTCTCCTGATGCTGCTGGACTCGCCTCCATTTTGCCCCAATGTGGGGTGGTTCTCGACATGGTTGAGAATGAAAACCGCCGTTCAAAGGGGTTGTCAATGGTCACCTGTAGTGTTTGGGGATATGAAACGAATGCCTCCGTCATCCCAATCTATGTAATTGTTGCGAATAATCCCTACTCCCGTAGGTCCAGATTTTGCTATCTGATCCGCTCTACTCACCTCAGGTGTGTATAGGACGTGTTTGGACTAGGCTTTGCCTCTCGTCTTTTGAGAAAACGTCCTTTTGCAAGTTTTGAACAACTTTTCTTGGTTGGAGAAAATCTCCTTTCGAATGATTTGAAAACCTCTTGCTGAAAATGCTCATTATCACTCTTTTACTCATTTTTGTTAAGGCTAGACATTTCGAATACGGACCTTGGGGGTTTTACAGGGTCCTAGAGACTTCTGAACTCAAACGAGTTACGGTAGTCCCTTTTTCCTGTAAATTTGACGATGACCTCGGCTCATTGCAGT
The DNA here is from genome assembly GCA_021437785.1 of Rhodomyrtus psidioides. Taxonomy (NCBI): domain Eukaryota; kingdom Viridiplantae; phylum Streptophyta; class Magnoliopsida; order Myrtales; family Myrtaceae; genus Rhodomyrtus; species Rhodomyrtus psidioides. Next base: position 14,029,603 of record JAILYB010000003.1, on the reverse strand, counting down.
CGCAGCTCCTATTTCCACGTATCCTCGTCAAGGGTCTGGTCCTTGAATCTCTCATCAATCCTGCGAATGTGTAAGATGCGCATGTATGTATGGAATGCATGAAATGCGTGCCGTGGTCCTATAGCGACTCAGATCATTAAGAAGATAGTCAAATCGGCTTCTGATTCTATTTCAAGGATAGTACTTCTTGACCGCATCGGCGTTTACGGGGTATCCCAGTTCTTTCCCGTCTGAATTCACAAGTATCAAGGCTCCTCCTATCAGGACCTTTTTTACAACATACGGACCCTCGTAGTTCGGAGTGAACTTGCCCCCAGGATGGGCCCCGTTTGGCAGTGTCTTCTTCACCACGAGGTCCTCGACTTCAAAATGTCTGGGTTTGACCTTCCGGTTGAACGACTTGGCCACCCTTTTCTGGTAACTTTGGCCGTGGCAGATCGCCCTCAGGCGCTTCTCGTCAATGAAATTAAGCTGTTCATATCTGTGTCGTACCCACTCAGCCTCAGAAAGCTTGACCTCCGATAGGATTCGCAATGATGGAATTTCCATTTCCACAGGCAGGACCGCCTCCATGCCGTAAACGAGGGAGTAGGGAGTTGCCCCAGTTGAAGTCCGAATCGACGTCCGATATGCCATTAATGCATAGGGTAACCTCTCATGCCAATCTCTGTAATTCTCGGCAGTCTTTGCCAGAATTTTCTTGATGTTCTTGTTCGCCGCTTCCACTGCTCCGTTCATTTGCGGGCGATAGGGGGATGAGTTGAGATGTCGGATATTGAAGTCATTCAGCAGGTCATCGACCACCTTGTTATTCAAATTAGACCCATTGTCTGTGATGATCGCTTGAGGAGACCCATATCGAGAGATTATGTCCCTCTTAATGAATCTTGCTACGTTCTTTGCAGAGACGTTTGTGTATGAACTGGCCTCAATCCACTTGGAGAAGTAATCGATCGCTACTAAGATGAAGCGATGACCATTGGAGGCGGCAGGGTTTATTGGCCCGATCATGTCTATCCCCCACATGGAAAATGGCCAAGCTTCTGACATTTGATGGAGTTCATTCGGAGGCGCATTGATCCGGTCTCCGTACACCTGACATTGATGACAAAATCTGACATGTTGATTGCAGTCCGACTCCATGGTCATCCAAAAGTAACCAAGTCGCATGATCTTCCTTGCAAGGAGATGGCCGTTCATATGTGGACCGCATACTCCATCGTGTATTTCTTTCATGAGCAAGTTTGCCTCCTTAGCGTCTACGCATCTCAACAGAATTGAATCGAATGACCTTTTGTACAAGGTCTGACCGCTCAAAAAGAACTTGGTGGCCATCTTAACTATGTATCTCTTATCAACCCCTCGACTTCCTTCGGGAAACGTTCCTTTTAAGAGATAGTTTCTAATGTCATGGTACCACGGTTCACCGTCAAATTCCTCCTCGATCGCCATACAATGGGCCGGTTGCCTGATCACGTCTATCCTCAGGGGCTCGACGTTAAGCCCGCCTGCTACTTGTAACATAGAGGATAACGTGGCCAAAGCGTCCGCAAAATGGTTTTGCGTCCTTGGCAGATATTCAAAAGTGATTTCCTCGAACCCTAGAGCTAGCTCCTTCAGCAACTCATGATAAGGAATAAACTTGGAGTCTCTTGTCTTCCACTCCCCTTGAGTTTGGAGAATGATAAGCATGGAATCCCCATAGACATGTAATCTTCGCACCTTCATGGAGGCAGCTAGTTGCAAGCCGAGAATACATGCCTCGTATTCCGATATATTGTTGGTGCATGGAAATATCAATTTGGCAGCGACGGGATAATGTTGTCCTTCTGGGGATAGCAGTACCGCCCCAGTGCCGGCCCCTGATAGGTTGACCGCGCCATCGAAATACATGACCCACTTGTCTTCTGATAGCATCAAGACTTGGCCTTTGATTTGAGCTGCCTTCGGGGCTGCCCCTGCATGAGGGTCTTCTGCCAGCATATCCGCTATAGCTCTTCCCTTAACAGACTTTTGGGATGAACTTTTTATGTCAAACTCGGATAACATAACCTGCCATTTAGCCAACTTTCCGATTAGAGTCGGCTTCTCTAGCAGGTATTTGATCGGATCGCTCTCGGTCACCAACTGTATGTGATGGTGTAGGGTGTATTGCCTCAACCTGCGAAGCACCCAGACCGCTGCAGCGCACGTTCTTTCCACGGGGGAGTAATTCATCTCGGACGAGGTGAATTTTTTACTCAGATAGTATATGGCCCTTTCCTTGCCATCTTCCGGACTGGTCTGTGCCAGTAGAGCTCCCAGCGACTCTTGATGAACAGTCAAGTACAGAGTCAACGGATGTCCCGGAGTCGGGGGTACTAGAATCGGTGGGGAGGTCAAGTATTCCTTAATCCTCTGTAGTGCCTGATGACATTCCGCATCCCAAGTTACCTTGGCGCCCTTCTTTAAAAGCCGGAAGAATGGCCTAGCTGTGTCAGTTAGTTGGCATATAAACCTGGCAATATAGTTCAATCGCCCCAAAAGGCTTCTAATTTCTTTCACCGTCGACGGGGTTGCTATGTCGTTTATAGCTTGGATTTTAGAAGGATCAAGCTCGATGCCTCTATGACTGACTATGAATCCCAGTAGCTTTCCAGACTTTGCCCCGAATATGCACTTATTAGGGTTCAGCCTCAGCCTATACTTCCGCAAACGCTCAAACAGCTTCTTTAATACCTGAACATGGTCTTGTCCTGGTCTGGATTTGGCGATCATGTCATCGACATATACTTCGATTTCCTTGTGGATCATATCGTGGAATAAGGTTACCATGGCCTTTTGGTACGTTGCCCCGGCATTCCTCAACCCAAAAGGCATGACTTTGTAACAGAAATTCCCCCATGGGGTTGTGAACGCGGTTTTAGCCTGATCCTCCTTCTTCATGAGTATCTGATTGTAACCAGAGAATCCATCCATGAACGAGAACAGTTCATATCCCGCTGTACTGTCTACTAAGACGTCTATGTGGGGAAGCGGGAAATCATCCTTCGGGCTTGCCTTGTTCAGGTCCCGATAGTCTACGCAAATACGGATCCTTCCATCCTTTTTCATCACCGGGACGATGTTGGCGATCCAATCAGAATACGGAATCGCCTCAATAAAGCCCACCCTTAAAAGTTTCATCACTTCTTCTTTGATTCTATCAGATAGCTCTGATTTCATCCTTCTGCTTCCCTGTTTTACGGGCTTGAAACCGGGATTGATGGGTAGTGCATGCTCTACAATACTAGGATCCAGGCCTGGCATGTCTGCGTATGACCACGCGAAGATATCCCGATATTCTCTCAGCAATTTGGTGGTTCTGGCCGCCTCCGTTTGAGATAGGTGTCCACCGATCTTTACTTCTTTGACATCTTCCGAGTCTCCCAAGTTAACGGTCAACGGCTCCTCAGTGGTGGGAGGCATGGATTCTTCGAAAGCAATGCACTCTCTCTGGATGGCCCTCTGACCCTCATCTTCAACATCTTCAATATCACAAGAAGAATCTTCCTGATGATCCGAGTCGTCTAATAACCTGGTATGCATGTTGGAGATGATATGCCTGAAATGTCATGAGAATGGTTAGTTCATCCAATTCGTACGAACGAAACTCAGGAAAGATCCTTTTTTTTGTTTTGTTTTTGTTTTTGTTTTTGTTTTTGTTTTTGTTTTTTTTTCTTTTTTAAATAAAATGAGGAATACCGAAAGACGGGACCAATCCTCGTATCCCCCGATACTATTGATCTCAGGGGACATAAGGTAAATCGGGCCTCAAGCCTCAAACCAAGGAGGCGATCATCATAGGGCCGATCTGTTACCCTATGTGCCCTTAATAAAACTCGAGATGTTTTGCAAAATGGACCGTGTTACAAAGCGTGCCAATTGGACCCACGGTCGGAGATCTAAGAGGCATTATCCGCTCACACCGGAAGTAGAAAGGGAAATGACTAGACTGAATTGAAATGCAACACAAGCAATAAAACGAAATGCTGAAAGTGAAAGAGAGGTCTCTTTACTCAGTGACGTCATTGTTTGCACCGAGCCAGTCAATGATGACATTCACAGTGTCTTCCAGGAAAGGATTCTCCAGATCAGGATCGATCTCGTCCAGCGCAACTTCGTCTGCCAGCTACTTGGAGGCCTTGGAGAAATACTGCTCAAGCTCGTTGCCAAACGCCTTAGCTTTGCCTTTCCAAACACTTGAGCCAATGAACGAACCGTTTCGTCCTCCTCTGCGTCCGTTGCTTCTTTGATTCTCACCTCTGTTTCGGCCAGAGCCTCTACCTCTAGTACGGCGCCAATTTCGCTCGCCAACATATCCTAAGCCAGCCCTGCCTTCGTTCGAGTTCAGCTCTAAAGGTGCTCGGATTCCCTGGTTATGTTTACCTAAACCGCCTCCTGGAGCGAATCCATAGGATAACAGCATCTTTCCTGGCAGAAGGTCATACTGAGAGAGGGCAGGGACTCTTAGCTTGGTCCCTACGGGCGTGTGGACGGCTGCCACCAGATCAAGGGAATGGAAACTCGCCTCTTCTTTCCCTTCCGGTTCCACATGCGGAACAGCACTATTCTGGTATGTCATGAGATCCACTTCACCGTGCACAGTGATTACTTTGTTGTTAACTACAAAGCGGACCTTCTGATGTAGACTAGACGGTACAGCTCCAGCTATATGGATCCACGGTCTCCCGAGAAGGAATCCGAAGGCACTTGGTAGGTCCATCACCTGAAACCCGATGGAAAAACTGGTTGGGCCTATGAAAACATCCAGCTCGATTTCCCCGACCACGGTCTTCCTCGTTCCGTCAAAGGCTCTAATACTGGCTTTAGAGGTTCTGATCAGTTCTTCATTCACGCCCAGACTCCTCAAAGTGGCCAAAGGGCAGATGTTAAAAGCAGAGCCATTATCAACCAATACATGAGATACTTGCTTGCCATGGCATTTCGCTGTTATATACAGCGCCTTATTATGCGTCCGTCCTTCCATCGGGAAATCCTCATCGGAGAAACTTATCTGATCCTTCAGCAAAATAGCACCTACGAAATTCTCCAATTGCACCTCGTTAATGGATTCGGGCACGTGCACCTCGTTCAGGACTTTCATAAGTGCGTCCTTGTGCTTTTCAGAATTTAAGAACAGATCTAGTAGGGAGATCTGGGCTGGCATCTTTCACAACTGCTCTATGACCTCGAACTCGCTGGTTCTAACGATAGACAACAGCTTCTCGGCGTCTTCTTTGGACACTTCTCTTTTCTCTGGCTCACCCTCTCGTGGTGCGTAGAATCTTCCCGATCGCATCACGGCGCTGATCTTATCTGTCCCATAATCCCAATGGACCTCCTTAGGGTTGTAGTCGTCTATAGGGGGAATTTTTATTATTACCGGTGACTTCCTTCCAATTTCCACGCTCGATTCATCATCAGCTTCATCGTCAGTGAGGCGGATTACAACTGGCTTAGGCGGGTGGTCACCATCTCCCTTCCAATTGTCAATTCTATTTAGGCTGATGATGAGGGGCTTAGTACTTCCCACCATTCCAACTAAACCGTCGAGCTCCATTGAATTAAACCTCCTCGAGGATTCACCCTGCGACCCCTTGGCCAGTGACCAGTCCCAAAGGGCCCCGGCATTTTTCGCGTCGGCATACGTTCCTCCTTTGAGATATCCCTTTTTGGGATAACTTTCGGGTTCGCCAATCACCATCATACTCAATGGCTTCGTTAGATATAATATTCCATTCCCCTTTGGGATATCTCCTCTGCTCCGGCCGATTGGAATGACTGTCGAAGCCACGCGAGACTTGCCCGTACCCGTTTCAGATCCAAGGCGATTCTCTTCTTCGTCCTCAAAGATTATCCCTACAACTTGATGATCTGGGAGTGGATTTTGCTGGACGTTCGGTTCCATTTTGTCGAATTCAAGAATACGACTATCGATGAGAGCCTGCACCCTGCATTTCAAAATAAAGCAGTTATCCACGTTGTGGCCCTTCTCTCCCATGTGATAGGCACATGACTGGCTCTCGTCATAACCATTACATTTCACCGGATTTGGCCTCGGGGGCTCTTTAGCGACCAGGCGCTCCTCTAGCAGCATAGGCAGCAACTTTGATAATGATCTAGGCAAGGGTGTGAACTGCTTGGGGGGTAACTTCTTCTTTGGCTCAAATTGCTTCTGTGCCGACCACGATGGGCCTCCTTGGATTGGGCTTGAATTGGAGAACTGCTTGGGCCTAGGTGGGTTTGGTACAAATGCCACGTCGATCCCGGCTTCCCTCTCCTTCCGGGCCGGATACTGACGCCTTGTCACTATTTCTGGCGCCTTCCTTTCTCTCACCGCCCACTCCAATCTTTCAGCAACTTTGATCAGATGCGTGAATGTCTGACACCCCGACGTGTTCAACTTGTCGAAATACTCATAGGGTAGCGCCTTCAAGAATATGTCAACCAGCTCGTCTTCTGGAATAGACGGTTTGACTTGTGTGGCTATGGCACGCCACCTTTGAGCGTAGGTGCGAATTGTCTCACTCTTCCCTTTCACAGTCCTCAGCAAATCCTCTCTAGAAGGTGCCGCAGCGGTGTTGAACTTATATTGGCGTAAAAAATCTTCTGCCAGGTCCTCCCAACCGTCATATTTTTCCAAATCTACTTCAATAAACCAAGCTAGTGCCACTCCCGACAGACTTTCTTGAAACGTATTCATCAGCAAGGGGACGTAGTCAGAGTAATGCGCCATTTTGCGTAGGTAATATTTCAGGTGAGCTCGGGGACAGCCTGTCCCATTATATTTTCTCATGAAGTCGGGTTCTTTGTAATCTGGCGGCGCTTCTATCTTCGCAAATGGCGACATCTTATCGAATCTGGCCAGCTCGTACCCTTGGCTGCTCAAGCACTCTTCAATTTTTGCCAGCCTCCTTGCACCTTCTTCAGTCTTGCCGGCGGGTTTCTCCTTCTTATTTCCATCTAGGCTAATGATCACGGGTGCAACCTTCGGTGGTGCGTCAGCCATCGGCACTTGGTTAACCTTCTCGGTCATGTTTTCCTCTGGAATTTGCGTTGCATCTGAAGCAACGGATGCCGAAGGACGCGCAGCTTGGTTAAGATCCGGTACCGGTACGGCGTTCCTCTCTTGTGCAGCTACCATCATGGCTTTCATTTCTGCCAGCATAGCGGCCATTGACGTCATTTGGCCCTCCAAGTTATCCACTCGGGACCCCAACTCCTCTTGCTCCATTCTGACTCGGCGACGAGTTCTAATATGAGCCCTTCTAGGTTCCGTGATTAGAGACTACCTGTCCGGAAGACCAAAAATTAGATGTACGTTGATGGAAAAGCAGTCACAGGGTGCGTGATTCCTTGGTAACATGTTCATGAACAACAATCACCATGCCATTTGGGCAACGAGTAATCCACGACAATCAAGATGTGGGTTTTCAAAGGATGTTTTAATGCATAAGCTAAAATGTTCGTTACAGATAAAAGGGCTCTCAGAAGAGCTTGATGAGAATGCGATAAAGACATTTCGACATCCTAGGCTTGATGGGAAGGATTGCTCCTTCATCACCCCTCGGCGTCATAAAATCTCTGGCTGTGGACCACTTCGACTTCATGATAAGCTGACGGCCCAACATCCTCCGGTATGTATGGCTCCACTCCTGGCTGGTATGGGACAATATACTCGGGGACGTATGGTTCAACCGGCGTCGGTCGAATCCTCTTGAAGGCTCGGATGTACTCTTCGGAGGCCCGATGTACGTCCATTTCAGGGTCCAGCTGATCCGGCCACTCCACGTCTTGGGGCGGGGAGTCCTTCAGTACTTGTTCTATGTCATCGATCATGGTTTGGAGGCGCGCCTTGGTTTTCTTGGTAATCGTTCCTTGGGGAACATCGAAGGCGAATTTGTCAGGGAGAACTTGGGGAGGGATTTCCTGCAGCATGCCAAATTGTCTGACAACTCTAATCGGATGATATGATACGGCCCCTGTGAATCCTAAGAGTGGGATCGGTCTCCCACCCTCGGTAGTGATGCGTGCCTTGCACATTTTGGGCCGCCTCAGCCGCCATCGGAGTTGTCCGGGTTCTAGGCTTTTTAGGAGATCGTACCAGCCAATGAAAGAACGATTGGAAATGAGCGATTGACATTTGAGGAAGGATTGGATAGGATGGATATCCTCGTCGATTCGGGTGCAGCCCACATAAGATTGAGCATTTTAAGGTGAGAGGTGATCCACATGAAGAGGAGACCATTGGAGGCTTGAAAGATGGTCTTCCGAGAGGACTGGGAATGGTCTAGAGCAGCTTGGTAGCGATTCAGGGATAGGAAAGTCTCTGCGAGGATCATATGCGAGTAGTCTAAACGGTCGCATGCCTGGTAGACTATGTGGACGATGGAAGGATTGAATGTGGTTCTGGATGTAGGGAACAGTACGAACCCAAAGAACGCTAGGATGAAGATCATTCCCGACTTATGGCCAGTGTTAATAGGCAGATTCGAGTAGTTGTCAAATAGGAATGAGAATGGGAATCTACCGGAGTTGGATTTGAGAATCTTTTCAATCTCGGTGGTCTTGAGACGAAGGAATTTGGATAGCAGTTTGGACGGGTTAAGGCCCAAAGGAGGATGAGCTGATTGTTCTTGGAATTTAACTCCGATGACGGCTGTGTATTCCTCTAGTGTGGGCGTGATCTCCAAGCCCTCGAAGTTAAACGTCAGCGTAGTCGGATCCCAGTATCGCGCCAACGCTTGTATGAGTGCTGGTTGATATATGATTTTGACAAGATCCACGAGGTGCCCTAGTCTTTGCTTGACGTAAGTCTGGTTGGTCTCGTTGAGGCGTCCCCACCACATTTGTAGCTCCTTATGCGGGACCGGGATGATTTGGATGTCACCTCTCCCCATCAAGTCTAGAATATGAGAATGTGATTAATTATCCATGGATTACTCGGGCATTAGATTCGTTCAAATCATTATTTACCCCAGACGTGATGAAGGTTGGGCTCCTCCGTTTGGATAAAAGGAATACCAAATTGGGGTCCCAACGCTAACCCCATCAAAGGGTATAATGAAATGGACGAAAATAATGATGCTATGTAGATGATATGCTTATGCATGGCGTGAACTGATTCAATCACATGTCGCATGTGTCATGAAATGAGAACTAGATCCTCGCACTTGTGTCGAACAAACCAGACGCGAGTTCTAACTAAGATTTCAAATGGCAGCGACATACGATTGGACCAGGGAAGTCTGAATGGTTGGGTGGAATTCCAATGTCGCGTTCCGGTATTAAGACGCCTATGACTTGGGAATTAAAGCGCGAGGGATAGGAGGGAGATCCACAGGCGGATGCCCTTTACAGACTCAAAAGACCGACTAACTTTCGAAGACATAGCCGAAAAGCAACCCTAAAGAACCTAAGGTGATGCCCCAAATCGGATCGTCAGATGATGTCGGTTGCCCCTGCTGTCCTGCCTAGATCGGGTCCTCTTCCTCATCGGATGGAAAGACCACAGGGTGGGTAGGTGACGCATGTCCTTCAGCAGATTCTTCTCCGTCTGACAAAATCTCGATAACATCTGGAGGGGGCGCTGGTATCGCTCCTATCCTGCTGAACACGTCCCTGAGTTTCAGATAAATATTCCACATCTTTTCCCTGTCAAGCTCGAACTTGTGTGCGCGCTCGAGTTGTTCCGCGGACTTGGTGTAAAAACAATTCGTTCCTCGGATAAGGTTGCGTCCCGTAAGTGCCCTTCCTTGGATGAAACGAAAGGAGTGGAACCCATTGAATGTCTCGGTGGCTTCGTGTCGGACGATGCGTCGCTCGTACTGGAATACCTCTAGGACCTTGGGCCGATTTGGGGAAACTATCTCTATTTTATACGTACTGTAAAATGGAATTAGACTCAACCATCCAAACTTGATGAGTGCAGCATGCTACGCAAGAAATAAAAGACAGCAAGTGAATTTAAATAGAAATGGCAGGATCTCACCATGAGAGGTACCCAATGATTTTTTTTGGTTTTAGGTATACCAACCATCCACACACACGCGTATGAGACAAGTGAGGCTTGACTCTAGAAATCAAAATGGCTTAGGTGAGGAACCTAAAGGCCTCCCTCTATCCGAGTCGATAAATTCGTCCATAAGTGCAATCCACAACAAATGGATAAAATTCTCGACTTGGATAGTGAGTGGGATCGAATATGGTCGACCCCAGCGCAATCCACGCTAGAGCGTTGCATATCGATCCCTGATCTATGGCTACCTGAAAAGGGTGATTTCGCGGCCTGGGTTTGGGCGCTTTGTGCAAAGTGTCGTGATCCTCAAGTATGCAGTGAATCATGCGTAACAATTTATATATCAATCAGCGCTTCAAATCATCCATATAACATACATTCCTACGCCCATCCTGCATAAGACAATGTTAATCACATACTACACCCCTTATCACTCCAATCTGCAAAAACATATAACATCTATCGTGAGCGGACTTACCTCACCTTCAGGAGCGCCTGCAGGGTTAGAAAAATCACTCAACATTTTAATTACGGCCTAAGTCCACTTGAGGTCCTGAACCAAGTGTTCTAGAACAAAGTCCCCAGCGGAGTCGCCAGCTGTCGCGACCCGTCCGAAATCGGACGCGGCTAATGGATTACCGATCGCGGCCCCCACTCTTTAATGTGGATCGCGGGCTTTGGATCGGCGCGGGCCCTCCCAGGCCCATACCAAATCGCGGCGGGAGTATGTTTTTTGAGGGATTCGACGATAAAAGTCGATCGCTTTCGACCTTAGTGTGGTCGTGGTGGCATGTGCAACTTGTGCATGCATTTGGAGTCGCCACCGGTCTTTCTTGGAGGGTAGACCGGAAACCTTACTGACCGATTGGGAGAGATCGATCAGTTCTGCGGAACTAGAGATTTTGGGTTCGGGGACTTGGTTACGTCGGTGTCATTACCAACGCCCTTTCGGTACCTAACGCGAGTGATTTTCTTAACTAAGAGTTAATGCAGGCGCGATTTTGGGTGAGATAGGTATGAGTCAAGGTTTCATGCAGATTGGAAGACTAGTCCTATCAAATCACAGTCAATATAATGAAAGCGCAAGTCAAGTGCATAAATAAGTCATGTCAATACACATCAATTTCAATCATTGGCCTCCTAGTATAGCTATAAGGGCTCAGGGAAGATGTGATTTAGGGCTAGGGGTAAAATGGGAAGATTCGGGGACAATTAGCCCGAAGGGTAAAATTGTCATTTTTTGGAAGGTTTGGATACCTAATTACCCAAAATATTCCATGGCCAGTTGATTGTGGCCATTTCCCATTTTTGAGAATTTTTTTGGAATTTCTTGATTTTTCTTCAACTTTTGGAAGACGATTCGCCCAAAGGGCGAAATCGTCATTTTAAGAAGGGTCGGGGTTCAAAACACCCGGAATGAGCCTTGGCCAGTTGTTTGTGGCCATTTCCTATTTTTTGGGATTTTCCTGAATTTTTAGAATTTTTTTTGGAAGACGGTTTGCCGGAAGGGCAAAACCGTCATTTCTGAAAAGATCGGGGGTCGAAAGACCCGAAACAGGTAGTGGCCAGTTGAATGTGGCCATTTCCTATTTTCTGGAATTTTTTAGAATTTTTCTGAATTTTCCGAATTTTTTGAATTTTTTATGATTTTTCTATTTTTTATTGATTTTTTGAATTTTTTATTATTTTTTATTATTTTCTGAATTTTTTAATATTTAAAAATATTTTCCGGGCCGGGTAAAACCCGGCCCACGCCTCTCGGGCGCCCGGCCCGACCCTAGGGGTCGACACCGGCCTAAAACGACACCGTTTTATTTTTTAAACATTTTTTTATTTTTTATTATTATTATTTTTTTACAATTTTTTTGATTTTTTATGTATTTTATTTAATTATCCGAAATTCCCCGGATCCGACGGTCCTCGTTGCGCCACGTGGCCTCCTCCTGTGCGTCCGATCTCCCGCTAGATCGGACGATCCACAGGGAGCCACGTGGCTCATTGGTGACCGTTAGATCAACAATTAGTTTATTTTCCTTTTTAGAAAACCAATCAAATCGGACGCTCCATATTGTGCCACGTGGCTACTCCTGGTGCGTCCGATCTTGGACGAGATCGGACGATCCACAGAAAGCCACTTGGCACATTCTCGACCGTCAGATCGATTTTAATTTAATTATCATAAAGTCATTTATTTTATTCGAAAATCATTTTTTAATTTTCCAAAATTACAGGATCGCGGCACGTGTCGCGATCCGGGCCGCCCAATCCGTTGGTTTGAAAATCAACGGACCGGTCCCACCTGGCTGACGTGGCGCCCACGTGGCATGCCACGTCAGCCGTTGACCGGTCAGCGGGGCGCCGGCCCGCCGGAGAAGACGACCGGCGCCTCGCTGGAACAGTGAAAATTCCGGCGAGGTCGCCGGAAAAAGCCCAAAACCGAACCAAAACTCAAAATTTTGGGGAAATTTTTGTGGCATTCGGACCCTCAGCACCTCAACATCAACATATATACGAAACATGGCTATTTTTACGTCGGGAAACGACCGAACCGGACCCTCCCCGAACCGGCGCCGGCGAAGATTTTTTCAAAGAAAAAAAAAAATTTGCAACCAAACCCGGTTTTGATCAATCATACAGCATCCACTGGAGGTTCGGAAGCTTACCTGGGGCCGCTCGATCGTCGGCGACCGCCGGAGTTCCCTCAACGAGCCCCCTATCCGAATGAGAACCGACGAAGTCCGGGGCCGGGTTCTCGCCGCGGTTTGATGCAAAACAAAGGGGACACGGAGCTTAGAGCCAGGTATAAGTGAGGTTTGAGGTAAAACTATCATGGAACGGGGTCGGGGAAGGCACGACCGAACGTTGTGGCTTGAGAAGGTCATTCAGGCATTTTATCGAGCACACGATGCGCGTCGGAAAAACGAAGCTTAGACGAAGATACTGACCTGTTCCGGGCTCGACGACGGCAATGGCGACCTTGGTGGTGATGAGTGAAGTCCGCTGGAGGTTTGGGGTGGTCGGTTGTCCGTCGGCTTCGTCCGAAAATCCTCTCCCTCTCTCTCTCGGCGAACTCGGTTAAAACCGAGAATCCCCCACCATTTTCGTGGCCGACCGGCGCGCCTCGACGCCCGTTCTCTCCGCCAAAATGAGAATATCCCCCTGCCAATGTCCCCCCATGCGCGTCGTCCTCTTTTCTTAGGAAATCGCGAGCCCACGCCGCTCGGGCGCCTCCCCTGTTTTTCTGTCGGCCACGGTCTGCAACTTAGTTGCAGACCCGGTCGGACCGGGTCGGGTCGGGCCGGACCCGACCGGCCCGGTCCGGCCAAATCGCCCAAATTGGGCCCCAAATTGACCTCTTTTCATGAAATTGATGGCATAATCGGACTCCTTGACACATTTTCTATCAAATAGGGGTATTTTCGTGAATCAATTGATTGAAATTTTATGAAAACCCCAAATTGTCCCTAGGATCCGAAAATTAACTTCACCAAATCGAAGGTCCAAACGATCGAATTATTCAAAATTGAGCCCACCAATGGATTAAGCATGATGAAAACTATAGGGTAGAGGTGTTTGATTTTAATGGGTGTGCCCGTGTGAAATTTAATTTCACAAATTGTAAAACCGGGGACTAAATTGAAAGATTTTTATGCAATTAAGCCCTTTTGGTTAAAATTGATCAAATTGGAGGGCCAATTGACCCAATTGCATTTCAATACTCTAGAATCCAATGTCATAGCTTATAAAAACCGAGAATTGAAAATTAAAAGACTCGAAAAGGATTTTTTAGGCCCGGTTCGGGATTAGGTTTGTGAAGGAACCCCATGAACCGAATGGTAATTTTATGAATATTTTTGTGTAATTTTCTGACCACGAATGGTATTTTTCCTGATTTTTTTGGGTATTTTTATAATTAAATAAATTCCAAAAAATATTAAAAAATTTAAAAAATATTTTTTGTTCAAAATTGGTTCCTAAGGCTAGGCTAAGGCTCACAAAGTTGATTTTGTAATTTTTTGACATTTTTTGCTATTTTTAATTAATTTTAGAAATAAAAACTATAATAATGGATGGTCAAAAATCAGGTGTCAACACCCGTAAATAGGGATTATGGGGTATGTATTGTCGCCTCGCTTTCATTATGAGAGGCGACCTCATTGAGAGATGTCTTTGCTATGTAAAATGCTAAGTGTGTCTCATTTCTGACAGGTTATACATGACATACATTCATTGAAGATTCCTTCGTCCAATCGCATGCGAGATATGATCAAACGATGGTAAAACTGTAATCGTTCCAATAAAAACTTCGAGTGTTATACTTGACTTGCTTGGTTATTTCTTTTGCCAACATGTCAAAATGGCTGAAGGTCAAATGATGCGAGACTTATTTTCCCTGCAACATGAAAGGAAATGCACCTTTATCAGGAACCACCCATGGGGTTTCCAAAATAAGATGAATCGACAATGATAAGCCCAGAACAAGACAACGTGAAAAAATGGGCAACCTGATTTGGATCGATCTCTCTAAGTCAAAAAGGATGTATTCGTTCCAAATTAAATTGATTTGATTATAGGATGACATGGTTACTCACACTTGCAGGTGATTATAAAAAATGAGTGGGGACCGTTAAGGAACATTCCTTCATCTCTGATGCTCAAAATGAGGGAAACTGAACAAATCCTGGGGATAGTAAATCTGTGATCGTCTCAATTAGAGCTTTTTGTGCAACAATTGACATATTCCTTCCTCATGTCATGTAGGTGAAATAAAAGGATTGTGTGAGGTCGACATTTGTCCCTTTAAAGAAGACTCAGTTGTGGACCCTCAAAACTAGAGGCCAATGTGACATGGCACGATCGCCAATTGAAGGATGGAGAAAACTGAATGCTTATTTGTGAAGCAACACTTCAAGGTGTAAATGTACACAAATAGAGATAAATCTACACTTGTGGATCTCGAGTAGTAGGGTGCTTGAGGAGCGTCATGAAGTCATGACAAATCGAAAAGACCACGAAGAGATGATCGTTGCCCATCTTTAAACCAAGAGGGAGTACTTGTTTTAGTAATTGATTTTCATAATCAAAAGTCAAACATTTTTCTTTCTCTCTAAACAGATTAAAATGCATCAATAGAGCGAAAGTGGCGAAAGATCCACCAACCTCAAGAAGGAGAGTGACAGAACCCAAAAAGTGTCGAGCATCGCGCAACATCAAATGCCGAGACCTTCGGATAATTACGATGAAGTTTTATCCTCTAATGTCACAAAAGGGAGTAAATTGTCCCTTATTCTGATTTCATTCCATACAAATGACTGATATGCTTCTCTTTCATGTACAGAGAATGATAGTTGAAGACATGTGTCAGAATAGATCGAAGAATGTCAAACGCCAAAATCACCTGGCATGAAAGTGATTGACTCAACCAACAGGGAAAGCATTAGCGTGATACAATGGAGCTTCATATGGCTAAATCAGTTAACTCAAGGTGGAATACTCAGTTGCTGGGGGCAAATCATTTCCCTACCCAGAAAGCATGCCAAAGTCGAAGACATCAGATTCATCATGGTGATACATGGGGCGAGTCCTTGAAATAATGGTTATCACTCACGGAACAGAATGGAATAAAATCCATCCATGGAATACAAAAAGCGTTTCGCCATAGCAACAACGCTTCCAAGAAGAACAATGTCGAGTCATCCCTCTTGGTAAAAAAGGACGTATCGTTCCTAAATAAGTTTCAATCAGATGTGGAAATAAAATTTCCTATCTTTTTCCTCTCAGGTGATGAACAGAGTTAAGAACCCAAGAAGCAACGACTTCAAAATGACAGAACAGGGAGTACCCACTTTTCATATCATCTCACACATGCATTTGGGATAGATGATTTCAAGAGCGTCATAATGGCTCGATTTACGAACAAAATTCTCGAGAAAACTTGAAAAAGTTTCTTAGCAATTAGAAGTCTCTTTGAAAAGAGCATTCAAAAAGAAAGAATTCAAACTTTACAGATTGACGTACTTAATGAAGAGATACTTTCTGTGAACAAGAATGAAAGGCACGAATCCATTTTTCGTTGCAAACAAGAATCATCTTAGATCACTTGCATCTTACATATCATGCATGCATCATTTGTATGCATATTATTCCTTGAAGGATGTCGACAGGTCAAGGCAAAAGAATCCAAATGAAAGGGAAATGCCAAGACCCAAGGAACAAAGGGTAAATTGTATCAATTTCAATTGCCCATTTTGTAAGCTGTTCAGACACGAACCTTCTTTCCTTTGATAGGGAAATATCAAATAGTTCAATGGCAACTATGATGGCTGATATTAAGGCAATGTCGGAAGCCTCCCAAGCCAGACAGACAGTAGCTCCTAACCAGAACAACTCGAGTCTGCCATTCGCACTCGATATGGCTGACAAAGAAACGACAGGAGATACCCAACATATAGAGGAAGATGTCCGTATGCCAAACATCTAGTCACAACAAAAAGCACCCCCTGTTGTTGTTGTCAACCTCGAGAAGAAAGAAAAGGGGAACCAGACTGTAAAAAGCCGAAGTGGAGGCTAAGAGATCAGCCAAGATTAAAGAATGGTTAAGCAGCCAGGGCTATGAGTTGGCCCGTTTAGACAAGATATCTCACTTCGCCGAGATGGAGACCCCTCCTGACTATAAGGAACCGGACTTCATGAGGAAGTATAAAGGGACAGGATGTCCTCGCGCTCACCTCAAATATTATCTGCACAAGATGGCGCAGTATTCAGACTATGTTCCATTACTAATGAACACGTTCCAAGAGAGTCTAGCTGGCGCCGCTCTGGCTTAATTCATCGAGCTGGACCTAGAAGATTATGATGGGTGGGAAGATCTTGCAGAAGACTTCCTCAGACAGTATAAATTCAACACGGCTATGGCCCCAACAAGAGAAGACTTGTTGCAAACCTTAAAGGCAAAGGGCGAGTTATCAAAACATACACCCAGAGGTGGCGAGCTTTGGCTACTCAAGTAAAGTCGTCAATCCCAGAAGACGAGCTGATTGATTTGTCCCTGAAAGCACTCCCCTACGAATACTTCGACAGGTTAGACGCCTCAGGATGTCAGACCTTCGCACACTTGATAAAGGTGGCTGAAAAGCTAGAATGGGCCTTGAGAGAAAGAAGGCCTCATGAAGCTCCTACTAGGAAGCAGTATCCCTTGAGAAAGGAGAGAGAAGCCGGACTTGACATAGCATTTATACCAGATCCCCATAAACCCAAGGGGCTTAACAATTATAATCAGACTAAAGGAGGATCATCATGGTCGGCACCAAAAGAGCAAGGCCCAGAAAGAGGCAACCCCAAAAGCAATTCTCTCAGCTCCCGAGGCCTTTGTCCAAACTACTCCCGATGTTGCTAGAACAACATTTGGTGGCAAAGGAACCACCTAGGGAAAATCCGGTTAAGTATCCTGATTTTGGCAAGAGCCAGACTTGTGTCTACCATATGGGCGAAATGGGACATACTGTGGATGATTGCTATATCCTTAAGTTGAAGGTACATGCTCAGATTGACAAGTCAGATTCTGAAATTTGACAACGTGGCTCCAAACGTACAAGAAAACCCGCTCCCTGATCATCAAGCGATTGGGGCAATATTCACTGAAGATGAGGAAAATCACCTCCAGCTGAAGGTGGACATGTTTAAGCTGATCAATATAATGGCGGTCGCTTCGCTATACCCAAAAGGAGGGGAGATCTCTGCTGACATGAAGAAGCTATGTATCGCCAAGATGATGAGCTTGGGGATAATGTCCGATATTACCGATGAAGAATTCAAAGGAGTCGAAGCTTCTCTATCTTTGGAAGGAAGCCATTTCATGATCAAAACTGAGCGGGGTAGCACCCGGGACATCCCGCACGAGAATCTGGTAGATAGTCTTGGGCCGGTCATTCAGTCAGAAGAAGAATTCGAAAAGGACGAACTGAAAGCCAAAGAGGTGAAGTCTAGCAGATTGCAGATTCATGGCTAACACACCTGAAATAGGTGAAATTGTAGACGACCTGGGTCAGGACTTTGGAGGGTACAACTTTAAAGTGAAGTACTATGCTCCTCCTAGCTTCTACCAAAGAATGGAGGATATCATACCAGACGGATGGGGAGGCATGGATGATCCCGTTCAACCGGAAAAAGCCTTTTTCGAAAGAACCTAAGTCATCACTTGACCAGATGAGGGATACTAAGCTTGACACAAAGCAGTATGCCGAAACAAAGAGATCAAAGAATCAACAGCAGGGTTTAGCTGAATTATTCAAAGGAAAAAGAGAATACCCGAGATTTGCCACATCAGCAGTATTAGGCGACGATGACCGACATTGTCGACTGAGAGACGAAATCTCCTCAAGGGACTTTGACAACACTATGTCAATGATTGAAACCGCTACGGCTGTGGTAATTAAACTAGAAGAGCTTGACAACTTGAATAAGGTAGAAGATTGCCTAGTCAAACCTATTTTGATTCGATTGCCGGAAGAGGAAGAAGACGGCATAGCTGAACCAGGGACGTCTTATCAGACGACAGTAACTATAAAAGTCCCTCCGATAGAAAAGTACGATCCTCAAGTGGTCCACTGGGACTATGGGACAGAGGAAGAAGACGATGATGAAGGTTATGCGTCTATCCACGGGGAATATAATGCCTTTAAGGAATCAACGCCTCCTACTTCGGAAGAGCCGGTTACTGTTAATTTGGGGGATACTGAAAATATCAAAGAAGTCAAGAACGGTGGACATTTATCGCGAGACGAAAGACTCAGGTTCACAGAATTACTGAGAATGTCGCTAAGACTTCATGCGACAAATTTCAAAGATGTCGAGCTACCAAGAGGTAGATAAAAGTGATCAAAGATCCAGATGGTTGAGATAAATAACCAAAACCAGCAAAGAAGGTTCATTAGGGCAAGCCCTTCATTTCCTGTCGAGAGACCAAGCTGGGGGCAAGATTCTCATGCGCCACCAAGATAGCATATTGGAGCAAGTCATCAAGATCAAAGACGGCAAACGTCAAGACATGCCCTACTAGGGCAAAGCAACCAAAAGAGACGATTTCCTTGATCAACGGAAATGCAAATACCTCAAAGGGAGTATCACGTTCCTTGGTGATTTATGTAAAGTTAAACATGGATGAATACTCATTGCTTCATGTACAGGTACAAAGACCTCTTCAAATAGGATTGGAAATCGTCAAATGATATGAAAAATGCTAAGGCATTTGGCCAAGGTAGACGTCGCCCAACTGGGGCAAATGGATTGTTGATGTTATCAACACCTTCAAGCATGGATGGAAGGATTAGATGAATGTTGTCCATATCAGCATACAATATTGGAATGGACTCAATCAAGAGATAAATGTCGACAATTGACAAAAGAATGAATACGCCATTAGGACATTATCAGGAGTCCAACAAAGAGGAGAACATCACAAGGATGGTCACAAGTGACAAAGATGCATGAAGCAAACGACTTTCTCAAAACATTGGAAGGATGATACTTCAAAGGTGAAAAGTAACGTGAAAATCCAAGTAAGAGATAATCCAAACTGGATAAGGGATCGCATGAAAATGCAAAAATGAATAGAATCATTTGACTGGGGCAAGCATTACCTAGCCATGACAAGTCATGCCTAACTGGGGCAAACAGATCATCTACATGACTGGAGGAAAAAGTGGTATTTCATTCCCAGCAGGATCAATGAACGTGACAGAAGAGTCGTTCACATCAGAGTTAAACCTCAAGATACAAACTTGATGAAGGGTGACTTTGTGTCGTTCTAATTTGGTCATCAATGATCTTTCTCCTAATATGAATTTGCCCTAATTTCAACAGAAAATTATTGGCATTCAAAAGGATTCAGAGGGAAAGAACTTGCCGACTCAACTTCAAGGCGAGATGATCTTTGAAGATAACAGCTTCGGAAGTCGAGCATTCAAGAAATGATCTTTGGCTATAAGATCAAGTGGAGGGTAAAAGTATCGCTTCCACACCACATGCTTTAGCATACATTTTGATAAGAATTCATTTTTCCTTGAATAAGGAACTCCGAAGAATGGCATGGAGCACGTTCCAAAGATGAATGAAACCATCGAGTAGGATTCATTGCCCCAATCAGACGAAGACGTCATCGCCATAGGTCGAAATAACCGTTTTCTATAATCTACATATTGGCGTTCAGATTGGAATGCATGATCAAGAGGACTTACTGTCATGGTGGTCAGGTACACGTCCTTTCTCTTCAAAGACTGAGAATTCCAAGAAATTTTAGAACACTTAACCATCTTGTGTTGTTAAGAAAAATGCAGATTTTCACAAATCTATCCACTTCCATTGGAGTGCATGATCAAGGGTAAGGTGTATCGTTCTAATTTTCTGAAATTCGAGAGCATACACTGACATATTCCTTTTATGTTTTTCAGGGATCCCTAGCCGCGACGGGCAGGTAAGTATTCATTTCCCAATCTCTTAGGTTTTAAGACTGTCAGAATCCTTATTACTAGAATTTGAAGGCTTTTTGGAATCTAGCATACATTCAAAGCTCATGTCTATAAAGACGTAAAATTCTCACAGTCATGTCATTGGCATTCGTGTTTAGATCTGGAGGTTATCTGAACATGATTGAAATATACATTGTGCATCATAAAACCCCTTGGAGGGTAAGTTTTGGAGAAAAGCGAAATGAACTTTTCCAACAAGAGTTGTTTAGAACTGTTTAAAAGGATGTTTCCTCAGACAAGAGGCAAGCTAGATCCAAGCACGTCCTATACACACTTGAGAGATGAGTGGAGTGGTAAGGACAGCGAGACCTTGACCTACGGACGTAAGGGTTATTCGCAGTGATTACATGGATTGAGACGACGAAGGCATTCGTTTCTCTATCATAAACACCACAGGTGACCATTGATAACCCTTTGAACGGCGGTTTCATTCTTTACCCCTGTCAAGAACCACCCCACAGTGGGGCAAACTGGAGGTACGTCCAGAGGTATCATGAGGTAAATGGTTAGAAGTTCTCTTGCTCAGACTTGCATCAATCTTCGTGTGTTGCTTGTCATTGTAACTTCTATGGTAATTCATGTGCTTTAGGATGACGAAAAGCATTCGTTTCTCTATCCTATACACTTTTACCCTTTGCACAGCCCAGTTGAGCCTGTACGTTCGTTTCACAAACCCGTTGGTGATCATTGCATATTCCAAGACGGAAGCGACGTCACTTCAAGAGCGGAAGAGTTCAAAACACAGGATTTGTGAAAAATTTCTAGATTAATGTTTGAGTGCTGAGATTCAAGCTGTACATCTAGCACATTCATTTGAAAATTCTGATCCCCAAAAGAAAAGGAAAGATGGGATTTCAAAAAAAAAAGAGAAAAATTCAATCTTGGGCATCAAGAAAAAGCAAAGTGCCTGGTAAAAGCAAGGCCAATGCCCATCCAAATATTTGTACACTTGTGAATCATGTGTTTGATCTTGTAAATGCCAAAAGGTGGCACGATACCTTTGTATAGGTCACTAGTGAGATCTGATTGTAAAAGAAAATCCCGAGGGAGCTGGACATCAAAGGATACTCCCAGATTATATCACATTCAGATGATGAAAGCATAGACAAGATGTTGACGCCGTCTCAACACGAGAGAGATATGTTCTCTAAAGACAAATGTGCGCTTCGAAGACTGACGATGCTCTTCAAAGACTATCAATGCACTTCAAAGACTGAAGACGCTCTTTGAACCAAAAGGGGCAAGATGGCGGCAAACTTGCAATGATCACCAATATTAAACCCTTCGCGTATTCTGAGCCAAAAACAAGCCTTTTTTGGTCCCCAATCATACCTACGTTACAACCCTGAAAAGCCTTTTTCTGATTAAGGCACTTGGATTGACATAGGGTTTAATGTCTAAGCTTAGCTCGAAGAAGTTCGAGCAAGATTATTTCTTTCTCATTTTGCAGGTTTCTTGACTTGTAAACCTGGAGCAGACATTGAAGACTTCTCTTCGAAAGCCTTAACTTGCACGCAAGTCCCCTTTGAAAACCGTTGACCAAGCCCAACATTACGGTCCCTTGGAAGTCCTCCTGATCGATCGAGGTGTATTCACTGCGAATGATCCTGAACCCTAGGCACAGGTTTGATAGGAAATTCGAGTGCATTCTTCGTAAAAGACCATTATCTCAAAACGGTGAGAAGTCCTCTTTGATGAGAATACTCCGTTGGACATTTTAACCAAACTCTTTTGGTAATTTCAGATTGTTTGATTCAAACTTTCCCCACAAGGAATTTTTTATCACTCCCGTATGTTACAAGGTGTTTTGGATAACCTCCAGCATCGTAATGCATTCATTGAAATTTTTTTTCATGACTATGATATAAGTCATAAAGTGCTGTCAGTTTGACATCAGATGTCACTTAAAGACCATTGATGTGCCTTTAGTAATAAAATTTTCAGGTTGGAGCTTCCGCAAGATTCTTGATGACTTCAGCTCCTAAAATGGCTCGTATCACTCTTGGTGAGAAACGTTTAACATGTCTAAACTTCTGCAGAATTCCTGGCAATCCCAGATCTCAGAAGAACACAACCTCTCTTGGTAAGAAAGAGTTTACATGTTCAAGCTTTTGTAGAACCCCTGGTATCCCCAGACCTCAGAATGCTACTTCTTTTGTGAAGAATATATTTCAAGTTTAAACTTCTGCAGGACCCCTGGTAACCCTAGGTCTCAGAATAACACATTTCTCTAAGAAGGAGAGTTTATATGCCTGAGCTTCTGACAGATTCTTGGTAACCCCAGATTCTAGAATGCTATTGTTCTTGGTTAAACTTCTATAGGAATCATGGTAACCCCAGATTCTAGAATGATGCCTTGCTCTGTGAAGAAGAGCTTTCAAGTTTATTTTCCTGCAAGATCCCTGGTAATTCCATATCTCAGGAAAACACATTCTTATGAACAATTTTGTAGGTTTGATCTTTCTGCAGGATACCTGGAGCTCCCAGATCCCAGAATGTCACCTCCAATGTCAAAAGGACAATCTCCGAAATCATCCCTCTGTGAGATTTCAAATTTACAGGTTGGAACTTTCTGCAGGATACCTGGAGCTCCCAGATCCCAGAATGTCACCTCAAATGTCAAAAGGACAATCTCCGAAATCATCCCTCTGTGAGATTTCAAATTTGTAGGTTTGATCTTTCTGCAGGATACATGGAGCTCCCAGATCCCAGAATGTCACCTCACATGTCAAAAGGACAATCTTCGAAATCATCCCTTTGTGAGATTTCAAATTTACCGGTTTGATCTTTCTGCAGGATACCTGGAGCTCCCAAATCCCAGAATGTCACCTCCAATGTCAAAAGGACAATCTCCGAAATCATCCCTCTGTGAGATTTCAAATTTATAGGTTTGAGCTTTCTGCAGGATACCTGGAGTACCTAGATCCCAGAATGTCACCTCCAATGTCAAAAGGACAATCTCCGAAATCATCCCTTTATGAGATTTCAAATTTATAGGTTTGAGCTTTCTGCAGGATACCTGGAGTACCTAGATCCCAGAATGTCGCCTCCCATGTCAAAAGGACAATGTTTGAAATTATCTCCCTGTGTGAGATCCCAGTGTTACAGGTTGGAACTTTCTGCAGGATACCTGGAGCTCCCAGGTCCCAGAATGTCACCTTCAATGTCGAAAGGACAACATTCAAGATAGTCTTTCTATGAGATCTCAGGTAGCCCCTAGATCCCAGAAGAATCTTATCAAAGTTTTTGCAGGTTTAAGTTTTCTGCAGGATACTTGGAATCCCCAAATCCCAGAATAACGCCTTGCATATCGAAAGGACAATTTTCAAGATCAGCTTTCTGTGAGGTTCTAGGTAACCCATAAACCCAGAATAGCTCATTTGGTGAAGCCTAAAGGTTAGGCACACCTCACTTGTATGAATCCTAGTTAATTCCTTAGAATATAGGATCAAAAACTTCTGACAAAATCAGTTTTCTGTGAGGTTCTAGGTAACCCCTAAACCCAGAATAGCTCATGTGGTAAAGCCTCAAGGTTAGGCACATCTCACTTGTATAAATCCTAGTTAATTCCTTAGATATAGGATCAAAATGTTCGACAATCCCTAAGAGATTGGGTGCGTCATCCATAGGTTCCTAGCAGAAAGGAGTTCTATTCTCGGCCTGATCCCCCTGAAGGATCAAAATGTTCGACAATCCCTAAGAGATTGGGTGCGTCATCCATAGGTTCCTAGCAGAAAGGAGTCCTATTCATGGTCTGATCCACCATACGGATTAAAACCCTGACAATCCCTAATAGACTGGGTGCGTCATCCATAGGTTCCTAGCAGAAAGGAGTCCTATTCTCGGCCTGATCCCCCTGAAGGATCAAAGTGTTCGACAATCCCTAAGATACTGGGTGCGTCATCCATAGGTTCCTAGTAGAAAGGAGTCCTATTCTCGGCCTGATCCCCCTGAAGGATCAAAGTGTTCGACAATCCCTAAGAGACTGGGTGCGTCATCCATAGGTTCCTAGCAGAAAGGAGTCCTATTCATGGTCTGATCCACCATACGGATCAAAACCCCTGACAATCCCTAAGAGACTGGATGCGTCATCCATAGGTTCCTAGCAGAAAGGAGTCCTATTCATGGTCTGATCCACCATACGGATCAAAACCCCTGACAATCCCTAAGAGACTGGGTGCGTCATCCATAGGTTCCTAGCAGAAAGGAGTCCTATTCATGGTCTGATCCACCATACAGATCAAAACCCCTGACAATCCCTAAGAGACTGGGTGCGTCGTCCATAGGTTCCTAGCAGAAAGGAGTCCTATTCATGGTCTGATCCACCATACGGATCAAAACCCCTGACAATCCCTAAGAGACTGGGTGCGTCATTCACAGGTTCCTGTCAAGTATAGGAATCCCATTCTGGTACGACCTACCATACAGGCTAGAGTTTAACCGCCCTAGGATACTCAAAAGACGAGTCCCTAGGTATTCACTTGAACCCGCTATACACCGCGTATGCCGCACGAGCATCAGGCAGGTGATCAACAGGTAAGTAACAGGTGGGTCTATCTACTTTCTCTCTCACGTCATCAAAAGAATGAAGAGCAGAGCATTCACCACTGGGACAAGAAAGATTGAGTGTCAAGATTTGTTTTTCTTTTCCCCAGTCGAGTCGGTCTAGACTCAGGTGTCACATGTCTTTGAGTGAAACCTCTCACGAGATTCCTCTCAAAGAGGGGCAGCTGCTGACACCTGATTTTTGATCAAGTCTTTTTGCAATTATATTTTGAAAAATCACAAAAAATTCATAAAAAGTCAAAAAATTACAAAATCAACTTTGGTGGCCTTGGCCAAGCCCAAGGAACCATTCTTGAACAAAAAATAATTTTTCACATTTTTCACATTTTTTAGCATTTTTAGAAAATAGGAAAATATTAGAAAAATCAACAAAAATAGAATTTGAGGTCACAAAAATATAGGAAAATAGTCAATATTTTTATTTTAAATCCTTGTCATTTTGACCTCATCAAGAGTCGAAATTCAAGTTTAATTTTGTGTGTTTCTTTGTAACGCACAGGGTTAAATTTTGTCAAAAAAATACGTTTTGAGTCTTTCTATTTGCAATACTTTGCATTTTAAGAGTCTTGACATTCGACTTGATTGCCCCACATTCCAATTTGGTTTAATTGTGCGCTGATTTGATCAATTTTGACTTTAGGGACCTAATTGCATGAAAATCTTTTCATTTTAGTCCCTATGGTGCCAATTCTGAAATTAAACTTTTCTGAGGGACACCCATAGAACCCCAATACTTCCTCCCTATAGTATTTGACCTCTTGAGTCTAATGGGGGGCTCAATTTGAGCCAATTCCTCCATTAAGAACGTCAATTTGACAAAAGTCAATTTCGGATCTTGTCTTAGAGTTGGGGCTTTTGTATAAATCAAAATCAATTCAGCCCAATTTTACCATACTTAGGTAAATTCCATGCTATGAAATTCGATTATGGAGTCGATTTCATGATTTTGGAATATTTGGACGCCCGATTTGAAGGAAAATCCCAAAATCGGGTTGACTGGGTCGGGTTGACCCGACCCAGTCAACTCGTTGACCAAAATTAGGCCATGAGCAGAACACCTTCTGCTGGCTCTTCTTCTCCTTCGCGCACGAACAGAAAAAGGGCAGAGAATGATCAGTTGAGGAGGACAGTTGAGGGGAACGGCAATCGGTTAGGGGGCGTTCGCCAACAGACGTGCGAAAAAAAAAGAAAAACGAGGAGAAAAAAAGAACGAAGACGAAAAGGAGAGGAAGTGAAGAACAGAGAGCTCTGAGAGAGAGAGAGAGAGAGAGAGAGAGAGAGAGAGAGAGAGAGAGAGAGAGAGAGAGAGAGAGAGGAAGCTGCAAGCTTCAAAGGCTCGGCCACGGCGGGCGGCGAGAAACCGAAGCTTCGGGTATATCCTCCGAGCTTCGTGACGCCACAAGGAATCTCCAGAACCGAGCGGTGTCGCATTTCATCGCCGAAATAGATGAGGTCTTCCTTCGAGCTTCCTCTCGGCCTCCAATGGCAACTCAAGCTAGAGTCGATCATTTGCCGCGATTTTTGTTGCAATCGTTTTGTCTCGCTTCACTGAACATTTTTGCCTTTGATCGCATGTTGTTTCATGGCCTAAATTGCCGAGTCTATCCCTTGCCATGGCCGATCGGTCGCGAGCTCCATAGTTCGTTCTAGACCAAACCGAAGCTCCACGATGGTCAGGTAAGTCTTCTCAAACTCCATAGATGCTGTATGATAGTTAAAAATGCTTGTTCAACGTTAGATACGGCTAGGGCGGACGCCCACCGGAGATTAGCTTCGGTCGGAGATGGCATGTGTGCGAGTTGTGGTTCTACTATGTCAAGGCTCTGGTATGTTGTAGAGCTCGATGAAACAAGTCTATTGGCGTTGATTTCGCGAGATTTGGGCATCAGAAGGCCAAGATATGGCCTTCCGACGAGGCGCCGGCGAGGGAGCGCCGGCGCCGGTCTTCTTCCCCAGTAAGCAGTTGACCGGTCAACGGTGGTTGACCGAGTCAACGGCCACGTGGCGCTGACGTGGCGCCCATGTGGCAGCCACTTCAGCCGGTCGGTTACAAAATAAAATAACAAACTCGATCCGACGGTACTGGATGAAACACGTGTCACGATCGTGAAATTTTAAAGATAAAAATGATTTTCAGAAATAAAGAAATGCCGTGGATCGGACGGTCGTGATTCAACGTTGCATTTCAATCGTGGCCGTCGATCGCTTTTATTACATCAAGCCGTTCAAATGTCAACACGTGGTAAGATCTGGTCCGTTGATCCCTTATGAAGATCAGGCCGTCCGCGGGTCCGCCACGTGGCGCAATCTAGGCCCTCCGTTCAAGTTTAGGCGGGAATTTGAAATTCCAGCGGGAATTAGGAAACGGCGCCGTTTCGGGTTAGGGTCCGAGTGGGTCGGACCGCCCACCCGCGGGCCGTGGGCCGGGTCACCCGATCCGGCCCGAATAACATTTTTTTTAAATAAAAAATTTCCGAAAATGATTTTAAAAAATAAAAAAATCAGAAAAATCTTAGAAAATAAAAAAAAAATGCTAGAAAATTCCAGAAAATTCCAAAAAAATGTGGAAAAATTGTAGAAAAATCCTAGACACTCCAGAAATCCCTAAAAATCGAGGATTGACCACAGACAACTGGTCAACCCTATTTTTGGGGTTTCTTATCCGTTCTTCCAAGACTTGACGACATTACCCTTTATGGGTAAGTCGCCTCTGCTGTGTATGCGAGATAAGGCCGATAATGCCAAGGTGAGAATTAGGGTCGATTAGATGACCAATTCTTAGGCTTGGGTTTTCGAGTCCCGTCCCTTTTCTCAAAAATGACGATTTTGCCCCTCATTGGGAAAATCGTCTTTTTTGTTCCGATCAAGTTCTGAAAATTGCTTAAAGTTAGGGCTTGGGTCAGGTAGACGACCAGCCCTAATATTTGAGATTTTCAGTCCTCATTTTTGTCCAAAATGACGACTTTACCCCTCTAAGGGTAAAATCACTTTTAAATTCCAGAAAAATCCTAGAAATTCCCGAAAAATAGGAAATGGATTGGATTGATGGCCAATCCTATTTCCCTCGTCTTTTGACTTCCCAATTCGTCTAAAATGACAAGTTTGCCCTTTCGAGGCAAATTGTCCCTGAATTGTTCAAAATTACGATTTTGCCCCTCATGGGCAAATCATGCCAAAATCATTCCTAAGCCTTGATTGATATTTCTCTAGGCTAATAGGGCCTCATTAGGGATGCCATGCTGCTTTCATGTGTTTTATCCGCATGTACTGGATCCTTGATTTGTGCACTTATTTCTATTGATTGTGAGCGATAGGGTAGTCATTCCCTTCTGCATGAACTCCTAGATTTAGGATCTGTACCCCACTCGTCTGTATGAAATCCTAGGATCAGATAAACCATTCAGTTTAGGTACCGAAAGGGCGTCAACTCTGACAGTTGGCGTAACTAAGTCCCCGAACCCACTTCTCTGGTTTCCGCAGAAATCGAATAGACCACTCCCAACTATTCGATGGGGTTTTCCGATCGTACCCTCCACGAAACGATTGGTGGCGACTCCTTGGCATGTACACTCATCACATGTCACTAGACCACACTAAAGGTCGACCACGTATATCCAGCAGTTGCGATTTGGGTAATGGACCTTGGGAGAGGCCCGCATCCGATCAGTCAGTGATCGGGCGGCCCATTAACACTCCGCTCGAGAGGGTCGCGACAAATGCACCCTGAGAAATTAGTCAAATCAAAATCTAAAACCAGTTTAGTTAAAAGAGTGTTCGTGTATTATGGTATAAGTCCTGCATTTTAAGATGTTTGAGTCTCACGCAATTCAACGGAAGGAAATGCACCCCATGCAATTGACATGAAACATAATCGTTGGGCTTCAACATAGTTGGGCTTTAATTTCCCAGACCAATTCCAACCCGTTTTACGGAGCTATTGCTCCAAAAACTGCAACAGGCAACCAGTTGAACAAGAGCCAAGGTAGTCAATGCACATTGCCAAACTGGGGCTCAAAACTCATATCCAATTATCCAACCCCTCCCTCATTTGCAAAGTTCAACCCTTTCAATCTTGTCTTTGACTTGGGATCTGAGGATCAAGCACTACCAAGATAGGCGATTTGGCAGGCTCGTTGCTATATCCAAATAGTCAAGACTACAAAAAGGCAGCTTCAGAAAATCAACTCTCTATACATTGATCATGATTTGTGTGTACATTTATCCAATTCTAGCCATGAGCTGGAAAGCTATCAAATCCCCATCCATTTTACAGACTTCTTGTACGCACGTTTGCATTCAAGTAAATCCCTACATTCCCGTTTGCACAAATTGCAGCCATTAATCTCAACAAAAATGTCACATCTTTCCGTTTTTTTTGCATAAAACCAGGCATCTTTACAAAGTCCAAATTACATAACACACATGCCACGTATTTTAAATATTCATGGTGCTTAAGAGAGAGCTGAACCATCGAAATTAGCCTAAATCACTTCCTATTTACCGTCGAAGCAGCAATAAATTAATTAATAAAAAAATCTTGGGTTGTACCTTTTCTATCAAGAAGAGAGGTTGTTTATGAAGTGGCATATCATTCTCAGGTTGCGAAGCAAGTATCTCCACTTTGCCACAACCATCCACCTTCAAGGTCTTCAATGCAGGCCAACATAAACCATGTGTTCCTGTGTAGATGCACTTCAACTCTGATAGACGCTTAAGCTTGAGGGAGGTTAACTTAGGGAACACTTCCCCGGGAACTCGTCCTTCCTTCTCAATCAGTTCCACAATGCCACAACATTTATCGATCTTCAAATCCTCAAGTTGCGTTAGATCTCTAGCTACTGGTCCTGGAAACAGAGAGATGAGGCTATTGCATTCGGAAACGGTAATAGAACGGATATATGTGAATTCGACTTGACTGTGAAGTTCCTCATCCCATACACGCCTTAGCTTTGATAATCCCTCTAACTCCAACTCTTTTAACGGTAAACGAGCAACGGGATGTCCATCTAGAAGATTCAATGACTGCTGTTTGAAAACAACTTCAAGCGAATCACATGATTCTACCTTCAAACTTTCCAAGCTCTTGAGCCGTCCAAGAATGTCAGAAGGAACAATGTTCACTAGCTTATTGCATCCATCAACACTGAGCGACTTTAGTTTGTTGAAAGACTCTTCAGCAACTTGATTGTCCCATATTGTCTCAATGCTATCCATGTTCCAAATACTCAATGTCTCCAAGCTAGGAAGTGTAACCTGCGGTATTTGCTCAAGAAATCAGTGATTCTGTTAATTTGAAAAGTTAATGAATACATATGGAAGAAGCGGTGGTCCTAACAATCTTTGTCTATCGATTGTGGTCGCATGCTCATCTTGAAGAGATCATACCAAAGATTGCACAGACCACACAAAACAACACAACAACCAGAGCTTTTCTGTTTATGTTTTGACATATTATTAGTCTCTCCATATTTTTTAAGGACAGTTCAAAAGGCAACATGAAATATTTGAAAACAAAAAGGACGATATTCTTCAAATTTGTCTGACTTGTCCATGTTAGCAAATTCCTTTTTTTTTTCATTTTACTAAAAGTAGTTTCACTGTTTCATTTTGGACCAGTTTAACTTCAAAATTAGTGTATTATTCCCCATACTCTGTTTGTTAGCCTGTTAGGTTTGTATTAATTTTACTAATTTACTCAAATTAAAGATGTGCGATATAAATAACATTGCAATTTATTAAGTTATAGTTTTTAATTTCTCCAAAATATATATGAAATATGTCAAGGACATCATTACTTCCGGTTAAAGTCAATATCATATTAACAAGAGGGTAGCATGTTCTGTTTTTCATCACTCGAGTAATACTAGTTGCATTTACTGCGAAAACGAAATTCATCCATCCATCGAGTTTCAAAATAGCCAAAAGTAATTGTACACGATGTGAGGACTAGTAGAATTCTATAATAACCAAAAAAAAAACATAAGAACTGAAAGGCTAGCGATTTATAATATGAATTAACATGTTTGCAAATGATTATCTGACAAATCCGAAAATGATATGAATTGCTACGAATACAATGCACGTGAATTTTTTAGTAAAATTAAAAAATATAATGTTCTCCAATGACGTCGCTATATCACAAAATCTTTTACTATATAGTTACCAGGAGTGACTTTAACCACATAATCGGAGAGTTGACAATTGAGCTCATTGGGGATTAATTATCCAATGTTTGCATGTATAGTGACTCTACATTATATTCTTCATTTCAATTTGAAATCGCAATTTGAAGAGTAACTCTATTTTGGCTTATCCAGCTTTTACGGTGCGGTGATTATGTGGATCATGCTTTGTCTCCAATATAACTATTTATTTGTTAGTTTCATAACATATGCATATATCATCTTTTAAAGAATAATAACGACAAGTGATCCTTCCTCTATTTTTGGCGAAAATAGCCAAGTCTGATCAGGGATTTGGGTTGGGATTAATCGGGACGGCGATCCATCCCGTAATCCGAATGGAATAATATTTTATTTTATTTTATTTTTTATACCCAAAAAGTACTTTCGATCATGAGGATAGCATAGGTCTCTAGTCTCAGACATAAAATTTCAGATAAAGAGCGGGGCGGACTAGGAAACCATTCCGAGGAGAGAGTCTACCCGCGCTATCCAATCTGCTGCTTGATTTGTTTCACACGGGCAGAAGACAACTTGAGTATTTGAATGGATTCGTGCGTTACTCACCATCCTTTCTTTCTTTTTTATCCTATAATTACCTAAATTCCATTTTTTTTCGATTCACCTCATTCAAACTAATCTAAATCCAAGAGATATATGTAACTTCTCTCGTACCATAAGATGTACCCATGCCCTTTTCTGTGTACACAATAAATTTTCGTGGGAGGCGTATCCAGAAGACCGGTTATGAGGCAGCCAATTGTGGACCAAAAACGTTTGAACAGAAACTCCTTCCCGAGCTTTCATGGACCCCATGTCTTACAAGTGGCACGATCACATGTTTGTTTTATTAGGGCAAGGAAATTGACACTCGACAGGCCCATGATTCTATCACTCCCACCTTCCTCCAATCTTCTCTCCGCCAGAGTTAATTTTTACAGAAGCAGTCAGATTGCGAACTACTCGGCCGCATCCGGGGGATTTGTTTACTCGGAGTCATTGCGACCGCAAATGCAGTATGAAAAATCGAAGATCGCTATTTCTCACCTTGAAGTCCTATTGGCCTTATAAACAGGACAATCTTGGAGTCGTCCATTGAAAGTCCAACGCATCCATCAATTCATAGGACTCACGTGGAGTAGAATTTTTTAAATTTTGTACACCATTCCTTTGACGTTGTAAGATAAAGATTCTTCTGGCCTTTTATAGCCCTTGTGATTGCATTGCATCCTTCTTCAACTAAATTTCTAAGCAGACTTTTGAGTACGAGCCATGTTCTTCAAGATTCTTGCTGTACTCTCTCTGCTACCTGTTTTGGTTTGCGCGCAAGACACCAGTTTCGGCTACAGCGATTTCCGATCGGCCAATCTGAGCCTTGATGGGATTGCCGGGGTCACCTCCGATGGCCTCCTGAAGCTGACCAACGACACCACACAGCAGAAGGGCCATGCTTTCCATCCCGACCCGGTCCAGTTCAAGAACTCGCCGAACGGGTCCGTTTTCTCCTTCTCCACTGCATTCTTCTTCGCGATTCAATCTCAGTACGCAACTCTGAGTGGCCATGGGATTGTCTTCGTGGTCACGCCCCAGAGAGGCCTTCCCGGGTCCCTGGGGAGCCACTACCTCGGCATGTTCGACGAAACCAACAACGGCAAGGACGCCAATCATGTGTTTGGGGTGGAACTCGACGTGATCCAGAGCAGCGAGTTTCAGGACATTAACGACAATCATGTCGGAATCGACTTGAACGGGTTGAAATCAGCAAACTCAACTCTGGCGGGGTATTATGCAGAAGGTGGGGAGTTCAAGAACTTGACTCTAAAAAGCGGCAAAGCAACACAAGTTTGGGTGGACTACAATGCAACTGAAACGCGGCTCGATGTCACATTGGCTCCAGTCAATGTGCAAAAACCGATGACTCCCCTTCTCTCTCTTAGGCGGGATCTCTCGACGATCATCAACCAGAGCATGTATGTCGGCTTCTCATCGTCCACCGGTTCAGTCCCAACTTCTCACTATGTTCTGGGCTGGAGCTTCAGGGTAAATGGAGAGGCTCAGGCACTTGCCCTGTCCCAACTTCCTAAGCTTCCTCGGATTGGTAAGAAGAAGACGTCGAAAGTACTGACTATAGGGCTACCACTGATGGTCCTTTTCGTTGTATCGATGTTGATCTCGAGCGTTGTTTATGTAATAAGAAGGGAAAGGAAATTCGCCGAGGTCCTTGAAGATTGGGAGAGGGACTATGGCCCGCACCGGTTCAAGTACAAGGATCTTTATATTGCGACAAAAGGATTCCAGGAGCAAGAGCTATTAGGGACGGGTGGGTTCGGTCGGGTGTATAGAGGAATCTTACCCACATCGAAGATGGAGATCGCAGTGAAGAGGGTCTCCCATGAATCGAGGCAAGGCATGAGAGAGTTCGTAGCGGAGATCATCAGCATCGGTCGGCTCCGTCACCGCAACATTGTGTCACTCCTCGGTTACTGCCGCCGGAAAGGGGAGTTGCTCTTGGTTTACGACTACATGCCGAATGGGAGCCTCGACAAGTACCTCTATAACCAACCAAAGGTCACCCTCAATTGGGGGCAAAGATTCAGGGTGATCAAAGGAGTGGCATCTGGGCTGCTTTATCTGCACGAAGGGTGGGAGCAAGTGGTGATCCACAGGGATATAAAGGCGAGTAACATCTTGCTGGATGCTGACTTAAATGGAAGACTAGGAGATTTCGGGCTTGCGAGACTGTACGACCATGGATCCGACCCGCAAACGACTCACGTGGTAGGAACGATTGGTTATCTCGCCCCCGAGCACACGCGAACCGGCAAGGCCACTAGGAGCACAGACGTGTATGCCTTTGGAGCGTTCTTGCTCGAGGTCGCCTGCGGGAGAAGGCCGATAGAGCTTCGGGACGTGGAGGAAGT
Source organism: Rhodomyrtus psidioides (assembly GCA_021437785.1). Taxonomy (NCBI): domain Eukaryota; kingdom Viridiplantae; phylum Streptophyta; class Magnoliopsida; order Myrtales; family Myrtaceae; genus Rhodomyrtus; species Rhodomyrtus psidioides. The sequence continues at coordinate 13,995,369 of JAILYB010000003.1, read as the reverse complement.
GATACTAGTGGACTTGGTATTTGCTTGCTGGGACCGAGGTGCCATTCTTGAGGCAAGAGATCCGAACTTGAGGACGGAGTTTGTGGAAGAAGAGATGGAGTTGGTGCTGAAACTCGGTTTGACTTGTTCCCACTCCGACCCGTTGATGAGGCCGAGCATGCGTCAAGTTTTGCACTACTTGGAGAGCGATCTCCCGATGCCGGAATTATCGTCGGTCGGCCTTTCCTCCGGCGGGCTAACGTACGCTCATCGCGAAGGTTTTGATGATGTGGCCATGTCTTATCCGTCCACCAAGTACACGGCATTCGCACACTCCTCTTCTTCTGTCGCAGAATCGCATCTCTCAGGTGGACGACGTGCCTCGTGGTTTAGTCCCTAATTTGAATTCCATTCACTTGCAGAAATCAATTAGCTGTAAGATGAGATAATGTGCAGATCTAGAATACGTAAGGTCTACGAGTCGTTCGGGTACTTCCATCTAAGTATCGCTAAAAATACACACTCATTCGTGATACGGTTCAATTTAGCTGAAGGGGAGGCAGCCGCCGTTTTCTGCTGCTCCGCTGGTGCCATTCACTGGTTGGTGTTCTTTAATATTCCTCGGCAGAGCTAATCACAATTCCACACATCAGTCGAAAATACATTTTTATATTTTCTCTCTCTGTCTCCTCCTCCTCCTCCTCCTCAGTTTTTCCTTCACTCCGTCTCAGTTTCTCCAATTTTTTTGGCCGCCCTGCAACTCTCTGGTGTCTCACCCCTGTCATAAGATCGAGTCCCATCCACGTCGGCCCCCTCCGGCCACCAAGCACCACGATGGGCGAACGTGTCGGGAGAATGTTAGAAATATGTCTCGAATTTAAGCTTAAAGCGAAATTTAAATATTTGGATATAAGATTTGTGGGCAAGATTGTGAATATCTGTCGTGGGAATATTTTTCCTATTTGTTATATCTCAAATCTTGATCAAGGATGGAATGCATCCGTTGGATTAGTCGTGGAGTTTCCCTGTTTATATGTTGATGTCGTCCAAGTATAGCAATTAAATATACACCTGCATGAGATAAAGATTTCCTCAGGCACATGAAGTTTCGTGCAAGAAAAGACAAGTCTAGCCCAAAGAAGAATCAAAGAGGAAAGTCCAACTTGTGCTTTGGGTTTGACTAGGGGTGTGCAGACCGGACCGGACCGGCCTGGACCGACCCAGGACCGGCCCGGACCGGTCGGGTTGGTTCGGTCCTTGAGGTTGGTGGTCCGGTCCCGGTCCCAATAAATGGGATCAGTGACTGGGCGGTCCGATCCCCAGTTCCATGGTTTGGGACCGGCTTGAATCAGACCGGACCGCCAATATTTTTTTTTGTTTTTTTTTAAATTAATCTATATCTAGAGTAAAACCTAATTTTAACATTTTGAGAAACCCGTGAATCTCATCTCACGTCTCTTGAGTTTAGTGGTGTCATTGTACGTATTATTTAGCAATTTGAGTTTTGGTATTACTTTGGGACAAAACCAGATCTTAATTGATGATAAAATCTATTCCTTATGATGGGCACGTGCACGAAGAATAAGCACGCATATGCATGAGGATAGAAACTCGAGTCATTATGGAGATTTGAGAAATCTATTTTTTTTTCACAACCAAAAAAAAAAAGAAAGAAATAAAATCCGAGTTCAGTTCCATCGCCCACCTGAGTTTAGCGGCCACATGCGAGCGTCAATTATGAGGAGAAAAGATCACATGGAGCCTTCAAGGCCGGATCAAAAATACTTTGGGTGGCCCTAGCATTTACGTGGTTGTTTTGCCGTCGTATGTTGATTATAGATTGTAAATTAATATTGTAGTGTAATTTCTAAGAGCTAGATTTTTATAAGCAGTTAGAATTAGCGGTCATACTGGGCCTGGACTGGGACCAGCCCGGACCGCCGGTCCTGGTCCTGTCCGTGGTCCCGAAAATATGGGGACCGGGACTATTGGTCCGGTCCCCGGTTCCATGCCAGGATCGGACCGGCCCAGACCATGCACATCCCTAGGTTTGACCGAACTTTGGCTACTGCACATGGATATATATATATATATATGTGTGTGTGCGCGCGCGCGCGCGGGGCAGAGCAATTGAAGACTTGAAGCCAAAGAAAAGGACAAAATGGGAAAGTGTTGACTCTTTGACTAGATTTACAATATTGAATGAGATTTGCGTGGCTCATGTTGGAGAACTATGCAAGGAATATATACTGACACATATATGCATAATAAAAGAAGGCTAAGGGACGAAGACTACGATGTGGACTTGAAGCACCGGTTTTCTACTAGTGTTTGTGTGCCTAGAATCGCAGAGGGAGTTTCTTGAAGCATCGTTGAGTGCTTGGCGAAGGTTCTTCTTCGTGAGTTTTTTGTTCGCGGAATTATATCAAGAATTCAAGTGTCGAAACCGATTAAATTTTGAGGTTAGATTTGTGTTTTAATTCATTTACGAGATTGAGAGATTATTTTACTAGGAATTTGGGGCTAAACACTGTGTGCATTCTTGGGTGTAATTGGGATTAGAAAACACTAAGAGCGTGTTTATGTAACTCGAGTGCGGTTTGTAATCTTCGTGTATCGCTCTCGTTACTGCTCTCCCTGTTGACGTAGGTCTCTACGACCTACTACGTACATCTGGTATTCGATTTACTTTACTCGTTCTGTTTATTTTATCGTTCGATCATTTGTTCCGCGCAACAATTGGTATAAGAGGTAGGCTTGCTTGAGTTGAAGCGAATCGATGGCGAAAGAAGAAGTGAAAGTGAAAATTGACAGATTTGAGGGAAATGATTTTGGTTTCTGATTTCTGGAAGATGCCAATTGAAGACTATTTATATCAGATGAAGCTGCACGCGCCCTTGTCTGGGGAGAATTCTATAACAATAATAAAAAAACATAAGAAGTGAAAGGCTGCGAATTATAGTATGAATTAACATGTTTGCAAATGATTATCTGACAAATCCGAAAATATAAGAATTGCTACAAATTTAATACACGTGAAATTTATAGTAAAATTCAAAAATATAGTGTTCTCCAATGACATCGCTATATCACAAAATCTTTTACTATATAGTTACCAGGAGTGACTTTAACCACATAATCGGAGAGTTGACAATTGAGCTCATTGGAGATTAATTATCCAACGTTTGCATGTATAGTGACTCTACATTATATTCTTCATTTCAATTTGAAATCGCAATTTGAAGAGTAACTCTATTTTGGCTTATCCAGCTTTTACTGTGCGGTGATTATGTGGATCATGCTTTGTCTCCTATATAACTATTTATTTGTTAGTTTTACTTATTTAGCTGGCTGGCATAACATATGCATATATCATCTTTTACATCTCTTAATAATTTGATGCGATTGATCCAACTCTTATCGATGTGAATTGAAACTTGCCAATTATTTGTAACGCTATGAGGCAACTTGAGATGCACAGCATGTAAACTTTGAAGTGCTATGCACAAAAAATTGATGCCAATCATTGGATTTTCGTTATATTTTAAGATTTTGAAGTAGCGTTTGTTACGTACCTCTTGATTGAAGAGGGTAGTAGACCAGGATTTGACATGATCCTCACTCCGACCTTCTCGTGAACCTATCATCATTTTCGTCAGATGAAAACAATGTCATCTTTGGCATGGCAGGGATTAACAAATCTAAGAAGATCTTTAGTGATTAAACGAGACAAAAATAAATCTTACCCTTATTGTGAGAGAAGCACGTCAAACTTTCCAAACGCCAAATGAATAAATTGGTTAACATCGGGAATACTGGAGTTTCTGATGTGTCTGTTCTCAACACTTCATCCTCCATAATGATTGTCTCTATCTTCTTGCAATCTCCTAAATCTAGTACTCTCAATTCTGTGAGAGATTGAACCACAGATGGGAAAAACAGAAACTTGAGGTTGTTACAGCCAAATACCTTCAATTGCTTTAAATTATGGAATCTCACAATTCCACAAGGATTCTTGCTCCATATGCAACTCAAGCTTCGTAATCTGCTTATATAGATGGTGTTTAGCTCAGAGAGAGTTTCAGTGTTTGCATTGGCACCTAGTCCGTCTAGGTAAAAAATTTCTTGCATCGAATCGCAGGTTTGAGCTTTCTGCAGGATACCTGGAGTCCCCTGATCCCAGAATGTCACCTTCAATGTCAAAAGGACAATCTTCAGAATCATTCTCTATGTGAGATTTCAGTTTTCACAGGTTTGAGCTTTCTGCCGGATACCTGGAGTCCCCAGATCCCAGAATGTCACCTTCAATGTCAAAAGGACAATCTTCAGAATCATCTCTATGTGAGATTCCAGTTTTTACAAGTTTGAGCTTTCTGCAGGATACCTGGAGTCCCCAGATCCCAGAATGTCACCTTCAATGTCAAAAGGACAATCTTCAGAATCATCTCTATGTGAGATTTCAGTTTTCACAGGTTTGAGCTTTCTGTAGGATACCTGGAATCCCCAGATCCCAGAATGTCACATTCAATGTCGAAAGGATAATTTTCAGAATTAGCTTTCTATGAGGTTATAAACCCATAATAGCTCATACGGTGAAGCCTAAGGGTTAGGCACACCTCATTTGTATAGATCCTAGTTAATTTCTTAGAATATAGGATCAAAATGTTCGACAATCCCTAAGAGACTGGGTGCGTCATCCATAGGTTCCTAGTAGAGAGGAATCCTATTCTCGGCCTGATCCCCCTGAAGGATCAAGATGATTCGACAATCCCTAAGAGACTGGATGCGTCATCCATAGGTTTCTAGTAGAAAGGAGTCCTATTCATGGTCTGATCCACCATACGGATCAAAACCCTGACAATCCCTAAGAGACTAGGTGCGTCATCCATAGGTTTCTAGTAGAGAGGAGTCCTATTCATGGTCTGATCCACCATACGGATCAAAACCCCTGACAATCCCTAAGAGATTGGATGCGTCATCCATAGGTTCCTAGCAGAGAGGAGTCCTATTTATGGTCTGATCCACCATACGGATCAAAACCCTGACAATCCCTAAGAGACTTGGTGCGTCATTCATAGGTTCCTGTTAAGTATAGGAATCTCATTCTGGTACGGCCTACCATACAGGCTAGAGTCTAACTGCCCTAGGATATTAAAAAAAAAAACGAGTTCCTAGTTATCCACTTGAACCCGCTATAGACCGCGCATGTCGCGCGAGCGTCAAGCAGGTAAGTAACAGGTAAGTATCTCTATCCCATCTCTCTCTCTCTCTCTCTCTCTCTCTCTCTCTCTCTCTCTCTCTCTCTCTCTCTCTCTCTCTCTCTCTCTCTCTCTCTCTCTCTCTCTCTCTCTCATCAGCTAAAGCAAAATGAGCAGAACATTCACCAACGGGGCAAGAAAGATTGGATGTCAAAATTCATTTTTCTATTTCCCAGCAGAGTCAATCTAGGCTTAGGTGTCACCTGTCTTTGAAAGAAACCTCTCGCGAGATTCCTCTCAAAGAGGGGCAACTGTTGACACCTAATTTCGGATCAGCCTTTTTTGGTTATTTCTTAGAAAATTCATAAAAAAATTCATAAAAAGTCAAAAAATCACAAAATCAATTTTGGTGGCCTTGGACAAGTCTAAGGAACCATTTTTGACAAAAAATAATTTTTCACAATTTTCACATTTTTTTAATATTTTCAGAAAATAGAAAAATATTAGAAAACTCAATAAAAATAGCATTTGAGGTCACAAAAATATGGAAAAATAGCCAATATTTTTATTTTTAAACCCTTAAATTTGTGACCTTACAAAAAGTCTAAAATCAGATTCAATTATAGGTGTTCTTTTGTTACACATATGATTGAATTTGAGAAAAAATATCAATTGAGTCTTTTAATTTGCAATTTTGTCATTTTTAAGGATCTTGACATTCAATCTGATTGTCCCATATCTCAATTTAGCCCAATTGTTAGCGCAAATTGCCCAATTGCCTACATTGAACACTAAAATTGCATTTTAGTCCTTGAAAATAGGCATAATTGAAATTACTTTCAATTCAAGGGCTATCATTGAAAATTGAACATACTGCCCAATGGGTTTCTCCATTTTCAATCGATTGGCATAGATAATTTGACCCAATTTGGTCATTTGAACCTTCAATTGCATAATTCCCAAATTTGTAATTAAAAGAAAATTTGGGGTTTTCATAGAAATTGATGTGAACTTTTGAGCAAAACCATATTTTTAGATAAAATTCATGCCCTAGATTCGATTCTGAGGTTCAATTGCAAAATTTTCCCATTAATTTGGGTTTAATTTTGAAAATGGTAAGTCGGAACCGGTTCTGACCGGTCGGACCGCCGGTTGGACCGGTCAAATCGGTCCAGAACAGTGTCATCATCTTCCTCAGGCTTACGCGCGAATGAACAGTACAAAGTTGAATTTCAACAACAAAATTGACCGACCAATCGACCATAATCGGAGAGGCATTGTTGGGCGTTTAATTCTTTAGACCATTCCCCGTTGATCGGGACCGGAATGGTGATCAACGACCGCCGAAGCAGATAGTAATCGATCGGTCAAGACGTGAGACCTGCGAAAGTCAACGAGTACCAAATGCAGGTCGAATTCGTGCCAAATGCAACCACCGGAGGTCCCGAACGGAATAGCCACTTAATGCCCGTCAATTGCTGATCGCCGGTGACCATTCCGCACGTGTTTTCACGTGCGAAGGTCACCTATTCCAACTTCCTGATACGGCGCCAAAACTGAAAATGATATATAAGCCAACAGACCTTCGCGAAACAGGGGGGGAGGTGAATTCAGTTAGTAGGGAGGAAACGAAATCAAAAGAAAGAGAGAGAGAAAGACTGAGAGCTTGCCCTCCAACCGCCATTGTCGAGGGCTCGAGCTCGAATTTGGGGGCGTAGGTTAGGCCACTTCCAGGCCAAACCAAAGCCGATGAGTGTAGTGAAGAGGTTGCCTAGACACCCAGGGAGCGATCGCCGTCGACCGTGCAAGCTACGGCCGCGAAAGCAAGTGAGTTAGACCTTCAAGCTCCATATTGAGCTTCAATGGCGAACTTCATTTCTAGCGACGATTCTTGCATCTAGTGTGTGCTTTTCATTCCTTGAACATCACTGACCATACCCGCATCTTGATTTTGCATCGGTTTTATCTGAACAACTTGAATCGAGTCTTCGAACTTAGCCTCCATAGCCGATCGCTGTTCATACTTGCCTAGCCCAATCTAGGCCACGCGAGCTCAATCGGAGCTCAAGGTAAGTCTTCTGCACCTCCTGCCATGTCAATTTGTGAATGAATTGATCTGATTTCGCGTGGTCTGTGTGATTGAGCTTCCATGGCCGTACTTGGCAATCCGCGTGATGCTCTTGATTCTGTGAATAGGATGCTTCGATTCTTAGATATGTTAGACTAGAGTCGATCGCGAGTCGATTGCCGTTGGTCTTGCATGATTTCGTCAAGAATCCACCGTTGGATCATCAACGGAGAAGCACAACCGTCCATTCCGCCGGAGTCGCGAGGTTGAAGACGAAGCTGACGTGGCGCAGTCAACCGGTCAGAATCTCAGGTGTCAGTTCGCTATTGGTCCACGTGGCTGCCCAGTCAGCAAGCCTTTAAGAGATCTGTTATTCGAATAGGTAGATCCGACGGCTGAGGTTAATCGAGTCAAATAAACGGTGGCCGTTCGATTAAAAATTATGATAATTCGAAAATATTTTTAATCAGGAAAATCATTCGAAACAGAAACGGTGCCGTTTAGGTAAAGGGTTAGGCGACGTCGTTTTAGGTTAGTAAGGATGGACGGCTCAGATCAAGTCTCACGTTTTAATCCTGACCGTAGATCTTAGTAAGTCAATCAAACGACCCCGATCGAGTCATAATTCAATCTAGACCATAGGTTTTAGTAATCAGATCTAATGGGCGCGGACAAGCCACGCGGTTCAATATAGGCCGTCGGATTAGACTAGGATAATCTGAAAATAAAAATGCGATGCGGCGTCGTTTTGGAGCCGGGGTCCGCGCGGGTCCGGGTCTGGGCTGGGTTTCGACCCGAGTGGGTCGGGTCGACCCGTTCCGAATCACATTTTTAAATAAAAAAATTCGGAAAATGATTTTAAAAAATAAAAAAAATCAGAAAAATTCTAGAAAATCCAACCAAATGCTAGAAAATCCCAAAAAAAGGTGGAAGAATTGTAGGAAATTCCTAGACACTCCAGAAATCCCCGAAAATTGAGGTTCGACCACAAACAACTGGTCAATCCTATTTTTGGGATTTCTCATCCGTTCTTTCGAAAATTGACGATCATGCCCTTTAGGGGGAATTCGTCCATGCTTTATATTTTGAGATAAGATTGAAAATACCTAGATTAGGATAGGGCCAGTTAGGTGGCGAATCCTTTTGCTTGGATTTTGAAATCTCATCATTTTCCCCAAAATGACGCTTTTACCCCTCAAAGGGTAAATAGTCTTTCCCATTTCAATCAAGTCCTGGAAATTGCTTAAAATTAGGGTTTGGGTCAGGTGGGTGACTAACTCTAATATTTGAGATTTTCAGTCCTCATTTTTGTCCAAAATGACGACTTTACCCCTCCGAGGGTAAAATCACTTTTAAATTTCAGAAAAATTCCAGAAATTCCCAAAAAATAGGAAATGGACTAGATTGATTGCTAATCCTATTTCCCCCGTCTTTTGACCATATAATTAATCTAAAATGACAAATTTACCCCTCTGGGGCAAATTGTCCCCAAATTCTTCAAAATTACGATTTTGCCCCTCATGGGCGAATCGTGTCAAAATCATTCCTAAGCCTTGATTGATACTTCTCTAGGCTAATAGGCCTCATTAGGGATGCCATGCTGCCTTCATGTGTTTTATCCGCATGCTCTGAATCCTTGATTTGCGCGTTTATTTCTATTGATTGTGAGTGATAGAGGAGCCATTCCCATCTGCATGAACTCCTAGATTTAGGATCTGCACCCCCACTCATCTGTATGAAATCCTAAAATCAGATAAACCATTCAGCTTAGGTACCGAAAGGGCGTCAACTCTAGCAGTTGGCGTAACAAAGTCCCCGATCCCACTTCTCTGGTTTCCGCAGAATTGAATAGACCGCTCCCAACTATTTGATAGGGTTTCCGATCGTATCCTCCACGAAACGATTGGTGGCGACTCCTTGGCATGTACACGTATCACATGTCACTAGATCGCACTGAAGGTCGACTACGCATATCCAGCCGTTGCGATTTGGGTAATGGACCTTGGGAGAGGCTCGCGTCCGATCCGGCCTACGTCGGGCGGCCCATTAGCCCTCCTCCGCGGGAGGGTCGCGACACATAGCATTGGTGTCTGAATTGGAGCCAAAAGGAATTGAAGATGCATGAGCAGATGAAAACTAGATAAATGCAATGCAGGAAGAGCTACATCAGTTCAAGGTCAATAATGTCTGGGAGTTAGTCAATAGACCCAAAAATCGTCCTGTAATTGGAACAAAGTGGGTATTCAGAAATAAACTGGATGACAAAGGAAATGTTGTAAGAAACAAAGCAAGACTTGTAGCAAAAGGCTATTCTCAAGAAGAAGGAATAGACTATGATGAGACCTACGCACCTGTTGCCAGGTTAGAAGCTATTAGGCTATTACTTGTTTATGCTTGTTACAACGACTTTAAACTCTTTCAGATGGATGTGAAAAGTGCATTTCTTAATGGCTATATCAAAGAAGAAGTCTATGTTGAACAACCCCTTGGCTTTGACGAATCTAGAGGAAAGGATTTGATCTATGTCCTAAAAAAAGGGATGAAGTGCATGGGTAGTGAGGGCGGTACTTCAGTGAATCTTCTTCAGGTTCTCCTACTGGGCCAACGACGTCTATATGACTTCTTTGTTGAACCCAGAACTTTCAGGATCAATCTGTTCGAAAACTCCGTGATCATCTTCCTATAAGACATCAAGTATAAATTAGGGGCTCTGCATCAGGTCTTCGCTGGAAGCAATACCCAATCAAGCATATAAAGCAATGACTAGATCCCGCAGCAGGATTTCATAAATGCTTTTGAAACAGAGCAGGATCTGCTGTGCATGGAAACAGAACATGAACATCAGCAAAATGTCAGAACTTTTTTATGAAAGATGTGAAGGTACGAGCAATCGTTGATCGAAGCTTCCCCAAAATCCTGTTAGTTCCTTGCGAACATTAACTGTTGATCGTAGCTTCCCCCGAAATCCACACTTGCTCTAGCGCTTTGGTACTCCCTCCACTTAAAAGTCGTCTTCTTTTCTTGTTAAGTTTCTTTGTCGTATTCTCATTTGTATATTGAGAATCTTCTTGTAATGTGGGATCGAGAAATGATCTCACTATTCATTGAGTGCGTAAATTCATAGCAATCGCCAGAAAAGAAATGAATCATTTGAGCGTGCTGCTGCTGCAAGATTACAGACAATGCATGGGCCGTTCATGGCCTATTGCTGCAGATCGATATCAGATGGATTTGAGCACATTGCAAATGGTCAATGTGAGATAAATTATGAGATTGCTGATAAAAACCATTCGAATGAATTCAGAAACTAATATACAAAGAGTTTCATATGGATTAGTCGTGAACTCTGAGAACCTTGTTTGTGGCAGTGCATTTACGAAATTATTATAGTTTATGAAAGGATTGAAAAGGGGCCTGTAAGTGTCTGCAATTGATGTTGGAATGCCGTAACTCTTATTTAGAATAGTATCCTTTAGTTTTTCTTATTAATTGTCCTCCCTTCTGACAGCAATATTTCTCATCATGTGATTCATACTTTGGAGTTTATTGTCTGAACAGGGTGACATTGGAGATGGTCAAGATGTCCTTGTGAGGGTACACTCGGAATGCCTCACAGGAGACATATTTGGATCTGCTAGATGCGACTGCGGCAACCACCTTGCACAGGCGATGCAGCAGATAGAAGCGGCTGGTAGGGGCGTGCTGGTGTACCTCAGAGGGCACGAAGGAAGAGGCATAGGTTTGGGGCACAAACTACGTGCCTATAACCTGCAGGACGATGGGCGTGACACCGTGGAAGCAAATGTGGAGCACGGGTTGCCCGTTTACTCTAGGGAGTATGGAATTGGTGCTCAGGTATTTCTTACTTAAGTCAAAAACTATACCGATGCGAGAGGTCCTAAATAATTTAGCTTCTAAATGAAATTGTTTCATGGTCATTGTCATTATATGCTTTGTGAAATCGAGAAGATCAATAAACGTAGTTGAATTTCAGTAATTGTTTCAAAAATTTTACAGGATTTGTAGGACTACTAGAGGAAGCTGGTGATTAAAGCAGAGTTTCAAATTCTCATCTTAAAAAGATGAGATTTGATTAGTAGAAAGAATCGCTCCATCATAAAACTTTTCATAGCATTCGACGCCTTTGTATTGTTGCTTAACATATTGACTAATACTGCAGACGTTGCACGACATGGGAGTCAGGACGATGAAGCTGATGACGAACATCCCGTCAAAGTATGTGGGGCTTAAATGTTATGGCTTGGCTATTGCTGGGAGAGTCCCTCTAGTAACTCCAATAACAAAGGAAAACAAGAGATACTTGGAGACGAAACGCTCCAAGATGGGGCATATCTATGGTGCGGAAGTCAATGTCCGCTTCAGCAATCTCATAAGCAAAAATAGCAAGCCAAGTAGTACTGTTTCTTCTGATCCGGCTGTGTTCGACTCATAGGAGCCGCTGGATAGTTCGACTGCTGATTATTTCTTTGGGGGGATACAGGCAAGTTCACTGATGGATGGTATTACTACTTTATTTTTTAAGCCCTAAGCTCAAGAACATTGGCATACCTGCCGACCATGAGTTCTGGAAATTTTACGGCGATTCAAGTTTATAATTGTTATAATACTCATAATTGTTCTCTTGATGTCATTCATCCATTTTGTAAGACTAGCCTCTTATGGAAACTTCCTTTTGTGTTATTGATGGATTTCAAGATTTATCCCTTACTCACCTTTCCTTTGTATCTATTTGTATCGATCTCCAGAGACCATTGCAGTTTTCATGGAAACAGAGTTGGTGCAGGGCATTCTTTCTTTCCTTTTCTGTGACCACCTCAATGGTGAAAGATATTACTTGTAGGAATATACTGAAGTCTCTGTTGGATCTAACTATCCACGCTATGTATGAGTTTGATTTATACTTCGCGTACGAAGACACATTTACCCGGAATTTCAGGGAATTTCCGAAGATGCAATTTCCCTTTGCAATTTTCACTAGTCTCCAAAAAAAAAAACTCAGAATACATCACCATTCAATTACTTGCAGCAGAAAGGTTTGCTTCCTTTGATCAGATTAACTAGGTAAAACTTGGCGAAGCAGAGATTTTTCTGTAGGAATACCAAAGTTCACACCTAAGTCTCGACATTCTTTCTGAAAACGGAGACTTTGAGTTCAATATTATCAATCCTAACAAGCTCGAACACGCAGGCATCTCCTTCCTTCAGGGAAGTTCCTCTCTGAAATGCACTCCAACCGGCAGAGAACTTTCTCGAGCCATGTTGTGGGTGGTACATGAGCTTCACTGGCCATGATCCATCCGTATATTTAAGAGTTGATTTTTTATCAACAAATGTTCTATAAGTAAGAACATAAAAGGCATGATGACTAACTCAAGAAATGTTAACAAGACTACATTTTTATAATCTCATAGGCAAACCCGAATCTTATAGGGATACGATGATCCCTTACGAGACGGTAATAGATTTCATTCTTGTCCAAATTTTGCAGAAAAGAACATTATATTGGGATCTTTTCTTACCACACCATTCTTCAATTGATTATGTGACCGGATAATTACTGTGAAGGATGGATACTGCAGCTCGCACTCGCTGACTGCTTTGAGAGCCGTCGTTACCGTCGGAGGTTCAGAAGTAGATCTAAGAGAAGCAAGCATGGTGGGGCTCACCTTGCGTCTGGAATTTTCCATCCTACCTGAATTAGTCAGGCGGATAGCATAAGAGAAAATGACACAAAACGTATGCATTACAAATTGGCTAATATGCACGCACCTTCTGAATCTTGTGGAAAAGCTTCGCTCCTCGATCAGCTTGGAAGCCTTCTATGTCAGAGCCCAATCCGAGTACAATTGCATGTGAAGTAGTAGCATCATGGACGAAATTAACGGAATCCGATTTCGTCACTTTGGAGGGCTTGTGATGATGTGCTTTTAGATGCAATAATTCATCCTTCTCTTTTCTCTTCAATGAGAAACCATCTAGATTTCGAACTCTAACCAAGAGATTACACCGATCATCAACATCTTCCATTTTAGGTAGGACAAATTCGACAATGTCGATCAGTGGATAACCTATCTCCGTGGCGTTTTTGTCAAATATGAGCACGTGATAACATTGGGAATCGAACTCATTCAAAATGGGACGATTTGGTAGTAGGTAGAAATTATATCAAGAATAATGCCAAAGAAGCTAAGATTTGTATGTCGCATTAGAAATACTCAGACCGGTTTTACTTTGTTGTAGCAATTAAAATAGCGAAACAAAAAAAAATAAGTTATGACAATCAAACGAGTAATGTACAAAAGTTATGGCATTCATATTATTTAGGAGGCAAAAATACACTTTTGGTGCCAAAAGTTGTGTACGGAGATCATTTTGGCGCCAAAAGTTTCAATCGGATCATTTTAGTGCCAAGTTTTTGAAAAAACGATCATTTTAGTGCCAACTCCAATTTGGTTCGGCAGAATTCTGACATGATATTATTTTATTAATAAATGAAGTAGACGTGGCCACCCACAACGTCGTTTTGGACAAGGTTATTCAAATAAGAACTCTAAAAATCAGCCGATTGAAGGAAAAAAAATCTCTAATTTGAAACCCTAGCCTCAATTTCGGTTTACTCCAAAGAAATCATAGGTCATACTTGCAAATGTAGGGCTTCACGAGCGGCTTCAGCAGTACCCCAAACCCCAATTTTTCTTTTTTGTAAAATCAGAGCCCTCATTTCTCTTTTCCAATTCAATTTCGTGAGCAATCGACTATGCTACATACATATCATAGCCGGCGAGTGCAATGGTGAGCAACGGGACTATAAGGGGAATGAGCAGGAGACGATGTCGTGAACTTTGGCTTTTGTTTCGCGAAGGAGACAACTAAACTTTGCTTACTATTTGGGGAAGGAGCAGGCGACGTCGCAAGGGAGGATCAACATCTTCATTCATGAAAACGACGTCGTTTTTTGACATGGCGCCACGTCAGATAAAATGACGTCGTTTTCTCAAGTCCACGTGGATGGATTTCTCCAAAGTGATCATTTTGTCTCCGACTTGATACTAAAGTGATCCTATTTAAACTTTTGGCACCAAATAGATCTTTGTACATAATTTTTGACACTAAAAAGTGTATTTTTTTTCCTTCCTTTTTAGGGTCTAAGGGGGTCTAGTTTTGCATTCTGAGCTAAAAAAGGGAATTGTTTTTCTTGGCGGATCTCGACAACCTATTTCGTGAGGCCAAAGAAAAGATAATCCGCTCAAACTCCACTGGTATCCATCACGTTTAAGGCAGTCAACCTTATCATAACCTCTGCGGACTAAATAATATTGCTGGGAGAGTCTTACTTGTAATTCCAATAACCAAGAATTGGAAATTACAAATAGCATACTTGCTATCAACAGACGAACTTTAGCCTTTGAAAATTCCTTAGCCGTGAGTTTTTTCAGGTAATATTCAGGTAACAGTCATGATTATTTTGTTCCATTTCATTCTTCGTTAGGTAAGTTGAAAAGGTGAAAGATTGTCCTCTCCTCTTATGGAACTTCCACCTTCAATGTCAATGCTGGCTTTTAAAATTCGTTCTTATTATTTCGGTTAAGTGATTACTATACTTCAATCAGAATCTACTTGTGTACTTATCACTAGAGAGCATAATTGTTTCAGGGGAAAAAAATGACGGAAAATCCTACAGGAATACAGATGAATTGACAAAGGTTGTAAATGATTAATTGATTTTGGACAAGAAAGTAAATGACAAGAAATTTAAAGGGAGGCAATCGGGATCAGCCATGTGCTGGAGAAGATAGCAGGAAAATAAAGATAACAACGTAATTGATTGAAGGGATTCTACAATGAAGGAAATCTTAAGATTTTGAATCGTATTGGCCTGGCAAGTGGCCTGAAGCGGCACGTCCAAGGTTCATCTCAATCAATGAACTCTGGTACTCAACTCCGGCACCAAAAATCGAGAGTTTTAACACAAGGTCGTCTCTGTGGATGGCGGCAAATGCTCGCCGACAGGCAGAGCAGAGTGCCACATGCTCGTTCGGATATCTCCTCATCCTCACCGTTCGCAACTTGTTTGCTTTCCTGAATATGTATCTTGATGAAGCCATAAGGAGTTCTCTGCCCCATGCATATTTGCAAACAGCCAGTATGAATTTCAGCGATTGTTTCAGAGTTTGTAGGACTACCAGAGGAAGTTGGTTACTAGAGAAGCGCATCAAATTGTCATCTTAAGGGGATGAGATCTATATTGGAATAAAGAATCACTCCGTCATCAAGCTTTTCAAAGCGTTTGACATAAATTGTTACCGATAATAAAAAATTGTAATTAGCTAATTACTTCAAGCGATACAAAAAATTATATTATAAAAATATATAAAGGCTGGGGCTCTAATAGGCATAGGCATTTGCCTTTCGAGTTGTTGTCTCCTTCCCATTGTTTCAATCCATGAGTTATTCAATTTTTACGAAACTAACAGAGTATTAGAATCCATACATATTTTGCAATGCAGGTGGTAGATTGGGATTAGATTCCTGCTTGCACAAGTAGTCAGCTGTCACTTAATGCGTGAGATTGTAAAAGTGGATGATTGTGGCAAACTTGAGTTGTGTAATTTGCATGTCTTGAAATTGCGTGATCTGCCGAATATGAAGAACTTTTGCACCGCCGGGATGGCTCCTTCAAGTTGTACACCGAATATGAAGAACTTTTTCACGCATTAAGTGCCGACTTGGTCGTTTGGTGTACAACTTGAAGGAGCCATCCCGGCGGTGCAAAAGTTCTTCATATTCGGCAGATCACGCAATTTCAAGACATGCAAATTACACAACTCAAGTTTGCCACAATCATCCACTTTTACAATCTCACGCATTAAGTGACAGCTGACTACTTGCATCTCTTCAAGCTGTGGAAGTTCTCTCAATAATGAAAGAGGAAACAAAACTTCCATCTTGCTGCAGTTTTCAACTCGTACTACCTTTAACGCACTGAAGGAATTGGAGGAGATATGGTTGTTGCATATCTTTTCTAAGTTGATGAGGTTATCGAGAAGTAGCGACTCCAACATCTTAAACTCTGTATGCGATGGAGATCGGAGGACGTGATGGACGGAGGGACTATTCTCGACCTGTAGTTGCTTTAACTTCGGAAAGCCTTTTTGGGATAATGCCCAAACACTCCGCTCAATTCCATTTAATCCGTCTAAAAAGAGGTCATCAGTTTTGCCCAATAAAGTTTGTATGCATCCCTTCTGAAGAATATCGCTCATTGGATCCAACTTAAGCTCCAATATGTTGGGTCCTTTGTGACTTCGCCAGCGTTGCACATCACCTATTCGGATTTGGAACTTGGTTAGTTTCTCGACGTTTAGATCCTCTGGGAGCACACTCGGATCGAGAATGGACACATGCAAAGTGTAGAGATTCTTCAATTTGTTCAACTCAATAAGCCCGGCATTAGTGGGTGGAGTTTCCTCCACGGCATTCCAACGATCAAAGCTATTCTCCATATACAACTCCTCCAATTTCATCAAGCTTCCAAGCACACCTGGTTCAATTATCTCCAGTCGTGAGCAATTGTTTAAGTCTAACAATCTCAGCTCCACCAATTGTCCAATTTCATTTGGCAACCGTTGAATTTTAGAGTTGACAAAGCTGAGAACATGTAGCCCTTTTAGCTCGCCAATCATGGCTACATCATTTAATGAACAACGATCTAGACATAGAGTATGTAAGTTCTCCAAGGACAGGAACGGCGAAGGTGAACGAGTGAGACATACCTGAGAAAGATGTAAGACCATGAGTTTGCTCATAGAGTTGAAATATGAAAATGGGACCTTAAGAGATTCACTGTTTGTGAACAACAAAAAGATCCGCATTTTGGGGCAATCTAACTCTTTGGGAAGCTCCTCCATATCGACATAGGGAAAGCACGCCGCCGTACAACTTTTGAGCTTGTCTTTCGGCAACTCTGTCACTGACCTATCATTTTCTTTCAACACAAGAAAAGGGTCATCTCTTGAAGCGACCGACATGATAAATCCACGAACCAAGTCGTGTATCTTGAAACCATCAACATCTTCATTGTCTTCTAACAAAAGTGATGAGGCTTTCAGGGTTCGGATCATTGAGCTCAACCTGTCTCTAACTTCTTCCATGTTGCTGTATTCTCGAAATAACCTGGAACCCACGCCGTACCTCACCAAGTTTTCAAGAGAGGGCTTAGAGACACCATAAACAACACACAGCCGTAACAATGCCTTCACCTCCTTGCCATCCTCCCCTTTGAAACGATCATAACTCAACTGCAACGTTTGATTTATCCTCTCACTGATTCCTTTGTTTGTAGACATCTCCATTTGTCTCAAAACAACCTTCCATTCATAAAAATCAGCGTCTCTAAAAATATTCGCCATTGCAATAATTAGGAAAGGCAAACCTGCACATTTGTGGAGTGCTTCATCCACTAGGGATTTGAACGGATCATGATGAATTTTGTCTCCCACCGTCCTCTCAAACAGTCTTTTTGCCTCTTCCTCCTTCAGCGCATCAAGGATGAAGTCCCTGTCGCAGCCCATTTCCCTTCGCAAAACATCTCGATCTCTCGACGTCAACAACAACTTGCATCCTTTGACTTTGTTGTCATGTCCACAAGGAATGCCCACTGATTTCAAGTCAAGCCCTTTC
The DNA here is from genome assembly GCA_021437785.1 of Rhodomyrtus psidioides. NCBI lineage: Eukaryota > Viridiplantae > Streptophyta > Magnoliopsida > Myrtales > Myrtaceae > Rhodomyrtus > Rhodomyrtus psidioides. The sequence goes on along the minus strand of JAILYB010000003.1, from coordinate 13,977,423 downwards.
CACAAGTTGTCCAGTACTATGAGCACCTTCTTCTTCTCCCTCACCTCATTTTCCAACCTCGTGCGCACACACTCTGCTCGTGAATTGACATACTCTACATCCTTTATGTCTAGGGCCAACCCGTGTGCAATCTCTCCTTGAATCCTCTTGATGTCTTGATTTTCCGACACATCGGCCTTAACGACCCAATCAAACGACTTCGTTTTCTTTATCCTTCTTTCGGCGTCGTCCAATAGGGTGGACTTGCCGATCCCGCCCATTCCGTAAATCCCGACCACGCTATTTTTGTTATCAGCAAGAGCAGCCATGATCTCCTGCATGATCAATTCTCTGGATTGGACCATGCCGTCGTCCTTAAGCTTAATTGATATCGAGGCAAAAGAAGCTGAGGCCATCGAGATGGTCGACTGGACGACATCTTTGCCTTCTCTCCTGGCCGGAGTCGAAGCAGCCACGTTCCCTGGAGCAGGACAACTGAAGGAAATATCCTTGAATTCACTAAATTCTTGAGCGAGTCGCTGAATGCCTTCGATCATGTGCTTGGCCTTCCTGCTGAACTGATAGCGACAACAGGGTTCGGGAAGACTCCCATGGCAACAAGTCTTGGTCACCTTTTCGAAGTCGCCCACCAGGTCTTGCGCCTCCTTCAAGGCCTTCTCGGCCTTTGCCTGCCACTCCGCGACATGACTGTAGACATTCCGGCAATTGTTTCTGGCCACTTCTATGTCATTGTGGACCATCTGAGCCTCGTACGCCAGCTTCTCGATTTCCTTCTGAAGATCCTGGGCGTAGCTCTTGGAGGAGATCACGTATCCGAATTGGCGCTTGACGGGAGCAACTACCCACTTCAAGACATCCCACCCAATGGAAACGACAGAATCCATCGACATTTTTGCTTGGTTTTTTTTTTTTTTTTTGAGAAAGAAAGTGCGATAAAACGGGAAGAAGAAGAGAAGAGAATGATGGAAAAGAGCAGCAGGCAGTGAAGAAGAAGAAGAAGGATGGTTTGGCGGAGGAGAAGGAGCAAAACAGAGCAAGAATGATTGAGATGGCGAATCAATGGGTGAGCTTAGCGTAAGTGCATCGGAGATCCAACGATTGAAATTCAAAAAGGTTTTGTGAAGTGTATGCCAGCTGGGGCAAGTCGAAACAATCACCACTTTCATAAAGCATCTTTGTTAAAGGCAAGACTCGAGATGAAGATGGGAACGAACACTATCTAATGTCTATTCCAATTATTGCATCTTCTAGGTGTCTGGCAGTGGGGCACAGCTCCACTCCACCATAGAAAAGACTACATGTCGACCACATTTTACATGAACGGTTCAGTCATGGGAGTAGGTTATCCGAATCGCCTAACATTTCCTCAAAAGGTTAGGTTCTAATTTTAAAATTCGAGTCGTTCATTTGGGCGGCTGCTATTTCGAAAACAAAAACTTTGCTAAGAAGGTCATAGAACGCAAAAGTGTAGATTAAGAGCCGAAGGGCACAAAATGTTTTAAAAGTTGTGTATGATACTCAATTTAGTTTACACCCAAAATTAGCAGCTCAATCTTGCAAATGGAAGGCGGAGAGCTTCTCTGCCTTCGGCTCAAGGAGAAATTGTCGGACGAAATTTTCTGAAGAGACTAACGCCAATTCATAGGCCTGACCCGAGAACTGACGATTCAGACGCTCCAAAGACGAAAACAAGTGTGAAGCGAACAGTGACGGAGGAGCGATGAGTGAAGATGTTGGAGAGATCAAAAAGGAGAAAATGAACATGAGTGGGACCCATGGATGATGCTACTGTACAAACCGTGTAGTAATAATGCGAGGTGGAAGATTTAGCTGAGAGTTTGGGAATGGGGGTCGTCACTGGCGTAAATCTTTGGGCTCATGTCATCCGACCACCGATAATCTCCTTCGTCATTTTTTTGACAGAAAAATACTAAAAGTGTCAATATTTATGTACGGCGCTCACTTTAAGACCAATTTTTTTTTTCGGTTCATTTAAGTGCTAATTTTTTTGAAAAATGGTTATTTGAGTGCCAACTCCGGTGAACAGCGTCGGAAATCTGACGTGGCGCCTACGTGGCTTGTCGGAACATCCCAGTCAGCAAAAGAAAAAGCAAAAAAAAATTAAAAAATTCCAAGTCATAATAAAAAGTTAAAAAATAAGCTAAACAAAAGAAATAACAAAGTTGAAGAGTGAGCTAGAGGTAGGGGATGGGCCGGCGAGGGTCGCCAAGCCCCAACCAGTGGCCGGCGACCCGCGACGGTGGCTGGCAAGGGCTCGACCTCGCAGATCTGGGCAAGGTCGAGCCCCATCAAGGTGGGGCGATGCCGGAATAGAAAAGGGGCTCGATGCAGGAGGAGCTGTCGTGGGAGCTAGGGTTTCGAAGATCGGGGTAAGGGGGCGGAGGAGCTAGGAGGGGATCGGAGTCGGCAGGAGTGGCGAGAACTGGAGAGCGGATGTCAGAGAGAGAATTGGATATGGTGCTCCAATAGTCGGCGTTGTAATAGGATATGGAGGAGGCGTTGTCGAGGACGACGAACTTCATCTCTTCTTTGGGGGCGTTGAGGTGGGTTTCCTCGAAACCCTGGTTCTCGTAGCCCATCATCTCCAAATTTTAACGATCGGAGTCGGGATGGAGGCAAGGCATGGGTTCGTGTGCGATTCTGCAGTGTTGCTTGGCCGTCGCCGAGCTTGCCTTGTCGCGACTCTACATAGCAGATTTTGTTGAATCACCAAATTCTACAAACCTGGGGTTGCGTGACAGTCGCCGAGTTTGCCTTGCACAGACTGAAGCACGTTGAGCCACTCGTTCATAACGTCCAGGCTGTCCTCCGAGGTGTCGAGCACGAGCGCAACGATCATTGCCGGCACAATCGCGCAACTTCGCGTGATCAAATCCCTGACCCATTTCCTCAGCCTTATATTGAGAAACCCCCCATTATGAATTGTCCTGCGTAAGTCCTGGTTATAGTGCTGCTCTTCTTCAAAAATTTCACCACAAACTCACCCACCCACCAATCGCTCCTTCTATCTCCCCTCTCATGACTTAATGTACTCTAACAGACCCAACAGACCCCCCCAATAGACCCACGGCGAGGCCAACCTCGCCCAGATCTAAGTGAGGTCGAACCTCGCCGAGGCTGGGCGGGGCCGGAATCGCCTAGCCACCGCTCGTCTGGTCGTGGCTGGGCAATTCTGGCCTCGCCTAGCCATGGCGAGGCTCAACCTCACCTAGATCTGGGCGAGGTTGGCCTTGCTGTGGGGCCGCAAGGCCTCGGCCAGCCACGGCCGGGCCTCGCCGACCCCCGGCGAGGGCTCGAGGGGTCACCGGGGATGGGCCCCCCGTGGGTACTCCCCCACCCATCGCCGGCCACTGCCGGCAATGGTGAGCGGCCCTTGCCGCCGCAAGTATATATATATTTTTAATTTTAAAGTTATTTTCTGGTTAATTTTAATTTTTAAAAAAAAAATTAACTTAGTTGTTAGTTTAAAAATCCACATGGCTTTATGTGGACTTATGTGGATTGAATTTCAAAAGAAAAATTGCCATGTGGATGCCATCTGAGCAAAGAAATCAATAAAAAATGCCACATGTATTGTTTGGCCGGAATTGGCACTAAAGTGATCGCCGAATACAAATATTGGCACTTAAGTGAGTCGGCGAAAAAAATTAGTACTAAAGTGAGCGCCGTACACAAATATTGGCACTTCTAGTGTTCTTCTGCCCATTTTTTTTGTGTTGGCTTTCTGGCTCTGTTTGACTATTTCCTTCATTGTTACTTTCTTTAGTAATCTTGATCTCTTGAATATGACTTGGAATTGCAAGATCCTTTGGTTTTCACATTATTTAACCAGCTTGGCTTATCATTATTATTGGAAATAGCGCCCATTAAGGGCCAAATAGGGTAAATTGGCTAATTTGGCTAATTACCTAAATTGCAATATTTAGATTGCAAATCAAAGGAATTTGTTTCCTATTCTTCCAAGAAGAGAAAAAGGAAGAAGACGTCTTCCTCTTTCTGAGAACGTACGTTCGTTCTAAGAAACCACCATTGAAGAAAAACTCTCCCAAAAACTCCATGGAAGAATTCTCTCTCGACGACGATCGATCGCCGGATCCGGATCGTGTCTCACATGCGAAGGGGCTCTTAATCTGTGGCTATCGAGGTATGTTCGTTTTACGTGATATACCTCACCGATCAGTGATTCAAGTTTGATCTCAGGGCTTGACGATCCAGTACAACGGTTTGATTGACTTATTGCTGGAATCCGCGCTTCGTGCTTATGGGTATGTGAATCTATATTATTCCGCTTCGTTTATAGATCTTGATTAGTGGTTTTGTATGAAATACCCAACAGTGGTATCAGAGCGTAGTGTTCTTGTTTCCTGATCGTGATTTATTTTATCGTCGATGCGAACGCGAAAAATCGTCCTTCAAACGTTACTGTTCACGGCTCGATTCGTGATTTTTATGCGACAAAAATATGTTTTGAATACATGGTCGACACGGGCTCGGAGAGACGAGAATTATGAGTGGTCGCCCGTCACGAGGCGACGCCGGGACTGGCTGCACGCGCGCCACGCGCCATCACGGGATCAGTTCCCGACGCGGTGACGTTTCGAGGGGTTTTCGTGAAATTTCGTTCAACGAAAATGGGATGTGTATATACCATCAAGATCGTATCGACAAGACGATCATTTTGAGGGGTCGACTGCCGAAAACGGCCGCCGGACGGAGGCACACGCGCTGACACGCGCCGGAGGGACACGGTGCGCGTGGGCCTCACGCGCTCACGTGCGCGGCACGCACTCCCAGCCCAAACGAGTCCAAGCCCGGTTTAATGCTATTCCAAACCGGTTTTAAGCTATCCCAGATCCGGTTCGTTTTGTACTAACCCGGTTCTGACCAGACCCGACCCGACCCGATTCCGACCCGGTCCAAGCCCGACCCGTTGACCGGTCATGCGTTGACTGTTGACTTTCCGTTGACCATTGACCTAATTTTTCAAAAATTGCAATTTAGTCCCTGAACTTTCAAAAAATTACAATTTGGTCCCCGAATTTTTCAGAAATTGCAATTTGGTCCCCGAACTTTTCGATAATTATATTTTAGTCCCCAAATTTTTGGAAAATTACAATTTAGTCCTCGAACTTTCTGAAAATTGCAATTTAGTCCCTAAATTTTTGGAAATTGCGATTCGGTCCTCATAATTTTGGGAAATTGCATTTTGACCCCGTTGACCGAGCGTTGACTAGTCAAAGCTGAAACTTTGACCGGCTCGTGTGGATGCATATGAACTCCGATTGGCGCGTGCCAGGTACCGTTGCGTTCGTATCGAAATTTTCTTCGATTTGATATATTATTTGGACATGTTTGACGACTTTAAAAATTATGAAAATATGTTTGAAGCCCATGATATATGTATTTTGGGGCGTTTTTCAAGTTAAAAAAAATGGCTTACATGTAGATAGCTATTTTGTTTAAAGAATTTATTGATGGCATGTATCTTGTAATATGAATATGATTTGATGTGTATGTATAGTCCAAATCATGTTATGCCAAGTTATACAAAATATAGAGATCATTATTCGATTAATGATCTTTATTCGAGTGGGGAGTTCTAGAAAGTTTTAATAACTTTAATGAACTCGATTTTACATAAATGATTATGTTAATGGTAATTTCAAGCGAGGATTTTTAGACGATGATTGGGAACATAGTGAACTTTTGAATCTGAGGTCTTATGTGAAATTAGTCATTAATATAATTAGTTAGTGTAAAATAGATGCGTAAATGTTAGGCATCAATTATTCGTGAATACATGTCGATAGAACTTCGTGTTCTTATACGATGGCTACGGTATTTTAGAATATCACAGCTTTGTGAAACCAATGAGAAATTGGATGGCGAAAATTATGAAAACTGGAATATGGAAATCCAATTTGTACTATGAAAAGCAAGAAGCATTTGAAGCTCTTGACCTAGTTATGGAAACACCTGAGGATGAGAATACTGCACAGCCAACATTTGCTGCACAAAAAAAGGATGAACTCAATTGCTCACATATATTGCTGAGTAGCATGAAAAATGGTTTTATGCATGAGTTCAAGCATTTATGAAAATGCCAAAGTCAAGTGGGAGGTGTCGCGACCCGTCCGAAAGCGGACGCGGCTAATGGATTACCGATCGCGGGTCTTGGATCGGCGCGGGCCCTCCCAGGCCCATACCAAATCGCGGCGGGAGTATTTTTTCAAAGGGATTCGACGATAACAGTCGATCGCTTTCGACCTTAGTGTGGTCGTGGTGGCATGTGCAACTTGTGCATGCATTTGGAGTCGCCACCGGTCTTTCTTGGAGGGTAGACCGGAAACCTTATTGACCGATTGGGAGAGATCGATCAATTCTGCGGAACCAGAGATTTTGAGTTCGGGGACCTGGTTACGCTGGTGTCATTACCAACGCCCTTTCGGTACCTAAAGCGAGTGATTCTCCTAGCTAAGAATTCATGCAGGCGCAATTTTAGGTGAGGTAGGCTTGATTCAGGATTTCATGCAGATTGGAAGACTGTTCCTATCAATCACAATCATATTAAAGCGCAATCAAGTACATAAATAAATCACTTCAATACACATCAATTCAGATCAATGGCTTCCTAGTGTAACCATAAAGGCTTAAGGAAGGTGTGACTTCGGACCAGGGGTAAAATGGGAAGATTCGGGGACGATTAGCCCGAAGGGCAAAATCGTCATTTTTGGGAGGTTTGGATACTGAATTACCCAAAATATTCCATGGCCAGTTGTTTGTGGCCATTTCCCATTTTTGAGAATTTTTTTTAGAACTTCTTGATTTTTCTTCAATTTTTGGAAGACGATTCGCCCAAAGGGCGAAATCGTTATTTTAAGAAGGGTCGGGGTTCAAAACATCCGAAATGAATCTTGGCCAGTTGTTCGTGGCCATTTCCTATTTTTTTGGGATTTTCCTAAAAAAAAATTTAGAATTTTTTTGGAAGACGGTTTGCCGGAAGGGCAAAACCGTCATTTTTGGAAAGATCGGGGGTCAAAAGACCCGAAACAGGTCATGGCCAGTTGAAAGTGGCCATTTCCTATTTTCTGGAATTTTTTAGAATTTTTCTGAATTTTCCGAATTTTTTTGAATTTTTTAGGATTTTTCATTTTTTTATTGAATTTTTGAATTTTTTTATTATTATATAATTTAACCGAAAATCCGCCGATCGGACGATCCTCCCCGTGCCACGTGGCCGAACCTGGCGCGTCCGATCTTGAGCACGATCGGACGACCCACAGGGCGCCACTTGGCGCACTCTCAACCCTCGGATCAGATTTTTTATTATTTTCGAAAATCATTTATTAATTTCTAAAAATCTTTTATTTATTTATTTACTATTATTCAAGGGCTGGGATCAAGACACGTGGCAAAACCACGATCGTCCGATCCCGGCTTTATTAAAACCGAGCCCCCCCCCCCCCCGCACGCTGACGTGGCTACCACGTGGCCGCCACGTCAGCGCCACGTGGGCGTTGACCAGGTCAACATGCGTTGACCGGTCAACGCCTCGTCGGGGAAGACGACCGGCGCCGGCGTTCCCTCGCCGGCGCCTCGTCGGAGGGCGATATCTCGGCCCTCCGACGTCCAAAACGCGCGAAACCAACGGCAAACGAACCTACTCGACGGGACCTACCACATGTATCGACCTCGACATAGCAGAACTTCATTTGGCCCAGCTCCAACTCCGGCCGAACCTACTCTCCGGCGAGAGCTCGCCATAGCCGTTCTATACGTAACATGGATGATTCGAGCTATCGGGAAGCATGCTAGGGGGTTAAGAATACCTACCTGATCACCAGTGAGGTTCGGTTTGGGCTGAGACGTGCTCCCGGGCTCGCGACCGAACGGAAGGAGTTGGGGGCCGACTCATTGTTTTCGGCCATGGAATGGCATACAGTCAAAAGAGAAAATGGTCAGTGAGGTATAAGAATCAATTCTAGATCAATAAATCGCAAAACCAATCAGTGAGATTCGAGATGCCATTAAAGGCCGGGGAGGAGCTCGAACTTGTATCTCACATTTTCGACGGTCTCCGGCGAGTCTGACGGGTACACGGTCTTCATCATGATGTTGTCGAGCTCGGAGGACGGTCCGCCAGCTTCGGTTTTTCTTGGCCGAGGGCGTCGCGGGCTTTGAAAAATTTTTCATCTTCGGTCGCCCCTCCTCTTCATTCAACCGAGCCTTCCTTTTTCCCGCCGTGGCCGACCGGCTTTTCTTCCTCCTCGACCACTCGCCTTTTGTCGCCCACGATCGTCGTTTCTTTCCTTAAAAAAAATCCCGCCGATCTCCCTGCTTTCCTTCTTTTTCTTTTCTGCTTTGGCACCGCACGGGTCTGCAACACTGAGTTGCAGACCCGGTCCGGACCGGGTCGGGTCGGGCCTGACCCGACCGGCCCGGTTCGGTCACTTTCGTCAAATTGGGCCTCAAATTAACCCATTTTCATACAATTGACACCAAAATCGGACTCCTTGACATGTTTTCTATCAAATAGGGGTATTTTCTAGAATCAATTGATTCGAATTTAGTGAAAACCCCAAATTGTCCCTAGGATCCGAAAATGATTCTTGCTCAATCGAGGGCCTAAATGACCAAATTAGTCAAAATTGAGGCCACCAATGTATTCAGCACGATGAAAAATATTGGGTAGAGGTGTTTAATTTTAATGGGTGTGCCCGTGTGAAATTTAATTTCACAAATTGTAAAACCGGGGACTAAATTGAAAGATTTTTATGCAAATAAGCCATTTTGGCTAAAATTGATCAAATTGGAGGGTAAATTGACCCAATTGCATTTCAATACTTTAGAGTCCAATGTCATAGCTTATGAAAACCAAGAATTGAAAATTAAAAGACTCGAAAGGGATTTTTTAGGCTCGTTTCGGTTTTCGGTTTGTGAAGGAACTCCATGAATCGAGCCAAATATTAAATAGTAAATTAAAATAAAATTTCTGAATATTTTTGTGTAATTTTCTGACCGCGGATGGTATTTTTCTGATTTTTTTGGGTATTTTTATAATTAAATAAATTCCAAAAAATATTAAAAAATTAAAAAAATATTTTTTGTTCGAAATTGGTTCCTGAGGCTAGGCTAAGGCTTCCAAAGTTGATTTTGTAATTTTTGGACCCTTTTTTATATTTTTAATTAATTTTAGAAATAAAAACTAAAATAAAAGGTGGTCAAAAATCAGGTGTCAACAGCTGCCCCTCTTTGAGAGTGAGCTCGTCAGAGGTTGCTTTCAAAGACAAAATGACACCTGAATATTAACCGACTCGACCGGGGAAAGGGAATGCTATGACATCGAACCCTTAAGTCTTTTGATGAATGCTCAAATTAATCACCAGTTTACTCTTGCAATTCGAACATGGGCCGGAGTGAGAGAGGCTTACCTGAAGCTCACCTGTCGGGTGCCGCCGGTTGCGAGGACTTTCAAGAAAATACCTAGGACTCGTCATTCAGAATATCCCAGGGAGATTAAGCTCTGACCTGTATGGTAGGTCATACCATTATTGGATTCCTAACTGGCAGGAACCCTAGGAAGACGCATCCCACGCTTGAGGATTCGCCAGGGATTTTAATCCGTATGGTGGATCGAACATTTGTGTTGATCCTTATGGCGGTTTCTACCATTGGTTGACCCTTTAGGCGGTTTCTACCATACATTGACCCTTCAGGCGGTTTCTACCATTGGTTGACCCTTCAGGCGGTTTCTACCATACATTGACCCTTCAGGCGGTCTCTACCACTGTTTTGACCCTTCAGGCGGTTTCTACCTTTGATTGACCCTTCAGGCGGTTTCTACCTTTGGTTGACCCTTCAGGCGGTTTCTACCTTTGTTTTGACCCTTCAGGCGGTATCTACCTTTGTTTTGACCCTTCAGGCGGTATCTACCTTGGTTTGACCCTTCAGGCGGTTTCTACCTTGAGTTTGCTTTGAAAAGGGGTCTCATGACGAGGGCTCTCCACGTCCGATGAGACTGCTTGAGTCTGTTGAGGCGACATTCTGGAAGCTGGGTTTTCCAGGTATCCTGCAGAAGTTTGAGCCTGAAAGATTTTTCTTCACCAAGAAAACGTTAGTAATCTTTGGAAAGACCACGGCTGTCCATTTGACGAAACCGTATGACTTAAGTTTTAATCATGAAATGTGCATTTTGATGCCGAAGGCCATCCAAAACATTCTTGCAACATGCAAATGTGATAACAAATCCCTTGCACGGAAAATCTGGATCAAACAATTTGAAATTTCCAAAAAGAGTTTGTTCAAAACATCTATTGGAGAATTTCTCATCCAAGAGGGCTCCTCACCGCTCTGTGATAATGGTCTTCTGTAATGAATGTGCTCAACTTCCTACTAACCTGTGCCTAGGTTTTAGGATCATTCGCAGCGCATACATTTTGATCGGTCGGGAGGTCTTCCACGAGACCGTAATGTTGGGCTTGGGTATTGGTTTTCAAGGGGGACCCGCCTTGGAGTCGAGGCCATTTGAATAAAAATTTTCATCATCTACTTCGGGTTTACAAGTCAAGAACCCTGCGGTCGCGACCCGTCCGAAGGCGGACGCGGCTAATGGATTATCGATCGCGGGCCTTCCCCCGCACAAGGGTGCGGATCGCGGGCTTTGGATCGGCGCGGGCCCTCCCAGGCCCATACCAAATCGCGGCGGGAGTATTTTTCAAAGGGATTCGACGATAACAGTCGATCGCTTTCGACCTTAGTGTGGTCGTGGTGGCATGTGCAACTTGTGCATGCATTTGGAGTCGCCACCGGTCTTTCTTGGAGGGTAGACCGGATTGGGAGAGATCGATCAATTCTGCGGAACCAGAGATTTTGGGTTCGGGGACTTGGTTACGTTGATGTCATTACCAACGCCCTTTCGGTACCTAACGCGAGTGATTTTCCCTAACTAGGATTTCATGCAGGCGCAATTTTGGGTGAGGTAAGTCTGACTTTGCACATTAACCAGTTTAACATGCTCACGTAATCATAATAAATAAATAGATGCCAATCACATAAACATCTATCCTACGTGGTGATCATGGAATTATGATTTAATGGGTCTCGAGCCAATGAGACCACATTTAATCATTTTAATATTTTAATAACGGAGAGCCGCTCTTCGCTTCTTCTTGGTTTCTTGAACTCTTCAAGAATTGGGCCCCAAAGAGCTCGCCGACTTAAAAGGCTCCTCCACGTAATCCTCGTAGCATTTACATCAACAATTGACTATGCTAAAAATAAAGATTACATGAAAAATAAAAGGAGTACGCAGTCTCCATTTAATAATTACAACCCCAAATATATAAATAATCATCATACATTCATATATACATCAATCACATTGATTAGGGATTTTTCCATGATCACCACCCTTTCACGTAAGTAATAAATTCACAATTTAAAACTTAGGAAGGCACAATAAAAATTCTACGTTGAATCATATTCAGAATTTTTACGTAAAATAAGATAGCCATAAATTTTCGATTCAAAATTGATTTAGTCTCAATTTTTGCTACGTTGATTAATTTATCATATAAAATAATCAATCTCCATTAGCCATGTAAGACGAACAATTCGTTAATACATATTGGCCATAGTATTGCAAAAATTGCAAAAAATCAATTAAATGCACGAAAACACCTAAGGATTGGCTCTGATACCACTGTTGGGATCCACGTAACACGTAGCGGAAATAAATAACAACCCATACATGTATCTCCAGAGGCGTACTTCGTGCATTTCAATCGAAAAAAATCACAAAGTCTCAAAGGGAGTAAATAGATTACCTCTCGTAGCGTGCTTGAACGGAGGTGTCGGTTCGATGTTCTTTGATCTCAGTGTCGCGACCCGTCCGAAAGCGGACGCGGCTAATGGATTACCGATCGCGGGCCTTGGATCGGCGCGAGCCCTCCCAGGCCCATACCAAATCGCGGCGGGAGTATTTTTCAGAAGGATTCGACGATAAGAGTCGATCGCTTTCGACCTTAGTGTGGTCGTGGTGGCATGTGCAACTTGTGCATGCATTTGGAGTCGCCACCGGTCTTTCTTGGAGGGTAGACCGGAAACCTTACTGATCGATTGGGAGAGATCGATCAGTTCTACGGAACCAGAGTTTTTGGGTTCGGGGACTTGGTTACGCTGGTGTCGTTACCAACGCCCTTTCGGTACCTAACGCGAGTGATTTTCCTAACTAGGATTTCATGCAGGCGCAATTTTGGGTGAGGTAAGTCTGACTTTGCACATTAACCAGTTTAACATGCTCACGTAATCATAATAAATAAATAGATGTCAATCACATAAACATCTATCCTACGTGGTGATCATGGAATTATGATTTAATGGGTCTCGAGCCAATGAGACCACATTTAATCATTTTAATATTTTAATAACGGAGAGCCGCTCTTCGCTTCTTCTTGGTTTCTTGAACTCTTCAAGAATTGGGCCCCAAAGAGCTCGCCGACTTAAAAGGCTCCTCCACGTAATCCTCGTAGCATTTACATCAACAATTGACTATGCTAAAAATAAAGATTACATGAAAAATAAAAGGAGTACGCAGCCTCCATTTAATAATTACAACCCCAAATATATAAATAATCATCATACATTCATATATACATCAATCACATTGATTAGGATTTTTCCATGATCACCACCCTTCCACGTAAGTAATAAATTCACAATTTAAAACTTAGGAAGGCACAATAAAAATTCTACGTTGAATCATATTCAGAATTTTTACGTAAAATAAGATAGCCATAAATTTTCGATTCAAAATTGATTTAGTCTCAATTTTTGCTACGTTGATTAATTTATCATATAAAATAATCAACCTCCATTAGCCATGTAAGACGAACAATTCGTTAATACATATTGGCCATAGTATAGCAAAAATTGCAAAAAATCAATTAAATGCACGAAAACACCTAAGGATTGGCTCCGATACCACTGTTGGGATCCACGTAACACGTAGCGGAAATAAATAACAACCCATACATGTATCTCCAGAGGCGTACTTCGTGCATTTCAATCGAAAAAAAATCACAAAGTCTCAAAGGGAGTAAATAGATTACCTCTTGTAGCGTGCTTGAACGGAGGTGTCGGTTCGATGTTCTTCGATCTCAGCCTCCACAAGTGTTAGGCATCTAGTTCGGACGCACCACCAATTGACGAACGGGGAGACGACTAATAACTCCACAACAATTGTGTTAGCAATATGCGGAATCAATATTCTGAACTTAGTATATTTTGCTCACTCAAGATTATGAGAATATAGAGAGTGTTTGTGTTCTTCTCTCTAAGCTCTCAAAAATTTGCACACTCTACAAAATGTCTCTCCCCTCCAACCTCAAAACTCTTGCCATCCTTTTATAGCCAAAAATACCTTCCAATAAATTGTATTTAAAAATAGCACTAACAATTATAAATTCTATCTAAAAATAGCACTCACAAATAAATGACATTTAAAAATATCACTAACAATAGCACTCACAATTTATAATACAAAAATGCTATTTAAAAATAGCACTAACAATAGCACTCACAATTTATAATACAAAAATGCTATTTAAAAATAGCACTAACAATTATAAATTCTATCTAATAATAGCACTCACAATTTATGATAAATAAATGCCATTTAAAAATAGCACTAACAATAGCACTCACAATTTATAATACAAAAAATGCTATTTAAAAATAGCACTAGCAATAGCACTCACAATACAAAAATGCTAAAAAAAAGGCACTAACAAAGGTGTTAAAAATAATAACCATTATTATTATTACAAGAGTTAAAGAGGTTACCAAACAGTACAAATATGCATAACGTATAAATACGTATGACGTATAAATACGTAGAGCATACGTATACATCCGTGAAACCGGGGACTAATTGAAAGAAAAATGTGCAATTAAGCCCTTTTGGTAAAAATTGATTAAATTGGAGGGCAAATTGACCTAATTGCACTTTAAGACTTTAGAATCCAATGTCATAACTTATAAAAAGTGAGAATTGAAAACTAAAAGACTCGAAAATGATTTTTTTTTTAGGCTCGGTTCGGGTTTATGTTTGTGAAGGAACATAGTGACCCGAGCCGAATTTTTGAGATTTAAAGTGACACACTTGAAGAGGAAATTAAAACAAAATTATCGAATATTTTTGGGTATTTTTCTGACCACGAATGGTATTTTTCTGATTTTTTGGGTATTTTTATAATTAAATAAACTCGAAAAATATTAAAAATACCGAAAAATATTTTTTGTTCAAAATTGGTTCCTAAGGCTAAACCAAGGCTTCCAAAGTTGATTTTGTGATTTTATGACCTTTTTTGATATTTTTAATTAATTTTAAAGAATAAAAATCACAATAATAAATGGTAAAAAATCAGGTGTCAACAGCTGCCCCTCTTTGAGAGGAATCTCGTTAGAGATTTCTCTCAAAGATAAGGTGGCACCTGATTCTTAACCGACTCAACTGGGAAAATAAGAGAAGAAATGTTATGACATCGGATCCTTAAGCCTATTGATAAAAGCTCAAATCAATCCCCGGTTTGCTCTAACAATTTGAACATGGGCCGGAGTGAGAGAGGCTTACCTGAAGCTCACCTGTCGGATGCTGCCGGTTGTGACGACTTTCAAGAAGATGCCTAGGACTCGTCATTCAGAATATCCTAGGGAGATTAAGCTCTGACCTGTATGGTAGGTCATACCATGATGGGATTCCTAACTGGTAGGAACCTAAGGAAGGCGCATCCCACGCTTTGGGATTTGCCAAGGATTTTGATCCGTATGGTGGATCAGACCTTTGTATTGATCCTTACTGCGATATTTATCAATGAGTTGACCCTTATGGCGGTTTCTACCAATGAATTGACCCTTATGGCGGTTTCTACCATATGTGACCCTTCAGGCGGTTTCTACCATATGTGACCCTTCAGGCGGTTTCTACCTTGGTTTGACCCTTCAGGCGGTTTCTACCATGAGTTGACCCTTCAGGCGGTTTCTACCTTTGATTTGACCCTTCAGGCGGTTTCTACCTTGTGTTGACCCTTCAGGCGGTATCTACCATGTGTTGACCCTTCAGGCGGTATCTACCTTGTGTTGACCCTTCAGGCGGTATCTACCTTGTGTTGACCCTTCAGGCGGTTTATACCATGAGTTGATCCTTCAGGCGGTATCTACCTTGTGTTGACCCTTCAGGCGGTTTCTACCTTGTGTTGACCCTTCAGGTGGTATCTACCATACGTTGACCATTCAGGCGGTATCTACCATAAGTTGACCCTTCAGGCGGTTTCTACCTTGAGTTGACCCTTCAGGCGGTATCTACCTTTGGTTTGACCCTTCAGGCGGTTTCTACCTTTGTTTTGACCCTTCAGGCGGTTTCTACCTTGGTTTGACCCTTCAGGCGGTATCTACCGTTGATTTGACCCTTCAGGCGGTTTCTACCTTGGTTTGACCCTTCAGGCGGTATCTACCGTTGATTTGACTTTGAAAAGGGGTCTCATGACGAGGGTTCTCCACGTCCGATGAGACTGCCAGATTTTTGAAAAGGGGTCCCGAGACGAGGGTTCTCCACGTCATGCTAGGACTTAGGTCTGTTGAGGCGACATTCTGGGAGCTGGGTTCTCCAGGTATCCTGTAGAAAGTTCAAACCTGAAAGATTTTTCTTCACCAAGAAAATGTTAATAATCTTTGGGAAGACAATAATTGTCCAATTGACAAAATTTTATGACTTAAGTTTTAGTCATGAGATGTGCATTTTGATGCTGGAGGTTATCCAAAACATTTTCGCAACATGCAAATGTGATCACAAATCCCTTGCATGGAAAATCTGGATCCACAGTTTGAAAATTCCCAAAAAGAGTTTGCTCAAAACGTCAATTGGAATATTTCTCGACAAGGAGGCCATCTCACCTATTTTGAGGTGATGATTTTTAGGGGATGCACTCAATTCCCTACTGACCTGTGCCTAGGTTTTAGGCTCATTCGCAGCGCATACATTTTGATCGGTCGGGAGGTCTTCCACGGGACCGTAATGTTGGGCTTGGATATTGGTTTTCAAGGGGGACCCGCTTTGGAGTCGGGGCCATCGAATGAAAATCTTCACCATCTGCTCCGGGTTTACAAGTCAAGAACCCTGCAAAATGAGAAAGAAAGAGTCTTGCTCGTACTTCTTCGAGCTAAGCTATATGTTAACCCAAGTGTCTTAGTCAGAGAAGACGGTTTCAGGGTTGTAACATTGGTAGGATTGTGGACCGAAAAAGGCTTATTTTTGGCCCAGAAATCACGAAGGATTTGACATTGGTGATTATTGCAAATTTGTCACATGTCTTTTCCATTCTGCATCTTCCATTTTTGAGGTGTGCAACCGCTTTTGAGGTGTGCACAAGTCCTTTAGAGAACGTCTCTTGTGGTATTAAGAGATTGACAATTCTGTCCGTGTTTTTGCACCACGGCTGACATCGTTTGGGGAGCAGTCTTCTTGATCTGACTCCTTTATGGGTTTTTCTCTCTTCCCAACTAGGCTTTATTGGGGATCAATCAAACAGTTTTCACGAGCATCGGCCTTGCTTTTACCAGGCACTTTGCTTTTTCTTGATGCTGGGGATTTTTTGTTGAAATCCCGCCTTTTCTTTTCCTTTGGAACTACGATGTTCAGAAAATTGTGCTAGATATACAACTTGAATCATAGCACATTTAAACGCCGATATGAGATTTTTCTATAAATCCCATCTCTTGATTTCTTCCGTTCTTGGAGTGATGCAGTTTCTATCTTGAAACATCCCATGATCACCAACAGGGGTTTATGAAATGAATTCGCAGGCTCAACTTGGCTGTGCAAAGGATATGGTGTGTGGGATAGAGAATGAATGCTTCTCGTCATCCTATGGCACTTGGATTACCATATAAACAACACACAAAGATTAATGTTAGTCCGAGCAAGAAAATTTCTAACCATTTTCTCCTGATGCTGCTGGACTTACTTCCTTTTTGCCCCGGTGTGGGGTGGTTCTTGACAGGGTTAAGAATGAAAACCGCCGTTCAAGTGGGTTGTCAACGGTCACCTATAGTGTTTATGATATGAAACGAACGCCTCCGTCGTCCCAATCCATGTAATCGCTGCGAATGGTCCCTACCTCCATAGGTCCAGATTTTACTATTTGATTCGCTCCACTCATCTCTCAAGTGTATGTAGGATGTGTTTGGATTTGAGCTTGCCTCTCTTTTAAGGAAACATCCTTTTGAGAGTTTTGAACAACTTTTGATTGGAAAAATCTCTTTCGTTTTCCCAAAAATTTTACCCGTCAAGGGGATTTTATGGTGCACAATGCATGTGCAGACAACCTCATGTTTCAAAACATGAATGCCAATGAAGTTAGAATTCCATGTCTTTTCTAGATATCAGATTTTGAAAGCTTTTTTCTTTTTCTCTCTGTGTTTTTGGTTTAACATCTTCAATGGATTGGGGGAAAGGGATACCTACCTGTCCACCGTGGCTGGAGATCCCCTAACATGTAGTATGTGGGATGTAAAAACTCATTCGTCTCCAAGGCGATTCCCCTCTATCAAATCCGTCTATCCATGCTTGGAGTGTTTGTAACATCAATGGTTCATCTGCCCCCAGCTGGGCAGCGTCTGTTCTGCTATTTGAACGCATGACTCATTGAGTGATTTATCCATGTTTATCATCTGAGAAGGAAAAGAAAGAATACATTACTTCGGTATTCGATTGAAGATTGTTTAGGAACGATACATCGTTTTACCAAATAGGTGGCTTCGCGGCCAAACGTATTTCGTGTTGAAGGGGTAGATCCCATTATGCTCAGCGGGTGATAATTATGGTTCATGGAACTTGCTCCACGGATTAAGTGATTAATCCACGGCCTTCGGCTTGAAGATGCTCAAAGGGTGATGTTGACACTCACGCGCAATTAGTTCTAGATATTAATGAAAGATGTTCCCGTGGGAATCTTACAGTGCGATCAACAACATATGCAATAGGAGTATTCAACCCCTTTTCTCGAAGCATTTTTCATCGAGTAGCCATGCCTTGCATCAGACGTTTGATCACCGGCCTCGCGTCACCACTGCGATGGTCCTCCGGCTCCAAATTGATCGAGCCAAAGATTGAACTCATCGCCAAGGAAATTGCTCGGGTCTTCGAGCCATTGATGTTCAAGTTGGGTATCAACGATTGTTGGGGGCAGATTTCTTTCATTGCCTTCGTTGTGAGGGATTGGAGTCTTTGAGCTGGAACCTTCATCATTGCCCTGTTGGGGTTGAGACATACATTCCCGAAGAGTATTGATCCAAGTGTCCAGCTCCTCATCAAGGAAATCACCTGTTCTTTCTAGCCCTTGGTGCCCAGATTGGGTGTCGTCGACTGTAGGCGAGGGATTCCTCTCTTTGCTCTCGCCGTGAGCAATTTGACCCCTCGAATTGGAACTTCCTCCGATGACCGGCAGGTTCATATGTGCACTCTCTACCAATGCCAGATCCGCTTCAGGGACAACATTAATGACTGATTCGCACTCAAACTGAGGAATTTCTATGTGCTGGAACTGTGGCATATACTCCTGAGGAGTATTGAGATAGCTCGGCGGAGCATTCTGATTTGGGTTAGAGGAGTCGCTGACACGACTGCTAGTCCCGTCATTGCTGAAACACGGTTGGGTGCTCTTGGCTCTCCAATCATCATGGTTGTAACTCTGCCCAACACTTGAGCTCCAACTGGCTTTATGATGGTTTAACGCTATCCTTCCATCCCTTAGCAATCTCCTATAGTACTTGAGGTGAGACTCAACGTTAATTCTAGAGAGCCCTGGCACATTCATAATCTCGAGTATGCGCAGTGGGCTAGCCGAATCAACTCCCAGTTCTCGAATTGCATCAACAAATTTGGTGTGAAGCTCATAGGTCCAGTAAAACCTTGTTCTCTTATCACCCAAAATATCGTCAATACTTCGGTAGCTATTCTCTACGGGATCTAGTCGTTTCAAAAGTTGTCCAGGGAGGGACTCACCGACTTTGGATTGGCTGGCTGCGACAGCGAGTTCGTCATTGAGAGAATTCCCCCTGTGATGATTCATATCCCATTTCTCAGAGGATGTTGGTGTTGATCCTATGGTGTTGACTTGCTCATGCAGATCTCCGGCGGTATCTGGCTGTGTCGGAAAATGCTGTGGAGAATACGGTAACAGCTGAGCGTTATTCGTCAATAGGGATGGTTCATCGAGGAACACCTCGCCGAGGACAACAGGATTACCACAATTAAGGCAGGTGGCCTTGGTCAGAGCTTCCTTATATCTCGCGCTTTCAGCTTGAAGCTTCTCATTCTCCTCCTTCAGGACCAGTAACTCATGGTCTGCGTATTGCTGTTTCACCCGGGTTCGTTTGTTGGCGAACCAAAACTTGACCTTCGAAAGCTCCAATCCTATCTTTCGGCTCAACTCCATTTTCTGTTGTCTGCTTGGAGTGGGGCATTCATTGAAGAAAGCTTCGAGCTCTCGGATTTGGCCTGGAGTGTGGCGTTGTAGTTGCTTCCTTTTCCGGCTCCGGTCATCATTGTATACTCCTTCTTCGTAGCTGAAACCTAGAATTTCATCGCTGGAGGAGTCAGTCTCTATGGCCTTCGGGTAGGATTCAGCTCCAGGATCTTCAAAGTCTCCCAGCAGTTCGTGCTCAGAAATGTCCAGGTCGGGCGTTTCTAGCAGATGGGAATAACTTTTAAACATGATGGATCGGGGTATCTCGGGCTGATCTAGTTCACTCAGCTTTCTCAATTCGCTCTTACGTGTTTGCTTACTCTAGAAATTTTCTCAAGTGATTGTGCGTGTCCTGGAACCATCCTTCAGGCTGCATATGAAGACCAGCAAGCAAGCGCTCCTCCCGAGATTCTGCAATTACTCATCGTCTGTATTCCCCTTTCTTTTTCCTCGTGATAGGATCACAAACTCTCTTGCATTGATTCGGTTTCATCGAGTATTGCGCTCGTCCCCTAGTTCAGTCTTCAAAGTGGTGGGTCTACAATCTTTCGGCGCCTTTTATGATTTGCTAGGCCCGAGAACGTGGGGAGCAGCGGTGGACCCGCAATTAATGACTCCGTTTAATTCATTTAGCTCCATGGGAATTAACGCTATGATCTTCTCTCAACCCCTTTTCATCGTTCAAACGAAGGTGACATTTTCCCTGTGCATGCTGTTACTCTTCATTTCAGCATCCCGGGCGCTTGGTGAGGAATGAGTTCGTGGCCACTCAAAATTTTAAAGACCGTCTCTGGTTTCAGACTTAATCTAACAAGGGATCGTCACAACTGAGCATGACGATGTTCGTCGATAGCGTTGGTTTTAATATAGAATTAACTATAGTCATTAAAGAAAAATGTTCCCGTAGGAACTTTACAACGGATAAAATGAGTGATCTACTCGTGAACATGTTCTTCTTCCTATGGGTGTTCGTAGTGACCGACCCATCGTGCCCCGAGCCAGGTGCTAGATCATGGCTGTCCAAGCATGCCAGCTTCCCACTGATTGAACAAGGCATCGAGCCCCTCATCGAAGAAATCGTCTGTCGTGGGTTGACCAGCGGCAGGCAGAGCACCAGCCGACTGTTGCTCGAATGGAGGAGTGCGCACTCGCTGTACTTGTGACACGCGCTCTTGAGAAGTGTTGAAATGGCCTGGGAGGACATTCTGATCAGCTTTCAGTTTGCCGGTGGTCGGGTTGCTAGCTTGATTGATGCTTAGATTTGGCCGGGTATCTCTTGATGCCTGAGCATTACAATGGCGGTCGCCCCTAGCTTTTGAGCTCGAGACGGATTCCTCCCGGTTTAGCTCCGCTCGACGTTGTTTTAATAGCTTTCTGTAGGCAGCAAGGTGATTCCTGACCAGCTCCTTACTAAGCCCCGGTACATTCATCGCCTTAAATATGCGCGTCGGAGTTGCTGAGTCGATCCCCATTTGGTGAACCACGTCTAGGAATCTGGAATGCAGTTCAGGGGGCCAAGCGAACCTCCTCTTGTCGTGGCCCAAAATTGCATCGATGGCTTGACGACTAATTAACTCATCTCCAGCAGGACCCGACCCTATCGAAAATTGTTGTGCATGAGGCTGATATGCTTTGAGCTGGTCGGCGGTAACGTCTAGCTCCTTGAAACTATAACTCCAATCAAAGCGATGCAAATCCCATCCCCCAGGAGGCATTTGTATCATCTTCGTAGGATCATCCTGCTCATGCGTGACTCCGGCAAAATCTGGTTGAGCAGGAGATGCCCCGAGGGAGTAAGGTGGAAAATGAACGTCTTCAATCATCGTGTGAGGCTTATCGGGGAATATCTTACCGAGGGCGACGAGGTTATCGCAATGAGGGCAAACGGTAATATTGAGAGCTTTTTCATACCTCATGTTTTCTGTTCGCAGCTTTTGGTTTTCTTCCTTTAAAATCTCGACCACCTGACGTTTGCGTTGAGCCTTCGATTTGGATCTCCTATTTTGAAACCAAAACTGGATCCTCGACTGATTAATCCCCAACTCCCGGCTCAATTCAATTCTCCACTTCTTTTTCATGTAATGGCTTTTACTGAAAAGGGTTTCCAGCATTTGGGTTTCCTCCTGAGAGTATTGGTGAGGACGTCTTCTTTTCCCGAGTTGAACATCGTGGATGTCGTTGTCGTCGTCGCCGTGATCTTGATTTCCGTTGCCAGAAGTGTTGGGCTCCATGGTTTTGGCGTTAGACTTGATCTTGGAATCTTCGAGATCCCTCTGTAGTTCAATTTCTGAGATTTTTGAGTCAGTCGCCTCTAGCAGCTGACAATAACCTCTTAAATATGTTGGATTGAGAAATGTTTGATTGGTTCTTGCCCACTCAGAGTTCTCCACTCTCTCATGTATGCTCACTCCCTATAAAGTTTTCTTCGAGTGACTTCGTATGTTTACGAGACGCTCTTCAAGCATCATTAGGCAAACGTTCCCCCTCAAGACTTTGAATTTCTCGCTTAGCTTTTCAACATGATGGGACTGCCAAATCCTGTTAGGGCTCTCTTCGATAGTTGCGCTTACCTCCCACCTAACTCCAATAATGATGATCCCGACAAATCTTTTACATCTTTTAATTGATGAGCCGGAAATCGCGGACCGAAACGAATCCAATGGTTCTCGTGAGGGGACCTCCTGCTTTACCCCCCTAACTGGGCTCCACCAGCATTATTACTGAGACCCTTCATCATCCTCGAGCTGCTATAAAATGAGGAATTAATGTATGGAAGGTTAACGTTCTCGCATAATCAGCTTCTTCCTTCTAATCTCTCTGTTAAACTCGTCTTATTCTCAAGCCAACCCAACGCAAATGGCCTCCTCTCCCGTACGCACTTTTTCAACTGATGTCTTGGCCCAGTGGGAAAAGCTTTACAACCTACTGGGTCGCGGTTACGCGCACATAACCGATCATTCTGCAACCGAGGATGCAATCTGTGTCCTGCTCGAGGACCTTGATACCACTTCTCTCGAAGGTACTACACTGGGGAGGGAATATAGAACTTTCCCGACTCTCTTTGCACACTCCTTAGAGGCCTATCGTGTTGCTAATCGGGAGGTTCTCGTGGCTCGCGTCTTGCGGGCTCGTTATGAGGATCGATCTGATCATTTGGTGCTGACCAACTATCTGGTTGATAGTTACAAAAAGGCCGTCGAGTTTGCTAATGAGCGGGTCGCGACGTTGCTTCGCGAGAGGAGAAATCTGGTGGATCAATTGGCCATATCCCTGACCACCGGCGAGCATGACCGCCGCAACGTCCTGTTGAGGCTTCAGAGCGACTGGCAGGAAGAACGGCTCGACAAGATAACCGAGGACATAGCTCGCGGGAATGGACTGGTTCGGGACCTGGAAGTAGTCACCGAAGAACACGAGGCCAAGGTCGCCGCAGTTAAGGGAGAATGCAGAAGTCTTCTCCTCAGGCTTGCCGACCACAACATGCGGAGCTGGGAGTATGAGCAGAGCATTAATAACATGGAGGGTCAGTTGGGATCCTTTGTGTCGTTAATTAGGGCTCACTTTGGCTTTACTTTTCCACCCCGACTTGTATGACCTGCTTCTGAAAACCCTCCGCTGAGCAAAATAAATGAAAGTTCTCGTGTGTGTGTTTTAACTTCTGTATGGTTCATTTCTTCGAGCATCCAAACATCTTCAACTTGAGTGAGCCGAACCATAATAGCAATAAGCCGAGCAAATACGTCCTGATTTTATAACTCGCTCATGATCAGATGGAAGAATAGTTGCAGATTTGTCCAAGAAAAGATTTCTCTATACTACTTGTTTTTCACCTGCAAATAAAAAGACAGAATCAGAAGGAATAATTTGAAAAAGAAAGCATAGACCCCTTTCAATCTTATGCTTGCTTGTGATTAATAAGGACAAGAACTTTTACAAGGGTTTTAATCTTGTGCGAAAAGTTTTTATCAATATTCCTCGAAAGAAAGCATACTATTGAAAGGAACGTAATTCACGATAATCGCTTTTGATTAATTTCGAGAGGAATGACTTACTCAAAAGTGCAAGACATAATAACGCGTTTTAAATTCAATTGAAGATATGGCATCCAAATTAAGGTCGTTCGCTAAGAACGAAAGTAGTTTGGACATCTATCTCGTCGTTAAATTTGAAACTACGCTGATATTCTTGATCAATTATCGTGAATTACCAGTGGTGTACAACATGCATGAACCAATTCAAGTGTGTAGTTCCTTCTAGCGAAATTGGGGTTGGATTACCTCACATGACCAAAAGGTCGTGCAAGACTTCCAATTTTAATTTCCTCTAAAGGAATTATAAACTTGACTTGGGAGTATTCGGATGATTAGAAAAAATGCCACTATCACATTCCAATGACCCGTTAAAAGAAATACAACCAAGTTCCATCTGAATGTATACACCAATAGATCCCTAATACAATTGCTCTAAGGGGTGAGATAGAGAAAAACTCAGTAAAAATAAACCCTATACAAGAGGACCAGTAATGGAAAATGAAATAAAGGAATGTGATCCTAACGTTTAAGGATGCCCCAGTTTTGATCTGTGCCTTCAGGATCACTTGCCCCAACTCGTCATCTTCATTGGATGATACCTCAATAATGTCCATAGTATGCTCCTTATCGCACACTCGGTGTTCGTCGTGGGATATCACCCTCCTCGTCTTCTATCAAGGACGTTAGGGACAAACGCACATATCTATCCTCGAAATGGCATTTAATCTAATCACCAGAATGCAATAAATGAAATGCCTATATCTATATGAACAGTGATAGATTTGGGGGGATAGAGAGTCTTACCAACCCAACTCGTCGACTTATTGTGCGGTGTTAGGTGTACCAATCGCCCAGAGACATGCGCATGAAACAGGTGATGGTAAACTTCTAAAAATCAGAGGGTTTGGCACCTAAGGTTAAGGTTCCCACCTCGAGTTCTAGAAAGAGCCGATTCCATTGCACAGCTATCGTTGCATTGGGACTCGATCTATAGTTCGAAGTGAGCGGAATTGAAAAGTGGATTACCCCGTGTTTTTCCTCACGGAGATTCCATTTTCAATTCCTTCTATTGTGTTCCTAAAGGCGGCGCCCGGGGTTTTAGGCGCGGTTGTGTGTGTCCACGTGTCGTGATCATCACAATGCAAGTCACGCACAACAGTTTATCAATCAGCACTTCAAATCATCCACACAACATACATTCCTACGCCCAACCTGCATAAGACAATGTTAATCACGGACTACACCCCTTATTTCTCCAATCTGCAAAAACATATAACACCTATCGTAAGCGGACTTACCTCACCTTCAAGAGCGCCTGCATGGTTAGAAAAATCACTCAGCGTTTTAATTACGGCCTAAGTCCACCTGAGGTCTAGAACGATAGGTTCTAGAACAAAGTTCCCCAGTGGAGTCGCCAGCTGTCGCGACCCGTCCGAAAGCGGACGCGGCTAATGGATTACCGATCGCGGGCCTTGGATCGGCGCGAGCCCTCCCAGGCCCATACCAAATCGCGGCGGGAGTATTTTTCAGAAGGATTCGACGATAAGAGTCGATCGCTTTCGACCTTAGTGTGGTCGTGGTGGCATGTGCAACTTGTGCATGCATTTGGAGTCGCCACCGGTCTTTCTTGGAGGGTAGACCGGAAACCTTACTGATCGATTGGGAGAGATCGATCAGTTCTACGGAACCAGAGTTTTTGGGTTCGGGGACTTGGTTACGCTGGTGTCGTTACCAACGCCCTTTCGGTACCTAACGCGAGTGATTTTCCTAACTAGGATTTCATGCAGGCGCAATTTTGGGTGAGGTAAGTCTGACTTTGCACATTAACCAGTTTAACATGCTCACGTAATCATAATAAATAAATAGATGTCAATCACATAAACATCTATCCTACGTGGTGATCATGGAATTATGATTTAATGGGTCTCGAGCCAATGAGACCACATTTAATCATTTTAATATTTTAATAACGGAGAGCCGCTCTTCGCTTCTTCTTGGTTTCTTGAACTCTTCAAGAATTGGGCCCCAAAGAGCTCGCCGACTTAAAAGGCTCCTCCACGTAATCCTCGTAGCATTTACATCAACAATTGACTATGCTAAAAATAAAGATTACATGAAAAATAAAAGGAGTACGCAGCCTCCATTTAATAATTACAACCCCAAATATATAAATAATCATCATACATTCATATATACATCAATCACATTGATTAGGATTTTTCCATGATCACCACCCTTCCACGTAAGTAATAAATTCACAATTTAAAACTTAGGAAGGCACAATAAAAATTCTACGTTGAATCATATTCAGAATTTTTACGTAAAATAAGATAGCCATAAATTTTCGATTCAAAATTGATTTAGTCTCAATTTTTGCTACGTTGATTAATTTATCATATAAAATAATCAACCTCCATTAGCCATGTAAGACGAACAATTCGTTAATACATATTGGCCATAGTATAGCAAAAATTGCAAAAAATCAATTAAATGCACGAAAACACCTAAGGATTGGCTCCGATACCACTGTTGGGATCCACGTAACACGTAGCGGAAATAAATAACAACCCATACATGTATCTCCAGAGGCGTACTTCGTGCATTTCAATCGAAAAAAAATCACAAAGTCTCAAAGGGAGTAAATAGATTACCTCTCGTAGCGTGCTTGAACGGAGGTGTCGGTTCGATGTTCTTCGATCTCAGCCTCCACAAGTGTTAGGCATCTAGTTCGGACGCACCACCAATTGACGAACGGGGAGACGACTAATAACTCCACAACAATTGTGCTAGCAATATGCGGAATCAATATTCTGAACTTAGTATATTTTGCTCACTCAAGATTATGAGAATATAGAGAGTGTTTGTGTTCTTCTCTCTAAGCTCTCAAAAATTTGCACACTCTACAAAATGTCTCTCCCCTCCAACCTCAAAACTCTTGCCATCCTTTTATAGCCAAAAATACCTTCCAATAAATTGTATTTAAAAATAGCACTAACAATTATAAATTCTATCTAAAAATAGCACTCACAAATAAATGACATTTAAAAATATCACTAACAATAGCACTCACAATTTATAATACAAAAATGCTATTTAAAAATAGCACTAACAATAGCACTCACAATTTATAATACAAAAATGCTATTTAAAAATAGCACTAACAATTATAAATTCTATCTAATAATAGCACTCACAATTTATGATAAATAAATGCCATTTAAAAATAGCACTAACAATAGCACTCACAATTTATAATACAAAAAATGCTATTTAAAAATAGCACTAGCAATAGCACTCACAATACAAAAATGCTAAAAAAAAGGCACTAACAAAGGTGTTAAAAATAATAACCATTATTATTATTACAAGAGTTAAAGAGGTTACCAAACAGTACAAATATGCATAACGTATAAATACGTATGACGTATAAATACGTAGAGCATACGTATACATCCGTGAAACCGGGGACTAATTGAAAGAAAAATGTGCAATTAAGCCCTTTTGGTAAAAATTGATTAAATTGGAGGGCAAATTGACCTAATTGCACTTTAAGACTTTAGAATCCAATGTCATAGCTTATAAAAAGTGAGAATTGAAAACTAAAAGACTCGAAAATGATTTTTTTTTAGGCTCGGTTCGGGTTTATGTTTGTGAAGGAACATAGTGACCCGAGCCGAATTTTTGAGATTTAAAGTGACACACTTGAAGAGGAAATTAAAACAAAATTATCGAATATTTTTGGGTATTTTTCTGACCACGAATGGTATTTTTCTGATTTTTTGGGTATTTTTATAATTAAATAAACTCGAAAAATATTAAAAATACCGAAAAATATTTTTTGTTCAAAATTGGTTCCTAAGGCTAAACCAAGGCTTCCAAAGTTGATTTTGTGATTTTATGACCTTTTTTGATATTTTTAATTAATTTTAAAGAATAAAAATCACAATAATAAATGGTAAAAAATCAGGTGTCAACACTCAGCCTCCACAAGTGTTAGGCATCTAATTCGGACGCACCACCAATTGACGAACGGGGAGACGACTAATAATTCCACAACAATTGTGCTAGCAATATGCGGAATCAATATTCCGAACTTAGTATATTTTGCTCTCTCAAGATTATGAGAATATAGAGAGTGTTTGTGTTCTTCTCTCTAAGCTCTCAAAAATTTGCACACTCTACAAAATGTCTCCCCCTTCAACCTCAAAACTCTTGCCATCCTTTTATAGCCAAAAATACCTTCCAATAAATTGTATTTAAAAATAGCACTAACAATTATAAATTCTATCTAAAAATAGCACTCACAAATAAATGACATTTAAAAATAGCACTAACAATAGCACTCACAATTTATAATACAAAAATGCTATTTAAAAATAGCACTAACAATAGCACTCACAATTTATAATACAAAAATGCTATTTAAAAATAGCACTAACAATTATAAATTCTATCTAATAATAGCACTCACAATTTATGATAAATAAATGCCATTTAAAAATAGCACTAACAATAGCACTCACAATTTATGATAAATAAATGTCATTTAAAAATAGCACTAACAATAGCACTCACAATTTATAATACAAAAAATGCTATTTAAAAATAGCACTAGCAATAGCACTCACAATACAAAAATGCTAAAAAAAAGGCACTAACAAAGGTGTTAAAAATAATAACCATTATTATTATTACAAAAGTTAAAGAGGTTACCAAACAGTACAAATATGCATAACGTATAAATACATATGACGTATAAATACGTAGAGCATACATATACATCCGTGAAACCGGGGACTAATTGAAAGAAAAATGTGCAATTAAGCCCTTTTGGTAAAAATTGATTAAATTGGAGGGCAAATTGACCTAATTGCACTTTAAGACTTTAGAATCCAAATGTCATAGCTTATAAAAAGTGAGAATTGAAGACTAAAAGACTCGAAAATGATTTTTTTTAGGCTCGGTTCGGGTTTATGTTTGTGAAGGAACATAGTGACCCGAGCCGAATTTTTGAGATTTAAAGTGACACACTTGAAGAGGAAATTAAAACAAAATTATCGAATATTTTTGGGTATTCTTCTGACCACAAATAGTATTTTTCTGATTTTTTGGGTATTTTTATAATTAAATAAACTCGAAAAATATTGAAAATACCGAAAAATATTTTTTGTTCAAAATTGGTTCCTAAGGTTAAACCAAGGCTTCCAAAGTTGATTTTGTGATTTTATGACCTTTTTTGATATTTTTAATTAATTTTAAAGAATAAAAATCACAATAATAAATGGTAAAAAAATCAGGTGTCAACAGCTGCCCCTCTTTGAGAGGAATCTCGTTAGAGGTTTCTCTCAAAGATAAGGTGGCACCTGATTCCTAACCGACTCAACTGGGAAAATAAGAGAAGAAATGTTATGACATCGGATCCTTAAGCCTATTGATAAAAGCTCAAATCAATCCCCGGTTTGCTCTAACAATTTGAACGTGGGCCGGAGTGAGAGAGGCTTACCTGAAGCTCACCTGTCGGATGCTGCCGGTTGCGACGACTTTCAAGAAGATGCCTAGGACTCGTCATTCAGAATATCCTAGGGAGATTAAGCTCTGACCTGTATGGTAGGTCATACCATGATGGGATTCCTAACTTGTAGGAACCTAAGGAAGGCGCATCCCACGCTTTGGGATTTGCCAAGGATTTTGATCCGTATGGTGGATCAGACCTTTGTGTTGATCCTTACTGCGATATTTATCAATGAGTTGACCCTTATGGCGGTTTCTACCAATGAATTGACCCTTATGGCGGTTTCTACCATATGTGACCCTTCAGGCGGTTTCTACCATTAATGTGATCCCTCAGGCGGTTTCTACCTTGGTTTGACCCTTCAGGCGGTTTCTACCTTGAGTTGACCCTTCAGGCGGTTTCTACCTTTGATTTGACCCTTCAGGCGGTTTCTACCTTGTGTTGACCCTTCAGGCGGTATCTACCATGTGTTGACCCTTTAGGCGGTATCTACCTTGATTTGACCCTTCAGGCGGTATCTACCTTCATTTGACCCTTCAGGCGGTATCTACCTTCATTTGACCCTTCAGGCGGTATCTACCTTTGTTTGACCCTTCAGGCGGTGTCTACCATCAGTTTTGACTTTGAAAAGGGGTCTCATGACGAGGGTTCTCCACGTCCGATGAGACTGCCTAAATGAAAAGGGGTCTCATGACGAGGGTTCTCCACGTCCGATGAGATTTCCTAAATTTTGAAAAGGGGGTCTCATGACGAGGGTTCTCCACGTCCGATG
The DNA here is from genome assembly GCA_021437785.1 of Rhodomyrtus psidioides. NCBI lineage: Eukaryota > Viridiplantae > Streptophyta > Magnoliopsida > Myrtales > Myrtaceae > Rhodomyrtus > Rhodomyrtus psidioides. The sequence continues at coordinate 13,947,564 of JAILYB010000003.1, read as the reverse complement.
AGACTGCCTAAATTTTTGAAAAGGGGTCTCATGACGAGGGTTCTCCACGTCCGATGAGACTGCCTAAATTTTGAAAAGGGGTCTCATGACGAGGGTTCTCCACGTCCGATGAGACTGCCTAAGTTTTGAAAAAGGGGTCTCATGACGAGGGTTCTCCACGTCCGATGAGACTGCCTAAATTTTGAAAAGGGGTCTCATGACGAGGGTTCTCCACGTCCGATGAGACTGCCTAAGTTTTGAAAAAGGGGTCTCATGACGAGGGTTCTCCACGTCCGATGAGACTGTTTGATATTTTGAAAATGGGTCCTGGGACGAGGGTTCTCCACGTCTGATAGGACTTTTTCTTTTAAAAGGGTTTTTCTTCCCCCCTTTTTTTTGGAGACCCCGAAGTTTGTCGGGAATTCAATTTTTTTGAAGCAGTGAAAGATTTTATTTTGACAAAACTTCACTTGAGTCTGTTGAAGCGACATTCTGGGAGCTGGGTTCTCCCGGTATCCTGCAGAAGTTTGAGCCTGAAAGATTTTTCTTCACCAAGAAAACGTTAGTAATCTTTGGGAAGACTACGGCTGTCCATTTTGACAAAACCGTATGATTTAAGTTTTAATCATGAAATGTGCATTTTGATGCTGGAGGTTATCCAAAGCATTCTTGCAACATGCAAATGTGATCACAAATCCCTTGCACGGAAAATCTGGATCAACAGTTTTAAAATTCCAAAAAGAGTTTGTTCAAAACATCAATTGGAATATTTCTCGACAAGGAGGTCTTCTCACCTGTTTTGCGATAGTGGTTTTTTATAGGGGATGCACTCAATTCCCTACTAACATGTGCCTAGGTTTTAGGTTCATTCGCAGCGCATACATTTTGATCGGTCGGGAGGTCTTCCACGGGACCGTAATGTTGGGCTTGAATATTGGTTTTCAAGGGGGACCCGCTTTGGAGTCGAGGCCATTGTATGAAAGTCTTCAACATCTGCTCCGGGTTTACAAGTCGAGAACCCTGCAAAATGAGAAAGAAATAGTCTTGCTCGTACCTCTTCGAGCTAAGCTATATGTTAACCCAAGTGTCTTAGTCAGAGAAGACTGTTTCAGGGTTATGATGTTGGTAAGATTGGGGACCGAAAAAGGCTTGTTTTTGGCCCAGAATTTATGAGGGGATTGACATTGGTGATCATTGCAAATTTGTCACCTGTCTTTTCCATTCTGCATCTTCAGTTTTTGAGGTGTGCAACCGCTTTTGAGGTGTGCACAAGTCCTTTAGAGAGCGTCTCTTGTTGCATTAAGAAGGTTGACAACTCTGTCTGCGCCTTTCCTCCGCGCTTGACATCATTTGGAGAGTAGTCTTTTTATCTGACTCCTTTAGGAATTTTCTCTTTTCCCATCCAAGTTTCACTGGGAATCAAGCAAACAGCTTGCACGAGCATCGGCCTCGCTTTTACCAGGCACTTTGCTTTTTCTTGATGCGGTGGATTTTTCTCATTCATTTTTGGAATCCCGCTTTTTTCTCATCTTCATGGGATCATGTTAGACATATAGTCTAAACATGCTTTAAATATCAGCCCAGGAATCTTCTTCGTAATCCCTGAGTCTTGAACTCTTCCATTTTTGAAGGGGTGCTGCATCCGTTTTGGAATGATCACCAATGGGTTCATGAAATGAATTTGCAGGCTCAAGTTGGCTGTGCAAAGGATTCAGTGTGTGTGATAGAGAAATGAATGCTTCTCGTCATCCTATGGCACTTGGATTACCATATAAACAACACACAAAGATTAATGTTAGTCCGAGCAAGAAAATTTCTGACCATTTTCTCCTGATGCCGCTGGACTCACCTCCATTTGGCCCGATGTGGGGTGGTTCTTGACAGGGTTAAGAATGAAAACCGCCGTTCGAAGGGGTTATCAACGGTCACCTGTAGTGTTTGGGGATAAAAAACGAATGCCTCCGTCGTCCCAATCCATGTAATCGCTGCGAATGGTCCCTACTTCCGTAGGTCCAGATTTTGCTATCTGATCTGCTCCACTCATCTCTCCAGTGTGTGTGGGACGTGTTTGGACTAGGCTTTGCCTCTTGTCTTTTGAGAAAACGTCCTTTTGAAAGTTTTGAACAATTTTTTTATTGGAAAAATCTCTTTCATTTTCTCCAAAAATTTTACCCGTCAAAGGGGATTTTATGATGCCACATGCATGTTCTTATTCATGTTCAGACAACCTCCTGTTTCAAAACATGAATGCCAATGAAATTTGAGTTCTATGTCTTTTCTAGACATTAGACTCTGAGAGCTTTTCTTTTCTTCTCTATTTTTTACTCAACATCTTCAAGGGATTTGGGAGAGGGATACTTACCTGTCCCTCGCGGCTGGAGATCCCTGAAAATGTAGAAGAAACATGTTATTGTTCGTTCATGAATTTTTCAAAAAAATTAGAACGATACATCTTACCCTTGGTCATGTATTCCAATGGGTAATACATGGGATGTGAAAACCTGTTTCGCCTTGATGGTGATCCCCTGTCAAAGACGGGAATTAGGCGTCAGTTTGCGTTCTAAAATTCCAGGCAAATTGGAACGATACAGCATTGTTCTTGTTTTGTGTTTCCATTTGAACACAAACGTGCGGCTTGCAGAAGTTGGCCATCCATCTTGTGGCCTTGATCCCTCCGTTTGGTTGGCGATGAATCATTTTCCAGGATTTGCCCCAGAGGAGATCCATTTGTGTTTTTGGACGCATTCCAGCGCCACTCTTCAGAGTTCCTTTTATTCAAGGAAAAAGGAAATTGTTATCGGAATGCATGTCAAAGCATGAAGTGTGGAAGCGATACTTTTTACCCTCCACTCGATCTTATAATCAAAGACCATTTTCTGGAATCCTGACTTCCAAGGCCAATGATTTTATTCGCCTCCCTATCAGCGAGCTCTTTTTTTTTTAGGCTTTCGGCGCCAACGACTTCCTGTTAAATGAGAAAAACTCATGTTAAGCCCGTGATCTTCGAAGATCAAATTGGAACGATACAAAGTTACCGTTCGCCCAAATTCGTATCTTGGGGTTTGATTCTGATGCGGACGACTCTGCTATTTGACTTTGCCGGAGAAGACACATCTTTCTTTGTCCAGCGCAAAATTAATTCACTTGCCCCAGTTAGGCGTGATTTATCACAGCTAGGTGACGCTTGTCTTGCTGTTTGTCATCTCTGGATTCGATGACCCTGGTCTGATGCGCTTTCATGGGGATCATGAGAGTTTGCCCCCGGTTTGGCTCCTCAAAGCAAATGGGGGGAACCTGCTCCCATTGATTTTTGCAGATTCTGATCATCCATCTCGATTGTCAGAGTCCTTGATCAATTTAATCTGTCTCAAGACAGCTTGATATTCTTGGGATTCGTCATGTGGCGGTTTGGTGATTCTCTTGATCACAGTCGCCGTTTGAGGTATTTGACGTTCCCTGTTTGTTATTTGAAAGCATTACATCCTGCGTCTTCTGCTCTTGATCATCATCTGAGAGGAAAAGGAAAGGAAGCATTATTCCCATATCAAGGAAATAATCATTTTGGAACGATACGTCCTTTTACACTTGATTTGCATTCCGTTTTGACGTTGCATATTGATATGAACAACATCTATCGAATTCCTCCATCCGTGCTTGAAGGTATTTGCAATGCCTACGGTTCATTTGCCCCAGCTGGGCGACGTCTGTTTTGTCATTTGAATGTATGAGCTTTTGGGTGCATTGTCTCTTTTATCACCTGAGATAAAAAAAAATGGAGAAGAACTTATCCTCAGATCTGATTAAAAATCAATTAGGAACGATACGTCCTTTCACCAAACGGGTGGCTCTGCGGCCAAATGCATTTTGCACTGAAGGGACGAATTTCACTATGCTCCACAGGTTTGGGGAATTTGCCCCTACCTTCGATATAAATGAGCCTTATCGAGATGTATACAATACAAATTGATCCCTAATACAATCAATCTAAGGGACGAGATAGAGAGGACCTCAGCAAAATTAGTCTTATTCAAGAGAACTAAAAATGCCAAACCAATCAAAGGAATGTGGTCCGAACACTCGGAGATGCCCCAGTTCCAGTCTTCGAGATGTGACTCCAGGATCGCCGATTTTTTTTTTTTTTTTTTAGATATATCAGCCATCTAAAGACATGCACATGAGACAAGTGAGGATAAAACTTCTAAAAATCAAAGGATTTGGCACCTAAGGTCAAGGTTCCCACCTCGAGTTCTAGAAAGAGCAGATTCCATTGCACAACTATCGTTGCATTGGGGCTCGATCCATAGCTCCAAATGAGCGGAATTGAAAAGTGGATTACCCCGTGTTTTTCCTCACGGAGATTCCATTTTCAATCCCTTCTATTGTTTTCCTATAGAAGGGCGCCCGGGGTTTTAGGCGCGGTTGTGTGTGTTTTCGGTGTCGTGCTAAAGCGATAAACATGCATCTTATTTAACAATCACCGCTTCAATATAAAACATACACACAATCATTCATTCCTACGCCAACCTGCATAAAACAATGTTAATCACAGACTATCCCCCTTATCGCTCCAATCTGCAAAAACATATAACACCTATCATAAGCGGACTTACCTCACCTTCAAGAGCGCCTGCATGGTTAGAAAAATCACTCAGCGTTTTAATTACGGCCTAAGTCCACTTGAGGTTTAGAACCATAGGTTCTAGAACAAAGCTCCCCAGTGGAGTCGCCAGCTGTCGCGACCCGTCCGAAGGCGGACGCGGCTAATGGATTATCGATCGCGGGCCTTCCCCCGCACAAGGGTGCGGATCGCGGGCTTTGGATCGGCGCGGGCCCTCCCAGGCCCATACCAAATCGCGGCGGGAGTATTTTTCAAAGGGATTCGACGATAACAGTCGATCGCTTTCGACCTTAGTGTGGTCGTGGTGGCATGTGCAACTTGTGCATGCATTTGGAGTCGCCACCGGTCTTTCTTGGAGGGTAGACCGGAAACCTTATTGACCGATTGGGAGAGATCGATCAATTCTGCGGAACCAGAGATTTTGGGTTCGGGGACTTGGTTACGTTGATGTCATTACCAACGCCCTTTCGGTACCTAACGCGAGTGATTTTCCCTAACTAGGATTTCATGCAGGCGCAATTTTGGGTGAGGTAAGTCTGACTTTGCACATTAACCAGTTTAACATGCTCACGTAATCATAATAAATAAATAGATGCCAATCACATAAACATCTATCCTACGTGGTGATCATGGAATTATGATTTAATGGGTCTCGAGCCAATGAGACCACATTTAATCATTTTAATATTTTAATAACGGAGAGCCGCTCTTCGCTTCTTCTTGGTTTCTTGAACTCTTCAAGAATTGGGCCCCAAAGAGCTCGCCGACTTAAAAGGCTCCTCCACGTAATCCTCGTAGCATTTACATCAACAATTGACTATGCTAAAAATAAAGATTACATGAAAAATAAAAGGAGTACGCAGTCTCCATTTAATAATTACAACCCCAAATATATAAATAATCATCATACATTCATATATACATCAATCACATTGATTAGGGATTTTTCCATGATCACCACCCTTTCACGTAAGTAATAAATTCACAATTTAAAACTTAGGAAGGCACAATAAAAATTCTACGTTGAATCATATTCAGAATTTTTACGTAAAATAAGATAGCCATAAATTTTCGATTCAAAATTGATTTAGTCTCAATTTTTGCTACGTTGATTAATTTATCATATAAAATAATCAATCTCCATTAGCCATGTAAGACGAACAATTCGTTAATACATATTGGCCATAGTATTGCAAAAATTGCAAAAAATCAATTAAATGCACGAAAACACCTAAGGATTGGCTCTGATACCACTGTTGGGATCCACGTAACACGTAGCGGAAATAAATAACAACCCATACATGTATCTCCAGAGGCGTACTTCGTGCATTTCAATCGAAAAAAATCACAAAGTCTCAAAGGGAGTAAATAGATTACCTCTCGTAGCGTGCTTGAACGGAGGTGTCGGTTCGATGTTCTTCGATCTCAGCCTCCACAAGTGTTAGGCATCTAATTCGGACGCACCACCAATTGACGAACGGGGAGACGACTAATAACTCCACAACAATTGTGCTAGCAATATGCGGAATCAATATTCCGAACTTAGTATATTTTGCTCTCTCAAGATTATGAGAATATAGAGAGTGTTTGTGTTCTTCTCTCTAAGCTCTCAAAAATTTGCACACTCTACAAAATGTCTCCCCCTTCAACCTCAAAACTCTTGCCATCCTTTTATAGCCAAAAATACCTTCCAATAAATTGTATTTAAAAATAGCACTAACAATTATAAATTCTATCTAAAAATAGCACTCACAAATAAATGACATTTAAAAATAGCACTAACAATAGCACTCACAATTTATAATACAAAAATGCTATTTAAAAATAGCACTAACAATAGCACTCACAATTTATAATACAAAAATGCTATTTAAAAATAGCACTAACAATTATAAATTCTATCTAATAATAGCACTCACAATTTATGATAAATAAATGCCATTTAAAAATAGCACTAACAATAGCACTCACAATTTATGATAAATAAATGTCATTTAAAAATAGCACTAACAATAGCACTCACAATTTATAATACAAAAAATGCTATTTAAAAATAGCACTAGCAATAGCACTCACAATACAAAAATGCTAAAAAAAAGGCACTAACAAAGGTGTTAAAAATAATAACCATTATTATTATTACAAGAGTTAAAGAGGTTACCAAACAGTACAAATATGCATAACGTATAAATACGTATGACGTATAAATACGTAGAGCATACGTATACATCCGTGAAACCGGGGACTAATTGAAAGAAAAATGTGCAATTAAGCCCTTTTGGTAAAAATTGATTAAATTGGAGGGCAAATTGACCTAATTGCACTTTAAGACTTTAGAATCCAATGTCATAGCTTATAAAAAGTGAGAATTGAAGACTAAAAGACTCGAAAATGATTTTTTTAGGCTCGGTTCGGGTTTATGTTTGTGAAGGAACATAGTGACCCGAGCCGAATTTTTGAGATTTAAAGTGACACACTTGAAGAGGAAATTAAAACAAAATTATCGAATATTTTTGGGTATTCTTCTGACCACGAATGGTATTTTTCTGATTTTTTGGGTATTTTTATAATTAAATAAACTCGAAAAATATTGAAAATACCGAAAAATATTTTTTGTTCAAAATTGGTTCCTAAGGTTAAACCAAGGCTTCCAAAGTTGATTTTGTGATTTTATGACCTTTTTTTGATATTTTTAATTAATTTTATAGAATAAAAATCACAATAATAAATGGTAAAAAAATCAGGTTTCAACACCTGCAAAATGAGAAAGAAATAGTCTTGCTCGTACTTCTTCGAGCTAAGCTATATGTTAACCCAAGTGTCTTAGTCAGAGAAGACTGTTTCAGGGTTATGATGTTGGTAGGATTGGGGATCGAAACAGGCTTGTTTTTGGCCCAGAATTCATGAGGGGATTGACGTTGGTGATCATTGCAAACTTGTCACCTGTCTTTTCCATTCTGCATCTTCAAATTTTTTTTTTAGGTGTGCAACCGCTTGAGGTGTGCACAAATTCTTTAGGGAGAATCTCCGGCTGCATTGACAATTCTGTCTGCGTCTTTCCTCCACGCTTGACATCATTTGGAGGAGCAACCTTTTGATCTGACTCCTTTAGGGATTTCCTATTTTCCCATCCGGCTTCATTGCGGATCAATCAAGCAACTTACACGAGCATCGGCCTTGCTTTTACCATGCACTTTGCTTTTTCTCGATGCCGTGGATTTTTCTCATTCATTTTTGAAATCCCACTTTTTCTCATCTTCATGGGATCATGTTAGACATATAGTCTAAACATGCTTTAAATATCAGTCCGGGAATTCTCTTCGTAATCCCTGAGTCTTGAACTCCTCCGTTTATGAGGTGATGATGCCTTTATCTTGGAATGTGCAATGATCACCAACGGGTTCATGAAATGAAATGAATTTGCAGGCTCAAGTTGGCTATGCAAAGGATTCAGTGTGTGGGATAGAGAATGAATGCTTCTCGTCATCCTATGGCACTTGGATTACCATATAAACAACACACAAAGATTAATGTTAGTCCGAGCAAGAAAATTTCTAACCATTTTCTCCTGACGCTGCTGGACTTACTTCCCTTTTTGCCCCGGTGTGGGGTGGCTCTTGACAGGGTTAGGAATGAAAACCGCCGTTCAAATGGGTTGTCAACGGTCACCTGTAGTGTTTATGATATGAAACGAACGCCTCTGTCGTCCCAATCCATGTAATCGCTGCGAATGGTCCCTACCTCCGTAGGTCCAGATTTTACTATTTGATTCGCTCCACCCATCTCTCAAGTGTATGTAGGATGTGTTTGGATTTGAGCTTGCCTCTCTTTTGAGGAAACATCCTTTTGAATGGTTTGAAAAATAATCATATTTGGAAAAATTCATTTTCTTTTCTCCAAAATTCATCCGTCGAGGGGATTTTGTGATGTACCGTGCATGTTCTATTCATGCTTCAGGTAACCTCCCGATTTAAATTATGAATATCGATGCATTGGAAAATCTTTATGCCGGCTGAGAGTATTCTGACATTTTTTATCTCCAGCTAACTGGGAAAAGGGGTACTTACCTGCCCGTCGCAGCTGCGGATCCCTGCAAATTGTAAAAGAAGCATATCATTGTATGTTCACGAATTTTCCAAAAATAGAAACGATACATTCTACCCTTAGTCATGTACTCTAACGAGTAGTACATGGGATGTAAAAACCTGTTTGTCTGCAAGGCGGCTCCCCTATCAAGGATAAACAATAAGTGTCAATTCATATTCCCAAATTCAAGACAAATTGGGACGATACAACTTTACTCTTGATTTTCATCCCATTCTGATGTGGCGTGTTGATATGAACAACATCTATCAAATCCGCCTATCCATGCTTGGAGTGTTTGTAACATCAATGGTTCATCTGCCCCCAACTGGGCAGCGTCTGTTCTGCTATTTGAACGCATGACTCCTTAAGTGATTTATCCATGTTTATCATCTGAGAAGGAAAAGAAAGAAGACATTATTTCGGTATCCGATTGGAGATCGTTTAGGAACGATACATCGTTTTACCAAATGGGTGGCTTCGCGGCCAGATGCATTTTGCATTGAAGGGATGTATTCCATTATGCTCTGCGAACGATGATCATTGCTTGGGGAGCTCGCCCCTGAGCTTAAAGATGCTCAGAAGGTAAGGCGGATCTTCGTACGACTAGTTTTAAACGTAAATGAGAAATGCCCCCATGGGAGCCTTACAATGGGATTGCCAATACATTCATTCAGGCTATTCAACCTCTTTTCTCCGAACATTTTTTTTACAAATCGCGCCTTGAATCAAACACCTGATCGTCGGCTCTGTATCACTATTGCAAGAGTCCGCCAGCTTCAGGCTGATCGAGCCAGAAATTGAGTTCCTCTCCAAGGAAATCGCTCGAATCTCCGAGCCATTGATGCTCAAGTCGAGTGTTACCGACCGCTGGCGATAGATCACTCTCGCCTTGGATGATTTGATTCCTCGAGCTGGAACCTCCCTTGTTGACCGGCAAATATGTAGACATGTCCCATGTAAATGTTGGATTTGCCATGGGAAGAGCACTAGCAACAGGTTGGTACTCAAATTGGGGAGTTCCTATTTGCGGGAACTGCGGTATATACACTTGAGAGGTATTGAGACTGCTTGGTGGAGCGTTCTGATTTGGGTTAGAGGAGTCGGTGACATGGTTGCTGGTCTCGTCAACACCGAAGCATGGTTGGGTGTTCCCGGCTCTACAATCATCGTGGTTGCAGTTATGACCAATATTTAAGTTCGAACCAGCTCCATCCGAGCTCAGTGTCACCCGTCCCTCTTTTAGCAACCTCCTGAAATATCCAAGGTGGCTCGCGACGTTAACTTTAGAGAGTCCCGGCACGTTCAGGATTTCGTGTATGCGCGTTGATCGTGCCGTGTCGATCCCCAACTGTCGAACTGTATCAACAAATTTCTGATGGAGTTCAGCAGTCCAAGAAAATCGCGCTTTCTTGTCAACAAGAACAGCTTGCCGACTAATCTCTATGAGATCTGATTGTGTTGGAAACTGCTCTTGTAAGCCTTCGACGGTATCTGACTGCACCGGAAGACATTGCGAAAGGCATTGTAACATATGAGCACTACCAATCTCTAGAAGTGGCTCTTCGGAGAATATTTCACTGATGAGAATATGGTTATTGCAATCAAGGCAAGTGGCACTGCTCAGCGCTTCCTCATACCTAGCGCTTTCTGTTCGAAGCTTTTCATTTTCTTCCTTCAGAATCGCTAGCTCTTGCTGTCTATGTAGATTCCCCAGCCGGGCTCGTTTGTTACGAAACCAATTATTGACCTTCCTAGGCTCCCACCCTAACTCTCGACCTAGCTCAGCCCTTTGCTTCTCATCTGGATGGGGGCATTCCTCGAAGAAAAAAATCAAGCTCCCGGTCTTGACTTGAAGTACGGTGAAGGGGATGTTTTCCTTTCTGACGCTGATCACTGCTATGGGCATTGTTTTCGTTACCACAACCTTGAGTTTCATCGTTGGAGGTGTCAATCTCCATGACCATCGTGCCGGATTCGGTCCCGTGATCTTCAAATTCTTCCAGCAGTTTAAGCTCGGAGACTTCTAAGTCGGGCGTTTCCAACAAATGACGGTATCCTTGGAACATTTTGGATCGAAGTATCACTGACTGATCATCGCAGAAGTAATCTGATCCTTCGAAATATTGATGTATGGGTTGGGTAGTATCGCCCGACTGGTTCTTCGAACTGGAACCTCCATCCCTTCTCGAGAACATGAGAGGGGAGTTGACTGATTGGTCCCCATAAGCATCCTCTACTTGGGAATTAGGGAAACAAAAATGCTCAACGCATTCCTTTGTTAGATCCTTTGAAACCACATGCCCTAGTTCGGCAAGTCCTTGAGCACTAAGCGTAGAAAGCTCATTAGTAAGCGGAAAAACAGCGACGGATGGGTGCTGCACCTGCTGCATCTGTGGCACACACTCTTGAAGAAAATTGGGATGACTCAGATGAATACTCTGATCAATTTCCTAATAAGTGTTGAATTTGTAACCGAGGTTAGCATGACGCTGTCTTAGTGCTCTTCTGTAACAACCGAGGTGATTTGAGACCATAGCCTTGGTAAGTTCTGGTGCATTCAGGGCCTCCATTACTTTCTTCGGGCGTGCATAGTCGAGCCCTATTCGCCGAACCACGTCTAAGAACCGGCGGTGAAGCTCAAGGGGCCACGCGAAAATCTTCTTCTCTTGGTTCAGAATAGCGTCGACAGCTTGACGGCTGATCTTTAACCCTTCTCGAGCAGGATCTGATCCTGCCATAAGTCGTTGTGGAGAAGACTCGTGGTGACTCTCATCATAGTGGCATATATTCCCTCCTCCAGAAGGCACTGGCACTATCTTTGTAGGATTGATTTGTTCATGCACATCACCAGTATTTTCGATCCTAGCAGAAGGCTTAACGGGAAACAATCTACTGAGAGTGGTAGGGCCACCGCAGTTAGGGCAGACAATAGTGCTAAGAACTTCTTCATACCTCACGTTCTTTGTTCGAAGCTTCTCGTTTTGTTCCTTTAGAAATGCGGTCTCCCGTCGTTTGTACTGCTTACTCAGCTTGGTTCGTTTATTTTGTAACCAATTCAAGATCCTCAAAGGGCTCGTCCCTAGTTTTTGACCCAACTTCTTCCTCTGTTCTGTGTCCGGGAAAGGGCATCCCTTGAAGATAGCTTCAAGTATCTGGACCTCATCCGGAGTGTAGAGCTGGCGACGCTTTCTTTTCTGGCGCGGATCATCGTCGCTAGCGTCTTGGTCGCTGAGGGCTTGAGTCTCCTGGATGGTCGAGTCGATTTCCATATCCTTCTTGACGAATTCATTTCCGAGGTCTTCAAATTCCTCTAGCCGTTCAAGTTCGGAAACATTCAGGTCAGGCGTTTCCAACAGATGATGGTACCCCTTGAACATTTTGGGTCGAAATGTCTTTTCCTGATCTTCGTTCGCTTGATCTTCTCCACCCTTTCTCAGATGTCCGCCCTCTCTGTAATTATCAGGGATTAGGCGTGTTCCAAGAAGCGTCGCTTTGAAATCGAGTAACGAGCGTCTGACGGGCGTTCCTTTCGAGACTTCGTGATTCCCCCGTCCGTTCTTACTCTCTCTTGCCTGAGTGGAGCGTGCAGATCTCACGTGCCGACTTTTGCTTTATCGAGCATTACGCCTGTCCCCCTAGCTCGGTCTCCAAAGTAATAGGTCCGCCGGCCTTTAGGTGTTGTTACTTTTTCTAAGCCCGAAATCACGGGACAGAGGTGGATCTGTGACTCACCAGGGATGTATTAATGAGGCTTGATTAGCCCTGCTGCGTATAGAAAAATTATTGCAGCTTTTCCTTTCTCGTTCGAGCGTTAAAGGGCGAGAGGTTGACATCGAGGAGATTAACATTTCGATCTAACCTCTCAAACACTCCTCCATCATTCCTTCTTTTCTCTGTCGTTGAATCGCAGATGGCTTCCTCTCCTGTACCCGCTGCCTCAGCCGAAGCTTCAACCCAATGGGAGAGGTTTTATCACCTCTTGGGTAGAGGTTATGGCTACATAAACAGTCATCCTGAAGCTGAGGTTGAAGTTCGTACTCTGATTCCAGCCCTGGATACTGTGTGTATTGAAGGTACGAAACTTCAAAGGGAGTTTGTGATCTTCCCAACTCTCTTCAACAATTTCCTGCAGGCTTATGAAGTTGCTAGCCGGGAGGTCACTCTGGCTGGTATCGTGCGAGCCCGCTATCAGGACCGAACTGAGTCCCTGATGTTGGCCATGCTGACGGCCGATAACCATAAAAGGGCTGTTGAATACGCCCACGCCCAGGTTTCGATGTTGGTCCGTGAGAGGGACAACTTGGTGGAGCGTCTGGCTCTTTTTGACACCGCCTTTGAGCAAGATCAGCACAACCTCGTGCTGAGGTTCCAGTGTGCCTGGTTGGAGGAAAGGCTTGAAGACCTGAGCATGGATATAGCTCGCGGGAGGGTGCTGGCTCAGGACTTAGAGCTTGAGTTCGAGTACTATGAGACCAAGGTGAACGACCTTAAGGAGAAATGTCGCCTCCTTTTCTTCAAGCTTGTAGACCTCGATTCCCAGAGTGTGGGTTGTAAGCAAGGCATGGATAGCATGGAGAATCAATTGAGCTCATTTGTGATGCTCATTAGAACTCACTTTGGATTTACGGTTCCTCCTCAGTAGTCTGTTTGTAAAGTCTCCTGTTAAGTGCTATAAATAAGAGTGTATGCACATTTCCGCTTATCCTTCGCAAGATTCAATATTGCCCTTGGTTTCGCAATCATAGTGTTTGAGGCAACTGACGATCTTTCCGCTTTCGAGCCCGCTCACGTTATGTTTGTAACCTATGCTGTCACGTTTGCCTTCGTGCGCTTGGTCGATTTACCTCGAACCCATCGTGACAAAAGATTGTTGTAGCTAAACATGATGATGTTAGCAAGCATCATTGTGTGAAATCAACCCTAGGCCTTAAAGAAGAAAGGAACTGCTCCGATTGAAACTTTACAATGCGCAAATAAGAAATAAGTTCTACTTGTGTACAAGCCCCCCCTTTTCTCTGGGTATGTTCGATCACCACCCCATCATGTCTGGGTTCAGGTGCGCGGTCATCGGCTCCAGATCATGGCCGTGAAGGTTTGCTAGCCTCCTCCTGATGGATTCTTCGAACTGTGACCACCATCTTTGTTTGAGAAGAAAAGAGGAGGGTCGACCTCTTTCCTATCAAAAGCGTGTCTCACTCAGAGATCAGGGAAGCAAAATTGTTCGAAGTGTTCCCCCACTAGATCATCTGAGATCATATGCCCTAGTTGGGCGAACTCCTGAACATTAGACGTCGTGGGTGGATCAGCAGCAGGAAGAGCGCCGGTGGACAGCCGCTGCTCGAGCGGGGAAGTGTATATTTGTTGCACCGGTGGCACGTATTCTTGAGGAACATTAAGATGACTGATAGGGCTATATTGACCAATTCTCCAACAGTTGGTGGTAGAGCTACCGGCTTGGTTGGTATCGAGACTCGGCAGGGCTCTTCTTGAGGCATGGCTGTTGCATTCGTAGCCGTACCTAATGTTCAAGTTCGAGTCGGGCTCTTCTAGGCGCCGTGCGGCATGACGCCGTCGTAGTTTCCTGCGGTAACCATTAAGGTGGTTTGCGACTAACCTTCTAGCGAGTCCCGGTTCATTCATGACCTCATGTACGCGTGTTGGACATAATGAATCATTCCCTATTTGGTGAACCGCATCAAGGAATTTTCTGTGAAGCTCTGGAGACCATATGAACTTCTTTTGGCGACTCAGGATAGCATCCGTGACTCGGCGATCATTCCTCGATTCACTCTCGGCGGGGTCTGGTTGTGCCAGAGGTTGTTGCAGGGGAAGCTGGTTGACTTCGAACTGGTCTGTGGTGATAGTAAGCCCATTGTCAGGGAAATTGTAGTAACGCGCCTCCCCTCTTTCCAAAGATGGTTTGAGGGAGTGGGGTGGCGGACGACCACCTGCGATTCTCATAGAAAACTTATCACGGAACATTTCGCGAGTGTCGATAGAACCACCGCAGTTAAGGCAAGCGGCGTTGATGAGGACTTCCTTACACCACATGTTTTCTGCTCGAAGCTTGGCGTATTCTTCTTTTAGAGTTTCGAGCTCTTGACACTTTCCCCGAACCACTGATCTGGCCCGTCTGTTTTGAAACCAGTGCTTGACCCTTAAGGGTTCCATCTCTAATTCCCGGGCTAATTTTCTTCTTCGTCTCGTATCCGGGTAACGGCACTTATTGAAGGCGGCTTCGAGTATCTGGATTTCCTTCTCAGTGTAGAGCCGGCGACGTCTTCTTCCACGAGATGGGACATCGCCGCTGCCGTCGTTGTTGCTGCTACTGTCGTCGTCGCCACCACTGTCATCGTCGCTGCCCTGATCCTGAACCTCGTTGCCAGCAGGGTTGGGTAGTATGGTTTCGACATCTGGCTCGATCCCAAAAACTTCGAGTTCTCCCAACTGCACATTACCTAGGACATTTGGGTCAGTCATCTCCAACAAATGACTATGACTGTT
Organism: Rhodomyrtus psidioides; assembly: GCA_021437785.1. Lineage (NCBI taxonomy): Eukaryota > Viridiplantae > Streptophyta > Magnoliopsida > Myrtales > Myrtaceae > Rhodomyrtus > Rhodomyrtus psidioides. The sequence goes on along the minus strand of JAILYB010000003.1, from coordinate 13,932,377 downwards.
AAACATACTGGATCAAGAAAAGGTTTGTTCGTCCTCTTTTATTCACTCGAGGTCTTGTAATCCTCTTCCTATGTTTACTCTCTCTAAACTTTCTTTTGAGTGACTTTGCGTATTCAGGAGCCGCTCTTCGAGCATGGAAGACGATCACCAGGCGAGCGCTCTTCTAGAGATTTTGAGTTTCTCGTCTTGTCGTCTTCCTTCCTTTTCATGGTGGAGAGATCACGGATCGCTTTTCTTTCCTCGATAGCCGAACCTGTCCCCCACTATCTCTCAAAAGACTAAATTACGTCCACCACCCGCTCAGCTTTTCATCATGACAAAGCTATCAACCCTATCGCGGCTCCTTCGATATCTGCGCTCGACTCCCGCTCCATCTCAATAATGGTGAAATAGACAACTCTTTTACAACTTTTCAAACTCGTCAGGCCTGAAATCGCGGATCGAGACATGTCTGATGCTTCACGGGAGGAGCAGCCCCTGCTTTACATTAACTACCCCGGCTCCACAAGCATTATTGCTGTAACTTTTCTCCATTTTTGAGCTACTATGAAACGAGGAGAAGGTTAGTGCTCTCATTTGCCCAGCTTTCACTTTCATTCATTCCATCGCACTCGTCTTCCTCTCCATCCTTCCAACAAGAAATGGCTTCGTCTTCTGCTTCTTCCTCTGACTCTTCCCATGCTTGCGTCTTTTCAATCGCAGTCCCGGCCCGATGGGCAAAACTCTATAATCTCTTGGGTCGGGGCTATGCTTACATAGCCGATCATCCGGAGATCGAGGCTGAGATCCGCGTTCTATTTGCGGCCACAGACACTACTTCCATCGAGGGTACTGAGTTGGAGAAGGAGTATAAAACATTCCCAGCCCTCTTTGCAAACTTTCTAGAGGCTTACCGCGTTGCTCACCGTGAAGTTCTCGTGGCTCGTGTCTTGCGAGCCCGCTACGAAGACCGCTGTGACTGCCTGACGTTGACTAACTTCGTGGCTGACAGCCACAACAAGGTTATGGAAACTGCCAACGAGCGGGTCTCGACGATGCTTCGTGAACGTGGACATTTGGTGGAGCGTTTGGCCTTGTGCCTGATCACTTATGAGCACGATCGTCGTAACATCATGTTGAAGTTTCAGAGCGATTGGCTGGAAGAGCGACTCGATACTGTTACGGCGGATGTATCCCGTGGGAGGGAATTGGTCCGGGACTTGGAACTTGCTGCTGAAGATCACAGGGCCAAGGTTGCTGACCTTAAGAATGAGTGCAAGCGCCTTCTTCTCCAGCTCGCGGATCATGATATACGGAGCGGTGAGTGTAGGCAGGGAATCAATCATATGGAGGGCCAATTGAGCTCCTTCGTGCTGCTGATTAGGGCTCAGTTCGGCTTTACTTTTCCGCCTCGCTAATCTGTATTAATCTGCTTTGAAAGTCTTTCGATTGAGCGAAAGTGAATGAAAGCTCATGTGTGTGTGTTTTAGCTTTTTATATGGTCCATTTCTTCGAGCATCCGAACATCTTCAACTTGGGTGAGCTGAACTATAATATCAATAAGTTGAGCAAATATGTCCTGATTTTCTAACTTGCTCATGATCAGATGAAAGAATAGCCTCAGATTCATCCAGGAGAAGATTTCTCTCTATTACCTATTTTTCACCTGCAAATGAAACGACTGAATCAGAAGAAATAATTTAAAAAAGAAAGCATAAACCCCTTTCAATCTTATGCTTGCTCGTGATTAATAAAGACAAAAACTTTTACAAGGATAATCTTGTGCGAAAAGTTTTTATCAATATTCCTCGAAGGAAAGCATACTATTGAAAGGAATGTAATTCACGATAATCGCTTTTGACCAACGACGCGTTTTAAATTTAATTGAAGATACGGCATCCAAATCAAAGCCGTTTTGTTAAGAACGAGGGCAATTTGGACATCTATCTCGTCATTAAATTCGAAACAATGCCGGTACTCTTGATCAATTATCGTGGATTACCAGCGGCGTAATACATGCATGAACCGATTCAGGTGTATAATTCCTTCTAGCGAAATTGGGGTTGGATTACCCTATACGACCAAAAGGTCGTGCAAGACTTCCAATTTTAATTTCCTCTAAAGGAATTATAAACTTGACTTGGGAGTATCCGGATGATTAGAGAAAATGCCACTATCACATTCCCATGACCCGTCAAAAGAAATACAACCAAGCTCCATCTGAATGTATACACCAATAGATCCCTAATACAATCACTCTAAGGGGTGAGATAGAGAAAACTTCGATAAAAATAAACCCTATACAAGAGGATTAGTAATGGAAAATAAAACAAAGGAATGTGATCCTAACGTTCAAGGATGCCCCAAGCTCGATCTGTGTCTTCAGGATCACTTGCCCCAACTCGTCATCTTCATTGGACGATATCTCAATAATGTCCATAGTAGGCTCCTTTGTTGCTCACTCGGTGTTCGCCATGGGATATCATCCTCCTCGTCTTCTACAAGGACGTTTGGGAAAAACACACATATCTATCCTTGAAATGGCATTTAATCTAATCACCAGAATGCGATGAATGAAATGCCTATATTTATATGAACTGTAATAGATTTGAGGGATAGAGAGCCTTACCAACCAAACTCGTCGACTTATGTGCGGTTTTAGGTGTACCAACCGCCCAAAGACATGCGCATGAGACAAGTGATGGTAAACTTCTAAAAATCAGAGGGTTTGGCACCTAAGGTTAAGGTTCCCACCTCGAGTTCTAGAAAGAGCCGATTCCATTGCACAGCTATCGTTGCATTGGGACTCGATCCATAGTTCGAAGCGAGCGGAATTGAAAAGTGGATTACCCCGCGTTTTTCCTCACGGAGATTCCATTCTCAATTCCTTCTATTGTGTTCCTAAAGGCGGCGCCCGGGGTTTTAGGCGCGGTTGTGTGTGTCCACGTGTTGTGATCATCATAATGCAATTCATGCACAGCAGTTTATCAATCAGCACTTCAAATCATCCACACAACATACATTCCTACGCCCAACCTGCATAAGACAATGTTAATCACGGACTACACCCCTTATTTCTCCAATCTGCCAAAAACATATAACACCTACCGTAAGCGGACTTACCTCACCTTCGAGAGCGCCTGCAAGGTTAGAAAAATCACTCAGCGTTTTAATTACGGCCTAAGTCCACTTGAGGTCTAGAATCATATGTTCTAGAGCAAGAGTCCCCAGCGGAGTCGCCAGCTGTCGCGACCCGTCCGAAAGCGGACGCGGCTAATGGATTACCGATCGCGGGTCTTGGATCGGCGCGGGCCCTCCCAGGCCCATACCAAATCGCGGCGGGAGTATTTTTTTCAAAGGGATTCGACGATAACAGTCGATCGCTTTCGACCTTAGTGTGGTCGTGGTGGCATGTGCAACTTGTGCATGCATTTGGAGTCGCCACCGGTCTTTCTTGGAGGGTAGACCGGAAACCTTATTGACCGATTGGGAGAGATCGATCAATTCTGCGGAACCAGAGATTTTGAGTTCGGGGACCTGGTTACGCTGGTGTCATTACCAACGCCCTTTCGGTACCTAAAGCGAGTGATTCTCCTAGCTAAGAATTCATGCAGGCGCAATTTTAGGTGAGGTAGGCTTGATTCAGGATTTCATGCAGATTGGAAGACTGTTCCTATCAATCACAATCATATTAAAGCGCAATCAAGTACATAAATAAATCACTTCAATACACATCAATTCAGATCAATGGCTTCCTAGTGTAACCATAAAGGCTTAAGGAAGGTGTGACTTCGGACCAGGGGTAAAATGGGAAGATTCGGGGACGATTAGCCCGAAGGGAAAAATCGTCATTTTTGGGAGGTTTGGATACTGAATTACCCAAAATATTCCATGGCCAGTTGTTTGTGGCCATTTCCCATTTTTGAGAATTTTTTTTTAGAACTTCTTGATTTTTCTTCAATTTTTGGAAGACGATTCGCCCAAAGGGCGAAATCGTTATTTTAAGAAGGGTAGGGGTTCAAAACAACCGAAATGAATCTTGGCCAGTTGTTCGTGGCCATTTCCTTTTTTTTTTGGATTTTCCTAAAAAAAAAATTTAGAATTTTTTTGGAAGACGGTTTGCCGGAAGGGCAAAACCGTCATTTTTGGCAAGATCGGGGGTCAAAAGACCCGAAACAGGTCATGGCCAGTTGAAAGTGGCCATTTCCTATTTTCTGGAATTTTTTAGAATTTTTCTGAATTTTAGAATTTTTTTGAATTTTTTAGGATTTTTCATTTTTTTATTGAATTTTTGAATTTTTTTATTATTATATAATTTAACCGAAAATCCGCCGATCGGACGATCCTCCCCGTGCCACGTGGCCGAACCTGGCGCGTCCGATCTTGAGCACGATCGGACGACCCACAGGGCGCCACTTGGCGCACTCACAACCCTCGGATCAGATTTTTTATTATTTTCGAAAATCATTTATTAATTTCTAAAAATCTTTTATTTATTTATTTACTATTATTCAAGGGCTGGGATCAAGACACGTGGCAAAACCACGATCGTCCGATCCCGGCTTTATTAAAACCGAGCGCCCCCCCCCCCCCCCCCCCCCCCCCCCCCCCCCCCGCACGCTGACGTGGCTACCACGTGGCCGCCACGTCAGCGCCACGTGGGCGTTGACCGGTCAACGCCTCGTCGGGGAAGACGACCGGCGCCGGCGTTCCCTCGCCGGCGCCTCGTCGGAGGGCGATATCTCGGCCCTCCGACGTCCAAAACGCGCGAAACCAACGGCAAACGAACCTACTCGACGGGACCTACCACATGTATCGACCTCGACATAGCAGAACTTCATTTGGCCCAGCTCCAACTCCGGCCGAACCTACTCTCCGGCGAGAGCTCGCCATAGCCGTTCTATACGTAACATGGATGATTCGAGCTATCGGGAAGCATGCTAGGGGGTTAAGAATACCTACCTGATCACCAGTGAGGTTCGGTTTGGGCTGAGACGTGCTCCCGGGCTCGCGACCGAACGGAAGGAGTTGGGGGCCGACTCATTGTTTTCGGCCATGGAATGGCATACAGTCAAAAGAGAAAATGGTCAGTGAGGTATAAGAATCAATTCTAGATCAATAAATCGCAAAACCAATCAGTGAGATTCGAGATGCCATTAAAGGCCGGGGAGGAGCTCGAACTTGTATCTCACATTTTCGACGGTCTCCGGCGAGTCTGACGGGTACACGGTCTTCATCATGATGTTGTCGAGCTCGGAGGACGGTCCGCCAGCTTCGGTTTTTCTTGGCCGAGGGCGTCGCGGGCTTTGAAAAATTTTTCATCTTCGGTCGCCCCTCCTCTTCATTCAACCGAGCCTTCCTTTTTCCCGCCGTGGCCGACCGGCTTTTCTTCCTCCTCGACCACTCGCCTTTTGTCGCCCACGATCGTCGTTTCTTTCCTTAAAAAAAATCCCGCCGATCTCCCTGCTTTCCTTCTTTTTCTTTTCTGCTTTGGCACCGCACGGGTCTGCAACACTGAGTTGCAGACCCGGTCCGGACCGGGTCGGGTCGGGCCTGACCCGACCGGCCCGGTTCGGTCACTTTCGTCAAATTGGGCCTCAAATTAACCCATTTTCATACAATTGACACCAAAATCGGACTCCTTGACATGTTTTCTATCAAATAGAGGTATTTTCTAGAATCAATTGATTCGAATTTAGTGAAAACCCCAAATTGTCCCTAGGATCCGAAAATGATTCTTGCTCAATCGAGGGCCTAAATGACCAAATTAATCAAAATTGAGGCCACCAATGTATTCAGCACGATGAAAAATATTGGGTAGAGGTGTTTAATTTTAATGGGTGTGCCCGTGTGAAATTTAATTTCACAAATTGTAAAACCGGGGACTAAATTGAAAGATTTTTATGCAAATAAGCCCTTTTGGCTAAAATTGATCAAATTGGAGGGTAAATTGACCCAATTGCATTTCAATACTTTAGAGTCCAATGTCATAGCTTATGAAAACCAAGAATTGAAAATTAAAAGACTCGAAAGGGATTTTTTAGGCTCGTTTCGGTTTTCGGTTTGTGAAGGAACTCCATGAATCGAGCCAAATTTCCCTGATAAAAAGTGAAAGTATTAAATAGTAAATTAAAATAAAATTTCTGAATATTTTTGTGTAATTTTCTGACCGCGGATGGTATTTTTCTGATTTTTTTGGGTATTTTTATAATTAAATAAATTCCAAAAAATATTAAAAAATTCAAAAAATATTTTTTGTTCGAAATTGGTTCCTGAGGCTAGGCTAAGGCTTCCAAAGTTGATTTTGTAATTTTTGGACCTTTTTTTATATTTTTAATTAATTTTAGAAATAAAAACTAAAATAAAAGGTGGTCAAAAATTAGGTGTCAACAGGAGGCATTAAACAATAAGTTTTATTAGACATCGGTCACCAAGTTGAGACAGATCACTATAAGTTTTGACACTTATATAATGTCACGTGGGCAGAATATGAGACGACCTTTGTGGCATAGGTCATATATGATAAGTGAACTGTATGATGTGGGCCACCTTTTGACTGATGAGTAGCAAGTGCAAGCAGTAATTTGTTCATTACTTCATAACTGTGTGCTTATAAAAATTCACTTGATCCACAATAAAAGTAAGGACTTTTAGAGACGCTATGTGACGTCTTGAACTAGAATACTGTTTCTAGATCAAATGAAGCTTGGTGCTCCATGCATAAGCATCAATGTGGGATCAAGAATTGGACATGATAAAGGGGTAGATCCTTCGGGATGGAAATCGAAGTTTAACCGTTATAAGAAAGGAAAATGTCCTTTCAAGAAAAACATATCAAGAGTGAAATGTTTTCTAATGTGGCAATAATGGTGACTTTGCTCATGACTGTGGTGAACCGAAGAAGTTAAAAAAATGCACTTGAGAGTGTTATTTAAGTCTCTAGTTTCAGTTTTTGTAACTGAATCTTATCCTTTGTGGATTATAGACGTACGAGCCACATACCATGTAATGAAATATAGAAATGCCTTGGTGGAATTTCAACGACTGTGACATGGAGCAAAGTGGATAAATGTGGAAAATATTTCCTGCGTGGAAGTTAAAGAGATTGGCACATGCCAATTGAAAATGCGCGATGGTCGCACTCTATTTCTACATATTGTGTTATATGCTCAAAAAAAAAAAACTCAATGGAATATAGTTTCCATGTTAGTTTTGGTTAAACTTGATTTCATTTTGAACTTTCATAACGGTGGTCATGACTTGTCGTTGGGAACAAGTTATAATGGTTCTAGATGGTTTCATTGTACCGATTGTTGGGTACAATAATGTGAATATTAATTATTCACTATTTTTTCATCATTTGTGATGATATGAATATGTGGCATGCTAGGTAGGGTCATATTGGCCCCATGACAAATGTTTAGATAAGCTAAAGAGGGCTTATTGGGCAATATTGAAAATGTTGATTTGCTTATTTGTGAGTATTGCCTAGCGGGACAGACAATGAGCAAACCATTTGGAAAAGGAACAAGAGCTGGGTTTCCTTTGTAGTTGATCCATTGAGACACGTGATTCAACATATGTGAGAACAAGGCATGGGCTGTTTAATTCATCACATTATAGATGATTATACTCGATTAAGATATTTTTGATTTCTCATAAATATGAGGCATAAGTTGCTTCGAGAAATTCTATTTTTTGAGCTTAAAAAAATATATATATATTTTTTAAAAGATCCGATCGAGCTCAAGAAAATCTATCTGATCAGTTCAGATATTTATGTGATGAAAAAGGAATAGACAGACAGTTGACTATTCCAGCGATTTCTCAACAGAATGGAGTCGCAAAGAGAAGAAACAAGCCCCAATGAGAATGGTTAGGTCTATGATGGCACATGCTAATTTACCTATCACCTTTTGGGGTGGTGAAGTTTTGATGATTGCTGCCTAGATATTTAATCGTGTGCCTTTTAAATCAGTTACTACCACTTCATATGAGTTGTGGACAGGGTGAAAATGAGATTTGAGTTTTCTCGGATCTTGATGTGCTACCTATACATACGATTTCTCTCATTGGTATGGGAAATTGGGCCCTAGAGGCATACAAGAGTATCTTTATGGGATACTGAAAGCACTCTAAAGGGTATGTATTATAGGTGAGCAATAAAGTGATAACTGTAACTGCATTTGAATCACAAGATGTCACATTCTTAGTGAATGAATTTCTAAAAAAGGGCGAGACAAGTGAAGACTATTCTCCATTTAAGATCTTGGATAGTAATAATGATATTATTGGGCCATCCATCCAAGTGGAAGCAATGTGAGAAGTGGGGAATATGTTTCAAACGGGTCTCAATGTGAAGAAGATGCCGTCATTATTTAATCCGAGTGGGAGCATAATTGAGAATAATATACTAAGTGTATAATCTTCAATACGGCAAATAAGTTGCCAAGTGGGAGCATAATGGAGCTTGATGTACTAAGTGTACAATCATCAATTTAGCGAATAAGTCGCAAAAGCGTTCTCCGTCGTTTTGTCGACGTTTTAGACATTAAAGGCAAAGCATTCATGGTCGCTCCATAAGAAGATGATGAGCCAAGGAATGTGAATGAGGCTCTGACTTGCCCTGATAAGGAAAAGTGGATATAAGCAATGGAAAGAGAGATGGAGTCAATGAGATCAAACCAAGTTTGGGAACTGGTTGATCTTCTGAATGGACATAAAGCCATTGGAGAAAATGTGTTCTCAAAATTAAAGCGTAAAGCTAATGGCTTGATTGAGAGATATAAGGCTCGCCTTGTGGTGAAATGGTATAATCAATTAGAAGTAATTGATTGGAAAGAGGTTTGCTCTCTTGTGGTGAGATTTAACTCAATTCACCTTATTCCGGCAATAGTGATTAGTATGGATCTTGAATTGCATCAGATGGATGTAAAGACTGCAATTCTCAATGGAGAATTAAAAGAAGAAATTTTCAGAGAAACAACCTGCTGGGTTTGTTTCAATTGGCCAAGAATAAAAAGTATGTCGACTTTTGAGATCGATATATGGCCTTAAACAATCTTTGAGATAATGATACATACTTTTTCGTAATACCTGTCGCGACCCGTCCGAAATTTCCCCCCGATCCGACGGTGCGGGGGATTGATCTCGTTTGTGTGACGGGCGAATGGATTACCAATCGCGGGTCTTGGATCGGTGCGGGCCCTCCCAGGCCCATACCAAATCGCGGCGGGAGTATTTTTCAGAAGGATTCGACGATATGAGTCGATCACTTTCGACCTTCAGTGTGGTCGTGGTGGCATGTGCAACTTGTGCATGCATTTGGAGTCGCCACCGGTCTTTATTGGAGGGTAGACCGGAAACCTTACTGACCGCTTGGGAGAGATCGATCAGTTCTGCGGAACCAGAGATTTTGGGTTCGGGGACTTGGTTACGCCGGTGTCATTACCAACGCACTTTCGGTACCTAACGCGAGTGATTTTCCTAGCTAAGAGTTCATGCAGGCGCAATTTTAGGTGAGGTAGGCTTGATTCAGGGTTTCATGCAGATTGGAAGACTGTTCCTATCAATCACAATCAATTTAAATGAAAACGCAATCAAGTACATAAATAAATCACATCAATGCACATCAATTCAAATCAATGGCTTCCTAATATAGCCATAAGGGTTTAGGGAAGATGTGATTTCAGACCGAGGGTAAAATGGGAAGATTTGGGGATGATTAGCCCGAAGGGCAAAATCGTCAATTTTTGGAAGGTTTGGATACCGAATTACCCAAAATATTCCATGGCCAGTTGTTTGTGGCCATTTCCCATTTTTGAGAATTTTTTTGGAATTTTTTGATTTTTCTTCAATTTTGGAAGACGATTCGCTCAAAGGGCGAAATCGTCATTTTAAGAAGGGTCGGGGTTCAAAACGTCCGGGATGAGACTTGGCCAGTTGTTTGTGGCCATTTCCTATTTTTTGGGGATTTTCCAGGATTTTTTTAGAATATTTTTGGAAGACGGTTTGCCGGAAGGCCAAAACCGTCATTTCTGGAAAGACCGGGGATCGAAAGACCCGGAACAGGTCATGGCCAGTTGAATGTGGCCATTTCCTATTTTTTAGAATTTTTCTGAATTTTCCGAATTTTTTTGAATTTTTTATGATTTTTTAATAAATTTTTTGAATTTTTGAATTTTTTTATTATTTTCTGAATTTTTAATATTTAAAAAAATATTATCCGGGCCGGGTTGGACCCGGTCCACGCCTCTCGGGCGCCCGGCCCAACCGTAAGGGTCAAAAACGACAGCGTTTGCATTTCTAAAGATTTTTGTATTTTTTTATCAATTTTTTTTTATTTTTTATACATTTTATTTATTCATCCGAAAATCCCTGGATCTAACGATCTGCATCGTGCCACGTGGCTTCATCATATGCGTCCGATCTTCCACTAGATCGGACGATTGACAGAGAGCCACGTGGCCCGATATTGACCATTGGATCAAATTCATTGAAAAACATTTAATAAATCAGAAAAAGCCGAGATCGCGACACGTGGCGTCTTCCAGCCCGTTCGATCTGTTTTATTAATTTCGAACCGGCCCCACCACTGACGTGGCTGCCGACGTGGCACGCCACGTCTGCGTTTGACCATTGACCACCGGCGACCTCGCCGGAGAAGACGATGAACAGTGAAATTTCCGGCGAGGTCGCCGGAAATCTCGCCGGAAAATCGCGAACCGCCCCCAAAGCTTGGTATTTTTCACCCATTTCTTTAGCGTTCGACTCCCCATCGGCCCAGCATCAATATTCAACAAAAACATGGCACATTTTACGCCGGAAAATGGTCAAACAAGCCTCCCCCGAACCGGCGCCGGCGAGGTGAGTTAAATTTTTTTTTGTCATCAAAACTCAATTCCATCCGTTCAAATGGCATCTCAGGGAGGTTTAGGGACTTACCTGAGGTCGCCCCGCGCTCGACGACCGTCGAAACTCCTCCGACGAGCCCCAATCCGAACCGTAGCCGACGGAGCTCCCAAGCTCGGTTTTTATCGCGTCATAATGCAAAAATAAGGGCAAGTTCGGCGTAAGGTCGGTTCTAAGAGAGTTAAGAGGTGAAATGCGCAATGACAGAGCTCGAGGACTACATGGCCGAGAGCCAAAAATCGCGAAGCCCATTTGGGCGTTTCATCGAACATATGACGTGCACTATGGAAATAGAGGTCGGGGAGGAAAACCAACCTGTCCGGGGCTTGTTAATGGCAACGGCTATCTTGACAACGATCCACAGAGCGTCCAGGAAGCTCAGAGTGATCGTCTTTCCTCGGTTTGCTCGAAAAATTTCCTTTCTCTCTTTTTTTCTTCCCTTTTGCTCCATGGCCGAGACCTCCATTTATAGGGGTTTTTGGTGATTATTTTATGGCCGGCGGCGACCACCACCTCCACCATCGTGTTGCTCGTCGACTCAGCTCCACTTTCTCCTTCATGGCCGACCACTTTCGCGCGCTGAATCAACCTCCATTTCTCCTCCAAAGTGCGCCACTCAAGCTGCTTTTGGTTCGCCGGCCATGGTCTGCAACTAAGTTGCAGACCCGATCGGACCGGGTCGGGTCGGATCTGACCCGACCGGCCCGGTTCAACCAAATCGTCCGAATTGAGCCCCAATTTGACCTCTTTTTATGAAATTGATGGCAAAATCTGACTCCTTGACATATTTTCTATCAAATAGGGGTATTTTCGTGAAACAATTGATTGAAATTTAATGAAAACCCCAAATTGCCCTTAGGATCCGAAAATGATTTTCGCCTAATCGGAAGTCCAAACGACCAAATTAGTCCAAATTGAGGCCACCAATGGATTCATCATGATGAAAAGCATAGGGTAGAGGTGTTTAATTTCAATGGGTATGCCCGTATGAAATTTAATTTCAAAAATTGTGAAACCGGGGACTAAATTGAAAGATTTTTGTGCAATTAAGCCCTTTTGGCTAAAATTGGTCAAATTGGAGGGCAAATTGACCCAATTGCATTTCAAGACTTTATAAACCAATGTCATAACTTATAAAGAGTGAGAATTAAAAATTAAAAGACTCAAAAAGGATTTTTTAGGCTCGTTTCGGTTTTATGTTTGTGAAGGAACCTCATGAATCGAGCCAAATTTCCCTGATAAAAAGTGAAAATATTAAGAAGGGAATTAAAATAAAATTTTTTAATATTTTTGTGTAATTTTCCGACCACGGATAGTATTTTTTCTGATTTTTTTGGGTATTTTAATAATTAAATAAATTCCAAAAAATATTAAAAAATACAAAAAATATTTTTTGTTCAAAATTGGCTCCTAAGGCTGGGCTAAGGCTTCCAAAGTTGATTTTGTAATTTTTTGACCTTTTTTGATATTTTTAATTAATTTTAGAAATAAAAACTAAAATAAAAGATAGTCAAAAATCAGGTGTCAACAATACCTTAGTGGCATATGATTTTGTAATGATTAATGAGGATCATTGCGTATATATCAAAAGATCCTAAAATCAATATGTGATCTTGTCATTATATGTTGATGACATACTGATTGCTTGAAGCAATATGGAGTTTGTGAATACAATCAAGAATTAGTTGTGTTCCAATTCTAGAATAAGAAGATATGGGTAAATCTGCATACATTCTTGAAATTAAGATTTGAAGATATTATTCATAGAGATTGTGATCTCTTTCATAAGAGACTTATATAGATAAAGTCATAGAATAATTTTGTATGCAAGACTATAAACCCAAAGATACTCCTATTGCATGAGGTGAAGGTCTGAGCCGCAAAATATGTCTTGAGACTCTACAAGCAAATGCAGAAATGGAAAATGTTCCATATATTAGTGCTTGAATGCTTGAAGTACACTGTGATGTGTACAAGACCTAATATTTGTTATGTGGTTGGAATGGTATGCGTACCACTCTAATCTAGGTCAAGAATATTGGATTGCCATCAAGAGAATCCTGATGTATCAAGAAAGTACTGCCAATTTATGCTGAGTTCAAGGTTGAGATCTGCGCCTTGAAGGCTATATTGATATTGACTGAGGAAGAGGTTTAGATGAGAGAAAATCTACCTCTGGGCTTGCATTCTTACTGTGCAATGGCACAATATCTTGGAGTAGTAAGAAGCAAAAGTGTATAGCCTTATCCACGATAGAAATTGATCTCGTGGTGTTATCAGCAGCAGTACAAAAAGGTGTTTGGTTTGAAGAGATGTTTGGGTCAGTGAAGTGTTGCTAAGGATACTGCGGGATCAATTATTAGTTAATTGTGATAACCAAGCAGCAATAGCTTACACTGAAGATCCATTAGAAGACCAAACTAAAGTTATAAAATATAATTTTGTGAAAGACATGATTGTACGAAAAGATGTGAACATACAGTACATATATACGCAGAGAATGATAGTAGATCTTCTGACGAAGTGAATCTCTAGAGATGTTTTCCTTAGTCATGTGTTGACAAAAGGATTAGCTCCTTATATTGAAATCTCTAGAAGTGCGTAAGAGTGGGAGTACTGAATTTTTCCAAAGTTCGCAGTCAATGATATTTGTTATCATTATTGATGCTTATGAGTTTGTATGACATTTATGCATAATAATGCTTAGTGCATTATACAGAGAAAGTATGTCGGACAGATTAGAGATTAGCCCACTCACAGGGTAATCGCCTCTATTTGCTGGGTGATGAATAGAGATGAGACGTTTTCAAGCTTATTATCTAGGTGATAATTGAGAGCTCAAGCTTGAAATTTTGATGTCGCCTTAACAAAAGTGTTAAGATGAGGTCCTAATAAGTTATGCCCGAAAGTGAAATAACCCACACATTTTCACTTTATCTGTCTTTGATGCCAGATGTGAGTTCTGTTGGATTCTTTAAAAAGAGTAGATTTGTGAACTCAAGCTAGACGTTGAGTATGTCTAAGCTTCATCTGTACGATATTGAATGAAAAGACATACGCTCCATAGGAAAGGAGAGAATATTGTAATACGTACTTCATATTACGTATGCATGAGACGACCAAAATGAGTTGGCAAGAGTTTGGATCTCAACTCTATGGTCGTGTGAGACTCTTGAGGATATGAGTTCCTCAAATTAAGTGCCCTCATGACTCTGACATATTCTTGAGATTTCTATTCAGTGTTTGCTATCTTAGAATGTTGCCAATGGTCATGAGATTGATTCGATCTAATGGAACATCTCTAGAAAAGCGAGCTGGACTGAGATTGAGAGTTTTAAGGGAAGAGGAAGATCAATTTTATTTTGATGTCACATTCAATCTTTGTATTCACAGGTCGACCATTATGATTATGTGAGTTTAATCATGATTGTGAATACAATATATTATTTTTGAGCGCTTAAAGAGATCAAGAGAGATGTGATGTAAATGTGACTGATTGATCTTGGGTACTGCATACTGAATCTACTCTGAGGTTATGTGCCAATTTTTTTTTGAGCTGCTATATACTCCTAACAGATGTATAGCAATGAGCTCTCATAGTATGCTGGTCGCACGGATTATTTGCCTATATGAACTTAGCAGTGAGAAGAGAAATAGAGATATTTAGCCCTTTGCGGGCGAGTGGGAGATATTGGAAATAGCGCCCATTAAGGGCCAAATAGGGTAAATTGGCTAATTTGGCTAATTACCTAAATTGCAATATTTAGATTGCAAATCAAAGGAATTTGTTTCCTATTCTTCCAAGAAGAGAAAAAGGAAGAAGACGTCTTCCTCTTTCTGAGAACGTACGTTCGTTCTAAGAAACCACCATTGAAGAAAAACTCTCCCAAAAACTCCATGGAAGAATTCTCTCTCGACGACGATCGATCGCCGGATCCGGATCGTGTCTCACATGCGAAGGGGCTCTTAATCTGTAGCTATCGAGGTATGTTCGTTTTACGTGATATACCTCACCGATCAGTGATTCAAGTTTGATTTCAGGACTTGACGATCCAGTACAACGGTTTGATTGACTTATTGCTGGAATCCGCGCTTCGTGCTTATGGGTATTTGGATCTATATTATTCCGCTTCGTTTATAGATCTTGATTAGTGATTTTGTATGAAATACCCAACAATTATTAATCTATTGGTATATTTCCACATTACAGTGAAAATATTTTGCGCGTGATGCTTTACATACTAAGCCATTTCCGAATAATCAACGAGTTCGACTCTTTAGATTTTTTATAAAGCATCTTTTATAAAGGTGGACTCGAGATGGAGATGGAGATGGGACACCCCACTATTTTTTTTTTTTTGTCTATTCCAATTATTGCATTTTCGTAGAATTCCCTTGTATTCTTTAGTGTTCCTCCTGAAATTCTCAAGTCGCATAGAATTTGAATTGCAAGATCTTTTAATTATAACCAACTTGGCTTTAACGTTAATCTATGGGTCCATCTCCACATCTATTTTTTGCCATTTACGAACTATCAATGCTTTCGTCTCTTTAGCTTTCTTATTTTTTATGAAGCAGCTTTATTAAAGATGGACTCGAGGGAGAAAGATGGGACCCCCCACTATCTAATGGTTCAATCATGGGATTCTAGTAAGATTGCATAGCTGCTGTCTTGGAAAGATTGACATTAATAAGGAAAGAAAAAGCACTAAAAGTGTCCATATTTATGTACGGCGCTAACTTTAATGTCGATATTTTTTTTTATCACTTCAGTGACATTTTTTTGTCAAAAATGATCATTTCTGTGCCAACAGTACACGTGTCATGATTTTCGACAAGCCACGTCAGATCACATTGGAACACGTGTCATGATTTCTGGCAAGTCACGTTGAATTTGGCACCGAAATGATCGTTTTTGACAAAAATTGGTGCTAAAGTGATCCAAAAAAAAATTAAAACTAAAGTGAGCGCCGTACACAAATATTGATAATCATGCTGTCCTTCTGCCCATTAATAAGGATGTCATAGAAAACGAAAGTATAGAATAACTTTGAGTTGCACAAGGAACAAGTATTATCAAGTCCATATCTTTCTGATCACTTGTGTGCTTTTGTCCAGGGCCTGCCCTTTGATTCGAATGCTTAGCCTGTTACTGTTCCTATTTATCAAATAGAGATTTCATTCATGTCATAAATTGCATAATCTTTGATTTTCTTCTTCTAATGCCATAATCAATGGGAAACTTCTCTCTTAGTTGACTTTACATTTCAGACTAACATAAAATTCCATATTAGAAGTTAAGAAAACTCAATATAATGGTCGGTAATACACAAATATATGTATATAGCAATTTGTGATAATCTTCTACTTGTTGACATACTATACTTGGGCTAACTTAGACCCAAGTATCTAGTTACGGTTGAACACTAGTTGAGTTTAAGCCTTGACTTCTCATGTTTTATTTTTGAAATTTTCGCAGATTTATTGACCAAAAGCCCCTCCAATCATCCCTTTAAATCAAACGACCTCAATTCATAATGAACATTTGAAATTGTTTAATTTTTTTACCACCACAATGGTTAGATTAGTGGTCTTCTGAAATCTATACATTAATTATGACTTGCATGTAAGATCCTTTGGTTTCCACGTTATTTTACAACAATAACCAACTTGGTTTTTTATTAAATTTATTGGCTTATTTCCACAGTGTGTCAAAAATGTCTTGTCCTCGATTTTTAAGTGGCAGATCTCTATCACAAAGAATACAAGCGGACCATAATTTTGCATCAATGGTTCAATCTCGTGTTCTTTTTTGCAGGCGATGCACTTTGGTTCAACTGCTTAGCCAGTAACTGTTCCTATTTATCATATGGAGATCTTATTCCTGTCATAAATTAGACACTGCTTTATTTTTTTATTTTATTTTATTTTATAACCAAGGTGTCCGAGCCAGCTTGCGCGCACCTCGCTTAAATCATAGGTACTCGACTATTCTTCGGAGCAGACTAGCACATCCACCGTCATGGTCCTCCATTTAAATTATAGGTACTCGACTATTTCTTGGGGAAGACTAGCACAACAACTCACAGCCATGACCCCCACTTAAATCAACGAAGACTAGCACATCCACTGTCATGGCCCCCCATTTAAATCATAGGTACTCGACTATTCCTTGGGGAAAACTAACACAGCTACCCACCGCCATGGCCCCCACTTAAATCATAGGTACTCATCTGGGGAATGCATCTCGACTATTCCTCGAGAGAGACTAGTACAGCAACCCACCGCCATGACCCCCACTTAAATCATAGGTATTCATCTGGGGAATGCACCTCGTCTATTCCTCGAGAGAGACTAATACAACAACTCACCGCCATGGCCCCCCACTTAAATCATAGGTACTTATCTAGAGAATCGAACCTGGGACCAGTGCGCCTAACCACACAATCTCAAATGCGCCATAACCAACTGAGCTACCCATGAGTGGGTGACACTGTTTTATCTTCTTCTTCTAATTCCATAATTAATTGGGAACTTCTCCCTTTATTGACTTCACAGATCATATAACATAAAATTATAAATTATAAATTAAGACAACACTTAATATAACGGAAGATGATCGTTTATATATATATAGCAATTTCTAATAATCTTCTACTCACTGACATATTAGGCTCGGGTTAACTCAGACACCTATATTTAATTAAAATTGTCCAATGGTTGAGAATAAGCCTTGACTTTTCATGTATAATCTTTGAAATTTTTGCAGATATGTTGGTCAGAATTCCTTGAATCAACCCTTTAAATGTTTAATTATCTTGCCAACAATAACGATTAGATTAGAGATTAGGTCAGTAGTGGAATGCCTTTTGACCTTAACGATAGGTTCAATAGCGCGTTCAAGCCCTAGGGAGAGGATGAATCCCTATTAGCGAGAAATCCCACTATCGAACCCAAGAGGTCTGAAGCAAAGAGTGCTCGCCAGTCCCATCCCATAGAAAGGGGAAAGGTGGAAATCTGTATATTAGTTATGAATAATTGAAAAAGGTTACGACTAATTTCCAACAGAAAAATATGTTAAACTGTTGCGACCCAAAATTAAATTCAGGCTAATGAATTATCAGGTTAAATTAAATTAACTAATCTAATTTGAACCCTCCCAAATCCTACCACATCGCAACTTAGATTTATTCACGAAAAATATTCAATCGGAGCCGCCACTAATCATTTACGGTAGGTTGATTAGAAACCTATATAAAATAGCCAGAGAACTATTTTATCTCTATGAATCAGAGAAATTGAGTTCGGGGACTTGGTTACATTAATTTGAAAAAATTAATGCCCTTTTGGTATCAATTTCATGAAAAATCCTTTTTCGATTGATCGATATGAATTGATTTTGATTTTTCTTTTGAAAAAGAATGCAATGCAAACTATACTAAATGACATGGCAATATGCATGATAACATGGCAAAGTATGGACTAGACTATATGATATGCAGATGACAAATGATTATTTTTTGTATTTTCGGATTTAAGAATGGTTATGACGAAAACATGTCATAAAATGTGATAACATCCAAATTTTAATTAAGAAAATGATCTTCCAAAGTCTCAACTTAAATTAGACGTTATTTTTTATATAAAAACAAGGTTCTGACATGTCTCACCATATGATGTTTGGAAAATGATTTTTTTTTTTATTTTTCGACAAATAAAAGGCACTAAAACACAATCAAAGATTCGAACAAAATTTAACAAAAATGCCCATAATATACCTTAATTTCGAATTTTCCAAAAATTCACTCATTTCCAAAGATTCGGATTAGAGTAGAATTTTTAACGCTACGTTCTCGAATATTCGAGTCAGTGTGCAAGTACGTGAATAAAGACGACGTCCCTCCTGCCAAAGGAAAAGAATACGGAGTCTTATACTAAATCATCATCCTACCCTATAAGATCATGGGTAAGGCATGTGATTTTATTTTTCGAAGGGTCTAGGCACCAAGAATTCTTTGGATTTGGACTGTGGATCTCCATAATCTAACCTTAGTTGAGGCCTTAACTAAACCTCAGTCAATTGCTTGGGAATCTGAAAACTAGAAAACATACTACCCAATATAAAGATAGAAAAAGACCGCTGTCGTTTGCCTCTATCAAGACAAGAATGGTGACTTATAAACAATCGAGTATTATAAAATAAAAGAGCCGGCCAACTTGCTTAGCTATGTTGTCGTTTCTGTTGCTTTTATGTTTACGTGGATGTGTGATTTTTGTATTGAAGGACGCAATTGTTAGGCGTTAACTTCATTAAATTAGAAACACGAGAATGATTGCAAAGGCTATTTCAACACTAAACGATTATACAGATAGCCAGTTGTAAAGAAATACTGATTCGATGACTTGATGGCATGGTGCGGCCGGAGTCCCAGGAAATTTCCCCTTTGTGAATTAGAGCAACACGAAAGTATCAATCAAAGAAAGTCTTTGGTGAAGATATGGTAATTTCTAGCTTCAATACAATGTGGATATGTAATTGAAGAAACGCTTGAAACAATAAGTCTAAGCAAGAAAGATAAATAGCGTTGCAATGGAGACGAAGCTTCTTTGTTCATGAGTAGTTGGACAAGACTTGAGCTCTTTTCCTTTGTCTTTTTCCCAACAAAATAGGGATGAAAGTGCAGTTTAGATGATCTTTTCATTGATTTGCTGGTTTTCTAGTTTTTCAAATCAAATTGCCTAAACAGCCTCAATTGCAATTGGCAGACTTCTCCACGATTTAACTCTTACGACTTGACTTGGCATCTACTCGAGCTAAAAACTAACTAAAATACGAGGCAAGCAAATTGGAAGACGTGACACTTATGAAATATTACCACGCATCTCTTCGTAAATATACCCAGACCAATAAATCCACCTTAACGGAAGAGAGAGAGGGGGAGGGGGAGAGGTGAAGAAGAAGTGCGTTTGTCTTTTTATTTGGGTTTAAGGGTGGAGCGTTTGCCTATGGGTTTTCACTCCCTTGTATTTTGGGATGAGCATGGTTCTCGGATAGAATCGAGAACCGAGAAGCCGTACCTGTAGTTCCGATCCAGTTTCCGGTTCCACGTTTTGAGGAACCGTGGGTTCCGATTCCCGATTCTCTAACAAACCGAATCGGAACTGGACTCGCAACCAGAACCTACCCTAACTTATTATTGCTAGTTTCTAATTTCTCGTTTGTTGATTATTGGGTTACCTTGTTCGACTTTAAGCTTGTTTGTGAGATTTTTAGTTGGATTTTATGAAAGGGACGAAACAAAAAGCAGAGGTCGAATTTTATGCTTGATTTGTAAGATCTCTGTGCATGAAGTTTGGTTTTAGACTTTAGTTATGGAGTTTGCTGCGGATTTCCCTAATAAATAGAGAGATGAAGGATATCTTATTTTCCCCCAAAAAATGCTTCGCCCATATGTTAGACAATCTATTTTACATATGGATTGCAAATGATCTATACAATTAATTGTACGATCGAGCCAGTAGGTTTTTGAAGGTAGCTTCTTCTTAATAGAATTGCTTCTCCACTGAATTATATTGATAATAGCATATGATGTAGAAATCTGCTATTCAGTTTGTGTATGCTTTATTAGAGGAAATTTGCAATCAGACCTGTTGTATCTTGGGCACTCACACAAGCTTTATTTGGCTCTATATGAATGTCTTCTGTTTGATGCAAATTGAGTTATGTTGGCTGGTTCTCAGGTACCTTGGTACCAGACTTGAAACCTATTAAATGATAGGTTCCAGGATATGCAGAATATGCTCCGAGTTCCAAAAAATGAAGAATCTGTCCTAGTAGGTAGGTTTTAGATTCTAGGTGGAACCTATTCGGAATCTGGAACCGTTCACCCCTACAAGTATCCTTCGGTCTATTCGGGACCTTTTATTTTTTAACGTTTATTTTTCAAATATTGCATTTCTCAATTTTTTGAATTTTTTTTTTAAATATGCAATTATTTACCAGTAGAGGTATATGGTTCTTCAGAATTTATAACCTATTTTTTTTTCATTTAAACAAAAAGGAAAAACGCGAAAGATATATAATATAAGTGTAAGCAAATAGAAGTCGGCAAAATGGACAATGGAACGTCGTGTGGGGTTACCTTTTCCGAATCATTCTTGCGTACTCCTATTTCATGACAATGATTTTGCGTACTCCGATTTCGTGTGCACACAAACATAATGTAAACGTTATAAATGTAGGGGTATATTAGATTACTCATTTGATTTGTTTTAGCCTTAGGGGAAAGGAGAAGGAGAAAGGGACAAAATTACCTGACGCGGCAAGTGTTAAGGTTGTATTATCTTTAATATTCTCATGCTTTGGAACGATTCAAATGAAAATGCCGGTGAATTTCTTGGGTGCGGACTATGGATCTCGGTCATCTAACTTTAGTTAAGGCCTTAACTAAACCCCAGTCAATTCTTTGGGAATCTAAAAACTTGGAAAAACACACCACTAGAAGTCCAATATAAAGATAGAAAAAGACTGTTGTCGGCCACCTCAATCAGGACAAGAATGGTGACTTATAAGCAATCGAGTATTAGAAAAGAAAAAGGGTCGCCCAACTTGCTTATTCATATTTTCATTTATGTTGCTTTCATGTCACCGGGGATGGATGATTTTTATATTGGAGGAGCCATCAAGTTAGGAATGAAGGTTAGCTTACTTCATTAAGTTAGAAAATGATTATGTTTATAGAGGCTATTTCAAACCTAAGTTGACCATACGGATAATGAGTGGTAAAGAAACACCGATTCGCTTCAATGACCTGGTGGCACGGTTCGGAGTCCTAGGAAGTTTCTCCTAAGTAGTGATGCAATTGAGAGGAAGCTTTCTTTGGTGTTCTTGAAAAAAGCACTGGAGCAAAGGGGCCGGAGTAGCTGGACAAGACTCAGAGCTCTTTTCCTTTGTCTTTCCCCCAACGGGGAATAGGGAGGAAAGTGCAGTTTAAATGATCTTTTCATTCACTTGATGATTTTCTAGATTTTCAAAATCAAATTGCATAAAAACATGAAGACTTCAACATAGTTTAGATGAATTTCCCAAGGTTTGATAGTTTGCCGCTGATCGGCTAATAACTAGGTGTTGCAATCAATCATTGAAGGTTTTATATCATTTTCGAGCTTTAATCGTCACCCGATTTTATATACAAATATCGATGGAAGTATTATAGTACGGAAGAAATTAAAGATGTTATTTATCACAAACATATATGTATACTCATCAAAATTATGTATTTTCTTAAGTGCTCTAGAAATTCCAAGGGTCCACATTTGATTTTGCCTTGGAACATGGCACAAACAGGAAAAATATGTGCGACACTTCTCCTTCTAACTCCTACAGGAGAATGACAAAAAGTAGACGAACATGTGATCTGATCCGAATAGTGATTCTCGACACCCTTCTCATCCATACACACAGCTCCTCAAATTTTTACATTCCCACTTTGTTTTCCTTTAACTTTTCGTACTACTAACACGTAGCGGGATCAGTGCACTACAAGTGCCATAACTTTCGTACAACGTTCACTTAAATGCCATAACTTTCAAAACGTTCACTTGAGTATCACATGGGAGCAAAAATGTTCAGATGAGTGCCAAATTCGATCAAAAGTGTTCATTTGAGTGCTATTTTAGTTGGAAAACATGACGTGAAATTTTCACTATTATTTAATGAATTTATGAGTGTCATGTGGAAATCCCACGTCATTTTTAAATAGTTTCTATTTTTTATTTTTTATACACATCAGAAAAATAAAAGGAAATAAAGAAAAATTAATGAAAAATTCAAAAAAAAATCCAAATCTGGGTTTTCTCGGTGGTGGCCGGCGAGCAATGAAAAATTCAAAAAAAAAAAAACCCAAATCTAGGTTTTCTCGGTGGTGGCGGGTGAGACCCTCGCCGGCCACCACCGGCCGGCCCAGGGCGAAGGTCGGCTCGCCCTGGGCCGGCGAGGCAGCGACGTCACTAGGCGACGGCCGTCGCGACCTCTACAGCAGTGGTCGAGGGCACAAAGCCCAAATATGGGCGAGGGCTTCGCGCCCCTATTGGGCATTGGCCCGACGCCGTTGCGAGTCGAGGCGACTGGCCTGACGGCCGTTGCGAGGTCTAGGCGACGACCGTCCGGCCATTGCCTGGCGGGGGCGGGAGGCCCTCACCCAGATCTAGCGAGGGCTTCGCACCCTCAGTCGCTGCTGCAGAGGGAGCGACGGCCATCGCCCAGGGCCGTCGCGGCCTCGCCGGCCCAGGGCAAGCAGACCCTCGCCCTGGGCCGGCCGCCCAGATTTGTTTTTTTTTTTTCAATAAATAAATAAACCAGAAAATTAAAATCTACAAAAAAAAGATTTTCGGCACCATGTCAGCTTTCGGCGAGCCACATAGGATCACTTAATATTATAATAAGTCCACGTAGGATCTCCGGCGTGCCAAATTAGCAAGTGGCACTAAAGTGAACATGTCGCGACCCTCTCTCGGAGGAGAGGGGGCTAATGGGCCGCCCGATCGCTGCCTGATCGGACGCGGGCCTCTCCCAAGGTCCATTACCCAAATCGCAACGGCTGGATATACGTGGTCAACCTTCGGTATGGTCTGGTGACATGTGATATGTGTACGTGTCACGGAGTCGCCACCAATCGTTTCATGGAGGGTACGATCGGAAACCCTATCGAATAGTTGGGAGCGATCTATTCGATTCTGCAGAAACCCAAGAAATGGGTTCGGGGACTTTGTTACGCCAACTACTAGAGTTGACGCCCTTTCGGCACCTAAACTGAATGGTTTTATCTGATCTAAAGATTTCATATAGATAGGTGAGGTACAGATCCTAAATCTAGGAGTTCATGCAGTCGGGAATGGTTGCCCTATCACTCATAATCAATGAAAATAAATACGCAAATCAATGATCCAATATATGCGAATAAAGCACATGAAATCAGCATGGCATCCCTAATGAGGCTCTATTCGCCTAGAGAAGTCTCAATCAAGGTTTATGAATGATTTTGACATGATTTTGCCCGTGAGGGGCAAAATCGTAATTTTCAAGAATTTGGGGACAATTTGCCCCAGAAGGGAAAATTTGTCATTTAAGATGAATTGTATGGTCGAAGGACGGGGGAAATAGGATTGGCCATCAATCCAATCTATTTTCTATTTTTCGGGAATTTCCAGAATTTTTCTGGAATTTAAAATGGATTTTACCCTCGGAGGGGTAAAATTGTCATTTTGGACAAAGATGAGAACTGAAAATCTCAAATATTAGGGTTGGTCGTCCACCTAACCCAAACCCTAACTTTAAGCAATTTTCAGGACTCGACTGGAGTGGGAAAGACGATTTACCCTTTGGGGGGTAAAATCGTCATTTCAGGGAAAATGACGAGATTCGAAAACCCAAGCAAAAGGATTCGCCACCTAGCTGACCCTATCCTAATCTAGGCATTTTCGACCTATCTCAAGATACAAAGCAGGGACGAATTACCCCTAAAGGGCATTGTCGTCAATTCTTGGAAGAACGGATGAGAAACCCCAAAAATAGGATTGAGCAGTTGTCTATGATCAATCCTCAATTTTTGGGGATTTCTGGAGTGTCTAGGAATTTTCTACAATTTTCCTAAATTTTTAAAAATTTTCTAGAATTTTCTAGAATTTTTTTATGATTTTCTATGATTTTTCAGAATTTTTTTATTTTAAAACCATTTTCTGATTTTTTTTTTATTTAAAAATGTTTCGGATCGGGTCAACCCGACCCACTCTGGTCGGAACCCGGCCCAGACCCAGACCCGCGAAACCCTCAGCCAAAAACGACGCCGTTTCAAACCTTTTTTATTTTCGGATTATCAGCCTTGATCCGATGGTCCTCAATGAGCCGCGTGACTAATTCGCAGCCATCGGATTTGATTACTAGAACCTACGGTCTAGATTAAGCGAAGACTCAACCTGAGCCGTTTGATTGACTTATTAAAATGCACGGTCTAGATTAAAACCTAAGACTCGATCTGGGCCGTTCATTTTCATTAGCCTAAACGACGTCGCCTGACCTTCTATCTAAACGGCACCGTTTCTGTTCTAATTGATTTTCCAATTAAAACTATTTTAGGATAATCCTAATTTCTAATCGGACGGCCACAAATTATTCGACTCGATTAACTTGGACCGTTCGATCTACTTATTCAAATAACAAGCCCCAACGGCCGAGCTGACTCGACCGACACGTGGACCAATGACCTACTGCCACCTAAGCATTTGACTCGTTGACCCTGCCACGTCGACTTCATCTTCAACCTCGCGACTCCGATGAAATGAACGGCTGAGCTTCTTCGGCGATGATCCAACGGTGGGATCTTAATGAAATCGCACGAGACCAACCCAAATCGACTCGCGATCTTCTCTAGTTCGACATTTATAAGAATTACGTGATTTCGCTGGCCAAATCACGTTCGCCATGCGAGATGCCGAGTACGGCCATGGAAATTCAATTGCTCAAACCACGCAAAATCAAAGCGATTCATTCACAGAATATCATCAATCAGTGTTCAGGAGGCTTACCTCGAGCTCCGATTGAGCTCGCACGGCCTAGATTGGGCTAGGTAGGGATGAACAGTGGTCGGCTATGGAGGCTGAGTTAGAAGACTCGATTCGAGTTGTTCAGGCAAAATCGATGCAAAATCAAGATGCGGTGATGGTTAGTGATATCCAAGGAGCGAAACGCTTACACTAAATGCAAGAATCATTGCTAGAAATGAAATTCGCCATTGAATCTCAGTGTAGAGTTCGAAGCTCTGACTCACCTATTTGCGCGGTTTAAGCCTGCGCGGTCGGCGGCGATCGCTTTCGGGGAGTCTGGGCGACCTCCTCGCAACACTCTCCGGCTTTGGTTTGGCTTGGAAGTGGCCCTACCTACGCCTTACAGTTCGAGCTCGAGCCCTCGACAATGGCGGTTGGAGGGTGAGCTCTCTCTCTCTCTCTCTCTCTCTCTCTCTCTCTCGATTCTGTTCACCCTTCTCCAACTGAACTCTCCAACCTCTTTAACTGAAAACCCTCGCGGGCTTATATACCTCTTCAAAATTTGGCGCTGAACCGGGGGTGGTGTAACGGCTTCAATTGCACGTGAGGCCACGTGCATTTAGGTCCAAACGGCGTCGGGGACGATGGGCTTTCCGTCCAACTCCATTTGGTCCTCTGGCAGCCCTTATCTCTTGCGAATTTGGCATGGACTTGTGCTGAGTTGACTTTTGTAGGCCAGCAGGATTGACCGGGCGATTACTCCTTCCTCCGGCGACCATTGGCTGTGATTCCGGTGTCAGTCGACGTGGGATGATCTAAAGTGTTAAACCCCCCACCAATGTGTCTTCGATTGTGGTCGACTGGACATTCAATTTGATCTTCAAAGCTCGGCATGTCATTGTTCATCTGCTCGAGCTCTTTGGGGAAGACGACACTGTTCTGGACCGGTTTGACCGGTCCGACCGGCGGTCTGACCGGTCAGAACTGGTTCCAACTTACCATTTTCCAAACTAAACCCAAATTAATGGGAAAATTTTGCAATTGAACCTCAGAATCGAATCTAGGGCATGAATTTTATCTAAAATTGTGGTTTTTCCCAAAAGTTCACATCAATTTCTATGAAAACCCCAAATATTCATTTAATTGCAAATTGGGGAATTATGCAATTGAAGGTTCAAATGATCAAATTGGGTCAAATTACATGTGCCAATCGATTTAAAATGGTGAAACCCATTGGGCAGTATGTTTAATTTGCAATGATAGTTCTTGAATTGAAAGTAATTTCAAATATGCCCAATTCCAAGGATTAAAATGCAATTAAGTATGTAATTTTGTCAAATTCATGCAATTGAGCAATTTGTACAAATAATTGGGCTAAATTGCAATAAGGGACATTTAGATTGGATGTCAAGATCGTAAAAAATGTCGAAATTGCAAATTAAAAGACTCAATTGACATTTTTTTTCTCAAATTCAATCATATGTGTTACAAATGAACACCTAAAATTGAATATGATTTTGAACTTTTTGTGAGGTCAAAGATACAAGGGATTAAAAAGAAAAATATTGGCTATTTTTCATATTTTGTGACCTCAAATGCTATTTTTCTTGATTTTTCTAATATTTTCCTAATTTCTGAAAATATTAAAAAAATGCAAAAAATATGAAAAATTATTTTTTTTTGTCAAAAATGGTTCCTTAGACTTGGCCAAGGCCACCAAAGTTGATTTTACAATTTTTTGACTTTTTATGGATTTTCCATGAATTTTCTAAGAAATAACCAAAAAAGGTTGATCCAAAATTTAGTGTCAACAGCTGTCCATCTTTGAGAGGAATCTCGCGAGAGGTTTATCTCAAAGACATGTGACACCTAATTTTGATCGAGCACACCTAATTCAGGGAGATTAGGCTGGGAATAGGACCCTTTTCTACTAAGAACCTAGGGATGACACATCCGTTCTGTAGGGTTTGTCGAATATTTTGATCCTTCTGGGGGATCAAGTCGGGAATAAGACTCATTTCTACTAGGAACCTAGGGATGACGCACCCGTTCCGTAGGGATTGTCGAACATTTTGCTGACCCTATATTCTGAGGAATTAACTAGGGTTCGCACAAGCGAGGTGTGCCTAACTTTTAGGCTTTACTAAATGAGCTATTCTGGATTTAAGGATTACCTAAAACCTCACAGAAAGCTGGTTCTGAAATTTGTCTTTTTGACATGCAAGGTGTTGTTCTGGGATTTGGGGACTCCAAGTATCCTGCAGAGAATTCAAACCTGCAATCATTTTGATAAGATTTTTCTGGGATTCAGGGGTTACCTGAAATCTTGCAGAAAGACGATCTTGACTATCGTCTTTTCGATATTAGAGGTGACATTCTGGGATCTAAGTGCTCTAGGCATCCAGCAGAAAGCTCAAACCTATAAAATCGAAATCTCACACAGGGAGATAATTTCAAAGATTGTCTTTTTGACATGGGAGGTGACATTCTAGGATCTGGGTGCTCCAAGCATCCCGCAGAAAGCTCAAACCTATAAAATCGAAATCTCACACAGGGAGATAATTTCAAATATTGTCCTTTCGACATGGGAGGTGACATTCTGGGATCTGGGTGCTCCAGGCATCCAACAGAAAGCTCAAACCTATAAAATCGAAATCTCACACAGGGAGATAATTTTAAAGATTGTCCTTTCGACATGGGAGGTGACATTCTGGGATCTGGGTGCTCCAGGCATCCTGCAGAAAGCTCAAACCTACAAAAAAACTCTTCATAAGAATGTGTGTTCCTGAGATATGGGGTTACCAGGGACCTTGCAGGAAAATAAACTTGAAAGCTCTTCTTCACTGAGCAGGGCATCCTTCTGGAATCTGGGGTTACCATGAGTCCTAGAAGCTTAGACCTGAAAGTTCATTTCTCATTTGCCAAAATATTAGCCTTCTTGAGGTAATGACAGTTATAATGTAGGTAAAAGGCTTCATTTTAACCTACGCAATTATGCAAAAACGACTTAGGACGTTGGAGGTTATCCAAAACATCTCAAAGCATACAAAGATGATCAAGAATCCCTGTAAGGAAAAATCCTTGGATCAAACAATTTGAAGTTTCCAATCAAAGCTTGCTTGCAAGCATTCTATTGGAATATCTCTTGTCAGAAAGGTTTTGTTATCCATTTTCTGACTTGGTCTTTTCATAATAGGAGCACTCGAATTTCCTAACACCCTGTACTTGGGTTTTCGGGACCGTTCGCAGCGCATACATTTAGATCAATTGGGAGGTCTTTATGGGACCGTAATGTTGGGCTTGGACATGGTTTTCGAAAAGGGGACTCATTTTCTGAGTCAAGTCTTTTGCACCAAAAATTTTCTTCATCTGCTCCGGGTTTACAAGTCAAGAACCCTGCAAAAATGAGAAAGAAATCATCTTGCTCGAACTTCTTCGAGCTAAGCTTAGACATTAAACCCTATGCTAACCCAAATGCTTTAATCAGAAAAGACTTCTCAGGGATGTAACATAGGTAGGATTAGGGACCGAAAAAGGCTTATTTTTGGACCAGAATATGTGAAGGGTTTAACATTAGCGATCATCGCAGACTTGTTGCCGATCTAGTCCCTCATAGAGCGCCTTCAGTGTTTGAAGTGAACTGGTAGTCTTTGGAGAACTTCTTTCTTGCGCTAGTGTGGCGTCAACATCCGAATGTGACTTTATCAAATCTCACTAGTGACCTATACATAGGTATCATGCCATCTTTTAGCATTTACAAGATCAAACACGTGATTTACAAGTGTACAAGCATTTGGACGGGCATTGGCCTTGCTTTTACCAAGCACTTTGCTTTTTCTTGATGC
This sequence comes from Rhodomyrtus psidioides, assembly GCA_021437785.1. NCBI lineage: Eukaryota > Viridiplantae > Streptophyta > Magnoliopsida > Myrtales > Myrtaceae > Rhodomyrtus > Rhodomyrtus psidioides. Next base: position 13,903,101 of record JAILYB010000003.1, on the reverse strand, counting down.
CCAAGAATGGAATTTTTCTTTCATTTTTTTTAGGTCCCTTCTTTCTCTTTTGGGAGCCAGGATTTTTCAAATGAATGTGCTAGATGTACAATTTGACTCTCAACACTCAATCATTAGTCCGAGGATTTATATAAATCATATCTTTCTAATTTTTCCGCTCTAGAAGTGGTGTCGCTTCCGTCTTGGAATATGCACTGATCACCAATAGGTTTATGAAACGAATGTACAGGCTCGACTAGGCTGTGCAAAGGATAAAAGTGTATAGGATAGAGAAACGAATGCTTTTCGTCATTTTAAAGCACTTGAGCTATCACAGGAGTTAAAATAACAAGCAACAAACGAAGATTGATGTAAGTCTGAGCAAGAGGATTTCTAACCATTTACCTCATGATACTGCCGGACTTATCTTCAGTTGGCCCCAATGTGGGGTGGCTCTTGACAGGGGTAAAGAATGAAACCGCAACTCAAAGGGGTTATCAATGATTACCTGTAGTGTTTAGGATGAGGAAATGAATCCCTCCGCCATCTCAACCAATGTAATTGATGCGAAGGGTCCTTGTATCCTCATATTCAGGCTTTCCTATTCTCACCCTTCGCTCATCTCTCAAGTGTATGTGGGACGTGTTTGGCTCAGGTTTGCCTTTTGTCTGGAGGAATATTCCCGCTAGATAGCCTAAGCAAGCCATGCCTTTAGAAAGATCATTTTGTTTTTCTCCAGGCGTTTTACTTCGCAAGAGATTCCAATGATGCATCATGTCTACTTTGAACATGCTTGGACAATCTCTGATCTTGACAGGTGTGTAATAAATGCAAGGAATTCATTTTTCAACAAACAATGTTTTATTCCTATGTCCAAGTATGTGAACGCTCATTCTCCTATTCTTTTCATGTCACAAGAAGTGAGAGAGAGACTTTACTGTGTTCTTCTTTTGCTATCTCCCGTCTTCGCCAGACATTCCCGCAAGTAGGATAGAAGAGATATTCTTGTGAGTGAAAGATGGTTTAATCTTTGATGGAATGGATACATATCACCTGGTACTTGGTGTCGAGGTCCCTTCCGTCTAGGGTTTCGCTCGAATGAATTTGATTTCGAGTCTGCTCCTTGGAATCCTACAAGACTGAACACATGCTAGTGTATGTATGGATGAATGATATGCTTATGCAATGACCGTTATGGCGATTCAGATTACTTCGGAACAAGCCACATGACCAATATCTGATTTTATTTCAAGGATAATACTTCTTCACAGCATCTGAATTTACAAGGTGCCCCAATTCTTCTCCTTCAGAGTTTACAAGAATAAATGCTCTTCCTGTGAGAATCTTTTTGACAACGTAAGGGCCTTCATAATTTGGGGTAAACTTGCCTCCCGGGTGGACAGCATTTGACAGAGTCTTTCTTACCACCAAGTCATTCACCTCGAAACTTCTGGTTCTAACTTTTCGATCAAACAACTTGGCCACCCTCTTTTGGTAACTTTGACCATGACAGATTGCTCAAAGACGTTTCTCGTCTATTAAATTCAGCTGTTCATATCTGAGCTTGGAATATTCTGACTCGGAGAGCTTACCCTTTGATAAGACTCTTAAAGAGGGAACCTTAACCTCCACGGGTAGAACAGCTTCCATCACGTATACCAGACTGTAAGGAGTTGCCCCTGTAGAAGTCCTGATTGAAGTTCGATATGCCATTAAGGCAAATGGTAGCCTTTCATGCCAATCCCTATAGTTTTCTACAGTCTTAGCCAAGATCCTCTTAATGTTTTTATTGGTTGCTTCTACTGCCCCATTCATCTGTGGACGGTAAGGAGACGAATTGAGATGTCGAATACCAAAGTGGTTCAGCAGATCATTGTTGACACCTGATTTTTGATCAGTCTTTCATAGTTTATTTTTAAAAAATTCATAAAAAATATATAAAAAGTTAAAAAAATTAAAAAATCATCTTTGGTAGCCTTGACCAAGCTAAAGGAACCATTTTTGATAAAAAAAATAATTTTTCATATTTTTTAATATTTTTTAATATTTTCCAAAAATAGAAAAATACATGAAAAATGAAGAAAAATAGCGTTCGATGTCGTAAAAATATAGAAAAATAGTCAATATTTTTATTTTAATTTCTTTTACATTTTGAACTCATAAATAGTCAAAATTTAAGTTCAATTGCATGTGTTTCTTCACGACGCATAGAGTTGAATTTGGCAAAAAAATGTCATTCGAGTATTTTAATTTGTAAATTTCTACATCTTTTTTAGTCTTGACGTCCAATTAGATCGACCACCATCTACAATAAATGCCCCTTGCTGAATATTTTCGTTTTTGTTTCACATGATTTCATGGTGTAAAACGCCGAGTGGATCCCCAAATATAATCGGGTCGGCATGAGCTCGATAGCTCGTCCAAGACCAAACCAGGGCACGGCGAACCCCATGTGAGTACTCTCGAACTCCTTCGATGCTTCCTAATGCTTTTCTTAGGTTAGATCGTGTGTAGAATGGCTAGAACAGCTAAATCATTCTTGAGCTGTGATTGATAAATAGGACATTACTAGGAATGCCATGTGATTTATTTGCATATCTAGATTCCTTGAGTTGGGCATTTTATTACTGATTGTGATTGCTAGGATAATCACTCTTATCTACATGAATTTCTAGATTTAGGGTTCATACCTTACTCATCCGCATGAATCTCAGGCTAGAAAATTTAGTCAACTTAGGTACCGAAAGGGCGTCAACTCTGACAGTTGGTGTAACTAAGTCCCCGAAACCATTTCTCTGGTTCTCGCAGAATTGAATAGAAACTCCCAACTATTCGATTGGGTGGTCCAATCATACCCTAAAAAAATGATTGGTGGCGACTCCATGGCATGCACACTTAGCACATGTCACTAGACCACACTGAAAGTCGATCACGCATACCTCCGTTGCGATTTGGGTAATGGGCCTTGGGAGAGGCCCGCGTCCGACCAGACAGGACGGCCCATTAGCCCTCGAGAGCCCGACAACCTCAAGAGGGTCGCGACAGACTGGCGACTCTGCTGGGGACTGGTTCTTAACCATTTAGTGGACTTGAGCCGATTAAAAAGTTGATTGATTCTTCTAACCTAATTTTATGCAGATGCTCTCGAAAGTGAGGTGTATATGCTAACGAATGTGTTAGATGTTTTTGTAGACGGGAGAAATAAGGGGTGAAGTGCTTGTTAACTTTGTTTTATGCAGGCAAGAGTTTTGGATGTATGATTGTGTGGATGTTTATATTGAAGCGGTGATTGTTAAATAAAATGCATGTCTTTTGCTTTAGCACGACACAATGAATACACACAATTGCGCCTAAAACCCCAGGCGCCCTCTTTAGGAACACAATAGAAGGAATTGAAAATGGAATCTCCGTGAGGAAAAACATGGGGTAATCCACTTTTCAATTCCGCTCACTTCGAACTATGGATTGAGTCCCAATGCAACGATAGTTGTGCAATGGAATCGGCTCTTCCCAGAATTCGAGGTGAGAACCTTGGCTTTAGGTACCAAGCCCTATCTTTTGATTTTTAGGAGTTTTCCCTCACTTGTCTCATGCGTTTGTCTATGGAAGGTTAGTATACCTAACACTGCTAAAAATACAGAGAAGCTTGATTTTCTCTTAAGTTTGGTTGGTAAGACTTTTCTATCCCTCGAACTTGTTACAGCTCTTAATCATTATATTCATTGCATAATTCCAGTGATTAGATTAAATGCCATTTTGAGGATAGATAGGTGTGTTTTCCTCCCAATGTTCTTGATGGAAGATGAAGATGGTGTCATCCCATTACGAGCGCCAAGTGGACAAGAAGAGCCTGCTATGGACATCATTGAGGTATCATCTAATGAAGATGACGATTTGGAATAGGTGATCCTGAAGTCACGTCTCAAAGATCGAAACTGGGGCATCTCTAAGTATTAAGATCACATTCCTTTGTTTTAATTTTCATTTCTGGCCTTCTTGTATAGGATTTATTTTGCTGAGATCCTCTCTATCTGATCCCTTATATTGATTGTATTAGGGATCTATTTGTGTTTATATACATTCAGATTGAAATTTGTTGTATTTCTATTGACTTGTCATTGGAATGTGATAGTGGCATTTCTTCTAATCACTCGAATACTCCAAAATCAATTTTATAATTCCTTTGGATGAAATTGAAATTGGAAGTCTTATACAACCTTTTGGCCGTATAGGGCAATACAATCCCAATTTCGCCAGAAGGAACTATAAACTTGAATTGGTTCATGCATGTTTTGCATCATTGGTAATCCACAATAATTGATCAAGAGTATTCGTGTTTTTCAAATTTAATGAAAAGATAGATATCCAAATTACTCTCGTTCTTAGCAAACGGCTTTAATTTGGATACCGTATCTTCAATTGAATTTAAAACACATCGTAATTGTGTACTTTTGAACATTCCATTGATTTTCTTGGAATTGATCAAAGGCGATTATCGTGAATTACATTCCTTTCAATGATATGCTTTCCTTTGAGGAATATTGATAAAAGCTTTTGCACAAGTCCAAAACCCTTGTAAAAGCTCTTATCCCTATTAATCACAAGTAAGCATAAAATTGAAAGGATTTATGCTTTATTTTTCAAATTCTTTCTTCTGATTCTGCCTTTTCATTTGAAACAGGTTAAAAACAAGTAGAGAAGAGAAGTCTTTTTGTGGATAATCGCGGTGGGAGGTTCCTTTATCCGATCATAAGCAAGATTAAAAAATCAAGATGTACACGCTCGAATCATCAATGTCAAAGCGCAGCTTGCCTAGGTTGAGAGTGGTCAGGTGTTCGAGAAAGTCAGCCATACAGAAGTTGAGACACACACATTAGAGCTTTCATTCATTTCGCTCAATCGAGGGACCTTAAAAGCAGATCATACAAATCATCGGGGTGGAAACATAAAACCGCAATGAGCCCTAATTAGCATCACAAAGGAACCAAGTTGGCCCTCCATATTATTGATGCTTTGCTTATACTCACCACCTCGAGACTCGAGATCTGCAAGCTTAAGAAGAAGGCGTTTACATTCCCCTTTAAGCTCGGCAACCTTGGTCCCGTGATCTTCGGCGGCTATTTCCAGGTCCCGAACTAGTCCTCTCCCATGGGCTATATCCGCGGTAATGCTGTCAAGCCTTTCTTCCTGCCACTCACATTGAAACTTCAACACGACATTACGACGGTCGTGCTCATAGGTGGTCAGGGATAAGGCCAAGCGCTCCACCAAATTTCCCCTCTCGCGAAGCAACATCGAGACTCGCTTGTTGGCGAACTCAACAGCCTTTCTGTGACTATCGGCCACAAGGTTGGCCAACACCAAGCAGTTGGACCGATCCTCATAGCGAGCTCGCAAAACGTGAGCCACGGTAGCTTTTCGATGAGCGACACGGTAAGTCTCTAAAAAGTTTATAAAGAGGGTTGGGAAGATTCTATATTCCCTCTCTAAATTAGTGCCCTCGATGGAGGTGGTGTCTATTTCCACGAGCAAAATGCGGATTTCATCTTCAGTTTCTGGGTGATCGGCTATATGAGCATAGCCTCGACCGAGGAGGTTATAGAGTTTTTCCCACTGGGCCAAAATTTCGGCCGAGAAAGCGCAAATAGGAGAGGAGGTCATTTTCGTTGGAGTGAGGGAGAAGAAGATGAGTGTGGTAGAGTGATTAAAATAAGAAAAGGCAATTATGTAAGAGTGTTAATCTTCTCTGCATTAACTCCTCCTTTTATAGCAACTCGAGAATGAAGAAAGGCACAGCAATAATGCTCGTGGAGCCAAGTTAATTGGGTAAAGCAGTGGTGGCTCTTTCGGTGAACCATCAGATCTGTCCCAGTCCGCGATTTCAGGCTTGATAAACCTAAAAAAGTTGTAAAAAGATATGTCGGTGTCACCATATTAAAATTGAGCGGGAGTTAAGCGCAACTATCGAAAAAAGTTGCGAAAGGATTTGGCGGTCCCATCATATTAAAAAACTGAGCAGGAGGCGAGCGTTGTTCCACCTTTTTGAAAATAAGTGGGAGACAGACATGGATATCGAGAAAAGGAAATCGATTTGGTGTCCCTCCACGTTGAAAAGAAGAAAGAAGACGACAAAGCGGGAAATACGAAATCTTGGGAGCAACGCTTGCTTGACGATCTTCATCCATGTTTAAAGAACGTTTCATGGGCATACAGAACCACTCAAAAGAAAATTTAGAGAGAGTGAGCATACATGAGAGAGTAGAGAACCCTGAGTGAGCAAAAATTGATCGAACATTTTTCGATCCAACATGTTTGAGGGTTACCATCAGTTGCTAGAGGCGACTGATCCAAAAATCTCAGAAAATGAACTACTGAGAGATCTCGAAGATTCCAGGATGGCGTCTGGTACCAGAACCACAGAACCCAACCCTTTCGGCAACGAAGTTCAGGATCTCAACAGCGACGACAACAGCAGCAGCGATGGTCAATCTCGGAAAAGGAAACTTCGCCAGTGCCACACTCAGAATGAAATCCAAGAGCTTGAAGCTTTCTTTAGTGAATGCCCTCTCCCGAACATGAAACAAAGAAATGAATTGGGCCAGAAGCTAGGGATGAAACCTTTGAGGGTCAAGTTTTGGTTTCAAAATAAGCGAGCCAAATTGAGGGCTCAACACAGACGTCAAGAACTTGCGATTCTAAAGGAGGAAAACGAAAAGCTTCGAGCGGAGAACATGAGGTATAAGAAAGCTCCCAGCACTATCGCTTGCCTTAATTGCGGTGGCCTTATCACTCTCGGCGAAATGTTCCTTGATAAGCCTTATATGAGGATTGAAAATGCTCATTCACCACCCCACTCCCTCGAACCATCTTCGATACAATCGGATTTTGTTGGAGATATGCATGAACAAATCAATTCTACGAAGTCAATATCGATGCCTTCTAAAGGATGTGATATGCGTCACCATGATTGGAGTTTCCTTAACGATGAGCTTACTATCACGACCGACCAATCCAAAGCTGATGAATTCCCTCCACAACAATTTCCGGCTCGATCAAATTCTACTGGAAATAGGCCAGAGAGCAATAGCCAAGTTGTCAACACTGTTCCGGGTCGCAAGAAGACGAGGGTCAATTGGTCCCCCGAGCTTCATCTCAAGTTCCTTAGTGCGGTTCAGCAACTAGGGATCAACTCAGCATATCCAACGCGCATACTTGAGATCATGAACATACCAGGACTCACTAAAGATGGAGTCGCGAGTCACCTCAAGAGCTACAGAAGGGCGCTAAGACAGCGCCACACAGCACTGAACCTGAAAGAACTCAACTTGTGCCTAAACACTAGGCATGGCTATAACTATAATTCCCCTGAAGTAAGAAATACCCTGCCGAATCTAGGCACCGACCAAGCTGGTAGCAGCACCATCGACTACTTGGGCGCTAATCAGAATATTCCCCCGAATCATCTCAGCACCCCTCAAGAGTATATGCCACAAGTGCAGCAGGTACGAACTCCTTGGTTTGAGCAGCAACTTTTCGCTAGTGCTCTTCCTATCCCCGATCAACATATTGCGCCTAGTGTTCAAAGATCTGCCCGGCTTGGGCATATGATTTCGGAAGATCAAGCGGGCGGATGCTTTGAGGATTTTTGTTTCTCCCATTCCCAAATGGAATGTGCTTTTGATAGTGAACCGATCAATCATCCTCTTATAATCTCGAGCAACGACGAAGGTTCTAGCTCGAAGAATCATATCGCTCACAACAGAAACAGGAATCCTTCAACGCCAAGCGATGATGGTCAACCCGAATATCAGTTGCTCGAAGAATCAAAAGATTTCCTTGATGAGGAGCTCCATATCTGGATCGATCAGTTTAAAACTGATGGACTTATGAAGTTATGATCCAAAATGACGATTATATGTCTGATTCATGGTGTAGCTGGCTGATCACCGAGAATCCTCAAGGGAACTAGGCACATGTGAATGGATGTATCATTAATCTTTCTGTCATAAAGTCTTCCATGCAAGATAATCTTCCTTAATGCCTAGAGTTAATCTGGGGCAGCGATCAGTACTACCTGCGAGCATCATCATGCTTGAGTACGACAATCCCTTGTTAGATTAGAGTCGAGGCGAATCAATTGAACGCCACGAAGAAAAACATTTAAATGCTTCACATAGGAAAATGCGAGCAAAAGCCCGAGCGAGCTCAAAGACGGTTAGCTCTGTATCGTTCTAAGGGACCTTTAGTCGTTATGAACTCTAAATTGAGCTTGTTTCATTCTCGATGGGGGTCGCTAACTGCTTCAAGAATTTTATAACAAAAAACGAACCAGTTAGGGACGCCAATAGTGCTTTGTCCTGGTAGTCAGTGAACTGGAAGTGGTACGAAACGTCAGGAGTTCGATCTCAGGATTGAAAAATCATTTTATCAGTTTGTCTATCACCCGATGAAGTTCAAAGAGATTCGACGCAGATGACTATAGAACTTGGGGCAATTCGAAAATCATCGATTCATTTTCATCAAGCGGCGAAGTTGGTATTGTAAAATGTGAAGCACGCAAATGACAAATCCGAAGCAGAAGGAGATGAATCATGATTCGCTTATCCAAGGTCGGGATTTCAACCTTCGACTAAAGCCAAATCTAGGATGAGTTTTTGATCTTGCCCACTCGACAAAACCCATCTCCACTGAAAATGGGGGCAAACCATTCCTACATCTGGAAAGCATGTCGAAGCCGAAGACATCAAATTCATCGTTTGATCCGTGGGGCAAGTCCCCGAAGCAATAGTTATCATCCGCAGAGCGTAATGGAATCCATCCTTTCAATGTAAAACACATTTGGCCGCGGAGCCACCCATTTGGTAAAAAGAACGTATCGTTCCTAAATGATTTTCAATCAGATGCGGGGATAATGTTCTCTTATTTTCCTCTCAGGTGATGAACAGAGATGAGGCACCCAAGAAGCCATGCATTCAAATAACAAAACAGTGCATGAAACACGCCCAAAAAGATGAATGAATCTCCTCCGACGTAAATCCTCGAGGTGGATTCGTTGCCCAACCAGACGAAGAAATCATGGCCACAAGCTTGAGGGCCGGCTTCTACAATCCGCACATTGGCATGCAGAATGGAATTCAAATCAAGAGTAAAGTAGTATCGTCCCAATTTGTTTTGAATTTGGAAACCCAAAATAATGCTTAATATTTATCCTTGGCAGGAGCTCGCCATCAGGGCACACATGTAAGTTTCATTTTTCTCCAAAAACCAAGAAGTCGAAAGAACTTTAGAACACCCAACAATCTTGTGTTACTATGTGAAGTGCAGATTTTCACAACCCTTGTACACTCGTTGGAGCATATGACCAAGGGTAAGATGTATCGTTCCAATTTTTGTAAAGTTTTAGAATATACAATGACATATCCCTTTTATATCTCCAGGATCTCCAGCCTCGATGGGCAGGTAAGTATCCCTTTTCCCAATTCATTGGAGATTAAAAACTTTCAGAATTAATTCGATTCTCACATCTAAAAAGACATAGAATTCTTACTTCATTGACATTCATGTTTTAAAACATGAGATTGTCTGAACATGAATTACACATGTATGGTGCATCATAAAATCCCTTTGAAGGATAAATCTTGATGAAATGAAATGAATTTTTCCAATAAGAGTCGTTTGAACTGTTCAAAAGGGTATTTTCTCATAAGAGAAGCGAGCCTAATCCAAACACGTCCCATACACACTTGAGAGATGAGGAGATTGGAAATGATAGCGAAACCTTAACCTATGGATATAAGGGTCATTCGCAACGATTACATGGATCGAGATGACAGAGGCATTTATTTCTTCATTCCAAACACTACAGATGCCCATTGAGAACCCCATTGAACGGCGATTTTCATTCTCAACCCTGTCAAGAACCACCCCACATTGGGGCAAATGAAGGTTAGTCCAACAGTATCAGAAAGTAAACGGTTAGAAATTTTCTTGCTCGGACTAACATAAATCTTTGTGTGTTGTTTATATGATAATCCAAGTGTCATAGGATGACGAGAATGATTCATTTCTCTATCCTACACACTGTTATCCTTTGCACAACCAAGTTGAGCCAGCAAATTCATTTCATCAACCTATTGGTGATCATTGCATATTCCAAAGCAAAGGCAACATCACTCTAGGAATGGAAGCGTGCCAAAGTTTAAGTTGCATATCTAGCATGATTGCCGAAAATCCTAGCTCCAAAAGAAAAGAAAAACACGGGATTAAAAAAAGGGGGAAAAGAAAAATCCCTAGACATCAAGAAAAAGCAAAGTGCCTGGTAAAAAGCAAGGCTGATGTCTATTCAAAATATCCCCAGTAAAGTCTAGAGAGACGATGAAAAGACCCTGCAAAGGAGTTAGATCAAGATGACTACTCTCCAAATGTTGTCGTGCTCAAATTGCAAACACACAAACAGACGGTCTCTTAATGTAACAAGAGACGCTTTTAAACATCCTTGTGCGCTCTAAAAGAGGAGTGTACACTTCAAGAAATGGAGATGTTCTTCGAAGGACATGTGGCAAATTTGCAATGATCACCAATGTCAAACCCTTCACAATTTCTGGGCAAAAAATAAGCCTTTTTCGGTCCCCAATCCTTCCAATGTTACAACCCTGAAGTAGTCTTATCTGACTAAGACACTTGGGTTAATGTATAACTTAGCTCAAAGAAGTACGAGCAAGACTATTTCTTTCTCATTTTGCAGGGTTCTTGACTTGTAAACCCGGATCAGATAGTGAAAAATTTCGTTCAACGGCCTTGACTCAAAAGTGAGTCCCCCTTGGAAACCGATATCCAAGCCTAACACTACGGTCCCGTGAAAGACCTCCTGATCGGTCGAAATGTATGCGTTGCGAATGATCCTGAAACCCAGGCACAGGTCGGTAGGAAATTGAGCACTTTCCCTATTAAAGATCATTATCACAGAGCAGTGAGGAGCCTTCTTGGGTGAGAAATACTCCAATGGATGTTTTGAGCAAACTCTTTTTGAAATTTTCAAATTGTTTGATCTAGAGTTTCCGTGCAAGGAATTTATGATCACATCTGTATATGGCAGGAATGTTTTGGATAACCTCCAACAATCAAAATGCACATTTCATGACTAAAACTTAAGTCGTAGAATTTTGTCAGTTAGACAATTATTGTCTTCCCAAAGATTACTAATATCTTCTTGGCGAGGAAAATTTTTTCAGGTCTAAGCTTTCTGCAGGACTTTTGGCCACCCCAAAGACTGGGTGCGTCATCCTTAGGTGAAGCCTTTTAGTAGGCAAATCTTTTCTAAGACCGATCCACAGAATGATCGAGTCTCCGACTAGCCCCGAAGAGCGTACTAGCCCCGAAGAGCGGGTACGTCATCCTTTGATTCATATCAATTTGGAATCTCATAAATGGTAGAAACCGCCTGAAGGGTCAACTCAATGGTAGAAACCGCCTGAAGGGTCAACACAATGGTAGAAACCGCCTGAAGGGTCAATGTATGGTAGAAACCGCCTGAAGGGTCAACCAATGGTAGAAACCGCCTGAAGGGTCAAAACAATGGTAGAAACCGCCTGAAGGGTCAATGTATGGTAGAAACCGCCTGAAGGGTCAACCAATGGTAGAAACCGCCTGAAGGGTCAACTCAATGGTAGAAACCGCATAAAGGGTCAATGAATGGTAGAAACCGCCTGAAGGGTCAAAGGACTGGTAGAGACCGCCTGAAGGATCAACCCAATGGTCCGATCCACCATACGGATCAAAACCTTGATGAATCCCGAACGCGTGATGAGTCGTTTTCCCTAATAAGCCTTACATTAGGCAAGCCATTTCTAGTTTAGTCCACCACACGGATCAAAACCCTTGGCAAATTCCCAAATGTGGGATGCGTCTTCCTTAGGTTCCTATCAGTTAGGAATCCCATTATGGTTTGACCTACCATACAGGTCAGAGCTTAACATCCCCAGGACACTCCGATGACAAGTCCTTAGGAATCTACTTGAACCCATCAGACACAGCAAATGCCGCAAGCATTCGGCAGGTAAGGGGCAGGGAAGTCTATCTACTCCTTAACTTTCTTACATCATATCAGGGAATTGAATGAGCACATCTCTTTTTAAGGAAAAGCACACATTGATGGGCATGAAAATTGGATGTCATGATTTCTTTTCTTTTCCCAGTCGAGTTGTTCGGAACACAGGTGTCACCTTGTCTTTGAGAGAAACCTCTGACGAAATTCCTCTCAAAGAGGGGCAGCTGTTGACACCTGATTTTTGATCAGTCTTTCATAGTTTATTTTTAAAAAATTCATAAAAAATATATAAAAAGTTAAAAAAATTAAAAAATCATCTTTGGTAGCCTTGACCAAGCTAAAGGAACCATTTTTGATAAAAAAATAATTTTTCATATTTTTTAATATTTTTTAATATTTTCCAAAAATAGAAAAATACATGAAAAATGAAGAAAAATAGCGTTCGATGTCGTAAAAATATAGAAAAATAGTCAATATTTTTATTTTAATTTCTTTTACATTTTGAACTCATAAATAGTCAAAATTTAAGTTCAATTGCATGTGTTTCTTCACGACGCATAGAGTTGAATTTGGCAAAAAAATGTCATTCGAGTATTTTAATTTGTAAATTTCTACATCTTTTTTAGTCTTGACGTCCAATTAGATCGACCACCATCTACAATAAATGCCCCTTGCTGAATATTTTCGTTTTTGTTTCACATGATTTCATGGTGTAAAACGCCGAGTGGATCCCCAAATATAATCGGGTCGGCATGAGCTCGATAGCTCGTCCAAGACCAAACCAGGGCACGGCGAACCCCATGTGAGTACTCTCGAACTCCTTCGATGCTTCCTAATGCTTTTCTTAGGTTAGATCGTGTGTAGAATGGCTAGAACAGCTAAATCATTCTTGAGCTGTGATTGATAAATAGGACATTACTAGGAATGCCATGTGATTTATTTGCATATCTAGATTCCTTGAGTTGGGCATTTTATTACTGATTGTGATTGCTAGGATAATCACTCTTATCTACATGAATTTCTAGATTTAGGGTTCATACCTTACTCATCCGCATGAATCTCAGGCTAGAAAATTTAGTCAACTTAGGTACCGAAAGGGCGTCAACTCTGACAGTTGGTGTAACTAAGTCCCCGAAACCATTTCTCTGGTTCTCGCAGAATTGAATAGAAACTCCCAACTATTCGATTGGGTGGTCCAATCATACCCTAAAAAAATGATTGGTGGCGACTCCATGGCATGCACACTTAGCACATGTCACTAGACCACACTGAAAGTCGATCACGCATACCTCCGTTGCGATTTGGGTAATGGGCCTTGGGAGAGGCCCGCGTCCGACCAGACAGGACGGCCCATTAGCCCTCGAGAGCCCGACAACCTCAAGAGGGTCGCGACAATCATCGACGATCTTGTTGTTCAGGTTGGACCCATTATCTGTAATGATTGCTTGAGGGGTACCATATCAGGATATTATGTCCCTCTTAATAAACCTTGCCACATTTCTCGCGGTGACATTCTTGTAAGAACTGGCTTTTATCCATTTTGTGAAGTAATCAATCGCCACCAGGATGAAGCGATGACCATTTGAAGCCGTTGGATTGATAGGGCCTATCATGTCTATCCTCCACATAGGAAAAAAGGCCAAACTTCAAACATTTGATGTAATTCATTCGGAGGCGTATTAATCTTATCGCCGTATATTTGGCACTGGTGGCATGACCGGACATGTTGACAACAGTCTGATTCGATGGTCATCCAATAGTAGCCAAGCCGCATGATCTTTTTGGCGAGGAGATGGCCGTTCATGTGCGGCCCACATATACCTTAATGGATCTCTTTCATGAGATCATTTGCTTCTTTGGCATTTACACACATTAACAGAGTGGAGTCAACTGATCTCTTATACAGAATTTGTCCACTGAGGAAGAACTTGCTGGCCATCCTGGTCATGTATCTTTGGTCTCCTGCTTGACACCCCTCAAGAAACTCCCATTTTAAGAGATAATTCTTGATGTCATAATACCACGGTTCTCCATCAAACTCTTCTTCGATTAGCATACAATAGGCCGACTTTTCAACTATGCCGATCCTTAGCAGCTCTATCTCCATCCCACCAGTTATTCGTAACATCGAGGCTAGGGTGGCTAAAGCGTTTGCAAACTGATTATGAGATCTTGGAAGGTATTCGAATGACACCTCTTCGAACTTAAGTGTCAATTCTTCAAGGTATTCATGATAAGGGATGAGCTTTGCGTCTTTCGTCTTCCACTCTCCTTGTGTCTGTGAAATGATGAGCATGGAATCCCTGTAAACTTGTAGCTTAGGTATTCCCATGGAAATGGCCAATCGTAGGCCTAGAATACACGCCTCGTATTCTGAGATGTTGTTGGTGCACGGAAAAGTCATCTTCGCCGCAACAGGATAATGTTGATCATCAAGGGATATCAATACTGCCCATGTGTCGGCTCCAGATAGGTTGACAAAGCCGTCGAAATATATGACCCACCTATCTTCTATCAGGTTCAAAATTTGGTCTTCGGCTTTCATTTTTTCCAAAGACTCGCAAGTGGGCGAGTTTTCTGCCAACATGTCTGCTATGGCTCTTCCTTTTACTGATTTTTGTGAAGAACATCTGATGTCGAATTCAGACAACAACACCTGCCACTTTGCTAATTTCCCAATTAAGGCGGGCTTCTCCAAAAGGTATTTGACAGGGTCATTTTCTGTCACCAACTGAATATGATGATATAGGGTATACTGCCTTAATCTGCGAAGTACCCATACAGTTGCCACACATGCCCTTTCAACAGGTATGTACTTTGCTTCAAATGGTGTGAATTTTTACTCAAGTAGTAGATGGCTCTTCCTTTACCATCCATCTGGCTTGTTTGGGCAAGTAAGACTCCCAAAGATTTCTATTGTATAGTCAAATATAAGGTCAAGGGATGACCTGGGATGGGCGGCACAAGTACTGGTGGTGTGACTAGATAGCCCTTGATCTTTTGGAACGCCTAACTGCATTCTGTGTCCCATGTTACTTTTGTACCTTTCTTGAGTAGTTTGAAGATCGATTTAGCCACATCAGACAGCTGATTGATGAATCTGACAATATAGTTCAGTCTCCCCAGAAGGCTTCTCACTTCTTTTACTATGGAGGGAGTTGCTAGATTATGGATGGCTTGGATCTTTGAAGGATCAATTTCAATGTCCCTGTTACTGACCATGAATCCGAGAAGTTTCGCAGATTTTTCCCCAAACACATATTTGTTAGGGTTTAACCTAAACTTGTATTTGCGCAGCCGCTCAAATAACTTTCTTAACACCCGTATATGATCATGTCCCTTCTTGGACTTGGAGATCATGTCATCGACATATACTTCAATTTCCTTATGGATCATATCATGGAATAATGTGACCATAGCCTTCTGGTAGGTGGCCCCTGCGTTCTTTAGTCCAAAAGGGCATAATCTTGTAGCAAAAATTTCCCCAAGGTGTGGTAAAAGCAGTCTTTGGTTTGTCCTCCTGTTTCATGAGGATTTGGTTATATCTAGAGAATCCATCCATGAATGGGAATAATTCATACCCCGTAGTACTATCCACCAACACATCAATGTGAGGTAGTGGAAAATCATCTTTTGGGCTTGCTCTATTCAGATCTCGGTAATCCACGCAGATCCGAACTCTACCATCCTTCTTCATGACGGGGACTATATTTGCAATCCAGTCCCATTATGGGATAGCTTCAATAAAGCCTACCCGGAGAAGCTTCATGACTTCTTCCTTAATTTTGTCTTCTAACTCGGCTTTCATCCGTTTGCTGCCTGGTATGACAGGTTTGACACTGGGATCCGTGGGCAATGCATGTTCCACAATTTTAGGATCCAAACCTGGCATGTCAGCATAAGACCATGCAAAGAAATCTTGATACTCCTTCAATAATTCTGTGAACCTGAGTCTTTCATTTCGGGATAAATGTCCACCGATCTTGACTTCCTTGATATTTGTGGAGTCCTCTAAGTTAATAACAACTGGTTCTTCTGAAGTAGGAGGCATTGATTCTTTGAAGGCACTCCATTCTCTGCGAATAGACGCATAACCTTCATCCTCATCTTCCTCAATGCTGTAGGAACAGTCCATGTGGCGATCCGAATCGCATAACAACCTGGTATATATGTTTGAGATGACATGCCTGAAATGTCATGAACATGGTTAGTCTGTATTCTTATATAAAAATGCAATGCATGAGTGTGGAAAACCTTTTCGAAAGAGTTTTCAAAATAAGTGCAAGTGTAAATGGGACTAGTCCTCATATCATCGGACATCCTTGTCCTCTCAAAAATCTTTTGGAAATCAGGAATCATATGGAAAATCAGGCCTCAAGCTTCCATCTGGAAGACTAATTATCATCATCGGGCTGATTTGTAGTTTCATATGTTCTTAACAAAACTTGTGTGATTTTATTGAATGCAAGATGGGCCGCATTACAAGCTATTCTGTTTGGACCAATGGCCGAAAATCCAAAGGCGTTTTCCTATTTATGTCAGATGACAGGAATTGAAAGTGCAACAAAATGCAGAAGATTCTAAGTGCGGTATTTAAAAGTGGGGGAAAGATTTCTTTACTCAGTGGTAGTGGCTTCATCACTCAGCCACTCTATGACGACATTCACAAAGTCATCTTCCAGGAAAAGGTTCGCCAGATTTGGCTCTGTCGTTGGGATTATATCTTCTTCTGACAACCACATAGAATTCTTGTTGAAATATTCGTTCAAAGGGATGCTGAACATCTGAGACCTGCCTTTCCAGATCTGAGAACTAATGAATGAACCTCTCGGGTTGTTCTGGCTTCCACGGCGTCCCAGGCTCTTGCCTCGGCCTATTGTCTTAGGGGCGGACTCGCCCAGGTGGGTTCCCTGATATCCCAAACCCATCTTGAATTCGTTAGACTTTAACTGCAAAGGGGTTCTCATTCCCTGACTATATTTGCCCAGACCTTCCCCAGGGTTATATCCATATGCGAGTAGCATCTTTGCTGGTAAAAGGTTGACTTCAGAAATGCGGGGAGTTCTTATTTTTGTGCCCGCGGGAGTGTGCACCGCTACTACCAACTCCAGGAAATGATAGCTTGCCTCCATCTTAACTTCGGGCTCGATGTAGGGAATAGTGCTGTTCTGATATGTTCGGAGGTCGACTTCTCCATGCACGGTAATCTTCTTCCCATCCACTACAAAGCGCACTTTTTGATGCAAGCTCGAGGGTACGAATCTTGCTACATGGATCCAACGTCTCCCTAGCAGAAATCCGAATGCACTAGGCAGATCCATTACTTGAAAATTTATGGAGAACTTGGTTGGGCCGATGAGCACTTCTAGCTCAATCTCTCCTACCACAGTTTTCTTCATCCCATCGAAACCTCTCACTGCTGTTTTGGAGGTATTAATCGTCTCTTCTTTGATGCCTAAACTTCTTAAGGTAGCCAGCGGACATATGTTGAAAGCAGATCCGTTGTCAATCAGTACATGTGCTATTCTCTTTCCGTTACATTGCGCAGAAATGTACAAGGCCTTGTTGTGTCCTCTTCCTTCCATAGGAAAGTCTTCATCTGAGAAGCTCAATTGATCTTTTAGGAGGATTGCTCCTACGAAGTCCCCTAACTGCATATCATTAATCGTTTCCGGGACATGTACTTCGTTTAGTATTTTTAACAGTGCATTCTTGTGCTTCTCTGAATTAATGAATAAATCCAGTAAGGATATTTAAGCTGTCATCTTCCTTAACTGCTCTATCACTTCTAACTCGCTGGTTTTAATGATAGACATGAGTTTTTCTGCGTCTTCCTTTGAGACTTTTTTCTTTTCGGACTCACCCTCCATAGGGGCATAAAATCGTCCAAATCTCATTACTGCGTCTACTTCCTTTGTCCCATAGTCCCAAGGGACAGCTTTAGGATCGTACTCTTCTATTAGAGGGACTTGTATGGTTATTGTTGTCGAACCAGGTTCCTCTGGTTTAGTTGTATAGTCCGCCTCCTCTTTCGGCAATTGGATCACAACAGGTTTGATTAAGCAATCTTCCACCTCATTCAAGCTATCCAGCTCTTCTAATCTGATTACCACAGTCGTAGCAGCTTCGATCATTGACATAGTGTCATCAAAGTGTTTTGTAAAAGACTTTTCCATGATCATCCATTCCTCCCAATCCGTCTGGTATGATATCCTCCATTCTCTAATAGAAACTAAGAGGAGCATAATATTTCAGTTTAAAGTTGTATCCTCCAGAATCCTGACCCAGGTTGTCTATGATATCCCCTATTTCGAGTGCTTTAGCCACGAATCTGCTATCTGCTAGACTTCGCTTCTTGGCCTCCAGTTCGTCCTCATCAAATTCTTCTTCCAGTTTAGTGATCGGCCAAAGATTGCCTACCAAATTTTCGTGGGGAATATCCCACGTGTTTCCCTGCTCAGTCCTGATCATAAAATGGCTTCTTTCCAAGGTTAAAGAGGCATTGATTCCCTCGAATTCTTTATCAGTAGCGTCTGACATTATCCCCAAGCTCATCATCTTGGCGATACATAGTTTCTTCATGTCAACAGGGATCTTCCCTCCTTTTGGGTATGACGAAGCGATTGCCAGAATGTCAGTTGGCTTAGACATATTCACCTTCATCTTGAGGTAGTTTTCCTCCTCTTCAGTGAAGATTGCCCCAATTGCTTGATGCTCAGGGAGTGGATTTTCCTGTACGTTCGGAGTTATATTGTCAAATTTCAGAATTTGACTGTCGATCAGAGCCTGTACCTTAAGCTTAAGGGTGTAGCAATTATCGACATTATGTCCCTTTTTGCCCATGTGATAGACACAAGTCTGGCTCTCGTCAAAACCTGGATACTTGACAGAATTTGTCCTAGGTGGTTCCTTCGCTACCAAGTGTTGCTCTAGAAGCATCGGGAGCAACTTGGACAAAGGCCTCAGGAGCTGAGAAAACTCCCTTTGGGGTTGCTTCTTTATAGGCTCCTGTCCCTTCGGCATCGACCACGACGATCCTCCCTTGGTCTGATTAGAATTGTTGAACGTCTTGGGCTTACGGGGATCTGGTATGAACGCTATGTCAAGCCCGGCCTCTTTCTCCCTATTTAGGGGATACTATTTTCTGGTAGAAGCTTCATGCTGCCTCCTTTCTCTTAAAGCCCATTCGAGCCTTTCTGCCACCTTTATCAGGTGTATAAAGGTTTGGCATCCAGAGGTGTTTAATCTGTCGAAATATTCGTAAGGGAGTGCCTTCAGAAATAGATCAATCAGCTCGTCTTCGGGGATTGACGGCTTTACTTGGGTTGCCAAAGCTCGCCATCTCTGGGCGTATGTTATAATCAGATCGCCCCTTGTCTTTGAGGTTCGTAGAAGGTCTTCTCTCGTCGGGGCCGTAGCCGTGTTGAACTTATACTGTCTGAGGAAGTCCTCTGCAAGATCTTCCCATCCGTCATAATCATCTAGGTCCATTTCAATGAACCATGCCAAAGCAGCGCCAGCCAAACTTTCTTGGAACGTGTTCATCGGCAGTTGAACATAATCTGAATATTGCGACATCTTGCGCAGATAATATTTGAGGTGAACGCGTGGACAGCCTGTCTCAGTATACTTCCTCACGAAATCTGGCTCCTTGTAGTCAAGAGGGGTCTCCACCTTAGTGAAAGGAGATATCTTGTCGAAGCGGGCCAACTCATAACCCTGACTGCTTAAACATTCCTCGATCTCGGCTAATCTCTTAGCCTCCACTTCGGTTTTTACAGTCTGCTTCCCCTTTTCATCCTTCTCAAGGTTGATGACAATTGGGGGTGCCTTCTATTGTGACTGGATGTTCGGCATACGGACATCCTCCTCGGTACGTTGGGCATCGTCCACTGTCTCTTTATCAGCTACATCTGGCGCAAAGGACGGATTTGAATTATTTTGGTTAGGAGGCACTGCCTGTCTGGCTTGGGAGGCTTCCAGCATTGCCTTAATATCAGCCATCATGGTTGCCATAGCAGTCATTTGATTTTCTAGCATGCCCTCTCGCGGGGTCAGTTCTTGTTGTTCCATCCTTGTTTTTAGTCGCGTGCGAAAGCGATGTGTTGGTAATTTCGTGATTAGAGTGCACTTGTTTAAAAGGAATTTCAGTGAATATTTCTTTTGTATTGACAAAAAGAGGCACTTAATTCCTTTAGTTGCATGTTTTCTGTTGGTGAATGAGAAAAAGGACTACCTTATGAGCCTTAGTCTCATGTGAGTAGTTCTTTTAATCATTCACCAAAAGAATTCATGAAATTAAAAGAAGCATAATTTTTGAAGATGGTTTTTTGATGTATTTGTAAAACATGTCCACATTCATGCTCATGTGTCCAAAATAATATCTAGTACAAATGAGAATGTATGAAAAGGCATCGCAATGTTTGCTCATTTTACACTTGACAGAATAGTCTATTCAAGTCTAAGACGCTTGAGGTCTAAGATATCCTCATCGTCCCAATATGGATTCATCTCTTCAGTCTGGGACTCTTCCTCTTCTAAATATGACGGCGACCCCATATCTTCGGGTATGTACAGCTCCACTCCAGGCACGTACGGTACAATATACTCAGGTATATAAGGCTCGACAAAGCTGCGTCTGGTTGCCTCAAAGTGCTGGATGTACTCAGTGGTGGCCCTGTGAATGTTCTCCTTGCGAGTCATATTCTCTGGACAGCTTATATCTTCAGCTTGAGAGTTCTTCAGAGAGTGAATAATAAACGCCACTTTGGCTTCGAACTGTTTCTTTTTTTCTCCCAAGAGGGTCTCGTTTGGTATGTCAAAGAAAAAGACACCAGGTCGTGGTGGAGAAGGGATCTCCTGTAATGCCCCAAATTATCGGATAACCCTCTTCGGATAATATGCGGCAGCGCCCGTGAATCCCATCAAAGGGACTGGATCTTCGCCATTGCATGCTAGTCTGACTTTGCCTAGTGTTGGCAACCTTAGCCGCCATCGGAGCTGTTCGGGTTTTAAAGTTCTAAGAAATTCTTTCCATTCTCTAAAATTGAACTTAGGAATGCGTGTATGGGTTCTGACGAAGGTTTTAAGGGGATGAGCATCGGGGCTAATCTCAGTGAAACCCATGCGGATATGGAATTGTCTGATATGAGATGTGAACCATAGGTACAGAAGATCACTAGAGGCTCTAAAGATTCCCTTCTTGTTCTTCTTGAAGCGATTTAGGGAAAGAAAGGTCTCAGCAAGGATGATGTTTGAGTAATCCCACCAACAACAGACTTGTCTGACTACAACGGCCGTAATAGGATCGAAGGTGATAGACAAGATTGGGAATAGCATGAAGCTAAAGAAGGCTAACACAAAGGCTCTACCTGATTTAGTCCCTTTAGCGGCAGGGAGCTGGGAAATCGATCTAGGAGGAAAGATAGTGAAACTCGCCCAGAATTACTTTTGGTCTGCTTTGACTTTTTTGAGGCTTGTGTCAAGGAATTCAGCTAATTGACTCGGGGGTTCAAATCCTATGGAAGGTTGGACTAGCGAGTGAGTGAACTCAATTCCGATGACGGCACTATATTCTTCGATAGTGAGGGTAATTTTCAGTCCTTCCATGCAGAATGTAGTGGTGGTTAGATCCCAATAGAGCGCCATGGCTTAGATAAAGGCAGGTGGACACTCAATCTTCAGTAGGTCTAATAGATATCCCAATCGTGATTCAGCGTACTTCTGGCTGGCTTTGCCCATGCTATCCCACCATGATTGGAGTTCGGTCTGGGGAATTTTGAACACTTGAATATCATTCTTTCCCATCAAGTCTAAAATATGTAAATGATTTTGAAAAGTCAATCGTCAAAAATTACTTTAAACATGTGATTATGCAGATGCCATGAAGTATGCATTGGCTAACTTAATTGCATAGTTCAATTTGAAGAAATAGAAATTATGACCTTTTTCAGGTCTCGAAGGCCTGACTTAAAGCCTAATTTGAATTTCAGGGAAGTGAATTATGCAATTTAGTTAGGTTCACTCCAATGACTAAGGGAAACAACAATGTCACATTCCATTGGTTAATACATCAAATGAACAGAGTGGAATGAATTTCTTATTACAATCAGGACGCCTAATGAAAAAAAGGTAAAGAGAGACTTGTTGACACCTGATTTTTGACCATCCGTTATTATAGTTTTAATTTCTAAAATTAATTAAAAATAGCAAAAAAGGTCAAAAAATTGCAAAATCAACTTTGGAAGCCTTAGCCTAGCCTTAGGAACTAATTTTGAACACAAAATATTTTTTGAATTTTTTAATATTTTTTGGAATTTATTTAATTATAAAAATACCCAAAAAATCAGAAAAATACCATTTGTGGTCAGAAAAATACAAAAAAAATATTCAAAAATTTTATTTTCATTCTCTCTTTAATATTTTCAATTCTTGGTTTTTATAAGCTATGACATTGGATTCTAAAGTTTTGAAATGCAATTGGGTCAATTTGCCCTCCAATTTGATCAATTTTAGCCAAAATGGCTTAATTGCATAAAAATCTTTCAATTTAGTCCCCGATTTTACAATTAGTGAAATTAAATTTCACACGGGCACACCCATTAAAATTAAACACCTCTACCCTAAAGTTTTCATCATGAGGAATCCATTGGTGGGCTCATTTTTGAATAATTCGATCGTTTGGACCTTCGATTTGGTGAAATTCATTTTCGGATCCTAGGGACAATTTGGGGTTTTCATAAAATTTCAGTCAATTGATTCACGAAAATACCCATATTTGATAGAAAACATGTCAAGGAACCCGAATTTGCCATCAAGTTCATGAAAAGATGTCATTTGTGGGGTCAGACCCGACACGACCCGGTCCGACCGGGTCTGCAACATTGTTGCAGACCACTCACCTGTGCGTGGGCAGAATGTGCAGAAAACAGAGGAAGATGGGGCGAACGTGAGGCGTGCGATTTTTCAAAGGAAAAAGGCGAGATGGCGTGGGGGACTATGGCAGACGTTGGGGGCCGTGTGTTGCAGAGGCGTTGGCATAAAAAAAATGGCCGGTCGGCCACCGCGAGTGAGGGAGATTCTCGGTTAAAGGGAGCTTGGCCGAGAGAGAGAAGAGGGGACTTCGGACGAAACGGACGGACAACCGACCACCCCAAACCTCCAGCGGACTTCGCTCATCACCACCAAGGTCGCCATTGCCGTCGTCGATCCCGGAGCAGGTCAGTATCCTCACCGGGGTTCCATTTTCCTCCATGCGTACTAACTGCTCGACGAAATACCCCAATGAACCTCCCGACCATTAACTCTCGGCCGTGACATCTCCGACCTCGTTTCATGCAATAATAGTCTTTGAGCTTCACTAGAACTATCCCTAAGCCTGGCTTGCTCTTTATTGTGCATCGAAACCGAGCCGGAAACCACGCCCGGAGCTTCGCCGTATACCATTCGGACCGGGAGCTCGAGGGGGGATTTCGAGCGGTCGCCGACCCTTAAAGGGGTTCAGGTAAGTCTCTAGACCTTAGTTGAATCCTTTGTGAATGATTGGAATCGAGGTCGAACGTTAAAAAAATTTTGCAAATCACCTCGCCGGCGCCGGTTCGGTGGCCGCCCGTTCGAGGCTGTTCCGACGTGTTCATGGCCATTATCTTTGTTGTATGTTGATGCTGCTGGCTTAGGGAGTAGAATGCTAAAAAAAAGGAGCGAAAAATCTGAGGTTTCGGGGCCGGTTCATGTTTTCCGGCGAGGATTCCGGCGACTTCGGCGGAATAATTACTGTTCCGGCGAGTCGCCGGTCATCTTCTCCGGCGGCCGAAGGTCAGTCAACCGGTCAACGGATGACGTGGCACGCCACATAGGCGCCACGTCAGCCAGGGTGGGGGCCGCGGTGAATAAACAAAATCAACGGTCCCGATCGTTGTTGACACCTGATTTTTGACCATCTGTTATTGCGATTTTTATCTTTTAAAATTAATTAAAAATATCAAAAAAGGTCATAAAATCACAAAATCAACTTTGGAAGCCTTAGCCTAGCTTCGGGGACCAATTTTGAACAAAAAATATTTTTTTGGTATTTGATAATATTTTTCGAATTTATTTAATTATAAAAATACCCAAAAAAAATCAGAAAAATAGTATTCGAGGTCACAAAAATATAAAAAAATAGTCGATATTTTTTTATTGTTATTTTATCTATGTTCTAACCTCATAAATAGTAAAATTCATGTTCGATTTCATGTGTTCTTTGGATCATCATAAAATCGAATTTGGCAAAAAAAGTTAGTAGTAATTAAAATGGAAAAGGAATGTTTGACCCATAATTGTGTTTGTGCCTTTTTATTTTTTATAATTATTTTACTTGTACTTTATTTTTTTTGGGACTTCTCTCTCTCGATTGCCCGCGCCCAGGATCTCTTTTTCTCTCCTTCTTCTTTCTCGCAGGGACGACGAGGAGCCGGGGGAATCCTCCTGAGCCGAACAAAAGACCACCTCCTCCCGCCGGCTCACGATGATCACCATCAGCCTTCATCCTCTTGGACCATCATCCGCCCGTCACGCCACCGCTGCGCCGCCATAGCCACCAAGCTTGGCCGAGGCTCCCGAATTCTCGTCGTCACGCCCAGAGAAGAACCGAAGCTGGCAGACCACCCCCCGAGCTCGACGACATCATGAGGAAGCCCGTGTACCCGTCAGACTCGCCGGAGACCACCCAGAAACGCGAGTTGAGTCCTTGAGCTTCATCCCGGCCTTCAATGGCGTCTCAAGCTCCACTCATTCGTTTTGTGATTTATTGATCTAGAATTGATCCATATACTTCACTGCTCATTTTCGCCATTGACAGTATATGATTTTATTGGGTACATGCTCGAGTCGACTCCCGACGTCCCCCTACCGGTCGCAAGCTCCATGGCTCGTTCCACGCCAAACCGAAGCCCTGTGATGGTCAGGTAAGTCCTCTGCAGCTCCTAGGATGCTTATCAACAACTTATGTTAGTCGTATAACGTGTAGAACGGCCAAAACCAGGCCTCGCCGGAGATAGCTTCGGTCGGAGATGGCGGGCTAGTCAGTTGGTGATTTGCTGTGTCGAGATTCATATATGTGATAGAGGAGGTCAGTATGAGTCTAATGCCGTTAGTTTCGCGCGATTTGGACGTCGGAGGGCCGAGATATCGCCCTCCGACGAGGCGCCGGCGAGGGAACGCCGGCGCCGGTCGTCTTCTCCGGCCAAAGGTTGACCGGTCAACGCCGACGTGGCACTGACGTGGCGCCCACGTGGTGGCCACGTCAGCGCGGTTTAATAACAGAAAACAAAAAATTGATCCAACGGTTATAAACGTGACACGTGTCACGATCTTAGGCGTCCATTCAAAATCCGTGAAACGGCGTCGTTTTGGTTGTGGAGGAAGCAGGCCGGGTCGGGGTTTGCGGGTTTGGGTCATGGGCCGGGTCACCCGACCCGGTCCGAATAATTTTTAATATTATTTTAATAGAATAATAATAATAATAATAATAATAAATTCAAAAATCAATAAAAAAATGGAAAATCATAAAAAAAATTCAAAAAAATTCGGAAAATTCAGAAAAATTCTAAAAAATTCCAGAAAATAGGAAATGGCCACATTCAACTGGCCACGACCTGTTTCGGGTCTTTTGACCCCCCGGACATTCCAGAAATGACGATTTTGCCCTTTCGGCAAACCGTCTTCCAAAAAAATTCTAAAAAATCCAGGAAAATCCCAAAAAATAGGAAATGGCCACAAACAACTGGCCAAGACTCATTCCGGGTGTTGTGAAACCCGACCCTTCTTAAAATGACGATTTCGCCCTTTGGGCCAATTGTCTTCCAAAAATTGAAGAAAAATCAAGAAATTCCAAAAAATTCTCAAAAATGGGAAATGGCCACAATCAACTGGCCATGGAATATTTTGGGTAATTCGGTATCCAAACCTTCCAAAAATGACGATTTTGCCCTTCGGGCCAATCGTCCCCAAATCTTCCCATTTTACCCATGGTCCGAAATCACATCTTCCCTAAACCCTTATGGTTATATTAGGAAACCATTTATTTGAATTGATGTGCATTGATGTGATTTATTTATGTACTTGATTGCGCTTTCATCTAAATTGATTGTGATTGATAGGAATAGTCTTCCAATCTGCATGAACCCTGAATCAAGCCTACCTCACCTAAGATTGCACCCGCATGAACTCTTAGCCAGGAAAATCACTCGCGTTAGGTACCGAAAGGGCTTTGGTAATGACACCGGCGTAACCAAGTCCCCGAACCCAAAATCTCTGGTTCTGCAGAACTGATCGATCTCTCCCAATCGATCAGTAAGGTTTCCGGTCTACCCTCCAAGAAAGACCGGTGGCGACTCCAAATGCATGCACAATTTGCACATGCCACCACGACCACACTGAAGGTCGAAAGTGATCGACTCTTATCGTCGACTCCTTTAAAAAATACTCCCGCCGCGATTTGGTATGGGCCTGGGAGGGCTCGCGCCGATCCAAGATCCGCGATCGGTAATCCATTAGTCGCGTCCGCTTCCGGACGGGTCGCGACAGCTGGCGACTCCACTGGGAACTTTGTTCTAGAACCTATCGTTCTAGACCTCAAGTGGACTTAGGCCGTAATTAAAACGCTGAGTGATTTTTCTAACCATGCAGGCGCTCTTGAAGGTGAGGTAAGTCCGCTTATGGTAGGTGTTATATGTTTTTGCAGATTGGAGAAATAAGGGGTGTAGTCCGTGATTAACATTGTCTTATGCAGGTTGGGCGTAGGAATGTATGTTGTGTGGATGATTTGAAGTGCTGATTGATAAACTGTTGTGCATGAATTGCATTGTGATGATCACAACACGTGGACACACACAACCGCGCCTAAAACCCCGGGCGCCGCCTTTAGGAACACAATAGAAGGAATTGAAAATGGAATCTCCGTGAGGAAAAACACGGGGTAATCCACTTTTCAATTCCGCTCGCTTCGAACTATGGATCGAGTCCCAATGCAACGATAGCTGTGCAATGGAATCAGCTCTTTCTAGAACTCGAGGTGAGAACCTTAACCTTAGGTGCCAAACCCTCTGATTTTTAGAAGTTTACCATCACTTGTCTCATGCGCATGTCTTTGGGCGGTTGGTACACCTAAAACCGCACATAAGTCGACGAGTTGGGTTGGTAAGACTCTCTATCCCCCCAAATCTATCACTGTTCATATAAATATAGGCATTTCATTCATTGCATTCTGGTGATTAGATTAAATGCCATTTCGAGGATAGATATGTGCGTTTATCCCCAACGTCCTTGATAGAAGACAAGGAGGGTGATACCCCACGACGGACACCGAGTGTGCGATAAAGGAGCATACTATGGACATTATCGAGGTATCATCCAATGAAGATGACGAGTTGGGGCAAGTGATCCTGAAGACACAGATCGAAACTGGGGCATCTTTAAACGTTAGGATCACATTCCTTTGTTTCATTTTTCATTACTAGTCCTCTTGTATAGGGTTTATTTTTACCGAGGTTTTCTCTATCTCACCCCTTAGAGTAATTGTATTAGGGATCTATTGGTGTATACATTCAGATGGAACTCGGTTGTATTTCTTTTGACGGGTCATGGGAATGTGATAGTGGCATTTTCTCTAATCATCCGAATACTCCCAAGTCAAGTTTATAATTCCTTTAGAGGAAATTAAAATTGGAAGTCTTACACGACCTTTTGGTCGTATAGAGTAGTCCAATCTCAATTTCTCTAGAAGGAATTATACACTTGAATTGTTTCGTGCATGTTTTACGTCGCTGGTAATCCACGATAATTGACCGAGAATATCGGCGTTGTTTTGAATTTAATGACGAGATAGATGTCCAAATTACTCTCGTTCTTAACAAAACGGCCTTGATTTGGATGCCGTATCTTCAATTAAATTTAAAACACGTTATTATGCCTCGCACTTTTGAGTAATTCGTTCCTCTCGAAATTGATCAAAAGCGATTATTGTGAATTACATTTCTTTCAATAGTATGCTTTCTTTCGAGGAATATTGATAAAAACTTTTCGCGCAAGATTAAAACCCTTGTAAAAGTTCTTGTCCTTATTAATCATGGGTAAGCATAAGATTGAAAGGGGTTTTTGCTTTCTTTTTCAAATTATTCCTTCTGATTCTGTCTTTTCATTTGCAGGTAAAAAATAGGTAATAGAGAGAAATCTTTTCCTGGATAAGTCTGAGGCTATTCTTTCATCTGATCATGAGTGAGTTATAAAATCAGGACATATTTGCTCGACTTATTGATATTATGGTTCGGCTCACCCAAGTTGAAGATTTTCGAATGCTCGAAGAAAGGAACCGTGCATAAGTTAAAACACACACACGAGAACTTTCATTTATTTTGCTTAGCGGAGGGTTTTCAGAAGCAGGTCATACAATTCGGGGTGGAAAAGTAAAGCCAAAGTGAGCCCTAATTAACGACACAAAGGAGCCCAACTGACCCTCCATGTTATTAATGCTCTGCTCATACTCCCAACTCCGCATGTCATGGTCGGCAAGCCTGAGGAGAAGACTTCTGCATTCTCCCTTAACTTCGGCGACCTTGGCCTCGTGTTCTTCGGTGACTATTTCCAGGTCCCGAACCAGTCCATTCCCGCGAGCTATGTCCGCGGTTATTTTGTCGAGCCGATCTTCCTGCCAGTCGCTCTGAAGCCTCAACAGGACATTGCGGCGGTCATGCTCGCCGGTGGTCAGGGATAGGGCCAATTGATCCACCAGATTTCTCCTCTCGCGAAGCAACGTCGCGACCCGCTCATTAGCAAACTCGACGGCCTTTTTGTAACTATCAACCAGATAGTTGGTCAGCACCAAATGATCAGATCGATCCTCATAACGAGCTCGCAAGACGCGAGCCACGAGAACCTCCCGATTAGCAACACGATAGGCCTCTAAGGAGTGTGCAAAGAGAGTCGGGAAAATTCTATATTCCCTCCCCAGTGCAGTACCTTCGAGAGAAGTGGTATCAAGGTCCTCGAGCAGGACACAGATTGCATCCTCGGTCGCAGAATGATCGGTTATGTGCGCGTAACCGCGACCCAGTAGGTTATAAAGCTTTTCCCACTGGGCCAAGACATCAGTTGAAAAAGTGCGTACGGGAGAGGAGGCCATTTGCGTTGGGTTGGCTTGAGAATAAGACGAGTCTAACAGAGATTAGAAGGAAGAAGCTGATTATGCGAAAACGTTAACCTTCCATACATTAATTCCTCATTTTATAGCAACTCGAGGATGATGAAGGGTCTCAGTAATAATGCTGGTAGAGCCCAGTTAGGAGGTAAAGCAGGAGGTCCCCTCACGTGAACCATTGGATTCGTCTCGGTCCGCGATTTCCGGCTTGTCAATTAAAAGATGTAAAAGATTTGTCGGGATCACCATTATCAGAGTTAGGTGGGAGGTAAGCGCAACTATCGAAGAAAGCCCTAACAGGATTTAGCAGTCCCATCACGTTGAAAAGCTAAGCGCGAAATTCAAGGTCTTGAGGGGGAACGTTTGCCTAATGATGCTTGAAGAGCGTCTCCTGAACATACAAAGTCACTCGAAGAAAAATTTATAGGGAGTGAGCATACAGGAGAGAGTAGAGAACTCTGAGTGGGCAAGAACCAATCAAACATTTCTCAATCCAACATATTTAAGAGGTTACTGTCAGCTGCTAGAGGCGACTGACTCAAAAATCTCAGAAATTGAACTACTGAGGGATCTCGAAGATTCCAAGACCAAGTCTAACACCAAAACCATGGAGCCCAACACTTCTGGCAACGGAAATCAAAATCACGGCGACGACGACAACGACATCCACGATGCTCAACTCGGGAAAAGAAGACGTCCTCACCAATACTCTCAGGAGGAAACCCAAATGTTGGAAACCCTCTTCAGTAAAAGCCCTCACATGAAAAAGAAGTGAAAAATTGAATTGAGCCGGGAGTTGGGGATTAATCAGTCGAGGATCCAGTTTTGGTTTCAAAATAGGAGATCTAAATCGAAGGCTCAACGCAAACGTCAGGTGGTCGAGATTTTAAAGGAAGAAAACCAAAAGCTGCGAACAGAAAACATGAGGTATGAAAAAGCTCTCAATATTACCGTTTGCCCTCATTGCGATAACCTCATCGCCCGCGGTAAGATATTCCCCGATAAGCCTCACGCAATGATTGAAGACGTTCATTTACCACCCTACTCCCTCGGGGCATCTCCTGCTCAACCAGATTTTGCCGGAGTCACGCATGAGCAGGATGATCCTACGAAGCCGATACAAATGCCTCCTGGGGGATGGGATTTGCATCGCTTTGATTGGAGCTACAGTTTCAAGGAGCTGGATGTTACCGCCGACCAGCTCAAAGCATATCAGCCTCATGCACAACAATTTTCGATAGGGTCGGGTCCTGCTGGAGATGAGTTAATCAGTCGTCAAACCATCGATGCAATTTTGGGCCACGATAAGAAGAGGTTCGCTTGGCCCCCTGAACTGCATTTCAGATTCCTAGACGTGGTTCACCAAATGGGGATCGATTCAGCAACTCCGATGCGCATATTTAAGGCCATGAATGTACCGGGGCTTAGTAAGGAACTGGTCAGGAATCACCTTGCTGCCTACAGAAAGCGATTAAAACAGCGTCGAGCGGAGCTAAACCGGGAGGAATCCGTCTCGAGCTCAAAACCTAGGGGCGACCGCCATTGTAATGCTCAGGCATCAAGAGATACCCGGCCAAATCTAAGCATCAATCAAGCTAGCAACCCGACCACCGGCAAACTGAAAGCTGATCAGAATGTCCTTCCGGGCCATTTCAACACTTTTCAAGAGCGCGTGTCACAAGTACAGCGAGTGCGCACTCCTCCATTCGAGCAGCAGTCGGCTGGTGCTTTGCCTGCCGCTGGTCAACCCACGACGGACGATTTCTTTGATGAGGGGCTCGATGCCTTGTTCAATCAGTGGGAAGCTGGCATGCTTGGACAGCCATGATCTAGCACCTGACTCGGGGCACGATGGGTCGGTCACTACGAACACCCATAGAAAGAAGAACATGTTCACGAGTAGATCACTCATTTTATCCGTTGTAAAGTTCCTATGGGAACATTTTTCTTTAATGACTATAGTTAATTCTGTATGAAAACCAGCGCTATCGACGAACATCGTCATGCTCAGTTGCGATGATCCCTGGTTGGATTAAATCTGAAACCAGGGACGGTTGTTAAATTTTGAGTGGCCACGAATTCATTCCTCACCGAACGCCCAAGATGTTGAAATGAAGAGTAACAGCATGCACAGGGAAAATGCCATTCTCGTTTAAACGATGAAAAAGGGTTGAGAGAAGGTCATGGCGTTAATTCCCATGGAGCTAAATAAATTAAACGGAGTCATTAATTGCGGATCCGCCGCTGTTCCCCACGTTCTCGGGCCTAGCAAATCATAAAAGGCGCCGAAAGATTGTAGACCCACCACTTTGAAGACTGAACTAGGGGACGAGCGCAATACTCGATGAAACCGAATCAATGCAAGAGAGTTTGTGATCCTATCACGAGGAAAAAGAAAGGGGAAGACAGACGAGGAGTAATTGCAGGGTCTCGGGAGGAGCGCTTGCTTGCTGGCCTTCATATGCAACCTGAAGGATGGTTCTAGGACACGCACAATCACTTGAAAAAATTTCTAGAGTGAGCAAACACGTAAGAGCGAATAGAGAAAGCTGAGTGAACTAGATCAGCCCGAGATACTCCGATTCATCATGTTTAAAAGCTATTCCCATCTGCTAGAAACGCCCGACCTGGACATCTCTGAACACGAACTGCTGGAAGACTTTGAAGATCCTGGAGCTGAATCCTGCCCGAAGGCCATGGAGACTAACTCCTCCAGTGATGAAATTCTAGGCTTTAGCTACGAAGAAGGAGTATACAATGATGACCGGAGTCGGAAAAGGAAGCAACTGCAACGCCACACTCCAGGCCAAATCCGAGAACTCGAAGCTTTCTTCAATGAATACTCCACCCCAAGCACACAACAGAAAATTGAGTTGAGCCGAAAGTTAGGATTGGAGCTTTCGAAGGTCAAGTTTTGGTTCGCCAACAAACGAACCCGGGTGAAACAGCAACACGCAGATCATGAGTTATTGGCCCTGAAGGAGGAGAATGAGAAGCTTCGAGCTGAAAGCGCGAGATATAAGGAAGCTCTGACCAAGGCCGCCTGCCTTAATTGTGGTAATCCTGTTGTCCTCGGCGAGGTGTTCCTCGATGAACCATCCCTGTTGACGAATAACGCTAAGCTGTTACCGTATTCTCCATAGCATTTTCCGACACAGCCAGATACTGTCGGAGATCTGCATGAGCAAGTCAACACCATAGAGTCAACACCAACATCCTCTGAGAAATGGGATATGAATCATCACAGGTGGAGTTCTCTCAATGACGAACTCGCTGTCGCAGCCAGCCAATCCAAAGTCGGTGAGTCCCTCCCTGGACAACTTTTGAAACGACTAGATCCCGTAGAGAATAGCTACCGAAGTATTGACGATATTTTGGGTGATAAGAGAACAAGGTTTTACTGGACCTATGAACTTCACACCAAATTTGTTGATGCAATTCGAGAGCTGGGAGTTGATGCGGCTAGCCCACTACGCGTACTCGAGATTATGAACGTGCCAGGGCTCTCTAGAATTAACGTTGAGTCTCACCTCAAGTACTATAGGAGATTGCTAAAGGATGGAAGGATAGCGTTAAACCATCATAAAGCCGGTTGGAGCTCAAGTGCTCGGCAGAGTTACAACCATGATGATTGGGGAGCCAAGAGCACCCAACCGTGTTTCAGCAATGACGGGACCAGCAGTCGTGTCAGCGACTCCTCTAACCCAAATCAGAATGCTCCGCCGAGCTATCTCAATACTCCTCAAGAGTATATACCACAGTTCCAGCACATAGGGATTCCTCAGTTTGAGCGCGAATCGGTCATTAATGCTGTCCCTGAAGCGGATCTGGCATTGGTAGAGAGTGCACATATAAACCTGCCGGTCATTGGAGGAAGTTCCAATTCAAGGCGTCAAATTGCTCATGACGAGAGCAAAGAGAGGAATCTCTCGCCTGCAGTTGACGACACCCAATCTGGGCACCAAGGGCTAGAAAGAACAGGTGATTTCCTTGATGAGGAGTTGGACACTTGGATCAATACTCTTCAGGAATGTATGTCTCAACCCCAACAGGGCAATGATGAAGGTTCCAGCTCAAAGACTCCAGTCCCTCACAACGAAGGCAATGAAAGAAATCTGCCCCCAACAATCGTTGATACCCAACTTGAACATCAATGGCTCGAAGACTCGAGCAATTTCCTTGGCGATGAGTTCAATCTTTGGCTCGATCAGTTTGGAGCCGGAGGACCATCGCAGTGGTGACGCAAGGCCGGTGATCAAACGTCTGATGCAAGGCATGGCTACTCGATGAAAAATGCTTAGAGGAAAGGGGTTGAATACTCCTGTTGAATATGTTGTTGATCGCACTGTAAGGTTCCCACGGGAACATCTTTCATTAATATCTAGAACTAATTGCGCGTGAGTGTCAACATCACCCTTTGAGCATCTTCAAGCCGAGGGCCGTGGATTAATCACTTAATCCGTGGAGCAAGTTCCATGAACAATGACTATCACCCGCGGAGCATAATGGGATCCACCACTTCAATACGAAATACGTTTGGCCGCGAAGCCACCTATTTGGTAAAACGATGTATCGTTCCTAAACGATCTTCAATCGAATACCGAAGTAATGTCTCCTTTCTTTCCCTTCTCAGGTGATAAACGTGGATAAATCACTCAAGGAGCCATCTGTTCAAATAACAGAACAGACGTTGCCCAACCGGGGGCAGCTGAACCATTGATGTTGCAAATATTCCAAGCATGGATAGGCGGATTTGATAGACGTTGTTCATATCAATACGCAACGTCAGAACGGGATGAGAACCAAGAGTAAAGTTGTATCGTCCCAACTTGTCTCGAATTTGGGAATATGAATTGACACTTATTGTTTATCCTTGACAGGGGAGTCGCCTTGCAGAGGAACAAGTTTTTACATCCCATGTACTACTCGTCAGAGTACATGACCAAGGGTAGGATGTATCGTTTCGATTTTTGAAAAATTCGTGAACCTACAATGATCTGCTTTCTTTACATTTGCAAGGGTCTGCAGCCGCGACAGGTAGGTAAGTATCCCTTTCCCAGTTAGCTGGAGATAAAGAATGTTAAAATCCTTTCAGCCGTCATGAAAATTATCCAATGCATCGATGTTCATGATTTAAATCGGGAGGTCGCCCAAAGCATGAATAAAACATGCACGATACATCACAAAATCCCATCGATGGATAAATTTTGGGAAAGAAAGAAATGAATTTTTCCAAATATGATTATTTGTCAAATCATTCAAAAGGAAGTTTACTCAAAAGAGAGGCGAGCCCAGTCCAAACACATCCTACATACACTTGAGAGACGAGGGAAGTGAATCGGACAGCAAAATCTGTACCTACGGAGGTAGGGATCATTCGCAGCGATTACATGGATTGGGACGACGGAGGCGTTCGTTTCATATTCCCAAATACTACAGGTGACCATTGATAACCCCTTTGAACGGAGGTTTTCATTATCAGCCCTGTCGAGAACCACCCCACATCGGGGCAGAATAGAAGTAAGTCCAACAGCATCAGGAGAAATGGTTAGAAATTTTGTTGCTCAGACTAACATTAATCTTCGTGTGTTGTTTATATGGTAATCCAAGTGCCATAGGATGATGAGAAGCATTCATTTCTCTATCCCACACATCGAATCCTTTGCACAGCCAACTTGAGCCTGCAAAATCGTTTCATGAACCCGTTGGTGATCATGGCACATTTCAAGATGGATGCAGCATCACTTTAGAAACGGAAGAGCTCAAGACTAAGGGATTACAAAGAAATTCCTGGGTTTATGATAAAAGCATGTTTAGACTTTCGATCATATGTCTAAAGTGAACTCCTGAAGATGAGAAAAATGAGATTTCAAAAGAAAAAAAAGAGATGAGAATGAGAAAAAATCCCCGGCATCAAGAAAAAGCAAAGTGCCTGGTAAAAGCAAGGCTGATGCCCGTGCAAACTGTTTGATTGACCCACAATAAAGCCTAGATGGGAAAAGAGGAAATCCCCGAAGGAGCCAAATTCCAAAAAGGCTGCTCGCCAAATGGTGTCAAGCGCGGAATAAAGGCGCAAAAGAGAAAGGACAGGTAGCAAATCTGCAATGATCACCAATGTCAAACTCTCCAAGAATTTTGGGCCAAAAACAAGCCTTTTTCTGTCCCCAATCCTACCAATGTTACGACCCCGAAGGAGTCTTCTCTGACTAAGACACTTGGGTTAACATATAGCTTAGCTCGAAGAAGTACGAGCAAGACTATTTCTTTCTCATTTTGCAGGGTTCTTGACTTGTAAACCCGGAGCAGATGGTGAAGACTTTCATTCAATGGCCTCGACTCCAAAGCGGGTCCCCTTTGAAAGCCAATATCCAAGCCTAACATTACGGTCCCGTGGAAGACCTCCCGATCGATCAGAATGTATGCGCTGCGAATGATCCTAAAACCTAGGCACAGGTTAGTAGGAAGTTGAACGCATCCCTTACAAAAGACCATTATCACAGAGCGGTGAGGAGCCCTCTTGAATGAGAAATTCTCCAATAGATGTTTTGAACAAACTCTTTTTGGAAATTTCAAATTGTTTGATCCAGATTTTTCGTGCAAGGGATTTGTGATCACACTTGCATGTTGTAAGAATGCTTTGGATAACCTCCAGCATCAAAATGCGCATTTCATGACTAAAACTTAAGTCATAAAATTTTGTCAATTGGACAATTATTGTCTTCCCAAAGATTATTAACATTTTCTTGGTGAAGAAAAATCTTTCAGGTTTGAACTTTCTGCAGGATACCTGGAGAACCCAGCTCCCAGAATGTCGCCTCAACAGAATCAAATGAAGCTTTGTCTAAATAAAATCTTTCTCTGCTTCAAAACTGAATTCCCGACAAATTTCGGGATCTTTCAAAAGAAGGAGTGAGGATAGAACCCTTTTCAAAAATTTAAGCAGTCCTAGCTTGACGTGGAGAACCCTCGTCCTAGGATCCCTTTTCAAAAAAATCAAGCAGTCCTAGCATGACGTGGAGAACCCTCGTCCTAGGACCCCTTTTCAAAAATATCAAACAGTCTCACCGGACGTGGAGAGCCCTCGTCATGAGACCCCTTTTCAAAACCAAGCAGTCCTAGCATGACGTGGAGAACCCTCGTCCTAGGATCCCTTCTCAAAAATATCAAACTGTCCTAGCATGACGTGGAGAACCCTCGTCTCAGGACCCCTTTTCAAAATTTAGGCAGTCTCATCGGACGTGGAGAACCCTCGTCATGAGACCCCATTTTTAAAAAAAAACAAAGGTAGAAACCGCCTAAAGGGTCAAATCAATGGTAGAAACCGCCTGAAGGGTCAAATCAAAGGTAGATACCGCCTGAAGGGTCAACCAAGGTAGAAACCGCCTAAAGGGTCAAATCAATGGTAGAAACCGCCTGAAGGGTCAAATCAAAGGTAGATACCGCCTGAAGGGTCAACTCACGGTAGAAACCGCCATAAGGGTCAACTCATTGGTCAGAGCTTAATCTCCCTAGGATATTCTGAATGACAAGTCCTAGGTATCTGCTTGAAAGTCGTCGCAACCGGCAGCATCCGACAGGTGAGCTTTAGGTAAACCTCTCTCATCCCAGCCCATGTTCCAATTGTTAGAGCAAACCAGGGATTAATTTGAGCTTTCATCAAAGGTCCTTAAGAATTCAATGTCGTAGCATTTCTTCTCTCATTTTCCCAGTTGAGTCGGTTAGGAATCAGGTGCCACCTTATCTTTGAGAGAAACCTCTAACGAGATCACTCTCAAAGAGGGGCAGCTGTTGACACCTGATTTTTGACCATCTGTTATTGCGATTTTTATCTTTTAAAATTAATTAAAAATATCAAGAAAGGTCATAAAATCACAAAATCAACTTTGGAAGCCTTAGCCTAGCTTCGGGGACCAATTTTGAACAAAAAATATTTTTTTGGTATTTGATAATATTTTTCGAATTTATTTAATTATAAAAATACCCAAAAAAAATCAGAAAAATAGTATTCGAGGTCACAAAAATATAAAAAAATAGTCGATATTTTTTTATTGTTATTTTATCTATGTTCTAACCTCATAAATAGTAAAATTCATGTTCGATTTCATGTGTTCTTTGGATCATCATAAAATCGAATTTGGCAAAAAAAGTTAGTAGTAATTAAAATGGAAAAGGAATGTTTGACCCATAATTGTGTTTGTGCCTTTTTATTTTTTATAATTATTTTACTTGTACTTTATTTTTTTTGGGACTTCTCTCTCTCGATTGCCCGCGCCCAGGATCTCTTTTTCTCTCCTTCTTCTTTCTCGCAGGGACGACGAGGAGCCGGGGGAATCCTCCTGAGCCGAACAAAAGACCACCTCCTCCCGCCGGCTCACAATGATCACCATCAGCCTTCATCCTCTTGGACCATCATCCGCCCGTCACGCCACCGCTGCGCCGCCATAGCCACCAAGCTTGGCCGAGGCTCCCGAATTCTCGTCGTCACGCCCAGAGAAGAACCGAAGCTGGCAGACCACCCCCCGAGTTCGACGACATCATGAGGAAGCCCGTGTACCCGTCAGACTCGCCGGAGACCACCCAGAAACGCGAGTTGATTCCTTGAGCTTCATCCCGGCCTTCAATGGCGTCTCAAGCTCCACTCATTCGTTTTGTGATTTATTGATCTAGAATTGATCTATATACTTCAATGCTCATTTTCGCCATTGACTGTATATGATTTTATTGGGTACATGCTCGAGTCGACTCCCGACGTCCCCCTACCGGTCGCAAGCTCCATGGCTCGTTCCACGCCAAACCGAAGCCCTGTGATGGTCAGGTAAGTCCTCTGCAGCTCCTAGGATGCTTATCAACAACTTATGTTAGTCGTATAACGTGTAGAACGGCCAAAACCAAGCCTCGCCGGAGATAGCTTCGGTCGGAGATGGCGGGCTAGTCCGTTGGTGATCTGCTGTGTCAAGATTCATATATGTGATAGAGGAGGTCAGTATGAGTCTAATGCTGTTAGTTTCGCGCGATTTGGACGTCGGAGGGCCGAGATATCGCCCTCCGACGACGCGCCGGCGAGGGAACGCCGGCGCCGGTCGTCTTCTCCGGCCAAAGGTTGACCGGTCAACGCATGTTGACCGGTCAACGCCGACGTGGCGCTGACCCACGTGGTGGCCACGTCAGCGCGGTTTAATAACAGAAAACAAAAAATTGATCCGACAGTTATAAACGTGACACGTGTCGCGATCTTAGGCGTCCATTCAAAATCCGTGAAACGGCGTCGTTTTGGTTGTGGAGGAAGCAGGCCGGGTCGGGGTTTGCGGGTTTGGGTCATGGGCCGGGTCACCCGACCCGGTCCGAATAATTTTTAATATTATTTTAATAGAATAATAATAATAATAATAATAATAATAATAATAATAATAATAATAAATTCAAAAATCAATAAAAAAAATGGAAAATCATAAAAAAATTTAAAAAAATTCGGAAAATTCAGAAAAATTCTAAAAAATTCCAGAAAATAGGAAATGGCCACATTCAACTGGCCACGACCTGTTTCGGGTCTTTTGACCCCCCGGACATTCCAGAAATGACGGTTTTGCCCTTTCGGCAAACCGTCTTCCAAAAAAATTCTAAAAAATCCAGGAAAATCCCAAAAAATAGGAAATGGCCACAAACAACTTGCCAAGACTCATTCCGGGTGTTGTGAAACCCGACCCTTCTTAAAATGACGATTTCGCCCTTTGGGCGAATTATCTTCCAAAAATTGAAGAAAAATCAAGAAATTCCAAAAAATTCTCAAAAATGGGAAATGGCCACAATCAACTGGCCATGGAATATTTTGGGTAATTCGGTATCCAAACCTTCCAAAAATGACGATTTTGCCCTTCGGGCCAATCGTCCCCAAATCTTCCCATTTTACCCCTGGTCCGAAATCACATCTTCCCTAAACCCTTATGGTTATATTAGGAAACCATTTATTTGAATTGATGTGCATTGATGTGATTTATTTATGTACTTGATTGCGCTTTCATCTAAATTGATTGTGATTGATAGGAATAGTCTTCCAATCTGCATGAACCCTGAATCAAGCCTACCTCACCTAAGATTGCACCCGCATGAACTCTTAGCCAGGAAAATCACTCGCGTTAGGTACCGAAAGGGCGTTGGTAATGACACCGGCGTAACCAAGTCCCCGAACCCAAAATCTCTGGTTCTGCAGAACTGATCGATCTCTCCCAATCGATCAGTAAGGTTTCCGGTCTACCCTCTAAGAAAGACCGGTGGCGACTCCAAATGCATGCACAATTTGCACATGCCACCACGACCACACTGAAGGTCGAAAGTGATCGACTCTTATCGTCGAGTCCTTTAAAAAATACTCCCGCCGCGATTTGGTATGGGCCTGGGAGGGCTCGCACCGATCCAAGATCCGCGATCTGTAATCCATTAGCCGCGTCCGCTTCCGGACGGGTCGCGACAATCGTGACACGTGTCACGATCTCAAAATTTTGGGAAATAATAATTGATTTTCGGATTATTAATTAGAAATCAATCCGGCGGACGACATCGCGCCAAGTGGCACTCTGAGAGACGTCCGATCTAGTGCTAGATCGGATGCACCGAAGGTGGCCACGTGGCTCAGTGTGGAGCGTCCGATTCAGAGGTTTTCTAAAAAAGAGAAAAAGAAATTAATTTTTTGATCCGATGGTTTTGGTTGAGCCACGTGGCTCTCTGTGGATCGCCCGATCTAGCGGAAGATCGGACGCGCGAGAACAGGCCACGTGGCGTAATATGAACCGTTAGATCCGGGGAATTTTCGGATAATTAAATAAAATAGATAAAAAAATCAAAAAAATGTTTAAAAAAATAGAAAAATCAAAACGGTGTCGACCCCTAGGGTCGGGCCGGGCGGCCGAGAGGCGCGGGGCGGGTCCAACCCGGCCAGGAAAATATTTTTAAATAAATAAAAAATCAGAAAATAATAAAAAACTCAAAAATGCAATAAAAAAATAGAAAATCATAAAAAATTCAGAAAATTGGGAAAATTCAGAAAAATTCTAAAAAATTCCAGAAAATAGGAAATGGCCACGTTCAACTGGCCACGACCTGTTTCGGGTCATTTGACCCCCGATCTTTCCAAAAATGACGGTTTTGCCCTTCCGGCAAACCGTCTTCCAAAAAAAATTCTAAAAAAATCCAGGAAAATCCCAAAAAAATAGGAAATGGCCACAAACGACTGGTCAAGTCTCATCCCGAGTGTTTTAAACCCCGACCCTTCTTAAAATGACGATTTCGCCCTTTGGGCGAATCGTCTTCCAAAAATTGAAGAAAAATCAAGAAATTCCAAAAAATTCTCAAAAATGGGAAATGGCCACAAACAACTGGCCATGGAATATTTTGGGTAATTCGGTATCCAAACCTTCCAAAAATGACAATTTTGCCCTTCGGGCTAATTGTCCCTGAATCTTCCCATTTTATCCCCAGTCTTAAATCACACATTCCTGTTGACACCTGATTTTTGATCAGTCTTTCATAGTTTATTTTTAAAAAATTCATAAAAAATCTATAAAAAGTTAAAAAATTAAAAAATCATCTTTGGTAGCCTTGACCAAGCTAAAGGAACCATTTTTGATAAAAAAAAAATAATTTTTCATATTTTTAAATATTTTTTAATATTTTCCAAAAATAGAAAAATACATGAAAAATGAAGAAAAATAGCGTTCGATGTCGTAAAAATATAGAAAAATAGTCAATATTTTTATTTTAATTTCTTTTACATTTTGAACTCATAAATAGTCAAAATTCAAGTTCAATTGCATGTGTTTCTTCACGACGCATAGAGTTGAATTTGGCAAAAAAATGTCATTCGAGTATTTTAATTTGTAAATTTCTACATCTTTTTTAGTCTTGACGTCCAATTAGATCGACCACCATCTACAATAAATGTCCCTTGCTTAATATTTTCGTTTTTGTTTCACATGATTTCATGGTGTAAAATGCCGAGTGGATCCCCAAATATAATCGGGTCGGCATGAGCTCGATAGCTCGTCCAAGACCAAACCAGGGCACGGAGAACCCCATGTGAGTACTCTCGAACTCCTGCGATGCTTCCTAATGCTTTTCTTAGGTTAGATCGAGTGTAGAACGGCTAGGAGAGCTAAATCATTCTTGAGCTGTGATTGATAAATATGGCATTACTAGGAATGCCATGTGATTTATTTGCATATCTAGATTCCTTGAGTTGCGCATTTTATTACTGATTGTGATTGCTAGGATAATCACTCCTATCTGCATGAATTTCTAGATTTATGGTTCATACCTTACTCCGCATGAATCTCAGGCTAGAAAATTCAGTCAACTTAGGTACCGAAAGGGCGTCAACTCTGACGGTTGGCGTAACTAAGTCCCCGAAACCATTTCTCTGGTTCTCGCAAAATTGAATAGAAACTCCCAACTATTCGATTGGGTGGTCCAATCATACCCTAAAAAAATGATTGGTGGCGACTCCATGGCATGCACACTTAGCACATGTCACTAGACCACACTGAAAGTCGATCACGCATACCTCCGTTGCGATTTGGGTAATGAGCCTTGGGAGAGGCCCGCGTCCGACCAGACAGGACGGCCCATTAGCCCTCGAGAGCCCGACAACCTCAAGAGGGTCGCGACAGACTGGCGACTCCACTGGGGACTGGTTCTTAACCATTTAGTGGACTTGAGCCAATTAAAAAGTTGATTGATTCTTCTAACCTAATTTTATGCAGATGCTCTCGAAAGTGAGGTGTATATGCTAACGAATGTGTTAGATGTTTTTGTAGACAGGAGAAATAAGGGGTGAAGTGCTTGTTAACTTTGTTTTATGCAGGCAAGAGTTTTGGATGTATGATTGTGTGGATATTTATATTGAAGCGGTGATTGTTAAATAAAATGCATGTTTATTGCTTTAGCACAACACAATGAATACACACAATTGCGCCTAAAACCCCAGGCGCCCTCTTTAGGAACACAATAGAAGGACTTGAAAATGGAATCTCCGTGAGGAAAAACATGGGGTAATCCACTTTTCAATTCCGCTCACTTCGAACTATGGATTGAGTCCCAATGCAACGATAGTTGTGCAATGGAATCGACTCTTCCCAGAATTCGAGGTGAGAACCTTGGCTTTAGGTACCAAGCCCTATCTTTTGATTTTTAGGAGTTTTCTCTCACTTGTCTCATGCATTTGTCTATGGAAGGTTAGTATACCTAACACTGTACAGAGAAGCTTGATTTTCTCTTAAGTTTGGTTGGTAAGACTTTTCTATCCCTCGAACTTGTTACAGCTCATAATCATTATATTCATTGCATAATTCCGATGATTGGATTAAATGCCATTTTGAGGATAGATAGGTGTGTTTTACTCCCAATGTTCTTGATGGAAGACGAAGATGGTGTCATCCCATTACGAGCGCCAAGTGGACAATAAGAGCCTGCTATGGACATCATTGAGGTATCATCTAATGAAGATGACGATTTGGAATAGGTGATCTTGAAGTCACGTCTTAAAGATCGAAACTGGGGCATCTCTAAGTAGTTAAAAACAGGTAGAGAAGAGAAGTCTTTTTGTGGATAAACGCGGTGGGAGGTTCCTTTATTCGATCATAAGCAAGATTAAAAAATCAAGATGTACACGCTCGAATCATCAATGTCGAAGAGCAGCTTGCCTAGGTTGAGAGTGGTCAGGTGTTCGAGAAAGTCAGCCATACAGAAGTTGAGACACACATATTAGAGCTTTCATTCATTTCGCTCAATCGAGGGACCTTAAAAGCAGATCATACAGATCATCGAGGTGGAAAAGTAAAACCGAAATGAGCCCTAATTAGCATCACAAAGGAACCCAGTTGGCCCTCCATATTATTGATGCTTTGCCTATACTCACCACCTCGAGACTCGAGATTTGCAAGCTTAAGAAGAAGGTGTTTACATTCCCCTTTAAGCTCGGCAACCTTGGTCCCGTGTTCTTCGGCGGCTATTTCCAGGTCCCGAACTAGTCCTCTCCCATGGGCTATATCCGCGGTAATGCTGTCAAGCCTTTCTTCCTGCCACTCACATTGAAACTTCAACACGACATTACGACGGTCGTGCTCATAGGTGGTCAGGGATAAGGCCAAGCGCTCCACCAAATTTCCCCTCTCGCGAAGCAACATCGAGACCCGCTCGTTGGCGAACTCAACAGCCTTTCTGTGACTATCGGCCACAAGGTTGGCCAACACCAAGCAGTTGGACCGATCCTCATAGCGAGCTCGCAAAACGTGAGCCACGGTAACTTCTCGCTGAGCGACACGGTAAGTCTCTAAAAAGTTTATAAAGAGGGTTGGGAAG
Source organism: Rhodomyrtus psidioides (assembly GCA_021437785.1). NCBI lineage: Eukaryota > Viridiplantae > Streptophyta > Magnoliopsida > Myrtales > Myrtaceae > Rhodomyrtus > Rhodomyrtus psidioides. The sequence continues at coordinate 13,859,554 of JAILYB010000003.1, read as the reverse complement.
ATTCTATATTCCCTCTCTAAATTAGTGCCCTCGATAGAGGTGGTGTCTATTTCCACGAGCAAAATGCGAATTTCATCTTCAATTTCTGGGTGATCGGCTATATGAGCATAGCCTCGACCTAGGAGGTTATAGAGTTTTTCCCACTGGGCCAAAATTTCAGCCGAGAAAGCTCGAATATGAGAGGAGGTCATTTTCGTTGGAGTGAGGGAGAAGAAGATGGGTGTGGTAGAGTGATTAAAATATGAAAAGGCAATTATGTAAGAGCGTTAATCTTCTCTGCATTAACTCCTCCTTTTATAGCAACTCGAGGATGAAGAAAGGTCACAACAATAATGCTCATGGAGCCAAGTTAATTGGGTAAAGCAGTGGTGGCTCTTTCGGTGAACCATCAGATCCGTCCCAGTCCGCGATTTCAGGCTTGATAAATCTAAAAAAGTTGTAAAAAGATATGTCAGTGCCACCATATTAAAATTGAGCGAGAGTTAAGCGCAACTATCGAAAAAAGTTGCAAAAGGATTTGGCGGTCCCATCATATTAAAAAACTGAGCGGGAGGCGAGCGTAGTTGCACCTTTTTGAAAATAAGTGGGAGACAGACATGGATATCGAGAAAAAGAAATCGTTTTGGTGTCCCTCTACGTTGAAAAGAAGAAAGAAGACGACAAAGCGAGAAATACGAAATCTTGGGAGAAACGCTTGCCTGATGATCTTCATCCATGTTTAAAGAACGTTTCCTGGGCATACAGAACCACTCAAAAGAAAATTTAGAGAGAGTGAGCATACATGAGAGAGTAGAGAACCCTGAGTGAGCAAAAATTGATCGAACATTTTTCGATCCAACATGTTTGAGGGTTACCGTCAGTTGCTAGAGGCGACTGATCCAAAAATCTCAGAAAATGAACTATTGAGAGATCTCGAAGATTCCAGGATTGCGTCTGGTACCAGAACCACAGAACCCAACCCTTTCGGCAATGAAGTTCAGGATCTCAGCAGCGACGACAACAGCAGCAGCGATGGTCAATCCCGGAAAAGGAAACGTCGCCAGTGCCACACTCAGAATGAAATCCAAGAGCTTGAAGCTTTCTTTAGTGAATGCCCTCTCCCGAACATGAAACAAAGAAATGAATTGGGCCAGAAGCTAGGGATGAAACCTTTGAGGGTCAAGTTTTGGTTTCAAAATAAGCGAGCCAAATTGAGGGCTCAACACAGACGTCAAGAACTTGCGATTCTAAAGGAGGAAAACGAAAAGCTTCGAGCGGAGAACATGAGGTATAAGAAAGCTCCCAGCACTATCGCTTGCCTTAATTGCGGTGGCCCTGTCACTCTCGGCGAAATGTTCCTTGATAAGCCTTATATGAGGATTGAAAATGCTCATTCACCACCCCACTCCCTCGAACCATCTTTGATACAATCGGATTTTGTTGGAGATATGCATGAACAAATCAATTCTACGAAGTCAATATCGATGCCTACTAAAAGATGGGATATGCGTCACCATGATTGGAGTTTCCTTAACGATGAGCTTACTATCATGACCGACCAATCCAAAGCTGATGAATTCCCTCCACAACAATTTCCGGCTCGATCAAATCCTATTGGAAATAGGCCAGAGAGCAATAGCCAAGTTGTCAACACTGTTCCGGGTCGCAAGAAGACGAGGGTCAATTGGTCCCCCGAGCTTCATCTCAAGTTCCTTAGTGCGGTTCAGCAACTAGGGATCAACTCAGCATATCCAACGCGCATACTTGAGATCATGAACATACCAGGACTCACTAAAGATGGAGTCGCGAGTCACCTCAAGAGCTACAGAAGGGCGCTAAGACAGCGCCACACAGCACTGAACCTGAAAGAACTCAACTTGTGCCTAAACACTAGGCATGGCCACAACTACAATGCCCCTGAAGTAAGAAATACCCTGCCGAATCTAGGCACCGACCAAGCTGGTAGCAGTACCATCGACTACTTGGGCGCTAATCAGAATATTCCCCCGAATCATCTCAGCACCACTCAAGAGTATATGCCACAAGTGCAGCAGGTACGAACTCCTTGGTTTGAGCAGCAACTTTTCGCTAGTACTCTTTCTATCGCCGATCAACATATTGCGCCTAGTGTTCAAAGATCTGCCTGGCTTGGGCGTATGATTTCGGAAGATCAAGCGGGGGGATGCTCTGAGGATTTTTGTTTCTCCCATCCCCAAATGGAAGGTGCTTTTGATAGTGAACCGATCAATCATCCTCTTATAATCTCGAAAAATGACGAAGGTTCTAGCTCGAAGAATCAAATCGCTCACAACAGAAACAGGAATCCTTCGACGCCAAGCGATGATGGTCAACCCGAATATCAGTTGCTCGAAGAATCAAAAGATTTCCTTGATGAGGAGCTCCATATCTGGATCGATCAGTTTAAAACTGATGGACTTATGAAGTTATGATCCAAAATGGCGATTATATATCTGATTCATGGTGTAACTGGCTGATCACCGAGAATCTTCAAGGGACCTAGGCACATGTGACTGGATGTATCATTAATCTTTCTGTCATAAAGTCTTCCATGCGAGATAGTCTTCCTTAATGCCTAGAGTTAATCTGGGGTAGCGATTAGTACTACCTGCGAGCATCATCATGCTCGAGTACGACAATCCCTTGTTAGATTAGAGTCGAGGCGAATCAATTGAACGCCACGAAGAAAAACATTTAAAGGCTTCACATAGGAAAATGTGAGTAAAAGCCCGAGCGAGCTCAAAGACGGTTAGCTCTGTATCGTTCCAAGGGACCTTTAGTCGTTACGAACTCTAAATTGAGCTTGTTTCATTCTCAATGGGGGTTGCTAACTGCTTCGAGAATTTTATAACAAAAAACGAACCAGTTAGGGACGCCAATAATGTTGTGTCTTGGTAGTCAGTGAAATGGCAGTGGTACGAAACGTCAGGAGTTCGATCTCGGGATTGAAAAATCGTTTTATTAGTTGGTCTATCACTCGATGAAGTTCAAAGAGATTCGACGCAGATGACTATAGAACTTGGGGCAATTCGAAAATCATCGATTCATTTTCATCAAGCGGCGAAGTTGGTATTGTAAAATGTGAAGCGCGCAAATGACAAATCCGAAGCAGAAAGAGATGAATCATGATTCGCTTATCCAAGGTCGGGATTTCAACCTTCGACTAAAGCCAAATCTAGGATGAGTTATTGATCTTGTCCACTCGACAAAACCCATCTCTACTGAAAATGGGGGCAAACCATTCCTACATCCGGAAAGCATGTTGAAGCCGAAGACATCAGATTCATCGTTTAATCCGTGGGGCAAGTCCCCCAAGGATAGTTATCATCCGCAAAGCGTAATGGAATCCATCCTTTCAACGTAAAACGCATTTGGCCGCGGAGCCACCCATTTGGTAAAAAGAACGTATCGTTCCTAAATGATTTTCAATCAGATGCGGGGATAATGTTATCTCATTTTCCTCTCAGGTGATGAATAGAGACGAGGCACCCAAGAAGCCATGCATTCAAATAACAAAACAGCGCATGAAACACGCCCAAAAAGATGAATGAATCTCCTCCGACGTAAATCCTTGAGGTGGATTCGTTGCCCAACCAGACGAAGAAATCATGGCCACAAGCTTGAGGGCCGGCTTCTGCAATCCCCACATTGGCATGCAGAATGGAATTCAAATCAAGAGTAAAGTAGTATCGTCCCAATTTGTTTTGAATTTGGAAACCCAAAATAATGCTTAATATTTATCCTTGGCAGGAGCTCGCCATCAGGGCAGACATGTAAGTTTGATTTTTCTCTAAAAATCAAGAAGTCGAAAGAACTTTAGAACACCTAACAATCTTGTGTTACTATGTGAAGTGCAGATTTTCACAACCCTTGTACACTCGTTGGAGCATATGACGAAGGGTAAGATGTATCGTTCCAATTTATGCAAAGTTTTAGAATATACAATGACATATCCCTTTTATATCTCCAGGATCTCCAGCCTCGATGGGCAGGTAAGTATCCTTTTTCCCAATTCATTGGAGATTAAAAACTTTCAGAATTAATTCGATTATCACATCTAAAAAGACATAGAATTCTTACTTTATTAACATTCATGTTTTAAAACAAGAGATTGTCTGAACATGAATTACACATATATGGTGCATCACAAAATCCATTTGAAGGATAAATCTTGATGAAATGAAATGAATTTTTCCAACAAGAGTCGTTTGAACTGTTCAAAAGGGTATTTTCTCATAAGAGAAGCGAGCCTAATCCAAACACGTCCCATACACACTTGAGAGATGAGGAGATTGGAAATGATTGAGAAACCTTAACCTATGGACATAAGGGTCATTCGCAACGATTACATGGATCGAGAAGACAGAGGCATTTCTTTCTTCATTCCAAACACTACAGATGCCCATTGAGAACCCCATTGAACGGCGATTTTCATTCTCAACCCTGTCAAGAACCACCCTACATTGGGGCAAATGAAGGTTAGTCCAACAGTATCAGAAAGTAAATGGTTAGAAATTTTCTTGCTCGGACTAACATAAATCTTTGTGTGTTGTTTATATGATAATCCAAGTGTTATAGGATGACGAGAATAATTCATTTCTCTATCCTACACACTGTTATCCTTTGCACGACCATGTTGAGCCAACAAATTCATTTCATCAACCTATTGGTGATCATTGCATATTCCAAAGCAAAGGCAACATCACTCTAGGAACGGAAGCATGCCAAAGTTTAAGTTGCATATCTAGCATGATTGCTGAAAATCCTAGCTCCAAAAGAAAAGAAAAACACTGGATTAAAAAAAGGGGGAAAAGAAAAATCCCTAGACATCAAGAAAAAGCAAAGTGCCTGGTAAAAAGCAAGGCCGATGTCCATTCAAAATATCCCCAGTAAAGTCTAGAGAGATGATGAAAAGACCCTCCAAAGGAGTCAGATCAAGATGACTACTCCCCAAATGATGTCGTGCTCAAATAGCAAACACACAAACAGACGGTCTCTTAATGTAACAAGAGACGCTTTTAAACATCCTTGTGCGCTCTAAAAGAGGAGTGTACACTTCAAGAAATGGAGATGTTCTTCGAAGGACATGTGGCAAATTTGCAACGATCACCAATGTCAAACCCTTCACAATTTCTAGGCAAAAAACAAGCCTTTTTCGGTCCCCAATCCTTCCAATGTTACAATCCCGAAGCAGTCTTCTCTGACTAAGACACTTGGGTTAATGTATAACTTAGCTCAAAGAAGTACGAGCAAGACTATTTCTTTCTCATTTTGCAGGGTTCTTGACTTGTAAACCCGGAGCAGATAGTGAAAAATTTCGTTCAACGGCCTTGACTCAAAAGTGAGTCCCCCTTGGAAACCGATATCCAAGCCTAACACTACGGTCCCGTGAAAGACCTCCTGATTGATCGAAATGTATGCGTTGCGAATGATCCTGAAACCCAGGCACAGGTCGGTAGGAAATTGAGCACTTTCCCTATTAAAGATCATTATCGCAGAGCAGTGAGGAGCCTTCTTGGATGAGAAATACTCCAATGGATGTTTTGAGCAAACTCTTTTTGAAATTTTCAAATTGTTTGATCTAGAGTTTCCGTGCAAGGAATTTATGATCACATCTGTATGTGGCAGGAATGTTTTGGATAACCTCCAACAATCAAAATGCACATTTCATGACTAAAACTTAAGTCGTAGAATTTTGTCAGTTAGACAATTATTGTCTTCCCAAAGATTACTAACATCTTCTTGGCGAGGAAAATTTTTTCAGGTCTAAGCTTTCTGCAGGACTTTTGGCCACCCTAAAGACTAGGTGCGTCATCCTTAAGTGAGGCCTTTTAGTAGGCAAATCTCTTCTAAGATCGATCGATAGAATGATCGAGTCTCCGACTAGCCCCGAAGAGCGGGTACGTCATCCTTTGATTCATATCAATTTGGAATTTCATAAATGGTAGAAACCTCCTGAAGGGTCAACTCAATGGTAGAAACCGCCTGAAGGGTCAATCAATGGTAGAAACCGCCTGAAGGGTCAGCACAATGGTAGAAACCGCCTGAAGGGTCAATGTATGGTAGAAACCGCCTGAAGGGTCAATCAATGGTAGAAACCGCCTGAAGGGTCAACATAATGGTAGAAACCGCCTGAAGGGTCAATGTATGGTAGAAACCGCCTGAAGGGTCAAAACAATGGTAGAAACCGCCTGAAGGGTCAATGTATGGTAGAAACCGCCTGAAGGGTCAACCAATGGTAGAAACCGCCTGAAGGGTCAACTCAATGGTAGAAACCGCATGAAGGGTCAATGAATGGTAGAAACCGCCTGAAGGGTCAAAGGACTGGTAGAGACCGCCTGAAGGATCAACCCAATGGTCCGATCCACCATACGGATCAAAACCTTGATGAATCCCGAACGCGGGAGGAGTCGTTTTCCCTAATAAGCCTTACATTAGGCAAGCCATTTCTAGTTTAGTCCACCACATGGATCAAAACCCTTATCAAATTCCCAAAAGTGGGATGCGTCTTCCTTAGGTTCCTATCAGTTAGGAATCCCATTATGGTTTGACCTACCATACAGGTCAGAGCTTAACATCCCCAGGACACTCCGATGACAAGTCCTTAGGAATCTACTTGAACCCATCAGACACAGCAAATGCCGCAAGCATTCGGCAGGTAAGGGGCAGGGAAGTCTATCTACTCCTTTACTTTCTTACATCATATCAGGGAATTGAATGAGCACATCTCTTTCTAAGGAAAAGCACACATTGATGGGCATGAAAATTGGATGTCATGATTTCTTTTCTTTTCCCAGTCGAGTTGATCGGAACACAAGTGTCACCTTGTCTTTGAGAGAAACCTCTGACGAAATTCCTCTCAAAGAGGGGCAGCTGTTGACACCTGATTTTTGATCAGTCTTTCATAGTTTATTTTTAAAAAATTCATAAAAAATCTATAAAAAGTTAAAAAAATTAAAAAATCATCTTTGGTAGCCTTGACCAAGCTAAAGGAACCATTTTTGATAAAAAAAAAATAATTTTTCATATTTTTAAATATTTTTTAATATTTTCCAAAAATAGAAAAATACATGAAAAATGAAGAAAAATAGCGTTCGATGTCGTAAAAATATAGAAAAATAGTCAATATTTTTATTTTAGTTTCTTTTACATTTTGAACTCATAAATAGTCAAAATTCAAGTTCAATTGCATGTGTTTCTTCACGACGCATAGAGTTGAATTTGGCAAAAAAATGTCATTCGAGTATTTTAATTTGTAAATTTCTACATCTTTTTTAGTCTTGACGTCCAATTAGATCGACCACCATCTACAATAAATGCCCCTTGCTGAATATTTTCGTTTTTGTTTCACATGATTTCATGGTGTAAAATGCCGAGTGGATCCCCAAATATAATCGGGTCGGCATGAGCTCGATAGCTCGTCCAAGACCAAACCAGGGCACGGCGAACCCCATGTGAGTACTCTCGAACTCCTGCGATGCTTCCTAATGCTTTTCTTAGGTTAGATCGAGTGTAGAACGGCTAGGAGAGCTAAATCATTCTTGAGCTGTGATTGATAAATATGGCATTACTAGGAATGCCATGTGATTTATTTGCATATCTAGATTCCTTGAGTTGCGCATTTTATTACTGATTGTGATTGCTAGGATAATCACTCCTATCTGCATGAATTTCTAGATTTATGGTTCATACCTTACTCCGCATGAATCTCAAGCTAGAAAATTCAGTCAACTTAGGTACCGAAAGGGCGTCAACTCTGACGGTTGGCGTAACTAAGTCCCCGAAACCATTTCTCTGGTTCTCGCAAAATTGAATAGAAACTCCCAACTATTCGATTGGGTGGTCCAATCATACCCTAAAAAAATGATTGGTGGCGACTCCATGGCATGCACACTTAGCACATGTCACTAGACCACACTGAAAGTCGATCACGCATACCTCCGTTGCGATTTGGGTAATGAGCCTTGGGAGAGGCCCGCGTCCGACCAGACAGGACGGCCCATTAGCCCTCGAGAGCCCGACAACCTCAAGAGGGTCGCGACAATTCCCTAAGCCCTTATGGCTATACTAGGAGGCCATTTGATGTGAATTGATATGCATTGACATGATTCATTTATGCAATTGACTTGCGCTTTCATTATATTGACTGTGATTTGATAGGACCAGTCTTCCAATCTGCATGAAACCCTGACTCATACCTATCTCACCCAAAATCGCGCCTGCATGAACTCTTAGTTAGGAAAATCACTCGCGTTAGGTACCGAAAGGGCGTTGGTAATGACACCGACGTAACCAAGTCCCCGAACCCAAAATCTCTGGTTCCGCAGAACTGATCAATCTCTCCCAATCGGTCAGTAAGGTTTCCGGTCTACCCTCCAAGAAAGACCGGTGGCAACTCCAAATGCATGCACAAGTTGCACATGCCACCACGACCACACTAAGGTCGAAAGCGATCGACTCTTATCGTCGAATCCTTAAAGAAATACCCCCGTCGCGATTTGGTATGGGCCTGGGAGGGCCCGCGCCGATCCAAGGGCCGCGATCGGCAATCCATTAGCCGCGTTCGATTTCGGACGGGTCGCGACAAGACTCTTCAAACAAGAAAGCCATAAAAGGCCGATGGAATGTGAGGATCTAAATCACCCTTTTCCTAGAGGTCTACCCCTCTTCACAATGAAAGTCAGTCGGGAACCCTCCTCCAGTCGAGTGTGAGGGGTTGTCTTTAGTGTGTTGATCAAGGTATCTTAGCTCCTCTGGCCATTCTCTGGTCCATGGCATGATGACTTCAGAAGCTTTCTCGAGTTTCACTTTCTTGAGTGTGATACGTTTCGGCTTCGTCCTAATTGCAGGGCGCCTTCTCTTTCCCCAAAAAGTGATCCTTGGTGTGTCTTCATTAGCGCGTCGTTTGGCCTGTCGACGTGCATATGCTTCCCTAGCTAGGTGGTTGCGACGCTGTCTCTTCATTTCCAGGTAATTCTTAAACATCTCATCCGCTTGTCGCTTGAATCTAAGGTTGTCGACATAGTAGCGGGTTTGACAATCTTCAGCATATCCCAACTTGCGTCCAGTTATCTCTCGACCATACACGAATCTAGTGAAGTGTAGCCTTGTGTTTGGTCCAAGGCGAGTAACTTTCCTTAGGAACTCGAAGGTTACCAATTCTGTCGATCTCTTGGGAAACAGCGACATCCTACACCTTATCATTATTATTTCGATTAGCCACTTGAGTAATTTTCATAATGCTAATGCAACTGCATGTGGATATGTGTAATGCATGAATCAATTTAAGGTACAGGGAATAATAATGTACATTGAAAATAAATGCCTTACCAACTACACTTTGGGGATGTGAAATGTTCCCTTTAACAATGTGCGGTTTTAGGTATACCAACCATCCATAGATATGCGCATGAGACAAGTGGGTATACTCTAAAAAATTAAAAATCAGGTGAGGAACTTATGGCTCAGGCTCCCACGATCCAAATGAGGCAGATTCCTCCCCAAGGGTACCCACCCAAGAGGGCTAGATATCGCCAATTTGGATTGTGAGCGGGAACGAACACGAAAGTCTCAAATGCCATCAAACATGAGATCCTTTCGCATCCTTTCCCTATCTAAGGTAACCTAGAGGTGGTTTGCAGTCGGGGTTTGACCGCCAGTGTGTGCGAGGTGTCGTGATCATCACAATGCAAGTCATGCACATCAGTTTGTATCAAACAACACTTCAGTAGGTGCATAATATAAACATACATTCTCAACTCCAACCTGCAGGAAAGATGTTAACAATCACTCCACCCCTTATTTCTTCAATCTGCAAAAACATCTAACACAATAGTTAGCGTGCATACCTCACCTTCGACAGCATCTGCAGAAAATAAGGTCAGATAACAAAACAACTTTTTAATCGGCTCAAGTCCTCTGGAATTCTTAACGAGAGATTCTGGGTTCGAATAGTCGCCAGTCTGTCGCGACCCTCTCTCGGAGGAGGGGGCTAATGAGCCGCCCGATCGCTGCCTGATCGGACGCCGGCCTCTCCCAAGGTCCATTACCCAAATCGCAACGGCTGGATATACGTGGCCGACATTCGGTATGGTCTGGTGACATGTGATATGTGTACGTGTCATGGAGTCGCCACCAATCGTTTCATGGAGGGTACGATCAAAAACCCTATCGAATAGTTACGAGCAATCTATTCGATTCTGCGGAAACCAAAGAAATGGGTTCGGGGACTTTGTTACGCCAACTGCTAGAGTTGACGCCCTTTCGGCACCTAAACTGAATGGTTTTATCTGATCTAAAGATTTCATACAGATGGGTGAGGTACAGATCCTAAATCTAGGAGTTCAGGCTGTCGGGAATGGCTGCCTTATCACTCACAATCAATGAAAATAAATGCGCAAATCAAGGATCCAATACATGCGAATAAAGCACATGAAATCAGCATGGCACCCCTAATGAGGCCCTATTAGCCTAGAGAAGTCTCAATCAAGGTTTAGGAATAATTTTGACATGATTTTGTCTGTGATGGGCAAAATCGTAATTTTGAAGAATTTGGGGACAATTTGCCCCAAAAGGGCAAATTTGTCATTTAAGATGAATTGTATGGTCGAAGGACGGGGGAAATAGGATTGGCCATCAGTCCAATCAATTTCCTATTTTTCGGGAATTTCCAGAATTTTTCTGGAATTTAAAAGGGATTTTACCCTCGGAGGGGTAAAATTGTCATTTTGGACAAAGATGAGAATTGAAAATCTCAAATATTAGGGTTGGTCGTCCACCTGACCCAAACCCCAACTTTAAATAATTTTCAGGACTCGACTAGAGTGGGAAAGACGATTTACCCTTTGGGGGGTAAAATCGTCATTTCAGTGAAAATGATGAGATTCAAAAACCCAAGCGAAAGGATTCGCCACCTAGCTGGCCCTATCCTAATCTAGGCATTTTCGACCTATCTCAAGATACAAAGCAGGGACGAATTACCCCTAAAGGGCATTGTCGTCAATTCTTGGAAGAACGGATGAGAAACCCCAAAAATAGGATTGACCAGTTGTCTGAGGTCAATCTTCAATTTTTGGGGATTTCTGGAGTGTCTAGGAATTTTCTATAATTTTCCTACATTTTTTGGAATTTTTTGGAATTTTCTAGAATTTGTTATGATTTTTTCGAATTTTTTTTATTTTAAAACCATTTTCTGATTTTTTTTTTATTTAAAAATTTTTCGGACTGGGTCAACCCGACCCACTCTGTTCGGAACCCGGCCCAGACCCTGACCCGCGAAACCCTCAGCCAAAAACGACGTCGTTTCAAACCTTTTTTATTTTTGGATTATCAGCCTTGATCCGACGGTCCTCAATGAGCCGCGTGACTAATCCGTAACCATCGGATTTGATTACTAGAACTTATGGTCTAGATTAAGCGAAGACTCAACCTGAGCCGTTTGATTGACTTACTAAAATGCACGATCTAGATTAAAACCTAAGACTCGATCTGGGCCGTTCATTTTCATTAGCCTAAACGACGTCACCTGACCCTCTATCTAAACGGCACCGTTTCTGTTTTGATTGATTTTTCGATTAAAACTATTTTAGGATAATCCTAATTTCTAATCGGATGGCCACCAATTATTCGACTCGATTAACTTGGACCGTTCGATCTACTTATTCGAATAACAACCCCCAATGGCTGGCGATCGGCAGCGGCAGTGGCGGCGACGACCGGAGGCGGCAGCGGAGACGACCGGCCGCCGGCGACGGATGTCCGGTAACCGCAACCAGCAACAGGCATCCGGCAGCAGTGGCCAACGACCGGCGGAGGCGGCCAACTTTTAGCGAGGTAGCAGGTGGTAGGCGCGTCAGCGATGATGGATGGTGGTTTCAAAAGTGTTCCAAAAAGTGTTCCAAAAATCCAGAAGCAAGTTTTTTTTGTTCCTTCAAAAGTGGTCCCTAGCACAAAAGTATTCCGCGGAACACTTTCGGAACATTTTTGAACCATACGCGTTTCTATTCCAAAAGTGTTCCCGGAACACTTTTGGAACAAAAATACTTTTCCTGGCTACCATCCATACGCAGCCTTCTAATCCCTAATTCTCACCTACATTAGAACCCTCGAAAGTCTTTCTGACTAATGCACTTGAGTTAACGTAGGGTCGAAATGATTTTAAGCATTGCTCGAAGATGTGCGAGCAAGACTATTTCTCTCTCATTTTTTGCAGGGTTCTTGACTTGTAAACCCGAAACGGATGATGAAGATCTTCAATTCATTGGCCTCGACTTAACCAGGAGTCCTCTTTGAAATCCATGGACCAAGCCCAACATTACGGTCCCTTAAAAGTCCCTTTCCGATCAATCAAATACCTTGAGCATAGGTTCAAGCGGGAATTCGAGTATTCTAAAAAAAAGAGAGGAAAAGAAATCCCTCAGAAAAATGGTGAGGAGATCTCTTTGATGAGCGTACTCAAATCGATGATTTAACCAAACTCTTTTGACGATCTTCGATCATTTGATTCAAAATCTTCCCTAAAAGGACCTTTGATTATTATATCATGTTGCAAGATGTTTTGGATGATATTCTACATCATTAGCATATCCAAATGAAATTTTTGTCAAAATAAAATTTTGACAGCAATCAAACAGGATTCCGGTTGAGCTTAAGGACTTTTAACAAATCATCAGAAGGAAAATCCAAAAAATCTCCCCCGACTTTGAGAACCATCGTTAGGGAAACCCCTTTTTAGAATTACAAAAATTCTCCGCCGACCTTGTGAAAGCCATTGCCATGGGAACCCCATTTAAAGACAAAAACCCCGCTAACGTTGAGAACCATCGTCATGGGAAAACCTCCTTTAAAAATCAGAAAAACTCCCCTTTGACTTGGTGAAAGCCATCGTCGTGGGAAACCCTTTCAAAATCAAACAAAACCTATCCCCGCTGACTTTGTAAAAACCATAGTTATGCGATCCCTTTTAATACTAAAGCCATAATCCCTGCTAACCTTGCTAGACAACGCCATGGGACTCCTTTGCAGAACATATAAGTGCCTAGAAGCCGACCCAAGATCGAAGCCCAAAAGGCTCGCTTGCCATTTTGAAAGCATGATGACTTTGATAAATCTTTCTGTAAGTGGTACAGGTTAGTAGCCGCGGCGCTGTCATCCCCCGGACCGGATCGCTAACCCTTAGCTGCAGAAGACTTCTTTCCTCGAAATCGTACTAGACAGGGATCCACAACAGAGATGTCTCAAAGCACAGATCAAGTTCGGAACCCATGATGTTCACGACTTACTGCCTTGAGATACGGTGACCACCTTTTTCGTGAAGTACGCATCGGTTAGCCATGCCTCGAAGCTCTCACCCTTCGGAACGGATTGCAGTCGGTAGCCTTGGAAAAGAAATTAAAAGCCTGGCATAGCGGATGGGAAGCTATGAAGGGAAAAACATGAAAGTCTGGTATAGTGGACATGAAGTTACGATGGTAAAAATAAAATAAAATAAAAATAGGGAAGAGCCGAACCCATGATTTCGACACCCCAAAAGCTTCAAAGATGAACCCTCAGACATCACAATCATGGTATTTAACAGGTGAGCTTCAGGTATGTCTCTATCTCCCTCTCCGGCCCATGTTCAAATTGTCAAAGCAAACATGAGACTAATTTGAGTCTTCGTCGAAAGGCTTCTCAGAGTCCGATGTCATAGCATTTCTTTCTCCCTAGTCGAGTCGGTTACGACTCAAGTGTCATTTTGTCTTTGAGAGCAACCTCTGACGAGCTCACTCTCAAAGAGAGCTATTGGCACCTGATTTTTAATCATTTTTATTTCCAAAATTAATTAAAAATAGTAAAAAAAATTATAAAATTTCAAAATCAACTTTGGAGGCCTTGGCCTAGGCTTAGGATTCAATTTTGAACAAAAAAAATCCATAATTTTTAATATTTTTTTGAATTTATTTAATTATGAAAATACCCAAAAATAATCAGAAAATACCACTCATGGTCAGAAAAATACACAAAAATAGTTAGTAATTTTATTTTAATTCTCTTTTAAGAATGGTCACTTTAAATTTCGAAAATTCGGCTTGGGTAACTATGTTCCTTCGCAAACATAAAACCGAATCGAGCATAAAAATTCCTTCTCGAGTCTTTTAATTCTCAATTTCCACTACTAATAAGTTATGACATTGGTATCTAGAGTCTTGAAGTGTAATTGGGTCAATTTGCTCTACAATTTGATCAATTTTGATAAAAGGGACTTAATTGCACAAGTTTTTTTGCAATTTAGTCCTCGATTTCACTAATCTTGAAAATAAAACCTTTTTAGGGACACCCACACCCGTACCCTATAAATTTCATCATGCCGAATCCAGTGGTCCCTTGATTTGGATCAATTCGGTCTTTTGGGTTTTCGATTATGCAAAAATTGATTTTGGATCTTTCGTGTAAATTACGGTTTTCATTAAATTTCAAGCCAAAAATCCATGAAAACACCCATGTCACACGGAAATCATGCTGGGAAACTCAATTTTGACTTCAATTTCACGAGAAAGGCTCGAATTGGGGCCTGATTTGATGAAATTTTCGAAATCGGATCCACCGGATCGGATCCGACTCGACCCAGCAGATCCGGGCCTGCAACTCACGCACACACCTGCAACTCATGCATGTTTCCCTTCTCTCCTCCGCTCACCTTGGCGCTATGTCACCTCGGCAAAAGATCCAGAACATTCCCCCGTTTTATTGCCTATTGTACCAAGGACGTACAGGGGAAATGAGCTGGCGGATCCTCAAAAAAGGACGGGCGTTGGAGGGGAATGTCGGGGGGAAAGAGGATATAAAAAAAGAAGAAGGTGGCCACTCGGGGACCAAGGACATAGACACATACAGACGCATTGAGAGACATAAAGAGCAAAAGAGAGAGAGAGAGAGAGAGAGAGAGAGAGAGAGAGAGAGAGAGAGAGAGAGAGGAAAGAACAAGGAGGAATCCGAGAGAGAGAGAGCCGGCGACCGGACCTCCATTGCCTAGAAAAATAGGGCAACTCAGGCCCGAGGGAGAGGGAGCAAAGATAACGAATCCAGAGGGGAACCGACGTTCGAGCAACCACCCTCAACCTTCTAGGTGTCCGACCTATCGCTTCAGGAGTTTTAGTCGCCGTCGACGAGCCTGAAACAGGTCAGTATCCTTCCGGCCTCAGCATCCCCTGTTTTCCCCTGCCTCCGGTTCCGTTTATCTCCATTGCAAGTTTGGCTCCGTTTGGTTTTCGACCAAACGGGGCCAAACCGAATGTATGCCGACATTGCTCATGTCTAAATGGCCACGTATGAATGCTTATTTACATCAGTATTGCGTGTTGATTCCGGTGTTTGAGCCAAAACGTTGATTTTTCAAATGCCCTCAACCTGTTCGATGAAATGTCGCCTGAACTATTTGTAAGTTTTTTCCATCGGCCGTGTGTTATTTGAGTGGTCCATGCCCATTTTATTGCCTTAAATTAGACCTAGAACCGAATCTAAGCCCTCTGTGACCTTTTTCTTGCATTAAACCTGCTGAAAATGATGAACGGAGTTCCATGGTCATCGGAGTGAGCCGAGAGCTTGAGCCGACGCCTCCAGCAGTTGTCGAGCTCTTAGAGAGCTCAGGTAAGCTTCTATGGCCCTCTTGGACGTCGTACGAATGAATGGAATTGGGTTATGGTCGTAAAAAAATTCTGCAAAAATGTTCGTCGGCGACGGATCTGTGACAGTCGGCCCGACTATTTTCTGACGTGATTTTTGCCACTTTGCTGATATATGTTAATGTAGGGTGTCTATTGAGTCGAACGGCGCAAGAATGGTCGAAAAATATGAAGATTTGGGCTCGGTCCGCCTTTTTCGGTGAAGATTCCGGCAATCTCGCCGGAAAAATGACTGTTCCGGCAAGGCGCCGGTCGTCTTCTCCAGCGGGGGGAAGACCGGTCAATAAGTCAAAGTTGACATGGCATACCGCGTAGGTAGCCACGTCGGCTTCGTGGGGCCTGTTCAGGTGTTTAAAGAAAATCAGATCGGACGGCCGTGGGTGTGCTACGTGTCGCGATCGGGTAATTTTTTGAAATTAAATAAATGATTTTATATTAATAAATGGATTTTCAGAAAATAATAAAATAAAATTGATCCAACGGTTAGGGTAGCGCCGCGTGGCGAGGTGGAGACCGTCCGATGGGGTTCATTTGTTCAATTTCGGATAATCAGAAAATAATTAAAATAATAATTAAAAAATAAAAAAACTTTTGAAAAATTCAAAATGATGTCGTTTTTAGACCGGCTTCCAACCCGTACGGTTGGGCCAGGAGCTTGAGAGGCGCAGGCTGAGTTTGACCCGGTTCGAAAAATATTTTTAGTAATTGAAAAGTTCAGAAAATAATAAAAAATCGTAAAAATTTGGAAAAATCATTTAAAAATAAAAAATCATAAAAAATTCCAAAAATTGAAAAAATCTAGAAAATTCCCAAAAAATTTCAGAAAATAGGAAATGGCCACAATCAACTGGCCATGTCCTATTTCAGGGGTCTTGAACCCGAATCCTTCCAAAATGATTATTTTGCCCTTTTGGCAAATCGTCTCCCAAAAATTCCAAAAAATTCTAGAAAATAGAAAAATGGTCACAATCAACTGGCCATGACCAATTTTGGGTCCTTCGAATCCCAATCCTTCCAAAATGATGATTTTTCCCTTTTAGCAAATCGTCTTCCAAAAAATGAAAATATTCGGAAAAATCCAGAAAAATCCAAAAAATATGAAATTGCCACAATCAACTGACCATGACCTATTTTGGGTCATTCGAACCCCAATCCTTCCAAAATGACAATTTGCCTTTTTGTCAAATCGTCTTCCAAAAATTATAAAAATCCAAAAAATTCCAAAAAAAAAATTAGAAAATAGGAAATGGTTACAATCAATTGGCCATGACCTATTTTGGTCTCTCGAACTCCGATCTTTTCAAAAATGATGATTTCGCCCTTTTGGCGAATCGTCCCTCAAAATTGAAGAAAACCAGAAAAATCCAAAAAAAATCCTGAAAAATAGGAAATGACTACAACTGGTCAGAACTGTTATCGGTATTTTGAATTTCGATCTGTTAACAAATGACGATTTTGCCCTTTTAGCAGGTCGTTTCCGAAAAATTCCGGAACGATCCCAAAAAATAGGAAATGGCCACAATCAATTGGCCAAGATCTATTTTGGGTGTTTTGACACTTGATCATCCCGAAAAATGACGATTTCGTCCTTTGGGCGAATCGTCTTCCAAAAATCATGAAAATTCAGGAAATTCCAAAAAAATCCCAAAAAATAGAAAATGGCCATGGTCTATTTTGTTTAATTCGACACCTGAACCTTCAAAAAATGACGATTCATCCTTCGGGCGAATCGACCCCAAATCCTCCCATTTTACCCTTGGTCCTAAATCACACCTTCCTTAAGCCCTTAAGGCTATACTAGGAGACTATTGATTTGAATTGATGTGCATTGACGTGGTTCATTTATGCACTTGATTTCGCTTTCCTTATATTGATTGTGATTGATAGGACTAGCCTTCCAATCTGCATGAAACCCTTGAATTAGACTTACCTCACCCAAAATCGCGCCTATATGAAATCTTAGCTAGGAAAATCACTCACGTTAAGTATCGAAAGGGCGTTGGTAATGACACCAACGTAACCAAGTCCCCGAACCCAAAATCTCTGGTTTCACAGAATTGATCGATTTCTCCCAATCAATTAGTGAGGTTTCCGGTCCACCTTTCAAGAAGGACCGGTGGCGACTCCAAATGCATGCATACGTAGCACATGCCACCATGACCACACCAAGGTCGAAAGCCGATCGACTCTTATCGTCGACAAACCCTCAAATTTACTCTTGTTGCGATTTGGTATGAGCCTGGGAGGGCCTGCGCCGATCGAAAGCCCAACCACGCTCTCGTAGTCAGTCAGTGGTTGTGGGCCCGATTGGCAATCCATTAACCCCGAAAATGAAAAAAAAAAACGGGTCGCGACAGGGAGCTATTATGTATTGATGCCCATCCCTTAGGCTTTCCTTCTTGAGTTATTTCAATGAAAAGTTCTTGTTTGGAGCCAAAAAAAAATTTACACTCAAACCCAAAGTGTCTAGAAATAAACAACTCGATTTGATGTAAAATTCACAGCACAAAAAAAAAATCTCTCTTGTTCAGATCTCATCGGCGGCTTGAATAGGAAAGGCTAGTATTGGTGTGTTACCCTTCCAGCCTTCCCAACCATTGTACGTGGAAAGAAGACCAGTGCAAAACCTTGCCGGCCGCTGTCCATCTTCTACCCGGCGATGAGAAGTCATCCCCTGAGCACAATTTATCTGGTAAGTTGTAACGTCTGAACCTAAACTATCATTGTGGCCTTATAGAAGCCAACTTAATTAAATGAAGCATTTAACTGGAGAAGAAGTTCATTTCTGGGATGAAAAGTTTTAAAAAATAAAAAATGAGTGCCGGAGCAAGCTCAATTTAGAAGAACTCATAGGGAATCGAATGGTTGAAAAGTCGGACATTTTGTTAGTTGATCGAAATTGTATCGAAAAAAATGTCAAAGGTACGGAACATCTTTAGCCTTAAAAAATTCCTTGGCCGCGAGTCCTGCATTTTTAAGGCTATTAGTTCCGAGTTTTTCCAGCTAAGACTTAGGTAAGGTTCGTGATTATTTTGCTCAATTTCATTCCCATTTTTCTAAGTTTAAAAGGTGAAAGACTAGTCCTCTTATGAACCTTCCTCCTTCAATGTCAATGCTGACTTATTACTATTCGTCCTTGATTATTTCAGTAATTGATGAGCAGACTTCAATCTGCCTCTACCTTTGTATTGATCACTAGAGACCAGCGCCTATTATAAAATTGTAACATGCGGCAAATCTCGTTGAGTGGTCATTGACTACATTTGATTAAAATTGTTTATGATTTAATCGCACTTTTTCATATTTTAGAGCTGATCGTACATTAAGCTAAAAGTCAAGATTTTTTTTAATGAAATTTACTACAATAAAAAAGAAAAGGAAAGAAAGAAATATCAAATGATACAACAGTTGAAGGAAAAAGAAACCAAATGGGATGCTTATTTGGCACATTTTTAGTCAATCAATTAGGAATCGGTTATCATTTTAAAATCATTTATACCTTACTTTATTGGTTTAATAGCTAATGCGAATTACCTTTTTACCATATACGGTAATACTTTGCGGGAGGGCTATGCAAACTGTTAAATATGTCTTGAATTTTATGTACTCGGTCCGGTTCATCACCCGACCCGACCCGACCCGATTTATTTTTTGTGCGGCCCAAAAGTGGAGAGAAAATTGAGATTTGGTTCGTGACGCGGAGAGTTGGGCCGATAGGCCCAACTTGGGCTTTATTTTTGCTGCGGCTAGGGTTTTATTTGTAAGGACGGAAATTTTTCGTCATTAGAGAGGTTTGTGAGCAGTGTGCGTTCGTTCAGTCGCTGAGAACGACTTTTGTAATTTGTACCCTATTTGATTAAAGTGGAATCTCGATTTGCCTCGTCCGTGGACGTAGATCACCTTGATCGAATCACATAAATTCTTGTGTTCTGTGTTTATTTTCCGTATTTGTTACAAAACTACCTTTCTAGGCGAAGAGACTATTCTCATTGATAACTGATGTTCAGTGTCGATGACTATAACCGAGAGTTGTTGATTGTTTTGACCAAACTGTCTATCAGACTGCGTTTGTAATGAGCCGTGATTTGTGCTAAAATCATATGCGGAGCATCCTAATGTCAGGTTCACATAGTCACATTAGTCTGACAGGAAAAAAACAAAAGCATCAAGAAACACAAGATTGTCCCTTTTGTCAAAACAAAACTTGTGCTTAGTCCCAGAGGAACAAAATCAGAGATTTCAACTTGGCAATTTTGAAGTTTTTTGGCACTAAAAATGTACTCGTGATGCTTCCCCTACCGTTAGCAGTGTAAAACCATTGTGTCCAATGGTTCGTGAAGATGAATACACTAATCTTCTAATACGCTCAACACACAGAGGTCTCCTTTCTTCAGAGAAGTTTTCTTTAACGAATGCAGTCCGACTAGCAGATAGCTGTCCTGGCGTTGTACAGTTGTACTATTGTTGATAGTTATTGAGCTTCACTGGCCCTGATTTGTCGGCATATATCTGATGTCGAATGCTCTTATGATCCTAGACTAGTCTAGTCCAAGAAAACAATTGTAAAATTAGACTCAATGATCACGTACTTCAGAGTGTATGCTCTTGCCAACACCGTCGTCTTCATCGATGACTTCCATTTTGCGCAAGATGAAGTTACCATTTTTGGTTTACAAACTTCCAATTCCACTCTAGCCCATATTAAATGCTTATAATGTTTTATCATTTGTGTATTCAATGCTCATATAGATAAGGATTTGATCGACGGTCCTGTGATAAATGATTTTAGATCTAAAGACCAGAGAAAGTACCGAGTAGTCATTTTTTAGAAGCATTTATCTTTAAACTTGAAATCAGTAGATTTTTTTTTCACCCCAAGCACCGAAAATTAATGAACTCTCATAATCACCTTGAGCGCCGAAATCGACACTTTTAACACAACGCTGTCTCCATCAATGGCGGCGAATGCTTGCTTACTGGCAGAGCAGAGCACCACATGCTCGTTCGGGTAGCTCCTCATCTTCCCCGGTTGGCAGCCACGGTCTGTCTAAATGTCTAAGAGGTCGCAAACTTGTCTGTTTTCCTGAATATGTATCTTGATGAACCGCACAAGGAGGACTCTGCCCCATGCATATTTGACTACCCCAGGAAGCTATTGATTCGAGCAGAGCATCAAACTCTGATCTTAAAGAGACCATATCGAATGAGTATAAAGAATCACTCCATCATCGAACTTCTCAAGATAACCAGGACATTTTTTCTTCCCTTTTCTGAGACCACTTCAAGGGTAAAAGAAATTACTTCAAGACGTATTCTGAAATCTCTGTTCTGTTACTGATCAACTCTGCATATTGGTGTGAGATAAGGATCGCTTATGACCTTTTATTTTATCGATCCCATTCTGCAGACGAGCTCGATAAACACTTTGTCGAATAAAGACGCAAACACGCAGAGAGGTCGGAATTGAAAAATGCACTTTCCCAGCGTAATTTTTTTTTTTTTTTGGTTGAAGATGTAAATATTATAGAGAAAATGAAG
Source organism: Rhodomyrtus psidioides (assembly GCA_021437785.1). Classification (NCBI taxonomy): domain Eukaryota; kingdom Viridiplantae; phylum Streptophyta; class Magnoliopsida; order Myrtales; family Myrtaceae; genus Rhodomyrtus; species Rhodomyrtus psidioides. Next base: position 13,838,357 of record JAILYB010000003.1, on the reverse strand, counting down.
TACAACAGCTTAGAGGCATCCCCAGCATTACAAAGAGAGCTAATAATTCAAAAAGATGGAGGTAGGAAGTCTTCATATAGTAGCAAAAACTCCATTTGTCTGGGAAAGACGAATTTTTTGGTAAAGTGAAGCTCTACCTCTGATAATTTTACGCACCTTTGCCAAAATAATTTCCTTGCGTAATTTTCACTAGTCTTTAAAAGATATCAGGAGATACATCACCATTCAATTAGTTGCAGCAGAAAGTTTTGCTTTCTTTGATTTGATTCACTAAACAAAACATAGCGAAGCAGAGATTTTTCTGTAGGCATACAAAATTTACGTCTAAGTATTAACATTCCTTCTGAAAATGGAGACTTTGAGCTCAATAGCATCAATTCTAACAAGCTCGAACACGCATGCATCTCCTTCTGTTAGAGAAGTTCTTCTTTGAAATGCGGCCCAACCAGGAGAGAGCTTTCCCGAACTATGTTGCAGGTATGAGTGAGAGGTTGCTTCACCGGCCATGATCCATCCGAAGATGTAAGAGTTGCGGTTTGCACGCTTCCATCAACTTGTCCCTTTAAAATCCCGCCTGGCACAGTCTGCGGAGTTGATTTTTGATTAACAACTAACACAAGCACCGTTAAGCTGACCAAATTTTGCGCATGACTAATGTTATCTCAGGATCTCTTCTTCCCACATTTTGCTTCAATAGATTATGTGACTGGTTGACTACTGTTAAGAAAGGATTCTGCAGCCTGGACTTGTTGGCTGGTTCGAGAGATGTAGTCGCCGGCGAACATTGACAAGCAGACCTACAAGAAGACAGCATGCCCGGCGTCACCTTGTGCTTAAATTTTTTTGTCCTACTTGAATTAGTCAAGCAAATAGCATAAGAAAGAGGGATCCCGAAGTGTATGCATTACTTACAGGCTAAGATTCACAGAACTTCTGAATCTTGTCGCTGAAGCTTTCCTTCTTCCCATTTGGACAGTCTGTCAGTTGATCGAAAATGTATCAAGAATAGTGTTAGAGATACTGAGATTGAAATCCATAGAATTAATTCACAAAGTGATGTGCAAAATAGCTAGTGAACTTTCCTTAACAAATTGATGGAGTGTGGGGGTGGGCAGACTATGCCGTGAGGCCAAACACCTCTTCTAGCCGTTAGAGATAATTAGGACAAAAGAAAAGATTATTCACTCAAACTCAACAGGTCCAATCCTTCATATTTAGGTTGGTCAATCTTTATTTCCTTTGTTGAGGGAGTTTCACTCGCAATTCCTGTAACTGAGAATTGAAAGTTAAACACTGGGGACCTGCTACAAACGGAAGATATTTAGCCTTTAGAAATTCCGTGGCCGTGACTCCTGCACGTTTATGGAGATCCAATATGAGTTTTTCCAGCTAATATTGGGGTAAGTTTCAAGTCTATTTCGTCCAATTTCACTCAATGTCATGAGCTGAGAAGGTGCTTTTCATGAAACTTCCACCTTCAATGTCGATGTTGGCATTTAATATTCATCCTTGATCATTTCAGTAAGTGAGCAATAGACTTCAATCTGAATCTATTTATGTATTAATCACTAGAGACCAATACCTATGAGAAATTTGAAGAATGTACAGTCAGACGAATCTCGTTGAGTGGTCATCGGGGAAGAACTAGACTACATCTGATTCAAATTGTTTATAACTTAATCGCGCTTTTCCGAATGTAAGATCTTCACTGTACATTAAGCAAAACGTTAGGATTTTTGTATGCAATTTCCTACAATCAAAAGAAAAGAAAAGAGTGGATATCGAACGATGCTGGGTTCTAAGGAGTTACGCTGACGTGGGAAATGATAGAGGATTTGCTTCTATGGCACATTAATGGTCAATCAATTAGAAATACTTTATGGGAGGATTATGTAATTTTTTTTAAGGTGAAGAGACTATTCTACCCCTATTTTTCAGTCCTCATCGACAACTCCCTCTTCGTTTTCAAAACCATAGTCAATAAGAAAGAGGGAAATTGGAAAGAGAATCACTTGCCTCAGTAAAAATTATCTTCATCTCAACCTCGGACTGTGCCTCGGTAACTCCCGGATCTCTGTCCCACTTGCAGCATTTTCCCTTCCATTTGTCAGTAACTAGATAAGCTTAAAACAATAATAATAATAATAATAATAATAATAATAATAATAATAAAAGTTTAGAACTTATGGAGCTTCAGGGGTCGGGCAATTTGAGAAGCAGAGCCAAGCGACAAAAAAAAAAGTAATTGGATCTCACCAATTTTATGTGCATTTGTTTATGCTGATAACTTTTGTATGGTTGTATTGAGATCACCCTCCCAATTCCCAGCCAAGCTGTAACTGAACAGTGCCCCCGCATTTAGCTTTGGTGTGCTTAGCATACCCTTAGAAAAGATCTTCATTTTTGGGCAGTTTTTCACTGTAATCCATGACAAGAATGGAAACCTGAAGCTACAACTTGCGGCAGAGGAGAAGCATTCTAGGCTGTGCAGATTTTGGAGAGTCAAACTTTCTAGCTTCTCAAGGGAAATCACTTTTCTTTCTCCGTTTTCACTGTTTGCCACTACTTCGTTCATTCTATCGCATCCTTCGATAGTCATCTTGATGAGATGCACCAAATTTGTGACCATTGAAATTGTCACCAGATGTACCAATCCAGATGAACTCTTCACCACTAACTCCGTCAAATTCTGAAAAGATGTCGCGGCCGGAAATAATGTCGTCAAAACAGGACAATCACAAACCTCTAATTTGTCAATGCTTTGAAGAATTTTTGTGGTTAAGTAGTCTTCTCTCCAGACACGCTTTAGGTTGTGTAGCTTGCTCAACTTAAGTTCTCTTAAATTTTCAAGCACCAGATGTTTTCCCTTGACCACAAGTCCTTTGTCAGGGAATATATCTTCAAAGGCACAACAAAATACCTCAAGACTTTTTAGATTGGGGAATCTTTGTAGGATGAAGCAGGAAGGGAAGATCGCATTTTCATCATGAAAGCATGCCAATGTTAGTGCTTCTGTCTTTCCAATGTCATCGGAAAATTTTCCATCCTGTATCATCTGAATATCTTTATCGACTAATAAAAGTCTCTCTAAGGTGGGAATGTCCTGCAAATTGCCAATATAATGAGAGCAAGTGTCGAAAATGAATCATTCCTCTGAGAGGCAAATTAAGTCGGTTTGCAAAAGAATTGCTAAATGTGTGTGCCCGATTCACTAATCTCTAGAGCCTGCATAAAAGTGTCAAAGCTTCTCAAGTCATCCGCCAACCAGGGGTGAGCGCTCATATAATATTGATTGGATAGAAAGGGAAAGATCTGTATTGGCACAGGAATGATCCAGCAAATAAATAGAAATCCATTTGACGCAGAAAACATTAAAAAAAATGCTCATCTTGCTGCGATTTGAGGAGGAATTGCTAAATAACGTGTGCCCGATATTAAAAAATTTTAAGTGAGTTTTTAAATAGAGATCAGTACGGTTAATTCAAGAACCATCCTGACCAAATTCATCCTTTATGAGGAAGGTCTAATCTTGTCAACAATAATCTGCAGTTCCTTGGAATCTCAGGTGACGAGATGCGCTGATAGTGCCACTAAAATATTTTGGGTGTCCACAAATGAAAAGTATACATGAGACATGACTGTGCAGCGCACATGAGACATAGTGGGTGAATTAAAGAATGAAGAAGAAACGGAAGAAGAACAGTTGCATTGCAATCATACCTTCTGAACCGACAAGTGTGCTTCGCGGTCTGAAAAGTCATGCTGATCGTCTTTCTGAGCCCACTTGTTCATGAATGCTGCAAAGGACGACATGTTCAGCTTGTCGCAATGGGTCACTCGCAACTCCTTCAAGGATAGCCAGTTCAAAGTGAGCAAGTCAGGGCAGAAGCTCCTGAGTTGTGGCATATCATGTAATACCAGAGAAGCCATTTCTGGGAAAAGAAATTGAACAGCAGTAGTGTGCCATCTCCACTCGAGCGTGAGACTATTTCCTCGAGCCCACAAGATTCCACTCGAAGACTTTCAAGTTGTGTTAGACTTGTAGCTGCCCAATCCGGAAACAAAATTTTAAGGTTCTTACATTCCCGAGCTCCCACTTTCTTCAAATATTTAAAAGTGAAAGTTCCTTGAAGCCAGCAGGTCCATATTTTGCTTAAGTTGTCCATGTGGGTGAGAACTATAGACTCAAGCTGAGGAAATTGTACCTGCGATGTTGAAAAAAAAAATGACGCAGTGGATGTGATTACATGGACTTATGACCTCAATATCAAATTTCCAACTACCCTGGAGAATTCTAGAGCTTGCTAGTAAAACATACAAGGAGGGATTGGTAGATGCTTCCATTTCGATTGACTAACAACCATGACTAAAGAGTAAACAAATGAGGATGAAACTTTCTACTTATAAATAATAGAAAAAATAATAATAATTTGGCAAAAGAATATGTAAGAAAAAAGGCCAAAAAGAAAATGGAAAAAGTGTAGTGACCTGATCAGTTAGTACGTGTTAATTGCCTTTTGAAGCAATGATGTATATCTCACCAAATTCCGTAAAGATGAGCATCTTGTGTTGACTCAATTCAATGAAAACAGATTTGAAAATTGTTTTCGGTTCTGCAAGAAGGCAGCCTCTCCTAATTTCTATCGAATGAACAGTGCAATTCTTTCAAATTCAGAAATGTATCTTGTTTCAATTTATAGTCAATAGTATATGGAGCATTGACTTTTAATTGGCTTACCTGAAATTTATAACTGGCAATGCTTTCTCTGTCCAAATTTTTGTAAGTTCCTAGGACAACTTCTCGGATTCTCCAATTCACCGATCATGTTTAAATAATGCACTGTTTTACTTCAATGTCTGTGCATATATAATAAATATATGTATATTTATCCCCCATTTTCGATAATGAAACAAAGTATATGGTAAGAATTTTTGTATTTATTTGCTTCAAGTTGAAGATGCAATTCATTTTCATTTTGACCCATTTTTACATATGCAATACGTAACCAACTTCTTAACTACAATATCATAAAGCCGGCAACACGTAACCAATTTCTTATCCTTGACTGTGCCATGCGTCGAGGATTTTGGAGTTTTATTTGGGTGTGTGGAGGCAAAACTAAAAGACAAAACAAAGTGGATGTTGCATTGAACTTGAACTGAAATTGTTTGTTTCATGTGACGAGTGCAACGCGTGCCATTCTATTTCCAAATTCCAATTACTGGTTCCATCGATACTTCAATTTGACAAGATAACTAATCGAAGCACCAAAAGCATTGGGTTAAGAAAAAGAAGGCTAACCTGTGGAGTGAAGTGGGAAGGGGTATCCTGATCAACCTGCATACAAGAATGCCAAGTCAAACTTCTCATCTTAGGGCAGCGGGTAATGGTCAACTTTATCAAGCGAGGACAATCCAGCGTATAATTCTTTCTGGAGAGGAAACTAGTTAAATTGGGCAAGCATTCCAGCTCCATCCAATAGAGCCACGGGAATGTGATCTTCTCCACCATGATGTCATGTCCTTTTTCCTCTGTGATCACTCCTTCCATCTGACCACACTCCATTATTCTAATACTCCGTAGATATGCAAGGCACCGAGCCATCGATGGAGTGAAAGCGTATCTCAAGTTGCTGCATTTACAAAGGATCAGAGAAGATAGAGAATTGAAAAACATCGTTCGTTGAAGATCTGTGTTCCATAGTCGTCTCAATTTCGGTAGATTGACCAAGCCCAAATGTTTTAGCCGAGGCAGCACCCTAGTGGTTTCCACATGCTCAAGCCCTTCAAGATCGAATACTTCTTCCAAGGACTCGCAATTGTGCACATCCAAGCTTCTTATTTTCTCTAAAACAAGCATCAATTTTGATGGAATAGCATTATGAAATGATGGACGATTATTCACCACTAGTCTTTCTAATTGCCAAGATGACTTGATGGGATTAAGTTCGCTATGCCATTTTCCAATCACTCAGGAAACTCAGACAGCCACATAAACTTTGCTCTAGCAACTGTAGCTTGTTAGAAATGCATCATTAAAGGTAAACTTGTAGTTAGCAAAAAGTAATTACTCTGTAGGTTATTAAGACCATCCAATTGCACAAAATTCGATAACTGACACATACCATTTCTTCAAACATATTTTGGATGGTGGTGTTGAGGTTTTCCTTCCAAAACCACTCTTCTTGTTGTTGAGGCTTTGCATCTGCTTGTGTTTCCACTTGTATTCTATCCAATTTTGGCGCAACTATTGGTCCCCTAGAGAAGGATTGCATGTTGGGACATCCACTTACTATGACATCTTCCAAGATGGGGAACACCAAAGTGTATTCACTTGAGCTAAAACATCTCAACCTCGTCAACCCATCAAGCTGCATATGCTTCAACTGATTGAAAGTCAGTACATACCCCTCCTTATCTCCCTCATTACTAATGACTTCTTTCAACATTCTACAATTTCTTATCCTCAATTCTGCAAGTGCCACCAAATTTTTAGCCATTGTCGGTGTGAACATTCTTGATAGCCCATCACAATGTGACACTTCTAGAGTCTTCAAGTGTTGAAAGTATCTTGAAAAGTGCGATATTGGATGTAACGATGTTCCATCACAATATGACACATCTAGGATCTTCAGATATTGAAAGTATCTTGACGAAGGTAATAGCTCATGACCCGGGGCTTCTATGGCTTCGACATTAATGCTCAGCACATCTAGATGAGATTCGCATAGAACGAGATTTTCCAAATTGGCTAAACTCTGAATAAAAAGATACATTGATATTGCATATTCCTCCAAGAGATGACGAAGCTCAAGAACCCTAAGCTCGCAGAAGAATTCTTCATCATGAAAATTCCCATGCCATATCTCCATCCGTCCGGATAAATCCAATCTTAGCTCTTGTAGATTTGGGAATGCACCCTGAGAAGATGGTCAAATCAGAATATGAAGTCAGCTTAGTTAATTGAGTATTGACGTATTATGGTATAAGTCCTGCACATCGCGCATAATAACTACATTTTAAGATGTTGAGTCTATGATTCAACAAAATGAGCCCTCATGCAATAGACGCTATCGTTGGTATTTTATATTTCACTTATATCCATATTTGAACTTGACTAAATCTGTACATTTCCATTTCTGTGGATATATCCGTTGCGAAATTAACGTGTCGATCAATTATAATCACAATTCCATTAAATTAACTCAAAGATCAATGTCAACAAAAATGTCGCGTCTTTCCCTTTTTAGCATAACATCCGTCAACTTAATAGGGCTCAAATTAGAAAATACACTTGCGCTGGTAAGACCACAACACATGCCACGTGTTTTCAATCTTTATTGTAGTTAAGAAGCTAAACAATCAGAATTAGCCTAAACCATTTTTTTAAGGGGGGATCAATGGCTATGCGTTCTGTCAATACTTGAAGAGCATATGATGTTTCCATGTTATACTGTTTCTATGGATTCAAAGAGAGTCCTAAGTTTACATCTTCGTATGTGGAGTTACTTGTATGATATGATTGGCTGTGACCATAATCATCACTTCAAATATTCACAATTGAAGCAAAACAAATTTTGGGCTATACCTTTTCCAACAAGAAGAGAGGTTGTTTCTGTAGTGGCATCTCATTCTTAATTTGGGAAGCGGGTATCTCCACTTTGTTACAACCATGCACCTCTAGAGTCTTCAATGCTGGCCAACCTAAAGCATGTGTTCCTGTGCAGATGCACTTCAAGTCTGTCAGATGCTCGAGCTTGAGAGAGATTAACTTTGGGAAAACAACCCCAAGAACTAGTCCTTCCATCTCGATGAGTTCCGCAATGCCACATGCACTAATCTCCAACTTCTCAAGTTGGATAAGATTTATCGCTATTGAGGCTGGAAATAGAGAGGTGAGGCTCTTGCAATTGGAAACACTAACAGATTGTAGACACTGGAATTTGACTTGACGATGGAGTTCCTTATCCCACACACACTTCAGATTCGGTAATCCATATAAGTCTAGCTTTTTTAATTGGGAACGAGCAACATGATTCCCATCTAGAGGATTCAATGACTGAAGTTCAAAAGCAACTTCAAGAGAACCACAATGACGTACATCCAAACTTTCTAGGCTCCAAAGCCGTCCAAGAATGCAAGAAGGAACAATGTTCACTAGCTTATCGCAACTCCACACCCGAAGCGATTTTACACTGTGGAAAGAATCCATAGCAACTTGATTGTCCCATATCCTTTCGATGTTGTTCAAGCCACATATTTCTAATGTTTGCAAGCGAGGAAACACAACCTGCGACATTCACTCACAAAATTGTTGATTCAGTTAAATCACAAATTCATGAACTTCCAAGATGCTGATATAAATGAGTTGCCAAGGGGAGAGGGGGAATTATTAAGTTGCATAAATGGAAAGAAAAAAAAGAGAAAATTGTGAACGTTAATTCAAAGCGTACCCACTTATTCACTCTTGCAGTGCCAAAGCCAGCCGTACATGCAAAATTGCTGAGGCATTTACACTCTTTGTCAAAATCGGAAAGCCGTTCATATTGCGCGATTTATCAGTTATTTAGATTAACAATACCTAATTTAAGATATTTTCTTTTGGATGTTGTTAACTGATAACTGACGCAGATCATTAATTGGCTTAGAATAATGGAAGATTAATTCTTGGAAGGGAAATGGTTTGATTTCTTTAGTTACAAGCTAACTTGGAAGCTCCGGAATGATCAAAATTCACCTCTGACCAACCTCTGTTTAGTATGGTCATTCTTTCTTTCACCGCTCGGTAATTAGCAGCATCCCCATGCATTGTACGGGTGTGAATTTCTTGTTTTCTGAAATATTAGTATTTGTATTTTAAGTATAAATGATTAGAATCATATGAATCTCCCTCTTTTTTTAAAAAAAAAATATGTTAAATTTTTAGTTACTGTTATGTAAAACGTAGAGACTCGGTACTAGTATGAAATCCTTATTGTAGCAGTTATATGTCATAGGGCCATTTTGTACATAACTGATAATATTATGTTAATGTTGTGTATGGAAGGCAAGAATAGTTTTCCTTGCAAGGAGAATGATCAACATCTTGCAATTGAAAGTCAAAAATGATAATTATTTAGGACTTTTTACGGAGCACTCTATAATTTTTTTATAAGTTTTGCAATGACATTCTCATTGGATGACGACATGACAACAGTATAACATCCAGAAAATTGGCCATATTGTTCGTCACAACAATAGTTGGGCAGAAAATTTCGATTTTTTGGTCAAAGTGCGGAAATTATAAAGAAATGAAATTTATTACGTGGCTGATTAAAAATTATAGTTTAAGTTACCCCGACTGAATTTAACTCCGTAATTTGAGAGTTAACAATTGAGCTCCTTGGAGATTAGGGTTGCGCATGGTAAACCATTTTGTTTCCAAAACTGATTCTAATTAAAATTACTTTTTTTTGTCTAATTCTACTCTCGAATGAGTTTTAGAGAATTAGAACGCGTTTGATAACTACCCAAAATTTCTAATCCTAGAATGAAAACGTTTTTGATAACTGCACAAAATTTCTATTTCGAAAAACTATTTCTCTTCCTCATTTTTTCATTTAACTGAGTTACTTTGTAAAATTTCATCCTAAATTGAAGACTAATTTTCAATGCACACTAAAATAATTTAAAATAAATTATTTTTTTAGCATATCATAAATGAAACAAAAATTTTAATATATGACCTTTGAAGTTTGACTGAAGCATTGGACAGTTCCCATATTAAGAACTCATTTTTTTTTAAATGTTGCGTTGTGCAAAGTACAGATAAACAGAGTAACCGAATAACCAAATTATCCATCGGCAAAAAAAATAAAATTATCCTTGTTGATACAAAGTACAAATCATTCACTATCATTTTGTAGCTTCTGTCCTAAATCCAAGTGGGTATTTGGCTCCAACTCTACGTGCAAATGGTCAAGTTTTGTGACTCATGGCTACGAGTATATATTTTATAATCCGCATGTTAGATGCCATCATATTCTGCGACATTTTTTGCAGAACAGTGAAATCTAGAAAACTTAGGCCCAAATTTATGCAAGTGAGGTCAAACTAGCATAATCTAAGCTTCTTCTATTTTTAGAGATTTTCTAGTTTTTTTGTGATTTTTTTTTTTAAAATTTCCAATTTTTTTGATTTTATTTTTATTTTTATTAGATTGAGGGAAAAATGAAAAATTGAGAGATGTGATGCTTTATTCTGTTTTGTGATTTTAAAAGTGTTTCTTTTTTCCTGAATCAACTTTTTCTTGACTCTGGATTTTGCTCTGAAACGGATTCTGATTCTCTAAAACTGATTTTGAAAACAGAATCAGAATCATTTACGTGATCAAATAGGGTTCTCATCTTTTTTTTCTTTTTTTTCCAACTTTTTCATATGCAGTAATTGTACTTTAAATTGTTTCATTCAACTTAAAAAGACAATTTGGGTTATGACTTTACATTCGGTAATCCAGAATGCAGTCAATTTTAGTCAAACTTAACTTTGTAAGTTTTTTTTTTTTTTTGGTCGAAACTTTGTAAGTAATTTAGTTAGTTTTTGCTTTGGTTATGCTTTGTCTCCGGTATAACTATTTATTTGGTTATTTTTATTATTAGCTACCTGGGCATGACAATTGTTTATACGTCTATATTTCTTTGTAAAATTTTCAATAATTCGTGGTGATTGATGCAACTCTTGCTTTCTCGGGAGTGGTGTGAATTGAAGTTTGCTAATTGTTTGCAGTGGCGTGTGGGAACCTGAAATGCACGGCATGTAACATAAAATTGATGCCAAGTATTTTGCTCCAACAGTTTTTGTCATATTTAATATATTGAGAATCACATACCTGTTGATTGAAGAGGACTGTGGAGCATGATTTAACATGATCCTCATTCTGAACTTCTCGTGAACCTGCCATTAATTTTTTATAAGATGAAAAGAATATTAATATTTGTATTGCAAGGATGTCAAGAAGATTTTCGTTGATGAAAATAAACAATCAATCTTACACTTTTTGCGAGAGAAACACCTCAAATTTTCCAAATTTAAGGATAAATAAGTTAACATTGGGAATGCTATAATTTCTTATGTTTCCATTTCCAACCCTTCTTCCTCCATAATGATCGCCTCCATCTTCTTGCAATTTGATACCCTTAGTTCTCTCAATTGTGCTAGAGATTTTACCAAGGATGCGAAAAATAGAAATCGAAGGTTCTCACAGAAATACACGTCTAGCTTTGTTAAACGATGGAATCTCACTATTCCACAAGGATTCTTCTTCCATATGTGCCTCAACCTCGGCAAGCCTCCTAACACCAAGGTGGTTAGCTCGGAGAGAGTCTCAATATTTCCGCTTGCGCTTGGTCGGTCAAGATCAAAAACTTCTTGCACCGAAACGCAATATCGGATAGCTAAAGTGTGCAACTTGTGTGAATTTACCAGCGACCTGAAGTTGAAAACCTTTGAAAGAGATTTGCACTCCTCCAGCTTGAGAGATTGAAGATTGCTCAGTTCAAGTGGAGATTCTTCGCTCCATATATGTTCCAGATTGGGAAGTCCAGACATAGTCAAGGTCTGTAAGGATGGGATTGAAACCTGGCGGACAAACCCGTCAACGATAGCATTAGCAGGTTATTCGTGACTTTTGCATCTAAAAAGTATTTGATAAACAAAAGTTACTTTACGACCCCTAAAGACAACCATTGGTCTTTACTTTTTATTTCAGTATAAGATGGGAAATTACGGTCATCAAGAAAAAAGGCAATTATTGAACCATATAGCAAAAAGTACTTTCAAGGTAAATTACTTCTTAAAAGTTGAACTTCTCCTGCTAGGAAATAACTTACTATCTCACAAGGGAAGATTGCTACCATGAAGTAATTCAGCAGTTTCGAAGAGTAATTTACTACTTCACAAGGAAAAACAATTATCATAATAGTCCAATTACTCACGTAACTTCCTCCTGACACCCCTGGACCCTCCCAACTAATTTATGCATAAGATAATAATTATATAACATGATCGTATCTCCTTAAGTATGGTAATAATGGGTAATTCTTTATGGCTACGTACTTTCTCCTATCATTAGTAATAACTTCCCCGGGCATGGATCGTCTCCTACGATCCTTGCATCCACATGTAAAGTTGCTAGAAATCCCCATCAACACAGCAAATTTAACGTCTCCATGTTTCGTTCATTGGACTATTATCTTCTCAACGAGCCAACCTTCGACGACTACTTCCGTCGCTGCCACCTCTTTACAATGTTGGAGAGGTTTACTACAGTTCGAAAGAAATATATACAGGTCTGGTTTCTGACAAAAAATATTCATAGTTTATCAATTATGATACGGTCAACTTCATGAGGAGAAATAGTTTTAGAAGGCTTTTAAATGTATCCCAAGCATTTAAAAATTAACTCATAGGCTATCCCAAACTAAGTTTATCTGGATTTCATACAATCAATTGAATTTCTAAAAAATGAAGAGAAACAGAAGATTGCTTTATCCAGTGGACAAAGAAGGCGGATAAGGTAAATTGGAACCGAATGAACTGAAAATAACAATATGAGTACTCATTATAATATACGTCATATCTAATAAGCAATTAATAAGTACTATATTCTTTTGATAGAAAGTTACCTGTTGCCCATTGAAGAATACAGCTTGAGTGCCAATTTGATTATCTGTTGAGCTACCCGAAGGAGCTCCCCTCGCAGTTAAAAAGTTTTTTATTCCTGGCACACATGCAAATTAGGCAACTCAACTTTGCCAAATTCATCGGCGTCTCCAATCTCCCTCATTAAGTCGCACTTGATAACTCGGATCTCTTCCATATGTGGAAGTTCTCTTAGTAATGAAAGAGGAAACAGAACTTCCATCTTATGACAACGCTCAACACGTACTGCTTTTAATGTACGGAAGGACATGGATGTGGCATATCTTCTCGATGTTGATGAGATCCTTGAGAAGTAAGGATTCCAACCTCTTAAAAACAGTGTTAGAAGACCATTGGCGGATGTAATGGATGGAGGGACTATTCTCAACATGTAGATGCTTCAATTTTGGAAAACCTTCCAGGGATAACTCGCAAACACTTTTAGGTCCGTTCAATCCGTCCAAGTACAAATCGTCAGCTTTGTCCAAGGTAGTTCGTACACATCTTTTCTGGAGACTATTGTTCATTGGATTCAACTTTAGTTTCAATGCCGTCGATGTCTTGTACGCGCTTGACCACTGCCATGTACTACCCATTTGGATTTTGAACTTGGTTAATTTCTGTAGGTTTAAATCCTGACATTCGGATCAGGAATTGATACGTGTAGAGTGCATAGATTCTTCATGTTATTCAACTCAATAAGACATGCATTACATGGTGGGGTTTGCTCCATGGCATTCCACTTATCAAAGCTATTCTCCATATACAACTCCTCCAATTTGATCAAGCTTCCTAGCACACCCGGTTCAATTACCTGAAGCCGAGAGCAATTGTTAAGCTCTACTAATTGCCCGATTTCTTTCGGCAATCGATGAATTTTGGAGTTCACAAAGCTCAGAATTTGTAGCCCTTTTAGGTTGCCAAGACTGGCTACATCCTCTAGGGAACAACCATCAAGACATAGGGTGTGTAAATTTTCCAAAAGTTGGAACGACAATGGCGAATGAATAAGATGTGTCCCTGTGAGATTTAAGACCATGAGTTTCCTCATAAAATTGAAATATGAGCCTGGAACATCAAGAGATTCGTTGTTTGCGAACAACAAAAATATTTGCAATTCAGGACAATCTATTTGTTCAGGAAACTCCTTCATGTCAACGTAGGGAAAGCATATCGCCCTGCAACTTTTGAGCTTGTCCGTGGACCACTCAGTTACCAACTTATCCTTCTCTTTCAAAACGAGAAGAGGATAATCTCTTGAAGCAATCAAGGTAACGAACGCACGAACCAAGTCATGAACCTTGAAACCATCAGTGTCTTCATCATCGTGTAGCAAAAGAGAGGAGGCTTGAAGAGTACCAATAAGTGAGCTCAACCTATTTCGAGCTGCTTCCAAGCTGCTATCTTCTCCAAATAACCTCAAACCCACACCATACCTCACCAAGTACTCAAGAGATGGCTTAGAGACGCCATAAGCAACACAGAGCCGCAACAGTGACTTCGCCTCCTCGCTTTTTATACGATCATAACTTACTCGCAATGTCTTATTTATCACATCACCGGTTTCTTCGCTCCAGATTTGTTTCAAAGCATCCTTACATTCAGGGTAACTAGTGTCTATAAAGAGTTTCGATATTGCGAGAATTAGGAAAGGCAAACCTACAGATATGCGGAGTGCTTCCTCCACCAAGGGTTCCAACTCAACTTCAACTTTGCCTCCCACCATCTTCTCAAACAATCTTTTCGCCTCTTCCTCCTTCAGCTCACCAAGGGGGAAGTCCCTGTCGCAGCGCATTTCCCTCCGCAAAACACGTTGATCTCTGGACGTCAACAACAACTTGCATCCTCTAGCTTTGTTGTCAGGTCCGCAAGGAATGCCGACTTTGTCTAAGTCTAGCCGCTCCCATAGGTTGTCCAATATTATCAAGACCTTCCTTTTCTGTCTCGCCTCACCATTTTCTTGTTTTGTGCTACCCTCATCTTCTAACCTCTCGCGCAAAAGGTTCGCTCGCAAGCTGACATTCTCTTGCTTCTCTATGTCACGAAGGCCCAACCAATGCCCGATCTCTCCTTGAATCCTCTTGATGTCTGGATTTTCCGACACGTCTGCCTTGGCGACTATATCAAACGACCTCTGTTCCCTTATTCTGCTTTCGACCTCTTTCAAAAGGGTGGACTTACCGACTCCGCCCATCCCATAAACACCGACCACGCTGTTGTCGTTGTCGGCAAGAATGGCCATGATTTTATGTATCACCGAAACTCTGGATTTGAAGACGCCACCGTCCCTGGCGAAAGGAGCGGGGGCTGTCACTGTGGTCGACTGAACGACATCTTTGCCTTCTCTCCTGGCTAGAGTCGGAGCAGTGACATTCCCCGGAGCAGGATCGATGAAGGCGACGTCCCTGAATTCACTGCATTCGCGAGCGAGTCGCAGAAGGAGCTCGATCTTGTCCTTGGCCTTTTTGCTAAACTGATAGCGACAATTGGGGTCGGGAAGAGTCCCGTAGCAGCAACTCTTGCTTGCCTTTGCAAACTCTCCCAACAGCTCTCCAGCCTCCTTCAAGACCTTCTCAGCATTTCCCTGCCACTCATTGACGTGACTATAGACATGCCGAAGATTGTTTCTGGCCACTTCGATGGCATTCTGGATCCTCTCAGCCTCGTACGCCAGCTTCTCGACTTCCTTCTGAAGATCATGGGCGTAGCTGTTGGAGGAGATCACGTATCCGAATTGGCGCTTGACGGGAACAACTACCCACTTTAAGACATCCCATGCAATAGAAATGACAGAGTCGACAGACATTTTTCTTTTTTTCTTTCGATCCGAGAAAGGAGGAGGGGAAGTGAGTGATGAAAAGGAGCAGCAGATAGTGAGGAAGAAGAGGAGGAAAAAGAAGGGGAAGAAGAGGAGGAAAAAGAATGGCTAAGCTGGGAGAAGAAAGAGCGAACAAGAGCAAGAATGACAAGAGACGAAGAAGGCAAGGAGATATGAATGCAAACAAGGATGAAGGAAAGGGATGGAAAGAGCATTTCATACAAGCATAAAAGAGCTAAGTAACCTAACCCTGGTTAAGGCTTAACTGAACATCAGTTAATTCTTTGATAGCTGAAAATTGGATGACATATCGCTGAACGTTGTCGGTCGCCTCAATCAAGACAACAATGTGGACCGTCTAAGTTCCCATCCTTTCCTCCCCTAACAATTGATAAACATGGATTAGGTATCCATCCTTTTCTCCACCGCTATGGAGAAGCAGTGATTAGACAAATATAAATTAAGCATACATCCTTTCCTCCATAACTAACGGACAAACTATGAATAGGTACTAGTCCTAAACCTGCTTCCATTCGATGGTCCATGATATCACATTAAAAACATAGAATAACATTACAAAAAAGTTAAGTATTATAATAGAATATCAATTATGATCGTGAAGTTGGATGTAACTTTAATCGTAATGGTCAGATTAAAACTTCTAGGAGGTTAATCTTTTTTCATTCTTCATATTTTAAATTAGTATAAATTTTACTACCCTTAACAAGAC
Organism: Rhodomyrtus psidioides; assembly: GCA_021437785.1. Lineage (NCBI taxonomy): Eukaryota > Viridiplantae > Streptophyta > Magnoliopsida > Myrtales > Myrtaceae > Rhodomyrtus > Rhodomyrtus psidioides. The sequence goes on along the minus strand of JAILYB010000003.1, from coordinate 13,822,131 downwards.
AAAATCAGTATGGAAAATGATTGCGAACCACGATAACATTGTTTAGTCATCTCTCATTGTTATTGTAGCGCCGCCCCCCCAAAACCGGGCTTTTTTTTTTTTTTCATGCTTTGGTTTCTTTTGGATTCTTTTGCTTTAAACATTCATTATTCAAATGTTGTAGTTATCAATAATTGATTTCCAAAACTTTCAAATTATAAAGTCATTGGCAAGTAGAGTTACATGATTTTTCATAATTTTTTAACCATAATTTTTTTTTTCATGCTTAAGTTTTTAGGGAAAGCAAAAGGCAGAAAAATGTACTCGATGTAAGTGTAAGCAAATCGACAAGAAATCGATAAAAGTGATGTGGGAACATCGTGTGGAATCTTTTTCGGAATCCCTCTTTGGCATAAGTAGACATTTTGAAGAAAGTTGTTACATCTTATGCCGAATGCCGTTGTGCCCACGTGAATCTCGTTAGAAGTTGACAATTTTTTTTTCTTTTGATCGCACCAAAGTGGACATTTCACAAGTCTCAAAATCAACATGGGAAACGATTGGGAAGCACGACTAACAGTGGACGTTTCAGAAGTCACAAAATCGCAATGATTTGAGGCCTTTAAAGCACGGTAGTGTAAACCACACCGGGCGTTCCCCGTTGCGCAGGAGCTCCTATCTGAGTAAAAAACCAAAGCCAAAATCACAAGCAAAACTCCTGCGGTTAGATCCGGCAAATGTGCCTAGAAGAACGGCTTTCCATCGAAATTAAAACTCCGAGGTTGTCCTTGTTTGGACACCAACATGGACAAATTCAAAACGAGACCAAAGCAGGAAAGAATCGTTCTCTTGTTTTCTCGCCATAACGAAGAGATTCTTCCATTTTTTTTTTCATTTGTCCTGACTAGAGGTGGCAAATGGGTGGGTCGGGTCGAATATGGTCCGACCCATATTGACCCATATTTAATGAGCCAAACCCGACCCGCGACTGACCCATACCCGACCCCATACCCGACCCAACCCGTTTTGACCCATATTACCAAAACACAATAATTTTTTTTAAAAATAATATTACTAAAATAATTTCCGACCTCGGTTCCGGTCCCGGCCCCGGCCCCAGCCCCAGCCCCCGACCTCGGACCCGGGACTCGACCCTGTGACCCGGCCCCGGAACCGGCCTCGGGACGCGGACACGGTACAGGCCACTGCCCCGGCCCCGACCCCGGCCCCAGGACCCGTCCCTAGGACACAGCCCCGGCCTCGGGACCCGGCCTTGGGACCCAGCCCCGGCCCAGGACCTGACCCCGGGACTCGGCCTCGGGACCCGGCCCCCGGCCTCGGACCCGGCCCCGGGACTCGGCCTCGGGACCCGGCCCCGGGAACCGGACCCGACCCCGCCCTCGAGACCCGGCCCCGGACCCGGCCTCGGGACCCGACCCTGGGACCCGGCCCCGGGCCCTACCCCGGATCCGGCCCCGGGACTCGGCCCCGGGACCCGGGCCCTGCCCCAGCCCCCGGCCTCGAACCCGGACCCGGCCCCGGCCCCAGACCCGGACCCGACCCAAACCCGGATCCGGCCCAAACCCGGCCCAGACCCGGACCCGGCCCAAACCCGGCCCCTGCCCCGGCCCCGGTCCCGGCCCTGGCCCCGGCCCCGTCCCGGGACCCGGCCCCGACCCCGGGACCTGGCCGCGGTCGCGGCCCCAGACCCGGCCCGGGGACCCGGCCTCGGCCCCCGCCCCGGACCCGCCCCCGAACCCGACCCCGACCCCGGCACCAGGTCCCGAGACCCGCCCTGGCCCTTGAACCTGACCTCTGGACCAGGCCTCGGGACCGGGTCCCAGTCCCGATACCATTTGTAACTTGTGGAAGTATGTTGTCCTTATTAGTCGAAAGTGGGTTAATATGGGTCGAAAGTGGATCAATGTGGGTCGAAAATTGATTTAAGTGTGACCCATTGTTAACCCATTTTTAGTGAACATTTTAAAAGTTAATGACCCATATTTGTAAAATATGGGTCAAATATGGGTTTGTGACCCATATTGCCACCTCTAGTCCTGACACATCGCCTTTAACTATTGAGCGGTAAGATTATTACAATCAACCTAATAAGGATACACTGATGTGATATTGCGAGACGTTTTTTATTTATTTATTTATTTAATGAGGTTGCCTTTAAGATATTGATGTCCACTTGTTGGAGACTTGAATCCAATGGATTACATATACAAAACTCATCAACATGTTTTTTGATCCTCGAGCACTTACAAATATGGGCTTTTTTCTTTTTTTGGTCACATACAAATCTGGAGTTAAGCATAATTCTTTTTGTGTGTGGATGTGTAAAGATAAGTCCTTTCTGCACCACTTGTTATACTTTGAGAAAAAGAAAATAAAAAAATTGTCATATTATTGAGGTTCGACAATTGCAAGATAGGATGTTAAGTAAACCCGATTATTTTGTCTGTCGAATTCAACATAATTTCTTAAGAAAATATAAACCCTAGTTAAATATTGGGATGGTTTTGCTTCTTTTGATAATTGATTTGCGTATGTTTGATGTGGATGGGATGGGAACCCCATTGGAATATTCTTGAATAAAGCCAATCGCGTATTGGCTATATCTTAATGATAGAGCGGTCCTAATAGGCACTAACATAATAAAAGCGATATAAAGGAAGGCGAATATTGGATTATTCGTTTCATTTGTAACAGGTTAGGAAAAGGAGAAAGAGATAGGGACAAAATTATCTGACTCAACGAGTGATAAGGTTACATTTTCTTCTCATGCTTTGGAATGATTCAAATGAAAATGCCGGTGAAATCATTGGGGGTGGACTATGGATCTCCGTAATCTAACCTTAGTTAGAGCTTTAACTAAATCCAATTGCTTGGCACTCTAAAAACTTGAAAACACGCTGCTATAAGTCCAAAGTGTCCAATATAAAGATAGAAAAGACCGACGTCAGCCACCTTAATCAAGACAAGGATGGTGACTTATAAGCAATCTATATTAGAAAAGAAAAGAGTCCGCCAACTTGTTTAGTTATTGATGAGAGTGCACAGTAAAAGTCCGATACCTTTGCCCCAAGAGATCATCAAGAGAAAGCCCAAGTCCGCGTCCGTTAATATATCCAGTCAAACTCATCTTCACCCAAAAGATTAAGCTAATAAGTTGTGCCAATTTGGATATATTAACTACTCCACATCACATTGTCGCGACCCTCGCGAGCGCCATCTTTGGTGTGGCGAACGGGTGTTAATGGGCCATCCGATGTTGCATGATCGGACGCGGGCCTCTCCCAAGGTCCATTACCCAAATCGCAACTGCTGGATATACGTGGTCGACCTTCAGTGTGGTCTAGTGACATGTGATAAGTGTACATGCCAAGGAGTCGCCACCAATCGTTTCGTGGAGGGTACGATCGGAAACCCTATCGAATAGTTGGGAGTGGTCTATTCGATTCTGCGAAAACCATAGAAGTGGGTTCGGGGACTTAGTTACGCCAACTGTCAGAGTTGACGCCCTTTCGGTACCTAAATTGAATGGTTTATCTGATCCTTGGATTTCATACAGACGAGTGGGGTACAGATCCTAAATCTAGGAGTTCATGCAGATGGGAATTACTACCCTATCACTCACAATCAATAGAAATAAGTGCGCAAATCAAGGATCCAGTACATGCGGATAAAACACATGAAAGCAGCTTGGCATCCCTAATGAGGCCCTATTAGCCTAGAGAAATGTCAATTAAGGATTAAGAGTGATTTGGACTTGATTCGCCCATGAGGGGCAGAATCGCAATCTTGAACTATTCAGGGATAATTCGTCTTGAAAAGGGAAAATTTGTCGTTTTAGATGAATTGTGAAGTCAAAAGATGGGGGATATAAGATTGGCTATCAATCCAATCCATTTTCCATTTTTTTTAGAATTTTTAGAATTTTTCTGGAATTTAAAAGCGATTTTACCCTCGGAGGGGTAAAATCGTCATTTTGGACAAAGATGATGACTGAAAATCTCAAATATTAGGGTGGGTCGCCCATTTGACCCAAACCCTAATTTTAAGAAATTTTCAGGACTTGATTGGGGACAAGAAAGACGATTTTCCCATTAAAGGGCAAAATCGTCATTTTGAGAAAAGAGGCGGAACTCGAAAATCCAAGCCTAAGAATTGGTCGCCTACATGACCCTAATTCTTACCTTGGCATTATCGGCCTTATCTCACATATACAGCAGAGGCGACTTACCCCTAAAGGGTAATATCGTCAAGTCTCGGAAGAACGGATAAGAAACCCCAAAAATAGGGTTGACCAGTTGTCTGTGGTCAATTCTCGATTTTAGGGGGTTTCTGGAATGTCTAGGATTTTCCCACAATTTTTCCATATTTTTTGGATTTTTTTTGGAATTTCCTAGCATTTTTTTTATTTTCTAGGATTTTTCTGATTTTTTTTATTTTTTAAAATCATTTTTTCAATTTTTTTATTAAAAAAATGTTATTCGGGCCAGGTCGACCCGACCCATTCGGGTCGGAACCCGGCCCAGACCCGGACCCGCACGGACTCGGCCACCGAACGACGCCGTTCCAAGCTTTTTATTTTTTGATTATTCGACTCTGATCCAAGGGTCCTCATTGCACCACGTGGCTAATCCACGATCGCAGGATCTGATTACTAGAGCCTACGGTCTAGATTAAGTGAAGACTCGACTTGAGCCGTTTGATCAACTTACTAAAACCTACGGCCACGATTAGAAACTGAGACTTGATCTGAGCCGTTCGATCCTGCTAGCCTAAACCACGTCGTCCACCCATTATCCTATGCGACACCGTTTTGTTTCAATTTGATTTTTCGTTTAAAAACTATTTCCGAATAATCCCAATTATTATTCGGACGGTCACCATTTGTTGGACTCGATTAATCTAGACCGTCCGATCTATGCCGACTCGCCCTAACGGACTAACGGTCGAGCTGACTCGACATCCACGTGGACTAATCGCATTGTGACACATGGAACTTTGACCTATTGACCACGCCACGTCAGCTTCGTCTTCAACCTCTCGACCCCGACGGAATGGACGGCTGAGGATCTCCGACGATGATCGTACGGTGAGATCTTGATGAAATCACGTGAGACCAACGGCAATCAACTCGCGATCATCTCTAGTTTAACATATCTGAGAATCGAAGCATCCTATTCACAGAATCGAGAACATCGTGCGAATTGCCGAGTACGGCCATGAAAGCTCAATCACACAGGTCAAGCGAAATCAGATCAATTCATCTACAGATTGACATGGCAGGAGGTGCAGAAGGCTTACCTCGGGCTCCGATTGAGCCCGCGCGACCTAGATTGGGCTAGGCAAGTATGAACAGTGGTCGGCTATGGAAGCTAAGTTTGAAGACTCGATTCAAGGTGCTCAGGCAAAATCGATGCAAAACCAAGATGCGAATATGGTCAGTGATGTCTAAGGGATGAAACGCATACGGGAATCGCAAAGATTGAAACCGAAATCAGGGTTCGCCATTGAAGACCAGAGCTTGAGCTCGAAGTTCGGGATTACCTGTTCTGGCAGTTTTGGGCTGTGCGGTCGATGGCGATAGCTTCCCCTTAGCACGGGCGGCCTCCTGATGATCTTCGCGAGCTCTGGTCTGGCCTGTAAAGGCCTGACCGCCGCTCTGTGAATTCGAGCTCAGTCTTCGACAATGGTGGTTGGAGGACAAGCCCTTTCTCTCTCCCTTTCGCTTTCTTTCGATTTCGTTTCCTTTTTTTCAACTGAATTCGCTCTCCCCTTCAACAGAAAGCGACCATGAGCTTATATAGCTCTTGGGAATTTTGGCGCCGCGACGGGGGTGGTGTAACGGCCTCAATTGCACGTGACGCCATGTGCATTTGGGCCTAAACGGCGTCGGGGACGATGGGTTTTCCGTCCAACTCCGTTTGGTCCTCCGGTAGCCCTCATCTTTTGCAAATTTGGCATGGATTTGCGCTGAGTTTAACGTTGTTGACTTTTGCAGGTCCCACGATTTTGACCGTCCGATTACTCTCCCCTCCGGCGACTCCGAATGGCGCAGTTGGTGTCAATCGACGGGAAACATCCTAAGGAATCAAACGCCCACAAGTGTGTCTTCAATCATCGTCGATTGGTCCGTCAATTTGGCTATCAAAGCTTGGCATTTTACTGTTCATTTGCGCAGACTCCCGGGGAAGAAGAAGACACTGTAGCAGACCGGTTCGACCGGTCGGACCGGCGGTCTGACCAGTCCGAAACGGTTCCAATTTGGGATTTTCAAAATTAATCCAAATCTGTTGGGAATTTTTACAATTAAATTTCAGAATTGAATTTAGGGCATGGATTTTATCTAAAAATGTGGTTTTGCCCAAAATTTCACCTCAATTTCTATAAAAATCCCAAATTTCTATTTAATTGCAAAATTAGGGATTGTGCAATTGAAGGTTCAAATGACCAAATTGGGCCAAATTACATATCCCAATCGATTCATAATGGTAAAAATCATTGGGCATCATGTTCAATTTGTAATGATAGCCCTTGAATTGAAAGTAATTTCAATTATACTCAAATTCAAGGACTAAAATTCAATTAAGTTTGCAATTGAGCAATTTGTTCGAACAATTAGGTCAAATTGAAATAGGGGACAATTAGATTGAATGTCAAGATCCTAGAAAATGCTAAAATTACAAATTAAATGACTCAATTGATATTTTTTTCTCAGATTCAATTGTACAGGTTACTAGGGAACACCTATAATTGAATCTGATTTCGGATTTTTTGTGAGGTCAAAAATGTAAGGGATTAAAAATAAAAATATTAGCTATTTTTTCATATTTTTGTGACCTCAAATGCTATTTTTCCTGATTTTTTGAGTATTTTTTCTATTTTCTAAAAAATACTAAAAAATGTGAAAAATATGAAAAATTATTTTTTGGTCAAGAATGGTTCCTTGGGCTTGGCCAAGGCCACCAAAGTTGATTTTGTAATTTGTTTTTTACTTTTTATGGATTTTTTGTGATTTTTCAAAATATAACCGCAAAAAGACTTGGTCAAAACTCAGGTGTCAACAGCTGCCCCTCTTTGAGAGGAATCTCGTGAGAGTTTTCTCTCAAAGATAGGTGACACCTGAGTCTAGACCGACTCGACTGGGGGAACGAAAAACAAATCTTGACACTCAATCTCTCTTGTCTCGCTGGTGAACGCTCTGCTCCTTATTCTTTAGTCGACGTGAGAGAGAAAGTAGAGAGACCCACCTGCTTTTTACCTGTTTGATCACCTGCCTGATACTCGTGCGGCATGCGCGGTGTATAGCGGGTTCAAGTGAATACCTAGGGACTCGTCTTTTGAATATCCTAGGGAGGTTAAACTCTAGCCTGTATGGTAGGCCGTACCAGAATGGGATTCATATACTTGACATGAACTTGTGAATGACGCACCCAGTCTCTTAGGGATTGTCGGGGTTTTGATCCGTATGGTGGATCGGACCATGAATAGGATTCCTTTCTACTAGGAACCTATGGATGACGCACCCAGTCTCTTAGGGATTGTCGAACATTTTGATCCTTATGGTGGATCAGGCCGAGAATAGGACTCCTTTCTGCTAGGAACCTATGGATGACGCACCTAGTCTCTTAGGGATTGTCGAACATTTTAATCCTATATTCTAAGGAATTAACTAGGATTTATACAAGTGAGGTGTGCCTAACCTTTAGGCTTCACCAAATGGGCTATTCTGGGTTTAGGGGTTACCTAGAACCTCATAGAAAGCTGATTTTGTCAGAAATTTTCGATCCTATATTCTAAGGAATTAACTAGGATTCATACAAGTGAGGTGTGCCTAACCCTTAGGCTTCACCACAAGAGCTATTCTGGGTTTAGGGGTTACCTATAACTTCACAGAAAGCTGATACTGAAAATTGTCCTTTCGACACGCGATGTGTTATTCTGGGATTTTGGGATTCCAAGTATCCTGCAGAAAACTTAAACCTGCAAAAACTTTGATAAGATTCTTCTGGGATCTAGGGGCTACCTGAGATCTCGCAGAAAGACTATCTTGAATATTGTCCTTTCGACATTGAAGGTGACATTCTGGGATCTGGGAGCTCCAGGTATCCTACAGAAAGATCAAACCTGTAATATTGGAATCTCACGGAGAGATGATTTCTAAAGATTGTCCTCTTGACATGGGATGTGACATTCTGGGATCTGGGTACTCCAAGCATCCTACAGAAAGCTCAAACTTACAAAACTGTTCATAAGAATGTGTTTTCCTGAGATATGGAATTACCAGGGATCTTGTAGGAAAATAAACTTGAAAGCTCTTCTTCACAGAGCAAGGCATCCTTCTAGAATCTGGGGCTACCATGATTCCTATAGATGTTTAAGCTTGAAATACATTCTTCCCAAAAAGAAGTAGCATTCTGAGGTCTGTGGATACCATGGGTCCTATAGAAGCTTGAACGTGTAAACTCTTTCTTACCAAGAGAGATACAAGCCATTTTAGGAGCCGAAGTTATCAAGAATCTTGCAAAAGCTCCAATCTGAAAATTTTCTTACCAAAGGCACATCAATGGTCTTTAAGTGATATCTGATGTCAAATTGACAGCACTTTATGACTTATATCATAGTCATAAAAAATTTCAATGAATGCATTACGATGCTGGAGGTTATCCAAAATACCTTGCGACATACGGAAGTGATCAAAAATCCCTTGTGACGAAAGTTTGAATTAAACAATCTGAAATTACCCACAGGAGTTTGGTTAAAACGTCCATTGGAGTATTCTCATAAAAAAAGGACTTCTCATCGTTTTTGAGATAATGGTCTTTCACCAAGAATGCACTCGAATTTCCTATCAAACCCGCGCCTAGGGTTTAGGATCATTCGCAGTGAATATACCTCGATCGATTAGGAGGACTTCCAAGGGACCGTAATATTGGGCTTGGTCAACGGTTTTCAGAGGGGGGACTTGCGTGCAAGTCAAGGCTTTCGAAGAGAAATCTTCAATGTCTGCTCTAGGTTTACAAGTCAAGAAACCTGCAAAATGAGAAAGAAATAATCTTGCTCGAACTTCTTCGAGCTAAGCTTAGACATTAAACCCTATGTCAATCCAAGTGCCTTAATTAGAAAAGGCTTTTCAGGGTTGTAACGTAGGTAGGTTTGGGGACCAAAAAAAGGCCTATTTTTGGCTCAGAATATGCGAAGGGTTTAACATTGGTGATCACTGCAAGTTTGCCGCCATCTTGCCCTTTCTGGTTCGAAGAGCGTCTTCAGTCTTTGAAGTGCATTGATAGCATTGTCAGTCTTCGAAGCGCACATTTGTCTTTAGAGAACATCTTTCTCATGTTAAGACGGCGTAAATAACTTGTCTATGCCCTTGTCATCTGGATGTGACATGATTTGGGAGCATCTTTCGCAGTCTAGCTCCCATGGAATTTTCTTTTACAGCCAGATCTCACTAGTGACCTATACAAAGGTATCATGCCATCATTCGGCATTTACAAGATCAAACACATGATTCACAAGTGTACAAGAATTTGGATGGGCATCGGCCTTGCTTTTACCAGGCACTTTGCTTTTTCTTGATGCCCAAGATCGGATTTTTCTCTCTTTTTTCTTTTTCTTGAAATCCCATCTTTTCCCTTCTTTTGGGAATCAGAATTTTCAAATGAGTGTTGTCGCGACCCGTCCGAAAGGCGGACGCGGCTAATGGATTACCGATCACGGGTCTTGGATCGGCGCGAGCCCTCCTAGGCCCATACCAAATCGCGGCGGGAGTATTATTCAAAGGATTCGACGATAAGAGTCGATCGCTTTCGACCTTCAGTGTGGTCGTTGTGGCATGTGCAACTTGTGCATGCATTTGGAGTTGCCACTGGTCTTTCTTGGAGGGTAGACCGGAAACCTTATTGACCGATTGGGAGAGATCGATCAATTCTGTGGAACCAGAGATTTTGGGTTCGGGGACTTGGTTACGCTGGTGTCATTACCAACGCCCTTTCGGTACCTAACGCGAGTGATTTCCTAGCTAAGAATTCATGCAGGCGCAATTTTAGGTGGGGTAGGTTTGATTCAGGGTTTCATGCAGATTGGAAGACTATTCCTATCAGTCACAATCAATTTAAATGAAAGCGCAATCAAGTGCATAAATAAATCTCATCGATGCACATCAATTCCAGTCCATGGCCTCCTAGCATAGCCACAAGGGCTTATGAAAGGTGTGATTTCGGACCGGGGTAAAATGGGAAAATTTGAAGGCGATTTAGCCCGAAGGGCAAAATCGTCAATTTTTGGAAGACTTGGATACCGAATTACCCAAAATATTCCATGGCCAGTTGATTGTGGCCATTTCCCATTTTTGAGAATTTTTTGGAATTTCTTGATTTTTCATCAATTTTTGGAAGACAATTCGCCCAAAGGGCGAAATCGTCATTTTAAGAAGGGTCGGGGTTCAAAACACCCGGAATGAGTCTTGGCCAGTTGTTTGTGGCCGTTTCTTATTTTTTGGGATTTTCCTGAATTTTTTTTAGGATTTTTTTTGGAAGACGGTTTACCGGAAGGGCAAAACCGTCATTTTTGGAAAGATCGGGGGGTCAAAAGACCCGAAACAGGTCGTGGCCAGTTGAATGTGGCCATTTCCTATTTTCTGGAATTTTTTTAGAATATTTCTGAATTTTCCGAATATTTTTGAATTTTTTATGATTTTCTATTTTTTATTGATTTTTTTATTATTATTATTGAATTTTTTTTTTAATATTTAAAAATATTTTCCGGGCCGGGTCAGACCCGGCCCGCGCCTCGCGGGCGCCCGGCCCGACCCTACGGGTCGAAACCGGCCTAAAACGACGCCGTTTTGATTTTTTGAGGATTTTTCTATTTTTTTATCATTTTCTTAATTTATCAGAAAATCCACGGATCGGACGGCTCTTGTCGCGCCACGTGGCTTCTTCTGATGCGTCTGATCTCAGACAAGATCGGACGCCCTACGAAGTGCCACTTGGCCGAATTTCAACCGTCCGATTGATTTTATTTTTATTTTCCGAAAATCATTTTTTTAATTCTGAAAATCATTTTTTATTACTCAAAAATTCCCAGATCGCGACACGTGGCGAAGCCACGGCCGTCCGATCTGGGCTTTGATTTATACGGCCCGGGGCCCGCCAACGCTGACGTGGCCGCTGACATGGCATGCCACGTCAGCGTTGACCCGTTGACTCCGCTGACCCCGTTGACCCCGCCGGAGAAGACGACCGGCGCTTCGCCGGAACAGTGATTATTCCGGCGAAGTCGCCGGAATCTTCGCCGGAAGGTGCAAACCGGGCTCAAATCTTCTTAATTTTCGGTCCTTCTTTAACCAATCGGATCCTCGGCGCTTCAACACCAACAGAAGACCAAAACAAGGCCACGAACCCGCCGGCAAATGGTCCAACCGAACCTCCTCAGTCCCGGCACCGGCGAGGATTTGCCAAAAAAAAATTTACGTCTAAACTCAATCCCAGTTGCTCGAACGACACCCAAGGGAGACTAGGAAGTTTACCTGAAGTCCTTAAGGAGTCCGCGGCCGCTCGAAGTTCCTTGTCGGAGACTCAATCCCACACCGCGGCCGGCGAAGCTCCGAACCAGATTCCCGTCAGGTTTATATGAAAAATAAAAGGGCAAGGCAGGGACGATGAGGTATAATACAGGATAGAAACCAAACGCACACGAACGAAGCTTGGGAATGCCCGGCCGAGAGCCACAAATACCACGTTCGCTCAGGTATTTCATCGAACAGGTGGTATGCGCTCCTAGAACAGTGATAAAACGATTTCGTCGAAACCCGACGGGAGATTCCGAGCTCCAGTGGCCCTTGAAACTTACCGTATGCTGCGTCAGGTGGATTGGGTATCGTCGATTTCGGTCCGATTCGATTAAAATTGAATCAGACCGAGATGCCCTGTTCGGTGGGGGAAAAACAGAGCAAAAAGAGAGGGAGTGTACTAACCTGATTTGCCGGCGATGACGCGGTGACGAGGCTACGACCTGGTGTGGCGACGATGATCATCCTCAGCTCGGTCTCGTCCCTCCTCTTTCTTTTTTTTCTTCTCTCCTTCTTGCTTTTCCTCTCTCTAGGTTCCCCCCTGCTTCGTCGTTCCTCTTCTTTTGGTTTCTGGCCGACCGGCTTTCCGCGGCCGCCGGTCCACCAAACAATTCCCCACCGTTGCTTTTTGTCTCCCGTATTCATTCTCTCATTTTTTTACCAAAAAGAAAGCCCCCACGATCCCCTGTCTTCGATGCTTTCACGGTCGGCGCGGTGGGTCTGCAACTTAGTTGCAGACCCGGTCGGACCGGGCGGGTCGGGCTTGACCCGACCGGCCAGGTTCGACCAACTTCGCCCAATTGGGTCCCAAATCGACCCATTTTCATGAAATTGATGGCAAAATCGGACTCCTTGACATGTTTTCTATCAAATATGAGTATTTTCGTGAATCAATTGGTTGAGATTTAATGAAAACCTCAAATTACCCTTAGGATCCGAAATTGATTTTTGCTTAATCGAGGGCCCAAACGACCGAATTAGTTCAAATTGATGCCACCAATGGATTCGGCATGATGAAAACTATGGGGTAGAGGTATTTTATTTTAATGGGTATGCCCGCATGAAATTTAATTTCAAAAATAGTGAAACCGGGGACTAAATTGAAAGATTTTTATGCAATTAAGCCCTTTTGTTTAAAATTGATCAAATTGGAGGGCAAATTGACCCAATTGCATTTAGAGACTTTAGAATTCAATGTCATAGCTTATAAAAAAGTGAGAATTGAAAATTAAAAGACTCGAAAAGGAATTTTTTGCTCGGTTCGGTTTTATGTTTGTGAAGAAACATAGTAACCCGAGCCTAATTTTCAAGATTTAAGGTGACACACTTGAAGAGGAAATTAAAACAAAATTATTGAATATTTTGTGTATTTTTCTGACCACGAATGGTATTTTTCTGAGTTTTTGGGTATTTTAATAATTAAATAAATTCCAAAAATATTAAAAAAATTCAAAAAATATTTTTTATTCAAAATTGGTTCCTAAGGCTAGGCTAAGGCTTCCAAAGTTGATTTTGTGATTTTATGACTTTTTTATATTTTTAATTAATTTTAAAGAATAAAAATCACAATGATAGATTGTCAAAAATCAGGTGTCAACAGATGCCCCTCTTTGAGAGAAATCTCGTTAGAGGTTTCTCTCAAAGATAAGGTGGCACCTGATTCCTAACCGACTCAACTGGGAAAATGAGAGAAGAAATGCTACGACATTGAATTCTTAAGGACCTTTGATGAAAGCTCAAATTAATCCCCGATTTGCTCTAACAATTTGAACATGGGCCGGAGTGAGAGAGGCTTACCTGAAGCTCACCTGTCGGATGTTGCCGGCTGCGACGACTTTCAAGAAGATACCTAGGACTCATCATAGGATATCCTAGGGAGATTAAGCTCTGACCTGTATGGTAGGTCATACCATCATGGGATTCCTAACTGTAGGAACTTGAGGAGGGCGCATCCTACGCCCTGGGATTTGCCAAGGATTTTGATCCGTATGGTGGATCGGACCTTTGTGTCGATGCTTATGGCGGTATTTATCAATGAGTTGACCCTTATGGCGGTTTCTACCATATTTTTGACCCTTTAGGCGGTTTCTACCTTTGTTTTGACCCTTTAGGCGGTTTCTACCTTTGTTTGACCTTTTAGGCGGTTTCTACCTTTGTTTTGACCCTTTAGGCGGTTTCTGCCTTTATGTTGACCCTTCAGGCGGTATCTACCTTAGTTTTGACTTTGAAAAGGGGTCTCATGACGAGGGTTCTCCACGTCCGATGAGACTGCCTAAATTATGAAAAGGGGTCTCATGACGAGGGTTCTCCACGTCCGATGAGACTGCCTAATTTTTGAAAAGGGGTCTCATGACGAGGGTTCTCCACGTCCGATGAGACTGCCTAAATTATGAAAAGGGGTCTCATGACGAGGGTTCTCCACGTCCGATGAGACTGTCTGATTTTTGAAAAGGGGTCTCATGACGAGGGTTCTCCACGTCCGATGAGACTGTCTGATTTTTGAAAAGGGGTCTCATGACGAAGGTTCTCCACGTCCGATGAGACTGTTTGATATTTTGAAAATGGGTCCTGGGACGAGGGTTCTCCACGTCTGATAGGACTTTTCTTTTAAAAGGGTTTTTCTTCCCATCTTTTTTAGAGACCCCGAAGTTTGTCGGGAATTCAGTTTTTGAAGCAGTGAAAGATTTTATTTTGACAAAACTTCACTTGAGTCTGTTGAGGCGACATTCTGGGAGCTGGGTTCTCCAGGTGTCCTGCAGAAGTTTGAGCCTGAAAGATTTTTCTTCACCAAGAAAACGTTAGTAATCTTTTGGAAGACCACGGCTATCCATTTGACAAAAACCGTATGACTTAAGTTTTAATCGTGAAATGTGCATTTTGATGCTGGAGGTTATCCAAAGCATTCTTGCAACATGCAAATGTGATCACAAATCCCTTGCACGGAAAATCTGGATCCAACAATTTGAAAATTTCAAAAAGAGTTTGTTCAAAACATCAATTGGAATATTTCTCGACAAGGAGGTCTCCTCACTTGTTTTGAGATAATGGTTTTTATAGGGGATGCACTCAATTCCCTACTAACCTGTGCCTAGGTTTTAGGCTCATTCGCAGCGCATACATTTTGATCGGTCGGGAGGTCTTCCACGGGACCGTAATGTTGGGCTTGGATATTGGTTTTCAGGGGGGACCCGCTTTGGAGTCGAGGCCATTGAATGAAAGTCTTCACCATCTGCTCCGGGTTTACAAGTCGAGAACCCTGCAAAATGAGAAAGAAATAGTCTTGCTTGTACTTCTTCGAGCTAAGCTATATGTTAACCCAAGTGTCTTAGTCAGAGAAGACTGTTTCAGGGTTATGATGTTGGTAGGATTGGGCACCGAAAAGGCTTGTTTTTGGCCCAGAATTCATGACGGGTTTGACATTGGTGATCATTGCTGATTTACCACCTGTCCTTTCCTTTCTGCATCTTTAGTTTTTGAGGTGTACAACCGATTTTGAGGTGTGCACCAGCTCTTTAGAGAGCGTCTCTTGTTGCATTCAGCGACCGACTCTCTCCATGTCTTTGTTCTGTGCTTGGCAGCATTTGGGGAGCAGTTTTTTTTTTTTTTTTGATTTGGTTCCTTCAGGGATTTCCTCTTTTCCCATTCAGGCTTCATTGTGGATCAATCAAAGAACTTACATGAGCATCGACCTTGCTCTTACCAGGCACTTTGCTTTTTCTTGATGCTAGGGATTATTATTTTTTCTTTGAAATCCCGGTTCTTCTCATCCTCGATGGGATCATGTCAGACATATGTCTGAAAGTCTAAACATGCCTTAAATATCAGCCCCGGAATCCTCTTCGTAATCCCTGAGTCTTGAAATCCTCCATTTTTGAGGTGGTGCTGCATCCGTCTTGGAATGATCACCAATGGGTTCATGAAATGAATTTGTAGGCTCAAGTTGGCTGTGCAAAGGATTCAGTGTGTGTGATAGAGAGATGAATGCTTCTCGTCATCCTATGGCACTTGGATTACCATATAAACAACACACAAAGATTAATGTTAGTCCGAGCAAGAAAATTTCTAACCATTTTCTCCTGATGCCGCTGGACTCATCTACATTTTGCCCCGATGTGGGGTGGTTCTTGACAGGGTTAAGAATGAAAATCGTCGTTCAAAGGGGTTATCAACGGTCACCTGTAGTGTTTGGGGGATATGAAACGAATGCCCCCGTCGTCCCAATCTATGTAATTGCTGCGAATAATTCCTACTTTCGTAGGTCCAGATTTTGCTATCTGATCCGCTCCACTTCTCTCTATAGGACGTGTTTGGATTAGGCTTTGCCTCTCGTCTTTTGAGAAAACGTCCTTTTGAAAGTTTTGAACAACTTTTGATTGGAAAAATCTCTTTCTTTTTCTTCAAAAATTTTACCCGTCAAGGGGATTTTATGATGCACCATGCATATTCTTATTCATGTTCAGACAACCTCCTGTTTCAAAACATGAATGCCAATGAAGTTAGAATTCTATGTCTTTTCTAGACATCAGATTCTGAAAGCTTTTCTTTTCTTCTCTGTTTTTTATTCAACATCTTCAATGGATTGGGGAAAGGGATACTTACCTGTCCCCAGAGGCTGGAGATCCCTGAAAATGCGGAAGAAACATGTTATTGTGCTTTCACGAATTTTTCAAAAAATTAGAACGATACAATTTACCCTTGGTCATGTATTTCCAACAGGTAATACATGGGATGTGAAAACCCGTTTTGCCCTGATGGCGAGCCCCTGTCAAAAACAAACAATAAGTGTCAGTTTGTGTTCCAAAATTCAAGACAAATTGGAACGATACCGCCTTGTTCTTGCTTGGCGTTTTCATTTGAACACAAACGCGCGGCTTGCAGAATCTGGCCCTCTATCTTGTGGCCTTGATCCCTCCGTTTGGTTGGCGATGAATCATTCTCAAGGATTTGCCCCAGAAGAGATCCATTTGTATTTTTGGACGCATTCCAGCGCCACTCTTCAGAGTTCCTTTTATTCAAGGAAAAAGGAAATTGTTATCGAAATGCATGTCAAAGCATGAAGTGTGGAAGCGATACTTTTTACCCTCCACTCGATCTTGTAATCAAAGACCATTTCTTGGAGTGCTGACTCCCAAGGTCAATAATTTTATTCGCCTCCTCGTTGGCGAGTTCTTTTCTTTTGAGGCTTTCGGTGCCAACGACTTCCTGTTAAGTGAGTAAAAACTCATGTTAGGCATGTGGTCTTCGAAGACCAAATTGAAACGATACAATGTTACCGTTCACCCATATTCGTATCTTGGGGTTTGATTATGATGCGGACGACTCTGTTATTGCGTCCATTGACTTTGCCAGAGGAGAAACGTCATTCTTTGTCCGTCGCACAAATGATTCACTTGCCCCAGTTGGGTGTGATTTGTCGTAGCTAGGTGACGCTTGCCCCAGCTAACTTCATTCCTGCATTGTGTTGCAATCCCCATCCTCTTTGGGGGTGTCTTTTCTCTTGGGATTCATGATGACGTCTTACTGATGTATTCCCTTCTTTCGCCGATTATTGACGCTTCTCATTTGATGGATGTCGTTTCAATATCGTATATTGATGTGGATGATGAGTATTGCTTCATCTCGTATGGGTTTCGCCGATTCTGATCTTCTATCTCAATTGTTAGAATCTTCAATTATTTTTATCCGTCTCTAGGTGGCTTGACGGCCTTGGGATTTGTCGTGTGGCGGTTTTGTGATTCTCTCGATCATCGTCGCCATTTGAAGTATTTGATGTTTGCCTGTTGAAGAGAAGAGACCTCATGAGTAAAGGGCATGTATAATTAACTATTGGAGTCGATACAATTTACCCTTGAAAATTATCCTGCGGGAACCGGCATTTCTCCCTTTGGGTTCTCTGTATGCAGGATATGTGCATGATATACATGATGCATGTTAGGTAAGCTTGCAACGAAAAATGAGTTCGTGCTTTTCACTCTATTCAGAGAAAGCATTTTTATCAGATGTGTCAATCTGCAAAACTTGAATTTTTCTTTTCAAGTGTTCTTTTCACGGAGATTTCTAAATGATGAGAAACTTCTTCAGGTTTTCTCAAAGGTTTTGTTCACAAATTGAGCCATTAGAATGCTCTTGAAAATATTTAGCCACAGTGCATGTCTGAGATGCCATGAAAAGGGGTACTCCCTGTTTGTCATTGGAAAGCACTGCATCCTGAGTCCTCTGCTTTTGATCATCATCTGAGAGGAAAAGGAAGGAAGCATTATTCCCATATAGAAAAAACAATCATTTTGGAACGATACGTCCTTTTACCAAATGGATGGCTCCGCTTTAATTGAAACGACTACGGATTTACTATCCCCGCTCTGGTTACTTCTGGCATCCAAGATGCTGGAAATTTTTCAGTGGTCCCATTCACTTTTGTCATCACCTGCAAGAATGGAAAACTATATCAACTCGTGAACCGGTCAATCCGATTTGGAACGGATACAACTTTTTCGACTTAGGGAGAGTCGATCCAAATTAGGTTGCCCCAGCTTCACGTTGTCTACTTAAGGCTCATCACAATAAATCCATCTTGTTTTTGCAAACCCAATGGGTGATGCCCGATGAAGGTGCACTCCTTTCCATCTTGTAGGGAAGGCAAGCTCCCCTTTGTTGGTCTTTAACCATCTTATCCTGAGAGGAAGAGATATGAAATATTATGCCATTATCTGATCAATTAGGAATGACACGTCCTTATCCTTGATTCGGTTGCCTCGGTCAAGAGGCATTTGCCCTCGTCAGTTGACTCTCCAAGGTGGTCCAGCGCTTTTCCATGCCATCCTGGTTCGTTTCAACTCGCGACTGATTCTTCACACAAGTTTTTGGATTTTGATTCATAAGCGGCGCTGAATGACCTTTTGGTTTCGAGTTGTACCAATCATTCACATACATACACATGAGACCAGTGAGGTTTGACTCTAAGAATCAAGATAGGGTTTGGAACCTAAGGCCAAGGCTCCCACCTCGAGTTCTAGAAAGGGTAGATTCCATTGCACAACTATCGTTGCATTGGGACCTAATCCATAGTTCGAAATGAGCGGAATTGAAAAGTGGATTACCCCGTGTTTTTCCTCACGGAGATTCCATTTTCAATCCCTTCTATTGTTTTCCTATAAGCGGCGCCCGGGGTTTTAGGCGCGATTGTGTGTGTTCATGTGTTGTGAGTATCACAATGCAAGTCATGCACAACAGTTTATCAATCGGCGCTTCAAATCATCCATACAACATACATTCCTACGCCAACCTGCATAAGACAATGTTAATCACGGACTACACCCCTTATCTCTCCAATCTGCAAAAACATATAACACCTACCATGAGCGGACTTACCTCACCTTCAAGAGCGCCTGCAGGGTTAGAAAAATCACTCACCGTTTTAATTACGGCCTAAGTCCACTTGAGGTCTAGAACCATAGGTTCTAGAACAAGGTCCCTAGCGGAGTCGCCAGCTGTCGCGACCCGTCCGAAAGGCGGACGCGGCTAATGGATTACCGATCACGGGTCTTGGATCGGCGCGAGCCCTCCCAGGCCCATACCAAATCGCGGCGGGAGTATTATTCAAAGGATTCGACGATAAGAGTCGATCGCTTTCGACCTTCAGTGTGGTCGTGGTGGCATGTGCAACTTGTGCATGCATTTGGAGTCGCCACCGGTCTTTCTTGGAGGGTAGACCGGAAACCTTATTGACCGATTGGGAGAGATCGATCAATTCTGCGGAACCAGAGATTTTGGGTTCGGGGACTTGGTTACGCTGGTGTCATTACCAACGCCCTTTCGGTACCTAACGCGAGTGATTTCCTAGCTAAGAATTCATGCAGGCGCAATTTTAGGTGGGGTAGGTTTGATTCAGGGTTTCATGCAGATTGGAAGACTATTCCTATCAATCACAATCAATTTAAATGAAAGCGCAATCAAGTGCATAAATAAATCTCATCGATGCACATCAATTCCAGTCCATGGCCTCCTAGCATAGCCATAAGGGCTTATGAAAGGTGTGATTTCGGACCGGGGTAAAATGGGAAAATTTGGAGGCGATTTAGCCTGAAGGGCAAAATCGTCAATTTTTGGAAGACTTGGATACCGAATTACCCAAAATATTCCATGGCCAGTTGATTGTGGCCATTTCCCATTTTTGAGAATTTTTTGGAATTTCTTGATTTTTCATCAATTTTTGGAAGACAATTCGCCCAAAGGGCGAAATCGTCATTTTAAGAAGGGTCGGGGTTCAAAACACCCGGAATGAGTCTTGGCCAGTTGTTTGTGGCCGTTTCCTATTTTTTTGGGATTTTCATGAATTTTTTTAGGATTTTTTTTGGAAGACGGTTTGCCGGAAGGGCAAAACCGTCATTTTTGGAAAGCTCGGGGGGTCAAAAGACCCGAAACAGGTCGTGGCCAGTTGAATGTGGCCATTTCCTATTTTTTGGAATTTTTTAGAATTTTTCTGAATTTTCCGAATTTTTTTGAATTTTTTATGATTTTCTATTTTTTATTGATTTTTTTGAATTTTTTATTATTATTATTGATTTTTTTTTAATATTTAAAAATATTTTCCGGGCCCGGTCAGGCCCGGCCCGCGCCTCGCGGTCGCCCGGCCCGACCCTACGGGTCGAAACCGGCCTAAAACGACGCCGTTTTGATTTTTTGAGGATTTTTCTATTTTTTTTTATCATTTTCTTAATTTATCAGAAAATCCACGGATCGGACGGCTCTTGTCGCGCCACGTGGCTTCTTCTGATGCGTCTGATCTCAGACAAGATCGGACGCCCTACGAAGTGCCACTTGGCCGAATTTCAACCGTCCGATTGATTTTATTTTTATTTTCCGAAAATCATTTGTTTAATTCTGAAAATCATTTTTTATTACTCAAAAATTCCCAGATCGCGACACGTGGCGAAGCCACGGCCGTCCGATCTGGGCTTTGATTTATACGGCCCGGGGTCCGCCAACGCTGACGTGGCCGCTGACATGGCATGCCACGTCACCGTTGACCCGTTGACTCCGCTGACCCCGTTGACCCTCGCCGGAGAAGACGACCGGCGCTTCGCCGGAACAGTGATTATTCCGGCGAAGTCGCCGGAATCTTCGCCGGAAGGTGCAAACCGGGCTCAAATCTTCTTAATTTTCGGTCCTTCTTTAACCAATCGGATCCTCGGCGCTTCAACACCAACAGAAGACCAAAACAAAGCCACGAACCCGCCGGCAAATGGTCCAACCGAACCTCCTCAGTCCCGGCACCGGCGAGGAGTTGCCAAAATTTTTTTTACGTCTAAACTCAATCCCAGTTGCTCGAACGACACCCAAGGGAGACTAGGAAGTTTACCTGAAGTCCTTAAGGAGTCCGCGGCCGCTCGAAGTTCCTTGTCGGAGACTCAATCCCACACCGCGGCCGGCGAAGCTCCGAACCAGATTCCCGTCAGGTTTATATGAAAAATAAAAGGGCAAGGCAGGGACGATGAGGTATAATACAGGATAGAAACCAAACGCACACGAACGAAGCTTGGGAATGCCCCGGCCGAGAGCCACAAATACCACGTTCGCTCAGGTATTTCATCGAACAGGTGGTATGCGCTCCTAGAACAGTGATAAAACGATTTCGTCGAAACCCGACGGGAGATTCCGAGCTCAAGTGGCCCTTGAAACTTACCGTATGCTGCGTCAGGCGGATTGGGTATCGTCGATTTCGGTCTGATTCGATTAAAATCGAATCAGACCGAGATGCCCTGTTCGGTGGGGGAAAAACAGAGCAAAAAGAGAGGGAGTGTACTGACCTGATTTGCCGGCGATGACGCGGTGACGAGGCTACGACCTGGTGTGGCGACGATGATCATCCTCAGCTCGGTCTCGTCCCTCCTCTTTCTTTTTTTTCTTCTCTCCTTCTTGCTTTTCCTCTCTCTAGGTTCCCCCCCTGCTTCGTCGTTCCTCTTCTTTTCGTTTCTGGCCGACCGGCTTTCCGCGGCCGCCGGTCCACCAAACAATTCCCCACCGTTTCTTTTTGTCCCCCGTATTCATTCTCTCATTTTTTTACCAAATAGAAAGCCCCCACGATCCCCTGTCTTCGATGCTTTCACGGTCGGCGCGGTGGATCTGCAACTTAGTTGCAGACCCGGTCGGACCGGGTCGGGTCGGGCTTGACCCGACCGGCCCGGTTCGACCAACTTCGCCCAATTGGGTCCCAAATCGACCCATTTTCATGAAATTGATGGCAAAATCGGACTCTTTGACATGTTTTCTATCAAATATGGGTATTTTCGTGAATCAATTGGTTGAGATTTAATGAAAACCCCAAATTACCCTTAGGATCCGAAATTGATTTTTGCTTAATCGAGGGCCCAAACGACCGAATTAGTTCAAATTGATGCCACCAATGGATTCGGCATGATGAAAACTATAGGGTAGAGGTATTTTATTTTAATGGGTATGCCCGCATGAAATTTAATTTCAAAAATGGTGAAACCGGGGACTAAATTGAAAGATTTTTATGCAATTAAGCCCTTTTGTTTAAAATTGATCAAATTGGAGGACAAATTGACCCAATTTCATTTAGAGACTTTAGAATTCAATGTCATAGCTTATAAAAAAGTGAGAATTGAAAATTAAAAGACTCGAAAAGGAATTTTTTGCTCGGTTCTGGTTTATGTTTGTGAAGAAACATAGTAACCCGAGCCTAATTTTCAAGATTTAAGGTGACACACTTGAAGAGGAAATTAAAACAAAATTATTGAATATTTTTGTGTATTTTTCTGACCACGAATGGTATTTTTCTGATTTTTTGGGTATTTTAATAATTAAATAAATTCCAAAAATATTAAAAAAATTCAAAAAATATTTTTTGTTCAAAATTGGTTCCTAAGGCTAGGCTAAGGCTTCCAAAGTTGATTTTGTGATTTTATGACTTTTTTATATTTTTAATTAATTTTAAAGAATAAAAATCACAATGATAGATAGTCAAAAATCAGGTGTCAACAAGTGTGCTAGATGTACAGCTTGAATCTCAGCACTTCAACATTAATTCAGGAATTTTCCACAAATCCAATATTTTGAACTCTTCTGCTCGGGAAGTGATGTCGCTTCCACCTTGGAATATGCAATGATCACCAACGGGTTTGTGAAACGAACGTATAGACTCAACTGGGCTATACAAAGGGTAAAAAGTGTATAGGATAGAGAAACGAATGCTTTTCGTCATCCTAAAGCACTTGAACTACCATAGAAGTTAAAATGACAAGCAACACACGAAGATTGATGCAAGTCTGAGCAAGAGAACTTCTAACCATTTACCTCCTGATGCTGCTGGACGTACCTCCAGTTGGCCCCAAAGTAGGGTGGTTCTTGACAGGGGTAAAGAATGAAACCGCCGTTTAAAGGGTAATCAATGGTTACCTGTAGTGTTTATGATAGAGAAAAGAATACCTCCGTCGTCTCAATCCATGTAATCACTGCGAATAATCCTTACGCCCGTAGGTCAAGGTCTCGCTATCCTTACCATTCCACTCATCTCTCAAGTGTGTATAGGACATGTTTAGATCAGGCTGGCCTCTTGTCTGAGGAAACATCCTTTTGAACAATTTAAACAACTCTTGTTGGAAAAGTTCATTTTGCTTCTTCCAAAACTTACCCTCTAAGGGGATTTATGATACACAATGCATATTTCAATCATGTTCAGATAACCTCCAAGTTTAAACATGAATGCCAATGACATGGCTGTGAGAATTTTGCGTCTTTCTAGACATGAGATTTGAGTGTATGCTAGATTCCAAAAAGCCTTCAAATTCTAGCAAAAAGGGTTCTGACAGTCTTAAAACCTGAGAGATAGGGAAATGAATACTTACCTGTCCAGCGTGGCCAGGGATCCTTGAAAAAATATGAAAGGAATATGTCAATGTATGCTCTCGAATTTCAGAAAATTAGAACGATACACCTTACCCTTGATCATGCGCTCCAATGGAAATTCATAAATTCATGAAAGTCTGACCACCACGCCGTTAGGTCTCCTTGATCATGCATTCCCATCTGAATGCCAATGTGTAGATTTCATAAATCAGCCATTTTGAGCTATGGCAATGATGCCTTCGTCTGATTGGGGCGATGAATCCTGCTCAATGGTTCATTCATTTTGGAGCGTGCTCCTGTGCCATTCTTTGCAGTTTTTCTGCTCTTCGTTTTGCTGTCTGCTGTCTTCATCAGACATTCCTGGTATTTGCCATTGAGGGCTTTGCTTCCTTGGGTCCTGCAATATTGAACACATGCTAATGTATGCATGGATGCATGATATGCTTATGCAATGACTATTATGATGACTTGGCTCAGTCCGGGATGAGTCATATAATCGAAATCTGATTTTATTTCAAGGGTAATACTTCTTCACAGCATCTGAGTTTACAGGGTGCCCCAGTTCTTCTCCTTCGGAGTTTACAAGAATCAATGCTCCTCCAGTGAGAATCTTCTTGATGATGTAGGGGCCTTCGTAATTCGGGTGAATTTACCTCCCGGATGGATATTACTCGGCAAAGTCTTCTTAATTACCAAGTCATTTACTTCGAAATTTTTGGTCTTGACCTTTCGATTAAACGTCCTGGCTACCCTCTTCTGGTAAGTTTGTCCAAAACAAATGGCTTTAAGACGTTTCTCGTCTATTAAATTCAACTGTTCGTATCTGTGCTTGGAATACTCTAGCTCGGAGAGTTTACCCTTTGACAATATTCTCAAAGAGGGGATCTTAACTTCCACGGGTAGGACTGCTTCCGTCCCATACACCAGACTGTAGGAAGTTGCCCCTGTAGAAGTCCTGATTGACGTTCGGTAAGCCATTAAGGAGAATGGCAGCCTTTCATGCCAATCCCTGTAGTTTTCTGCTGTTTTAGCCAAGATTCTTTTGATGTTTTTGTTGGCTGCTTCCACTGCCCCATTCATCTGTGGGCGGTAGGGGGATGAATTCAGATGTCGAATACCGAAGTGATCCAATAGACCATTGACAATCTTGTTGTTCAGGTTAGACCCATTATCTGTGATGATCGCTTGAGAGGTACTATACCGGGAGATGATGTCTCTTTTGATGAATCTTGCCACATTTCTTGCAGTGACGTTCTTGTAAGAACTGGCCTCTACCCATTTCGTGAAATAATCAATCGCTACTAGGATGAAGCGATGACCATTTGAAGCCACAGGATTAATAGGCCCTATCATGTCTATCCCCCACATAGAGAAAGGCCAAACTTCAGACATTTGGTGTAGTTCGTTTGGGGGTGCATTGATTTTATCACCATATATTTGGCATTGGTGGCATGACCGGACATGCTGGCAGCAGTCTGATTCGATGGTCATTCAAAAATAGCCAAGCCACATGATCTTCCTGGTGAGGAGGTGGCCGTTCATGTGAGGCCCACATATTCCTTCATGGATCTCTTTCATGAGAATATTTGCTTCATTGGCATCTGCGCACCTCAACAGAGTAGAGTCAAACGACATTTTGTATAGAATTTGTCCGTTGAGGAAGAACTTACTGGCCATATTGGTTATGTATCTCCGGTCTCCTGGGTGGCATCCTTCAAGAAACTCCCCTTTTGAAAGATAATTCTTGATGTCGTAATACCATGGTTCCCCATCAAATTCCTCTTCGATTAGCATTCAATAAGCTGGCCTTTCAACTATATTGATCCTTAGGGGTTCTATATCCAACCCTCCAGTTGCTTGCAACATTGAGGCAATGGTGGCTAACGCATCTGCAAATTGATTGTGGGATCTCGATAGGTACTCGAATGACACTTTTTCAAATTCGAGTGTTAATTCCTCAAGGTATTCATGATAAGGGATGAGCTTTGCATCTTTCGTCTTCCACTCTCCCTGTGTCTGTAGAATGATGAGCATGGAATCTCCAAAAACTTGCAACCTAGGTATCTTCATAGAAATGGCCAATCGTAGGCTTAGAATGCACGCCTCATATTCTGAGATGTTGTTGGTGCAAGGAAAAGTTATTTTTGCTGCCACAGGGTAATGTCGATCATCAGGGAATATCAGCACTGCCCCAGTGCCTGCTCTTGATAGATTAACAGCACCATCGAAATACATGACCCATTTGTCCTCTGCTAAGTTTAGAATTTGACCTTCTGTGCTTGTTACCTCAGGAGACCCACCGTTAGACGGGTTTTCTGCTAGCATGTCAGCTATAGCTCTTCCTTTTACTGACTTCTGTAGAGAATACTTGATGTCAAATTCAGACAGCATCACTTGCCATTTTGCTAATTTCCCAATTAAAGCGGGTTTCTCCAAGAGGTACTTGACAGGATCATTCTCTGTTATGAGCTGAATGTGGTGGTGTAGGGTATACTGCCTCAGGCTACGAAGTACCCATACCGCTGCTACACATGCCCTTTCAACTGGTACATATTTTGATTTAGATGGCATGAATTTCTTACTCAGGTAATAGATGGCCCTTTCTTTACCATCTATTGGGCTTGTTTGGGCAAGTAAGGCTCCCAAGGATTCTTGCTGTATAGTCAGATATAAGGTCAATGGGTGACCAGGAATTGATGGCATAAGTACCGGCGGTGTGATCAGATAGTTCTTGATCATTTGGAATGCCTTGCTGCATTCAGCATCACATGTTACTTTCGCGCCTTTCTTAAGCAATTTGAAGATTGGCTTAGCCACATCAGACAGTTGATTGATAAATCTGGCAATATAGTTCAGTCTCCCCAGAAGGCTTCTCACTTCTTTTACTGTGGAGGGAGTTGACAGATCGTGGATAGCTTGAATCTTTGAAGGATCAATCTCAATGCCCCTGTTACTGACTATGAACCCAAGAAGTTTCCCAGATCTCGCCCCAAACACACATTTGTTTAGGGTTCAACTTCAACTTATATTTGCGCAGGCGCTCAAATAATTTTCTTAACACCTGTACGTGATCCTGCCCTTTCTTGGATTTGGCGATCATGTCATCGACGTACACTTCGATTTCTTTGTGGATCATATCATGGAATAATATGACCATGGCCTTCTGATAGGTAGCCCCGGCGTTTTTTAATCCAAAGGGCATGACTTTGTAGCAAAAGTTCCCCTAGGGTGTGGTAAAAGCAGTCTTTGGTTTGTCTTCTTGTTTCATGAAGATTTGGTTGTATCCCGAGAATCCATCCATAAACGAGAACAATTCATAACCTGCCGTGCTATCCACCAACACATCAATGTGAGGAAGTGGAAAATCATCTTTTGGGCTTGCTCTATTCAGATCTCGGTAATCCACGCAGATCCGAACTCTACCATCCTTCTTCATGACGGGGACTATATTTGCAATCCAGTCTGAGTATGGGATAGCTTCAATAAAGCCTACCCTAAGAAGTTTCATGACTTCTTCCTTAATTTTGTCTTCCAACTCAGCCTTCATCCGTCTGCTGCCTTGCTTGACAGGTTTGATACTAGGATCTGTGGGTAAGGCATGCTCCACGATCTTAGGATCTAGGCCTGGCATATCAGCGTAAGACCATGCAAAAATGTCTTGATATTCTTTCAATAACTTTGTGAACTCGAGCCTTTCATTTCGGGATAAATGCCCGCCGATCTTAACCTCTTTGATATTCACGGAGTCTCCCGGATTAACAATGATTGGTTCTTCTGAAGTAGGAGGCGTCGATTCCTCAAAGGCATTCCAATCTCTGCGGATAGACACATAACTCTCGTCTTCATCTTCCTCAATGCTATAAGAATGGTTACTGGAGAAATCAGAATCTAGTAACAACCTGGTATGCATGTTTGAGATGATATGCCTGAAATGTCATGAGTATGGTTAGTTCGTACTCCATAAGAATGACATGCATGATCATGGAAAGTCTTTTCGAAAGAGTTTTCGAAATAGGTACAGGTATAAACGGGACTAATCCTCATGTCATTGGATATCCTGGCCCCAAGGAAATCTCTTTGGAAATCAGGAGTCATACGGCAAATCAGGCCTCAAGCTTCTGTGCAGAAGACTAGTATCATCATTGGGCTGATTCATGGTTCCATATGTCCTTAACAAAATATGTATGGTTTTATTGAATGCAAGATGGGCCGCATTACAAGATGTGCTATTTGGACCAACGGCCGGAGATCCAAAGGCGTTTCCCTATACGTACAATAAGGAAAGAAAATGCGACAAAATGCAAAAAGTTCTAAATGCAGTATTTAAAGACAAGGGAAGAGTCTCTTTACTCAGAGGAAGTGGCTTCATCACTTAGCCACTCTATGACGGCATTCACAGAGTCATCTTCAAGAAAAGGATTTGTCAGATCTGGTTCTATCGGTGAAGTGACATCTTCTTCAGACAACCATTTAGAGTTCTGGTTGAAGTAGGCGTTTAATGGATTATTGAACATTCGAAACCTGCCTTTCCAAGTTGGAGAACCGATGAACGAGTTATTCGGGCTGTTTCGGCCTCCCATGCGTCCCAGGATTTTGCCTCGGCCTCGGCCTGTTGCCTTTGGGACAAATTCATCCATGTGATATTTCTGATACCCTAAGCCCATTCTATGTGGGTTAGCTTTTAACTGCAGGGGGCATTTATCCCTTGACTGTGTTTACCTATGCCTTTTCTAGGATCAAACCCATATGCCAGTAGCATCTTCGCTGGTAAAAGATTAGCTTCTGAGATGTATGGGGTTCTCAACCTTGTCCCTGCCGGGGTATGAACTGTGGCTACCAGCTCTAGGGAATGATAGCCTGCTTCTGTTTTTACTTCGGGTTCAACATAGGGAATGGCACTGTTCTGGTATATCTGGAGGTCGACTTCTCCATGTATGGTAATCACCTTCCCATCCACTACAAAGCGTACTTTTTGATGCAAGCTTGAAGGGACGGCTCCTGCTGTATGGATCCAAGGCCTTCCCAGCAAGAATCCCAATGCACTGGGCAAATCCATTACTTGGAAGTTTATAGAGAATTTTGTCGGACCGATGAATATGTCAAGCTCAATCTCGCCCACCACGGTCTTCCTCATTCCCTCGAAAGCTCTCACAGCCGTTTTGGATGCCTTAATCGTTTCCTCATTGATTCCCAGCCTTCTTAGGGTAGCTAAAGGAAAAATATTGAAGGCTGATCCATTGTCGATTAATACATGTGCCACTCTTTTCCCGTTACATTGCGCGGAGATATATAAGGCCTTGTTGTGCCCTCTTCCTTCCATGGGGAAGTCCTCGTCAGAGAAGCTCAATTGGTCTTTTAAAAGGATCGCCCCCACAAAGTCCCCTAATTGTACCTCGTTAATTGATTCATGGACATGTACTTCATTGAGTATTTTCAACAGTGCGTTCTTGTGCTTCTCTGAGTTGATGAATAAATCCAGCAAGGATATTTGAGCTGGCATCTTCCTTAGCTGCTCTATTACTTCGAACTCGCTGGTTTTGATGATTGATATGAGCTTTTCGGCGTCTTCCTTTGAGACCTCCTTTTTTTCGGATTCGCCTTCCCTGGGGGCATAAAACCGTCTAGACCTCATTACCGCGTCTACTTCTTTAGTCCCATAGTCCCAATGGACCGCTTTAGGACCGTATTCTTCTATTGGAGGGACTTCTATAGTTACAATCGCCTGATAAGACGTCTCCGGTTCAGCCGTGTTGTCTGCTTCTTCTTGCAGCAATTGAATCACAACAGGCTTGACTATGTAGTCTTTCACCCTGCTCATGCTATCAAGTTCTTCCAATCTGATTACCACTGTCGTAGCGACTTCGACCATTGATACGGCGTCGTCAAGCCTTTTTGAAAAAAGTTCTACTACGTCCTTCGAGGTCTCTGGTTGAGAGAGATCATCCATACCTCCCCATCCGTCTGGTATGATGTCCTCAATTTTCTGATAAAAGTTGGGAGGGGCCGAATATTTCACTTTGAAGTTGTACCCTCCAGAATCTTGACCAAGGTTGTCTACAATTTCGCCCTTTTCAATCGCGTTGGCCATAAATTTGCGGTCCGCTAGACTTCGTCTCTTGGCTTCCAGTTCGTCCTTTTCGAATTCCTCTTCTGACTGAGTGATCGGCTTGAGACTGTCTACCAGATTCTCGTGTGGGATACCCCAGGTGCTACCCTGCTCAGTTTTGATCACGAAGTAGCTTCCTTCCAAAGATAAAGAAGCTTCAGTTCCTTCGAATTCTTCATTGGTGATATCGGACATTATCCCTAAGCTCATCATTTTGGCAATGCATAGTTTCTTTTCGTCAGCAAAGATCTCTCCTGCTTTTGGGTATGACGAAGCGGCTGCTAGCAAGTCGGTCAGCTTAGGTACGTCTACCTTCAGCTTAAGGCAGTCTTCCTCCACTTCAGTAAATATTGCTCCTACTGCTTGATGATCTGGAAGTGGGTTTTCTTGTACATTTGAGGCCATATTGTCAAACTTCAGAATCTGACTGTCAATCAGAGCTTGCACCTTCAGCTTAAGGATATAACAGTTGTCCACATTATGTCCTCTCTCACCCATGTGGTAGACACAGGTTTGGTTTTCGTCAAAGCCAGGATATTTAACAGGGTTTACCCTAGGCGGTTCTTTTGCCACCAGGCGTTGCTCTAGCAGCACTGGGAGCAACTTGGATAAAGGCCTCGGGAGCTGAGAAAATTGTTTCTGGGGTTGCCTTCTTTTGGGCTCTTGTACTTTCGGTGCCGACCAGGACGATCCTCCTTTGGTCTGATTGGAATTGCCAAACGGCTTGGGCTTGTGGGGATCCGGTATAAATGCTATGTCAAGCCCGGCTTCTCTCTCCTTTTTCAAGGGATACTGTTTCCTAGTAGAAGCTTCATGATGCCTTCTTTCTCTCAAGGCCCATTCTAGCCTTTCAGCAACCTTTATCAAGTGTGCAAATGTTTGACATCCGGAAGTGTTCAGCCTGTCAAAGTAATCGTAGGGGAGCGCTTTTAGGAATAAGTCAATCAGCTCCTCCTCTGGGATTGATGGCTTCACTTGGGTGGCTAAGGCTCGCCACCTCTGGGCATATGTCCTGATTGATTCGCCTCTCGCCTTTGAAGTTCGTAGAAGGTCTTCTCTTGTTGGGGCTGTAGCCGTGTTGAACTTGTACTGCCTGAGGAAGTCTTCTGCATGATCCTCTCATCCGTCATAATCTTCTAGGTCTAGCTCAATGAACCAAGCCAAAGCGGCGCCAGCCAAACTCTCTTGGAACGTGTTCATTAACAGTGGAATGTAATCCGAATAGTGCGCCATTTTGCGCAGGTAATACTTGAGGTGGGCACGGGGACAGCCTATCCCGTTATACTTTCTTACGAACTCGGGCTCCTTATAGTCAGGAGGAGTCTCTACCTTAGCAAAAGGAGATATTTTGTCGAAGCGAGCTAACTCGTAACCTTGGTTGCTCAAGCACTCCTCGATCTTGGCCAACCTTTTAGCCTCTACTTCGGTTTTCACACTCTGCTTCCCATTCTCCTCCTTCTCGAGGTTGATAACAACAGGCGATGCCTTTTGTTGTGACCGGCTGTTTGGCTCATGGATGTCCTCCTCTGCATGTTTGGTATCTCTCGTCACCTCCTTATCTGTTGTATCAGGTACAAAAGAAGGACCTGCGTTGTTCTGGTTATGACCCGTTGTTTGTTTAGCTTGGGTAGCTTCCAGCATTGCCTTGATGTCTGCTATCATAGTTGCTAGGGCGGTTATCTGAGATTTCAGCATGCCCACACGCGGAGTCAATTCTTGTTGCTCTATTCTTGTCTTAAGGCGAGTTCGGAAACGATGTGTTGGTAATTCCGTGATGAGAGTGTACCTGTTTCAGAAGGATTCCCAATGAGTATTTCTTTTGTCTTTGACAAAAAAAGGAAGCAGCTAATTCTTTCAGTTACATGCTTCTTGTCAGTAGATGAGAAAAAGGGCTACCTCGTGAGCCTTAGCCTCATGTAAGTAGTTCTTTTAATCATTTTCCGACAAGAATTCATGAAATTAAAAGAAGCGTAATTTCTGACGATAGTTTTTATGTATTCGCAAAACATGTTCACATTTATGCTCATGTGTCCAAAATAGCATCACACAGAAATGAGAATGTATGAGAAGGTGTCACAATGTTTGCTTATTTTACACTTGA
The DNA here is from genome assembly GCA_021437785.1 of Rhodomyrtus psidioides. Lineage (NCBI taxonomy): Eukaryota > Viridiplantae > Streptophyta > Magnoliopsida > Myrtales > Myrtaceae > Rhodomyrtus > Rhodomyrtus psidioides. The sequence continues at coordinate 13,790,487 of JAILYB010000003.1, read as the reverse complement.
CAGAATAGTCTATTCAAGTCTAGGACGTTTGAGGTCTAAGGTATCCTCGTCGTCCCAGTATGGACTTCCTTCTTCAGCCTGGGGCTCCTCATCCTCTGAATATGGCAGCGGTCCCATGTCTTCGGGTACGTACGGCTCTATTCCGGGTACGTACGGCTCTATTCGAGGTACATATGGTACGATGTATTCGGGTACGTATGGCTCGACAAGGCTCCGTCTGGTCGCTTTAAAGTGCTGAATGTATTCTGCAGTGGCTCTATGAATGTTTTCTTCACGAGTCATGTTTTCTGGCCAACTTATTTCTTCGGCTCGCGAATTCTTCAAGGAGCGGATGATGGATGTCACCTTGGCTTCAAACTGTTTCTTTTCCTCCTCCATGAGAGTCTTGCTTGGTATGTCAAAAGAAAAGATACCAGGTTGTGGTGGAGAAGGGATCCCTTGTAGCGCCCCAAACTGTCGGATCACCCTCTTCGGATAGTATGCGGTAGCGCCCGTGAATCCTAGCAAGGGGACTGGACCTTTGTCATCACAGGCCAATCTGACTTTGCCCAGCGTTGGTAACCTTAGCCACCATCGGAGTTATTCGGGCCTTAGAACTTTAAGGAAGTTTTTCCACTCTACGGAGTTGAACTTAGGAATACGTGTATGTGTTCTGACAAAGGTTTTAAGAGGATGTGCATCAGGGCTGATTTCAGTGAAACCCATGCGGATGTGGAATTGTCTGATATGGGATGTGAACCACAGATACAAAAGATCACTAGAGGCTCTAAAGATTCCCTTTTTATTTTTCTTGAAGCGATTTAAGGAAAGGAAAGGAAGGTTTCGGCAAGGATGATGTTTGAGTAATCCCACCCACAACAGACTTGTCTGGCTACTATAGCCATGATAGGGTCGAAGGTGACAGATGAAATTGGGAACAGCACAAAGCCGAAGAATGCCAAGACAAAGGCTCTACCAGATTTGGTCCATTTAGTAGTAGGGAGGTAGGAAAATCGGTCTATAAGGAAAGATATGGAGATTAGTCCAGAATTGCTTTTTGCATCTGCTTTGACTTCGCTTAGGCTTGTGTCAAGGAATTCAGCCACCTGACTAAGGGGTTCAAATCCTATGGGGGTCGAACGAGTGTGTGAGTGAACTCAACTCCGATGACGGCACTGTACTCCTCGATAGTGGGAGTAATCTCTAGTCCTTCCATGCAAAATGTAGCGGTGGTAGGATCCCAATAGAGCGCCAAGGCTTGGATAAAGGCAGGTGGACACTCAATCTTCAGCAGGTCCAACAGGTATCCTAGTCGTGATTCAGCATACTTTTGGTTGGCTTCGCCCATGCTATCCCACCATGATTAGAGTTCGGCCCGGGGAACTTTGAACACTTGAATATCACTCTTTCCCATCAAGTCTAAAATATGCAAGTGATTTTAAAAAGTCAATCGTTGGAAATTACTTTAAAGACATGATTATGCAGATGCTATGAGATATACATGGGCTAACTTAATTGCATAGTTCATTTTGAAGAAATGGAAATTAGGACCCCTTTCAGGTCTCGAAGGCTTGACTTAAAGTCTAACTTGAATTTCAGGGAAGTGAATTATGCAATTTAGTTAGGTTCACTCAGTGACTAAGGGAAACAGTAATGTCACATTCCATTGGTCAATACATCAAATGAACAAAGTGGAATGAACTTTTATTACAATCAGGATTCCTAATGAAAGAAAGGTAGAGAAAGATTCTTCAAACAAGAAAGCCATAAAAGGCCAATGGAATGTGAGGATCTAAATCACTCTTGACAGTCAGTCGGGAACTCTCCTTCAATCAAGTGTAGGAGAGTTATCTTCAATGTTCTGGTCGAAAGGTCGTAGTTCCTCTGGCCATTCTCTAGTCCATGGTATGACGACTTCAAGAGCCTTCTCGGGTTTCACCTTCTTAAGTGTGATACGCTTTGGCTTTGTCTTGGTAGCAAGACGTCTTCTTTTTCCCCAAAAAGTGATCACGGGTACACTTTCTTTGGTCAATAGTTCGGCCTTCCGAAGGGCATATGCCTCCCTGGCCAACTGGTTGCGACGCTGTCTCTTCATCTCCAGATAATTCTTAAACATCTTGTTTGCTTGTCGCTTGAATTCGAGGTTATCGACGTAGTGGCGGGTTTGACAATCTTCCGCATATCCTAGCTTACGTCCAGTCAGTTCCCGACCATGCACGAATCTGATGAAGTGTAGCCTTGTGTTTGGTCCAGGGCGAGTGACTTTCCTTAAGTACTCGAAGGTCACCAATTCTGTCGAACTCTTAGGGAACAGCGACATCCTACCCTATTACCATCGTTGTTTCAATTAGTCACTTGAGTGATTTTCATGATGCGAATGCATATGAATGTATGTAATGTATGAGTCATATTATGGAGCATGGAATAATAAAGTACATTGAAAATAAATGTCTTACCAACCATACTTGGGGGAATGTGGAATGTCCCCCTGTATCAATGGATGGTTAACCATTCATAGACACGCGCATGAGACAATGGGGTATACTCTAAAAATCGAAAAATCAGGTGAGGAACCTACGGCTCAGGTTCCCACGATCCACATGAGGCAGATCTACGATCGCAGGATCTGATTACTAGAGCCTACGGTCTAGATTAAGTGAAGACTCGACCTGAGCCGTTTGATCAACTTACTAAAACCTACGGCCACGATTAGAAACTGAGACTTGATCTGAGCCGTTCGATTCTGCTAGCCTAAACGACGTCGTCCACCCATTATTCTATGCGACACCGTTTTGATTCAATTTGATTTTCCGTTTAAAAACTATTTCCGAATAATCCAAATTATTAATCGGACGGTCACCATTTGTTGGACTCGATTAATCTAGACCGTCCGATCTATGCTAACTCGCCCTAACGGACTAACGGTCGAGCTGACTCGACATCCACGTGGACTAATCGCATTGTGACACATGGAACTTTGACCTATTGACCACGCCACGTCAGCTTCGTCTTCAACCTCTCGACCCCGGCGGAATGGACGGCTGAGGATCTCCGACGATGATCGTACGGTGAGATCTTGATGAAATCACGTGAGACCAACGGCAATCAACTCGCGATCATCTCTAGTTTAACATATTTGAGAATCGAAGCATCCTATTCGCAGAATCGAGAACATCGTGCGAATTGCCGAGTACGGCCATGGAAGCTCAATCACACAGGTCACGCAAAATCAGATCAATTCATCCACAGATTGACATGGCAGGAGGTGCAGAAGGCTTACCTCGGGCTCCGATTGAGCCCGCGCGGCCTAGATTGGGCTAGGCAAGTATGAACAGTGGTCGGCTATGGAAGCTAAGTTTGAAGACTCGATTCAAGGTGCTCAGGAAAAATCGATGCAAAACCAAGATGCGAATATGGTCAGTGATGTCTAAGGGACGAAACGCATACGGGAATCGCAAAGATTGAAACCGAAATCAAGGTTCGCCATTGAAGACCAGAGCTTGGGCTCGAAGTTCGGGATTACCTGTTCTGGCAGTTTTGGGCTGCGCGGTCGATGGCGGTAGCTTCCCCTCAGCATGGGCGGCCTCCTGATGATCTTCGCGAGCTCTGGTCTGGCCTGTAAAGGCCTGACCGCCGCTCTGTGAATTCGAGCTTAGTCCTCGACAATGGTGGTTGGAGGACGAGCCCTTTCTCTCTCCCTTTCGCTTTCTTTCGATTTTGTTTCCTCTTTTTCAACTGAATTCGCTCTCCCCTTCAATAGAAAGCGACCATGAGCTTATATAGCTCTTGGGAATTTTGGCGCCGCGACGGGGGTGGTGTAACGGCCTCAATTGCACGTGAGGCCACGTGCATTTGGGCCTAAACGGCGTCGGGGACGATGGGTTTTCCGTCCAACTCCGTTTGGTCCTCCGGTAGCCCTCATCTTTTGCAAATTTGGCATGGATTTGCGCTGAGTTTAACGTTGTTGACTTTTGCAGGTCCCACGATTTTGACCCTCCGATTACTCTCCCCTCCGGCGACTCCGAATGGCGCTGTTGGTGTCAATCGACGGGAAACGTCCTAAGGAAACAAACGCCCACAAGTGTGTCTTCAATCATCGCCGATTGGTCCGTCAATTTGGCTATCAAAGCTCGGCATTTTACTGTTCATTTGCGCAGACTCCCGGGGAAGAAGAAGACACTATCGCAGACCGGTTCGACCGGTCGGACCGGCGGTCTGACCGGTTCCAATTTGGGATTTTCAAAATTAATCCAAATCAGTTGGGAATTTGTGCAATTAAATTTCAGTATTGAATTTAGGGCATAGATTTTATCTAAAAATATGGTTTTGCCCAAAATTTCACCTCAATTTCTATAAAATTCCAAATTTCTATTTAATTACAAAATTAGGGATTGTGCAATTGAAGGTTCAAATGACCAAATTGGGCCAAATTACCTATCCCAATCGATTCAGAATGGTAAAAATCATTGGGCAGCATGTTCAATTTGTAATGATAGCCCTTGAATTGAAAGTAATTTCAATTATACTCAAATTCAAGGACTAAAATGCAATTAAGTCTGCAATTGAGCAATTTATTCGAATAATTAGGTCAAATTGAAATATGGGACAATTAGATTGAATGTCAAGATCCTAGAAAATGCTAAAATTGCAAATTAAATGACTCAATTGATATTTTTTCTCAGATTCAATAGTACAGGTTACAAGGGAACACCTATAATTGAATCTGATTTCGGATTTTTTGTGAGGTCAAAAATGCAAGGGATTAAAAAGAAAAATATTGGCTATTTTTTTAATATTTTTGTGACCTTAAATGCTATTTTTCCTGATTTTTTGAGTATTTTTTCTATTTTCTAAAAAATACTAAAAAATGTGAAAAATATGAAAAATTATTTTTTGGTCAAGAATGGTTCCTTGGGCTTGGACAAGGCCACCAAAGTTGATTTTGTAATTTTTTGACTTTTTATGAATTTTTTGTGATTTTTCAAAATATAACCGCAAAAAGACTTGGTCAAAAATCAGGTGTCAACACACATTAATTCTCCAATGTGAAACTTTTCTAATACAACTCACACATAATTCTTTAATATAACTCACACGTGCATCCTATCACATGTGAGCTCTGGTGTTTGGTTTATTCCCCCTTAATCCAAATATCCTTCCTCACCAACTTATCTCAACTTGAACCTCCATACATGTCGAACTCGCGTTGCTACACCATAATGCTAACTGGCCCGTAAATCGCGAAATATATATATGGCCCATGTTGCTAAACCACAATGCCACATTGACCCGAAAATCGTGTTGGTTATCAGATTCCTTCCTTGAGATCTTCATTAAATACTGAAATAGATTTGATGCCCACCAATCAACCATCGGTTCTAATATCATTTGTTGGGAGTGTACAACAAAAGCCTGATACCTTTGCCCAAGGAGATCACCAAGAGAGAGCATAAGTCAGAGCCCGTTAATATATCCATTGAAATCCACATTTACTAAAAAGCTTAACATAATGAGTTATGTGTCAACTTGGATGTATTAACTAATCCACACTATATTAATTCTCTGTCAGGGGATTTCAATAACACAACTCACATGTGCATCCTAACAGTTATACTGTCATTTCTATTGCTTTCATGTTAACGTGGATGAGTGATTTTTGTGTTGATGGAAGCATCATGTTAGGAGTGAAGGCTAGTTAACTTCATTAAATTAGAAAAATCGTCAATGTTTAGAAAGGCTATTTCAACCCTAAATCGATAATGCAGATATTGACATGTAAAGAAATACTTGTTCGATGACTTGTTGGCATGGTGGGGGATCACATGAAATTTTTATTGATTTATTATTATTTTTTTCTTCTCTTCTTCCTCAATCAGTCGTTGCATGCTAGCCAACCGTGCGATGGCAGTGATTTCGAAGAGAAATTAGTCGGAAGGATTAAATTGACACAAATGAAAAATATTTAAGATTGAACTGACAAAAGAAAAAAAAATTATGATTGAATTAGCCTCACTGCAACAGGTCTTAGGAACTTTTTGGCAATTATCTCGAAGAAAAAGGAAAGAAGAAAGTAAGAGGTTCTTACTTTTAGGGATTACAGCGTTTTATTCATTTTTTTTGGACAAAAGTTCCATGTGCCAAGGCTAGCCAGTGAATATTTCACCGACCATAGAACTCTAGCACTTCTTTAAGACTTATTTGCTCACTTGAAGCCCTTATTTAAAAGGGGAAAAGCCACCAATACTCCTAACTATACCCATTATGGCACATTTATTCTAAACTTTTCTTTGTTAAATAAAAATATATGAACTTTTATTTATGTGACACATTTATCCCAAACTTATAATAGTGTGACACATCTACCTCAAACTTTTTTTTGTGACATTTAAAATACTAAATTTGTGTCCATGTGACACATTTACCTCAAAATTTAGGATTTATGTGTCTGAAGCCTACAACTTTGGGATTTTTTTGTGTCACAAAAAGATAATTTGGAGTAAATGTGTCACACTGGTATAAGTCTGGGATTTTTGTGTCATAAAAAAGTTTGGGGTAAATGTGCCAAATGGATACAAATTTGGGATTTTTGGTGTGACGAGAAAAAATTGTAGGGTAAATGCGTCACGATGATCATAATTTAGGATTTTTGGTTTTGTTTGTGCTATTTAAAAAGGTCCATTCTATCTCATGGACCATCTTTTGAGAAACTAGTCCCACTATAAACTCTCATTTGAGAGTGAAGCCCATGAAATTAAACTAAAAGTTAGAATTATTATTATAACGAAACTAATTGTTAGATTAGAATGTCAATAATGATTATTAGGTTAGATGCAACTACAGTTATAATTGTTCTGTTAGAACTTCCAACGCTCCAGGGGAATTATACTTTTGCCTCTTTACTAACATTTTAAACTATGATTGTCTGGATATCTCATCCTACATGCCAAGACTTTACTTCCAGACTTCAAATATTTTTGGAGGTGCAAGCAAGTCCAGATATCTCATCTATTCTTTGTGGATGGTGTATTATTATTTGCCGAAGGCCATCTTCAATCCATTAGGCATCTCAAAGAGGGATTGGATCTTTTCACTAGCTGGGCAGGCCTTAAACCGAACAATAGCAATAGTGAGTTGTTCTTATCGGGTGGTGGGATAGAACTCCATGAGCAGATTCGAGCCTTGCTTGAATTCCAGGTTGGTTCCCTCCCCTTTTGATACTTAAGAGTGCTGGTTCTTTCCATCAGGCTTTCTAAATATGATTGTGATAGACTAGTGAATTCCATTACTACTCGGGCTCGCTCTTGGTCCCAAAGATTCTTATCCTATGCGGGACGTATTCAACTTATTATATATGCGCTGCACTCCATCCACGTCTATTGGGCTAGTGTATTTGTTTTGCCAAAGTCGGTACTTAATAGGATTGAGCAAATTCTTAGACAATTCCTTTGGAAAGTTCCCGACTTGGGAGTTGGGAGGGCCAAAGTCTCTTGGGCCGATATTTGTCGTCCTAAAGAGGAGGGAGGCCTAGGTATCCATCGGCTATTCGATTATAACAACTCTCTCTCATTGAAGCACATATGGATCCTTTTCAGTGACCATGAATCATTATGGTGCAAATGGATTCACTCGACAATCTTAAAGAAAAAGAACTTCTAGGTTGCACCTACTCCTACCTTCTGCTCTTAGACTTGGAAAAATGTCCTAAGTCCACGTGAGGAATTTCGGGGATCTTTTAAATGGACAATCGGCAATGGTCATTCCACTTCTTTTTGGTATGATAATTGGCATGCAAAGGGGCCTCTACACTTGTTTTTTGCCCAACGTGATATTGCCCACTCAAAAATCCCCCATGAAGCTACAGTTGGACAGTTTTTCTCCCTAGAATGGCCTTCTTCTAAGGCCCTTGATGTTAAGAAGGCCCTTGATGTTAGTGGTCTGCCCTAAAAACCGATCAAGCTTGATACTCTAAAATTGGTTGTGGATCAGGTTGTTTCGGGAAACCGACCTTCACTATACTTAGGTAGTTATAATGTCTTGCTAGAGACCGCTTATGACTTGTGGGCCAAAAGAGTTTTGAGCACACTGCTAATGTCTAGTGAACCTGCAGGGTCGCACACAATCATGAACTGAGCTCTTATTTTCTTTGGCCCTTAATCTGCTTAAGAAGTAGATTTGATCTATTCTCCTTATACCGAATATGCGAGTTATGAGATAACGATTAAACGCACGATTGAACCGATCGGAAAAAGTTCCCGATTCTATTCGGGAAAAGTTCCCGATTCAATCTAGTGAAAAGTTCCCGATTCAAGTCTGTAAGAGTTACCGAATCAATTCGGGAAATTGTTCACTGGTCGGTAAAAGTTACCGAATCAGGAAAGTTGCCTAATCGAGAAGTTGTTCCCTGATCGGTAAAGTTACCGAACGTATACTGGGGATATATAAATAGCTCGAAGAAGGGTGAAAACCTAAGACACTTTTGAGTTGTTCTTTCGTGAGAGAGTCTCAGAGAAAGAAAAGACGGCCATAAGAGAAACTCCAAGATCAAATAGCTAGCACTTAGATCGTTGGGTATTGTTGTTCGTGTGTGTGGATACCAGTAGAGGCGCAACACTTGGGGCGCTAATCCAGATACAACCGATTGTCAATTTGTTACCGATCGAAAAAGGTACGTCTCAAATCTATTCTGATTTCGATATACACATGGATCTTGCGTTTGGGTTTCGTTCCGCTGCGATTTATGATTACAGGAAACCCAACAGTGGTATCAGAGCAGCTTGTGTTATATCGGAATTGAATGGATCAATGCGATTGATCCAGAGGCGTTCTATTAAGTAAACAGAATTACGAATTCTGTTTAGGGTTCTAAGAAAGAACAAAGCATGAACGATCTAAGGGACGATTTAGTTGAAATCGCTCTCCCTAGCAGGGTCGGTTCAAGGGGATGTACAGTTTCCTGATAAAACAGAGTTGAGGACTCTGTCTAGTTTTCGGGGGCGCTGCCCCCGAGCCCTCGCAAGGGGCGCTGCCCCTTTGAACCCCGCTCGTTGAACGGTCAGCGAGACCACCGCAAGGGGCTCTGTCCCTTGACCCCGCGAGGGGCGCTGCCCCTTGAACCCCGCAAGGGGGGTGCAGCCCCCTTGACCCCTGCATGAATTGTTTGTTCCCAATATAATTGTTATACCCTTGTTTTGATATGTGATGTTTTGTTTATGTCTATAACATGCGTACATTCATCACTGTATAAACATTGAAATGTCCCTGACAATATTAAGTAATTATTTGATGCCTTTCCTTTCATACACCTATCAATGCTTAAATCGTCAAAAGATGGGTCTGCCAAAGCAGGGTGTCTTTAACTATTTGAGTAAGGTAGGATGGATAATGGTTATCCATATGTCAATATTGGTTTATTTAACAAGGCTATCAAATCGGTTTTGGGCCTTGAGGCATAGAGTTTGGGGATAAGACATGAGATGTCAACCCCAACAACCAAGAGTTGTATTCGATACAATTGGCAAAGAGTTGTCTACCTAATTAACTGAGTCTTGAGCAGTAAGCCAAAGTTTACTCGAGTCTTGGTGAAATATGGATCTTGGTCCACTATACTTATAGGGACACTTTTTGCAAAAGTATAGTGGGAATCTTTTATTAATGAACATTTCACTTTGCATATTTGTTGTAGATAATGATAAACACATCCGCATCAATCTTTTCACTGCGATCTGTCCTTGAGAAGGACAAACTAAATGGTTCAAACTTTTTGGACTGGTATAGAAGTTTGAGAATTGTTCTCAAGCAGGAGAAATGGATTATGTCTTAGAGAATCCACTCCCTCAGAAGGCACCTGCTTCCAATGCTCCCCATGCTGAAAGAAATGCTTACCAAAAGCATAAAGATGATGCATTGGATGCATCTTGTCTAATGCTAGCTACCATGAACTCAGACCTTCAGAAGCAGTTTGAGAATGTGGATGCTTATGATATGATCATAAACCTGAAAAATTTGTTTCAGAAGCAAGCACGCACTGAAAGGTACCATACGGTAAAAGCCTTAATAGAGTGCAAGCTAGCAAGTGGGAGCTCAGTTAGCCCACATGTCATAAAGATGATAGGTTATATTGAAAACCTGAAGCGACTGGGCTCTCACATTAGTCAATAGTTGGCTATTGACATTATACTTCAGTCACTACCTCATGATTATGACAAGTTTGTTATGAACTATAACATGCATAATCTGAATAAGACTTTGACTGAGTTGCATGGGATGCTAAAAACTGCTGAGTAGAATATCAAGAAGGACTATACCCATGATGTTCTCATGGTTCAGAAGGGGAAATGCTTTAAGAAGCCAGGTATGGTCAAGGGTAAGGGTAAAGGCACTAAGCCTAAACCCAAATCCAAGACTAAAATGGGTCCGACTGCTGATGTTGTCTGCTTCCATTATGGCAACAAGGGACACTGGAAGAGGAATTGCAAGAAATATTTGGAAGATCTAAAGAAGAAGAGAAGTGAGACTTCCACTTCAGGTATTTATGTTATAGAAGTAAACGTTACTTCTAGTTCTATTTCATGGGTATTAGATACAGATTGTGGTACTCACATTTGTATGAATGTGCATGGACTGAAACGAAGTAGAACACTGGCAAAAGGTGAAGTGGAACTACGCGTTGGAAATGGAGCAAGAGTTGCTGCATTAGCCGTAGGAACATATGATATAGCTTTACCTTCTGGCATGGTTTTAGAACTAAATAATTGCTACTATGTACCTGCTATGTGCAGGAATATCATTTCTGTTTCTTGTTTGGACAAGGAATGTTTCTGTTTTGATATAAAGAACAATAGTTGTTCATTTTATCTTAATGGATTGTTTTATGGTAGCGCCCATATTATGGATGGGATATATGTTCTAAATCTTGATGTGCCAATCTATAACATATATACAAAAAGATTTAAATCTAATTATTTGAATCCGACCTACCTATAACATTGTTGATTAGGCCACGTAAACGAGAAAAGAATTCACAAGCTCCATAGCGATGGGCTATTAAGTTCATTTGATTTTGAATCATATGACACGTGTGAATCTTGTTTGGTTGGCAAAATGACAAAAGCTCCTTTTACAAATCAAAGTGAGCGGGCAAAAGAATTGTTGGCTATTATACATATTGATGTGTGTGGACCACTAAGTTCTACAGCCAGAGGAGGTTATCAGTACTTCATTACATTTACTGATGATTTCAGTAGATATGGATATGTTTATTTGATAAAACATAAATCTGAGTCCTTTGAAAAGTTCAAGGAAGTTCATAATGAAGTACAAAATCAGCTTGGCAAAAATATCAAGGCTCTTCGATCTAATCGAGGAGGAGAATATCTAAGCCAAGCGTTTAATGACCATTTCAAGGAGTGCGGAATTGTTTCACAGCTTACTCCCCCTGGAACACCACAGTGGAATGGTGGCTCTGAGAGGAGAAATCGAACTTTGTTAGACATGGTTCGATCAATGATGAGTCATTCATATCTTCCGTTATCTTTCCGGGGTTATGCACTCGAGACAGCTGCATTCACACTAAATAGAATTCCATCAAAAGCTGTAGAGAAGACACCAAATGAGATGTGGACAGGAAAAGTTCATAATATGTCTTTTCTAAAGATTTGGGGCTGCAAAGTTTATGTAAAACGTTTACTCTCTGATAAGCTTGGGCCCAAATATGATAAATGATTCTTTGTAGGATATCCTAAGGAAACAAGAGGATATTACTTTTACAACCGATTAGAGAACAAAGTGTTTGTATCTCGAAATGGTGTCTTTTTAGAGAAAGAGTTTCTTAACAAAGGAACCAGTGGGAGTAAGGTAAATCTCGAAGAAGTTATTGTGCCACAAGAGAGTGCTCCAGTTCATGAGGAACCTCAATTAGATCTACAAAGAGTTGTATAGTCTACTCCAGTGGCACCTATAGTTCGTAGGTCTGAAAGAGAACATCGTGAGCCTATGAGATATGGTTTTCACGTGACAGAACATCGTCATCTATTATTGATAGAAAATGACGGGCCTACGACCTATACAGAAGCTATGATGGGCCCAGACTCCGATAAATGGCTTTAGGCCATGAAATCCGAAATGGACTCAATGTATCAAAACAAAGTTTGGACTTTGATTGATCCACCCGAAGGTGTCAAACCTATAGGGTGCAAGTGGGTTTTCAAGAAGAAAACTGATATGGATGGAAAGGTTCACGTCCATAAAGCACGACTGGTAGCTAAGGGTTTCAAACAAACTCATGGTATTGACAATGACGAGACATTTTCGCCAGTGGCTATGCTTAAGTCTATTCGGATTATCCTAGCTTTTGCCGCATATTATGACTATAAGATATGGTAAATGGATGTAAAGACAGCTTTCCTTAACAGAAACCTAGAGGAGGATGTGTACATGACACAACCTGAAGGCTTTACATCATCATATAATGCTGGGAAGATATGCAAGCTTCAACGTTCTATTTATGGATTGAAGCAGGCATCATGGAGCTGGAATATTAGTTTTGATGAAACTGTCAAAGAGTTTGGCTTCATCAAAAACAAAGAAGAAGCTTGTGTATACAAGAAGTCTAGTGGGAGCGCAATTATGTTTCTGGTGTTGTATGTAGATGACATACTGCTCATTGGAAACGACATTCCTATGCTTCAGTTAGTTAAGACATGTCTAGGAAACTGTTTCTCCATGAAGGACATGAGAGAGGCAAACTATATCTTGGGAATCAGGATCTATAGAGATAGATCAAAAAGACTTATTGGATTGAGTCAAAGTACATACGTTGACAAAGTCATCAATAGGTTTAATATGCAAGATTCCAAGAAAGGTTATCTCCCGATGACACATGGCATAAGTCTTAGCAAAACTCAGTGTCCTTCGACACAAGATGAGCGAGACCGCATGAGTAGGATTCCTTATGCATCAGCCGTAGGATCCATCATGTATGCCATGTTGTGCACTCGTCATGATGTTTCTTATGCATTAAGCATGACAAGAAGATACCAGTCAGATCCAGGAGAACCTCACTGGATAGCTATCAAGAATATCCTTATGTCATTGAGAAGAACTAAGGATTTATTCTTAGTCTATGGAGGTGAGGAACAAATCATTGTAAGTGGTTACACTGATGCTAGTTTCCAAACCGACAAAGACAACCTTCGATCGCAGTCAGGCTTTGTCTTTTGCGTGAATGGTGGAGCGGTGTGCTGGAAGAGTTTCAAGCAAGACACCATTGCAGATTCTACAACAGAAGCTGAGTATATTGCTGCTTCAGAAGCATCAAAGGAAGCTGTATGGATTCGAAAGTTCATAGAAGAACTGGGAATCAGTCCCATTGGTTCGAATCCAGTGGACCTCTATTGTGACAACAATGGGGCCATAACTTTGACTAAAGAGCCTAGGTCTCACCAGAAGACCAAACACATACTCAGAAAGTATCACCTCATTTGAGAATTTATTGAAAGAGGCGATGTCAAAATGTGTAAAGTGGCAACGGAGCTAAATGTAGCTGATCCGTTGACGAAAGCTCTTCCATGACCTAAGCATGAGCGTCGTTGTAACGCTTCAAGCCTAAGACACAGTAGTGATTGGTCTTGATTTGAGTGGGAGCCTATGTTGTATATTTTTTCATTGTTCATTAATAAAGTACATGTTATATTTGATTTCGATTTAAATTTGAATATATGATTGAATGCGAATCTTTGTCCCATGAATATTGAATATCCTTAATAGAAGATCAAATACGTGATTTGGTCGTGAAACTCTATTAATAGAATGGATATCAATATTCTAAATGTCCCTAGTCAATTATCATTGTGCATTGAGACGCCAATCGTGTTTGAGACTAGTATGTGAGTCAACTGATGACCAAGTTTCACGGGTCATGTATATAGAGATATAAAGTTGATCACATGGAATACATGTTAGAGAACATTGTATTGGACTGACCCGCTATGAGAACACTATAGGATTGTTATATGATGTCATCAGTGTTTCTTATCACATCTATACAGTATAGTCCTTTGACCTGAGTCTGCCATTGTTTCCTAGACGTAGATTGACATGCTTTAACATTGCCAAACGTTAACCGTAATTGGTGATTATAAAGGTAATGGATGTGTATGTCATGAATCGTGCTAAGGGATGTGAGTAGACAAGATGGGATTTGTCCCTCTCATATAATGAGAGTATGATATCCTGGCCTCCCGTAGAGTTGAGACAGTGAAATGCATGACCATGCTCAAGTGAGTTGAAGAGTCAACTACTTGGTTTAACAGTCTAGCTGCGGTATCAGGAAAAGTGAGTTTGAGCTATATAAGGATGACATATGTCCTGCCTTATGCTTAACTCGGATATCAAGTGACAAAGGGATTTAATTTGTGTGATTGGTTCTAGTGCAAGTGGGAGATTGTTAGTGGTCTGCCCTAAGAACCGATCAAGGTTGATACTCTAAAATTGGTTGTGGACCAGGTTGTGTCGGGAAACCGACCTTCACTATACTTAGGTAGTTATAATATCTTGCTAGAGACCGCTTATGACTTGTGGGTCAAAAGAGTTTTGAGCACACTGCTAATGTCTAGTGAACCTACATGTCGCACACAATCATGAACTGAGCTCTTATTTTCTCTAGCCCTTAATCTGCTTAAGAAGTAGATTTGATCTATTCTCCTTATACCGAATATGCGAGTTATGAGATAACGATTAAACGCACGATTGAACCGATCGGGAAAAGTTCCCGATTCAATCTAGTGAAAAGTTCCCGATTCAAGTCGGTAAGAGTTACCGAATCAATTCGGAAAATTGTTCATTGGTCGGTAAAAGTTACCGAATCAGGAAAGTTGCCTAATCAGGAAGTTGTTCCCTGATCGGTAAAGTTACCGAACGTATACTGGGGATATATAAATAGCTCGAAGAAGGGTGAAAACCTAAGACACTTTTGAGTTGTTCTTTCGTGAGAGAGTCTCAGAGAAAGAAAAGACGGCCATCAGAGAAACTCCAAGATCAAATAGCTAGCACTTAGATCGTTGGGGATTGTTGTTCGTGTGTGTGAATACCAATAGAGGCGCAACACTTGGGGCGCTAATCCAGACACAACCGATTGTCAATTTGTTGCCGATCGAAAAAAGTACGTCTCGAATCTATTCTGATTTCAATATACACATGGATCTTGCGTTTGGGTTTCGTTTCACTACGATTTATGATTACAGGAAACCCAACACTTGATGCCATCCGAACATGGCCGAACCCTATGCCACTCATTGTTCGGGATAGGGATGTTATTTTCTCATGGCTTGGCCATCCCTCCGGCTCTTTCTCGGTAGTTGCTGCATGGGAGTCTATTAGACCCAAAAATCGTGTTGTTCGATAGCATTCCTTGGTATGGGACAAGGTACTAGCACCGCAGTATTCCTTTCTCTTATGGATAATGTGTCTCAATAGGTTGCCAACTCAGGTTAAGCTACTACAATATCGAAGATTAGATGATGGAGAATGTGCGTTTTGTAAGGGTGGCCCTAACTCGATCGACCACCTATTCTTTGGTTGCTCTATCACATCCACCCTAGCTGCCTTATGGGCCTCGAGATGCAACCTCACTTGGAGAAACCGTCCTTGGATGGATTTCATCACATAGGCAAAGCAACATATTAGGGGTTCCTCTTTTACACATCGGATCGCCATGTTCTCTCTTGGTTATGTCACATTATTTGGATTGAGAGAAACAATATCTTATTCCGTGCCAAAACTCTACTTGTTCCGGCGATTATCTTGCACCTCATTAAATTAGTCAAAGACAAAGCTCTTTCCTTTGGCCATGTGCAAGATTGTCCACGTAATAGGACTATTCAAAGCAACTGGGGACTCTCTTCGGCCATTTTTTATAACCGTCAGGCGGCGTGATATCCTAGCCCTCCATTGCTGTTCTTGCTACTCTTCGATTTCTATTTGTGTCTTCTCTAATCATGGACCTACACCATTTGCTGAGAACGTTGATTGCTTTTTCACCTTGCATTCCTATTCTTCTTAAGGATCATTGCAGGGGTATTCTCTCCCACACGGGTGGCTGGATTATAGGCCATTTGGACTGCTGTTCCTGTCATTCTTTGCTGCCTAGATTACCTCCGAGAAGATACTGCTTGCCCGACCTGCTGTGTTGCTGTTTGGCCTTTTGTTTCCTTTACATTCTATTTTCTGTATATTGGCTTTCTCACCTTGTTAGTCCTAGTTTTTTTGCCGTTGTTTTGGCCTTTTTCATGTTCTCCTTTCGGCTGGCAGGTTGTTTGCCTGCCTCCTCCACTGGTATGGCCATCTCTTCACCACCTTCTTTTGCCCCGTTCACTTGGGCCCTCACGATCAAGCAGGTCTTCTTATGGACAGACCATGTGGTAACTAAGCTGATTCATGCTCTCTCCCGCGTTGTTATTGTTGTTCTTGCTAGGAGAGGCTTTTTGTTTCCTTTTCCTTATCTTGGCAGTTTCTTTGGCCTGCTTTCCTCTTCTTCTTATTTCTTTTTTGTCCCGGTTTGGGGTTTTTCTTTTTTCTAGCCGCTTGTTTGGCCGCTTCTCTATTCTCTCTTGTTTCCTTCAAGCCATTAGGTAGACATGTCTTAGGTGAGTGGTTTCATCTTGTGACCGGTCACCGTTGAACTCATCTTGGCACTTTGACAATATTGATTCATGATTTTTGTGCCCGGCTCTCTATATGTACCTAGTAATTTGAAAAGTCAATACATACTTACCTCACCAAAAAAAAAACATTTTAAACTATGTTGCCTTTCTTGGATACTCCTACTCTTTATGCAACGAAACGACATTAATCTGCGAAATGATTGCGAGCCATGACTAGCAATGCTTCGTGCTCTCTCAATTTGATTTTAGTCGCCCCACAGCCCCCCTTCAACCCCCCACACTCAATCGGGTCAGTTCAAAACCTTTTATTTTTGTAACGATTATTCTTCGAGTATTGCATTTCTCGATTTTTAATTTATTTTAAAAATATATGAAATTATTTACAACTATAGCTATATGGGTCTTTTCGGAATGACTCTTGCATACTGCTATTATTTTTTTTTGTTCGGATTGCATATTCCTAGCTATTTCATGACAATGATTTTGGGACAATAACAAAGTCTTATGTCGTGCGGTGCAGGTATACACACATAATATAAACGATATAAATGTTGGGGTGTACTAGGCTATTCTTTTGATTTTTTATAGCCTTATAGGTTAGGGGAAAGGAGAAAGAGAAAGGGAAAAAATTATCTGGCACGGCAAGTGATAAGGTTTTATCATCTTCTAAGTTCTCATGCTTTGGAAGGATTCAAATGAAAATGCCAGTGAATTCCTTGGGTGTGGACTATGAATCTCGATCATCTAACCTTAGTTAAGGCCTTAACTAAACCCCAGTCAATTATTTGGGAATCTGAAAACTTGAAAAAACACACCACTAGAAGTCCAATATAAAGATAGAAAAAGACCGCTGTCGGCCACCTCAATCAAGAAAAGAATCGTGACTTAAAAACAATTGAGTATTAGGAACGAAATAGAGTCGCCCAAC
The DNA here is from genome assembly GCA_021437785.1 of Rhodomyrtus psidioides. NCBI lineage: Eukaryota > Viridiplantae > Streptophyta > Magnoliopsida > Myrtales > Myrtaceae > Rhodomyrtus > Rhodomyrtus psidioides. The sequence continues at coordinate 13,772,922 of JAILYB010000003.1, read as the reverse complement.
TTACTTATATTGTCATTTCTTTTGCTTTAATGTCACTGTGGATGGATGACTTTAATATTGAAGGAGGAGCCATCAAGTTAGGAGTGAAGGTTAGCTTACTTCATTAAGCTAGAAAATGATTATGTTTACAGAGGCTATTTCAAACCTAAGTCGGTCATATGGATATTAAGTGGTAAAGAAACATCGATTCAGAGTCCTAGGAAGTTTCTCTGTGGTACTTCAGAGCAACACGAAAGTATCGCGGAGAGGGATAGATGATCGAGTCGTTAATTTACAACTTCCGGCAATGTGGAGACACATTTGAAGAAACTCTTAAAAAAAGAAGGGGAAGCAAGAAAGGTGAAGTGGTGATGCAATTGAGAGGAAGCTTTCTTGCAATAAGTTAATTGTGCATCGTGTATCCTTTTTAAGAAAATGCCCAAGTGTACTATTATCATATCATCATTTATATTCAATAATTGCAAGATGGAGATGCTAAGCAAGTATAATATTTTGGTTGTGAATAATAAGTGTTTTTTGCATTATGCATTATTCCTTAAGAAAATATGAGAATTTGACGGGATATTTGACAATTATTTTGAATTAAAAACTAGAAGGAAAGAGAATTACTGATTACTTGAGACTCTTTTTAAATATATGTACAGATTTCTCATGGAGTTTTCTTTGTAAAAATGTGAGGCTGAATAGGTCATTTGTTTTCTTAATCAATAGAACAGATTAATATTCCGAAGTGTGTTTTTACACACACCAAAAAAAAAAAATCAAACTTAAAGTACAGACCGCATGGTCTTTAAGTTATATTTCATCGAATCCTTATTGTAATTTTTACACGATATCTCACACTCTAATTAATTTTATACCAATTTTTGTCACAGGATGTTAAAGTATGAGACCGTTTTTTTTTTTTGGTCGAAAAGTATGAGATCGTTGATTTTCTCTATTTTGACATGAATGCCTCTATAGTTTGTCCGTAATAAAAAAGAAGTATTGACAAATAATTATGATATAACAAACTTCAAAATTAAAAAGTTAAGAAGAAAAACTTGAGGAGGGAACAAAGGCAAAATACGTTAAAACTAACGTTCAGAATAATACATGAAAGTATAGTCTTCGTGTAACAAACGGATATCTTCGTATAAATATGAACGTGTGCGTGGCATCCAATGACTTTGCTCTTCACGTGATTTTTTTTCTTTGGCATTATCGCATCCCATATTTTTAGACCGTGAAATGCGGATCTTCTCACTCGGAAGGACATTTACTCTGCCTAAATTTTTTGTTGTCTATCGAGCCAGCTTCGGTCTTTGTTTCTTTGTGCCTTTTAAGGCCCGTTTTCTTTTCCTTAAACTTTGATTTGGGGTTCAAATAATTGTAATTAAATGAAAGATTCCCTTTTGCAACTTAGTTTTCCCCGGTTCCAAGGATTAGTTTTTGGTGGGAGAGCTACTGCCTAGTGCAAATGCACGAAGGCCAATACCTATTCGTCTTGGGTACATGCCTTGCAGGAGATTTGATTCACTTTTTTGTAAGGTGACCATGTGCACCAAGCTGGATTATGATGTATAAAAAAATGTTCATCGTCCTTTGTTCCCCAATAAAACAAAGGTAAACCAAGCATGAAGACGAAAGAGGACATACTTTTCTCAGAAATCCAAGTGGACCAGAAACATCAATGAAAAGAAAAAGGGGTTAGATGAAAATACCTTAAAACTAAAGTTGGAATCTATCATTGAAAGGTATTTATTTTGAAATGATATTATCAAAAAATTTTGAACTTTGTAAAAATCTTTTTGAAATATTATCAATTTTTTCTTTTAAAGATGCATTCTCTTTTGAAATGAAATCATGGCTATCTTTCAACTGATGAAATTCTTGTTGTAGAAATTTAATTTTTTTTTAGAAGTATCTTGCTGTTTTAAGAAAGAGATTTCCTTTTTCAAAAAAGAAACCCTTTCAAGAGTTTCTTTATAATTTTTGCAAAGTTCATCATTATATTCTGTAACTTCATCAGGGAGTTTATATAGACATACCTCTGTTTCTGAGTCTGAACTTGAATCTAATTCTGAATCCGATTTAGCCATCAAGCAAATATTTGCGTAGTCATCTTCACTACCATCAGAATCACTTAATGTTTTTGCCTTTAGAGCTTTCTTGTACTTCTCATACTTGATCTTGTCTTTCTTCAGAATTAAGAAATTCGGCTTGATGTGTCCTGCTTTCTTGCAATGGAAGCATATCACATCTTTGCTTTCTTGGGAATCATTGTTTGATAATTTCTGATAATTTTTCTTCAGTAGTTTCTTTCCCTCTAAGTTTCTGACTTTTCGAACCATCTTTCTAAATTTCTTCACCATGAGTGCTAGCCCTTCATCATCCTCATCTTGATCATCCGTATCAGACAAACATTGAACAATTTCAGTTTTTAAAGTAATTGATTTCTTACCTTTTTTATCTCCCTTTTTGTTGGTGCGTTCTGTCTCATAGGATTGCAATGTCCCAACAAGCTCATCTACTGAAAGCGGTCTAATTGTTTGACATTATTGTATAGAAGGTTTGATGTAGTTTCATTCGTCTGTGAGGCCTCTAAGTATCTTTCTGACTTGCATTGGCTCTACAATGGGTGCACCTTGTCTTGCAAGACCACTTGCCAGACTTTGAAACATGTCTATCATATCAGCAATGGATTCTTCTGGGTTCATCTGAAATGCTTCATAATCACTCAGTAAAATGCTAAGTTTCGTTTCTTTTACTTTGTTGGTCCCTTGAAAAGTAATATGAAGCCTATCCCATATTGTTTTAGCATATTCTTCTTCTGAGACACGGTTGTATAAAGGGGTTGATAAGGCACAAAATAAAGCATTGACAACTTTGGAGTCCGAGCCTCGTCTTTTGGCCTTTTCGATTTTAGTCATCGTTATGGTAGGAATTGTTCCATTTCCAGGAGATGCACTTGCAGCAGCATCAGGTACAACGCCATTTGTGACAACATCCCACATTAGATCATCATAAGCCTTGAAGAACCATTTCATTTTGTTGCTCCATCTATTGTAATCCTTCCCATCAAGGTATGGTGGTTTGTTGACAAAATACGAATTGCTTGTTTCTGAAGAGTAATTGCTAGACATAGTATATTGTTAACTCAGAAGTCAAAAAATACTTCTTAAACACGAGTGACCTACTCTGATACAAATTGTTGGATTTAGCAATATCACATAGAGGAGGGTGAATAGGTTAATCGGAGTCTAATTGAAATTTAATGCGGAATTTATAACAATTTCAATGTACGATTTAGAATCAGGAACAGTATAACAACGTGTAGGAAAGCTAAACACAGAAGTAGAGTTTAAAGAAGAGAAGTGTGCACACTGAGTTTATAGTGGTTCGGCTTGTCAGGCCTACGTCCACTCTCCCACGATGATAGTCGATTGGTTGGATTTCACTATAATGATTCGAAGAAGGTTACAATTGATCGGACACTCAGTCTCTCTCTCTTACAAATCCTCACGGTGAAAGGAATTTAGAATGCTCGGAATACTTCGGTGAATTTGAACAACTCTTACACTTTGGATTACTTGTTCTACATCCCCTCGCAGATCATCATGGTTCTTCTGTTATACTCTTTTGCCTCCAAACTAGCCGTTGGACATACAATCAAAGGATCGCCCTTCAATCTTTGATTGGACATCATCAATCGTGATTGAACGAGACTGTATCTGAAAAGATATGATAACCGTTGAAATAGAATTTGAACCCTTCTGATTCAGCCGCCCATACAACCAAATTTTCAGTTTCCATAAGTGGAGTAGATTCAAATAAGGTACCACATATATTCTTGGAAGGTAATATCCAAACCTAAATTTCCTCTTGATTGATTTGAAGAAAAATCTTATCAATCAACTATCACAAACTTCCATAATAACACTTGCCTTGTTCGGAAACCTGCCATTTGTGGATCTTCAGAATCCGTGTTGCAGAATCTGACTAGTCTCAGAAGCAGTCTTCAAAAAAAGAGAACTTTCTGAATATGAGTAGATATTTTAGAATGGAAATTCTGAGCTTCAATAAGGTCCATCTGACACTGCATATAGCTCTTTAGACGAAGTGTTCAAATAAGAGATCATGTTGCACCTGACCTTTAGAAGCAACTCCATCTGAATATCTTCAGAAGCACTTCCATCTCACCGCGTCAGAGGCACTTCTATCTCACCGCGTCAGAAGCATTTCCATCTGACAGCGTCAGAAGCACTTCCATCTAACTGTCTTTAGAAGCACTTCCATCTGACTAACTTCAGAAGCAACTATATGGCTACTCTTCCCTTGAGTCTTAGTGACAGAATTGGAGCAACACAAACTTCTGTTTACATATTCTTCCTGCAATAAAACATTTTAACTCTTACACAGATTCTGTTGAAAGTTATGTCAGAATCAAAATAAAAAGAGAATTTCCACAACAGAAGAACCATTCAATTTTGTTGCTCCACGTATTGTAATCTTTCCCATCAAAGTATGGAGGTTTGTTGGCAAAATGCAAATCTCTTTTTCCTGAAGAGTAATTACTAGACATAGTAGATCGTTAACTTAGAAGTCAAAAAACACTTCTTAAACACGAGTAACCTACTCTGATACCAATTATTGGATCTAGCAATGTCACCTAGAGAGGGGTGAATAGATGAATCGGAGTCTAACTGAAATTTAATGCCGAATTTATAACAATTTCAATGTACGATTTAGAATCAGGAACAGTATAACAATGTGTAGGAAAGCTAAACACAGAAGTAGAGTTTAAAGAAGAGAAGTGTGCACGCTGAGTTTATAGTGATTAGGCTTGTCAGGCCTACGTCCACTCTCTCACGATGATAGTCGATTGGCTGGATTTTACTATAATGATTCGAAGAAGGTTACAATTGATCGGACACTCAATCTCTCCCTCTTACAAATCCTCACAGTGAAAGGAATTTAGAATGCTCGGAATACTTCGGTGAATTTGAACAACTCTTTCACTTTGGATTGCTTGTTCTACATCCCCTCGCAGATCATCATGGTTCTTCTTTTATACTCTTTTGCCTCCAAACTAGCCGTTGGACATATAATCAAAGGATCGCCCTTCAATCTTTGATTGGACGTCATCAATCGTGATTGAACGAGACTATATCTGAAAAGATATGATAACCATTTAAATAGAATTTGAACCCTTCTAATTCAGCCGCCCATACAACCAAATCTTCAATTTCCACAAGTGGAGTGGATTCAAATAAGGCACCAAATATATTCTTGGAAGGTAATATCCAATCGTATATTTTCTCTTGATTGATTTGAAGGAATATCTTATCAATCAAATATCACAAACTTCCATAATAACACTTGCCGTGTTTGTAAACTTGCCATTCGTGGGTCTTTAGAATTAGTGTTACAGAATCTGACTAGTCTCAGAAGCAGTCTTCAAAAGAAGATGACTTTCCGAATCTGAGCCAATATTTTAGAATGGTAATTCTGAGCTTCAATAAGGTCCATTTGACATTGCATATAGCTCTTTAGACGAAGTATTCAAATAAGAGATTATGTTGCATCTGACCCTCAAAAGCAACTCCATCTAAATGTCTTCAGAAGCACTTCTATCTGACCGCGTCAGAAGCACTTCCATCTGACCATCGTCTTCAGAAGAAACTATATGGCTGCTCTTCCCTTGAGTCTTAGTGATAGAGTTGGAGCAATACAAACTTCTGTTTACACATGGTTTCTTCCACCATCAATGGACAAGCATTGATTAGGTACTAGCTAGTCAATTGTGATTGTCACATTAGACGTAATTTCAATTAGAATTGTTAAGAGCATAACTTAAAATGAAATGAAATTTTTTCCGCTCTTTATTAACATTTTTAACTGGTTTGCTTTCTTAAATTCCGATGCTATGTACAAGACAAAAATTAATCTGGGAAAAGATAGTGATTCACAACTGACATTGCTTCATGGTCCCTCATTATAATTAATTAAAAATTGATATGGGATCCATTTTTAAAATAAATTATGGTTTATATTGGCAATGGCAAGTGAACATGGACGAACGCATAGTGATGCAAAGTACAACATGGTCCCTGGTGTCAGATGCTAGTTGTATCAGCGGTGACTTGAATTATTTTTCACACTCTTCCTCTGCAATGTATAGTAATGGTGGGATAGTATTATGTATGACTTTTCTCGGAACACCAAGCCTTCCCTTCACCAAGGGTCTAACTCCAGATTTTTCGGAATAAAGGGACTTCAATAATGTGTGCTCATTTTAATAAAGGGTGATTGAAATATATGTTTGAGGAGTATTTATACATAAACACGATCTTTTCTTTTCCCAGTGCGTCAAATTTTGTTTCTTGAAATATCTACAATCGTTCGATTTTTGGTGATAGAAACACAACTTTTTGCTGGAATTATTTGATTATTGATGGATTAGATTTAGTATCAAAGATCCAACAATTTTGGAAGAAAAATGAGATTGACATAGACTATGGAGCTTAGCTTAGCTTAAGGCTTAATTGTGCAACGTCAATTTCTCGAGTATAGGACTGGATGATTTTCTGTATTATTGTTTCTTTAAAGGATTAGTCACCATCATCAATGTCCATGTCTCCATCACCAATGGGACAAACATTGATGAGATATCCCTCATTTCATCCTTTCTCCCTACTAATGTACTAGTTCTAATCCATCATTTCATCATTTCCTCTTCTGTTAACAGAAAAATATTGATTAGGCACCAATCTTAGACCCGCTTCTTGCGCAAGTCAATGCGTCATATTTAAAATATAGAGTTAACATCATAATTAAACTAATTATTAGATTGGAATGTCAATTGCAATTGTTAAGTTAGGTGCAACTTGAATTAGAATTGATAGACCAGATTTTCTAAGGAAAATAAACTTTTTTTCTTACTTTGTTTAAATTTTAAACGTAGTTTGCTTTATTGAATACCGCTACTCCGTACCGAATAAAATTAATATAGTAAAGGATTATGAGCCACAAGTGACATTTCTTCGTGGTCCCTCGGTCTTATTCTAGCTATCACAGATGCTTGGGACGGTTTGGAGTCTTCACTTCTAACATTCATGTTCCAAATATTGCAGTTTTTGATGCTTTCAAAACCATACAATTATTGACAAGTAGAGGACATGGTTATTCATAAATTTATTTTCTTTTTCAATTTTTTTGGGGGAAAGCAACACACAGAAAAAATGTATGAAAGAAGTGTAAACAAATAGAACATATAGAAGTCGACAAAATTGACGATGGAACATCGTATGGAATCATTTCGGAACCACTCTTGCATATTCCTAGTTCATGACAATCATTCTAAACAACGCTGTCGATATGAATATAAATCTTAAGTAGAAAAAAAAAATGAATCTCATAGAAAGGCGTTTCATATCTAGGCGCTAACTTTGCTACTCTCGACAGTCTCATTGGGTAAAACTCGTGAGTCGCTGGCTCAATAATTAATATGCAACTTGCTGAGCCATCCATAACTACGTGCAAGTTTCTCTGAAAATCATTACTTAAGCCAACAGAGCATAATATAGTTTGATATAAAGATGAGGTCAAATTTGCTTCCGAACCCTGTTTTGGCTAATTAATGCATTCCCACTTTGTTTTCCTTTAAATCACCAACAATTGCATCTCATGCCCTGGTCTCTTCTCCTCTATTGTTGTCTTCTTCTTCTTCTTCTTCTTCTTCTTCTTTTTTGTTTTTGGTCAGAACCTTCTCTACCAGCATGAAGATATGTTTATCCATAAGCTTGTGAAACATCCCGCAAGCCCAATCAGCGATACCCAGCTGCCGATTGCCCGCCGCCATTCTCCGGTCCCTGGCTGCTATCTGCCAATCTCCTGTCCCCAATCACTGTTCGCCAGTTGTCGGTCTCTGGTCCCCAGCTATCGTTCGCCCCGCTGTCGGTCATCCGCCTGTCTCTAGTGCTCGGCTATGGTTCACCCACCACCGGCCATCCGCTGGTTGCCAATAGCTGGTCTCTGATCCCCGGCCACCGTTCACCGATCTCCAAACCCCTGCTGCTGTTTGCCATTGGTCACTGCACTGGCCGCCATCTGCCAGCCATTGGTCTCCGGTTGTCAGCTGCTATTCACGCCCCACTGGTCGCCCTCCATTGGTCACCCAACGATAGAAATTAACACATTTTTACAAAAAAAAAAAAATTTGTGTCATTATTAGAGATTAATCATACTCTGGCAACCTTTAAGTAGGGCCAAGTTTGGTTTTTTGGTAGTGAATGTATGTCTCTGCTTAGAAATTTGTTCTGGGAATAGAAATAGAAAAATATACTTCTTGCTAGGAATAAGATCCGGAAAGTCTCATTCGTGCTCCAAACGCGATATTGCCGTCACTTGTAATAAGCTCAAACACACAGGTGTCTCCTTCCTGCAGAGAAGTTTCCTTCACAAATGCAGTCCAACCAGCAGATAGCTGTGTCCTGCGTTGTAGTATGCCATTGATAATTATTGAGCTTCACTGGCCATGATCTGTCCGCGAATTTGAGTCATAACTTGAAACGCAGGGAAACTGTCTGCTCGAGTAGATGTATTACCATCAAGAAGAAGAATTCGGCAGCGGATGTTCTATTATGAATGCGCTTTTATAGAATATGAGCAAATGGAAAATGAGTCGCCTTCATATTTGAAGACCAAAAAGGGGCCATCACAAATGAAGTAATTCTCTACAAATTTGCTGCGATCCTTTGATAACCAAACCATGTCATCCCATACTTCCAATTTCACTCTAGGCCATATGAAATGCTTAAAAGTGTTGTTTCTCATTGGTGTATTAAATGCTCATATTGAACCTCGATCTAGTAAATTGATTAAGATTTAATCGACTGGCCTAAAAGCATTGTTGTGTCCCTGCCTTCTTACGATGGGTTTGGCCCATCGAGAATATCAAGTCGACTCATGACGAATTAGTATACTAATTATTAGTAGAGCAGTGCTCTGAATCTGAATCCAACTTTTAGCAGAGTAATTTAGGTAGGAAATTAGAAAGATTGCCTTATTTGTAAATGATTTTAGATCTAGATTTAAGTCCAGAGAAAATACCAAGTAGTCATTTTTCAGAAGCATTTATGTTTAAACTTGAAATCATTAGATTTTTTTTTTTAACCCCAAGCGCCGAAAATTATTGAACTCTCATATACACCCCGAGCGCCGAAAATTGAGACTTTGAGCACAACATCGTCTCCATCAATGGCGGCAAATGCTCGCCGACCAGCAGTGCAGAGCGCCACATGCTCGTTTTGATAGCTCCTTATCCTCGCCGGCCACGATCTGTCTAAATGTCTAAGAGGTGGCAACTTGTTCGTTTTCCTGTAAATGCATCTTGATAAATCCTCGATGAGTACTCTGCCCCATGCATATTTTCAAACAGCCCGTATAAATTTCATTTTTTGTTTCAGAGATTGTATAGAGTTTGTAGGACTACTAGAGGAAGCTGGTGACAAGAGCACAGCATCAACTTATGATCTTAAAGAGACGAGATCTAATTAGTATAAAGAATCACTCCATCATCGAACTTCTCAAGATAACAGAGTTGGTGCGGCACATTTTTTCTTCCCTTTTCTGAGACCACCTCAAGGGTAAAAGAAATTACTTCAAAGACACATTCTGAAATCTCCGTTACTGATCAACTCTGCATATTGGCGTGATATAAGGATTGCTTTTGACCTTTTTTTTTTTTATCGATCCCATGCTGCGGACGAGTTCGATTTATAATTTGTCAAATAAAGACGCAAACATGCAGAGAGGTCAGAATTTTGGAAAATGCAATTGCCCTGCGAAATTTCAACTAGTCTTTAAAAGACATCAGGGGATACATCACCATTCAATTAGTTGCAGTAGAAAGTTTCGCTTTCTTTGATTTGATTCACTAAACAAAACATGGCAAAGCAGAGATTTTTCTCTAAGCATACCAAAGTTTACGTCTGAGTCTTACATTCCTTCTGAAAATGGAGACTTTGAGTTCAACAGCATCAATTCTAACAAGCACGAACACGCATACATCTCCTTCCGTAGAGAGGTTCCTCTTTGAAATGCAGCCCAACCGGCAGAGAGCTTTTCCCGAGCCATGTTGCGGGTATGAGTGGGAGGGGCTTCACTGGCCATGATCCATCCGAAGATGTAAGAGTTGCGGTCCGCGCGGTTCCATCAATGCATTCCTTTAAAATCCCGCCTGGCACAGTCTGCGGAGTTGATTTTTGATTAACAAATGATCTCTGAGTAAAAACACAACAGGTACGATAACTAACACAAGCGCTGTTAACCTGACCAAATTTTGCACATGACTACTGTTATCTCAGGATCTCTTCTTACCACATTTTGCTTCAATAGATTACGTGACCGGTTGACTTCTATAAAGAAAGGATTCTGCAGCTTGGACTTGTTGGCTGCTTCGAGAGATATAGTTGCCCGCGAACATTGACAAGTAGAACTACGAGAAGACAGCATGCGCATTTGGGATATGGAAGTGTATGCATTACTTATAGGCTAAGATTCGCAGATCTTCCGAATCCTGTCGCTGAAGCTTTGCTTCTTCATCAGCATGGACAGTCTGTTAGTTGATCGAAGATGTATCGAGAATAGTGTTAAGAGGTAATAAGATTAAAATCCATAGAATTTGATTCACAAAGTTATGTGCAAAGTAGCTAATGAACTTTTCTTAATAAATTGATTGGGTGTGGGCAGATTAGCATTTAAATTATATCATTGCTGGGAGAGTCTCACTAGCAATTCTTGTAACTAAGAGCCGTTTAAGGCGATTGAGTATCAGGTTTTTCAGCTCAGACTTAGGTAAGGTTCGTGATTATTTTGTTCAATTTCATTCGCATTCTTCTAAGTTTAAAAGGTGAATGACTAGCCCTCTTATGGAACCTTCCTCCTTCAATGTCAATGCTGACTCACTACTATTCGTCTTTGATTATTTCAGTAAGTGATGAATAGACTTCAATCTTGACTCTACTTTTGTACTGATCACTAGAGACCAACACCAATTACAAAATAGTAACATGCCGCAAATCTCGTTAAGCGATGATAAAAAAGGAATTGACTACATCTGATTGAAATCGTTTATGACTTAATCGCATTTTTGCAAAATTTAGAGCTTGATTGTACATTAAGCTAAAAGCAAAGATTTTTTGTATGCAGTTTCCTACAATAAAAAGAAAAGAAGAGAATGGATATCGAACGACAAGGGAGTTCGAAGGAAAGAGAAACCAAATGGGTTACCTAGGTGAGTTACGAAAATGAGGATGGTGGGTTCTAAGCAGTTATGCTGACATGGCAAATGATGTAGGATTTGCTTGTTTGGCGCATTAATGGTCAATCAATTAGAAGTCACTTATGCCTAACTCTATTGATTTATCAGTTAATGCGAATTACCTTTTTACCATATACAGAAATAATTTATGGGAGGGCTATGTAACTTGTTTTAGACGAAGAGACTATTCTACCCCTGATTTTCAGTTCTCATGGGCAGCTCCCTCTTCTTTTTCAAAACTGTCGTCAATGAGAAAGAGGGGAAATTGGGAAATGGAATCACTTACCTCAATTAAAAAAAAAAAAAACCTTCATCTCAACCTCTGACTATGCCCCAATAGCTTCCATTCGTCAGTGACTAGACAAGTTTAAAAAAGATTATAAAAAAAAAGGTTAGAACTTATGGTGCTATTTGAGAAGCAGAGGCAAGCGACAAAAAATAATAATGGACGAGAATGGCATTAATTGGAGCTCACCAATTTTATGCTGATAACTTTTGTATGGTTGTATTGAGATCACCCTCCCAGTTCCATTGCCACTCATATCTGAACAAGCTTTCACATTCCAGTTGTGGCGTGCTCAGCTTACCCTTAGAAAAGATCTTCATTTTGGGGCACTCTTCCACTTCAACCCTCCACAAGGACGGAAACCTAAGGTTGCAACTTGTGGTGGAAGAGAAGCAGTCTAGGCTTGGCAGATTTTGGAGTGTCAATGTTTCTAGCCTCCCAAAAGAAATCACTATTTCCTCTTCTTTACCATCACTTGTCACTACTTCTTTCATTCTTTCACATCCTATTATAGTCATCTTTGTGAGATGAACCAAATTCGTGATCGCAGAAACTGTCATTAGATGTACCAATCCAGAGTTACTCTTCACCACTAACTTCGTCAAATTACATATGGATGTCTCGATTGGAAATAATGTTGTCAACCTGGGACATTTCCAGACCTCAAGTTTGTCAATACTCTGAAGAATTTTTGCCACTAAACAGTCTTTCCTCCACACATACTTTAGGTTGTGTAGCTTGCTTAACTTCAGTTTTCGTAAATGTTCAAGCACCGAACATTTTCCCTCGTCAACAAGCCCTTCATCAGGGAATAATTCTTCAAAAGAACTACAGAAGAACTCAATGCTTTGTAGGTTCCAAAATCTCTGTAAGAGGGATATGGGAGGAAAGACGGCATTTTTATCATGAAAACATGCCAATGTTAGTGCTTTTGGCTTGCCAAAGATGTCCTCAGAAAATTTTTCATTCTGTATCATCTCAATATCCTTATCGACTAATGAAAGTCTCTCTAAAGTGGAAATGCCCTGCAAAATTGCCAATACAATGAGGGGGTAAATTCAACAATGTTCGGCAGTAAATCATGTGCTGTAAAAGGCAACCCTAAGTCACGGGATGCACTCATAGTGTGACCAAAACATATGGGATTCCTTACGTTGTCTAAAAACTATAAGTAAGGGAGTTTTGAGCTTTCCTTAGTATGCAGTGGACGCGGAACATAACGGGTGAATTAAAAAATAAAGAAGAATACAGTGAATTAGGGTTCCGATGTTTTTATTTCTAAAATGAATTTAGAGCATGTAATTTAGAGATTGTACAAAATAAAACAGATAAGAAAAGTTCAATGGTGAGAAATGTGAGAACAATGGGGAGGACCATGTGTCAAGTTCTCATTGACCTTCTGATTTTAGAAATATCTTGTATTATCGACAAACCGAATAGGCAAGGGATATCATGTTAGCATCATGATATGATTAACATGCAGTGACTATAAGATTAGTAAGTGCTTTCGAGAACAAAGTAGAAACTGAGGGAGAATAGTTGTAGTCATACCCTCTCAAGTGAAGAGTGTGTTTCTTGGCCTGAAATGTCCTGATGATCATCTCTCTGAGACCACTTGTTCTTGGTTGCCACAAAAGGAAACATGTTTAGTTTGTCACAATGTGTCACTCGCAATTTCTTCAAGAATGACCAGTTCAAAGTAGGCAAGTTAGGGCAGAAACTCTTAAGTTGTGGCATCTCATGGAACACCAGAGAGGTTAATTGCGGGAAAAGTACTTGAGCAGTTGTGGAGTGTGGAGTGCCATCCCCACTCGCAACTATTTCCTTGATTGCACAAAACTCCACTCGTAGTTCCTCAAATTGGTTTAAACTTGTAGCCACCCAATGCGGAAACACATTTTCAAGGCTCTTACAATTCTTAACCTCCACTTTCCGTAAATATTCAAAAGTGAGAGTATCTTGAGGACTATCTGTCCATATTTTGCTTAAATATTCCATGTGACAGAGAAACATCGACTCAAGCTTAGGAAATTGTACCTGCCATATGCGAAAAAAATGACATCATAAATTTGATGACATTGAATTACGAACTTACTTTCCTCCCACAAATCACAAAAATTCTAGAACTTGATAGTGGCACAATCAAGGAGAGGTCGCTTGATGCTTTCATTTTAATGTACTGATGACTAATAAGGGCTAGTATGTATATTTCATTGGAACAAGCATGAAATGCGATGCGACAAAATAAACTACCTTACGGTCTGTACCACCCGTTAATACGCATGCACAAAAAATAAAAAGAAAAAAGGCGAACATTTAATTGAATTACGATCCAAAGAACGAAATGACGATCTCAAATAACACTTGAATACTTTTACAATTTTCCTAAAAATTTAGCGTGACAAGAAATTTTAAGGCAAGTTTCTCACACTAATAAGGATCACCGGGAAAATGCAACTAGTCTTCGTGAACAAATAAAACATGTTATGCAAAAATAGATTCTAATTTAAAAAAAAATGAAACGATTGTTTTAGCTGCTAAGAATTGTTCAATTAAGAAGTTTCTTACACCCGTTAATCCCTGGAATTTTCACTTCATCGTGAATCACGTTATTGCCACTTGTCCCTACCAAAAAATCAGGCCACTAGTTTCATGCTTCTTTACCTTTGATTTCAGTGATTGGGGAGATTTCAGTAATTATGAAGTTTTAGTTGGTGGTGACACCTATCTACAATTTAAGTTTAATCAATTTGTGATGGGTAACCAATTTCTTATCCTTCTTGACTGATAACATTGCGTGGCGTGTTGAGGATTTCAGAGGCCAAAACAAATGAAAGCGAAAAAAAAAAAAACTGATGTCGCATTACAACTTCCGTTGGTGATTCCATTTGACAAGATGTATGATCTAAACATCAAAAGCATTGGATAAAGAAAGAGAAGACTGACCTGTGGAGTAAAAAGTGAAGGAGTGCGGTGGTCCATCTCCATCAAAGGTTGCCAAGTTAAACTCCTCATCTTGGGACAGTAGGCAATGGTCAAATTTGTTAAGTCGGGGCATTCCAGCTGATGGTTCTTCACTGATAGAAAATTAGTCATATTGGGCAAGCACTCCAGCTTCATCCGATAAAGACGTGGGAATGCAATCTTCTCCACTGTGCTTCCCTGCCCTTCTTCCTCTGCGATCACTCCTTCCATTTGACCACACTCCTTTATTTCCATCGAAAATAGATTGGCAAGATACCGAGCCATCGATGGAGTGAAAGCATGTCTCAAGTTGCTGCATTTATAAAGGGTGAGATTCATTATCATACCGAAGCGCAGCGCCCCTTGAAGATGGTTGTTCCATAGTCGCCGCAACTTTGGTAGATTGACCAAGTCTAGAGATTGTAAGAAAGACAGCACTCGAGTGCTTCGCGCACCCTCCAGCCCTTCAAGATTGAATACTTCTTCTACCGACTTGCAATCGCGCACTTGCAAATTGTTCAGTTTGTTTAAAACAAGCATCAATCTGGATGGAATAGCGTTAGTAAATGATGGACATTTATCCACCTATAGTGATTGTAATTGCCAAGAGGGCTCGACGGGAATAAGTTCGCAATGCCATTTTCCAATTAGCTCAGGAAACTCAGATAGCTGCATCAACTTTAATCTCGCAACCGAAGCCTATTAGAAAAAAGCATCATTAATTGTAAACTTTTAGTTAGCAAAACGCAACAAGACCATCTAATTGCACAGAATTTAATAACTGATGCATACCATTTCTTTAAACATATGTTGGATGGTGATGTTTAGGTTTTCTTCCCAAAACCACTCTTCTTTTGAGACTTGTACTCTCTCCAAATTTGGCACCTTTATTGGTCCCTGGGAGAAGAGCTTCATGCTGGGACATCCACTCACAATGATATCTTCCAAGCGTGGGAACATCAAAGTGCATTTACTTGAACTGAAACATCTCAGCCCCATCAACCCATCAAGCTCCATATACTTCAATTGTTTGAAATCCACCACAATCCCCTCCTCACCTTCATCATCACGAATGACTTCTGTCAACATTTTACATTTACTTATCCTCAATTTCGTGAGTTCCACCATATTTCCAGCTATTGTCGGTGTGAACATCTTTGATAACCCATCACAAAATGCCACATCTAGAGTCTTGACATGTTGAAAAAATCTGGAAAATGGTAGTATTACATTTAGCTCACGCCATGGGCCTTCTTTGGCTTCCACAATGTTGCTCAGCTCTTCTATATCAGAATTGCGTACAACCAGCTCTTGCAAGTTGGTTAAACTCCGAACAAGACGACATGTGGACATTGCAGATTCCTTCGAGAAATGATGAAGCTTGAGAACTTTAACCTTGCAGAAGAATTCTCCGTCCCGAAAATACCCATGCCATAACTCCATCCCTCCATATAAATCCAATTTTAACTCTTGCAGATTGGAGAATGCGCCCTGAGAAATTAGTCAAATCAAAATCTAAAACCAGCTTAGTTAAAAGAGTGTTCGTGTATTATGGTATAAGTCCTGCATTTTAAGATGTTTGAGTCTCACGCAATTCAACGGGAGGAAATGCACCTAATGCAATAGACATGCAATAGTTCGGGTTTCTCATTTCGTAGGCCATTTAGCATTGACATTATCGAGAATGGCATCATTCTGTTTAAGGAAAGACTGTGATTTCTAATGCTCCGCCTTCCTCGTATTATGCATAGTAAGTACGTTGAAAATCACCACTAGAGATTCGGTTTTTAACTATCAAATCCACTGGAGCGACCACCGCGGACCGCGGTGAGGTGACGTCATCCACGGCTATGAACCACGTACTTGCCACCAGGGCCCCATTGCTCTTCAATTAAGTTCCTTATCTGTGTATTTTTCAGTTCATTAATCGTTTGGGCTTATGGGCTGAAAATAGGCTTAGCACAAGCCCGTTAAGACCAAAACATAGTTGGGCTTTAATTTCCCAGACCTATTCCAACCCGTTTTACGGAGCTATTCCTCCAAAAACTGCAACAGGCAACCAGTTGAACAAGAGCCAAGGTAGTCAATGCACATTGCCAAACTGGGGCTCAAAACTCATATCCAATTATCCACCCCCTCCCTCATTTGCAAAGTTCAACCCTTTCAATCTTATCTTTGACTTGGGATCTGAGGATCAAGCACTACCAAGATAGGCGATTTGGCTGGCATCTTTACAAAGTCCAAATCATATAACACACATGCCACGTATTTTAAACATTCATGGTGCTTAAGAGAGAGCTGAACCATCGAAATTAGCCTAAATCACTTCCAATTTACCGTCGAAGCAGCAAGAAATTAATTAATAAAAAAATCTTGGGTCATACCTTTTCTATCAAGAAGAGGGGTTGTTTATGAAGTGGCATCTCATTCTCAAGTTGCGCAGCAAGCATCTCCACTTCGTCACATCCATCCACCTCTAAGGTCTTCAATGCCGGCCAACGTAAAGCACGTGCTCCTGCGTAGATGCACTTCAACTCTGGTAGACGCTTAAGCTTGAGGGAGGTTAACTTAGGGAACACATCCCTAGGAACTCGTCCTTCCTTCTCGATCAGTTCCACAATGCCACTGCATTTACCGATCTTCAAATCCTCAAGTTGCGTTAGATCTGTAGCTACTAATGCTGGAAACAGAGAGGTGAGTCTATTGCATTCGGAAACGGTAACAGAACGGAGATATTGGAATTCGACTTGACTGTGAAGTTCCTCATCCCATACACGCTTCAGCTTTGGTAATCGCTCTAACTCCAACTCTTTTAATGGTAAACGAGCAACGGGATGTCCATCTAGAAGATTCAATGACTGCAGTTTGAAAACAACTTCAAGCGAATCACATGATTCTACCTTCAAACTTTCCAGGCTCTTGAGCCGTCCAAGAATGTCAGAAGGAACAATGTTCACTAGCTTATTGCATCCATAAACACTGAGCGACTTTAGTTTGCTGAAAGACTCTGCAGCAACTTGATTGTCCCATATTATCTCAATGCTATCCATGTTCCTGATACTCAATGTCTCCAAGCTAGGAAACGCAACCTGCGGTATTTGCTCAAGAAATTAGTGATTCTGTTAATTTGAAAAGTTCATGAATACATATGGAATAAGCAGTGGTCCTAACAATCTTTGTCTATCAATTGTGGTCGCATGCTCATCTTGCAGAGATCATACCAAAGAATGCACAGACCACACAAAACAACACGACAACCAGAGCTTTTCTGTTTATGTTTTGACATATTATTAGTGTCTCCATATTTTTTTAGGACAGTTCAAAAAGCAACATGAAATATTTGAAAACGAAATTCATCCATCCATCGAGTTTCAAAATAGCCAAAAGTAATTGTACACGATGTGAGGACTAGTAGAATTCTATAACAATAATAAAAAAAACATAAGAAGTGAAAGGCTGGCAATTTATAGTATGAATTAACATGTTTGCAAATGATTATCTGACAAATCCGAAAATGATAAGAATTGCTACGAATTTAATACACGTGAATTTTATAGTAAAATTCAAAAATATAGTGTTCTCCAATGACATCGCTATATCACAAAATCTTTTACTATATAGTTACCAGGAGTGACTTTAACCACATAATCGGAGAGCTGACAATTGAGCTCATTGGAGATTAATTATCCAACGTTTGCATGTATAGTGAGTCTACATTATATTCTTCATTTCAATTAGAAATCGCAATTTGAAGAGTAACTCTATTTTGGCTTATCCAGCTTTTACTGTGCGGTGATTATGTGGATCATGCTTTGTCTCCTATATAACTATTTATTTGTTAGTTTTACTTATTTAGCTGGCTGGCATAACATATGCATATATCATCTTTTACATCTCTTAATAATTTGATGCTATTGATCCAACTCTTATCGATGTGAATTGAAACTTGCCAATTATTTGTAACGCTATGAGGCAACTTGAGATGCACTGCATGTAACCTTTTGAAGTGCTATGCACAAAAAATTGATGCCAATCATTGGATTTTCGTTATATTTTAAGATTTTGAAGTAGCGTTTGTTATGTACCTCTTGATTGAAGAGGGTAGTAAACCAGGATTTGACATGATCCTCACTCCGACCTTCTCGTGAACCTATCATCATTTTCGTCGGATGAAAACAATGTCATCTTTGGCATGGCAGGGATTAACAAATCTAAGAAGATCTTTAGTGATTAAACGAGACAAAAATAAATCTTACCCTTATTGTGAGAGAAGCACGTCAAACTTTCCAAACGTCAAATGAGTAAATTGGTTAACATCGGGAATACTAGAGTTTCTGATGTGTCTGTTCTCAACACTTCATCCTCCATAATGATCGTCTCTATCTTCTTGCAATCTCCTAAATCTAGTACTCTCAATTCTGTGAGAGATTGAACCACGGATGGGAAAAACAGAAACTTGAGGTTGTTACAGCCATATACCTTCAATTGCTTTAAATTATGGAATCTCACAATTCCACAAGGATTCTTGCTCCATATGCAACTCAAGCTTCGTAATCCGCTTATATAGATGGTGTTTAGCTCAGAGAGAGTTTCAGTGTTTGCATTGGCACCTAGTCCGTCTAGGTCAAAAATTTCTTGCATCGAATCGCAAGCACTTACTTCTAAAGTGTGTAGCTTGTGTAGTTTTACCAGTGAGCTGGAGTTGATAACCTTCGAGAGAGATTTGCACGAAGAGACCGTAAGAGATTGAAGACTGCTCAGCCCCAATGGAGATTCATCGGTCCATATATCTTCCAGATTGGGAAGTCCAACCATTGTCAAGGACTTCAAGGATGGGATTGAAACCTGACGGATAGACCCATCAGCACACGTGCTATAGCTGGTTATTACAAATGGTAGCGGAAGAAAATTTATAGACTTCAGGATAATTTTTGCATTTACAAAAATCTCATGGAGTGATCAACGAGGCAAGTTTCAATCACGACAAGTAAATTATTATGCTATAAGACCTTAATTACGGAAAGGTGTGTCTAATTTACTACCTGCCTAGGGAGACGTAGCAATTTCGTGAAGTAATTTAATAATTCATAATTGAAATTACTATCATAAAAGTTTAGTTACCGCAAGTAACTTCCTTTTGATGCCTTCGCCATCCACCTAAGCCCTCTTGGGCTTTTCCAGACTCAATCAATTAATGCGTGAAATATTGTCAGTGTCATTTATATAATAAGAATAAACCTACAACAGAACTAATTTCCTTTCTCACTTGATAAAATCTATAATGGCAACTTAAATTTCCCTCCGTGTAAGCTCATGTTTAATAACTTGCGAACTAATATATTGCACGAGTCTTGAACGCCACCACAATCAACTTCGATGATATTTGCCACTGTTTTCTCTCTGTTTACTTACTTCTCTTACTAACTATAACTAATTTATATAACCAAATTTTCAAAGCAAGTGTGTACCGATTTAAATCTTCATAGGGGATCTCGTGCACTTTGTCCTACAAGTCACTCACTAATGCCTTCGAGTAAGATTTATGCTTTTTTTTTCCTCAATTAGAAGTTGAAGATTTATGTTTGTTATGCCCAAAGTGCTTACATATATCTGCATCTGTTATATGCTTTGCAAGTATGAACATGCGTGTAAATCTGTACGTTTATACTTGTAGGACTTATGCAATGACTAAATGCTTACTGAAACACACGATAGGGAAAAGACGTGCATCAATTAGATTAGCATCGTTGCTACTATTTGAAAACCCAATCCCCTTTCCCATTCTTCGTATTGATTTTTACCCAAGTCATCTAGATATCATATTTTTTACTTGCCGCATTTAGGCTGAAAATAACTTAAGTCCTATCACAATATATATTTACATGGATTTCATTCTATTAGCTGGACTTCTACGCAAAGAAGAGTAACAGAAGATTGCTTTATGCAATTACAGAGAAGGCATGATTGGGATAAGGTAATTAGGCAGAAAATGATATGTCACATCTAATTAGAAAATGAACAAAAGATTGACAAATACCATATTGTTTTGATAGAAAGTTACCTGTTGCCCGTTGAAGAATGCAACTTGAGTGCCAACTTGGTCGTTTGGTGTACAACTTGAAGGAGCCATCCCGGCGGTGCAAAAGTTCTTCATATTCGGCAGATCACGCAATTCCAAGACATGCAAATTCCGCAACTCAAGTTTGCCACAATCATCCACTTCTACAATCTCCCGCATTAAGTGACAGCTGACTACTTGGATCTCTTCAAGCTGTTGAAGTTCTCTCAATAATGAAAGAGGAAACAAAACTTCCATCTTGCTGCAGTTTCCAACTCGTACTACCTTTAATGCACTGAAGGAATTGGAGGAGATATGGTTGTTGCTTATCTTTTCAAAGTTGATGAGGTTATTGAGGAGTAACGACTCCAGCATCTTAAACTCTGTATGCGATGGAGATTGGAGGACATAATGGACGGAGGGACTATTCTCGACCTGTAGGTGCTTCAATTTCAGAAAGCCTTTTTGGGATAATGCGCAAACACTTCGCTCAATTCCATTTAATCCGTCTAAAAAGAGATCGTCAGTTTTGCCTAATAAAGTTTGTATGCATCCTTTCTGAAGAATATCGCTCAATGGATCCAACTTAAGCTCCAATATGCTGGATCCTTTGCGACTTCGCCAGCGTTGCACATCACCTATCCGGATTTGGTACTTGGTTAGTTTCTCGACGTTTAGATCCTCTGGGAGCACACTTGGATCGAGAATGGACACATGCAAAGTGTAGAGATTCTTCAATTTGTTCAACTCAATAAGCCCGGCATTAGTGGGTGGAGTTTCCTCCACAGCATTCCAACGATCAAAGCTATTCTCCATATACAACTCCTCCAATTTCATCAAGCTCCCAAGCACACCCGGTTCAATTATCTCAAGTTGTGAGCAATGGTTTAAGTCTTAACAATCTCAGCTCCACCAACTGTCCAATTTCATTTGGCAACCGTTGAATTTTAGAGTTGACAAAGCTGAGAACATGTAGCCCTTTTAGCTCGCCAATCATGGCTACATCATTTAACGAACAACCATCTAGACATAGAGTATGTAAGTTCTCCAAGGACAGGAACGGCGAAGGTGAACGAGTGAGACGTACCCGAGAAAGATGTAAGACCATGAGTTTGCTCATAGAGTTGAAATATGAATATGGGACCTTAAGAGATTCACTGTTTGTGAACAACAAAAAAATCCGCATTTCGGGGCAATCTAACTCTTTGGGACGCTCCTCCATATCGACATAGGGAAAGCATCCGCCGTACAACTTTTGAGCTTGTCTTTCGGCAACTCTGTCACTGACCTATCATTTTCTTTCAACACGAGAAGAGGGTCATCTCTTGAAGCGACCGACATGATAAATCCACGAACCAAGTCGTGTATCTTGAAACCATCAACATCTTCATTGTCTTCTAACAAAAGTGATGAGGCTTTCAGGGTTCGGATCATTGAGCTCAACCTGTCTCTAACTTCTTCCATGTTGCTGTATTCTCGAAATAACCTGGAACCCACGCCGTACCTCACCAAGTTTTCAAGAGAGGGCTTAGAGACACCATAAACAACACACAGCCGTAACAATGCCTTCACCTCCTTGCCATCCTCCCCTTTGAAACGATCATAACTCAACTGCAACGTCTGATTTATCCTCTCACTGATTCCTTTGTTTGTAGACATCTCCATTTGTCTCAAAACAACCTTCCATTCATAAAAATCAGCGTCTCTAAAAATATTCGCCATTGCAATAATTAGGAAAGGCAAACCTGCACATTTGTGGAGTGCTTCATCCACTAAGGATTTGAACGGATCATGATGAACTTTGTCTCCCACCGTCCGCTCAAACAGTCTTTTTGCCTCTTCCTCCTTCAGCGCATCAAGGATGAAGTCCCTGTCGCAGCCCATTTCCCTTCGCAAAACATCTCGATCTCTCGACGTCAACAACAACTTGCATCCTTTGACTTTGTTGTCATGTCCGCAAGGAATGCCCACTGATTTCAAGTCAAGCCCTTTCCACAAGTTGTCCAGTATTATGAGCACCTTCTTCTTCTCCCTCACCTCATTTTCCAACCTCGTGCGCAGACGCCCCGCTCGCGAATTGACATACTCCACATCCTTTATGTCCAGGTCCAACGCGTGCGCAATCTCTCCTTGAATCCTCTTGATATCTTGATTTTCCGACACGTCGGCCTTAGCGACCCAATCAAACGACTTCGCTTTCTTTATCCTCCTTTCGGCGTCGTCCAATATGGTGGACTTGCCGATCCCGCCCATTCCGTAAATCCCGACCACGCTATTTTTGTTATCAGCAAGAGCAGCCGTGATGTCCTGCATAATCAATTCTCTGGATTGGACCATGCCGTCGTCCTTAAGCTTAATTGACATCGAGGCAAAAGAAGCTGAGGCCATCGAGATGGTCGACTGGACGACATCTTTGCCTTCTCTCTTGACCGGAGCCGAAGCAGCCACGTTCCCCGGAGCAGGACCACTGAAGGAAATATCCTTGAATTCAATGAATTCTTGAGCGAGTCGCTGAATGCCCTCGATCATGTGCTTGGCCTTCCTGCTGAACTGATACCGACAACAGGGTTCGGGAAGACTCCCATAGCAGCAAGTCTTGGTCACCTTTTCGAAGTCGCCCACCAGGTCTTGCGCCTCCTTCAAGGTCTTCTCGGCCTTTGCCTGCCACTCCGCGACATGACTGTAGACATTCCGGGAATTGTTTCTGGCCTCTTGAATGGCATTGTGGACCATCTGAGCCTCGTACGCCAGCTTATCGACTTCCTTCTGAAGATCCTGGGCGTAGCTCTTGGAGGAGATCACGTATCCGAATTGGCGCTTGACGGGATCAACTACCCACTTCAAGACATCCCACCCAATGGAAACGACAGAATCCATCCACATTTTTGCTTGGTTTTTTTTTTTTTTTCGAGAAAGAAAGTGCGATAAAACGGGAAGAAGAAGAGAGAGAGAGAATGATGGAAAAGAGCAGCAGGCAGTGAAGAAGAAGAAGAAGAAGGAGGAGGAGGAGGAGGATGGTTTGGCGGAGGAGAAGGTAGAGCAAAACAGAGCAAGAATGATTGAGATGACGAATCAATGGGTGAGCTTAGCGTAAGTGCATCGGAGATTCAACGATCGAAATTCAAAAAGGTTTTATGAAGTGTATGCCAGCTGGGGCGAGTCGAAACAATCACCACTTTCATAAAGCATCTTTATTAAAGGCGAGACTTAGTAAACTAAATTGAGTATCCTACACAACTTTCAAAACATTTTGTGTCATTCGGCTCTTAATCTACACTTTTGCGTTCTATGACCTTCTTAGTAAAGTTATTGTTTTCAAAATAGCAGCCGCGCAAATAGATGACTCGATTTTCAAAATTAAAACTTAACATTTTGAGATAATATTAGGCGATTCGGATCCCGCGCGTTACTAACCCAGTCCCATGATTGAACCGTTCACGTAAAAATGTGGTCAACCTTTAGTCTTTTCTATGGCAGAGTAGAGCTGTGCCACTAGAAGATGCAATAATTGGAATAGAGATTAGATGGTGTTCGTTCCCATCTCCTCTCACAAAATTAACAGCTCAATCTTGCAAATGGAAGGCGGAGAGCTTCTCTGCCTTCGGCTCAAGGAGAAATTGCCGGATGAAATTTTCTGAAGAGACTAACACCAATTCATATGCCTGACCCGAGAACTGACGATTCAGACGCTCCAAAGACGGAAACAAGTGTGTAGCGAATAGCGATGGAGGAGCGACGAGCGAAAGATCAAAAAGGAGAAAATGAACATGAGTGGGACCCATGGATGATGCTACTGTACAAACCGTGCAGTAATAATGCGAGGTGGAAGATTACCTGAGCTGAGAGTTTGGGAATGGTGGTCGTGACTGGCGTAAATCTTTGGGCTTATGTCATCCTTCGTCATTTTTTTTTTGTTTTTTTTTGTGTTGGCTTTCTGGCTCTGTTTGACTATTTCCTTCATTGTTACTTTCTTTAGTAATCTTGATCTCTTGAATATGACTTGGAATTGCAAGATCCTTTGGTTTTCACATTATTTAACCAGCTTGGCTTATCATTATTAATCTATTGGTATATTTCCACATTACAGTGAAAATATTTTGCGTGTGATGCTCTACATACTAAGCCATTTCCGAATAATCAACGAGTTCGACTCTTTAAATTTTTCGTAAAGCATCTTTTATAAAGGTGGACTCGAGATGGAGATGGAGATGGAGATGGGACACCCCACTATTTTTTTTTTTGGGTCTATTCCAATTATTGCATTTTCGTAGAATTCCCTCGTATTCTTTAGTGTTCCTCCTGAAATTCTCAAGTCGCATAGAATTTGAATTGCAAGATCTTTTAATTATAACCAACTTGGCTTTAACGTTAATCTATGGGTCCATCTCCACATCTATTTTTTGCCATTTACGAACTATCAATGCTTTCGTCTCTTTAGCTTTCTTATTTTTTATGAAGCAGCTTTATTAAAGATGGCATGGTGTGGCCGGAGTCCCAGGAAATTTCTCCTTTGTGAATTAGAGCAACACGAAAGTATCAATCAAAGAAAGTCTTTGGTGAAGATATGGTAATTTCTAGCTTCAACACAATGTGGATATGTAATTGAAGAAACGCTTGAAACAATAAGTCTAAGCAAGAAAGATAAATAGCGTTGCAATTGAGACGAAACTTCTTTGTTCTTGAGTAGTTGGACAAGACTTGAGCTCTTTTCCTTTGTCTTTTTCCCAACAAAATAGGGATGAAAGTGCAGTTTAGATGATCTTTTCATTGATTTGCTGGTTTTCTAGTTTTTCAAATCAAATTGCCTAAACAGCCTCAATTGCAATTGGCAGACTTCTCCACGATTTAACTCTTACGACTTGACTTGGCATCTACTTTTCCATGTAACATTGAACTTGGGTTCACCAATTCGAGCTAAAAACAAACTAAAATACGAGGCAAGCAAATTGGAAGACGTGACACTTATGAAATATTACCACGCATCTCTTCGTAAATATACCCAGACCAATAAATCCACCTTAACGGAAGAGAGAGGGGGAGGGGGAGAGGTGAAGAAGAAGCGCGTTTGTCTTTTTATTTGGGTTTAAGGGTGGAGCGTTTGCCCACGGGTTTTCACTCCCTTGTATTTTGGGATGAGCATGGTTTTAGGATAGAATCAAGAACCGAGGAGCCGTACCTGTAGTTCCGATCCAGTTTCCGGTTCCACGTTTTGAGGAACCGTTGGTTCCGATTCCCAATTCTCTAACAAACCGAATCGGAACTGGACTCGCAACCAGAACCTACCCTAACTTATTATTGCTACTTTCTAATTTCTCGTTTGTTGATTATTGGGTTACCTTGTTCGACTTTAAGCTTGTTTGTGAGATTTTTAGTTGGATTTTATGAATGGGACGAAACAAAAAGCAGAGGTCGAATTTTATGCTTGATTTGTAAGATCTCTATGCATGAAGTTTGGTTTTAAACTTTAGTTATGGAGTTTGCTGCGGATTTCCCTAATAAATAGAGAGATGAAGGATATCTTATTTTCCCCCAGAAAATGCTTCGCCCATATGTTAGACAATCTATTTTATATATGGATTGCAAATGATCTATACAATTAATTGTACGATCGAGCCAGTAGGTTTTTGAAGGTAGCTTCTTCTTAATAGAATTGCTTCTCCACTGAATTATATTGATAATATTGAAATGCTAATAAAATTGATTATCTTGAAGGAGTAAATGCAATGGATCTTGAAGAGCCATTATGGAGAAGTAAATGCATCTTGAAGCATGCACAAAGGATTGGACTCATTAAGCATTAATGATGCCTTGTGAGTTTGATTGAGGTTGTCTTGTGTCTATACTCATTAAGCATTGATGATGCCTTGTGAGTTTGATTGAGGTTGTCTTGTGTCTATACTCATTAAGCATTGATGATGCCTTGTGAGTTTGATTGAAGTTGTCTTGTGTCTATACTCATTAAGCATTAATGATGCCTTGTGAGTTTGATTGAGGTTGTCTTCATAAGTGTTAGAATTTCCTCTATAAATACTTGAGTGAGTTGTATTGTAAGAAGCAAGAGAGATAAGCCAAATCAAGTTCTTCAATATACCGAGTTTTTCTCCATCCATTTCGTGCCTCGCTTTTATTTCCGAAAGGTCACCCATATTGTGTTTTATTGATTCCAACATTTGGTATCAGAGCTAGAATGGCATCTACTAGTTCCGTTCAAATGCAGCTTCCAAAGTTGAACGGAAAGAATTTCAACAACTGGGCTGTCCAGATGAAGGTTCTGTTCAAATCGCAAGATTTGTGGAATCTGGTTGAAAGTGGCTACAATGAAGTAGCCGATGCCGAAGCATTCGAGGCTTTAAGAAAGGAGGAGAAAGAATCTCTGGTGGAGTCCCGGAAGAAAGATCAGAAAGCATTATATGCGATTTTTCAAGCCGTGGAGGAAACGATATTTGAAAAAATATCGAGTGCTGAGACCGCAAAAGCTGCCTGGGATATCTTGCAGAAATCCTACAAAGGCGATGATCGTGTCCGGCGGGTGCGGCTTCAGACTCTTCGAGGTGATTTTGAGTCTTTACGCATGAATGACTCGGAAACAATATCGGCATATTTTGATCGTGTGTAGGCCATCGTTAACCAATTGAGGGTTAATGGTGAAGAACTTCAAGATGTTCGTGTCGTGGAAAAAATCTTGAGGTCTTTGACCGAAAGATTTGACTACGTCGTCGCAGCGATCGAGGAAGGACAAGACGTATCAACTCTCACGTTGGAGCGGTTGATGGGTTCATTATGCTCCCATGAGCAAAGAATGAATCGGAAATCTACGGGTTCCGTTCCCGAGCAAGCATTGCAAAGTCGGGTCGCTCAACCAAACCGAGGAGGCTATCAAGGCGGTCGAGGTCGTGGAGGAGCCCGAGGTAGAGGTGAGAATTCAAATTTCACCAGAAAATTTAGAACACCTGACAAATCAAAAGTCAAGTGTTTTAAGTGTAATAAATTCGGACATTATAAATCCGAGTGCCATGCAAAGGCGACGTACGTGCCGGCGGAACATGCACATACCACAGATGCTGAAGAGTACATGGTACTAGCATGTGCGAAGGATGATTCAACTATCGTGGATACCAACACATGGTATCTAGATACTGGGTGTAGCAACCATATGACCGGAAGAAAGGAGTTATTCTCACAGCTGGATGAGACAAGACGTGGCGAAGTCAACTTCGGGAATAAATCAAAAATTCCCGTGATGGGCAAAGGTAACATTAATATCAAATCCAAAGATGGTACTAATGTTGCTATTGCAGATGTTTACTTTGTGCCAGGACTTTTTTGGAATTTGCTAAGTGTTGGGCAACTTTCCGAAAAGGGCCACAAAGTTCACATTGAAAATGGAGTTTGCACAATCAGAGGTGTAAACAACAAGTTGATCACGATGGTACAAATGACGAAAAACCGGATGTTTCCCCTGACTCTTCAGACGAAGAATCTCTTGAGCTTTCAAGCGATGACGAAAGACAGCAGCTGGCTATGGCATCTTCGATTTGGGCATCTAAATTTTCGTGGAATGAAGCAATTAGTCCAGAAAAGGATGGTGACCGGCATGCCGTTGATTAACGATCCAGGGCGTCCTTGCGAAGGATGTCTCGTTGGAAAACAGCACCGAGACTCTTTTCCAGTTGGAAAAGCCAGAAGAGCAAACCAACCGCTGGAGTTGGTACATACCGACATATGTGGCCCTGTTGAGGTGGCATCATTTGGACAAAAAAGGTACATGCTAATTTTTGTCGACGATTTTAGCAGAAAAATATGGGTACACTTCTTGAGGGAAAAATCTGAAGCTTTTGGCAAGTTTAAAGAATTTAAAGTCTATGTTGAAAAACAAAGTGGCTTTAAATTGAAAGCGTTGAGATCAGATAGAGGTGGAGAATTTACCTCAAATGAATTTCACAAATATTGTAAAATTCATGGAATCAAACGTCAGTTGATTGCCAACTATACTCCTCAGCAAAACGGTATAGCAGAAAGAAAAAATAGGACAATTTTTGAAATGGCAAGAAGTATGTTGAAAGCTAAAGATTTGCCCAAGAAATTTTGGGCAGAAGCTGTTGCTTGTTCTGTATTTGTACTAAACAGATGTCCAACAGTGAGTGTTCCTGGAAGAACTCCAGAAGAAGCTTGGAGTAGAAACAAACCAGATATTTCGTTCCTACGAGTATTTGGGTGCGTGGCATATCCCTATATACCAGACGAACGAAGAAAGAAGTTGGATGACAAAAGCGAGAAGTGCATCTTCATCGGCTACAGTGATACAACTAAAGGTTATAAACTGTATAACCCGGTCACTGAGAAAGTCATTATCAGCAGGGATGTCCAGTTTTTAGAAGATGTAACCTGGGACTGGAATCAGAAGGGTGACCAGAAAAACATCACCATCGAAGATGAACCACTGGCGGGTGAGACAGAAACACCTCCATTATCTTTAATGAGTGATCCATCTTCCTCATCATCTTCAACTGGAGGTACATCTTCACCAACAGCAGTTTCAGAACCACAACTACGTCGTTCACAACGACTGAAGGAGACGCCAGCAAAATTCAGAGATTATGTGGTCACAAGAAATAGAAACAGTGATAGCGAAATCACTAATGAAACACTGGTAAACTTTTGTTTATTTGCTGATTGTGACCCTGTAACATATGATGAAGCAGCTGTAGATGAAAAGTGGATTGAAGCAATGGATGAAGAAATTCACTCCATTGAGAAGAACGACACATTGATGTTGACTTATTTACCACCTGGTAAGAAGCCTATTGGTGTCAAGTGGGTGTACAAGACAAAGTACAAACCCGACGGTCAGGTGGCCGTTACAAGGCCAGACTGGTTGTAAAGGGCTACAAGCAAAAGTCAGGTATTGATTATTTTGAAGTATTTGCACCAGTTGCCCGGATGGATACTATTCGGATGGTCTTAGCACTTGCAGCTCAAAACCGTTGGTAGATCCATCAAATGGATGTGAAATCAGCATTCATCAATGGTGTCCTTGAAGAGGAAGTATATGTGGAGCAACCACAGGGTTATGAGAAGAAAGGGCATGAAAATCAGTTTTACAGACTGAAGAAGGCTCTGTATGGATTAAAACAGGCACCACGTGCTTGGTACACACGTATCGACACATACCTGTTGGAGCATGATTTTCAAAAGTGCCCTTATGAGCATACATTGTATATCAAGTCAAATGCTAACGGTGACATCTTAATTGTATGCATTTATGTTGATGACTTGATATTTACAGGGAGCTGTGAAAAAATGTTTGTTGAATTCAGGGAGGCTATGACTAGCCAGTTTGAGATGACTGATTTGGGACTGATGTCCTATTTTCTTGGTCTTGAAGTGAAGCAGACAGATGATGGCATATTTATTTCACAGCAGAAATATGCTAATGATATTTTGAAGCGATTTAAAATGGAATCACTCAAGCCAATCCGAACTCCGGTAGTAGAACGATTGGAGCTGAAGAAAGAAGGAACCGGTGAGCTGGTAAATCCCACTTATTTTAAAAGCATTGTTGGCAGCTTGAGATATTTGGTTTCTACAAGGCCAGATATTACCTATGGAGTGGGTATTATTAGCAGGTTCATGGAAAAACCATACCAGTCACATTTGCAAGCAGCAAAGAGAATTTTACGGTATGTCAGTGGAACTCGTGATCATGGAATTTTATATTCTTACACTGACAAATTTGGTCTAGTGGGGTACACAGACAGTGATTGGGCAGGTGATACCGAGACTCGGAAAAGTACGTCGGGGTATGCTTTCTTTCTTGGATCAGGAGTATTCTCTTGGTCTTCCAAAAAGCAGCAAGTTGTTGCTCTCTCGACAGCTGAAGCAGAATATATGGCATTAGCTTCAGCGGCTTGTCAGGCGATATAGCTTCGTAGGATGCTACATGAATTGATGCATGAACAAACGGGTCCTACTAAAATAATGTGTGACAATAAGTCGGCTATTGCATTAGCCAAGAATCCTGTATTTCATGGCAGGAGCAAGCACATCGACATCAAGTATCATTATATTCGCGAGCGAGTCAAAGATGGTGAAATCGAACTTAATTTCTGCAGATCAGAAGATCAACTTGCAGATATTTTGACGAAACCATTGAAGGCGGATTCGTTCGAAAAATTGAAGAAGATGCTTAGCATGGAAATCAATTTTAAGGGAGGCTATTGAAATGCTAATAAAATTGATTATCTTGAAGGAGTAAATGCAATGGATCTTGAAGAGCCATTATGGAGAAGTAAATGCATCTTGAAGCATGCACCAAGGATTGGACTCATTAAGCATTAATGATGCCTTGTGAGTTTGATTAAGGTTGTCTTGTGTCTATACTCATTAAGCATTGATGATGCCTTGTGAGTTTGATTGAGGTTGTCTTGTGTCTATACTCATTAAGCATTGATGATGCCTTGTAAGTTTGATTGAAGTTGTCTTGTGTCTATACTCATTAAGCATTAATGATGCCTTGTGAGTTTGATTGAGGTTGTCTTCATAAGTGTTAGAATTTCCTCCATAAATACTTGAGTGAGTTGTATTGTAAGAAGCAAGAGAGATAAGCCAAATCAAGTTCTTCAATATACAGAGTTTTTCTCCATCCATTTCGTGCCTCGCTTTTATTTCCGAAAGGTCACCCATATTGTGTTTTATTGATTCCAACAGATAATAGCATATGATGTAGAAATCCACTATTTTTTTTTTTGTGTCTATTCCAATTATTGCATTTTCGTAGAATTCCCTCTTATTCTTTAGTGTTCCTCCTGAAATTCTCAAGTCGCGTAGAATTTGAATTGCAAGATCTTTTAATTATAACCAACTTGGCTTTAACGTTAATCCATGGGTCCATCTCCACGTCTATTTTTTTGCCATTTACGAACTATCAATGCTTTCGTCTCTTTAGCTTTCTTATTTTTTTATAAAGCAGCTTTATTAAAGATGGACTCAAGAGGGAGAAAGATGGGACCCCCCACTATCTAATGGTTCAATCATGGGATTCTAGTAAGATTGCATGGCTGCTGTCTTGGAAAGAATAACATTAATAAGGGGGAAAAGAACACTAAAATTATCAATATTTGTGTACAGCGTTAATTTTAGTGTCGATAATTTTTTTTATCACTTCAATATCAATTTTTATAAAAAATGATCATTTCAGTGCCAACAGTACACGTGTCATGATTTTCGACAAGCCACGTCAGATCACATTGGAATACGTGTCATGATTTATGGCAAGTTACGTCGATTTTGGCACTGAAATGATCGTTACTAAGGTGATCCAAAAAATATATATTGACACTAAAATGAGCATCGTACACAAATATCTATGCTCCTGCTGTCCTTCTGCCCATTAATAAGGATGTCATAGAAAACGAAAGTATAGAATAACTTTGTGCTTTGAGTTGCGCAAGGAACAAGTATTATCAAGTCCATATCTTTCTGATCACTTGTGTGCTTTTGTCCAGGGCCTGCCCTTTGATTCGAATGCCTAGCCTGTTAGTGTTCCTATTTATCAAATGGAGATTTCATTCTTTTCATAAATTGCATAATCTTTGATTTTCTTCTTCTAATGCCATAATCAATGAGAAACTTCTCTCTTAATTGACTTTACATTTCAGACTAACATAAAATTCCATATTAGAAGTTAGGAAAACTCAATATAATGGTCGTGTAATACACAAATATGTGTATACAGCAATTTGTGATAATCTTCTACTTATTGACATACTATACTTGGGCTAACTTAGACCCTTATATCTAGTTATGGTTGAACACTAGTTGAGTTTAAGCCTTGACTTCGCATGTTTTATCTTTGAAATTTTCGCAGATTTGTTGACCAAAAGCCCCTCCAATCATCCCTTTAAATCAAACGAAAAAAAAAAAACTCAGTTCATAATGAACATTTGAAATTGTTTAATTTTTTTACCAGCACAGTGGTTAGATTAGTGGTCTTCTGAAATATATACATTAATTATGACTTGCATGTAAGATCCTTTGGTTTCCACGTTATTTTTTTATTAAATTTATTGGCTTATTTCCACAGTGTGTCAAAAATGTCTTGTGCTCGATGCTCCCCATGCTAAGCCATTTACGAATAATCATCACTTTCGGCTCTTTAGCTTTGCCATAAAGCATCTTTACTAAAGATGGATTCGAGATGGAGATTGGACATCCCTACTATTTTATATGTATTCCAATTGTTGCTGCTTCGTGGATGGCTCAATTTTTAAGTGGCAGATCTCTATCACAAAGAATACGAGCGGACCATAATTTTGCATCAATGGTTCAATCTCGTGTTCTTTTTTGCAGGCGATGCACTTTGGTTCAACTGCTTAGCCAGTAACTGTTCGTATTTATCATATGGAGATCTTATTCCTGTCATAAATTAGACACTATTTTATTTTTTATTTATTTTTTTATAATCAAGGTGTCCGAGCTAGCTTGCGCGCACCTCGCTTAAATCATAATTACTCGACTATTCTTCAAAGGAGACTAGCACATCTACCGCCATGGCTCCCCACTTAAATCATATGTACTCAACTACTATTCTTCAGATGAGACTAGCACATCTATCGCCATGGCTCCCCACTTAAATCATATGTACTCGACTATTCCTTAGGGAAGACTAGCATAGCAACTCATCGCCACGGCCCCCACTTAAATCGTAGGTACTCATCTGGGGAATGCACCTCGACTATTCCTCGATACAGCAACCCGGGGCCACAGTTACTCGACTATTCTTCAGATGAGACTAACACATCTACCGCCACGGCCCCCACTTAAATCATAGGTACTCATCTGGAGAATGCACCTCGACTATTCCTCGAGAGAGACTACTACAGCAACCCACCGCCATGGCCCCCTACTTAAATCATATGTACTCATATGGGGAATCGAACCTGGGACCAGTGCGCCTAACCACACAATCTCGAGTGCGCCGTAACCAACTGAGCTACCCATGGGTGGGTGACATTGTTTTATTTTCTTCTTCTAATTCCATAATTAATTGGGAACTTCTCCCATTATTGACTTCACAGATCATATAACATAAAATAATAAATTATAAATTAAGACAACACTTAATATAGCGGAAGAAGTCGTTTATATATATATATATATAACAATTTCTAATAATCTTCTACTCATTGACATATTAGACTCGGCTTAACTCAGACACCTATATTTAATTAAAATTGTCCATTGGTTGAGAATAAGCCTTGACTTTTCATGTATAATCTTTGAAATTTTTGCAGATATGTTGGTCAGAATTCCTTGAATCAACCCTTTAAATGTTTAATTATCTTGCCAACAATAATGATTAGATTAGAGATTAGGTCAGTAGTGGAATGCCTTTTGACCTTAACGATAGGTTCAATGGCGCGTTCAAGCCCTTGGGAGAGGATGAATCCCTATTAGCGAGAAATCCCACTATCGAATCCAAGAGGTCTGAAGCAAGGAGTGCTCGCCAGCACATCCCATAGAAAGGGGAAAGGTGGAAATCTGTACATTAGTTATGAATAATTGAAAAAGGTTACGACTAATTTCCAACAGAAAAATTTGTTAAACTGTCGCGACCTAAAATTAAATACAGGCTAATGAATTATCAGGTTAATTAAATTAACTAATCTAATTTGAACCCTCCCAAATCCTACCACATTGCAACTTAGGTTTATTCACGAAAAATATTCAATCGGAGCCGGTACTAATTATTTACAGTAAGTTGATTAGAAACCTATATAAAATAGCCAGAGAACTATTTTATTTCTATGAATCAGAGAAATTGAGTTCGGGGACTTGGTTACATTAATTTGAAAAAATTAATGTCCTTTTGGTATCAATTTCATGAAAAATCCTTTTTCAATTGATCGATATGAATTGATTTTGATTTTTCTTTGGAAAAAGAATGCAATGCAAACTATACTAAATGACATGGCAATATGCATGATAACATGGCAAAGTATGGACTAGACTATATGATATGCAGATGACAAATGATTTTTTTTTTTTGTATTTTCGGATTTAAGAATGGTTATGACGAAAACATGTCATAAAATGTGATAACATCCAATTTTAATTAAGAAAATGATCTTCCAAAGTCTCAACTTAAATTAGACGTTATTTTTTATATAAAAACAAGGTTTTGACATGTCTCACCATATGATGTTTGGAAAATGATTTTTTTTTTGTATTTTTTGACAAATAAAAGGCACTAAAAAACAATCAAAGATTTGAACAAAATTAAACAAAAATGCCCATAATATACCTTAATTTCGAATTTTCCAAAAATTCACTCATTTCCAAAGATTCGGATTAGAGTAGAATTTGTAACGCTACATGCTCGAAGATTCGATTCAGTGTGCGAGTACGTGTATATGACGACAACGTCCCTCCTGCCAAAGGAAAAGAATACGGAATCTTATACTAAATCATCATCCCACCCCATAAGATCATGGGTAAGGCATGTGATTTTATTTTCCGAAGGGTCTAGGCACAAAGAATTCTTTGGATTTGGACTGTGGATCTCCATAATCTAACCTTAGTTGAGGCCTTAACTAAACCTCAGTCAATTGCTTGGGAATCTGAAAACTTGAAAACATACTATCCAATATAAAGATAGAAAAAGACCGCCGTCGTTTGCCTCCATCAAGACAAAAATGGTGACTTATAAACAATCGAGTATTATAAAATAAAAGAGCCGGCCAACTTGCTTAGCTATGTTGTCGTTTCTGTTGCTTTTATGTTTACGTGGATGTGTGATTTTTGTATTGAAGGACGCATTTGTTAGGCGTTAACTTCATTAAATTAGAAACACGATAATGATTGCAAAGGCTATTTCAACACTAAATCGATTATACAGATAGCCAGTTGTAAAGAAATACTGATTCGATGACTTGATGGCATGGTGCGGCCGGAGTCCCAGGAAATTTCTCCTTTGTGAATTAGAGCAACACGAAAGTATCAATCAAAGAAAGTCTTTGGTGAAGATATGGTAATTTCTAGCTTCAATACAATGTGGATATGTAATTGAAGAAACGCTTGAAACAATAAGTCTAAGCAAGAAAGATAAATAGCGTTGCAATTGAGACGAAGCTTCTTTGTTCTTGAGTAGTTGGACAAGACTTGAGCTCTTTTCCTTTGTCTTTTACCCAACAAAATAGGGATGAAAGTGCAGTTTAGATGATCTTTTCATTGATTTGCTCGAATTGGTGAACCCAAGTTCAATGTTACATGGAAAAGTAGATGCCAAGTCAAGTCGTAACGGTTAAATCATGGAGAAGTCCGCCAATTTCAATTGAGGCTGTTTAGGCAATTTGATTTGAAAAAAGGGCTTTTTCAGGTGGATCCGAAACAAATAGGAGATCTACTAGGTAATCCAGTATCCTTATGCATGAAGATAATAAATTCGGTCCGGCTCCAAGAGGCAAGCAAATTGGAAGACATGACACTTATGAAATATTACCACGCATCTCTTCGTAAATATACCCAGACCAATAAATCTGTTGGATCTAGCAATATCACCTAAAGGAGGGGTGAATAGGTGAATCGACGACTAAATTGAAAATTTCTTGCGAATTTTAAAACAATTTCAATTTGCGATCTAGGAACAAGAACAACGTGCAATATAAGCTAATCACAATAATAGAGATTAGGGAAGAGAAATATGCACGCTGAGTTTATAGTGGTTCGGCTTATCAAGCCTACGTCCACTCTCCCACGATGACAGCCGATCGACTGAATTTCACTATGATGAATCAAGAGAATTACAAATACTCAACCACTTGATTTTTCTCTCTTACAGATTCTCACAATGAATGAGATTTTGAATACTCAGAATATTTTTGGGTGAAATTCGGATCACGCTTGCACTTTGGATTGTTGTTCGCTTCTCCTCTCAGATCACCAAGGTTCTTCTTTTATACTCCCTGCCTCCAAACTAGCCGTTGGATACCTGGCCAAGAGATCGCTCTTCAATCCTTGATTGGACGTCATCAATCGTGATTGAACGAGATTGTATCTTAGAAGATATGAAGACCGTTGAAGAAGATTTTGAACCCTTCTGATTTAGTCACCCATACAACTAAATCTCCAGTTACCATAAGTGTGGTAAATCCCTTGATTGATTAGAAGGGACATCATGTCAATCGAGTATTACAAATTTCCATAAGGAACTTTGCCTTGATCGGAAACCTGCCATTCGTGGGTTTTCATGTCTTGGAGATGCAGAAATTGACTAAATTCAAGTTTCGTCTTCAAGAGGAACTTCCCTGAATTGGATCAGTTATAGTAGAATGGTAATTCGGAGATTTTAAAAGGTCCATCTGTCACTCGTCAGAAGCACTCCATCTGACCTCATCAGAAGCACTTCATCTGACCTCGTCCGAAGCACTTCCATATGACCTTGGCAGAAGCACTTCCATCTGACCTCGTCCGAAGCACTTCCATCTGACCTGGTTAGAGGCACTTCCATCTGACCTCGTCAGAAGCACTCCATTTGACCCTTGGTTCAGAAGCACTCCATCTGGCCCTTCGTCCAGAAGTATTCCATTTGACCCTTCGTCCAGAAGCACTTCCATCTGACCCTTGGTTCAGAAGCACTCCATCCGACCCTTGGTCCAGAAGCACTTCCATCTGACCCTTGGTCCACGTGACGGAATTTGATCAACACAACCTGCTGCTTACTCATTCTTTCTACATCATAAAAACATTATACAAAACCTTTTCATAGTTTTGTCAGAATAAAAAATATAGGAGAATTTCCTCAACAATCTCTCCCTTTTTGATGGTGACAAAACTACAAAACTTAATGAAACAATGTATGTCATAAATTGTACAAATAGAAATATTGTGATTAGTAACAAATAAAAGTAATCATTCAATCTGCTCCTGCAGGCAAAAAAAAAAAAATATCCTGCACAGAAAATTATAATGCACAGTGATAATAAAGAATATCTTGCACAGTGATAATAAAGAATTCCCTCCCCCTCTTTGTCAACAGCAAAATGAATGTATATAGTAAAGAATAAGACCAAGTCTGTGAAGGAAGAAAAGGTTAAAAAATGTGGCATAACAAATGACATTCTTGTGTTTAAGAAGATTAAGAAGCAGAAGTTGGGGGCTGTTTGGAAGAGGAGGGAACATCTTCAGGCTCTGCATCAGCCTCCAGTGAAGAAGGTCGGACATATCTGTCGCTACCCTCTCCCGAGCTGTGGAGCGGGAGCGGGCTAATGGGCCGCCCGATCGCTGGCTTGATCGGACGCGGGCCTCTCCCAAGGCCCATTACCCAAATCGCGACTGCTGGATATACGTGGTCGACCTTCAGTGTGATCTAGTGACATGTGATGAGTGTACATGCCAAGGAGTCGCCACCAATCGTTTCGTGGAGGGTACGATCGGAAGACCCTATCGAATAGTTGGGAGTGATCTATTCGATTTTGCGGAAACCAGAGAAGTGGGTTCGGGGACTTAGTTACGTCAACTGTCAAAGTTGATTCCCTTTCGGTACCTAAGCTGAATGGTTTATCTGATCCTAGGATTTCATACAGACGAGTGGGGTACAGATCCTAAATCTAGGAGTTCATGCAGATGGGAATTGCTACCCTATCAATCACAATCAATAGAAATAAGTGCGCAAATCAAGGATCCAGTACATGCGGATAAAACACATGAAATCAGCGGGGTGTCCCTAATGAGGCCCTATTAGCCTAGAGAAGTATCAATCAAGGCTTAGGAATGATTCTGGCATGATTTGCCCATGAGGGGCAGAATCGTAATTTTGAATGATTTGGGGAAATTTACCCTTAAAAGGGTAAATCTGTCATTTTAGACGAATTGGGAAGTCAAAAGGCAATGGAAATAGGATTGGCCATCAATCCAATCCATTTCCTATTTTTCGGGAATTTCCAGGATTTTTCTGGTATTTAAAAATGATTTTACCCTTGGAGGGGTAAAGTCGTCATTTTGGACAAAGATGAGAACTGAAAATCTCAAATATTAGGGTTGGTCGTCCACCTGACCCAAACCCTAACTTCAAGCAATTTTCAGAACTCGATTGAGACAAGAAAGACGATTTTCCCACTAAAAGGGCAAAATCGTCATTTTGAGAAAAGAGGCGGGACTCGAAAACTCAAAACTAAGAATTGGTCGTCTAATTGACCCTAATTCTCACCTTGGCATTATCGGCCTTATCTTGCTTACACAGCAAAGGCGACTTACCCCTAAAGGGTAATGTCGTCAAGTTTCGGAAAATTGGATAAGAAACCCCAAAAATAGGGTTGACCAGTTGTCTGTGGTCAACCCTCGATTTTTGGGGATTTCTGGAATGTCTAGGATTTTTCCACAAATTTTTCACACATTTTTTTTTTGGAATTTTCTGGAATTTTCTAGCATTTTTTTGGATTTTCTAGGATTTTTCTGATTTTTTTTTATTTTTTAAAATCGTTTTCGAATTTTTTTTTATTTAAAAAATATTATTTGGACCGGGTCGACCCGACCCACTCGGGTCGGAACCCGGTCCAGACCCGAACCCGCGAAAACCTTGATCGAAAACGACGCCGTATCACGCTTTTTATTTTTGGATTTTCCGGTTTTAATCCGACGGTCCCTGATGGACCACGTGGCTTGTCCGTGTCGCTTAGATCTGTTTACTAAAACCTACGGTCCAGATTGGATGAAGACTCGATCAGAGCCGTCTGATCAGATTACTTGAACCTACGGCCATGATTAGATCCGGAGACTTGATCTAGACCGTCGATTCACACTAACCTAAACGACGACGCACGACCACTAACCTACACGACACCGTTTCAGTTTATTTTTTGATTTTCTGATTTTAAAACATTTTCGGATAAACCTAATTACTAATCGGACGGCCACTAGAATTTACGTTCGCTTTATTTGAGCCGTCCGATCCTTTTTATTTGAATAACAGACCCAACGGCCGTGCTGACTCGACACTACGTGGACCAATGGCCGAATGCCAACTAGGACTTTGACCGGTTGACCGCGCCATGTCAGCTTCGTCTTCAACCTCGCGACTCTGGCAGAATGGACGGCTGTGGCTCTCCGACGATGATCTGACGATGAACTCTCGATGAAACCTCATGAAACTAACGGCAATCGACTCGCAATCGCCTCTATTCTAACATATCTCAAGATTACGCGAATCCATTCACAGGGCCAAGCACGATCGAACATGAACCAGTACGTACACATACACTCAAATCGCTCGATTCATGGCGTAATGAACCAACTCATTAACAGGGAAGCATCATTCAATGTTTAGGAGACTTACCTCGAGCTCCGATCGAGCTCGCTCGACCCAGATTTGGCTGGGGAAAGATGAACAGTGACTCGACAATGGAGGTTTAATTGGAAGACTCGATTGGGCGTGTTAAGACAAAACCGATGCAAACAAGATACGTGAAGATGGTCAGTGATGTTCATGGAATGAAACGCACACATTAATTGTATGAATGATTAAGAAATGCGCGAATCGCCATGGAAGCTTTGAAGAAAAACTCGGGACTGCAACTCACCTGTTCTTGCGATTTCACTGGGCGCGGCCGGCGGCGATCGCTTCAGGGGACTCTGGGCGATCTCTCAGCGACCTCGTGGAGCTTTGGTTTTGCCTCGGAAGGCCCAACCGGCGCTCTGCAATTTTGAGCTCCAACCTTCGACCACCGCGAGGGAAGGTGAGCTCTTTCTCTCTCTTTCTTTCTCTCTCTCGATTCAGTTTCTTCTCCTCGAACTGAATCCGTTCTCTCTTTCAACTGAAAGCGATCGCGAGCTTATATAGCTCCTGGGAATTTTGGCGCCGATTTAGGGAGTTCCAACTGACTTCCACAGCACGTGCTATCACGTGATTTTAGGTCCAAATGGCGTCGGGGAAGATGGGTAAAACATTTAACTCCGTTTTGGTTCTCCGGCGGGCTTTATTTCGCATGAATTTGGCAAGAATCTGAGCAGTGCTTGCTTCTGTTGACTTTTACGAGTCTGCGACCTTGACCATCCAATTACTTTCCCGTCCGGCGACGTTGGGTGATTCTGTTGGTGTTGATCGACGGGGGAAGACGAGAGGAACGAAATGCCCACCATTCCCCTTTCAATTAGTCGCGAATTGACCTTCAATTTGGTCTTCAAAACTCAGTCGATCACCATTGATCTGCTCGAGCTCTTTGGGGAAGACGACACTGTAGCGGACCGGTTCGACCGGTCTGACCGGCGGTCTGACCGGTCTGAATCGGTTCCGAACAGGATTTTTCAAATTAATCCCAAATTAATGGGAAAATTTTGCAATTGAACCTCAAAATCGAATCTAGAGCATGAATTCTATCTAGAAATGTGGTTTTGCCCAAAAGTTTTCATCAATTTCTACAAAACCCCCAAATTTTCATTTAATTGGAAATTGGGGATCGTGTAATTGAGGGTGCAAATGATGAAATTGAGTCAAACCACCTGTTCCAATCGATTTAAAATGGTGAAATCCATTGGGTAGCATGTTTAATTTGCAATGATAGCCCTTGAATTGAAAGTAATTTCAATTATGCTTAATTTCAAGGACTAAAATGCAATTTTAGTATGTAATTTTGTCAAATCCGTGCAATTGAGCATATTGTGCAAACAATTGGGCTAAATTGAAATAGGGGATAGTCAGATTGAATGTCAAGATCTTAAAAAATGCCAAAATTGCAAATTAAAAGACTCAATTGTTATTTTTTCTTCAAATTCAATAGTACGGGTTACAAAGGAACACCTAAAATTGAATCTGATTTTGATTTTTTTGAGAGGTCAAAAATAAAAGGGATTAAAAGGAAAAATATTGGATATTTTTCCATATTTTTGTGACCTCAAATGCTATTTTTCTTGATTTTTTAAGTATTTTTCTATTTTCCAAAAATACTAAAAAATATGAAAAATGTGAAAAATTATTTTTTGGTCAAGAATGGTTCCTTGGGCTTGGCCAAGGCCACCAAAGTTGATTTTGTAATTTTTTGACTTTTTATAAATTTTTTGTGA
This sequence comes from Rhodomyrtus psidioides, assembly GCA_021437785.1. Taxonomy (NCBI): domain Eukaryota; kingdom Viridiplantae; phylum Streptophyta; class Magnoliopsida; order Myrtales; family Myrtaceae; genus Rhodomyrtus; species Rhodomyrtus psidioides. The sequence continues at coordinate 13,731,255 of JAILYB010000003.1, read as the reverse complement.
TTTTTCAAAAATAAAACTGAAAAAGACCTGGTCAAAAAATCAGATGTCAACAGCTGCCCCTCTTTGAGAGGAATCTCGTGAGAGGTTTCGCTCAAAGACAGGTGACACCTGAGTCTAGACCGACTCGACTGGGGAAAAGAAAAACGAATCTTGACACTCAATCTTTCTTGTCCCACTAGTAAAGGCTTTGCTCTTCATTCTTTTACTGACGTGAGAGAGAAAGTAGAGAGACCCACCTATTACTTACCTGTTGATCGCCTGCCTGATGCTCGTGTGGCCTGCGCGGTGTATAGCGGGTTCTAGTGAATACCTAGGGACTCGTCTTTTGAGTATCCTAGGGCGATTAAACTCTAGCCTGTATGGTAGGCCGTACCAGAATGAGATTCCTACACTTGACAGGAACCTGTGAATGACGCACCCAGTCTCTTAGGGATTGTCGGGGTTTTGATCCGTATGGTGGATCGGACCATGAATAGGACTCCTTTCTGCTAGGAACCTATGGATGACGCACCCAGTCTCTTAGGGATTGTCAGGGTTTTGATCCGTATGGTGGATCAGACCATGAATAGGACTCCTTTCTGTTAGGAACCTATGGATGACGCACCCAGTCTCTTAAGGATTGTCAAACATTTTAATCCGTCAGTGGATCAGGCCGAGAATAGGATTCCTTTCTGCTAGGAACCTATGGATGACGCACCCAGTCTCTTAAGGATTGTCAAACATTTTAATCCGTCAGTGGATCAGGCCGAGAATAGGATTCCTTTCTGCTAGGAACCTATGGATGACGCACCCAGTCTCTTAGGGATTGTCGAACATTTTGATCCTATATTCTAAGGAATTAACTAGGATTTATGCAAATGAGGTGTGCCTAACCTTGAGGCTTTACTAAATGGGCTATTCTGGGTTTAGGGGTTACCTAGAACCTCACAGAAAGCAGATTCTGAAAATTGTCCTTTCGACACGCGAGGCGTTATTCTGGGATTTGGGGATTCCAAGTATCCTGCAGACAACTTAAACCTGCAAAAACTTTGATAAGATTCTTCTGGGATCTAGGGGCTACCTGAGATCTCGCAGAAAGACTATCTTGAATGTTGTCCTTTTGACATCGAAGGTGACATTCTGGGACCTGGGAGCTCTAGGGGTCCTACAGAAGCAAGAATGCTGCAAGCCATTCTGGGAGCCGAAGTCATCAAGAATCTTGCAAAAGCTCCAACCTGAAAATTTTCTTACCAAAGGCACATCAATGGTCTTTAAGTGAAATGTGACGTCAAACTGACAGCACTTTATGACTTATATCATAGTCATGAAAAAAAATTTCAATGAATGTATTACGAGGTTGGAGGTTATCCAAAACACCTTGCAACATACGGGAGTGATCAAAAGTTCCTTGCGGGGAAAGTTTGAATCAAACAATCTGAAATTATCAAAAGAGTTTGGTTAAAATGTCCAACGGAGTATTCTCATCAAAGAGGACTTCTCACCGTTTTGAGGTAATGGTCTTTTACCAAGAATGCACTCGAACTTCCTATCAAACCTGCGCCTAGGGTTCAGGATCATTCGCAGTGAATACACCTCGATCGATCAGGAGGACTTCCAAGGGACCGTAATGTTGGGCTTGGTCAACGGTTTTCAAAGGGGGACTTGCGTGCAAGTCAAGGCTTTCGAAGAGAAGTCTTCAACGTCTGCTCCAGGTTTACAAGTCAAGAAACCTGCGAAATGAGAAAGAAATAATCTTGCTCGAACTTCTTCGAGCTAAGCTTAGACATTAAACCCTATGTCAATCCAAGTGCCTTAATCAGAAAAGGCCTTTCAGGGTTGTAATGTAGGTAGGATTGGGGACCAAAAAAGGCTTATTTTTGGCTTAGAATATGCGAAGGGTCTAACATTGGTGATCACTGCAGGTTTGCCGCCGATCTTGTCCCTTCTCGTCCAAAGAGCGTCTTTAGTCTTTGAAGTGCATCTTTGTCTTTAGAGAACGTCTCTCTCATGTCAAGACGGCGTCAACATCTTGTCTACACTTTCGTCATCTGAGTGTGACATGATTTGGGAGCATCTTTCGCAGTCTAGTTCCCTTGGAATTTTTACAATCAGATCTCACTAGTGACCTATACAAAGGTATCATGCCACTTTTTGGCATTTACAAGATCAAACACATGATTCACAAGTGTACAAGTATTTGGATGGGCATTGGCCTTGCTTTTACCAGGCACTTTGCTTTTTCTTGATGCCCAAGATTAAATTTTTCTCTCTTCTTTCTTTTTGAGACCCCATCTTTTCTTTTCTTTTGGGGATCAGAATTTTCAAATGAATGTGCTAGATGTATAGCTTGAATCTCAGCACTCGAACATCAATCTAGGAATTTTTCACAAATCCTGTGTTTTGAACTCTTTCTCTCTTGAAGTGACGTCGTTTCCACCTTGGAATATGCAATGATCACCAACGGGTTTGTGAAATGAACGTATAGGCTCAATTGGGCAGTGCGAAGGGTAAAAGTGTATAGGATAGAGAAACGAATGCTTTTCGTCATCCTAAAGCACCTGAATTACCATAGAAGTTAAAATGACAAGCAACACACGAAGATTGATGCAAGTCTGAGCAAGAGAACTTCTAACCATTTACCTCCTGATACCTCTGGACGTACCTCCAGTTTGCCCTACTGTGGGGTGGTTCTTGACAGGGGTATAGAATGAAATCGTCGTTCAAATGGTTATCAATGGTCACCTGTAGTGTTTATGATAGAGAAACGAATGCCTCCGTCGTCTCAATCCATGTAATCATTGCGAATAACCCTTACGTCCGTAGGTTAAGGTCTCGCTATCCTTACCATTCCACTTATCTCTTAAGTGTGTATGGGACGTGTTTGGACCAGGCTTGCCTCTTGTCTGAGGAAACATCCTTTTGAATGATTTAAACAACTTTTGTTTGGAAGAGTTCATTTTGCTTTCTCCAAAACTTACCCTCCAAGGGGATTTATGATGCACAATGCATATTTCAATCATGTTCGGATAACCTCCAAGTTTAAACATGAATGCCAATGATATGACTATGAGAATTTTGCGTCTTTCTAGACATGAGATTTGAATACATGCTAGATTCCAAGAAGCCTTCAAATTCTATCAATAAGGATTCCGACAGTCTTGTAAACCTAAAAGATTAGGGAAGGAATACTTACCTGCCCAGCGCGGCTAGGGATTCCTGAAAAACATAAAAGGAATATGTCAGTGTATGCTCTCGAATTTCAGAAAATTAGAACGATACACCTTACCCTTGATCATGCATTCCAATGGAAGTGGATAGATTCGCGAAAATCTGCATTTTTCTTAACAACACAAGATGGTTAAGTTGTTCTAAAATTTCTTAAAATTCTCAGTCTTTGGAGAAGAAGACGTGCACCTGACCACCATGACGTTAGGTCTCCTTGATCATGCGTTCCAACTTATCGCGACCCTGCTTCCTTGGATCCTGCAATATTGAACACATGCTAATGTATGCATAGATGCATGACATGCTTATGCAAAGACTATCATGAAGAGTAGGCTCAATTCGAGGCAGGGCATATGACCGGAATCTGATTTTATTTCAAGGGTAATATTTCTTCACAGCATCTGAATTCACAGGGTGCCCCAATTCTTCTCCCTCGGAGTTTACAAGAATTAATGCTCCTCCCGTGAAGATCTTCTTAATAATGTAGGGGCCTTCGTAATTTGGAGTGAATTTTCCCCCTGGATGGGTAGTACTTGGCAAAACTTTCCTAATTACCAAGTCATTTACTTCGAAGTTTCTGGTCTTGACCTTTCGATTGAACGCCCTGGCTACCCTCTTCTGGTAAGTTTGTCCATGGCAAATGGCTTTAAGACGTTTCCCATCTATTAAGTTCAGCTGTTCATATCTGTGCTTGAAATACTCTGACTCAGAGAGTTTATCTTCGGATAAGATTCTCAAAGAGGGAATCTTAACTTCTACTGGTAGAACTGCTTCTGTCCCATATACCAAACTATAGGGAGTTGCCCCTGTAGAAGTCCTGATCGACGTTCGGTAAGCCATCAAGGCGAAGGGCAGCCTTTCGTGCCAATCCCTGTAGTTTTCTGCTGTTTTAGCCAAGATCCTCTTGATGTTTTTATTGGCTGCTTCCACTGCCCCATTCATCTGTGGGCGGTAAGGAGATGAATTCAGATGTCGAATGCTAAAGTGATCCAGCAGACCATCGACAATCTTGTTGTTTAGGTTGGACCCATTATCTGTGATGATCGCTTGAGGGGTACCATACCGGGATATGATATCTCTTTTGACAAATCTTGCCACATTTCTTGCAGTGACATTCTTGTAAGAGCTGGCTTCTACCCATTTGGTGAAGTAATCAATCGCTACCAAGATGAAGCGATGACCATTCGAAGCCACATGATTAATAGGCCCTATCATGTCTATCCCCCACATAGAGAAAGGCCAAACTTCAGACATTTGGTGTAGTTCGTTCGGGGGTGCGTTAATCTTATCCCCGTATATTTGGCATTGGTGGCATGACCGGACGTGCTGACAACAGTCTGATTTGATGGTCATCCAATAATAACCTAGCCGCATGATCTTCCGGGCAAGGAGGTGGCCGTTCATGTGAGGCCCACACGCACCTTCATGAATCTCTTTCATGAGAATATTTGCTTCTTTGGCATCTACGCATCTCAGTAGAGTGGAATCGAACGATCTCTTGTATAGAATTTGTCCATTGAGGAAGAACTTGCTGGCCATCTTGGTTATGTATTTTCGGTCTCCTGACTGACATCCTTAAGGGAATTCCCTTTTCAAGAGGTAATTCTTGATGTCATAGTACCATGGCTCTCCATCACATTCCTCTTCGATTAGCATGCAATAAGCTGGCTTTTCAACAATGCCGATCCTCAGAGGTTCTATATCCAACCCTTTAGTCGTTTGTAACATCGAGGCTAGGGTGGCTAATGCATCTGCGAATTGGTTGTGAGACCTTGATAGGTACTCGAATGACACTTCTTCGAACTTGAGTATCAATTCTTCAAGGTATTCATGGTAGGGGATGAGTTTTGCATCTTTCGTCTTCCACTCCCCTTGTGTCTGTAGAATAATGAGCATAGAGTCTCCAAAGACCTGCAATCTAGGTATCTTCATGGAAAGGGCCAGTCGTAGGCCCAGAATGCATGCCTCATATTCTGAAATATTGTTGGTACAAGGAAAAGTTATCTTTGCCGCGACAGGGTAATGTTGACCATCTGGGGATATCAGTACTGCCCCAGTGCCTGCCCCTGATAGGTTAACAGCACCATCGAAATACATGATCCACTTATCCTCTGCTAAGTTCAGAATTCGGCCTTCTGTGTTCGTTACTTCAGGGGATTCAGTGCTCGATGGGTTTTCTGCCAGCATGTCTGCTATAGCTCTTCCTTTTACCGACTTCTGCGGAGAACATTTAATGTCAAATTCAGATAACATTACTTGCCATTTTGCCAGTTTCCCAATTAAAGCGGGTTTCTCCAGGAGGTATTTGACGGGGTCGTTCTCTGTTATGAACTGAATGTGATGATGTAGGGTATACTGCCTTAGTCTTCGTAGTACCCATACTGCTGCTACGCAGGCCCTTTCAACTGGTATATATTTTGCTTCAGATGGCGTGAATTTCTTACTCAGGTAATAAATGGCCCTCTCTTTTCCATCTATCGGGCTCGTCTGAGCAAGTAAGGCTCCCAAGGACTCTTGTCGTATGGTCAGGTATAAGGTCAATGGGTGACCGGGAATTGGTGGCACAAGCACCGGTGGTGTGATCAAATAGTTTTTGATCATTTGGAATGCCTTGCTGCACTCGGCGTCCCACGTTATTTTCGCGCCTTTCTTAAGCAATTTGAAGATTGGCTTAGCCACATCAGACAGCTGATTGATGAACCTGGCAATATAGTTCAATCTCCCTAGAAGGCTTCTCACTTCTTTTACTGTGGATGGAGTTGATAAATCGTGGATGGCCTGGATTTTTGAGGGATCAATCTCAATGCCCCTGTTGCTGACTATGAACCCAAGGAGTTTCCCGGATCTTGCCCCAAACACGCATTTGTTAGGGTTCAGCTTTAACTTGTATTTGCGCAGGCGCTCAAATAATTTTCTTAATACCTGTATGTGATCTTGTCCTTTCTTGGATTTAGCGATCATGTCATCAACATATACTTCAATCTCTTTGTGGATCATATCATGGAATAACGTGACCATAGCCTTCTGGTAGGTAGCCCCGGCGTTTTTCAATCCAAAGGGCATGACTCTGTAGCAAAAATTCCCCCATGGTGTGGTAAATGCAGTCTTGGGTTTGTCTTCTTGTTTCATGGAGATTTGGTTGTATCCCGAGAATCCATCCATGAATGAGAATAATTCATAACCCGCTGTACTATCCACCAATACATCAATGTGGGGGAGTGGAAAATCATCTTTTGGGCTTGCTCTATTCAGATCTCGGTAATCTACGCAGATCCGAACTTTTCCGTCTTTCTTCATGACGTGGACTATATTTGCAACCCAGTCTGAATATGGGATAGCTTCAATGAAGCCTACCCTAAGGAGTTTCATGACTTCTTCCTTAATCTTGTCTTCTAACTCGGCTTTCATCCGCCTACTGCCTTGTTTGACAGGTTTGATGCCAGGATCCGTGGGCAATGCATGTTCCACAATCTTAGGATCAAGGCCTGGCATATCCGCGTAAGACCATGCGAAGATGTCTTGATATTCTTTTAGTAGCTTGGTGAACTCGAGCCTTTCATCACGGGATATGTGTCCGCCGATCTTGACCTCTTTGACGTTCACGGTGTCTCCCAAATTAATGACAATTGGTTCTTCTGAGGTAGGAGGCTTTGACTCTTCAAAGGTGTTCCAATCCCTACGGATAGACGCGTAATCCTCGTCTTCATCTTCCTCAATGTTATAGGAGTGGTTAATGGAGGGATCCGAATTTTGTAACAACCTGGTATGCATGTTTGAGATGATATGCCTGAAATGTCATGAGTATGGTTAGTTTGTGCTCAGTAAAAATGACATGCATGATTATGTAAAGTCTTTTTGAAAAAGTTTTTCGAAATAGATGTAGGTACAGATGGGACTAATCCTCATGTCATTGGATATCCCGGCCCCTTGAAAATCTTTTGAAGATTAGGAATCATATGGAAAATCAGGCCTCAAGCTTCTATATGGAAGACCATTATCATCATCGGGCTGATTCGTGGTTCCATATGTCCTTAACAAAACATGCGTGGTTTTATTGAATGCGAAATGGGCCGTGTTACAAGATGTGCTATTTGGACCAACGGCCGGAGATCCAAAGACGTTTTCTTATGCGTTCAATAAGGAAAGAAGATACAGTGAAATGCAGAAAGTTCTAAACGCAGTATTTAAAGATGAAGGAAGAGTCTATTTACTCAGAAGAAGTGGCTTCACTGTCCAACCACTCCATGATGACATTCACAGAGTCATCTTTGAGAAAAGGATTTGTCAGATCTGGTTCCATCGGCGAAGTGATACCCTCTTCAGATAGCCATTTGGAGTTCTGGTCGAAGTAGGTATTTAAGGGATTCTTGAACATTCGAGACCTTCCCTTCCAGGTTGGAGAACCGATGAATGAGCTATTCGGGCTGTTTTCGCCTCCACGGCGTCCCAGGCTTTTGCTTCGGCCTCGGCCTGTTGCTTTCGGGACAGAATCATTCATGGGATACTTCTGGTACCCCAAGCCCATTTTATGTGGATTAGCCTTCAACTGTAGCGGGGCATTTATACCCTGATTATGTTTGCCTAGGCCTTTTTCAGGATTGAACCCGTATGCCAGCAGCATCTTAGCTGGTAGAAGACTGGCTTCTGAGATGTAAGGAGTTCTCAACTTCGACCCTACTGGGGTATGAACTGTTGCTACCAACTCTAGGGAGTGATAGCTCGCTTCAGTTTTCTCTTCAGGCTCAATATAGGGAATGGCACTGTTCTGGTATGCCTGGAGGTCGACTTCCCCATGTACGGTAATCACCTTCCCATCTACAACGAAACGTACTTTTTGGTGCAGGCTCGAAGGGACAGCTCCTGCTGTATGGATCCAAGGTCTTCCTAGCAGGAATCCAAATGCACTGGGTAGATCCATTACTTGAAAGTTTATAGAGAACTTTGTCGGGCCGATGAATACGTCAAGCTCGATCTCTCCCTCTACAGTCTTCCTCATGCCGTCGAATGCTCTTACAGCTGTCTTGGATGCCTTGACCATCTCTTCATTGATTCCCAGCCTCCTTATGGTAGCCAAAGGACAGATGTTAAAGGCTGATCCGTTATCGATCAATACGTGTGCCACTCTTTTGCCGTTACATTGGGCAGAGATGTATAAAGCTTTGTTGTGCCCTCTTCCTTCCATGGGGAAGTCCTCGTCAGAGAAGCTCAATTGGTCTTTTAAGAGAATTGCCCCTACAAAGTCCCCTAGTTGGACCTCATTAATTGTTTCAGGGACATGTACTTCATTGAGTACCTTCAGTAGTGCGTCCTTGTGCTTCTCTGAATTGATGAATAGGTCTAGCAGGGATATCTGAGCGGGCATCTTCCTCAGCTGCTCTATCACTTCAAACTCACTGGTTTTGATGATCGATACGAGCTTTTCAGCATCTTCCTTTGAGACATCTTTTTTTTCGGATTCACCCTCTCTGGGGGCATAAAATCTTCCAGACCTCATTATTGCATCTACTTGTGTGGTCCCATAGTCCCAATGAACAGCTTTGGGATCATACTCTTCTACTGGGGGGACTTTTATCGTTACAGTTGTCTGATGAGGTATCTCTGGTCCTGACGTGTCGCTTTCTTCCTCCTGAGGCAATTGAATTACAACAGGCCTCACTGGGCAATCTTCTACCTTGCCCAGGCTATCCAGCTCATCCAATCTGATCACCACGGCCGTGGCTACTTCGATCATCAATATGGTGTTGTCGAGTTCTTCCATACCGTTTGAGGTTTCTGGTTGAGAGAGATCATACATACCTCCCCATCCGTCCGGTATGATGTCTTCAATCTTCTGATAAAAGCTGGGAGGGGCCGAATATTTCACCTTGAAATTGTATCCTCCAAAATCTTGACCCAGGTTGTCTATAATTTCGCTCTTCTCAAGTGCGTCAACCATAAACTTGAGGTCTGCTAGACTTCTCCTCCTGGCTTCTATTTCGTCTTCTTCAAATTCTTCTTCTGATTGAGTGGCCGGCCCCAGATCGTTTGCCAATTTCTCACGTGAGGTACCACAGGTGCTACTATGCTCAGCTGTGATCAAGAAGTGGTTTCCTTTCAAAGATAGAGATGCTTCAATCCCTTCAAATTCTTCATCAGTAATATCGGACACTATCCCCAAGCTCTTCATCTTGTCGATACACAACTTCTTTTGGTCGGTTGATATCTCCCCTTTTTTTGGGTATGATGAAGCGATTGTTAGCAGGGTGTCCAGCTTAGGCACATCTATCTTCAGTTTAAGGTAGTCTTCTTCTTCTTCAGTGAATATTGCCCCTACTGTTTGGTGATCTGGCAACGGATTTTCTTGCACATTTGGGCTGCATTGTCAAATTTCAAAATCTGACTATCAATTAGGGCTTGCACTTTCAACTTCAGGACATAGCAGTTATCCACATTATGCCCTCTTTCGCCCATATGGTAGGCACATGTCTGGCTCTCATCAAAGCCAGGATATCTTGCGGGGTTTGCCCTAGGTGGTTCTTTTGCCACCAAGTGTTGCTCCAGCAGCATCGGGAGTAGCTTGGATAAAGGTCTCGGGAGCTGAGAGAATTGTCTCTGGGGTTGCTTTCTTCTAGGCTCTTGTACCTTTGGCGCTGACCAGGATGATCCGCCTTTGGCCTGATTAGAATTGCCAAATGGCTTTAACTTGTGGGGATCTGGTATAAATGCTATGTCCAGTCCGGCTTCTCTTTCCTTTCTCAGAGGATACTGCTTCCTAGTAGGAGCTTCCTGAGGCCTTCTTTCTTTCAAGGCCCATTCCAGCCTCTCAGCAACCTTAATCAGGTGTGCGAATGTCTGACATCCAGAAGTGTTCAGTCTGTCAAAGTATTCGTAGGGGAGTGCTTTTAGGAATAAGTCGATCAGCTCCTCTTCTGGGATTGAAGGCTTTACTTGGGTAGCCAAGGCTCGCCACCTCTGAGCATATGTCCTGATCGATTCGCCCCTCGCTTTTGAAGTTCGTAGGAGGTCTTCTCTTGTTGGGGCTGTAGCCGTGTTAAATTTGTACTGCCTGAGGAAGTCTTCTGCAAGGTCCTCCCATCCGTCATAATCCTCTAAGTCTAGCTCAATAAACCAAGCCAGAGCGGCGCCAGCCAAACTCTCTTGGAATGTGTTCATTAACAACGGAATGTAATCCGAGTAGTGCGCCATCTTGCGCAGGTAGTACTTGAGGTGGGCACGGGGACAGCCTGTCCCGTTGTATTTTCTCACGAACTCTGGCTCCCTATAGTCAGGAGGAGTCTCTATTTTAGCAAAAGGAGATATTTTGTCGAAGCGGGCCAGCTCATAGCCTTGACTGCTCAGGCATTCTTCGATCTTGGCCAATCTCTTAGCCTCTGCCTCTGTCTTCACAGTTTGTTTTCCCTTCTCCTCCTTTTCAAGGTTGATGACAACAGGCGAGGCTTTTTGTTGTGCCCGACTATTTGGTTTATGAACGTTTTCCTCTGTATGTTGGGTATCCCTGGTTGCTTCTTTATCTGTTACATCAGGTACCATGGAAGGGCCTGAGTTGTTCTGATTGTGGGCGGTTGTCTGTCTAGCTTGGTTGGTCTCCAGCATGGCCTTAATGTCAGCCATCATAGTCGCCAGGGCAGTCATCTGAGATTCCAACATGCCTACGCGCGGAGTCAATTCCTGTTGTTCCATTCTCGTCTTTAGGCGGGTACGTGTCGCGACCCGTCCGAAAGCGGACGCGGCTAATGGATTACCGATCGCGGGCCTTGGATCAGCGCGGGCCCTCCCAGGCCCATACCAAATCGCGGCGGGAGTATTTTTCAGAAGGATTCGACGATAAGGGTCGATCGCTTTCGACCTTCGGTGTGGTCGTGGTGGCATGTGCAACTTGTGCATGCATTTGGAGTCGCCACCGGTCTTTATTGGAGGGTAGACCGGAAACCTTACTGACCGATTGGGAGAGGTCGATCAGTTCTGCGGGACCAGAGATTTTGGGTTCGGGGACTTGGTTACGTCGGTGTCATTACCAACGCCCTTTCGGTACCTAACGCAAGTGATTTTCCTAGCTAAGAGTTCATGCAGGCGCAATTTTAGGTGAGGTAGGCTTGATTCAGGGTTTCATGCAGATTGGAAGACTGTTCCTATCAATCACAATCAATTTAAATGAAAGCGCAATCAAGTACATAAATAAATCACTTCAATGCACATCAATTCAAGTCAAAGGCCTCCTAGTATAGCCATAAGGGCTTAAGGAATGCGTGATTTAGGACCAGGGGCAAAATTGGAAGATTTGGGAACGATTAGCCCGAAGGGCAAAATCGTCAATTTTTGGAAGATTTGGATACCGAATTACCCAAAATATTCCATGGCCAGTTGTTCGTGGCCATTTCCCATTTTTGAGAATTTTTTGGAATTTCCTGATTTTTCTTCATTTTTTGAGAGACGATTCGCCCAAAGGGCGAAATCGTCATTTTTAAGAAGGATCGGGTTCAAAACACCCGGGATGAGCCTTGGCCAGTTGATTGTGGCCATTTCCTATTTTTTGGGATTTTCCTGAATTTTTTTAGAATTTTTCTCCTTTTTTTTTGGATTTTTCTGTTTTATTAATATTTTTTGTATTTTCAGAAAATATTTTAACAAAAAGCATATCATTGGCAATAGACAACACTCAACCAGATACATAAGCTAACTACTGAACTGAGATAAATACATGCAAACCAAATCTATAATGGCGACATTTTAGAAAAATAACCCTGATATACGGATCGGGTACGTAAAACATACCGGATTGGACATCGGCCTTCAATCGCTCAGCTCCAGCCAGCGACCATCTCCATGCCCGTTACCTAATTCAAAGTGTTGCGGATATCGATTCCCAATTTCAAAGTGAGGATCGGAGAAAGAACGATTCGCGAGCGAGGACTTGGACTCCTTTCTCTTTCTCAGTGATCTTCCAAACCGAAGTTTCTGGATGAAGGTTCCTTTTTGACGTTTTCTGGAACCCAAAAACATATGCAAGCCAATCAAGTATATCAGTGATGGGCTGACTCCTCTGCTTTGGCATTACCAAATTATCATCCTCAACGTCCTGCGGCCCCTGATCTCGGGGCATTGGAAGATTTTCCACGTTGCGTATGGCCCAAAGCGCAGCCTTAATCTCAGAAAGTTCCATAATTGCAGGTTTAACCCCAATTGCATATAATGGTAAAATGTTATAGTGTACATACTGTTCTTTTTTTTTTCTCAACTTCTTCAGCATACCTTTTTGTCTGAACATCAATCTTTGAGGGACGCACTACGGTTTTCAGAACATCATATAACACTGTGGCAATCTGATATATCTTTGCCATTTCTTCCGGCTTTTTGGTGTATTGGGCATCTTTGATATTTTTTTCATAGAACATCTGGTAATACAACTGGATTTCTTTAGGATCAGAACTGGCAAGCCGAAATTCCGTCTCCTCTTCTTCCTTCTCAAGCCTGTGTAAGAGATAAGTCTTAAATTGGCGAACGCCCCGTCCAAGTGATCTTGGATCCATCGTATGAGCCTTCTCAAACGCAAGAAAGCGACACAAATATGCGACCCTCGGATTCTCCTTCTCGACCTCGTTGGCCACGCGGAGGATCGGCACGACGGGCGCGAGAGAAGAGGGCACCAGCTCGCTGTCGACGATGGAGCTGTCCTCTTTCGGCAAATCGACCATCATCGTCTGCGCTCTCGTCATTTTCCCGGACAGCGACCGCGGCGGGGCGGAGCCCGGCTCCAGCTTGCTCCCGCTCGAGCTAGCCATCCGCGACGGCGGTTCCCCACAGAGAGGCCACCTCTAGCGTCACCGGCTCCGGCGGCGATTTGGGTTCTTACTGGGCGAGTCAGTGTCCAGCGATTAGCAGTCGTTCGGCTCTGCTTGTGTGGGTCTCGAAGACTGATGTGGACTGCCCCCATCGTCATCTTTTCCGCCAATTATATACGCAGAGAGAGAGAGAGAGAGAGAGATACTTTGGGTGGTGAGTGGGGAAAAGGGAGTTGCTGTTCGTGCTTTCTTTTTTTTTTTCTTTTTTTTTCTCTAGTGCTGGAAATTATAGATTAATCTCTCTCTGCCTGATGGAGACCTCCCTCGCGTCTTGTGTAAAGTGATGGACTTGAAGGAGAACGTGGATCCCCTTTTCTTTTAAAAACTCATCTTCTTCTCTCTTTTGGCGCCGTTTCGTTCCACTTTCATCCCACTATTGTCGGCCAGTTCTCATTTTTTTAGCCATCCCAATGCATCACACGTTGATTGACAAAATGAATAAGGAATGGCTCTACGAGAAAATAGATAAAATAAATTTGAAAAATACTAAAAAATATTTTTTGTTCAAAATTGGTCCCCAAGGCTAGGCCAAGGCTTCCAAAGTTGATTTTGTGATTTTATGACCTTTTTTATATTTTTAATTAATTTTAAAAAATAAAAATCGCAATAACATATGGTCAAAAATCAGGTGTCAACAGCTGCCCCTCTTTGAGAGGAATCTCGTTAGAGGTTTCTCTCAAAGATAAGGTGGCACATGATTCCTAACCGACTCAACTGGGGAAAATGAGAGAAGAGATGCTACGACATTGAATTCTTAAGGCCCTTCGAGGAAATCTCAAATTAATCCCCGGTTTGCTCTAACAGTTGAACATGGGCCGGAGTGAGAGAGGCTTACTTGGAGCTCACCTGTCAAATGTTGCCCGCTGTGACGACTTTCAAGAAGATACCTAGGACTCGTCATTCAGAATATCCTAGGGAGATTAAGTTCTGACCTGTATGGTAGGTCATACCATTGTGGAATTCCTAACTGGTAGGAATCTAAAGAAGGCGCATCCTACACTTTGGGATTTGCCAAGTAATTTGATCCGTAGGGTGGATCGGGCCTTTGTGTTGATTCTTACGGCGGTATTTACCAATGAGCTGACCCTTATGGCGGTTTCTACCATGTTTGATCCTTCAGGCGGTTTCTACCTTGGTTTGACCCTTCAGGCGGTATCTACCGTTGAGTTGACCCTTCAGGCGGTTTCTACCATGAATCGACCCTTCAGGCGGTATCTACCTTGTGTTGACCCTTCAGGCGGTTTCTACCTTGGTTTGACCCTTCAGGCGGTATCTACCGTTGATTTGACTTTGAAAAGGGGTCTCATGACGAGGGTTCTCCACGTCCGATGAGACTGCCAGATTTTTGAAAAGGGGTCCCGAGACGAGGGTTCTCCACGTCATGCTAGGACTTGGGTCTGTTGAGGCGACATTCTGGGAGCTGGGTTCTCCGGGTATCCTGCAGAAAGTTCAAACCTGAAAGATTTTTCTTCACCAAGAAAATGTTAATAATCTTTGGGAAGACAATAATTGTCCAATTGACAAAATTTTATGACTTAAGTTTTAGTCATGAGATGTGCATTTTGATGCTGGAGGTTATCCAAAACATTTTCACAACATGCAAATGTGATCACAAATCCCTTGCATGGAAAATCTGGATCCACAGTTTGAAAATTCCCAAAAAGAGTTTGCTCAAAACGTCAATTGGAATATTTCTCGACAAGGAGGCCATCTCACCTGTTTTGAGGTGATGATTTTTAGGGGATGCACTCAATTCCCTACTGACCTGTGCCTAGGTTTTAGGCTCATTCGCAGCGCATACATTTTGATCGGTCGGGAGGTCTTCCACGGGACCGTAATGTTGGGCTTGGATATTGGTTTTCAAGGGGGACCCGCTTTGGAGTCGGGGCCATCGAATGAAAATCTTCACCATCTGCTCCGGGTTTACAAGTCAAGAACCCTGCAAAATGAGAAAGAAAGAGTCTTGCTCGTACTTCTTCGAGCTAAGCTATATGTTAACCCAAGTGTCTTAGTCAGAGAAGACGGTTTCAGGGTTGTAACATTGGTAGGATTGGGGACCGAAAAAGGCTTGTTTTTGGCCCAGAAATCACGAAGGATTTGACATTGGTGATCATTGCAAATTTGTCACATGTCTTTTCCATTCTGCATCTTCCATTTTTGAGGTGTGCAACCGCTTTTGAGGTGTGCACAAGTCCTTTAGAGAACGTCTCTTGTGGTATTAAGAGATTTGACAATTCTGTCCGTGTTTTTGCACCACGGCTGACATCGTTTGGGGAGCAGTCTTCTTGATCTGACTCCTTTATGAGTTTTTCTCTCTTCCCAACTAGGCTTTATTGGGGATCAATCAAACAGTTTTCACGAGCATCGGCCTTGCTTTTACCATGCACTTTGCTTTTTCTTGATGCTGGGGATTTTTTGTTGAAATCCCGCCTTTTCTTTTCCTTTGGAACTACGATGTTCAGAAAATTGTGCTAGATATACAACTTGAATCATAGCACATTTAAACGCCGATATGAGATTTTTCTATAAATCCCATCTCTTGATTTCTTCCGTTCTTGGAGTGATGCAGTTTCTATCTTGAAACATCCCATGATCACCAACAGGGGTTTATGAAATGAATTCGCAGGCTCAACTTGGCTGTGCAAAGGATATGGTGTGTGGGATAGAGAATGAATGCTTCTCGTCATCCTATGGCACTTGGATTACCATATAAACAACACACAAAGATTAATGTTAGTCCGAGCAAGAAAATTTCTAACCATTTTCTCCTGATGCTGCTGGACTTACTTCCCTTTTGCCTCGGTGTGGGGTGGTTCTTGACAGGGTTAAGAATGAAAACCGCCGTTCAAGTGGGTTGTCAACGGTCACCTGTAGTGTTTATGATATGAAACGAACGCCTCCGTCGTCCCAATCCATGTAATCGCTGCGAATGGTCCCTACCTCCGTAGGTCCAGATTTTACTATTTGATTCGCTCCACTCATCTCTCAAGTATATGTAGGATGTGTTTGGATTTGAGCTTGCCTCTCTTTTGAGGAAACATCCTTTTGAGAGTTTTGAACAACTTTTGATTGGAAAAATCTCTTTCGTTTTCCCAAAAATTTTACCCGTCAAGGGGATTTTATGGTGCACAATGCATGTTCAGACAACCTCATGTTTCAAAACATGAATGCCAATGAAGTTAGAATTCCATGTCTTTTCTAGACATCAGATTTTGAAAGCTTTTTTCTTTTTCTCTCTGTGTTTTTGGTTTAACATCTTCAATGGATTGGGGGAAAGGGATACCTACCTGTCCACCATGGCTGGAGATCCCTGAAAATGTAAAAGAAGCATATCATTGTGTGTTCACGAATTTTTTGAAAATTGAAACGATACATCCTACCCTCATATACCCTAACAGGTAGTATGTGGGATGTAAAAACTCATTCGTCTCCAAGGCGATTCCCCTGTCAAGGATAAAAAATAAGTGTTAATTCATATTCCCAAATTCAAGACAAATTGGGACGATACAAC
This sequence comes from Rhodomyrtus psidioides, assembly GCA_021437785.1. Lineage (NCBI taxonomy): Eukaryota > Viridiplantae > Streptophyta > Magnoliopsida > Myrtales > Myrtaceae > Rhodomyrtus > Rhodomyrtus psidioides. The sequence goes on along the minus strand of JAILYB010000003.1, from coordinate 13,714,701 downwards.
TTTACTCTTGATTTTCATCCCATTCTGATGTTGCGTATTGATATGAACAACCTCTATCAAATCCGCCTATCCATGCTTGGAGTGTTTGTAACATCAATGGTTCATCTGCCCCCAGTTGGGCAGCGTCTGTTCTGCTATTTGAACGCATGACTCATTGAGTGATTTATCCATGTTTATCATCTGAGAAGGAAAAGAAAGAATACATTACTTCGGTATTCGATTGAAGATCGTTTAGGAACGATACATCGTTTTACCAAATAGGTGGCTTCGCGGCCAAACGTATTTCGTGTTGAAGGGGTAGATCCCATTATGCTCAACGGGTGATAATTATGGTTCATGGAACTTGCTCCACGGATTAAGTGATTAATCCACGGCCTTCGGCTTGAAGATGCTCAAAGGGTGATGTTGACACTCACGCGCAATTAGTTCTAGATATTAATGAAAGATGTTCCCGTGGGAACCTTACAGTGCGATCAACAACATATGCAATAGGAGTATTCAACCCCTTTTCTCGAAGCATTTTTCATCGAGTAGCCATGCCTTGCATCAGACGTTTGATCACCGGCCTCGCGTCACCACTGCGATGGTCCTCCGGCTCCAAATTGATCGAGCCAAAGATTGAACTCATCGCCAAGGAAATTGCTCGGGTCTTCGAGCCATTGATGTTCAAGTTGGGTATCAACGATTGTTGGGGGCAGATTTCTTTCATTGCCTTCGTTGTGAGGGATTGGAGTCTTTGAGCTGGAACCTTCATCATTGCCCTGTTGGGGTTGAGACATACATTCCCGAAGAGTATTGATCCAAGTGTCCAGCTCCTCATCAAGGAAATCACCTGTTCTTTCTAGCCCTTGGTGCCCAGATTGGGTGTCGTCGACTATAGGCGAGGGATTCCTCTCTTTGCTCTCGCCGTGAGCAATTTGACCCCTCGAATTGGAACTTCCTCCGATGACCGGCAGGTTCATATGTGCACTCTCTACCAATGCCAGATCCGCTTCAGGGACAGCATTAATGACTGATTCGCGCTCAAACTGAGGAATTTCTATGTGCTGGAACTGTGGCATATACTCCTGAGGAGTATTGAGATAGCTCGGCGGAGCATTCTGATTTGGGTTAGAGGAGTCGCTGACACGACTGCTAGTCCCGTCATTGCTGAAACACGGTTGGGTGCTCTTGGCTCTCCAATCATCATGGTTGTAACTCTGCCCAGCACTTGAGCTCCAACTGGCTTTATGATGGTTTAACGCTATCCTTCCATCCCTTAGCAATCTCCTATAGTACTTGAGGTGAGACTCAACGTTAATTCTAGAGAGCCCCGGCACATTCATAATCTCGAGTATGCGCAGTGGGCTAGCCGAATCAACTCCCAGTTCTCGAATTGCATCAACAAATTTGGTGTGAAGCTCATAGGTCCAGTAAAACCTTGTTCTCTTATCACCCAAAATATCGTCAATACTTCGGTAGCTATTCTCTACGGGATCTAGTCGTTTCAAAAGTTGTCCAGGGAGGGACTCACCGACTTTGGATTGGCTGGCTGCGACAGCGAGTTCGTCATTGAGAGAATTCCCCCTGTGATGATTCATATCCCATTTCTCAGAGGATGTTGGTGTTGATCCTATGGTGTTGACTTGCTCATGCAGATCTCCGGGGGTATCTGGCTGTGTCGGAAAATGCTGTGGAGAATACGGTAACAGCTGAGCGTTATTCGTCAACAGGGATGGTTCATCGAGGAACACCTCGCCGAGGACAACAGGATTACCACAATTAAGGCAGGTGGCCTTGGTCAGAGCTTCCTTATATCTCGCGCTTTCAGCTTGAAGCTTCTCATTCTCCTCCTTCAGGACTAGTAACTCATGGTCTGCGTATTGCTGTTTCACCCGGGTTCGTTTGTTGGCGAACCAAAACTTGACCTTCGAAAGCTCCAATCCTATCTTTCGGCTCAACTCCATTTTCTGTTGTCTGCTTGGAGTGGGGCATTCATTGAAGAAAGCTTCGAGCTCTAGGATTTGGCCTGGAGTGTGGCGTTGTAGTTGCTTCCTTTTCCGGCTCCGGTCATCATTGTATACTCCTTCTTCGTAGCTGAAACCTAGAATTTCATCGCTGGAGGAGTCAGTCTCTATGGCCTTCGGGCAGGATTCAGCTCCAGGATCTTCAAAGTCTCCCAGCAGTTCGTGCTCAGAAATGTCCAGGTCGGGCGTTTCTAGCAGATGGGAATAACTTTTAAACATGATGGATCGGGGTATCTCGGGCTGATCTAGTTCACTCAGCTTTCTCAATTCGCTCTTACGTGTTTGCTCACTCTAGAAATTTTCTCAAGTGATTGTGCGTGTCCTGGAACCATCCTTCAGGCTGCATATGAAGACCAGCAAGCAAACGCTCCTCCCGAGATTCTGCAATTACTCATCGTCTGTATTCCCCTTTCTTTTTCCTCGTGATAGGATCACAAACTCTCTTGCATTGATTCGGTTTCATCGAGTATTACGCTCGTCCCCTAGTTCAGTCTTCAAAGTGGTGGGTCTACAATCTTTCGGCGCCTTTATGATTTGCTAGGCCCGAGAACGTGGGGAGCAGCGGTGGACCCGCAATTAATGACTCCGTTTAATTCATTTAGCTCCATGGGAATTAACGCTATGATCTTCTCTCAACCCCTTTTCATCGTTCAAACGAAAGTGACATTTTCCCTGTGCATGCTGTTACTCTTCATTTCAGCATCCCGGGCGCTTGGTGAGGAATGAGTTCGTGGCCACTCAAAATTTTAAAGACCGTCTCTGGTTTCAGACTTAATCTAACAAGGGATCATCACAACTGAGCATGACGATGTTCGTCGATAGCGTTGGTTTTAATATAGAATTAACTATAGTCATTAAAGAAAAATGTTCCCGTAGGAACTTTACAACGGATAAAATGAGTGATCTACTCGTAAACATGTTCTTCTTCCTATGGGTGTTCGTAGTGACCGACCCATCGTGCCCCGAGCCAGGTGCTAGATCATGGCTGTCCAAGCATGCCAGCTTCCCACTGATTGAACAAGGCATCGAGCCCCTCATCGAAGAAGTCGTCTGTCGTGGGTTGACCAGCGGCAGGCAGAGCACCAGCCGACTGTTGCTCGAATGGAGGAGTGCGCACTCGATGTACTTGTGACACGCGCTCTTGAGAAGTGTTGAAATGGCCTGGGAGGACATTCTGATCAGCTTTCAGTTTGCCGGTGGTCGGGTTGCTAGCTTGATTGATGCTTAGATTTGGCCGGGTATCTCTCGATGCCTGAGCATTACAATGGCGGTCGCCCCTAGCTTTTGAGCTCGAGACGGATTCCTCCCGGTTTAGCTCCGCTCGACGTTGTTTTAATAGCTTTCTGTAGGCAGCGAGGTGATTCCTGACCAGCTCCTTACTAAGCCCCGGTACATTCATGGCCTTAAATATGCGCGTCGGAGTTGCTGAGTCGATCCCCATTTGGTGAACCACGTCTAGGAATCTGGAATGCAGTTCAGGGGGCCAAGCGAACCTCCTCTTATCGTGGCCCAAAATTGCATCGATGGCTTGACGACTGATTAACTCATCTTCAGCAGGACCCGACCCTATCGAAAATTGTTGTGCATGAGGCTGATATGCTTTGAGCTGGTCGGCGGTAACATCCAGCTCCTTGAAACTATAACTCCAATCAAAGCGATGCAAATCCCATCCCCCAGGAGGCATTTGTATCATCTTCGTAGGATCATCCTGCTCATGCGTGACTCCGGCAAAATCTGGTTGAGCAGGAGATGCCCCGAGGGAGTAAGGTGGTAAATGAACGTCTTCAATCATCGCGTGAGGCTTATCGGGGAATATCTTACCGAGGGCGACGAGGTTATCGCAATGAGGGCAAACGGTAATATTGAGAGCTTTTTCATACCTCATGTTTTCTGTTCGCAACTTTTGGTTTTCTTCCTTTAAAATCTCGACCACCTGACGTTTGCGTTGAGCCTTCGATTTGGATCTCCTATTTTGAAACCAAAACTGGATCCTCGACTGATTAATCCCCAACTCCCGGCTCAATTCAATTCTCCACTTCTTTTTCATGTAATGGCTTTTACTGAAAAGGGTTTCCAGCATTTGGGTTTCCTCCTGAGAGTATTGGTGAGGACGTCTTCTTTTCCCGAGTTGAACATCGTGGATGTCGTTGTCGTCGTCGCCGTGATCTTGATTTCCGTTGCCAGAAGTGTTGGGCTCCATGGTTTTGGCGTTAGACTTGATCTTGGAATCTTCGAGATCCCTCTGTAGTTCAATTTCTGAGATTTTTGAGTCAGTCGCCTCTAGCAGCTGACAATAACCTCTTAAATAAGTTGGATTGAGAAATGTTTGATTGGTTCTTGCCCACTCAGAGTTCTCCACTCTCTCATGTATGCTCACTCCCTATAAAGTTTTCTTCGAGTGACTTCGTATGTTTAGGAGACGCTCTTCAAGCATCATTAGGCAAACGTTCCCCCTCAAGACTTTGAATTTCTCGCTTAGCTTTTCAACGTGATGGGACTGCCAAATCCTGTTAGGGCTCTCTTCGATAGTTGCGCTTACCTCCCACCTAACTCCAATAATGATGATCCCGACAAATCTTTTACATCTTTTAATTGATGAACCGGAAATCGCGGACCGAAACGAATCCAATGGTTCTCGTGAGGGGACCTCCTGCTTTACCCCCCTAACTGGGCTCCACCAGCATTATTACTGAGACCCTTCATCATCCTCGAGTTGCTATAAAATGAGGAATTAATGTATGGAAGGTTAACGTTCTCGCATAATCAGCTTCTTCCTTCTAATCTCTCTGTTAAACTCGTCTTATTCTCAAGCCAACCCAACGCAAATGGCCTCCTCTCCCGTACGCACTTTTTCAACTGATGTCTTGGCCCAGTGGGAAAAGCTTTACAACCTACTAGGTCGCGGTTATGCGCACATAACCGATCATTCTGCAACAGAGGATGAAATCTGTGTCCTGCTCGAGGACCTTGATACCACTTCTCTCGAAGGTACTACACTGGGGAGGGAATATAGAACTTTCCCGACTCTCTTTGCACACTCCTTAGAGGCCTATCGTGTTGCTAATCGGGAGGTTCTCGTGGCTCGCGTCTTGCGGGCTCGTTATGAGGATCGATCTGATCATTTGGTGCTGACCAACTATCTGGTTGATAGTTACAAAAAGGCCGTCGAGTTTGCTAATGAGCGGGTCGCGACGTTGCTTCGCGAGAGGAGAAATCTGGTGGATCAATTGGCCATATCCCTGACCACCGGCGAGCATGACCGCCGCAACGTCCTGTTGAGGCTTCAGAGCGACTGGCAGGAAGAACGGCTCGACAAGATAACCGAGGACATAGCTCGCGGGAATGGACTGGTTCGGGACCTGGAAGTAGTCACCGAAGAACACGAGGCCAAGGTCGTCGAAGTTAAGGGAGAATGCAGAAGTCTTCTCCTCAGGCTTGCCGACCACAACATGCGGAGCTGGGAGTATGAGCAGAGCATTAATAACATGGAGGGTCAGTTGGGATCCTTTGTGTCGTTAATTAGGGCTCATTTTGGCTTTACTTTTCCACCCCGACTTGTATGACCTGCTTCTGAAAACCCTCCGCTGAGCAAAATAAATGAAAGTTCTCGTGTGTGTGTTTTAACTTCTGTATGGTTCATTTCTTCGAGCATCCAAACATCTTCAACTTGAGTGAGCCGAACCATAATAGCAATAAGCCGAGCAAATACGTCCTGATTTTATAACTCGCTCATGATCAGATGGAAGAATAGTTGCAGATTTGTCCAAGAAAAGATTTCTCTATACTACTTGTTTTTCACCTGCAAATAAAAAGACAGAATCAGAAGGAATAATTTGAAAAAGAAAGCATAGACCCCTTTCAATCTTATGCTTGCTTGTGATTAATAAGGACAAGAACTTTTACAAGGGTTTTAATCTTGTGCGAAAAGTTTTTATCAATATTCCTCGAAAGAAAGCATACTATTGAAAGGAACGTAATTCACGATAATCGCTTTTGATTAATTTCGAGAGGAATGACTTACTCAAAAGTGCAAGACATAATAACGCGTTTTAAATTCAATTGAAGATATGGCATCCAAATTAAGGTCGTTCGCTAAGAACGAAAGTAGTTTGGACATCTATTTCGTCATTAAATTTGAAACTACGCTGATATTCTTGATCAATTATCGTGAATTACCAGTGGTGTACAACATGCATGAACCAATTCAAGTGTGTAGTTCCTTCTAGCGAAATTGGGGTTGGATTACCTCACATGACCAAAAGGTCGTGCAAGATTTCCAATTTTAATTTCCTCTAAAGGAATTATAAACTTGACTTGGGAGTATTCGGATGATTAGAAAAAATGCCACTATCACATTCCAATGACCCGTCAAAAGAAATACAACCAAGTTCCATCTGAATGTATACACCAATAGATCCCTAATACAATCACTCTAAGGGGTGAGATAGAGAAAACCTCAGTAAAAATAAACCCTATACAAGAGGACTAGTAATGGAAAATGAAATAAAGGAATGTGATCCTAACGTTTAAGGATGCCCCAGTTTTGATCTGTGCCTTCAGGATCACTTGCCCCAACTCGTCATCTTCATTGGATGATACCTCAATAATGTCCATAGTATGCTCCTTATCGCACACTCGGTGTTCGTCGTGGGATATCACCCTCCTCGTCTTCTATCAAGGACGTTAGGGACAAACGCACATATCTATCCTCGAAATGGCATTTAATCTAATCACCAGAATGCAATAAATGAAATGCATATATCTATATGAACAGTGATAGATTTGGGGGAATAGAGAGTCTTACCAACCCAACACGTCGACTTATTGTGCGGTTTTAGGTGTACCAACCGCCCAGAGACATGCGCATGAAACAGGTGATGGTAAACTTCTAAAAATCAGAGGGTTCGGCACCTAAGGTTAAGGTTCCCACCTCGAGTTCTAGAAAGAGCCGATTCCATTGTACAGCTATCGTTGCATTGGGACTCGATCCATAGTTCGAAGTGAGCGGAATTGAAAAGTGGATTACCCCGTGTTTTTCCTCACGGAGATTCCATTTTCAATTCCTTCTATTGTGTTCCTAAAGGCGGCGCCCGGGGTTTTAGGCGCGGTTGTGTGTGTCCACGTGTCGTGATCATCACAATGCAAGTCACGCACAACAGTTTATCAATCAGCACTTCAAATCATCCACACAACATACATTCATACGCCCAACCTGCATAAGACAATGTTAATCACGGACTACACCCCTTATTTCTCCAATCTGCAAAAACATATAACACCTATCGTAAGCGGACTTACCTCACCGTCAAGAGCGCCTGCATGGTTAGAAAAATCACTCAGCGTTTTAATTACGGCCTAAGTCCACTTGAGGTCTAGAACGATAGGTTCTAGAACAAAGTCCCCAGCGGAGTCGCCAGCTGTCGCGACCCGTCCGAAAGCGGACGCGGCTAATGGATTACCGATCGCGGGCCTTGGATCAGCGCGGGCCCTCCCAGGCCCATACCAAATCGCGGCGGGAGTATTTTTCAGAAGGATTCGACGATAAGGGTCGATCGCTTTCGACCTTCGGTGTGGTCGTGGTGGCATGTGCAACTTGTGCATGCATTTGGAGTCGCCACCGGTCTTTATTGGAGGGTAGACCGGAAACCTTACTGACCGATTGGGAGAGGTCGATCAGTTCTGCGGGACCAGAGATTTTGGGTTCGGGGACTTGGTTACGTCGGTGTCATTACCAACGCCCTTTCGGTACCTAACGCAAGTGATTTTCCTAGCTAAGAGTTCATGCAGGCGCAATTTTAGGTGAGGTAGGCTTGATTCAGGGTTTCATGCAGATTGGAAGACTGTTCCTATCAATCACAATCAATTTAAATGAAAGCGCAATCAAGTACATAAATAAATCACTTCAATGCACATCAATTCAAGTCAAAGGCCTCCTAGTATAGCCATAAGGGCTTAAGGAATGCGTGATTTAGGACCAGGGGCAAAATTGGAAGATTTGGGAACGATTAGCCCGAAGGGCAAAATCGTCAATTTTTGGAAGATTTGGATACCGAATTACCCAAAATATTCCATGGCCAGTTGTTCGTGGCCATTTCCCATTTTTGAGAATTTTTTGGAATTTCCTGATTTTTCTTCATTTTTTGAGAGACGATTCGCCCAAAGGGCGAAATCGTCATTTTTAAGAAGGATCGGGTTCAAAACACCCGGGATGAGCCTTGGCCAGTTGATTGTGGCCATTTCCTATTTTTTGGGATTTTCCTGAATTTTTTTAGAATTTTTCTCCTTTTTTTTTGGATTTTTCTGTTTTATTAATATTTTTTGTATTTTCAGAAAATATTTTAACAAAAAGCATATCATTGGCAATAGACAACACTCAACCAGATACATAAGCTAACTACTGAACTGAGATAAATACATGCAAACCAAATCTATAATGGCGACATTTTAGAAAAATAACCCTGATATACGGATCGGGTACGTAAAACATACCGGATTGGACATCGGCCTTCAATCGCTCAGCTCCAGCCAGCGACCATCTCCATGCCCGTTACCTAATTCAAAGTGTTGCGGATATCGATTCCCAATTTCAAAGTGAGGATCGGAGAAAGAACGATTCGCGAGCGAGGACTTGGACTCCTTTCTCTTTCTCAGTGATCTTCCAAACCGAAGTTTCTGGATGAAGGTTCCTTTTTGACGTTTTCTGGAACCCAAAAACATATGCAAGCCAATCAAGTATATCAGTGATGGGCTGACTCCTCTGCTTTGGCATTACCAAATTATCATCCTCAACGTCCTGCGGCCCCTGATCTCGGGGCATTGGAAGATTTTCCACGTTGCGTATGGCCCAAAGCGCAGCCTTAATCTCAGAAAGTTCCATAATTGCAGGTTTAACCCCAATTGCATATAATGGTAAAATGTTATAGTGTACATACTGTTCTTTTTTTTTTCTCAACTTCTTCAGCATACCTTTTTGTCTGAACATCAATCTTTGAGGGACGCACTACGGTTTTCAGAACATCATATAACACTGTGGCAATCTGATATATCTTTGCCATTTCTTCCGGCTTTTTGGTGTATTGGGCATCTTTGATATTTTTTTCATAGAACATCTGGTAATACAACTGGATTTCTTTAGGATCAGAACTGGCAAGCCGAAATTCCGTCTCCTCTTCTTCCTTCTCAAGCCTGTGTAAGAGATAAGTCTTAAATTGGCGAACGCCCCGTCCAAGTGATCTTGGATCCATCGTATGAGCCTTCTCAAACGCAAGAAAGCGACACAAATATGCGACCCTCGGATTCTCCTTCTCGACCTCGTTGGCCACGCGGAGGATCGGCACGACGGGCGCGAGAGAAGAGGGCACCAGCTCGCTGTCGACGATGGAGCTGTCCTCTTTCGGCAAATCGACCATCATCGTCTGCGCTCTCGTCATTTTCCCGGACAGCGACCGCGGCGGGGCGGAGCCCGGCTCCAGCTTGCTCCCGCTCGAGCTAGCCATCCGCGACGGCGGTTCCCCACAGAGAGGCCACCTCTAGCGTCACCGGCTCCGGCGGCGATTTGGGTTCTTACTGGGCGAGTCAGTGTCCAGCGATTAGCAGTCGTTCGGCTCTGCTTGTGTGGGTCTCGAAGACTGATGTGGACTGCCCCCATCGTCATCTTTTCCGCCAATTATATACGCAGAGAGAGAGAGAGAGAGAGAGATACTTTGGGTGGTGAGTGGGGAAAAGGGAGTTGCTGTTCGTGCTTTCTTTTTTTTTTTCTTTTTTTTTCTCTAGTGCTGGAAATTATAGATTAATCTCTCTCTGCCTGATGGAGACCTCCCTCGCGTCTTGTGTAAAGTGATGGACTTGAAGGAGAACGTGGATCCCCTTTTCTTTTAAAAACTCATCTTCTTCTCTCTTTTGGCGCCGTTTCGTTCCACTTTCATCCCACTATTGTCGGCCAGTTCTCATTTTTTTAGCCATCCCAATGCATCACACGTTGATTGACAAAATGAATAAGGAATGGCTCTACGAGAAAATAGATAAAATAAATTTGAAAAATACTAAAAAATATTTTTTGTTCAAAATTGGTCCCCAAGGCTAGGCCAAGGCTTCCAAAGTTGATTTTGTGATTTTATGACCTTTTTTATATTTTTAATTAATTTTAAAAAATAAAAATCGCAATAACATATGGTCAAAAATCAGGTGTCAACAGTACGGAAATGATGCGTTGGCAATTCCGTGATGAGAGTGTACCTGTAAAAAGATTTCGAGTGAGTACTTCTTTCATTTTAGCAAAAAGAAGCAGTTAATTCTTTCAGTTGCATGCTTCTTGCCAGTAGATGAGAAAAAGGGCTACCTTGTGAGCCTTAGCCTCATGTAAGTAGTTCTTTTAATCATTTCTCGACAAGAATTCATGGAATTGAAAGAAGTGTAATTTCTGACGATAGTTTTTATGCATTTGTAAAAACATGTTCACATTCATGCTCATGTGTTTAAGATAGTATTCCACATAAATGAGAATGTATGAGAAGGCATCACAATGCTTGCTTATTTTACACTTGACAGAATAGTCTATTCAAGTCTAGGACGTTTGAAGCCTAAGGTATCCTCATCATCCCAGTATAGATTCCCCTCTTCAGCTTGGGGCTCCTCGTCTTCTGAACACGACAGTGGCCCTATGTCTTCGGGTATGTAGGGCTCTATTCCAGGTACGTATGGCACGATGTATTCAGGTATGTAGGGCTCGACAAGGCTTCGTCGGATCGCTTTGAAATGTTGAATGTATTCTGTGGTGGCTCTATGAGTGTTCTCTTCTCGAGTCATGTCTTCTGGCCAACTTATTTCTTCAGCCTGGGAATTCTTCAAGGAGAGTATGATGGATGCCACCTTGGCTTCAAGTTGTTTCTTCTCCTCCTCCGTGAGGGTCTGGCTTGGTAAGTCAAAGGAAAAGACACAAGGTCGCGGTGAAGAAGGGATCTCCTGAAGTGCTCCAAACTGTCGAATCACCCTCCTTGGATAGTATGCAGTTGCGCCCATGAATCCTAGCAAGGGGACCGGGCCTCCGTCATCGCAGCTCAATCTGACCTTGCTCAGCGTCGGCAACCTTAGCCGCCATCGGAGTTGCTCAGGTTTTAGGACTTTGAGGAAGTTCTTCCATTCTACAAAGTTAAACTTAGGAACACGTGTATGGGTTCTAGCAAACGTTTTAAGAGGGTGTGCATTGGGGCTGATTTCAGTGAAACCCATGCGGATGTGGAATTGTCTGATATGGGATGTGAACCACAGATACAGCAGATCACTAGAAGCTCTAAAGATTCCCTTTTTGCTTTTCTTGAAACGATTTAGGGAGAGGAAGGTTTCGGCAAGGAGGATGTTTGAGTAATCCCACCCACAACAGACTTGCCTAGCTACTATAGCCATGATAGGGTCGAAGGTGACAGTTGAGATTGGGAATAGCACAAAGCTAAAGAATGCCAAGATAAATGCTCTACCAGATTTGGTTCCTTTAGAAGCAGGAAGGCGGGAAAATCGGTCTATAAGGAAGGATAGGGAAACTCTTCCAGAATTGCTTTTCGCATCTACTTTGACTTCATTTAGGTTTGTGTCAAGGAATTCAGCTACTTGACTTAGGGGTTCAAGTCCTATAGGGGGTCGGACGAGCGTAGGGGTGAATTCAACTCCGATGACAGCGCTGTATTCCTCGATAGTGGGAGTGATCTCTAATCCTTCCATGCAAAATGTAGCGGTGGTAGGATCCCAGTAGAGCGCCATGGCTTGAATAAAGGCATGTGGGCACTCAATCTTCAGTAGGTCCAACAGGTATCCTAGTCGTGACTCCGCATACTTCTGGCTGGCTTCGCCCATGCCATCCCACCATGATTGGAGTTCAGCTCGGGGGATCTTGAACACTTGAATATCATTCTTTCCCATCAAGTCTAAAATATGCAAATGATTTTAAAAGGTCAATCGCCAGAAATTACTTTAAATGTATGAATATGCAGATGTCATGAAGCATGCATGAGCTAACTTGATTGCATAGTTCAATTTGAAGAAATGGAGATTAGGACCCTTTTTCAGGTCTTGAAAGCCTGACTCAAAGCCTAATTTGCATTTCAGGGAAGTGAATTATGCAATTTAGTCAGGTTTACTCAGTGACTAAAGGGAACAGCAATGTCACGTTCCATTGGTCAACACATCAAATGAGCAAAGTGGGATGTACTCTTATTACAGTCAAGATATCTAATAGAAGAACGGTAAAGAAAGGTTTTTCAAACAAGAAAGCCATAAAAGACAATGGAACGTGAGGGTCTAGATCACTCTTCCTTCAGAAGTCTACCCAAATGACAGTCGGTCAGAAATTCTCCTTTAATCTAGGGTAGGGGAGTTATCTTCAGTGGTTTGGTCGAGAGGTTGTAGTTCCTCCGGCCACTTTCTAGTCCAGGGTAGGATGACTTCGGAAGCCTTCTCGGGTTCTACTTTCTTGATCGTGATACGCCTTGGCTTGGTCTTGATCGCAGGGCGTCTCTTCCTACCCCAAGAAGTAATCATGGGTATGTTCTCTTTGGCCAGCAATTCAGCCTTCCTGCGAGCGTACGCTTCCCTAGCCAGCTGGTTGCGACGTTGTCTCTTCATCTCCAGATAATCCTTCATCATTTCGTCTGATTGTCGCTTGAATCTGAGATTATCAACGTAGTAGCGGGTTTGACAGTCCTCAGCATACCCCAGCTTACGTCCAGTCAGTTCCCGACCATACACGAATCTAGTAAAGTGTAGCTTCGTGTTTGGTCCGGGGCGAGTAACTTTTCTCAAGTACTCGAAAGTTACCAACTCTGTTGAACTCTTAGGAAACAGCGACATCCTACCCCATAATCATTGTTGTTTCCATTAGTCACTTGAGTAATCTTCATGATGCGAATGCATATGGATGTATGCAATGTATGAGTAATATCATGGAGCAAGAAATAAAGAACATTTAGAAATAAATATCTTACCAACCACACTTTGGGGGATGTGAAATGCCCCCTGTATCAATGGGTGGTTTTAGGTATACCAACCATCCATGGACATGCGCATGAGACAAGTGGGTATACTCTAAAGAAAATCGAAAATCAGGTGAGGAACCTACGGCTCAAGCTCACACGATCCACATGAGGCAGATTCCTCCCCAAGGGTACCTCCCCAAGAGGGCTAGATATCGCCAATGCAGATGGTAGGCGGGAAGGAATACGAAAGTCTCAAGTGCCATCAAACACAAGATCCTTTTCGCATCCTTTCCCTATCTAAGGTAACCTAAGGGTGGTTGCAGTCGGGGTTTGACCGCCAGTGTGTGCGATGTGTCGTGATCATCACAATGCAAAGTCATGCACAGTAGTTTGTATCAAACACCGCTTCAGTAAATGCATAAAGTAAACATACATTCCCAACTCCAACCTGCAGAAAAGATGTCAACAATCACGCCACCCCTTATTTCTCCAATCTGCAAAAACATCTAACACAATGGTTAGCATACGTACCTCACCTTCGAGAGCATCTGCAGAAAACAATGTCAGATAAACCAAACAATTTTTTAATGGGCTCAAGTCCTCTGGAATTCGTAACCAGAGATTCTGGTTTTAGAATGTTCCCCAGCGGAGTCGCCAGTCTGTCGCGACCTTCTCCCGAGCTGTGGAGCGGGAGCGGGCTAATAGGCCGCCCGATCGCTGGCTTGATCGGACGCGGGCCTCTCCCAAGGCCCATTACCCAAATCGCGACTGCTGGATATACGTGGTCGACCTTCAGTGTGGTCTAGTGACATGTGATGAGTGTACATGCCAAGGAGTCGCCACCAATCGTTTCGTGGAGGGTACGATCGGAAGACCCTATCGAATAGTTGGGAGTGATCTATTCGATTCTGCGGAAACCAGAGAAGTGGGTTCGGGGACTTAGTTACGTCAACTGTCAAAGTTGATGCCCTTTCGGTACCTAAGCTGAATGGTTTATCTGATCCTAGGATTTCATACAGACGAGTGGGGTACAGATCCTAAATCTAGGAGTTCATGCATATGGGAATTGCTACCCTATCAATCACAATCAATAGAAATAAGTGCGCAAATCAAGGATCCAGTACATGCGGATAAAACACATGAAATCAGCGGGGTGTCCCTAATGAGGCCCTATTAGCCTAGAGAAGTATCAATCAAGGCTTAGGAATGATTCTGGCATGATTTGCCCATGAGGGGCAGAATCGTAATTTTGAATGATTTGGGGAAATTTACCCTTAAAAGGGTAAATCTGTCATTTTAGACGAATTGGGAAGTCAAAAGGCAATGGAAATAGGATTGGTCATCAATCCAATCCATTTCCTATTTTTCGGGAATTTCCAGGATTTTTCTGGTATTTAAAAATGATTTTACCCTTGGAGGGGTAAAGTCGTCATTTTGGACAAAGATGAGAACTGAAAATCTCAAATATTAGGGTTGGTCGTCCACCTGACCCAAACCCTAACTTCAAGCAATTTTCAGAACTCGATTGAGACAAGAAAGACGATTTTCCCACTAAAAGGGCAAAATCGTCATTTTGAGAAAAGAGGCGGGACTCGAAAACCCAAACCTAAGAATTGGTCGTCTAATTGACCCTAATTCTCACCTTGGCATTATCGGCCTTATCTTGCTTACACAGCAAAGGCGACTTACCCCTAAAGGGTAATGTCGTCAAGTTTCGGAAAATTGGATAAGAAACCCCAAAAATAGGGTTGACCAGTTGTCTGTGGTCAACCCTCGATTTTTGGGGATTTCTGGAATGTCTAGGATTTTTCCACAAATTTTTCACACATTTTTTTTTTTGGAATTTTCTGGAATTTTCTAGCATTTTTTTGGATTTTCTAGGATTTTTCTGATTTTTTTTTATTTTTTAAAATCGTTTTCGAATTTTTTTTATTTAAAAAATATTATTTGGACCGGGTCGACCCGACCCACTCGGGTCGGAACCCGATCCAGACCCGAACCCGCGAAAACCTTGATCGAAAACGACGCCGTATCACGCTTTTTATTTTTGGATTTTTCGGTTTTAATCCGACGGTCCCTGATGGACCACGTGGCTTGTCCGTGTCGCTTAGATCTGTTTACTAAAACCTACGGTCCAGATTGGATGAAGACTCGATCAGAGCCGTCTGATCAGATTACTTGAACCTACGGCCATGATTAGATCCGGAGACTTGATCTAGACCGTCGATTCACACTAACCTAAACGACGCCGCACGACCACTAACCTACACGACACCGTTTCAGTTTATTTTTTGATTTTCTGATTTTAAAACATTTTCGGATAAACCTAATTACTAATCGGACGGCCACTAGAATTTACGTTCGCTTTATTTGAGCCGTCCGATCCTTTTTATTTGAATAATAGACCCAACGGCCGTGCTGACTCGACACCACGTGGACCAATGGCTTTTTATAAATTTTTTGTGATTTTTCAAAAATAAAACTGAAAAAGACCTGGTCAAAAAATCAGGTGTCAACAATATCCTTCTCCCATTCTCTGAGCATGGCTTCGGGCATCTTGAGTTGTAGGAAATCCTAAAGCTGCTCTGTGAGTCCTAACCAGCGTGTAGGAAGGTATGTGTGCAATCTCAGCGCAGAACATTCTACCATACAAGTCAATGGACTTCTCTAGATTGGCCACCTAATTTACCATACCCTGCAACTTCCCATCAATCTTCTGTTCAAAGTGATGCAGTTTCTGATCTAGCATGGTTTCCATAGCAGCCAGATTCTGGATAAGGAGTTGTTGAAGATTCTCCATTTGCTTCTAAATGTCAACCTGTGGTGCTGTAGAAGATTGTTCTTGATTTGAAGTGCCACTCCTTTTTCTTGGTACATTCTCCCCCTCAGATGGAGCTTTAGAAAAAGCTTGAGAAGCAAAAACTTCTGTCAGAAAAACATCAGAGGTTGCAGGTAAGGGCTCCCCCTGAGTTATAGCCCTTTTTCCTTTATCTTTTGTACTGGGCACCGATTCTATATCTTCATCAATGTCCATTGGTATGGACTGAGCACTTGAAAGTTGATCCTCTCGTGCAAGTGCTGTTGCCAAGCTTGAGGCAACTTTTTGAATAGTCAATCTGGTAGAGGATATTGAATAAGCCTCAATATCATCTGGCTCTGCCACCTTATCTTCTGAGACCAGCTGTGCTAGTACATGTTCTGACCACTGCTCATAATCAAAATTGAAAAGAGTATCACCATATTGTGTTTCATTCTCTTTTCTTGCATCATCCTCTTCAGTCCACATGATGAGGAACTCCTCCTCAGTTAGTTCACAGATATATATAGCACTATCTGTTGACTGTGTTGTGTCGACATCTTCTTCTTCTTCATTACTTGGCGCACTTTGTCTCTCATTTTGACTTTCTTCATCTAAGTCACCTTTGGATTTAGTAGCTTCAGAGTCAGATTCTGCTTTACTTTCTCTGGAGTGATCATCAGATGAGGAGACTTCTTGTTGACCCTTGAAAGCCATAACTTTTCTCCTTTTTGGAGATTTCTGTTTTGTCTCATCCTCGAACTCCACAAGAACCGGTTTATTGTCCTTGGTCCTCCAGCCAGCGGGAGTCATTTTGAACCCCATTTTGCCCATCATAGATTCACCAGCAGTCATTAAAGGGATTTGCTGAGAAAGAAAAACTAAAGGTAACTGGATCTTGAAGTGATTTAAGATCCTATAGATCAAACCAGCATAAGGTAGTTGTCCCTTGGGTTTTAGGGCTGTCCTATACATATGAAGTAGGACAGTATGGGCAAAAGAGATTCTCTTTCCTTGCAAAATACCCCACAGTAATTTAGCCTCATACTTGGATATGTCAGTTTTCGAAGATGTCTTTGGTCTGAGGCATTCAATGACAACCTTATGCATCATTGTGTGTTTCAGAGGGAAATCATTTTAAGCAATGTGAGACTTTGATTCCCTTGAAAAACTTATTTTTCCAGTAAGAAAGCAGAAGGCTTCTTCAGCAGTAATATCCAAGGGTTTGAAACTCCTTTTACTGGTTCCCATTATTTGGGCCAATTCATCAACATGCACTTGGTGTGTCTTCCTTCCAAAACTGAAGAACAGAGAATTGAAATTTACAAAGCGAAGGTTGGATTAAAAGTAGGCAACCAAATCAGGGAAGGTGTAACTCCTTTGAATTATGAAGTTCTCTAGGTTAACCTTTTGAAGATGCTTCGGAAGATGGATACCAGTCCTATCAAAGTACTTCAGCTCAAATACTCTATGAGGAATGACTCCTCTCTGTTTCAAGGACTCAAACTTGTCCTTATGTGCTTGACTTTGGAACAGAGGATCACAAAGTTTACATCTATAGTAAATCCAAGGATTTTCTCAAAGTCATTAAATAGTACATCATCATCATCTTCTACTTTTCCCTTAGTGCTGCCACCCTTTATGGGAGTGAATTTTCTTGGATTTGTCTTCGAACCAGATCCTGCTACTTTTTCTTTCCCTTTTCCAAAAACAGATTCAAGTATCTCAACAGCAATCGGTTCAACAATCTTTCCACGCAAATCAAAGAATTCCAGTAGTTCGTTCTCACTAGCGAACTTATGAATGTCCAACAGCTTTCTCAGTTTATCACCAAAATCCCCCGCTGCCTTAATGCTATCGTACATAGGCTTAATAAAGTGTGCCATTGCTTCTTTTCCTTTAAAAACAGATAAAGACAAACCTTTTGCCAGTCGGAATGCCTCTCGCTATTTCTAAATTTCAGCCGTAGATGGTTCAGAGGTTTTCGTATCAGGAGAGGAGAACTTTCTCTTCATCTGAGTGGGCTTCTTGGAAGAAGAGGCTGATTTCGGAGTCATGGAGATGAAAAAGTTTAAAGCTTTGGAAGAGAAAATATTGATTCGAGGAGAAACTTGAGAACGAGAGAGATTCTAAACACAGTTTAGGGTTTCGGGTGAAATCGGTGTGAAGGTGAGTGTTGACACCTAATTTTGGATCAACCTTTTTTGGTTATTTCTTAGAAATTCATAGAAAATCCATAAAAAGTCAAAGAATTGAAAAATCAACTTTGGTGGCCTTGGTTAAGCTTAAGGAACCATTTTTGAAAAAAAAAATAATTTTTCATATTTTTCACATTTTTTAAATATTTTCAAAAATAGGAAAATACTAGAAAAATCAAGAAAAATAGCATTTGAGGTCACAAAAATATGAAAAAATAGTCAATATTTTTATTTTAAATCCCTTGTATTTTTTACCTCACAAAAAGGCCAAAATCAAATTCAATTCTAGGTGTTCCTTTGTTACACATATGATTGAATTTGAGAAAAAATGTCAATCGAGTCTTTTAATTTGCAATTTTGCATTTTTAAGGATCTTGACATTCAATTTGATTGTCCCCTATTTCAATTTAGCTCAAAATGTTCGCACAAATTGCCCAATTGCATGAATTGCATACTAAAATTGCATTTTAGTCCTTGAAATTGGGCATAATTGAAATTACTTTCAATTCAAAGGCTATCATTGCAATTGAACATACTGCCCAATGGTTTTCATCATTTTGAATCGATTGGCATAGGTAATTTGGTCCAATTTGGTCATCTGAACCTTCAATTACATAATCCCCAATTTGCAATTAAATGAAAATTTGGGGTTTTTTTTTTTTATAGAAATTGATGTGAACTTTTGGGCAAAACTATATTTTTAGAAAAACACATGCCCTAAGTTCGATTCTAATGTCCAATTGCAAAATTTTCCATTAATTTGGGTTTAATTTTGAAAATTGTAGGTCGAAACCGATTCAGACCGGTCAGACTGCCGTCGAACCGGTCCGCTACAGTGCCTTCTTCCCCAACTCTCCCCGCGCCATTTGCAGACTTGCGAGTTGGATTTTAATGGCGAAATTGGACCATCAATCGGCTTCAATTGGTGGAATTAATGGAGGCGTTTTGTTGGCCAAGGAGTTCCCCGTCGATTGACATCAGAGTCGTGGCCAATGGTCGCCGGAGGAGGGAGGAATTGACCGGTCAATGCCGTAGTGACCGTGAAAGTCAACTTTCACAAAACGGCCAAATTGGACGTCCATTCGCACACGCTGGAGAACCATTCTATTTTGACGGACTTGCTCATCTTATCCGGCGCCGTTTGGACCAAATGGCACGCACGGTCACGTGCCATTTGGAGTTGGTTGGAGCTCCCCCCATCCGGCGCCAAAATTCCAAAGGGGTATATAAACCTGCGGGGGTTTTCAGCTAAAAGGGTTAGCAGATTCAGTTTGAGGAGAAGAAACTGAATCGAGATAGAGAGAGAGAGAACGAGAGAGAGAGAGAGAGAGAGAGAGAGAGAGAGAGAGAGAGAGAGAGAGAGAGAGAGAGAGAGAGAGAGAGAGAGAGAGAGAGAGAGAGAGAGAGAGCTCACCTTCCCTCGCGGTGGTCGAAGGTTTGAGCTCGAATTTGCAAAGCACTAGTTGAGCCTTCACAGGCTAAACCGAAGCTCCACGAGGTCGTCATGAGGTCGCCCAAGCTCCCAAGAGTCGATCGCCGTCGGCCGTGCAACCTGAAGTCACGAGAATAGGTGAGTCCGAGATTCGAACCTTATACTGAGCTTCAATGGCGGATTTCATTTTTGCCATCATTCTTGCAATTAGCGTGTGCATTTCATTCCATGAACATCACTGACCATCACCACATCTTTATTTTGCATCGACTTCGCCTGAACATCTTGAATCGAGTCTTCGAACTTAGCCTCCATAGCCGACCACTGTTCATAGTTGCCTAGCCCAATCTAGGCCGTGCGAGCTCGATCGGAGCTTAGGTAAGTCTTCTGCACCTCCTAGCCCAAAATCTATGGTTCCGTAGAACTGATCGATCTCTCCTAATCGGTCAGTAAGATTTCCGGTCTACCCTCCAAGAAAGACCGGTGGCGACTCCAAATGAATGCACAAGTTGCACATGCCGCCACGACCACACTAAGGTCGAAAGCGATCGACTCTTATTGTCGATCCCTCAAAAAACATTCCCGCTGCGATTTGGTATGGGCCTGGGAGGGCCCGCGTCGATCTAAAGCCTGTGATCCGCACTCCAGTACGGGGGGAAGGCCTGCGATCGGTAATCCATTCACCCGTCGTCAATGAAATAAATTTAATCCGTTAATCGAGAAAATTTCGGACGGGTCGCGACATCGAAGAACTACCAAATAGAGATCGAACAGAGGACTGATCAGCAAGTGATCACTAATGTTAAACCCTCTGTAATTTCGGCAAAAAACAAGCCTTTTCGGCCCCCAATCCTACCAACGTTATAACCCTTTGCAGTCTTTTCTGACTAAGACGCCTAGGATGATATATACCTTAGCTCGAAGAGGTACGAGCAAGATTATTTTTCTCTCAATTTTGCAGGGTTCTTGACTTATAAACCCAGAACAGATGAGGAAAATTATTCATTCAAAAAGACTTGACTCAAAGAATGAGTTCCCCTTAGAAACCATGTTCAAGCCCAACATTACGGTCCCGCGAAGACCTCACGATTGATCGAAATGTATGCGCTGCGAATAACCCCGAAAACCCCAGGTACAGGTTATTAGGAAGTTTAAGTACTTTTGTTATAAAATAATTGGTAAGAAGCCCTCTTTGACGGTGGCGTTCCAAAAGAATGCTTGAAAGTAAGTTTTGGTTGGAAATTTCAAATTATTTGATCCAGAATATTCATCACAAGGATTCTTGATCATTTTTTGCATACTTCGAGATGTCTTGGATAACCTCCAACGTCCTAAGTCGTTTTTGCATAATTACATAGGTCAAAGTAAAACTTTGCTTGCATTATTTATTATCATTTCCTCGAGATGACTTATATCTCTTTGGATAAGGAATGAATTCACAAGTCTAAACTTCTATGAGGCTCATGACAGCCCCAACTCAAAGAAGTACGCTTTGCTCCGTAAGGAAAAGCTTCAGAATCATTTTTCTGCGAGATTTCAGATAACCCCTAAATCCTAGAAAATTTTTATCAAAGTTTTTATAGGTTTAAGCTTTCTGCAGGATACTTGGAGTCCCCGGATCCCAGAACGGCACCTCACATGTCAAAAGGACAATCTTCAGAACCAGCTTCTGTAAAGTTCTAGATAATCCCTAAACCCAGAATAGCTCCTTTGGTGAACCTAAGAGTTAGGTATACCTCATTTGTATAGACCCTCGTTGATTCCTCAAGGTGTAGAATCAGCTTAGTTTTTGACAATCTCTAAAGAACGGGTGCGTCATCCATAGGTTCCTAGCAGAGAGGAGTCCTATTCATGGTTTGATCCACCAGACGGATCAAAACTTTTGACAATCCCTAAAGAACGGGTGCGTCATCCATAGGTTCCTAGCAGAGAGGAGTCCTATTCATGGTCTGATCCACCAGACGGATCAAAACTTTTGACAATCCCTACAGAACGGGTGCGTCATCCATAGGTTCCTAGTAGAGAGGAGTCCTATTCACGGTCTGATCCACCAGACGGATCAAAACTTTTGACAATCCCTAAAGAACGGGTGCGTCATCGATAGGTTCCTAGCAGAGAGGAGTCCTATTTATGGTTTGATCCACCATACAGATCAAAAATTTTGACAATCCCCACAGAACGGGTGCATCATCCTTAGGTTCCTGCCAGATAGGAATCTCACTTCGGTTTGGCCTACCATACGAGCTAGAGTTTAACCGCCCTAGGATACTCAAGAAACGAGTCCCTAGGTTCACTTGAATCCGCTATACACCGCGCATGCCGCACAAGCATCAGGCAGGTGAGTAACAGGTAAGCATCTCTATTCCATCTCCCTCTCTCTCACACTAGCAAAGTTAGAATGAGCGGAGCGTTCACCAGTAGGACAAGAAAGATTGAATGTCAGGATTCGTTTTTCTTTTCCCCAGTCGAGTTAATCGGGACTCAGGTGTCACTAGAAGTCCAATATAAAGATAGAAAAAGACTGTTGTCGGCCACCTCAATCAGGACAAGAATGGTGACTTATAAGCAATTGAGTATTAGAAAAGAAAAAGGGTCGCCGAACTTGCTTATTCATATTTTCATTTATGTTGCTTTCATGTCACCAGGGATGGATGATTTTTGTATTGGAGGAGCCATCAAGTTAGGAATGAAATTTAGCTTACTTCATTAAGTTAGAAAATGATTATGTTTATAGAGGCTATTTCAAACCTAAGTTAACCATACTGATATTGAGTGGTAAAGAGACACCGATTCGCTTCGATGACCTGGTGGCACGGTTCGGAGTCCTAGGGAGTTTCTCCTAAGTAGTGATGCAATTGAGAGGAAGCTTTCTTTGGTGCTCTTGAAAAAAGCACTGGAGCAAAGGGGCCGGAGTAGTTGGACAAGACTCAGAGCTCTTTTCCTTTGTCTTTCCCCCAACGGGGAATAGGGAGGAAAGTGCAGTTTAAATGATCTTTTCATTCACTTGATGATTTTCTAGATTTTCAAAATCAAATTGCATAAAAACATGAAGACTTCAACATAGTTTAGATGAATTTCCCAAGGTTTGATAGTTTGCCGCTGATCGGCTAATAACTAGGTGTTGCAATCAATCATTGAAGGTTTTATATCATTTTCGAGCTTTAATCGTCACCTGATTTTTGTTGACACCTGATTTTTGACCCAGCCTTTTTCATTTTTATTTTTTTTTGAAAAATCACAAAAAATTCATAAAAAGTCAGAAAATTACAAAATCAACCTTGGTGGCCTTGGCCAAGCCCAAGGAACCATTCTTAACCAAAAAATAATTTTTCACATTTTTCATATTTTTTAGTATTTTTGGAAAATAGAAAAACACTTAAAAAAATCAAGAAAAATAGCATTTGAGGTCACAAAAATATGGAAAAATATCCAATATTTTTCCTTTTAATCCCTTGTATTTTTGACCTCACAAAAAATCAAAATCAGATTCAATTTTAGGTGTTCATTTGTAACCCGTACTATTGAATTTGAAGAAAAAAATAACAATTGAGTCTTTTAATTTGCAATTTTGGCATTTTTTAAGATCTTGACATTCAATCTAACTATCCCCTATTTCAATTTAGCCCAATTGTTTGCGCAATTTGCTCAATTGCACGGATTTGACAAAATTACATACTAAAATTGCATTTTAGTCCTTGAAATTAAGCATAATTGAAATTACTCTCAATTCAAGGGCTATCATTGCAAATTGAACATGCTACCCAATGGATTTCACCATTTTAAATCGATTGGCACAGGTGGTTTGACTCAATTTGATCATTTGCACCCTCAATTACACGATCCCCAATTTCCAATTAAATGAAAATTTGGGGATTTTGTAGAAATTGATGAAAACTTTTGGGCAAAACCACATTTCTAGATAGAATTCATCCCCTAGATTCGATTATGAGGTTCAATTGCAAAAATTTCCCATTAATTTGGGTTTAATTTCGAAAATGGTGAGTCGGAACCAATTCTGACCGGTCCGACCGTCGGTCCGACCGGTCGAACCGGTCCAGAACAGTGTCATCTTCTTCCCGAGAGTCTACGCAAATGAACAGTGAAAAGTCGAGCTTTGACAGCCAAATTGACAGACCAATCGACCACAATCGAAGACTAATTGGTGGGGCTTTAATACTTGAGATCATCCCCCGTCAATTGACGCCTGAATCAAGCCCAAGGGTCGCCTGAGGAAGGGGTAATCAGTCGGTCAAGTTCTGAGGCTGCAAAAAGTCAACGAAATCAAACGCAGCTCAAATTCGTGCCAAATTCGCGTGAGAAGGAACCCGCCGGAGAACCAAACGGAGTTAGACGACCCACCCATCTTCCCCGACGCCGTTTGGACCTAAAATCACGTGATGGCACGTGCTGTTGGAGCCAGTTGGAACTCCCCAAATCGGTGCCAAAATTCCCAGGAGCTATATAAGCTCGTGATCGCTTTCAGTTGAAAAAGAGGACAGATTCAGTTGTAGAAAGTGAAACTGAATCGAGAGAGAAAGAGAAAACGCGAAGCAGAGCTCGTTCTCCGACCCCCGTCGTCGAGAATTTGAACTCGAATTGCAGGGCATTGGTTGGGTCTTCCCAAGCCAAACCAAAGCCACACGAGGCCACCAGAAGGTCGCCCAAAGTCCCCGGAATCGATCGCCGCCGGCCGCGCACAAGGAATCCGCGAGAACAGGTGAGTTGCAGTCTCGAGTGTTTCTTCAAGCTTTCATGGCGATTCATGCGTTTCTTGATCATTCATGCAATTAGTGTGGGCGTTTCATTCCCTGAACATCACTGACCATCGTCGCGTATCTTGTTTGCATCGGTTTTGTCTTAACACGCCCAATCGAGTCTTCCAATCCAACCTCTATTGTCGAGCCACTGTTCATCTTTCCCCAGCCAAATCTGGGCCGAGCGAGCTCGATCGGAGCTCGAGGTAAGTCTCCTGAACATTGAATGATGCCTCCCTGTTAATGAATTGGTTCATTACGCCATGAATCGAGTGACTTGAGTGTATGTGTACGTACTGGTTCATGTTCGATCGTGCTCGATTCCGTGAATGGATTCGTGTAATCTTGAGATATGTTAGAATAGAAGCGATTTCGAGTCGATTGCCGCTGATCTCGTTCCAGTCCGTCGAGAATCCACCGTCAGATCGTCATCGGAGTTCCTCAGCCGTCCATTTTGCCGGGGTCGAAAGGTTGAAGACGAAGCTGACGTGGCGTGGTCAGCAGGTCAAAGGCCTAGGTGGCGATGCGCGATTGGTCCACGTAGTGTCGAGTCAGCGTGGCCGTTAGGGGCTGTTATTCGAATTAACGGATCGGACGGTTGAGATAAATCGAACTTAAATTCTAGTGGCCGTCCAATTAATAAATAGAATTATCTGAAAATGATTTTTAAAATCAGAAAATAAACAAAGGGTGGAAACAATGTCGTATGGATTAATGAGAAGGCGACGTCGTTTAGGGTGATAGAATAGACGGTCTAGATTGAGTCTCAGGATCTAATCGTGGCCGTAGGCTTAAGTGATCGGATCAAACGGTCCTGATCGAGTCTTCGCCTAATCTGAACCGTAGGTTTTAGTAATCAGATCCAATGGGCACAGATCAGCCACGCGGTTCATCAGGGACCGTAGGATTAGAACCGATTAAAACAAAAAAAAAACTAAAAAAACTAAAAAACATCAAACGGCGTCGTTTTGGTCTTCGGTTTCATGGATCCGGGTCTGGGCCGGGTTCCGACCCGAGTGGGTCGGGTCGACCCGGTCCGAATAATATTTTTTTTAAATAATAAAAAAAATTAGAAAATGATTTTAAAAAAAAATAAAAAAAATCAGAAAAATCTTAGAAAATCCAAAAAAATGCTAGAAAATTCCAGAAAATTCCAAAAAAATGTGGAAAAATTGTGGAAAAATCCTAGACATTCCAGAAACCCCCAAAAATCGAGGGTTGACCACAGACAACTGGCCAACCCTATTTTTGGGGTTTTCTTATCGGTCCTTCCGAGACTTGACGACATTACCCTTTAGGGGTAAGTCGCCTCTGCTATGATGCAAGATAAGGCCGATAATGCCAAAGTAAGAATTAGGGTCGATTAGAAGACCAATTCTCAAGTTTGGGTTTCGAGTCCCGCCCCTTTTCTCAAAATGACGATTTTGCCCTTCAATGGGAAAATTATCTTTCTTGTCTCAATCGAGTTCTGAAAATTGCTTAAAGTTAGGGTTTGGGTCAGGTGGACGATCAACCCTAATATTTGAGGTATTCAGTCCTCGCTTTTGTCCAAATGACGACTTTACCCCTCCGAGGGTAAAATCACTTGAAAATTCCAGAAAAATCCTAGAAATTCCCGAAAAATAGGAAATGGATTGGATTGATGGCCAATCCTATTTTCACTATCTTTTGACTTCCCAATTTGTCTAAAATGACAGATTTACCCTTTTAAGGGTAAATTTTCCCCGAATTGTTCAAAATTACGATTCTGCCCCTCATGGGCGAATCATGTCCAAATCACTCCTAAGCCTTGGTTGATATTTCTCTAGGCTAATAGAGCCTCATTAGGGATACCATGCTGATTTCATGTGTTTTATCCTCATGTATTGATTCCTTGATTTGCGCCCTTACTTTTAATGATTGTGAGTGATAGGGTAGCTGTTCCCATCTGCATGAATTCCTAGATTTAGGATATGTACCCCATTCGTCTGTATGAAACCCTAGGATCAGATAAACCATTCAGCTTAGGTACCGAAAGGGCGTCAACTTCGACAGTTGGCGTAACTAAGTCCCCGAACCCACTTCTCTGGTTTACGCAGAATCGAATAGACTACTCCCAACTATTCGATAGGTTTTCCGATCGTACCCTCCACGAAACGATTGGTGGCGACTCCTTGGCATGTACACTCATCACATGTCACTAGACCACATTAAAGGTCGACCACGTATATCCAGCAGTTGCGATTTGGGTAATGGGCCTTGGGAGAGGCCCGCGTCCGATCAAGCCAGCGATCGGGCGGCCCATTAGCCCGCTCCCCGCCTCCGCGAGGGGGAGGGTCACGACAATTTTATATACAAATATCGATGGAAGTATTATAGTACGGAAGAAATTAAAGATGTTATTTATCACAAACGTATATGTATACTCATCAAAATTATGTATTTTCTTAAGTGCTCTAGAAATTCCAAGAGTCCACATTTGATTTTGCCTTGGAACATGGCACAAACAGGAAAAATATGTGCGACAGGAGAATGACAAAAAGTAGACGAACATGTGATCTGATCCGAATAGTGATTCTCGACACCCTTCTCATCCATACACACATCTCCTCAAATTTTTGCATTCCCACTTTGTTTTCCTTTAACTTTTCGTACTACTAACATGTAGCGAGATCAGTGCATTACAAGTGCCATAACTTTCGTACAACGTTCACTTAAATGCCATAATTTTCAAAACATTCACTTGAGTATCACATCGGAGCAAAAACGTTCAGATGAGTGCCAAATTCGATCAAAAGTGTTCATTTGAGTGCTATTTTCGCCGAAAAACATGACGTGAAATTTTCACTATTATTTAATAAATTTCTGAGTGTCATGTGGAAATTCCACGTCATTTTTAAATAGTTTCTATTTTTATACACATCAGAAAAATAAAAGGAAATAAAGAAAAATTAATGAAAAATTCAAAAAAAAAAATCCAAATCTGGGTTTTCTCGGTGGTGGCCGGCGAGCAATGAAAAATTCAAAAAAAAAAAAAAACCCAAATCTAGGTTTTCTCGGTGGTGGCGGGTGAGACCCTCGCCCGCCACCACCGGCCGACCCAGGGCGAAGGTCGACTCGCCCTGGGCCGGCGAGGCAGCGACGTCCCTAGACGATGGCCGTTGCGACCTCTACAGCAGTGGCCGAGGGCACGAAGCCCAAATTTGGGCGAGGGCTTCGCGCCCCTACTGGGCAATGGCTCGACGCCATTGCGAGTCGAGGCGACTGGCCTGACGGCCGTTGCGAGGTCTAGTCGACGACCGTCCGGCCATTGCCCGGTGGGGGCGGGAGGCCCTCACCCAGATCTAGCGAGGGCTTTGCACCCTCGGCCGCCACTGCAGAGGCAGCGACGGCCATCGCCCAGGGCCGTCGCAGCCTCGCCGGCCCAGGGCAAGCAGACCCTCGCCCTGGGCCGACCTCCCAGATTTGGGTTTTTTTTTCAATAAATAAATAAACCAGAAAATTAAAATCTACAAAAAAAAGATTTTCGGCGCCATGTCAGCTTTCGGCGAGCCACATAGGATCACTTAATATTATAATAAATCCACGTAGGATCTCCAGCGTGCCAAATTAGCAAGTGGCACTTAAGTGAACACTTTTTCAAAAAATAGCACTTAAGTGAACGTTTTGAAAGTTATGGCACTTAAGTGAACGCCGTACGAAAATTATGGTACTTGTAGTGTACTTTTCCCAACACATAGCAAACGGCCATAAACTCACAAACTCACCAACACTTGCATCGTACGCCCAATTTCTACTGAATCTCCTCCTCTGCTATTTAAAAAAGAGTTAATACCATCAAAAACCCCAAACTGGTACACCTATGACAAATTTACCCCATATTATTTTTTTGAGCATGAAAAATCCCAAACTGGTACACTTGTGGCAAATTTACTCCAAACTAGTGTAGCAGTGACAAATTTATCCTTCGTTAATTTTCGTTAAATTTTACCATCAAATTGCTAAGTTGAATGACACGCGACAATTGCCGGGTGTATATATTGCTCTATGTTTGCTACAGGTGCATCAATTTGAAATTTTTTGTGGTATTAACTCAATTTAACAAAAACTAACAAAGAATAAATTTGTCATATGTGTACCGGTTTGAGATTTTTTATAATAAAAAAAAATCAGCTTGGGGTCAGTTTGTCACAGTTGTACCAATTTAAAATTTTTTATGGTAAAAAAAATAGTTTGTGGTAAATTCGTCACAAGTGTACCAGTTTGAGGTTTTTTGTGTTAAAAAAAAATAGTTTAGAGTAAATTTGTCACATGTGTACCAGTTTAGAGTTTTTCTTGATATTAACCCTTTACAAAAATTGATTAGGTACTAGATTGAGACCCGCTTCTAGTGCGGTTCAATAAAATCATATAATAGATATAGAAGTAAATTATTATTAAGCTAATTTTCATATTAGAATATCAACTGTAATTGTTATATTGAAGGTAACTAATTACAATTGGAATTGTTTGATAAGTACTTCCGAGGAAATTAAACTTTTCCTGCTCTTTATTACCATTTTACACTAGTTTGCTTTCTTGAATACTACTATTCTATACATGACAAAACTGGTCAGGGAAAAGATTGTGATACACAACTGACATTAAACTTCTATTCCATCTATCTTGGCTTTCAACATAAGATTGGTCCTGTCTCAAGAAAAGCATGGAAAGAGCATCCAAGTACTGGATCCACTAAGTGATCGTCGCTTAATGCATGGATGCCTTTCATAATGGTTTTTTCTTAAACCGCGTGGAAAACTATGTTTTTTTCTGGTGCAATATTGAAAGCAACATTCTATCCGCACAAACGACTTACTTCTTACGACATTCCTATCGAACAAGGATATTTCCTCTACGTGTCGTGTCGAAAGCATGCCTTTTTCTATTCAATTACTTTCCTTGTCTAAAGAGAGGTAAGCATTTCATGTCAGTAACCAACTTCGAAAAACGAGCAGAATATTTGAAATTTGCATTTCTTCACCGGGCTTGGACCATGTCTCCCGAACAATCTCAGTACATATGGCGCAAGACAATTCCACATATCGAGATCGGAATGGGATCGGGTGTTTTCATGTCTCACTGTAGTGTCTGATTTTTTGTTATCGATCTTTCTGATTCCAGTTAGCACAAATGCTTGGGTCCGTTTGGACTCTTTTACTTCTAACACTTACATTCAAATATTGCAGATTTCAAGCTTTCAAAACGAAACAAATTTTGACAAGTAGAGTTATATGATTTTTCATAATTTATATAACCTAACTCGCTTTCTAATATTTTTTGTGGAAGGCAAAACGCAGAAAAAGGAACTTAAAAAGTGGGGAAAATTACCAAAAAAGTCCTAAACCTATTGCAATTATGCCGATTCAGTCCTAAACTTATTTTTTTTGCCGATTCAGTCCTAAACCTTTTGTAATTATGCCAGTTAAGTCCATCCGGCAAATTTTGGCCGGCCGGCACTGAGGTGGACACTGGCCGGCCGACAACATAATATTTTAATTATTTTTTTGATTTTCTATTATTTTTTTCTTTTTTTACTTTCCAGCCCTCCCAATCCGTATGCGCACACACACACACACACACACACACACACACACACACTCTCTCTCTCTCTCTCTCTCTCTCTCTCTCTCTCTCTCTCTCTCTCTCTCTCTCTCTCCACTTCCTCTCTCTTCCTCTTCTTCTTCGTAACTTTCCATGGCGTCCTCCTCTTTCTCTTACAGTTCCATCTTCTTCCTCCAGCCGACGCCCGACATCGACAACCTATCAAAGAAACGGCCGCCCTCGCCATAGGCTTGTGACGCCGAGCGTCGATGGCCAAGCGAGGCTAGCCTCGCCAGCCCAGATCTGGCGAGGTTAAACCTCGTCCAGCCATGGCGAGGCTCGGCAAGGCAAGAGGAGCACTACAGTTGAAGAAAAAGTAAGATTGACGTCGGGCGGAGTTGTAATGGAGTGAGAGGGAGCCAATCGTGAGGTTATGGCGGGCCGTGGGTCATCTCTGGTCGGCGACATCAATGTCGCCGAGAGTTAGGGTTCCGTTGGGGAAGAGAGAGGATCGGCTATTCGGAGCAGCTAAGGCCAAGTCGGGGAAGAGAGAAGATCGGGTCATCGGAGCAGCCATGGCCAACGCTTGGGTAGCCGCTGTGCACGGAGGCGTCGCTACTGTACATGGAAAGTCACGAAGGAAAACAACGAAGAAGAAGAAGAGGAGGAGAGAGAGGACGCGGGGAGAGAGAGAATGCGGATTGGAGGGCTGGAGAGTAAAAAAAAAAGAAAAAGAAAAGAAAATACAAAAATACAGAATAAAAAAATCAAAAAAACAAAAAAATTAAAATTAAAATTAAAATATTATGTCGTCGGCCGGCCGGCCAAAATTCGCCGGATGGACTTAACTGGCATAATTGCAAAAGATTTGGGACTGAATCGGCAAAAAAAATAAGTTTAGGACTGAATCGGCACAATTGCAATAGGTTTAGGACTTTTTTGATAATTTTCCCTAAAAAGTGTAACAGATAGAACAACTTAACTTCGCAACACAACACCCATCCCCCCCCCCCCCCAAAAAAAAAAAAAAAAAAACAAAAACACCCAAAAACAACCGCACAACCACAAAAAAAAAAAGCAAAGCTATACAATGCGACAAAAGCAATAATTGAGCTTCTTTTTATAATCCCTCTCGCATATTCCATTCCTAGTTCATGACAATCATTTTGAAGAACGTTATTAAAATGAATATAGATCTACGGAAAAAAAAATGACTAAGAAGAGACTTGGACAAAAAAGAAATCTTGTTGAAAGTGGTATTCCACAAATTACAGAAGCGTTTCCATCTGATCTACTACGTGCTAATGCCGACAATTTCATTGACTAAAATTCACGAGTTGCTGGCTCAATAGTTAGAGAAAGGGATATGTTCGGTGAAAGTCCTAAAACTTATTCTAAAAGTGTAATTAAATCCTAAAACTTATAAAAGGTACAATCGAGTCTTAAAACTTGTCAAATTGATACAATCGAGTTCTTTCATTAACATCGTCAATTTGACTAATGAAAAATACTGACGTGACATTTTAAAATTAATTTCTCTCTCCCACGTGGTATTTTTTATTATTATTTTCGTTTTAAATCTTATTTAAATTAATTAAAAATCAAGAAAAGACTAAAAATTAATTTTAAAAAGAAAAAAACATTTAAAATAAAAGAACAGCAGCTGGGCAGAGGCCTCACCGGTGAGGCTAGGCCGCCGCCGCCCAATGTCAGAGGAGCCGACAGAGGTCGCCGAGGGTGGTTGGTCGTCGCTAGCCTGAGGCGAGGGCCGGTGAGCCTCGCCCGCCCCGGCTCGCCCAATTATGGTTTCCTCAACCCAAACCCAGATCTGGGTTCAAATGTAACGAGAAAGTCCATCAATGAGAAAAGGACGTGATGGAAAAGAAGATTGTCAATGCACTAAAGCCTCACGCTTCTTAGTCTATCTCTCAGTGCCTCATCCCTTCGCCTTCTCTTTCACCAACCCACGAATCACAGTCAAAAGAAACGAAAAGAGCTCAAACTTTTTTTTGGTAAGGAAAAAGAGCTCAAACTCTCAGAGGTGGGTCTGTCGAGAATTTGCAGGGGGTAAAAGAGAGATTTTTCCCATTTTGTTGCTTCTTTGCCTCACGGTCAATCTCAGAAAGATACATCCGCGGTGAGCCAGGAAAGGGATGGAAAAAAAAAAAAAAAAACTCGGCAGGATGGTTGCGTTTTATCTTCCATAAGGTAGCCCATGAAGCATAAGAACCCAGATCTGCGTTGAAGCATATGAACGTAGAGATTGAACTTCATCTCTTTCTGCACGCCTCCGTCCTTGGCGATGTGATGGACTTTCTCGTTGTATTTGAACCCAAATCTGGGTTTGGATTGAGGAAACCCAGATTAGGACGAGCCGGGCAGGCGAGCCTCGCCAGCCTTCGCCTCGCTGGCCACCTTCGGCCAGGTCCGGCGATGGGCGGTGGAGCCTCACCGGCGAGGCCTACCCATTTCTTGTTCTTTCTTTCCTTTATTATTTGTTTTTTGGTTTTGTTTTTGCTTTTTAAAATAAATTTTTATCCTTTTCTTGATATTTTAATTAATTTAAATAAGATTTGAAAACAAAAAATAATAAGAAATGCCATGTAGGAGAGAGAAATTAATTTTTACTTGCCATGTCAGCATTTTCCGTTAGTTAAGTTAACGGTGTTAACGGAAGAACTCGATTGCATCAATTTGACAAGTTTTAGGACTCGATTGCATATTTTAGGACTCGATGGCACTTTCTCAACAAGTTTTAGGATTTTGACTGAACATATTCCATTAGAGAAAAGAACTTCAGAAATATCAAAAGTTGTGTATGACGTTCACTTTAATTTTAAAATTTTTCGATGGATCACTTAAGTGCCTCCAATGAAATATTTCGGCCAAAATTAATAGGTGACATTTATAATCAAATTTCTAATAAGAAGTGACATTTATTAAAATTAAGTCCCTGAGAACTTCTAAATTTTAAAAAATATTAAATAACTTAAAATTAGATTTAAAAATAAGCTACAAATAACTTTTTAAAATACAAATTTTATTTAAAATAAATTTTAAAATAAGTTTAAAAATTTACCCGCCCCCCCCAAAAAAAAAAAAAGAGCTCCATATAAAATTACCGCTAACTAATGTCTGTAATCAATAGATTGACAAGATTGTTACGTCACCAACGTACTAGATTTTCCATTTTCCATTTTCCTTTTTCTTGTTTTTTTTTTTTTTTTGTTCAAAGGCCAACATACAAGTTTGCGAGCTCTTTCAAGAGACGTGACCTTGGGACTCTCAATTAGGCAAAGTGGGGGGTTCGAGGTTCAACTACTCTTGCCATGTATTTTCAATATAACTATTCACGTGATTTCATTTGTCATGTGAAATGCGAATCTACTTGTTTTTTTAGTACACATTTAATTTTCGTCTTGGGCACATGCCTTGCACGTGATGTGATTCACTAGATGTTAGGTGACCATGTGCACCTAACTGGATTATGATGTTAAAAAAAAGGGGGGTTCATTCTCCTTTGATACCCAAACAAATAAAGGTAAATAAGGCATGGAGAGGAAAGAGGAGGACATATTTCTCTAAGATGGTCAAGACGTCCTTGTGAGGGTACACTCGGAATGCCTCACAGGAGACATATTTGGATCTGCTAGATGCGACTGCGGCAACCAGCTTGCACAAGCGATGCAGCAGATAGAAGCGGCTGGTAGGGGAGTGCTGGTATACCTCAGAGTGCACGAAGGAAGAGGCATAGGTTTGGGGCACAAACTACGTGCCTATAACCTGCAGGACGATGGGCGTGACACCGTGGAAGCAAATGTGGAGCTCGGGTTGCCCGTTGACTCTAGAGAGTATGGAATTGGTGCTCAGGTATTTCTTACTTAAGTCAGAAACTACAACGACGCGAGAGGTCCTAAATAATTTAGCTTCTGAATGAGGTTGGTTCATGGTCATTGTTATTATATGCTTTGTGGAATAGAGAAGATCAATAAACTAACATCGTCAATCTAAATTTAAAGGTAGTTGAATTTCAGTGACTGTTTCAGAAATTGTACATGATTTGTAGGAGTACTCGAGGAAGCTGGTGACTAAAGCAGAGCTTCAAATTCTCATCTTAAAAAGACGAGATTTGATTAGTAGAAAGAACCACTCCATCATCAAACTTTTCATAGCATTGGACACCTTTGTATGGTTGCTTAACATATTGACTAATACTGCAGATGTTGCGCGACTTGGGAGTCAGGACGATGAAGCTGGTGGCGAACAACCCATCAAAGTATGTGGGGCTTAAAGGTTATGGCTTGGCTATTGCTGGTAGAGTCCCTCCAGTTACTCCAATAACAAAGGAGAACAAGAGATACTTGGAGACGAAACGCTCCAAGATGGGGCATATCTATGGTGAGGAAGTCAATGGCCGCTTCAGCAATCTCATAGGCAAAAATGGGAAGCCGAGTAGTACTACCTTTTCTGATCCGGCTGCGTTCGACTCATAGGAGCTGCTGGATGGGTCGACTGCTAATGATTTATTTGGGGGGATACATGCAAATTCACTGACGGATGGTATTATTACTTTATTTTTTAAGCCCAAAGGTCAAGAACGTTGGGATACCTGCCGACCATGAGTTCTGGAAATTGTACGGCAATTCAGGTTTAAAGTTGTTATAATGTTCATAATGGTTCTGTTAATGTCATTCATCCATTTTGTAAGGCGAAATGGGGAAAGACTAGCCTCTTATCAAAACTTCCTTTTGTGTAAATGATGGATGGCAGGATTCATGTTTATTCACCTTTCCTTGAATCTGGATGTATTGATCTCTAGAGACCATTGAATATTTCATGAAAACAGAGTCGGCACAGGATATATCCCTTAGTCATGTTTCTTTGAATCTATTTGTATTTTGAATAAATTTTATGGCGATTCAGGTTTATAATTATTATAATGTTTATAATTGTTCTACTGATTTCATTCATCCATTCTTATTGAAACTTCCTTGTGTTATTGATGGGTGGCAAGATTTATCCCTTACTCACCTTTCCTTGAATCTGTTTGTATCGATCTCCAGAGACCATTGCAGTTTTCATGAAAACAGAGTTGGTGCAGGACATTCTTTTTTTCTTTTTCTGTGACCACCTCAATGGTGACAGATATTAATTGGAGAAATATACCAAATTCTCCGTTAGATCTAAATCTTCGCGCTACGTATGAGTTTGATTTATACTGCGCATATGAAGACACATGTGCCCGGAATTTCAGAAGATGCAATTTCCCTGTGCAATTTTCACTAGTCTCTAAAAAAACATCAGAATACATCATCATTCAATTACTTGCAGCGGAAAGGTTTACTTTCTTTGATCTGATTAACTAAACAAAACATACTGAAGCAGAGATTTTTCTCTGGGCATACAAAAGTTCACGCCTAAGTCTCGACATTCTTTCTGAAAATGGAGACTGGGAGTTCAATATTATCAATCCTAGCAAGCTCAAACACGCAGGCATCTCCTTCCTTCAGGGAAGTTCCACTCTGAAATGTGTACCAACCGGCAGAGAGCTTTCCCGAGCCATGTCGTCGGTAGTACATGAGCTTCACTGGCCATGATCCATCTGCATATTTAAGAGTTGCAGTTTGCATTCTTCCATTGATGCGTCCCTTCAAAAAACTGCCTGGGACAGTCTGCGAGTTGATTTTTGATCAACAAATGTTCTATAAGTAAGGACATAAAAGGCATGATGACTAACTCAAGAATTGTTAACCAGACTACATTTTTATAATCTCATAGGCAAACCCGAACCATATAGGAAAACGATGGTCCCTTACGAGAAGGTAATAGATTTCATTACCGTCCAAATT
The DNA here is from genome assembly GCA_021437785.1 of Rhodomyrtus psidioides. NCBI lineage: Eukaryota > Viridiplantae > Streptophyta > Magnoliopsida > Myrtales > Myrtaceae > Rhodomyrtus > Rhodomyrtus psidioides. Next base: position 13,679,139 of record JAILYB010000003.1, on the reverse strand, counting down.
TTGCACAAAAGAACTACATTATCTTGGGATCTTTTCTTACCACACCATGCTTCAATTGATTATGTGACCGAATAACTACTGTGAAGGAAGGATACTGCAGCTCGTACTCGCTGGCCGCTTTGAGAGCCCTAGTTACCCGCGAAGGTTTAGAAGCAGAGCTTAGAGAAGCCAGCATGGCAGGGCTCACCTTGCGTTTGGAATTTGCCATCCTACCTGAATTAGCCAGGTGGTCAACATAAGAAAAAAAGACACAAAACATATGCATTACTAATTGGCCTAAGATGCACGCACCTTCTGAATCTTGTGGCAAAAGCTTCTCTCCTCGATCTCAGTTTGGAAACCTTTCCATTCGGAGCTCAATCCAAGTACAATTGCATGTGAAGTAGTAGCATCATCTACGAAATTAACGGAATCCGATTTCATCGCTTTGGAGGGCTTGTGATGAATGATGATATGATTTTAGACGCAATTCATTTTTCTCTTTTGTCTTCAGTGAGAAACCATCTAGACTTCGAAGTCTAACTGAGAGATTACAGTGATCATCAGCATCTTCCATTTTAGCCGGGACAAATTCAACAGTGTCGATTAGCGGATAATCTATTTCCGTTGCACTTTTGTCAAATATAAGCATGTGAAAACCCAAGTCCCCTAAATATTTGAAGACTAAAAAGTAGCCCCCGTAGAAAGAGTAATGCTCCGCAAATTCCTTCCATCCCTTTGATAACCAAAACCATTTCATCACATTTTTCCAACTCCACTATCCAACTTCCACCGTTCGGAACCCACAAACGCACCATTTCGGGAATATTCTTACCATACTTTCTCACAAACCTCTTCGCAATACCCTAGTTTTGTAACATACTATGTCACGCCCCAAACCCGTCGAACACACGTAAATCCCGCTAGGCCGTTGATCTTCAAATATCTCCCAAGATCCCTCAGTCAATTCGTAAAAGAACTTGACAAAGAAACAAGATCGCGGAAGCCATAAAACTTGCTCCATACAAATTACAACGAGATGACTCAGGACAAATGGTATACACTCCTTAAAAATAAAATTCCATCTCAGAAGTCATCGCAGTCAAGTACCCAAAAATTTAAGTCCTGAACCCGCAAAATTCAGGTTCAATCCTAAGGCCACGAAATACAGAAATCAATCGTGTAATTACTTCATCGAGAGCTCATCTTCATCTCATCAGTACTTCCGTCTTCAAGAACCTGAAAAAATTAATCCCCCACTGGGGTGAGATATAAATTTCAGCAAGCTCGCCTGAAACCTAAACTAGGCCATCCGTCCCACCGAACCCAAGTAATCAATAGCAACATAGATAATTTGCTAAAGCAGGACATGGCATTAACACAAGGCATCGAGTCAAGTCATCGAAAACATATTAGTCAAGACAAAATAGTATAGAATGACCAAGCTTTCGTACTAGTGTATCAAAATCTCATCATTTCTAGAAATAAGAGGTGGTTCCACTTTCGACCACAACCCCGCGATTACATCGCCTCAGGGTGTGCCTCGTTCCTCTACCCCTCGATTACATCGCATCAGGGTATATCACAAATCCTCGACCCCGCGATTAGATTGCCTCAAGGTATAGCTTGTTTCTCAACCCCGCGATTAGATCGCCTCAGGGTGTCCCAATCAATAAACTCGCGTCATCTTAGGCGCATCGGGTATTTCTCATCACACAACCCCGCGTCATCTAGGCGCATCAGGGTATTTCTTATCATGCAACCCCGCGTCATCTAGGCGCTTCAGGGCATTTCCATTCAGGTGTTCTCACGGCTCAACAACCCATTTCCTCAATAATTCTCGTGGCATATCATCACGACAATATTTAGCCACATTTCTACATCGAGGAGATTCTTAAGCATTAGAACACAATTCAATTGCTTGCCAAAGGAAAGAAACGTGCTTTGTCGTAAAACACAATTTAAAAGCAATTGAGAATCACACCACCACTTAGGCAAGCACAGCACATTAACAAGCACATCATCAAGTCATTCTCGAGTACACGATTCCAGGGCCAATTAGCCCTCACGACTCATTCCTCATTAATGTCCTTCGGCTTTCCACCAATCAAGCAATAAAAATCATTCAATTCAACGATTTCTCAATGAAAGACATCCAGTCGCATCCAAATGTCCCAGTAAAGGTTTAGGGGTCACTCACCTTCATCCCAATTAGTAAATTTCCACCAAAAATCCCTTGTCGAGGCCGGCTTTAACTCCAAACTCCGCTGTCCAAAAACAGGGCATCAAGATACTTCAGCGAAAAATTCGTCGTTCAGTCAATTATCTTTTTTAACTTCAACTCCACCCATCATACACCTTAATAACACCCAAAATCACATTCTAATATGCCTTAACACCACATTTAGAGCATGATAACATCAAGAACAGCCCCCAACAGAACCGGTATGCTCAGAATTGAAACAGAGCAGAACCGGTTCTGCTCCTCCTTGCCTTAACAGTCAACAATCATCTTTAAGCTCTAACTTATCATCAATTCCACTTGCCAAGGCTTAGATTTACATGTGTAGGACATCCACCAGTAATTTGGAGTCAAAACAATACCTCTAGGTACCTCAAATGGTTCGGTTTCCATAATAGCTTCACCGATCAGATTTTAGTTCAGTTCTGTCCACTCAATTTCAGCCATGAAACACCCCTAAATGTCAATTGAAAAATTAATTTCTGCTCATCAACATGTAGTACTATATGTTATGTAACTCCCATAAAACCTTCGGAGCCAAATGAAGTCTCTAAGAGGGTGAACCAAAGCCCTCTCTCAGATAGCTCAGAATCTGTCCGGTTTTATTCCAAAAATCACCATAAATCAACCAGACCTCTAAAAATCATGAAACCAACGGGAAATTATCAAGGACATCTTGAACTAACCTGTGGTGGTTGGAGGCCGGCCAAAATCTCAGCGGAGGGGTCGATCGTATGAACCGAATGGGACGGTAGCACTGGGCGAGCTGGGCAGTTTTCTGTTCTTCAAACACAGCACCATTTCATCATCAAATCTCCATCAAATTCTACTCAACTTGTCACCACAGCTCAGCATACAAGGGTACTACATGTCTACAAACTACCACCGAAAATTTGAAGTGATTCGAGGTCCTAAGGAGACTGAATGAAGGTTTACCCTCTGTTGCAACGAAATTTGTCGGCTTTCGAGAAAACGCTTGGCCGAAGCTCCACCAGCGTCCCATGACCGAAATTGCACTTGGAGGTTGTCGGCAAGAGGCTGAGGGTTAGGTGGGTGGTCGGCGCGAAGGCTGGAGGTCGCCGGAAGGACCGCTCGTGGACGAAGACGCCAACGATCAATGCTGGTCGAACATAAACCGTTCTGTTCTTGAGGAAACGCATGAAAAAGAGAGGGAGAGGGGGAGGCTATCGTGAAAAGCTGAAGAAGGAGAGAGGGAGGAGTTGCTTCATCTAATCTTGGGTCAACATGGTTGAATGGTAGTCAAAAAGTGAATCCATTAATGAGAAGGGCTCCTAGGTTGACACTTGTCTTTGTCTTCATAATATCTTGGCCCAAATTGACAAATCTGCCCCTCTAATTTCGACAGCTATAGGGGATGGGTTAATGACCAAGACGCCCTCCTTCATTAATTAAGACAAAGCCAAACCTCGAGAGGCAAAATGGGCTTTTCACGCCCTTCGTCCGAAATTCCATTTTTCCGATATAAATTGCCCTTGATGAGGCGACGTTCAATTCAATTCAAATATTGGAATTCCTCAATGTCCAATACCCAATCTTGAGCTCTGATTTCATGTCGAACATTCCATGGCCTCGAGAGGGGTCAGAATTCGGAATGTCACAACTCTTCCCCCTTAAAGGAATTTCGTCCTCGAAATTTGCAACATTCTATCTACCCAGTCCTTTGGGGTATCGACGCCCCATTGAGCTTTACCTTTCAAGGTAACTCCTTTCACTGCCTAACATTTCCATAACATTCTTGATTGAAGGCCTTTCCAAAGCATCATATTAAACTCAAGCTCTATGCTTATTACTATCATCACTAATCCATCGCAAGAATATACTCTTTGGTACCCATTCCATTCGACGCGTCACTCCCTTCCAACGTCCGTTCATACCAACGGAAATTTAAGGGTTTTATCAACTTGCTCTCTATTACCCAACTAGAGTTATCGCTTTAGACTCCTTAAGTAACTTCAGGGCTACATCCGTAGTAATCCGTTCTCAATTTCCTTCGAGAATCCTCTTGGGTCAAGTCATCCTTCAACTTTCGTGGTCACGTCCCTTTCTCTTAGTGGCATGTCTAATGCTCAACCACGTGTTAGGCTATCCCAACTCTCAGTCCACATTACCGATAGTATTAAGAAAAATCTTGGCACATCCTTGTGCCATCTCAAGGAACACCATAATTCTCCTTTCGGACTCCGATGAGGCCATCACTTTAGGTTCCCTTTCAATACTGGACTCATACTTTCGTCCATGGGACCTCAAGGGTTCTATTCATTCCCATAACCCTTTAAGTATCGGGGTTCGATCATGGCAGTACCTCAATTCCATTCTAGCCTTCAAGCTAGGTGTTTCCATTAGTCGTCAACTCGTCAATTGACAAACTTCCAATTTAGAAGTGGAACCTCTTATTTCTCGAGGGAAGATCTGTCCCTCCATGACCAATTACACCACGCTCAACTCCCAATTAGGAGCACCCGCTACTTAATTCACCCTTCCTTAGCGATATGAACGTCGCAGTAGCAACACTTGGGTAAACTATTCGTTTCACGTGACTTTCTTCCGATTCCCTTTTTGGCAATCAATGTTCTCAACCTCTTATAGTTCACATAACTTGCGAGGTCTTTCCTTGCACAATCGACGCTCCAATATTCACAAGTAATTTCGCCCATCGGCGTTGCCTCTTACTCAATTTCCTCTCGGAAATATTTTCGTACTACCTTATACTCTCGTGGTAGATACATACTCAATATCTTCTTCCACTTACACAAGATTTCTCAATCTTTGTCGCGAGGACATTCACAACTCATCTCCAATCATGCACCGCACATTTCCGCTCATAAAATCTTATTGTTGTTGACACCTGATTTTTGACCAAGTCTTTTTCAGTTTTATTTTTTTTGAAAAATCACAAAAAAATTCATAAAAAGTCAACAAATTACAAAATAAACTTTGGTGGCCTTGGCCAAGCCCAAGGAACCATTTTTAACCAAAAAATAACTTTTCATATTTTTTTATATTTTTTAGTATTTTTAGAAAATAGGAAAATACTCAAAAAAATCAAGAAAAATAGCATTTGAGGTCACAAAAATATGGAAAAATAGCCAATATTTTTATTTTTAATCCCTTGTATTTTTGACCACACAAAAAGTTCAAAATCAGATTCAATTATGGGTGTTCCTTTGTAACCCATACTATTGAATTTGAGAAAATAATATCAATTGAGTCTTTTAATTTGCAATTTTGGCATTTTCTAGGATCTTGACATCCATTCTAACTGTCCTTTATTGCAATTTAGCCCAATTGTTTGTACAAATTGCTCAATTGCACGAATTTGGCAAAATTGCATACTAAAATTGCATTTTTAGTCCTTGAAATTGAGCATAATTGAAATTACTTTCAATTCAAGGGCTATCATTGCAAATTAAACATACTGCCCAATGGGTTTCACCATTTTGAATCGATTGGCACAGGTAATTTGACCCAATTTGATCATTTGAACCTTCAATTGCATAATTCCCCAATTTGCGATTAAAAGGAAATTTGGGGTTTTTGTTGAAATTGATGTGAAATTTTGGGCAAAATCACATTTTTTGATAGAATTCATGCCCTATATTCGATTATGAAGTTCAATTGCAAAAATTTCCTACTAATTTGAGTTTAATTTTGAAAAATTCAATTCGGAACCGGTTCAGACCGGTCAGACCGCCGGTCCGACCGGTCGAACCGGTCCAGAACAGTGTCATCTTCTTCCCCGGGAGTCTGCGCAAATGAACAGTAAAATGCCGAGCTTTGATAGCCAAATTGACGGACCAATCGGCGATGATTCAAGACAAACTTGTAGGCGTTTGATTCCTTAGATCGTTCCCCGTCGATTGACACTAAGATCACGACCAATGGTAGCCCGAGGAAGAAGCAATCGGTTGGTCAATCTCACAGACCTGCGAAAGTCAACCAAAACGAGCTCAGACCAAATTTGCGCCAAATAGAGCTTGTCGGAGCTCCTAACGGGGATTAAACGATTTCCCAGCCAATTCCGTCGCCGTCGACGTACCATTTGGCACGTGACAACACGTGAATCCAAGTGGGCTAACGTCCATTGTTCGAGCGGGAAACCGAGCAGAGGTATATAAGCCAATCGGCCTTCGCGAAGCAAGGGGGAGGGCAGATTCAGTTAGAGAAAGGGAAACTGAATCGAAACAGAGAGAAAAAACGCGAGAGAGAGCTCGTCCTCCAACCTGGGTCGTCGAGGACTTGAACTCGACTACAAGGCACTGTTTGGGCCGTCTCCGGCGAAACCAAAGCCAAAGAAGGTCGTCACAAGCTCGTCCGAGGCTTCAGGAAGCGATCGTTGCCGGCCGCACCGCCTGAAATCACGAAAAAAGGTGAGACGCAGCTTCAAGCTCTCTACTGTGCATCAATGGCGACTTGCCTTTTTCACGATCATTCTTGCGATTTGTGTGTGAGTTTCGTTCCCTGAACACCACTGACCATATTCGCATCTTGGTTTTGTATCGATTTTGCCTGAGCACCTTGAATCGAGTCTTCAAACTTAGCTTCCATAGCCGACCACTGTTCATCCTCCCCCAGCCAAATCTGGGCCGTGCGGGCTCAATCGGAGCCCGAGGTAAGCCTTCTGCACATCCTAACATGTTAATCTGTGGATGAATTGATCTAATTTCACGTGAATTATGTGATTGAGCTTCTATGGCCGTACTCGGCAACTCGCACGATTTTCTCGATTCTGTGAGTAGGATGTTTCGATTCTCATATATGTTAAACTAGAGATGATTGCGAGTCGATTGCCGTCGGTCTCATGCGATTTCATCAAGATCTCACCGTACGATCATCGCTGGAGACGTTCAGCCGTTCGTTCTACCGGAGTCGGGAGGTTGAAGACGAAGCTGACGTGGCGCGGTCAACCGATCAAACTCCTAGTTGGCATTCGGCCATTCGTCCACGTGTCTGTTGAGTCAGCTCGGCCGTTGGAGTTTGTTGTTCGAACGGGGAGATCCAACGGTCGAGGTTAATCGAGTCCAACAAATAGTGGCCGTCTGATTAGAAATTAGGATAATTCGAAAATGATTTTAAATCGGAAACAAAAATTGGTTGAAACGGCGCCGTATGGGTTAGTTAGTGGACGGCGTCGTTTAGGTTAAGTAGGAACGGACGGTCTAGATCTAGTCCTATGTTTTAATCATGGCCGTAGGTTCAAGTAGTTAGATCAGACGCCCCTGATCAGGTCTTCATTTAATCCAAGCCGTAGATTCCAGTCAAATGATCCGATGGTTGTAGATTAGCCATGCGTTTCGATGAGGACCGTCGGATCAGAGTTGATAATTCGAAAATAAAAAAAAGGCGAATACGGCGTCGTTTTGGTTTCAGGCTTCGCGGGTCCGGGTCTGGGCCGGGTTCCGACCCGAGTGGGTCGGGTCGACCCTGTCCGAATCATATTTTTTAAATAAAAAATTTCCGAAAATGATTTTAAAAAAATAAAAAAAAATCAGAAAAATCTTAGAAAATAAAAAAAATGCTAGAAAATTCCAAAAAAAAAATGTGGAAAAATTGTGAAAAATCCTAGGTATTCCAGAAATCCCAAAAATCGAGGGTTGACCACAGACAACTGGTCAACCCTATTTTTGGGGTTTCTTATCCGATCTTTCGAGACTTGACAACATTACCCTTTAAGGATAAGTCGCCTTTGCTGTGTATGTATGATAAAATCGACAATGCCAAAGTAAGAATTAGGGTCGAGTAAGCGACCAATTCTTAGGTTTGGGTTTTCGAGTCCCGCCCCTTTCCTCAAAATGACGATTTTACCCCTCAATGGGAAAATCATCTTTCTTGTCTCAATCAAGTTCTGAAAATTGCTTAAAGTTAGGGTTCGGGTCAGGTGGATGACCAGTCCTAATATTTAAGATTTTCAGTTCTCATCTTTGTCAAAAATGACGATTTTACCCTTCCGAGGGTAAAATCACTTTTAAATTCCAGAAAAATCCTGAAAATTCCCAAAAAATAGGAAATGGATTGGATTGATGGCCAATCCTATTTCCCCTCTCCTTAGACTTCCCAATGCATCTAAAATGACAGATTTACCCTTTCAAGGGTAAATTTTCTCCAAATTATTCAAAATTACGATTCTGCCCCTCATGGCCGAATCATGTCCAAATCACTCTTAATCCTTGATTGATATTTCTCTAGGCTAATAGGGCCTCATTAAGGATGCCATGCTGATTTCATGTGTTTTATCCGCATGTATTGGACCTTTGATTTGCGCATCTACTTCTATTGATTGTGATTGATAGGGTAGTATTTCCCATCTGCATGAACTCCTAGATTTATGATCTGTTCCCCACTCGTCCGTATGAAATCCTAGGATCAGATAAACCATTCAGCTTAGGTACCGAAAGGGCGTCAACTTTGATAGTTGGCGTAACTAAGTCCCCGAACCCACTTCTCTGGTTTTCCGCAGAATCGAATAGACCACTCCCAACTATTCGATAAGGGTTTTCGATCGTACCCTCCACGAAACGATTGGTGGCGACTCCTTGGCATGTACACTCATCACATGTCACTAGACCACACTGAAGGTCGATCACGTATATCCAGCAGTTGCGATTTTGGGTAATGGACCTTGGGAGAGGCCCGCGTCCGATCATACAGCAATCGGACGGCCCATCAGCCTACCCCCGCGAGGGAGGGTCGCGACAGACTGGCGACTCCACTAGGGAATCCAACTCGAAACCAGAATCTCTGGTTACGAATGCCAGAGGACTTGAGCCGATTTAAAAAAAAAGTTGTTTGATTTATCTGACCTTATTTTCTACAGATGCTCTCGAAGGTGAGGTACGTACACTAACCATTGTGTTAGATGTTTTTGCAGATTGGAGAAATAAGGGTTGGAGTGATTGTTGACATTTTTTCCTGCAGGTTGGAGTTGGGAATGTATGTTTATTTTTATGCACGTACTGAAGCGGTGTTTTGATACAAACTTCTGTGCATGACTTTGCATTGTGATGATCACGACACATTGCACACACTGGGGGTCAAACCCCGACTGCAACCACCCCTAGGTTACCTTAGATAGGGAAAAGGTGCGAAAAGGATCTTGTGTTTGATGGCACTTGAGACTTTCGTACTCGTTCCCGCTCACCATCTGCATTGGCGATGTCTAGCCTCTTGGGTAGATACCCTTGGGGAGGAATCTGCCTCGTGTGGATCGTGGGAGCCTGAGCCGTAGGTTCCTCACCTGATTTTTGATTTCTTAGAGTATGCCCACTTGTCTCATGCGCATGTCTATGGATGGTTGGTATACCTAAAACCGCCCATTGATAAGAGGGGGACATTCTACATTCCCCCAGGTATGGTTGGAAAGGCATTTACTTTCGATGTACTTTACTATTCCCTGCTCCATAATATGACTCATGCATTACATACATTCATATGCATTCACATCATGCAAATCGCTCAAGTGACTAATTGAAACAGCAATGGTAATAGGGTAGAATATCGCTGTTCCCTAAGAGCTCGACAGAATTGGTGACCTTCGAATACCTGAGGAAAGTCACTCGCCCCAGACCAAACACAAGGCTACACTTCACTAGATTCGTGCATGGTCGGGAATTGACTGGACGTAAGCTAGGATATGCGGAAGACTGTCAAACCCGCTATTACGTTGATAACCTCAGATTCAAGCGACAAGCGGGCGAGATGTTTAAGGATTATCTGGAGATGAAAAGACAGCGTCGCAACCAGTTGGCCAGGGAGGCATATGCCCGTCGGAAGACCGAACTACTGACCAAAGAAAGTGTACCCATGATCACCTTTTGGGGAAAAAAAAAGACGTCATGCTACCAAGACAAAGCCGAAGCGTATCGCACTCAAGAAGGCGAAACCCGAAAAGGCTCCTGAAGTCGTCGTACCGTGGACCAGAGAATGGCCAAAGGAACTACTGCCTCTTGACCAAAACACTGAAGACGACTCCCTTACACTTGATTAGAGGAAAAATCCCGACCAACTGTCATCTGGATAGACCTCTGGGAAAAGAGTGATTTGGATCCTCACATTCCAACGGTCTTTTACAGCTTTCTTGTTTGAAAGATCTCTCTTTACCTTTCTTCCATTAGGCATCTTGATTGTAATAAAAGTTCACTCCACTTTGTTCTTTTGATGTATTGACCAATGGAATGTGACATTGCTATTTCCCTTAGTCACGGAGTAAACCTGACTAAATTGCATAATTCACTTCCTTGAAATTCAAATTAGGCTTTGAGTCAGGCTTTCAAGACCTGAAAAAGGTCCTAATTTCCATTTCTTCAATTGAACTATGCAATCGAGTTAGCTCATGCATACCTCATGACATCTGTACGTTCATACGTTTAAAGTAATTTCTGACGATTGGCTTTTCAAAATCATTTGCATATTTTAGACTTGATGGGAAAGAATGATATTCAAGTATTCAAAATCCCCCGGGCCGAACTCCAATCATGGTGGGACAGCATGGGCGAAGCCAGCCAAAAGTATGCTGAATCACGACTAGGATACCTACTGGACCTGCTGAAGATTGAGTGTCCACCTGCCTTTATTCAAGCCATTTCGCTCTACTGGGATCCTACCACCGCTACATTTTGCATGGAAGGACTAGAGATTACTCCCACTATCGAGGAATACAGCGCCGTCATCGGAGTTGAGTTCACTCCTACGCTCGTCCGACCCCTATAGGATTTGAACCCCTAAGTCAGGTGGCTGAATTCCTTGACACAGGCCTGAATGAAGTCAAAGCAGATGCAAAAAGTAATTCTGGACGAGTCTCCTTATCTTTCCTTATAGACCGATTTTCCCGCCTCCCTGTTGCTAAAGGAACCAAATCCGGTAGAGCCTTTGTCTTGGCATTCTTTAGCTTTGTACTATTCCCGATCTCATCTGTCACCTTTGACCCTATCATGGCTGTAGTAGCTAGACAAGTCTGTTGTGGGTGGGACTACTCAAACATCCTCCTGGCCGAGACCTTCCTTTCCTTAAATCGCTTCAGGAAAAATAAAAAGGAAACCTTTAGAGCCTCTAGTGATCTTCTGTATCTGTGGTTCACTTCCCATATCAGACAATTTCACATTCGCATGGGTTTCATTGAAATCAGCCCCTATGCGCACCCTCTTAAAACCTTTGTCAGAACCCATACACATGTTCCTAGGTTCAACTTCATAGAGTGGAAAAACTTCCTTAAAATCCTAAAACCCGAACAACTCCTATGGCGGCTAAGGTTGCCAACGCTGAGCAAAGTCAGATTGACCTGCGATGACGGGGGTCCAGTCCCTTTGCTAGGATTCACGGGCGCTACCGCATACTATCCAAGGAGGGTGATTCGACAGTTTGGAGCTCTACAGGATATCCCTTCTCCAACGCAACCCGGTATCTTTTCCTTTGACTTACCAAGCCAGACCCTCACAGAGGAGGAGAAGAGACAGTTTGAAGCCAAGATGGCATCCATCATACGCTCTTTGAAGAATTCTCAGGCTGAAGAAATAAGTTGGCCAGAAAACATGACTCGTGAAGAAAACATTCATAGAGCCACCGCAGAATACATTCAACACTTCAAAGCGACCCGGCGAAGCCTTGTCGAGCCCTACATACCTGATGTGGACATCGAACCATATCGAGGAGGAGGTGCTAGGGACTCGTTGCTCTATCCGCTTGGTCCAATTACTCGAGCGAGAGCGAGGGAATTCAAGCAAGCTATCGGCATCATGGTTCAAGATCTTTGGAATGGAGGTGATCTTGATTCGAGAATTGAAGATTCTGAAGCTCCTTGGCGCAACATGATTACATTTAACCTTGCGAATTCTGAACGGATTTAAGGCTAATGAGCTCCGAATGAGCTCAAATTTGGTCAGCTGAAGAGAAACGACATCCTGATTAATACTCATGGCCTTTGGCCATGAACTGCGATGAATTTCAACCATTCGGCATCATTTAGATTGACTTTTAGGCCTTTTTCTATTTTTAGGTGAATTTTTATTAATTAAGGGTATTTTTGTAATTTTTGCCTTTTAGGGTTAACACCATATATAAAGGTGCTTATGAGTTTCTGAAAAGATAACATTAATTCAGAATTTTATAAAGAGAGGTTTTCTCTTCTTCAAGTTCTCTTGAAGACTAGATCTTATCAAGGCTTCCTTGTGGCGATCGATCGACTTATCGAGCAAGATCGCGAATTTTCTTGTTCGTGGCGTCTATAGCGTAGATTGGTTGACACAAGTTCGTCAACAGGTCACGCTCATACCGAGGTTACCAATCACAGGTTCGATTGGGGGTTAAGGTTAGCAATTCGCAACCCTTGGATCTTCGTAGAACGATCAGTTTCCGCAGCGATTCACATCATCTGGTATCAGAGCTGGTTCTACAAGATCTAGTTATTATCTTACTTTTATTGATTTTAATTCAGCAATCTAGGGTTTATAGAATTGGGGATCTGTCACTAATCGAATTAGGATTCTGAATTAGGGATCTAAGGTTTATAAAATTAAGGTTTTCGGTCCTAGTTGTTTTGATTGTATTGAGTTCGTCAAAAACAAATTCTAGCCAAAAAAAAAATCAGTGAAAAAAAAAACAAAAAAAAGAGTATCAGTTAAAAAAAAACCGATAAAAAAAATCGAAAAAAAGGGCTGAAAAAAAAATAAAAATCAAGAGGATGACTCGTTTCTTTTTATTATTATTATTGTTAGTTGGACCGAATAGAAAAAAAATAGCAGCAAACATTAACCTAAATTCAAATCTAGCCATAGTTAGTGAATTGCTGAATTGAGCAGTATATTGCTGAATTGATCTTGCTTGGTGGTTTAGTCGACTGTCATGAGGAGCTTGAGAGAATGGAATTCTAGTCTGATAAAGAGCTTGAAAGAAGAGAAACGAGAGAAAAAAAGGCAAGAGTGTGTAAGTTTAATTGAGGGAAGAAAAAGCCTAGATTGAGTTAAACACGAGGGGAGTGACAAATATCTTGAGCGAAACACGTGAGGGAGTGTGGTGAGATTTCTTTTATTTCTAACATTTTCTTGCAGGTTAAAAAAAAATCATGGCAGACCAAGAAAGCGTAAATCAAAGGGAGGATGGCACCAATCCAAGGGATAATGCGATTTTAGCAGGCATTCAGCAGTTGAGCTTACAACTTGAAGCACTTAGCAACCGAGTTGTGAGGTGCGAGACGAGGCTTGATGGTGATCGAGAGCCACCACGAGGGAGACCACAAAATCAGCGAGATGAGCCTAGGGTGCAACCCAGATGGCAGTGACAATTTGACGATGAATATGTGTCTGATACAGAAGATGACCGAGATGACAGATTTGGGAGGAGAAACAGACGCCGAGAGTTCAGACATCGAGAAGATGATGAGCTTAGCAATATCAAGATGAAGATTCCATCTTTCTAAGGAAAGAATGATCCTGATGCATACCTAGAATGGGAGAAACGAATGGAGATGGTATTTGACTGCCAGCGATATTCGGAACTCAAGAAGGTAAAAATTGCAGCTGTTGAATTCACTGATTATGCTATAATTTGGTGGGATCAACTTGTGAATAGCAGGAGACGCAATGGTGAGAGATCGGTAGAAACGTGGGATGAGATGAAAGCGGTGATGAGGAAGCGCTTCATACCAAGTCATTACCACATAGACTTATTTCATAAACTGCAAAATCTCACACAAGGTAACAAGAGCGTGGAAGAGTACCATAAAGAGATGGATATTTCCATGATCCGTGCTAATGTGGTAGAGGACCGCGAAGCTACTATGTCACGATTCTTATGTGGTTTGAGCCGAGATATAGCAAGAGTGGTAGAGCTGCAACATTATGTCGAGTTGGAAGAATTGGTGGACAAAGCTATCAAAGTAGAGAGGCAATTGAAGTTGGACCGAAATTACAAGAGTGGTGGAGGTTCAAGCTCGAATTGGAAACCCAATTGGAAGAGAGATGAGAAGCCGAACTGGAAGGGAAACAACACCAAGGTTGAAACTTCAAAGGAGAAGGAGAAAGATGGCAGAGTTGGTTCGAATCCGGATTCAGGTAAAACTGAAAATCCTAACACTAGAACTCGTGAAATTAAATGTTTCAAGTGTTTAGGCAGGGGTCATATGGCAAATCAATGCCATAATAGGAGTGTGATGATAATGACTGGGCCTGAAGATGTTCAATCTGAAAGTGACAGGGAGGAAGATGATGATGTCATGCCGCCATTGGAGGACTGTAGCGATGTCGAGATGCCAGTCAAGGGTGAATTGATGGTGGTTAGACGTTCTCTTAGTGTGCAAGTCAAGGAGGAGGAGCATCACCAGCAACGTGATAACTTGTTCCATACAAGATGCTTGGTGAATGGTAAGATTTGTAGTTTAATTGTTGATGGAGGTAGTTGTATAAATGTGGCAAGTTGTACTATAGTGGAGAAACTAGGATTGAAAACTACAAAGCACCCTAGACCATATAGACTTCAGTGGTTGAATGATAGTGGTGAAGTGAAAGTTTCGAAGCAAGTCCTAGTTCCATTTGAGATAGGGCGATATAAAGATGAGGTGGTGTGTGATGTTGTACCTATGCAAGCGGGACATCTTTTACTTGGTAGACCATGGCAGTATGATCGGAGGGTACATCATGATGGATACACTAACTGATATTCATTGGTGATGAATCAGAAGACTTACACTTTGGTGCCAATGACACCTACTGAGGTGTATGAAGATCAATTGAAACTACAACGTGAGGTTGAGAAAGAGAGAAAAAGTGAGAAAACTGAGAGCTTGCGTAGAGAGTCTGAGACGCAAGGAAAAGGAGAGACAGAGAAAAACAGAGTGGTAAAAGCCGGGGGAAAAGCAGAGAGAAAAGAAAAGAGAGAAAAGAATTTCTATGCAAGATCGAGCGAAGTGAGGAGAGCTTTGGTTCTGGACCGACCGATGCTTGTACTTTTGTACAAGGAGGCATTGTTTACTACTAACGATCTTGACCCGAGTTTGCCTAGTTCTGTCGTGTCTTTATTGCAGGAATTTGATTATGTCTTTCCTGATGAGGTTCTTGGAGGTCTACCACCGATTCGAGGCATAGAGCATCAAATCGACTTGATACCTGGTGCGCCATTACCTAATCGACCCGCATATCGAAGTAATCCTGAGGAGACAAAGGAACTTCAGCGGCAAGTTAGTGAATTCCTGGAACGAGGATATGTGCGAGAAAGTCTTAGCCCGTGTGTTGTTCCTGTTTTGTTAGTGCCAAAGAAGGATGGGACTTGGCGAATGTGTGTCGATTGCCGAGCAATCAATAATATTACGGTAAAGTATCGACATCCTATTCCTAGATTAGATGTCATGTTAGATGAGTTACATGGAGCTTGCATATTTACTAAAATTGATCTAAAAAGTGGTTATCATCAGATTAGAATGAAAGAATGGGATGAATGGAAAACTGCATTTAAGACCAAATATGGGTTGTATGAGTGGTTAGTCATGCCATTTGGTTTAACTAATGCACTTAGTACTTTCATGCGACTTATGAATCATGTTCTGCGTGCTTTTATTGGTCGATTTGTGGTTGTCTATTTTGATGATATTTTAATATATAGTCGAAGCCTTGATGACCATATTAAACATGTGCGAGCTGTTTTACAGGTTTTAAGGGCCGAGCAACTATATGCTAATCTGAAGAAATGCTCTTTTGTGACTAACAAATTAGTATTTCTAGGGTTTGTTGTTGGTGCTGAAGGAATACAAGTTGATGAAGAAAAGGTGAAAGCGATCCAAGAATGGCCGACACCTAAGACTGTAGGAGAGGTGCGCAGCTTTCATGGTTTAGCCAGTTTCTATCGCAGATTTGTAAAGGATTTCAACACCATCGCCGCACATTTAACCGAGGTCATCAAGAAGCACGTGGGTTTCACGTGGGGAGAAGAGCAAGAGAGAGCATTCAATCTATTGAAAGATAAGTTAACTAATGCTCCTTTGTTATCTTTACCAAATTTCAGTGCTACTTTTGAAATAGAATGCGATGCTTCTGGCACAGGAATTGGAGCTGTGTTGATGCAAGGAGGACGTCCCATAGCTTATTTCAACGAGAAGTTAAGCGGAACAACATTGAATTATCCAACTTACGATAAGGAGATGTATGCTTTGGTGCGAGCTTTGGAGACTTGGCAACATTACTTGTGGCCAAAAGAATTTGTGATTCACACTGACCACGAGACATTAAAGTACTTGAGGGGACAGCAAAAGTTGAACAAAAGACATGCTAAATGGATGGAGTTCATCGAGACTTTTCCATATGTAATCAAGTATAAGAAAGGTAAGGAAAATGTGGTAGCCGATGCACTTTCTCGAAGGTACGCAATTCTAACTACTTTAGGAGCAAAGTGCCTAGGTTTTGAGCATATCAAAGAGATATATACTGATGATGATGACTTTGGAAGAGTGTTTGAAGCTTGTGAGCATGCTGCGTTTGAAAAATTCTATAGGCATGATGGCTATCTCTTTCGTGAAAACAAGTTATGTTTGCCTAGATGCTCTTTGCGAGAGTTGTTGGTGCGAGAGGCGCATAGTGGTGGTTTAATGGGGCATTTTGGAATCAATAAAACTTATGAAATGCTGCATGAACATTTTTATTGGCCACATATGAAACGAGATGTCACACGTGTTTGTGAAAGGTGCATTGCATGTAAACAGGCTAAGTCTACAACTAAACCACATGGCTTGTATACGCCTTTGCCTATCCCGACGCATCCTTGGGTTGATATTTCTATGGATTTTGTGTTAGGATTGTCTAGGTCTAAGCATGGTAAGGATTCTATTTATGTGGTTGTAGATCGATTTTCAAAAATGGCTCATTTTATACCATGTCATAAATCCGATGATGCATCACATGTTGCCGACCTGTTCTTTTGTGAGGTTGTGCGTTTGCATGGCATGCCTAGGTCCATTGTTTCTGATCGAGATACTAAATTTCTTAGCTACTTTTAGAAGACATTGTGGAAGAAATTAGGTACACAACTTTTATTCTCTACTACTTGTCATCCACAAACGGATGGTCAAACTGAAGTAGTTAATAGGACTTTAGGGACAATGTTACGTGCTATCATTAAGAAGAACATTAAGTCTTGGGAAGATTGTTTACCGCATGTTGAGTTTGCATATAATCGGAGCGTGCATTCTGCTACTAAATTCACACCGTTTGAGGTTGTCTATGGTTTTAATCCCTTAACTCCGTTAGATTTAACTCATTTGCCTGTTGAAGAGCGTGTGGATTTAGATGGTGCTAAGAAGGCCGAGTTTGTGAAGACATTACATGAAAAGACACGGCTGAATATTGAACACAAGACAGAACAATATGCAAAGCAAGCCAACAAAGGGCGTAAGAAAGTAGTGTTTGAACCCGGCGATTGGATTTGGGTTCATATGCGCACGGAACGTTTTCCCGAGCAACGACGTTATAAGTTATTACCGCGCGGGGATGGACCATTCATGGTGTTGAAGAGGGTCAATGACAATGCCTACAAACTTGATCTTCCAGGTGAGTATGGCATTAGTGCTACTTTTAATGTTACTGACTTGACTCTTTTTGATGCAGGTGATGATTTGAGGGCAAATCCTTTGCACGGCGGAGGGAATGATGTAGACATCGAACCATATCGAGGAGGAGGTGCTTGCTCTATCCGCTTGGTCCAATTACTATAGCGAGAGCGAGGGAATTCAAGCAAGCTATCGGCATCATGGTTCAAGATTTTTGGAATGGAGGTGATCTTGATTCGAGAATTGAAGATTCTGAAGCTCCTTGGCGCAACATGATTACATTTAACCTCACGAATTCTGAACGGATTTAAGACTAATGAGCTCCGAATGAGCTCAAATTTGGTTAGCTGAAGAGAAACGACATCCTGATCAATACTCATGGCCTTTGGCCATGAACTGCGATGAATTTCAACCATTCGGCATCATTTAGATTGACTTTTAGGCCTTTTTCTATTTTTAGGCGAATTTTTATTAATTAAGGGTATTTTTGTAATTTTTGCCTTTTAGGGTTAGCACCATATATAAGGGTGCTTATGAGTTTCTGAAAAGATAACATTAATTCAGAATTTTATAAAGAGAGGTTTTTTCTTCTTCAAGTTCTCTTGAAGACTAGATCTTATCAAGGCTTCCTTGTGGCGATCGATCGACTTATCGAGCAAGATCGCGAATTTTCTTGTTCGTGGCGTCTATAGCGTGGATTGGTTGACACAGGTTCGTCAACAGGTCACGCTCATACCGAGGTTACCAATCACAGGTTCGATTGGGGGTTAAGGTTAGCAATTCGCAACCCTTGGATCTTCGTAGAACGATCAGTTTCCGTAGCGATTCACATCAATACCCGAATACATCGTGCCGTACATACTTGGAATAGAGCCGTACATACCCGAAGACATGGGACCGCTGTCATGTTCAGAAGACGATGAGTCCCAGACTGAAGAGGGGAATCCATACTGGGATGATGAGGATACCTGTTGACACCTGATTTTTGACTATCTTTTATTTCAGTTTTTATTTCTAAAATTAATTAAAAATAGCAAAAAAGGTCAAAAAATTACAAAATCAACTTTGGAAGCCTTAGCCTAGCCTTGGGAACCAATTTTGAACAAAAAATATTTTTTGTATTTTTTAATATTTTTTGTTATTTATTTAATTATTAAAATAACCAAAAAATCAAAAAAATACCATCCGTGGTCAGAAAATTACAAAAAATATTCATAAATTTTATTTTAATTTCCTCTTTAATATTATAACTTCTTATCAGGGAAATTAGGCATGGGTCATGGTGTTCCTTCACAAACATAAACCCGTATCGAGCCTGAAAAATCCTTTTCGAGTCTTTTAATTTTCAATTCTCACTTTTCATGAGCTATGACATTGAATTCTAAAGTTTTGAAATGCAATTGGGTCAATTTGCCCTCCAATTTGATCAATTTTAGCCAAAAGGGCTTAATTGCATAAAAATCTTTCAATTTAGTCCCCGGTTTTACAATTTTTGAAATTAAATTTCACACGGGCACACCCATTAAAATTAAACACCTCTACCCAATATTTTTCACCATGTTGAATCCATTTGTGGGCTCAATTTTGGCTAATTCGATCGTTTAGGCCTTCGATTTGGCGAAATTGAATTTCGGATCCTAGGGACAATTTGGGGTTTTCACAGAATTTCAATAAATCGATTCACGAAAATACCCATATTTGATGGAAAACATGTCAAGGAATCCGATGTTGCCATCAATTTCATGAAAAGAGGTCATTTGTGGGGTCAATTTGACTATTTGGTCGAACCGGCTCGGTCGGGTCCGACCCGACCCGACCCGGGTCTGCAGACCATGCACAGAATGTGCAGAATGTGCAGAACGCAGAAGAACAAAAAAAAGCAGGGGCATGGGGCGTGCAATTTTCAAAGGAAAAGCGGGCGGCCGAACGTGGGGAGCATGTTGCCAGAGGAATATTCGCGGTTGGCAAAGGAATGGGCGCCGACACGCCGGTCGGCCACGCGAAACGGGCGAGGGAATCTCGGTTTTATACCGAGTTCGAAGAGAGAGAGAGGGGGACTTTTTTTGAAAAAGACCGGACGAGAAGAGCTTCGGCGGAGCTTCAAGAATCTTCACGGATCATCACCGGGTACTCAGTGGCCGTCGGCGAGCTCCAAGCAGGTCGGTATTCTCCTCCGATCACCGTTTCTCATACGCACGCCATGTGTTCGAAGAAATGCCGATGGATGTCTCGGCTCGGTTTTGTCTCGGCCGTGTCTTCCCGAGCTTCATTTAGCACGAATATTGCCTTGATTCTCCACTAGAACTATCCCTAAACCCGACTTGCTGTTTATTTTGCATTAAAACTCGACAAAAACCGAGGGCCGGAGTTTCGCCGGCCATGGTTCGGACGGGAGCTTGACGAGGGATTTCCGGCGGCCGTCGACCATCAAGGGACCCCTGGTAAGTCCTCAAACTTCCCTTGGATGCTATGTGAACGAAAGAAACCGAGTTTGAGCGACAAAAAAATTCTGCAAATCGGCTCGCCGGAGCCGGTTCGGTGGTCGGTCGTTTAGGTGTTTTCCAACGTTAGATCTTTCGTGTTAGTGATATATGGTGATGCTGGTAGTATAGAGAGTCTAATACCGAAAAAAGGAACGAAAAACACCAAGTTTGGGACCGGTTCGCGATTTTCCGGCGAAAATTCCGGCGAGGGTCGCCGGAATTTTCACTGTTCATCGTCTTCTCCGGCGACCCTCCGGCCGGTCAACGGTCAACGGCCGACGTGGCACGCCACGTAGGCGCCACGTCAGCCGGGTGGGGTCGCGTGGATTTTTCAAGAAATAAAATAAAACGGACGGTCCCGATTGCGACACGTGTCGCGATCCTAGAATTTTGGAAAATAAAATAAACGATTTTCGGATAATTAAATAAATTCAATCCGACGGCCAAGAATGTTCCAAGTGGCCTTCTGTGGATCGTCCGATCTTTTCCAAGATCGGACGCACCACGATGTGACACGTGGTGCACTTCTGATCGTCCGATTTGTAGGTTTTTCTAAAAAAGAAAATAAATTAATTTTTGATCCGACGGCTATGATTCAGCCACGTGCCTCTCTGTGGGTCCTCCGATCAAGCGAGAGATTGGACGCACGAGATCATGACACGTGGCGCTCTCTGGACCGTTAGATCCGGGGGATTTTCGGATAATTAAATAAAATAGATAAAAAATCAAAAAATTGTTAAAAAATGGGAAAAAATATTTAAAAATATAAAACGGTGTCGTTTTAGGCCGGTGTCGACCCCTAGGGTCGGGCCGGGCGCCCGAGCGGCGTGGGCCGGGTCCGACCCGGCCCGGAAAATATTTTTAAATATTAAAAAATTCAGAAAATAATAAAAAATAAAAAAATAAAAAAAATCAATAAAAAATAAAAAATCATGAAAATATTCAAAAAATTCGAAAAATTCAGAAAAATTCTAAAAAATTTTAGAAAATAGAAAATGGCCACATTCAACTGGTCACGACCTGTTTCGGGTCTTTTGACCCCCGATCTTTCCAAAAATGACGGTTTTGCCCTTTCGGCAAACCGTCTTCCAAAACAAATTCTAAAAAATCCAGGAAAATCCCAAAAAATAGGAAATGGCCACAAACAACTGGCCAAGACTCATTTCAGGTGTTTTGAACCCCGACCCTTCTCAAAATGACGATTTCGCCCTTTGGGCGAATCGTCTTCCAAAAATTGAAGAAAAATCAAGAAATTCCAAAAAATTCTCAAAAATGGGAAATGGCCACAATCAACTGGCCATGGAATATTTTGGGTAATTCGGTATCCAAACTTTCCAAAAATGACAATTTTGCCCTTCGGGCTAATTGTCCCCGAATCTTCCCATTTTACCCCTGGCCCTAAATCACGTTTTCCCTAAGCCTTTATGGCTATACTAGGAGGCCCATGATTGAAATTGATGTGCATTGACATGATTTATTTATACACTTGACTTGCGCTTTCATTAAAATTGATTGTGATTGATAGGAATAGTCTTCCAATCTGCATGAAACCCGAACCATACCTATCTCACCCAAAATTGCGCCTGCATGAAATCTTAATTAGGAAAATCACTTGCGTTAGGTACCGAAAGGGCGTTGGTAATGACACCGACGTAACCAAGTCCCCGAACCAAAAAATCTATGGTTCCGTAGAACTGATCGATCTCTCCCAATCGGTCAGTAAGGTTTCCGGTCTACCCTCCAAGAAAGATCGGTGACGACTCCAAATGCATGCACAAGTTGCACATGCCACCACGACCACACTAAGGTCGATAGCGATCGACTCTTATCGTCGAATCCCTCAATAAAGATACTCCCGTCGCGATTTGGTATGGGCTTGGGAGGGCCCGCGCCGATCCAAGATCCCGCGATCGGTAATCCATTAGCCGTGTCCGATTTCGGACGGGTCGCGACAGCTAGCGACTCCGCTGGGGACATTGTTCTAGAACACTTGGTTCTGGACCTCAAGTGGACTTAGGCCGTAATTAAAACGCTGAGTGATTTTTCTAACCCTGCAGGCGCTCTTGAAGGTGAGGTAAGTCCGCTCACGATAGGTGTTATATGTTTTTGCAGATTGGAGTGATAAGGGGTGTAGTCTGTGATTAACATTGTCTTATGCAGGATGGGCGTAGGAATGTATGTTATATGGATAATTTGAAGCGCTGATTGATATATAAATTGTTGCGCATGATTCACTGCATATTTGAGGATCACGACACTTTGCACAAAGCGCCCAAACCCAGGCCGCGAAATCACCTTTTCAGGTAGCCATAGATCAGGGATCGATATGCAACGCTCTAGCGTGGATTGCGCTGGGGTCGACCATATTCGATCCCACTCACTATCCAAGTCGAGACTTTTATCCATTTGTTGTGGATTGCGCTCATGGACGAATTTATCGACTCGGATAGAGGGAAGCCTGTAGGTTCCTCACCTAAGCCATTCTTTTTTTCTAGAGTCAAGCCTCACTTGTCTCATGCGCATGTATATGGATGGTTGGTATACCTAAAACCAAAAAATCATTGGGTACCTCTCATGGTAAGGTCCTGCCATTTCTATTCACTTGCAGCCTTTCATTTTACACAACATGTTGCATTCATCAAGTCCGATGGTTGAGTCCAATTCCATTTTAAAATATAGATAAAAGAGATGATCTCTCCAAGTCGGTCCCACATCCCGGACGTATTCAAGTATGAGCGACGTGTCATCCGCCATCAGACTGTCGGGACATTCAACGGAGTTTACCCTTTTCAAGTTGTCCAAGGAATGGTCCAGTAACCATACCGGAAGTTGAAGGACAGACAATAACAGCAAATTCAAGACACCTACCGGACATTATCAAAAGGGCACCTGATAAAAATGAAGACCCGAAATAGCCGGACCAAAGACATCAAGCATCGTCCCTCGAAGACCTAACTTGGGGCATCTCTTTAGGTTCTTAAGGGTCACGTTCCAGTCGTCCCTTTTCTTTTATCAAGATCATCGAGTCTGTAAAGAGCACCCGTCTGTGGGTCTCCCATCTATCTTTTACACCTCGATTCCTAAGTCTTGTCTAAGTGTCTTGACATTGGAATGTGACACTGGAATTTCTCTCAACCATTCGGATTTTTCGGTTCAATTGCATGTCTCGCCCAGATGAAATTTTTGTTAGAACTCACACTTGGCATGTTTAACCCAAGTACGAGAATCTACCATTCATTTCATGGTGCGCCGGACATGAAATTGAACCGGTCTATAGCATGCATCATTGGTAATCCTTGGTAATTAACTAAAGTCGTCCATGTTTCCTGAATTCAAGAGGAGACATGATATCCAAATTACCTTCGGGAAATCATTTCAATTTGGATGTCCTATCTCTAATCGAATTTAGGACACATTGGAATTGCATTTTTATCTTCTTGGAAATTCCACAGATTTTCTGGGGATTTACCAAAAGTGATAACCATGGATCACGCTCCTTTTAGTTTTATGTTTTCTCTTGAAAAACATCGATAAGAATTTTTCACATGAGGTTAAGGTTTGTGTAAAAGTCCTTATCTTCGTTAATTACAAGAAAGCATAAAATTGAAAGGATTTATGCTTTACTTCCCTTTCTGACATATTCCTGTCATTCGAACAGGTAATTTCCAGAATCAAAATTCGGGGACTTGTGTGAAGAATCAGTCGCAAGTTAAAATGGACCAGGATGGCATAGAAAAGCGCTTAACCACCCTGGAGAGTCAGTTGGCTTAGGTGTTCGCAATGATGACAGAGATGAAGACACTCATCCTCACCACACAGGGGGTACCCCGACAGTCTTAAATTCTAACCTGACTGTCCGACCAGGGAATCATCAAGAAAAATAGTCAACTGATGAGGGCATTTTTTCCATCTTTCAAGACGTTGAACAACATGCAATCAAAGGAGCCACATGCGGAAGAGAGTTAGCTGTAATCTAATCTCTTTAAATTTGAAAATTTGCTGATTGTGTTTTATTGATCCTCAGGAGTGGTGCTTCAAGAAGATTGAAAATGGCTAACAACTCGAGCCACTAGGATGGATATTTGAAGTCAGACAAAGAAGTCGACTTCTCACCAAGACAGCATACTGGGGCAAAGCCCACCAAGATGAAAAGGGACGGGAAACTCCAAACAGCAGATATCCCCAAATTGAAAAGAGAATCGTAAAAACTATGAAGTGGATCAAAGCAGTCAACTGGGGCATATCCCACTCAACTAGGGCAGACGCCACCTGACCGGGGCAGCCGGATCAAGTGTAAAGACGTATCGTTCCTAATTGATTTTCAATCAGATACCAGCATAATATTTCCTTTCTTTTCCTCTCAGGTGAAAAACAGGTAGAGAAGGAAAATCCATTTATGGATAGACACGAGGGACATGTTTTACATGGCATACATTTGTCGAAAATGTCCTCATCCGATCACATGCAAGATGATCATGGAACGATGGTGAAACTGTAATCGTTCCAATAAGCCCTTCGAATGTTATACCTTACGGGGACCTTTTATGTCTTTTGTCTACAGGATAAGATGGTCGAAGACAAACGAAGGGGAACTTGCCTTCCCTACAAGACGGAAAGAAATGTGTCTTCAGCAGATGTCACCCATTGGGATTGCAATGACAAAATGAATCAAGTTATGAAGAAGGAGCAACCTAATTAAGATTGGCTCTCCCTAAGTCGAAAAGGTTGTATCCGTTCCAAATCGGGTTGACTGGTCTACGAGTTGATATGGTTTCCCATTCTTGCAGGTGATGACGAGAATGAACGGGCCCACTGAGAAATTTCCAGCATCTCGGAGGCCATAAGTGACTAGAACGGGGATAGTAAATCCGTAGTCGTTTCAATTAAAGCTCTTTATGCAGCAATCGACTCATTCATTCATTTCATCGCATAGGTGGAATAGAAGATTGTTAAAGCGTAGGGTGAATGCGGCAGGACACGATGAAGGAAGCTGTCGCCTGTGAAGTATCACTTCAGGCTGTTGAAGTACTCGGTCACGAGTAAACCCACGCTGGCGAATGCCAAATAGCAGAACGCTCGAGGGACGTCATGAAATGAGAACAAGGCAAAAGATGCATGAAGAAATCGAAACGTAGCGGCGAAGCTGAAAAGTGTCAAACAAGGCGGCATATCAAACGCTGAGATCTTCGAAAGATCGTAGGATCATATCATCTGGCAGCATATCATCTGCTGAGATCTTTGAAAGGTGCGAAGTGCCAAAATCACCTGACACGGAGTGGATCGACTTCAACTAAGTAGGAATGCACCGATACGGCATGATCAGATCGCCTACAACTAAATCGGCCAGCCCCAGACAAAGCGTCCAGCGGCTGGGGGGCAAATCACTCTCTACCCAGAAAGGGTACCGAATGTAGGATATGCCGAATTCACCGTGGGGATACGT
This sequence comes from Rhodomyrtus psidioides, assembly GCA_021437785.1. NCBI lineage: Eukaryota > Viridiplantae > Streptophyta > Magnoliopsida > Myrtales > Myrtaceae > Rhodomyrtus > Rhodomyrtus psidioides. The sequence goes on along the minus strand of JAILYB010000003.1, from coordinate 13,653,454 downwards.
AGGGGAAGTCCCTGAAGCAGTTATCACCCATGAATCATGATGAAGTGGAGTAATCCATCAAAGACAAAACACATCCAACCATTCTAAATGAGAAGGAGAACGATACGGAGCCATCGATTCGAGTAAAAGGACGTATCGTTCCAAAATGATTGTTTTCTTGATATGAGAATGATGTTTCATTTCTTTCTCCTCTCAGGTGATGATCAAAAGCAGATGACTCAGGATGCGGTGCTTTCAAACGACGAACAGGGAGTATCCTTTTCATGGCATCTCAGACATGCATTCTAGTTAAAATATTTTCAAGAGCATTCTAATGGCTCAATTTGTGAACAAAACCTTCGAAGAAACTTGAAGAAGTTTCTCATCATTTAGAAATCCCTGCGAAAAGAACACTTAAAAAGAAAAATTCAAGTTTTGCAGATTGACACATCTGATAAAAATGCTTTCTCTGAATAGAGTGAAAAGCACGAACTCATTTTTCGTTGCAAGCATACCTAACATGCATCATACGTATCATGCACATATCCTGCATACAGAGAACCCAAAGGGAGAAATGTCGGTTCCCGCAGGATAAATTTCAAGGGTAAATTGTATCGACTCCAATAGTCAATTATACATGCCCTTTACTCATGAGATTTCTTCTTTTCAATAGGGGAACATCGAACATCTCAAATGGCGACTGTGATCGAGAGAATCACTAAACCGCCACATGACAAATCCCCAGATTGTCAGGCTGTCTAGGGACAGAGGAAAAATAATCGAAGAATCTGGCAATCGAGATAGATGACCAGAATCGACAAAATTCATGAGAGCGAGCTCCCCCACCTGCTTCGAGGAGCCAAGCCGGGGGCAAATTCTCACGATCCCCCATGAAAGTGCATCGAACCAGGGTTATCAAACCCAGAGATGACAAACACCAAGACAAGCCTCACTGGGGCAAAATACTTGGAAAACACCGCTCCTTCAAATGTTGGAAGGATGAAGTCTCGAAGGGAGTATCTCCTTCCTGAAATTTCAAATGAAGCCAGATAAATCCCCACACCTGTCTCTTCATATGCAGGTGCATGAATGTCTTCAAATCGGATTGAAAATCGTCCAGGAGCATGCCAAGGCACGCTGCCAAGATGAACACCGCCCAACTGGGGCAAAGCAGTTGTCGACGTGATTGAGGATCGTCTCGCGAACAACACCCACAAATACAGACGGGATGAAGCAGCATCCATCATCCACATCAAATGAGAAGCGTCAATAATCGATGAAGGAAAGGAATACGTCAGTAAGGCGTCATCAGGAATCCCAAGAGGGAAGACATCCCCAAAGAGGATGGAGATTATAGCAAAACGCAGGAATGAATTTAGCTGGGGCAGGCATCACCTAGCCATGATGAACCACGTCTAACCGGGGCAAGTGAATCATTTGTGCGTCGGACAAAGGAAGGACATTTCTTCTCTGGCAAAATCCATGGACGCAATGACAGAGTCGTCCTTATCGGAAGTAAACCCCAGGATACAAACCTGGGTGAACGGTAACTTTGTATCGTTCCAAATTGATCTCCCAAAGATCCCATGCTTAACATGAGTTTGTTCTCATTTGGCAGAAAATTGGTGGCACCAAAAAGCCACAAAAGAAAGGATCTCGCCCAACGTGGAAGCGAAAAGAAATATCCGTTGTAGGGGGCAAGCTGCCAGGAAATGGAACCCCGCAAAATGGCGTTAGAATACGTCCAAAAGCACAAATTGATCTCATCCCGTTCAAATCCTAGAGAAGGATTCGTTGCCAACCAGACGGGTAGATCATGGCCACGAGCTAGATGGCCGACTTCAACAAGCCTTACATTTGTGTTCAAATGGAGGCGCGAAGCGAGAGTAAAGCAGTATCGTTTCGATTTGTCTTGAATTTCACAACACGAACTAACACTTGATGTTTATCGTTGACAGGGATTCGCCGTCAAGATGGACAGAAAATTGTTGGCGCCAAAAAGCCGCAAAAGAAAGGAATTCGCCGACAAGGAGGCGAATAGAATTATCAACTTTGGAAGCCATGACTTCAAGAAGCAGTCTTTGATTGAACTTTGAAGATTGGCGTGGGAATGCATCCAAAAGCATGAATGAATCTCCTCCAGTGCAAATCCTAGAGAAGGATTCATTGCCAACCAGAGTGAGGGATCATGGCCACAAGATAGATGGCCAACTTCTGCAAGCCGCACGTTTGTGTTCAAACGGAAACACAAAACAAAATAAGACGGTATCGTTCCAATTTATCTTGAATTTTGGAATACAAACTGACACCTAGTTCCCGTCCTTGACAGGGGCCCGCCAACAAGGCAAAACATGATTCTGACATCCCATGTATTACTAGTTGGAGCACATGACCAAGGGTAAAGCAGTATCGTTCCGATTCTTGAAAAATCCGTGAACATACAATGACATGTTTCTTCTACATTTTCAGGGACCTTCAGCCACGGTGGACAGGTAAGTACCCCTTTCCCCAACCCAAAACAAAAAAGAGAAAAAAGAGAAAAAGAAAAGTTTTCAGAATCTAATGTCTAGAAAAGACATAGAGTTCTAACTCCATTAACAATCATATTTTGAAAACAGGAGGTTGTCTAAACATGATTAGAACATGCATGGTGTAGCATAAAATCCCCTTGACGGGTAAAATTTTTGGAGAAGATGAAAGAGATTTTTTCCAATCAAAAGTTGTTCAAAACTTTCAAAAGGACGTTTTCTCAAAAGACGAGAGGCAAAACCTAATCCAAACACGTCCTATATACACTTGAGAGAGAAGTGGAGCGGATCAGATAGCAAAATCTGGACCTACGGAGATAGGGACCATTCGCAGCGATTACATGGATTGGGACGACGGAGGCATTCGTTTCGTATCCCCAAACACTACAGGTGACCATTGACAACCCCTTTGAATGGCGGTTTTCATTCTCAACCCTGTCAAGAACCACCCCACATCGGGGCAAGAACGAAAGTAAGTCCAGCAGCATAAGGAGAAAATGGTTAGAAATTTTCTTGCTCGGACTAACATCAATCTTTGTGTGTTGTTTATATGGTAATCCAAGTGCCATAGGATGACGAGAAGCATTCATTTCTCTATCCCACACACCATATCCTTTGCATAACCAAGTTGAGCCTGCAAATTCGTTTCATAAACCCGTTGGTGGTCATTGCAAGTTCCAAGACAGAGGCAGCGCCAGTTCAAAAACAGAAGAGTTCAAACTTAGGGTTTGCGAAGAAATCCCTAAGTTAATGCTGAAGCTTGTTAGACCTTTGGTCACATGTCTAACAGATCTCCCGAAGATGAGAAAAAGCGAGATCTCAAAAGAAAAATGGGAAGGAAATGATGATGAAAAATCCCCGGCATCAAGTAAAAGCAAAGCGCCTGGTAAAAGCAAGGCCGATGTTCGGGTCGGCAATTTGTATCAACCCCCCAGTGAAACCTGTTTGAAAAGGGGAGAAGAAAAATTCAGAAGGAGTCAGATTCCAAAAACTACTCCTCAAACGGTATCAAGCGAGGAGCAGAGACGCAGATAGAGTTGTTAGTCTCTTGATGCAGCCATGTTGACACCTGATTTTTGATCAGTCTTTCATAGTTTATTTTTAAAAAATTCATAAAAAATCTATAAAAAGTTAAAAACATTAAAAAATCATCTTTGGTAGCCTTGACCAAGCTAAAGGAACCATTTTTGATAAAAAATAATTTGTCATATTTTTTAATATTTTTTAATATTTTCCAAAAATAGAAAAATACATGAAAAATGAAGAAAAATAGCGTTCGATGTCGTAAAAATATAGAAAAATAGTCAATATTTTTATTTTAATTTCCTTTTCATTTTGAACTCATAAATAGTCAAAATTCAAGTTCAATTGCATGTGTTTCTTCACGACGCATAGAGTTGAATTTGGCAAAAAAATGTCATTCGAGTATTTTAATTTGTAAATTTCTACATATTTTTTAGTCTTGATGTCCAATTAGATCGACCACCATCTACAATAAATTCCCCTTGCTGAATATTTTCGTTTTTGTTTCACATGATTTTATGTTGTAAAACGCCGAGTGGATCCCCAAATATAATCGGGTCGGCATGAGCTCGATAGCTCGTCTAAGACCAAACCAGGGCACGGCGAACTCCATGTGAGTACTCTCGAACTCCTTCGATGCTTCCTAATGCTTTTCTTAGGTTAGATCATGTGTAGAATGGCTAGGACAGCTAAATCATTCTTGAGCTGTGATTGATAAATAGGGCCTTACTAGGAATGCCATGTGATTTATTTGCATATCTAGATTCCTTGAGTTGCGCATTTTATTACTGATTGTGATTGCTAGGATAATCACTCATATCTGCATGAATTTCTAGATTTAGGGTTCATACCTTACTCATCCGCATGAATCTCAGGCTAGAAAATTAAGTCAACTTAGGTACCGAAAGGGCGTCAACTCTGACTGTTGGTGTAACTAAGTCCCCGAAACCATTTCTCTGGTTCTCGCAGAATTGAATAGAAACTCCCAACTATTCGATTGGGTGGTCCAATCACACCCTAAAAAAATGATTGGTGGCGACTCTATGGCATGCACACTTAGCACATGTCACTAGACCACACTGAAAGTCGATCACGCATACCTCCGTTGCGATTTGGGTAATGGGCCTTGGGAGAGGCCCGCGTCCGACCAGACAGGACGGCCCATTAGCCCTCGAGAGCCCGACAACCTCAAGAGGGTCGCGACAGACTGGCGACTCCACTGGGGACTGATTCTTAACCATTTAGTGGACTTGAGCCGATTAAAAAGTTGATTGATTCTTCTAACCTAATTTTATGCAGATGCTCTCGAAAGTGAGGTATATATGCTAACGAATGTGTTAGATGTTTTTGTAGACGGAAGAAATAAGGGGTGAAGTGCTTGTTAACTTTGTTTTATGCAGGCAGGAGTTTTGGATGTATGATTGTGTGGATGTTTATATTGAAGCGGTGATTGTTAAATAAAATGCATGTCTATTGCTTTAGCACGACACAATGAATACACACAATTGCGCCTAAAACCCCAGGCGCCCTCTTTAGGAACACAATAGAAGGAATTGAAAATGGAATCTCTGTGAGGAAAAACATGGGGTAATCCACTTTTCAATTCCGCTCACTTCGAACTATGGATTGAGTCCCAATGCAACGATAGTTGTGCAATGGAATCGGCTCTTCCCAGAATTCGAGGTGAGAACCTTGGCTTTAGGTACCAAGCCATATCTTTTGATTTTTAGGAGTTTTCTCTCACTTGTCTCATGCGTTTGTCTATGGAAGGTTAGTATACCTAACACTGCAAAAAATACAGAGAAGCTTGATTTTCTCTTAAGTTTGGTTGGTAAGACTTTTCTATCCCTCGAACTTGTTACAGCTCTTAATCATTATATTCATTGCATAATTCCGGTGATTGGATTAAATGCCATTTTGAGGATAGATATGTGTGTTTTCCTCCCAATGTTCTTGATGGATGATGAAGATGGTGTCATCCCATTACGAGCGCCAAGTGGACAAGAAGAGCCTACTATGGACATCATTGAGGTATCATCTAATGAAGATGACAATTTGGAATAGGTGATCCTGAAGTCACGTCTCAAAGATCGAAACTGGGGCATCTCTAAGTATTAAGATCACATTCCTTTGTTTTATTTTTCATTTCTAGCCTTTTTGTATATGATTTATTTTGCTGAGATCTTCTCTATCTGATTCCTTAGATTGATTGTATTAGGGATCTATTTGTGTTTATATACATTCAGATTGAAATTTGTTGTATTTCTATTGACTTGTCATTAGAATGTGATAGTGGCATTTCTTCTAATCACTCGAATACTCCAAAATCAATTTTATAATTCCTTTGGATGAAATTGAAATTGGAAGTCTTATACAACCTTTTGGCCGTATAGGGCAATACAATCCCAATTTCGCCAGAAGGAACTATAAACTTGAATTGGTTCATGCATGTTTTGCATCATTGGTAATCCACAATAATTGATCAAGAGTACTCGTGTTTTTCAAATTTAATGAAAAGATAGATATCCAAATTACTCTCGTTCTTAGCAAACAGCTTTAATTTGGATACCGTATCTTCAATTGAATTTAAAACACATCGTAATTGTGTACTTTTGAACATTCCATTGATTTTCTTGGAATTGATCAAAGGCGATTATCGTGAATTACATTCCTTTCAATGATATGCTTTCCTTTGAGGAATATTGATAAAAGCTTTTGCACAAGGCCAAAACCCTTGTAAAAGCTCTTATCCATATTAATCACAAGTAAGCATATAATTGAAAGGATTTATGCTTTATTTTTCAAATTCTTTCTTCTGATTCTGCATTTTCATTTGAAACAGGTTAAAAACAAGTAGAGAAGAGAAGTCTTTTTGTGGATAATCGCGGTGGGAGGTTCCTTTATCCGATCATAAGCAAGATTAAAAAATCAAGATGTACACGCTCGAATCATCAATGTCAAAGCGCAGCTTGCCTAGGTTGAGAGTGGTCAGGTGTTCGAGAAAGTCATCCATACAGAAGTTGAGACACACACATTAGAGCTTTCATTCATTTCGCTCAATCGAGGGACCTTAAAAGCAGATCATACAAATCATCGGGGTGGAAACATAAAACCGCAATGAGCCCTAATTAGCATCACAAAGGAACCTAGTTGGCCCTCCATATTATTGATGCTTTGCTTATACTCACCACCTCGAGACTCGAGATCTGCAAGCTTAAGAAGAAGGCGTTTACATTCCCCTTTAAGATCGGCAACCTTGGTCCCGTGATCTTCGGCGGCTATTTCCAGGTCCCGAACTAGTCCTCTCCCATGGGCTATATCCGCGGTAATGCTGTCAAGCCTTTCTTCCTGCCACTCACATTGAAACTTCAACACGACATTACGACGGTCGTGCTCATAGGTGGTCAGGGATAAGGCCAAGCGCTCCACCAAATTTCCCCTCTCGCGAAGCAACATCGAGACTCGCTTGTTGGCGAACTCAACAGCCTTTCTGTGACTATCGGCCACAAGGTTGGCCAACACCAAGCAGTTGGACCGATCCTCATAGCGAGCTCGCAAAACGTGAGCCACGGTAGCTTTTCGATGAGCGACACGGTAAGTCTCTAAAAAGTTTATAAAGAGGGTTGGGAAGATTCTATATTCCCTCTCTAAATTAGTGCCCTCGATGGAGGTGGTGTCTATTTCCACGAGCAAAATACGGATTTCATCTTCAGTTTCTGGGTGATCGGCTATATGAGCATAGCCTCGACCGAGGAGGTTATAGAGTTTTTCCCACTGGGCCAAAATTTCGGACGAGAAAGCGCGAATAGGAGAGGAGGTCATTTTCGTTGGAGTGAGGGAGAAGAAGATGAGTGTGGTAGAGTGATTAAAATACGAAAAGGCAATTATGTAAGAGTGTTAATCTTCTCTGCATTAACTCCTCCTTTTATAGCAACTCGAGAATGAAGAAAGGCACAACAATAATGCTCGTGGAGCCAAGTTAATTGGGTAAAGCAATGGTGGCTCTTTCGGTGAACCATCAGATTTGTCCCAGTCCGCGATTTCAGGCTTGATAAACCTAAAAAAGTTGTAAAAAGATATGTCGGTGTCACCATATTAAAATTGAACGGGAGTAAAGCGCAACTATCGAAAAAGTGGGAGACAGACATGGATATCGAGAAAAGGAAATCGATTTGGTGTCCCTCCACGTTGAAAAGAAGAAAGAAGACGACAAAGCGGGAAATACGAAATCTTGGGAGCAACGCTTGCCTGATGATCTTCATCCATGTTTAAAGAACGTTTCATGGGCATACAGAACCACTCAAAAGAAAATTTAGAGAGAGTGAGCATACATGAGAGAGTAGAGAACCCTGAGTGAGAAAAAATTGATCGAACATTTTTCGATCCAACATGTTTGAGAGTTACCATCAGTTGCTAGAGGTGACTGATCCAAAAATCTCAGAAAATGAACTACTGAGAGATCTCGAAGATTCTAGGATGGCGTCTGGTACCAGAACCACAGAACCCAACCCTTTCGGCAACGAAGTTCAGGATCTCAGCAGCGACGACAACAGCAGCAGCGATGGTCAATCCCGGAAAAGGAAACGTCGCCAGTGCCACACTCAGAATGAAATCCAAGAGCTTGAAGCTTTCTTTAGTGAATGCCCTCTCCCGAACATGAAACAAAGAAATGAATTGGGCCAGAAGCTAGGGATGAAACCTTTGAGGGTCAAGTTTTGGTTTCAAAATAAGCGAGCCAAATTGAGGGCTCAACACAGACGTCAAGAACTTGCGATTCTAAAGGAGGAAAACGAAAAGCTTCGAGCGGAGAACATGAGGTATAAGAAAGCTCCCAGCACTATCGCTTGCCTTAATTGCGGTGGCCCTATCACTCTCGGCGAAATGTTCCTTGATAAGCCTTATATGAGGATTGAAAATGCTCATTCACCACCCCACTCCCTCGAACCATCTTCGATACAATCGGATTTTGTTGGAGATATGCATGAACAAATCAATTCTACGAAGTCAATACCGATGCCTTCTAAAGGATGTGATATGCGTCACCATGATTGGAGTTTCCTTAACGATGAGCTTACTATCACGACCGACCAATCCAAAGCTGATGAATTCCCTCCACAACAATTTCCGGCTCGATCAAATCCTACTGGAAATAGGCCAGAGAGCAATAGCCAAGTTGTCAACACTGTTCCGATTCGCAAGAAGACGAGGGTCAATTGGTCCCCCGAGCTTCATCTCAAGTTCCTTAGTGCGGTTCAGCAACTAGGGATCAACTCAGCATATCCAACGCGCATACTTGAGATCATGAACATACCAGGACTCACTAAAGATGGAGTCGCGAGTCACCTCAAGAGCTACAGAAGGGCGCTAAGACAGCGCCACACAGCACTGAACCTGAAAGAACTCAACTTGTGCCTAAACACTAGGCATGGCTATAACTACAATGCCCCTGAAGTAAGAAATACCCTGCCTAATCTAGGCACCGACCAAGCTGGTAGCAGCACCATCGACTACTTGGGCGCTAATCAGAATATTCCCCCGAATCATCTCAGCACCCCTCAAGAGTATATGCCACAAGTGCAGCAGGTACGAACTCCTTGGTTTGAGCAGCAACTTTTCGCTAGTGCTCTTCCTATCCCCGATCAACATATTGCGCCTAGTGTTCAAAGATCTGCTCGGCTTGGGCATATGATTTCGGAAGATCAAGCGGGCGGATGCTCTGAGGATTTTTGTTTCTTCCATTCCCAAATGGAAGGTGCTTTTGATAGTGAACCGATCAATCATCCTCTTATAATCTCGAGCAACGACGAAGGTTCTAGCTCGAAGAATCAGATCGCTCACAACAGAAACAGGAATCCTTCAACGCCAAGCGATGATGGTCAACCCGAATATCAGTTGCTCGAAGAATCAAAAGATTTCCTTGATGAGGAGCTCCATATCTGGATCGATCAGTTTAAAACTGATGGACTTATGAAGTTATGATCCAAAATGACGATTATATGTCTGATTCATGGTGTAACTGGCTGATCACCGAGAATCCTCAAGGGAACTAGGCACATGTGGCTGGATGTATCATTAATCTTTCTGTCATAAAGTCTTCCATGCAAGATAATCTTCCTTAATGCCTAGAGTTAATCTGGGGCAGCGATCAGTACTACCTGCGAGCATCATCATGCTTGAGTGCGACAATCCCTTGTTAGATTAGAGTCGAGGCGAATCAATTGAACGCCACGAAGAAAAACATTTAAAGGCTTCACATAGGAAAATGCGAGCAAAAGCCCGAGCGAGCTCAAAGACGGTTAGCTCTGTATCGTTCTAAGGGACCTTTAGTCGTTATGAACTCTAAATTGAGCTTGTTTCATTCTCGATGGGGGTCGCTAACTGCTTCAAGAATTTTATAACAAAAAACGAACCAGTTAGGGACGCCAATAGTGCTGTGTCTTGGTAGTCAGTGAAATGGAAGTGGTACGAAACGTCAGGAGTTCGATCTCGGGATTGAAAAATCATTTTATCAGTTGGTCTATCACCCGATGAAGTTCAAAGAGATTCGACGCAGATGACTATAGAACTTGGGGCAATTCGAAAATCATCGATTCATTTTCATCAAGCGGCGAAGTTGGTATTGTAAAATGTGAAGCATGCAAATGACAAATCCGAAGCAGAAGGAGATGAATCATGATTCGCTTATCCAAGGTCGGGATTTCAACCTTCGACTAAAGCCAAATCTAGGATGAGTTTTTGATCTTGCCCACTCGACAAAACCCATCTCCACTGAAAATGGGGGCAAACCATTCCTACATCCGGAAAGCATGTCGAAGCCGAAGACATCAAATTCATCGTTTAATCCGTGGGGCAAGTCCCTGAAGCGATAGTTATAATCTGCAGAGCGTAATGGAATCCATCCTTTCAATGTAAAACGCATTTGGCCGCGGAGCCACCCATTTGGTAAAAAGAACGTATCGTTCCTAAATGATTTTCAATCAGATGCGGGGATAATGTTCTCTCATTTTCCTCTCAGGTGATGAACAGAGACGAGGCACCCAAGAAGCCATGCATTCAAATAACAAAACAGTGCATGAAACACGCCCAAAAAGATGAATGAATCTCCTCCGACGTAAATCCTCGAGGTGGATTCGTTGCCCAACCAGACGAAGAAATCATGGCCACAAGCTTGAGGGCCGGCTTCTACAATCTGCACATTGGCATGCAGAATGGAATTCAAATCAAGAGTAAAGTAGTATCGTCCCAATTTGTTTTGAATTTGGAAACCCAAAATAATGCTTAATATTTATCCTTGGCAGGAGCTCGCCATCAGGGCAGACATTGCAGATTTTCACAACCCTTGTACACTCGTTGGAGCATATGACCAAGGGTAAGATGTATCGTTCCAATTTTTGTAAAGTTTTAGAATATACGATGACATATCCCTTTTATATCTCCAGGATCTCCAGCCTCGATGGGCAGGTAAGTATCCCTTTTCCCAATTCATTGGAGATTAAAAACTTTCAGAATTAATTCGATTCTCACATCTAAAAAGACATAGAATTCTTACTTCATTGACATTCATGTTTTAAAACATGAGATTGTCTGAACATGAATTACACATGTATGGTGCATCACAAAATCCCTTTGAAGGATAAATCTTGATGAAATGAAATGAATTTTTCCAACAAGAGTCGTTTGAACTGTTCAAAAGGGTATTTTCTCATAAGAGAAGCGAGCCTAATCCAAACACGTCCCATACACACTTGAGAGATGAGGAGATTGGAAATGATAGCGAAACCTTAACCTATGGATATAAGGGTCATTCGCAACGATTACATGGATCGAGATGATAGAGGCATTTATTTCTTCATTCCAAACACTACAGATGCCCATTGAGAACCCCATTGAACGGCGATTTTCATTCTCAACCCTGTCAAGAACCACCCCACATTGGGGCAAATGAAGGTTAGTCCAACAGTATCAGAAAGTAAACGGTTTGAAATTTTCTTGCTCGGACTAACATAAATCTTTGTGTGTTGTTTATATGATAATCCAAGTGTCATAGGATGACGAGAATAATTCATTTCTCTATCCTACACACTGTTATCCTTTGCACGACCAAGTTGAGCCAGCAAATTCATTTCATCAACCTATTGGTGATCATTGCATATTCCAAAGCAAAGGCAACATCACTCTAGGAATGGAAGCGTGCCAAAGTTTAAGTTGCATATCTAGCATGATTGCCGAAAATCCTAACTCCAAAAGAAAAGAAAAACACGGGATTAAAAAAAGGGGGAAAAGAAAAATCCCTAGACATCAAGAAAAAGCAAAGTGCCTGGTAAAAAGCAAGGCTGATGTCTATTCAAAATATCCCCAGTAAAGTCTAGATATACGATGAAAAGACCCTGCAAAGGAGTCAGATCAAGATGACTACTCTCCAAATGATGTCGTGCTCAAATTGCAAACACACAAACAGACGGTCTCTTAATGTAACAAGAGACGCTTTTAAACATCCTTGTGCGCTCTAAAAGAGGAGTGTACACTTCAAGAAATGGAGATGTTCTTCGAAGGACATGTGGCAAATTTGCAATGATCACCAATGCCAAACCCTTCACAATTTCTGGGCAAAAAATAAGCCTTTTTCGGTCCCCAATCCTTCCAATGTTACAACCCTGAAGCAGTCTCATCTGACTAAGACACTTGGGTTAATGTATAACTTAGCTCAAAGAAGTACGAGCAAGACTATTTCTTTCTCATTTTACAGGGTTCTTGACTTGTAAACCCAGAGCAGATAGTGAAAATTTTTGTTCAACGGCCTTGACTCAAAAGTGAGTCCCCCTTGGAAACCGATATCCAAGCCTAACACTACGGTCCCGTGAAAGACCTCCTGATCGGTCGAAATGTATGCGTTGCGAATGATCCTGAAACCCAGGCACAGGTCGGTAGGAAATTGAGCACTTTCCCTATTAAAGATCATTATCATAGAGTAGTGAGGAGCCTTCTTGGATGAGAAATACTCCAATGGATGTTTTGAGCAAACTCTTTTTGAAATTTTCAAATTGTTTGATCTAGAGTTTCCGTGCAAGGAATTTATGATCACATCTGTATATGGCAGGAATGTTTTGGATAACCTCCAGCAATCAAAATGCACATTTCATGACTAAAACTTAAGTCGTAGAATTTTGTCAGTTAGACAATTATTGTCTTCCCAAAGATTACTAATATCTTCTTGGCGAGGAAAATTTTTTCAGGTCTAAGCTTTCTGCAGGACTTTTGGCCGCCCCAAAGACTGGGTGCGTCATCCTTAGGTGAAGCCTTTTAGTAGGCAAATCTTTTCTAAGACCGATCCATAGAATGATCGAGTCTTCGACTAGCCCCGAAGAGCGGGTACGTCATCCTTTGATTCATATCAGTTTGGAATCTCATAAATGGTAGAAACCGCCTGAAGGGTCAACTCAATGGTAGAAACCGCCTGAAGGGTCAATCAATGGTAGAAACCGCCTGAAGGGTCAACACAATGGTAGAAACCGCCTGAAGGGTCAATGTATGGTAGAAACCGCCTGAAGGGTCAACCAATGGAAGAAACCGCATGAAGGGTCAAAACAATGGTAGAAACCGCCTGAAGGGTCAATGTATGGTAGAAACCGCCTGAATGGTCAACCAATGGTAGAAACCGCCTGAAGGGTCAACTCAATTGTAGAAACCGCATGAAAGGTCAATGAATGGTAGAAACCGCCTGAAGGGTCAAAAGACTGGTAGAGACCGCCTGAAGGATCAACCCAATGGTCCGATCCACCATACGGATCAAAACCTTGATGAATCCCGAACGCGGGAGGATTCGTTTTCCCTAATAAGCCTTACATTAGGCAAGCCATTTCTAGTTTAGTCCACCACACGGATCAAAACCCTTGGCAAATTCCCAAATGTGGGATGCGTCTTCCTTAGGTTCCTATCAGTTAGGAATTCCATTATGGTTTGACCTACCATACAGGTCAGAGCTTAACATCCCCAGGACACTCCGATGACAAGTCCTTAGGAATCTACTTGAACCCATCAGACAAAGCAAATGCCGCAAGCATTCGACAGGTAAGGGGCAGGGAAGTCTATCTACTCCTTAACTTTCTTACATCATATCAGGGAATTGAATGAGCACATCTCTTTTTAAGGAAAAGCACACATTGATGGGCATGAAAATTGGATGTCATGATTTCTTTTATTTTCCCAGTCGAGTCGATCGGAACACAGGTGTCACCTTGTCTTTGAGAGAAACCTCTGACGAAATTCCTCTCAAAGAGGGGCAGCTGTTGACACCTGATTTTTGATCAGTCTTTCATAGTTTATTTTTAAAAAATTCATAAAAAATCTATAAAAAGTTAAAAACATTAAAAAATCATCTTTGGTAGCCTTGACCAAGCTAAAGGAACCATTTTTGATAAAAAATAATTTGTCATATTTTTTAATATTTTTTAATATTTTCCAAAAATAGAAAAATACATGAAAAATGAAGAAAAATAGCGTTCGATGTCGTAAAAATATAGAAAAATAGTCAATATTTTTATTTTAATTTCCTTTTCATTTTGAACTCATAAATAGTCAAAATTCAAGTTCAATTGCATGTGTTTCTTCACGACGCATAGAGTTGAATTTGGCAAAAAAATGTCATTCGAGTATTTTAATTTGTAAATTTCTACATATTTTTTAGTCTTGATGTCCAATTAGATCGACCACCATCTACAATAAATTCCCCTTGCTGAATATTTTCGTTTTTGTTTCACATGATTTTATGTTGTAAAACGCCGAGTGGATCCCCAAATATAATCGGGTCGGCATGAGCTCGATAGCTCGTCTAAGACCAAACCAGGGCACGGCGAACTCCATGTGAGTACTCTCGAACTCCTTCGATGCTTCCTAATGCTTTTCTTAGGTTAGATCATGTGTAGAATGGCTAGGACAGCTAAATCATTCTTGAGCTGTGATTGATAAATAGGGCCTTACTAGGAATGCCATGTGATTTATTTGCATATCTAGATTCCTTGAGTTGCGCATTTTATTACTGATTGTGATTGCTAGGATAATCACTCATATCTGCATGAATTTCTAGATTTAGGGTTCATACCTTACTCATCCGCATGAATCTCAGGCTAGAAAATTAAGTCAACTTAGGTACCGAAAGGGCGTCAACTCTGACTGTTGGTGTAACTAAGTCCCCGAAACCATTTCTCTGGTTCTCGCAGAATTGAATAGAAACTCCCAACTATTCGATTGGGTGGTCCAATCACACCCTAAAAAAATGATTGGTGGCGACTCTATGGCATGCACACTTAGCACATGTCACTAGACCACACTGAAAGTCGATCACGCATACCTCCGTTGCGATTTGGGTAATGGGCCTTGGGAGAGGCCCGCGTCCGACCAGACAGGACGGCCCATTAGCCCTCGAGAGCCCGACAACCTCAAGAGGGTCGCGACAAGCCAGAGGCGCTTTCACAAGAATTTGCGCACACCTCAAAAGCGGTCGTGCACCTCAAAAATTGAAGATGCAAATGGAAAAGACAGGTGGCAAGTTTGCAATGATCACCAATGTCAACCCCTTCACAAATTCTGGGCCAAAAACAAGCCTTTTCTCGGTCCCCAATCCTACCAAAGTTACGACCCTGAAACAGTCTTCTCTGATTAAGACACTTGGGTTAACATATGGCTTAGCTCGAAGAGGTACGAGCAAGACTATTTCTTTCTCATTTTGCAGGGTTCTTGACTTGTAAACCCGGAGCAGATGGTGAAAACTTTCGTTCAATGGCCTCGACTCTAAAGCGGGTCCCCCTTGAAAAACAATATCAAAGCCCAACATTACGGCCCCGTGGAAGACCTCCCGACCGGTCAAAATGTATGCGCTGCGAATGAGCCTAAAACCTAGGCACAAGTCAGTAGGGAATTGAGTGCATCCCCTATAAAAATCATTACCTCAAAACAGGTGAGATGACCTCCTTGTCGAGAAATATTCCAATTGATGTTTTGAGCAAACTCTTTTTGGAATCTTCAAATTGTTGGATCCAGATTTTCCGTGCAAGGGATTTGTGATCACATTTCATGTTGCAAGAATGCTTTGGAAGACCTCCAGCATCAAAATGCACATTTCATGATTAAACTAAAGTCATGCGGCTTCGGCAAGTGGCCAGCCATCGTCTTCCCAAAGATTACTAACATTTTCTTGGCGAAGAAAAATATTACAGGCTCAAACTTCTGCAGGATACCTGGAGAACCCAGCACCCAGAATGTCGCCTCAACAAAATCAATGGTAGAAACCGCCTGAAGGGTCAAATCATGGTAGAAACCGCCTGAAGGGTCAAACCAAAGGTAGATACCGCCTAAAGGGTCAACTCATGGTAGATACCGCCTGAAGGGTCAACTCAATGGTAGATACCGCCCGAATGGTCAAATCAATGGTAGAAACCGCCTGAAGGGTCACTCAAAGGTAGAAACCGCCTGAAGGGTCAACCCAATGGTAGATACCGCCAGAAGGGTCAAATCAATGGTAGAAACCGCCTGAAGGGTCACTCAAAGGTAGAAACCGCCTGAAGGGTCAAAACAAAGGTAGATACCGCCTTAAGGGTCAAAACAAAGGTAGAAACCGCCTAAAGGGTCAAACCAAAGGTAGAAACCACCTGAAGGGTCAACTCAATGGTAGAAACCGCCTGAAGGGTCAACTCAAGGTAGAAACCGCCTCAAGGGTCAAATCAAAGGTAGAAACCGCCTAAAGGGTCAAACTATGGTAGAAACCGCCTGAAGGGTCAAACTATGGTAGAAACCGCCTGAAGGGTCAAATCAAAGGTAGAAACCGCCTGAAGGGTCAACTCAAAGGTAGAAACCGCCTGAAGGGTCAAAACAAAGGTAGAAACCGCCTGAAGGGTCAAATCAAAGGTAGATACCGCCTGAAGGGTCAAATCAAAGGTAGATACCGCCTGAAGGGTCAAATCAAAGGTAGATACCGCCTAAAGGGTCAACTCAAGGTAGAAACCGCCTTAAGGGTCAAACCAAAGGTAGAAACCGCCTGAAGGGTCAAACCAAGGTAGAAACCGCCTGAAGGGTCAAATCAAAGGTAGAAACCGCCTGAAGGGTCAACTCAATAGTAGAAACCGCCTGAAGGGTCAAAACAAAGGTAGATACCGCCTTAAGGGTCAAAACAAAGGTAGAAACCGCCTGAAGGGTCAAACCAAAGGTAGAAACCGCCTGAAGGGTCAAATCAAAGGTAGAAACCGCCTGAAGGGTCAACTCAAGGTAGAAACCGCCTAAAGGGTCAAACCAAAGGTAGAAACCGCCTAAAGGGTCAAACTATGGTAGAAACCGCCTGAAGGGTCAAACTATGGTAGAAACCGCCTGAAGGGTCAAATCAAAGGTAGAAACCGCCTGAAGGGTCAACTCAAAGGTAGAAACCGCCTAAAGGGTCAAAACAAAGGTAGAGACCGCCTGAAGGGTCAAAACAAAGGTAGAAACCGCCTGAAGGGTCAAATCAAAGGTAGATACCGCCTGAAGGGTCAAATCAAAGGTAGATACCGCCTAAAGGGTCAACTCAAGGTAGAAACCGCCTTAAGGGTCAAACCAAAGGTAGAAACCGCCTGAAGGGTCAAACCAAGGTAGAAACCGCCTGAAGGGTCAAATCAAAGGTAGAAACCGCCTGAAGGGTCAACTCAATGGTAGAAACCGCCTGAAGGGTCAAAACAAAGGTAGATACTGCCTTAAGGGTCAAAACAAAGGTAGAAACCGCCTAAAGGGTCAAACCAAAGGTAGAAACCGCCTGAAGGGTCAAATCAAAGGTAGAAACCGCCTGAAGGGTCAACTCAAAGGTAGAAACCGCCTAAAGGGTCAAAACAAAGGTAGAAACCGCCTAAAGGGTCAAAACAAAGGTAGAAACCGCCTGAAGGGTCAAAACAAAGGTAGATACCACCTGAAGGGTCAAATCATAGGTAGAAACCGCCTGAAGGGTCAACTCAATGGTAGATACCGCCTTAAGGGTCAAAACAAAGGTAGAAACCGCCTAAAGGGTCAAATCAATGGTAGATACCGCCTGAAGGGTCAAATCAAAGGTAGAAACCGCCTGAAGGGTCAACTCAAAGGTAGAAACCGCCTAAAGGGTCAAAACAAAGGTAGAAACCGCCTGAAGGGTCAAATCAAAGGTAGAAACCGCCTGAAGGGTCAAAACAATGGTAGATACCGCCTGAAGGGTCAAATCAAAGGTAGAAACCGCCTGAAGGGTCAACTCAATGGTAGATACCGCCTTAAGGGTCAAAACAAAGGTAGAAACCGCCTAAAGGGTCAAATCAATGGTGGATACCGCCTGAAGGGTCAAATCAAAGGTAGAAACCGCCTGAAGGGTCAACCCAAAGGTAGAAACCGCCTGAAGGGTCAAATCAAGGTAGAAACCGCCTGAAGGGTCAACTCAAAGGTAGAAACCGCATGAAGGGTCAAATCAAGGTAGAAACCGCCTGAAGGGTCAACTCAATGGTAGAAACCACGCCATGGGTAACTTTTTCAAAAATAGGCAATCCCATTGGACGTGGAAAACCTCCATTTTGGGAACCTTTTCAAAAATCAGGAAATCCCAGCGGACGTGGAAAACCTCCGACTTGGGACCCCTTTTCAAGGAAATCAAACCACCCCATCGGACGTAGAAAACCTCCGACCTGGGACCCCTTTTTAGAAACAAACCATCCCAGCGGACGTGGAAAACCTCCGACTCGGGACCCATTTTCAAGAGAACCAAACAATCCCGTTGGACGTGGAAAACCTCCGCCTTGGGAATTCTTTTCGAAAATAGGCAATCCCATTGGACGTGGAAAACCTCCAATTCGGGAACCCATTTCAAAAATCAGGAAATCCCACCGAACGTAGAAAACCTCCGACTTGGGAACCATTTGAAGAACCGAGCAATCCCATCGGACGTAGAAAACCTCCGTGTTGGGAACTCCTTTTGAGAAACTAACCATCCCATCGGACGTAGAAAACCTCCGTGTTGGGAACTCCTTTCGAGAAACTAACCATCCCATCGGACGTAGAAAACCTCCGTGTTGGGAACTCCTTTTGAGAAACAAACCATCCCAGCGGACGTGGAAAACCTCCGACTTGGGACCCCAAACCATCCCAGCAGACGTGGAGAAACCTCGTCATGGGACCCCTTTTCAAAATTCAGGTAATTTCATCAGGCGTGGAGAAACCTCGTCATGAGACCCCTTCTCAGAAAAACAGGTAATCTCATCGGACGTGGAGAACCCTCGTCATGAGACCCCTTTTCAAAAATCAGAAAATCCCCTTGGACTTGGAGAACCCTTGTCCCGGGAACCTTTTCAAAAGATCAAACCTCCGACTCGGGACTCCTTCTCAGAAAAACAGGTAATCCCATCGGACGTGGAAAACCTCCGTTTTGGGAACCCTTTCAAAAAATCAGGAAATCCCATTGGACTTGGAGAACCCCTGTCTTGGGAACCTTTTCAAAAGATCAAACTGTCTCGCCGGACGTAGCAAACCTCCGACTGAGAAATCCCCTCTGGCCCCGCTAGTCAGCGCCATGGGATCCCCTTTCAAGCCAAAAATATCCCTTCTGTAACCGCTAGTCAGCGTCATGGGATCCCCAAAGCTCGGGGTGCTCGATAAATCTTTCTGTGAGTGTTTCCTGTCAGTAGCCGGGAAAGGTTTTCGAGGAATAAAGCCTGGGATAGTGTGTCAGAAGCTACGAGGGCCTATATTAAAAAAAAACAAAGCAAAAAAAAAAACAAAAAAAAACAAACAAACAAAAAAAAGAAGAAAACAAAAAAAAAGGGAACAAGCCCCTCCTTTTTCCGGCATCCTGAGAGCGCAGTGATAAAACCTCGGACTCCGCATGCGCAGGATCCAATGGGCAGACTTCAGGTAAGCCGCTCTCCCTCAGGCCCACGTTCGAATTGCAAGAGTAAACCGGTGATTAATTTGAGCATTCATCAAAAGACTCAAGAGTCAGATGTCATAGCATTTCTTTTTCCCCAATCGAGTCGGTTAAGACTTAGGTGTCATTTTGTCTTTGAAAGCAACCTCTGACGAGCTCACTCTCAAAGAGGGGCAGCTGTTGACACCTGATTTTTGACTATCTTTTATTTCAGTTTTTATTTCTAAAATTAATTAAAAATAGCAAAAAAGGTCAAAAAATTGCAAAATCAACTTTGGAAGCCTTAGCCTAGCCTTGGGAACCAATTTTGAACAAAAAATATTTTTTGTATTTTTTAATATTTTTTGTTATTTATTTAATTATTAAAATAACCAAAACATCAAAAAATACCATCCGTGGTCAGAAAATTACAAAAAATATTCATAAATTTTATTTTAATTTCCTCTTTAATATTATAACTTCTTATCAGGGAAATTAGGCTTGGGTCATGGTGTTCCTTCACAAACATAAACCCGTACCGAGCCTGAAAAATCCTTTTCGAGTCTTTTAATTTTCAATTCTCACTTGTCATGAGCTATGACATTGAATTCTAAAGTTTTGAAATGCAATTGGGTCAATTTGCCCTCCAATTTGATCAATTTTAGCCAAAAGGGCTTAATTGCATAAAAATCTTTCAATTTAGTCCCCGGTTTTACAATTTTTGAAATTAAATTTCACACGGGCACACCCATTAAAATTAAACACCTCTACCCAATATTTTTCACCATGCTGAATCCATTTGTGGGCTCAATTTTGTCTAATTCGATCGTTTAGGACTTCGATTTGGCGAAATTGAATTTCGGATCCTAGGGACAATTTGGGGTTTTCACAGAATTTCAATAAATTGATTCACGAAAATACCCATATTTGATGGAAAACATGTCAAGGAATCCGATTTTGCCATCAATTTCATGAAAAGAGGTCATTTGTGGGGTCAATTTGACTATTTGGTCGAACCGGGTCGGTCGGGTCCGACCCGACCCGACCCGGTCCGACCCGGGTCTGCAGACCATGCACAGAATGTGCAGAATGTGCAGAACGCAGAAGAACAAAAAAAAGCAGGGGCATGGGGCGTGCAATTTTCAAAGGAAAAGCGGGCGGCCGAACGTGGGGAGCATGTTGCCAGAGGAATATTCGCGGTTGGCAGAGGAATGGGCGCCGACACGCCGGTCGGCCACGCGAAACGGGCGAGGGAATCTCGGTTTTATACCGAGTTCGAAGAGAGAGAGGGGGGGGACTTTTTTTGAAAAAGACCGGACGAGAAGAGCTTCGGCGGAGCTTCAAGAATCTTCACGGATCATCACCGGGTACTCAGTGGCCGTCGGCGAGCTCCAAGCTGGTCGGTATTCTCCTCCGATCACCGTTTCTCATACGCACGCCATGTGTTCGAAGAAATGCCGATGGATGTCTCGGCTCGGTTTTGTCTCGGCCGTGTCTTCCCGAGCTTCATTTAGCACGAATATTGCCTTGATTCTCCACTAGAACTATCCCTAAACCCGACTTGCTGTTTATTTTGCATTAAAACTCGACAAAAACCGAGGGCCGGAGTTTCGCCGGCCATGGTTCGGACGGGAGCTTGACGAGGGATTTCCGGCGGCCGTCGACCATCAAGGGACCCCAGGTAAGTCCTCAAACTTCCCTTGGATGCTATGTGAACGAAAGAAACCGAGTTTGAGCGACAAAAAAATTCTGCAAATCGGCTCGCCGGAGCCGGTTCGGTGGTCGGCCGTTTAGGTGTTTTCCGACGTTAGATCTTTCATGTTAGTGATATATGGTGATGCTGGTAGTATAGAGAGTCTAATACCGAAAAAAGAAACGAAAAACACCAAGTTTGGGACCGGTTCGCGATTTTCCGGCGAAAATTCCGGCGAGGGTCGCCGGAATTTTCACTGTTCATCGTCTTCTCCGGCGACCCTCCGGCCGGTCAACGGTCAACGGCCGACGTGGCACGCCACGTAGGCGCCACGTCAGCCGGGTGGGGTCGCGTGGATTTTTCAAGAAATAAAATAAAACGGACGGTCCTGATTGCGACACGTGTCGCGATCCTAGAATTTTGGAAAATAAAATAAACGATTTTCGGATAATTAAATAAATTCAATCCGATGGCCAAGAATGTTCCAAGTGGCCTTCTGTGGATCGTCCGATCTTTTCCAAGATCGGACGCACCACGATGTGACACGTGGTGCACTTCTGATCGTCCGATTTGTAGGTTTTTCTAAAAAAGAAAATAAATTAATTTTTGATCCGACGGCTATGATTCAGCCACGTGCCTCTCTGTGGGTCCTCCGATCAAGCGAGAGATTGGACGCACGAGATCATGACACGTGGCGCTCTCTGGACCGTTAGATCCGGGGGATTTTCGGATAATTAAATAAAATAGATAAAAAATCAAAAAAATTGTTAAAAAATAGGAAAACATATTTAAAAATATAAAACGGTGTCGTTTTAGGCCGGTGTCGACCCCTAGGGTCGGGCCGGGCGCCCGAGAGGCGTGGGCCGGGTCCGACCCGGCCCGGAAAATATTTTTAAATATTAAAAAATTCAGAAAATAATAAAAAATAAAAAAATAAAAAAAATCAATAAAAAATAAAAAATCATGAAAATATTCAAAAAATTCTAAAAATTCTAAAAAATTCTAAAAAATTCTAGAAAATAGGAAATGGCCACATTCAACTGGTCACGACCTGTTTCGGGTCTTTTGACCCCCGATCTTTCCAAAAATGAAGGTTTTGCCCTTTCGGCAAACCGTCTTCCAAAACAAATTCTAAAAAATCCAGGAAAATCCCAAAAAATAGGAAATGGCCACAAACAACTGGCCAAGACTCATTTCGGGTGTTTTGAACCCCGACCCTTCTCAAAATGACGATTTCGCCCTTTGGGCGAATCGTCTTCCAAAAATTGAAGAAAAATCAAGAAATTCCAAAAAATTCTCAAAAATGGGAAATGGCCACAATCAACTGGCCATGGAATATTTTGGGTAATTCGGTATCCAAACTTTCCAAAAATGACAATTTTGCCCTTCGGGCTAATTGTCCCCGAATCTTCCCATTTTACCCCTGGCCCTAAATCACGTTTTCCCTAAGCCTTTATGGCTATACTAGGAGGCCCATGATTGAAATTGATGTGCATTGACATGATTTATTTATACACTTGACTTGCGCTTTCATTAAAATTGATTGTGATTGATAGGAATAGTCTTCCAATCTGCATGAAACCCGAACCATACCTATCTCACCCAAAATTGCGCCTGCATGAAATCTTAATTAGGAAAATCACTCGCGTTAGGTACCGAAAGGGCGTTGGTAATGACACCGACGTAACCAAGTCCCCGAACCCAAAAATCTCTGGTTCCGTAGAACTGATCGATCTCTCCCAATCGGTCAGTAAGGTTTCCGGTCTACCCTCCAAGAAAGATCGGTGGCGACTCCAAATGCATGCACAAGTTGCACATGCCACCACGACCACACTAAGGTCGATAGCGATCGACTCTTATCGTCGAATCCCTCAATAAAGATACTCCCGTCGCGATTTGGTATGGGCCTGGGAGGGCCCGCGTCGATCCAAGATCCCGCGATCGGTAATCCATTAGCCGCGTCCGATTTCGGACGGGTCGCGACAATACCTTAGACCTCAAGCGTCCTAGACTTGAATAGGCTATTCTGTCAAGTGTAAAATAAGCAAACATTGTGACGCATTCTCATGCATTCTCATTTCTATATGATGCTATTTTGGGACACATGAGCATGAATATGAACATGTTTTGCGAATGCATAAAAACTATCATCAGAAATTACGTTTCTTTTAAATTCATGAATTCTTATCAAAAAAATGATTAAAAGAACTGCTTACATGAGGCTAAGGCTCACGAGGTAGTCCTTTTTCTCATCTACTGGTAAGAAGCATGCAACTAAAAGGATTAGCTGCTTCCTTTTGTCAAAAACAAAAGAAATACTCACTGGGAATCTTTCTGAAACATGTACCCTCTCATCACGGAACTACCAACACATCGTTTTCGTACCCGCTTTAAGACAAGAATGGAGCAACAAGAATTGACTCCGCGTGTGGGCATGTTAGAATCTCAGATAACCGCCTTAGCAACTATGATGGCCGACATCAAGGCCATGCTGGAGGCCACCCAAGCTAAACAAACCACAACCCATAACCAGAACAACTCAGGCCCTTCTTCGGTACCTGATGTAGCAGATAGAGAGGTAACAAGAGATACCCAGCATACAGAAGAGAACATCCATGAACCAAATAGCTAGCCACAACAAAAGGCCTCGCCTGTTGTTATCAGCCTCGAGAAGGAGGATAAGGGGAAGCAGATTGTGAAAATCGAAGCAGAGGCTAAAAGGTTAGCCAAGATCGAGGAGTGCTTGAGTAGCCAAGGTTACGAGTAAGCTCGCTTCGACAAAATATCTCCTTTGCTAAGGTAGAGACTCCTCATGACTATAAAGAGCCAGAGTTTGTAAGAAAATACAATGGGACAGGTTATCCCCGAGCACACCTCAAGTATTACCTGCGCAAGATGGCGCACTATTCAGATTATATTCCGCTACTAATGAACACGTTCCAAGAGAGTTTGGCTGGCGCCGCTCTGGCCTGGTTCATTGAGCTAGACCTAGAAGATTACGATGGGTGGGAGGATCTTGCAGAGGACTTCCTCAGACAGTACAAATTCAACACGGCTACGGCTCCTACAAGAGTAGACCTTCTGCGAACTTCAAAGGCAAGAGGTGAAATAATCAGGACATATGCCCAGAGGTGGCGAGCCTTAGCCACCCAAGTAAAGCCATCAATCCCAGAAGAGGAGCTGATTGACTTATTCCTGAAAGCACTCCCCTACGAGTACTTTGACAGGCTAAACACTTCCGGGTGTCAAACATTCGCACACTTGATTAAGGTTGCCGAAAGACTAGAATGGGCCTTGAGGGAAAGAAAGCCTCATGAAGCTTCTAGAAGGCAATACCCCTTTAAAAAGGAGAGAGAGGCCGGACTCGACATAGCATTTATACCAGATCCCCACAAGCCCAAGACGTTAGGCAATTCCAACCAGGCCAAAGGAGGATCGTCCTGGTCGACACCTAAAGTGCAAGAGCCTAGAAGAAAGCAACCCCAGAAGCAATTCTCTCAGCTCCCGAGGCCCTTATCCAAGTTGCTCCTGATGCTGCTAGAGCAACACCTGGTGGCAAAAGAACCGCCCAGGGCAAACCCTGCAAGGTATCCTGGCTTTGATGAGAGCCAGACCTGTACCTACCATATGGGCGAAAGAGGACATAATGTGGATAACTGTTATATCCTTAAGCTGAAAGTGTAAGCCCTGATTGATGGTCAGATTCTAAAATTTGACAATGCGGCCCCAAATGTACAAGAAAATCCACTGCCAGATCATCAAGCAGTAGGAGCAATATTCTCTGAAGAGGAAGAAGACTACCTTAAGCTGAAGATAGATGTGCTTAAGCTGACCAACCTGCTAATAACCGCTTCATCATACCCAAAAGCAGGAGCGATCTCGACTGACCAAAAGAGACTATGCATCGCTAAGATGATGAGCTTGGGGATAATGTCTGATATCACCAATGAAGAGTTCGAAGGAGTCAAAGCTTCTTTATCTTTGGAAGGTAGCTACTTCGTGATCAAGACTGAGTAGGGTAATACCTGGGGTACCTCACATGAGAATCTGGTAAACAGTCTTGGGCCAGTTACTCAGTCAGAGGAAGAGTTCGAAGAAGACGAACTGGGAGCCAAGAGACGAAGTCTAGCAGACCTCAAATTTATGGCCGACGCACTTGAGAAGGGCGAAATTATAGACAACCTTGGTCAAGATTCTGGAGGGTACAACTTCAAAGTGAAATATTCGGCCCCTCCCAGCTTTTATCAGAAAATTGAAGACATCATACAGGACGGATGGGGAGGTATGGATGATCTCTCTCAACCAGAGACCTCGAAGGGCATAAAAGAACTTGACAACACCGTATCGATGGTCGAAGTCGCTACGACAGTGGTAGTCAGATTGGAAGAACTTGATAGCATGAGCGGGGTGAAAGACTACCTAGTCAAGCCTGTTGTGATTCAACTGCCGCAAGAAGAAGCAGACGATGCGACTAAACCGGAGATATCTCATCAGACAACTGTAACTATAAAAGTCCCCCCAGTAGAAGAATACGATCCTAAAGCAGTCCATTGGGACTATGGGACTACACAGGTAGACGCGGTAATGAGGTCCGGACGATTCTATGCCCCTAGGGAAGGCGAATCCGAAAAAAGGGAAGTCTCAAAGGAAGACACGGAAAAGCTCATATCGATCATCAAAACCAGCGAGGTTGAGGTGATAGAACAGCTGAGGAAGTTACCCGCTCAGATATCCCTATTAGATATATTCATCAATTCTGAAAAACACAAGAACGCGCTGTTGAGGATACTTAATGAAGTACATGTCCCCAAAACAATTAATGAGGTACAATTAGGGGACTTTGTGGGGACGATCCTTTTAAAAGACCAATTGAGCTTCTCTGACGAGGACTTCCCCATGGAAGGAAAAGGGCATAACAAGGCCTTGTATATTTTCGCACAATGTAACTGAAAAAGAGTGGCGCACGTATTGATCGACAATGGATCAGCCTTCAACATTTGCCCTTTGGCTACCCTGAGAAGATTGGGAATCAATGAAGAAACGGTTAAAACATCCAAAACGGCTGTGAGAGCTTTCGACGGGATGAAGAAGACTGTGGTGGGTGAGATTGAGCTTGACGTGTCCATCGGCCCGACAAAGTTCACTATAAACTTCTAAGTGATGGATCTGCCCAGTGCATTCGGGTTCTTGTTGGGAAGGCCTTGGATCCATACAGCAGGAGCTGTCCCTTCAAGCTTGCATCAAAAGGTACGCTTCGCAGTAGATGGGAAGGTGATTACTGTACATGGAGAAGTCGACCTCCAGACATACCAGAACAGTGTCATACCTTATGTTGAACCCGAAGTAAAAACAGAGGCGAGCTATCATTCCCTAGAACTGGTAGCAACAGTTCATACCCCGGCAGGGACAAGGCTAAGAACCCCCTACATCTCGGAAGCCAGTCTTCTACCAGCTAAGATGCTACTGGCATACGGATTCAACCCCGAAAAATGCCTAGGCAGACACAATCAAGGAATAAATACCCCACTGCAGTTAAAAGCTAACCCACATAGAATAGGCTTGGGGTATCAGAAATATCACATGGATGGATTTGGCCCAAAGACAACAGGCCGAGGTCGAGGCAGAAGCCTGGGACGCCTGGGAGGCCGAAACAGCCCGAATGACTCATTCATCGGTTCTCCAACTTGGAGAGGCAGGTCTCAAATGTTCAAAAACCCTTTGAATGCCCACTTCAACCAGAACTCTAAATGGTTGTCTGAAGAAGATGTCACTTCACCGATAGAACCAGATCTGACAAATCCTTTTCTCAAAGATGACTCTGTGAATGTCATCATGGAGTGGTTGGACAATGGAGCCACTTCCTCTGAGTAAATAGCCTCTTCCTTTGTCTTTAAATACTACATTTAAAACTTCATGCATTTTGTTGTATTTTCTTTCCTTATTGTACGTATAGGGAAACGCCTTTGGATCTCTGGCCGTTGGTCCAAATAGCACATCTTGTAACGCGGCCCATCTTGCATTCAATAAAACCACGCATATTTTGTTAAGGACATATGGAGCCACGAATCAGCCCAATGATGATACTAGTCTTCCACACATAAGCTTGAGGCCTGATTTGCCATATGATTCCTGATTTCCAAAGAAATTTCCTTGGGGCCAGGATATCCAATGACATGAGGATTAGTCTCGTTTATACCTGTACCTATTTCGAAAACTCTTTCGAAAAGACTTTTCATGATCATACATGTCGTTCTTATGGAATACAAACTAACCATACTCATGACATTTCAGGCATATCATCTCAAACATGCATACCAAGTTGTTACGAGATTCGGACTTCTCCAATAACCATTCTTATAACATTGAGGAAGATGAAGACGAGGGTTATGCGTCTATCCGCAGAGATTGGAATGCCTTTGAGGAATCGACACCTCCTACTTTAGCAGAACCAATCATTGTTAATCTGGGAGACTCCGTGAATATCAAAGAGGTCAAGATCGGCGGGCATTTATCCGGAAATGAAAGGCTCGAGTTCACAGAGTTATTGAAAGAATATCAAGACATTTTTGCATGGTCTTACGCTGATATGCCAGGCCTAGATCCTAAGATCGTGGAGCATGCCTTACCCACAGATCCCAGTATCAAACCTGTCAAGCAAGGCAGCAGACGGATGAAGGCCAAGTTGGAAGACAAAATTAAGGAAGAAGTCATGAAACTTCTTAGGGTAGGCTTTATTGAAGCTATCCCATACTCAGACTGGATTGCAAATATAATCCCCGTCATGAAAAAGGACGGTAAAGTTCGGATCTGCGTGGATTACCGAGATCTGAATAGAGCAAGCCCAAAAGATGATTTTCCACTTCCTCACATTGATGTGTTGGGGGATAGCACAACAGGTTATGAATTATTCTCGTTTATGGATGGATTTTCGGGATATAACCAAATCTTCATGTAACAAGAAGACAAACCGAAGACTGCTTTTACCACACCCTGGGGGAACTTTTGCTACAAAGTCAGGCCCTTTGGATTAAAAAACGCCGGGGCTACCTATCAGAAGGCCATGATCACATTATTCCATGATATGATCCACAAAGAAATTGAAGTATACGTTGACGACATGATCGCCAAATCCAAGAAAGGACAGGATCACATACAGGTGTTAAGAAAATTATTTGAGCGCCTGCGCAAATATAAGTTGAGGCTGAACCCTAACAAATATGTGTTTGGGGCGAGATTTGGGAAACTTCTTGGGTTCATAGTCAGTAACAGGGGCATTGAGATTGATTCTTCAAAGATTCAAGCTATCCACAATCTGTCAACTCCCTCCACAGTAAAAGAAGTGAGAAGCCTTCTGGGGAGACTGAACTATATTACCAGATTTATCAATCAACTGTCTGATGTGGCTAAGCCAATCTTCAAATTGCTTAAGAAAGGCGCGAAAGTAACATGGGATGCTGAATGCAGCAGGGCTTTCCAAATGATCAAGAACTATCTGATCACACCGCCGATACTTGTGCCACCAATTTCTGGTCACCCATTGACCTTATATCTGACTATACAGCAGGAATCCTTGGGAGCCTTACTTGCCCAAGCAAGCCCGATAGATGGTAAAGAAAGAGCCATCTATTACCTGAGTAAGAAATTCACACCATCTGAAGCAAAATATGCACCAGTCGAAAGGGCCTGTGTAGCAGCGGTATGGGTACTTTGCAGACTGAGACAGTACACCCTACACCACCACATTCAGCTCGTAACAGAGAACGATCCTGTCAAATACCTCCTGGAGAAACCCGCTTTAATCGGGAAATTAGCGAAATGGCAAGTAATGCTATCTGAATTTGACATCAAGTGTTCTCCACAGAAGTCAGTTAAAGGAAGAGCTATAGCTGACATGCTAGCAGAAAACCCATCAAACGGTGAGTCTCCTAAAGTAATAAGCACATAAGGTCAAATTCTCAACTTAGCAGAAGACAAGTGGGTTATGTACTTCGATGGTGCTGTTAATCTATCAGGGGTAGGCACTGGAGTAGTACTGATATCCCCTGATGATCAACATTACCCTGTGGCGGTAAAAATAACTTTCCCTTGCACCAACAACATCTCAGAATATGAGGCGTGCATTTTAGGCCTACGATTGGCCATTTCCATGAAGATACCTAGGTTGCAAGTTTTTGGAGATTCCATGCTCATCATCCTACAGACACAGGGAGAGTGGAAGACGAAAGATGCAAAGCTCATCCCTTATCACGAATACCTTGAAGAATTGATACTTAAGTTCGAAGAAGTGTCATTCGAGTATCTATCAATGTCTCACAATCAATTTGCAGATGCGTTAGCCACTCTGGCCTCGATATTGCAAACAATTGGAGGATTGGATATAGAACCCCTAAAGATCGGCATAGTTGAAAAACCAGCTTATTGTATGCTAATCGAAGAAGAATTTGATGGAGAGCCATGGTATTATGACATCAAGAATTACCTCTCAAAAGGGGAATTCCCTAAAGGATGCCAACCAAGAGACCGAAGATATATAACCAAGATGGCCAGCAAGTTCTTTCTCAATGGACAAATTCTGTACAAAAGATCCTTTGATTCTACTCTATTGAGATGTGTAGATGCCAAAGAAGCAAATATCCTCTTGAAAGAGATCCATGAAGGAATATGTGGGCCTCATATGAACGGCCACCTCCTCGCCAGGAAGATCATGCGGCTTGGCTATTATTGGATGACCGTCGAATCAGATTGCTGTCAGCACGTCCGGTCATGCCACCAGTGCCAAATATACGGCGATAAGATCAATGCACCCCCAAACGAACTACACCAGATGTCTGAAGTTTGGCCTTTCTCTATGTGGGGGATAGACATGATAGGGCCTATTAATCCTGTGGCTTCAAATGGTCATCGCTTCATCTTGGTAGCGATTGATTACTTCACAAAATGGGTAGAAGCCAGCTCTTACAAAAATGTCACTGCAAGAAATGTGGCAAGATTCATCAAAAGAGACATCATATCCCGGTATGGTACCCCTCAGGCGATCATCACAGATAACGGGTCTAACCTAAACAACAAGATTGTCGATGATCTACTGGATCACTTTAGCATTCGACATTTGAATTCATCTCCTTACCGCCCACAGATGAATGGGGTAGTGGAAGCAGCCAACAAAAACATCAAAAGAATCTTAGCTAAAACAGCAGAAAATTACAGGGATTGGCATGAAAGGCTGCCCTTCGCATTAATGGCCTACCGAACGTCAATCAGGACTTCTACAGGGGCAACTCCCTACAGTCTGGTGTATGGGACAAAAGCAGTTCTACCCGTAGAAGTTAAGATTCCCTCTTTGAGAATCTTATCAGAAGATAAACTCTCTAAGTCAAAGTATTTCAAACACAGATATGAACAGCTTAATTTAATAGATGAGAAACGTCTTAAAGCCATTTGCCATGGACAAACTTACCAGAGAAGGGTAGCCAAGGCGTTCAATCGAAAGGTCAAGACCAGAAACTTCGAAGTAAATGACTTGGTAATTAGGAAAGTTTTGCCGAGTACTTCCAATCCATGGGGAAAATTCACTCCAAATTACGAAGGCCCCCACATTATCAAGAAGATCCTCACGGGAGGAGCATTAATTCTTGTAAACTCCGAGGGAGAAGAACTGGGGCACCCTGTAAATTCAGATGCTGTGAAGAAATATTACCCTTGAAATAAAATTAGATTCCGGTCATATGCCCTACCTCGAATTGAGCCTACTCTTCATAATAGTCATTGCATAAGCATGTCATGCATCCATGCATACATTAGCATGTGTTCAATATTGCAGGACTCAAGGAAGCAAGGTCCTCGAGGGCAAATACCAAGAATGTCCGATGAAGACAGCAGATAGCAAAACAAAGAACAGGAAACTTCAAAAGAAGGGCACAGGAGCACGTTCCAAAATGAATGAAGCCAATTAGAATGCATGATCAAGAGGACTTACTGTCATGGTGACCAGGTACATGTCCTATTTCTCCAAAGATTGAGAATTTCAAGAAATTTTAGAACAACTTAATCATCTTGTGTTATTAAGAGACGATGCAGATTTTCATAAATCTATCCATTTCCATTGGAGCGCGTGATCAAGGGTAAGGTGTATCGTTTTAAATTTTCTAAAATTCGAGAACCTATACCGACAGATTCCTTTTATGTTTTTCAGGGATCCCTGCCTACGCTGGACAGGTAAATATTCATTTCCCTATCTCTCAGGTTTTGAGACTGTCAGAACCCTTTTTGCCAGAATTTGAAGGCTTCTTGGAATATAGCATGCATTCAAATCTCATGTTTAAAAATGCAAAATTCTTACAGTCATGGCATTGTCACTCATGTTTAAACTTGGAGGTTATCTGAACATGATTGAAATATGCATTGTGCATTATAAATCCCCTTGAGGGTAAGTTTTGGAGAAAACGAAATGAACTTTTCCAACAAGAGTTGTTTAGAACTGTTTAAAAGGATGTTTCCTCAGACAAAAGGCAAGCTGGATCCAAACACATCCCATACACACTTAAGAGATGAGTGGAGTGGTAAGGACAGCGAGACCTTGACCTTGACCTACGGAAGTAGGGGTTATTCGCAGTGATTACATGGATCGAGACGACGGAGGCATTCGTTTCTCTATCATGAATACTACAGGTGACCATTGATAACCCTTTGAACGGCGGTTTCGTTCTTTACCCCTGTCAAGAACCACCCCACAGTGGGGCAAACTGGAGGTACGTCCAGCAGTATCAGGAGATAAATGGTTAGAAGTTCTCTTGCTCCAATCTTCATGTGTTGCTTGTCATTTTAACTTCTATGGTAATTCAGGTGCTTTAGGATGATGAAAAGCATTTGTTTCTCTATCCTATACACTTTTACCCTTTGCATAGCCCAGTTGAGCCTGTATTTCGTTCCGCAAAATCCATTGGTGATCATTGCATATTCCAAGACGGAAGCAACATCATTTCAAAAGCAGAAGAATCCAAAATACAGGATTTATGAAAAAATCCCTGGATTAATGTTTGAGTGCTGAGATTCAAGTTATACATCTAGCACACTCGTTTGAAAATTCCGATTCCCAAAAGAAAGGAAAAGATGGGATTTCAACAAAAAAAAAAAAACCTAATCTTAGGCATAAAAAAAAAGCAAAGTGCTTGGTGTCGCGACCCGTCCGAAATTTTCCCCCAATCCGACGGTGCGAAGGATTGAATTCTGTTAGTGTGACGGGCGAATGGATTACCGATCGCGGCCGCGACTCTGAAATGTGGATCGCGGGCCTTGGATCGGCGCGGGCCCTCACAGGCCCATACCAAATCGCGACGGGACTATTTTTCAGTAGGATTCGACGATAACAGTCGATCGCTTTCGACCTTCAGTGTGGTCGTGGTGGCATGTGCAACTTGTGCATGCATTTGGAGTCGCCACCGGTCTTTATTGGAGGGTAGACCGGAAACCTTACTGACCGATTGGGAGAGGTCGATCAGTTCTGCGGAACCAGAGATTTTGGGTTCGGGGACTTGGTTACGTTGGTGTCATTACCAACGCCCTTTCGGTACCTAACGCGAGTGATTTTCCTAGCTAAGAGTTCATGCAGGCGCAATTTTAGGTGAGGTGGGCTTGATTCAGGGTTTCATGCAGACTGGAAGATTATTCCTATCAATCGCAATCAATTTAAATGAAAACGCAATCAAGTGCATGAATAAATCACATCAATGCACATCAATTCAAATCAACGGCTTCCTAATATAGCCATAGGGGCTTAGGGAAGGTGTGATTTCGAACCGGGGTAAAATGGGAAGATTTGGAGGCGATTAGCCCGAAGGGAAAAATCGTCAATTTTTGGAAGACTTGGATACCGAATTACCCAAAATATTCCACGGCCAGTTGATTGTGGCCATTTCCCATTTTTGAGAATTTTTTGGAATTTCTTGATTTTTCTTCAATTTTTGGAGGACGATTCGCCCAAAGGGCGAAATCGTCATTTTAAGAAGGGTCGGGGTTCAAAACACCCGAAATGAGTCTTGGCCAGTTGTTTGTGACCATTTCCTATTTTTTTGGAATTTTTTTAGAATTTTTTAGATTTTTTTGGAAGACGGTTTGCCGGAAGGGCAAAACCGTCATTTCGGAAAAGATTCGGGGGTCGAGAGACCCGGAACAGGTCATGGCCAGTTGAATGTGGTCATTTCCTATTTTCTGGAATTTTTTAGAATTTTTTAGAATTTTCCGATTTTTTTGAATTTTTTTTATGATTTTCTATTTTTTATTGCATTTTTGAGTTTTTTTTTATTTTTTATTATTTATTGATTTTTTTATAAAATATATATATATATTTTTTTTTTCCGGGCCGGGTCAGACCCGGCCCACGACTCACGGGCGCCCGGCCCGAACCCACGGCCGAAACCGGCCTCGCAGAAACGACGCCGTTTCGCTATTTTCCTATTTTTTTAATCAATTTTCGATTTTTTTATTCATTTTCTATAATTATCCGAAAATCACAGATCGAACGATCCAGAATGCACCACGCGGCACTTCGTGGTTCGTCCGATCTTGAAATGGATCGGACGATCACGAGAACGCCACTTGGCATATCCTTAGCCGTCTGATCGATTTTTAATTTTATTATTCGAAAATCTTTTATTAATTCTGAAAATATATTATTTTTTGAAAAATCCCAGATCGCGACACGTGGCGAAACCAAGGCCGTCCGATCTGGGTTTTATTTTTATTCGGGTGCGGTCCCACTGAGCTGACGTGGCATGCCACGTCAGCGTTGACCAGTCGACGAATCCACAGCCGCCGGAGAAGACGACCGGCGACTCGCCGGAACAGTAAAAATTCCGGCAAAGTCGCCGGAAATATCGCCGGAAAATCGCGAACCGGCCCTAGACTCCAAATTTTTCTGCCCAATTTTCACCATTCGGTTTCCCAGACTACCAACATCAACGTACAACGAAAATGATGACCATGAACACGTCAGAGACCAGCTAAACAGACCTTCCCGAACCCTACTCCGGCGAGGCTTTTGCAGTAGAACAAAACTCACTCAAGCTCGGTTCTGATCAATCGTATAGCATCCAAAAGAAGCTTAGAAACTTACCTGGGGTTCTTTGAGGGCCGAAGACAGCCATTCAAGCCGAACCAAGCTCCATGGCCGGATATGCTTCGGGGAACTCCGGCCGTGGTTCCCAACTCAGCTTTGATGCAAAATAAAAGGTAAGCCAGGCGTAGGGAACATTCTTAATGCGATTTTGAGCATGAACACACGAAATGGACACGACCACAGTTCGCAGCTCGGACCAACCAAGTAGGTTCACTTTGGGTAATTCATCGAACATGTGGCGTGCATACTCAGAAGATTGTTAAAATGACTTCGTCGAAGCTAGACGAAGGATGCCGAGCCAAAATGAATAATGAATAATCCCACACGAGTTGTTGGGAAGATCGGGTGCTGCCGGGTTTGGTCTGACTCGATCGAAACCGAGTCGGACCGAGGAGCCCTGCTCGACCACACCAAAACAGAGCATAAACAGGGGAGAGAATACTGACCTGGCGGCTTGGCGGCGTCCGCGGTGACGTAAAGTGGCGATGACGATGGTCAGCTGCCCTTGTCCCTTCCCTTCCCTCCGAAGCTCTCTCCCTCTCCCTCCGAAGCTCTCTCCCTCTCCCTCTTTTTTCTTCCTTTTGTCCTCCCTGATCTCGCCTCAGCCTCCACCTCTTTTTCCGGCGTGGCCGACCGGCTTTTCATCGTGGAACGTCCACCATCGACCGACGCTCCACCACGACGATTTCTTTTTGCAAAATAACGCCGCGGCGGGCCTCCCCCACCTTCCCATGTTTTTTCTGTTCGGTGCGCATGGGTCTACAACTAAGTTGCAGACCCGGTCGGACCGGGTCGGGTCGGGTCTGACCCGACCGGCCCGGTTCGAACAAATCGCCCAAAGTGGGCCCCAAATTGACCTCTTTTCATGAAATTGATGGCAAAATCGGATTCCTTGACATGTTTTCTATCAAATATGGGTATTTTCGTGAATCAATTGATTGAAATTTTGTGAAAACCCCAAATTGTCCCTAGGATCCGAAAGTTAATTTCGCCAAATCGAGGGCATAAACGATCAAATTATTCAAAATTGAGGCCACCAATGGATTCAGAATGATGAAAACTATAGGGTAGATGTGCTTGATTTCAATGGGTATGCCCGTGTGAGATTTAATTTTGAAACTTGTGAAACCGGGGACTAAATTGAAAGATTTTTATGCAATTAAGCCCTTTTGTTTAAAATTGATCAAATTGGAGGGCAAATTGACCCAATTGCACTTCGAGACTTTAGATTCCAATGTCATAGCCTATAAAAACCAAGAATTGAAAATTAAAAGACTCGAAAAGGATTTTTTAGGCTTGGTTCGGGATTATGTTTGTGAAGGAACCCCATGAAAATATTAAAGAGGGAATTAAAATAAAATTTCTGAATATTTTTGTGTAATTTTCTGACCACGGATGGTATTTTTTCTGATTTTTTGGGTATTTTAATAATTAAATAAATTCCAAAAAATATTAAAAAATTCAAAAAATATTTTTTGTTCAAAATTGGTCCCCGAGGCTAGGCCTAGGCTTCCAAAGTTGATTTTGTAATTTTATGATTTGTTTTTCTATTTTTAATTAATTTTGAAAATAAAAAATAAAAAATGACAAAAAATCAGGTGTCAACAGCTGCCCCTCTTTGAGAGTGAGCTCGTAAGAGGTTGCTTTCAAAGACAAAATGACACCTGAATCTTGACTGACTCGACTGGGGAAAAGAAAGTGACATGACATCAGACTCTAAGAAACCCATCGAAGAAAGTTCAAATTTATCCTCGGTTTGCTTTGACAACTTGGACGTGGGCTGGAGAGGGGGAAATTTACCTGGAGCTTACCTGTCCCATGTCGTGCTTGTGGAATCCGGGAGTTCGTTGTTATGCTCCTTGGGCGTTGGAATCGTGGGCTCGGCTTCCTCTTTTTTCGTTTTTGTTTTGTTTTTGTTTTTGTTTTTATTTATTTATTTACCTTCGTAGCTTCTGACTCGCTATACCAGGTTTTATTCTTCCCTTCATGGCTTCTGATCCACCATACCAGGTCTTCATTCGTCCCTTCGTAGCTTCTGATCCGCTATACCAAGGTTTTGAAAGTCCATTCCGAAGGGTGAGAGCTTCGAGACATGGCTATCCGGCGCGTGCTTCGTGGAAAAGGCGGTCACCATATCTCTAGGCGGCAAGTCGCGAGCGTTAGGGGCTCCGATCTCGAACTGTGCTTTGAGATACCTCTGTCGTAGATCCCTATCTGGTGGGATTTGGGGTGGAATAAATGTCTCTTCCGCGGCTACTGGCTGCAATCCATTCCGAAGGGTGAGAGCTTCGAGGCATGGCTATCTGGCGCGTGCTTCGCGAAAAAGGCGATCACCGTATCTCTAGGCGGCAAGTCGAGAGCGTTACGGGCTCCGATCTTGAACTGTGCTTTGAGACACCTTTGTCGTATATCCCTGTCCGGTGGGATTTGGGGTGGAAGAAATCTTCTGTAGCTGAAAATTGGCGATCCGGTCCGGAAGATGACAGATCTGCGGCTACCAACCTGTGAACACTTACAGAGAGATTTATCTAGGTCATCGTGCTTTCGGAGCGGCAAGCGAGCCTTTTGAGCTCCAGTCTTGGGTCGGCTTCTAAGCACCTATTTGCTTTAGGGGATCCCATGACGCTGACTAGCGGGGTTAGAGGGGGCTTCTTAAGTTTTCCTTGAGTTTTTTTTTGAAAATGGTTCTTGGGACGAGGGTTCTCCACGTCTGATGAGATTTTTTTGTTTTTGAAAGTGTTTTCCATGACGAGGGTTCTCCACGTCTGATGGGATTACTTGACTCTTTTTTTTTTTTATTCACCTTCGTAGCTTCTGATCTGCTATACCAGGGGTTTCAATTCTCCATTCGTAGCTTCTGGTCCGCTATACTATGGTCTTCAATTTTCCCCCTTCGTGGCTTCTGACTCACCATACCAGGTTTTCATTTCTCCCTTCGTGGCTTCTGACTCACCATACCAGGGGTTCATTTCTTTCCTTCGTTGCTTCTGACTCACCATACCAGGTTTTCATTTCTTCCTTCGTGGCTTCTGACTCACCATACCAGGTTTTCATTTCTCCCTTTGTGGCTTCTGACTCACCATACAAGGGGTTTCTTTTCTTTCCTTGAAAAGGGGTCCTGGGACGAGGGTTCTCCACGTCACGCTAGGACCGCTTGATTTTTGAAAAGGGGTCTCATGACGAGGGTTCTCCACGTCCGATGAGACTGCCTGATTTTTGAAAAGGGGTCCAAAGACGAGGGTTCTCCACGTCTGCTGTGACTGTTTGATATTTTGAAAATGGGTCTTGGGACGAGGGTTCTCCACGTCCGCTGGGACTGTTTGATATTTTTGAAAATGGGTCCTGGGACGAGGGTTCTCCACGTCCGCTGTAATTGTTTGATATTTTGAAAAGAGGTCCTAGGACGAGGGTTCTCCACGTCATGCTAGGACTGCCTGATTTTGAAAAAGGGTCCCGGAACGAGGGTTCTCCACGTCCGATGAGACTGTCTGATTTTTGAAAAGGGATCTCATGACGAGGGTTCTCCACGTCCGATGAGACTGCCTGATTTTTGAAAAGGGGTCTCATGACGATGGTTCTCCACGTCCGATGAGACTGCCTGATTTTTGAAAAGAGGTCTCATGACGAGGGTTCTCCACGTCCGATGAGACTGCCTGATTTTTGAAAAGGGGTCCTGGGACGAGGGTTCTCCACGTCATGTTAGGACTGCCTGATTTTTGAAAATGGGTCCTGGGACGAGGGTTCTCCACGTCATGCTAGGACTGCCTGATTTTTGAAAATGGGTCTTGGGACGAGGGTTCTCCAAGTCATGCTAGGACCGCTTGATTTTTGAAAATGGGTCTCTTGACGAGGGTTCTCCACGTCCGATGAGACTGCCTGATTTTTGAAAAGGGGTCTCCTAGCATGACGTTTGATTTTTGGAAAGGGGTCTCATGACGAGGGTTCTCCACGTCCGATGAGACTGCCTGATTTTTGAAAAGAGGTCCTGGGACGAGGGTTCTCCACGTCATGTTAGGACCGCTTGATTTTTGAAAAAGGGGTCCAAAGACGAGGGTTCTCCACGTCTGATAGGACTGTTTGATATTTTGAAAATGGGTCCTGGGACGAGGGTTCTCCACGTCATGCTAGGACCGTTTGATTTTTGGAAAGGGGTCTCATGACGAGGGTTCTCCACGTCCGATGAGACTGCCTGATTTTTGAAAAGGGGTCTTGGGACGAGGGTTCTCCACGTTTGAAAAGGGGTCTTGGGACGAGGGTTCTCCACGTCCGCTGGGACTATTTGATATTTTGAAAAGAGGTCCTAGGACGAGGGTTTTCCACGTCAAGCTAGGACTGCTTGATTTTGAAAAAGGTTCCCGGAACGAGGGTTCTCCACGTCTGCTGGGACAGTTTGCCGACTTCTTTTGAAAAAGGGTTCTATCCTCATCCCTTCTTTTGAAAGATCCCGAAATTTGTCGGGAATTCAGTTTTGAAGCAGTGAAAGATTTTATCTTGACAAAGCTTCACTTGGGTCTGTTGAGGCGACATTCTAGGAGCTGGGTTCTCCAGGTATCCTGCAGAAATTTGAGCCTGAAAGATTTTTCTTCACCAAGAAAACGTTAGTAATCTTTGGGAAGACCACGGCTGTCCATTTGACAAAAACCGTATGACTTAAGTTTTAATCATGAAATGTGCATTTTGATGCTGGAGGTTATCCAAAACATTCTTGCAACATGCAAATGTGATCACAAATTCCTTGCACGGAAAATTTGGATCAACAGTTTGAAAATTCCAAAAAGAGTTTATTCAAAACATCAATTGGAATATTTCTCGACAAGGAGGTCTTCTCACCTGTTTTGAGATAGTGGTTTTTATAGGGGATGCACTCAATTCCCTACTGACATGTGCCTAGGTTTTAGGTTCATTCGCAGCGCATACATTTTGACCGGTCGGGAGGTCTTCCACGGGACCGTAATGTTGGGCTTGGATATTGGTTTTCAAGGGGGACCCGCTTTGGAGTCGAGGCCATTGAGTGAAAGTCTTCACCATCTGCTCCGGGTTTACAAGTCAAGAACCCTGCAAAATGAGAAAGAAATATTCTTGCTCGTACTTCTTCGAGCTAAGCTATATGTTAACCCAAGTGTCGTAGTCAGAGAAGACTGCTTCCGGGTTGTAACATTGGTGGGATTGGGGACCGAAAAAAGCTTGTTTTTGGCCCAGAATTCGTGACGGGTTTGACATTGGTGATCATTGCTGATTTACCACCTGTCATTTCCTTTCTGCATCTTTAGTTTTTAAGGTGTGCAACCGATTTTGAGGTGCGCACCAGCTCTTTAGAGAGCGTCTCTTGTTGCATTCAGAGACCGACTCTCTCCATGTCTTTGTTCTGTGCTTGGCAGCATTTGGGGAGCAGCCTTTTTTTGATTTGGTTCCTTCAGGGATT
Source organism: Rhodomyrtus psidioides (assembly GCA_021437785.1). NCBI lineage: Eukaryota > Viridiplantae > Streptophyta > Magnoliopsida > Myrtales > Myrtaceae > Rhodomyrtus > Rhodomyrtus psidioides. Next base: position 13,613,821 of record JAILYB010000003.1, on the reverse strand, counting down.
TCCTCTTTTCCCATCCAGGCTTCATTGTGGATCAATCAAAGAACTTACATGAGCATCGGCCTTGCTCTTACCAGGCACTTTACTTTTTCTTGATGCTAGGGATTATTATTATTTTTTCTTTGAAATCCCGGTTCTTCTCATCCTCAATGGGATCATGTTAGACATATGTCTGAAAGTATAAACATGCTTTAAATATCAGTCCGAGAATCCTCTTCATAATCCCCGAGTCTTGAACTCTTCCATTTTTGAAGTGGTGCTGCATCCGTCTTGGAATGATCACCAATGGGTTTATGAAATAAATTTGCAGGTTCAAGTTGGCTGTGCAAAGGATTCGGTGTGTGGGATAGAGAAATGAATGCTTCTCATCATCCTATGGCACTTGGATTACCATATAAACAACACACAAAGATTAATGTTAGTCCGAGCAAGAAAATTTCTAACCATTTTCTCCTGATGCTGCTGGACTCACCTCCATTTTGCCCCGATGTGGGGTAGTTCTTGACGGGGTTAAGAATGAAAACCGCCGTTCAAAGGGGTTATCAACGGTCACCTGTAGTGTTTGGGGGATATGAAACGAGTGCCTCCGTCATCCCAACCCATGTAATCGCTGCGAATGGTCCCTACCTCCGTAGACCCAAATTTTGTCATCTGTCCGCTCCACTCATCTCTCAAGTGTGTGTTGGAGGTGTTTGGATTTGGCCTCGCCTCTCGTCTTTTGAGAAAACGTCCTTTTGAATGTTTTGAACAATGTCTTGTTAGGGAAATTTCTTTTATTTTTCTCCAAAAATTTTACCCGTCAAGGGGATTTTATGATGCATCATGCACGTTCTTATTCATGTTCAGACAACCTCCTGTTTCAAGACATGAATGCCAATGAAATTTGAATTCTATGTCTTTTCTAGACATTAGATTCTGAGAGCTTTTCTTTTCTTCTCTATCTTTTTTTTTATTCAACATCTTTAATGGATTGGGGAGAGGGATACTTACCTGTTCCCCGCGGCTGGAGATCCCTGAAAATGCGGAAGAAACATGTTATTGTACGTTCATGGATTTTTCAAAAAATTAGAACGATACATCTTACCCTTGGTCATGTGTTCCAATGGGTAATACATGGGATGTGAAAACCAGTTTCGTCTTGATGGCGAGCCCCTGTCAAAGACGGGAATTAGGTGTCAGTTTGCGCTCCAAAATTCAAAACAAATTGGAACGATACAGTTTGTTCTCGCTTTATGTTTCCATTTGAACACAAACGCACGGTTTGCAGAATTTGGCCCTCTATCTTGTGGCCATGATCTCTCCATCTGGTTGGCAATGGAACATTCTTTAGGATTTGCACTAGAGGAGATCCTTTCATGCTTTTGGACGCATTCCAACGCCACTCTTCATAGTTCCATCCACTGGGTCTTATAATCAAAGACCATTTCTTGGAGTCCTGACTTCCAAGGTCGATAATTATATTCGCCTCTCTGTCGGCGAGTTCTTTTCTTTTGTGGCTTTCTGGCGCCAACAATTCTCTGTTCATCTTGACGGCGAATCCCTGTCAACGATAAACATTAAGCGTTAGTTTGAGTTCCGAAATTTAAGATAAATCGAAACGATACTGCTTTACTCTCGCTTCGCATCAAAGATGTGAGGTTCGCAGAAGTTTGCCGTCTAGCTTGTGGCTATGATCTATCCATCTGGCTGGGCAGCGAATCCTTCTCAAGGATTTGCACTGGATTAGATTAATTCATGCTTTTGGACGTATTCTACGTCATTTTCCAAGGTTCCATTTCCTGGCAACCTGCCCCCTAAAACTGATATTTCTTTTCGCCTCCATGTCGGTGAGATCCTTTCTTTTGTGGCTTTCTGGCGCCACCAATTTTCTGCCAAACGAGAAAAAACTCTTGTTAAGCATGGGATCTTCGGAGATCAAGTTGGAACGATACAAAGTTACCGTTCACCTAGGTTGGTATCCCGAGGTTTAATTCTGATGTGGACGACTCTGTAATTGCATCCATTGATTTTGCCAGAGGAGAGACGTCATTCTTTGTCCGGCGCACAAATGATTCACTTGCCCCAGTTGGGTGTGATTTGTCGTAGCTAGGTGACGCTTGCCCCAGCTAACTTCATTTTGCACTTTGCTGCAATCCTCATCCTCTTTGGGGATGTCTTCTCTCCTGGGACCCATGGTGACGTCTTACTGACGTATCCCTCTCTTTTGCCGATTGTTGGCGCGCCACATTTGATGGGGGGATCATTTCAGTATCGTATACTGATGTGGATGAATGTTGCTTCCTCTCGTCTGCATTTGTGGGTGTCGTTCGTGAGATGATTTTCGATTACCTCCACAACTGCTTTGCCCCAGTTGAGCGACGTCTGTCTGGGCAACATGCCTTAACACTTTTCGCCTTTGTTGGTGATTTTTAATCCAATCTTAAGGCGTCCACGCACATTTGAAGGAACGATGCTTTTCGCGCATCTTGCCCCAGTGAGGCTGGTCTTGCTGTTTGTTATCTCTGGATTTGATGACCCTGGTCTGATGCACTCTCCTGGGGGTTCATGAGAATTTCCCCCCGGCTTGGCTTCTCGAAGAAAGTGGGGGAACTTGCCCCTATAAATTTTTGCCGATTCTGGTCATTTGTCTCAATTGCCAAAGTCTTCGATTATTTTCTTCTGTCTCTAGGCAGCTTGACATTATTGGGATTTGTCGTGTGGCGGTTTGGTGATTCTCTCGATCACAGTCGCTATTTGAGGTATTTGATGTTCCCCTATTGAAAAGAAGAGACCTCATGAGTAAAGGGCATGTATAATTGACTATTGGAGTCGATACAATTTACCCTTGAAATTTATCCTGCGGGAACCGGCATTTCTCCATTTGGGTTCTCTGTATGCAGGATGTGTGCACGATATGTATGATGCATGTTATGTATGCATATAACGAAAAATGAGTTCGTATTTTTCATTCTATTCAAAGAAGGCATTTTTATCAGATGTGTCAATCTGCAAAACTTGAAATTTTCTTTTCAAGTGTTCTTTTTTTTTCACAGAGATTTCTAAATGATGAGAAACTTCTTCAGGTTTTCTTAAAAGTTTTGATCACAAATCAAGCCATTAGAATGCTCTTGAAAATATTTAGCCAGGATGCATGTCTGAGATGCCATGAAAATGGGCAGTCCCTGCTTGTTATTTGAAAGCATTACATCCTGCATCTTCTGCTCTTGATCATCATCTGAGAGGAAAAAGAAAGGAAGCAGTATTCCCATATCAAGAAAATAATCATTTTGGAACGATACGTCCTTTTACACTTGACCCGGCTGCCCCGGTTAGGTGGCGTTTGCCCTAGTTAAGTGGGATTTGCCCCAGTTGACTACTTTGATCCACTTCACAATTTTTACGGTTTTTTTTTAATTTGGGGGATATCTGCTGTTTGGAGTTTTATGTCCCATTTTCATCTTGGTGGGCTTTTGCCCCGGTATGCTGTCTTGGTGAGAAGCCGATTTCTTTGTCTGACTTCAAATATCCATCCCTGTGGCTTGAGTTGTCGACCAGCTTCGATCTTCTTGAAGGACCACTCCTAGATTCTGCTCTTCATCCTCCTCTTCGATTTGGAGGGTAGCTCCCTCTCGAGAACCCAAGTTACTCAATAACCTGCTATGCATGCTTGGAATGGTATGCCTGGAATGTCACAGAGATGGTTAGTTGTCATATAAGGAAAAGCCCATGTATGATAAGTTTCTTGGGAGACGTCTTAGAAAAAGGAAAATTAAATCTAAAACGTGAGATGGGAGCTAGTCCTCATATCATTGGACATCCTTGCTTCCCAAAATTTTGAAAACTAGGAGACGTGTGGGAAATCAGGTCTCAGGGCTTTTCCTTTCTTTTCGTCTCTTTTTTTTTTTTGCATTTTCTTTTCTCTCATTTGAATCGTCATAGACCGATTTGTGTTCCCACACGTCCCCCATTTTTGATTTTTTTGATTTTTTTTTGATTGATTTTTTTTTTAAGAAATTGCACTTGGAACTACAGATGAACTACAATGCAAATAGACTAAAGAGTGACGATGGAAAGCAGGAAGTGACTCCCTTATCCGTGTAGTCTGCTGTCATCGATCCTCCGATCAGCTGGGCTGGCATAGTCTTCGATAGGGTTATCCATGTACACCATGTCCAGTCCTTGGCAATCCGATGACGGGTCTTGCTGGCTGTTCTGCTTTATCTCCTCGAGATCCAAAACGCCATTGTCGATGAGTTTCTGCACCTTGATTTTCAGTCGAATGCAGTTGTCTGCGTTGTGCCCTTTCTCCTCTGCATGGTGGGCGCACGACTTGGCTTCATCATATACTTTGGACAAGGGATGATTATATCTCGACACCTCCTTGGTCACCATCCCTTTTTCCAAGAGTATTGGGAGTAGTTTTGATAGTGGCATGGGAAGTGATGTAAACTGCATTGGCGATTTCTTCTTGGGCTCGCAAACTCTCGATATTCCGCACAAGGCATTATCCTGGATAGGAGTTGGTGCCGACGGGTCCTCCTGCTCCAATGAGCTTGGTACGACTGTCTTGTTAGCCTCACATATCAGATTTTTCTTTCTAAATGGCATCTCACTTCCTTTGGTGGCATCCCAGATGAACTTTCTGTCCTCTCGGGGCGCTTCTTTCATACGCTCCTCGTACTCATCTAATTCTTCGATCTCTTCAATATCCTTGACGCTCAATGAATACCCAGCAGGGATCTCCCATGACTCCTCCCTCATAGTTTCTATCGCATATCCTTCATAGGTTAAGTTAAACTTCGCGAAGGATGATGTAAAAGCGGGGTTTTCAACCCTACCGATGATGCCCATATTACCCTTCTCGGCCAAGCATGGTTCTTTTCGCCCCATCGAGGTGGTACATTTCTTTGGGTTTTGAGAAGATAAAGCTGGTACCTCATGTAACTCGGGTACGTTGGTGATAAGCCTTAGATCGCCTTTCGGTCCATCCTCGGATACATCACTGATTTCGTGATCTTGCAAAAGGTTTTGTTGGATGTTGGGGCATGCCTTATCGAACGCCAGTAGGTTGTTGTCGATGAGAGCCTGTACATCATATTGTAGTGCTCGACAGTTGTCTACATTATGTCCCTTCTCACCCATATGGTATGCACATGTTCGGTTCATGTCGAATCCTGGGAATCTTGGCGGCTTCGCCCTCGGTATTTTTTTGGCTACCAACCTTTCCTCCAACAGTCGGGGAAGCAGTTCTGACATAGGAAGTGGTAGTGGTGTAAAGAATGGAGAACCTCTCCTGCTTGACTGGTCAGCTTTCTCTATCTTGGGCACTGGTTGTCTCCGGCGAGGAACGGAATCAGGTGATTGATGTCTCGACTTGTGTTCAGAAATTTGACTCGCGACCGTCATTCCTCGATAGTTGGTCTTCATCTCCCTGACCGGTTCTTTACTCGTTTGAGAATATTTTCCGCGACTTTCTTTGTCTCTGATTATACTATCGCGCTTAGCCCATTCCATTCTTTCACCCGTATGTACAAATTGTGAAAATGATTGGTAATGAGCCGTACTCAACCGATTAAAGGAATTATAGGGGAGAGCTTTCAGACAGTGCTCTATTAACTCATCTTCGTCCAGCGGGGGTTGGACTCGGGCTGCTTTCGCTCTCCATCTTTGTGCGAATGATTTGAAGCTTTCATTTCTCCTTTGCTTCACAAGTACCAGATCCATTCTGGTAGGGGTGGCCTTCTTGTTGAAATCGTATTGCTGAAGAAACTGATTGGCCAAATCGTCCCATTCTAAGATACCCTTGACGGCAAGCGCTGTAAACCATCCTAACGCGGGACCAACCAGGCTATGCCGAAAATTCTGGACAAGAAGTGAATCATCCCAGTCATAATCAACCATTGCTTCCAAATAGTAATCGATGTGAGTTTTCGGACAGCCAATGCCATCGTATCTCTTGGCAAATTCTGGTCTTTGTAGAACCTCAGGCATCCTCCCTTTAAGGCATGTGGGAAAGGCGTTGTGTGGACAGGTTTCGACGCTGATTGGGTTCGCGTGACCTTCAACGCTCTTATGGTGGCTAGAGTCTTTCTCTCGAATCAGGTATGTGACGAACAGATTCTCTCCAGTCAATGCATCTTCCTCAATAATACCAAGCTTTCCCTTGTGCTGTTTTTCCAGATCGGCCATCATAGGCTTGCTTTCGGAGAAGACTTCTGCTCCTATGGCTTGATCAATGTCCGATATTTTAGGCAAAACCGATCGCACGGTCAAGTCAAGGTTAGAGCCCGTCGGGGATGCCCCTTGTGTGGTGAAGATGAGTGCCTTCATCTCTGTCATCGTTGCAATCACCTGAGTCATCTGGCTCTCTAGGGTGGTCAAGCGTTTCTCCACGTCATCCTGGTCCATCTTAACTTGTGACTAAGTCTCCACGTAGGTCTTTGGATTTCGCTTTTGGAAATTACCTGTTTTAAATTACAGAACTATGTTAGCAAGGGAAGTAAAGCATAAATCCTTTCAATTTTATGCTTTCTTGTGATTAACGAAGACAAGGACTTTTACAAAGCCTTAACTTCGTGTGAAAAGTTCTTTATCAATGTTTTTCAAAAGAAAACATACAATTGGAAGGAGTGTAATCCATGGTTGTTACTCTTGACAAATTCCTAGAGAAATCTGTGGAATGTCCAAAAAGATAAAGATACAATTCCAATGTGTCCTAAATTCAGTGGGAGATAGGACATCCAAATTGAAATTGTTCATCAAAAATAATTCGAATATCTAATCTCCTCTTGAATTCAGAAAACACGGATAACTTTAGTTAATCACCATGGATTACCAATGATGCATGATATGGGCCGGTTCAATTCCATGTCCGGCGCACCATGAAATGAATGTTAGATTCTCGTACTTGGGTTAAACATGCCAAGTGCGAGTTCTAACGAAAATTTCATCTGGGTAAGACACGCAATTGAACCGAAAAATTCGAATGGTTGAGAGAAATTCCAGTGTCACATTCCAATGTCAAGACACTTAGACAAGACTTAGGAATCGATGTGTAAAAGATAGGTAGGGGACCCACAGACGGGTGCTCCTTACAGACTCGATGATCCTAATAAAAGAAAAGGGACGACTGGAACGTGACCCTTAATAACCTAAAGATATGCCCCAAGTCGGGTCTTCGGGGGACGACGTTTGATGTCTTCGGACTGGCTATTTCGGGTCTTCGTTTTCATCAGATACCCTTTTGATAATGTCCGGCAGGTGTCTCGGATTTGCTGTTATCGCGTGTCCTTCAACTATCGGTATGGTTACTGGATCATTCTTTGGACAGCTCGAAGAGGGTAAACTCCGTTGAATGTCCCGTCAGTCCGATGGCGGATGACGCGTCGCTCATATTTGAATATGTCCGGGATGTGGGACCGACTTGGAGAGATCATCTCTACTCTATCCATACTCTAAAATGGAATTGGACTCAACCCTCGGATTTGATGAATGCAGCATGTGGTGCGAAATAAAAGGCTGCAAGTGAATTTAAATAGAAAAAGCAGGACCTTACCATGAGTGGCGCTTAATGACTTTTTTTGGTTTTATGTATACCAACCATCCAAATACATGCGCATGAGACAAGTGAGGCTTGACTCTAAAAATCAAAAGGGTTTGGAACCTAATGCCAAGGCTCCCATCTCGATTTCTAGAAAGAGCAGATTCCATTGCACAACTATCGTTGCATTGGGGCTCGATCCATAGTTCAAAATGAGCGGAATTGAAAAGTGGATTACCCCGTGTTTTTCCTCACGGAGATTCCATTTTCAATTCCTTCTATTGTTTTCCTATAGGCGGCGCCCGGGGTTTTAGGCGCGGTTGTGTGTGTTCATGTGTCGTGATCATCACAATGTAAGTCATGCACAACAGTTTATCAATCAGCGCTTCAAATCATCCACATAACATACATTCCTACGCCAACCTGCATAAGACAATGTTAATCACAGACTACCCCCCCTTATCACTCCAATCTGCAAAAACATATAACACCTATCATGAGCGGACTTACCTCACCTTCAAGAGCGCATACAGGGTTAGAAATATCACTCAGTATTTTAATTACGGCCTAAGTCCACTTGAGATCTAGAACCATAGGTTCTAGAACAAAGTTCCCCAGTGGAGTCGCCAGCTGTCGCGACCCGTCCGAAATTTTCCCCCAATCCGACGGTGCGAAGGATTGAATTCCGTTAGTGTGACGGGCGAATGGATTATCGATCGCGGCCCCGACTCTGAAATGTGGATCGCGGGCCTTGGATCGGCGCGGGCCCTCACAGGCCCATACCAAATCCCGACGGAACTATTTTTCAGTAGGATTCGATGATAACAGTCGATCGCTTTCGACCTTCAGTGTGGTCGTGGTGGCATGTGCAACTTGTGCATGCATTTGGAGTCGCCACCGGTCTTTATTGGAGGGTAGACCGGAAACCTTACTGACCGATTGGGAGAGGTCGATCAGTTCTGCGGAACCAGAGATTTTGGGTTCGGGGACTTGGTTACGCTGGTGTCATTACCAACGCCCTTTCGGTACCTAACGCGAGTGATTTTCCTAGCTAAGAGTTCATGCAGGCGCAATTTTAGGTGAGGTAGGCTTGATTCAGGGTTTCATGCAGACTGGAAGACTATTCCTATCAATCGCAATCAATTTAAATGAAAACGCAATCAAGTGCATGAATAAATCACATCAATGCACATCAATTCAAATCAACGGCTTCCTAATATAGCCATAGGGGCTTAGGGAAGGTGTGATTTCGAACCGGGGTAAAATGGGAAGATTTGGAGGCGATTAGCCCGAAGGGCAAAATCGTCAATTTTTGGAAGACTTGGATACCGAATTACCCAAAATATTCCACGGCCAGTTGATTGTGGCAATTTCCCATTTTTGAGAATTTTTTGGAATTTCTTGATTTTTCTTCAATTTTTGGAGGACGATTCGCCCAAAGGGCGAAATCGTCATTTTAAGAAGGGTCGGGGTTCAAAACACCCGAAATGAGTCTTGGCCAGTTGTTTGTGACCATTTCCTATTTTTTGGAATTTTTTTAGAATTTTTTAGATTTTTTTGGAAGACGGTTTGCCGAAAGGGCAAAACCGTCATTTCAGAAAAGATTCGGGGGTCGAGAGACCCGGAACAGGTCATGGCCAGTTGAATGTGGTCATTTCCTATTTTCTGGAATTTTTTAGAATTTTTCTGAATTTTCCGATTTTTTTGAATTTTTTTATGATTTTCTATTTTTTATTGCATTTTTGAGTTTTTTATTATTTTTTATTATTTATTGATTTTTTTATAAACATATATATATTTTTTTTTTTCCGGGCCGGGTCAGACCCGGCCCACGACTCACGGGCGCCCGGCCCGAACCCACGGCCGAAACCGGCCTCGCAGAAACGACGCCGTTTCGCTATTTTCCTATTTTTTTAATCAATTTTCGATTTTTTTATTCATTTTCTATAATTATCCGAAAATCACAGATCGAACGGTCCAGAATGCACCACGCGGCACTTCGTGGTTCGTCCGATCTTGAAATGGATCGGACGATCACGAGAACGCCACTTGGCATATCCTTAGCCGTCTGATCGATTTTTAATTTTATTATTCGAAAATCTTTTATTAATTCTAAAAATATATTATTTTTTGAAAAATCCCAGATCGCGACACGTGGCGAAGCCACGGCCGTCTGATCTGGGTTTTATTTTTATTCGGGTGCGGTCCCACTGAACTGACGTGGCCGCTGACGTGGCATGCCACGTCAGCGTTGACCAGTCGACGAATCCACAGCCGCCGGAGAAGACGACCGGCGACTCGCCGGAACAGTAAAAATTCCGGCAAAGTCGCCGGAAAATCGCGAACCGGCCCTAGACTCCAAATTTTTCTGCCCAATTTTCACCATTCGGTTTCCCAGACTACCAACATCAACGTACAACGAAAATGATGACCATGAACACGTCAGAGACCAGCTAAACAGACCTTCCCGAACCCTACTCCGGTGAGGCTTTTGCAGTAGAACAAAACTCACTCAAGCTCGGTTCTGATCAATCGTATAGCATCCAAAAGAAGCTTAGAGACTTACCTGGGGTTCTTTGAGGGCCGAAGACAGCCATTCAAGCCGAACCAAGCTCCATGGCCGGATATGCTTCGGGGAACTCCGGCCGTGGTTCCCAACTTAGCTTTGATGCAAAATAAAAGGTAAGCCAGGCGTAGGGAACATTCTTAATGCGATTTTGAGCATGAACACACGAAATGGACACGACCACAGTTCGCAGCTCGGACCAACCAAGTAGGTTCACTTTGGGTAATTCATCGAACATGTGGCGTGCATACTCAGAAGATTGTTAAAATGACTTCGTCGAAGCTAGACGAAGGATGCCGAGCCAAAATGAATAATGAATAATCCCACACGAGTTGTTGGGAAGATCGGGTGCTGCCGGGTTTGGTCCGACTCGATCGAAACCGAGTCGGACCGAGGAGCCCTGCTCGACCACACCAAAACAGAGCATAAACAGGGGAGGGAATACTGACCTGGCGGCTCGGCGGCGTCGGCGGTGATGTAAAGTGGCGATGACGATGGTCAGCTGCCCTTGTCCCTTCCCTTCCCTCCGAAGCTCTCTCCCTCTCCCTCCGAAGCCCTCTCCCTCTCCCTCTTTTTTCTTCTTTTTGTCCTCCCTGATCTCGCCTCAGCCTCCACCTCTTTTTCCGGCGTGGCCGACTGGCTTTTCATCGTGGAACGTCCACCATCGACCGACGCTCCACCACGACGATTTCTTTTTGCAAAATAACGCCGCGGCGGGCCTCCCCCACCTTCCCCTGTTTTTTCTGTTCGGTGCGCATGGGTCTACAACTAAGTTGCAGACCCGGTCGGATCGGGTCCGGTCGGGTCTGACCCGACCGGCCCGGTTCGAACAAATCGCCCAAAATGGACCCCAAATTGACCTCTTTTCATGAAATTGATGGCAAAATCGGATTCCTTGACATGTTTTCTATCAAATATGGGTATTTTCGTGAATCAATTGATTGAAATTTTGTGAAAACCCCAAATTGTCCCTAGGATCCGAAAGTTAATTTCGCCAAATCGAGGGCATAAACGATCAAATTATTCAAAATTGAGGCCACCAATGGATTCAGAATGATGAAAACTATAGGGTAGATGTGCTTGATTTCAATGGGTATGCCCGTGTGAGATTTAATTTTGAAACTTGTGAAACCGGAGACTAAATTGAAAGATTTTTATGCAATTATGCCCTTTTGTTTAAAATTGATCAAATTGGAGGGCAAATTGACCCAATTGCACTTCGAGACTTTAGAGTCCAATGTCATAGCCTATAAAAATCAAGAATTGAAAATTAAAAGACTCGAAAAGGATTTTTTAGGCTCGGTTCGGGATTATGTTTGTGAAGGAACCCCATGAATCGAGCCAAATTTCCCTGATAAAAAGTGAAAATATTAAAGAGGGAATTAAAATAAAATTTCTGAATATTTTTGTGTAATTTGCTGACCACAGATGGTATTTTTTCTGATTTTTTGGGTATTTTAATAATTAAATAAATTCCAAAAAATATTTAAAAAATTCAAAAAATATTTTTTGTTCAAAATTGGTCCCCGAGGCTAGGCCTAAGCTTCCAAAGTTGATTTTGTAATTTTATAATTTGTTTTGCTATTTTTAATTAATTTTGGAAATAAAAAATAAAAAATGACAAAAAATCAGGTGTCAACACTTGGTAAAAGCAAGGCCAATGCCCGTCCAAATACTTGTACACTTGTGAATCATGTGTTTGATCTTGTAAATGCCAAAAGATGGCATGATACCTTTGTATAGGTCACTGGTGAGATCTGGTTGTAAAAAAATGCTCTCAATCATGTCACATTCAGATGGTGAAAGCATAGACAAGATGTTGACACCATCTCAACATGAAAGAGATATTCTCTAAAGACGAATGTGCACTTCGGAGACTGACAGTGCTCTTCAAAGACTATCAATACACTTCAAAGACTGAAGACGCTCTTTGAACTGGAAGGGGCAAGATGACGGCAAACTTGCAGTGATCACCAATGTTAAACCCTTCACGTATTCTGAGCCAAAAATAAGCCTTTTTTGGTCCTCAATCCTACCTATGTTACAACCCTGAAAAGCCTTTTCTGATTAAGGCACTTGGATTGACATAGGGTTTAATGTCTAAGCTTAGCTCGAAGAAGTTCGAGCAAGATTATTTCTTTCTCATTTTGCAGGTTTCTTGACTTGTAAACCTGGAGCAGACATTGAAGACTTCTCTTCGAAAGCCTTGACTTGCACGCAAGTCCCCCTTTGGAAACCGTTGACCAAGCCCAACATTATGGTCCCTTAGAAGTCCTCCTGATCGAACGAGGTGTATTCACTGCGAATGATCCTGAACCCTAGGCGCAGGTTTGATAGGAAATTCGAGTGCATTCTTGGTAAAAGACCATTATCTCAAAACGGTGAGAAGTCCTCTTTGATGAGAATACTCCGTTGAACATTTTAACCAAACTCTTTTGGTAATTTCAGATTGTTTGATTCAAACTTTCCCCACAAGGAATTTTTGATCACTTCCGTATATTGCAAGGTGTTTTGGATAACCTCCAACATTATAATACATTCATTGAAATTTTTTTTTCATGACTATGATATAAGTCATAAAGTGCTGTCAGTTTGACATTAGTATCACTTAAAGACCATTGATGTGCCCTTGGTGAGAAAATTTTCAAATTGGAGCTTCTGCAAGATTCTTGATGACTTCGGCTCCTAAAATGGCTTGTATCACTCTTGGTGAGAAACGTTTAACATGTCTAAACTTCTGCGGAATTCCTGGCAAGCCCAAGTCTCAGAAGAGCACAACCTCTCTTGGACTCGTGGTAGCCCCAAGTGCCAGAATGACACATTTCTCTAAGAATGAGAGTTTATATGCCTGAGCTTCTGACAGATTCTTGGTAACCCCAGATTCTAGAATGCTATTTTTTGGTTAAACTTCTATAGGAATCATGGTAGCCCCAAATTCTAGAAGGATGCCTTGCTATGTGAAGAAGCGCTTTCAAATTTATTTTCCTGCAAGGATACCTGGAGTCCCAGAATGTCACCTCCAATGTCAAAAGGACAATCTCCGAAATCATCCCTCTATGAGATTTCAAATTTACAGGTTTGAACTTTCTGCAGGATACCTGGAGTCCCCAGATCCCAGAATGTCACCTCCCATGTCAAGAAGATAATCTTTAGAAATCATCTCTCCGCGAGATCCCCGTGTTACAGGTTGGAACTTTCTGCAGGATACCTGAAGCTCCCAGATCCCAGAATGTCACCTTCAATGTCGAAAGGACAATATTCAAGATAGTCTTTCGACGAGATCTCAAGTAACCCCTAGATCCCAGAAGAATCTTATCAAAGTTTTTGCAGGTTTAAGTTTTCTGCAGGATACTTGGAATCCCCAAATCCCAGAATAACGCCTCGCGTGTCGAAAGGACAATTTTCAGAATCAGCTTTCTATAAGGTTCTAGATAACCCCTAAACCCAGAATAGCTCTTGTGGTGAAGCCTAAAGGATAGGCACACCTCACTTGTATAAATCCTAGTTAATTCCTTAGAATATATGATCAAAAACTTCTGACAAAATCAGCTTTCTGTAAGGTTCTAGGTAACCCCTAAACCCAGAATAGCCCATGCGGTGAAGTCTAAGGGTGAGGCACATCTCACTTATATGGATCCTAGTTAATTCCTTAGAATATAGGATCAAAATGTTCGACAATCCCTAAGAGACTAGGTGCGTCATCCATAGGTTCCTAGCAGAAAGGAGTCCTATTTCTCGGCCTGATCCCCTTGAAGGATCAAAATGTTCGACAATCCCTAAGAGGCTGGGTGCGTCATCCATAGGTTCCTAGCAGAAAGGAGCCCTATTCATGGTCTGATCCACTATACGGATCAAAACCCCTGACAATCCCTAAGAGATTGGGTGCGTCATCCATAGGTTTCTAGTAGAAAGGAGTCCTATTCATGGTCTGATCCACCATACGGATCAAAACTTCTGACAATCCCTAAGAGGCTGGTGCGTCATTCACAGGTTCCTGTCAAGTATAGGAATCCCATTCTGGTACGGCCTACCATACAGGCTAGCGTTTAACCGCCCTAGGATACTCAAAAGACGAGTCCCTAGGTATTCACTTGAACCCGCTATACACCGTGCATGCCGCACGAGCATCAGGCAGGTGATCAAACAGGTAAAAAGCAGGTGGGTCCCTCTACTTTCTCTCTCACGTCAACAAAAAATAAGGAGCAGAGCGTTTACCAGCTGGACAAGGAAGATTGAGTGTCAACATTCGTTTTTCTTTTCTCCAGTCAAGTTGGTCTAGACTCGGGTGTCACCTGTCTTTGAGCGAAACCTCTCATGAGATTCCTCTCAAAGAGGGGCAGCTGTTGACACCTGATTTTTTACCAAGTCTTTTTCAGTTTTATTTTTTTTGAAAAATCACAAAAAAATTCATAAAAAGTCAAAAAATTACAAAATAAATTTTGGTGGCCTTGGCCAAGCCCAAGGAACCATTTTTGACCAAAAAATAATTTTTCATATTTTTTTGTATTTTTAGAAAATAGGAAAATACACAAAAAAATCAAGAAAATTAGCATTTGAGGTCACAAAAATATGAAAAAATAGCCAATATTTTTATTTTTAATCCCTTGTATTTTTTACGACACAAAAAGTTCAAAATCAGATTCAATTATGGGTGTTCCTTTGTAACCCATACTATTGAATTTGAGAAAAAAATATCAATTGAGTCTTTTAATTTACAATTTTGGCATTTTCTAGGATCTTGACATCCATTCTAACTGTCCTTTATTGCAATTTAGCCCAATTGTTTGTACAAATTGCTCAATTGCACGAATTTGGCAAAATTGCATACTAAAATTGCATTTTTAGTCCTTGAAATTGAGCATAATTGAAATTACTTTCAATTCAAGGGCTATCATTGCAAATTAAACATACTGCCCAATGGGTTTCACCATTTTGAATCGATTGGCACAGGTAATTTGACCCAATTTGATCATTTGAACCTTCAATTGCATAATTCCCAATTTGCGATTAAAAGGAAATTTGGGGTTTTTGTTGAAATTGATGTGAAATTTTAGGCAAAATCACATTTTTTGATAGAATTCATGCCCTAGATTCGATTATGAAGTTCAATTGCAAAAATTTCCTACTAATTTGGGTTTAATTTTGAAAAATTCAATTCGGAACCGGTTCAGACCGGTCAGACCGCCGGTCCGACGGGTCGAACCGGTCCAGAACAGTGTCATCTTCTTCCCCGGGAGTCTGCGCAAATGAACAGTAAAATGCCGAGCTTTGATAGCCAAATTGACGGACCAATCGGCGATGATTCAAGACAAACTTGTAGGCGTTTGATTCCTCAGATCGTTCCCCGTCGATTGACACTAAGATCACGACCAATGGTCGCCCGAGGAAGAAGCAATCGGTTGGTCAATCTCACAGACCTGCGAAAGTCAACCAAAACGAGCTCAGACCCAATTCGCGCCAAATAGAGCTTGTCGGAGCTCCTAACGGGGATTAAACGATTTCCCAGCCAATTCCGTCGCCGTCGACGTACCATTTGGCACGTGACAGCACATGAATCCAAGTGGGCTAACGTCCACTGTTCGAGCGGGAAACCGAGCAGAGGTATATAAGCCAATCGGCCTTCGTGAAGCAAGGGGGAGGGCAGATTCAGTTAGAGAAAGGGAAACTGAATCGAAACAGAGAGAAAAAAACGCGAGAGAGAGCTCGTCCTCCAACCTGGGTCATCGAGGACTTGAACTCGACTGCAAGCCACTGGTTGGGCCGTCTCCGGCCAAACCAAAGCCAAAGAAGGTCGTCACAAGCTCGTCCGAGGCTTCAGGAAGCGATCGTTGCCGGCCGCACCGCCTGAAATCACGAAAAAAGGTGAGACGCAGCTTCAAGCTCTCTACTGTGCATCAATGGCGACTTGCCTTTTTCACGATCATTCTTGCGATTTGTGTGTGCGTTTCGTTCCCTGAACACCACTGACCATATTCGCATCTTGGTTTTACATCGATTTTGCCTGAGCACCTTGAATCGAGTCTTCAAACTTAGCTTCCATAGCCGACCACTGTTCATCCTCCCCCAGCCAAATCTGGGCCGTGCGGGCTCAATCGGAGCCCGAGGTAAGCCTTCTGCACATCCTAACATGTTAATCTGTGGATGAATTGATCTAATTTCACGTGAATTGTGTGATTGAGCTTCCATGGCCGTACTCGGCAACTCGCACGATTTTCTCGATTCTGTGAGTAGGATGTTTCGATTCTCATATATGTTAAACTAGAGATGATTGCGAGTCGATTGCCGTCGGTCTCATGCGATTTCATCAAGATCTCACCGTACGATCATCGCCGAAGACGTTCAGCCGTTCGTTTTACCGGAGTCGGGAGGTTGAAGATGAAGCTGACGTGGCGCGGTCAACCGGTCAAACTCCTAGTTGGCATTCGGCCATTCGTCCACGTGTCTGTTGAGTCAGCTCGGCCGTTGGAGTTTGTTGTTCGAACGGGGAGATCCAACGGTCGAGGTTAATCGAGTCCAACAAATAGTGGCCGTCTGATTAGAAATTAGGATAATTCGAAAATGATTTTAAATCGGAAACAAAAATTGGTTGAAACGACGCCGTATGGGTTAGTTAGTGGACGGCGTCGTTTAGGTTAAGTAGGAACGGACGGTCTAGATCTAGTCCTATGTTTTAATCATGGCCGTAGGTTCAAGTAGTTAGATCAGACGTCCCTGATCAGGTCTTCATTTAATCCAAGCCGTAGATTCCAGTCAAATGATCCGATGGTTGTAGATTAGCCATGCGTTTCGATGAGGACCGTTGGATCAGAGTTGATAATTCGAAAATAAAAAAAAGGTGAATACGGCGTCGTTTTGGTTTCAGGCTTCGCGGGTCCAGGTCTGGGTCGGGTCGACCCGGTCCGAATCATATTTTTTAAATAAAAAATTTCCTAAAATGATTTTAAAAAATTAAAAAAAATCAGAAAAATCTTAGAAAATAAAAAAAAATGCTAGAAAATTCCAGAAAATTCCAAAAAAAAAATGTGAAAAAATTGTGAAAAATCCTAGGTATTCCAGAAACCCCCAAAAATCGAGGGTTGACCACAGACAACTGGTCAATCCTATTTTTGGAGTTTCTTATCCGATCTTTCGAGACTTGACAACATTACCCTTTAAGGGTAAGTCGCCTTTGCTGTGTACGTATGATAAAATCGACAATGCCAAAGTAAGAATTAGGTTCGAGTAAGCGACCAATTCTTAGGTTTGGGTTTTCGAGTCCCGCCCCTTTCCTCAAAATGACGATTTTGCCCCTCAATGGGAAAATCATCTTTCTTGTCTCAATCAAGTTCTGAAAATTGCTTAAAGTTAGGGTTCGGGTCATGTGGATGACCAGCCCTAATATTTAAGATTTTCAGTTCTCATCTTTGTTAAAAATGACGATTTTACCCTTCCGAGGGTAAAATCACTTTTAAATTCCAGAAAAATCCTGAAAATTCCCAAAAAATAGGAAATGGATTGGATTGATGGCCAATCCTATTTCCCCTGTCCTTAGACTTCCCAATGCATCTAAAATGACAGATTTACCCTTTCAAGGGTAAATTTTCTCCGAATTATTCAAAATTACGATTCTGCCCCTCATGGCCGAATCATGTCCAAATCACTCTTATTCCTTGATTGATATTTCTCTAGGCTAATAAGGCCTCATTAAGGATGCCATGCTGTTTTCATGTGTTTTATCCGCATGTATTGGACCTTTGATTTGCGCATCTACTTCTATTGATTGTGATTGATAGGGTAGTATTTCCCATCTGCATGAACTTCTAGATTTATGATCTGTACCCCACTCGTCCGTATGAAATCCTAGGATCAGATAAACCATTTAGCTTAGGTACCGAAAGGGCGTCAACTCTGACAGTTGGCGTAACTAAGTCCCCGAACCCACTTCTCTGGTTTTCCGCAGAATCGAATAGACCACTCCCAACTATTCGATAAGGGTTTTCGATCGTACCCTCCACGAAACGATTGGTGGCGACTCCTTGGCATGTACACTCATCACATGTCACTAGACCACACTGAAGGTCGATCACGTATATCCAGCAGTTGCGATTTTGGGTAATGGACCTTGGGAGAGGCCCGCGTCCGATCATACAGCGATCGGACGGCCCATCAGCCTACCCCCGCGAGGGAGGGTCGCGACAATTGTCAAGGCGTATTCACACAGCTCATTTTAATCTGCCTTGCTACGCCTCAAATTTCCTTTTCACGTCCCATCATCATGATTCTTTTTACTCTTTCGATTCTAAGCAAGAACACCATTATCAAGGTAGTCGTCATCTTGACTCAAGCCCTCGAAGACTCATCACATTCATTCACACATTCACATTATATCTTGTCCTTAGTCTATCTCATCAATGGGATAACTCTCGTAGGGAATTCTCCCATGATCCGTCTATAACAATTCATCAATCCCAGGAAACTTCAAGTTTCAACAACTTTCATTGACCCTAGTCGATTCGTCACTCATTCCAATCCTCCAAGGTTCCATTCCACATGGGTCTCATGCTCTTCACAATTGGAATACAACGAGCATCTCTTAGAGTCCATAGGTTATTCTCGAAGGTCATTCACATTTCTCATGACTCCTTTAATGAGTCTAACCCTCGTCTCTCTAGACGGTAACACCCAATTCAATCATTCCTTGGACACCCAATCCGACTGCAATCCACCTCATTACTACCAAGTGTAGAATCATTTCAACTGTCTACGGTACCATTCACTTGAGAGTTCATATCTTGACCCTCTGCTCTCGTGGGTCTCCACTTGGACCTTACAACATTTTGTTCATTTTTTTTATCACTTTCTCCTTAGGGAGCATGAATTCCTTAGTCTCTGGGTTCCACACCCAGCGAATGCAACTTTATCTCGACTTCATTCGTTCAACCGAACGTTGACATTATCTTGGAATTCAACGTTGTCTAAAGGATAGTTTCTTGGACTTCACTTCTCGGAATCATCCAAGCTCTAGGGCTTCTTTCTTAGTTTAGACGCTCAATCTCAATACCGAGACAATCAGAATTTCCTCTTCCTTTCATACTAGGGTCACTTACCCTGCGAAGGAAACTATACTCTTTAATGACATTCCTTCACTTCAAACCCACCTTGTTCTCCCTATTCCATAGGACGTCAATCTTGGAGTCGACATTCTTATTCCTATAATTCAGTCACCTCAAGTGACAATATCCGTTCTCCCTTGGTCTCCATCAATTTGTGTATCGAATACTCAAGTAAATTATCTCAAACCTTTCGCAATTACCCTATAAGCGCTCTTTTCGTTTTCTCAACCATTCACTAAAATCACAAGTTACTAGGACTGTCAAGTCCATTCATCCTTTCCTTTTATCCCCGACCATCTCATGGTCCAATCGCCCTTTAAGAACAACGCCTTATTCTTTAGGAAACAACAACTCATAATTTCATTTCTTATGATTCCAGATCAATCAACCAATCTCAGGGAATCATTGATTCCAGGCAAACTAGCATGCCAATATTCCTCAATTCCTTTCATAACAAAGAGACGGACTACCCATTTTCCACCATGGGTTTTACATCCAGGTAATCAACCATTCCTTGCAGACACTTCCCGTGTTCCACAAGTGACGTTATCTTCACCCGTATTTCTTCCAATCATTCATTCCTCTTATCAAAATCCAATACAGTTTCCCCGGAATCAAGAATAGCAATTAGCCATAAAGCTTTCAAGTTCCAATCCACTCAAGGGTTTGCTTACCTTATTCAAGGGTCATTGACCACTATTAATGTACTTAGGCGACCTTGAGGACTCTGTCTCACAATGGTCAATCATCCTCTAATTCTCAGGAGGATACTTTCAGGATCCCAACAACATTTGCTCTCGAGCAATCTCAGGAGGATACTTTCCATCGAACCTCTCAATAGAGGTAGTCCAGGCAGATATCATGCCCTCGAGAAAACCCTTACACTGGTGACCTTTCACCAATTATCAGCAGCCTCTTAAGGTCAGTAATTGCCATGGTCACTTTCTTCCTTTAGTGTACCCAAAACCTTTAAGGTTTCCTTACCAAGCTCCCCAATCCAGAGGAAGACAATTTCAAATCCCATCCCTCCATCAAACTTAGTCGATCTCAATCTTATTCATAGCTTCACAAACTTCTCAATACTCTCGTGGTTCTTCCCACGCCTTCAATTTAGGAAGGATTAACTCAGGGTCACCTTGCTCGTGACTTCCATCCTTTAACTCATCAGTACAAGCATCTGTCACCACAGTGACTTAGACAATCATGGCAGCTCCTTCTCGAGCTTGCCTACCTATCCGTTTTTTTTTCCATTTAAAGTTCTTACGACCCATTTGACTCTTGGGTCCCACAGGGTTCACAAACTCAGGCCAATCGTTCTACTGGTATTCACATTCTGGTTACTCATCCTTACTCAATTTTCATGATCCATCTCGGTTCTTGGATCTTCCCATATCTTGCATATTCGAGCCAAACGCTCCTTTCGCGACCGTACTTTGGTCTTTCAACCTTATTAAATTCTGATGCCACTTTAACCACCATGGCTCCCTCCAAGAATCCAAAACTTAAGTCATCTACTCAAGTCTAACAGTCTCAGGTTGCTCATCTCATTTTCTCTCACCATCAGTCATCCAATGGTTCTCTCTCAACTAGTTGTTCATTGTCGAAGGATTTCAAATCATCCTTAACCATACATCAAGCCAACCTCGACGAGGTAACTTCTTAATTAATAGCCATTACTAGGCAAACCTTAACTAGGCTAAAAATCGACTGGGTCAACACCGAGCAAGTACTCAAATTACTATTTCAATCGTTCATACCATTAACCCAGGGGCATCTGCCACTCTAGCATGAATACAATATGCTACCTCAATCTCAACAAGCATAAGATCAATGGGTATAAACCTCACATGCCGTCTAATCTCTCAGTTAGACCTTGGCCAAGACAGTCACACGATGCCAATCATAAAAACACGCCTAACATGCCCATCAGAACATCCTATTTCTTTATCCAACGGTATCTGCTGCCAAGCACAAAGCTTTCAACCATGCCACTCATAGGCCTCATTTCACATGCTATGCCACTTTTGATCATTCATTTTAAAAATCAATTCCGTGCCATACATCTCTTAACCACAATTGGACTCAACCAGATACCTAGACTTTCTCTTTCAAGTTATGACTTGGGTCATTCCTGCCTCTTGCCATCTTAGAAGCCTGCCAAGAGCCGCTCCTTGTCCATACCTCTCTGTCCCGGCGATCACTCCCCGCCCTCATCAGACCTGGCCGTTGCAAGTTGTCCCAATTCATACATCTACGGAGAAAGCCCCGCTCCACACGTCCTATACCATGCTTCATGACGGTTCATAGGTATCCCATCAACTTGTCCCATACCAAGCGACAGTTTATTAAGTCCAACAGCGATAAGTTCATGCACGCACCTTGATCAGCTTTCGTTCTAAGGCCGCAAACACATGCATAGCACGTTCGTTCTCACCACTTATCATACCATAATCGTTTCCACATCAAGCCTCAGTTATGGAAAATCCCTGTTTCCACCAATGACCATTGCATCCCACAGATCAATTGCCCATATTCAACTGTATACCACAAGTCTAGTCGCTATTCAAGCTAAATCCATATACACCCAATCTCAACTGATCTTTAATATAAAAAAAAATTCCTTATCTGCTTCCTTGTATACACCTCGTCTCATACCATCCAAGGTTGTCAGTAGCAATCGATAACTAAACCTTCAAGATACAATGAAATTCAAGCCTAAATCCATTAATGCCAGTAATCTCTTTGTAACTCATGCTTCTCAAGTTGGGTTTTCGACAAACCACGATCACGATCGTATACCCCAATTGACCCTTCATTCATAGGCTATTCTCTAGCAGCCCCAAATCCAGACTTACGACTTTTAAATCTCTATTTACTCCCTTGTAAGCTTTATCCATCGAATCACTCAGGATCATCCATTAAATCAATACTAAGACCATTAAAATACCTCACAAGTTCAAGCCTATAATTCCCTAGATTCCACAATCCATGCTTAATCCTAAGGGTTTCATTATCCAATCGTCCTCAAGCCATCACTCCTTATCACTCCAAGTCTCGACCTAATTGGATCGAGCTGACCTTGCTCTGATACCATTTAAACAGGTATGTCACGCCCCAAACTTGTCGAGCACACGTACATCTCACTAGGCCGTTGATGTTCAAATATCTCTCAGGATCCCTCGGCCAATTCGTAAAAGAACTTGACAAAGAAACAAGATCGCGGAAGCCATAAAACTTGCTCCATACAAATTACAACGAGATGACTCAGGACAAAAGGTATACACTCCTTAAAAATAAAATTCCATCTTAGAAGTCATCGCAGTCAAGTACCCAAAAATTTAAGTCCTGAACCAGCAAAATTTAGGTGCAATCCTAAGGCCACAAAATACAGAAATCAATTGTGTAATTACTTCATCAAGTGCTCATCTTCATCTCACCAGTACTTCAATCTTCAAAAACCTAAAAAAATTAATCCCCCACTAGGGTGAGATATAAATCTCAGCAAGCTCGCCCTAAACCTAAACTAGGTCATCTGTCCCACCGAACCCAAGCAATCAATAGCAACATATATAATTTGCTAAAGCAGGACATGGCATTAACACAAGGCATCGAGTCAAGTCATCGAAAACATATTAGTCAAGACAAAATAGTATAGAATGACCAAGCTTTCGTACTAGCGTATCAAAATCTCATCATTTCTAGAAATAAGAGGTGGTTCCACTTTCGACCACAACCCCATGATTACATCGCCTCAGGGTGTGCCTCGTTCCTCTACCCCGTGATTACATCGCATCAGGGTATATCACAAATCCTCGACCTCGCGATTAGATTCCCTCAAGGTATAGCTTGTTTCTCAACCCCGCGATTAGATCGCCTCAGGGTGTCCCAATCAATAAACCCGCGTCATCTTAGGCGCATCAGGTAATTCTCATCACACAACACCGCGTCATCTAGGCGCATCAGGGTATTTCTTATCCCGCAATCCCGCGTCATCTAGGCGCTTCAAGGCATTTCCATTCAGGTGTTCTCACGGCTCAACAGCCCATTTCCTCAAAAATTCTCGCGACATATCATCACGACAATATTTAGCCACATTTCTACATCGAGGAGATTCTTAAGCATTAGAACGCAATTCAATTGCTTGCCAAAGGAAAGAAACACGCTTTGTCGTAAAACACAATTTAAAAGCAATTGAGAATCACCCCACCACTTAGGCAAGCAAATCACATTAACAAGCACATCATCAAGTCATTCTCGAGTACACGATTCCATGGCCAATTAGCCCTCACGGCTCATTCCTCATTAACGTCCTTCGGCGTTCAACCAATCAAGCAATAAAAATCATTCAATTCAACAATTTCTCAATGAAAGACATCCAGATGTCCTAGTAAAGGTTTAGGGGTCACTCACCTTCGTCCCAATTAGCAAATTTCCACCAAAAATCCCTTGTCGAAGCCGGCTTTAACCCCAAACTCCGCTGTCCAAAAATAGGGCATCAAGATACTTCAGCGAAAAATTCGTCGTTTCAGTCAATTATCTTTTCTAACTTCAACTCCACCCATCATACACCTTAATAACACCCAAAATCACATTCTAGTATGCCTTAACACCACATTTAGAGCATGATAACGTCAAGAACAGCCCCCAACAGAACCGGTATGCTCAGAATTGAAACAGAGCAGAACCGGTTCTGCTCCTCCTTGCCTTAACAGTCCACAATCATCTTTAATCTCTAACGTATCATCAATTCCACTTTCCAAGGCTTAGATTTACATGTGTAGGACATCCACCGGTAATTTGGAGTCAAAATAATACCTCTAGGTACCTCAAATGGTTCGGTTTCCACAATAGCTTCACCGATCAGATTTTAGTTCAGTTCTGTCCACTCAATTTCAGCCATGAAACACCCCTAAATTTCAATTGAAAAATTCATTTCTGCTCACCAACATGTAGTACTATATGTTATGTAACTCTCATAAAAAGTTCGGAGCCAAATGAAGTCTCTAAGAGGGTGAACCAAAGCCCTCTCCCAGATAGCTCTGAATCTGTCCGGTTTTCTTCCAAAAATCACCATAAATCAACCAGACCTCTAAAAATCATGAAACCAATGGGAAATTGTCAAGGACATCTTGAACTAAATAGTGGTGGTCGAAGGATGGCCAAAATCTCACTGGAGGGGTCGATCGTAGGGACCGAATGAGACGGCAGAACTGGACGAGCTGGACAATTTTCTGTTCTTCAAACACAGCACCATTTCATCATCAAATCTCCATCAAATTCTACTCAACTTGTCACCACAGCTCAGCATACAAGGCTACAAACTACCACTAAAAATTTGAAGTGATTCGAGGTCCTAAGGAGACTGAATGAAGGCTTACCCTCTGCTGCAACGAAATCCGTCGGCTTTCGAGAAAACGCTTGGCCGGAGCTCCACCAGCGTCCAATGACCGAAATTCCACTTGGAGGTTGTCGGCAAGAGGCTGAGGGTTAGGTGGGTGGTCGGCGCGAAGGCTGGAGGTCGCTGGAAGGACCGCTCGTGGGCGATGACGTCGGCGATCAGTGCTGGTCGAACAGAATCCGTTTTATTCTTGAGGAAATGCATGAAAAAGAGAGGGAGAGGGGGAGGCTATTGTGAAAAGCTGGAGAAGGAGAGAGGGAGGAGTTGCTTCATCTAATCTTGGGTCAACATGGTTGAATGGTAGTCAAAAAGTGAATCCATTAATGAGAAGGGCTCCTAGGTAGACACTTGCCTTGGTCTTCATAATATCTTGGCCCAAATTGACAAATCTGCCCCTCTAATTTCGGCAGCTATAGGGGATGGGTTAATGACCAAGACACCCTCCTTCATTAATTAAGAGAAAGCCAAACCTTGAGGGGCAAAATGGTCCTTTCACGCCCTTCATCTGAAATTCCATTTTTTCGATATAAATTGCCCTTGATGAGGCGACGTACAATTCAATTCAAATGTTGGAATTCCCCAATGTCCAATGCCCAATCTCGAGCTCCGATTTCATGTCAAGCATTCCATGGCCTCGAGAGGGGTCAAAATTCGAAATGTCACATACTAAGTCATCAATGAGTATGTAAACAAGCCTTAAGAAAAGAATTCTTCAGAGAACTTACGTGCTTTCCAATTTGAAGTGTGTGAGAGAGCATGATCTTGAAGAAATGAGGTGCCTCCAGTGCAAAACTTCACCGGCCCTGTTCATCTACTCTCCAGAGACGAGGAGCCATCCCTCGAGCACGAGTTGTGTAATTGGTAGTAACATTTGAATCTAACATAGTTCCGTGGCTTTACATGAGCCAACTGAATTGAATGTAGCATTTAATTGGAGAAGACATTCGGATGATAGCTACCTTTTGGGAAGCTGTTCATCTTCTCTAATGACGTTAAGGACGGAAAAGAGCTAGCTTATCCCATCATTGCGATGAAGAAAAGTCAATGAACAACTGAATGCTTTCATAAGCTCAATAAGAAGAACACATTGGGAATTGAACTCATTAAAAATGGGACGGTTTGGAAGTGGGCAGAAATTATATCAAGAATAACGCCAAAGAAGATAAGATTTGTATGTCGCATTAGAAATACAAGGACCGATTTTACTCCGATATAGCAATTAAAATAGCGAAAAAAAAAATATGACAGTTAAATGAGTATTGTATAAAAGTTATGGCACTCATATTATTTTTAAGGAGGGAAAAAGTACACTTTTAGTGTCAAAAGTTATGTACGAAGATCACTTTGATGTCAAAAGTTTCAATTGGATCATTTTAGTGCCAAGTTTTTGAAAAAACGGTCGTTTTAGTGCCATATTTGGTTCGTCGAAATTCTGACATGGCCTTATTTTATTAATAAATGAAGCTGACGTGGCCGCTAGAGAGTCCAGTTAGCAAAGAGCAGCACAAAACCTTCACAACATCATTTTGGACATGGTTCTTCAAATAAGAACCCTAAATCAGCCGATTGAAGGAAAAAACCCCCAATTTGAAACGTTAGTCCCAATTTCGATTTGCCCCAAAGAAATCATGGGTCATATTTGCAAATAGAGGGCTTCACGAGTGGCTTCAGCAATGGCTCAAACCCTAATTTCTCTTTTCTATACAATCGGAGCCATAATTTCTCTTTTCCATTCAATTTCGCGAGCAATCAACGAAACTACATACCTGGCTAATGCGACGGCGAGCGATAGCCAACTGCATAAGGGAATGAGCAGGAGACGACGTCGCGAAATTTCGCTTCTGTTTTGCAAAGGAGACGACTGAATTTTGCCTTGTGTTTGGGGAAGGAGCAGACGACATCGCAAGGGAGGATTGACATCTTCACTCACGAAAACGACGTCATTTTCAAACGTGGTGCCACGTCGGATGAAAAGGCTTCTCAGGTCCACGTGGATGGATTTCTCCAAAAAATTCATCTCAGTAAAAAATTTTAATTCAAAAAAATCACGTATTATTTTTGGCCAAAATTTCTCGCCAAGGGCACCAAAGTGATCACTTTGTCTCCGAATTGACACTAAAGTGATCCAATTGAAAATTTTGGCACTAAAGTTATCTTCGTACATAACTTTTGGTACTAAAAGTGTACTTTTCTCGTTTTTAGGGTCTAGCTTTGCATTCTGACTCTAAGATATCTCAATGCCAGAGCCAGAATCACATACTACACTAGTATTGCTATGCCTCTGGACAAGCTATAAATCTCAATAAGTCGGGGTTATTTTTCATCTGTGGATGCCCTCAATGGTTGAGGAATTCTCTAGTAATTGAGATGCAAGTTTCGGAACTAGCTCATACTAAGAAGTACTTGGGCCTTCCCTCGCACTGGGGTTAGACAAAAAAGGAATTATCCTCGTGGAAAACGTCGACCTCGTGGAGAACGTCTACTATTTTGCTTGACTGTCTGCACATCTTAAGTGAATTTGGGCTTAGGATTATGTTTAAGCATTGTTCTAGACATGCTAACCACATAGCCCATTGG
The DNA here is from genome assembly GCA_021437785.1 of Rhodomyrtus psidioides. Classification (NCBI taxonomy): domain Eukaryota; kingdom Viridiplantae; phylum Streptophyta; class Magnoliopsida; order Myrtales; family Myrtaceae; genus Rhodomyrtus; species Rhodomyrtus psidioides. The sequence goes on along the minus strand of JAILYB010000003.1, from coordinate 13,586,672 downwards.
CTTTGTTTAGCCCACAGACGGCTTTACCTGCCCAGTGACTGGGCTTGTACTCCCCCTCCTGTACTTCAGGCCTTGCTCTCTTCAAAGGCCCATTTAGCTTGTAATGATCTTTCTCTGTGATCTATATAATAACTCTTTCGACCAAAAAAAAAAAAAAAAACCTCGACTGGTATCTATCACGTTTAAGGTAGTGAACCTATCATATCCTCTGCGGACTAAATAATATTGCTGGGAGAGTCTTACTAGTAATTCCAATAACCAAGAATTGGAAATTACAAATTGGGTACCTGCTTCCAACAGAAGAACTTTAGCCTTTGAAAATTCCTTAGCCGTGAGTCCGCAGCGATCATATCTAATTTTTTTTCAGCGAATATTTAGGTAGCAGTCATGATGATTGTTTTGTTCAATTTCATTCTTCGTTAGGTAATTTGAAAAGGTGAAAGACTGTCCTCTCCTCTTATGGAACTTCCTGTTAGATAATGACTCGAGTTTGAGTGGTTTTCTAATTCAATCCAATTTAAAGGATGCAAACCGATTCGCATAAAATGGGACGGCCATGGAAAGTTCAAGTGGATATGCACAATATCTTCCTTTATTTATTTTCTTGGCAGAAAAAAATAAAGAAAAAAAACTGCAAGATTGTCTTAGAATATCATCCAACTTTGACTTGTTGACTAGGGTTGCTTCTTTATTGGTAGTTGTCAGTTGACGTCTCTGTTTTGATATAAAAGGCCGTAACACATAGTGGTGGCCGCACGAAGACAGGAGCAAATAGTGGTGCCGCACTGAGGATTCTCGAACCAGCCGCCGAAGCCGCACAAGAACGATGAGAGCGTTTTCGTTGTTATCGAGCCACAGAAAAAGGGGCAGCCATCAGAGGTAAGAAAAAAGAAAACCAACATACAAAGACGTTCTTGTTCTTTTGGCCGTGGACGAGCGTCTTGATATGTGTGCGTAGAGCAAACAAGACAAGTATTGATTTTCTTTCTGTGAGTCTTTGAGTGAGAGTTCTGTGAGAGATTGTGAGATTACTTGTGGGTTTGCGTTGGGCTTAATCTAGGTGCGGGAAACACTCAAGTGCATGAGCGATTGTAAATCTGACTCTCCGATTATAGTGGAATATATTGCTGGCTCTCCCCGTGGACGTAGGTACCGATCTCGGACCGAACCACGTAAATATATGGTGTCCTTTATCGTTCCTCGTAATTTCTCTGGTGATTTCGTATCGACATATTTGCAAGATCTGTGAGCGTTTCCGCATTATCGTTACTATAAATCCCAACAATTAGTATTAGAGCTACGGTTAGAATTTCATCAGTTGATTTGGGGCTTTTGCTTGTCTGATCATTGTCTGAAAATTCTGTTGCTGCAATTATGTCTAGAGCGAAATTTGAGATTGAGAAGTTTAACGGGAAGAATAACTTTGAGTTATGGAGTCTCAAGATTGAGGCATTGTTAACGACTCAAGGTTTGTTTGAGGCATTGGAGGGCAAGGATAAGTTGCCCGAAATAATGGAAGATGCCGAAAAGGACAGGCTAATCAAAAAGGCAAGAAGTATAATCAGGTTGCATTTATCGGATGAGGTATTGATAGAAGTAGCCGAGGAAAAGGATGCCGCAGCGTTATGGGCTAAACTTCGGGCACTCTATGCTATGAAAGATTTGAAGAATCGCTTGTATATGCTGAAGATGATGTTTCAGTTGCGGATGGCTGAAGGCATATCTATCAGAGCCCACGTGGATGAGTTTGATAAATTCATGATAGACTTGAAGAATGTCAACGAGGCCTTGCCTGATGAGAAACAAGGTATGATATTGTTAGCATCTCTACCAGATTCTTTTGAGCACTTTATAGATTCGTTACTGTAAGGGCGTACTGCGATTACCTTGGAAGAGGTAAAGTCCGCTTTATTATCTAAAGAGTGGCAAAAGAAGTTATAAGAGGATAAATTAGCGCAAGGTAGTGCGCAAGGTTTATTCGTTTGTAGTAGAGATATACAGAGAGAGTCTGGAGGTAACAAATGGAAGCGTCGTTCTAAATCGAGGTCCAATGTTAGGAACCGTTGATGTTATCACTGTAATTTGGTAGGGCACTATAGGAGAGACTATCCAAAGTATAAGGGCAAACGAGTTAAGGTGGAGTCTGCAGGTGATAGTAATATTGTTACTATAGCAGATAGTAGTTCTAGTAATGCCGATGATGTGTTAACAGTTGCCATGAGTTCATCAGGTGATGAATGGGTGCTTGATTCTGGATGTTCTTATCATATGACTTCTCATAGATACTGGTTTACTACTTATCAATGCATGGAGGGTAGTAAGGTGCTTATGGGAAATGGTGCTGCTTGTGAAGTAGCGGGGATCGGAACAGTTCAAATTAAGATGCATAATGGAATGGTGCGAACGTTGATCGATGTGAGGCATGTACCGGAACTGAGAAATAACCTTATCTCGTTGAGTGCTCTTGACAGATTCGGATATCGAGTTTCCACTGTAGGTGGCGTTATAAAGGTCTCTCAAGGTGTGCTTACCGTGATGCGAGGGAAGATAGACTGCGGGTTATATCTCCTCAAGGGAAAGACAGTGACCGGTTGTCTGCTAGATTCTCGGATACTTCAGGTGAGGATACAACACAATTATGACATATGAGACTTGGACACATGAGTGAGAGGGACATGATTGTTCTGGGTCAGAGGGGTCTACTGGGAGGTCATCGAATTGAGAAGCTGGACTTTTGTGATCACTGCGACATGGGTAGTCAGCGGAGAGTGAAGTTCAGTACGGCAGTTCACCGGACCTCAGAGATTGTAGGCTGCGTACACTCAGACTTATGGGGACCCTCTCCAGTTCCGTCCAAGGGAGGTGCCAGGTATGTATTGTCTTTTATTGATGACGTTTCAAGAAAAGTATGGATTTGTCTTCTTAAGCACAAGAGAGATGTGTTTGGTCGGTTCAAGTCATGGAAGGCAATGATTGAAAAGCAGATAGGAAGAAAGATCATGTGCCTGAGAACCGATAAATGGTTAGAATTTTGTTCTGATGAGCTTGGTCAGTTTTGCGTAGAGGAAGGCATCGTGAGACACCGCACTGTTGCTGAGTCACCACAGTTGAACGGAGTTGCAGAATTGACGAACAAAATTATATTGGAGAGAGCTCGCTCTTTGCTCTCCAATGCTGGATTAGATGAAGATTTTTAGGCTGAAGCAGTTAATACCGCTTGTTGGTTAGTGAACAGATCACCATCACCAGAGATTGACTGGAAAACTCCTGAGGAAACATGGTTAGGTAAGTCTGCTGATTACACCGAACTAAGAGTGTTTGGTTGCCCTGCTTATGCTCGTGTGAGTGATGGCGCACTGGAGCCGAGGGCAAGGAAGTGCATATTCCTAGGCTATGCAAATGGGGTGAAGGGATACAGGCTGTGGTGCACAGAGGATGATTCACCCGGTTTTATGTTCAGCAGTGACGTTATCTTTGACGAGTCTGCTCTGTTTCAGAAAAGGAGTGAGGAATCAATTGAAGAGAAAGATATGGATGGTGTTCAGAAACAGGTGGAGCTTCAGGTAGAGCCCAGAGATATTGAGAGTACAGTAGATGTGATAGGGTCTGCAGAATCGCTAGATTCCATAGCAGTTGACAGTTGTTCGGAGGTCATAGATGATGAATCTTCGAGGTGGTCAGCAGAGGTGGATGAGATAGAGCGGTTGTTGCAAGCAGATATTAAAACAGATGATTTGGGTGCAGTAGAGACAGCTTCGGGTATGGAGATACAGAGAGAGACTTTTGGAAAAAATTCTGTAAGTATCTCGCTTGCTGCATGTTATAAATTTTCTAGTCTGTCACGGTGTACTTGGATGGAGGTGGAGCATTTGTCCCATGCTTCACATGGTAGTACTGTTGGTTGTCTGAGTTATGATATGGATAGTACTAGGCTTGATCTATCACATGCAGTCAAGAATATGTATATGATTAATCCAGGTATACATTATGATGATGTGAAGTGGATCCTCTTGATTTTATTAGGGAAAATAGGCGTTGGGATATATTTTGGAGAATGTAGTTCAGGTAGTGTGACGGTAACTAAATTTATGAATCTGGGTCATGCAGGGAACCTGAAAGATAGTCGATTTCTGAGCAGTTATGCCTTTACTTTTGTTAGTTGTACTATGAGTTGGAATACGTCATCGGGGGACACTATGGTGCAATTGACGACTGAGACTAGAAACATGGTAACGACAGAAAAAGTTGAAGAGGCAATGTGGTCTAATGGCTTGGTTAGTGATATTGACATGGGACATTCAGTTGATGTGGTGTTCGGTAAAAGTCAGAGATATCACTGGAGAATTGAGTACATTGGTGACCGAAAATTTTGCGTCAGATATAGCATGTCAACAGAGGATGTGACCAAGAAGAAGTTTCTCGTGATGGAGAATCCTAAGGACATGTGGATCGACTTCGTTTCTCTGAATAAGTTCAAGCTCAACTTGAGCTTGATAGACGTCTATGGAGAGTGAGCGCCCACGAAGGCGTGGGGAGAGCAGCATGGATAATGAGGTACTATGACTTGGCTTCAAATATCGAGCCAAGATGGAGATTGTTAGATAATGACTCGAGTTTGAGTGGTTTTCTAATTCAATCCAATTTAAAGGATGCAAACCGATTCGCATAAAATGGGACGGCCATGGAAAGTCTAAGTGGATATGCACAATATCTTCGTTTATTTATTTTCTTGGCAGAAGAAAATAAAGAAAAAAAACTGCAAGATTGTCTTAGAATATCATCCAACTTTGACTCGTTGACTAGGGTTGCTTCTTTATTGGAAGTTGTCAGTCGACGTCTCTGTTTTGATATAAAAGGCTGTAACACATAGTGGTGGCCGCACGAAGACAGGAGCAAATAGTGGTGCCGCACAGAGGATTCTCGAACCAACCGCCGAAGCCGCACAAGAACGACGCGAGCGTTTTCGTTGTTATCGAGCCACAGAAAAAGGGGCAGCCATCAGAGGTAAGAAAAAAGAAAACCAACATACAAAGACGTTCTTGTTCTTTTGGCCGTGGACGAGCGTCTTGATATGTGTGCGTAGAGCAAACAAGACAAGTATTGATTTTCTTTCTGTGAGTCTTTGAGTGAGAGTTCTGTGAGAGATTGTGAGATTACTTGTGGGTTTGCGTTGGGCTTAATCTAGGTGCGGGAAACACTCGAGTGCATGAGCAATTGTAAATCTGACTCTCCGATTATAGTGGATTATATTGCTGGCTCTCCCCGTGGACGTAGGTACCGATCTCGGACCGAACCACGTAAATATCTGATGTCCTTTATCGTTCCTCGTAATATCTCTGGTGATTTTGTATCGACATATTTGCAAGATCCGTGGGCGTTTCCGCATTATCGTTACTATAAATCCCAACACTTGCATGTCCAAGGTTCATCTCAATCAATGAACTATGGTACTCAACTCCGGCATAGAAAATTGAGACTTTTAATGCGGGATCGTCTCCGTCAATGGCAGCAAATGCTCGCGACAGGCAGGGCAAAGCGCCACATGCTCGTTCGGATATCTCCTCATCCTCACCGTTCGCAACTTGTTTGCTTTCCTGAGCATGTATCTTGATGAATCCATAAGGAGTTCTCTGCCCCATGCATATTTGCAAACAGCCAGTATGAATTTCAGCGATTGTTTCAGAGTATGAAGCTGGTTACTAGAGTAGAGCATTAAATTGTCATCTTAAGGGGATGAGATCTATATTGGAATAAAGAATCACTCCGTCATCAAGCTTTTCATAGCGTTTGACCCCTTATTGTACTAGTATTTAACATATTGATTCATACAGTTATACTGTGGATGATCAGAACAGTGAAGCTGATGACGAACAACGCCGCGAAGTATGCGGAGCTTAAAAGGTTATGGCTTGACTAATGACTATAGCTAGGGAGAGTCCCTCTAGTAACTCCAGCAAGATGGGGCACATCTACGGTGCAGAAGTCAATGGCCCGCTTGAGCAATCTCATCAGCAAACAGGGCAAGCCAAGCAGTAATGTCTCTTCTGATCCGGCTGTGTCTGACTCATCGGAGTCGCCGCTGGACAATTCCTTTTGTGTCATCGATGGCTCGCAAGATGTATCTGTAATTCAACTTTGCTTGGAATCTATGTGTATTGATCTCCAAAGACAACTGCATATTTCAAGAAAACAGAGTTGGTGCAGGACCATTCTTTCTTTCCTTTCCTGTGACCATCTCAAGGGTGAAAGAAATTACTTCCAGAAATATTTGGCGGGAGATAAGGATTGCTTATGACCTTTTATTTTATCGATCCCATGCTGCGGATGAGTTGGATTTATACAAAGACGCGAATGTGCAAAGAGGTTGGAAATTAGGCACACATGTACCCGAAATTTTGAAAGATGCAATATCCATGTATAATGTTCGCTGCTCTCCAAAGAACATCAGGAAATGCATCACCATTCAATTAGTTGCAGCAGAAAGGTTTGCTTTCTTTGATCTGATTCACTAAACAAAAACATAGCAACCCATAACTTTTTTTGCAGGCATACCAAAGTTTACGCCTAATTCTTAACATTCCTTCTGAAGAGGGAGACACTGAGTTCAGTAGCATCAATTCTAAAAGCTTGAACAAACAGCCATCTCCTTTCTTTAGAGAAGTTCCCGAGCCATGATGTGCGTAGTGCAAGAGCTTCGCTGGTCATGACCCGTCCGAACAATTTAAGAGTTGCTGCTTGCATGCTTCCATTAATGCGCCCCTTAAGAAAACAGCCTGGCAGAGTCTGCGGGGTTGATTTTTGATCAGCAAATGATCTATGAGTAAGAACACAAAAGGTATGATAACTAACACAAGTAATGTTGACCAGGCCAAATTTTGCACATGGGTACTCACTATTATGTCATGATCTTTTCTTACCACATTTTGCTTCAATAGATTATGTGACCAGTTGACTACTGAGAAGAAAGGATTCTACAGCTTGGACTTGTTGGCTGGTTTGAGAGACGTAGTTGCCCGCGAACATTGAGAAGTAGAAGTACGAGAAAAAGCCAGCATGCCGGGGCACACCTCGCGGTTGGAATTTTGCCTCATCCTTCCTGAATTAGTCAGGCAGAGAGCATAAGAAAAGACGACGAAAGTGTATGCATTACTTATGGGATAAGATCCACATACCTTTCGAATCTTGTCGCTGAAGCTTTGCTCCTTCATCAGTTTGGACTACCTGTAAGCTGATCGAAATTGTATCGAGAATAATGTTAGAGGCACCGAGACTGAAATCGATAGAATTGACTCACAAAGTGATGTGCAAAACAGCTAATGAACTTTTCTCAACAAATTGATGGGGTGTAGGCAAGACTATGCCGCGAGGCCAAACACCACCTCTAGTGTGGGGAGAGTCTCACTAGCAATTCCTGTAACTAAGAATTGAAAGTAAGACACTGGGTACCTGCGACAAACTGAATATCTTTAACCTTTAGAAATTCCTTAGTCGTGAGCCCTGCATTTTTTTAAGGCGATTGAATATAAGTTTTTGCAGCTAATATTAGGGTAAAATGATTTATTTCATCCAATTTCACTCAATGTCATAAGCTGAAAAGGTGAAAGGCCACTCTTTTTATGGATGGTCCACTGTCAATGTCGATGCTGGCTTTTAATATTCATCCTTGATTATTTCCGTACATGATCAATAGAGTTTAATCTGAATCTACTTGTGCATTGGTCAGTAGAGACCAATACCTATTAGAAAATTGAAGCATGCGATGTCAGCAAATCTTGTTGAGTGGTCCTCGACTCATCGGGAAAGGACTTGACTAGACCTGATTCAAATCGTTTATGACTTAATCGCACTTTTTCAAATTTTAGAGATTGATTGTACATTAAGCTAAACGTCAAGATCTTTATATGCAATTTCTCACAATAAAAAGAAAAGGAAAGGAAAGGAAAGGAAAGAATGGATATCAAAATGATAAGAGGGTTGAAGGAAAAATAAATCAAATGGGATGCTTAGGTGAGTTATGAAAATGAGGATGGTGGGTTCCAAGTAATTATGTTGACGTGGCAAATGATGGAGGATATGCTTAATTCGCACATCAATGCTCAATCAATAAATCGGCTATCATCGGTAATACTTGATGGGAGGGTTATGTAACTTGTTTTAGGTGAAGAGACTATTCTACCCCTGATTTTCAGTTCTCATGAGCAGTTCCCTATTTTTTTTTTCCAAAACTGTCGTCAATGAGAAATAGTATCACTTAACTTACCTCCATAAAAAAATATATATATATACCTTCATCTCAACCTCTGACAGCGCCTCAGTAACTTCCAGATCTATGTTATGGTGCTTCAGGCGTCAGGCTCTCTGAGAAGCAGACGCAAGCGGGGGAAAAAAATTTAATGCACGAGAATGGCATTAATTGGAGCTCACCAACTTTGTTATGGCTATATTGAGATCACCCTCCCATTTCCCCTTCAAGCAATATCCGAATAGTGTCCCATACTCTAGACTTGGTGTGCTTAGCATACCCTTAGAAAAGATGTTCATTTTGGGGCACTCTTCCACTTCAATAACCCTCAAGGATGGAAAGCTCAAGGTGCAATTCGTGGTGGAGGAGAAGCTTTCTAGGCTTGCCATATTCTCGAGTCTCAACCTTGCTAGCTTCCCAAAAGTAATCACTTTTTCTTCTCCATTTCCATCATTTGTTATTACTTCTTTCATCCTTTCACATCCCACTATAGTCATCAGAGTGAGGTGCACCAAATTCGTGGCCGCTGAAGTTGTTGCTAGATGTACCAATCCAGATGAATTCTTCACTACTAACGTCGATAAATTTAGAAAGGATGCCGTGGCTGGAAATATTGTTATCAAACTGGGACACTCCCAAACCTCAAGTTTGTCGATGCTCTGAAGAATTTTTGACACTAAATAGTCTTCTCTCCACACACGCTTTAGCTTGTGCAGCTTGCTCAACTTAAGTTCTCTTAAATTTTCAAGCACCGGATGTTTTCCCTCGTCAACAGACCCTTCGTCAGGGAATATATCTTCAAAGGAACTACAAAAAACCTCAAGGCCCTTTAGATCATGAAATCTCTGCAGGAGGAAGCTGGAAGGAAAAACAGCCCTTTCATCGTGAAAGCATGCCAATGTCAGTGCTTTTGGCTTGCCAATGTCATCAGAAAATCTTCCATTCTGTATCATCTGAATATCTTTATTGACTAATAAAAGTCTCTCTAAGTTGGGAATGTCCTGCAAATGGCCAACATTATGAGAGCATGAAAATTCAACAATAAATTGCTAAATGTGTGTTCCCGATTCATTAATCTCTAGAGCCTGCATAAAAGTGTCAGCCTTCTTAAAGTCATCAGCCAACCAGGGGTGAGAGCTCATATGATAATGATTAGATAGAAAGGGAAAGATCTGTATTGGCATAAGAATGAACAAACAAATAAGAAAACATCAAAAGAAAGATGGTCATCAGGCGATTTTGAAAGGAATTGCTAAATAATGTATGCCCGATTCGCAATTTAGTCCATGGGAAATCCACATTTAGCCATACAAAAATATTTAAGATAAATTTTAAACAGAGGTCAGTACGGTTAATTCAAGAACCATCCCGACCAAATTCATCCTTTATAAGGAATGTCTAATCTTGCCACCAATAATCTGCAGTTCCTTGGAATATATCAGGTGACGGGTGACGAGATGCGCTGATAGTGCCACTAAAACATTTTGGGTGTCCAAAATGAAAAGCGTACATGAGACATGACTATGCAGTGCACATGAACATAGTGGGTGAATTAAAGAATGAAGAAGAAACAGGGGAAGAGCAGTTGCCATCATACCTTCTCAACCGAGAAGTGTGCTTCATGTTTTGAAAGGTCATGTTGATTGTCTCTCCGAGCCCACTTGTTCATGGATGCCGCAAAGGACGACATGTTTAGTTTGTCACAATGGGTCACTCGCAATTCCTTCAATAATGGCCACTTCAAAGTGAGCAAGTTAGGGCAGAAGTTCTTGAGTCGTGGCATATCATGTAATTCCAAAGAAGTTAGCTCTGGGAAAAGAAATTGAGGAGCAATAGAGTGTAGGCTGTCATCTCCACTCGAGCTCGAGACTATTTCCTCGAGCCCACAAGACTCCACTCGAAGTTGCTCAAGTTGGGTAAGACTTGTAGCCACCCAATATAGAAACAAAATTTCAAGGTTCTTACAGTTCCGAGCCTCCACTCCTCGCAAACATTTAAAAGTGAAAGTTCCTTGAAGACCGCAGGTCCATATTTTGCTTAAGTCGTCCATGTGGGAGAGAACTATCCAGTAAAGCTGAGGAAATTGTACCTTCCATATTGAGGAGAGTTACGTTGGCTTATGACCTCAAAGATGAAACTTCCAAACTGAAACTTTCTGCTTTCAGATAATAAACAAATAATAATTCGGCAGAAGAATCTATAAGAAAAAAGCCCCCCCCCCCCCCCCCCCCCCCCCCCCAAAAAAAAAAGGGAAAAAGAGTAGTGACATGATCAGTTGGTACGTGGTAATTGCCTTTTGAAGAAATGATGTATATCACAACAAATCCGGTAAAGATATTAGCTTGTGTTCGCTGCATTCAATGAAAACAAATTCGAAAATTGTTTTCTATTCTGCAAGACGGCAACCTCTCCTAAATTCTATCGAATTAATGGTACAATTCTTTGAAATTTAGAAATGTATCTAATTTCAAAGGAACATTTACTTTTAATTGGCTTACTTGCCATTTAATACTCGCAACGCCTTCTCCGTCTAATTTTTTGAAATTTTCCGTGATGACTTCTCGGATTCTCCAATTCGTTGATCACATATAAATACACTAGTGTATTACGAAAGAAAAAGTCGCTCACATATATGTGTGTCCCCTATTTTCTATAATGCAACAAAGTATTTTCCATGATGACTTCTCAGATTTATTTGCTTCAAGTTGAAGACGCAATTTATTTTCAGGACATAACTGCTCACCAATTAGTGAATGGGGGGGGGGGGTAAAATTATGAAGTTTTAGTTGGTGTTGGCACTCAACCACAATATCTTAAAGCCCGCAATACGTAACCAACTTCTTATCCTTGACTGTGCCATGTGTCAGAGGATTTTGAAGTTCTATTTGCGCGTGTGGAGGCAAAACTAAAAGGAAAACAAAGTGGATGTTGCATTGAACTTGAACTGAAATTGTTTGTTTCGTGCGACGAGTGCAACCCGCGCCATTCTGTTTCCAAATTCCAATCACTGGTTCCTTCGATACTTCGATTTGACAAGATAACTAATCAAGATCCCAAAAGCATTGGGGAAAGGAAAAGAAGGCTAACCTGTGGAGTGAAGAGGGAAGGGGTACCGTGATCAATCTCCATACAATAATGCCAAGTCAAACTTCTCATCTTGGGGCAGTGGGCAATGATTAACCCTCCTAAGCTAGGACAATCCAGCGTATGGTTCTTTCCCGAGAGGAATCTAGTTAAATTGGGCAAGCATTCCAGCTTCATCCTATAGAGGTTCGGGAATGCGATCTTTTCCACCGCGATTTCTTGCCCTTTGTCCTCTGCAATCACTTCTTCCATCTGACCACACTCTTTTATTTCAATCTCCCCTAGATTGGCAAGGCACCGAGCCATCGATGGAGTAAAAGCATATCTCAAGTTGTTGCAATTATAAAGGGTCAGAGAAGACAAAGAACTGAACCGCATTGTTCCTTGAAGATCTTTGTTCCACAATTGCCTCAACTTCGGTAGATTGACCAAGCCCAAATCTTCTAGCTGAGGCAGCACTCGATTGCTTTCCACAGTCTCAAGCCCTTCAAGATCGAATATTTCTTCCAGAGACTCGCAGTCGCGCACGTGCAAGCTTGTCATTTTCTCTAAAGCAAGCATCAATTTTGATGGAACTGCATTAACAAATGATGGACAATTATCCACCACCAGTCTTTCTAATTGCCAAGATGATTTGATGGGATTAAGTTCGCTATGCCATTTTCCAATCAGCTCAGGGAACTCAGACAGCCACATAAACTTTACTCTAGCAATCGTAGCCTGCAAGAAAATGCATCATTAAAGGTAAACTTGTAGTTAGCAAAAAGTAATTACTCTACAGGCTATTAAGATTTAAGACCATCCAATTGCACAAAATTTGATAACTGATGCATACAATTTTTTCAAACATATTTTGGATGGTGGTGTTGAGGTTTTCCTTCCAAAACCACAATTCATGTTGAGGCTTTACATTTGCCTGTGTTTCTACTTGTATTCTCTCAAGCTTTGACGCAACTATTGGTCCCTTAGAGAAGGACTGCATGTTGGGACATCCACTCACTATGACATCTTCCAAGAGAGGGAACTCCAAAGTGTATTCACTTGAGCTAAAACAACTCAACCTTGTCAACCCATCAAGTTGTACATGCTTTAACTGATTGAAAGTCAATGCATGGCCCTCCTTACCTCCATCATCACTAATAACTTCTTTCAACATTTTACAATTTCTTATCCTTAATTCTGTGAGTTCCGCCAAACTTTTAGCCATCGTTGGTGTGAACACACTTGATAGACCATCACAATGTGACAAATCTAGAGTCTTCAAGTGTCGAAAGTATCTTGAAAAGTGTGATATTGCATGTAACGATAACCCATCACAATGTGACACATCTAGGGTCTTCAAATGTTGAAAGTATCCTGACGAGGGTAATAACTCATGACTTGGGTCTTCTATGGCTTCTACATTTCTGCTCAGCTTCTCTAGATGAGATTCGCATAGAACGAGCTTTTCCAAGTTGGTTAAACTCTGAATAAAAAGACACATGGATATTGCATATTCGTCCGAGAGATGACGAAGCTCAAGAACCCTAAGCGTGTAGAAGAATTCTTCACCATGAAAATCCCCATGCCATATCACCATCCGTCCGGATAAATCCAATCTTAGCTCTTGTAGATTTGGGAATGCACCCTGAGAAGATAGTCAAATCAGAGTGTGAAGTCAGCTTTAGTTAAATGAGTACTCATGTATTATGGTTTAAGTCCTGCACTTCTCGCATAATATCTACATTTTAATAAATTGAGTCGGTGATTCAACGAAAGAAAATGTATCTTTCGTGCCCTCATGCAATAGACACTATTGTTGATATTTTATATTTGACTTGTATCCGTATTTGAACTTAATTAGATCTGTACATTCCCATTTCTCTGGATACATCTGTTGTGGAAATAATGTCTCGATCAATTATAATCACAATTCCAATAAATTCAGAGATCAACGTAAACAAAAATGTCACGTCTTTCCCTTTTTCGAATAACATCAATCATCTTTGAAAAGAATCTGGATCCCCTGACTTTATGTCGGGGAATCCTGACCCGAAAACACTTGCACCTGGTAAGATCACACCACGTGCCACGTGTTTTCAATCTTTATGGTTCTTAAGAGGCTAAACTATCGGAATCAGCCTAAACCATTTTTTAAGGGGGATCAATGTCTATGCATTCTGTCAATACTTGAAGAACGTATGATGCTTCCATGTTATATTATTTTTGTGGATTCAAAGAGAGTTGTAATTTTACATCTTCGTATGTGGAGTTACTTGTATGATATGATTGGCTGTGACGATATTCATCAATTCAAATATTCACAATCGAAGCAAAACAAATAATCTTAGGTCGTACCTTTTCCAACAAGAAGAGAGGTTGTTTCTGTAGTGGCATCTCATTCTCAATCTGGGAAGCAAGTGTCTCCACTTTGTTACAGCCATGCACCTCCAAGGTCTTCAATGCTGGCCACCCTAAAGCATGTATTCCTATGCATATGCACTTCAACTCTGTCAGATGCTCGAGCTTGAGAGAGGTTAACTTTGGGAAGACGGTAACCTTAAGAGCTTGTCCTCCCATCTCGATGAGTTCCGAAATGCCACATGCACTGATCTCCAACTCCTCAAGTTGGATAAGATCTATAGCTATTGAGGCTGGAAATAGAGAGGTGAGGCCCTTGCAATTGGAAACACTAACAGAATGTAGACACTGAAATTTGACTTGGTGGTGGAATTCCTTATCCCATACATGCTTCAGCTGCGGTAATTCATATAACTTCAGATTTTTTAATTGGGAAAGAGCACCAGGATTCCCATCCAAAGGATTCAGTGATTGAAGTTCAAAAACAACTTCAAGCGAACCACAATAACGTACGTTCAAACTTTCCAGGCTCCTAAGCCGTCCAAGAATGCAAGAGGGAACAATGTTCACTAGCTTACCGCATCCCCACACCTCAAGTGATTTTAGATTATGGAAAGAATCCACAATAGCTTGATTGTCCCATATCATTTCGATATTATCCATGTCGCTGATATCTAACGTCTCCAAACGAGGAAACACAATCTGTGGTATTCACTCACAAAATTGATGATTCAGTTAAATTACAAATTCATGAACTTCCAAGATGCTAATATAAATGAGTTGCCAAGGGGAGATGGGGAATTATTAAGTTGCACGCACAAAAGGGAAATGAAAAAGGAAAAAACGAATTAAGCACATGGAGAAGTCAAACTACATGTAATAAAACAATCGCAACTAATTTGAACTAAGCATATATTTTTACAGTGGGCAAAACGGTAATCTGGATATGCCCTATTTTGTATCGAACCTCACGGCAAAACGATATTCCTCAACCATGGCATATACTTGAAACAAATTATCGAAGATATCCATACATACATAAGAAAATCGACGTATCAATCCTATGGGTATAACAATGTTTTCTGTGGACGTTAAGTCAAAGTGGACCCACTTGTTCATGCTTACAATGTCAAAGCTGTACATGCAAAATTGCTGAGACATTTACGCTCTTTGTCAAAATCGGAAAGCCATTCGTATTTCGTATCAAATGAGACGTTAATCGATTAGGAAGTTGTTAAGGGCATATTGCATGATTTATCAGTTATTTAGATTGACAACAATACTGAATTTAAGATATTTTCTTTTGGATGTTGCTAACTGCTAAGGTAAACGGCACCGCTATTCTTGTGGATAATGGACGCGGGTCATTAATTGGCTTAGAATAACGGGAGATTAAAGTCCAACTTACAAAATCCATTACTATTTAGTTACCAGGACTGAATTTAACCACGTAGTTTAAGTAATTTTATATCTGTAGTGATTGTCTTTAACTTCTTTCAATTCAACTTAAAAAGACAATTTGGGTTGTAACTTTTCACTTATCCAGAATGCAATCAATTTTAACCAAACTTAACTTTGTAAGTAATTTAGTTATTTTTTGCTTTCGTTATGCTTTGTCTCCGGTATAACTATTTATTTGGTTACTTTGATTATTAATTACATGGGCATTACTTTGATTATTAATTACTTGAAATGCACAGCATGTAAACTTCCGTAATACTTTTAACACATAAAATTGATGCCAAGTATTTTATTCCAACAATTTTTGTCATATTTAATATATTGAGAATCACGCACCTCTTGATTGAAGAGGACAGTGGGACGTGATTTGGCATGAACCTGATTCCGAGCTTCTCGTGAACCTGCCATCAATTTTTTATAAGATGAAAAGAATGTCACTATTTGTATTGCAAGGATGTCAAGAAGATACTCATTGATGAAAATTAACAATCAATCTTACATTTCTTGCGAGAGAAGCACGTCAAAGTTTCCAAACTTAATTTTAAATAAGTTAACATTGGGAATGCTAGAATTTCTGATGTTTCTGTTTCCAACCCTTCTTCCTCCATAATAATCGCCTCCATCTTCTTGCAATCCAATACACTTAGTTCTCTCAGTTGTGATAGAGATTTTACCATGGATGCTGAAAACAAAAACCTGAGGCTGTCACAGCCCCACACCTCTAGCTTTGTTAGACAATGGAATCTCACCATTCCACAAGAATTCTTGTTCCATATGTGCCTCAAGCTCGGCAACCACTCTAACTTCAAGGTGGTCAGCTCGGAGTCTCTCTCAACATTTCTGCTGGCACTTGGTCCGTCAAGGTCAAAAACTTCTTGCAACGAAACGCAATCTCCGATAGTTAAAGTGTGCAACTTATGTGAATTTACCAGTGACTTGAAGTTGAAAACTTTCGAGAGAGATTTGCACTTCTCCAGCGAGAGAGATTGAAGATTGCTCAGTTCAAGAGAAGATTCTTCGCTCCATATATTTTCCAGATTGGGAAGTCCAGACATAGTCAAGGTCTGTAAGGATGGGATTGAAACCTGGCGGACAAACCCGTCAACGACAGCATTAGGAAAGACAAGCTGAATTTTATACATGCTATTAGCAGGTTATTCATGACTTTTCCATTTACAAAAATATTTGATAGACAAAAGCTACTTTACGACCCCGAAAGACAACCACTGGGTTTTAATTTTGTTTGCGATTTACTAACAACAAGAGAATTACAGTCGTCAAGAATTAGCTCTCGTTCATTTTATTAATGACAACGGAAATTAATGAACCATAAAGCAAAAAGTAGTTTCAAGGTAAATTACTTCTTAAAAGTTGAACTACTCCTGCTAGGAAGTAATTTACTGTCTCACAAGGGAAGATTACTACCTTGAAGTAATTTAGCGGTTTCAAAGAGTAATTCACTACTTCACACGGAAAAATAACTATCATAATAGTCTAATTACTCAAGTAACTTCCTCCTGTCACCCCTGGACCCTCCCAGCTAATTTATGCATGAAATATCATATTTTTATCCAACGATGCCCAGTAAGATGTTGTATCTTATCAAATGAGACGACGATGTTCTCATTGCTTATTATAATATGGTCGTATCTCCTCGAGTATGGTAATAATCGGCTCTTCTTTGTGGCTACGTACTTCCTCCTATCATTAGCATTAACTTCCCGGGGCATGGATTGTCTCCTACGATCCTTGCATCAACATGTAAAGTTGCTAGAAATCCCCATCGATACAACAAATTCTAACTTCTCCGTGTTTCGTTCATTGGACTATTATCATCTCGACAAGCCGACCTTCGAATTACAACTGCCGTCGCTGCCACCTCTTTATAGTGTTGGAGAGGTTCATCACAGTTCGAAAGAAATATTTGCAGATCCGGTTTCTAACAAAAAAATATTCACAATTTAAAAGTCAATTATGATATGGTCGACTTCATGAAGAGATAAAGTTTTAGTAGCCTTTTAAATATATCCCAAGCATTTAAAAAGTAACTCATAATGTGGATTTCATACAACCAGTTGGATTTCTGAAAAATGAAGAGAAACAGAAGATTGCTTTATCTAATGGATAGAGAAGGTGGATAAGGTAAATTGGAACCGAATGAACTGAAAATAACAATATGAATATGCATTATAATCTACGTCACATCTAATTAGCAATTAATAAGTACTATATTATTTTGATAGAAAGTTACCTGTTGCCCGTTGAAGAATACAGCTTGAGTGCCAATATGTTTATCTGATGAGCTATTCGAAGGAGCCCTGCCAGCGGTTGAAAAGTTTTCTATACCTGGCAAGTCACGCAACTCCAATACATGCAAATTACGCAACTCAACTTTGCCACATTCATCAGCTTGTCCAATCTCCCTCATTGAGTCGCAATCGATAACTCCGATCTCTTCAAGCTGTGGAAGTTCTCTCAGTAATGAAAGAGGAAACAGAACTTCCATCTTACGACAACGTTCGACTCGTACTACTTTTAATGTACTGAACGACATGGAGGAGATATGGTTGTGGCATATCCTCTCCATGTTGATGAGATCCTTGAGAAGTAACGACTCCAACATCTTAAAAGCAATGTCGGAAGGCCATTGGAGGATGTAATGGACAGAGGGACTATTCTCGATATGTAGATGCTTCAATTTTGGAAAACCTTTTGGGGATAACTCGCCAATACTTTTAGATCCGTTCAATCCATCCAAGTACAGATCGTTAGTTTTATCCAAGGTAGATCGTACACATCCTTTCTGGAGAATATCGTTCATTGGATTCAACTTGAGCTTCAATGTCGTTGATGCTTTGTACTCGCTTGACCAGTGCCACGTACTACCTATTTGGATTCTATACTTGGTTAATTTCTGTAGGTTTAAATCCTCAGGTAGGACACTCGGATCAGGAATTGATACATGTAGAACGCAGAGATTTTTCATGTTATTCAACTCAATAAGACAGGCATTACTCGGTGGAGTTTGCTCCATGGCATTCCATTGATCAAAGCTATTCTCCACGTACAACTCCTCCAATTTGATCAAGCTCCCTAGCACACCTGGTTCAATTACTTGAAGCCGCGAGCAATTGTTCAAGTCTAATAGCCTTAGCTCTTCTAATTGCCCGATTTCTTTCGTCAATCGATGAATTTTGGAGTTCACAAAGCTGAGAATTTGTAGCCGTTTAAGGTTGCCAAGACTGGCTACATCATCTACGGAACAACCATCAAGACATAGGGTGTGTAAATTTTCCAAGAGTTGAAACGACAATGGCGAATGAATGAGATGTATCCCTGTGAGATTTAAGACCGCGAGTTTCCCCATAGAATTGAAATATGAACCTGGAACATCAAGAGATTCGTTGTTCGCAAACAACAAAAACATCTGCAATTCGGGGCAATCTATTTCTTCAGGAAGCTCCTTCACGTCAACGTAGGGAAAGCATATTGCCCTACAACTTTTGAGCTTGTCCTTGGACAGCTTTGCAACAGACTCATCCCTCAACACAAGAAGAGGGTGACGTTTTGAAATGATCGAGGCAACAAACTCACGAGTCAAGTCATGTATCTTGAAACCATCATCTTCTTCACTGCGTAACAACAGGGAGGAGTCTTGAAGAGTTTTGACCAGTTTGTTCAATCTATGTCTAGCATCGTCCATGCTACTTTCTTCTCCAAGTAACCCCAAGCCAAAGCCGTATCTCACCAAATTTTCAAGAGAGGGCTTAGAGACACCATAAACGGCAATGAGTTGTAATAACGACTTCGCCTCCTCGGGTTTTGTACGTTCATAACTTATTCGCAAAGTCTTGTTTATCTTCTCACCAGTTTCTTCGTTCCAGATTTGTTTCAGATCATCCTTACATGCAGAGTAACTAGTGTTTATAAAGAGTTTGGCTATTGCGACAATTAGGAAAGGCAAACCTGCACATATGCGGAGCGCTTCCTCCACCAAGGGTTTCAACTCAACTTCAACTTTGCCTCCCACCATCTTCTCAAACAATCTCTTTGCCTCTTCCTCCTTCAGCTCACCAAGGGGGAAGCCCCTGTCGCAGCGCATTTCCCTTCGCAAAACACGTTCATCTCTAGACGTCAATAGCAACTTGCATCCTCTCGCTTTGTTGTCAGGTCCGCAGGGAATGCCGACTTTGTCTAAGTCCAGCCTTTCCCACAGGTTGTCCAGTATTATGAGCACCATCTTCTTCTTCTTCTTCTTCCTCTCCTCGTCATTTTCTTGTTTCGTTCTCTCTTCATCTTCCAACCTCTCGCGCAGAAGCTTCGCTCGCAAGCTGACATTCTCTTCCTTCTTTATGTCAGTAAGGCCCAACCAGTGCGCGATCTCTCCTTGAATCCTCTTGA
Source organism: Rhodomyrtus psidioides (assembly GCA_021437785.1). NCBI lineage: Eukaryota > Viridiplantae > Streptophyta > Magnoliopsida > Myrtales > Myrtaceae > Rhodomyrtus > Rhodomyrtus psidioides. Next base: position 13,567,144 of record JAILYB010000003.1, on the reverse strand, counting down.
TGTCTGGATTTTCCGACACGTCGGCCTTGGCGACTACATGGAACGAACCCTGTTCCCTTACTCTGCTTTCGACATCTTTCAAAAGGGTGGACTTGCCGACCCCGCCCATCCCGTAAACTCCGACCACGCTATTGCTGTTATCGGCGAGAGCGTCCATGATGTTATGTATCATCGAAGCTCTGGATTCGTCGTCCCTGGCAGAAGGAGCGCGGGCAGTCACGGTGGTTGACTGGATGACGACATCTTTGCCTTCTCTCCTGGCTGGAGTCGGAGGAGTGACATTTCCCGGAGTGGGATTGACAAAGCAGATGTGGTTCAATTCCTTGAATGCGCTACATTCTTGAGAGAGATTCTTAAGGACATCGATCTTGGCCTCGGCTTGGGTGCTGAACTTATAGCGACAATAGGGGTTGGGAAGTCTCCCGTAGCAGCAAGTCTTGCTATCCTGTTCGAATGCCTCCAACCGGTTTCGCGCCTCCGTCAAGGCCTTCTCAGCACTTTCCTTCCAGTCCGTAAAAGTACTGTGGAAGTCGCGAACATTATTTCTGGCCTCTTCAGCAAGAACATCGACCCTCTTAGCCTCGTTCTCCAGTTTCTCGACTTCCTTCTAAGACTGTCCGCGAAATTCCTGGAGGACATAGCATATACCACTGGATCCTTGAGCAAATTATATGCTCCCTTCAAGAGTTGCCATACAGATACAGTAGGAAGGCTACACTCAATCGACATTTCTCCTTGATTTTTTTATTTATTTACTTTTAGAAAACAAAGAGCGAGAAAACAGAGAAACAGAGAGAGAATGATGGAAAACAGATCGAAACAGAGCAAAGAGCGATGGGAGACAAAGACGGCCAAGAGATTTGAGCGCAAAAGCGGATGAAGGAAAGGGAGCGTTGGAATGGCGATGAATGGAGAAAGAAAGAGATAATTTTACTTTACGAGAAACAAAAAGCGAGGAAACATGGAGACAAAGAGAGATAGTGATGAAAAAGAGCAGCAGATACTGAACAAGAAAGAGAACAAGAACAAGAACAAGAAGAGGAGGAAGAATGGTTGTGCCGAGGTGAAGAAAGAACGAAACAGAGCAAGAGACGAGCAAGGCCACGAGATTTGAGTTCAAAAGAGGATGAATGGAGAAAGAATGAGATTGGACTATTAGCTGTTTAACTTTTTTTTTTTTTGAACTTTTCGAGAAACAGAGAGAGAACGATCGAAAACAGAGCAACAGATACTGAAGAAGGAGAAGAGGAGATAGAAAGAGCGAAATAGAGCAAAGCAAAGAGCGATGGGGGGCAAAGAAGGCAGGGGAAGGGCAATGATTATCGAAGAAAGAGCAATGAAAAAGAGCAGCAGATGTTGAAGACAAAGGGGAAGAATGGTTGTGTCGAGGAGAAGAAACAAAGAGACGGAGAGAGAACAATGGAGAACAGAGCAGCAGATACTGAAGAAAGAGAAGAGAAGGAAGGAGGTACAACGGTTGTGCCGAGGATGATGGGATTTATCGCACACCGAATCAGAACGATCACACAGAAATCAAGAAAATTGAATGACGCACGAGATTACCCAGGTTCACCCCAGAATAGGGCTACCTCCTGCAAGAGATTTTCACTATGATATTCGGTTTACAGCCTCTCAACTCGTTACAATGATCAGCATAAACGAACAAAATATATATGCCCTAAACGGGCCCAAAAATCTAAACCTAGCGAAATCTCTATTAAGCCCATAACATACGGGTTAACTTAAATAAAAGTCCAAACCCGTTGAGATTTCGGGGGCGCTGCCCCCGAACCCCCGCTCGCTCACCAGCGAGCGGGGCAGCCGTCCGCTGACCGGGCAGCGGAAGCCCCGCCCGCTGACCGGGCAGCGGGACACCCGTGTCGGGGGGCGCTGCCCCCGAACCCCCGCATCCCGCGCGCATGGGTCACATGTCGTCGGATAACACTTTGGTTTCCCTAAGCTCACGTGGGCATACCCGGTGTGAGAAACAAGGGTCCCCGAAGTATTCGCCAACTCCAACAGAGGAGACGAAAGAGCGAAACAGAGAGCAAAGAGCAATTGGAGACAAAGAAGGCCAAGAAGAGATTTGAGTGCAAAAGAGGATGAAGGAAAGGGATGATCGTCAGCTGCTTTAAGTAGCAAACAAAACCGATTCAACTTCAACACTGTCCGACCAAAAAAAAAAATCTTCCATGTTTTGATTTTGAATATTGCGGACCATATGCCGAGGCAGAAAGCTGGCACAATTGGAGAACATCCCTCGGAACTTCCACACTACTCTAAAAGTAATTTGATTTTGAAATTAGAATATTGCGGATCACGACTAACATTGTTTCGTGGTCTCTCATTCTTATTGCCGCTCCCATGCTTTGGTTTCTTTTGCTTTAAACAATCATTATTCAAACATTGCAGTTATCAATAATTGATTTTCAAAAATTTCAAATTATAAAGTCATTGACAAGTAGAGAGTTATATGGTTTTTCATAATTTGTGAACCATAATATTTTTTCTTGCTTAAGTTCTTTTAGGGAAAGCAAAAAGCAGAAGATGTACCTGATATAAGCGTAAGCAAATCGACTAGAAATCGACAAAAGTGATGTGGGAACATCGCTTGGAATCACTCTTATCTGATGACCATAATCTGAAGGAAAGTTGTCCATCTTATGCGGAATGCCATTGTGCCCACGGGAATCTCGTTAAAAGTAGAATTTTCACAAGTGACAAATTTGAAACGACAAAAAAGCAGGAAAGAGCCCATCTCTTGTTTTCTCACCACAACGAAGTGGTTCTTCAATTTTTCTTTTCACCACAAACGAAGTGGCCTTTAAGCTATTGATGTCCACATGTTGGAGACTTGCATCCAATAGATTACTGGAACAAAACTCATCAACAACATGTCTGTGATCCTCGAGCACTTACAAATCTGTTTTTTTTTTTTTTTTTGGTCACATACAAATCTGGGGTTAAATAAGCATAATTCCTTATTTTGTGTGTGTGTAAAGATAGGTATTCTTTGCACCACTTATTATACTTTAAGAAAAAGACAATGTTAACAAAAAATTATCATAATATTTATGTTCAATAATTGCAACATAGGATGTTAAGTAAACACGATTATTTTATCATAATGAACAAATGTTTGTCGCAATCAACAGAATTTCTTATGAAAATATAAACCCTAGTTAAATGGGATGGGTTTGCTTCTTTTGATAATTGATTTGCATATGGTTGATGTGGATGGGATGGGAACCCCATTGCAGTACTCTTGAATAGAGCTAATCACTCATTTGGTATATCTTAATGATAGTGCGGTCCGGATAGACACAAACATAAGAAAAGCGATAAAGGAAGGCGAATATAGATTACCCGTTTCATTTGGAACAGGTTAGAAAAAGGAGAAAGAGACAAAGACAAAATATTATGTTAAGCAACAAGTGATAAGGTTACATTTTCTTCTCATGCTTTGGAATGATTCAAATGAAAATGCCACTGAATTTTTTGGGTGTGGACTATGGATCTTGGTAATCTGACCTTAGTTAAGGCCTTAACTAAAGGCCACTCAATTGTTTTTTTTTTATAACCGATGTGTCCGGGCCCGCTTCGCGAGCTCGAATATTCCTCGAGAGGGACTGGCCCAGCAACCCACCAGCCGGGGCCCTCCACTTAAGTCAGCGGAACACGGCCTGGAGATTCGAACCCTTAACCTTTCATGAGAGGAAAAAGGGCACAATCTCAACCAACTACGCCATGCGCGAGTGGGTTCACTCAATTGTTTGGGTATCTAAAAACTTGAAAACACACTGCGACAAGGTCAAGCTGTCCAATACAAAGATAGAAAAAGACCGATGTCGGCCGCCTCAATCAAGACAAGAACGGTGACTTATAAACAATTGAATATTAGAAAAGAAAAGAGCTGGCCAACTTGCTTATTATGTTTTCGTTTCTGTTGCTTTCTTGTTAACGTGGATGGGTGATTTTTATATTGAAGGAAGCATTATGTTAGCAGTGAAGATTAGATAACTTCATTAAATTAAAAAAATGGGTTAATACCACGAAAAACCCCAAATTGGTACGTCTGTGACAAATCTACCCCAATTTAATTTTTTGACCATGAAAAACCTCAAACTGGTACACTTATGACAAATCTACTCTCCGTCCACTTCCGTCAAATTCCACCGTTAATTTTGCTGACGTGGATGACACATTTGCTTTTTGGCATGCTGACATGAATTAGGTCCACGTGGAAATACCTTGATTTTAATAAATAAATTAGTATTCTTTTATACGAAATCGTAACTATCTACTTTTAAGTCATTTTCTCTACACACAAAAACCCTAGCCCCTCTTTTCTTTTCATCTTTTTCGACGTTCTCTTGGACAAAGTCTTTCAAAAACTGAGAGTCCTCCCACGTCGCCATCAGGCTTGGTCCATCGCTTCTCGTCGCCACAGGCTCGGTCCATCGGTCCATCGCTTCCTTTCACCACAGGCTCGGTCCATTGCTTCTTATTGCCACCTCTGCCAGGTCGCAACGTTGGGTGTATGCCATAGGTTTCATTTTGTCAAGGTAAGAAAACGAGATTCCTCCATTCGACGTCGCATTCGAGATTATATGCTTCCGAGAATCCTTCTACTTGTTATTGATTCATGCCAAACTTTGCCCTATATGATTTACTGCTTGTCTTGAAATCTCTGTGTGCTTAGGTATTGCTCTTGGTTGGCGTTCATGTTAGTTCTTGTCTTGTTGCATGTCGAAATTATAGCACGAAAGTTGCATGAGAATGGTATGATTGACTCGTGCACCACATGCTCAATGAAATGCCCGAACCAGATTCACTTCTATTTGTCATTGATTTCAGGTTTATTTCAAGTGTGATTCTACATGACTTATATAAGAGTTCACTTGTTTGCTTGTATATAGAACTCAAAAAATGTTGAGTAGCTCTTACCAAAAATAAAATAAAATACCGAGTAACTTATTTCCTGAACTCAAGCATTCTCCTCTCTTTTGTCAAACTTGATCATCCCATCTTTGCTAGTTATGTGTGAGAGATTTTCACAAAATAATTAATTTTTTGTTGTTCTCTTGCAGATGTATGATGAATTTTCAATTGCACTTAACCTGGGTGGAATTATGGAGTTTGGAGCCATCACGAAGTACACAGGCTTTCGTGTGGAATATCCTGATCGTTGTAAGCCAACGTCCATAAACTATAATGCAATTGTTAAGGCTGTTATTGGTCTAGGATACATAGTTGAAAGTTGTGGTATCGAATTCTTGGGGATTCCTTGAGAGATGGTCTTGTGCAGATTTTTGGTGAGGATCAATTGCTAGAATTAGTGGGTTTAGGATCGAGTTTTGGTGTTATTCAAGTATATATTGGAGGAGCTGCTATTGCTGATGGTGGAGATTCTTTTTCTAGTGGTGATAATAGTGAGAGTGATGATGGTGATAGGGATAGTGAACTAGAGCAAGATCCTGGTACATTATCTTTAAGTGATGATGACTACATTCTCGGTGATGGTAACGAGGATTTCTTTCTCGCAAGGCAAATAAGAAGAGAGGCTGATGTCGCAGTAGCTACTGCTGCTATTACTGATGTAGTTGAAGTTAACATTCCTGAAAATGAGAATGAGAGTGCAAATGATGGAGATCTTAATCTACAAGAAGGAGATGAAAATCTAAGCCATCCTAACTCTGATGGAGATGAAGAAGTGTGTGACCAAAGAAGAATGAAAGTCATTAGATATGACCCCAAACAGGATCATAGGGAAATAAAATTTCAAGTAGGAATGAGATTTGCCTCACGCGCCCAATTCAAGAAAGCTGTGCAACTTTACGCAATCATGAATGGATTCAATATTGGATGGAAGAAGAGTGAAGCGAAAAAAAATGGACGGTAGGTGTATGAGTGGTTGCGAATGGAGAGTGTTTGCTAGGTGGATGCAAAGTGAGAAGACTTTCATCATAAAGATGGTTGGAAATGAACATACTTGCCCTCGGAGCATGAGAAATAAAAATGCAACGTATGTATGGCTTGCGGAGCAATTCTTGCCCAAGAGCAAACTTGAAATATACAACATCACAAATGCAGGCAAATGCAATGGAGATGTGGGCATTGACACTGAATAAGAGGATTTGCTATAGAGCGATTGCTAGAGTTAGAGATCATCAAAGGTCCATTCGTTGAGCAATACAAGTTGCTATACTCTTAAAAGGCTGAGTTGATTCGATGTAGTCCGAATAGCACTTTTGAATTAGAAGTTGGAAAAAATAATACGTTCAAGAGATTCTACGTTGGCTTTAAAGAATTGAAAGATGGTTTTCTTGTAGGTTGTAGGCGAGTAATTGGACTGGATGAATTCTTTACGAAGACTGTAATTAGAGGGATGTTGCTTTGTGCTACTGGAAGGGATGGTTTGTTTGTAGCTGATTGCTTCAAGAAAGCTGCGTATGAGCGTAGTTACCAATTTGCATTACCTACCTTGAATGGAAGAAAAATGTGGCCAGAGACTAGTGAAGATCCTTTATTACCTCCACCATTTAGAAAGCTTCCAGGGAGACCCAAGAAAGACAGGAAGAGATCCGATGGTGAGAAGAGAAAGGATGAGAAAAGTGAAAGAATAAGGAAGCCAAGGGTCACTAACACCAATCCTGATAAAAAATCAAAAGCTGGTATTACCATGAAATGCTCCAATTGTCATGGTATTGGACACAACAAGACCAAATACCCGCAACCTCTGATACATATGGAGATCAAACAAGCTGTAAGGGAATTCAAAAAAATAGTTGTGATACATTTTCCCTTAAAATACACTTCCTTATATATGTCTATAATGCCGGGCAAAAGAGATAGGCCAAAGAAAGATCCAAAGCAGCCAACCATTGAAGGAGGGGCATCTAACAAACAAAGTGAAAGTACCACAGCTGCATCCACACGTGCACAATCAAATATTATTAGATCTGAGAAGAGGAGGGTGAGTAGTTGCTTCCTTCTTTACTTTTAGAATAAATTTTAGTGAGTATACAATAACTTGCGTGGAATGTTGTTAAAGTTCTTTACGAAGTGAAAGTTTTTTGTGGGTTTTGTTACTTGCTAATGATCTATATGCTGGTTTTTCATAATATGAAAGTGAATGTTAATATGGTTTGTCTTCTTATAGGTCCTACAAGGATATGGATTGTATATATTTGAAGCCACAGGAAATTCATATCTAAGGGTGAACATTTATTTTTCTAAAGGAAATTTTAATCTACAGTGACTAGCATAATAACATAATGTTTTTCCTTTAATTTCATATGCCTAGCAGTAACATAGTACATGAAATTCGTCGAGGTGGTACAAATCATACGGTGGATATTTCAAGCCAAGTTTCTGGACCCTCTCAAACTCAACAATCTCAAAGTGAAGCAATGCACTGAATCTGGTGGGAGAGTTTGATGTATGGTGTAAAACTTGTTCAAGTCTAGTATATATTGGACTTTTTTTTGGATGGTTGTGATATAGAACAAGTGGACTGCGCTATTTTTTGGGTTGTTAGCTGGTTCAATGTCTAGTGCAAAGGTTTTTTTTTGTAAAGCTTGTTCAAGTCTGATGTATTTTGTAAAGCTTGTTCAAGTACATAGAACATGCTTTTGGACCTTGAGTGTGTAAAGCTATTTTATAAAGCTTATTCAAGTTTATAGAACATGCTTTTGGACCTCCAATGGAGGCTGATGCCTTTTATTTAGTTGTCTGAAATGTGAGATTGTTTTCATTTTGAGAGTAAGTTCATTTGTTCTCATTTTGAGAGTGAGTTCATGTGTGGCATTTTTCCATGAAAGCTTCGTGGCTTTAAATGTGAAAAGGAAAAAAAAAACATGGCTTTAAACCTTAAACGAAGATAAATTTTATCGATGATAATCAAACTGTGGTGCACTTTATGCCCAAAATAACATCCATGATGTATATGCAAAAGAAATTTAAAAAAAACCACAAAGAATAAAAAAGTGCAAGGGTAATTTTGTCGCACGTGTACCAGTTTGGGGTATATTTATCGTTGATGTACCAGTTTGGGGTATATTTGTCACTAATGTACCAGTTCAGGGTTTTTTGTGCTATCTGTTCTATGAGATTTCCACGTGGACCTAATCCATGTCAGCGTGCCAAAAAGCAAATGTGTCATCCACGTTAGCAAAATTAACGGTAGAATTTGACGGAAGTGGACGGAGGGTATATTTGTCACAAGTGTACCAGTTTGGGGTTTTTCATAGTCAAAAAATTAAATTGGGGTAGATTTGTCACAGACGTACCAGTTTGAGGTTTTTCGTGGTATTAACCCTTAAAAAAACTGTAATGTTTACAAGGGCTATTTCAACCCTAAATCGATTAAACAGACATTGAGTTGTAAAGAAATACTGATTCGATGACGTGGTGGCATCGTGCGGAGTCCTAGGAAATTTCTCTTTTGTACTTTAGAACAACACGAAAGTATCAATCAAAATCTTTGATGATTGAATGGTTAATTTCTAGCTTCAATAGTGTGGATATGTAATGGTTAACACAAAAAAATTACCCTAGAAGGCCATGTGATGCACACGTGGGTGAGGTGTGTCGAGTTGCGGGCAGGTGTATAGAAACCAAGTAAAGATCAGCTATGGAAACGCCACGTGTGAGGGTAATTTTGGCTGTCATTTTTCCAAAGCTAAGAGAAAAGGCGCGCAGAAGAAAACATGGTCGAGGCAGTTGCAGAGATTGGCCGCAATCCCAAAAAATTGAGAGGAAAAGGCGCCGAAACTGACAAAAGCATTATCCACAAGAGCCATCGAAGAAAACGTGCTTGGAACCCATGGCAGTAATCGTTCGATGGTTACCAGAGCACGCCTATAAATACCTAAGGACATCCAATGTCGAAGACACACACAACACAACAAACAAGTCTTATCTTTTTTTCAAATTAGCGCTTAGCCTAGTTATAGTTTTCATATTCCTATCGTCGATTCAATTCTGGCGTGTTTCATATCCAGAATTAGGTGTCATCGATTAGATTCCGGCGTCTGCTCGCCTAGTTCAGTGCCATCGATTCAATTTCGGTGTTCTACTGTTCATTCACCCTGTCTAGTGCCGTCGATTCAATTCTGGTGTTGTGTCCTACATTTCCACCCGTTTGGTATTGTCGATTAAATTCTGATGTCGTGTCCTACAGTATGGTCCAGCATCGTCAATTCAATTTCGGTGTTGCATCCTAGTTACGAGCACGTCGAAGTGTTCGACAAGTTTCATTGAAAGCTCATCAAGAAAGGTGGTCGAGAGTCTGTACGAAGCTGTCGAAAACTAACTCGGAGCTCCTTCTTACTTAACTACTGCTAATGTTCGATAAAAGATTCCCATGTTAGTGACCCTTTTGGGCCAAGCCCCAAAAGTTCAATCAGGCCCCATTGAGGGATTTTGACACGCAACAGTAATTGAAGAAACGCTTGAAAGAAGAAGTCTAAGCAAGAAAGATAAAATATTGCAATTGTGAGGAAGCTTCTCTGTTCTTGAGTAGTTGGACAAGACTTGAGCTGTTTTCCTTTGTCTTTTCCACAACAGAATAGGGATGAAAGTACAGTTTAGATGATATTTTCATTCATTTGCTGATTTTCTAGTTTTTCAAATCAAATTGCCTAAATAACCTCAATTGCAATTCTCGAATTTCTCCAGGATTTAACTCTTACGACTTGCAGCATTCTGTTATTGGCTATTCACTCGATGAAGACCAGGTACACTTCCTATCATGGCCTGTTTCTGAGTTGGAGATTCGTAATACATTATTCTCTCTGGCCCCTGGCAAAGCTCCGGGTCCAGATGGCTTCAATATAGAGTTTTTCAAGGATACGTGGGACATCGTCGGCCCTAACGTTCTATCGGTTATCAAGGACTTCTTTGAAACTGGTAAGCTGCTTTGGGAACTTAACAATACCATTTTATGCTTGGTCCCGAAAGTCCCAAATGCAGCGGCCATGTCTGACTTTAGACCAATTGCCTATTGCAATACTATTTATAAATGTATCACAAAGATTTTGGATGATAGGCTAGCTTCGATTCTACCAACCCTAGTGAGTCTCCCTCAAAATGCATTTATGAAGTGGCGAAGTATTAGTGATAATATTCTTCTTGCTCAAGAGTTACTCAATGGATTTCACCATTAGCCAAACCTACCTAAGTGTGCCATTAAAGTGGACTTTCGGAAGGCTTATGATACGGTCAACTAGACTTCATGGAATTGGTATTACAAGCCTTTGGGTTCCCGGAATCCTTTGTAAAACTTATTATGATATGTATTCGAACTCCTAAGTTCTCAATTTCTATTAATAGAGAGCTATATGGTTTCTTTTCTAGTGGGAGAGGTATATGGCAAGGAGATCCGATGTCGCCCTATCTTTTCACACTCGTAATGGAAGTATTTACCGGTATCTTGAATGTGCAAACAAGACTGCCGGCCTTTAAATACTTCTGGAGGTGCAAACCTTTGCAGCTTTCTCATCTATTCTTTACAGATGATGTATTACTCTTCGCGGAGGCAAACTTGGCCTCGGCTTCCCTCTTGAAAGGTGGCCTTGATAGATTCTCGAAGTGGGTAGGTTTGAGGCCTAACTTGGCTAAAAGTGAAATTTTCTTCTTGGGTGGCTCAACAGAATTGCGAGATCATTAACACCTTTAGATTTCAACAGGGTCCTCTACCGTTTCGATACATAGGTGTCCTTGTTATTGCTTCTTGGATGAGTAAAGTAGATTGTGACACCTTGGTGAACTCGATAACAGCGAGAGCCAAATCATGGACCCATCGGTTCCTTTCATTCGCTGGTCGTCTTTAGCTTATCAAGTCAGTCCTACACGCTATTTGTGTTTATTGGGCTAGTGTATTCATTCTCCCCAAATCGATCCTATCCCGTTGAAAAAATCCTTAGAAAATTCCTATGGAAAGGACCGAGACTCGGTGTTAGGGGTGCTAAAGTCTCGTGGAATGATATATGCCTCCCGAAGAAAGAAGGGGGCCTTGGAATAAGGAGACTCTATGATTGCAACAGGGCGTCGATGCTCAAACACATATGGATCCTTTTTACAGACAAGGAATCGTTATGGTGCAAGTGGATTCAATCTAATTTTATTAAAAAGCTCCAATTTCTGGATTGTCACCAAGCCGAGGTTTTATTCTTGGGCGTGGAAAAAGATTCTGGATCTTCAGGTGGAATTCCAAGACCACTTCAATTGGCGACTAGGTGATGGTCGCAATGTGTCGTTTTGGTTTGATCCCTGGCATCCTCATGGGCCCCTAAACAGATTCTTCTCTAATGGACAGATTTACAGGTTAGGCATATCTCGGATGGCAATGGTGGTTGAGACCTTCCTTTCCTCAGCCCGCTTGTCGCCGGTTTTCACTACTATAGGGTCTTGGCCTGAATAGCTCCCGACTCTTGAAATTCGGCGCCCATATAGCCTTAGATAGCTTGACCATCCCTCTGGTGACTTCTCCATTGCCTCGGCTTGGAATCTTACCCGGCCTAGAAGATAGCTAATGTCATGGCACTCATTCATCTGGAGTCGATCTCTTGCTCCTGTTGACACCTAATTTTGGCAATCCTATATTTTACTTTCTTTATAAAATGGAATACTTTTATTTTATTTTATTTTTAAATATGCATCTTTTCTTGAGTTATTGAAAGTAATTAATTAATTTGTTATTTTCATTATTAAAAAAATAGAAAAAAAGATGAAGATGAATCGGGCCCGGGCCGATTCGGCCAAGTGCCGCGCGGGCAGAGCGTGGCCAACGCGTCCAGTCTGCAAGACCAGCCAGCCCATTTTCCCTCTTTGGGCCTTTTTCTCCCGTTGGGCCGGCTTGCCCTTTTTATCTATTTCTCGGCACTTCTTTGTTTCCGTAAGCCCAATGGCGAGTAGCCCACTTCCCCCCCTTTTATTTCCTCAGCCCACCTCACTTTCCTTTTTGTCGTAACACCGCCCCCCCCCCCCCCCCCCCCCCCCCCCCCCGCGCGCAAACATGATGACAGCTCCTGCATAAAAACTGAAGACTTCAACAGAGTTTAGATGAATTTCCCAAGGTTTGATAGTTTGCCGCTGATCGGCTAATAACTAGGTATTGCAATCAGTCATTGAAGGTTTTTATATGCATTTCGAGCTTTAATCGTCACCCGATTATATATACAAATATCAATGGAAGTACTATAGTATGGAAGAAATTAAAGATGTTATTTATCATAAACGTATATGTATACTCATCAAAATTATGTATTTTCTTAAGTGCTCTGGAAATTCCAAGGGTCAACGTTTGTTTTTGCCTTGGTACATGGCACAAACAGGAAAAATATGTGCGACCCTTCTCCTGTTGGCAAACGTATGAAGTTAGAGCCCGTTATACGCTTCTCCTTCTAACACCTACAGGAGAATGACAAAAAGTAGACGAACATGAGATCTGATCCGAATAGTGATTCTCGACACCCTTCTCATCCATACACACAGCTCCTCAAATTTGTGCATTCCCACTTTGTTTTCCTTCTCGTACTACTAACACATAACAAAAGGCCATAAACTCACAAAGTCACCAACACTTGCATCTCATGCCCAAGTTTCTACTGAATCTCCTCCTCCACCATCTCCTCTGCTATTTACAAAAATTGATTAGGTACTAGACTGAGACCAGCTTCTTGTGCGGTTCAATAAAATCATATAATAGATACAGAAGTAAATTATTATTAAGCTAATTTTCAGGTTAGAATATCAGCAGTAATTGTTATATTGAAGGTAACTAATTACAATTGGAATTGTTTGATAAGTACTTCCGAGGAAATTAAACTTTTCATGCTCTTTATTAGCATTTTACACTAGTTTGCTTTCTTGAATACTGCAATTCTGTACATGACAAAATTGGTAAGGGAAAAGATTATGAGCCACAACTGACATTAAACTTCTACTCCATCTATAGAGGCTTTCAACCTAGGATTGGTCATGTCTCAAGAAAAGCATGGAAAGAGCATCCGAGTACTAGATCCACTAAGTGATCGTCGTTTAATGCATGGATGCCTTTCATAATGGCTTTTTCTTAAACCGCGTGGAAAACTTTACTTTCTTCTAGTGCAACATCGAAAGCATCATTATATCCGCACAAACGACTTGCTTCTTACGACTTGACTTTCCTATCGAACAAGGATATCTCCTCTACACGTCATGTCGAAAACATGCATTTTCTTTCGATTACTTTCCTTGTCTAAATAGAGGTAAGCATTTCCCATCAGTAGCCAACTTCGAAGAATGAGCAGAATCTTTGAAATTTGCATTTCTTCGCCGGGCTTGGACCATGTCTCTCGAATAATCTCAGTACACATGGCGCAAGACGATTCCACATATCGAGGCCGGAATGGGATTGGGTGTTTTCACGCCCCATCGTAGTGCCCGGTTTTTTGTTGTAGCGCTTTCTAATTCCAGCTAGCACAAATGCTTGGGTCCATTTGGACTCTTTTACTTCTAACATTTATTTTCCAAATATTGCAGATTTCAAGCTTTGAAAACTATAAATTTTTTATAAGTAGAGTTATATGCTTTTTAATAATTTATATAACCTAACTATTTTCATTTTTCCAATATTTTTTTTTGTGGAAGGCAAAACGCAGAAAGCGACAAAAGCAATAATGGAGCGTCTTATGGGATCTTTTTATAATCCCTTTCGCATATCCCTAGTTTATGACAATCATTTCGAAGAACGTTATTAAATGAACATAGATATACTGGAAAAAAAAATGACTAAGAAGAGACTTGGACAAAAAAGAAATCTTGTTGAAAGTGTTATTTGACTATTACAGAAGCGTTTCCATTTGATCCGCAACGTGCTAATGCCGACAATTTCATTGACTAAAACTCGCGAGTCGTTGGCTCAATAATTAAATAAAAGAACACTAGAAATGTCAAAAGTTGTGTACAACGCTCACTTTTAGTTTCAAAAGTTTTCGCTAGATCACTTAAGTGCATCCTATGAAATATTTCGACCAAAATTATTACGTGACATTTATAATCAAATTTCTAATATGAAGTGCATGTGAACTTCTGAATTTTAAACAATATGAAATAACTTAAAATTGGATTTAAAAATAAGCTAAAAATAAGTTTTTAAAATACAAATTTTATTTAAAATAAATATAAAAATAAGCTTAAAAGTTTAACAAAAAAAAAAGAACTCCATATAAAATTACCGCCAACTAATGTTTTTAATCAATTTGATTAACAAGACTGTTACGTCACCAACATACAAGATTTTCTTTTTTCTTGCTCTTTTTTTTTTTCGAAAGGCCAACATACAAGTTTGCCAGCTGAAGAGAAGTGACCTTGGGACTCTCAAATAGTTGGCAAAGTGGGATTCGACTATATTCTCAACATTTTTATTCACGAGATTTCATTTGTACCGTGAAACGTGGATCTACTTATTTAGTAGCACATTTAATTTTCGTCTTGGGCACTTGCCTTGCACGAGATTTGATTCACTTAATGTTAGGTGACCATGTGCACCTAGCTGGATTATGATGTTAAAAAAAGGGTTCATCCTCCTTTGATACCGCCAAACAAATAAAGGTAAATAAGGCAAGAAGACGAAAGAGGAGGACATATTTTTCTAAGAGATCTAAGTGGGCTAGAAACCTAAATGAAGATACCTTGAAATTAAAGTTGGATCGTCATCTCAATTAAGTTTTAATCACAAGCCCAATTCATTTTTCGGAACTCTGAAATGTGGGTCAGTCCAATTTCTTTTAGGTCATTACTAGCACCATAAGAGTCCGTCATTTATCGTTATTGTTGATAACCAAACAATTGAACCCGGCTACCATACATTTTCATTTCGGATAAATTTAGAACTTATCTTTATATTGAGATGGAAATTTTAATTATGTAAATAAGGAAACTACTAATATATTATGAATATTAATGTTAATTGTTTCCACGTTAATTCTAATAACTTTGTAGATTTCCATTAGGTCCATAGTTCATGTGAGATATAATTTACGCATTCTCCGTGGATGACTAATCCGTAGAGTAAGTCAGTTGCAAAAACCAACTCCAAAGAATCATGCCACTTATCCAAGCATAATGAAAGTCACAGACCACATCAAATTTACTGGAAAAATTTACTGAGGATATTGAAAAAATTTCATCGTTCAACTCAAGCAATGGTGATCGGGTCTTTATCAGACTCTATGGACACGGGGACTCTAATGATGTCATCTCCATCAATAAGTTCAGACACACAAATGTCTCTCGCATGCAGACGTGATCTGTTCGAATACCTGAGAGTCATGATTCTGTTGTTTCCCTGGGTATGTTTCTTGATGAATCCGTAAGAAACGGCCTTGCAATATGCATTTTCAAACCACCAGGCACCAATTACAGTAGGAGCATAAGCTGATGAGGGAAGCACGAACAATATAGATTGCTAACTTTGAGTAGCTTCAAGGAGCAACCTTTGACTGGCTAATGAAAGCCATAGATCTTAACCAAGTTACTTGTCACAAGCTTTCTTACTGAAATTTGATGTTAAATATGCTTTCGGAAAAGGCCGAAATTTCTGGCCGTAAGCAAGCTACCTGAAACAAGGAAAAGGTGCATCTTGGACCTAAGAAAGTTGATGCTTGCCATCGACATTTATATGACTTCTTTGTTGTGACCAGAACTTACAGGATCATTCCGTTCGAAAACTCCTTGATCATCTTCTTATAAGACATCAAGTATAAATGAGGGGCTCTGCATCAGGTCTTTGCTGGAAGCAATACCGATCAAGCATCTAAAGCAATGACTAAATCCTGCAGCAGGATTTCGTATATGCTTTCGAAACAGAGCAGGATCCACTGTGCATGGAAACAGAACCGCCGGAAAAGAGATGATCGAGAAATGATCTCACTACTCGTTGAATGAATAACTTCACAAGAACCGCTGGAAAAGAGATAAACCAGTTGAGAATGCTGCTGCTGCTGCAAGGCTACGGACGATGCGTGGGGCCATTCATGGCCTATTGCTAGAGATTGATATCAGATGGAATTGAGCACAATGCAAAGGGTCAAGGTGTGATAAATTATGAGTTAAATCGCTAAAAGCTAATCGAATGAATTCAGAAACTAATGTGCAGAGAGTTTCGCGTTGATTAGTTGTGAACTCTTGAGAATCTTGTCAGTAAAAATTTGTCTAAACATTTGTCAAAATTTGTCTAAACATTTGTCAATCATAATTTGGAATACCAAATTTATCTTGGATAACAACTTTGTCTGGCAATTGATTTAGGAATGCCGTAATTATGTTTTATGTCCTTCCTTCAGACAGCAATTTTTCCCATCATGTGATTCATACTTTTTCCCCCAGTCGGTCTTGCTTTTATTTTATTTATTTTTGGGTTCATCGACCACGACTCCAACTAGTTTGAGATAAATGCGATGATGATGTTGATGATGTGATTCATACTTTGTAGTTTATCGTCTGAACAGGGTGACATTGGAGATGGTCAAGATGTCCTTGTGAGGGTACACTTGGAATGCCTCACAGGAGACATATTTGGATCGGCTAGATGCGACTGCGGCAACCAGCTTGCACAGGCGATGCAGCAGATAGAAGCGGCTGGTAGGGGCGTGCTGGTGTACCTCAGAGGGCACGAAGGAAGGGGCATAGGTTTGGGGCACAAACTACGTGCCTATAACCTCCAGGTCGATGGCCGTGACACCGTGGAAGCAAATGTGGAGCTCGGGTTGCCTGTTGACTCTTGAGAGTATGGAATTGGTGCTCAGGTATTTCTTAAGTAAAACTATACCGATGCGAGAGGTCCTAAGGTCAAGAACGTCGGGATACCTGGCGACCATGAGTTCTGGAAATTGTACGGCGATTCAGGTTTAAAGTTGTTATAATGTTCATAATGGTTCTGTTAATGTCATTCATCCATTTTGTAAGGCGAAATGGGGAAAGACTAGCCTCTTATCGAAACTTCCTTTTGTGTAAATGATGGATGGCAGGATTCATGTTTATTCACCTTCCCTTGAATCTGGATGTATTGATCTCTAGAGACCATTGAATATTTCATGAAAACAGAGTCGGCGCAGGATATTTCCCTTAGTCATCTTTCTTTGAATCTATTTGTTTTTTTAATAAATTTTATGGCGATTCAGGTTTATAATTATTATAATGTTTATAATTGTTCTACTGATTTCATTCATCCATTCTTATTGAAACTTCCTTGTGTTATTGATGGGTGGCAAAATTTATCCCTTACTCACCTTTCCTTGAATCTGTTTGTATCGATCTCTAGAGACCATTGCAGTTTTCATGAAAACAGAGTTGGTGCAGGACATTCTTTTTTTCCTTTTTTGTGACCACCTCAATGGTGACAGATATTACTTGGAGAAATATACTAAATTCTCCGTTAGATCTAAATCTTCGGGCTACGTATGAGTTTGATTTATACTGCACATATGAAGACACATGTGCCCGGAATTTTAGAAGATGCAATTTCCCTGTGCAATTTTCACTAGTCTCTAAAAAAACATCAGAATACATCACCATTCAATTACTTGCAGCGGAAAGGTTTGCTTTCTTTGATCTGATTAACTAAACAAAACATATTGAAGCAGAGATTTTTCTCTGGGCATACAAAAGTTCACGCCTAAGTCTCGACATTCTTTCTGTAAATGGAGACTGGGAGTTCAATATTATCAATCCTAGCAAGCTCGAACACGCAGGCATCTCCTTCCTTCAGGGAAGTTCCTCTCTGAAATGTGTACCAACCGGCAGAGAGCTTTCCCGAGCCATGTCGTCGGTAGTACATGAGCTTCACTGGCCATGATCCATCTGCATATTTAAGAGTTGCAGTTTGCATTCTTGCATTGATGCGTCCCTTCAAAAAACTGCGTGGGACAGTCTGCGAGTTGATTTTTGATCAACAAATGTTCTATAAGTAAGGACATAAAAGGCATGATGACTAACTCAAGAATTGTTAACCAGACTACATTTTTATAATCTCATAGGCAAACCCGAACCATAAAGGAAAACGATGGTCCCTTACGAGAAGGTAATAGATTTCATTACCGTCCAAATTTTGCACAAAAGAACTACATTATCTTGAGATCTTTTCTTACCACACCATGCTTCAATTGATTATGTGACCGAATAACTACTGTGAAGGAAGGATACTGCAGCTCGTACTCGCTGGCTGCTTTGAGAGCCCTAGTTACCCGCGAAGGTTTAGAAGCAGAGCTTAGAGAAGCCAGCATGGCAGGGCTCACCTTGCGTTTGGAATTTGCCATCCTACCTGAATTAGCCAGGTGGTCAACATAAGAAAAAAAGACACAAAACATATGCATTACTAATTGGCCTAAGATGCACGCACCTTCTGAATCTTGGGGCAAAAGCTTCTCTCCTCGATCAGTTTGGAAGCCTTTCCATTCGGAGCTCAATCCAAGTACAATTGCATGTGAAGTAGTAGCATCATCTACGAAATTAACAGAATCCGATTTCATCGCTTTGGAGGGCTTGTGATGATATGATTTTAGATGCAATTCATCAACATCTTCCATTTTGGCCGGGACAAATTCGACGGTGTCGATTAGCAAATAATCTATTTCCGTTGCGCTTTTGTCAAATATAAGCACGTGAAAACCCAAGTCTCCTAAGTACTTGAAGACTAAAAAGTGGCCCCCGTAGAAAGAGTAATGCTCCGCAAATTCCTTCCATCCCTTTGATAACCAAAACCATTTCATCACATTTTTCCAACTCCACTATCCAACTTCCACCGTTCGTGTTGTAATATTTATTTTATATTTAGATCCATAATTAGTGGTCTAATTGATGGAATATTATAAATTCCATTATTAGTACGCTAGTTAATGTGATTTCATATTTTGAGAGATTTGATTGTCATATTATTAGGGATCTTATTGTACGTGATTGATTCCTTTATTAATATATATACGGGATGATGCTCTAAGAAAAAGATCATCAATTCATTCCAAAAACTTCTTCCTTTTACGTAGAATTCTTCATGGTATCAGAGCTAGTTTTCTGGTTCCCACCTTAAACCACCTTCTCCGTTGTCGTACCATCACCATCACCACCACCACAATTTTTTTTTTCATCACATCTCTTTGCCGAAGCTTGCAACTCTCCTTTTTTTTTTGCCTAACCTCGGCCTAACTAGAGGTCACTTTTTTATGATCTAATCAGATCATAACATGTTTTTTTTCTTCCATCTCGAGTTATCGTCATTTAGCAGTGATGTCAGAAAATTCTGGTGATAAGGTCGATTCTCTTACTTCTGAAACCAGGCGGAAATATGAAAAAATTCTCTTCCCCGCCAGTTCGGTTCAGTTTAATGGCCTTAATTACCTTCTTTGGTCACAATCTATGATGATCAGTATTGCGTCCGGAGAATGTACTGGTTTTCTTACAGGGGAGAAAGCAAGACCTACTACTCCTCAGACGGCCCTCTCGAGATGGTTGGCTGAAGATGCCTCTGTGAAGGCATTTCTTTTGAATCATATGACTGATGGTATTCGTAAACAATATATTTTTATGCAGACAGCACGAGATATTTGGGTATCGATTAAGGATACATATTCTGAGACAGGAAATGATGTTCAGATTTATGAATTGATGAAGAAGATCCAGGATCTTCGACAGGGAGGTATGTCCGTTAGCGTTTATTTTTCAGAGCTGCGTACTTTGTGTCAGGAATTGGAGGTTTATGATGACACTTATGAGGGACTTGCTGCGGATGTCGTTGTTCGACTTCAACAAAAAGAAGATAAGAAACGTGTATATCAATTTCTTATGGGTTTAAATCCAGAATTTGATATCGTGCGTCAAAATATTTTGCAAAAGGATCCTCTTCCTACCCTTCAGCAGGCCTATGCCTTGGTACATAAGGAAGATAACCGGCAACGCTTATATTCTATGACTCCTGCTCCTGCTCCTGACCGTTCGGCTCTTATCATGTCTTCCACCTTGAGATCCTCTCAAGTTCATATCCCGCGATCAACAGATAAGCCATCTATTCGCTGTGATTATTGTGGTAAACCTTATCATGTCAGGGAGCAGTGCTGGAAACTTCATGGAAAACCACCAGGAATCGGTAAGGGCAAAGGCGTGAATAAGGGTCGTTCACAAGCTCATGAAGCCGAGGTGGTTGGACCAGCTGGTTCTGAATCTGCAAGTCCTAATGATGTTGGGAATTTTGTCACCAAAGAGGAGATGCAGCAACTTATCAAGGATATGATTAATCTGAAGAGTCCTAATTCCTCTCATGTGGCATCTAGTGCATCTGCCATATCTTCTTCTACCACTCATTCTTTTTCAGGTATATCTTCATATTCATCTCCTTGGATCATAGATTCGGGAGCCTCTGATCACATGACAGGATGCTCAGGTCAGTTTGAATCATATAAACCATGTTCCGGACATGACAAAGTTAGGATAGCCGATGGATGTTTTTCTCCTATATCGGGAAAGGGATCAATTTCTTGCACTCCATCCTTGACATTATCTTCGGTTCTTCATGTTCCTAAATTTCCAAATCAATTACTTTCAATTAGTAGTCTTACTCGAGATCTCAATTGCAAAGTAATCTTTTGTCCCAAATATTGTGTCTTTCAGGACTTGGTGACGGGGGTGAAGATTGGCAGTGGTAGTGCACGTGATGGACTTTACTGGTTAGATGGATTACCGGCTACACCTATCCAGGCTAGCACTGCAGATTCCAATTCAGCTGCTATTTCTTTTCTGCGACAATGGCATCGACGTTTGGGGCATCCACCACTTCATACTCTTTATTCATGTTTTTCTAGTTTAAAGAATCAAATTAAAGATCATCAGTTTTTCTGTGATACTTGTGCTTATTCTAAGCAGACTAGAACTATTTATCCAAAGTCAAATAATAGAAGTCTTGTTTCATTTGATTTGATTCATTCTGATATTTGGGGTCCTTCCCTTATTAAATCTATTACTGGGTATGATTGGTTTGTGACCTTTATTGATGATTTTAGTAGAGCAACTTGGGTTTTTTTACTTAGACATAAAAATGATGTTTTTGAGTCATTCAAAACTTTTTTCAAAATAATTCAGACCCAGTTTAATTCTACCATTAAGGCTCTTCGAACAGATAACAGGAACGAATATTGTGCCTCTTACTTTCAAAATTTTTTACGAGAGAATGGTATTCTTCACCAAACTAGTTGTGTGGATACCCCAGCACAAAATGGTGTGGCAGAGCGAAAGAATAGACATCTTCTAGAAGTTGCGCGTTCACTTTTGTTTCAAATGCATGTCCCGTCATCCTACTGGAGTGAAGCCGTTCTTACAGCTGCCTATTTAATTAATTGTATGCCATCTAGGGTCCTGCAAAATAAAAGCCCAATTTCAATGTTGACTGGGAAACATTCATTTATTCTCCCACCAAAAATCTTTGGGTCTGTTTGTTTTGTTGGGGATCATCAAGTGAAGAGTAAATTGTCTCCTAGGAGTCTAAAGTGCATTTTCTTAGGTTATTCCTCTTCTCAAAAGGGCTATAGGTGCTATCATCCATCCACTCGTAAGTTTTATGTCTACAAAGATGTTATCTTTAATGAGTCTGAAGCCTTTTTTGATAATTCACTCTCCGAGATATCTAGTTCGACGTTTATTGAACCATTCCCTGAGCTTTCGGTGCCATTATCAACAGAACAGACAGAAGAGCCTATTGTGAATCAAAGTGTTACCCCAGAAGAGGTCTCACCTATTCAAAGAGATTATTCATAGGTTTATTCTCGTAAACAGGCTACTTTGCTCGGTAATCCTCCTGGTGAGTCTTCACAGGCAATACCAGAATCCAATACAACACCACCGGAGCCTAGTCCTATTGAAGATAACAATGTTGAGGATGAAACAATCCCAATTGCTCTCCGTAAAGGTAAACGGTCTTGTCTTGGTAAGCCTAGGTATCCCATCGATGAATATACTTCCTATTCTGTTCTTTCTCCATCATATTCGTCATTCGTTTCTTTTTTAGACTCTATGTCTATTCCTAATACATGGCATATTGCTATTCAACAAAAACAATGGAAAGATGCCATGTTAGAGGAAATGGAGGCTTTGAAGAAAAATCATATTTGAAATTTGGTGTCACTTCCTCTTGGGAAGAAAACAGTGGGATGCAAATGGGTTTATACAGTTAAGCAAAAAGCTGATGGAACTGTGGATAGGTACAAGGCTCGGCTAGTGGCCCGGGGATTCACTCAAACTGCAGGTGTTGATTATCAAGAGACATTTGCCCATGTAGCAAAGATGAATACAATGAGGATCCTTATATCATGTGCCGCGAGTTATGGATGGGATCTTCAACAATTGGACATGAAGAATGCATTTCTTCACGGGGAACTCGATGAAGAAGTTTACATGGACATTCCACCGGGTTTTGCAGATAGCACTACTGTTGGAAAGGTTTGTCACCCCAAACATTCTCTATATGGGCTTAAACAATCACCTCGAGCTTGGTTTGGCAGGTTCACCAAAGCTATGCGAGCTCAGGGATACACCCAGAGTAATGCTGATCACACCTTATTCATTCGCCGTAGTGGTTCTCTCTCAACTTTCTTAATTGTGTATGTGGATGGCATTGTGGTGACTGGAAATGATATTAGTGAAATCGTTAGATTGAAGAACGCATTGGGAAATGAATTTGAGATTAAAGAACTTGGAAAACTGCGATATTTTCTTGGAATTGAAGTAGCTCACTCCTCATATGGGATCTTCCTATGTCAGCGTAAGTACATACTTGATCTTCTATCTCAGACAGGAATGCTTGGATGTAAACCTATTGATACTCCACTTGATTCAAACGCGAAGATTCAGGCCAAGGTAGGGGAGCTGGTAGATCGCGAAAGATATCAAAAGCTTGTCGGAAAGCTTATCTATCTTTCTCATACACGTCCTGATATTGCATATGCAGTCAGTCTTGTAAGTCAATTCATGCATGATCCATCTACTACTCATATGGATGTCGTGACTCGGATTCTTCGTTACTTGAAATGCACACCAGGTAAAGGTATATTGTTTCGAAACCATGGTCATTTAAAGGTTGAGGCATTTACTGATGCAGACTGGGCTAGTTGTGTGGATGATAGGCGATCTACTTCAAGTTATTGTTCTTATGTTGGAGGTAACCTAGTTACTTGGCGAAGCAAAAAGCAAGATGTTGTTGCTAGATCAAGCGCAGAGGCTGAATTTCGCTCTATGGCTCAAGGCATGTGTGAATTGCTATGGGTTCAGAAACTTTTGGATGATCAGGGATTCCGAGTTCATAAGCCAATGATGATTTACTCCGATAGTAAATCTGCTATTGGTATTTCACATAATCCTGTCCAGCATGATAGGACTAAGCATGTGGAAATTGACCGACACTTCATCAAAGAAAAGCTTGATTCAGGAGAATTTTGTACTCCATTTGTTCAATCCTCAGAGTAAACCGCAGATATATTCACTAAAGCAGTGAGCAAACGAGTATTTGATTATCATGTGTCCAAGTTGGGCATGTGCGACATCCATGCGCCAACTTGAGGGGGGGTGTTGTAATATTTATTTTATATTTAGATCCATAATTAGTGGTCTAATTGATGGAATATTATAAATTCCATTATTAGTACGCTAGTTAATGTGATTTCATATTTTGAGAGATTTGATTGTCATATTATTAGGGATCTTATTGTACGTGATTGATTCCTTTATTAATATATATACGGGATGATGCTCTAAGAAAAAGATCATCAATTCATTCCAAAAACTTCTTCCTTTTACGTAGAATTCTTCAGTTCGGAACCCACAAACGCACCATTTCGGGAATATTCTTACCATACTTTCTCACAAACCTCTTCGCAATACCCTAGTTTTGTAACATACTAAGTCATCAATGAGTATGTAAACAAGCCTTAAGAAAAGAATTCTTAAGAGAACTTACGAGCTTTCCAATTTGAAGTGTGTGAGAGAGTATGATCTTGAAGAAATGAGGTGCCTCTAGTGCAAAACCTCACCGGCCCTGTTCATCTACTCTCCAGAGACGAGGAGCCATCCCTTGAGCACAAGTTGTGTAATTGATAGTAACATTTGAATCTAACATAGTTCTGTGGCTTTACATGAGCCAACTGAATTGAATGTAGCATTTCATTGGAGAAGACATTCGGATGACAGCCACCTTTTGGGAAGCTGTTCATCTTCTCTAATGACGTTAAGGCCGGAAAAGAGCTAGCTTATCTCATCATTGCGATGAAGAAAAGTCAATGAACAACCGAATGCTTTCGGAAGCTCAATAAGAAGAACACATTGGGAATCGAACTCATTAAAAATGGGACGGTTTGGTAGTTGGTAGAAATTACATCAAGAACAACGCCAAAGAAGCTAAGATTTGTATGTCGCATTAGAAATACAAGGACCGATTTTACTCCAATATATCAATTAAAATAGCGAAAAAAAATTATGACAGTTACATGAGTATGTATAAAAGTTATGGCACTCATATTATTTTTAAGGGGGAAAATGTACACTTTTAGTGTCAAAAGTTATGTACTAAGATCACTTTGGTGCCAAAAGTTTCAATCGGATCATTTTAATGCCAAGTTTTTGAAAAAAAATTATCGTTTTAGTACCATATTTGGTTCGTCGGAATTCTGACGTGGCCTTATTTTATTAATAAATGAAGCTGACGTGGCCGCTGGAGAGTCTAGTTAGCAAACAGCGGCACAAAGGCTTCACGACATCGTTTTGGACATGGCTCTTCAAATAAGAACCCTAAATCAGCCGATTGAAGGAAAAAAATCCCCAATTTGAAACGTTAGCCCCAATTTCGATTTGCCCCAAAGAAATCATGGGTCATATTTGCAAATGAAGGGCTTCACGAGCGGCTTCAGCAATGGCTCAAACCCTAATTTCTCTTTTCCATTCAATTTCGCGAGCAATCGACGAAACTACATATCTGGCGAGTGCGACGGTGTGACATTCTGAATTTTCGACCCCTCGGGGCTAATGATATAGGTTGGAAACTCAAAATTGGCAATTGAAAATAGAGAATTCCAATATTAGAAAAGGATTTGACGTCGCCTAGCCAATGGACATTCAAAATGAGAAAAATGAAGTTTCGGACGAAAAGTGCCAAATGACCGTTTTGCCCCTCAACCTCATACCTTTGCCTTAAGACAGTCGGAAGGGCAAAATAGTCATTTAACCCTTCCCATGAAGCTGCCGAAAATTGATGTGCAAGAAGTCAATGGACGTCAATGTCATTATTGGTCCATGCCACATGTCACTCAATGAAGGCACTTGGCATTAATTACCCCTACCTAATCCATCTTGTCATTTGGGCCTTAACAATTTGAGGACATCCCCCCTAGCAGCAGAAAATTCGTGCAAGCCCTTCCCCTCCTTACTTTTCCTTCATTTTCCTCTCTATTTCTTCCCTAGCCGAGTCTGCTCGCCCGACCGGTTCTGTGCCTCCTGTTCGGTCAGCTCGTGCGACCCTTCCCGGTGGCCATTTAAGGTGCTTCGACCACCAGAGGTAAGATCTATGTGTCCTTGACAAGTTCCAAGTGGAATTTTGTTATTTGGATAAGTATTTTTACCTATGTGAGCTTGAGACCAAAACCGGACGAAATCCGCGCGAGCTGGGATAAAGCCACCGTATACCCTCTTAGAAATTTCAAATGACTCCATTTTTTTTTGTGGAATCTCTATAACATTTAGTACTTGAGTCCACTGAGCAGAAATGGTGATTTTATTGGGGATTTAAGGTGTTTTCATGGCTGATTGTGGATGACTAAAACTGGACAGATTCTGACCGTTTACGCGCCGGGAGGAAACAGGCTGATCAAAGGACCAAAAGAGGTGTTCTTGCTCCGAAACTCTTGGTGAGCTTCCTAAACTTGTAGATTGAGGTTATGACAAGTTGGTTTTATGGTGAATGGAAGTTTAAGGTTGAATTAAGGGCTGTCGGACACGGCGACACGGCCGGACACGGGGGGCCGCGTGTCCGGATGGGCCAAAAAAAAAAGAACAGCCGTGTCCGGCACAGCCGGTCTGTCCGACACGTCTCGACACGTCCGGGACACGCTCCGACACGTCCGGGACACGTCCCGACACGTCCGGCTGTTTTTTTTTTTTTTTTTTTGAAATATGATGTGATCTTATAAGATTGAAGCTACTATTTGGGGTCATCATTACCGCAAAACAATCATATTTGAACGTCAAATATGAAATTGCTATGACATTTAGATATAATGATGTTTGGAGTTTATAAAAATGATCATTTATATATATACACACATTTAATATATGTCGTGTCCCGGCGTGTCGAAATTCTCTATTTTTTGAGAACTGCCGTATCGGTGTATCATGTGGTATCGTGTCTCGTGTCATATCAGTGCTACATAGCTTTTATGTATGATTGAGGGGCAAATAAGACTTTTGGTAATTTAGGACTGATTGAGTATTTGGCGTGCTGAACGGACGCGCCGACTAAGATTTTCACAACCTAATCTAATATGATCGATGTCTCAAGAATTGTCCAATAATCGTCATTTAATTTCTTATGATGCCGTGTCCCGCCGTGTCGGAATTCTCTATTTTTTAAAAACTGCCGTGTCGGCGTGTCGTGTCGTATCGTGTCCCCGTGTCCGTGTCGTATCGGTGCTACATAGGTTTGAAGTGAGAAGTGTGTGAAACCGACCAATATGCCCATGACGCGCACCGATTTTGAAATGGGTCGTTCTAAGTCATTCGGTATCCAAATTGAGCTCCGTTTTCGTCCACATGTCCGTAAGATCTTGAAGTTTAAGATCCCATAATTTTTTTTTCTCAAAAAGTCAATATAAAAATTACAGTTTTCGTGAGACTGAACCTGATCTTGGAGCCTAAGAAAGGGCAGATTTGGGTGGAATGAAATTGTGATGACTTGCCTTGATAAAATGAAAATTGACATGCTTAGGAGCATTAAGTTATCATTGTGACGACTTAAGATTAAGGTGGTGTGTGTGTGTATTGAAGTTGGAAGTATTTTAATGGGCGACTTGTGGAATATCCTTGGGCCGTGCATTTGCCCTATTCTGGCCGGTTGAAGACCGTGCTTGGTGGTGGATTTTGAGTAGAAGTGCTAGCTCAATTAAAGAGGTAAGTGTCCCTTAAACCTTTTCTATGACGTTAGGACACTACTAGATGTATTGAATTGTTGAATTAAGGGGTTGATGAATTGCTTAATTGGATGGTAAGATCTATGAGTTGAATGGCATAGTATGACAATTGGCAATTGAGTTGTGATATGCCTTGATGATACATTGGCTATTGAGCCTTTGATGATTTATATGGCCATAGCGCCTATGAGATTTACATGGCTATAATGCCTATGTGATATGAAGTGGCTATGATGTCCCAGCGATCTAATTGGCTATGATGCCCCATGATCAATTAGTGAATTGATTTTGACTTTGATTTATGATGGTTGATCCGTATACCTTGGTGTGAGGTTGAATTGATGAACTCCATGATTGGAATGGTGTAGTGTGACCTCGGTTTTCACGAGGACTAGTGTGCTTGTGTAGCTTAATTGGTTATGATGCAAATGAATCGGCCAGAGTGCCCTTGCAATGATTGCTTGCCCTTGTGATTTTAAATGGCCAGAGAGCCATTGTGCATCGTAATTGGCCAGAGTGCCCTGATGCTTTGTGATTGGCCAGAGAGCCATTGTGCATCATAATTGGCCAGAGTACCCTGATGCTTTGTAAATGGCCAAAGAGCCCATATGAATCAAAATGGCCAGAGTGCCCCTGTGATTGCATGGCCAGAGTGCCCGAATGCAAGTGAATTGGCCAGAGTGCCTTTGAGAAATACATCGCGGCCCGGGAGCCCTTGGCGATGAGATATGTGATTTCATTGTGGTAATTCTGAAGCATATGAGTTTATTATGTGCTAGTGTGTGAAGCTGGTCTCAAGGTGCATGATGTGTTTGACTGTGATTCTTATTGATGCCAATTGCATTGAGATATTTGAATGTTATATGCCAATGCCTTGATGAGCTTCTAGATGGTGCTTTGTGGCATAGTCTGGGGGGGACTGGCTGTCTGGTCTAGGTTTAGGGTTTACTTATTGAGATTTATATCTCACCCCGTTGGGGATTAACATTTTTCAGGTCTTAGGCGACGGTACATCAAAGGTCATCAAGGTTTGATGTTTGAGGAAGAAATTATAGGATGTGGTTTCATATATTGTGTTATTAGGAGGGATTGTATTATGATCTGTAGATATAAGAATCGATCCATTAGTATTTGACTACTTCGCAAGATTTGTTTTCATGAACCTGAGAAGTGTACTACTTCCTATCTTAAGTCATCCAGATTTTGTATATGTATGGAGATGTATTCTCGCTTCCGTCTGTTTGTCGAATTTTATGAGTTGTAACCCGAGGGATCCTTAGAGTCAATATAAGAATCAAGGTTCGGGGCGTGACAAACGGCGAGCGATAGCCAACTGCAAAAGGGAATGAGCAGGAGACGACGTCGCGAAATTTGGCTTCTATTTTGCAAAGGAGACGACTGAATTTTTCCTTGTGTTTGGGGAAGGAGCAGACGACATCGCAAGGGAGGATTGACATCTTCACTCATGAAAACGACGTCATTTTCAGACGTGGTGCCACGTCGGATGAAACAGCTTCTCAGGTCCACGTGGATGGATTTCTCCAAAAAATTCATCTCAGCAAAAAATTTTAATTCAAAAAAATCACGTATTATTTTTGGCCAAAATTTCTCGCCAGGGGCACCAAAGTGATCACTTTGTCTCCGACTTGACACTAAAGTTATCCAATTGAAAATTTTGGCACTAAAGTTATCTCCGTACATAACTTTTGGCAATAAAAGTGTACTTTTCCCGTTTTTAGGGTCTAATAGGGTCTAGCTTTGCATTCTGACTCTAAGATATCTCAATGCCAGAGCCTGAATCAGATACTACACTAGTATTGCTATGCCTCTAGACAAGCTATAAATCTCAATAAGTCGGGGTTATTTTTCATCTGTGGATGCCCTCAATGGTTGAGGAATTCTCTAGTAATTGAGATGCAAGTTTCGGAACTAGCTCATACTGGGAAGTACCTGGGCCTTCCCTCGGACTGGGGTCAGACAAAAAAGGAATTATCCTCGTGGAAAATGTCGACCTCGTGGAGAACGTCTACTATTTTGCTTGACTGTCTGCACATCTTAAGTGAATTTGGGCTTAGGGTTATGTTTAAGCATTGTTCTAGACATGCAAACCACATAGCCCATTGGCTTTGTCTACCCCACAGACAGCTTTACCTGCCCAGTGACTGGGCTTGTACTCCCCCTCCTGTACTTCAGGCCTTGCTCTCTTCAAAGGCCCATTTAGCTTGTAATGGTCTCTCTCCGTGATCTATATAATAACTCTTTCGACCAAAAAAAAACCTCGACTGGTATCTATCACGTTTAAGGTAGTCAACCTATCATATCCTCTGCGGACTAAATAATATTGCTGGGAGAGTCTTACTTGTAATTCCAATAACCAAGAATTGGAAATTACAAATTGGGTACCTGTTTCCAACAGAAGAACTTTAGCCTTTGAAAATTCCTTAGCCGTGAGTCCGCAGCGATCATATCTAATTTTTTTTTCAGCGAATATTTAGGTAACAGTCATGATGATTGTTTTGTTCAATTTCATTCTTCGTTACGTAATTTGAAAAGGTGAAAGACTGTCCTCTCCTCTTATGGAACTTCCACCTTCAATGTCAATGCTGGCTTTTAAAATTCGTTCTTATTATTTCGGTTAAGTGATTACTAGACTTCAATCCAAATCTACTTGTGTATTGATCACCAGAGAGCATTGTTGTTTCAGGGGGAAAAAAAAAACTGACGGAAAATCCTACAGGAATACAGATGAATTGACAAAGGTTGTAAATGATTAATTGATTTTGGACAAGAAAGCAAATGACAAGAAATTTAAAGGGAGGCAATCAGGACCAGCCATGTAAATGCAGGAAAAGATAGCAGGAAAACAAAGACAACAACGCGATTAATTGAAGGGATTCTACAGTGAAGGAAATCATAAGATTTTGAATCGTATTGGCCTTGCATGTCCAAGGTTCATCTCAATCAATGGACTCTGGTACTCAACTCCGCCATCGAAAATTGAGACTTTTAATGCGGGATCGTCTCCGTCAATGGCAGCAAATGCTCGCGACAGGCAGGGCAGAGCGCCACATGCTCGTTCGGATATCTCCTCATCCTCACTGTTCGCAACTTGTTTGCTTTCCTGAGTAAGTATCTGACTCATCGGAGTCGCCGCTGGACAATTCCTTTTGTATCTGTAATTCAACTTTGCTTGGAATCCATGTCTATTGATCTCCAAAGACAACTGCATATTTTAAGATAACAGAGTTGGTGCAGGACCATTCTTTCTTTCCTTTCCTGTGACCATCTCAAGGGTGAAAGAAATTACTTCCAGAAATATTTGGCGCGAGATAAGGATTGCTTACGACCTTTTATTTTATCGATCCCATGCTGCGGATGAGTTGGATTTATACAAAGACACGAATGTGCAAAGAGGTTGGAAATTAGGCACACATGTACCCGAAATTTTGAAAGATGCAATATCCATGTATAATGTTCGCTGCTCTCCAAAGAACATCAGGAAATACATCACCATTCAATTAGTTGCAGCAGAAATGTTTGCTTTCTTCGATCTGATTAACTAAACAGAACATAGCCAACCATAAATTTTTTATAGGCATAACAAAGTTTAAGCCTAATTGTTAACATTCCTTCTGAGAAGGCAGACTTTGAGTTCAATAGCATCAATTCTAAAAGCTCGAACATACAGACATCTCCTTTCTTTAGAGAAGTTCCCGAGCAGCCATGTTGTGCGTAGTGCAGGAGCTTCACTGGCCATGACCCGTCCGAACACCTAATGAGTTGCGGCCTGCATAGTTCCATTGATGATCCCCTTAAGAAAACAGCCTAAGATAGTCTGCGGAGTTGATTTTTTATCAGCAAATGATCTATGAGTAAGAGCACAAAAGGTTTGATAACTAACACAAGTAATGTTGACCAGACCAAATTTTGCAAATGAGAACTATTATGTCATGATCTTTTCTTACCACAATTTTCTTCAATAGATTATGTGATCGGTTGGCTACTACTGAGAAGAAAGGATTCTGCAGCTTGGACTTGTTGGCTGGTTCGAGAGACGTAGTTGCCCAAGAACATTGAGAACTAGAACTACGACAAGCCAGCATGCCGGGGTCCATCTCGCGCTTGGAATTTTGCCATCCTACCTGAATTAGTCAGGAAGAGAGCATAAGAAAAAACGATAGGAAAGTGCATGATTCACTTACAGGCTAAGATTCACAGACCTTCCAAATCTTGTCGCTGAAGATTTGCTCTTTCATCAATTTGGACAACCTGTCAGCTGATCGAAATTGTATCGAGAATAATGTTAGAGGCACCGAGATTGAAATCGATAGAATTGATTCACAAAGAGATATGCAAAATAGCTAATGACCTTTTCTCAACAAATTGATGGGGTGTAGGCAGAATATGCCGTGAGGCCAAACACCACCTCTAGTGCGGGGAGAGTCTCCCTAGCAATTCCTGTAACTAAACGTTGAAAGTATGACACTGGGTACTTGCGACAAGCTGAACATCTTTAGCCTTTAGAAATTCCTTAAGTCGTGAGCCCTGCATTTTTTAAGGCGATTGAACATAAGTTTTTGCAGCTAATATTAGGGTAAAATGATTTATGTCATCCAATTTCACTCAATGTCATAAGCTGAAAAGGTGAAAGGCCACTCTTTTCATGGATCTTCCACTGTCAATGTCGATGCTGGCTTTTAATATTCATCCTTGATTATTTCCGTACATGATCAATAGAGTTTAATGTGAATCTACTTGTGCATTGGTCAGTAGAGACCAATACCTATTAGAAATTTGAAGCATGCGATGTCAGCAAATCTCGTTGAGTGGTCCTCAACTCATCGGGGAAGGACTTGACTACACCTGATTCAAATCGTTTATGACTTAATCAATTTTAGAGATTGATTGTACATTAAGCTAAACGTCAAGATCTTTATATGCAATTTCTCACAATAAAAAGAAAAGAAAAGGAAAGGAAAGGAAAGAATGGATATCAAATGATAAGAGGGGTGAAGGAAAAAGAAATTAAATGGGATTGGCTAGGTGAGTTATGAAAATGAGGATGGTGGGTTCCAAGTAATTATGCTGACGTGGCAAATGATGGAGGATATGCTTAATTCGCACATCAATGCTCAACCAATAAATCGGCTGTCATCGGTAATACTTGATGGGAGGGTTATGTAACTTGTTTTAGGTGAAGAGACTATTCTACCCCTGATTTTCAGTTCTCATGGGCAGTTTCCTCTTCTTCTTCTTCTTTTTTTCCAAAACTGTCGTCAATGAGAAATAGTATCACTTAACTTACCTCCGTAAAAAAAATTACCTTCATCTCAACCTCTGACCGCGCCTCAGTAACTTCCAGATCTCTGTGACTAAACAAGTTCAAAAATATAAAAAGGAAGTTTAGAACTTTATGGTGCTTCAGGCGTCAGACGCAAGCGGGGAAAAAAAATTTAATGCACGAGAATGGCATTAATTGGAGCTCACCAACTTTCTTATGGCTGTATTGAGATCACCCTCCCATTTCCCCTTCAAGCGGTATCCGAATAGTGTCCCATACTCTAGACTTGGTGTGCTTAGCATACCCTTAGAAAAGACCTTCATTTTGGGGCACTCTTCCGCTACAATATAATCCAAGGATGGAAACCTCAAGATGCAACTTGTGGTGGAGGAGAAGCTTTCTAGGCTTGCCATATTCTTGAGTATCAATGTTTCTAGCTTCCCGAAAGTAATCACTTTTTCTTCTCCATTTCCATCGTTTGTCACTACTTCTTTCATTCTTTCACATCCCTCTATAGTCATCCAAGTGAGGTGCACCAAACTCGTGACCGCTGAAGCTGTCGCTAGATGTACCAATCCAGAGGAATTCTTCACTACTAACTTCGTTAAATTCAGAAAGGATGTCGCGGATGGAAATATTGTTGTCAAACTGGGACAATCCCAAACCTCAAGTGTGTCGATGCTCTGAAGAATTTTTGACACTAAATAGTCTTCTCTCCACACACGCTTTAGCTTGTGTACCTTGCTTAACTTAAGTTCTCTTAAATTTTCAAGCACCGGATGTTTTCCCTCGTCAACAGACCCATCGTCAGGGAATATATCTTCAAAGGAACTACAAAAAACCTCAAGGTCCTTTAGATCGTGAAATCTCTGCAGGAGGAAGTTGGAAGGAAAAACAGCCCTTTCATCGTGAAAGCATGCCAATGTCAGTGCTTTTGGCTTGCCAATGTCATCAGAAAATCTTCCATTCTGTATCATCTGAATATCTTTATTGACTAATAAAAGTCTCTCTAAGTTGGGAATGTCCTGCAAATGGCCAACATTACGAGAGCATGAAAATTCAACAATAAATTGCTAAATGTGTTCCCGATTCATTAATCTCTAGAGCCTGCATAAAAGTGTCAACCTTCTTAAAGTCATCCGCCAACCAGGGGTGAAAGCTCATATGATAATGATTAGATAGAAAGGGAAAGATCTGTATTGGCATAAGAATGAACAAACAAATAAATAAAAATCCATTTCGCCCAGAAAACATCAAAAGAAAGATGGTCATCCGGCTAACGATTTTGAAAGGAATTGCTAAATAATGTGTTCCCGATTCGCAATTTAGTCCATAGGAAATCCACATTTGGCCATATAAAAATATTTAAGAGAAATTTTAAACAGAGGTCAGTAAGGTTAATTCAAGAACCATCCTGACCAAATTCATCCTTTATAAGGAATGTCTAATCTTGTCACCAATAATCTGCAGTTCCTTGGAATATCAGGTGACGAGATCCGCTGATAGTGCCACTAAAACATTTTGGGTGTCCACAAATGAAAAGTGTACATGAGACATGACTATGCAGTGCACATGAACATCGTGGGTGAATTAAAGAATAACGAAGAAATAGGGGAAGAGCAGTTGCAATCATACCTTCTCAACCGAGAAGTGTGCTTCATGTTTTGAAAGGTCATGCTGATTGTCTCTCCGAGCCCACTTGTTCATGGATGCCGCAAAGGACGACATGTTTAGTTTGTCACAATGGGTCACTCGCAATTCCTTCAATAATGGCCAGTTCAAAGTGAGCAAGTTAGGGCAAAAGTTCTTGAGTCGTGGCATATCATGTAATTCCAAAGAAGTCAGCTCTGGGAAAAGAAATTGAGGAGCAATAGAGTGTAGGATGTCATCTCCACTCAAGCTCGAGACTATTTCCTCGAGCCCACAAGACTCCACTCGAAGTTGCTCAAGTTGGGTAAGACTTGTAGCCACCCAATGTGGAAACAAAATTTCAAGGTTCTTACAGTTCCGAGCCTCCACTTCTCGTAAACATTTAAAAGTGCAAGTTACTTGAAGACCGGAGGTCCATAGTTTGCTTAAGTTGTCCATGTGGGAGAGAACTATCCAGCAAAGATGAGGAGATTGCACCTGCCATATTGAAGAGAAAAATGACACAGTGAATAGGATTACGTTGGCTATTGACCTCAAAGATGAAACTTCCAAACTGAAATTGACCGACTACTATGAGTAAAGAGTAAACAAACGCAGATGAAACTTTCTGCAGAAGAATCTATAAGAAAAAAGGCCCAAAAAAAGGGAAAAAGAGTAGTGACCTGATTAGTTGGTACGTGTTAATTGCCTTTCGAAGAAATTTGAAATTTGAAAATTGTTTTCTGTTATGCAAGATGGCAACCTCTCCTAAACTCTATCGAATTAATGGTACAATTCTTTGACAATTTTTTTTTTTTTTGATAATGCATGGTACAATTCTTTGACATTTAGAATGTATCTTGTTCCAATGGAACATTGACTTTT
The DNA here is from genome assembly GCA_021437785.1 of Rhodomyrtus psidioides. Lineage (NCBI taxonomy): Eukaryota > Viridiplantae > Streptophyta > Magnoliopsida > Myrtales > Myrtaceae > Rhodomyrtus > Rhodomyrtus psidioides. Next base: position 13,532,152 of record JAILYB010000003.1, on the reverse strand, counting down.
AATTGGCTACTTGCCATTTAATATTCGCAACACCTTCTCCGTCTAATTTTTTAAAATTTTCCGTGATGACTTCTCGGATTCTCCAATTCGTCGATCACATGTGTCCCCTATTTTCTATAATGCAACAAAGTATAAGATAAGACTTCTCGGATTTATTTGCTTCAAGTTGAAGACGCAATTTATTTTCAGGACATAACTGCTCACCAATTAGTGAATGGGGGGTAAAATTATGAAGTTTTAGTTGGTGTTGGCACTCAACCACAATATCTTAAAGCCTGCAATACGTAACCAACTTCTTATCAGTGACTGTGCCATGTGTCAGAGGATTTTGGAGTTTTATTTGGGTGTGTGGAGGCAAAACTAAAAGATAAAGAAAATGGATGTTGCATTGCACTGGAACTGAAATTATTCATTGTTTCATGTGACGAGTGCAACCCGCGCCACACTCTGTTTCCTGCCGATTCTGTGGGTGGCTGCACCGCCACCGTCGGCCGCCCTCCGCCGGTCCTAGCTGAGCCCCTCCGACCCCTAGGTAAGTCTAGTACCCTTGGCCGACCTCGCCGTGGCTCGTGGGATCGAGAACCACCCTAAACCGCCCTGTTTCCCCTGTTTTGCTCACTGGACAGGTTCAGTTTCGCCGCCGGCCGCCGCTCGCCGGAGCTCCGTCGCCGGCCACCTATCCCGGCGACCTCGTGGGACCTGTCTGAGGTGTTCCCGAGGTTTGGGTCCGAGTTGTCGCACGGTTACCCTTTTTGGTTCTCGAGAACCGCCGCCGCCGCCGCCGCCGTCGCCGTCGACCGTCGGCACCGCCCGAGCTCACTCTCGCAGTGAGTTGACCCTAACCCTTAGTTAGGGCGCTAATTGCGCCTAGAATTAGTCGATTGTGAAATTTGGGTACTCGATCGGGGCCGGTTTAGTTAGAAATTGGGTTAGATTAAATGGCCGATCGTTTAGGTTAATTGAGGTAATTTTATTATCTGTGGATAATTGTGATAAAATTTGTGATTGATTGATTGGGTGATAATTCGTAGATTGTGGTTCAATTACGAGCGAACGATTGGAGTGTTAAATCAATCTGGTTAATAATTGTCATGGCACGAATTGAGCTAGATATTGCCTGATTGAATTGATTGCTCGTGATATTAGTCATTAACCTCATGGGTTTGATCACCTCGTTGACATGCCTGACTGAATGTTTGGATTGGTCGTGGGCCGAGTCTGATTGCATGTCTGTATGAATATTTGGCATTAATCAAAGATAATTAATGAATCGATTGCCAAGTGTGAATTGTGTGGTCACATGAGGGACATATGACGAGTACCTGGCAAGTTCGTTTGGTACTGTTTGTGCACTTACTGTACCTATTGTAAACGACTTGTCAGAAGCACGATAATTCATGCCCCGTGCCAGACGTACGGTCTTAAGGAATTATCGGATGCCGGTCGCTGCTTGTGATGGACCGACGCCCCGTTTAGGGATGCCTGTTGGCTGGTGCCGTGCTGGGTGCACTGGATACACCGCCTGTAGTAGCCGTCGTTGAGAGGGAAATGAGACGTAGTCCGGTTCTGCCGGAAGGACGCTAGATCGCACTAAAGTGCTGGATCGCGTTGTGGAATTGGATCACGCCAGCGTTGTGGGTCATCTGAAATAAGTGAATGGTGTGGTGCCTGATGTATATTGGAATTATGATGCCTTGATGGTTGTTTAATATGTTATAACTATGTCCTGTTGAGTTATGCGACTGAACTGTATGTTGGTTGTGGTGCTTAGTATATTCTGGGCGAATCAATGTCCTAACTGAGATTAGGCTTGATTCACTGAGATTTATTTCTCACCCCGTCGTGGGTTAACCTTTCAGGTCCGAAGTAATGGAAAGGCCCGTGCGATTCGGTACCCCTACCCACTCGTCTCACGATGTCACGTCTCATCCGGTTCTAGGTACGGATCAGGTCTGGGAGCGTCACGTTGTCGCGACCCTCTTGAGGTTGTCGGGCTCTCGAGGGCTAATGGGCCGTCCTGTCTGGTCGGACGCGGGCCTCTCCCAAGGCCCATTACCCAAATCGCAACGGAGGTATGCGTGATCGACTTTCAGTGTGGTCTAGTGACATGTGCTAAGTGTGCATGCCATGGAGTCGCCACCAATCATTTTTTTTAGAGTGTGATTGGACCACCCAATCGAATAGTTGGGAGTTTCTATTCAATTCTGCGAGAACCAGAGAAATAGTTTCGGGGACTTAGTTACACCAACTGTCAGAGTTGACGCCCTTTCGGTACCTAAGTTGACTGAATTTTCTAACCTGAGATTCATGCGGATGAGTAAGGTATGAACCCTAAATCTAAAAATTCATGCAGATAGGAGTGATTTTCCTAGCAATCACAATCAGTAATAAAATGCGCAACTCAAGGAATCTAGATATGCAAATAAATCACATGACATTCCTAGTAAGGCCCTATTTATCAATCACAGCTCAAGAATGATTTAGCTGTCCTAGCCATTCTACACACGATCTAACCTAAGAAAAACATTAGGAAGCATCGAAGGAGTTCGAGAGTACTCACATGGGGTTCGCCGTGCCCTGATTTGGTCTTGGACGAGCTATCGAGCTCATGCCGACCCGATTATATTTAGGGATCCACTCGGCGTTTTACATCATGAAATCATGTGAAACAAAAACGAAAATATTCAGCAAGGGGAATTTATTGTAGATGGTGGTCGATCTAATTGGACGTCAAGACTAAAAAATATGTAGAAATTTACAAATTAAAATACTCGAATGACATTTTTTTGCCAAATTCAACTCTATGCGTCGTGAAGAAACACATGCAATTGAACTTGAATTTTGACTATTTATGAGTTCAAAATGAAAAGGAAATTAAAATAAAAATGTTGACTATTTTTCTATATTTTTACGACATCGAACGCTATTTTTCTTCATTTTTCATGTATTTTTCTATTTTTGGAAAATATTAAAAAATATGACAAATTATTTTTTTTTATCAAAAATGGTTCCTTTAGCTTGGTCAAGGCTACCAAAGATGATTTTTTAATTTTTTTAAATTTTTATAGATTTTTTATGAATTTTTAAAAAATAAACTATGAAAGACTGATCAAAAATCAGGTGTCAACAGCTGCCCCTCTTTGAGAGGAATTTCGTGAGAGGTTTCTCTCAAAGACAAGGTGACACCTGTGTTCCGATCGACTCGACTGGGAAAAGAAAAGAAATCATGACATCCAATTTTCATGCCCATCAATGTGTGCTTTTCCTTAAAAAGAGATGTGCTCGTTCAATTCTCTGATATGATGTAAGAAAGTTAAGGAGTAGATAGACTTCCCTGCCCCTTACCTGTCGAATGCTTGCGGCATTTTCTGTGTCTGATGGGTTCAAGTAGATTCCTAAGGACTTGTCATCGGAGTGTCCTGGGGATGTTAAGCTCTGACCTGTATGGTAGGTCAAACCATAATGGGATTCCTAACTGATAGGAACCTAAGGAAGACGCATCCCACATTTGGGAATTTGCCAAGGGTTTTGATCCGTGTGGTGGACTAAACTAGAAATGACTTGCCTAATGTAAGGCTTATTAGGGAAAACGAATCCTCCCGCGTTCGGGATTCATCAAGGTTATGATCCGTATGGTGGATCGGACCATTGGGTTGATCCTTCAGGCGGTCTCTACCAGTCCTTTGACCCTTCAGGCGGTTTCTACCATTCATTGACCCTTCATGCGGTTTCTACCATTGGTTGACCCTTCAGGCGGTTTCTACCATACATTGACCCTTCAGGCGGTTTCTACCATTGTTTTGACCCTTCAGGCGGTTTCTACCATTGGTTGACCCTTCAGGCGGTTTCTATCATACATTGACCCTTCAGGCGGTTTCTACCATTGTGTTGACCCTTCAGGCGGTTTCTACCATTGATTGACCCTTCAGGCGGTTTCTACCATTGAGTTGACCCTTCAGGCGGTTTCTACCATTTATGAGATTCCAAATTGATATGAATCAAAGGATGACGTACCCGCTCTTCGGGGCTAGTCGGAGACTCGATCATTCTGTGGATCGGTCTTAGAAAAGATTTGCCTACTAAAAGGCTTCACCTAAGGATGACGCACCTAGTCTTTGGGGCAGCCAAAAGTCCTGCAGAAAGCTTAGACCTGAAAAAATTTTCCTCGCCAAGAAGATATTAGTAATCTTTGGGAAGACAATAATTGTCTAACTGACAAAATTCTACGACTTAAGTTTTAGTCATGAAATGTGCATTTTGATTGCTGGAGGTTATCCAAAACATTCCTACCATATACAGATGTGATCATAAATTCCTTGCACATAAACTCTAGATCAAACAATTTGAAAATTTCAAAAAGAGTTTGCTCAAAACATCCATTGGAGTATTTCTCATCCAATAAGGCTCCTCACTGCTCTGTGATAATGATCTTTAATAGGGAAAGTGCTCAATTTCCTACCGACCTGTGCCTGGGTTTCAGGATCATTCGCAACGCATACATTTCGACCGATCAGGAGGTCTTTCACGGGACCGTAGTGTTAGGCTTGGATATCGGTTTCCAAGGGGGACTCACTTTTGAGTCAAGGCCGTTGAACGAAATTTTTCACTATTTGCTCCGGGTTTACAAGTCAAGAACCCTGTAAAATGAGAAAGAAATAGTCTTGCTCGTACTTCTTTGAGCTAAGTTATACATTAACCCAAGTGTCTTAGTCAGATAAGACTGCTTCAGGGTTGTAACATTGGAAGGATTGGGGACCGAAAAAGGCTTATTTTTTGCCCAGAAATTGTGAAGGGTTTGGCATTGGTGATCATTGCAAATTTGCCACATGTCCTTCGAAGAACATCTCCATTTCTTGAAGTGTACACTCCTCTTTTAGAGCGCACAAGGATGTTTAAAAGCGTCTCTTGTTACATTAAGAGACCGTCTGTTTGTGTGTTTGCAATTTGAGCACGACATCATTTGGAGAGTAGTCATCTTGATTTGACTCCTTTGCAGGGTCTTTTCATCGTATATCTAGACTTTACTGGGGATATTTTGAATAGACATCAGCCTTGCTTTTTACCAGGCACTTTGCTTTTTCTTGATGTCTAGGGATTTTTCTTTTCCCCCTTTTTTTAATTCCGTTTTTTTCTTTTCTTTTGGAGCTAGGATTTTCGGCAATCATGCTAGATATGCAACTTAAACTTTGGCACGCTTCCATTCCTAGAGGGATGTTGCCTTTGCTTTGGAATATGCAATGATCACCAATAGGTTGATGAAATGAATTTGCTGGCTCAACTTGGTCGTGCAAAGGATAACAGTGTGTAGGATAGAGAAATGAATTATTCTCGTCATCCTATGACACTTGGATTATCATATAAACAACACACAAAGATTTATGTTAGTCCGAGCAAGAAAATTTCAAACCGTTTACTTTCTGATACTGTTGGACTAACCTTCATTTGCCCCAATGTGGGGTGGTTCTTGACAGGGTTGAGAATGAAAATCGCCGTTCAATGGGGTTCTCAATGGGCATCTGTAGTGTTTGGAATGAAGAAATAAATGCCTCTGTCATCTCGATCCATGTAATCGTTGCGAATGACCCTTATATCCATAGGTTAAGGTTTCGCTATCATTTCCAATCTCCTCATCTCTCAAGTGTGTATGGGACGTGTTTGGATTAGGCTCGCTTCTCTTATGAGAAAATACCCTTTTGAACAGTTCAAACGACTCTTGTTGGAAAAATTCATTTCATTTCATCAAGATTTATCCTTCAAAGGGATTTTGTGATGCACCATACATGTGTAATTCATGTTCAGACAATCTCATGTTTTAAAACATGAATGTCAATGAAGTAAGAATTCTATGTCTTTTTAGATGTGAGAATCGAATTAATTCTGAAAGTTTTTAATCTCCAATGAATTGGGAAAATGGATACTTACCTGCCCATCGAGGCTGGAGATCCTGGAAATATAAAAGGGATATGTCATCATATATTCTAAAACTTTACAAAAATTGGAACGATACATCTTACCCTTGGTCATATGCTCCAACGAGTGTACAAGGGTTGTGAAAATATGTCTGCCCTGATGGCGAGCTCCTGCCAAGGATAAATATTAAGCATTATTTTGGGTTTCCAAATTCAAAACAAATTGGGACGATACTACTTTACTCTTGATTTGAATTCCATTCTGCATGCCAATGTGCAGATTGTAGAAGCCGGCCCTCAAACTTGTGGCCATGATTTCTTCGTCTGGTTGGGCAACGAATCCACCTCGAGGATTTACGTCGGAGGAGATTCATTCATCTTTTTGGGCGTGTTTCATGCACTGTTATGTTATTTGAATGCATGGCTTCTTGGGTGCCTCGTCTCTGTTCATCACCTGAGAGGAAAATGAGAGAACATTATCCCCGCATCTGATTGAAAATCATTTAGGAACGATACGTTCTTTTTACCAAATGGGTGGCTCCGCGGCCAAATGCGTTTTACATTGAAAGGATGGATTCCATTACGCTCTGCGGATGATAACTATCGCTTCAGGGACTTGCCCCACGGATTAAACGATGAATTTGATGTCTTCGGCTTCGACATGCTTTCCGAATGTAGGAATGGTTTGCCCCTATTTTCAGTGGAGATGGGTTTTGTCGAGTGGGCAACATCAAAAACTCATCCTAGATTTGGCTTTAGTCGAAGGTTGAAATCCCGACCTTGGATAAGCGAATCATGATTCATCTCCTTCTGCTTCGGATTTGTCATTTGCATGCTTCACATTTTACAATACCAAATTCGCCGCTTGATGAAAATGAATCGATGATTTTCGAATTGCCCCAAGTTCTATAGTCATCTGCGTCGAATCTCTTTGAACTTCATCGGGTGATAGACCAACTGATAAAATGATTTTTCAATCCCGAGATCGAACTCCTGACGTTTCGTACCACTTCCATTTCACTGACTACCAGGACACAGCACTATTGGCGTCCCTAACTGGTTCGTTTTTTGTTATAAAATTCTTGAAGCAGTTAGCGACCCCCATCGAGAATGAAACAAGCTCAATTTAGAGTTCATAACGACTAAAGGTCCCTTAGAACGATACAGAGCTAACCGTCTTTGAGCTCGCTCGGGCTTTTGCTCGCATTTTCCTATGTGAAGCCTTTAAATGTTTTTCTTCGTGGCGTTCAATTGATTCGCCTCGACTCTAATCTAACAAGGGATTGTCGCACTCAAGCATGATGATGCTCGCAGGTAGTACTGATCGCTGCCCCGGATTAACTCTAGGCATTAAGGAAGATTATCTTGCATGGAAGACTTTATGACAGAAAGATTAATGATACATCCATTCACATGTGCCTAGTTCCCTTGAGGATTCTCGGTGATCAGCCAGCTACACCATGAATCAGACATATAATCGTCATTTTGGATCATAACTTCATAAGTCCATCAGTTTTAAACTGATCGATCCAGATATGGAGCTCCTCATCAAGGAAATCTTTTGATTCTTCGAGCAACTGATATTCGGGTTGACCATCATCGCTTGGCGTTGAAGGATTCCTGTTTCTGTTGTGAGCGATCTGATTCTTCGAGCTAGAACCTTCGTCGTTGCTCGAGATTATAAGAGGATGATTGATCGGTTCACTATCAAAAGCACCTTCCATTTGGGAATGGGAGAAACAAAAATCCTCAGAGCATCCGCCCGCTTGATCTTCCGAAATCATATGCCCAAGCCGGGCATATCTTTGAACACTAGGTGCAATATGTTGATCGGGGATAGGAAGAGCACTAGCGAAAAGTTGCTGCTCAAACCAAGGAGTTCGTACCTGCTGCACTTGTGGCATATACTCTTGAGGGGTGCTGAGATGATTCAGGGGAATATTCTGATTAGCGCCCAAGTAGTCAATGGTGCTGCTACCAGCTTGGTCGGTGCCTAGATTCGGCAGAGTATTTCTTACTTCAGGGGCATTGTAGTTATAGCCATGCCTAGTGTTTAGGCACAAGTTGAGTTCTTTCAGGTTCAGTGCTGTGTGACGCTGTCTTAGCGCCCTTCTGTAGCTCTTGAGGTGACTCGCGACTCCATCTTTAGTGAGTCCTGGTATGTTCATGATCTCAAGTATGCGCGTTGGATATGCTGAGTTGATCCCTAGTTGCTGAACCGCACTAAGGAACTTGAGATGAAGCTCGGGGGACCAATTGACCCTCGTCTTCTTGCGACCCGGAACAGTGTTGACAACTTGGCTATTGCTCTCTGGCCTATTTCCAGTAGGATTTGATCGAGCCGGAAATTGTTGTGGAGGGAATTCATCAGCTTTGGATTGGTCGGTCGTGATAGTAAGCTCATCGTTAAGGAAACTCCAATCATGGTGACGCATATCACATCCTTTAGAAGGCATCGGTATTGACTTCGTAGAATTGATTTGTTCATGCATATCTCCAACAAAATCCGATTGTATCGAAGATGGTTCGAGGGAGTGGGGTGGTGAATGAGCATTTTCAATCCTCATATAAGGCTTATCAAGGAACATTTCGCCGAGAGTGATAGGGCCACCGCAATTAAGGCAAGCGATAGTGCTGGGAGCTTTCTTATACCTCATGTTCTCCGCTCGAAGCTTTTCGTTTTCCTCCTTTAGAATCGCAAGTTCTTGACGTCTGTGTTGAGCCCTCAATTTGGCTCGCTTATTTTGAAACCAAAACTTGACCCTCAAAGGTTTCATCCCTAGCTTCTGGCCCAATTCATTTCTTTGTTTCATGTTCGGGAGAGGGCATTCACTAAAGAAAGCTTCAAGCTCTTGGATTTCATTCTGAGTGTGGCACTGGCGACGTTTCCTTTTCCGGGATTGACCATCGCTGCTGCTGTTGTCGTCGCTGCTGAGATCCTGAACTTCGTTGCCGAAAGGGTTGGGTTCTGTGGTTCTGGTACCAGACGCCATCCTAGAATCTTCGAGATCTCTCAGTAGTTCATTTTCTGAGATTTTTGGATCAGTCGCCTCTAGCAACTGATGGTAACCCTCAAACATGTTGGATCGAAAAATGTTCGATCAATTTTTGCTCACTCAGGGTTCTCTACTCTCTCATGTATGCTCACTCTCTCTAAATTTTCTTTTGAGTGGTTCTGTATGCCCATGAAACGTTCTTTAAACATGGATGAAGATCATCAGGCAAGCGTTGCTCCCAAGATTTCGTATTTCCCGCTTTGTCGTCTTCTTTCTTCTTTTCAACGTGGAGGGACACCAAATCGATTTCCTTTTCTCGATATCCATGTCTGTCTCCCACTTATTTTCAAAAAGGTGGAACTACGCTCGCCTCCCGCTCAGTTTTTTAATATGATGGGACCGCCAAATCCTTTCGCAACTTTTTTCGATAGTTGCGCTTAACTCCCGTTCAATTTTAATATGGTGACACCGACATATCTTTTTACAACTTTTTTAGGTTTATCAAGCCTGAAATCGCGGACTGGGATAGATCTGATGGTTCACCGAAAGAGCCACCATTGCTTTACCCAATTAACTTGGCTCCACGAGCATTATTGCTATGCCTTTCTTCATTCTCGAGTTGCTATAAAAGGAGGAGTTAATGCAGAGAAGATTAACACTCTTACATAATTGCCTTTTCGTATTTTAATCACTCTACCACACTCATCTTCTTCTCCCTCACTCCAACGAAAATGACCTCCTCTCCTATTCGCGCTTTCTCGGCCGAAATTTTGGCCCAGTGGGAAAAACTCTATAACCTCCTCGGTCGAGGCTATGCTCATATAGCCGATCACCCAGAAACTGAAGATGAAATCCGTATTTTGCTCGTGGAAATAGACACCACCTCCATCGAGGGCACTAATTTAGAGAGGGAATATAGAATCTTCCCAACCCTCTTTATAAACTTTTTAGAGACTTACCGTGTCGCTCATCGAAAAGCTACCGTGGCTCACGTTTTGCGAGCTCGCTATGAGGATCGGTCCAACTGCTTGGTGTTGGCCAACCTTGTGGCCGATAGTCACAGAAAGGCTGTTGAGTTCGCCAACAAGCGAGTCTCGATGTTGCTTCGCGAGAGGGGAAATTTGGTGGAGCGCTTGGCCTTATCCCTGACCACCTATGAGCACGACCGTCGTAATGTCGTGTTGAAGTTTCAATGTGAGTGGCAGGAAGAAAGGCTTGACAGCATTACCGTGGATATAGCCCATGGGAGAGGACTAGTTCGGGACCTGGAAATAGCCGCCGAAGATCACGGGACCAAGGTTGCCGATCTTAAATGGGAATGTAAACGCCTTCTTCTTAAGCTTGCAGATCTCGAGTCTCGAGGTGGTGAGTATAAGCAAAGCATCAATAATATGGAGGGCCAACTAGGTTCCTTTGTGATGCTAATTAGGGCTCATTGCGGTTTTATGTTTCCACCCCGATGATTTGTATGATCTGCTTTTAAGGTCCCTCGATTGAGCGAAATGAATGAAAGCTCTAATGTGTGTGTCTCAACTTCTGTATGGCTGACTTTCTCGAACACCTGACCACTCTCAACCTAGGCAAGCTGCGCTTTGACATTGATGATTCGAGCGTGTACATCTTGATTTTTTAATCTTGCTTATGATCGGATAAAGGAACCTCCCACCGCGATTATCCACAAAAAGACTTCTCTTCTCTACTTGTTTTTAACCTGTTTCAAATGAAAAGGCAGAATCAGAAGAAAGAATTTGAAAAATAAAGCATAAATCCTTTCAATTTTATGCTTACTTGTGATTAATAGGGATAAGAGCTTTTACAAGGATTTTGGCCTTGTGCAAAAGCTTTTATCAATATTCCTCAAAGGAAAGCATATCATTGAAAGAAATGTAATTCACGATAATCGCCTTTGATCAATTCCAAGAAAATCAATGGAATGTTCAAAAGTACACAATTACGATGTGTTTTAAATTCAATTGAAGATACGGTATCCAAATTAAAGCTGTTTGCTAAGAACGAGAGTAATTTGGATATCTATCTTTTCATTAAATTTGAAAAACACGAATACTCTTGATCAATTATTGTGGATTACCAATGATGCAAAACATGCATGAACCAATTCAAGTTTATAGTTCCTTCTGGCGAAATTGGGATTGTATTGCCCTATACGGCCAAAAGGTTGTATAAGACTTCCAATTTCAATTTCATCCAAAGGAATTATAAAATTGATTTTGGAGTATTCGAGTGATTAGAAGAAATGCCACTATCACATTCCAATGACAAGTCAATAGAAATACAACAAATTTCAATCTGAATGTATATAAACACAAATAGATGCCTAATACAGTCAATCTAAGGGATCAGATAGAGAGGATCTCAGCAAAATAAATCCTATACAAGAAGGCTAGAAATGAAAAATAAAACAAAGGAATGTGATCTTAATACTTAGGCTCTTCTTGTCCACTTGGCGCTCGTAATGGGATGACACCATCTTCATCTTCCATCAAGAACATTGGGAGGAAAACACACATATCTATCCTCAAAATGGCATTTAATCCAATCACCGGAATTATGCAATGAATATAATGATTAAGAGCTGTAACAAGTTCGAGGGATAGAAAAGTCTTACCAACCAAACTTAAGAGAAAATCAAGCTTCTCTGTATTTTTTGCAGTGTTAGGTATACTAACCTTCCATAGACAAACGCATGAGACAAGTGAAGGAAAACTCCTAAAAATCAAAAGATAGGGCTTGGTACCTAAAGCCAAGGTTCTCACCTCGAATTCTGGGAAGAGCCGATTCCATTGCACAACTATCGTTGCATTGGGACTCAATCCATAGTTCGAAGTGAGCGGAATTGAAAAGTGGATTACCCCATGTTTTTCCTCACGGAGATTCCATTTTCAATTCCTTCTATTGTGTTCCTAAAGAGGGCGCCTGGGGTTTTAGGCGCAATTGTGTGTATTCATTGTGTCGTGCTAAAGCAATAGACATGCATTTTATATAACAATCACCGCTTCAATATAAACATCCACACAATCATACATCCAAAACTCCTGCCTGCATAAAACAAAGTTAACAAGCACTTCACCCCTTATTTCTCCCATCTACAAAAACATCTAACACATTCGTTAGCATATACACCTCACTTTCGAGAGCATCTGCATAAAATTAGGTTAGAAGAATCAATCAACTTTTTAATCGGCTCAAGTCCACTAAATGGTTAAGAACCAGTCCCCAGCGGAGTCGCCAGTCTGTCGCGACCCTCTTGAGGTTGTCGGGCTCTCGAGGGCTAATGGGCCGTCCTGTCTGGTCGGACGCGGGCCTCTCCCAAGGCCCATTACCCAAATCGCAACGGAGGTATGCGTGATCGACTTTCAGTGTGGTCTAGTGACATGTGCTAAGTGTGCATGCCATGGAGTCGCCACCAATCATTTTTTTTAGAGTGTGATTGGACCACCCAATCGAATAGTTGGGAGTTTCTATTCAATTCTGCGAGAACCAGAGAAATAGTTTCGGGGACTTAGTTACACCAACTGTCAGAGTTGACGCCCTTTCGGTACCTAAGTTGACTGAATTTTCTAACCTGAGATTCATGCGGATGAGTAAGGTATGAACCCTAAATCTAAAAATTCATGCAGATAGGAGTGATTATCCTAGCAATCACAATCAGTAATAAAATGCGCAACTCAAGGAATCTAGATATGCAAATAAATCACATGACATTCCTAGTAAGGCCCTATTTATCAATCACAGCTCAAGAATGATTTAGCTGTCCTAGCCATTCTACACACGATCTAACCTAAGAAAAACATTAGGAAGCATCGAAGGAGTTCGAGAGTACTCACATGGGGTTCGCCGTGCCCTGATTTGGTCTTGGACGAGCTATCGAGCTCATGCCGACCCGATTATATTTAGGGATCCACTCGGCGTTTTACATCATGAAATCATGTGAAACAAAAACGAAAATATTCAGCAAGGGGAATTTATTGTAGATGGTGGTCGATCTAATTGGACGTCAAGACTAAAAAATATGTAGAAATTTACAAATTAAAATACTCGAATGACATTTTTTTGCCAAATTCAACTCTATGCTCGTGAAGAAACACATGCAATTGAACTTGAATTTTGACTATTTATGAGTTCAAAATGAAAAGGAAATTAAAATAAAAATGTTGACTATTTTTCTATATTTTTACGACATCGAACGCTATTTTTCTTCATTTTTCATGTATTTTTCTATTTTTGGAAAATATTAAAAAATATGACAAATTATTTTTTTTTATCAAAAATGGTTCCTTTAGCTTGGTCAAGGCTACCAAAGATGATTTTTTAATTTTTTTAAAATTTTATAGATTTTTTATGAATTTTTAAAAAATAAACTATGAAAGACTGATCAAAAATCAGGTGTCAACACACGTCACGACGATATGGGTCGATGAGGGGATGCCACATCTGGTGGCTCATCTCTTCAAGGCCTGGTATCTTCGTGACGGGTTTGATCTCTACGGCCCGGTTCGTGGGTTTGAGGGACCGCCTATTCAGGGGGTCGCTAATGCCCCCGCCTGGGACCCGATGGACATTGACACGCCTGACGGGGAGGTGGTGGATCCCGAACCCGGCACGCAGCCTGAGGTCGAGCCCGAGGAGTCTGTAGCCTCTTCTGTACAGTCCAGTAATAGTTCTTATGATGATCCCAACAACCCGGCTCCTCCGTTAGGGCCGCCGTGATCACTAGTCTGTACTGTGATCTTTTTGGTCTGTTGGTGGATCTTTTGTGGGGGTACCATTTTGGAGTAGATGTGAGTTGACCTTACCCCGACTCCTGTATCTTTTTGAGAGTCTTAGAGGGCCTCCCCGAAGCATGGGGTTGTACATATTAGCTGTTAGCTCTGTAAGGTCATGGATCATCTATTCTCATCTGTTTAGTGCTTCTGTTTTATCTGGCTGATTGTTTCTGCTTCTCTATCCCATGCTGATCTTATCCGTTTGGAAGTTGCACGTTCCGCATGCGCCATATGTTAGTAGGTCGATAGTCCGCCTGGGACGCTATCCTTCGTGACCTAGTGGCGATTTGGCAAGGGGTGTCGCGAGCTCGAGAGTCGGGGCGTGACATCCCCGCCCAAGGTGGTATCAGAGCAAGGTCAGCCTAATCCGTCTGGTCATTGGCTTGGAGTGATAAGGAGCGTTGGGAAAATGGGATAGTTAGTAGATTTATGAACTTTGTGCTTGTGATTGCTTTTGTGCTTTAAGTTTTGGGGTTGCCTTCTGACCGCGTTTGCTATGGGGTAAGCAGGACTCCGTATCATTTCTGCATAATGAGCGGACGCGGTAAGAGAGCGCCTCGAGCGCCGCGAACGAGACCTGTCAGACCGATCGAGGAGATCGTGGGTGGTAGTGGAACGCCCGCAGTTGCTGGACCATCTGGGCAGGAGCCGACAATGGCTGAGGTTATGTTAGCACTTGGAACAATTGGGGACCTCATGGGGCAGCAGGTGAGGGATATGAATGCTGCTGCCGTTGCTGCTGCTGCAACTCAACCAGTGAACCCTCCTGCTAGGGAAGTGACTGAAGGGCGTCAGGCCCAGTGGTTAATAGAGCAGTTTCTTAAGATGCAGCCGCCTAAGTTTACTGGAAGTGGAGATCCCGAAGCTGCAACCTTGTGGATCGAGGAGCTGGAAAAGGCGTTTGTCCTTTTGAGATGTACCGAGGAGGAAAGAATCATTTTAGCTGTCTATCAATTGCAAGGGAATGCAAGCTTCTGGTGGAGAGCCTCAAAGGACAGAGTTTTTCCAGAAGGTACGGCCCAGACATGGGGTGCCTTCGTGCAAGCTTTTAATGACAAGTACTTTTCACATACTGCGAGGAAACAGAAGATGGATGAGTTCCAACGCCTACGCCAGAACCAGCTAACCCTAGACCAGTATGAGGCTAAGTTCGCCGAACTTTCTAAGTATGCACCGAGGATGGTGACTGACCCCGAGGATAAGGCGAGAAGGTTTATAGACGGATTGAAACTTGAGATTCAGAGCTGGCTAGTACCTCTCTATCTGAAGGATTATAATGAAATCTATGAGAGAGCGCAGATGGTGGAACGACATCTGGCAGAGAAGTCTACCGCATCTGGATCGCGATTTACGCCCCCGAGTAGCTTTGACAGGAGGCAAGGGAAGAAACCCATGTTTAGCAACAGGAGTCGCATTCCACCTAATCGCCGAGGGGCGATCAGCAAGCCAATGTTTCGTCAGCACGAGTGGTGCAATTTGTGCCGCCAGAGGCATGGACCTGGTCCTTGCCCGTTTGGAAGTGGTGCTTGTTTTGGTTGTGGCCAGCTGGGTCATCAAGTGAAGGACTGCCCACAGAGAAAAGGCAGACAGGCGCTGCCACAACAGGGAGGACCACCGAGAGGAGCCGCGCCATCGAATTTGCAGAACCGTCCACCAGCGCAAGGAAGGGTGTTTGCTGTCACCCGGGAAGCGGCGAAGGATTCGCCGACCGTTACAGGTACGGTCCTCTTGCATAACCAAGTAGCTTATGCTTTGTTTGATCCGGGTGCTATGCATTCATTTGTTGCCGATCAGTTTGTTAAGCTATCTGAATTGAACTTGGTACCTTTGGATGTTATGTTTAAAGTTTCTACGCCTTTAAAGGATAGTGTAGTAGCTACAGTAAGCTGTCCTGATTGTAGACTGGTTGTGGATGGTCATGAGAGTAGGATAGACCTGGTCGTTCTGGAAATGTATGACTTTGATTTAATTATGGGGATGGATTGGCTGACGAAGCAAAGAGCCACGATGGATTGCTTTAATAAGGTGATTCGGTTTAATCCGATGGTAGGTACTAGCTTTGAATTTAGTGGAAATCGAGGAGGAACCTCGACTGTTATGATATCGTCGCTTGAGGCGACTCGACTGTTAGAAAGTGGTTGCCAAGGTTATTTGGCTTCTGTGGTTGATACGACTAGTGAGGAATTGAAGTTAGAGAATATTGCAGTAGTGTGTGAATTTCCAGATGTTTTCCCTCAGGATTTACCTGGTTTGCCACCAGAAAGGGAAATTTAGTTTGTTATAGAGTTAGCTCCTGGGACGGAGCCAATCTCTAAGGCGCCATATAGGATGGCTTTGTCGGAGTTGAAGGAACTCAAGGTACAGATGCAGGAGTTGTTAGATAAAGGGTTCATTCACCCTAGTGCATCGCCTTGGGGAGCACCTGTGCTATTTGTCAAGAAAAAGGATGGATCTCTGAGATTGTGTATCGACTATAGGCAGTTGAATCAGGTGACGATCAAGAATAAGTACCCACTACCGAGGATTGATGACTTGTTTGACCAGTTGCAAGGAGCGTCGTTATTTTCTAAGATCGATCTACGGACGGGATACCATCAGTTGAGAATCCGGAAAGAGGATATACCGAAATCGGCATTTAGAACACGTTATGGACATTATGAGTTTACTGTGATGCCGTTTGGTTTGACGAATGCTCCTGCCGCTTTTATGGATTTAATGAACAGGGTGTTTAGCGAGTTCTTGGATCGTTTCGTGATTGTGTTTATAGACGACATCTTAGTGTACTCAAAGAGTGCTGAAGATCATGAACAACACTTGAGGGTATTTCTGGAAACTTTAAGAGTGCATCAGTTGTATGCTAAGTTCAGCAAGTGCGAGTTTTGGCTAGCTCGCGTGGCATTTTTAGGCCATGTGGTTTCTGGTGAAGGTATTGCTGTGGATCCAGCTAAGATTGAGGCAGTTATGGATTGGCCAAGACCTACGACTGCTACAGAAATTAGAAGTTTCTTGGGTTTGGCAGGTTATTACAGATGATTTGTGGAGAGGTTTTCAGCTATAGCCTCGCCTTTGACTAAGCTGCTGAAGAAAGACACGAAATTCGAATGGACAGACAAGTGCGAGCGTAGTTTTCAGGAGCTTAAGCATAGGCTAACTACAGCTCCTGTTCTGACAATTCCGTCTGGTCCTGGTGGTTATGAGATTTATAGCGATGCTTCGCTTAGAGGATTGGGTTGTGTCCTGATGCAACATGGTAGAGTAGTAGCGTATGCATCTCGTCAATTGAGACCTCATGAGTTGAATTATCCCACACACGACCTGGAGTTGGCTGCGGTCGTGTTTGCTTTGAAGATCTGGAGACACTATCTGATTGGTGAAAGCTTTCAAGTGTATACTGACCACCAGAGTCTGAAGTATCTGTTCTCTCAGAAGGAGTTGAACATGAGACAGCGTCGATGGATGGAATTACTTAAAGATTATGACTGCGAGATTCTGTATCATCCGGGTAAGGCGAATAAGGTTGCAGATGCCCTGAGTAGAAAATCAGTGATTGCTCAATTACGTGTTCGTGAGTGGCGTTTGCTAGAACAAGTAAGAGATTCAGATTTCAAGTTTGAGATAAGTCACCTGTCAAGTCTTGTGGCAACTTTGAGAATCGATCCAGAGGTTCAGGTTAAGATTAAGACCCTGCAGTCTACAGATCCAGTCATTCAAAAGATCATTCAGGAGGATTCAGCTAAGCGAAGGGTCGATTTCCAAATAGCTGAGGATGGAATACTGAAGTTCAGAGGACGTTTGGTTGTGCCTGCCGATGAGAATCTAAGGGAAGAGATCTTGTCGGAAGCACATCGTAGTAATTATAGTATTCATCCTGGGAGTACAAAGATTTATCAGAACCTGAAGCAGCATTATTGGTGGAATGGCATGAAAGCAGACATAGCCAAGCATGTGGCTAAGTGTTTGACCTGTCAGCAGGTCAAGGCGCAGCATTGTAAGCCTGGAGGATTGCTGCAGCCTTTGGAGATTCCGGAGTGGAAATGGGAACATATCACGATGGACTTTGTCATGGGATTACCAAGGAGTCAAAGAGGACATGATTCAATATGGGTAGTAGTGGACAGATTGACGAAGTCAGCACACTTTATTGCAGTGAGAAAGGATTTTGCTTTAGACAGGTATGCAGAACTTTATGTGAGACATATTGTGAGGTTACATGGAGTGCCAGTGACGATCACTTCTGATCGAGACCCTAAGTTCACTGCCACGTTTTGGAAGAGTCTGCAAACTGCCTTAGGGACAAAGCTGCAGTTTAGTACAGCCTATCACCCGCAGACAGATGGACAGTCTGAAAGGACAATTCAGACCTTAGAGGACATGTTGAGGGCATGTGTTTTGGATTTTAATGGCAGTTGGGAAGAACAGTTGCATTTGGTTGAATTTGCCTACAATAACAGTTACCAGCAGAGTATAAAGATGGCACCTTTTGAGGCATTGTATGGCAGAGCTTGTAGAACGCCAGTCTGTTGGGAAGAAGTGGGTGAACGAAAGATCACCGGCCCTGAACTAGTGGAACAGTCAATGGAAGCGATTAAGGTGATTAGAGACCGACTGAAGACAACGCAGAGTCGCCAGAAAAATTATGCAGATAGGAGGCGCAGACCTTTGGAATTTCAAATAGGCGACCATGTTTTTCTGAAGGTGTCGCCTATGAGAGGGACATCTCGTTTTGGCAAGAAAGGGAAATTGAGCCCAAGGTACGTAGGACCGTTCGAAATCCTAGAGCGGATTGGAAATTTAGCCTATTGTCTTGCGTTACCGCCGAGACTTGCCCAAGTGCATAACGTCTTCCACGTGTCGATGCTGAGGAAGTACGAACCGGACCCCGCTCATGTGCTGAGTTACGAAAGAGATTGACCTGGACGAGCGGGCCTCGTACGTGGAACGACCAGTCAGGATTGTGGATAGGAAAGAACAAGTACTCCGGACCAAGACGATCCCTTTGGTCAAGGTAATTTGGCAACATCATGGTACCGAAGGAGCTACCTGGGAAAGCGAGGAAGTTATGAAGAGTAGTTACCCTTATCTTTTTGAATAGTTCGAACTATGCTGTAATTTCGAGGACGAAATTTCCTAAGTGGGGGAGAGTTGTGACGTCCTGGAAATCCCAGTTTCTGTAAGATTTGGAATTCGATATAAGAATGCTATATGGAATTATAGTCGACAATATTTTGGACCGTCAGGACCGAAGTGACGATAAATCGGACGAATTTCGAAATTTTGATCGTTTTAGATTAGGGATCGATTTCTTAGTCATTTTAAATTAGATTTTCGATTTTGCGCCCGAACCTAATCCCGACCAAGCCTAGCCAGTGAAAATTCAAAATTTTTCCGTCCGCCCAGTACGCCAAATTTTCATTCAGTCCCGGCATGGCCAAAAGACCATTTTGCCCCTACCCTAATTGGTATGAGACAAAGGCCATTAAGCCATTGGATAAGTCACCCCCCAAAGTCTTCATTTGGGACCCCCAATCTCTCATTCCCATGCAACCCATCAATGTACGTCGCTTCTCTCTCTCTCCTCCCGCTGCTCTTCTTCCTTTCTGCTTCTTTCCTTGCGTTTTTGGCGACAACCCACGGCCGAGCGGCAATCTTCCTTCGTTCTTCGACCGGCCGCCGTACGCCGCCGGGCAGCCGCGGGAAAGCTCAGCAGAATCAGACCCTGTTTTTGGGTGTTCTGACCCGAGGAGTCCAGTTCCTTTCCCGGCCGCTTGCGACGCCACTAGGCCTGGCCACCACCTCACGGCGGACCACCAAGCTCCCCTCGACCGGTTCGAACCAGCCCCGCCGCCCGTCGTCCGCCGGAGCCGCCGCGGTAAGCCCTAACACAACCGGTGCTCTGCTTTGAGCCCGGTTCGGTGTTTTCTTCACCCCGGCCGTTTCCGACGGGCCCGCCGCTCACCACCACCGAAAATAGACTCCCCTGACTCCACTCTTACTTTCCCCAGCTCGTGGTAGCTCGTCGTCACCGGTGGAGCTCGCGGGAAGCCCCGAAGTCCTCCTCTGTTCTCGGCCGCGACACACTCTGTTTCCTGCCGATTTTGTGGGTGGCTGCACCGCCGCCCTCCGCCGGTCCTAGCTGAGCCCCTCCGACCCCTAGGTAAGTCTAGTACCCTTGGCCGACCTCGCCGTGGCTCGTGGGATCGAGAACCACCCTAAACCGCCCTGTTTCCCCTATTTTGCTCACTGGACAGGTTCTGTTTCGCCGCCGACCGCCGCTCGCCGGAGCTCCGTCGCCGGCCACCTATCCCGGCGACCTCGTGGGACCTGTCTGAGGTGTTCCCGAGGTTTGGGTCCGAGTTGTCGCACGGTTACCCTTTTTGGTTCTCGAGAACCGCCGCCACCGCCGCCACCGTCGTCGCCGTCGACCGTCGGGATCGCCCGAGCTCACTCTCGCTGTGAGTTGACCCTAACCCTTAGTTAGGGCGCTAATTGCGCCTAGAATTAGTCGATTGTGAAATTTGGGTACTCGATCGGGGCCGGTTTAGTTAGAAATTGGGTTAGATTAAATGGCCGA
The DNA here is from genome assembly GCA_021437785.1 of Rhodomyrtus psidioides. Taxonomy (NCBI): domain Eukaryota; kingdom Viridiplantae; phylum Streptophyta; class Magnoliopsida; order Myrtales; family Myrtaceae; genus Rhodomyrtus; species Rhodomyrtus psidioides. Next base: position 13,511,892 of record JAILYB010000003.1, on the reverse strand, counting down.
TCGTTTAGGTTAATTGAGGTAATTTTATTATCTGTGGATAATTGTGATAAAATTTGTGATTGATTGATTGGGTGATAATTCGTAGATTGTGGTTCAATTACGAGCGAACGATTGGAGTGTTAAATCAATCTGGTTAATAATTGTCATGGCACGAATTGAGCTTGATATTGCCTGATTGAATTGATTGCTCGTGATATTAGTCATTAACCTCATGGGTTTGATCACCTCGTTGACATGCCTGACTGAATGTCTTGATTGGCCGTGGGCCGAGTCTGATTGCATGTCTGTATGAATATTTGGCATTAATCAAAGATAATTAATGAATCGATTGCCAAGTGTGAATTGTGTGGTCACATGAGGGACAGATGACGAGTACCTGGCAAGTTCATTTGGTACTGTTTGTGCACTTACTGTACCTATTGTAAACGACTTGTCAGAAGCACGATAATTCATGCCCCGTGCCAGACGTACGGTCTTAAGGAATTATCGGATGCCGGTCGCTGCTTGTGATGGACCGACGCCCCGTTTAGGGATGCCTGCTGGCTGGTGCCGTGCTGGGTGCACTGGATACACCGCCTGTAGTAGCCGTCGTTGAGAGGGAAATGAGACGTAGTCCGGTTCTGCCGGAAGGACGCTAGATCGCACTAAAGTGCTGGATCGCGTTGTGGAATTGGATCACGCCAGCGTCGTGGGTCATCTAAAATAAGTGAATGGTGTGGTGCCTGATGTATATTGGAATTATGATGCCTTGATGGTTGTTTAATATGTTATAACTATGTCCTGTTGAGTTATGCGACTGAATTGTATGTTGGTTGTGGTGCTTAGTATATTCTGGGCGAATCAATGTCCTAACTGAGATTAGGCTTGATTCACTGAGATTTATTTCTCACCCCGTCGTGGGTTAACCTTTCAGGTCCGAAGTAATGGAAAGGCCCGTGCGATTCGGTACCCCTACCCACTCGTCTCACGATGTCACGTCTCATCCGGTTCTAGGTACGGATCAGGTCTGGGAGCGTCACGTCACGACGATATGGGTCGATGAGGGGATGCCACATCTGGTGGCTCATCTCTTCAAGGCCTGGTATCTTCGTGACGGGTTTGATCTCTACGGCCCGGTTCGTGGGTTTGAGGGACCACCTATTCAGGGGGTCGCTAATGCCCCCGCCTGGGACCCGATGGACATTGACACGCCTGACGGGGAGGTGGTGGATCCCGAACCCGGCACGCAGCCTGAGGTCGAGCCCGAGGAGTCTGTAGCCTCTTCTGTACAGTCCAGTAATAGTTCTTATGATGATCCCAACAACCCGGCTCCTCCGTTAGGGCCGCCGTGATCACTAGTCTGTACTGTGATCTTTTTGGTCTGTTGGTGGATCTTTTGTGGGGGTACCATTTTGGAGTAGATGTGAGTTGACCTTACCCCGACTCCTGTATCTTTTTGAGAGTCTTAGAGGGCCACCCCGAAGCATGGGGTTGTACATATTAGCTGTTAGCTCTGTAAGGTCATGGATCATCTATTCTCATCTGTTTAGTGCTTCTGTTTTATCTGGCTGATTGTTTCTGCTTCTCTATCCCATGCTGATCTTATCCGTTTGGAAGTTGCACGTTCCGCATGCGCCATATGTTAGTAGGTCGATAGTCCGCCTGGGACGCTATCCTTCGTGACCTAGTGGCGATTTGGCAAGGGGTGTCGCGAGCTCGAGAGTCGGGGCGTGACACTAAAGAGACGACGTTTAGACGAATTCTGAAGTTCAGTCGGTTTAGATTAGGTTTCGAATTTTTAGTCGCCGTAAATTAAGATTTCAATCCTCGCGACCCGAGCCTAATCCCGACCGAGCCTAGCCCATGGAATTACCAAAATACCATTCATCCATTGTACCGAAATTCGTTTCAGTCTCGATTCGCCAAATGACCAAAATGCCTTAGATATTTGCTAATAGGATAAAATTGTGCCCAAAAGTCCTTGTGGGCCCCACCTTTCCATCTCATCTCAGCCCACACTCTCTCTCTCTCTCTCTCCTTCTGCTCGCGCGACCCCCTCCCCCGACCGAACGTCTACCTCCCCTCTTCGTCCTCCTCCCGTCGGATTTGCGCCGACCACCGCCCCACTTCTGACCACCACCACCTTAACCAATCGTCCGCCGTCCCGTAGGGCCAAGACCGGCCGCCGGACGGCCGCGAAATAGCCGCGGGACCTCCTCCCTTGTTTTTCGCCCCACGGACCCGAGGACGTCGGGGCTTACCCCTGCCGTTCGCGACGTCGCCGCCGCCACCCACCACCTCAGCGACGTCCCTCAACCTTCCCTCGACATCCTCAAGCTAGTCCCACCGCCGATTAGCCACCGGAGCCGCCGCGGGAGCCGCCCGAAGCCACGGTGCCCTGTTTTAGGGCTCGGTTCGATTTTTCTTCGATCCGGTCGTTTCGCCGCCCACCACCTCTCATCGCCGCCGCCGACGAGCTCCCCACATCCTCTTCCACCCTCCCTCAGCTCGGCCGAGCTCGCCGCCGCGCGTGGGGCCCGGATTCGCCTCAAATCACCGCCCCTATTTTCGGCCGCGCGAACCCCCTACTCGGGCCGGTTCTGTTCGCCGCCGGTTCAGCCACTTCGGGCCGCCCTCCGCTATGCTCGACCTGTCCCGAAGACTTCCCTCGACCCCTTGGTGAGATCCCCGGCCTTGGCCGGCCTCGTCCCGGCTTGTGGGGCCGTGAATCGCCGAAAAATAGCGCGGAAACCCTGTTTTGATAGTTGGCCGGTTCTGTTTTAGGCCGTCGCCGCTCGCCGGAGCTTCACCGTCGCCGGCCACCTGTCCCGGTGACTTCGCGAGACTTCCTTGAGGCATTCCAGGGATTTTAGATTTTTCGCCGCCGCCGGCCGTTGAGACCGCCCGAGCTTAATTTGATTGTGAGTTGACCCTAACCCTTAGTTAGGGCGCTAATTGCGCCTAGGATTAGTCATTTGGTCAATTGTGGTATTTAGGTACACGATCGGGGCCGGTCTAAATAGAAATTGGGATTAGGATAAATGGCCGATCGATTTGGTTAGTCGGATTGATTAAATTGTCTGTGGCTAGTTGTTGTTAGAGAATTATTGATTGATTGATTGATTGGGCAATGGATTGCCGCTGTTTGATCGCGAGTGAGCGATAGGCTAGAGACGAGCGAGCGATCGACGACGTTTAAGTCGGATTGACTAATAAATAATTACTGCACGAAGTGAGCCTTATGTGGCCTATGGGGACTTGTTTTCTTGCTATTTCCTTATTTTGATTTATTGGATCGATTGTCTCGCTAGAATGACTGATTGGATGTTTGTGTGTGCATTGACTGACTGAACGTTCATTTGGGGATTAATGACCTCGTCTGTGATTGTGGTGACTAGTGGTTAGTCTGCATTTGCATATGACCGTGTGCGAAGTTAAAATACATATTTTAGCATGAAAATGGCATTTGGCCAAGATTTGTACATGCCGAGTGAGCATCTGGCTTTAACCAAAGATAATGAAATGGGTTGATTGCTGGATGAGGATTGTATGGTCATATGAGGATAACGATGAGCATTCCTGACAAGTTCGTGTCGTACCAATCTGATGGAATCAAACGACTTGCCGAAAGCATGACAGCTCTGATCCGGTGTTAACTAGTACGGATGCAGAGTTGGTCGGATGTCGGTCGCAATGGAGGTTGAACCGACGCCCCGTATAGGGATGCCTACTTGTTGGTGCCGTGCCAGACGCACTGGATACACCGCTTGTAGTAGCCATTGCCGAGAGTAAAGGAACGTAGCCCGGTTTTGTCGGTAGAACGCTGGATCACACTGAGGTGTTGGATCGCGTTATTTGTGAGAGTCGAATCACGCCCTCTTTTGCGTAGATCCTCTCATGTGCCGGAGGCACGATCATCGTTAATAAATGGACTTGTGTGATGTCCTGTGCATATTTGTGAATGTAATGCTGTGATTGACTGATTGGGTGATTGACTGTTGAGTTGAATCAAGCATTACATTGTGTGTGGCTTAATGCTAGTAAGTATGCATGTGAATAATCATTTTGTTATGGCTGTAATTGGGTGCTATAGGTGGTGTTATGATGTGTAATATCTCTGTTAGGATGCTTTGGGCGAATCCGTTTCCTAACCGAGCTTAGGCTTGATTCACTGAGATTTATTCTCACCCCGTCGTGGGATAACAATTTCAGGTCCCTTCTGACGGAACTTTGCGGATGCCAAGGATTGGCTGTTGGAGTAGTCGGTTGAAATAAGTGAGAAGTTGACCTCACCTGATCAAGTGACCTTTTGAGGTTTTGTCTAGTCGCCCCGAAGTATGGGGTTGTGTGCATTCGTTAATATTAATAAGGTCTTGATTGGTTTGCTGGTATGTATGTTCTATGATTGATTCTTTATGAATGACGGTTGTGACTACCTACTGCTTTATCCCATGTAAATCTTTGTCAGGGAGTTTTAAAACGTTTCCGCATGCGTAGTTAAGTGATAGGTCGATAGCGTGCCTGGGAAGCTATCTCTATGAGCTCGTGGCGATTTGGCAAGGGATGTCGCGGGCTCGAGAGTCGGGGCGTGACAGTAGGACATTAATTCTTTCTTTCCTTTTTCTGACCACCTCAAGGGTGAAAGAAATTACTTATGGAGATATACTGAAATCTCTACTACTGATCAACATCTGCATATCAACATGAGATAAGGATTGCTTATGACCATCTATTTAATCGATCTCATGCTGTGGGTGAGTTGGATTTACACTTTGTCGAATAAAAGACGCAAATATGCAAACAGGTTGGAAATTAGGCCCACACGTACCCGGAATTTCGGAAGATGCAATGCTCCTATTGTAGTTTTCGCTTATTAGAGTTCAATTGCACGTGAATCAGTCGCATCATCAACTTAACTAATGGGATCAGATTTCATCACCTTCGAAAAGGCTTGTGATTATATGGTTTTAGATGCAATTCATCCTTCTCTTTTCTCTTTAGCGAGAAAAAAATTGGAATTTGAAGTCCAAATGAGAGATCATCAGCATCTCCCATTTTAGGCGGGACAAATTTAACAATGTTGAGTATGGATTTCTTGCTGTCAACGTTCATTAGTAGATAACCTATCTATCTCTCAAAAATGAGTGCGTGAAATCTAAGTCCTCTGCATGTTTCAAGACTACAACATTAACGTGGAAACTGACACGATCTGGCAAATAAGTCGATGAGAAATCACCAGAGAAATAAACAAGAAATATTATAGGAGACAAAAGATTTACATGGCTCAATCAAGTGTTGATACTTACATCCACGTGCAGAGCCAGCAATAAATAATTCACTATAATCAGAGAATTAGAGTTATAATCGCTCACATAATCGAGTATTTTCCACATTACACTCAAACCCAGAGTGTTTAGAAATAAACAACTCAATTAGATGTACAAAATCTGACCCAAAAAAAAAGATGTACAATTCACAGCACAAAAAAACAAAATCTGTCGCATTTCGATCTCCTCGGCGGCTTGAATAGGAAAGGCTAGTAGTGTGTTACCCTTCCAGCCTTCCAAGCCATGGTACGTGCAAAGAAGGAACTTCGAAGGAAATTCCTTGTAAGCCTTCTAGTTTGAAGTGTCTTAAGAAACTTTGCCGTCTCCCGTGCAAAACTTTGCAGGCCTCTGTTCATCTTCTCCTTGGCAACGAGAAGTCATCCCCTGAACACAATTTGTCATGTAAGTTGTAACGTCTGAACCTAAAATATCATTGTGGCTTTATAGAAGACAACTTAGTTAAATAAAGCATTTAACTGGATAAGAAGTTCATTTCTGGGACGAAAAGTTTCAAAAAGAAAAAAAAAAAAAGGAGTGCCCGAGCAAGCTCGATTAAGAAGAACTCTTAGGGAATCGAATGGCTGAAAAGTCGGATAATCTGTTAGTTGATCGAAATTTTATCGAGGGTAAGGTTCGTGATTATTTTGTTCAGTTTCATTCGCATTTTTCTAAGTGTGGAACCTTCCTCCTTCAATGTAAATGCTGACTTATTACTATTCTTCCTTAATTATATTTCAGTAAGTGATGAATACACTTCAATCTGAATCTACTTGCGCATTGATCACTAGAAACCAACATCTATTATAAAATAGTAACATGCTGCAAATCTCGTCGAGCGATCATCAAGAAAGACTTGACTACATTTGATTCAAATCGTTAATGAATTAATCGCACTTTTTCAAATTTTAGAGCTTGATTACAAATTAAGCTAAAAGTAAAGATTTTTGTACGCAATTTCCTACGGTAAAAAGAAAAGAAGAGAACGGATGTCGACCGATAAGGGCGTTGAACGAAAAAGAAACCCAATGGGATGCTTGGATGACTAATGAAAATGAGGATGGCGGGTTCTAAGCAGTTATGCTGACGTGGCAAATGATAGAGGATTTGCTTGTTTGGCGCATTAATGGTCAATCAATTAGAAGTCGGTTATCATTTTAAAAGTCATTTATGCCTAACTTTATTGGTTTATCAGCTAATGCGAATTACCTTTTTACCATATACGGTAATAATTTATCGGATGGCTATGTAACTTTTTTTAGGCGAAGAGACTATTCCACCCCTGATTTTCAGTTCTCATCGGCTCGTCAATGAGAGAGGGGAAATTGGAAATAGAATCACTTACCTGGATAAAAATCTTCCTCATCTCAACCTCTGACTGTCCCCAGTAGCTTCCACTCGTCAGTAAACTAGACAAGTTTAAAAAAGACAAAAAACAAAGGTGAGAACTTACGATGCTTCCCGCGTCGGGCTATTTGAGAAGCAGAGGCAAGCGACAAAAAATAATAATGGACGAGAATGGCATTAATTGGAGCTCACCAATTTTATGCTGATAACTTTTTTATTGTTGTATTGAGATCACCCTCCCAGTTCTCACCCAATTTGTATCTGAACAGTGTCCCATATTTCAGTTGTGGCGTGCGCAGCTTACCCTTGGAAAAGATCGTCATTTTGGGGCACTCTTCCACTTCAATCCACGACAAGGATGGAAAACTCAAGATGCAACTTGTGGTGGAGGAGAAGCATTCTAGGTTTGGTAGATTTTGGAGTGTCAACCATTTTAGCATCCCAAAAGAAATCACTATTTCCTCTCCTTTATCATCACTTGTCACCACTTCTTTCATTTTTTCACATCCTATTATAGTCATGTTCGTGAGATGAACCAAATTCGTGATCGCTGAAACTGTCATTAGATGTACTAATCCAGAGCTACTCTTCACCACTAACTTCGTCAAATTACAGATGGATGTCTCGATTGGAAATAATGTTGTCAACCTGGGACATTCCCAAACCTCAAGTTTGTCAATACTCTGAAGAATTTTTGCCACTAAACAGTCTTTCCTCCACACACACTTTAGGTTGTGTAGCTTGCTTAACTTCAGTTTTCTTAAATGTTCAAGCACCGAACATTTTCCCTTGTCAACAAGCCCTTCATCAGGGAATAATTCTTCAAAAGAACTACAGAAGAACTCAAGGCTTTGTAGGTTCCGAAATCTCTGTAAGAGGGATATGGGAGGAAAGACGGCATTTTCATCATGAAAACATGCCAATGTTAGTGCTTTTGGCTTGCCAAAGATGTCCTCAGAAAATTGTTCATTCTGTATCATTTGTATATCCTTATTGACTAATGAAAGTCTCTCTAAGGTGGAAATGCCCTGCAAAATTGCCAATACGATGAAAGAAGTAAAATAGACAAGATTCGGCAGTAAATCATGTGCTGTAAAAGGCAAGCCTAAGTAACGTGATGCACTCATATTGTTACTAAAATATATGGGATTCCTTATGTTGTCTAAAAACTATAAGAAAAGGGGTTTCGAGTTTTCCTTAGTATGCAGTGGACATGGAACATAACGGGTGAATTAAAGAATAAAGAAGAATACAGTGAATTAGGGTTCCAATGTTTTTATTTCTAAAATGAATTTAGAGTATGTCGTATAGAGATTGTACAAAAAAAAAAAAGAGAAGACAAGTTTTTTTTTAAGGTAAAGTAAGTGTGCATAAAACTTTCCAAACATGCCAAGTACAAAAGAAATGCCAAACACAAAAACCTCGAACCCATCAAGACACTTGGATGTGTCCTAAGGGGTGCAAAGGTGTAAGACATTGCAAGATACAACCATGGCTAACCATACGGACCAAGATAGGCTAAGCAACGCCCGAACAAACTAAAATCGAACTGCACAAGGCAACCTACAAACCAGAGCAGCCGGCCAAAACATAATCTAGAGAAAAAAAATAGAAAAAACAAAGAACTAAGTAGCAATATGGCCATCTTCAAAAATGAAGGTGGCGATGCCCCAATCACCTTTCGTCATGTAGAAGACAATCCCCACAATAGAAGAGAAGACAAGTTCAATGGCGAGAAATTTGAGAACAATGGAGAGGACCATGTGTCAAGTCCTCATTGACTTTCTGATATTAGAAATATCTTGTATTATCAACATAGGCAAGGGATATCATGCTAGCATCATGATATGATTAGTATGCAGTGAACATAAGATTCGTAAGTGCTTTAAAGAGCAAAATAGAAACTTAGGGAGAATAGTTGTAGTCATACCCTCTCAAATGAAAAGTGTGTTTCTTGGTCTAAAATGTCCTGATGATCATCTCCCTGAGGCCACTTGTTCTTGGTTGCCACAAAAGGAAACATGTTTAGTTTGCCACAGTGTGTCACTCGCAATTTCTTCAAGAATGACCAGTTCAAAGTAGGCAAGTTAGGGCAAAAACTCTTAAGTTGTGGCATCTCATGGAACACCAAAGAGGTTAATTGCGGGAAAAGTACTTGAGCAGTTGTGGAGTGTGGAGTGCCATCCCCACTCGCAACTATTTCCTTGATTGCACAAAACTCCACTCGTAGTTCCTCAAATTGGTTTAAACTTGTAGCCACCCAATGCGGAAACACATTTTCAAGGCTCTTACAATTCTCAACCTCCACTTTCCGTAAATATTCAAAAGTGAGAGTATCTTGAGGACTATCTGTCCATATTTTGCTTAAATATTCCATGTGAGAGAGAAACATCGACTTAAGCTTAGGAAATTGTACCTGCCATATGCGAAAAAAATGGCACCATAAATTTGATGACATTGAATTACGAACTTACTTTCCTCCCACAATTCACAAAAATTCTAGAACTTGATAGTGACACAATCAAGGAGAGGTCGCTTGATGCTTTCATTTTAATGTACTGATGACTAAAAAGGGCGAGTATATTGCATTGGAACAGGCATGAAATGCGATGCGACAAAATAAACTACCTTACGGTCTGTACCACCCTTTAATACGCATGCACAAAAAATAAAAAGAAAAAAGGAGAACATTTCACTGAATTACGATCCAAAGAACGCAATGACGATCTCAAATAACACTTGAATACTTCTACAATTTTCCTAAAAATTTCGCGTGACAAGAAATTTTAAGCCAAGTTTCTCACACTAATAAGGATCACCGGGAAAATGCAACTAGTCTTCGTGAACAAATAAAACATGTTATGCAAAAATAGATTCTAATTTTAAAAAAAAATGAAACGATTATTTTAGCTGCTATGAATTGTTCAATTAAGAATTTTCTTACACCCGTTAATCCCTGGAATTTTCACTTCATCGTGAATCACGTTATTGCCACTTGTCCCTACCAAAAAATCAGGCCACTAGTTTCATGCTTCTTTACCTTTGATTTCAGTGATTGGGGAGATTTCAGTAATTATGAAGTTTTAGTCGGTGGTGACACCTATCTACAATTTTAGTTTAATCAATTTGTGATGGGTAACCAATTTCTTATCCTTGACTGATAACATTGTGTGGAGTGTTGAGGATTTCAGAGGCCAAAACAAATGAAAGGGGAAAAAAAAAGCAGATGTCGCATTACAACTTCCGTGGGTGCTTCCATTTGACAAGATGTATGATCTAAACATCAAAAGCATTGGATAAAGAAAGAGAAGACTGACCTGTAGAGTAAAAAGTGAAGGAGTGCGGTGGTCTATCTCCATCAAAGGTTGCCAAGTTAAACTCCTCATCTTGGGACAGTAGGCGATGGCCAGCTCTTTTAAGCTGGGGCATTCCAGCGAACAGTTCTTCCCTGAGAGAAAATTAGTCATATTGGGCAAGCATTCCAGCTTCATCCGATAAAGACGAGGGAATGTAATCTTCTCCACTGTGCTTCCCTGCCCTTCTTCCTCTGCGATCACTCCTTCCATTTGACCACACTCCTTTATTTCCATCCAGTATAAATTGGCAAGACACCGAGCCATCGATGGAGTGAAAGCATGCCTCAAGTTGCTGCATTTATAAAGGGTGAGCTTAAATATCACATCGAAGCGCAGCGCCCCTTGACGATGGTTGTTCCATAGTCGCCGCAACTTTGGTAGATTGACCAAGTGTAGATATTCTAAGAAAGATAGCACTCGAGTGCTTCGCGCACCCTCCAGCCCATCAAGATTGAATACTTCTTCTACCGACTCGCAATCGCGCACTTGTAAATTGTTCAGTTTGTTTAAAACAAGCATCAATCTAGATGGAATAGCGTTAGTAAATGATGGACATTTATCCACCACTAGAGATCCTAATTCCCAAGAGGGCTTGATGGGAATAAGTCCTCCGTGCCATTTTTCAATTAGCTCAGGAAACTCAGACAGCCGCATCAACTTTACTCCCGCAACCGTAGCCTGTTGGAAAAAAGCATCATTAAATGTAAACTTCTAGTTAGCAAAATGCAGCAAGACCATCTAATTTCACAGAATTTGATAACCGATGCATACCATTTTTTTAAACATATTTTGGATGGTGATGTTGAGGTTTTCCTCCCAAAACCACACTTCTGTTGAGACTTGTACTCTCTCCAATTTTGGCGCCTTTATTGGTCCCTCAGAGAAGAACTTCATGCTCGGACATCCACTCACAATGACATCTTCCAAGAGTGGGAACATCAAAGTGCATTTACTTGAGCTGAAACTTCTCAAACCAGCCAACCCATCAAGCTCTATATACTTCAATTGTTTGAAATCCACCACAATCCCCTCCTCACCTCCATCATCACGAATGACTTCTGTCAACATTTTACATTTACTTATCCTCAATTTCGTGAGTTCCACCATATTTCCAGCTATTGTCGGTGTGAACATCTTCGATAACCCATCACAACATGACACATCTAGAGTCTTGACATGTTGAAAAAATCTTGATAATGGTAGTATTACATTTAGCTCGCGCCATGGGCCTTCTTTGGCTTCCACAATGTTGCTCAGCTCTTCTATATCAGAATTGCATACAATCAGCTCTTGCAAGTTGGTTAAACTCCGAACAAGATGACATGTGGATATTGCAGATTCCTTCGAGAAATGATTAAGATTGAGAACTTTAACCTTGCAGAAGAATTCTCCATCCCGAAAATGCCCATGCCATAACTCCATCCCTCCATATAAATCCAATTTTAACTCTTGCAGATTGGAGAATGCGCCCTGAGAAATTAGTCAAATCAAAATCTAAAACCAGCTTAGTTAAAAGAGTGTTCGTGTATTATGGTATAAGTCCTGCATGTTAAGATGTTTGAGTCTCACGCAATTCAACGGGAGGAAATGCACGCCCCATGCAATAGACATGCAATAGTTCGGGTTTCTCATTTCGTTGTTGTTGTTAGTGAAAAAAATGAATGTTTCATAAACAAAAACCAAATTCATGTAGCAACTAAGAACAAGGAATATTCCCATCACATAATATCATCGTACATTAATGAGATAAAAATAATATTTTACATTCAACACATTTGATTCGGTTTTTAACCATCAAATCCACTTGAGAGACCACCGCGGACCGCGGTGATGTGACGTCCACGGCTATGAACCACGTACTTGCCATCAGGGCCCCATTGCTAGCAGCAACCCCTCTCTCTCTCTCTCTTCAATTAAGTTCCTTATCTGTGTGTTTTTCAGTTCATTAATCGTTTGGGCTTATGGGCTGAAAATAGGTATAGCACAAGCCCGTTAAGACCAAAACATAGTTGGGCTTTAATTTCCCAGACCTATTCCAACCCGTTTTACGGAGCAATTGCTCCAAAAACTGCAACAGGCAACCAGTTGAACAAGAGCCAAGGTAGTCGATGCACATTGCCAAACTGGGGCTCAAAACTCATATCCAATTATCCAACCCCTCCCTCATTTGCAAAGTTCAACCCATTCAATCTTATCTTTGACTTGGGATCTGAGGATCAAGCACTACCAAGATAGGCGATTTGGCAGGCTCGTTGCTATATCCAAATAGTCAAGACTACAAAAAGGCAGCTTCAGAAAATCAACTCTCTATACATTGATCATGATTTGTGTGTACATTTATCCAATTCTAGCCATGAGCTGGAAAGCTATCAAATCCCCATCCATTTTACAGACTTCTTGTACGCACGTTTGCACTCAAGTAAATCCCTACATTCCCGTTTGCACAAATTGCAGCCATTAATCTCAACAAAAATGTCACATCTTTCCGTTTTTTATGCATAAAACCAGGCATCTTTACAAAGTCCAAATTACATAACACACATGCCACGTATTTTAAATATTCATGGTGCTTAAGAGAGAGCTGAACCATCGAAATTAGCCTAAATCACTTCCAATTTACCGTCGAAGCAGCAATAAATTAATTAATAAAAAAATCTTGGGTTGTACCTTTTCTATCAAGAAGAGAGGTTGTTTATGAAGTGGCATATCATTCTCAGGTTGCGAAGCAAGTATCTCCACTTTGCCACAGCCATCCACCTTCAAGGTCTTCAATGCAGGCCAACATAAACCATGTGTTCCTGTGTAGATGCACTTCAACTCTGATAGACGCTTAAGCTTGAGGGAGGTTAACTTAGGGAACACATCCCTGGGAACTCGTCCTTCCTTCTCAATCAGTTCCACAATGCCACCACATTTATCGATCTTCAAATACCACATTTATCGATCTTCAAATCCTCAAGTTGCGTTAGATCTCTAGCTACTGGTCCTGGAAACAGAGAGATGAGGCTATTGCATTCGGAAACGGTAACAGAATGGAGATATGTGAATTCGACTTGACTGTGAAGTTCCTCATCCCATACACGCCTTAGCTTTGATAATCCCTCTAACTCCAACTCTTTTAACGGTAAACGAGCAACGGGATGTCCATCTAGAAGATTCAATGACTGCTGTTTGAAAACAACTTCAAGCGAATCACATGATTCTACCTTCAAACTTTCCAAGCTCTTGAGCCGTCCAAGAATGTCAGAAGGAACAATGTTCACTAGCTTATTGCATCCATCAACACTGAGCGACTTTAGTTTGTTGAAAGACTCTGTAGCAACTTGATTGTCCCATATTGTCTCAATGCTATCCATGTTCCAAATACTCAATGTCTCCAAGCTAGGAAACGTAACCTACGGTATTTGCTCAAGAAATCAGTGATTCTGTTAATTTGAAAAGTTCATGAATACATATGGAAGAAGCGGTGGTCCTAACAATCTTTGTCTATTGATTGTGGTCGCATGCTCATCTTGCAGAGATCATACCAAAGATTGCACAGACCACACAAAACAACACAACAATCAGAGCTTTTCTGTTTATGTTTTGACATATTATTAGTCTCTCCATATTTTTTAAGGACAGTTCAAAAGGCAACATGAAATATTTGAAAGCAAAAAGGACGATATTCCTTAAATTTGTTTGACTTGTCCATGTTAGCAAATTCCTTTTTTTCATTTTACTAAAAGTAGTTTCACTATTTCATTTTGGACCAGTTTAACTTCAAAATTAGTGTATTATTCCCCATACTCTGTTTGTTAGCTTGTTAGGTTTGTATTAATTTTACTAATTTACTCAAATTAAACACGTGTGATATAAATAATATTGCAATTTATTAAGTTATAGTTTTTAATTTCTCCAAAATATATATGAAATATGTCAAGGACATCATTACTTCCCGTTAAAGTCAATATCATATTAACAAGAGGGTAGCATGTTCTGTTTTTCATCACTCGAGTAACACTATTTGCAATTACTGCGAAAACGAAATTCATCCATCCGTCAAGTTTCAAAATAGCTAAAAGTAATTGTACACGATGTGAGGACTAGTAGAATTCTATAATAACAAACAAAACATAAGAACTAAAAGGCTGGCTATTTATAATATGAATTAACATGTTTGCAAATGATTATCTGACAAATCCGAAAATGATATGAATTGCCACAAATTTAATACACGTGAATTTTATAGTAAAATTCAAAAATATAGTGTTCTCCAATGACGTCGCTATATCACAAAATCTTTTACTATATAGTTACCAGGAGTGACTTTAACCACATAATCGGAGAGTTGACAATTGAGCTCATTGGAGATTAATTATCCAACGTTTGCGTGTATAGGGACTCTACATTATATTCTTCATTTCAATTTGAAATCGCAATTTGAAGAGTAACTCTATTTTGGCTTATCCAGCTTTTACGGTGCGGTGATTATGTGGATCATGCTTTGTCTCCAATGTAACTATTTATTTGTTAGTTTTACTTATTTAGCTGGCTGGCATAACATATGCATATATCATCTTTTAAAGAATAATAACGACAAGTGATCCTTCCTCTATTTTTGGCGAAAATAGCCAAGTCTGATCGGGGATTTGGGTTGGGATTAATCGGGATGGCGATCCATCCCGTAATCCGAATGGAATAGTATTTTATTTTATTTTTTTTTATACCCAAAAAGTACTTTCGATCATGAGGATAGCATAGGTCTCTAGTCTCAGACATAAAATTTCAGATAAAGAGCGGGGCGGACTAGGAAACCATTCTGAGGAGAGAGTCTACCCGCGCTATCCAATCTGCTGCTTGATTTGTTTCACACGGGCTGAAGACAACTTGAGTATTTGAATGGATTCGTGCGTTACTCACCATCCTTTCTTTCTTTTTTATCCTATAATTACCTAAATTCCACTTTTTTTTTTCGATTCACCTCATTCAAACTAATCTAAATCCAAGAGATATATGTAACTTCTCTCGTACCATAAGATGTACCCATGCCCTTTTATGTGTACACAATAAATTTTCGTGGGAGGCGTATCCAGAAGACCAGTTATGAGGCAGCCAATTGTGGACCAAAAACGTTTGAACAGAAACTCCTTCCCGAGCTTTCATGGACCCCATGTCTTACAAGTGGCACGATCACATGTTTGTTTTATTAGGGCAAGGAAATTGACACTCGACAGGCCCATGATTCTATCACTCCCACCTTCCTCCAATCTTCTCTCCGCCAGAGTCAATTTTTACAGAAGCAGTCAGATTGCGAACTACTCAGCCGCATCCGGGGGATTTGTTTACTCGGAGTCATTGCGACCGCAAATGCAGTATGAAAAATCGAAGATCGCTATTTCTCACCTTGAAGTCCTATTGGCCTTATAAACAGGACAATCTTGGAGTCGTCCATTGAAAGTCCAACACATCCATCAATTCATAGGACTCACGTGGAGTAGAATTTTTTTAAATTTTGTACACCATTCCTTTGACGTTGTAAGATAAAGATTCTTCTGGCCTTTTATAGCCCTTGTGATTGCATTGCATCCTTCTTCAACTAAATTTCTAAGCAGACTTTTGAGTTCGAGCCATGTTCTTCAAGATTCTTGCTGTACTCTCTCTGCTACCAGTTTTGGTTTGCGCGCAAGACACCAGTTTCGGCTACAGCGATTTCCGATCGGCCAATCTGAGCCTTGATGGGATTGCCGGGGTCACCTCCGATGGCCTCCTGAAGCTGACCAACGACACCACACAGCAGAAGGGCCATGCTTTCCATCCCGACCCGGTCCAGTTCAAGAACTCGCCGAACGGGTCCGTTTTCTCCTTCTCCACCGCATTCTTCTTCGCCATTCAATCTCAGTACGCAACTCTGAGTGGCCATGGGATTGTCTTCGTGGTCACGCCCCAGAGAGGCCTTCCCGGGTCCCTGGGGAGCCACTACCTCGGCATGTTCGACGAAACCAACAACGGCAAGGACGCCAATCATGTGTTTGGGGTGGAACTCGACGTGATCCAGAGCAGCGAGTTTCAGGACATTAACGACAATCATGTCGGAATTGACTTGAACGGGTTGAAATCAGCAAACTCAACTCTGGCGGGGTATTATGCAGAAGGTGGGGAGTTCAAGAACTTGACTCTAAAAAGCGGCAAAGCAACACAAGTTTGGGTGGACTACAATGCAACTGAAACGCGGCTCGATGTCACATTGGCTCCAGCCAATGTGCAAAAACCGATGACTCCCCTTCTCTCTCTTAGGCGGGATCTCTCGACGTCGGCTTCTCATCGTCCACCGGTTCAGTCCCAACTTCTCACTATGTTCTGGGCTGGAGCTTCAGGGTAAATGGAGAGGCTCAGGCACTTGCCCTGTCCCAACTTCCTAAGCTTCCTCGGATTGGTAAGAAGAAGACGTCGAAAGTACTGACTATAGGGCTACCACTGATGGTCCTTTTCGTTGTATCGATGTTGATCTCGAGCGTAGTTTATGTAATAAGAAGGGAAAGGAAATTCGCCGAGGTCCTTGAAGATTGGGAGAGGGACTATGGCCCGCACCGGTTCAAGTACAAGGATCTTTATATTGCGACAAAAGGATTCCAGGAGCAAGAGCTATTAGGGACGGGTGGGTTCGGTCGGGTGTATAGAGGAATCTTACCCACATCGAAGATGGAGATCGCAGTGAAGAGGGTCTCCCATGAATCGAGGCAAGGCATGAGAGAGTTCGTAGCGGAGATCATCAGCATCGGTCGGCTCCGTCACCGCAACATTGTGTCACTCCTCGGTTACTGCCGCCGGAAAGGGGAGTTGCTCTTGGTTTACGACTACATGCCGAATGGGAGCCTCGACAAGTACCTCTATAACCAACCAAAGGTCACCCTCAATTGGGGGCAAAGATTCAGGGTGATCAAAGGAGTGGCATCTGGGCTGCTTTATCTGCACGAAGGGTGGGAGCAAGTGGTGATCCACAGGGATATAAAGGCGAGTAACATCTTGCTGGATGCTGACTTAAATGGAAGACTAGGAGATTTCGGGCTTGCGAGACTGTACGACCATGGATCCGACCCGCAAACGACTCACGTGGTAGGAACGATTGGTTATCTCGCCCCCGAGCACACGCGAACCGGCAAGGCCACTAGGAGCACAGACGTGTATGCCTTTGGAGCGTTCTTGCTCGAGGTCGCCTGCGGGAGAAGGCCGATAGAGCTTCGGGACGTGGAGGAAGTGATACTAGTGGACTTGGTATTTGCTTGCTGGGACCGAGGTGCCATTCTTGAGGCAAGAGATCCGAACTTGAGGACGGAGTTTGTGGAAGAAGAGATGGAGTTGGTGCTGAAACTCGGGTTGACATGTTCCCACTCCGACCCGTTGATGAGGCCGAGCATGCGTCAAGTTTTGCAGTACTTGGAGAGCGATCTCCCGATGCCGGAATTATCGTCGGTCGGCCTTTCCTCCGGCGGGCTAACGTACGCTCATCGCGAAGGTTTTGATGATGTGGCCATGTCTTATCCGTCCACCAAGTACACGGCATTCGCACACTCGTCTTCTTCTGTCGCAGAATCGCATCTCTCAGGTGGACGACGTGCCTCGTGGTTTAGTCCCTAATTTGAATTCCATTCACTTGGAGAAATCAATTAGCTGTACGATGAGATAATGTGCAGATCTAGAATACGTAAGGTCTACGAGTCGTTCGGGTACTTCCATCTAAGTATCGCTAAAAATACACACTCATTCGTGATACGGTTCAATTTAGCTGAAGGGGAGGCAGCCGCCGTTTTCTGCTGCTCCGCTGGTGCCATTCACTGGTTGGTGTTCTTTAATATTCCTCGGCAGAGCTAATCACAATTCCACACATCAGTCGGAAATACATTTTTATATTTTCTCTCTCTGTCTCCTCCTCCTCCTCCTCCTCAGTTTTTCCTTCACTCCGTCTCAGTTTCTCCAATTTTTTTGGCCGCCCTGCAACTCTCGGGTGTCTCACCCCTGTCATAAGATCGAGTCCCATCCACGTCGGCCCCCTCCGGCCACCAAGCACCACGATGGGCGAACGTGTCGGGAGAATGTTAGAAATATGTCTCGAATTTAAGCCTAAAGCGAAATTTAAATATTTGGATATAAGATTTGTGGGCAAGATTGTGAATATCTGTCGTGGGAATATTTTTCCTATTTGTTATATCTCAAATCTTGATCAAGGATGGAATGCATCCATTGGATTAGTCGTGGAGTTGCCCTGTTTATATGTTGATGTCGTCCAAGTATAGCAATTAAATATACACCTGCATGAGATAAAGATTTCCTCAAGAGATTTCCTCAGGTACATGAAGTTTCGTGCAAGAAAAGACAAGTCTAGGCCAAAGAAGAATCAAAGAGGAAAGTCCAACTTGTGCTTTGGGTTTGACTAGGGGTGTGCAAACCGGACCGGACCGGCTTGGACCGACCTAGGACCGGCCCGGACCGGTCGGGTTGGTTCGGTCCTTGAGGTTGGTGGTCCGGTCCCGGTCCCAATAAATGGGATCAGTGACTGGGCGGTCCGATCCCCAGTTCCATGGTTTGGGACCGGCTTGGATCAGACCGGACCGCCAATATTTTTTTTTGTTTTTTTTTAAATTAATCTATATCTAGAGTAAAACCTAATTTTAACATTTTGAGAAACCCGTGAATCTCATCTCACGCCTCTTGAGTTTAGTGGTGTCATTGTACGTATTATTTAGAAATTTGAGTTTTGGTATTACTTTGGGACAACACCAGATCTTAATTGATGATAAAATCTATTTCTTATGATGGGCACGTGCACGAAGAATAAGCACGCATATGCATGAGGATAGAAACTCGAGTCATTATGGAGATTTGAGAAATCTATTTTTTTTTCACAACCAAAAATAAAAAAGAAAGAAATAAAATCCGAGTTCAGTTCCATCGCCCACCTGAGTTTAGCGGCCACATACGAGCGTCGATTATGAGGAGAAAAGATCACATGGAGCCTTCAAGGCCGGATCAAAAATACTTTGGGTAGCCCTAGCATTTACGTGGTTGTTTTGCCGTCGTATGTTGATTATAGATTGTAAATTAATATTGTATTGTAATTTCTAAGAGCTAGATTTTTATAAGCAGTTAGAATTAGCGGTCATACTGGGCCTGGACTGGGACCGGCCCGGACCGCCGGTCCTGGTTCTGTCCGTGGTCCCGAAAATATGGGGACCGGGACTATTGGTCCGGTCCCCGGTTCCATGCTAGGATCGGACCGGCCCAGACCATGCACATCCCTAGGTTTGACCGAACTTTGGCTACTGCACATATATATATATATATATATATATATATATATATATATATATATATATATATATATATGTGTGTGTGTGTGTGTGTGTGTGTGTGTGTGTGTGTGTGTGTGTGTGTGGGCGCGCACGCGCGGCGGAGCAATTGAAGACTTGAAGCCAAAGAAAAGGACAAAATGGGAAAGTGTTGACTCTTTGACTAGATTTACAATATTGAATGAGATTTGTGTGGCTCATGTTGGAGAACTATGCAAAGAATATATACTGACACATATATGCATAATAAAAGAAGGCTAAGGGGACGAAGACTACGATGTGGACTTGAAGCATCGGTTTTCTACTAGTGCTTGTGTGCCTAGAATCGCAGAGGGAGTTTCTTGAAGCATCGTTGAGTGCTTGGCGAAGGTTCTTCTTCGTGAGTTTTTTGTTCGCGGAATTACATCAAGAATTCAAGTGTCGAAACCGATTAAATTTTGATGTTAGCTTTGTGTTTTAATTCATTTACGAGATTGAGAGATTATTTTACTAGGAATTGGGGGCTAAACACTGTGTGCATTCTTGGATGTAATTGGGGTTAGAAAACACTAAGAGCGTGTTTATGTAACTCGAGTGCGGTTTGTAATCTTCGTGTATCGCTCTCGTTACTGCTCTCCCCGTTGACGTAGGTCTCTACGACCTACTACATACATCTGGTATTTGATTTACTTTACTCGTTCTGTTTATTTTATCGTTCGATCATTTGTTCCGCGCAACAATTGGTATCAGAGGTAGGCTTGCTTGAGTTGAAGCGAATCGATGGCGAAAGAAGAAGTGAAAGTGAAAATTGACAGATTTGAGGGAAAGGATTTTGGTTTCTGATTTCTGGAAGATGCCAATTGAAGACTATTTATATCAGATGAAGCTGCACGCGCCCTTGTCTGGGGAGAAACTAGATATGATGAAGCAAGCCGATTGAGAATTGCTGGATAGACGAGCGATGGGTGTTATTCGGCTGACGTTGGCTCGTAACGTCGCGTTTAATATCGTCAAAAAGAAGACTACTGCGGGGTTTGATGAAAGCTTTGTCGGACATGTATGAGAAGCCCTCTGCAATTAACAAGGTCTATTTGATGCATCGTCTGTTTAATTTCAAGATGAACGAATGTGCGCCAGTTGCTGATCATATCAATTAATTCAATGTGATAGTAGTCCATTGAGTTCAGTTGATATTGACTTCGAAGATGAGGTACGTGTTTTGATTCTATTATCCTCATTGCCTGACAGTTGGAATATTACTGTTACTGCTGTTAGTAATTCTTCTGGGTCAACATGTTTAACGTTTGATGGGATTTGAGATTTAATTCTGAGTGAGGATATTCGTATAAGAGAATCTGGCGAATATGTATTTGCTGCTTTAGTAGGTGAAAGAGGAAGAGCTAGTACTCGAGTTATCAAAAGTAGTATGAACATGAATAGACGCATTCAGTCTAGGACTGGCGGTGATGTTTGTTGAAACTATGGCAAGATGAGGCATCTTAGAAGGAATTGCTTTAAGCTGAAAAATGAAATGGGTAAGGGAATTAGAGTTGGATCAGCGGATGATAATGCAGCTATAGCTGAAAATTATGATTGTGTTGATATTGTCTTGTCTGTCACTGAGGATTCGTCGTCTGATGGATGGATTATGGATTCTGATTGTTCTTTTCATGCTGCACCAAATTGGAACTGGTTTGCTACTTATGAGTGCACAGATAGTAGTAAAGTGCGATTGGGAAACAACGCTGAATGCGATGTTGTGGGTGTTGGTAATGTTAAAATCAGAATGTATGATGGTATTGTGAGGACATTGGCCGGAGTAAGACATGTTCCAGAATTGAAAAAGAACTTAATTTTCTTGGGTGCCCTAGATTCAGCTGGATGTAGATATTCTTCACGATGCGGAGTTTTGAAAATTGTTCGAGGTGCCCTGGTGATAATGAAAGGAACTAAGCATGGCGGCCTGTATGAATTTCAAGGTGAGACATTGATAAGTTTCGCTCCTGAGACGTCAACATCTGTTCGAGAGTCTAACGGCTGCTCAAGGAAGGCCTGGGTGATTGTGCCGACGCACAAGTTTGATGATGTTGTCAGGAATACGTAGTCGAGAGTTTTGATCGGAACGGAGACTGGTAAGTCGATCAAGCATGTGCGAACTGACAGTAGCATGGAATCCTGCTCGAAGCTGGCAAATAAATTCTGCATGAAAAAAAAACATAGTGAAACACCGCACTATTGCTAGTAAACCACAACACTTTACAGAATTCATGAGCAGAACATTACTAGAGACAACCCATAAATAGATGTCTAGTGCTGATATGGCTAGAAGAATTCCAGCGGATACGCTTAGTATGGCAAGTTACCTAGTGAATAGATCTCCATCGACTGTAATTGGATATCGGACTCCCAAATAAACATGGTCAGGTAATGTTGCTGATGATTCTAATTTTAGAATGTTTAGTTGCCCGTGTTATTATCGTGTAAGTGATGGTAAGCTCGATGTAAGGGCAATGTGCATATTCCATGGCTATGCACGAGGTGAGTATGATTTTCAGTTGTGGTGCCCGAATATAAATTCACCTGTTTGCAGCAAAGAAGTTATCTTTAACGAGTTTCCAGTACTTTTGGCTAGGAGTGATTATAGTAGTGTTTATACAGATCTGGACGGTATTCAGCTTGAGGTGGAGTTACAACCAGAAACTCCTGAGGTAGCGGATACTCATGAGGTAATCGACACAGATGGTGCTTTTAACGAGGTGGAGCTTGTAGAGCCTATGGTTGCTGTAACTGCTAATATTGACAAGGTACGTGATCAATCTCCTGACAGATATGGATGCAACGACAATTTCGCTTTGTTTGTGATTAAGGAGCTTATGTCAGATAACCCTTGTGGAGTAGTTAAATGTGCATGTGCAGTTGGTGCTCTGATGAGGTCCTTGGTTATGGCGAAGTTCAAGCGCAGCTTGGACTTGGATGATATCTGTGGCGGTTGAACCCATTGGGGATGTTGGGAGAGTAGTAGCGATAAAGTTCGAATTTGGCGAGGTGATTATGACTTGCTCACACACAAGCCAAGGTGGAGATTGTTAGAAATTTGTCTCGAGTTTAAGCCTAAAGCGAAATTTAAATATTTGGGTATAAGATTTGCGGGCAAGTTTGTGAATATCTGTCGTGGGAATATTTTTCCTATTTGTTATATCTCAAATCTTGATCAAGAACGAAATCCATCCGTTGGATTAGTCGTGAAGTTTCCCTGTTTATAGGTTGATGTCGTCCAAGTCTGGCAATTAAATATACACCTGCATGAGAGAAAAATTTCCTCATGCCCTTGAAGTTTCGTGCAAGAAAAGACAAGTCATGGCCAAATAAGAATCAAAGAGGAAAGTCCAACTTGTGCTTTGGGTTTGACCAAACTTTGGCTACTGCACATGGATATATATTTGTACGCATGAGTTAGAACAAGGGTAGCAGAGCAGTTGAAGACTTGAAGCCAAAGAAAAGGACAAAAATGGAAAGTGTTGACTCTTTGACCGGATTTACAATATTGAATGGCATTTATGTGGCCTACGTTGGAGAACTCTGCAAGGAGTATTTGCTGACACATATATGCATAATAAAGAAGGCTAAGGGGACGAAGACTACGATGTGATCTTGATGCATCGGTTTTCTACTAGTGCTTGTGTGCTTGGAATCGCAGAGGGAGTTTCTTGAAGCGCCGTTGAGTGCTTGAAGAAAGTTCTTCTTCGTGAATTTTCTGTTCGTGGAATTACATCAAGAATTCAAGTGTTGAAGCCAATTAAATCTTGTGGTTAGATTTGTGTTTTAATTCTTTTGCGAGATTGAGAGATTATTTCGTTGGGAATTGGGGGCTAAACACTGTGTGCGTTCTTGGATGTAATTGAGGCTGGAAAACACTAAGAGTGCGTTTGTGTAACTTGAGTGCGGTTTGTAATCTCCGTATATCGCTTGTTCTCTAGTGAAATTCGTTGTTGCTCACCTCGTGGACGTAGGTCTCTACGACCGAACCACGTACATCTGGTGTTCGATTTACTTTACTCGTTCTGTTTATTTTATAGTTCGATCGCTTGTTCCGTGTAACAATTAGTATCAGAGCTAGGCTTACTTGAGTTGAAGCGAATCGATGGCGACAAAAGAAGTGAAAGTGAAAATCGACAGATTTGAGGGGAATGATTTTGGTTTCTGAAAGATGCATATTGAAGACTATTTATATCAGATGAAACTGCACGCGCCCTTGTCTGTGGAGAAACCAGATACGATGAAGCAAGCCGATTGGGAATTGCTGGATAGACGAGCGATGAGTGTTATGCGACTAACGTTGGCTCGTAACGTCGCGTTTAATATCGTCAAAGAGAAGACTACTACACGGTTTGATGAAAGCCTTGTCGGACATGTATGAGAAGCCCTCTACAATCAATAAGGTTTATTTGATGCGACGTCTGTTTAATTTGAAGATGAACGAAGTTGCGTCTGTTGCTGATCATATCAATGAATTCAATGTGATAGTTAGTCAATTGAGTTTAGTTGATATTGACTTTGAAGATGAGGTTCGTGCTTTGATTCTATTATCCTCATTGCCTAACAATTAGAATACTACTGTTATCGCTGTTAGTAATTCTTCTAGGTGAACAAGTTTGACGTTTGATGTGATTCGAGATTTAATTCTGACTGAGGATATTTGTAAAAGAGAATTTGACGAATTTGTATCTGCTGCTTTAGTAGAATTTGACGAATTTCTAGCCCTGTCCTCAGGGTCCTCAATCAATTTTGGAGCATACTTAGACAGTTCCGAAAACTTAGCCTCATATTGGTCGACCGTCATCTGATTCTGGCAGAGGCAACAGAACTCAGCCATCTTTTGCTCTCTAGCTGTCTTCGAGAAAAAACTTATTATTAAAAGCTTCCACGAAGGTATTCCATACCGGAACTGTACCCTCTGGGAAAACTCTACCCTTGACAGCTCTCCATCAAGTACTAGCATTTCCTTGGAGCTGGTAGACGGCCAGGACAACTTTATCCTCATTCTGCAGCTTGATTCCTAACTTGCTGCCCCATCAGATCTCCAATGGCTCCTAGGGCTTGTATAACTTCAACCATAGTCGGCTCACGCCTGACAGGCTCAGCAACAGGGGCTGCGATAGGAGGTGTAACTGGGGGTGCAACAGGCGGTGCTCCTCCAACATCAACAAGCTCTTCAACTCGCCTTACAGGCCTTCTTCGAGGTGCCCGAGATGCTCTCTTACCGCGTCAGCTCATTATGCAGAACTGATACGGAGTCCTGCTTACCTCAAAGCAAAACGCGGTCAGAAGGCAACCCCAACAACTTGCCACACAATTAACATTTACAGACACAAAGATAAAATCCTACTAACTATCCTAATTCCCAGCATTCCTTATTGCTCCAGACCAATGACCAGATGGATCAGGCTGACCTTGCTCTGATACCACCTTAGGCGAGGATGTCACGCCCCGACTCTCGAGCCCGCGACATCCCTTGCCAAATCGCCACGAGGTCACGAAGGATAGTGTCACAGGCGCGTTATCGACCTACTAACTATATACGCATGCGGAAACGTTTTACTCCCAGACAACATATAACATACAGGGATAGATTAGCAGGGGGAAACACATCGAAGCAATTCATCAAAAGGTAATCACAACAAGACAGCAGATGAGTCTTAACCCTACAGAGCTATTAACAGACAACCCCACACTTCGGGGTGGCTCACTAAGACCTCAAAAGGATATATGATCAGGTAAGGTTAACTTCTCATCTACTTCAAAAGGGTACTCCCACGTCCTTACTTCGGTATCCACGTAGCTTCACACTTGGGACCTGAAAGTGGTTCCCACACGGGGTGAGATATAAATCTCAGTGAATCAAGCCTAAGCTCGGTTAGGAAACCGATTCGCCCAGGCGTCCTAACAGAAAGCTCACATAGACACATAATATAACCATCTACAGTCACAACATCAAAACCATCCACATACACACTTACCAGCCTTTAGCCACACATAATGCAATGCGCGACTCGACCCAACAGTCATGTCAGCCAATCACTCAGAAATGCATTGCATCCATAAATGTGCACATGACACCACACGAGTCCATTTATTAACGATGATCGCGTTAACGGCGCAATGAGAGGATCGACATGAATGGCATGATCGACTCTCACAATTAATGCGTACCCGCACTCCTTTGGTAGGACCAGGCTACGTTCCTTTTCCCTCACAGCAACAGCTACTACAAGCGGTGTATCTAGTGCATTTTGTACAGCACAGCAAGTAGACATCCCTAAACGGGGCGTCGGTCCATCACAAGCTACGACCGGCATCCGTTAATCCCTTAAAATCGTACGTACCATACGGGGCATGAATTATCGTGCTTCTGGCAAGTCATAAAATTCCATACGATTGGTACGGTGTGTACGATTAGTACTATATGAGCTTGCCAGGAAAACTCACCATCATTCCATCATATGACTATACATTGCACCCGTCATGACAATCAATTTTATTCTATTTGATTTAAGCCGGATGCTCACACGACGTGCTCAAAGACTCGGCCCACGGCCATTTTCATGCTAAAATATATTTCTTTAATTTCGCACACGGTCATATGCATATGCAGACTATCAATTAAATGCTGTAATTACGAATGGAACGATCAACCCCAAAATGAATGCTAATTCAACTAATAATAATCCAGGCATCCAATCAAACATATCAGCGAGGCGATCAATCCAATCTAGCCATCAATTCAATTAAGCAATGTATAACAGCCGATTCATACAATAATTCTTTATTAGCCGATTCACTTTATAAACGCCGATCAATCGCTCGTCCCTAACCTATCGCTCGCTCGCGTTCGCACCACAATGCACAATCAACCAATTCAATCTATCAGCCAATTAGCCATAGACGATCTAGTCTAATCCAAATAACTTAATCAATAGTGGCCATTTAACCTAAACCCGATTTCTATCTAAACCGACCACGATCGCACTACGTAAATACCCTAATCGACTATTCGACTAATCCTAGGCGCAATTAGCGCCCTAACCAAGGTTTAGAGTCGACTCACTATCGAGCTAGCTCGGGCGATCTCGAAACGATGACGGCAGGTCGCAGCGACGACCCTCGGTTCCTAACAAACCCTTGGGTTCTTCGGTTTAACACGCGACAACACCACCCCACAGCAGCTAGGACACGTCGGAGAGGTCCGACAAGGGTCACCGGACGACGATGGAGCTCCGGCGAGCCAGGCGGCGGCCTAAAACAATAACGATCAGAACAGAACATGGGAAACAGGGACTGTTTTGTGAGGTTTCTCGGCCTCGCGGGCTGAGACGAAGCCGGCAAGGAGTAGGGAGCTCACCTAGGGGTCGAGGGTGGCCTTCGGGACCGACTGCTGGCTGCCGGAGGGTGGCGAAACGCCGGCGAACAGAACCGGCCCATAACAGGGCTTCCGCGCGACAGAAACAGTGGAGGACTCCGGGGCTTTTCTCAAGCTCCATCGGCGACGACGGTCTTCCACGAGCTTAGGGGGACTAGGGAGCGGTTCAGGGAGGTCGTCGGCGGCAGTGGCTAGCGGCGGAAGTGGCTAGAACAGGGGCGAAACGCAGTGGACCCCAAAACAGGGCACTGCGATTTCGAACGGCTCCCACAGTGGCTCCGGTAGGTGACGGCCAGCGAGAGTGGGTCAGGATGGTCGAGGGGGAGGTGGTGAACGATGGTGAGGTGGTGGTCAGCGTTGAAGGTGGCGAAAATGGCCGGAGAAGGGTTGGAGGTCCACGGGCCAGGGAAACCCGAAACAGAGCAGGACTTCGGGGGGGGAGGTTTCACGGCCGTCCGACGGCCAATGGAGGCGCCGGAGGGGTCAGTGGTGGCGGCGGCGGCGAGGCAAGGCTGAGGATGGTGGTCGGCGGTGGTGGTCGAACAAAATCACAAGAGGAAGAGGAGAGTGTTCGGTGATGGGGGGTCGTCCACAAACAGAAAAGGAGAAGGAGCAGGGGGTCGGGAGAGAGAAGAGAGAGGAGAGAGAGAGAGAAGAAATTAATGGGAGATGACATGGTTGGTGAGGTGTGACAAGGGTGGGGCCCACCAATAATTCAAAATTTTTGTCCTTTGTGCATAATATCTAAGGGCAAGGTGGTAATTTGGTAATTGAGGATTGAATGAAATTTTGGCATACTGACGGGAGGTAATTTCACAGGCCAGGCTCGGTCAGGATTAGGCTCGGGCGCGAGAATTGAATTCCTAATTTGCGACGACTAAGAATTTCGAAACATAATCTAAATCGACTGACGTTCTAGAAAAATCGTCCAATTTTGTCTCTTAAATTCATACGGTCCAAAATTCATACTCAGACTAACTTTCCCTTTGATTCCAATTTAAAGATTTCAGTCGCTTACAAGGGGTGAATTTCCGGGGCGTCACACCGCATGCCTTTCAAAGCGCAGAGGACGATGACAAATCACACCACCATCGCAAAGAGACGCATGGAATGCGCAATGACATTGACGAGAGCACCCCCTTGAGCGATGTCAAGGCCCCTAATGTATTTGAACGAGCGAAGGAAGAGATTGAGGCTGTCGTTCAGACTATCCATTTAAAGAAAGAGTCTTCTACTCGTGAGAAAAGGTATCGCGTTCGTCCTTTAATCTGGCAGGAAACTAAGCTTCAAAGTATTCGGATTCATCTTTGACACTGACCGAGCTCTTGAGGAGATTGCGGGTACCAGACAGTGCAGACAGAGTCGAATGCTAGCGGTTCTCCCCGAGGTCTAATTTCTACATAGCATGGACCCGATGCTTGTCCAGATGTTCTTGTTTACACAAGAGATTGGAAGAATATGTAGTAACTCTAATCTATCATAATAGCAGAAAATGATGGCAAAGGACCCAATTTCATCCAGAAAGCGAAGCAAGAGATCGAAGGGATTACGCATTTTAAAAAGCCGCCCTACCATCATGGCAAGGAAACTCACGTCTTCAATGAGGACATTGATGAGAACACCCCAATCGACGAGGTTAAAGCTCCAAATGTCTTCGAACGAGCAAAAGAAGAAATTGATGCCTTTGTAGAAGCCATCCATCCGAAGAAAGAATCGAGCAATGACGTTGGTAAGTCACCGAAGAAAGAACGCGGATTCAGATACTCCAACGGAAAAGGTTTGGAGAAGGTGTGCTCTCCATTGGGTCATAAATGTGACTAGATGTCAAGCTTCGGTGAAATTCTGAGGAGTCTTCATTGTTTAAATCGTCCTCACGGAGGCGAAACAAAGGGAAACCCACAATAATCTGAGTAAATATGTCCCAGATGACCACTGAACTTACATGGCCACACTGAGGATGACAGTTTCTGCTGTATGTAATCTACTAGTTTGCTTCTTCTTCTTTTTTTCCCCTAACTTAAAGGTGCATATAAGTTGATGCTTTTGTTACTCTTCCCGTTGGGCTGTCCGATCTAAGAGGAGGTAGATTGAACTTGTCACTCTCTTAGGTATGCTCTTTCATGACTCCTGCTTCTGGTGCATTGGCCTTTACCGAGTTAAGTTCTGCTGTTTCTTGTTTGTCCTATGGTCGACAGGACGATGGAAGCGAACATATGTTCGGGCCCGATCTATTTTCATGTCATTTTCTAAAACGAGTTTTGCAATTTAGCGTGTTGCGCATTTTGCCATCGGCTTGCACAACATTGAAAGTCCGTTATCTGATACAACGAGATCTGTGCATATCTGTATAGAGCAACTATGCAAGCTCGGGAAGAGTTTCATAGTATTATTATTAACCAGATTCTGATGTTCACGCACTAGGACTGTGGCTCTTCATTAGCCTTGGCGATGCTTCGGTTGCCAATTAACGGCTTGGTGATCGGACTCTTGTCTTAGTTGTGAATGTCCTGTCCTGACCTGACGGTCTGCTTTCAAAGCCTGGTCTCATTGCTTAACAACAGAGTTCATGTCAAACAGACGAATTTGCACAAAACTTGCCAGCCAGGCACACTTCCATCTCCTTCGCTTTGAATGTCTCTTCGACGTCTTCTCGCGAAATATTTCATCGGCTCGACGTAGATTTCAATTTGATCATAATGTGGTTTTCTGTGAATGATGTTGTGACGAAACGAGGAAAACAAACACAGAACAACAAGGATTTACGTGGTTCGATCAAGGTGATCTACGTCCACGGGCGAGGCAAAATGAGATTCCACTATAATCAAGGAGAGTGCAGATTACAAAAGTCGTTCTAAGCGACTGAACAAAGCTCACAGCTCACAGCTCACAAATCTCTCAGATGACGAAAAAACCGCCGTACAGCAAAATAAACCCTAGCCGCAATAGTAAATAGGGCCCAACTCTCCGCCGTATAGCAAAAAACCTCTCCGCGTCACGAACCAAATCTCAATTTTCTCTCCAATTTTGGGTCTGTTGACACCTAATTTTTGACCATATATTATTATGATTTTCATCTTAAAACTTAATTAAAAATAGCAAAAAAAAATCATAAAATTGCAAAATCAACTTTGGAAGCCTTGGCCTAGCCTCAAGAACCAATTTTGAACAAAAAAATATTTTTCGTAATTTTTAATAATTTTTTTGTATTTATTTAGTTATTAAAAATACCAAAAAAATTAGAAAAATACCATTCGTGGTCCAAAAAAAATACAAAAAATATATTCAATAATTTTTTTTAATTTCCTCTTCAAGTGTGTCACTTTAAATCTTGAAAATTCGGCTTGGGTCACTATGTTCCTTTACAAACGTAAATCCAAACCGAGCATAAAAAAATGGATTTTGAGTCTTTTAATTTTGTGATTTTTGCACTTTAGAGTCTTGACATTCAATTTAAGTGCTAGCACTTCAATTTGATCCGATTGTGTGTTGATTTTCTCAATTTTGGTGTTAGGGATTTAATCGCACAAAACAATCTTTCATTTTTGTCCCTAGCCTACCAAATGCGTTGAATCATTTCAGAAGGTATCCATGGAAATGCCTAATTGACGATGTGTCCAGTACCAATTTGGAAAGCAAATCCGGAATTAGTAACATCCATGGAGTGATGAGACAAATAGGATGCCATCTTCCACTATGACACCCGCTCGGATGGATGGGATTTTCACTAAAAA
Organism: Rhodomyrtus psidioides; assembly: GCA_021437785.1. Taxonomy (NCBI): domain Eukaryota; kingdom Viridiplantae; phylum Streptophyta; class Magnoliopsida; order Myrtales; family Myrtaceae; genus Rhodomyrtus; species Rhodomyrtus psidioides. Next base: position 13,481,433 of record JAILYB010000003.1, on the reverse strand, counting down.
ATAGTGAGTGGAGACAAAAGGAATAAAAGAAAAGCAACACTAAAAAAAAAAAAGATAGGGCATGGACGCCTTCACGTGGAGGCCTTCATAAAAGGAAAGTTGGTCGGCACAAGAGGATGAAGGACAGATATTGTTCCATGGCTCCTTGTGGTCAAAGTCTATGTCAAAAAAAAAATTATAAAATATGGCCATGATGAACGGAACATGGGATCTTAGAGTTCATGAAACCTTTTTTTTTTAATTCTTTTAGTAGTGGAAGTTTCATGTCCGTCGCCCCTCAAATGGCGCCCCACGTTTTGTTAGTGATTTTATATACAAAAGGGGAGAAAGAAGAAACAAGGCAGGGATCATTCAATGATGGAGCCATTTCCACTACGTTCTAAAGGAGGAGCACCAGGGGACAATGGAGCATAAAAAAATTAAAAAATGGTGGAGGCCAACTTATGAAGTGGGACGACCATCATCGCCATAAAAGAAGGCTAAGTCCAGAGCCTCCAGAAGGGGCGCGGTCAAGCGGTCTTGCGTGCGTTTTTTCACCATCGCCGTGACTGTCTATCGATGTTACTTTTGCTATTGTTTTCGCAGGCTCCATGAAGCTGGCCATCACTGTGAACCAGCCGTAAGCCGCCGAGCTCATCCGCGAGTCATCAGACTTACCCCCCGATGAATACCTTCCGCTTTGGAGGTCTCAATCTATTCCGAGCTCATATTCTAGATTCGCCACCACCAAGGAAGGAGCAGAATTTTTGAAGTTGAGATAGCGACGCCGCGAGAGAGATGATTCGCGAAATAAGTCTCGAGAGCCTCTTGCAATCCAAAGGAAGAGCTCGTACTCGATCGAACATCATTTCTTCGTTGGGAAAAGAGTCGATCCAAAACCATCTCAACCCATCTCGACTTCCGTAGCTCAACGTGGGCGTCGGCAAGCCTGTGCAAGGATCAGTAAAACCGCGAGGAAAACCGAGCTCGGAGCTTCGACGGTCGCGGTTCGGTGCAAGGATTCGGCGGGGATTCTGGGCTATCGCCAAGGACTAGGCGACTTCTGGTAAGCTTCCCGATCTTCATTAATAGTTGTTGCGTGCTCGGAGTTGGAAAGCCAAACAAGAAAATGAACAAAAATCAGCGGCCAAGTTATTTGATGCACGCGAGCGTGGCAATGGATATTTCGGTAGGCTTCTGTGAGTCGGGGAGAAGATGATGCAAACTGCAAATCCAAGAAATAATAAAAAATAAAAATGAAAAGCTGAGGGCGGCTAAGGGAGGGGTGCGTCATTTTTTTTAGTGTTACGTACGTGGGTTTGTTTCAAGATTGGGCCAGCTAATGGAATTCTTTGTTTGGGCCTCTAATAGAAAGAATTGAAATAAATTGGGTCATGTCTAATTTTAAGTCAAATTGGCCTTTGTAAAAGAATGGGCCTTTCTTGTTTTAGATTTTATTTGGGCTTTTGGTTGGCATGTAGTTATTAAAGGGGTTGGGTTTAGGGGTCCAAATCAGATCACTATTTTCGTAATTTAAAAATAAAATAAATAAATAAAAAACTCAAAAATTCAATAAAAAATAGAAAATCATAAAAAAACTAAAAAATTCGGAAAAATTCAGAAAAATTATAAAAAATTCCAGAAAATAGGAAATGGCCACATTCAACTGGCCACGACCTGTTTCGGGTCATTTGACCCCCCGATCTTTCCAAAAATGACGGTTTTGCCCTTCCGGCAAACCGTCTTAAAAAAAAAAACAAAAATCCTAAAAAATTCAGGAAAATCCAAAAAAATAGGAAACGGCCACAAACAACTGGCCAAGACTTATTCCGGGTGTTTTGAACCCCGACCCTTCTTAAAAATGACGATTTCTCCCTTTGGGCGAATGGCCTTCCAAAAATTGAATCGAGAAATTCCAAAAAAATTCTCAAAAATGGGAAATGACCACAATCAACTGGCCATGGAATATTTTGGGTAATTCGGTATCCAAATCTCCCAAAAATTGACAATTTTGCCCTTCGGGCTAATCGCCTCCAAATCTTCCAATTTTACTCCTGACCGGAATCACACCTTCCCTAAGCCCTTATGGCTATGCTAGGAAGCCATTGACTTGAATTGATGTGCATCGATGAGATTTATTTATGCACTTGATTGCGCTTTCATTTAAATTGATTGTGATTGATAGGAATAGTCTTCCAATCTGCATGAAACCCTGAATCAAACCTATCCCACCCAAAATTGCGCCTGCATGAACTCTTAGCTAGGAAAATCACTCGCGTTAGGTACCGAAAGGGCGTTGGTAATGACACCGACGTAACCAAGTCCCCGAACCCAAAATCTCTGGTTCCGCAGAACTGATCGATCTCTCCCAATCGGTCAGTAAGGTTTCCGGTCTACCCTCCAAGAAAGACCGGTGGCGACTCCAAATGCATGCATAAGTTGCACATGCCACCACGACCACACTAAGGTCGAAATCGATCGGCTCTTATCGCCGAATCTCTTTGAAAAATACTCTCGCCGCGATTTGGTATGGGCCTGGGAGGGCCCGTGCCGATCCAAAGCCCGCAATCCGCGCCCTTGTGCGGGGGAAGGCCCGCGATCGGTAATCCATTAGCCGCGTCCGCTTTCGGACGGGTCGCGACAGGGTCGCACAAAAATATGTCGGGTCGGGTAATTAACCGGGCCGAGTACATAAAATTCAAGACATATTTAACAAATCTTCACCTTGGTTTGAATTTAAAGAAAACAGTCAAGAAGCTGAACACATTCTCCCAGCAACCCTAAGCCTACGTGAGCTAACTCGGTGTAGGAAACAAAGGATGCAACGAAAGAACATATCCACTTCATCAAAAAATGTAGAACTTTCATTTACCTCGCCACCAGGCCCCAGAAGGGGCAAAGCTCAACCAAGCATGCCAATCAAGTTCAAGCAATGCTTAAACTTGTTGGCGGAGACTGACTTGGTCAACATATCAGCAGGATTGTCAGCAGTACCAATTTTCTTTACCATCATATTTCTCTCAACAAATGCTTCTCGAATAAAGTGGTACCTGATATCAATGTGCTTAGTCCTCTCATGATATGCTTGATTTTTAACCAAGTGTATAGCACTTTGATTGTCACAAAAGACAACTGAATTGTCTTCCTGCTGGAGCCCAAGTTCCTGAACAAGATTCCTTAACCAAATAGCTTCTTTTACCGCTTCTGATGCTGCCATATACTCTGCCTCTGTAGTAGACAAAGCAACTGTCGACTGTAGGGTTGACCTCCAACTAATAGCCGAGCCAGATAGTGTGAAAAGATAACCGGTCAAAGATCTTCTCTTATCATGATCACCCGCAAAATCAGAATCCACAAATCCCACAACTGAGGTACCGTTGGAACTGTTTCTATCAAACACTAGGCCCAGCTCTGCGGAACCTCTAAGATACCTAAGTATCCATTTCACTGCCTGCCAATGGACCTTTCCAGGGTGTGCCATATATCTGCTAACCACACTAACTGCATGCGCAATGTCGGGACGAGTACATATCATGGCATACATCAGGCTACCAACTGCACTGGAGTATGGGACATGAGACATCGCAGTCTCCTCGACCTCTGATTGAGGTGACTGTATAGCCGAGAGTCTAAAATGAGATGCTAACGGTGTACTGACAGGCTTAGCATTTTGCATGCCAAACTTCTCAAGTACCTTCTCAATATAACTCCTCTGCGAGAGATATAATTTCCCTGCTTTCCTGTCCCTCTTAATCTCCATTTCTAAGATCTTCTTGGCAGGACCCAGATCTTTCATCTCAAACTCCTCGTTGAGACGTTTCTTCAAGATCAACACATTTGACATGTTCTTTGCAGCAATGAGCATGTCATCCACGTATAAAAGAAGATAGACAAAAGATCCATCTGAACCCTTCCTAAAGTAGACACAACTATCATAGCTGCTCCTATGATAACCACTCCCTATCATAAAGCTGTCGAATCTTTTATACCACTGTCTTGGAGACTGCTTCAAACCATACAAGGATTTCTTCAATCTACAGACATGTTCTTCCTTGCCTTCTATATAATAGCCCTCAGGCTGGGCCATATAAATAGTCTCCTCAAGCTCACCATGTAAAAAAGCAGTCTTCACATCAAGTTGCTCAAGCTCTAAGTCAAATTGAGCAACTATAGCCAGCAACAAACGAATGGAAGTGTGTTTTACCACAGGAGAGAACACTTCATCATAATCAATTCCCTCCTTCTGATTATAGCCTTTAGCTACAAGTCGTGCCTTGCATCTAGCATTTTCTACACCTGGAATGCCTTCCTTTTTCTTGAAGACCCATTTACACCCAATGGCTCTTTTTCCCTTTGGCAACGGCACCAAATCCCAAGTCTGGTTCTTGTGGAGTGATTTAAGTTCTTCAGCCATAGCAACAGCCCATTTTTCTGATTCTGTGCAAGTAATAGCTTCAGTATAGGTAGAAGGTTCCTGAATACCCATATCTTCTGCTGTCGTAAGAGCATAAGCCACCAGATCAGAGAACCCATATTTTTGAGGAGGACGAGTCTGCCTCTTTTCTCTGCCAGTAGCAATAGAGTATGGCTGCTCCACCTCATCTAAAACTTCCTCATCTGAACTTGAATCGACAGTAACAGTTTGCTCGCTCAAATCATTCTGAGAGGTCTTTTCTCGAAGTTCCACCTGAACCTCCACCTCATTCCTATCACTCTCATGTTTTCCTGCAGACTCATCAACAACCTTCTTTTGATCAAGCATAAGGATTTCATTAAAAGTAACATCCCTACTAATAATGAACTTAGGTGAGTTAGGTTCCTGCCACCACAAACGATAACCTTTCACCCCATCAGCATACCCAACAAAGATACATTTCTTTGCTCTAGGTTCTAACTTACCATCCTTAACATGAAAGAAAGCAGGACATCCAAAAATCTTTAGATTAGAATAGTCACAAGGCTTACCTGACCACATCTCGAAAGGGGTCTTGCATTCTATTGTTGTTGAAGGAGAACGATTAACTAGATAACAAGCTGTGTTAACTGCTTCAGCCCAAAAATCCTTTTCCATCCCAGCATTAGAGAGCATGCATCTTGCTCTCTCCAATAGAGTTCTGTTCATCCGTTTTGCCACTCCATTTTGCTGTGGAGTGTGTCTAACTGTACGGTGTCGAACGATACCTGCATCTGCACAGAATTCATTGAAATCGCCACCACAGGACTCAAGACCATTATCGGTCCTAAGGCGTTTGATCTTCTTCCCTGTCTGATTTTCATCAAGGGCTTTCCTCTTCTTGAAGGTTTCAAACACCTCACTTTTTCTTTTTAGAAAATAAATCCAAACCTTCCTGGAATAGTCGTCAATAAACGTCACAAAGTAAAGAGCACCACCCTTAGATGGAACCTGTGCTGGTCCCCATAAATCAGAATGGATGTAATCGAGTGTGCCCTTCGTCGAATGCGTGCCCGTACTGAAACTGACTCTGCACTGTTTGCCAAATACACAGTGCTCATAGAAATCCAGCGAGGTTGTCTGCTCACCACAAAGTAAACCACGTTTACTCAAAACTGTCATGCCACGCTCACTCATGTGACCCAAACGCATATGCCACAGTTTCGTTCTGTCATTATCCAAAACAGAATTTGATGTGCCAATTGAAGTACCCAAAACTGTGCTACCCTGCAAATGATACAAGTGATTCACCTTGCTTCCTTTCATCACAACCAGATTGCCTTTGGATACTTTGAGAACTCCACCTCCACCTGAGTACACACACCCAGTGGAATCCAAACTGCTCAAAGAGATAAGATTTCTCTTTAAGTCTGGTATGTGCCTTACTTCAGTCAAGGTTCTCACTGCTTTGTCGTGGCACTTAATCCGAACAGTACCAATTCCCACAACTTGGCACATAGCATCATTTCCCATCAAGACTGATCCACCATTCATTGGCTCATATGTGGTGAACCATTCTCTATTTGGGCACATATGGTATGATGCTCCCGAGTCCATTATCCAAACATCATTAGAGAAACTAACAGCAGAGCATGCCGTAAGAACATTGTCTGACGCATTAGACTCATTTTTGTCAGCAACATTCGCCGCATCTTGTCTTTGAGCATGCTGCTTATCTTTTCTCTTGAGCAAATGACAATCTGATTTGTAATGTCCCCTCTTGTGACAATAGTAGCACTCGACGTTCGTATTATCTCCAGGTGGCCTAGATTTTGAACGATTAACAGATTTCCCTCTGAAGACTTTATCCCTGCTCTTGGTTCTGCCTCTCACAAGCAAACCATCTGCTCTGTCTCCACTGTTGTTCCCATTCAACTTCGTTCTCAGTTCTGCAGAACTCAATGATGTTTTAACATCCTCCAAAGTTATGGATTCACGTCCATAAAGCATCGAGTTCACAAAATTTTCGTATGAGGCAGGCAGTGAACATAACACGATCAAAGCTTGATCTTCATCCTCGAGTTTAATATCTAAATTTTTCATATCCATAATAATTTTATTAAACTCATCCAAGTGTTCCTGAACAGGCGTACCTTCACGCATCTTTAGGGTATAAAGACGCTGCTTCAAATAAAGTCTTGAAGTCAAAGATTTCTTCATATAGATACTTTCCAGTTTCTTCCAGAGACCAGCTGCTGTTTCCTCATCGGCGACTTCTCGCAAAACATTGTCATCTAGAGACAACTAAATCGCACTGTGCGCCTTCTCATCAATCTCTTCAACCTCAGCCGAGGTCATGTCGTCTGGATATTTTCCATCCAGTGCCCTAACAGTACCCTCTCGCTTCAACAAAGCCTTCATCTTTATTCTCCATAATCCGAAGTTGTTCTTGCCGTCAAAAGATGAGATCTGAAACTTCAAAGACGTCATCTTCAAGAATCCCAGAAACGAACTCGCTCTGACACCAGTTTGTTGTGACGAAACGCGGAAAACAAACACAGAACAACAAGGATTTACGTGGTTCGATCAAGGTGATCTACGTCCACGGGCGAGGCAAAACGAGATTCCACTATAATCAAGGAGAGTGCAGATTACAAAAGTCGTTCTAAGCGACTGAACAAAGCTCACAGCTCGCAAATCTCTCAGATGACGAAAAAACCGCCGTACAGCAAAATAAACCCTAGCCGCAATAGTAAATAGGGCCCAACTCTCCGCCGTACAGCAAAAAACCTCCGAGTTGGGCCTATCGGCCCAACTCTCCGCGTCACGAACCAAATCTCAATTTTCTCTCCAATTTTGGGTCGCACAAAAATATGTCGGGTCGGGTAATTAACCGGGCCGAGTACATAAAATTCAAGACATATTTAACAAATGATTTTACGAACGACAAATTGCTGATCCTATAACCAGATACCGTGCTTATTTGAACTTTCATGCATTTCTTGCCAATCCCCGTCAACGGGTGCTTTTGGCCAATTCCGTGATTTTTTAATCATTTCCATACATATAAATACTTTTTTGGGTTGCAATATTATCAGGGGAAATTTTAAATAAGACGCTGAAGTTGAGGCATTTTTTGAAAAAATAGCCTAGAGTAGACACTTTGAATTTGACTAATTTAGTCTCGAAATACATAAAAATACTATTTTTGGAGCGAAGAAAAGCCCAACTCCTTGACCAAATCTATCTGCCGCAATTCACGGCTGTTTCGAACGATTATAGCGGCCGGGCAGATTCCGGTGAAGTTGTCGCAGGTGAAACATCGGCCGTCAGGAAACTCTTCGGACGGCGAGGAGGAGGATAGTGGTCGGCTGACTCCATTGTGGTTATGGGAAGTCATGTAACCTTGTCAATGAAGCGGATTTGGCTACAATGAACTTTTGTTCATTGGTGTCAGCTTCGTTATCCTCGCCAGTAAAAAAGATTACCATGGGAGAAGAAGATGAACAGTGAAGAAAGAGAAAGACAGAAAATAAATAATAAGAGGCCTTTGGACGAAAATGTCCCAAAAGATGACGCTTGTGCTCACCGGCCGACGAATCTTTAGCTGAGAATATGCTACTCGTTTTAGGCCCTTATTTGCAATATTTTCAACTATCGAGAAAAGAAATATTAGACTAGAAGGGGTGCAAATGACAACCATTCTATTTTCAGGCTCTATTTCTATTCCCTGAACGAGTTTCTAATCAGAGAAGCGCGCTTTCCTTTTTTAAAAAAGACACGTGTTTGACAGTGACACAAAATTTATATTTTATGTACATAAATTTATTTGATAACAGCATAAAATTTCTACGGTTGCTGGTCTCTGAGTCTCGGCCGGAGGATGGCGAACGGCGTATGGGGAGCCAAAGATCGAAGATCGACGGTCGGCGGATGGCAACCGGCGATCGGCAATAGGGACCTAAGAGAGAAAGAGAAATCGCACTTGAGAGAGAGAGAGAGAGAGAGAGAGAGAGTAATGAGAATTCTTTGTATTTTCATTTCTATTTTCAAAATTACAAAAGTAGATTTTTACTTCCTCATATCTTTTTCCAAAACTTATTCGCCAAAAACTTATCCCGAAAATAGAAAGGCAGAAGCCTAGAGCCGTTGTGTAGCGCGTCGAAAATCATGTAACGATAAATATAAGAGAAGCACGGATAAGAACAGACAGAGAAAGATAGAAACGAAAGCGAGCCCCGAAGCAAGCTCAAGATGCTTGCGCATCTTCGTCGTCTCCCAGCGGCTGCTTCCCTCGTAGATCCTGCCCCCTGCCTGCGCCGTCGAGGAAGGCGACTGAGCTGGTTTAACTGTGTCATTGTCGTTGGTCCCGCCGGCTGGGTTTCCCATTTTATCTTAGAACGAGTCGCTGACGTACGGACCAAACCGTGAGGTGAAGTAAGGAGGAGGAGGAGGACTCGTTCCACTGGAACTAAAAAGCCAAAACCTTTGAACGAGTCGGACTCGGACAACAGCCTCAATTCACGGAACCGGATCCCCTCCAAGGTGGGATCTAGGCAGGGGTGCCAAGGTTCTAATCTCAGCCGTCCGATTCAAACGGACTGCTGAGATTTAGCCACGTCATCAATAACAGGGGAGGCCCAAAATTTGGGCGCCAATTACCAAAAAAAAAAAAATTCAAACTTCCTTTTTCGAGAACAGATCTCTCTCTCTCTCCTCTCTACACCCGCGTTTCTTCCCCTCCAGAACATTCCCTCCTCCTCTGCTCTCTCGCGCTTTAGGTCGCCTCGATTCTTCACTGGCCGTCTCTTCGATTCTTCGCCGGCCTGAATCGCCGACCGTCTCTTCGATTCTTCGCCGGCCGTCTCTTCGATTCTTCGCCGGCCGTCTCTTCGATTCCTCTAGTGAGTTTTCTCTCGCCTCGTATGCGTTTGCCCTGTCTTGATTCCTCTCCGAAAAATTTGATTGCTCTGACCTTCGCGCTCAGAATGGCTTGGCGTTCCTCTGTCCTTGTCCGTCGCCTTTCCCTGACGCCGGCTTCCTCTCAGCTTCCCTTCTCGTCGGCTTCCTCTCAGCTACGCTGAGGAGGTGGCCAAGGATTCGCACGACGGCGACTCCGCGGCCAAATCGACAGAGCTGGGTCGACAGGGATCGTTGTGACGGCGTCGACGGCCCGGTGGAATCACCTCCTTTCGGCCAGCAATGGGAAGGTTTCGGACGACGAGGCTGGGAAGATGGAAGGCCGAGGGCGGTATGAGATGAAGTTCTCCAACTCTGCATCAACGCTCGCCAAATCTTCCTCTCTCAGCCCATCTCTTGAAGCTTCATGCTCCGATTGGAATCTGCGGTATGAGCGCACGCGCGCGCGCGCGCGCGCACACACACACACACACACACACACACACTCTCTCTCTCTCTCTCTCTCTCTCTCTCTCTCTCTCTCTCTCTCTCTCTCTCTCTCTCTCTCTCTCTCTCTCTCTCTCTCTCTCTCTCTCATGTTGTCATGCTCTCATCACATGATTGATTCGAAGGTGGCTTTGGTTGTGCAGTAGGTGCATTAGTCTGTGGCAAATGATTAAATGGCTAGGAACTAGTAATCATAAGGGCTTATGTGTTATAGTATTTTTCTTGTCATGGCTCTCTTTTGTTTCTGTTTTTCACATGATTAAATAGTTGTTTCTTTCGGCTGTTTCTCATTTTTGCTGCATACATCAGTCATTTTTCTGTCTTCTTTAACGTTGGAGGTAGTTAATTTGATGAAACGATTACTCGTGTTTGCTAGTGCAACTGTTTTATTGTGTGTTCATTCTTGCTTAGCAAAAGAATAAAAAGCAGGCTACTGGACGATCTCTCTCCTGAAGTTTATTTGTCACATGACCATTTCTCGTGTTTGCTTGATGTCACTATTTTTTTTTCCCTAGGAAGGAATTAAAGCTTAGATAGTACATAGTTTTCAAACCTCAAATGTAAGTGATATATGAAATGTGTTTGCATGGTGGATGCTGACAATTAGATCAAGCATCTTATAAGTTAATTTTTTAGTAGCTACTGATCTTTGTAGGTTAATTGTTCCAGTTCTTATAAGCAATGGCGGGTATGGATCTGCATAAGAAAAAGGTTTATGTTCCATATGTGTAGCATTTATGCAATTTGAAAGGAAGTTTCAGGAAATGATCTGATTTCCCACTAGAAGCTTCTCATAACTTAATAAAAAGTCGATGTTAAGTTAAGAGCAATGTTTCTTGTCTCTCACATGTCACATAATGAATGTACTTCATCCTTACCTACAGCAGGAGGAGAAGAAAGAGCCACTACCAGAAAATTGCTGCTATTCAGTGTGTTGGAAGGAAACTGGAAGCTCAGGCGAATCAGAAAATCTTTCAATTCACTAGTAAGAAGGGAAATGGAGAATGAATCTTTGCTATGTACTTCTTTTACAGGTGAAGCAATGAACTCAGCTACCTTAAACTGTATGTAATTATTGGAGAACTGCATAGCTATTAGCTTGGGAATTATGCACTGAGATGTTAGAATCTCTTATGCCTTCTCCTCTGGCCTTCAAGCATATCAAGAAACTAGGTAGCGCTGTAGATGCGTGCCTCATTTGTGTTAAGCAGATACTTAATGTGATTTCTTTAGGCTAGCATTTGGAAACTTTATGGCTTTTTGCTTGTGAGCTAAATAAACCTCATCGATGGCCAATATAAATTTAATCTCTTTGAGTTATGGTTACCTAATTTGGTAATTTTTCGGGAACTAGAAGGCGATAGATCTCATTGTCATTTCTAGACATTATTTTTTGCTAGATGTTAAAGAATCCTTCCTTGAGAGGGAAAAAGTAAGCTAAGCTTTTGTAGGTTTATTTTTGTCTTTTAGCCTTGTGGGTCACACCATTTGTAATGGGTTGTGATAAGAGCATCAATGGCTATTTTAATGTGAATTTTTTCTTGCCAGGAGAACACTTTTGGACTATGTCCATTGCTTAGTACTAGCAATCAAATTTTCCTTTTGTTTCTTTTACTTTATTCGTTGTATATTGTGCTTGCGTTATGTCTCAAATGATGCGAAGTTTCTCACTACAGTGTATTTTTACAGATTACAAGTGGCCATTTGTAGTGACATCTTGGAGCTTCTGTTATGGTAGTTTACCTCAAAATAGCATTTATGGGAAGGAGCACTATGTCCATTGCTTAGTACTAGCGGGCAAATTTTCCCTCAAATGGAGACTCCCTCTCAAATGAGTGATGATGGCACAAGGTAAGTATTGTCTTGATGAAATTATGTCAATTTTTTTTTTCTGTTTTATTGTTTGGTGTGCAAGATTATCGTCAAATGACGCAACTTTGTCGACTATTTTTTTTTTGTGATTTTATCAGTAGTAATGACTGGACTCCACAAATGGGTATGGAATTTAATGATGGGGATGAGACATGGGAATTTTGGAAGATGTATGCATCGAAAATTGGTTTTGGTGTACGTAGGAGAGGTAATACCAAAGGAAAAGATGGTGCCATAACTTCTATGCGTTTTTGTTGTGCAAAAGAGGGACATCGAGGTAAAGATAAGCAGCTGGAATTAGTAAAAAAGCCTAGGCCTAAAACGAGGATGGACTGCCATGCCCGAATGGGAATCAAATTAGTTCGAGGGAGTGCTAAATATCTTGTGAATGATTTTGAGCCAAATCATTCCCATTCACTTCACTTTGCGGAGTGTACTCACTTGATACGGTCACATAGGCAAATAAGGGATGTCCAAGCTCAGCAAATTATTTTGGCTGACAATGCAGGCCTATTCTATTTGTCGATTTGATCTTAGATGGACGCCCAGAAAAATCTGCTACAACGCCCCTATTCTGTTTTTCTACGTTTTTATGTTCTCTTGGTGGCTACACTCTCTCGTGCGTACTGTATGTCTTTTGTCTGCTGCTGCCCTAGGCATTGAATTAACAAAACAAATGGCAAGTGGGCTGGACTTGGCTTTAAATAAAAAGCCCAACAAATCTCCCCCTCCAGCCCATTAAGGAAGATCCCAACACAAAAGAATTCATTAGAAATTCATACCAGCCTGACGCCGACAAAATTCATACTTCTCTCTAGTGAGAGCCTTCGTCATCATATCTGAAGCATTATCTTCTGTGTGTACTTTCTCAAGTTCTAACCCTTTGGATTCCAGAGTTTCTCGTATCCAGTGATACCTCACATCAATATGCTTTGACCTGGCATGAAAAGTGGAATTCTTTGCAAGATGTATAGCACTTTGATTATCACAAAGTAAAACATACCTCTCTTGACTGAAACCAAGCTCCCGTGTGAACTCTTTCATCCAAAGCAATTCCTTACATGCTTCAGTTGCTGCGATGAACTCTGCCTCTGTCGTCGACAATGCAACACATTTTTGCAACCTTGACTGCCAAGCCACAGCTCCCCCTGAGAAAGTAATCAGATAACCCGAAGTAGATTTTCTTGTGTCAATATCCCCTGCCATGTCAGAATCAGTATATCCAACAAGAATCGGCTTATCACTCCCAAATGAAAGTCTCAAACTAGAAGTGCCTCGGAGATATCTCAATATCCACTTCAATGCATTCCAGTGCTCTCTACCTGGATTTGACATAAAACGGCTAACCACTCCAACTGCATGAGCTATATCTGGTCTTGTGCAAACCATTGCATACATCAGACTACCCACTGCAGAAGCATAAGGAACTTTTTCCATCTCTTTCAGATCTTTCTCAGTTGACGGACATTGTTTATGACTAAGCTTAAAGTGTGTAGCAAGAGGTGTACTTACAATTTTAGCTTTGTCCATTTTGAACCTTTGAAGTACTTTCTCTATGTACTTCTCTTAAGATAACCATAATCTCTTCGCCTGTCTGTCACGAGTGATCCTCATACCAAGAATCTGCTTAGCCGGTCCCAAGTCTTTCATCGAAAAAGACTTGCTCAAATCTTGCTTTAACTTGTCAATCCTGGAAGCATTCTGACCAACAATCAACATGTCATCAACATAGAGCAATAAGATAATAAAATCACCTTCAGAAAATTTCTGCACAAATACACAATGATCAGAAGTAGTCTTCTTATAGGATTGCTCCCCCATAAAAGACTCAAATTTTCTATACCATTGCCTCGGCGCCTGCTTTAAGCAATACAAGCTTTTTTTCAGTTTGCAAACATAATTCTCTTTACCTTTTACCTGAAAACCTTCAGGCTGCTCCATATATATGTCTTCCTCCAAGTCACCGTGAAGGAAAGCGGTCTTCACGTCCATCTGCTCAACCTCGAGATCAAGGCTAGCTGCTAAACTCAAAACAACTCGAATTGAAGACATTTTTACAACTGGTGAGAAGATCTCATCATAGTCAATTCCCTTTTTCTGATTGAAGCCTTTAACAACCAATCTAGCTTTATATCGAGGACGCGAAGTCGTCTCATCTTGCTTCAATCTGTAAACCCATCGGTTCTTCAAAGCTCTTTTACCCTTAGGTAATGCCACAAACTCAAAAGTATGATTGTCATGCAATGACTTCATCTCATCATGCATTGCATCAAACCACTCATTCTTGTTTTTATCTTCTACCGCTTCTTCAAAAGTTTCAGGTTCACCTGCATCTGTCAACAGAACATACTCATTAGAGGAATATCTAGTAGATGAGGTGCGGTCTCTGGTAGACCTCCTCAAAGCTGTAGTTGGTGGAGCTAATGGTGCAATCTCTTGAGCATCAATGTCATCTGAATGATGCTGGTCACCCTGAGCCTGATTTTCAATCGACTGATCATTATGAGTCTGACCCTGAACCTGCTGATCTGTAGTCTGACCATCGTCTTCAACTTGATCATGCAACTGTTCCTACAACTCAAAAGGTGAAATTGAGCTAGTATCAACTAACATATCAGAATCACGATAATCTGTCTTTTTCATCTTCTCAATATCACAAATGGTCTCATTCTCAACGAATACTACATCTAGACTTCTGACAATTTTTTTAGCAACTGGATCATAAAGCCTGTAGCCAAATTCATCAGAACCATAACCAAGAAAGATGCACTCTTTTGTCTTGACATCTGACTTGGACCTCTCATCTTTGGGAACATGAACATAAACTTTGCAGCCAAACACCTTTAGATGATCATATGAAATTTCCTTTCTAAACCAAACTCTATCTGGAACATCACCATCTAAAGCAACAATGGGAGAAATATTAAGAACATGTACCACTGTACTCAAAGCTTCCCCCCAAAAAGATTTTGGTAATTTTGCATCTGAAATCAAACATCTGACTCTCTCAATCAGTGTTCTGTTCATTCTTTCCGCTACACCATTTAACTCAGGCGTTTTAGGAGGTGTCTTCTGATGTCGAATTCCCTGTTGCCTGCAATATTCATCAAATGGCCCGATGTACTCACCACATTTATCTGAACGAATGCATTTCAACTACTTTCCAATCTGTCTTTCAACTGAAACTTGAAACTGCTTGAATGCATCTAACACTTGATCTTTTGTCTTCAAGAAATAAACCCATAATTTTCTTGAATGGTCATCGATGAAGGTTACAAAGTAGGCTGCACCACCAAGTGTTAGTGGTTTTATTGGACCGCAAACATCTGAATGCACTAGTTCTAGCAACTCTGATTTTCTCGAAGGCGGATGACTCTTGAAAGAAACTCTTCGTTGTTTTCTTGCTAAACAATGTGCACACTTCTCAAGTCTTGCACTCTTTACTCCAGAGAGTAAACCCTTTTTAGCTAATAAGTCAATTCCTTTCTCACTAATGTGACTAAGCCTCTTGTGCCATAATGCAGTTGCATTCTCATCTTCCACAACATTACACATGTCCTTGGAAATATTAGCCTGAAATAAATATAAGGAAGATTGTTTCATACCTCTAGCCACAATTAATGAGCCTCTGGTGAGTTTCCACTGACCATTGTCAAAAGTACTACAAAATCCTGCATCATCAAGTTTTCCAGTCGAAATCAAATTCAAACGAATATCAGGAACATGTCTAACATCTTTCAGAATTAGTTTTGCTCCAGTACTAGTCTCCAAGCATACATCTCCTATGCCAACAACAGTAGACAAACCATCATTACCCATCCTTAAGGTACCAAAATTTCCTAACCTGTAGTATATAAAGAATTCTTTCCTGGAGGTAATATGAAGAGAAGCTCCACTATCAATAACCCAGTTTGAATCATCATATGCAAAATTAACATTATCATCATAGCAAACAATAACAAGTTCATCAGTAGCAGTTGCCACCCGATCATCACCACCATTATTTCTTCTCTCGTTATTTTCATTGCCATTTTTCTTCTCATTCCTCATCTCATTTTTCAGCTGGAAGCAATTTTTCTTCATATGACCCATCTTACCACAGTGATGACACTCAATAGTCTTCTTCAATGATCTTGACTTGCTTCGGCTCTTGTATCTACCTTTCGGACCTCTACTCTGACTTCTGCCCCTGTTTTCAACAACTAGAGCTTCTGAATGAGAGGAAGAACCATGTGTTTTTCTTCTCATCTCTTCATTCAGAACACCACTTTTTGCAAAATCCATGGTAACAATACCATCAGGTGCAGCATTAATTAAAGACATACGAAAAGTCTCCCAAGATTCCGGCAAGGTACATAGCAACCAAAGTCCCTGCACTTCATCATCAAATTTAATATTCATGGCAGAAAGTTGATCTATCACTCCCTGAAACTCATTCAAGTGATCTAATATAGATTGGCCATCTCTGTAATGCAACTCCATAAATTGTTTAATCAAACATATTTTGTTGTTGCCAATCTTCCGTGCATATAATGATTCCAGCTTATTCCACAAAGTTCTAACATGTGATTCTTTACTGATGTGATTCAAAACATTATCATCGACAAATTGTCGAATAAATCCACACACAATTTTGTGCTCAAGATTCCAATCAGCATCGCTCATATTATCAGGTTTAGTATCAGCAAACACTGGTAAATGCCACCGTTTCACATATAGTAGATCTTCCATCTTTCCTCTCCATACATGATAATTCTTTCCATTCTTACTAATCATTCTGCTCACGTTCGGTTCCATCGTTCAGTCAAAAACAATGCTATGATACCACTATGTTGGGAAAAACAGACAAGCAGCGGATATAACTTTCCCCTTTGACTAAACCTGTGAGAAACCGATTCGAGCTAACCAATGGAAATATGCGAATTGAAAGAAAACAACACAAGAATTTTTACGTGGAAAACCCATTCAATGCGAAGGATAAAAACCACGAGACCGATCACAGAGTCTACTCGAATCTCCACTATATATTAATCGTTTGGGTACACAAACTCATTGAGTACAACGACAATAAAATCCCAAAACTATAAGTAGAGATCAAGCAGCAACAACACATTAAACGAGAGAACCAGATGAAAATCACCCCCAAAATATGTAGTCTCGAAATACCCACGAACAGCTACGGTAAATACCTTGAAATCACGATCCAACCGTACAGAATCAAGAACAACGAGTCTTGAAGATGCTGTCAAAATTTCAGCCCAATCGGACCACGGGAAGACCTCCGATCGTCGATTTGATCTCAGATGGACGCCCATAAAAATCTGCTACAGCGCCCCTATTCTGTTTTTCCACGTTTTCTGTTCTCTTGGTGGCTACACTCTCTCGTGCGTACTGTATGTCTTTTGTTTGCTGCTGCCCTAGGTATTGAATTAACAAAACAAAGGGCAAGTGGGCTGGACTTGGCTTTAAATAAAAAGCCCAACAGGTTTTGGTCACTGTTGGACTGCCCTTGTCACCGTCCCTGGTAAGCTATTGTCCAGACCCTATTCTCTCAGGTTTGCATGCTGGTTCGCTGTTTGAAGACCATGGCCCCTCCTCAACTTTTGGCTATGGAGATCTGGCCTTTCTGCTGTTCCTTAGTCCATTCCTGTTGCCTCTCCTTTGGCGATGGAGCTGATTCCTTTCTTGGTAGGTCACTTGGCCTCCTGGGCGTGTTTCTGCTTCTTTTTGGTACTACCTTCGCCTACCTCAAGCTGGCTGCTTTTGATGTTCACGTTCAGGACTTGTTTGTTCGAAGCTGGAACCACCCGCTCTGCTGCTGCTTTCTTAACCGCTCAGCTTCCCTAGCTTTACTTCGACTTGGCAGATTGACTGTTTTTTGTAGGGATGTTTTGATCCTCTCTTTCCGACTATTTAGGCGGCTTGTTTTCCTGTTTTTGGCTGTTTTCTCTTTCTCTCCCATTCTGTGGTGCTTCTGCCGCTTCCCTGGCCCCTTTTTCGATCCGGATGATCATGTCTTGGCATCTAGGTTCGGCACGCTTGATGTGAAGTTATTCTCTTGCGACCGGTTCAACTTTGAACCAATCTTGGCACCGTGATGCCAATATCGGTTCAAATTTTTTGTGTCCGGTTTATTTTGTACACATTGATATGAAAAGTATATACAAACTTACATTACCAAAAAAGTATAAAAAAAAAAAGGATGCCATGTTGAATGATTTTTGAATACCTCTTTTCAAGGTGTCCCTGCTACAACTTCTGCAGCAATAACAGCTTCTAGTGCCAGTACAACTGCAGCTCCGACATCATCTCTTATCCTGGCTTCTAGTAGGGGGTATGCGTCGCTATGTTGATAGCTAACTAATGTACGTTTTACTTCATAACATGCGAGGCTTTTTATTCATAATATAAAAAAAGTTAAACAGAAATGTCAAATGTAGGGTATTTCCGAACTTTTTTTCCGTCTCTTTTGTTATCCCTTTCGTTTTTTTATATAAAAAACGCATTTCTAATTCTTCGTTACTTTTTCTTTATGAATGCGGGGCTCTTTATTCATAATATAAAAAAAGTTAAACAAAAATGTCAAATGAAACATCAAATGTAAGGTATTTCCGAACTTTTTTCCGTCTCTTTTGTTATGTCCCTTTCATTTTTTTATATAAAAAAATGCTTTTCTAATTCTTCGTTACTTTTCTTTATGAATGCGAGGCTCTTTATTCATAACATGAAAAAAGTTCAACAAAAATGTCAAATGAAATAGCAAATGTAAGGTATTTCCGAACTTTTTTTTCAGTCTCTTTTGTTATGTTCCTTTCATTTTTTTATATAAAAAAATGCTTTTCTAATTCTTCGTTACTTTTCTTTATGAATGCGAAGCTCTTTATTCATAACATAAAAAAAGTTCAACAAAAATGCCAAATGAAATAGCAAATGTAAGATATTTCCGAACTTTTTTTCCCATCTCTTTTGTTATGTCCCTTTCATTTTTTTATATATAAAAACGCGTTTCTAATTCTTCGTTACTTTTCTTTATGAATGCGAGGCTCTTTATTCATAACATAAAAAAATTCAACAAAAATGTCAAATGAAATAGCAAATGTAAGGTATTTTCAAACTTTTTTTCCCATCTCTTTTGTTATGTCCCTTTTATATTAAAAAAAAAACGCTTTTCTAATTTTACGTTACATTTCGTAAAGAACATGAAGCTCTTCATTCATAACAAAAAAAAAAATGAACAGAAACATTAAATGAAATATCAAATGTATGGTATTTCCGAACTTTTTTTTTTTGTAAGATAAGTATGAATTGACTTTTCAAAAAACTAGGTATAATGATGAAACAAGACACAAAAACCATGGACCAATAATAACATATTTTGCGCCAAAATGGATTCAACGGTCAACTGGCTTCAAAATACAACATCGCGGAAACGCGCGTCCACCCAGAGGCCAAGAGATGGCCACAGCTACAGAGAACAGATGGTAAAAGAAAAGCTTCAGAAGACAGGCCCTGGCAGGAGATGTAACAAAAAGCAAGGCCAAACAAGTGGCCAAAGACAGTACATTGGCTACTTTTACAAGGGCAAAATGCAGACCAAGTAAGAGATAGCCAATACAAGTGAAGCAGTGAGCAAGAGCCATCAGACAAGGCAGCAAACCGGCGAACCCATCCATCAAGAATAGGAAAGCAGGGACAAGGGCAAGCCTGAGTAGCAGCAAATGTGGGAGCCCGCAGATCTGGAAATTAAGACAGCAAAAGCAAGGAAAGTAACGGCAGTGGAAGTGCAGCACCCTTTGTAGTAACTTGGGCAGCAACTTCGGAAGTAGAGTAAATGTAACCAAGTGGGATAAAGCCCACCAAAAGAAGGCCGAACAGCAACAGAATATTGGAGATCGCAGCTTTGCCTGTGGATAGTGTACTCCCAAGAAATTACACCTGTGTTGTAAGAAGAAAATCCATGGGACGAAGACGTAAAGGCATGGCTTTGCAACAGCAAGGAAGCCAGTTTAATCGCGGCAAACTTGGTGGTTGTAGTCAAGCCAGTGAACAACCCAGGCATAAACTTGAAGAAGAAGAAGAAAGGTAACCAAAAACCAGCAAAAAGCAAAAATAAAAGCAAGGCCAAAACAGCAGCCAAAAGAAGAAGGGGGGGGGGAGAAAACTAGTATAGAACAACAGAATGTGAAAACCCCACCAACAGAACAAGGCCTAACCAAAAGAATCATAGGCAAAACAGAAAGAAAAGAAGAACAGAAATGCAACAGAGCAGTAGCAGGATCACAACAGCAAATAAGGAGAAGAGCAGATCCACCCAAAGCACTCCACTTCTCGACCAGACAGAAACGAAAGGGCCAGAAATACAGTAGAGCAGTAGCAGGATCGCAGCAGCACAGAAAGAGGAGCAGTTCCAACCAAAGCAATCCAAAAGGTTAGGAAGCATACAATGAGCAGCCGAGACACATACACACCCAGCCAAATCAGGACTTAGAAGAAATAGATAGGCAGACAGCTTGAAAAGTCAACCGTAGAATAATCCAACAAGCAGCTCCAAAACAGAATAGAACTGCAGCCCAGCAAGTTAGAAGAAGGTCTTGCCATCAAATACTTGACCCTATAACATACAAGTCCAACAAATGAGGTCAGCAAAAGGAAATCCATTGAATGCATAAGAAATACGAAGCATGTCAATGCTCATAAAAAATAGTGGGAGAGAGTCCCCAATTACATTGGAGACGCCTATTACGGGGGTGGTCACGAATAGGCCCCATAGACATAGCTTTGTCCTTGACCATCTTGGTGAGATGCAAGATAAGTGCCGGCACAAATATAACTTTGATGCCAATTACGTTGGAGACGCCTTTTCTGTCTCTTTTGTTATGTCCGTTTCCTTTTTTTATATACAAAAAAACGCGTTCTTCCGAACTTTTTTTTCTCCATCTCTTTTGTTATGTCCATTTCATTTGAAGCATACTCCGCATTCTTTGCTTATATGACAGAATGACATTAACTCAATATCATAGAACTTTGCCTCCAATTTTTATTCTTTCCATTTACCCTCTTCCATATCACGGAGAGCTACAATAGCATCTCGTGTTTTCTTCCCTATTCTTCCACTCCTTTTTTCATCCATATTTCCATCTGCCGACCCACAAATTTCCCATTTTGCTTGAGCCTATTATAGTCACACCAGACTCAGAGAGTTTACTGTGCTACAAAGTACTTGCTTTTTTGCATGTCTTTCCCAATGTCACAAATAACTCACAATATTTGTTCAGTAATTACACACCATTGAAAAGAACCAGAGTGCAATGAGAAAAGGAAATTAATAAAGTCAAGCACAAGCAAACTATCCTTTCAATCCCCTACTTACTCGCTTCGCAACCGGAGATGAGCAACAATTTTTTTTGTGTCAAATACTCCCATCCTATTCAAATGCCCGATGAAAAAGCCGGCCATCATCATCTGCAGAAAATGGCTACATTGAGTCACGCTTTTACACCTATAATCTCCAATTGTATTTTGCTATAAACACTGCGTTTTCTATTCAGACGAATTACTAGCAGACTATAGTTTTTCTAGAAAAAAATTAGCAAGAATGACACAAATAGATACTCTAATTTTTTGGCCAAATGTTGTCTAAACATATGAACCATAGAAACACTTGAGCACAAAACATGATGGCGAACAGAGTAACAGAAACAGTGAGTATTCTAAGTAGCTATGAAATTACATCAAGAATCCTGTCTAATAACTAACAAGTCGATTAATAGCTGTGGACCATATCAAAACATATTCAAATTGACCAATTCCAGGAATTAATTCATGATTGTATCGCAGGACATATCATCAAAGAGAAGACAAGTTAACAACCGGACATGTCTAGCTATCGCACATGGTATCCGAGCAAGAATTATTATGAGACCTGCTTGTCCACTTCTGACATGCCATTAAATCTGATGTATTCAGTACATCGACTCTACAGATTGCAGTATACTTCTGCATGTCGTTCCCACATACCAGGAGCCGCTTTCAATAATTTCCACCTGCCTAAATGAGTGCATCGTACATGAATCCTCTAACAACCATCCATGTTTCTCCATGGCATTATACAGATAAAAATTTCAATTTGGTTCTGCACGAATAGCTATAAGTGTCGAGAACTCTGTCAGGCACATCCATTAGCTAGGTGGCCATTTAGAAGACAAGGACAACCAAAATCTTTTGCATGCAAATTTGAGGAAGTCCAAGATGGGCATAAGACATGCATCAAACATGTCAATTATAAATTGATCATACTCAAAACAAGAAAACATAAAAACAAAATGACCGCAAAAAAATAAAGACAAACTCACTTGCTGAGATTCCCCATTAAGCCATGTAAAAGTGAGCCGCGTATATTTCAATGCAACAGCTGCATGTATCGAGGATTCATCATTGTCAACTGAACTTAAATCACCATCCCTAGATAACTTTTCTCGGATTCTGCACATAATCTGTCAACGTGTGAAATATTGCAATTGTCAATTTAAAAAGATGATTAGAGGAGGAACTACAAAAGACTACACTTGCAGTTTCTTTCTCTGTCTATTAATGAAGTAGAGAGCAGGGATTCCAACGGGTTTGGATGGGCAAAAATAACATCTCCCTGCCCTGGAGTAAATAGGAAAAATGCCATCCAATTTTCTTTATCTATGTTGGGCAAAATGAGGAATACCATGGTGTACAACAGGCTTGACTCCAAGATCTTTCAAAATTACAACAACATATGCAGATTCCACCTCAAACCTAGCATCAAAATTCAAAAAGAAAAAGAAACAAATGGAGGTATTTCATACGAGAATACCAACATCCCTCTATTTATGCATTCCACCAAAAGGAAGATTCCTCTTCTCTCCATAGTACGAAAGCAAACGATGCATAAGCCCAATAATTCTTAGATGCAAGACGCACAAATGGAGTGGCACGTTCCCCCGTTTTTGAGAAGGAAATAACCTTTACCTATACAGAAGAAGTATGCAAGGTTTAAATGTACACATATAAGTTACATAAATGAATAGATGCAAATAATTGATTTCTTTTTATAGGTGATATGAGGAGGGATAATGCAGGAAACTAGATCATGGTAAGAGTACCATCAATAGAACAATCACTTTTCACGATTGATAAAGGTTCAGATCTGCCAGATGACATAGCTCTCTCTCTCTCTCTCTCTCTCTCTCTCTCTCTCTCTCTCTCTCTCTCTCTCTCTCTCTCTCTTTTCCTTTTTTTTAAGCTTTCTCGAGGAATCGAGCCTTTGGTCACTAGTACAGTCCCAACCCCCAACCAGACATGACAGTAAGGCCAATGCATGACATAGACATATGGCCCCATATTTCATACATGGATGAACTCATTATAAACCTGCATGAAATAGCTGAGCCCAAAGTCAAAAGAAAAAAACAGGTGCTTTTACAGAGTTATGATTTAACAAAACAATGTTACCTGTGTAAGAAAATGCACAACTGATGGAATCAGAGATATTGGAGTTTTAAAATTCGTTCAAGTTGATTACTGCTTGGATCATTTCATCTTAACAAATGAAGAATAAGCATTCTTGGTTCTTGATGGATAGAGGGTCTCCTGAGGACACTTTAATGCTTACTATGTTGTGTTAATTGCTCCTATCTCATTCTTTGCAATGAAAAAATACTCTGTATTATAACGAAAACGAATGTATCATCAATCAAATAGAAATGCATAAACATTGTAATTGCCAGGATGCATAAAAAATAAATTAGCAGCCTTGTAAGACAAGCTGTCATGCTTTTTCTTTTCGGCACTGAAAAGCTGGCTGACTTTAAGGTACATGAACCCCATTATCAAATCACGTCAGGCTTCACTGACAACAGTATGGTCGACCTATTTTAAATGGTCGCTCAAGATTACTAGCTCGGTGTAAAAAAGATGACAAAGAAAACATGAGATGTGTTCTGGCTGCAAAAATTAATACACCATCCCCAACTAGTAGGATCAACCAAGTACCTTATGAGGGCTGGTCTTTGCTATAAAAGCTTGTCCCTGCAAGTATATTTCCCACCATTAAGCAAATGAAGCAAGAAATAATCACAACTAGCAACTAGGTGAATGAGCAAAATGCTTTAATCTTAGTTGTTTCAAAAAGAAGAAGAAGAAAAGAAGTGACCGAGAAAAGGAGAGAGATATCTGGTAAATGAGTGACATTCTTATGAGAACACACCCGAAGACTGATCAAATTTTTCGAATATGAACATTATGATATTAACCTGTGTAGATGTTGAATGATCATACATATTCGTAGCCACTAATGATGAAGAACTTAAAGATATTTTCTTGATTTTTTATGACATAAGTTGCATAATAAAAAAATTTCTCCTCTAATGTGAATTGTAATAAACGAAAAACTTGTGGACTGAACATGGTCCTATCATTTTCTCTCTTTCACAGGAGTAGTTTATCACAAGGGCGACATACTATGTGCAAAAAGAATAATCTCCAACATTTAGAACAAGTACTAGATCCGCATTCTGCTAGAACCCAAAGAAAAGAATAAAGCACAACAGAGTAGTTAAGAGTACAATTTCCACGAAAGCTTAAACTGCCCAAAAACATGCCCATTGCCCATGCTGTATGTAGACCATACATCTCAACAATTCATCTCAAGTATAAGTCGGACCTTACACGAGAAACCTAGGATGTACATCTACCACATCAAGCAACAAAGCAAGGAGTGACAACCAGAATCAAAACAACAAGGAGTGACTTAAAGCTTAGATAGATAAATGATAAAGGGCCTCGAAGCTCCAGTTTCATAGGGATAAGCACAAAAGCTTTAAGTAGTTAAACAAAGGGTGTAGTCAGGGGTCTGATTGATTCAACTTGAACATACATGAAACAACTTCATCTCATACCTCCCTCGGCCTTCCCCCTTCCCAGCCTTGTCGTCCAAAACCTTCCCATTGCTGGCCGAAAGGAGGCGATTCCGCCGGGCCGTCGACGCCGTCACCACGATCCCGGTCGACGTAGCTCCGTCGATTTGGCCGCGGAGTCGCCGTCACGCGAATCCTTGGCCACGTCCTCAGCGTAGCTGAGAGGAAGCCGGCGATTCCGAGCGCGAAGTTCAGAGCAATCAAATTTTTCGGAGAGGAATCGAGGATAGGGCAAACGCATATGAGGCGAGAGAAAACTCACCAGAGGAATCGAAGAGATGGCGGGCGAAGAATCGAAGAGACGGCCGGCGATTCAGGCCGGCGAAGAATCCTTGGCCACGTCCTCAGCGTAGCTGAGAGGAAGCCGGCGAGAAGAAAGGCGACGGACAAGGACACCAGAACCTCGAGCGATTCCGAGCGCGAAGGTCGGAGGAGAGAGATTTGAGGAGAGGAATCGAGGACAGGGAAACCGCATACGAGGTGAGAGAAAACTCGCCAGAGGAATCGAAGAGACGGCTGGCGAAGAATCGAAGAGACGGCCGGCGATTCATGAGGCGACCCCAGAGCGCGAGAGAGCAGAGGAGGAGAGAACGTTCTGTCTGTCCGAGGGGAAGAAGAAACGCGGGCGGAGAGAGGAGAGAGAGAGAGAGAGAGAGCGATCTCCGAAAAAGGAGGTTTGAAATATATATTGTAATTGGCGCCCAAATTTGAGCCTCTCATTTTACTTGATGACATGGCTTAATCCTAACCGTCCAATGCGAACGAACGGCTGGGATTAAAATCGGGGCACCCTTGCCTAGATCCCACCTTGGCAAGGGATCCAAATCCGAGGAGGATCACATGCATTATTAGGGAAAAATTTTGGGTGGGACGATCCCTATGCGCCCCACCAGTCTCTCTCAGAGGAGAGAGAGAGACTGGTGGGGCACATGGGGCCGCCCCACCCAATATCTCCTCGCATTACTAGCACAAAAGTGAAAAATTCTCCTAGTGCCTAAATTCTAATTGGACCCACATGCCTTCACTTCAATCGATCTTGTAGATTGGCATTTTGGAAGGCAGAGAAAAAGAAAATTAAATTAATTATGAGAAGAATTTGGAAGGTAGGCAAAAAAGATGCCTGAGGAATACTATATTGGCCTCCATTGCTTTTTTGGGTGATGATGACTATGCGGGTCACTGTACCTTATTCTAATTTGCAGACGAAAGAGGAGGGCATATTTTTCTTAGAGATCCAAGTGGGCTAGAAACCTAAATGAAGATACCTTGCAATTAAAGTTGGATCGTCATCTCAATTAAGTTTTAATCACAAGCCCAATTCATTTTTCGGACCTCTGAAATGTGGGCCAGTCCAATTTCTTTTAGGTCATTACTAGCATCATAAGAGTCCTTCATTTATTGTTATTGTTGATAACCAAACAATTGAACCCGGCTACCATACATTTTCATTTCGGATAAATTTAGAACTTATCTTAAAATTGAGATAGAAATTTTAATTAAGTATATAAGGAAACTACTAATATCTTATGAATATTAATGTTAATTGTTTCCACGTTAATTCTATTAACTTTGTAGATTTCCATTAGGTCCATAGTTCATGTGAGATATAATTTACGTATTCATCGTGGATGACTAATCCGTAGAGTAAGTCAGTTGCAAAAACCAACTCCAAAGAATCATGCCACTTATTGGAGCATAATGAAAGTCACAGACCACATCAAATTTACTGGAAAAATTTACTGAGGATATTGAAAAAATTTCATCGTTCAACTCAAGCAATGGCGATTGGGTCTTTATCGTACTCTATGGACACGGAGACTCTAATGACGTCATCTCCATCAATAAGCTCAGACACACAAATGTCTCTCGCATGCAGACGTGATCTGCTCGAATACATGAGAGTCATGATTCTGTTATTTCCCTGGGTATGTTTCTTGATGAATCCGTGAGAAACGGCCTTGCAAAACGCATTTTCAAACCACCAATTACAGTAGGAGCATAAGCTGATGAGAGAAGCACGAACAATATAGATTGCTAACTTTGAGTAGCTTCAAGGAGCAACCTTTGACTGGCTAATGAAAGCCATAGATCTTAACCAAGTTACTTGTCACAAGCTTTCTTACCGAAATTTGATGTTAAATATGCTTTCGGATAAGGCCGAAATTTCTGGCCGTAAGCAAGCTGCCTGAAACAAGGAAAAGGTGCATCTTGGACCTAAGAAAGTTGATGCTTGCCATCGACATTTATATGACTTCTTTGTTGTGTTGTGACCAGAACTTTCAGGATCATTCCGTTCGAAAACTCCATGATCATCTTCTTATAAGACATCAAGTATAAATGAGGGGCTCTGCATCAGGTCTTTGCTGGAAGCAATACCCGATCAAGCATCTAAAGCAATGACTAAATCCTGCAGCAGGATTTCGTATATGCTTTCGAAACAGAGCAGGATCCACTGTGCATGGAAATAGAACCGCCGGAAAAGAGATGATTGAGAAATGATCTCACTACTCGTTGAATGCATAAATTCACAAGAACCGCTGGAAAAGAGATAAATCAGTTGAGAGTGCTGCTGCTGCTGCAAGGTTACGGACGATGCGTGGGGCCATTCATGGCCTATTGCTAGAGATTGATATCAGATGGAATTGAGCACATTGCAAAGGGTCAAGGTGTGATAAATTATGAAAAGGGGGCATGTATGTGTCTGGTAATTAATATAGGAATGCCGCAATTATGTTTTATGTACTTCCTTCAAACCGCAATATTTCCCATCATGTGCTTCATACTTTTTCCCTCAGTCAGTCTTGCTTTTATTTTATTTATTTTTGGGTTCATTGACCATTGACTCCAACTAGCTTGAGATAAAGGCGATGATGATGATGATGATGATGATGATGATGTGATTCATACTTTGTAGTTTATCATCTGAACAGGGTGACATTGGAGATGGTCAAGACGTCATTGTGAGGGTACACTCGGAATGCCTCACAGGAGACATATTTGGATCTGCTAGATGCGACTGCGGCAACCACCTTGCACAAGCGATGCAGCAGATAGAAGCGGCTGGTAGGGGCTTGCTGGTATACCTCAGAGAGCACGAAGGAAGAGGCATAGGTTTGAGGCACAAACTACGTGCCTATAACCTGCAGGACGATGGGCGTGACACCGTGGAAGCAAATGTGGAGCTCGGGTTGCCCGTTGACTCTAGAGAGTATGGAATTGGTGCTCAGGTATTTCTTACTTAAGTCAGAAACTACAACGATGCGAGAGGTCCTAAATAATTTAGCTTCTGAATGAAGTTGTTTCATGATCATTGTCATTATCTGCTTTGGGGATCGAGAAGATCAATAAACTAACATTGTCAATCTAAATTTAAAGGTAGTTGAATTTCAGTGACTATTTCAGAAATTGTACATGATTTGTAGGACTACTAGAGGAAGCTGGTGACTAAAGCAGAGCTTCAAATTCTCATCTTAAAAAGACGAGATTTGATTAGTAGAAAGAATCACACCATCATCAAACTTTTCATAGCATTGGACGCCTTTGTATTGTTGCTTAACATATTGACTAATACTGCAGATGTTGCGCGACTTGGGAGTCAAGACGATGAAGCTGATGGTGAACAACCCATCAAAGTATGTGAGGCTTAAAGGTTATGGCTTGGCTATTGCTGGGAGAGTCCCCCTAGTAACTCCAATAACAAAGGAGAACAAGAGATACTTGGAGACGAAACGCTCCAAGATGGGGCATATCTATGGTGAGGAAGTCAATGGCTGCTTCAGCAATCTCATAGGCAAAAATGGCAAGCCGAGTAGTACTACCTTTTCTGATCTGGCTGCGTCCGACTCATAGGAGCTGCTGGATAGGTCGACTGCTAATGATTTTTTTTTTTTGGGGGGGTGGGGGGCGGAGAGGGGATACAAGCAAATTTATTACTTTATTTTTTAAGCCCTAAGGTCAAGAACATTGGGATCCCTGCCGACCATGAGTTTTGGAAATTTTACAGGGATTCAGGTTTATAATTGTTATAAAATTCATAATTGTTCTCTTGATGTCATTCATCCATTTTGTAAGGTGAAATGGGGGAAGACCAACCTCTTATTGAAACTTCCTTTTGTGTTATTGATGGATGGCAGCATTCATGTTTATTCACCTTTCATGAAAACAGAGTTGGTGCAATGTTGACACCTAAATTTGGATAAGCCTTTTCTAGTTATTTCTTAGAAAATTCGTAAAAACTTCATAAAAATCAAAAAAATTATAAAATCAACTTTTGTGGCCTTGGCCAAGCCTAATGAACCATTTTTGACAAAAAAAAATAATTTTTCATATTTTTCATATTTTTTGCATTTTTTAATATTTTAGGAAATTAGGAAAATACTAGAAAAAATAAAAAAAATAGCATTTGAGGTCACAAAAATATAGGACAATAGTAAATATTTTTATTTTAATTCCCTTGTTATTTTGACCTCACCAAAAGTCTAAATTCAAATTCAATTTTATGTGTTCCTTTGTTACACTTATGATTGAACTTGGTAAAAAAATATCAATTGAGTCTCTTAATTTGTAATTTTTGCATTTTTAAGGATCTTGACATTCAATCTAATTTTTCCTTATTGCAATTTAGCCCAATTATTAGCGCAAATTGCTCAATTGCATGAATTGGGCAAAATTGCATTTTAGTCCTTGAATTTGGGAATATTTGAAATTACTTTCAATTCAGGGACTGTTATTATAAATTGAAGCTGCTACCCAATGTTTTTCACCATTTGGAATCAATTGGCATAGGTGGTTTGGTCCAATTTTACCGTTTGAGCCCTCAATTGCACAATTCCCCGATTTGCAATTAAATGAAAATTTGGGGTTTTTATAGAAATTGATGTGAACTTTTGGGTAAAATCACATTTCTAGATAATACTCATGCCCTAAGTTCGATTCTAAGGTTTAATTGCAAAAAGTCCCTATCAATTTAGGTTAATTTTAAAGATTTTAGGTCGGAACCGGTTCGGACCGGTTAAACCGGTCGAACCAGTCTGGAACAATGTCTTCTTCCCCAAAGCTTCGTATGGCTACTGCAGGTTTGAAGCCCGAATTTCAACGAGAAAATTGAAGGGCAATTCGCAACTAATTGGAAGGGAGATGGTGGGCGTTTTGTTCCTATCATCATCCCTCGTCAATCGACACCTACGGCATCACCCGACGTCGCCGGGAGGAGGAGTAATTAGCCGGTCAACCTCGCGAAGCCTGCAAAAGTTAGCCAAGACAAAACAAACCAAATTCGCGCCGAATTCGCATGAAATAGGACTTGGCGGAGGACCAAACAGAGTTGGACGAAATGCCCATCGTCTCCTACGCCGATTGGACCTAAATGCACGTGGCCTCACATGCAATTGAAGCCGGTACACCATTCCCCGCTCGACGCCAAAATTCAAAACAAGTATAAAAGCCTATGGAGGCTTTCTGTTAAAGAGGTAGTTGATTCAGTTCGAGCAGAAAAAATTGAATTGAGAGAGAGAGAGAAAACAAGAGAGAAAGAGCTCACCTTCCCTCACAGTGGTTGAAGGTTTGAGCTCGGATTTGCATAGCGTGGGTTGGGCCTTCTCAGGCTAAACCGAAGCCATTGAGTGTTGCCAGGAGATTGCCTGAGCTCCGGGGAAGCGATCGCCGTCAACCGCGCAAGCTGAATCCACGAAAATAGGTGAGTTTGATCTTCAAGCTTTCTTACTGAGCATCAATGGCGGAACTCGATTCCGATATTGATTCTTTGAGTTAGAGTGTGCGTTTTTCTCCCCAAGCATCCCTGACCATCATCGCATCTTTATTTTGCATCGGTTTTGAGTCTTCAAATCCAACCTTCATTGCCGAACACTGTTCATTCATGCCTAGCCAAATCTAGGCCGTGCGAGCTCGATCGGAGCTCGAGGTAAATCTTCTGAACCTCCATTGATGCTATTCTATGACTGAATTCCCATGATTTGATGGAAATTGTGCGATCGAACTTCCATGGCCGTACTCGGCATTTTGCATGATACTTGAGATTCCGTGGATTAGATGCCGTGATTCTTAGATATGTTAAACTAGAGATGATCGCGAGTCGATTAGCGCTGGTCTCGCGTGATTTCATTAAGGTTTCACCGTTGGATCGTCGTCGGAGAAGCACAACCGTTCATTCAGTTGCAGTCGCGAGGTTGAAGACGATGCGTACGTGGCGGGTCAACGAGTCAAAGGTCTAGGTGGCATTCCGTCATTGGTCCACGTTTGCGTCCAGTCAGCATGGCCGTTAGGGTCTGTTATTCGAATAAACAGATCGGACGGCTTAGATAAATCGAGTCTAATAATTGATGGCCGTCCGATTAGTAATTAGGAATATCCGAAAATGTTTTAAAATCGGAAAATCAAAATGGTTTGAAACGGTGCCGTTTAGGTTAGTGGTAGTGCGGCGTCGTTTAGGTTAGTAAGGGTGGACGGTCCAGATTGAGTCTTGCGTTTTAATCCTGGCCGTAGGTTCTAGTAGGTTGATTGGGCGGTCCAAATCGAGTCTCCGTTCAATCTAAGTCGTAGGTTTTAGTAGTCTGATCCGACGGTCGTGGATTAGCCACGCGGTTCAATAGGAACCGTTGGATTAAGTCGGGATAATCCAAAAATAAAAAAGGAGAAACGGCGTCGTTTTGAGAGTGGTCGGCACGGGTCCGGGTCTAGGCTGGGTTCCGACCCGAGTGGTCTGAGTCGACCCGGTCCGAATAGTATTTTTTTAATAAAAAAATTCAAAAAATGATTTTAAAAAAATAAAAAAAATCAGAAAAATTCTAGAAAATTCTAAAAAAATGTCAGAAAATCCTAGAAAATCCCAAAAAATGTAGAAAAATTGTGGAAAATTCCTAGACACTCCAGAAATTCCCAAAAATTGAGGATTGACCACAATCAACTAATCAATCCTATTTTTGGGATTTCTTATTTGTTTTTCTGAGAATTGACGACTATGCCCTTTAAGGGGAATTCGTCCCTATTTTGCATTTTGAGATAGGTTGAAAATGCCTAGATTAGGATAGGGCCAGTTGGGTGGCGAATCCTTCTTCTTGGGTTTTCGAATCTCATCATTTTCCCTGAAATGACGATTTTACCCCTCAAAGGGTAGATTGCCTTTTCCTATTCCAATCGAGTTTTGGAAACTGCTTAAAATTAGGATTTGGGTCGGCTGGTTGACCAATCCTAATGTTTAAGATTTTCATTCCTCGTTTTCGCCGAAAATGATGATTTTACCCTCCAAGGGTAAAATCACTTCTAAATTCCAGAAAAATTCTGGAAATTCCCGAAAAATAGAAAATTGATTGGCGTGATCGCCAATCTTATTTTCACCATATTTTGACTACATATTTCATCTAAAATGACGATTTTTCCCTTCCGGGGTAAATTGTCCCCAAATTTTTCAAAATTATGATTCTGCCCCTCATGGGCGAATCATGTCGAATCACTCATAAACCTTGATTGATACTTCTTTAGGCCAATATGGCCTTACTAGGGATGCCATGCTGATTTCATGTGATTTATCCACATGATTTGGATCCTTGATTTGCGCATTTATTTCTATTGATTGTGAGTGATAGGGTAGTCATTCCCATCTGCATGAACTCCTAGATTTAGGATTCTTACCCCACTCATCTGTATGAAATCTTTAGGATTAGATAAATCATTCAACTTAGGTACCGAAAGGGTGTCAACTTTGACAGTTGGCGTAACTAAGTCCCCGATCACATTTCTCTGGTTTCCGTAGAATCGAATAGACTGCTCCCAACTATTCGATAGAGTTTTCGATCGTACCCTCCACGAAACGATTGGTGGCGACTCTTTAGCATGTACACATATCACATGTCACCAGACCACACCGAAGGTCGATCACGTATATCCAGCCGTTGCGATTTGGGTAATGGACCTTGGGAGAAGCCCGCATCCGATCAGGCAACATCGGGCGGCCCATTAGCCCTCGAGAGCCCGGCCGACAGCCCGCGCTTGAGCGAGAGGGTCGTGACATGCAGGACATTCTTTCTTTCCTTTTCTGTGACCAACTCTTTGGGTACACTTGACGCCAATGGTTGTAGATTTACTGCTGAAGGTAGAGTTATGAAAATTACGAGAGGCTCACTTTTATTAATGAAAGGGCATAAAATTGGTACTTTGTATCAGCTGCAAGCCTCTACTGTTACTGGTTCAGCTGCGGTCTCTTCTGATATGACAGATTCGGATAATACAAAATTATGGCATATGAGATTAGGCCATATGAGTATTAGAGGGATGGAGGAGCTAAGTAAAAGAGGTCTTTTGTGTGGTCAGAAAATTGAAAAACTGGATTTCTATGAACATTGTGTCTTTGGGAAACAGAAAAGAGTCAGTTTCAAAACAAGAATTCACAGCATAAAGGGCACTCTGGATTACATTCATTCTGATCTTTGGAGGCCTGCTAGAGTTTCATCGAAAGGCCTTGTTTCCAAGTATGTACTCACTTTTATTGATGATTTTTCAAGAAAAGTTTGGGTATTTTTTTCTCAAGGAAAAATGTGATGTTTTCGTTACATTCAAGCAATGGAAAACATTAATTGAGAAGCAGACCGGTAAGAAAATTAATCAGCTGAGAACAGATAATGAGCTAGAATTTTGTGGATGCGAATTTAATGAGTTTTGCAAGAACGAATGAATTATGAGACATCATACTACAGTGTATATACCGCAGCAAAATGGTATTGCAGAACGTATGAACGGAACCCTATTAGAAAGAACAAGGTGCATGTTGTCTAACGCTGGTTTGGGCAAAGAATTCTGGGCTGAAGCAGTCAATACTGCTTATTGGTTAATAAATCGTTCTCTTTGCATACCTATTGAGAACAAGACACCTTAGGAGGTATGGTCAGGTAAACCTGTTGATTATTCTTCTCTTCGAGTTTTTGGATGTCCAGCATATGCACATGTTAGTGAAGGAAAACTAGAGCCTAGAGTGAAAAATGTATTTTTCTTAGTTATGCTTCTGGTGTAAAAGGTTATAGGCTTTGGTGTTCTGATTCGTCGAAAATTATAATTAGCAGAGATGTTACTTTTGATGAATCTGCCAGGCTTCATCCTGTCAAGAAATCATCAGATACTTACCAAGAAAATCTACAAAGTGCACCAAAGAAGGTGGAGTTTGAAGTATCTTCTTCACAACCAGTTTAGTCAGTGACTGATGATATTGCGATTGAAGAATCTGAAGAAAAGAATTATTCCATAGCCAAAGATAGACCGAGAAGAACAGTGAAACCTCCACAGATGTATGGATACTCAGATTTCATTGCTTATGCTCTTTCAGCTGCAGAGTCGATAGAATATGCTGAGTCTAAAATGTACAAGCAATCTGCTTCCTCAAAAGATTCAGCAAAGTGGTTAGTTGCCATGAATGAAGAGATGGAATCTCTTGAAAAGAATCAAACTTGGGAGCTTGTCAAACCACCAAAAGGAAAGAAGATTGTGGGTTGCAAGTGGATTTTCAAAAGAAATGAAGGTATTCTTGGAGTTGAAGACATTATATTTAAAGCACGTCTAGTCGCTAAGGCTATAGTCAGATTGAGGGAGTTGATTTTAATGATGAGTTCTCACCCGTCATTAAACATAGCTCTATTCGGGTCTTTCTTGCATTAGTTGCTATGCATGATTTAGAGTTGGAACAACTCGATGTGAAAACAGCTTTCTTGCATGGTGAACTTGAAGAGAAAATCTATATGGGTCAACCTGAGGGTTTTCAGTTTGAAGGTAAGGAAGATCATGTATGTTTGTTGAAAAGATCTATTTATGGCTTGAAGCAATCACCTAGACAGTGGTATAAAGATTTGATTCTTTTATGGTGCAACTTGGCTATTGTAGAAGCAAATATGATAGTTGTGTATATCTGTGCAAACTTCCAAATGAATCTTATATTTATTTGCTGTTATACGTTGATGACATGTTGATTGCAGCAAAAGATAAATTTGATATACAGAATTTGAAGGCACAGTTGAGCGTTGAATTTGATATGAAGGATTTAGGTTCTGCGAAAAAAATTCTTGGCATGAAAATTCAGCGAGATCGGAAAAGAGGAAAATTGTATATTTCCCAGAAAAGCTACTTTGAGAAGGTGTTAGATAGTTTTGACATGAAAGATGCCAAACCAGTTAGTACTCCTCTTACTGCTCACTTTCGATTATCAGCTGATTTATGTCCATATACAGATGATGAAATAAAATATATGTCACATATTCCATATTCTAGTGCAGTTGGTAGCGTTATGTATGTTATGGTTTGCACTCGACCTGACATATCACATGCTGTTAGCGTGGTAAGTAGATATTTATCATGCCCAGGTAAACTTCATTGGCAAGCAGTGAAGTGAATTTTGAGATATTTTAAGGGTACTTCAGATTATGGCTTAGAGTTTGAGAAAACTTGTGAAACTCTTACTGGATATGTTGACTCTGATTGTGCTGATGATCTTGATAAAAAGAGGTCTTTGACAAGGTACATTTTTACTGTTGGGGGTTGTGCAGTCAGTTGGAAAGCTTCTTTACAGCATATAATTGCTTTGTCTACTACAGAGGCAGAATATATGGCTATTACAGAGGCAATCAAAGAAGCTATATGGTTAATAGGCTTATTTGGAGAGCTCAGTGTGAATGATGATGTGATTGTTGTGCATTGCGATAGTCAGAGTGCTATACATCTTACTAAAGATAAGATGTATCATGAGAGAACAAAGCACATTGATGTGCGGTATCATTATATTTGAGACATTCTTGTTGATGGCTATATTAAGGTCTTGAAGATTGGTACAGAAAACAATCCAGCTGATATGTTGACAAAGTCATTGCCCTTTACTAAATTCAAGCACTGCTTGGATTTGGTTAATGTTTGCAGCAGCTGAGTTTTATGCTGGTGGGAGGAGAAGTTTGTCTTAATACTTATGTCTACTTGGGAATTCAAGTCAAGGTGGAAATTTGATATGTATGCCATGAATAGTTAAGGGCTTAAGTTATGGACATTGGGCCAACATTAGGGTTTGAGGGATAATACTATAAATATTGCTCTTTTCTCAAACTGTCAGATAGAGAAATTTGCGTTGCCTCTTTTGTATTCCCTGATTCTCATAGTGGATTTTGTTTCTCCTCTCTCCCATGATTTTTCCCGCAAAGGTTTCCACGTAAATCTTGGTGTTCCGTTCTTCTCATCTGTCTCAATTTCGTTGTAGTTTCCGCATTGTCGTAACATTAAATCTCTGTTGGGTCTAACTCTCCACGCTATGTATGAGTTCGATTTATACTTCGGAAGATGCAATTTCCCTGTGCAATTTTCACTAGTCTCCAAAAAAACATCAGAATATATCACCATTCAATTACTTGCAGCAGAAAGGTTTGCTTTCTTTGATCTGATTAACTAAAAAAAACGTATTGGAGCAGAGATTTTTCTCTGGGCACACAAAAGTTCACGCCTAAGTCTCGACATTCCTTCTGAAAATGAAGACTTGGAGTTCAATGTTATCAATCCTAACAAGCTCGAACATGCAGGCATCTCCTTCCTTCAGGGAAGTTCCTCTCTGAAATGCGCTCCAACTGGCAGAGAGCTTTCCCGAGCCATGTTGTGGGTAGTACATGAGCTTCACTGGCCATGATCCATCCGCATATTTAAGAACTGCAGTTTGCATTCTTCCATTGATGCGTCCCATAAAAAAACTAGCTGGGACAATCAGCGAGTTGATTTTTGATCAACAAACGTTCTATAAGTAAGAACATAAAAGGCATGATGATTAACTGAAGAAATGTTATCCAGACGACAGTTTTATAATCTCATAGGCAAACCCGAACCCTATAGGAAAACGATGGTACGTTACGAGAACAACATTATCTTGGAATGTTTTCTTACCACACCATTCTTCAGTTTATTATGTGACCGCATAACTACTGTGAAGGACGGATACTGCAGCTCGTACTCGCTGGTTGCTCTGAGAGTCGTAGTTACCCTCGAAGGTTCAGAAGCAGAGCTAAGAGAAGCGAGCATGGCGATGCTCAGCTTGCGGTTGGAATTTTCCATCCCACCTGAATTAGTCGGACGGACAGCATAAGAAGAAATGACACAAAACATATGCATTACTAATAGGCTAAATGCACACACCTTCTAAATCTTGTTGCAGAAGCTTCGCTCCTCGACCTGTTTGGACGCCTTTTGTTTCGGAGCCCAATCCGAGTACAATTGAATGTGAAGTAGTAGCATCATCGAGGAAATTAACGGAGTCTGATTTCATCACTTTGGAGGGCCTGTGATGATATGATTTTAGATGCAATTCATCCTTCTTTTCTCTTCAGTGAGAAACCATCTAAACTTCGAAATCTAACCAAGAGATTACGGTGATCATCAACATCTTCCGTTTTTAGGCAGAACAAGTTCGATAGTGTCAATAAGCGGATAATCTATCTCCGTTGCGCTTTTGTCAAATATGAGCACGTGAAAACTCAAGTCCCTTGCTATCTGAAGACTAAAAAGTGGCCCTCACGGATAGAGTAATGCTCCGCATATTCCTTCCATCCCTTTGATAACCAAACTATTTCATCACATTTTTCCAAATCCACTCTCCAACTTCCACCGTTTGGAACCCTCAAACGCACCCTTTCGAGAAGATTCTTACCATACTTTCTCACAAACCTCTTCCGAATACCCTAGTTTTGTAACATACTAAGTCATCATGAGTATGTAAACAAGCCTCAAGAAAAGAATACATGAGAGAATAACTTACAAGCCTTCCAGTTTGAAGTGTGTGAGAGAGTAGTGCAAAATTTCGCCGGCCTTGTTCATCTTCTCTTCGGAGACGAGGAGTCATTCCTTGAGCACAAGTTGTGTAATTGGTAGGAACATTTGAATCTAACATAGTTTTGTGGCTTTACATGAGCCAACCTAATTGAATGTAGCATTTACTTGGAGAAGACATTCGGATGACAGCTACCTTTTGGGAAGCTATTCATCTTCTCAATGACGTTAAGGACGGAAAAGAGCAGCTTATCTCATAATTGCGATGAAGAAAAGTCAAAGAACAACTGAATGCTTTCGGAAGCTCATTAAGAAGAACACATTTGGAATCGAACTCATTAAAAATGCGACGATTTGGTAGTTGGTAGAAATCATATCAACAATAATCAAAGAAGCTAAGATTTGTATGTCGCCATTAGAAATACAAAAACCGATTTTACTCCTATGCAGCAATTAAAATAGCTAAACAAAAAAAGTTATGATAGTCAAACAAGTATTTCACAAAAGTTATGGCACCTATATTGTTTTTAGGGGGCAAAAATACACTTTTATTGTCAAAAGTTATGTATGGAGTTCACTTTAATGCCAAAAATTTCAACCGCATCACTTTAGTGCCAAGTTCTTTAAAAAAAAAAAACGATCATTTTAGTATCAACTCTGAATTGATTCGTCGGAATTCTAACATGGCCTTATTTTGTTAATAAATGAAGTCGACATGGCCGCCGAAGAGTCCAGTCAGCAATACAAAGCCTTCACGATGTCATTTTGGACATGGTTCTTCAAATAAGAACCCTAAATTAGCTGATTGAAGGGGAAAAAAATCCCTAATTTGAATCCCTAGCCCCAATTTCGATTTGCCCCAAAGAAATCACATGTCATACTTGCAAATGGAGGCCTTCATGGGCGGCTTCGGCAGTGCCTCAAACCCTAATTTCTCTTTTCTATTTTATCGGAGCCTTAATTTCTCTTTTCCGTTCAATTTCGCGAGCAATCGATGAAGCTGCATACCTATCGTAGCCAACAAGTGCGATGGCAAGCGACGGCCAATGAGCGACGGGACTGCGAAGGGGAATGAGCAGTAGACGACCTCGCGAACTTTGGCTTCTGTTTTGCGAAGGAGACAACTGAACTTTGCCTTCTATTTGGGGAAGAAGCAGATAACGTCGCAAGGGGAAATCAACATCTTCATTCACGAAAACGACGTCGTCTTTAGATGTGGTGCCACGTCGGATGAAACGGCGTCGTTTTCTCGGGTCCACGTGAAAAGATTTCTCCAAAAATTTCCAGCTCAGTAAAAAAATTTAAATAAAAAACCACGTATTATTTTTGGCAGGAATTTCTCGCCGGAGGTACCAAAGTGATCTTTTTGTCTCCACTTAATACTAAAGTGATCCGATTGAAGCTTTTGGCACCAAAATGATCTCTATACACAATTTTTAGTGCTAAAAATGTACTTTTCCGTTTTTAGGGTCTAATGGGGTCTAGCTTCGCATTCTAAGGTAAAGAAGGGAATTGTTTTTCTTGGCGGATCTCGGCAGATTATCCCGTGAGGCCATAGAAAAGATAATCCACTCAAACTCGACTGTTATCTAGAGGTGGCAAAATGGGTCTAGAACCCACATTTGGCCCATATTTGATGGTGGTGGGTCAAAAATGGGTTAGCTTAAGTACTTAAATGGGTCATAAATGGGTTGCTTAAAAACTTTATGGGTCATAAATGGGTTTCAAATGGGCCATAAATGGGTTAGCTAAGAAAACTATCTTAAAGCAATCATAAATAAGTTTTGTGAATATTTTTTTAAAAATCTAATTTTTTAATATTTTAATAATTTGTTTTTATATAATTTTTTTTTCTATTTTCTTTTTTCTCCTGCCTTGGCCGTCGCTCTACTTTGGCCGCCAATGGTCATCGCTGCCCACCTCCGGTCACCATCACCAACCACCACCCTCCGCCGCCGCCGGCCATCGACCGCCGCCACAGTGCGTGTATGAGTCAATTAGTATTGAAGTCTTTTAACTTAACTTGGCAAGATAAACCAGAATCAAGTGCGAGTCAGCGTCGAAACCTGCCGGAGCACCTCCCTTCCCGAGCTCCGATTACGCCCCCTACGCCTTCAGAAGCGGCAGCCCGTACGGGGAGAGCTACAGCTTCGGCGACGGAGGTGGCGAGCAGCAGTTTGAGGGGACGACGATGGCAGGAAGCAGGCAACGGTCAACAGTGGCGAGCAGAGGTCGCAGGTGGCCGGTTATAATAAAAAATTATTTTATAAAAAAAAATTAAATTTTTTCAGAAAAATTCAATTGCATGTTTTAGCAATATAATTTTTCTTAATAAATTATAAGAAATAAATATTTCATAATTTAGCTAAATATATAAGTATTTAAGTAATACGGGTCGGGTCGGGTATGGGTTGAGTCGGGTATGGGTCACTAAATTTGCATTGGATGAATATGGGTCAAAACGGGTTAAATGGGTCAATATGGGTCGGACCATATTCGACCCGACCCATACCCGACCCGACCCACCCATTTGACGCCTCTACTGTTATCCATCACGTTTAAGGTATTCAACCCATCATATCCTCTGTGCGGACTAAATAATATTGCTGGGAGAGTCTTACGGGTAATTCCTATAACCGAGAATTGGAAATTACAAAATGGGTACCTGCTACCAACAGAAGAACTTTAGCCTTTGAAAATTCCTTAGCCGTGAGTCTGCAGTGACCATACTTAATTTTTTTGTCAGCTAATATTTAGGTAACATTCATGATCATTTTGTTCAATTTCATTCGTCGTTAGGTAAGTTGAAAAGGTGAAAGACTGTCCTCTCCTCTTGTGGAACTTCCTCTTTCAATGTCAATTCTGGCTTTTAAAATTCGGTCTTATTTTTTCAGTTAAGTGATTACTAGACTTTAAAATTTGATCTTATTAATTGCAGGGATTCTCTAATGAATACACTTGTGACATTCATAGCTTTGTGGGGGTTTGTCAGAAGCCAAAAAAAAAAAAATGCGAGCCTATGTTGTTGTCCTAACTTCTTAAGATGTGTTTAGCCCATCGAGAATATCAGGTCTAGCTCATGACGAATTAGCAGACTAATTATTCAAGATCATACTTTTTGTCATATCAGTACAGCATTGCTCTGAATTGTCCATCAGGTTCTAATATTTAGCAGAGCAATTTAGATAGGGAATTAGAAAAATTGCCTTATTTTGTAAATGACTGTAGATCCAGATTTAAGTCAAGCTTAGATTTTCTCCACCTCGAGCATCGAAAATTAGTGAGGACTACATTACTGTCTCCATCAATGGCGGCAAATGCTTGCTGACCGGCAGAGCAAAGCGCCACATGCTCATTTAAATAGCTCCGGCCATGATCTGTTTAAATGTCTGAGGGGTCCCGACTTGTTCGTTTTCCTGAATATGTATCTTGATGAACCCACGAGGATTACCCTGCCCCATGCATATTTTCAAACAGCCGAGGTATAAATTTCAGTGATCTATTTCAGAGATTGTGTAGAGTTTGTAGGGCTACCACAGGAAGCTGGTGACTCGAGCAGAGCATCAAACTATCATCTTAAAGAGCTGGTGCCGGACATTCTTTCTTTCTTTTTCTGACCCCCTCAAGGGTGAAAGAAATTACCTTAGGAAATGTACGGAAATCTCTGTTACTGATTAACATCTGCATATTGACGTGAGAAAAGGATTGCTTATGACCTTTTATTTTATCGATCCCATGCTGCGGATGAGTTGGATTTACACTTTGTCGAATAAAGACACGAATATACAAAGAGGTTGGCAATTAAGCACGCATGTACCCGGAATTTTGGAAGATGCAATGGAAAGGTTTGTGATGATATGGTTTTAGATGCAATTCATATTCCGAGTGAGCATGGTTCCAGGGTAGAACCGAGAACCGGAGAACCGAACCAGCGGTTCCGGTCCGGTTCCAGGTTCTAATAAACTAGGGTCCGATTCCCGGTTCCGCATTTTGAGGAACCGGCGGTTCCGGTTCTGGTTCCCGGTTCTCTATGGAACCGAACCGGAACCGGAACCATCAT
The DNA here is from genome assembly GCA_021437785.1 of Rhodomyrtus psidioides. Lineage (NCBI taxonomy): Eukaryota > Viridiplantae > Streptophyta > Magnoliopsida > Myrtales > Myrtaceae > Rhodomyrtus > Rhodomyrtus psidioides. The sequence continues at coordinate 13,439,990 of JAILYB010000003.1, read as the reverse complement.
TTTCTAAACCCGAACTTAGATGACATAAGAGCCGTCCTTTCGTCCATTCCCTAACTAGCCAACGAAACAGAGTTGTTGCTCAGAGGAGAAGTGTGCTGTTGTTTCACTTCTACCGGTTCTCCCCCACATCGAGCTCTCCTTTCGTCGAATCCAACCTCCATGCATTTCCCATCTCTGCCGTCCCGCCGCCACCTCGGTTCGTTTCCTTGATCTCTGGCTCGACGGTGACGGGTCGATGCTCAAAAGGACGTTGATGGCCCTGTACCATCCGCGGAACCAGTACGTTGTCTACTTGGACCTTGAGTCGAAGCCTGAGGAGAGGTTGGATCCGCAGCGTTTCGTGGAGAAGCGTCTCGTGTTTGTGAAATTTAAGCATGAGAGGATGATCACCAAGTCCAATCTCGTCACTTACAGAGTGCCAACAACTGTGGCTAATGCACTCCATGCTACTGCTATCTTGTTGAGGGAAGGTGGGGATTGGGATTGGTTCATCGATCTCGGTGTTTCGTATTACCCACTTCTCACTCAAGATGGTAACTTTTTTGTTTTCTTGTCTTGGTGGGTTTAGATGATGGATTGAGGTTGATTGCAGTTCGGGTTCATGAGGTTAGTTGTTGAATTTGCTTTTGTGGTTGTGTTCTTGGGTTGATAGATGCTGCACAAGTTTTTGTGCCTCTTGAGAGATCTTAACTTCATTGATCACACTAGCAGCATTGGATGGAAGGAGTGAATATCTCGCTATGAATGCAATTGCTATCAGAAAAATCCTCAAGAAGTATGACAAGGTGTGCACTTTATAGTCCATATAAGCTCTCTTTATTTGGTGCTCTTACGAGTAGCTTATTTAATGAGGATTCTCCAATTTTTCAATCTGTTATAGGTTCATGTCTCTGTGAATGGGGAGCATTTCAGATCTAAGATGCAGCCGATCATATAGAGCTCTTGCAATCCCCATGGCTAATAGAACTGGGAGCTTTCTATTTGAATTTCAGAGGATTAGATGCTGAGGAGTGTGCTCAGTGTTCTACTCAGTTTTCATTTCATTTTGATGAGACATAGTCTGCTCTAATAATGTCACTTCCAGTTTCTATAAAGCTAGAATATGATCTGATTTGCGCTATTTGCATGTTATTTTTCCTTCAATACTCGATGGAGAAACTAGTTTTAATCTTTATCTTCAGTATTATCAAATCTCTGGGGTTGTGATCTTACAGGACACTGTGTTTAACCCATATGCACTTAGCTGTGGTCATCTTTTTTGCAAGTCATGTGCTTGCACTGCGGCATCTGTGATGATCTTCGAAGGACTTAAGGCAGCAAGTGAGGATGTCAAATGTCAAGTTTGTAGAGAGGTTCATGCTTTTTATTGTGTCATCAGTTGAAGTTTTTGAAACTAATACAGTATGCTGATGTCCCATACGGCAACTATAAGTGTATGCGATTAACAGCAGTTTGGTTAATCTACAATCTCACTAGCATAATACACAATCTTTCTTTTTGGCCGGAAGCATGATACGCAGAATCATTAAATCTAACGCATTTCTCTTTGAAAATTAATAAAGGACAGAACCTTTTGTTATTTTTTTAAGTCCTTGAGATTTTTCCTATCAAGAAGTCATTCATGATCTGGAACTAGGAATATGAGTCGATATTTAAGTTTGTAGCATAGACGATTAACAAAAGTCTCACCTTTGGCTGTACATATCTTTACCATTCATGAGGCTGCAGGAGAGAGGAGACCCATCTCTGACTTCCCAAAGGAGATGTGTTGTTTATTTGGTTGTCGTTTTTTTTCTTCTTAATTTTAAAAGTCATAAGAAACTTGGTATAACGTAAACCTTTCCTTTAAGACTAGTTCGACCCAAGATTAGTGTGTTTCGTCTCTCTCTCCCAGTGATTTTGCAACTTCATTCCCATCCCTTTTTCGGCAGCTAACTTTGAACTATAACTTGTAATATTAAGGTTCATTATTTCAATTAAGGTATCCAACTGATACACATTATGAATTTCTCCTTTTCAATGCTTTTAAGTATGTTTTGATGCAATAAGAGTTATATTAGAAGGTTCTTGGGTACCCTGGAACCGGACCCGGAACCTGTGACAGGGTAGGTTCCAGGTTCCAGAGTATGCAAGGTAGGTTCTAGGATTCGAAAAATTAGGAACATGTACTAACGGGTAGGTTCCAAGTTCCAGGTGGAACCTACCCAAAACTTGAAACCGCTCACCCCTTCTCTGTTCTCTTTAGCGAGAAACCATATGGACTTTGAAGTCCAACTGAGAGATCAACAGTACCTCTCATGTTTAGGCAGGGACAAATTCGGCAGTGCCCAGGTTTGATTTCTTGCTGTCAACATTCATTAGCAGATAATCTATCTTCGAAGCGCTTTTGTCAAATATAAATACGTGAAAATCTAAGTCCTCTGCGTGTTTCAAGAATATAATATTAACGCGGGAAATAACAAGATCCGGCCAATAATTGGATGAGAAATCACCAGAGAAATAAACAAGGAAAATTAGAGGACACCGAGGATTTACGTGGTTCGGTCCAAGTGTTGGTGCCTATATCCACGGGCAAAGCCAGTAACAAATAATTCACTATAATCGGAGAATCAGAGTTACAATCGTTCACACGCTCATGTATTTGCCACACCTAAATTACACTCAAACCCAAAGTGTTTACAAATAAACAACTCAATTAGATGTAAAATTCACAGCAAACAAAAAAAGAAAAACAAAAAACAAAAAACAAAATCTGTCGCGTTCAAATCTCTTCGGCGGCTTGAATTGGAAAGGCTAGTGTATTGTGTGTTCCCCATCCAGCCTTCCAAGCCATGGTACGGGGAAAGAAGAACTTCTAAACAAATTCCTTGTAAGCCTTCTAGTTTGGAGCGTTTGAGAGAGAATAATCTTGAAGAAATGAGACGTCTCCAGTGCATAATTTTGCGGGCCGCTGTTCATCTTCTCCCCAGCGACGAGAGGTCATCCCCTGAGCACAATTTGTCGAGTAAGTTGTAACGTCTGAAACTAAACTATTACCGAGGCCTTATAGAAGCCAACTTAATTAAATGAAGAATTTAACTGGACAAGAAGTTCATTTCTGGGACGAAAAGTTCAAAAAACAAATGAACGCCGGAGCAAAGCTCAATTAAGAAGAATTCGAAGGGAATCGGATGGCTAAAAAGTCAGAGAATCAGTCAGTTCATCGAGATTGTATCGAGAATAATGTCCGAGGTACAGAATCCGAAACAGATGAAATTGATTTATAAAGTAATATATTGTAATAAGTATGAGCGTCGCCCTTAGAAATTCAGCCTACTAGTTAGAAGACCGGACCAATTCATCATGTTCAAGCTACTCAATCTTTATTTCCTTTGTCGAGTCCAGATTAGCATGCAACTTATAGTATTGCTGGGAGAGTCCCACTGGCAATTCCTGTAACTAAGAATTGAAGGGAAAATTACCAAAAAAATCCTAAACCTATTGCACTTTTGCCAATTCAGTCCTAAACCTTTTAATTTTATCGATTCAGTCCTAAACCTTTTGTATTTGTGCCAATTCAGTCCTAAACCTATTTTTTGTGCCAATTCAGTCCTAAACCTTTTGTAATTTTGCCGATTTAGTCCGTCCGGCGAATTTTGGCCGGCCGAAGGTGACGTGGCGCTGATGTGGATGCCGGCCGGCGTCGGCCCTCGGCGAATTGATATTTTAATAATATTTTTGAATATTTTATTTTATTTTTCATTTCTTCTTCATTTTTTTTTTCTTTCTTTTTTTCCATCTACTGTTCTTCTTCCTCCAAGGTATGTTCTTCTCCCCCAAATTGCAGATGACGATGGTCTTCCAATCTCTCCCTCACGGTGACTCCTACATCTTTGCACATCCGATACCGGCAAACTGGACAACTCTCGAGCCTTGCCTCTCTTCGTCGTTGCTGTGCAAGGCCGAACCTCTCCAACCCAGATCTGGTGAGGCTCGCCCTCGCCGTCGCGGGGCGAGGCCGAGCCTCTTCAGCCCAGATCTAGTGAGGCTCGACCTCGCCGTCGCGGGGGAGGTGGGCTGAGACAACCCTTTTCTCCTTCGCCGCCATCGTCGTCGTCCTCCCATGTCTCTCTCGCGGCGGCTCTTTCATTTTCGGGCATCGAATACCAGCACAATCTCCATGGCTGTGCAGATCTGGCGAGGCTCGACCTCGTGCCTCGCGGGGCCGGCCTGACGAGATCTCAGCCGGCCTTGCCCGGCGACGGCGAGGTCGAGGCTCGCCAATTCTGGGCTGGAGAGGCTCGACCTCCCGCAGTCACGGCAACGCGAGGCAAGGCTCGAGATTGAAGATGACGATGGTGCAGGTGACCTTGGCCGGAGGCCCTTTGCCTCTGGATAAACTTCCAGATCACGAGACGAAAAGTTCAAGCGAGATCTTCATGGTCATTGTCTTCCACCATCTCTGAAAGAAGGCGGAAAAGTTCCTCGAAGGGAGAAGAAGAGTAGAGGGGGAAAAAAGAAAGAAAAAATGAAGAAGAAATGAAAAATAAAATAAAATATTTGAAAATATTATTAAAATATTAATTCGCCGGAGGGCCGATGACGGCCGGCATCCACATCATCTCCGGCCGGCCAAAATTCGCCGGACGGACTAAATCAGTAAAATTACAAAAGGTTTAGGACTGAATTGGCACAAAAAATAGGTTTAGGACTGAATTGGCACAAATACAAAAGGTTTAGGATTGAATCGGCAAAATTAAAAGGTTTAGGATTGAATTGGCAAAAGTGTAATAGGTTTAGGACTTTTTTGGTAATTTTTCCAAGAATTGAAAGTTAAACATTGGGTACCCGCTGCAAACTAATCATCATTAGCCTTAAAAAATTAATTGGCCGCGAGTCCTGCACTTTTAAGGCGATTAGTTCCGAGTTTTTTTAGCTAAGAATTAGGTAAGGTTCGTGATTATTTTGTTCAATTTTCATTCGCATTTTTCTAAGTATGGAACCTTCCTCCTTCAATGTAACTGCTGACTTATTACTATTCGTCCTTGATTATTTCAGTAGGTGATGAATAGACTTCAATCTGACTCTACGTTTGTATTGATCACTAGAGGCCAACACCTATTATAAAATTGTACCATGCTGCAAATCTCGTTGAGCGATCATAAAAAAGGACTTGACTGCATTTGATTCAAATCGTTAATGACTTAATCGCACTTTTTCAAATTTTAGAGCTTGATTGCAAATTAAGCTAAAAGTAAAGATTTGTGTATGCAATATCCTGCAGTATTAAAAAAAGAAGAGAATGAATATCCACTGATAAGGGAGTTGAACAAAAAAGAATCCGAATGGGATGCTAAGGTGAGTCATGAAAATGAGGATGGTGGGTTCTAAGTAGAGGCGTCAATTGGGTGGGTCGGGTCGGGTTTGGGTCGGGTCGAATATGGTCCGACCCATATTGACCCATTTAACCCGTTTTGACCCATATTCATCCAATGCAAATTTAGTGACCCAAACTCGACCCAACCTATACCCGACCCGACCCGTATTACTTAAATACTTATATATTTAACTAAATTATGAAATATTTATTTCTTATAATTTATTAAGAAAAATTATATTGCTAAAACATGCAATTGAATTTTTTCTGAAAAAATTTAAATTTTTTCTTTATAAAATAATTTTTATTATAACCAGCCACATGCGACCTCTGCTCGCCACTGCTGACCGTTGCCCGCTTCATGCCATCGTCATCCCCTCAAATTGCTGCCCGCCACCTCCGTCGCCAATTTAGTATATTGCTGGGCTCTCCATTTCCATAATTCGCAAGGAGAGAGAGAGGGGGGTAGGTTTTGTAGTTTCGTGGGGAATGGAGTTGTCCAATCTATCTGCCACAGTGGCAGAAAATAGATATGTCCTCCTTTCACGTGGTATAGCATTCAGAACCTACCGTCCTCTCTCTCTCTCTCTCTCTCTCTCTCTCGATTTCGATTTATTTTCTGCCACTATGACAAAAAAAGTATTTAAAGATGTCTTGATATAGCTTGGCAACTCCGTGGTGCCATTTAGTATTTTAGTTTTATCATTTAGTCTTCAATTTGATTGTACGATCGAGTTGAGTTAAGCTACAATATTCAAAAATTTCTATTCAAATACTCAATCAAGTGTATATGGGGGGTCATCACTGTATTTTTCCAAGTCGGCTCAACTGCACCCCACCCTAGTTCGTCATGTTCGGATGAATCGATCGGGAAAAAGGAAGCGTGGGTCGATTTTTTCCACGCAACTCTATTAATGGTGTAAAGCAATGTTCGTAGAGACAACTGCACACGCATTGTGGCGGTGGCCGGCGGCGACGGAGGGTGGCGGTTGGCAGTGGTGACCGAAGGTGGGCAACGACGACCATTGGCGGCCAAAGCAGAGTGACGGCCAAGGCAGGAGAAAAAAGAAAACAGAAATGAAAAAAAATTATATAAAAAAATTATATAAAAAAAATTATTAAAAAATTAAAAATATTAGATTTTAAAAATATATTCATAAAACTTATTTATGATTGCTTTAAGATAGTTTTCTTAGCTAATCCATTTAGGGCCCATTTGAAATCCATTAATGACCCATAAAGTTTTTAAGCAACCCATTTATGACCCATTTAAGTACTTAAGCCAACCCATTTTTGACCTACCACCATCAAACATGGGTTAAATATGGGTTCTAGACCCATTTTGCCACCTCTAGTTCTAAGTAGTTATGCTGACGTGGCAAATGATAGAGGATTTGCTTATTGGGCACATTAATGGTCAGTCAAATAGAAATCAGTTATCATTTTAAAAGTCATTTATTAGTTAATGCGAATTGCCTTTTTACCATACGCGGTAATACTTTATGGGAGGGCTACATAACTTTTTTTTTAGGCGAAAGACTATTCTACCCCTGATTTTCACTTCTCTATCGGCAGCTCCCTCTTCTTTTTCAAAACTGTCGTCCATAAAAATCTTCCTCATCTCGACCTCTCATTGTACCCCAGTTAGCTTCCATTCGTCAGTGACTAGACAAGTTAAAAAAAGACAAGAAAAAAAGGTTCAAAACTTAAGGTGCTTCACGCGTCGGCCTATTTGAGAAGCAGAGACAAGTGACAAAAAATAATAATGGACGAGAATGGCATTAATTTGGAGCTCGCCAATTTTATGCTGATAACTTTTGTATGGTTGTATTGAGATCACCCTCCCAGTTCCATCGCCACTTGTAAATGATTTTAGATCTAGATTTAAGTGCAGAGAAAGTACCAAGTAGTCATTATTTAGAAGACATGAAATCGGTAGATTTTTTTTTTTTTACCCCAAGCGCCGAAAATTAATGAACTCTCATACTCACCCCGAGCACCGAAAATTGAGACTTTGAGCACAACATTGTCTCCATCAATGGCAGCAATGCTCGCCGACTAGTAGTGCAGAAGTGCCACAAGCTCGTTTTGATAGCTCCTTGTCTTCACCAACCACAATCTGTCTAAATGTCTAAGAGGTGGCGACTTGTTTGTTTTCCTGAAAATGCATCTTGATAAATCCACGAGGAGTTACTCTGCCCCTTGCATATTTTCAAACAGCCTGTATAAATTTCAGTGTTTGTTTCAAAGATTGTATAGAGTTTGTAGGATTACCACAGGAAGCTGGTGACAAGAGCAGAGCATCAACCTATGATATTAAAGAGATGAGATCTAATTAGTATAAAGAATCACTCCATCATCGAACTTTTCAAGATGACAGAGTTGGTGCAGGACATTCTTTCTTCCCTTTTCTGAGACCACCTCAAGGGTAAAAGACATTACTTCAAAGACACATTCTGAAATCTCTTTTACTCATCAACTCTGCATATTGGCGTGAGTAAAGGATTGCTTATGACCTTTTATTTTATCGATCCCATGCTGCGGACGAGTTCGATTTATACTTTGTCGAATAAAGACGCAAGCACGCAGAGACGCCGGAATTTTGGAAAATGCAATTGCCCTGCGTAATTTTCACTAGTCTTTAAAAGACATCAGGAGATACATCACCATTCAATTAGTTGCAGCAGAAAGTTTTGCTCTCTCTGATTTGATTCACTAAACAAAACATAGCGAAGCAGAGATTTTTCTGTAGGCATACCAAAGTTTACGTCTAAGTCTTAACATTCCTTCTGAAAATGGAGACTTTGAGTTCAATAGCATCAATTCTAACAAGCTCGAACACACATATCTCCTTCCTTTAGAGAAGTTCCTCTTTGAAATGCGGCCCAACCGGCCGAGAGCTTTCCCGAGCCATGTTGCGGGTATGAGTGGGAGGGGCTTCACTGGCCATGATCCGTCCGAAGATGTAAGAGTAGAGGTTTGCACGCTTCCAACAATGCGTCCTTTTAAAATCCTGTCTGGCACAATCCGCGGAGTTCATTTTTTATTAACAAATGATATCTGAGTAAGAACACAAAAGGTATGGTAACTAACACAAGCAATGTTAACCTGACCAAATTTTGCACATTTTGCTTCAATAGATTATGTGACCGATTGACTACTGTGAAGAAAGGATTCTGCAACTTGGACTTGTTGGCTGCTACGAAAGATATAGCTGCCCGGGAACACTGACAAGTAGAACTGCGAGAAGACAGCATGCCGGGGCTCACCTCGCGTTTGGAATTTTCCATCCTACTCGAATTAGTCAAGCAGAGAGCATAAGAAAAAAGGATATGAAAGTGTATGCATTACTTATAGGCCAAGATTCACAGACCTTCAGTTTGGATAATCTGTTAATTGATCGAAAATGCATCAAGAATAGTGTTAGAGGTACTGAGATTGAAATCGAAAGAATCAATTCACAAAGCGATGTGCAAAACAGCTGATGAACTTTTCTCTCAACAAATCGATGGGGTCTGGGCAGACAATGCCATGAGGCCTTGGGGCAAAAGAAAAGATTATTCGCTCAAACTCAACTAGTCCAATCCATTATGTTTAAGCTAGTCAATCTTGATTTCCGTTGTTTAGTCCAGATTAACATTTAATTTATATCATTTCTGGGAGAGTCTCACTAGCAATTCCTGTCACTAAGAAATGAAAGTAAGACGCTGCGTACCTGCTACAAACTGAACATCTTTAGCCCTTAGAAATTCCTCAGTCGTGGGCCCTGCATGTTTAAGGCGATTGAATACAAGTTTTTGCAGCTGATTTTTAGGTAAAATGATTGTTTCGTTCAATTTCGCTCAATGTCATAAGCTGAAAAGGTGAAAGACCATTCTTTTTATGGATCTTCTACCGTCAATGTCGATGCTGGCTTTTGATATTCATCCTTGATTATTTCAGTAAGTGATCATTGGACTTTAATCTGAATCTACTTGTGTGTTGTTATACCTATTTAGAAATTTGAAGCATGCGGCGTCAACAAATCTCGTTGAGTAGTCATTATTGGGAAGGACTTGACTACACCTGATTCAAACCGTTCATGATTCAATCGCACTTTCTCAAATTTTAGAGCTTGATTGTGCATTAAGCTAAAAGTCAAGATTTTTTGTATGCAATTTCCTACAATAAAATAAAATAAAAAGAAAAGAAGAAAAGAGAATGGATGTCGAATGATAAGAGAATTGAAGGAAAAAAGAAACCAAATGGGATGCCTCGGTGAGTTACGAAAACGAGCACGGTGGGTTCTAACTTCTAAGTAGTTATGCTGACGTGGCAAATTATGGAGGATGTATGCTTAATTGGCGCATTAACGCTCAACCAATTAGAAATCGGCTATCATTTTTAAAAGTCATTTATGCCTAATTTTTTTGATTTATTAGCTAATGTGAATTACCTTTTTACCATATATGGTAATAATTTACGGGAGGGTTATGTTACCTTTTTTATGTGAAGAGACTATTCTACCCGTGATTTGATTTTCTGTTCTCGTCGGCAGCTCCCCCTTCTTTTTCATAACTGTTGTCAATGAGAAACAGGGGAATTGGAAATAGAATCACTTACCGCTGTGAAAATTTCTTCATCTCAACCTCTGACTGTGCTTCAGTAACTTCTACATGTCCGCGCCACTCGCAGCATCTGCCCTTCCCTTTAACAATGACTAGACAAGTTTATAAAGACAAAAAAAAAAAAAAAAAAAAAATCAGAACTTATGGTGCTTTAGGCGTCGGGCAATTTGGGAAGCAAAGGCAAGAGAAGTGGGGGAGGGATCTCACCAATTTTATGTGCATTTGTTTATGCTGATAATTTTTGTATGGTTGTATTGAGATCACCTTTCCAGTCCCACTGGTATCTGAACAAGCTCACTGATTTCAGTTGTGGCGTGCTCAGCGTACCCTTGGAAAATATCTTCATTTTCGGGCACTCTTCCACTTCAATCCACAACAAGGATGGAAACCTAAAGATGCAACCTTTGATGGAGGAGAAGCATTCTAGGCTTTGCATATTCTCGAGTGCCAACCATTTTAGCTTCCCAAAAGAAACCATTTTACTTTCTCCATTTTCATCGTTTACCACTACTTCTTTCATTCTTTCACATCCTGTTATAGTTAAACAAGTGAGATTCACCAAATTTGTGAACGCTGAAACTGTTCCTAAATGTACCAATCCAGAGGAATTCTTCACCACCAAATTCGTCAAATTCTGGAAGGATGTCACTGTTGGAAATAGTATCGTCAAACCGGGACAATCCCAAACCTCAAATTTTTGGATGCTCCAAAGAATTTTTACCGCGGAATAGTCTCCACTCCACACACGCTTTAGCTTGTGTAACTTGCTCAACTTAAGTTCTCTTAAACTTTCGAGCACCGGATGTTTTCCCTCAGCCACAAGTCCTTCATCAGGAAATATATCTTCAAATGCACTACAAAAAACCTCCAGGCTTTTTAGATTGGGAAATCGCTGTAGGAGGAAGCTAAAAGGAAAGACGGCTCTTTCATCATGAAAGCATGCCAATGTTAGTGCTTCTGGCTTGCCAACATCACCAGAAAATCTTCCATTCTGTATTATCTGAATATCTTTATCGACTAATGAAAGTCTCTTTAAGTTGGGAATGTCCTGCAAATGGCCATTATAATGAGAGCAAGAAATTTCAACAATGTTCGACAATAAATCATTGCTCTGAGAGGTAAATTAAATCGGTTTATTCCCATGGAAGGTGGCCGTTTTCTTACGGTTCATTAATCTGCAGAGCCTACATAAAAGTGTCAAACTTCTAAAGCCATCCACCAACCAGGGGTGAGCCCTCATATATAGACAAAAGAAACAACTTCGGCTTTAGGAATGATCAAACAAATAAATAAAAATCCATTTGATCCAGAAAACATCAAAAGAAAGATGGTCATCCTTCTGCGATTTTAAAAGGAATTGCCAAATAATATGTGCCCGTTTCTCAAGTCAGTCCATAGGAAATTCACATTTAATCCATATAAAAAACTTTTTAAGAGAATTCTTAAAGTAGAGGTCTCTACAGTTAATTCAAGAACCGTCCAGACCAAATTCATCCTTTATGAGGGATGTCTTATCTTTTCCACAGGAATATGTAGTTCCTTTGAATTTCAGGTGAGTGAGATGCGTTGATACTGATAGTGCCGCTAAAACATTTTGGATGTCCACGAATTAAACGTGTGCCTAAAGATAGTATAAATATCTTTTTGTCAACATACCAATAGGTAAGGAGTTCATGTTTTCTATAATATCGTAATGTGACACGACTATGCAGTGCACATGAGAAATAGTGGGTGAATTAAAGAATGAAGAAGAAACAGGAGAAGAGCAGTTGCAATCATACCTTCTCAACCGAGAAATGTGCTTCATGGTCTGAAAGGTCGTGCTGATCGTCTTTCTGAGCCCGCTTGTTCATGAATGCCGCAAAGGACGACATATTCAGCTTGTCGCAATGGGTCACTCGCAACTCCTTCAAGGATAACCAGTTCAAAGTGAGCAAGTCAGGACTGAAGGTCCTGAGTTGTGGCGTGTCATGTAATACCAGAGAAGTCAGCTCTGGGAAAAGAAATTGAGCAGCAATAGAGTGTGCACTGTCATCTCCACTCGCGCTTGAGACTATTTCCTCGAGCCCACAAGACTCCACTCGAAGTTCCTCAAGTTGGGTTAGACTTGTAGCCACCCAATGTGGAAATAAAATTTCGAGGTTCTTACAATTCTGTGCCTTCACTTTCCGCAGGTATTTAAAAGTGAAAGTTCCTTGAATTCCTTGAATACAGTAGGTCCATATTTTGTTTAAGTTGTCCATGTGGGAGAGAACTATTGACTGAAGCTGAGGAAATTGTACCTGTCATATTGAAAAAAAATGACGCAGTGAATGTGATTACATTGACTTATGACATCAATATCAAATTTCCAAACTATCCTAGAGAATTCTAGTGCTTGTTAGTAACACATAAAAATAATAGAAAAATAATAATAATAATTCGGAAAAGAATATGTAGGAAAAAAGGCCAAAAGAAAAGGGAAAACAAGTGGTGACCTGATCATTTGGTACGTGTTAATTGCCTTTTGAAGCAATGATGTATATCGCAACAAATTCGGTAAAAGATATTAGCTTGTGTTCACTGAATTCAATGAAAACAAATTTGAGAATTGCTTTCGGTTCTGCAAGATGGAAACCTCTCCTAAATTCTAACGAATGAATCGTGCAATTCTTTGAAATTTAGAAATGTATCTTGTTTCAATTTATAGTCGATAGTATATGGAACGTTGACTTTTAATTGGCTTATCTGAAATTTATTACTGGCAACGCTTTCTCCGTCTAATTTTTTGAAAGTTCTTATGACAATTTCTCGGATTCTCCAATTCGCCGATCACATATAAATGCATTGTTGTACTTCAGTATGTGCGCATATATAAATATATGTATATATATCCCCCGTTTTCAATAATGTAATAAAGTATATGGTAAGAATTCTTGGATTTATTTGCTTCAAGGTGAAGATGCAATTCATTTTTCAGTTCACCTTCTTGGAGAAAACTAATTCTTCATTTGTGATTTCATTGATTTATAGTTGGTAATCAATTAGTGAATTCGGTGACTAGTGAAGTTGGCCTGCAACACGTAACCAACTTCTTATCCTTGACTGTGCGTGCCAAGTGTCGAGGATTTTGGAGTTTTATTTGCGTGTGTTGGAGGCAAAACTAAAAGATAAACAAAGTGGATGTTGCATTGAACTTGAACTGAAATTGTTTGTTTCGTGTGACGAGTGCAACGCGCGCCATTCTATTTCCAAATTCCAATTACTGATTCCTTCAATACTTCGATTTGACGAAATAATTAATCAAGATCCCAAAAGCATTGGATTAAGAAAAAGAAGGCTGACCTGTGGAGTGAAGAGTGAAGGGGTACCCTGATCAATCTCCATCCGAGAATGCCACGTCAAACTTCTTATCTTGGGGCAGTGGACAATTGTCAACTTTGTTAAGCTAGGACAATCCAACGTATGATTCTTTCCCGAGAGGAAACTAGCTAAATTGGGCAAGCATTCCAGGTTCATACCATCGAGCCTCGGGAATGTGATTTTCTCCACCAAGATTTCTTGCCCTTTTTCCTCTGCGACCACTCCTTCCATTTGATCACACTCCTTTATTTCAATTTGCGATAGGTTGGCAAGGCACTAAGCCATCGATGGAGTGAAAGCATATCTCAAGTTGCTGCACTTATAAAGGGTCAGGGAATATAGAAAATTGAAGCGCATCGTTCCTTGAAGATCTTTGTTCCATAGTTGCCTCAACTTCGGTAGATTAACCAAGTCCAAATATTTTAGTCGCGGCAGCACCCGAGTGCTTTCCACAAGCTCAAGCCCTTCAAGATTGAATACTTCTTTCAAAGACTCGCAGTTGCGCACTTGCAAGCTTGTCATTTTCTCTAAAACAACCATCAATTTTGATGGAATAGCGTTAACAAATGATGGACAATTATCCACTGCCAGTCTTTCTAATTGCCAAGATGACTTGATGGGATTAACTTCGCTATGCCATTTCCCAATCAACTCGGTGAACTCAGACAGCCGCATAAACTTTACGCTAGCAACCGTGGCCTGTTAGAAAGTGCATCATTAAAGGTAAATTTGTAGCAAGTAAAAAGTAATTACTCTATAGGTTATTAAGACCATCAAATTGCACAAAATTTGATAACCGATGCGTACCATTTCTTCAAACATATTTTGGATGGTGGTGTTGAGGTTTTCCTTCCAAAACCACACTTCATGTTGAGGCTTTGCATATGCTTGTGCTTTTACTTGTATTCTCTCCAGTTTTGGCGCAACTATTGGTCCCTTGGAGAAGGATTTCATGTCGGGACATCCACTCACAATGACATCTTCCAAGAGAGGGAACTCTAAAGTGTATTCACTTGAGCTAAAACATCTCAACCTTGTCAACCCATCAAGTTCCATATGTTTCAACTGATTGAAAGTTACTACGTGCCCCTCCTTACCTTCCTCATCACTAATGACTTCTCTCAACATTTTACAATTTCTTATCCTCAACTCTATGAGTTCCGCCAAGTTTTTAGCCATTGTCGGTGTGAACATATTTGATAGCCCATCACAATATGACACATCTAGAGTCTTCAGGTGCTTCAAATACCTTGAAAAGTGTGATATTGCATGTAACGATAACCCCTCACAATGTGACACATCTAGGGTCTTCAAATGTTGAAAGTATCTTGACAAGTGTAATAGCTCATGACTTGGGCCTTCTATGGCTTCCACATTGATGCTCAGCACCTCTAGATGAGATTCGCGTAGAACGAGCTTTTCCAAGTTGGTTAAACTCTGAATAAAAAGACACGTGGATATTGCATATTCCTTCGAGAGATGACAAAGCTCAAGAACTCTAAGCATGGGGAAGGATTCCTCATCATGAAAATGCCCATGCCATATCTCCATCTGTCCGGATAAATCCAATTTTAGCTCTTGTAGATCTGGGAATGCACCCTGAGAAGACAGGCAAATCAGAATCTGAAGTCAGCTTAATTAAATGAGCATTAATGTATTATGGTATAAGTCATGCACATCGCACATAATAACTACATTTTAAGATGTCGAGTCTGTGATTCAAACAAAATTAGGAAATGAGCCCACACGCAACAGACGCTATCGCTTGATCTTTCATCCGTATTTGGACTTAAATCTCTACTTTCCCATTTCTATAGATACATCCGTTTTGAAAATAACGTCTCGACCAATTATGATCACAAGTCCACTAATTTCAAAGCAACAAAAATGTCTCCATTTTCAGCAAAACATCAGTCATCTGGTAAGATCACACTACATGCCCCATGTTTTCAAACTCCATGGTTATCCTTCCTGTCAATACTTGAAGAACATATGACGTTTCCATGTTATAATGTTTCTAGGGATTGAAAGAGTCATATAGTTTACATCTTCGTATCATCACTTCAAGGATTCACAATAGAAGAAAAATAAATAACATTGGGTCGTACCTTTTCTAACAAGAAGAGAGGTTGTTTCTGGAGTGGCATCTCGTTCTTAGTTTGGGAAGTGAGTATCTCCACTTTGTTACAGCCATGCACCTCCAAGGTCTTCAATGCCGGCCAACATAATGCATGCATTCCTGTGCAGATGCACTTCAACTCTGTCAGATGCTTGAGCTTGAGAGAGGTTAACTTTGGGAAGACAACCCCAAGAACTAGTCCTTCCATCTCGATGAGCTCTGCAATGCCACATGCATTGATCTCCAACTCCTCAAGTTGGATAAGATCTATTGCTATTGAGGCTGGAAACAGAGAGGTGAGGCTCTTGCAATCGACAACACTAACAGAATGTAGACACAAGAATTTGACTTGATGGTGGAGTTCATTATCCCATGCACGCTTCAGCTCTGGTAATCCATTTAACTTCAGCTTTTTTAATTGGGAACAAGCAACAGGATTCCCATCTAGAGGATTCAGTGATTGAAGTTCAAAAACAACTTCTAGCGAACCACAAAAAGATACCTCCAAACTTTCCAGACTCTTGAGCCGTCCAAGAATGCAGGAAGGAACAATGTTCACTAGCTTGTCGCATCCCCACACCTCAAGTGATTTTAGATTGTGGAAAGAATCCGCAACAACTTGATTGTCCCATATCATTTTGATTTTGTTCATGTTCCGGATACATAATGTCTCCAAGCGAGGAAACGCAACCTGCGGTATTCATTCAAAGGATTGGTGATTCAATTAAATTAAAAATTCACGAGCTTGCAAGATGTAAATATAAATGAGCTGCCAAGGGGAGAGGAGGAGGAATTATTAAGTTGCACAGAAGGAACAAAAAGAAACAAATTAAAGTGAAAAACTTCCATACTAATGTCATTTCTATTTCCTTTGAACATTTCATATAAACAACGGTGGTTTTGTAAAGGTACCACTAAAAAAAATATAACAATAAGGAAAATTTCTTTTGTTCTCTTAATGCGAGTGTGCTTACTTTTTAATGATATCTTGATTTTTCTAAAGAACCATAAAGTATATACCGAGGTGTGTATATTCTACCTTATAACGTAACAAACATTTCTATCTTATGAACGGGAGGGTAGCATGTTCTCTTTTTCACCACTCGACTAATTTTATTTGCATTTACTAAAGCAATCTTGAGAACAAGTAAAATTATATAACAAAACTGATGAGTGCACTAGCTGACGATTAATGTTTTCATATATGATTATATGGCAAATTCGAAAGTGACACGAGTTGACACAAACTTAATATTCACGAACTTGAATCCTATTCTCCGCCAGAGATAAGAGCGAGGGGCGAGTACGAAGGTCAATGAAAATCAATGAAATGGCTTAGAATAATGGGAGATTAATTCTTGGAAGGGAAATGGCTTGATTTCTTTAGTTACGACTTACAAGCTGCCTTGGAAGCTCCAGGATTATCAAAATTCACCTATGACTGACCTTTGTTTATCATGATCACTCTTTCTTTCATTATTAGGCAATCAGCAGCATTCTCATGCATGGCACGGGTATGAATTTTTTCATTTCTGAAATATAGGTACTTGTATTTTAATATAATTAATTAGTTAAATTCTCTCTCTTTTCATATGAATCTCTGGTGAAATTCCTAGTCACTATTATATAAAACGAAGAGACTCGGTAACAGTTTAAAATCCCTATTGTTGTAGTTATATGTCATAGGGACATTTTATTACATAACCGATAATGTTGTGCTAATATTGAGTAGGGACTGCAAGTATAGTTTACCTTGCGAGGAGAGTGATCAAAATCTTGCAATTGAAAGTCTAATGTGACACTCATTAAGCACTTTATACGGAGTATAATAATATAATTATATAAGTTTTTCAATGACATTCTCATTCGATGACGATGTGACAACAGTGTAACGTTCAGAAAATTGGCCATAATGCTTGTCACAACAATAGTTGGCCAGAAAATTTCAAATTTTTTGTCAAAGTGCATAACTTGTAAAGAAATGAAATTTATTACTGGGTAATTAAAAATTATTGTTTAAGTACTGAATTTAACTCCATAATGTGAGAGTTAACAATTGAGCTCCTAGGACATTAAGTATCTAACTTTTGTATTTGCAGTGATTGTACTTCAAATTCCTTCAATTCAGCTTAAAAAGACAATTTGGGTTGTAACTTCACTTTCACTTATCCAGAATGCAATCGATTTTAGCCAAACTTAACTTTGTAAGTAATTCAGTTAGTTTTTGCTTTGGTTATGCTTTGTCTCCAGTATAACTATTTATTTGGTTATTTTAATTATTAATTACTTGGGCATGACAAATTTCTATACGCCTCTATCCTTCTTCGTAATCCTTTTTTTCCATAATTCGCGTGATTGATCCAACTCTTGCTTTCTCGGGATTGGTGCGAATTGAAACTCGCTAATTGTTTGCTGTGGCATGTTGGAACTTGAAATTCACGGCATGAAAACTTCCGTAACACTTTTAAAACATAAAATTGATGCCAACTATTTTACTCCAACAGTTTTTGTCATATTTAATATATTGAGAATCACGTACCTCTTGATTGAATAGGACAATGGAGCGTGATTTAACATGATCCTCATTCCAAGCTTCTCGTGAACCTGCCATCAAATTTTTTATAAGATGAAAAAAATGTCACTACTCGTGTTGCAAGGATGTCAAGAAGATATTCGTTGATGAAAATAAACAATCTTACACTTTCTGCGAGAGATGCACATCAAACTTTCCAAACGTAAATCTAAACAAGTTAACATGAGGAATGCTAGAATTTCTGACGTTTCCATTTCCAATTCCAACTCTTCTTCCTCCATAATGATTGCCTCTAACTTCTTGCAATAAGATACCCTTAGTTCTCTCAATTGTGCTAGAGATTTTACCATGCATGCTGAAAACAAAAACCTGAGGCTATCACAACTAGACACCTCTAGCTTTGTTAAACGATGGAATTTCACTATTCCACAAGGATTCTTGCTCCATATGCACCTCAAGCTCGACAAGCCCCGTAACTCCAAGGTTGTTTGCTCGGAGGGAGTCTCAACATTCCCGTTCGCGCTTGGTCCTTCAAGGTCAAAAACTTCTTGCAAAGAAACGCAATTTTTGATAGTTAAGGTGTGCAACTTTTGTGAATTTATCAGCGACCTGAAGTTGAAAACCTTCGAGAGAGACTTGCACTCCTCCAGCTCGAGAGATTGAAGATTGCTCAGCTCTAATGGAGATTCTTCACTCCATATATTTTCCAGATTGGGAAGTCTAGACATAGTCAAGGTCTGCAAGGATGGGATTGAAACCTGACAGACAAACCCATGAATGATAGCATTAGGAAAGACGGGCTGGATTTTTTACGTGCAATTAGCAGGTTATTAATGACTTTTGCATTTACAAAAATATTTGATAAACAAAAGCTACTTTACGATCTAAAAGGTTCTTTTACGACCCCGAAAGACAACCACTGGGCTTTACTCTTTATTTACATTATAAGAAGGGATGTCGTTACAGTTGGATTTTTTGTTTGCGATTTACTAACAATGAAAATTAATGAACTCGTTCAGTTTACTAATGACAATGAAAATTAATGAACCATAAAGCAAAAAGTAGTTTCAACGTAAATTACTTCTTAAAAGTTGAACTACTCCTGCTAGGAAGTAGTTTACTGTCTCATCAGGGAAGATTACTACCATGAAGTAATTTAACGGTTTCGAAGAGTAATTTACTACTTCACAAGGAAAAATAACTATCATAACAGTCTAATTACCCCAGTAACTTCCTCCTGTCAACCCTGGACTCTCCCAACTAATTTATGCATGAAATATCATACTTTTATCCAACGATGTCCAATAAGATATTGTATCTTATCCAATGACATGCCAGTGTTCTCATTACTTATTATAATATGGTCGTATCTTCTCACGTATGGTAATAATAAGTACTTTCTTTATGGCTATGTACTTCCTCCTATCATCAGTATTAACTTTTCGAGGCATGGATCGTCTCCTACGATCCTTACAACAACATGTAAAGTTGCTCGAAATTCCCATCTGTACAACAAATTTAACTTCTCTGCGGTCCGTTCATTGGACTATTAGAAAGTGCAAAACAAGATAACCGGTTCTAAAATTAAAGGAATCTAATTATAATCAAAGGAAAGATGTAAAACAAAATTATCATCACCATCGCCCTCATAATCTTTTCATTGCTATTTTTTCCATCGTTTTGTTATTTTCCAAGCTTAAAAGGATGTTACGATCTAACAAAAGTCAATACTGACATATAATAGAAACCAATTGATAACAATAAGAACAACAACAATAACAGTTATGTTAAAGACTGCTTATGAAACATTGTTTAGTATACTTTATTTTGAATAGTTCAATTTTTAAGGTAAATATTGCGGATGACATGAATATAATCAATGCATTGGAAACTATAAAGTTTCTCAACAAGTGCTCCCAGGGCCCTAAGGCACTCTTTAACAGGATTCTAATATTAACTGTATTGATAACAATAGTAACAATGCCTTAACTTTATTATACTCATTTAGCAAATTTTACTAATTTTATCTGTGGGCAAAAGAGTAATTTGAACTCAAAAAAATCACATGTTGGGGTTACTCTATCATTGGATATTTTATTGCCAAAATTCCTTTCAATAGTGCTTCACGAACCCTATTAACATAAGTACGATTGCAGAATGTAAGTAAAAAGTAACTCATAACCTTATCCCAAACTAAGTTTATGTGGATTTCATACAATCAGTTGGATTTATAAAACATAAAGAGAAACAGAAGATTGCTTTATCTAATGGAAAAAAGAAAGCAAATAAGGAAAATTGGAAGAGAATGAACTAAAAATAACAACATGAACATGCATTATAATCTACATCACATCTAATTAGCAATTATTAAATACTATATTTTTTTTATAGAAAGTTACTTGTTGCCCGTTGAAGAATACAACTTCAGTGCCAAATCGGTAATCTGATGAGCTACTTGAAGGAGCCCTCCTGACGGTTGAAAAGTTCTTTATACCTGGCAAGTCACGCAACTCCAATACATGCAAATTATGCAACTCAACTTTGCCACATTCATCAGCTTCTCCAATCTCCCTCATTAAGTTGCAGTCGATAAGTCCGATCTCTTCAAGCTGTGGAAGTTCCCTCAATAATGAAAGAGGAAACAGAACTTCCATCTTATGACAACATTTGATTCGTACTACTTTTAATGTACGGAAGGACGTGGAGGAGATATGGTTGTGGCATATCTTCTCCATGTTGATGAGATCCTCGAGAAATAACGACTCCAACCTCTCAAAAGCAATGTGGTAAGGCCATTGGAGGATGTAATGGACAGTGGGACTATTCTTGACATGTAGATGCTTCAATTTTGGAAAATCTTCTGGGGATAACTCGCAAACACTTTTAGGCCCGTTCAATCCATCCAAGTACAGATCATCAGTTTTGTCCAATGTAGTTTGTACACATCTTTTCTGGAGACCACCGTTCATTGGATTCAACTTGAGCTTCAATGCCGTTGATGTCTTGTGCTTGCTTGACCAGTGCCATGTGCTACCTATTTGTATTCTGTACTTGGTTAATTTCTGTAGGTTTAACTCCGCGGGTAGGACACTCGGATTAGGAATCGATACATGTAGAGTGCATAGATTCTCCATGTTGTTCAACTCAAGAAGACATGCATTAGTTGGTGGAATTTGCTCCACGGCATTCCATTGATCAAAGCTATTCTCCACGTATAACTCCTCCAATTTGATCAAGCTTCCTAGCACACCAGGTACAATTACCTGAAGCCTCGAGCAATGGTTCAGGTCTAATAGCCTCAGCTCTACCAGTTGCCCAATTTCTTTCGGCAATCGATGAATTTTGGAGTTCACAAAGCTGAGAATTTGTAGCCCTTTTAGGTTGCCAAGACTGGCTACATCCTCTATCGAACAACCATCTAGACATAAGGTATGTAAGTTCTCCAAGAGTTGAAACGACAATGGCGAATGAATGAGATGTATCCTTATGAGATGTAGGACCGCGAGCTTCTTCATAGAATTGAAATATGAGTCTGGAACATCAAGAGAATCGTTGTTCGTGAACAACAAAAACATCTGCAATTCGGGGCCATCTATTTCTTCGGGAAGCTCCTTCACATCAATATAAGGAAGGCATATTGCCCTACAACTTTCGAGTTTGTCCTTTGACCACTCTGTTACCAATTTCTCTTTCTCTTTCAATACCAGAAAAGGGTTATCTCTAGAAGCAACCAAGGCGACAAACTCACGGACCAAATCATGTATCTTGAAACTATAAGCATTTCCACCCTCTAACAAGAAGGAGGAGTCTTGGAGAGTGCGGATCGATGATTCCAAACTTCCTCTAGCTTCTTCGATGTTGCTGTCTTCCGGAAATAACCCCAAACCCACGCCATACCTCACCAAGTTTTCAATAGAGGGCTGAGAGACGCCACATACAACACAGAGCCGTAACAATGACTTCACATCCTCGCCTTTTAAGTGGTCATAACTCAATTGCAACATCTTATTTACTTTTTCAGCAATTCCCTCGTTTTTGGACAGCTTGAGTTGTTTTAAAACATTCTTCGATCTGGATAAATTGGCGTGCTTAAGAAGTTTTGCCATTTGGACAATTAGGAAAGGCAAACCTGCACATTTGTGGAGTGCTTCATCCACCAAGGGTTTGAACTCGTCATCGCGAACTTTGTCTCCGAGATAACTCTCAAACAATCTTCTTGCCTCTTCCTCTTGCAGCTCACCAAGAAGAAAGGGATCGTCGCAGCCCATTTCCGTTTGCAAGACATCTCGATCTCTCGAAGTCAACAGCAACTTGCATCCTATGACTTTGTTATCATGTCCGCAAAGGAATGCCGACTGATTTCAAGTCGAGCGCCCCCCACAAGTTGTCCAGTATTATGAGCACCTTCTTCTGCTTCTTCCTCTCCTCATCATTTTCTTGTTTCGTCCTCACCTCATCTTCCAACCTCTCGCGCAGAAGGTTAGCTCGCAAGCTGACATTCTCTTCCTTCTTTATGTCACTAAGGCCCAACCAGTGCGCGATCTCTCCTTGAATCCTCTTGATGTCTGGATTTTCCGACACGTCGGCCTTAGCGACCAGATCGAACGACCTCTCTTCCCTTATTCTGCTTTCGACCTCTTCCAAAAGGGTGGACTTGCCGACCCCGCCCATCCCGTAAACCCCGACCACGCTGTTGCTGTTATCGGCAAGAGCGGCCATGATTTTACGTATCATCGAAGCTCTGGATTCGAAGACGCCATCGTCCCTGGCAGAAGGAGCGGAGGCTGTCACGGTGGTCGACAGGACGACGACATCTTTGCCTTGTCTGCTGGCGGGAATCGGATGAGCAGCGACATTCCCCGGAGCAGGATTGACGAAGGAGATGTGGTTCAATTCCTTGAATTCGCTACCTTTTTCAGCGAGAATCTTAATGACCTCCATCTCGGCCTCGGCGTCAGTGCTGAATTTATAGTGACAACGGGGGTTGGGAAGTCTCCCGTAGCAACAGGTCTTGCTATCCTTTTTTAAGTCCTCCAGCCGCTTTCGCGCCTCCGTCAAGGCCGTGTCAGCACTTGCCTTCCAGTCCGTGAAGTCTCCGTGGAAGTTGCGAACATTATTTCTGGCCTCTTCTGCAAGAAGATCGACCCTCTCAGCCACGTTCTCAAGATTCTGGACTTCATTCCGAAGACGATCGGCGAAGCTCCTGGAGGATATGGCGTATACCACCGGACCCTTGAGCAAGTTATATGCCCCCTTCAAGAGTTGCCATACAGATACAGTAGGGAGGCCACACTCGATCGACATTTCTCTTTGATTTTTTTTTTTTTTTTGAAAGCAGAGAGAGACGGAGAGAGAGAACGATGGAAAAAAGACCAGCAGGTCGGTTGTGCCGAGGAGAAGAAAGAGCGAAACAGAGCAAAGAGCGACGGGAGACAAAAGCAGGCCAAAGAGATTTGAGCGCAAAAAACAAAAAGGAGCACACAAAACCCGATTCGACTTCAACGACCCTCGCCCTCCGAATAAAAAATATTATGAATGGAGACAAGGACTGTCCATGCCCACGTGGAGACATGTAAGTTTTACGCAGTCTGTGTCTCCCGTCAACTCAATTCTACCATCTACCGAGGCAGGAAGCTTGCACAAGTGGAGAACAACCTCTCGGAACTTCCACATCAACACTACTTAAAGATATAAAACATAATATCTAAAAGCAATTTCATTTTGAAAGTCACTTTAGCAAATCCTCGAAGCCTTAACTCTTAAGCATTTATTGTTCGTGTATTCTATTTTCATGGTCACTTTAACATATATTTAACCAGATAGTTCTTTAAAGAGCTTAACAATGCATATGCTGGTTCAAAATAATTGTCAAATATTCCATAAATCTCTCCTTTTGAGGCCGTTAATATTTCTCATTTTCACGTTTGTCCATACATCTCCTTAATTTGTAGAAGAGCAATCACGATACGGCAAAGTAATTTTAAAAGCTGCGAAAAATAATTTAGATCAAAAGCAGTGAAGTTTACAATTGTGATTGTGAACGATATTGTTCTTCGCTTGATTTCATTTACCGTCAGTTGCGCATCGTCATAGGCCAACAATTATAATAGGAAAACGCCAGTTGCCTCAATCAAGACCATCACATGGAATTGTAAATAATTGGAGAGTACAGCTGGTATTCAAGGTGTATGTAGGATTTCTTTGCGTTTTAAAATTTTAAGTAAAAAAAAATGATTAGACTTAAATCATCGCACATGTAATAAGTATTAATTATATGAACAAACAGACAAGGACATGCTCACACCCACTTGACAATTACTTCATTATAGAATTTCATCAACTCAATTTTTACGTGCCTGGTTCTATTGAGTCACCTTATGTTTTATGTTAGTCTTTGTGGATATGCACCAGACCGGTATTCGACGCATTGTGATAGAATCAAGTAGCCGATTGGATTTCAAAGGCTCTCCGTCTGAATTACCTTCCTGCTGTTTGGCTCTGTAAACCCCCCCAAACCTTATTGGAACTTTTGTGTTATGACGCTCCTATGTTAGGTTGTTTCTCTGGTTTTACAACTTGAGAAATAAAAGCTACTCTTTTGACAAAAAAAAAAACTCAAATTCTGACTATAAAAGAAAAGAAAAAATAGAAATAGAAAGAGTCTTAATACTACAGCTCAAATAATGTTTTATCAAATTATTGGTTCAATTTGACAAAGTAGAGTGATTTTTTTTAATTGCACACGCATCAAGTGGCTTATAGGGAGAAAATCAAAAACAAATTACTACCGGCTTTTGAAATACCAAAATGATTTCCGACCAAAAAAAAAATACCAAAATGATTTGACTTGAATCACTGCCCACGTAAAGCACTTTATATAGTCGGTCATAGTTGAAATGTGATTACAATTTCTTAACCCAATTTTAGTTTTTTATAATCAAAGCTTCATACAATAATTGTTTCAATACATTTTTAAATAATCGAAGCCAACTCCACGTCTGTGACGCCCTGGAAATTCGACTTTTATAAGTGCCTGAATTCAATAAAAATGATATTAGATTGAATTACAATCAATGAAATATTTTGGACCGTAAGGACTAAAGAGACGATAATTGAACGAATTCTGAAACTTCGGTTATTTCAGATTAGGTTTCGAAATTCTTAATCGTCGAGAATTAGGATTTCAATTTTCGCGCCGAGTCTAATCCCGACTGAGCCTGGCCTGTGAAATACCTTCTGTCAGTGTGCCAAAATTCATTTTCAGTCTAGAATTATCAAAAGACCTATTTGCCCTCACCTTTATGCACTAAACTCCAAATTATTTAAATGTGATTTGATTGGTGGGGCCCACTAGTCAATCCCCCACCAACCAATCACCTCCCATTAATTCATCACTCTCTCCTTTATCTCTCTCCTCTCATCTGCGCACTCTCTTTTCTCACTCTCTCTCTCTCTCTGCTCACCCCCCCCACAAGAACAGCCCCACCCCTCCTCAAACGAGCCACTTCTCCTCCTTCCTCCGTTGTTTTGGTGCGCCACCACCCCACCACCGACGGCCACCACCTTCAACGACCCACCGTCGCCACCAATGACCTCTCTGATGCCGTCGTCGGCCGCCGATAACCGCGGAAACAACTTGGGAACCCCGGCCCCTGTTTTCCCAGCCATTGACCCGAGAACCATCAGCCCTCCTCCGGTCGTTTTCACCGTTGCCAGCTTCAACCACCACCACACCGTCGTACACCAGCCTCCTCACGACCTTCCTGACGCCACCTCGCCGATCGTTGCCCGCTGGAGCCGCCGTGGAAGCCGCCTAAGCCCTTGGTGCTCTGTTTCAGTGCCGAACCTGTTCCACCGCTCACCACTGCCACCGACAACCGCTTGCAAGTCCCCTCTCCTTCCTCGAAGCTGGCCGAAGTCACTCGTCACCAGTAGGAGCCACGAACACCCTCGATCAGCTTGCTCTATTTCTCGACGACGGGTCCCCTGTTTTGGACCGGTTCTGTTCGCCGCTGCCCCGCCGCTGTCAACCGCCTTCCGCCGCCTGTCGCCGATCCTGACCCCCTCCGACCCCCGGCTGAGCCCTCGAACCTTTCCCGACCTTGCTTTGGCCTTTGAGGCCAAGAGCCGCCACGAAATAGCTCGGTTTACCCCGTTTCACCTCTGATCGGTTCTGTTTGCAGCGCCGACCGCCACTCGCCGGAGCTCCTTCGTCGGCCACCTGTTCCAGAGACCTTACCGGACCTCCCCGTAGTGTCCTTGAAGTGTTGGGTTGAGTCGCCGCGTGATAAACCCTAGTTTCGCCGTGAGACACCGCCGCCGTCATTCGTTGCCGCCGCCGTCGCGTCGTTGATTTTGAGTCGGCCCAACCTTCTTTAGATTGTGAGTTGACCTTATTCCTTGGTTAGGGCGCTAATTGCGCCTAGGATTAGTCGATTAGTCAATTAGTCGATTAGCGTACTTAAGTAGCGTGATCGTGGTTGGTTTAGATAGAAATCGGATTTAGGGTAAATGGCCACGATCGGTTAAATTAGTCGGATTAGCCTAGGTCGTCTGTGGCTACTTGATTGATAGATTGAATTGATTGATTGTGGACTGTGGTTCGATCGCGAGCGAGCGATAGGTTAGAGACGAGCGACCGATCGGCATTAATAAAGCAAATCGGCTAATAAAGAATTATTGTACGAATCGGCCGTTGTATTGCTTAATTGAATTGATGGCCCTGATTGGATTGATCACCTCGTTGACATGTTTTATTGGATGCCTGGAATGTTTATTGAGTGAATTGGCATTTGCTTGGGGTTTACTCGTTCCGTGTGTAAATGCAGTGTCTAATTGGTAACCTGCATATGCATATGACCGTGTGCTAATCAAAGAAATATGTTTTAACATGAAAATGGCTGTGTGCCGAGTCTTTGAGCACGTTGTGTGAGCATTCAACCTAAATCAAAGAGAATAAAAAAGATTGATATGGCGGGTGCATTGTATGGTCATATGATGGAACGATGATAGGTTTTCTTGGCAAGTTCGTAGTGTACTAATCGTACACACCATACCATTTATATGGAACTACACGACTTGCCAGAAGCACGATAATTCATGCCCTGTATGGTACGTACGGTTTTAAGGGATTATCGGATGCCGGTCGCAGCTTGTGATGAACCGTCGCCCCATTTAGGGATGCCTACTTGCCATGCCGTGCAGGATGCACTGGATACACCGCTTGTAGTAGGCGTTACCGAAAGGGAAAAAGGAACATAGCCTAGTCCTGCTAGAAGAGTACGGTACGCATTAATTGTGAGAGTCGATCATGCTAATCGCGTCGATCCTCTCATTACGCCGTTGGCGTGATCATCGTTAATAAATGGACTTGTGTGGTGTCCTGTTCATACTTATTGATGCGATGCATTGTCTGAGTGATTGACTACCATGACTGTTGGGTCGAGTCAAGCATTGCATTATGTGTGGCTGAACACTAGTAAGTGTGCATGTTGATGATTATTATATCATGGCTATAATTGGGTGTTATATGTGGTGAAGCGACTTTGTGAGCCTGCTGTTAGGATGCCCTGGGTGAATCAGTTTCCTAACCAAGTTTAGGCTTGATTTACTGAGATGTAAATCTCACCCCGTTGTGAGAATCATTTTCAGGTCCCAAGTGATGAAGCCACATGGATACCGAAGCAAGAACGTGGGAGTACCCTTTTGAAGTAGATGAGAAGTTAACTTTACCTGACCGTATAACCTTTTGAGGTCTTAGTGAGCCGTCCCGAAGTGTGGGACTGTCTGTTAATAGCTCAGTAGGGTTAAGACTCATCTACTGTCTTGTTATTGATGTGATTGTCTTTTGATGAATTGCTTCGATATGTATCTCATGCTAATCTATCCATGTCTATTATAAGTTGTCTGGGAGTAAATCGTTTCCGCACGCGTACATAGTTAATAGGTCGATAACGCGCCTGGGACGTTATCCTTCGTGACCTCGTGGCACTTTGGCAAGGGATGTCGCGGGTTCGAGAGTCAGGGCGTGACAACGTTGATCTACAACAGTTTGCACTAGACACATGTTCAACTCTTGTGAATCTAGTAAAATGAGCAAATAATATCTTACTGCTATCATGGGGAAGGCATCATTTCGGTTCTCCCTATACTTTTTATTTCACAAGTTGAATATGGTAATAGTAATATAATTCACTAACTATATAGAGATGATTTCAGTATTTCTTTACGGTATAAGTACACTAGAAGAACCTTAACTTTTGTATGGCATTCACTTAAATGTCTTAACTTTCAAAACGTTCACTTAAGTACCACATCGGAGCACAAACGCTTAGATGAGTGCCAATTCCGACCAAAATCATTAAACTAAGTGCTATTTTTGCCGAAAAAGATGACGTGGACTTTTTTACTATTTCTTAAATAATTTTTGAGTGCAATGTGGATTTTCGTTATATTTTTTAAAAGTTTCTGAATTTTTTTAATTTTTTATTCATTTAGATGTTTTTATTTTTATTTTAGTTATTGAAAGTTTTTTTTTAAAGGAGAAACGCTAAGGTTTCTTGGTGGTGACCGGCCAGGATCGCCGCCGGCCAACCTAGGGACCAGGGTTGGCTAGCCCTGGGCTGGCGAGGCCGCAACAGCCCTGGCCTACGGTCGTCGCGTCCTCTGTTGGCTCGCGCGAGGGCTCAAAGTCCCCGCTAGATCTGGGCGAGGGCGCGGCCCTCACGCACTGCCGAGGCTGCGGCAGGCCATTGCGACCTCGCTGACCCAAGGCGAGCCAACCTTGGCCCCTAGACTAGCCGCCAGCAACCCTGGCCAGCTACCACCAAGAAACCTAAGGTTTCTCAATTTTTTTTTGGGCAAGCCCTCCCGTGCGCCGACCGAGGCCGCGACGGATGTCCACCGAGGTCGTCACGGCCTCGCCGGTCCATGGCGCGCTGACCTTGGCCCCTGGGCCCGCAAACAATGGCCGGCGGCGACCTTGACCGGCCACCATCGAGAAACCTAACTTT
The DNA here is from genome assembly GCA_021437785.1 of Rhodomyrtus psidioides. NCBI lineage: Eukaryota > Viridiplantae > Streptophyta > Magnoliopsida > Myrtales > Myrtaceae > Rhodomyrtus > Rhodomyrtus psidioides. The sequence continues at coordinate 13,411,021 of JAILYB010000003.1, read as the reverse complement.
TTCTCCTTTTTTGTTGTTGTTGAAGAAACCTAACTTTTTCTTTTAAAAAAAATCAATAATTTAACAAATCAGAAAACAAAATCTGAAAAAATATAAAAAAATTAATGAAAATTTCCTAATGTACATTAAATATTAAAAAAAATTCATTTGCTGGCAGCACATCATCATTTTCAACGGCCGCATCACCATTTCCAACAGCCACATCAGCCTTAGCACTCAAGTGAACGATTTTTAAAAGTTAAGATACTTAAGTGAACGTTTTGAAAGTTAAGGCACTTAAGTAAATGCCGTACAAAAATTAAGACACTTCTAGTATGCTTTTCCCATTTCTTTACTTGCCCAGCCACCGTCACCAACCTCTAAGTCTCAAGTTTCCACATGCTTTTCTCCACTGCTAATGGACAAACATTGATTAGATACTCGTTGTAAGCCCACTTCCTGGGCAAGTCCATGAAATGCTATTAAAAATATGAATTAAATTTATACTTCAACTAATTGGACAGGAATATGAAGATTAATTTTCGTAATACACTACAGTTCAATATGGTCTAAAACGTGAAACCATCGTGTTATTGATTTACTTATTGAGTAGCAATTTTTTATATGCTGTACTTATTGACATTAGGAGTTAGGCTAACTTAGACTTTTAGATCTAACTAGTGTTGGCCATTAGTTTAAATAAGTCTTACTTTTCATATATCATCTTTCAATTTTCACAGGTTTATTTATAGAAAGCTCCTCAAATCATCACTTTTAAGTGATTTATGAAACTCAGTTTATAAGGGGGGAAATGTCAAATTACTCATATGTCTGTATTTTTAATGGAAACACAGCAACCTTTTACTAGTGTAAGTAATCATCAGCATCCAATTTTGTTAGGAGAGAAATCCCTTATGATGCTTTAAAAATGACAAAATAATTTGAAGGCTACTAATGTATTTGATTGTTGAGTAGAGCCAGGTGAAAATATACAAGCCATTATGCATATATTGTCTTAACAAAATCTCTAAAGATTGTGAGCTCTCTGTCAATGGTGAATAAGCCATTGGGTATAGAGATGTCTATAAGCTTGAGGTACATGACTAGAAGATGAACAAGCCTAGAACAATAAGTTCGGTAAAGCTTGGAAGGACTTTAGATAGGTGAACAATGAGATGGAGCCATGATTACCAATACGCTTGGAGGGATCAGAAAATGGAAGTTCAAGTGAAGTTTTGGACATCTGAATTTTTAATAGCCACTGTTTGAAGAGCTCAGACATTGAGCGGGAGGCTCAGAAGTTGTAGAGGGCTCAAAAACTAGTGGGGAGCTCAAACATTGTTACGTAGTTCAAGATCTGAGGGAGTATTTCACATATAACGACCGAAATATCATTAGATATATTAGAGATGATTTAATCTCAATAGCTAGAAAATCAAGCTGGATCGCTCTTGGAGATTATCAATTATGAAGATTAATCAAGGACATGGATTAAGCGAGACAAGGATGATTCACCTAATGAAGAATTCTGACGCTGCGTTCAGCGATAAAGAACAAGCAAATCCTTGCTTAGAGAGAAAACTCAAAAATTCAATATTGATGATAATGATCTATCGTCCAAAAACCTTAAAACAAGCTTATATAGGGTGTTAACCCTACTGACACCAAAACCAGCAAAATTACAAAATTACCATTAAAAATAAAATTAAATCCGAAAAATACTAAAATAATTCAAAAGACCATCTAAACGATCTCGAATCGCTAAAATCCATCGTCACTCAACGCCAAAGTCGTTGAGTATTGATCAGACGGTTGTTTCGCTTCAACCGATCGAATCTGAGCCCATTCTGACATCGTTGACTCCGAATCTGAAAATTCTAGACGCATCTTCTCGACTTCCGTTGGGACTTTTGCATATCCAATCGGTCCACAAATGCATTGCTAATATGCTTCGCATCAAATTCGATCTATGAAAACCCAATCGACACATAATCACAATAAAATAAAGCGTAAAACAACAAGAAAGAGAAATCAATACACGAGATTTTATCTTGGTTCACTCTTAAATTAGAGCCACGTCCAGTGGGTGATTTCATTATAACTAGCACCTCTCAGCTGTCGTTACATCCTTTTATTACAAGAGAAAATATGTATAATAGTAGCTATTCATGAGTCCAAACTCAAACTATTAATGAAAATTATGAACTTAAATCGTAAAGATCCACTTGTGTCCAGGGGCCACTGCCCCTTAAGACCTCCGCCAGGGTGGCACCCCTAGACCCTTGCCCGCTTAGTGTGGAGTGGGACCCATGTACTTTTCTGTCATTGGGAAATATGAATCATACCCAATAGTCAGAGGTGCTTTATATTAGCTGAGGTAGAAAATAGATTGCCACAATTTTTTTTTTATGGATAATGTATCGCCTCCAATTCTTGAAATAAGGAGAAGTCGTTTGTATTTTTCTGGACTGATATGCGTCAACCTTGAAGGCGGCCTTGGGGAAGAGACTGTTACTTTAGTCATATGAAGATAAATTCTCAAATTGATTCTGTTTGTGAAGTTAGTGCATAATTTTGTATAAAAGAGTATAGTTTCTTTAAAAAGAGAACTTCCACCCAACAGCCACAATGATAAGCACGATCAAATTTGCAGCACTTTCCACAAGCAGACGTACCGTAAACGGAAATCGAAAAATAATAGATAGTACCACAAAAGAAAAAATAACTGCAACCTAAAAAAGGGGAATGTGTGAAGATAGGGATTGGGTATTTTAGCATTTTGGCCTCTACATAGGAACAAATTTGGGAATAATCCTAACACAGATATGACACCAGACATATAAATTTCTCAGAGCATTCAAAAAGAGCAAGACCATTGATAAATACATCCTCAAGAAAATTTTCATATGCTGACCATAAAATTGGATATATTGCCATTCGAAAGTATTACAAGCCATCTTTACCAATCTTTTAAACATAGAAAATATTGATAAGATTGCACATTACCCTTGATGAATGCTACTTACATTCGGTGTTTATTGCTGGGAAAATGATTTTCGTATATGGAAAAATATTTCTATGACTACAAAAACACTCACTAATAGTAAAAACACGTCATTTTTTGCAATGTCACTGAAACCAATCAGTGAACCAAATTAAGATTAACCAAAAGAAAAGCCAAAGATAATGTAAGTAAACTTTTAGACTGAAAACATATTCTGGGAAAGTTTAATGGGCAAACCAATGAAGGTTGTTTGTGCTTAGATTCCTAATCTAAGCAAATAAAATTCAAAAGAAGAAAACAATTAAAACTGAAAAACGGTTTAAGGGGTTTAGTGAAGCGTATGCCAATTGCTGCTTTTCTTGAATCATAATTTTACGGAGTCAAAGTTTGGTAATGATAAGTGAAGATGGACAGACAAGTAGTACAACTTGGCTCTTGGCGTCAGATGCCAGTTGTATTAGCGGTCATTTGTAAGTCTTTTTCAAGCTCTTCTAGGGCAGGGAATCCTTGGGAAGCTCAAAACAATGTGGACTTACAAACAATGGAGTAATGCAAAAATTTATTAGGTACTAACCCTAATGTTGTCTGAGTCGCCATCTTTACTATACAGGGATGGATGATTAATTGCATTTTTCTTTGTATTCATTGACTAGGTATCCATCCTTCCTCCACTATTCATTGCCAAACAATTATTAAACAAACACTGATTAGGTAAACCATCACTTCCTCTGTGTTTAATGGACAAACACTAATTAGGTACTCGTCCTGAACCTGCTGGTTGTGTTGTTCAATAAAATCGCCTATATAAGTAAGCTACTCGCTACATTAGAATGTTAATTATAATTGTTTGACTAGAACTGCTAAGGAAATTAAAAATTTTCCATTATTTCTTACAATTTAAGTTAATATAGGAACCATTGCAAGCCACAACTAACATTGTTTTGTGGTCTCTCATTTTGATTGTAGTTATCCTTTTTCTTCTTCATAACTAATAAACCTAAACTATACCTTCGCTCTTAATTATGGTGAGGGAGAGCAAAACGCAGAAAAATGTACTTAGTATTATGTCCCAACGAATAGAACTAGAAGTTGAAAATTTTTTATGATGGAACGCGGGAAGAAATATTTTTCGGAATCTACTTGCATGTGCCTATTTTATGACAATAATTTTAGAAAACCATTATAAAAATGCATATTAATTATTGACGAGTGCTGCTGCGTCACGTGAATCCCGTTGAAAGTAGATATTTCACAAATTATAAAGGCGTTTTTTCATGTAGGCCCCGCATTGTTGGCTAAAAAGTCATACATGAATGGCTCAGTATTTACTAACTAAAATGCAACTTGCTAAGTTTAGCTGCTCTCAAGTTTCAATTGCCGTACGATCATTTTTAGGAAAATATTTTTTCAAATCACTCATTTCTTATAAAACAGACGATGCTTTGCTCATGTCCTAATCCTACTGCATAGCATTATATGGTTTGATAGGATGGTCATATTAAATTACAGCTGTGGCGTAATGTAATTAGAGCACGTTATACACTTCTCCTTCTAAATCCTACAAGAGAATGACAAAAAGTAGATGAAGATGAGATCTGATCCGAATAGTGATTCTCAACACCCTTCTCATCCAAACATACAGGGCATTCCCACAGCTCCTCTAATTTGCGCATTCCCACTTTGTTTTTCTTTAAATTTTCGTGCTCCTAACACATAACAAAAGGCCGTGAAGTCACAAAGCTACCAACACTTGAATCTCATGCCCAATTTTCTCCTCCGCCACCATCTCCTCCGCATATACAAACATTGAGGTACTAGACCTAGACCCGGTTCTTGTGCGGTTCAATAAAGGTTCAATAAAATCATAGATAAGATATAGAAGTAAATAATCATTAAGCTAATTGTCATATTAGAATGTCAACTGTAATTGTTACATTGGATGTAACTAATTTCAATTGGAATTGTTGGATAAGTACTTCCGAGGAAATTAAACTTTTCCTTCTGTTTATTAGCATTTTACACTAGTTTGCTTTCTTGAATACTGCTATTTTGTACACGACAAAATTAGTAAGTGAAACGATTGCGATCCACAACTGACATTGCTTTGTTGTTGCTTTTTCTGATCCTAGTTAGCACAAATGCTTGGGGAACTCTTTTACTTCTAACACTTATTTTCCAAATATTGCAGATTTAAAGCTTTTAAAACCATACAGTTTTGACAACTAGAGTTATATGCTTTTTCGTGATTTATAAAACCTAATTATTTTCATTTGGCAATTTTTTTAGGAGAGATTGAAGAGCAATCAGTCTAAGCGTGGAAGAGCTTGGTAAGCTAACCTTAGTATATATAAGAGACAGCTCTTGATCACCTCAATCAAGACAAAAAAAAGGATGGTGGATTTGCAAACAATGAATAACAAAAATGGATGATTTTCTGCACTTTAATATTCCTTTGCACAAACATTGATGTTTTCTTTGGCCATTGTTCTAGTCCTTTAGGTCTATGTTAGCCGCCTATTTGGCTTTTTTGCCGTTGCGCATTGGCTTCTTTGTATCTTGCAGTGCCGCTACACCTTTGCACTCTTTAGGACATGTCCAAGTGTCCTAATGGGTACGATGTTTTTGTGTTTGGTTTTTTCTCTGTACATTGCGCTTTAGAATGTTCAATATATTACTGACCTTACCAAAAAAAAAAACATTGATTAGGTGTGAGAAAATTGCAAAAGTAATGAAAGCTAAGCCCATGTAGTCATAGAATAAGAAGAAAATTATCAAAAAAGTCATAAACTTGTTGTATTTATACTAATTCAGATATAAATTATTGAATTTTGTTAATTTAATTTAAACCTTTTGACAATCTTATGATCATAAGCCTCTCGCGATAACTAAGGCTTATCAATGGTCCAACTTAATGGAATTGGAATAATTCTCTCCCAAGTATATTCTTGTTTTGATTCTATGTTACTGGTTTTGATTTTACACTGATGGTGGGGTTTTCAAATGCTTTTTACAAGGAAATATGAATTGCTCTCTTGCAACTTATGGCTGGGATCATGAGGACGTGTTTTCAACAATAATTAATTTTTTGAAAATAGTTGAGTTCTTTCCTTGGCATTTGCATCGGTTGGCTTGCCGACAGTGCTGAATAGGATGACATATGTCCACGTCAGCGATTTTCGATTAATAATAAGACTGAATTGGCGAATTGTCAAGAAGTTTATGACTAAATTGATAAAATGAAAAGGTTTAAAACTCAAATGGCACAAACATAATAGATATAGGGCTTTTTTGGTAATTTTTCCAAAAATACCATAAATTGCCTATATTGTATAAACGCTCTTTGCCTGATGTCTTTGCATTTTAAAATTTAAATTGCATGCGCATCAAATGGCTTATAAGAAATATAAAAAAAAAACAGTTCATTACTAACTGTAAAAAAAAAAGTGCTTTATGCGCTATATCATCATCGATGTATAAGATCTTTTACCAGGCAAGTTCTTGCTTAGATCAAGCAAAATTCGCCAATTTGATTATTTCGATTTCACGCGATTAATTCTGATAAACTAAAAGTTGTTACCTGTTCATCCGTGTGCGAATTGATTATCGACAGCCAATATTTAGTACTAGTACGGAACCTAAACAAAGACCCAAACCAATTGCGGTTAATTATGACAAACTAAAAATTGTTAGACGGGCATGAACTATCCAGTTCGATCATCTCACCTTACTTAAGGCCTTAATTAAGCACCAAATCAATTTATTAGGAAGCTTAACAGTTGGTAGCACACTGCTCTAAGTCCTCACTAGCCAAAAATGAAAGATGACCACCCTCGGCTCAATCGATAGACAATTGTCGACTTAAATTGATTTCTTTGCCTGATTTCTTCGTCTTGTAAAATTTAAATTGCAATCGCATCAAGTGACTTGAAAAAATTGAAAAACAAATTACTACCAGCCGTTAAAGTAGAAAATGATTCGACTTGGACTATTGCTTATTAAATTCATTGTCCATATAGCAACATATCCAAGTTGAACATGAGAGAGATCAAGTTCGAACCCGTCAATATATCCAATTAGATTCACATTCACTCAAAAACTTAAGCCAATGAGTTATGAGTTAACTAAGATATTTTCAAGTGCTTAACATCACACCAATTCTTCAATATGAGATTTCTCTAACATAACTTACAATTGCTATGCACCGCAACTACACATTGCAATCGACCATCATAGTTGCTATGCACCGCAACTATGCAACACAATCGACCAACTTCAACTATTGACTTGGGATTGCATCGCCCAAGGTCTCTACCTAGTATGACCAACTGTGATGGCAATTTCCACTCGAAACAAGTATCGGTCGTGAGATTTCTTCCTTGAAATATTCACCAAACACTGGATCAGATTGGGTGCCTACCAATCAACCATCGGCTTTGCTACCATTTGTTGTGAGTACGCAACATAAGCCCAATATCTTTACCCAGAGAGATCGCCAAGAGGGAGTTCAAGTCCGAACCCGTCAGCATACCACACACTCATGTGGGGGCTCATGTGAATCAACACGAGGTGAGTATTCGGATTTCAAATATATTTAACACCTTCAAATGAAAATGTAAATAATTAACTTCAAGTATGACCAAAGGCACCTTGGTTAAAAGTAACATTTGGAATAATATATGAAAAATATAGTCTTAGACACGCGCAACGAGCATGCAAGAGTAGTGAGTGACCTTGCGTCTCTCAAATAGTTTACAAATTGAAGTTTAACTACTACAGCTGCCATCGTTGCTCGTGAGTGAGCGGATGGTACCCAATGATGAGTTAAAGCTGTCGATGAAACAAGTAGTTGAGATGTGCTTGGATCTTTCTCTTTTGTCACATATATGTAAAAAAATTGATATGTTAATCCACATTTTGAATCAATTCGTGTTTTAGAAACGAAGTACTTCCTTTGATTATTAAAAGCGAGACGACGTCCTTTTGACATGTCCATCATCTGCAATCATCTCAACTACTTACGTCGCCAACCGCTTTCCCCTGTATACAAGCGAAATGGATGAAGAAGTTAGTTTATTATGCGAGATGTTTTCATTAGAACGACAACATGAAAAAACAAGGTTACGAAAATTAATTAACTAAATAGTATGAACAATGGGAAAATCTGTTAACACTAACATTCAGAATAATCCATGAAAAATATATTTTTAGACCCGTGCAATTTATGAATATCTTGCTACTTCTATATTACCTTCATCTACGACTACCACTAACTATATATATTTTTTTATCAATAGGGAGAAAAGATGTCCACGTCCCCGGCATACAAGTTTGATAGCTCCACATGAACTTCATCTCATACTACTTCTCAGGGCGAAATGTCAAAAAAATCATAAACCTATTACACTAGTGCCAATTCACTCCTAAACCTTTTTTTAATGTCAATTCAGTCCTAAACCTTTTTTATTGATGCCAATTAAGTCCTAGAACTTTTATTAGTGCTAATTCAGTCCTAAACTTTTTTCATTGATGCTAATTCAGTCCTAAATTTTTTTATTTTTTTGTTAATTGAGTTAATCCAATTAATTTTAGCCGAAAATGGCTAACTTGGACATCGATTATCCTACGTGGCACGACAAATGCTGACTTGGATATTTTTTTTAATATTATTCTATAATTTTAAATAATTTTCAAGCATTTTTTTTTGTTTTTTAATATATATATATAAAGATATTTAAAAAATATACATGTTAGCTCAAGCTGTGCCACCTGGACCATTGATGTTCGCGACAATAATTTTCGATCAAAATTGATTGAATTGACTCAATTTGCATAAATGCACAATATTTAGAACTAAATTGGCAATAATATAAAAGGTTTAAGACTGAATTGACACAAAAAAAAAATATTTAGGACTGAATTGGCACTAATGCAATAGGTTTAGGACTATTATTTTGACACTTTTTCCCTACTTCTTATTAGTGAGTGCATGAAACTAAATGATATTGCTCCTCACGTGATTCCATTTATCTTAACAGTGAATTGTGGATCTTCTTACTTGGCAGCAGATTCGCTATACTCAAACTTCTCGTTGTTTGTCGAGCCCTGCTTCGGTTTCTGTTCCTTTGTGCCTTTTTAGTTTTTTTTTTCTCTATTATGCTTTGAGGTTCATTATAATAAAAGTCAAAAAGAAAAACGAAAGATTACCTTGTCCATCTTATTTCGCCAGATCCCGAGGATTAGCTTTTGGCAGAAAAACTTCTGCCAAGTGCCTGGAGTTCCTTTTCCATATGCCAAAGATATGAACGGGCAACATGCTTTTTGCCTTTTCATTGTACCAAAGAACACAAATATACCCTATCCATCATTTACATTAAGGACTTGTCTGAAAATCAAATGCCGCCATATATAAATTAACAGAACCAATTATAGTTTTCATTACAAATTAATGTAATTAGATTGCAAATGCACAGATGCCAATACCTTTGTCTTGGCCACATGCTGCCACAAGATTTAATTGACAGATTGCTAGGTGACCCTGTGCGCCGATTCGTATCATGATGTGACAAAGAGTCTTCCTGCTTTGATACCCACATAAACAAAGGTAAATCAAGCATCTTGTTTACCATTTTATAGAAGGAAACTCTTTGTCAAAAAGTAAAGAGTCGCGCTTATTTTTTCTATTTGTGCCATGTACCAAGGCAAAGGCACATGTGGACCCTTGGAATTTAAAGAGTACTTAAAAAAATACATACTTTTGATAAGTATAGATAAACGACTGTGATAAATAACATCTTTGATTTCTTTCGCACTGTTAATACTTCCATCGATATTTGTATGTGGGCGCTTATCTAAATCAAAACCGTGTGACGATTGAAGCTCGAAATGCATATAAACCCTTCAATGACTGATTACAATACCTAGTTGATAAGACAATGCTAGCATTCAACAAGAGCGTATTGAATAAGCACTTCTCACGCTACTGAATGCTGTATATCAAAACACGTCTATTTTATTCGATCTCATGTGGGACTGATAATATTTGAAACTTGCGATTAACCATGGATAAACTGAAATTTATTAGCTGAGCATCATCAATCATACTAGCGATCCAACGGTTCAAAACCTTAACAAAGACCATAAATCACAAGAAAGAAAGATGAGATGAGTATGAATTACATTGCTCGATCATCTCACCTTAGTTAATTCCTTGGGAAGCTGAAGACTTGGTAGCACACTGCTCCAAGTCGTCGCTAGCCCCAAGCATGAAATTAAAAAATGACGGCCCTCGTTCTTCTCAATTAAGACAACAATTGCGGACTTAAACTGAATTCTTTGCTCGATTTCTTCCCATAATAATATTTCAATTGAAATCCCGTCAACCGGCTTTAAAAATATAATAAAAAATGACTACCAGCGGTCAAAGTAAGAAAATGATTCAACTTGGATTATTGCTTCTTTTATAAGTAATTTTTGTAGTCTATCTTTTTTCATAAAACAAAATGTAGTTAAGAGAACAAATGGAAAAGGACAGGCCACACCCACCCACCCACGTGATGCGTAGTATGAGGAGGCTTGTGGGAATCAACACAGGTAGACGATCTGAATTTGAAATGTTTATGACACCTTCAAACAAGATGTGACTAATAAAACTACTCGACTTTAGATCTATGCTCGTATATTGAGTACTTTATACAGTCTGTCATCATTGATGTAACGAATACAATCAATAAAGAGACCAAACGGGCAAGACCAGACCCCATTCACGTGATATGTATATCTAGAGTTGGCAATATGTATAGAAATATATTTTTCATATTTGAGTGTGACAAGTTGTATATGAGTCACTTAAAATTCTAAAACCCATTCGAAATGAGTTTAAAATGTCGAAACTCAACTATTATGTGGGTCTGTCATATCCATATTCAACCTATTTTGAGTTTAATAAAACGAGCAAAAAATGCATTGCCACTATAATGGCGAAGACCTCCTTTTGCTGCCTCCCAATTCTATCGAATATAAAGTTGAAGATGGTAATAGGAATATGATTCGCTAGATTATGCAGTAATTGTGTCACGCCCCGACTCTCGAGAACGCGTCATCCCTGCCTTAACACCCATAGGTCACGAAGGATAGCGTCTCAGGCTCGCTATCGACCCACAATCATAATACGCATGCGGAACGTGCCAAACTCCCGAACAACAAGATCAGCATGTGATAGGACAACAGGAACAATCATTCAGTCAATTCAACAAAAGACAAACTCGGCCCTGAAATCAAAAGCAGATACTAATTAACCCTATAGAGCTAATAACAACAACCCCCATTCTACGGGGCGGCTCTCTAGGACCTCAAAAGAGACAATGGTCGGTAGGGTTAACTCCATATCTACTCCAAAGGGCTACTCCAAAAGGTCACGCCTCAGCAACTTCGAGGCGCCGTCACTTGCGACCTGAAATGGTTGTCCCACGACAGGGTGAGAAATAAATCTCAGTGAAGTCAACGCCTAAGCTCGGTTAGGACGTTGATTCACCCAAGACTTCCTACCAAACAGACACGGCACATTAACCAATACAAATATCCAACCACATGCAACTTACCCTCCAGGAAGCCACGCGAAATGCGATGCAGACACGACACGACATGACAGTCAAACAGCTCAATCAAGGCAAGCATCACATCGAACTGGCATACATGACGTCACACGTAGTCCATTTATTATTAGATAGGGCATGTCAACCCGGGGCATGTCAGCCCGGCACGCTAGTCAGTTGGTGCCCAGTACACTAGTCAGTTGGTACTCTTCTGGCGGCGCCAGGCATCGTCCCTTACTTCCGACGACTGCTTCTAGTAGTCCGTGTGGTTCCGATCGTCACGGCACGGATCTACCAGGAATCCCTTTCCAGGGCTTCGGTCCGTCACAAGCTGCAACCGGCATCCATCAAACTGACGTCACAGAATGATGTGCTTCTAACAAGTCATATTTTTTCGATCGTCACGGTACAATCTTGTCAGGAATCTCATCGCCCAATCATATGACCACACATGACACCCGACAATCAATCAATTTTATCCTCTTTGATTTAGGTCAGATGCTCATACAGACATGCTCAAAGACTCGGCCTCAGGCCGTTTTCATGCTAAATCGCGCAGTTTGAGCTCACACAGGTCATATGAATGCATAACCTCATAACTAGGCTTGCGCCCGACACGGACGACGAAACACTCAGAAATTCAATTACGTCACATCACAACCAATCAACTGTAATCAGTCAAGCAATCAAGACGCGATTGATTATCCAGTTCATTTAATCAAACGACATTGATTAATCCCAAATTTCATCAATTTATATATCGATCGCTCGGTTCTGTACTATCGCTCGCTCGCGGCCAAGCAATGGCAATCAATGCCCAATCAGTCAGTCAATCAATTCTAACCACCAATTAGCCACAGACAACCTAGCTAAATCAACTAGCTTATTTAATCGCGGCCATTTATCCTAAACCCGGTTTCTATCTAAACCGACCACGATTATTCTAACTAATTACCATAATTGACTAATCAACTAACCCTAGGCGCAATTAGCGTCCTAACCAAGGTTTAGGGGTTGACTCACTCCTAAATCAAGCTCGGGAAGCAACCACGACGGCACGGTGACAGCGAAACAGCGGCAACGAAGTCCGGCGACAACAGCGGCGACGACGGTCCTCTAATTCCTTCGGACAACCCGATTTTCTCGGCTAATCAAACGGCACCACCAACTCACAGCAGCTAGAACACACTGAGGAGGTCCGGCAAGAGGTCGGCGGCGGCGGCGGAGCTCCGGCGACCGGCGGCTAAGGGCAAACAGAACTGGTCAGCAAAAGGCAGGGGAAACCGACTATTTGGGCGAGGAATCTCGACCTCACGGGCCGAGGCGAGGCCGAGAAGGACTAGAGGGCTCATCGGCATGTCGAGGGTAACCTTCGGGACAGGTGAACGGCGGCCGGGGGAGGTGGCGACGACCACGAACAGAATCGGGCGCAAAACAGGGGACTCAAATTTGGGGCTGTTCCGAGCTCTACGGCCAACGATCGGCGACTAGAAGCTCCGAGGGACGACTGGGGGGTTAAAGCAGGTCAGAGGGAGTCGACGACCAGCGGTGGAAGGCGTCGGGGACGGCTGAAGGAGCTCTGCAACGCCCACGGCCCAAAACAGGGCACCCTGCCCGAACATGACTCCCACGGCTTCGGGGTGGCTCTCGGTGGTGCGCGACGGGTGAGGGGTGGTCTGGGGGTTGGAGAAGGTGGCGTGAGGTGTCTGGTGGCGGTCGGAAGCGGCGCGAGAGCCGGCGGAGCTCAAAAAGCCCACCAAACCCGAAAACAGAGCAGGGGCGCGGCGAAGCTTCCGGGGCTGCTTCCGGCGGCTTCCGGTCGGCGAGTGGCGGTCGAACTGAGGCGACTGAGTGGGTTGAGGAGCGGCAAAGGATTGGCGGTGGTGGTGGCGCTCGAGAATCGTTCACGGAGGCGGAGAGGAGAGGAGGAGCTTCGGGAGAGGGAGGCGTTGCGAAGGGGGGGAAATAAGAGAGAGAGAGAGAGAGAGAGAGAGAGAGAGAGAGAGAGAGAGAATGGTAGTTGGGGGGTTGACTGGTAGGTGGGGGCTGGTAGGTGAGACTTTGACCAAAGGTGGGGCCCACATTGATTTGAATTTTCTTGTCTTATATACATAATATCCAAGGGTAAAAAGGTCATTTGGCTTTTAGGACTGAACGAAATTTTTGTGCACTGGACGAGGGGCATTTCGGTCAATTTTACAGGCTAGGCTCGGCGCGAGGATTTGAATCCTAATTCGCGGTAACAAGAATTACGGAGCCTAATCTAAAAGGCAGATAATTTCGAGGATCATCCAAAATTCGTCTCTTAATTCCTTACGGTCCAAAATTCCATATCGACTGACATTCAATTTCATTCCTTTAATCGAATTTAGACGAATTACAAAAAGGCGAATTTCCAGGGCGTCACAACTCTCCCCACCTTAGGAAATTTCGTCCCCGAAATTACTGTATAGTCAAACTACTCAAAAAGATAAGGATAACTACTTTTCAAGACTTCTTCGTTCTCCCAAGTAGCACCTTCGGTTCCATGGTGTTTCCAAACCACCTTAACCAATGGGATTTTCTTGTTCCGGAGCACATGCTCTTTTCTGTCCACAATCCTGACTGGTCGTTCCACGTACGATGCTCGCTCATCCAATTCAATCTCCTCATAACTTAGCACGTGGGTGGGGTCTGGCTCGTACTTTCTCAACATCGACACGTGGAAGACGTTATGCACTTGAGCAAGCCTCGGCGGCAACGCAAGACGATACGCTAGGTTTCCAATTCGCTCCAAAATTTCAAACGGTCCGACGTATCTTGGGCTTAGCTTTCCTTTCTTGCCGAAACGAGATGTCCCTCTCATAGGTGACACCTTCAAGAATACATGATCGCCCACCTGAAACTCCAAAGGTCTGTGCCTCCTATCAGCGTAACTTTTCTGGCGACTCTGAGCTATCCTTAGTCTATCTCTGATTACTTTAACCGCCTCCATTGATTGCTCTACTAACTCAGGTCCAGTAATCTTCCTTTCGCCAACTTCATCCCAGTAAACATGCGTTCTGCACGCTCTGCCATACAATGCCTCGAAAGGCGCCATCTTAATGCTCTGTTGATAACTGTTATTATAGGCAAATTCCACCAAATGCAACTGTTCCTCCCAACTGCCTTTAAGATCCAAGACACATGCCCTTAACATGTCCTCTAAAGTCTGAATAGTCCTTTCAGACTGGCCATCTGTCTGCGGATGATAGGCCGTACTAAATTGTAGCTTCGTTCCCAACGCGGTCTGTAGACTTTTCCAAAATGTGGCAGTGAACTTGGGATCACGATCTGAAGTGATCGTCACTGGCACTCCATGTAACCTCATGATGTGCCTCACGTACAAATCTGCATATCTGTCTAAGGCGAAGTCCTTTCTCACTGGAATGAAATGTGCTGACTTCGTCAATCTGTCGACTACAACCCATATAGAGTCATGTCCTCTTTGACTCCTTGGTAATCCCATCACAAAATCCATTGTGATATGCTCCCATTTCCACTCTGGGATCTCCAAAGGCTGTAGCAATCCTCCAGGCTTGCAGTGCTGCGCCTTGACCTGTTGCCAAGTCAAACATCTAGCCACATGTTTGGCTATATCCGCTTTCATGCCATTCCACCAGTAGTGCTGTTTTAGATTCTGATACATCTTTGTACTTCCAGGATGGATACTATAACTACTACGATGCACTTCCGACAAAATCTCCTCCCTTAAATCTTCATCAGCAGGCACAACCAAACGTCCTCTGAACTTCAGTATCCCATCCTCGGCCACTTGGAAGTCGACTCTTCGCTTAACTGAGTCCTCTTGAAGTATCTTTTGAATGGCAGGGTCTGTCGACTGTAGGGTCTTAACCGTCGCTTGCACTTCCGGTTCGATCCTTAGGGTAGCCACAAGACTCGACAGGCGGCTTACTTCCAACTTAAAGTCCGAGTCTCTCACTTGCTCCAATAAATGCCACTCGTGGACTTGTAATTGAGCAATCATTGATTTTATACTCAGGGCATCTGCAACCTTATTCGGCTTGCCCGGATGATACAGGATCTCGCAGTCATAATCCTTAAGCAACTCCATCCATCGACGTTGCCTCATGTTCAACTCCTTTTGAGAGAACAAATACTTCAGACTCTGGTGATCAGTGTACACCTGAAAACTTTCCCCGATCAGATAATGGCTCCAGATTTTCAAAGCAAACACAACAGCAGCCAATTCCAGGTCGTGCGTCGGATAGTTCGACTCATGAGGCCTCAACTGACGTGATGCGTATGCTACTACCCTACCATGCTGCATCAGCACGCAACCCAACCCTCGAAGCGAAGCATCGCTATAGATCTCAAATCCATCAGGACCAGATGGGATTGTCAGAACAGGAGCAGTAGTCAGCCTATGCTTAAGCTCTTGAAAACTACGCTCGCACTTGTCTGTCCATTCGAACTTCATGTCCTTCTTCAGCAGTTTGGTCAAGGGCGAAGCTATAGCTGAGAACTTCTCTACGAATCGCCTATAGTAGCCTGCCAATCCTAAGAAACTTCTGATCTCCGTCACAGTCGTCGGTCTCGGCCAATCCATAACAGCCTCAATCTTAGACGGATCCACAACGATACCTTCACCAGAAACTACATGACCTAGAAACGCCACGCGAGCTAGCCAAAACTCGCACTTGCTGAACTTGGCATACAACTGATGCACTCTAAGGGTTTCTAACACCATCCTCAAGTGTTGTTCATGATCCTCTGGACTCTTCGAGTACACCAAGATGTCGTCTATAAACACAATGACGAAGCGATCCAAGAACTCCTTGAATACTCTATTCATTAGGTCCATGAAAGCAGCAGGAGCATTTGTCAGACCGAACGGCATCACGGTGAACTCATAATGTCCATAACGCGTCCTGAATGCCGATTTCGGTATATCCTCCTTTCTGATCCTCAACTGATGATAACCTGTCCGTAGATCGATCTTGGAAAATACCGATGCTCCCTGCAACTGATCGAAAAGATCGTCAATCCTCGGCAGTGGGTACTTATTCTTGATCGTCACTTGATTCAGCTGTCTATAGTCAATGCACAACCGCAACGATCCATCCTTTTTCCTCACAAACAACACAGGCGCTCCCCAAGGCGATGCACTAGGGCGAATAAACCCTTTATCCAACAGCTCCTGCATCTGAACCTTGAGCTCCTTTAGTTCCGACAGCGCCATTCTATACGGCGCCTTAGAGATTGGCTCCGTCCCAGGAGCTAACTCTATCATAAACTCAATTTCTCTTTCCGGTGGCAAGCCAGGTAATTCTTGAGGAAAAACATCCGGGAACTCACGTACAACTGCAATATCTTCTACCTTAAATTCCCTAACAGATATGTCAACCATAGCAGCCAAATAACCTCGGCATCCATTTTCCAACAGACGGGTCGCCTCTAGCGACGAGATCACTACAGTCGAGGTTCCTCCTCGATTACCCACAAACTCATAACTAACCTCATTCAATGGGCTAAACCGTTTCGCCTTGCGAAAGCAATCCATTGTGGCCCTTTGCTTTGTCAACCAATCCATACCCACAATCAGATCAAAGTCATACATTTCCAGCACAATCAGATCTATGTCACTCTCATGACCATCTACCACAAGTCTACAACCAGGACAGCCTACTGCAGCTACCACACTATCCTTTAAAGGTGTAGACACCTTGAAAACAACATCTAAAGGCACGAAATCCATACCATACAGTTTAACAAATTGCTCGGCAACAAACGAATGCGTGGCACCCGGATCAAACAAGGCATAAGCAACCTGATTAAGCAAGAAGACCGTACCTGTAACGGTCGGCGAATCCTTCGCCTCCTCTCGAGTGACAGCAAACACATGTCCTTGCGCCGGCGATCGGTTCTGAAAGTTCTGTGGCGCATTTCCTCCAGTTTGGCCTCCCTGCGGCCTGAACTGTTGCCTTTATGGGCAGTTCCTCGCTTGGTGGCCCTTTTGACCACAACCAAAGCAAGATCCATCAGCATACGGGCACGGAGCAGAACCATGCCTCTGACGACACAGGCGGCACGCATCATCCTGACGATGCACAGGCTTGTTGATCGCTCCCTTCCGGTTTGGGGGAATGTGGTGCTTACCACCCAACATCGGCTTCTTCCCCTTCCAGGTATCCTTATTATTCCATGGCGCTAACCGTGATCCACTTGCAGCAGCTCTTTCCTTCAGGTTTCGCTCAATCAGCTGAGCCCTCTCATAAACGTCATCATAGTCCTTTAGGTTGAAAGGTATCAGGATATCCTTTATCTCCTATTTCAACCCATCCCGAAACCTCTTAGCTTTATCCAAAGGGTCCTCAATCATCCTTGGGGCATACCATGACAGTTCAGCAAATCTCACCTCATATTGATCCACAGTCATTTGATCCTGATGCAGGCGCATAAACTCATTCACCTTCTGCTCTCTAGCACAGTCCGAGAAGTACTTGCCATTAAAGGCTTCCACGAACAGTGTCCAACTCCGAACGGTCCCTTCGGGAAAAATCCTTCTCTTAGATGCATCCCACCAAGTTCTTGCATTTCCCTTCAGTTGAAAAACGGCTAAGGTGACCTTATCTTCTTCGGTACACTTCAGTAGCTCGAACACTTTCTCCAATTCTTTAACCCACGAGGCAGCCGCTTCGGGATCTCCATCTCCAACAAACTTCGGTGGCATTAGCTTGAGAAACTGTTCCACCAGCTTATGCATTGGTCGTTCTCTATTCTCATTTCCAGCCACTGGATTTCCTTGGGGTGCCTGAACAGCAGCAGCAACAGCAGGAGCACCCTGGCTCCTTTCCTGTCGATCCAACCTATCTCCTAGCGCTCCCAGCGCTTGAAGAATATCAGCCATAGTCGGTTCTTGCCAAGCAGGTTCAGCGGCACAAGATGTTCCTTCACCAGCTACGATTTCTTCGACCGGCCTAACAGGCCTCCTTCGGGGAGCTCGGGGAGCTCTTCTGCCGCGTCCGCTCATTACGCAGGGGAGTTACGGAGTCCTGCCCACCCCAGTAGCAAACGCGGTCAGAAGGCAACCCAACTACTTAGGACAAAAGCATCAATCACATGCACAACGCTCGAAATCCTATCCACTATCCCATTTCCCATCGCTCCTTATTATTCCAGGCCAATGACCAGATGGTTCAGGCTGACCTTGCTCTGATACCACCTTGGGCGGGGATGTCACGCCCCGACTCTCGAGAACGCGTCATCCCTGCCTTAACACCCATAGGTCACGAAGGATAGCGTCCCAGGCTCGCTATCGACCCACAATCATAATACGCATGCGGAACGTGCCAAACTCCCGAACAACAAGATCAGCATGGGATAGGACAACAGGAACAATCATTCAGTCAATTCAACAAAAGACAAACTCGACCCTGAAATCAAAAGCAGATACTAATTAACCCTATAGAGCTAATAACAACAACCCCCATTCTACGGGGCAGCTCTCTAGGACCTCAAAAGAGACAATGGTCGGTAGGGTTAACTCCATATCTACTCCAAAGGGCTGCTCCAAAAGGTCACGCCTCAGCAACTTCGAGGCGCCGTCACTTGTAGGGGTGATCGGTTCCCGGTCCGGTCCGGTTCCTTTCAAGAACCGAGAACCGGACAGGTGGTTTCGGTTCTCAATTTTTCGGAACCGCGGACCGGACCGTTGGTCCGGTCCGGTCCGGTCCGGTTCTCGGGCAATTACAATAAATTATACACGTTTCAATAATGAACTGTTCCGACCAAAAAAAAAATAATGAACTGAATTTGAGCAAGCCAAGTTGAAGCGCTTCCTGCATCATCAAAACTCTGTTCAGAAATGAAAACATTTTCGACAGATAATTGATGTAGCAAAGCGTCCAAAAGCAGCAAAAGAGAAAGACGAGGAGGTCCCGTGTATGTAATGCCCATTCCTGAAGTTGGCAGGAATCTCTTTCGTGATTTGGTACGTCTCCAGTGGCCTGTCATGTGTGCTGTCATCTTTCTGCTGATCATCTACAGAAAGTTTCATGGTTCAAAAATGCCTTAATTACAGAACTCTCAGTGTGTGATGAGAAAGGGTAGCAGGTTTGAGACGCGTACATACAGAACTGGTCTTAATTTGTTTAGGGGTAAAAAAAAAATCAACCGGTCCGGTCCCGGTCCGGTCCGGTTTTTATGCCCCTAGAACCGAGAACCGGACCGCCGTCCCTAGAACCGAGAACCGGACCGTCGGTCCCGGTCCGGTCCGGGCGGTCCCGGTCCGGGTGGTCCGATTTGCTCACCCCTAGTCACTTGCGACCTGAAATGGTTGTCCCACGACGGGGTGAGAAATAAATCTCAGTGAAGTCAACGCCTAAGCTCGGTTAGGACGTTGATTCACCCAAGACTTCCTACCAAACAGACACGGCACATTAACCAATACAAATATCCAACCACATGCAACTTACCCTCCAGGAAGCCACGCGAAATGCGATGCAGACACGACACGACATGACAGTCAAACAGCTCAATCAAGGCAAGCATCACATCGAACTGGCATACATGACGTCACACGTAGTCCATTTATTATTAGATAGGGCATGTCAACCCGGGGCATGTCAGCCCGGCACGCTAGTCAGTTGGTGCCCAGTACACTAGTTAGTTGGTACTCTTCTGGCGGCGCCAGGCATCGTCCCTTACTTTCGGCGACTGCTTCTAGTAGTCCGTGTGGTTCCGATCGTCACAGCACTGATCTACCAGGAATCCCTTTCCAGGGCTTCGATCCGTCACAAGCTGCAACCGGCATCCATCAAACTGACGTCACAGAATGATGTGCTTCTAACAAGTCGTATTTTTCCGATCGTCACGGTACAATCTTGTCAGGAATCTCATCGCCCAATCATATGACCACACATGACACCCGACAATCAATCAATTTTATCCTCTTTGATTTAGGTCGGATGCTCATACAAACATGCTCAAAGACTCGGCCTCAGGCCTTTTTCATGCTAAATCGCGCAGTTTGAGCTCACACAGGTCATATGAATGCATAACCTCATAACTAGGCTTGCGCCCGACACGGACGACGAAACACTCAGAAATTCAATTACGTCACATCACAACCAATCAACTGTAATCAGCCAAGCAATCAAGACGCGATTGATTATCTAGTTCAATTAATCAAACGGCATTGATTAATCCCAAATTTCATCAATTTATATATCGATCGCTCGGTTCTGTACTATCGCTCGCTCGCGGCCAAGCAATGCAATCAATGCCCAATCAGTCAGTCAATCAATTCTAACCACCAATTAGCCACAGACAACCTAGCTAAATCAACTAGCTTATTTAATCGCGGCCATTTATCCTAAACCCGGTTTCTATCTAAACCGACCACGATTATTCTAACTAATTACCCTAATTGACTAATCAACTAACCCTAGGCGCAATTAGCGCCCTAACCAAGGTTTAGGGGTTGACTCACTCCTAAATCAAGCTCGGGCAGCAACCACGACGGCACGGTGACAGCGAAACAGCGGCAACGAAGTCCGGCGACAACGGCGGCGACGACGGTCCTCTAATTCCTTCGGACAACCCGATTTTCTCGGCTAATCAAACGGCATCACCAACTCATAGCAGCTATAACACACTGAGGAGGTCCGGCAAGAGGTCGGCGTCGGCGGCGGCGGCGGAGCTCCGGCGACCGGCGGCTTAGGGCAAACAGAACTGGTCAGCAAAAGGCAGGGGAAACCGACTATTTGGGCGAGGAATCTCGACCTCACGGGCCGAGGCGAGGCCGAGAAGGACTAGAGGGCTCACCGGCACGTCGAGGGTAACCTTCGGGACAGGTGAATGGTGGCCGGGGGCGGCGGCGACGACCACAAACAGAATCGGACGCAAAATAGGGGACTCAAATTCGGGGTTGTTCCGAGCTCTACGGCCAACGATCGGCGACTAGCAGCTCCGAGGGACGACCGGGGGGTTAAAGCAGGTCAGAGGGAGTTGACGACGAGCGGTGGAAGGCGTCGGGGACGGCTGAAGGAGCTCTGCAACGCCCACGGCCCAAAACAGGGCACCCTGCCCGAACAGGACTCCCACGGCTTCGGGGTGGCTCTCGGTGGCGCACGACGGGTGAGGGGTGGTCTGGGGGTTGGAGAAGGTGGCGTGAGGTGCCTGGTGGCGGTCGGAAGCGGCGCGAGAGCCGGCGGAGCTCAAAAATCCCACCAAACCCGAAAACAGAGCAGGGGCGCGGCGAAGCTTCCAAGGCTGCTTCCGGCGGCTTCCGGTCGGCGGGCGGCGGTCGAACTGAGGCAACTGAGTGGGTTGAGGAGCGGCAAAGGATTGGCGGTGGTGGTGGCGCTCGAGAATCATTCACGGAGGCGGAGAGGAGAGGAGGAGCTTCGGGAGAGGGAGGCGTCGCGAAGGGGGGGAAATAAGAGAGAGAGAGAGAGAGAGAGAGAGAGAGAGAGAGAGAGAGAGAGAGAGAGAGAGAGAGAGAGAGAGAGAGAGAGAGAGAGAGAGAGAGAGAGAGAATGGTAGTTGGGGGGTTGACTGGTAGGTGGGGGCTGGTAGGTGAGACTTTGACCAAAGGTGGGGCCTACATTGATTTGAATTTTCTTGTCTTATATACATAATATCCAAGGGTAAAAAGGTCATTTGGCTTTTAGGACTGAACGAAATTTTTGTGCACTGGACGAGGGGCATTTCGGTCAATTTTACAGGCTAGGCTCGGCTCGAGGATTTGAATCCTAATTTGCGGTAACAAGAATTACAGAGCCTAATCTAAAAGACAGATAATTTCGAGGATCATCCAAAATTCGTCTCTTAATTCCTTACGGTCCAAAATTCCATATCGACTGACATTCAATTTCATTCCTTTAATTGAATTCAGACGAATTACAAAAAGGCGAATTTCCAGGGCGTCATAAATTGTCTTATTGTTCATTTACTTGACAGTCACCGTTGCCATTGTCCGAGTCTCTGGATCCTTTCTTTCATCCATAATGGACAAACATTATTAGATATTGACGCGGGATAAATGATAACAGGAAAATAATTCCATAGAATATTCTGAATTCAATTGATAGAATCTCAAGATTACAAAGAGCGAACGTCCTTTATATAGGACTCCTAAAGAAAATAAAATTACTCAAAGATAACATAAAACGAATCAAATCTGATCTAATCAAACATAATTGAAATCAAATATCGCGATTATCTATATCCCTACAATTCTCAAAATAGAAAAACACCTAAAACTCTATCTAAAATCGTAATATTGCTTTTTCTCGAAAATTGTACGCCAGTTGTCCTACATCATTATTAGATAGTAGTTCCAAACTACCTTCTTATGGAGGTCAATCAGATCATAATAGAACATTAAAAGTGACATTATATTTAAGCTTAGGAAAAAAATTTAAAGTTTAAGTTTCAAAATGGTATACAGATCGAAACAGCTCAAAAATTAAATGACGGCATTTTTTTTCTATATATTCGATAGCAATTTTTGTTAATACTCTACTTAATGACACAAATAATCCCCTAAATTTTGACTCAATGTGCAATGTAATCCCTGAACTTTAACCCAATGTACAATGTGATCCATAAACTTTTAATTTGATTAAAATGGTCCCTAAACTTTTGGAATATGTTCAACTTAGTTCTTGAATTAAAAGAAGATGTTCCATGTAGTCCTTCCATTGATTCAAGTTTATGAACTAAGTTGAACATGTTCCAAGAGTTCAGAGAACATATTGGTCAAATTAAAAGTTCAGGGACCACATTGCACATTGGGGTAAAGATTATGGATCATACTGGTCAAATTAAAATTTTAGGGATTATATTACATATTTCATTTAAAATATATTTAAAAATAATCTTAAAAGTTAAAAAAAGAGAGAAAAAAACTCCATATACAATTACCGCCAACTAATGTTTTAATCAATTGATTGATAAGAATATTAAAGTCACCAACGCACATGTTTGCTAGCTCTTTCAAGAGGAGTAAGTGACGTTGGGACTCTCAAACAGTTGGCAAATTGGCGTTCGACTATTCCTGCTATGTATTTTCGACATTGCTATACACGTGATTCCATCCGTCGTCAACCGTGAAATGTGGATCTACTTATTTAGTAGCATATTTAATTTTCGTCTTGGGAACATGCCTTGCACGAGATTTGATTCACTTAATGTTAGACTAAACCAAATTTGGTACACTAGACGAATGTCTGTCTGTCAATTTATACAATCACGGAGAGTGTCCTTCGTCTTTTGTTTTGTTTTGTGTTTGCTTTCTGACTCTGTCCACTAATTCCTTCACGGTTACTTTCTTTAGTAATCTTGATCTCTCGCATATGACTTGAATTGCAAGATCCTTTAGTTTCCACATGGTTTATAACCATAACCAACGGGGTTTATTATCAATCTAAAGCAACTGTCTCTTGTACAGATTGTGTATTAATATACTATAACTATAATATACTCTTTTCTCTCGATAGGGTTTATTTCCACATTGTAGAAAAGATATATTGATAAAAGAGCATTCCATATAAGCATAAAAGAGCTCAGTGACCTAACCTTGGTTAAGGCCTTAAATGAACATCAGTTAATTCCTTAGTATTGAAAACTGGATGACAGATAGCTGATCATTGTCGGTTGCCTCAATCAAGACGACAATGTGGACCAACGTCTAAGGCTGCGTATGGTAGCGTTTCTGTTCCTGGGAGCATTTTTTGAACAGAAATATTTTTTTGTGTTTCTGTTCAAAACTATGATTTTTGGGGAAAAAACGCGTTTGGTAAGTAAAAAAAAAAAAATACTTTTTTCGGTTGCCGGCCGGCTGCGGCGGTGGCAAACGACCAGCGACGGCGACCGCGGCCGACGACCGGCTGCGGCGGCCAACGACCGGCTACGGCGACAGCGATCGGCTGCGGCGACAGCGATCGGCTGCGGCGACCGAGGCCGACGACCGGCGGCGGGTGGCGACTGCGGTTGACGATTGGCGGCGACTGCGGCCGATGACCGCTGCTGACTACCGACGGCGACGGCGGCCGGTGACCGCGGCCAATGATCGGCGACCGCAGCCGGCGACCGCAGCCGGCGACTGGCGGCGGAGGCCGCGGCGACCGCGGTCGGCTACTGGCGGCGGAGGCCGCAGCCGCGGCGACCACGGCCGGCTACCGGCGGTGGAGGCCGCGGTCGCCACCGGCAGCGATAGCGGCGGGAGGCGGCCGACGACCGGCGACGGGCGTCCGGCGACCGCAACTGGCGACAAGCGTCCGGTGGCAGCGGCCGGCGACCGACGGAGGCGGCTGGCTTTTAGCGAGGTAGCAGGTGGTAGCCGTGTAGGCGACGATGAATGGTGGTTTCAAAAGTGTTCCAATAATCCAGAAACAAGTTTTTTTTGTTCCTTCAAAAGTGTTCCGCATAACACTTTCGGAACATTTTTGAACCATACGCATTTCTGTTCCAAAAGTGTTCCCGGAACACTTTTGGAATAGAAACACTTTCCCTGGCTACCATCCATACGCAGCCTAAGCCTCCATCCTTTCCTCCACTAATGATTGATAAAGTATGGATTAGGTATCGATCCTTTTCTCCACCGCTATAGACAAACAGTGATTAGACAAACATAAATTAAGTACCCATCCTTTCCTCCATGACTAACGGATAAACATTGATTAGGTACTACTTGTCCTAAATCCGCTCCTTTTGATGGTCTATGATATCACATTAAAAACATAGAATAACATTATAAAAAAGTTAACTGCTATATTAGAATATCAGTTATGATTGTTAAGTTAGACGAAGCTTCAATCAAAATAGTCATATTAGAACTTCTAGGAGGTTAATCTTTTGTTATTCTTCATTAATATTTTAAACTAGTTTACTTTCTACTGCCCCTTAACAAGACAAAATAGATAGGGAAAACGATTACGAGCCACGACTAACAATGGACATTTCACAGGTCACAAAATCGGAATGATTTGAGGCTTTTAAAACACGGTATCGTAACCAACACCGGAGGCACTCCCTCTTGCACACAGCTCCTCTAATTAGTTATAGCCTATCTGAATAAAACCCCAAAGTCAAAATCACAAGCATAGACCAAAAAATAAAATAAAAAATCACACAGCTCCTCTAATTACCGCAGAACTTCCGCGGTAAAATCCGGCAAATGTGCAGAAATTAACACTCCGGGGTTGTCCTTATTTGGACACCGACGTCGACAAATTCAAAACGAGACAAAAGCAGGAAAGAACCCACGTCCTTTTTTCTCACCACAACGAAGAGACTCTTCAATTTTTATTTTCATTTGTCCTGGCACGTCATCTTTAACAATCCAACGGTAAAGATTATGACAAGTGATCTAATCATGATATACCGATGTGATATTAAGAATCAATTTTTATTTTATTTTATGAGGGGGCCTTCAAGCTGTTGATGTCCACTTGTTGGAGACTTGATTCCAATAGATTACAGGAACAAAACTCATCAACAACATGTTCTTTATTCCTCAAGCACTTACCAATCTGGTTTTTCATTTTGGTCAAACACAAATCTAGGTTTGAGTAAGCATAATTCTTCTTTTGCGAGTGTAAAAATATGTGACGCCCTAGAAATTCTACATCCTTTCAATAATAGAATATAATCGATATATTGTCTGTGAATTCCAATTTATTGTTTGAGATTGGGTTCTTGAGAATTGAGTGACGAAAATTGAAAATTTCCTGAATCGTCGATCGAATTAGTTTAGGTTTCGATCGATTGATTGTTGCGCATTAGGATTGAATTTTCTACGCCCAAGCCTAGCTCTAGCCCAACTAACTCGAGATTGGATGAGAATACCCTCCGTAGAATTGTCAATTGACAAATTTACCCTTGAATGCCAAATGACCAAAACGTCCCCGGCCAAAATAGGAAATTACCATTTTGCCCATAGGGTTTCATTTATGCCAAGACAAGAAAAATAATTGCTTGTGGACCCCACCTTACCAATTAAGCCACACAAGATAAACTAAAGTTTGTTAGCTGAGCATCATCATTCATACAAGCGATCCAACGGTTGAGAACCTTAACAAAGACCATAAATCACAAGAAAGAAAGAGGAGATGAGTGTGAATTATGCATCTCGATTATCTCCCCTTAGTTAATTCCTTGGGAAGCTGAAGACTTGGTAGCACACCGCTCCAAGTTGTCACTAGCCCCACGCATGAAATTAAAAAATGACCGCTCTCGATCTTCTCAATTAAGACAACAATTGCTCGATTTCTTCCCACAATAATATTTCAATTGAAATCCCATCAACCAGCTTAAAGAATATAATAAAAAATGACTACCAGCTGTCAAAGTAAGAAAATGCTTCAACTTGGATTATCTCTTTTTTCTTTTTTTGGTCGAAGGATTATCTCTTGTTTAATAAGTAATTTTTATAGTTTATCTTTATTCATAAAAAAAATGTCAATAAGAAAACAAATGGAAAAGGACAGGCCACACCGACCCACGCACGTGATGTACATATGCGGGGGCTTGTGGGAATCAACACAGGTAGACGATCTGACTTTGAAATGTTTGTGACACCTTGTTTGAAGATTTAACTAATAAAACTATTCAACTTTAGATCTGTGCTCATGTATTGAGTACTTTATATAGTTTGTCATCATCGATGTAACGAATACAATCAATAAAGAGACCAAATGGGCAAGATCAGGCCACATTCATGTGATATGTATATCTAGAGGTGGCAATATGTATAGAAACATATTTTTCATATTTTAGTGTGACAGGTTGTATATGAGTCACTTAAAATTCTAAAAACCATTCGAAATGAGTTTAAAACGTCAAAACTCACTCTACGTAACTTCAAAAAAAAAATCTCCATATTCAACCTATTTTGAGTTTAATAAAACGAGCAAAAAATACATTACCAGTATAATGGCGAAGATCTCCTTTTGGTGCCTCCCAATACTATCGAATTGAAAGTTGAAGATGGTAATAGGAATATGATTCGCTAGGTTATGCAGTAATTGTCTTATTGTTCATTTACTTGACATTCACCGTTGCCATTGTCCGAGTCTCCGAATCCTTTCTTTCATCCCTAATGGACAAACACATATTATTAGCTACTAGTTCCAAACCGCCTCCTTGTGGAGGTCAATCAGATCAAAATAGAACATTAGAAGTAACATTATATTTAAGCTTATTGAACAGGAAAAAAAATTGAAGTTTAAGTTTCAAAATGGTATATAGATCGAAACAGCTCAAAAATAAAATGATCATATTTTTTTTTTCTATATATTGGATAGCAACTTTTGTTAATACTCTACTTAATGACACAAATAGCCCATAAACTTTGACTCAATGTACAACGTAATCCCTGAAATTCAATGTGCAATGTGGTCCCTAAACTTTTAATTTGATTAAGATGGTCCATGAATTTTTTAAATATGTTCAAATTAGTCCTTGAATTAAAAGAAGATGTTCAATGTAGTCCTTTCATTGATTCAAGTTCAGGGACTAAGTTGAACATGTTCTAAAAGTTCAGGGACTATATTAGTCAAATTAAAAGTTCAATGGCCACATTGTACATTGAGTTAAAGATCATGGACTATATTGGTCAAATTAAAATTTTAGGGATTATATTACATATTTCATTTAAAATAAATTTAAAAATAAGCCTAAAAAAATCCATATACAATTATCGCCAACTAATGTATTTAATCAATAGATTGATAAGAATATTAAGTCACCAACACACATGTTTGCCAGCTCTTTCAAGAGGAGTAAGTGATCTTGGGACTCTCAAACAGTTGGCAAATTGGTGTTCGACTACTCCTGCTATGTATTTTCAACATTGCTATACACGTGATTCCATTTGTCTTGATCGTGAAATGTGAATCTACTTATTTAGTATCACATTTTATTTTCATCTTGGGTACATGCCTTGCACGAGATTTGATTCACTTATTGTTAGGTGACCATGTGCACCTAGCTCGATTATGATGTTAAAACATAGGGGTTCATCCTCCTTTCATGCCCAAACAAATAGGAAAAATTTTGGGTGGGGCGGCCCTATGCGCCCCACCCGTCACTATCTCTCCTCTCTCTCTCTCATGTGTCAGAGGAGAGAGAGTGACTGGTGGGGCGCATGGGGCCGCCCCACCCAAAATCTCCTCAAACAAATAAAGGTAAATAAGGCACGCAAGATGCCAGTTGTATTAGTGGTCACTTGAAGTCTTTTTCAAAATCTTCCTCTGCAAGGAATCCTCGGGAAGCTCAAAACAATGTGGACTTACAAACAACGGCTCAATCCAAAAAAAAAACCTCAAATTTTAGCTTTTGTCCAAAAAATATCCACAACTTTTTTTTGTCTCATAAAAAACCTTCAACTTTTGATTTTGTCCCAAATCTACCAATCCAATCCCAAAAATACCTCAAACTTTGGCATTTGTCCCAAAAATATCCACAACTTTTTTTTTGTCTCCTAAAAAACCTTCAACTTTTGAATTTGTCCCAAATCTACTAGTCCGATCACAAAAAAACCCTCAAAACCCATATCGTAGAATTCCCGATGACCCGACATTGGCCGTTTAGGCTGCGTATGGTAGCGTTTCTGTTCCAGGGAGCATTTTTTGAACAGAAACATTTTTTTGTGTTTCTGTTCAAAATTACGATTTTTAGGAAAAAAACGCGTTTGGTAATTTAAAAAAAAAATACTTTTTTCAGTCGCCGACCGGTGGCGGGCGATGGCCGGCGGCAGCTGCCGGCGACCGACGACGGCGGCCGGCGACCGACGACGGCGGCCGGCGATCGTCGACGGCGGTCGGCGACCGTTGACGGCCGGCTTTTAGCGAGGTGGCGAGTGGTAATCGCGTCGGCGACGATGGATGGTGATTTCAAAAGTGTTCCAAAAAGTGTTCCAAAATTCCAGAAGCAAGTTTTTTTTGTTCCTTCAAAAGTGTTCCCTGGCACAAAAGTGTTCCGCGGAACACTTTCGGAACATTTTTGAACTATACGCGTTTCTGTTCCAAAAGTGTTCCCGGAACACTTTTGGAATAGAAACAGTTTCCCCAGCCACCATCCATACGCAGCCTTAGCTTCTGTCGAAACTCCAAGTGATTCTCAACCGTTACCCGATGGTGTAGTCTTATCCCGAGATAATAGCAACCCTCGTCATCGGCTCCTTACTCGTTGATAATCCTCGATGCCAATCGAGCCTTCCACCGAGGACCATCGTGCCGACCTTGCATCTGTGACAACAAGCTGCTGTCGACCTTGCCTCTGTGACGAAAAATTGCTACCCCCATGCTTTCTTGTGATCATCGTTTCGGTAAAGATTTGAAGTATAAGAAAAAGATTTGTTAATATCTTGTTCCCACTTAAATTTTTATGTGAATCTCGGGTAACTCAATTATGTCTCGAAATGAATTAATGCGGCTGCAATGTGTCAAACATTTTTCCTTGAAATAATTGGAAGTACATTTTGATCTTTGTCGAACAATCATGAGTTCTGTTCAACTGGGCGCGAAACACTCCTTTTTTTTAATAACTGTGATAAATTTGGGGCAAAATCAAAAGTTGTAGGTTTTTTATGAGACAAAAAAAGTTGCGGATATTTTTGGGACAAAGACCAAAGTTTGAGGGTTTTTTTGGGACAAAATCAAAAGTTGAAGGTTTTTTAGGAGACAAAAAAAAAAGATATGGATATTTTTGGGACAAACGTCAAAGTTTGAGATTTTCTTTTTGGAATTAGGCCTACAAACAACGGAGTAATACAAAAATTTATTAGGTTACTTTCATTTTGCAATATTTTCTGTGGGAAGACAAAACGCAGAAAAAGGCTCATAAAGAGGAATTGTGGATCCTGTTATGTATGAGGTGACTCTAACGGAAAATACTAACGAGTTCACTATATAAGGCGACTCTGACCCCCAAAAAAAAAAAAAATCTATAGAAGGCGACAAAAACAATAATGGAGCGTCTTGTGGGATCTTTTTATAATCACTGTATTCCTAATTCATGACGAGCATTTCGATGGTCGTCGTTAAAATGAATATAGATCTACGAAAAAAAAAATGACGAAGAAAAGAGTCGGACAATAAAGAAATCTTGTTGTAAGCGGTATTTCACAAATTACAGAAGCTGTTTCCATCTGGATTGCAACGTGCTACTGCCGACAATTTCATTGACTAAAGCTCGTGAGTCGCCGACTCAATAATTAGAGAAAAGAACGTCAGAAATATCAAAAGTTTTGTACGACGCTCACTTCATCATAAAAAATTTTCGCGGGACTAGTTAAGTGTCTAATCGAAAAAAAAACTATTTTTTAGTGCCTCTGACAAGATATCTCAACCAAAATTAATATGTGGTACTTTTAATCAAAATTTTAATATGAAGTGACATTTTTTAAAATTAATTTCATGTGTAACTTCTAAATTGTAAAAAATATGAAATAAATTAAAATTAGATTTTAAAATATGCTTCAAAATATTTTTTTTTAAAAAAATACAAGTTTCATCTGAAATAAATTTAAAAATTAGCTTAAAAGTTTAACAGGAAAAAAAAAAACTCCATATACAATTGCTGCCAACTAATGTATTTAATCAATAGATTGATAAGAATGTTAAGTCACCGATATAGAAGTTTGCCAGCTCTTTCAAGAGGAGTGAGTGACCTTAGGACTCTCAATTACTTGGCAAAGTGGGGTCCGAATACTCCTGTTATGTATTTTCAATATTTCCGTTCACATGATTTCATCTATCATTGACCGTGAAATGTGGATCTATTCATTTAGTAGCACATTCAATTTTCGTCTTGAGAACATGCCTTGCACGAGATTTGATTCACTTATTGTTAGGTGACCATGTGCACTTAGCTGGATTATGATGTTAAAAAAAAAAAAGGTTCATCCTCCTTTGATACCCAAGCAAACAAAGGTAATAAGTAATGAAGACAAAAGAAAAGGGCATATTTTTCTAAGAGATCCAAGTGGGCTAGAAACCTAAATGAAGATACCTTAAAACTAAAGTTGGAACATCATCTCAATTAAGTTTCAATCATAAGCCCAACTCATTTTAGGAACTCTGAAATGTTGGTCAGCCCAATTCAGTTGAGGTCATCACTAGCACCATAAGAGGTCCCTAATTTATTGTTATGGTTGATAACCAAACAATTGGACCCGATTACCATACATTTCCGATAAATTAACTTATCGTAAAATTGAGATAGAAATTTTAATTAAGTACATATGGAAACTACTAATATCTGTCCACATTCCATGTGAGATATAATTTACACATTCACCGTGGATGAATAATATGTGGAGTAATTCAGTTACAAAAATTAACTTCAAAGAATCGTGCCACTCATCCAAGCATAATGAAATTCACGGACACATCAAATTTTCTAGAAAAATTTGCCAAGGATATTGAAAAAATTTCATTGTTCAACACAAGCAATGGTGATCGGGTCTTTATTTGACTCTTTGGACACAAAGACTAGTGATGTCATCCCTATCAATGAGCTCAAACAAACAAATGTCGCTCGCAAATAGACATGTTTCTCTCATAAATTTGGACCAATTAATGGAAAGAAAGCTAGCTACTGCAATCCATTGGCCCTGATCCGTTCGAATACATGAGAGTCTCGATTCTATTATTTCCCTGGATATTTTTCCTGATGAATCCGTAGGAAACAGCCTTGGAATACGCATGTTTAAATCACCAATTTACTGCAGAGCCATAGAAAACCAACTCGGGGTGTGTCCTTATCTTTCACCGTCCACAGGCTAAGAAGGATGATGGTGAAAAGCCAAGTCAAAAGAAAACTATGAAATGGTTTGCTGTTTAAGGTGCATTAGTTGCTAAGGGGTGGACCTAAGAAAGTTGATCAATCAGCCGAAGTTTGTTGCAGGATCATCTGATGTACATCTTCGTTTCGTTCTATTTTGCTGAAGTTACTGGTAAATTAGTAGCTTACTGTTCAGATCGATAATTGCTTGGTATAGGCAAAAAGGGATGAAGTGCGAGGGCAGTGAGGGCGGTACTTCAGTGAATCTTCTCCTTCAGGTTCTCCTACTGGGACATCGACATCTATATGACTTCTTTGTTGTGACCAGAACTTTCAGGATCAATCTGTTCGAAAACTCCATGATCATCTTCCCATAAGACATCAAGTATAAATTAGGGGCTCTGCATCAGCACTTCGCTGGAAGCAATACCCAATCAATCATATAAAGCAATGACTAGATCCCGCAGCAGGATTTCATATATGCTTTCGAAACAGAGCCGGATCTGCTGTGCATGGAAACAGCACATGAACATCAGCAAAATGTCAGACCTTTTTTTTTTTTTTTTTTTTTTATGTATTTTGTGAAGGTACAAGCGATCGTTCGATCGAAGCTTCCCCAAAATCTTGTTAGTTCCTTGCGAACATGAACTATCAATCGTAGCTTCCCCCAAAATCCACACTTGCTCTCGCTCTCTGGTACTCCCTCCATTTAAAAGTCGTCTTCTTTTCTTTTTAGGTTTCTCTGTCGTATTCTCATTTGTATATTGAGAATCTTCTTGTACTGTGGGATAGAGAAATGATCTCACTACTCGTTGAGTGCATAAATTCATAACAACCGCTAGAAAAGAAATGAATCATTTGAGCGTGCTGCTGCTGCTGCTGCAAGATTACAGACAATGCATGGGCCGTTCATGGCCTATTGCTGCAGATCGATATCGGATGGAATTGAGCACATTGCAAATGGTCAATGTGAGACAAATTGTGAGTTTACTGATAAAAACCATTCGAATGAATTCAGAAACTAATATACAGAGAGTTTCATATGGATTAGTCGTGAACTCTGAGAATCTTGTTTGTGGCAGTGCATTTACGAAATTATTATAGTTTATGAAAGGATTGAAAAGGGGTCTGTAAGTGTCTACAATTGATGTTGGAATGCCGTACCTTTTATTTAGAATAGTATCCTTTAGTTTTTCTTATTAGTTGTCTTCCCTTCAGACAGCAATATTTCCCATCATGTGATTCATACTTATGTAGTTTTATAGTATGAACAGGGCTCGTGGGGGCGTGCTGGTGTACCTCGGAGGGCACGAAGGAAGAGGCATAGGTTTGGGGCACAAACTACGTGCCTATAACCTGCAGGACGATGGGCGTGACATCGTGGAAGCAAATGTGGGGCTCGGGTTGCCCATTGACTCTAGAGAGTTTGGAATTGGTTGCTCAGGTATTTCTTACTTAAGTCAAAAAAACTATACCGATGCGAGAGGTCCCAAATAATTTAGCTTCGGGACGAAGTTGTTTCATGGTCATTGTCATTATTGTTCTCCTCTAAAAGGGTATAAGTTCGTATATTAAGATTGTTGTCTCCTATAAGCAAGACTTGATGTTCATATAGGAAAATTAGGTTAATAGACAAACCTGAAATTAATCGCAAACGAGTAATCTGAATCCAGATTAATGATCCGAACCCAACGAACTCACGTTGTGTCCTTAAGACAAATTTGTCCCATCAACCGGTACCCAAGGTTTTTGGACAATTGCCTTCCAGGATAGAACGGATCATCTTTCCTCGAAACCAGTATTTGTTTTAGAGGAAACCTTTGAATAGAACTTCGCGGAATAATCGTACAAAATGATGATGATGATGAATGAATGACGAACATAACAATAATTGTATCTAATGCAATGGTCAATGCTTTATATATTTATAGAGAGTGAAGCAAAGAGTCATGAAGACATGGATTCATCGAAAGGGTTTGTCGACGAAAATGTACGATTTCGTCGAAATGATTTGACGAAACGTCACGAAATCGTACGATTTCGACGAAACGTTACCAAGTTGTACGGTTTCGTTGATTAAGGGTTGCGAACCGGAACAACTCTTCATTTCTCATTCAACTTTTTATGGGACTTTGGGACCAAAATTCCAACAATTATATGCTTTGTGGAATCGAGAAGATCAATAAGCTAACATCGTCAATAAAGGTAGTTGAATTTCAGTGACAGTTTCAGAAATTGTACAGGATTTGTAGCTAGGACTACTAGAGGAAGCTCGTGACTAAAGCAGAGTTTCAAATTCTCATCTTAAAAAGACGAGAATTGATTAGTAGAAAGAATCACTCCATCATCAAACTTTTCATAGCATTTGACGCCTTTGTTTTGGTGCTTCACATATTGACTAATACTGCAGATGTTGCGCGACTTGGGAGTCAGGACGATGAAGCTGATGACGAACAACCCGTCAAAGTATGTGGGGCTTAAAGGTTATGGCTTGGCTATTGCTGGGACTCCAATAACAAAGGAGAACAAGAGATACTTGGAGACGAAACGCTCCAAGATGGGGCATGACTATGGTGCGGAAGTCAATGGCCGCTTGTCGCGACCCTCTTGAGGTTGTCGGGCTCTCGAGGGCTAATGGGCCGTCCTGTCTGGTCGGACGCGGGCCTCTCCCAAGGCCCATTACCCAAATCGCAACGGAGGTATGCGTGATCGACTTTCAGTGTGGTCTAGTGACATGTGCTAAGTGTGCATGCCATGGAGTCGCCACCAATCATTTTTTTAGGGTATGATTGGACCACCCAATCGAATAGTTGGGAGTTTCTATTCAATTCTGCGAGAACCAGAGAAATAGTTTCGGGGACTTAGTTACACCAACTGTCAGAGTTGACGCCCTTTCGGTACCTAAGTTGACTGAATTTTCTAGCCTGAGATTCATGCGGATGAGTAAGGTATGAACCCTAAATCTAGAAATTCATGTAGATAGGAGTGATTATCCTAGCAATCACAATCAGTAATAAAATGCCCAACTCAAGGAATCTAGATATGCAAATAAATCACATGGCATTCCTAGTAAGGTCCTATTTATCAATCACAGCTCAAGAATAATTTAGCTGTCCTAGCCATTCTACACACGATCTAACCTAAGAAAAGTATTAGGAAGCATCGAAGGAGTTCGAGAGTACTCACATGGGGTTTGCCGTGCCCTGGTTTGGTCTTGGACGAGCTATCGAGCTCATGCCGACCCGATTATATTTGGGGATCCACTCGGCGTTTTACACCATGAAATCATGTGAAACAAAAACGAAAATATTCAGCAAGGGGCATTTATTGTAGATGGTGGTCGATCTAATTGGACGTCAAGACTAAAAAAGATGTAGAAATTTACAAATTAAAATACTCGAATGACATTTTTTTGCCAAATTCAACTCTATGCGTCGTGAAGAAACACATGCAATTGAACTTGAATTTTGACTATTTATAAGTTCAAAATGTAAAAGAAATTAAAATAAAAATATTGACTATTTTTCTATATTTTTACGACATCGAACGCTATTTTTCTTCATTTTTCATGTATTTTTCTATTTTTGGAAAATATTAAAAAATATTTAAAAATATGAAAAATTATTTTTTTTTATCAAAAATGGTTCCTTTAGCTTGGTCAAGGCTACCAAAGATGATTTTTTTAATTTTTTTAACTTTTTATAGATTTTTTTATGAATTTTTTAAAAATAAACTATGAAAGACTGATCAAAAATCAGGTGTCAACAGCTGCCCCTCTTTGAGAGGAATTTCGTCAGAGGTTTCTCTCAAAGACAAGGTGACACCTGTGTTCCGATCAACTCGACTGGGAAAAGAAAAGAAATCATGACATCCAATTTTCATGCTCATCAATGTGTGCTTTTCCTTAAAAAGAGATGTGCTCATTCAATTCCCTGATATGATGTAAGAAAGTTAAGGAGTAGATAGACTTCCCTGCCCCTTACCTGCCGAATGCTTGCGGCATTTGCTGTGTCTGATGGGTTCAAGTAGATTCCTAAGGACTTGTCATCGGAGTGTCCTGGGGATGTTAAGCTCTGACCTGTATGGTAGGTCAAACCATAATGGGATTCCTAACTGATAGGAACCTAAGGAAGACGCATCCCACATTTGGGAATTTGCCAAGGGTTTTGATCCGTGTGGTGGACTAAACTAGAAATGGCTTGCCTAATGTAAGGCTTATTAGGGAAAACGACTCCTCCCGCGTTCGGGATTCATCAAGGTTTTGATCCGTATGGTGGATCGGACCATTGGGTTGATCCTTCAGGCGGTCTCTACCAGTCCTTTGACCCTTCAGGCGGTTTCTACCATTCATTGACCCTTCATGCGGTTTCTACCATTGAGTTGACCCTTCAGGCGGTTTCTACCATT
The DNA here is from genome assembly GCA_021437785.1 of Rhodomyrtus psidioides. Taxonomy (NCBI): domain Eukaryota; kingdom Viridiplantae; phylum Streptophyta; class Magnoliopsida; order Myrtales; family Myrtaceae; genus Rhodomyrtus; species Rhodomyrtus psidioides. Next base: position 13,374,265 of record JAILYB010000003.1, on the reverse strand, counting down.
GATTGACCCTTCAGGCGGTTTCTACCATACATTGACCCTTCAGGCGGTTTCTACCATTGTTTTGACCCTTCAGGCGGTTTCTACCATTGTGTTGACCCTTCAGGCGGTTTCTACCATTGATTGACCCTTCAGGCGGTTTCTACCATTGATTGACCCTTCAGGCGGTTTCTACCATTTATGAGATTCCAAATTGATATGAATCAAAGGATGACGTACCCGCTCTTCGGGGCTAGTCGGAGACTCGATCATTCTGTGGATCGGTCTTAGAAAAGATTTGCCTACTAAAAGGCTTCACCTAAGGATGACGCACCCAGTCTTTGGGGTGGCCAAAAGTCCTGTAGAAAGCTTAGACCTGAAAAAATTTTCCTCGCCAAGAAGATATTAGTAATCTTTGGGAAGACAATAATTGTCTAACTGACAAAATTCTACGACTTAAGTTTTAGTCATGAAATGTGCATTTTGATTGTTGGAGGTTATCCAAAACATTCCTGCCATATACAGATGTGATCATAAATTCCTTGCACGGAAACTCTAGATCAAACAATTTGAAAATTTCAAAAAGAGTTTGCTCAAAACATCCATTGGAGTATTTCTCACCCAAGAAGGCTCCTCACTGCTCTGTGATAATGATCTTTAATAGGGAAAGTGCTCAATTTCCTACCGACCTGTGCCTAGGTTTCAGGATCATTCGCAACGCATACATTTCGACCGATCAGGAGGTCTTTCACGGGACCGTAGTGTTAGGCTTGGATATCGGTTTCCAAGGGGGACTCACTTTTGAGTCAAGGCCGTTGAACGAAATTTTTCACTATCTGCTCCGGGTTTACAAGTCAAGAACCCTGCAAAATGAGAAAGAAATAGTCTTGCTCGTACTTCTTCGAGCTAAGTTATACATTAACCCAAGTGTCTTAGTCAGATAAGACTACTTCAGGGTTGTAACATTGGAAGGATTGGGGACCGAAAAAGGCTTATTTTTTGCCTAGAAATTGTGAAGGGTTTGACATTGGTGATCATTGCAAATTTGCCACATGTCCTTCGAAGAACATCTCCATTTCTTGAAGTGTACACTCCTCTTTTAGAGCGCACAAGGATGTTTAAAAGCGTCTCTTGTTACATTAAGAGACCGTCTGTTTGTGTGTTTGCAATTTGAGCACGACAACATTTGGAGAGTAGTCATCTTGATCTAACTCCTTTGCAGGGTCTTTTCATCGTCTCTCTAGACTTTACTGGGGATATTTTGAATAGACATCAGCCTTGCTTTTTACCAGGCACTTTGCTTTTTCTTGATGTCTAGGGATTTTTCTTTTCCCCCTTTTTTTAATCCCGTGTTTTTCTTTTCTTTTGGAGCTAGGATTTTCGGCAATCATGCTAGATATGCAACTTAAACTTTGGCACGCTTCCATTCCTAGAGTGATGTTGCCTTTGCTTTGGAATATGCAATGATCACCAATAGGTTGATGAAATGAATTTGCTGGCTCAACTTGGTTGTGCAAAGGATAACAGTGTGTAGGATAGAGAAATGAATCATTCTCGTCATCCTATGACACTTGGATTATCATATAAACAACACACAAAGATTTATGTTAGTCCGAGCAAGAAAATTTCTAACCGTTTACTTTATGATACTGTTGGACTAACCTTCATTTGCCCCAATGTGGGGTGGTTCTTGACAGGGTTGAGAATGAAAATCGCCGTTCAATGGGGTTCTCAATGGGCATCTGTAGTGTTTGGAATGAAGAAATAAATGCCTCTGTCATCTCGATCCATGTAATCGTTGCGAATGACCCTTATATCCATAGGTTAAGGTTTCGCTATCATTTCCAATCTCCTCATCTCTCAAGTGTGTATGGGACGTGTTTGGATTAGGCTCGCTTCTCTTATGAGAAAATACCCTTTTGAACAGTTCAAACGACTTTTATTGGAAAAATTCATTTCATTTCATCAAGATTTATCCTTCAAAGGGATTTTATGATGCACCATACATGTGTAATTCATGTTCAGACAATCTCATGTTTTAAAACATGAATGTCAATGAAGTAAGAATTCTATGTCTTTTTAGATGTGAGAATCGAATTAATTCTGAAAGTTTTTAATCTCCAATGAATTGGGAAAAGGGATACTTACCTGCCCATCGAGGCTGGAGATCCTGGAGATATAAAAGGGATATGTCATTGTATATTCTAAAACTTTACAAAAATTGGAACGATACATCTTACCCTTGGTCATATGCTCCAACGAGTGTACAAGGGTTGTGAAAATCTGCACTTCACATAGTAACACAAGATTGTTGGGTGTTCTAAAGTTCTTTCGACTTCTTGGTTTTTGGAGAAAAATGAAACTTACATGTCTGCCTTGATGGCGAGCTCCTGCCAAGGATAAATATTAAGCATTATTTTGGGTTTCCAAATTCAAAACAAATTGGGACGATACTACTTTACTCTTGATTTGAATTCCTTCTGCATGCCAATGTGCGGATTGTAGAAGCCGGCCCTCAAGCTTGTGGCCATGATTTCTTCGTCTGGTTGGGCAACGAATCCACCTCGAGGATTTACGTCGGAGGAGATTCATTCATCTTTTTGGGCGTGTTTCATGCACTGTTTTGTTATTTGAATGCATGGCTTCTTGGGTGCCTCATCTCTGTTCATCACCTGAGAGGAAAATGAGAGAACATTATCCCCGCATCTGATTGAAAATCATTTAGGAACGATACGTTCTTTTTACCAAATGGGTGGCTCCGCGGCCAAATGTGTTTTACATTGAAAGGATGGATTCCATTACGCTCTGCGGATGATAACTATCGCTTCGGGGACTTGCCCCACGGATCAAACGATGAATTTGATGTCTTCGGCTTCGACATGCTTTCCAGATGTAGGAATGGTTTGCCCCCATTTTCAGTGGAGATGGGTTTTGTCGAGTGGGCAAGATCAAAAACTCATCCTAGATTTGGCTTTAGTCGAAGGTTGAAATCCCGACCTTGGATAAGCGAATCATGATTCATCTCCTTCTGCTTCGGATTTGTCATTTGCGTGCTTCACATTTTACAATACGAACTTCGCCGCTTGATGAAAATGAATCGATGATTTTCGAATTGCCCCAAGTTCTATAGTCATCTGCGTCGAATCTCTTTGAACTTCATCGGGTGATAGACAAACTGATAAAATGATTTTTCAATCCTGAGATCGAACTCCTGACGTTTCGTACCACTTCCAGTTCACTGACTACCAGGACAAAGCACTATTGGCGTCCCTGACTGGTTCGTTTTTTGTTATAAAATTCTTGAAGCAGTTAGCGACCCCCATCGAGAATGAAACAAGCTCAATTTAGAGTTCATAACGACTAAAGGTCCCTTAGAATGATACAGAGCTAACCGTCTTTGAGCTCGCTCGGGCTTTTGCTCGCATTTTCCTATGTGAAGCCTTTAAATGTTTTTCTTCGTGGCGTTCAATTGATTCGCCTCGACTCTAATCTAACAAGGGATTGTTGTACTCAAGCATGATGATGCTCGCAGGTAGTACTGATCGCTGCCCCAGATTAACTCTAGGCATTAAGGAAGATTATCTTGCATGGAAGACTTTATGACAGAAAGATTAATGATACATCCATTCACATGTGCCTAGTTCCCTTGAGGATTCTCGGTGATCAGCCAGCTACACCATGAATCAGACATATAATCGTCATTTTGGATCATAACTTCATAAGTCCATCAGTTTTAAACTGATCGATCCAGATATGGAGCTCCTCATCAAGGAAATCTTTTGATTCTTCGAGCAACTGATATTCGGGTTGACCATCATCGCTTGGCGTTGAAGGATTCTTGTTTCTATTGTGAGCGATCTGATTCTTCGAGCTAGAACCTTCGTCGTTGCTCGAGATTATAAGAGGATGATTGATCGGTTCACTATCAAAAGCACCTTCCATTTGGGAATGGGAGAAACAAAAATCCTCAAAGCATCCGCCCGCTTGATCTTCCGAAATCATATGCCCAAGCCGGGCAGATCTTTGAACACTAGGCGCAATATGTTGATCGGGGATAGGAAGAGCACTAGCGAAAAGTTGCTGCTCAAACCAAGGAGTTCGTACCTGCTGCATTTGTGGCATATACTCTTGAGGGGTGCTGAGATGATTCGGGGGAATATTCTGATTAGCGCCCAAGTAGTCGATGGTGCTGCTACCAGCTTGGTCGGTGCCTAGATTCGGCAGGGTATTTCTTACTTCAGGGGCATTGTAGTTATAGCCATGCCTAGTGTTTAGGCACAAGTTGAGTTCTTTCAGGTTCAGTGCTGTGTGGCGCTGTCTTAGCGCCCTTCTGTAGCTCTTGAGGTGACTCGCGACTCCATCTTTAGTGAGTCCTGGTATGTTCATGATCTCAAGTATGCGCGTTGGATATGCTGAGTTGATCCCTAGTTGCTGAACCGCACTAAGGAACTTGAGATGAAGCTCGGGGGACCAATTGACCCTCGTCTTCTTGCGACCCGGAACAGTGTTGACAACTTGGCTATTGCTCTCTGGCCTATTTCCAGTAGAATTTGATCGAGCCAGAAATTGTTGTGGAGGGAATTCATCAGCTTTGGATTGGTCGGTCGTGATAGTAAGCTCATCGTTAAGGAAACTCCAATCATGGTGACGCATATCACATCCTTTAGAAGGCATCGATATTGACTTCGTAGAATTGATTTGTTCATGCATATCTCCAACAAAATCCGATTGTATCGAAGATGGTTCGAGGGAGTGGGGTGGTGAATGAGCATTTTCAATCCTCATTTAAGGCTTATCAAGGAACATTTCGCCGAGAGTGATAGGGCCACCGCAATTAAGGCAAGCGATAGTGCTGGGAGCTTTCTTATACCTCATGTTCTCCGCTCGAAGCTTTTCGTTTTCCTCCTTTAGAATCGCAAGTTCTTGACGTCTGTGTTGAGCCCTCAATTTGGCTCGCTTATTTTGAAACCAAAACTTGACCCTCAAAGGTTTCATCCCTAGCTTCTGGCCCAATTCATTTCTTTGTTTCATGTTCGGGAGAGGGCATTCACTAAAGAAAGCTTCAAGCTCTTGGATTTCATTCTGAGTGTGGCACTGGCGACGTTTCCTTTTTCGAGATTGACCATCGCTGCTGCTGTTGTCGTCGCTGCTGAGCTCCTGAACTTCGTTGCCGAAAGGGTTGGGTTCTGTGGTTTTGGTACCAGACGCCATCTTGGAATCTTCGAGATCTCTCAGTAGTTCATTTTCTGAGATTTTTGGATCAGTCGCCTCTAGCAACTGATGGTAACCCTCAAACATGTTGGATCGAGAAATGTTCGATCAATTTTTGCTCACTCAGGGTTCTCTACTCTCTCATGTATGCTCACTCTCTCTAAATTTTCTTTTGAGTGGTTCTGTATGCCCATGAAACGTTCTTTAAACATGGATGAAGATCATCAGGCAAGCGTTGCTCCCAAGATTTCGTATTTCCCGCTTTGTCGTCTTCTTTCTTCTTTTCAACGTGGAGGGACACCAAATCGATTTCCTTTTCTCGATATCCATGTCTGTCTCCCACTTATTTTCAAAAAGGTGGAACTACGCTCGCCTCCTGCTCAGTTTTTTAATATGATGGGACCGCCAAATCCTTTCACAACTTTTTTCGATAGTTGCGCTTAACTCCCGTTCAATTTTAATACGGTGACACCGACATATCTTTTTACAACTTTTTTAGGTTTATCAAGCCTGAAATCGCGGACTGGGACAGATCTGATGGTTCACCGAAAGAGCCACCACTGCTTTACCCAATTAACTTGGCTCCACGAGCATTATTGCTATGCCTTTCTTCATTCTCGAGTTGCTATAAAAGGAGGAGTTAATGCAGAGAAGATTAACACTCTTACATAATTGCCTTTTCTTATTTTAATCACTCTACCACACTCATCTTCTTCTCCCTCACTCCAACGAAAATGACCTCATCTCCTATTCGCGCTTTCTCGGCCGAAAATTTGGCCCAGTGGGAAAAACTCTATAACCTCCTCGGTCGAGGCTATGCTCATATAGCCGATCACCCAGAAACTGAAGATGAAATCCGCATTTTGCTCGTGGAAATAGACACCACCTCCATCGAGGGCACTAATTTAGAGAGGGAATATAGAATCTTCCCAACCCTCTTTATAAACTTTTTAGAGACTTACCGTGTCGCTCATCGAAAAGCTACCGTGGCTCACGTTTTGCGAGCTCGCTATGAGGATCGGTCCAACTGCTTGGTGTTGGCCAACCTTGTGGCCGATAGTCACAGAAAGGCTGTTGAGTTCGCCAACAAGCGAGTCTCGATGTTGCTTCGCGAGAGGGGAAATTTGGTGGAGCGCTTGGCCTTATCCCTGACCACCTATGAGCACGACCGTCGTAATGTCGTGTTGAAGTTTCAATGTGAGTGGCAGGAAGAAAGGCTTGACAGCATTACCGCGGATATAGCCCATGGGAGAGGACTAGTTCGGGACCTGGAAATAGCCGCCGAAGATCACGGGACCAAGGTTGCCGAGCTTAAAGGGGAATGTAAACGCCTTCTTCTTAAGCTTGCAGATCTCGAGTCTCGAGGTGGTGAGTATAAGCAAAGCATCAATAATATGGAGGGCCAACTTGGTTCCTTTGTGATGCTAATTAGGGCTCATTGCGGTTTTATGTTTCCACCCCGATGATTTGTATGATCTGCTTCTAAGGTCCCTCGATTGAGCGAAATGAATGAAAGCTCTAATGTGTGTGTCTCAACTTCTGTATGGCTGACTTTCTCGAACACCTGACCACTCTCAACCTAGGCAAGCTGCGCTTTGACATTGATGATTCGAGCGTGTACATCTTGTTTTTTTAATCTTGCTTATGATCGGATAAAGGAACCTCCCACCACGATTATCCACAAAAGACTTCTCTTCTCTACTTGTTTTTAACCTGTTTCAAATGAAAAGGCAGAATCAGAAGAAAGAATTTGAAAAATAAAGCATAAATCCTTTCAATTTTATGTTTACTTGTGATTAATAGGGATAAGAGCTTTTACAAGGGTTTTGACCTTGTGCAAAAGCTTTTATCAATATTCCTCAAAGGAAAGCATATCATTGAAAGGAATGTAATTCACGATAATCGCCTTTGATCAATTCCAAGAAAATCAATGGAATGTTCAAAAGTACACAATTACGATGTGTTTTAAATTCAATTGAAAATACGGTATCCAAATTAAAGCCGTTTGCTAAGAACGAGAGTAATTTGGATATCTATCTTTTCATTAAATTTGAAAAACACGAATATTCTTGATCAATTATTGTGGATTACCAATGATGCAAAATATGCATGAACCAATTCAAGTTTATAGTTCCTTCTGGCGAAATTGGGATTGTATTGCCCTATACGGCCAAAAGGTTGTATAAGACTTCCAATTTCAATTTCATCCAAAGGAATTATAAAATTGATTTTGGAGTATTCGAGTGATTAGAAGAAATGCCACTATCACATTCCAATGACAAGTCAATAGAAATACAACAAATTTCAACCTAAATGTATATAAACACAAATAGATCCCTAATACAATCAATCTAAGGGATAAGATAGAGAGGATCTCAGCAAAATAAATCCTATACAAGAAGGCTAGAAATGAAAATTAAAACAAAGGAATGTGATCTTAATACTTAGAGATGCCCCAGTTTCGATCTTTGAGACGTGACTTCAGGATCACCTATTCCAAATCGTCATCTTCATTAGATGATACATCAATGATGTCCATAGCAGGCTCTTCTTGTCCACTTGGCGCTCGTAATGGGATGACACCATCTTCATCTTCCATCAAGAACATTGGGAGGAAAACACACCTATCTATCCTCAAAATGGCATTTAATCCAATCACCGGAATTATGCAATGAATATAATGATTAAGAGCTGTAACAAGTTCGAGGGATAGAAAAGTCTTACCAACCAAACTTAAGAGAAAATCAAGCTTCTCTGTATTTTTAGCAGTGTTAGGTATACTAACCTTCCATAGACAAACGCATGAGACAAGTGAGGGAAAACTCCTAAAAATCAAAAGATAGGGCTTGGTACCTAAAGCCAAGGTTCTCACCTCGAATTCTGGGAAGAGACGATTCCATTGCACAACTATCGTTGCATTGGGACTCAATCCATAGTTCGAAGTGAGCGGAATTGAAAAGTGGATTACCCCATGTTTTTCCTCACGGAGATTCCATTTTCAATTCCTTCTATTGTGTTCCTAAAGAGGGCGCCTGGGGTTTTAGGCGCAATTGTGTGTATTCATTGTGTCGTGCTAAAGCAAAAGACATGCATTTTATTTAACAATCACCGCTTCAATATAAACATCCACACAATCATACATCCAAAACTCCTGCCTGCATAAAACAAAGTTAACAAGCACTTCACCCCTTATTTCTCCCGTCTACAAAAACATCTAACACATTCGTTAGCATATACACCTCACTTTCGAGAGCATCTGCATAAAATTAGGTTAGAAGAATCAATCAACTTTTTAATCGGCTCAAGTCCACTAAATGGTTAAGAACCAGTCCCCAGTGGAGTCGCCAGTCTGTCGCGACCCTCTTGAGGTTGTCGGGCTCTCGAGGGCTAATGGGCCGTCCTGTCTGGTCGGACGCGGGCCTCTCCCAAGGCCCATTACCCAAATCGCAACGGAGGTATGCGTGATCGACTTTCAGTGTGGTCTAGTGACATGTGCTAAGTGTGCATGCCATGGAGTCGCCACCAATCATTTTTTTAGGGTATGATTGGACCACCCAATCGAATAGTTGGGAGTTTCTATTCAATTCTGCGAGAACCAGAGAAATGGTTTCGGGGACTTAGTTACACCAACTGTCAGAGTTGACGCCCTTTCGGTACCTAAGTTGACTGAATTTTCTAGCCTGAGATTCATGCGGATGAGTAAGGTATGAACCCTAAATCTAGAAATTCATGTAGATAGGAGTGATTATCCTAGCAATCATAATCAGTAATAAAATGCCCAACTCAAGGAATCTAGATATGCAAATAAATCACATGGCATTCCTAGTAAGGTCCTATTTATCAATCACAGCTCAAGAATAATTTAGCTGTCCTAGCCATTCTACACACGATCTAACCTAAGAAAAGTATTAGGAAGCATCGAAGGAGTTCGAGAGTACTCACATGGGGTTTGCCGTGCCCTGGTTTGGTCTTGGACGAGCTATCGAGCTCATGCCGACCCGATTATATTTGGGGATCCACTCGGCGTTTTACACCATGAAATCATGTGAAACAAAAACGAAAATATTCAGCAAGGGGCATTTATTGTAGATGGTGGTCGATCTAATTGGACGTCAAGACTAAAAAAGATGTAGAAATTTACAAATTAAAATACTCGAATGACATTTTTTTGCCAAATTCAACTCTATGCGTCGTGAAGAAACACATGCAATTGAACTTGAATTTTGACTATTTATAAGTTCAAAATGTAAAAGAAATTAAAATAAAAATATTGACTATTTTTCTATATTTTTACGACATCGAACGCTATTTTTCTTCATTTTTCATGTATTTTTCTATTTTTGGAAAATATTAAAAAATATTTAAAAATATGAAAAATTATTTTTTTTTATCAAAAATGGTTCCTTTAGCTTGGTCAAGGCTACCAAAGATGATTTTTTATTTTTTTTTTAACTTTTTATAGATTTTTTATGAATTTTTTAAAAATAAACTATGAAAGATTGATCAAAAATCAGGTGTCAACACCGCTTCAGCAATCTCATAAGCAAAAATGGCAAGCCGAGTAGTACTATTTTTTCTGATCCGGCTGCGTCCGACTCATAGGAGCAGCTGGATAGTTTGATTGCTAATGATTTATTTGGGGGGATACAGGCAAATTCACTGACGGATGGTATTATTACTTCATTTTTTAAGCCCTAAGGTCAAGAACATTGGGATACCTGGCGATCATGAGTTTTGGAAATTTTACGGCGATTCAGGTTTATAATTGTTATAAAATTCATAATTGTTCTCTTGATGTCATTCATCCATTTTGTAAGGCGAAATGGGGAAAGACTAGCCTCTTATTGAAACTTCCTTTTGTGTTATTGATGGTTGGCAGGATTAATGTTTATTCACCTTTCCTTGAATCTATTTGTACTGATCTCCAGAAACCATATGCAGTTTTCATGAAAACAGAGTTGGTGCAGGACATGCTTTCCTCCTCTTCTGTGACCACCTCAATGGTGACAGATATTACTCGTATGAATACACTAAAATCTTCTGTTAGATCAACTCTCCACGCCACGAACGAGTTCGATTTATACTTCGCGAATAAAGATACATGTACCCGGAATCTCGGAAGATGCGATTTCCATGTATAATGTTCACTAGGCTCCAAAAAACACCTGGAAATACATAAGCATTCAATTTCTTGCTTTCTTTGATCTGATTAACTAAACAAAACATATAGAGGCAGAGATTTTTCTGTAGGAATACCAAAGTTCATGCCTAAGTCTCGACATTCTTTCTGAAATGGTGACTTTTGAGTTCAATATTATCAATAAGGGGGGTGGGGAATGCCGTTGCAATGATGGCTCTTTCCCCAATTATTTTTTACTTTTTAGTTTGGCCTTATAACCGTTGGCCAGCGGGTTGAAACTGGCCCGAAACCGCTTGAGGGACCGGGCCGATTTTGGTCAACGGGCCGGTTACGATTAGTCCACGGGCCGGTTCCGTGCCCAAACCGGCCCATGGCCATGCCTAACCGTAAGGGCATTAGTTTTAATTAATTAGTGTAACTAAGTTCTCAAATCCATAATATCTTATTCGCAGAAATAAAATAATTTTCTTAGGTTTCTAATCAACCTAACAAAAATGCTTAGGAGCAGCTTCAAATTTTAAATCATTTAAGTAAATCAAAGTTGCGATTTAGTAGGGTTTGGGAGAGTCTGTATTATGTTAGCCATTAAATTAACCTGAATTTTTAGGTCGCCATAGGGCAAGAACGAGAGACAAGTTGCTATAAGCGGGAATTTGCTAGGCAGAAGACATAGAAACTGGTTTAAAACTGTTCTGTCCCAGTAGGAGATTGTCCATGTAAAGCATGAAGAAACACAACTAAAGCAGCAGCTGCTGTGATGTTGATCTCTAACCTCTGGATCTGGTTGCAGTTGCACAGCCTTTTCGAAAGAAAAATACAAGAGACAAAAAGGTTTGTTTACCAACCACAAATTAGTTAAAGAAATATCAAAGGAAAAGATTGCATTTTTGAACAAAGAACTATCATATAAGGCAATAAAACCTACTTGCTACAAAAGATTAAAAATAAAAGGGCTGACCAGAAGGAAAAATAAAATAAAAGAGAAGTCAAGATGAAAACTTTATGATATACATAAAACTGAAAATGCACGGCAAAAACTCACTGATCTAGGAACACCAAATTGTTGAATAACATGCCACTTAAATCAGGTTTATCTGTGCAATACCTGATGTGTACGCCCAGTTTCTAAACGCCACTCAGCCAAAGCGGAGCTTCCACCAGCAGCAAGCACTTCAATTACTTTGTACCTATAAAAGCCCGCAATTCAAGAATTATAATACGCAATAGACCTCCTAAAGTCTAAAGGGTAATTTATGACGATCTTATTAACAGATTAAAACCCCAACATTCCCATGGAATATGACATAATTATCGAGCAATTAGAGTGTAATTATGACAACTCACACAACTACCAAATTAGAGCATCCTTGAATCACCTACTAGCAGCATAACGTGCCTGATCCCCAATGCTTGGTCCTGGAATAGCCGCCGTGCGAATACGGTTGTTTGTATCACGACCAATTGGAACCTCAATGCGGCCAGATGTTGCGTAAGGAACCCCAGATGTAAGACCGATGTACACTTGATACCTAAATTTTGACTAAAATTTTCAATCCTTAATTTGAGTAAAAAAAATCAAGAATTATTTTTAGTTCCTACAAAAAAATAATTAGCTCATCATTCATATTTAATTGTCATTCATGCATATCATTTGCATTTTAATTTGGACCGGCGGTGGACGGGGTTTAAGTGAGGGAGGTTCTGGGTTTAATCTGATAAATCAAAGCCCATGCATTGGATGTACGGCCAAGTCCTTTAATCATTTATCTGGTCGAAATTGTGTACGTGGGGTTTTTGAATTTGAGCAGATTATGGGAATCAACTGGCCAGTTATACTAAGATTTTTTTTTTTTTAAAATTATTATTTGGCGCAACCCCACGCGATTTTCAGGAAGAAATCCGAAACTGTGGGATATCAAAAGTGATCTGGGCAATCGACGGTAATCACTCTAGGCGTGATTGAAGACTACTTCGCGGCAGGCAAATGTCGAGCAAAAAGCCAGTAAGTCATAAAAGATTGCTGAATCCCCATGATCAACGAGACAAAGGGATAGAAAAAAAAGTGAGAAGAGGTTCTGACACCATTGAGAGAAGAGGAGTTCTTGTCTCCTCTCGGTGAATACAGGTTCATCTCAGACGATACTCAAAGGCACCACCACCTCCAGCCTCGGTCTTCACCAACGATTAGGCATGGGATCCCATTCTCAACTTGATCGAGCAGAGATTCCAGCAAGGACAAGTGACTCTGATTCCTCATCGGCGAGCAGCCACTGCTTCTCCGCGCTTGACCCGGCGACGAAGGTCTCGGTATCCCTACACGCCGTTGCAATCCCCGGGCTGGTCGACGTTCACCGCCGCCAGTCATCATCCCAACCCTTTCATGACGTGAACACAGCCCCGAGACCAGCAATCTTTGGGTATATTTTCCCATCTTTATTTTATTTTTTAGATTGTCGCGAGTTTTGTCATATTCTGCATTGCATCAAAGTGAATATCTTTTTAAATATAGGTTCATTAGGAATCTTTTTACTAATCCGCAATTTGCCACATGATTGAGAAAGTCCATTTTTGGTATTATTGATGGAATACTCAATATTAGGCAAGTATTTAGGTTCAATCGTTAATCGTAAGATTACGAATTAAAGATTGACTCAAATATTCGCGAATTTTTTTCAAAAAAATTAATTAATATATCCCCTTTCTTGATTGATTTGATTTGATTGGCCGAATGGATATTCTTTTGCATGATTATCTAGAATTCTAGAAGATATTGCGTTGCATTTTAGATAAAGTAGCATCCTTAAATCATGTAGTAGATATTTTGCACGTTTAATTTAATTTTTAGAATGAGTTAATTTAGATTTGCATTCTAAGATAAAATCCGCATATTTGAAAAGATTTTCATCTCTAAAGTAATCTATCTTTAATAATTTAGGGTTTAGGCAGATTTGCACCCTAAAAAGATAATTGTCTTTAGGCATAGTTTTATTTATAGTCATTTATTAATCCTAAAATACAAAAAATTAAAACAAGCTTGCCATGTCATTTGCATGATTGGTTTACATTACATAGAATTTGCATTTTTAGGTCTTTAATTCGTGCATCATGTAGTTAATTAGATTGTAATTGCGTGTCATCTAGGTTAGCCATGTAATTAATTAAATTAATTTCACATGCATGCTTAGGATTTTCTTACATTGGATTTAATTCATTTGCATCTTAGATTAAATTCATGCATTGCATATAAGTTAGTCTTTATTCCATTAAAAAGTGAAAATTCAAAAGTGACAATAATTCTGTGGTGCATGCTTCTTGCAATTACCATTGATTTCTGGATGTTCATTGTCCACCACCCGCATGAGAACCTTTGTTAGTGATTTAGGCTAAAATCAATTAATATTGCGGGACAATTTTTTTTTTCATGAAATAAAAATGGTATCGAAAGGGCGCCGAAGTAATCTAGTGTAATGAAGTCTCCGGCTTAGAATCTTTGGTTCATAGAAGTAACTTAGTTCTTCCACTAATTTACTCAGGTTTCTAATCAACCTGCCAAAAATGATTTGTAACATCCTCGACCCGACCCCAACGGTGTGCTAATAAGTAGCGCCATTTAGGGATCGGAGCCGGTCGCGTTGACCAGTGAGGTTCTTTGACGTCACAGATATGTCGATCTCAACTCGTCCCACGATGTTGCTGGATATGTTTACTTAATTCAAGCAATTCTTAGTTCTCGTCGATTATTAAAACAACTACACACATAGCAACATGTGGACAAACATACCATTTTATTAGCATAACGTCCATTTTATTCACATCGCTACACTAGCATATGCTTCTATTTATATTATATAAGTCTACGGGATAGGACAAGGCTACACCAATCTTCTCCAGTGGTGTGTACCTCCAAAAATTGCCCTTCGAGAGTCGTCCTTACTTCACTAAAACAAAAGTCGCCCCACTCCGATCCATCCTATATGTCGTGCCGTCATCCACAATTGTTGAAACCCGGTAGTCCGTCGAAATCCCTTATTGGTCCGATGAGGTCTCTACCAAGCACCAAGTACCACATTACGTATCGATGAGGGACCCAATGCTCGAGTCCCTCCTCCATATATATGGTGGTGAGGTAGCGGCGGAAGGTGGTGTCGTGCTCCACACCCTCTACATCTGCATGTAAGATCTCGATGGACATAACAAGACTGAAGCAATGTGGAGGGTTGGTGGCCGTACCTATAAGTCTGAAAATTTAAAGGAATGAGAACAACATCTTAGTAAGCAAAAATCTAAATTTATGTTAGGAAGTTAGCTAACATTAAATTTAGGGGTCGTGCAAAAATTGGCAAGAACATCACTCAACCATTCGGTCATGTAGACTTTTGTAGGCAAACATGCAATTTTCATCATTTCATATACATTCCATGCTTTTCACAGGCCCACTCATTCTTTTCTCGAACAAGGCATCTCCGCGTGCAATTTTAATATATCAAGCCATCCAATAGGACAACCCATTCATGACTCAATAAATACTTTTGTCGTTCTAATCAATTCGTCCCATGATTATGGTTGACCTAGTCAAAGATTTGGGTAATGTCGACATAAGATTTTGTTTGACTATTCAAAGATCTCCTAATCATTATCGTGATCTTTTTCGAAACTCATGCCTATGAGGTGTCAAATAATCTAGGTGCCACTTGTCGTCGAAGGGAAAATCCATGTAGTTTCGTTGTATCGTAGGTGTTACCCGTGTCGAGGATCGGATTGAGTTTCTAGACTTTTCAATCATGGCTGCTTCTCAACAGAACCATGGTGGAGGCGCGGTCGGGACATCGTCGGACACGGACGGGTGCACCGAATGGCATGGCCAAGCATGTTGCCTGGTGTGTCCCGTCACCGTCGAGTATGAGCACTTTCATATCTTGTTCAGTATGAACACAACCGAGGCAACCTTTCATAACCAATTTACTATTGATGCAGGATTGGCTTGCCTCAGTTCGTAATCATACATAGCAGATTTCTCAGCCGAGGGTGATCAGTCCATGGCGGACGTGTGTTTGATTACAAAGTTTTAGTGGAATTTCGTCTTAGATGAATTCATGATCAATTTACTTGTGTGTCGGCAAAATGCTCGCAATCGGTTCACGAGCCAATCCTTAGTCGGGTATAGACTTTGTCAGGATTGATTCATAGCCGATGCATGTCTAACCAAATCGATCCATATCATGTCTGTAGTCGCCTCATGCTTGGTCGAGAGCTACCGCGAAATTGGCGCCTCAACCGAATGTGCAATCGAATGATACTAAAGTATGATCGCTCATAGACAATAAATATTCGAGCATTGGAACTAATCAGGACTCGCTTGTAGACGGTTTTCCACGATTGGTGAACTATCTCTGACCCTGCAGTTCCATTCGTAGCTCGTCTATTGTTGTCGACACCTGTGTGGACCCTAAAATTGGGATGTTACATGATTAGTGGCGACTACAATTTAAAGAATCTTTTGCATGTACATTATTTGGAACTATAAGTTGCGATTTGATATGGACTTGGGAGAGTACGAATTATGTTAGTTAAATAATTAACCTCATAATCCATTAAAATTGAAATTTTAGTCAATTTTTAGGTCGAGATACACTCTCTGAATGGTATGCATCTTAAATTGCTCCGACAAATGGGAATGTGAATGCTCATTCTCTATCATTGAGGAAGATACTGAGTAGGAATTCTACTATTGAAAGTAAAGCGGAAATATCAGGAAGAAAGTAAAGGTTACCTTTGCAACAACTAGCAATCCACTACTTACTTCCTTTGTCCAATCTGTGAACATTGCTTGGACGCACAAAACCTCCACGTTTAGGTGAGTCAAATCTTTAGTAGAAGTTTCACAAGCTTTAGAGCTACTAGACTATTGGAAATTAAACCAAATTCTTGGGACTTATTGACAATTTAATAGATTAGTTATCGATGGACTTCGCACTCACCAAGATGTGGATATTCGATAAACGCATGAAAAGTCAATCAAAGAGCTTTTATTGTTTTGTTTGTTTTCGATGAGTTTTTTCATATTTCTAGGACTAGTTAATGTCTTGCAAGTTCCTATAAGTCTATCGCTTTAGAAATTTAGATAATTTATGAGTTAGTTGAGTCGTGTAATTAAAGAGTTGTTGCATTCTGCCTATATGAAGGCAAGTCCTGTAATTGTTTTGATCATGAGAATATGAGAGTATGAAATCACAAAAAATTTTGTCATTTCGAGTTGTGTAAATCAAGCTTCCTCTTCATATTATTCCCATCAAATTGGGCTAAGAGCTTCACAGTTCGTGATAATGGCCTCAGCAAATACTCAGCTTCCTCTTTAGTATCCCTACCTTATCAAAGAAATCTATGGTAACTGGGTTTCGAGAATGAAAGCTCTACTTGGCACCTATAGTGTTTGGGATGTTGTCAATAACAGCTATGATGAGCCAGACGACGAAGCCACCATGATTCAAAATCAAAGGAATGCCTAGGAGAAGATTCGATCAAAAGATCATAATGCCTTTTCAATCATCTATCAAGGTCTATATGATTCGATGTTTGAGAAAGTGTCGAACGCTTCTATGTCGAAAGAGGCATGGGAGATCCTTCAAATCACACACCAAGGTGTAGAGAAAATGAAGAAGATTCGCTTCCAAACTTTGAGAGGCCAGTTCTAGGTAATTTGTGTGAAAGAATCTGAGTCGATTTCTGATTATTTCATAAGAGTTTTAGCAATTGTAAATCAGATGAAAAGAAATGGCGAAGACATTCCTAAGTTCAAGTTGTTGAGAAGATTCTTTTATCTTTAGACAAAAAGTACGACCACATTGCAGTTGCAATCGAGGAGTCCAAAGACCTTGATGCCATGACAATCGATGAGCTTCAGGGTTCGATACAAGCCCATGAAGAAAGACTCAGAAGAAATAAGCATGAGTCGATGGAGGAAGTACTCCAAGCTCGGTAGTCCATCCAAGATGAGAAAGAGGAAAGAAGAGAACCTGTGCAAACTCGAAACACTAACTAAGAGTGGTTGAGGTCGTGGTCGAGGTCACTTTCAAGGAAGAGGTCGTGGACGAAGCAGAGGAGAACTTGCTCGCAAAGACAATGTCTATCATAATCAAATGCTTGTTCGTGGAAGAGAGAGAAGCTCGAGAGGCTGATGGTATGATAAATCTAACATTCGATGTCATCATTGCAATAAACTGGGTCATTATGCTTTTGACTATTGGCATAAAGAAAGTAGCAAAGTATAAGAGAAGGCAAATTTGGTGGACAATGCTGATAACATTCTTTTATTGACATTCAAAGAAGATGGAGGAGAAAAGAGTGATACGTGGTACTTGGACATTGGAGCAAGCAACCACATGTGCAGGAGAAAGAGATATTTGCCGAGTTAGATGAGACAGTCAAAGGAAAAGTCTCGTTTGGTGATAATTCAAAAATTCTTGTCGAAGGCAAATGTACAATCCGGATTCGTTTGAAGAATGGTGCACTTCAAATTATTTCTAATGTTTATTATGTTAAAAAATGTCAAGCAATATCTTGAGTTTGGGACAGCTTCTAGAAAAAGGGTATACTGTGCACATGAAAGATCTTAGCCTTGTACTAAGAGATCAAAATAATAAGTTGATTACATCCATGAAGGTGTCGAAGAACATGATGTTCACTCTCAGTCTCTCAATATAAAACATGGAATGACTTGTTGCTTAAAATCATGCGTGGATGATTCTTCATGGTTGTGGCATCTCAATTTTGGCGGACCCAATATGCTTTCTCGCAAGAAGATGGTTTATGACTTACCACATATTGATCATCCTGATCAATTATGCAAAGGATGTGTCATCGGCAAGCATTCCAGAACTAGCTTTTTAAAAGAAGCAACTTAGGGTTGATCCATTCTGATGTGTGCGATCCAATCATGCCTTAGTTGTACGGTAATGATCGATATTTCATTATATTTATTGATGATTTTACTCGGAAAATTTGGGTATATTTTTTGAAGAAAAAATCGAAAGTGTTTGAAACTTTCAAACAATTCAAGAAATTGGTCGAAAAGGAAAATGGCTATTTGATTAAAACCTTGAGAATTGATCGTGGAGGATAATTTATTTCCGCCGCATTCAAAAAATTTTGTGAAGATTATGGTATTCGGCATTTCCTGATGGCTTCTTGTTCTCTTCAACAAAATGGTACGGCGGAACGTAAAAATAGAACCATTCTCAACATGGTTCGAAGCATATTGAAATGTAAAAATTTGCCCAAAGAACTTTGGGGTGAAGCTATTGTGTGTGCAGTCTATCTTCAAAATAGATGTCCTACAAATGGACTTGAAGGCATAACTTTACAAGAAGCATGGACCGGGAGAACACCCAGTGTTTCACATTTGAGAATTTTCAAGAGCATTGCCTATGCTCATGTTCCGAATAAAAAAAGATCGAAGTTGGAAGATAAAAGCAAAAAGCTCATTGTTATCGGGTATGACTCTTCGTCGAAAGCTTACAAACTATTTGACCCTAACACTTTCTAAGTGTACATAAGCATAGATGTCAAATTCGATGAAGATGCTTTGTGGGAGAACAATCCAAAAGATCTAATGAATGTCCATGGTGATTCCAATCAAATGGAGTTGAAGGATCAACCTTCACCTTCATCTCTAACATCACTTTCCATTCCGAGTTCATCATCGCCAACTTCTTCAAATGGTGTCGATAAACCAATAGCACCAAGATCGCGAAGATTGTCTGAGCTTTATGTTACCAATGAACTTCATCTTATGTGCCTTCTTGCAGAATGTGAGCCGATTGTGTATGATGATGCCGTAAAAGAAGAAAAACAGAGGAAAGCCATGAATGAAGAAATTTAAGCTATTGAGAAAAGTTAAACACGGCAACTTGCGGATCTTTCAAAGGACGAGAAAGTAATTGGTGTCATATAGGTCTACAAGGAGAAAAAGAATGAGAAATGAGAAATTACAAGGTATAAAGCTAGACTAATCACGAAAGGATACAAGCAAAAAGATGGAATTGATTATGATGAAGTTTTTGCTCTTGTCATTCGTATGGAAACGATCATATTAATCATTTCTGTTGCTGCTCAAAATGCATGGCAAATTTATCAAATGGATGTCAAATTTGCATTTTTAAATGGCATCCTTGATGAAGAAATTGATGTTGAACAACCCAAAGGGTTTCTGGTGAAAGGTCATGAAGGTAAAGTGCTGAGGTTGAAGAAAGCTATATATGGGCGCAAACAAGCTCTGAGAGCATGGAATCCCATAATTGATGCCTATTTTAAGGCAAATGGATTTTCTCAATGTCCATATGAACATGCACTTTATTTGAAGTATGAAAAAGGTGATGTTCTTTTGGCTTGTTTATATGTGGATGACCTTGTTTTTACAAGAAATAATGCAGCAATGATCGATACTTTTAAGGCATCTATGGTGAAAGAATTTGAAATGACCGATAATGGTCTCATGAATTATTTTCTCGGCATAGAAGTGAAGCAAAATGCAAATGGATTTTTTATTTCCCAAAAAGGCTATGCAGAAAGCATACTTGAAAAGTTCAACATGAAGAACTGTACATTGGTAAATACAACAATGGAATGCGGAGTCAAACTTTCAAAGTTTGATGATGGTGTTGATGTTGATCCAACATACTATAGGAGCCTGATCGAGAGCTTGAAATATTTGACATGTACAAGGCCAGACATCTTGTACAATGTCAGAATTGTGAGTCGACATATGGAGAAACCGAAATCCTCTAATCTTAAAGCAGCAAAGAAGATACTTCGCTATGTCAAAGGTACTGTTTCTCAAGGCTTGCATTATTATTCATCTCAAAATTTTCAGCTTAGAGTTTTCAGATAGTGATTATGGCGGAGATGTTGATGATCGAAAAAGCACTTCAAGCTTGGTATTTTTCTTATGTGACACTGCTTTCACATGATCATCGAAGAAGCAATCAAGTGTTACTCTTTTGACATGTGAAGTCGAACATGTTGCGACATCTTCATGTGTTTGTCATGCGATATGGTTGAGAAAACTGCTCAATGAAATCCATATGGAGCAGAAAAATGCGACATAGATTTGTGTCGATAATGTTTCAGCCATTGCTTTGGCAAAAAATCCAGTTTTGCATGAATGAAGCAAACATATCGATGTTCGATATAATTTCATTCGAGAACATGCAACAGAAAAAGAAATTTAAGTGTTGTACGTAAAGACCGGAGATTAAGTCGAAAACATTTTTACTAAACCACTCAAAATTGATGCGTTTCGAAAATTTAAAAGTCTTTTTGGAATGATTGATGGAAGATAACTTGGTTTAAGGGGGAGTTTTGTTGGAACTTAAAGCAAATTCTTGAGATTTGTTGACAATTCAATGGATTAGTTATTGATGGATTTCGCACTCACCAAGATGTGGATATTCGATGAACGCATGAAGAGTCGGTCAAAGAGCTTTTGTTGTTTTGTTTGTTTTCGATGAGTCTTTTCATATTTCCTAGACTAGTTAATGTCTTGCAAGTTCCTAGAAGTCTATTGCTTTGGAATGTTAGATAATTTATGAGTTGGTTGAGTCGTGCAATTGAAGAGCCGTTGTATTATGCTTATATAAAGGCAAGTCTTGTAATTGTTTTGATCATGGGAATATGAGAGTATGAATTCACAAAAAATTATGTCATCTCGAGTTGTGTAAATCCAGCTTCCTCTTCGTTTTATTCCCATCATAGCTCATTATCCAACACCTCCTCGCCTTGAGAAAGTTCAGTTTCTGAAAAAAGCAACTGTTGAAAGACTGCAATGATGAAGAATGGCACTCACAAGAGTTCCCGAAGCATTTCCAGGCGCTGGATGAACAACCTGGATGGTAAACAACAATACCAATTCAACTCTCAGGTTTTACCTCACTATGCTCAGTTCCAAGCTTAGAAATCACATAAACTATACTCAATGATAGAACCGAACCTTAATGACGTAGGTATGAAATGCTATCGAGCCTAAATTGCTGCTGCACTATAATATGCTGCAAACTGAAAATTTTCGGGGAGAGAAATACACTGCTCTTTCAGCGACAAGATACACTTGGAAAAACAAATGATCCAAAAGATCTTATCCCACGTGCATATCTCTTAGGATGGTAATGGACAGTATGATACCTAACTTATATATGTACAAGCTTATGGTACTAACAATTTGTCATCCAAATGGCTAGAGAAATTACCATGTGCGCAGGTTTGTTGGCAACAAGCACATGCTCATCTTCGTACACTATGTCCACAGGTATATCCTCCGGCTCCGCCCTCCGAGGTTGCAGCATTGAGATCGTGCAATCAACCATATCTCCAGCTCTGACATTATTCGTGACCTGAAGAAGAAGGAAATAACGCAATCCATGAATTTCAACCACCAAAATGCACTCGGCACGAAAAAAAAAAATGTTCGAGGTTGGTGCTTCTTTACCTTATCGACGACGCGGCCATTGACAGAGACTAAGCCCGATCAAATGCTCAACTGGACGCAAGCTCTGCTGACGCCTTGTATCCGAGAGGAAATCCAGGCTTCAAGCCTGAGCTTGCCGGACTTCGCGACATCGTCCGTCTCCGGCAGCTTGACGCCGGCGTAACTGCTCGGTGGTGCCGGTGGGGAGGCTGGTTCGCGGTTTTCAAGAGAATCGCGGTTGTTCTTTGCTGAAGAGGAATGAGCTCTGAGAGCAGTGAGAAAGCCGGAGCGAGCTCGAATGCTAGGGTATCGGTGGAAGGAGGAGAAGAAGATGGTGAAGTGAGTCGCTGAGGAAGAGTACGCTACATTGCCGAGCAACATTCTCTTTTGGCAAAACGCATTTGCTCTTTCTCAGATTTTGACATTGGTTTCAATGTCTCCTTTGTTGTAAATATATTAATAAGTGGATGTTTTACCATCTACTCTTTTTTCTCTTCTAAAGAGGATTGATTAAGTACATTAAGGATGATTGGTGAGGGTTGATTACATACATTAAGGATGATTGGTGAAGACTGATTGCGATGATTGATTACGTACATTAAGGAGGATTGATGATGATTGATGTTTAGCCTTTCATATTTCATGAACGTTTTTACTTTCTTGCCTATAAATAGAGGCTTGTGTAACTTGTTGAAGAGAATGAATATGAGTTGACATTCTGCTCCCACTTTTCTCTTGTCTTTTCTTTCTCTCATTATATTTCCGGTAGAGTTCTCTGAGTTGATTCCAGATCGCTGTTTTCTTTTACAACATCCTTTTCTTTTTTCCTTTTCAATTGAATTTAATCAAAGAATTTTGTGGAGTAAAATCCAATTTTGTCAGGGAACGCCTTTCCCACTTCTATGTCTTATTTATTTTTTATGAGTGCACTAAAACTCATAAAATTTTTCAGAAAGGACAATCGAGTAATAAAACTTATCACAAAAGTGCAATCGAAGTGCAATTGAGTCCTAAAACTTTCAAAAAAGATATCAATAGAATTACTTGATTTCACTAATCTAATAAATTTTACGACTTGATTGCACTTTTTGAGAGTTTTATGACTCAATTCAACTTTCAGGATAAGTTTTAGGACTTATCTGCATTTTTTGAAAGTCTTAGGACTTAATTATATTTTCGTGACAATTTTTGAAACTTTCAATGTACTTATCTTTTTTTCTTTATTTTGTTGCTTTTTTTAAAGTAAATGGCGAACAATTTTGTTTATTCACTGTACCTAACCTTTTTTCTTAAACAAAAAAGTTGCAATGTTATCATTTACATCAATGTTTCGACAAAAAAAAAAATCTTTTACATCAATTACTTCTTGATTTCCTCCCATGAATCTTGATGATCGCCTATATCATGTATAAAAATGGATTATCAAAGAATATCTTAACCTTCAACAAAAAATTTGGTGTAAATTATTGTCGATAATTTTTTTTTCATTTTTTCAAAATATTAATCATTGATTATCCATGAAACAGGCACACTCTAAATTTACATTCCCAAGCTAAAATGAGCAGACTTTTCTTTTTCACGTGTATTTTGATCATATTATGTATAAAAAAGTATTTACAACATTCCATAAATTAAGTTTTCGACCTTTTTTTTTTGGTAATGACTAATAATAAATGGACTAAATATTTTGACTGTGACTAATATCAGTATCCCCCGTGTAGAGATGTCAATATGGGCCATTGACCCACTTTCTAACTCACTTTTATACAATCTGGTCATATTTGGGTTTACTAAATTTAAACAATGGGTCAAAAATTATAAAGTCTATTCAAATACGAATTTTAATGGGTGTCAGCTTCACCCATTTTCGATCCATTTTTGACCCATGGACTATAGATTTCCAAGCCCCCTACTGCCACTGCCATCGCTTGCTCTCCACCGCTCACTACCTCCGTTCGCCCCTTTGTCGCTCACCCACTACTGCCACCGCTTGCAGTTGTCGCCACCCGCTGCTTCCACCGCCCGCTTCAACCTCCGAGATATGCTATGCCACTCAGGGTGTGTATGATAACACTCATAGAAGTGGATTTATGCTCCAGAAGCTACTTCTGGAGTAGAAATCCGTTTGGTAAATAATTTTATTTATGAAAGAAATTTATATTTTTGAAGTGAATTTTCACTTTTGGAGTTATTTTTCCCTCAATTTAAGGAGCTAAAAAAATTGTTCCTCAACTCAAGAATACTTCTCGCCACACCCTCTTTCATTACGCCATCTCCCTCCTTTCAACCACCGCTGGCTGTCGACCTCTGCCTCTACCCATTGCTGAACACCGTTGACCACCGCCTCTTGCGACCATCGTTACCCACCTATCCCCGTTGCCAATTGCCGACCACTATCGCCGTCAAACTCTATTGGACGTTGTCCATCACTGCCCGCAACTATCACTAACTACCGACCATCACTTGTAGCCACCACCCACCACTATAGCGCTGCTTGACAATCACCCCCCGTCGCTAACATTAGCTGACCTCCCCCTACGTTGCCCTTCACATCTTGTAACTCCTGCCACTATCGCCAACCGTCGATCGCCACCGCCACGACCATGGCTGACCTCCACTAGCCACTGCCAACAGCCGAATGCCCCCACCGGCCGAGACCACCATCGCCCGTAACCAACCACCCATAGCCGCTCCCCACCGCCATCGACTGCCGCCGCTAACCGTTGACCACCGTCGACCACCACCACCACCCGTCGCCGTCTCTGCCACTAGAGTAAAAAATAAATAATATTTTTTAATAATAACAATTATTTTTTAAAGAATTATAAAATTTTAAAATAAAGTAGAAATTTTTCGGCCGCCGATAATAAATTTTTTTTATAGAAGATTATGTGTTAACAATATTTCATAAGTGTAAATTTTGAACCGTTACCAAATGAATTTCTCTAATCATAAATCAATTTTTGGAGCAGAAATACAAAAATCAACTTCTGCTTCTAAATATAAGTAAACACAAAATAACTTCTAGGCACAAATTGATTTTTGAAGTAGAAGTGTTGCCAGTGCGCCCTTAACTACCAACTCCCACCCCTCCATCCAACTAACTAGGAACAAGAACACAACACACACGAGCATAAGAGTTAGCAGCGGCAATAGTGGCGGCAGCGTTGGGATTGAAGGGGTTCTTGTTTGGGAAGGAACTCTGGCGATTGCGAGCCTGATGGCCCTCCTCACGATCAGAACGAAGAAGAGGGACTCGAGCCGGCGCCTATATGGAACCGAGAAGCTTAAGGTCAAGGCTACTTATGAAGGAGAAGGAGAAGGAGAAGGTAACGATAATGGGTGCCTTCATGTCGTTCTTCAGGATCAGAGTTCTCCTACGGGTCCTCTTAATCCTCATGGTGAGCCTTGGAATTACGAGTCTTCCCTTAAACGATTGCAATTTTGATTTTCCCTTTTCCTTTCTCGCTGTCGTTATGACATATTTTGTGACGTTTTGAATTTCCTGCCATTTTGAGACTGTTGAATGAGAAATATCTATCGATGTATTTCAATTATATTTCGCTCGGATCTGATCAATCATGAGAAGACTAACCAAAATGGAAAGGCTAACGCATGACAAGGTACGTGGACCTAGGAAACTCAAAAAAGGAAATGACGCTTTGAACATAAGGGTTGCTGAGAGAACATTTAGAGCCAATAAGGCCGATCATATAATGATTAAGGAATCCATTGCTAGTGTTATACGATTGGAGCGTGGGTGATACAGTATAACCAATGTATAATTTGCGAAGTTTTTCTAAATCGAATTATGACGATCGAGACCGTCGGAACTAGTAATGAACCCTCGCAATTACATGACAACCAAAGCCGTCGTAACTTGAGTCGTCCTAAGTGTGACGAGAGTCACAGAGTCGATACGCGTAACGTCTGCAAAAGCCGCCCGTTAGTTCGAGATAAACTGAAAGTACGATTGACAAGAGATTGATCACGAAATGGAAGCTCGAAATTGGCAATTGGAAATGAAAAATTCCAACTTTGGAAAAGAATTTGATGTCGCCTCGCCAATGGTCATTTAAAATAGGAAAAACGAGGTTTCGGACGGGAAGTGCCAAATTACCGTTTTGCCCTTCAACCTTTTTCCCTTGCCTTAAGAATGATGGAAGGATAAAATGGTCATTTTGATCCCTAGAAGCTGCCGAAAATGAGGAAATAAAATAGCCAAAGAGAGTCAAATGCTTGTGGTGATTAATAATTGGAGTTGCCATGTGTCACCATTTGAGGAGCCTTGGCATTAATTGTCCATAAAATCCATCTTGTCAAGTTAAGCACCAATTATTTGTGAGAAGCCCTCATTCTTCCTCCCCTCATCTGCCGTGGAACCCCTCTCTCTCTCCTTCCCTCCATTGTCTTCTTTTTCTTCCTTTAGCCGAAACTGTTCCGCTCGATCAATCCCGACCACCTCTCTTCCTCAGGCCATAACTTCTTCTTCTGATATTGAATTGAGGTAAAATCACCACCATCTGAAAGCTTATTGTCTTACCTTTCTAAGGACATATTATAAGCTTAATTTGGCCCAGTAGTTCTTCCCGTAGGTCTGTTTGAATGGACAAAAGTCAGATTGAGGCAGAATCTGACCGGTTTTGGGGAAGAAGCTGTTTCGTGGGCTTCGAGACTTCAAATGGCTCCAAATTTTCGATGAGATCTTCTACACTCATCTAGAGTTGGATGAGCTATGGTTACAAGTTTATTTGAGAATTGAGGAGTTTCCATGGTTGATTTGAGGTAGTTTTGTGAAGCAGAATTCTGATCGTTAGAGTACCGAGGGAAATCGAGCTATTTGAGATTCCTCGAGGTGCTATCTTGCTTCCAAATTTTCAGTGATCTTCCTAAACTTGTAGGTTGAGATTATGGCAAGTCGGTTTTGTGGTGAATGGAAGTTTAAAGTTGAATTAAGGGTTGTTTGGAGTGAAAAATGTGGGATGCCGACCAATTTTCCCATAACGCACACTGATTTTGAATTGAGTCGTTCTAAGTCGTCCGATATCCAAATTGAGCTTCGTTTTCGTCCACGCATCCATAAGATCTTGAAGAACAAGATTCTTTAATTTTTTTTTCTCAAAAAATCAGGATAAAAAATGTCAATTTTCATGAGACTGAACCTGGGCGTGGAGGCTCGAATTGGGCAGTTTTGATGAGTTGAGACTTTGGAAGACTTACCTTGATAGAACGACAATTGGCATGCTTAGGAGCATTGAGTTAACACTGTGATGACATGAGGATAAGGTGTTGTGTGTTATTGAAGTAGTTGTGCAAGGGAATTGAGAAATGATTAAGTTTCGATGTGATTTTCCTTGGCACGCCGTGAGAGCCCTGTTTGCCCGTGAGCTTGTTGACCTAGGAGGGTCGTTTGGATTAAATTTGCTAGCTTGCTTGAAGAGGTAAGTGCCCCTTAAACCTTTACTCGAACGTTAGGACACTACTGGATGCATTTGACTGATGAATTGATCGAGTAGTGGATTGATGGAACTATGATTGATGATGGCCGGACATGAGTGTGTGGATTGAGCTTGGCGCGCTTGTTTTATTGAGAAATTCACATGGAACATGACTGAATGAATGATGTGGGTAATGGAAAGTCATGTTAGCGTGCATGGTTATATGGTAGTGACACTTGATTGATAAATGTGCTTGAATTAGTAGGCCTGAGATTGGCAAGAGAGTGCTTAGTTAATTGATTTCTTTGATTCATGAAAATTGGCTTGGTGCCCTTGTGATATGAATCGGCTTGGTGCCCTTGATTAATGAAAATTGGCTTGGTTCCCTTGTGATATAAAATGGGCTTGGTGCCCTTGATTAATGAAAATTGGCTTGGTGCCCTTGATTCATGAGAATTGGCTTGGTGTCCTTGAAAGGTGAAAATGGCTAGTGAGCCCTTGATAACGAAATTTGGCTAGTGAGCCCTTGAATGATGAGAAATGGCCAGTGAGCCCTTGAATTGATGAGGTATGGCTTGAGAATACACCCTCGCTTATTAACTTAAAATTGTGCTAATACGAAGCTTGGTTGTGATGATATGATTGTCCTTGAACCGTGATTGCTTTATGCCAGTCGTATCGAAGTGCATTGATGTTTGAATGCTATGTGCTATTTGTTTCTGATGAGCTTCTGCCTATTTCTTTGTTGCATAGTCTGGGGGGACTGGCGGTCTGGTCTAGGTTTAAGGTTCACTTGCTGAGATTTATATCTCACCCCGTTGGGGACATGAGTGTGTGAATTGAGCTTGGCGTGCTTGTTTTATTGGGAAATTCACATGGAACATGACTGAATGAATGATGTGGGTAATGGAAAGTCATATTAGCGTCTATGGTTATATGGTAGTGACACTTGATTGATAAAGGTGCTAGAATTAGTAGGCCTGAGATAGACAAGAGAGTGCTTAGTTAATTGATTTCTTTGATTCATGAAAATTGGCTTGGTGCCCTTGTGATATGAATCAGCTTGGTGCCCTTGATTCATGAAAATTGGCTTGGTGCCCTTGTGATATAAAATTGGCTTGGTGCCTTTGATTAATGAAAATTGGTTTGGTGCCCTTGTGATATGAATCGGCTTGGTGCCCTTGATTCATGAGAGTTGGCTTGGTGCCCTTGAAAGGTGAAAATGGCTAGTGAGCCCTTGATGACGATTTGGCTAGTAAGCTCTTGAATGATGAGAAATGGCTAGTGAGCCTTTGAATGGTGAGAAATGGATAGTGAGCCCTTTAATTGATGAGGTATGGCTTGAGAATACACCTTCTCTTATTGACTTAAAATTGTGCTAGTATGAAGCTTGGTTGTGATGATATGATTGTCCTTGAACTGTGATTGCTTTATGCTAGTTATATCGAGGTGCCTTGATGTTTGAATGCTATGTGGTATTTGTTTCTAATGAGCTTCTGCCTATTGCTTTGTTGCATAGTCTGGGGGGGACTGACGGTCTGGTCTAGGTTTAGGGTTTACTTGCTGAGATTTAATCTCACCCCATTGGGGATTAACATTTTTCAGGTCCCAGGCGAAGGAAAACCAAGTTTGCCAAGTATTTATATTCGAAGAAGTAATTAAAGGAAACAGATTTACACATTGTGACCTCAGGGATTGTATTTTGAGTTTGTGGATTTAAAAACGAATCATTGATACTTGACTACTGTAATTTCTAAGATGTATTTGCCAGCCATGAGGGAAGTACGCTTTCTCCGTCCTAAGTCATCTTGATTTTACATATGTATGGAGATGCCTTCTCGCTCCCGTCTATTTGTTGGATTTTATGAGTTGTAACCCGAGAGATCTTGAGAGTCAATATAAGGATCAGGGTTCGGGGCGTGACATCACCGTTTAAAAGTGGTATCAGAGTAAGGTCAGCTCGATCCAATTTGATTGAGGTTTAGAGTGATAAGGAGTGATCACTTGAGGATGACTAGATAGTAAGACCCTCAGGACTAGGTATTGATTATTAAATCTTCAGGATTATAGGCTTGAACTTGTGTTGTATTCCGATGGTTCTAGAATCGATTTTTATGAATGATCTTGAGTGATGTTGTGATTGAGGTTCAAGTGGAAGCAAGCTGAAATTAAAGAGACATAAGCAGGCAAAAGCACACTTTTAGTGCCAAAAGTTGTGTACGGAGATAACTTTAGTACCAAAAGTTTCAAATGGATCACTTTAGTGCCAACTTTTTTTAAAAACGATCACTTAAGTGCCAACTTCTTTTAAAAACAATCACTTTTAGTGCTAGAGCTGACGTGGCTCGTTAAAAATCCGATACATGTTATTTTTATTATTTTTTAAGCTGACGTGGCACATCAGAGTTGACACTAAAAATGATCGTTTTTAAAAGAACTTGGTACTTAAATGATCCTTTTTAAAAAAAGTTGGCACTAAAGTGATCCATTTGAAACTTTTGGCACTAAAATGATCTCCGTACACAACTTTTGGCACCAAAGTGATCCGTTTGAAACTTTTGGTATTAAAGTGATCCCCGTACACAACTTTTGGCACTAAAAGTGTACTTATGCCAACATAAGCATGGATTTTGAGGTAGTAATTATGCGTGAGGTTAGTAGAGAATTGCTTATGAATGAGGGGTCGATTGGATTATATGATTGTGATTGTGGTCTGTCAATGACCTAACTTGATGAGTATGAGTTTAAAAGAGACAACTGGTATTAGTGGATTCAGGCTTGAATTGCGTGATACCTTGATGACTTTTAGCTATCGATTGCTATTGTCAATCTTGGATGAATTGAGATGAGATGTATACAAGGAGTATTTGGATTGAAGATCAGTTGTGATCGAATGCATATGTATTTGATTTGAATAGCGACTAAACTTGAGGTGTATGAGTGAATATAAGAAATTGATTCATGTGATGTGACGGTCATTGGTGGAATTAGAAATCCTTGATGGATAAGAATTGATTTGAAGGCGATTGTGGTATGACTAGTAGTGAGAACAAACATGCGGTGCATGTGTTTGTGGCTATGAAATGAAAGTAGAGGAAGGTGCATATGTGAGCTTATCAGTATTAGACTTAATAAACTGTCGCTTGGTATGGGACGAGTTGATGAGATACCTACAAATCGTAATGAAGCATGTTATGGGACGTGTGGAACGGGACTTCCTCCGTAGATGTATGACTTGGGACAACCTGCAACACCCAGGTCTGATGAGGTCGGGGAGTGATCACCGGTACAGAGAGGTACGGACAAGGAGGGGCTCCTCGCAGAATTCTAAGATAGCTAGGAGGCAGGGATGACCCAAGTCATAAATTGAAAGGGAAAGTCTAGGTATCAGGTTGAGTCTGATTGTGATTAAGTGATGTATGTCACGTGATGGATTTTTAAAGTGAATGTTAGAAAGTGGCATGGCATTTGTAATGGCGCCTATGATTGGCACGGTTGAGAGCCTTGTATTTAGCAGAGGATACCGTTTAAAAAGAAAATTGATGTGTGATTGGCCTGTGAGGCATGTTTTACAGTTGGCATCATATGATTGTTATGGCTGAGGTCTAACTAAGAGATTAGGTGGCGTGAGGAGTTTATACTCCATTGAATTGATGTCTTCTGAAAATGAGATAGCATGTTGTGTTTGTGATAGAGTGGCAGATGCCTGATGCTTAAAGTATGAGCGTTTGACTCATAGAAGTGATGCCTTGAGTACCTTCTTGATGTTGACATAGTTGAGTTTTGGCCTAGTTGAGGCTTGCCTAGTAATTGGCTATTGTCGCGACCCTCTCGAGCGGATCTTGAGTGACGAGGGTTAATGGGCCGTCCCGTCTAGTCGGACGTGGGCCTCTCCCAAGGCCCGTTACCCAAGTCGCAACGGTGGTATACGTAGTCGACCTTCAATGCGGTCTGGTGACATGTGATACGTGTACATGCCAAGGAGTCGGCCCCAATCGTTTCTTGGAAGGTATGATCGAAAATCCTATTGAATAGTTGGGAGCATTCTATCCAATTCTGCGAAAACCAAAGAAATGAGATCGGAGACTTTGTTACGCCAACTGTCAGAGTTGACGCCCTTTCGGCACCTAAGTTGAATGATTTATCTAACCCTAGGATTTCATGCAGATGAGTGAGGTGCGAACCCTAAATTTAAGAGTTCATGCAGATAAGAATGACTATCCTAGCAAATACATTCAATAAAATGATTGCGCAAATCAAGGATCCAACACGTGCGGATAAATCACATGAAAGCAACGTGGCATCCCTAGTAAGACCCTATTAGCCCAGAGAAATGTCAATCAAGACTCATGAGTGTTTTCGACATATTTACCCTTGAGAGGCAAAATCATAATTTTGTAGAGTTTTGGGACAACTGGCCCTAAAAGGGTAAATTTGTCATTTCAGATGAAATATGGAGTCAAAAGATGATGGAAATAAGATTGGTAACAAAACCAATCTATTTCCTATTTTTCAGGAATTTTCAGGATTTTTCTGGAATTTAGAAGCGATTTACCCTTTGAGGGGTAAAATCGTCATTTCAGGCGAAGACGAGAAGTGAAAATCTCAAACAGAAGGATTGGTCAACCACCTAACCCAAATCTTAATTTTGAGCAATTTTCAGGACTCGATTAGAATAGGGACGACGATTTACCCTTTAAGGGGTAAAATCATCATTTTCAAAAAAAGACGAGATTCGAGAATCCAAGCAAAAGAATTGGTCACCTAACTGACCATAATCCTTATCTTGGCATTCTCGACCTATCTCGTATACAAAGCAGAGGCAATTTACCCCTAAAGGGTAAAAACGTCAATTTCAAGAAGAACGAATAAGAAATCTCAAAAATAGGATTGACTAGTTGTCTATGGTCAATCCTCAATTTTTGGGAATTTCTGGAGTGTCTAGAAATTGTTTACAATTTTCCTACTTTTTTTTGGATTTTCTAGAATTTTCTAACATTTTTTTTAGAATTTTCTAGAATTTTTCCAATTTTTTTTTAAAATTTTTTTAAATCATTTTCGATTTTTTTATTATTGAAAAATATAATTCGAACCCGGTCAACCCGACCACTCGGGCCAGAACCCGGCCCAGACCCGGACTTGGGCGACCCACCGTACCAAAACGATGCCGTTTCCAGTTTTTCTAATTTTCGATTATTCGGATGTAATCCGACGGTTCTTATTGAACAACGTGGCTACTCCACGGCCTCAGGATTAGCTGACTAGAGCCTACTGCTCAGATCAGAAGAAGACTACTCCTCAGCCGTTAGATCTGATTACTTAAACCTACGGCCACGATTAAAAGCTAAGACTCGATTTGGATTGTCCATCTTCACTAACCTAAATGACACCGCTCGACCCTTTACCTAAACGGCACCGTTTCAGTGTGTTTTAATTTTCTGATTATAAAACCATTTTTGGATATTCCTAATTACTAATTGGACGGTAATTAAAAATTAGACTCGATTAATCTAGACCGTTCGATCTAAACTGACTCGGCTTAACAGACTAACGGTCCGGCCAGCTCGACATTCACGTGGACCAATCATATGCTGCCACCTAAGAACGCTGACCCGCTGACCTGCCACGTCATCGTCTTCAACCTCTCGACGTATACCATAGAATGGACGACCGAAATTCCTCCGGCGCCGATCGACGACCAAACCTAGACCGATTGACATGGAACTAGTGTCGTTTGGCTCGTCTCACTCTCTAGTTTCACATATCTAAGAATCAAAGCATTCTATCCATAGAATTAAAGGCAACAGGCAAAGTGCCGAGTACGACCATGGTAGTTCAATCGCGAGATTCAGAGCATTTCAGGCCAATTAATTCACAGATAAGCTTGATACGAAGTTCATGAAACTTACCTCGAGCTTCGATTGAGCTCGGACGGCCTAGATTTGGCTAGGCGAGATTGAACAGTGCTCGGTTTATGACGGAAAGTTTGGAGACTCGATTCGAAGTGTTAAAGAAAAACTGATGCAAAATAAAGATACGATGATGGTCAATGATGTTTGGGGAACAAAACGCACACACTAAATGCAAGAATGAACGTGAGACAGGTGAGTCGCCATTGATACACAGTGAGGAGCTCGAAACTGCGACTCACCCTTTTTCGCGATTTCAAAGGGCGCGACCTGCGGCGATCGAATCCTGGTGCTTCAGACACGGTTCCAGCGGTCTTCTTTGGCTTCGGTTTGGCTGGAGACGGCCTAACCAGCGCCTTACAATCAAGCTCGAGTTCTCGACGACGAGAGTCAAAGAACTCTCTCTCTCTCTCTCTCTCTCTCTCTCTCTCTCTCTCTCTCTCTCTCTCTCTCTCTCTCTCTCTCTCTCTCTCTCTCTCTGTGACATTCTGAATTTTCTGCCACTTTGAGATTATGGAGTGAGAAGAATCTATCGAAGTATTTCAGTTTTATTTCGCTCGGATCTGATCAATCCTGAGTAGACTAACCAAAAGGGAAAGGCTAACGCAAGACAAGGTACGGGAACCTAGGAAACTCGAAAAAGGAATGACGCTTTTACCATAAGGATTGTCGTGGGAACAATTAGAGCCAATAAGGCCGATTAGATGATGATTTAAGAATCCATTGCTAGCGTTATACGATTGTGTTGTTCCTGGCTAGGCTATACACCTAGAGGGGGTGAATAGGTGTATATATCGAATTTCAATGAATAGTGGGGAATTGATAAAACAATCGAAATTGAGATAACACAAGTGATAGCAAAGTATTGCAGTGCTTCTGCCAGACGGTTAATAGATGCAGTTGATAGAGGCAGAAAGAGTAGGAAAGCGTTGCACACGAGATTATAGTGGTTCGGCTTTTGAGGGCCTACGTCCACTCTCCCACACTAACAGCCTACTGGCTGGATTTCACTAAGTATCCGAATAAGAGATTACAGAAACACGAGTGACTGCTTGAACTTCCACAACTTCAATAGAAGCGGACCATGCCTCTACCAAGATTTTTCACTCAGTACTCTTTCTCTGCTTCACTCTCTCTTACGGGATTCACTAAGGTGCTTTTAGACAAACAATGAAGCTCTCTTTGAATGAGGTCTGTTCTTTCTTGGTTATCTTCCGTTCTTTGAACTTCGTGCTCTTTATAGTCCTCGTCCTCCAAGCTCCCCGCTGGACAGATCCACTCCGAGGATCAATCACCAAAACTAGCCGTTGGTCGATTGACAAAAGATCACTAGTCGTTTATGGTAAGATACACCAGAAATTTGGAAAGATATATTCGCTCGTACAAATATATCGAAGACCTTTAAACAAAGAATCTAATTAAGGTATTTTCCTAAACATTGAATTGGCAATCAGGATAACCTTTAAAAGGAAAACCTTTAGGAAATCATTTTGATTGACACAATGACAATATGACTTAGCATCGAAATCTTTTTCCAGATCATTGACAGTTAGTGGGGAAGTTTGATCTGCTACAGCAGAAAATAAGATTTAGTCGGAATATATAATCGAAGTATGTGAACGTCCACCTAGTGTGCCTCTGCCATATGGTTTGCCTGCTTCTATCAAGATGAATATGTTAGGGATAAACACAGTGAAATATATATCCTTCAAGTTCAACCAAATTCTATTTATCAAGACATGAATTGTTTTGTTTACGTCAAAATCAACAATAATTTCCTAACAATCTCCCCCTATTTTGATGGAGACAAAACCATTTTCTCGAATTTCGATAAAACTTATAAAGAGCAGAGCAAACTTACAGAACAGTCTGGCTGTGTTTCTCCCCCTTTTTGTCACCATCAAAAGATCAGAGATAGTCATAAGGCAAACAATTTATTTAAACATGCAATTTATAGTACGTCAGTACATTGCATGCTAGCATAACCATGATAGAAAATGCAACAAAGCATGAGGGTGGAGAATCATTTTGGAGGTTGTGAAGAAGAGGATGGTTTGGATGTGGCAATGTCAAAGGGAACGCGAACAAGGTTGAAGGTGATCAAGTCCCGCAGCCGCATATCGAACACCTCTGTCAAGTTCTTCATTTCTCGGGCCAGCAAAACTTGGTTCTGAGCAAACATAACCAGATCCCCTGAAACCTGGTCTTGAGCTTTCTTGACCTCAACTGGTAGGCAGCTTTCGATGGACTTCAGGCGAATTTGAAGAGCGTCAGTTTGCTTGAAAAGTTCTGCCCGTAGAATATTGATCTATTGCTGCATCTTTTCTTGCCCATGCTGAAGGTTTAAGAGATGCTGTGTGAAGTTTTCAAGTGCTTGTATCAATTTCTCCCCCTGATTGTCAGCCCCTTCTTTAAGACTGGCAAGATCAAGTTTGTCAGCAAGAACAGTTCGCTCCTCTTCATGTTGAGCTCTTTCACTGCGAAGAACTTCAAAGTATTCTTCGCGAAGTTGTTGCTTTTCCTCCTCTCTTTTTGCTCTTCGTTCCTCTGCTTCAGCAAGTTCTTCAGCTTTTCGTTTCTTTTCTTCCTCAATGACTCTTGTGACAGCTGTTGTGGCTGCAAGTTGAGCTTGAGCGATGCTTTCCTTCTCAAAAAGAGCATCTGCTTCTGCCTGTGCCTTGGCAGTAGCTTCTGCTTTTGCTTTGGCCTCTTCAAGCAATCTGGCATGGGTCGCAGCTTCCAACTGAGTCTGTGTTGCTGCTTCTTCTTGAGCTTTTTCACGAATCTGAGTGTCCAACTCTCGAATTATGTCTTCAGTTTGTTGAATAGCCTGCTCCTTTCCTTCAAACAAAGCTGTGGCACTCTCTTCCAATTCACTATTCTTTTTCAGTAGAGTAGTTTCTCCCTTTTCCATCTCCTCGGCAATTTGTGCATCTATTGCAGCTTGAGTAGACTTATGGCTTAAAGGTGATGTATCGCCAGAGATAGTATTCTCAGAGTCAAAGGAGACAGAATCCTTCTTGACTCTTTTTCCTTTCGTGGGGGACGCGGAAGCTTTCATTAAAGCTTTTCTCTTTGGTCTTCCTTTCAATTTCACCAATGCTGCACCAATGATCTTCTTTGCGGCATCATCAAGATCACAGCATATCTTGACGATCTGACCGTCCTTATCCATCCAGCCATCAGGAGTGACAGAAAAATGCATCTTAAATAATGTATCAGCGCCTACTGTCATACATGGCAGAATTTCTTTCTTCATTTTCGAGGGGGATTTGACATCCAATGCTCGAAACAGTTTGGCAATGAGAGCTCCATAAGGAAGTTGACCAGCTCGCTTTGTGATAGTGCGATACATCTAAAAAATGATGGTATATGCCAGCGTAAAAGTTTTGCCTTTGACAATTGCAGCCATCAATCGAGCTTCATACCTTGACACATTAGTAGTAGATGAGGCTTTAGGACGAATACATCCAATGAGAATCTTGTGCACGATTCTGTATATCAGAGGCATGGCAGCATAGTTGATATGTGTCCCAATGCTTCTTCGATAGTCAGTATCTTCTGTGATCAACTTGTAAGCTTCGTTAGACGAAATCTCGATTTTCACAAAGTCAGACGCTCTTACTCCAATGAGAGATGCTATAAGGTCGGCAGACACAACATACCAAAAATCACCAATAGTGAAAGTCATCCTGTTCGGATTCTTTGTGAAATGCAAGTTGGAATAAAATAGAGCCACCAATTCAGGGTATACAACTTCAGAATCGGTACAAAAAGTTAGAAAGTCTAATTTCTCAAACATCTCAGTGACAAGAATACCATGACTATTAAGATAGTCAAAATCGACCATCTTATGTGGCATTACTTTTCTTGCCAGAAAGCTTTCAAAAGAGTCATAATGTTGTTGACTCTTGAACAGTTTGGGTCAAAATTTTGTATCTTTTGCAAATCCACCAAAAGCTCGAAAGTTCTCAAACAGCAAATCATTGTCATCAGTAGTCCTTACCCTAGACTCGGTGTCATCTCCTCCTTCCGTAGAGTCGTATGCTTCCTCTACATCAGCACTAACCTTTTCCTTGCCTTTCGATGTACCAATGTTCTGTTTCTCAACACTGGCAGAATCAAGAGGACTGACAAATTTCCTAACCTCAGTCTCAACATCTGATTCTGAATCGAACCCAAAATTCTTCACAAATTTTTCAACAGCACGATCATCCATCACGGATTCACGCATGAGGGTTATGGATTTCTGTATCCCCTCTAGAGTTTGTAACGAGGAAGGAGTGGAAATGCTCGAACCTGGACTCGGGTGTGTGTCAGGAGTATGAAATACCTGTAAAGTTCCCTCCTTTGGCGGTGAGTTATTAGACCCACTAGATCCTCATTCGGCAGAAGAAACTTCCATGCTATCTGAGTCTTCGTCCACTAAAGAAATGTGTGAGGGTCCGCGTTTGGAGAGGCGAGCGGCTTGAGCGGAAGTCCTTTGGGACCGGCGAACAGAGGTGGAAATCTTCTTTGGTTTGAGGGAGACAGGTTTACGAGGCATGATGAAGAAGATGAACGGTTTTTGTGTGGAAAGTTTGAATTTTTGAGAAGATACGAGAAAGTTGATGGTTTTTCGAAGGGCGGTCGTGTGTGTGAAGTGTGAGAAACTGTTCCTTTTATAACGACAATGTAAAGAGCGGTTATTAAAGGCAACTTCCCGAGCGGTTTTCCAAGATGGCCGTGAAAGTAGGGATTTTTGAGAAATGGTAACGGGTAGTTTTTCTTGGAAAGTGAATATGCATGATAATATTCAATCAATCAATTACATCATATTTGAATAAGATCATAAGAGATTTGAGATCATACCTTCGCTTCTTAGCAAATTGGAGAGGATTTTATTTCCTTTCTTTCAGCCCCTGTTTCCTGCATCTACTCAAGATTTCATAGGAATGTTAGTAATTCCAAGCTTCTCTTTAATAAAATTGAAACTACCTTTTTCAAGTGGCTTCGTAAAAATGTCAGCCAATTGATTTTTAGAACCAACAAACTGAATGTGAACATCGTTGTTTTGCACATGGTCTCTTATGAAGTGATGCTTGATCTCGATGTGCTTCGCTCTTGAGCGAAGAACAGGATTTTTTGTCAAGCTAATGGTGCTTGTGTTGTCACACTTAATCTCAATGTTGGATTCCTCAATATTATAGTCTTGAAGTTGTTGCTTCAACCACAAGATTTGTGTGCAGCAGCTTCCCAGAGCAACATATTCCGCCTCTGCCGTGGATAGAGCCACTGTACTCTATTTCTTGGATAACCACGATACCAGCATGTTTCCCATTAGTTTGCATGTCCCTGATGTGCTCTTTCTATCAATTCGACATCCAGCATAGTCAGCATCAGAATATCCAATAAGAGAGAATTTTGATTCTCTAGGATACAACAAACCAAGTGAAGAGAAAGTGCTGACATATCTAACGATTCTCTTGACAAAAGAGAGATGTGACTCTCTTGGATCTGATTGAAAACGAGCACACATACACACATTGAAAAGAATATCTGGTCGAGAGGTAGTAAGATACAGTAGAGATCCAATCATGCTTCTATAGAGTTTATGATCAAATTTTTCTCAGTATCATCTTTCAAGCTTTGAAGAATGAGACATTGGAGTTTCAGTCTTTTTGCATTTATCAAGCCCAAATCTTTTCACTAATTCCTTTGCATATTTTTCTTGACAAATAAACGTACCTTCATTTCCTTGCTTGATTTGTAACCCAAGGAAAAAATTTAACTCACCCATCATACTCATTTCAAACTCATTTGTCATAATCTGCGAAAAATTCTTGCACATAGTTCCATTAGTATAGCCAAAAATGATATCGTCAACGTATATTTGAACTAGAAGAATGTTCTTACCTTCCCTTTGAATAAACAGAGTAGTGTCTACTTTACCTTTTTCAAAACCATTTGAGATGAGGAAAGTACTCAGCCTTTCATACCAAGCCCGTGGTGCTTGTTTTAGACCATACAAGGCTTTGTTCAGTTTGTACACATAATCGGATCTGTTCGGGTCTTCGAAGCCTGGTGGTTGATCTACGTATACCTCTTCTTTGATATAGCCGTTCAGGAACGTGCTTTTGACATCCATCTGAAAAAGCTTGAAACCATAATAACATGCATATGCTAATAATAATCTTATGGCTTCTAACCTGGCTACCGGTGCATAGGTCTCGTCGTAGTCAATCTCTTCCTCTTATGAGTATCATTTTGCAACCAACCTTGCTTTGTTTCGTGTGACTCTTCCTTTGTCATCAAGCTTATTTCGAAACACCCATTTTGCACCAATGACTGGTCGATCTTTTGGTTTTGGGACTAGTTCCCAGACTTGATTTACTCTAAACTGGAGTAGTTCTTCTTGCATCGCCTTTATCCAACTTTCAT
This sequence comes from Rhodomyrtus psidioides, assembly GCA_021437785.1. Lineage (NCBI taxonomy): Eukaryota > Viridiplantae > Streptophyta > Magnoliopsida > Myrtales > Myrtaceae > Rhodomyrtus > Rhodomyrtus psidioides. The sequence continues at coordinate 13,334,713 of JAILYB010000003.1, read as the reverse complement.
TCGAGAGTGCTTCTGTCAAGTCTTTTGGTTCTATTTCAGAAATAAGAGCAAAAGTACCTGTCATCTCCTTGATAGAGGCTCGAGTTTTTATTCCATCTCGTACGTTTCCAATGACAAGTTGTAGATGATGACTGGACTTATGCTTCCAGTTGTGATCAAACTTCTCTTTCAACTTTTCATCTGTAGAGGCAGACTTAGCTTTGATAGAGTCGGATTGAGTAGAGTCTTCAGACAAGTTGGTCTGTACACCTTGTTCTGCATCTCCTTCCACATGAGTGACATAGAGAGTGCTCTTCTCATCAAACTTCACATTCATTGATTCTTCCACAATGTACGAGTTTTTGTTGAAAATCCTGTATGCTTTGCTTGTTGTAGAGTAGACAAGAAAGATTGCTTCATCGGATTTTTCATCAAACTTACCGATTCTATCATTTGCATTTTTAAGCACAAAACATTTGCAGCCAAACACTTTGAAGTATGAGATGTTCGGTTTTCTACCTTTAAAGAGTTCATAAGGCGTTTTGTCAAGAAGTAGTCTGAGATACACATGGTTTGAAATATAACAAGCAGTTGAGACTACCTTTGCCCAAAAGTATGAAGGAATTTTGCTTTCAATTAAGAGTGTTCTTGCCATTTCCTGTAGAGAGCGATTTTTCCTCTCTACAACCCCATTTTGTTCTGGAGTGTAATGAGTAGATAAATTGTGTTGTAAACCTTTTTCAATGCAATAGGAAGAGAAATTTTGATTTTCAAATTCTCCACCGTGATCCGTTTTAATGCACGAAATTGTGTAACCTTTTTCGTTTTGGACAAGATTTGCAAAGCTAGAGAAATATGAAAATACTTCATTTTATTGAGCAAGAAAGTATACCCATGTAAAACGAGTGTAGTCATCTACTATCACTAAACAGTATCTCTTACCGCCAAGGCTTTGACTTCGGGTAGGACCAAAAATGTCCATATGTAGAACCTGTAATGCACGATTAGTAGAGACACAATTTATAGGTTTGAAGGAACTTCTTACCTGCTTTCCGAGAGTGCAGGCTATACATAATTCAGCTTGGTCAAACTTGACTCTGGGTAATCCTTTCACAAGCTTTTTGGAAGATAGCTTGATAATTTGTTTATGACTAATGTGCCCAAGTTTCTTGTGCCATAGATCAGACTCTTCCTTGATTGTGATCAGACATTTTTCTTCTTCGGTATCCACATCTAATAGATAGATGTTCCCATGCCTTCTTCCAGTGAAGGTTTGAGTTTTGTCACTACTTTCACCTGTGCATTTATTTTCTTGAAAACATATCTTGTAACCAATATCACAGAGTTGACTTACGCTGAGAAGATTGTAGTTAAGTCCTTCAACAAGTGATACATTGCTTATCGTAAGCTTTCCAATTCTGACAGTTCCTCTGCCTGTTATCTTTCCTTTGCTTCCACTGAAAGACACACTTCTACCATTTACTTTGGAAATATCCATAAACTTGCTTGCATCACCTGTTATATGTCTTGAACAGCCACTATCAAGGTATCACTTGTTCTTTTTCTTTGGTACCTACAAACAATAGATAAATTCACGGTTTCTTTGGTATCCAAATCTTTTTGGGTCCTTTTGTGTCAGTAGACTTTATAAAAGGTCCTCTGATAGGTTTCCAGACTTTAGGGCACTCATTTTTCAAATGAGTCCTGTCTCCACAGTTGGAACAGAAAAATTCGTGGTCAACAGGTTTTGTAAAATGTCTTTGAAAATATTTTTTGTAATCTTTCTTCAAAAGTCTCTATTTTCTCATTTCTTCATACTTAGGAAATGTATTTTGTAAAACAGTTTTATTTTTCATTCCAAGACCGTTTTTGTCATAATAAGGAATCTGAATAGAGAGGATATGCTCCAAGGTTTTTGAACCTGTTGAAAAATTATTTTTTATTTTTGAAATATCTTGCTTGATGAAAACGTTCTCTTTTGAGAGAGAATCGTATCTTTCTTGTAAATCAGAGAGATCCTTTTTGAGAAAATCATGTTTTTCGGATAAGCTCATATTTTCCTTTTTGAGAAGATCACGATCTTGAAGTATTACAGAATATTCTTTTTGAAGAAAATCTTTTCTTTTTTGGAAAGATCCTGTTGCCTTAGCTTAGAATTTTCCTTTTTCAAATCAGAAATCCTTTTAAGAGTATTTTTCAAATCTGAACATAATTCATCAATATAATCAGATACTTCATTAGAGATTTCAAGAGAACTTACCTCTTTTTCATCCTCTGAATCCGAAGTTGCCATAAGACAAATATTTGCGCAATCTTCATCATCACTTTCTTCACATTCGGTATCGCTCCATGTCTCAGCCTTTAGTGCTTTCTTTTTCTTCTCAAATTTTCCTCGAGTCTTCTTCAGAGAGGGACAGTTTGGCTTGATGTGTCCACGTTTACCGCATTCGAAACAAGTTACTTCCTTGCCTTCATCCTTTTCACCTGAAGATTTTTCAGTTTGTCTGAAAGGACGTTTTCCTTTGAGGTTTCTCCCTCTTATTGCCATCTTTCTGAATCTTTTAACCATCAATGCCAATTCTTCATCGTCATCCTCTGCCTCTGATTCAGAGTCACTCGAATTAATCATCTTTGATCTCAGGGCAATTTCCTTTCTTCCTTTTGTTTCATCTTCTTCATTCTGTCGCTCAGACTCATATGATGTTAGTGTACCTACAAGTTCATCAACAGTCAAAGGTGAGATTCTTGATGTTTCACGAATAGTGGTTTTTATGTTGTTCCACTTCTTTGTCAATCCTCTCAGAACTTTGTTGACCCTTTCCGTTTGAGAAATCTGCTTGCCATAATATGTTAAGCCATTCACAATATCTGTAAACATGTTGATCATATCAGAAACAGATTCGTCAGGTTTCATCTTAAAAGATTCATATTTTCCAAGCAAAATGTTCGTCTTTGTTTCATTGACTCTATTAGTCCCTTCATGGGTAAGTTGCAGACTTTCCCAGATTTCCTTTGCTGTTTCACAAGAGCAGATACGATTGTATTGAGATGGAGATAAAGCACAATAGAAAGAATAGATTGCTTTTGAATCCAAAGCTTCTCTTTTGGAGATCTCCGAGACACTATGCTTTGGTTCTTCTTTGCTACTTTATTTTGACGATGAGATTGTTGGATTTGCCCCATTCTGTACGACATCCCACATCAGTGGATTAGTAGATTTGATGAATGCCTTCATCTTGTTTTTCCTGATGTTGTAGTCTCTTCCATCGAAGTATGGAGGTCTGTGTTACTTTGACCTTCCACAATACCTGCTCCAAGGATGCTAGCCATTGAAGATCGTTAGCTTAGAAGTATACACTTCCAAAAACAAGCCTTAGGCTCTGATACCAATTGTTGTTCCTCGCTAGGCTATACACTTAGAGGGGGTGAATAGGTGTATATATCGAATTTCGATGAATAGTGGGGAATTGATAAAACAATCGAAATTGAGATAACACAAGTGATAGCAAAGTATTGCAGTGCTTCTGCCAGACGGTTAATAGATGCAGTTGATAGAGGCAGAAAGAGTAGGAAAGCGTTGCACACGAGATTATAGTGGTTCGGCTTTTGAGGGCCTATGTCCACTCTCCCACACTAACAGCCTAATGATTGGATTTCACTAAGTATCCGAATAAGAGATTACAGAAACACGAGTGACTGCTTGAACTTCCACTGCTTCAATAGAAGCGGACTATGCCTCTACCAATATTTTTCACTCAGTACTCTTTCTCTGCTTCACTCTCTCTTACGGGATTCACTAAGGTGCTTTTAGACAAACAATGAAGCTCTATTTGAATGAGGTCTGTTCTTTCTTGGTTCTCTTCCGTTCTTTGAACTTCGTGCTCTTTATAGTCCTCGTCCTCCAAGCTTCCCGCTGGACAGATCCACTCCGAGGATCAATCACTAAAACTAGACGTTGGTCGATTGACAAAGATAACTAGTCGTTTACGGTAAGATACACCAGAAATTTGGAAAGATATATTCGCCCATACAAATATATCGAAGACCTTTAAATAAAGAATCTAATTAAGGTATTTGCCTAAACATTGAATTGGCAATCAGGATAACCTTTGAAAGGAAAACCTTTAGGAAATCATTTTGATTGACACAATGACGATATGACTTAGCATCGAAATCTTTTTCCAGATCATTGACCGTTAGTGGGGAAGTTCGATCTGCTACAACAGAAAATAAGATTTAGTCGGAATATATAATCGAAGTATGTGAACGTCCACCCAATGTGCCTCTGCCATATGGTTTACCTGCTTCTATCAAGATGAATATGTTAGGGATAAACACAGTGAAATACATATCCTTCAAGTTCAACCAAATTCTATTTATCAAGACATGAATGGTTTTGTTTACGTCAAAATCAACAATAATTTCCTAATAGATTGGAGCGCGGGTGATGCCGCTTAACCAATGTATAATTTGCGAAGTTTTCCTAAATCGATCAACGACGATCGAGGCCGTCAGAACTAGTAATGAACCCTCGCAATTACATGACAACCAAAGTCATTTTATCTTGAGTCGTCCTAAGTGTGGCGAGAGTCACAGAGTCAATACGCGTGACGTCTACAAGAGCCGCTCGTTAGTTCGAGATAAACTGAAGATACGATCGACGAGAAATCGACCATGAAATGGAAGCTCGAATTGGCAATTGGAAACGAAGAATTTCAAAATTGGAAAAGGATTTGACGTCGCCTCACCAATGGGCATTCAAAATGAGAAAAAACGAAGTTTCGGACGAAAAGTGCCAAATGACCGTTTTGCCCCTCAACCTTTAACCTTGGCCTTAAGTTTATTAGAAGGGAAAAATAGTCATTTTGATCCTTGGAGCTGCCGAAGACTTGGATAAGAAGGAGTCAAAGATGGTCAAATACAAGTTGGACAAGTATTTACAAGACGACAAGTGTCGTCCTTAGATTGGCCATGCATTAATTGCCATTAAATGCAATCTTGACAAATTTGGCACCAATTATTTATGGAACACCTCCCCTAGCTCTCTTTCCCCCATCTCCATTTCCTTCAACTTTTCCTTCTTTTCCTCTCTAACAAGAAACTGCTCAAGAAGACAGATTCTACCCCTTTTGTTCGGTGTGCCCGAGCGCCACCTCCGGCTGTCGTCTTGTCATCTCCGACCACCAGAAGCTAGATCAATGTGTCCTTGACTAGTTCCAAGTGGAATTTTGTCATTTGTATAATTTTTTTTATCGGTGTGAGTCCGAGACCAAAACCGGACGGAATCCGCGTGAGCTGGGGTAATGCTTTCGTTTACCCTCTAAAAGGCTTCGTTTGTCTTCAAATTTTCTGTGGGAGCTTCATAATATATGGTACTCAAGTTGGATGAGCTATGGCCACAAGTTTAGTGGTGTTAAAATAGGATTTCATGGCTCATTATGAGTGATTAAAATAGGACAGATTCTGACCATTTGCACGTCGAAAGGGAACGGGATGAACGGAAGACCAAAAGAGGTGTTTTCGTTCCAAAACTCTTGGTGAGCCTCCTTAACCCATATATTAAGGTTCTAGAAAGATTATTTTGTGAGAAATTGGGACATAGGGTTGAGTTTTGAATTGATATAGACGGTTTGGATCAAACCGGTTTTTGTGGCTATTGCCCTATTCTGGCCGAACATATTGGGGGTTCTTTGATGGGTATTTTGACTTCAAAATGACTCAATAAGCTACTCAAAATGTTGATTGAGGTGTTAATGGGAAGTGTGTGAAGTGAATTGAGAATTAGAAGTAATTTAAGGGCTGTTGAGGTGAAAAACGTGAAGTGCCGACCGATTCGTCCACAAACGCGCACTGATTTTGAATTGAGTCGTTCTAAGTTGTCCGGTATCCAAATTGAGCTCCGTTTTCGCCCACATGTCTGTAAGATCTTGAAGTTTGAGATCCTGAAATTTTTTTCTCAAAAAGTCAGTAGAAAAATTGCATTTTTGAGAGAATGAACCTGGTCGTGGAGCCTAGAAAAGGGGCAGATTTGGTTGGAATGAAATTATGATGACTTGCCTTGATAGAACAACATGACATGCTTTGGAGCATCAAATTAACACTGTGACGGCTTGAGAATAAGGTGTTGAGTGCGAAATTAAAATATATGTGCAAGGGAATTGTGACATTTTGAATTTTCGCCCCTCGAGGCTTGAGATATGAAATGGAAGCTCGAATTGGCAATTGGAAATGAAGAATTTCAAAATTGGAAAAGGATTTGACTTCGCCTCGCCAATGGTCATTTAAAATGAGAAAAAGGAAATTTCGGACAAAAAATGCCAAATGACTGTTTTGCCCCTCATCCTATTACCCTTGCCTTTAAGATTGCATGAAGGGAAAAATGGTCATTCAAGGACCCCAAGAAGCTGCCGAAAATGGAGGGAGAGTGGAGTCAATGAAGTCAACACTTAGATGGCCAATTATTGGACCAATGCCCTGTGTCATCTCTTGGTTAAACCAAGCATTAAATGGCATTAAATGCAATTTTGGTAAAATGGTCTCAATTATTTGAGGGATGTCTCCCCTTGCAGCAAAAAATTCGTGCACCCCCTTCCTCCCCCACCATTTCCTTCAATTTTCCTCTCCAATTCCTCCATAGCCACTCTGCTCTCCTGACTTGTTCTGACCTCCCTGTTCGGTGAGCTCGAGCGGCACTTTCCGGTGTCCTTTTGAAGTGATCCGACCACCAGAGGTAAGATCTGTGTGTCCTTGACAAGCTCCAAGTGGAATGTTTTCATTTGGTTAAGTATTTTTACCTGTGTGAGCCCGAGACCAAAACCGGACGAAATCTGCATGAGCTGGGGTAAGGCTACGGTTTACCCTCTTAGAGGCTTCGTTTGTCTTCAAATTTTCTATGGGAGCTTCATAACATCTAGTACTCAAGTTGGATGAACTTTACCGCAATTTTGGTGGTGTTAAAATAGGTTTTCATGGCTGATAGTGGATGGTTAAAAATGGATAGATTCTTACTGTGGAAGGAGTGTAAAGGAACTGAGCTGTTCGAAGCTTTTATGGTGTTATTTCTCTCCAAGCTTTTTGGTGAGACTTCTGAACTTCTTGTATGAGGTATTGGCAAGTTGGTTTTGAGAGGAATTTAGGTTAAGAGGTGATTAAAGGGCTGTTAGGGCAGAAAACGTGAGGCGCCATTCAGTCTGCCCATAACGCGCGCCGATTTTGAATTGAGTCGTTTTAAGTCGTCCGGTATCCAAATTGAGCTCCATTTTCACCCACGTGTCCGTAAGATCTTGAAGTTTAAGACCATAGAATTTTTTCTCAAAACGTCAGTAAAAAAGTTGCAATTTACGTGAGACGGAACCTGGTTGTGGGGGGCTCAAATTGGGCGGTATTGGTGAATTGAGATTTTGGATTACTTGCCTTACTAGAACGGACCTTGGCATGCTTAGAGGAATTGATTTAATACTGTAATGACATGTGGATAACGTCTTGTGTGTGTTATTGAAGTGGTTGCGCAAGGGAATTGAGAAATAACCGAGTTTCGATGTGGTTTTCCTAGGCACGCCGTGAGAGGCATGTTTGGCCGTGAGCTTGCTGACCTAGGAGGGTCGTTTGATGTGAATTGTTAGCTTGATTAACGAGGTAAGTGTTCTTTAAACTTTTACTTGAACACTAGGACACTGCTGGACAGATTGGTTGGATGAATGGACTGATTGGTGAAGCGTGTGGCTTAAAATTACTTGATGCAATAGTGTGATGATTATATTATGATTGATTGATTCATGAGTGCATATTCATGTGATGCCTTGATGCGTTAAACGCGGGGCTTGAGTAAATCCTGAGGCGTATTGATGCGGGATTTGACCTGAGGCATATTGACGCGGGTCTATGAATGGCAAGTGGTGTCCTGAGGCGTATTGACGTGGGATTTGACCTGAGGCATATTGACGCGAGTCTATGAAAGGCAAGTGGTGACCTGAGGGGTTATTACATGGGTCCTGAGAAGCATTATGTAGCATGATGTGTTATTACGCGGGTACTGATATTGAGAATTGAGTTCCATGATGATGATGGCCGGACATGAGTGTGTGAATTGAGCTTGGCATGCTTATTTTGTTGAGAAATTCACATGGAACATGACTGAATAAATGATGTGGGTAATGGAAAGTCATGTTAGCGTGCATGTTTATATGGTAGTGGCACTTGATTGATAAAGGCACTCGAATTAGTAGGCCTCAGATTGGCAAGTGAGTGATTAGTTAATTGATTTCTTGACCTTGTGAATTGAAATGGCCAGAGTGCGCTGATGCAAATAATTAGCCAGAGTGCCCCTAAGAAACACATCGCGGCCCGGGAGCCCCTAGCGATGAGGATTGTGATATCATTGTAATAACCCTGAAATTATGAATTCATTCCGTGATAGCTTGTGAAGCTTGGTCTTAATAAGAGTGATGTGCTTAACTATGATTATGACTCATGCTAATTATATGAGATATTTGATATTTGAATAACATGTGCCAATGCCAAGATGAGCTTCTGCATATTGCTTTGTGGCATAGTCTGGGGGGACTGGCGGTCAGGTCTAGGTTTAGGGTTCGCTTACTGAGATTTATATCTCACCCCGTTGGGGATTAACATTTTTCAAGTCCCAGGCGAAGGTACATCAAAGGTCATCAAGATTTGATGTTTGAGGAAGAAAGTATAGGATGTGGATTCATATATTGTGCACTACTTCCTGTCCTAAGTCATTTGAATTTTGTATATGTGTGGAGATGTATTCTCGCTTCCATCTATTTGTCGGACTTTATGAGTTGTAACCCGAGGGAACTTGGGAGTCAATTGAAGGATCAAGGTTTGGGGCGTGACAAGAATTGAGAATCGGATGAGTTTTGATGTGGAATTGGTGAAATTCTCTAGGACCGTACGTGATCCTTGTTGGCTGAGGGCTTGCTGAGCTAGGTAGCTCATGGAATATGCTAGCTTACTTGAGGAGGTAAGTGTTCTCTAAACTTTTACTTGAACACAAGGACGCTACTGGATAGATTGGTTGGCTTGAATTGATTGTTTGGCAAAGCCTATGGCTTGAATTGCTTGATGCAATTGTATGGTGTTTATATGGTGATATGCCTTGTGATGTAAGTGGCTATTGAGCCTTAGTTTCGTGTGAATTGGCTATAGTGCCTGTGCTATATAAGCGGCTATAGTGTCGATGTTATATGAATGGGCTATAGTACCCCAACGATCAATTGACCTGTGGCCCCGGAGATCGCATTGGCTGTGAGCCCAGTAATGACGATACCGATTGGCTTGTGGCCCCAGTGGTATCAGTTGGCTGTGAGCCCTGAGTAAGAATGACGATACTGATTGGCCTGTGGCCCCGGTGGTATCAAGTGGTTACGAGCCCCAAAAGTACCGATTGGCCTGTGGCCCCAGTGGTACAATGTGACTGAAAGTTGAGACGATACCGATTGGCCTGTGGCCCCGGTGGTATTAAGTGACTGTGAGCCCTAAAATGATAATTGACTGTGAGCCCAAAGGTACCGATTGGCCTGTGGCCCCGGTGGTACCTGATGATATCGATTGGCCTGTGGTCCCGGTGATATCAATTGGCAAGGGTGCTAGAGAAGTACATTGCGGCTGAGAGCCAGTTGAGGAGTGGTTGTGAAAATTATGATGCTTATGTGTATTGGTTTATGTGCTATGTGTTTTGAGCTTTTGTATATTGCTTTGTTGTGTAGTCTGGTGGGACTGGCGGTCAAGTCCATGTTTAGATTTCACTTACTGAGATTATATATCTCACCCCGTCGTGGGACAACATTTTTTTCAGGTTCCAGGCGAGGAAGCAGGGCTTTTTTCCAAACTAAGTGTAAAAAGAAAAGTATTTACCAAAACGGGTGTCTTTTTTTTTTATTTACCAAACCAGGGGCCGCTCGGCAGTCTTAGTGCCCAGCAGCCCCCCGGTCGGCAGTGAAAACGCCGGTCGGGGTTCGCCAGTCCCGATCGGTAGTATAACTGCCGATCCGGGTAACCGCTTGGCAGTATAACTGCCAAGCGGGTACGACCCTTTTTTTTTTGTTGCCGAGCTGGAGCAACTTTACTTACATTTCACTAATGCAGCATAAGAAGTGGAGGTGTGCCTATGATATTGTTTGTAATGGTGCAGTGCCACTGAGCCAAAAATTTGCTAGGATAACATTTCGTCGCTTATAAGTGAACGACAAAATCAAATTTCGTCGCAAATAAGCGACAATATTCTTACCGTAAAACTTGGATGGCCAAGCACCTTGATCAAAGGTACATATGCAGCTTTATACAGCAAATGGTCTCCACCCAACCAAATATGAAAATCAAGACAATGATGGCGGAAATTCAAGATAAAATGAACTTCCAACCTACTTACCGTAAAACTTGGATGGCCAAGCAAATGGCGATTGCCAACGAATTTGGAGGGTGGGAGGAGTCATACGGTAGGTTGCCGAAGTGCATGAACGCAATTGTGAAAGAGAATCCGTGTTCTCATTTTGTGATTGAGCGCAAAATGACCGAGAATCAGAGCTGCCCGGCTTTCGACCAGATGTTTTGGACCTTCAAGCAGATGATTAACGGTTTCAAAGCATGTAGTCTTGTGATATTTATTGATGGTACTTTTTTGTACGGGAAATACTTCGGAACGCTCCTTTGTGCGGCCTCACTCGATGGAAACAATCATAATTTTTCATTGGCATTTGCAGTGGTCGAACGGGAAAATGGTGACAATTGGCGGTGGTTCATGGATATGTTGCGAAGATATGTCACCAGAAGGGATAACATTTGTGTGATATCAGACAGGCATCCCGGAATTCGACAAGCAATGGAGACAGAACACTGGCGTCCTCTACATGCCCATCATAGATATTGCATTCGTCACATTGTCAGCAACTACAAAAAGATGTTCAAAAATGACGATGGCAGAAGACATCTCGAGATGGCAGGTAAGCATTACAATTCGAAAATTCAAAGTAATTACGTGTTCACAAATGTTACCACAATGTGCCAATTATTGTCCTAATGTGCAGCTTATGCGAGTGAACCGCGTAAGTTCGATAACCTCATGACCCGAATTAGGCAGTTCGATCCACCCACTGCTGAATGGTGTGATCGGATTCCAAGTGAGAAGTGGACGATGGCGTACGATGGAGGAAAGAGATATGGGTCGATGACCACAAATTTAGTTGAATCAGTGAACGGCATGCTGAAACCCATTCGTGGTCTCCCAATAACGGCCATGGTCGAGAAGATATTCTACATGTTGTCACATTATTTCAACACGAGGAGTAATACGTACACGATGCAGCGGGCCAGCGGATTTGCGGGTGAAACGCTCCGAGAAAATGGTGAAAAAGAGAAGAAGCATCACATCAGATGTTTTGACTCTAAAAGAGGGGTTTACGAAGTGAAAACTGGATTTAATAGAAGCAGAGGATGTGGGGGCAACAAACACAAAGTGCGCCTAGACGTCCGAACGTGCACTTGTGGGAATTTCAACAATTGAAAATTCCTTGTTCCCACGTACTTGCAGCATGCCAATTTCATTCAATTAATCACGAACCATTCGTCGATGAATGCTATAGGTTGGAAAAAACCATTCAATGCTATCCGTACATGTTCAATCCGTTAGGGTATCCAGCATACTGGGATGAGGTTAATGAGGAGCCATTGGTGCCAGACCGTCGCCGTATTAGGAAGAAAGGAAGGCATCGTGCGTCCTGGATACGTAATGAGATGGATTTTAAAATGCCAAGCGGTAGCAATTCGTAAAACTGCTGCGGCATTTGTGGAAAATCAGGGCACAACATACAAACGTGTAGATTCAGATCGGACCAAGAATATATCACGGTTGTGTCATTTATGTAGATTTTTCTGATGAAGCTTTTGTAATATTATAATATCGTTGAACAATCATAATTTTCGTGTCAACTGCACGTGCATGTCTATATCATGTAGGGTCATGATAACCGATCTTGCTCTTTTTCTTCTAAAATAACAATCGAAAATTACTATATTCAATCCACTCCTTTTCGAAGAAAAATGTCGTTGCTCTTACGATGTACACAAGGAATCGTGTGTGCGGGACGCGACGTTTAATGCCTAAAAAGAGAGATTTAGGAGTAGCAGATGGCATACGTTTTTATTCATTCAGGGTCACGACAAGGTGCCTCAGCTGAAATTGCAAGAGAGACATTTACCGACAATGATTAAAAGAGGGGCAATCAAATCAATGAGGGAATGACCTATCTTGCCCTCATCTTTCTTTGGAAATAACGAAAATCAGATGGACTCAACATGGTCTTCGTTGCAAACAACCCTCCGTAGTCCGCGCAAGCTTTTCTCTGAATCTGACGCGATCACGGTCCCTAAGCTCAAGACGATGGGAGGCAGAGTTTTTGCGTCCGAAGCTCCCCATTTTTTCAAGATAGTTCTCTCTGATTCACTCCAAAATGGCCGGCTCGTAATCTCACTTCTTCTGTTTTTGTGCTTTTGTTGTGGTTTCTTCTGTATTCTAAGCTTGTCAATTTTCACTCTTCTTTTTTAGGGATTTCCATGAAATTCTGGCACGAGACGAATTTTGCAATGATAAAATTCGTTGCGACCAAGAATTGTTTATTTCGTCATTTGCTAAGACATTTACGACGAAATTTGATTTCGTCGCTTATTTGCGACAAAACTAGCAACGAAGAAATTATATTCCGTGTCATAAGAATATCGTCGCTTATTTGCAACGAAATTTGATTTCGTCGCTCGCTTATGAGCGACGAAATGCTATCCTACCAAATTTTTGGCTCAGTGGCACTGCACCATTACAAACAATATCATAGGCACACCTCCACTTCTTATGCTGCATGAGTGAAATGTAAGTAAAGTTGCTCCAGCTCGGCAATGCCGAGTGGGCACCCAGATCGGCAGTTATACTGTCAATCGGGACTGGAGAACCCCGGCCGGCTTTTTGACTGCCGACCAGGGGGCCGCTCGACACTAAGACTGCCGAGCGGCCCCTGGTTTGGTAAATAAAAAAAAAAGACGCCCGTTTTGGTAAATACTTTTTTTTTACACTTAGTTTAGAAAAAAGCCCCGAGTAAGCATCAGTTGGCCAAGGATTGGCATTGGAGGAAGTAGTTAGTTGAATGATTGTAAGATATTTTGTGACCTTAGGGTTTGGAATTATTTTTTGTGGATTAGAAATTGAACCCCTAGTATTTGACTACAGGAACCCTGATGTTCATTTATTCATATGAGAAGTGTACTTTGTTCCTGTCCCAAGTCATCTTGTTATTGTCAAGGTGGAGTTGATTCTCGCTTCCATAAGTTTGGTGGAATAGTATGATTGAAGGCCGATGAATCCTAGACAACACCTAATGAATGGTAAGGCATTGGTGGGATTGACGTGGACCAAACGGGTTCGGGGCGTGACACACACACACACACACACACACACACACACACACACACACTCTCTCTCTCTCTCTCTCTCTCTCTCTCTCTCTCTCTCTCTCTCTCTCTCTCTCTCTCTCTCTCTCTCTCTCTCTCTCTCTCTCTCTCTATTATGTTCGTCCTCTCAACAGAATGAATTCTCCTTCATTCTAGAATGCCTCTCAGGGCTATATCGAATTTTCGATTTCCCGCTCGATCGAGGGAGCTCCACCGACTTGAATCGCACGTGAGGTCACGTGCTTTTAGGTCCAAACGGCGTTGGGGATGATGGGCATTCCGTCCAGCACCGTTTAGTTCTCCGGCGAGTTCAAGCTCACGCGAATTTGGAATGGATTTGTACTGAATTTGACTTTTGCAGGTCCTGCGAGATTGATCGGCCAATTGCTCCCTGCTCCGGCGACCTTTGGTCACGATTTTGGTGTCAATCGATGGGGAATGGCTTGAAGAATTAAACCCCCACCAATGCTTCTTCAATTGTAGTTGATTGGTCGATCAATTTTGCTATCAAAATTCGGCCTTGCATTGTCCATCTGCACGGGAGTTTGGGGAAGAAGATGACATTGTAGCGGACCGATTCGACCGGTCTTGTCACGCCCCGCTCACCAAACGAGCGCGCCACATCCGCTATCGCCGTTAGTTATCCCAGGATACACTCTCAACGGCCTAATGGACATGGGACTCGCATGCAGAAAACAGAAGAAAACTTCGCATCCCCAAGATTAAAACTTAGAATGAGACACGGGCTAGAAGCATATACATTCACTAACAGTGAGTCTGTACAAAGGTGAGAACCAGGAAAAACTAACATCACTGACTAGAGTCGAGGAAACAAAAAAACAACAAAAGACTGCCACTAAGTCAACAAAAAGCCATCCTTCCCAAAAAGTCACCTTAAAGTCCCACGACGTCCAAGCTTGCTAAGTCATACTGCTATCCCCAAGAACGTTCGTGTCATCCTCTAGATCGCCCAGACGTATGGGAAGCATCTTCAAGTCTTGTGATCTGTAAGAAAAATGGGTGCCACGAAAGGGTGAGACTTACGTCTCAGTGGGCTATCCTAACCCTAAACTAGGCCATCCGTCCAACCGAACCAAGTAAACATAGACATGTACAATCTATAAACAGGGGCAAGGCATAACAATCACTTATGGCATCAAGTCGTTCTTCCATAAAAATATCAATCAAAACATCCAAGCACGCATGACCAAGCTTCCACACTAGTTTAATGAATCATAACATCTCATGAAATAAAAAAATTTTCAGTCACAACTCCGCATTCACTCCGCCTCCTGCACATCATGTTTCTCTACCCCGTGTCATATAGGCACCTCAGGGTATTTCTCATTTCACAATCCCGTGTCATATAGGCACCTCAGGGTGTACTCAGTTACCATGTGACTCCTTGGTTCAACAGCCTATCTCCTCCAGCAGTTCGACTCAAGTCGAAATAATCAACACAATAAACATTTAATCTCATCTCATCACGAGGAACTTTAGGCATAAGACATGAAACAGAGTTTGCCACAACCAAACGTGCTTTATTACAACATAAGATTTAAGAGTAGTCTCATGCCACCACATAAGCCAACAAGGCACTCATACTAGCACGTCATCAATTCTATCGCGAAAACACAATTTCATGGCAAACTAGAGCTTATGGCATCATTCCTCATCAAAGTCATTCGACTTTCATTCAATCAAGCAATACAAGTTAATACATCCATCGATTTCCCAATGAAACCGTCCATTTGCGTCGAGATGTTCTAATAAAAGGTTAGGGGTCACTCACATTGGTTCCAACTAGCAAAATATCACCAAAATCCCTTCGCCAAGTCCGGTTTCGAACCAAAATGCCGCTGTCCAAAAAAAGGGCAGCAACCCGCTTAGGAGTAATTCGCCGATTCAATTATTTTAACCATCCAAACTTCAATTCCACACATCGTGCTCTTCATTAACCCCTCAATTAACACTATAGTATGCCTCAACGATGAATTATAAGCAAGGCGACACCAAAAGTAACCCCAAACAGAACCGGTTTTCACAAGACCTCACTTGAACAGAACCGATTTTGCTCAATCCTCAACAAACAGCCCACTAATCATCTATAAATCCCAACTAATCACAAATTCCTCTTGCTAACACATAGTTCTAGGTATTAAGAAGCCTCACCTAAAATTTGAGCTCAAGCCGACACCAAATGAACTGAATGGCGCCGGCTCCCCTTGGTCTGTAAGTGGACAAATTCTATCCTTCAAACACAGCAATGGTTCGAGGTCAAAACGTTACTCAAATCTGTCCAAATTTTGACAGCAACTCAATATATATGTCTACTAAACGTCCACAAATTTTGAGCGCGAAATTCATCCTTTTAGGGGTCCAACGAAATACAAACAGAAGCCTACCTCCTATTGTGTCAGTTTCCGCCGACTTGCAGAAGATTGGCCGGCCGGAGCTCCACAGATGGCCAATCGCTGCGATTCCACTTGGAATAGATCGGAAAGAGGTCAAGCTTCCCGGTGGTGGTCGGCTCAAAGGTTGGTTGTCGCCGGTCGACGAGCAGGGCGGCGGGGAAGGCGACGGGAAATTCTGGTCGGGCAGAACCGAATCTGTTCGTAAAAGAGAAAGAGGAAGGAGCGATGGAGATGAAGATGCAGATGATGGTGTCGTGCAAAATGGGCTGATGAAGGAGAGAGAGAGTGGTCTTGACCACTTTGTCAACTCTAGAAGCTTCATGCTTAGTGGAGAATTAATGTGACTCCAAGACTTAATGACACTTGTCCCATGTGTATAATATCCATCTTTTTCTTCCATTTCTGCCCCCTCTTGTTCGGTTGCTACATGAGGAAATTACATTGACCAAAATACCCTTGTCCGATTAACAAAATGAAGTTTACGCTCGAGGGGCAAAATCGTCTTTTCACACCCTTCGTCCAAAAATTCAATTTTTCGCCAAATTTTCATTCTCGACTAGGCGTCGTCCAATCCAAACTAATTGTTACAATTCTTCATTTCCTTTTTCTATTTCCGAGACCCCATAACATGATCGATTTCTCGTCGTCGTAATTTCGATTTATCTCAAACTAACGGGCGGCTTTTGCGGACGCTTCGCGTATCGACTCTGTGATTCTTATCACACTTAGGAAAACTCAAGTACGACGATTTTGGTTGTCATGTAATCGCAAGGGCATATTACTAGTCTCGACGGCCGCGATCGTCATAAATCGATTTAGGAAAAATTTGCAAATCATACGTTGATTAAGCGGCATCACCTGCGTTCCAATCATATAACACTAGCAACGGATTCTTTAATCGTTTTCTGATTGGCCTCGGTTCTAAATATCCCTCGACGACCCTTATGGTCAAAATGCCGTTTTCTCATCGAATTTCCTAGGTCCACGTACCTCGTCGCGCGTTAGCCTTTCCCCTTCGGTTAGTTAACTCTTGACTGATCAGGTCGAAGCGAGATATACTGAAATACTTCGATAGATATCTTGCAGTCAAAGGTCTCGGAATGACAGGAAAATCAAACTGTCACAGGTTTGACCGGGCGGTCTAACCAGTCAGAATCGATTCTGATCTAATTTTCAAAATTAATCGCAATTCGACTGAGAATTTTTGCAATTAAACCTCATAATCAAACTTATGACATGAATTTTATCCAAAAATGTGTTTTTGCCCAAAAATTCTAGCCAATTTCTATAAAACCCCCAAATTTTTATTTAATTACAATTCAAGAAATTGTGGAATTGAGGGCTTAAACAGTCAAATTGGACCAAACCACCCATGCCAATCGACTCCTAATGATGAAAAATATTGCGCAGTGTCTTTAATTTTTAAATGTAGCCTTTGAATTGAAAGTAGTTTCAATTATGCCCAAATTCAAGGGCTAAATTTGCATCATCGTATCTGACTTCTCCCCAGACAATGGTGCATGTAGTTTCATTTGATACAAATAATCTTCTATCTGCATCTTCCAGAAACCAAAGACATTCCCCTCAAATTTGTCGATTTTCACTTTATCTTCTTCTGCCGCCATCGATTCGCTTCAACTCAAGCAAAGCCTTGCTCTGATACCAATTTTTGCGCGGAACAAGTGATCGAACGATAAAATAGATAGAACGTGTAAAGTAAATTGAACATTAGATGTACGTGGTTCGATCGTAAAGACCTACGTCCATAGGGAGAGCAGCAACGAATTCCACTATAGAAGGCAAAATGACCAAAATAGTCCCTAAACTTTTGCAGATTGTGCAATCGGGTCCCTGAACTTTTAATTTGTTCAATTTAGTCCCTGAACTTTGGTAGAATGTGCAATTTGATCCCTAAACTTTTGACTTGTTCAATTTAGTCCCTAAACTTTTAGTAAATGTTCAATTTAGTCCATGGACTATATGAAAATATTCAACGTTATCTTCGATCTTACATTAACAAAAAGGACTATATTGAACATTTTCCTATAATTCAAGGACTAGATCGAACATGCACTAAAAGTTTAGGGACTGAATTGAACAAGTCAAAAGTTTAGGGATCAAATTGCACATTCTGCCAAAGTTTAGGGACTAAATTGAACAAATTAAAAGTTTAGGGATCAGATTGCACATTCTGCCAAAGTGCAGGGACCATTTATGTAATTATCCCACTATAGAACAAGTGATACACGGAGATTACAGATCACACTCGAGTTACACAAGCACACTCTTGGTGTTTCCCAGTCAGAATTACATCCAAGAACACATTTAGCCCCAAATTCCTAGCGAAATAATCTCTCAAACTCGCAAAGAAATTAAAACACATATCTAACCTCAAGATTTAGCCAATCCGAATTTCCTGTTTCAGTAGCCAAATCCCCCAACGCAGCTTCGGATTATATTTTGCTAGATTCGGACGTCCGTAAATATATCTAATCCAAAATATTCAAATTGAGCTTCGGGTTCAAACTCGAGACCATTATAACAGCCTATGTGAGTAAAAACCCAAAGCCAAAATCCCAAGCAAAACTCCTGCGGTTAGATCCGGCAAATGTGCCTAGAAGAACGGCTTTCCATCGAAATCAAAACTCGGAGGCTGTCCTTGTTTGGACACCAACATGGACAAATTCAAAACGAGACCAAAGCAGGAAAGAACCGTTCTCCTGTTTTCTCACCATAACGAAGAGATTCTTCAATTTTTCTTTTCATTTGTCCTGACGCATCGCCTTTAACTATTCAGCGGTAAAAATTATTACAATCAACCGAATCAGGATACACTGATTGGATATTACGAGACGTTTTTTTTTTAAATAATGAGGTGGCCTTTAAGATATTGATGTCCACTTGTTGGAGACTTGAATCCAATGGATTACATAAACAAAACTCACCAACTTGATCCTCGAGCACTTACAAATATGGGCTTTTTTCTTTTTTGGGTCACATACAAATCTGGGGTTAAGCATAATTCTTTTTGTGTGTGGATGTGTAAAGATAAGTCTTCTTTGCACCACTTATTATACTTTAAGAAAACGAAAAAAAATTATCATATTATTGAGGTTCAACAATTGCAAGACAGGACTTAACCCAAAAAAAAATAAAAAAATTGCAAGATAGGATGTTAAGTAAACCCGATCATTTTATCATAAAAAACAAGTGTATGTCGAATTCAACATAATTTCTTAAGAAAATATAAACCCTAGTTCAATGGGATGGTTTTGCTTCTTTTGATAATTGATTTGCGTATGTTTGATGTGGCTGGGATGGGAACCCCATTGGAATATTCTTGAATAAAGCCAATTGCGTATTGGCTATATCTTAATGAAAGAGCGGTCCTACTAGGCACTCCACTAACATAATAAAAGCGAAATAAAGGAAGGCGAATATTGGATTATTCGTTTCATTTATAAGAGTTTAGGAAAAAGAGAAAGCGATAGAGACAAATTTATGCTACAAGTGATAAGATTACATTTTCTTCTCATGCTTTGGGATGATTCAAATGAAAATGCCGGTGAAATCCTTGGGTGTGGACTATGGATCTCGGTAATCTAACCTTAGTTAAGGGTTGAACTAAACCCCAGTCAATTGCAAGATACTCTTATATTTTTCGTTTGTGCTTTTTTAAATTCAATTTACATTGATATATCATATATACTAAACAATGAATATAATATGATATGAACATATCTGGCTCTATTACTGCGATTCACAAAACACATGACAGGATATGGCAAAATCCCTGGATTTCATATCTGTTGACACCTAGATTTTTTATTTGTGTAAGCATAAAAAAATGAGAATTAGTTATAATTCTCACAAAAATAATTTCGCATGCATTGCATATTTTCTGTCATTCATTTGGCATTTAGGATAGAGTGAGTCAATTGAGTTTAAATTTATCGGATAAGCAAATCAACGATGGCAAGATGAGCGAGCTCCTATAGTACAATGGTTCCTATAGTACAATGGCAGTTGATGACGATGGTCAAAGAGCTTCGCGAGTTGGACAACACAAGTAAGGACGAGTGATGATAATAGTCTGAGTGAGGATACATGAGAGCATAATAAAAAATCCTACCCATTGTCCATCAACGAAGAATAAACATGAGGGACTCACTAATTATTGCTCCACCACCTTGAAAGAAGAGACATCAAAAGAAAGTGGGAGACAAGGGTATTCAAAAGAAATGCAATTCACGTTGGGGGCCATGCATGAGATGCTCGGCAGCGAGGAGATGGACTTTTTTTTTATTTTGGGGAACCTCTCTCTCTCTCTCTCTCCCTCACAAGCCACGCAAACTCTCCTTTTTTTTGTTTCTTTTTGATCCTGAGACCCATTCGGTCTCCTTCCCCAACCACTGATACACCTCTTTCTCCATCCTTCGCCACATGAAAAAAAAAAACAAGAGGCGCCCACAAAAATTTTTCCTCGGGCAACAAATTTCTCATATCCGGCTAGAGAGTGCCGACAAGTCAGAATTTCGGAGAACAAAGCGTGGAACAGGAGAATAAGAGATGGTAACACGAGAGAGGTATAAACGAGTTGAAGCTCTCTTCCCTATGGTCCTGGCTTACGTCCCCAGCTTCAACGTCTTCGGCGCCAACTCCAAACGTTCTCAAGCGGGACTATAGACGATCAAAGCGTCCAGCCGCTCATCACTGCTCACAGCGACAATGAGCCGCATCGGCCTCGCCTTCCGACAGCCACTTTTCATCACCAAAGTCCCATTCTATCCGCAATCGATCGAGCAACATCCTGTGCCCCCTTCACCAGATCAGGTGGTTTCGACATGGACTTCCAATTGATCATTATCGAATCTATCAAGTCTTTGATGGTCTTTCGGAGCTAGCCGCCGCATATCTACACCTTGCTCCAACCAAGACTTATGAGGAAAGCGACAAGAGAGGAGGTTTTCTTTTTTTTTCCTTTTAATTTTCTGTTATGATTATTTTCTGTGCAGATCCTCCTTGGTGTACTTTTGGTCGTCGAACAGCCCACAGCATCGACAAGTCTTAGTCTTCATCTCAGTCCATCTCACACTCCTTGGCGTACTTTTGGTCTTCTCGTTGACCATCGAAGAACCAAGTCATTTTCCAGAAAGTTTGATGATCCACCAAAGGAGAAACACACGAGAATTGAGAGAAGAAAGCTTGGTCGCATACTACTTCGTCGTTGGAAATCAGGGAGGCCACAAGAGACAAGTCTTCGCTTGACGTCTTCTGCAGGTTCTGAGAAGCACCATGGAGAGGACTCGATATTGAAGCCATCGCAGATTTTGAAGAAAGAGCACACGGCCATGAGATGGAAGGAGGAGGAGTCGGGTGGAAGCCAAGAGTTCCTCGACCAAAGAACGGACCGAACCTCGTCGGAGCCGTGACTCGTGGCCTTCGACGGACGACGTCGTACGGTCGAAACCGCTCAGTCATCACGACAGCCCGTCGCCAACCTTCGCCCTATACCGACGACGCCAAAATCCGCTGAGGCTTATAAGCCTTCGTTGTCCCATTTTAAGCGAAACTGAAGTTGAGGAACCATCCTCCAAGCTTAGCGAGGTCCCGAGGAAGCTCCAGAACCGATCTACGTGTCCTTTCATCGCCGAGTCAGGTAATTATCCCGAACGAGTTCTCGCTTGGCCTCTAATGGCATATCTTCATCCAGACCGTGGTTCTTTAAGATATTTCGTTTAAATTACTCCTGATGCATCCCTGCTTCCCCCATGCCCTTCGTTTGTTTGTTTGTGGCATGAATTTCGTCGGGCCGGCCTCGGATACCCGGATCGGCCGTGAGCTCGAGAGCATGTTTCGGACCAAACCGAAGCTCACCGACGGCCAGGTAAGTCTTTGTAACCTTCTATGATGCTTCCCGATCAATTTATTTAGGTAGTTAACGCGTAGAACGGCCAAAACCAGGCCTCGCCGGAGACATAGCTTCGGCCGGAGATGGCAGGCTAGTCAGTTGATGATCTGCTGTGTCGAGATTCATATATGTGGTAGAGGAGATCGGTACGAGTTCAATGGCGTTGGTTTCGTGCAATTTGGACGTCGGAGGGCCGAGATATCGCCCTCCGACGAGGCGCCGGCGAGGGAACGCCGGCGCCGGTCGTCTTCTCCGACAAGGCGTTGACCGGTCAACGCTTGTTGACCTGGTCAACGCCAACGTGGCGCTGACGTGGTAGCCACGTGGCGGCCACGTCAGCGCGCAGCATTAATAGGAAATAAAAAAATAAAAAATAATCCGACGGTCCAGGGAGAGCCACGTGTTTCGATCTGAGACGTCCGTCCGAAACTCACGGAACGGCGTCGTTTTGATCAAAGGGGAAGTGGGCCGGGTCTGGGTCGCGGATCCGGGCGTGGGCCGGGTCATCCGACCCGGTCCGTTTTTTATTATTATTATTATTATTTTTAATAATAAAAAATAAAAAAATTCAAAAATTCAATAAAAAATAGAAAATCATAAAAAAAATTAAAAAAAAATTCGGAAAAATTCTAAAAAATTCCAGAAAATAGGAAATGGCCACATTCAATTGGCCATTACCTATTCCGGGTCATTTGACCCCCCGATCTTTCCAGAAATGACGGTTTTGCCCTTCCAAAAAAATTCTAAAAAAATCCAGGAAAATCCAAAAAAATAGGAAATGGCCACAGTCAATTGGCCAAGGTTCATCCCGGGTGTTTTGAACCCGATCATTCTTAAAAATGACGATTTCGCCCTTTGGGCGAATCGTCTTCTAAAAATTGACGATTTTGCCCTTCGGGCTAAATCGCCTCCAAATCTTCCCATTTTACCTCGGTCCTAAATCACGCCTTCCCTAAGCCCTTATGGCTATACTATGAGGTCATGTGATGTGAATTGACGTGCATTGATGTGATTTATTTATGCACTTAATTGCGCTTTCATTTAAATTGATTGTGATTGATAGGAATAGTCTTCCAATCTGCATGAAACCCTGAATTAAACCTACCTCACCCGAACTTGCGCATGCATGAACTCTTAGCTAGGAACATCACTCGCGTTAGGTACCGAAAGGGCGTTGGTAATGACACCAGCGTAACCAAGTCCCCGAACCCAAAATCTCTGGTTCCGCAGAACTGATCGATCTCTCCCAATCGGTCAGTAAGGTTTCCGGTCTACCCTCCAAGAAAGACCGGTGGCGACTCCAAATGCATGCACAATTTGCACATGCCACCACGACCACACTGAAGGTCGAAAGCGATCGACTCTTATCGTCGAATCCTTTGAAAAATACTCCCGCCGCGATTTGGTATGGGCCTGGGAGGGCCCGCGCCGATCCAAGACCCGCGATCGGTAATCTATTAGCCGCGTCCGCTTCCGGACGGGTCGCGACAATATCCTATCCAATCCTATCCAATCCTGACTAAAAATCCAGGCGAACATACGCAGGTGTCCAATTAAAGATAGAAAAAGACCGATGTCAGCCACCTTAATCAAGACAAGAACGGTGACTTATAAGCACTCTATATTAGAAAAGAAAAGAGTCCATCAACTTGCTTAGTTATTGATGGGAGTACACAGTAGAAGTCTGATATCTTTGCCCAAAGAAATCATCAAGAGAAAACCCAAGTCCAAGTCCGAGTTCGTTAATATATCCAGTCAAACCCATCTTCACTCAAAAGTTTTAGCTAATGAATTATGCCAACTTGGATATATTAACTACTCTACATCACATTAATTCTCCAATGTGAAACTTCTTTAATACAACGTACTCATAATTCTTTAATATAACTCACATGTGCATCCCCATCACGTGTGAGCTCCGGTGTTAGGTTTGTTCCCCCTTAATCCAAGTATCCTTCCGCAACAACTTGTCTCAACTTGAACCTTCATACCCATCGGCCCTGCGTTGCTACACCATAATGCCAACTGGCCCGTAAATCGCGTTGGCCACTCCATCAACGCCCGTCGAGCCCATGTTGCAAAACCACAATGCCACATCGGCCCGAAAATCGTGTTGGTCACCAGATTACTTCCTTGAGATATTCACTAAACACTGAAATTGATTGGATGCCTACCAATCAACCATCGGTTTTACTATCATTTGTTGGGAGTGCACAGCGGAAGCCTGATTCCTTTGTCCGAGGAGATCATCAAGAGAGAGCCCAAGTCCGAGCCCGTTAATATATCAAGTGTAAACCCACATTTACTAAAAAGTTTAAGCTAATGAGTTATAGGTCAACTTAGATATATTAACTGATCCACACCATATTAATTCTCGAATATGAGATTTCTATAATACAACTCACACGTGCATCCTAACAGTTATACTGTCATTTCTATTGCTTTCATGTTAACGTGGATGAGTGATTTTTATGTTGATGGAAGCATCATGGTAGGAGTGAAGGCTAGTTAACTTCATTAAATTAGAAAAACCGATAATGTTTAGAAAGGCTATTTCAACCCTAAATCGATAATGCAGATATTGACATGTAAAGAAATACTTGTTCGATGATGTTGGCATGGTACGGAGTCATAGGAAATTTTTATTGATATTTTTTGAATTTTTATTTTCATTTTTTTCTTCTCTTCTTCATCAATCAGTCGTTGCATGCTAGCTAGCCAGCCGTACGGCGGCAGTGATTTTCGAATAAAAATTAGCCGGAAGGATTAAATTGACATAAATGCAAAATATTTAAGATTGGACTGATAAAAGAAAAAAAAAGGTTTATGATTGAATTGGCCTCATGCAACAGATCTAGGAACTTTTTGGCAATTATCTCAAACAAAAAGGAAAGAAGTAAGTTGGAGGTTCTTACTTTTAGGGATTATATATATATATATATATAGACACACACACACACACACACAAGTTTCATGTGCCAGTTGCCGAAGAAATAACTTGCTTGCTGGCCAGCCAATGAATATTTCACCGACCATGGAACTCAAGCACTTCTTAAAGACTTATTCGTCACTTGAAGCCCTTATTTAAAAGGGGAAAAGCCACCAGAACTCCTAACTATACCCATTATGGCATATTTATTCTAAACTTTTCTTTGTGAAATAAAAAATTCTAAATTTTTGTTTATGTGACACATTTACCCCAAACTTAATCAATGTGACACATCTATCTCAAACTTTTTTTGTGACATTAAGAATACTAAATTTGTATCCATGTGACACATTTACCTCAAAATTTAGGATATATATGTCTCAAGCCCACAACATTGGGATTTTTTGTGTCACAAAAAGATAATTTGGAGTAAATGTGTTATGCTGGTATAAGTTTGGGATTTTTGTGTCATAAAAAATATTTGAGGTAAATGTGTCTGACGGGTACAAATTTAAGATTTTTAGTGTGACGAGAAATTTTTTTATGGTAAATACGTCAGGATGGTCATAATCTAGGATTTTTGGTTTTGTTTTCGCTATTTAAAAAGGTCCATTCTATCTTATGGACCATCTTTTGAGAAACTAGCCCCCCATAAACTCTTATTTGAGAGTGAAACCATGAAATTATACTAAAAGTAAGAATCTTTATTATAACGAAACTAATGGTTAGATTAGAATGTCAATAATGATTATTAGGTTAGATGTAACTACAGTTATAATTGTTATGTTATGACTTCCAACGCTCCAAGGAAATTATACTTTTGCCTCTTTACTAACATTTTAAACTATGTTGCCT
Organism: Rhodomyrtus psidioides; assembly: GCA_021437785.1. Lineage (NCBI taxonomy): Eukaryota > Viridiplantae > Streptophyta > Magnoliopsida > Myrtales > Myrtaceae > Rhodomyrtus > Rhodomyrtus psidioides. The sequence continues at coordinate 13,309,167 of JAILYB010000003.1, read as the reverse complement.
TTCTTGGATACTCCTACTCTTTACGTAACGAAATTAATCTGTGAAATGATTCCGAGCCATGACTAGCAATGTTTCAAGCTCTCTCAATTTGATTTTAGTTGCCCCACAGCCCCCCTTCAACCCCCACACTCAATTGGGTCTGTTCAGAACCTTTTATTTTTTTTAATGATTATTCTTCAAATTCTGCATTTCTCAATTTTTATTCAAAAAAAATATGAAATTATTTACAACTAGAGCTATATGGGTCTTTTTGGAGTCACTCTTGCATACTGTTATTGTTATTATTATTATTATTATTTCCTGGATTACATATTCCTATTTCATGACAATGATTTTGGGATAATAACAAAATCTTATGTCGGGCGGTGCAAGTATACACACATAATATAAACGATATAAATGTAGGGGTGTATTAGGGGAAAGGGATCGTCTAACCTTTCCTTAGAAGGTTAGGCCATAATCTTGCAATTTGGGCCATCTGTGTTATGAATGAATGGCCCAGATTATTATTAACAAAAATATATATATAAATTCAAAAAATTACCCCCTAAAAATAGGAGATTTGGGTCGTCCGTCAAAAAATGGACTGCCCGAATTGCAAGGTTAGGTGTCTAACCTTCTGAGAAAGGTTAGGCGAGTCGGATCCTGTATTAGTCTATTCGTTTGATTTGTTTTAGCCTTATAGGCTAGGGGAAAGGAGAGAGAGAAAGGGAAAAAATTATCTGACACGGCGAGTGATAAGGTTTTATTATTGTTGAAACTTTGGTTTCAAAGTCCCATAAGAAGTTGAATGAGAAATGAAGAGTTGTTTCGGTTCGTAACCCTTAATCGATAAAACTGTACAACTCCATAACGTTTCGTCGAAACTGTACGATTTCGTGACGTTTCATCGAATCTTTTCGACGAAATCGTGCCTTTTCGTCAACGAACCATTTCGATGAAACCATATAACTTCGAAACGTTTCGTCGAAACTGTATGACTTCGTGACATTTCGTTGAATCCTTTCGACGAAATCATGCCTTTTCGTCGACGAACCCTTTCGATGAAACTGTATATCTTCATGACCCTTCGCTTCACTCTCTATAAATATGTAAAGCATTGACCATCGCATTAGAATACAATTACTGTTATGTTTGTCATTCATTCATCATCGTCATCATTTTGTGCGATTATTCCGCGAAGTTATGTTCGAAGGTTTCCTCTGAAACAAGTACCGGTTTCGAGGAAAGCCGATCCGTTCTATCATGGGAGGCAATTGTCCAAGAACCTTGGGTACCGGTTGAGGGGACAAATTTGTCTTAAGGACACAGCGTGAATTCGTTGGGCTCGGATTATCTGTTTACATTTCGATTACTCATCTATGGTTGGTTTTTCAGGTTTGTCATTCAACCCTTATTTTATGTATGCGAACACTTAGGCGACCACAATCTTAATTTTGCACAAACGAACTTCTGCCCTCTTAGAGTACAACAATCTTAAGACAAATTTGTCCCATGTGCTTGGTTCATATATTTACCTTTGTTGTACGCATTCTATTCTGGTGTAAGTAGAGTTTCTCAATGTTAAAATTTCAATACTGATATCAGAGCGTGGTGTTATATTCCAACCTATTTTTCATCGAGGTCTGGTTGGATGCTTGATATGATCATTCTAAAATCAATTTTTCGGAACTTGCTGCATATTTGATATGTAGTACTGCTGTATGAATGAATTGATTATACACTAAGTATGAAAGACAAGTCTTGGTGTTAAAAGACTCTACTATTTCGGTACGTTGTGCGGGAATTTTGTTTAGCAAAATTTATTTTTTATCACATGGTGTGAGAGATCTCATTGAGACAAAAAAAAAAGTTGGCATGCACCCAGCGAACGCTGGAAGCGCTCCCTGTGCGGCTTCAAAGCCATTGGTTCGGCAAACATGCGTGAGAATTTTATTTTTTTAAGAAAATTTGAATGAATAGTCACAAAGGAAGAAATGAAGGCACGGTGGATACGGGGCAAATTCGTGAAAAACCGTGACAGTTAGCGCGAAAAAGAAAAGGCCAATCACGTGGATCAGGCCGCATGCTCATGCTCATGCCTCGTCGAGCGCGTGCGCGCCACGCACCCATGAGCCTGATTACACGCGTATTGTGATTATAACGCGGAAACACCAACGGATCTTGCAAATATGTCGAGACAAAATTACCAGAGAAATTACGAGAAACAATAAAGGACACTAGATATTTACGTGGTTCGGTCCGAGATTGGTACCTACGTCCACAGGGAGAGCCAGCAATATAATCCACTATAATCGAAGAGCCAGATTTACAATCGCCCATGCACTCGAGTGTTTCCCGCACCTAAATTAAGCCCAAAGCAAACTCACAAGTATTATCTCGCAATCTCTCACAGAGAACTCTCACTTAGAAACTCACAGAGAGAAAATCGATACTTATCTTGTTTGCTCATGAAGCGGCTGAACCAAGAACCTCTTGCGCGTCCTTTCCTTCGCGTCACTTTTGTTCTTCTCGTACGATCAATTTCTTTGCTGAAGAAACCCCCCGAGAGCACACTGTGCAGCATCAAGACCTCCACTATTCGTGCGACATTCTTTAGAGAGCTACTCAGAGGTCTTCGTGCGGCCACACCCCTTTTGTCGTCATGCGGCCGCAAAGTTTTCTAACATAAAAAAAAAACTTTCTGATCGTGCGGCTCCCAGAAGAGAAGAACCCCCAAAAGAAAAACCCTTTTATTTTCTTTGGTCTTCGTGCTTCTAAAGGAGTTAGTGACCACAAAATCAACTTTGACTAGGACCCACCGAATTGGCTTTTTATTCACGTGCCCACCTATTTTGGCTTTATTCAGCCTTTTGTGAAGAAGAGCCCAATATGCAGTAATTTGGCAAGCAAAGTCATTCTCAGCTAGATTACCTTTATTAGGTCAAATCTCTAGTAAATTCGAGTTATATCTTACAAGGCTAAAAACTCGAGACATAAGCCAACAATCTCCACCTTGGCTCGACGTTTGAAGCCATGTCATAGTGCTCATCATCCATGCTGCTCTCCCAATGCCCCAACAGGCGCTCACTCTCCACCGACGTCTATCAAGCTCAAGCATAGCTTGAACTTATTCAGTGAAATGAAGTCGATCCACATGTTCTCAGGATTCTCCACCGCAAGAAACTTCTTCTTGGTTACATCCTCTATTGACATGTTATATCTGACGCAAAATTTTCGGTCATCAATGTACTCAGGGGGAGGAGACCCAGCGGCAACCCTATCTTCCGAAATGAATCATCAAAAGTATCAATCCAACGATTCAAGTCAAATGCTCGGATTGGATGGACGATACGAGGCCACAACAGCTCCCACTTTTAAAACATCTGATGGTCAATATATCACCATGTCATCTCAAAAGAAAAGTGGGCCGAATCTAAACAAAGGGAAGGGGAAATTATTCTGCGACTACTGCAAGCGTCCACATCACACCATGGAGACATGTTGGAAATTACACGGAAAGCCCGGTGACAAGGGAAAGAAAGAAAAAGAATCATCTGCTTACCAAGTCAATGCACGAGGAAATCAGTCGATCACTCATGATCAATATGAGCGTATCATGAAGGCGTTGAACCAATTGGGATTTTCTGACAAATCGACAAGTTTTCCAGGTACTTCTTTTTGCTTGAACTCGATATTGGCTAATACATGGATTATTTATTCAGGTGCTAGTGACCACATAGTCTGTGATGACCGATTTTTTTCCCATATTAGCGAACAACCACAATCACATGTGTCCGTTCGACTTCCAAATGGAAATATCACCTCAGTTAATAAAACTGGAACAATCACTCTCAGTGCTTCCATTACTCTTCAAAATGTTCTTTATGTCCCAGAATTCTAATTCAATCTTGTATTTGTTTCCAAAGTCTGTGAAGAAAATTCATGTCGCGTTCTTTTCACTCCTGATGCTTGTTTTTTTCAGGCCCTTTCGACTGGCAAGCTGATGGGTCTTGGTAGTGTTTCTGAAGGATTATATTTTTGGACCAGTTTCCCAAGAAATTTCATTCCGTCTAGCATATCATGTAATGCTAGTATCAATAATAAAGCTTATCTTTCTCATCAAAGATTGGGTCATAGTGCCGCGTTTCCATATCCGAAATGTTCAATATGCCCTTTGGCAAAACAAACACGCGCGCCTTTTCCAACTAGTAAATCTCATGCTTCTTGTGCTTTCTCACTCATTCACATTGATATCTGGGGACCATATCATACACCCCATCGTGATGGTTCTCGTTTTTTTTTTTACAATTGTGGATGATTATACACGAGCAACTTGGGTCTTTCTTATGCAAACAAAGAGTCAAGCTTTTTCACACTTGGTTAATTTTTTTTATCTCTAGTCAAGAACCAATTTAGTAAAACTATTCAGCGGGTCCATAGTGATAATGGGCGGGAATTCTTCAATCAAGATTGCACTTCCTTTTTTTCATCCAATGGGATTCTTCATGAAAGCTCTTGTACATATACCCCCAACAAAATGGGATCGTTGAGTGCAAACACCGTCACCTTTTAGAAGTTGCCCGCGCTCTTAAGTATCAGGCATCTATTCCCGAAATTTTTTGGGGAGATTGTGTGGTCACTGCAGCTTACCTAATCAATAGGATGCCGACTCGGGTTCTTGACGGAAGAACTCCTTTTGAGCTACTCTTTAACAAACGTCCTGACATTGATCACCTACGAGTTTTTGGATGTTTATGTTATGCAACCACTGTTGGAACTCGTGACAAGTTGGGCCCCCGAGCACTTCGTTGTGTATTCATGGGGTACTCTCCTCTCCAAAAGGGGTATCGTCTTTATGAGCCATCCACAGGAAAGTTTTTTATAAGCAGGGACGTCGTTTTTCATGAAGATAATTTTCCCTTCAATGATCAGTTATCTTCAAATCAACAGTCAGGAGTTACACCGAATGTTCGGGCATTTCTGTCTGAAGAGGACTTATCACCAGATCATCGACAACTAGTTTTTATTGCTCCTCCAGACAGTTCAGTATCTTCCCCGATTATTGCAGATGTTCCGATCTCTCCCACCGAACACCCCGTAACTACTAGCGGTACAGTTGATAATCCAATTCCTTCCATTGAGGAGGAACCTTCTGTTAATTCTCAGCCCACAATGGCTGCAACTGATGCCCCACGTCGATCAAGTCGTACAACTCGACCACCAACTTGGACCAAAGATTACATTTGCTCCAACGTTAAAAATTCAGGTACTCAATATCCTACTTCATCCTATGTTAGCTTTCAACAACTATCTCCAGAACATCTATGTTGCATTAGTCGAATATCTGAAGAACAGGAGCCGGCTTCTCATAATGAGGCATCACAAGATCCACGTTGGCAACAAGCTATGGAAGCTGAATTGAAGGCTCTCACCCTCAATCATACATGGGAAATAGTTCCTTTACCTACCCATCGTAAGCCAATTGGACGCAAATGGGTCTATAAAATCAAGTATAAGGCAGACGGCTCAATCGAACGTTATAAGGCTCGTCTGGTTGCAAAGGGCTTCACACAAAGGGAAGGTTTTGACTATCATGAAACCTTCTCTCCAGTTGCAAAGGAAGTTACTGTCCGCTCCTTTTTCTCTATAGCTGCTTTTCGTGATTGGTCACTTCATCAGATGGATGTGAATAATGCATTTCTCCATGGTGATCTGGATGAAGAGATATATATGGATCTCCCATCGAGTTTACGCAGAGAGGGGGAGTCTCGGGTATGTCGTATGCGTAAATCCCTATATGGGCTTAAGCAAGCATCTCGACAGTGGTATGCAAAATTTACCACTGCACTCACATCCGCAGGATTCAGACAATCAAGACATGATTACGCACTGTTTACATGGAAGAAAGGTACATCATCAATTTATGTATTGATATATGTTGATGATATTCATATTATGGGGAATGATGATTCTGCCATCAAAGAATTTAAGAAATTACTGCACTCTACCTTTCATATTAAAGATCTAGGGTCTCCAAAATATTTTCTTGGTATTGAAATTGCACGATCAGACAAGGGAATTTGTCTTAGCCAACGGAAGTTTGTTCAGGAGATCATATCAGAGGCAAGTATGTCAGGATGCAAGCCAATAGTCATTCAGATAGAACAGAACATCAAACTAACGACTGCTGAGTACGATGCCGGAACTTCATCTCCAAATAAGGATGCATTACTTAAGGATCCATTCAGTTATCGGAGACTTGTCGGAAAGCTCATTTATCTTACTATGACCAGACCCGATATTTGCTATGCAGTGCATATTCTCAGTCAGTTCATGCACAATCCGAAGCAGTCTCATATGAACGCAGCCTTGAAGGTTGTAAAGTACCTAAAAGGATGCCCAGGACTTGGTATACTTCTGTCTCGAACCTGTAACATGGAAATGACAGCTTATTGCGATACGGATTATGCAACATGCCCTATGAGTAGAAGATCTACTACTGGTTCTTGCATCAAATTGGGAGAATCTTTGCTATCATGGAAGACAAAGAAACAATCTACTGTCTCATTATCATCAGCGGAATCAGAATATCGAGCTATGGCCAAGACTATTTGTGAGATAGTTTGGTTACGAGGTCTACTTCAAGACTTTGATGTTCAGGTCAAGGGGCCAAGTACCTTATTCTGCGATAACGATGCAGCTCTTAAGCTAGCATCAAATCCAGTATTTCACGAGAGGACAAAACACATAGAAGTCGATTGCCACTTTACTCGAGATAAGATCCAAGAAGGGATTATTGCAACCAGAGGAATCAGAACCACGGAACAGCCCGCGGACATCTTCACCAAACCTCTGTGTCAACGACAACATGCATACTTGCTAAACAAGCTTGGCGTTTTTGATATCTACAAACCGCCAGCTTGAGGGGGAGTGTTGGAGATATGCATGGATTATGCCTTAATTGAGAATCAACTAAAGAGAAAATCAAGGCAATCAAATACTTGATTGAAGGAAGTAATCTTGTACATTCTAGGAAAATAGAATTAGTGTACTTCATTTCTTTTTTTAGCTATGATGTTATGTTATAAATAACTTCTTTGTACAACACATTGATTATTGAAAAGGATACACATATTACAGTTCCTTTCTCAAACTCCTTATTTAGTTACAGACACTACACCAATCCGAAAATCAGCAGAAGACTAAATCCAAAACCGGTGACGTAATCCAATTAATAGAGTTTAGTCAAGGGCACCGAATCTGACGCTAGCAGGGTGAAACACCAAATCGCCCAGAGAACCAAAATCGCACAGAGAGGGCAAGGGCAAGCACCGAATCTGACGCAAGCAGGGCGAAAGGAAAACAGGATTGACCCACTGGAATTGAAGAAATCTCCACTGAGAATTGTCGAAAAAACCTGTTGCTCGCCAAACGAAGAAGACGATTCCCACAGAAAAATCTGTTGCTCCCCAAACGAAGAAATCTCCACTGAGAATTAAAGAAATCTCCAATTGCCGATATTCCCACAACAACTTCGTTTGGCGTGAACCAAATTGCCGAAAAAAAAATCTCCACTGAGAAGACGCCAAACGAAGAAGAATAAAAACGAACACCCACTGAGAAGACGCCAAACGCCTAAAAGAAAACCTTGCGAAATCCAATTCGAGCACGAACGTTGATTATGAAGGAAGAGCGAGAAACCCTAGCTCTGATACCATGATAGATTTGAGGATTGAATAAATGGAATTCAATATATTACAATTAGGCACAAAGCCAATACATATACAAAGAAGGGCAAAAACGTAAATACACAAAAAAGACCTACTCGAGGTATATATAATATATCTAAATAATATATCTCTAACAGATCGAACGTTTAATTTACGACTTTCGACTGTGTGGAAACACATCTGAAGAAATTCTTGGAATAAGAAGGAGAAGCAAGAAAGGAGAAGTAGTGACGCAATTGAGAGGAAGCTTCTTTGGTGTTCTTGAAAAAAGTACTAGAACTGAGGGGCCGAAGTAGTTGGACAAGGCTCGAGCTCTTTTCCTTTGCCTTTCCCCAACGGAATAAGGAGGAAAGTGCTGTTTAAATGATATTTTCATTCACTTGTTGGTTTTCTAGATTTTCAAAATCAAAATGCATAACAACGTCACTTCAGATCGTCTCCAGGTTTTAGCTTTTAGGACTCGCCTTGGCATCTACTTTTCCACGCAATTTTGAGCTTGGGCTTTGATTGGCAACCGGTTCGAGCTAAAAACAACTTTTCCATGTAATGTACGGGGCAAGCTTCCAAATCTGGAATACATGCCATTAATGAATTTAGCTTGGGATCTTGCGATGCATATCTTCATATAAGATGGTCGCATCACTACTTTGAAAATGGACGCTCCACTTCAAATTTACTGGCTAATTGAAACCTAATAGGATGCCCAGACGTTCACACAGTTTGATCATGCATGTATCTAAAGTCGAAAGTTCTAATAAAAAAAAATGGTATATACATCTGGTTAGTTGACTAGGGGTGACATTGTTTAGCGTAGATTGGTAACTAGAATTTGCTTGTTTAATCACAGAAAGATTGATAAGATAAATATACATTCCCTTCGCATTGGAGCTAGTTATCGACCAATTAATTACGATCTGCATTGCCCAAATATTACGTTAGCAACCAACATCCCAAGATCTTGTTTTAGAGGAATAAAAGAATTAGAAAGAACAAAGGAAAGATAGTGATGAACGCCGAAACACGACTAATAAGACTACAATATCACACCATCAAATTTCTCGAGAAATTCCCCTAACAAATCAATTGTTAAGACTCATCAGGTCTATAGCGGATCGAGTTTAGATCAATTTCCAAAAGTTTGATATTTTTACGCTGATCGACGAACAATCTATTTTTGAAGAACTCTTTATTGGATACTATTACACGAAAAGGGGAGTTCCCTTCTCGTATTTGAAAATTATCAAGCGACCATTGTAAACTGCGATCATAATCTTAAGCAGCGCCCTAAGCTCAACATGATTATATAGATGAATCACAATTATGGAATAGAGGAATTTACACACCTTATTTCGGATCCATCGTTCTTAATGTGAAATTCTCACAATCTGAGGCTTAAGAGCTTCTCCTGTAGAACTTCTTTGATCACTGACTTCAATAAGACTGCCCCTCAAATTGCATTCTCTGACGGCTCCTTATGTGGGGATATTTGGGCATCAGGGCTCAGAGAAGGAATTTGAACTTTACTTATAGAGTTTGCAACCTATCATCTCATTACGGATAAGGTTTGACTCGACCCACACTATCCATTCCCATTTGGACTAATTAAGAAAACTTATCTTCAAGAAATCTTATATCTTTACTTTATTAGATTAATTAATAATTACAATATTGATTAATAAAGAACACAAAATAATACTTTTACATTTTCCCACTTGGGATATATTAATTAAAATTGCATTATATATGTTGACAACTTTCAGAGAAAATCTTTCTCTCATATTCATATTAACAATTGGAATCCTGCATATATGCACCCCTTCCCTTATGTCTAACGTTATGATCGCAGAATACTACAAATAAAGAAATAAAATCATCTACGATACCTCCCTAATTTACACGATACGATACAGCACATCTGTCGCGACCCTCTTGAGGTTGTCAGGCTCTCGAGGGCTAATGGGCCGTCCTGTCTGGTCGGACGCGGGCCTCTCCCAAGGCCCATTACCCAAATCGCAACGGAGGTATGCGTGATCGACTTTCAGTGTGGTCTAGTGACATGTGCTAAGTGTGCATGCCATGGAGTCGCCACCAATCATTTTTTTAGAGTGTGATTGGACCACCCAATCGAATAGTTGGGAGTTTCTATTCAATTCTGCGAGAACCAGAGAAATGGTTTCGGGGACTTAGTTACACCAACTGTCAGAGTTGACGCCCTTTCGGTACCTAAGTTGACTGAATTTTCTAGCCTGAGATTCATGCGGATGAGTAAGGTATGAACCCTAAATCTAAAAATTCATGCAGATAGGAGTGATTATCCTAGCAATCACAATCAGTAATAAAATGCGCAACTCAAGAAATCTAGATATGCAAATAAATCACATGACATTCCTAGTAAGGCCCTATTTATCAATCACAGCTCAAGAATGATTTAGCTGTCCTAGCCATTCTACACACGATCTAACCTAAGAAAAGCATTAGGAAGCATCGAAGGAGTTCGAGAGTACTCACATTGGGTTCGTCGTGCCCTGATTTGGTCTTGGACGAGCTATCGAGCTCATGCCGACCCGATTATATTTAGGGATCCACTCGGCGTTTTACATCATGAAATCATGTGAAACAAAAACGAAAATATTCAGCAAGGGGAATTTATTGTAGATGGTGGTCGATCTAATTGGACGTCAAGACTAAAAAATATGTAGAAATTTACAAATTAAAATACTCGAATGACATTTTTTTGCCAAATTCAACTCTATGCGTCGTGAAGAAATACATGCAATTGAACTTGAATTTTGACTATTTATGAGTTCAAAATGAAAAGGAAATTAAAATAAAAATATTGACTATTTTTCTATATTTTTACGACATCGAACGCTATTTTTCTTCATTTTTCATGTATTTTTCTATTTTTGGAAAATATTAAAAAATATGACAAATTATTTTTTTTTATCAAAAATGGTTCCTTTAGCTTGGTCAAGGCTACCAAAAATGATTTTTTAATTTTTTTAACTTTTTATAGATTTTTTATGAATTTTTAAAAAATAAACTATGAAAGACTGATCAAAAATCAGGTGTCAACAGCTGCCCCTCTTTGAGAGGAATTTCGTCAGAGATTTCTCTCAAAGACAAGGTGACACCTGTGTTCCGATCGACTCGACTGGGAAAAGAAAAGAAATCATGACATCCAATTTTCATGTCCATCAATGTGTGCTTTTCCTTAAAAAGAGAAGTGCTCGTTCAATTCCCTGATATGATATAAGAAAGTTAAGGAGTAGATAAACTTCCCTGCCCCTTACCTGTCGAATGCTTGCGGCATTTTCTGTGTCTGATGGGTTCAAGTAGATTCCTAAGGACTTGTCATCGGAGTGTCCTGGGGATGTTAAGCTCTGACCTGTATGGTAGGTCAAACCATAATGGGATTCCTAACTGATAGGAACCTAAGGAAGACGCATCCCACATTTGGGAATTTGCCAAGGGTTTTGATCCGTGTGGTGGACTAAACTAGAAATGGCTTGCCTAATGTAAGGCTTATTAGGGAAAACGAATCCTCCCGCGTTCGGGATTCATCAAGGTTTTGATCCGTATGGTGGATCGGACCATTGGGTTGATCCTTCAGGCGGTCTCTACCAGTCCTTTGACCCTTCAGGCGGTTTCTACCATTCATTGACCCTTCATGCGGTTTCTACCATTGGTTGACCCTTAAGGCGGTTTCTACCATACATTGACCCTTCAAGCGGTTTCTACCATTGTTTTGACCCTTCAGGCGGTTTCTACCATTGGTTGACCCTTCAGGCGGTTTCTACCATACATTGACCCTTCAGGCGGTTTCTACCATTGTGTTGACCCTTCAGGCGGTTTCTACCATTGATTGACCCTTCAGGCGGTTTCTACCATTGAGTTGACCCTTCAGGCGGTTTCTACCATTTATGAGATTCCAAATTGATATGAATCAAAGGATGACGTACCCGCTCTTTGGGGCTAGTCGGAGACTCGATCATTCTGTGGATCGGTCTTAGAAAAGATTTGCCTACTAAAAGGCTTCACCTAAGGATGACGCACCCAGTCTTTAGGGCGGCCAAAAGTCCTGCAGAAAGCTTAGACCTGAAAAAATTTTCCTCGCCAAGAAGATATTAGTAATCTTTGGGAAGACAATAATTGTCTAACTGACAAAATTCTACAACTTAAGTTTTAGTCATGAAATGTGCATTTTGATTGCTGGAGGTTATCCAAAACATTCCTACCATATACAGATGTGATCATAAATTCCTTGCACGGAAACTCTAGATCAAACAATTTGAAAATTTCAAAAAGAGTTTGCTCAAAACATCCATTGGAGTATTTCTCATCCAAGAAGGCTCCTCCCTGCTCTGTGATAATGATCTTTAATAGGGAAAGTGCTCAATTTCCTACCGACCTGTGCCTGGGTTTCAGGATCATTCGCAACGCATACATTTCGACCGATCATGAGGTCTTTCACGGGACCGTAGTGTTAGGCTTGGATATCGGTTTCCAAGGGGGACTCACTTTTGAGTCAAGGCCGTTGAACGAAATTTTTCACTATCTGCTCCGGGTTTACAAGTCAAGAACCCTGTAAAATGAGAAAGAAATAGTCTTGCTCGTACTTCTTTGAGCTAAGTTATACATTAACCCAAGTGTCTTAGTCAGATAAGACTGCTTCGGGGTTGTAACATTGGAAGGATTGGGGACCGAAAAAGGCTTATTTTTTGCCTAGAAATTGTGAAGGGTTTGGCATTGGTGATCATTGCAAATTTGCCACATGTCCTTCGAAGAACATCTCCATTTCTTGAAGTGTACACTCCTCTTTTAGAGCGCACAAGGATGTTTAAAAGCGTCTCTTGTTACATTAAGAGACCGTCTGTTTGTGTGTTTGCAATTTGAGCACGACATCATTTGGAGAGTAGTCATCTTGATCTGACTCCTTTGCAGGGTCTTTTCATCGTATATCTAGACTTTACTGGGGATATTTTGAATAGACATCAGCCTTGCTTTTTACCAGGCACTTTGCTTTTTCTTGATGTCTAGGGATTTTTCTTTTCCCCCTCTTTTTAATCCCGTGTTTTTCTTTTCTTTTGGAGCTTGGATTTTCGGCAATCATGCTAGATATGCAACTTAAACTTTGGCACGCTTCCATTCCTAAAGTGATGTTGCCTTTGCTTTGGAATATGCAATGATCACCAATAGGTTGATGAAATGAATTTGCTGGCTCAACTTGGTCGTGCAAAGGATAACAGTGTGTAGGATAGAGAAATGAATTATTCTCGTCATCCTATGACACTTGGATTATCATATAAACAACACACAAAGATTTATGTTAGTCCGAGCAAAAAAATTTCAAACCGTTTACTTTCTGATACTGTTGGACTAACCTTCATTTGCCCCAATGTGGGGTGGTTCTTGACAGGGTTGAGAATGAAAATCGCCGTTCAATGGGGTTCTCAATGGGCATCTGTAGTGTTTGGAATGAAGAAATAAATGCCTCTGTCATCTCGATCCATGTAATCGTTGCGAATGACCCTTATATCCATAGGTTAAGGTTTCGCTATGATTTCCAATCTCCTCATCTCTCAAGTGTGTATGGGACGTGTTTGGATTAGGCTCGCTTCTCTTATGAGAAAATACCCTTTTGAACAGTTCAAACGAATCTTGTTGGAAAAATTCATTTCATTTCATCAAGATTTATCCTTCAAAGGGATTTTGTGATGCACCATACATGTGTAATTCATGTTCAGACAATCTCATGTTTTAAAACATGAATGTCAATGAAGTAAGAATTCTATGTCTTTTTAGATGTGAGAATCGAATTAATTCTGAAAGTTTTTAATCTCCAATGAATTGGGAAAAGAGATACTTACCTGCCCATCGAGGCTGGAGATCCTGGAAATATAAAAGGGATATGTCATCGTATATTCTAAAAATTTACAAAAATTGGAACGATACATCTTACCCTTGGTCATATGCTCCAACGAGTGTACAAGGGTTGTGAAAATCTGCACTTCACATAGTAACACAAGATTGTTAGGTGTTCTAAAGTTCTTTCGACTTCTTGGTTTTTGGAGAAAAATGAAACTTACATGTCTGCCCTGATGGCGAGCTCCTGCCAAGGATAAATATTAAGCATTATTTTGGGTTTCCAAATTCAAAACAAATTGGGACGATACTACTTTACTCTTGATTTGAATTCCATTCTGCATGCCAATGTGCAGATTGTAGAAGCCGGCCCTCAAGCTTGTGGCCATGATTTCTTCGTTTGGTTGGGCAACGAATCCACCTCGAGGATTTACGTCGGAGGAGATTCATTCATCTTTTTGGGCGTGTTTCATGCACTGTTATGTTATTTGAATGCATGGCTTCTTGGGTGCCTCGTCTCTGTTCATCACCTGAGAGGAAAATGAGAGAACATTATCCCCGCATCTGATTGAAAATCATTTAGGAACGATACGTTCTTTTTACCAAATGGGTGGCTCCGCGGCCAAATGCGTTTTACATTGAAAGGATGGATTCCATTACGCTCTGCGGATGATAACTATCTCTTCAAGGACTTGCCCCACGGATTAAACGATGAATTTGATGTCTTCGGCTTCGACATGCTTTCCGGATGTAGGAATGGTTTGCCCCCATTTTCAGTGGAGATGGGTTTTGTCGAGTGGGCAACATCAAAAACTCATCCTAGATTTGGCTTTAGTCGAAGGTTGAAATCCCGACCTTGGATAAGCGAATCATGATTCATCTCCTTCTGCTTCGGATTTGTCATTTGCATGCTTCACATTTTACAATACCAACTTCGCCGCTTGATGAAAATGAATCGATGATTTTCGAATTGCCCCAAGTTCTATAGTCATCTGCGTCGAATCTCTTTGAACTTCATCGGGTGATAGACCAACTGATAAAATGATTTTTCAATCCCGAGATCGAACTCCTGACGTTTCGTACCACTTCCATTTCACTGACTACCAGGACACAGCACTATTGGCGTCCCTAACTGGTTCGTTTTTTGTTATAAAATTCTTGAAGCAGTTAGCGACCCCCATCGAGAATGAAACAAGCTCAATTTAGAGTTCATAACGACTAAAGGTCCCTTAGAACGATACAGAGCTAACCGTCTTTGAGCTCGCTCGGGCTTTTGCTCGCATTTTCCTATGTGAAGCCTTTAAATGTTTTTCTTCGTGGCGTTCAATTGATTCGCCTCGACTCTAATCTAACAAGGGATTGTCGCACTCAAGCATGATGATGCTCGCAGGTAGTACTGATCGCTGCCCCAGATTAACTCTAGGCATTAAGGAAGATTATCTTGCATGGAAGACTTTATGACAGAAAGATTAATGATACATCCAGTCACATGTGCCTAGTTCCCTTGAGGATTCTCGGTGATCAGCCAGTTACACCATGAATCAGACATATAATCGTCATTTTGGATCATAACTTCATAAGTCCATCAGTTTTAAACTGATCGATCCAGATATGGAGCTCCTCATCAAGGAAATCTTTTGATTCTTCGAGCAACTGATATTCGGGTTGACCATCATCGCTTGGCGTTGAAGGATTCTTGTTTCTGTTGTGAGCGATCTGATTCTTCGAGCTAGAACCTTCGTCGTTGCTCGAGATTATAAGAGGATGATTGATCGGTTCACTATCAAAAGCACCTTCCATTTGGGAATGGAAGAAACAAAAATCCTCAGAGCATCCGCCCGCTTGATCTTCCGAAATCATATGCCCAAGCCGGGCAGATCTTTGAACACTAGGCGCAATATGTTGATCGGGGATAGGAAGAGCACTAGCGAAAAGTTGCTGCTCAAACCAAGGAGTTCGTACCTGCTGCACTTGTGGCATATACTCTTGAGGGGTGCTGAGATGATTCAGGGGAATATTCTGATTAGCGCCCAAGTAGTCAATGGTGCTGCTACCAGCTTGGTCGGTGCCTAGATTCGGCAGGGTATTTCTTACTTCAGGGGCATTGTAGTTATAGCCATGCCTAGTGTTTAGGCACAAGTTGAGTTCTTTCAGGTTCAGTGCTGTGTGGCGCTGTCTTAGCGCCCTTCTGTAGCTCTTGAGGTGACTCGCGACTCCATCTTTAGTGAGTCCTGGTATGTTCATGATCTCAAGTATGCGCGTTGGATATGCTGAGTTGATCCCTAGTTGCTGAACCGCACTAAGGAACTTGAGATGAAGCTCGGGGGACCAATTGACCCTCGTCTTCTTGCGACCCGGAACAGTGTTGACAACTTGGCTATTGCTCTCTGGCCTATTTCCAGTAGGATTTGATCGAGCCGGAAGTTGTTGTGGAGGGAATTCATCAGCTTTGGATTGGTCGGTCGTGATAGTAAGCTCATCGTTAAGGAAACTCCAATCATGGTGACGCATATCACATCCTTTAGAAGGCATCGGTATTGACTTCGTAGAATTGATTTGTTCATGCATATCTCCAACAAAATCCGATTGTATCGAAGATGGTTCGAGGGAGTGGGGTGGTGAATGAGCATTTTCAATCCTCATATAAGGCTTATCAAGGAACATTTCGCCGAGAGTGATAGGGCCACCGCAATTAAGGCAAGCGATAGTGCTGGGAGCTTTCTTATACCTCATGTTCTCCGCTCGAAGCTTTTCGTTTTCCTCCTTTAGAATCGCAAGTTCTTGACGTCTGTGTTGAGCCCTCAATTTGGCTCGCTTATTTTGAAACCAAAACTTGACCCTCAAAGGTTTCATCCCTAGCTTCTGGCCCAATTCATTTCTTTGTTTCATGTTCGGGAGAGGGCATTCACTAAAGAAAGCTTCAAGCTCTTGGATTTCATTCTGAGTGTGGCACTGGCGACGTTTCCTTTTCCGGGATTGACCATCGCTGCTGCTGTTGTCGTCGCTGCTGAGATCCTGAACTTCGTTGCCGAAAGGGTTGGGTTCTGTGGTTCTGGTACCAGACGCCATCCTAGAATCTTCGAGATCTCTCAGTAGTTCATTTTCTGAGATTTTTGGATCAGTCGCCTCTAGCAACTGATGGTAACCCTCAAACATGTTGGATCGAAAAATGTTCGATCAATTTTTGCTCGCTCAGGGTTCTCTACTCTCTCATGTATGCTCACTCTCTCTAAATTTTCTTTTGAGTGGTTCTGTATGCCCATGAAACGTTCTTTAAACATGGATGAAGATCATCAGGCAAGCGTTGCTCCCAAGATTTCGTATTTCCCGCTTTGTCGTCTTCTTTCTTCTTTTCAACGTGGAGGGACACCAAATCGATTTCCTTTTCTCGATATCCATGTCTGTCTCCCACTTATTTTCAAAAAGGTGGAACTACGCTCGCCTCCCGCTCAGTTTTTTAATATGATGGGACCGCCAAATCCTTTCGCAACTTTTTTCGATAGTTGCGCTTAACTCCCGTTCAATTTTAATATGGTGACACCGACATATCTTTTTACAACTTTTTTAGGTTTATCAAGCCTGAAATCGCGGACTGGGATAGATCTGATGGTTCACCGAAAGAGCCACCATTGCTTTACCCAATTAACTTGGCTCCACGAGCATTATTGCTATGCCTTTCTTCATTCTCGAGTTGCTATAAAAGGAGGAGTTAATGCAGAGAAGATTAACACTCTTACATAATTGTCTTTTCGTATTTTAATCACTCTACCACACTCATCTTCTTCTCCCTCACTCCAACGAAAATGACCTCCTCTCCTATTCGCGCTTTCTCGGCCGAAATTTTGGCCCAGTGGAAAAAACTCTATAACCTCCTTGGTCGAGGCTATGCTCATATAGCCGATCACCCAGAAACTGAAGATGAAATCCGTATTTTGCTCGTGGAAATAGACACCACCTCCATCGAGGGCACTAATTTAGAGAGGGAATATAGAATCTTCCCAACCCTCTTTATAAACTTTTTAGAGACTTACCGTGTCGCTCATCGAAAAGCTACCGTGGCTCACGTTTTGCGAGCTCGCTATGAGGATCGGTCCAACTGCTTGGTGTTGGCCAACCTTGTGGCCGATAGTCACAGAAAGGCTGTTGAGTTCGCCAACAAGCGAGTCTCGATGTTGCTTCGCGAGAGGGGAAATTTGGTGGAGCGCTTGGCATTATCCCTGACCACCTATGAGCACGACCGTCGTAATGTCGTGTTGAAGTTTCAATGTGAGTGGCAGGAAGAAAGGCTTGACAGCATTACCGCGGATATAGCCCATGGGAGAGGACTAGTTCGGGACCTGGAAATAGCCGCCGAAGATCACGGGACCAAGGTTGCCGATCTTAAATGGGAATGTAAACGCCTTCTTCTTAAGCTTGCAGATCTCGAGTCTCGAGGTGGTGAGTATAAGCAAAGCATCAATAATATGGAGGGCCAACTAGGTTCCTTTGTGATGCTAATTAGGGCTCATTGCGGTTTTATGTTTCCACCCCGATGATTTGTATGATCTGCTTTTAAGGTCCCTCGATTGAGCGAAATGAATGAAAGCTCTAATGTGTGTGTCTCAACTTCTGTATGGCTGACTTTCTCGAACACCTGACCACTCTCAACCTAGGCAAGCTGCGCTTTGACATTGATGATTCGAGCGTGTACATCTTGATTTTTTAATCTTGCTTATGATCGGATAAAGGAACCTCCCACCGCGATTATCCACAAAAAGACTTCTCTTCTCTACTTGTTTTTAACCTGTTTCAAATGAAAAGGCAGAATCAGAAGAAAGAATTTGAAAAATAAAGCATAAATCCTTTCAATTTTATGCTTACTTGTGATTAATAGGGATAAGAGCTTTTACAAGGATTTTGGCCTTGTGCAAAAGCTTTTATCAATATTCCTCAAAGAAAAGCATATCATTGAAAGAAATGTAATTCACGATAATCGCCTTTGATCAATTCCAAGAAAATCAATGAAATGTTCAAAAGTACACAATTACGATGTGTTTTAAATTCAATTGAAGATACGATATCCAAATTAAAGCTGTTTGCTAAGAACGAGAGTAATTTGGATATCTATCTTTTCATTAAATTTGAAAAACACGAATACTCTTGATCAATTATTGTGGATTACCAATGATGCAAAACATGCATGAACCAATTCAAGTTTATAGTTCCTTCTGGCGAAATTGGGATTGTATTGCCCTATACGGCCAAAAGGTTGTATAAGACTTCCAATTTCAATTTCATCCAAAGGAATTATAAAATTGATTTTGGAGTATTCGAGTGATTAGAAGAAATGCCACTATCACATTCCAATGACAAGTCAATAGAAATACAACAAATTTCAATCTGAATGTATATAAACACAAATAGATGCCTAATACAGTCAATCTAAGGGATCAGATAGAGAGGATCTCAGCAAAATAAATCCTATACAAGAAGGCTAGAAATGAAAAATAAAACAAAGGAATGTGATCTTAATACTTAGGCTCTTCTTGTCCACTTGGCGCTCGTAATGGGATGACACCATCTTCATCTTCCATCAAGAACATTGGGAGGAAAACACACATATCTATCCTCAAAATGGCATTTAATCCAATCACCGGAATTATGCAATGAATATAATGATTAAGAGCTGTAACAAGTTCGAGGGATAGAAAAGTCTTACCAACCAAACTTAAGAGAAAATCAAGCTTCTCTGTATTTTTTGCAGTGTTAGGTATACTAACCTTCCATAGACAAACGCATGAGACAAGTGAGGGAAAACTCCTAAAAATCAAAAGATAGGGCTTGGTACCTAAAGCCAAGGTTCTCACCTCGAATTCTGGGAAGAGCCGATTCCATTGCACAACTATCGTTGCATTGGGACTCAATCCATAGTTCGAAGTGAGCGGAATTGAAAAGTGGATTACCCCATGTTTTTCCTCACGGAGATTCCATTTTCAATTCCTTCTATTGTGTTCCTAAAGAGGGCGCCTGGGGTTTTAGGCGCAATTGTGTGTATTCATTGTGTCGTGCTAAAGCAATAGACATGCATTTTATTTAACAATCACCGCTTCAATATAAACATCCACACAATCATACATCCAAAACTCCTGCCTGCATAAAACAAAGTTAACAAGCACTTCACCCCTTATTTCTCCCATCTACAAAAACATCTAACACATTCGTTAGCATATACACCTCACTTTCGAGAGCATCTGCATAAAATTAGGTTAGAAGAATCAATCAACTTTTTAATCGGCTCAAGTCCACTAAATGGTTAAGAACTAGTCCCCAGCGGAGTCGCCAGTCTGTCGCGACCCTCTTGAGGTTGTCAGGCTCTCGAGGGCTAATGGGCCGTCCTGTCTGGTCGGACGCGGGCCTCTCCCAAGGCCCATTACCCAAATCGCAACGGAGGTATGCGTGATCGACTTTCAGTGTGGTCTAGTGACATGTGCTAAGTGTGCATGCCATGGAGTCGCCACCAATCATTTTTTTAGAGTGTGATTGGACCACCCAATCGAATAGTTGGGAGTTTCTATTCAATTCTGCGAGAACCAGAGAAATGGTTTCGGGGACTTAGTTACACCAACTGTCAGAGTTGACGCCCTTTCGGTACCTAAGTTGACTGAATTTTCTAGCCTGAGATTCATGCGGATGAGTAAGGTATGAACCCTAAATCTAAAAATTCATGCAGATAGGAGTGATTATCCTAGCAATCACAATCAGTAATAAAATGCGCAACTCAAGAAATCTAGATATGCAAATAAATCACATGACATTCCTAGTAAGGCCCTATTTATCAATCACAGCTCAAGAATGATTTAGCTGTCCTAGCCATTCTACACACGATCTAACCTAAGAAAAGCATTAGGAAGCATCGAAGGAGTTCGAGAGTACTCACATTGGGTTCGTCGTGCCCTGATTTGGTCTTGGACGACCTATCGAGCTCATGCCGACCCGATTATATTTAGGGATCCACTCGGCGTTTTACATCATGAAATCATGTGAAACAAAAACGAAAATATTCAGCAAGGGGAATTTATTGTAGATGGTGGTCGATCTAATTGGACGTCAAGACTAAAAAATATGTAGAAATTTACAAATTAAAATACTCGAATGACATTTTTTTGCCAAATTCAACTCTATGCGTCGTGAAGAAATACATGCAATTGAACTTGAATTTTGACTATTTATGAGTTCAAAATGAAAAGGAAATTAAAATTAAAATATTGACTATTTTTCTATATTTTTACGACATCGAACGCTATTTTTCTTCATTTTTCATGTATTTTTCTATTTTTGGAAAATATTAAAAAATATGACAAATTATTTTTTTTTTATCAAAAATGGTTCCTTTAGCTTGGTCAAGGCTACCAAAAATGATTTTTTAATTTTTTTAACTTTTTATAGATTTTTTTATGAATTTTTAAAAAATAAACTATGAAAGACTGATCAAAAATCAGGTGTCAACAACATCAAATCCTTACAAGAGAAGGAAATAAAATCTCACTTCAACACCCCCCTCAAGTGGGTGAAAAAATATTTTTGATCCCCAACTTGTCAAGTGAGTTTCTAAACTCCCTTCCAAATATGGCTTTAGTGAGCATGTCTGCAAGTTGGTCAGCTGACCTGACAAACGATACTTCAATCACTCCTTCTTCCAGCTTTTCCTTAATAAAATTACGATCTATCCCAATGTGTTTAGTTCGATCATGTTGTATAGGGTTCTGAGCAATATCAATGGTCGCTTTATTGTCACAAAACAATTGCATTGCACTCTGGGGGAAAAACCAATTTCAGATAGCAACCTCTTGAGCCAGAGTAATTCGCAAATGCCTTTTGTCACGCCCCTAAACTCTGCCTCTGCACTCGAGAGGGAAACGACCTTCTACTTCTTGCTCCGCCATGTAACCAAGTTCCCTCCCACCATGGTGAGATACCCTGAAGTCGACCTTTGATCAGTCAAGTTGCCGGCCCATTCGGCATCAGTATATCCTATAACATCAGGATGACAATATTTTCCAAAAAACAATCCTCTCTCAGGTGCACCCTTCAAATATCTTAAAATTCGGATTACTGCTTCCATATGATTCTTCCTTGGATCGTACATAAACTGGCTTACCACACTCACTGCATAGGCAATGTCTGGTCGAGTATGTGACAGGTAAATTAGCCTTCCTACCAATCGCTGGTACACCTCCTTGTTAGTCACAACTTGATCAGTGCCTTGTTGTAATCGGTGATTTTGAACGATTGGAGTGTCAACTGGTGCACAATATAACATACATGTTTCTACAAGATGATCTAGCACGTACTTCCGCTGAGACAAGAAAATTCCCTCCTTGGATCTTGCTACTTTAATCCCTAAAAAATACTTTAATTCTCCGAGGTCCTTCATTTCCAAATCATCACTGGGCCTAGCCTTGAGTCTCGAGATCTCACTCGAGTCATTCCCTATGATAATGATATCATCAATGTATATAATCAAAAGGGTCACCTTGGATTCCCGTCGGCATATAAAGAGAGTGTGATCAGAGTTGCACTGTTTGTACCCACACCGCTCCATAGCTGAACTGAACCTTCCAAACCATGTCCGGGGAGATTGTTTGAGTCCATAGAGTGATCGATTTAACCTGCATACAGCTTCTGGATTGTCTTTGCAAGTAACCATGGTGGAATCTTCATGTAAATCTCCTCTTTCAAATCTCCGTGGAGAAAAGCATTCTTCACATCAAGTTGGTACAGAGGCCACTCCATGTTAGTCGCCAGTGATACTAGGACCCGTACAGTGTTTAGTTTTGTCACCAGCGAGAATATCTCCTTGTAATCAACTCCATAAGTTTGAGTATACCCCTTCGCCACTAACCGTGCCTTGTACCTCTAGATCGACCCATCTACTTTGTACTTAATAGTAAACACCCACTTGCAGCCTACAGCCCTTTTTTCAGGCCGGAGATTGACTAAACTCCAAGTATTGTTTTTATCTAGTGCTTCCATTTCTGTTTTCATGGCCGCAACCCACTTCGGACTTCTGACTGCCTCTTCCACCTGTTCTGGAAGTTTCTCAGCTGAAACATTGTTGATAAAGGCTTTATATGATTCTGAGAGTTTTCCTGTAGACACATAGTTGCTGATTGGATACTTAGCCTTTTCTAATTTTCCTTCGGGAGAGTATCGATCAGGTGGCTTGCCCCCTGTTATGCCTTTTAGGAAGAACATATGTTTGAAAAGTATCAGAAATATAAGAAATATCAGGTGGAATAGAATTTACCTCAAGCGCATTCACTGGAGTTTGGTCGGGTACTATAGAGGATGAGGGATGGACTCGTGCTTGTTTCTCTTCGTCTTTTCTTCCTTCCAATTCAGAGTTAATACTCTCTGTTTCTGAAATTTCAGATTCATCACCATTGACTAGCTGAGTTCTTAGGCTATGCCGAATCTGTAGTCGGAGTGATCGCAATTTGTGAAGGATGCACGACAATCTCTGGTTCTTCTGTCCTAGTTTGAGTTAGTCGCTGCTCGACTAACCATAATTGTCCATCCTCTTTATCTTCTATTATTATAGAATCCTGGTTCGGAGTAGAGAAAAACATCTCTGATTCAACAAAGGTAACATCTAGTGTGACATGTATCTTCTTTGTATTAGGATTGTAACAACGGTAACCCTTCTTGTGTGATCCATAGCCCACTAACACACATAGTTCTGCATGCGGATCCAGCTTTGTTCTCCGATTTTTGTATAGGTGCACAAATTCTACACACCCATACGCTTTAGGAGATAATGTCAAGACAGGCGGAAGTTCTACATGCTTCACCAATCCTTGTAACGGAGTTTGGGACCCCAACGCCCGAGAAGGCATCCTGTTCATCAAGTAAACAACAGTAATCACAGCCATGTGCCATAGCCTCTTTAGCACATTACCCCTATAAGCAAGGCTCTTGCCGTTTCCAATATATGTCGATTTTTTCGTTCTGCTATCCCATTTTGCTATGGAGTTTGAGAACACAAAGTCTCATGAATGACTCCTTGCGTCCTAATATATTTAGCAAGCTTCCCATTAACATACTCACCCTCGTTGTCAGACCGAAGCGTATGAATCTTTACTCCAAATTGGGTTTTTACCATTTCATGAAATGTTTCAAATATGCATGTTACCTCATCCTTATGTTTCATCATGTAAAGCCAAGTCATACATGTACAATCATCAACAAAACTGACAAACCATCCAAAACCACAAGTGGTAGAAATTGGGGAAGCTCCCCATACATCAGAGTGAACAATCAAAAAAGGTTTAGTTGTTTTATTCATACTAGGAGAAAAGTGAACACGATGGCTCTTGGCTTGAATACATGTGTCACAAGTAAACAATGATTCTGATAAACTACGAAATAAATCTGGGAACAAGATCTTCAAATACCCAAACGAAGGATGCCCCAAATGACGATGCCATAACTGAATCTCCTCTTTCTTTTCATCAGTCTGACCCTTGGCTTGGGATACCCGGCTGCCACCCACTTCATCCACAAAGTAGAGTACATCCCTCTTAGTACCACGCCCAATAATCTCTTTCGTGCGAATGTCCTAGAAAAGGCAAAATTTAGGGTACATGAGTATACAACACTGCAATTCACTAGTAAGTTGTGCAACTGATAATAACCTACTCGACAATGAGGGTACAAGCAATGTGTTAGATAAAGAAAGATTATGGGATAACTTAACATCACCAGCCCCAGACACACATGAACTAAGGCCATTTACATTGACAATGAAATCGCGTCTTGGTATAGAAGATTTGATAAGGTCATGTGGATTGAAGGTCATATGATCCGTAGCTCCAGAGTCAACAATCCAGCCTGATTTTTTTCCTTTAGGGGAGACCGAAAAACATGTCCCGAGGGTACCTTCCGGAGAGTCAATCGGGATCTGATTTGGCACAAGTGAGAGATTAGATCCACCGGAGACCATTGCCACCCTGCCTGAATTCTTTCCCGAGCTCTTTTCTACCTTTTTCTTCTTCTGTAGCTCATCCCACCAATCAGGATAGCCGTGGAGCTTGAATCATGTGTCTCTCGTGTGCTTAGAGTTGTCGCAGTGGGAACACCCCTCAGTGGTAACTTGTCTCCCTCTGATCTGGGTCGATGGCCATCAAAATTTCCTTCCAGCTTTAGCCTAGTCTCTAAATAACCACGTCGGGAACCATTGCCGCCCCACCGCCTTCCAGTTCACCTAACGATAACATCACTGCCTGCCTCATGTCTTCCCTTCTGATCCGAGCGTAAGCTTATTCAACCGTAGGAAACGGTTGCATCTGGAGGACGTCTACCCTTATGTTGTCCTATCTATCATCAAGACCATTAAGAAATTGGTATACCCCATCCTCTTGTATAGCCGCAGCATACCTGGTGATGTCAACAGTGCACGCCATTGGGTTTGGCCGCTGAAAATCTATTTCTCACTAGATGCCTTGAACGTTATTGTAATAGGTATCGATTGGTCCACCACCTTGCTTCATCCGAGACACCCTACGCTTAAGATCATAGACTTGCGAGGTATCGGTGCCATAAAAAATTTTGTTGCTACAGCATCCCACATGATTTTAGCAGTTGGAAATCGTATGAAGTTTCCAATCAATCCTGGGTCCATTGAATTGATAAGCCAACTCTTAACAGTAGAGTCATCGGTCTTCCACTTCCGATATCCTAGGTCGGTCGGAATCAGCTGTGGAGTCTCGCCGGTCAAATATCCCAACTTGTCTTTGCCGGAGACATTCATCTCGACAATTTGGGACCAAAGACCATAGTTCTTGCCATCAAGCTTGACAGCGATCGATGATGCAGCAATTTCGGTTGGGGTAGAAGTCTGGTTCTAGGTCAAAAGCTTCTTCATTGTCTCTGTGAGGTTTTCAAGGATAGCCGCAGTTGCGTCGCCATTACCACCGAGATGATGGCCAACAGCTTGGTTCTAGTCGTTCATGGTGGTTTCTGGTCCTAGGAACGAGGATGCTCTATTACCATGATTACTTTCAGAGAAAATATTTCTCTCATATTCATATTAACAATTGGAATCCTACATATATACAGCCATTCCATTGTGTCTAATGTGTTGTGGAAATTCTCCTATATTTTGATTCTGACAAAACTATCGAAAGAAATTGTATAACGTTATATGATGCAGAAAGAATGTGTAAGCAGCAGGTTGAGTGGATCTAATTCTGTCGCGTGGACTAAGGGTCAGATGGAAGTGCTTCTGACTAAGGGTCAGATGGAAGTGTTTCTGACGAGGTCAGAGGGAGTGCTTCTGACTGAGGGTCAGATGGAAGTGCTTCTGACGATCTAAACAGTGACGGATGGATCGCCTCAAATCTTCGAATTACCATTCCGTGTCAACTGATCTACTAAGAAACAAATCTTTTCTAAGACGAAACCCGAGAAAGATCAGTTTCTGCATTTGCAAAACGTGAAGACCCACGTATGGCAGGTTTTCGATCAAGGCAAGATTCCTATGGAAAGCTTGTGATATTCGATTGCCCTCACATCCCTTCCAATCAATCAAGGGACTTTCTACAATGGGATATCATCCTCTAAGGAATATTCTTTCGAGAACCAACTCAGACTTATCACACTTATGGAAGCTGAAGATTTAGTTGTATGGGCGACTGAATCAGAAGGGTTCAATATCTTACTCAACGGTCTACATATCTTCTGAAGATACAGTCTCGTTCAATCACGATTGATGACGTCCAATCAAGGATTGAAGAGCGATCCCTTGGCTGGGAATCCAACGGTTAGTTCGGAGGCAGGGGAGTATAAAAGAAGAACCATGATGGACTACAAAGTAAGAGGGCGAACAACAATCCAAAGTGCAAGCATAATCTGAGTTCTATCTGAAAATATTCTGTGTACCCAAAATCCTATTCATTGTGAAAATCTGAGAGAGAGAAAAACCCAGTGATTGAGTGTTTGTAATTCTCTTGATTCTTCATAGTGAAATCCAGCCGATCGGCTTTCATCGTGGGAGAGTGGACGTAGGCTTGATCTAAGCCGAACAACTATAATCGTCGTGTGCAATATTCTCTACTATAAACTCTTACTTTTGTGTTTAGACTTTTTGCACATTGTTATACTGTTCCTGATTCTAATCGTACACTGAATTTTATTTATTTCGCAAGAAATTTCAATTATATTCAAAATTACCTATTCACCCCCCCTCTATGTGATATTGCTAGATCCATCAATTGGTATCAAAGCAGGTTGCTCATTTTACGAAGTTTTTATTGACTTCAGAGTTAACGATCTACTATGTCTAGCAATCACTCTTCAGGAACAAGCGATTCGCACTTTGCCAACAAGCCGCCATACTTTGATGAAAAGGGCTACAATATGTGGAGCAACAAGATGAAATGGTTCTTCAAAGCCTATGATGATCTGATGTGGGATGTCGTTACGAATGGAGTAGTTCCTACAACTGCTACAAATCCAACCACTACTGACGGAGCAAATCCTGTCACAACAATGACCGATGCTGAAAAGGCTAAAAGAAGAGGCCTTGACTCTAAAGCTGTCAATGCTCTCTTTTGTGCCTTATCTACCCCTCTCTATAATCGTGTCTCAGAGGAAGAATCATCTAAGGCAATATGGGATAGACTTCATATTACTTTTCAAGGAACAAATCGAGTAAAAGAAACAAAGCTCAGTATTTTACTGAGTGACTATGAAGTATTTCAAATGAAACCTGATGAATCTATTGCAGATATGATAGACAGGTTTCAGACTTTGGCAAGTGGACTTGCAAGACAAGGCGAACCAATGCAAGTCAGGAAGATACTACGTGGACTCACAGATGATTGGAATTACATCAAACCATCAATTCAAGAATGCCAAACAATCAGACCACTCCGGTGGATGAGCTAGTCGGGACTTTGCAATCTTATGAAACAGAACGAGCAAACAAGAAGGGTGAACAAAAAGGTAAAAAATCTATTGCCTTCAAAACTGAAATTACTCAATGTCTTTCTGATACAGATGATGAAGATGAGGATGATGAAGAATTAGCCCTCATGGTCAAGAAATTTAGATAGATGGCTCGGAAAGTCAGAAATATCAAAGGGAAGAAACCTTGGAAGAAGAATGATATGAAAATGTCAAGCAACGACTCACAAGATAGCAAAGACGTGATATGCTTTCACTGTAAGAAGGCAGGACATATCAAACCGAACTGTCCAATTTTGAAGAATGACAAACTCAAGTATGAGAAGTACAAGAAGGCCCTAAAGGTAGACACTCTAAGTGATTCTGATGAAAGTGAAAATGATTATGCAAACATCTGTCTCATGGCCGAATCAGATTCAAGTTCAGACTCAGAAACTGAGGTATGTTCATCTGAACTCCCTGATGGAGTTACTGAGTATATTAATGAATTGTGTAGAAATTACAAAGAAGCTCTTGAAAAATTTTCTGGTTTGAAAAAGGAAAATTCGTCCTTAAAACAGCAGAATTTATCCCAAAAAGAAAAAAATCAATTTTCTACAACAAGAGTTTCACCAGTTGAAAGAAAATCATGATTTGATTTCAAAAGAAAATGCTTCTCTGAAAGAAAAGGTTTCCGATAACTCAAAAAGGTTTTCACAAAGCTCAGAAACTCTGAATAACATTATTTCAAAACAAATACCCTTCGATGACCGATCTGGGTTCGATTTTAAAAAGGAGAGTAATCTCAAAATTTCCTTTAAAACTGAATTTCGAAAACCAACATTCTCTGATTACAGGCATCATTTTCATAAGCATTTTACTAGATCTTATATTCGACAATCCTGTGTGAACTGTGGTGATCCTAGTCATACTAAGGATCACTGCAAGAAAATTTGGAGACCTATTAAAAGGTCAAAACTTACTAAAACAGAAGGACCCAAGAAAGCATGGGTACCAAAGAAACAGTAAGTTGTTTATTTCTTGCAGGTACCAAAGAGAAGGAAGAACAAGTGGTTTCTGGATAGTGGTTGTTCAAGTCACATGACTGGAAATCCAGATGTATTTATATCATTCTCAGATTGTGATGGTAGAAGCGTGTCTTTTGGAGGAAAGAACAAGGGAAAGGTCATTGGGAAAGGAAATGTAAAAATTGGAAATCTAACGGTTAAAGATGTCTCTCTAGTCAGAGGATTGAACTACAACTTAATTTATGTAAGTCAAATCTGTGACTCTGGCTATGATATTTGCTTCCAAGATTTAAAATGTACAGGTATAAGCAAGGACAAGAAGCAATCCTTCACGGGACGAAGGCATGGGAATATTTACCTTTTAGATATTGATGTTAACTGTGAAAGTGCAAAAAGTCTTATTTCTGTTAAGGATGAATCTGATCTTTGGCACAGAAAGTTAGGTCATATTAGTGTAAAACATATCTCAAAGCTTTTCAAGAAGGGACTTGTTCGAGGGTTACCTCGAACGAAATTCGAAAAAGGTGGACTATGTCATGCATGCACACTAGGCAAGCAGGTAAGAAGTTCTTTTAAGTCCTTAAATAAAGTGTCCACTAAGCATTGTCTGCAGCTACTCCATATGGACATCTTTGGACCAAACAGAACCCTAAGCCTTGGAGGTAAGAAATACTGTCTTGTCATAGTTGATGACTTCTCTAGATTTACATGGGTTTTATTTTTAGCTCACAAAAGTGAGGCTTTTATGTCTTTTTCAAAACTTGCTAGAAGGATTCAAAATGAAAAGGGTTACACAATTTCTAGTTTGAGAACGGATCATGGGGGAGAATTTGAAAATCAAAGTTTCTCAGATTTTTGCATTGATTTCGAAATTCAGCATAACTTCTCTGCACCTTATACTCCTCAACAAAATGGGGTAGTTGAAAGGAAAAACATATCCTTGCAAGAAATGGCCATAACTCTTCTTATTGAAAGTAAAACTGCATCTCATTTTTGGGCTGAGGCCGTTTCCACAGCTTGTTATATTTTAAATCGAATTTCTCTCAGACCTTTTAGTGAAAATACCACCTATGAAATCTTCAAAGAAAGAAAGCCTGATGTTGCATACTTTCATGTATTCGGTTGCAAATGCTTTATTATAAAGAATGCTAATGATCGAATTGGAAAGTTTGATGAGAGATCAGATGAATGAATTTTCTTGGGATATTCAACAACGAGCAAAGCCTACAGAGTCTACAACAAGAACACTCGTGTCGTTGAAGAATCAGTAAACATCAAGTTCGATGAAAGCTATCAGAATGATGAACCTGAATCTATTCAAGTTCATACACTTCCTCTAGTCCCAGACTCACAAGATGATTCAGGAAAAAAGCAAGACTCAGGTGTGAATGTTGAAAATGTTCAGAAGGAAACTCTCTCAGTTGAAGAAAGACCAGAAGATGAACAGAATGAACCCACAACATCCTCAAGTGATTGCTTCGACAAAAACTGGAAGCACAAGTCAAGTCATCCAAAAGAACTTATCATAGGAAGCATAAGTGATGGCATAAAGACTAGATCCAGATTCAAGCAAGCAATGAGCAACATAGCATTGGTATCTGAATTGGAACCAAAGAGGATTGAAGATACATTAGCAGCTGATAACTGGATAAATGCAATGCAGGAAGAGCTACATCAATTTAAAGTCAACAATGTTTGGGAATTGGTCAACAGACCCAAAAATCGTCCAGTGATTGGAACTAAGTGGGTATTCAGAAACAAACTGGATGACAAAGGAAAGGATGTAAGAAACAAAGCAAGACTTGTAGCAAAAGGCTACTCTCAGGAAGAAGGAATAGACTACGATGAGACCTACGCATCGGTTGCCAGGTTAGAAGCCATTAGGCTACTTCTTGCTTATGCTTGTTACAATGATTTCAAACTTTTCAGATGGACGTGAAAAGTGCCTTCCTGAATGGCTACATCAAAGAAGAGGTATATGTTAAACAACCCCCCGGCTTCGAAGAACCTAGAGAAAAGGATTTGGTATATGTCTTAAAAAGGGCACTCTACGGAATAAAACAAGCACCTCGTGCTTGGTATGAAATGTTGAGTAACTTTCTATCTCAACACAACTTCACAAAAGATAATGTAGACACTACCCTTTTTATTCAAAGAAAAAGTAAGGATATTCTTCTAGTTCAAATCTATGTTGATGATATTATATTTGGTTCTTCTAATGAGCTTCTCTGCAAGAAATTTTCTAAAGTAATGCAGGATGAATTTGAGATGAGTATGATGGGAGAATTACGGTTCTTTCTTGGTCTTCAAATTCATCAATCTCAGAAAGGAACTTTCATATATCAAGAAAAGTATGCAATGAAAATAGTGAAGAAGTTTGGTCTGGAGAACGGCGAAAAGACAGAAACTCCTATGTCTCACTCCTCCAAATTAGATAAAGATGAAGATGGAAAGGAAGTTGATCCCAAACTATATCGAAGTATGATTGGATCACTACTCAATCTCACAGCTTCAAGACCAGACATCCTATATAGCGTTTGTTTATGCGCAAGATTTCAATCAAGCCCAAGGGAATCACACCTATCAGCCGTCAAAAGAATAATCAAATACATTGGGACTTATCCCAACTATGGTTTGCGGTACTCTAAATCTTCTGATTTTATACTAAAGGGATATTCAGATGCAGATCTTGCAGGTTGCAAAATTGATAGGAAAAGTACATC
The DNA here is from genome assembly GCA_021437785.1 of Rhodomyrtus psidioides. NCBI lineage: Eukaryota > Viridiplantae > Streptophyta > Magnoliopsida > Myrtales > Myrtaceae > Rhodomyrtus > Rhodomyrtus psidioides. The sequence continues at coordinate 13,277,916 of JAILYB010000003.1, read as the reverse complement.
TGGAACTTGTCAGCTCATGGGAAACATGCTTGTCTCATGGTATTCCAAAAAGCAAAATACAGTGGCACTTAGTACAGCGGAAGCAGAATACGTATCTCTTGGAAGTTGCTGTGCTCAAATACTTTGGCTAAAGCAACAGCTCAAAGATTATGGTGTTGAAGAATCAATTGTGGAAATTTTTTGTGACAACACAAGTGCCATAAATCTTACAAAGAATCCCATACTTCACTCAAGAACAAAACACATTGAGATCAAACATCACTTCATACGTGATCATGTTCAGAACGGTGATGTTAACGTTCAATACATTGATACGAAAAATCAACTTGCAGATATTTTCACTAAACCATTGGATAAGCAGACTTTTAATTTTATTAGAAATGAATTATCCATCATTAACCTTCCTTCTTAAGTATATTTTAGAATAGGGAAAATCAGAAGGAGCGTCAGAAGGAAGATCAGAAGGAACGTCAGAAGGAACGTCCGAAGGACCGTCAGAAGGAGCGTCAGAAGGAACGTCAGAAGGAACGTCAGAAGGAGCGTCAGAAGGAGCCTCAGAAGGAGCCTCAGAAGGAACGTCAGAAGGAACGCTAAAAGGCGCATAAGAAGAAATTCACATCTCTTTTGAAAAGTTCATAAATCGAGGTCAGTTAACTCCTAAAAATGTCTTTAAGGTAAGTTCCTCATATGAATATATATCTCTGAATATCTGATTGACGGTGATTAATTGATTTGTTAAAGAAATTTTTTTATTTCTTTTATTGATTTTGTTTCCAAAAATAACCGCATCTTTTATAAAACATCGAACCGTCACCTCTGTTCTCCCACTTTCAATTTTTTCTCAAATCGAAACCCTAAAACTGTATCCAAGATCTCTCGCTCTCAATTTCTTCCTCAAAACAACACTCTTTCATTCGAAGTTTCAAACTTTCTACGTATTAATGGCTCCGAAATCAGCCTCTGACTCGAAGAAGACTCATCAGTTGAAGAGAAAGTTTTCCGCCTCAACAGCAAGCAGTGCCGAACCTACGGAAACCCAAATCAATGAACAACGCAAGGCACTCCGTTTGGCAAAAGGTTTGTCTCTGTCCGCCTTTGAAGGAAAAGAAGCTATGGCACATTCTATTAAGCCAATGTACGATAGCATTAACGCAGCAGGGAACTTTGGTAATGAACTTAGAAAATTGTTGAATGCTCACAAGTTTGATAGTGAAGGTGAACTATTGGAGTTTCTTAGTTTGCCTGGAAAGATCGTTGAAGCAATTGCTGTTGAAAAACCTGAATCTGCCTCTAGAAAAGGAAAGGAGAAAGTAGCAAAGCCTAGTTCGAAGTCAAGAAGACCATCCCCTATAAGACCTGGCGGAACTAAGGCAAAGGTCGAAGATGATGATGACATCCTGTTCAATGGCTTTGTGAAAATATTGGGTTTATTTTGGATAAAAGCTTTCCTGATCCCATGTTCCAGAATCAGGCTCACAAAGACAAGTTTGAATTCCTGAAACAGAGAGGTGTTATACCTCACAGGGTATTTGAGTTAAAGTACTTTGATAGCAACGGCATTTATCTGAGGAAGCATCTACAAAAGGTGAAGATAGATCAATTCATAACGCATATGGGCTTCACATTTCCTGATCTGGTAGCCTACTTCTACTCAAATCTTCAATTTGTCAACTTCAACTCTTTGGCTTTCACGATGAAAAGAAAGCAGTATATACTGACTGTTGATGAATTGGCATCTATCATGGGAACCAGAAAGGGAGATTTCACACCTCTAGATGTCACTGCAGGAGAAGCCTTTTGCTTCCTAACTGGCAAGTCAAGCTTCTCAAGGGAATCGAAGTCACATATTGCCTACAGTAACTTTCCCTTAAAACACATCATGATGCACAAGGTGATCATTGAATGTCTTAGACCCAAGGCAACCTCAAAGACAGATATCTCGAAGTATGAGGCAAAACTGTTGTGGGGCATCTTGACAGGAAAGAGGATTTCTTTTGCTCATACAGTCCTATTACACATGTACAGGTCTGTTCTCAAGCCAAAAGGACAACTACCATATGCTGCTTTGATCTATAGAATAATAGATCATTTCAAGATTGGTGGATTGAACGCCTTTATCAAACAAGAAATTCCTCTGATGACTGCTGGTGAAACTATGGTGACAAAGATGGGATACAAGATGACTCCTGCTGGATGGAGGACAAAGAACAATGAACCAGTCATTGTGGATTTCGAGGATGAGTCCAAGCAGAAATCTCCAAAGAGGAGAAAAGTTATGGCTGTCAAGGGACAACAAAAAGACAGCTCAACTGATAAGGACTTAGAGGCAAGTGAAGAAGGAACAGGGGAGTATGACTCTGAAGCTACACAATCTCGAGGTGGATCAGATGAAAAAGGTGAATCTGGGGATCACAGTGCTGAAAGGAATGAGGAAGGAGAAGATGAAACAGAAACACAACCGAAAGAAAAGGTTGTGTATCCTTGTGATCTTACTGAGGAAGAGTTCCTCACAATGTGGATAGAGGAGGATGCTGATAGAAATGTGGATGAGATAGAGTATGATAATGCTCTTGTCAATTTTAATCATGAACAGATGTTAGCACAAGTCCTAGCTCAGATGTTAGCAGGAGGCAGAGCCAAATAACATTGAGACATACTCTATATCCTCCACCAGACTCACAATCCACAGAACTGATCCAAGCTTGGCATAAGACATTGCACGAGAAGATCAACTGTCGAGTGCTCAGTCCATACCTATGGACATTGATGAAGATGTAGAATATGTACCCAGCTTAAGAGATAAAAGGAAAAAGGCTATAACTCAGGGGGAGCCCATGCCTGCAACATCTGATGTCTTTCTCATTGAAGTGTTTGCCTCTCAAGCTTTTCCCAAAGCACAAACTGAGAAGAAGAATTTAGCTACAAAAGGGATTGACACCTCATCTCAAGAACTTGCTCCTCCAGAACCACAGGTGGAACTTCAAGGACATTTTGAGAATCTTCAACATATTCTTCTTCAGACTCTGGCTGCTATGGAAACAAGGCTTGATCAGAAACTGCAGACTTTTGAACAGAAGATCGATAGGAAGTTGCAGGGTATGACTAGTCAGGTGACTAAGTTGGAGAAGTCCATTGATCTATATGGCAGAATATTTTGTGCTGAGGTTACACACATGCCTACCTACACACTGGTCAGAACTGACAGAACAGCTTCAGACCTGCCCTCATCTCAAGCTGTTAGAAGCGACGCTCAGCGAATGGGAGGAAGCTATGAAGGACCTTCCCCAGTGGAGGCTGATAACGAGCCTGAAGATCATCCCTCTTCTTCAAAAATGTCTCCACCCACATCTTCTTAATTTTATATTTTTTGGTCAAAAGTTACTCTTTGCTATGATACAACATTTACTCTATTTTGTTTAAAATTGACTCGATTTAATTTTTTAGCTTTATACACTTTTTCTGATGTTGACAAAAAGGGGGAGAAGAATCTATTTGTGCATGGATTGATATCATCTTGAGCAGAGATATCTATATCTATTTGTGCAGGGATTGATATCATCTTGAGCAGAGATATCTATACGCTGTTTATACTCTCATTATGGGGAGAAGAGTTTATTTTTGTGCAGGCTAACCATACTCTGATATCTGATAGATACCCACACTCTGTTCATACTTTCATTATGCATCTATACTCTGATCATGTTCTCCTACAGGAGTATTTTCAGTACAGGATCTCTAATGATGATTACCTGCAAGAGCAAATCGGATGATTATTCGTTTTTATCACTGTTTAAAAACTTTAAATTCACATAGATGTATTTGCAATAAGAGTAGTTTTGTCACCATCAAAAAGGGGGAGATTGTTGTGGAAATTCTCCTATATTTTGATTTTGACAAAACTATCGAAAGAAATTGTATAACGTTATATGATGCAGAAAGAATGTGTAAGCAACAGGTTGAGTGGATCTAATTCTGTCGCATGGGCTAAGGGTCAGATGGAAGTGCTTCTGACTAAGGGTCAGATGGAAGTGCTTCTGACGAGGTCAGATGGAGTGCTTCTGATGAGGGTCAGATGGAAGTGCTTTTGACGATCTAAACAGTGACGGATGGATTGCCTCAAATCTCCGAATTACCATTCCGTGTCAACCGATCTAATAAGAAACAAATCTTTTCTAAGACGAAACCCGAGAAAGATCAGTTTCTGCCTTTACAAAACGTGAAGACCTACGTATGACAGGTTTCCGATCAAGGCAAGATTCCTATGGAAAGCTTGTGATATTCGATTGCCCTGATATCCCTTCCAATCAATCAAGGGACTTTCTACAATGGGATATCATCCTCTAAGGAATATTCTTTCGAGAACCAACTCGGACTTATCACAGTTATGGAAGTTGAAAATTCAGTTGTATGGGCGACTGAATCAGAAGGGTTCAATATCTTACTCAACGGTCTACATATCTTCTGAAGATACAGTCTCGTTCAATCACGATTGATGACGTCCAATCAAGGATTGAAGAGCGATCCCTTGGCTGGGAATCCAACGGCTAGTTCGGAGGCAGGGGAGTATAAAAGAAGAACCATGATGGACTAAAAAGTAAGAGGGCGAACAACAATCCAAAGTGCAAGCATAATCTGAGTTCTATCCGAAAATATTCTGTGTACCCAAAATCCTATTCAATGTGAAAATCTGAGAGAGGGAAAAACCAAGTGATTGCGTGTTTGTAATTCTCTTGATTCTTCATAGTGAAATACAGCCGATCGGCTTTCATCGTGGGAGAGTGGACGTAGGTTTGATCTAAGCCGAACCACTATAATCGTCGTGTGCAATATTCTCTACTCTAAACTCTTACTTTTGTGTTTAGACTTTTTGCACACTGTTATACTGTTCCTGATTCTAATCGTACACTGAATTTTATTTATTCCGCAAAAAATTTCAATTATATTCAAAATCACCTATTCACCCCCCTCTAGGTGATATTGCTAGATCCATCATAATGTTATGATTGTAGAATACTACAAAATAAAGAAATAAAATCATCTACGATACCTTCCTAATTTACACGATACGATACAGCACATCAAATCCTTACAAGATAAGGAAATAAAATCTCACTTCAACATATGTACATCTTTATATTGTTCTATAGCCAGTCCGATCCCATAAAGTCTCAAATACTAAATCATGGCAGCAATTGCATCAAAAGACACAAAGCTATCCATGGTCATAAGTGTTTTATATATATATATATATATATATATATATATATATATATATATATATATATATATATATATATATATATGTGATAGCGTGGCAAACGGATAACACCTCAAATAATATAGAAACGTTTATGTATTATCTTCTTTATCAGTTACGATTCTCTAACTTTAAGTATCACGAAACTTGATATATCACTTGATAATATACTTATGGTTCCAACGAACCCGTACATATCTTACCTTTATCGTTAACTATATTATATGCATAACAAGATGCCAGTAAACCCATCAATTAGCATGTTGTAATAGCATCCCATTATGCTTTTAAGCCCATGACATGTCGTTCAAATATGCTAAGGCAAAAACCTTTGTTAGTGAGTCTGTAGCCATCATCTGTGAAATAGCTCTACTGTAGTGTCACTATTCTCATCTGTTATATTTATTGTAAAAAAACATAACCATCAGATTTTTAAATCCCTTGGGACCTCTGTTGTTGTAAATGAATAACACTACAGATTTATTTTCACAATATAACTGTACGGGTCTGTTCACAAAACTAAATATGGTAAACTCGCTAATGAGATTTCGTAGTCAAATAGCCTGAGTAGCAGCATGCTACAAACTCTACTTGCTTCTTACTGTTGTGGAAATTCTCCTATATTTTGATTCTAACAAAACCTTCAAATAGAAATTGTTTAATGAAATGTAATGCAGGAAGAATGAGTAAGCAACAGGTTGAGTGATTCCAATACTGTCGCGCTGACCAAGGGTTAGATGGAAGTGTTTCTGACAAAGGGTCAGATGGAAGCGTTTTTGACGAAGGGTCAGATGGAAGCGCTTCTGATGAAGGGTAGGATGGAAGTGCCTCTGACGAAGGGTCAGATGGAAGCGCTCTTGACGAAGGGTCAGATGGAAGTGCCTCTGATGAAGGGTCAGATGGAAGTGCTTCTGACATAGGGTCAGATGGAAGTGCTTCTGTTCAAGGGTCAGATGGAGGTGCCCCTGACGATCTAAACAGTGACGGATGGATCACATCAAATCTCCGTATTACCATTCAGTGCCAACTAATCTAACCCACGTATGACAGGTTTCCGATCAAGGCAAGTGATATTCGATTATCCTGATATTCCCTCTTATCAATTAAGGGGCTTTCTATAATGGGATATCATCTTCTAAGGAATATATCCTTGGGAATCAACTCAAACTTATCACACTTATGGAAGCTGGAGATTCAGTTGTATGGGCGATTGAATCAGAAGGGTTCAATGTCTTACCCAGCGGTCTACATATCTTCTGAAGATACAGTCTCGTTCAATCACGATTGATGACGTCCAATCAAGGATTGAAGAGCGATCCCTTGGCTGGAATCCAATGGCTAGTTCGGAGGCAGGGGAGTATAAAAGAGGAATCATGATGGACTAAAGGGTAGAGAGCGAACAACAATCCAAAGTGCAAGCATAATTTGAGTTTCATCCAAAGAGTATTCTGTGTACCCAAAATCCTTCACTATGAAAATCTGTGAGAGAGAGAAACAAAATACTTGAGTGGTTGTAATCCTCTTGATTCTTCATAGTGAAATCCAGCCAATCGGCTGTCATCGTGGAAGAGTGGACGTAGGCTTGAACTAAGCCGAACCACTATAAATATCGTGTGCAATATTTTCTTCTCTAAACTCTTACCCTTGCGTTTAAATTTTCTGCACACTGTTATACGGTTCTTGTTCCTAATCGTACACTGAACTTATTCATTCCGCAAGAAATTTCAATTTTGTTCAGAATCTCCTATTCACCCCCCTCTAGGAGATATTGCTAGATACATCAATTGGTATCAGAGCAGGTTGCTCATTTTACGAAGTGTTTATTGACTTCAGAGTTAACGATCTACTATGTCTAGCAATCACTCTTCAGGAACAAGCGATTCGCACTTTGCCAACAAGCCACCATACTTTGATGGAAAGGATTACAATATGTGGAGCAACAAGATGAAGTGGTTCTTCAAAGCCTATGATGATCTGATGTGGGATGTCGTTACAAATGGAATAGTTCCTGCAAATACTACAAATCCAACCTCTGCTGACGGAGTAAATACCATCACAACAATGACTGATGCTGAAAAGGCTAAAAGAAAAGGCCTTGATTCTAAAGCTATCAATGCTCTCTTTTGTGCCTTATCTACTCCCCTTTATAATCGTGTCTCAGAGGAAGAATCATCTAAGGCAATATGGGATAGACTTCATGTTACCTTTCAAGGAACAAATCGTGTGAAAGAAACAAAGCTCAGTATTTTACTAAGTGACTATGAAGCATTCGAAATGAAACCTGATGAATCTATTGCAGATATGATAGACAGGTTTCAGACTCTGGCAAGTGGACTTGCAAGACAAGGCGCACCTATCGCTGATCCAATGCAAGTCAGGAAGATACTACGTGGACTCACAGATGATTGGATTACATCAAGCCATCAATTCAAGAATGCCAAACAATCAGACCACTCTCGGTGGATGAGCTAGTCGGAACTTTGCAATCCTATGAAACAGAACGAGCAAACAAAAAGGGAGAACAGAAAGGTAAAAAATCTATTGCATTAAAAACGAAAAATTAATCAATGTCTTTCTGATACAGATGATGAAGATGGGGATGATGAGGAATTAGCCATCATGGTCAAGAAATTCAGGAAGATGGCTCGGAAAGGCCGAAACATCAAAGGAAAGAAACCTTGGAAGAAGTGTGATGTAAAAATACCAAGCAACGACTCACAAGATAGAAAAGACGTGATCTGCTTCCACTGTAAAAAGGTAGGACATATCAAACCAAACTGCCCAACTTTGAAGAATGACAAACTCAAGTATGAGAAGTACAAGAAGGCTCTAAAGGCAGAAACTTTAAGTGATTCTGATGAAAGCGAAAATGATTATGCAAACATCTGTCTCATGGCCGAATCAGATTCAAATTCAGATTCAGAAACTGAGGTATGTTCATCTGAACTCCCTGATGAAGTTATTGAATATATTGATGAATTGTGTAGAAACTACAAAGAAGCTCTTGAGAAAGTTTCTTGTTTGAAAAAGGAAAATGCTTCGTTAAAACAACAGAATTTGTCCCAAAAAGAAAAAATTGATTTTTTACAACAAGAGTTTCACCAGATGAAAGAAAATCATGATTTAGTTTCAAAAGAAAATGCTTCCTTGAAAGAAAAAGGTTCTGATATATCAAAAAGGTTTTCACAAAGCTCAGCAACTCTGAATAGCACTATTTAAAAATAAATACCCTTCAATGACCGATCTGGGTTAGGTTTTAAAAGGGAAAATAGCCAAAGAAATGTCTTTAAAACTGAATTTCGAAAACCAACATTTTCCGATTACAAGCATCTTTTTCATAAGCATTTTACTAGATCCTACATTCGACAACCTTGTGTGAATTGTGGTGATCCTAACCATACTAAGGATTACTGCAAGAAAATTTGGAGACCTATTAAAAGGTCAAAATATACTAACACAGAAGGACCCAAGAAAACATGGGTACCAAAGAAACAGTAAGTTGGTTATTTATTGCAGGTACCAAAGAGAAAGAAGAACAAGTGGTTTATGGATAGTGGTTGTTCAAGTCACATGACTGGAAATCCAGATGTATTTATATCTTTCTCAGATTGTGATGGAAGAAGCGTATCGTTTGGAGGAAAGAACAAGGGAAAGGTCATCGGGAAAGGAAATGTAAAGATTGGGAATCTGATCGTTAAAGATGTCTCTCTAGTCAAAGGATTGAACTACAACTTGATTTCTGTAAGTCAACTCTGTGACTCTGGATATGATATCTGGTTCCAAGATCTAAAATGCACAGGTATGAGCAAGGATAAGAAGCAATCCTTCACGGGACGAAGGCATGGGAACATTTATCTTTTAGATATTAATGCTGACTGTGAACTAGCTAAATGTCTTATTTCTGTTAACGATGAATCTGAACTTTGGCACAGAAAGTTATGTCATATTAGTGTAAAACATATTTCAAAGCTTTCCAAGAAGGGACTTGTTCGAGGACTACCTCAAACTAAATTTGAGAAAAGTGGACTATGTCATGCATGCACACTGGGTAAGCAGGTAAGAAGTTCCTTTAAGTCCTTAAATCAAGTTTCCACTAAGCATTGTCTGCAGCTACTTCATATGGACATCTTCGAACCAAATAGAACTCTAAGCATTGGAGGTAAGAGATATTGCCTTGTCATAGTTGATGACTTCTCTAGATTTACATGGATTTCATTTCTTGCTCACAAAAGTGAAGCTTTCATATCCTTCTCAAAATTTGCTAAAAGAATTCAAAATGAAAAAGGTTACACTATTTCCAGTTTGAGAACGGATCATGGGGGAGAGTTTGAAAATCATAGTTTCTCAGTTTTTTGCACTAAGTTCGGAATTCAGCATAACTTCTCTGCACCTTATACTCCTCAACAAAATGGGGTAGTAGAAAGGAAAAACAGATCTTTGCAAGAAATGGCCAGAACTCTTCTCATTGAGAGTAAAATTGCCTCTAACTTTTGGTCTGATGCCGTTTCAACAGCGTGTTATATCTTAAATCGAATTTCCCTCAGACCTTTTTCTGAGAAAACTCCCTATGAATTTTTCAAAGAAAGAAAGCCTGATGTTGCATACTTTCATGTATTCGGTTGCAAATGCTTTATTCTAAAGAATGCTAATGATCGAGTTGGAAAGTTTGATGAGAGATCAGATGAAGGAATCTTCTTGGGATATTCAACAACTAGCAAAGCCTACAGAGTCTACAACAAATACACTCGTGCAGTTGAGGAATCAGTGAACATCAAGTTCGATGAAAGCCACCAGGATGATGAAACTGAATTCACTCAAATGCATACACTTCATCAAGTCAGGAACTCACGAGCAGACTCAGATGTGAATACGGGTTCGGAGAATGTTCAGAAGGAAACTTCCTCAGTTGAAGAAAGACCAGAAGATGAACAGAATGAATCCACAATATCCTCAAATGATGGCCTTGACAAAAATTGGAAGCATAAGTCAAGTCATCCAAAGGAACTTATCATAGGCAGCATAAGTGATGGCGTAAAGACAAGATCCAAATTCAAGCAAGCAATGAGCAACATCGCCTTGGTATCTGAATTGGAGCCAAAAAGGATTGAAGATGCATTAGCAGATGAAAACTGGATAAATGCAATGCAGGAAGAACTACATCAGTTCAAGGTCAACAATGTTTGGGAACTGGTCAATCGTCCCAAAAATCGTCCAGTAATTGGAACAAAATGGGTATTCATAAACAAACTTGATGACAAAGGAAAAGTTGTAAGAAACAAAGCAAGACTTGTAGCAAAAGGATACTCTCAAGAAGAAAGAATAGATTACGATGAAACCTACGCACCGGTTGCCAGGTTAGAAGCCATTAGGCTACTTCTTGCTTATGCATGTTACAATGACTTCAAACTTTTTCAGATGGACGTGAAAAGTGCCTTCCTAAACGGCTACATCAAAGAAGAGGTATATGTTGAACAACCTCCTGGCTTCGAAGAACCTAAAGAAAAGGATCTGGTATATGTCTTAAAAAAGGCACTCTATGGATTGAAACAAGCACCCCGCGCCTGGTATGAAAGGTTAAGTGCGCCTGGTATGAAAGGTTAAGTAACTTTTTATCTCAACACAGCTTCACTAAAGGTAATGTAGACACCACTCTTTTCATTCAAAGAAAAGGTAAAGATATCCTTTTAGTTCAAATTTATGTTGATGATATTATATTCGGCTCCTCTAATGAACGTCTCTGCAAGAAATTTTCTAAAGCAATGCAGGATGAGTTTGAGATGAGTATGATGGGAGAATTACGGTTCTTTCTTGGTCTTCAAATTCATCAATCTCTAAAAGGAACATTCATATTTCAAGAGAAGTATGCATTGGAAATAGTGAAGAAGTTTGATCTGGAGAATGGCAAGAAGACAGAAACTCCTATGTCTCACTCCTCTAAATTAGATAAAAGTGAAGATGGAAAGGAAGTTGATCCCAAACTATATCGAAGTATGATTGGATCACTACTCAATCTCACAGCTTCAAGACCAGACATCCTATATAGCGTTTGTTTATGCGCAAGATTTCAATCAAGCCCAAGGGAATCACACCTATCAGCCGTCAAAAGAATAATCAAATACATTGGGACTTATCCCAACTATGGTTTGCGGTACTCTAAATCTTCTGATTTTATACTAAAGGGATATTCAGATGCAGATCTTGCAGGTTGCAAAGTTGATAGAAAAAGTACATCTGGAACTTGTCAGCTCATGGGAAACATGCTTGTCTCATGGTATTCAAAGAAGCAAAATACAGTGGCACTCAGTACAGCTGAAGCAGAATACGTATCTCTTGGAAGTTGCTGTGCTCAAATACTTTGGCTAAAACAGCAGCTCAAAGACTATGGTGTTGAAGAATCAACTGTGAAAATTCTATGTGACAACACAAGTGCCATAAATCTCACAAGGAATCATGTACTTCACTCAAGAACAAAGCATATTGAGACCAAGCATCACTTCATACGTGATCATGTTCAGAACGGTGATGTTAACATTCAATACATTGATACGAAAAATCAACTTGCAGATATTTTTACAAAACCTCTTGATAAACAGAGTTTTAATTTTATTAGAAATGAATTATCCATCATTAACCTTCCTTCTTAAGTATATCTTAAAACTAGGAGCGTCAGAAGGAGAGTCATAAGGAGCGTCAGAAGGAGAGTCAGAAGGAACGTCGGAAGGAGAGTCAGAAGGAGCGTCAGAAGGAGCGTCAGAATGAGCATCAGAAGGAACGACAGAAGGAGCGTCAGAAGGAGCATCAGAAGAAGCATCAGAAGGAATGTCAAAAAGGCGCGTAAGAAGAAATTCACACTTTCTTTTAAAAAAAGGTCAGTTATCACTAAAAAAAAAAATTGGGTAAGTTACTTATATAAATAGACATCTCCGAATATCTGATTGACGGTGAATATTTGTTCTATTAAAAGAATTTCTTTTTCTCCTTTCTTTAGAAAATCAAAATTCTCTCTTTTGTTTCCAAAAAATAACCGCCTCGTTTATAAAAACGCTGAACCGTCGCCTCTGTTCTCTCACTTTCAAAATTTCTCTCAAATCAAAACCCTAAAACCGTGTTCGAAGTCTCTCGCTCTCGATTTCCTCCTCAAAACAACACTCTTTCACTCAAAGTTTTAAACTTTCTACGCATCAATGGCTCCAAAATCAGCCTCTGACTCGAAGAAGATGCTTCAGTCGAAGAGAAAGTTCTTCGCCTCAACTGCAAGTGACGCGGAACTCACAGAAACCCAAATCAACGAACAGCGCGAAGCTCTTCGTCTGTCAAAAGGTCTGTCTCTGTCTGCCTTTGAAGGAAAAGAATCTATGGCTCATTTTATTAAGCCAATGTATGATAGGATTAAGGCTGTAGGAGATTTTGGTAACGAACTTAGAAAACTACGGAAGACTCATTATTTCGATAGTGAGAAAGACCTATTGGAGTTTCTTAGCTTGCCTAGGAAAATCGTTGAACCAATTGCTGTAGAAAAACCTGCATCAATCTCTAGAAAAGGAAAGGAGAAAGTGGCAGAGACAAGCTCGAAACAAAAACCATCCCCAATTAGACCTGGCGGCACGAAGGCGAAGGTGGAAGATGATGATGACATTCTGTTCAATGACTTTGTGAAAAATATAGGCTTTATTTTGGATAAAAGCTTTCCCGATCCCTTATTCCAGAATCAGGCTCACAAAGAAAGGTTTGAAGCAATGAAACAGAGAGGTATTATACCTCAAAGGGTATTTGAGTTAAAGTACTTTGACAGCAATGGCATCTATCTGAGGAAGCATCTAGAAAAGGTGAAGATAGATCAGTTTGTAACTAAGAGAGGCTACACTTTTCCTAATTTGGTAGCTTACTTCTATTCAAATCTTCAGTTTGTCAACTTCAACTCTCTGGCTTTCACAGTCAAAAGAAAGCAGTATTTTCTGACTGTTGATGAATTGGCTGCAATTATGGGAACCAGAAAGGGAGATTTCAAACCCTTAGATGTCACCGCAGGTGAAACGTTCTGCTTCCTGACTGGCAAATCGAGTTTCTCAAGGGAATCAAAGTCACATATTGCCTACACAGACTTTCCCCTGAAACATATCATGATGCACAAAGTGATCATCGAATGTCTTAGACCCAAGGCAGCATCAAAGACAGATATATCAAAGTACGAGGCAAAGCTGTTATGGGGAATCTTGACAGGACAGAGGATTTCCCTTGCTCATATAGTCCTATTACACATGTACAGATCAGCTCTCAAGCCAAAGGGCCAACTTTCTTATGCCGCCTTGATCTTCAAAATAATCAACTATTTTAAGATTGAAGGCCTAGGTGCCTTTATCAATCAGGAAACTCCTCTGATGACTGCTGGAGAGACAATGGTAACAAAGATGGGGTACAAAATGACTCCTGCTGGATGGAGAACAAAGAACAATGAACCAGTCATTGTGGACTTCGAGGAAGAGTCAAAGCAGAAATCTCCAAAGAAGAGAAAAGTCATGGCTGTTAAGGGGCAACAAACAGAAAGTCCTGCTGATAAGGACTCAGACGCAAGTGAGGAAGAAACAGGGGAATATGATTCTGAAGCTACTTAATCTCGAGGTGGATCAGATGAAGATGGTGAGTCTGAAAATCATAGTGCTGAGGGAGATGAGGAAGAAGGAGATGATCAGGAATACAACCACAAGAAAAAGTTGTATATCCATGTGATATGACTGAGGAAGAATTCCTCATAATGTGGGATGAGGAGCAAGCTGCACGATTTGAAGATGACATAGAGTATGACATCAAAATTGTCAACTGTGATCATGAGGAATTGCAAGCACAAGTTCTAGCAACGTTGGCGTCAAAAGAACAGGAGGAAGAACAAGATGACATTGGAGCTTACTCTGTCTGTTCCACCAGGGCTACAATTCTCAAAGATGCTGCAAGTCTAGCTTCAGTAATTGCCCGAGAAGATCAATTGTCTAGTGCACAGTCCATTCCAATGGATATTGATGAGGAAATAGTATCCGTGCCAAGCTCAAAGGACAAAGGGAAAAGAGCTATAATTCAAGGAGAGAAAGAGCCTGTGCCTGTTACATCAGATGTATTTCTCACTGAAGTCCTAGCTTCTCAAGCTTTCACCAAGGCACAAACTGAGGGGGAGACTCAAGAACCTGCACCCTCCATACCACAAATGGAACTTCAAGTGCATTTTGAAAATCTTCAAAATACTCTTCTTTAGACAATGGCTGCAATGGAAACAAGATTTGATCAGAAAATGAAGGTTTTTGAACAGAAGACAGATAGGAAGCTGCAGGCTTTGACTAGTCAGGTGACTAAGCTGGAAAAGTCACTTGATCTCTATGGGAGAATGTTTTGTGCTGAAATAGACAACATGCCTACATACACACTGGTCAGAACGGACAGAACATCTTCAAACCTGCCCTCTTCTCAAGCTGTGAGAGATCATGCTCAGATGGTAGGAAGAAGCTATGAAGGACCTTCCCGAGTGGAGGCTGATAATGAGCCTGAAGAACATCCCTCTTCTTAAAAACTCTTATTTCATTTTCTATTCATATAGGACGCGGTATTTTTTAAGGACCTTCTTATACAAATTTCTTTCTGATGTTGACAAAAAGGGGGAGAAGTTGAATTTACCTTTATGCAGTACTTTTATGCAGTCTCATTAGATTACCCTTAATTATATTATTACCCCTAATTATATTTCAATTTAGAGGAAAGGGGGAGAAGACCTAACTTACTTTTTGCAGGACAATCTTACTCTGATCATGCTCTCCTATGAGAGAACACTTTCATTACAGGATCTCTAATGTTGATTACCTGCAGGAGTAAATGTGATGCTCACTCACTGTTATTTTATCACTGGTTAATTTTCCTTTAATCACTTATTTGTAATTTGCAACTGGAGAAGTTTTGTCACCATAAAAAAGGGGGAGATTGTTGTGGAAATTCTCCTATATTTTGATTCTGACAAAACCTTCAAATAGAAATTGTTTAATGAAATGTAATGCAGAAAGAATGAGTAAGCAGCAGGTTGAGTGATTCCAATACTGTAGCACTGACCAAGGGTCATATGGAAGTGTTTCTAACAAAGGGTCAGATGGAAGCGCTTTTGACGAAGGGTCAGATGGAAGCGCTTCTGATGAAGGGTCAGATGGAAGTGCCTCTGACGAAGGGTCAGATGGAAGCACTCTTGACGAAGGGTCAGATGGAAGTGCCTCTGATGAAGGGTCAGATGGAAGTGCTTCTGACGTAGGGTCAGATGGAAGTGCTTCTGTTCAAGGGTCAGATGGAGGTGCCCCTGACGATCTAAACAGTGACGGATGGATCACATCAAATCTCCGTATTACCATTCAGTGCCAACTAATCTAACCCACGTATGGTAGGTTTCCAATCAAGGCAAGTGATATTCGATTATCCTGATATTCCCTCTTATCAATTAAGGGACTTTCTATAATGGGATATCATCTTCTAAGGAATATATCCTTAGGAATCAACTCAAACTTATCACACTTATGGAAGCTGGAGATTCAGTTGTATGGGAGATTGAATCAGAAGGGTTCAATGTCTTACCCAACGGTCTACATATCTTCTGAAGATACAGTCTCGTTCAATCACGATTGATGACGTCCAATCAAGGATTGAAGAGCGATCCCTTGGCTGGAATCCAATGGCTAGTTCGGAGGCAGGGGAGTATAAAAGAGGAATCATGATGGACTAAAGGGTAGAGAGCGAACAACAATCCAAAGTGCGAGCATAATTTGAGTTTCATCCAAAAAGTATTTTGTGTACCCAAAATCCTTCACTGTGAAAATCTGTGAGAGAGAGAAACAAAATACTTGAGTGGTTGTAATCCTCTTGATTCTTCATAGTGAAATCCAGCCAATCGGCTGTCATCGTGGAAGAGTGGACGTAGGCTTGAACTAAGCCGAACCACTATAAATATCGTGTGCAATATTTTCTTCTCTAAACTCTTACCCTTTCGTTTAAATTTTCTGCACACTGTTATACGGTTCTTGTTCCTAATCGTACACTGAACTTTATTCATTCCGCAAGAAATTTCAATTTTGTTCAGAATCTCATATTCACCCCCTCTAGGAGATATTGCTAGATACATCACTTACTACTCCAAGATATTGCACCATTATTAAAGAAGAATGCATTTCCAGAAGTAGATTTTCTCTCATCTAAACCTCTTGTCCAATCAACATCAGTATAGTATCTAAATTGCATAGCACTTCCTTGATAGCTTAGCGAATAATTAGTACTAGTCTTCAGATACCTCAGAATTCTTTTGACAGCAGCCCAATGTGCTTGACCCAGATTAGATTGGCGTCTACTCACCATTCCAATTGCATAACAAATATGACAAAAAGAAGTGATTACTAGAAAACGTTTCCAAAGTGTATACTCAAATTTGATAGAATAATTCATGAAATTTACATAGGGCGGACGACCTTATAAATAGGATTCCTTAAGGAATTAAAATTTCATAAAAATAATAGTAAATGAATCAAATCTAATCATGATTCAAATAAAATATTACAATTATCTATATCGCAAAGTTGCCTAAAATAGAAAAACTGCCCGAAAACATGTCTAAACGTCTCTGAAATGCGAAAATCCATCATCGTTCATGGTTAAAGGCCGCGAGTATTGATCAGAAAGGTGTTTCGCTTCAACCGACCAAATTTGAGCGCAATCCAAGCTCGTTAACCCCAAAATCAGAATTAGTGGTGGAACCGCTCTAATTTCTGGCGATCACGTTTTTTAAAGAAATCACACGTCAGCTGTTCTACATCAAAATATCAGTCTTATACACACCATAGTGTACATCAAGCTTCCAACAACACTTGCGTAGGGAACACATTTTATTTGTTCTTGCTCTTGTGGAGTCTTAGGATACGTCAGTTACTCAAGGAGTTAAGTTCCTGTTGAGAAAGATAAAGTCTATTTGGGGCCTCATTTTCTATTTTACGACTCAATCTTTCACCTTTTGCAATAGGAGTATCAATGAGTTAATAGTCTTGCATACAAAATTATTAAAGAACTTTATTTATACACATCTCATATGAAAGAGATAAAAACCTTTTCAAACGATCTCTGGAAATATTAAGTCCATGAATATATGTAACTTCGCCCATATCTTGCATCTCGAAATTGGAAGATAGTCAACTGTTGAATGTCTTAACAAACTCCATACTGCTTTTAGTAATCAATATATCAACAAAGTATAATGATAAGATCAAGTGATCTTTGGATCTTTTGATATATTTGCAGTTATCCTTATTAATCATTTCAAAATCATAGGAAACTATGACATTATGAAAATGTATACACCATTGTCTCGAAAACTGCTTGGGGTCATATATTGATCTAAAAGGTCGACATACCTTTTGTTCTTAGCCTTCTATAACAAATCAATAAGTTGTTCCATATAGATTTCTTCTTCTAATTCTCCATTGAGAAAAACAGTCTTTATATCCACTTGATGTAATCTAAAATCCAAATTTGCCACTATTACCAGAATAAGGCGAATTGAGATAAATCTCACCGCATTAGTGTCGCGACCCGTCCGAAAGCGGACGCGGCTAATGGATTACCGATCGCGGGTCTTGGATCGGCGCGAGCCCTCCCAGGCCCATACCAAATCGCGGCGGGAGTATTTTTCAGGAGGATTCGACGATAAGAGTCGATCGCTTTCGACCTTAGTGTGGTCGTGGTAGCATGTGCAATTTGTGCATGCATTTGGAGTCGCCACCGGTCTTTCTTGGAGGGTAGACCGGAAACCTTACTGATCGATTGGGAGAGATCGGTCAGTTCTACGGAACCAGAGATTTTGGGTTCGGGGACTTGGTTACGCTGGTGTCGTTACCAACGCCCTTTCGGTACCTAACGCGAGTGATTTTCCTAACTAGGATTTCATGCAGGCGCAATTTTGGGTGAGGTAAGTCTAACTTTGCACATTAACCAGTTTAACATGCTCACGTAATCATAATAAATAAATAGATGTCAATCACATAAACATCTATCCTACGTGGTGATCATGGAATTATGATTTAATGGGTCTCGAGCCAATGAGACCACATTTAATCATTTTAATATTTTAATAACGGAGAGCCGCTCTTCGCTTCTTCTTGGTTTCTTGAACTCTTCAAGAATTGGGCCCCAAAGAGCTCGCCGACTTAAAAGGCTCCTCCACGTAATCCTCGTAGCATTTACATCAACAATTGACTATGCTAAAAATAAAGATTACATGAAAAATAAAAGGAGTACGCAGCATCCATTTAATAATTACAACCCCAAATATATAAATAATCATCATACATTCATATATACATCAATCACATTGATTAGGGATTTTTCCATGATCACCACCCTTTCACGTAAGTAATAAATTCACAATTTAAAACTTAGGAAGGCACAATAAAAATTCTACGTTGAATCATATTCAGAATTTTTACGTAAAATAAGATAGCCATAAATTTTCGATTCAAAATTGATTTAGTCTCAATTTTTGCTACGTTGATTAATTTATCATATAAAATAATCAATCTCCATTAGCCATGTAAGACGAACAATTCGTTAATACATATTGGCCATATTATTGCAAAAATTGCAAAAAATCAATTAAATGCACGAAAACACCTAAGGATTGGCTCTGATACCACTGTTGGGATCCATGTAACACGTAGCGGAAATAAATAACAACCCATACATGTATCTCCAGAGGCGTACTTCGTGCATTTCAATCGAAAAAAATCACAAAGTCTCAAAGGGAGTAAATAGATTACCTCTCGTAGCGTGCTTGAACGGAGGTGTCGGTTCGATGTTCTTCGATCTCAGCCTCCACAAGTGTTAGGCATCTAGTTCGGACGCACCACCAATTGACGAACGGGGAGACGACTAATAACTCCACAACAATTGTGCTAGCAATATGCGGAATCAATATTCCGAACTTAGTATATTTTGCTCACTCAAGATTATGAGAATATAGAGAGTGTTTGTGTTCTTCTCTCTAAGCTCTCAAAAATTTGCACACTCTACAAAATGTCTCTCTCTTTCAACCTCAAAACTCTTGCCATCCTTTTATAGCCAAAAATACCTTCCAATAAATTGTATTTAAAAATAGCACTAACAATTATAAATTCTATCTAAAAATAGCACTCACAAATAAATGACATTTAAAAATAGCACTAACAATAGCACTCACAATTTATAATACAAAAATGCTATTTAAAAATAGCACTAACAATAGCACTCACAATTTATAATACAAAAATGCTATTTAAAAATAGCACTAACAATTATAAATTCTATCTAATAATAGCACTCACAATTTATGATAAATAAATGCCATTTAAAAATAGCACTAACAATAGCACTCACAATTTATGATAAATAAATGTCATTTAAAAATAGCACTAACAATAGCACTCACAATTTATAATACAAAAAATGCTATTTAAAAATAGCACTAGCAATAGCACTCACAATACAAAAATGCTAAAAAAAAAGGCACTAACAAAGGTGATAAAAATAATAACCATTATTATTATTACAAGAGTTAAAGAGGTTACCAAACAGTACAAATATGCATAACGTATAAATACGTATGGCGTATAAATACGTAGAGCATACGTATACATCCGTGAAACCGGGGACTAATTGAAAGAAAAATGTGCAATTAAGCCCTTTTGGTAAAAATTGATTAAATTGGAGGGCAAATTGACCTAATTGCACTTTAAGACTTTAGAATCCAATGTCATAGCTTATAAAAAGTGAGAATTGAAAACTAAAAGACTCGAAAATGATTTTTTTTTTTTTTTAGGTTCGGTTCGGGTTTATGTTTGTGAAGGAACATAGTGACCCGAGCCGAATTTTTGAGATTTAAAGTGACACACTTGAAGAGGAAATTAAAACAAAATTATCGAATATTTTTGGGTATTTTTCTGACCACGAATGGTATTTTTCTGATTTTTTGGGTATTTTTATAATTAAATAAACTCGAAAAATATTAAAAATACCGAAAAATATTTTTTGTTCAAAATTGGTTCCTAAGGCTAAACCAAGGCTTCCAAAGTTGATTTTGTGATTTTATGACCTTTTTTGATATTTTTAATTAATTCTAAAGAATAAAAATCACAATAATAAATGGTAAAAAAAAATCAGGTGTCAACAATGAGAAAATGTATCTTCATAATCAATTTTTTCCTGTTAGTTAAACCCCTTCGCACAAGGTGAAATTTATACCTCTCAATCGAGCCATCAGCTTTATGCTTCATCTTGAGAACCCACTTGTTCCCAATGGCTCTGCGTCCTTTCGAAAGATCAATCAGTTCCTAAACTTGGTTTGACCTCATCGATTCAATCTCTTCTTCCATTGCTTTCATCCACTTTTCATTGTCAGGACAAGATAGAGCCTCATTTACATTCCTTTTAGGCTCATCCTCTTCTTATGAAACGACTATGAAAGCTTCTCTTGAATATCAAAGAGTCGACGAGTTACACTTTTATGACTTGATACTTCATTCTCCATTATGCTCCCACTCAAATTAGATAACAATGACTTTGTCTCATCAAGTAGTTTCAATTGAAACTGGTGCGAAACAAATTTCCTACTTTTCACATTGCTTACACTTGAATGAAATGCCTCCAAAGGTCGATGGTTCTGTCGAACCGCCAGTTCTGGTTCCGAAAAAAGGTGGAATCGAAACCGGCCCATGAAGGGGTCGGTACTGATTCTCGAGCCAGTTCTGGTTCTAACTTAAAATTTAATTTTTAAAATAATAAATAATGAAATAGAAATACTAAATTATCAATTATAAATTCTAATCAACTTGTATATTGTAATAAAAGTTGGGGAAAAAAAGAGGAGGAATGAGCTTGAACTTAATGAATTATCGTTAAGTGTCTACATATATTCTCGGGGATAGAAGAATCAAAACCCATGTAGTTCTTTTATCTTTGATAACCCCAACTTACCTCATCGTCAATCGTCACTACCCATAGTGGTACCCGTGCCGGTGGTATTTCCACAATCTTCATTGAAAAATTCGTGTTCTCAATCCAGCTCTTTGTATCGATATCTAGCCTTTGTCCAATCATTGACACAAGGTTGAGTCTCCACAGATTCTGGACTTAATCTTGAACGGCAGTCGTCCAAAATTAATCCTCCAGTGCTAAATGCTTGTTCAACTGCAACTGTTGAAGAAGGCGTTGCTAATATCTGTCTTGCGATGAGGGCGAGAATTGAGAATTAAATTGAGTAGTTCTTCCACCATTTCAGAATTTTGAAATCTTTGTTGTGTTTTTTTTTTTTGGGTAAGGTGAAATCTTTGTTGTGTTCGAAATCACTAAACTCAAAAGTAATGGTTAAATATTTTTTTAATTCGAAAATAGTACCTCATGTTGTCCCCTTTTATTTTATTTTATTTTTTGTTTTTTTGCCTATTTATAAGCATTTTGTACCTCTACTAATTGAACCATCTACATCGCTTTGTGAGGCACTAGGTTAGGAAGATCCACTATCACTTAAATCATATCTACTACAAAATTCATTATATAATTCTACTATAACGTGTTTAACCTCACTTTGTATAATTGAAATATCTATTGCTCCATCCAAATGTAAACAAACATAATAATAATAATCATTCAGATAATATAATAAACCATCTAATTTAGTACGTGGATAAAAAATAATACCAACCAAATAAACAAGAGGAATGTTGAAATAATAATGCAACCATTTATCTCGCATTACTAAAATAGTCAGAGCTAATTGAGCATCTTTTGCATAATCACTAAAAAGACCAGCAATATTAACACACTCTATTAAAAATAAATACGTAGTAGATAATAAACACCATATAAAGTATTAGTCATTAAAAACTTTAAAAAATTAAATTTTTTTTGCAAATGTCTCAATGTTGCGAGAGTAAAATAACATCGGGAACATTATTCGAAATAAATACACATAATAAATCTTTGTACTCAAAAGATTGATAAAGCAACACCTAGGTTGAATTCCAACGAGTTGAAATATCTTTTCAAAATCTTTTTGCTGCTCTCCCATTTGATTTACAAAATGTGCCACATGCTTTCATAAATTGAGGACGGCTAAAGGGGCGAGAGCATTCTCAAGAGTTCATAAACCTTCTTATACGGCTTAAGTACACCTTGAATGCCATAAATTGTGTACGACGCTCACTTTAGTGCCAAAAATTTCAAATCGATCACTTTAGTGCTAAGTTTTTGTAACTTCGATCACTTAAGTGCCAACTTCTTTTTAAAACGATCACTTTAATGCCAACTCTGATTTAAGTTGATGTGACTCACCGAAAATCTGACACGTGTATTTTTTATTATTATTTGAGCTGACGTGGCTCATCGAACTTGGCACTAAAGTGATCATTTTTTTTAAAAAAAAGTTGGTACTTAAGTGATCGAAGTTACAAAAACTTAGCATTAAAGTGATCGATTTGAAAGTTTTGGCACTAAAGTGAGCGCCGTGCACAACTTATGGCACTTGAAGTATACTTAACCCCTTCTTATACACATAAATTTAAAACATGCCAAGCACATCTAATATGAAAAATTGTCCACCAAAAGTAGACAACAGGAGGTACAATTTTAGAATTAAGATGAGAGGAATTGTGAGAAAAATAAAAAATGAAAGGGGGAAATGATATTTATAGAAGGGGGATATGGTAATATAAATTGTAAAAATATGAGGGTTTTTTGGCAGGCCATTGAGGGCCTCGAAGGGCCCTACCCCCACTGGTCACGGGGGAAAGAGCCGTTGGGCTCTTTCCCCCACAAAGGTACTTTTTTTCACGATTTCGAACTAGCCCGGAACCGCTAGGGGCTCTTTCCCCCACTGTCGCGACCCGTCCGGGAGCGGACGCGGCTAATGGATTACCGATCGCGGGTCTTGGATCGGCGCGGACCCTCCCAGGCCCATACCAAATCGCGGCGGGAGTACTCTTCGATGATAAGAATCGATTGATTTCGACCTTCAGTGTGGTCGTGGTGGCATGTGCAAATTGTGCGTGCATTTGGAGTCGCCACCGGTCTTTATTGGAGGGTAGACCGGAAACCTTACTGACCGATTGGGAGAGGTCGATCAGTTCTGCGGAACCAGAGATTTTGGGTTCGGGGACTTGGTTACGTCGGTGTCATTACCAACACCCTTTCGGTACCTAACGCGAGTGATTTTCCTAGCTAAGAGTTCATGCAGGCGCAATTTTAGGTGAGGTAGGCATTGATTCAGGGTTTCATGCAGATTGGAAGACTATTTCTATCAATCACAATCAATTTAAAGGAAAGCGCAAACAAGTGCATAAATAAATCTCACCGATGCACATCAATTCGAGTCAAAGGCTTCCTAGTATAACCATAAAGGCTTAAAGAAGGTGTGACTTCGGACCAGGGGTAAAATGGGAAGATTTGGAGGCGATTAGCCCGAAGGGCAAAATCGTCAATTTTTGGAAGGTTTGGATACCGAATTACCCAAAATAATCCATGGCCAGTTGTTTGTGGCCATTTCCCATTTTTGAGAATTTTTTGGAATTTTTTGATTTTTCTTCAATTTTTGGAAGACGATTCGCCCAAAGGGCGAAATCGTCATTTTAAGAAGGGTCGGGGTTCAAAACACCCCGAATGAGTCTTGGCCAGTTGTTTGTGGCCATTTCCTATTTTTGGGATTTTTTCTAGAATTTTTAGAATTTTTTTGGAAGACGGTTTGCCGGAAGGGCAAAACCGTCATTTCTGAAAAGATCGGGGGTTAAATGACCCAAAACAGGTCGTGGCCAGTTGAATGCGGCCATTTCCTATTTTCTGTAATTTTTTAGAATTTTTTCTGAATTTTCTGAATTTTTTTGAGTTTTTTATGATTTTATATTTTTTTTTATTGATTTTTGAATTTTTTATTATTATTTATTATTTATTATTATTATTAATAATATATATATAAAAATTATGCGGACCGGGTCGGATGACCCGGCCCATGCCCAGGCCCGCGACCCATGAACCGGCCCGCCTCCTACACGATCAAAACGGCGTAGTTTCGCGGATTGAGAGCGAACGCCCAAGATCGAGCCACGTGGCGTCCTCCGAACCGTCGGATTATTATACTTTTTTTTTAGTTTTCTGCTAATACAAGCGCTGACGTGGCCGCCACGTGGCGGCCACGTCAGTGCCACGTTGGCGTTGACCAGGTCAACGCGCGTTGACCGGTCAACGCCTCGTCGGGGAAGACGACCGGCGCCGGCGACAGCTCGCCGGCGCCTCTTCGGAAGGCCATAACTCGGCCTTCCGGCGTCCAAATGACACGAAACCAACGGCCTTCGAACCTACTTGACAAGATCTACCACATATATCGACCTCGACACAACAGAATTTCATTTGGCCCACCTGCAACTCCGGCCGAACCTATTCACCGGCGAGAGATCACCATAGCCGTTCTACACGTAACATGGTTGATCTGAGATATCGGGAAGCATACTAGGGGGTTGAGAATACCTACATGATCACCGACGAGGTTCGTTTTGGGCCGAAACGAGCTCCCGAGCTCATGACCAAACAGAAGGAGTTGGGGGCCGACTCGCCGTTTTTGGCCATGAAATGGCATACAGCCAAAAGCAAAAATGGGCAGGGAGGTATAAGGATCAACTCTAGATCAATAAATCGCAAAACCAACCAGCGGAATTCGAGATGCCATTAAAGGCCGAGGAGGAGCTCGAACCAGTATCTCACCTTCTCCTGTCGGTCTCCGGTGAATCTGATGGGCGTGGGGGTTTCCTCTGGACGTCGCCAATCTCCGGGGATGATTCACGGGCTTCGTCCCTGCTTTTCCGCCGAGGATCACGCGAGCTTCCCTTAAATTTTTCTAGCTCGGCTCGGCCCCTGGTCCTCTTCCGCCTCTCCCTTTTTCATTTTGCCGACCACCTTTGGTCCCCCCTTCTTCAGTGGACGACCACGCTTTTCTTTTTGCCCGCTCCCCCTCGCCGAAAGAGAGCTTCAGAAAAAATCAAAACCCCCCCTGCGTTTTTTTATTTGTACATTGTCCTGCGCGGGTCTGCAACTGAGTTGCAGACCCGGTTCGGACCGGGTCGGGTCTGACCCGACCCGCCCGGTTCGACTCTCCTCGCCCAATTTAGCCCCAAATCGACTTATTTTCATGAAATTGATGGCAAAATCGGACTCCTTGACTTGTTTTCTATCAAATATGGGTATTTTCGTGAATCAATTGATTGAAATTTAGTGAAAACCCCAAATTGTCCCTAGGATCCGAAAATTAATTTCGCTTAATTGAAGGTACAAATGATCGAATTAGCCAAAATCGAGGCCACCAATGGATTCAGCATGATGAAAAACATAGGGTAGAGGTGTTTAATTTCAATGGGTATGCCCGTATGAAATTTAATTTCAAAAATTGTGAAACCGGGGACTAAATTGAAAGATTTTTATGCAATTAAGCCCTTTTGGTTAAAATTGATCAAATTGGAGGGCCAATCAACCTAATTGCACTTCAATACTTTAGAATCCAATGTCATAACTTATAAAAGTGGACATTAAAAATTAAAAGACTTGAAAAGGAATTTTTGGGCTCGGTTCGGGTTTATGTTTGTTAAGGAACATAGTGACCCGAGCCGAATTTTCGAGATTTAAAGTGACACACTTGAAGAGGAAATTAAAACAAAATTATTGAATATTGTTTGTATTTTTCTGACCACGAATGGTATTTTTCTGATTTTTTGGGTATTTTTAATAATTAAATAAATTCGAAAAATATTATAAAATACCAAAATATATTTTTGTTCAAAATTGGTCCCCGAGGCTAGGCCAAGGCTTCCAAAGTTGATTTTGTGATTTTGTGACATTTTTTTGATATTTTTAATTAATTTTAAAGAATAAAAACCACAATAATAAATGGTCAAAAATCAGGTGTCAACAGCTGCCCCTCTTTGAGAGTGAGCTCGCAGAGGTTGCTTTCAAAGACAAGATGGCACCTGATTCCTAACCGACTCAACAGGGAAAATGAAAGAAGAAATGCTATGACATCGGGTCCTTAAGGCTCTTGATAAAAGCTTAAATTAATCCCCAGTTTACTCTAACAATTTGAATACGGGCCGGAGTGAGAGAGGCTTACCTGAAGCTCACCTGTCAGATGCTACCGATCGCGACGACCTTCAAGAAGATACCTAGGACTCGTTCAGAATATCCTAGGGAGATTAAGCTCTGACCTGTATGGTAGGTCATACCATCATGGGATTCCTAACTGGTAGGAACCTAAGGAAGGCGTATCCCACGCTTTGGGATTTGCCAAGGATTTTGATCCGTATGGTGGATCGGACCTTTGTGTCAATGCTTATGGCGGTATTTATCAATGAGTTGACCCTTATGGCGGTTTCTACCATCAAGCTTAGTCTTGACCCTTTAGGCGGCTTCTACCTTTGTTTTGACCCTTCAGGCGGTATCTACCTCTGTTTGACCCTTCAGGCGGTTTCTACCATTGTTTCGACCCTTCAGGCGGTTTCTACCCTTGTTTGACCCTTCAGGCGGTATCTACCTTTGTTTTGACCCTTCATGCGGTTTCTACCTTGAGTTGACCCTTCAGGCGGTTTCTACCTTTGTTTTGAAAAGGGGTCTCATGACGAGGGTTCTCCACGTCCGATGAGACTGCCTAAGTTTTGAAAAGGGATCTCATGACGAGGGTTCTCCACGCCCGATGAGACTGCCTAAATTTTTGAAAAAGGGTCTCGGGACGAGGGTTCTCCACGTCCGATGAGACTGTTTGAGCTTGAAAGATTTCTCTTCACCAAGAAAACGTTAGTAATCTTTGGGAAGACCACGGCTGTCCATTTGACAAAACCGTATGATTTAAGTTTTAATCAGGAAATGTGCATTTTGATGCTGGAGGTTATCCAAAGCATTCTTGCAACAAACAAATGTGATCACAAATCCCTTGCACGGAAAATCTGGACCAACAGTTTGACAATTCCAAAAAGAGTTTGTTCAAAACATCAATTGGAATATTTCTCGACAAGGAGGTTTTCTAACCTGTTTTGAGATAGCGGTTTTTATAGGGGCTGCACTCAATTCCCTACTAACCTGTGCCTAGGTTTTAGGCTCATTCGCAGCGCATACATTTTGATCGGTCGGGAGGTCTTTCACGGGACCGTAATGTTGGGCTTGGATATTGGTTTTCAAGGGGGGCCCGCTTTGGAGTCGAGGCCATTGTATGAAAGTCTTCACCATCTGCTCCGGGTTTACAAGTCGAGAACCCTGCAAAATGAGAAAGAAATAGTCTTGCTCGTACCTCTTCGAGCTAAGCTATATGTTAGCCCAAGTGTCTTAGTCAGAGAGGACTGTTTCAGGGTTGTAACATTGGTAGGATTGGGGACCGAAAAGGCTTGTTTTTGGCCCAGAATTCGTGACGGGTTTGACATTGGTGATCATTGCTGATTTGCCATCTGTCCTTTCTTTTCTGCATCTTTAGCCTTTGAGGCGCGCAACCTATCTTGCGGTGTGCACCAGCTCTTTAAAGAGCGTCTCTTGTTGCATTCAGAGACTGACTCTCTCTATGTCTTTGTTCTGCGCTTGATAGCATTTTGGGGAGCAGCCCTTTCAGATTTGGCTCCTTCAGGATTTTCTCTTTTCCCATCCGGCTTCATTGTGGATCAATCAAACAACTTACACGAGCATCGGCCTTGCTTTTACCAGGCACTTTGCTTTTTCTCGATGTCGTGGATTCTTTTCTCATTTTCATCTTTTTTTTTTTTTGAAATCCCTTAGTCTTGAGCTCTTCCGTTTCTGAAGTGATGCTGCATCCATCTTGAAATGTGCAAATGATCACCAACGGGTTCATGAAACGAATTTGCAGGCTCAACTTGGCTATGCAAAGGATTCGGTGTGTGGGATAGAGAAATGAATGCTTCTCATCATCCTATGGCACTTGGATTACCATATAAACAACACACAAAGATTAATGTTAGTCCGAGCAAGAAAATTTCTAACCATTTTCTCCTGATGCTGCTGGACTCACCTCCATTTTGCCCCGATGTGGGGTGGTTCTTGACAGGGTTAAGAATGAAAACCGCCGTTCAAAGGGGTTATCAATGGTCACCTGTAGTGTTTGGGGGATATGAAACGAATGCCTCCGTCGTCCCAACCCAGGTAATCGCTACGAATGGTCCCTACCTCCGTAGGTCCAGATTTTACTATTTGATTCGCTCCACTATCTCTCAAGTGTATGTAGGATGTGTTTGGTTCTGAGCTTGCCTCTCTTTTGAGGAAACATCCTTTTGAAAGTTTTGAACAACTTTTGATTGGAAAAAATCTCTTTCATTTTCTCCAAAAATTTTACCCGTCAAGTGGATTTTATGATGCACCATGCATGTTCTTATTCATGTTCAGATAACCTCCTGTTTTAAGACATGAATGCCAATGAAGTTTGAATTCTATGTCTTTTCTAGACATTAGATTCTGAAAGCTTTTCTTTTTCTCTCTGTTTTTTATTTAACATCTTCAATGGATTGGGGAAAGGGATACTTACCTGTCCCCCGCGGCTGGAGATCCTGAAAATGCGGAAGAAACATGTTATTGTACGTTCACGAATTTTTCAAAAAATTAGAACGATACAATTTACCCTTGGTCATGTATTCTAACGGGTAATACATGGGATGTGAAAACCTGTTCGTCTGTAAGGCGATTCCCCTGTCAAGGATAAATAACGAGTATCAATTCATATTCTCAAATTCAAGACAAATTGGAACGATACAACTTTACTCTTGGTTCTCATCCCGTTCTGATATTGCGTATTGATATGAACAACATCTATCAAATCCGCCTATCCATTCTTGGAGTGTTTGCAACATCAATGGTTCATCTGCCCCCAGTTAGGCAACGTCTGTTCTGTTATTCGAACAAATGGCTCCTTGAGTGATTTATCCACGTTTATCACCTGAGAAGGGAAAGAAATGAGACATTACTTCGGTATTCGATTGAAGATCGTTTAGGAACGATACATCGTTTTACCAAATAGGTGGCTTCGTGGCCAAACGTATTTCGTATTGAAGGGGTAGATCCCATTATACTCCGCGGGTGATAGTCATTGTTCGGGGAACTTGCTCCACGGATTAAGCGATTAATCCACGGCCCTCGGCTTGAAGATGCTCAAAGGGTGATGTTGACACTCACGCGCAATTAGTTCTAGACATTAATGAAAGATGTTCCCGTGGGAACCTTATAGTGCGATCAACAACATATTCAATAGGAGTGTTCCACCCCTTTCGTCTAAGCATTTTTCATCGAGTAACCATGCCTTGCATCAGACGTTTGGTCACCTGCCTTGCGTCACCACTGCGATGGCCCTCCGGCTCCAAATTGATCGAGCCAAAGATTGAACTCATCGCCAAGGAAATTGCTCGGGTCTTCGAGCCATTGATGTTCAAGTTGGGTATCAACAATTGTTGGGGGCAGATTTCCTTCATCGCCTTCATTGTGAGGAACTGGAGTCTTTGAGCTGGAACCTTCATCATTGCCCTGTTGGGGTCGAGACATACATTCCTGAAGAGTATTGATCCAAGTGTCCAGCTCCTCCTCAAGGAAATCGCCTGTTCTTTCTAGCCTTTGGTGCCCAGATTGGCTGTCGTCGACTGCAGGCGAGGGATTCCTCTCTTTGCTCTTGCCGTGAGCAACTTGACCCCTCGAATTGGAACTTCCTCCAATGACCGGCAGGTTTATATGCGCACTCTCTACCAATGCCAGATCCGCTTCAGGGACAGCATTAATGACCGAATCGCGCTCAAACTGAGGAATCCCTATGTGCTGGAACTGCGGTATATACTCTTGAGGAGTATTGAGATAGCTCGGCGGAGCATTCTGATTTGGGTTAGAGGAGTCGCTGACACGACTGCTGGTCCCGTCATTGCTGAAACACGGTTGGGTGCTCTCGGCTCTCCAATCATCGTGGTTGTAACTCTGCCCGGCACTTGAGCTCCAACTGGCTTTATGATGGTTTAACGCTATCCTTCCATCCCTTAGCAATCTCCTATAGTACTTGAGGTGAGACTCGACGTTAATTCTAGAGAGCCCCGGCACATTCATAATCTCGAGTATGCGTAGTGGGCTAGCCGAATCAACTCCCAGCTCTCGAATTGCATCAACAAATTTGGTGTGAAGTTCATAGGTCCAGTAAAACCTTGTTCTCTTATCACCCAAAATATCGTCAATACTTCGGTAGCTATTCTCTACGGGATCTAGTCGTTTCAAAAGTTGTCCAGGGAGGGACTCACCGACTTTGGATTGGCTGGCTGTGACAGCGAGTTCGTCATTGAGAGAACTCCCCCTGTGATGATTCATATCCCATTTCTCAGAGGATGTTAGTGTTGATCCTATGGTGTTGACTTGCTCATGCAGATCTCCGGCGATATCTGGTTGTGTCGGAAAATGCTGTGGAGAATACGGTAACAGCTGAGCGTTATTCGTCAACAGGGACGGTTCATCGAGGAACACCTCGCCGAGGACAACAGGATTACCACAATTAAGGCAGGTGGCCTTGGTCAGAGCTTCCTTATATCTCGCGCTTTCAGCTTGAAGCTTCTCATTCTCCTCCTTCAGGACCAGTAACTCATGGTCTGCGTATTGTTGTTTCACCCGGGTTCGTTTGTTGGCGAACCAAAACTTGACCTTCGAAAGCTCCAATCCTATTTTTCGGCTCAACTCCATTTTCTGTTGTCTGCTTGGAGTGGGGCATTCATTGAAGAAAGCTTCGAGCTCTCGGATTTGGCCTGGAGTGTGGCGTTGTAGTTGCTTCCTTTTCCGACTCCGGTCATCATTGTATACTCCTTCTTCGTAGCTGAAACCTAGAATTTCATCGCTGGAGGAGTCAGTCTCCATGGTCTTCGGGCAGGATTCAGCTCCAGGATCTTCAAAGTCTCCTAGCAGTTCGTGCTCAGAAATGTCCAGGTCGGGCGTTTCTAGCAGATGGGAATAGCTTTTAAACATGATGGATCGGAGTATCTCGGGCTGATCTAGTTCCCTCAGCTTTCTCTATTCGCTCTTACGTGTTTGCTCACTCTAGAAACTTTCTCAAGTGATTGTGTGTGTCCTAGAACCATCCTTCAGGCTGCATATGAAGGCCAGCAAGCAAGCGCTCCTCCCGAGACCCTGTAATTACTCGTCGTCTGTATTCCCCTTTCTTTTTCCTCGTGATAGGATCACAAACTCTTTTGCATTGATTCGGTTTCATCGAGTATTGCGCTCGTCCCCTAGTTCAGTCTTCAAAGTGGTGGGTCTACAATCTTTCGGCGCCTTTTATGATTTGCTAGGCCCGAGAACGTGGGGAGCAGCGGTGGACCCGCAATTAATGACTCCGTTTAATTCATTTAGCTCCATGGGGATTAACGCTATGATCTTCTCTCAACCCCTTTTCATCGTTCAAACGAAAGTGGCATTTTCCCTGTGCATGCTGTTACTCTTCCTTTCAGCATCCCGGTCGCTTGGTGAGGAATGAGTTTGTGGCCACTCAAAATTTTAAAGACCGTCTCTGGTTTCAGACTTAATCTAACAAGGGATCATCACAACTGAGCATGACGATGTTCGTCAATAGCGTTGGTTTTAATATAGAATTAACTATAGTCATTAAAGAAAAATGTTCCCGTAGGAACTTTACAACAGATAAAATGAGTGATCTACTCGTGAACATGTTCTTCTTTCTATGGGTGTTCGTGGTGACCGACCCATCGTGCCCCGAGTCAAGTGCTAGATCATGATTGTCCAAGCATGCCAGCTTCCCACTGATTGAACAAGGCATCGAGCCCCTCATCAAAGAAATCGTCTGTCGTGGGTTGACTAGCGGCAGGCAGAGCACCAACCGACTGCTGCTCGAGTGGAGGAGTGCGCACTCGCTGTACTTGTGATACGCGCTCTTGAGAAGTGTTGAAATGGTCCGGGAGGACATTCTGATCAGCTTTCGGTTTGCCGGTGGTCGGGTTGCTAGCTTGATTGATGCTTAGATTTGGCCGGGTATCTCTTGATGCCTGAGCATTACAATGGCGGTCGCCCCTAGCTTTTGAGCTCGAGACGGATTCCTCCCGATTTAGCTCCGCTCGACGTTGTCTTAATAGCTTTCTGTAGGCAGCAAGGTGATTCCTGATCAGCTCCTTACTAAGCCCCGGTACATTCATGGCCTTAAATATGCGCGTCGGAGTTGCTGAGTCGATCCCCATTTGGTGAACCACATCTAGGAATCTGGAATGCAGTTCAGGGGGCCAAGCGAACCTCCTCTTATCGTGGCCCAAAATTGCATCGATGGCTTGACGACTGATTAACTCATCTCCAGCAGGACCCGACCCTATCGAAAATTGTTGTGCATGAGGCTGATATGCTTTGAGCTGGTCGGCGGTAACATCCAGCTCCTTGAAACTGTAACTCCAATCAAAGCGATGCAAATCCCATCCCCCAGGAGGCATTTGTATCATCTTCGTAGGATCATCCTGCTCATGCGTGACTCCGGCAAAATCTGGTTGAGCAGGAGATGCCCCGAGGGAGTAGGGTGGTAAATGAACGTCTTCACTCATCGCGTGAGGCTTATCGGGGAATATCTTACCGAGGGCGACGAGGTTATCGCAATGAGGGCAAACGGTAATATTGAGAGCTTTTTCATACCTCATGTTTTCTGTTCGCAGCTTTTGGTTTTCTTCCTTTAAAATCTCGACCACCTGACGTTTGCGTTGAGCCTTCGATTTGGATCTCCTATTTTGAAACCAAAACTGGATCCTCGA
Organism: Rhodomyrtus psidioides; assembly: GCA_021437785.1. NCBI lineage: Eukaryota > Viridiplantae > Streptophyta > Magnoliopsida > Myrtales > Myrtaceae > Rhodomyrtus > Rhodomyrtus psidioides. The sequence goes on along the minus strand of JAILYB010000003.1, from coordinate 13,244,844 downwards.
CTGATTAATCCCCAACTCCCGACTCAATTCAATTCTCCACTTCTTTTTCATGTAATGGCTTTTACTGAAAAGGGTTTCCAGCATTTGGGTTTCCTCCTGAGAGTATTGGTGAGGCCGTCTTCTTTTCCCGAGTTGAGCATTGTGGATGTCGTTGTCGTCGTCGCTGTGATCTTGATTCTCGTTGCCAGAAGTGTTGGGCTCCATGGTTTTGGCGTTAGACTTGATCTTGGAATCTTCGAGATCCCTCTGTAGTTCAATTTCTGAGATTTTTGAGTCAGTCGCCTCTAGCAGCTGACAGTAACCTCTTAAATATGTTGGATTGAGAAATGTTTGATTGGTTCTTGCCCACTCAGATCTCTACTCTTTCCTGTATGCTCACTCCCTATAAAGTTTTCTTCGAGTGACTTTGCATGTTCAGGAGACGCTCCTCAAGCATCATTAGGCAGACGTTCCCCCTCAAGACCTTGAATTTCTCGCTTAGCTTTTCAACGTGATGGGACTGCCAAACCCTGTTAGGGCTCTCTTCGATAGTTGCGCTTTCCTCCCACCTAACTCTAATAATGGTGATCCCGACAAATCTTTTGCATCTTTTAATTGATGAGCCGAAAATCGCGGACCGAAACGAATCCAATGGTTCTCGTGAGGGGACCTCCTGCTTTACCCCCTAACTGGGCTCCACCAGTATTATTACTGAGACCCTTCATCATCCTCGAGTCGCTATAAAATGGGGAATTAATGTATGGAAGGTTAACGTTTTTCGCATAATCAGCTTCTTCCTTCTAATCTCTCTGTTAAACTCGTCTTATTCTCAAGCCAACCCAACGCAAATGGCCTCCTCTCCCGTACGCACTTTTTCAACTGATGTCTTGGCCCAGTGGGAAAAGCTTTATAACCTACTGGGTCGCGGTTACGCGCACATAACCGATCATTCTGCAACCGCGGATGAAATCCGTGTCCTGCTCGAGGACTTAGATACCACTTCCCTCGAAGGTACTACGCTGGGGAGGGAATATAGAACTTTCCCGACCCTCTTTGCACACTCCTTAGAGGCCTACCGTGTTGCTGATCGGGAGGTTCTCGTGGCTCGCGTCTTGCGGGCTCGTTACCAGGATCGGTCTGATCATTTGGTGCTGACCAACTATTTGGCCGATAGTCACAAAAAGGCCGTCGAGTTTGCCAATGAGAGGGTCGCGACGTTGCTTCGCGAGAGGAGAAAACTGGTGGATCAATTGGCCCTATCCCTGACCGCTGGCGAGCACGACCGCCACAATGTCTTATTGAGGCTGCAAAGCGACTGGCAGGAAGAACGGCTTGACAAAATAACCGCAGACATAGCTCACGGGAATGGATTAGTTCGGGACTTGGAAATAATCACCGAAGAACATGAGGTCAAGGTCACTGAGGTTAAGGGAGAATGCAGAAACCTTTTCCTCAAGCTCGCGGACCAGGACATGCGGAGTCGTGAGTACGGGCAGAGCATTAACAACATGGAGGGTCAGTTGGGCTCCTTTGTGTCGTTAATTATGGCTCACTTTGGCTTTACTTTTCCGCCCCGAATTGTATGACCTGCTTCTGAAAACCCTCCGCTGAGCCAAATAAATGAAAGTTCTTGTGTGTGTGTTTTAACTTCTGTATGGTTCATTTCTTCGAGCATCCGAACATCTTCGACTTGGGTGAGCCGAACCATAATATCAATAAGCCGAGCAAATATGTCCTGATTTTATAACTCGCTCATGATCAGATGAGATAATAGCCTTAGACTTGTCCAGGAAAAGATTTCTCTCTATTACCTATTTTTTACCTGCAAATAAAAAGACAGAATCAGAAGGGATAATTTGAAAAAGAAATCAAAAACCCCTTTCAATCCTAAGCTTGCCCATGATTAATAAGGACAAGAACTTTTACAAGGGTTTTAATCTTGCGCGAAAAGTTTCTATCAATATTCCTCGAAAGAAAGCATACTATTGAAAGGAATGTAATTCATAATAATCGCTTTTGATCAGTTTCGAGAGGAACGAATCATTCAAAAGTGCGAGGCATAATAACGTGTTTTAAATTTAATTGAAGATACGGCATCCAAATCAAGGCCGTTTTGTTAAGAACGAGAGTAATTTGGACATCTATCTCGTCATTAAATTCAAAACAACGCCGATGTTCTCGATCAATTATCGTGGATTACCAGCGACGTAAAACATGCATGGACCAATTCAAGTGTATAATTCCTTCTAGCGAAATTGGGGTTGGATTACCCTATACGACCAAAAGGGTCATGCAGGATTTCCAATTTTAATTTCCTCTAAAGGAATTATAAACTTGACTTGGGAGTATTCAGATGATTAGAGAAAATGGCCTCCTCTCCCGTACGCACTTTTTCAACTGATGTCTCTGTTAAACTCGTCTTATTCTCAAGCCAACCCAACGCAAATGGCCTCCTCTCCCGTACGCACTTTTTCAACTGATGTCTTGGCCCAGTGGGAAAAGCTTTATAACCTACTGGGTCGCGGTTACGCGCACATAACCGATCATTCTGCAACCGCGGATGAAATCCGTGTCCTGCTCGAGGACTTAGATACCACTTCCCTCGAAGGTACTACGCTGGGGAGGGAATATAGAACTTTCCCGACCCTCTTTGCACACTCCTTAGAGGCCTACCGTGTTGCTGATCGGGAGGTTCTCGTGGCTCGCGTCTTGCGGGCTCGTTACCAGGATCGGTCTGATCATTTGGTGCTGACCAACTATTTGGCCGATAGTCACAAAAAGGCCGTCGAGTTTGCCAATGAGAGGGTCGCGACGTTGCTTCGCGAGAGGAGAAAACTGGTGGATCAATTGGCCCTATCCCTGACCGCTGGCGAGCACGACCGCCACAATGTCTTATTGAGGCTGCAAAGCGACTGGCAGGTGTTGACACCTGATTTTTGACCATCTATTATTGTGATTTTTATTCTTTAAAATTAATTAAAAATATCAAAAAAGGTCATAAAATCATAAAATCATAAAATCAACTTTGAAAGCCTTGGCCTAGCCTCGGGGACCAATTTTGAACAAAAAATATTTTTTGGTATTTTATAATATTTTTCGAATTTATTTAATTATTAAAAATACCAAAAAATCAGAAAAATACCATTTATGGTCAGAAAAATACAAAAAAATATTCAATAATTTTATTTTAATTTCCTCTTCGAGTGTGTCACTTTAAATCTTGAAAATACGGCTTGGGTCACTATGTTCCTTCACAAACATAAACCCGAATCGAAATAAAAAAATTATCATATTATGTCTTTTAATTTGCAATTTTTGTAATTTTGAAGTCTCGACATCCGATTTGATTGCCCTATGTTGAAATTTGATTAAATTGTTCACACAATTGAGGGGAATGTACGTGTGGTTCTTATTTTAATTTTTAATTTTTAATTTTTAATTTTTAATTTTTAATTTTTTATTTTATTTTATGTTTTAGTTGTGGACTTTGGAGATGTCATTTTGGACGGATGATGGATAGTGAAGTGAAGTGGAAGAATAAAGAAAGTTGGGTGGAAGAATAAAGAAGTAAAAGAAAAGAGAGGGAATGGGTGGAAGAATAAAGAAGTAAAAAGAAAAGAGAAGGGAATGGGTGGAAGAGTAAAGAAATGAAAAGAAAAGAGGGGAATGAAAAAACAAAAAAAAAGAAGAGGGAGGAGGAGCTTTGGACGTCGTGGACAAGAAGGGGAGATGAAGAACAGGAAAAAAGAGAGAAACGGGGGCATGCAAGAACAACAAAAAGAGAAGTCTCCGTTGCTGGGATTCGGGGACCAAGATCAGATAAGGTGTGAAGGTGGGAGTCCCAGACTGAAGGCTTTTGGACTCTTACTCGGACCTCGCTGCAGTCGTCGTCGCCATTGCCAAGCTCAAGCAGGTTTGGTTCCGATCTACCCTGTTTTTGTGTTGTATTGACTGCGGGTTCGGTTTATGTTCTACTAAATAGAGTAGATATAGATATTGCAAGTGATGTGGGTAGTCTAGCTCGAGTGGTCGTGCGTTTCGGTCTTGCTCGCAAAGCTACGATTCAAGGACATCCACGCCGTACGTCCTCCATGAACCGAAAATCCTTGGCAAAACCATGAGCTCCTGCTTGCTCTTTTGTTGGTTCTCTACTTCATTTTTTATTTGAAATAAGTATTGGGCTGTTCTTTGCTTTTATCATTGCTCGAAATTTCGATCATGGCGTGATCGAGGTCAGATGTGGGTCTACCGCAAATGTCCGGGATACCCTTCTTTTGTGAGGGCGACGATGGTTCGGAGGGTATTGAGGTTGGCGTGAAGCGTAGGTGCCGGCGGTAGTTGGTGATGGTTGAAATCGGTTGCCGGTGGCAAGATGGGAAGCAGACATAGGTGGTAGCTACGGTCGACGAAGGTTGAGGATGGTGGCCGTTGAATGTCTATGTTAGTAGGCGTAGAGGTCTCGGTGAGGTCCTTGTAAAAGTCCCAGTGGAGGCGCCGCGGAGAAGACGATCCGGAAAGAAGGTGACCTAAGATGAAAAAGAATGCAGGAATAATAAATGTAATGTAAAAAAAAAAAGGGAATGTAGATAATGGAGATGGGCGAATGGAGTATACGTGGGCAGCATTTCTTGTAAATCAGACTAGGGGAATTTGGGTTTGATCTTCCTTTGGGCTATTGCGTGGGTTCTTAAAATCTGGTCTATATGGGCCTTTAGAGGAAAGAACAGAAAGCGTTGGGCCAGGCCTAAGCTTAGTTCGAATTTAAAAAAAAAAAAAGGGGCAATGTGGGCCTTTCTTATTTTTAAATCTCATTTAGGCTTTTGGTTCCCTCTTGGGCTTGCGGTTTTAGAAGGGCTGGACTCAGAAGCCCAATCCGGATCACCATTTTCGGAATAATTAAAAAAAAAATAAAAAATTCAAAAATTCAAAAATTCAATAAAAAATGAAAAATCATAAAAAGTTCAAAAAAATTCGGAAAATTCAGAAAAATTCTAAAAAATTCCAGAAAATAGGAAATGGCCACATTCAACCGGTCATGACCTGTTCCGGGTCTTTCGACCCCCCGGTCTTTTCAAAAATGACAGTTTTGCCCTTCCGGCAAACCGTCTTCCAAAAAAATTCTAAAAATTCTAGAAAAATCCCAAAAAAATAGGAAATAGCCACAATCAACTGGCCAAGACTCATCCCGGGTGTTTTGAACCCGACCCTTCTTAAAATGACGATTTCGCCCTTTGGGCGAATTGTCTTTCAAAAATTGAAGAAAAATCAAGAAATTCCAAAAAATTCTCAAAAATGGGAAATGGCCACGATCAACTGGCCATGGAATATTTTGGGTAATTCGGTATCCAAACCTTCCAAAAAATGACGATTTTGCCCTTCGGGCTAATCGTCCCCAAATCTTCCCATTTTACCCCTGGTCTGAAATCACACATTCTCTAAGCCCTTATGGCTATATTAGGAAGCCATTGATTTGGATTGATGTGCATCGATGTGGTTTATTTATGCACTTGATCGTGCTTTCATTTAAAATTGATTGTGATTGATAGGAATAGTCTTCCAATCTGCATGAAATCCTGAATCAAGCCTACCTCACCTAAAATTGCATCCGCATGAAATCTTAATTAGGAAAATCACTCGCGTTAGGTACCGAAAGGGCGTTGGTAATGACACCGACGTAACCAAGTCCCCGAACCCAAAATCTCTGGTTCCGCAGAACTGATCGATCTCTCCCAATCGGTCAGTAAGGTTTCCGGTCTACCCTCCAAGAAAGACCGGTGGCGACTCCAAATGCATGCACAAGTTGCACATGCCACCACGACCACATTGAAGGTCGAAAGCGATCGACTCTTATCGTCGAATCCCTCAAAAAATACTCCCGCCGCGATTTGGTATGGGCTTGGGAGGCCCGCGCCGATCCAGCTACCCGAGATCGGTAATCCATTAGCCGCGTCCGCTTTCGGACGGGTCGCGACAGCTGGCGACTCCGCTGGGGACCTTTGTTCTAGAACCAATGGTTCTAGACCTCATGTGGACTTAGGCCGTAATTAAAACCCTGAGTGATTTTTCTAACCATGCAGGCGCTCTTGAAGGTGAGGTAAGTCCGCTTATGTTAGGTGTTATATGTTTTTGCAGATTGGAGAAATAAGGGGTGTAGTCCGTGATTAACATTGTCTTATGCAGGTTGGGCGTAGGAATGTATGTTGTGTGGATGATTTGAAGTGCTGATTGATAAACTGTTGTGCGTGACTTGCATTGTGATGATCACGACACGTGGACACACACAACCGCGCCTAAAACCCCGGGCGCCGCCTTTAGGAACACAATAGAAGGAATTGAAAATGGAATCTCCGTGAGGAAAAACACGGGGTAATCCACTTTTCAAATCCGCTCACTTCGAACTATGGATCGAGTCCCAATGCAACGATAGCTGTGCAATGGAATCGGCTCTTTCTAGAACTCGAGGTGGGAACCTTAACCTTAGGTGCCAAACCCTCTGATTTTTAGAAGTTTACCATCACATGTTTCATGCGCATGTCTCTGGGCGGTTGGTACACCTAAAACCGCACATAAGTCGACGAGTTGGGTTGGTAAGACTCTCTATCCCCCCAAATCTATCACTGTTCATATAGATATAGGCATTTCATTTATTGCATTCTGGTGATTAGATTAAATGCCATTTCGAGGATAGATATGTGCGTTTGTCCCTAACGTCCTTGATAGAAGACGAGGAGGGTGATATCCCACGACGAACACCGAGTGTGCGATAAGGAGCATACTATGGACATTATTGAGGTATCATCCAATGAAGATGACGAGTTGGGGCAAGTGATCCTGAAGGCACAGATCAAAACTGGGGCATCCTTAAACGTTAGGATCACATTCCTTTATGTCATTTTCCATTACTAGTCCTCTTGTATAGGGTTTATTTTTACTGAGGTTTTCTCTATCTCACCCCTTAGAGCGATTGTATTAGGGATCTATTGGTGTATACATTCAGATGGAACTTGGTTGTATTTCTTTTAACGGGTCATTGGAATGTGATAGTGGCATTTTTTCTAATCATCCGAATACTCCCAAGTCAAGTTTATAATTCCTTTAGAGGAAATTAAAATTGGAAGTCTTGCACGACCTTTTGGTCGTGTGAGGTAATCCAACCCCAATTTCGCTAGAAGGAACTACACACTTGAATTGGTTCATGCATGTTGTACACCACTGGTAATTCACGATAATTGATCAAGAATATCAGCGTAGTTTCAAATTTAATGACGAGATAGATGTCCAAACTACTTTCGTTCTTAGCGAGCGACCTTAATTTGGATGCCATATCTTCAATTGAATTTAAAACACGTTATTATGTCTTGCACTTTTGAGTAATTCATTCCTCTCGAAATTAATCAAAAGCCATTATCGTGAATTACATTCCTTTCAATAGTATGCTTTCTTTCGAGGAATATTGATAAAAACTTTTCGCACAAGATTAAAACCCTTGTAAAAGTTCTTGTCCTTATTAATCACGAGCAAGCATAAGATTGAAAGGGGTCTATGCTTTCTTTTTCAGATTATTCCTTCTGACTCGATCTTTTCATTTGCAGGTGAAAAACAAGTAGTATAGAGAAATCTTTTCTTGGACAAATCTGCAACTATTCTTCCATCTGATCATGAGCGAGTTATAAAATCAGGACGTATTTGCTCGGCTTATTGATATTATGGTTCGGCTCACCCAAGTTGAAGATGTTTGGATGCTCGAAGAAATGAACCATACAGAAGTTAAAACACACACACGAGAACTTTCATTTATTTTGCTCAGCGGAGGGTTTTCAGAAGCAGGTCATACAATTCGGGGTGGAAAAGTAAAGCCAAAGTGAGCCCTAATTAACGACACAAAGGATCCCAACTGACCCTCCATGTTATTAATGCTCTGCTCATACTCCCAACTCCGCATGTTGTGGTCGGCAAGCCTGAGGAGAAGACTTCTGCATTCTCCCTTAACTTCGGCGACCTTGGCCTCGTGTTCTTCGGTGACTACTTCCAGGTCCCGAACCAGTCCATTCCCGCGAGCTATGTACTCGGTTATCTTGTCGAGCCGTTCTTCCTGCCAGTCGCTCTGAAGCCTCAATAGGACGTTGCGGCGGTCATGCTCGCCGGTGGTCAGGGATATGGCCAATTGATCCACCAGGTTTCTCCTCTCGCGAAGCAACGTCGCGACCCTCTCATTGGCAAACTCGACGGCCTTTTTGTAACTATCAACCAGATAGTTGATCAGCACCAAATGATCAGATCGATCCTCATAACGAGCCCGCAAGACGCGAGCCACGAGAACCTCCCGATTAGCAACACGATAGGCCTCTAAGGAGTGTGCAAAGAGAGTCGGGAAAGTTCTATATTCCCTCCCCAGTGTAGTACCTTCGAGAGAAGTGGTATCAAGGTCCTCGAGCAGGACACAGATTGCATCCTCGGTTGCAGAATGATCGGTTATGTGCGCGTAACCGCGACCCAGTAGGTTATAAAGCTTTTCCCACTGGGCTAAGACATCAGTTGAAAAAGTGCGTACGGGAGAGGAGGCCATTTGCGTTGGGTTGGCTTGAGAATAAGACGAGTTTAACAGAGAGATTAGAAGGAAGAGGCTGATTATGCGAGAACGTTAACCTTCCATACATTAATTCCTCATTTTATAGCAACTCGAGGATGATGATGGGTCTCAGTAATAATGCTGGTGGAACCCAATTATGGGGTAAAACAGGAGGTCCCCTCACGAGAACCATTGGATTCGTTTCGATCCGCGATTTCCGGCTCATCAATTAAAAGATGTAAAAGATTTGTCGGGATCATCATTATTGGAGTTAGGTGGAGGGTAAGCGCAACTATCGAAGAGAGCCCTAACAGGATTTGGCAGTCCCATCACGTTGAAAAGCTAAGCGAGAAATTCAAAGTCTTGAGGGGGAACGTTTGCCTAATGATGCTTGAAGAGCGTCTCCTGAACATACGGAGTCACTCAAAGAAAACTTTATAGGGAGTGAGCATACAGGAGAGAGTGGAGAACTCTGAGTGGGCAAGAACCAATCAAACATTTCTCAATCCAACATATTTAAGAGGTTATTGTCAGCTGCTAGAGGCGACTGACTCAAAAATCTCAGAAATTGAACTACAGAGGGATCTCGAAGATTCCAAGATCAAGTCTAACGCCAAAACCATGGAGCCCAACACTTCTGGCAACGGAAATCAAGATCACGGCGACGACGACAACGACATCCACGATGTTCAACTCGGGAAAAGAAGACGTCCTCACCAATACTCTCAGGAGGAAACCCAAATGCTGGAAACCCTTTTCAGTAAAAGCCATTACATGAAAAAGAAGTGGAGAATTGAATTGAGCCGGGAGTTGGGGATTAATCAGTCGAGGATCCAGTTTTGGTTTCAAAATAGGAGATCCAAATCGAAGGCTCAACGCAAACGTCAGGTGGTCGAGATTTTAAAGGAAGAAAACCAAAAGCTGCGAACAGAAAACATGAGGTATGAAAAAGCTCTCAATATTACCGTTTGCCCTCATTGCGGTAACCTCATCGCCCTCGGTAAGATATTCCCCGATAAGCCTCACGCGATGATTGAAGACGTTCATTTACCACCCTACTCCCTCGGGGCATCTCCTGCTCGACCAGATTTTGCCGGAGTCACGCATGAGCAGGATGATCCTACGAAGATGATACAAATGCCTCCTGGGGGATGGGATTTGCATCGCTTTGATTGGAGTTACAGTTTCAAGGAGCTGGATGTTACCGCCGACCAGCTCAAAGCATATCAGCCTCATGCACAACAATTTTCGATAGGGTTGGGTCCTGCTGGAGATGAGTTAATCAGTCGTCAAGCCATCGATGCAATTTTGGGCCACGATAAGAGGAGGTTCGCTTGGCCCCCTGAACTGCATTCCAGATTCCTAGACGTGGTTCACCAAATGGGGATCGACTCAGCAACTCCGACGCGCATATTTAAGGCCATGAATGTACCGAGGCTTAGTAAGGAGCTGGTCAGAAATCACCTAGCTGCCTATAGAAAGCTATTAAAACAACGTCGAGCGGAGCTAAACCGGGAGGAATCCGTCTCGAGCTCAAAAGCTAGGGGCGACCGCCATTGTAATGCTCATGCATCAAGAGATACCCGGCCAAATCTAAGCATCAATCAAGCTAGCAACCCGACCACCGGCAAACTGAAAGCTGATCAGAATGTCCTCCCGGGCCATTTCAACACTTCTCAAGAGCGCGTGTCACAAGTGCAGCGAGTGCGCACTCCTCCATTCGAGCAGCAGTCGGCTGGTGCTCTGCCTGCCGCTGGTCAACCCACGACAGACGATTTCTTCGATGAGGGGCTCGATGCCTTGTTCAATCAATGGGAAGCTGGCATGCTTGGACAGCCATGATCTAGCACCTGACTCGGGGCACGATGGGTCGGTCACTACGAACACCCATAGAAAGAAGAACATGTTCACGAGTAGATCACTCATTTTATCCGTTGTAAAGTTCCTACGGGAACATTTTTCTTTAATGACTATAGTTAATTCTATATTAAAACCAACGCTATCGACGAACATCGTCATGCTCAGTCGTGATGATCCCTTGTTAGATTAAGTCTGAAACCAGAGACGGTCTTTAAAATTTTGAGTGGCCACGAACTCATTCCTCACCAAGCGCCCGGGATGCTGAAATGAAGAGTAACAGCATGCACAGGGAAAATGCCACTTTCGTTTGAACGATGAAAAGGGGTTGAGAGAAGATCATAGCGTTAATTCCCATGGAGCTAAATGAATTAAACGGAGTCATTAATTGCGGGTCCACCGCTGCTCCCCACGTTCTCGGGCCTAGCAAATCATAAAAGGCGCCGAAAGATTGTAGACCCACCACTTTGAAGACTGAACTAGGGGACGAGCGCAATACTCGATGAAACCGAATCAATGCAAGAGAGTTTGTGATCCTATCACGAGGAAAAAGAAAGGGGAATACAGATGATGAGTAATTGCAGGGTCTCGGGAGGAGCGCTTGCTTGCTGGTCTTCATATGCAGCCTGAAGGATGGTTCCAGGACACGCACGATCACTTGAGAAAATTTCTAAAGTGAGCAAACACGTAAGAGCGAACTGAGAAAGCTGAGTGAACTAGATCAGCCCGAGATACTCCGATCCATCATGTTTAAAAGCTATTCCCATCTGCTAGAAACGCCCGACCTGGACATTTCTGAGCACGAACTGCTGGGAGACTTCGAAGATCCTGGAGCTGAATACTCGAAAGCCATGGAGACTGACTCCTCTAGCGATGAAATTCTAGGTTTCAGCCACGAAGAAGGAGTATACAATGATGACCGGAGTCGAAAAAGGAAGCAGCTACAACGCCACACTTCAGGCCAAATCCGAGAGCTCGAAGCTTTCTTCAATGAATGCCCCACTCCAAGCAGACAACAGAAAATGGAGTTGAGCCGAAAGATAGGATTGGAGCTTTCGAAGGTCAAGTTTTGGTTCGCCAACAAACGAACCCAGGTGAAACAATAATACGCAGACCATGAGTTACTGGTCCTGAAGGAGGAGAATGAGAAGCTTCAAGCTGAAAGCGCGAGATATAAGGAAGCTCTGACCAAGGCCACCTGCCTTAATTGTGGTAATCTTGTTGTCCTCGGCGAGGTGTTCCTCGATGAACCATCCCTGTTGACGAATAACACTCAGCTGTTACCGTATTCTCCACAGCATTTTCCGACACAACCAGATACCGCCGGAGATCTGCATGAGCAAGTCAACACCATAGGATCAACACCAACATCCTCTGAGAAATGGGATATGAATCATCACAGGGGGAGTTCTCTCAATGACGAACTCGCTGTCGCAGCCAGCCAATCCAAAGTCGGTGAGTCCCTCCCTGGACAACTTTTGAAACGACTAGATCCCGTAGAGAATAGCTACCGAAGTATTGACGATATTTTGGGTGATAAGAGAACAAGGTTTTACTGGACCTATGAACTTCACACCAAATTTGTTGATGCAATTCGAGAGCTGGGAGTTGATTCGGCTAGCCCACTACGCATACTCGAGATTATGAATGTGCCGGGGCTCTCTAGAATTAACGTTGAGTCTCACCTCAAGTACTATAGGAGATTGCTAAGGGATGGAAGGATAGCGTTAAACCATCATAAAGCCAGTTGGAGCTCAAGTGCTGGGCAGAGTTACAACCATGATGATTGGAGAGCCAAGAGCACCCAACCGTGTTTCAGCAATGACGGGACTAGCAGTCGTGTCAGCGACTCCTCTAACCCAAATCAGAATGCTCCGCCGAGCTATCTCAATACTCCTCAAGAGTATATGCCACAGTTCCAGCACATAGAGATTCCTCAGTTTGAGCGCGAATCAGTCATTAATGCTGTCCCTGAAGCAGATCTGGCATTGGTAGAGAGTGCACATATAAACCTGCCGGTCATCGGAGGAAGTCCCAATTCGAGGGATCAAATTGCTCACGGCGAGAGCAAAGAGAGGAATCTCTCACCTGCAGTCGACGACACCCAATATGGGCACCAAGGGCTAGAAAGAACATGCGATTTCCTTGATAAGGAGCTGGACACTTGGATCAATACTCTTCAGGAATGTATGTCTCGACCCCAACAGGGCAATGATGAAGGTTCCAGCTCAAAGACTCCAGTCCCTCACAATGAAGGCGATGAAAGAAATCTGCCCCCAACAATTGTTGATACCCAACTTGAACATCAATGGCTCGAAGACCCGAGCAATTTCCTTGGCGATGAGTTCGATCTTTGGCTCGATCAATTTGGAGCCGGAGGGCCATCGCAGTGGTGACGCAAGGCATGTGACCAAACGTCTGATGCAAGGCATGGTTACTCGATGAAAAATGCTTAGACGAAAGGGGTGGAACACTCCTATTGAATATGTTGTTGATCGCACTGTAAGGTTCCCACGGGAACATCTTTCATTAATGTCTAGAACTAATTGCGCGTGAGTGTCAACATCACCCTTTGAGCATCTTCAAGCCGAGGGCCGTGGATTAATCGCTTAATCCGTGGAGCAAGTTCCCCGAACAATGACTATCACACGCGGAGTATAATGGGATCTACCCCTACAATACGAAATACGTTTGGCCGCGAAGCCACCTATTTGGTAAAACGATGTATCGTTCCTAAACGATCTTCAATCGAATACCGAAGTAATGTCTCCTTTCTTTCCCTTCTCAGGTGATAAACGTGGATAAATCACTCAAGGAGCCATTTGTTCGAATAACAGAACAGACGTTGCCTAACTGGGGGCAGATGAACCATTGATGTTTCAAACACTCCAAGAATGGATAGGCGGATTTGATAGATGTTGTTCATATCAATACGCAACATCAGAACGGGATGAGAACCAAGAGTAAAGTTGTATCGTTCCAATTTGTCTTGAATTTGAGAATATGAATTGATACTCGTTATTTATCCTTGACAGGGGAATCGCCTTACAGACGAACAGGTTTTTACATCCCATGTACTACTCGTTAGAGTACATGACCAAGGGTAGGATGTATCGTTTCGATTTTTGAAAAATTCGTGAACATGCAATGATATGCTTCTTTTACATTTTCAGGAGTCTGCAGCCACGACAGGTAGGTAAGTATCCCTTTCCCAGTTAGCTGGAAATAAAAAAAATGTTAAAATACTTTCAGCCGTCATGAAAATTATCCAATGCATCGATGTTCATGATTTAAATCGGGAGGTTGCCCAAAGCATGAATAAGACATGCACGATACATCACAAAATCTCCTCGATGGATAAATTTTGGGAAAGAAAGAAATGAATATGATTATTTGTCAAATCATTCAAAAGGAAGTTTACTCAAAAGAGAGGCAAGCCTAGTCAAAACACGTCCTATACACATTTAAGAGAGGAGTGGAGCGAATCAGACAGCAAAATCTGTACCTACGGAGGTAGGGACCATTCGCAGCAATTACTTGGATTGGGACGACTGAGGCATTCGTTTCATATCCCCAAATACTACAGGTGACCATTGACAACCCCTTAGAACGGCGGTTTTCATTCTCAACCCTGTCAGGAACCACCCCACATCGGGGCAAAAGGAGAGTAAGTCCAGCAGCATCGGGAGAAAATGGTAAGAAATTTTCTTGCTCGGACTAACATTAATCTTCGTGTGTTGTTTATATGGTAATCCAAGTGCCATAGGATGATGAGAAGCATTCATTTCTCTATCCCACACACCGAATCCTTTGCATAGCCAAGTTGAGCCTGCAAAATCGTTTCATGAACCCGTTGGTGATCATTGCACATTTCAAGATGGATGCAGCATCACTTTAGAAACGGAAGAGCTCAAGATTAAGGGATTACAAAGAAATTCCTGGGTTTATGATAAAAGCATGTTTAGACTTTCGATCATATGTCTCAAGTGATCTCCTGAAGATGAGAAAAATGGGATTTCAAAAGAAAAAAAAAAGAGATGAGAATAAAAAAATCCCCGGCATCAAGAAAAAGCAAAATGTCTGGTAAAAGCAAGGCTGGTGCCCGTGCAAGCTGTTTGATTGACCCACAATAAAGCCTAGATGGGAAAAGAGGAAATCCCCGAAGGAGCCAAATTCCAAAAAGGCTGCTCGCCAAATGGTGTCAAGCGCGGAATAAAGACGCAAAAGAGAAAGGACATGTAGCAAATCTGCAATGATCACCAATGTCAAACTCTCCAAGAATTTTGGGCCAAAAACCAGCCTTTTTCTGTCCCCAATCCTACCAATGTTACGACCCCGAAGGAGTCTTCTCTGACTAAGACACTTGGGTTAACATATAGCTTAGCTCGAAGAAGTACGAGCAAGACTATTTCTTTCTCATTTTGCAGGGTTCTTGACTTGTAAACTCGGAGCAGATGGTGAAGACTTTCATTCAATGGCCTCGACTCCAAAGCGGGTCCCCTTTGAAAGCCAATATCCAAGCCTAACATTACGGACCCGTGGAAGACCTCCCGATCGATCAGAATGTATGCGCTGCGAATGATCCTAAAACCTAGGCACAGGTTAGTAGGAAGTTGAACGCATTCCTTACAAAAGACCATGATCACAAAACGGTGATGAGCCCTCTTGAACGAGAAATTCTCCAATAGATGTTTCGAACAAACTCTTTTTGGAGATTTCAAATTGTTTGATCCAGATTTTCCGTGCAAGGGATTTGTAATCACACTTGCATGTTGTAAGAATGCTTTGGATAACCTCCAGCATCAAAATGCGCATTTCATGACTAAAACTTAAGTCATAAAATTTTGTCAATTGGACAATTATTGTCTTCCCAAAGATTATTAACATTTTCTTGGTGAAAAAAAAAAAATCTTTCAGGTTTGAACTTCTGCAGGATCCGTTGGAAACACCAATCTCCCAGAATGTCGCCTCAACAGACTCAAGTGAAGCTTTGTCAAGATAAAATCTTTCACTTCTTCGAAATTGAATTCCCGACAAATTTCGGGATCTTTCAAAAGAAGGGATGAGGATAGAACCCATTTTCAAAAATATCAAACAGTCCTAGCTTGACGTGGAGAACCCTCGTCCTAGGATCCCTTTCCAAAAATATCAAACAGGCCCTATCGGACGTGGAGAACCCCCGTCTCGGGACCCCTTTTAAACAAAATCAAGCAGTCTCATCGGACGTGGAGAACCCTCGTCATGAGACCCCTTTTCAAAGCAAATTGAAGGTAGATACCGCCTGAAGGGTCAAAATAAGGTAGAAACCGCCTGAAGGGTCAACCAATGGTAGAAACCACCGGAAGGGTCAACTCAAGGTAGAAACCGCCTGAAGGGTCAACTCAAGGTAGAAACCGCCTGAAGGGTCAAATCAAAGGTAGAAACCGCCTGAATGGTCAAATTGATGGTAGAAACCGCCTGAAGGGTCAACTCATGGTAGAAACCGCCTGAAGGGTCAACTCAAGGTAGATACCGCCTGAAGGGTCAAAATAAGATAGAAACCGCCATAAGGGTCAGCTCATTGGTAGAAACCGCCATAAGGATCAAACTAAACTCAACGGTAGATACCGCCTGAAGGGTCAAATTTGGTAGAAACCGCCATAAGGGTCAACTCATTGGTAAATACCGCCCTAAGCATCGACACAAAGGTCCGATCCACCATTCGGATCAAAATCCGTGGCAAATCCCAGGGCGTGGGATGCGCCCCCCTTAGGTTCCTACCAGTTAGGAATCCCATGATGGTATGACCTACCATACAGGTCAGTGCTTAATCTCCCTAGGATATCCTAAATGATGAGTCCTAGGTATCTTCCTGAAAGTCGTCGCAACCGGCAGCATCCGACAGGTGAGCTTCAGGTAAGCCTCTCTCACTCCGGCCCATGTTCAAATTGTTAGAGCAAATCTGGGATTAATTTGAGCTTTTATCGAGAGCCTTAAGGATTCGATGTCATAGCATTTCTTCTCTCATTTTCCCAATTGAGTCGGTTAGGAATCAGGTGCCGTCTTATCTTTGAGAGAAACCTCTAACGAGATTCCTCTCAAAGAGGGGCAGCTGTTGACACCTGATTTTTGACCATCTATTATTGTGATTTTTATTCTTTAAAATTAATTAAAAATATCAAAAAAGGTCATAAAATCATAAAATCAACTTTGAAAGCCTTGGCCTAGCCTCGGGGACCAATTTTGAACAAAAAATATTTTTTGGTATTTTATAATATTTTTCGAATTTATTTAATTATTAAAAATACCAAAAAATCAGAAAAATACCATTTATGGTCAGAAAAATACAAAAAAATATTCAATAATTTTATTTTAATTTCCTCTTCGAGTGTGTCACTTTAAATCTTGAAAATACGGCTTGGGTCACTATGTTCCTTCACAAACATAAACCCGAATCGAAATAAAAAAATTATCATATTATGTCTTTTAATTTGCAATTTTTGTAATTTTGAAGTCTCGAAATCCGATTTGATTGCCCTACGTTGAAATTTGATTAAATTGTTCACACAATGGAGGGGAATGTACGTGTGGTTCTTATTTTAATTTTTAATTTTTAATTTTTAATTTTTAATTTTTTATTTTTTATTTTATTTTATGTTTTAGTTGTGGACTTTGGAGATGTCATTTTGGACGGATGATGGATAGTGAAGTGAAGTGGAAGAATAAAGAAAGTTGGGTGGAAGAATAAAGAAGTAAAAGAAAAGAGAGGGAATGGGTGGAAGAATAAAAAAGTAAAAAGAAAAGAGAAGGGAATGGGTGGAAGAGTAAAGAAATGAAAAGAAAAGAGGGGAATGAAAAAACAAAAAAAAAAAGAAGAGGGAGGAGGAGCTTTGGACGTCGTGGACAAGAAGGGGAGATGAAGAACAGGAAAAAAGAGAGAAACGGGGGCATGCAAGAACAACAAAAAGAGAAGTCTCCGTTGCTGGGATTCGGGGACCAAGATCAGATAAGGTGTGAAGGTGGGAGTCCCAGACTGAAGGCTTTTGGACTCTTACTCGGACCTCGCTGCAGTCGTCGTCGCCATTGCCAAGCTCAAGCAGGTTTGGTTCCGATCTACCCTGTTTTTGTGTTGTATTGACTGCGGGTTCGGTTTATGTTCTACTAAATAGAGTAGATATAGATATTGCAAGTGATGTGGGTAGTCTAGCTCGAGTGGTCGTGCGTTTCGGTCTTGCTCGCAAAGCTACGATTCAAGGACATCCACGCCGTACGTCCTCCATGAACCGAAAATCCTTGGCAAAACCATGAGCTCCTGCTTGCTCTTTTGTTGGTTCTCTACTTCATTTTTTATTTGAAATCAGTATTGGGCTGTTCTTTGCTTTTATCATTGCTCGAAATTTCGATCATGGCGTGATCGAGGTCAGATGTGGGTCTACCGCAAATGTCCGGGATACCCTTCTTTTGTGAGGGCGACGATGGTTCGGAGGGTATTGAGGTTGGCGTGAAGCGTAGGTGCCGGCGGTAGTTGGTGATGGTTGAAATCGGTTGCCGGTGGCAAGATGGGAAGCAGACATAGGTGGTAGCTACGGTCGACGAAGGTTGAGGATGGTGGCCGTTGAATGTCTATGTTAGTAGGCGTAGAGGTCTCGGTGAGGTCCTTGTAAAAGTCCCAGTGGAGGCGCCGCGGAGAAGACGATCCGGAAAGAAGGTGACCTAAGATGAAAAAGAATGCAGGAATAATAAATGTAATGTAAAAAAAAAAGGGAATGTAGATAATGGAGATGGGCGAATGGAGTATACGTGGGCAGCATTTCTTGTAAATCAGACTAGGGGAATTTGGGTTTGATCTTCCTTTGGGCTATTGCGTGGGTTCTTAAAATCTGGTCTATATGGGCCTTTAGAGGAAAGAACAGAAAGCGTTGGGCCAGGCCTAAGCTTAGTTCGAATTTAAAAAAAAAAAAAGGGGCAATGTGGGCCTTTCTTATTTTTAAATCTCATTTAGGCTTTTGGTTCCCTCTTGGGCTTGCAGTTTTAGAAGGGCTGGACTCAGAAGCCCAATCCGGATCACCATTTTCGGAATAATTAAAAAAAATAAAAAATTCAAAAATTCAAAAATTCAATAAAAAATGAAAAATCATAAAAAGTTCAAAAAAATTCGGAAAATTCAGAAAAATTCTAAAAAATTCCAGAAAATAGGAAATGGCCACATTCAACCGGCCATGACCTGTTCCGGGTCTTTCGACCCCCCGGTCTTTTCAAAAATGACAGTTTTGCCCTTCCGGCAAACCGTCTTCCAAAAAAATTCTAAAAATTCTAGAAAAATCCCAAAAAATAGGAAATAGCCACAATCAACTGGCCAAGACTCATCCCGGGTGTTTTGAACCCGACCCTTCTTAAAATGACGATTTCGCCCTTTGGGCGAATTGTCTTTCAAAAATTGAAGAAAAATCAAGAAATTCCAAAAAATTCTCAAAAATGGGAAATGGCCACGATCAACTGGCCATGGAATATTTTGGGTAATTCGGTATCCAAACCTTCCAAAAAATGACGATTTTGCCCTTCGGGCTAATCGTCCCCAAATCTTCCCATTTTACCCCTGGTCTGAAATCACACATTCTCTAAGCCCTTATGGCTATATTAGGAAGCCATTGATTTGGATTGATGTGCATCGATGTGGTTTATTTATGCACTTGATCGTGCTTTCATTTAAAATTGATTGTGATTGATAGGAATAGTCTTCCAATCTGCATGAAATCCTGAATCAAGCCTACCTCACCTAAAATTGCATCCGCATGAAATCTTAATTAGGAAAATCACTCGCGTTAGGTACCGAAAGGGCGTTGGTAATGACACCGACGTAACCAAGTCCCCGAACCCAAAATCTCTGGTTCCGCAGAACTGATCGATCTCTCCCAATCGGTCAGTAAGGTTTCCGGTCTACCCTCCAAGAAAGACCGGTGGCGACTCCAAATGCATGCACAAGTTGCACATGCCACCACGACCACATTGAAGGTCGAAAGCGATCGACTCTTATCGTCGAATCCCTCAAAAAATACTCCCGCCGCGATTTGGTATGGGCTTGGGAGGCCCGCGCCGATCCAGCTACCCGAGATCGGTAATCCATTAGCCGCGTCCGCTTTCGGACGGGTCGCGACAGCAGGAAGAACGGCTTGACAAAATAACCGCAGACATAGCTCACGGGAATGGATTAGTTCGGGACTTGGAAATAATCACCGAAGAACATGAGGTCAAGGTCACTGAGGTTAAGGGAGAATGCAGAAACCTTTTCCTCAAGCTCGCGGACCAGGACATGCGGAGTCGTGAGTACGGGCAGAGCATTAACAACATGGAGGGTCAGTTGGGCTCCTTTGTGTCGTTAATTATGGCTCACTTTGGCTTTACTTTTCCGCCCCGAATTGTATGACCTGCTTCTGAAAACCCTCCGCTGAGCCAAATAAATGAAAGTTCTTGTGTGTGTGTTTTAACTTCTGTATGGTTCATTTCTTCGAGCATCCGAACATCTTCGACTTGGGTGAGCCGAACCATAATATCAATAAGCCGAGCAAATATGTCCTGATTTTATAACTCGCTCATGATCAGATGAGATAATAGCCTTAGACTTGTCCAGGAAAAGATTTCTCTCTATTACCTATTTTTTACCTGCAAATAAAAAGACAGAATCAGAAGGGATAATTTGAAAAAGAAATCAAAAACCCCTTTCAATCCTAAGCTTGCCCATGATTAATAAGGACAAGAACTTTTACAAGGGTTTTAATCTTGCGCGAAAAGTTTCTATCAATATTCCTCGAAAGAAAGCATACTATTGAAAGGAATGTAATTCATAATAATCGCTTTTGATCAGTTTCGAGAGGAACGAATCATTCAAAAGTGCGAGGCATAATAACGTGTTTTAAATTTAATTGAAGATACGGCATCCAAATCAAGGCCGTTTTGTTAAGAACGAGAGTAATTTGGACATCTATCTCGTCATTAAATTCAAAACAACGCCGATGTTCTCGATCAATTATCGTGGATTACCAGCGACGTAAAACATGCATGGACCAATTCAAGTGTATAATTCCTTCTAGCGAAATTGGGGTTGGATTACCCTATACGACCAAAAGGGTCGTGCAGGATTTCCAATTTTAATTTCCTCTAAAGGAATTATAAACTTGACTTGGGAGTATTCAGATGATTAGAGAAAATGACACTATCACATTCCCATGACCTGTCAAAAGAAAAGCGACCAAGTTCCATCTAAATGTATACACCAATAGATCCCTAATACAATCACTCTAAGGGGTGAGATAGAGAAAGCCTCGATAAAAATAAACCCTATACAAGAGGACTAGTAATGGAAAATTAAACAAAGGAATGTGATCCTAACGTTTAAGGATGCCCCAAGCTCGATCTGTGACTTCCGGATCACTTGCCCCAACTCGTCATCTTCATTGGACGATATCTCAATAATGTCCATAGTAGGCTCCTTTGTTGCTCACTCGGTGCTTGTCATGGGATATCATCCTCTTCGTCTTCTATCAAGGACGTTTGGGAAAAACACACACATCTATCCTTGAAATGGCATTTAATCTAATCACCAGAATGCAATGAATGAAATGCCTATATTTATATGAACTGTAATAGATTCGAGGTATAGAGAGTCTTACCAACCAAACTCGTCGACTTATGTGCGGTTTTAGGTGTACCAACCGCCCAAAGACATGCGCATGAAACAAGTGATGGTAAACTTCTAAAAATCAGAGGGTTTGGCACCTAAGGTTAAGGTTCCCACCTCGAGTTCTGGGAAAAGCCGATTCCATTGCACAGCCATCGTTGCATTGGGACTCGATCCATAGTTCGAAGTGAGCGGAATTGAAAAGTGGATTACCCCGTGTTTTTCCTCACGGAGATTCCATTTTCAATTCCTTCTATTGTGTTCCTAAAGGCGGCGCCCGGGGTTTTAGGCGCGGTTGTGTGTGTCCATGTGTCGTGATCATCGCGATGCAAGTCATGCACAACAGTTTATCAATCAGCGCTTCAAATCATCCACACAACATACATTCCTACGCCAACCTGCATAAGAGAATGTTAATCACGGACTACACCCCTTATCACTCCAATCTGCAAAAACATATAACACCTATCATAAGCGGACTTACCTCACCTTCAAGAGCGCCTGCATGGTTAGAAAAATCACTCAGCGTTTTAATTACCTCACCGTCCGGGAGCGGACGCGGCTAATGGATTACCGATCGCGGGTCTTGGATCGGCGCGGACCCTCCCAGGCCCATACCAAATCGCGGCGGGAGTACTCTTCGATGATAAGAATCGATTGATTTCGACCTTCAGTGTGGTCGTGGTGGCATGTGCAAATTGTGCGTGCATTTGGAGTCGCCACCCGGTCTTTATTGGAGGGTAGACCGGAAACCTTACTGACCGATTGGGAGAGGTCGATCAGTTCTGCGGAACCAGAGATTTTGGGTTCGGGGACTTGGTTACGTCGGTGTCATTACCAACACCCTTTCGGTACCTAACGCGAGTGATTTTCCTAGCTAAGAGTTCATGCAGGCGCAATTTTAGGTGAGGTAGGCATTGATTCAGGGTTTCATGCAGATTGGAAGACTATTTCTATCAATCACAATCAATTTAAAGGAAAGCGCAAACAAGTGCATAAATAAATCTCACCGATGCACATCAATTCGAGTCAAAGGCTTCCTAGTATAACCATAAAGGCTTAAAGAAGTTGTGACTTCGGACCAGGGGTAAAATGGGAAGATTTGGAGGCGATTAGCCCGAAGGGCAAAATCGTCAATTTTTGGAAGGTTTGGATACCGAATTACCCAAAATAATCCATGGCCAGTTGTTTGTGGCCATTTCCCATTTTTGAGAATTTTTTGGAATTTTTTGATTTTTCTTCAATTTTTGGAAGACGATTCGCCCAAAGGGCGAAATCGTCATTTTAAGAAGGGTCGGGGTTCAAAACACCCCGAATGAGTCTTGGCCAGTTGTTTGTGGCCATTTCCTATTTTTGGGATTTTTTCTAGAATTTTTAGAATTTTTTTGGAAGACGGTTTGCCGGAAGGGCAAAACCGTCATTTCTGAAAAGATCGGGGGTTAAATGACCCAAAACAGGTCGTGGCCAGTTGAATGCGGCCATTTCCTATTTTCTGTAATTTTTTAGAATTTTTTCTGAATTTTCCGAATTTTTTTGAGTTTTTTATGATTTTCTATTTTTTTTTATTGATTTTTGAATTTTTTATTATTATTTATTATTTATTATTATTATTAATAATATATATATAAAAATTATGCGGACCGGGTCGGATGACCCGGCCCATGCCCAGGCCCGCGACCCATGAACCGGCCCGCCTCCTACACGATCAAAACGGCGTAGTTTCGCGGATTGAGAGCGAACGCCCAAGATCGAGCCACGTGGCGTCCTCCGAACCGTCGGATTATTATACTTTTTTTTTAGTTTTCTGCTAATACAAGCGCTGACGTGGCCGCCACGTGGCTGCCACGTCAGTTCCACGTTGGCGTTGACCGGTCAACGCCTCGTCGGGGAAGACGACCGGCGCCGGCGACAGCTCGCCGGCGCCTCGTCGGAAGGCCATAACTCGGCCTTCCGGCGTCCAAATGACACGAAACCAACGGCCTTCGAACCTACTTGACAAGATCTACCACATATATCGACCTCGACACAGCAGAATTTCATTTGGCCCACCTGCAACTCCGGCCGAACATATTCACCGGCGAGAGATCACCATAGCCGTTCTACACGTAACATGGTTGATCTGAGATATCGGGAAGCATACTAGGGGGTTGAGAATACCTACCTGATCACCGACGAGGTTCGTTTTGGGCCGAAACGAGCTCCCGAGCTCATGACCAAACAGAAGGAGTTGGGGGCCGACTCGCCGTTTTTGGCTATGAAATGGCATACAGCCAAAAGCAAAAATGGGCAGGGAGGTATAAGGATCAACTCTAGATCAATAAATCGCAAAACCAACCAGCGGAATTCGAGATGCCATTAAAGGCCGAGGAGGAGCTCGAACCAGTATCTCACCTTCTCCTGTCGGTCTCCGGTGAATCTGATGGGCGTGGGGGTTTCCTCTGGACGTCGCCAATCTCCGGGGATGATTCACGGGCTTCGTCCCTGCTTTTCCGCCGAGGATCACGCGAGCTTCCCTGAAATTTTTCTAGCTCGGCTCGGCCCCTGGTCCTCTTCCGCCTCTCCCTTTTTCATTTTGCCGACCACCTTTGGTCCCCCCTTCTTCAGTGGACGACCACGCTTTTCTTTTTGCCCGCTCCCCCTCGCCGAAAGAGAGCTTCAGAAAAAAATCAAAACCCCCCCTGCGTTTTTTTATTTGTACATTGTCCTGCGCGGGTCTGCAACTGAGTTGCAGACCCGGTTCGGACCGGGTCGGGTCGGGTTTGACCCGACCCGCCCGGTTCGACTCTCCTCGCCCAATTTAGCCCCAAATCGACTTATTTTCATGAAATTGATGGCAAAATCGGACTCCTTGACTTGTTTTCTATCAAATATGGGTATTTTCGTGAATCAATTGATTGAAATTTAGTGAAAACCCCAAATTGTCCCTAGGATCCGAAAATTAATTTCGCTTAATTGAAGGTACAAATGATCGAATTAGCCAAAATCGAGGCCACCAATGGATTCAGCATGATGAAAAACATAGGGTAGAGGTGTTTAATTTCAATGGGTATGCCCGTATGAAATTTAATTTCAAAAATTGTGAAACCGGGGACTAAATTGAAAGATTTTTATGCAATTAAGCCCTTTTGGTTAAAATTGATCAAATTGGAGGGCCAATCAACCTAATTGCACTTCAATACTTTAGAATCCAATGTCATAACTTATAAAAGTGGACATTAAAAATTAAAAGACTTGAAAAGGAATTTTTGGGCTCGGTTCGGGTTTATGTTTGTTAAGGAACATAGTGACCCGAGCCGAATTTTCGAGATTTAAAGTGACACACTTGAAGAGGAAATTAATACAAAATTATTGAATATTTTTTGTATTTTTCTGACCACGAATGGTATTTTTCTGATTTTTTGGGTATTTTTAATAATTAAATAAATTCGAAAAATATTATAAAATACCAAAATATATTTTTGTTCAAAATTGGTCCCCGAGGCTAGGCCAAGGCTTCCAAAGTTGATTTTGTGATTTTATGACATTTTTTTGATATTTTTAATTAATTTTAAAGAATAAAAACCATAATAATAAATGGTCAAAAATCAGGTGTCAACACCCACAAAGGTTTTTTTTTTCACGGTTCAGAAAAATGTGGAACCGGAACTGACCCTTGAGGGCTGGTTCCTGGCCCACGGTTCAATTTGGCCATATCTAGATGCTCCAACAATGTCACTATCACCATCCAATGTTCCAATTAGGGAACAATCTTCACCTATTTTGCTCTTTTTCAGAAATACATGCTCTTTGCCTTTTCAATGTACCAAAGAACACAAATATACACTGTCAATCATTTGCATTAACAGAGCTTGCCTGAAAATCAAATGCTACCATACATAAATTCATAGAGCCGACCTATAGTATAGTTTTCATTAACGTAATTATATTTGCAAATGCACAGATACCAGTACTCTTGTCTTGGCCACATGCCCCCACAAGATTTAATTCACGTATTGCTAGGTGACCATGTGCGCCAATTCGGATTACTGTCTAACAAAAGGGTCTTCCTCCTTTGATACCCAAAAAAAATATAAAGGGCATGAGTTTTTTTCCATGTTTACCATTTTATATGAGGAAACTCTTGTTAAAAAGTAAAGAGTTGCACATGTTTTTCCTGTTTGTGCGATGTACCAAGGGCAAAACCACATGTGGACCCTTGGAATTTCCAGTGTACTTAAGAAATTACATGATTTTGAGAAGTAAGTAATACATGATTCATTTCTTTCGTACAACTAATACTTTCATTGACATTTGTATGCGGACGGTTGTCTACATCAAAACCGGATGATGATTAAAACTCAAAATGCATATAACATCTTCAATGACTGATTGCAATAACTAGTTAATAAGACAATGCTAGCATTTAGCAAGGGTGTAGTGAAATATGGTTTCTCACGCTACAGAACGTTGTATATCCAAACGCTTGTATTTTATTCTATCTCATGCAGGACTCACCATGCTCAAAATTTGTGATTAAACCAAATAAACTAAAGTTATAGGCTAAGTGGCATCATTCGTACTAGTGATCCAATGGTTCAGAACATTAGCAAAGACCCAAACTAAAGTTACTAGCTAAGCATCACAAAGACCCAAACTAAAGTTATTAGCTGAGCATCATCATTCGTACAATGACCCAACGGTTCAAAACCTTAACAAAGACACAAACCACATGATGAAAGAGGATATGGGTGTGAATTAAGGCCTTAACTAGGCGCCAGTCAAATTATTATATGGGAAGCATCTAGTAGAAGTCAGCATAAATCCGAACCCGTCAACATATCCAGTTGGACCCACCTTCACTCAAAAGCTTAAACTAATGAGTTATGGGCCAACTAAAATATATTAACTATTCAACGCCACAACAAGTTTCTGATGTAGGATTACTAACTCATCGAGCCCGCATTGCTACACCACAATGTCCACAGACTCGGAAACCACGTTGCTCATCAAATGCTTTTCTTGAGATATTCTCCAAACGTCGATACATATTAGGAGTAGGTCACCAATCAATCATCGGCTCTGATACCAATTTTTGCGCTGAAGCAAGCGATCAAACGATAAAATAGATGGAATAAGAAAATAAATCGGACGCTAAATTTATGAGGTTTGGTCATAGAGACTTATATTCACAGAGAGAGCAGCAACAAATTTTACAATAAAATAAGCGATACAACGAAAATTACAAATCGCGATCGAGTCACCCAAACACTTTCCATGTTTTTAACCCCAATTAAATCCAATAACTCACACAATGTTTAGCTCTCAATTTCACTCGAAATAATCTCTCAATCTTATGGAAGAATTACTCAAAGCGTTTGTGTAATTAGCGAAAATTTAGAAATCATGACGAACCGCCTCTAGACATCGATAGAGCTGTCAATATGGGTCATAGATCCATATTTGACCCATATTTTGCATAAAATGGGTTATATATGGATCATTAACTTTTAAAAGACTTAGTAAAAATGGCTATAAATAGTTGAAGTAAAATTAAATGGGTCAATAATGGGTCACATACTAAACCCATATTGGACCCATTTTCGACCTATAAGTACAACTTCCTTCCACAAGTTACAAATGGTCCTAGTCGCCGGTCCCAATCCCAGTCGCGATCGCAGGCCCTGGCCCTGGTCGCTGTCATAGGCATTGGTCTATGTTGCAGGCCTCGGTCCTGGTCGCTAGGTCCGGGGCTGGGAACCGGGCTGGGTCCAGGGCGGAGGTCGGCAACCGAGTTTGGGACCGGGGCCGCAACCGTTGACTAGGGCCAATATGGGGTCGGGGTAGAGACCAAGGCCGGCGACCAGGGCCAATATGATGATTGGGACTGGGTTCGGGACCTGGGCCGGCAACTAGAGCCGGCCGGGACTGGGATTGGGATTGGGATTGGGATTGGGATTGGGATTGGGATTGGGACTGGGGACGGGGCCCGGTCCAAAATCGAGGCCAAGGACGGGATCAGGGCTGTGGCCAAGACCGGGGCCGGGGGCCAGGGCCGGGGATCGAGCTGGGACTGGTGCCGGGTCAGGGATCGAGCCGGGATTGGTGCCAGGTCCAGAACCGGGGCCGTGATCTAGGCCGGGTCCGAGACAGGGGTCGAGGCCAATCCCAGCCTCGGCGGGTGGCAACGACATCGGCGTCAAGGCAAGGGCCGGGGGTGGCCGAGGACTGGGTTCGGGGCCGGGGTCAGGACTAGAGACTAGGGTCGGTCCGTAGCTGAGGACCGAGGTCGGGGTCGGTGCTGGGGACAAGGGAATAGAGCCGGGGTCGATACCGGGGCAACGACGGCATCGAGGCCTAGGCTGGGGCTCGACCTCGGTCCCGGTCGCCGACCATGGTCGCCAATCATGGTCGTCGGTCCCGGTCACTGTTACCGATCCCGATCGCCACCGCCGGTCCCGGCCGTTTAAAAAATTTCACTAGATTTTTTTATTGTATGCAAGTATTTTAGTAATAAAATTTTATTATATTATTATTGTAATTTGAAGAAATGGGTCAAAATGGGTTGAGTTCGGGGCTATGTCTGGGACAGGGAATGAGATTGGGTCTGGGGCTGGGACCGGTGATCAAATCGAGGGCCGAGGCCGGGGCCGACGACTAGGGCCGATCTGGGGCTGGGGTAGGTACCGAGATCAGTGTGGGGACTGGGGTCGGGGATATGGATGACATGGGTGCCCGGCCGATACTTAGGCAGCGTCGGTACCAAGGCCTGGGCCAGGGACCAGCCTAGGGCCCCGGTCGCCGGCCATGGTCATCGATCCCGATCTCGATCGCCGCTGCCGCCGTTCCCGGTCACTTAAAAATTCACTAGATTTTTTATTGTATGTGTCGCGACCTTCTTGAGGTTGTCGAGCTCTCGAGGGCCAATGGGCCGTCCTATCTGGTCAGACGTGGGCCTCTCCCAAGGCCCATTACCCAAATCGTAACGGAGGTATGTGTGGTCGATCTTCAGTGTGGTCTAGTGACATGTGCTAAGTAAGCATGCCATAGAGTGGCCACCAATCATTTTTTAGAGGGTATGATTGGATCACCCTATCGAATAGTTGGGAGCTTCTATTCAATTCTACGAGAACTAGAGAAATGGTTTCGAGGACTTAGTTACGCCAACTGTCAGAGTTGACGCCATTTCGATACCTAAGTTGACTTAATTTTCTAACCTAAGATTTCATGCAGATGAGTAAGGTACGAATCCTAAGTCTAGAAATTCATGCAGATATGAGTGACTATTCTAGCAATAACAATCAGTGATAAAATGTACAACTCAAGGAATCTAGATATGCAAATAAATCACATAGTATTCCTAGTAAGGCCCTATTAGCCTAGAGAACTATCAATCACAGCACAAGAATGATTTAGGCATGAATTTACCCATCATGGGGCAAAGTCGTAATTTTGAGATGATTTGGGACGATTTGCAAAAATAGGTTTGGCCATTCAATTGACCGGTCCCCTATTTTTTTGACAATTTTATGATTTTTTTTTGGAATTTTTAGAAAGCGATTTTCCAATTGAAGGGTAAAATCGTCATTTTCTAAAAAGGAGATGAAATGTGGAAATCTTAGACATAAGGTTTGGTCACTCACTTGACCCATCACCAAATACTAAGCAATTTCCACAAGTCATCGGAATAATGAAGACGATTTACCCTTTGAGGGGTAAAATCGTCATTTTGGATTAAACAGGGAAAAATCCCATAAATGACAACCAATCAATTTTTCTTGGTCATTTTCAACCTTGGAAATTTTCTAGAAATTTTTTAGGAGTTTTTTGCAATTTTTCCATTTTTTAAATTTTTCTTTAATTTTCTTCTTTTTTTTTTGAATTTTTCTATTTTTTATTATTATTCTTTTTTATTCGAAAAAAATAAAATGAAATAAAATAAAAATCGGACCGGACCGGGTCAACCCGATCCGTGAGAACTGGCGGCTCGGCCCAGACCTAGAACCGGGTCCATTATCTCACACACAAAATGACGTCGTTCGGTTAAAAACGAATACACGCTCCGAATTATGACACGTGGCAACCTCTGAACCGTCGGATCAGTTTCTTCTTTGTTATTAGTACGCGCTGACGCGGCAGCCATGTGGCTGCCCCGTCAGCACCACATAGGCATTGACCATGTCAACAAGCATTTGACCGGTCAACTCCTCGTCGGGAAAGCATGCCGGCGCCTCATCGGAGGGCCATATCTCGGCCTTCCGACGTCCAAATCACGTGAAATCAATGCCTCTAGGCTCGTACGAATCTCCTCTACAACATACTAGATGCCCGACACAGCAGAATCACACTAGCCTAGATCACTTATTCCGCCCGAAATTATTCTCCGGCAAGGAGCTGTCCTGGCCGTTCTACACATGATCTAACCTAAGAAAAGCATCAAGAAGCATCGCAGGAGTTCGAGAGTACTCACGTGGGGTTCACCGTGCCCTGCTTTGGTCTTGGACAAGCTATCGAGCTCATGCCGACCCGATTACATTTGGGGATCCACTCGGCATTTTACACCATGAAATCATGTGAAACAAAAACGAAAATATTCAGCAAGGGGCATTTATTGTAGATGGTGGTCGATCTAATTGGACGTCAAGACTAAAAAAGATGTAGAAATTTACAAATTAAAATACTCGAATGACATTTTTTTGCCAAATTCAACTCTATGCGTCGTGAAGAAACACATGCAATTGAACTTGAATTTTGACTATTTATAAGTTCAAAATGTAAAAGAAATTAAAATAAAAATATTGACTATTTTTCTATATTTTTACGACATCGAACGCTATTTTTCTTCATTTTTCATGTATTTTTCTATTTTTGGAAAATATTAAAAAATATTTAAAAATATGAAAAATTATTTTTTTTATCAAAAATGGTTCCTTTAGCTTGGTCAAGGCTACCAAAGATGATTTTTTAATTTTTATAACTTTTTATAGATTTTTTATGAATTTTTTAAAAATAAACTATGAAAGACTGATCAAAAATCAGGTGTCAACAGCTGCCCCTCTTTGAGAGGAATTTCGTCAGAGGTTTCTCTCAAAGACAAGGTGACACCTGTGTTCCGATCAACTCGACTGGGAAAAGAAAAGAAATCATGACATCCAATTTTCATGCCCATCAATGTGTGCTTTTCCTTAAAAAGAGATGTGCTCATTCAATTCCCTGATATGATGTAAGAAAGTTAAGGAGTAGATAGACTTCCCTGCCCCTTACCTGCCGAATGCTTGCGGCATTTGCTGTGTCTGATGGGTTCAAGTAGATTCCTAAGGACTTGTCATCGGAGTGTCCTGGGGATGTTAAGCTCTGACCTGTATGGTAGGTCAAACCATAATGGGATTCCTAACTGATAGGAACCTAAGGAAGACGCATCCCACATTTGGGAATTTGCCAAGGGTTTTGATCCGTGTGGTGGACTAAACTAGAAATGGCTTGCCTAATGTAAGGCTTATTAGGGAAAACGACTCCTCCCGCGTTCGGGATTCATCAAGGTTTTGATCCGTATGGTGGATCGGACCATTGGGTTGATCCTTCAGGCGGTCTCTACCAGTCCTTTGACCCTTCAGGCGGTTTCTACCATTCATTGACCCTTCATGCGGTTTTTACCATTGAGTTGACCCTTCAGGCGGTTTCTACCATACATTGACCCTTCATGCGGTTTCTACCATTGTTTTGACCCTTCAGGCGGTTTCTACCATACATTGACCCTTCAGGCGGTTTCTACCATTGTGTTGACCCTTCAGGCGGTTTCTACCATTGATTGACCCTTCAGGCGGTTTCTACCATTGAGTTGACCCTTCAGGCGGTTTCTACCATTTATGAGATTCCAAATTGATATGAATCAAAGGATGACGTACCCGCTCTTCGGGGCTAGTCGGAGACTCGATCATTCTGTGGATCGGTCTTAGAAAAGATTTGCCTACTAAAAGGCTTCACCTAAGGATGACGCACCCAGTCTTTGGGGTGGCCAAAAGTCCTGTAGAAAGCTTAGACCTGAAAAAATTTTCCTCGCCAAGAAGATATTAGTAATCTTTGGGAAGACAATAATTGTCTAACTGACAAAATTCTACGACTTAAGTTTTAGTCATGAAATGTGCATTTTGATTGTTGGAGGTTATCCAAAACATTCCTGCCATATACAGATGTGATCATAAATTCCTTGCACGGAAACTCTAGATCAAACAATTTGAAAATTTCAAAAAGAGTTTGCTCAAAACATCCATTGGAGTATTTCTCACCCAAGAAGGCTCCTCACTACTCTGTGATAATGATCTTTAATAGGGAAAGTGCTCAATTTCCTACCGACTTGTGCCTAGGTTTCAGGATCATTCGCAACGCATACATTTCGACCGATCAGGAGGTCTTTCACGGGACCGTAGTGTTAGGCTTGGATATCGGTTTCCAAGGGGGACTCACTTTTGAGTCAAGGCCGTTGAACGAAATTTTTCACTATCTGCTCCGGGTTTACAAGTCAAGAACCCTGCAAAATGAGAAAGAAATAGTCTTGCTCGTACTTCTTCGAGCTAAGTTATACATTAACCCAAGTGTCTTAGTCAGATAAGACTACTTCAGGGTTGTAACATTGGAAGGATTGGGGACCGAAAAATGCTTATTTTTTGCCTAGAAATTGTGAAGGGTTTGACATTGGTGATCATTGCAAATTTGCCACATGTCCTTCGAAGAACATCTCCATTTCTTGAAGTGTACACTCCTCTTTTAGAGCGCACAAGGATGTTTAAAAGCGTCTCTTGTTACATTAAGAGACCGTCTGTTTGTGTGTTTGCAATTTGAGCACGACAACATTTGGAGAGTAGTCATCTTGATCTAACTCCTTTGCAGGGTCTTTTCATCGTCTCTCTAGACTTTACTGGGGATATTTTGAATAGACATCAGCCTTGCTTTTTACCAGGCACTTTGCTTTTTCTTGATGTCTAGGGATTTTTCTTTTCCCCCTTTTTTTAATCCCGTGTTTTTCTTTTCTTTTGGAGCTAGGATTTTCGGCAATCATGCTAGATATGCAACTTAAACTTTGGCACGCTTCCATTCCTAGAGTGATGTTGCCTTTGCTTTGGAATATGCAATGATCACCAATAGGTTGATGAAATGAATTTGCTGGCTCAACTTGGTTGTGCAAAGGATAACAGTGTGTAGGATAGAGAAATGAATCATTCTCGTCATCCTATGACACTTGGATTATCATATAAACAACACACAAAGATTTATGTTAGTCCGAGCAAGAAAATTTCTAACCGTTTACTTTATGATACTGTTGGACTAACCTTCATTTGCCCCAATGTGGGGTGGTTCTTGACAGGGTTGAGAATGAAAATCGCCGTTCAATGGGGTTCTCAATGGGCATCTGTAGTGTTTGGAATGAAGAAATAAATGCCTCTGTCATCTCGATCCATGTAATCATTGCGAATGACCCTTATATCCATAGGTTAAGGTTTCGCTATCATTTCCAATCTCCTCATCTCTCAAGTGTGTATGGGACGTGTTTGGATTAGGCTCGCTTCTCTTATGAGAAAATACCCTTTTGAACAGTTCAAACGACTCTTATTGGAAAAATTCATTTCATTTCATCAAGATTTATCCTTCAAAGGGATTTTATGATGCACCATACATGTGTAATTCATGTTCAGACAATCTCATGTTTTAAAACATGAATGTCAATGAAGTAAGAATTCTATGTCTTTTTAGATGTGAGAATCGAATTAATTCTGAAAGTTTTTAATCTCCAATGAATTGGGAAAAGGGATACTTACCTGCCCATCGAGGCTGGAGATCCTGGAGATATAAAAGGGATATGTCATTGTATATTCTAAAACTTTACAAAAATTGGAACGATACATCTTACCCTTGGTCATATGCTCCAACGAG
Organism: Rhodomyrtus psidioides; assembly: GCA_021437785.1. Lineage (NCBI taxonomy): Eukaryota > Viridiplantae > Streptophyta > Magnoliopsida > Myrtales > Myrtaceae > Rhodomyrtus > Rhodomyrtus psidioides. The sequence goes on along the minus strand of JAILYB010000003.1, from coordinate 13,211,881 downwards.
TGTACAAGGGTTGTGAAAATCTGCACTTCACATAGTAACACAAGATTGTTGGGTGTTCTAAAGTTCTTTCGACTTCTTGGTTTTTGGAGAAAAATGAAACTTACAAGTCTGCCTTGATGGCGAGCTCCTGCCAAGGATAAATATTAAGCATTATTTTGGGTTTCCAAATTCAAAACAAATTGGGACGATACTACTTTACTCTTGATTTGAATTCCTTCTGCATGCCAATGTGCGGATTGTAGAAGCCGGCCCTCAAGCTTGTGGCCATGATTTCTTCGTCTGGTTGGGCAACGAATCCACCTCGAGGATTTACGTCGGAGGAGATTCATTCATCTTTTTGGGCGTGTTTCATGCACTGTTTTGTTATTTGAATGCATGGCTTCTTGGGTGCCTCATCTCTGTTCATCACCTGAGAGGAAAATGAGAGAACATTATCCCCGCATCTGATTGAAAATCATTTAGGAACGATACGTTCTTTTTACCAAATGGGTGGCTCCGCGGCCAAATGTGTTTTACATTGAAAGGATGGATTCCATTACGCTCTGCGGATGATAACTATCGCTTCGGGGACTTGCCCCACGGATCAAACGATGAATTTGATGTCTTCGGCTTCGACATGCTTTCCAGATGTAGGAATGGTTTGCCCCCATTTTCAGTGGAGATGGGTTTTGTCGAGTGGGCAAGATCAAAAACTCATCCTAGATTTGGCTTTAGTCGAAGGTTGAAATCCCGACCTTGGATAAGCGAATCATGATTCATCTCCTTCTGCTTCGGATTTGTCATTTGCGTGCTTCACATTTTACAATACCAACTTCGCCGCTTGATGAAAATGAATCGATGATTTTCGAATTGCCCCAAGTTCTATAGTCATCTGCGTCGAATCTCTTTGAACTTCATCGGGTGATAGACAAACTGATAAAATGATTTTTCAATCCTGAGATCGAACTCCTGACGTTTCGTACCACTTCCAGTTCACTGACTACCAGGACAAAGCACTATTGGCGTCCCTAACTGGTTCGTTTTTTGTTATAAAATTCTTGAAGCAGTTAGCGACCCCCATCGAGAATGAAACAAGCTCAATTTAGAGTTCATAACGACTAAAGGTCCCTTAGAATGATACAGAGCTAACCGTCTTTGAGCTCGCTCGGGCTTTTGCTCGCATTTTCCTATGTGAAGCCTTTAAATGTTTTTCTTCGTGGCGTTCAATTGATTCGCCTCGACTCTAATCTAACAAGGGATTGTTGTACTCAAGCATGATGATGCTCGCAGGTAGTACTGATCGCTGCCCCAGATTAACTCTAGGCATTAAGGAAGATTATCTTGCATGGAAGACTTTATGACAGAAAGATTAATGATACATCCATTCACATGTGCCTAGTTCCCTTGAGGATTCTCGGTGATCAGCCAGCTACACCATGAATCAGACATATAATCGTCATTTTGGATCATAACTTCATAAGTCCATCAGTTTTAAACTGATCGATCCAGATATGGAGCTCCTCATCAAGGAAATCTTTTGATTCTTCGAGCAACTGATATTCGGGTTGACCATCATCGCTTGGCGTTGAAGGATTCCTGTTTCTATTGTGAGCGATCTGATTCTTCGAGCTAGAACCTTCGTCGTTGCTCGAGATTATAAGAGGATGATTGATCGGTTCACTATCAAAAGCACCTTCCATTTGGGAATGGGAGAAACAAAAATCCTCAAAGCATCCGCCCGCTTGATCTTCCGAAATCATATGCCCAAGCCGGGCAGATCTTTGAACACTAGGCGCAATATGTTGATCGGGGATAGGAAGAGCACTAGCGAAAAGTTGCTGCTCAAACCAAGGAGTTCGTACCTGCTGCACTTGTGGCATATACTCTTGAGGGGTGCTGAGATGATTCGGGGGAATATTCTGATTAGCGCCCAAGTAGTCGATGGTGCTGCTACCAGCTTGGTCGGTGCCTAGATTCGGCAGGGTATTTCTTACTTCAGGGGCATTGTAGTTATAGCCATGCCTAGTGTTTAGGCACAAGTTGAGTTCTTTCAGGTTCAGTGATGTGTGGCGCTGTCTTAGCGCCCTTCTGTAGCTCTTGAGGTGACTCGCGACTCCATCTTTAGTGAGTCCTGGTATGTTCATGATCTCAAGTATGCGCGTTGGATATGCTGAGTTGATCCCTAGTTGCTGAACCGCACTAAGGAACTTGAGATGAAGCTCGGGGGACCAATTGACCCTCGTCTTCTTGCGACCCGGAACAGTGTTGACAACTTGGCTATTGCTCTCTGGCCTATTTCCAGTAGAATTTGATCGAGCCAGAAATTGTTGTGGAGGGAATTCATCAGCTTTGGATTGGTCGGTCGTGATAGTAAGCTCATCGTTAAGGAAACTCCAATCATGGTGACGCATATCACATCCTTTAGAAGGCATCGATATTGACTTCGTAGAATTGATTTGTTCATGCATATCTCCAACAAAATCCGATTGTATCGAAGATGGTTCGAGGGAGTGGGGTGGTGAATGAGCATTTTCAATCCTCATATAAGGCTTATCAAGGAACATTTCGCCGAGAGTGATAGGGCCACCGCAATTAAGGCAAGCGATAGTGCTGGGAGCTTTCTTATACCTCATGTTCTCCGCTCGAAGCTTTTCGTTTTCCTCCTTTAGAATCGCAAGTTCTTGACGTCTGTGTTGAGCCCTCAATTTGGCTCGCTTATTTTGAAACCAAAACTTGACCCTCAAAGGTTTCATCCCTAGCTTCTGGCCCAATTCATTTCTTTGTTTCATGTTCGGGAGAGGGCATTCACTAAAGAAAGCTTCAAGCTCTTGGATTTCATTCTGAGTGTGGCACTGGCGACGTTTCCTTTTTCGAGATTGACCATCGCTGCTGCTGTTGTCGTCGCTGCTGAGCTCCTGAACTTCGTTGCCGAAAGGGTTGGGTTCTGTGGTTTTGGTACCAGACGCCATCCTGGAATCTTCGAGATCTCTCAGTAGTTCATTTTCTGAGATTTTTGGATCAGTCGCCTCTAGCAACTGATGGTAACCCTCAAACATGTTGGATCGAGAAATGTTCGATCAATTTTTGCTCACTCAGGGTTCTCTACTCTCTCATGTATGCTCACTCTCTATAAATTTTCTTTTGAGTGGTTCTGTATGCCCATGAAACGTTCTTTAAACATGGATGAAGATCATCAGGCAAGCGTTGCTCCCAAGATTTCGTATTTCCCGCTTTGTCGTCTTCTTTCTTCTTTTCAACGTGGAGGGACACCAAATCGATTTCCTTTTCTCGATATCCATGTCTGTCTCCCACTTATTTTCAAAAAGGTGGAACTACGCTCGCCTCCTGCTCAGTTTTTTAATATGATGGGACCGCCAAATCCTTTCGCAACTTTTTTCGATAGTTGCGCTTAACTCCCGCTCAATTTTAATACGGTGACACCGACATATCTTTTTACAACTTTTTTAGGTTTATCAAGCCTGAAATCGCGGACTGGGACAGATCTGATGGTTCACCGAAAGAGCCACCACTGCTTTACCCAATTAACTTGGCTCCACGAGCATTATTGCTATGCCTTTCTTCATTCTCGAGTTGCTATAAAAGGAGGAGTTAATGCAGAGAAGATTAACACTCTTACATAATTGCCTTTTCTTATTTTAATCACTCTACCACACTCATCTTCTTCTTCCTCACTCCAACGAAAATGACCTCCTCTCCTATTCGCGCTTTCTCGGCCGAAAATTTGGCCCAGTGGGAAAAACTCTATAACCTCCTCGGTCGAGGCTATGCTCATATAGCCGATCACCCAGAAACTGAAGATGAAATCCGCATTTTGCTCGTGGAAATAGACACCACCTCCATCGAGGGCACTAATTTAGAGAGGGAATATAGAATCTTCCCAACCCTCTTTATAAACTTTTTAGAGACTTACCGTGTCGCTCATCGAAAAGCTACCGTGGCTCACGTTTTGCGAGCTCGCTATGAAGATCGGTCCAACTGCTTGGTGTTGGCCAACCTTGTGGCCGATAGTCACAGAAAGGCTGTTGAGTTCGCCAACAAGCGAGTCTCGATGTTGCTTCGCGAGAGGGGAAATTTGGTGGAGCGCTTGGCCTTATCCTTGACCACCTATGAGCACGACCGTCGTAATGTCGTGTTGAAGTTTCAATGTGAGTGGCAGGAAGAAAGGCTTGACAGCATTACCGCGGATATAGCCCATGGGAGAGGACTAGTTCGGGACCTGGAAATAGCCGCCGAAGATCACGGGACCAAGGTTGCCGAGCTTAAAGGGGAATGTAAACGCCTTCTTCTTAAGCTTGCAGATCTCGAGTCTCGAGATGGTGAGTATAAGCAAAGCATCAATAATATGGAGGGCCAACTTGGTTCCTTTGTGATGCTAATTAGGGCTCATTGCGGTTTTATGTTTCCACCCCGATGATTTGTATGATCTGCTTTTAAGGTCCCTCGATTGAGCGAAATGAATGAAAGCTCTAATGTGTGTGTCTCAACTTCTGTATGGCTGACTTTCTCGAACACCTGACCACTCTCAACCTAGGCAAGTTGCGCTTTGACATTGATGATTCGAGCGTGTACATCTTGTTTTTTTAATCTTGCTTATGATCGGATAAAGGAACCTCCCACCACGATTATCCACAAAAGACTTCTCTTCTCTACTTGTTTTTAACCTGTTTCAAATGAAAAGGCAGAATCAGAAGAAAGAATTTGAAAAATAAAGCATAAATCCTTTCAATTTTATGTTTACTTGTGATTAATAGGGATAAGAGCTTTTACAAGGGTTTTGACCTTGTGCAAAAGCTTTTATCAATATTCCTCAAAGGAAAGCATATCATTGAAAGGAATGTAATTCACGATAATCGCCTTTGATCAATTCCAAGAAAATCAATGGAATGTTCAAAAGTACACAATTACGATGTGTTTTAAATTCAATTGAAAATACGGTATCCAAATTAAAGCCGTTTGCTAAGAACGAGAGTAATTTGGATATCTATCTTTTCATTAAATTTGAAAAACACGAATACTCTTGATCAATTATTGTGGATTACCAATGATGCAAAATATGCATGAACCAATTCAAGTTTATAGTTCCTTCTGGCGAAATTGGGATTGTATTGCCCTATACGGCCAAAAGGTTGTATAAGACTTCCAATTTCAATTTCATCCAAAGGAATTATAAAATTGATTTTGGAGTATTCGAGTGATTAGAAGAAATGCCACTATCACATTCCAATGACAAGTCAATAGAAATACAATAAATTTCAACCTAAATGTATATAAACACAAATAGATCCCTAATACAATCAATCTAAGGGATCAGATAGAGAGGATCTCAGCAAAATAAATCCTATACAAGAAGGCTAGAAATGAAAATTAAAACAAAGGAATGTGATCTTAATACTTAGAGATGCCCCAGTTTCGATCTTTGAGACGTGACTTCAGGATCACCTATTCCAAATCGTCATCTTCATTAGATGATACATCAATGATGTCCATAGCAGGCTCTTCTTGTCCACTTGGCGCTCGTAATGGGATGACACCATCTTCATCTTCCATCAAGAACATTGGGAGGAAAACACACCTATCTATCCTCAAAATGGCATTTAATCCAATCACCGGAATTATGCAATGAATATAATGATTAAGAGCTGTAACAAGTTCGAGGGATAGAAAAGTCTTACCAACCAAACTTAAGAGAAAATCAAGCTTCTCTGTATTTTTAGCAGTGTTAGGTATACTAACCTTCCATAGACAAACGCATGAGACAAGTGAGGGAAAACTCCTAAAAATCAAAAGATAGGGCTTGGTACCTAAAGCCAAGGTTCTCACCTCGAATTCTGGGAAGAACCGATTCCATTGCACAACTATCGTTGCATTGGGACTCAATCCATAGTTCGAAGTGAGCGGAATTGAAAAGTGGATTACCCCATGTTTTTCCTCACGGAGATTCCATTTTCAATTCCTTCTATTGTGTTCCTAAAGAGGGCGCCTGGGGTTTTAGGCGCAATTGTGTGTATTCATTGTGTCGTGCTAAAGCAAAAGACATGCATTTTATTTAACAATCACCGCTTCAATATAAACATCCACACAATCATACATCCAAAACTCCTGCCTGCATAAAACAAAGTTATCAAGCACTTCACCCCTTATTTCTCCCGTCTACAAAAACATCTAACACATTCGTTAGCATATACACCTCACTTTCGAGAGCATCTGCATAAAATTAGGTTAGAAGAATCAATCAACTTTTTAATCGGCTCAAGTCCACTAAATGGTTAAGAGCCAGTCCCCAGCAGAGTTGCCAGTCTGTCGCGACCCTCTTGAGGTTGTCGGGCTCTCGAGGGCTAATGGGCCGTCCTGTCTGGTCGGACGCGGGCCTCTCCCAAGGCCCATTACCCAAATCGCAACGGAGGCATGCGTGATCGACTTTCAGTGTGGTCTAGTGACATGTGCTAAGTGTGCATGCCATGGAGTCGCCACCAATCATTTTTTTAGGGTATGATTGGACCACCCAATCGAATAGTTGGGAGTTTCTATTCAATTCTGCGAGAACCAGAGAAATGGTTTCGGGGACTTAGTTACACCAACTGTCAGAGTTGACGCCCTTTCGGTACCTAAGTTGACTGAATTTTCTAGCCTGAGATTCATGCGGATGAGTAAGGTATGAACCCTAAATCTAGAAATTCATGTAGATAAGAGTGATTATCCTAGCAATCACAATCAGTAATAAAATGCCCAACTCAAGGAATCTAGATATGCAAATAAATCACATGGCATTCCTAGTAAGGTCCTATTTATCAATCACAGCTCAAGAATGATTTAGCTGTCCTAGCCATTCTACACACGATCTAACCTAAGAAAAGCATTAGGAAGCATCGAAGGAGTTCGAGAGTACTCACATGGGGTTCGCCGTGCCCTGATTTGGTCTTGGACGAGCTATCGAACTCATGCCGACCCGATTATATTTGGGGATCCACTCGGCGTTTTACACCATGAAATCATGTGAAACAAAAACGAAAATATTCAGCAAGGTATATAGAGTAGATCGCAAGTTATAACACTCAAAATGATCTATTCTAGCCCGAGTTGCTATGTGAGGCCGAGTGAGAGCTTGATGGAGCGGCTCACCTATTTTCGAGATGGCAGACCAATATGAGAAGTCAGAGAGTCTTCTTGGAGCTCAGGGATGCAAAAACGAACAATCATCGGTTTCAATTTCGCTGAAAATCGACTTGCAAGCTTGCAACAGGTTCGGTAAACAAGCTCGAATGGAGGCGCTCTGGGGTGTTGGATGGAGCTGGTCCCTCAATGGTTCTATCTTCGCCATACACTCCCGTTCCGAACCAAAGACGACGACGGCGAAGAAGATGAAGAAGAGCCGTCTTCGTCCAATGCGTCATCCACCAAACACGCGGCCGTTCCCCTCGCTCGCCACTCTCCTCTGTCATTTTGGCGTGAGCTCCCTCAAGAATCTTGCCGCCTGTGTATGTAAAATTGTGGTTGAATTCTTGGCCTCAAAAGCAACATGTGCTCCACCCTCTTATGTGTGCGCAAAAATGCACGCCCGCAAGAGCTCTCGGTGCACACTTTTTTGTCTCTCTTTTATTATTATTCTTTTTTTTTTGTTCTCGTGGCGCCTCTCCCCTCCTCTTGCTCAATGGAGAATCTGTCCTCCACTTCTTCTTCTTTTCTTTTCTTAATTCCCTCGTGTTCTTCAAGAACCCCTTTTTAGAAGACCACCCCTTTATTTCTTTTTCTTTTTAAGTCCTCTCTGTTCCCCACGATGAAGAAAGCAATCCCATCGAGTGACATAAAATATATAATGAAAAATGACTACCAGTTGTTAAAGTAAGAAAATGATTCGACTTGGATTATCGCTTCCTTAATAAGTAATTTTTATAGTCTATAATTAATCATGTAGCAAAACGCAATTAGGAGAACAAATGGACAAAGACATACCACACCCTCACAATAACGTGATAAGTAGCATCTTTACTCCTTTTCAGAATTTTACAATTGTAATTAATAAAGAGAACAAACGAGCAAGATCAGACCACGTTCACGTGAAATTTATATCTGGAGATGGCAACATGTATAGAAAGCCATGTTTCAAGTTTTAGTGTGACAGATTGTGTGTGATTCATTTAAAATTTTAAAAACCATTTGAAATGAGCTTAAAATGTCAAAACCCAACTTTACGTTGGTCTTTGTGGATTTGCATCACACCATGTTCAACCCATTCTGAATTTAATAAAATCAGCAAATAATACATTACCACTATTATGGGGAACATCTCCTTTTGGTGCCTTCCAATACTATCAAATTGAAAGTTGGAGGGGGGCAATAGCAATATTATTTGCTAGAGTATGCAGTAATTGTCTTATTGTTCCTTTACTTGACATTCACCATTACCAACGTCTTAGTCTCTCTCGATCCTTTCCTCCATCTCTAATGGACAAACGTTGGTAGGTACTAGTACTAAATCCCCTCCTTTACGGGTCATAAGATCATAATAAAAAGATAGGATAAGTTAATTTTGCATTGTATATCCTTTCTTCGGAAAATGACAACGTTAACTTACGATTATCACATTGTCATTTAGAATCATTTCTTACCGATTTTTGTCACAGGAATGTTAAAGTATGAGACCCCCAATATTTCTCTATTTCAACATGAATGCCAATATATTTTGTAAGTGATTCACAAATAATCGTGATATAACAAACTTAAGAACTTAAAAAGTTAAGAATAAATTGAAGAGGGAGCAAAGGAAAAATACACTAAACTAACATTTAGAATAATACATGAAAATACAGTCTTGGTGCAACAAATGTATGTCTTGATATCGATGTGAGTGAGTGAGTGGTATCCAATGACTTTGCTTTTCACATGATTTTTTTTTTCTCAACCCCCCACCGAAAGAAAATCTTTTTAGACCGTGAAATGCGGATCTTCTTACTCGGTAGGACATTTACTTTGCTTAAAGTTTTTGTTGTTTGTTGCGCTTTTGCTTTTCCTTTAACTGGGATTTGGGGTACAAAATAATCAAATGAAAGATTCCCTTTTCCAACTTAGTTTTCCCGATTTCAAAGATTAGTTTTTGGTGGGAACGCTGCTACCTAGTGCAGAACGCATGAATGCCCATACCTTTTGGTCTTGGGTACATGCCTCGCACGAGATTTGATTCACTTTATTGTTAGGCGACCATATGCATCAAGCGGGATTATGATGTAAGAAAAGGGTTCATCGTCCTTTGATCCCCAATAAAATAAAGGTAAATCGGGCATGAAGACCAAAGAGGACATATTTTTCTCGAAAATTCGAGTGGGCCGGAAACATCAATAAAAGCAAAAGGGGTTGCATGAAAATACCTTAAAGTTAAAGTTGGACCATCATCTCAGTTAAGTTTCCAAGATAAATCCGAATTCATTTTAAAACCTCTGAAAATGTTGGTCAGCACTAGCACCATAAGACGTCCCTAATCTGTTGTTATGGTTGATAACCAAACAATTTAACCATGGATGACTAATCTATAGAGGAATTCAGCTACAAAATTTGCGATTAACCCAGATAAACTAGAAATTATTAGCTGAGCATCATCATTAGTACTAGCGATCCAACAGTTCAGAACCTTTAAAAAAGGAAACCCAGGCCACAAGGGAAAAAAAAAAGAAAGAAAAAGAAAAGAGAGGAGACATCTCGGCCTTTAACTAGGCGCCAGTCAATTCCTTGGGAAGCTGAATAATTGGAAGCATTGCACACTGCTCGAAGTCGTCATTAAGCCAAGAATATAATGAGAATTGACCGACCGCTCTTGGTCTTCTCAAGACGAAATTGTGGACTTGACTAGATTTCTTTCCTTTGATTTCTTCCCGTCATAAAATTTAAATTGCAATCCCATCGAGCGGCATAAAAAATGACACCAGTTGTCTATAATTAATCATATAGCAAAATGCAATTAGGACAACAAATGGACAAGGACAGGCCACACCCATGCCCGCATGTGATAAGTTGCATCTTTGATCTTTTTTTGTAATATTAATATTTCCATCGATATTTGTATAAGAGGGCTTTGGGAAACAACACAGGCTGACGATTAGAATTTGAAACGTTTATGACACCTTCAAACAAGATGTAACTAGTAAACCGATTCAATTTTAAATCTGTTAGGATGCACGTGTGAGTTGTGTTAGAGAAGTCTCACATAGGAGAATTAATGTGATACTGAGCAGTTAATATACCCAAGTTGGCCCATAACTCATTGGCTTAAGCTTTTGAGTGAAGATGGGTCTAACTGGATATATTGACGGACTCGGACTTGGGCTTCCTCTTGGCGATCTCCCCGGCAAAAAAAGTATCAAACTTCCACTGCACGCTCCCAACAAATGGTATCAGAGCCGATGGTTGATTGGTAGGCCTCCGATCTGTTCCTGCAAATATCTCAAGAAGGAATCCGGTGATCGCGTATCAAGAAAGAATCTGGTGCCAACGCGATTTCGGACTGGTGGACGCTGTGGTGTAGCAGTGTGGGCCCGATGGGCGTTGATGGAAATTCGACATTGAGATGGAGCCAACGCGATTTCCGGGCTGGTGGACGTTGTGGTGTAGCAACGGGCCCAAAGGGCGTTGATGAAGATTCAAGTTGAGATAAGTTGGTGCGGAAGGATACTTGGATTAAGGGGGAGCAAACCTAACACTGGAGCTCACACGTGAGGGGGAGATCGTTAAGATGCATGTGTGAGTTGTGTTAGAGAAGTCTCACATAGGAGAATTAATGTGATACTGAGCAGTTAATATACCCAAGTTGGCCCATAACTCATTGGCTTAAGCTTTTGAGTGAAGATGGGTCCAACTGGATATATTGACGGGCTCGGACTTGGGCTCCCTCTGGGCGATTTTCCCGGCAGAAAAAAGTATCGAACTTCCGCTACGCGCTCCCAATAAAATCAGTGCTAGTGTACTAAGTACTTTATACAGTTCGTCGTCAAGGATATACCAAATGTCATCAATGAAGTAAACAAAAGGGCAAGATCAGGAAACATTCACGTTACATGTATATCTAGAGGTGGCAATATGCATTGAAACCCATTTTCCAAATTTTAGTGTGACCGATTGTGTATGACACAATTTTAAAATCCTTTTGACATGATGTTAAATCATCAAAATAGAACTCTACATTATCCATAATCAACCCATTTTGAGTTTAATAAAATGAGCAAATAATAAGTTACTTGTTCGAGTCTCTAGATCCTTTCCTCCATGGCTAATGGATAAACATCGGTAAGTACTAGTTCTAAATCCCCCTTCTTGTGCAGGTCAATGAGGTCATAAAAAAAAACACCGAAGTGACACTGTATTTAAGCTAATTGAACGGGAAGACACATTGAAGTTTGTTTTAAAATGGTAGACATATCGAAACAGCTCTAAGACATAAAATAGCTATGTTTTTTTGTTCTATATATTGGCTAGCATTTTGAGTTAATGTTCTACTTATTGATATATTAAGACTTGGGCTAACTTACAACTTATATCTAATTAATGTTGTCCATTATTCAAAGATAAGTCCTAACCTTTCATGTATTATCTTTCAAATCATCCCTTTAAGTTGAAAGAAAAGCTCAATTTGCATAATAACATCCTAGTTTATGAGGAGTAATGAATAATATCTAAGCCCATGTAAAGGCTAAGTTCAGGTCTTTAGCTTTTATAGATGCTTTAACCAATTTGCACGTAGTTTGTGTGATTCAAACGAGCAACCTCTAACTCTTGAGTTGGAAATTTTGCAACCCCCCAATCCTAGGATTAAGAGCATAATTTTATTATCATAAAGACTAAGTTAATTTTGCATTATGTATCATTTCTTAAGAAAATGACAAAGTGTACAATTATCATATTATCATTTATATTCAATAATTGCAAGATAGAAATGCTAAGCAAGTATAATATTTTGGTTGTGAATGACAAGTGTTTTTGGCATTATGCACTATTTCTTAAGAAAAGATGAGAATCTGATGGGATATTTTTCAATTATTTTGAATTAGAAACTAGAAGGAAAGAGAATTTACTTGAGACTCTTTTTAAATATATGTAAAGATTTCTCATGGAGTTTTCTTTGTAAGAATGTGAGGTTGAATTGGTCATTTGTTTTCTTAATCAATAGCACATATTAATATTCCAAAGCTTATATTTACAAAAAAAAAAAAATCAAACTTAAAGTACAGTCTGCATGATCTTTAATTATATTTATTGTAATTTTTACACAATATCTCTCACTCTAATTAATCTCATACAACTTTTGTCGCAGGATGTTAAAATATGAGACCGTCGATTTTCTCTATTTTGACATGAATGCCTCTATACTCTATAGTTTGTCCGTAATAAGAAGTATTGACAAATAATCATGATATAACAAACTTAAAAATAAAATTAAAAAGTTAAGAAGAATAACTTGAAGAGGGAACAACGGCAAAATAGATTAAAACTAACGTTCAGAATAATACATGAAAGTATAGTCTTCGTGCAACAAACAGACATCTTAGTATCAATGTGAGCGCGTGGCATCCAATTACTTTGCTCTTCACGTGATCATTATTATTATTTTTTTTGTCATTATCGCATTCCATCTTTTTAGACCGTGAAATGCGGATCTTCACATTTACTTTGTTTAAGTTTTTTGTTATTTGTCGAGCCAGCTTTGGTCTTTGTCTCTTTGTGCCTTTTAAGGCCCTTTTTTGGTAGGCGACCAGTGCAAATGCACGCATGCCAAAAAACAATATGCTTTCGAAAACAAGGCAGGATCCTATTGGCATGTAAACAGAATATTCAATTTTTTTTTTTTTTTTTAGATGAATGATGGAAGCGTATGAGCAATCGTTTGATCTCAATACCGGGATTGCCAAACCTCTCGGTTGCTAGCGAATCTGAACTATTAGTCGAAACTTCCCGCAAATCAATCTTTTCAAGCATTGTCATCAGCTGTCAAAATTAAAAACCCATTGAAAACTACATGTTTTTTTTTTCTTTTCTTGTCTTTTCTTTTGTTTCGATTACTCAGCTGCTGAAAAGATATTCAACGACACGTCAGCCGCCACGTTTGCTATTAAGGGTGGTTTCAAGTAGTCAGTGTTCGAATCCCGGGCGTCGCAAATGTGACTTAACCGGTGACACGTGTGTGGTGGCTAGCACGTGTTGCCCCGAGGACTAATCAGGCTCCACGCCGGTTTGAGCTCGGTGCTCGCCGAAAGGTTTGAGCTCGGTGCTCGTCGGCTGCGCGGAAACCTCGGTCATTAAAAAAAAAATAGTCAGTTTTAAAAAGCATTATTTTTCTTTTTTCTTTTTTTTAACCCAATAAAGGAAGTCGTGAGATTTTGAATGGTATTGGCCTTGTAAGTTGCCAAAAGCGGCAAGTCTAAGGTTCATCTCGATCAATGAACTCTGGTACCCAACTCCGGCATCGAAAACTGAGTCTTCTAACACAAGATCGTCTCCATCAATGGCGGCAAATGCTCGGCGAACAGGAGCGGAGCACCACATGCTCATTTGGATATCTCCTCATCTTCACCGGTTGCAACTTATTTGTTTGAGTGAATACGTATCTTGATGGATCCGCAAGGAGTACTCTGGCCCATGTATAATTTCGAACAGCTAGTACAAATTTCAGTGATTGTTTCAAAGACTGTACAGAGTTTGTAGGACTACCAGATGAAGCTAGTTACTAGAACAGAGCATCAAATTATCATCTTAAAGAGATGAGAACTATATCTGTATAAAGAATCACTCCGCCATCCAGCTTTTCATAGGGTTTGACCCCTTATTGTACAAGTATTTAACATATTGATTCATACAGTAATACTGTGGATGATCAGAACAGTGAATCTAATGACGAACAACGCCACGAAGTGTGCGGAGCTTAAAAGGTTATGGCTTGACTAATGACTATTGCTAGGGAGAGTCCCTCTAGTAACTCCAGCAAGATGGGGCACATCTACGGTGCAGAAGAAGTCAATGGCCGCTTGAGCAATCTCATCAGCAAACAGGGCAAGCCAAGCAGTAATGACTCAACGAAGTCACCGCTGGACAACGCGTTTTGTGTCATCGATGGCTCGCAAGATGTATCTGGAATTCAACTTTGCTTGGAATCTATGTGTATTGATCTCCAAAGACAACTGCATATTTCAATATAACAGAGTTAGTGCAGGACCATTCTTTCTTCCTTTTATGTGACCATCTCAAGGGTGAAAGAAATTACTTCCAGAAATATTTGGCGTGAGATAAGGACTGCTTATGACCTTTTATTTTATCGATCCCATGCTGCGGATGAGTTGGATTTATACAAAGACGCAAATATGCAAAGAGGTTGGAAATTAGGCACACACTTTCCCGAAACTTTGGAAGATGAAATAATCCCTGTGTATTGTTCGCTGCTCTCCAAAGAACATTAGGAAATACATCACCATTCAATTAGTTGGCAGCAGAAAGGTTTGCTTTCTTTGATCTGATTAAGTAAACAAAACATAGCAAACCGTAAATTTTTTTGTAGGCATACCAATGTCTAAGCCTAATTCTTAAAATTCCTTCTGAAAAGGGAGACTTTGAGTTCAATAGCATCATTTCTAAAAGCTCGAACATACAAATGTCTCCTTTCTTTAGAGAAGTTCCCGAGCAGCCATGTTGTGCGTAGCTGGTCATGACCCGTCCGAACATTTAAGACTTACAGCTTGCATGCTTGCATTGACGCGACCCTTAAGAAAACAGCCTGGGACAGTCTGCGGAGTTGATTTTTGATCAACAAATGATCAATGAGTAGGAACACAAAAGGTATGATAACTAACACAAGTAATGTTGACCAGACCAAATTTTGCACATGAGTGCCATTATGTCATGATCTTTTCTTACCACATTTTGCTTCAATAGATCGTGTGACCGGTTGACTCCTGAGAAGAAAGGATTGCTGCAGCTTGGACTTGTTGGCTTGTTCGAGAGACGCAGTTGCCCACGAACATCGAGAAATAGAAGCACCAGGAGCCACCATGCCGAGGCTCACCTCGGCGTTTGGATTTTTCCATACTACCTAAATTAGTCAGGCAGAGAGCATAAGAAAAAGCGATACGAAAGTGTATGCATTATTTATAGGATAAGATGCACAGACCTTCCGAATCTTGTCGCTGAAGCTTTGCTCCTTCACCAGTTTGGACAGTCTGTTAGTTGATCGAAAATGTATCAAGAACAGTGTCAGAGGTACTGAGATTGAAATCGATAGAATTAACTCACAAAGTGATGTGCAAAGTAGCTAATGAACGTTTCTTAACAAATTGATGGGGGTCATCTTCCTCCTCTTTTCTTCTCTTCTCTGTATCTCACAAATACATACATAGAAGCACAAACCTTCACTCCGTTGCATAACAGAGGAGGCTGAGTTGAGTGTTGCTCCGCCTGCATTCGACATCGATGGCTGCTTCCGAGGTGGTTATTTCGTTCGCGATCCGCAATTCGCTGGAAATGCTCTCCGGGGGAAAAAATTCTCTCTCGTGGATTGCACGGCCGAATGAGTACAGCTATTAATAATCTCCAGGAAATCTCGAGCACCTCCAAGTTACTGGAATCCAGCAGCGATGATGACGACCAGAAAGGCAGCGACCATGGATCTTGGCTCCTTGATCGAGCTCGAGGTGCTGTGGACATCTCCCATCAGATCCTCCTGGAAGCATCACGACACTTGATGTCTTACAAGGGCGGCCTCACAAACGTTCGTGCGTTAATCCGTTTCATGTCGATTTCCTCATCCGTGTCGAGGAATTGTCCACTCATCTTTCCAGGGGGCAAGATCCGCCTCCTAATGATCCGCCTAGTCCTGATGAGAATGGAAAGGTCGAGTCGGGCATTGTGGGCCGTAAAGATGAAGCGTGCAAGCTCCTAGCTCAGTTGGTCGTGAAAGATGGTGATCAGGACGCATTGCCACTTCGCGTCGTTAGTCGCGAGCCCTGCACTTTTAAGGGGATTGAATAATAAGTTTTTTTCAGCTAATATTTAGGTGAGTTTCATGATTATTTCGCCCAATTTCACTCGATGTCATTAAGCTGAAAAGGTCAGAGACCATTCTTTTTATGGAACTTCCTACTTCTTCAGTGTCGATGCTGGCTTTTAACATTCGTCCTCGATTATTTCAGCAAGTGATCAATACACTTTAATCTGACTCCAATTTTGTATTGATCACTCGAGACCAATACCTACTAGAAAATTAAAGCTGCGAGGTCAGCAAATCTCGTTTGAGTGGTTATCGGAAAGGAGTTGGCTACATCTGATTCAAATGGTTTTTGACTTAATTGTGCTTTTTTTTAAAAAATTATAGCTTGATTGCACAGTAAGCACAACGTTAAGATCTTCATTTTGGGGCACTCTTCCAGTTTCGGCGTGCTTAACGATACAACAGACAATTATGCGATGCTCAGTAACAAATATGAAAGCATTCGCTTGTTTAGCACATTTCGTACTGCAGTGACTTCGGTATATATACGATGTCAAATGCTCTTATGATCCTAGACTAGTCTGTCCAAGTAAACAATTGCAAAACACAGCCTCGTTTGCACCAATTAGACTTAATGATTATGTATTTCAAAGTGTATGCTCGTGCAAACATCATCATCATCATCGACGACATCCATTTTGGGCAAGATTGAATTTACCATCTTTGATTTTAAGGCTGATGTCCCGTCACTGGCATTCGGCAGTGAATGTTCTATTATGGATGCGCTTTTATAGAATATGAGCAGATGGAAAATGAGTTGCCTTCATATTTGAAGACCAAAAAGGGGCCATCACAAATGAAGTAATTCTCTACAAATTTGCTGCAATCCTTTGATAACCAAACCATGTCATCCCATACTTCCAATTTCACTCTAGGCCATATGACATGCTTAAAAGTGTTTTTTTCCATTGGGGTCGGGACTGGGACTGAGGCCGGGACCCGAGGCCGGCATCGGGATCCGAGACCGGGACTGAGGGCCTGGGCCGGGACCGAGACCGAGGCCCGAGGCCAGGGCCGGCGACCAAGACAGGGACCGGAGCCAGCTACCGGGACCGAAGTCGGGACCGGGACCAGGACCAGGACCCGGGACCTGGGTTGGGTCCGAGACCGAGGATGGCCACCGGGACCAGGACCATGTCCGAGGCCGGCGACGGGGACCGGGGCCTGGGGCGAGGCCGGCGATCGGGAACGGGACTCGGGGCCGACGACCGGAGCCGGGGTCCGGGGTCGGGACAGGGGTCGGCGACAAGGGCCCGGGGTTGGGACCGGGCCGGGCGACCGGGGTCCAGGGTCGAGACCGGGTCCGAGGCAGGGTCCGAGGTCGGGACCGGGTCCAAGGCCGGGACCGGGTCCGAGGCAGGCGATCGAGACCGGGACCAGGAGCCTGCGACCGGGACCGGGGCTAGGGGCCGGGGTCGAGATCGGGTCCAAGGCCGGCGATCGGGACCGGGATTGGGACCGGGGGCCGGCAACCAGGACCGGGGTCGGGATAGGGGCCCGGGGCCGGGGTCGGGACTGAGACCGGGGTCGAGAGCAGGGACAGGGGCCGATGTCCGAGACCGGGGCCCGGGGCAGGGGCAGGGGCGGGCGATCGGGATCGGTACCGGGGCCGTTAACCAGGGTCGGCGACCAGGCAGGGGCTTGGGATGGCCCCGGCACTGGCCCGGGCAGGGTCCGGGGCCGGGAAGTATTTTGGTAATATTATTTTCTTAAAATATTATTGTGTGTTGATAATATGGGCCGAAATAGGTCGGGTCGTGTATGGGTCAATCGCTGGTCGGGTCGGGTTTGGGTCATTAAATATTGGTCAATATGAGTCGGACCATATTCGACCCGACCCACCAATTTGCCACCTCTAGTTATGATTTGATCGACTGGCCTAAAAGCATTGTTGTGTCCCTGCCTTCTTACGATGGGTTTGGCCCATCGAGAGTATCAAGTCGACTCATGACGAACTAGTATACTAATTATTAGTAGAGTAGTGCTTTGAATCAGAATCTAACTTTTAGCAGAGTAATTTAGGTAGGAAATTAGAAAGATTGCCTTATTTGTAAATGATTTTAGATCTAGAGTTAAGTCCAGAGAAAATACCAAGTAGTCATTTTTTAGAAGCATTTATGTTTAAACTTGAAATCATTAGATTTTTTTTTAACCCCAAGCGCCGAAATCAATGAACTCTCATATTCAACCCGAGCGCCGAAAATTGAGACTTTGAGCACATCATCGTCTCCATCAATGGCGGCAAATGCTCGCCGACCAGCAGTGCGCCGCATGCTCGTTTTGATAGCTCCTTATCCTCACCGGCCACGATCTGTCTAAATGTCTAAGAGGTGGCAACTTGTTTGTTTTCCTGAAAATGCATCTTGATAAATCCACGAGGAGTACTCTGCCCCATGCATATTTTCAAACAGCCTGTATAAATTTCAGTGTTTGTTTCAGAGATTGTATAGAATTTGTAGGACTACTAGAGGAAGCTGGTGACTAGAGCAGAGCATCAACTTATGATCTTAAAGAGACGAGATCTAATTGGTATAAAGAATCACTCCATCATCGAACTTCTCAAGATAACAGAGTTGGTGCGGCACATTTTTTCTTCCCTTTTCTGAGACCACTCAAGGGCAAAGGAAATTACTTCAAAGACACATTCTGAAATCTCCATTACTGATCAACTCTGCATATTGGCGTGATATAAGGATTGCTTTTGACCTTTTATTTTATCGATCCCATGCTGCGGACGAGTTTGATTTATACTTTGTCGAATATAAGACAGCAAACATGCAGAGAGGTCAGAATTTTGGAAAATGCAATTGCCCTGCGAAATTTCAACTAGTCTTTAAAAGACAACAGGAGATACATCACCATTCAATTAGTTGCAGTAGAAAGTTTCGCTTTCTTTGATTTGATTCACTAAACAAAACATGGCGAAGCAGAGATTTTTCTCTAGGCATACCAAAGTTTACCTCAGAGTCTTAACATTCCTTCTGAAAATGAAGACTTTGAGATCAATAGCATCAATTCTAACAAGCTCAAACACGCATACATCTCCTTCCGTAGAGAAGTTCCTCTTTGAAATGCAGCCCAACCGGCAGAGAGCTTTCCCGAGCTATGTTGCAGGTATGAGTGAGAGGTTGCTTCACTGGCCATGATCCATCCGAAGATGTAAGAGTTGCAGTTTGCACGCTTCCATCAATGTGTCCCTTTAAAATCCAGCCTGGCACAGTCTGCGGAGTTCATTTTTGATTAACGAATGATCTCTGAGTAAAAACGCAACAGGTACGATACTAACACAAGCACTGTTAACCTGACCAAATTTTGCACATGACTACTGTTATCTCAGGATCTCTTCTTACCACATTTTGCTTCAATAGATTACTTGACCGGTTGACTACTGTAAAGAAAGGATTTTGCAGCTTGGACTTGTTGGCTGCTTCGAGAGATATAGTTGCCCGCGAACATTGACAAGTAGAACTACGAGAAGACAGCATGCCGGGGCTCACCTCGCATTTGGGATATGGAAGCGTATGCATTACTTATAGGCTAAGATTCGCAGATCTTCCGAATCCTGTCGCTGAAGCTTTCCTTCTTCATCAGTTTGGACAGTCTGTTAGTTGATCGAAGATGCATCAAGAATAGTGTTAGAGGTAATAAGATTAAAATCCATAGAATTTGATTCACAAAGTTATGTGCAAAGTAGCTAATGAACTTTTCTTAATAAATTGATTGGGTGTGGGCAGATTAGCATTTAAATTATATCATTGCTGGGAGAGTCTCACTAGCAATTCTTGTAACTAAGAGCCGTTTAAGGCGATTGAGTATTAAGGTTTTTCAGCTCAGACTTAGGTAAGGTTCGTGATTATTTTGTTAAATTTCATTCGCATTCTTCTAAGTTTAAAAGGTGAATGACTAGCCCTCTTATGGAACCTTCCTCCTTCAATGTCAATGCTGACTTACTACTATTCGTCTTTGATTATTTCAGTAAGTGATGAATAGACTTCAATCTTCACTCTACTTTTGTACTGATCACTAGAGACCAACACCTATCATAAAAAAATAGTAACACGCCACAAATCCCGTTGAGCGATGATAAAAAAGGAATTGACTACATCTGATTGAAATCGTTTATGACTTAATCGCAATTTTTGCAAAATTTAGAGCTTGATTGTACATTAAGCTAAAAGCAAAGATTTTTTGTATGCAGTTTCCTACAGTAAAAAGAAAAGAAGAGAATGGATATCGAACGACAAGGGAGTTCGAAGGAAAAAGAAACCAAATGGGATGCCTAGGTGAGTTACGAAAACGAGGATGGTGGGTTCTAAGCAGTCATGCTGACGTGGCAAATGATGTAGGATTTGCTTGTTTGGCGCATTAATGGTCAATCAATTAGAAGTCATTTATGCCTAGCTCTATTGATTTATCATTTAATGCAAATTACCTTTTTACCATATACGGAAATAATTTATAGGAGGGCTATGTAACTTGTTTTAGGCGAAATTTTCGCCTAAAACAAGTTACATAGCCCTCCCATAAATTATTTAGATACATAGCATGACCATTCTCTGTATCTAGAATCACTTACCTCCATAAAAATCTTCCTCATCTCAACCTCTGATTGTGCCCCAGCAGCTTCCATTCGTCAGTGACTAGACAAGTTTAAAAAAGACCAAAAAAAAGAAGGTGAGAACTTACGGTGCTTCACGCGTCGGGCTATTTGAGAAGCAGAGGCAAGCGACAAAAAATAATAATGGACGAGAATGGCATTAATTGGAGCTCACCAATTTTATGCTGATAACTTTTTTATGGTTGTATTGAGATCACCCTCCCAGTTCCATTGCCACTCATATCTGAACAAGCTCGCATATCTCAATTGTGGCGTGCTCAGCGTACCCTTGGAAAAGATCTTCATTTTGGGGCACTCTTCCATTTTAATCCACCACAAGGTTGGAAAACTCAAGACGCAACTTGTGGTAGAGGAGAAGCATTCTAGGTTTGGCATATTCTCGAGTGTCAAGCATTTTAGCATCCTAAAAGAAATTGCTTTTTCATTTTCATCTTTTGCCACTACTTTCATTCTTTTACATCCTATTATAGTCATGTCCGTGAGATGAACCAAATTTTTGATCGCTGAAACTGTCACTAAATGTACCAATCCAGAGGAACTCTTCACTAACACTGTCAAATTACGGAAGGATGTCTCGACTGAAAATAATGTTGTCAAACTGGGACATTCCCAAACCTCAAGTTTGTGAATACTCTGAAGAATTTTTGCCGCTAAACAGTCTTTCCTCCAGACGTGCTTTAGGTTGTGTAGCTTGCTTAACTTCAATTCTCTTAAATGTTCAAGCACCGAACAATTTGCCTCATCACCAAGCCCTTCATCAGGGAATAATTCTTCAAAAGAACTACAGAAGAACTCAAGGCTGTGTAGGTTCCGAAATCTTTGTAAGAGGGATATGGGAGAAAAGACGGCATTTTTATCATGAAAACATGCCACTGTTAGTGCTTTTGGCTTGCCAAAGATGTCCTCAGAAAATTTTTCATTTTGTATCATCTCAATATCCTTATCGACTAATGAAAGTCTCTCTAAAGTGGAAATGCCCTGCAAAATTGCCAATACAATGAGGGGTAAATTCGACAATGTTCGGCAGTAAATCATGTGCTGTAAAAGGCAACCCAGTCACGGGATGCACTCATAGTGTGACCAAAACATATGGGATTCCTTACGTTCTCTAAAAACTATGAGTAAGGGGGTTTCGAGTATTCCTTGTATGCAGTGGACGTGAAACGTAACGGGTGAATCAAAGAATAAAGATGAACACAGTGAATTAGGGTTCCACTGTCTTTATTTCCAAAATGAAATTAGAGTATTTCTTTTAGAGATTGTACAAAATAAAAAAGAGAAGAAAAGTTCAATGGTGAGAAATGTGAGACCAATGGAGAGTACCACGTGTCAAGTTCTCATTGACTTTCCCAAGGACATTATATTTAATTATATTAGTTAATTGAATATCTTATAATTATCCCCAAACAAAAGTATACTTATGATATTAGAAATATCTTGTATTATCGACAAACTGATAGACAAGGGATATCATGTTAGTATCAAGATATGATTATATGCAGTGAACAATTAGTAAGTGCTTTAAAGAGCAAAGTAGAAACTTAGGGAGAATAGTTGTAGTCATACCCTCTCAAATGAAGAGTGTGTTTCTTGGTTTGAACTGTCCTGATGATCATATCTCGGAGGCCACTTGTCCATGGTTGCCACAAAAGGAAACATGTTTAGTTCGTCACAATGTGTCACTCGCAATTTCTTCAAGAATGGCCGGTTCAAAGCAGGCAAGTTAGGGCAGAAACTCTTGAGTTGTGGCATATCATGAAACACCAAAGAGGTTAATTGAGGGAAAAGTACTTGAGAAATAGTGGAGTGTGGAGTGTTATCCTCACTTGCGACTATTTCCTTGATTGCACAAAACTCCACTCGAATTTTCTCCAATTTGTTTAGACTTGTAGCCACCCAATGCGGAAACAGATTTTCAAGGCTCTTGCAATTCTCAACCTTCACTTTCCGTAAATGTTCAAAAGTGAGAGTATCTCGAGGACTATCTGTCCATATTTTGCTTAAATTTTCCATGTGAGAGAGAAATATCGACTCAAGCTTACCAAACTGTACCTGCCATATTTGAAAAAATGACACCATAAATTTGATGACATTGAATTATGAACTTACTTTCCTCCCACAAATCACGACATTCTAGAACTTGTTAGCGCACAATCATGAAATGCTTTCATTTTTATGGACTGGTGACTGCATTGGAACAAGCATGAGATGCGGTGCAGCAAAATAAATTACCTTACGGTCTATACCACCCGTTAATTCTCATTGAATTACGAATCCAAAGAACGCAATTACGTCCTCAAATACCGCATAAATACTTTTTGCAATTTTCATAAAAATTTCGCAAGACAACAAATTTTAAGGCAAGTTTCTTACACTAACAAGGATCCCTAGGAAAATGCAACTAGTCTTCGTGAACAAATAAAATATGTTATGCAAAAATAGATTCCAATACGAAAAAAAAAAAAACGAAACGATTGTATGAGCTGCTATGAATTGTTCATTTAAGAGCCCGTATGGAATTTTCATTTCGTCGTGAATTACATTATTGCCACGTGTCCCTACCAAAAAATCAGGTCTTTATCTTTGATTTCAGTGAATGGGAAGATTTCAGTTTATCCAATTTGAATGGCTTTGCAACTACGAAGTTTTAGTTGGTGGCGACACCTAATCTGCAAATTAAGTTTAATCAATTTGTAATAGGTAACCACTTTCTCATCCTTGACTGATAACATTGTGTGGCGTGTTTAGGATTTCGGAGGCAAAAACAAACGAAAGAGAAAAAAGCGGATGTATAATCTAAACATCAAAAGCATTGGATAAAGAAAGAGAAGACTGACCTGTGGAGTAAAAAGTGGAGGAGTGCGGTGGTCTATCTCCATCAAAGGTTGCCAAGTTAAACTTCTCATCCTGGGACAGTAGGCGATGGCCAGCTCTTCTAATCTGGGGCATTCCAGCTGAAGGTTCTTCACTGATAGAAAATTAGTCATATTGGGCAAGCATTCCAGCTTCATCCGATAAAGATTTGGGAATGTAATCTTCTCCACTGCGCTTCCCTGCCCTTCTTCCTCTGCGAT
This sequence comes from Rhodomyrtus psidioides, assembly GCA_021437785.1. Lineage (NCBI taxonomy): Eukaryota > Viridiplantae > Streptophyta > Magnoliopsida > Myrtales > Myrtaceae > Rhodomyrtus > Rhodomyrtus psidioides. The sequence goes on along the minus strand of JAILYB010000003.1, from coordinate 13,188,174 downwards.
CACTCCTTCCATTTGACCACACTCCTTTATTTCCATCACCCATAAATTGGCAAGACACCGAGCCATCGAAGGAGTGAAAGCATGTCTCAAGTTGCTGCATTTATAAAGGGTGAGGCTAAGTATCGTATCGAAGCGCGGCGCCCCTTGAAGATGGTTGTTCCATAATCGCCACAATTTTGGTAGATTGACCAAGTCTAGATATTGTAAGCTAGGTAGCACCCGAGTGCTTCGCGCACCCTCCAGCCCTTCAAGATTGAATACTTCTTCTACCGACTCGCAATCGCGCACTTGCAAATTGTTCAGTTTGTTTAAAACAAGCATCAATCTAGATGGAATAGCGTTAGTAAATGATGGACATTTATCCACCACTAGTGATCCTAATTGCCAAGAGGGCTCGATGGGAATAAGTTCACCATGCCATTTTCCAATTAGCTCAGGAAACTCAGATAGCCGCATCAACTTTAATCTCGCAACTGAAGCCTATTAGAAAAAAGCATCATTAAATGTGAACTTTTAGTTAGCAAAACGCAACATGACCATCTAATTGCACAGAATTTAATAACTGATGCATACCATTTCTTTAAACATATGTTGGATGGTGATGTTTAGGTTTTCTTCCCAAAACCACTCTTCTTTGAGACTTGTACTCTCTCCAAATTTGGCACCTTTATTGGTCCCTCAGAGAAGAACTTCATGCTGGGACATCCACTCACAATGACATCTTCCAAGCGAGGGAACATCAAAGTGCATTTACTTGAACTGAAACATCTCAGCCCCGTCAACCCATCAAGCTCCATATACTTCAATTGTTTGAAATCCACCACAATCCCCTCCACACCTCCATCATCACGAATGACTTCTGTCAACATTTTACATTTACTTATCCTCAATTTCGTGAGTTCCACCATATTTCCAGCTATTGTCGGTGCGAACATCTTTGATAACCCATCACAAAATGCCACATCTAGAGTCTTGACATGTTGAAAAAATCTGGAAAATGGTAGTATTACATTTAGCTCGTGCCATGGGCCTTCTTTGGCTTCCACAATGTTGCTCAGCTCTTCTATATCAGAATTGCATACAATCAGCTCTTGCAAGTTGGTTAAACTCCGAACAAGATGACATGTGGATATTGCATATTCCTTCGAGAAATGATGAAGCTTGAGAACTTTAACCTTGCAGAAGAATTCTCCGCCCCGAAAATGCCCATGCCATAACTCCATCCGTCCATATAAATCCAATTTTAACTCTTGCAGATTTGAGAATGCGCCCTGAGAAATTAGCCAAATTAGAATCTGAAACCAGCTTAGTTAAAAGAGTGTTCGTGTATTATGGTATAAGTCATGCATTTTAAGATGTTTGAGTCTCACGCAATTCAACGGAAGGAAATGCACCCCATGCAATAGACATTATCACCGATCTTTTACAGACTTCTTGTACACACGTTTGCTATCAAGTAAATCCCTACATTCCCGTTTGCACAAATTGCAGCCATTAATCTCAACAAAAATGTCACATCTTTTCGTTTTTAAGCAAAAAACCAGGCATCTTTACAAAGTCCAAATTATATAATACACATGCCACGTATTTTAAATGTTCATGGTGCTTAAGAGAGAGCTGAACCATCGGAATTAGCCTAAATCACTTCCAATTTACCGTCGAAGCAGCAAGAAATTAATTAATAAAAAAAATCTTGGGTTGTACCTTTTCTATCAAGAAGAGAGGTTGTTTATGAAGTGGCATATCATTCTCAGGTTGCGAAGCAAGTATCTCCACTTTGTCACAGCCATCCACCTTCAAGGTCTTCAATGCAGGCCAATGTAATCCATGTGCTCCTGCGTAGACGCACTTCAACTCTGGTAGACGCTTAAGCTTGAGGGAGGTTAACTTAGGGAACACATCCCTAGGAACTCGTCCTTCCTTCTCGATCAGTTCCACAATGCCACGGCATTCATCGATCTTCAAATCCTCAAGTTGCGTTAGATCTCTAGCTACTAATGCTGGAAACAGAGAGGTGGGGTTATTGCATTCGGAAACGGTAACAGAACGGAGATATTGGAATTCGACTTGACTGTGAAGTTCCTCATCCCATACACGCCTTAGCTTTGATAATCCCTTTAACTCCAACTCTTTTAACGGTAAACGAGCAACGGGATGTCCATCTAGAAGATTCAACGACTGCTGTTTGAAAACAACTTCAAGCGAATCACATGATTTGACCTTCAAACTTTCCAAGCTCTTGAGCCGTCCAAGAATGTCAGAAGGAACAATGTTCACTAGCTTATTGCATCCATTAACACTGAGCGACTTTAGTTTGCTGAAAGACTCTGCAGCAACTTGATTGTCCCATATTGTCTCAATGCTATCCATGTTCCAGATACTCAATGTCTCCAAGCTAGGAAACGCAACCTGCGGTATTTGCTCAAGAAATTAGTGATTCTGTTAATTTGAAAAGTTCATGAATACATATGGAAGAAGCGGTAGTCCTAACAATCTTTGTCTATCGATTGTGGTCGCATGCTCATCTTGCAAAGATCATACCAAAGATTGCACAGACCACACAAAACAACACAACAACCAGAGCTTTTATGTTAATGTGTTGACATATTATTAGTCTCTCCATATTTTTTAAGGACAGTTCAAAAGGCAACATGAAATATTTGAAAACAAAAAGGACGAAATTCCTCAAATTTGTTTGACTTGTCCATGTTAGCAAATTTCTTTTTTCATTTTACTAAAACTAGTTTCGATGTTTCATTTTGGACCAGTTTAACTTCAAAATTAGTGTATTATTCCCCATACTCTATTTTTTAGCCTGTTAGGTTTGTATTAATTTTACTAATTTACTCAAATCAAACACATGCGATATAGATAATATTGCAATTTATTAAGTTATAGTTTTTAATTTCTCCAAAATATATATGAAATATGTCAAGGACATCATTACTTCCGGTTAAAGTCAATACCATATTAACAAGAGGGTCGCATGTTCTGTTTTTCATCACTCGAGTAATACTATTTGCATTTACTGCGAAAACGAAATTCATCCATCCATCGAGTTTCAAAATAGCCAAAAGTAATTGTACACGATGTGAGGACTAGTAGAATTCTATAATAAAAAAAAACATAAGAACTGAAAGGCTGGCGATTTATAATATGAATTAACATGTTTGCAAATGATTATCTGACAAATCCGAAAATGATATGAATTGCTACGAATTTAATACACGTGAATTTTATAGTAAAATTCAAAAATATAGTGTTCTCCAATGACATCGCTATATCACAAAATCTTTTACTATATAGTTACCAGGAGTGACTTTAACCACATAATCGGAGAGTTGACAATTGATCTCATTGGAGATTAATTATCCAACTTTTGTATGTATAGTGACTCTACTTTATATTCTTCATTTCAATTCAGAATCAGAATTTGAAGAGTAACTCTACTTTGGCTTATTCAGGTTTTATGGTTCGGTGCTTATGTGGAAGGCAATCAATGTTAACCAAAGTGGGCTTTGGCGATCATGCTTTGTCTTCAATATAACTATTTATTTGTTAGTTTTACAATCTCTTAACAATTTGATGTGATTGATCCAACTCTTATTGATGTGAATTGAAACTTGCCAATTATTTGTAACACTATGTGGCAACTTGAGACGCACGGCATGTAAACTTGTGAAGTGCTATGCACATAAAATTGATGCCAGTCATTGGATTTTTGTTATATTTTAAGATTTTGACGCAGCGTTTGTTACGTACCTCTTGATTGAAGAGGGTAGTTGACCAAGATTTGACACGATCCTCAGTTCGACCTTCTCGTGAACCTATCATTGTTTTCATCAGATGAAAACGATGTCATCTTTGGCATGGCAGGGACTAACAAATCTAAGAAGATCTTTAATGGCTAAACCAGACAAAAATAAATCTTACCCTTATTGCGAGAGAAGCACGTCAAACTTTCCAAACGCCGAATGCGTAAATTGGTTAACATCGAGAATACTGGAGTTTCTGATATGTCTGTTCTCAACCCTTCATCCTCCATAATGATCGTCTCTATCTTCTTACAATATTGTACCACTAGTTCTCTCAATTCTGTGAGAGATTAAACCATGGATGGGAAAAACAGAAACCCAAGGTTGTTACATTCTGACACCTCTAATCGCTTTAAATTATGGAATCTCACAATTCCACAAGGATTCTTGTTCCATATGCACCTCAAGCTTCGTAATCTGCTTATATAGATGGTGTTTAGCTCAGAGAGAGTTTCAGTGTTTGCATTGGCACCTTTTCCGTCGAGGTCAAAAATTTCTTGCACCGAAACGCAGTCGTCTACCTTTAAAGTGTGCAGCTTCTGTAGTTTTACCAGCGAGTTGGAGTTGATAACTTTTGAGAGAGATTTGCACGAAGAGACCTCAAGAGATTGAAGACTGCCCAGTCCCAATGGAGATTCATCAGTCCATATATCTTTCAGATTGGGAAATCCAACCATTGTCAAGGACTTCAAGGATGGGATCGAAACCTGAAGGGTGCAGGTTATCACAAATGGTTGGGGAAGAAAATTAACAGACTTTAGGATGATTTTTGCATTTACAAAAATATATGATAAACAAAGGCCGATTTACAATCAGAAAAAGGTATTTTACGACCCCAAAAACAACTAATGAACTTCATTTTTTTTTTTACAAAAAATTCTTGGATTGTTTAGATTTTGTTTGCAATATATTACAATAAGGGAAATTACAGTCATCAAGAAATAGCATTCATTCAGTTTGCTAATGACTACGAAGATTAGTGATTCCGTAAAGCAAAAGGAAATACATTCAAGGCCAATTCCATCCTGTAAGGTAAAGCACTCCCTCTTAGGTTATGTTACTACTTTGATGTGACATTGCTCATTTTGTCGGATGATTGCCAAAAAGTACTGTACTACCTCACAATGCAGATTACTACCATGAAAAAATTATATAGAAAGTGTAGAATCACAGTGATTGTGAAAGACATAGGAAATTTACTAATAAAGGACAAAATCTCATGGAGTGATCAACGAGGCAAGTTTCAATCACGACAAGTAAATTATTAGGCTATAAGACCTTAATTACGGAAAGGCGTGTCTAATTTACTACCTGCCTAAGGAGACGTAGCAATTTCGTGAAGTAATTTAATAATTCATAAGGGATATTACTATCATAAAAGTTTAGTTACCGCAAGTAACTTCTTTTTGACGCCTTCGCCATCCACCTAAGCTCTCTTGGGCTTTTCCAGACTCAATCAATTAATGCGTGAAATATTGTCAATGTCATTTATATAATAAGAATAAACCTACGACGGAGCTAATTTCCTTTCTCACTTGATAAAATCTACAATGGCAACTTAAATTTCCTAAATTTCCCTCCGTGTAAGCTCATGTTTAATAACTTGTGAACTAATATGTTGCACGATTCTTCAACGCCACCATCAACTTCAATGATATTTGCCACTGTTTATTCTCAGTTTACTTACTTCTCTTACTAACTATAACTAATTTATATAACCAATTTTTCAAAGTAAGTGTGTACCGATTTAAATCTTCATAGGGGATCTCGTGTACTTTTTCCTACAAGTCACTCACTAATGCCTTCGACTAAGATTTATATTTTTTTTTCCTCAATTAGAAGTTGAAGATTTATGTTCGCTAGGCCAAAAGTGCTTACATATATCTGCATCTGTTATATGCTTTGCAAGTATGAACATGCATGTAAATCTGTACGTTTATACTTGTAGGACTTATGCAATGACTAAATGCTTACTGAAACAAACGATACGGAAAAGACGTGCAACAATTAGATTAGCATCGTTGCTACTATTTGAAAACCCAATCCCCCTGCCCATTCTTCGTATTGATTTTTACCCAAGTCATCTAGATATCATATTTTTTACTTGCCGCATGTAGGCTGAAAATAACTCAAGTCCTATCACAATCTAAATTTACATGGATTTCATTCTATTAGCTGGACTTCTACGCAATGAAGAGTAACAGTAGATTGCTTTATGCAATTACAGAGAAGGCATGATTGGGATAAGGTAATTAGGCAGAAAATGATATGTCACATCTAATTAGCAAATGAACAAAAGATCGACAAACACCATATTGTTTTGATAGAAAGTTACCTGTTGCCCGTTGAAGAATGCAACTTGAGTGCCGACTTGGTCGTTTGGTGTACAACTTGAAGGAGCCAGCCCGGCGGTGCAAAAGTTCTTCATATTCGGCAGATCACGCAATTCCAAGACATGCAAATTACGCAACTCAAGTTTGCCACAATCATCCACTTCTACAATCTCACGCATTAAGTGACAGCTGATTACTTGGATCTCTTCAAGCTGTGGAAGTTCTCTCAATAATGAAAGAGGAAACAAAACTTCCATCTTGCTACAGTTTTCAACTCGTACTACCTTTAACGCACTGAAGGAATTGGAGGAGATATGGTTGTTGCATATCTTTTCAAAGTTGATGAGGTTATTGAGGAGTAACGACTCCAACATCTTAAACTCTGTATGCGATGGAGATTGGAGGACATAATGGACGGAGGGACTATTCTTGACCTGTAGGTGCTTCAATTTCAGAAAGCCTTTTTGGGATAATGCGCAAATACTTCGCCCAATTCCATTTAATCCGTCTAAAAAGAGATCGTCAGTTTTGCCTAATAAAGTTTGTATGCATCCTTTCTGAAGAATATCACTCATTGGATCCAACTTAAGCTCCAATATGCTGGATCCTTTGCGACTTCGCCAGCGTTGCACATCACCTATCCGGATTTGGTACTTGGTTAGTTTCTCGACGTTTAGATCCTCTGGGAGCACACTTGGATCGATAATGGACACATGCAAAGTGTAGAGATTCTTCAATTTGTTCAACTCGATAAGCCCGGCATTAGTTGGTGGAGTTTGCTCCACAGCATTCCAACGATCAAAGCTGTTCTCCATATACAACTCCTCTAATTTCATAAAGCTCCCAAGCACGCCCGGTTCAATTATCTCAAGTTGTGAGCAATGGTTTAAGTCTAACAATCTCAGCTCCACCAATTGTCCAATTTCATTTGGCAACCGTTGAATTTTAGAGTTGACAAAGCTGAGAACATGTAGCCCTTTTAGCTCGCCAATCATGGCTACATCATTTAACAAACAACCATCTAGACATAGAGTATGTAAGTTCTCCAAGGACATGAACGGCGAAGGTGAACGAGTGAGACGTACCCGAGAAAGATGTAAGACCATGAGTTTGCTCATAGAGTTGAAATATGAATATGGGACCTTAAGAGATTCATTGTTTGTGAACAACAAAAAGATCCGCATTTCGAGGCAATCTAACTCTTTGGGAAGCTCCTCCATATCGACGTAGGGAAAGCATGCCGCCGTACAACTTTTGAGCTTGTCTTTTGGCAACTCTATCACTGACCTATCATTTTCTTTCAACACGAGAAGAGGGTCATCTCTTGAAGCGACCGACATGATAAATCCACGAACCAAGTCGTGTATCTTGAAACCATCAACATCTTCATTGTCTTCTAACAAAAGTGATGAGGCTTTCAGGGTTCGGATCATTGAGCTCAACCTGTCTCTAACTTCTTCCATGTTGCTGTATTCTCGAAATAACCTGGAACCCACGCCGTACCTCACCAAGTTTTCAAGAGAGGGCTTAGAGACACCATAAACAACACACAGCCGTAACAATGCCTTCACCTCCTTGCCATCCTCCCCTTTGAAACGATCATAACTCAACTGCAACGTTTGATTTATCCTCTCACTGATTCCTTTGTTTGTTGACATCTCCATTTGTCTCAAAACAACCTTCCATTCATAAAAATCAGCGTCTCTAAAAATATTCGCCATTGCAATAATTAGGAAAGGCAAACCTGCACATTTGTGGAGTGCTTCATCCACTAGGGATTTGAACGGATCATGATGAATTTTGTCTCCCACCGTCCTCTCAAACAGTCTTTTTGCCTCTTCCTCCTTCAGCGCATCAAGGATGAAGTCCCTGTCGCAGCCCATTTCCCTTCGCAAAACATCTCGATCTCTCGATGTCAACAACAACTTGCATCCTTTGACTTTGTTGTCATGTCCGCAAGGAATGCCCACTGATTTCAAGTCAAGCCCTTTCCACAAGTTGTCCAGTATTATGAGCACCTTCTTCTTCTCCCTCACCTCATTTTCCAACCTCGTGCGCACACACTCTGCTCGTGAATTGACATACTCTACATCATTTATATCTAGGGCCAACCCGTGCGCAATCTCTCCTTGAATCCTCTTGATGTCTTGATTTTCCGACACGTCGGCCTTAACGACCCAATCAAACGACTTCGTTTTCTTTATCCTTCTTTCGGCGTCGTCCAATAGGGTGGACTTGCCGATCCCGCCCATTCCGTAAATCCCAACCACGCTATTTTTGTTATCAGCAAGAGCAGCCATGATGTCCTGCATGATCAATTCTCTGGATTGGACCATGCCGTCGTCCTTAAGCTTAATTGACATGGAGGCAAAAGAAGCTGAGGCCATCGAGATGGTCGACTGGACGACATCTTTGCCTTCTCTCTTGGCCGGAGTCGAAGCAGCCACGTTCCCCGGAGCAGGACCACTGAAGGAAATATCCTTGAATTCAATAAATTCTTGAGCGAGTCGCTGAATGCCCTCGATCATGTGCTTGGCCTTCCTGCTGAACTGATAGCGACAACAGGGTTCGGGAAGACTCCCATAGCAGCAAGTCTTGGTCGCCTTTTCAAAGTCGACCAACAGGTCTTGTGCCTCCTTCAAGGTATTCTCAGCCTTTGCCTGCCACTCCGCGACATGACTGTAGACATTCCGGGAATTGTTTCTGGCCTCTTGAATGGCATTGTGGACCATCTGAGCCTCGTACGCCAGCTTATCGACTTCCTTCTGAAGATCCTGGGCGTAGCTCTTGGAGGAGATCACGTATCCGAATTGGCGCTTGACGGGATCAACTACCCACTTCAAGACATCCCACCCAATAGAAACAGCAGAATCCATCGACATTTTTGCTTGATTTTTTTTCTTATTTTCGAGAAAGAAAGAGCGGTAAAACGTGGAGACAGAGAGAGAGAATGTTGAAAAGGAGCAGCAGGTAGTGAAGAAGAAGAAGAAGAAGAAGAAGAAGAAGAAGGAGGAGGAGGATGGTTTGGCCGAGAACCAGACCAAGAACGATCAGAGAAGAAGCAGGGAAGGAGATTTGAGTGCAGAAAAGGATGAGGACTCAACGGGTGAGCTTCAGTTCTGGAGATCCAATAAAAGAAAGTCCGATGTCGGTCCTATCCATCTATCAAGCCACCAACGTGGACTAATGTCCAAGTCTCCGTCCTTTCCTCCACTGTGAAGTGATCATGCACTAATATCTAATTCATGTTGACCGCTAGGTGACAACATGTCTTGACTTTTCCTGAATCATATTCCAAACTTTCACAGGTTTATTAACAAAACAAACAGAGTCAACAGGGGCGTTCTCTTTGTAATTAAGTTGATAAGGATCCTTTGCGTAGTAACTTCTTAATAATATTAAGTAAAATTAGATGAAGAGATATTTGATCGATGCGAATTCGATGGACCGTAAGTTAGAGGGTTTGGCGAGGAGGATGAGACCGTAAGTTAGAGGGTTCTTATTTTGCTGCATAAAATGTTCATCTCATTTTTACCTATAGCTTCAATCTCTTTCCCTCCCCCTCACTATGAGGGAAATTGCTGCTTATCTTGCATCATTTTTAACTAATAGATTATTTGCGATTGACTCTCCTCATGGAGTAAGTATCAATTGATCAAATTACATAAATCTCTCGTACTATTTGTTGTTCATCATTAATTTTTCTAGTAATATCATTATCTCGCATAGGATTTAAATTGCAAGATCCTATGATTTCCACATTGTAGCAAACGTATCTTGTATGCGGTGCTCCACTTGTTAAAGCCATTTCCGAATAATAACCACTTTGGCTGTTCAGCTTTTTCATAACGCATCTTTACTAAAGGTGAGACTTGAGATGGAGATGGAACCCTCCACTATCTAATGTCTGTTGCAAGTATTGCATCAGACACTACTAAAGGTGAGCTTTTTCATAGCTCTTTTTCTAGGGACACAGCTCTATCATACAAAAGACTACATGACGACCACAATTTTGCATGAAGGGTTCAATCATGGGAGTGGGGTAGTAATGCGTGGCTGCTACTTGGAAATAATAACTTTAATAAGAGGGCCATAGAACGTGAAAGTATAGACTAAGAGCCGCAGAAGGACATAGAAAATTCCGAAACTTATATCCAATGCTCAATTTTGTGCCAAAAATTCTCTATAGATCACTTAAGTGGTTTTTTTTTTAAACAGCTCTTAAGTGCCACCTCTGGTGTTGGTAGTCGGAAATACGACGTGGTATTTTTTTATTAAATTCTTAAGCCGACGTGACTTGTCACGTGTCCAGTCAACATCAAATCCCTAAACGACGTCATCTACTAACTTTCCTCCAAATAAGAACCCTATCACCAAATTGACAGAGAAACTCAAATTTGAAACCATAACGGCCATTCAACTGATAATTGCGCCCTAATACGGTTTGCCCCTAAACTTAACCGCCCAATCTTGCAAATGGAGGGCAGACCCCTTAACTTAACTGCCCAATCTTGCAAATGGAGGGCAGAGAGCTCTCTGCCTTCGGCTCGAGGAGAAATTGCAAGGACTCAAGAGACACTATCCGAGTGTTCAACGAAATTTTCTAAAGAAATTAACAGCAGTTCATTAGCTCGAACTAACGATTCAGATGCTCCGGAGACGGAAACAAGAAAGTAGCGATAGAGGAGCGATGAGTCAAGATGTTGTAGAGATCATATAGGAGAAAATGAACATGAGTGAGACCACGGAATCACGGAGAGTGTCCTTCGTCTTTTGTTTTGTTTTGTGTTTGCTTTCTGACTCTGTCCGCTAATTCCTTCACGGTTACTTTCTTTAGTAATCTTGATCTCTCGCATATGACTTGAATTGCAAGATCCTTTAGTTTCCACGTTATTTATAACAATAACCTTGGTTAAGGCCTTAACTGAACATCAGTTAATTCCTTCGTTGTTGAAAACTGGATGACAGATAGCTGACCGTTGTCGGTCGCCTCAATCAAGACGACAATGTGGACCAACGTCTAAGTCTCCATCCTTTCCTCCACTAATAATTGATAAAGTATGGATTAGGTATCGATCCTTTTCTCCACCGCTATAGACAAACAGTGATTAGACAAACATAAATTAAGTATCCATCCTTTCCTCCATGACTAACGGATAAACATTGATTAGGTACTACTTGTCCTAAATTCGCTCCTTTTGATGGTCCACGATATCACATTAAAAACATAGAATAACATTATAAAAAAGTTAACTGCTATATTAGAATATCAGTTATGAATGTTAAGTTAGACGAAACTTCAATCATAATAGTTGTTGGAACTTTAATTTCAAAGTCACATATAAAGTTGAATGAGAATTGAAGAGTTGTTTCGGTTCGTAATAGAAATGAAGAGTTGTTTCTTTTCGTCGAATCTTTTCAATGAAATCGTGCGACTTCGTGACGTTTTATCGAATCCTTTCGACGAAATTATGCATTTTCATCGACAAACCCTTTCGACGAAGCCATATGTCTTCGTAACTCTTCGTTTCACTTTCTATAAATATAAAGCATTGACAATCATAGTAGAAATGAGTATCAGACACAAGCATTAGATACAATTGTTATGTTCATCCTTCATCATCTTCATCATTTGTGCGATTGTTCTGTAAACTTACGTTAGAAGGAGTCCTTTGAAGACGTACCACTTCAGAGGAACGTGATCTGTTCTATCCTGGAAGACGTTTTTCCAACATCCTCGGGTACTGATTGAGAGGGCAAATTTGTCTTAAGGACACAACGTCATTTCGTTGGGCTCGGATCAACATTCTTTTTATTTATTTACGTTGGCTTCATGTTTGTCTTGTGACATTCTGAATTTCCGCCCCCTCGAGGCTTGAGATATGAAATGTAATCTCAAAATTAAAAGAATGGAAATGATGAATTTCAATTTTGGAAAAGAGTTTGACATCGCCTCGCTAATGCTCATTCAAAATAGGAAAACTGAAATTTCGATCGACGGATGGTTCGACCACGAATTAGGATCTTGGAATTCGAAAATGGAAATGAGGGATTCCAATAATTGATATGGATTGGACGCCGCCTTATCGAGGATAAAAATATCGAAAAACTGAAATTTCGGACGAAAAGTGCGAAAAGACTATTTTGCCCTTGGGGGTTAACCTTGCCTAATTGGATTGAGATCGGCATTTTAGTCATTTGACATTTCCTTCTTCCTCAAGGAGGCTGCAGAAAATTTGAGGGGCAATTTAGTCATTGAAGCTTTGATAGTATTGATTTGTGGACATGTGTCATTACTTGGATGATGGTCATTAAATTTTCACTAAGCCTAATCTTCTAGAACCTTGACCATGGTGGAATGAAGTCTTATTTTATTTGCTGAATCCCCCAAAATTTCGTGAGCCATCTCCTTCTGCACCTTCATTTTTGTGAGCCACCTCCGATGACCTTTTGGCTGCCCCCGACCATACAAGTTAGTTTAACCCGTCCTTAACAATTTCCCGTTGGTTTCGTGATTTTTGGAGGTCTGGTTAATTTATGGTGATATTTGGAAGAAAAGTGGATAGATTTTGAGCTAACTGAGGGAAGGCCATGATTCAGCCTCTTAGAAACTTCATTTGGCTCCGAAATTTTTATGGAAGTTACATGTCATGTAGTACTAAGTTCACCGAGTTGGGGCTGTTGATTTGGTTACGTTTCGATTAAATTTCGATAGTTTAATTGAGGTGGTTTTTAAGGACAGAATCTGACCGCCGGTTGGTCTAAGATGAAGTGAGCTGGTTGAGGTCTTGGGAGTGTTATTTAGTTTCGAAATTCATCGTGGGACTATATAACATGTTGATTGAGTTCTTAGCAAGAGGAATTGGTGATAATTTGGAGCTTAAGGTTGATTAGTGGACTGTTTATGCAATGAAAGACAGAACCGGTTTCTGCTCTGTTTTGAATCTGAGTATTTCGGTTCTGTTGGGGGCTGTTTGGATGTCGCCATGCTCTAAATGTGTTGTTAGGACATACTAGAATGTCCCTTGAGTTGGTAATGAGGTCCACGATGAGTGGAATTGGAGCTAGATTGAATGAATTGATTGAAACGTCGGATTGTCGCTAATTCGTTCTGCTGCCCTGTTTTGGACAGCGAAGAAATCGATTGGGAGTCGAGCTTGACGAAGGATTTTTGGTGGAAACTTGCTAGTCGGACGAAGGTGAGTGACCTCTAAACCTTTATTAGGATATTTGGACACGACTAGACGGTTTCATTGAGGAATTGATGAATTGTTTGATTTATTACACATGATTGATTGAAAGCCAAGTGGAATTGATGAGGAATAAGCCTTGTGTGCTTGCCGTTATAAAAATTATTGTCCTCATGGTTACATTGAAATTGTGCTTGGTGGAATGCTCTGCTTGCTTGTGTAGTCATGTGATATCCGACTCATGAATTGTTGTTTTTGCGGCAAAGTACGTTTTTGGCAAGTAATTGATTTATGATGGTGTGACTGAAATTTCCTCATGATGAAAATGTGATTAAATGTTTATTGTGATGATCCTTGATTTGAATTGAGTTGCTTGAGGAAATGGGCTGTTGAGCCATGAGACATACCCTAAAGCGATTTGATCGCGGGGTTGAGAAATGAGAGACACCCTGAGGTGATTTGATAGCGGGGTTGTGGTTGAAAGTACACCCTGATGCAATTTGATCGCGGGGTTGTGATTGAAAGTACATCCTGATGCGTCTGAACGCGAGATGAGAAGTTGACATGTCGACACGAGCTTGGTGATAAGCTGCTAAACTTGATGCGTCTGAACGCGGGTTTATTGATCGAGATAGCCTGAAATGTTTGAACGCGGGCTAGTCTCTAGAGGTTCGAAAGAGGAAGTGGATGTTTTTTTTTTTTAATTCTCATTATGATGAAAATAATTATAAGCTAGTATGAAAGCTTAGTCACTTATGCTATTTTGCCTTGAGTTGATGCCATGTCTTTCTTTAGCAAATATATATGTTGCTTTGATTGCTTTGGTTCAGTGGGACGGATGACCTAGTTTAGGGTTAGGGCGAGCTTGATGAGATTTATATCTCACCCTAGTGGGGGATTAATTTTTTCAGGTCCTTGGAGACTGGAGTACTAGTAAGATGAGGATGAACTCTCGACGAAGTAGTTACAAGATTGGTTTCTGTATTTTGTGGCCTTAGGGATTATACCTGAATATTGCAGATTTAGGACTTAAATTTTGGTACTTGAATGCGATGACTTCTGAGAAGAATTTTATTTTTAAGGAGTGTATACCCTTTGTCCTGAGTCATCTCGTTGTAATTTGTATGGAGCAAGTTTTATAACTTCCGCGATCTTGTTTCTTTGTCAAGTTGTTTTACGGATTGGCCGAGGGATCCTAGGAGATATTTGAAGATCAACGGTTCGGTGGGATGTACGTGCGCTCGACGGGTTCGGGACGTGACATGTCTTCAACCTAATTTTCGTATACTTTATCAAGTCCCGTTTATAGGCGATAACAATCTTAATATACGAACTTCTACCCTCTTATTGGACAACAATAGTCATATTAGAACTTCTAGGAGGTTAATCTTTTGTTATTCTTCATTAATATTTTAAACTAGTTTACTTTCTACTACCCCTTAACAAGACAAAATCAATGGGGAAAACGATTGCGAGCCACGGCTCACAGTGGACATTTCACAGGTCACAAAATCGCAATAATTTGAGGCTTTTAAAACACGGTATCGTAACCAACCCCGGAGGCACTCTCTGTTGCACACAGCTCCTCTAATTAGTTATAACCTATCTGAATAAAACCCCAAAGTCAAAATCCCAAGCATAGACCAAAAAACAATAAAAATCACACACAGCTCCTTTAATTACCGCAGAACTTCCGCGGTAAAATCTGGCAAATGTGCCGAAATTAACACTCCAGGGTTGTCCTTATTTGGACACGACAAATTCAAAACGAGACAAAAGCAGGAAAGGACCCATGTCCTTTTTTCTCATCTCAACGAAGAGATTCTTCAATTTTTCTTTTCATTTGTCCTGGCACGTCATCTTTAACAATCCAACGGTAAAGATTATGACAAGTAATCTAATCATGATATACCGATGTGATATTAAGAATCAATTTTTATTTTATTTTATGAGGGGGCCTTCAAGCTGTTGATGTCCACTTGTTGGAGACTTGATTCCAATAGATTACAGGAACAAAACTCATCAACAACATGTTCTTTATTCCTCAAGCACTTACCAATCTGGTTTTTCTTTTTGGTCAAACACAAATCTAGGTTTGAGTAAGCATAATTCTTCTTTTGCGTGTGTAAAAATATGTGATGCCCTAGAAATTCTACATCCTTTCAATAATAGAATATAATCGATATATTGTCTGTGAATTCCAATTTATTATTTGAGATTGAGTTCTTGAGAATTGAGTGACGAAAATTGAAAATTTCCTGAATCGTCGATCGAATTAGTTTAGGTTTCGATCGATCGATTGTTGCGCATTAGGATTGAATTTCCTACACCCAAGCCTAGTTCTAGCCCAACTAACTCGAGATTGGATGAGAATACCCTCCGTAGAATTGTCAATTGACAAATTTACTCTTGAATGCCAAATGACCAAAACGTCCCCGGCCAAAATAGGAAATTACCATTTTGCCCATAGGGTTTCATTTATGCCAAGACAAGAAAAATAATTGCTTGTGGACCCCACCTTACCAATTAAGCCACACAAGATAAACTAAAGTTTATTCATACAAGCGATCCAACGGTTGAGAACCTTAACAAAGACCATAAATCACAAGAAAGAAAGAGGAGATGAGTGTGAATTATGCATCTCGATTATCTCCCCTTAGTTAATTCCTTGGGAAGCTGAAGACTTGGTACTGGTAGCACACCGCTCCAAGTTGTCACTAGCCCCACGCATGAAATTAAAAAATGACCGCTCTCGGTCTTCTCAATTAAGACAACAATTGCGGACTTAAACTGAATTCTTTGCTTGATTTCTTCCCATAATAATATTTCAATTGAAATCCCATCAACCGGCTTAAAGAATATAATAAAAAATGACTACCAGCTGTCAAAGTAAGAAAATGATTCAACTTGGATTATCTCTTGCTTTTTTTTTTTGGTCGAAGGATTATCTCTTGTTTAATAAGTAATTTTTATAGTTTATCTTTATTCATAAAAAAAATGTCAATAAGAAAACAAATGGAAAAGGACAGGCCACACCTACCCACGCACGTGATGTACGTATGCGGGGGCTTGTGGGAATCAACACAGGTAGACGATCAGAATTTGAAATGTTTATGACACCTTGTTTGAAGATTTAACTAATAAAACTATTCAACTTTAGATCTATGCTCATGTATTGAGTACTTTATATAGTTTGTCATCATCGATGTAACGAATACAATCAATAAAGAGACAAAATGGGCAAGATCAGGCCACATTCATGTGATATGTATATCTAGAGGTGGCAATATGTATAGAAACATATTTTTCATATTTTAGTGTGACAGGTTGTATATGAGTCACTTAAAATTCTAAAAACCATTCGAAATGAGTTTAAAACGTCAAAACTCACTCCACGTAACTTCAAAAAAAAAAAATCTCCATATTCAACCCATTTTGAGTTTAATAAAACGAGCAAAAAATACATTACCAGTATAATGGCGAAGATCTCCTTTTGGTGCCTCCCAATACTATCGAATTGAAAGTTGAAGATGGTAATAGGAATATGATTCGCTAGGTTATGCAGTAATTGTCTTATTGTTCCTTTACTTGACACTCACCGTTGCCATTGTCCGAGTCTCCGAATCCTTTCTTTCATCCCTAATGGACAAACACATATTATTAACTACTAGTTCCAAACCGCCTCCTTGTGGAGGTCAATCAGATCATAATAGAACATTAGAAGTAACATTATATTTAAGCTTATTGAACAGGAAAAAAAAAATTTGAAGTTTAAGTTTCAAAATGGTATATAGATCGAAACAGCTCAAAAATAAAATGATCGTATTTTTTTTTCTATATATTGGATAGCAACTTTTGTTAATACTCTACTTAATGACACAAATAGCCCCTAAACTTTGACTCAATGTACAATGTAATCCCTGAAATTCAATGTGCAATGTGGTCCCTAAACTTTTAATTTGATTAAGATGGTCCATGAATTTTTGAAATACGTTCAAATTAGTCCTTGAATTAAAAGAAGATGTTCAATGTAGTCCTTTCATTGATTCAAGTTCAGAGACTAAGTTGAACATGTTCCAAAAGTTCATGGACTATATTAGTCAAATTAAAAGTTCAAGGGCCACATTGTACATTGAGTTAAAGATCATGGACCATATTGGTCAAATTAAAATTTTAGGGATTATATTACATATTTCATTTAAAATAAATTTAAAAATAAGCCTAAAAAAATCCATATACAATTATCGCCAACTAATGTTTTTAATCAATATATTGATAAGAATATTAAGTCACCAACACACATGTTTGCCAACTCTTTCAAGAGGAGTAAGTGATCTTGGGACTCTCTAACAGTTGGCAAATTGGTATTCGACTACTCCTGCTATGTATTTTCAACATTGCTATACACGTGATTCCATTTGTCTTGATCGTGAAATGTGAATCTACTTATTTAGTATCACATTTTTTCGTCTTGGGTACATGCCTTGCACGAGATTTGATTCACTTATTGTTAGGTGACCATGTGCACCTAGCTGGATTATGATGTTAAAACAAAGGGGTTCATCCTCCTTTCATGCCCAAACAAATAAAGGTAAATAAGGCACGCAAGATGCCAGTTGTATTAGCGGTCACTTGAAGTCTTTTTCAAACTCTTCCTCTGCAGGGAATCCTCGGGAAGCTCAAAACAATGTGGACTTACAAACAACGGAGTAACACAAAAATTTATTAGGTACTAGCCCTAATGTTGTCTGAGTCACCATCTTTATTATATAGAGATGGATGATTATTTGCATTTTTCTTTGTATTCATTGATTAGGTAAACCGTCACTTCCTCTGCGTTTAATGGACAAAAGCTGATTAGGTACCCGTCCTGAGCTCGCTAGTTGTGTTGGTCAATAAAATCACCTATAAAATATATGATGAGTTATAACTAAGCTACTCGCGACATTAGAATGTTAATTATAGTTGTCAGACTAGAATTGCTAAGGAAACTAAACTTTTTCCATTCTTTCTTAACAATTTATAGGAAACCATTGCAAGCCGCAACTAAAATTGCCTCGTGGTCTTCGCTCTTGATTATCGTGTGGGAGAGTGAAACACAGAAAAATCTACTTAGTGTAAGTGCAATTGAATAGAACTAGAAGTTGAAAAATGTGATGATGGAACGCGGCATGGAATCTTTTCGGAACCCTCTTGCATGTGCCTATTTTATGACAATAATTTAAAAAAAAAGTTATTAAAACACATATTAATTATTACCGAGAGTAGTTGTGCCACGTGAATCCCGTTGAAAGTGAATATTTTAAATGCCGTACATGGATGGCTCAGTACTTACTAACTAATATGTAGCTTGCTGAGTTTAGCTATTCTCAAGCTTCATTGACTAACGATCATCTTCAGGAAAGTATTTTCTCAAACTCAGTTTTTGCAAAACAGACGGAGCCTTACCAATGTCTTAATCCTACTACATAACATTATAGTGTAGTTAGAGCCCGTTATACACTTCTCCTTATAACCGCTACAAGAGAATGACAAAAAGTGGATGAGCATGAGATCTTGATCCGGATAGTGATTCTCAACACCCTTATCATCCCAAACACACGGGGCATACACACAGCTCCTTTAATTTCTCGTACTATTAACACATACCAAAAACTCGCAAGTTACCAACACTTGCATCTCATGCGCAAGTTTGTCCTTCTCCACCATCTCCTCTGCTATATACAAACATTGATTAGGAACTAGACCTAGAACCGGTTCTTGGGCGGTTCAGTAAAATCATAGATAAGAAATAGAAGTAAATTATTTTTAAGCTAATTGTCATATTAGAATGTCAACTGTAATTGTTATATTGGATGCAACTAATTACAATTGGAATTGTTAGATAAGTACTTCTGAGGAAATTAAACTTTTCCTGCTCTTTATTAGCGTTTTACACTAGTTTGATTTCTTGAATGCTGCCATTCTGAACATGACAAAATTAGTAAGGGAAACAAATGTGAGCCACAACTGACATTGCTTTGTTGTCGCTCTTTCTGATTCCAGTTAGCACAAATGCTTGGGTCCATTTGGACTTTTACTTCTAACACTTAATTTCCAGATGTTGCAGATTTGAAGCTTTCAAAACTATACAATTTTTGACAAGTAGAGTTATATGCTTTTTCATAATTTATATAACCTAACTATTTTCATTTTGCAATATTTTCTGTGGAAGGCAAAACGCAGAAAAAGGCACATAAAAAGAGCAACAAATGGAACAAGTTCACTATATAAGGCGACTCTGACCAAAAAAAAAGAAGAAGCTATAGAAGGGGACAAAAACAATAATGGAGCGTCTTATGGAATCTTTTTATAATCCCTGTATTTCTAATTTATGACAATCATTTCGAAGGACGTTATTAAAATGAATATAGATCTACGGAAAAAAAATGACGAAGAAAAGAGTCGGACAATAAAGAAATCTTGTTGAAAGCGGTATTTCACAAATTACATAAGCTGTTTCCATCTGGATTGCAACGTGATACTGCCGACAATTTCATTGACTAAAGCTCGTGAGTCGCTGGCTCAATAATTAGAGAAAAGAACATCGAAAATATCAAAAGTTTTGTACGACGCTCACTTCATTATAAAAAATTTTCGCGGGACTAGTTAAGTGTCTAATCGAAAAAAAAAACTATTTTTAAGTGCCTCTGACAAGATATCTCAGCCAAAATTAATATGTGGTACTTTTAATCAAAATTTTAATATGAAGTGATATTTTTTAAAATTCATTTCATGTGAACTTCTAAATTGTAAAAATATGAAATAAATTAAAATTAGATTTTAAAATATGCTAAAAAATATTTTTTTTTAAAATACAAATTTCATTTGAAATAAATTTTAAAATTAGCTTAAAAGTTCAATAGGGAAAAAAAACTCCATATACAATTGTTGCCAACTAATGTATTTAATCAATAGATTGATAATACTGTTAAGTCACCGATATAGAAGTTTGCCAGCTCTTTCAAGAGGAGTAGATGACCTTGGGACTCTCAATTACTTGGCAAAGTGGGGTCCGAATACTTCTGTTATGTATTTTTAATATTGTCGTTCACGTGATTTCATCTATAATTGACCGTGAAATGTGGATCTACTCATTTAGTAGCACATTCAATTTTCGTCTTGAGAACATGCCTTGCACGAGATTTGATTCACTTATTGTTAGGTGACCAAGTGCACCTAGCTGGATTATGATGTTAAAAAAAAAAAGAGTTCATCGTCCTTTGATACCCAAGCAAACAAAGGTAATAAGGCATGAAGACAAAAGAGAAGGACATATTTTTCTAAGAGATCCAAGTGGGCTAGAAACCTAAATGAAGATAAAAGTTGGATCATTATCTCAATTAAGTTTCAATCATAAGCCCAACTCATTTTAGGAACTCTGAAATGTTGGTCAGCCCAATTCAGTTTAGGTCATCACTAGCACCATAAGAGGTCCCTAATTTATTGTTATGGTTGATAACCAAACAATTGGACCCGATTACCATACATTTCCGATAAATTAACTTATCTTAAAATTGAGAGAGAAATTTTAATTAAGTACATATGGAAACTACTAATATCTGTCCACATTCCATGTGAGATATAATTTACACATTCACCGTGGATGAATAATATGTGGAGTAATTCAGTTACAAAAATTAACTTCAAAGAATCGTGCCACTCATCCAAGCATAATGAAATTCACGGACACATCAAATTTTCTAGAAAAATTTGCCAAGGATATTGAAAAAATTTCATTGTTCAACACAAGCAATGGTGATCGGGTCTTTATCCGACTCTTTGGACACAAAGACTAGTGATGTCATCCCTATCAATGAGCTCAAACAAATAAATGTCGCTCGCAAATAGACATGTTTCTCTCATAAATTTGGACCAAGTAATGGAAAGAAAGCTAGCTACTGCAATCCATTGGCCTTGATCCGTTCGAATACATGAGAGTCTCGATTCTATTATTTCCTTGGATATGTTTCCTGATGAATCCGTAAGAAACAGCCTTGGAATACGCATGTTTAAATCACCAATTTACTGCAGAGCCATAGAAAACCAACTTGGGGTGTGTCCTTAGCTTTCACCTTCCACAGGCTAAGAAAGATGATGGTGAAAAGCCAAGTCAAACGAAAACTATGAAATGGTTTGCTGTTTAAGGTGCATTAGTTGCTAAGGGGTGGACCTAAGAAAGTTGATCAATCAGCCGAAGTTTGTTGCAGGATCATCTGATGTACATCTTCGTTTCGTTCTATTTTGCTGAAGTTACTGGTAAATTAGTAGCTTACTGTTCAGATCGATAATTGCTTGGTATAGGCAAAAAGGGATGAAGTGCGAGGGCAGTGAGGGCGGTACTTCAGTGAATCTTCTCCTTTAGGTTCTCCTACTGGGACATCGACATCTATATGACTTCTTTGTTGTGACCAGAACTTTCAGGATCAATCTGTTCGAAAACTCCATGATCATCTTCCCATAAGACATCAAGTATAAATTAGGGGCTCTGCATCAGGTCTTCGCTGGAAGCAATACCCAATCAAGCATATAAAGCAATGACTAGATCCCGCAGCAGGATTTCATATATGCTTTCGAAACAGAGCTGGATCTGCTGTGCATGGAAACAGAACATGAACATAAGCAAAATGTCAGAACTTTTTTTTTATCAAAGATGTGAAGGTACGAGCAATCGTTGATCGAAGCTTCCCCAAAATCCTGTTAGTTCCTTGCGAACATGAACTATTGATCGTAGCTTCCCCCAAAATCCACGCTTGCTCTCGCGCTTTGGTACTCCCTCCACTTAAAGTCGTCTTCTTTTCTTGTTAGGTTTCTCTGTCGTATTCTCATTTGTATATTGAGAATCTTCTTGTACTATGGGATCGAGAAATGATCTCACTATTCATTGAGTGCGTAAATTCATAGCAACCGCCAGAAAAGAAATGAATCATTTGAGCGTGCTGATGCTGCTGCAGCAAGATTACAGACAATGCATGGGCCGTTCATGGCCTATTGCTGCAGATCGACATCAGATGGATTTGAGCACATTGCAAATGGTCAATGTGAGATAAATTATGAGATTGCTGATAAAAACCATTCGAATGAATTCATAAACTAATATACAAAGAGTTTCATATGGATTAGCCGTGAACTCTGAGAATCTTGTTTGTGGCAGTGCATTTACGAAATTATTATAGTTTATGAAAGGATTGAAAAGGGCTTGTAAGTGTCTGCAATTGATGTTGGAATGCCGTAACTCTTATTTAAAGGCAGAAGGACAGCAGGAGTGCCAATATTTGTGTACGGCGCTCACTTTAGTGCAAATATTTTTTTTTGGATCACTTCAGTGCCAATTTTTGTCAAAAACGATCATTTCAGTGCCAAATCTGACGTGGCTTGCCGAAAATCATGACACGTGTCCCAATGTGATCTGACGTGGCTTGCCGGAAATCATGACACGTGTACTGTTGGCACTGAAGTGATCGTTTTTGACAAAAATTGGCACTAAAGTGATCCAAAAAAAAATATTGGCACTAAAGTGGGCTCCGTACACAAATATTGGCACTTATAGTGTTCTTCTGCCCTTATTTAAAATAGTATCCTTTAGTTTTTCTTATTAATTGTCCTCCCTTCCGACAGCAATATTTCCCATCATGTGATTCATACTTTGGAGTTTATTGTCTGAATAGGGTGACATTGGAGATGGTCAAGATGTCCTTGTGAGGGTACACTCGGCAACCACCTTGCACATGCGATGCAGCAGATAGAAGCGGCTGGTAGGGGCGTGCTGGTGTACCTCAGAGGGCACGAAGGAAGAGGCATAGGTTTAGGGCACAAACTACGTGCCTATAACCTGCAGGACGATGGGCGTGACATCGTGGAAGCAAATGTGGGGCTCGGGTTGCCCGTTGACTCTAGAGAGTATGGAATTGGTTGCTCAGGTATTTCTTACTTAAGTCAAAAAACTATACCGATGCGAGAGGTCCCAAATAATTTAGCTTCGGGACGAAGTTGTTTCATGGTCATTGTCATTATTGTTCTCCTCTAAAAGGGTATAAGTTCGTATATTAAGATTGTTGTCTCCTATAAGCAAGACTTGATGTTCATATAGGAAAATCAGGTTAATAGACAAACCTGAAATTAATCACAAAAGAGTAATCTAAATCCAGATTAATGATCCGAACCCAACGAACTCACGTTGTGTCCTTAAGATAAATTTGTCCCATCAACCGGTACCCAAGGTTTTTGGACAATTACCTTCCAGGATAGTGTCGCGACCCTCTCCCGAGCGCGCGGAGGCGGGAGCGGAGGGCTAATGGGCCGCCCGATCAGCTGGCTTGATCGGACGCGGGCCTCTCCCAAGGCCCATTACCCAAATCGCAAATGCTGGATATACGTGGTCGACCTTCAGTGTGGTCTAGTGACATGTGATGAGTGTACATGTCAAGGAGTCGCCACCAATCGTTTCGTGGAGGGTACGATCGGAAACCCTATCGAATAGTTGGGAGTGATCTATTCGATTCTGCGGAAACCAGAGAAGTGGGTTCGGGGACTTAGTTACGCCAACTGTCAAAGTTGACGCCCTTTCGATACCTAAGCTGAATGGTTTATCTGATCCTAGGATTTCATACAGACGAGTGGGGTACAGATCCTAAATCTAGGAGTTCATGCAGATGGGAATTACTACCCTATCACTCACAATCAATAGAAATAAGTGCGCAAATCAAGGATCCAATACATGCGGATAAAACACATGAAACCAGCATGGCATCCCTAATGAGGCCCTATTAGCCTAGAGAAATATCAATCAAGGCTTAGGAATGATTTTGGCATGATTTGCCCATGAGGGGCAAAATCGTAATTTTGAACGATTTGGGGACAATTCCCCCTAAAAAAGGACAAATTCGTCATTTTTGGCGAATTGGAGAGTCAAAGGACGGGGAAATAGGATTGGCCATCAATCCAATCCATTTCCTATTTTTCGGGATTTTTCAGAATTTTTCTGAAATTTTCAAGTGATTTTACCCTTGGAAGGGTAAAGTCGTAATTTTGGACAAAGATGAGAACTGAAAATCTCAAATATTAGGGTTGGTCGTCCACCTGACCCAAACCCTAACTTCAAGCAATTTTCAGAACTCGATTGAGACAAGAAAGACGATTTTCCCATTGAAGGGCAAAATCGTCATTTTGAGAAAAGAGGCGGGACTCGAAAACCCAAACCTAAGAATTGGTCGTCTAATCGACCTTAATCATCACCTTGGCATTATCGGCCTTATCTAGCATGCACAACAGAGGCGACTTACCCCTAAAGGGTAATGTCGTCAAGTCTCGGAAAGTTGGATAAGAAACCCCAAAAATAGGGTTGACCAGTTGTCTGTGGTCAACCCTCGATTTTTGGGGATTTCTGGAGTGTCTAGGATTTTCCCACAATTTTTCCACATTTTTTTGGAATTTCCTGGAATTTTCTAGCATTTTTTGGATTTTCTAGGATTTTTCTGATTTTTTTTTATTTTTAAAATCATTTTCTGATTTTTTTATTTAAAAAATATTATTCGGGTCGGGTCGAACCGACCCACTCGGGTCGGAACCCGGCCCAGACCCGGATCCGTGAAATCGAAGACCAAAACGACGCCGTTTGATGCTTTTTTATTTTTGAATTGTCGAATTTGATCTAACGGCCTTCATTGCGCCGCGTGGCTGACTCAGGGTCTTCGGATTGACTTACCGAAACCTACGGCTCAGATTGAATGGAGACTCGACCAGGGCCGTCTGATCTAATTACTTAAATCTACGGCCACGATTAGAACGTGGAACCTGATCTGAGCCGTCTATTTTCATTAACCTAAAAACGACGTCGCCTAATCCTTCCTCTAAACGGCACCATTTCTTATTCTGATTGATTTTATGATTAAAATCATTTTCGAATAATCCTAATTTCTAATCGGACGGTCACCATTTATTAGATTCGATTATTCTCGGCCGTTGGATTCTTTTATTTGAATAACAAACTCAACGGCCATGCTGACTGGGCTAACACGTGGACTAATCATGGGATGACATCTGGACATTTGACTAGTTGACCGCGCCATGTCAGCTTCGTCTTCAACCTCGCGACTCCGGCGGAATGGACGGCTGTGGTTCTCCGATGATGATCTGACGATGAACTCTCGATGAAATCTCATGAAACTGACGGGAATCGATTCGCAATCATCTCTATCTTAACATATCTTAGAATCGAGGCAACCTACTTGCAGAATCGAGAGTATCGCACGAACTGCCGAGTACGGCCATGGAGACTCAATCGCACAGGTTACGCTAAATCAGATCAATTCTTTCACGGATTAACATGGCAGGAGGTTCAGGAGACTTACCTCAGGCTCCGATTGAGCCCGTTCGACCCAGGTTTGGCTGGGCAAGAATCGGCTGTGGAGGTTAAGTGTGAAGACTCGATTCAGGGGTTGTGAACGAAATCGATGCAAAATCAAGACGCGAACATGGTCAGTGATGTCCAAGGAACGAAAGGCACACACTAATTGTATGAATGATTAAGGAATGCGCGAATCGCCATGAAAGCTTGAAGAAAAACTCGGGACTGAGACTCACCTGTTCTTGCGATTTCACTGGGCGCGGCCGGCGGCGATCGCTTCAGGAGACTCTGGGCGATCTCTCGGCGACCTCGTGGAGCTTTGGTTTTGCCTCGGAAGGCCCAACCGGCGCTCTGCAATTTTGAGCTCCAACCTTCGACCACCGCGAGGGAAGGTGAGCTCTTTCTCTCTCTTTCTTTCTCTCTCTCGATTCAGTTTCTTCTCCTCGAACTGAATCCAACTACCTCCCTCTTCGCGAAGGCCTGTTAGCTTATATAGCTTGTTTGATTTTTGGCGCCGAACGGTGGATCTCCAACTGACTTGGTTTGGCACGTGTAGTCACGTGCAATTGGGTCAAAACGAAGTCGGGGAAGATGGGCATTTCGCTCAGTCCCTTTTGGTTCCGCGGTGAGCTTCATTTCGCACGAATTTGGCAAGGATTTGAGCTGTTTTTGCCTTTGTTGACTTTTGTAGGTCCGAAGGTTTGACTGGCCGATTGCTCCCTCGTCCGGCGACGTCGGATAGTGCCGTCGATGTCAATCGACGTGGGAAGATGAGAGGAACAAAACGCCCACCGTTCCTCTTTCAATTAGTTGCGAATTGACCTTCAATTTGGTCTTGGAAACTTAGTCAGTCATTGTTCATCTGCAAGGAGGCTCAGCGGGGAAGATGACACTGTTCTGGACCGGTTCGACCGGTCCGACCGCCGGTCTGACCGGTCTGAACCGGTCCCGAATAGATTTTTTCAAATTAAGCCCAAATTAATGGGAAAATTTTGCAATTGAACCTCATAATCGAATCTAGGGCATGAATTCTATCTAGAAATATGGTTTTGCCCAAAAGTTTTCATCAATTTCTACAAAATCCCCAAATTCTCATTTGATTGGAAATTGGGGATCGTGTAATTGAGGGTGCAAATGATCAAATTGAGTTAAACCACGTATGCCAATCGATTTAAAATGGTGAAATCCATTGGGTAGCATGTTCAATTTGTAATGATAGTCCTTGAATTGAAAATAATTTCGATTATGCTCAATTTCAAGGACTAAAATGCAATTATGTTTGCAATTGAACAACTTTTCCGAGCAATTAGGTCAAATTGAAATATGGGACAATTAGATTGAATGTCAAGATCTTAAAAAATGCCAAAATTGCAAATTAAAAGACTCAATTGTTATTTTTTGACGAATTTAACCCTGTGCGTTACAAATAAACACACAAAATTAAACTTGAATTTCGACTCTTGATGAGGTCAAGATGACAAGGGATTTAAAAGAAAAATATTGACTATTTTCCTATATTTTTGTGACCTCAAATTCCATTTTTGTTGATTTTTCTAGTATTTTCCTATTTTCTAAAAATACTAAAAAAATGTGAAAAATATGAAAAATTATTTTTTGGTCAAGAATGGTTCCTTGGGCTTGGCCAAGGCCACCAAAGTTGATTTTGTAATTTTTTGACTTTTTATGAATTTTTTGTGATTTTTTTTTTAAAATAAAACTGAAAAAGACTTGGTCAAAAATCAGGTGTCAACAGCTGCCCCTCTTTGAGAGGAATCTCGTGAGAGGTTTCACTCAAAGACAGGTGACACCTTAGTCTAGACCGACTCGGCTGGGGAAAAGAAAAACGAATCTTGACACTCAATCTTTCTTGTCCCGCTGGTGAATGCTCTGCTTGTTCGGCTCTAGCTACTGTGAGAGAGAAAGTAGAGAGACCCACCTGTTACTTACCTGTTGATCACCTGCCTGATGCTCGTGCGGCCTGCGCGGTGTATAACGGGTTCAAGTGAATACCTAGGGACTCGTCTTTTGAGTATCCTAGGGCGGTTAAATTCTAGCCTGTATGGTAGGCTGTACCAGAATGAGATTCCTATACTTGACAAGAACCTGTGAATGACGCGCCCAGTCTCTTAGGGATTGTCGGGGTTTTGATCCGTATGGTGGATCAGACCATGAATAGGACTCCTTTCTGCTAGGAACCTATGGATGACGCACCCAGTCTCTTAGGGATTGTCGGGGGTTTTGATCCGTATGGTGGATCAGACCATGAGTAGGAGTCCTTTCTGCTAGGAACCTATGGATGACGCACCCAGTCTCTTAGGGATTGTCGAGGGTTTTGATCCGTATAGTGGATCAGACCATGAGTAGGACTCCTTTCTGCTAGGAACCTATAGATGACGCACCCAGTCTCTTAGGGATTGTCGGGGTTTTGATCCGTATGGTGGATCAGACCATGAATAGGACTCCTTTCTGCTAGGAACCTATGGATGACGCACTCAGTCTCTTAGGGATTGTCAAGGATTTTGATCCGTATGGTGGATCAGACCATGAGTAGGACTCCTTTTCTGCTAGGAACCTATGGATGACGCACCCAGTCTCTTAGGGATTGTCGAACATTTTGATCCGTCAGGGGGATCATGCCGAGAATAGGATTCCTCTCTGCTAGGAACCTATGGATGACGCACCCAGTCTCTTAGGGATTGTCGAACATTTTGATCCGTCAGGGGGATCAGGCCGAGAATAGGATTCCTTTCTGCTAAGAACCTATGGATGACGCACCCAGTCTCTTAGGGATTGTCAAACATTTTGATCCTATATTCTAAGGAATTAACTAGGATTTATACAAATGAGGTGTGCCTAACCTTGAGGCTTTACCAAATGGGCTATTCTGGGTTTAGGGGTTACCTAGAACCTCACAGAAAGCAGATTTTGACAACAGTTTTTGATCCTATATTCTAAGGAATTAACTAGGATTCATACAAGTGAGGTGTGCCTAACCTTTAGGCTTTACCACATGAGCTATTCTGGGTTTAGGGGTTACCTAGAACCTCACAGAAAGCTGATTCTGAAAACAGTTTTTGATCATATATTCTAAGGAATTAACTAGGATTCATACAAGTGAGGTGTGCCTAACCTTTAGGCTTTACCACATGAGCTATTCTGGGTTTAGGGGTTACCTAGAACCTCACAGAAAGCTGATTCTGAAAACAGTTTTTGATCATATATTCTAAGGAATTAACTAGGATTCATACAAGTGAGGTGTGCCTAACCTTTAGGCTTTACCACATGAGCTATTCTGGGTTTAGAGGTTACCTAGAACCTCACAGAAAGCTGATTCTGAAAACAGTTTTTGATCCTATATTCTAAGAAATTAACTAGGATTCATACAAGTGAGGTGTGCCTAACCTTTAGGCTTTACCACATGAGCTATTCTGGGTTTAGGGGTTACCTAGAACCTCACAGAAAGCTGATTCTGAAAACAGTTTTTGATCCTATATTCTAAGGAATTAACTAGGATTCATACAAGTGAGGTGTGCCTAACCTTTAGGCTTTACCACATGAGCTATTCTGGGTTTAGGGGTTACCTAGAACCTCGCAGAAAGCTGATTCTGAAAATTGTCCTTTCGACACCCGAGGCGTTATTCTGGGATTTGAGGATTCCAAGTATCCTGAGATCTCGCAGAAAGACTATCTTGAATGTTGTCCTTTCGACATTGAAGGTGACATTCTGGGACCTGGGAGCTCCAGGTATCCTGCAGAAAGTTCCAACCTGTAACACTGGGATCTCACACAGGGAGATAATTTCAAACATTGTCCTTTTGACATGTGCGGTGACATTCTGGGACCTGGGAGCTCCAGGCATCCTGCAGAAAGATCAAACCAGTAAATTTGAAATCTCACAGAGGGATGATTTCGAAGATTGTCCTTTTTGACATTGAAGGTGACATTCTGGGATCTGGGGACTCCAGGTATCCTGCAGAAAGCTCAAACCTATAAATTTGAAATCTCACAGAGGGATGATTTCGAAGATTGTCCTTTTGACACTGGAGGTGACATTCTGGGATCTGGGAGCTCCAGGTATCCTGCAGAAAGATCAAGCCTGTAATATTGGAATCTCACACATGGAGATAATTTCAAACATTGTCCTTTTGACATGTGAGGTGACATTCTGGGACCTAGGAGCTCCAGGCATCCTGCAGAAAGATCAAACCAGTAAATTTTGAAATCTCACAGAGGGATGATTTCAAAGATTGTCCTCTTTGACATTGAAGGTGACATTCTGGGATCTGGGGACTCCAGGTATCCTGCAGAAAGCTCAAACCTGTAAATTTGAAATCTCACAGAGGGATGATTTCGAAGATTGTCCTTTTGACATTGGAGGTGACATTCTGGGATCTGGGAGCTCCAGGTATCCTGCAGAAAGATCAAACCTGTAATATTGGAATCTCACACAGGGAGATAATTTCAAACGTTGTCCTTTTGACATGGGAGGTGACATTCTGGGACCTAGGAGCTCCAGGCATCCTGCAGAAAGATCAAACCAGTAAATTTTGAAATCTCACAGAGGGATGATTTCGAAGATTGTCCTTTTGACATTGGAGGTGACATTCTGGGATCTGGGGACTCCAGGTATCCTACAGAAAGCTCAAACCTGTAAATTTGAAATCTCACAGAGGGGTGATTTCGAAGATTGTCCTTTTGACATTGGAGGTGACATTCTGGGATCTGGGAACTCCAGGTATCCTGCAGAAAGATCAAACCTACAAAATTGTTCATAAGAATGTGTTTTCCTGAGATATGGAATTACCAGGGATTTTGCAGGAAAATAAACTTGAAAGCTCTTCTTCACAGAGCAAGGCATCCTTCTAGAATCTGGGGCTACCATGATTCCTATAGAAGTTTAACCAAGAACAGTAGCATTCTAGAATCTGGGGTTACCAAGAATCTGTTAGAAGCTCAGGCATATAAACTTTCCTTCTTAGAGAAATGTTTCGTTCTGAGACCTGGGGCTACCAGGGGTCCTGCAGAAGTTTTAAACTTGAAATATATTCTTCATAAAAGAAGTAACATTCTGAGGTCTGGGGATACCAGGGGTCCTACAGAAGCTTGAACATGTAAACTCTTTCTTACCAAGAGAAGTTGTGCTCTTCTGAAATCTGGGATTGCCAGGAATTTTGCAGAAGTTTAGACATGTTAAACGTTTCTCACCAAGAGTGATACGAGCCATTTTAGGAGCTGAAGTCATCAAGAATCTTGCAGAAGCTCCAATCTGAAAATTTTCTTACCAAAGGCACATCAATGGTCCTTAAGTGATATCTGATGTCAAACTGACAGCACTTTATGACTTATATCATAGTCATGAAAGATTTCAATAAATGCATTATGATGCTGGAGGTTATCCAAAACACCTTGCGACATACGGGAGTGATAAAAAATTCCTTGTGGGGAAAGTTTGAATCAAACAATCTGAAATTACCAAAAGAGTTTGGTTAAAATGTCCAACGAAGTATTCTCATCAAAGAGGACTTCTCGCCGTTTTGAGGTAATGGTCTTTTACTAAGAATGCACTCGAATTTCCTATCAAACCTGCGCCTAGGGTTCAGGATCATTCGCAGTGAATACACCTCGATCGATCAGGAGGACTTCCAAGGGACCGTAATGTTGGGCTTGGTCAACGGTTTTCAAAGGGGACTTGCGTGCAAGTCAAGGCTTTCGAAGAGAAGTTTTCAATGTCTGCTCCAGGTTTACAAGCCAAGAAACCTGCAAAATGAGAAAGAAATAATCTTGCTCGAACTTCTTCGAGCTAAGCTTAGACATTAAACCCTATATCAATCCAAGTGCCTTAATCGGAAAAGGCTTTTCAGGGTTGTAACGTAGGTAGGATTGGTGACAAAAAAAAAGGCTTGTTTTTGGCTCAAAATATGCGAAGGGTTTTAACATTGGTGATCACTGCAAGTTTGCTGCCATCTTGCCCCTTCTGATTCAAAGAGCGTCTTCAGTCTTTGAAGTGCATTAGTAGTCTTTGAAGAGCATTGTCAGTCTTCGAAGCGTACATTTGTCTTTAGAGAATATCTCTTTCATGTTGAGACTGTGTCAACATCTTGTCTACACTTTCATCATCTGAGTGTGACATAATCTGGGAGTATCCCTTGCTGTCCAGCTCCCTTGGGATTTTCTTTTACAATCAGATCTCACTAGTGACCTATACAAAGGTATTGTCGCGACCCGTCCGAAAGCGGACGCGGCTAATGGATTACCGATCGCGGATCTTGGATCGGCGCGGGCCCTCCCAGGCCCATACCAAATCGCGGCGGGAGTATTTTTCAGAAGGATTCGACGATAAGAGTCGATCGCTTTCGACCTTAGTGTGGTCGTGGTGGCATGTGCAACTTGTGCATGCATTTGGAGTCGCCACCGGTCTTTCTTGGAGGGTAGACCGGAAACCTTACTGATCGATTGGGAGAGATCGATCAGTTCTACGGAACCAGAGTTTTTGGGTTCGGGGACTTGGTTACGCTGGTGTCGTTACCAACGCCCTTTCGGTACCTAACGCGAGTGATTTTCCTAACTAGGATTTCATGCAGGCGCAATTTTGGGTGAGGTAAGTCTGACTTTGCACATTAACCAGTTTAACATGCTCACGTAATCATAATAAATAAATAGATGTCAATCACATAAACATCTATCCTACGTGGTGATCATGGAATTATGATTTAATGGGTCTCGAGCCAATGAGACCACATTTAATCATTTTAATATTTTAATAACGGAGAGCCGCTCTTCGCTTCTTCTTGGTTTCTTGAACTCTTCAAGAATTGGGCCCCAAAGAGCTCGCCGACTTAAAAGGCTCCCCCACGTAATCCTCGTAGCATTTACATCAACAATTGACTATGCTAAAAATAAAGATTACATGAAAAATAAAAGGAGTACGCAGCCTCCATTTAATAATTACAACCCCAAATATATAAATAATCATCATACATTCATATATACATCAATCACATTGATTAGGGATTTTTCCATGATCACCACCCTTCCACGTAAGTAATAAATTCACAATTTAAAACTTAGGAAGACACAATAAAAATTCTACGTTGAATCATATTCAGAATTTTTACGTAAAATAAGATAGCCATAAATTTTCGATTCAAAATTGATTTAGTCTCAATTTTTGCTACGTTGATTAATTTATCATATAAAAACAATCAACCTCCATTAGCCATGTAAGACGAACAATTCGTTAATACATATTGGCCATAGTATTGCAAAAATTGCAAAAATCAATTAAATGCACGAAAACGCCTAAGGATTGGCTCTGATACCACTGTTGGGATCCACGTAACACGTAGCGGAAATAAATAACAACCCATACATGTATCTCCAGAGGCGTACTTCGTGCATTTCAATCGAAAAAAAATCACAAAGCCTCAAAGGGAGTAAATAGATTACCTCTCGTAGCGTGCTTGAACGGAGGTGTCGGTTCGATGTTCTTCGATCTCAGCCTCCACAAGTGTTAGGCATCTAGTTCGGACGCACCACCAATTGACGAACGGGGAGACGACTAATAACTCCACAACAATTGTGCTAGCAATATGCGGAATCAATATTCCGAACTTAGTATATTTTGCTCACTCAAGATGATGAGAATATAGAGAGTGTTTGTGTTCTTCTCTCTAAGCTCTAAAAAATTTGCACACTCTACAAAATGTCTCTCCCCTCCAACCTCAAAACTCTTGCCATCCTTTTATAGCCAAAAATACCTTCCAATAAATTATATTTAAAAATAGCACTAACAATTATAAATTCTATCTAAAAATAGCACTCACAAATAAATGACATTTAAAAATAGCACTAACAATAGCACTCACAATTTATAATACAAAAATGCTATTTAAAAATAGCACTAACAATAGCACTCACAATTTATAATACAAAAATGCTATTTAAAAATAGCACTAACAATTATAAATTCTATCTAATAATAGCACTCACAATTTATGATAAATAAATGCCATTTAAAAATAGCACTAACAATAGCACTCACAATTTATGATAAATAAATGTCATTTAAAAATAGCACTAACAATAGCACTCACAATTTATAATACAAAAAATGCTATTTAAAAATAGCACTAGCAATAACACTCACAATACAAAAATGCTAAAAAAAAGGCACTAACAAAGGTGTTAAAAATAATAACCATTATTATTATTACAAGAGTTAAAGAGGTTACCAAACAGTACAAATATGCATAACGTATAAATATGTATGACGTATAAATACGTAGAGCATACGTATACATCCGTGAAACCGGGGACAATTGAAAGAAAAATGTGCAATTAAGCCCTTTTGGTAAAAATTGATTAAATTGGAGGGCAAATTGACCTAATTGCACTTTAAGACTTTAGAATCCAATGTCATAGCTTATAAAAAGTGAGAATTGAAAACTAAAAGACTCGAAAATGATTTTTTTTAGGCTCGGTTCGGGTTTATGTTTGTGAAGGAACATAGTGACCCGAGCCGAATTTTTGAGATTTAAAGTGACACACTTGAAGAGGAAATTAAAACAAAATTATCGAATATTTTTGGGTATTTTTCTGACCACGAATGGTATTTTTCTGATTTTTTGGGTATTTTTATAATTAAATAAACTCGAAAAATATTAAAAATACCGAAAAATATTTTTTGTTCAAAATTGGTTCCTAAAGTTAAACCAAGGCTTCCAAAGTTGATTTTGTGATTTTATGACCTTTTTTGATATTTTTAATTAATTTTAAAGAATAAAAATCACAATAATAAATGGTAAAAAAATCAGGTGTCAACAGCTGCCCCTCTTTGAGAGGAATCTCGTTAGAGGTTTCTCTCAAAGATAAGGTGGCACCTGATTCCTAACCGACTCAACTGGGAAAATAAGAGAAGAAATGTTATGACATCGGATCCTTAAGCCTATTGATAAAAGCTCAAATCAATCCCCGGTTTGCTCCAACAATTTGAACATGGGCCGGAGTGAGAGAGGCTTACCTGAAGCTCACCTGTCGGATGCTGCCGGTTGCGACGACTTTCAAGAAGATGCCTAGGACTCGTCATTCAGAATATCCTAGGGAGATTAAGTTCTGACCTGTATGGTAGGTCATACCATGATGGGATTCCTAACTTGTAGGAACCTAAGGAAGACGCATCCCACGCTTTGGGATTTGCCAAGGATTTTGATCCGTATGGTGGATCAGACCTTTGTGTTGATCCTTACTGCGATATTTATCAATGAGTTGACCCTTATGGCGGTTTCTACCAATGAATTGACCCTTATGGCGGTTTCTACCATATGTGACCCTTCATGCGGTTTCTACCATTAATGTGATCCCTCAGGCGGTTTCTACCTTGGTTTGACCCTTCAGGCGGTTTCTACCTTTGATTTGACCATTCAGGCGGTTTCTACCTTGTGTTGACCCTTCAGGCGGTATCTACCATGTGTTGACCCTTCAGGCGGTATCTACCTTGTGTTGACCCTTCAGGCGGTATCTACCATGTGTTGACCCTTCAGGCGGTATCTACCTTGTGTTGACCCTTCAAGCGGTATCTACCTTTGATTTTGACCCTTCAGGCGGTATCTACCTTTGATTTGACCCTTCAGGCGGTATCTACCTTTGATTTGACCCTTCAGGCGGTATCTACCATATTTTGACCCTTCAGGCGGTATCTACCTTGATTTGACCCTTCAGGCGGTATCTACCTTTGATTTGACCCTT
This sequence comes from Rhodomyrtus psidioides, assembly GCA_021437785.1. Lineage (NCBI taxonomy): Eukaryota > Viridiplantae > Streptophyta > Magnoliopsida > Myrtales > Myrtaceae > Rhodomyrtus > Rhodomyrtus psidioides. The sequence goes on along the minus strand of JAILYB010000003.1, from coordinate 13,152,707 downwards.
CAGGCGGTATCTACCATATTTTGACCCTTCAGGCGGTATCTACCTTGATTTGACCCTTCATGCGGTATCTACCTTCATTTGACCCTTCAGGCGGTATCTACCTTTGAGTTGACCCTTCAGGCGGTATCTACCTTATTTTGACCCTTCAGGCGGTATCTACCTTCATTTGACCCTTCAGGCGGTATCTACCTTCATTTGACCCTTCAGGCGGTATCTACCTTAAGTTGACCCTTCAGGCGGTTTCTACCTTATTTTGACCCTTCAGGCGGTATCTACCTTCATTTGACCCTTCAGGCGGTATCTACCTTAAGTTGACCCTTCAGGCGGTTTCTACCTTATTTTGACCCTTCAGGCGGTATCTACCTTCATTTGACCCTTCAGGCGGTATCTACCTTAAGTTGATCCTTCAGGCGGTTTCTACCTTTGTTTTGGTTTGAAAAGGGGTCTCATGACGAGGGTTCTCCACGTCTGATGAGACTGTTTGATATTTTAAAAATGCGTCCTGGGACGAGGGTTCTCCACGTCTGCTGGGACTGTTTGATATTTTGAAAAAGGGTCCCGGGACGAGGGTTCTCCATGTCTGATAGGACTTTTCTTTTAAAAGGGTTTTTCTTCCCCTCTTTTTTAGAGACCCCGAAGTTTGTCGGGAATTCATTTTTTGAAGTAGTGAAAGATTTTATTTTGACAAAGCTTCACTTGAGTCTGTTGAGGCGACATTCTAGGAGCTGGGTTCTCCAGGTATCCTGCAGAAATTTGAGCCTGAAATATTTTTCTTCACCAAGAAAACGTTAGTAATCTTTGGGAAGACCACAGCTGTCCATTTGACAAAATCGTATGATTTAAGTTTTAATCATGAAATGTGCATTTTGATGCTGGAGGTCATCCAAAGCATTCTTGCAACATGCAAATGTGATCACAAGTCCCTTGCACAGAAAATCTGGATCAACAGTTTGAAAATTCCAAAAAGAGTTTGTTCAAAACGTCAATTGGAATATTTCTCGACAAGGAGGTCTTCTCACCTGTTTTGAGATGTGGTTTTTATAGGGGATGCACTCAATTCCCTACTAACCTGTGCCTAGGTTTTAGGCTCATTCGCAGCGCATACATTTTGATCGGTCGGGAGGTCTTCCACGGGACCGTAATGTTGGGCTTGGATATTGGTTTTCAAGGGGGACCCGCTTTGGAGTCGAGGCCATCGAATGAAAATCTTCACCATCTGCTCCGGGTTTACAAGTCAAGAACCCTGCAAAATGAGAAAGAAAGAGTCTTGCTCGTACTTCTTCGAGCTAAGCTATATGTTAACCCAAGTGTCTTAGTCAGAGAAGACTGTTTCAGGGTTGTAACATTGGTAGGATTGGGGACCGAAAAAGGCTTGTTTTTGGCCCAGAAATCACGAAGGATTTGACATTGGTGATCATTGCCAATTTGTCACATGTCTTTTCCATTCTGCATCTTCCATTTTTGAGGTGTGCAACCGCTTTTGAGGTGTGCACAAGTCCTTTAGAGAACGTCTCTTGTGGTATTAAGAGATTGACAATTCTGTCCGTGTTTTTGCACCACGGCTGACATCATTTGGGGAGCAGTCTTCTTGATCTGACTCCTTTATGGGTTTTTCTCTCTTCCCAACTAGGCTTTATTGGGGATCAATCAAACAGTTTTCACGAGCATCGGCCTTGCTTTTACCAGGCACTTTGCTTTTTCTTGATGCTGGGGATTTTTTTCTTTGTTGAAATCCCGCCTTTTATTTTCCTTTGGAACTACGATGTTCAGAAAATTGTGCTAGATATACAACTTGAATCATAGCACATTTAAACGCCGATATGAGATTTTTCTATAAATCCCATCTCTTGATTTCTTCCGTTCTTGGAGTGATGCAGTTTCCATCTTGAAACATCCCATGATCACCAACAGGGGTTTATGAAATGAATTTGCAGGCTCAACTTGGCTGTGCAAAGGATATGGTGTGTGGGATAGAGAAATGAATGCTTCTCGTCATCCTATGGCACTTGGATTACCATATAAACAACACACAAAGATTGATGTTAGTCCGAGCAAGAAAATTTTTAACCATTTTCTCCTGATACCGCTGGACTCACCTCCATTTTGCCCCGATGTGGGGTGGTTCTTGACAGGGTTAAGAATGAAAACCGTCGTTCAAAGGGTTTATCAACGGTCACCTGTAGTGTTTGAGGGATATGAAACGAATGCCTCCGTCATCCCAACCCATGTAATCGTTGCGAATAATCCCTACTTCCGTAGGTCCAGATTTTGCTATCTGATCCGCTCCACTTCTCTCCAGTGTGTGTAGGACGTGTTTGGACTAGGCTTTGCCTCTTTTCTTTTGAGAAAACGTCCTTTTAAAAGTTTTGAACTTTTGATTGGAAAAAATCTCTTTCATTTTCTCCAAAAATTTTACCCGTCAAGGGGATTTTATGATGCACCATGCATGTTCTTATTCATGTTCAGATAACCTCCTGTTTTAAGACATGAATGCCAATGAAGTTTGAATTCTATGTCTTTTCTAGACATTAGATTCTGAAAGCTTTTCTTTTTCTCTCTGTTTTTTATTTAACATCTTCAATGGATTGGGGAAAGGGATACTTACCTGTCCCCCGCGGCTGGAGATCCTGAAAATGCGGAAGAAACATGTTATTGTACGTTCACGAATTTTTCAAAAAATTAGAACGATACAATTTACCCTTGGTCATGTATTCTAACGGGTAATACATGGGATGTGAAAACCTGTTAGTCTGTAAGGCGATTCCCCTGTCAAGGATAAATAACGAGTATCAATTCATATTCTCAAATTCAAGACAAATTGGAACGATACAACTTTACTCTTGGTTCTCATCCCGTTCTGATATTGCATATTGATATGAACAACATCTATCAAATCCGCCTATCCATTCTTGGAGTGTTTGCAACATCAATGGTTCATCTGCCCCCAGTTAGGCAACGTCTGTTCTGTTATTCGAACAAATGGCTCCTTGAGTGATTTATCCACGTTTATCACCTGAGAAGGGAAAGAAATGAGACATTACTTCGGTATTCGATTGAAGATCGTTTAGGAACGATACATCGTTTTACCAAATAGGTGGCTTCGCGGCCAAACGTATTTCGTATTGAAGGGGTAGATCCCATTATACTCCGCGGGTGATAGTCATTGTTCGGGGAACTTGCTCCACGGATTAAACGATTAATCCACGGCCCTCGGCTTGAAGATGCTCAAAGGGTGATGTTGACACTCACGCGCAATTAGTTCTAGACATTAATGAAAGATGTTCCCGTGGGAACCTTACAGTGCGATCAACAACATATTCAATAGGAGTGTTCCACCCCTTTCGTCTAAGCATTTTTCATCGAGTAACCATGCCTTGCATCAGACGTTTGGTCACCTGCCTTGCGTCACCACTGCGATGGCCCTCCGGCTCCAAATTGATCGAGCCAAAGATTGAACTCATCGCCAAGGAAATTGCTCGGGTCTTCGAGCCATTGATGTTCAAGTTGGGTATCAACAATTGTTGGGGGCAGATTTCCTTCATCGCCTTCATTGTGAGGAACTGGAGTCTTTGAGCTGGAACCTTCATCATTGCCTTGTTGGGGTCGAGACATACATTCCTGAAGAGTATTGATCCAAGTGTCTAGCTCCTCCTCAAGGAAATCGCCTGTTCTTTCTAGCCTTTGGTGCCCAGATTGGCTGTCGTCGACTGCAGGCGAGGGATTCCTCTCTTTGCTCTCGCCGTGAGCAACTTGACCCCTCGAATTGGAACTTCCTCCAATGACCGGCAGGTTTATATGTGCACTCTCTACCAATGCCAGATCCGCTTCAGGGACAGCATTAATGACCGAATCGCACTCAAACTGAGGAATCCCTATGTGCTGGAACTGCGGTATATACTCTTGAGGAGTATTGAGATAGCTCGGCGGAGCATTCTGATTTGGGTTAGAGGAGTCGCTGACACGACTGCTGGTCCCGTCATTGCTGAAACACGGTTGGGTGCTCTCGGCTCTCCAATCATCGTGGTTGTAACTCTGCCCGGCACTTGAGCTCCAACTGGCTTTATGATGGTTTAACGCTATCCTTCCATCCCTTAGTAATCTCCTATAGTACTTGAGGTGAGACTCGACGTTAATTCTAGAGAGCCCTGGCACATTCATAATCTCGAGTATGCGTAGTGGGCTAGCCGAATCAACTCCCAGCTCTCGAATTGCATCAACAAATTTGGTGTGAAGTTCATAGGTCCAGTAAAACCTTGTTCTCTTATCACCCAAAATATCGTCAATACTTCGGTAGCTATTCTCTACGGGATCTAGTCGTTTCAAAAGTTGTCCAGGGAGGGACTCACCGACTTTGGATTGGCTGGCTGTGACAGCGAGTTCGTCATTGAGAGAACTCCCCCTGTGATGATTCATATCCCATTTCTCAGAGGATGTTGGTGTTGATCCTATGGTGTTGACTTGCTCATGCAGATCTCCGGCGATATCTGGTTGTATCGGAAAATGCTGTGGAGAATACGGTAACAGCTGAGCGTTATTCGTCAACAGGGACGGTTCATCGAGGAACACCTCGCCGAGGACAACAGGATTACCACAATTAAGGCAGGTGGCCTTGGTCAGAGCTTCCTTATATCTCGCGCTTTCAGCTTGAAGCTTCTCATTCTCCTCCTTCAGGACCAGTAACTCATGGTCTGCGTATTGCTGTTTCACCCGGGTTCGTTTGTTGGCGAACCAAAACTTGACCTTCGAAAGCTCCAATCCTATTTTTCGGCTCAACTCCATTTTCTGTTGTCTGCTTGGAGTGGGGCATTCATTGAAGAAAGCTTCGAGCTCTCAGATTTGGCCTGGAGTGTGGCGTTGTAGTTGCTTCCTTTTCCGACTCCGGTCATCATTGTATACTCCTTCTTCGTAGCTGAAACCTAGAATTTCATCGCTGGAGGAGTCAGTCTCTATGGCCTTCGGGCAGGATTCAGCTCCAGGATCTTCAAAGTCTCCCAGCAGTTCGTGCTCAGAAATGTCCAGGTCGGGCGTTTCTAGCAGATGGGAATAACTTTTAAACATGATGGATCGGGGTATCTCGGGCTGATCTAGTTCACTCAGCTTTCTCAATTCGCTCTTACGTGTTTGCTCACTCTAGAAATTTTCTCAAGTGATTGTGCGTGTCCTGGAACCATCCTTCAGGCTGCATATGAAGACCAGCAAGCAAGCGCTCCTCCCGAGATCCTGCAATTACTCATCGTCTGTATTCCCCTTTCTTTTTCCTCGTGATAGGATCACAAACTCTCTTGCATTGATTCGGTTTCATCGAGTATTGCGCTCGTCCCCTAGTTCAGTCTTCAAAGTGGTGGGTCTACAATCTTTCGGCGTCTTTTATGATTTGCTAGGCCCGAGAACGTGGGGAGCAGCGGTGGACCCGCAATTAATGACTCCGTTTAATTCATTTAGCTCCATGGGAATTAACGCTATGATCTTCTCTCAACCCCTTTTCATCGTTCAAACGAAAGTTGCATTTTCCCTGTGCATGCTGTTACTCTTCATTTCAGCATCCCGGGCGCTTGGTGAGGAATGAGTTCGTGGCCACTCAAAATTTTAAAGACCGTCTCTGGTTTCAGACTTAATCTAACAAGGGATCATCACAACTGAGCATGACGATGTTCGTCGATAGCGTTGGTTTAACTATAGTCATTAAAGAAAAATGTTCCCGTAGGAACTTTACAACGATAAAATGAGTGATCTACTCGTGAACATGTTCTTCTTTCTATGGGTGTTCGTAGTGACCGACCCATCGTGCCCCGAGTCAGGTGCTAGATCATGGCTGTCCAAGCATGCCAGCTTCCCACTGATTGAACAAGGCATCGAGCCCCTCATCGAAGAAATCGTCTGTCGTGGGTTGACCAGCGGCAGGCAGAGCACCAGCCGACTGCTGCTCGAATGGAGGAGTTCGCACTCGCTGTACTTGTGACACGCGCTCTTGAGAAATGTTGAAATGGCCCGGGCGGACATTCTGATCAGCTTTCAGTTTGCCGGTGGTCGGGTTGCTAGCTTGATTGATGCTTAGATTTGGCCGGGTATCTCTTGATGCCTGAGCATTACAATGGCGGTCGCCCCTAGCTTTTGAGCTCGAGACGGATTCCTCCCGGTTTAGCTCTGCTCGACGTTGTTTTAATAGCTTTCTGTAGGCAGCAAGGTGATTCCTGACCAGCTCCTTACTAAGCCCCGGTACATTCATGGCCTTAAATATGCGCGTCGGAGTTGCTGAGTCGATCCCCATTTGGTGAACCACGTCTAGGAATCTGGAATGCAATTCAGGGGGCCAAGCGAACCTCCTCTTATTGTGGCCCAAAATTGCATCGATGGCTTGACGACTGATTAACTCATCTCCAGCAGGACCCGACCCTATCGAAAATTGTTGTGCATGAGGCTGATATGCTTTGAGCTGGTCGGCGGTAACATCCAGCTCCTTGAAACTGTAACTCCAATCAAAGCGATGCAAATCCCATCCCCCAGGAGGCATTTGTATCATCTTCGTAGGATCATCCTGCTCATGCGTGACTCCGGCAAAATCTGGTTGAGCAGGAGATGCCCCGAGGGAGTAGGGTGGTAAATGAACGTCTTCAATCATCGCGTGAGGCTTATCGGGGAATATCTTACCGAGGGCGACGAGGTTATCGCAATGAGGGCAAACGGTAATATTGAGAGCTTTTTCATACCTCATGTTTTCTGTTCGCAGCTTTTGGTTTTCTTCCTTTAAAATCTCGACCACCTGACGTTTGCGTTGAGCCTTCGATTTGGATCTCCTATTTTGAAACCAAAACTGGATCCTCGACTGATTAATCCCCAACTCCCGGCTCAATTCAATTCTCCACTTCTTTTTCATGTAATGGCTTTTACTGAAAAGGGTTTCCAGCATTTGGGTTTCCTCCTGAGAGTATTGGTGAGGACGTCTTCTTTTCCCGAGTTGAACATCGTGGATGTCGTTGTCGTCGTCGCCGTGATCTTGATTTCCGTTGCCAGAAGTGTTGGGCTCCATGGTTTTGGCGTTAGACTTGATCTTGGAATCTTCGAGATCCCTCTGTAGTTCAATTTCTGAGATTTTTGAGTCAGTCGCCTCTAGCAGCTGACAATAACCTCTTAAATATGTTGGATTGAGAAATGTTTGATTGGTTCTTGCCCACTCAGAGTTCTCCACTCTCTCATGTATGCTCACTCCCTATAAAGTTTTCTTCGAGTGACTTCGTATGTTCAGGAGACGCTCTTCAAGCATCATTAGGCAAACGTTCCCCCTCAAGACTTTGAATTTCTCGCTTAGCTTTTCAATCGTGATGGAACTGCCAAATCCTGTTAGGGCTCTCTTCGATAGTTGCACTTACCTCCCACCTAACTCTAATAATGGTGATCCCGACAAATCTTTTACATCTTTTAATTGATGAGCCGGAAATCGCGGACCGAAACGAATCCAATGGTTCTCGTGAGGGGACCTCCTGCTTTACCCCCTAACTGGGCTCCACCGGCATTATTACTGAGACCCTTCATCATCCCCGAGTTGCTATAAAATGAGGAATTAATGTATGGAAGGTTAACGTTCTCGCATAATTAGCTTCTTCCTTCTAATCTCTCTGTCAAACTCGTCTTATTCTCAAGCCAACCCAACGTAAATGGCCTCCTCTCCCGTACGCACTTTTTCAACTGATGTCTTGGCCCAGTGGGAAAAGCTTTATAACCTACTGGGTCGCGGTTACGCACACATAACCGATCATTCTGCGACCGAGGATGAAATCCGTGTCCTGCTCGAGGACCTTGATACCACTTCTCTCGAAGGTACTACACTGGGGAGGGAATATAGAATTTTCCCGACTCTCTTTGCACACTCCTTAGAGGCCTACCGTGCTGCTAATCGGGAGGTTCTCGTGGCTCGCGTCTTGCGAGCTCGTTATGAGGATCGATCTGATCATTTGGTGCTGACCAACTATCTGGCCGATAGTTACAACAAGGCCGTCGAGTTTGCTAATGAGCGGGTCGCGACGTTGCTTCGCGAGAGGAGAAATCTGGTGGAGCAATTGGCCCTATCCCTGACCACCGGCGAGCATGACCGCCGCAATGTCCTGTTGAGGCTTCAGAGCGACTGGCAGGAAGAACGGCTCGACAAAATAACCGCGAACATAGCTCGCGGGAATGGACTGGTTCGAGACCTGGAAACAATCGCCGAAGAACATGAGGCCAAGGTCGCCGAAGTTAAGGGAGAATGCAAAAGTCTTCTCCTCAGGCTTGCCGACCATGACATGCGGAGTTGGGAGTATGAGCAGAGCATTAATAACATGGAGGGTCAGTTGGGCTCCTTCGTGTCGTTAATTAGGGCTCACTTCGGCTTTACTTTTCTACCCCGAATTGTATGACCTGCTTTTGAAAACCCTCCACTGAGCAAAATAAATGAGAACTCTTGTGTGTGTGTTTTAACTTCTGTATGGTTCATTTCTTCGAGCATCCGAACATCTTCAACTTGGGTGAGCCGAACCATAATATCAGTAAGTCGAGCAAATATGTCCTGATTTTATAACTCGCTCATGATCAGATGAGATAATAGCCTTAGACTTGTCCAGGAAAAGATTTCTCTCTATTACCTATTTTTTTACCTGCAAATAAAAAGACAGAATCAGAAGGAATAATTTGAAAAAGAAATCAAAAACCCCTTTCAATCCTATGCTTGCCCATGATTAATAAGGACAAGAACTTTTACAAGGGTTTTAATCTTGCGCGAAAAGTTTTTATCAATATTCCTCGAAAGAAAGCATACTATTGAAAGGAATGTAATTCACAATAATCGCTTTTGATCAATTTCGAGAGGAACGAATTACTCAAAAGTGCGAGGCATAATAACGTGTTTTAAATTTAATTGAAGATACGGCATCCAAATCAAGGCCGTTTTGTTAAGAACGAGAGTAATTTGGACATCTATCTCGTCATTAAATTCAAAACAACGCCGATATTCTCGATCAATTATCGTGGATTACCAGCGACGTAAAACATGCATGGACCAATTCAAGTGTATAATTCCTTCTAGCGAAATTGGGGTTGGATTACCCTATATGACCAAAAAGGTCGTGCAAGATTTCCAATTTTAATTTTCTCTAAAGGAATTATAAACTTGACTTGGGAGTATTCGGATGATTAGAGAAAATGCCACTATCACATTCCCATGACCTGTCAAAAGAAATACAACCAAGTTCCATCTAAATGTATACACCAATAGATCCCTAATACAATCACTCTAAGGGGTGAGATAGAGAAAGCCTCGATAAAAGTAAACCCTATACAAGAGGACTAGCAATGGAAAATGAAACAAAGGAATGTGATCCTAACGTTTAAGGATGCCCCAAGTTCGATCTGTGACTTCCGGATCACTTGCCCCAACTCGTCATCTTCATTGGACGATATCTCAATAATGTCCATAGTAGGCTCCTTTGTTGCTCACTCGGTGCTTGTCATGGGATATCATCCTCTTCGTCTTCTATCAAGGACGTTTGGGAAAAACACACACATCTATCCTTGAAATGGCATTTAATCTAATCACCAGAATGCAATGAATGAAATGCCTATATTTATATGAACTGTAATAGATTCGAGGTATAGAGAGTCTTACCAACCAAACTCGTCGACTTATGTGCGGTTTTAGGTGTACCAACCGCCCAAAGACATGCGCATGAGACAAGTTATGGTGAACTTCTAAAAATCAGAGGGTTTGTCACCTAAGGTTAAGGTTCCCACTTCGAGTTCTAGAAAGAGCCGATTCCATTGCACAGCTATCGTTGCATTGGGACTTGATCCATAGTTCGAAGCGAGCAGAATTGAAAAGTGGATTACCCCGCGTTTTTCCTCACGGAGATTCCATTTTCAATTCCTTCTATTGTGTTCCTATAGGCGACGCCCGGGGTTTTAGGCGCGGTTGTGTGTGTCCACGTGTTGTGATCATCACAATGCAATTCATGCATAGCAGTTTATCAATCAGCACTTCAAATCATCCACACAACATACATTCCTACGCCCAACCTGCATAAGACAATGTTAATCACGGACTACACCCCTTATTTCTCCAATCTGCAAAAACATATAACACATATCGTAAGCGGACTTACCTCACCTTCACGAGCGCCTGCATGGTTAGAAAAATCACTCAGCGTTTTAATTACGGCCTAAGTCCACTTGGGGTCTAGAACCATAGGTTCTAGAACACAGTATCCCCAGCGGAGTCGCCAGCTGTCGCGACCCGTCCGAAAGCGGACGCGGCTAATGGATTACCGATCGCGGATCTTGGATCGGCGCGGGCCCTCCCAGGCCCATACCAAATCGCGGCGGGAGTATTTTTCAGAAGGATTCGACGATAAGAGTCGATCGCTTTCGACCTTAGTGTGGTCGTGGTGGCATGTGCAACTTGTGCATGCATTTGGAGTCGCCACCGGTCTTTCTTGGAGGGTAGACCGGAAACCTTACTGATCGATTGGGAGAGATCGATCAGTTCTACGGAACCAGAGTTTTTGGGTTCGGGGACTTGGTTACGCTGGTGTCGTTACCAACGCCCTTTCGGTACCTAACGCGAGTGATTTTCCTAACTAGGATTTCATGCAGGCGCAATTTTGGGTGAGGTAAGTCTGACTTTGCACATTAACCAGTTTAACATGCTCACGTAATCATAATAAATAAATAGATGTCAATCACATAAACATCTATCCTACGTGGTGATCATGGAATTATGATTTAATGGGTCTCGAGCCAATGAGACCACATTTAATCATTTTAATATTTTAATAACGGAGAGCCGCTCTTCGCTTCTTCTTGGTTTCTTGAACTCTTCAAGAATTGGGCCCCAAAGAGCTCGCCGACTTAAAAGGCTCCCCCACGTAATCCTCGTAGCATTTACATCAACAATTGACTATGCTAAAAATAAAGATTACATGAAAAATAAAAGGAGTACGCAGCCTCCATTTAATAATTACAACCCCAAATATATAAATAATCATCATACATTCATATATACATCAATCACATTGATTAGGGATTTTTCCATGATCACCACCCTTCCACGTAAGTAATAAATTCACAATTTAAAACTTAGGAAGACACAATAAAAATTCTACGTTGAATCATATTCAGAATTTTTACGTAAAATAAGATAGCCATAAATTTTCGATTCAAAATTGATTTAGTCTCAATTTTTGCTACGTTGATTAATTTATCATATAAAAACAATCAACCTCCATTAGCCATGTAAGACGAACAATTCGTTAATACATATTGGCCATAGTATTGCAAAAATTGCAAAAATCAATTAAATGCACGAAAACGCCTAAGGATTGGCTCTGATACCACTGTTGGGATCCACGTAACACGTAGCGGAAATAAATAACAACCCATACATGTATCTCCAGAGGCGTACTTCGTGCATTTCAATCGAAAAAAAATCACAAAGCCTCAAAGGGAGTAAATAGATTACCTCTCGTAGCGTGCTTGAACGGAGGTGTCGGTTCGATGTTCTTCGATCTCAGCCTCCACAAGTGTTAGGCATCTAGTTCGGACGCACCACCAATTGACGAACGGGGAGACGACTAATAACTCCACAACAATTGTGCTAGCAATATGCGGAATCAATATTCCGAACTTAGTATATTTTGCTCACTCAAGATGATGAGAATATAGAGAGTGTTTGTGTTCTTCTCTCTAAGCTCTAAAAAATTTGCACACTCTACAAAATGTCTCTCCCCTCCAACCTCAAAACTCTTGCCATCCTTTTATAGCCAAAAATACCTTCCAATAAATTGTATTTAAAAATAGCACTAACAATTATAAATTCTATCTAAAAATAGCACTCACAAATAAATGACATTTAAAAATAGCACTAACAATAGCACTCACAATTTATAATACAAAAATGCTATTTAAAAATAGCACTAACAATAGCACTCACAATTTATAATACAAAAATGCTATTTAAAAATAGCACTAACAATTATAAATTCTATCTAATAATAGCACTCACAATTTATGATAAATAAATGCCATTTAAAAATAGCACTAACAATAGCACTCACAATTTATGATAAATAAATGTCATTTAAAAATAGCACTAACAATAGCACTCACAATTTATAATACAAAAAATGCTATTTAAAAATAGCACTAGCAATAGCACTCACAATACAAAAATGCTAAAAAAAAGGCACTAACAAAGGTGTTAAAAATAATAACCATTATTATTATTACAAGAGTTAAAGAGGTTACCAAATAGTACAAATATGCATAACGTATAAATATGTATGACGTATAAATACGTAGAGCATACGTATACATCCGTGAAACCGGGGACTAATTGAAAGAAAAATGTGCAATTAAGCCCTTTTGGTAAAAATTGATTAAATTGGAGGGCAAATTGACCTAATTGCACTTTAAGACTTTAGAATCCAATGTCATAGCTTATAAAAAGTGAGAATTGAAAACTAAAAGACTCGAAAATGATTTTTTTTAGGCTCGGTTCGGGTTTATGTTTGTGAAGGAACATAGTGACCCGAGCCGAATTTTTGAGATTTAAAGTGACACACTTGAAGAGGAAATTAAAACAAAATTATCGAATATTTTTGGGTATTTTTCTGACCACGAATGATATTTTTCTGATTTTTTGGGTATTTTTATAATTAAATAAACTCGAAAAATATTAAAAATACCGAAAAATATTTTTTGTTCAAAATTGGTTCCTAAAGTTAAACCAAGGCTTCCAAAGTTGATTTTGTGATTTTATGACCTTTTTTGATATTTTTAATTAATTTTAAAGAATAAAAATCACAATAATAAATGGTAAAAAAATCAGGTGTCAACAGGTATCATGCCATCTTTTGGCATTTACAAGATCAAACACATGATTCACAAGTGTACAAGTATTTGGATGGGCATTGGCCTTGCTTTTACCAGGCACTTTGCTTTTTCCTGATGCCCAAGATTGAATTTTTCTCTTTCTTTTCTTTTTCTCATCTTTTGTCGAGATCCCACATTTTCTTTTCTTTTGGGGATCAGAATTTTCAAATGAATGTGCTAGATGTGCAGCTTGAATCTCAGCACTCAAACATTAATCTAGAAATTTTTCACAAATCCTGTGTTTTGAACTCTTCCGCTCTTGAAGGGGCGTTGCTTCCGTTTTGGAATATGCAATGACCACCAACGGGTTTGTGAAACGAACGTATAGGCTCAACTGGGCTGTATAAAGGGTAAAAGTGTATAGGATAGAGAAACGAATGCTTTTCGTCATCCTAAAGCACCTGAATTACCATAGAAGTTAAAATGACAAGCAACACACGAAGATTGATGCAAGTCTGAGCAAGAGAACTTCTAACCATTTACCTCTTGATACCGCTGGACGTACCTCCAGTTTGCCCCACTGTGAGGTGGTTCTTGACAGGGGTAAAGAATGAAACCGCCGTTCAAAGGGGTATCAACGGTCACCTGTAGTGTTTAAGATAGAGAAACGAATGCCTCCGTCGTCTCAATCCATGTAATCACTGCGAATAACCCTTACGTCCGTAGGTCAAGGTCTCGCTATCCTTACCACCCCACTTATCTCTTAAGTGTGTATGGGACTTGTTTGGACCAGGCTTGCCTCTTGTTTGAGGAAACATCCTTTTGAACGGTTTAAGCAACTTTTATTGGAAAAGTTCATTTTGCTTTCTCCAAAACTTATCCTCCAAGGGGATTTATGATGCACAATGTATATTTCAACCATGTTTTGATAACCTCCAAGTTTAAACATGAGTGCCAATGCCATGACTGTGAGAATTTTGCATTTTTATTGACATGATAATTGAATGCATACTAGATTCCAAGAAGCCTTTCAAATTCTAGCAATAAAGATCCCGACAGTCTTAAAACCTAAGAGGTTGGGAAAGGAATACTTACCTGCCCAGCGCGGCTAGGGATCCCTGAAAAACATAAAAGGGATATGTCGGTGTATGCTCTCGAATTTCAGAAAATTAGAACGATACACCTTACCCTTGATCATGCACTCCAATGGAAGTGGATAGATTCATGAAAATCTGCATTTTTCTTAACAACACAAGATGGTTAAGTTGTTCTAAAATTTCTTGAAATTCTCAGTCTTTGGAGAAAAAGGACGTGCACCTGACCCCCACGACAGTAAGTCCTCTTGATCATGCATTCCAATCTGAACGCCAATATGTAGATTATAGAAAACGGCAATTTCGACCTATGGCGATGACGCCTTCGTCTGATTGGGGCAATGAATCTTGCTCGATGGTTTCATTCATCTTTAGAACGTGCTCCATGCCATTCTTCGGAGTTCCTTATTCAAGGAAAAATGAATTCTTATCAAAATGTATGCTAAAGCATGTGGTGTGGAAGCGATACTTTTTACCCTCCACTTGATCTTATAGCCAAAGATCATTTATCGAATGCTTGACTTCCGAAACTGTTATCTCCAAAGATCATCTCGCCTTGAAGTTGAGTCGGCGAGTTCTTTCCTTCTGAGTCCTTTTGAATGCCAATAATTTTCTGTTGAAATTAGGGCCAATTCATATTAGGAGAAAGATCATTTGAAGATCAAATTAGAACGACACAAAGTCACCCTTCACTCAAGTTTGTATCTTGAGGTTTAACTCTGATGTGAACGACTCTTCTATCACGTTCATTGATCCTGCTGGGAATGAAATGCCACTTTGGCATCCAGTCACGTAGATGATCTGTTTGCCTCAGTTAGGCATGACTTGCCATGGCTAGGTAATGCTTGCCCCAGTCAAATGGTTCTATTCATTTTTGCATTTTCATGCGATTCCTTATCCAGTTTGGATTATCTCTTACTTGGATCTTCACTTGACTTTTCACCTTTGAAGTGTCGTCATTCCAATGCTTGAGAAAGTCGTTTGCTTCATGCATCTTTGTCACTTGTGACCATCCTTGTGACGTTCTCCTCTTTGTTGGACTCCTGATAATGTCCTAATGGAGTATTCCTTCTTTTGTCAATTGTCGACATTTATCTCTTGATTGAGTCCATTCCAATATTTTATGCTGATACGGGCAACATTTGTCAAATCCCTCCATCCATGCTTGAAGGTGTTGATAACATCAACAACCCATTTGCCCCAGTTGGGCGACGTTTATCTTGGCCAAATGCCTTAGCATTTTTCATATCATTTGACGATTTCCAATCCTATTTGAAGAGGTCTTTGTACCTGTACATGAAGCAATGAGTATTCATCCATGTTTAACTTTACATAAATCACCAAGGAACGTGATACTCCCTTTAAGGTATTTGCATTTCCGTTGATCAAGGAAATCATCTCTTTTGGTTGCTTTGCCCCAGTAGGGCATGTCTTGACATTTGTCGTCTCTGGGCTTGATAACTTGCTCCAATATGCTATCTTGGTGGCACACGAGCATCTTGCCCCCAGCTTGGTCTCTTGACAGGAAATGAGGGGTTTGCCCTAATGAACCTTCTTTGCTGGTTCTGGTTATTTATCTCAACCATCTGAATCTTCGATCACTTTTATCTACCTCTTGGTAGCTCGACATCTTTGGAATTTGTCGCATGACATCTTTGCGACCTTCTCAGTAGTTCTGTGAACCTGAGTCTTTCATCTTGGGATAAATGTCCATCGATCTTGACTTCTTTGATATTTTCAGTATCCCCCAAATTAACAGTAATCGGCTCTTCCGAAGTAGGAGGCGTTGATTCCTCAAAGGCATTCTATTCCCTGCGGGTAGACGCATAACCTTCATCATCGTCTTCTTCCTCTGTCCCATAGTCCCAGTGGACCGTTTTAGGATCGTACTTTTCTATCGGAGGGACTTTTATAGTTACTGTCGTCTGATAAGACGTCCCTGGTTCAGCTGTGCCGTCTTCTTCCTCTTCCGGCAATCGAATCACAACATGCTTGACTAGACAATCTTCTACCTTATTCAAGCTGTCAAGCTCTTCCAGTTTAATTACCACAGTCGTAGCGGTTTCAATCATTGACACAATGTTGTCAAAGTCCCTTGAGGAGATTTCGTCTCTCAGTCGACAATGTCGGTCCTCGTCGCCTAATACTGCTGATGTGGCAGATCTCGGGTATTCTCTTTCAGCTAAACCCTATTGTTGATTCTTTGATCTCTTTGTTTCAGCATACTGCTTTGTGCCAAGCTTAGTAACCCTTACTTGGTTAAGGATGACTCAGGTTCTTTTGAAAAAGGCCTTTTCAGGTTGAACGGGATCATCCATGCATCCCCATCCGTTTGGTATAATATCATCCATTCTCTTATAGCAGCCAGGGGGAGCAGAGTACTCCACTTTAAAGTTGTATCCTCCAGAGTCCTGACCCAGGTTGTCTATAATTTCATCTATTTCAGGTGCGTTAGCCATGAATCTGCGATCTGCTAGACTTCACCTCTTGGCTTTCAGTTCGTCCTCTTCGAATTCTTCTTCTGACTGAATGACCGGCCCAAGACTTTCTACCAGATTCTCGTGCGGGATGTCCCATGTGCTACCCGGCTCAGTTTTGATCATGAAATGGCTTCCTTCCAAAGATAGAGAAGCTTCGACTCCTTCGAATTCTTTATCGGTAATATCGGACATTATCCCCAAGCTCATCATCTTGGCGATACATAGCTTCTTTACGTCTGCAGAGATCTCACCTGCTTTTGGGTATGATGAAGCGGTCGCCAGAAGGTCGGTCAGCTTAGACATGTCCACCTTCAGCTGGAGGCGGTTTTCCTTATCTTTAACTTAAGGATATAGCAATTATCGCCCTGGGTGGTTCTTTTGCCACCAAGTGTTGTTCTAGCAGTATCGGGAGTAGCTTGGATAAAGGCCTCGGGAGCTGAGAGAACTGCTTTTGGGGTTGCCTTCTTCTAAGCTCTTTGCCCTTTTGGTGCCGACCACGACGATCCTCCTTTGGTCTGATTAGAACTGTTAAACACCTTAGGTTTGTGGGGGTCTGGTATGAACGCTATGTCGAGCCCAGCTTCTTTCTCCTTCTTCAAGGGATATTGTTTTCTGGAAGAAGCTTCATGAGGCCTCCTTTCTCTTAAGGCCCATTCGAGCCTTTCGGCCACCTTTATTAATTGTGCGAAGGTCTGACATCCCTGAGGTGTTCAACTTGTCGAAGTATTCGTAGAGGAGTGCTTTCAGGAACAAATTAATCAGCTCGTCGTCTGGGATTGACGGCTTTATTTGGGTCGTCAAAGCTCGCCATCTCTGGGCGTATGTTATGATCAATTCTCCTCTTGCCTTTGAGGTTCGTAGAAGGTCTTCCCTCGTCGAGGCCGTAGCTGTGTTGAACCTATATTGCCTAAGGAAATCCTCTGCAAGATCTTCCTACCCATCATAATCATACAGGTCCAATTCAATGAATCAAGCCAGAGCGGCGCCAGCTAGATTTTCTTGGAACATGTTCATCAGTATTGGAACATAGTCTGAATACTGCGCCATCTTGCGTAGATAATATTTGAGGTGAGCACGGGGATAGCCTGTCCCATTATACTTCCTCACGAAGTCTGGTTCCTCGTAGTCAGGAGGAGTCTCCACCTTGGCGAAGGGAGATATCTTGTCTAAACGAGCAAACTCATAACCTTGGCTGCTCAAGTATTCTTCGATCTTGGCTAATCTTTTAGCCTCCACCTTGACTTTTACGGTCTGCTTCCCCTTTTTCCTCATTCTCGAGGTTGATAACAACAAGGAACGCTTTTTGTTGCGACGGGGTGTTCGGCTCACGGATATCCTCCTCCGTCCGTTGAGTATTTCCCGTCGTTTCTTTATCTGCTATATCAGGGGCAAGTGATGGATTTGAGTTGTTTAGGAACTACTGTCTGTCTGGCTTGGGAGGCTTCCGGCATTGCCTTAATATCAGCCATCATAGTTGCCATTGAACTATTTGGTATTTCCCTATCAAAGGAAAGAAGGTTCGTGTCAGAACAGCATACAAAATGGGAAATTGGAATTGATACAATTTACCCTTCGTTCCTTGGGTCTTGGCATTTTCCTTTCATTTGGATTCTTTTGCCTTGACCTGTCGACATCCTTCAAGGAAGAATATGCATATAAATGATGCATGCATGATATGTATGATGCAAGTGATCTAAGATGATTCTTGTTTGCAACGAAAAATGGATTCGCGCCTTTCACTCTGTTCACAGAGAGCATCTCTTTATCAAGTATGTCAATCTGTAAAGTTTGAATGCTTTCTTTTCGAATGCTCTTTTCAAAGAGACTTCTAATTGTTAAGAAACTTTTTCAAGTTTTCTCGAGAATTTTGCTCACAAATTGAGCCATTATGACGCTCTTGAAATCATCTATCTTAAATGCATGTGTGAGATGATATGAGAAATGGGTACTCCCTGTTCTGCCATTTGAAGTCGTTGCTTCTTGGGTGTCTTGACTTTGTTTATCACCTGAGAGGAAAAAGATAGGAAATATTATTTCCATATCTAATTGAAGCTTATTTAGGAACGATACGTCCTTTTTTACCAAGAGAAATGGCTCGGCATTGTTATTCTTGGAAGCGTTGTTGCTATGGCGAAACGTTTTTTTGTATTCCATGGACGGATTTCATTCCATTATGCTCCATGAGTGATAACCATCGTTTCGAGGACTCGCCTCACGTATCACCATGATGAATATGATGTCTTTGGCTTTGGCATGCTTTCTGGATAGGGAAATGATTTGCCCCCAGCAACTGTTGGTTGAGTCAATTACTTCCATGTCAGGTGATTTTGGTGTTTGACATTCTTCAATCTTTTCTGACACCTGTCTCAAACTAACGTTCTCTGTATATGAAAGAGAAACATCTCAGTCATTTGTATGAAATGGAATCAGAATAAGGGACAATTTACTCCCTTTTGTGACAACAGAGGATAAAACTTCATCGTAATTATCCGAAGGTCTCGGCATTTGATGTTGCACGATGCTCGACACTTTTTGGGTTCTGTCACTCTCCTTCTTGATGTTGGGTGATCTTTCGCCACTTTCGCTCTATTGATGAATTTCAATCTGTTTAGAGAGAAAGAAAAATGTTTGACTTTTGATTATGAAAATCAATTACTAAAACAAGTACTCCCTCTTGATTCAAAGATGGGCAACGATCATCTCTTCATGGTCTTTTCGGTTTGTCATGACTTCATGACGCTCCTCAAGCACCCTACTACTCGAGATCCACAAGTGTAGATTTATCTCTATTCGTGTACATTTACACCTTGAAGTATCGCTTCACGAATAAGCACTCATTTTTCTTCATCCCTACATATAGAAAATGAGATGATCATTTCATATCTTGAGAGGATTGAAATGGGGAACGATATACACCCTTTGTGGTTGAGTGATCATCAATCTCATGGTGGGAAACACGAGTATTTGTATTCCTTGAGACGTGCTTCAATTGGCGATCATGCCATGTCACCTTAGCCTCTAGTTTTGAGGGTTCCCAGTTGAGTCTTCTTTAAAGGGACAAATGTCGACCTCACACAATCCTTTTATTTCACCTACATGACATGAGGAAGGAATACGTCAATTGTTTGCACAACAGGCTCTAATTGAAACGATAACAGATTTACTATCCCCAGAGTATGTTTCCCCAGCTCCCATCACTTTGAGCATCAGAGATGAAGGAATGTTCATTAACGATCCTCATTCATTTTTTATAATCACCTGCAAGTGTGAGTGACTATGTTATTATTTAAACAAATCAATTTAATTTGGAACGAATACACCCTTTTCGACTTAGAGAGGTCGATCCAAATCAGGCATGCCCTTTTTCATGTTGTCTTGTTTTGGGCTCATCATTGTCGATTCATCTTATTTTGGAAACCCCATGGGTGGCTCCTGATGAAGACGCATCTCCTTTCATGTTACAGGGAAAACAAGCCTCGCATCATTGGCCTTCAGCCGTTTTGACCTGTTGGCAAAAGAAATAACCAAACAAGTCAAGTATAACACTCGAAGTTTTTATTGGAACGATTACAGTTTTACCATCGTTCGATCACATCTCGCATGCGATTAGATGAATGAATCTTCAATAAATGTATGTCATGTATAACCTGTCAGAAAGGAGACACACTTAGCATTTTACATAGCAAAGACATCTCTCAATGAGGTCGCCTCTTATAATGAAAGCAAGGCGACAATACATATCCCATAATCCCTATTTACGGGCTTCTGATGTCCGCAAAGATTTCAAGATAAGAGGATACGTCATTAAAAGATCGATCCATGGTCATCAACCAAATACCAATTTTATTCCAAACGTTTAATACGCAAATGGGGGCATTAATCTTGAAAGATTGCTTTGTGGCATTTTTCTTGTAAAGATCATGTGATCCTTGTTTTTTAGAAATCATTACACAAAATATGATTGCAAACATGGCTTTAACTTTTATGCCCCAAAATCTTGAATTGTAAGAATTTTAGACATAAAGAAATGTCATCTTAATCCATGTTAGGAAATTTGGATGAACCATCTATTCCATAGGGACGGCTTAGAAGTGTTTCCACTTTTGTATCTAAAATTCATTGTCAAAAACTTTCATTTGTAAACTCAAACACCCAGGGCATTCAATTGATTTCCATGAATTTCTTATCATGAAATTTTACTAGGAAATGAACAAGTAGAGAGAGAAGTCAAACTTACAGTGATCCGTGATTTTTTTGGTTTTAGGTATACCAACCTCTCATAGACATGCGCATGAGACAAGTGGGTATACTCTAAAAATCGAAAATCAGGTGAGGAACCTATGGCTCAGGCTCCCACGATCCAAATGAGGCAGACTCCTCCCCAAGAGTACCCACTCAAGAGGGCTAGATATCGCCAATTTGGATTGTGAGCGGAAACGAACATGAAAGTCTCAAGTGCCATCAAACACGAGATCCTTTCACATCATTTCCCTATCTAAGGTAACCTAGAGGTGGTTGCAGTCGGGGTTTGACCGCCAGTGTGTGCGATGTGTCGTGATCATCACAATGCTAGGTCATGCACAACAGTTTGAATCAAACACCGCTTCAGTATGTGCGTAAAAATAAACATACATTCCCAACTCCAACCTGCAGGAAAAAATGTCAACAATCACTCCACCCCTTATTTCTCCAATCTGCAAAAACATCTAACACAATGGTTAGTGTACGTACCTCACCTTCGAGAGCATCTGCAGAAAACAAGGTCAGATAAACCAAACAACTTTTTAATCGGCTCAAGTCCTTTGGAATTCGTAACCAGAGATTCTGATTTAGAATAAGTCCCCAGCGGAGTCGCCAGTCTGTCGCGACCCTCTCCCGAGCATGCGGAGGTGGGAGCGGAGGGCTAATGGGCCGCCCGATCAGCTGGCTTGATCGGACGCGGGCCTCTCCCAAGGCCCATTACCCAAATCGCAACTGCTGGATATACGTGGTCGACCTTCAGTGTGGTCTAGTGACATGTGATGAGTGTACATGTCAAGGAGTCGCCACCAATCGTTTCGTGGAGGGTACGATCGGAAACCCTATCGAATAGTTGGGAGTGATCTATTCGATTCTGCGGAAACCAGAGAAGTGGGTTCGGGGACTTAGTTACGCCAACTGTCAAAGTTGACGCCCTTTCGGTACCTAAGCTGAATGGTTTATCTGATCCTAGGATTTCATACAGACGAGTGAGGTACAGATCCTAAATCTAGGAGTTCATGCAGATGGGAATTACTACCCTATCACTCACAATCAATAGAAATAAGTGCGCAAATCAAGGATCCAATACATGCGGATAAAACACATGAAACCAGCATGGCATCCCTAATGAGGCCCTATTAGCCTAGAGAAATATCAATCAAGGCTTAGGAATGATTTTGGCATGATTTGCCCATGAGGGGCAAAATCGTAATTTTGAACAATTTGGGGACAATCCCCCCTAAAAAAGGACAAATTCGTCATTTTTGGCGAATTGGAGAGTCAAAGGACGGGGAAATAGGATTGGCCATCAATCCAATCCATTTCCTATTTTTCGGGATTTTTCAGAATTTTTCTGGAATTTTCAAGTGATTTTACCCTTGGAAGGTGTCGCGACCCGTCCGAAAGCGGACGCGGCTAATGGATTACCGATCGCGGGCTTTGGATCGGCGCGGGCCCTCCCAGGCCCATACCAAATCGCGGTGGGAGTATTTTTCAAAGTATTCGACAATAAGAGTCGATCGCTTTCGACCTTCAGTGTGGTCGTGGTGGCATGTGCAAATTGTGCATGCATTTGGAGTCGCCACCGGTCTTTCTTGGAGGGTAGACCGGAAACCTTACTGACCGATTGAGAGAGATCGATCAGTTCTGCGGAACCAGAGATTTTGGGTTCGGGGACTTGGTTACGTCGGTGTCATTACCAACGCCCTTTCGGTACCTAACGTGAGTGATTTTCCTAGCTAAGAGTTCATGCAGGCGCAATTTTGGGTGAGGTAGGTTGGATTCAGGGTTTCATGCCGATTGGAAGACTGTTCCTATCAATCACAATCAATTTAAATGAAAACTCAATCAAGTACATGAATAAATCACTTCAATGCACATTAATCCAGATCAATGGCTTCCTAATATAGCCATAAGGGCTTAGGGAAGGCGTGATTTCGGACCGGGGTCGAATAGGAGGATTTGGAGGCGATTTAGCCCGAAGGGCAAAATCGTCAATTTTTGGAAGATTTGGATACCGAATTACCCAAAATATTCCACGGCTAGTTGATTGTAGCCATTTCCCATTCTTGAGAATTTTTTGGAATTTCTTGATTTTTCTTCAATTTTTGGGAGACGATTCGCCCAAATGGCGAAATCGTCATTTTTAAGAAGGATCGGGTTCAAAACACCCGGGATGAGCCCTGGCCAGTTGATTGTGGCCATTTCCTATTTTTTGGGATTTTTCTAGAATTTTTAGAATTTTTTTGGAAGACGGTTTGCCGGAAGGGCAAAACCGTCATTTTTGAAAAGATCGAGGGCCGAAGGACCCGAAACAGGTTGTGGCCAGTTGAATATGGACATTTCCTATTTTCTGAAATTTTTTAGAATTTTTCTGAATTTTCCTATTTTTTTTGAATTTTTTGAATTTGTATTATTTTATGAAAAAGATTTTCTCATTATTAAATAGAAAAAGACCGCGGACGGCCGAGAGGTTTCCCGCAATGATCAACGGAGAAATCTTGTCTGATTTGGACGATCTAAGTGTCATTAGAATCGTTTCGACACCTGTTACCACATATCCAAAAATCGGCTTGATCCAACGGTAAAAAATTCATGAAAGTGGCGCGAACACATTTGGCTACGGTGACGAATGGGCATGCGATTTACACGATATCAACCTAAACCAAAGCTATGACTAGCATCAATGGAGTCTTGGGATACTTAGCTCATGATTTGATCACTTCGACCAACGTCAAAATGAGTCTTCGTGCTCACGATTTTTTTTATGATCTTTACTACGATCCACGGCGGAGTGGAATGAGTTCGGCTCACTTTTTTGGACCGATACTAAATCAACAGAGACTTCGCTGTCCATCGTTAGATTCGTGCAGGAACCATTCTCTTCTTTGCATGAAACCTACGAAGGTAGATAAGAAAAGTGGAGAAGCAAGAGAACAAAATTTTAATGGGAAAGAAAAATATACCCAACATAAACCCCCAAGTGCAAATTGATGTGTCTCCTCCTCATGAGAATCCACGACTTGCATAACCTGTCTGGATGGACATCTTCAAATGGTGTATGGCCAGCGGCTATATTGGTATGGCTCTCGGCGACAACTAACCCACTGGATTGCTCGATATCGGCCGCTCGTAGTAGGATTGAACAAGGGATCGACGTTGGGAGAGACAGGTGGCTGGATGATGGCACATCGACGTGTCTAGAACACATGCGGGAGTTACTCTTATTCTCTCAGCTTCTCCGGATTTTTTTCTCGGATCTTCTCACAAAAATCCCCCGCCCTCCAAAGAGCTCCGCCGACGCATATCCTCTCCGAATACGCTCCTCTTTTTATTTTTTATTCATGTTGCTTCTTTTCAGGTGATCTTTTTTCTTTTTTCTTTGTTTAATCCTCCTTTTAGCTTAGTTGGAAGGAGCCCCCCCCCCCGAAAAAGAAGCCACGCTCGTATGTCACATGTTCATCTATTAAAAGCTCCATTCTTTATTCTTTTTCACTTGCTTTTTGGGAGTTGATCGTGCACTTTTAGCAATATTCCCTCATAGAAAGAGCATGGATTCCAGCGCCTCCACACAAACCCTCTTCTTTTTGGTCTGCCATTGCGACCAACTTTGATTTTTTTAAATTATTATTTTTTTTAAATTAATTAATTTTTTTATAAATTTTATGAAAATAGACTAGGAAAGACTGATCAAAATTTAGGTGTCAACAGCTGCCCCTCTTTGAGAGTGAGCTCGTCAGAGGTTGCTTTCAAAGACAAAATGACACCTGAATCTTGACCGACTTGACTGGGGAAAAGATACGCTATGACATTGGATTCTTAAGCCTTTTGATGAATGTTCAAATTAATCCCCGATTTACTCCAACAACTTGAACATGGGCCGGGATGAGAGAGACTTACCTGAAACTCACCTGTCGGATGCTGTCGGTTGCGACGACTTTCAAGAAGATGCCTAGGACTCGTCATTCAGAATATCCTAGGGCGATTAAGCTCTGACCTGTATGGTAGGTCATACCATTATGGGATTCCTAACTGGTAGGAACCTAAGGAAGACGCATCCCACGCTTTGGGATTTGCCTAGGATTCTGATCCGAATGGTGGATCGGACCTTTGTGTCGATCCTTATGGCGGTATTTACTAATGTGTTGATCCTTATGGCGGTATCTACCTTGAGTTGACCCTTATGGCGGTTTCTACCATGAATTGACCCTTCAGGCGGTATCTACCTTGAGTTGACCCTTCAGGCGGTATCTACCTTGAGTTGACCCTTCAGGAGGTTTCTACCTTTGTTTTGACCCTTCAGGCGGTATCTACCTTTGTTTTGACCCTTCAGGCGGTATCTACCATTAGTTTTGATTTTGAAAAGGGGTCTCATGACGAGGGTTCTCCACGTCCGATGAGACTGCCTAAATTTTGAAAAGGGGTCTCATGACGAGGGTTCTCCACGTCCGATGAGACTGCCTGATTTTGAAAAAGGGTTCTATCCTCATCCCTTCTTTTGAAAGATCCCGAAATTTGTCGGGAATTCAGTTTTGAAGCAGTGAAAGATTTTATCTTGACAAAGCTTCACTTGAGTCTGTTGAGGTGACATTCTGGGAGATTGGTGTTTCCAACGGATCCTGCAGAAGTTCGAGCCTGAAAAATTTCTCTTCATCAAGAAAACATTAGCAATCTTAGGGAAGACGACGGTTGTCCATCTGACAAAACCGTATGATTTAAGTCTTAATCATGAAATGTGCGTTTTGATGTTGGAGGTTATCCAAAGCATTCTTGCAACATACAAATGTGATCACAAATTCCTTGCATGGAAAATTTGGGATCAACAGTTTGAAAATTCCAAAAAGAGTTTGTTCAAAACATCAATTGGAATATTTCTCGACAAGGAGGTCTTCTCCCATGTTTTGAGATAGTGGTTTTTATAGGGGATGCACTCAATTCCCTACTAACCTGTGCCTAGGTTTTAGGCTCATTCGCAGTGCATACATTTTGATCGGTCGGGAGGTCTTCCACGGGACCGAAATGTTGGGCTTGGATATTGGTTTTCAAAGGGGGGGACTCACTTTTGAGTCGAGGCCATTGAATGAAAGTCTTCACCATCTGCTCCGGGTTTACAAGTCAAGAACCCTGCAAAATGAGAAAGAAATAGTCTTGCTCGTACTTCTTCGAGCTAAGCAATATGTTAACCCAAGTGTCTTAGTCAGAGAAGACTGTTTCAGGGTTGTAACATTGGTAGGATTGGGGACCAAAAAAGGCTTGTTTTTGGCCTAGAAATTACGAAGGGTTTGACATTGGTGATCATTGCAAATTTACCACCTGCCCTTTTCCTCTCTGCACCTTCAGTTTTTGGGATGCGCAATCGATTTTGAGGTGTGCACCAGCTCTTCAGAGAGCGTTTCGTCGCATTAAGAGACTGATGACTCTGTCTGCGTCTCTGCTCCACGCTTGACACCATTTGGGGAGTAGTCTTTTTGATCTGACTCCTTTAGAGATTTCCTCTTTTCCCATCCGGCTTCATTGCGGATCAATCAAACAACTTACATGAGCATCGGCCTTGCTTTTACCAGGCACTTTGCTTTTTCTCGTTGCTGTGGATTTTTCTCATTCATTTTCGAAATCCCACTTTTTCTCATCTTCATGGGATCGTGTTAGACCTATAGTCTAAACATGCTTTAAATATCAGTCCGGGAATTCTCTTCGTAATCCCTGAGTCTTGAACTCTTCCATTTTTGAAATGGTGCGGCATCCGTCTTGGAATGATCACCAATGGGTTCATGAAATGAATTTGCAGGCTCAAGTTGGCTGTGCAAAGGATTCAGTGTGTGGGATAAAGAAATGAATGCTTCTCGTTATCCTATGGCCCTTGGATTACCATATAAACAACACACAAAGATTAATGTTAGTCCGAGCAAGAAAATTTCTAACCATTTTCTCCTGACGCTGCTGGACTTATTTCCTTTTTGCCCCGATGTGGGGTGGTTCTTGACAGGGTTAAGAATGAAAACCGCCGTTCAAAGGGGTTATCAACAGTCACCTGTAGTGTTTGGGGAATATGAAACGAATGCCTCCGTCGTCCCAACCCATGTAATCGCTGCGAATGGTCCCTACTTCCGTGGGTCCAGATTTTGCTGTCTGATTCGCTCCACTCATCTCTCAGGTGTATGTAGGATGTGTTTGGACTGGGTTTGCCTCTCTTTTGAGGCAACTTTCTTTTGAATGGTTTGAAGAATAATCATATTTGGAAAAATCCATTTCCTTTTCTCCAAAATTTATCCGTCGAGGGGATTTTGTGATGTACCGTGTATGTTCTATTCATGCTTCAAGTAACCTCCCGATTTAAATCATGAATATCGATGCATTGGAAAATCTTTACGCCGGCTGAAAGGATTCTGACATTTTTTATCTCCAGCTAATTGGGAAAAGGAATACTTACCTGCCCGTCGCAGCTGCGGATCCCTGCAAATGTAAAAGAAGCATATCATTGTATGTTCACGAATTTTTCAAAAATCGAAACGATACATCCTACCCTTGGTCATGTACTCTAACGAGTAGTACATGGGATGTAAACACCTGTTCGTCTACAAGGCGGCTCCCCTGTCAAGGATAAACAATAAGTGTCAATTCATATTCCCAAATTCAAGACAAATTGGGACGATACAACTTTACTCTTGATTTTCATCCCATTCTGATGTTGCGTATTGATATGAACAACATCTATCAAATTCGCCTATCCATGCTTGGAGTGTTTGTACATCAATGGTTCATCTGCCCCCAGCTGGGCAGCGTCTGTTCTGCTATTTGAACGCATGTCTCCTTGAGTGATTTATCCATGTTTATCATCTGAGAAGGAAAAGAAAGAAGACATTACTTCGGCATCCGATTGGAGATCGTTTAGGAACGATACATCGTTTTACCAAATAGGTGGCTTCGCGGCCAAACGTATTTCGTGTTGAAGGGGTAGATTCCATTATGCTCCGCGGGTGATAATTATGGTTCATGGAACTTGCTCCACGGATTAAGTGATTAATCCACGGCCCTCGGCTTGAAGATGCTCAAAGGGTGGTGTTGACACTCACGCGCAATTAGTTCTAGACATTAATGAAAGATGTTCCCGTGGGAACCTTACAGTGCGATCAACAACATATTCAATAGGAGTATTCAACCCCTTTCTTCTAAACATTTTTCATCTAGTAACCATGCCTTGCATCAGACGCCTGATCACCGGCCTTGCATCACCACTGCGATGGTTCTCCGGCTCCAAATTGATCGAGCCAAAGATTGAACTCATCGCCAAGGAAGTTGTTCGAGTCTTCGAACCATTGATGTTCAAGTCGGGCATCTTCAATTGCTGGCAATAGATTCCTTCCACTACTTTCGGCATGAACAAACTGGTTCCTCGAGCTGAAATTCCCATCGTTGCCCTGCAAATTTATACGTGTATCTCTTGCTAACACTGGGTTCGCCCTTGGAAGAGCACTAACGACAGGCTAGTGTTCATATCGTGGGGTCCCTATTCGCGGGGATTGTGGCAAATAATCTTGTAGGGTACTGAGACGACTCAAAGGGGGATTCAGCTGATCGACCCGTGGATGAAGGTCTTCATCAAGGAAGTCGCCAGGTTCTTTGAGTTGGGCAGGTATCTGAGTACTGGACGCAATAGGTTGATCGCTAATGGGAAGAACACTGGTGACCGGCTGCTGTTCGAGTGGAGAAGTGTCGCAGTTGTAGGCATACCAGTCGTCTACATTCAGACCGGCCCTTTTCAGCTTTAGTGCTACCTTGCCTTCTTTCAGCAACCTCCTATGGTACCTAAGGCGGTTCCTAACGCTTGTATTAGCTAGCCCAGGTACATTCATGATCTTGAGTATTTGTCGTGGACGCGCCGCGTCGATCCCTATCCGCCGAACCGCGTCAATAAATTTATCTTCAATTTCAGGCATCCAACGCCGGCTTATCCTTTCACGGTCGGGAACAAGATCTGATTGTCTCGAAAGTTGTGCAGGGGGGCGAGACGATGAAGGAGCGTTATCGGTCCCTGAACATGACTCGTCTAGGGATATTTCACCAAGGGCGATAGGACCGTCACGGTTAGGACGAAGAATAGTGTCGAGAGCTTCTTTATACCTTATGTTCTCCACTCGAAGCTTTTCGTTTTCCTCCTTTAGAATGGCAATTTCTTGTTGTCTGTTTCGGGCCCTCAATTTGACTCGCCTATATTCAAACCAAGCTTTAATCTTCTGGGGTTTCAGTCCCACTTTCTGGCTTAGCTTCCCTCTCTGTTCCCTGCTAGGGAGAGGGTTCTCGCTGAAGGCCGCTTCAAGCTCTCGAACTTGATCTGGGGTGTAACGTGAGAAACACCTCTTACCACTGCCGTCACCATCGGGTTCCCGCGCTTTGCTGCCGAAAGGGTAGGATTCCCTGACTTCGGTATCAAGTTGGATCCCATAACCTTCGAGGTCTTTGAATTGGACGATATCTAAGATGTTTGGGCCGATCACTTCTAACAACTGACGGCAGCTCCCAAACATATCGGATCAGGGAGAGGTCGCTCGATATCTTTTTTTTTTACTTATTCTGGGTTCTGTAATTTCTCTGGTATGCTTACTCTCTCCAAACTTTCTTTTGAGTGATTCTACCTGCCCAGGGAACGTTCTCTAAATATGGACGAAGATCATCAAGTGAACGTCTCTCCCAAGATTCCGTGTTTCCTGCTTTGTCGTCCTCTTTTCTCTTTTCAGCACGGAAAGGCGCCGAATCGATTTCATTTCTCGATGTCTACGTCTGTCTCCCACTTCGTTTTCAAGAAAGCGTAACTACGCGCGTCTCCCGCTCAGACTTAATATGATGAAACCGATGATTTTTATTATTTTTTTATTATTTTTTTATTTATTTTTATTTTTATTTACAACTTTTGTCCGACAGGCCTGAAATCGCGGATCAAGGCGGGCGTCGTGATTCACGGGAGGAGCGGCCTCTGCTTTACTTGATTACCCCGGCTCCACAAGCATTATTGCTGTAACTTTTCTCCATCTTTGAGCTACTATGAAACGAGGAGAAGGTTAGTGCTCTCCTTTGCCCAGCTTTCACTTTCATTCATTCCATCGCACTCGTCTTCCCCTCCATCTTCCAACGAGAAATGGCTTCATCTTCTGCTTCTTCCTCTGACTCTTCCCATGCTTGCGTCTTTTCAATCGCAGTCCCGGCCCGATGGGAAAAACTCTATAATCTCTTGGGTCGGGGCTATGCTTATATAGCCGATCATCTGGAGATCGAGGCTGAAATCCGCGTTCTATTCGAGGCCACAGACGCTACTTCCATCGAGGGTACTGAGTTGGAGAAGG
Organism: Rhodomyrtus psidioides; assembly: GCA_021437785.1. Classification (NCBI taxonomy): domain Eukaryota; kingdom Viridiplantae; phylum Streptophyta; class Magnoliopsida; order Myrtales; family Myrtaceae; genus Rhodomyrtus; species Rhodomyrtus psidioides. Next base: position 13,122,722 of record JAILYB010000003.1, on the reverse strand, counting down.
AGTATAAAACCTTCCCGGCCCTCTTTGCAAACTTTCTGGAGGCTTACCGTGTTGCTCACCGGGAAGTTCTCGTGGCTCGTGTCTTACGAGCCCGCTACGAAGACCGCTGTGACTGCCTGACGTTGACTAACTTCGTAGCTGACAGCCACAATAAGGTTATGGAAACTGCCAACGAGCGAGTCTCAACGATGCTTCGTGAACGGGGAAATTTGGTGGAGCGTTTGGCCTTGTGCCTGACCACCTATGAGCACGATCATCGTAACATCATGTTGAAGTTTCAGAGTGAGTGGCTGGAAGAGCGACTCGATACCGTTACGGCGGATGTATCCCGTGGGAGGGAATTGGTCCGGGACCTGGAATCTGCTGCTGAAGATCACAGAGCCAAGGTTGCTGATCTTAAGAATGAGTGCAAGCGCCTTCTTCTCCAGCTGGCGGATTTTGATATGCGGAGCAATGAGTGCAGGCAGAGGATCAGTAACATGGAGGGCCAGTTGAGCTCCTTCGTGTTGCTGATTAGGGTTCACTTTGGCTTTACTTTTCCGCCTCGCTAATCTGTATTAACCCGCTTTGGAAGTCTTTCGATTGAGCGAAATGAATGAAAGCTCCCGTGTGTGTGCTTTTAACTTTTGTACAGTTCATTTCTTCGAACGTCCGAATACTTTCAACTTGGGCGAGCTGAGTCAATAAATCGAGCGAATATGTCTTGATTTTCTAACTCGTTTATGATCAGATGGAAGAATAGTCGCAGATTTGTCCAAGAAAAGATTTCTCTATACTACTTGTTTTTAACCTGCGAATGAAAAGACCGAGTTAGAAGGAATGATTTGAAAAAGAAAGCATAGACCCCTTTCAATCTTATGCTTGCTCGTGATTAATAAGGACAAAAACTTTTACAAGGGTTTTAATCTTGTGCGAAAAGTTTTTATCAGTATTCCTCGAAGGAAAGCATGCTATTGAAAGGAATGTAATTCACGATAATCGCTTTTGATCAATTCCAAGAAAATCAATGGAATGTTCAAAAGTACAAGATATAATCCTGATCAATTATCATGGATTACCAATGATGCAAAACACGCATGAGCCAATTTCAAGTTTATAGTTCCTTCTGGCGAAATTGGGATTGGATTGCCCTATACGGCTAAAAAGGTCGTGTCAGACCTCCAATTTCAATTTCCTCCCGTGGAATTATAAAATTGATTTTGGCGAATTCGAGTGATTAGTATAAATGCCACTACCACATTCCAATGGTAAACCAAAAGAAATACAACAAATTTCAACTCGGATATACATAACACAAATAGATCCCTAATACAATAAATCTAAGGGATAAGATAGAGAGGATCTCAGCAAAATGAATCCTATACAAAAAGGCTAGAGGTGAAAAACAAATCAAAGGAATGTGATCCTAACGTTTAAGGATGCCCCAGCTTCGATCTTTGAGACGGGACTTCAGGATCACCTGCCCCAACTTGTCATCTTCATTGGGTGATACCTCAATAAATGTTCATAGTAGGCTCCTTTATCGTACACTCGGTGTTCGTCGTGGGATATCACCTTCCTCGTCTTCTATCAAGGACGTTGGGGACAAACACACATATCTATCCTAGAAATGGCATTTAATCTAATCACCCGAATGCAATGAATGAGATGCCTATATTTATATGAGCAGTGATAGATTTGGGGGGAATAGAGAGTCTTACCAACCCAACTCGTCGACTTATGTGCGGTTTTAGGTGTACCAACCGCCCAAAGACATGCGCATGAGACAAGTGATGGCAAACTTCTAAAAAAATCAGAGGGTTTGGCGCCTAAGGTTAAGGTTCTCACCTCGAGTTCTAGAAAGAGCCGATTCCATTGCACAGCTATCGTTGCATTGGGGCTCGATCCATAGTTCAAAATGAGCGGAATTGAAAAGTGGATTACCCCGTGTTTTTCCTCACGGAGATTCCATTTTCAATCCCTTCTATTGTTTTCCTATAGGCGGCGCCCGGGGTTTTAGGCGCGGTTGTGCGTGTCCATGTGTCGTGATCATCACAATGTAAGTCATGCACAACAGTTTATCAATCAGCGCTTCAAATCATCCAAATAGCATACATTCCTACGCCAACCTGCATAAGACAATGTTAATCACAGACTACCCCCCTTATTTCTCCAATCTGCAAAAACATATAACACTTATCATAAGCAGACTTACCTCACCTTCAAGAGCGCCTGCAGGGTTAGAAAAATCACTCAGCGTTTTAATTACGGCCTAAGTCCACTTGAGGTCTAGAACCATAGGTTCTAGAACAAAGTCCCCAGTGGAGTCGCCAGCTGTCGCGACCCGTCCGAAAGCGGACGCGGCTAATGGATTACGGATCGCGGGCTTTGGATCGGCGCGGGCCCTCCCAGGCCCATACCAAATCGCGGTGGGAGTATTTTTCAAAGTATTCGACAATAAGAGTCGATCGCTTTCGACCTTCAGTGTGGTCGTGGTGGCATGTGCAAATTGTGCATGCATTTGGAGTCGCCACCGGTCTTTCTTGGAGGGTAGACCGGAAACCTTACTGACCGATTGGGAGAGATCGATCAGTTCTGCGGAACCAGAGATTTTGGGTTCGGGGACTTGGTTACGTCGGTGTCATTACCAACGCCCTTTCGGTACCTAACGTGAGTGATTTTCCTAGCTAAGAGTTCATGCAGGCGCAATTTTGGGTGAGGTAGGTTGGATTCAGGGTTTCATGCCGATTGGAAGACTGTTCCTATCAATCACAATCAATTTAAATGAAAACGCAATCAAGTACATGAATAAATCACTTCAATGCACATTAATCCAGATCAATGGCTTCCTAATATAGCCATAAGGGCTTAGGGAAGGTGTGATTTCGGACCGGGGTCGAATAGGAGGATTTGGAGGCGATTTAGCCCGAAGGGCAAAATCATCAATTTTTGGAAGATTTGGATACCGAATTACCCAAAATATTCCACAGCTAGTTGATTGTAGCCATTTCCCATTCTTGAGAATTTTTTGGAATTTCTTGATTTTTCTTCAATTTTTGGGAGACGATTCGCCCAAAGGGCGAAATCGTCATTTTTAAGAAGGATCGGGTTCAAAACACCCGGGATGAGCCCTGGCCAGTTGATTGTGGCCATTTCCTATTTTTTGGGATTTTTCTAGAATTTTTAGAATTGTTTTGGAAGACGGTTTGCCGGAAGGGCAAAACCGTCATTTTTGAAAAGATCGAGGGCCGGAAGACCCGAAACAGGTTGTGGCCAGTTGAATATGGACATTTCCTATTTTCTGGAATTTTTTAGAATTTTTCTGAATTTTCCTATTTTTTTTGAATTTTTTGAATTTGTATTATTTTATGAAAAAGATTTTCTCATTATTAAATAGAAAAAGACCGCGGACGGCCGAGAGGTTTCCCGCAATGATCAACGGAGAAATCTTGTCTGATTTGGACGATCTAAGTGTCATTAGAATCGTCTCGACACCTGTTACCACATATCCAAAAATCGGCTTGATCCAACGGTAAAAAATTTATGAAAGTGGCGCGAACACATTTGGCTACGGTGACGAATGGGCATGCGATTTACACGATATCAACCTAAACCAAAGCTATGACTAGCATCAATGGAGTCTTGGGATACTTAGCTCATGATTTGATCACTTCGACCAACGTCAAAATGAGTCTTCGTGCTCACGATTTTTTTTTATGATCTTTACTACGATCCACGGCGGAGTGGAATGAGTTCGGCTCACTTTTTTGGACCGATACTAAATCAACAGAGACTTCGCTGTCCATCGTTAGATTCGTGCAGGAACCATTCTCTTCTTTGCATGAAACCTACGAAGGTAGATAAGAAAAGTGGAGAAGCAAGAGAACAAAATTTTAATGGGAAAGAAAAATATACCCAACATAAACCTGTCGCGACCCGTCCGGAAGCGGACGCGGCTAATGGATTACCGATCGCGGGTCTTGGATCGGCGCGGGCCCTCCCAGGCCCATACCAAATCGCGACGGGAGTATTTTTCAAAGAGATTCGGCGATAAGAGCCGATCGATTTCGACCTTAGTGTGGTCGTGGTGGCATGTGCAACTTGTGCATGCATTTGGAGTCGCCACCGGTCTTTCTTGGAGGGTAGACCGGAAACCTTACTGACCGATTGGGAGAGATCGATCAGTTCTGCGGAACCAGAGATTTTGGGTTCGGGGACTTGGTTACGCTGGTGTCATTACCAACGCCCTTTCGGTACCTAACGCGAGTGATTTTCCTAACTAAGAGTTCATGCAGGCGCAGTTTTGGGTGGGGGAGTTTTGATTCAGGGTTTCATGCAGATTGGAAGACTATTCCTATCAATCACAATCCATTTTAATGAAAGCACAATCAAGTGCATAAATAAATCACATCGATGCACATCAATTCAAATCAATGGCTTCCTAGTATAGCCATAAGGGCTTAAGGAAGGTGTGATTTCGGACCGGGGGTAAAATGGGAAGATTTGAAGGCGATTTTAGCCCGAAGGGCAAAATCGTCAATTTTTGGAAGATTTGGACACCGAATTACCCAAAATATTCCATGGCCAGTTGATTGTGGCCATTTCCCATTTTTGAGAATTTTTTGGAATTTCTTGATTTTTCTTCAATTTTTGGAAGACAATTCGTCCAAAGGGAAAAATTGTCATTTTAAGAAGGGTCGGGGTTCAAAACACCCGGAATGGGTCTTGGCCAGTTGTTTGTGGCCATTTCCTATTTTTTTGGGATTTTCCTGAATTTTTTAGAATTTTTTTGGAAGACGGTTTGCCAGAAGGGCAAAACCGTCATTTCTGGAAAGATCGGGGGTCAAATGACCCGAAACAGGTCATGGCCAGTTGAATGTAGCCATTTCCTATTTTTTGGAATTTTTTAGAATTTTTCTGAATTTTTCGAATTTTTTTGAATATTTTTATGATTTTTCAATTTTTATTGAATTTTTAATGATTTTCTATTTTTTTTTATTGATTTTTGATTTTTTTTATTTTTTATTATTAAAATAATAATAATAATAATAATAATGATAATATATTATTCGGACCGGGTCGGATGACCCGACCCACGACCCAGACCCGCGCACCCACGGCCAGAACGACGCCGTTTTGATTTTGTAAGGGCTTTTCCCTTTTCTTTTCTTTTTTTAATCAATTTTTTATATTATCCGAAAATCCTCAGAATCGGACGATCACTATTGTGCCACGTGGCCCCCTCTGACGCGTCCGATCCTGGGTCAGATCAGACGATCCTCCGAGGGCCACTTGGCACAACGCCAACCGTCGGATGAAAACGTTTTTATTATTCGACAAAACTCGGACCGGCCCCACAGAGCTGACGTGGCTGCCGACGTGGCATGCCACGTCGGCATTGACCGGTCAACTGGGACAAAGCTACCGGAGAAGACCACCGGCGCTTCGCCGGAACAGTGATTATTCCGGCGAAGTCGCCGGAATCCTCACCGGAAAACGCGAACAGCACCCGATCCTTCACGATTTTTGGTCCATTCTTTACCATTAGCTTCCTCAACACTTCAACACCAAAATATAGTCAAGACGCGACGAAAATAATGCCGGAGACAGGCCGGGCCGGACATCCACAGTCTCGGCGCCGGCGATCCATTTGCTAGCACATTTTTTTACGTCAAACTTGATTCTAAACCTCCGGACCACATTCAAAGAGAGTTTAGGGACTTACCTGAGGTCCATGAGGTCCTGCTATCCTCGGCCAGCGATCCCCAGCTCCGGGTTCCGGCGAGGTCCTCTAGGGAATTCGTCGAACAGATGGCGGGCATACTTAGAAAGTCGTCAAAATGACTTCGTCGAAGCTAGACGTAGGATGCCGAACCAAAGTAGATATTGATTAATCCCACACGAGTCGTTGGGAAGATCGGGTACCTCCGGCTTTGGTCCGACTCGATCGAAATCGAGCCGGACGGGCGAGCCCTGTTCAATGGCAGAAAAACAGAGTAAAAGCGGGGGAGGGAGACTGACCTGGTTCGCCGGGGCTATGACGGCGGCTTGTCGATGCGGCGGCGGTTCGACCCCGTTCCTCGCTCCTTCATCTCCCTATTTCACTCTCTATCCCCCCCTTTCTCGCCTGTGAATCGCCCCCCTCTCTCTCGGCCCGAGCTCCCTCATCAACACCGAGAATCTCTTTTTTTTTCTTTCATGGCCCACCGGCCCTTTCCGCGGCCGCCGATCCGTCCACTGAGTCCCCCATGACCTCTTGTCGTCCACCTTTCCTTGCAAAAACAAATGCCGCGGCTCCCCCCTTGTTCCCTGCTTTTTCTCACGTTCGGCGCGGTGGGTCTGCAACAAAGTTGCAGACCCGGTCGGACCGGGTCGGGTCGGGTCTGACCCGACCGGCCCGGTTCGACCAATTTTGTCTAATTGAGCCCCAAATAAACCCATTTTCATGAAATTGATGACAAAATCGGACTCCTTGGCATGTTTTTCATCAAATAGGGGTATTGTCGTGAATCAATTTATTGAAATTTAATGAAAACCCCAAATTACCCTTTAGGATCCGAAAATGATTTTCGCCAAATTGAGGACCCAAACGATCGAATTAGTCCAAATTAAGGCCACCAGTGGATTCAGAATGATGAAAACTATAGGGTAGGGACCAGTGGATTCAGAATGATGAAAACTATAGGGTAGGGATGTTTAATTTGAATGGGTATGCCCACATGAAGTTTAATTTCAAAAATTGAGAAACCGGGGACTAAATTGAAAGAAAATTGTGCAATTAAGCCCATTTGGTTAAAATTGATCAAATTGGAGGGCAAATTGACCCAATTGCACTTCAAGACTTTAGAATCCAATGTCATAGCTTATAAAAAGTGGAAATTGAAAATTAAAAGACTCTAAAAGGAATTTTTGGGCTCGGTTCGGGTTTATGTTTGTTAAGGAATATAGTGACCCGAGCCGAATTTTTGAGATTTAAAGTGACACACTTGAAGAGGAAATTAAAACAAAATTATTGAATATTTTTGTGTATTTTTCTGACCATGAATGGTATTTTTCTGATTTTTTGGGTATTTTTATAATTAAATAAATTCGAAAAATATTATAAAATACCAAAAAATATTTTTTGTTCAAAATTGGTTCCCGAGGCTAGGCCAAGGCATCCAAAGTTGATTTTGTGATTTTATGACCTTTGTTTGATATTTTTAATTAATTTTAAAGAATAAAAATCACAATAATATATGGTCAAAAATTAGGTGTCAACAAAACCCCCAAGTGCAAATTGATGTGTCTCCTCCTCATGAGAATCCACGACTTGCATAACCTGTCTGGATGGACATCTTCAAATGGTGTATGGCCAGCGGCTATATTGGTATGGCTCTCGGCGACAACTAACCCACTGGATTGCTCGATATCGGCCGCTCGTAGTAGGATTGAACAAGGGATCGACGTTGGGAGAGACAGGTGGCTGGATGATGGCACATCGACGTGTCTAGAACACATGCGGGAGTTACTCTTATTCTCTCAGCTTCTCCGGATTTTTTTCTCGGATCTTCTCACAAAAATCCCCCGCCCTCCAAAGAGCTCCGCCGACGCATATCCTCTCCGAATACGCTCCTCTTTTTATTATTTATTCATGTTGCTTCTTTTCAGGTGATCTTTTTTCTTTTTTCTTTGTTTAATCCTCCTTTTAGCTTAGTTGGATGGAGGCCCCCCCCCCTCGAAAAAGAAGCCACGCTCGTATGTCACATGTTCATCTATTAAAAGCTCCATTCTTTATTCTTTTTCACTTGCTTTTTGGGAGTTGATCGTGCACTTTTAGCAATATTCCCTCATAGAAAGAGCATGGATTCCAGCGCCTCCACACAAACCCTCTTCTTTTTGGTCTGCCATTGCGACCAACTTTGATTTTTTTAAATTATTATTTTTTTTAAATTAATTAATTTTTTTTATAAATTTTATGAAAATAGACTAGGAAAGACTGATCAAAATTTAGGTGTCAACAGAAGGGTAAAGTCGTAATTTTGGACAAAGATGAAAACTGAAAATCTCAAATATTAGGGTTGGTCGTCCACCTGACCCAAACCCTAACTTCAAGCAATTTTCAGAACTCGATTGAGACAAGAAAGACGATTTTCCCATCGAAGGGCAAAATCGTCATTTTGAGAAAAGAGGCGGGACTCGAAAACCCAAATCTAAGAATTGGTCGTCTAATCGACCTTAATCATCACCTTGGCATTATCGGCCTTATCTAGCATGCACAACAGAGGCGACTTACCCCTAAAGGGTAATGTCGTCAAGTCTCGGAAAGTTGGATAAGAAACCCCAAAAATAGGGTTGACCAGTTGTCTGTGGTCAACCCTCGATTTTTGGGGATTTCTGGAGTGTCTAGGATTTTCCCACAATTTGTCCACATTTGTTTGGAATTTCCTGGAATTTTCTAGCATTTTTTGGATTTTCTAGGATTTTTCTGATTTTTTTTTTATTTTTAAAATCATTTTCTGATTTTTTTATTTAAAAAATATTATTCGGGTCGGGTCGACCCGACCCACTCGGGTCGGAACCCGGCCCAGACCCGGATCCGTGAAATCGAAGACCAAAACGACGCCGTTTGATGCTTTTTTATTTTTGAATTGTCGAATTTGATCTAACGGCCTTCATTGCGCCGCGTGGCTGACTCAGGGTCTTCGGATTGACTTACCGAAACCTACGGCTCAGATTGAATGGAGACTCGACCAGGGCCGTCTGATTTAATTACTTAAATCTACGGCCACGATTAGAACGTGGAACCTGATCTGAGCCGTCTATTTTCATTAACCTAAAAACGACGTCGCCTAATCCTTCCTCTAAACGGCACCGTTTCTTATTCTGATTGATTTTACGATTAAAATCATTTTCGAATAATCCTAATTTCTAATCGGACGGTCACCATTTATTAGATTCGATTATTCTCGGCCGTTGGATTCTTTTATTTGAATAACAAACTCAACGGCCATGCTGACTGGGCTAACACGTGGACTAATCATGGGATGACATCTGGACATTTGACTAGTTGACCGCGCCATGTGAGCTTCATCTTCAACCTCGCGACTCCGGCGGAATGGACGGCTGTGGTTCTCCGATGATGATCTGACGATGAACTCTCGATGAAATCTCATGAAACTGACGGGAATCGATTCGCAATCATCTCTATCTTAACATATCTTAGAATGGAGGCAACCTACTTGCAGAATCGAGAGTATCGCACGAACTGCCGAGTACGGCCATGGAGACTCAATCGCACAGGTTACGCTAAATCAGATCAATTCTTTCACGGATTAACATGGCAGGAGGTTCAGGAGACTTACCTCAGGCTTCGATTGAGCCCGTTCGACCCAGGTTTGGCTGGGCAAGAATCGGCTGTGGAGGTTAAGTGTGAAGACTCGATTCAGGGGTTGTGAACGAAATCGATGCAAAATCAAGACGCGAACATGGTCAGTGATGTCCAAGGAACGAAAGGCACACACTAATTGTATGAATGATTAAGGAATGCGCGAATCGCCATGAAAGCTTGAAGAAAAACTCGGGACTGAGACTCACCTGTTCTTGCGATTTCACTGGGCGCGGCCGGCGGCGATCGCTTCAGGAGACTCTGGGCGATCTCTCGGCGACCTCGTGGAGCTTTGGTTTTGCCTCGGAAGGCCAAACCGGCGCTCTGCAATTTTGAGCTCCAACCTTCGACCACCGCGAGGGAAGGTGAGCTCTTTCTATCTCTTTCTTTCTCTCTCTCGATTCAGTTTCTTCTCCTCGAACTGAATCCAACCACCTCCCTCTTCGCGAAGGCCTGTTAGCTTATATAGCTTGTTTGATTTTTGGCGCCGAACGGTGGATCTCCAACTGACTTGGTTTGGCACGTGTAGTCACGTGCAATTGGGTCAAAACGAAGTCGGGGAAGATGGGCATTTCGCTCAGTCCCTTTTGGTTCCGCGGTGAGCTTCATTTCGCACGAATTTGGCAAGGATTTGAGCTGTTTTTGCCTTTGTTGACTTTTGCAGGTCCGAAGGTTTGACTGGCCGATTGCTCCCTCATCCGGCGACGTCGGATAGTGCCGTCGATGTCAATCGACGGGGGAAGATGAGAGGAACAAAACGCCCACCGTTCCTCTTTCAATTAGTTGCGAATTGACCTTCAATTTGGTCTTGGAAACTTAGTCAGTCATTGTTCATCTGCACGGAGGCTCGGCGGGGAAGATGACACTGTTCTGGACCGGTTCGACCGGTCCGACCGCCGGTCTGACCGGTCTGAACCGGTCCCGAATAGATTTTTTCAAATTAAGCCCAAATTAATGGGAACATTTTGCAATTGAACCTCATAATCGAATCTAGGGCATGAATTCTATCTAGAAATATGGTTTTGCCCAAAAGTTTTCATCAATTTCTACAAAATCCCAAAATTCTCATTTGATTGGAAATTGGGGATCGTGTAATTGAGGGTGCATATGATCAAATTGAGTTAAACCACGTATGCCAATCGATTTAAAATGGTGAAATCCATTGGGTAGCATGTTCAATTTGTAATGATAGTCCTTGAATTGAAAGTAATTTCGATTATGCTCAATTTCAAGGACTAAAATGCAATTATGTTTGCAATTGAACAATTTTCCGAGCAATTAGGTCAAATTGAAATATGGGACAATTAGATTGAATGTCAAGATCTTAAAAAATGCCAAAATTGCAAATTAAAAGACTCAATTGTTATTTTTTTGACGAATTTAACCCTGTACGTTACAAATAAACACACAAAATTAAACTTGAATTTCGACTCTTGATGAGGTCAAGATGACAAGGGATTTAAAAGAAAAATATTGACTATTTTCCTATATTTTTGTGACCTCAAATTCCATTTTTGTTGATTTTTCTAGTATTTTCCTATTTTCTAAAAATACTAAAAAAATGTGAAAAATATGAAAAATTATTTTTTGGTCAAGAATGGTTCCTTGGGCTTGGCCAAGGCCACCAAAGTTGATTTTGTAATTTTTTGACTTTTTATGAATTTTTTGTGATTTTTTTTTAAAAATAAAACTGAAAAAGACTTGGTCAAAAATCAGGTGTCAACAGATAGAACGGATCATCTTTCCTCGAAACCAGTATTTGTTTTAGAGGAAACCTTTGAATAGAACTTCGCGGAATAATCGCACAAAATGATGATGATGATGAATGAATGACGAACATAACAATTATTGTATCTAATGCAATGGTCAATGCTTTATATATTTATAGAGAGTGAATCAAAGAGTCACGAAGACATGGATTCATCGAAAGGGTTTGTCGACGAAAAAGTACAATTTCGTCGAAATGATTCGACGAAATGTCACGAAATCGTACGGTTTCGATGAAACGTTACCAAGTTGTACAGTTTCGTCGATTAAGGATTGCGAACCGGAACAACTCTTCATTTCTCATTCAACTTTTTATGGGACTTTGAGACCAAAATTCCAACAATTATATGCTTTGTGGAATCGAGAAGATCAATAAGCTAACATCGTCAATAAAGGTAGTTGAATTTCAGTGACAGTTTCAGAAATTGTATAGGATTTGTAGGACTACTAGAGGAAGCTCGTGACTAAAGCAGAGTTTCAAATTCTCATCTTAAAAAGACGAGAATTGATTAGTAGAAAGAATCACCCCATCATCAAACTTTTCATAGCATTTGACGCCTTTGTTTTGGTGCTTCACATATTGACTAATACTTCAGATGTTGCGCGACTTGGGAGTCAGGACGATGAAGCTGATGACGAACAACCCGTCAAAGTATGTGGGGCTTAAAGGTTATGGCTTGGCTATTGCTGGGACTCCAATAACAAAGGAGAACAAGAGATACTTGGAGACGAAACGCTCCAAGATGGGGCATGACTACGGTGCGGAAGTCAATGGTCGCTTCAGCAATCTCATAAGCAAAAATGGCAAGCCGAGTAGTACTGTTTTTTCTGATCCGGCTGCGTCCGACTCATAGGAGCAGCTGGATAGTTTGATTGCTAATGATTTATTTGGGGGGATACAGGCAAATTCACTGACGGATGGTATTATTACTTCATTTTTTAAGCCCTAAGGTCAAGAACATTGGGATACCTGGCGACCATGAGTTCTGGAAATTTTACGGCGATTCAGGTTTATAATTGTTATAAAATTCATAATTGTTCTCTTGATGTCATTCATCCATTTTGTAAGGCGAAATGGGGAAAGACTAGCCTCTTATTGAAACTTCCTTTTGTGTTATTGATGGTTGGCAGGATTAATGTTTATTCACCTTTCCTTGAATCTATTTGTACTGATCTCCAGAAACCACATGCATTTTTCATGAAAACAGAGTTGGTGCAGGACATGCTTTCCTTCCTCTTCTGTGACCACCTCAATGGTGACAGATATTACTCGTATGAATACACTAAAATCTTCTATTAGATCAACTCTCCACGCCACGAATGAGTTCAATTTATACTTCGTGAATAACGATACATGTACCCGGAATCTCGGAAGATGCAATTTCCATGTGTAATGTTCACTAGTCTCCAAAAAACACCTGGAAATACATAAGCATTCAATTTCTTGCTTTCTTTGATCTGATTAACTAAACAAAACATATAGAGGCAGAGATTTTTCTGTAGGGATACCAAAGTTCACGCCTAAGTCTCGACATTCTTTCTGAAAATGGTGACTTTTGAGTTCAATATTATCAATAAGGGGGGCGGGGAATGCCGTTGCAATGATGGCTCTTTCCCCAATTATTTTTTACTTTTTATTTTGGCCTTATAGCTGTTGGGCAGCGGGTTGGAACTGGCCCGAAACCGCCTGAGGGGCCGGGCCGATTTTGGTCAACGGGTCGGTTCCGGGCCCAAACCGGCCCATGGCCATGCCTAACCGTAAGGGCATTAGTTTTAATTAATTAGTGTAACCAAGTTCTCAAATCCATAACTTTTGATTCGCAGAAGTAAAATAGTTTTCTTAGGTTTCTAATCAACCTAACAAAAATGCTTAGTAGCAGCTCCAAATTTTAAATCATTTAAGTAAACCAAAGTTGCGATTTGGTAGGGTTTGGGAGAGTCCGTATTATGTTAGCCAATAAATTAACCTAAATTTTTAGGTCGCCACAGGGCAAGAGCGAGAGACAAGTTGCTATAAGCGGGAATTTGCTAGGCAGAAGACATAGAAATTGGTTCAAAATTGTTCTGTCCCAGTAGGAGATTGTCCATGTAAAGCATGAAGAAACACAACTAAAGCAGCAGCTGCTGTGATGTTGTATCTCTGACCTCTGGATCTGGCTGCAGCTGCACAGCCTTTTCGAAAGAAAAATACAAGAGACAAAAAGGTTTGTTTACCAAACCACAAATTAGTTAAAGAAATATCAAAGAAAAGATTGCATTTTGGACAAAGAACTATCATATAAGGCAATAAAACCTACTTGCTACAAAAGATTAAAAATAAAAGGGCTGACCAGAAGGAAAAATAAAATAAAAGAGAAGTCAAGATGAAAACTTTATGATATACATAAACTGAAAATGCACGGCAAAAACTCACTGATCTAGGAACACCAAATTGTTGAATAACATGCCACTTAAATCAGGTTTATCTGTGCAATACCTGATGAGTACGCCCAGTTTCTCAACGCCACTCAGCCAAAGCGGAGCTTCCACCAGCAGCAAGCACTTCAATTACTTTTGTACCTATAAAAGCCCGTAATTCAAGAATTATGATACGCAATAGACCTCCTAAAGTCTAAAGGGCAATTTATGACGATCTTATTAACAGATTAAAACCCCAACATTCCCATGGAATATGACATAATTATCGAGTAATTAGAGTGTAATTATGACAACTCACTCAACTACCAAATTAGAGCATCCATGAATCACCTACTAGCAGCATAACGTGCCTGATCCCCAATGCTTGGTCCTGGAATAGCAGCCATGAGAATACGGTTGTTTGTATCACGACCAATTGGAACCTCAATGCGGCCAGATGTTGCAGAAGGAACCCCAGATGTAAGACCGACGCATGCTCTCTGTTGACACCTAAATTTCCACTAAATTTTTTAGTCATTAATTTGCGTAAAAAAAAATCAGGAATTATTTTTTAGTTCCTACCAAAAATAATTAACTAATCATTCATATTTAATTTTGTGATTCATGCATATCATTTGCATTTTAATTTGGACCGGCGGTGGACGGGGTTTAAGTGATGGAGGTTCTGGGTTTAATCTGATAAATCAAAGCCCATGCATTGGATGTACGGCCAAGTCCTTTAATCATTTATCTGGTCGAAATTGTGTGCGTGGGGTAGTTGAATTTGAACAGATTATGGGAATTAACTGGTCAGTTATACTAAGATTTTTTTTTAAATTATTATTTGGCGCAACTCCACGCGATTTTCAGGAAGAAATCCGAAACTGTGGGATATCAAAAGTGATCTAATCGACGGTAATCACTCTAGGCGTGATTGAAGACTACTTCGCGGCAGGCAAATGTCGAGCAAAAAGCCAGTAAAAGTCATAAAAGATTGCTGAATCCCCGTGATCAACGAGACAAAGGGATAGAAAAAAAAAAGTGAGAAGAGGGTCTGACACCATTGTGAGAAGAGGAGTTCTTGTCTCCTCTCGGTGAATACAGATTCATCTCAGACGATACTCAAAGGCACCCCCACCTCCAGCCTCGGTCTTCACCAACGATTAGGCATGGGATCCCGTTCTCATCTTGATCGAGCAGCCACTGCTTCTAAGATAAAATCTGCATATTTGAAAAGATTTTCATCTCTAAAGTAATCTATCTTTAATAAGTTAGGGTTTAGGCAGATTTGCACCCTAAAAGGATAATTATCTTTAGGCATAGTTTTATTTATAGTCATTTATTAAGGGCAGCGCTATTTCCACTCCTTGGATGACTTAAACACTCCATTTCACAATATATTGACTATGTTACCCTTCGATGTGGGACCCATTTTATTTTTTCTTTTCTTTTTTTCTTCCACTTTCCTTTTTCTTGTTCTCACTTGCATTGAAGTGTATCGCAAATTTCTTTATCTTCCTCGTCTAAGATCTCTATGCACACCAACCAATAGGTTTCAAGCGGAATGCCTTTGAAATTAGAATATCTCGATGACTTCCATAATTATTCGGTTGGAGTAATATGAGAAATCTATTCGTGATTTTTAAATTTCGAATGAGAAGTCATTTTTGCTACGAATGTTTATGAATTCAGTCGAATATCTCATTGCTCGAATTTACCAGAGTTAACAGCTCTTTGAGATTACTCATTTAAAAAAAAAAATCAGATCACGAAAGCATCAAAGACTATATCAACAAAATCATTCTAGAAATAGTCTCGTTCACGTTAAGAATACGAATTCTCATCTCTAGTAATTATTGAATAATTCAAAAACAATATGTTTGGAGTTGATACAATTATTTTACCGCATTTGTTGATTTTTTTCTTGTCGTTCATCCTCAAATTAGGGGAGGCGGCGTCATCCTCATAATCGGGAGTTCATAATTAACAAAACCACAAAAAAAAGGAAGTGGAAGAAAAATAAGAAACAAATAAAATAAAACCTAAATGGGCCCCACATTTGAGTCTGATCTATAATTCTAAAGGAGGAAAAAGAAAGGGGTAATATGGTCAGTACATTATGAAATGGAGTGTTTAAGCCAAATTGGGAGTGAAAAAAGCGCGACCCTTTATTAATCCTAAAATACAAAAAATTAAAACAAGCTTGCCATGTCATTTGCATGATTGGTTTACATTACATAGAATTTTCATTTTTAGGTCTTTAATTCGTGCATCATGTAGTTAATTAGATTGTAATTGCGTGTCATCTAGGTTAGCCATGTAATTAATTAAATTAATTTCACATGCATGCTTAGGATTTTCTTACATTGGATTTAATTCATTTGCATCTTAGATTAAATTCATGCATTGCATATAAGTTAGTCTTTATTCCATTAAAAAGTGAAAATTCAAAAGTGACAATAATTCTGTGGCGCATGCTTCTTGCAATTACCATTGATTTTTGGATGTTCATTGTCCACCACCCGCATGAGAACCTTTGTTAGTGATTTAGGCTAAAATCAATTAATATTGCGGGACATTTTTTTTTTCATGAAATAAAAATGGTATCGAAAGGGCGCCGGAGTAATCTAGTGTAATGAAGTCTCCGGCTTAGAATCTTTGGTTCGTAGAAGTAACTTAGTTCTTACACTAATTTACTCAGGTTTCTAATCAACCTGCCAAAAATGATTTGTAACATCCTCGACCCGACCCCAATGGTGTGCTAATAAGTAGCGCCATTTAGGGAACGGAGCCGGTCGCGTCGGCAGGTGAGGTTCTTTGACGTCACAGATACATCGATCTCAACTCGTCCCACGATATTGCTAGACATGTTTACTTAATTCAAGCAATTCTTAGTTCTCGTTAAAACAACTACACACATAGCTAGCAACATGTGGACAAACATACCATTTTATTAGCATAACGTCCATTTTATTCACATCGCTACACTAGCATATGCTTCTATTTATATTATATAAGTCTACGGGATAGGACAAGGCTACACCAATCTTCTCCAGTGGTGTGTACCTCCAAAAATTGCCCTTCGAGAGTCGTCCTTACTTCACGAAAACAAAAGTCGCCCTGCTCCGATCCATCCTATATGTCGTGCCGTCATCCACAATTGTTGAAACCCAGTAGTCCGTCGAAATCCCTTATTGGTCCGATGAGGTCTCTACCAAGCACCAAGTACCACATTACGTATCGATGAGGGACCCAATGCTCGAGTCCCTCCTCCATATATATGGTGGTGAGGTAGCAGCGAAAGGTGGTGTCGTGCTCTACACCCACTACATCTGTATGTAAGATCTCGATGGACATAACAAGACCGAAGCAATGTGGAGGGTTGGTGGCCGTACCTATAAGTCTGAAAATTTAAAGGAATGAGAACAACATTTTAGTAAGCAAAAATCTAAATTTATGTTAGGAAGTTAGCTAACATTAAATTTAGGAGTCATGCAAAAATTGGCAAGAACATCACTTAACCATTCGGTCATGTAGACTTTTGTAGGCAAACATGCAATTTTCATCATTTCATATACATTCCATGCTTTTCACAGGCCCACTCGGCCTGCAATTTTAATATATCAAGCCATCCAATAGGACAACCCATTCATGACTCAATAAATACTTTCGTCGTTCTAATCAATTCGTCCCATGATTATGGTTGACCTAGTCAAAGATTTGGGTAATGTCGACATAAGATTTTGTTTGACTATTCAAAGATTTCCTAATCATTATCGTGATCTTTTTCGAAACTCGTGCCTATGAGGTGTCAAATAATCTAGGTGCCACTTGTCTTTGAACGGAAAATCCATGTAGTTTCATTGTATCGTAGGAGTTACCCGTGTCGAGGATCGGATTGAGTTTCTAGACTTTTCAATCATGGCCGCTTCTCAACAGAACCATGGTGGAGGCGTGGTCGGGACATTGTCGGACACGGACGGGTGAACCGAATGGCATGGCCAAGCATGTTGCCTGGTGTGTCCCATCACCGCCGAGTATGAGCACTTTCATATCTGGTTCAGTTTGAGGTTGGAATCACCCATTCTCAAATCAAGCGTCCAATCCTTTCTAACCAAATCGATCCATATTGTCGCGACCCTCTCGCGGAGCGCGGAGGGTTAATGGGCCGCCCGATCGCTGGCTGGATCGGACGCGGGCCTCTCCCAAGGCCCATTTCCCAAGTCGCAACTGCTGGATGTACGTGGTCGACCTTCAGTGCGGTCTAGTGACATGTGAAAAAGTATACATGCCAAGGAGTCGCCACCAATCGTTTCGTGGAGGGTACGATCGGAAACCCTATCGAATAGTTGGGAGTGGTCTATTCGATCCTGCGGAAACCAGAGAAGTGGGTTCGGGGACTTAGTTACGTCAACTGTCAGAGTTGACGCCCTTTCGGTACCTAAGCTGAATGGTTTATCTGATCTTAGGATTTCATACAAACGAGTGGGGTACAGATCTTAAATCTAGGAGTTCATACATATGGGAATATCTACCCTATCACTCACAATCATTAAAAATAAGTGCGCAAATCAAGGATCCAATACATGCGGATAAAACACATGAAATCAACATGGCATCCCTAATGAGGCCCTATTAGCCTAGAGAAGTATCAATCAAGGTTTAGGAGTAATTTGGACATGATTCGCCCATGAGGGGCAGAATCGTAATTTTGAATAATTCGGAGAAAATTTACCCTCAAAAGGGTAAATTTGTCATTTTAGACGAATTGGGAAGTCAGAAGACAGGGGAAATAGGATTGGCCATCAATCCAATCCATTTCCTATTTTTCTGGAATTTCCAGGATTTTTCTGGAATTTAAAAGTGATTTTACCCTTGGAGGGGTAAAGTCGTCATTTTGGACAAAGATGAGAACTAAAAAGTCTCAAATATTAGGGTCGGTCGTCCACCTGACCCAAACCCTAACTTCAAGCAATTTTCAGAACTCGATTGAGATAAGAAAGACGATTTTCCCTTTAAAGGGCAAAATCGTCATTTTGAGAAAAGAGGCGGGACTCGAAAACCCAAACCTAAGAATTGGTCGTCTAATCGACCCTAATTCTCACCTTGACATTATCGGCCTTTTCTATCATGCACAGCAGAGGCGACCTACCCCTAAAGGGTAATGTCGTCATATCTTGAGAAATTGGATAAGAAAACCCAAAAATAGGGTTGACCAGTTGTCTGTGGTCAACCCTCGATTTTTGGGGGTTTCTGGAGTGTCTAGGATTTTTCCACAATTTTCCACAATTTTTTTGGAATTTTCTGGCATTTTCTAGCATTTTTTTGGATTTTCTGAAATTTTTCCGATTTTTTTTTTATTTTTTAAAATCATTTTCTGATTTTTTTTTATTATTTTTTTTTAAAAAAATGATTCGGACCGGGTCGACCCGACCCACTCGGGTCGGAACCCGGCCCAGACCCGGACCCGCGCGTGCCCTAGCTCCAAAACGACGCCGTCCCCTCCTTTGAATTATCGGACTTGATCTAACGGCCTTCATTGCGCCGCGTGGCTATTCCACGTCCACTGGATAACCTGACTGGAATCTACGGTTCAGATTAGGCGAAGACTCGATCAGGGCCGTCTGATCAGATTACTTAAACCTACGGCCACGATTAGATTCTAAGATTCGATCTAGACCGTTGATTCACACTTACCTAAACGACGCCGCACGGCCACTAACCTACACGACACCGTTTCGGCTCGTTTTAATTTTCCAATTTTAAAACGTTTTTCGAATAATCCTAATTTCTAATCGGGCGGTCACCATTTATTAGACTCGATTATTCTCGGCCGTTGGATTCTTTTTATTTGAATAACAGACTCAACGGCCATGCTGACTCGACCTCCACGTGGACCAATCACGTGTTGCCACCTAGACCTTTGACCTATTGACCGCGCCACGTCAGCTTCGTCTTCAACCTCGCGACTCCGGCAGAATGGACGGCTGTAGTTCTCCGGCGATGATCGTGCGGTGAAATCTTAATGGAATCACTCGAGACCAACGGCGATCGACTCGTAATCATCTCTAGTTTAACATATCTGAGAATTATAGCGCATCGTTCACAAAATTGCAAGCATCGAGCAAGGTGCCGAGTACGGCCATGGAAGCTCAATCATACGATTCACTCGAAATCAAAGAAATTCAGTCACAGAATAACACCAATGGAGGTTCAGAAGACTTACCTCGAGCTCCGATTGAGCTCGCTCGGCCCAGATTCGGCTGGGGAAATATGAACAGTAGCTCGACAATGGAGGTTGGATTTGAAGACTCGATTGGGCATGTTAAGACAAAACCGACGCAAACAAGATGCGCGATGATGGTCAGTGATGTTCAGGGAATGAAACGCACACATTAATTGTATGAATGATTAAGAAATGTGCGAATCGCCATGGAAGCTTGAAGAAACACTCTAGACTGCAACTCACCTGTTCTCGCGGATTCCTTGTGCGCGGCCGGCGGCGATCGATTCCGGGGACTTTGGGCGACCTTCTGGTGGCCTCGTGTGGCTTTGGTTTGGCCTGGGAAGACCCAACCAGCGCCCTGCAATTCGAGCTCAAATTCTCGACGACGGGGGTCGGAGAACGAGCTCTGCTTCGCGTTTTTTCTTTTTCTCTTGATTCAGTTTCAACTTTCACAACTGAATCTGTAATCCCCTTCAACAGAAAACGAACGCAGGCTTTTATAGCTTTTAGAATTTTGGCGCCGAATCGGGGACGGCCAACTGACTTGAATAGCACGTGTAGCCACGTGCGATTGGGTCAAAACGAAGTCGGGGAAGATGGGCATTTCGCTCAGTCCCTTTTGGTTCCGCGGTGAGCTTCATTTCGCATGAATTTGGCAAGGATTTGAGCTGTTTTCACCCTTGTTGACTTTTGCAGGTTCGAAGGTTTGACTGGCCGATTGCTCCTTGTTCCGGCGGCCATTGATCGTCGTTCTAGCTCCAATCGACGGTAAGTGATCTAAGGAACTAAACACCCACCATTGTGTCTTCAATTGAGGTCGATTGGCCCGTCAATTTCCCCGTTAAAGTTCGTCCATTTACTGTTCATTCGCGCAGGTGCTTGAGGTAGGTGACGACACTGTAGCGGACCGGTTCGACCGGTCCGACCGGCGGTCTGACCGGTCAGAACCGGTTCCAATTCACCATTTTCAAAATTAAACCCAAATTAATGGGGAAATTTTGCAATTGAACCTCAAAATCGACTCTAGGGCATGAATTCTATCTAGAAATATGGTTTTGCCCAAAAGTTTTCATCAATTTCTACAAAATCCCCAAATTCTCATTTGATTGGAAATTGGGGATTGTGTAATTGAGGGTGCAAATGATCAAATTGGGTTAAACCACCTATGCCAATCGATTTAAAATGGTGTAATCCATTGGGTAGCATGTTCAATTTGTAATTATAGTCCTTGAATTGAAAGTAATTTCGATTATGCTCAATTTCAAGGACTAAAATGCAATTATGTTTGCAATTGAACAGCTTGTCCGAGCAATTAGGTCAAATTGAAATGGGGGACAATTAGATTGAATGTCAAGATCCTATAAAATGCCAAAATTGCAAATTAAAAGACTCAATTATTATTTTTTCTTCAAATTCAATAGTACGGGTTACAAAGGAACACCTAAAATTGAATCTGATTTTGATTTTTTTGTGAGGTCGAAAATACAAGGGATTAAAAGGAAAAATATTGGATATTTTTCCATATTTTTGTGACCTCAAATACTATTTTTCTTGATTTTTTAAGTGTTTTTCTATTTTCCAAAAATACTAAAAAATATGAAAAATATGAAAAATTATTTTTTGGTCAAGAATGGTTCCTTGGGCTTGGCCAAGGCCACCAAAGTTGATTTTGTAATTTTTTGACTTTTTATGAATTTTTTTATGATTTTTCAAAAAATAAAAATGAAAAAGGCTGGGTCAAAAATCAGGTGTCAACACATATCATGTCTGTAGTCGCCTCATGCTTGGCCGAGAGCTACCGCGAAATTGGCACCTCAACCGAATGTGCAATCGAACGATACTAAAGTAGGATCGCTCATAGACAATAAATATTCAAGCATTGGAACTGATCAGGACTCGCTTGTAGATGGTTTTCCACGATTGGTGAACTATCTCTGACCCTGCAGTTCCATTCGTAGCTCGTCTATTGTTGTCGACACCTGTGTGGACCCTAAAATTGGGATGCTACATGATTAGTGGCGACTACAATTTAAAGAATCTTTTGCATGTTAATTATTTGGAACTATAAGTTACGATTTGATATGGACTTGGGAGAGTACGAATTATGTTAGTTAATAATTAACCTCATAATCCATTAAAATTGAAATTTTAGTCAATTTTTAGGTCGAGATACACTCTCTAAACGGTATGCATCTTAAATTGCTCCGACAAATGGGAATGTGAAAGCTCATTCTATATCATTGAGGAAGATACTGAGTAGGAATTCTACTATTGAAAGTAAAGCGGAAATATCAGGAAGAAAGTAAAGGGGAAATATCAGGAAGAACGGTTACCTTTGCAACAACTAGCAATCCACTACTTACTTCCTTTGTCCAATATGTGAACAATGCCTGGACGCACGAAACCTCCACGTTTAGGTGAGTCAAATCTTTAGTAGAAGTTTCACAAGCTTTAGAGCTACTAGACTATTGGAAATTAAACCAAATTCTTGAGACTTATTGACAATTCAATAGATTAGTTATCGATGGACTTCGCACTCACCAAGACGTGGATATTCGATGAACGCATGAAAAGTCAATCAAAGAGCTTTTATTGTTTTGTTTGTTTTCGATGAGTCTTTTCATATTTCTAGGATTAGTTAATGTCTTGCAAGTTCCTATAAGTCTATCACTTTGGAAATTTAGATAATTTATGAGTTAGTTGAGTCGTGTAATTAAAGAGTTATTGCATTCTGCCTATATGAAGGCTCCTGTAATTGTTTTGATCATGAGAATATGAGAGTATGAAATCACAAAAAAATTTGTCATCTCGAGTTGTGTAAATCTAGCTTCCTCTTCGTATTATTCCCATCAAATTGGGATAAGAGCTTTACAGTTCGTGATAATGGCCTCAGCAAATACTCAGCTTCCTCTTCAGTATCCCCGCCTTATCAAAGAAATCTATGGTAACTGGGTTTCGAGAATGAAAGCTCTACTTGGCACCTATAGTGTTTGGGATGTTGTCAATAGCGGCTATGATGAGCCAAACGACGAAGCCACCATGATTCAAAATCATAGGAATACCTAGGAGAAGATTCGATCATAAGATCAGAATGCATTTTCAATCATCTATCACGCTTCTACGTCGAAAGAGGCATGGGAGATCCTTCAAATCATACACCAAGGTGTAGAGAAAATGAAGAAGATTCGCTTCCAAACTTTAAGAGGCCAGTTCTAGGTAATTTATATGAAAGAATCTGAGTCGATTTTTGATTATTTCATAAGAGTTTTAGCAATTGTAAATCAGATGAAATGAAATGGCGAAGACATTCCCGAGTTCAAGTTGTTGAGAAGATTCTTTTATCTGTAGACAAAAAGTACGACCACATTGCAGTTGCAATCGAGGAGTCCAAAGACCTTGATGCCATGACGATCGATGAGCTTTAGGGTTCGTTACAAGCCCATGAAGAAAGACTCAGAAGAAATAAGCATGAGTCGATGGAGGAAGTATTCCAAGCTCGGTTGTCCATCCAAGATGAGAAAGAGGAAAGAAGAGAACCTGTGCAAACTCGAAACACTAACCAAGCGTGGTCGAGGTCGAGGCCGAGGTCAGTTTCAAGGAAGAGGTCGTGGATGAAGCAGAGGAGAACTTGCTCGCAAAGACAGTGTCTATCATAATCAAATGCTTGTTCGTGGAAGAGAGAGAAGCTCGAGAGGCTGATGGTATGATAAATCTAACATTCGATGTCATCATTGCAATAAACTGGGTCATTATGCTTCTGACTATTGACAGAAAGAAAGTAGCAAACTAGAAGAGAAGGCAAATTTGGTGAACAATGCTGATAATGTTCTTTTATTGACATTCAAAGAAGATGGAGGAGAAAAGAGTGATACGTGATACTTGGACACTGGAGCAAGCAACCACATATGCAGGAGAAAGAGATATTTGTCGAGTTAGATGAGACAGTCAAAGGAAAAGTCTCGTTCGGTGATAATTAAAAAATTCTTGTCGAAGGCAAATGTACAATCTGGATTTGTTTGAAGAATGGTGCACTTCAAATTATTTCTAATGTTTATTATGTTAAAAAATGTCAAGCAATATCTTGAGTTTGGGACAGCTTCTAGAAAAAGGGTATACTGTGCACATGAAAGATCTTAGCCTTGTGCTAAGAGATCAAAATAATAAGTTGATTACATCCATGAAGATGTCGAAGAACATGATCTTCACTCTCAGTCTCTCAATATAAAACATGAAATGACTTGTTGCTTAAAATCATGCGTGGATGATTCTTCATGGTTGTGGCATCTCAATTGTGGCGGACTCAATATGTTTTCTCGCAAGAAGATGGTTTATGACTTACCACATATTGATCATCTTGATCAATTATGCAAAGGATGTGTCATCGGCGAGCATTCCAGAACTAGCTTTTTAAAAGAAGCAACTTAGGGTTGATCCATTCTGATGTGTGCGGTCCATTCATGCCTTAGTCATACGGTAATGATCGATATTTCATTATATTTATTGATGATTTTACTCGGAAAATTTTGGTATATTTTTTGAAGGAAAAATCGAAAGTGTTTGAAACTTTCAAACAATTCAAGAAATTGGTCGAAAAGGAAAATGACTATTTGATTAAAACCGTGAGAATTGATCGTGGAGGACAATTTATTTCCGCCACATTCCAAAAAGTTTTGTGAAGATTATGGTATTCGGTGTTTCCTGATGGCTTCTTGTTCTCTTCAACAAAATGGTGCGGCGAAATGGAAAAATAGAACCATTCTTAACATGGTTCGAAGCATATTGAAATGCAAAAATTTGCCCAAAGAACTTTGGGGTGAAGCTATTGTGTGTGCAGTCTATCTTCAAAATAGATGTCCTACAAAGGACTTGAAGGCATAACTTTACAAGAAGCATGGACCAGGAGAACACCCGATGTTTCACATTTGAGAATTTTCAAGAGCATTGCCTATGCTCATGTTCCGAATAAAAAAAGATCGAAGTTGGAAGATAAAAGCAAAAAGCTCATTGTTATCGGGTATGACTCTTCGTCGAAAGCTTACAAATTATTTGATCCTAACACTTTCGAAGTGTACATAAGCAGAGATGTCAATTTCGATGAAGATGCTTTGTGGGAGAACAATCCAAAAGATCAAATGAATGTTCATGGTGATTCCAATCAAATGGAGTTGAAGGATCAACCTTCACCTTCATCTCTAACATCACTTTCGATTCCGAGTTCATCATCGCCAACTTCTTCAAATGGTGTCGATAAACCGATAGCACCAAGATCGTGAAGATTGTCTGAGCTTTATGTTACCAATGAACTTCATCTTATGTGCCTTCTTGCAGAATGTGAGCCGATTGTGTATGATGATGCCGTAAAAGAAGAAAAACAGAGGAAAGCCATGAATGAAGAAATTGAAGCTATTGAGAAAAGTCAAACACGGCAACTTGCGGATCTTCCAAAGGACAGGAAAGTAATTGGTGTCATATAGGTCTACAAGGCGAAAAAGAATGAGAAATTACAAGGTATAAAGCTAGATTAATCACGAAAGGATACAAGCAAAAAGCTGGAATTGATCATGATGAAGTTTTTGCTCTCGTCATTCGTATGGAAACGATCATATTAATCATTTCTGTTGCTGCTCAAAATGCATGGCAAATTTATCAAATGGATGTCAAATCTACATTTTTAAATGGCATCCTTGATGAAGAAATTTATGTTGAACAACCTGAAGGGTTTCTGGCGAAAGGTCGAGAAGGTAAAGTGCTGAGGTTGAAGAAAGCTATATATGGGCATAAACAAGCTCCGAGAGCATGGAATCCCAGAATTGATGCCTATTTTAAGGCAAATGGATTTTCTCAATGTCCATATGAACATGCACTTTATTTGAAGTATGAAAAAGGTGATGTTCTTTTGGCTTGTTTATATGTGGATGACCTTGTTTTTACAGGAAATAATGCAGCAATGATCAATACTTTTAAGGCATCTATGGTGAAAGAATTTGAAATGACCGATAATGGTCTCATGAATTATTTTCTCGGCATAGAAGTGAAGCAAAATGCAAATGGATTTTTTATTTCCCAAAAAGGCTATGCAGAAAGCGTACTTGAAAAGTTCAACATGACGAACTGTACATTGGAAAATACAACAATGGAATGCGGTGTCAAACTTTCAAAGTTTGATGATGGTGTTGATGTTGATCCAACATACTATAGAAGCCCGATCGAGAGCTTGAGATATTTGACATGTACAAGGCCAGACATCTTGTACAATGTCGGAATTGTGAGTCGACATATGGAGAAACCGAAATCCTCTCATCTTAAAGCAGCAAAGAGGATACTTCGCTATGTCAAAGGTATTGTTTCTCACGGCTTGCATTATTATTCATCTCAAAATTTTCAGCTTAGAGTTTTTTCAGATAATGATTATGGCGGCGATGTTGATGATCGAAATAGCACTTCAAGCTTCGTATTTTTCTTATGTGACACTGCTTTCATATGATCATCGAAGAAGCAATCCAGTGTTACTCTTTTGACATGTGAAGTCGAACATGTTGCAACATCTTCATGTGTTTGTCATGCGATATGGTTGAGAAAACTGCTCAATGAAATCCATATGGAGCAAAAAAATGCGACAGAGATTTGTGTCGATAATGTTTCAGCCATTGCTTTGGCAAAAAAACCAGTTTTGCATGAATGAAGCAAACATATCGATGTTCGATATCATTTCATTCGAGAATATGTGATAGAAAAAGAAATTGAAGTGTCGTATGTAAAGACCAGAGATCAAGTCGAAACCATTTTTACTAAACCACTCAAAATTGATGCGTTTCGAAAATTCAAAAGTCTTTTTGGAATGATTGATGGAAGATAACTTGGTATAAGGGGGAGTTTTGTTGGAACTTAAACCAAATTCTTGAGATTTGTTGACAATTCAATGGATTAGTTATTGATGGACTTTGCCCTCACCAAGATGTGGATATTCGATGAACGCATGAAGAGTCGGTCAAAGAGCTTTTATTGTTTTGTTTGTTTTCGATGAGTTTTTTCATATTTTCTGGACTAGTTAATGTCTTGCAAGTTCCTAGAAGTCTATTGCTTTGGAACGTTAGATAATTTATGAGTTGGTTGAGTCGTGCAATTGAAGAGCCGTTGTATTATGCTTATATAAAGGCAAGTTTGTAATTGTTTTGAACATGGGAATATGAGAGTATGAATTCACAAAAACTTCTGTCATCTCGAGTTGTGTAAATCCAGCTTCCTCTTCGTATTATTCCCATCATAGACTCATTATCCGACACCTCCTCGCCCTGAGAAAGTTCTGTTTCTGAAAAAAGCAATTGTTGAAAGACTGCAATGATGAAGAATGGCACTCACAAGAGTTCCCGAAGCATTTCCAGGCGCTGGATGAACAACCTGGATGGTAAACAACAATACCAATTCAACTCTCAGGTTTTACCTCACTATGCTCAGTTCCAAGCTTAGAAATCACATAAACTATACTCAATGACAGAACCGAACCTTAATGACGTAGGTATGAAATGCAATCGAGCCTAAATTGCTGATGCACTATAATATGCTGCAAATTGAAAATTTTCGGGGAGAGAAATACACTGCTCTTTCAGCGACAAGATACACTTGGAAAAACAAATGATCCAAAAGATCTTATCCCACGTGCATATCTTTTAGGACGGTAATGGACGGTATGATACCTAACTTATATATGTACAAGCTAACAATTAGTCATCCAAATGGCGAGAGAAATTACCATGTGCGCAGGTTTGTTGGCAACAAGCACATGCCCATCTTCGTACGCTATGTCCACAGGTATATCCTCCGGCTCCGCCCTCCGAGGTTGCAGCACTGAGATCGCGCAATCAACCATATCTCCAGCTCTGACATTATGCGTGACCTGAAGATGAAGGAAATAACAATCCATGAATTTCAACCACCAAAATGCACTCGGCACGAAAAAAAAAATGTTCGAAGTTGGTGCTTCTTTACCTTATCGACGACGCGGCCATTGACAGAGACTAAGCCCGATCAAATGCTCAACTGGACGCAAGCTCTGCTGACGCCTTGTATCCGAGAGGAAATCCAGGCTTCAAGCCTGAGCTTGCTGGACTTCGCGACATCGTCCGTCTCCGGCAGCTTGACGCCGGCGTAACTGCTCGGTGGTGCCAGTGGGGAGACTGGTTTGCGGTTTTCGAGAGAATCGCGGTCATTCTTTGCTGAAGCGGAATGAGCTCTGAGAGCAGTGAGAAAGCCGGAGCGAGCTCGAATGCTAGGGTATCGGTGGAAGGAGGAGAAGAAGATGGTGAAGTGAGTCGCCGAGGAAGAGTACGCTACATTGCCGAGCAACATTCTCTCTTGGCAAGACGCATTTGGCTCTTTCTCAGATTTTGACATTAGTTTCAATGTCTCCTTCGTTGTAAATATATTAAAAAGTGGATGTTTCACCTTCCACTCTTTTTCCTCTTCTAAAGAGGATTGATTACGTACATTAAGGATGATTGACGAGGGTTGATTACGTACATTAAGGATGATTGGTGAAGATTAATTGCGAGGATTGATTACGTACATTAAGGAGGATTGATGATGATTGATGTTTAACCTTTCATATTACTTTCTTGCCTATAAATAGAGGCATGTGTAACTTGTTGAAGAGAATGGATATGAGTTGACATTCTGCTCCCACTTTTCTCTTGTCTCTTTTTTCTCTCATTATATTTCCGGTAGAGTTCTCTGAGTTGATTCCAGATCGCCGTTTTCTTTTACAACATCCTTTTCTTTTTTCCTTTTCTATTGAAGTTAATCAAAGAATTTTGTGGAGTAAAATCCAATTTTGTCAGGGAACGCCTTTCCCACTTCTATGTCTTATTTATTTTTTATAAGTGCACTAAAACTCATAAAATTTTTCAGAAAGGGCAATCGAGTAATAAAACTTATCACAAAAGTGCAATTGAGTCCTAAAACTTTCAAAAAACGAAATCAATAAAATTAGTCGATTTCACTAATTTAATAAATTTTACGACTTGATTGCACTTTTTGAGAGTTTTATGACTCAATTCAACTTTCAGGATAAGTTTTAGGACTTATCTGTATTTGTTGAAAGTCTTAGGACTTAATTATATTTTCGTGACAATTTTTGAAACTTTCAATGTACTTATCTTTTTTTCTTTATTTTTTTTGCTTTTTTAAAGTAAATGGCCAACAATTTTATTTATTCACTGTACCTAACCTTTTTTCTTAAACAAAAAAGTTGCAATGTTATCATTTACATCAATGTTTCGACCCCAAAAAAAAAATCTTTTACATCAATTACTTCTTGATTTCCTCCCTGGAATCTTGATGATCGCCTATATCATGTATAAAAATGGATTATCAAAGAATATCTTAACCTTCAACAAAACAATTTGGTGTAAATTATTGTAGATAAAAAAATATTTTTCATTTTTTCAAAATATTAATCATTGATTATCCTTGAAACAAGCACACTCTAAATTTACATTCCCAAGCTAAAATGAGCAGACTTTTCTTTTTCACATGTATTTTGATCATATTATGTATAAAAAAGTATTTACAACATTCCATAGATTAAGTTTTCGACTTTTTTTTTTTGGTAATGACTAATAATAAATGGACTAAATATTTTGACTGCGACTAATATCAGTATCCCCCATGTAGAGATGTCAATATGGGCCATTGACCCACTTTCTAACTCACTTTTATACAATTTGGTCATATTTGGGTTTACTAAATTTAAACAATGGGTCAAAAATTATAAAGTCTATTCAAATACGAATTTTAATGGGTTTCAGCTTAACCCATTTTCGATCCATTTTTGACCCATGGACTATAGATTTCCAAGCCCCATACTGCCACTTCCATCGCTTGCTCTCCATCGCTCACTACCTCCGTTCGCCCCTTTGTCGCTCACCCACTACTGCCACCGCTTGCTGTCGTCGCTCACCCACTACTGCCATGGCTTGCTCTCCACCGCTCACTACCTCCGAGAGATGCTATGCCACTTTGGGTGTGTATGATAACACTCATAGAAGTGGATTTCTGCTCCCGAAGCTATTTCTGGAGTAGAAATCCGTTTGGTAAACATTTTTATTTATGAAAGAAATTTATATTTTTGAAGTGAATTTTCACTTTTGGAGTTATTTTTTCCACAATTTAAGGAGCTAAAAAAACTGTTCCTCAACTCAAGAATACTTCTCGCCACACCCTCTTTCATTACGCCATCTCCGTCCTTTCAACCACCGATGGCCGTCGACCTCTGCCGCCACCCATTGCTGACCACCGCTAACCACCGCCTCCTGCGACCATCGTTACCCACCTATCCCCGTCGCCAATTGCCGACCACTATCGCCGTCAAACTCTGTTGGACGTTGTCCATCGCTGCCCGCAACTATTACAAACTACCACCATCACTTGTAGCCACCACCCACCACTACAACGCTGCTTGACAATCGCCCCCCGTCGCTAACAATAGCCGACCTCCACCCTACGCCGCCCCTCACATCCTGCAACTCCTGCCACAATTGCCACCTGCCGATCGCCACCGCCACGACCATGGCTGACCTCCACTAGCCACTGCCAACAGCCGAATGCCCCCATCGGCCGAGACCACCATCGCTCGTAACCAACCACCCACAGCCGCTCCCCACCGCCATCGACTACCGCCGCTAACTGTTGACCACCGTCGACCACCACCACCACCCGTCGCCGTCTCTGCCACTAGAGTAAAAAATAAATAATATTTTTTTAATAATAACAATTAATTTTTAAAGAAATATAAAATTTTAAAATAAAGTAGAAATTTTTCGGTTGCCGATAATAAATTTTTTTATAGAAGATTTTGTGTTAATAATATTTCATAAGTGTAAATTTTGAACCGTTACCAAATGAATTTCTCTAATCACAAATCAATTTTGGGAGCAGAAATAGAAAAATAAACTTCTGCTTCTAAATATAAGTAAACACAAAATAACTTCTAGGCACAAATTAATTTTTTGAAGCAGAAGTGTTGCTATGCGCGCCCTTAACTACCAACTCCCACCTCTCCATCCAACTTACCAGGAACAAGAACACAACACACACGAGCATAAGAGTTAGCAGCGGCAATAGTGTCGACAGCGTTGGGATTGAAGGGGTTCTTGTTTGGGGAGGAACTCTGGCGATTGCGAGCCTGATGGTCCTCCTCACGATCAGACCGAAGAAGAGGGACTTGAGCCGACGCCCATATGGAACCGAGAAGCTTAAGGTCAAGGCTACTTATGAAGGAGAAGGAGAAAGAGAAGGTGACGATAATGGGTGCCTTCGTGTCGTTCTTCAGGATCAGAGTTCTCATACGGGTCATCTTAATCCTCATGGTGAGCCTCGGAATTACGAGTCTTCCCTTAAATGATTGCAATTTTGATTTTCCCTTTTCCTTTCTCGCTATCATTATGACATATTCTATGACATTCTGAATTTCCTGCCATTTTGAGA
The DNA here is from genome assembly GCA_021437785.1 of Rhodomyrtus psidioides. Taxonomy (NCBI): domain Eukaryota; kingdom Viridiplantae; phylum Streptophyta; class Magnoliopsida; order Myrtales; family Myrtaceae; genus Rhodomyrtus; species Rhodomyrtus psidioides. Next base: position 13,091,505 of record JAILYB010000003.1, on the reverse strand, counting down.
CTGTTGAATGAGAAATATTTATTGATGTATTTTAGTTATATTTCGCTGGGATCTGATCAATCCTGAGAAGACTAACCAAAATGGAAAGGCTAACGCATGACGAGATACGTGGACCTAGGAAACTAGAAAAAGGAAATGACACTTTGAACATAAGGGTTGCTGAGAGAACATTTAGAGCCAATAAGGCCGATCAGATAATGATTAAGAAATCCATTGCTAGTGTTATACGATTGGAGCGCGGGTGATGCCGTATAACCAATGTATAATTTGCGAAGTTTTCCTAAATCGAATTATGATGATCGAGACTGTCGGAACTAGTAATGAACAGTCGCAATTACATGACAACCAAAGCCGTCATAACTTGAGTCGCCTTAAGTGTGACGAGAGTCACAGAGTCGATACGCGTAACGTGTGACAGTTTGATTTTTCTGTCATTCCGAGACCATTGGCTGTAAGATATCTATCGAAGTATTTCAGTTATATCTCACTCTGACCTGATCAGTCACGAGTCAACTAACCGAAGGGGAGAGGCTAACGTGCGACAAGTTACGTGGACCTAGGAAATTCGATAAGAAAATGGCATTTTGACCATAAGGGTTGTCGAGGGATATTTAGAACTGAGGCCGATCAGAGAACGATTAAGGAATCCATTGCTAGTGTTATGCGATTAGAATGCGGGTGATGCTGCTTAACCAACATATGATTTGCGAATTTTTCCTAAATCGATTTATGACGATCGCGGCCGTTGGGGCTAGTAATAGACCCTTGCGATTACATGACAACCAAAATGTGCCGTAGTTGAGTTTTCCTAAGTGTGATGAGAATCACAAGGTCGATACGCGTAATGTCCGCAAAAGCCGCCCGTTAGTTCGAGATAAATTGAAATTACGACGACGAGAAATCGACCACGATATGGGATCTCGGAAATAGAAATTGGAAATGAAGAATTGTAACAAAAAGTTTGAAATGAAGAATTTGTGTTAGCAAGTATATTTGTGAATAAATTAAGGATTTAGGATGAAATATGGGCTGTTGGAGTGAGATATGCACAGAACCAAAAATGCCCTGTTTCGGTTCTGTGTATACCGAATTGTAGGGGGCTGTTCATGGTAGAATTGAACTTAAATTTTGTCGTTGAGACATACTAGGATGTCGATTGATGTGTTATTGAGGTTTATGTTTCGTGGATTGGCGATTGAGCAAGAAAAATTGACGAATTGGTTGATTCCGTTAGGACTGTTTGTTGCCCTGTTTCGGGATTGTTGGGTCGAGTGGTTGAGGTGCTTGGAAGGAGAATTTTGTTGATTGGAGCTTAAGGTAAGAAGTTCCTAAACCTTGACTAGGAAAATTGGACTCGATTGGGTGAATTGGTTGAGGTTTATGCTAATTTTTGGTGAGATATGATGAAATTGTCCCATGTACGTTTAGGTGTTGTGTTGGTTGCCGGAACACTTGTTGAATATTGTGCAATGAATTGATTGCCATTCTTGATGATTGAAATTGGATGTTTCGCATACTTTAAATTGTTAGCTCAATGCATGAGCTTATATTCGATCATGAAGTCATGAATTAGGATGAGTTCTGGCATGTTGAGAAGCTTGTGGTACCTTGAGGCGATCTAATCGCGGGGTGGAAAAGGCCAATGTCCTGATGCGTCGAGTCGCGAGACAAGAATTTTATATGTGTCGACAGAGGTCTGAGATGACATTGAAAACCTGAGGCGTTTACGCGGGTTTGTCAATGTGATGGTCTGAGGCGTACTTGCGCGGACCAAGCCTGAGGCGTCCCAAACACGGGCATGAATTTAGTGGAGGTTGGGAAAGAAGAAAACGTGATTTGATCTTACAAAGAGTACTTGATGTGGATGATGGGGTTAAATGCTATGATTGTATACCTAATGCTCATTGAGATTCATGTATTGTCTATGATTTTTGAATGCATCTTGTGGTTGCTTGAGCATTTCATATTCATGTTTGCATTCGCCTGAGTGTACGGTCAGTTTGACCTAGGATTAGGACTTGTCTTACTGAAATGTAAATCTCACCCCCGTCGTGGGATCATATTTTTTCAGACCACATGACCTGAAAATGCTTTCTATCCGGTTGGGCGACCCCCAAGAAATGATTAGGTATATAGATGAGTTTTCTGATGGACAAGGTACTGTTCTTGTTAGAAAGACTTCGGTGGTGTGGGTCGATGAGCTAGGAGCGCCGAGCAAACCACATAGGTTTGAGGCGTGGTACGGTAGAATAATTGACGTCATGTCTCAGCAGTTAAACCCCAGGATGTGCCGAGGAGAGTTGTACCCTCATGGTGTCATCCTACCCGAGAAGAGATAGAGGTGGAGACATCCACAGTAGGTTCAAGGAATGTGCCTGAAGGGGAACCAGTGGGCGAGGCAAGCATCGAGGTGATAGAAATTTCGGACTCGGAGGAGGAAGATATGGGGAGGATTCCATTGAGGTCCGATCAGAGACTTTCTTGGACTACGATCCCGCTGAGGATATGAGTCGAGTAGATGACACTAGTACTACCTAGTGTGTTTAGTGGTGCATGATTTTTTGGAGATGTCTTTTGGCAGCGACGATATTTTGGTGGAGTGTAGTAGTTGTCTTTGTTCACCCTTTTGTTTCCTCGACCTAAGCTTGTGGTGTTATACTAGTTCATGATCTCATATGTACAAACTTATCTTTTGGTTGTATATGAAGGCTTTTGTTTTCCCCGCATCTCATTCTTTGTTTTGTAAAGGTTGTCTGGACTGGAGATGGGCTTTTATTTTATTTTATTTCTTTTATCCTTCCGCATGCGAGTCTCATTTTCTTTGGCCATATTAAAAGAGTATCCTGGGACAGGACTTGCGGCATTTTTGGATGTGCGCTATCGTAAGGGAAGCGAGGCGTGACATAACGTCTGTAAAAGCCGCTCGTTAATTTGAGATAAACTGAAAGTACGATTGACGAGAGATTGATCACGAAATAGAAGCTCGAAATTGGCAATTGGAAATGAAAAATTCCTACTTTGGAAAAGAATTTGACGTCGCATCGCCAATGGTCATTCAAAACAGGAAAAACGAGGTTTCGGACGGGAAGTGCCAAATTATCGTTTTGCCCATCAACCTTTTTCCATTGCCTTAAGAATGATGGAAGGATAAAATGGTCATTTTGATCCTTAGAGGCTACTAAAAACGAGGAAATAAAATGGTCAAAGAGAGTCAAATGCTTGTGGTGATTAATAATTAGAGTTGCCATGTGTTACAATTTGAGGAGCCTTGGCATTAATTGTCCATAAAATCCATCTTGTCAAGTTAAGAACCAATTATTTGTGAGAAGCCCTCATTCTTCCTCCCCTCATCTGCCGTGGAGCCTCTCTCTCTCTACTTCCCTCAATTGTCTTCTTTTTCTTCCTTTAGCCGAAACTGTTCTGCCCGACCAGTCCCGACCACCTCCCTTCCTCAGGCCATAACTTCTTCGTCCGATATCGAATTGAGGTAAAACCATCGCCATATAAAAGCTTATTATCTTACCTTTCTAAGGACATATTATAAGCTTAATTTGGCCCACTAGTTTTGCCCGTAGGTCTGTTTGAATAGACAAAAGTCAGATTGAGGCAGAATCTGACCGGTTTTGGGGAAGGAGCTGTTTTGTGGGCTTCGAGACTTCAAATGGCTCCAAATTTTCGGTGAGATCTTCTACACTCATCTAGAGTTGGCTGAGCTATGGTTACAAGTTTATTTGAGAATTGAGGAGTTTCCATGGTTGATTTGAGGTAGTTTTGTGAAGCAGAATTCTGATCGTTAGAGTACCGAGGGAAACCGAGCTATTTGAGATCTCTCGAGGTGTTATCTTGCTTCCAAATCTTCGGTGAGCTTCCTAAAGTTGTAGATTGAGATTATGGAACATCGATTTTGTGGTGAATGGAAGTTTAAAGTTGAATTAAGGGCTGTTTGGAGTGAAAAATGTGAGATGCCGACCAATCTGCCCAAAACGCGCATCGATTTTGAATTGAGTCGTTCTAAGTCGTCCGATATCCAAATTGAGCTTCGTTTTCGCCCACGCATCCATAAGATCTTGAAGAACAAGATTCTAATTTTTTTCTCAAAAAATCAGTAGAAAAAATATCAATTTTCGTGGGACCGAACCTAGGCGTGGAGGCTCTAATTGGGCAGTTTTGATGAATTAAGACTTTGGAAAACTTACCTTGATAGAACGACAATTGGCATGCTTAGGAGCATTGAGTTAACACTGTGATGACATGAGGATAAGGTGTTGTGTGTGTTATTGAAGTAGTTGCGCAAGGGGAATTGAGAAATGATTGAGTTTCGATGTGGTTTTCCTAGGCACGTCGTGAGAGCCCCTGTTTGGCCGTGAGCTTGTTGACCTAAAAGGGTCGTTTGAATTGAATTTGCTAGCTTGGTTGAAGAGATAAGTGTCCCTTAAACCTTTATTCGAACGTTAGGACACTACTGAATGCATTTGACTGATGAATTGATCAAGTAGTGGATTGATGGAACTATGATTGATGATGGCCGGACATGAGTGTGTGGATTGAGCTTGGAGTGCTTGTTTTATTGAGAAATTCACATGGAACATGACTGAATGAATGATGTGGGTAATGGAAAGTCATGTTAGCGTGCATGGTTATATGGTAGTGACACTTGATTGATAAAGGTGCTTAAATTAGTAGGCCCGAGATTGGCAAGAGAGTGCTTAGTTAATTGATTTCTTTGATTCATGAAAATTGGCTTGGTGCCCTTGTGATATGAATCGGCTTGGTGCCCTTGATTCATGAGAATTGGCTTGGTGCCCTTGAAAGGTGAAAATGGCTAGTGAGCCCTTGATGATGAAATTTGGCTAGTTAGCTATTGAATGATGAGAAATGGCTAGTGAGCCCTTGAATTGATGAGGTATGGCTTGAGAACACACCCTCGCTTATTAACTTAAAATTGTGCTAGTACGAAGCTTGGTTGTGATGATATGATTATCCTTGAACCGTGATTGCTTTATGCCAATTATATCGAAGTGCATTGATGTTTGAATGCTATGTGCTATTTGTTTCTGATGAGCTTCTGCCTATTTCTTTGTTGCATAGTCTGGAGGGACTGGCGGTTTGATCTAGGTTTAGGGTTCACTTGTTGAGATTTATATCTCACCCCATTGGGGACATGAGTGTGTGAATTGAGCTTGGCGTGCTTGTTTTAATGGGAAATTCACATGGAACATGACTGAATGGATGATGTGGGTAATGGAAAGTCATGTTAGCGTCCATGGTTATATGGTAGTGACACTTGATTGATAAAAGTGCTTGAATTAGTAGGCCTGAGATTGGCAAGAGAGTGCTTAGTTAATTGATGTCTTTGATTCATGAAAATTGGCTTAGTGCCCTTGATTCATGAAAATTGGCTTGGTGCTCTTGTAATATGAATCAGCTTGGTGCCCTTGATTCATGAAAATTGGCTTGATGCCCTTGTGATATAAAATTGGCTTGGTGCCCTTGTGATATGAATCGGCTTGGTGCCCTTGATTCATGAGAGTTGGCTTGGGGCCCTTGAAAGGTGAAAATGGCTAGTGAGCCCTTGATGAGAAACATGGCTAGTGAGCCCTTGATGACGAAATTTGGCTAGTGAGCCCTTGAATGATGAGAAATGACTAGTGAGCCTTTGAATGATGATAAATGGATAGTGAGCCCTTTAATTGATGAGGTATGGCTTGAGAATACACCCTCGCTTATTGACTTAAAATTGTGCTAGTATGAAGCTTGGTTGTGATGATATGATTGTCCTTGAACCGTGATTGCTTTATGCCAGTTATATCGAGGTGCCTTGATGTTTGAATGCTATGTGCTATTTGTTTCTGATGAGTTTCTGCCTAATTCTTTGTTGCATCGTCTGGGGGGTCTGGCGGTCTGGTCTAGGTTTAGGGTTTACTTGCTGAGATTTATATCTCACCCCATTGGGGATTAACATTTTTCAGGTCCCAGGCGAAGGAGAACCAAGTTTGCCAAGTATTGATATTCGAGGAAGTAATTAAAGGAAACAGATTTACACATTGTGACCTCAGGGATTGTATTTTGAGTTTGTGGATTTAAAAATGAATCATTGATACTTGACTACTGTAATTTCTGAGATGTATTTGCCAACCATGAGGGGGAGTACGCTTTCTCCATCCTAAGTCATCTTGATTTTATATATGTATGGAGATGTCTTCTCGCTCCCGTCTGTTTGTTGGATTTTATGAGTTGTAACCCGAGAGATTCTGGGAGTCAATATAAGGATCAGGGTTCGGGCCGTGACATCCCTGTTTAAAAGTGGTATCAGAGCAAGGTCAGCTCGATCCAATTTGATTGAGGTTTGGAGTGATAAGGAGTGATCACTTGAGGATGACTAGGTAGTAAGACCCTCAGGGCTAGGTATTGATTATTAAATCTTGAGGATTATAGGCTTGAACTTGTGTTGTATTCCGATGGTTCTAGAATCATTTTTTATGAATGATCTTGAGTGATGTTGTGATTGAGGTTCAAGTGGAAGCAAGTTGAAATTAAAGATACATAAGCATGGATTTTGAGGTAGTAATTGCGCATGAGGTTAGTAGAGAATTGCTTATGAATGAGGGGTCGATTGAGATGAGATGTATACATGGAGTATTTCAATTGAAGATCAGTTGTGATCGAATGCATATGTATTTGACTTGAATAGCGACTAAACTTGAGGTGTATGAGTGAATATAAGAAATTGATTCATGTGATGTGACGGTCATTGGTGGAATTAGAAATCTTTGATAGATAAGAATTGATCTGAATGCGATTGTGGTATGACTAGTAGTGAGAACAAACATGCGGTGCATGTGTTTGTGGCTATGAAATGAAAGTAGAGGAAGGTGCATATGTGAGATTATCACTATTAGACTTACTAAAATGTCGCTTGGTATGTGACGAGTTAATGAGATACCTACAAACCGTAATGAAGCATGTTATGAGACGTGTGGAACGGGACTTCCTCCGTAGATGTATGACTTGGGAGAATCTGCAACACCTAGGTCTGATGAGGTCGGGGAGTGATCGCCGGTACAGAGAGGTACGGATAAGGAGCGGCTCCTAGCAGGCTTCTAAGATAGCTAGGAGGTAGGGATGACCCAAGTCACAAATTGAAAGGGAAAGTCTAGGTATCAGGTTGAGTCTGATTGTGATTAAGTGATGTATGTCACGTGATGGATTTTTAAAGTGAATGTTAGAAAGTGGCATGGCATTTGTAATGGCGCCTATGATTGGCACGGTTGAGAGTCTTGTATTTGGCAGAGGATGCCGTTTAAAAAGAAAACTGATGTGTGATTGGCCTGTGAGGCATGTTTTACAGTTGGCATCATATGATAGTTATGGCCGAGGTCTAACTGAGAGATTAGGCGGCGTGAGGAGTTTATACTCCATTGAATTGATGTCTTCTGAAAATGAGATAGCCTGTCGTGTTTGTGACAGAGTGGTAGATGCTTGATGGTTAAAGTATGAGCGTTTGACTCATAGAAGTGATGCCTTGAGTACCTGCTTGATGTTGACTTAGTTGAGTTTTGGCCTAGTTGAGGCGTGCCTAGTAATTGGCTGTTGTCGCGACCCTCTCGAGCGGATCTCGAGTGGCGAGGGTTAATGGGCCGTCCCGTCTGGTCGGACGCGGGCCTCTCCCAAGGCCCGTTACCCAAGTCGCAACGGTGGTATACGTAGTCGACCTTCAGTGCGGTCTGGTGACATGTGATACGTGTACATGCCAAGGAGTTGGCCCCAATCGTTTCTTGGAAGGTATGATCGGAAACCCTATTGAATAGTTGAGAGCATTCTATTCAATTCTGCGAAAATCAGAAAAATGAGATCGAGGACTTTGTTATGCCAACTGTCAGAGTTGACGCCCCTTTTGACACCTAAGTTGAATGATTTATCTAATCCTAGGATTTCATGCAGATGAGTGAGGTGCGAACCCTAAATTTAAGAGTTCATGCAGATAAGAATGACCATCCTAACAAATATAGTCAATAAAATGATTACGCAAATCAAGGATCTAAAACGTGCGGATAAATCACATGAAAGCAACGTGGCATCCCTAGTAAGACCCTATTAACCTAGAGAAATGTCAACCAAGACTCATGAGTGTTTTCGACATGATTTACCCTTGAGGGGAAAAATCATAATTTTGCAGAGTTTTGGGACAACTGGCCCTAAAAGGGCAAATTTGTCATTTCAGATGAAATATGGAGTCAAAAGATGATGGAAATAAGATTGGTAACCAAACCAATTGTGACAATCCGAATTTTGACCCATCTTGAGGCCATGGATGGAAAGATATCGACCGGTGTATTTTAGTGGTGACTCGCTCGGAGTTGGCCACTCTCGAGTTAACTGACCGAAAGGGAAAGACTAATGCTAAGTCGGGTACGTGGAACTAGGAAATTCGAATAAGAAATGGGGCTTTGACCATAAGAATTGTTGAGGGGGATATTTTGGGCCAGCAGAGATCGATCTAGGAGCGATCATGGAATGCCTTGTTGGTGTTATACGCTGGGACGCGGGTGATTCCGCTTAACCAATGTATAATTTGCGAGAATTTCCTAGATCGGATTCCGACGATCAGGATCGCATGAACTAGCGATAAACTCTCGCAATCACATGACAATCAAAGTCGTCACGGCTTGAGAAATCCTAAGGTCGATACGCGTAGCGCCTGCAAGAGTCGCCCGTCAGTTTGAGATAAACTGGAATTGCAGTCGACGAGGGCTCGACCTGAATTGGACTTCGAGATCGGGTTTGGACATTGAGGAATTCCAACATGTGAATTGAATTGGACGTCGCCTCATCGAGGGCAAATTAAATTAGAAAAAGCGAAGTTTTGAATGAAAAGTGCGAAATGACCATTTTGCCCTCGAAGGATAACCCTTACTTTAAGATTGGAAGAAGGACATTTTAGTCATTTGCAAACTCCATGGTGGCTGAAAATTTAAGGACAAAACGGTCAGTTGATATCAAGATATTAACTTGTTTGTGACAAGTGTCAAGACTTGGAGTAGTTAGCATTAATTAATTACTTTTCACCTACCATTCCTTGCCTTTGACCAAGTGAGAATGAAGGAAGACCTCTCTCTCTCTCTCTCTCTCTCTCTCTCTCTCTCTCTCTCTCCTCCCTCATTTTCGGCAGATCACCCAACCTCCTCACTCTCTCTTCCTTTTTCTTCTTCATCCTCTCTCTCTCTCTCTCGCTCGCTCGACCAGTCGCTGCCCTGTCCCGATGCCTTCACTGTTTCGGCCATATCTTCGTATTTCAATGGCCGATTGAGGTAATTGTACCGCCATTATAAAGCTTATCGTCTTACCTTTCCAGGGACATATTATACGCTCGATTTGGCAGAGTATTTTATTCTGTAGATCGATTTTAGTGGATAAAGGTCAGGACGAGGTCAGAATCGGGCCAGTTTTGGAGAGAACTCGAGTTCGCTAGCCTTAAGAGCTCAATTGCCTTCAAATATTCGGTGAGTTACTCTCAACACATGGTATAAAGGTTTGGTGAGCTGAGATGGAGGATTGGTTGGAGATTAGGAGGGTTTTAATGGATAAACTTTGGATGTTTTTTGCAAAACAGATTCTGCTTCCTCTGTTGCCATGTAGAACCGAAGCACTATGAGGTTCATTGGGGTGTTTCTTTGCTTCAAGAATTTCGGTAATACTCCTAATAACATAGTTTTATAGGTTGGCAAGGAAATTATGTGGTGAATTGAAGCTTATAGGAGGATTTAATGGCTGTTTGGTGCGATTGATCTAGGACCGGTTCATCCTCTGCACTAGACCGAGTGAACCGAACCCTTTGGAGGTTCATGATAGTGTCGCCTTGCTTCGAAACATGTGGTAAGTCACTTAGGGACGTTAATGGATGTATTGACATGGTGGATGCACGTTAGAATTGAATATAGAAGAGGATTGACGGTTGATATATGCGAATTCTCCTAGGATGCTAAACTGCCCTATACCGACCAGCATTGGACTGAGCTTGGTGGCTACTATGGCTTGGATTTGCTAGCTCGATTAAGTGGTAAGAAGATTCCTAAACCTTTGTTAGGATAATGGGTTACTAATGTGTGGATTTTAGTAAAATTGAAAGTGTTTGGGAGGCTGTTTTGAGGTGAAAACTGAGAGGTACACAAAACTGATTTCAATGCACACTGATTTTAAATTGAGTCGTTCTAAGTCGTCCGGTACTCAAATTAAGCTCTGCTTTCACCCACGTGTTCGTAAGACCTCGAGTATTAAGAATATGAAATCGGATTTATTAAAAATATAGTAGAAAAATATCAGTTTTCTTGTGATTGCAGCTGGACGTGGAGCCTAAAATAGGGCCGTTTTAGGAGGAATGATATTTATGATGACTTGCCTTGATAGAACGGCAATTGGCATGCTTAGGGCCATTGAATCGGCACTGTGAGGACATGAGAATAAGGGGTTTTATGGGCTATTGAAATATTAGCATGATGGAAACGAGAAATGACTGAGTTTCGATGTAGTTTTCCTAGGTGCGCCGTTGGTGTCCTATTCGGCCATGAAATTGCTGATCTTGGAGGGGCAGGGGCATTGTGAGTGGAGTTTGCCATTTGAGTGAAGAGGTAAGTGACTTCTAAACCTTTATTAGGACATTTGGACGCAACTGGACAGGTTTCATTGATAAATCGATGAATTGATGAATTTATTATGCTTGAATTGGTGGGAGCCGAATAGAAATGTTGAGGATCAAGCCATGAGTGCATGTTGATATGGAATTGATGTCCTCATGGTTGAATTTGAGAAGTATATGCTCATATGAATTGCTTGTTTATGTGGCCATATGACATAAGGTTCCTGAGTTATGACTTTGTGACAAAGTTCGTTGATCTTAGCAATTAGACGAGTTATATTATCTAATGCCTGAAAGTTCTCATGATGAAAAGTGAATATTTGCTTAGTATGATTTTGTGACATGAGTAAATCCTGAGGCGTGTTGACGCGGGATTTGACCTGAGGCATTTTGACACGGGTCTATGAAAGGCAAGTGATGCCCTGAGGTGTATTGACACGGGGCTGCGATTGGAATTACACCCTGATGCATTTTAACGCGAGGTTATGATCTAAATTATATCCTGATGCGTTAAAACGCGGGATATTATACTTGGCCAAGTAAGGATGACTGACCTGATGCGTTATTATGCGGGCAGTATCCTATCCTGATGCGTTATCACGCGGGCCGCCTAATGCGTTATTACACGGGCGATTGAGGAACACGACCTGAGGTGTTATTATGCAGGTCCTGATTTATATATATATGTTGACCTGAGGCGTTATTACGCAGGTCTTGCTAAACATGTTATAGTAAGCTTGATGCGTGTTACGCGGGCAATTGAGAAGCATGACCTGATGCGTTATGACGTGGGTTCTGCCTAGTACTTGATGATAGCCTGATGCGTATTGACGCGGGCCTAGCCACTGAAGAAAGAGAAATTGTGATGAAACTGAGAATAAAGCTTTACGTATGAAATGAATATGGTCTTGATGTTAAGAGGCCTTTGTTATGATTCATTGGTGTCATGTGCCATTCTTTTAATGAGCTACCGTATGCTTTGTCCTTAAAGATATCCGGTGGGATTAATGGCCTAGTTTAGGTTTAGGGTGAGCTTACTGAGATTTATATCTCACCCCATCGTGGGATTAACTTTTGCAAGTTCTTGATGATGGAACCACGAGCTTGATGAGGATGCACTCTCGAGGAAGTAATTGTACTAAAGTGGATTTTCGCTTTTCGTAACCTTAGGGATTATAACTGTTTTTGTGGATTAGAAATTGAACCCTTGGTATTTGATTGCTGTAACTCGATGTACCTTTATTCGATTGAGAAGCTTACCATGTTCCTGTCCCAAGTCATCTTGTCGTTGTTGAAGTGGAGTTGATTCTCGCTTCCATAGGTTATTGAACAGTGATGATTGCAGGCTGATGAATCCTAGGCAGCATAAGGTAAATGGTAAGGCCTTGGTGGGATTCTCGCAGACCCAAAAGGGTTCGGGGCGTGACACCAATCCATTTCCTAATTTTCAGGAATTTTCTGAAATTTTAGAAGCGATTTACCCTTTGAGGGGTAAAATAGTCATTTCAGGCAAAGACGAGAAGTGAAAATCTCAAATAGAAGGATTGGTCAACCACCTAACCCAAATCCTAATTTTGAGCAATTTTCAAGACTCGATTAGAATAGGGACGACGATTTACCCTTTGAGGGGTAAAATCGTCATTTTCAAAAAAGGACGAGATTCGAGAATCCAAGTAAAAGAATTGGTTACCTAACTAACCCTAATCCTTATCTTGGCATTCTCGACCTATCTCGTATACAGGGCAGAGGAGATTTACCCCTAAAAGGTAAAATCGTCAATTTCAAGAAGAACGAATAAGAAATCTCAAAAATAGGATTGACCAGTTGTCTATGGTCAACCCTCAATTTTTGGAAATTTCTGGAGTGTCTAGGAATTGTTTACAATTTTCCTACTTTTTTGGGATTTTCTAGAATTTTGCTAACATTTTTTTTAGAATTTTCTAGATTTTTCCATTTTTTTAAATCATTTTCAATGTTTTTATTATTGAAAAATATAATTTGACCGGATCGACAGGACCCACTCTGGCCAGAACCCGGACCTGCGCGTCCCACCACACATAAACGACGCTGTTTCCAATTTTTCTAATTTTCGATTATTCGGATTTAATCCGACGGTTCCTATTGAACCACGCGGCTACTCCACGGCCTCAGGATTAGCTGACTAAAGCCTACAGCTCAGATCAGAAGGCGACTACTCCTCAGTCATTAGATCTGATTATTTAAACCTACGGCCACGATTAAAAGCTAAGACTCTTTCTGGATCGTCCATCTTCACTAACCTAAACGACACCGCACGACCCTTTACCTAAACGGCACCGTTTCGGTGTGTTTTAATTTTCTGATTATAAAACCATTTCCGGATATTCCTAATTACTAATCGGATGGTCATTAAAAATTGGACTCGATTAATCTAGACCATCCGATCTAAATTGACTCGGCTTAACAGACTAATGGTCCGGCCAGCTCGACATTCACGAGGACCAATCATATGCTGCCACCTAAGAACGTTGACCTGCTGACCTGTCGACCTGCCACGTCATCGTCTTCAACCTCTTGACGTATACCACAGAATGGACGGCCGAAATTCCTCCGGCGCCGATCGATGACCAAACCTAGACCGATTGACATGGAACTAGTGCCGTTTGGCTCGTCTCACTCTCTAGTTTAACATATTTAAGAATTAAAGCATTCTATCCATAAAATTAAAGGAAAAAGGCAAAGTGCCGAGTACGACCATGGTAGTTCAAACGCGAGATTCAGAGCATTTCAGGCCAATTAATTCATAGATAAGCTTGATACGAAGTTGAGAAAACTTATCTCGAGCTCCGATTGAGCTCGCATGGCCTAAATTTGGCTAGGCGAGATTGAACAGTGCTCGATTTATGGCGAAAAGTTTGGAGACTCGATTCGAAGTGTTAAAGCAAAACCGATGCAAAATAAAGATATGATGATGGTCAGTGATGTCTGGGGAACAAAAAGCACACACTAAATGCAAGAATGAACGTGAGACAGGTGAGTCGCCATTGATACACAGTGAGGAGCTTGAAACTGTGACTCACCTTTTTTCGCGATTTCAATGGGTGCGACCGGCGGCGATCAAATCCTGGAGCTTCAAGCACGGTTCCAGCGGTCTTCTTTGGCTTCGGTTTGGCTGGAGACGGCCTAACCAGCACCTTGCATTCGAGCTCGAGTTCTCGACGACGAGAGTCAGAGAACGAGCTCTCTCTCTCTCTCTCTCTGTGACATTCTGAATTTTCTGCCACTTTGAGACTATATAATGAGAAGAATCTATCGAAGTATTTCAGTTTTATTTTGCTCAGATCTGATCAATCTTGAGTAGACTAACCAAAAGGGAAAGGCTAACGCAAGACAAGGTACGTGGACCTAGGATAATCGAAAAAGGAATGACGCTTTGGCCATAAGGATTGTCGAGGGAACATTTAGAGCCAATAAGGCCGATTAGATGATGATTTAAGAATCCATTGCTAGCGTTATACGATTGGAGCGCGGGTGATGCCGCTTAACCAATGTATAATTTGCGAAATTTTCCTAAATCGATCAATGACGATCGAGGCCGTCGGAACTAGTAATGAACCCTCGCAATTACATGACAACCAAAATCATTTTATCTTGAGTCGTCCTAAGTGTGACGAGTCACAGAGTCGATACGCGTGACGTCTGCAAGAGCCGCCCATTAGTTCGAGATAAACTGAAGATACGATCGACGAGAAATCGACCATGAAATGGAAGCTCGAATTGACAATTGGAAATGAAGAATTTCAAAATTGAAAAAGGATTTGACGTTGCCTAGCCAATGGGCATTCAAAATGAGAAAAAACGAAGTTTCGGACGAAAAGTGCCAAATGATCGTTTTGCCCCTCAACCATTAACCTTGGCCTTAAGTTTATTAGAAGGGAAAAATAGTTAATTTGATCCTTGGAGCTGCCGAAAACTTGGATAAGAAGGAGTCAAAGATGGTCAAATGCAAGTTGGACAAGTATTTACAAGACGACAAGTGTCGTCCTTAGATTGGCCATGCATTAATTGCCATTAAATGCAATCTTGACAAATTTGGCACCAATTATTTGTGGAACACCTCCCCTATCTCTCTTTGGTCGTGCTCTCTTTCCCCCATCTCCATTTCCTTCAACTTTTCCTTCTTTTCCTCTCTAGCAAGAAACTGAACAGAAGACAGATTCTGCCCCTTCTGTTCGGTGTTCCCGAGTAGCACCTTCGGCCGTCGCCTTGCCGCCTCCGACCACCAGAAGCTAGATCAGTGTGTCCTTGACAAGCTCCAAGTGGAATTTTGTCATTTGGATAATTGTTTTTATCGGTGTGAGTTCGAGACCAAAACCGGACGGAATTCGCGCGAGCTGGGGCAAGGCTTTCGTTTACCCTCTTAAAAGCTTCGTTTGTCTTCAAATTTTCTGTGGGAGCTTCATCATATATGGTACTCAAGTTGGATGAGCTATGGCCACAAGTTCGGTAGTGTTAAAATAGTGTGAGTGATTAAAATTGGACAGATTCTGACCATTTGTGAGCCGAAAGGGAACGGGCTGAACGGAAGACCAAAAGAGGTGTTTTTGCTCCAAAACTCTTGGTGAGCCTCCTTAACGCATATATTACGGTTTTAGAAATATTATTTTGTGAGAAATTGGGACATAGGGTTGAGTTTTGGATTGATATAGACGGTTTAGATCAAACCAGTTTTTGTGTGCTACTGCCCTGTTCTGGCCGAACTTATTGGGGGTTCTTTGATGGGTATTTTGACTTCAAAATGACTCAAGAGGCTATTCAAAATGTTTATTGAGGTGTTAATGGGAAGTGTGTGAAGTGGATTGAGAATTAGAAGTGATTTAAGGGCTGTTGAAGTGAAAAACGTGAAGTGCCGACCGATTCGTCCACAACGCGCACTAATTTTGAATTAAGTCATTCTAAGTCGTCCGGTATCCAAATTGAGCTCAGTTTTCGCCCACATGTCCGTAAGATCTTGAAGTTTGAGATCCTGGAATTTTTTTCTCAAAAAGTCAGTAGAAAAATTGCAGTTTTGAGAGAATGAACCTGATCGTGGAGCCTAGAAAAGGGGCAGATTGGGGTGGAATGAAATTGTGTTGACTTGCCTTGATAGAACGACATTGACATGCTTAGGAGCATCAAATTAACATCGTGACGGCTTGAGAATAAGGTGTTGAGTGTGAAATTGAGATATATGTGCAAGGGAATTGAGAATCGAATGAGTTTTGATGTGAAATTTGTGAAATTTTCTAGGACCGTGCGTGATCCTTGTTGGCCGAGGGCTTGCTGAGCTAGGTAGCTCATTTGGATGGAATATGCTAGCTTGCTTGAGGAGGTAAGTGTTCTCTAAACTTTTACTTGAACATTAGGACGCTACTGGATAGATTTGTTGGCTTGAATTGATTGTTTGACGAAGCCTATGGCTTGAATTGCTTGATGCAATTGTATGGTGTTTATATGGTGATGTGCCTTGTGATGTAAGTGGCTATTGAGCCCTAGTTTCGTGTGAATTGGCTATAGTGCATGTGCTATATAAGCGGCTATAGTGCCGATGTTATATGAATAGGCTATAGTTCCCGAGCGATCAATTGGCCTATGGCCCTAGAGATCGCATTGGCTGTGAGCCCAGTAATGATGATATCGATTGGCCTGTGGCCCCAGTGGTATCATTTGCCTGTGAGCCCTGAGTAAGAATGACGATACTGATTGACCTGTGGCCCCGGTGGTATCAAGTGGCTACGAGCTCCAAAAGTACCGATTGGCTGTGAGCCCAAAGGTACCGATTGGCCTGTGGCCCCGGTGGTTCCAGATGATATTGTTGACACCTGATTTTTGATGAGTCTTTCATAGTTTATTTTTAAAAAATTCATAAAAAATCTATAAAAAGTTAAAAAAAATTAAAAAATCATCTTTGGTAGCCTTGACCAAGCTAAAGGAACCATTTTTGATAAAAAAAAATAATTTTTCATATTTTTTAATATTTTTTAATATTTTCCAAAAATAGAAAAATACATGAAAAATGAAGAAAAATAGCGTTCGATGTCGTAAAAATATAGAAAAGTAGTCAATATTTTTATTTTAATTTCTTTTACATTTTGAACTCATAAATAGTCAAAATTCAAGTTCAATTGCATGTGTTTCTTCACGACGCATAGAGTTGAATTTGGCAAAAAAATGTCATTCGAGTATTTTAATTTGTAAATTTCTACATCTTTTTTAGTCTTGACGTCCAATTAGATCGACCACCATCTACAATAAATGCCCATTGTTGAATATTTTCGTTTTTGTTTCACATGATTTCATGGTGTAAAACGCCGAGTGGATCCCCAAATATAATCGGGTCGGCATGAGCTCGATAGCTCGTCCAAGACCAAACCAGGGCACGGCGAACCCCATGTGAGTACTCTCGAACTCCTTCGATGCTTCCTAATGCTTTTCTTAGGTTAGATCGTGTGTAGAATGGCTAGGACAGCTAAATCATTCTTGAGCTGTGATTGATAAATAGGACCTTACTAGGAATGCCATGTGATTTATTTGCATATCTAGATTCCTTGAGTTGGGCATTTTATTACTGATTGTGATTGCTAGGATAATCACTCTTATCTACATGAATTTCTAGATTTAGGGTTCATACCTTACTCATCCGCATGAATCTCAGGCTAGAAAATTCAGTCAACTTAGGTACCGAAAGGGCGTCAACTCTGACAGTTGGTGTAACTAAGTCCCCAAAACCATTTCTCTGGTTCTCGCAGAATTGAATAGAAACTCCCAACTATTCGATTGGGTGGTCCAATCATACCCTAAAAAAATGATTGGTGGCGACTCCATGGCATGCACACTTAGCACATGTCACTAGACCACACTGAAAGTCGATCACGCATACCTCCGTTACGATTTGGGTAATGGGCCTTGGGAGAGGCCCGCGTCCGACCAGACAGGACGGCCCATTAGCCCTCGAGAGCCCGACAACCTCAAGAGGGTCGCGACAGACTGGCGACTCCGCTGGGGACTGGTTCTTAACCATTTAGTGGACTTGAGCCGATTAAAAAGTTGATTGATTCTTCTAACCTAATTTTATGCAGATGCTCTCGAAAGTGAGGTGTATATGCTAACGAATGTGTTAGATGTTTTTGCAGACGGGAGAAATAAGGGGTGAAGTGCTTGTTAACTTTGTTTTATGCAGGCAGGAGTTTTGGATGTATGATTGTGTGGATGTTTATATTGAAGCGGTGATTGTTAAATAAAATGCATGTCTTTTGCTTTAGCACGACACAATGAATACACACAATTGCGCCTAAAACCCCAGGCGCCCTCTTTAGGAACACAATAGAAGGAATTGAAAATGGAATCTCCGTGAGGAAAAACATGGGGTAATCCACTTTTCAATTCCGCTCACTTCGAACTATGGATTGAGTCCCAATGCAACGACAGTTGTGCAATGGAATCGGCTCTTCCCAGAATTCGAGGTGAGAACCTTGGCTTTAGGTACCAAGCCCTATCTTTTGATTTTTAGGAGTTTTCCCTCACTTGTCTCATGCGTTTGTCTATGGAAGGTTAGTATACCTAAACTGCTAAAAATACAGAGAAGCTTGATTTTCTCTTAAGTTTGGTTGGTAAGACTTTTCTATCCCTCGAACTTGTTACAGCTCTTAATCATTATATTCATTGCATAATTCCGGTGATTGGATTAAATGCCATTTTGAGGATAGATAGGTGTGTTTTCCTCCCAATGTTCTTGATGGAAGATGAAGATGGTGTCATCCCATTACGAGCGCCAAGTGGACAAGAAGAGCCTGCTATGGACATCATTGAGGTATCATCTAATGAAGATGACGATTTGGAATAGGTGATCCTGAAGTCACGTCTCAAAGATCGAAACTGGGGCATCTCTAAGTATTAAGATCACATTCCTTTGTTTTAATTTTCATTTCTAGCCTTCTTGTATAGGATTTATTTTGCTGAGATCCTCTCTATCTGATCCCTTAGATTGATTGTATTAGGGATCTATTTGTGTTTATATACATTCAGATTGAAATTTGTTGTATTTCTATTGACTTGTCATTGGAATGTGATAGTGGCATTTCTTCTAATCACTCGAATACTCCAAAATCAATTTTATAATTCCTTTGGATGAAATTGAAATTGGAAGTCTTATACAACCTTTTGGCCGTATAGGGCAATACAATCCCAATTTCGCCAGAAGGAACTATAAACTTGAATTGGTTCATGCATGTTTTGCATCATTGGTAATCCACAATAATTGATCAAGAGTATTCGTGTTTTTCAAATTTAATGAAAAGATAGATATCCAAATTACTCTCGTTCTTAGCAAACGGCTTTAATTTGGATACCGTATCTTCAATTGAATTTAAAACACATCGTAATTGTGTACTTTTGAACATTCCATTGATTTTCTTGGAATTGATCAAAGGCGATTATCGTGAATTACATTCCTTTCAATGATATGCTTTCCTTTGAGGAATATTGATAAAAGCTTTTGCACAAGGCCAAAACCCTTGTAAAAGCTCTTATCCCTATTAATCACAAGTAAACATAAAATTGAAAGGATTTATGCTTTATTTTTCAAATTCTTTCTTCTGATTCTGCCTTTTCATTTGAAACAGGTTAAAAACAAGTAGAGAAGAGAAGTCTTTTTGTGGATAATCGTGGTGGGAGGTTCCTTTATCCGATCATAAGCAAGATTAAAAAATCAAGATGTACACGCTCGAATCATCAATGTCAAAGCGCAGCTTGCCTAGGTTGAGAGTGGTCAGGTGTTCGAGAAAGTCAGCCATACAGAAGTTGAGACACACACATTAGAGCTTTCATTCATTTCGCTCAATCGAGGGACCTTAAAGCAGATCATACAAATCATCGGGGTGGAAACATAAAACCGCAATGAGCCCTAATTAGCATCACAAAGGAACCAAGTTGGCCCTCCATTTTATTGATGCTTTGCTTATACTCACCACCTCGAGACTCGAGATCTGCAAGCTTAAGAAGAAGGCGTTTACATTCCCCTTTAAGCTCGGCAACCTTGGTCCCGTGATCTTCGGCGGCTATTTCCAGGTCCCGAACTAGTCCTCTCCCATGGGCTATATCCGCGGTAATGCTGTCAAGCCTTTCTTCCTGCCACTCACATTGAAACTTCAACACGACATTACGACGGTCGTGCTCATAGGTGGTCAGGGATAAGGCCAAGCGCTCCACCAAATTTCCCCTCTCGCGAAGCAACATCGAGACTCGCCTGTTGGCGAACTCAACAGCCTTTCTGTGACTATCGGCCACAAGGTTGGCCAACACCAAGCAGTTGGACCGATCCTCATAGCGAGCTCGCAAAACGTGAGCCACGGTAGCTTTTCGATGAGCGACACGGTAAGTCTCTAAAAAGTTTATAAATAGGGTTGGGAAGATTCTATATTCCCTCTCTAAATTAGTGCTCTCGATGGAGGTGGTGTCTATTTCCACGAGCAAAATGCGGATTTCATCTTCAGTTTCTGGGTGATCGGCTATATGAGCATAGCCTCGACCGAGGAGGTTATAGAGTTTTTTCCATTGGGCCAAAATTTCGGCCGAGAAAGCGCGAATAGGAGAGGAGGTCATTTTCGTTAGAGTGAGGGAGAAGAAGATGAGTGTGGTAGAGTGATTAAAATAAGAAAAGGCAATTATGTAAGAGTGTTAATCTTCTCTGCATTAACTCCTCCTTTTATAGCAACTCGAGAATGAAGAAAGGCACAGCAATAATGCTCGTAGAGCCAAGTTAATTGGGTAAAGCAGTGGTGGCTCTTTCGGTGAACCATCAGATCTGTCCCAGTCCGCGATTTCAGGCTTGATAAACCTAAAAAAGTTGTAAAAAGATATGTCGGTGTCACCATATTAAAATTGAGCGGGAGTTAAGCGCAACTATCGAAAAAAGTTGCGAAAGGATTTGGCGGTCCCATCATATTAAAAAACTGAGCAGGAGGCGAGCGTAGTTCCACCTTTTTGAAAATAAGTGGGAGACAGACATGGATATCGAGAAAAGGAAATCGATTTGGTGTCCCTCCACGTTGAAAAGAAGAAAGAAGACGACAAAGCGGGAAATACGAAATCTTGGGAGCAACGCTTGCCTGCTGATCTTCATCCATGTTTAAAGAACGTTTCATGGGCATACAGAACCACTCAAAAGAAAATTTAGAGAGAGTGAGCATACATGAGAGAGTAGAGAACCCTGAGTGAGCAAAAATTGATCGAACATTTCTCGATCCAACATGTTTGAGGGTTACCATCAGTTGCTAGAGGCGACTGATCCAAAAATCTCAGAAAATGAACTACTGAGAGATCTCGAAGATTCCAGGATGGCGTCTGGTACCAGAACCACAGAACCCAACCCTTTCGGCAACGAAGTTCAGGAGCTCAGCAGCGACGACAACAGCAGCAGCGATGGTCAATCTCGGAAAAGGAAACGTCGCCAGTGCCACACTCAGAATGAAATCCAAGAGCTTGAAGCTTTCTTTAGTGAATGCCCTCTCCCGAACATGAAACAAAGAAATGAATTGGGCCAGAAGCTAGGGATGAAACCTTTGAGGGTTAAGTTTTGGTTTCAAAATAAGCGAGCCAAATTGAGGGCTCAACACAGACGTCAAGAACTTGCGATTCTAAAGGAGGAAAACGAAAAGCTTCGAGCGGAGAACATGAGGTATAAGAAAGCTCCCAGCACTATCGCTTGCCTTAATTGCGGTGGCCCTATCACTCTCGGCGAAATGTTCCTTGATAAGCCTTATATGAGGATTGAAAATGCTCATTCACCACCCCACTCCCTCGAACCATCTTCGATACAATCGGATTTTGTTGGAGATATGCATGAACAAATCAATTCTACGAAGTCAATATCGATGCCTTCTAAAGGATGTGATATGCGCCACCATGATTGGAGTTTCCTTAACGATGAGCTTACTATCACGACCGACCAATCCAAAGCTGATGAATTGACTCCACAACAATTTCCGGCTCGATCAAATTCTACTGGAAATAGGCCAGAGAGCAATAGCCAAGTTGTCAACACTGTTCCGGGTCGCAAGAAGACGAGGGTCAATTGGTCCCCCGAGCTTCATCTCAAGTTCCTTAGTGCGGTTCAGCAACTAAGGGTCAACTCAGCATATCCAACGCGCATACTTGAGATCATGAACATACCAGGACTCACTAAAGATGGAGTCGCGAGTCACCTCAAGAGCTACAGAAGGGCGCTAAGACAGCGCCACACAGCACTGAACCTGAAAGAACTCAACTTGTGCCTAAACACTAGGCATGGCTATAACTACAATGCCCCTGAAGTAAGAAATACCCTGCCGAATCTAGGCACCGACCAAGCTGGTAGCAGCACCATCGACTACTTGGGCGCTAATCAGAATATTCCCCCGAATCATCTCAGCACCCCTCAAGAGTATATGCCACAAGTGCAGCAGGTACGAACTCCTTGGTTTGAGCAGCAACTTTTCGCTAGTGCTCTTCCTATCCCCGATCAACATATTGCGCCTAGTGTTCAAAGATCTGCCCGGCTTGGGCATATGATTTCGGAAGATCAAGCGGGCGGATGCTTTGAGGATTTTTGTTTCTCCCATTCCCAGATGGAAGGTGCTTTTGATAGTGAACCGATCAATCATCCTCTTATAATCTCGAGCAACGACGAAGGTTCTAGCTCGAAGAATCAGATCGCTCACAACAGAAACAGGAATCCTTCAACGCCAAGCGATGATGGTCAACCCGAATATCAGTTGCTCGAAGAATCAAAAGATTTCCTTGATGAGGAGCTCCATTTCTGGATCGATCAGTTTAAAACTGATGGACTTATGAAGTTATGATCCAAAATGACGATTATATGTCTGATTCATGGTGTAGCTGGCTGATCACCGAGAATCCTCAAGGGAACTAGGCACATGTGAATGGATGTATCATTAATCTTTCTGTCATAAAGTCTTCCATGCAAGATAATCTTCCTTAATGCCTAGAGTTAATCTGGGGCAGCGATCAGTACTACCTGCGAGCATCATCATGCTTGAGTACGACAATCCCTTGTTAGATTAGAGTCGAGGCGAATCAATTGAACGCCACGAAGAAAAACATTTAAAGGCTTCACATAGGAAAATGCGAGCAAAAGCCCGAGCGAGCTCAAAGACGGTTAGCTCTGTATCGTTCTAAGGGACCTTTAGTCGTTATGAACTCTAAATTGAGCTTGTTTCATTCTCGATGGGGGTCGCTAACTGCTTCAAGAATTTTATAACAAAAAACGAACCAGTTAGGGACGCCAATAGTGCTTTGTCCTGGTAGTCAGTGAACTGGAAGTGGTACGAAACGTCAGGAGTTCGATCTCAGGATTGAAAAATCATTTTATCAGTTTGTCTATCACCTGATGAAGTTCAAAGAGATTCGACGCAGATGACTATAGAACTTGGGGCAATTCGAAAATCATCGATTCATTTTCATCAAGCGGCGAAGTTGGTATTGTAAAATGTGAAGCACGCAAATGACAAATCCGAAGCAGAAGGAGATGAATCATGATTCGCTTATCCAAGGTCGGGATTTCAACCTTCGACTAAAGCCAAATCTAGGATGAGTTTTTGATCTTGCCCACTCGACAAAACCCATCTCCACTGAAAATGGGGGCAAACCATTCCTACATCTGGAAAGCATGTCGAAGCCGAAGACATCAAATTCATCGTTTGATCCGTGGGGCAAGTCCCCGAAGCGATAGTTATCATCCGCAGAGCGTAATGGAATCCATCCTTTCAATGTAAAACACATTTGGCCGCGGAGCCACCCATTTGGTAAAAAGAACGTATCGTTCCTAAATGATTTTCAATCAGATGCGGGGATAATGTTCTCTCATTTTCCTCTCAGGTGATGAACAGAGATGAGGCACCCAAGAAGCCATGCATTCAAATAACAAAACAGTGCATGAAACACGCCCAAAAAGATGAATGAATCTCCTCCGACGTAATTCCTCGAGGTGGATTCGTTGCCCAACCAGACGAAGAAATCATGGCCACAAGCTTGAGGGCCGGCTTCTACAATCCGCACATTGGCATGCAGAAGGAATTCAAATCAAGAGTAAAGTAGTATCGTCCCAATTTGTTTTGAATTTGGAAACCCAAAATAATGCTTAATATTTATCCTTGGCAGGAGCTCGCCATCAGGGCAGACATGTAAGTTTCATTTTTCTCCAAAAACCAAGAAGTCGAAAGAACTTTAGAACACCCAACAATCTTGTGTTACTATGTGAAGTGCAGATTTTCACAACCCTTGTACACTCGTTGGAGCATATGACCAAGGGTAAAGATGTATCGTTCCAATTTTTGTAAAGTTTTAGAATATACAATGACATATCCCTTTTATATCTCCAGGATCTCCAGCCTCGATGGGCAGGTAAGTATCCCTTTTCCCAATTCATTGGAGATTAAAAACTTTCAGAATTAATTCGATTCTCACATCTAAAAAGACATAGAATTCTTACTTCATTGACATTCATGTTTTAAAACATGAGATTGTCTGAACATGAATTACACATGTATGGTGCATCATAAAATCCCTTTGAAGGATAAATCTTGATGAAATGAAATGAATTTTTCCAATAAGAGTCGTTTGAACTGTTCAAAAGGATATTTTCTCATAAGAGAAGCGAGCCTAATCCAAACACGTCCCATACACACTTGAGAGATGAGGAGATTGGAAATGATAGCGAAACCTTAACCTATGGATATAAGGGTCATTCGCAACGATTACATGGATCGAGATGACAGAGGCATTTATTTCTTCATTCCAAACCCTATAGATGCCCATTGAGAACCCCATTGAACGGCGATTTTCATTCTCAACCCTGTCAAGAACCACCCCACATTGGGGCAAATGAAGGTTAGTCCAACAGTATCAGAAAGTAAACGGTTAGAAATTTTCTTGCTCGGACTAACATAAATCTTTGTGTGTTGTTTATATGATAATCCAAGTGTCATAGGATGACGAGAATGATTCATTTCTCTATCCTACACACTGTTATCCTTTGCACAACCAAGTTGATCCAGCAAATTCATTTCATCAACCTATTGGTGATCATTGCATATTCCAAAGCAAAGGCAACATCACTCTAGGAATGGAAGCGTGCCAAAGTTTAAGTTGCATATCTAGCATGATTGCCGAAAATCCTAGCTCCAAAAGAAAAGAAAAACACGGGATTAAAAAAAGGGGGAAAAGAAAAATCCCTAGACATCAAGAAAAAGCAAAGTGCATGGTAAAAAGCAAGGCTGATGTCTATTCAAAATATCCCCAGTAAAGTCTAGAGAGACGATGAAAAGACCCTGCAAAGGAGTTAGATCAAGATGACTACTCTCCAAATGTTGTCGTGCTCAAATTGCAAACACACAAACAGACGGTCTCTTAATGTAACAAGAGACGCTTTTAAACATCCTTGTGCGCTCTAAAAGAGGAGTGTACACTTCAAGAAATGGAGATGTTCTTCGAAGGACATGTGGCAAATTTGCAATGATCACCAATGTTAAACTCTTCACAATTTCTGGGCAAAAAATAAGCCTTTTTCGGTCCCCAATCCTTCCAATGTTACAACCCTGAAGTAGTCTTATCTGACTAAGACACTTGGGTTAATGTATAACTTAGCTCAAAGAAGTACGAGCAAGACTATTTCTTTCTCATTTTGCAGGGTTCTTGACTTGTAAACCCGGAGCAGATAGCGAAAAGTTTCGTTCAACGGCCTTGACTCAAAAGTGAGTCCCCCTTGGAAACCGATATCCAAGCCTAACACTACGGTCCCGTGAAAGACCTCCTGATCGGTCGAAATGTATGCGTTGCGAATGATCCTGAAACCCAGGCACAGGTCGGTCGGAAATTGAGCACTTTCCCTATTAAAGATCATTATCACAGAGCAGTGAGGAGCCTTCTTGGGTGAGAAATACTCCAATGGATGTTTTGAGCAAACTCTTTTTGAAATTTTCAAATTGTTTGATCTAGAGTTTCCGTGCAAGGAATTTATGATCACATCTGTATATGGCAGGAATGTTTTGGATAACCTCCAACAATCAAAATGCACATTTCATGACTAAAACTTAAGTCGTAGAATTTTGTCAGTTAGACAATTATTGTCTTCCCAAAGATTACTAATATCTTCTTGGCGAAGAAAATTTTTTCAGGTCTAAGCTTTCTGCAGGACTTTTGGCCACCCCAAAGACTAGGTGCGTCATCCTTAGGTGAAGCCTTTTAGTAGGCAAATCTTTTCTAAGACCGATCCACAGAATGATCGAGTCTCCGACTAGCCCCGAAGAGCGGGTACGTCATCCTTTGATTCATATCAATTTGGAATCTCATAAATGGTAGAAACCGCCTGAAGGGTCAACTCAATGGTAGAAACCGCCTGAAGGGTCAATCAATGGTAGAAACCGCCTGAAGGGTCAATCAATGGTAGAAACCGCCTGAAGGGTCAAAACAATGGTAGAAACCGCCTGAAGGGTCAATGTATGGTAGAAACCGCCTGAAGGGTCAACCAATGGTAGAAACCGCATGAAGGGTCAACTCAATGGTAGAAACCGCATGAAGGGTCAATGAATGGTAGAAACCGCCTGAAGGGTCAAAGGACTGGTAGAGACCGCCTGAAGGATCAACCCAATGGTCCGATCCACCATACGGATCAAAACCTTGATGAATCCCGAACGCGGGAGGAGTCGTTTTCCCTAATAAGCCTTACATTAGGCAAGCCATTTCTAGTTTAGTCCACCACACGGATCAAAACCCTTGGCAAATTCCCAAATGTGGGATGCGTCTTCCTTAGGTTCCTATTAGTTAGGAATCCCATTATGGTTTGACCTACCATACAGGTCAGAGCTTAACATCCCCAGGACACTCCGATGACAAGTCCTTAGGAATCTACTTGAACCCATCAGACACAGCAAATGCCGCAAGCATTCGGCAGGTAAGGGGCAGGGAAGTCTATCTACTCCTTAACTTTCTTAATCATATCAGGGAATTGAATGAGCACATCTCTTTTTAAGGAAAAGCACACATTGATGGGCATGAAAATTGGATGTCATGATTTCTTTTCTTTTCCCAGTCGAGTTGATCGGAACACAGGTGTCACCTTGTCTTTGAGAGAAACCTCTGATGAAATTCCTCTCAAAGAGGGGCAGCTGTTGACACCTGATTTTTGATCAGTCTTTCATAGTTTATTTTTAAAAAATTCATAAAAAATCTATAAAAAGTTAAAAAAAAATTAAAAAATCATCTTTGGTAGCCTTGACCAAGCTAAATGAACCATTTTTGATAAAAAAAAATAATTTTTCATATTTTTTAATATTTTTTAATATTTTCCAAAAATAGAAAAATACATGAAAAATGAAGAAAAATAGCGTTCGATGTCGTAAAAATATAGAAAAGTAGTCAATATTTTTATTTTAATTTCTTTTACATTTTGAACTCATAAATAGTCAAAATTCAAGTTCAATTGCATGTGTTTCTTCACGACGCATAGAGTTGAATTTGGCAAAAAAATGTCATTCGAGTATTTTAATTTGTAAATTTCTACATCTTTTTTAGTCTTGACGTCCAATTAGATCGACCACCATCTACAATAAATGCCCCTTGTTGAATATTTTCGTTTTTGTTTCACATGATTTCATGGTGTAAAATGCCGAGTGGATCCCCAAATATAATCGGGTCGGCATGAGCTCGATAGCTCGTCCAAGACCAAACCAGGGCACGGCGAACCCCTGGTTTGGTCTTGAGAAGCATGACCTGATGCGTTATGACGTGGGTTCTGCCTAGTACTTGATGATAGCCTGATGCGTATTGACGCGGGCCTAGCCACTGAAGAAAGAGAAATTGTGATGAAACCGAGAATAAAGCTTTACGTATGAAATGAATATGGTCTTGATGTTAAGAGGCCTTTGTTATGATTCATTGGTGTCATGTGCCATTCTTTTAATGAGCTACCGTATGCTTTGTCCTTAAAGATATCCGGTGGGATTAATGGCCTAGTTTAGGTTTAGGGTGAGCTTACTGAGATTTATATCTCACCCCATCGTGGGATTAACTTTTGCAAGTTCTTGATGATGGAACCACGAGCTTGATGAGGATGCACTCTCGAGGAAGTAATTGTACTAAAGTGGATTTTCGCTTTTCGTAACCTTAGGGATTATAACTGTTTTTGTGGATTAGAAATTGAACCCTTGGTATTTGACTGCTGTAACTCGATGTACCTTTATTCGATTGAGAAGCTTACCATGTTCCTGTCCCAAGTCATCTTGTCGTTGTTGAAGTGGAGTTGATTCTCGCTTCCATAGGTTATTGAACAGTGATGATTGCAGGCTGATGAATCCTAGGCAGCATAAGGTAAATGGTAAGGCCTTGGTGGGATTCTCGCAGACCCAAAAGGGTTCGGGGCGTGACACCAATCCATTTCCTAATTTTCAGGAATTTTCTGAAATTTTAGAAGCGATTTACCCTTTGAGGGGTAAAATAGTCATTTCAGGCAAAGACAAGAAGTGAAAATCTCAAATAGAAGGATTGGTCAACCACCTAACCCAAATCCTAATTTTGAGCAATTTTCAAGACTCGATTAGAATAGGGACGACGATTTACCCTTTGAGGGGTAAAATCGTCATTTTCAAAAAAGGACGAGATTCGAGAATCCAAGCAAAAGAATTGGTTACCTAACTAACCCTAATCCTTATCTTGGCATTCTCGACCTATCTCGTATACAGGGCAGAGGAGATTTACCCCTAAAAGGTAAAATCGTCAATTTCAAGAAGAACGAATAAGAAATCTCAAAAATAGGATTGACCAGTTGTCTATGGTCAACCCTCAATTTTTGGAAATTTCTGGAGTGTCTAGGAATTGTTTACAATTTTCCTACTTTTTTGGGATTTTCTAGAATTTTGCTAACATTTTTTTTAGAATTTTCTAGATTTTTTCCATTTTTTTAAATCATTTTCAATGTTTTTATTATTGAAAAATATAATTTGACCGGATCGACAGGACCCACTCTGGCCAGAACCCGGACCTGCGCGTCCCACCACACATAAACGACGCTGTTTCCAATTTTTCTAATTTTCGATTATTCGGATTTAATCCGACGGTTCCTATTGAACCACGCGGCTACTCCACGGCCTCAGGATTAGCTGACTAAAGCCTACAGCTCAGATCAGAAGGCGACTACTCCTCAGTCATTAGATCTGATTATTTAAACCTACGGCCACGATTAAAAGCTAAGACTCTTTCCGGATCGTCCATCTTCACTAACCTAAACGACACCACACGACCCTTTACCTAAACGGCACCGTTTCGGTGTGTTTTAATTTTCTGATTATAAAACCATTTCCGGATATTCCTAATTACTAATCGGATGGTCATTAAAAATTGGACTCGATTAATCTAGACCATCCGATCTAAATTGACTCGGCTTAACAGACTAATGGTCCGGCCAGCTCGACATTCACGAGGACCAATCATATGCTGCCACCTAAGAACGTTGACCTGCTGACCTGTCGACCTGCCACGTCATCGTCTTCAACCTCTTGACGTATACCACAGAATGGACGGCCGAAATTCCTCCGGCGCCGATCGATGACCAAACCTAGACCGATTGACATTGAACTAGTGCCGTTTGGCTCGTCTCACTCTCTAGTTTAACATATTTAAGAATTAAAGCATTCTATCCATAGAATTAAAGGAAAAAGGCAAAGTGCCGAGTACGACCATGGTAGTTCAAACGTGAGATTCAGAGCATTTCAGGCCAATTAATTCATAGATAAGCTTGATACGAAGTTGAGAAAACTTATCTCGAGCTCCGATTGAGCTCGCATGGCCTAAATTTGGCTAGGCGAGATTGAACAGTGCTCGATTTATGGCGAAAAGTTTGGAGACTCGATTCGAAGTGTTAAAGCAAAACCGATGCAAAATAAAGATATGATGATGGTCAATGATGTCTGGGAACAAAAAGCACACACTAAATGCAAGAATGAACGTGAGACAGGTGAGTCGCCATTGATACACAGTGAGGAGCTTGAAACTGCGACTCACCTTTTTTCGCGATTTCAATGGGTGCGACCGGCGGCGATCGAATCCTGGAGCTTCAAGCACGGTTCCAGCGGTCTTCTTTGGCTTCGGTTTGGCTGGAGACGGCCTAACCAGCACCTTGCATTCGAGCTCGAGTTCTCGACGACGAGAGTCGGAGAACGAGCTCTCTCTCTCTCTCTCTCTCTCTCTCTCTCTCTCTCTCTCTCTCTCTCTCTCTCTGTGACATTCTGAATTTTCTGCCACTTTGAGACTATATAATGAGAAGAATCTATCGAAGTATTTCAGTTTTATTTTGCTCAGATCTGATCAATCTTGAGTAGACTAACCAAAAGGGAAAGGCTAACGCAAGACAAGGTACGTGGACCTAGGATAATCGAAAAAGGAATGACGCTTTGGCCATAAGGATTGTCGAGGGAACATTTAGAGCCAATAAGGCCGATTAGATGATGATTTAAGAATCCATTGCTAGCGTTATACGATTGGAGCGCGGGTGATGCCGCTTAACCAATGTATAATTTGCGAAATTTTCCTAAATCGATCAATGACGATCGAGGCCGTCGGAACTAGTAATGAACCCTCGCAATTACATGACAACCAAAATCATTTTATCTTGAGTCGTCTTAAGTGTGACGAGTCACAGAGTCGATACGCGTGACGTCTGCAAGAGCCGTCCATTAGTTCGAGATAAACTGAAGATACGATCGACGAGAAATCGACCATGAAATGGAAGCTCGAATTGACAATTGGAAATGAAGAATTTCAAAATTGAAAAAGGATTTGACGTTGCCTAGCCAATGGGCATTCAAAATGAGAAAAAACGAAGTTTCGGACGAAAAGTGCCAAATGATCGTTTTGCCCCTCAACCATTAACCTTGGCCTTAAGTTTATTAGAAGGGAAAAATAGTTATTTTGATCCTTGGAGCTGCCAAAAACTTGGATAAGAAGGAGTCAAAGATGGTCAAATGCAAGTTGGACAAGTATTTACAAGACGACAAGTGTCGTCCTTAGATTGGCCATGCATTAATTGCCATTAAATGCAATCTTGACAAATTTGGCACCAATTATTTGTGGAACACCTCCCCTATCTCTCTTTGGTCGTGCTCTCTTTCCCCCATCTCCATTTCCTTCAACTTTTCCTTCTTTTCCTCTCTAGCAAGAAACTGAACAGAAGACAGATTCTGCCCCTTCTGTTCGGTGTTCCCGAGTAGCACCTTCGGCCGTCGCCTTGCCGCCTCCGACCACCAGAAGCTAGATCAGTGTGTCCTTGACAAGCTCCAAGTGGAATTTTGTCATTTGGATAATTGTTTTTATCGGTGTGAGTTCGAGACCAAAACCGGACGGAATTCGCGCGAGCTGGGGCAAGGCTTTCGTTTACCCTCTTAAAAGCTTCGTTTGTCTTCAAATTTTCTGTGGGAGCTTCATCATATATGGTACTCAAGTTGGATGAGCTATGGCCACAAGTTCGGTAGTGTTAAAATAGTGTGAGTGATTAAAATTGGACAGATTCTGACCATTTGTGAGCCGAAAGGGAACGGGCTGAACGGAAGACCAAAAGAGGTGTTTTTGCTCCAAAACTCTTGGTGAGCCTCCTTAACGCATATATTACGGTTTTAGAAATATTATTTTGTGAGAAATTGGGACATAGGGTTGAGTTTTGGATTGATATAGACGGTTTAGATCAAACCAGTTTTTGTGTGTTACTGCCCTGTTCTGGCCGAACTTATTGGGGGTTCTTTGATGGGTATTTTGACTTCAAAATGACTCAAGAGGCTATTCAAAATGTTTATTGAGGTGTTAATGGGAAGTGTGTGAAGTGGATTGAGAATTAGAAGTGATTTAAGGGCTGTTGAAGTGAAAAACGTGAAGTGCCGACCGATTCGTCCACAACGCGCACTAATTTTGAATTGAGTCATTCTAAGTCGTCCGGTATCCAAATTGAGCTCAGGTTTCGCCCACATGTCCGTAAGATCTTGAAGTTTGAGATCCTGGAATTTTTTTCTCAAAAAGTCAGTAGAAAAATTGCAGTTTTGAGAGAATGAACCTGATCGTGGAGCCTAGAAAAGGGGCAGATTGGGGTGGAATGAAATTGTGTTGACTTGCCTTGATAGAACGACATTGACATGCTTAGGAGCATCAAATTAACATCGTGACGGCTTGAGAATAAGGTGTTGAGTGTGAAATTGAGATATATGTGCAAGGGAATTGAGAATCGAATGAGTTTTGATGTGAAATTTGTGAAATTTTCTAGGACCGTGCGTGATCCTTGTTGGCCGAGGGCTTGCTGAGCTAGGTAGCTCATTTGGATGGAATATGCTAGCTTGCTTGAGGAGGTAAGTGTTCTCTAAACTTTTACTTGAACATTAGGACGCTACTGGATAGATTTGTTGGCTTGAATTGATTGTTTGACGAAGCCTATGGCTTGAATTGCTTGATGCAATTGTATGGTGTTTATATGGTGATGTGCCTTGTGATGTAAGTGGCTATTGAGCCCTAGTTTCGTGTGAATTGGCTATAGTGCATGTGCTATATAAGCGGCTATAGTGCCGATGTTATATGAATAGGCTATAGTTCCCGAGCGATCAATTGGCCTATGGCCCTAGAGATCGCATTGGCTGTGAGCCCAGTAATGATGATATCGATTGGCCTGTGGCCCCAGTGGTATCATTTGCCTGTGAGCCCTGAGTAAGAATGACGATACTGATTGACCTGTGGCCCCGGTGGTATCAAGTGGCTACGAGCTCCAAAAGTACCGATTGGCTTGTGGCCCCAGTGGTACCATGTGATTGAAAGTTGAGACGATACCGATTGGCCTGTGGCCCCAGTGGTATCAAGTGACTGTGAGCCCTGAAATGGTAATTGGCTGTGAGCCCAAAGGTACCGATTGGCCTGTGGCCCCGGTGGTTCCAGATGATATTGTTGACACCTGATTTTTGATCAGTCTTTCATAGTTTATTTTTAAAAAATTCATAAAAAATCTATAAAAAGTTAAAAAAAATTAAAAAATCATCTTTGGTAGCCTTGACCAAGCTAAAGGAACCATTTTTGATAAAAAAAAATAATTTTTCATATTTTTTAATATTTTTTAATATTTTCCAAAATAGAAAAATACATGAAAAATGAAGAAAAATAGCGTTCGATGTCGTAAAAATATAGAAAAGTAGTCAATATTTTTATTTTAATTTCTTTTACATTTTGAACTCATAAATAGTCAAAATTCAAGTTCAATTGCATGTGTTTCTTCACTTGTCTCATGCGTTTGTCTATGGAAGGTTAGTATACCTAAACTGCTAAAAATACAGAGAAGCTTGATTTTCTCTTAAGTTTGGTTGGTAAGACTTTTCTATCCCTCGAACTTGTTACAGCTCTTAATCATTATATTCATTGCATAATTCCGGTGATTGGATTAAATGCCATTTTGAGGATAGATAGGTGTGTTTTCCTCCCAATGTTCTTGATGGAAGATGAAGATGGTGTCATCCCATTACGAGCGCCAAGTGGATAAGAAGAGCATGCTATGGACATCATTGAGGTATCATCTAATGAAAATGGGCTTGTCGCGAAGCCCACTTTCCGGTCCTGCATTTGCATACGCAGGTCGCGCGTTCGCGCCCAAGTTTCAACTTGTCGGGCCTCCGTCGGGGTCCGGGATTTGCACCCCCCTGCGCGTGCGCACGAGGCATAGTACTTATTACAATAGTTACCACTCAAAAGGAGTGTAACCACATATAAAACACTTCAAGGCATTCTTCCTTTCCTATGTGGGATTAGTGCTTTGTCACTTCCCACTTACAACTCAATGGTGTTCTTTGAGAAATAATTTATCATTCACTCACCCATCACAATACCTCATATTTTCCAACACCGTTCTCCTGTTTTCTCACCATAATGAAGAGATTTTTCAATTTTTCTTTTCATTTGTCCTGACACATCGCCTTTAACTATTCAGCGGTAAAGATTATTACAATCAACCGAATCAGGATACACTGATGTGATATTACGAGATGTTTTTTTTTAATAATAAGGTGGCCTTGAAGATATTGATGTCCACTTGTTGGAGACTTGAATCCAATGTATTACATAAACAAAACTCACCAACTTGATCCTCGAGAACTTACAAATATGGCCTTTTTTTCTTTTTTGGGTCACATACAAATCTGGGTTTAAGCATAATTCTTTTTGTGTGTGGATGTGTAAAGATAAGTCTTCTTTGCACCACTTATTATACTTTAAGAAAACGAAAAAAAAAAATTATCATATTATTGAGGTTCAACAATTGCAAGATAGGACGTAACCCAAAAAAAAATTTGCAAGATAGGATGTTAAGTAAACCCGATCATTTTATCATAAAGAACAAGTGTATGTCGAATTCAACATAATTTCTTAAGAAAATATAAACCCTAGTTCAATGGGATGGTTTTGCTTCTTTTGATAATTGATTTGCGTATGTTTGATGTGGATGGGATGGGAACCCCTTTGGAATATTCTTGAATAAAGCCAATCGCGTATTGGCTATATCTTAATGAAAGAGCGGTCCTACTAGGCACTAACATAATAAAAATGAAATAAAGGAAGGCGAATATTGGATTATTCGTTTCATTTGTAAGAGTTTAGGAAAAAGAGAACGCGATAGAGACAAAATTATCTGAGGCAACAAGTGATAAGATTACATTTTCTTCTCATGCTTTGGGATAATTCAAATGAAAATGCCGGTGAAATCCTTGGGTGTGGACTATGGATCTCGGTAATCTAACCTTAGTTAAGGGTTTAACTAAACCCCAGTCAATTGCAAGAGATTCTTATATTTTTCGCTTGTGCTTTTTCAAATTCAATTTACATTGATATATCATATATACTAAACAATGAATATGATATGATATGAACATATCCGACTCTATTACTGCGATTCACCAACACATGACAGGATATGGCAAAATCCCTAGATTTCATATCCAATCCAATCATATCCTATCCTGACTAAAAATCCGAGTGAACAAACGCAGGTGTCCAATTAAAGATAGAAAAAGACCGATGTCAGCCACCTTAATCAAGACAAGAACGGTGACTTATAAGCACTCTATATTAGAAAAGAAAAGAGTCCATCAACTTGCTTAGTTATTGATGGGAGTACACAGTAGAAGTCCGATATCTTTGCCCAAAGAGATCATCAAGAGAAAACCCAAGTCCAAGTCCGAGTTCGTCAATATATCCAGTCAAACCCATCTTCACTCAAAAGTTTTAGCTAATGAATTATGCCAACTTGGATATATTAACTACTCTACATCACATTAATTCTCCAATGTGAAACTTCTTTAATACAACGTACTCATAATTCTTTAATATAACTCACATGGGCATCCCCATCACGAGTGAGCTCCGGTGTTAGGTTTGTTCCCCTTTAATCCAAGTATCCTTCCGCAACAACTTATCTCAACTTGAACCTTCTATCGCGACCCTCTCGAGCGTTGCCAGGCTCTTGAGGGCTAATGGGCCGCTTGATGTTGCCTGATCGGATGCGGGCCTCTCCCAAGGTCCACTATCCAAATTGCAACGGCTGAATATACATGGTCGACCTTCAGTGTGGTCTGGTGACATGTGATATGTGTACATGCCAAGGAGTCGCCACCAATCGTTTCGAGGAGGGTACGATCGGAAACCCTATCGAATAGTTGGGAGCAATCTATTCGATTCAGCGGAAACCAGAGAAACGGGATCGTGGACTTTGTTACGCCAACTGTCAGAGTTGACGCTATTTCGGCACCTAAGTTGAATGATTTATCTGATCCTAGGATTTCATACAGATGAGTGGGGTACGGATCCTAATTCTAGGAGTTCATGCAGACAGAAATGGCTACCCTATCACTCACAGTCAGTAAAAGTAAATGCGCAAATCAAGGATCCAATACATGCGGATAAAACACATGAAGACAGCATGGCATCCCTAATGAGGCCATATTAGCCTAGAGAAGTATCAATCAAGGCTTAGGAGTGATTTGGACATGATTCGCCCATGAGGGGCAAAATCA
The DNA here is from genome assembly GCA_021437785.1 of Rhodomyrtus psidioides. NCBI lineage: Eukaryota > Viridiplantae > Streptophyta > Magnoliopsida > Myrtales > Myrtaceae > Rhodomyrtus > Rhodomyrtus psidioides. The sequence goes on along the minus strand of JAILYB010000003.1, from coordinate 13,055,784 downwards.
TAATTTTGAGAAATTTGGGGACAATTTGCCTCAAAAGGGCAAAATCATCATTTCAGATGAAATATGCAGTCAAAAGATGGTGGAAATGGGATTGACAATCAAATCCTTCCATTTCCTATTTTTCAGGAATTTCCAGAATTTTTCTAGAATTTAAAAGTGATTTTACCTTTGGAGGGGTAAAATCGTCATTTTGAACAAAGATGAGACCTGAAAATCTCAAATATTAGGGTTGATCACCCACCTGACCCAAACCGTAATTTTAAGCAATTTTCAGGACTCGATTAGAATACGAAAGACGATTTACCCATTGAGGGGTAAAATTGTCATTTTGAGAAAAGGGACGGGACTCGAAAACCCAAGCCTAAGAATTGATCGCTTAACCGACCCTAGTTCTTACCTTGGCATTATCGGCTTTATCTCGCGTACACAGCAGAAGCGATTTACCCCTAAAGGATAATATCATCAATTCTCGGGAGAACGGATAAGAAACCCCAAAAATAGGGTTGACCAGTTGTTTGTGGTCAATCCTCGATTTCGGGGATTTCTGGAATTTCTAGGATTTTCCTACAATTTTTCTATATATTTTTTTGGGATTTTCTGTGATTTTCTAGCATTTTTTTTGGATTTTCTAGGATTTTTCTATTTTTTTTATTTTTAAAATCATTTTTAGAAAATTGTTTTATCAAAAACATATTTCGGACCGGGTTAACCCGACCCACTCCGGTCGGGACCCGGACCGCGCGACCCACGGCCTAAAACGATGCCGTATCGCCTCTTTTTTTTTATTTTCGGATTAACCGGAATTGATCCGACGGCCCTCATTGAACCGCGTGGCTATTCCACGACCATCAGATGATCTAACTAGAATCTACGGCCTAGATTAAACGAAGACTCGACCAGGGCCGTTTGATTGACTTACTAAAATGTACGATGAAGATTAGAACCTAAGACTCGATCTGGATCGTCCACCTTCACTAACCTAAACGACGTTGCTCAGCCACTAACCTAAATGGCACCGTTTCGATTTGTTTTGATTTTTAGATTTAAAACTATTTTCAGATAATCTTAATTACTAATTGGATGGCCACCAATTTATTGGACTCGATTAATCCTAGCCGTTGGATCTAATCCAACTTGGCCTAACAAACTAACGGTCGAGTTGACTTAACATCCACGTAGACCAATCACGTGTTGCCACCTAGACCCTTGACTCGTTGACCTGCCACGCATGCATCGTCTTCAACCTCGCGACCGCCTCTGAACGAATGGCCACGACTCTCCGGCGATGATCCAACGGTGGAATCTTAACGGAATCGAACGCGACTGGCGGCAATTGACTCGTCTATGCTTCGCACGCAACATATCGCAAGATTACACGATTTCGTTCACAGAATCGAGCACGAGCAAGCACGAACCAGTACGTACACATGTACTCTAATCACGCGATTCATGGCGTATTAAATCAATTCATTAATACGGAAGCATCATTCAATGTTCAGGAGACTTACCTCGAGCTCCGATCGAGCTCGCTTGGCCCAGATTTGGCTGGGTGAGAATGAACAGTGTTCGGCAATTGAGGTTGAATTGGAAGACTCGATTCGATGTGTTAAGACGAAATCGATGCAAGACAGATATACGACGATGGTCAGTGATGTTTGGGGGTTAAAACGCCTACTCTAACTCGAACTATGATAATCGGAATCGAGTTCCGCCATTAAAGCACTGTAAGAAAGCTCGAAGGTTGAACTCACCTATTTCACGCGGCTAGTAGCGATCGACTCTTGCTACTTCAGGTGTGCTTCTGATGATTTTAGCAGGCTTCGGTTTAGCCAGAGACGGCCTAACCAGTTCTCTCTTTTTCAACTGAATCCCTACTCCTCCTCTAACAGAAAGCCTTCACAGGCTTGTATAGCTCTTCGAATTTTGGCGCCGAATCGAGGAAGTGTGCGCTAGCTTCAATCGCACATGAGGCCACGTGCCTTTAGGTCCAAACGGCGTCGGGGACGATGGGCATTCTGTCCAACTCCGTTTGGTCCTCCGGCAAGCTCCATTTCATGGGAATTTGGCACGAATTTGGTCTGTTTTTGTCTTGGCTGACTTTTGCAGGTCCCGCTAGGTTGACCGGCTAATTACTCCTCCTCCCGGCGACGTCAGGTGATGTTGCCGGTGTCAATCGACGAGGGATGATGATGGGAACAAAACGCCCACCATCTCCCTTCCAATTAGTCGCGAATTAACCTTCAATTTGACAATCAAAATCGACCAAGGGGACTGTTCATCTGTGAGAGTCTAAGGAAGAAGATAGTACTGTAGGGAACCGGTTCGACCGGTCTGACCGGTTTCGAGTTGTAATTTTCCAAATTAAACCCAAATTAATGGGAAATGTTTTCAATTTGACCTCAGAATCGAACTTAGGGCATGAATTTTATCTAAAAATATGGTTTTGCCCAAAAATTCATGTCAATTTCAACAACAATCCCAAGTTTTCATTTAATTGCAAATTGGGGAATTGTGCAATTGAAGGTTCAAATGATCAAATTGGACTAAATTACCAATGCCAATCAATTCAAAATGATGAAAACCACTGGGCAGTATGTTTAATTTACAATGATAGTCCTTGAATTGAAAGTAATTTCAATTATGCCCAATTTCAAGGATTAAAATGCAATTTAGTATACAATTTTGCCCAATTCGTGCAATTAAACAATCTGTGTGGTCAATTGGGTTAAATTACAATAAGGGAAAATTAGATTGAATGTCAAGATCCTAAAAAATGCCCAAGTTGCAAATTAAATGACTCAGCTGACATTTTTTTTTATCAAATTCAATCATATGTGTAACAAAGGAACACCTAAAATTGAATCTGATTCTGGACTTTTTGTGAGGTAAAAAAGACAAGATATTTAAAAGAAAAATATTGAATATTTTTTCATATTTTTGTGATCTCAAATGCTATTTTTCTTGAATTTTCAAGTATTTTCTTAATTTCCAAAAATACTAAAAAAAGCGAAAAATATGAAACATTATTTTTTTTTGTCAAAAATGGTTTCTTAGGCTTGGCCAAGGCCACCAAAGTTGATTTTATAATTGTTTGACTTTTTATGAATTTTTTATGACTTTTCTAAGAAATAACTAAAAAAGGTTGATCCAAAATCAGGTATCAACAGCTGCCCCTCTTTGAGAGGAATCTCACGAGAGGTTTCTCTCAAAGACAGGTGACACCTTAGTCTAGATCGACTCTACTGGGAAATAGAAAAATGAATTCTGAAATCTAATCTTTCTTGTCCTGCTGGTGAATGCTTTCCTTTATCTTTTGCCGATGTGAGAGAGAGAGGCGGGATAGAGATGCTCACCTGTTACTTACCTGCGAGATGCTCGTGCGGCATGCGCGGTGTATAGCTGATTCAAGTGGATACCTAGGTGCTCGTCTCTTGAGCATCCTAGGGCGGTTATACTCTAGCCTGTATGATAGGCCAAATCAGAGTGTGATTCCTATGTTTGACAGGAACCTGTGAATGACGTACCCGTTCTTTAGGGATTATCAGGGGCTTTGATCCGTATGGTAGATCAAACCATGAATAGGACTTATTTCTGCTAGGAACCTATGGATGACGCACCCGTTCTGTGGGGATTGTCGAACATTTTGATCCGTCAGGAGGATCAGGCCGTGAATAGGACTCCTTTCTGCTATGAACCTATGGATGACGCACCCGTTCTGTAGGGATTGTCGAACATTTTGATCCGTCATGGGGATCAGGCCGTGAATATGACTCATTTCTGCTATGAATCTATAGATGACGCACCCATTCTGTAGGGATTGTCGAACATTTTGATCCGTTAGGGGGATCAGGCCGTGAATATGACTCCTTTTTACTAGGAACCTATGGATGACGCACCCGTTCTGTAGGGATTGTCGAACATTTTGCCGATCCTATACTTTGAGGAATCAATTAGGGTCTATACAAGTGAGGTGTACCTAACTCTTAGGTTTTACCAAATGAGATATTCTGGGTTTAGAGATTACCTAGAACTTCACAGAAAGCTGGTTCTGAAAATTATTCTTTTGATATGCCGGGTGTTATTCTGGGATTTGAGGACTCCAAGTATCTTGCAAAAAACTCAAACCTGCAAATTTTTTGATAATATCTTTCTGGGATTTGGGGGTTACCTGAAATCTCACAGAAAGACGATCTTGAATATTGTCCTTTCGACATTGGAGGTGACATTCTGGGATCTGGGAGCTCCAGGCATCCTGCAGAAAGCTCAAACCTGTGAAACTGAAATCTCATGAAGAGATGATTCCGAAGATTGTCCTTTTGACATTGGAGGTGATATTCTGCGATCTGGGGACTCCAGGTGTAACGCCCGAAATCCCGACTCCTGTAAAAGTGTAATCCAGACGACAGTATGAATAAGAATTTCATTTTGGTTGCTTAAGTTATTTCGAGGATTTAGAATTTGAAATTGGATGATTTCCGTAATCGACGTTCGAATCGAGTTGGATTTTGTTCGGTTCGTCGATTCGCCTTAGGATTTGAATTTTCGAGTCGAAGCCTTGCCGTAGCCAAGCCGACCTCGAAGGATTCATTATCTCGATTGGATGGCCAATGTCCGATTTACCCTCGCGTGCAAAGTTACGGAATTGCGTCGGCCAAGAATGGAAGTTACAAAAATGCCCTTGGATATTTGATGTACTAAAGGACAAGGTTAATAATAGTGGTGGGCCAACCTTATCTTTAGGACACTCTTGTGGTCAATGGTCAAAAGGGGACAGCTGCAACTTCCCTCTCTCTCCTCCATCTTTTCACGACAACTTTCCCCCAAGCATTTTCTTCTTCTCGGTTTTGCTTGCTCCCTCAACCGACTCTCTTCTTCTCTTTCTATTTTTCACGACCACAACTTATCGAGCCACCACCAGACCTTCATCGACCGACCACCACTTCATCCTCAAGTTGTCGCCGCCCTCCAGCACCGCCGTCGCCGTCGAGGGTCGTCGGAAGGCCGGCTGGAAGTTGCTGGAGCAGATTTACTGCTCTGCTTGAACAGAAGCTTCAGCCGCTCCTTCTTGCTGCACGGTGGCTTCCGGCCACCACCACTACCTCACACGACTCCCTTACTCTCCCTCCGACACCCCTCTGCCGTCGCAAGTCGCCACCAGCCTCCGGAAAAGCCCAAGTGAGCTGTAAACCGAATCTGACTCCTATTTTGCCGGTTTTGAGCAGTTTCGGTTTCTGAGTTGGTTAGCCGCCCTTAGCTCGTTTCTTTGCTGAACTCCGGCCACCACACACACCCCGACACCCTTATGGACGTCCCCTAACAATTGCAAGTGGTGTCGTTGCCGTTAGAAGTTCAAATCAACCCCAAATCCGAACTGTACATACTATGTTTCCTCTGTTGCAGCTGTTGTTCGCCTCTATTTTTGGGCTGCCGGAGACTTCTCCAGCCACCACCAGCCGCCGTCGACCACCCTTGACGTCCGTGAACCTCCCCCCTCGACCTCGGACCCAACCACTACCTTGAGCCGCATGAAAACTGTGACGTTCATCCATGTTTTCCCCCTTGCGTTGCTGCCCTGTCACTGATTTTGGGCTGAATTAATTCTGCGGGCTGGATTTGCAGGGCTGTGGAGTTGGGTCGAAGCCCATTCTGAGTTGGGCCGTGTACTAGGGTGTTGAGCCAAGTGACTTGGGCTTTGTTTTGGGCCCGTGGGCTAAGTTAATTGGAGTTTGGGCCTATTGGACGATATTCGTGATTCGCGATACGGTTAAGTTCAAAGTTTGGATCGAAGGTGTTATTTCAAGGAATTGGCGATGAGTTGACATCTAATTCTCGATTAGGTCGTTAATTATGTCTGGATTAGTTTGCTTAGAATAATAGGTGTTTAGGTAGTCCGATTAGGGTCGGTTTAGGCTAGAAGTGGATTTAGGTTAAATGACCCTAATTAACTAAGTTAGTTAATTTATAATCGTTGGAATTATAATTGCTTGACTTATTCTTGGTTTCAATTGATGGCTTATTGTTAATGGTCAATTGAATGGCAAGAGTTATAGGATCGATGTGGAAATCTTGGCTTCGTGACTGTTTGATTTGGATGGCGAGTTGTGTTGTGCATTCCTATGATTCTGTGTGACCCATTGGCATTATTTAGCATCAAATGGCCAAGGGCCAGTTCTTAAAGCGTATATGCGTGATCTCCCATTATGATTAAAGATAAGCTTGATTGATTGTTGGATGGCATGAGTGGTCACACGATGAGAGATGATGCGACGCCTGACAAGTTCATATCGCGCCCGGCATGCCAAGAGCATGGGGATATACGTGATGGCTTGTTGGAAGCCCGACTTTCTCTTGTACGGCACTGACGAGTACGGCGTAGGCTTGGATTGTCGGAAGCAGGTCGCAGCTTGTGATGGACCTGAACCCTCTGGAAGTCTAACCGTCGAGCCCGACAATGCTAAAAGTATTTGGGTAGTATGAATCTTATTACTATGCCCGGCATGCTAAAAAGCATGGGGTTTACTAATTGTCGCGGATCATCGACCTATAAACGGACTTGGTGTGATGTCTAGTGTCTGATTGATGCCTGTGTGCATTGTAAGGAATTGATTGATTGTTTGATCAATTTGAGTTGGCACGACATGTATCCGTACTCATCCTGCATTATGTGTGACTTTATTTGGGTAAGTTGCGTGTGGTTGAAAAATATTTGAATGCATTGCCTGGTAGGATGTCTGGACGAGTCATCGCCCTACCCAAGGCTTAGGTGTTGACTTCACTGGGATTTTATCTCACCCCTTCGTGGGAACATTTTTCAGGTCCGAAGTGATGCTGAGCCCTCTGGCAGTCGTTCTCCGACTTCTGATGTCGATCATGACTCTTCACCTGGACCTTTGGAGACCTTTGGTTCTTTTTGGAGTAGATGATGACCTAACCCTGCCTGATCCCTTTTTATTTTATAATGGATCCTAGAGAGCCTAGCTTGTAGCTCCGTAGGGTTAGTGATCATCTGCAGTTTACTGTACCAAGTTGACAACCATGTAGTTTGATATCCTACTATTGCTGATGTTGTATTGGACTATCCCTGTTATATTATATGTATGGGAGTTTGTTCGCTTCCACATGTGCCATTTGTTATTAGGTTCGATAGCGTGCCTGGGACGTTATCGTTATGACCAGCGGCGATTTGGTAGGGATATTACGTTCCCAGGGATTGGGGCGGGATACCAAGCATTTTGCAGAAAGTTCAAACCTGTAAAACTGAAATCTCATGAAGAGATGATTCCGAAGATTGTCCTTTTCGCAGCAAAGTCTACTTCTTGGACCTAGAGCTGTCATGGGTCTCATCAGAAGCTTAGACATAAAAGTTTATTCCTCATTTACAAAGATATTAGTCCTTTTGAGGTGACGATAAACATAATGCAGGTAAAGGTTCATTTTAACCTATGCAATTATGCAAAATGACTTAGGATGTTGGAGGTTATCCAAAACATTTTTCAGCATGCGAGGACGATCAAAGATCCTTGTGTGGAAAGTCCTTGGATCAAATAATTTGAAGTTTCCAACCATAGCTTGCTTTCTAGTATTCTATTGGAATATCTCTGTTAGAAAGGGTTTCTTACCAACTTTTATGACTTGGTCTTTTCATAACAAGAGCACTCGAATTTCCTAATGTTTTGTATTTGGGTTTTCGAGACCGTTCGCAGCGCATGCATTTGAATCAATCGGGAGGTCTTCACGGGACTGTAATGTTGGGCTTGGACATGATTTCCGAAAGGGGGACTCACTTTCTGAGTCAGGTCCTTTGAACACAAAATTTTCTTCATCTGCTCCGGGTTTACAAGTCAAGAACCCTGCAAAATGAGAAAGAAATAATCTTGCTCGAACTTCTTTGAGCTAAGCTTAGACATTAAACCCTACCTTAACCCAAATGCCTTAATCAGAAAAGACTTCTCAGGGTTGTAACATAGGTAGGTTTAGGGACAAAAAAGAAAGGCTTGTTTTTGGCTTAGAATACGCGAAGGGTTTAACATTGGTGATTGTCGCGACCCGTCCGAAATTTCCCCCCGATCCGACGGTGCGGGGGATTGATCTAGTTTGTGTGACGGGCGAATGGATTACCAATCGCGGGTCTTGGATCGGTGCGGGCCCTCCCAGGCCCATACCAAATCGCGGCGGGAGTATTTTTTAGAAGGATTCGACGATAAGAGTCGATCACTTTCGACCTTCAGTGTGGTCGTGGTGGCATGTGCAACTTGTGCATGCATTTGGAGTCGCCACCGGTCTTTATTGGAGGGTAGACCGGAAACCTTACTGACCGATTGTGAGAGATCGATCAGTTCTGCGGAACCAGAGATTTTGGGTTCGGGGACTTGGTTACGTCGGTGTCATTACCAACGCCCTTTCGGTACCTAACGCGAGTGATTTTCCTAGCTAAGAGTTCATGCAGGCGCAATTTTAGGTGAGGTAGGCTTGATTCAGGGTTTCATGCAGATTGGAAGACTATTCCTATCAATCACAATCAATTTAAATGAAAACGCAATCAAGTACATAAATAAATCACATCAATGCACATCAATTCAAATCAATGGCTTCCTAATATAGCCATAAGGGTTTAGGGAAGATGTGATTTCGGACCGAGGGTAAAATGGGAAGATTTGGGGATGATTAGCCCGAAGGGCAAAATCGTCAATTTTTGGAAGGTTTGGATACCGAATTACCCAAAATATTCCATGGCCAGTTGTTTGTGGCCATTTCCCATTTTTGAGAATTTTTTTGGAATTTTTTTATTTTTCTTCAATTTTGGAAGACGATTCGCCCAAAGGGCAAAATCATCATTTTAAGAAGGGTCGGGGTTCAAAACGCCCGGGATGAGACTTGGCCAGTTGTTTGTGGCCATTTCCTATTTTTTGGGATTTTCCAGGATTTTTTAGAATTTTTTTGGAAGACGGTTTGCCGGAAGGCCAAAACCGTCATTTCTAGAAAGACCGGGGATCGAAAGACCCGGAACATGTCATAGCCAGTTGAATGTGGCCATTTCCTATTTTCTGGAATTTTTTAGAATTTTTCTGAATTTTCCGAATTTTTTTGAATTTTTTATGATTTTGTAATAATTTTTTTGAATTTTTTAATTTTTTTTATTATTTTCTGAATTTTTAATATTTAAAAAAAAAATTATCCGGGCCGGGTTGGACCCGGTCCACGCCTCTCGGGCGCCCGGCCCAACCGTAAGGGTAAAAAACGACAGCGTTTGCATTTCTAAAGATTTTTGTATTTTTTATCAATTTTTTTTTTATTTTTTATACATTTTATTTATTCATCCGAAAATCCCTGGATCTAACGATCCGCATCGTGCCACGTGGCTTCATCATATGCGTCCGATCTTCCACTAGATCGGACGATTGACAGAGAGCCACGTGGCCCGATATTGACCATTGGATCAAATTCATTGAAAAACATTTAATAAATCAGAAAAAGCCGAGATCGCGACACGTGGCGTCTTCCAGGCCGTTCGATCTGTTTTATTAATTTCGAACTGGCCCCACCGCTGACGTGGCTGCCGACGTGGCACGCCACGTCACCGTTTGACCATTGACCACCGGCGACCTCGCCGGAGAAGACGATGAACAGTGAAATTTCCGGCGAGGTCGCCGGAAATCTCGCCGGAAAATCGCGAACCGCCCCCAAAGCTTGGTATTTTTCACCCATTTCTTTAGCGTTCGACTCCCCATCGGCCCAGCATCAATATTCAACAAAAACATGGCACATTTTACGCCGGAAAACGGTCAAACAAGCCTCCCCCGAACCGGCGCCGGCGAGGTGAGTTAAAAATTTTTTTGTCATCAAAACTCAATTCCATCCGTTCAAATGGCATCTCAGGGAGGTTTAGGGACTTACCTGAGGTCGCCCTGCGCTCGACGACCGTCGAAACTCCTCCGACGAGCCCCAATCCGAACCGTAGCCGACGGAGCTCCCAAGCTCGGTTTTTATCGCGTCATAATGCAAAAATAAGGGCAAGTTCGGCGTAAGGTCGGTTCTAAGAGAGTTAAGAGGTGAAATGCGCAATGACAGGGCTCGAGGACTACATGGCCGAGAGCCAAAAATCGCGAAGCCCATTTGGGCGTTTCATCGAACATATGACGTGCACTATGGAAATAGAGGTCGGGGAGGAAAACCAACCTGTCCGGGGCTTGTTGATGGCAACGGCTATCTTGACAACGATCCACAGAGCGTCTAGGAAGCTCAGAGTGATCGTCTTTCCTCCGTTTGCTCGAAAAATTTCCTTTCTCTCTTTTTTTTCTTCCTTTTGCTCCATGGCCGAGACCTCCATTTATAGGGGTTTTTGGTGATTATTTTATGGCCGGCGGCGACCACCACCTCCACCATCGTGTTGCTCGTCGACTCAGCTCCACTTTCTCCTTCATGGCTGACCACTTTCGCGCGCTGAATCAACCTCCATTTCTCCTCCAAAGTGCGCCACTCAAGCTGCTTTTGGTTCGCCGGCCATGGTCTGCAACTAAGTTGCAGACCCGATCGGACCGGGTCGGGTCGGATCTGACCCGACCGGCCCGGTTCGACCAAATCGTCCGAATTGAGCCCCAATTTGACCTCTTTTTATGAAATTGATGGCAAAATCTGACTCCTTGACATATTTTCTATCAAATAGGGGTATTTTCGTGAAACAATTGATTGAAATTTAATGAAAATCCCAAATTGCCCTTAGGATCCGAAAATGATTTTCGCCTAATCGGAAGTCCAAACGACCAAATTAGTCCAAATTGAGGCCACCAATGGATTCATCATGATGAAAAGCATAGGGTAGAGGTGTTTAATTTCAATGGGTATGCCCGTATGAAATTTAATTTCAAAAATTGTGAAACCGGGGACTAAATTGAAAGATTTTTGTGCAATTAAGCCCTTTTGGCTAAAATTGGTCAAATTGGAGGGCAAATTGACCCAATTGCATTTCAAGACTTTATAAACCATTGTCATAACTTATAAAGAATGAGAATTAAAAATTAAAAGACTCAAAAAGGATTTTTTAGGCTCGTTTCGGTTTTATGTTTGTGAAGGGACCTCATGAATCGAGCCAAATTTCCCTGATAAAAAGTGAAAATATTAAGAAGGGAATTAAAATAAAAATTTTGAATATTTTTGTGTAATTTTCCGACCACGGATAGTATTTTTTCTGATTTTTTGGGTATTTTAATAATTAAATAAATTCCAAAAAATATTTTTTGTTCAAAATTGGCTCCTAAGGCTGGGCTAAGGCTTCCAAAGTTTATTTTGTAATTTTTTGACCTTTTTTTGATATTTTTAATTAATTTTAGAAATAAAAACTAAAATAAAAGATAGTCAAAAATCAGGTGTCAACAGTGATGACTGCAGGTTTGCTGCCAATCTGGTCCCTTGCGGTTCAAAGAGTGCCTCAGTCTTTTAGGTGCATTGGTAGTCTTTGGGAGAACTTCTCTCTCGCGTTAGTCTGGCGTCAACATCTGAATGTGACATAATTTGGGAGTATATTTTACAATCAGATCTCACTAGTGACCTATACACATATAATACCATCTTTTGGCATTTACAAGGTCAAACACAAGATTCACAAGTGTACAAATATTAGGATGGGCATTGACATTGCTTTTACCAGGCACTTTGCTTTTTCTTGATGCCCAAAATTGGATTTTTCTCTTTTTTGTTTTTGTTAAAATCCCACATTTTTCTTTTTTTTTTTGGAATTAGGATTTTCAAATAAGTGTGCTAGATGTACAACTTAAATCTCAGTACTCAGAAATTAACCCGGGAATTTTTATCATTCCTATTCTTTTGAACTCTTCCACTCTTGGGGTGACGTCGCTTCCTCTCTTGGGGACATGCAATGATCACCAACGGGTTTGTGAAACGAACGTATTGGCTCAACTAGGCTGTGCAAAGGGTGAAAGTGTATAGGATAGAGAAACGAATGCTTTTCGTCATCCTAAAGCACCTGAATTACCATAGAAGTCAAAATGACAAGCAACACACAAAGATTGATGCAAGTCTGAGTAAGAGCATTTCTAACTATTTACCTCATGATATTGTTGGACTCACCTCCAGTCGGCCCCAATGTGGGTTGGTTCTTGGCAAGGGTAAAGAATGCAACCGTCGTTCAAAGGGTTATCAATGGTCACCTGTAGTATTTAGGATAGATAAATGAATGCCTCTGTCATCTCAATCTATGTAATCGATGCGAAGGGCCCTTATATCCTCAGATCCAGGCTTTTCTATTCTCACACTTCACTCATCTCTCGAGTGTATGTAGGACGTGTTTGGATTAGGTTCGCCTTCCATCAAGAGGAACATCCCTGCTAGATAGTCTAAGCAAGCTACGTTTTTGAAAAAATCACTTTATTTTTCTCTAAGCGTTTTGCTCTACAAGAGATTCCAATGATGCATCCTCTACATTTGGACCATGTTTGGAACAACCTCCGGTTATGACAGGAGTGCAATAAATGTCAGGAATTTATTTTTCGAAAACGAGGTTTATTTCCAAGTTCAAGCATGTGAATGTTCATTCTCTTGTTCTTTTCGTCTTATAGGGAGTGAGAGACTTTACTGTGTTTCTCCATTGTTGTTTTTTGTCTTCATCAGACGTTCCTGCATGTAGGATAGAATAGACACTCTTGTGAGTGAAAGATGGTTTAACCCTTGATGGAACAGATACATATCACCTGGTTCTTTGAGGTTGAAGACCCTTCTGTCCAGCGTTCCATTTGGATGAATCCAATTTTGAGTCTGCTTCTTGGAATCCTGCAAAACTGAACGCACGCTAGTGTATGCATGGATGCATGTTATGCTTATGTAATGGCTATTATAGCGATTCGGATCTATTCGGGACAAGCCACAAAACCAACATCTGATTTTTCATTTCAGGGATAATACTTCTTCATAGCATCTGAATTTACAGGGTGCCTCAATTCTTCTCATTCTGAATTTACAAGAATCAACGCTCCTCCTATGAGAATCTTCTTGACAATATAGGGGCCTTCGTAATTCGGGGTAAACTTGCCTCCCGGGTGGACAGCATTTGGCAGAGTCTTCTTTACCACCAAGTCATTTACCTCAAAACTTATGGTTCTAACCTTTCGATTGAATGACTTGGCCACCCTTTTCTGGTAGCCTTGACCATGACAGATCGCTCTGAGACGCTTCTCCTCTATTAAATTTAGCTGTTCATATCTGTGCTTCGAGTATTCTGTTTCGAAAAGTTTACCCATCTGATAAGATTCTTAAAGAGGGAACCTTAACTTCCACGGGCAGGACCGCTTCCATCCCATATACCAGAGCGTAAGGAGTTGCCCCTGTAGAAGTCCTGATCGAAGTTCGATACGCCATTAAGGCAAAGGGTAGCCTTTCATGCCAATCCCTATAATTCTCTACAGTCTTAGCCAGGATCTTTTTGATATTTTTGTTAGCTGCTTCTAATGCCCCATTCATCTGTAGGCGGTAAGGGGAAGAATTAAGATGTCGAACGCCAAAACGGTCTAGTAGATCATCGACAATCTTGTTGTTTAGGTTGAACCCATTATATGTAATGATCGTTTGAGGGGTACCATATCGAGAGATTATGTCTTTCTTAATAAACTTCGCCACACTTCTTGCGGTGACATTTTTGTAAGAATTAGCATCTATCTACTTTGTGAAGTAATCAATCACCACCAGGATGAAACGATGACCATTTGAAGCCGTCGAATTAATAGGTCATATCATGTCTATCCCCCATATAGAAAAAGGCCAGGCTTCAGACATTTGATATAGTTCATTCGGGGGCGCATTGATCCTATCGCCATATATTTGGCACTGGTGGCATGACTGGACATGCTGGCAGCAGTCTGATTCAATAGTCATCCAATAATATCCGAGCCGCATGATTTTCTTAGCAAGGAGGTGGCCGTTCATATGGGACCCGCATATACCTTTATGGATCTCCTTCATGAGAACATTTGCTTCTTTAACATCTAGGCATCTTAACAGAGTGGAGTCAAATGACCTTTTGTACAGAACTTGTCCACTGAGGAAGAACTTGCTGGCCATCCTGGTTATATATCTCCGGTCTCCCGCCTGACATCCTTCAGGAAACTCCCCCTTTAAGAGATAATTCTTAATGTCATAGTACCACGGCTCTCCGTCGAATTCTTCTTCTATCATCATACAGTAGGCCGATTTTTCGACTCTGCTAATTCTCAGTGGTTCTATCGCTAATCCACCAGTTACTTGTAACATTGAGGCCAGTGTGGCTAGTGCATCTGCAAACTGGTTATGAGATCTTGGTATGTATTCAAATGACACATCTTCGAACTTAAGTGTCAATTCTTCAAGGTATTCATGATAAGGGATGAGTTTTGCGTCCTTAGTTTTCCACTCTCCCTGTGTCTGTAAAATGATGAGCATGGAATCTCCATAAACTTGTAGCCTAGGTATTCCCATGGAAATGGCTAATTGTAAGCCTAGAATACACGCCTCGCTTTCTGAGATATTGTTGGTGCAAGGGAAAGTCATCTTTGCCCCAACAGGATAATGTTGATGGTATGGGGATATCAATACTGCCCCGGTGCCGGCTCTTGATATGTTAACAGCGCCATCGAAATACATGACCCACTTATCCTCCGCGAGGTTCAAAACTTGATTTTCTGTCTTTGTTTTTCCAGAAGACTTGCAACTTTGTGAGTTTTCCACCAACATATCAGCTATGGCTCTCCCTTTTACTGATTTTTGTGGAGAACACCTAATGTCAAACTCAGATAACATCACCTGCCATTTTGCTAACTTCCTAATCAGAACGGGCTTCTCCAAGAGGTACTTGACAGGGTCATTTTCTGTTACCAGCTGAATATGGTGATGTAAGGTATACTGCCTTAACCTGCGAAGTACCCATACAGTTGCTACGCAAGCCATTTCAACATGTATGTATTTTGCTTCAAACGAGGTGAATTTCTTGCTCAAGTAATAGACGGCTCTTTCTTTTCCATTCATGGGGCTTGTTTGGGCGAGTAAGGCTCCTAAATATTCTTGCTGTATAGTCAAATATAAGGTCAAAGGATGACCTGGGATGGGCGGCACAAGTACTGATGGAGTGATTAGATAGTCCTTGATCTTTTGGATCGCCTGGCTGCATTCTGCGTCCCATGTCACTTTTGCACCCTTCTTGAGTAGCTTGAAGATTGGTTTAGCTACGTCTGATAACTGATTGATGAATCTGGCAATATAGTTTAATCTCCCCAGAAGACTTCTTACTTCTTTTACCGTGGATGGAGTTGCTAAATCATGGATAGCTTGAATCTTTGAAGGATCAATCTCAATGCCCCTGTTACTGACCATGAATCTGAGAAGTTTCTCAGATTTTTTCCCAAACACACATTTGTTAGGGTTCAACCTCAACTTGTATCTGCGCAGTCGCTCAAATAGTTTTCTTAACACCTGAATGTGATCCTATCCCTTCCTGAATTTGGTGATCATGTCATCGACATATACCTCGATTTCTTTATGGATCATGTCGTGGAATAATGTGATCATAGTCTTCTGATAGGTGGCCCCAGCGTTCTTCAGTTCGAAGGGCATAACCTTACAGCAAAAGTTTCCCTAGGGAGCGGTAAAGGCCGTTTTTGGTTTGTCCTCCTTCTTCATGAGGATCTGGTTATATTCGGATAATCCATCTGTGAATGAGAATAGTTCGTACCCTGTGGTACTATCAACCAGTACGTCAATGTGAGGTAGTGGGAAATCATCCTTCGGGCTTGCTCTATTCAAGTCTCTATAATGTACGCAGATCTGAACCTTGTCGTCCTTTTTCATGACGGTGACTATGTTCGCAATCCAGTCCAAGTATGAGATAGTTTCAATAAAGCCTACCCTGAGAAGCTTCATCACCTCTTCTTTAATTTTGTCTTCCAACTCAGCTTTCATCCGTCTACTGCCTTGCCTAACAGGTTTGACACTGAGATCCGTGGGTAATGCATGTTCCACAATTCTAGGATCCAAACCCGGCATGTCGACATATGACCATGCGAAGACGTCCTGATACTCCCTCAGTAATTCGGTAAACCTAAGCCTTTCATCTCGGGACAAATGTCCACCGATTTTGACTTCCTTGATATTCATAGAGTCCCCCAAGTTAATAACAACTGGTTCCTCTGAA
Source organism: Rhodomyrtus psidioides (assembly GCA_021437785.1). Lineage (NCBI taxonomy): Eukaryota > Viridiplantae > Streptophyta > Magnoliopsida > Myrtales > Myrtaceae > Rhodomyrtus > Rhodomyrtus psidioides. Next base: position 13,039,616 of record JAILYB010000003.1, on the reverse strand, counting down.
GTGTGAGGTATTGAATCTTCAAAGACACTCCATTCTCTGCTGATAGATGCGTAACCTTCATCATCATCCTCTTCTTCAATATTGTAGGAACAACCAACATGATGATCCGAATCGCACAACAACCTGGTATGTATGTTTGAGATGATATGCCTGAAATGTCATGAGCATGGTTAGTCTACACTTCATATGGAAATGCCATGCATGAGTGTGAAAAATCTTTTCGAAAGAGATTTCAAAATAAGTGGAGGTGTAAATGGGATTAGTCCTCATATCATAGGACATCCTTGTCCCTGAGAAATCTTTTGGAAATCAAGAGTCATATGGAAAATCAGGCCTTAAACTTATGTGTGGAAGGCTAATATCGTCATCGGGCTGATTTGTGGTTCCATATGCCCTTAACAAAACTTGTGTGATTTTATTGAATGCAAAATGAGCCGCATTACAAGCTATACTATTTGGACCAACGGCCGGAGATCCAAAGGCGTTTTTCTACATTTATTTCCAACAACAATACTAAAGGTGTAATGAAATGCGAGAAATTTAAATGCAGTATTGAAAGTAGGGAGGATATTTCTTTACTCAGAAGTAGCGGCTTCATCACCCAGCCATCTATGATGACGTTCACGAAGTTATCTTCTAGGAAAGGGTTTGCTAGATCTGGTTCTACTGTTGAAGATACATCTTCTTCTGACAACCACCTGGAGTTCTTGCTGAAGTATTCATTCAAAGGGTTGTTGAATATCTTGGATTCACCTTTCCAAGCTGGAGAACCAATGAATGAATCTCTCTGATTTTTCCGGCCTCCATGGTGCCCCAAGCTCTTGCCTCGGCCTCGGCCTGTTGTCTTAGGGGTAGATTCGCCTAGGCGGCTTTTCTGATACCCCAAGCCCATCTTATACTTCTTAGGTTTCAACTGTAGAGGGGTATTCATTCCCTGACCATATTTTCCCAGGCCTTCTTCAGGCTTATACCCATACGCCAGTAGCATTTTGGTTGATAAAAGGTTGGCTTCAAAAATGCAAGGAGTTCTCAATCTTGCCCCCACGGGGGTGTGTACTGCTGCCACCAGCGCTAGGGAATGATAACTTGCTTCCACTCTAGTTTCGGGTTCAATGTAGGGAATGGCGCTGCTCTGATATGTTTGGAGGTCAACTTCTCCATGCACGGTGATCACATTCCCATCTACCACAAATCGTACTTTCTGATGTAGGCTTAAAGGTACGGCTCCTGCTACATGAATCCAAGGTCTTCCCAACAGGAATCCGAATGCACTAGGCAAATCCAATACTTGGAAATTTATAGAGAATCTGGTTGGGCCGATGAGTACGTCAAGCTCAATCTCACCTACCACAGTCTTCTTCATCCCATCAAAAGCTCTTACGGCTGTTTTGGAGGCTTTAATCATTTCTTCTTTGATGCCTAAACTCTTCAAGGTAGCTAGAGGGCATACCGTTGTCAATCAGCACATGTGCTATTCTTTTTCCATTGCACTGTGCAGTAATATATAAGGCCTTGTTGTGTCCTCTTCCTTCTATGGGGAAGTCTTCATCTGAGAAGCTCGATTGGTCTTTCAGGAGGATCGCCCCTATGAAGTCCCCTAACTGCACATCATTAATCGTTTCAGGGACATGCACCTCATTTAGTATCTTCAACAGTGCATTTTTGTGTTTCTCTGAATTGATGAACAAATCCAGTAGGGATATTTGAGCCGGCATCTTCTGCTGTCTCTTTATCAGCTATATCGGGTGCAAATGATGGACTCGAGTTGTTCTGATTATGGGCCACTGCCTGTCTGGCGTGGGAGGCTTCTAACATTGCCTTAATGTCGGCCATCATAGTTGCCATAGCAGTCATCTGCATCTCCAGTATGTCCACTCACGGGGTCAACTCCTGCTGTTCCATTCTTGTCTTAAGCCGGGTGCGAAAACGATGTGTTGGTAATTCCGGGATTAGAGTGTACCTATTTTTTAAAGGAATTTCAGTGAGTATTTCTTCAGTATTGGCAAAAGGAAGTACTCCATCCTTCTAATTGCATGTTTTCTATTAGTGAACGAGAAAAAGGACTACCTTGTGAGCCTTAGTCTCATGTGGGTAGTTCTTTTAATCGTTCTAAAAAAGAATTCATGAAATTAAAAGAAGTGTAATTTTTTATGATAGTTTTTATGTGTTTGTAAAACATGGCCACACTCATGCATATGCGTTCAAAGTAATATCCAGTACAAGTGAGTAAGCATGAAAAGGCATTATAATGTTTACTTATTTTACACTTGACAGGATAGCCTATACAAGTCTAGGACGTTTGAGGTCTAAGGTGTCCTCATTATCCCAACGTGGATCCATCTCTTTAGTCTGGAAGTCTTCATCTTCTAAATACGACGGCGGCCCCATATCTTCGGGTATGTATGGCTCTACTCTAGGCACGTACGGTACGATGTCTTCGGGTACATAAGGCTCGACAAGACTGCGTCTGACTGCCTCAAAGTGTTGAATGTATTCCGTGGTAGCCCTGTGAATGTTCTCCATGCGAGTCATTTTTTTTTGCCACCTTATAACTTCAGCCTGAGAGTTCTTCAAAGAGCGTACAATAAATTCCACCTTAGCGTCAAGTTGTTTCCTCTCTTCTCCTGCAATGGTCCCTTTTGGTATGTCAAATGAGAAGATACCAGGCCGATGTCGAGAAGGAATTTCCTGTAATACCCCAAATTGCCGAATAACCCTCTTAGGATAATATGCGGTAGTTCCTGTGAATCCTAGCAAAGGGACTGGGTTTTCGTCATTACATGTGAGCCTGACTTTGCCCAGTGTTGGCAATCCAAGCCGCCATCGGAGCTGTTCCGGTTTCAGAGTTCCATGGAAGTTCTTCCATTCTATGAAGTTGAACTTAGGAATACGTGTATGGGTTCTGACAAAGGTTTTAAGAGGATGGGCATCAGAACTAATCTCAGTGAAACCCATGCGGATATGGACCTGTCTGATATAAGATGTGAACCACAGGTACAGAAGATCACTAGAGGCTCTAAAGATTCCATTCTTATTTTTCTTGAAGCGATTTAGGGAAAGAAATGTCTCAGCAAGGATAATGTTTGAGTAATCCCACCCACAACAGACTTGTCTGACTACTACGGCCATAATAGGGTCGAAGGTGACAGACGAGATCAGGAATAGCACAAAGCTAAAGAAGGCCAAGACAAAGGCTCTACTAGATTTAGTCCCTTTAGCAATAGGGAGGCTGGGGAATCGATCTAGAAGGAAGGATAGTGAAATTCGTCCAGAATTGCTTTTGGCATTTGTTTTGATTTCGTTGAGGCTTGTGTCAAGGAATTCGGCTAGTTGACTCAAGGGCTCAAATCCTATGGGAGGTTGAACTAGTAAGTGAGTGAATTCAACTCCGATGGCGGTGCTGTATTCTTCGAGAGTATGGGTAACTTCCAGCCCTTCCAAGCAGAATGTAGCGATGGTGGGATCCCAATAAAGTGCCATGGCTTGAATGGAGGCAGGTGGGCACTCAGTCTTCAGCAGGTCCAATAGATACCCTAGCCGTGATTTGGCGTATTTCTGGCTGGCTTCGCCCATACTATCCCACCATGATAGGAGCTCGGTCCGATGAACTTTACACACTTGAATATCATTCTTTCCCATCAAGTCTAAAATATGCAAATGATTTTGAAAAGTCAATCGTAAAAAATTACTTTAAACATGTGATTATGCAAATGCCATGAAGTATGCATGGACCAACTTAATTGCATTGTTCAATTGAAGAAATAAAAATTAGAACCTTTTTCAGGTACTGAAGACCTGACTTGAAGTCTAATTTTAATTTCAGGAAAGTAAATTATGCAATTTAGTCAGGTTCACTCCAGCGACTAAGGGAAACAACAACGTCACATTCCATTGGTCAAAACATCAAATGGGATGAGAGCGGAATGAATCCCCTATTACAACCAGGACGCCTAACGAAAGAAAGGTAAAGAGAGACTCTTCAAACAAAAAAGCCATAAAAGGCCGATGGAATGTGAGGATATAAACCACACCTTCCTAAAGGTCTATTCTTCTTCACAATGATAGTCAATCAGGTACCTTTCTGCAGTTGAGTGTAAGGGATCTCCTTCGGTGGATTGATCGAGGCATCTCAGCTCCTTTGGCCATTCTCTGGTCCATGGTATAATGACTTCTGGAGTCTTATCGCGTCTGGTCTTTTTGAGTATGATACGTTTCGGTCTTGTCTTAATCGCATGGCGTCTCCTTTTTCCCCAAAGGGTGATCATAGGTATATCTTCCTTAGCTTGCCTTTCGGCTTTTTGACGAGCATACGCGTCCCTAGCTAAGCAGTTGCAATGTTGCTTCTTCATCTCCGAGTAATCCTTGAACATCTCGTCTGCTTGTCGCTTGAATCTGAGGTTGTCGACATAGTAGCGGGTTTCACAATCTTCAGCATATCCCAACTTGCGTCCAGTCAGGTCTCGGCCATGCAGGAACCTAGTAAAGTGCAGTCTTGTGTTTGGTCCAGGGCGAGTGACTTTCCTTAGGTACTCGAAGGTTACCAATTCTGTCGAACTTTTAGGAAACAACGACATCCTACCCCATTATCGTTGTTATTTCAATTAGTCACTTGAGTGATTTTCATGATGCATGCAAATGCATGTAAAATGTATGTAATGTATGAGTCATACTATGGAACATGGAATAGTAATGTACATTGAAAATAAATACCTTATCAACCAGACTCGCGGATGTGAAATGTTCCCCTGTAACAACGGGCGATTTTAGGTATACCAACCATTCATAGACATGCGCATGAGACAAGTGGGTATACTCTAAAGAATTAGAAATCAGGTGAGGAACCTATGGCTGAGGCTCCCATGATCCAAATGAGGCATATTCCTCCCCAAGGGTACCCACCCAAGAGGGCTAGATAGAGCCAATTTGGATTGTGAGCGGGAACGAACACGAAAGTCTCAATTGCCATCAAACACGAGATCCTTTCGCATCATTTCCCTATCTAAGGTAACCTAGAGGTGGTTTGCAGTCGGGGTTTGACCGCTAGTGTGTGCGATGTGTCGTGATCATCACAATGTAAGGTCATGCACAGCAGTTTGTATCAAACACCGCTTCAATATATGCTAAAGATAAACATACATTCCCAACTCCAACCTACAGGAAAGATGTCAACAATCACTTCACCCTTTATTTCTCCAATCTGCAAAAACATATAACATCATAGTTAGCATGCATACCTCACCTTCAAGAGCATCTGTAGAAAATAACGTCAGATAAACCAATCAACCTTTTAATCGGCTCAAGTCCTCTGGAATTCTTAACTAGAGATTCTGGGTTAGAATAGTCCCCAGCGGAGTCGCCAGTCTGTCGCGACCCTCTCGAGCGTTGCCGGGCTCTCAAGGGTTAATGGGCCGCCCGATGTTGCCTGATCGGATGTGGGCCTCTCCCAAGGTCCATTACCCAAATCGCAACGGCTGAATATACGTACTCGACCTTCGGTGTGGTCTGGTGACATGTGATATGTGTACATGCCAAGGAGTCGCCACCAATCATTTCGTGGAGGGTATGATCGGAATCCTAATCGAATATTTGGGAGCGATCTATTCAATTATGCGGAAACCAGAGAAACGGGATCAGGGACTTTGTTACGTCAACTGTCAGAGTTGACGCCCTTTCGGCACCTAAGTTGAATGATTTATCTGATCCTAGGATTTTATACAGATGAGTGGGGTACGGATCCTAATTCTAGGAGTTCATGCAGACAGGAATGGCTACCCTATCACTCACAGTTAGTAAAAGTAAATGCGCAAATCAAGGATCCAATACATGCGGATAAAACACATGAAGACAGCATGGCATCCCTAATGAGGCCATATTAGCCTAGAGAAGTATCAATCAAGGCTTAGGAGTGATTTGGACATGATTCGCCCATGAGAGGCAGAATCGTAATTTTGAAAAATTTTGGGACAATTTACCTCAAAAGGGAAAAATCATCATTTCAGATGAAATATGCAGTCAAAAGATGGTGAAAATTGGATTGGCGATCAAATCCTTCCATTTCCTATTTTTCAAAAATTTCCAGAATTTTTCTGGAATTTAAAAGTGATTTTACCTTTGGATGGGTAAAATCATCATTTTGAACAAAGATGAGAACTGAAAATCTCAAATATTAGGGTTGGTCACCCACCGGGTTAACACGACCCACTCGGGTCGGGACCTGGCCCAGACCCGAACCGCGCGACCCACGGCCTAAAACGACGCCGTATCGCCTCTATTTTTATTTTCGGATTAACCGGACTTGATCCGACGGCCCTCATTGAACCTCGTGGCTAATCCACGACCACCAGATGATCTGACTGGAATCTACGGCCTAGATTAAACGAAGAATCGACCAGGGTCGTTTGATTGACTTACTAAAATATACGATCAGGATTAGAACCTAAGACTCGATCTGGACCGTCCACCTTCACTAACCTAAACGACGTCGCTCAGCCACTAACCTAAACGGCACCGTTTCGATTTATTTTGATTTTCTGATTTAAAACTATTTTCGGATAATCCTAATTACTAATCGGACGGCCACCAATTTATTGGACACGATTAATCCTAGCCGTTGGATCTAATCCAACTCGGCCTAACAAACTAACGGTCGAGCTGACTCGACATCCATGTGGACCAATCACGTGTTGCCACCTAGACCCCTGACTCGTTGACCTGCCACGCATGCGTCGTCTTCAACCTCGCGACCGCCTCTGAACGAACGGCCACGACTCTTCGGCAATGATCCAACGGTGGAATCTTAACGGAATCGAACGAGACCGGCGGCAATCGACTCGTCTATGCTTCACACGCAACATATCGCAAGATTACACAATTTCGTTCACAGAATCTAGCGCGAGCAAGCACGAACCAGTACGTACACATGTACTCTAATCACGCGATTCATGGCGTATTAAATCAATTCATTAACACGGAAGCATCATTCAATGTTCAGGAGACTTACCTCGAGCTCCGATCGAGCTCGCTCGACCTAGATTTGGCTGGGTGAGAATGAACAGTGTTCGGCAATGGAGGTTGAATTGGAAGACTCAATTCGATGTGTTAAGACGAAATCGATGCAAGACAGATATACGACGATGGTCAGTGATGTTTGGGGGTTAAAACGCCTACTCTAACTCGAACTATGATAATCGGAATCGAGTTCCGCCATTAAAGCACTGTAAGAAAGCTCGAAGGTTGAACTCACCTATTTCGGAGCGATAGGTCGCACGGCAAGTGGCGATCGACTCCTGCTACTTCAGGTGTGCTTATGATGATTTTAGCCGGCTTTGGTTTGGTCGGAGACGGCCTAACCAATGCCTTGGATTCGAGCTCCAATTCTCGACGGCAGGGACAGGAGAATGAACTCTCTCCCTCTCCTTCTCCCTCTCTCTCAATTCTGTTCACTCTTCTTCAACCGAATCTCCCCTCTTCCTCTAACAGAAAGCCTTCATAGGCTTGTATAGCTCTTCAAATTTTGGCGTCGAATCGGGGAAGTGTGCGCCAGCTTCAATCGCACGTGAGGCCACGTGCCTTTAGGTCCAAACGGCATCGGGGACGATGGGCATTCCGTCCAACTCCGTTTGATCCTCTGACAAGCTCCATTTCATGGGAATTTGGCACGAATTTGGTCTGTTTTTGTCTTGGCTGACTTTTGCAGGTCCCGCGAGGTTGACCGGCTAATTACTCCTCTTCCCGGCGACGGCAGGTGATGTTGCCGGTGTCAATCGACGAGGTATGATGATGGGAACAAAACGCCCACCATCTCCCTTCCAATTAGTCGCGAATTAACCTTCAATTTGACAATCAAAATCGACTAAGGGGACTGTTCATCTGCGAGAGTCTGAGGAAGAAGATGGTACTGTAGCGAACCGGTTCGATCGGTCCGAACCGGTTCGATCGGTCCGAACCGGTTCCGAGCTGCAATTTTCCAAATTAAACCCAAATTAATGGGAAATGTTTGCAATTGGACCTCAGAATCGAACTTAGGGCATGAATTTTATCTAAAAATGTGGTTTTTCCCAAAGTTCACATCAATTTCAACAAAAACCCCAAATTTTCATTTAATTGCAAATTGGGGAATTGTGCAATTGAAGGTTCAAATGATCAAATTGGACTAAATTACCTATGCCAATCAATTCAAGATGATGAAAATCATTGGGCAGTATGTTTAATTTGCAATGATAATCCTTGAATTGAAAGTAATTTCAATTATGCCCAATTTCGAGGACTAAAATGCAATTTAGTATACAATTTTGCCCAATTCGTGCAATTAAACAATCTGTGTGGTTGATTGGGTTAAATTGCAATAAGGGACAATTAGATTGAATGTCAAGATCCTAAAAAATGCCAAAGTTTCAAATTAAAAGACTCAACTGACATTTTTTTTAATCAAATTCAATCATATGTGTAGCAAAGGAACATCTAAAATTGAGTCTGATTCTGGACTTTTTGTGAGGTCAAAAAGACAATGGATTTAAAATAAAAATATTTACTATTTTTTCCATATTTTTGTGACCTCAAATGCTATTTTTCTTGAATTTTCAAGTATTTTCCTAATTTCCAAAAATACTAAAAAAATGCGAAAAATACGAAACATTATTTTTTTTTTTGTCAAAAATGGTTCCTTAGGCTTGGTCAAGGCCACCAAAGTTGATTTTACAATTTTTTGACTTTTTATAAATTTTTTTATTAATTTTCTAAGAAATAACTGAAAAAGGCTGATCCAAAATCAGGTGTCAACACCTTCATACCCATCGGCCATGCGTTGCTACACCATAATGCCAACTGGCCCGTAAATCGCGTTGGCCACTCCATCAACGCCCGTCGGGCCCATGTTGCAAAACCACAATGCCACATCGGCCCGAAAATTATGTTGGTCACCAGATTACTTCCTTGAGATATTCACTAAACACTGAAATTGATTGGATGCCTACCAATCAAGCATCAATTTTACTATCATTTGTTGGGAGTGCACAGCGGAAGCTCGATACTTTTGTCCAGGGAGATCATCAAGAGAGAGCCCAAGTCCGAGCCCGTTAATATATCCAGTGTAAACCCACATTTTTTAAAAAGTTTAAGCTAATGAGTTATAGGTCAACTTAGATATATTAACTGATCCACACTATATTAATTCTCCAATATGAGATTTCTATAATACAACTCACACGTGCATCCTAACAGTTATACTGTCATTTCTGTTGCTTTCATGTTAATGTGGATGAGTGATTTTTATGTTGATGGAAGCATCATGGTAGGAGTGAAGGCTAGTTAACTTCATTAAATTAGAAAAACCGATAATGTTTAGAAAGGCTATCTCAACCCTAAATCGACAATGCAGATATTGACATGTAAAGAAATACTTGTTCGATGATGTTGGCATGGTGCGGAGTCATAGGAAATTTTTATTTTTATTATTTTCTTCTCTTCTTCCTCAATCAGTCGTTGCATGCTAGCCAGCCGTACAACGGCAGTGATTTTCGAATAAAAATTAGCCGGAAGGATTAAATTAACACAAATGCAAAATATTTAAGATTGGACTGATAAAAGAAAAAAAAAGTTTATGATTGAATTGGCCTCACTACAACAGATCTAGGAACTTTTTGGCAATTATCTCAAACAAAAAGGAAAGAAGTAAGTTGGAGGTTCTTACTTTTAGGGTATATATATATATATATATTGATAAAAGTTCCATGTGCCAGTTGCCGAAGAAATAACTTGCTTGCTGGGCAGCCGGTGAATATTTCACCGACCATGGAACTCAAGCACTTCTTTAAGACTTATTCGTCACTTGAGGCCCTTATTTAAAAGGGGAAAAGCCATCAGAACTCCCAACTATACCCAATATGGCATATTTATTCTAAATTTTTCTTTGTGAAATAAAAAATTCTAAATTTTTATTTATGTGACACATTTACCCCAAACTTAATCAATGTGACACATCTACCTCAAAATTTTTTTGTGACATTAAAAATACTAAATTTGTATCCATGTGACACATTTACCTCAAAATTTAGGATATATTTGTCTCAAGCCCACAACATTGGGATTTTTTGTGTCACAAAAAGATAATTTGGAGCAAATGTGTTCCGTTGGTATAAGTTTGGGATTTTTGTGTCAGAAAAAATATTTGGGTTAAATGTGCCTGACGGGTACAAATTTAGGATTTTTGGTGCGACGAGAAATTTTTTTATGGTAAATACGTCACTATGGTCATAATCTAGGATTTTTGGTTTTGTTTTCGCTATTTAAAAAGGTCCATTCTATCTTATGGACCATCTTTTGAGAAACTAGCCCCCCATAAATTCTTATTTGGGAGTGAAGCCATGAAATTATACTAAAAATAAGAATCTTTATTATAACGAAACTAATGGTTAGATTAGAATGTCAATAATGATTATTAGGTTAGATGTAACTACAGTTATAATTGTTATGTTAGAACTTCCAACGCTCCAAGGAAATTATACTTTTGCCTCTTTACTAACATTTTAAACTATGCTGCCTTTTTTGGATACTCCTACTCTTTACGTAACGAAATTAATCTGCGAAATGATTGCGAGCCATGACTAGCAATGTTTCATGCTCTCTCAATTTGATTTTAGTCGCCTCACAGTCCCCCTTCAACCCCCACACTCAATTGGGTCTGTTCAGAACCGTTTATTTTTTTAATGATTATTCTTCAAATTCTGCATTTCTCAATTTTTAATTTTTTTTAAAAAAATATGAAATTATTCACAACTAGAGCTATATGGGTCTTTTTGGAGTCACTCTTGCATACTGTTATTGTTATTATTATTATTTGCTCTCCTATTTCATGACAATGATTTTGGGACAATAACAAAATCTTATGTCGGGCTGTGCAAGTATGCACACATAATATAAACGATATAAATGTAGGGGTGTATTAGGGGAAAGGCTATTCGTTTGATTTGTTATAGCCTTATAGGCTGGGGGAAAGGAGAGAGAGAAAGGGAAAAAATTATCTGACACAGCAAATGATAAGGTTTTATTATTGTTGAAACTTTGGTTTCAAAGTTCCATAAGAAGTTGAATGAGAAATGAAGAGTTGTTTCGGTTCGTAACCCTTCATCGATAAAACCGTACAACTCCATAACGTTTCGTCGAAACTGTACGACTTTGTGACGTTTCGTCGAATCCTTTCGACGAAATCGTGCCTTTTCGTCAACGAACCATTTCGATGAAACCATATAACTTCATAACATTTCGTCGAAACTGTACGACTTCGTAACATTTCGTTGAATCCTTTCGACGAAATCATGCCTTTTCATCGACGAACCCTTTCGATGAAACTGTATATCTTCATGACCCTTCGCTTCACTCTCTATAAATATGTAAAGCATTGACCATCACATTAGAATACAATTACTGTTATGTTCGTCATTCATTCATCATCGTCATCATTTTGTGCGATTATTCCGTGAAGTTATGTTCGAAGGTTTCCTCTGAAACAAGTACCGGTTTCAAGGAAAGGCAATTCGTTCTATCCTGGGAGGCAGTTGTCCAAGAACCTTGGGTACCGGTTGAGGGGACAAATTTGTTTTAAGGACACAGCGTGAATTCGTTGGGCTCGGATTATCTGTTTACATTTCGATTACTCATCTACGGTTGGTTTTTCAGGTTTGTCATTCAACCCTTATTTTATGTATGCGAACACTTAGGCAACCACAATCTTAATTTTGCACAAACGAACTTCTACCCTCTTAGAGTATAACAATCTTAACACCAAGACTTGCCTTTCATACTGTTCGTGCGGCGTTTTTCAGAGAGCCACCCACGATGGTCAGAGGTCTTCCTGCGGCCACACCCTTTTTGTCGTCGTGCGGCCGCAAAGTTTTCTAACAAAAAAAAATTCTGATCGTGCGGCTCCCAGAAGAGAAGAACCCCCAAAAGAAAAACCCTTTTATTTTCTTTGGTCTTCGTGCTTCTTAAGGAGTTAGCGACCACAAAACCAACTTTGACTAGGACCCACCGAATTGGCTTCTTATTCACGTGCCCACCTATTTTGGCTTTATTCAGCCTTTTGTGAAGAAGAGCCCAATATGCAGTAATTTGGCAAGCAAAGTCAATCTCAGCTAGATTACCTTTATTCGGTCAAATCTCCAGTAAATTCGAGTTATATCTTACAAGGATAAAAACTCGAGACATAAGCCAACAATCTCCACCTTGGCTCGACGTTTGAAGCCATGTCATAGTGCTCATCATCCATGCTGCTCTCCCAATGCCTCAACAGGCGCTCACTCTCCACCGACGTCTATCAAGCTCAAGCAGAGCTTGAACTTATTCAGAGAAATGAAGTCGATCCACATGTCCTCAAGATTCTCCACCGCAAGAAACTTCTTCTTAGTCACATCCTCTATTGACATGTTATATCTGACGCAAAATTTTTGGTCATCAATGTACTCAATTCTCCAATGATATCTCTGATTTTTACCGAACACCACAACTGAATGTCCCATTTTAATATCACTAACCAAGTCATTAGTCCACATCGCCTCTTCAACTTCATCTGTTGCTACCATGTTTCTAGTCTCATTCGCCAACGAGACTATAACGTCTCCTAACGGCGCTTTCCAACTCATAGCACAACTGACAAAAGTAAAGGCATAACTGCTCAGAAATCAACTACCTTTCAGATTCCCTGCATGACCCAGGTTCACAAACCTAGTTATCGCCACACTACCTCCATCCAAGTACACCGTGACAAACTAGACAATTTACAATATGCAGAAAATGAGATACTTACATAATTTCTTTCAGTAGTCTCTCCATGTGTCTTCGTACCTGAAGCTGTCTTTGCTGCACCTAAATAATCTATTTTAACATCTGCATACAATAGTCGCTCTATCTCATCCACCTCTGTTGACCACCTCGAAGCATCATCATCTATGACCTCGAAACAACTGTCAGCTGCTCTGGAATCTAGCGACTCTGCAGACTCTGTCACATCTGATGTACTCTCAATATCTTTGGGCTCTACCTGAAGCTCCACCTGTTTATGAACACCGTCCAGATCTTTCTCCCTAATTGACCCTTCACTCCTTTTCTGAAACAGAGCAGACTCGTCAAAGGTAACATCATTGCCGAACATAAAATCGGATGAATCATCCTTTGTGCACCACAGCCTGTATCCCTTCACCCCATATGCATAGCCTAGGAATATGTACTTCTTTGCCCTAGACTCCAGCGCGCCATCACTTACACGAGCATAAGCAGGACAACCAAACACTCTCAGTTCGGTGTAATCAGCAGACTTACCTGACCACGTTTCCTCAGGGGTTTTCCAGTCAATCTCTGGTGATGGTGATCTGTTCACTAACCAACAAGCAGTATTAACTGCTTCAGCCAAAAAATCTCCATCTAATTCAGCATTAGAGAGTAAAGAGCGAGCTCTTTCCAATAAATTCCTGTTCATCAGTTCGGCAACTCCATTCAGCTATGGCGAATCGGCAACAGTGCGATGCCTCACCATGCCTTCCTCTGTGTAAAACTGATCAAGCTCATTAGAACAGAATTCTAACCCTATATCGGTTATCAAGCCCATGATCATTCTTTCTATTTGCTTTTCGATCATCACCTTCCATGACTTGAACCGACCAAGCACATCGCTCTTGTGCTTAAGAAGACAAATCCAGATTTTCCTTGAAACGTCATCAATAAAAGACAATACATACCTGGCACCTCCCTTGGACGGAACTGGAAAGGGTCCCCATAAGTCTGAGTGTATGCAGTCTACAATCTCCGAGGTTCGGTGAACAGCCGTACTAAACTTCACTCTCCGCCGACTACCCATGTCGTAATGATCACAAAAGTCCAGCTTCTCCATTCGATGACCTCCCAGTAGACCCCTCTGACCTAGAACAATCATCTCTCTCTCATACATGTGTCCAAGTCTCATATGCCATAACTGTGTTTTATCTTCACCTGAAGTATTAGAGAATCTAGCAGATGAGCCAATCAATGTCTTTCCCTGGAGGAGATATAACATGTAGTTTATCTTCCCTTGCATTACAGTAAGCACACCTTGAGAGACCTTTATAACTCTACATACAATGAAAATCCGGTATCTGAATCCGTCAAGAGCACTCAACGAGATAAGGTTCTTTCTCAGTTCCGGTACATGCCTCACATCGGTCAACGTTCGCACCATTCCATTGTGCATCTTAATATGAACTGTTCCGATCCCCACTACTTCACAAGCAGCACCATTTCCTATAAGCACCTTACTACCCTACATGCATTGATAAGTAGTGTCACGACCCTCTCGAGGCTGGCCCTCACTCGGAGGGTGCTGCTCTCGAGGAACTAATGGGCCGTCTGATATCGTCTAATCGGATGCGGGCCTCTCCTAAGGTCTATTACCCAAATCGCAACGGCTGGATATACGTGGTCGAACTTCGGTGTGGTCTGGTGACATGTGTACATGCCAAGGAGTCACCACCAATCGTTTCGTGGAGGGTACGATCGGAAATCCTATCGAATAGTTGGGAGCGATCTATTCGATTCTGCGAAAACTAGAAAAGTGAGATCGGGGACTTTGTTACACCAACTATCAGAGTTGACGCCCTTTCGGCACCTAAGTTAAATGATTTATCTAATCCTAAGATTTGATACATATGAGTGGGGATACGAACCTAAATCTAGGAATTCATGTAGATAGGAGTAGCTACCCTATCACTCACAATCAGTAAAAATAAATGCGAAAATCAAGGATCCAAAACATACAGATAAATCACATGAAAGCAACATGGCATCCCTAATAAGGCCTTATCAGTCTAGAGAAATATCAATCAAGACTTAGGAGTGATTTTGACATGATTCGCCCATGAGGGGCAAAATCGTAATTTTGAGGAAGTTGGGGACAATTTGCTCCAGAAGGGCAAAATAATCATTTCAGATGAAATGAGTAATCAAAAGATGATGAAAATTGGATTGGCGATCAAACCCTTCAATTTTCTATTTTTCGAGAATTTTCGAAATATTTCTGGAATTTAAAAGTGATTTTGCCCTTGGAGGGGTCAAATCGTCATTTTTAGCGAAGACGAGAAGTGAAAATCTCAAACATTGGGATTGGTTGACCACCTGACCCAAACCCAAATTTTAAACAATTTTCAAGACTCGATTGGAATAGGAAAGACGATTTACCCTTTGAGGGGTAAAATCGTCATTTTGAAGAAAAAAACAAAACTCAAGAACCCAAGCAGAAGGATCGATCACCTAACTGACCCTAATTCTTATCTTAGCGTCCTTCACTTATCTTGTATATAAGGCTGAGGCGGTTTATCCCTAAAGGGTAAAGTTGTCAATTTTCAGAAGAACGGATAAGAAGTCCCAAAAATAGGATTGACCAGTTGTCTATAGTCAATCCTCAATTTTTGACGATTTCTGGAGTGTCTAGGAATTTCCCACAATCTTCCTATATTTTTTTGGGGATTTTCTTGAATTTTCTAGCATTTTTTAGGATTTTCTAGAATATTTCTGATTTTTTTTTTATTTTTAAAATCATTTTTTGAATATTTTTTTTATTAAAATATGATTCGGACCGGGTCGACCCGACCCACTCGGGTCGGAACCCTGCACAGACCTGGACCCGCGCGGATAAACTCCCCTAAACGACGCCGTTCCGCCATTTTTATTTTTTCTATTATTCGGATTTAATCCGACGGTTCCTATTGAACCACATGGCTAATCCACGGTCACTGGATTAGTTGTCCAAAACTAATGGCTCAGATCAAAACCTGACTATTCCCTAGTCGTCAGATCTGATTACCTAAACCTACGACCACGATTAAAAGCCAAGACTCGATCTGGGCCGTCCTTCTTCTCTAACCTAAACGACGTCGCCTGCTCACTTACCCACACTACGTCGTTTCAGTTTTTCTTTATTTTCCAATTATAACCTAATATCCTAATTACTAATCGGACGGCTACTAGAATTTAGACGCGATTTATCTAAGCCGTCCGATTAGCCTGTTCGAATAACAAACTCTAACGGCCATGCTGACTGGGCGAACACGTGGACCAATGATGGACTGCCACCTAGGACCGCTGACTCTTTGACCAGACACGTCAGCTTCATCTTCAACCTCGCGACTGCAACTAAATGGACGGCTGCGTATCCCCGGCGACGATCCAACGGTGAAACCTTAACGAAATTGCACGAGACCGGTGCCAATCGACTCACGATAGACTCTAGTTTAACATATCTACGAATCAAAGCATTTCATCTACTGAATCACGTGCGGCATGCAGAATGCCTAGTACTGCCATGGGAGTTCAATCATGTAAAATACACAGAGTCAAAGCAATTCATCCTCAGAATAATACGAGAGAAGGTTCAGGACACTTACCTCGAGCTCCGATTGAGCTCGCACGGCTTAGATTAGGTTAGGTGAGAGTGAACAGGGCTCGGCCATGGCGGAAGGTTTTGAGACTCAATTCGGAGTGTTAAAGCAGAATCGATGCAAAACAGAGATGCGATGATGGTCAGTGATGTCCAGGGAACAAAACGTACACACTAAACGCAAGAACAAACAAGAGATACGTCAATCGCCATTGATGCATAGTGAGAAGCTCAGAAGCGCGTCTCACCTATTCCAGTGGTTTTAACCGGCGCGACCGGCGGCGATCGCTCCTTGGAGCTCCAGGCGAACTTCCGGCAGTCTTCTTTGGCTTCGGTTTGGCCGGGGACGACCTAACCAGCGCCTTGCAGTCGAGCTCAAGTTCTCGACAACAGGGGTCGGAGACGAGCTCTCTCTCTCTCTCTCTCTCTCTCTCTCTCTCTCGGTTCTGTTAAGCTTCAACAACCGAATGAACCAACCTTCTTTCTCTCAGGCTTCCCATGGCTATATTCAATTTCAAGAATTTTTACCGCCAATCGGGAGGAGCCAATTCTGTCAATCCACACGTGAGGTCACATGTTTTATGGTCCAAACGGCGTCGGGGACAGTGGGCATTCCGTCCAACTCCGTTGGTTCTCCGGCAAGTCTAATTTCACGCGGATTTGGCATGAATTTGGTTTGTTTTTGACAAATGTTGACTTTTGTAAGTCTGCGATTTTGACCAGTCGATTACTCCCCATATCGGCGACGTCAGGTGGTGTCGCCGGTGCTGATCGACGGGGAAGGGCGAGAGCAACAATACGCCCACGATTTCCTACCCAATTGTTCACGAATTGCCCCTAATTTCTTGATCAAAATCGAGATGGGGACTATTCATTCGCGCGGGGGCTTGAGGAAGAAGACAACATTGTAGCGAACCGGTTCGACTGGTCTGACCGGGGGGTCTGACCAGTTAGAACTGGTTCTGATCCAATTTTCAAAATTAATCGTAATTTGATTGGGAATTTTTGCAATTGAATCTCAGAATCGAATTTAGGACATCAGTTTTATCTAAAAATGTGATTTTGCCTAAAAGTTCATGTCAATTTCTATAAAAGCCTCAAATTTGTCCTTAATTGCAATTCAGTAAATCGTGAAATTGAAGGCTCAAATGATCAAATTGGACAAAACCACCTATGTCAATTGATTCAAAATGATGAAAAGTATTGGGCAGTGACTTCAATTTGCAATGTTAGTCCTTGAATTGAAAGTAATTTCAATTATGCCCAAATTCAAGGACTAAAATGCAATTAAGTATGTCATTTTGCCCAATTCATGCATTTGAGCAATTTGTGCCAACAATTGGGCTAAATTGAAATGAGGGACACTTATATTGAATGTCAAGATCCCAAAAAATGTCAAAATTGTAAATTAAAAGACTCAATTGATATTTTTTTTGCCAAATTCAATCATAAGCGTAACGAAGGAACACATAAAATTGAATTTGAATTTGGACTTTTTATGTGGTCAAAAATACAAAGGATTTAAAATAAAAATATTGACTATTTGTTCACATTTTTGTGACCTCGAATGCTATTTTTTCTTGAATTTTCAAGCATTTTCCTATTTTCTAAAAATACTAAAAAAATGTGAAAAATATAAAAAAAAAATTATTTTTTGGTCAAAAATGGTTCCTTAGGCTTGGCCAAGGCCACCAAAGTTGATTTTGTATTTTTTTTGACTTTTTGTGAATTTTTTTATGAATTTTCTAAGAATAAGCTAAAAAAGGCTGATCCGAAATTAGGTGTCAACAAGTAGTAAGCCAGTGTTTATGAGAAGTCATATGATAAGAACATCCAGAATCACGCACCCATTCATCACCTGATGAACCCATGGCAACTGTTAACACATCACCGGCATTATTAGAACTATTATCTACTGTAGTAACAATATTACTATCACCTACAGACTCCACCTTAACTCCTTTACCCTTATACTTCGAACAATCTCTCCTGTAGTGGCCTACCAAATTACAGTGATAACATCGATGGTTCCTAACATTAGACCTCAATTTAGAACGGCGCTTCCATCTGTTACTTCCAAACTCTCTCTATTCATCTCTACCACAAACAAACAAATCTTGCACACTACCTTGCGCTAATTTATCTTCTTGTAACTTCTTTTTCCACTCTTTAGATAATAAAGAGGACTTTACCTCTTCCAAGGTAATCGCAGTACACCCCTATAATAACGAATCTATAAAGTGCTCAAAAGAATCTGATAGAGATGCTAACAACATCATACCTTGTTTTTCATCAGGCATGACATCGTTGACGTTCTTCAAGTCTCATGAGTTTATCAAACTCATCTAAGTGGGCTCTGATAAATGTGCCTTCAGCCATCCGCAACCGAAACATCATCTTCAGCATATACAAGCGATTCTTCAAACCTTTCATAGCATAGAGTTCCTGAAGTTTACCCCATAACGCTACGACATCTTTTTCCTCGGCTATCTCTATCAATATCTCATCCGATAAGTGCAACTTGCTTATACTTCTCACCTTTCTGGTTATCAAATCCTTTTCAGCATCTTCCATTGCTTCCGACAAATTATCCTTGCCCTCCAATGCCTTGGCCAAGCCTTGAGTCGTTAACAATGCCTCCATCTTGAGACTCCATAACTCAAAGTTATTCCTCCCATCAAATTTCTCAATCTCAAATTTCACTCTAGACATAATGACAACAGAATTTCCAGACAATGATCAGACAAGCAAAAGCCCCAAATCAATTGCTGAAATTCTAACCGTAGCTCTGATACCAATTGTTGTGAATATAACGGGGAAACACCAACAGATCTTGCAAATATGTCAAGGCGAAATTACCAGAGAAATTACGAGAAACAATAAAGGATAGCAGATATTTACGTGGTTCGGTCTGAGATCGGTACCTACGTCCACGGGAAGAGCCAGATTTACAATCGCTCATGCACTCGAGTGTTTCCCGCATCTAAACTAAGCCCAAAGCAAACTCACAAGTATTATTTCGCAATCTCTCACAGAGAACTCTCACTTAGAAACTCACAAAGAGAAAATCGATACTTGTCTTGTTTGCTCACGAAGCGGCCTGAACCAAGAACCTCTTGCGCGTCCTTTCCTTCGCCCCGCTTTTGCTCTTCTCGTACGGTCAATTTCTTTGCTGAAGAAATCCCCCGAGAGTACACTGTGCGGCACCAAGACCTCCACTGTTCGTGCGGCGTTTTTCAGAGAGCCACCCACGATGGTCAAAGATCTTCGTGCGGCCACACCCTTTTTGTCGTCGTGCGGCCGCAAAGTTTTCTAACAAAAAAAAAAACTTTCTGATCGTGCGGCTCCCAGAAGAGAAGAACCCCCAAAAGAAAAACCCTTTTTGTTTTCTTTGGTCTTCGTGCTTCTAAAGGAGTTAGCGACCACAAAACCAACTTTGACTGGGACCCACCGAATTGGCTTCTTATTCACATGCCCACCTATTTTGGCTTTATTCAGCCTTTTGTGAAGAAGAGCCCCATATGTAGTAATTTGGCAAGCAAAGTTAATTTCAGCTAGATTACCTTTATTCGGTCAAATCTTCAGTAAGTTATATCTTACAAGGCTAAAAACTCGAGACATAACCCAACAACGCGCATTACGCATTCAAGGGGGATGCCCTGGATCATGCAGCGCGGGTTTTGATCAAAGCACATGCCCATTTGTTGAATGGAGGCATTGCTCACGCATAAATTACTGACTTGCCCCTGTAGTTTTTTTTTTTTCAATTTTTGGGCCCGTACGAGCTCTGTTTGGGGTGTGTGAGATATTTTTGCGTTCGTTTAGAATATTTTTACGTTCTTCGCTTTGATATGTTATGTATATTGCGTCTATTCCGACTTATGGAAAGAAGCCAGAAAGGTTGAGGAGACAAATTTGTTTTAAGGACAAAACGTGAATTCATTGGGCTCGGACCATTCTTCTACATTCGGATTACTCACCTGCAATTGATTTTTTCAGTTTTGTCAATCAACCCTTATTTTATGTATGCGAACATTTAGGCGATAACAATCTTAATTTTGTACATACGAACTTCTAGCCTCTTAGAGAACAACAATTATTTTCTAATTTCTCATGATTTGGAAGGATTCAAATGAAATTGCCAGTGAATTCCTTAGGTATGGACTATGGTTCTCGGTCATCTAACCCTAGTTAAAGCCTTAACTAAATGCCAATAAAGTCTTTGGGGATCTGAAAACTTGGTCAAACACACCACTAGAAGTCCAATATAAAGATAGAAAAATACTGCTGTCGGCCACTTGAATCAAGACAAGAATGGTGACTTATAAACAATCGAGTATTTGGAAAGAAAAGGGTTGCTCAACTTGCTTAAGTTATATTATCAATTCTGTTGCTTTCATGTCACTGTGGATGGATAATTTTTATATTGAAGGAGGAGCCATCAAGTTAGGAGTGAAGGTTAGCTTACTTCGTTAAGCTAGAAAATGATTATGTTTACAGAGGCTACTTCAAACCTAAGTCGATCATACGGATATTGAGTCGTAAAGAAACACCAATTTGCTTCGATGACCTGGTGGCATGGTTTAGAGCCCTAGGAAGTTTCTCTGTGGTACTTCAGAGCAACACGAAAGTACAGCGGAAAGGGATAGATGATCGAACGGTTAATTTATGACTTTCGACTGTGTGGAAACACATCTGAAGAAATTCTTGGAATAAGAAGGAGAAGCAAGAAAGGAGAAGTAGTGACGCAATTGAGAGGAAGCTTCTTTGGTGTTCTTGAAAAAAGTACTAGAGCTGAGGGGCCGAAGTAGTTGGACAAGGCTCGAGCTCTTTTCCTTTGCCTTTCCCCAACGGAATAAGGAGGAAAGCACTGTTTAAATGATCTTTTCATTCACTTGTTGGTTTTCTAGATTTTCAAAATCAAAATGCATAACAACGTCACTTCATATTGTCTCCAGGTTTTAGCTCTTAGGACTCGCCTTGGCATCTACTTTTCCACGCAATTTTGAGCTTAGGCTTTGACTGGCAACCGGTTCGAGCTAAAAACAACTTTTCCATGTAATGTACGAGGCAAGCTTCCAAATCTGGAATACATGCCATTAATGCATTTAGCTTGGGATCTTGCGATGCATATCTTCATATAAGATGGTCGCATCACTACTTTGAAAATGGACGCTCCACTTCAAATTTACTGGCTAATTGAAACCTAATAGGATGCCCAGACGTTCACACAGTTTGATCATGCATGTATCTAAAGTCGAAAGTTCTAATAAAAAAAATGGTATATACATCTGGTTAGTTGACTAGGGGTGACATTGTTTAATCACAGAAAGATTGATAAGATAAATATACATTCCCTTCGCATTGGAGCTAGTTATCGACCAATTAATTACGATCTGCATTGCCCAAATATTACGTTAGCAACCAACATCCCAAGATCTTGTTTTAGAGCAATAAAAGAATCAGAAAGAACAAAGGAAAGATAGTGATGAACGCCGAAACACGACTAATAAGACTACAATATCACACCATCAAATTTCTCGAGAAATTCCCCTAACAAATCAATTGTTAAGACTCATCAGGTCTATAGCGGATCGAGTTTAGATCAATTTCCAAAAGTTTGATATTTTTACACTGATCGGCGAACAATCTATTTTTGAAGAACTCTTTATTGGATACTATTACACGAAAAGGGGAGTTCCCTTCTCGTATTTGAAAATTATCAAGCGACCATTGTAAGCTGCGATCATAATCCTAAGCAGCGCCCTAAGCTCAACATGATTATATAGATGAATCACAATTATGGAATAGAGGAATTTACACACCTTATTTCGGATCCATCGTTCTTAATGTGAAATTCTCACAATCTGAGGCTTAAGAGCATCTCCTGTAGAACTTCTTTGATCACTGACTTCAATAAGACTGCCCCTCAAATTGCATTCTCTGACGGCTCCTTATGTGGGGATATTTAGGCATCAGGGCTAAGAGAAGGAACTTGAACTTTACTTATAGAGTTTGCAACCTATCATCTCATTACGGATAAGGTTTGACTCGACCCACACTATCCATTCCCATTTGGACTAATTAAGAAAACTTATCTTCAAGAAATCTTATATCTTTACTTTATTAGATTAATTAATAATTACAATATTGATTAATAAAGAACACAAAATAATATTTTTACATTTTCCCACTTGGGATATATTAATTAAAATTGCATTGTATATGTTGACAACTTTCAGAGAAAATCTTTCTCTCATATTCATATTAACAATTGGAATCCTGCATATATACACCCCTTCCCTTGTGTCTAACGTTATGATCGCAGAATACTACAAATAAAGAAATAAAATCATCTACGATACCTCCCTAATTTACACGATACGATACAGCACATCAAATCCTTACAAGAGAAGGAAATAAAATCTCACTTCAACACCCCCCTCAAGTGGGTGAAAAAATATTTTTGATCCCCAACTTGTCAAGTGAGTTTCTAAACTCCCTTCCAAATATGGCTTTAGTGAGCATGTCTGCAAGTTGGTCAGCTGACCTGACAAAAGATACTTCAATCACTCCTTCTTCCAGCTTTTCCTTAATAAAATTACGATCTATCCCAATGTGTTTAGTTCGATCATGTTGTACAGGGTTCTGAGCAATATCAATGGTCGCTTTATTGTCACAAAACAATTGCATTGCACTCTGGGGGAAAAACCAATTTCAGATAGCACCCTCTTGAGCTAGAGTAATTCGCAAATGCCTTTTGTCACGCCCCTAAACTCTGCCTCTGCACTCGAGAGGGAAACGACCTTCTACTTCTTACTCCGCCATGTAACCAAGTTCCCTCCCACCATGGTGAGATACCCTGAAGTCGACCTTTGATCAGTCAAGTTGCCGGCCCAATCAGCATCAGTATATCCTATAACATCAGGATGACAATATTTTCCAAAAAACAATCCTCTCTCAGGTGCACCCTTCAAATATCTTAAAATTCGGATTACTGCTTCCATATGATTCTTCCTCCGATCGTACATAAAATGGCTTACCACACTCACTGCATAGGCAATGTCTGGTCGAGTATGTGACAGGTAAATTAGCCTTCCTACCAATCGCTGGTACACCTCCTTGTTAGTCACAACTTGATCAGTGCCTTGTTGTAATCGGTGATTTTGAACGATTGGAGTGTCAACTGGTGCACAATATAACATACATGTTTCTACAAGAAGATCTAGCACGTACTTCCGCTGAGACAAGAAAATTCCCTCCTTGGATCTTGCTACTTCAATCCCTAAAAAATACTTTAATTCTCCGAGGTCCGTCATTTCCAAATCATCACTGAGCCTAGCCTTGAGTCTCGAGATCTCACTCGAGTCATTCCCTATGATAATGATATCATCAATGTATATAATCAAAAGGGTCACCTTGGATTCCCGTCGGCATATAAAGAGAGTGTGATCAGAGTTGCACTGTTTGTACCCACACCGCTCCATAGCTGAACTGAACCTTCCAAACCATGCCCGGGGAGATTGTTTGAGTCCATAGAGTGATCGATTTAACCTGCATACAGCTTCTGGATTGTCTTTACAAGTAACCATGGTGGAATCTTCATGTAAATCTCCTCTTTCAAATCTCCGTGGAGAAAAGTATTCTTCACATCAAGTTGGTACAGAGGCCACTCCATGTTAGTCGCCAGTGATACTAGGACCCGTACAGTGTTTAGTTTTGTCACCGACGAGAATATCTCCTTGTAATCAACTCCATAAGTTTGAGTATACCCCTTCGCCACTAACCGTGCCTTGTACCTCTCGATCGACCCATCTGCTTTGTACTTAATAGTAAACACCCACTTGCAGCCTACAGCCCTTTTTTCAGGCCGGAGATTGACTAAACTCCAAGTATTGTTTTTATCTAGTGCTTCCATTTCTGTTTTCATGGCCGCAACCTACTTCGGACTTCTGACTGCCTCTTCCACCTGTTCTGGAAGTTTCTCAGCTGAAACATTGTTGATAAAGGCTTTATATGATTCTGAGAGTTTTCCTGTAGACACATAGTTGCTGATTGGATACTTAGCCTTTTCTAATTTTCCTTCGGGAGAGTATCGATCAGGTGGCTTGCCCCCTGTTATGCCTTTTAGGAAGAACATATGTTTGAAAAGTATCAGAAATATAAGAAATATCAGGTGGAATAGAATTTACCTCAAGTGCATTCGCTGGAGTTTGGTCGGGTACTATAGAGGATGAGGGATGGACTCGTGCTTGTTTCTCTTCGTCTTTTCTTCCTTCTGATTCAGAGTTAATACTCTCTGTTTCTGAAATTTCAGATTCATCACCATTGACTAGCTGAGTTCTTTGTTCTGTTCTTGACCCTACTCGAACCACAGGCTAAGCCGAATCTGTAATCGGAGTGATCGTAATTTGTGAAGGATGCACGACAATCTCCGGTTCTTCTGTCCTAGTTTGAGTTATTCGCTGCTCGACTAACCACAACTGTCCATCCTCTTTATCTTCTATTATTATAGAATCCTGGTTCGGAGTAGAGAAAAACATCTCTGATTCAACAAAGGTAACATCTAGTGTGCAATGTATCTTCTTTGTATTAGGATTGTAACAACGGTAACCCTTCTTGTGTGATCCATAGCCCACGAACACACATAGTTCTGCATGCGGATCCAGCTTTGTTCTTCGATTTTTGTATAGGTGCACAAATTCTACACACCCATACACTTTAGGAGATAATGTCAAGACAGGCGGAAGTTCTACATGCTTCGCCAATGCTTGTAACGGAGTTTGGGACCCCAGCGCCCGAGAAGGCATCCTGTTCATCAAGTAAACAGCAGTAATCACAGCCATGTGCCATAGCCTCTTTAGCACATTACCCCTATAAGCAAGGCTCTTGCCGTTTCCAATATATGTCGATTTTTTCGTTCTGCTATCCCATTTTGTTGTGGAGTTTGAGAACACAAAGTCTCATGAATGACTCCTTGCGTCCTAATATATTCAGCAAGCTTCCCATTAACATACTCACCCTCGTTGTCAGACCGAAGCATATGAATCTTTACTCCAAATTGGGTTTTTACCATTTCATGAAATGTTTCAAATATGCATGTTACCTCATCCTTATGTTTCATCATGTAAAGCCAAGCCATACATGTACAATCATCAACAAAACTGACAAACCATCCAAAACCACAAGTGGTAGAAATTGGGGAAGCTCCCCATACATCAGAGTGAACAATCAAAAAAGGTTTAGTTGTTTTATTCATACTAGGAGAAAAGTGAACACGATGGCTCTTGGCTTGAATACATGTATCACAAGTAAACAACGATTCTGATAAACTACGAAATAAATCTGGGAACAAGATCTTCAAATACCCAAACGAAGGATGCCCCAAATGACGATGCCATAACTGAATCTCCTCTTTCTTTTCATCAGTCTGACCCTTGGCTTGGGATACCCGGCTGCCACCCACTTCATCCACAAAGTAGAGTCCATCCCTCTTAGTACCACGCCCAATAATCTCTTTCGTGCGAATATCCTAGAAAAGGCAAAATTCAGGGTACATGAGTATACAACACTGCAATTCACTAGTAAGTTGTGCAACTGATAACAACCTACTCGACAATGAGGGTACAAGCAATGTGTTAGATAAAGATAGATTATGGGATAGCTTAACATCACCAGCCCCAGACACACATGAACTAAGGCCATTTGCATTGACAATGAAATCGCGTCTTGGTATAGAAGATTTGATAAGGTCATGTGGATCGAAGGTCATATGATCCGTAGCTCCAAAGTCAACAATCCAGCCTAATTTTTTTCCTTTAGGGGAGACCGAAAAACATGTCCTGAGGGTACCTTCCGGAGAGTCAATCGGGATCTAATTTGGCACAAGTGAGAGATTAGATCCACCGGAGACCATTGCCACCTTGCCTGAATTCTTTCCCGAGCTCTTTTCTACCTTTTTCTTCTTCTGTAGCTCATCCCATCAATCAGGATAGCCGTGGAGCTTGAAGCATGTGTCTCTCGTGTGCTTAGAGTTGCCGCAACGGGAACACCCCTCAGTGGTAACTTGTCTCCCTCTGATCTGGGTCGATGGCCATCAAAATTTCCTTCCAGCTTTAGCCTAGTCTCTAAATAACCACGTCGGGAACCATTGCCGCCCCACCGCCTTCCAGTTCACCTAACGATAACATCACTGCCTGCCTCATGTCTTCCCTTCTGATCCGAGCGTAAGCTTATTCAACCGTAGGAAATGGTTGCATCTGGAGGACGTCTACCCTTACGTTGTCCTATCTATCATCAAGACCATTAAGAAATTGGTATACCCCATCCTCTTGTATAGCCGCAGCATACCTGGTGATGTCAACAGTGCACGCCATTGGGTTTGGCCGCTGAAAATCTATTTCTCACCAGATGCCTTGAACGTTATTGTAATAGGTATCGATTGGTCCACCACCTTGCTTCATCCGAGACACCCTACGCTTAAGATCATAGACTTGCGAGGTATCGGTGCCATAAAAAATGTTGTTGCTACAGCATCCCACACGATTTTAGCAGTTGGAAATCGTATGAAGTTTCCAATCAATCCTGGGTCCATTGAATTGATAAGCCAACTCTTAACAGTAGAGTCACGGTCTTCCACTTCCGGTATCCTAGGTCGGTCGGAATCGGCTGTGGAGTCTCGCCGGTCAAATATCCCAACTTGTCTTTGCCGGAGACATTCATCTCGACAATTTGGGACCAAAGACCATAGTTCTTGCCATCAAGCTTGACAGCGATCGATGATGCATCAATTTCGGTTGGGGTAGAAGTCTGGTTCTAGGTCAAAAGCTTCTTCATTGTCTCTGTGAGGTTTTCAAGGATAGCCGCAGTTGCGTCGCCATTACCACCGAGATGATGGCCAACAGCTTGGGTTTGGTCGTTCATGGTGGTTTCTGGTCCTAGGAACGAGGATGCTCTATTACCATGATAACTTTCAGAGAAAATCTTTCTCTCACATTCATATTAACAATTGGAATCCTACATATATACAGCCATTCCCTTGTGTCTAATGTGTTGTGGAAATTCTCCTATATTTTGATTCTGACAAAACTATCGAAAGAAATTGTATAACGTTATATGATGCAGAAAGAATGTGTAAGCAGCAGGTTGAGTGGATCTAATTTTGTCGCGTGGACTAAGGGTCAGATGGAAGTGCTTCTGACGAGGTCAGAGGGAGTGCTTCTGACTGAGGGTCAGATGGAAGTGCTTCTGACGATCTAAACAATGACGGATGGATCGCCTCAAATCTCCGAATTACCATTCCGTGTCAACTGATCTAGTAAGAAACAAATATTTCTAAGACGAAACCCGAGAAAGATCAGTTTCTGCATTTGCAAAACGTGAAGACCCACGTATGGCAGGTTTCCGATCAAGGCAAGATTCCTATGGAAAGCTTGTGATATTCGATTGCCCTGACATCCCTTCCAATCAATCAAGGGACTTTCTACAATGGGATATCATCCTCTAAAGAATATTCTTTCGAGAACCAACTCAGACTTATCACACTTATGGAAGCTGAAGATTTAGTTGTATGGGCGACTGAATCAGAAGGGTTCAATATCTTACTCAACGGTCTACATATCTTCTGAAGATACAGTCTCGTTCAATCACGATTGATGACGTCCAATCAAGGATTGAAGAGCGATCCCTTGGCTGGGAATCCAACGGCTAGTTCGGAGGTAGGGAAGTAAAAAAGAAGAACCATGATGGACTAAAAAGTAAGAAGGCGAACAACAATCCAAAGTGTAAGCATAATCTGAGTTCTATCTGAAAATATTCTGTGTACCCAAAATCCTATTCATTGTGAAAATCTGAGAGAGAGAAAAACCAAGTGATTGAGTGTTTGTAATTCTCTTGATTCTTCATAGTGAAATCCAGCCGATCGGCTTTCATCGTGGGAGAGTGGACGTAGGCTTGATTTAAGCCGAACCACTATAATCGTTGTGTGCAATATTCTCTACTCTAAACTCTTACTTTTGTGTTTAGACTTTTTGCACACTGTTATAATGTTCCTGATTCTAATCGTACACTGAATTTTATTTATTCCGCAAGAAATTTCAATTATATTCAAAATTACCTATTCACCCCCCCTCTATGTGATATTGCTAGATCCATCAATTGGTATCAGAGCAGGTTGCTCATTTTACGAAGTGTTTATTGACTTCAGAGTTAACGATCTACTATGTCTAGCAATCACTCTTCAGGAACAAGCGATTCGCACTTTGCCAACAAGCCACCATACTTTGATGGAAATGGCTACAATATGTGGAGCAACAAGATGAAATGGTTCTTCAAAGCCTATGATGATCTGATGTGGGATGTCGTTACGAATGGAGTAGTTCCTGCAACTGCTACAAATCCAACCACTACTGACGAAGCAAATCCTGTCACAACAATGACCGATGCTGAAAAGGCTAAAAGAAGAGGCCTTGACTCTAAAGCTGTCAATGCTCTCTTTTGTGCCTTATCTACGCTTCTCTATAATCGTGTCTCAGAGGAAGAATCATCTAAGGCAATATGGGATAGACTTCATATTACTTTTCAAGGAACAAATCGAGTAAAAGAAACAAAGCTCAGTATTTTACTGAGTGACTATGAAGCATTTCAAATGAAACCTGATGAATCTATTGCAGATATGATAGACAGGTTTCAGACTTTGGCAAGTGGACTTGCAAGACAAGGCGCACCTATTGCTGAACCAATGCAAGTCAGGAAGATACTACGTGGACTCCCAGATGATTGGAATTACATCAAACCATCAATTCAAGAATGCCAAACAATCAGACCACTCCGGTGGATGAGCTAGTCGGGACTTTGCAATCTTATGAAACAGAACGAGCAAACAAGAAGGGAGAACAAAAAGGTAAAAAATCTATTGCCTTGAAAACTGAAATTACTCAATGTCTTTCTGATACAGATGATGAAGATGAGGATGATGAAGAATTAGCCCTCATGGTCAAGAAATTTAGATAGATGGCTCGGAAAGCCAGAAATATCAAAGGGAAGAAACCTTGGAAGAAGAATGATATGAAAATGTCAAGCAACGACTCACAAGATAGCAAAGATGTGATATGCTTTCACTGTAAGAAGGCAGGACATATCAAACCGAACTGTCCAATTTTGAAGAAAGACAAACTCAAGTATGAGAAAGACAAACTCAGACACTCTAAGTGATTCTGATGAAAGTGAAAATGATTATGCAAACATCTGTCTCATGGCCGAATCAGATTCAAGTTCAGACTCAGAAACTGAGGTATGTTCATCTGAACTCCCTGACGGAGTTACTGAGTATATTGATGAATTGTGTAGAAATTACAAAGAAGCCCTTGAAAAATTTTCTGGTTTGAAAAAGGAAAATTCGTCCTTAAAACAACAGAATTTATCCCAAAAAGAAAAAAAATCAATTTTCTACAACAAGAGTTTCACCAGTTGAAAGAAAATCATGATTTGATTTCAAAAGAAAATGCTTCTCTGAAAGAAAAGGTTTCCGATATCTCAAAAAGGTTTTCACAAAGCTCAGAAACTCTTAATAACATTATTTCAAAACAAATACCCTTCGATGACTGATCTGGGTTCGATTTTAAAAAGGAGAGTAATCTCAATAATTCCTTTAAAACTGAATTTCGAAAACCAACATTCTCTGATTACAGGCATCATTTTCATAAGCATTTTACTAGATCTTATATTCGACAATCCTGCGTGAACTGTGGTGATCCTAGTCATACTAAGGATCACTGCAAGAAAATTTGGAGACCTGCTAAAAGGTCAAAACTTACTAAAACAGAAGGACCCAAGAAAGCATGGGTACCAAAGAAACAGTAAGTTGTTTATTTCTTGCAGGTACCAAAGAGAAGGAAGAACAAGTGGTTTCTGGATAGTGGTTGTTCAAGTCACATGACTGGAAATCCAGATGTATTTATATCATTCTCAGATTGTGATGGTAGAATCGTGTCTTTTGGAGGAAAGAACAAGGGAAAGGTCATTGGGAAAGGAAATGTAAAAATTGGAAATCTGACGGTTAAAGATGTCTCTCTAGTCAGAGGATTGAACTACAACTTAATTTTTGTAAGTCAACTCTGTGACTCTGGCTATGATATTTCCTTCCAAGATTTAAAATGCACAGGTATAAGCAAGGACAAGAAGTAATCCTTCACGGGACGAAGGCATGGGAATATTTACCTTTTAGATATTGATGTTAACTGTGAAAGCGCAAAATGTCTTATTTCTGTTAAGGATGAATCTGATCTTTGGCACAGAAAGTTAGGTCATATTAGTGTAAAACATATCTCAAAGCTTTCCAAGAAGGGACTTGTTCGAGGGTTACCTCGAACGAAATTCGAAAAAGGTGGACTATGTCATGCATGCACACTAGGCAAGCAGGTAAGAAGTTCTTTTAAGTCCTTAAATCAAGTGTCCACTAAGCATTGTCTGTAGCTACTCCATATGGACATCTTTGGACCGAACAGAACCCTAAGCCTTAGAGGTAAGAAATACTGTCTTGTCATAGTTGATGACTTCTCTAGATTTACATGGGTTTTATTTCTAGCTCACAAAAGTGAAGCTTTTATGTCTTTTTCAAAACTTGCTAAAAGGATTCAAAATGAAAAGGGTTACACCATTTCTAGTTTGAGAACGGATCATGGGGGAGAATTTGAAAATCAAAGTTTCTCAGATTTTTGCATTGATTTCGAAATTCAGCATAACTTCTCTGCACCTTATACTCCTCAACAAAATGGGGTAGTTGAAAGGAAAAACATATCCTTGCAAGAAATGGCCAGAACTCTTCTTATTGAAAGCAAAACTGCATCTCATTTTTGGGCTGAGGCCGTTTCCACAACTTGTTATATTTTAAATCGAATTTCTCTCAGACCTTTTAGTGAAAATACTGCCTATGAAATCTTCAAAGAAAGAAAGCCTGATGTTGCATATTTTCATGTATTCGGTTGCAAATACTTTATTCTAAAGAATGCTAATGATCGAATTGGAAAGTTTGATGAGAGATCAGATGAATGAATTTTCTTGGGATATTCAACAACGAGCAAAGCCTACAGAGTTTACAACAAGAACACTCGTGTCGTTGAAGAATCAGTAAACATCAAGTTCGATGAAAGCTATCAGAATGATGAACCTGAATCTATTCAAGTTCATACACTTCCTCTAGTCCCAGACTCACAAGAAGATTCAGGAGAAAAGCAAGACTCAGATGTGAATGTTGAGAATGTTCAGAAGGAAACTCTCTCAATTGAAGAAAGACCAGAAGATGAACAGAATGAACCCACAACATCCTCAAGTGATTGCTTCGACAAAAACTGGAAGCACAAGTCAAGTCATCCAAAAGAACTTATCATAGGAAGCATAAGTGATGGCATAAAGACTAGATCCAGATTCAAGCAAGCAATGAGCAACATAGCATTGGTATCTGAATTGGAACCAAAGAGGATTGAAGATGCATTAGCAGATAATAACTGGATAAATGCAATGCAGGAAGAGCTACATCAATTTAAAGTCAACAATGTTTGGGAATTGGTCAACAGACCCAAAAATCGTCCAGTGATTGGAACTAAGTGGGTATTCAGAAACAAACTGAATGACAAAGGAAAGGTTGTAAGAAACAAATCAAGACTTGTAGCAAAAGGCTACTCTCAGGAAGAAGGAATAGACTACGATGAGACCTACGCATCGGTTGCCAGGTTAGAAGCCATTAGGCTACTTCTTGCTTATGCTTGTTACAATGATTTCAAACTTTTCAGATGGACGTGAAAAGTGCCTTCCTGAATGGCTACATCAAAGAAGAGGTATATGTTGAACAACCCCCCGGCTTCGAAGAACCTAGAGAAAAGGATTTGGTATATGTCTTAAAAAGGGCACTCTACAGACTGAAACAAGAACCTCGTGCTTGGTATGAAATGTTGAGTAACTTTCTATCTCAACACAACTTCACAAAATATAATGTAGACACTACCCTTTTTATTCAAAGAAAAAGTAAGGATATTCTTCTAGTTCAAATCTATGTTGATGATATTATATTTGGTTCTCCTAATGGGCTTCTCTGCAAGAAATTTTCTAAAGTAATGCAAGATGAATTTGAGATGAGTATGATGGGAGAATTACGGTTCTTTCTTGGTCTTCAAATTCATCAATCTCAGAAAGGAACTTTCATATATCAAGAAAAGTATGCAATGAAAATAGTGAAGAAGTTTGGTCTGGAGAATGGCAAAAAGACAGAAACTCCTATGTCTCACTCCTCCAAATTAGATAAAGATGAAGATGGAAAGGAAGTTGATCCCAAACTATATCGAAGTATGATTGGATCATTACTCTATCTCACAGCTTCAAGACCAGACATCCTATATAGCGTCTGTTTATGCGCAAGATTTCAATCAAGCCCAAGGGAATCACACCTATCAGCCGTCAAAAGAATAATCAAATACATTGGGATTTATCCCAACTATGGTTTGTGGAACTCTAAATCTTCTGATTTTATACTAAAGGGATATTCAAATGCAGATCTTGCAGGTTGCAAAATTGATAGGAAAAGTACATCTGGAACTTGTCAGCTCATGGGAAACATGCTTGTCTCATGGTATTCCAAAAAACAAAATACAATGGCACTTAGTACAGCGGAAGCAGAATACGTATCCCTTGGAAGTTGCTGTGCTCAAATACTTTGGCTAAAGCAACAGCTCAAAGATTATGGTGTTGAAGAATCAATTGTGGAAATTTTTTGTGACAACACAAGTGCCATAAATCTTACAAAGAATCCCATACTTCACTCAAGAACAAAACACATTGAGATCAAACATCACTTCATACGTGATCATGTTCAGAACGGTGATGTTAACGTTCAATACATTGATACGAAAAATCAACTTGCAGATATTTTCACTAAACCATTGGATAAGTAGACTTTTAATTTTATTAGAAATGAATTATCCATCATTAACCTTCCTTCTTAAGTATATTTTAGAACAGGGAAAATCAGAAGGAGCGTCAGAAGGAACATCAGAAGGAACGTCAGAAGGAGCGTCAGAAGGAACGTCAGAAGGAACGTCCGAAGGACCGTCAGAAGGAGCGTCAGAAGGAACGTCAGAAGAAACGTCAGAAGGAGCGTCAGAAGGAACGTCAGAAGGAGCGTCAGAAGGAGCATCAGAAGGAGCGTCAGAAGGAACGTCAGAAGGAATGCTAAAAGGCGCGTAAGAAGAAATTCACATCTCTTTTGAAAAGTTCATAAATCGAGGTCAGTTAACTCCTAAAAATGTCTTTAAGGTAAGTTCCTCATATGAATATATATCTCTGAATATCTGATTGACGGTGGTTAATTGATTTGTTAAAGAAATTTTTTTATTTCTTTTATTGATTTTGTTTCCAAAAATAACCGCCTCTTTTATAAAACATCGAACCGTCACCTCTGTTCTCCTACTTTCAATTTTTTCTCAAATCGAAACCCTAAAACTGTATCCAAGATCTCTCGCTCTCAATTTCTTCCTCAAAACAACACTCTTTCATTCGAAGTTTCAAACTTTCTACGTATCAATGGCTCCGAAATCAGCCTATGACTCGAAGAAGACTCATCAGTTGAAGAGAAAGTTTTCCGCCTCAACAGCAAGCAGCGCCGAACCTACGGAAACCCAAATCAATGAACAACGCAAGGCACTCCGTTTGGCAAAAGATTTGTCTCTGTCCGCCTTTGAAGGAAAAGAAGCTATGGCACATTCTATTAAGCCAATGTACGATAGCATTAACGTAGCAGGGAACTTTGGTAATGAACTTAGAAAATTGTTGAATGCTCACAATTTTGATAGTGAAGGCGAACTATTGGAGTTTCTTAGTTTGCTTGGAAAGATCGTTGAACCAATTGCTGTTGAAAAACCTGAATCTGCCTCTAGAAAAGGAAAGGAGAAAGTGGCAGAGCCTAGTTCGAAGTCAAGAAGACCATCCCCTATAAGACCTGGCGAAACTAAGGCAAAGGTCGAAGATGATGATGACATCCTGTTCAATGACTTTGTGAAAAATATTGGGTTTATTTTGGATAAAAGCTTTCCTGATCCCATGTTCCAGAATCAGGCTCACAAAGACAAGTTTGAATTCCTGAAATAGAGAGGTGTTATACCTCACAGGGTATTTGAGTTAAAATACTTTGATAGCAACGTCATTTATCTGAGGAAGCATCTACAAAAGGTGAAGATAGATCAATTCATAACGCATATGGGCTTCACCTTTCCTGATCTGGTAGCCTACTTCTACTCAAATATTCAGTTTGTCAACTTCAACTCTTTGGCTTTCACGATGAAAAGAAAGCAGTATATACTGACTATTGATGAATTGGCATCTATCATGGGAACCAGAAAGGGAGATTTCACACCTCTAGATGTCACTACAGGAGAAGCCTTTTGCTTCCTAACTGGCAAGTCAAGCTTCTCAAGGGAATCGAAGTCACATATTGCCTACAGTGACTTTCCCTTAAAACACATCATGATGCACAAGGTGATCATAGAATGTCTTAGACCCAAGGCAGCCTCAAAGACAGATATCTCAAAGTATGAGGCAAAACTGTTGTGGGGCATCTTGACAGGAGAGAGGATTTCTTTTGCTCATACAGTCCTATTACACATGTATAGGTCTGTTCTCAAGCCAAAAGGACAACTACCATATGTTGCTTTGATCTATAGAATAATAGATCATTTCAAGATTGGTGGATTGAACGCCTTTATCAAACAAGAAATTCCTCTGATGACTGCTGGTGAAACTATGGTGACAAAGATGGGATACAAGATGACTCCTGCTGGATGGAGGACAAAGAACAATGAACCGGTCATTGCGGATTTCGAGGATGAGTCCAAGTAGAAATCTCCAAAGAGGAAAAAAGTTATGGCTGTCAAGGGACAACAAAAAGACAGCTCAACTGATAAGGACTCAGAGGCAAGTGAAGAAGGAACAGGGGAGTATGACTCTGAAGCTACACAATCTCGAGGTGGATCAGATGAAGAAGGTGAATCTGGGGTTCACAGTGCTAAAAGGAATGAGGAAGGAGAAGATGAAACAGAAACACAACCGAAAGAAAAGGTTGTGTATCCTTGTGATCTTACTGAGGAAGAGTTCCTCACAATGTGGACAGAGGAGGATGCTGACAGAAATGTGGATGAGATAGAGTATGATAATGCTCTTGTCAATTTTAATCATGAACAGATGTTAGCACAAGTCCTAGCTCAGCTGGTCTCAGACGAGCAGGAGGCAAAGCCAGATAACATTGAGGCATACTCTATATCCTCCACCAGACTCACAATCCACAGAACTGATCCAAGCTTGGCATCAGACATTGCACGAGAAGATCAACTGTCTAGTGCTCAGTCCATACCTATGGACATTGATGAAGATGTAGAATCTGTACCCAGCTTAAGAGATAAAAGGAAGAAGGCTATAACTCAGGGGGAGCCCATGCCTGCAACATATGATGTCTTTCTCACTGAAGTGTTTGCCTCTCAAGCTTTTCCCAAAGCACAAACTAAGAAGGAGAATTTAGCTACAAAAGGGATTGACACCTCATATCAAGAACTTGCTCCTCCAGAACCACAGGTGGAACTTCAAGGACATTTTGAGAATCTTCAACATATTCTTCTTCAGACTCTGGCTGCTATGGAAACAAGGCTTGATCAGAAACTGCAGACTTTTGAACAGAAGATCGATAGGAAGTTGCAGGGTATGACTTGTCAGGTGACTAAGTTGGAGAAGTCCATTGATCTATATGGCAGAATATTTTGTGCTGAGGTTGCACACATGCCTACCTACACACTGGTCAGAACTGACAGAACAGCTTCAGACCTGCCCTCATCTCAAGCTGTTAGAAGCGACGCTCAGCGAATGGGAGGAAGCTATGAAGGACCTTCCCCAGTGGAGGCTGATAACGAGCCTGAAGATCATCCCTCTTCTTCAAAAATGTCTCTACCCACATCTTCTTAATTTTATATTTTTTGGTCAAAAGTTACTCTTTGCTATGATACAACATTTACTCTATTTTGTTTAAAATCGACTCGATTTAATTTTTTTGCTTTATACACTCTTTCTGATGTTGACAAAAAGGGGGAGAAGAATCTATTTGTGCAAGGATTGATATCATCTTGAGCAGAGATATCTATATCTATTTGTGCAGGGATTTATATCATCTTGAGCAGAGATATCTATACGCCATTTATACTCTCATTATGGGGAGAAGAGTTTATTTTTGTGCAGGATAACCATACTCTGATATCTGATAGATACCCACACTCTGTTCATACTTTCATTATGCATCTATACTCTAATCATGTTCTCCTACATGAGTATTTTCAGTACAAGATCTCTAATGATGATTACCTGCAAGAGCAAATCGGATGATTATTCGTTTTTATCACTGTTTAAAAACTTTAAATTCACATATATGTATTTACAATAAGAGTAGTTTTGTCACCATCAAAAAGGGGGAGATTGTTGTGGAAATTCTCCTATATTTTGATTCTGACAAAACTATCGAAAGAAATTGTATAACGTTATATGATGCAGAAAGAATGTGTAAGCAGCAGGTTGAGTGGATCTAATTCTGTCGCGTGGACTAAGGGTCAGATGGAAGTGCTTCTGACGAAGGGTCAGGAAGTGCTTCTGACGAGGTCAGATGGAGTGCTTCTAATTGAGGGTCAGATGGAAGTGCTTTTGACGATCTAAACAGTGACGAATGGATCGCCTCAAATCTCCGAATTACCATTCCGTGTCAACTGATCTAATAAGAAACAAATCTTTTCTAAGACGAAACCCGAGAAAGATCAGTTTCTGCATTTGCAAAACGTGAAGACCCACGTATGGCAGGTTTCCGATCAAGGCAAGATTCCTATGGAAAGCTTGTGATATTCGATTGCCCTGATATTCCTTCCAATCAATCAAGGGATTTTCTACAATGTGATATCATCCTCTAAGGAATATTCTTTCGAGAACCAACTCGAACTTATCACAGTTATGGAAGCTGGAAATTCAGTTGTATGGGCGACTGAATCAGAAGGGTTCAATATCTTACTCAACGGTCTGCATATCTTCTGAAGATACAGTCTCGTTCAATCACGATTGATGACGTCCAATCAAGGATTGAAGAGCGATCCCTTGGCTGGGAATCCAACGGCTAGTTCGGAGGCAGAGGAGTATAAAAGAAGAACCATGATGGACTAAAAAGTAAGAGGGCGAACAACAATCCAAAGTGCAAGTATAATCTGAGTTCTATCCGAAAATATTCTGTGTACCCAAAATCCTATTCATTGTGAAAATCTGAGAGAGAGAAAAACCAAGTGATTTAGTGTTTGTAATTCTCTTGATTCTTCACAGTGAAATCCAGCCGATCGGCTGTCATCGTGGGAGAGTGGACGTATGCTTGATCTAAGCCGAACCACTATAATCGTCGTGTGCAATATTCTCTACTCTAAACTCTTACTTTTGTGTTTAGACTTTTTGCACACCGTTATACTGTTCCTGATTCTAATCGTACACTGAATTTTATTTATTCCGCAGGAAATTTCAATTATATTCAAAATCACCTATTCACCCCCCCCCTCTAGGTGATATTGCTAGATCCATCATAATGTTATGATCGTAGAACACTACAAAATAAAGAAATAAAATCATCTACGATACCTTCCTAATTTACACGATACGATACAGCACATCAAATCCTTACAAGATAAGGAAATAAAATCTCACTTCAACATATGTACATCTTTATATTGGTCTATAGCCAGTCCGATCCCATAAAGTCTCAAATACTAAATCATGGCAGCAATTGCATCAAAAGACACAAAGCTATCCATGGTCACAAGTGTTATATATATATATATATATGAAAGTGTGGCAAACGGATAACACCTCAAATAATATAGAAACGTTTATGTTTTATCTTCTTTATCAGTTACAATTCTCTAACTTTAAGTATCACGAAACTTGATATATCACTTGATAATATACTTATGGTTCCAACGAACCCGTACATATCTTACCTTTATCGTTAACTATATTATATGCATAACAAGATGCTACTAAACCCATCAATTAGCATGTTGTAATAGCATCCCATTATGCTTTTAAGCCCATGACATGTCGTTCAAATATGCTAAGGCAAAAACCTTTGTTAGTGAGTCTGTAGCCATCATCTGTGAAATAGCTCTATTGTAGTGTCACTATTCTCATCTGTTATATTTATTGTAAAAAAACTTAACCATCATATTTTTAAATCCCTTGGGACCTCTGTTGTTGTAAATGAATAACACTACAGATTTATTGTCACAATATAACTGTACGGGTCTGTTCACAAAATTAAATATGGTAAACTCGCTAATGAGATTTCGTAGTCAAATAGCCTGAGTAGCAGCATGCTACAAACTCTACTTGCTTCTTACTACTCCAAGATATTGCACTATTATTAAGCAAGAATGCATTTCCAGAAGTAGATTTTCTCTCATCTAAACCTCTTGTCCAATCAACATCAGTATAGTATCTAAATTGCATAGCACTTCCTTGATAGCTTAGCGAATAATTAGTAGTAGTCTTCAGATACCTCAGAATTCTTTTGACAGCAGCCCAATGTGCTTGACCCAAATTAGATTAGCGTCTACTCGCCATTCCAATTGCATAACAAATATGACAAAAAGAAGTGATAACTAGAAAACGTTTCCAAAGTGTATACTCAAATTTGATAGAATAATTCATGAAATTTACATAGGGCGGACAACCTTATAAATAGGATTCCTTAAGGAATTAAAATTTCATAAAAATAATAGTAAATGAATCAAATCTAATCATGATTCAAATAAAATATTACAATTATCTATATCGCAAAGTTGTCTAAAATAGAAAAACTGCTCGAAAACATGTCTAAACGTCTCTGAAATGCGAAAATCCATCATCGTTCATGGTTAAAGGCCGCGAGTATTGATCAGAAGGGTGTTTCGCTTCAACCGACCAAATTTGAGCGCAATCCAAGCTCGTTAACCCCAAAATCAGAATTAGTGGTGGAACCACCCTAATTTATGGCGATCACGTTTTTTAAAGAAATCACACGTCAGCTGTTCTACATCAAAATATCAGTCTTATACACACCATAGTGTACATCAAGCTTCCAACACATCAAGCTTCCAACAACACTTGCGTAAGGAACACATTTTATTTGTTCTTGCTCTTGTGGAGTCTTAGAATACGTCAGTTACTCAAGGAGTTAAGTTCCTGTTGAGAAAAATAAAGTCTATTTGGGGCCTCATTTTCTATTTTACGACTAAATCTTTCACCTTTTGCAATAGGAGTATCAATGAGTTAATAATCTTGCATACAAAATTATTAAAGAACTTTATTTATACACATCTCATACGAAAGAGATAACAACCTTTTCAAACGATCTCTGGAAATATTAAGTCCATTAATATATGTAACTTCGTCCATATCTTGCATCTCGAAATTGGAAGATAGTCAACTGTTGAATGTCTTAACAAACTCCATACTGCTTTTAGTAATCAATATATCATCAACGTATAATGATAAGATCAAGTGATCTTTGGATCTTTTGATATATTTGCAGTTATCCTTATTAATCATTTCAAAATCATAGGAAACTATGACATTATGAAAATGTATACATCATTGTCTCGAAAACTGCTTGGGGTCATATATTGATCTAAAAGGTCGACATACCTTTTGTTCTTAGCCTTCTGTGACAAATCAATAAGTTGTTCCATATAGATTTCTTCTTCTAATTCTCCATTGAGAAAAACAGTCTTTATATCAACTTGATGTATTCTAAAATCCAAATTTGCCACTATTACCAGAATAAGACGAATTGAGGTAAATCTCACCGCATGAGAAAATGTATCTTCATAATCAATTTTTTCCTGTTAGTTAAACCCCTTCGCCACAAGGTGAAATTTATACCTCTCAATCGAGCCATCAGCTTTATGCTTCATCTTGAGAACCCACTTGTTCACAATGGCTCTGCGTCCTTTCGAAAGATCAATCAGTTCCTAAACTTGGTTTGACCTCATCGATTCAATCTCTCCTTTCATTGCTTTCATCCACTTTTCATTGTCAAGACAAGATAGAGCCTCATTTACATTCCTTTTAGGCTCATCCTCTTCTTATGAAACGACTATGAAAGCTTCTCTTGAATATCAAAGAGTTGACGAGTTACACTTTTATGACTTGATACTTCATTCTCCATTATGCTCCCACTCAAATTAGATAACAATGACTTTGTCTCATCAAGTAGTTTCAATTAAAACTGGTGCGAAACAAATTTCCTACTTTTCACATTGCTCACACTTGAATGAAATGCCTCCAAAGGTCGATGGTTCTGTCGAACCGCCAGTTCTGGTTCCGAAAAAAGGTGGAATCGAAACCGGCCCATGAAGGGGTCGGTACTGATTCTCGAGCCAATTCTGGTTCTAACTTAAAATTTAATTTTTAAAATAATAAATAATGAAATAGAAATACTAAATTATCAATTATAAATTCTAATCAACTTGTATATTATAATAAAAGTTGGGGAAAAAAAGAGGAGGAATGAGCTTGAACTTAATGAATTATCGTTAAGTGTCTACATATATTCTTGGGGATAGAAGAATCAAAACCCATGGAGTTCTTTTATCTTTGATAACCCCAACTTACCTCATCGTCAATCGTCACTACCCATAGTGGTACCCGTGCCGGTGGTATTTCCACAATCTTCATTGAAAAATTCGTGTTCTCAATCCAGCTCTTTGTATCGATATCTAGCCTTTGTCCAATCATTGACACAAGGTTGAGTCTCCACAGATTCTGAACTTAATCTTGAACGGCAGTCGTCCAAAATTAATCCTCCAGTGCTAAATGCTTGTTCAACTGCAACTGTTGAAGAAGGCGTTGCTAATATCTGTCTTGCGATGAGGGCGAGAATTGAGAATTAAATTGAGTAGTTCTTCCACCATTTCAGAATCTTGAAATCTTTGTTGTGTTTTTTTTTTTTTGGGTAAGGTGAAATCTTTGTTGTGTTCGAAATCACTAAACTCAAAAGTAATGGTTAAATATTTTTTTAATTCGAAAATAGTACCTCCTGTTGTCCCCTTTTATTTTATTTTATTTTTGTTTTTTTGCCTATTTATAAGCATTTTGTACCTTTACTAATTGAACCATCTACATCGCTTTGTGAGGCACTAGGTTAGGAAGATCCACTATCACTTAAATCATATCTACTACAAAATTCATTATATAATTCTACTATAACGTGTTTAACCTCACTTTGTATAATTGAAATATCTATTGTTCCATCCAAATGTAAACAAACATAATAATAATAATCATTCAGATAATCTAATAAACCATCTAATTTAGTACGTAGATAAAAAATAATACCAGCCAAATAAACAAGAGGAATGTTGAAATAATAATGCAACCATTTATCTCGCATTACTAAAATAGTCAGAGCTAATTGAGCATCTTTTGCATAATCACTAAAAAGACCAGCAATATTAACACACTCTATTAAAAATAAATACGTAGTAGATAATAAACACCATATAAAGTATTAGTAGTATCATTAAAAACTTTAAAAAATTAAATTTTTTTGCAAATGTCTCAATGTTGCGAGAGTAAAATAACATCAGGAACATTATTCGAAATAAATACACATAATAAATCTTTGTACTCAAAAGATTGATAAAGAAACTCATAGGTTGAATTCCAACGAGTTGAAATATCTTTTCAAAATCTTTTTGCTGCTCTCCCATTTGATTTACAAAATGTGCCACATGCTTTCATAAATTGAGGCCGGCTAAAGGGGCGAGAGCATTCTCAAGAGTTCATAAACCTTCTTATACGGCTTAAGTACACCTTGAATGCCATAAGTTGTGTACGACGCTCACTTTAGTGCCAAAACTTTCAAATCGATCACTTTAGTGCTAAGTTTTTGTAACTTCGATCACTTAAGTGCCAACTTCTTTTTAAAACGATCACTTTAATGCCAACTCTGATTTAAGTTGATGTGACTCACCGAAAATCCGATACGTGTATTTTTTATTATTATTTGAGCTGACGTGGCTCATCGAACTTGGCACTAAAGTGATCATTTTTTAAAAAAAAGTTGGTACTTAAGTTATCGAAGTTACAAAAACTTAGCATTAAAGTGATCGATTTGAAAGTTTTGGCACTAAAGTGAGCGCCGTGCACAACTTATGGCACTTGAAGTATACTTAACCCCTTCTTATACACATAAATTTAAAACATGCCAAGCACATCTAATATGAAAAATTGTCCACCAAAAGTAGACAACAGGAGGTACTATTTTAGAATTAAGATGAGAGGAATTGTGAGAAAAATAAAAAATGAAAGGGAGAAATGATATTTATAGAAGGGGGATATGGTAATATAAATTGTAAAAATATGAGGGTTTTTTGGCCGGCCATTGAGGGCCTCCAAGGGCCCTACCCCCACTGGCCACGGGGGCTCTTTCCCCACAAAGGTACTTTTTTTCACGATTTCGAACTAGCCCGGAACCGCTAGGGGCTCTTTCCCCCACAAAGGTTTTTTTTTTCACAGTTCAGAAAAATGTGGAACCGGAACTGACC
Source organism: Rhodomyrtus psidioides (assembly GCA_021437785.1). NCBI lineage: Eukaryota > Viridiplantae > Streptophyta > Magnoliopsida > Myrtales > Myrtaceae > Rhodomyrtus > Rhodomyrtus psidioides. The sequence continues at coordinate 12,996,587 of JAILYB010000003.1, read as the reverse complement.
CTTGAGGGCCGGTTCCTGGCCTATAGTTCAATTTGGCCATATCTAGATGCTCCAACAATGTCACTATCACCATCCAAGGTTCCAATTAGGGAACAATCTTCACTTATTTTGCTCTTTTTCATAAATACATGCTCTTTGCCTTTTCAATGTACCAAAGAACACAAATATACACTGTCAATCATTTGCATTAACAGAGCTTGCCTGAAAATCAAATGCTACCATACATAAATTCATAGAGCCGACCTATAGTATAGTTTTCATTAACGTAATTATATTTGCAAATGCACATGCACAGATATCAGTACTCTTGTCTTGGCCACATGCCCCCACAAGATTTAATTCACGTATTGCTAGGTGACCATGTGCGCCAATTCGGATTACTGTCTAACAAAAGGGTCTTCCTCCTTTGATACCCAAAAAAAATATAAAGGGCGTGAGTTTTTGTCCATGTTTACCATTTTATATGAGGAAACTCTTGTTAAAAAGTAAAGAATTGCACATGTTTTTCCTGTTTGTGCGATGTACCAAGGGAAAAACCACATGTGGACCCTTGGAATTTCAGTGTACTTAAGAAATTACATGATTTTGAGAAGTAATACATGATTCATTTCTTTCGTACAACTAATACTTTCATCGACATTTGTATGCGGACGATTGTCTACATCAAAACCGGATGATGATTAAAACTCAAAATGCATATAACATCTTCAATGACTGATTGCAATAACTAGTTAATAAGACAATGCTAGCATTTAGCAAGGGTGTAGTGAAATATGGTTTCTCACACTACAGAAAGTTGTATATCCAAACGCTTGTATTTTATTCTATCTCATGCAGGACTCACCATGCTCAAAATTTGTGATTAAACCAAATAAACTAAAGTTATAGGCTAAGTGGCATCATTCGTACTAGTGATCCAATGGTTCAGAACATTAACAAAGACCCAAACTAAAGTTACTAGCTAAGCATCACAAAGACCCAAACTAAAGTTATTAGCTGAGCATCATCATTCGTACAATGACCCAACGGTTCAAAACCTTAACAAAGACACAAACCACGTGATGAAAGAGGATATGGGTGTGAATTAAGGCCTTAACTAGGCGCCAGTCAAATTATTATGTGGGAAGCATCCAGTAGAAGTTAGCATAAATCCGAGCCCGTCAACATATCCAGTTGGACCCACCTTCACTCAAAAGCTTAAACTAATGAGTTATGGGCCAACTAAAATATATTAACTATTCAACGCCACAACAAGTTTCTAATGTAGGATTACTAACTCATCGAGCCCGCATTGCTACACCACAATGTCCACAGACTCGGAAACCACGTTGCTCATCAAATGCTTTTCTTGAGATATTCTCCAAACATCGATACATATTAGGAGTGGGTCACCAATCAATCATCGGCTCTGATACCAATTTTTGCGCGGAAGCAAGTGATCAAACGATAAAATAGATGGAATAAGAAAATAAATCGGACGCTAAATTTATGAGGTTTGGTCATAGAGACTTATATTCACAGAGAGAGCAGCAACAAATTTTACAACAAAATAAGCGATACAACGAAAATTACAAATCGCGATCGAGTCACCCAAACACTTTCCATGTTTTTAACCCCAATTAAATCCAATAACTCACACAATGTTTAGCTCTCAATTTCACTCGAAATAATCTCTCAATATTATGGAAGAATTACTCAAAGCGTTTGTGTAATTAGCGAAAATTTAGAAATCATGACGAACCGCCTCTAGACATCGATAGAGCTGTCAATATGGGTCATAGATCCATATTTGACCCATATTTTGCATAAAATGGGTTATATATGGATCATTAACTTTTAAAAGACTTAGTAAAAATGGCTATAAATAGTTGAAGTAAAATTAAATGGGTCAATAATGGATCACATACTAAACCCATATTGGACCCATTTTCGACCTATAAGTACAACTTCCTTCCACAAGTTACAAATGGTCCCAGTCGCCGGTCCCAATCCCAGTCGCGATCGCAGGCCCTGGCCCTGGTCGCTGTCATAGGCATTGGTCTATGTTGCAGGCCTCGGTCCTGGTCGCTGGGTCCGGGGCTGGGTCCAGGGCGGGGGCCGAGGCCGGCAACCGAGTTTGGGACCGGGGTCGCAGCCGTTGACTAGGGCCGATCTGGGGTCGGGGTAGGGACCAAGGCCGACGACCGGGGCTGATATGATGATTGGGACTGGGTTCGGGACCTGGGCCGGCAACTAGAGCCAGCCGGGACTGGGATTGGGATTGGGATTGGGACTGGGGACGGGGCCCAGTCCGAAACCGAGGCCAAGGACGGGATCAGGGCTGTGGCCAAGACCAGGGCCGGGGGCCAGGGCCAGGGCCGGGGATCGAGCTGGGACTGGTGCCGGGTCAAGGATCAAGCCGGGATTGGTGCCAGGTCCAGAACCGGGGCCGTGATCTAGGCCGAGTCCGAGACAGGGGTCGAGGCCAATCCCAGCCTCGGCGGGTGGCAACGATATCGGCGTCAAGGCAAGGGCCGGGGGTGGCCGAGGACTGGGTTCGGGGCCGGGGTCAGGACTAGAGACTAGGGTCGGTCTGTAGCTGAGGACCGAGGCCGGGGTCGGTGCTGGGGACAAGGGAATAGAGCCGGGGTCGATACCGGGGCAACGACGGCATCGAGGCCTAGGCTGGGGCTCGGCCCCGATCGCCGACCATGGTCGCCAATCATGGTCGCCGGTCCCGGTCACTGTTACCGATCCCGATCGCCGCCGCCGGTCCCGGCCGTTTAAAAAATTTCACTAGATTTTTTTATTGTATGCAAGTATTTTAGTAATAAAATTTTATTATATTATTATTGTAATTTGGTGAAATGGGTTAAAATAGGTCGAGTTCGGGGCTATGTCTGGGACAGGGAATGAGATTGGGTCTGGGGCTGGGACGGGTGATCGAATCGGGGGCCGAGGCCGGGGCCGATGACTAGGGCCGATCTGGGGCTGGGGTAGGTACCGAGATCAGTGTGGGGACTGGGGTCGGGGATATGGACGACGCGGGTGCCCGGCCGATACTTAGGCAGCGCTGGTACCAAGGCCTGGGCCAGGGACCGGCCTAGGGCCCCGGTCGCCGGCCATGGTCATCGATCCCGGTCTCGATCGCCGCCGCCGCCGCCGTTCCCGGTCACTTAAAAATTCACTAGATTTTTTATTGTATGTGTCGCGACCTTCTTGAGGTTGTCGAGCTCTCGAGGGCTAATGGGCCGTCCTATCTGGTCGGACGTGGGCCTCTCCCAAGGCCCATTACCCAAATCGCAACGGAGGTATGTGTGGTCGATCTTCAGTGTGGTCTAGTGACATGTGCTAAGTATGCATGCCATAGAGTGGCCACCAATCATTTTTTAGAGGGTATGATTGGATCACCCTATCGAATAGTTGGGAGCTTCTATTCAATTCTACGAGAACTAGAGAAATGGTTTCGAGGACTTAGTTACGCCAACTGTCAGAGTTGACGCCATTTCGGTACCTAAGTTGACTTAATTTTCTAACCTAAGATTTCATGCAGATGAGTAAGGTACGAATCTTAAGTCTAGAAATTCATGCAGATAGGAGTGACTATTCTAGCAATCACAATCAGTGATAAAATGTACAACTCAAGGAATCTAGATATGCAAATAAATCACATAGTATTCCTAGTAAGGCCCTATTAGCCTAGAGAACTATCAGTCACAGTACAAGAATGATTTAGGCGTGAATTTACCCATCATGGGGCAAAGTCGTAATTTTGAGATGATTTGGGACGATTTACAAAAATAGGTTTGGCCATTCAATTGACTGGTCCCCTATTTTTTTGACAATTTTATGATTTTTTTTTTGGAATTTTTAGAAAGCGATTTTCCAATTGAAGGGTAAAATCGTCATTTTCTAAAAAAGGAGATGAAATGTGGAAATCTTAGACATAAGGTTTGGTCATTCACTTGACCCATCACCAAATACTAAGCAATTTCCACAAGTCATCGGAATAATGAAAACGATTTACCCTTTGAGGGGTAAAATCGTCATTTTGGATTAAACAGGGAAAAATCCCATATATGACAACCAATCAATTTTTCTTGGTCATTTTCAACCTTGGAAATTTTCTAGAAATTTTTTAGGAGTTTTCTGCAATTTTTCTATTTTTTAAATTTTTCTTTAATTTTCTTCTTTTTTTTGAATTTTTCTATTTATTATTATTATTCTTTTTTATTCGAAAAAAATAAAATGAAATAAAATAAAAATCGGACCGGACCGGGTCAACCCGATCCGTGAGAACTGGCGGCTCGGCCCAGACCTAGAACTGGGTCCATTATCTCACACACAAAATGACGTCGTTCGGTTAAAAACGAATACACGCTCCGAATTGTGACACGTGGCAACCTCTGAACCAACGGATCAGTTTCTTCTTTGTTATTAGTACGCGCTGACGCGGCAGCCATGTGGCTGCCCCGTCAGCACCACATAGGCATTGACCATGTCAACAAGCATTTGACCGGTCAACTCCTCGTCGGGAAAGCATGCCGGCGCCCCATCGGAGGGCCATATCTCGGCCTTCCGATGTCCAAATCACGTGAAATCAATGCCTCAAGGCTCGTACGAACCTCCTCTACAACATACTAGATGCCCGACACAGCAGAATCACACTAGCCTAGATCACTTATTCCGCCCGAAATTATTCTCCGGCGAGGAGCTGTCCTGGTCGTTCTACACATGATCTAACCTAAGAAAAGCATCAAAAAGCATTGCAGGAGTTCGAGAGTACTCACGTGGGGTTCACCGTGCCCTGCTTTGGTCTTGGACGAGCTATCGAGCTCATGCCGACCCGATTACATTTAGGGATCCACTCGGCATTTTACACCATGAAATCATGTGAAACAAAAACGAAAATATTCAGCAAGGGGAATTTATTGTAGATGGTGGTCGATCTAATTGGACGTCAAGACTAAAAAATATGTAGAAATTTACAAATTAAAATACTCGAATGACATTTTTTTGCCAAATTCAACTCTATGCGTCGTGAAGAAATACATGCAATTGAACTTGAATTTTGACTATTTATGAGTTCAAAATGAAAAGGAAATTAAAATAAAAATATTGACTATTTTTCTATATTTTTACGACATCGAACGCTATTTTTCTTCATTTTTCATGTATTTTTCTATTTTTGGAAAATATTAAAAAATATGACAAATTATTTTTTTTATCAAAAATGGTTCCTTTAGCTTGGTCAAGGCTACCAAAAATGATTTTTTAATTTTTTTAACTTTTTATAGATTTTTTATGAATTTTTAAAAAATAAACTATGAAAGACTGATCAAAAATCAGGTGTCAACAGCTGCCCCTCTTTGAGAGGAATTTCGTCAGAGATTTCTCTCAAAGACAAGGTGACACCTGTGTTCCGATCGACTCGACTGGGAAAAGAAAAGAAATCATGACATCCAATTTTCATGTCCATCAATGTGTGCTTTTCCTTAAAAAGAGAAGTGCTCGTTCAATTCCCTGATATGATATAAGAAAGTTAAGGAGTAGATAGACTTCCCTGCCCCTTACCTGTCGAATGCTTGCGGCATTTTCTGTGTCTGATGGGTTCAAGTAGATTCCTAAGGACTTGTCATCGGAGTGTCCTGGGGATGTTAAGCTCTGACCTGTATGGTAGGTCAAACCATAATGGGATTCCTAACTGATAGGAACCTAAGGAAGACGCATCCCACATTTGGGAATTTGCCAAGGGTTTTGATCCGTGTGGTGGACTAAACTAGAAATGGCTTGCCTAATGTAAGGCTTATTAGGGAAAACGAATCCTCCCGCGTTCGGGATTCATCAAGGTTTTGATCCGTATGGTGGATCGGACCATTGGGTTGATCCTTCAGGCGGTCTCTACCAGTCCTTTGACCCTTCAGGCGGTTTCTACCATTCATTGACCCTTCATGCGGTTTCTACCATTGGTTGACCCTTAAGGCGGTTTCTACCATACATTGACCCTTCAAGCGGTTTCTACCATTGTGTTGACCCTTCAGGCGGTTTCTACCATTGATTGACCCTTCAGGCGGTTTCTACCATTGAGTTGACCCTTCAGGCGGTTTCTACCATTTATGAGATTCCAAATTGATATGAATCAAAGGATGACGTACCCGCTCTTTGGGGCTAGTCGGAGACTCGATCATTCTGTGGATCGGTCTTAGAAAAGATTTGCCTACTAAAAGGCTTCACCTAAGGATGACGCACCCAGTCTTTAGGGCGGCCAAAAGTCCTGCAGAAAGCTTAGACCTGAAAAAATTTTCCTCGCCAAGAAGATATTAGTAATCTTTGGGAAGACAATAATTGTCTAACTGACAAAATTCTACAACTTAAGTTTTAGTCATGAAATGTGCATTTTGATTGCTGGAGGTTATCCAAAACATTCCTACCATATACAGATGTGATCATAAATTCCTTGCACGGAAACTCTAGATCAAACAATTTGAAAATTTCAAAAAGAGTTTGCTCAAAACATCCATTGGAGTATTTCTCATCCAAGAAGGCTCCTCCCTGCTCTGTGATAATGATCTTTAATAGGGAAAGTGCTCAATTTCCTACCGACCTGTGCCTGGGTTTCAGGATCATTCGCAACGCATACATTTCGACCGATCAGGAGGTCTTTCACGGGACCGTAGTGTTAGGCTTGGATATCGGTTTCCAAGGGGGACTCACTTTTGAGTCAAGGCCGTTGAACGAAATTTTTCACTATCTGCTCCGGGTTTACAAGTCAAGAACCCTGTAAAATGAGAAAGAAATAGTCTTGCTCGTACTTCTTTGAGCTAAGTTATACATTAACCCAAGTGTCTTAGTCAGATAAGACTGCTTCGGGGTTGTAACATTGGAAGGATTGGGGACCGAAAAAGGCTTATTTTTTGCCTAGAAATTGTGAAGGGTTTGGCATTGGTGATCATTGCAAATTTGCCACATGTCCTTCGAAGAACATCTCCATTTCTTGAAGTGTACACTCCTCTTTTAGAGCGCACAAGGATGTTTAAAAGCGTCTCTTGTTACATTAAGAGACCGTCTGTTTGTGTGTTTGCAATTTGAGCACGACATCATTTGGAGAGTAGTCATCTTGATCTGACTCCTTTGCAGGGTCTTTTCATCGTATATCTAGACTTTACTGGGGATATTTTGAATAGACATCAGCCTTGCTTTTTACCAGGCACTTTGCTTTTTCTTGATGTCTAGGGATTTTTCTTTTCCCCCTCTTTTTAATCCCGTGTTTTTCTTTTCTTTTGGAGCTTGGATTTTCGGCAATCATGCTAGATATGCAACTTAAACTTTGGCACGCTTCCATTCCTAAAGTGATGTTGCCTTTGCTTTGGAATATGCAATGATCACCAATAGGTTGATGAAATGAATTTGCTGGCTCAACTTGGTCGTGCAAAGGATAACAGTGTGTAGGATAGAGAAATGAATTATTCTCGTCATCCTATGACACTTGGATTATCATATAAACAACACACAAAGATTTATGTTAGTCCGAGCAAAAAAATTTCAAACCGTTTACTTTCTGATACTGTTGGACTAACCTTCATTTGCCCCAATGTGGGGTGGTTCTTGACAGGGTTGAGAATGAAAATCGCCGTTCAATGGGGTTCTCAATGGGCATCTGTAGTGTTTGGAATGAAGAAATAAATGCCTCTGTCATCTCGATCCATGTAATCGTTGCGAATGACCCTTATATCCATAGGTTAAGGTTTCGCTATGATTTCCAATCTCCTCATCTCTCAAGTGTGTATGGGACGTGTTTGGATTAGGCTCGCTTCTCTTATGAGAAAATACCCTTTTGAACAGTTCAAACGAATCTTGTTGGAAAAATTCATTTCATTTCATCAAGATTTATCCTTCAAAGGGATTTTGTGATGCACCATACATGTGTAATTCATGTTCAGACAATCTCATGTTTTAAAACATGAATGTCAATGAAGTAAGAATTCTATGTCTTTTTAGATGTGAGAATCGAATTAATTCTGAAAGTTTTTAATCTCCAATGAATTGGGAAAAGAGATACTTACCTGCCCATCGAGGCTGGAGATCCTGGAAATATAAAAGGGATATGTCATCGTATATTCTAAAAATTTACAAAAATTGGAACGATACATCTTACCCTTGGTCATATGCTCCAACGAGTGTACAAGGGTTGTGAAAATCTGCACTTCACATAGTAACACAAGATTGTTAGGTGTTCTAAAGTTCTTTCGACTTCTTGGTTTTTGGAGAAAAATGAAACTTACATGTCTGCCCTGATGGCGAGCTCCTGCCAAGGATAAATATTAAGCATTATTTTGGGTTTCCAAATTCAAAACAAATTGGGACGATACTACTTTACTCTTGATTTGAATTCCATTCTGCATGCCAATGTGCAGATTGTAGAAGCCGGCCCTCAAGCTTGTGGCCATGATTTCTTCGTTTGGTTGGGCAACGAATCCACCTCGAGGATTTACGTCGGAGGAGATTCATTCATCTTTTTGGGCGTGTTTCATGCACTGTTATGTTATTTGAATGCATGGCTTCTTGGGTGCCTCGTCTCTGTTCATCACCTGAGAGGAAAATGAGAGAACATTATCCCCGCATCTGATTGAAAATCATTTAGGAACGATACGTTCTTTTTACCAAATGGGTGGCTCCGCGGCCAAATGCGTTTTACATTGAAAGGATGGATTCCATTACGCTCTGCGGATGATAACTATCTCTTCAAGGACTTGCCCCACGGATTAAACGATGAATTTGATGTCTTCGGCTTCGACATGCTTTCCGGATGTAGGAATGGTTTGCCCCCATTTTCAGTGGAGATGGGTTTTGTCGAGTGGGCAACATCAAAAACTCATCCTAGATTTGGCTTTAGTCGAAGGTTGAAATCCCGACCTTGGATAAGCGAATCATGATTCATCTCCTTCTGCTTCGGATTTGTCATTTGCATGCTTCACATTTTACAATACCAACTTCGCCGCTTGATGAAAATGAATCGATGATTTTCGAATTGCCCCAAGTTCTATAGTCATCTGCGTCGAATCTCTTTGAACTTCATCGGGTGATAGACCAACTGATAAAATGATTTTTCAATCCCGAGATCGAACTCCTGACGTTTCGTACCACTTCCATTTCACTGACTACCAGGACACAGCACTATTGGCGTCCCTAACTGGTTCGTTTTTTGTTATAAAATTCTTGAAGCAGTTAGCGACCCCCATCGAGAATGAAACAAGCTCAATTTAGAGTTCATAACGACTAAAGGTCCCTTAGAACGATACAGAGCTAACCGTCTTTGAGCTCGCTCGGGCTTTTGCTCGCATTTTCCTATGTGAAGCCTTTAAATGTTTTTCTTCGTGGCGTTCAATTGATTCGCCTCGACTCTAATCTAACAAGGGATTGTCGCACTCAAGCATGATGATGCTCGCAGGTAGTACTGATCGCTGCCCCAGATTAACTCTAGGCATTAAGGAAGATTATCTTGCATGGAAGACTTTATGACAGAAAGATTAATGATACATCCAGTCACATGTGCCTAGTTCCCTTGAGGATTCTCGGTGATCAGCCAGTTACACCATGAATCAGACATATAATCGTCATTTTGGATCATAACTTCATAAGTCCATCAGTTTTAAACTGATCGATCCAGATATGGAGCTCCTCATCAAGGAAATCTTTTGATTCTTCGAGCAACTGATATTCGGGTTGACCATCATCGCTTGGCGTTGAAGGATTCTTGTTTCTGTTGTGAGCGATCTGATTCTTCGAGCTAGAACCTTCGTCGTTGCTCGAGATTATAAGAGGATGATTGATCGGTTCACTATCAAAAGCACCTTCCATTTGGGAATGGAAGAAACAAAAATCCTCAGAGCATCCGCCCGCTTGATCTTCCGAAATCATATGCCCAAGCCGGGCAGATCTTTGAACACTAGGCGCAATATGTTGATCGGGGATAGGAAGAGCACTAGCGAAAAGTTGCTGCTCAAACCAAGGAGTTCGTACCTGCTGCACTTGTGGCATATACTCTTGAGGGGTGCTGAGATGATTCAGGGGAATATTCTGATTAGCGCCCAAGTAGTCAATGGTGCTGCTACCAGCTTGGTCGGTGCCTAGATTCGGCAGGGTATTTCTTACTTCAGGGGCATTGTAGTTATAGCCATGCCTAGTGTTTAGGTACAAGTTGAGTTCTTTCAGGTTCAGTGCTGTGTGGCGCTGTCTTAGCGCCCTTCTGTAGCTCTTGAGGTGACTCGCGACTCCATCTTTAGTGAGTCCTGGTATGTTCATGATCTCAAGTATGCGCGTTGGATATGCTGAGTTGATCCCTAGTTGCTGAACCGCACTAAGGAACTTGAGATGAAGCTCGGGGGACCAATTGACCCTCGTCTTCTTGCGACCCGGAACAGTGTTGACAACTTGGCTATTGCTCTCTGGCCTATTTCCAGTAGGATTTGATCGAGCCGGAAGTTGTTGTGGAGGGAATTCATCAGCTTTGGATTGGTCGGTCGTGATAGTAAGCTCATCGTTAAGGAAACTCCAATCATGGTGACGCATATCACATCCTTTAGAAGGCATCGGTATTGACTTCGTAGAATTGATTTGTTCATGCATATCTCCAACAAAATCCGATTGTATCGAAGATGGTTCGAGGGAGTGGGGTGGTGAATGAGCATTTTCAATCCTCATATAAGGCTTATCAAGGAACATTTCGCCGAGAGTGATAGGGCCACCGCAATTAAGGCAAGCGATAGTGCTGGGAGCTTTCTTATACCTCATGTTCTCCGCTCGAAGCTTTTCGTTTTCCTCCTTTAGAATCGCAAGTTCTTGACGTCTGTGTTGAGCCCTCAATTTGGCTCGCTTATTTTGAAACCAAAACTTGACCCTCAAAGGTTTCATCCCTAGCTTCTGGCCCAATTCATTTCTTTGTTTCATGTTCGGGAGAGGGCATTCACTAAAGAAAGCTTCAAGCTCTTGGATTTCATTCTGAGTGTGGCACTGGCGACGTTTCCTTTTCCGGGATTGACCATCGCTGCTGCTGTTGTCGTCGCTGCTGAGATCCTGAACTTCGTTGCCGAAAGGGTTGGGTTCTGTGGTTCTGGTACCAGACGCCATCCTAGAATCTTCGAGATCTCTCAGTAGTTCATTTTCTGAGATTTTTGGATCAGTCGCCTCTAGCAACTGATGGTAACCCTCAAACATGTTGGATCGAAAAATGTTCGATCAATTTTTGCTCGCTCAGGGTTCTCTACTCTCTCATGTATGCTCACTCTCTCTAAATTTTCTTTTGAGTGGTTCTGTATGCCCATGAAACGTTCTTTAAACATGGATGAAGATCATCAGGCAAGCGTTGCTCCCAAGATTTCGTATTTCCCGCTTTGTCGTCTTCTTTCTTCTTTTCAACGTGGAGGGACACCAAATCGATTTCCTTTTCTCGATATACATGTCTGTCTCCCACTTATTTTCAAAAAAGTGGAACTACGCTCGCCTCCCGCTCAGTTTTTTAATATGATGAGACCGCCAAATCCTTTCGCAACTTTTTTCGATAGTTGCGCTTAACTCCCGTTCAATTTTAATATGGTGACACCGACATATCTTTTTACAACTTTTTTAGGTTTATCAAGCCTGAAATCGCGGACTGGGATAGATCTGATGGTTCACCGAAAGAGCCACCATTGCTTTACCCAATTAACTTGGCTCCACGAGCATTATTGCTATGCCTTTCTTCATTCTCGAGTTGCTATAAAAGGAGGAGTTAATGCAGAGAAGATTAACACTCTTACATAATTGTCTTTTCGTATTTTAATCACTCTACCACACTCATCTTCTTCTCCCTCACTCCAACGAAAATGACCTCCTCTCCTATTCGCGCTTTCTCGGCCGAAATTTTGGCCCAGTGGGAAAAACTCTATAACCTCCTCGGTCGAGGCTATGCTCATATAGCCGATCACCCAGAAACTGAAGATGAAATCCGTATTTTGCTCGTGGAAATAGACACCACCTCCATCGAGGGCACTAATTTAGAGAGGGAATATAGAATCTTCCCAACCCTCTTTATAAACTTTTTAGAGACTTACCGTGTCGCTCATCGAAAAGCTACCGTGGCTCACGTTTTGCGAGCTCGCTATGAGGATCGGTCCAACTGCTTGGTGTTGGCCAACCTTGTGGCCGATAGTCACAGAAAGGCTGTTGAGTTCGCCAACAAGCGAGTCTCGATGTTGCTTCGCGAGAGGGGAAATTTGGTGGAGCGCTTGGCCTTATCCCTGACCACCTATGAGCACGACCGTCGTAATGTCGTGTTGAAGTTTCAATGTGAGTGGCAGGAAGAAAGGCTTGACAGCATTACCGCGGATATAGCCCATGGGAGAGGACTAGTTCGGGACCTGGAAATAGCCGCCGAAGATCACGGGACCAAGGTTGCCGATCTTAAATGGGAATGTAAACGCCTTCTTCTTAAGCTTGCAGATCTCGAGTCTCGAGGTGGTGAGTATAAGCAAAGCATCAATAATATGGAGGGCCAACTAGGTTCCTTTGTGATGCTAATTAGGGCTCATTGCGGTTTTATGTTTCCACCCCGATGATTTGTATGATCTGCTTTTAAGGTCCCTCGATTGAGCGAAATGAATGAAAGCTCTAATGTGTGTGTCTCAACTTCTGTATGGCTGACTTTCTCGAACATCTGACCACTCTCAACCTAGGCAAGCTGCGCTTTGACATTGATGATTCGAGCGTGTACATCTTGATTTTTTAATCTTGCTTATGATCGGATAAAGGAACCTCCCACCGCGATTATCCACAAAAAGACTTCTCTTCTCTACTTGTTTTTAACCTGTTTCAAATGAAAAGGCAGAATCAGAAGAAAGAATTTGAAAAATAAAGCATAAATCCTTTCAATTTTATGCTTACTTGTGATTAATAGGGATAAGAGCTTTTACAAGGATTTTGGCCTTGTGCAAAAGCTTTTATCAATATTCCTCAAAGAAAAGCATATCATTGAAAGAAATGTAATTCACGATAATCGCCTTTGATCAATTCCAAGAAAATCAATGAAATGTTCAAAAGTACACAATTACGATGTGTTTTAAATTCAATTGAAGATACGATATCCAAATTAAAGCTGTTTGCTAAGAACGAGAGTAATTTGGATATCTATCTTTTCATTAAATTTGAAAAACACGAATACTCTTGATCAATTATTGTGGATTACCAATGATGCAAAACATGCATGAACCAATTCAAGTTTATAGTTCCTTCTGGCGAAATTGGGATTGTATTGCCCTATACGGCCAAAAGGTTGTATAAGACTTCCAATTTCAATTTCATCCAAAGGAATTATAAAATTGATTTTGGAGTATTCGAGTGATTAGAAGAAATGCCACTATCACATTCCAATGACAAGTCAATAGAAATACAACAAATTTCAATCTGAATGTATATAAACACAAATAGATGCCTAATACAGTCAATCTAAGGGATCAGATAGAGAGGATCTCAGCAAAATAAATCCTATACAAGAAGGCTAGAAATGAAAAATAAAACAAAGGAATGTGATCTTAATACTTAGGCTCTTCTTGTCCACTTGGCGCTCGTAATGGGATGACATCATCTTCATCTTCCATCAAGAACATTGGGAGGAAAACACACATATCTATCCTCAAAATGGCATTTAATCCAATCACCGGAATTATGCAATGAATATAATGATTAAGAGCTGTAACAAGTTCGAGGGATAGAAAAGTCTTACCAAACAAACTTAAGAGAAAATCATGCTTCTCTGTATTTTTTGCAGTGTTAGGTATACTAACCTTCCATAGACAAACGCATGAGACAAGTGAGGGAAAACTCCTAAAAATCAAAAGATAGGGCTTGGTACCTAAAGCCAAGGTTCTCACCTCGAATTCTGGGAAGAGCCGATTCCATTGCACAACTATCGTTGCATTGGGACTCAATCCATAGTTCGAAATGAGCGGAATTGAAAAGTGGATTACCCCATGTTTTTCCTCACGGAGATTCCATTTTCAATTCCTTCTATTGTGTTCCTAAAGAGGGCGCCTGGGGTTTTAGGCGCAATTGTGTGTATTCATTGTGTCGTGCTAAAGCAATAGACATGCATTTTATTTAACAATCACCGCTTCAATATAAACATCCACACAATCATACATCCAAAACTCCTGCCTGCATAAAACAAAGTTAACAAGCACTTCACCCCTTATTTCTCTCATCTACAAAAACATCTAACACATTCGTTAGCATATACACCTCACTTTCGAGAGCATCTGCATAAAATTAGGTTAGAAGAATCAATCAACTTTTTAATCGGCTCAAGTCCACTAAATGGTTAAGAACCAGTCCCCAGCAGAGTCGCCAGTCTGTCGCGACCCTCTTGAGGTTGTCAGGCTCTCGAGGGCTAATGGGCCGTCCTGTCTGGTCGGACGCAGGCCTCTCCCAAGGCCCATTACCCAAATCGCAACGGAGGTATGCGTGATCGACTTTCAGTGTGGTCTAGTGACATGTGCTAAGTGTGCATGCCATGGAGTCGCCACCAATCATTTTTTTAGAGTGTGATTGGACCACCCAATCGAATAGTTGGGAGTTTCTATTCAATTCTGCGAGAACCAAAGAAATGGTTTCGGGGACTTAGTTACACCAACTGTCAGAGTTGACGCCCTTTCGGTACCTAAGTTGACTGAATTTTCTAGCCTGAGATTCATGCGGATGAGTAAGGTATGAACCCTAAATCTAAAAATTCATGCAGATAGGAGTGATTATCCTAGCAATCACAATCAGTAATAAAATGCGCAACTCAAGAAATCTAGATATGCAAATAAATCACATGACATTCCTAGTAAGGCCCTATTTATCAATCACAGCTCAAGAATGATTTAGCTGTCCTAGCCATTCTACACACGATCTAACCTAAGAAAAGCATTAGGAAGCATCGAAGGAGTTCGAGAGTACTCACATTGGGTTCGTCGTGCCCTGATTTGGTCTTGGACGAGCTATCGAGCTCATGCCGACCCGATTATATTTAGGGATCCACTCGGCGTTTTACATCATGAAATCATGTGAAACAAAAACGAAAATATTCAGCAAGGTATATAGAGTAGATCGCAAGGTATAACACTCAAAATGATCTATTCTAGCCCGAGTTGCTATGTGAGGCTGAGTGAGAGCTTGATGGAGCGGCTCACCTATTTTCGAGATGGCAGACCAATATGAGAAGTCAGAGAGTCTTCTTGGAGCTCAGGGATGCAAAAACGAACAATCATCGGTTTCAATTTCGCTGAAAATCGACTTGCAAGCTTGCAACAGGTTCGGTAAACAAGCTCGAATGGAGGCGCTTTGGGGTGTCGGATGGAGCTAGTCCCTCAATGGTTCTGTCTTCGCCATACACTCACGTTCCGAACCAAAGACGACGACGGCGAAGAAGATGAAGAAGAGCCGTCTTCGTCCAATGCGTCATCCACCAAACACGCGGCCGTTCCCCTCGCTCGCCACTCTCCTCTGTCATTTTGGCGTGAGCTCCCTCAAGAATCTTGCCGCCTGTATGTGTAAAATTCTGATTGAATTCTTGGCCTCGAAAGCAACTTGTGCTCCACCCTCTTCTGTGTGTGCAAATATGCACGCCCGCAAGAGCTCTCAGTGCACACTTTTTTATCTCTCTTTTTTTTATTTTTTTGGTTCTCGTGGCGCCGCTCCCCCACTCTTGCTCAATGGAGAATCTGTCCTCCACTTCTTCTTCTTTTCTTTTCTTAATTCCCTCGTGTTCTTCAAGAACCCCTTTTTAGAAGACCACCCCTTTATTTCTTTTTCTTTTTAAGTCCTCTCTGTTCCCCACGATGAAGAAAGCAATCCCATCGAGTGACATAAAATATATAATGAAAAATGACTACCAGTTGTTAAAGTAAGAAAATGATTCGACTTGGATTATCGCTTGCTTAATAAGTAATTTTTATAGTCTATAATTAATCATGTAGCAAAACGCAATTAGGAGAACAAATGGACAAAGACATACCACACCCTCACAATAACGTGATAAGTAGCATCTTTACTCCTTTTCAGAATTTTACAATTGTAATTAATAAAGAGAACAAACGAGCAAGATCAGACCACGTTCACGTGAAATTTATATCTGGAGATGGCAACATGTATAGAAAGCCATGTTGGATTGTCGCTATGTTCAACCCATTCTGAATTTAATAAAATCAGCAAATAATACATTACCACTATTATGGGGAACATCTCCTTTTGGTGCCTTCCAATACTATCAAATTGAAAGTTGGAGAGGGTAATAGCAATATTATTTGCTAGAGTATGCAGTAATTGTCTTATTGTTCCTTTACTTGACATTCACCATTACCAACGTCTTATTCTCTCTGGATCCTTTCCTCCATCTCTAATGGACAAACATTGGTTGGTACTAGTACTAAATCCCCTCCTTTACGGGTCATGAGATCATAATAAAAAGATAGGATAAGTTAATTTTGCATTGTATATCCTTTCTTCAGAAAATGACAACGTTAACTTACGATTATCACATTGTCATTTAGAATCATTTCTTACCGATTTTTGTCACAGGAATGTTAAAGTATGAGACCCCCAATATTTCTATTTCAACATGAATGCCAATATATTTTGTAAGTGATTCACAAATAATCGTGATATAACAAACTTAAGAACTAAAAAAGTTAAGAATAAATTGAAGAGGGAACAAAGGAAAAATACACTAAACTAACATTTAGGATAATACATGAAAATACAGTCTTGGTGCAACAAATGTATGTCTTGATATCGATGTGAGTGAGTGAGTGGTATCCAATGACTTTGCTTTTCACTAAACTAACATTTAGACCGTGAAATGCGGATCTTCTTGCTCGGTAGGACATTTACTTTGCTTAAAGTTTTTGTTGTTTGTTGCGCTTTTGCTTTTCCTTTAACTCGGATTTGGGGTACAAAATAATCAAATGAAAGATTCCCTTTTTCAACTTAGTTTTCCCGATTCCAAATATTAGTTTTTGGTGGGAACGCTGCTACCTCTTGCAGAACGCACGAATGCCCATACCTTTTGGTCTTGGGTACATGCCTCGCACGAGATTTGATTCACTTTATTGTTAGGCGACCATATGCATCAAGCTGGATTATGATGTAAGAAAAGAGTTCATCGTCCTTTGATCCCCAATAAAATAAAGGTAAATCAGGCATGAAGACCAAAGAGGACATATTTTTCTCGAAAATTCGAGTGGGCCAGAAACATCAATAAAAGCAAAAGGGGTTGCATGAAAATACCTTAAAGTTAAAGTTGGACCATCATCTCAATTAAGTTTTCAAGATAAAGCCGAATTCATTTTAAGACCTCTGAAATATTGGTCAGCCCAATTCATTTTAGGTCATCACTAGCACCATAAGACAGTCTCTAATCTGTTGTTATGGTTGATAACCAAACAATTGAACCATGGATGACTAATCTATAGAGGAATTCAGTTACAAAACTTGTGATTATCCCAGATAAACTAGAAATTATTAGCTGAGCATCATCATTAGTACTAGCGATCCAACGGTTCAGAACCTTTAAAAAAAGAGACCCAGACCACAAGGGGAAAAGAAAAAGGAAATGAAAAGAAAAGAGAGGAGACATCTCACCCCAGTTGGGGCCTTTATCTAGGCGCCAGTCAATTCCTTGGGAAGCTGAATAATTGGAAGCACACTGCTCGAAGTCGTCATTAGCCAAGAATATAATGAGAATTGACCGACCGCTCTTGGTCATCTCAGACGAAATTGTGGACTTGACTAGATTTCTTTGCTTTGATTTCTTCCCCTCATAAAATTTAAATTGCAATCCCATCGAGCGGCATAAAAAATGACACCAGTTGTCTATAATTAAATCATATAGCAAAATGCAATTAGGACAACAAATGGACAAGGACAGGCCACACCCACGCCCGCATGTGATAAGTAGCACCTTTGATCTTTTTTTGTAATATTAATATTTCCATCGGTATTTGTATAAGAGGGCTTTGGGAATCAACACAGGCTGACTATTAGAATTTGAAACGTTTATGACACCTTCAAACAAGATGTAACTAGTAAACTGATTCAACTTTAAATCAGTGCTGATGTACTTAGTACTTTATACAGTCCGTCGTCAAGGATATACCAAATGTCATTAATGAAGTAAACAAAAGGGCAAGATCAGGAAACATTCACGTGACATGTATATCTAGAGGTGGCAATATGCATTGAAACCCATTTTCCAAATTTTAGTGTGATCGATTGTGTATGACACAATTTTAAAATCCTTTTGACATGATGTTAAATCATCAAAATAGAACTCTACATTATCCATAATCAACCCATTTTGAGTTTAATAAAATGAGCAAATAATACGTTACTTGTTTGAGTCTCTAGATCCTTTCCTCCATGGCTAATGGATAAACATCGGTAAGTACTAGTTCTAAATCCCCCTTCTTGTGCAGGTCAATGAGGTCATAAAAAAAAAAAACACCAAAGTGACTGTATTTAAGCTAATTGAACGGGAAGACACATTGAAGTTTGTTTTAAAATGGTATACATATCGAAACAGCTCTAAGACATAAAATAGCTATGTTTTTTTGTTCTATATATTGGCTAGCATTTTGAGTTAATGTTCTACTTATTGATATATTAAGACTTGGGCTAACTTACAACTTATATCTAATTAATGTTGTCCATTATTCAAAGATAAGTCCTAACCTTTCATGTATTATCTTTCAAATCATCCCTTTAAGTTGAAAGAAAAGCTCAATTTGCATAATAACATCCTAGTTTATGAGGAGTAATGAATAATATCTAAGCCCATGTAAAGGCTAAGTTCAGGTCTTTAGCTTTTATAGATGCTTTAACCAATTTGCACGTAGTTTGTGTGATTCAAACGAGCAACCTCTAACTCTTGAGTTGGAAATTTTGCAACCCCCCAATCCTAGGATTAAGAGCATAATTTTATTATCATAAAGACTAAGTTAATTTTGCATTGTGTATCCTTTCTTAAGAAAATGACAAAGTGTACAATTATCATATTATCATTTAAATTCAATAATTGCAAGATAGAAATGCTAAGCAAGTATAATATTTTGGTTGTGAATGATAAGTGTTTTTTGCATTATGCACTATTTCTTAAGAAAAGATGAGAATCTGATGGGATATTTGACAATTATTTTGAATTAGAAACTAGAAGGAAAGAGAATTACTGATTACTTGAGACTCTTTTTAAATATATGTAAAGATTTCTCATGGAGTTTTCTTTGTAAGAATGTGAGGTTGAATTGGTCATTTGTTTTCTTAATCAAAAGCATAGATTAATATTCCAAAGCTTATATTTACAAAAAAAAAAAATCAAACTTAAAGTACAGTCTGCATGATCTTTAAGTTATATTTATTGTAATTTTTACACAATATTGTTGGAGTTGGCGAATACTTCGGGGACCCTTGTTTCTCACACCGGGTATGCCCACGTGAGCTTAGGGAAACCAAATTGTTATCCGACGACATGTGACTCATGCGCGCGGGATGCGGGGGTTCGGGGGCAGCGCCCCCGACACGGGTGTCCGGCTGCTCGGTCAGCGGGCGGGGCTTCCGCTGACCGGTCAGCGGACGGCTACCCCGCTCGCCGGTGAGCGGGCGGGGGTTCGGGGGCAGCGCCCCCGAAACCTCAACGGGTTTGGACTTTTATTTAAGTTAACCCGTATGTTATGGGCTTAATAGAGGTTTCGCTAGGTTTAGGTTTTTGGGCCCGTTTATGGCATATATATTTTGCTCGTTTTATACTGATCATTGTAAGGAGTTGAGTGGCTGTAAACCGAATATTATAGTGAAAATCTCTTGCAGGATGTAGCCCTATTCTGGGGTGAACCTGGGTAATCTCGTGCGTCATTCAATTTTCTTGATTTCTGTGTGATCGTTCTGATTCGGTGTGCGATAAATCCCATCAAATATCTCCCACTCTAATTAATTTCATACCAATTTTTGTCGCAGGATGTTAAAATATGAGATCGTCGATTTTCTCTATTTCGACATGAATGCCTCTATAGTTTGTCCGTAATAAGAAGAAGTATTGACAAATAATCATGATATAACAAACTTAAAAAAAAATTAAAAAGTTAAGAAGAATAACTTGAAGAGGGAACAATGGCAAAATACATTAAAAGTAATGTTCAGAATAATACATGAAAGTATAGTCTTCGTGCAACAAACAGACATCTTAGTATCAATGTGAGCGCGTGGCATCCAATTACTTTGCTCTTCACGTGATCATTATTATTATTTTTTTTGTCATTATCGCATTCCATCTTTTTAGACCGTGAAATGCGGATCTTCACATTTACTTTGTTTAAGTTTTTTGTTATTTGTCGAGCCAGCTTCGGTCTTTGTCTCTTTGTGCCTTTTAAGGCCCTTTTTTTCCCCCTTTAACTCTGATTTTGGCGGGAATGCTACCGCCTTGTGCAAATGCACAAATGCCAATACCTGTTCGCCTTGCACGAGATTTGATTCACTTTATTGGTAGGCGACCAGTGCAAATGCACGCATGCCAAAAAAGTGGTTCGTCCTCCTTTGGGCTCCAATAAAATAAAGGTAAACCAGGCATGAAGGGCATATTTTTCTCAGAAATCCAAATGGGTCAGAAACATCAAGTGAAAAACGAAAGGGGTTGCATGAAAATACCTTAAAACTGAAGTGCGTTAGTTGCTCTTTGATCAATCTGTCGAAGTTGTTGCAGGATCATCTGCTGCACATTTACGTTTCTTTCATTCTGCTTAAGTTACTGGTAGATGAGCAGCTCCTTGTTCTGATTGATACCTGCTTGGCATAGGCAAAAAGGGATGAAGTGAATAGGCAGTGAGGTTAGTATTGGGAGAGCCGGTGCAGGTATCGAGAATAATTTTGAGGACAAAAGCTGTAACGACGTGTGATCTCGGAGAGAGGCAATGTTATGTCAAGCGAAGCAGATCATTCTCGTCCGTTTTCAACATTGACATACGCTTATCATTAATCTTTCTTTTCGAGAATCGCTGCCCTCTATCAGTCGAATCTTCTTCTCCAAGTTATCCTACTGAGCCATCAACATCTATATGACTTTTTTGTTGTGCTCGGAACTTTCGAGATCATACCTCTGGAAAACTCCACAATCATCTTCCTATAAAAACATTAGGTACAAGTTAGGGGCTCTGCGTCAGGTCTTTGTTGGGAGCAATACACACAATATGCTTTTGAAACAAGGCAGGATCCTATTGGCATGTAAACAGAATATTCGTTGTTTTTTTTTTAGATGAATGATGGAAGCGTACGAGCAATCGTTTGATTTTAATACCGAGATTGCCAAACCTCTCGATTGCTAGCAAATCTGAACTATTAGTCGAAGCTTCCTGCAAATCAACCCTTTCAGTTTCAGGCATTGTCTTCAGCTGTCAAAGTTAAAAACCCATTGAAAACTACATGTTTTTTTTTTTCTTGTCTTTTCTTTTGTTTCGCTTACTCAGCTGCTGAATAGATATTCAATGACACGTCAGCGGCCACGTTTGCTATGTAAGGGTGGTTTCAATGAGAAAATATTTTATGTCTGCATGTCTTGCCACTTGGGCGGTAGGGCACTCCAGTCATTGATTACTCGGGATCATGCTTTTAGTTTTAGTCATATTAGTAGAGCAATGCTCTGAATCTTCCATCAGATTCAAATATTTAGTAGAGTAATTTAGATAGGGAATTTACACAAATTGCCTCATTTGCAAATGGTTTTAGATTTAGATTTAAGTCCACAGGAATTACCAAGTAGTCAGTTTTGAGAAGCATTTATGTTTAAACTTGAAATCATCATAATTATTTTTCTTTTTTTTTTTAGCCCAATAAAGGAAGTCGTAAGATTTTGAATGGTATTGGCATTGTAAGTTGCCTAAAGCGGCAAGTCTAAGGTTCATCTCAATCAATGAACTCTGGCACCCAACTCCGGCACCGAAAACTGAGTCTTCTAACACATGATCGTCTCCATCAATGGCAGCAAATGCTCGGCGGACAGGCAGAGCGGAGCGCCACATGCTCATTTGGATATCTCCTCATCTTCACTGATGGCAACTTATTTGTTTGCGTGAATACGTATCTTGACGGATCCGCAAGGAGTACTCTGGCCCATGCATAATTTCAAACAGCTAGTACGAATTTCAGTGATTGTTTCAGAGACTGTACAGAGTTTGTAGGACTACCAGATGAAGCTAGTTACTAGAACATAGCATCAAATTATCATCTTAAGGAGATGAGAACCATATCTGTAGAGTGAATCACTCCGTCATCAAGCTTTTCTTAGCGTTTGACCCCTTTTGTATAAGTATTTAACATATTTGACTTAGACAGATATACTGCAGATGATCAGACCAACAAAGCTGATGACGAGCAACCCCGCGAAGTATGTGCGGCTTAATAGGTTATGACTTGACCATTGCTAGGGAGAGTCCCTCTAATAACTCCAGCAAGATGGGGCACATCCACAGTGCAGAAGTCGATGGCCGCTTGAGCAATCTCATCAGCAAACAGGGCAAGCCAAGCAGTAATGTCTCTTCTAATACGGCTGTACCTGACTCATTGGAGTCGCTGCTGGACAGTTCCTTTTGTGCTAGCGATGGCTCGCAAGATGTATCTCTAATACAACTTTGCTTGGAATCTATGTGTATTGATCCCCAAAGACCATTTGATATTTCAAGATAACATGGTTGGAGCAGGAAATGCTATGTCCCTGTGTACTGTTCGCTGCTCTCCAAAGAAAATCAGGAAATGCATCACCATTCAATTAGTTGCAGCAGAAAGGTTTGCTTTCTTTGATCTGATTCACTAAACAAAAACATAGCAACCCATAACTTTTTTTGCAGGCATACCAAAGTTTACGCCTAATTCTTAACATTCCTTCTGAAAAGGGAGACACTGAGTTCAGTAGCATCAATTCTAAAAGCTTGAACAAACAACCATCTCCTTTCTTTAGAGAAGTTCCCAAGCCATGATGTGCGTAGTGCAGGAGCTTCGCTGGTCATGACCCGTCCGAACATTTAAGAGTTGCTGCTTGCATGCTTCCATTAATGCGTCCCTTAAGAAAACAGCCTGACAGAGTCTGCGGGGTTTGATTTTTGATCAGCAAATGATATATGAGTAAGCACACAAAAGGTATGATAACTAACACAAGTAGTGTTGACCAGGCCAAATTTTCACATGGGTAGTAACTATTATGTCATGATCTTTTCTTACCACATTTTGCTTCGGTAGATTATGTGACCGGTTGACTACTGAGAAGAAAGCATTCTGCAGCTTGGACTTGTTGGCTGGTTTGAGAGACGTAGTTGCCCGCGAACATTGAGAAGTAGAACTACGAGAAAAAGCCAGCATGCCAGGGCACACCTCGCGGTTGGAATTTTGCCTCATCCTACCTGAATTAGTCAGGCAGAGAGCATAAGAAAAGACGACGAAATTGTATGCATTACTTATGGGATAAGATCCACATACCTTTCGAATCTTGTTGCTGAAGCTTCGCTCCTTCATCAGTTTGGACAACCTGTTAGCTGATCAAAATTGTATCGAGAATAATGTTAGAGGCACCGAAGACTGAAATCGATAGAATTGACTCACAAAGTGATGTGCAAAACAGCTAATGAACTTTTCTCAACAAATTGATGGGGTGTAGGCAAGACTATGCCGCGAGGCCAAACACCACCTCTAGTGTGGGGAGAGTCTCACTAGCAATTCCTGTAACTAAGAATTGAAAGTAAGACACTGGGTACCTGCGACAAACTGAATATCTTTAGCCTTTAGAAATTCCTTAGTCGTGAGCCCTGCATTTTTTTAAGGCGATTGAATATAAGTTTTTGCAGCTAATATTAGGGTAAAATGATTTATTTCATCCAATTTCACTCAATGTCATAAGCTGAAAAGGTGAAAGGCCACTCTTTTTATGGATCGTCCACTGTCAATGTCGATGCTGGCTTTTAATATTCATCCTTGATTATTTCCGTACATGATCAATAGAGTTTAATCTGAATCTACTTGTGCATTGGTCAGTAGAGACCAATACCTATTAGAAAATTGAAGCATGCGATGCCAGCAAATCTTGTTGAGTGGTCCTCGACTCATCAGGAAAGGACTTGACTAGACCTGCTTAATCGCACTTTTTCAAATTTTAGAGATTGATTGTACATTAAGCTAAACATCAAGATCTTTATATGCAATTTCTCACAATAAAAAGAAAATGAAAGGAAAGGAAAGGAAAGGAAAGAATGGATATCAAATGATAAGAGGGTTGAAGGAAAAATAAATCAAATGGGATGCCTAGGTGAGTTATGAAAATGAGGATGGTGGGTTCCAAGTAATTATGTTGACGTGGCAAATGATGGAGGATATGCTTAATTCGCACATCAATGCTCAATCAATAAATCGGCTATCATCGGTAATACTTGATGGGAGGGTTATGTAACTTGTTTTAGGTGAAGAGACTATTCTACCCCTGATTTTCAGTTCTCATGAGCAGTTCCCTATTTTTTTTTTCCAAAACTGTCGTCAATGAGAAATAGTATCACTTAACTTACCTCCATAAAAAAAAAAAATACCTTCATCTCAACCTCTGACAGCGCCTCAGTAACTTCCAGATCTATGTGACTAGATAAGTTCAAAAATATAAAAGAAAGTTTAGAACTTTATGGTGCTTCAGGCGTCAGGCTCTCTGCAAGCGGGGGAAAAAAATTTAATGCACGAGAATGGCATTAATTGGAGCTCACCAACTTTCTTATGGCTATATTGAGATCACCCTCCCCTTTCCCCTTCAAGCGATATCCGAATAGTGTCCCATACTCTAGACTTGGTGTGCTTAGCATAACCTTAGAAAAGATGTTCATTTTGGGGCACTCTTCCACTTCAATATACCACAAGGATGGAAACCTCAAGATGCAACTTGTGGTGGAGGAGAAGCTTTCTAGGCTTGCCATATTCTTGAGTATCAATGTTTCTAGCTTCCCAAAAGAAATCACTATTTCTTCTCCATTTCCATCGTTTGCCACTACTTCTTTCATTCTTTCACATCCTTTTATAGTCAAGTAAGTGAGATTCACCAAATTCGTGACCGCTGAAACTGTCGCTAAATGTACCAATCCAGAGGAATTCTTCACTATTAACGTCGTTAAATTCAGAAAGGATGCTGCGGCTGGAAATATTGTTATCAAACTGGGACACTCCCAAACCTCAAGTTTGTCGATGCTCTGAAGAATTTTTGACACTAAATAGTCTTCTCTCCACACACGCTTTAGCTTGTGCAGCTTGTTCAACTTAAGTTCTCTTAAATTTTCAAGCACCGGATGTTTTCCCTCGTCAACAGACCCTTCGTCACGGAATATATCTTCAAAGGAACTACAAAAAACCTCAAGGCCCTTTAGATCATGAAATCTCTGCAGGAGGAAGCTGGAAGGAAAAACAGCCCTTTCATCGTGAAAGCATGCCAATGTCAGTGCTTTTGGCTTGCCAATGTCATCAGAAAATCTTCCATTCTGTATCATATGAATATCTTTATTGACTAATAAAAGTCTCTCTAAGTTGGGAATGTCCTGCAAATGGCCAACATTATGAGAGCATGAAAATTCAACAATAAATTGCTAAATGTGTGTTCCCGATTCATTAATCTGTAGGGCCTGCATAAAAGTGTCAACCTTCTTAAAGTCATCCGCCAACCAGGGGTGAAAGCTCATATGATAATGATTAGATAGAAAGGGAAAGATCTGTATTGGCATAAGAATGAACAAACAAATAAATAAAAATCCATTTCGCCCAGAAAACATCAAAAGAAAGATGGTCATCCGGCTAACGATTTTGAAAGGAATTGCTAAATAATGTGTTGCCGATTCGCAATTTAGTCCATAGGAAATCCACATTTAGCCATATAAAAATATTTAACAGAAATTTTAAACAGAGGTCAGTAAGGTTAATTCAAGAACCATCCTGACCAAATTCATCCTTTATAAGGAATGTCTAATCTTGTCACCAATAATCTGCAGTTCCTTGGAATATCAGGTGACGAGATCCGCTGATAGTGCAACTAAAACATTTTGGGTGTCCACAAATGAAAAGTGTATATGAGACATGACTATGCAGTGCACATGAACATCATGGGTGAATTAAAGAATAACGAAGAAACAGGGGAAGAGCAGTTGCAATCATACCTTCTCAACCGAGAAGTGTGCTTCATGTTTTGAAAGGTCATGCTGATTGTCTCTCCGAGCCCACTTGTTCATGGATGCAGCAAAGGACGGCATGTTCAGTTTGTCACAATGGGTCACTCGCAATTCCTTCAATAATGGCCAGTTCAAAGTGAGCAAGTTGGGGCAGAAGTTCTTGAGTCGTGGCATATCATGTAATTCCAAAGAAGTCAGCTCTGGGAAAAGAAATTGAGGAGCAATAGAGTGTGGGCTGTCATCTCCACTCGAGCTCGAGACAATTTCTTCGAGCCCACAAGACTCCACTCGAAGTTGCTCAAGTTGGGTAAGACTTGTAGCCACCCAATGTGGAAACAAAATTTCAAGGTTCTTACAGTTCCGAGCATCCACTCTTCCCAAACATTTAAAAGTGGAAGTTCCTTGAAGACCGCAAGTCCATATTTTGCTTAAGTCGTCCATGTGGGAGAGAACTATCAAGTAAAGCTGAGGAAATTGCACCTGCCATATTGAGGAGAAAAATGACACAGTGAATAGGATTACGTTGGCCATTGACTCAAAGATGAAACTTCCAAACTGAAATTGTAAACAGTAAACAAACGCAGATGAAACTTTCTGCTTACAAATAATAGAACAAATAATAATTCGCCAGAAGAATCTATAAGATAAAAGGCCAAAAAAAAGGGAAAAAGAGTAGTGACCTGATCAGTTGGTACGTGTTAATTGCCTTTTGAAGAAATGATGTATATCACAACAAATTCGGCAAAGATATTTGCTTTTGTTCGCTGCATTCAATGAAAACAAATTTGAAAATTGTTTTCTGTTATGCAAGATGGCAACCTTTCCTGAATTCTATCGAATTATGGTACAATTCTTTGACAATTTTTTTTTTGATAATGCATGGTACAATTCTTTGACATTTAGAATGTATCTTGTTTCAATGGAACATTGACTTTTAATTGGCTACTTGCCATTTAACATTCGTAACACCTTCTCCGTCTAATTTTTTGACTTCTCGGATTCTCCAAACCTTCGATCACGTATAAATGCACTATTTTACTTCAGTGCATTAAGGTGTGTTACGAAAGAAAAAGTCGCTCACATATATGGGTGTGTCCCCTATATTCAATAATGCAACAAAGTATAAGGTAAGACTTCTCGGATTTATTTGCTTCAACTTGAGGACGCAATTTATTTTTAGGATCTTCTTGGAGAAAACTGATCCTTGATTTGTGATGCATTGATTTATAACTGCTCACCAATCAGTGAATTATGAAGTTTTAGTTGGTGTTGGCACTCAACCACAATATCTTAAAGCCTGCAATACGTAACCAACTTCTTATCCTTGACTGTGCCATGTGTCAGAGGATTTTGAAGTTCTATTTGCGCGTGTGGAGGCAAAACTAAAAGGAAAACAAAGTGGATGTTGCATTGAACTTGAACTGAAATTGTTTGTTTCGTGCGACGAGTGCAACCCGCGCCATTCTGTTTCCAAATTCCAATCACTGGTTCCTTCGATACTTCGATTTGACAACATAACTAATCAAGATCCCAAAAGCATTGGGGAAAGGAAAAGAAGGCTAACCTGTGGAGTGAAGAGGGAAGGGGTACCGTGATCAATCTCCATACAAGAATGCCAAGTCAAACTTCTCATCTTGGGGCAGTGGGCAATGGTCAACCGTCTTAAGCTAGGACAATCCAGCGTATGGTTCTTTCCCGAGAGGAATCTAGTTAAATTGGGCAAGCATTCCAGCTTCATCCTATAGAGGTTCGGGAATGCGATCTTTTCCACCGCGATTTCTTGCCCTTTGTCCTCTGCAATCACTCCTTCCATCTGACCACACTCTTTTATTTCAATCTCCCCTAGATTGGCAAGGCACCGAGCCATCGATGGAGTAAAAGCATATCTCAAGTTGTTGCAATTATAAAGGGTCAGAAAAGACAAAGAACTGAACCGCATTGTTCCTTGAAGATCTTTGTTCCACAATTGCCTCAACTTCGGTAAATTGACCAAGCCCAAACCTTCTAGCTGAGGCAGCACTCGATTGCTTTCCATAGTCTCAAGCCCTTCAAGATCGAATATTTCTTCCAGAGACTCGCAGTCGCGCACGTGCAAGCTTGTCATTTTCTCTAAAGCAAGCATCAATTTTGATGGAACTGCATTAACAAATGATGGACAATTATCCACCACCAGTCTTTCTAATTGCCAAGATGACTTGATAGGATTAAGTTTGCTATGCCATTTTCCAATCACTCAGGGAACTCAGACAGCCACATAAACTTTACTCTAGCAACCGTAGCCTGCAAGAAAATGCATCATTAAAGGTAAACTTGTAGTTAGCAAAAAGTAATTACTCTACAGGCTATTACGATTTAAGACCATCCAATTGCACAAAATTTGATAAATGATGCATACCATTTTTTCAAACATATATTGGATGGTGGTGTTGAGGCTTTCCTTCCAAAACCACACTTCATGTCGAGGCTTTGCATTTGCCTGTGTTTCTACTTGTATTCTCTCCAGCTTTGACGCAACTATTGGTCCCTTAGAGAAGGACTGCATGTTGGGACGTCCACTCACTATGACATCTTCCAAGAGAGGGAACACCAAAGTGTATTCACTTGAGCTAAAACAACTCAACCTTGTCAACCCATCAAGTTGTACACGCTTTAATTGATTGAAAGTCACTGCATGCCCATCCTTACCTCCATCATCACTAATAACTTCTTTCAACATTTTACAATTTCTTATCCTTAATTCTGTGAGTTCCGCCAAATTTTTAGCCATTGTCGGTGTGAACACACTTGATAGACCATCACAATGTGACAAATCTAGAGTCTTCAGGTGTCGAAAGTATCTTGAAAAGTGTGATATTGCATGTAACGATAACCCATCACAATGTGACACATCTAGGGTCTTCAGATGTTGAAAGTATCCTAACGAGGGTAATAACTCATGACTTGGGTCTTCTATGGCTTCTACATTTCTGCTCAGCTTCTCTAGATGAGATTCGCATAGAACGAGCTTTTCCAAGTTGGTTAAACTCTGAATAAAAAGACATATGGATATTGCATATTCGTCCGAGAGATGACGAAGCTCAAGAACCCTAAGCGTGTAGAAGAATTCTTCACCATGAAAATCCCCATGCCATATCACCATCCGCCCGGATAAATCCAATCTTAGCTCTTGTAAATTTGGGAATGCACCCTGAGAAGATAGTCAAATCAGAGTCTAAAGTTAGCTTAGTTAAATGAGTACTCATGTGTTATGGTATAAGTCCAGCACATCGCGCATAATATCTACATTTTAATAAATTGAGTCGGTGATTCAACGAAAGAAAATGTATCTTTCGTGCCCTCATGCAATAGACACTATCGGTGATATTTTATATTTGACTTGTATCCGTATTTGAACTTAATTAGATCTGTACATTCCCATTTCTCTAGATACATCCATTGTGGAAGTAATGTTTCGATCAATTATAATCACAATTCCAATAAATTCAGAGATCAACGTAAACAAAAATGTCACGTCTTTCCCTTTTTCGAATAACATCAATCATCTTAGAAAAGGATCCAGATCCCCTGACTTTATGTCAGGGGGATCCTGACCCGAAAACACTTGCGCCTGGTAAGATCACACCACATGCCACATGTTTTCAATCTTTATGGTTCTTAAGAGGCTAAACTATCGGGATCAGCCTAAACCATTTTTTTAAGGGGGATCAATGTCTATGTATTCTGTCAATTCTTGAAGAACGTATGATGCTTCCATGTTATACTATTTCTGTGGATTCAAAGAGAGTTGTAAGTTTACATCTTCGTATGTGGAGTTACTTGTATGATATGATTGGCTGTGACGATATTCATCAATTCAAATATTCACAATCGAAGCAAAACAAATAATCTTAGGTCGTACCTTTTCCAACAAGAAGAGAGGTTGTTTCTGTAGTGGCATCTCATTCTCAATCTGGGACGCGAGTATCTCCACTTTGTTACAGCCATGCACTTCCAGGGTCTTCAATGCTGGCCACCCTAAAGCATGTATTCCTGTGCAAATGCACTTCAACTCTGTCAGATGCTCGAGCTTGAGAGAGTTTAACTTTGGGAAGACGGTAACCTTAAGCGCTTGTCCTCCCATCTCGATAAGTTCCGAAATGCCACATGCACTGATCTCCAACTCCTCAAGTTGGATAAGATCTATAGCTATTGAGGCTGGAAATAGAGAGGTCAGGCCCTTGCAATTGGAAACACTAACAGAATGTAGACACTGAAATTTGACTTGAAGGTGGAATTCCTTGTCCCATACACGCTTCAGCTGCGGTAATTCATATAACTCCAGCTTTTTTAATTGGGAAAGAGCACCAAGATTCCCATCCAAAGGATTCAGTGATTGAAATTCAAAAACAACTTCAAGCGAACCACAACGACGTACGTTCAAGCTTTCCAGGCTCCTAAGCCGTCCAAGAATGCAAGAGGGAACAATGTTCACTAGCTTACCGCATCCATACACCTCAAGTGATTTTAGATTGTGGAAAGAATCCGCAGCAGCTTGATTGTCCCATATCATTTCGATATTATCCATGCCGCTGATATGTAATGTCTCCAAACGAGGAAACACAATCTGTGGTATTCACTCACAATCAGTTAAATTACAAATTCATGAACTTCCAAGATGCTAATATAAATGAGTTGCCAAGGGGAGATGGGGAATTATTAAGTTGCACGCACAAAAGGGAAATGAAAAAGGAAAAAGAAAATCAAGCACATGGAGAAGTCAAACTACATTAATAAAAACTACATGTAATAAAACAATCGCAACTAATTTTAACTAATCATATATTTTTGCAGTGGGCAAAACGGTAATCTGGATATGCCCTTCTTTGTATTGGACCTCACGAGCTTGGATTCTCGTCACCCTATTTTTATTTATTTAAAGATCTCTATAAGAAGCCAACATAACCATTGTAATGTTGGCTTCTTTTCTTCACTTGTTTTTTTTTTTTTGGGGGGGGGGGGGGGGGAGGGGGGGGAATTAAGGGCTAGTCCAGTTCCATACATTCAAGTTTTGCCGATATAATCTAAAACCTCTACCTACATTTCAATACAGTCATCCTGGCCAATTGCCATCGAAGACCGCCGACGTAGCAATCCATAATTTGTCCTCGTTAACGTGCCATAGCCGGCTATGAGCAAACAACATGTCGGCCATTTTCGACGGCAATTGGTCGGGAGGATTACATTGGAATTTCACGTAATGGTCTAGGACTATATCTGACAAAATTGAAAAATTTAGGACCGACTTGATATTGGTGTCGTGAGTTAAGATTGATCGGGTTCATTATGCCGCCGGAGACCCGAACCTTTCTAAGATTGACGAGTCCTGACAAACGAATCTCTTTATGGGCCTTGCCCAAGGTGATTTTGGGGGGCTAACTACTCATGGGCCTGATTGGCAGCTCAAGGCCAATAGGGCCATGGAAGAGCTCTGGCCCATGTAGGAAGTGGGCTTGAAGAGTTTTTTTTTTGGGGGGGTAGAAGGCTTGAAGAGTTTTAATGTGTTGTATTTTTAACCTTCCAAAATCACATTTCCTCATAAGTGATTATCTACTTTGGCAAAAAAAAAAAACTATCTAAAAAAAGAAGGACATATGTCCAGGAAGTGGAAGTGTGATGAGCTTCTTTCTCTTGAACCAATAAGTAAATCTAAATAAATTGCATAACGTCAATCACTAGAAGATAGAATTTGTAGTATTTAATGTCGTCATTATCAGAAGAAAAAGAAAATCTTTTATAGAGTTTGGCTTTTATGTTCATGTTTTGGCATATAAACGCAACAAGAAATATTTGAAAACAAAAAAGACGATCCTATGGGTATAACAATGTTTTCTGCGGACGTCAAGGCAAAGTGGACCCACTTGTTCATGCTTACAATGTCACAGCCGTACATGCAAAATTGCTGAGACATTTACGTTCTTTGCCAAAATCGGAAAGCCGTTCGTATTTCGTTCAGGTATCAAATGAGATATTAATCGATTAGGAAGTTGTTAAGGGCATATTGCGTGATTTATCAGTTATTTAGATTGACAACAATACTTAATTTTTGAAATTTTCACTTATCCAGAATGCAATCAATTTTAACCAAACTTAACTTTGTAAGTAATTTAGTTATTTTTTGCTTTCGTTATGCCTTGTCTCCGGTATAACTATTTATTTGGTTACTTTTAACTATTAATTACCTGGGCATGACAATTATTTATACGCCTATATCTATCTTCGTGGTTTTTCAATACTCCGGGTGAGTGATCCGACCCTTGCTTTCTCGGGATTGTTTGCAGTGGCATGTGGGAACTTGAAATGCACAGCATGTAAACTTCTGTAATACTTTTAACACATAAAATTGATGCCTAAGTATTTTATTCCAACAGTTTTTGTCAGATTTAATATATTGAGAATCACGTACCTCTTGATTGAAGAGGACAGTGGGACGTGATTTAGCATGATCCTCATTCCGGGCTTCTTGTGAATCTGCCATCAATTTTTTATAAGATGAAAAGAATGTCACTATTTGTATTGCAAGGATGTCAAGAAGATATCCATCAAATGACTGCCCTGGCAACTATGATGGCCGACATCAAGGTCATGCTGGAGGCCACCCAAGCTAAACAGACCACAGCCCATAATCAGAACAACTCAGGCCCTTCTACGGTACCTGATGTAGCAGACAGAGAAGTAACAAGGGATACCCAACATACAGAGGAGGATGTCCATGAACCAAACAGCCGATCACAACCAAAGGCCTCGCCTGTTGTTATCAACCTCGAGAGGGAGGAGAAGGGGAAGCAGACCATGAAAACTGAAGCGGAGGCTAAAAGGTTGGCCAAAATCGAGGAGTGCTTGAGTAGTCAAGGTTACGAGTTAGCCCGCTTCGACAAGATATCTCCTTTCGCTAAAGTAGAGACTCCTCCTGACTATAAAGAGCCAGAGTTTGTAAGAAAATACAATGGGACATGTTGTCCCCGAGCGCACCTCAAGTATTACCTGCGCAAGATGGCGCACTATTGAGATTATATTCCGCTACTAATGAACACATTCCAAGAGAGTTTGGCTGGCGCCGCTCTGGCCTAGTTCATTGAGCTAGACCTAGAAGATTACGATGGATGGGAGGATCTTGCAGAGGACTTCCTCAGACAGTACAAGTTCAACACGGCTACAGCCCCATCAAGAGAAGATCTTCTACGAACTTCAAAGGCGAGAGGCGAATCAATCAGGACATATGCCCAGAGGTGGCGAGCCTTGGCTACCCAAGTAAAGCCGTCAATCCCAGAAGAGGAGCTGATTGATTTATTCCTGAAAGCACTCCCCTACGAGTACTTTGACAGGCTAAATACTTCCGGGTGTCAAACATTCGCACACTTGATTAAGGTTGCCGAAAGACTAGAATGGGCCTTAAGGGAAAGGAAGCCTCATGAAGCTCCTAGAAGACAATACCCCTTTAAAAAGAAGAGAGAAGCCGGACTCAACATAGCATTTATACCAGATCCCCACAAGTCCAAGACGTTCGGTAATCCCAACCAGGCCAAAGGAGGGTCGTCCTGGTCGACACCTAAAGTGCAAGAGCCTAGAAGAAAGCAACCTCAGAAGCAATTCTCTCAGCTCCCGAGGCCTTTATCCAAGTTGCTCCCGATGCTGCTAAAGCAACACCTGGTGGCGAAAGAACCACCTAGGACAAACCCTGCAAGGTATCCTGGCTTTGATGAGAGCCAGACTTGTGCCTACCATATGGGCGAGAGAGGGCATAATGTGGATAACTGTTATATCCTTAAGCTTAAAGTGCAAGCCCTGATTGATAGTCAGATTCTAAAATTTGACAATGCAGCCCCAAATGTACAAGAAAATCCACTGCCAGATCATCAAGCAGTAGGGGCAATATTCTATGAAGGGGAAGAAGACTACCTTAAGCTGAAGGTAGATGTGCTTAAGCTGACCGACCTGCTAATAACCGCTTCATCATTGTTGACACCTAAATTTTAATTATTTTAGAAATTCATATAATGAGAGTTAATCATAATTCTCACAAAAAAATTTCATGTATTGTATATTTATTTTGTATTAATTAAGTTGCATTAATGTGGTTTACAATATCATTGGAGCCGGAGTTGCGATTGCGGAGGCGTTCTCTTTCTCTGTGTGCATGCGTGATTTAGGGAAAGAAAAGATCGAGCATATTCCGCATCTCAGGGAAAACATATTACTCGAGGTTCATAAAAGGAGAACCCACAGAACAACAACTCCATCTCTTTTGCGATATTTTATTACAAATGGAGAGCATGATGGCTCTCTTTTTCGATAAAGGGGTCCTTCTCTTTAGATGTCTTCATGTGCTTCACGACAAGTGTAGTTAGCCTTCCTTTCCTTACATAATGGTGTCCACCGAAAATATAGTGGAAGGGGGGGCATCACATTAAAGAAAGAAGAAGAGTCCATGATGTGGAAATATAAAAAAAGAGGAAGTGGAGCACGGCAAAAAGAAGAAGGAAGTGTGCTCTCCACCATCAAGAGGGGGGACGAAGTGGCTCTCTAAAAAAAGGATGGTGGGAAGAGCTGGATTGAATAAAAAAAAAGAAGATAATAAGGAGAGGACGGGGAACAACATAGGGCAGCTCGCATTACCGTCATTTTGACCACCCTTGGTCCGCGAACCCAAAGGGGGCGTCGACAGTGTTACCCTTTCAACGATTCCCCCCTCCATCGTCTGTCTGGTCAGGTGGCCACCAGCTCACCATTGCAACCATGCCGAGGCTCATTCGCCGTCACCAAGGAAGGCGTAGAAGTCTTGAAGCTTCGGTAGCGACGCCGCAGAGAGAGACGATTTGCGAAATAAGTCTCGTGAGCCTCTTGTAATCCATATGAAGAGCTCGAACTAGATCGAACATCATTTCTTCGTTGGAAAAAGAGTCAATCCAGAATCATCCCTACCCTCCTCGAGTTCCATAGCTCGACGTGGACGTCTGTAAGTTTGTGCAATGATCAAGTAAATTCTCTCGCTCTCTTAAGATGATCGTAGATGTATTACATTGCCTGTTTAGTCATAGGAACGGATTGGATGATTCTTGCCGGATATGGATGCTAGGTTGATGTTATCTTAGGTATATCCAGCTCTGTTTTCTATAGCAAAATCGAGATATGTTGGTGAGGGATAATTGAGGAAGCGCCTCGAATTTGGGTGACGGTGGTCACACGAGTTGACAAACCGGCAAACCCCGGCTTCGATCGTCCAGTGGTCTAGCGGGGTGTAATCCGGTGATCGATTAGATCCGGCCGGCTTATAGTTTTGTTTGGCGAGAGCGTCATGGTGGCAGTCCGACATGGCGATCAAGGTGGCAATGCGACGAGCAACGTGACATAGTAGAGCTGAAGAGACCAGACTGGAGTGGAATTGAAACCCGATACCGACGTTATGACCGATGACACCAATTCTTTGCTTCAGATGCCACGAATGAAGGGATTTTGCATGAGGAAGATGATTGAACAATGACTGCAGGTTATTCTCCCTTGGCTGTTCGTGTGGGTTGAAATAAAAAGAAAAGCATTTGTAGTCAGTCTGTAGAGAATATAGAAAAGTAATAGAATAATCGAAAGAAAGAACAAAAGTAAAAAAATGGGGATGAAGTGTTCGATTAGGAGTCTGTGCGTGGGGATTTGTTTTTGTAAATCAGATCTGATTTCTTTTTAAGCTGATCAGCGCCGAATCTGGGCCTCTTTGAAAATGATCTCAGAAGAATTAAAAAAAAATTAAAATTAAAATTAGAAAATTCTCAAAAAATAAAAAAACGGTGTCGTTTAGGCCGGTTCTGACCCGTAAGGTCGGGCCGGGCGCCCGCGAGGCGCGGGTCGGGTCTGACCCGGCCCGGAAAATATTTTTAAATAATAATATTAAAAAATTCAAAAATCAATAAAAAATAGAAAATCATAAAAAAATTCTAAAAAATTCCAGAAAATAGGAAATGGCCACATTCAACTGGCCATGACCTATTCCGGGTCTCTCGACTCCCGATCTTTTTCGAAATGACGGTTTTGCCCTTCCGGCAAACCGTCTTCCAAAAAAAATTCCAAAAATTCTAGAAAAA
Source organism: Rhodomyrtus psidioides (assembly GCA_021437785.1). NCBI lineage: Eukaryota > Viridiplantae > Streptophyta > Magnoliopsida > Myrtales > Myrtaceae > Rhodomyrtus > Rhodomyrtus psidioides. Next base: position 12,960,268 of record JAILYB010000003.1, on the reverse strand, counting down.
TCCCAAAAAATGGGAAATGGCCACAAACAACTGGCCATGGAATATTTTGGGGTAATTCGGTATCCAAGCCTTCCAAAAATTGATGATTTTGCCCTTCGGGCTAAATCGCCTCCAAATCTTCCCATTTTACCCCGGTCCGAAATCACACCTTTCATAAACCCTTATGGCTATGCTAGGAGGCCATTAACTGGAATTGATGTGCATCGATGAGATTTATTTATGCACTTGATTGCGCTTTCATTTAAATTGATTGTGATTGATAGGAACAGTCTTCCAATTTGCATGAAACCCTCAATCAAACCTACCTGACCTAAAATTGCGCCTGCATGAATTCTTAGTTAGGAAAATCACTCGCGTTAGGTACCGAAAGGGCGTTGGTAATGATACCAGCGTAACCAAGTCCCCGAACCCAAAATCTCTGGTTCCGCAGAATTGATCGATCTCTCCCAATCGGTCAATAAGGTTCCCGGTCTACCCTCCAAGAAAGACCGGTGGTGACTCCAAATGCATGCACAAGTTGCACATACCACCACGACCACACTAAGGTCGAAAGCGATCGACTGTTATCGTCGAATCCTTCTAGAAAATACTCCCGCCGAGATTTGGTATGGGCCTGGGAGGGCCCGCGCCGATCCAAGACCCGCGATCGGTAATCCATTAGCCGCGTCCGCTTCCGGACGGGTCGCGACAGCTGGCGACTCCGCTGGGGACCTTTGTTCTAGAACCTATGGTTCTAGACCTCAAGTGGACTTAGGCCGTAATTAAAACGTTGAGTGATATTTCTAACCTTGCAGGCGCTCTTGAAGGTGAGGTAAGTCCGCTCATGATAGGGGTTATATGTTTTTGCAGATCGGAGAAATAAGGGGTGTAGTCCATGATTAACATTGTCTTATGCAGGTTGGGCGTAGGAATGTATGTTGTGTGGATGATTTGAAGTGCTGATTGATAAACTGCTATGCATGAATTGCATTGTGATGATCATAACACGTGGACACACACAACCGCGCCTAAAACCCCGGGCGTCGCCTATAGGAACACAATAGAAGGAATTGAAAATGGAATCTCCGTGAGGAAAAACGCGGAGTAATCCACTTTTCAATTCCGCTCGCTTCGAACTATGGATCGAGTCCCAATGTAACGATAGCTGTGCAATGGAATCGGCTCTTTTCAGAACTCGAAGTGGGAACCTTAACCTTAGGTGCCAAACCTTCTGATTTTTAGAAGTTCACCATCACTTGTCTCATGCGCATGTCTTTGGGCGGTTGGTACACCTAAAACCGCACATAAGTCGACGAGTTTGGTTGGTAAGACTCTCTATCCCTCAAATCTATTACAGTTCATATAAATATAGGCATTTCATTCATTGCATTCTGGTGATTAGATTAAATGCCATTTCAAGGATAGATGTGTGTGTTTTTCCCAAACGTCCTTGATAGAAGACGAAGAGGATGATATCCCATGACAAGCACCGAGTGAGCAACAAAGGAGCCTACTATGGACATTATTGAGATATCGTCCAATGAAGATGACGAGTTGGGGCAAGTGATCCGGAAGTCACAGATCGAACTTGGGGCATCCTTAAACGTTAGGATCACATTCCTTTGTTTCATTTTCCATTACTAGTCCTCTTGTATAGGGTTTATTTTTATCGAGGCTTTCTCTATCTCACCCCTTAGAGTGATTGTATTAGGGATCTATTGGTGTACACATTTAGATGGAACTTGGTTGTATTTCTTTTGACAGGTCATGGGAATGTGATGGTGGCATTTTCTCTAATCATCCGAATACTCCCAAGTCAAGTTTATAATTCCTTTAGAGGAAATTAAAATTGGAAATCTTGCACGACCTTTTTGGTCGTATAGGGTAATCCAACCCCAATTTCGCTAGAAGGAATTATACACTTGAATTGGTCCATGCATGTTTTACGTCGCTGGTAATCCACGATAATTGATCGAGAATATCGGCGTTGTTTTGAATTTAATGACGAGATAGATGTCCAAACTACTTTCGTTCTTAGCGAACGACCTTAATTTGGATGCCATATCTTCAATTGAATTTAAAACGCGTTATTATGTCTTGCACTTTTGAGTAAGTCATTCCTCTCGAAATTAATCAAAAGCGATTATCGTGAATTACGTTCCTTTCAATAGTATGCTTTCTTTCGAGGAATATTGATAAAAACTTTTCGCACAAGATTAAAACCCGTGTAAAAGTTCTTGTCCTTATTAATCACAAGCAAGCATAAGATTGAAAGGGGTCTATGCTTTCTTTTTCAAATTATTCCTTCTGATTCTGTCTTTTTATTTGCAGGTGAAAAACAAGTAGTATAGAGAAATCTTTTCTTGGACAAATCTGCAACTATTCTTCCATCTGATCATGAGCGAGTTATAAAATCAGGACGTATTTGCTTGGCTTATTGCTATTATGGTTCGGCTCACTCAAGTTGAAGATGTTTGGATGCTCGAAGAAATGAACCATACAGAAGTTAAAACACACACACGAGAACTTTCATTTATTTTGCTCAGCGGAGGGTTTTCAGAAGCAGGTCATACAAGTCGGGGTGGAAAAGTAAAGCCAAAGTGAGCCCTAATTAACGACACAAAGGATCCCAACTGACCCTCCATGTTATTAATGCTCTGCTCATACTCCCAGCTCCGCATGTTGTGGTCGGCAAGCCTGAGGAGAAGACTTCTGCATTCTCCCTTAACTTCGGCGACCTTGGCCTCGTGTTCTTCGGTGACTACTTCCAGGTCCCGAACCAGTCCATTCCCACGAGCTATGTCCTCGGTTATCTTGTCGAGCCGTTCTTCCCGCCAGTCGCTCTGAAACCTCAACAGGACGTTGCGGCGGTCATGCTCGCCGGTGGTCAGGGATATGGCCAATTGATCCACCAGATTTCTCCTCTCGCGAAGCAACGTCGCGACCCGCTCATTAGCAAACTCGACGGCCTTTTTGTAACTATCAACCAGATAGTTGGTCAGCACCAAATGATCAGATCGATCCTCATAACGAGCCCGCAAGACGCGAGCCACGAGAACCTCCCGATTAGCAACACGATAGGCCTCTAAGGAGTGTGCAAAGAGAGTCGGGAAAGTTCTATATTCCCTCCCCAGTGTAGTACCTTCGAGAGAAGTGGTATCAAGGTCCTCGAGCAGGACACAGATTGCATCCTCGGTTGCAGAATGATCGGTTATGTGCGCGTAACCGCGACCCAGTAGGTTGTAAAGCTTTTCCCACTGGGCCAAGACATCAGTTGAAAAAGTGCGTACGGGAGAGGAGGCCATTTGCGTTGGGTTGGCTTGAGAATAAGACGAGTTTAACAGAGAGATTAGAAGGAAGAAGCTGATTATGCGAGAACGTTAACCTTCCATACATTAATTCCTCATTTTATAGCAACTCGAGGATGATGAAGGGTCTCAGTAATAATGCTGGTGGAGCCCAGTTAGGGGGTAAAGCAGGAGGTCCCCTCACGAGAACCATTGGATTCGTTTCGGTCCGCGATTTTCGGCTCATCAATTAAAAGATGTAAAAGATTTGTCGGGATCACCATTATTAGAGTTAGGTGGGAGGTAAGCGCAACTATCGAAGAGAGCCCTAACAGGATTTGGCAGTCCCATCACGTTGAAAAGCTAAGCGAGAAATTAAAGGTCTTGAGGTGGAACGTTTGCCTAATGATGCTTGAAGAGCGTCTCCTGAACATGCAAAGTCACTCGAAGAAAACTTTATAGGGAGTGAGCATACAGGAGAGAGTGGAGAACTCTGAGTGGGCAAGAACCAATCAAACATTTCTCAATCCAACATATTTAAGAGGTTACTGTCAGCTGCTAGAGGCGACTGACTCAAAAATCTCAGAAATTGAACCACAGAGGGATCTCGAAGATTCCAAGATCAAGTCTAACGCCAAAACCATGGAGCCCAACACTTCTGGCAACGGAAATCAAGATCACGGCGACGACGACAACGACATCCACGATGCTCAACTCGGGAAAAGAAGACGTCCTCACCAATACTCTCAGGAGGAAACCCAAATGCTGGAAACCCTTTTCAGTAAAAGCCATTACATGAAAAAGAAGTGGAGAATTGAATTGAGCCGGGAGTTGGGGATTAATCAGTCGAGGATCCAGTTTTGGTTTCAAAATAGGAGATCCAAATCGAGGGCTCAACGCAAACGTTAGGTGGTCGAGATTTTAAAGGAAGAAAACCAAAAGCTGCGAACAGAAAACATGAGGTATGAAAAAGCTCTCAATATTACCGTTTGCCCTCATTGCGATAACCTCATCGCTCGCGGTAAGATATTCCCCGATGAGCCTCACGCAATGATTGAAGACGTTCATTTACCACCTTACTCCCTCGGGGCATCTCCTGCTCAACCAGATTTTGCCGGAGTCACGCAGGAGCAGGATGATCCTACGAAGATGATACAAATACCTCCTGGGGGATGGGATTTGCATCGCTTTGATTGGAGTTACAGTTTCAAGGAGCTGGATGTTACCGCCGACCAGCTCAAAGCATATCAGCCTCATGCACAACAATTTTCGATAAGGTCGGGTCCTGCTGGAGATGAGTTAATCAGTCGTCAAGCCATCGATGCAATTTTGGGCCACGATAAGAGGAGGTTCGCTTGGCCCCCTGAACTGCATTCTAGATTCCTAGACGTGGTTCACCAAATGGGGATCGATTCAGCAACTCCGACGCGCGTATTTAAGGCCATGAATGTACCGGGGCTTAGTAAGGAGCTGGTCAGGAATCACCTTGCTGCCTACAGAAAGCTGTTAAAACAACGTCGAGCGGAGCTAAACCGGGAGGAATCCGTCTCGAGCTCAAAAGCTAGGGGCGACCGCCATTGTAATGCTCAGGCATCAAGAGATACCCGGCCAAATCTAAGCATCAATCAAGCTAGCAACCCGACCACCGGCAAACTGAAAGCTGATCAGAATGTCCTCCCGGGCCATTTCAACACTTCTCAAGAGCGCGTGTCACAAGTACAGCGAGTGCGCACTCCTCCATTCGAGCAGCAGTCGGCTGGTGCTCTGCCTGCCGCTGGTCAACCCACGACAGACGATTTCTTCGATGAGGAGCTCGATACCTTGTTCAATCAGTGGGAAGCTGGCATGCTTGGACAGCCATGATCTAGCACCTGACTCGGGGCACGATGGGTCGGTCACCACGAACACCCATAGAAAGAAAAACATGTTCACGAGTAGATCACTCATTTTATCCGTTGTAAAGTTCCTACGGGAACATTTTTCTTTAATGACTATAGTTAATTCTATATTAAAACCAACGCTATCGACGAACATCGTCATGCTCAGTTGTGATGATCCCTTGTTAGATTAAGTCTGAAACCAGAGACGGTCTTTAAAATTTTGAGTGGCCACGAACTCATTCCTCACCAAGCGCCCGGGATGCTGAAATGAAGAGTAACAGCATGCACATGGAAAATGTCACTTTCGTTTGAACGATGAAAAGGGGTTGAGAGAAGGTCATAGCGTTAATTCCCATGGAGCTAAATGAATTAAACGGAGTCATTAATTGCGGGTCCACCGCTGCTCCCCACGTTCTCGGGCCTAGCAAATCATAAAAGGCGCCGAAAGATTGTAGACCCACCACTTTGAAGACTGAACTAGGGGACGAGCGCAATACTCGATGAAACCGAATCAATGCAAGAGAGTTTGTGATCCTATCACGAGGAAAAAGAAAGGGGAATACAGACGATGAGTAATTGCAGAATCTCGGGAGGAGCGCTTGCTTGCTGGTCTTCATATGCAGCCTGAAGGATGGTTCCAGGATACGCACAATCACTTGAGAAAATTTCTAGAGTGAGCAAACACGTAAGAGCGAATTGAGAAAGCTGAGTGAACTAGATCAGCCCGAGATACCCCGATCCATCATGTTTAAAAGTTATTCCCATCTGCTAGAAACGCCCGTCCTGGACATTTCTGAGCACGAACTGCTAGGAGACTTTGAAGATCCTGGAGCTGAATCCTGCCCGAAGGCCATAGAAACTGACTCCTCCAGCGATGAAATTCTAGGTTTCAGCTACGAAGAAGGAGTATACAAAGATGACCGGAGTCGGAAAAGGAAGCAACTACAACGCCACACTCCAGGCCAAATCCGAGAGCTTGAAGCTTTCTTCAATGAATGCCCCACTCCAAGCAGACAACAGAAAATGGAGTTGAGCCGAAAGATAGGATTGGAGCTTTCGAAGGTCAAGTTTTGGTTCGCCAACAAACGAACCCGGGTGAAACAGCAATACGCAGACCATGAGCTACTGGTCCTGAAGGAGGAGAATGAGAAGCTTCAAGCTGAAAGCGCGAGATATAAGTAAGCTCTGACCAAGGCCACCTGCCTTAATTGTGGTAATCCTGTTGTCCTCGGCGAGGTGTTCCTCGATGAACCATCCCTGTTGACGAATAACGCTCAGCTGTTACCGTATTCTCCACAGCATTTTCCGACACAGCCAGATACCGCCGGAGATCTGCATGAGCAAGTCAACACCATAGGATCAACACCAACATCCTCTGAGAAATGGGATATGAATCATCACAGGGGGAGTTCTCTCAATGACGAACTCGCTGTCGCAGCCAGCCAATCCAAAGTCGGTGAGTCCCTCCCCGGACAACTTTTGAAACGACTAGATCCCGTAGAGAATAGCTACCGAAGTATTGACGATATTTTGGGTGATAAGAGAACAAGGTTTTACTGGACCTATGAACTTCACACCAAATTTGTTGATGCAATTCGAGAGCTGGGAGTTGATTCGGCTAGCCCACTACGCATACTCGAGATTATGAATGTGCCGGGGCTCTCTAGAATTAACGTCGAGTCTCACCTCAAGTACTATAGGAGATTGCTAAGGGATGGAAGGATAGCGTTAAACCATCATAAAGCCAGTTGGAGCTCAAGTTCCGGGCAGAGTTACAACCACGATGATTGGAGGGCCGAGAGCACCCAACCGCGTTTCAGCAATGACGGGACCAGCAGTCGTGTCAGCGACTCCTCTAACCCAAATCAGAATGCTCCGCCGAGCTATCTCAATACTCCTCAGGAGTATATGCCACAGTTCCAGCACATAGAGATTCCTCAGTTTGAGCGCGAATCAGTCATTAATGCTGTCCCTGAAGTGGATCTGGCATTGGTAGAGAGTGCACATATGAACCTGCCGGTCATTGGAGGAAGTTCCAATTCGAGGGGTCAAATTGCTCACGGCGAGAGCAAAGAGAGGAATCCCTCGCCTGCAGTCGACGACACCCAATCTGGGCACCAAGGGCTAGAAAGAACAGGTGATTTCCTTGATGAGGAGCTGGACACTTGGATCAATACTCTTCAGGAATGTATGTCTCAACCCCAACAGGGCAATGATGAAGGTTCCAGCTCAAAAACTCCAATCCCTCACAACGAAGGCAATGAAAGAAATCTGCCCCCAACAATTGTTGATACCCAACTTGAACATCAATGGCTCGAAGACCCGAGCAATTTCCTTGGCGATGAGTTCAATCTTTGGCTCGATCAATTTGGAGCCGGAGGGCCATCGCAGTGGTGACGCAAGGCAGGTGACCAAACGTCTGATGCAAGGCATGGTTACTCGATGAAAAATGCTTAGACGAAAGGGGTGGAACACTCCTATTGAATATGTTGTTGATCGCACTGTAAGGTTCCCACGGGAACATCTTTCATTAATGTCTAGAACTAATTGCGCGTGAGTGTCAACATCACCCTTTGAGCATCTTCAAGCCGAGGGCCGTGGATTAATCGCTTAATCCGTGGAGCAAGTTCCCCGAACAATGACTATTACCCGCGGAGTATAATGGGATCTACCCCTACAATACGAAATACGTTTGGCCGCGAATCCACCTATTTGGTAAAACGATGTATCGTTCCTAAACGATCTTCAATCGAATACCGAAGTAATGTCTTCTTTCTTTCCCTTCTCAGGTGATAAACGTGGATAAATCACTCAAGGAGCCATTTGTTCGAATAACAGAACAGACGTTGCCTAACTGGGGGCAGATGAACCATTGATGTTGCAAACACTCTAAGAATGGATAGGCGGATTTGATAGATGTTGTTCATATCAATACGCAACATCAGAACGGGGGGAATCGCCTTACAGACGAACAGGTTTTTACATCCCATGTACTACTCGTTAGAGTACATGACCAAGGGTAAGATGTATCGTTCTAATTTTTTGAAAAATGCATGAACAATAACATGTTTCTTCTGCATTTTCAGGGATCTCCAGCCGCGAGGGACAGGTAAGTATCCCTCTCCCAAATCCCTTGAAGAGGTTGAATAAAAAAATAGAGAAGAAAAGAAAAGCTTTTAGAATCTGATGTCTAGAAAAGACATAGGATTCTAACTTCATTGGCATTCATGTTTTGAAACATGAGGTTATCTGAACATGCGTTGTGCATCATAAAATCCCCTTGGCGGGTAAAATTTTTGGAGAAAACGAAAGAGATTTTTCCAATCAGAAGTTGTTCAAAACTTTCAAAATGACGTTTTCTCAAAAGAAAATAGGCAAAGCCTAGTCCAAACATGTCCAATACACACTTGAGAGATGAGTGAAGTGAGCAGATAACAAAATCTGGGTCTACGGGGGTAAGGACAATTTGCAGCGATTACATGGGTTGGGACGACGGAGGCATTCGTTTCATATCCCCCAAACACTACAGGTGACCGTTGATAACCCATTTGAACGGCGGTTCTCATTCTTAACCCTGTCAAGAACCACCCCACACCGGGGCAAAAAGGAAGTAAGTCCAGCAGCGTCAGGAGAAAATGGTTAGAAATTTTCTTGCTCGGACTAATTAATCTTTGTGTGTTGTTTATATGGTAATCCAAGTGCCATAGGATGACGAGAAGCATTCATTCTTTATCCCATACACTGTATCATTTGCACAGCCAAGTTGAGCCTGCAAATTCATTTCATGAACCCATTGGTGATCATTCCAAGATGGATGTCGCACCACTTCAAAAATGGAAGAGTTCAAGACTCAGGGATTACGAAGAGAATTCTCGGACTGATATTTAAAGCATGTTTAGACTATATGTCTAACATGATCCCATGAAGATGAGAAAAAGGGGGATTTCAAAAATGAAAATGAGAAAAATCCCCGGCATCAAGAAAAAGCAAAGTGCCTAGTAAAAGCAAGGCCGATGCTCGTGCTAGTTGTTTAATTGGTCCGCAATGAAGCTGGATGGGAAAAGGGGAAATCCCTGAAGGAGCCAAATCCAAAAGGACTGCTCCCCAAATGCTATCAAGCGCAGAACAAAGACATAGAAAGAGTCAGTCTCTGAATGCAACAAGAGACGCTCTTTAAAGAGCTGGTGCACATCGCGAGATAGGTTGCGCGCCTCAAAGGCTAAAGATGCAGAAAAGAAAGGACAGGTGGCAAATCAGCAATGATCACCAATGTCAAACCCGTCACGAATTCTGGGCCAAAAATAAGCCTGTTTCGGTCCCCAATCCTACCAATGTTACAACCCCGAAACAGTCTTCTCTGACTAAGACACTTGGGTTAACATATAGCTTAGCTCGAAGAAGTACGAGCAAGATTATTTCTTTCTCATTTTGCAGGGTTCTTGACTTGTAAACCCGGAGCAGATGGTGAAAATTTTTGTTCAATGGCCTTGACTCAAAAGTGAGTCCCCCTTGAAGATCAAGAACCAAGCCCAACATTACGGTCCCGTGGAAGACCTCTCGACCGATCAAAATGTATGCGCTGCGAATGAGCCTAAAACCTAGGCACAGGTTAGTAGGGAATTGAATGCATCCCCTACAAAAAAAAAACCACTATCGCAAAACAGGTGAGAAGACCTCATTGTCGAGAAATATTCCAATTGATGTTTTGAACAAACTCTTTTTGGAATTTTCAAACTGTTGATCCAGATTTTCCGTCCAAGGGATTTGTGATCACATTTGCATATTGCAAGAATGCTTTGGATAACCTCCAGCATCAAAATGCACATTTCATGATTAAAACTTAAAACATACGGTTTTGTCAAATGGACAGCCGTGGCCTTCCCAAAGATTACTAACGTTTTCTTGGTGAAGAAAAATCTTCCAGGCTCGAACTTCTGCAGGATTCTTGGAAACCCCAAATCCCAGAAAAACATTTGCTCCGTGGAGTGGAGCACGCAGGTTTGAACTTTCTACAGGATACCTGGAGAACACAGCTTCCAGAATGTCGTCTCAACAGACTCAACTGAAGTTTTGTCAAAATAAAATCTTTCACTACTTCAAAACTGAATTCCCGATAAATTTCGGGATCTTTCAAAAGAAGGGGTGAGGATGTGATCCCATTTCAAAATTTAGGCGGTCTCATCGGATGTGGAGAACCCTCGTCATGAGACCCCTTTTCAAAAATCAAGCAGTCCTAGCTTGACGTAGAGAACCCTCGTCCTAGGATCCCTTTTTCAAAAATATCAAACAGTCCTGGCATGACGTGGAGAACCCTCGTCCTAGGACCTCTTTTCAAATATCAAACAGTCTCATCGGACGTGGAGAACCCTCGTCATGAGACCCCTTTTCAAACCAAAACAAAGGTAGATACCGCCTGAAGGGTCAAATGAAGGTAGATACCGCCTGAAGGGTCAAATCAAAGGTAGATCTGAAGGGTCAACACAAGGTAGAAACCGCCTGAAGGGTCAAATAAAGGTAGAAACCGCCTAAAGGGTCAAATCAAAGGTAGAAACCGCCTAAAGGGTCAAACCAATGGTAGAAACCGCCTAAAGGGTCAAACCAAAGGTAGAAACCGCCTAAAGGGTCAACTCATGGTAGAAACCGTTTGAATGGTCAAGTCGATGGTAGATACCGCCATAAGGATCAACCCAATGGTCTAATCCACCATATGGATTAAAACCTTGACAAATTTCATACAGAGAAAGTGTCGTTCTTCCTAGGTAAGCCTTACAGTAGGCGAACCACTTATGGTCTGATCCAGCATACGGATCAAAATCCTTGGCAAATCCCAAAGCGTGGGATGCGTCTTCCTTAGGTTCCTACCAGTTAGGAATCCCATAATGGTATGACCTACCATACAGGTCAGAGCTTAATCTCCTTAGGATATTCTGAATGACGAGCCCTAGGCATCTTCTTGAAAGTGGTCGCAACCGATAGCATCCGACAGGTGAGCTTCAGGTAAACCTCCCTCCCTCCAGCCCAATTTCAAATTGCAAGAGCAAATCGGGGATTAATTTGAGCAATCATTAAAAAAAAAAAGGTTCCGATGTCATAGCATTTCTTTTCCCCAGTCGAGTCGGTCAAGATTCAGGTGTCATTTTGTCTTTGAAAGCAACCTCTGACGAGCTCACTCTCAAAGAGGGGCAGCTGTTGACACCTAAATTTTAATTATTTTAGAAATTCATATAATGAGAGTTAATCATAATTCTCACAAAAAAATTTCATGTATTGCATATTTATTTTGTATTAATTAAGTTGCATTAATGTGGTTTACAATATCATTGGAGCCGGAGTTGCGATTGCGGAGGCGTTCTCTTTCTCTCTGTGCATGCGTGATTTAGGGAAAGAAAAGATCGAGCATATTCCGCATCTCAGGGAAAACATATTACTCGAGGTTCATAAAAGGAGAACCCACAGAACAACAACTCCATCTCTTTTGCGATCTTTTATTACAAATGGAGAGCATGGTGGCTCTCTTTTTCGATAAAGGGGTCCTTCTCTTTAGATGTCTTCATGTGCTTCACGACAAGTGTAGTTAGCCTTCCTTTCCTTACATAATGGTGTCCACCGAAAATATAGTGGAAGGGGGGGCATCACATTAAAGAAAGAAGAAGAGTCCATGATGTGGAAATATAAAAAAAGAGGAAGTGGAGCACGGCAAAAAGAAGAAGGAAGTGTGCTCTCCACCATCAAGAGGGGGGACGAAGTGGCTCTCTAAAAAAAGGATGGTGGGAAGAGCTGGATTGAATAAAAAAAAGAAGATAATAAGGAGAGGACGAGGAACAACATAGGGCAGCTCGCATTACCGTCATTTTGACCACCCTTGGTCCGCGAACCCAAAGGGGGCGTCGACAGTGTTACCCTTTCAACGATTCCCCCCTCCATCGTCTGTCTGGTCAGGTGGCCACCAGCTCACCATTGCAACCATGCCGAGGCTCATTCGCCGTCACCAAGGAAGGCGTAGAAGTCTTGAAGCTTCGGTAGCGACGCCGCAGAGAGAGACGATTTGCGAAATAAGTCTCGTGAGCCTCTTGTAATCCATATGAAGAGCTCGAACTAGATCGAACATCATTTCTTCGTTGGAAAAAGAGTCAATCCAGAATCATCCCTACCCTCCTCGAGTTCCATAGCTCGACGTGGACGTCTGTAAGTTTGTGCAAGGATCAAGTAAATTCTCTCGCTCTCTTAAGATGATCGTAGATGTATTATATTGCCTGTTTAGTCATAGGAACGGATTGGATGATTCTTGCCGGATATGGATGCTAGGTTGATGTTATCTTAGGTATATCCAGCTCTGTTTTCTATAGCAAAATCGAGATATGTTGGTGAGGGATAATTGAGGAAGCGCCTCGAATTTGGGTGACGGTGGTCACACGAGTTGACAAACCGGCAAACCCCGGCTTCGATCGTCCAGTGGTCTAGCGGGGTGTAATCCGGTGATCGATTAGATCCGGCCGGCTTATAGTTTTGTTTGGCGAGAGCGTCATGGTGGCAGTCCGACATGGCGATCAAGGTGGCAATGCGACGAGCAACGTGACATAGTAGAGCTGAAGAGACCAGACTGGAGTGGAATTGAAACCCGATACCGACGTTATGACCGATGACACCAATTCTTTGCTTCAGATGCCACGAATGAAGGGATTTTGCATGAGGAAGATGATTGAACAATGACTGCAGGTTATTCTCCCTTGGCTGTTCGTGTAGGTTGAAATAAAAAGAAAAGCATTTGTAGTCAGTCTATAGAGAATATAGAAAAGTAATAGAATAATCGAAAGAAAGAACAAAAGTAAAAAAATGGGGATGAAGTGTTCGATTAGGAGTCTGTGCGTGGGGATTTGTTTTTGTAAATCAGATCTGATTTCTTTTTAAGCTGATCAGCGCCGAATCTGGGCCTCTTTGAAAATGATCTCAGAAGAATTAAAAAAAATTAAAATTAAAATTAGAAAATTCTCAAAAAATAAAAAAACGGTGTCGTTTAGGCCGGTTCTGACCCGTAAGGTCGGGCCGGGCGCCCGCGAGGCGCGGGTCGGGTCTGACCCGGCCCGGAAAATATTTTTAAATAATAATATTAAAAAATTCAAAAATCAATAAAAAATAGAAAATCATATAAAATTCTAAAAAATTCCAGAAAATAGGAAATGGCCACATTCAACTGGCCATGACCTATTCCGGGTCTCTCGACTCCCGATCTTTTTCGAAATGACGGTTTTGCCCTTCCGGCAAACCGTCTTCCAAAAAAAATTCCAAAAATTCTAGAAAAATCCCAAAAAATGGGAAATGGCCACAAACAACTGGCCATGGAATATTTTGGGGTAATTCGGTATCCAAGCCTTCCAAAAATTGACGATTTTGCCCTTCGGGCTAAATCGCCTCCAAATCTTCCCATTTTACCCCGGTCCGAAATCACACCTTTCATAAACCCTTATGGCTATGCTAGGAGGCCATTAACTGGAATTGATGTGCATCGATGAGATTTATTTATGCACTTGATTGCGCTTTCATTTAAATTGATTGTGATTGATAGGAACAGTCTTCCAATTTGCATGAAACCCTCAATCAAACCTACCTGACCTAAAATTGCGCCTGCATGAATTCTTAGTTAGGAAAATCACTCGCGTTAGGTACCGAAAGGGCGTTGGTAATGATACCAGCGTAACCAAGTCCCCGAACCCAAAATCTCTGGTTCCGCAAAATTGATCGATCTCTCCCAATCGGTCAATAAGGTTCCCGGTCTACCCTCCAAGAAAGACCGGTGGCGACTCCAAATGCATGCACAAGTTGCACATACCACCACGACCACACTAAGGTCGAAAGCGATCGACTGTTATCGTCGAATCCTTCTAGAAAATACTCCCGCCGCGATTTGGTATGGGCCTGGGAGGGCCCGCGCCGATCCAAGACCCGCGATCGGTAATCCATTAGCCACGTCCGCTTCCGGACGGGTCGCGACAATCATACCCAAAAGTAGGAGCGGTCTCGACTGACCAAAAGAGACTATGCATCGCTAAGATGATGAGCTTGGGGATAATGTCTGATATCACCAACGAAGAGTTCGAAGGAGTCAAAGCCTCTTTATCTTTGGAGGGTAGCTACTTCATGATCAAGACTGAGCAGGGTAATACCTAGGGTACCTCACATGAGAATCTGGTAAACAGTCTTGGGCCAGTCACTCAGTCAGAGGAAGAGTTCGAAGAAGACGAACTGGAAGCTAAGAGACGAAGTCTAGCAGACCTCAAATTTATGGCCGACGCCCTTGAGAAGGGCGGAATTATAGACAACCTTGGTCAAGATTCTGGAGGGTACAACTTCAAAGTGAACTATTAGGCCCCTCCCAGTTTTTATCAGAAAATTGAAGACATCATACCGGACGGATGGGGAGGTATGGATGATCTCTCTCAACCAGAGACCTCGAAGGGCATAGAACAACTTGACAACACCATATCGATGATCGAAACCGTCACGACCGTGGTAATCAAGTTGGAAGAACTGGATAACCCAAGCAGGGTGGAAAATTGCCTAGTCAAGCCTATCGTGATTCGATTGCCGCAAGAGAAAGAAGGCGACACATCTAAACCAGAGATACCTCATCAGACAACTGTAACTATAAAAGTCCCCCAGTAGAAGAATACGATCCTAAAACAGTCCATTGGGACTATGGGACCACACAGGTAGACGCGGTAATGAGGTCCGGACGATTCTATGCCCCCAGGGAGGGCCAATCCGAAAAAAGGGAGGTCTCGAAGGAAGACGCGGAAAAGCTCATATCAATCATCAAAACCAGCGAGTTTGAGGTGATAGAACAGCTGAGGAAGTTACCCGCTCAGATATCCCTATTAGATCTGTTCATCAATTCTGAAAAGCACAAGAACGCACTGTTGAGGATACTTAATGAAGTACATGTCCCCGAAACAATTAACGAGGTACAATTAGGGGATTTTGTGGGGACGATCCTTTTAAAAGACCAATTGAGCTTCTCTGACGAGGACTTCCCCATGGAAGGAAAAGGGCATAACAAGGCCTTGTATATTTCCGCGCAATGTAACGGAAAAAGAGTGGCGCACGTATTGATCGACAATGGATCAGCCTTCAACATTTGCCCTTTGGCTACCCTGAGAAGATTGGGAATCAATGAAGAAACAGTTAAAACATCCAAAACGGCTGTGAGAGCTTTCGACGGGATGAAGAAGACTGTGGTGGGTGAGATTGAGCTCGATGTGTCCATCGGCCCGACAAAGTTCTCTATAAACTTCCAAGTGATGGATCTGCCCAGTGCATTTGGGTTCTTGTTGGGAAGGCCTTGGATCCATACAGCAGGAGCTGTCCCTTCAAGCTTGCATCAAAAGGTACGTTTCGCAGTAGATGAGAAGGTGATTACTGTGCACGGAGAAGTCGACCTCCAGACCTACCAGAACAGTTCCATACCTTATGTTGAACCCAAAGTAAAAACAGAGGCGAGCTATCATTCCCTAGAACTGGTAGCAACAGTTCATACCCCGGCAGGGACAAGGCTAAGAACCCCCTACATCTCAAAAGCCAGTCTTCTACCAGCTAAGATGCTACTGGCATACGGATTCAACCCCGAAAAAGGTCTAGGCAGACACAATCAAGGAATAAACACCCCACTACAGTTAAAAGCTAACCCACATAGAATGGGCTTGGGATATCAGAAATATCACATGGATGGATCTGGCCCAAAGACAACAGGCCGAGGCCGAGGCAGAAGCCTGGGACGCTTGGGAGGCCGAAACAGCCCGAATGACTCATTCATCGGTTCTCCAACTTGGAAAAGCAGGTCTCAAATGTTCAAAAACCCTTTGAATGCCCACTTCAACCGGAACTCTAAATGGCTGTCTGAAGAAGATGTCGCTTCACCAATAGAACCAGATCTGACAAATCCTTTTCTCAAAGATGACTCTGTGAATGTCATCATGGAGTGGTTGGACAATGGAGCCACTTCCTCTGAGTAAAGAGCCTCTTCCTTCGTCTTTAAATACTGCATTTAAAATTTTCTGCATTTTGTTGTATTTTCTTTCCTTATTGTACGTATAGGGAAACGCCTTTGGATCTCTGGCCGTTGGTCCAAATAGCACATCTTGTAATGCGGCCCATCTTGCATTCAATAAAACCACGCATATTTTGTTAAGGACATATGGAGCCACGAATCAGCCCAATGATGATACCAGTCTTCCACACAAAAGCTTGAGGCCTGATTTGCCATATGATTCCTGATTTCCAAAAAGATTTCCTTGGGGCCAGGATATCCAATGACATGAGGATTAGTCCCGTTCATACCTATACCTATTTCAAAAACTCTTTCGAAAAGACTTTCCATGATCATACATGTCGTTCTTATGGAATACCAACTAATCATACTCATGACATTTCGGGCATATCATCTCAAACATGCATACCAGGTTGTTACGAGATTCGGACTTCTCCAGTAACCATTCTTATAGTATTGAGGAAGATGGAGACGGGGGTTATGCGTTTATCCGCAGAGATTGGAATGCTTTCGAAGAATCAGCGCCTCCTACTTTAGAAGAACCAATCATTGTTAATCTGGGAGACTCCGTGAATATCAATGAGGTCAAGATCGGGGGAATTTATCCCGAAATGAAAGGCTCGAGTTCACAGAGTTATTAAAAGAATATCAAGACATTTTTGCATGGTCTTACGCTGATATGCCAGGCCTGGATCCTAAGATCGTGGAACATGCATTACCCACGGATCCCGGTGTCAAACTTGTCAAGCAAGGCAGCAGACGGATGAAGGCTGAGTTGGAAGACAAAATTAAGGAAGAAGTCATGAAACTTCTTAGGGTAGGCTTTATTGAAGCTATCCCATACTCAGACTGGATTGCAAATATAGTCCCCGTCATGAAGAAGGATGGTAAAGTTCGGATCTGCGTGGATTACCGAGATCTGAATAGGGCAAGCCCAAAAGATGATTTTCCACTTCCTCACATTGATGTGTTGGTGGATAGCACAGCAGGTTATGAATTGTTCTCATTTATGGATGGATTTTCGGGATATAACCAAATCTTCATGAAACAAGAAGACAAACCAAAGACTGCTTTTACCACACCCTGGGGGAACTTTTGCTATAAAGTCATGCCATTTGGATTAAAGAATGCCGGGGTGACCTATCAGAAGGCTATGGTCACATTATTTCATGATATGATCCACAAAGAAATTAAAGTATACGTCGATGCCATGATCGCCAAATCCAAGAAAGGACAGGATCACATACAGGTGTTAAGAAAATTATTCGAGCGCCTGCGCAAATATAAGTTGAGGCTGAACCCTAACAAATGTGTGTTTGGGGCGAGATCTGAGAAACTTCTTGGGTTCATAG
The DNA here is from genome assembly GCA_021437785.1 of Rhodomyrtus psidioides. NCBI lineage: Eukaryota > Viridiplantae > Streptophyta > Magnoliopsida > Myrtales > Myrtaceae > Rhodomyrtus > Rhodomyrtus psidioides. Next base: position 12,942,729 of record JAILYB010000003.1, on the reverse strand, counting down.
TCAGTAACAGGGGCATTGAGATTGATCCTTCAAAGATTCAAGCTATCCACAATCTGTCAACTCCCTCCACAGTAAAAGAAGTGAGAAGCCTTTTGGGGAGACTGAACTATATTGCCAGATTTATCAATCAACTGTCTGATGTGGCTAAGCCAATCTTCAAATTGCTTAAGAAAGGCGCGAAAGTAACATGGGATGCTGAATGCAGCAGGGCATTCCAAATGATCAAGAACTATCTGATCACACCGCCAGTACTTGTGCCGCCAATTTCTGGTCACCCATTGACCTTATATCTGACTATACGGCATGAATCCTTGGGAGCCTTACTTGCCCAAACAAGCCCGATAGATGGTAAAGAAAGAGCCATCTATTACTTGAGTAAGAAATTCACACCATCTGAAGCAAAATATGCACCAGTCGAAAGGGCCTGTGTAGCAGCGGTATGGGTACTTCGCAAACTGAGGTAGTATACCTTACACCACCACATCCAGCTCATAACAGAGAACGATCCTGTCAAATACCTCTTGGAGAAACCCGCTTTAATCGGGAAATTGGCAAAATGACAAGTAATGCTATATGAATTTGACATCAAGTGTTCTCCACAGAAGTCAGTTAAAGGAAGAGCTATAGCTGACATGCTAGCAGAAAACCCATCAAACGGTGAGTCTCCTGAAGTGACAAGCACAGAAGGTCAAATTCTCAACTTAGCAGAAGACAAGTGGGTCATGTACTTCGATGGCGCTGTTAATCTATCAGGAGCAGGCACTGGGGCAGTACTGATATCCCCTGATGATCAACATTACCCTGTAGCGGCAAAAATAACTTTCCCTTGCACCAACAACATCTCAGAATATGAGGCGTGCATTTTAGGTCTACGATTGGCCATTTCCATGAAGATACCTAGATTGCAAGTTTTTGGAGATTCCATGCTCATCATTTTACAGACACAAGGAGAGTGGAAGACGAAAGATGCAAAGCTCATCCCTTATCATGAATACCTTGAAGAATTAATACTCGAATTCGAAGAAGTGTCATTCGAATACCTATCGAGATCCCACAATCAATTTGCAGATGCGTTAGCCACCCTTGCCTCAATGTTGCAAACAACTAGAGGGTTGGATATATAACCCCTAAGGATCGGCATAGTTGAAAAACCAGCTTATTGTATGCTAATTGAAGAAGAATTTGATGGGGAACCATGGTATTACGACATCAAGAACTATCTCTTAAAAGGAGAGTTCCCTGAAGGATGCTAACCAGGAGACCGGAGATACATAACCAAGACGGCCAGCAAGTTCTTTCTCAATGGACAAATTCTGTACAAAAGATCCTTTGATTCTACTCTATTGAGATGTGTAGATGTCAAAGAAGAAAATATTCTCTTGAAAGAGATCCACGAAGGAATATGTGGGCCTCACATGAACGGCCACATCATCGTCAGGAAGATCATGCGGCTTGGCTATTATTGGATGACCATCGAATCAAATTGCTGTCAGCACGTCCGGTCATGCCACCAGCGCCAAATATACGGTGATAAGATCAATGCACCCCCAAACGAACTACATCAAATATCTGAAGTTTGGCCTTTCTCTATGTGGGGCATAGACATGATAGGGCCTATTAATCCTGTGGCTTCAAATGGTCATCGCTTCATCTTGGTAGCGATTGATTACTTCACAAAATGGGTAGAAGCCAGCTCTTACAAGAATGTCACTGCAAGAAATGTGGCAAGATTCATCAAAAGAGACATCATATCCCGGTATGGTACCCCTCAAGCGATCATCACAGATAATGGGTCTAACCTGAACAACAAGATTGTCGATGATCTACTGGATCACTTTAGCATTCGACATCTGAATTCATCTCCTTACCGCCCACAGATGAATGGGGCAGTGGAAGCAGCCAACAAAAACATCAAGAGAATCTTGGCTAAAACAGCAGAAAACTACAGGGATTGGCACGAAAGGCTGCCCTTCGCCTTAATGGCCTACCGAACGTCGATCAGGACTTCTACAGGGGCAACTCCCTACAGTCTGGTGTATGGGACGGAAGCAGTTCTACCCGTAGAGGTTAAGATTCCCTCTTTGAGAATCTTATCAGAAGATAAACTCTCTGAGTCAGAGTATTTCAAACACAGATATGAACAGCTGAATTTAATAGATGAGAAACGTCTTAAAGCCATTTGCCATGGACAAACTTACCAGAAAAGGGTAGCCAGGGCGTTTAATCGAAAGGTCAAAACTAGAAACTTCGAAGTAGATGACTTGGTAATCAGGAAAGTGTTGCCGAGTACTACCCATCCAGGGGAAAATTCACTCCGAATTATGAAGGCCCCTACATTATCAAGAAGACCCTCACAGGAGGAGCATTAATTCTTGTAAACTCCGAGGGAGAAGAACTGGGGCACCCTGTAAATTCAGATGCTGTGAAGAAATATTACCCTTGAAATAAAATCAGATTCCGGTCATATGACTTACCTCGAATTGAGCCTACTCTTCATGATAGTCATTGCATAAGCATGTCATGCATCCATGCATACATTAGCATGTGTTCAATATTGCAGGACTCAAGGAAGCAAGGTCCTTAAAGGCAAATACCAAGAATGTCCAATGAAGATAGCAGACAGCAAAACGAAGAGCAGGAAACAATCAAAAGAAGGACACAAGAGAACGTTCCAAAATGAATAAAGCCAATTAGAATGCATGATCAAGAGGACTTACTGTCATGGTGACCAGGTACATGTTCTATTTCTCCAAAGACTGGGAATTTTAAGAAATTTTAGAACAACTTAATCATCTTGTGTTGTTAAGAGACGATGCAGATTTTCATGAATCTATCCATTTCCATTGGAGCGCATGATCAAGGGTAAGGTGTATCGTTCTAATTTTTCGAAATTTGAGAGCATATACCAACAGATTCCTTTTATGTTTTTCAGGGATCCCTGGCTACGCTAGACAGGTAAGTATTCATTTTCCTATCTCTCAGGTTTTAAGACTGTCAGAACCTTTTTTGCTAGAATTTGAAGGCTTCTTGGAATATAGCATGCGTTCATATCTCATGTCTAGAAAGACGTAAAATTCTCACAGTCATGTCATTGGCATTCATGTTTAAACTTGGAGGTTATCTGAACATGATTGAAATATGCATTGTGCATCATAAATCCCCTTGAGGGTAAGTTTTGGAGAAAGCGAAATGAACTTTTCCAACGAGAGTTGTTTAGAACTGTTTAAAAGGACGTTTCCTCAGACAAGAGGCAAGCTGCATCCAAACACGTCCCATACACACTTAAGAGATGAGTGGAGTGGTAAGGACAGCGAGACCTTGACCTTGACCTACGGAAGTAGGGGTTATTCGCAGTGATTACATGGATCGAGACGACGGAGGCATTCGTTTCTCTATCATAAATTACTACATGTGACCATTGATAACCCTTTGAACGGCGGTTTCTTTCTTTACCCATGTCAAGAACCACCCCACAATGGGGCAAACTGGAGGTACGTCTAGCAGTATCAGGAGATAAATGGTTAGAAGTTCTCTTGCTCAGACTTGCATCAATCTTCGTGTGTTGCTTGTCATTTTAACTTCTATGGTAATTCAAGTGCTTTAAGATGACGAAAATCATTCGTTTCTTTATCCTATACACTTTGACCCTTTGCACAGCCCAGTTGAGCTTATACGTTCGTTTCAAAAACCCGTTGGTGATCATTACATATTTCAAGATGGAAGCGACATCACTTCCCGAGCAGAAGAGTTCAGAATATTGGATTTATGGAAAATTCATGAATTAATGTTGGGGTGCTGAGATTCAAGCTGTACATCTAGCACACTCATTTGAAAATTATGATCCCCAAAAGAAAAGAAAAAATGGGATTTCAAAAAAAAAAAGAGATCCGATCTTGGGCATCAAGAAAAAGCAAAGTGCCTGGTAAAAGCAAGGCCAATGCCCGTCCAAATACTTGTACATTTGTGAATCATGTGTCTGATCTTGTAAATGCCAAAAGATGGCATGATACCTTTGTATAGGTCACTGATGAGATCTGGTTGTAAAAAAAAAATAAATGCTCCCAATCATGTCACACTCAAATGAAGAAAGCATAGACAAGATGTTGACACCGTCTCAACATGAAAGAGATATTCTCTAAAGACAAATGTGCACTTCGGAGACTGACAGTGCTCTTCAAAGACTATCAATACACTTCAAAGACTGAAGACGCTCTTTGGACCAGAAGGGGGAAGATGACAGCAAATCTGCAGTGATCACCAATGTTATAACCTTCACATATTCTGAGCCAAAAACAAGCCTTTTTTTGGGTCCCCAATCTTACCTACGTTACAACCCTGAAAAGCCTTTTCTGATTAAGGCACTTGAATTAACATAGGGTTTAATGTCTAAGCTTAGCTCGAAGAAGTTCGAGCAAGATTATTTCTTTCTCATTTTTGCAGGTTTCTTGACTTGTAAAACCGGAGCAGACATCGAAGACTTCTCTTCAAGAGCCTTGACTTGCGCGCAAGTCCCCCTTTGAAAACCGTTGACCAAGCCCAACATTATGGTCCCTTGGAAGTCCTCCTGATCAATCGAGGTGTATTCACTGCGAATGATCCTGAACCCTAGGCGCAGGTTTGATAGGAAATTCAAGTGCTTTCTTGATAAAAGACCATTATCTCAAAACAGTGAGAAGTCCTTTTTGATGAGAATACTCCAATGGACGTTTTAACCAAACTCTTTTGGGTAATTTCAGATTGTTTGATTCAAACTTTCCTCACAAGGAATTTTTTATCACTTCCGTATATTGCAAGGTGTTTTGGATAACCTCCAGCATCGTAATGCATTCATTGAAATTTGTCATGACTATGATATAAGTCATAAAGTGCTGTCAGTTTGACAAATAGATATCACTTAAAGACCATTGATGTGCCTTTGGTAAGAAAATTCTCAGATTGGAGCTTCTGTAAGATTCTCGATGACTTCGGCTCCTAAAACGGCTTGTATCACTCTAAGATACCTGGAGTCCCCAGATCCCAGAATGTCACCTCCCATGTCAAGAGGACAACCTTTAGAAATCATCTCTTCGTGAAATCCCAGTGTTACAGGTTGGAACTTTCTGCAGGATACCTGGAGCTCCCAGATCCCAGAATGTCACCTTCAATGTCGAAAGAACAATATTCAAGATAGTCTTTCTGCAAGGTCTCAAGTAGCCCCCAGATCCCGGAAGAATCTTATCAAAGTTTCTGCAGGTTTAAGTTTTCTGCAGGATACTTGGAATCCTCAAATCCTAGAATAACGCCTTGCATGTCGAAAGGACAATTTTCAAGATCAGCTTTCTGTGAGGTTCTAGGTAACCCCTAAACCCTGAATAGCCCATATGGTAAAGCCTCAAGGTTAGGCATACCTCACTTGTACAAATCCTAGTTAATTCCTTAGAATATAGGATCAAAATGTTCGACAATCCCTAAGAGACTGGTGCGTCATCCGTAGGTTCCTAGCAAATAGGAATCCTATTCTCGGCCTGATCCCCTTGAAGGATCAAAGTGTTCGACAATCCCTGAGAGACCGAGTGCGTCATCCATAGGTTCCTAGTAGAGAGGAGTCCTATTCATGGTCTGATCCACCATACGGATCAAAACCCCTGACAATCCCTAAGAGACTGGGTGCGTCATCCATAGGTTCCTAGCAGAGAGGAGTCCTATTCATGGTCTGATCCACCATACGGATCAAAACCCCTGACAATCCCTAAGAGACTAGGTGCGTCATCCATAGGTTCCTAGCAGAGAGGAGTCCTATTCATGGTCTGATCCACCATACGGATCAAAACCCCAACAAACCCTAAGAGACTGGGTGCATCATTCACAGGATTCTGGTACGGCCTACCATACAGGCTAGAGTTTAACCGCCCTAGGATACTCAAAAGACGAGTCCCTAGGTATTCACTTGAACCCACTATACACCGCGCATGCCGCACGAGCATCAGGCGGGTGATCAACAGGTAAAAGGCAGGTGGGTCTCTCTACTTTCTCTCTCACGTCAGCAAAAGAATAAGGAGCAGAGCGTTCACCAACGAGACAAGAGAGATTGAGTGTCAAGATTCGTTTTTTCTTTTTTCCAGTCGAGTCGGTCTAGACTCAGGTGTCACCTGTCTTTGAGCGAAATCTCTCACGAGATTCCTCTCAAAGAGGGGCATGTGTTGACACCTGATTTTTTGACCAAGTCTTTTTCAGCTTTATTTTGAAAAATCACAAAACAAATTCATAAAAAGTCAAAAAATTACAAAATCAACTTTGGTGGATTTGGCCAAGCCCAAGGAACCATTTTTGAACAAAAAATAATTTTTCATATTTTTCATATTTTTTAGTATTTTTAGAAAATAGGAAAATACTCAAAACAAATCAAGAAAAATAGCATTCGAGGCCCAAAAAATATGGAAAAATAGCTAATATTTTTATTTTTAATCCCTTGTATTTTTGACCTCACAAAAAGTTCAAAATCAGATTCAATTATGGGTGTTCCTTTGTAACCCATACTATTGAATTTGAGAAAAAAATACCAATTGAGTCTTTTAATTTGCAATTTTGGCATTTTTTAGGATCTTGACATCCATTCTAACTGTCCCTTACTGCAATTTAGCCCAATGTTTTGTACAAATTGCTCAATTGCACGAATTTGGCAAAATTACATACTAAAATTGCATTTTTAGTCCTTGAAAATGAGCATAATTGAAATTACTTTCAATTCAAGGGCTATCATTACAAATTGAACATGCTACCCAATGGATTTCACCATTTTAAATCGATTGACATAGGTGATTTGGCCCAATTTGATCATTTGAACCTTCAATTACATAGTTCCCCAATTTCCAATTAAGTGAAAATTTGGGGTTTTTATAGAAATTGATGTAAACTTTTGGGCAAAACCACATTTCTAGATAAAATCCATGCTCTAGATTCAATTTTGAGGTTCAATTGCAAAATTTTCCCATTAATTTGGGCTTAATTTGGAAAATGGTAAGTCGGAACCGGTTCTGACCGGTCAGATCGCCGGTCAGACAGGTCGAACAGGTTTGCTACAGTGTCATCGTCTTCCCTCAGAACCTGCGCAGATGAACAGTTCCAAGGGTGATTTCGATCCTCAAATTGAAGGCCAATTCGTGGATAATTGAACACGCAATGGTAGGCGTATTGTTGCCTATACTCCTACCTATCAATTAACACCGGTGGCGCCGCTCGACGTCGTCGGAGTAAAAGGCAATTTGCCGGTCAAGCCCCGACACCTGCAAAAGTCAACAACGACAAAGCTCAGATGAAATTAGTCCAAATTCGTGACAAATGCGATCACCAGAGGTCTCGAACGGAATGACCATTTGATACCCATCGATTGCCGGTCGACGGTGGCCATTTCGCACGTGTTCTCACGTGCGAAGGTCAACTGCCCAACCTCCCATTTCGGCGCCAAAATTCCCAAGAGCTATATGAGCTCATGATCGCTTTCTGTTGAAAAGGGTTGGTCGATTCAGTTGGCGGAGGACGAACTAAAACGTGCGAGAGAGAGAGAAAGCGAGAAAAAGCTCGTTCTCCGGCCCTTTGCCGTCGAGAACTTGAGCTCAACTGCAAGGCGCCGGTTGGGCCGTCCCCGGCCAGACCAAAGGCAGAAAAGATAGTTCGAAGTTCGCCCAGACCGCCAGAAAGCGATCGCCGCCGGCCGCGCCCCGCGAAATCGCAAGAACAGGTAAGGCCGAGTTTCGATTCTTGAACTGAGCTTCAATGGCGGTTCTAGCATTTCTTGCCTATTCTTTCAATTACTATGTGCGTTTTACTCCTTGAACATTACTAACCATTGTCGCATATCTTGTTTGCATCGATTTTGTCTTAACATACCTAATCGAGTCTTCCAATCCAACCTCCATTGTCGAACCACTGTTCATCTTTCCCCAGCCAAATCTGGGCTGAGCGAGCTCAATCGGAGCTCGAGGTGAGTTTTCTGAACCTCCAATGGCGCTGTTTTGTGATTGAATTGCTGCGATCTTAGATAAATTACTCGATCGAACTCCCTTGGCCGTACTCGGCACTTTGCATGATTCTTGCGATTCTGTGAATAAAATGTTACGATTCTTAGATATATTAAAATAGAGGTCATCGCGAGTCGATTGCCGCCGGTCTCGCTCTAATCCGTTAAGATTCCACCGTCGGATCATCGCCGGGGAGTCGTGGCCGTTCGTTCAGCAATGGTCGCGAGGTTGAAGACGATGCCGACCTGGCAGGTCAACTAGTCAAAGCGCTTAGGTGGCGGTAGATCATTGGTCCACGTGTCAGTACAGTCAGCTCGGCCGTTGGAGGTTGTTGTTCGAACGGGGAGATCCAACGGTCGAGGTTAATCGAGTCCAACAAATAGTGGCCGTCCGATTAGAAATTAGGATAATTCGAAAAATGATTTTAAATAGGAAATAAAAAATGATGGAAACGGCGCCGTATGGGTTAGTGAGGAAGCGACGTCGTTTAGGTTAAGTAGGAACGGACGGTCTAGATCTAATCCTATGTTTTAATCGTGGCCGTCGGTTCAAGTAGTTAGATCAGACGTCCCTGATCAGGTCTTCGTTTAATCCAGGCCGTAGATTTTAGTCAAACGATCCGATGGTTGTAGATTAGCCATGCGTTTCGATGAGGACCGTCGGATCAGAGTTGATAATTCGAAAATAAAAAAAGGGCGAATACGGCGTCGTTTTGGTTTCAGGCTTCGCGGGTTCGGGTCTGGGCCGGGTTCCGACCCAAGTGGGTAGGGTAGACCCGGCCCGAATAACATTTTTTTAATAAAAAAATCGGAAAATGATTTTAAAAAATAAAAAAAAATCAGAAAAATCCTAGAAAATCCAAAAAATGCTAGAAAATTTCAAAAATTCCAAAAAAATTTGGAAAATTGTGAGAAAATCCTAGACACTCCAGAAATCCCCAAAAATCGAGGATTGACCACAGACAACTGGTCAACCCTATTTTTGGGGTTTCTTATCCGTTCTTCCAAGACTTGACGATATTACCCTTTAGGGATAAGTCGCCTCTACTGTGTATGCAAGATAAGGCCGATAATGCCAATGTAAGAATTAGGGTCACTTAGACGACCAATTCTTAGTCTTGGGTTTTCGAGTCCCGTCCCTTTTCTCGAAATGACGATTATGCCCCTCAATGGGGAAATCATCTTTCTTGTCCCAATCGAGTCCCGAAAATTGCCCGAAGTTAGGGTTTGGGTCAGGTGGATGACCAACCCTAATATTCAAGAATTTCAGTTCTCATCTTTATCCAAAATGACGATTTTACCCCTTCTAGGGTAAAATCAATTTTAAAATTTCAGAAAAATCTTGAAAATTCCCGAAAAATAGGAAATGGATTGGATTGATAGCCAATCCTATTTCCCCTGTCTTTTGACTTCCCAATTCATCTAAAATGACAGATTTACCCTTGTCGCGACCCGTCCGGAAGCGGACGCGGCTAATGGATTACCGATCACGGGTCTTGGATCGGCGCGAGCCCTCCCAGGCCCATACCAAATCGCGGCGGGAGTATTCTTCGACGATAAGAGTCGATCGCTTTCGACCTTCAGTGTGGTCGTGGTGGCATGTGCAAATTGTGCATGCATTTGGAGTCGCCACCGGTCTTTCTTGGAGGGTAGACCGGAAACCTTACCGATCGATTGGGAGAGATCGATCAGTTCTACGGAACCAGAGATTTTGGGTTCGGGGACTTGGTTACGCTGGTGTCGTTACCAACGCCCTTTCGGTACCTAATGCGAGTGATTTTCCTAACTAGGATTTCATGCAGGCACAATTTTGGGTGAGGTAAGTCTGACTTTGCACATTAACCAGTTTAACATGCTCACGTAATCATAATAAATAAATAGATGTCAATCACATAAATATCTATCCTACGTGGTGATCATGGAATTATGATTTAATGGGTCTCGAGCCAATGAGACCACATATAATCATTTTAATATTTTAATAACGGAGAGCCGCTCTTCGCTTCTTCTTGGTTTCTTGAACTCTTCAAGAATTGGGCCCCAAAGAGCTCGCCGACTTAAAAGGCTCCTCCACGTAATCCTCGTAGCATTTACATCAACAATTGACTATGCTAAAAATAAAGATTACATGAAAAATAAAAGGAGTACGCAGCCTCCATTTAATAATTACAACCCCAAATATATAAATAATCATCATACATTCATATATACATCAATCACATTGATTAGGGATTTTTCCATGATCACCACCCTTTCACGTAAGTAATAAATTCACAATTTAAAACTTAGGAAGGCACAATAAAAATTCTACGTTGAATCATATTCCGAATTTTTACGTAAAATAAGATAGCCATAAATTTTCGATTCAAAATTGATTTAGTCTCAATTTTTGCTACGTTGATTAATTTATCATATAAAATAATCAATCTCCATTAGCCATGTAAGACGAACAATTCGTTAATACATATTGGCCATAGTATTGCAAAAATTGCAAAAAATCAATTAAATGCACGAAAACACCTAAGGATTGGCTCTGATACCACTGTTGGGATCCACGTAACACGTAGCGGAAATAAATAACAACCCACACATATATCTCCAGAGGCGTACTTCGTGCATTTCAATCGAAAAAAATCACAAAGTCTCAAAGGGAGTAAATAGATTACCTCTCGTAGCGTGCTTGAACGGAGGTGTCGGTTCGATGTTCTTCGATCTCAGCCTCCACAAGTGTTAGGCATCTAGCTCGGACGCACCACCAATTGACGAACGGGGAGACGACTAATAACTCCACAACAATTGTGCTAGCAATATGCGGAATCAATATTCCGAACTTGGTATATTTTGCTCGCTCAAGATTATGAGAATATAGAGAGTGTTTGTGTTCTTCTCTCTAAGCTCTCAAAAATTTGCACACTCTACAAAATGTCTCTCCCCTTCAACCTCAAAACTCTTGCCATCCTTTTATAGCCAAAAATACCTTCCAATAAATTGTATTTAAAAATAGCACTAACAATTATAAATTCTATCTAAAAATAGCACTCACAAATAAATGACATTTAAAAATAGCACTAACAATAGCACTCACAATTTATAATACAAAAATGCTATTTAAAAATAGCACTAACAATAGCACTCATAATTTATAATACAAAAATTCTATTTAAAAATAGCACTAACAATTATAAATTCTATCTAATAATAGCACTCACAAATAAATGACATTTAAAAATAGCACTAACAATAGCACTCACAATTTATAATACAAAAATGCTATTTAAAAATAGCACTAACAATAGCACTCACAATTTATAATACAAAAATTCTATTTAAAAATAGCACTAACAATTATAAATTCTATCTAATAATAGCACTCACAATTTATGATAAATAAATGCCATTTAAAAATAGCACTAACAATAGCACTCACAATTTATGATAAATAAATGTCATTTAAAAATAGCACTAACAATAGCACTCATAATTTATAATACAAAAAATGCTATTTAAAAATAGCACTAGCAATAACACTCACAATACAAAAATGCTAAAAAAGGCACTAACAAAGGTGTTAAAAATAATAACCATTATTATTATTACAAGAGTTAAAGAGGTTACCAAACAATACAAATATGCATAACGTATAAATACGTATGACGTATAAATACGTAGAGAATACGTATACATCCGTGAAACCGGGGACTAATTGAAAGAAAAATGTGCAATTAAGCCCTTTTGGTAAAAATTGATTAAATTGGAGGGCAAATTGACCTAATTGCACTTTAAGACTTTAGAATCCAATGTCATAGCTTATAAAAAGTGAGAATTGAAAACTAAAAGACTCGAAAATGATTTTTTTTAGGCTCGGTTCGGGTTTATGTTTGTGAAGGAACATAGTGACCCGAGCCGAATTTTTGAGATTTAAAGTGACACACTTGAAGAGGAAATTAAAACAAAATTATCGAATATTTTTGGGTATTTTTCTGACCACGAATGGTATTTTTCTGATTTTTTGGGTATTTTTATAATTAAATAAACTCGAAAAATATTAAAAATACCGAAAAATATTTTTTGTTCAAAATTGGTTCCTAAGGTTAAACCAAGGCTTCCAAAGTTGATTTTGTGATTTTATGACCTTTTTTGATATTTTTAATTAATTTTAAAGAATAAAAATCACAATAATAAATGGTAAAAAAAATCAGGTGTCAACAGCTGCCCCTCTTTGAGAGGAATCTCGTTAGAGGTTTCTCTCAAAGATAAGGTGGCACCTGATTCCTAACCGACTCAACTGGGAAAATAAGAGAAGAAATGTTATGACATCGGATCCTTAAGCCTATTGATAAAAGCTCAAATCAATCCCCGGTTTGCTCTAACAATTTGAACATGGGCTGGAGTGAGAGAGGCTTACCTGAAGCTCACCTGTCGGATGCTGCCGGTTGCGACGACTTTCAAGAAGATGCCTAGGACTCGTCATTCAGAATATCCCAGGGAGATTAAGCTCTGACCTGTATGGTAGGTCATACCATGATGGGATTCCTAACTTGTAGGAACCTAAGGAAGGCGCATCCCACGCTTTGGGATTTGCCAAGAATTTTGATCCGTATGGTGGATCAGACCTTTGTGTTGATCCTTACTGCGATATTTATCAATGAGTTGACCCTTATGCGGTTTCTACCATATGTGACCCTTCAGGCGGTTTCTACCATTAATGTGATCCCTCAGGCGGTTTCTACCTTGGTTTGACCATTCAGGCGGTTTCTACCTTGTGTTGACCCTTCAGGCGGTATCTACCATGTGTTGACCCTTCAGGCGGTATCTACCATGTGTTGACCCTTCAGGCGGTATCTACCTTGTGTTGACCCTTCAGGCGGTATCTACCTTTGATTTGACCCTTCAGGCGGTATCTACCATATTTTGACCCTTCAGGCGGTATCTACCTTGATTTGACCCTTCAGGCGGTATCTACCTTCATTTGACCCTTCAGGCGGTATCTACCTTTGAGCTGACCCTTCAGGCGGTATCTACCTTGTGTTGACCCTTCAGGCGGTATCTACCTTGTGTTGACCCTTCAGGCGGTATCTACCATAGTTTTGACCCTTCAGGCGGTGTCTACCATCAGTTTTGACTTTGAAAAGTGGTCTCATGACGAGGGTTCTCCACGTCCGATGAGACTGCCTAAATTATGAAAAAGGGGTCTCATGACGAGGGTTCTCCACGTCCGATGAGACTGCCTAAATTATGAAAAGGGGTCTCATGACGAGGGTTCTCCACGTCCGATGAGACTGTCTGATTTTTGAAAAGGGGTCTCATGACGAGGGTTCTCCACGTCCGATGAGACTGCCTAAATTATGAAAAGGGGTCTCATGACGAGGGTTCTCCACGTCCGATGAGACTGTCTGATTTTTGAAAAGGGGTCTCATGACGAGGGTTCTCCACGTCCGATGAGACTGTTTAAATTATGAAAAGGGGTCTCATGACGAGGGTTCTCCACGTCCGGTGAGACTGTCTGATTTTTGAAAAGGGGTCTCATGACGAGGGTTCTCCACGTCCGATGAGACTGCCTAAATTATGAAAAGGGGTCTCATGACGAGGGTTCTCCACGTCCGATGAGACTGTTTGATATTTTGAAAATGGGTCCTGGGACGAGGGTTCTCTACGTCTGATAGGACTTTTCTTTTAAAAGGGTTTTTCTTCCCCTTTTTTTGAGACCCCGAAGTTTGTCGGGAATTCAGTTTTTTGAAGCAGTGAAAGATTTTATTTTGACAAAACTTCACTTGAGTCTGTTGAGGCGACATTCTGGGAGTTGGGTTCTCCAAGTATCCTGCATAAGTTTGAGCCTGAAAGATTTTTCTTCACCAAGAAAACGTTAGTAATCTTTGGGAAGACCACGGCTGTCCATTTTGACAAAACCGTATGATTTAAGTTTTAATCATGAAATGTGCATTTTGATGCTGGGGGTTATCCAAAGCATTCTTGCAACATGCAAATGTGATCACAAATCCCTTGCACGGAAAATCTGGATCAACAGTTTGAAAATTCCAAAAAGAGTTTGTTCAAAACATCAATTGGAATATTTCTCGACAATGAGGTCTTCTCACCTGTTTTGCGATCGTGTTTTTTTATAGGGGATACACTCGATTCCCTACTAACCCGTGCCTAGGTTTTAGGCTCATTCGCAGCGCATACATTTTGATCGGTCGGGAGGTCTTCCACGGGACCGTAATGTTGGGCTTGGATATTGGTCTTCAAGGGGGACTCACTTTTGAGTCAAGGTCATTGAATGAAAGTTTTCACCATCTGCTCCGGGTTTACAAGTCAAGAACCCTGCAAAATGAGAAAGAAATAGTCTTGCTCGTACTTCTTCGAGCTGAGCTGTATGTTAACCCAAGTGTCTTAGTCAGAGAAGACTGTTTCAGGGTTATGATGTTGGTAGGATTGGGGACCGAAAAAGGCTTGTTTTTGGCCCAGAATTCATGACGAGTTTGACATTGGTGATCATTGCTGATTTACCTCCTGTCTTTTCCTTTCTGCATCTTTAGTTTTTGAGGTGTACAACCGATTTTGAGGTGTGCACCAGCTCTTTAGAGAGCGTCCCTTGTTGCATTCAGAGACCGACTCTCTCCATGTCTTTGTTCTGTGCTTGGCAGCATTTGGGGAGCAGCTTTTTTTATTTGACTCCTTTAAGAATTTTTTTTTTTTTTTTTCATCCAAGTTTCACTGGGGATCAAGCAAACAGCTTTCATGAGCATCGGCCTTGCTTTTACCAGGCACTTTGCTTTTTCTCGATGCCGTGGATTTTTCTCATTCATTTTTGAAATCCCACTTTTTCTCATCTTCATAGGATCGCGTTAGACCTATGATCAAAGGTCTAACAAGGTTAAACATTAACTTAGGAATTCTTTTGCAAACCCTAAGTCTTGAACTTCTTCGTTTCTGAAGTGATGCTGCATCCGTCTTGGAATGTGCAATGATCACCAACGGGTTTATGAAATGATTCTGCAGGCTCAACTTGGCTATGCAAAGGATTCGGTGTGTGGGATAGAGAAATGAATGCTTCTCATCATCCTATGGCACTTGGATTACCATATAAACAACACACAAAGATTAATGTTAGTCCGAGCAAGAAAATTTCTAACCATTTTCTCCTGATGCTGCTGGACTCACCTCCATTTTGCCCCGATGTGGGGTGGTTCTTGACAGGGTTAAGAATGAAAACCGCCGTTCAAAGGGGTTATCAACGGTCACCTGTAGTGTTTGGGGGATATGAAACGAATGCCTCCGTCGTCCCAACCCATGTAATCGCTGCGAATGGTCCCTACTTCCGTAGGTCCAGATTCTGCTGTCTTATCCGCTCCATTTCTCTCTTAAGTGTGTATAGGACGTGTTTGGACTAGGCTTTGCCTCTCATCTTTTGAGAAAACGTCCTTTTGAAAGTTTTGAACAACTTTTGATTGGAAAAATCTCTTTCGTTTTCTCCAAAAATTTTACCCGTCAATGGGATTTTATGATGTCCAATGCATGTTCAGATAACCTCATGTTTCAAAACATGAATGCCAATGAAGTTAGAATCCTATGTCTTTTCTAGACATCAGATTCTAAAAGCTTTTCTTTTCTTCTCTATTTTTTATTCAACATTTTCAATGGATTGGGGAAAGGGATACATACCTGTCCCCCGCGGCTGGAGATCCCTGAAAATGCGGAAGAAACATGTTATTGTTCGTTCATGAATTTTTCAAAAAATTAGAACGATACATCTTACCCTCGGTCGTGTGCCCCTGCGAGTGCACACAGGTTGTCAAAATTTGTCCTCCTTGATGGTGAGTCCCTATCAAGGATAAATAGCAAGTGTTAACTCATATTCCCAAATTGAAGACAAATTGGGACAATACAACTTTACTCTTGGTTCTCATCCCGTTCTGACGTCGCGTATTGATATGAACCACGTCTATCAAATCCGCTTATCCATGCTTGGAATATTTGCAATATCAATGGTTCAGCTGCCCCCGGTTGGGCAACGTCTGTTTTGTTATTTGAACAGATGGCTCCTTGGGTGATTTATCCACGTTTAACACCTGAGAAGGGAAAGAAATGAGACATTACTTTGGTATTCGGTTGAAGATCGTTTAGGAACGATACATCGTTTTACCAAATGGGAGGCTTCGTGACCAAACGTATTTCGTGCTGAATGGGGGTAGATCCCATTATGCTCCGCGGGTGATAGTCATCGTTCATGGAATTTGCTCCACGGATTAAGTGATTAATCCATGGCCCTTGGCTCGAAGACGTTCAAAGGGTAATGTTGACACTCAGAGCGGTTAGTTTTCAGCGTTAATTACAATGTTCCCGCGGGAACTTTACAACGAAATCCGTAACACATTCATTCGATGTATTCACCTCTCACTCTCCTGAGCCTTCTAATGATTTAGCACACGAGCTTCGAACCAGATGTCCGGTCGCCGGTACCGGTCACGACTGCGAAGATGCACTTGTTCCAAAATGCTTGACCCATAGGCTGAGTTGCTCATTCAGGAGATCGTCCGACCGCTCGAGTCGTCCAAGTTGAGCATCCTTAATTGCTGGTGACGGACTTCTCCCATTTTCGGCATGAACAACCTGGTTTCTCGGTTTATGCGTGATCCACACGCCGAGTTGCTCACTGAGGGACTCGCTTGAAATTTCAAGCCATTGACGCCCAAGTCGGGCATCCTCAACCGTTGGCGATGGGTTCCTCACACTACTTTCGACATGAACAACCTCACTTCTCGAGTTGGTATTTTCATCGTTGTCCAGTAGGTTTGTACCCGATGCTGGATTCGCCGTAGGAATAACACTAACGATCGGTTGGTGCTCAAATTGGGGAGTCCATACCTGCTGAAATTGTTGTACATACTCTTGGGGAGTACCAGGGTAACTCAGGGGGGAATTCAGCCGATCGAACCAAGAATAGATGTTTTCAAGGAGATCGTCTGAACCATCGAGCGACTGACACTCAGGTTGAGTATTGTCGACTATTGGAGAAGGAATCTTTTTGCCATTTTCGTCATGGACCACCTGATTCTTCGAGCCGGAATCTCCGTAATCGTCTCGCAAGATTGTATGTGCATCTCCTGCCAGTGTTAGATCCGCTGTAGGACTAGTATTAACGGCCAGTCGGTGCTCAGACTGGGGAGTCCCGATTTGCTGAAATTGCGGTACATACTCCTGAGGAGTACTGGGATAACCCATGGGAGTACTCTGATTGATGCCTGAACAATCGACCGTGTAATTGTCAGTCCCATCGGTGTTAAGAGGTGATTGGATGCTTCCTGCTTCATGAGGATTGCGATCACAGCCATGCTCATCGTTTAAACTTGAACTGCCTCTCTCTTGGTCTAGCGCCACTCGTCCATCTCTCAGTAGTCTTTTGTAGCACCAAAGGTGGTTCCTGACTTTATTTCTATCCAATTCCGGCATGTTCATGATCTTGAGTATGCGCGATGGGCGAGCCAAACTGATCCCTAACTGTTGAACTGCATCAACAAATTTGCTATGAAGCTCCGAGGTCCAATAAAACCTTGTTTTCTTGCTAGCCGAAGTAGGGTTGGCAACTCGGCGGCTACTCTTCGTGGAATCTGGTCGTGTTGAACCGCCTCTATCTTGGTCTAGCGACGCTCGTCCATCTCTCAGTAGTTTCTTGTAGCGCCAAAGGTGATTCTTGACCATATTTTTAGTCAGTCCCGGCACGTTCATGATTTCGAGTATGCGCAATGGGCAAGCAAAACTGATCCCCAACTGTTGAACTGCATCAACAAATTTGCTATGAAACTCCGGGGTCCAACGAAATCTTATTTTCTTGCTAGCCGAAGTGGTGTCAGCAACTTGGCGGTTACTCTTCTCGGAATCTGGTCGTGTTGGAGGTTGCTCTGGAGGGGATTTAGTGGTCTCAGATCGGCTGGTCATGATGGTGAGTTCATCATCGAGCGGACCCGACTTGTCATGACGCATGTTCCCTTCCACAATGGGCGTCGACTTTGACCTTATAGCACTAGTTTCCTCTTGTAGATCCTCGGCGGTACCCGCCTGTTCCGAAAGATGTTGCGAAGGGCATTGCAACAAATGAGCATTATAAACCCCCAGATCTGGCTCTTCAGTGAATACTCCGTCCGTGGGAACAGGGTTACCGCACTCCAGGCAAATAGCGATGCTTAGAGCTTTTTTGTACTGAGTGTTTTTTATTCGAAGCTTTTCATTTTCCTCCCTTACAACCGCTAACTCGTGCCGATCGCGTTGCTGCTTCAGCCGGGTTCGTTTGTTTTCAAACCAGCACTTGACCTTCCGAGGCTCCCACCCTATCTCCTGGCCCATTTTGATTTTCTGTTCCATGTCCGGATAGGGGTATTCCCTGAAAAACAATTCGAGTTTATGGACTTGACCTGAAGTGTTGCGTTTGAGATATTCCCCTTTCTGACGCTGATAACCGTCGCGGGTACTGTTCTCGTTAACCAAGCCGCGGGTTTCATCATTAGAAGGATCGGTCTCCATGGCCCTCGTGTCAGGTTCGGTCCTGAGATCTTCAAACTCTTCCAGCAGCTCAAGCTCGGAGACCTCCAAGTCTGGCGCTTCCAGTAAATGACAGAATCCCTTGAACATTTTGACCGGGATATCACTGTTTGATTTTCCGTTAACTCAGCTTTCTTTGTTCCTCCTTGGATCTTCACTTTCTCTGCAAATTCTGAGAGGTTAAAGGAGCCGGATCACCGTTCTTCGATCAAAGGTGATGGCTACCCGACGAGCGCTCTTCTCAATGTTTCGAGATTCCCACTTCGTCCTTTTGTGATGGCTACTTGACGAGCGTTTTTCTCAAGGCTTCGTAATTCCCACTTTGTCCTTTTTTGCTCTTTTCTACGTGAACGGAGCCTGAAGATCTCTTGCGTTGATTTCGCTTTGTCGAGCACTACGCTTGTCCCCCTGGCCCAGTCTCTAGAGTAACAAGCCTGCCCACCTTTCGGCGCCATTATGTTTCGTAAAACCCGAGATCACAGGACGGTGGTGGATTCGTGACTCATCGGGGATGCATTAACGAAACCCGCTTGGCTCTACTGCACATAAAATATTATTACCACTTCTCCCTGTACTCGAGCATTTATAAGGTGATAGATTGATGTCAAGAAGATTAACACTTTAGCCTTATCAGACTCAGCCTCTCAAACACTCTTCACATTCTCACTCTCTTCTCCGTCATTCCATCGCATATGGATTCCTCCTCTATGCCTGTTGCCTTACCTGAAGCTTCGACCCAATGGGAGAGATTTTACCACCTCTTGGGTAGGGGTTATGGCTACATAAACAATCATCCTGAAGCTGAGGTTGAAGTTCGTACTCTGATTCCGGCCCTGGATACTGCGTGTATTGAAGGTACGAAACTACAAAGGGAGTTTGTGATCTTCCCAACTCTCTTTAACAATTTCATGCAGGCTTACGAAGTTGCTAGCCGGGAGGTCACTTTGGCTGGTATCGTGCGAGCCCGTTATCAGGACCGAACTGAGTCCCTGATGTTGGCCATGCTGACGGCCGATAACCATAAAAGGGCTGTTGAATACGCCCACGCCCAGGTTTCGATGCTGGTCCGTGAGAGGGACAACTTGGTGGAGCGTCTGGCTCTTTTTGACACCGCCTTTGAGCAAGACCAGCACAACTTCGTGCTGAGGTTCCAGTGTGCCTGGTTGGAGGAAAGGCTTGAAGACCTGAGCATGGATATAGCTCGCGGGAGGGTGCTGGCTCATGACTTAGAGCTTGAGTTCGAGTACTATGACACCAAGGTGAACGAACTTAAGGAGAAATGTCGTCTCCTTTTCTTCAAGCTTGTAGACCTCGATTCCCGGAGTGTGGGTTGTAAGCAAGGCATGGATAGCATGGAGAGTCAGTTAAGCTTTTTTGTGATGCTTGTCAGAACTCATTTTGGGTTTACTGCTCCCCCTCAGTGATCCACTTGTAAACTTTCCTGCTGAATGAAATAAATGCGAGTTTGTTTATATATGCTCTTTCATTCTGCATTGTTGACTAGCCAAGAAAGGTTTTTGCTTTCGGATCTACGCGACTCCTTTTTCGCCTGTGTCAACAGATTGACTACGCATCATTCTCACAGCCCGACGCTTTATATTTGATTGACCTGAATGCCTCGTGAGAAATAGATTTGTAGTTGCTCGAAACTTAAAGATTGCCCCTGATTTTGCGGTCATTGCGTTTGGGGCCGCTAGTAATCTTTCACTTTCGAGCTCGATCACATTCTGCTAGTAACTCATGCTATCAATTCTGCCTTCACGCGTCGGGGCTGATTTTACCTTGAACTTAATAACAAGGAATTACCGTATACACACGAGATGACGTTTGCGAAAAACATTATGCAGAATCAACTCTAGCTATTGAAGAAACAAACGCATGCACCGATGAGAACTTTACAATAGGAGATACATCCTTCTCGCGTACATCCCCTTCTTTCTTGGGGCATGTCCAATGACTAACCAGTCTGGCCTCAGCTTAGGTGTGCCATTACCAAGTGCAGATCATGGTTGCCAACCTTTAATAGCTTCCAACTGATCGAACCAGGTATCAAGTCCTTCATCGAAGAAATCACCCGACCCCTCGAACGATTGATGTGTAGGTTGAGCTGCATCGCCCGACGGGTTCTTCGAACTGGAACCTCCATCTTTGTCTGGGATTATAAGAGGAGATTTGATCGATTGACTACCACAAGCATCTCCCACTTGGGGATTAGGGAAATAAGAGTGCTCCAAGCTTTCTCCCATTAGATCACCTGAAGCCATATGCTCTGATTGGGCAAACCCTTGAGCACTGGGCGTGGTGGGCTGATCTGCGACAGGATGAACACTGACTAGCTGCTGCTCGGACGGAGGAGTGCTTACTCGTTGCACTTGTGATGCGTGTTCTTGAGGAATATTGAAATGACTCGCGAGGATATCCTGATCAAATCCCCAATAGTCGTCCAGATTCGACCGGGCCTCATTTGTCATAAGGGTGCTGGGTTCGCAGCCGAGTCTATTGCTCGGATTCAGTTCTGCATAACGCTGTCCTAACGCCCTTCTGTAGCAACCAAGGTGATTCGCGACTAATTGCTTGGTAAGTCCCGGTACGTTCATGACCCTAAGTATGCTTGTCGGACCTATGAAGTCGAGTCCTATCTGTCGAACTGCGTCCAAGAACTTGAGATGAAGCTCCGGGGGCCAAGTGAATTTCTTCTTCTCGTCGTCCAGAGTGGCGTAGATAGCCTGCCGACTAACCTCTAACTCCTCTTGAACCGTATCTGATCTTACCGGAAGCTGTTGTGGAGGAGATTCATGGGCTTCGATGAGGTGACTCCGATCATAACGACACGTATCTTCTTCCTCCGAAGACACTGGTATAATTTCTGTAGGATCGATCTGCTCATGCGCGCCATTAGCAGGATCTGATTGTACCGGAGATGGCTCAAGGGAGCAGGGGGATAAATGAGCACCTTCCATCTTCGTAGAAGGCTTACTGGGGAACAATTTACTGAGGGTGGTAGGGCCACCGCAGTCAGGGCAGGTAATAGTACTGAGAATTTTCTCATACCACATGTTTTCCATTTGAAGGTTTTGGTTCTGCTCTTTTAGGGCCGTGATCTCCTTACGCCTGTGTTGGACACCTAGTCTGAAACGTCTATTCTGAAACCAAAAATGGATTCTCATAGGATTCATTCCCAGCTTCTGGCCCAATTCAATCTTTTGTTCCTCGTTTGGGCAAGGGCATTCATCGAAGAAAGCTTCAAGCTCCTGGATTTCTTTCCGAGCGTAGCGCTGGCGACTTTTTCTTTTCCGGGGTTGAGCGTCGTGGCCACTGCCGTCGTCACCACTGCGATCTTGATGTTCGTCACCGGCGATGTTGAGTTCCATGGCTTCGATGTCGAATCTGATTCTAGAGAATTTGAGGTCTTTCAACGAACTCGTCACTCGGGGTTCTCTGTTCTCTTTTGTATACTCGTTCTTTCGATTTGTTGCCTCCTTTTCCTCGAAAGCTAGGTCTGTTCAGCGTTCTGTTTTTGAAACGACGGAACTGTTTACCTCCTGCTCAGCTTTCCGACACGAAGGGGTAACCAAATCCTTCCGCGGCTTCTTCGATAGTAGCGCTCGCCTTTCACTTTTCCTCGATAGTCATGCCTGTTCAGCACTGTCTTCTCTTTTTAAGTGGCAGAGCTGTTCACTCGCCGCCCAGCTTTATGCGTGATGGAACAACACAATCCTTTCGCGGCTTCTTCGATAGTTGCGCTCGCCTTTCACTTTTCCTCAATAGTCATGCATGTTCAGCACTGTCTTCTCTTTTTAAGTGGCAGAGCTGTTCACTCGCCGCCCAGCTTCATGCGTGATAGAACAACACAATCCTTTCGCGGCTTCTTCGATAGTTGCGCTCGCCTTTCACTTTTCCTCAATAGTCATGCCTGTTCAGCACTGTCTTCTCTTTTTAAGTGGCAGAGCTGTTCACTCGCCGCCCAGCTTCATGCGTGATGGAACAACACAATCCTTTCGCGGCTTCTTTGATAGTTGCGCTCGCCTCCCTCCCAGCTTTAATAATGGCGAAACCGAATTTGTCAGGCCTGAAATTGCGGATCAGGACATGTCTGATGATTCACGGGAGGAGCAGCCCTCGCTTTACATTAATTAACCCGGCTCCACAAGCATTATTGCTGCAACTTTTCTCCACTCTCGAGACGCTATAAAATGCGGAGTTGGTGTTTGGGAGATTAACGCTCTCATATAATTTGCTTCCATCCTCTAATCGCTCCACTACACACATCTCCGTCGAAAATGGCTTCTTCCCAAGTTCACACTTTCTCAGCCGAAGCTTTGACTCGATGGAAAGAGTTCTATAACCTCTTGGGTCGAGGCTACGCTCACATAGCCGATCATCCCGAAACCGAGGATGAGATCAGAGTCATGTTCGGGGACCTGGACATCACCTCCCTCGAGGGTACCGCGTTGGGGAGGGAATACAATATTTTTCCAACGCTCTTTACGAACTCCTTGGAGGTCTACCGCGCTGCTCATCGGGGAGTTACCGTGGCTCGTGTCTTGCGAGCCCGTTATGAGGATCAGTCCGACCGCCTAGCGTTGGCTGACTACCTGGCCGATAGTCACAAAAAGGCTGTTGAGTTCGCCAAAGAGCGGGTTTCGACATTGCTACGCGAGAGGAGGAATCTGGTGGAGGACTTAGCTCTATCTCTGGCTACCTATGAGCGCGATCGACGTAATGCCCTGCTAAGGAATCGGAGCGAGTGGCTGGAAGAAAGGCTCAACGGCATAAACGAGGATATAACTCGTGAGAATGGACTTGTTCGGGACTTGGAAGCAGTCGCCGAAGATCACGAGACTCAGGTTGTTGCAGTCAATGATGAACGCAAACGCCTCCACCTCAGGCTTGCGGACCATGATACGCGGAGTGGTGCGTATAAACAAAGCATCCATAACCTGGAGGGCCAGCTGGGCTCCTTTGTGTCGTTGATTAGGGCTCACTTCTGCTTTACTTTTCCACCCCAATGAATTGTATGATCTGGTTTGGGCAAGAATGAATGAAAGCCCCTGTGTTTGTTTTAGCTTTTATATGATCCATTTCTTCGAGCATCCGGACATCTTAGACTTGGATGAGCCGATCTATAATAAGTCGAGTAGATGTGTTCTGATTTTCTAACTCACTCATGGTCAGATGAAAGAATAGCCTCAGACTTATCCAAGAAAAGATTTCTTTATGCTACTTGTTTTTCACCTGCAAATGAAAAGACCGAGTCAAAAGGAATAATCTGAAAAAGAAAGCATAGACCCCTTTCAATCTTATGCTTGCTCGTAATTAATAATGACAAGAACTTTTACAAGGGTTTTAATCTTGTGCGAAAAGTTTTTATCAATATTCCTCGAAAGAAAGCATACTATTGAAAGGAATGTAATTCACGATAATTGCTTTTGACCAATATTCAGAAGAGCGAATTAGTCAAAAATGCAAGGCATAACGACGTGTTTTTAAATTTAATTGAAGATACGGCATCCAAATCAAGGCCGTTTTGTTAAGAACGAGAGCAATTTGGACATCTATCTCGTCATTAAATTCGAAATAACGTCAATACTCTTGATCAATTATCGTGGATTACTTAGTGACGTATGACATGCATGGACCAATTCAAGTGTATAATTCCTTCTAGCGAAATTGGGGTTGGATTACCCTGTACGACCAAAAAGGTCGTGTAAGATTTTCAACTTTAGTTTCCTCTAAAGGAATTATAAACTTGACTTGGGAGTATTCGGATGATTAGAGAAAATGCCACTATCACATTCCCATGACCCGTCAAAAGAAATACAACCGAGTTCCATCTGAATGTATACATCAATAGATCCCTAATACAATCACTCTAAGGGGTGAGATAGAGAAAACCTCGATAAAAATAAACCCTATACAAGAGGACTAGTAATGGAAAATGAAACCAAGGAATGTGATCCTAACGTTTAAGGATGCCCCAAGTTCGATCTGTGACTTCCGGATCACTTGCCCCAACTCGTCATCTTCATTGGACGATATCTCAATAATGTCCATAGTAGGCTCCTTTGTTGCTCACTCGGTGTTCGCCATGGGATATCATCCTCCTCGTCTTCTATCAAGGACGTTTGGGAAAAACACATGCATCTATCCTTGAAATGGCATTTAATCTAATCACCAGAATGCAATGAATGAAATGCCTATATTTATATGAACTGTAATAGTTTTGAGGGATAGAGAGTCTTACCAACCCAACTCGTCGACTTATGTGCGATTTTAGGTGTACCAACCGCCCAAAGACATGCGCATGAGACAAGTGATGGTGAACTTCTAAAAATCAGAGGGTTTGGCACCTAAGGTTAAGGTTCCCACCTCGAGTTCTAGAAAGAGCCGATTCCATTGCACAACTATCGTTGCATTGGGACTCAATCCATAGTTCGAAGCGAGCGGAATTGAGAAGTGGATTACCCCGTGTTTTTCCTCACGGAGATTCCATTTTCAATTCCTCTTATTGTGTTCCTAAAGGCGGCGCCTGGGGTTTTAGGCGCGGTTGTGTGTGTCCATGTGTCGTGATCATCACAATGCAAGTCATGCACAACAATTTATCAATCAGCACTTCAAATCATCCACACAACATACATTCCTACGCCACACCTGCGTAAAATAAAGTTAATCACAGACTACACCCCTTATTACTCCAATCTGCAAAAACATATAACACCTATCGTGAGCGGACTTACCTCACCTTCAAGAGCGCCTGTAGGGTTAGAAAAATCACTCAATTTTTATTACGGCCTAAGTCCACTTGAGGTCTAGAACCATAGTTTCTAGAACAAGTCCCCAGTGGAGTCGCCAGCTGTCGCGACCCGTCCGGAAGCGGACGCGGCTAATGGATTACCGATCACGGGTCTTGGATCGGCGCGAGCCCTCCCAGGCCCATACCAAATCGCGGCGGGAGTATTCTTCGACGATAAGAGTCGATCGCTTTCGACCTTCAGTGTGGTCGTGGTGGCATGTGCAAATTGTGCATGCATTTGGAGTCGCCACCGGTCTTTCTTGGAGGGTAGACCGGAAACCTTACCGATCGATTGGGAGAGATCGATCAGTTCTACGGAACCAGAGATTTTGGGTTCGGGGACTTGGTTACGCTGGTGTCGTTACCAACGCCCTTTCGGTACCTAATGCGAGTGATTTTCCTAACTAGGATTTCATGCAGGCACAATTTTGGGTGAGGTAAGTCTGACTTTGCACATTAACCAGTTTAACATGCTCACGTAATCATAATAAATAAATAGATGTCAATCACATAAATATCTATCCTACGTGGTGATCATGGAATTATGATTTAATGGGTCTCGAGCCAATGAGACCACATATAATCATTTTAATATTTTAATAACGGAGAGCCGCTCTTCGCTTCTTCTTGGTTTCTTGAACTCTTCAAGAATTGGGCCCCAAAGAGCTCGCCGACTTAAAAGGCTCCTCCACGTAATCCTCGTAGCATTTACATCAACAATTGACTATGCTAAAAATAAAGATTACATGAAAAATAAAAGGAGTACGCAGCCTCCATTTAATAATTACAACCCCAAATATATAAATAATCATCATACATTCATATATACATCAATCACATTGATTAGGGATTTTTCCATGATCACCACCCTTTCACGTAAGTAATAAATTCACAATTTAAAACTTAGGAAGGCACAATAAAAATTCTACGTTGAATCATATTCCGAATTTTTACGTAAAATAAGATAGCCATAAATTTTCGATTCAAAATTGATTTAGTCTCAATTTTTGCTACGTTGATTAATTTATCATATAAAATAATCAATCTCCATTAGCCATGTAAGACGAACAATTCGTTAATACATATTGGCCATAGTATTGCAAAAATTGCAAAAAATCAATTAAATGCACGAAAACACCTAAGGATTGGCTCTGATACCACTGTTGGGATCCACGTAACACGTAGCGGAAATAAATAACAACCCACACATATATCTCCAGAGGCGTACTTCGTGCATTTCAATCGAAAAAAATCACAAAGTCTCAAAGGGAGTAAATAGATTACCTCTCGTAGCGTGCTTGAACGGAGGTGTCGGTTCGATGTTCTTCGATCTCAGCCTCCACAAGTGTTAGGCATCTAGCTCGGACGCACCACCAATTGACGAACGGGGAGACGACTAATAACTCCACAACAATTGTGCTAGCAATATGCGGAATCAATATTCCGAACTTGGTATATTTTGCTCGCTCAAGATTATGAGAATATAGAGAGTGTT
Organism: Rhodomyrtus psidioides; assembly: GCA_021437785.1. Taxonomy (NCBI): domain Eukaryota; kingdom Viridiplantae; phylum Streptophyta; class Magnoliopsida; order Myrtales; family Myrtaceae; genus Rhodomyrtus; species Rhodomyrtus psidioides. Next base: position 12,915,909 of record JAILYB010000003.1, on the reverse strand, counting down.
TGTGTTCTTCTCTCTAAGCTCTCAAAAATTTGCACACTCTACAAAATGTCTCTCCCCTTCAACCTCAAAACTCTTGCCATCCTTTTATAGCCAAAAATACCTTCCAATAAATTGTATTTAAAAATAGCACTAACAATTATAAATTCTATCTAAAAATAGCACTCACAAATAAATGACATTTAAAAATAGCACTAACAATAGCACTCACAATTTATAATACAAAAATGCTATTTAAAAATAGCACTAACAATAGCACTCACAATTTATAATACAAAAATTCTATTTAAAAATAGCACTAACAATTATAAATTCTATCTAATAATAGCACTCACAAATAAATGACATTTAAAAATAGCACTAACAATAGCACTCACAATTTATAATACAAAAATGCTATTTAAAAATAGCACTAACAATAGCACTCACAATTTATAATACAAAAATTCTATTTAAAAATAGCACTAACAATTATAAATTCTATCTAATAATAGCACTCACAATTTATGATAAATAAATGCCATTTAAAAATAGCACTAACAATAGCACTCACAATTTATGATAAATAAATGTCATTTAAAAATAGCACTAACAATAGCACTCATAATTTATAATACAAAAAATGCTATTTAAAAATAGCACTAGCAATAACACTCACAATACAAAAATGCTAAAAAAGGCACTAACAAAGGTGTTAAAAATAATAACCATTATTATTATTACAAGAGTTAAAGAGGTTACCAAACAATACAAATATGCATAACGTATAAATACGTATGACGTATAAATACGTAGAGAATACGTATACATCCGTGAAACCGGGGACTAATTGAAAGAAAAATGTGCAATTAAGCCCTTTTGGTAAAAATTGATTAAATTGGAGGGCAAATTGACCTAATTGCACTTTAAGACTTTAGAATCCAATGTCATAGCTTATAAAAAGTGAGAATTGAAAACTAAAAGACTCGAAAATGATTTTTTTTAGGCTCGGTTCGGGTTTATGTTTGTGAAGGAACATAGTGACCCGAGCCGAATTTTTGAGATTTAAAGTGACACACTTGAAGAGGAAATTAAAACAAAATTATCGAATATTTTTGGGTATTTTTCTGACCACGAATGGTATTTTTCTGATTTTTTGGGTATTTTTATAATTAAATAAACTCGAAAAATATTAAAAATACCGAAAAATATTTTTTGTTCAAAATTGGTTCCTAAGGTTAAACCAAGGCTTCCAAAGTTGATTTTGTGATTTTATGACCTTTTTTGATATTTTTAATTAATTTTAAAGAATAAAAATCACAATAATAAATGGTAAAAAAAATCAGGTGTCAACAACCCTTTCGAGGTGAATTGTCTCCGAATTGTTCAAAATTACGATTCTGCCCCTCATTGGCGAATCATGTCCAAATCACTCTTAATCCTCGATTGATATTTCTCTAGGCTAATAGGGCCTCATTAGGGATGCCGTGCTGATTTCATGTGTTTTATCCGTATGTACTGGATCCTTGATTTGTGCATTTATTTCTAATGATTGTGAGTGATAGGGTAGCTATTCCCATCTGCATGAACTCCTAGATTTAGGATCTGTACCCCACTCATCTGTATGAAATCCTACGATCAGATAAACCATTCAGCTTCGGTACCGAAAGGGCGTCAACTCTGACAGTTGACGTAACTAAGTCCCCGAACCCACTTCTCTAGTTTTCGCAGAATCGAATAGACCACTCCCAACTGTTCGATAGGGTTTCCGATCGTACCCTCCACGAAACGATTGGTGGCGACTCCTTGGCATGTACACTTATCACATGTCACTAGACCACACTGAAGGTCGACCACGTATATCCAACAGTTGCGATTTGGGTAATGGACCTTGGGAGAGGCCCGCGTCCGATCAAGCCAGCGATCGGGCGGCCCATTAGCCCTCTCCGCCGCGAGGGGGAAGGTCGCGACAGTCGGGTCGGGTTTGGGTCGGGTCGAATATGGTCCGACCCATATTGACCCATCTGACCCATATTGACCGATATTTAATGACCCAAACCCGACCCGACCCGCGACTGACCCAAACCCGACCCAACCCGTTTTGACCCATATTACCAAAACACAACAATTTTTTTAAAAAATAATATTACTAAAATAGTTCCCGACCTCGGTCCTGGTCCCGGCCCCGGCCACAGTCACGGCCCCGGCACCGGTCACGGCCCTGGGACCCCGGACCAGGCCCTTGCCACAGCCCCGGCACCGGCCCTGGTCCCGAGACCCGACCCCAGCCCCAGTCCCGGGACTCAGCCCCGGGACTCGGGTCCCAGCCCCTGCCCCCGCTCCCGCTCCCTCCCCAGCATCGGGACCCGGACCGGGACCCAGACCCGGCCCCGGCCTCAGCACCGAGACCCGGCCCCGGACCCGATCCCGGGACTCGGCCCCGAGGCCCGGCCCCTGACCCTGCCACGGACCCGGGACCCGGCCCCGAACCCGAACCCGGTCCCGGGATCCGGCCCCGAACCCGGTCTCGGGACCCGGCACCCGACCTGGACCCGGCCCCCAGCCATGGACCCGACTGCGGAACCGGGACCTGGCCCCGGCCCCAGACCCGGCCCCGGTCCAAGTCCCGGTCCCGGTCCAGGCCCCGAGACCCGCCCCGACCCCGAACCCGGTCCCCGGAGCTTGCCCCGGCCCCGGACCCGGCCCTGGCCCCGGACCAGGCTCTAGCCCCAGACCCTGCCCCGGACCCAGCCTCGGACCAGGGACCCGGTGTTGACACCTGATTTTTGATCAGTCTTTCATAGTTTATTTTTAAAAAATTCATAAAAAATCTATAAAAAGTTAAAAAAAATTAAAAAATCATCTTTGGTAGCCTTGACCAAGCTAAAGGAACCATTTTTGATAAAAAAAAAATAATTTTTCATATTTTTAAATATTTTTTAATATTTTCCAAAAATAGAAAAATACATGAAAAATGAAGAAAAATAGCGTTCGATGTCGTAAAAATATAGAAAAATAGTCAATATTTTTATTTTAATTTATTTTACATTTTGAACTTATAAATAGTCAAAATTCAAGTTCAATTGCATGTGTTTCTTCACGACGCATAGAGTTGAATTTGGCAAAAAAATGTCATTCGAGTATTTTAATTTGTAAATTTCTACATCTTTTTTAGTCTTGACGTCCAATTAGATCGACCACCATCTACAATAAATGCCCCTTGCTGAATATTTTCGTTTTTGTTTCACATGATTTCATGATGTAAAACGCCGAGTGGATCCCTAAATATAATCGGGTCGGCATGAGCTCGATAGCTCGTCCAAGACCAAATCAGGGCACGACGAACCCAATGTGAGTACTCTCGAACTCCTTCGATGCTTCCTAATGCTTTTCTTAGGTTAGATCGTGTGTAGAATGGCTAGGACAGCTAAATCATTCTTGAGCTGTGATTGATAAATAGGGCCTTACTAGGAATGTCATGTGATTTATTTGCATATCTAGATTTCTTGAGTTGCGCATTTTATTACTGATTGTGATTGCTAGGATAATCACTCCTATCTGCATGAATTTTTAGATTTAGGGTTCATACCTTACTCATCCGCATGAATCTCAGGCTAGAAAATTCAGTCAACTTAGGTACCGAAAGGGCGTCAACTCTGACAGTTGGTGTAACTAAGTCCCCGAAACCATTTCTCTGGTTCTCGCAGAATTGAATAGAAACTCCCAACTATTCGATTGGGTGGTCCAATCACACTCTAAAAAAATGATTGGTGGCGACTCCATGGGATGCACACTTAGCACATGTCACTAGACCACACTGAAAGTCGATCACGCATACCTCCGTTGCGATTTGGGTAATGGGCCTTGGGAGAGGCCCGCGTCCGACCAGACAGGACGGCCCATTAGCCCTCGAGAGCCTGACAACCTCAAGAGGGTCGCGACACCCGGCCCCGGTCCCGACCTCGTCCCCGGCCTCGGCGGCGGGACCCGGCCCCAGCCCCAGCCCCGAACCCGGGACCGGGCCCCGGCCTCGGACCCGGACTCGGACCCGGTCCCGGTCCCAGTCCAGGAACGGACCCGACCACAGGCCTCGGACCCGGTCCCGGGACGCGACCTTTGACCCCGGACCCGGCCCACGCCCCGAGACCTTGCCCCGGCCCCGGCCACGGCCTCGGCCCCGGCCCTGGTCCTTGCCCCGGGACTCGGCCCCGGTCCCGGCCCCGAACCCCGGACCCGGACCCGATCTCGGGACCCGGCCCCGAGACCCGGCCCCGAACCCGGTCCCGGCACCCGGCCCCGAACCCGGCCCCGAACCCGGTCCCGGCACCCGGCCCCGAACCCGGTCCCGGGACCCAGCCCCCGACCGGGACTCGACCCCCGGCCCCGGACCCGGAGCCGGGACCCGACCACGGCCCCGAACCCGGTCCCAGGACCCGGCCCAAGCCCCGGTCCCGGCCCCGTCCCCGGCCTCAGCGCCGGGACCCGGCCCCGGCCCCAGCCCCGGACCCGGTCCCGGGACGCGGCCCCTGGCCCCGGACCCGGCCCCGACCCCGCCCCGAGACCTTGCCCCGGCCCCGGCCTCGGCCCCCGATCCCTGCCCCGGGACTCGGCCCCGGACCCCGGACCAGGACCCGATCCTGGGACCCGGCCCCGGACCCAGCCACGAACCCGGGACCCGGCCCCGGCCCCGATCCCGGTCCCGGGACCCAGCTCCCGACCGAGACTCGACCCCCGGCCCCGGACCTGGGACCCGACCACGGCCCAGGACCCGGCCACCAGCCCCGGACCCGGCCCCAGCCCTAGGACCCGGCCCCGGCCCCGCACCCGGCCTCGCACTCGGACCCCGTCCCGGGACGCTGCCCCCCGGCCCTGGACCCGGCCTCAGGACCCGGCCCCAGCTCCGGCCCCATCCCCACCCCCAGCCCCGGCCCTAGGACCCGGACCCGGCCCCGACCTCGGCCCCAGCCCTGGGACCCGGACCAGGCCCTCGCCTCGGCCCCGGTCCCGAGACCCGACCCCGGTCCCGGACCCTGTCCCGGGACGCGGCCTCCGGCCCCGGCCGCAGGACCCGTCCCAGGCCCCGGGACCTTGCCCCGGCCCCGGCCCCGGCCCCGGCCCTGGCCCCGGACCCCGAACCCTGCCCCAGACCCGGCCGCAACCCCTGACCCGGACCCGGGACCCGGCCCCAGCCCTGGACCCGAACCCGGGACCCAGCCCTGAACCCCGGACCCAGCCCCGGCCCCGGACCTGCGACCCGGCCCTTGATTCGGCCCCCGGCCCCGGACTCGGGACCCGACCCTGACCCCGCTCCGGGACTCGGCCCCGGGTCTGGGACCCGGCCCCGGCACCCGGTCCCGGAACCCCCCTGGCCCTTGAACCCGACCTCTGGACCAGGCCCCGGGACCGGGTCCCAGTCCCGAGACCATTTGTAACTTGTGGAAGGATGTTGTCCTTATGAGTCGAAAGTGGGTCAATATGGGTCGATAATGGGTCAATGTGGGTCGAAAATTGATTTAAGTGTGACCCATTGTTAACCCATTTTTAATGAACCTTTTAAAAGTTAATGACCCATATTTGATCCATATTTTATAAATATGGGTCAAATATGTGTTTGTGACCCATATTGCCACCTCTATTTCAAGCGGAAATTCTTCGCTCCATATATTTTCTAGATTGGGAAGTCCAGACATAGTCAAGGTCTGCAAGGATGGGATTGAAACCTGGCGGACAAACCCGTCAGCAATAGCATTAGGAAAGACAAGCTGGATTTTATACATGTTTTTAGCAGGTTATTCATGACTTTTCCATTTACAAAAATATTTGATAGACAAAAGCTACTTTACGACCCCGAAAGACAACCACTGGGCTTTAATTTTGTTTACGATTTACTAACAACAAGAGAATTACAGTCGTCAAGAATTAGCTCTCGTTCATTTTACTAATGACAACGGAAATTAATGAACCATAAAGCAAAAAGTAGTTTCAAGGTAAATTACTTCTTAAAAGTTGAACTACTCCTGCTAGGAAATAATTTACTGTCTCACAAGGGAAGATTACTACCTTGAAGTAATTTAGCGGTTTCAAAGAGTAATTTACTACTTCACAAGGAAAAATAACTATCATAATAGTCTAATTACTCAAGTAACTTCCTCCTGTCACCCCTGGACCCTCCCAGCTAATTTATGCATGAAATATCATATTTTTATCCAACGATGCCCAGTAAGATGTTGTATCTTATCAAATGAGACGACGATGTTCTCATTGCTTATTATAATATGGTCGTATCTCCTCGAGTATGGTAATAATCGGCTCTTCTTTGTGGCTACGTACTTCCTCCTATCATTAGAATTAACTTCCCGGGGCATGGATTGTCTCCTACGATCCTTGCATAAACATGTAAAGTTGCTAGAAATCTCCATCGATACAACAAATTCTAACTTCTCCGTGTTTCGTTCATTGGACTATTATCATCTCGACAAGCCAACCTTCGAATTACGACTACCGTCGCTGCCACCTCTTTACAGTGTTGGAGAGGTTCATCACAGTTCGAAAGAAATATTTGCAGATCTGGTTTCTAACAAAAAAAATATTCACAATTTAAAAGTCAATTATGATATGGTCGACTTCATGAAGAGATAAAGTTTTAGTAGCCTTTTAAATATATCCCAAGCATTTAAAAAGTAACTCATAACCTATACCAAACTAAATTTATGTGGATTTCATACAACAAGTTGGATTTCTGAAAAATGAAGAGAAACAGGAGATTGCTTTATCTAATGGACAAAGAAGGCGGATAAGGTAAATTGGAACCGAATGAACTGAAAATAACAATATGAATATGCATTATAATCTACGTCACATCTAATTAGCAATTAATAAGTACTATATTATTTTGATAGAAAGTTACCTGTTGCCCATTGAAGAATACAGCTTGAGTGCCAATATGTTTATCTAATGAACCACTCGAAGGAGCCCTCCTCGCGGTTGAAAAGTTTTCTATACCTGGCAAGTCACGCAACTCCAATACATGCAAATTACGCAACTCAACTTTGCCACATTCATCCGCTTGTCCAATCTCCCTCGTTGAGTCGCAATCGATAACTCCGATCTCTTCAAGCTGTGGAAGTTCTCTCAGTAATGAAAGAGGCAACAGAACTTCCATCTTACGACAACGTTCGACTCGTACTACTTTTAACGTACTGAACGACATGGAGGAGATATGATTGTGGGATATCTTCTCCATGTTGATGAGATCCTTGAGAACTAACGACTCCAACATCTTAAAAGCAGTGTCGGAAGGCCATTGGAGGATGTAATGGACTGAGGGACTATTCTCGACATGTAGATGCTTCAATTTTGGAAAACCTTTTGGGGATAACTCGCCAATACTTTTAGACCCGTTCAATCCATCCAAGTACAGATCGTTAGTTTTATCCAAGGTAGTTCGTACACATCCTTTCTGGAGAATATCGTTCATTGGATTCAACTTGAGCTTCAATGCCGTTGATGCTTTGTACTCGCTTGACCAGTGCCGCGTACTGCCTATTTGGATTCTATACTTGGTTAATTTCTGTAGGTTTAAATCCTCAGGCAGGACACTCGGATCAGGAATTGATACATGTAGAACGTAGAGATTTATCATGTTATTCAACTCAATAAGACAGGCATTACTCGATGGAGTTTGCTCCATGGCATTCCATTGATCAAAGCTATTCTCCACGTACAACTCCTCCAATTTGATCAAGCTCCCTAGCACACCTGGTTCAATTACCTGAAGCCGTGAGCAATTGTTCAAGTCTAATAGCCTTAGCTCTACTAATTGCCCGATTTCTTTCGGCAATCGATGAATTTTGGAGTTCACAAAGCTGAGAATTTGTAGCCCTTTCAGGTTGCCAAGACTAGCTACATCATCTACGGAACAACCATCCAGACATAGGGTGTGTAAATTCTCCAAGAGTTGAAACGACAATGGCGAATGAACGAGATGTATCCCTGTGAGATTTAAGACCGCGAGTTTCCTCATAGAATTAAAATATGAGCCTGGAACATCAAGAGATTTGTTGTTCACGAACAACAAAAACATCTGCAATTCAGGGCAATCTATTTCTTCAGGAAGCTCCTTCACGTCAACGTGGGGAAAGCATATTGCCCTACAACTTTTGAGCTTGTCCTTGGACAGCTTTGCGATAGACTCATCCTTCAACACAAGAAGAGGGTGATGTTTTGAAATGATCGAGACAACAAACTCACGAGCCAAGTCATGTATCTTGAAACCATCATCTTCTTCACTGTGTAACAACAGGGAGGAGTCTTGAAGAGTTTTGATCAGTTTGTTCAACCTATTTCTAGCATCGTCCATGCTACTTTCTGTTAGAGTTTTCCTAAGTGTGGGCTTATATTAATTGAGATTATAATTACCATTATACGGTATTAATTTACCGTTAACGGGGTTAGTCTAATAAAGTGAGATATAAGGATTCTTAATTAGCCTAATATGGACCTGGCTGGTGTGGGCCGAGTTCGGCCCGGCCTGTGATGAGAGGGCCCGGCCAAATGACTCTATAAATAGGCTAAGGCAACCCCCCTCTAACCCTAACTCTCCATAATTCCACACACTCAACTTCCTTGAGAAGTTGCTTCACTAAGGAGGTTGTTTCCTCCTATAAAGTCAAGTGAAGGTGAGGGTGGTGGTCTCATCGACGCCAGGATTCCGGAGGGTTATAGAGGTGACGCGCCTAAGCCGAGGAATCGCCGGAGTTCCGCCTAAAGACCGGCGAATCCAAAACAGGTACACAAGCTCGTCTCTTTCGCTGTACGGCATCCGATTCTCTGCTATGGTAATCCGGGGAGTGCCGTGGTAAAGTTTCTCACGGCCAACATGTGGTATCAGAGCCGCCATAGCGAAGATCGGGACCGTACTGTGTTTGCCTGTTTTCGGACAATTTTCCCGACGAAAATTATTTTTGATCATATATTTGGAACGGGCTCGTCGAGACGAGCATTTTGATGGGTAGATCGTCGCCGGAGGAGGCCGGACGAGGCCGCACGCGCCACCACGCGCCACCACGGTGGCTGCGCGTGGTAGCCCACGCGCGCACGCGCTGGCACGCGCCCAGCGCGGGCCGCGTCCTATGCGTGCCACGTGGCGCGTTGTGACTGCGCCACGTGGCAGGCTGACGTCACCCGGGGTTCGGTTTCGGGTCAACCCGACCCGGATTGATCGGGTCGACCCGTTGACCGACCCGCTTTGACCGGGTCGACCCGACCCGACCCTGACCCGACTTCGACCCGACTCCGACCCGAAAGTTGACCGTTGACCGGTCGGACCGGTCAACGGTTGGACCGGAAACCCGGTCGGGCCGGTCGGACCGGTCATTGGACCGGTGAGCACGCCCCGCACGTGAGGAGCACGTGCGGCGCGTGAGCCCCACGCTCCGAGGCTTTGGCCGGCGCGTAAGGGCGCGTGGATGCTCCGTTGGGGGTGATCTTGGTACCGGCGTGCTCGTATGGAAATTCCCTACACTGTGGTATATTTATTTGACATGTTTGAAGCTTTTAAAAATAGAAAAATGCATAAAGACCCTTATGTACGTATGTTTTTAGGGGTATTTTGAGCATTTTTCATGTATTTCTATATGGTTTCGGAAATACCATGCTAAGCTTACATGTATATGACCACATACAGGATGTGTAGAGTTTTAGCATGTATAAAGTTCCACATGCATCAATGTATACAGCAATGTTATTGGCATCGCCTATGATTTCAGAATAAAGTGCCCTATAGTGAAATTTGAAATCATTTGGATATGGTAAATGTGAGACATAAAGCTTATATCCCTGGTATGAGAGAGTTTCAAGGATTCAGTCAGGTAGTGACCGCCAAAGTGGCACACTTGGTTGGGTTTGAGAAATATCAGTCTCGTATTGTGGAAGGATGTCTCCTGTTTTGATGCATGGTCATACTCCCAAAGGAGGTGATTGTGTATTGATCATGGAGGGATACATGTATAGCATATGGTTGGGGATTGATTGATTCTAGTGAGTCATACACCCAAAGGTGGTGATTCACGAAGATTGAAATAGATTCTCATGGCCGCTATCATGTGGAGTATTTGCAACTGCATGTCACATCTTCTGCCCAAAGGTGATTTTGTGATGATGTATGCAGCTCTCTGGATGTGTACTCAAACAGTTTTTAAAGTTACACAATATTGGTTCATGAGGTATCACATGTGCATCATAAAGTTTGAGAAGTAACTGATCCTAGTGGTTCATCCACCCAAAGGTGGTGATTCATAAAGATTGGATTTATTCTCTTTATAGGCTGTCACATATAAAGTGCACATTATGTATTCTGCCCAAAGGTGATTACATGATGGTGCATCTGATCCTCAAGATGTGTACTTTTAAGGATCAAGTTACACAGTACTCACATGGTGCCATTATTATACATTATTTTTTAAAGTGGTCACCTTCCCAGTAAACGGTAACTCCATTAAGATTGAGGTTCATACTGGTTCAGATTTTGTGAAATAGCTGGAGGATATTAAGTTTTGTGATATGGCTGGCAGAAGTTTATATTGCTCTTTATGAGGATAAGTTGACAGATTTTACTGTTAACATATGGAACTCGAGAAGGGACATTTTATTGCCTGGATTAAAGAGCAATTGGATTTGCTTGTGATTTCTGAAGTAATCCATTTAGTACTACTGTGAGAGTAGATGGCCTGCTGACTGCACTGTTGTATGGATGATGGAAGCCCAAGTAGCCTGGGTCTGTGTCTCGTTCACTGCTGATATTATACATCAGCGAGGACTCTTCAATATAAGGTTTGATGGTTTTTATGAAGTTAGAGATTACGTCATAAGGATCGTGGACACATTGAGCAAAAGGTTTAAAGATCGTACTCATAAAGGAACTCTTGAAACCACTGGTCATTCAGACAGTTTAGGTCCAAAAATGGCATCTTTTGAGAAAGATTGTGACTACGACTTCTTTTATAAAGAAATGTCACATAAAGTGGGACTGCTATTGTAATAAGGCTTGGTCATCTAAGTGTGGGCATGTAGGTGATGATTCTTTGGTTTTGATTCACGAATCTAATCTAGCAGAAGTCTCATCCAGTTTATGGAGACTTTATAAAGGTGTAACCAATTATATTGTGTTCACAGTACAAGGATTCATGAATCACAAGAAACCAAATCAAGATGAATCAAAAGCTCACATCAGGAAACAACAATAAAGTTGACATTAAATTCGTGGGAGATGTGTCATTTTAATTCCATTCTCTGGTTTTGATCTGACATGAAGGAATGCATTTTTTGTATCTACCTTTAGACGGAACTTGATTTCCGTATCATATTTGGACGTGAGCAGCTACTCTTTCGAACTGAAAGAACAACGGAATTTCTGTGTTCTCAAGTCGAATAAGGATGAGTGCTGCAATGTGTCAAATGAATTAGATTATGCTTAACTCCCGATGATATCTACATCACTTATACAGTGAAAGGTTGTTTTCCAAGAAATTTCCAGTTAAAGAACAGTTTTACGCATTGTGGCATAAAGATCTGGCCACTTATTTAGGGAAAGAGTGGGAGGCTGATAAAGCTTAACATCCTAACTACTCTTAAATGTGACCTGGAGAATTGCGTAAACTGATGTGGAAATAAGATGACCGAGATAAAGAAGAAATATTATAGTCCAAAGTTTCGACCTTTTGGAGGTCATACAGTTTTGTGTCAATGGACCTATATGACAACTCTGTGTTGAAAATTTTATTTCGACACATTTACTAACGACTGTTCCCCATATGGTTATATATACTTGATTAAGGAAAAGTCTGACTCTCTTGACGAGTTCAAGGTCTTTAGGCTGAAGTCAAGGAATAGTTGGGAAAAGTCATAAAGATTGTCAGATCAGACCAATATGGTGAGTATTATGGTGTACATGACCATGCTGGAAAGCTTTAAGGGTCATTTACCATATACCTAAAAGGATTCTGGGATAGTAGTTAAGTCTACTATGCCTGAAAGTTGTAATGAGGAGTATGATTAATGGAATGAACCTACAAGATTCTGTGTATGGATAGCCTTTGAGTTGTCTTCATACTTTGATTGGTGTTTCCACTAAGGTTATTCTATTGACCCTTTTGAGTTATGGATTAGACGTAAATCTAGATAAACCATCTAAAGATTTGTAGTTATCCTGCAGAGGTGAAGATGTATTGTCCAGCATTAGGTAAGTCCAGATCATTTGAAGGGATATTTGGTTAATGATCCCAACAGAAGTACGAGAATTATGGAATAACAGACAATGAAGTTTCTGAATTTTAATGAGGCCAAAAGATGCTTAGGCTATTAAGGTTAAAGGTACGATACATGTGTTGTGTCGTTTTCTCTGCCTATATAGACGATCGTGAAGCCTACCACATCACAGTCTAAGCCTATTGGGGTTTAGGACAGTGTTATTAACACAGATTCTGATGAAGCTCTTCAAGCCCCATAGGTGTATGATGAGGTTAACGAGGCTCCATTTGGAAGATCCCTAAGGTAGAGACGACCAATTTACTGCCAGACTTATAGTCTATTTGGAGAGCATCATTATAATATAGGCCATATGGTTGATCCAGAAACTTATACAGATGCTGTTTCTTGTAATCAGTGAGATCTGGAGTTGGATGTGATAAAAGACGAGACATGGTCTATGAAACATAATGGTTTTTGAGAGCATAATGGATAATTGAGGGTTATAAGTTCATCAGTTACAAGTGGATGAATAAGACAAAAGGTCTTTAAAAGAAAAGTCAGAGAAGTTTAAAGCTAGACTGGTTGCCAAGATTTCACTCTGAGAGGAGGTGAAGACTATAAAGTAACTCTTTCCTCTAGTCTCTCATAAAGGTTCTTTCAGAGTGATCATGACATTTGTAACTCATCTTGTTTTAGAGTTACGCCAGCTGGATATTGATATCTATCTTCTCAAAGAGAGACCTTGATGAGGAAAGTCTATATGGTATAACCCGAAGGTTTTATAGCTGGTGATTCAGATAAACTTATCAGTAGACTAAAATAGTTTACTTAAGGCCTCATGCAACAACTCTCAGATAATGACATCAGGAGTTTCATATATGTTGTCACTTTATTCAGTGATGTTGAAAGTGAAGTGAATTAGTGTATATACTACAAGATCAGTGGGAGGAAATTTTATCTTCTTTTGAACAATATGTTACAAGTGGTGATGTTGAATTACTGCATGAAGCAAAGCACATATTGCCATAAAGGACTTTGGTAAGGTGTCTTTTGTCGTGGGCATTGAGATCTGTTGGGATCGTTCTTATCGCATATTGGGCCTGTCTCATAGGACATGTGTTGATCGTATTGTGAAAGATTCAATATACAGCACTGTAAGTCAGGAATTGATCCTGACATTAAGGGTAATAAACTGAATCTATTGTCATGTCCTTATACGGATGTGGAGAGAACCCAAATGTTGTTTTGAGAACATGAGGCAGATATCTGTAAAATCCAGAAAACGATCACTGGATTGCTGTCAAGAAAGTTTTAAGGTACATAAAGAGGACAAAAGACTACATATTGATTCACATACAGATTGATTACTTGCAGCTAGTGAGGCATTCGGATTAAGACCTTACTAACTATTTGGATGACGAGAAGTTGACAACATAATGCATCTTTGAATTAGCAGGCAGTGCGGCATAATAGAGAAAAACACAGATCTGTATTGTCCTCTAGCATTCAAGCGGAGTTTATAGCAAGCTTTTGGCTGCTACTCAGGTTATTTAGCTCCAGAACCTCACTAGGGAGTTGATCGTATTTATTTTTATATGGACCCATACAGTTATAGTATGATGATGGCTCTGCATTGTTGATTATATACAACAACAGAGGTTTTAAAGGGTCCAAACATCTGGCGGTCAAATGTTTGACCATAAAGAACCAGATCAAAATGGTGACATTAAAGTGGAGCATAGTTTCACAGATGATATGGTTGAAGTTCCACTGACTAAAGTTGTTTGCCCTTTTGTGTTTGAAATGACGCCATTAAGATGGGCCTAGCAGCATCTTTGGATGCGGTTGTTCAGTGGGAGCTGTTGTCAATTTTTGCTCCAATAAAGTTTGCATCTGTGATTGTTACATTTGTAACATCTTGATATAGATCAACTCTATTGCATGCAATAAAGTTTTTTGAGTTGAGTTGATCAATTGAAAATCTCAAGGTATGTGTAAACCTTGAATATAAGGCTAGGGGCATTGAGATACTAGCCTTGAAGATATGTCTTGTTACACATAAAGTACAGTTGACTATAAAGATAAGACATATGTAGGTTCATTGGAGCCATATATGGATTCTCTGGTGCACATCAAGTTTCGTGTCACTTAAGGAGAGAGAATGTTGCCTGACAAAAGGGGATAACACATAAAGTTTCTGTCTAAATATCTATTCTATGAGGTGTTATCCAACTGCCACACTACCATATTGAATCCATATCAGTAGAGTTAAGGACATTCGTGACCATGGATGGCTCTGCATACCTTTTATGCAGTTACTGCCATGATTCGGTGTTTAAGATTCTATGGGATCGGATTGGCTATTAAGAATAATCTCTAGACCAACATAGAGATGCGCATATACAGTACAGTTTCAATTAATATTCGCCCAAGTGGGAGAATGTTAGAGTTTTCCTAAGTGTGGGCTTATATTAATTGAGATTATAATTACCATTATACGGTATTAATTTACCGTTAACGGGGTTAGTCTAATAAAGTGAGATATAAGGATTCTTAATTAGCCTAATATGGACCTGGCTGGTGTGGGCCGAGTTCGGCCCGGCCTGTGATGAGAGGGCCCGGCCAAATGACTCTATAAATAGGCTAAGGCAACCCCCCTCTAACCCTAACTCTCCATAATTCCACACACTCAACTTCCTTGAGAAGTTGCTTCACTAAGGAGGTTGTTTCCTCCTATAAAGTCAAGTGAAGGTGAGGGTGGTGGTCTCATCGACGCCAGGATTCCGGAGGGTTATAGAGGTGACGCGCCTAAGCCGAGGAATCGCCGGAGTTCCGCCTAAAGACCGGCGAATCCAAAACAGGTACACAAGCTCGTCTCTTTCGCTGTACGGCATCCGATTCTCTGCTATGGTAATCCGGGGAGTGCCGTGGTAAAGTTTCTCACGGCCAACACTTTCTTCTCCAAGTAACCCCAAACCAAAGCCGTACCTCACCAAATTTTCAAGAGAGGGCTTAGAGACACCATAAACAGCAATGAGTTGTAACAATGACTTCGCCTCCTCGGGTTTTATACGTTCATAACTTATTCGCAAAGTCTTGTTTATCTTCTCACCAGTTTCTTCGTTCCAGATTTGTTTCAAATCATCCTTACATGCAGAGTAACTAGTGTCTATAAAAAGTTTGGCTATTGCGACAATTAGGAAAGGCAAACCTGCACATATGCGGAGTGCTTCCTCCACCAAGGGTTTCAACTCAACTTCAACTTTGCCTCCCACCATCTTCTCAAACAATCTCTTTGCCTCTTCCTCCTTCAGCTCACCATGGGGGAAGTCCCTGTCGCAGCGCATTTCCCTTCGCAAAACACGTTCATCTCTGGACATCAATAGCAACTTGCATCTTCTCGCTTTGTTGTCAGGTCCGCAGGGAATGCCGACTTTGTCTAAGTCCAGCCTTTCCCACAGGTTGTCCAGTATTATGAGCACCATCTCCTTCTTCTTCTTCCTCTCCTCGTCATTTTCTTGTTTCGTTCTCTCTTCATCTTCCAACCTCTCGCGCAGAAGCTTCGCTCGCAAGCTGACATTCTCTTCCTTCTTTATGTCACTAAGGCCCAACCAGTGCGCGATCTCTCCTTGAATCCTCTTGATGTCCGGATTTTCTGACACATCGGCCTTGGCGACTACATGGAACGAACCTTGTTCCCTTATTCTGCTTTCGACATCTTTCAAAAGGGTGGACTTGCCGACTCCGCCCATCCCGTAAACTCCGACCACGCTGTTGTTGTTATCGGCGAGAGCGTCCATGATGTTACGTATCATTGAAGCTCTGGATTCGAAGACGTCATCGTCGCTGGCAGAAGGAGCGGGGGCTATCACGGTGGTGGTCGACTGGACGACGACATCTTTGCCTTCTCTCCTGGCCGGAATCGGAGGAGCAGCGACATTCCCCGGAGTAGGATTGACGAAGGAGATGTCCCTGAATTCAGTGCATTCTCGAGCGAGTCGCTGAATGAGCTCGATCTTGTCCTTGGCCTTCCTGCTGAACTGATAGCGACAATTGGGGTCGGGAAGAGTCCCGTAGCAGCAACTCTTGCTCGCCTTTTTGAACTCTCCCAACAGCTCTTCCGCTTCCTTCAAGGCCTTCTCTGCACTTTCGTGCCACTCGGTGACTTGACTGTAGACCATCCGAAGGTTGTTTCTGGCCACTTCGACGTCATTCTGGATCCTCTCAGCCTCGTACTCCAGCTTCCCGACATCCTTCTGAAGATCCTGGGCGTAGCTCTTGGAGGAGATGACGTATCCGAATTGGCGGTTGACGGGATCAAATACCCACTTCAAGACATCCCACCCAATGGAAACAGCAGAATCCATCGACATTTTTGCTTGATTTTTTTTCTTATTTTCGAGAAAGAAAGAGCGGTAAAACGTGGAGACCGAGAGAGAGAGAGAGAGAGAGTGATGAAAAAGAGCTGCAGGTAGTGAAGAAGGAGGAGGACGACGGTTTGGCCGAGGAAAAGAAAGAGCGAAACAGAGCAAGATTGATTGAGAGACAAAGTATGACAAATCAACGGGTGAGCTTCAGTTCTGGAGATCCAACGATTTAAGGAAAAAAAAAAAGTCCGCTGTCTGTTCCTTCTATCAAGCCACCAACGTGGACCAAAGTATAAAAAGTCTCCTTCCTTTCCTCCAATGTGAAGTGGTCATGCACTAATTAATATCTAATTCGTGTTCACGGCTAGGTGACATCATGTCTTGACTTTTCATGTATCATATTCCGAACTTTCACAGGTTTATTAACAAAATAGACAAAGTCATCAGGGCCGTTCTCTTTTTTTTTTTTTTTCATTTGTAATTAAGTTGATATGGACCTTTTGCATAGTAACTACCTAATATATGGAGAATAAGTGCACAAACTAGGAAAAAAAATTACCATATGAAGTTAGCATTTTTTTAGAGCAAGCAATTGTTTTCGCTATGATCCACAGGTGTGGAGTTTAAGCCAATGAAATATCCTGCAAAACTGATTAAGCTCATGCCTTGGCTTGTGTTGGTGGGTCTAACTCAAAACAGCTTGCACACAACTTGTGGGATTCAAACGGGCGATTCCCTAGTTCCGAGCTAAAAATTACTTGTAATAAATTTGAATGTGTCTCACAACTCGAAAGAATTCGCGTTCAAGGACACAAGGTGCCCTGCTTTTTCAGGCATTGCTCCGACCAACTGCATCAATCCTGGAGTAAAGCAAGCATGACGTTTTTGACTAAGTCAAAACAATAAAGTCATGAGGCATATATTTCTTGTAATTAGGTTGATAAGTATAATCTAGTTAGTAGTGCATAAAATTCAATTTTCTCGTCGCATCCGGGAAAACCAAAAGCCCCTTTGTGGTTGGTCAGTTCATCCTCAAGTACTTTTTTCTATATTTTAAGAGGGGCTTCCATCATCAACTGATTTAACCATAAAATTAGATGTTTGCCATTGCAAAGCAACCCGTACCGATCAATTTCTAATATAATGATAAGATTGCATATTACTCTAAGTATATGCTACTTGTACTTGTTAAATGTATCTATCATAGGGATAAATGACTTTCATATATGGTAAAACTTTCGCATGTTGTAAAGACATCCGTTAATAGCAAAAACATGTAATTTTCAGTGCTATTTCCGTTTTATCAATGCAATATCAACAAAAATCAATCAATCAAACCAAATAAAGATTAACCGAAAGAAAAGAAAAAAATACAATAAAATATATTAATTTATATTGCTTTTGTTTCATGAAAAATAAATGATTTGAAAAATATCTTCATAAAGATGATCACTTATATCGCTTGTAAAAATGAAAGAATGAATAATACTTTTTATCATTCACGAAAATATCCATACATAAATTATCGTCGACAATAAGAATATTTTCAATTAGCTAATTAATTCAAACCATACCGACAATCATATTTTAGAAAATGTTTTTTTTTAATTTTTCATTTTTTGCGAAAGAAAAGGAGCCTCAAGTTGAAAAACATATTTTGGGTTAGCTTTAATGAGGTAGTAGGTTAGCTTAAATTCGGGTTTTTTTCCAATTTAATTCAAAAAAATATTTACGAAATTAGTTAAAGAAAAAATATATTTACAGATTTAGGTCTTGCTCGGCAGTTGTAGTGCCGAGCAAGGCTTGCTTAGCACTTGAACTGCCGAGCAAGCGTCGCTTGGCACTTCAACTGCCAAGCAAAGCCATTTTTATTTTTAAATTTTTTTAAAAAGAAAATAAGAAAAAATGATTTGGGGAGTTTTGACCTATTTTCGTAATTTTTTTTTACCCAAATTGGAAAAAAAAAACAGAGTGTGGTGGATTTTGTGTAGAATGAGCAATGCATTTCTATTTTTTTTTTTAAACTCGAGTCGTGTATCACGATGACGCGCCTCCTCTCCGAGGAAAGCAAGCGAACGAGCAAGGCGACGGGGCTGCGGAGCGACTAGGTGGCGTCGAACAGTTATGATCTTAAATTCCTCCGCGTACATTTAAAATTCAAGAGACGAATACAATTGAAATTCAAAAAGGTTTACTGAAGTGTATGGAAGTTGGGGGCGAGTGCAACAGTTATGGCCTTCAACATCTGAACTAGATATTCTGAATTTGGCGGTACATGCCAATATCTATCTCTATCATACTCTAAGGTCTAAGTTAGTAACATCTTTTGACCAAAAAAAAAAAAATAGTAACATCTATTTGCTCTTTCGAGCTCCACGCAACATCATCACTTATTCATGTACAATAAAAACGAGGCGGAACTTACATATGGTCATTTTCTTTTGTAGCCATCGTTTTTACAAGATAAAAAGTATATTTCATTTGAGAATTGACTATGTAATAATTATAGCCTATTTTGGAACATAAATAAAATAACGATTAATTAAGTGTTATTATGGGATTAACTTTTGTAAGAATCTGTTATCTCACGATGTATTGTTATTCTTACAAGTACCCAGAGACTCTTGGGTTAGCAAAGTCCCATTTCATTTTCGTAGACAGCATATGTCTCTATACCGGAAGCAAAGAGCGGGAAAACGGAGAGACAGAGAGAATGATGACACGATAGGGGTGTGCAAACTGGACCGGATCAGCCTGGATCGGTCCGCGATCGGTCGGGTTGGTCCGGTCCTTGAGATTGGCAGTCTGGTCCCCGGTCCCAATAGATGGGACCGGTGACTGGGCGGTCCGGTCCTCGGTTCCATGATTTGGGACCGGACCGGCCCGGCCCAGACAGGACTGCCAATGTTTTTTTTTTAAAATTAATCTACATCTAGAGTTAACCTATTTTTAACATTCTGAGAAGCCCATGAATCGCATCTCAAGCCTCTTGAGTTTAGTGGTGTCATAGTATGTATTATTTATAATTTGGGTTTTGATATTACTTTTGGACAAAATCAAATCTTAATTGATGATAAGATATGTTCCTTATGATAATCACATGCACGAAGAATAAGCACGTACGTGCATGAGGACAAAAACTTGAGTCATTATGCAGATTTTAGAATTTTTTTTTTCACAACCAAAAATAAAAAAAGAAAGAAATAAAATCCGAGTTCGGTTCCATCGTCCACCTGAGTTCAGTGGGCCACATACGGACGTCGATTACGAGCATAAAAGATCACGTGAAGCCTTTAAGGCCGGATCGAACACACGTTGGATACCCCTAGCATTTACGTAATTGTTTTGCTGTCGTAGGTTGATTATAGATTATAAATTAACATTGTATTATAATTTATAAGGGCTAAATTTTTATAAGTAGTTAGAGTTAGCGATCCTACTAGGCTCGGACCGGGATTGCTCGGACCGTCGATCCTGGTCCGGTTCGTGGTGCCGAAAATATGAGGACCGAGACTATTGATCCGGTCCTCGGTTCCATATCAAGATCGGATCGGCTCGGACCATGCACACCCCCAGAAGAAGAAGAAGAAGAAGAAGAAGAAGAAGAAGAAGGATTGTTGGGCCGAAGAAAGGATGAGGGATCAACGGGTAAGATTTAGAACCGGCGATCCAACGACCTAGAGCCTTAAGAACGACACAAATGCCACGCCGAGGAAGAAAGAGGAAGTTGAATGGTAGCAGACTGCTCCACGTCGCCACTGGGCAAGAATTAAATTCAAAGAGAGATGGCTGTAACTAAATATGTTTTGACTATTATTATTATTTTTTTTTTATCAGAATATTTTGACTGTCAGTTGAGAATAGGTCTTTTGATTTTTCTTGTACTGTCTTTAAAGACTGCAATGAAGGCACTTCATTGAAGTGCACGCGAGCTGGGGCGAGTAAATTAGTCATGACTTGACTTTGATGTACTGTGACTTCAGTCTAGACCCCACATGTCCCCATATCTACGTCTACGGTATACCCTATACTAGGGCTTAAATTGGCAGTATATATTCACTTTTCGAGCTCTACACGAGGTCTCTTCTTCGAAATTTTGATGTTGACAGCTGCTCTTCTTCTTTTTTTTTTTTTTTTTGTGTGTGATAAAAAGTAGCCTAATTCCCTTGAAAAAAATGCCCAATTTTAGATTCGGATACAAATTTATTTAAAAAAAAATTCCAATAAAAAAATTCCCCACTTTAGAGAGCACCCTAAACTTTAAGCTCAGTCTCAAATTTACCCCGAGCTTTTTCCATTTTTACTCTAATCTCAATTTTGCCTATCCCATTAGCCCCTTGTCTGAAAATTGTCGTTAGTCAATTTCTAATTTTCATATCCTTCAACGGCTTCATTTTGGAGGAATTCTTTATTAGAGTAGAATTGTTATCCACATGAAAATACTATATCGGTCCATACACATTGTCTCACTACTTTGCTACAAATTGGGATTGGACCATAGGAATACATTGCGAACTTGTGATTTTTTAGACAAAATAAAATTTAGGATAGATTTGAAGCCGCGCTTAAAATTGGGGATTTTTTTCCCGGGGAAAAATTAAGTTTGGGACAACGATAAGTGAAGATGGACGTACGCAAGGTGATACAAAGTATAAAATACTGTTATTTTTGTAGCCATTTTTAAATATTATTATGTTAGTAAAGTCTTTTTTCGAATCATTTTATTTTTACAAATTCAAAGTTTGGCAATGGTAAGTGAAGATGGACATGCGCATAGTGGAGGCACGTGATCCATTTCGGTACGGATGGCATGGCCCTTGGCGTCAGGTGCCAGTTGTATCAGCGGTGACTTGAAAGTCCTTTTTCACACCTCTTCCTCAGCAGTATCATGACTATTCTCTGGACCCCAAGCCTTCACGACTTTTTTAATTGATGGCTAGAATCATAATATTATTATTATTATTTTTTTTTTTTTTTTTTTGTCGGGTGATGGCTAGTATCAGATATCCAACATTTTTTAGAGCCCAGCAAAGAGCCAAACCCTTAGAAAGAAAAAGGAGATCGCTACAGGGTGTGGCGCTTAGTTTAGGGCTTAACTATACACCAGTCAATTTCTCTGAGTATAGAAATGAATGATTTTCTGTATTATCGTTCCTTTAATGACTGGTCACCATCATCAATGTCCATATCTCAATCCTTTTCTCCCACCACTAATGTATTAATCCTAATCCATCATTTCATCATTTCCTCTACCGTTAATAGAAAAATATTGATTAAGTACCGATCTTAGACCCGTTTCTTGCGCAAGTCAATGATTCATATTTAAAATAAATGTCAATTGTAATAGTTACGTTAGGTGTAACTTCAACTAGAATTGATGGACCAAAATTTCTAAGGAAAATAAACTTTTTCCATACTTTGTTTAAATTTTAAACTAGTTTGCTTAATTGAATACTGCTACTCCGTACTAAATAAAATTAATATAGTAAAGGCTTGTGAGCCACAACTGATATTTCTTCGTGGTCTCTGGTTCCTATTCTAGTTATCCCAAATGATCGAGTCCGTTTGGATTCTTTGCTTCTAACGTTCATGTTCCAAATATTGCACTTTTTGATGCTTTCAAAACAATACAATTATTGACAAGTAGGGTTACACGGTTTTTCATAAATTTATTTTCTTTTTCAATTTTTTTTGGAGGAAAGCAAAACACATAAGAATGTGCCTAAGAAATGAAACAAATAGAAGTCGACAAAAATGATGATGGAACGTCGCATGGAATCTTTGCGGAGTCACTCTTGCATATTCCCATCTCATGACAATCACTCTGAGCAACATTGTCAAAATGAATATAAATTTTTAGGGGAAAAAATGAATCTCATTATGTATCTTTTCTCAAGAAATTGACAATGTTAACATGAAATCATCATGTTACTGATAATTCAATAATTGAGACATAAAAATGCTAACCTAACCTTAGTTTAGGCCCTAAATAAACACCATTCAATTCCGTGGGTATAGAAATAGATGATTCTTTGCATTACCGTTCTTATACTGGATCAGTCACACTAATGTCCATGCCTACATTCTTTCTTCCATAACTAGTGGACATACATTGATGAGTTATCCATCATTTCCTTCTTTGCCACGGCAAATGATCCTTTCATCCTTTCCTACCGCTAATGTACTGGTCATAATCCATCATTTCATCCACTATTAATGGATAAACATTGATTAGTCCTAAACCTGTTCCTTTTGCAGGTCATGAAATCATGTTAAAATATATAGAAAACATTACAATTAAGCTACATGAAACTTTAATTTTCTAAATGATATATAAATCGAAGTAATTCTGAAGCGTAATATAGCCATGTTACTATTTCATATATAGATTAACCATTCTTTATAATGTACTATTTATTGACATAATAGACTCAGGTTAACTAAGATCCATATATATATCCAATTAATATTTTGACAGTTAGTTTCTTTTTGTCAAAAGAAATATGTCATTCATATATCGTAAAAATATGCAAGAGTTACATTTTTTAAGTCTAGCAAATTCCAAGTATCTGCTGAACAAAGCTCCTCAGATCATTTCTTTAAGTTAAAATAAGTATAATCTTTCATATTTTCATTCATTTGTTGACAAAAGCTCCTCATATCATTTCTTTAAGTTAGGGAAAAAAAAAACCCTCGGTTCATAAGGAAAAATTGAAGTTGTTTCAATATTTTTGTCAATCATAATTCTTAGATCAGAATGTCAAATTACTCCTAATTCCATGAATATGAGCTGTGTGCGCGGACACATATATATTCAGACTATTTGCAAAGGTCGTCATTAGTTTCTATCAAAAATGTTAAAATCAATTAAAGTCATTAGGTATTTTCTCTATATAATTAAATTGATAAGGACATTTTGCATAATACTACCTAGTTTATGAGAAATAATGCATGAAAAAAATTACCACACAAAGTGAGCACAATTTTTTTTTTTTAATAATCTAAGGATGCAGGCATCGAGACCCATCTACCTAGTAAGTCATGAATTATCCTGCAAACCTGTAAACCGGTTATGCTTAAGCTTTTGGCTAGCGAAGGTAACTTTAACCCAAAGTAGTTTGCGCACAATTTGTAGGATTCAAACGAGTGATCTCTCTAGCTCCTAAGTTGGACATCTCTAACACTCCAATCAACTGCTACAATTTCTTGGGTTAAGTAATTGTAATTTTTATTGTATATGTAAGTATATTTTGCATTCTGTTTCTTTTTAGAAAAATTGACAATGTTAGCGTAAAATTATCATATTGTTGATATTCAAGTTGAATATAGAGATGTTAAATGTGTACAAACTTTTAGTGTAAAAACTAACTGTATCATGCATTATGCATAATTTCTTAAGAAAAGATAGTCTATGGTTAAATGGCATGATTTTGCTTCTTTTAGTGATTGATTCAATTAAGGTGGGCGGAAATCCCACTGTAGTGCTATCAAATAGAGCGAATCGAATATTCGATATATGCTAATGACATGGAGTAGGGGTGAGCAACCGAGCCGGTTTAACAGAGAACGAAACTAAACCGGCCTTATTGACTATTTTCTTGGGTAAAAATATGTGGACCGGCCATGACTAATTCGCATCCCGATTCTGGGCTGTGAACCGGTCGATTCTACTCGGGAAGACCTATTCCAACTAGAATGGTTTTGAACCACTTTCAAGACTGGTTTTCAGGTAGAACCAGTTTTAAATTTGTTCAAAACCAAACTCTACAAGAAAAAGAAGTTGCCAAAATAATAAGGTTGAACATTCCAACATAAGCAGACCATTGCGGTGTCCTAATTGAGGACTTTTGTAAAAATAGTGAATATGATAGAGAAATAACGAAACAGGAAAAAAAAAGGGCTTTTTTCCAAACCAAGATAAAATAAATAAATAATTACCAAATCAGGTGTCGCTCGGCAGTCACACTATCGAACGGGCCAAAAAAAGAAAATAATTGCCTGCTGACTGCCGAGCAGGGGCAAAACTTTTATTTTATTTTATTTTAGTACCGAGCAAGACCTAGATATTTTTTTTAAAAAAAAAATTGGTTATGGCTTGCTCGGTACCTAGAGTGGAGTTTTTTTTAAATAATCCAAAAAAAATAATATTTACAAAAATAATATAAAAAATTACAAATTTAGGTCTTCCTCGACAACTCAATCACCGAGGGACCAACTTGACTTTTTATTAAATTTATTGGTTTATTTCCACATTGTAGCAAAATATCTTGCGTGCGATGCTCGACGTGCTAAGCCATTTACGAATAATAATCGCTTTCATAAAGAATCTTTACTAAAGGTGGACTCGAGATGGAGATTGGACATCCCCACTATTTTATTCTTATTCCAATTATTGCATCTCCGTGGATAGCTCTTTTTTTATGCTCCACATGCTAAGCCATTTGGGTCAAAGAACGAATGGTTAAATCGTGGGATTCTGGTAATAATGCTGGCCGCTTTCTTGGAAAGAATAACTTTAATAAGGATGCCATAGAAAACGAAAGTATAGAATAACTTTGTGCTTTGAGTTGCGTAAGGAACAAATATTATCAAATCCAAATCTTTCTGATCACTTGTGTTCTTTTTTGCGGGCCATGCCCTTTGATTTAACTGCTTAGCCCAAAAGATATGTTATGATTAAACAAAATAATATTCCCACGTTCTCATTCTTTAACAGCATTCTTCCACATTGAGGAAATATGGATACTTTTTAAAGATAAACAACGGAATTTTGTTAACCAGACCGATATGAGACCCGACTAAAAAATTCATCCAATTATTTCAAGTTCTCGTGGCACGGATTAATGTGGTTTTTCAATAAGACCCTCCCAGCATGCACGCGAAGCTTTGGCCCATTTTGAATTTGAATGTCAGGTCTGAAAGCCCTTTTGAAGCCCGATCCCTCCCTCCTTCCAACAGTAATGGCATGGAATCATGGCCATGCTCCTTGCCATCTTTGGATCACCTTAAGCACAAGCTCGAGTGAAATGCATTCGTGGAAGATGGGGATGCCCACAATTGACTGAGGAAAGGGACAAGGTGTTGCTTGTAGCAATATATCTAGAAGGGGTGAGTAGGTGATTCTGAAGAAATTTGACTTCAAATGAAGGAAGTCAAACAAAATGCAGATTCAGAATCTGAATAATATTCAGTACGTTGTTTTGAACGTAAATGTGCAATCTTCTATCAAATGCAAGCTAAAGAGTTTAGAGATAGAAAAATTGCACACGATGGTTATAGTGATTCGGCTTAGATCAAATATACGTCCACTCCCATATTGACAGTCGATTGGTTGAATTTCACTAGATAAAACAATGAATTACGTTATTGCAACTTGTTCCTACCAAAAGAATGCACGCTGACAGTCGATTGACCTTTTTTGGCCGCACGTCTTCTCAAAGCAACTGTCTCCAGGCTAGTGTACAAGAGCTTAGGCAACGAATGTGAATGATGGAGCTTGATTTCGTTTCCGTTTCCGATCGAGAGAACCGTGATTTTGAAATATGAGTGAGACTTGAATCTCCATCTCAAGTTTAAGCAGACAGATAACTTTTTTTTTTTAAAAAAAAGTACACAATTTATTGTGGGTACGGCATGTAATGGCCCAGGACTGCGGAGACTATGGAGGCTAAGTGTCAAAGGGATGCTCCCAGACAGTTTATGGTGGCTAGCTCCACAAGGAGAGGATGTCTATTGTTACCGTGTTGAGCCATGACAAAATGGATTGCCGAAGATTAGCGACCGATGTTCATACTGCATCCTAAGTTTTCTGCAAAGACGTTACAGTAACATTTGAAGTAGAAGTATGGTCGGCTTTGCCAAAGGACAAAATGCTATCAAGCAAGGCGCATTGCCCTCGATATGATCAGGGTGTTTCAATTTCTTTTCACATTGCCTAAAAGCTTCTGGTAAATGAGCAGCTTACTGTTCTCACGGATGCTTGTCATAGGCGAAACAGGGACTGAGCGAGCCTGGTATCGTGAGAGGTACAATAACGACGCAGTGTCCAAACGATTTCAAGTAGTCATTTTTGGAAGGCTATTTATACTTTAACTAGAAAACATCAGGAACCTAATTTATTCTTAATCTAGATAAGTATTCTCTTCCCAGCAATCCATTGCTGTATTCATCTCTAGAGTCTTTTGCATATTTCATGAAAACAGAGTTGGCTTGGTGCAGGACATGCTTTCTTTCCTTTTCTGTGATCACCACAATGGTAACAGATGCTACTTGAAGGAATATACTGAAGACTCTGTTAAATCCTCTCCACACTACGTACAAGTTCGATTTATACTTTTGTCAAATCAAGATACATGTACCCGGAATTTCGGAAGATGCAATTTCCGTATGATGTTTTCACTAGTCTCCAAAAAGAATCAGGAAATACATCACCATTCCATCACTAGCAGCAGAAAGATTTGCTTTCTTTGATCTGATTAACTGTACAAAACATAGTGAAGCAAAGAAATTTTGTGCAGGCATACCAAGTTTACGCTTGCGTCTCGACATTCTTTCTGAAAATGGAGACTTTGAGTTCAATCTCATCACTCCTAACAAGCTCGAACACGCAGACATCTCCTTTCTTGAGGGAAGTTCCTCTCTGAAACGCGGCCCAACCAGCAGAGAGCTTTCCTGAGCTATGCTGGGGGTAGTACCGGAGCTTCATTGGCCATGATCTGTAAAATGCTTCAGAGTTGCGGTTTGCATGCTTCCATTGATGCGTCCCTTCAAAAAACTGCCTGAAACAGTCTGCAGAGTTGATTTTTTTATCAACAAATGCTCCATAAACAAGAACATAAAAGATAGGATGACTAACCCAAGAAATGTTAACTAGACCATATTTTTATAATCTCGTAGGAAAACCCGAACCATATAGGAATACGATGGTCCCTTACTAGGAGGTAATAGATTTCATTCTTGTGCAAAATTTGCACTCAAGAACTATTATCTCAGTATCTTTTCTTACCACATCACTCTTTAGATTATGTGACCGGATAACTATTGTGAAGGAAG
Organism: Rhodomyrtus psidioides; assembly: GCA_021437785.1. NCBI lineage: Eukaryota > Viridiplantae > Streptophyta > Magnoliopsida > Myrtales > Myrtaceae > Rhodomyrtus > Rhodomyrtus psidioides. Next base: position 12,888,268 of record JAILYB010000003.1, on the reverse strand, counting down.
GATACTGCAGCTCGCACTTGTTGGCTGCTATGAGAGCCGTAGTTACCCGCGAACGTTTAGAAGTGGAACTACCAAGAAGCCATAATGGCGGGGCTCACCTTATGTTTGGAACTTTCCATCCTACCTGAATTAGTCATGCAGAGAGCATAATAAAAAAAAAAGAGACGAAACGTATGAATTATTAATAGGTTAAGATTCACGCACCTTCTGAATCTTGAGGCAAAAGCTTCGCTCCTTGATCAGTTTGGAAGCCTTTCCATTTGGAAACGGATCTGAGATTACAGTAATCATTAGCATCTCCCATTTTAGGCAGGACAAATTCCACAGGGTCAAGGTTCACTTTCTTGCTGTCGACGTTCATCAGCGCATAATCTATCTCTGTTGCGCTTTTGTCGAAAATGAGCACTTGAAAATCCAAGTCCCCTACGTACTTGAAGACTAAGAAATTGCCCTTACAAATTGAGTAATGCTCAGCAAATTCCTTTCATCCCTTTGTTAACCAGACCAAACCATCCCATTTTTCCAATTCCACTATCCAACTTCCAACGTCTGGAACCCTCAAACGCACCGTTTGGGAAAGATTCATGCCATACTTTCTCACAAACATCTTTGGAATACCCTAGTTTTATAACATGTAAAGTCTTCATAAATACGTAAACAAGCTGTGCAGGAAATGTATTTTCACACAAACAAACTCGAAAGACAAGGCTTGGTACGTCGAAAATAACTTTTAAGGAAAGAACTTACAAGCCTTCCAGTATGGAGCGTGTGAGAAATGAGGTGTCTCCAGTGCGAAACTTCGCCGGCGCTATTCATCGTCTCTTCGAAGACGAGAAGTCATCCCTCGAGCACGAGACGTCGTACCATCTGAATTTGACCCTGTCACGTCTCGATCCTCGGGCCCGCAACAATCCTACCAAATCGCCTCAAGTAAAAAAGAATGACATCTCAAGTACGTCATCGACCCATTATTTTTTTATCTTTTAATTAGCGCATACGGAATGTGCTACTCACAAACAATTATAAAATCTATAGGGATAGAAAAGCCACATCAATCAACATCAGCAAAGATCATCTTAGTTATTTATTTGTTTAATGATAATCCTTGGGAAGTATGTGTACGCAAGCCCTACCTCAATGCCACTTTCTATAACCCTCAAAATACCTAAATTAGGGGTAAATACTACTACTATGCTACCAAAACATCTTCAATAAAAGCTCCACGCCACATCTACTCAGGGGTGAAAGCCAGGTGATACCTCCATCACTTTGATCTTGAAAATGGTAACCCATGACGGGGTGAGATATAAAATCTCGTGAGTCAACGCCTAAGTCTGAATAGTATACTGACTCACTCAAGGCAATCTAAACATGCAGAAAATATCGATGGCAGATCAATAGCGTACGACTCACGCCATGCTCTAGTTACCTCATGATCAAGTACAATATCATAATGAATCATCAATCGCATGCAAACTTACCCCGCCTTGATTCACACATGAACAGTTTATATATAACATGCAATCAATTGCATCCAATTAAGGCACTCAACCTTAATAATCATCACAATCTCATGCGCAATGCATCACACATGCTTCAATTATTAACGGCCATTCCCGATCCTAGTAAAACCATGCTCTTCCGGTAGAATTAGGCATCGTTTTAAAATGGATAGTAACAATAGTGACTGATAATCCCCCAAGTGCCCTCGGGACGGATATATAAGGTATATTAAGTATCGTCCCCCGATACCCCCGGGTCAACGATAACAATCCCCCTGGTACCCTCGGAACGGATAAATTAGGTATTTTAAGTATTGTCCCCTGGTACCTCGGGTCGACAATAATAATCTCCCCGAAACCCCCGCAACGGATATCTCAAAATAGCAACTGATAATCACTCTGGTACCCCGGGACGGATATATCAGGATTTATCAAGTATCATCCCCTAGTACCCCGGGCCGACGATAATAATCCTGTGACCATGCAAGTACGTCAAATAATCAAGCTAGTTCTTATCTTTGCATTTAACTCAATGAACACACGATTGTGCTCAACTTCAGTTCATATGCGGTCACACATGCACATATATTATCCACCCGATTTTGCATCGACAAACAGGATAATCCTTCATCAAATGCACATCAAACATGTAACTCAACGGTCACCGGACAATCACCCAATAATACTCATTCAATATTAATTAACGAAATTATCCCGATCACATTTAATTAATCCAACTCAATTAATTAATCCAAATTTCAAATAATGTTACCAATATAATATCTAGATGACCCAAAATAATCAATCATCTAATAATTAATCAACAATTAATTAGTTATTCAGGCCATACTTACTTAATTCGGATTGTAGATAATATTACCAAAATATTTAACGAACTCGATTTCAGACAAATATTTCGATCGCAGGTAATTAAATTATCCTGCGCCAGCTAAATATTATAATTTACAATTAATAATAGTAAATCTATCCTTAAATGCAGTTAATGCCCTATTCAGAGTTTAGGGTTAACTCACAAACTCCGAGGGTCTGTGTGGAGTCGGATACTATAGCGACGACGAATAAGGCTTTGGAACCATGGCGATCCTCGAAAATCTTTGGGCATGAACTTTGGACTCGGGTTTGGAAACTTGGCCCACGGCTTGGCCACTCGGCACACGGGCCCGGCCACTCGGCACAAATTCTCCGACACGACCCAGGCGCTCGGCCCAGATTATCGGCCACGGCCTAGGCTACGGGCACGCGGGCCAAGCGAAACAGGGCACGGCTGAACAGAGCAGGGCATCGTCTTGGGGCTATTCACGGTGGTTCTCGGGGCACGGGCGGCAGCTCGACTTGGTGGCGGCTGGAGCTCGCGGCTGAGGTCCAGCGGGGGTCGTTGGGACTGGCGGCGACGACGACGTTCGAGATCCGCGGATATGACCCACGAATCCAAGCCCGCCGTGGTCGACGGAAAAGACGATCGAGCTCACGAGTCGGCGCAGCGTTACGTGTCGGGGTCCAAGCTCTCGAATCAACGCTGTTCACAGCAAGAGGGTTGGGTCAGCGAACCAAGGCCAAACAGTGTCGCCAGAGAGTCAGCAGAAGCGTCGGGGAGATTGAGCAGATTCAGGTGGCACTGAACAGGAGGTGATGGAGTCGGATAGGGTGTCGGGTGGTCTCGAGTTCACTGATCCGCAACAATTTTGAGGTGTAGGGGTTGCAGGTGGCGGCGTCGGGATGAGCTGGTGGTGGCTTGGGGGGGGGGGTGTCGGAGATAGCTCCGTAGACGACATATGTCTCTATACCGGAAGCAAAGAGCGGGAAAACGGAGAGACAGAGAGAATGATGACACGGAAGAAGATAGGTGTGTGCAAACTGGACCGGATCGGCCGAGTTGGTCCAGTCCGGTCCGGTCCTTGAGGTTGGCATTCTGGTCCCCGGTCTCAATAGATAGGACTGGTGACTGGGCGGTCCGATCCCTGGTTCCATGGTTTGGGACCGGACCGGCCCGGCTCGGATCGGACCGTCAATGTTTTTTTTTTTTAAATTAATCTACATCTAGAGTTAACCTATTTTTAACATTATGAGAAGTCCATGAATCGAGTTTAGTGGTGTCATGGTACGTATTATTTAGCAATTTGGGTTTTGAAATTACTTTGGGACAAAATCAGGTCTTAATTGATAATAAGATCTGTTCCTTATGATAATCACATGCACGAAGAATAAGCACGTACGTTCATGAGGACACAAACTCGAGTCATTATGCAGATTTGATAAATCTTTTTTTTTTCACAACCAAAAATAAAAAAGAAAGCAATAAAATCCGAGTTCGGTTCCATCGTCCACCTGAGTTCAGCGGGCCACATGCAGGTGTCGATTACGAGCATAAAAGATTACGTGAAGCCTTTAAGGCCCGATCGAACACACGTTGGGTGCCCAGGTTGATTATAGATTGTAAATTAACATTGTATTGTAATTTCTAAGGGCTAGATTTTTATAAGTAGTTAGAGTTAGCGGTCCTACTAGGCCTGGACTGAGATTGGCCCGGACAGCCAGTTCTGGTCTGGTCCATGGTCCCGAAAATATGAGGAGATGGACTATTGGTCCGGTCTATAGTTTCATGCCAAGATCGGATCGGTCCGAACCATGCACACCACTAGAAAAAGAAGGATTGTTGGGCCGAAGAAAGGATGAGGGATCAACGGGTAAGATTTAGAACCGGCGATCCAACGACCTAGAGCCTTAAGAACGACACAAATGCCACGCCGAGGAAGAAAGAGGAAGTTGAATGGTAGCAGACTGCTCCACGTCGCCACTGGGCAAAAATTAAATTCAAAGAGACTGTCCTCATTATGTTTTGACTATAATTTTTTTTTTGTCAGAATATTTTGACTGCTCCACGTCGCCACTGGTCTTTTTGATTTTTCTTGTACTGTCTTTAAAGACTGCAATGAAGGCACTTCATTGAAGTGCACGCGAGCTGGGGCGAGTAAATTAGTCATGACTTGACTTTGATGTACTGTGACTTCAGTCTAGACCCCACATGTCCCCATATCTACGTCTACGGTATACCCTATACTAGGGCTTAAATTGGCAGTATATATTCACTTTTCGAGCTCTACACGAGGTCTCTTCTTCGAAATTTTGATGTTGATTTTTTTTTTTTTTGTGTGTGTGTGATAAAAAGTAGCCTAATTCCCTTGAAAAAAATTCCCAATTTTAGATTCGGACACAAATTTATTTCGAATTTTTTATCTACAAAAAATTCCCAACTTTAGAGAACACCCTAAACTTTAAGCTCAACCTCAAATCTATCCCGAGCTTTTTTTTTTATTTAAGAAAAAAATATTAATTTTTACTCTAATCTCAATTTTGCCTACCCCATTAGCCCCTTGTCTGAAAATCGTCGTTAGTCGTCTCTAATTTTCGTATCCTAAAACGGCTTCATTTTGAAGGAATTCTTTATTAGAGTAGAATTGTTATCCACATGAAAATACTATATCGGTCCATACATATTGTCTCACTGCTTTGCTACAAATTGGGGTTGGACCATAGGAATACATTGCGAACTTGTGATTTTTTAGACAAAATAAAATTTAGGATAGATTTGAAGCTGCGCTTAAAATTGGGGAATTTTTTCCAGGAGAAAAATTAAGTTTGGGACAACTGTAAGTGAAGATGGACGTACGCAAGGCGATACAAAGTATAAAATATTGTTATTTTTATAGTCATTTTTAAATATTATTATGTTAGTAAAGTCTTTTTTCGAATCATTTTATTTTTACAAATTCAAAGTTTGGCAATGGTAAGTGAAGATGGACATGCGCATAGTGGAGGCACGTGATCCATTTCGGTACGGATGGCATGGCCCTTGGCGTCAGGTGCCAGTTGTATCAGCGGTGACTTGAAAGTCCTTTTTCACACCTCTTCCTCAGCAGTATCATGACTATTCTCTGGACCCCAAGCCTTCACGACTTTTTTAATTGATGGCTAGAATCATAATATTATTATTATTTTTTTTTTTTTTTTTTTTTTTGTCGGGTGATGGCTAGTATCAGATATCCAACATTTTTTAGAGCCCAGCAAAGAGCCAAACCCTTAGAAAGAAAAAGGAGATCGCTACAGGGTGTGGCGCTTAGTTTAGGGCTTAACTATACACCAGTCAATTTCTCTGAGTATAGAAATGAATGATTTTCTGTATTATCGTTCCTTTAATGACTGGTCACCATCATCAATGTCCATATCTCAATCCTTTTCTCCCACCACTAATGTATTAATCCTAATCCATCATTTCATCATTTCCTCTACCGTTAATAGAAAAATATTGATTAAGTACCGATCTTAGACCCGTTTCTTGCGCAAGTCAATGATTCATATTTAAAATAAATGTCAATTGTAATAGTTACGTTAGGTGTAACTTCAACTAGAATTGATGGACCAAAATTTCTAAGGAAAATAAACTTTTTCCATACTTTGTTTAAATTTTAAACTAGTTTGCTTAATTGAATACTGCTACTCCGTACTAAATAAAATTAATATAGTAAAGGCTTGTGAGCCACAACTGATATTTCTTCGTGGTCTCTGGTTCCTATTCTAGTTATCCCAAATGATCGAGTCCGTTTGGATTCTTTGCTTCTAACGTTCATGTTCCAAATATTGCACTTTTTGATGCTTTCAAAACAATACAATTATTGACAAGTAGGGTTACACGGTTTTTCATAAATTTATTTTCTTTTTCAATTTTTTTTGGAGGAAAGCAAAACACATAAGAATGTGCCTAAGAAATGAAACAAATAGAAGTCGACAAAAATGATGATGGAACGTCGCATGGAATCTTTGCGGAGTCACTCTTGCATATTCCCATCTCATGACAATCACTCTGAGCAACATTGTCAAAATGAATATAAATTTTTAGGGGAAAAAATGAATCTCATTATGTATCTTTTCTCAAGAAATTGACAATGTTAACATGAAATCATCATGTTACTGATAATTCAATAATTGAGACATAAAAATGCTAACCTAACCTTAGTTTAGGCCCTAAATAAACACCATTCAATTCCGTGGGTATAGAAATAGATGATTCTTTGCATTACCGTTCTTATACTGGATCAGTCACACTAATGTCCATGCCTACATTCTTTCTTCCATAACTAGTGGACATACATTGATGAGTTATCCATCATTTCCTTCTTTGCCACGGCAAATGATCCTTTCATCCTTTCCTACCGCTAATGTACTAGTCATAATCCATCATTTCATCCACTATTAATGGATAAACATTGATTAGTCCTAAACCTGTTCCTTTTGCAGGTCATGAAATCATGTTAAAATATATAGAAAACATTACAATTAAGCTACAGGAAACTTTAATTTTCTAAATGATATATAAATCGAAGTAATTCTGAAGCGTAATATAGCCATGTTACTATTTCATATATAGATTAACCATTCTTTATAATGTACTATTTATTGACATAATAGACTCAGGTATATATATATATATCTATCCAATTAATGTTTTGACAGTTAGTTTCTTTTTGTCAAAAGAAAGATGCATTCATATATCATAAAAATATGCAAGAGTTACATCTTTTAAGTCTAGCAAATTCCAAATATCTGCTGAGCAAAGCTCCTCAAATCATTTATTTAAGTTAAAATAAGTATTATCTTTCATATTTTCATTCATTTGTTGACAAAGGCTCCTCATATCATTTCTTTAAGTTAGGGAAAAAAAACCGTCGGTTCATAATTTGAAGTTGTTTCAATATTTTTGCCAACCATAATTCTTAGATTAGAATGTCAAATTACTCCTAATTCCATGAATATGAGCCGTGCGCCCGGACACATATATATTCAGACTATTTGCAAAGGTCGTCATTAGTTTCTATCGAAAATGTTAAAACCAATTAAAGTTATTAGGTATTTTCTCTATATAATTAAATTGATAAGGACCTTTTGCATAATACTACCTAATTTATGAGAAATAATGCATGAAAAAATTGCCACACAAAGTGAGCACATTTTTTTTTTTATAATCTAAGGATATAGGCATCGAGACCCGTCTACCTAGTAAGTCATTAATTATCCTGCAAACCAGTAAACCGGTTATGCTTAGGCTTTTGGCCAGCGAAGGTAACTTTAACCCAAATTTGTTTGCGCGCAATTTGTAGCATTCAAACGAGTGATCTCTCTAGCTCCTAAGTTGGACATCTCTAACACTCCAATCAACTGCTACAATTTTTGGGGTTATGTAATCGTAATTTTTATTGTATATGTAAGTATATTTTGCATTCTGTTTTCTTTTTAGAAAAATTGACAATGTTAGCGTAAAATTATCATATTGTTGATATTCAACTTGAATATAGAGATGTTAAATGTGTACAAACTTTTAGTGTAAAAACTAAATGTATCATGCATTATGCATAATTTCTTAAGAAATGATAGCCTATGGTTAAATGGCATGATTTTGCTTCTTTTAGTGATTGATTTAATTAAGGTGGACAGAAATCCCACTGTAGTGCTATCAAATAGAGCGAATCGAATATTCGCTATATGCTAATGACATGGAGTAGGGGTGAGCAACCGAGCCGGTTTAACAGAGAACGAAACTAAACCGGCCTTATTGACTATTTTCTTGGGTAAAAATATGTGGACCGGCCATGACTAATTCACAACATCCCGATTCTGGGCTGTGAACCGGTCGATTCTACTCGGGAAGACCTATTCCAACTAGAATGGTTTTGAACCACTTTCAAGACTGGTTTTCAGGTAGAACCAGTTTTAAATTTGTTCAGAACCAAACTCTACAAGAAAAAGAAGTTGCCAAAATAATAAGGTTGAACATTCCAACATAAGCAGACCATTGCGGTGTCCTAATTGAGAACTTTTGTAAAAATAGTGAATATGATAGAGAAATAACGAAACAGGGAAAAAAAGGGCTTTTTTCCAAATCAAGATAAAAAAATAAATAATTACCAAATCAAGTGTAAAAAAATTTATTTACCAAATCAGGTGTCGCTCGGCAGTCTTACTGCCGAGCCGGGCAAAACCTTTTATTTTATTTTATTTTAGTGCAGAGCAAGACCTACATATTTAAAAAAAAAATGGTTATGGTTTGCTCGGCACTTAGAGTGGAGTTTTTTTTAAAAAAAAATAATCCAAAAAAATAATATTTACAAAAATAATATAAAAAATTACAGATTTAGGTCTCTCGGCAAGTCAACTGCCGAGGGAGACCTTGGTGGGCTCCCTCTCCTCTCCCTCGGCGGTTGAAATGTCGAGGGACCAACTTGGCTTTTTATTAAATTTATTTGTTTTTTTTCCACATTGCAGCAAAATATCTTGCGCGTGTGATGCTCCACATGCTAAGCCATTTACGAATAATAATCGCTTTCGACTCTTTAGCTTTGTCAAGGAACATCTTTACTAAAGGTGGACTCGAGATGGAGATTGGACATCCACACTATTTTATTCCTATTCCAATTATTGCTTCTTCGTGGATAGCTCTTTTTTTTTTTTTTTTTTTTATGCGGCAGAGCTCTATCAGACAAAAGAACACAAGTGGACCATATTTTTGCATGAAGGTTTTTTCTTTTTTGGGGTCAAAGAACGGATGGTTCAATCGTGGGATTCTCGTAATAATGCATGGCTGCTTTCTTGGAAAGAATAACTTTAATAAGGCTGCCATAGAAAACGAAAGTATAGAATAACTTTGTGCTTTGAGTTGCGTAAGGAACAAGTTTTATCAAATCCAAATCTTTCTGATCACTTGTGTTCTTTTTTGCAGGCCATGCCCTTTGATTTAACTGCCTAGCCTGCAAGTATTCCTATTTATCATATAGGGATTTCATTCATGTGCTTGATTTTCTTCTCCTGATGCCATAATTAATTAGAAACTTCTCCCTTTATTGACTTTACAATTCATGTAACATAAGCTTCTAAATGATGAATTACAAAAAAACTCAGTCTAACGGAAAATGGTCATTTAATATATAGCAATCTATGATAATCGTCTACTTATTGACGTATCAGACTTGGGCTAATTCAAACCCTTATATCTAATTAAAGTTGACCATTAGTTGAGAATAAGCCTCGACTTTTCATGCATTATCTTTCAAATGTTTACATATATGTTGGCCAGAATCCCTCGAATCAACCCTTTAAATGTTTAATTTTCTTGCTAACCAAAATGGTTAGATTAGAGTAGACGTGGGCGGTTCCAATTCTAAAAAAAGCTGGAACCAAAACCGGCCCATAAGAGGGCGGTTCCAGTTCTGCAGTTCTGATTCGGAACCGGCAGTTCCGAGGTGGTTCAAGGAACCGTCGGTTCAATTTGCTTATCTTTATTTTTTTTTTTGTTTGCAATATAGACAACCAAAATGAAGATAGTTGAGTGGTTTAGGGTCTTTTTTTTTATATATAATTTATTTGGCCATGTCTAGATTAGAGTGCCTCCACAATCCGTATATTAGTTATGACTATCTGGAAAAGGTTACGACTACTAACAAAAAGACATGTTACGATTAAATAAAAACATCCAAACATAATATTCCCACGTTCTCATTCTTTAACAGCATTCTTCCACACAGGAAATATGGATACTTTTTTTAAGAAAACCACGGAATTTTGTTAAGCAGATTGATATGAGACCCGACTAAAAATTCATCCAAGTATTTCAAATGCTCGTGGCTCGAGATTAATGTGGTTTTTCAATAAGACCCTCCCAGCATGCACGCGAAGCCTTGGCCCATTTATAATTGAATGTCAAATCTAAGAGCCCTTGTGAAGCCCGACCCCTCCCTCTTTCTAACAGTAACGGCATGGAATCATGCCCATGCTCCTTGCCATCTTTGGATCACCTTAAAGCACAGGCTCGAGTGAAATGCATTTGTGGAAGATGGGGATGCCCACAATTGACAGAGGAAAGGGACCACGTGTTGCTTGTAGCAATATATCTAGAGGGGATGAATAGGTGATTTTGATTAAATTTTACTTCAAATGGCGGAATTAAAAGAAGCAAGTCAAACAAAATGCAGATTCAAAATCTGAATAATATTCAGTATGTTGTTTTGAACGTAAATATGCAATTGTCTATCAAGTGCAAGGTAAGAGTTTAGAGATAGAAAAATTGCACACGATGGTTATAGTGATTCGGCTTAGATCAAGTATACGTCTACTCCCATGTTAATAGTCGATTGATTTAATTTCACTAGATAAAACAATGAATTACGTTATTGTAACTTGTTCCTACCAAAAGAATCACGCTGACAGACGATTGACCTTTTTTGGGCGCACGTCTTCTCAAAGCAACTGTCTCCAGGCTAGCGTACAGATGAGTATGGCAAAATGGGAAGGAGCATAGGCAACGAATGTGAATGATGGAGCTTGATTTCGTTTCCGTTTCCGATCGAGAGAACCTTGATTTTGAAATAGGAGTGAGACCTGAATCTCCATCTCAATTTTAGGCACGTAGATAATTTTAAAAAAAAGTACGCAATTTACAGTGGGTATGGCATGAAATGGCCCAAGACTGCGGAGACTATGGAGGCTAAGTGTCAAAGGGATGCTCCCAGACAGTTTATGGTGGCTAGCTCCACAAGGAGAGAATATCTATCGTTACCGTGTTGAGCCATGACAAAATGAATTGCCGAAGATTAGCGACCGATGTTCATACTGCATCCTAAGTTTTCTGCAAAGACGTTAGAGGAACATTTAAAGTTGAAGTATGGTCGGCTTTGCCAAAGGACAAAATGCTATCAAGCAAGGCGCATTGCCCTCTATATGATCATGGTGTTTCAATTTCTTTTCACATTGCCTAAAAGCTTCTGGTAAATGAGCAACTTACTGTTCTCACGGATGCTTGTCATAGGCGAAACAGGGACTGAGCGAGCCTGATATCATGAGAGGTGCTGCACGTGTTGAGAATAATTTGAGGACAGAGCTACTATAACGACGCAGTGTTCAAACGATTTCAAGTAGTCATTTTTGGAAGGCTATTTATACTTTAACTAGAAAACATCAGGAACATAATTTATTCTTAGGCTCCGTTTGTTTCACGAAAAATATGACATTTCCAGAAAACATTTTCCAAGAAGTCATTTTTCAAGAAAATGACATTATTTTCCAATGTTTGGCTAAAATTTGAAAATGACCTAGAATATATTTTCCGCCGTTTGGTGTGGAAAATTGAATTTGATTTTCTCTCATGAACTCCTTTAATTTTTTTTTCTTTATTTCATTTTTTAATTTTTCTTAATATTTCTAATTCTTATTTATCTTTTTCCCTTTTCTCGTTTTTTATTTTTATTTTTATTCTTTTCTTTTGATTTCAGCCAGTCGCCACAGCCATGGCATGCTTCTTCTGCTCATTCTCGGAGTCTATGGCCAATAGGGCTGGTGTTGCAGAAGTAGCGGCGACAAGTTCCGAGGAGTTCAGGTCCTTCGAAGGAGTTGCCGGTGAGGCGGAAGATCGCCGGAAGCTCCACTGCCGCTTCTCCTTCGGAGTCATGGGGAGGAACGAGATTGGGGTAGTCGGTTCTCAGTCGGGGATCGAGGAGGGATTGGAGGTGGGGTTGGTTGAGCTCTTGTCCCTCTCTTTGCCATCCTTGTCTTTCTTGCCCGTCAAGAAGTGTCTGAGCCACTTTCCTGTCTTCCCCATTTCCCCTTTCCCTCTCTTCAATTCTTCCTAAGTTGCCAAGAAGAACATGGAGGAGGAGGAGGCAAACGAAGATGATTCCAAGGCAATGCTTGACCAGTGGCTTTGAGCAATGAGCACAACTCCGACAGTCTTTCTTATTACAAAGCACAACTCAGCTGCAAAAGATTTTTTTTTCTTGTTTCTGGCTTTGACAGCCTTGTTTCACTGTCTCATTACTCTCTCTCTCTCTCTCTCTCTCTCTCTCAACCACCGTATGCAGATAATTATTTTGGGTCTTTCTTGGCAAGACAAGTTTAGAGAGAGAAGTGATTCGTCCTGTGGTGGTGGGGAGGAGGGTGAGAGAAGCTCAGAGGAAGCAACATGGCACAGGCCACTCTGCCAATCCCCAGGAGCTGGTTGAATTGGTGAGTTGTGCTGTGATACCTTACCTTGCATTGACATTCTTCCAAAAGTTAAATCACAATGGGAGGATGCAAAGTGCAAAGAGTAAGCACACTTATGCTTCACTAGAGTGCAATCCAACCTCCTATACCATCACCAATTTTTGTGCTCCCCAAAACATACAGTTTGCAATCAGTTATACATAGAATATATATGTATACCACCAAGCCACTCAGCTCCCCAATCAGGGGACAATAGAAAACAATACAAAAGATCCATCAATGAGCTATTCCATTGGCAAAATTATCAATTGGCACCTTGAGATGAAATCTCCGCCAAACACTGTGGTACTGGGAAATATTCCAGGAACTCATACTTACCAAAGCCTCAGCAGATACAGAGAAGCATCAAGAGTTCCCTCTTTTCTAATACTTGCTGTTGAATCTCCAATCTACTTCGCCAATTCCACCTACCTGCAGGAGAGGTCAGCCTTCTTGACACCTCTTCAGAGTCATCAGCAGAACTAGATGGAAAAAAACTTATATTGGTCAAAAGATTTGAAGCTTCCTGTCCTTCATAGGTTTCAAAGATCATGCACATTCTCAAAGGAGTAACTTCTTCCTAGTTAAAAGTGCTTTCTCTGTGGTTGTAATTGAAAATCTCTTATGCAGGATTATAAGATGGGTGCGAGAGGAGGAAGAATGGATAAAAGATAACAACGGAAGTGTGCTGAAATGCCTAATTCTTGACATGGCGGGTACTACCTTCGTACTTCCACTGACTAAAACATTTTATCGTTCTGTCGTTGTCGTAAGACCATCACTTTACGCGGACTCTACAAGAATTCGTAAAAATTAAAAAAGAGCAAACAGGGACCTGCGAATACAGCCAAGTTTACGGACTGAAATTCCTCTTTGCTTGAGTGAAGCTCCGAAGAGCTCCACCCAAAAAACAAAAACCCAGATCTCCCTCAACTCTCACTTCTTCTTCTTTCTTTTTCGCTCAAACAGCCCCCAAAAGAACGGATTTCTCTCACTTCTTACTCTTTTTTTAGCTCTCTGTAAATTTTTTGGACGAAGAATCCAAGAAACCCCCATCTTCAAACCCAGATCTCTCTCTTTGTTCTCTCTCTCCCGTTCGAACTTCTTCACTCCTGTAAAACTGAGTTCCTTCCATAACGTGGCATCATAAGAAAGATGGGGGTTTCTTTGATTTCGAAAAATACAGAACGATCCAATCGAAAACCCTAACTCAGACAGCAAGAGTTCATAGAGCAATATGCATAAACCAGGAAAAAGGAAATGGCCGAGAGTCATACCTAGCGCCTGAGAAGAGACCGGATACCGCTCTTTCGTTTCTGGGGATAAAGAGGCAAAGTAAATCCGACAAAAAGAAAATCCTTCATCAACGAGCAAATCTCCCCGATCCTAGCTCAGTTCCCATTCTTCTCCCGATCGGTCAGCGACTTGGCGGCCAAGGGGGAGAGGGCGACGTCGAGCGAGTCGAGGGCCGAGGTCTTGAAGCCTTGCAAGTCCAGGGTCAGGGCCTTGAGGATGTGAGAGGCGGCGTCGCGAGGGTCGAGTGAGATGGCCTCTCGGCCTCGGCGGCCGCGTCCTGGGCGAGGGAGGAGGCGGCGGAGCAGGAGTGGGCGGATCTGGCCTGGGCGAGGAGCTGAGCGCCGCGGGACGAAGTGTTATTGCGGAGACAGAGAAGAGAGGGACAAGAGCCGCGCGAGAAGAAGAGGAAAACGGAGATCATTTTCTCTAATTTTAAGAGCAAATTTTTTGTTGACCAAAAATATTTTCTTTGACTTTTTATTTTCTGCCCTCCAAACGTCAGAAATTAAGGAAACTGTTTTCCAGAAATTTGTTTCCTTGAAACAAACGGAGCCTTAATCTAGATAAGTATTCTCTTCCCAGCAACCCATTGTTGTATTCATCTCTAGAGTCTTTTGCATATTTCATGAAAACAGAGTTGGCTTGGCGCAGGACATTCTTTCTTTCCTTTTCTGTGACCACCACAATGGTAACAGATGCTACTTGAAGGAATATACTGAAGTCTCTGTTAAATCTACTCTCCACACTACGTACAAGTTCGATTTATACTTTGTCAAATCAAGATACGTGTACCCGGAATTTCGGAAGATGCAATTTCCGTATGATGTTTTCACTAGTCTCCAAAAAGAATCAGGAAATACATCACCATTCCATCGCTAGCAGCAGAAAGATTTGCTTCCTTTGATCTGATTAACTGTACAAAACATAGTGAAGCAGAGAAATTTGTGCAGGCATACCAAAGTTTACGCTTGAGTCTTGACATTCTTTCTGAAAATGGAGACTTTGAGTTCAATCTCATCACTCCTAACAAGCTCAAACATGCAGGCATCTCCTTTCTTGAGGAAAATTCCTCACTGAAACGCGGCCCAACCAGCAGAGAGCTTTCCCGAGCTATGCTGTGGGTAGTACATGAGCTTCACTGGCCATGATCTGTCCGAATGCTTCAGAGTTGCGGTTTGCATGCTTCCATTGATGCGTCCCTTCAAAAAACTGCCTGGAACAGTCTGCAGAGTTGATTTTTTATCAACAAATGCTCCACAAGCAAGAATATAAAAGATAGGCTGACTAACCCAAGAAATGTTAACCAGACCATATTTTTACAATCTCGTAGGAAAACCCAAACCATATAGGAATACGATGGTCCCTTACGAGGAGGTAATAGATTTCATTCTTGTACAAAATTTGCACCCAAGAACTATTATCTCAGAATCTTTTCTTACCACATCATTCTTTAGATTATGTGACCAGATAACTATTGTGAAGGAAGGATACTGCAGCTCGCACTTGTTGGCTACTATGAGAGCCATAGTTACCCGCGAACGTTTAGAAGTGGAGCTACAACAAGCCATAATGGCGGGGCTCACCTTGCGTTTGGAACTTTCCATCCTACCTGAATTAGTCATGCATAGAGCATAAGAAAAAAAAAAAATGAGACGAATCGTATGAATTACTAATAGGTTAAGATTCACGTGCCTTCTGAATCTTGTGGCAAAAGCTTCGCTCCTTGATCAGTTTGGAAGCCTTTCCATTTGGAAAGGGATCCGAGATTACAGTGATCATTAACATCTTCCATTTTAGGCAGGACAAATTCCACAGTGTCAAGGTTCAATTTCTTGCTATCGACGTTCATCAGCGCATAATCTATCTCCGTTGCGCTTTTGTCAAAAATGAGCACTTGAAAATCCAAGTCCCCTACGTACTTGAAGACTAAGAAATGGCCCTCACAAATTGAGTAATGCTCAGCAAATTCCTTCCATCCCTTCGTTAACCAGACCAAACCATCCCATTTTTCCAATTCCATGCTCCAACTTCCACCGTCTGGAACCCTCAAACGCACCGTTTGGGAAAGATTCTTGCCATACTTTCTCACAAACATCTTTGGAATACCCTAGTTTTATGACATGTAAAGTCTTCATAAATACGTAAACAAGCTGTGCAGGAAATAGACTCGAAAGACAAGGCTTGGTAGGTCAAAAATAACTTTTAAGGAAAGAACTTACAAGCCTTCCAATATGGAGCATGTGAGATAGTATGATCTTGAAGAAATGAGGTGTCTCAAGTGCGGAACTTCGCCGGTGCTGTTCATCGTCTCTTCGGAGACGAGAAGTCATCCCTTGAGCACAAGACGTCGTAACATCTGAATTTGACCCTGTCACGCCACGATTTCCGAGCCCACAACAACCTTACCAAATCACCTCAGGTAAAAAAGAACGAATGTCTAAGGCAGGTCATCGACCCATTATTTTTTTATCTTTTAATTAACGCATGCAGAACGTGCTACTCTCAAACAATTATAAAATCTACAGGGATAGAAAAGCCACATCAATCAACATAAGCAAAGATCATCTTAGTTATTTATTTATTTAAGGATAATCCTTGGGAAGTATGTGTACACAAGTCCTACCTCAGGGCCATTTTCTATATCCCCCAAAATACCAGACCAGGTTTAGGGGTTCATACTACTCCATGCTACCAAAACATCTTCAAAAAAGGCTCCACGCCACATCTACTCAAGGGTGAAAGACAGGCGATACCTCCATCACTTTGATCTTGAAAATGGTAACCCACGACGAGGTGAGACATAAAATCTCATGAGTCAACGCCTAAGTCCGAGTAGGACACTAACTCGCTCAAGGCAGTCTAAACATTCAGGAAATATCGATGGCAGATCAATAGTGTGCGACTCACGCCACGCTCTAGTTTCCTCATGATCAAGTACAATATCACAATGAATTATCAATTAGATGCAAATTTATCCCGCCTTGGTTCACACATGAACAGTTTATATATAACATGCAATCAATTGCATCCAATTAAGGCACTCAACCTTAATACTCATCACAATCTCATGTGCAATGCATCACACATGTTTCACACCTGGTACCCCGGTGTGCAATGCATGTGAAATGCATCACACCTGGTACCCCGGGCCAACGATAATAATCCCTTGGTTCCCCTGGAGTGGATAAATTAGGTATGTTAAGTATCGTCCCCTGGTACTCTCGGGCTGACGATAATAATATCCCTGGTACCCCCGAGACAGATATCTCAAAATAGTAGCTGATAATCCCTCTGGTACTCCCGGGACGGATATATTAGGATGTATCAGGTATCATCCCCCGATACCCCGAGCCGACGATAATAATCCTGTGACCATGCAAATATGTCGAATAATCAAGCTAGTTCTTATCTTTGCATTAAACTCAATGAACACACAATTGTGCTCAACTTCAGTTCACACGTGGTAACACATGCACATATATTATCCACCCGATTTTGCATCTATAAACAGGATAATCCTTCATCAAATGCACATCAAACATGTAACTCAACAGTCACCAGACAATCACCCAATAATACTCATTCAATATTAATTAACGAAATTATCCTGATCACATTTAATTAATCCGACTTGATTAATTAATCCAAATTTCAAATAATGTTACCAATATAATATCTAGAAGACCCAAAATAATCAATCATCTAATAATTAATCAACAATTAATTAGTTATTCAGGCCATACTTACTTAATCCGGATTCTAGATAATATTACCAAAATATTTAACGAACTCGATTTCAGACAAATATTTCGATCGCAGGTAATTGAATTATCCTGGGCCAGCTAAATATTATAATTTACAGTTAATAATATTAAATCTATCCTTAAACGTAGTTAATGTCCTATTCAGAGTTTAGGGATTAACTCACAAACTCTGAGGGTCGGTGTCGAGTTGGATACAATAGCGACGGCGAATAAGGCTTTGGAACGATGGCGATGCTCGAAAATCTTCGGGCATGAACTTTGGGCTCGGGTTTGGAAACTCGGCCCACGGCTTGGCAACTAGGCCCAAAATATTGGCCCACTTGGCCTACGGACTCGGCACACGGGCCCGGTCACTCGGCACAAATTCTCGGATACGGCGCAGGCGCTCGGCCCAGATTATCGGCCACGGCCCAGGCTCACGGGCACGCGGGCCAGGCGAAACAGGGCACGGCCGAACAGAGCAGGGCGTCGTCTTGGGGCTATTCACGGTGGTTCTCGAGGCACGGGCGGCAGCTCGACTTGGTGGCGGCTGGAGCTCGCGGCTGAGGTCCAGCGGGGGTCGTTGGGACTGGCGGTGACAACGACGCTCGAGATCGGCGGATATGACCCACGAATCCAAGCCCGCCGTGGTCGACGGAAAAGACGATCGAGCTCACGAGTCGGCGCAGCGTTACGTGTCGGGGTTCAAGCCGGCGTTGCTTCGGGCAGAGTCGGCTACTTCGGGTCACACGGTCGGGCTTAGGTCGACATCGCAGCGGCTTGAGGGGCTGTCCGGTGGAAGTACAGCGCTTGGTGACTTCGGGGGAGGCATCGAGTCGGGAAACCAGCACCGAACAGTGCTAGGGTCGGCTCCGAAAGCTGAACAAGACGCCTGGAAAGCTGAGGAGGGCGTCGGGGGCTCGGAACAGGAGTCGAGCAGAAGCTGGAGTGATCAAATGAACGTCGAGGGACTCGAATCAATGCTGTTCACAGCAAGAGGGGGCGTTGGGTCAGCGAACCAAGGCCAAACAGTGTCGCCAGAGGCTCAGCAGAAGCGTCGGGGAGATTGAGCAGATTCAGGTGGCACTGAACAGGAAGTGATGGAGACGGTGGGGGGCTGAGCAAAAGGGATGTTGGTGGTGATCAGGTGATGATGGGAGGGGCTGTGTCGCAAGACTTGAAGACTGAAGAAGAAGTTGCAGAAAATTCAAATAAGGAAGAAGAAAGCGACAGTGTTCCGTCGGTCTAGAGATAGGGAGCCGCGACAGAGAGGGGGATTCATTTTTCTTTTTGGTCGGAATAGGGGGAGGATTCATTTATGTGGCCACAAAAAGGCAACTTGAAGTTAAATTATTGCTTGGCTGACGTAAGCGCATGGTGACGTCAAAGACCAAAAAGGAACAAGAAGGAAAGTTGTTCGGTTGGGGTTCAAATGGGAGTCAGAAATCTGGTTGAAAATAAATTAGTAGGGTCCACGAATTCTTCTTCCATTTCGGCTGGCACTAGGAAATTTTCGGCTGACTAGAAGAGAGAAACGGGGCCCACGACTCTCAAAAGAATTTATATGGGCTTAACTAATTTTGTCCTATTTAAATAAAAATTAAGGACAAAAGGATAATTCCACAATAGATATCGAACGTCATTTGGACCGATCGGATGATGATAAAATTAGAATTTCCGCATTTAGAGTTTGATAAAGCTGAATTTTCTCAAGACAAGGCTCGGTCCTACGAGTCAAAGTTTGACTTTTTCCGACAAACGTTATGGAATAGCCAATCGTCGAGTTCTAAATTTTAAAAATCAAATTTCACTTTCAACGCTGAACGTCGAAATTTCAGAACGTTACAAAGGTGGCTTTGTATGAGCCAACTTAATTAAACGAAGCATCCAACTTAATTGAATGAAGCATTTATTTGGAGGAGACATTCGTTCCTGGGACTGCAGCTACCTCATGGGAGCCAGTTGATATTTTCTAATACGAGTGGCAATCCTGAGCGGGCTTAGCTCATCATTAAGATGAAGAAAAACGCAAGGGGAATCGAAGGCATTAAAAATGGGACGATTTGTTAGTTGGTCGAAATTATACCAAGAATAATTAATTAACTTTGATGGGTCTAAGTGAGTCTAGCTTACTCACCGTTGAAATTCCCATAACTTGTTCAATTTCTTTCATTATATAATAGATCAGCCCTCATCAAGAACTCTCTCAAATCACCAATCTTCCTATCACAATGAATATAATTTAATGACAAAAGAAAAATGTTGAGTTCTGTTATTGATTGAGGGAGTTTTAAGATGAATATATTTTGATTTTTATAACTTTTTACAGACGATTACATATGGCGGTTACAGGCAAGGGTTAATGAATCTACAAGACTAAATAACTTCCTAATCCTTTTTGTTATTACAAGAAATTATTCCATAATCTCCCACAATTAAGCAACACTCATCTATAAGAAGTTATAAAACAACCATCCAGTAGTGATGTTCCAGCGTCAATTCATCATTACTGCCTTCGAGTTCCAACATTAAGAACGATATGCAATGGCTGTTTATGACTTTGTTGACCAGCGACGCTCCTCATCGATAACTGATGTTCAGCGTCGATGACTATATCAGAGAGTTGTCGATTGTTTTGACCAAACTGTTTATCAGACTGGCTTTGTAATGAGCCGCGACTTGTATCGAAAATCATATGCGGAGCACCCTAATGTCGTGTTCACAAAGTCACATTAGTCTGACCGAAAGAAAAAGCATCAAGAAACACAAGATTGTCCCGTTTGTCAAAGCAAAAACTGTGCTTAATCCCAGAAGAACAAAAAACAGAGAGTTCAACTTGGCGATTTTGAAGTTTGTTGGCATTAAGAATGTACTCGCGGTGCTTCCTCTACCGTTAGCAGTGTAAAATCATTGCATCCGAGGGTTCGTGAAGATGAAGACACTGATCTTCTAATAAGCTCCAGCACACAGAGGTCTCCTTCCTTCAGAGAAGTGTCCCTTAACAAATGCGGTCCGACCAACAGATAGCTGTACTGGCGTTGCACTATTGTTGATAGTTATTGAGCTTCACTGGCCATGATTTGTCGGCATATATCTGATGTCGAATGCTCTTGTGATCATTAGATTTTTTTTTAAAACTTGAAATCATTAGATTTTTTTTTTCAACCCAAGCGCCGAATGAACTCTCGTACTCACTCCCAAGCACGGAAAATTGAGGCTTTGAACACAACATTGTCTCCATCAATGGCGGCAAATGCTTGCCGACCGACAGAGCAGAGCGCCACATGCTCGTTCGAGTAGCTCCTTATCTTCATCGGCCACGATATGTCTAAATGTCTAAGAGGTCGTAACTTGTTTGTTTTCCTGAATATGTATCTTGATGAACCGCACAAGGAGTACTCTGCCCAATGCATATTTTGCAAACAGCCGGTATGAATTCTAGTGTTTGTTTCAGAGATTGTATAGAGTTTGTAGGACATTAATTCTTTCTTTCCTTTTCTGACCACCTCAAGGGTGAAAGAAATTACTTAAGGAGATATATTGAAATCTCTACTACTGATGAACATCTGCATATCAACATGAGATAAGGATTGCTTATGACCTTCTATTTAATCGATCCCATGCTGTGGATGAGTTGGATTTACACTTTGTCGAATAAAAGACGCAAATATGCAAACAGGTTGGAAATTAGGCACACACGTACCCGGAATTTCGGAAGATGCAATGCTCCTACTGTAGTTTTCGCTGATCAGAGTTCAATTGCACGTGAATCAGTCGCATCATCGACTTAACTAATGGGATCAGATTTCATCACCTTCGAAAAGGCTTGTGATTATATGGTTTTAGATGCAATTCATCCTTCTCTTTTCTCTTTAGCGAGAAAGAAATTGGACTTTGAAGTCCAAATGAGAGATCATCGGCATCTCCCGTTTTAGGCGGGACAAATTTAACAGTGTTGAGGTTGGATTTCTTGCTGTCAACGTTCATTAGCAGATAACCTATCTCTCTCTCAAAAATGAGTGCGTGAAATCTAAGTCCTCTGCATGTTTCATGACTACAACATTAACGTGGAATCTAACACGATCTGGCAAATAAGTCGATGAGAAATCACCAGAGAAATAAACAAGAAATATTATAGGAGACAAAAGATTTACATGGCTCGATCAAGTGTTGATACTTACATCCACGTGCAGAGCCAGCAATAAACAATTCACTATAATCAGAGAATTAGAGTTATAATCGCTCACATACTCGAGTATTTTCCATATTACACTCAAACCCAGAGTGTTTAGAAATAAACAACTCAATTAGATGTACAAAATCTGACCAAAAAAAAAAGATGTACAATTCACAGCACAAAAAAACAAAATCTGTCGCATTTCGATCTCCTCGGCGGCTTGAATAGGAAAGGCTAGTAGTGTGTTACCCTTCCAGCCTTCCAAGCCATGGTACCTGCAAAGAAGGAACTTCGAAGGAAATTCCTTGTAAGCCCTTCTAGTTTGAAGTGTCTAAGAAACTTTGCCGTCTCCAGTGCAAAACTTTGCAGGACACTGTTCATCTTCTCCCGACGATGAGAAGTCATCCCCTGAGCACAATTTGTCATGTAAGTTGTAACGTCTGAAGCTAAAATATCATTGTGGCTTTATAGAAGAAAACTTAGTTAAATGAAACATTTAGCTGGAGAATAAGTTCATTTCTGGGATGAAAAGTTACAAAAAAAAAAGGGAGTGCCGGAGCAAGCTCGATTAAGAAGAACTCTTAGGGAATTGAATGGCTGAAAAGTCGGACAATCTGTTAGTTGATAGAAATTTTATCGAGACGTAGGTAAGGTTCGTGATTATTTTGTTCAGTTTCATTCACATTTTTCTAAGTGTGGAACCTTCCTCCTTCAATGTAAATGCTGATTTATTACTATTCTTCATTGATTATATTTCAGTAAAATCTGAATCTACTTGTGCATTGATTACTAGAGACCAACACCTATTATAAAATAGTAACATGCTGCAAATCTCATTGAGAGATCATCAGGAAGGACTTGACTACATTTGATTCAAATCGTTAATGACTTAATCGCACTTTTTCAAATTTTAGAGCTTGATTATAAATTAAGCTAAAAGTAAAGATTTTTGTACGCAATTTCCTACGGTAAAATGAAAAGAAGAGAACGGATGTCCAATGATAAAGGGCGTTGAACGCAAAAAGAAACCAAATGGGATGCTTGGATGACTAATGAAAATGAGGATGGTGGGTTCTAAGCAGTTATGCTGACGTGGCAAATGATAGAGGATTTGCTTATTTGGCGCATTAATGGTCAATCAATTAGAAGTCGGTTATCATTTTAAAAGTCATTTATGCCTAACTTTATTGGTTTATCAGTTAATGCGAATTACCTTTTTACCATATACGGTAATAATTTATGGGACGGCTATGTAACTTTTTTTTAGGCGAAGAGACTATTCCACCCCTGATTTTCAATTCTCATCGGCTCGTCAATGAGAAAGAGGGGAAATTGGAAATAGAATCACTTACCTGGATAAAAATCTTCCTCATCTCAACCTCTGACTGTCCCCAGTAGCTTCCACTCGTCAGTAAACTAGACAAGTTTAAAAAAGACAAAAAAAAAGGTGAGAACTTACGATGCTTCCCACGTCGGGCTATTTGAGAAGCAGAGGCAAGCGAAAAAAAATAATAATGGACGAGAATGACATTAATTGGAGCTCACCAATTTTATGCTGATAACTTTTGTATGGTTGTATTGAGATCACCCTCCCAGTTCTCATCCAAGCTGTATCGGAACAGTGTCCCGCTAAGTTGATGTGGCGTGCGCAGCTTACCCTTTGAAAAGATTTTCATTTTGGGGCACTCTTCCACTTCAATCCACCACAAGGATGGAAAACTCAAGATGCAACTTGTGGTGGAGGAGAAGCATTCTAGGCTTGGCATATTCTCGAGTGTCAACTCTTTTAGCATCCCAAAAGAAATCACTATTTCCTCTCCTTTATCATCACTTGTCACCACTTCTTTCATTCTTTCACATCCTATTATAGTCATGTCCGTGAGATGAACCAAATTCGTGATCGCTGAAACTGTCATTAGATGTACCAATCCAGAGTTACTCTTCACCACTAACTTCGTCAAATTACGGAAGGATGTCTCGGGTGAAAATAACGTTGTCAACTTGGGACATTCCCAAACCTCAAGTTTGTCAATACTCTGAAGAATTTTTGCCACTAAACAGTCTTTCCTCCACACATACTTTAGGTTGTGTAGCTTGCTTAACTTCAGTTTTCTTAAATGTTCAAGCACCGAACATTTTCCCTCTTCAACAAGCTCTTCATCAGGGAATAATTCTTCAAAAGAACTACAGAAGAACTCAAGGCTTTGTAGGTTCCGAAATCTCTGTAAGAGGGATATGGGAGGAAAGACGGCATTTTCATCATGAAAACATGCCAATGTTAGTGCTTTCGGCTTGCCAAAGATGTCCTCAGAAAATTTTTCATTCTGTATCATCTGTATATCCTTATCGACTAATGAAAGTCTCTCTAAGGTGGAAATGACCTGCAAAATTGCCTATACGATGAAAGAAGTAAAATAAACAAGCTTCGGCAGTAAATCATGTGCTTTAAAAGGCAAGCCTAAGTCACGGGATGCACTCTTATTGTTACTAAAACATATAGGATTCCTTACATTGTCTAAAAACTATAAGAAAGGGGGTTTCGAGTTTTCCTTAGTATGCAATGGACGTGGAACATAACGGGTGAATTAAAGAATAAAGAAGAATACAGTGAATTAGGGTTCCAATGTTTTTATTTCTAAAATGAATTTAGAGTATGTCGTATAGAGATTGTACCAAAAAAAAAGAGAAGACAAGTTTTTTTTTTAAGGTAAAGTAAGTGTACATAAAACTTTCCAAACACGCCAAGTACAAAAGAAATGTCAAACACAAAAACCTCGAACCCATCAAGACACTTGGATGTGTCCTAAGGGGTGCAAAGGTGTAAGACATTGCAAGATACAACCATGACTAACCATACGGACCAAGATAGGCTAAGCAACGCCAGAACAAACTAAAATCGAACTGCACAAGGCAACCTACAAACCAGAGCAGCCGGCCAAAACATAATCTAGAGAAAAAAAAATAGAAAAACAAAGAACTAAGTAGCATGATGGCCATCTTCAAAAATGAAGGTGGCGATGCCCCAATCACCTTTCGTCATGTAGAAGACAATCCCCACAATAGAAGAGAAGACAAGTTCAATGGCGAGAAATTTGAGAACAATGGAGAGGACCATGTGTCAAGTTCTCATTGACTTTCTGATATTAGAAATATCTTGTCTTATCGACATAGGCAAGGGAAATCATGCTAGCATCATGATATGATTAGTATGCAGTGAACATAAGATTCGTAAGTGCTTTAAAGAGCAAAATAGAAACTTAGGGAGAATAGTTGTAGTCATACCCTCTCAAATGAAAAGTGTGTTTCTTGGTCTAAAATGTCCTGATGATCATCTCCCTGAGGCCACTTGTTCTTGGTTGCCACAAAAGGAAACATGTTTAGTTTGCCACAGTGTGTCACTCGCAATTTCTTCAAGAATGACCAGTTCAAAGTAGGCAAGTTAGGGCAGAAACTCTTAAGTTGTGGCATCTCATGGAACACCAAAGAGGTTAATTGCGGGAAAAGTACTTGAGCAGTTGTGGAGTGTGGAGTGCCATCCCCACTCGCAACTATTTCCTTGATTGCACAAAACTCCACACGTAGTTCCTCAAATTGGTTTAAACTTGTAGCCACCCAATGCGGAAACACATTTTCAAGGCTCTTACAATTCTCAACCTCCACTTTCCATAAATATTCAAAAGTGAGAGTATCTTGAGGACTATCTGTCCATATTTTGCTTAAATATTCCATGTGAGAGAGAAACATCGACTCAAGCTTAGGAAATTGTACCTGCCATATGCGAAAAAAATGACATCATAAATTTGATGACATTGAATTACGAACTTACTTTCCTCCCACAAATCACAAAAATTCTAGAACTTGATAGTGACACAATCAAGGAGAGGTCGCTTGATGCTTTCATTTTAATGTACTGATGACTAATAAGGGCGAGTATGTATATGGCATTGGAACAAGCATGAAATGCGATGCGACAAAATAAACTACCTTACGGTCTGTACCACCCGTTAATACGCATGCACAAAAAATAAAAAGAAAAAAGGAGAACATTTCACTGAATTACGATCCAAAGAACGAAATGACGATCTCAAATAACACTTGAATACTTTTACAATTTTCCTAAAAATTTCGCGTGACAAGAAATTTTAAGGCAAGTTTCTCACACTAAAAATCAGGCGACTAGTTTCATGCTTCTTTACCTTTGATTTCAGTGATTGGGGAGATTTTAGTAATTATGAAGTTTTAGTTGGTGGTGACACGAACACCTATCTACAATTTAAGTTTAATCAATTTGTGATGGGTAACCAATTTCTTATCCTTGACTGATACAACTTCCGTTGGTGATTCCATTTGACAAGATGTATGATCTAAACATCAAAAGCATTGGATAAAGAAAGAGAAGACTGACCTGTGGAGTAAAAAGTGAAGGAGGAGTGCGGTGGTCTATCTCCATCAAAGGTTGCCAAGTTAGACTCCTCATCCTGGGACAGTAGGCGATGGCCAGCTTTCTTAAGCTGGGGCATTCCAGCTGAAGGTTCTTCACTGATAGAAAATTAGTCATATTGGGCAAGCATTCCAGCTCCATCCGACGAAGATTTGGGAATGTAATCTTCTCCACTGTGCTTCCCTGCCCTTCTTCCTCTGCGATCACTCCTTCCATTTGACCACACTCCTTTATTTCCATCACCCATAAATTGGCAAGACACCGAGCCATCGATGGAGTGAAAGCATGTCTCAAGTTGCTGCATTTATAAAGGGTGAGATTCATTATCATATTGAAGCACAGCGCCCCTTGAAGATGGTTGCTCCATAGTCGCCGCAATTTTGGTAGATTGACCAAGTCTAGATATTGTAAGAAAGACAGCACTTGAGTGCTTCGCGCACCCTCCAGCCCTTCAAGATTGAATACTTCTTCTACCGACTCACAATCGCGCACTTGCAAATTGTTCAGTTCGTTTAAAACAAGCATCAATCTAGATGGAATAGCGTTAGTAAATGATGGAAATTTATCCACCACTAGAGATCCTAATTCCCAAGAGGGCTTGATGGGAATAAGTCCCCCGTGCCATTTTTCAATTAGCTCAGGAAACTCAGACAGCCGCATCGACTTTACTCCCGCAACCATAGCCTGTTGGAAAAAAGCATCATTAAATGTAAACTTCTAGTTAGTAAAACGCAACAAGACCATCTAATTTCACGGAATTTGATAACCGATGCATACCATTTTTTTAAACATATTTTGGATGGTGATGTTGAGGTTTTCCTCCCAAAACCACACTTCTGTTGAGACTTGTACTCTCTCCAACTTTGGCGCCTTTATTGGTCCCTCAGAGAAGAACTTCATGCTCGGACATCCACTCACAATGACATCTTCCAAGCGTGGGAACATCAAAGTGCATTTACTTGAACTGAAACATCTCAGTCCCATCAACCCATCAAGCTCCATATACTTCAATTGTTTGAAATCCACCGTAATCCCCTCCTCACCTCCATCATCACAAATGACTTCTGTCAACATCTTACATTTACTTATCCTCAATTTCGTGAGTTCCACCAAATTTCCAGCTATTGTCGGTGTGAACATCTTTGATAACCCATGGCAAAATGACACGTCTAGAGTCTTGAGACGTTGAAAAAATCCTGATAATGGTAGTATTACATTTAGCTCGCGCCATGGGCCTTCTTTGGCTTCCACAATGTTGCTCAGCTCTTCTATATCAGAATTGCGTACAACCAGCTCTTGCAAGTTGGTTAAACTCCGAACAAGATGACATGTGGATATTGCAGATTCCTTCGAGAAATGATGAAGCTTGAGAACTTTAACCTTGCAGAAGAATTCTCCGTCCCGAAAATGCCCATGCCATAACTCCATCCGTCCATATAAATCCAATTTTAACTCTTGCAGATTTGAGAATGCGCCCTGAGAAATTAGTCAAATCAGAATCTAAAACCAGCTTAGTTAAAAGAGTGTTCGTGTATTATGGTATAAGTCCTGCATTTTAAGATGTTTGAGTCTCACGCAATTCAACGGAAGGAAATGCACCCCATGCAATTGACATGAAACATAATCGTTGGGCTTCAACATAGTTGGGCTTTAATTTCCCAGACCAATTCCAACCCGTTTTACGGAGCTATTGCTCCAAAAACTGCAACAGGCAACCAGTTGAACAAGAGCCAAGGTAGTCAATGCACATTGCCAAACTGGGGCTCAAAACTCATATCCAATTATCCAACCCCTCCCTCATTTGCAAAGTTCAACCCTTTCAATCTTGTCTTTGACTTGGGATCTGAGGATCAAGCACTACCAAGATAGGCGATTTGGCAGGCTCGTTGCTATATCCAAATAGTCAAGACTACAAAAAGGCAGCTTCAGAAAATCAACTCTCTATACATTGATCATGATTTGTGTGTACATTTATCCAATTCTAGCCATGAGCTGGAAAGCTATCAAATCCCCATCCATTTTACAGACTTCTTGTACGCACGTTTGCACTCAAGTAAATCCCTACATTCCCGTTTGCACAAATTGCAGCCATTAATCTCAACAAAAATGTCACATCTTTCCGTTTTTTATGCATAAAACCAGGCATCTTTACAAAGTCCAAATTACATAACACACATGCCACGTATTTTAAATATTCATGGTGCTTAAGAGAGAGCTGAACCATCGAAATTAGCCTAAATCACTTCCTATTTACCGTCGAAGCAGCAATAAATTAATTAATAAAAAAATCTTGGGTTGTACCTTTTCTATCAAGAAGAGAGGTTGTTTATGAAGTGGCATATCATTCTCAGGTTGCGAAGCAAGTATCTCCACTTTGCCACAGCCATCCACCTTCAAGGTCTTCAATGCAGGCCAACATAAACCATGTGTTCCTGTGTAGATGCACTTCAACTCTGATAGACGCTTAAGCTTGAGGGAGGTTAACTTAGGGAACACATCCCCGGGAACTCGTCCTTCCTTCTCAATCAGTTCCACAATGCCACAACATTTATCGATCTTCAAATCCTCAAGTTGCGTTAGATCTCTAGCTACTGGTCCTGGAAACAGAGAGATGAGGCTATTGCATTCGGAAACGGTAATAGAACGGATATATGTGAATTCGACTTGACTGTGAAGTTCCTCATCCCATACACGCCTTAGCTTTGATAATCCCTCTAACTCCAACTCTTTTAACGGTAAACGAGCAACGGGATGCCCATCAAGAAGATTCAATGATTGCTGTTTGAAAACAACTTCAAGCGAATCACATGATTCTACCTTCAAACTTTCCAAGCTCTTGAGCCGTCCAAGAATGTCAGAAGGAACAATGTTCACTAGCTTATTGCATCCATCAACACTGAGCGACTTTAGTTTGCTGAAAGACTCTGCAGCAACTTGATTGTCCCATATTGTCTCAATGCTATCCAAGTTCCAGATACTCAATGTCTCCAAGCTAGGAAACGCAACCTACGGTATTTGCTCAAGAAATTAGTGATTCTGTTAATTTGAAAAGTTCATGAATACATATGGAAGAAGCGGTGGTCCTAACAATCTTTGTCTATCGATTGTGGTCGCATGCTCATCTTGCAAAGATCATACCAAAGATGGCACAGACCACACAAAACAACACGACAACCAGAGCTTTTCTGTTTATGTTTTGACATATTATTAGTCTCTCCATATTTTTTAAGGACAGTTCAAAAGGCAACATGAAATATTTGAAAACAAAAAGGACGATATTCCTCAAATTTGTTTGACTTGTCCATGTTAGCAAATTCCTTTTTTCAATTTACTAAAAGTAGTTTCACTGTTTCATTTTGGACCAGTTTAACTTCAAAATTAGTGTATTATTCCCCATACTCTGTTTGTTAGCCTGTTAGGTCTGTATTAATTTTAATAATTTACTCAAATTAAACACGTGCGATATAAATAATATTGCAATTTATTAAGTTATAGTTTTAATTTCTCCAAAATATATGTGAAATATGTCAAGGACATCATTACTTCCGGTTAAAGTCAATATCATATTAACAAGAGGGTAGCAAGTTCTGTTTTCCATCACTCGAGTAATACTATTTGCATTTACTGTGAAAACGAAATTCATCCATCCATCGAGTTTCAAAATAGCCAAAAGTAATTGTACACGATGTGAGGACTAGTAGAATTCTATAATAACAAAAAAAAAAACATAAGAACTGAAAGACTGGCAATTTATAATATGAATTAACATGTTTGCAAATGATTACTTGACAAATCCGAAAATGATAGGAATTGCTACGAACTTAATACACATGAATTTTATAGTCAAATTCAAAAATATAGTATTCTCCAATGACATCGCTATATCACAAAATCTTTTACTTTATAGTTATCAGGAGTGACTTTAACCACATAATCTGAGAGTTGACAATTGAGCTCATTGGAGATTAATTATCCAACTTTTGTATGTATAGTGACTCCACTTTATATTCTTCATTTCAATTCAGAATGAGAATTTGAAGAGTAACTCTACTTTGGCTTATTCAGCTTTTATGGTGCGGTGATTATGTGGAACGCAATCAATTTTAACCAAAGTGGGCTTTGGCGATCATGCTTTGTCTTCAATATAACTATTTATTTGTTAGTTTTACAATCTCTTAACAATTTGATGTGACTGATCCAACTCTTATTGATGTGAATTGAAACTTGCCAATTATTTGTAACACTATGTGGCAACTTGAGATGCACGGCATGTAAACTTGTGAAGTGCTATGCACATAAAATTAAGGACAGTCATTGGATTTTTGTTATATTTTAAGATTTTGACGTAGCGTTTATTACGTACCTCTTGATTGAAGAGGGTAGTAGACCAAGATTTGACACGATCCTCAGTCCGACCTTCTCGTGAACCTATCATTGTTTTCATCAGATGAAAACGATGTCATCTTTGGAATGGCAGGGATTAACAAATCTAAGAAGATCTTTAATGACTAAACCAGACAAAAATAAGTCTTACCTTTATTGCGAGAGAAGCATGTCAAACTTTCCAAACGCCAAATGCGTAAATTGGTTAACATCGAGAATACTGGAGTTTCTGATGTGTCTGTTCTCAACCCTTCATCCTCCATAATAATTGTCTCTATCTTCTTGCAATGTTGTAACTCTAGTTCTCTCAATTCTGTGAGAGATTGAACCATGGATGGGAAAAATAGAAACGTGAGGATGTTACAGCCAGACACCTTCAATTGCTTTAAATTGTGGAATCTCACAATTCCACAAGGATTCTTGTTCCATATGCAACTCAAGCTTCGTAATCCGCTTATATAGATGGTGTTTAGCTCAGAGAGAGTTTCAGTGTTTGCATTGGCACCTTTTCCATCGAGGTAAAAAATTTCTTGCACCGAAACGCAGTCTTCTACCTTTAAAGTGTGCAGCTTGTGTAGTCTTACCAGCGAGTTGGAGTTGATAACCTTTGAGAGAGATTTGCACGAAGAGACCTTAAAGGATTGAAGACTGCTCAGTTCCAATGGAGATTCATCGGTCCATATATCTTTCATATTGGGAAGTCCAACCATTGTCAAGGACTTCAAGGATGGGATCGAAACCTGAAGGATACAGGTTATCACAAATGGTTGGGGAAGAAAATTAACAGACTTTAGGATGATTTTTGCATTTACAAAAATATATGATAAACAAAGGCCGATTTACAATCAGAAAAGGTATTTTACGACCCCAAAAACAACTAATGAACTTCAATTTTTTTTACAAAAAATTCTTGGATGGTTTATATTTTGTTTGCAATTTATTAACAATAAGGGAAATTACAGTCATCAAGAAATAGCATTCATTCAGTTTGCTAATTGACTGCGAAGATTAGTGATTCCGTAAAGCAAAAGGAAGTACATTCAAGGTTAATTCCCTCCTGTAAGGTAAAGCACTCCCTCTTATGTTATGTTACTACTACTTTGATGTTACATTGCTCATTTTATCGGATGATTGCCAAGAAGTACTGTACTATCTCACAATGCAGATTACTACCATGAAAAAATTATATAGAAACTGTAGAATCACAGTGATTGTGAAAGACATAGGAAATTTACTAATAAAGGACAAAATCTCATGGAGTGATCAACGAGGCAAGTTTCAATCACGACAAGTAAATTATTATGCTATAAGACCTTAATTACGGAAAGGTGTGTCTAATTTACTACCTGCCTAAGGAGACTTAGCAATTTCGTGAAGTAATTTAGTACTTCATAAGGGAAATTACTATCATAAAAGTTTAGTTACCGCAAGTAACTTCCTTTTGACGCCTTCGCCATCCACCTAAACCCTCTTGGGCTTTTCCAGACTCAATCAATTAATGCGTGAAATATTGTCAATGTTATTTATATAATAAGAATAAACCTACGACGGAGCTAATTTCTTTTCTCACTTGATAAAATCTATAATGGCAACTTAAATTTCCCTCCGTGTAAGCTCATGTTTAATAACTTGCGAACTAATATATTGCACGAGTCTTGAACGCCACCACCATCAACTTCGATGATATTTACCACTGTTTATCCTCAGTTTACTTACTTCTCTTTGAAGATTTATGTTTGTTATGCCCAAAGTGCTTACATATATCTACATCTGTTATATGCTTTGCAATTATGAACATGCTTGTAAATCTGTACGTTTATACTTGTAGGTCTTATGCAATGACTAAATGCTTACTGAAACACACGATAGGGAAAAGACGTGCAACAATTAGATTATCATCGTTGCTACTATTTGAAAACCCAATCCCCCTGCCCATTCTTCGTATAGATTTTTACCCAAGTCATCTAGATATCATATTTTTTACTTGCCGCATGTAGGCTGAAAATAACTCAAGTCCTATCACAATCTAAATTTACATGGATTTCATTCTATTAGCTGGACTTCTACGCAATGAAGAGTAACAGAAGATTGCTTTATGCAATTACAGAGAAGGCATGATTGGGATAAGGTAATTGAGCAGAAAATGATATGTCACATCTAATTAGCAAATGAACAAAAGATCGACAAACACCATATTGCTTTGATAGAAAGTTACCTGTTGCCCATTGAAGAATGCAACTTGAGTGCCAACTTGGTCGTTTAGTGTACAACTTGAAGGAGCCATCCCAGAGGTGCAAAAGTTCTTCATATTCGGCAGATCATGCAATTCCAAGACATGCAAATTCCGCAACTCAAGTTTGCCACAATCATCCACTTCTACAATCTCCCGCATTAAGTGACAGCTGACTACTTGGATCTCTTCAAGCTGTGGAAGTTCTCTCAATAATGAAAGAGGAAACAAAACTTCCATCTTGTTGCAGTTTTCAACTCGTACTGCCTTTAATGCACTGAAGGAATTGGAGGAGATATGGTTGTTGCATATCTT
The DNA here is from genome assembly GCA_021437785.1 of Rhodomyrtus psidioides. Taxonomy (NCBI): domain Eukaryota; kingdom Viridiplantae; phylum Streptophyta; class Magnoliopsida; order Myrtales; family Myrtaceae; genus Rhodomyrtus; species Rhodomyrtus psidioides. The sequence goes on along the minus strand of JAILYB010000003.1, from coordinate 12,855,099 downwards.
TTCAAAGTTGATGAGGTTATCGAGAAGTAACGACTCCAACATCTTAAACTCTGTATGCGATAGAGATTGGAGGATGTAATTGACGGGGGGACTATTTTGGACCCGTAGGTGCTTTAATTTCGAAAAGCCTTTTTGGGATAACGAGCAGATACTTCGCTCAATTCCATTTAATCCGTCTAAAAAGAGATCGTCGGTTTTGCCTAATAAATTTTGTATGCATCCTTTCTGAAGAATATCGCTTATTGGATCCAACTTAAGCTCCAATATGCTTGATCCTTTGCGACTTCGCCAGTGTGGCACATCACCTATTCGGATTTGGAACTTGGTTAGTTTCTCGACGTTTAGATCCTCTGGGAGCACACTCGGAATCGAGAATGGACACATGCAAAGTGTAGAGATTCTTCAATTTGTTCAACTCAATAAGCTCGGCATTAGTGGGTGGAGTTTGCTCCACGGCATTCCAACGATCAAAGCTATTCTCCATATACAACTCCTCCAATTTCATCAAGCTTCCAAGCACACCTGGTTCAATTATCTCTAGTCGTGAGCAATTGTTTAAGTCTAACAACTTTAGCTCTATCAGTTGTCCAATTTCTTTTGGCAATCTTTGAATTTTGGAGTTCACAAAGCTGAGAATTTGCAGCCCTTTTAGCTCGCCAATCATAGCTACATCCTCTATCGAACAACCATCGAGATACAAAGTACGTAAGTCCTTTGAGAACTGAAACGGCGAAGGTGAACGAGTAAAACGAACCCGAGAAAGATGTAGGACTATGAGTTTTCTCATAGAGTTGAAATATGAATCCGGGACCTTAAGGGATTCATTGTTTGTGAACAACAAAAAGATCTGCATTTCGGGACAATCTAACTCTTGAGGAAGCTCCTTCAAGTCAACGAAGGGAAAGCATATCGCCTTACAACTTTTGAGCTTGTCCTTCGGTAACTCTGCTATCGACTTATCTGTGTCTTTCAACACGAGAAGAGGGTGATCTCTTAAAGCGACCAAGGCAACAAACTCACGGACCAAGTCATGTATCTTGAAATTATAAGCATCTCCATCCTCTAACAGAAGGGAGGAGGCTTGAAGAGCACGAATCCCTGATCTCAAACTCTCTCTAGCTTCTTCCATGTTGTCATCTTCTCGAAAGAGCCCCCAACCCACAGCGTATCTCCCCAAGTTTTCAAGAGAGGGCTTAGAGGTGCCATAAGCAACACAGAGTGCTAACAATGACTTCTCCTTCTCCTTTAAGTTGTTGTAACTCAACTGCAACCTCTCATTTATCACCTCACCGATTCCTTCGTTTTTGGACAACTTAATTTGCTTCAAAACATTCTTACATTCAGATAAACCAGCATGTTTAAAAACTTTTGCCATATGGACGATTAGGAAAGGCAAACCTGCACATTTGTGGAGGGCTTCATCCACCAAGGGTTTGAACTCGTCATCATGAACTTTGTCTCCCACCAGCCTCTCAAACAAACTTTTTGCCTCTTCCTCCTCCAGCTCACCAAGGGAGAAGTCCTTGTCGCAGCCCATTTTAGTTCGCAAAACGTCACGATCTCTTGACGTCAACAACAGCTTGCAACCTATGACCTTGTTGTCATGTCCACAAGGAATGCCGACTGATTTCAAGTCCAGCCCCTTCCACAGGTTGTCCAGTATTATGAGCACCTTCTTGTTCTTCCTCTCCTCGTCTTTCAACCTCTCGTGCAGAAGTTTCGCTCGCCCGCTGATAGTCTCTTTGTTCTTTATGTCGGTAAGGCCCAAGGCGTCCGCAATCTCTCCTTGAATGGTCTTGATGTCTGGATTTTCCGACACGTCGGCCTTAGCGACCCAATCAAACGACTTCTCTTCGCTTATTTTCCTTTCAGCATCAGCTAAAAGGGTGGACTTGCCGACCCCGCCCATCCCATAAACTCCGACCACACTGTTGTTGTTATCAGCAAGAGCGTCCATGATGTTCCTTATGATATGAGCTCTGGATTCGAAGACACCATCGTCCCTAATAGACGTAGAGGCAAAAGCAGCAGGATCGTTGAAGGAGAAGTCCGTCAATTCACTGCATCCCCGAGCGAGTTGCCTTATGTCCTCAATCTTGTCCTTGGCCTTCCGGCTGAACTGATAGCGAAAGTTGGGGTCGGGAAGCGTGCCGTAGCAGCAAGTCTTGCTCGCTTTTTCGAAGTCCCCCAGCAGGTCTCCCGCTTCCTTCAAGACCTTCTCAGCACTTCCCTGCCACTCGATGACGAGATCATAAACACTCCGAAGATTGTTTCTGGCCTCCCGCACAGCATTGTCGATCCTCTCAGCCTCGTACGCCAGCTTCCCGACTTCCTTCTGAAGATCTCGGGCGTATCTCTTGGAGGAGATCACGTATCCGAATTGACGCTTGATGGGAACAACTACCCACTTCAAGACATCCCACGCAATAGAAACGACAGAGTCGACAGACATTTTTTCTTGATTTTTTTTTTGTTCGAGAAAGGAGGAGCGATAAAACAGAGCGAATGATGAAAAAGAGCAGCAGGTAGAGAAAGAGAAGAAGAGGAGGAAGAAGAATGGTTGGGCCGAGGGGAAGAAAGAGCGAAACAGAGCAAGAACAATCAGAGAAGAAGGCAAGGAGATTTGTGTGCAGAAAACGACGACGAATCAATGGGTGAGTCTCGGTACTGGAGCTCCAACGTTTTAAAATTAGGAAGAAAAAAAAGTTCGTTGCAAAATAGAGTTGTTAAGTGAGTATATTGTTTTATTGTAAAAAACAAATGGATTATGCATTCTGCATAATTGGTTAAGAAAAGGGAGTCCCTAATTAAATGGTAAGGTTTTGTTACTTTTGGGGATTTATTCGCATAAAATTGCAATGGATGGAAACCCACTGCAAAACCAAACTCTACAAGTCTTTTAATGGAGAACTTTCGCAAAAATAAGGTTGAACATTCCATCATAAGCAAACTAGTTTGATGTCCTAATTGAGAGCTTTTGCAAATATAATGAATATGATAAAGCAATTAAATAAAAAAATAAAACTAAAAAAAAAAGAGGTAGGCCAGTTCGGGTCGACCCTAAATGCGGTTTTACACTGTTATAGGAGTGATAGTTCAATTTATGATATCAAACAGGGAATCGGCTTTCATAGGATGGATTTAAAGTTCTTGGTTTGAAACATACTTGTCTTGAAACATCACTCCCTAGTAAGAAGATAAAGATAGAAATATAAGTGACATAAATGTAGCGATTTTCTTCTAACAACTACTCTTTTTGCTCCATAAAATGTTCATCTCATTTTTACCTATAGCTTCAATCTCTTTCCCTCCCCCTCACTATGAGGGAAATTGCTGCTTATCTTGCATCATTTTTAACTAGTAGATTATTTGCAATTGACTCTCCTCGTGAAGTAAGTACTGATCGATCAAACTACATAAATCTCTCGTACTATTTGTTGTTCATCATTAATTTTTCTAGTAATATCATTATCTCGCATAGGATTTAAATTGCAAGATCTTTTTATTTCCACGTAATTTTACAATAAAAACCAATTTGGCTAAACATTTATCTATTGGTTTATTTCCACATTGTAGCAAACGTATCTTGTATGCGGTGCTCCACTTGTTAAAGCCATTTCCGAATAATAACCACTTTGGCTGTTCAGCTTTTTCATTAAGCATCTTTACTAAAGGTGAGACTTGAGATGGAGATGGAGATGGGACCCCTCCACTATCTAATGTCTATTGCAATTATTGCATCTTCTGTTCCCGAGCAACGTGCATAGCTCTTTTTCTAGTGGCACACGCACAGCTCTATCATACAAAAGACCACATGACGAACACATTTTTGCATGGATGGTTCAATCATGAGAGTGGGTTAGTATTATGTGGCAAATGGGTGGGTCGGGTCGGGTTTGGGTCGGGTCGAATATGGTCCGACCTATATTGACCCATCTGATCTATATTGACCCATCTGATCCATATTGACCCATATTTAATGACCCAAACCCGACCCGATCCGCGACTGACCCATACCCGACCCAATTCGTTTTGACCCATATTACCAAAACACAATAATTTTTTTTTTTAAAAATAATATTACTAAAATAGTTCCCGACCTCGGTCCCAGTCCCGGCCCCCGGCCTCGAAACCCGGGACTCGACCCCCACACCGCCTCGGGACCCGGACACGGTCCCGGCCACTGCCACGGACACGGCCTTAGGACCCGCCCCCGGCCCCGGGACACAGCCCCGACCCCGAGACCCGGACACGGCACCGGCCTCGGGACCCGGCCTTAGGACCCAGCCCCGGACCCGGACCAGGCCCCGGGACCCGGCCCCGGACCCGACCCCGGGACTCGGCCCCGGTACCCAGCCCCGGACCCCGGCCCCGGCCCCGGCCTCGAGACCCGGCCCCGGCCTCGAGACCCGGCCCCGGCCTCGAGACCCGGCCCCGGGCCACGGACCAGGCCCCGGTCACGGCTCCGGCCCCCAGCTTCGGACCCGGCCCCAGGACCTGGCTCCGGCCCCATCCCGGTCCCGGTCACGATCACGGCCCCGGGACCCCGGCCCCTATCACGACCCTGGGACCCGGCCCCGGCTCTCGCCCGAGACGCGGCCCCGGGACCCGGTCTCGGCCTCGGCCCCGGCCCCGGATCCGCCCCCGAACCCAGCCCCCGAACCCGGCCCCGGCACCTAGTCCCGAGACCCGCCCTGGCCCTTGAACCCGACCTCTAGACCAGGCCCCGGTCCCGAGACCATTTGTAACTTGTGGAATGATGTTGTCCTTATGAGTCGAAAGTGGGTCAATGTGGGTCGAAAATTGATTTAAGTGTGACCCATTGTTAACCCATTTTTAGTGAACCTTTTAAAAGTTAATGACCCATATTTGACCAAATATGGGTCAAATATGGGTCTGTGACCCATATTGCCACTTCTAGTTAGTAACGTGTGGCTGCTACTTTGGAAATAATAACTTTAATAAGAAGGTCAGAGAACGTGAAAGTATAGACTAAGAGCCGCAGAAGGACATAGAAAATTTCAAAACTTATATCCGATGCTCAATTTTGTGCCAAAAATTCTCTATAGATCATTTAAGTGATTTTTTTTTAAAACAGCTCTTAAGTCAAAAATACGACGTGGCTTTTTTTTATTAAATTCTTAAGCTGACGTGATTTGTCACGTGTCCAGTCAACATCAAATCCCTAAACGACGTCATCTACTAACTTTCCCCCAAATAAGAATCCTATCACCAAATTGAAAGTGAGACTCAAATTTGAAACCATAACGACCATTCAAACTGATAATTACACCCTAATACGATTTGCCCCTAAACTTAACTACCCAATCAAACAAATGGAGGGCAGAGAGCTCTCTGCCTTCAACTCGAGAAGAAATTGCAGGGACTCAAGAGATACTATCCGAGTGTTGGACGAAATTTTCTAAAGAAACTAACAGTAGTTCATTAGCCTGAACTAACGATTCAGACGCTCTGGAGACGGAAACAAGGAGGAGCGATGAGTGAAGATCTTGTAGAGATCATATAGGAGAAAATGAACATGAGTGAGACCACGGAATCACGGAGAGTGTCCTTCGTCTTTTGTTTTGTTTTGTGTCCACTAATTCCTTCACGGTTACTTTCTTTAGTAATCTTGATCTCTCGCATATGACTTGAATTGCAAGATCCTTTTGTTTCCACATTGTTTATAACAATAACCGACGGGGTTTATTATCAATCTATAGGGTTTATTTCCACATTGTAGCAAAGATATATTGATAAAAGAGCATTCCATATAAGCATAAAAGAGAGTTTTTTTTTCCAATTTAATACAAAAAAAAATTATTTACAAAATTAGTTACTATTGAAAAGTATTTACGATTTTGGGTCTCGCGCGCCGGGTGAATTAGCACGTGAGACCCGCGCACTGCTGGGAGCAGCGCGCGAGCATTGCGCTCTGCAAGAAGCAGCGCGCAACTCTGCGCGCTGTACAAGGCAGTGCGCAAGGAGTTGCGCGGTGCTCATAGCAGCGTGCAACTCTGCTTGCACGCTGCCAAGCCTTGTGCATATGCACAAGGCTTTTTTTTTAATTTTTTTTTCTTGTTTTCTTTACTTTTTTTTATTATTCAACTTGTTTTTAATTAATTTTTTTCCTTGTTTTATTTTAAGTGACCGTGGCCACGATCAAGATCGCCGATCGCCGTCGTCGCCGTCGTGGCCGGTCGCTGCCTTGGCCGATTTTAATTTTTTTTCTCGTCGCTCTGCTGCCACATCGCCTCGCTCGCACGCTCGATGATGTGCCTCGGCCCCGTAGCCCTATCGCCTCGCTCGTTTCATTCGCTTGCACTGAACTCACAACGATGGCGTCAGCGATCTTGACCGTGGAGCATTTTTTGAACAAAAATATTTTTTTGTGTTTCTGTTCTCGGCTACGATTTTTAGGAAAAAAACGCATTTGGTAAGTAAAAAAAAATACTTTTTCCGCTGGCGATCGGCGACGATGGCAGCCGACGGCGGCGGCGGGCGACAGGCGGCGGCGACGGTGACAGTAGAGGCGGCGGCGACCGGCGGCGACGGTGACAGTGGCGGCGGCGGCGACCAGCGGCGGCGGCGACCAGCGGCGACGGTGCGACCGGAGGCCGGCCGGTCGTGGCCGGGTCGGCGGCGATGGGTGGTGGTTCCAAAAGTGTTCCAAAATACAGAAGCAAATTTTTTTTTTGCCAAAAGTGTTCCTTGGCACAAAAGTGTTCCGCGGAACACTTTTAAAACCACCACCCATCGACACCGACGCGGCCACCACCTGCCGATTACCGCCACCAGTCGCCGCTGCTGCCGGTCTCTGCCGGTCGCCCGCCGCCGTCGGTCGCCGTCGCCAGCTGCCATCGCCGCCGATCGCCAGCGGAAAAAGTATTTTTTTTACTTACCAAATGCTTTTTTTTCCCAAAAATCGTAGCCGGGAACAGAAACACAAAAAAATATTTTTGTTCAAAAAATGCTCCACGGTCAAGATTGCTGACGCCATTGTTGTGAGTTCAGTGCAAGCGAATGAAACGAGCGAGGCGATAGGGCTGCGGGGCCAAGGATCGTCATCGAGCGAGCGAGCGAGGCGATGTGGCAGCAGAGCGACGAGAAAAAAATTAAAATCGGCCCGGGCGGCGACCGGCCACGACGGCGACGACGGCGATCGACGATCTTGATCATGGCCACGGTCACTTAAAATAAAACAAGAAAAAAATAATTAATTAAAAATAAGTTGAATAGTAAAAAAAGTAAAAGAAAACAAGAAAAAAAATAAAAAAAAAAGCCTTGTGCATATGTGCAAGGCTTGGCAGCGCGCAAGCAGAATTGCGCGCTGCTATGAGCAGCGCGCAACTCCTTGCGCGCTACCTTGTACAGCGCGCAGAGTTGCGCGCTGCTAATGCTCGCGCGCTGCACTCAGCAGAGCGCGGGTCTCGTGCGCTGCTTCCCCTAGCGCGCGAGACCCAAAATCTTAAATACTTTTTAATAGTAGTTAATTTTGTAAATAATTTTTTTTGTATTAAATTGGAAAAAAAAAACCCATAAAAGAGCTCAGTGACGTAACCTTGGTTAAGGCCTTAACTGAACATCAGTTAATTCTTTAGTTGTTGAAAAGTGGATGACAGATAGCTGACCGTTGTCGGTCGCCTCAATCAAGACGACCATGTGGACCAACGTCTAAGTCTCCATCCTTTCCTCCACTAATAATTGGTAAAGTATGGATTAGGTATCGATCCTTTTCTCCACCTCTATAGACAAACAGTGATTACACAAACATAAATTAAGTATCCATCCTTTCCTCCATGACTAACGGATAAACATTGATTAGGGACTACTTGTCCTAAATCCGCTCTTTTTGATGGTCCATGATATCACATTAAAAACATAGAATAACATTATAAAAAAGCTAACTGCTATATTAGAATATCAGTTATGATAATAGTTGTTGGAACTTTGATTTCAAAGTCTCATATGAAATTAAATGAGAATTGAAGAGTTGTTTCGGTTCGTTATAGAAATGAAGAGTTATTTCGTTTCGTCGAATCTTTTCAATGAAATCGTGCGACTTCATGACGTTTTTTTGAATCCTTTCGACGAAATCGTGCATTTTCGTCGACAAACCCTTTCGACGAAGCCATATGACTTCGTAACTTTTCGTTTCACTTTCTATAAATATAAAGCATTGACCATCACAGTAGAAATGAGTATCAGACACAAGCATTAGATACAATTGTTATGTTCATCATTTGTGCGATTGTTCTGCAAACTTACGTTCAAAGGAGTCCTTTGAAAACGCACCACTTCAGAGGAACATGATCCGTTATATCCTGGAAAACATTTGTCCAACGTCCTCGGGTACTGATTGAAGGGGTAAATTCGTCTTAAGGACACAACGTCATTTCGTTGGGCTCGGATCAACATTCTTTTTATTTATTTGCGTTGGCTTCAGGTTTGTCTTCAACCTAATTTTCGTATACTTTATTAAGTCCCGCTTATAGGCGACAACAATCTTAATATACGAACTTCTACCCTCTTAGTGGATAACAATAGTCATATTAGAACTTCTAGGAGGTTAATCTTTTGTTATTCTTCATTAATATTTTAAACTAGTTTACTTTCTACTACCCCTTAACAAGACAAAATCAATGGGGAAAACGATTGCCAGCCACGGCTAACAGTGGACATTTCACAGGTCACAAAATCGCAATGATTTGATGCTTTTAATTTTAAAACACGGTATCGTAACCAACAGCTCCTCTAATTACCGCAGAACTTCCGAGGTAAAATCTGGCAAATGTGCCGAAATTAACACTCCAGGGTTGTCCTTATTTGGACACCAACGTCGACAAATTCAAAACGAGACAAAAGCAGGAAAGGACCCATGTCCTTTTTTCTCACCACAACGAAGAGATTCTTCAATTTTTCTTTTCATTTGTCCTGGCACGTCATCTTTAACAATCCAACGGTAAAGATTATGACAAGTAATCTAATCATGATATGCCGATGTGATATTAAGAATCAATTTTTATTTTATTTTACCACGGGGCCTTCAAGCTGTTGATGTCCACTTGTTGGAGACTTGATTCCAATAGATTACAGGAACAAAACTCATCAACAACATGTTCTTTATTCCTCAAGCACTTACAAATCTGTTTTTTCATTTTGGTCAAACACAAATCTAGGTTTGAGTAAGCATAATTCTTCTTTTGCGTGTGTAAAAATATGTGATGCCCTAGAAATTCTACATCCTTTCAATAATAGAATATAATCGATATATTGTCTATGAATTCCAATTTATTGTTTGAGATTGGGTTCTTGAGAATTGAGTGACGAAAATTGAAAATTTCCTGAATCGTCGATCGAATTAGTTTAGGTTTCGATCGATTGATTGTTGCGCATTAGGATTGAATTCCCTACGCCCAAGCCTAGTTCTAGCCCAACTAACTCGAGATTGGATGAGAATACCCTCCGTAGAATTGTCAATTGACAAATTTACCCTTGAATGCCAAATGACCAAAACGTCCCCGGCCAAAATAGGAAATTACCATTTTGCCCATAGGGTTTCATTTATGCCAAGACAAGAAAAATAATTGCTTGTGGACCCCACCTTACCAATTAAGCCACACAAGATAAACTAAAGATCATGGACCATATTGGTCAAATTAAAATTTTAGGGATTATATTATATATTTCATTTAAAATAAATTTAAAAATAAGCCTAAAAAAATCCATATACAATTATCGCCAACTAATGTATTTAATCAATAGATTGATAAGAATATTAAGTCACCAACACACATGTTTGCCAGCTCTTTCAAGAGGAGTAAGTGATCTTGGGACTCTCAAACAGTTGGCAAATTGGTGTTCGACTACTCCTGCTATGTATTTTTAACATTGTTATACACGTGATTCCATCCGTCCTTGACTGTGAAATGTGGATCTACTTATTTAGTATCACATTTAATTTTCGTCTTGGGTACATGCCTTGCACGAGATTTGATTCACTTATTGTTAGGTGACCATGTGCACCTAGCTGGATTATGATGTTAAAACAAAGGGGCTCATCCTCCTTTCATGCCCAAACAAATAAAGGTAAATAAGGCACGCAAGATGCCAGTTGTATTAGCGGTCACTTGAAGTCTTTTTCAAAATCTTCCTCTGCAGGGAATCCTCGGGAAGCTAAAAACAATGTGGACTTACAAACAACGGAGTAATAGAAAAATTTATTAGGTACTAGCCCTAATGTTGTCTGAGTCGCCATCTTTATTATATAGAGATGGATGCTTATTTGCATTTTTCTTTGTATTCATTGATTAGGTATCCATCCTTCCTCAGCCAAACAATTATTAAACAAACATTGATTAGGTAAACCGTCACTTCCTCTGCGTTTAATGGACACAAGCTGATTAGGTACCCGTCCTGAGCTCGCTAGTTGTGTTGGTCAATAAAATCACCTATAAAATATATGATGAGTTATAACTAAGCTGCTCGCGACATTAGAATGTTAATTATAATTGTCAGACTAGAATTGCTAAGGAAACTAAACTTTTTCCATTCTTTCTTAACAATTTATAGGAAACCATTGCAAGCCACAACTAAAATTGCCTCATGGTCTTCGCTCTTGATTATCGTGTGGGAGAGCGAAACGCAGAAAAATCTACTTAGCGTAAGTGCAACCGAATAGAACTAGAAGTTGAAAAATGTGACGATGGAACGCGGCATGGAATCTTTTCGGAACTCTCTTGCATGTGCCTATTTTATGACAATAATTAAAAAAAAAGGTTATTAAAACACATATTAATTATTACCGAGAGTAGTTGTGCCACATGTATCCCGTTGAAAGTGAATATTTTAAATGCCGTACATGGATGGCTTAGTACTTACTAACTAATATGTAGCTTGCTGAGTTTAGCTATTCTCAAGCTTCATTGACTAACGATGATCTTCAGGAAAGTATTTTCTCAAACTCAGTTTTTTGCAAAACAGACGGAGCCTTACCCATGTCTTAATCCTACTACATAACATTATATGGTTTGATAGAATGATCAGATTAAATTACAGCTGTGGCGTAGTGTAGTTAGAGCCCGTTATACACTTCTCCTTCTAACCGCTACAAGAGAATGACAAAAAGTGGATGAGCATGAGATCTTGATCCGGATAGTGATTCTCAACACCCTTATCATCCCAAACACACGGGGCACACACACAGCTCCTTTAATCTGTGCATTTCCACTTTGTTTTTCTTTAATGTCTCGTACTATTAACACATAACAAAAGGCCAAAAACTCGCAAGTTACCAACACTAGCATCTCATGCCCAAGTTTCTCCTTCTCCACCATCTCCTCTGCTATATACAAACATTGATTAGGTACTAGACCATGAACCGGCTCTTGGGCGGTTCAGTAAAATCATAAATAAGATATAGAAGGAAATTATTTTTAAGCTAATTGTCATATTAGAATGTCAACTGTAATTGTTATATTGGATGCAACTAATTACAATTGGAATTGTTAGATAAGTCCTTCTGAGGAAATTAAACTTTTCCTTCTCTTTATTAGCATTTTACACTAGTTTGCTTTCTTCAATAATGTCATTCTGAACATGACAAAATTAGTAAGGGAAACGATTGCGAGCCACAACTGACATTGCTTTGTTGTCGCTCTTTCTGATTCCAGTTAGCACGAATGCTTGGGTCCATTTGCACTCTTTTACTCGTAACACTTATTTTCCAAATATTGCAGACTTTAAGCTTTCAAAACTATACAATTTTTTACAAGTAGAGTTATATGCTTTTTCATAATTTATATAACCTAACTATTTTCATTTTGCAATATTTTCTGTGGAAGGCAAAACGCAGAAAAAGGCGCATAAAAAGAGTAACAAATGGAACAAGTGGGGTCCGAATACTCCTGTTATGTATTTTCAATATTTCCGTTCACATGATTTCATCTATCATTGACCGTGAAATGTGGATCTACTCATTTAGTAGCACATTCAATTTTCGTCTTGAGAACACTTGCACGAGATTTGATTCACTTATTGTTAGGTGACCATGTGCACTTAGCTGGATTATGATGTTAAAAAAAAAAGAGTTCATCCTCCTTTGATACCCAAGCAAACAAAGGTAATAAGGCATGAAGACAAAAGAAAAGGGCATATTTTTCTAAGAGATCCAAGTGGGCTAGAAACCTAAATGAAGATACCTTAAAACTAAAGTTGGAACATCATCTCAATTAAGTTTCAATCATAAGCCCAACTCATTTTAGGAACTCTGAAATGTTGGTCAGCCCAATTCAGTTGAGGTCATCACTAGCACCATAAGAGGTCCCTAATTTATTGTTATGGTTGATAACCAAACAATTGGACCCGATTAATTACCATACATTTCTGATAAATTAACTTATCGTAAAATTGAGATAGAAATTTTAATTAAGTACATATGGAAACTATTAATATCTGTCCACAGTCCATGTGAGATATAATTTACACATTCACCGTGGATGAATAATATGTGGAGTAATTCAGTTACAAAAATTAACTTCAAAGAATCGTGCCACTCATCCAAGCATAATGAAATTCACGGACACATCATATTTTCTAGAAAAAATTGCCAAGGATATTGAAAAAATTTCATTGTTCAACACAAGCAATGGTGATCGGGTCATTATCTGACTCTTTGGACACAAAGACTAGTGATGTCATCCCTATCAATGAGCTCAAACAAACAAATGTCGCTCGCAAATAGACATGTTTCTCTCATAAATTTGGACCAATTAATGGAAAGAATGCTAGCTACTGCAATCCATTGGCCTTGATCCGTTCGAATACATGAGAGTCTCGATTCTATTATTTCCCTGGATATGTTTCCTGATGAATCCGTAAGAAACATCCTTGGAATACGCATGTTTAAATCACCAATTTACTGCAGAGCCATAGAAAACCAACTCGGGGTGTGTCCTTAGCTTTCACCGTCCACAGGCTAAGAAGGATGATGGTGAAAAGCCAAGTCAAACGAAAACTATGAAATGGTTTGCTGTTTAAGGTGCATTAGTTGCTAAGGGGTGGACCTGAGAAAGTTGATCAATCAGCCGAAGTTTGTTGCAGGATCATCTGATGTACATCTTCGTTTCGTTCTATTTTGCTGAAGTTACTGGTAAATTAGTAGCTTAATTTTCAGATCGATAATTGCTTGGTATAGGCAAAAAGGGATGAAGTGCGAGGGCAGTGAGGGCGGTACTTCAGTGAATCTTCTCCTTCACGTTCTCCTACTGGGACATCGACATCTATATGACTTCTTTGTTGTGACCAGAACTTTCAGGATCAATCTGTTCGAAAACTCCATGATCATCTTCCCATAAGACATCAAGTATAAATTAGGGGCTATGCATCAGGTCTTCGCTGGAAGCAATACCCAATCAAGCATATAAAGCAATGACTAGATCCCGCAGCAGGATTTCATATATGCTTTCGAAACAGAGCTGGATCTGCTGTGCATGGAAACAGCACATGAACATCAGCAAAATGTCAGAACTTTTTTATGTATTTTGTGAAGGTACAAGCGATCGTTCGATCGAAGCTTCCCCAAAATCCTGTTAGTTCCTTGCGAACATGAACTATCAATCGTAGCTTCCCCCAAAATCCACACTTGCTTTCGCTCTCTGGTACTCCCTTCATTTAAAAGTCGTCTTCTTTTCTTTTTAGGTTTCTCTGTCGTATTCTCATTTGTATATTGAGAATCTTCTTGTACTGTGGGATAGAGAAATGATCTCACTACTCGTTGAGTGCATAAATTCTTAGCAACCGCCAGAAAAGAAATGAATCATTTGAGCGTGCTGCTGCTGCTGCAAGATTACAGACAATGCATGGGCCGTTCATGGCCTATTGCTGCAGATCGATATCGGATGGAATTGAGCACATTGCAAATGGTCAATGTGAGATGAATTGTGAGTTTACTGATAAAAACCATTCGAATGAATTCAGAAACTAATATACAGAGAGTTTCATATGGATTAGTCGTGAACTCTGAGAATCTTGTTTGTGGCAGTGCATTTACGAAATTATTATAGTTTATGAAAGGATTGAAAATGGGCCTGTAAGTGTCTACAATTGATGTTGGAATGCCGTAACTTTTATTTAGAATAGTATCCTTTAGTTTTTCTTATTAGTTGTCTTCCCTTCAGACAGCAATATTTCCCATCACATACTTATGTAGTTTTATAGTATGAACAGGGCTCGTGGGGGCGTGCTGGTGTACCTCGGAGGGCACGAAGGAAGAGGCATAGGTTTGGGGCACAAACTACGTGCCTGTAACCTGCAGGACGATGGGCGTGACATCGTGGAAGCAAATGTGGGGCTCGGGTTGCCCGTTGACTCTAGAGAGTATGGAATTGGTTGCTCAGGTATTTCTTACTTAAGTCAAAAAACTATACCGATGCGAGAGGTCCCAAATAATTTAGCTTCGGGACGAAGTTGTTTCATGGTCATTGTCATTATTGTTCTCCTCTGAAAGGGTATAAGTTCGTATATTAAGATTGTTGTCTCCTATAAGTAAGACTTGATGTTCATATAGGAAAATTAGGTTAATAGACAAACCTGAAACTAATTACAAACGAGTAATCTGAATCCAGATTAATGATCCGAACCCAACGAACTCACGTTGTGTCCTTAAGACAAATTTGTCCCATCAACCGGTACCCAATGTTTTTGGACAATTGACTTCCAGGATAGAACGGATCATTTTTCCTCGAAACCAGTATTTGTTTTAGAGGAAACCTTTGAATAGAACTTCACGGAATAATCGCACAAAATGATGATGATGATGATGAATGAATGACGAACATAACAATTATTGTACCTAATGCAATGGTCAATGCTTTATATATTTATAGAGAGTGAAGCAAAGAGTCACGAAGACATGGATTCATCGAAAGGGTTTGTCGACGAAAAGGTACGATTTCGTCGAAATGATTCGACGAAACGTCACGAAATCGTACGGTTTCGACGAAACGTTACCAAGTTGTACAATTTCGTCGATTAAGGGTTGCGAACCGGAACAACTCTTCATTTCTCATTCAACTTTTTATGGGACTTTGAGACCAAAATTCCAACAATTATATGCTTTGTGGAATCGAGAAGATCAATAAGCTAACATCGTCAATAAAGGTAGTTGAATTTCAGTGACAGTTTCAGAAATTGTACAGGATTTGTAGGACTACTAGAGGAAGCTCGTGACTAAAGCAGAGTTTCAAATTCTCATCTTAAAAAGACAAGAATTGATTAGTAGAAAGAATCACTCCATCATCAAACTTTTCATAGCATTTGACGCCTTTGTTTTGGTGCTTCACATATTGACTAATACTGCAGATGTTGCGCGACTTGGGAGTCAGGACGATGAAGCTGATGACGAACTGTTGGGATTCACGTAACACGTACGGGCAAATAAAAATTAGTAAACGCAGCGGAAATAAATAACAACCCATACATGTATCTCCAGAGGCGTACTTCGTGCATTTCAATCGAAAAATCACAAAGCACCAAAGGGAGTAAATAGACTACCTCTTGTAGCGTGCTTGAAACGGAGGTGTCGGTTCGATGTTCTTCGATCTCAGCCCCACAAGTGTCGGGCCTCTAGTTCAGACACACCACCAATTGACGAACGGGGAGACGACTAATAATTCCACAACAATTGTGCTAACAATTTGCGGAATCAATATTCCAAACCAATTTACGGAATCAATATTCCGAACTTGGTATATTTTGGTCACTCAAAATTATGAGAATATAGAGAGTGTTTGTGTTCTTCTCTCAAAGCTCTCAAAAATCTGCACACTCTACAAATGTGCCAACCTCAACCTCAAAACTCTTGCCATCCTTTTATAGCCAAAAACACCTTCCAATAAATTGTATTATAAAATAGCACTAACAAATAATAAATGCTTTCTAAAATTGGCACTCACAATTTATGATAAATAAATGCCATATAAAAATAGCACTAACAATAGCACTCACAATTTATAAATAGCACTCACATCTTATAATACAAAAATGCTATTTAAAAATAGCACTAATAATTATAAATGCTATCTAAAAATAGCACTCACAATTTATCATAAATAAATGCCATTTAAAATTAGCACTAACAAATATAAATGCTATCTAACAATAGCACTCACAATTTATCATAAATAAATGCCATTTAAAATTAGCACTAACAATTATAAATGCTATCTAACAATAGCACTCACAATTTATAATTAGCACTCACATTTTACAATACAAAAATGCTATTTAAAAATAGCACTAATAAAGGTGTTAAAAATAATAATAACCATTATTATTATTACAGGAGTTAAAGAGGTTACCAAACAGTAAAATACGTATAACATACAAATACGTAGAGCATACGTGTACATCGTATATACACGTGCAAGTGACCAAAAAGAGAAATAAAATTAAATCTCATTTAATTTTAATTTCAACCCAACTAATTGGTATAATTGCAAACAAATTTGCAATGTCGTCTTTCCACAATGCGTTGTCATGTATTGGTTAAGGTGTGTGACATTCCTAGGTTCATCACCGAGCTGGTAGTAAGACATGCACTAACACATTAGTACTTCCAAGAGAATTGATTGTCCCGATCATCCTCTAGGTCCTACAAGCCATGAGTGACATCTAGCAATATGTCATGGCTACCCAGACAGTGTGAATTCTTATTAAGAACATTATGAACCTGTCAGCTTTGGCTACAGTGTCATTCAATCCTTCTGTCTAACTATGTCCCGATCGAACAAAGGCCATGGAATATTTGTCAAGCCACCAATTCGATCATATGTACAAATCTAACTTGACATGCATTTATATGAGACATGAACATTTCATTCTCAATCATAACCTCGGCCGAGGATTTCAATGCATTGTTACAATCAGATCACATAGGACATCATACCTTTATTAATAAGGAGACAGATTCCATATTGCGTACACATGTGACTTCGTATGTGCCTGAACTACGACCATCAAGTACAGAGACGAATCAACGACCCGCCAATATGCGCACTTGTGAACCATAGCCATTTATCACACAAGTCAACACTGTACCTCAGGTCTAAGGATTATTTACACAAGACCAAAGCATGAACGATTAGACATTGACCACGCAAAAAGCTTCCATGTCGCTAATCATTCAATATGTGTCACGTTCAGTGAACTTGTCCGATACAAGCACCTATGTTCTAACTCGGATATCGCAATATCCAATGACTTGTGACTCGTCATTTCCTTAAGTATCTGATACTTAATTATGAAGTTAAGAACATACCGACCTCAACAGGATCATTGATATCCATTCAATAATCCATTGATCGAGAACTGTTTTAAAGATTCAGTCTAACTGTAAACCTGTCACACATATTCTCAACGTCTTAAGAATAGGTTCGGCTACAACTGATCTTATGGATTTTATTCATTTATATTTGGACAAATGAATAAATACGTATTTGCCACTGATAAGAAATCAGAAGTGCAATGGATATACCCAATATGTGACTATTACACAATTGCTTTAGGGCATATCTCTAACACGAACAACCCGTCAAAGTATGTGAGGCTTAAAGGTTATGGCTTGGCTATTGCTGGGACTCCAATAACAAAGGAGAACAAGAGATACTTGGAGATGAAACGCTCCAAGATGGGGCATGACTATGGTGCGGAAGTCAATGGCCGCGTCAGCAATCTCATAAGCAAAAATGGCAAGCCGAGTAGTACTGTTTTTTCTGAGCCGGCTGTGTCCGACTCATAGGAGCAGCTGGATAGTTTGATTGCTAATGATTTATTTGGGGGGATACAGGCAAATTCACTGACGGATGGTATTATTACTTCATTTTTTAAGCCCTAAGGTCAAGAACATTGGGATACCTGGCGACCATGAGTTCTGGAAATTTTACGGCGATTCAGGTTTATAATTGTTATAAAATTCATAATTGTTCTCTTGATGTCATTCATCCATTTTGTAAGGCGAAATGGGGAAAGACTAGCCTCTTATTGAAACTCCCTTTTGTGTTATTGATGGTTGGTAGGATTAATGTTTATTCACCTTTCCTTGAATCTATTTATACTGATCTCCAGAAACCATATGCATTTTTCATGAAAACAGAGTTGGAGCAGGACATGCTTTCCTTCCTCTTCTGTGACCACCTCAATGGTGACAGATATTACTCGTATGAATATGCTAAAATCTTCTGTTAGATCAACTCTCCACGCCATGAACGAGTTCGATTTATACTTCGCGAATAATGATACATGTACCCGGAATCTCGGAAGATGCAATTTCCACGTGTAATGTTCCCTAGTCTCCAAAAAACACCTGGAAAATTAGAGGCGTCAAATGGGTGGGTCGGGTCGGGTCGAATATGGTCCGACCCATATTGACCCATTTAACCCATTTTAACCCATATTCATCCAATGCAAATTTAGTGACCCATACCCGACCCGACCCATACCCGACCCATACCCGACCCGACCCGTATTACTTAAATACTTATATATTTAGCTAAATTATGAAATATTTATTTCTTATAATTTATTAAGAAAAATTATATTGCTAAAAAATGCAATTGAATTTTTTCTGAAAAAATTTAAATTTTTTCTTTATAAAATAAATTTTTATTATAACCGGCCACCTGCGACCTCTGCCCGCCACTGCTGACCGTTGCCCGCTTCTTGCCATCGTCGTTCCCTCAAACTCTGCTCGCCACCTCCGTCGCCGAAGCTGTAGCTCTCCCCGCACGGGCTGCCGCTTCTGAAGGCGTAGGGGGCGTAATCGGAGCTCGGGAAGGGAGGTGCTCCGGCAGGTTTCGACGCTGACTCGTACTCGATTCTGGTTTATCTTGCCGAGTTAAGTTAAAAGACTTCAATACTAATTGAGCTTTTCCGTTAGTTGCATTCAAAATATCTATAGCTGCCTAAATCAGACATCGAAATCTTTATAGTTTGCGTTGCTAACCTCATATCCAAGAAAATAATAAAATAATCTGAGTTCTTACGGCCCAAGCATGCGACGGTCTTCAATTTGACTGTACGATCGAGTTGAGTTAAGCTACGGTATTCAAAAATTGCTATTCAAATACTCAATCGTGTATGGGGGGTTGTCACTGTATTTGTCCAAGTAGGCTCAACTGTACCCCACCCTAGTTCGTCATGTTCGGATGAATTGATCGGGAAAAACGAAGCGTGGGTCGATTTTTTTCCACGCAACGCTATATCGATGATGTCGATCTGGAAATATACAGCACCGGCACGTACTCCTTTTCCAAAACCAAAATCAGAATTTGGCGTCGTCTCTATTAATGGCGTAAAGCAATGTTCGTAGAGGCAACTGCACACACACTGTGGCGGCGGTTGACGGCCGGCGGCGGCGGAGGGTGGTGGTTGGTGATGATGACCGGAGGTGGGCAGCGGTGACCATTGGAGGCCAAAGTAGAGCGACGGCCAAGGCAGGAGAAAAAAGAAAATAGAAAAGAAAAAAAAATATATAAAAAACAAATTATTAAAATATTAAAAAATTAGATTTTTAAAAAAATATTCACAAAGCTTATTTATGATTGCCTTAAGATAGTTTTCTTAGCTAACCCATTTATGGCCCATTTGAAACCCATTTATGACCCATAAAGTTTTTAAGTAACCCATTTATGACCCATTTAAGTACTTAAGCTAACCCATTTTTGACCCACCACCATCAAATATGGGCCAAATGTGGGTTCTAGACCCATTTTGCCACCTCTACTGGAAATACATAAGCATTCAATTTTTTGCTTTCTTTGATCTGATTAACTAAACAAAACATATAGAGGCAGAGATTTTTCTGTAGGAATACCAAAGTTCACGCCTAAGTCTCGACATTCTTTCTGAAAATGGTGACTTTTGAGTTAAATATTATCAATAAGGGGGGTGGGGAATGCCGTTGCAATGATGGCTCTTTCCCCAATTATTTTTTATTTTTTATTTTGGCCTTATAGCCGTTGGGCAGCGGGTTAGAACCGGCCCGAAACCGCCTGAGGGGCCGGGCCGATTTTGGCCAACGGGCCGGTTACGGTTAATCCATGGGTCGATTCCGGGCCCAAACCGGCCCATGGCCATGCCTAACCGTAAGGGCATTAGTTTTAATTAATTAGTGTAACCAAGTTCTCAAATCCATAATCTCTGATTGACAGAAATAAAATAGTTTTCTTAGGTTTCTAATCAACCTAACAAAAATGCTTAGTAGCAGCTCCAAATTTTAAACCATTTAAGTAAACCAAAGTTGCGATTTGGTAGGGTTTGGGAGAGTCCGTATTATGTTAGCCATTAAATTAACATGAATTTTTAGGTCCCCACAGGGCAAGAACGAGAGACAAGTTGCTATAAGCGGGAATTTGCTAGGCAGAAGACATAGAAATTGGTTCAAAACTGTTCTGTCCCAATAGCAGATTGTCCATGTAAAGCATGAAGAAACACAACTAAAGCAGCAGCTGCTGTGATGTTGATCTCTAACCTCTGGATCTGGTTGCAGTTGCCCAGCCTTTTCGAAAGAAAAATACAAGAGACAAAAAGGTTTGTTTACCAAACCACAAATTAGTTAAAGATTAAAAATAAAAGGGCTGACCAGAAGGAAAAATAAAATAAAAGAGAAGTCAAGATGAAAACTTTATGATATACATAAAACTGAAAATGCACGGCAAAAACTCACTGATCTTGGAACACCAAATTGTTGAATAACATGCCACATGAGTACGCCCAGTTTCTAAACGCCACACAGCCAAAGCGGAGCTTCCACCAGCAAGCACTTCAATTACTTTTGTACCTATAAAAGCCCGTAATTCAAGAATTATGATACGCAATAGACCTCCTAAAGTCTAAAGGGTAATTTATGACGATCTTATTAACAGATTAAAACCCCAACATTCCCATGGAATAAGACATAATTATCGAGCAATTAGAGTGTAATTATGACAACTCACACAACTACCAAATTAGAGCATCCATGAATCACCTACTAGCAGCATAACGTGCCTGATCCCCAATGCTTGGTCCTGGAATAGCAGTCATGAGAATACGGTTGTTTGTATCACGACCAATTGGAACCTCAATGCGGCCAGATGTTGCAGAAGGAACCCCAGATGTAAGACCGACGCATGCTCTCTGTTGACACCCAAATTTTCACTAAATTTTTTAGTCATTAATTTGCGTAAAAAAATCAGGAATTATTTTTTAGTTCCTACCAAAAATAATTAACTAATCATTCATATTTAATTTTGTGATTCATGCATATCATTTGCATTTTAATTTGGACCGGCGGTGGACGGGGTTTAAGTGATGGAGGTTCTGGGTTTAATATGATAAATCAAAGCCCATGCATTGGATGTACGGCCAAGTCCTTTAATCATTTATCTGGTCGAAATTGTGTGCGTGTGGTTTTTGAATTTGAGCAGATTATGGGAATCAACTGGCCAGTTATAGGGGTGAGCATGGTTCTAGGGTAGAACCTGGAACCTGTAGAACCGGACCGGTAGGAACCGATTGGTTCCAGGTTCCAAGGTAAGAGGGTAGGTTCCAGGTTCCAAAAATTTGGGAACCTGCTTTGACGGATAGGTTCCAGGTTCCAAGTAGGTGGAACCTGGAACCGGAACCTGGAACCTGAAGCAATCTTTTATATTATTTTTTAGTATATGTCATCACGTCATTATGAGGGATTTCATAAGGACGATAATGAGTATGTAATTTGAAACTACTTTATCATCGAGTTTTTTACTCTATTATTGTTTTATACTTTTCGTGTATATATGTATGAGTTATAGTTAATAGATTTTAGTAGTAAATGGTGGTCATTAGAGGTAATTATTCGCATTGATCGTTTAATCAATAATATATGTGGAACCTGGATAGAACCTGAAACCGCCCACCCCTACTTTCTTCTATTTTGGTGCAAATGGAGTTTTATTGATAGGTTTTAGGGTACCCTGGAACCGGATCCAGAACCTGTGACAGGGTAGGTTCCAGGTTCCAGAGTATAGAGGGTAGGTTCCAGGTTCCAGAGTATAGATGGTAGATTCTAGGTTCCAGAAATTGAGGAACCTGTAGTAGCGGGTAGGTTTCAGGTTCTAGGTGTAACTTGCCCAGAACCTGGAACCGCTCACCCCTAGTCAGTTACACTAAGATTTTTTTTTTAAATTATTATTTGGCGCAACCCCACGCGATTTTCAGGAAGAAATCCGAAACTGTGGGATATCAAAAGTGATCTGGGCAATCGACGGGAATCGCTCTAGGCGTGATTGAAGACTACTTTGCGGCGAGGAGATTTTGGGTGGGGCGGCCCCATGCGCCCCACCCAAAATTTTTCACTTTGCGGCAGGCAAATGTCGAGCAAAAAGCCAGTAAAAGTCATAAAAGATTGCTGAATCCCCGTGATCAACGAGACAAAGGGATAGAAAAAAAAGTGAGAAGAGGGTCTGACACCATTGTGAGAAGAGGAGTTCTTGTCTCCTCTCGGTGAATACGAGAAAATATTAGGTACCCGACCGGGTATTTCTGACGTGTCACAGACGTCCACTCATCGATGGACACGTGGCACGAAGGGCCCCACTCGGCCAAAAAATTCTGCAACCTCTGAAACACGCTCTCTCTCTCCTCCGAAAATCTCTCTCCCACGCGCATCTTCTTCTCCCTCCAACTCACATCATTTGCAGAGTCCCCCCGCCCTTTTGAAGTATCTCTCTCACGCGCGTCCGCTCTTCCTCCTCTCAACTTAGGCGACGTTGGCGGCTAGGCTCCGTTTGGAGCCGCTGCTCGTGTAGCGGATGACATACGGCGAGGCGGAGGAGCGAGAGGGTTTCAGATCCGTCACGAGGCCCAGGACTGACATCCGCTGCTGAGCTCAGTGCGGGTGCGGAGGAAGGAGTCAAGGATCTCGCGGTGGAGCGTAGCGATGAACTCGTGGAGCATGCAGATGGGGATCGCGTCGCCGTAGGGCTTGACGACTGATGGCCTTGCGGCGGCCGAAGGAGGAGACGGAGTGGAATATGTCGGAGCCCGGGGGACCTGGGACCTTGAGGATGCAAGGGGATGGCTTAGGGTCGCGGGTGACGACGAGAGGTGGCTTGGTCTTGTTCTTGGAGCCCGGGGCCGGCCGCAAGGGCGGCAGAAGACCTAGATGGACGCGCCGTCGCCGGCGGGTTTAAGGTTGGCGAGGGAGGTGTCATCGTCGAGTTGGACAGGAGTAGTGGAGGTTGGGTTGAGGGGAGTTTTTTTTTATAGAGTAGATTGGAAAGTTGGTCCATCGGGGTTTTGTGTGGGCGTCGGGTGGAGGCGTAGGGAGGTGAAATTGTGGGGGAGAGATTGGGGAAAAACGGCTGCAAATGATGTGAGTTGGGAGGAAGAAGAAGATGCGCGTGGGGGAGAGATTTTCGGAGGAGAGAGAGCGTGTTTCAGAGGTTGCAGAATTTTTCTGCCAAGTGGGGCCTTTCGCGCCACGTGTCCATCGTTGAGTGGACGTCTGTGACACGTCAGAAATACTCGGTCTGTACCTAATATTTTCTCGGTGAATACAGGTTCATCTCAGACGAACGATACTCAAAGGCACCCCCACCTCCAGCCTCGGTCTTCACCAACGATTAGGCATGGGATCCCGTTCTCATCTTGATCGAGCAGAGATTCCAGCAAGGACAAGTGACTCTGATTCCTCATCGGCGAGCAGCCACTGCTTCTCCGCGCTTGACCCGGCGACGAAACTCTCAGCATCCCTATGCGCCGTTGCAATCCCCGGGCTGGTCGACGATCACCGCCGCCAGTCATCGTCCCAACCCTTTCATGACGTGAATACAGCCCCGAGACCAGCAATCTTTGGGTATATTTTCCTATCTTTATTTTATTTTTTAGATTGTCACGGGTTTTGTCATATTCTGCATTGCATCAAAGTGAATATCTTTTTAAATATAGGTTCATTAGGAATCTTTTTACTAATCCGCAATTTGCCACATGATTGAGAAAGTCCATTTTTGGTATTATTGATGGAATACTTAATATTAGGCAAGTATTTAGGTTCAATCGTTAATCGTAAGATTACGAATTAAAGATTGACTCAAATATTCGCGAATTTTTTTCAAAAAAATTGATTAATATATCCACTTTCTTGATTGATTTGATTTGATTGGCCGAATGGATATTCTTTTGCATGATTATCTAAAATTCTAGAAGATATTGCGTTGCATTTTAGATAAAGTAGCATCCTTAAATCATGTAGTAGATATTTTGCACGTTTAATTTAATTTTTAGAATGAGTTAATTTAGATTTGCATTCTAAGATAAAATCCGCATATTTGAAAAGATTTTCATCTCTAAAGTAATCTATCTTTAATAAGTTAGGGTTTAGGCAGATTTGCACCCTAAAAGGATAATGATCTTTAGGCATAGTTTTATTTATAGTCATTTATTAATCCTAAAATACAAAAAATTAAAACAAGCTTGCCATGTCATTTGCATGATTGGTTTACATTACATAGAATTTGCATTTTTAGGTCTTTAATTCGTGCATCATGTAGTTAATCAGATTGTAATTGCGTGTCATCTAGGTTAGCCATGTAATTAATTAAATTAATTTCACATGCATGCTTAGGATTTTCTTACATTGGATTTAATTCATTTGCATCATAGATTAAATTCATGCATTGCATATAAGTTAGTCTTTATTCCATTAAAAAGTGAAAATTCAAAAGTGACAATAATTCTGTGGCGCATGCTTCTTGCAATTACCATTGATTTCTGGATGTTCATTGTCCACCACCCGCATGAGAACCTTTGTTAGTGATTTAGGCTAAAATCAATTAATATTGCGGGACAATTTTTTTTTTTCATGAAATAAAAATGGTATCGAAAGGGCGCCGGAGTTATCTAGTGTAATGAAGTCTCCGGCTTAGAATCTTTGGTTCGTAGAAGTAACTTAGTTCTTACACTAATTTACTCAGGTTTCTAATTAATCAACCTGCCAAAAATGATTTGTAACATCCTCGACCCGACCCCAATGGTGTGCTAATAAGTAGCGCCATTTAGGGATCGGAGCTGGTCGCGTCCGCAGGTGAGGTTCTTTGACGTCACAGATACATCGATCTCAACTCGTCCCACGATATTGCTAGACATGTTTACTTAATTCAAGCAATTCTTAGTTCTCGTTAAAACAACTACACACATAGCTAGCAACATGTGGACAAACATACCATTTTATTAGCATAACGTCCATTTTATTCACATCGCTACACTAGCATATGCTTCTATTTATATTATATAAGTCTACGGGATAGGACAAGGCTACACCAATCTTCTCCAGTGGTGTGTACCTCCAAAAATTGCCCTTCGAGAGTCGTCCTTACTTCACTAAAACAAAAGTCGCCCTACTCCGATCCATCCTATATGTCGTGCCGCCATCCACAATTGTTGAAACCCAGTAGTCCGTCGAAATCCCTTATTGGTCCGATGAGGTCTCTACCAAGCACCAAGTACCACATTACGTATCGATGAGGGACCCAATGCTCGAGTCCCTCCTCCATATATATGGTGGTGAGGTAGCGGCGGAAGGTGGTGTCGTGCTCTACACCCACTACATCTGTATGTAAGATCTCGATGGACATAACAAGACCGAAGCAATGTGGAGGGTTGGTGGCTGTACCTATAAGTCTGAAAATTTAAAGGAATGAGAACAACATTTTAGTAAGCAAAAATCTAAATTTATGTTAGGAAGTTAGCTAACATTAATTTAGGGGTCGTGCAAAAATTGGCAAGAACATCACTCAACCATTCGGTCATGTAGACTTTTGTAGGCAAACATGCAATTTTCATCATTTCATATACATTCCATGCTTTTCACAGGCCCACTCATTCTTTTCTCGAACGAGGCATCTCGGCGTGCAATTTTAATATCAAGCCATCCAATAGGACAACCCATTCATGACTCAATAAATACTTTCGTCGTTCTAATCAATTTGTCTCATGATTATGGTTGACCTAGTCAAAGATTTGGGTAATGTCGATATAAGATTTTGTTTGACTATTCAAAGATTTCCTAATTATTATCGTGATCTTTTTCGAAACTTGTGCCTATGAGGTGTCAAATAATCTAGGTGCCACTTGTCGTCAAAGGGAAAATCCATGTAGTTTCGTTGTATCGTAGGTGTTACCCGTGTCGAGGATCGGATTGAGTTTCTAGACTTTTCAATCATGGCTGCTTCTCAACAGAACCATGGTGGAGGCGCGGTTGGGACATCGTCGGACACGGACGGGTGCACCGAATGGCATGGCCAAGCATGTTGCCTGGTGTGTCCCGTCACCGTCGAGTATGAGCACTTTCATATCTGGTTCAGTATGAACACAACCGAGGCAACCTTTCATAACCAATTTACTATTGATGCAGGATTGGCTTGCCTCAGTTCGTAATCATACATAGCATATTGCTCAGCCGAGGGTGATCAGTCCATGGCGGACGTGTGTTTGATTACAAAGTTTTAGTGGAATTTCGTCTTAGATGAATTCATGATCAATTTACTTGTGTGTCGGCAAAATGCTCGCAATCGGTTCACGAGCCAATACTTAGTCGGGTATAGACTTTGTCAGGATTGATTCATAGCCGATGCATGTCTAACCAAATCGATCCATATCATGTCTGTAGTTGCCTCATGCTTGGTCGAGAGCTACCGCGGAATTGGCGCCTCAACCGAATGTGCAATCGAATGATACTAAAGTATGATCGCTCATAGACAATAAATATTCGAGCATTGGAACTAATCAGGACTCGCTTGTAGACGGTTTTCCACGATTGGTGAACTATCTCTGACCCTGCAGTTCCATTCGTAGCTCGTCTATTGTTGTCGACACCTGTGTGGACCCTAAAATTGGGATGTTACATGATTAGTGGCGACTACAATTTAAAGAATCTTTTGCATGTGCATTATTTGGAACTATAAGTTGCGATTTGATATGGACTTGGGAGAGTACGAATTATGTTAGTTAAATAATTAACCTCATAATCCATTAAAATTGAAATTTTAGTCAATTTTTAGGTCGAGATACACTCTCTGAATGGTATGCATCTTAAATTGCTCCGACAAATGGGAATGTGAATGCTCATTCTCTATCATTGAGGAAGATACTGAGTAGGAATTCTACTATTGAAAGTAAAGCGGAAATATCAGGAAGAAAGTAAAGGTTACCTTGGCAACAACTAGCAATCCACTACTTACTTCCTTTGTCCAATCTGTGAACATTGCTTGGACGCACAAAACCTCCACGTTTAGGTGAGTCAAATCTTTAGTAGAAGTTTCACAAGCTTTAGAGCTACTAGACTGTTGGAAATTAAACCAAATTCTTGAGACTTATTGACAATTTAATAGATTAGTTATCGATGAACTTCGCACTCACCAAGATGTGGATATTCGATAAACGCATGAAAAGTCAATCAAAGAGCTTTTATTGTTTTGTTTGTTTTCGATGAGTCTTTTCATATTTCTAGGACTAGTTAACGTCTTGCAAGTTCCTATAAGTCTATCGCTTTAGAAATTTAGTAATTTATGAGTTAGTTGAGTCGTGTAATTAAAGAGTTGTTGCATTCTGCCTATATGAAGGCAAGTCCTATAATTGTTTTGATCATGAGAATATGAGAGTATGAAATCACAAAAAATTTTGTCATTTCGAGTTGTGTAAATCCAGCTTCCTCTTCATATTATTCCCATCAAATTGGGCTAAGAGCTTCATAGTTCGTGATAATGGCCTAGCAAAAACTCAGCTTCCTCTTTAGTATCCCTACCTTATCAAAGAAATCTATGGTAACTGGGTTTCGAGAATGAAAGCTCTACTTGGCACCTATAGTGTTTGGGATGTTGTCAATAACGGCTATGATGAGCCAGACGACGAAGCCACCATGATTCAAAATCAGAGGAATGCCTAGGAGAAGATTCGATCAAAAGATCATAATGCCTTTTCAATCATCTATCAAGGTCTAGATGATTCGATGTTTGAGAAAGTGTCGAACGCTTCTACGTCGAAAGAGGCATGGGAGATCCTTCAAATCACACACCAAGGTGTAGAGAAAATGAAGAAGATTCGCTTCCAAACTTTGAGAGGCCAGTTCTAGGTAATTTGTGTGAAAGAATCTGAGTCGATTTCTGATTATTTCATAAGAGTTTTAGCAATTGTAAATCAGATGAAAAGAAATGGCGAAGACATTCCTGAGTTCAAGTTGTTGAGAAGATTCTTTTATCTTTAGACAAAAAGTACGACCACATTGCAGTTGCAATCGAGGAGTCCAAAGACCTTGATGCCATGACGATCGATGAGCTTCAGGGTTCGATACAAGCCCATGAAGAAAGACTCAGAAGAAATAAGCATGAGTCGATGGAGGAAGTACTCCAAGCTCGGTAGTCCATCCAAGATGAGAAAGAGGAAAGAAGAGAACCTGTGCAAACTCGAAACACTAACCAAGAGTGGTTGAGGTCGAGGTCACTTTCAAGGAAGAGGTCGTGGACGAAGCAGAGGAGAACTTGCTCGCAAAGACAGTGTCTATCATAATCAAATGCTTGTTCGTGGAAGAGAGAGAAGCTCGAGAGGCTGATGGTATGATAAATCTAACATTCGATGTCATCATTGCAATAAACTGTGTCATTATGCTTCTGACTATTGGTATAAAGAAAGTAGCAAAGTATAAGAGAAGGCAAATTTGGTGAACAATGCTGATAACGTTCTTTTATTGACATTCAAAGATGATGGAGGAGAAAAGAGTGATACGTGGTACTTGGACATTGGAGCAAGCAACCACATGTGCAGGAGAAAGAGATATTTGCCGAGTTAGATGAGACAGTCAAAGGAAAAGTCTCGTTTGGTGATAATTCAAAAATTCTTGTCGAAGGCAAATGTACAATCCGGATTCGTTTGAAGAATGGTGCACTTCAAATTATTTCTAATGTTTATTATGTTAAAAAATGTCAAGCAATATCTTGAGTTTGGGACAGCTTATAGAAAAAGGGTATACTGTGCACATGAAAGATCTTAGCATTGTACTAAGAGATCAAAATAATAAGTTGATTACATCCATGAAGATGTCGAAGAACATGATGTTCACTCTCAGTCTCTCAATATAAAACATGGAATGACTTGTTGCTTAAAATCATGCGTGGATGATTCTTCATGGTTGTGGCATCTCAATTTTGGCGGACTCAATATGCTTTCTCGCAAGAAGATGGTTTATGACTTACCACATATTGATCATCCTGATCAATTATGCAAAGGATGTGTCATCGGCAAACATTCCAAAACTAGTTTTTTAAAAGAAGCAACTTAGGGTTGATCCATTTTGATGTGTGCGATCCAATCATGCCTTAGTTGTACGGTAATGATCGATATTTCATTATATTTATTGATGATTTTACTCGGAAAATTTGGGTATATTTTTTGAAGAAAAAATCGAAAGTGTTTGAAACTTTCAAACAATTCAAGAAATTGGTCGAAAAGGAAAATGGCTATTTGATTAAAACCTTGAGAATTGATCGTGGAGGATAATTTATTTCCGCCGCATTCAAAAAATTTTGTGAAGATTATGGTATTCGGCATTTCCTGATGGCTTCTTGTTCTCTTCAACAAAATGGTACGGCGGAACGTAAAAATAGAACCATTCTCAACATGGTTCGAAGCATATTGAAATGCAAAAATTTTCCCAAATAACTTTGGGGTGAAGCTATTGTGTGTGCAGTCTATCTTCAAAATAGATGTCCTACAAATGGACTTGAAGGCATAACTTTACAAGAAGCATGGACCGGGAGAACACCCAGTGTTTCACATTTGAGAATTTTCAAGAGCATTGCCTATGCTCATGTTCCGAATAAAAAAAGATCGAAGTTGGAAGATAAAAGCAAAAAGCTCATTGTTATCGGGTATGACTCTTCGTCGAAAGCTTACAAATTATTTGATCCTAACACTTTCTAAGTGTACATAAGCATAGATGTCAAATTCGATGAAGATGCTTTGTGGGAGAACAATCCAAAAGATCTAATGAATGTCCATGGTGATTCCAATCAAATGGAGTTGAAGGATCAACCTTCACCTTCATCTCTAACATCGCTTTCGATTCCGAGTTCATCATCGCCAACTTCTTCAAATGGTGTCGATAAACCGATAGCACCAAGATCGCGAAGATTGTCTGAGCTTTATGTTACCAATGAACTTCATCTTATGTGCCTTCTTGCAGAATGTGAGCCGATTGTGTATGATGATGCCATAAAAGAAGAAAAATAGAGGAAAGCCATGAATGAAGAAATTTAAGCTATTGAGAAAAGTTAAACACGGCAACTTGCGGATCTTCCAAAGGGCAAGAAAGTAATTGGTGTCATATAGGTCTACAAGGAGAAAAAGAAAGAGAAATGAGAAATTACAAGGTATAAAGCTAGATTAATCACGAAAGGATACAAGCAAAAAGATGGAATTGATTATGATAAAGTTTTTGCTCTTGTCATTCGTATGGAAACGATCATATTAATCATTTCTGTTGCTGCTCAAAATGCATGGCAAATTTATCAAAGGGATGTCAAATTTGCATTTTTAAATGGCATCCTTGATGAAGAAATTTATGTTGAACAACCCAAAGGGTTTCTGGTGAAAGGTCATGAAGTTAAAGTGCTGAGGTTGAAGAAAGCTATATATGGGCACAAACAAGCTCTAAGAGCATGGAATCCTAGAATTGATGCCTATTTTAAGGCAAATGGATTTTCTCAATGTCCATATGAACATGCACTTTATTTGAAGTATGAAAAAGGTGATGTTCTTTTGGCTTGTTTATATGTGGATGACCTTGTTTTTACAAGAAATAATGCAGCAATGATCGATACTTTTAAGGCATCTATGGTGAAAGAATTTGAAATGACCGATAATGGTCTCATGAATTATTTTCTCGGCATAGAAGTGAAGCAAAATGCAAATGGATTTTTTATTTCCCAAAAAGGCTATGCAAAAAGCGTACTTGAAAAGTTCAACATGAAGAACTGTACATTGGTAAATACAACAATGGAATGCGGAGTCAAACTTTCAAAGTTTGATGATGGTGTTGATGTTGATCCAACATACTATAGAAGCATGATCGAGAGCTTGAAATATTTGACATGTACAAGGCCAGACATCTTGTACAATGTCAGAATTGTGAGTCGACATATGGAGAAACCGAAATCCTCTCATCTTAAAGCAGCAAAAAAGATACTTCGCTATGTCAAAGGTACTGTTTCTCATGGCTTGCATTATTATTCATCTCAATTTTCAGCTTAGAGTTTTCAGATAGTGATTATGGCGGAGATGTTGATGATCGAAAAAGCACTTCAAGCTTCGTATTTTTCTTATGTGACACTGCTTTCACATGATCATCGAAGAAGCAATCAAGTGTTACTCTTTTGACATGTGAAGTCGAACATGTTGCAACATCTTCATGTGTTTGTCATGCGATATGGTTGAGAAAACTGCTCAATGAAATCCATATGGAGCAGAAAAATGCGACAGAGATTTGTGTCGATAATGTTTCAGCCATTGCTTTGGCAAAAAATCCAGTTTTGCATGAATGAAGCAAACATATCGATGTTCGATATCATTTCATTTGAGAACATGCAACAGAAAAAGAAATTTAAGTGTTGTATGTAAAGACCGGAGATCAAGTCGAAAACATTTTTACTAAACCACTCAAAATTGATGCGTTTTGAAAATTTAAAAGTCTTTTTGGAATGATTGATGGAAGATAACTTGGTTTAAGGGGGAGTTTTGTTGGAACTTAAAGCAAATTCTTGAGATTTGTTGACAATTCAATGGATTAGTTATTGATGGATTTCGCACTCACCAAGATGTGGATATTCGATGAACGCATGAAGAGTCGGTCAAAGAGCTTTTGTTGTTTTGTTTGTTTTCGATGAGTCCTTTCATATTTCCTAGACTAGTTAATGTCTTGCAAGTTCCTAGAAGTCTATTGCTTTGGAATGTTAGATAATTTATGAGTTGGTTGAGTCGTGCAATTGAAGAGCCGTTGTGTATGCTCATATAAAGGCAAGTCTTGTAATTGTTTTGATCATGGGAATATGAGAGTACGAATTCACAAAAAATTCTGTCATCTCGAGTTGTGTAAATCCAGCTTCCTCTTCGTTTTATTCCCATCATAGACTCATTATCCAACACCTCCTCGCCTTGAGAAAGTTCTGTTTATGAAAAAAGCAACTGCTGAAAGACTGCAATGATGAAGAATGGCACTCACAAGAGTTCCCGAAGCATTTCCAGGCGCTGGATGAACAACCTGGATGGTAAACAACAATACCAATTCAACTCCCAGGTTTTACCTCACTATGCTCAGTTCCAAGCTTAGAAATCACATAAACTATACTCAATGACAGAACCGAACCTTAATGACGTAGGTATGAAATGCTATCGAGCCTAAATTGCTGCTGCACTATAGTCTATAATATGCTGCAAACTGAAAATTTTCGGGGAGAGAAATACACTGCTCTTTCAGCGACAAGATACACTTGGAAAAACAAATGATCCAAAAGATCTTATCCCACGTGCATATCTCTTAGGACGGTAATGGACAGTATGATACCTAACTTATATATGTACAAGCTTATGGTACTAACAATTCGTCATCCAAATGGCGAGAGAAATTACCATGTGCGCAGGTTTGTTGGCAACAAGCACATGCTCATCTTCGTACACTACGTCCACAGGTATATCCTCCGGCTCCGCCCTCCAAGGTTGCAGCACTGAGATCGTTCAATCAACCATATCTCCAGCTCTGACATTATGCGTGACCTGAAGAAGAAGGAAATAACGCAATCCATGAATTTCAACCACCAAAATGCACTCGGCACGAAAAAAAAAATGTTCGAGGTTGGTGCTTCTTTACCTTATTGACGACGCGGCCATTGACAGAGACTAAGCCCGATCAAATGCTCAACTGGACGCAAGCTCTGCTGACGCCTTGTATCCGAGAGGAAATCCAGGCTTCAAGCCTGAGCTTGCCGGACTTCGCGACATCGTCCGTCTCCGGCAGCTTGACGCCGGCGTAACTGCTCGGTGGTGCCGGTGGGGAGACTGGTTTGCGATTTTCGAGAGAATCGCGGTTGTTCTTTGCTGAAGCGGAATGAGCTCTGAGAGCAGTGAGAAAGCCGGAGCGAGCTCGAATGCTAGGGTATCGGTGGAAGGAGGAGAAGAAGATGGTGAAGTGAGTCGCTGAGGAAGAGTACGCTACATTGCCGAGCAACATTCTCTTTTGGCAAAACGCATTTGCTCTTTCTCATATTTTGACATTGGTTTCAATGTCTCCTTTGTTGTAAATATATTAATAAGTGGATGTTTTACCATCTACTCTTTTTTCTCTTCTAAAGAGGATTGATTAAATACATTAAAGATGATTGGTGAGGGTTGATTACGTACATTAAGGATGATTGGTGAAGATTGATTGCGATGATTGATTACGTACATTAAGGAGGATTGATGATGATTGATGTTTAGCCTTTCATATTTCATGAACGTTTTTACTTTCTTGCCTATAAATAGAGGCTTGTGTAACTTGTTGAAGAGAATGAATATGAGTTGACATTCTGCTCCCATTTTTCTCTTGTCTCTTCTTTCTCTCATTATATTTCCGGTAGAGTTCTCTGAGTTGATTCCAGATCGCCGTTTTCTTTTACAACATCCTTTTCTTTTTTCCTTTTCAATTGAATTTAATCAAAGAATTTTGTGGAGTAAAATCCAATTTTGTCAGGGAACGCCTTTCCCACTTCTATGTCTTATTTATTTTTTATGAGTGCACTAAAACTCATAAAATTTTTTAGAAAGGACAATCGAGTAATAAAACTTATCACAAAAGTGCAATCGAAGTGCAATTGAGTCCTAAAACTTTCAAAAAAGATATCAATAGAATTACTTGATTTCACTAATCTAATAAATTTTACGACTTGATTGCACTTTTTGAGAGTTTTATGACTCAATTCAACTTTCAGGATAAGTTTTAGGACTTATCTGCATTTTTTGAAAGTCTTAGGACTTAATTATATTTTCGTGACAATTTTTGAAACTTTCAATGTACTTATCTTTTTTTATTTATTTATTTTTTCTTTTTTTAAAGTAAATGGCGAACAATTTTATTTATTCATTGTACCTAACCTTTTTTCTTAAACAAAAAAGTTGCAATGTTATCATTTACATCAATGTTTCGACCCAAAAAAAAAATCTTTTACATCAATTACTTCTTGATTTCCTCCCAGGAATCGTGATGATCGCCTATATCATGTATAAAAATGGATTATCAAAGAATATCTTAACCTTCAACAAAAAATTTGGTGTAAATTATTGTCGATAATTTTTTTTTTCATTTTTTCAAAATATTAATCATTGATTATCCATGAAACAGGCACACTCTTAATTTACATTCCCAAGCTAAAATGAGCAGACTTTTCTTTTTCACATGTATTTTGATCATATTATGTATAAAAAAGTATTTACAACATTCCATAAATTAAGTTTTCGACCTTTTTTTTTGGTAATGACTAATAATAAATGGACTAAATATTTTGACTGTGACTAATATCAGTATCCCCGTGTAGAGATGTCAATTTGGGCCATTGACCCACTTTCTAACTCACTTTTATACAATCTGGTCATATTTGGGTTTACTAAATTTAAACAATGGGTAAAAAATTATAAAGTCTATTCAAATACGAATTTTAATGGGTTTCAGCTTCACCCATTTTCGATCCATTTTTGACCCACGGACTATAGATTTTCAAGCCCCCTACTGCCACTGCCATCGCTTGCTCTCCACCGCTCACTACCTCCGTTCGCCCCTTTGTCGCTCACCCACTACTGCCACCGCTTGCAGTCGTCGCCACCCGTTGCTTCCACCGCCCATTTCAACCTCCGAGATATGCTATGCCACTTAGGGTGTGTATGATAACACTCATAGAAGTGGATTTCTACTCCAGTGCTCCAGAAGCTACTTCTGGAGTAGAAATCCGTTTGGTAAATAATTTTATTTATGAAAGAAATTTATATTTTTGAAGTGAATTTTCACTTTTGGAGTTATTTTTTCCTCAATTTAAGGAGCTAAAAAAATTGTTCCTCAACTCAAGAATACTTCTCGCCACACCCTCTTTCATTACGCCATCTCCCTCCTTTCAACCACCGCTGGCCGTCGACCTCTGCTGCTACCCATTGCTGAACACCGTTGACCACTGCCTCTTGCGACCATCGTTACCCACCTATCCCCGTCGCCAATTGCCGACCACTATTGCCGTCAAACTCTCTTGGACGTTGTCCATCACTGCCCGCAACTATTACTAACTACCGACCATCACTTGTAGCCACCACCCACCACTATAGCGCTGCTTGACAATCACCCCCCGTCGCTAACATTAGCCGACCTCCGCCCTACGCCACCCTTCACATCCTGCAACTCCTGCCACTATCGCCAACCGTCGATCGCCACCGCCACGACCATGGCTAACCTCCACTAGCCACTGCCAACAGCCGAATGCCCCCACCGGCCGAGACCACCATCGCCCGTTGTTGACACCTAAATTTTGATTTTTAGGAAATTCATTCATTTATTCAAAAAAATGAGAGTTAGTAATAATTCTCACAAAAAATAAATCATCATACATTGCATTTTTATTTTTATGTCAGTCATGTCATTTGCATTTAGGGTCAAAGGCGCGTCAATCGAGCATAATTTAAAATCAATTTGGAATTTTCGACTGAGAGGGGGGTGCCGAATTTTCAAAATGGGTTAGATCAAAGTTTGAATTTAATGCAGCCTATCTAGCTCAATTGAATTCGAAAGGGCCCAAGTCATCGACTAATTATTTAAGCAATGCCCGTCTTGAGCTTAAACTTGAGTGATTGAGCCCATGCTTTTTTGGCAATTCACAATTATATCTCTGATGGCTGAGGGTTTGAGGGAATGCTAGTTCTATTCACGTTTTTTTAATCTAATGGCTAAAAATCAATCCTAGCTTAACGTGGATTCCTAATCCAGTGGCCACGATTCAATCCTATCTCCACTAGATTTAAACACTCAAGCTCTCTATAAATATGCCATTATACGTAGGGTTTAGGAGGGGGGCCACTTTTATCGAAGATATGGCAGATTTTGGAGACGAAGGGCGTCGCTCATGTTCTGAGCATACGAGGGGAGTTTCAATTTGACTCCCCATGGAGATCGTGGAGTTTTCAAAGCCAAATTCTTTTTTCCTCCATCATGGCTATATGTAACGTTAATTTTTCCTCCATATTGACTCTTCTTTGTTTTTTCTTTTTGCTTAGGGGATGCCATTCAAAATTGTCATACACGGCATGGAGAGGAGGTCACGTTCAAAGGGGACTAGGAGAAAGAGAAGAAGAGGAAGTTGATCTCAGATTCTGAGCCTTGGGAGTTTTCATCCTTCTTCGCCAAATCCACTACCAACAAGAGACAAAGAAAGATGGGGTATATCGAGGATTTCATGAAGAAAAAAAGGGAAGTCTTTCATGGAAGAGACGAAAAAGAGAGAAGCACTTTGTAGATTAACTCCAATGGCGCTAAGGCAGGAACAATATCAAAAGGGAGTCGTCATTTTTTTAGCTTCTTTTTACTCTAACATACTCCCATGAAGCTTTTCTTTCTAAGGAATCACGCATCTGCCCGTAGTCAGAAGATTTCTTCGACTTTCACGAGTCCTTCGTGGAATCGATGATGGCACGCACACCCTTGAGGACCCGGGTTGTCCTGACTCGCCAACACAGTTGCCTTCTCGCTAATCAAGGGTGACTTTGTCGCTATTTTGCGCTTACTATCGAGGACTAGCATGTTTTTGTGGTTATTCAGTGTTGTTTTATTGCTGTTTCAGTGTAAAAACAGTGTTGTCCAGCTCGGTTTTTGCTTACAATTCGATGCAGAAATTTTCTGCAGATTTTACTACTGTTTAGGGGGCTGTTTCGCTGCTGCCCACGTCCAAAAACAGACTTTATACTTACCTTCTAAGTGCAGAATTTTCGTTACAAGTTGAGGGATCAATTCGCTGCTGTTGGGAGTTCAATTTGCTGCTCGTGACCAAAAAAATATCACTGTTTTTGGACAATTTCACTAACTATTCAGAGCAGGTTTTGCCCGCTGTCCACGATCAATTTTACTGCTATTGACGCATGATTTCTTCACTATTTTGTGCAGAATTTTAGGTGGATTCCTACTCAAATCATTGCTGCAAATTAAGCCTTGACGGAGCTACAAAAATCATTTTTTTGAACTCTTCGAGGCGTGCAAAATCCCATTGGGCGGACCTACTAAACTTGCTCGTTCGTCAATTTTCTTGGGTTCAGAGTTCCAACTAGGTGTGGAAAGACCGCTCAACAATTCCACTGAGGCAAAATCAGTCCATATGCATGTCCAGACCCGAAGGAAGACCGCACCTTCATCGCAAGCACGGACGAATCGAACCATCCGAGACGTCTTGAGATTCCCAACATCCATCGAGACACCAAATCAGTCCACAGTGAAGAGACACGGAAACACACTTGAGGATCCCTGATTCATGCAAAAGCAAGAAGGAATTTCATGCACACTTGCAAAGCTATCGAATCACCATGATTTCTTTGAGTTCTTAGTGTTATCTTTGCAGGTTTTGAGGCGTGCCCAACAAAGTCGGGGTCAAATCGATGCACGTAACGTGAGGTCCTCATAAAAAAACTCATATACACGGGAAAAGCATCTCTCTTTATCTATTGGAGGTCTTCATACGCACTCTAGAGGCTGATCGGCACATTCAATCTCAAATCAAGGAGAGGGATATCGTCCATGTTCAAGGCAATACAAGAATAATGATTTTTTTTTTTGTCTCTTCTTCTTTGCAGGTCTTGTCCACAAAATCCACTAAGATCGCAAGCCTTACTTGACGAACCAAGAGCACAGATTCCCTTAGCCGTTCGGTCCATCGCTTGAAGCTTGGTGTGCAATTCGGTTCCTAAGGTTCAAATTAGGTAACTTTCTAATCCTTTTAAAATTCTGAAGATTGCTTGCTGGATTTGATTGTCCGTTGGATAAAGTAATATTTTGATGGTCCAATTAAGCAATTCCCGAAATTTGGAGTTATCTTGTGAAAATTGCATATATTTTGCTGAATTTTAGGATATTGAAGGATTTAGTCGCCTAATCTAAACCGCTGATAATTTGATGGATAGATGTGCATGCCTTGAATATTATTCGGATTTGTGATAGATCTCTGGATATTTGAGTTCGAACTTGAGATAACCTGAATCCCGATCCTTTATCTTAACTGATTGTGTATAATCTGATGATGATCAAATTTTAATCTTTCGGAAATCAGAATATAAGATAGGGTTTTCATCCAAACAAGATATCTTTTAAAATCTTAAAGATTATCTAAATTTTTTTGAATATCTTAAGCGATAATCTTTCTTAATTTAAAAGGTATGGATCCTTTGTGGACAGGAGATTAGCTCCTTGAAAATTTTGACCACCCTAGGTGGCCCTCGAAATTTTTTTAATATTTGCACACTTTTAAACAAGCATGCCTATAATATATGCTTCACATGTGCCTAGTCCCTTCGGAAGATCAAATCATATGCCTTACCCATGATCTTATGGGGTGGGATATGGTTTAGTATAAGGCTCCGTATTCTTTCCCTCTGGCAAGAGGGACGCTGTCGTCTTATACACGTACTCGCATATTGATTCGAATCTTCGAGGATGTAGCGTTAAAAATTATACTCTAATCCGAATCTTCGGAAATGAGTGAATTATCGGAAATTCGGATATCAAGGCATTCTTGTTTAATTTTGTTCAAATCCTTTTTTTTATTAAGAAAATCGAAAAACTCAAAAAAAAAAGTAAAGAAAAACAGAAAACACAAAAAAGAAAACATTTCAAGTCACATAAATCAATCAGAAAAAGGCATTGTCATGAAATTGGTACCGAAAGGGCATTAATTAATTTTTAATCAATGTAACCAAGTCCCCGAACTCACTATCTCTGGTTCGTAGAAATAAAATAGTTCTCCCGCTATTTTATTTAGGTTTCTAATCGACCTACCAAGAAACGATTAGTGGCGGCTCCTAAATTAAAAATCATTTTAGTAAAACCTAAGTTGCGAATTGGTAGGGCTTGGGAGAGTCCAAATTAGGTTAGTCAACTTAATTGACCTAATAATCCATTAACCTAATTTTTTAGGTCGCGACACCCGTAACCAACCACCGATAGCCGCTCCCCACCGCCATCGACTGCCGTCGCTAACCGTTGACCACCGTCGACCACCACCACCACCCGTCGCCGTCTCTGCCACTGGAGTAAAAAATAAATAATATTTTTTAATAATAACAATTATTTTTTAAAGAATTATAAAATTTTAAAATAAAGTAGAAATTTTTCGGCCGCCAATAATAATTTTTTTTTTATAGAAGATTATGTGTTAACAATATTTCATAAGTGTAAATTTTGAACCGTTACCAAATGAATTTCTCTAATCATAAATCAATTTTTGGAGCAGAAATACAAAAATCAACTTCTGCTTCTAAATATAAGTAAACACAAAATAACTTCTAGGCACAAATTGATTTTTGAAGCAGAAGTGTTGCCATGTGCGCCCTTAACTACCAACTCCCACCTCTCCATCCAACTAACTAGGAACAAGAACACAACACACACAAGCATAAGAGTTAGCAGCGGCAATCGTGGCTGCAGCGTTGGGATTGAAGGGGTTCTTGTTTGGGAAGGAACTCTAGCGATTGCGAGCCTGATGGCCCTCCTCACGATCAGAGCGAAGAAGAGGGACTCGAGCCGGCGCCTATATGGAACCGAGAAGCTTAAGGTCAAGGCTACTTATGAAGGAGAAGGAGAAGGAGAAGGAGAAGGAGAAGGAGAAGGTAACGATAATGGGTGCCTTCATGTCGTTCTTCAGGATCAGAGTTCTCCTACGGGTCCTCTTAATCCTCATGGTGAGCCTTGGAATTACGAGTCTTCCCTTAAACGATTGCAATTTTGATTTTCCCTTTTCCTTTCTCGCTATCGTTATGACATATTTTGTGACGTTCTGAATTTCCTGCCATTTTGAGACTGTTGAATGAGAAATATCTATCGATGTATTTCAATTATATTTCGCTCGGATCTGATCAATCATGAGAAGACTAACCAAAATGGAAAGGCTAACGCATGACAAGGTACGTGGACCTAGGAAACTCAAAAAAGAAAATGACGCTTTGAACATAAGGGTTGCTGAGAGAACATTTAGAGCCAATAAGGCCGATCATATAATGATTAAGGAATCCATTGCTAGTGTTATACGATTGGAGCGTGGGTGATACCGTATAACCAATGTATAATTTGCGAAGTTTTTCTAAATCGAATTATGACGATCGAGACCGTCGGAACTAGTAATGAACCCTCGCAATTACATGACAACCAAAGCCGTCGTAACTTGAGTCATCCTAAGTGTGACGAGAGTCACAGAGTCGATACGCGTAACGTCTGCAAAAGCCGCCCGTTAGTTCAAGATAAACTGAAAGTACGATTGACAAGAGATTGATCACGAAATGGAAGCTCGAAATTGGCAATTGGAAATGCAAAATTCCAACTTTGGAAAAGAATTTGATGTCGCCTCTCCAATGGTCATTTAAAATAGTAAAAACGAGGTTTCGGACGGGAAGTGCCAAATTACCGTTTTGCCCCTCAACCTTTTTCCCTTTCCTTAAGAATGATGGAAGGATAAAATGGTCATTTTGATCCCTAGAAGCTGCCGAAAATGAGGAAATAAAATGGCCAAAGAGAGTCAAATGCTTGTGGTGATTAATAATTGGAGTTGCCATGTGTCACCATTTGAGGAGCCTTGGCATTAATTGTCCATAAAATCCATCTTGTCAAGTTAAGCACCAATTATTTGTGAGAAGCCCTCATTCTTCCTCCCCTCATCTGCCGTGGAACCCCTCTCTCTCTCCTTCCCTCCA
Organism: Rhodomyrtus psidioides; assembly: GCA_021437785.1. NCBI lineage: Eukaryota > Viridiplantae > Streptophyta > Magnoliopsida > Myrtales > Myrtaceae > Rhodomyrtus > Rhodomyrtus psidioides. Next base: position 12,814,080 of record JAILYB010000003.1, on the reverse strand, counting down.
TTATCTTCTTTTTCTTCCTTTAGCCGAAACTGTTCTGCTCGATCAGTCCCGACCACCTCTCTTCCTCAGGCCATAACTTCTTCGTTCGATATTGAATTGAGGTAAAATCACCACCATTTGAAAGCTTATTGTCTTACCTTTCTAGGGACATATTATATGCTTAATTTAGCCCAGTAGTTCTTCCCGTAGGTCTGTTTGAATGGACAAAAGTCAGATTGAGGCAGAATCTGACCGATTTTGGGGAAGGAGCTGTTTCGTGGGCTTCGAGACTTCAAATGGCTCCAAATTTTCGGTGAGATCTTCTACACTCATCTAGAATTGGCTGAGCTGTGGTTACAAGTTTATTTGAGAATTAAGGAGTTTCCATGGTTGATTTGAGGTAGTTTTGTGAAGCAGAATTCTGATCGTTAGAGTACCGAGGGAAACCGAGCTATTTGAGATTCCTCGAGGTGATATCTTGCTTCCAAATTTTCAGTGAGCTTCCTAAACTTGTAGGTTGAGATTATGGCAAGTCGGTTTTGTGGTGAATGGAAGTTTAAAGTTGAATTAAGGGCTGTTTGGAGTGAAAAATGTGAGATGCCGACCAATTTGCCCATAACGCGCACCGATTTTGAATTGAGTCGTTCTAAGTCGTCCGATATCCAAATTGAGCTTCGTTTTCGTCCACGCATCCATAAGATCTTGAAGCAAGATTCTTTAATTTGTTTTCTCAAAAAATCAGGATAAAAAATGTCAATTTTCGTGAGACTGAACTTGGGCGTGGAGGCTCGAATTGGGCAGTTTTGATGAGTTGAGACTTTGGAAGACTTACCTTGGTAGAACGACAATTGGCATGCTTAGGTGCATTGAGTTAACACTGTGATGACATGAGGATAAGGTGTTGTGTGTGTTATTGAAGTAGTTGCGCAAGGGAATTGAGAAATGATTAAGTTTCGATGTGATTTTCCTTGGCACGCCGTGAGAGCCCTATTTGGCCGTGAGCTTGTTGACCTAGGAGGGTCGTTTGGATTAAATTTACTAGCTTGCTTGAAGAGGTAAGTGTCCCTTAAACATTTACTCGAACGTTAGGACACTACTGGATGCATTTGACTAATGAATTGATCGAGTAGTGGATTGATGGAACTATGATTGATGATGGCCGGACATGAGTGTGTGGATTGAGCTTGGTGTGCTTGTTTTATTGAGAAATTCACATGGAACATGACTGAATGAATGATGTGGGTAATGGAAAGTCATGTTAGCGTGCATGGTTATATGGTAGTGACACTTGATTGATAAAGGTGCTTGAATTAGTAGGCCTGAGATTGGCAAGAGAGTGCTTAGTTAATTGATTTCTTTGATTCATGAAAATTGGCTTGGTGCCCTTGTGATATGAATCGGCTTGGTGCCCTTGATTCATGAAAATTGGCTTGGTGCCCTTGTGATATAAAATGGGCTTGGTGCCCTTGATTAATGAAAATTGGGTTGGTGCCCTTGTGATATGAATTGGCTTGGTGCCCTTGATTCATGAGAATTGGCTTGGTGTCCTTGAAAGGTGAAAATGGCTAGTGAGCCCTTGATGAGAAACATGGCTAGTGAGCCCTTGATGACGAAATTTGGCTAGTGAGCCCTTGAATGATGAGAAATGGCCAGTGAGCCCTTGAATTGATGAGGTATGGCTTGAGAATACACCCTCGCTTATTAACTTAAAATTGTGCTAGTACGAAGCTTGGTTGTGATGATATGATTATCCTTGAACCGTGATTGCTTTATGCCAGTCATATCGAAGTGCATTGATGTTTGAATGCTATGTGCTATTTGTTTCTGATGAGCTTCTGCCTATTTCTTTGTTGCATAGTCTGGGGGGACTGGCGATCTGGTCTAGGTTTAGGGTTCACTTGCTGAGATTTATATCTCACCCCGTTGGGGACATGAGTGTGTGAATTGAGCTTGGCGTGCTTGTTTTATTGGGAAATTCACGTGGAACATGACTGAATGAATGATGTGGGTAATGGAAAGTCATATTAGCGTCTATGGTTATATGGTAGTGACACTTGATTGATAAATGTGCTAGAATTAGTAGGCCTGAGATAGGCAAGAGAGTGCTTAGTTAATTGATTTCTTTGATTCATGAAAATTGGCTTGGTGCCCTTGATTAATGAAAATTGGCTTGGTGCCCTTGTGATATAAAATTGGCTTGGTGCCTTTGATTAATGAAAATTGGCTTGGTGCCCTTGTGATATGAATCGGCTTGGTGCCCTTGATTCATGAGAGTTGGCTTGGTGCCCTTGAAAGGTGAAAATGGCTAGTGAGCCCTTGATGAGAAACATGGCTAGTGAGCCCTTGATGACGAAATTTGGCTAGTAAGCTCTTGAATGATGAGAAATGGCTAGTGAGCCTTTGAATGACGAGAAATGGATAGTGAGCCCTTTAATTGATGAGGTATGGCTTGAGAATACACCCTCGCTTATTGACTTAAAATTGTGCTAGTATGAAGCTTGGTTGTGATGATATTATTGTCCTTGAACTGTGATTGCTTTATGCCAGTTATATCGAGGTGCCTTGATGTTTGAATGATATGTGGTATTTGTTTCTAATGAGCTTTTGCCTATTGCTTTGTTGTATAGTCTGGGGGGACTGATGGTCTGGTCTAGGTTTAGGGTTTACTTGCTGAGATTTAATCTCACCCCATTGGGGATTAACATTTTTCAGGCCCCAGGCGAAGGAAAACCAAGTTTGCCAAGTATTTATATTCGAAGAAGTAATTAAAGGAAACAGATTTACACATTGAGACCTCAGGGATTGTATTTTGAGTTTGTGGATTTAAAAAGGAATCATTGATACTTGACTACTGTAATTTCTAAGATGTATTTGCCAGCCATGAGGGAAGTACGCTTTCTCCGTCCTAAGTCATCTTGATTTTACATATGTATGGAGATGTCTTCTCGCTCCCGTCTATTTGTTGGATTTTATGAGTTGTAACCCGAGAGATCCTGGGAGTCAATATAAGGATCAGGGTTCGGGGCGTGACATCCCCATTTAAAAGTGGTATCAGAGTAAGGTCAGCTCGATCCAATTTGATTGAGGTTTGGAGTGATAAGGAGTGATCACTTGAGAATGACTAGATAGTAACACCCTCAGGACTAGGTATTGATTATTAAATCTTGAGGATTATAGGCTTGAACTTAAGTTGTATTCCGATGGTTCTAGAATCGATTTTTATGAATGATCTTGAGTGATGTTGTGATTGAGGTTCAAGTGGAAGCAAGCTGAAATTAAAGAGACATAAGCAGGCAAAAGCACACTTTTAGTGCCAAAAGTTGTGTACGGAGATAACTTTAGTACCAAAAGTTTCAAATGGATCACTTTAGTGCCAACTTTTTTTTAAAAACGATCACTTTTAGTGCTAGAGCTGACGTGGCTCGTTAAAAATCCGATAGATGTTATTTTTATTATTTTTTAAGCTGACGTGGCACATCAGAGTTGACACTAAAAATGATCATTTTTAAAAAAAACTTGGCACTTAAATGATCCTTTTTAAAAAAACGTTGGCACTAAAGTGATCCGTTTGAAACTTTTGGCACTAAAGTGATCTCCGTACATAACTTTTGGCACCAAAGTGACCCGTTTGAAACTGTTGGTATTAAAGTGATCTCCGTACACAACTTTTGGCACTAAAAGTGTACTTATGCCGACATAAGCATGGATTTTGAGGTAGTAATTGTGCGTGAGGTTAGTAGAGAATTGCTTATGAATGAGGGGTCGATTGGATTATATGATTGTGATTGTGATTTGTCAATGACCTAACTTGATGAGTGTCGCGACCTGTCCGAAAGCGGACGCGGCTAATGGATTACCGATCGCGGGCCTTCCCCCGCACAAGGGTGCGGATCGCGGGCTTTGGATCGGCGCGGGCCCTCCCAGGCCCATACCAAATTGCGGCGGGAGTATTTTTCAAGGGGATTCGACGATAACAGTCGATCGCTTTCGACCTTAGTGTGGTCGTGGTGGCATGTGCAACTTGTGCATGCATTTGGAGTCGCCACCGGTCTTTCTTGGAGGGTAGACCGGAAACCTTATTGACCGATTGGGAGAGATCGATCAATTCTGCGGAACCAGAGATTTTGGGTTCGGGGACTTGGTTACGTTGATGTCATTACCAACGCCCTTTCGGTACCTAACGCAAGTGATTTTCCTAACTAGGATTTCATGCAGGCGCAATTTTGGGTGAGGTAAGTCTGACTTTGCATATTAACCAGTTTAACATGCTCACGTAATCATAGTAAAAAAATAGATGTCAATCACATAAACATCTATCCTACGTGGTGATCATGGAATTATGATTTAATGGGTCTCGAGCCAATGAGACCACATTTAATCATTTTAATATTTTAATAACGGAGAGCCGCTCTTCGCTTCTTCTTGGTTTCTTGAACTCTTCAAGAATTGGGCCCCAAAGAGCCCGCCGACTTAAAAGACTCATCCACGTAATCCTCGTAGCATTTACATTAACAATTGACTATGCTAAAAATAAAGATTACATGAAAAATAAAAGGAGTACGCAGCCTCCATTTAATAATTACAACCCCAAATATATAAATAATCACCATACATTCATATATACATCAATCACATTGATTAGGGATTTTTCCATGATCACCACCCTTCCACGTAAGTAATAAATTCACAATTTAAAACTTAGGAAGGCACAATAAAAATTCTACGTTGAATCATAATCAGAATTTTTACGTAAAATAAGATAGTCATAAATTTTCGATTCAAAATTGATTTAGTCTCAATTTTTGCTACGTTGATTAATTTATCATATAAAATAATCAACCTCCATTAGCCATGTAAGACGAACAATTCGTTAATACATATTGGCCATAGTATTGCAAAAATTGCAAAAATCAATTAAATGCACGAAAACACCTAAGGATTGGCTCTGATACCACTATTGGGATCCACGTAACACGTAGCGGAAATAAATAACAACCCCTACATGTATCTCCAGAGGCGTACTTCGTGCATTTCAATCGAAAAAAAATCACAAAGCCTCAAAGGGAGTAAATAGATTACCTCTCGTAGCGTGCTTGAACGGAGGTGTCGGTTCGATATTCTTCGATCTCAGCCTCCACAAGTGTTAGGCATCTAGTTCGGACGCACCACCAATTGACGAACGGGGAGACGACTAATAACTCCACAACAATTGTGCTAGCAATATGCGGAATCAATATTCCGAACTTAGTATATTTTGCTCACTCAAGATTATGAGAATATAGAGAGTGTTTGTGTTCTTCTCTCTAAGCTCTCAAAAATTTGCACACTCTACAAAATGTCTCCCTCTTCAACCTCAAAACTCTTGCCATCCTTTTATAGCCAAAAATACCTTCCAATAAATTGTATTTAAAAATAGCACTAACAATTATAAATTCTATCTAAAAATAGCACTCACAAATAAATGACATTTAAAAATAGCACTAACAATAGCACTCACAATTTATAATACAAAAATGCTATTTAAAAATAGCACTAACAATAGTACTCACAATTTATAATACAAAAATGCTATTTAAAAATAGCACTAACAATTATAAATTCTATCTAATAATAGCACTCACAATTTATGATAAATAAATGCCATTTAAAAATAGCACTAACAATAGCACTCACAATTTATGATAAATAAATGTCATTTAAAAATAGCACTAACAATAGCGCTCACAATTTATAATACAAAAATGCTATTTAAAAATAGCACTAGCAATAGCACTCACAATACAAAAATGCTAAAAAAAGGCACTAACAAAGGTGTTAAAAATAATAACCATTATTATTATTACAAGAGTTAAAGAGGTTACCAAACAGTACAAATATGCATAACGTATAAATACGTATGACGTATAAATACATAGAGCATACGTATACATCCGTGAAACCGGGGACTAATTGAAAGAAAAATGTGCAATTAAGCCCTTTTGGTAAAAATTGATTAAATTGGAGGGCAAATTGACCTAATTGCACTTTAAGACTTTAGAATCCAATGTCATAGCTTATAAAAAGTGAGAATTGAAAACTAAAAGACTCGAAAATGATTTTTTTTTTTTTAGGCTCGGTTCGGGTTTATGTTTGTGAAGGAACATAGTGACCCGAGCCGAATTTTTGAGATTTAAAATGATACACTTGAAGAGGAAATTAAAACAAAATTATCGAATATTTTTGGGTATTTTTCTGACCACGAATGGTATTTTTCTGATTTTTTGGGTATTTTTATAATTAAATAAACTCGAAAAATATTAAAAATACCGAAAAATATTTTTTGTTCAAAATTGGTTCCTAAGGCTAAACCAAGGCTTCCAAAGTTGATTTTGTGATTTTATGACCCTTTTTGATATTTTTAATTAATTTTAAAGAATAAAAATCACAATAATAAATGGTAAAAAATCAGGTGTCAACAGCTGCCCCTCTTTGATAGGAATCTCATTAGAGGTTTCTCTCAAAGATAAGGTGGCACCTGATTCCTAACCGACTCAACTGGGAAAATGAGAGAAGAAATGTTATGACATCGGATCCTTAAGCCTATTGATAAAAGCTCAAATCAATCCCCGGTTTGCTCTAACAATTTGAACAAGGGCCGGAGTGAGAGAGGCTTACTTGAAGCTCACCTGTCGGATGCTGCCGGTTGCGACGACTTTCAAGAAGATGCGTAGGACTCGTCATTTAGAATATCCTAGGGAGATTAAGCTCTGACCTGTATGGTAGGTCATACCATGATGGGATTCCTAACTGGTAGGAACCTAAGGAAGGCGCATCCCACGCTTTGGGATTTGCCAAGGATTTTGATCCGTATGATGGATCAGACCTTTGTATTGATCCTTCAGGCGGTTTCTACCTTTGGTTGAGTTTAGTTTGATCCTTATGGCGGTTTCTACCAATGATCTGACCCTTATGGCGGTATCTACCATATTTGACCCTTTAGGCGGTATCTACCTTCAAGTTTAGTTTGACCCTTATGGCGGTTTCTACCTGGAATTGACCCTTCAGGCGGTATCTACCTTGATTTGACCCTTCAGGCGGTTTCTACCTTTGGTTGACCCTTCAGGCGGTATCTACCTTGAGCTGACCCTTCAGGCGGTATCTACCTTTAATTTGACCTTTCAGGCGGTTTCTACCTTGAGTTGACCCTTCAGGCGGTTTCTACCATAAGCTGACCCTTCATGCGGTTTCTACCTTGAGTTGACCCTTCAGGCGGTTTCTACCATTGATTGACCCTTTAGGCGGTTTCTACCATGAGTTGACCCTTCAGGCGGTATCTACCTTTGATTTGACCCTTCAGGCGGTTTCTACCATTGGTTGACCCTTCAGGCGGTTTCTACCATACATTGACCCTTCAGGCGGTTTTTACCATTGTGTTGACCCTTCAGGCGGTTTCTACCATTGAGTTGACCCTTCAGGCGGTTTCTACCTTTAATTTGACCCTTCAGGCGGTTTCTACCTTGAGTTGACCCTTCAGGCGGTTTCTACCATAAGCTGACCCTTCAGGCGGTTTCTACCTTGAGTTGACCCTTCAGGCGGTTTCTACCATGAGTTTGCTTTAAAAAGAGGTCTCATGACGAGGGTTCTCCACGTCCGATGAGACTGCCTAAATTTTCAAAAGGGGTCTCATGACGAGGGTTCTCCACGTCCGATGAGATTTCCTGAATTTTGAAAAGGGGTCTCGTGACGAGGGTTCTCCACGTCCGATGAGACTGCTTGAATTTTGAAAAGGGGTCTCATGACGAGGGTTCTCCACGTCCGATGAGATTTCCTGAATTTTGAAAAGGGGTCTCATGACAAGGGTTCTCCACGTCCGATGAGACTGCTTGAATTTTGAAAGGGGGTCTCATGACGAGGGTTCTCCACGTCCGATGAGACTTTTTCTTTTAAAAGGGTTTTTCTTCCCCTCTTTTTTAGAGATCCCGAAGTTTGTCGGGAATTCAGTTTTTGAAGTAGTGAAAGATTTTATTTTGACAAAACTTCACTTGAGTCTGTTGAGGCGACATTCTGGGAGTTGGGTTCTCCAGGTATCCTGCAGAAGTTTGAGCCTGAAAGATTTTTCTTCACCAAGAAAACGTTAGTAATCTTTGGGAAGACCATGGCTGTCCATTTTGACAAAACCGTATGATTTAAGTTTTAATCATGAAATGTGCATTTTGATGCTGGAGGTTATCCAAAGCATTCTTGCAACATGCAAATGTGATCACAAATCCCTTGCACGGAAAATCTGGATCAACAGTTTGAAAATTCCAAAAAGAGTTTGTTCAAAACATCAATTGGAATATTTCTCGACAATGAGGTCTTCTCACCTGTTTTGCGATCGTGGTTTTTTATAGGGGATGCACTCGATTCCCTACTAACCTGTGCCTAGGTTTTAGGCTCATTCGTAGCGCATACATTTTGATCGGTCGGGAGGTCTTCCACGGGACCGTAATGTTGGGCTTGGATATTGGTCTTCAAGGGGGACTCACTTTTGAGTCAAGGTCATTGAATGAAAGTTTTCACCATCTGCTCCGGGTTTACAAGTCAAGAACCCTGCAAAATGAGAAAGAAATAGTCTTGCTCGTACTTCTTCGAGCTGAGCTATATGTTAACCCAAGTGTCTTAGTCAGAGAAGACTGTTTCAGGGTTGTGATGTTGGTAGGATCGGGGACCGAAAAAGGCTTGTTTTTGGCCCAGAATTTATGAGGGGTTCGACATTGGTGATCATTGCAAATTTGCCACCTGTCCTTTCTTTTCTGCATCTTTAGCCTTTGAGGCGCGCAACCTATCTTGCAGTGTGCACCAGCTCTTTAAGGAGCGTCTCTTGTTGCATTCAGAGACCGACTTTCTCTATGTCTTCGTTCTGCGCTTAATAGCATTCGGGGAGCAGCCTTTTGGATTTGGCTCCTTTAGAGGTTTTTCTCTCTTCCTCACGAGGCTTCATTGGGGGTCAATTTAACAATTTTCACGAGCATCGGCCTTGCTTTTACCAGGCACTTTGCTTTTTCTTAATGCCGTGGATTTTTCTCATTCATTTTTGAAATCCCACTTTTTCTCATCTTCATAGGATCATGTTAGACATATAGTCTAAACATGCTTTCAATATCAGTCCTGGAATTCTCTTCGTAATCCCTGAGTCTTGAACTCTTCCATTTTTGAAGTGGTGCGGCATCCGTCTTGGGATGATCACCAATGGGTTCATGAAATGAATTTGCAGGCTCAAGTTGGCTGTGCAAAGGATTCAGTGTGTGGGATAGAGAAATGAATGCTTCTCGTCATCCTATGGCACTTGGATTACCATATAAACAACACACAAATATTGATGTTAGTCCGAGCAAGAAAATTTCTAACCATTTTCTCCTGATGCTGCTGGACTCACCTCCATTTTGCCCCGATGTAGGGTGGTTCTTGACAGGGTTGAGAATGAAAATCGCCGTTTAAAGGGGTTGTCAATGGTCACCTGTAGTGTTTGGGGATATGAAACGAATGCCTCCGTCATCCCAATCTATGTAATTGCTGCGAATAATCCCTACTTCCGTAGGTCCAGATTTTGCTATCTGATCCGCTCCACTTCTCTCTCAAGTGTGTAGAGGACGTGTTTGGATTAGGCTTTGCCTCTCGTCTTTTGAGAAAACGTCCTTTTGAAAGTTTTGAACAACTTTTGATTGGAAAAATCTCTTTCTTTTTCTCCAAAAATTTTACCCGTCAAGGGGATTTTATGATGCACCATGCATATTCTTATTCATGTTCAGACAACCTCCTGTTTCAAAACATGAATGTCAATGAAGTTAGAATTCTATGTCTTTTCTAGACATCAGATTCTGAGAGCTTTTCTTTTCTTCTCTTTTTTTTATTCAACATCTTCAATGGATTGGGGAAAGAGATACTTACCTGTCTGTCGCAGCTGCGGATCCCTGAAAATGCGGAAGAAACATGTTATTGTACGTTCACGAATTTTTCAAAAAATTAGAACGATACAATTTACCCTTGGTCATGTATTTCCAACAGGTAATACATGGGATGTGAAAACCCGTTTTGCCCTGATGGCAAGCCCCTGTCAAAAACAAACAATAAGTGTCAGTTTGTGTTCCAAAATTCAAGACCAATTGGAACGATACCGCCTTATTCTTGCTTGGCGTTTTCATTTGAACACAAACGCGCGGCTTGCAGAATCTGGCCCTCTACCTTGTGGCCTTGATCCCTCCGTTTGGTTGGCGATGAATCATTCTCAAGGATTTGCCCCAGAGGAGATCCATTTGTATTTTTGGACGCATTCCAGCGCCACTCTTCAGAGTTCCTTTTATTCAAGGAAAAAAGAAATTGTTATCGAAATGCATGTCAAAGCATGAAGTGTGGAAGCGATACTTTTTACCCTCCACTCGATCTTGTAATCAAAGACCATTTCTTGGAGTGCTGACTCCCAAGGTCAATAATTTTATTCGCCTCCTCGTTGGCAAGTTCTTTTCTTTTGAGGCTTTCGGTGCCAACGACTTCCTGTTAAGCGAGTAAAAACTCATGTTAGGCATGTGGTCTTCGAAGACCAAATTGGAACGATACAATGTTACCGTTCACCCATATTCGTATCTTGGGGTTTGATTATGATGCGGACGACTCTGTTATTGCGTCCATTGACTTTGCCAGAGGAGAAATGTCATTCTTTGTCCGGCGCACAAATGATTCACTTGCCCCAGTTGGGTGTGATTTGTCGTAGCTAGGTGACGCTTGCCCCAGCTAACTTCATTCATGCATTTTGTTGCAATCCCCATCCTATTTGGGGGTGTCTTTTTCTCTTGGGATTCATGATGACGTCTTACTGATGTATTCCCTTCTTTCGCCGATTATTGACGCTTCTCATTTGATGAAGGTCGTTTCAATATCGTATATTGATGTGGATGATGAGTATTGCTTCGTCTGGATTTGTGGGTGTTGTTCGTGAGATGATTCCTGATTACGTCCAAAACTGCTTTGCCCCAGTTGGGCGATGTTCGTCTTGGCAACATGCCTTAGCACTTTCCGTGTTTGTTGGCAATTTGCAATTCAATTTTGACAACGTCCATGCACTCCCATGGGTTTCGCTGATTCTGATCTTCTATCTCAATTGTCAGAATCTTCAATTATTTTTATCCTTCTCTAGGTGGCTTGACGGCCTTGGGATTTGTCGTGTGGCGGTTTTGTGATTCTCTCGATCATCGTCGCCCTTTGAAGTATTTGATGTTTGCCTGTTGAAGAGAAGAGACCTCATGAGTAAAGGGCATGTATAATTGACTATTGGAGTCGATACAATTTACCCTTGAAAATTATCCTGCGGGAACCGGCATTTCTCCCTTTGGGTTCTCTGTATGCAGGATATGTGCATGATATGCATGTTAGGTATGCTTGCAACGAAAAATGAGTTCGTGCTTTTCACTCTATTCAGAGAAAGCATTTTTATCAGATGTGTCAATCTGCAAAACTTGAATTTTTCTTTTCAAGTGTTCTTTTCACGGAGATTTCTAAATGATGAGAAACTTCTTCAGGTTTTCTCAAAGGTTTTGCTCACAAATTGAGCCATTAGAATGCTCTTGAAAATATTTAGCCACAGTGCATGTCTGAGATGCCATGAAAAGGGGTACTCCCTGTTTGTCATTGGAAAGCACTGCATCATGAGTCCTCTGCTTTTGATCATCATCTGAGAGGAAAAGGAAGGAAGCATTATTCCCATATAGAAAAAACAATCATTTTGGAACGATACGTCCTTTTACCAAATGGATGGCTCCGCTTTAATTGAAATGACTACGGATTTACTATCCCCGCTCTGGTCACTTCTGGCATCCAAGATGCTGGAAATTTTTCAGTGGTCCCATTCATTTTTTTCATCGCCTGCAAGAATGAGAAACCATATCAACTCGTGAACCAGTCAATTTGATTTGGAACGGATACAACTTTTTCGACTTAGGGAAAGCCAATCCTAATTAGGTTGCTCCTTCTTCATAATTTGATTCAATTTGTCATTGCAATCCCAATGGGTGACATCTGTTGAAGGCACATTTCTTTCCGTCTTATAGGGAAGACAAATTTTCCTTCGTTTGTCTTTGACCATCCTATCCTGTAGACAAAAGACATAAAGGTCCCCATCAGGTATAATATTCGAAGGGCTTATTGGAACGATTACAGTTTCACCATCGTTCCATGATCATCTTGCATGTGATCGGATGAGGACATTTTCGACAAATGTATGCCATGTAAAACATGTCCCTCGTGTTTATCCACAAATGGATTTTCCTTCTCTATCTGTTTTTCACCTGAGAGGAAAAGATAGGAAATATTATGCCGGTATCTGATTGAAAATCAATTAGGAACGACACGTCTTTACACTTGACCCGGCTGCCCCGGTTAGGTGGCGTTTGCCCTAGTTAAGTGGGATTTGCCCCATCAGTTGACTCTCCAGGGTGGTCCAGCGCTTTTCCATTCCATCCTGGTTCGTTTAAACTCACGATTGATTCTTCACACAAGTCTTTGGATTTTGATTCATAAGCGGCGCTGAATGACCTTTTGGCTTCGAGGTGTACCAATCATTCACATACATGCGCATGAGACCAATGAGGTTTGACTCTAAAAATCAAAAGATTGGGCTTGGTACCTAAGGCCAAGGTTCCCATCTCGAGTTCTAGAAAGAGCAGATTCCATTGCACAACTATCTTTGCATTGGGGCTCAATCCATAGTTCAAAATGAGCGGAATTGAAAAGTGGATTACCCCGTGTTTTTCCTCACGGAGATTCCATTTTCAATCCATTCTATTGTTTTCCTATAGGCGGCGCCCGGGGTTTTAGGCGCGATTGTGTGTGTTCATGTGTTGTGAGTATCACAATGCAAGTCACGCACAACAGTTTATCAATCGACGCTTCAAATCATCCATACAACATACATTCCTATGCCAACCTGCATAAGACAATGTTAATCACGGACTACACCCCTTATCTCTCCAATCTGCAAAAACATATAACACCTACCATGAGCGGACTTACCTCACCTTCAAGAGCGCCTGCAGGGTTAGAAATATCACTCAGCGTTTTAATTACGGCCTAAGTCCACTTGGGGTCTAGAACCATAGGTTCTAGAACAAAAGTCCCCAGCGGAGTCGCCAGCTGTCGCGACCCGTCCGAAAGCGGACGCGGCTAATGGATTACCGATCGCGGGCCTTCCGCCGCACAAGGGTGCGGATCGCGGGCTTTGGATCGGCGCGGGCCCTCCCAGGCCCATACCAAATTGCGGCGGGAGTATTTTTCAAGGGGATTCGACGATAACAGTCGATCGCTTTCGACCTTAGTGTGGTCGTGGTGGCATGTGCAACTTGTGCATGCATTTGGAGTCGCCACCGGTCTTTCTTGGAGGGTAGACCGGAAACCTTATTGACCGATTGGGAGAGATCGATCAATTCTGCGGAACCAGAGATTTTGGGTTCGGGGACTTGGTTACGTTGATGTCATTACCAACGCCCTTTCGGTACCTAACGCAAGTGATTTTCCTAACTAGGATTTCATGCAGGCGCAATTTTGGGTGAGGTAAGTCTGACTTTGCATATTAACCAGTTTAACATGCTCACGTAATCATAGTAAAAAAATAGATGTCAATCACATAAACATCTATCCTACGTGGTGATCATGGAATTATGATTTAATGGGTCTCGAGCCAATGAGACCACATTTAATCATTTTAATATTTTAATAACGGAGAGCCGCTCTTCGCTTCTTCTTGGTTTCTTGAACTCTTCAAGAATTGGGCCCCAAAGAGCCCGCCGACTTAAAAGACTCATCCACGTAATCCTCGTAGCATTTACATTAACAATTGACTATGCTAAAAATAAAGATTACATGAAAAATAAAAGGAGTACGCAGCCTCCATTTAATAATTACAACCCCAAATATATAAATAATCACCATACATTCATATATACATCAATCACATTGATTAGGGATTTTTCCATGATCACCACCCTTCCACGTAAGTAATAAATTCACAATTTAAAACTTAGGAAGGCACAATAAAAATTCTACGTTGAATCATAATCAGAATTTTTACGTAAAATAAGATAGTCATAAATTTTCGATTCAAAATTGATTTAGTCTCAATTTTTGCTACGTTGATTAATTTATCATATAAAATAATCAACCTCCATTAGCCATGTAAGACGAACAATTCGTTAATACATATTGGCCATAGTATTGCAAAAATTGCAAAAATCAATTAAATGCACGAAAACACCTAAGGATTGGCTCTGATACCACTATTGGGATCCACGTAACACGTAGCGGAAATAAATAACAACCCCTACATGTATCTCCAGAGGCGTACTTCGTGCATTTCAATCGAAAAAAAATCACAAAGCCTCAAAGGGAGTAAATAGATTACCTCTCGTAGCGTGCTTGAACGGAGGTGTCGGTTCGATATTCTTCGATCTCAGCCTCCACAAGTGTTAGGCATCTAGTTCGGACGCACCACCAATTGACGAACGGGGAGACGACTAATAACTCCACAACAATTGTGCTAGCAATATGCGGAATCAATATTCCGAACTTAGTATATTTTGCTCACTCAAGATTATGAGAATATAGAGAGTGTTTGTGTTCTTCTCTCTAAGCTCTCAAAAATTTGCACACTCTACAAAATGTCTCCCTCTTCAACCTCAAAACTCTTGCCATCCTTTTATAGCCAAAAATACCTTCCAATAAATTGTATTTAAAAATAGCACTAACAATTATAAATTCTATCTAAAAATAGCACTCACAAATAAATGACATTTAAAAATAGCACTAACAATAGCACTCACAATTTATAATACAAAAATGCTATTTAAAAATAGCACTAACAATAGTACTCACAATTTATAATACAAAAATGCTATTTAAAAATAGCACTAACAATTATAAATTCTATCTAATAATAGCACTCACAATTTATGATAAATAAATGCCATTTAAAAATAGCACTAACAATAGCACTCACAATTTATGATAAATAAATGTCATTTAAAAATAGCACTAACAATAGCGCTCACAATTTATAATACAAAAATGCTATTTAAAAATAGCACTAGCAATAGCACTCACAATACAAAAATGCTAAAAAAAGGCACTAACAAAGGTGTTAAAAATAATAACCATTATTATTATTACAAGAGTTAAAGAGGTTACCAAACAGTACAAATATGCATAACGTATAAATACGTATGACGTATAAATACATAGAGCATACGTATACATCCGTGAAACCGGGGACTAATTGAAAGAAAAATGTGCAATTAAGCCCTTTTGGTAAAAATTGATTAAATTGGAGGGCAAATTGACCTAATTGCACTTTAAGACTTTAGAATCCAATGTCATAGCTTATAAAAAGTGAGAATTGAAAACTAAAAGACTCGAAAATGATTTTTTTTTTTTAGGCTCGGTTCGGGTTTATGTTTGTGAAGGAACATAGTGACCCGAGCCGAATTTTTGAGATTTAAAATGATACACTTGAAGAGGAAATTAAAACAAAATTATCGAATATTTTTGGGTATTTTTCTGACCACGAATGGTATTTTTCTGATTTTTTGGGTATTTTTATAATTAAATAAACTCGAAAAATATTAAAAATACCGAAAAATATTTTTTGTTCAAAATTGGTTCCTAAGGCTAAACCAAGGCTTCCAAAGTTGATTTTGTGATTTTATGACCTTTTTTGATATTTTTAATTAATTTTAAAGAATAAAAATCACAATAATAAATGGTAAAAAATCAGGTGTCAACAATGAGTATGAGTTATAAAGAGACGACTGATATTAGTGGATTCAGGCTTGAATTGCGTGATACCTTGATGACTTTTAGCTATCGATTGCTATTGTCAATCTTGGATGAATTGAGATGAGATGTATACAAGGAGTAGTTGGATTGAAAATCAGTTGTGATCGAATGCATATGCATTTGACTTGAATAACGACTAAACTTGAGGTGTATGAATGAATATAAGAAATTGATTCATGTGATGTGACGGTCATTGGTGGAATTAGAAATCCTTGATGGATAAGAATTGATCTGAAGGCGATTGTGGTATGACTAGTAGTGAGAACAAACATGCGGTGCATGTGTTTGTGGCTATGAAATGAAAGTAGAGGAAGGTGCATATGTGAGCTTATCAGTATTAGACTTAATAAACTGTCGCTTGGTATGGGACGAGTTGATGAGATACCTACAAACCGTAATGAAGCATGTTATGGGACGTGTGGAACGGGACTTCCTCCGTAGATGTATGACTTGGGACAACCTGCAACACCCAGGTCTGATGAGGTCGGGGAGTGATCACCAGTACAGAGAGGTACGGACAAGGAGGGGCTCCTCGCAGGCTTCTAAGATAGCTAGGAGGCAAGGATGACCCAAGTCATAAATTGAAAAGGGAAATTCTAGGTATCAGGTTGAGTCTAATTGTGATTAAGTGATGTATGTCACGTGATGGATTTTTAAAGTGAATGTTAGAAAGTGGCATGGCATTTGTAATGGCGCCTATGATTGGCACGGTTGAGAGCCTTGTATTTAGAAGAGGATACCGTTTAAAAAGAAAATTGATGTGTGATTGGCCTGTGAGGCATGTTTTACAGTTGGCATCATATGATTGTTATGGCCGAGGTCTAACTGAGAGATTAGGTGGTGTGAGGAGTTTATACTCCATTGAATTGATGTCTTCTGAAAATGAGATAGCATGTCGTGTTTGTGATAGAGTGGCAAATGCCTGATGCTTAAAGTATGAGCGTTTGACTCATAGAAGTGATGCCTTGAGTACCTGCTTGATGTTGACATAGTTGAGTTTTGGCCTAGTTGAGGCTTGCCTAGTAATTGGCTATTGTTGCGACCCTCTCGAGCGGATCTCGAGTGGCGAGGGTTAATGGGCCGTCCCATCTAGTCGGACGCGGGCCTCTCCCAAGGCCCGTTACCCAAGTCGCAACGGTGGTATACGTAGTCGACCTTCAGTGCGGTCTGGTGACATGTGATACGTGTACATGCCAAGGAGTCGGCCCCAATCGTTTATTGGAAGGTATGATAGAAAATCCTATTGAATAGTTGGGAGCATTCTATCCAATTCTGCGAAAACCAAAGAAATGAGATCGGAGACTTTGTTACGCCAACTGTCAGAGTTGACGCCCTTTCGGCACCTAAGTTGAATGATTTATCTAACCCTAGGATTTCATGCAGATGAGTGAGGTGCGAACCCTAAATTTAAGAGTTCGTGCAGATAAGAATGACTATCCTAGAAAATACATTCAATAAAATGATTGCGCAAATCAAGGATCCAAAACGTGCGGATAAATCACATGAAAGCAACGTGGCATCCCTAGTAAGACCCTATTAGCCCAGAGAAATGTCAATCAAGACTCATGAGTGTTTTCGACATGATTTACCCTTGAGAGGCAAAATCATAATTTTGCAGAGTTTTGGGACAACTGGCCCTAAAAGGGTAAATTTGTCATTTCAGATGAAATATGGAGTCAAAAGATGATGGAAATAAGATTGGTAACCAAACCAATCCATTTCCCATTTTTCATGAATTTTCAAGAATTTTCAGGAATTTTAGAAGCGATTTACCCTTTGAGGGGTAAAATCGTCATTTCAGGTGAAGACGAGAAGTGAAAATCTCAAACAGAAGGATTGGTCAACCACCTAACCCAAATCTTAATTTTGAACAATTTTCAGGACTCGATGAGAATAGGGACGACGATTTACCCTTTGAGGGGTAAAATCATCATTTTCAAAAAAAGACGAGATTCGAGAATCCAAGCAAAAGAATTGGTCACCTAACTGACCATAATCATTATCATGGCATTCTCGACCTATCTCGTATACAGAGCAGAGGCAATTTACCCCTAAAGGGTAAAATCGTCAATTTCAAGAAGAACGGATAAGAAATCTCAAAAATAGGATTGACCAGTTGTATATGATCAATCCTCAATTTTTGGGAATTTCTGGAGTGTCTAGGAATTGTTTACAATTTTCCTACTTTTTTTTGGATTTTCTAGAATTTTCTAACATTTTTTTTAGAATTTTCTAGAATTTTTCCAATTTTTTTTAATTTTTTTTTAAATCATTTTCGATATTTTTATTATTGAAAAATATAATTCGGACCCGATCGACCCGACCACTTGGGCCAGAACCCGGCCCAGACCCGGACCTGGGCGACCCACCGCACCGAAACGATGCCGTTTCCAGTTTTTCTAATTTTCGATTATTCGGATGTAATCCGACGGTTCTTATTGAACAACGTGGCTACTCCACGGCCTCAGGATTAGCTGACTAAAGCCTACGGCTTAGATCAAAAGACGACTACTCCTCAGTCGTTAGATCTGATTACTTAAACCTACGGCCACGATTAAAAGCTAAGACTTGATTTGGATCGTCCATCTTCACTAACCTAAATGACACCGCTCGACCCTTTACCTAAACGGCACCGTTTCAGTGTGTTTTAATTTTCTGATTATAAAACCATTTTTGGATATTCCTAATTACTAATCGGACGGTAATTAAAAATTGGACTCGATTAATCTAGACCGTCCGATCTAAACTGACTCGGCTTAACAGACTAACGGTCCAGCCAGCTCGACATTCACGTGGACCAATCATATGCTGCCACCTAAGAACGTTGACCCGCTGACCCGCCACGTCATCGTCTTCAACCTCTCGACGTATACCATAGAATGGACGACCGAAATTCCTCCGGCGCCGATCGACGACCAAACCTAGACCGATTGACATGGAACTAGTGTCGTTTGGCTCGTCTCACTCTCTAGTTTCACATATCTAAGAATCAAAGCATTCTATCCATAGAATTAAAGGCAACAGGCAAAGTGCCGAGTACGACCATGGTAGTTCAATCGCGAGATTCAAAGCATTTCAGGCCAATTAATTCACAGATAAGCTTGATACGAAGTTCATGAAACTTACCTCGAGCTTCGATTGAGCTCGCACGGCCTAGATTTGGCTAGGCGAGATTGAACAGTGCTCGGTTTATGGCGGAAAGTTTGGAGACTCGATTCGAAGTGTTAAAGAAAAACTGATGCAAAATAAAGATACGATGATGGTCAATGATGTTTGGGGAATAAAACGCACACACTAAATGCAAGAATGAACGTGAGACAGGTGAGTCGCCATTGATACACAGTGAGGAGCTCGAAACTGCGACTCACCCTTTTTCGCGATTTCAAAGGGCGCGACCTGCGGCGATCGAATCCTGGTGCTTCAGGCACGGTTCCAGCGGTCTTCTTTGGCTTCGGTTTGGCTGGAGACGGCCTAACCAGCGCCTTACAGTCAAGCTCAAGTTCTCGACGACGAGAGTCAAAGAACGAGCTCTCTCTCTCTCTCTCTCTCTCTCTCTCTCTCTCTCTCTCTCTCTCTCTCTCTCTCTCTCTCTCTCTCTCTCTCTCTCTCTCTCCCTCTCTCTCTCTCTCTCTC
This sequence comes from Rhodomyrtus psidioides, assembly GCA_021437785.1. Lineage (NCBI taxonomy): Eukaryota > Viridiplantae > Streptophyta > Magnoliopsida > Myrtales > Myrtaceae > Rhodomyrtus > Rhodomyrtus psidioides. The sequence continues at coordinate 12,794,631 of JAILYB010000003.1, read as the reverse complement.
TCTCTGACATTCTGAATTTTCTGCCACTTTGAGATTATGGAGTGAGAAGAATCTATCGAAGTATTTCAGTTTTATTTCGCTCGGATTTGATCAATCATGAGTAGACTAACCAAAAGGGAAAGGCTAACGCAAGACAAGGTACGTGAACCTAGGAAACTCGAAAAAGGAATGACGCTTTGACCATAAGGATTGTCGTGGGAACAATTAGAGCCAATAAGGCCGATCAGATGACGATTTAAGAATCCATTGCTAGCGTTATACGATTGTGTTGTTCCTGGCTAGGCTATACACTTAGAGGGGGTGGATAGGTGTATATATCGAATTTCGATGAATAGTGGGGAATTGATAAAACAATCGAAATTGAGATAACACAAGTGATAGCAAAGTATTGCAGTGCTTCTGCCAGACGGTTAATAGATGCAGTTGATAGAGGCAGAAAGAGTAGGAAAGCGTTGCACACGAGATTATATTGGTTCGGCTTTTGAGGGCCTACATCCACTCTCCCACACTAACAGCCTACTGGCTGGATTTTACTAAGTATCCGAATAAGAGATTACAGAAACACGAGTGACTGCTTGAACTTCCACAACTTCAATAGAAGCGGACCATGCCTCTGCCAAGATTTTTCACTCAGTACTCTTTCTCTGCTTCACTCTCTCTTACGGGATTCACTAAGGTGCTTTTAGACAAACAATAAAGCTCTCTTTGAATGAGGTTTGTTCTTTCTTGGTTCTCGTCCGTTCTTTGAACTTCGTGCTCTTTATAGTCCTCGTCCTCCAAGCTCCCCGCTGGACAGATCCACTCCGAGGATCAATCACCAAAACTAGCCGTTGGTCGATTGACAAAAGATCACTAGTCGTTTACGGTAAGATACACCAGAAATTTGGAAAGATATATTCGCCCATACAAATATATCGAAGACCTTTAAACAAAGAATCTAATTAAGATATTTGCCTAAACATTGAATTGGCAATCAGGATAACCTTTAAAACGAAAACCTTTAGAAAATCATTTTGATTGACACAATGACGATATGACTTAACATCGAAATCTTTTTCCAGATCATTGACCGTTAGTGGGGAAGTTTGATCTGCTACAACAAAAAATAAGATTTAGTCGGAATATATAATCGAAGTATGTGAACGTCCACCTAGTGTGCCTCTGCCATATGGTTTGCCTGCTTCTATCAAGATGGATATGTTAGGGATAAACACCGTGAAATATATATCCTTCAAGTTCAACCAAATTCTATTTATCAAGACATGAATGGTTTTGTTTACGTCAAAATCAACAATAATTTCCTAACAATCTCCCCCTATTTTGATGGAGACAAAACCATTTTCTCGAATTTCGATAAAACTTATAAAGAGCATAGCAAACTTACAGAACAGTCTGGCTGTGTTTCTCCCCCTTTTTGTCACCATCAAAAGATCAGAGATAGTCATAAGGCAAACAATTTATTTAAACATGCAATTTATAGTACGTTAGTACATTGCATGCTAGCATAACCATGATAGAAAATGCAACAAAGCATGAGGGTGGAGAATCATTTTGGAGGTTGTGAAGAAGAGGATGGTTTGGATGTGGCAATGTCAAAGGGAATGCGAACAAGGTTGAAGGTGGTCAAGTCCCGCAGCCGCATATCGAACACCTCTGTCAAGTTCTTCATTTCTCGGGCCAGCAAAACTTGGTTCTGAGCAAACATAACCAGATCCCCTGAAACCTGGTCTTGAGCTTTCTTGACCTCAACTGGTAGGCAGCTTTCGATGGACTTCAGGCGAATTTGAAGAGCGTCAGTTTGCTTGAAAAGTTCTGCCCGTAGAATATTGATCTATTGCTGCATCTTTTCTTGCCCATGCTGACGGTTTAAGAGATGCTGTGTGAAGTTTTCAAGTGCTTGTATCAATTTCTCCCCCTAATTGTCAGCCCCTTCTTTAAGACTGGCAAGATCAAGTTTGTCAGCAAGAACAGTTCGCTCCTCTTCACGTTGAGCTCTTTCACTGCGAAGAACTTCAAAGTATTCTTCGCAAAGTTGTTGCTTTTCCTCCTCTCTTTTTGCTCTTCGTGCCTCTGCTTCATCAAGTTCTTCAGCTTTTCGTTTCTTTTCTTCCTCAATGACTCTCGTGACAGCTGCTGTGGCTGCAAGTTGAGCTTGAGTGATGCTTTCCTTCTCAAAAAGAGCATCTGCTTCTGCCTGTGCCTTGGCAGTAGCTTTTGCTTTTGCTTTGGCCTTTTCAAGCAATCTGGCATGGGTCGCAGCTTCCAACTGAGTCTGTGTTGCTGCTTCTTCTTGAGCTTCTTCACGAATCTGAGTGTCCAACTCTCGAATTATGTCTTCAGTTTGTTGAATAGCCTGCTCCTTTCCTTCAAACAAAGCTGTGGCACTCTCTTCCAATTCACTACTCTTTTCCAGTAGAGTAGTTTCTCCCTTTTCCATCTCCTCGGCAATTTGTGCATCTATCGCAGCTTGAGTAGACTTGTGGCTTAAAGGTGATGCATCGCCAGAGATAGTATTCTCAGAGTCAGAGGAGACAGAATCCTTCTTGACTCTTTTTCCTTTCTTGGGGGACGCATAAGCTTTCATTAAAGCTTTTCTCTTTGGTCTTCCTTTCAATTTCACCAATGTTGCACCAATGATCTTCTTTGCAGCATCATCAAGATCACAGCCTATCTTGATGATCTGGCCGTCCTTATCCATCCAGCCATAAGGAGTGACAGAAAAATGCATCTTAAATAATGTATCAGCGCCTATTGTCATACATGGCAGAATTTCTTTCTTCATTTTCGAGGGGGATTTGACATCCAATGCTCGAAACAGTTTGGTAATGAGAGCTCCATAAGGAAGTTGACCAGCTCGCTTTGTGATAGTGCGATACATCTGAAAAATGATGGTATGTGCCAGCGAAAAAGTTTTGCCTTTGACAATTGCAGCCATCAATCGAGCTTCATACCTTGACACATCAGTAGTGGATGAGGCTTTAGGACGAATACATCCAATGAGAATCTTGTGCACGATTCTGTATATCAGAGGCATGGCAACATAGTTGATATGTGTCCCGATGCTTCTTCGATAGTCAGTATCTTCTGTGATCAACTTGTAAGCTTCGTTAGACGAAATCTCGATTTTCACAAAGTCAGACGCTCTTACTCTAATGAGAGATGCTATAAGGTTGGCAGACACAACATACCAAAAATCACCAATAGTGAAAGTCATCCTGTTCGAATTCTTTGTGAAATGCAAGTTGGAATAAAATAGAGCCACCAATTCAGGGTATACAACTTTAGAATCGGTACAAAAAGTTAGAAAGTCTAATTTCTCAAACATCTCAGTGACAAGAATACCATGACTATCAAGATAGTCAAAATCGACCATCTTATGTGGCATTACTTTTCTTGCCGGAAAGCTTTCAAAAGAGTCATAATGTTGTTGACTCTTGAACAGTTTGGGTCGAAATTTTGTATCTTTTGCAAATCCACCAAAAGCTCGAAAGTTCTCAAACAGCAAATCATCGTCATCAGTAGCCCTTACCCTAGACTCGGTGTCATCTCCTCCTTCCGTAGAGTCGTATGCTTCCTCTACATCAGCACTAACCATTTCCTTGCCTTTCGATGTACCAATGTTCTGTTTCTCAACACTGGCAGAATCAAGAGGACTGACAAATTTCCTAACCTCAGTCTCAACATCTGATTCTGAATCGAACCCAAAATTCTTCACAAATTTTTCAACAGCACGATCATCCATCACGGATTCACGCATGAGGGTTATGGATTTCTGTATCCCCTCTAGAGTTTGTAACGAGGAAGGAGTGGAAATACTCGAACCTGGACTCGGGTGTGTGTCAGGAGTATGAAATACCTGTAAAGTTCCCTCCTTTGGGGGTGAGTTATTAGACCCACTAGATCCTCGTTCGGCAGAAGAAACTTCCATGCTATCTGAGTCTTCGTCCACTAAAGAAATGTGTGAGGGTCCGCGTTATGAGAGGCGGGCGGCTTGAGCGGAAGTCCTTTGGGACCGGCGAACAGAGGTGGAAATCTTCTTTGGTTCGAGGGAGACAAGTTTACGAGGCATGATGAAGAAGATGAATAGTTTTTGTGTGGAAAGTTTGAATTTTTAGAAGATACGAGAAAGTTGATGGTTTTTTGAAGGGCGGTCGTGTGTGTGAAGTGTGAGAAACTGTTCCTTTTATAAGGACAGTGTAAAGAGCGGTTATTAAAGGCAACTTCCCGAGCGGATTTCCAAGATGGCCGTGAAAGTATGGATTTTTGAGAAATGGTAACGGGTAGTTTTTCTTGGAAAGTGAATATGCATGATAATATTCAATCAATCAATCAATTACAGCATATTTGAATAAGATCATAAGAGATTTGAGATCATACCTTCGCTTCTTAGCAAATTGGAGAGGATTTTATTTCCTTTCTTTCAGCCCCTGTTTCTTGCATCTACTCAAGATTTCATAGGAATGTTAGTAATTCCAAGCTTCTCTTTAATAAAATTGAAACTTCCTTTTTCAAGTGGCTTCGTAAAAATGTCAGCCAATTGATTTTTAGAACCAACAAACTGAATGTGAACATCGTTGTTTTGCACATGGTCTCTTATGAAGTGATGCTTGATCTCGATGTGCTTCGCCCTTGAGTGAAGAACAGGATTTTTTGTCAAGCTAATGGTGCTTGTGTTGTCACACTTAATCTCAACGTTGGATTCCTCAATATTATAGTCTTGAAGTTGTTGCTTCAACCACAAGATTTGTGTGCAGCAGCTTCCCAGAGCAACATATTCCGCCTCTGCCGTGGATAGAGCCACTGTACTCTGTTTCTTGGAGAACCACGATTCCAGCATGTTTCCCATTAGTTTGCATGTTCCTGATGTGTTCTTTCTATCAATTCAACATCCAGCATAGTCAGCATCAGAATATCTAATAAGAGAGAATTTTGATTCTCTAGGATACCACAAACCAAGTGAAGAGAAAGTGCTGACATATCTAACGATTCTCTTGACAGCAGAGAGATGTGACTCTCTTGGATCTGATTGAAAAAAAGCACACATACACACACTGAAAAGAATATCTGGTCGAGAGGCAGTAAGATACAGTAGAGATCCAATCATGCTTCTATAGAGTTTTTGATCACATTTTTCTCAGTATCATCTTTCAAGCTTTGAAGAATGAGACATTGGAGTTTCAGTCTTTTTGCATTTATCAAGCCCAAATCTTTTCACTAATTCCTTTGCATATTTTTCTTGACAAATAAACGTACCTTCATTTCCTTGTTTGATTTGTAACCCAAGGAAAAAATTTAACTCACCCATCATACTCATTTCAAACTCATTTGTCATAATCTGCGAAAAATTCTTACACAGAGTTCCATTAGTATAACCAAAAATGATATCGTCAACGTATATTTGAACTAGAAGAATGTTCTTACCTTCCCTTTGAATAAACAGAGTAGTGTCTACTTTACCTTTTTCAAAACCATTTGAGATGAGGAAAGTACTCAGCCTTTCATACCAAGCCCGTGGTGCTTGTTTTAGACCATACAAGGCTTTGTTCAGTTTGTACATATAATCGGATCTGTTTGGGTCTTCGAAGCCTGGTGGTTGATCTACGTATACCTCTTCTTTGATATAGCCGTTCAGGAACGCGCTTTTGACATCCATCTGAAAAAGCTTGAAACCATAATAACATGCATATGCTAATAATAATCTTATGGCTTCTAACCTGGTGTCGCGACCCTCTTGAGGTTGTCGGGCTCTCGAGGGCTAATGGGCCGTCCTGTCTGGTCGGACGCGGGCCTCTCCCAAGGCCCATTACCCAAATCGCAACGGAGGTATGCGTGATCGACTTTCAGTGTGGTCTAGTGACATGTGCTAAGTGTGCATGCCATGGAGTCGCCACCAATCATTTTTTTAGGGTATGATTGGACCACCCAATCGAATAGTTGGGAGTTTCTATTCAATTCTGCGAGAACCAGAGAAATGGTTTCGGGGACTTAGTTACACCAACTGTCAGAGTTGACGCCCTTTCGGTACCTAAGTTGACTGAATTTTCTAGCCTGAGATTCATGCGGATGAGTAAGGTATGAACCCTAAATCTAGAAATTCATGTAGATAAGAGTGATTATCCTAGCAATCACAATCAGTAATAAAATGCCCAACTCAAGGAATCTAGATATGCAAATAAATCACATGGCATTTCTAGTAAGGTCCTATTTATCAATCACAGCTCAAGAATGATTTAGCTGTCCTAGCCATTCTACACACGATCTAACCTAATAAAAGCATTAGGAAGCATCGAAGGAGTTCGAGAGTACTCACATGGGGTTCGCCGTGCCCTGGTTTGGTCTTGGACGAGCTATCGAGCTCATGCCGACCCAATTATATTTGGGGATCCACTCGGCGTTTTACACCATGAAATCATGTGAAACAAAAACGAAAATATTCAGCAAGGGGCATTTATTGTAGATGGTGGTCAATCTAATTGGACGTCAAGACTAAAAAAGATGTAGAAATTTACAAATTAAAATACTCGAATGACATTTTTTTGCCAAATTCAACTCTATGCGTCGTGAAGAAACACATGCAATTGAACTTGAATTTTGACTATTTATGAGTTCAAAATGTAAAAGAAATTAAAATAAAAATATTGACTATTTTTCTATATTTTTACGACATCGAACGCTATTTTTCTTCATTTTTCATGTATTTTTCTATTTTTGGAAAATATTAAAAAATATTTAAAAATATGAAAAATTATTTTTTTTTATCAAAAATGGTTCCTTTAGCTTGGTCAAGGCTACCAAAGATGATTTTTTTATTTTTTTAACTTTTTATAGATTTTTTATGAATTTTTTAAAAATAAACTATGAAAGACTGATCAAAAATCAGGTGTCAACAGCTGCCCCTCTTTGAGAGGAATTTCGTCAGAGATTTCTCTCAAAGACAAGGTGACACCTGTGTTCCGATCAACTCGACTAGGAAAAGAAAAGAAATCATGACATCCAATTTTCATGCCCATCAATGTGTGCTTTTCCTTAAAAAGAGATGTGCTCATTCAATTCCCTGATATGATGTAAGAAAGTTAAGGAGTAGATAGACTTCCCTGCCCCTTACCTGCCGAATGCTTGCGGCATTTGCTGTGTCGATGGGTTCAAGTAGATTCCTAAGGACTTGTCATCGGAGTGTCCTGGGAATGTTAAGCTCTGACCTGTATGGTAGGTCAAACCATAATGGGATTCCTAACTGATAGGAACCTAAGGAAGACGCATCCCACATTTGGGAATTTGCCAAGGGTTTTGATCCGTGTGGTGGACTAAACTAGAAATGGCTTGCCTAATGTAAGGCTTATTAGGGAAAACGACTCCTCCCGCGTTCGGGATTCATCAAGGTTTTGATCCGTATGGTGGATCGGACCATTGGGTTGATCCTTCAGGCGGTCTCTACCAGTCCTTTGACCCTTCAGGCGGTTTCTACCATTCATTGACCCTTCATGCGGTTTCTACCATTGAGTTGACCCTTCAGGCGGTTTCTACCATTGGTTGACCCTTCAGGCGGTTTCTACCATACATTGACCCTTCAGGCGGTTTCTACCATTGTTTTGACCCTTCAAGCGGTTTCTACCATACATTGACCCTTCAGGCGGTTTCTACCATTGTGTTGACCCTTCAGGCGGTTTCTACCATTGATTGACCCTTCAGGCGGTTTCTACCATTGAGTTGACCCTTCAGGCGGTTTCTACCATTTATGAGATTCCAAATTGATATGAATCAAAGGATGACGTACCCGCTCTTCGGGGCTAGTCGGAGACTCGATCATTCTGTGGATCGGTCTTAGAAAAGATTTGCCTACTAAAAGGCTTCACCTAAGGATGACGCACCCAGTCTTTGGGGTGGCCAAAAGTCCTGTAGAAAGCTTAGACCTGAAAAAATTTTCCTCGCCAAGAAGATATTAGTAATCTTTGGGAAGACAATAATTGTCTAACTGACAAAATTCTACGACTTAAGTTTTAGTCATGAAATGTGCATTTTGATTGTTGGAGGTTATCCAAAACATTCCTGCCATATACAGATGTGATCATAAATTCCTTGCACGGAAACTCTAGATCAAACAATTTGAAAATTTCAAAAAGAGTTTGCTCAAAACATCCATTGGAGTATTTCTCACCCAAGAAGGCTCCTCACTGCTCTGTGATAATGATCTTTAATAGGGAAAGTGCTCAATTTCCTACTGACCTGTGCCTGGGTTTCAGGATCATTCGCAACGCATACATTTCGACCGATCAGGAGGTCTTTCACGGGACCGTAGTGTTAGGCTTGGATATCGGTTTCCAAGGGGGGCTCACTTTTGAGTCAAGGCCGTTGAACGAAATTTTTCACTATCTGCTCCGGGTTTACAAGTCAAGAACCCTGCAAAATGAGAAAGAAATAGTCTTGCTCGTACTTCTTTGAGCTAAGTTATACATTAACCCAAGTGTCTTAGTCAGATAAGACTACTTCAGGGTTGTAACATTGGAAGGATTGGGGACCGAAAAAGGCTTATTTTTTGCCCAGAAATTGTGAAGGGTTTGACATTGGTGATCATTGCAAATTTGCCACATGTCCTTCGAAGAACATCTCCATTTCTTGAAGTGTACACTCCTCTTTTAGAGCGCACAAGGATGTTTAAAAGCGTCTCTTGTTACATTAAGAGACTGTCTGTTTGTGTGTTTGCAATTTGAGCACGACAACATTTGGAGAGTAGTCATCTTGATCTAACTCCTTTGCAGGGTCTTTTCATCGTCTCTCTAGACTTTACTGGGGATATTTTGAATAGACATCAGCCTTGCTTTTTACCAGGCACTTTGCTTTTTCTTGATGTCTAGGGATTTTTCTTTTCCCTCTTTTTTTAATCCCGTGTTTTTCTTTTCTTTTGGAGCTAGGATTTTCGGCAATCATGCTAGATATGCAACTTAAACTTTGGCACGCTTCCATTCCTAGAGTGATGTTGCCTTTGCTTTGGAATATGCAATGATCACCAATAGGTTGATGAAATGAATTTGCTGGCTCAACTTGGTTGTGCAAAGGATAACAGTGTGTAGGATAGAGAAATGAATCATTCTCGTCATCCTATGACACTTGGATTATCATATAAACAACTCACAAAGATTTATGTTAGTCCGAGCAAGAAAATTTCTAACCGTTTACTTTCTGATACTGTTGGACTAACCTTCATTTGCCCCAATGTGGGGTGGTTCTTGACAGGGTTGAGAATGAAAATCGCCGTTCAATGGGGTTCTCAATGGGCATCTGTAGTGTTTGGAATGAAGAAATAAATGCCTCTGTCATCTCGATCCATGTAATCGTTGCGAATGACCCTTATATCCATAGGTTAAGGTTTCGCTATCATTTCCAATCTCCTCATCTCTCAAGTGTGTATGGGACGTGTTTGGATTAGGCTCGCTTCTCTTATGAGAAAATACCCTTTTGAACAGTTCAAACGACTCTTATTGGAAAAATTCATTTCATTTCATCAAGATTTATCCTTCAAAGGGATTTTATGATGCACCATACATGTGTAATTCATGTTCAGACAATCTCATGTTTTAAAACATGAATGTCAATGAAGTAAGAATTCTATGTCTTTTTAGATGTGAGAATCAAATTAATTCTGAAAGTTTTTAATCTCCAATGAATTGGGAAAAGGGATACTTACCTGCCCATCGAGGCTGGAGATCCTGGAGATATAAAAGGGATATGTCATTGTATATTCTAAAACTTTACAAAAATTGGAACGATACATCTTACCCTTGGTCATATGCTCCAACGAGTGTACAAGGGTTGTGAAAATCTGCACTTCACATAGTAACACAAGATTGTTGGGTGTTCTAAAGTTCTTTCGACTTCTTGGTTTTTGTAGAAAAATGAAACTTACATGTCTGCCTTGATGGCGAGCTCCTGCCAAGGATAAATATTAAGCATTATTTTGGGTTTCCAAATTCAAAACAAATTGGGACGATACTACTTTACTCTTGATTTGAATTCCTTCTGCATGCCAATGTGCGGATTGTAGAAGCCGGCCCTCAAGCTTGTGGCCATGATTTCTTCGTCTGGTTGGGCAACGAATCCACCTCGAGGATTTACGTCGGAGGAGATTCATTCATCTTTTTGGGCGTGTTTCATGCACTGTTTTGTTATTTGAATGCATGGCTTCTTGGGTGCCTCATCTCTGTTCATCACCTGAGAGGAAAATGAGAGAACATTATCCCCGCATCTGATTGAAAATCATTTAGGAACGATACGTTCTTTTTACCAAATGGGTGGCTCCGCGGCCAAATGTGTTTTACATTGAAAGGATGGATTCCATTACGCTCTGCGGATGATAACTATCGCTTCGGGGACTTGCCCCACGGATCAAACGATGAATTTGATGTCTTCGGCTTCGACATGCTTTCCAGATGTAGGAATGGTTTGCCCCCATTTTCAGTGGAGATGGGTTTTGTCGAGTGGGCAAGATTAAAAACTCATCCTAGATTTGGCTTTAGTCGAAGGTTGAAATCCCGACCTTGGATAAGCGAATCATGATTCATCTCCTTCTGCTTCGGATTTGTCATTTGCGTGCTTCACATTTTACAATACCAACTTCGCCGCTTGATGAAAATGAATCGATGATTTTCGAATTGCCCCAAGTTCTATAGTCATCTGCGTCGAATCTCTTTGAACTTCATCGGGTGATAGACAAACTGATAAAATGATTTTTCAATCCTGAGATCGAACTCCTGACGTTTCGTACCACTTCCAGTTCACTGACTACCAGGACAAAGCACTATTGGCGTCCCTAACTGGTTCGTTTTTTGTTATAAAATTCTTGAAGCAGTTAGCGACCCCCATCGAGAATGAAACAAGCTCAATTTAGAGTTCATAACGACTAAAGGTCCCTTAGAACGATACAGAGCTAACCGTCTTTGAGCTCGCTCGGGCTTTTGCTCGCATTTTCCTATGTGAAGCCTTTAAATGTTTTTCTTCGTGGCGTTCAATTGATTCGCCTCGACTCTAATCTAACAAGGGATTGTTGTACTCAAGCATGATGATGCTCGCAGGTAGTACTGATCGCTGCCCCAGATTAACTCTAGGCATTAAGGAAGATTATCTTGCATGGAAGACTTTATGACAGAAAGATTAATGATACATCCATTCACATGTGCCTAGTTCCCTTGAGGATTCTCGGTGATCAGCCAGCTACACCATGAATCAGACATATAATCGTCATTTTGGATCATAACTTCATAAGTCCATCAGTTTTAAACTGATCGATCCAGATATGGAGCTCCTCATCAAGGAAATCTTTTGATTCTTCGAGCAACTGATATTCGGGTTGACCATCATCGCTTGGCGTTGAAGGATTCCTGTTTCTGTTGTGAGCGATCTGATTCTTCGAGCTAGAACCTTCGTCGTTGCTCGAGATTATAAGAGGATGATTGATCGGTTCACTATCAAAAGCACCTTCCATTTGGGAATGGGAGAAACAAAAATCCTCAAAGCATCCGCCCGCTTGATCTTCCGAAATCATATGCCCAAGCCGGGCAGATCTTTGAACACTAGGCGCAATATGTTGATCGGGGATAGGAAGAGCACTAGCGAAAAGTTGCTGCTCAAACCAAGGAGTTCGTACCTGCTGCACTTGTGGCATATACTCTTGAGGGGTGCTGAGATGATTCGGGGGAATATTCTGATTAGCGCCCAAGTAGTCGATGGTGCTGCTACCAGCTTGGTCGGTGCCTAAATTCGACAGGGTATTTCTTACTTCAGGGGCATTGTAGTTATAGCCATGCCTAGTGTTTAGGCACAAGTTGAGTTCTTTCAGGTTCAGTGCTGTGTGGCGCTGTCTTAGCGCCCTTCTGTAGCTCTTGAGGTGACTCGCGACTCCATCTTTAGTGAGTCCTGGTATGTTCATGATCTCAAGTATGCGCGTTGGATATGCTGAGTTGATCCCTAGTTGCTGAACCGCACTAAGGAACTTGAGATGAAGCTCGGGGGACCAATTGACCCTCGTCTTCTTGCGACCCGGAACAGTGTTGACAACTTGGCTATTGCTCTCTGGCCTATTTCCAGTAGAATTTGATCGAGCCAGAAATTGTTGTGGAGGGAATTCATCAGCTTTGGATTGGTCGGTCGTGATAGTAAGCTCATCGTTAAGGAAACTCCAATCATGGTGACGCATATCACATCCTTTAGAAGGCATCGATATTGACTTCGTAGAATTGATTTGTTCATGCATATCTCCAACAAAATCCGATTGTATCGAAGATGGTTCGAGGGAGTGGGGTGGTGAATGAGCATTTTCAATCCTCATATAAGGCTTATCAAGGAACATTTCGCCGAGAGTGATAGGGCCACCGCAATTAAGGCAAGCGATAGTGCTGGGAGCTTTCTTATACCTCATGTTCTCCGCTCGAAGCTTTTCGTTTTCCTCCTTTAGAATCGCAAATTCTTGACGTCTGTGTTGAGCCCTCAATTTGGCTCGCTTATTTTGAAACCAAAACTTGACCCTCAAAGGTTTCATCCCTAGCTTCTGGCCCAATTCATTTCTTTGTTTCATGTTTGGGAGAGGGCATTCACTAAAGAAAGCTTCAAGCTCTTGGATTTCATTCTGAGTGTGGCACTGGCGACGTTTCCTTTTCCGAGATTGACCATCGCTGCTGCTGTTGTCGTCGCTGCTGAGCTCCTGAACTTCGTTGCCGAAAGGGTTGGGTTCTGTGGTTCTGGTACCAGACGCCATCCTGGAATCTTCGAGATCTCTCAGTAGTTCATTTTCTGAGATTTTTGGATCAGTCGCCTCTAGCAACTGATGGTAACCCTCAAACATGTTGGATCGAGAAATGTTCGATCAATTTTTGCTCACTCAGGGTTCTCTACTCTCTCATGTATGCTCACTCTCTCTAAATTTTCTTTTGAGTGGTTCTGTATGCCCATGAAACGTTCTTTAAACATGGATGAAGATCATCAGGCAAGCGTTGCTCCCAAGATTTCGTATTTTCCGCTTTGTCGTCTTCTTTCTTCTTTTCAACGTGGAGGGACACCAAATCGATTTCCTTTTCTCGATATCCATGTCTGTCTCCCACTTATTTTCAAAAAGGTGGAACTACGCTCGCCTCCTGCTCAGTTTTTTAATATGATGGGACCGCCAAATCCTTTCGCAACTTTTTTCGATAGTTGCGCTTAACTCCCGCTCAATTTTAATATGGTGACACCGACATATCTTTTTACAACTTTTTTAGGTTTATCAAGCCTGAAATCGCGGACTGGGACAGATCTGATGGTTCACCGAAAGAGCCACCACTGCTTTACCCAATTAACTTGGCTCCACGAGCATTATTGCTATGCCTTTCTTCATTCTCGAGTTGCTATAAAAGGAGGAGTTAATGCAGAGAAGATTAACACTCTTACATAATTGCCTTTTCTTATTTTAATCACTCTACCACACTCATCTTCTTCTCCCCCACTCCAACGAAAATGACCTCCTCTCCTATTCGCGCTTTCTCGGCTGAAAATTTGGCCCAGTGGGAAAAACTCTATAACCTCCTCGGTCGAGGCTATGCTCATATAGCCGATCACCCAGAAACTGAAGATGAAATCTGCATTTTGCTCGTGGAAATAGACACCACCTCCATCGAGGGCACTAATTTAGAGAGGGAATATAGAATCTTCCCAACCCTCTTTATAAACGTTTTAGAGACTTACCGTGTCGCTCATCGAAAAGCTACCGTGGCTCACGTTTTGCGAGCTCGCTATGAGGATCGGTCCAACTGCTTGGTGTTGGCCAACATTGTGGCCGATAGTCACAGAAAGGCTGTTGAGTTCGCCAACAAGCGAGTCTCGATGTTGCTTCGCGAGAAGGGAAATTTGGTGGAGCGCTTGGCCTTATCCCTGACCACCTATGAGCACGACCGTCGTAATGTCGTGTTGAAGTTTCAATGTGAGTGGCAGGAAGAAAGGCTTGACAGCATTACCGCGGATATAGCCCATGGGAGAGGACTAGTTCGGGACCTGGAAATAGCCGCCGAAGATCACGGGACCAAGGTTGCCGAGCTTAAAGGGGAATGTAAACGCCTTCTTCTTAAGCTTGCAGATCTCGAGTCTCGAGGTGGTGAGTATAAGCAAAGCATCAATAATATGGAGGGCCAACTTGGTTCCTTTGTGATGCTAATTAGGGCTCATTGCGGTTTTATGTTTCCACCCCGATGATTTGTATGATCTGCTTTTAAGGTCCCTCGATTGAGCGAAATGAATGAAAGCTCTAATGTGTGTGTCTCAACTTCTGTATGGCTGACTTTCTCGAACACCTGACCACTCTCAACCTAGGCAAGCTGCGCTTTGACATTTATGATTCGAGCGTGTACATCTTGATTTTTTAATCTTGCTTATGATCGGATAAAGGAACCTCCCACCACGATTATCCACAAAAAGACTTCTCTTCTCTACTTGTTTTTAACCTGTTTCAAATGAAAAGGCAGAATCATAAGAAAGAATTTGAAAAATAAAGCATAAATCCTTTCAATTTTATGCTTACTTGTGATTAATAGGGATAAGAGCTTTTACAAGGGTTTTGACCTTGTGCAAAAGCTTTTATCAATATTCCTCAAAGGAAAGCATATCATTGAAAGGAATGTAATTCACGATAATCGCCTTTGATCAATTCCAAGAAAATCAATGGAATGTTCAAAAGTACACAATTACGATGTGTTTTAAATTCAATTGAAGATACGGTATCCAAATTAAAGCCGTTTGCTAAGAACGAGAGTAATTTGGATATCTATCTTTTCATTAAATTTGAAAAACACGAATACTCTTGATCAATTATTGTGGATTACCAATGATGCAAAATATGCATGAACCAATTCAAGTTTATAGTTCCTTCTGGCGAAATTGGGATTGTATTGCCCTATACGGCCAAAAGGTTGTATAAGACTTCCAATTTCAATTTCATCCAAAGGAATTATAAAATTGATTTTGGAGTATTCGAGTGATTAGAAGAAATGCCACTATCACATTCCAATGACAAGTCAATAGAAATACAACAAATTTCAATCTGAATGTATATAAACACAAATAGATCCCTAATACAATCAATCTAAGGGATCAGATCGAGAGGATCTCAGCAAAATAAATCCTATACAAGAAGGCTAGAAATGAAAATTAAAACAAAGGAATGTGATCTTAATACTTAGAGATGCCCCAGTTTCGATCTTTGAGACGTGACTTCAGGATCACCTATTCCAAATCGTCATCTTCATTAGATGATACCTCAATGATGTCCATAGCAGGCTCTTCTTGTCCACTTGGCGCTCGTAATGGGATGACACCATCTTCATCTTCCATCAAGAACATTGGGAGGAAAACACACCTATCTATCCTCAAAATGGCATTTAATCCAATCACCGGAATTATGCAATGAATATAATGATTAAGAGCTGTAACAAGTTCGAGGGATAGAAAAGTCTTACCAACCAAACTTAAGAGAAAATCAAGCTTCTCTGTATTTTTAGCAGTGTTAGGTATACTAACCTTCCATAGACAAACACATGAGACAAGTGAGGGAAAACTCCTAAAAATCAAAAGATAGGGCTTGGTACCTAAAGCCAAGGTTCTCACCTCGAATTCTGGGAAGAGCCGATTCCATTGCACAACTATCATTGCATTGGGACTCAATCCATAGTTCGAAGTGAGCGGAATTGAAAAGTGGATTACCCCATGTTTTTCCTCACGGAGATTCCATTTTCAATTCCTTCTATTGTGTTCCTAAAGAGGGCGCCTGGGGTTTTAGGCGCAATTGTGTATATTCATTGTGTCGTGCTAAAGCAAAAGACATGCATTTTATTTAACAATCACCGCTTCAATATAAACATCCACACAATCATACATCCAAAACTCCTGCCTGCATAAAACAAAGTTAACAAGCACTTCACCCCTTATTTCTCCCGTCTACAAAAACATCTAACACATTCGTTAGCATATACACCTCACTTTCGAGAGCATCTGCATAAAATTAGGTTAGAAGAATCAATCAACTTTTTAATCGGCTCAAGTCCACTAAATGGTTAAGAACCAGTCCCCAGCAGAGTCGCCAGTCTGTCGCGACCCTCTTGAGGTTGTCGGGCTCTCGAGGGCTAATGGGCCGTCCTGTCTGGTCGGACGCGGGCCTCTCCCAAGGCCCATTACCCAAATCGCAACGGAGGTATGCGTGATCGACTTTCAGTGTGGTCTAGTGACATGTGCTAAGTGTGCATGCCATGGAGTCGCCACCAATCATTTTTTTAGGGTATGATTGGACCACCCAATCGAATAGTTGGGAGTTTCTATTCAATTCTGCGAGAACCAGAGAAATGGTTTCGGGGACTTAGTTACACCAACTGTCAGAGTTGACGCCCTTTCGGTACCTAAGTTGACTGAATTTTCTAGCCTGAGATTCATGCGGATGAGTAAGGTATGAACCCTAAATCTAGAAATTCATGTAGATAAGAGTGATTATCCTAGCAATCACAATCAGTAATAAAATGCCCAACTCAAGGAATCTAGATATGCAAATAAATCACATGGCATTTCTAGTAAGGTCCTATTTATCAATCACAGCTCAAGAATGATTTAGCTGTCCTAGCCATTCTACACACGATCTAACCTAATAAAAGCATTAGGAAGCATCGAAGGAGTTCGAGAGTACTCACATGGGGTTCGCCGTGCCCTGGTTTGGTCTTGGACGAGCTATCGAGCTCATGCCGACCCGATTATATTTGGGGATCCACTCGGCGTTTTACACCATGAAATCATGTGAAACAAAAACGAAAATATTCAGCAAGGGGCATTTATTGTAGATGGTGGTCAATCTAATTGGACGTCAAGACTAAAAAAGATGTAGAAATTTACAAATTAAAATACTCGAATGACATTTTTTTGCCAAATTCAACTCTATGCGTCGTGAAGAAACACATGCAATTGAACTTGAATTTTGACTATTTATGAGTTCAAAATGTAAAAGAAATTAAAATAAAAATATTGACTATTTTTCTATATTTTTACGACATCGAACGCTATTTTTCTTCATTTTTCATGTATTTTTCTATTTTTGGAAAATATTAAAAAATATTTAAAAATATGAAAAATTATTTTTTTTTATCAAAAATGGTTCCTTTAGCTTGGTCAAGGCTACCAAAGATGATTTTTTTTATTTTTTTTAACTTTTTATAGATTTTTTATGAATTTTTTAAAAATAAACTATGAAAGACTGATCAAAAATCAGGTGTCAACACCTGGCTACTGGTGCATTGGTCTCGTCGTAGTCAATCTCTTCCTCTTATGAGTATCCTTTTGCAACCAACCTTGCTTTGTTTCGTGTGACTCTTCCTTTGTCATCAAGCTTATTTCGAAACACCCATTTTGCACTAATGACTGGTCGATCTTTTGGTTTTGGGACTAGTTCCCAGACTTGATTTACTCTGAACTGGAGTAGTTCTTCTTGCATCGCCTCATCCAACTTTCATTCGAGGGTGCTTCTGTCAAGTCTTTTGGTTCTATTTCAGAAATAAGAGCAAAAGTACCTGTTATCTCCTTGATAGAGGCTCGAGTTTTTATTCCATCTCGTATGTTTCCAATGACAAGTTGTAGAGGATGACTGGACTTATGCTTCCAGTTGTGATCAAACTTCTCTTTCAACTTTTCATCTGTAGAGGCAGACTTAGCTTTGATAGAGTCGGATTGAGTAGAGTCTTCAGACAAGTTGGTCTGTACACCTTGTTCTGCATCTCCTTCCACATGAGTGACATAGAGAGTGGTCTTCTCATCAAACTTCACATTCATTGATTCTTCCACAATGTACGAGTTTTTGTTGAAAATCCTGTATGCTTTGCTTGTTGTAGAGTAGCCAAGAAAGATTGCTTCATCGGATTTTTCATCAAACTTACCGATTCTATCATTTGCATTTTTAAGCACAAAACATTTGCAGCCAAACACTTTGAAGTATGAGATGTTCGATTTTCTGCCTTTAAAGAGTTCATAAGGCATTTTGTCAAGAAGTGGTCTGAGATACACATGGTTTGAAATATAACAAGCAGTTGAGACTGCCTTTGCCCAAAAGTATGAAGGAATTTTGCTTTCAATTAAGAGTGTTCTTGCCATTTCCTGTAGAGAGCGATTTTTCCTCTCTACAACCCCATTTTGTTCTGGAGTGTAAGGAGTAGAGAAATTGTGTTGTAAACCTTTTTCAATGCAATAGGAAGAGAAATTTTGATTTTCAAATTCTCTACCGTGATCCGTTTTAATGCACGAAATTGTGTAACCTTTTTCGTTCTGGACAAGATTTGCAAAGCTAGAGAAATATGAAAATACTTCATTTTTGTGAGCAAGAAAGTATACCCATGTAAAACGAGTGTAGTCATCTACTATCACTAAACAGTATCTCTTACCGTCAAGGCTTTGACTTCGGGTAGGACCAAAAATGTCCATATGTAGAACCTGTAATGCACGATTAGTAGAGACACAATTTATAGGTTTGAAGGAACTTCTTACCTGCTTTCCGAGAGTGCAGGCTGTACATAATTCAGCTTGGTCAAACTTGACTCTGGGTAATCCTTTCACAAGCTTTTTGGAAGATAGCTTGATAATTTGTTTATGACTAATGTGCCCAAGTTTCTTGTGCCATAGATCAGACTCTTCCTTGATTATGATCAGACATTTTTCTTCTTCGGTATCCATATCTAATAGATAGATGTTCCCATGCCTTCTTCCAGTGAAGGTTTGAGTTTTGTCACTGCTTTCACCTGTGCATTTATTCTCTTGAAAACATATCTCGTAACCAATATCACAGAGTTGACTTACGCTGAGAAGATTGTAGTTAAGTCCTTCAACAAGTGATACATTGCTTATCGTAAGCTTTCCAATTCTGACAGTTCCTCTGCCTGTTATCTTTCCTTTGCTTCCACTGAAAGACACACTTCTACCATTTACTTTGGAAATATCCATAAACTTGCTTGCATCACCTGTTATATGTCTTGAACAGCCACTATCAAGGTACCACTTGTTCTTTTTCTTTGGTACCTGCAAACAATAGATAAATTCATGGTTTCTTTGGTATCCAAATCTTTTTGGGTCCTTTTGTGTCAGTAAACTTTATAAAAGGTCCTCTGATAGGTTTCCAGACTTTAGGGCACTCATTTTTCAAATGAGTCTTGTCTCCATAGTTGGAACAGAAAAATTCGTGGCCAACAGGTTTTGTAAAATGTCTTTGAAAATGTTTTTTGTAATCTTTCTTCGAAGGTCTCTGTTTTCTCATTTCTTCATACTTAGGAAATGTATTTTGTAAAACAGTTTTGTTTTTCATTCCAAGACCGTTTTTGTCATAATAAGGAATATGAATAGAGAGGATATGCTCCAAGGTTTTTGAACCTGTTGAAAAATTATTTTTTATTTTTGAAATATCTTGCTTGATGAAAACGTTCTCTTTTGAGAGAGAATCGTATCTTTCTTGTAAATCAGAGAGATCCTTTTTGAGAAAATCATGTTTTTCAGATAAGCTCATATTTTCCTTTTTGAGAAGATCACGATCTTGAAGTATTACAGAATATTCTTTTTGAAGAAAATCTTTTCGTTTTTGGAAAGATCCTGTTGCCTTAGCTTAGAATTTTCCTTTTTCAAATCAGAAATCCTTTTAAGAGCATTTTTCAAATCCGAACATAATTCATCAATGTAATCAGATACTTCATTAGAGATTTCAAGAGAACTTACCTCTTTTTCATCCTCTGAATTCGAAGTTGCCATAAGACAAATATTTGCACAATCTTCATCATCACTTTCTTCACATTCGATATCGCTCCATGTCTCAGCCTTTAGTGCTTTCTTTTTCTTCTCAAATTTTCCTCTAGTCTTCTTCAGAGAGGGACAGTTTGGCTTGATGTGTCCACGTTTACCACATTCGAAACAAGTTACTTCCTTGCCTTCATCCTTTTCACCTGAAGATTTTTCAGTTTGTTTGAAAGGACGTTTTCCTTTGAGGTTTCTCCCTCTTCTTGCCATCTTTCTGAATCTTTTAACCATTAATGCCAATTCTTCATCGTCATCCTCTGCCTCTGATTCAGAGTCACTCGAATTAATCATCTTTGATCTCAGGGCAATTTCCTTTCTTCCTTTTGTTTCATCTTCTTCATTCTGTCGCTCAGACTCATATGATGTTAGTGTACCTACAAGTTCATCAACAGTGAAAGGTGAGATTCTTGATGTTTCACGAATAGTGGTTTTTATGTTGTTCCACTCCTTTGTCAATCTTCTCAGAACTTTGTTGACCCTTTCCGTTTGAGAAATCTGCTTGCCATAATATGTTAAGCCATTCACAATATCTGTAAACCTATTGATCATATCAGAAACAGATTCGTCAGGTTTCATCTTAAAAGATTCATATTTTCCAAGCAAAATGTTCGTCTTTGTTTCCTTGACTCTATCAGTCCCTTCATGGGTAAGTTGCAGACTTTCCCAGATTTCCTTTGCTGTTTCACAAGAGCAGATACGATTGTATTGAGATGGAGATAAAGCACAATAGAAAGAATAGATTGCTTTTGAATCCAAAGCTTCTCTTTTGGAGATCTCCGAGACACTATGCTTTGGTTCTTCTTTGCTACTTTCTTTTGACGAGGAGATTGTTGGATTTGCCCCATTCTGTACGACATCCCACATCAGTGGATTAGTAGATTTGATGAATGCCTTCATCTTGTTTTTCTAGATGTTGTAGTCTCTTCCATCGAAGTATGGAGGTCGTGTGTTGCTTTGACCTTCCACAATACCTGCTCCAAGGATGCTAGCCATTTAAGATCGTTAGCTTAGAAGTATACACTTCCAAAAACAAGCCTTAGGCTCTAATACCAATTGTTGTTCCTGGCTAGGCTATACACCTAGAGGGGGTGAATAGGTGTATATATCGAATTTCGATGAATAGTGGGGAATTGATAAAACAATCGAAATTGAGATAACATAAGTGATAGCAAAGTATTGCAGTGCTTCTGCCAGACGGTTAATAGATGCAGTTGATAGAGGCAGAAATAGTAGGAAAGCGTTGCACACGAGATTATAGTGGTTTGGCTTTTAAGGGCTTACGTCCACTCTCCCACACTAACAGCCTACTGGTTGGATTACACTAAGTATCCGAATAAGAGATTACAGAAACACGAGTGACTGCTTGAACTTTGTCGCGACCCTCTCGAGGTTGCCTGTGTGCTCTCGAGGGCTAATGGGCCGTCCAGTCTGGTTGGACGCGGGCCTCTCCCAAGGCCCATTACCCAAATCGCAACGGAGGTATGCGTAGTCGACCTTCAGTGTGGTCTAGTGACATGTGCTAAGTGTGCATGCCAGGGAGTCGCCACCGATCTTTCTTGGAGGGTAGACCGGAAACCTTACTAACCGATTGGGAGAGATCGATCAGTTCTGCGGAACCAGAGATTTTGGATTCGGGGACTTGGTTACGCTGGTGTCATTACCAACGCCCTTTCGGTACCTAACATGAGTGATTTTCCTAACTTAGAGTTCATGCATGCGCAATTTTGGGTGAGGTGGGCTTAATTTAGGATTTCATGCAGATTGGAAGACTGTTCCTATCAACTACAATCAATTTAAATGAAAGCGCAATCAAATACGTAAATAAATCACATCAATACACACCAATTCAAATCAACGGCTTCCTATTATAGTCATAAGGGCTTAGGGAATGTGTGATTTCAGACTAGGGGTAAAATGGAAAGATTTGGGGACAATTAGCCCGAAGGGCGAAATCGTCATTTTAAGAAGGATTGGGTTCAAAACACCCGGGGTGAGCCTTGGCCAGTTGATTGTGGCCATTTCCTATTTTTTGGGATTTTTCTAGAATTTTTAGATTTTTTTTTAAGACGGTTTGCCAAAAGGGCAAAACCGTCATTTCTGGAAAGACCGGGGGGTCAAATGACCCGAAACGGGCCATGGCCAATTGAATATAGCCATTTCCTATTTTCTGGAATTTTTTTAGAATTTTTCTGAATTTTCCGAATTTTTTTGAATTTTTTTTTTATGATTTTCTATTTTTATTGAATTTTTGAATTTTTTATTACTATTATTATTTTATTCGAAAACCGGAGATCGGACCGTCTGGGACAAGCCACGTGGCGGCTTCCTAACCGTTCGATCTAAACCTATTTAATTTATTACCGAAAATTTGTATCCATCGGTCGGCCCACGAGTCGCCACGTGGCGGATTCTGGATCATCCGATCCTTAGCATGATCGGATGAGCGACTGATCGCCACTTGGCGCGCTCTTGACCATCAGATCTATAAATTTTTATTTATCCGAAATTCAATTAGAAAAACCGAAGATTATTATTTTTTTTAATTTTCAAAATTCCCAGATCGCGACACGTGGCGATGCCACGGCTGGGAAAATGGAAGAAGAAATGCTATAACATTGAATCCTTAAGACTCTTTGCTGAAAGCTCAAATCAACCCTCGGTTCACTCTAACAATTTGAACATGGGCCGGAGTGAAAGAGGTTTACCTGAAGTTCACTTGTCGGGTGCTGCCGGTTGCGACGAATTTCAAGAGGATGCCTAGGACTCGTCATTCAGAATATCCTAGGGAGATTAAGCTCTGACCTGTATGGTAGGTCATACCATTATGGGATTCCTAACGGCTAGGAATCTAAGGAAGGCGCATCCCACGCCCTGGGATTTGCCAAGGATTTTGATCCGTATGGTGGATCGGACCTTTGTGTCGATGCTTATGGCGGTACTTACCAATGAGTTGACCCTTATGGCGGTTTCTACCATATTTGACCCTTCAGGCGGTTTCTACCTTGAGATGACCCTTCAGGCGGTTTCTACCTTGATTTGACCCTTTAGGCGGTTTTTACCTTAATTTGACCCTTCAGGCGGTTTCTACCTTTAATTTGACCCTTCAGGCGGTTTCTACCTTTGTTTGATCCTTTAGGCGGTTTCTACCTTTGTTTTGACCCTTCAGGCGGTATCTACCTTTGATTTGACCCTTCAGGCGGTATCTACCTTAGTTTTGACCCTTCAGGCGGTTTCTACCTTGATTTGACCCTTCAGGCGGTTTCTACCTTTGGTTGACCCTTCAGGCGGTTTCTACCTTTGATTTGACCCTTCATGCGGTATCTACCTTAGTTTTGACCCTTCAGGCGGTTTCTACCTTGATTTGACCCTTCAGGCGGTTTCTACCTTTGGTTGACCCTTCAGGCGGTTTCTACCTTGAGATGACCCTTCAGGCGGTTTCTACCTTTGGATTGACTTTGACTCCAAACTGATAGGAATCTAAGGCTGACATACCATGTCTGGTTGGGACTAGTCAGAGACTCGATCGTTCTGTAGATCGGTCTTGGAAGAGGTTTGCCTACTAAAAGGCTTTACCTAGAGGTCATCTGGGATTTAGGGGTTACTTGAAATCTCGCAGAAGCTAAATTGTCCTTTCGACATGCGAGGTACCTTTCTGGGATCTGGGGATCCCAATTATCCTGCAGAAAGCTGAAACCTGCGAGATTTTTCTTTACCAAGAAAACGTCAGTAATTTTTGGGAAAATAACAATTGTCCAATTGACAAAATTTTATGACTTAAGTTTTAGTCATGAAATGTGCATTTTGATGTTGGAGGTTATCCAAAACATTCTTGCAACATACAGATGTGATCACAAATTCCTTTCGTGGCAAATCTGGATCAACAATTTGAAATTTCCCAAAAGAGTTTGTTCAAAACATCTATTGGAGAATTTCTCATCCAAGAGGGCTCCTCACCGCTCTGTGATAATAGTCTTTTGTAAGGAATGCGCTCAACTTCCTACTAACCTGTGCCTAGGTTTTAGGATCATTCGCCGCGCATACATTTCGATCGGTCGGGAGGCCTTCCACGGGACCGTAATGTTGGGCTTGGATATTGGTCTTCTAGGGAGACCCGCTTTGGAGTCGAGGCCATTGAACGAAGGTCTTCACCATCTGCTCCGGGTTTACAAGTCAAGAACCCTGCAAAATGATAAAGAAATAGTCTTGCTCGTACCTCTTCGAGTTAAGCTATATGTTAACCCAAGTGTCTTAGTCAGAGAAGACTGTTTCAGGGTTGTAACATTGGTAGGATTGGGGACCGAAAAAGGCTTATTTTTGGCCCAGAAATTACGAAGGGTTTGGCATTGGTGATCATTGCAAATTTACCACATGCCCTTTTCCTCTCTGTGTCGCGACCCTCTTGAGGTTGTCGGGCTCTCGAGGGCTAATGGGCCGTCCTGTCTGGTCGGACGCGGGCCTCTCCCAAGGCCCATTACCCAAATCGCAACGGAGGTATGCGTGATCGACTTTCAGTGTGGTCTAGTGACATGTGCTAAGTGTGCATGCCATGGAGTCGCCACCAATCATTTTTTTAGGGTATGATTGGACCACCCAATCGAATAGTTGGGAATTTCTATTCAATTCTGCGAGAACCAGAGAAATGGTTTCGGGGACTTAGTTACACCAACTGTCAGAGTTGACGCCCTTTCGGTACCTAAGTTGACTGAATTTTCTAGCCTGAGATTCATGCGGATGAGTAAGGTATGAACCCTAAATCTAAAAATTCATGTAGATAAGAGTGATTATCCTAGCAATCACAATCAGTAATAAAATGCCCAACTCAAGGAATCTAGATATGCAAATAAATCAAATGGCATTCCTAGTAAGGTCCTATTTATCAATCACAACTCAAGAATGATTTAGCTGTCCTAGCCATTCTACACACGATCTAACCTAAGAAAAGCATTAGGAAGCATCGAAGGAGTTCGAGAGTACTCACATGGGGTTCGCCATGCCCTGGTTTGGTCTTGGACGAGCTATCGAGCTCATGCCGACCCGATTATATTTGGGGATCCACTCGGCGTTTTACACCATGAAATCATGTGAAACAAAAACGAAAATATTCAGCAAGGGGTATTTATTGTAGATGGTGGTCGATCTAATTGGACGTCAAGACTAAAAAAGATATAGAAATTTACAAATTAAAATACTCGAATGACATTTTTTTGCCAAATTCAACTCTATGCGTCGTGAAGAAACACATGCAATTGAACTTGAATTTTGACTATTTATGAGTTCAAAATGTAAAAGAAATTAAAATAAAAATATTGACTATTTTTCTATATTTTTACGACATCGAACGCTATTTTTCTTCATTTTTCATGTATTTTTCTATTTTTGGAAAATATTAAAAAATATTAAAAAATATTAAAAATTATTTTTTTTTTTATCAAAAATGGTTCCTTTAGCTTGGTCAAGGCTACCAAAGATGATTTTTTTTAATTTTTTTAACTTTTTATAGATTTTTTATGAATTGTTTAAAAATAAACTATGAAAGACTGATAAAAAATCAGGTGTCAACACTCTGCACCTTCAGTTTTTGGGATGCGCAACCGATTTTGAGGTGTGCACCAGCTCTTCAGAGAGCGTTTCGTCGTATTAAGAGACTGATGACTCTGTCTGCGTCTCTGCTCCACGCTTGACACCATTTGGGGAGTAGTCTTTTTGATCTGATTCCTTTAGGGATTTCCTCTTTTCCCGTCCGACTTCATTGCGGATCAATCAAACAACTTACACGAGCATCGGCCTTGCTTTTACCAGGCACTTTGCTTTTTCTCGATGCCGTGGATTTTTCTCATTCATTTTTGAAATCCCACTTTTTCTCATCTTCATGGGATCACGTTAAACCTATGATCAAAGGTCTAACAAGGTTAAACATTAACTTAGGAAATTTTTTTGCAAACCCTAAGTCTTGAACTCCTTCGTTTCTGTAGTGATGCTGCATCCGTCTTGGAATGTGCAATGATCACCAATGGGTTTATGAAATGATTTTGCAGGCTCAAGTTGGCTGTGCAAAGGATTCGGTGTGTGGGATAGAGAAATGAATGCTTCTCATCATCCTATGGCACTTGGATTACCATATAAACAACACACGAAGATTAATGTTAGTCTGAGCAACAAAATTTCTAACCATTTCTCCTGATGCTGCTGGACTCATCTCCATTTTGCCCCGATGTGGGGTGGTTCTTGACAGGGTTAAGAATGAAAACCGCCGCTCAAAGGGGTTATCAACGGTCACCTGTAGTGTTTGGGGGATATGAAACGAATGCCTCCGTCGTCCCAACCCATGTAATCGCCGCAAATGGTCCCTACCTCCGTAGACCCAGATTTTGTTATCTGCCCACTCCATTCATCTCTCAAGTGTGTGTTGGACATGTTTGGATTAGGCTTCGCCTCTCGTCTGAGAAAACGCCCTTTTAAACGGTCTGAACAACTTTTATTGGAAAAATTCTTTTCATTCTCTCCAAAATTTATCCATCGAGGGGATTTTGTGATGTATCGTGCATGTTTTATTCATGCTTTAGGCAACCTCCCGATTTAAATCGTGAACACCGATGCATTGGATAATTTTCATGACGGCTGAAAGGATTTTAACATTTAACATTTTTTTTATCTCAAGCTAACTGGGAAAGGGATACTTACCTACCTGTCGCGGCTGCAGACCCCTGAAAATGTAAAAGAAGCATATCATTGTATGTTCACGATTTTTTTTTGAAAATCGAAACGATACATCCTACCCTCATGTACTCTAACGGGTAGTACGTGGGATGTAAAACTTGTTCGTTTCCAAGGCGATTCCCCTGTCAAGGATAAACAACGAGTATCAATTCATGTTCTCAAATTCAAGACAAATTGGGACAATACAACTTTACTCTTGGCTCTCATCCCGTTCTGATGTTGCGTATTGATATGAACAACGTTGATCAAATCCGCCTATCCATGCTTGGAATATTTGCAACATTAATGGTTCAGCTGCCCCCGGTTGGGCAACGTCTGTTCTGTTATTCGAACAAATGGCTCCTTGAGTGATTTATCCACGTTTATCACCTGAGAAGGGAAAGAAAGGAGACATTACTTCGGTATTCAATTGAAGATCGTTTAGGAACGATACATCGTTTTACCAAGTAGGTGGCTTCGCGGCCAAACGTATTTCGTGTTGAAGGGGTAGATCCCATTATGCTCAGCGGGTGATAATTATGGTTCATGGAACTTGCTCCACGGATTAAGTGATTAATCCACGGCCTTCGGCTTGAAGATGCTCAAAGGGTGATGTTGACACTCACGCGCAATTAGTTCTAGATATTAATGAAAGATGTCCCCGTGGGAACCTTACAGTGCGATCAACAACATATGCAATAGGAGTATTCAACCCCTTTTCTCGAAGCATTTTTCATCGAGTAGCCATGCCTTGCATCAGACGTTTGATCACCGGCCTCGCGTCACCACTGCGATGGTCCTCCGGCTCCAAATTGATCGAGCCAAAGATTGAACTCATCGCCAAGGAAATTGCTCGGGTCTTCGAGCCATTGATGTTCAAGTTGGGTATCAACGATTGTTGGGGGCAGATTTCTTTCATTGCCTTCGTTGTGAGGGATTGGAGTCTTTGAGCTGGAACCTTCATCATTGCCCTGTTGGGGTTGAGACATACATTCCCGAAGAGTATTGATCCAAGTGTCCAGCTCCTCATCAAGGAAATCACCTGTTCTTTCTAGCCCTTGGTGCCCAGATTGGGTGTCGTCGACTGCAGGCGAGGGATTCCTCTCTTTGCTCTCACCGTGAGCAATTTGACCCCTCGAATTGGAACTTCCTCCGATGACCAGCAGGTTCATATGTGCACTCTCTACCAATGCCAGATCCGCTTCAGGGACAGCATTAATGACTGATTCGCGCTCAAACTGAGGAATTTCTATGTGCTGGAACTGTGGCATATACTCCTGAGGAGTATTGAGATAGCTCGGCGGAGCATTCTGATTTGGGTTAGAGGAGTCGCTGACACGACTGCTAGTCCCGTCATTGCTGAAACACGGTTGGGTGCTCTTGGCTCTCCAATCATCATGGTTGTAACTCTGCCCAGCACTTGAGCTCCAACTGGCTTTATGATGGTTTAACGCTATCCTTCCATCCCTTAGCAATCTCCTATAGTACTTGAGGTGAGACTCAACGTTAATTCTAGAGAGCCCCGGCACATTCATAATCTCGAGTATGCGCAGTGGGCTAGCCGAATCAACTCCCAGTTCTCGAATTGCATCAACAAATTTGGTGTGAAGCTCATAGGTCCAGTAAAACCTTGTTCTCTTATCACCCAAAATATCGTCAATACTTCGGTAGCTATTCTCTACGGGATCTAGTCGTTTCAAAAGTTGTCCAGGGAGGGACTCACCGACTTTGGATTGGCTGGCTGCGACAGCGAGTTCGTCATTGAGAGAATTCCCCCTGTGATGATTCATATCCCATTTCTCAGAGGATGTTGGTGTTGATCCTATGGTGTTGACTTGCTCATGCAGATCTCCGGCGGTATCTGGCTGTGTCGGAAAATGCTGTGGAGAATACGGTAACAGCTGAGCGTTATTCGTCAACAGGGATGGTTCATCGAGGAACACCTCGCCGAGGACAACAGGATTACCACAATTAAGGCAGGTGGCCTTGGTCAGAGCTTCCTTATATCTCGCGCTTTCAGCTTGAAGCTTCTCATTCTCCTCCTTCAGGACCAGTAACTCATGGTCTGCGTATTGCTGTTTCACCCGGGTTCGTTTGTTGGCGAACCAAAACTTGACCTTCGAAAGCTCCAATCCTATTTTTCGGCTCAACTCCATTTTCTGTCGTTTGCTTGGAGTGGGGCATTCATTGAAGAAAGCTTCGAGCTCTCGGATTTGGCCTGGAGTGTGGCGTTGTAGTTGCTTCCTTTTCCGACTCCGGTCATCATTGTATACTCCTTCTTCGTAGCTGAAACCTAGAATTTCATCGCTGGAGGAGTCAGTCTCCATGGCCTTCGGGCAGGATTCAGCTCCAGGATCTTCAAAGTCTCCCAGCAGTTCGTGCTTGTCGCGACCCGTCCGGAAGCGGACGCGGCTAATGGATTACCGATCGCGGGCCTTCCCCCACACAAGGGTGCGGATCGCGGGCTTTGGATCGGCGCGGGCCCTCCCAGGCCCATACCAAATCGCGGCGGGAGTATTTTTCAAAGGGATTCGACGATAACAGTCGATCGCTTTCGACCTTAGTGTGGTCGTGGTGGCATGTGCAACTTGTGCATGCATTTGGAGTCGCCACCGGTCTTTCTTGGAGGGTAGACCGGAAACCTTATTGACCGATTGGGAGAGATCGATCAATTCTGCGGAACCAGAGATTTTGGGTTCGGGGACTTGGTTACGTTGATGTCATTACCAACGCCCTTTCGGTACCTAACGCGAGTGATTTTCCCTAACTAGGATTTCATGCAGGCGCAATTTTGGGTGAGGTAAGTCTGACTTTGTACATTAACCAGTTTAACATGCTCACGTAATCATAATAAATAAATAGATGCCAATCACATAAACATCTATCCTACGTGGTGATCATGGAATTATGATTTAATGGGTCTCGAGCCAATGAGACCACATTTAATCATTTTAATATTTTAATAACGGAGAGCCGCTCTTCGCTTCTTCTTGGTTTCTCGAACTCTTCAAGAATTGGGCCCCAAAGAGCTCGCCGACTTAAAAGGCTCCTCCACGTAATCCTCGTAGCATTTACATCAACAATTGACTATGCTAAAAATAAAGATTACATGAAAAATAAAAGGAGTACGCAGTCTCCATTTAATAATTACAACCCCCAATATATAAATAATCATCATACATTCATATATACATCAATCACATTGATTAGGGATTTTTCCATGATCACCACCCTTTCACGTAAGTAATAAATTCTCAATTTAAAACTTAGGAAGGCACAATAAAAATTCTACGTTGAATCATATTAAGAATTTTTACGTAAAATAAGATAGCCATAAATTTTCGATTCAAAATTGATTTAGTCTCAATTTTTGCTACGTTGATTAATTTATCATATAAAATAATCAATCTCCATTAGCCATGTAAGACGAACAATTCGTTAATACATATTGGCCATAGTATTGCAAAAATTGCAAAAAATCAATTAAATGCACGAAAACACATAAGGATTGGCTCTGATACCACTGTTGGGATCCACGTAACACGTAGCGGAAATAAATAACAACCCATACATGTATCTCCAGAGGCGTACTTCGTGCATTTCAATCGAAAAAAATCACAAAGTCTCAAAGGGAGTAAATAGATTACCTCTCGTAGCGTGCTTGAACGGAGGTGTCGGTTCGATGTTCTTCGATCTCAGCCTCCACAAGTGTTAGGCATCTAATTCGGACGCACCACCAATTGACGAACGGGGAGACGACTAATAACTCCACAACAATTGTGCTAGCAATATGCGGAATCAATATTCCGAACTTAGTATATTTTGCTCACTCAAGATTATGAGAATATAGAGAGTGTTTGTGTTCTTCTCTCTAAGCTCTCAAAAATTTGCACACTCTACAAAATGTCTCTCTCCTCCCAACCTCAAAACTCTTGCCATCCTTTTATAGCCAAAAATACCTTCAAATAAATTGTATTTAAAAATAGCACTAACAATTATAAATTCTATCTAAAAATAGCACTCACAAATAAATGACATTTAAAAATAGCACTAACAATAGCACTCACAATTTATAATACAAAAATGCTATTTAAAAATAGCACTAACAATAGCACTCACAATTTATAATACAAAAATGCTATTTAAAAATAGCACTAACAATTATAAATTCTATCTAATAATAGCACTCACAAATAAATGACATTTAAAAATAGCACTAACAATAGCACTCACAATTTATAATACAAAAATGCTATTTAAAAATAGCACTAACAATTATAAATTCTATCTAATAATAGCACTCACAATTTATGATAAATAAATGTCATTTAAAAATAGCACTAACAATAGCACTCACAATTTATGATAAATAAATGTCATTTAAAAATAGCACTAACAATAGCACTCACAATTTATAATACAAAAATGCTATTTAAAAATAACACTAACAATAGCACTCACAATACAAAAATGCTAAAAAAAAGCACTAACAAAGGTGTTAAAAATAATAACCATTATTGTTATTACAAGAGTTAAAGAGGTTACCAAACAGTACAAATATGCATAACGTATAAATACGTATGACGTATAAATACGTAGAGCATACGTATACATCCGTGAAACCGGGGACTAATTGAAAGAAAAATATGCAATTAAGCCATTTTGGTAAAAATTGATTAAATTGGAGGGCAAATTGACCTAATTGCACTTTAAGACTTTAGAATCCAATGTCATAGCTTATAAAAAGTGAGAATTGAAAACTAAAAGACTCGAAAATGATTTTTTTTAGGCTCGGTTCGGGTTTATGTTTGTGAAGGAACATAGTGACCCGAGCCGAATTTTTTAGATTTAAAGTGACACACTTGAAGAGGAAATTAAAACAAAATTATCGAATATTTTTGGGTATTTTTCTGACCACGAATGGTATTTTTTTGATTTTTTGGGTATTTTTATAATTAAATAAACTCGAAAAATATTAAAAATACCGAAAAATATTTTTTGTTCAAAATTGGTTCCTAAGGTTAAACCAAAGCTTCCAAAGTTGATTTTGTGATTTTATGACCTTTTTTGATATTTTTAATTAATTTTAAAGAATAAAAATCACAATAATAAATGGTCAAAAATCAGGTGTCAACAGCTGCCCCTCTTTGAGAGGAATCTCGTTAGAGGTTTCTCTCAAAGATAAGGTGGCACCTGATTTCTAACCGACTCAACTGGGAAAATGAGAGAAGAAATGCTACGACATTGGATCGTTTAAGGCCCTTTGATGAAAGCTCAAATTAATCCCCGGTTTGCTTTAACAATTTGAACATGGGCCGGAGTGAGAGAGGCTTACCTGAAGCTCACCTGTCAGATGCTTCCGGTTGCGACAACTTTCAAGCAGATACCTAGGACTCGTCATTCAGAATATCCTAGGGAGATTAAGCTCTGACCTGTATGGTAGGTCATACCATTATGAGATTCCTAACTGGTAGGAACCTAAGGAAGGCGCGTCCCACACTTTGGGATTTGCCAAGGATTTTGATCCGTATGGTGGATCGAACCAGAAATGGTTCACCTACTATAAGGTTTACCTAGGGAAACGACTCTTTCCGTGTCTGGAATTTGTCAAGGTTTTGATCCGTATGGTGGATCGGACCATTAGGCTGATCCTTCAGGCGGTTTCTACCATATTTGACCCTTCAGGCGGTATCTACCGTGGTTTGACCCTTCAGGCGGTTTCTACCTTGAGTTGACCCTTCAGGCGGTTTCTACCTTGGTTTGACCCTTCAGGCGGTTTCTACCTTGTGCTGACCCTTCAGGCGGTATCTACCATGAGTTTGACCCTTCAGGCGGTATCTACCATTAATTGACCCTTCAGGCGGTTTCTACCTTTGATTTGACCCTTCAGGCGGTTTCTACCTTGTGTTGACCCTTCAGGCGGTATCTACCATGTGTTGACCCTTCAGGCGGTATCTACCTTTGATTGACCCTTCAGGCGGTATCTACCTTTGATTGACTTTGAAAAGGGGTCTCATGACGAGAGTTCTCCACGTCCGATGAGATTTCCTGAATTTTGAAAAGGGGGTCTCATGACGAGGGTTCTCCACGTCCGATGAGACTGTTTGAATTTTGAAAAGGGGTCTCATGACGAGGGTTCTCCACGTCCGATGAGATTTCCTGAATTTTGAAAAGGGGTCTCATGACGAGGGTTCTCCACGTCCGGTGAGACTGCCCAAATTTTGAAAAGGGGTCTCATGACGAGGGTTCTCCACGTCCGATGAGACTTCCTGAATTTTGAAAAAGGTGTCTCATGACGAGGGTTCTCCACGTCCGATGAGACTGCCTAAGTTTTGAAAAGGGGGTCCTGGGACGAGGGTTCTCCACGTCATGCTAGGACCGCTTGATTTTTTGAGAAGTGGTCTCATGACGAGGGTTCTCCACGTCCGATGAGACTGACTAAATTTTTTTTAAAAGGGGTCTCATGACGAGGGTTCTCCACGTCCGATGAGACTGCCTAAATTTTGAAAAGGGATCTCATGACGAGGGTTTTCCACGTCCGATGAGACTGCCTAAATTATGAAAAGGGGTCTCATGACGAGGGTTCTCCACGTCCGATGAGACTGTCTGATTTTTGAAAAGGGGTCTCATCCTCACCCATTCTTTTGAAAGATCCCGAAATTTGTCGGGAATTCAGTTTTGAAGTAGAGAAAGATTTTATTTTGACAAAGCTTCATTTGATTCTGTTGAGGCGACATTCTGGGAGCTGGGTTCTCCAGGTATCCTGCAGAAGTTTAGGCCTGAAAGATTTTTCTTCACCAAGAAAACGTTAGTAATCTTTGGGAAGACCACGGCCGTCCATTTTGACAAAACCGTATGATTTAAGTTTTAATCGTGAAATGTGCATTTTGATGCTGGGGGTTATCCAAAGCATTCTTGCAACATGCAAATGTGATCACAAATCCCTTGCACGGAAAATCTGGATCAACAGTTTGAAAATTCCAAAAAGAGTTTGTTCAAAACATCAATTGGAATATTTCTCGACAATGAGGTCTTCTCACCTGTTTTGCGATCGTGTTTTTTTATAGGGGATACACTCGATTCCCTACTAACCCGTGCCTAGGTTTTAGGCTCATTCGCAGCGCATACATTTTGATCGGTCGGGAGGTCTTCCACGGGACCGTAATGTTGGGCTTGGATATTGGTCTTCAAGGGGGACTCACTTTTGAGTCAAGGTCATTGAATGAAAGTTTTCACCATCTGCTCCGGGTTTACAAGTCAAGAACCCTGCAAAATGAGAAAGAAATAGTCTTGCTCGTACTTCTTCGAGCTGAGCTGTATGTTAACCCAAGTGTCTTAGTCATAGAAGACTGTTTCAGGGTTATGATGTTGGTAGGATTGGGGACCGAAAAAGGCTTGTTTTTGGCCCAGAATTCATGACGAGTTTGACATTGGTGATCATTGCTGATTTACCTCCTGTCTCTTCCTTTCTGCATCTTTAGTTTTTGAGGTGTACAACCGATTTTGAGGTGTGCACCAGCTCTTTAGAGAGCGTCCCTTGTTGCATTCAGAGACCGACTCTCTCCATGTCTTTGTTCTTGGCTTGGCAGCATTTGGGGAGCAGCTTTTTTTATTTGACTCCTTTAAGAATTTTTTTTTTTTTTTCATCCAAGTTTCACTGGGGATCAAGCAAACAGCTTTCATGAGCATCGGCCTTGCTTTTACCAGGCACTTTGCTTTTTCTCGATGCCGTGGATTTTTCTCATTCATTTTTGAAATCCCACTTTTTCTCATCTTCATAGGATCGCGTTAGACCTATGATCAAAGGTCTATCAAGGTTAAACATTAACTTAGGAATTCTTTTGCAAACCCTAAGTCTTGAACTTCTTCGTTTCTGAAGTGATGCTGCATCCGTCTTGGAATGTGCAATGATCACCAACGGGTTTATGAAATGATTCTGCAGGCTCAACTTGGCTATGCAAAGGATTCGGTGTGTGGGATAGAGAAATGAATGCTTCCCATCATCCTATGGCACTTGGATTACCATATAAACAACACACAAAGATTAATGTTAGTCCGAGCAAGAAAATTTCTAACCATTTTCTCCTGATGCTGCTGGACTCACCTCCATTTTGCCCCGATGTGGGGTGGTTCTTGACAGGGTTAAGAATGAAAACCGCCGTTCAAAGGGGTTATCAACGGTCACCTGTAGTGTTTGGGGGATATGAAACGAATGCCTCCGTCGTCCCAACCCATGTAATCGCTGCGAATGGTCCCTACTTCCGTAGGTCCAGATTCTGCTGTCTTATCCGCTCCATTTCTCTCTTAAGTGTGTATAGGACGTGTTTGGACTAGGCTTTGCCTCTCGTCTTTTGAGAAAACGTCCTTTTGAAAGTTTTGAACAACTTTTGATTGGAAAAATCTCTTTCGTTTTCTCCAAAAATTTTACCCGTCAATGGGATTTTATGATGACCAATGCATGTTCAGATAACCTCATGTTTCAAAACATGAATGCCAATGAAGTTAGAATCCTATGTCTTTTCTAGACATCAGATTCTAAAAGCTTTTCTTTTCTTCTCTATTTTTTATTCAACATTTTCAATGGATTGGGGAAAGGGATACTTACCTGTCCCCCGCGGCTGGAGATCCCTGAAAATGCGGAAGAAACATGTTATTGTTCGTTCATGAATTTTTCAAAAAATTAGAACGATACATCTTACCCTCGGTCGTGTGCCCCTGCGAGTGCACACAGGTTGTCAAAATTTGTCCTCCTTGATGGTGAGTCCCTATCAAGGATAAATAGCAAGTGTTAACTCATATTCCCAAATTGAAGACAAATTGGGACGATACAACTTTACTCTTGGTTCTCATCCCGTTCTGACGTCGCGTATTGATATGAACCACGTCTATCAAATCCGCTTATCCATGCTTGGAATATTTGCAATATCAATGGTTCAGCTGCCCCCGGTTGGGCAACGTCTGTTTTGTTATTTGAACAGATGGCTCCTTGGGTGATTTATCCACGTTTAACACCTGAGAAGGGAAAGAAATGAGACATTACTTTGGTATTCGGTTGAAGATCGTTTAGGAACGATACATCGTTTTACCAAATGGGAGGCTTCGTGACCAAACGTATTTCGTGCTGAATGGGGGTAGATCCCATTATGCTCCGCGGGTGATAGTCATCGTTCATGGAATTTGCTCCACGGATTAAGTGATTAATCCATGGCCCTTGGCTCGAAGACGTTCAAAGGGTAATGTTGACACTCAGAGCGGTTAGTTTTCAGCGTTAATTACAATGTTCCCGCGGGAACTTTACAACGAAATCCGTAACACATTCATTCGATGTATTCACCTCTCACTCTCCTGAGCCTTCTAATGATTTAGCACACGAGCTTCGAACCAGATGTCCGGTCGCCGGTACCGGTCACGACTGCGAAGATGCACTTGTTCCAAAATGCTTGACCCATAGGCTGAGTTGCTCATTCAGGAGATCGTCCGACCGCTCGAGTCGTCCAAGTTGAGCATCCTTAATTGCTGGTGACGGACTTCTCCCACTTTCGGCATGAACAACCTGGTTTCTCGGTTTATGCGTGATCCACACGCCGAGTTGCTCACTGAGGGACTCGCTTGAAATTTCAAGCCATTGACGCCCAAGTCGGGCATCCTCAACCGTTGGCGATGGGTTCCTCACACTACTTTCGACATGAACAACCTCACTTCTCGAGTTGGTATTTTCATCGTTGTCCAGTAGGTTTGTACCCGATGCTGGATTCGCCGTAGGAATAACACTAACGATCGGTTGGTGCTCAAATTGGGGAGTCCATACCTGCTGAAATTGTTGTACATACTCTTGGGGAGTACTAGGGTAACTCAGGGGGGAATTCAGCCGATCGAACCAAGAATAGATGTTTTCAAGGAGATCGTCTGAACCATCGAGCGACTGACACTCAGGTTGAGTATTGTCGACTACTGGAGAAGGAATCTTTTTGCCATTTTCGTCATGGACCACCTGATTCTTCGAGCCGGAATCTCCGTAATCGTCTCGCAAGATTGTATGTGCATCTCCTGCCAGTGTTAGATCCGCTGTAGGACTAGTATTAACGGCCAGTCGGTGCTCAGACTGGGGAGTCCCGATTTGCTGAAATTGCGGTACATACTCCTGAGGAGTACTGGGATAACCCATGGGAGTACTCTGATTGATGCCTGAACAATCGACCGTGTAATTGTCAGTCCCATCGGTGTTAAGAGGTGATTGGATGCTTCCTGCTTCATGAGGATTGCGATCACAGCCATGCTCATCGTTTAAACTTGAACTGCCTCTCTCTTGGTCTAGCGCCACTCGTCCATCTCTCAGTAGTCTTTTGTAGCACCAAAGGTGGTTCCTGACTTTATTTCTATCCAATTCCGGCATGTTCATGATCTTGAGTATGCGCGATGGGCGAGCCAAACTGATCCCTAACTGTTGAACTGCATCAACAAATTTGCTATGAAGCTCCGAGGTCCAATAAAACCTTGTTTTCTTGCTAGCCGAAGTAGGGTTGGCAACTCGGCGGCTACTCTTCGTGGAATCTGGTCGTGTTGAACCGCCTCTATCTTGGTCTAGCGACGCTCGTCCATCTCTCAGTAGTTTCTTGTAGCGCCAAAGGTGATTCTTGACCATATTTTTAGTCAGTCCCGGCACGTTCATGATTTCGAGTATGCGCAATGGGCAAGCAAAACTGATCCCCAACTGTTGAACTGCATCAACAAATTTGCTATGAAACTCCGGGGTCCAACGAAATCTTATTTTCTTGCTAGCCGAAGTGGTGTCAGCAACTTGGCGGTTACTCTTCTCGGAATCTGATCGTGTTGGAGGTTGCTCTGGAGGGGATTTAGTGGTCTCAGATCGGCTGGTCATGATGGTGAGTTCATCATCGAGCGGACCCGACTTGTCATGACGCATGTTCCCTTCCACAATGGGCGTCGACTTTGACCTTATAGCACTAGTTTCCTCTTGTAGATCCTCGGCGGTACCCGCATGTTCCGAAAGATGTTGCGAAGGGCATTGCAACAAATGAGCATTATAAACCCCCAGATCTGGCTCTTCAGTGAATACTCCGTCCGTGGGAACAGGGTTACCGCACTCCAGGCAAATAGCGATGCTTAGAGCTTTTTTGTACTGAGTGTTTTTTATTCGAAGCTTTTCATTTTCCTCCCTTACAACCGCTAACTCGTGCCGATCGCGTTGCTGCTTCAGCCGGGTTCGTTTGTTTTCAAACCAGCACTTGACCTTCCGAGGCTCCCACCCTATCTCCTGGCCCATTTTGATTTTCTGTTCCATGTCCGGATAGGGGTATTCCCTGAAAAACAATTCGAGTTTATGGACTTGACCTGAAGTGTTGCGTTTGAGATATTCCCCTTTCTGACGCTGATAACCGTCGCGGGTACTGTTCTCGTTAACCAAGCCGCGGGTTTCATCATTAGAAGGATCGGTCTCCATGGCCCTCGTGTCAGGTTCGGTCCTGAGATCTTCAAACTCTTCCAGCAGCTCAAGCTCGGAGACCTCCAAGTCTGGCGCTTCCAGTAAATGACAGAATCCCTTGAACATTTTGACCGGGATATCACTGTTTGATTTTCCGTTAACTCAGCTTTCTTTGTTCCTCCTTGGATCTTCACTTTCTCTGCAAATTCTGAGAGGTTAAAGGAGCCGGATCACCGTTCTTCGATCAAAGGTGATGGCTACCCGACGAGCGCTCTTCTCAATGTTTCGAGATTCCCACTTCGTCCTTTTGTGATGGCTACTTGACGAGCGTTTTTCTCAAGGCTTCGTAATTCCCACTTTGTCCTTTTTTGCTCTTTTCTACGTGAACGGAGCCTGAAGATCTCTTGCGTTGATTTCGCTTTGTCGAGCACTACGCTTGTCCCCCTGGCCCAGTCTCTAGAGTAACAAGCCTGCCCACCTTTCGGCGCCATTATGTTTCGTAAAACCCGAGATCACAGGACGGTGGTGGATTCGTGACTCATCGGGGATGCATTAACGAAACCCGCTTGGCTCTACTGCACATAAAATATTATTACCACTTCTCCCTGTACTCGAGCATTTATAAGGTGATAGATTGATGTCAAGAAGATTAACACTTTAGCCTTATCAGACTCAGCCTCTCAAACACTCTTCACATTCTCACTCTCTTCTCCGTCATTCCATCGCATATGGATTCCTCCTCTATGCCTGTTGCCTTACCTGAAGCTTCGACCCAATGGGAGAGATTTTACCACCTCTTGGGTAGGGGTTATGGCTACATAAACAATCATCCTGAAGCTGAGGTTGAAGTTCGTACTCTGATTCCGGCCCTGGATACTGCGTGTATTGAAGGTACGAAACTGCAAAGGGAGTTTGTGATCTTCCCAACTCTCTTTAACAATTTCATGCAGGCTTACGAAGTTGCTAGCCGGGAGGTCACTTTGGCTGGTATCGTGCGAGCCCGTTATCAGGACCGAACTGAGTCCCTGATGTTGGCCATGCTGACGGCCGATAACCATAAAAGGGCTGTTGAATACGCCCAAGCCCAGGTTTCGATGCTGGTCCGTGAGAGGGACAACTTGGTGGAGCGTCTGGCTCTTTTTGACACCGCCTTTGAGCAAGACCAGCACAACTTCGTGCTGAGGTTCCAGTGTGCCTGGTTGGAGGAAAGGCTTGAAGACCTGAGCATGGATATAGCTCGCGGGAGGGTGCTGGCTCATGACTTAGAGCTTGAGTTCGAGTACTATGACACCAAGGTGAACGAACTTAAGGAGAAATGTCGTCTCCTTTTCTTCAAGCTTGTAGACCTCGATTCCCGGAGTGTGGGTTGTAAGCAAGGCATGGATAGCATGGAGAGTCAGTTAAGCTTTTTTGTGATGCTTGTCAGAACTCATTTTGGGTTTACTGCTCCCCCTCAGTGATCCACTTGTAAACTTTCCTGCTGAATGAAATAAATGCGAGTTTGTTTATATATGCTCTTTCATTCTGCATTGTTGACTAGCCAAGAAAGGTTTTTGCTTTCGGATCTACGCGACTCCTTTTTCGCCTGTGTCAACAGATTGACTACGCATCATTCTCACAGCCCGACGCTTTATATTTGATTGACCTGAATGCCTCGTGAGAAATATATTTGTAGTTGCTCGAAACTTAAAGATTGCCCCTGATTTTGCGGTCATTGCGTTTGGGGCCGCTAGTAATCTTTCACTTTCGAGCTCGATCACATTCTGCTAGTAACTCATGCTATCAATTCTGCCTTCACGCGTCGGGGCTGATTTTACCTTGAACTTAATAACAAGGAATTACCGTATACACACGAGATGACGTTTGCGAAAAACATTATGCAGAATCAACTCTAGCTATTGAAGAAACAAACGCATGCACCGATGAGAACTTTACAATAGGAGATACATCCTTCTCGCGTACATCCCCTTCTTTCTTGGGGCATGTCCAATGACTAACCAGTCTGGCCTCAGCTTAGGTGTGCCATTACCAAGTGCAGATCATGGTTGCCAACCTTTAATAGCTTCCAACTGATCGAACCAGGTATCAAGTCCTTCATCGAAGAAATCACCCGACCCCTCGAACGATTGATGTGTAGGTTGAGCTGCATCGCCCGACGGGTTCTTCGAACTGGAACCTCTATCTTTGTCTGGGATTATAAGAGGAGATTTGATCGATTGACTACCACAAGCATCTCCCACTTGGGGATTAGGGAAATAAGAGTGCTCCAAGCTTTCTCCCATTAGATCATCTGAAGCCATATGCTCTAATTGGGCAAACCCTTGAGCACTGGGCGTGGTGGGCTGATCTGCGACAGGATGAACACTGACTAGCTGCTGCTCGGACGGAGGAGTGCTTACTCGTTGCACTTGTGATGCGTGTTCTTGAGGAATATTGAAATGACTCGCGAGGATATCCTGATCAAATCCCCAATAGTCGTCCAGATTCGACCGGGCCTCATTTGTCATAAGGGTGCTAGGTTCGCAGCCGAGTCTATTGCTCGGATTCAGTTCTGCATAACGCTGTCCTAACGCCCTTCTGTAGCAACCAAGGTGATTCGCGACTAATTGCTTGGTAAGTCCCGGTACGTTCATGACCCTAAGTATGCTTGTCGGACCTATGAAGTCGAGTCCTATCTGTCGAACTGCGTCCAAGAACTTGAGATGAAGCTCCGGGGGCCAAGTGAATTTCTTCTTCTCGTCGTCCAGAGTGGCGTAGATAGCCTGCCGACTAACCTCTAACTCCTCTTGAACCGTATCTGATCTTACCGGAAGCTGTTGTGGAGGAGATTCATGGGCTTCGATGAGGTGACTCCGATCATAACGACACGTATCTTCTTCCTCCGAAGACACTGGTATAATTTCTGTAGGATCGATCTGCTCATGCGCGCCATTAGCAGGATCTGATTGTACCGGAGATGGCTCAAGGGAGCAGGGGGATAAATGAGCACCTTCCATCTTCGTAGAAGGCTTACTGGGGAACAATTTACTGAGGGTGGTAGGGCCACCGCAGTCAGGGCAGGTAATAGTACTGAGAATTTTCTCATACCACATGTTTTCCATTTGAAGGTTTTGGTTCTGCTCTTTTAGGGCCGTGATCTCCTTACGCCTGTGTTGGACACCTAGTCTGAAACGTCTATTCTGAAACCAAAAATGGATTCTCATAGGATTCATTCCCAGCTTCTGGCCCAATTCAATCTTTTGTTCCTCGTTTGGGCAAGGGCATTCATCGAAGAAAGCTTCAAGCTCCTGGATTTCTTTCCGAGCGTAGCGCTGGCGACTTTTTCTTTTCCGGGGTTGAGCGTCGTGGCCACTGCCGTCGTCACCACTGCGATCTTGATGTTCGTCACCGGCGATGTTGAGTTCCATGGCTTCGATGTCGAATCTGATTCTAGAGAATTTGAGGTCTTTCAACGAACTCGTCACTCGGGGTTCTCTGTTCTCTTTTGTATACTCGCTCTTTCGATTTGTTGCCTCCTTTTCCTCGAAAGCTAGGTCTGTTCAGCGTTCTGTTTTTGAAACGACGGAACTGTTTACCTCCTGCTCAGCTTTCCGACACGAAGGGGTAACCAAATCCTTCCGCGGCTTCTTCGATAGTAGCGCTCGCCTTTCACTTTTCCTCGATAGTCATGCCTGTTCAGCACTGTCTTCTCTTTTTAAGTGGCAGAGCTGTTCACTCGCCGCCCAGCTTTATGCGTGATGGAACAACACAATCCTTTCGCGGCTTCTTCGATAGTTGCGCTCGCCTTTCACTTTTCCTCAATAGTCATGCCTGTTCAGCACTGTCTTCTCTTTTTAAGTGGCAGAGCTGTTCACTCGCCGCCCAGCTTCATGCGTGATGGAACAACACAATCCTTTCGCGGCTTCTTCGATAGTTGCGCTCGCCTTTCACTTTTCCTCAATAGTCATGCCTGTTCAGCACTGTCTTCTCTTTTTAAGTGGCAGAGCTGTTCACTCGCCGCCCAGCTTCATGCGTGATGGAACAACACAATCCTTTCGCGGCTTCTTCGATAGTTGCGCTCGCCTCCCTCCCAGCTTTAATAATGGCGAGACCGAATTTGTCAGGCCTGAAATTGCGGATCAGGACATGTCTGATGATTCACGGGAGGAGCAGCCCTCGCTTTACATTAATTAACCCGGCTCCACAAGCATTATTGCTGCAACTTTTCTCCACTCTCGAGACGCTATAAAATGCGGAGTTGGTGTTTGGGAGATTAACGCTCTCATATAATTTGCTTCCATCCTCTAATCGCTCCACTACACACATCTCCGTCGAAAATGGCTTCTTCCCAAGTTCACACTTTCTCAGCCGAAGCTTTGACTCGATGGAAAGAGTTCTATAACCTCTTGGGTCGAGGCTACGCTCACATAGCCGATCATCCCGAAACCGAGGATGAGATCAGAGTCATGTTCGGGGACCTGGACATCACCTCCCTCGAGGGTACCGCGTTGGGGAGGGAATACAATATTTTTCCAACGCTCTTTACGAACTCCTTGGAGGTCTACCGCGCTGCTCATCGGGGAGTTACCGTGGCTCGTGTCTTGCGAGCCCGTTATGAGGATCAGTCCGACCGCCTAGCGTTGGCTGACTACCTGGCCGATAGTCACAAAAAGGCTGTTGAGTTCGCCAAAGAGCGGGTTTCGACATTGCTACGCGAGAGGAGGAATCTGGTGGAGGACTTAGCTCTATCTCTGGCTACCTATGAGCGCGATCGACGTAATGCCCTGCTAAGGAATCGGAGCGAGTGGCTGGAAGAAAGGCTCAACGGCATAAACGAGGATATAACTCGTGAGAATGGACTTGTTCGGGACTTGGAAGCAGTCGCCGAAGATCACGAGACTCAGGTTGTTGCAGTCAATGATGAACGCAAACGCCTCCACCTCAGGCTTGCGGACCATGATACGCGGAGTGGTGCGTATAAAC
Source organism: Rhodomyrtus psidioides (assembly GCA_021437785.1). NCBI lineage: Eukaryota > Viridiplantae > Streptophyta > Magnoliopsida > Myrtales > Myrtaceae > Rhodomyrtus > Rhodomyrtus psidioides. The sequence goes on along the minus strand of JAILYB010000003.1, from coordinate 12,751,712 downwards.
AAAGCATCCATAACCTGGAGGGCCAGCTGGGCTCCTTTGTGTCGTTGATTAGGGCTCACTTCTGCTTTACTTTTCCACCCCAATGAATTGTATGATCTGGTTTGGGCAAGAATGAATGAAAGCCCCTGTGTTTGTTTTAGCTTTTATATGATCCATTTCTTCGAGCATCCGGACATCTTAGACTTGGATGAGCCGATCCATAATAAGTCGAGTAGATGTGTTCTGATTTTCTAACTCACTCATGGTCAGATGAAAGAATAGCCTCAGACTTATCCAAGAAAAGATTTCTTTATGCTACTTGTTTTTCACCTGCAAATGAAAAGACCGAGTCAAAAGGAATAATCTGAAAAAGAAAGCATAGACCCCTTTCAATCTTATGCTTGCTCGTAATTAATAATGACAAGAACTTTTACAAGGGTTTTAATCTTGTGCGAAAAGTTTTTATCAATATTCCTCGAAAGAAAGCATACTATTGAAAGGAATGTAATTCACGATAATTGCTTTTGACCAATATTCAGAAGAGCGAATTAGTCAAAAATGCAAGGCATAACGACGTGTTTTTAAATTTAATTGAAGATACGGCATCCAAATCAAGGCCGTTTTGTTAAGAACGAGAGCAATTTGGACATCTATCTCGTCATTAAATTCGAAATAACGTCAATACTCTTGATCAATTATCGTGGATTACTTAGTGACGTATGACATGCATGGACCAATTCAAGTGTATAATTCCTTCTAGCGAAATTGGGGTTGGATTACCCTGTACGACCAAAAAGGTCGTGTAAGATTTTCAACTTTAGTTTCCTCTAAAGGAATTATAAACTTGACTTGGGAGTATTCGGATGATTAGAGAAAATGCCACTATCACATTCCCATGACCCGTCAAAAGAAATACAACCGAGTTCCATATGAATGTATACACCAATAGATCCCTAATACAATCACTCTAAGGGGTGAGATAGAGAAAGCCTCGATAAAAATAAACCCTATACAAGAGGACTAGTAATGGAAAATGAAACCAAGGAATGTGATCCTAACGTTTAAGGATGCCCCAAGTTCGATCTGTGACTTCCGGATCACTTGCCCCAACTCGTCATCTTCATTGGACGATATCTCAATAATGTTCATAGTAGGCTCCTTTGTTGCTCACTCGGTGTTCGCCATGGGATATCATCCTCCTCGTCTTCTATCAAGGACGTTTGGGAAAAACACATGCATCTATCCTTGAAATGGCATTTAATCTAATCACCAGAATGCAATGAATGAAATGCCTATATTTATATGAACTGTAATAGTTTTGAGGGATAGAGAGTCTTACCAACCCAACTCGTCGACTTATGTGCGATTTTAGGTGTACCAACCGCCCAAAGACATGCGCATGAGACAAGTGATGGTGAACTTCTAAAAATCAGAGGGTTTGGCACCTAAGGTTAAGGTTCCCACCTCGAGTTCTAGAAAGAGCCGATTCCATTGCACAACTATCGTTGCATTGGGACTCAATCCATAGTTCGAAGCGAGCGGAATTGAGAAGTGGATTACCCCGTGTTTTTCCTCACGGAGATTCCATTTTCAATTCCTTCTATTGTGTTCCTAAAGGCGGCGCCTGGGGTTTTAGGCGCGGTTGTGTGTGTCCATGTGTCGTGATCATCACAATGCAAGTCATGCACAACAATTTATCAATCAGCACTTCAAATCATCCACACAACATACATTCCTACGCCACACCTGCGTAAAATAAAGTTAATCACAGACTACACCCCTTATTACTCCAATCTGCAAAAACATATAACACCTATCGTGAGCGGACATACCTCACCTTCAAGAGCGCCTGTAGGGTTAGAAAAATCACTCAATTTTTATTACGGCCTAAGTCCACTTGAGGTCTAGAACCATAGTTTCTAGAACAAGTCCCCAGTGGAGTCGCCAGCTGTCGCGACCCGTCCGGAAGCGGACGCGGCTAATGGATTACCGATCGCGGGCCTTCCCCCACACAAGGGTGCGGATCGCGGGCTTTGGATCGGCGCGGGCCCTCCCAGGCCCATACCAAATCGCGGCGGGAGTATTTTTCAAAGGGATTCGACGATAACAGTCGATCGCTTTCGACCTTAGTGTGGTCGTGGTGGCATGTGCAACTTGTGCATGCATTTGGAGTCGCCACCGGTCTTTCTTGGAGGGTAGACCGGAAACCTTATTGACCGATTGGGAGAGATCGATCAATTCTGCGGAACCAGAGATTTTGGGTTCGGGGACTTGGTTACGTTGATGTCATTACCAACGCCCTTTCGGTACCTAACGCGAGTGATTTTCCCTAACTAGGATTTCATGCAGGCGCAATTTTGGGTGAGGTAAGTCTGACTTTGTACATTAACCAGTTTAACATGCTCACGTAATCATAATAAATAAATAGATGCCAATCACATAAACATCTATCCTACGTGGTGATCATGGAATTATGATTTAATGGGTCTCGAGCCAATGAGACCACATTTAATCATTTTAATATTTTAATAACGGAGAGCCGCTCTTCGCTTCTTCTTGGTTTCTTGAACTCTTCAAGAATTGGGCCCCAAAGAGCTCGCCGACTTAAAAGGCTCCTCCACGTAATCCTCGTAGCATTTACATCAACAATTGACTATGCTAAAAATAAAGATTACATGAAAAATAAAAGGAGTACGCAGTCTCCATTTAATAATTACAACCCCCAATATATAAATAATCATCATACATTCATATATACATCAATCACATTGATTAGGGATTTTTCCATGATCACCACCCTTTCACGTAAGTAATAAATTCTCAATTTAAAACTTAGGAAGGCACAATAAAAATTCTACGTTGAATCATATTAAGAATTTTTACGTAAAATAAGATAGCCATAAATTTTCGATTCAAAATTGATTTAGTCTCAATTTTTGCTACGTTGATTAATTTATCATATAAAATAATCAATCTCCATTAGCCATGTAAGACGAACAATTCGTTAATACATATTGGCCATAGTATTGCAAAAATTGCAAAAAATCAATTAAATGCACGAAAACACATAAGGATTGGCTCTGATACCACTGTTGGGATCCACGTAACACGTAGCGGAAATAAATAACAACCCATACATGTATCTCCAGAGGCGTACTTCGTGCATTTCAATCGAAAAAAATCACAAAGTCTCAAAGGGAGTAAATAGATTACCTCTCGTAGCGTGCTTGAACGGAGGTGTCGGTTCGATGTTCTTCGATCTCAGCCTCCACAAGTGTTAGGCATCTAATTCGGACGCACCACCAATTGACGAACGGGGAGACGACTAATAACTCCACAACAATTGTGCTAGCAATATGCGGAATCAATATTCCGAACTTAGTATATTTTGCTCACTCAAGATTATGAGAATATAGAGAGTGTTTGTGTTCTTCTCTCTAAGCTCTCAAAAATTTGCACACTCTACAAAATGTCTCTCTCCTCCCAACCTCAAAACTCTTGCCATCCTTTTATAGCCAAAAATACCTTCAAATAAATTGTATTTAAAAATAGCACTAACAATTATAAATTCTATCTAAAAATAGCACTCACAAATAAATGACATTTAAAAATAGCACTAACAATAGCACTCACAATTTATAATACAAAAATGCTATTTAAAAATAGCACTAACAATAGCACTCACAATTTATAATACAAAAATGCTATTTAAAAATAGCACTAACAATTATAAATTCTATCTAATAATAGCACTCACAAATAAATGACATTTAAAAATAGCACTAACAATAGCACTCACAATTTATAATACAAAAATGCTATTTAAAAATAGCACTAACAATTATAAATTCTATCTAATAATAGCACTCACAATTTATGATAAATAAATGTCATTTAAAAATAGCACTAACAATAGCACTCACAATTTATGATAAATAAATGTCATTTAAAAATAGCACTAACAATAGCACTCACAATTTATAATACAAAAATGCTATTTAAAAATAACACTAACAATAGCACTCACAATACAAAAATGCTAAAAAAAAGCACTAACAAAGGTGTTAAAAATAATAACCATTATTGTTATTACAAGAGTTAAAGAGGTTACCAAACAGTACAAATATGCATAACGTATAAATACGTATGACGTATAAATACGTAGAGCATACGTATACATCCGTGAAACCGGGGACTAATTGAAAGAAAAATATGCAATTAAGCCATTTTGGTAAAAATTGATTAAATTGGAGGGCAAATTGACCTAATTGCACTTTAAGACTTTAGAATCCAATGTCATAGCTTATAAAAAGTGAGAATTGAAAACTAAAAGACTCGAAAATGATTTTTTTTAGGCTCGGTTCGGGTTTATGTTTGTGAAGGAACATAGTGACCCGAGCCGAATTTTTTAGATTTAAAGTGACACACTTGAAGAGGAAATTAAAACAAAATTATCGAATATTTTTGGGTATTTTTCTGACCACGAATGGTATTTTTTTGATTTTTTGGGTATTTTTATAATTAAATAAACTCGAAAAATATTAAAAATACCGAAAAATATTTTTTGTTCAAAATTGGTTCCTAAGGTTAAACCAAAGCTTCCAAAGTTGATTTTGTGATTTTATGACCTTTTTTGATATTTTTAATTAATTTTAAAGAATAAAAATCACAATAATAAATGGTCAAAAATCAGGTGTCAACAGTGCTCAGAAATGTCCAGGTCGGGCGTTTCTAGCAGATGGGAATAGCTTTTAAACATGATGGATCGGAGTATCTCAGGCTGATCTAGTTCACTCAGCTTTCTCTATTCGCTCCTTCGTATTTGCTCACTCTAGAAGTTTTCTCAAGTGATTGTGCGTGTCCTAGAACCATCCTTCAGGCCGCATATGAAGGCCAGCAAGCAAGCGCTCCTCCTGAGACCCTGCAATTACTCATCGTCTGTATTCCCCTTTCTTTTTCCTCGTGATAGGATCACAAACTCTCTTGCATTGATTCGGTTTCGTCGAGTATTGCGCTCGTCCCCTAGTTCAGTCTTTAAAGTGGTGGGTCTACAATCTTTCGGCGCCTTTTATGATTTGCTAGGCCCGAGAACGTGGGGAGCAGCGGTGGACCCGCAATTAATGACTCCGTTTAATTCATTTAGCTCCATGGGAATTAACGCTATGATCTTCTCTCAACCCCTTTTCATCGTTCAAACGAAAGTGGCATTTTCCATGTGTATGCTGTTGCTCTTCATTTCAGCATCCCGGGCGCTTGGTGAGGAATGAGTTCGTGGCCACTCAAAATTTTAAAGACCGTCTCTGGTTTCAGACTTAATCTAACAAGGGATCATCACAACTGAGCATAACGATGTTCGTCGATAGCGTTGGTTTTAATACAGAATTAACTATAGTCATTAAAGAAAAATTTTCCTGTAGGAACTTTACAACGGATAAAATGAGTGATCTACTCGTGAACATGTTCTTCTTTCTATGGGTGTTCGTAGTGACCGACCCATCGTGCCCCGAGTCAGGTGCTAGATCATGGCTGTCCAAGCATGCCAGCTTCCCACTGATTGAACAAGGCATCGAGCCCCTCATCGAAGAAATCGTCTGTCGTGGGTTGACCAGCGGCAGGCAGAGCACCAGCCGACTGCTGCTCGAATGGAGGAGTGCGCACTCGCTGTACTTGTGACACGCGCTCTTGAGAGGTGTTGAAATGGCCTGGGAGGACATTCTGATCAGCTTTCAGTTTGCCGGTGGTCGGGTTGCTAGCTTGATTGATGCTTAGATTTGGCCGGGTATCTCTTGATGCCTGAGCATTACAATGGCGGTCGCCCCTAGCTTTTGAGCTCGAGACGGATTCCTCCCGGTTTAGCTCCGCTCGACGTTGTCTTAATAGCTTTCTGTAGGCAGCAAGGTGATTCCTGACCAGCTCCTTACTAAGCCCCGGTACATTCATGGCCTTAAATATGCGCGTCGGAGTTGCTGAGTCGATCCCCATTTGATGAACTACATCTAGGAATCTGGAATGCAGCTCAGGGGGCCAAGCGAACCTCCTCTTATCGTGGCCCAAAATTGCATCGATGGCTTGACGACTGATTAACTCATCTCCAGCAGGACCCGACCCTATCGAAAATTGTTGTGCATGAGGCTGATATGCTTTGAGCTGGTCGGCAGTAACATCCAGCTCCTTGAAACTGTAACTCCAATCAAAGCGATGCAAATCCCATCCCCCAGGAGGCATTTGTATCATCTTCGTAGGATCATCCTGCTCATGCGTGACTCCGGCAAAATCTGGTTGAGCAGGAGATGCCCCGAGGGAGTAGGGTGGTAAATGAACGTCTTCAATCATCGCGTGAGGCTTATCGGGGAATATCTTACCGAGGGCGACGAGGTTATCGCAATGAGGGCAAACGGTAATATTGAGAGCTTTTTCATACCTCATGTTTTCTGTTCGCAGCTTTTGGTTCTCTTCCTTTAAAATCTCGACCACCTGACGTTTGCGTTGAGCCCTCGATTTGGATCTCCTATTTTGAAACCAAAACTGGATCCTCGACTGATTAATCCCCAACTCCCGGCTCAATTCAATTCTCCACTTCTTTTTCATATAATGGCTTTTACTGAAAAGGGTTTCCAGCATTTGGGTTTCCTCCTGAGAGTATTGGTGAGGACGTCTTCTTTTCCCTAGTTGAGCATTGTGGATGTCGTTGTCGTCGTCGCCGTGATCTTGATTTCCGTTGCCAGAAGTGTTGGGCTCCATGGTTTTGGCGTTAGACTTGATCTTGGAATCTTCGAGATCCCTCTGTGGTTCAATTTCTGAGATTTTTGAGTCAGTCGCCTCTAGCAGCTGACAGTAACCTCTTAAATATGTTGGATTGAGAAATGTTTGATTGGTTCTTGCCCACTCAGAGTTCTCTACTCTCTCCTGTATGCTCACTCCCTATAAAGTTTTCTTCGAGTGACTTTGCATGTTCAGGAGACGCTCTTCAAGCATCATTAGGCAAACGTTCCCCCTCAAGACCTTGAATTTCTCGCTTAGCTTTTCAACGTGATGGGACTGCCAAACCCTGTTAGGGCATTCTTCGATAGTTGCGCTTTCCTCCCACCTAACTCTAATAATGGTGATCCCGACAAATCTTTTACATCTTTTAATTGATGAGCCGGAAATCGCGGACCGAAACGAATCCAATGGTTCTCGTGAGGGGACCTCCTGCTTTACCCCCTAACTGGGCTCCACCAGCATTATTACTGAGACCCTTCATCATCCTCGAGTTGCTATAAAATGAGGAATTAATGTATGGAAGGTTAACGTTCTCGCATAATCAGCTTCTTCCTTCTAATCTCTCTGTTAAACTCGTCTTATTCTCAAGCCAACCCAACGCAAATGGCCTCCTCTCCCGTACGCACTTTTTCAACTGATGTCTTGGCCCAGTGGGAAAAGCTTTATAACCTACTGGGTCGCGGTTACGCGCACATAACCGATCATTCTGCAACCGAGGATGCAATCTGTGTCCTGCTCGAGGACCTTGATACCACTTCTCTCGAAGGTACTACACTGGGGAGGGAATTAGAACTTTCCCGACTCTCTTTGCACACTCCTTAGAGGCCTATCGTGTTGCTAATCGGGAGGTTCTGGTGGCTCGCGTCTTGCGGGCTCGTTATGAGGATCGATCTGATCATTTGGTGCTGACCAACTATCTGGTTGATAGTTACAAAAAGGCCGTCGAGTTTGCTAATGAGCGGGTCGCGACGTTGCTTCGCGAGAGGAGAAATCTGGTGGATCAATTGGCCATATCCCTGACCACCGGCGAGCATGACCGCCGCAACGTCCTGCTGAGGCTTCAGAGCGACTGGCAGGAAGAACGGCTCGACAAGATAACCGAGGACATAGCTCGCGGGAATGGACTGGTTCGGGACCTGGAAGTAGTCACCGAAGAACACGAGGCCAAGGTCGCCGAAGTTAAGGGAGAATGCAGAAGTCTTCTCCTCAGGCTTGCCGACCACAACATGCGGAGCTGGGAGTATGAGCAGAGCATTAATAACATGGAGGGTCAGTTGGGATCCTTTGTGTCGTTAATTAGGGCTCACTTTGGCTTTACTTTTCCACCCCGACTTGTATGACCTGCTTCTGAAAACCCTCCGCTGAGCAAAATAAATGAAAGTTCTCGTGTGTGTGTTTTAACTTCTGTATGGTTCATTTCTTCGAGCATCCAAACATCTTCAACTTGAGTGAGCCGAACCATAATAGCAATAAGCCGAGCAAATACGTCCTGATTTTATAACTCGCTCATGATCAGATGGAAGAATAGTTGCAGATTTGTCCAAGAAAAGATTTCTCTATACTACTTGTTTTTCACCTGCAAATAAAAAGACAGAATCAGAAGGAATAATTTGAAAAAGAAATCAAAAACCCCTTTCAATTCTATGCTTGCCCATGATTAATAAGGACAAGAACTTTTACAAGGGTTTTAATCTTGCGCGAAAAGTTTTTATCAATATTCCTCGAAAGAAAGCATACTATTGAAAGGAATGTAATTCACAATAATCGCTTTTGATCAATTTCGAGAGGAACGAATTACTCAAAAGTGCGAGGCATAATAACGTGTTTTAAATTTAATTAAAGATACGGCATCCAAATCAAGGCCGTTTTGTTAAGAACGAGAGTAATTTGGACATCTATCTCGTCATTAAATTCAAAACAACGCCGATATTCTCGATCAATTATCGTGGATTACCAGCGACGTAAAACATGCATGGACCAATTCAAGTGTATAATTCCTTCTAGCGAAATTGGGGTTGGATTACCCTATACGACCAAAAAGGTCGTGCAAGATTTCCAATTTTAATTTCCTCTAAAGGAATTATAAACTTGACTTGGGAGTATTCGGATGATTAGAGAAAATGCCACTATCACATTCCCATGACCCGTCAAAAGAAATACAACCAAGTTCCATCTGAATTTATACACCAATAGATCCCTAATGCAATCACTCTAAGGGGTGGGATAGAGAAAGCCTCGATAAAAATAAACCCTATACAAGAGGACTAGTAACGGAAAATGAGACAAAGGAATGTGATCCTAACGTTTGAGGATGCCCCGAGTTCGATCTGTGACTTCCGGATCACTTGCCCCAACTCGTCATCTTCATTGGACGATATCTCAATAAGGTCCATAGTAGGCTCTTTTGTTGCTCACTCGGTGTTCGCCATGGGATATCATCCTCCTCGTCTTCTATCAAGGACGTTTGGGAAAAACACACACATCTATCCTTGAAATGGCATTTAATCTAATCACCAGAATGCAATGAATGAAATGCCTATATTTATATGAACTGTAATAGATTTTAGGGATAGAGAGTCTTACCAACCAAACTCGTCGACTTATGTGCGGTTTTAGGTGTACCAACCGCCCAAAGACATGCGCATGAGACAAGTGATGGTGAACTTCTAAAAATCAGAGGGTTTGGCACCTAAGGTTAAGGTTCCCACCTCGAGTTCTGGAAAGAGCCGATTCCATTGCACAGCTATCGTTGCATTGGGACTCGATCCATAGTTCGAAGCGAGCGGAATTGAAAAGTGGATTACCCCGTGTTTTTCCTCACGGAGATTCCATTTTCAATTCCTTCTATTGTGTTTCTAAAGGCGGCGCCCGAGGTTTTAGGCGCGGTTGTGTGTGTCCACGTGTCGTGATCATCACAATGCGAGTCATGCACAACAGTTTATCAATCGGCGCTTCAAATCATCCATACAACATACATTCCTACGCCAACCTGCATAAGACAATGTTAATCACAGACTACCCCTCTTATCACTCCAATCTGCAAAAACATATAACACCTATCATGAGCGGACTTACCTCACCTTCAAGAGCGCCTGCAGGGTTAGAAAAATCACTCAGCGTTTTAATTACGGCCTAAGTCCACTTGAGGTCTAGAACCATTGGTTCTAGAACAAAGTTCCCCAGTGGAGTCGCCAGCTGTCGCGACCCTCTCGAGGTTGCCTGTGTGCTCTCGAGGGCTAATGGGCCGTCCAGTCTGGTTGGATGCGGGCCTCTCCCAAGGCCCATTACCCAAATCGCAACGGAGGTATGCGTAGTCGACCTTCAGTGTGGTCTAGTGACATGTGCTAAGTGTGCATACCAGGGAGTCGCCACCGATCTTTCTTGGAGGGTAGACCGGAAACCTTACTAACCGATTGGGAGAGATCGATCAGTTCTGCGGAACCAGAGATTTTGGATTCGGGGACTTGGTTACGCTGGTGTCATTACCAACGCCCTTTCGGTACCTAACATGAGTGATTTTCCTAACTTAGAGTTCATGCATGCGCAATTTTGGGTGAGGTGGGCTTAATTTAGGATTTCATGCAGATTGGAAGACTGTTCCTATCAACTACAATCAATTTAAATGAAAGCGCAATCAAATACGTAAATAAATCACATCAATATACACCAATTCAAATCAACGGCTTCCTAGTATAGCCATAAGGGCTTAGGGAATGTGTGATTTCAGACTAGGGGTAAAATGGAAAGATTTGGGGACAATTAGCCCGAAGGGAGAAATCGTCATTTTAAGAAGGATTGGGTTCAAAACACCCGGGGTGAGCCTTGGCCAGTTGATTGTGGCCATTTCCTATTTTTTGGGATTTTTCTAGAATTTTTAGAATTTTTTTTAAGACGGTTTGCCAAAAGGGCAAAACCGTCATTTCTGGAAAGACCGGGGGGTCAAATGACCCGAAACGGGCCATGGCCAATTGAATATAGCCATTTCCTATTTTCTGGAATTTTTTTAGAATTTTTCTGAATTTTCCGAATTTTTTTGAATTTTTTTTATGATTTTCTATTTTTATTGAATTTTTGAATTTTTTATTACTATTATTATTTTATTCGAAAACCGGAGATCGGACCGTCTGGGACAAGCCACGTGGCGGCTTCCTAACCGTTCGATCTAAACCTATTTAATTTATTACCGAAAATTTGTATCCATCGGTCGGCCCACGAGTCGCCACGTGGCGGATTCTGGATCATCCGATCCTTAGCATGATCGGACGAGCGACAGATCGCCACTTGGCGCGCTCTTGACCATCAGATCTATAAATTTTTATTTATCCGAAATTCAATTAGAAAAATCGAAGATTATTATTTTTTTTAATTTTCAAAATTCCCAGATCGCGACACGTGGCGATGCCACGGCCGTCCGATCTGGGCTTTGATTTATTCGGCCCAGGGCCCGCCAACGCTGACGTGGCAAGCCACGTCAGCGTTGACCCGCTGACCGGTTCAGTCCGCCGGAGAGGACGACCGGCGACTCGCCGGAACAGTGATTATTCCGGCAAAGTCGCCGGAAAGACGCGAACCGAATCAAAACCTAGTATTTCTTCCCCATTCAAACACCCATCGACTCCTTAAGGCTTCAGCAGCAACATCCGAACAAAATAACAGCCGAGAACACATCGAAAATGACCGGATCGAACTTCCGATTTCCCGGTACCCGGCGAGAGAATGTCGAGCTTCGCCCTCGCTACAAACTCAATCCTGTTTGATCATATAACCTTTGAATGAAGCTTGAGAGCTTACCTGAGTTCCCATTTGGGGGCGGCGCACGTACGAGCCTCCTCCTTTAGCTCCCGATCGGAACTGCAGCTGGCGAAGCTTCAAGGCGAGCTTCCCTCATGGTCTAATGCAAAGTATTGGCACACGGAGCTGAGGATCGACTCTAATGAAGCTTAAGGATGAAATGCGCGTGAGAAGGCGTTGGGAAGTGCTCGGCCGGGAACCAAAAATAAAATGCACAATTTGGCATTACATCGAGCATGTGGAGTGCATCCTCAGAAAGTTGATAAATGGCTTCGTTGAAGCTCGACGAGGAATACCGAGCCAAAGCGACTATTGGATACTTCTATATACACCGTTAGGAGGGTTGGATACTACCGGTTCTGGTCCGACTCGATTGAAATCGAGCCGGACCGAGGAACCCTGTTCAACAGCACAAAAACAGGGCAAAACAGGGGGGCGGCACTGACCTGGCTTCGCCGGCGACGACGGCGGCTCGAGGTGGTCCGATCGCCCTCAGCCCAGCTTCCTTGAGCTCCTGCCTCCCTCGCCAACTCTCCTGTTCTCAGATTCTCCTCTCTTTCTCCCTGGCCGAGCTCTCCTCCCTTTTCTTCTTTATTTCTTTTTTTTTTATATGTGTGGCCGACCGGCTCTGGCCACCACGGCCGTCGACCATTTTCCCTTTTGTTCCCCACTTCGCTTGTCCCTTTTCTTAAACAAAACGAACTCGTCCAAGTTCGGTCGCCATTCCCTACTTTTCCCGTTTGATGTGCATTTTTTTGGGCGACGGTGGGTCTGCAAGTGCAGACCCGGTCGGACCGGGTCGGGTCGGGTCGGGTCTGACCCGACCGGCCCGGTTCGAACAAATCTTGACAAATTGGCCCCCAAATCAACCTCTTTTCATGAAATTGGTGGCAAAATCGGACTCCTAGACAAGTTTTCTATCAAATAGGGGTATTTCCGTGAATCAATTGATTGAAATTTAATGAAAACCCCAAATTGCCCTTGAGATCCGAAACTTAATTTCGCTTAATCGAAGGTCCAAATGATCGAATTGGCCCAAATTGAGGCCACCAATGGATTCAGCATGATGAAACCCATAGGGCAGAGGTGTTTAATTTTAATGGGTATGCCCGTGTGAAATTTAATTTCGAAATTTGTGAAACCGGGGACTAAATTGAAAGATTTTTGTGCAATTAGGCCCTTTTGGTTAAAATTGATCAAATTGGAGGGCAAATTGACCTAATTGCACTTCAAGACTTTATAATCCAATGTCATAGCTTATACAAGGTGGGAATTGAAAATTAAAAGACTCGAAAGGGATTTTTTGGGCTCAGTTCGGGTTTATGTTTGTGAAGGAACATAGTGACCCAAGCCGAATTTTCAAGATTTAAAGTGACACACTTGAAGAGGAAATTAAAACAAAATTATTGAATATTTTTGTACATTTTTCTGACCACGAATGGTATTTTTCTGATTTTTGGGGTATTTTTAATAATTAAATAAATTCGAAAAATATTAAAAAATACCAAAAAAAAATTTTTGTTCAAAATTGGTTCCTAAGGCCAAGCCAAGGCTTCCAAAGTTGATTTTGTGATTTTATGACTTTTTTTATATTTTTAATTAATTTTAAAGAATAAAAATCACAATGATAGATGGTCAAAAATCAGGTGTCAATAAACTTCCACTGCTTCAATAGAAACGGACTATGCCTCTACCAAGATTTTTCACTCAGTACTCTTTCTCTGCTTCACTCTCTCTTACGGGATTCACTAAGGTGCTTTTAGACAAACAATGAAGCTCACTTTGAATGAGGTCTGTTCTTTCTTGGTTCTCTTCCGTTCTTTGAACTTCGTGCTCTTTATAGTCCTCGTCCTCCAAGCTCCCCGCTGGACAGATCCACTCCGAGGATCAATCACTAAAACTAGCAATTGGTCGATTGACAAAGATCACTAGTCGTTTACGGTAAGATACACCAGAAATTTGGAAAGATATATTCGTCCATATAAATATATCGAAGACCTTTAAATAAAGAATCTAATTAAGGTATTTGCCTAAACATTGGATTGGCAATCAAGATAACCTTTGAAAGGAAAACCTTTAGGAAATCATTTTGATTGACACAATGACGATATGACTTAGCATCGAAATCTTTTTCCAGATCATTGACCGTTAGTGGGGAAGTTTGATCTGCTACGACAGAAAATAAGATTTAGTCGGAATATATAATCGAAGTATGTGAACGTCCACCCAATGTGCCTCTGCCATATGGTTTGCCTGCTTCTATCAAGATGGATATGTTAGGGATAAACACAGTGACATACATATCCTTCAAGTTCAACCAAATTCTATTTATCAAGACATGAATGGTTTTGTTTACATCAAAATCAACAATAATTTTGTAACAGATTGGAGTGCAGGTGATGCCGCTTAACTAATGTATAATTTGCGAAGTTTTCCTAAATCGATCAACGACGATCGAGGCCGTCGGAACTAGTAATGAACCCTCGCAATTAAATGACAACCAAAGTCGTTTTATCTTGAGTCGTCCTAAGTGTGACGAGAGTCACAGAGTCGATATGCGTGACGTCTACAAGAGCCGCCCGTTAGTTCGAGATAAACTGAAGATATGATCGACGAGAAATCGATCATGAAATGGAAGCTCGAATTGGCAATTGGAAACGAAGAATTTAAAAATTAGGAAAGGATTTGACGTCGCCTCGCCAATGGGCATTCAAAATGAGAAAAATGAAGTTTCGGATGAAAAGTGCCAAATGACCGTTTTGCCCCTTAACCTTTAACCTTGGCCTTAAGTTTATTAGAAGGGCAAAATAGTCATTTTGATCCTTGGAGCTGCCGAAGACTTGGATAAGAAGGAGTCAAAGATGGTCAAATACAAGTTGGACAAGTATTTACAAGACGACAAGTGTCGTCCTTAGATTGGCCATGCATTAATTGCCATTAAATGAAATCTTGACAAATTTGGCACCAATTATTTATGGAACACCTCCCCTAGCTCTCTTTGGTTGTGCTCTCTTTCCCCCATCTCCATTTCCTTCAACTTTTCCTTCTTTTCCTCTCTAGCAAGAAACTGCTCCAGAAGACAGATTCTACCCCTTCTGTTCGGTGTGCCCAAGCGCCACCTCCGGCTGTCGTCTTGTCGTCTCCGACCACCAGAAGCTAGATAAATGTGTCCTTGACTAGTTCCAAGTGGAATTTTGTCATTTGTATAATTTTTTTTAATCGGTGTGAGTCCGAGACCAAAACCGGACGGAATCCGCGCGAGCTGGGGTAATGCTTTCGTTTACCCTCTAAAAGGCTTCGTTTGTCTTCAAATTTTCCGTGGGAGCTTCATAATATATGGTACTCAAGTTGGATGAGCTATGGCCACAAGTTTGGTGGTGTTAAAATAGGTTTTCATGGCTCATTATGAGTGATTAAAATTGGACAGATTCTGATCATTTGCGCGTCGAAAGGGAACGGGATGAACGGAAGACCAAAAGAGGTGTTTTTGCTCCAAAACTCTTGGTGAGCCTCCTTAACACATATATTAAAGTTCTAGCAAGATTATTTTGTGAGAAATTGGGACATAGGGATGAGTTTTGAATTGATATAGACGGTTTGGATCAAACCAGTTTTTGTGGCTATTGCCCTGTTCTGGCCGAACTTATTGGGGGTTCTTTGATGGGTATTTTGACTTCAAAATGACTCAATAGGCTACTCAAAATGTTGATTGAGGTGTTAATGGGAAGTGTGTGAAGTGGATTGAGAATTAGAAGTGATTTAAGGGCTGTTGAGGTGAAAAACGTGAAGTGCCCACCGATTCGTCCACAACGCGCACTGATTTTGAATTGAGTCGTTCTAAGTCGTCCGGTATCCAAATTGAGCTCCGTTTTCGCCCACATGTCTGTAAGATCTTGAAGTTTGAGATCTTGAATTTTTTTCTCAAAAAGTCAGTAGAAAAATTGCATTTTTGAGAGAATGAACCTGGTCGTGGAGCCTAGAAAAGGGGCAGATTTGGGTGGAATGAAATTATGATGACTTGCCTTGATAGAACAACATGACATGCTTAGGAGCATCAAATTAACACTGTGAAGGCTTGAGAATAAGGTGTTGAGTGTGAAATTAAAATATATGTGCAAGGGAATTGTGACATTTTGAATTTCCGCCCCTCGAGGCTTGAGATATGAAATGGAAGCTCGAATTGGCAATTGGAAATGAAGAATTTCAAAATTGGAAAAGGATTTGACTTCGCCTCGCCAATGGTCATCCAAAATGAGAAAAAGGAAATTTCGGACAAAAAATGCCAAATGACTGTTTTGCCCCTCATCCTATTACCCTTGCCTTAAGATTGCATGAAGGGCAAAATGGTCATTCAAGGACCCCAAGAAGCTGCCGAAAATGGAGGGAGAGTGGAGTCAATGAAGTCAACACTTAGATGGCCAATTATTGGACCAATGCCATGTGTCATCTCTTGGTTAAACCAAGCATTAAATGGTATTAAATACAATTTTGGTAAAATGGTCTCAATTATTTGAGGGATGTCTCCCCTTGCAGCAAAAAATTCGTGCACCCCCTTCGTCCCCCACAATTTCCTTCAATTTTCCTCTCCAATTCCTCCATAGCCACTCTGCTCTCCCGACTGGTTCTAACCTCCCTATTCGGTGAGCTCGAGCGGCACTTTCCAGCGTCCTTTTGAAGTGCTCCGACCACCAGAGGTAAAATCTATGTGTCCTTGACAAGCTCCAAGTGGAATGTTTTCATTTGGTTAAGTATTTTTACCTGTGTGAGCCCGAGACCAAAACCAGACGAAATCTGCACGAGCTGGGGTAAGGCTACGGTTTACCCTCCTAGAGGCTTCGTTTGTCTTCAAATTTTCTATGGGAGCTTCATAACATCTAGTACTCAAGTTGGATGAACTTTGCCGCAATTTTGGTGGTGTTAAAATAGGTTTTCATGACTGATAGTGGATGGTTAAAAATGGACAGATTCTTACCGTGGAAGGAGTGTAAAGGAACTGAGCTGTTCGAAGCTTTTATGGTGTTATTTCTCTCCAAGTTTTTTGGTGAGACTTCTAAACTTCTTGTATGAGGTATTGGCAAGTTGGTTTTGAGAGGAATTTAGGTTAAGAGGTGATTAAAGGGCTGTTAGGGGAGAAAACGTGAGGCGCCGTTCAGTCTGCCCATAACGCGCGCCGATTTTGAATTGAGTCGTTTTAAGTCGTCCGGTATCCAAATTGAGCTCCATTTTCACCCACGTGTCCGTAAGATCTTGAAGTTTAAGACCATAGAATTTTTTCTCAAAACGTCAGTAAAAAAGTTGCAATTTACGTGAGACTGAACCTGGTTGTGGGGGGCTCAAATTGGGTGGTATTGGTGAATTGATATTTTGGACGACTTGCCTTACTAGAATGGACCTTGGCATGCATAGGGGAATTTATTTAATACTGTAATGACATGTGGATAAGGTCTTGTGTGTGTTATTGAAGTGGTTGTGCAAGGGAATTGAGAAATTACCGAGTTTCGATGTGGTTTTCCTAGGCACGCCGTGAGAGCCATGTTTGGCCGTGAGCTTGCTGACCTAGGAGGGTCGTTTGAGTTGAATTGTTAGCTTGATTAACGAGGTAAGTGTTCTTTAAACTTTTACTTGAACACTAGGACACTGCTGGATAGATTGATTGGATGAATGGACTGATTGGTGAAGTGTGTGGCTTAAAATTACTTGATGCAATAGTGTGATGATTATATTATGATTGATTGATTCATGAGTGCATATTCATGTGATGCCTTGATGCGTTAAACGCGGGGCTTGAGTAAATCCTGAGGCGTATTGACGGGGGATTTGACCTGAGGCATATTGACGCGGGTCTATGAATGGCAAGTGGTGTCCTGAGGCGTATTGACGTGGGATTTGACCTGAGGCATATTGACGCGAGTCTATGAAAGGCAAGTGGTGACCTGAGGGGTTATTACGCGGGTCCTGAGAAGCATTATGTAGCCTGATGCGTTATTACGCGGGCACTTATATTGAGAATTGAGTTCCATGATGATGATGGCCGGACATGAGTGTGTGAATTGAGCTTGGCATGCTTATTTTGTTGAGAAATTCACATGGAACATGACTGAATGAATGATGTGGGTAATGGAAAGTCATGTTAGCGTGCATGTTTATATGGTAGTGGCACTTGATTGATAAAGGCACTCGAATTAGTAGGCCTCAGATTGGCAAGTGAGTGATTAGTTAATTGATTTCTTGACCTTGTGAATTGAAATGGCCAGAGTGCGCTGATGCAAATAATTGGCCAGAGTGCCCCTGAGAAACACATCGCGGCCCGGGAGCCCCTAGCGATGAGGATTGTGATATCATTGTAATAATCCTGAAATTATGAATTCATTCCGTGATAGCTTGTGAAGCTTGGTCTTAATAAGAGTGATGTGCTTAACTATGATTGTGACTCATGCTAATTATATGAGATATTTGATGTTTGAATAACATGTGCCAATGCCAAGATGAGCTTCTGCATATTGCTTTGTGGCATAGTCTGGGGGGGACTGGCGGTCAGGTCTAGGTTTAGGGTTCGCTTACTGAGATTTATATCTCACCCCGTTGGGGATTAACATTTTTTCAAGTCCCAGGCGAAGGTACATCAAAGGTCATCAAGATTTGATGTTTGAGGAAGAAAGTATAGGATGTGGATTCATATATTGTGCACTACTTCCTGTCCTAAGTCATCTGAATTTTGTATATGTGTGGAGATGTATTCTCGCTTCCATCTATTTGTCGGACTTTATGAGTTGTAACCCGAGGGATCCTGGGAGTCAATTGAAGGATCAGGGTTTGGGGCGTGACAGGAATTGAGAATCGGATGAGTTTTGATGTGGAATTGGTGAAATTCTCTAGGACCGTGCGTGATCCTTGTTGGCTGAGGGCTTGCTGAGTTAGGTAGCTCATGGAATATGCTAGCTTGCTTGAGGAGGTAAGTGTTCTCTAAACTTTTACTTGAACACTAGGATGCTACTGGATAGATTGGTTGGCTTGAATTGATTGTTTGGCGAAGCCTATGGCTTGAATTGCTTGATGCAATTGTATGGTGTTTATATGGTGATATGCCTTGTGATGTAAGTGGCTATTGAGCCCTAGTTTCGTGTGAATTGGCTATAGTGCCTGTGCTATATAAGCTGCTATAGTGCCGATGTTATATGAATGGGCTATAGTGCCCCAACGATCAATTGGCCTGTGGCCCTAGTGGTATCAGTTGGCTGTGAGCCCTGAGTAAGAATGACGATACTGATTGGCCTGTGGCCCCGGTGGTATCAAGTGGTTACGAGCCCCAAAAGTACCGATTGGCCTGTGGCCCCGGTGGTATTAAGTGACTGTGAGCCCTAAAATGATAATTGACTGTGAGCCCAAAGGTACCGATTGGCCTGTGGCCCTGGTGGTACCTGATGATATCGATTGGCCTGTGGCCCCGGTGATATCAATTGGCAAGGGTGCTAGAGAAGTACATTGCGGCTGAGAGCCAATTGAGGAGTGGTTGTGAAAATTATGATGCTTATGTGTATTGGTTTATGTGCTATGTGTTTTGAGCTTTTGTATATTGCTTTGTTGTGTAGTCTGGTGGGACTGGCGGTCAAGTCTAGGTTTAGGTTTCACTTACTGAGATTATATATCTCACCCCGTCGTGGGACAACATTTTTTTTCAGGTTCCAGGCGAGGAAGTAGGGCTTTTTTCCAAACTAAGTGTAAAAAGAAAAGTATTTACCAAAACGGGTGTCTTTTTTTTTTTTACCAAACCAGGGGCCGCTCGGCAGTCTTAGTGCCCAGCGGCCCCCCGGTCGGCAGTCAAAACGCCGGTCGGGGTTCGCCAGTCCCGATCGGCAGTATAACTGCCGATCCGGGTACCCGCTTGGCAGTATAACTGCCGAGCGGGTGCGACCCTTTTTTTTATTATTTTTTTGTTGCCGAGCTGGAGCAACTTTACTTACATTTCACTAATGCAGCATAAGAAGTGGAGGTGTGCCTGTGATATTGTTTGTAATGGTGCAGTGCCACTGAGCCAAAAATTTGCTAGGATAACATTTCGTCGCTTATAAGTGAGCGACAAAATCAAATTTTGTCGCAAATAAGCGACAATATTCTTATGACACGGAATATAATTTCTTCGTTGCTAGTTTTGTCGTAAATAAGTGACGAAATCAAATTTCGTCTGCAGATCATCCGCAGATCATCTGCACCTTGATCAAAGGTACATATGCAGCTTTATACAGCAAATGGTCTCCACCCAACCAGATATCAAAATCAAGACAATGATGGCGGAAATTCAAGATAAAATGAACTTCCAATCTACTTACCGTAAAACCTGGATGGCCAAGCAAATGGCGATTGCCAACGAATTTGGAGGGTGGGAGGAGTCATACGGTAGGTTGCCGAAGTGCATGAACGCAATTGTGAAAGAGAATCCGTGTTCTCATTTTGTGATTGAGCGCAAAATGACCGAGAATCAGAGCTTCCCGGCTTTCGACCGGATGTTTTGGACCTTCAAGCAGATGATTGACGGTTTCAAAGCATGTCGTCTTGTGATATTTATTGATGGTACTTTTTTGTACGGGAAATACTTTGGAACGCTCCTTTGTGCGGCCTCACTCGATGGAAACAATCATAATTTTTCATTGGCATTTGCAGTGGCCGAACGGGAAAATGGTGACAATTGGCGGTGGTTCATGGATATGTTGCGAAGATATGTCACCAGAAGGGATAACATTTATGTGATATCAGACAGGCATCCCGGAATTCGACAAGCAATGGAGACAGAACACTGGCGTCCTCTACATGCCCATCATAGATATTGCATTCGTCACATTGTCAGCAACTACAAAAAGATGTTCAAAAATGACGATGGCAGAAGACATCTCGAGATGGCAGGTAAGCATTACAATTCGAAAATTCAAATCAATTACGTGTTCACAAATGTTACCACAATGTGCTAACTATTGTCCTAATGTGCAGCTTATGCGAGTGAACCGCGTAAGTTCGATAACCTCATGACCCGAATTAGGCAGTTCGATCCACCTACTGCTGAATGGTGTGATCGGATTCCAAGAGAGAAGTGGACGATGGCGTACGATGGAGGAAAGAGATATGGGTCGATGACCACAAATTTAGTTGAATCAGTGAACGGCATGCTGAAATCCATTCGTGGTCTCCCAATAACGGCCATGGTCGAGAAGATATTCTACATGTTGTCACATTATTTCAACACGAGGAGTAATACGTACACGATGCAGCGGGCCAGCGGATTTGTATATACACACTTTGCAGGTGAAACGCTCCGAGAAAACGGTGAAAAAGAGAAGAAGCATCACATCATATGTTTTGACTCTGAAAGAGGGGTTTACGAAGTGAAAAATGGATTTAATAGAAGCAGAGGATGTGGGGGCAACAAACACAAAGTGTGCCTAGACGTCCGAACGTGCATTTGTGGGAAATTTCAACAATTGAAAATTCCTTGTTCCCACGTACTTGCAGCGTGCCAATTTCATTCAATTGATCACGAACCATTCGTCGATGAATGCTATAGGTTGGAAAAAACCATTCAATGCTATCCGTACATGTTCAATCCGTTAGGGCATCCAGCATACTGGGATGAGGTTAATGAGGAGCCATTGGTGCCAGACCGTCGCCGTATTAGAAAGAAAGGAAGGCATCGTGCGTCCCGTATACGTAATGAGATGGATTTTAAAATGCCAAGGGGTAGCAATTCGCGAAACTGCTGCGGCATCTGTGGAAAATCAGGGCACAACAGACAAACGTGTAGATTCAGATCGGACCAAGCATAGATCACGGTTGTGTCATTTATGTAGATTTTTCTGATGAAGCTTTTGTAATATTATAATATCGTTGAACAATCATAATTTTCGTGTCAACAGCTGTTGACACCTGATTTTTGACCAAGTCTTTTTCAGTTTTATTTTTTGAAAAATCACAAAAATTCATAAAAAGTCAAAAAATTACAAAATCAACTCTGGTGGCCTTGGCTAAGCCCAAGGGACCGTTTTTGAACAAAAAATAATTTTTCATATTTTTTTAGTATTTTTAGAAAATAGGAAAATACTCAAAAAAAATCAAGAAAATAGCATTCGAGGCCACAAAAATATGGAAAAATATTCAATATTTTTCTTTTTAATCCCTTGTATTTTTGACCTCAAAAAAAGTTCAAAATCAGATTCAATTATGGGTGTTCCTTTGTAAACAATACTATTGAATTTGAGAAAAAAATATCCATTGAGTCTTTTAATTTGCAATTTTGGTATTTTCTAGGATCTTGACATCCATTCTAACTGTCCCTTATTGCAATTTAGCCCAATTGTTTATACAAATTGTTCAATTGCACAAATTTGGCAAGATTACATACTAAAATTGCATTTTTAGTCCTTGAAAATGAGCATAATTGAAATTACTTTCAATTCAAGAGCTATCATTGCAAATTAAACATACCACCCAATGGGTTTCACCATTTTGAATTGATTGGCACATGTAATTTAACCCAATTTGATCATTTGGACCTTCAATTGCATAATTCCCCAATTTGCAATTAAAAGGAAATTTGGGGTTTTTGTTGAAATTGATATGAACTTTTGGGCGAAATCACATTTTTTGATAGAATTCATGCCCTAAATTTGATTATGAGGTTCAATTGCAAAAATTTCCCGTTAATTTGGATTTAATTTGAGAAATTGTAAGTCGATACCGGTTCGGACCGGTCTGACCGCCGGTTGGACCGGTCGAGCCGGTCCGCTAGAGTGTCTTCTTCTTCATCAGGCCTGTGCACGAGTGAACAATAGAATATGTAATTTCAAAGAGAAAATTGATCGACAAATCAACTACAATTGGAGAAGTACTGGTGGGCGTTTTGTTTTTTGACTCGAGACCTTTCGATCGAGACCAGCCCCGAAACAAATGGCCGCCGGACGAGCTCCGGCGAGGTCAGTCAAAGCTGCGGTACCTGCAAAAGTTAGCAAATACCAAACGCAAGCCAAATACGTGCCAAATTCGCGCAGGATAAGACCCGCCGGAAGACCAAACAGGATCAGACGAGATGCCCATCGCCCCCGACGCCGATTGAGCCTAAAATCTCGTGATGGCATGTGCCATTGGACTTTGTTAGTCCCATGGTTTGGCGCAAAAAAAAAGATCAAAATGCTATATAAGCCTATGGGGGACTTTCAGTTAAGGAGGTTGGTCGATTCAGTTGGTGGAGGACGAACTAAAACGTGCGAGAGAGAGAGAAGGCGAGAAAAAGCTCGTTCTCCGGCCCTTTGCCGTCGAGAACTCGAGCTCAACTGCAAGACGCCGGTTGGGCCGTCCCCGGCCAGACCAAAGCCAGAAAAGACAGTTCGAAGTTCGCCCAGACCGCCAGAAAGCGATCGCCGCCGGCCGCGCCCCGCGAAATCGCGAGAACAGGTAAGGCCGAGCTTCGATTCTTGAACTGAGCTTCAATGGCGGTTCTAGCATTTCTTGCCTATTCTTTCAATTACTATGTGCGTTTTACTCCTTGAACATTACTGACCATTGTCGCATATCTTGTTTGCATCGATTTTGTCTTAACACACCTAATCGAGTCTTCCAATCCAACCTCCATTGTCGAACCACTGTTCATCTTTCCCCAGCCAAATCTGGGCCGAGCGAGCTCAATCGGAGCTCGAGGTGAGTTTTCTGAACCTCCACTGGTGCTGTTCTGTGATTGAATTGCTGCGATCTTAGATAAATTACGCGATCGAACTCCCATGGCCATACTCGGCACTTTGCATGATTCTTGCGATTCTGTGAATAAAATGTTACGATTCCTAGATATGTTAAAATAGAGGTCATCGCGAGTCGATTGCCGCCGATCTCGCTCCAATCCGCTAAGATTCCACCGTCGGATCATCGCCGGGGAGTCGTGGCCGTTCGTTCAGCAATGGTCGCGAGGTTGAAGACGATGCCGACCTGGCAGGTCAACGAGTCAAAGCTCTTAGGTGGCGGTAGATCATTGGTCCACGTGTCAGTACAGTCAGCTCGGCCGTTGGAGGTTGTTGTTCGAACGGGGAGATCCAACGGTCGAGGTTAATCGAGTCCAACAAATAGTGGCCGTCCGATTAGAAATTAGGATAATTCGAAAATGATTTTAAATCGGAAATAAAAAATAATGGAAACGGCGCCGTTTAGATTAGTAATAGCGCGGCGTCGTTTAGGTTAGTATGAATGGACGGTCTAGATCTAGTCCTATGTTTTAATCGTGGCCGTAGGTTCAAGTTGTTAGATCAGACGTCCCTGATCAGGTCTTCGTTTAATCCAGGCCGTAGATTTTAGTCAAATGATCCGATGGTTGTAGATTAGCCATGCGTTTCGATGAGGACCGTCGGATCAGAGTTGATAATTCGAAAATAAATAAAAGGGCGAATACGGCGTCGTTTCGGTTTCAGGCTTCGCGGGTTCGGGTCTAGGCCGGGTTCCGACCCTAGTGGGTCGGGTCGACCCGGTCCGAATCACATTTTTTAAATAAAAAAAAAATCAGAAATGATTTAAAAAATAAAAACAAATCAGAAAAATCCTAGAAAATCCAAAAACAAAATGCTAGAAAATTCCAGGAAATTCCAAAAAATGTGGAAAAATTGTGGAAAAATCCTAGATACTCCAGAAATCCCCAAAAATCGAGGATCGACCATAGACAACTGGTTAACCCTATTTTTGGGGGTTTCTTATCCGTTCTTTCGAGACTCGACGACATTACCCTTTAGGGGTAAGTCGCCTCTGCTGTGTATGCCACATAAAATCGATAATGCCAAGGTAAGAATTAGGGTTGGGTAGGCGACCAATTCTTTGGTTTGGGTTTTCGAGTCCGGCCTCTTTTCTCAAAATGACGATTTTGCCCCTTATTGGGAAAATCGTCTTTCTTGTTCCGATCGAGTTCTTAAAATTACTTAAAGTTAGGGTTTGGATCAGGTGGACGACCAACCCTAACATTTGAGATTTTCAGTTCTCATCTTTGTCCAAAATGATGATTTTACCCTTCCGAGGGTAAAATCGCTTTTTAACTCCAGAAAAATCCTGGAAATTCCCAAAAAATAGGAAATGGATTGGATTGATAGCTAATCCTATTTCCCCATCTTTTGACTTTCCGATTCATCTAAAATGACAAATTTTTCCTTTTTGAGGAGAATTGTCCCCGAATTGTTCAAAATTACGATTTTGTCCCTCATGGGCAAATCATGCCAAAATCATTCTTAAGCCTTGATTGATATTTCTCTAGGCTAATAGGGCCTCATTAGGGATGCCATGCTGCTTTCATGTGTTTTATCCGCATCTACTGGATCCTTGATTTGCGCACTTATTTCTATTGATTGTGATTGATAGGGTAGTAATTCCCATCTGCATGAACCCCTAGATTCAGGATCTGTACCCCACTCGTTTGTATGAAATTCTAGGATCAGATAAACCATTCAGCTTAGGTACCGATGGGGCGTCAACTTTGACAGTTGGCGTAACTAAGTCCCCGAACCCACTTCTCTGGTTTCCGCAGAATCGAATAGACCACTCCCAACTATTCGATAGGGTTTCCGATCGTACCCTCCACGAAACGATTGGTGGCGACTCCTTGGCATGTACATTCATCACATGTCACTAGACCACACTGAAGGTCGACCATGTATATCCAGCAGTTGCGATTTAGGTAATGGACCTTGGGAGAGGCCCGCGTCCGATCAAGCCAACGATCGAGCGGCCAATTAGCCCGCTCCGCCTCGAGGGAGGGTTGCGACAGACTGGCGACTCCGCTGAGGACATATTCTAAGTCAGAATCTCTGGTTTCGCAGACCAGAAGACTTGAGCCGATTAAAAAGTTGTTTGGTTTCTCTGACTTTATTTTCTGCAGATGCTCTCGAAGGTGAGGTACGTACACTAACCATTGTGTTATATGTTTTTGCAGATTGGAGAAATAAGGGGTGGAGTGATTGTTGACATTTTTTCATGCAGGTTGGAGTTGGGAATGTATGTTTATTTTTATGCACATACTAAAGCGGTGTTTTGATAGAAACTGCTGTGCATGACTTTGCATTGTGATGATCACGACACATTGCACACACTGGCGGTCAAACACGACTGCAACCACCCCTAGGTTACCTTAGATAGGGAAAGGATGCGAAAAGGATCTTGTGTTTGATGGCACTTGAGACTTTCGTACTCGTTCCCGCTCACCATCTGCATTGGCGATGTCTAGCCCTCTTGGGTAGGTACCCTTGGGGAGGAATCTGCCTCGTGTGGATCGTGGGAGCCTGAGCCATAGGTTCCTCACCTGATTTTGATTTCTTAGAGTATACCCACTTGTCTCATGTGCATGTCTTTAGATGGTTGGTATACCTAAAACCACCCATTGATACAGGGGGACATTCCACATTCCCCCAAATATGGTTGGTAAGGCATTTATTTCCGATGTACTTTACTACTCTCTGCTCCATAACATGATTCATACATTATATACATATGCATTCACATCATGCAAATCGCTCAAGTGACTAATTGAAACAGCAATGGTAATAGGTTAGAATGTCGCTGTTCCCTAAGAGCTCGACAGAATTGGTGACCTTCGAATATCTGGGGAAAGTCACTCGCCTCGGACCAAACACAAGGCTACACTTCACTAGATTCGTGCATGGTCGGGAGCTGACTGGACGTAAGTTGGGATACGCCGAAGATTGCCAAACCCGTTATTATGTCGATAACCTCAGATTCAAGCGACAAGCGGACGAAATGTTTAAGGACTATCTGGAGATGAAGAGGCAGCGTTGCAACCAGTTGGCCAGAGAAGCATATGCCCGTCGGAAGGCTGAACTACTGGCCAGAGAAAGTGTGCCCATAGTCACTTTTTGGGGAAGAAAGAGGCGCCCCGCGACCAAGACAAAACCGAAGCATATCACACTCAAGAAGGCGAAACCCGAGAAGACTCCTGAAGTCGTTGTACCGTGGACCAGAGAATGGTCAGAGGAATTACAGCCTCTCGGCCAAAACACTGAAGACGACTCCCTTACACTTGATTAGAGGAAAACTCCCGACCAACTGTCATTTGGATAGACCCCTAGGAAAAGAGTGATTTAGACCCTCACATTCCAACGGTCTTTTACAGCTTTCTTGTTTGAAAGATCTCTCTTTACCTTTCTTCCATTAAACATCTTGATTATAATAAAAGTTCACTCCACTTTGTTCTTTTGATGTATTGACCAATGGAATGTGACGTTGCTATTTTCCTTAGTCACTGAGTAAACCTGACTAAATTGCATAATTCACTTCCTTGAAATTCAAATTAGGCTTTGAGTCAGGCTTTCAAGACCTGAAAAAGGTCCTAATTTCCATTTCTTCAATTGAACTATGCAATCGAGTTAGCTCATACATATCTCATGACATCTGCACGTTCATACGTTTGAAGTAATTTCTGACGATTGACTTTTCAAAATCATTTGCATATTTTAGACTTGATGGGAAAGAATGATATTCAAGTATTCAAAATCCCCCGGGCCGAACTCCAATCATGGTGGGACAGCATGGGCGAAGCTAGCCAAAAGTATGCTAAATCACGACTAGGATACCTACTAGACCTGCTGAAGATTGAGTGTCCACCTGCCTTTATTCAGGCCATGGCGCTCTACTGGGATCCTACCACCGCTACATTTTGCATGGAAGGACTATAGATTACTCCCACTATCGAGGAATATAGCGCCGTCATCAGAGTTGGGTTCACTCCTACGCTCGTCCGACCTCCTATAGGATTTGAACCCCTGAGTCAGGTGGCTGAATTCCTCGACACAGGCCTGAATGAAGTCAAAGCAGATGCAAAAAGAAATTCTGGACGAGTCTCCTTATCTTTCCTTATAGACCGATTTTCCCGCCTCCCTACTGCTAAAGGAACCAAATCTGGTAGAGCCTTTGTCTTGGCATTCTTTAGCTTTGTACTATTCCCGATCTCATCTGTCATCTTTGACCCTATCATTGCTGTAGTAGCTAGACAAGTCTGTTGTGGGTGGGATTACTCAAATATCCTCCTTGCCGAGACATTCCTTTCCTTAAATCGCTTCAGAAAAAATAAAAAGGGAATCTTTAGAGCCTCTAGTGATCTTCTGTATCTGTGGTTCACTTCCCATATCAGACAATTTCGCATTCGCATGGGTTTCACTGAAATCAGCCCCGATGCGCACCCTCTTAAAACCTTTGTCAGAACCCATACACGTGTTCCTAAGTTCAACTTCATAGAGTGGAAAAACTTCCTTAAAATCCTAAAATCCGAACAACTCCGATGGCGGCTAAGGTTGCCAACGCTGAGCAAAGTCAGATTGATCTGCGATAACGGGGGTCCAGTCCCTTTGCTAGGATTCACGGGC
The DNA here is from genome assembly GCA_021437785.1 of Rhodomyrtus psidioides. NCBI lineage: Eukaryota > Viridiplantae > Streptophyta > Magnoliopsida > Myrtales > Myrtaceae > Rhodomyrtus > Rhodomyrtus psidioides. Next base: position 12,723,798 of record JAILYB010000003.1, on the reverse strand, counting down.
GCTACCACATACTATCCAAGGAGGGTGATTCGACAGTTTGGAGCTCTACAGGAGATCCCTTCTCCAACGCAACCTGGTATCTTTTCCTTTGACTTACCAAGCCAGACCCTCACAGAGGAGGAGAAGAGACAGTTTGAAGCCAAGGTGGCATCCATCATACGCTCTTTGAAGAATTCTCAGGCTGAAGAAATAAGTTGGCCAGAAAACATGACTCGTGAAGAAAACATTCATAGAGCCACCGCAGAATGCATTCAACACTTCAAAGCGACCCGACGAAGCCTTGTCGAGTCCTACATACCCGAATACATCGTGCCGTACGTACCTGGAATAGAGCCGTACATACCCGAAGACATGGGACCACTGTCATATTCAGAAGACGAGGAGTCCCAGACTGAAGAGGGGAATCCATACTGGGATGATGAGGATACCTTAGGCCCCAAACGTCCTAGACTTGAATAGGCTATTCTGTCAAGTGTAAAATAAGCAAACATTGTGATATCTTCTCATACATTCTCATTTCTGTTAGATACTATCTTGGACACATGAGCATGAATATGAACATGTTTTGCGAATCCATAAAAATTATCGTCAGAAATTACGTCTCTTTTAATTTCATGAATTCATATCAGGAAATGACTAAAAGAACTACTTATGTGAGGCTAAGGTTCACAAGGTAGCCCCTTTTTCTCATCTACTAACAAGAAGCATGCAACTGAAAGAATTAAACTGCTTCTTTCTGCCAAAATAAGCGAAGCACTCACTAGAAATCTTTTTGAACAGGTACACTCTCATCACGGAACTGCCAACACATCGTTTCCGTACTCGCCTTAAGACAAGAATGGAGCAGCAAGAATTGACTCCGCGCGTGGGCATGTTGGAGTCTCAGATGACTGCCCTGGCAACTATGATGGCTGATATTAAGGCCATGCTGGAGGCCACCCAAGCTAAACAGACAACAGCCCATAATCAGAACAACTCAGGCCCTTCTACGGTACCTGATGTAGCAGATAGAGAGGTAACAAGGGATACCCAACATACAGAGGATGATGTCCATGAACCAAACAGCCGATCACAACCAAAGGCCTCGCCTGTTGCTATCAACCTCGAGAGGGAGGAGAAGGGGAAGCAGACCATGAAAACTAAAGCGGAGGCTAAAAGGCTGGCCAAAATCGAGGAGTTCTTGAGCAGTCAAGGTTACGAGTTAGCCCGCTTCGACAAGATATCTCCTTTCGCTAAAGTAGAGACTTCTCCTGATTATAAAGGGCCAGAGTTTGTAAGGAAATACAATGGGACAGGTTGTCCCCGAGCACACCTCAAGTATTACCTGCGCAAGATGGCGCACTATTCAGATTATATTCCGCTACTAATGAACACATTCCAAGAGAGTTTGGTGGGCCCCGCTCTGGCCTGGTTCATTGAGCTAGACCTAGAAGATTACGATGGATGGGAGGATCTTGCAGATGACTTCCTCAGGCAGTACAAGTTCAACACGGCTACAGCCCCAACAAGAGAAGATCTTCTACGAACTTCAAAGGCGAGAGGCGAATCAATTAGGACATATGCCCAGAGGTGGCGAGCCTTGGCTACCCAAGTAAAGCCGTCAATCCCAGAAGAGGAGCTGATTGATTTATTCCTGAAAGCACTCCCCTACGAGTACTTTGACAGGCTAAACACTTCAGGGTGTCAAACATTCGCACACTTGATTAAAGTTGCCGAAAGACTAGAATGGGCCTTAAGGGAAAGAAAGCCTCATGAAGCTTCTAGAAGGCAATACCCCTTAAAAAAGGAGAGAGAATCCGGACTCGACATAGCGTTTATACCAGATCCCCACAAGCCCAAGACGTTCGGCAATTCCAACCAAGCCAAATGAGGATCGTCCTGGTCGACACCTAAAGTGCAAGAGCCTAGAAGAAAGCAACCCCATAAACAATTCTCTCAGCTCCCGAGGCCTTTATCCAAGTTGCTCCCGATGCTGCTAGAGCAACACCTGGTGGCGAAAGAACCGCCTAGGGCAAACCCCGCAAGGTATCCTGGCTTTGATGAGAGCCAGACCTGTGCCTACCATATGGGCGAGAGAGGGCATAATGTGGATAACTGTTATATCCTTAAGCTCAAAGTGCAAGCCCTGATTGATAGTCAGATTCTAAAATTTGACAATATGGCCCCAAATGTACAAGAAAATCCACTGCCAAATCATCAAGCAGTAGGGGCAATATTCTCTGAAGGGGAAGAAGACTACCTTAAGCTAAAGGTAAATGTGCTTAAGCTGACCGACCTGCTAATAACCGCTTCATCATACCCAAAAGCAGGAGCGATCTTGACTGACCAAAAGAGACTATGCATCGCTAAGATGATAAGCTTGGGGATAATGTCTGATATCACCAATGAAGAGTTCGAAGGAGTCAAAGCCTCTTTATCTTTGGAAGGTAGCTACTTCATGATCAAGACTGAGCAGGCCAATACCTGGGGTACCTCACATGAGAATCTGGTAAATAGTCTTAGGCCAGTCACTCAGTCAGAGGAAGAGTTTGAAGAAGACGGACTGGAAGCCAAGAGACGAAGTCTAGCAGACCTCAAATTTATGGCCGACGCACTTGAGAAGGGCGAAATTATAGACAACCTTGGTCAAGATTCTAGAGGGTACAACTTCAAAGTGAAATATTCGGCCCCTCCCAGCTTTTATCAGAAAATTGAAGACATCATACCGGACGGATGGGGAGGTATGGATGACCTCTCTCAACCAGAGACCTCGAAGGGCATAGAAGAACTTGACAACACCGTATCGATGATCGAAACCGTCACGACCGTGGTAATCAGGTTGGAAGAACTAGATAACCCGAGCAGGGTGGAAAATTGCCTAGTCAAGCCTATCGTGATTCGATTGCCGCAAGAAGAAGAAGGCGACACATCTAAACCAGAGATACCTCATCAGACAACTGTAACTATAAAAGTCCCCCCTGTGGAAGAATACGATCCTAAAGCAGTCCATTGGGACTATCGGACCACACAGGTAGACGCGGTAATGAGGTACGGACGATTCTATGCCCCCAGGGAGGGCGAATCCGAAAAAAGGGAGGTCTCGAAGGAAGACGCGGAAAAGCTCATATCGATCATCAAAACCAGCGAGTTTGAGGTGATAGAACAGCTAAGGAAGTTACCCGCTCAGATATCCCTATTAGATTTATTCATCAATTCTGAAAAACACAAGAACGCACTGTTGAGGATACTTAATGAAGTACATGTCCCCGAAACAATTAATGAGGTACAATTAGGGGACTTTGTGGGGACGATCCTTTTAAAAGACCAATTGAGCTTCTCTGACGAGGACTTCCCCATGGAAGGAAAAGGGCATAACAAGGCCTTGTATATTTCCGCGCAATGTAACAGAAAAAGAGTGGCGCACGTATTGATCGACAATGGATCAGCCTTCAACATTTGCCCTTTGGCTACCCTAAGAAGATTGGGAATCAATGAAGAAACAGTTAAAACATCCAAAACGGCTGTGAGAGCTTTCGACGGGATGAAGAAGACTGTGGTGGGTGAGATTGAGCTTGACGTGTCCATCGGTCCAACAAAGTTCTCTATAAACTTCCAAGTGATGGATCTGCCCAGTGCATTTGGGTTCTTGTTGGGAAGGCCTTGGATCCATACAGCAGGAGCTGTCCCTTCAAGCTTGCATCAAAAGGTACGTTTTGCAGTAGATGGGAAAGTAATTACTGTGCATGGAGAAGTCGACCTCCAGATCTACCAGAACAGTGCCATACCTTATGTTGAACCCGAAGTAAAAATAGAGGCGAGCTATCATTCCCTGGAACTGGTAGCAACAGTTCATACCCCGGCAGGGACAAGGCTAAGAACCCCCTACATCTCAGAAGTCAGTCTTCTACCAGCTAAGATGCTACTGGCATACGGATTCAACCCCGAAAAAGGCCTAGGCAGACACAATCAAGGAATAAATACCCCACTGCAGTTAAAAGCTAACCCACATAGAATGGGCTTGAGGTATCAGAAATATCACATAGATGGATCTGGCCCAAAGACAACAGGCCGAGGCCGCGGCAGAAGCCTTGGACGCTTGGGAGGCCGAAACAACCCGAATGACTCATTCATCGGTTCTCCAACTTGGAAAGGCAGGTCTCAAATGTTCAATAACCCTTTGAATGCCCACTTCAACCAGAACTCTAAATGGTTGTCTGAAAAAGATGCCACTTCACCGATAGAACCAGATCTGACAAATCCTTTTCTCAAAGATGACGCTGTGAATGTCATCATGGAGTGGTTGGACAATGGAGCCACTTCCTCTGAGTAAAGAGCCTCTTCCTTTGTCTTTAAATACTGCATTTAGAACTTTCTGCATTTTGTTGTATTTTCTTTCCTTATTGTACATATAAGGAAACGCCTTTGGATCTCTGGCCGTTGGTCCAAATAGCACATCTTGTAACGCGGCCCATCTTGCATTCAATAAAACCACGTATATTTTGTTAAGGACATATGGAGCCACGAATCAGCCCAATGATGATACCAGTCTTCCACACAGAAGCTTGAGGCCTGATTTGCCATATGATTCCTGATTTCCAAAAAAGATTTCCTTGGGGCCAGGATATCCAATGACATGAGGATTAGTCCCGTTCATACCTGTACCTATTTCAAAAACTCTTTCGAAAAGACTTTCCATGATCATACATGTCGTTCTTATGGAATACCAACTAACCATACTCATGACATTTCAGGCATATCATCTCAAACATGCATACCGGGTTGTTACGAGATTCGGACTTCTCCAGTAACCATTCTTATAGCATTGAGAAAGATGGAGACGAGGGTTATGCTTCTATCCGCAGAGATTGGAATGCTTTTGAAGAATCAACACCTCCCACTTTAGAAGAACCAATCATTGTTAACCTGGGAGACTCCGTGAATATCAAAGAGGTCAAGATCGACGGGCATTTATCCCGAAATGAAAGGTTCGAGTTCACAGAGTTATTAAAAGAATATCAAGACATTTTTGCATGGTCTTACGCTGATATGCCAGGCCTAGATCCTAAGATCGTGGAACATGCATTACCCACGGATCCCGGTGTCAAACCTGTCAAGCAAGGCAGCAGACGGATGAAGGCTGAGTTGGAGGACAAAATTAAGGAAGAAGTCATGAAGCTTCTTAGGGTAGGCTTTATTGAAGCTATCCCATATTCAGACTGGATTGCAAATATAGTCCCCGTCATGAAGAAGGATGGTAAAGTTCGGATCTGCGTAGATTACCGAGATCTGAATAGAGCAAGCCCAAAAGATGATTTTCCACTTCCTCACATTGATGTGTTGGTGGATAGCACATCAGGTTATGAATTGTTCTCGTTTATGGATGGATTTTCGGGGTATAACCAAATCTTCATGAAACAAGAAGACAGACCAAAGACTGCTTTTACCACACCCTGGGGGAACCTTTGCTACAAAATCATGCCCTTTAGATTAAAAAACGCCGGGGCTACCTATCAGAAGGCCATGGTCACAATATTCCATGATATGATCCACAAAGAAATTGAAGTATACGTCAACGACATGATCACCAAATCCAAGAAAGGACAGGATCACATACAAGTGTTAAGAAAACTATTTGAGCGCCTGCGCAAATATAAGTTGAGGCTGAACCCTAACAAATGTGTGTTTGGGGCGAGATCTGGGAAACTTCTTGGGTTCATAGTCAATAACAGGGGCATTGAGATTGACCCTTCAAAGATTCAAGCTATCCACAATCTCCCTCCACAGTAAAAGAAGTGAGAAGCCTTCTGGGGAGACTGAACTATATTGCCCGATTTATCAATCAACTGTCTGATGTGGCTAAGCCAATCTTCAAATTACTTAAGAAAGGCACGAAAGTAACATGGGATGCTGAATGCAGCAGGGCTTTCCAAATGATCAAGAACTATCTGATCACACCGCCGGTACTTGTGCCACCAATTTCTGGTCACCCATTGACCTTATATCTGACTATACAGCAAGAATCCTTGGGAGCCTTACTTGCCCAAACAAGCCCGATAGATGGTAAAGAAAGAGCCATCTATTACCTAAGTAAGAAATTCACACCATCTGAAGCAAAATATGCACCAGTCGAAAGGGCCTGTGTAGCAGCGGTATGGGTACTTCGCAGACTGAGACAGTATACCTTACACCACCACATCCAGCTCATAACAGAGAACGATCCTGTCAAATACCTCCTGGAGAAACCCGCTTTAATCGGGAAATTAGCAAAATGGCAAGTAATGCTATCTGAATTTGACATCAAGTGTTCTCCACAGAAGTCGGTTAAAGGAAGAGCTATAGCTGACATGCTAGTAGAAAACCCATCAAACGGTGAGTCTCCTGAAGTAACAAGCACAGAAGGTCAAATTCTCAACTTAGCAGAAGACAAGTGGGTCATGTACTTCGATGGTGCTGTTAATCTATCAGGAGCAGGCACTGGGGCAGTACTGATATCCCCTGATGATCAACATTACCCTGTGGCGGTAAAAATAACTTTCCCTTGCACCAACAACATCTCAGAATATGAGGCGTGTATTCTAGGCCTACGATTGGCCATTTCTATGAAGATACCTATGTTGCAAGTTTTTGGAGATTCCATGCTCATCATCCTACAGACACAGGGAGAGTGGAAGATGAAAGATGCAAAGCTCATCCCTTATCACGAATACCTTGAAGAATTGATACTTAAGTTCAAAGAAGTGTCATTCGAGTATCTATCAAGATCTCACAATCAATTTGCAGATGCGTTAGCCACCCTGGCCTCGATATTGCAAACAACTGGAGGATTGGATATAGAACCCCTAAGGATCGACATAGTTGAAAAACCAGCTTATTGTATGCTAATCGAAGAAGAATTGGATGGAGAGCCATGGTATTATGACATCAAGAATTACCTCTCGAAAGGGGAATTCCCTTAAGGATGCCAGCCAGGAGACCGAAGATACATAACCAAGATGGCCAGCAAGTTCTTTCTCAATGGACAAATTATGTACAAAAGATCCTTTGATTCTACTCTATTGAGATGTGTAGATGCCAAAGAAGCAAATATCCTCTTGAAAGAGATCCACGAAGGAATATGTGGGCCTCACATGAACGGCCACCTCCTCGCCAGGAAGATCATGCGGCTTGGCTATTATTGGATGACCATCGAATCAGATTGCTGTCAGCACGTTCGGTCATGCCACCAGTGCCAAATATACGGTGATAAGATCAATGCACCCCCAAACGAACTACATCAAATGTCTGAAGTTTGGCCTTTCTCTATGTGGGGGATAGACATGATAGGGCCTATTAATCCTGTGGCTTCAAATGGTCATCGCTTCATCTTGGTAGCGATTGATTACCTCACAAAATGGGTAGAAGCCAGCTCTTACAAGAATGTCACTGCAAGAAATGTGGCAAGATTCATCAAAAGAGACATCATATCCCGGTATGGTACCCTTCAAGCGATCATCACTGATAATGGGTCTAACCTGAACAACAAGATTGTCGATGATCTACTGGATCACTTTAGCATTCGACATCTGAATTCATCTCCTTACCGCCCACAGATGAATGGAGCAGTGGAAGCAGCCAACAAAAACATCAAGAGAATCTTGGCTAAAACAGCAGAAAACTACAGGGATTGGCACGAAAGGCTGCCCTTCGCCTTGATGGCCTACCGAACGTCGATCAGGACTTCTACGGGGGCAACTCCCTACAGTCTGGTGTATGGGACAGAAGCAGTTCTACCCGTAGAAGTCAAGATTCCCTCTTTGAGAATCTTATCAGAAGATAAACTCTCTGAGTCGGAGTATTTCAAACACAGATATGAACAGCTGAATTTAATAGACGAGAAACGTCTTAAAGCCATTTGCCATGGACAAACTTACCAGAAAAGGGTAGCCAGGGCGTTTAATCGAAAGGTCAAGACTAGAAACTTCGAAGTAAATGACTTGGTAATTAGGAAAGTTTTGCCGAGTACTACCCATCCAGGGGGAAAATTCACTCCAAATTACGAAGGCCCCTACATTATCAAGAAGATCCTCACGGGAGGAGCATTAATTCTTGTAAACTCCGAGGGAGAAGAACTGGGGTACCCTGTAAACTCAGATGCTGTGAAGAAATATTATCCTTGAAATAAAATCAGATTCCGGTCATATGCCCTACCTCGAATTGAGCCTACTCTTCATGATAGTCATTGCATAAGCATGTCATGCATCCAGGCATACATTAGCATGTGTTCAATATTGCAGGACTCAAGGAAGCAAGGTCCTCGAGAGCAAATACCAAGAATGTCCGATGAAGACAGCAGACATCAAAACGAAGAGCAGGAAATTTCAAAAGAAGGGCACAGGAACACGTTCCAAAATGAATGAAGCCAATTAGAATACATGATCAAGAGGACTTACTGTCATGATGACCAGGTACATGTCCTATTTCTCCGAAGACTGAGAATTTCAAGGAATTTTAGAACAACTTAATCATCTTGTGTTGTTAAGAGACGATGCAGATTTTCATGAATCTATCCATTTCCAGTGGAGCGCATGATCAAGGGTAAGGTGTATCGTTCTAATTTTCTGAAATTCGAGAGCATATACCGACAGATTCCTTTTATGTTTTTCAGGAATCCCTGGCCATGCTGGACAGGTAAGTATTCATTTCCCTATCTCTCAGGTTTTAAGACTGTCAGAAAATTTTTTGCTAAAATTTGAAGGCTTCTTGGAATATAGCATGCATTCAAATCTCATGTCTAGAAAGACACAAAATTCTCACGGTCATGTCATTGGCATTCATGTTTAAACTTGGAGGATATCTGAACATGATTGAAATATACATTGTGCCTCATAAATCCCCTTGGAGGGTAAATTTTGAAGAAAACAAAATGAACTTTTTCAACAAGAGTTGTTTAAACTGTTTAAAAGGATGTTTCCTCAGACAAGAGGCAAGCTGGATCCAAACACATTCCATACACACTTAAGAGATGAGTAGAGTGGTAAGGACAACGAGACCTTGACCTTGACCTACGGAAGTAGGGATTATTCGCAGTGATTACATGGATCGAGACGACAGAGGCGTTCGTTTCTTTATCATAAATACTACAGGTGACCATTGATAACCCTTTTGAACGGCGGTTTCATTCTTTACCCCTGTCAAGAACCACCCCACACTGGGGCAAACTAGAGGTACGTCCAGCGAAATCATGAGGTAAATGGTTAGAAGTTCTCTTGCTTAAACTTGCATCAATCTTCGTGTGTTGCTTGTCGTTTTAATTTCTATGGTAGTTCAAGTGCTTTAAGATGACGAAAAGCATTCGTTTCTCTATCCTATACACTTTGACCCTTTGCACAGCCCAGTTGAGCCTATACGTTCGCTTCATAAACCCGTTGGTGATCATTGCATATTCCAAGACGGAAGCGACATCACTGTTGACACCTGATTTTTGATCAGTCTTTCATAGTTTATTTTTTAAAAATTCATAAAAAATCTATAAAAAAGTTAAAAAAATTAAAAAATCATTTTTGGTAGCCTTGACCAAGCTAAAGGAACCATTTTTGATAAAAAAAAATAATTTGTCATATTTTTTAATATTTTCCAAAAATAGAAAAATACATGAAAAATGAAGAAAAATAGCGTTCGATGTCGTAAAAATATAGAAAAATAGTCAATATTTTTATTTTAATTTCCTTTTCATTTTGAACTCATAAATAGTCAAAATTCAAGTTCAATTGCATGTATTTCTTCACGACGCATAGAGTTGAATTTGGCAAAAAAATGTCATTCGAGTATTTTAATTTGTAAATTTCTACATATTTTTTAGTCTTGACGTCCAATTAGATCGACCACCATCTACAATAAATTCCCCTTGCTGAATATTTTCGTTTTTGTTTCACATGATTTCATGATGTAAAACGCCGAGTGGATCCCTAAATATAATCGGGTCGGCATGAGCTCGATAGCTCGTCCAAGACCAAATCAGGGCACGACGAACCCAATGTGAGTACTCTCGAACTCCTTCGATGCTTCCTAATGCTTTTCTTAGGTTAGATCGTGTGTAGAATGGCTAGGACAGCTAAATCATTCTTGAGCTGTGATTGATAAATAGGGCCTTACTAGGAATGTCATGTGATTTATTTGCATATCTAGATTTCTTAAGTTGCGCATTTTATTACTGATTGTGATTGCTAGGATAATCACTCCTATCTGCATGAATTTTTAGATTTAGGGTTCATACCTTACTCATCCGCATGAATCTCAGGCTAGAAAATTCAGTCAACTTAGGTACCGAAAGGGCGTCAACTCTGACAGTTGGTGTAACTAAGTCCCCGAAACCATTTCTCTGGTTCTCGCAGAATTGAATAGAAACTCCCAACTATTCGATTGGGTGGTCCAATCACACTCTAAAAAAATGATTGGTGGCGACTCCATGGCATGCACACTTAGCACATGCCACTAGACCACACTGAAAGTCGATCACGCATACCTCCGTTGCGATTTGGGTAATGGGCCTTGGGAGAGGCCCGCGTCCGACCAGACAGGACGGCCCATTAGCCCTCGAGAGCCTGACAACCTCAAGAGGGTCGCGACAGACTGGCGACTCTGCTGGGGACTGGTTCTTAACCATTTAGTGGACTTGAGCCGATTAAAAAGTTGATTGATTCTTCTAACCTAATTTTATGCAGATGCTCTCGAAAGTGAGGTGTATATGCTAACGAATGTGTTAGATGTTTTTGTAGATGGGAGAAATAAGGGGTGAAGTGCTTGTTAACTTTGTTTTATGCAGGCAGGAGTTTTGGATGTATGATTGTGTGGATGTTTATATTGAAGCGGTGATTGTTAAATAAAATGCATGTCTATTGCTTTAGCACGACACAATGAATACACACAATTGCGCCTAAAACCCCAGGCGCCCTCTTTAGGAACACAATAGAAGGAATTGAAAATGGAATCTCCGTGAGGAAAAACATGGGGTAATCCACTTTTCAATTCCGCTCACTTCGAACTATGGATTGAGTCCCAATGCAACGATAGTTGTGCAATGGAATCGGCTCTTCCCAGAATTCGAGGTGAGAACCTTGGCTTTAGGTACCAAGCCCTATCTTTTGATTTTTAGGAGTTTTCCCTCACTTGTCTCATGCGTTTGTCTATGGAAGGTTAGTATACCTAACACTGCAAAAAATACAGAGAAGCTTGATTTTCTCTTAAGTTTGGTTGGTAAGACTTTTCTATCCCTCGAACTTGTTACAGCTCTTAATCATTATATTCATTGCATAATTCCGGTGATTGGATTAAATGTCATTTTGAGGATAGATATGTGTGTTTTCCTCCCAATGTTCTTGATGGAAGATGAAGATGGTGTCATCCCATTACGAGCGCCAAGTGGACAAGAAGAGCCTAAGTATTAAGATCACATTCCTTTGTTTTATTTTTCATTTCTAGCCTTCTTGTATAGGATTTATTTTGCTGAGATCCTCTCTATCTGATCCCTTAGATTGACTGTATTAGGCATCTATTTGTGTTTATATACATTCAGATTGAAATTTGTTGTATTTCTATTGACTTGTCATTGGAATGTGATAGTGGCATTTCTTCTAATCACTCGAATACTCCAAAATCAATTTTATAATTCCTTTGGATGAAATTGAAATTGGAAGTCTTATACAACCTTTTGGCCGTATAGGGCAATACAATCCCAATTTCGCCAGAAGGAACTATAAACTTGAATTGGTTCATGCATGTTTTGCATCATTGGTAATCCACAATAATTGATCAAGAGTATTCGTGTTTTTCAAATTTAATGAAAAGATAGATATCCAAATTACTCTCGTTCTTAGCAAACAGCTTTAATTTGGATATCGTATCTTCAATTGAATTTAAAACACATCGTAATTGTGTACTTTTGAACATTCCATTGATTTTCTTGGAATTGATCAAAGGCGATTATCGTGAATTACATTTCTTTCAATGATATGCTTTCCTTTGAGGAATATTGATAAAAGCTTTTGCACAAGGCCAAAATCCTTGTAAAAGCTCTTATCCCTATTAATCACAAGTAAGCATAAAATTGAAAGGATTTATGCTTTATTTTTCAAATTCTTTCTTCTGATTCTGCATTTTCATTTGAAACAGGTTAAAAACAAGTAGAGAAGAGAAGTCTTTTTGTGGATAATCGCGGTGGGAGGTTCCTTTATCCGATCATAAGCAAGATTAAAAAATCAAGATGTACACGCTCGAATCATCAATGTCAAAGCGCAGCTTGCCTAGGTTGAGAGTGGTCAGGTGTTCGAGAAAGTCAGCCATACAGAAGTTGAGACACACACATTAGAGCTTTCATTCATTTCGCTCAATCGAGGGACCTTAAAAGCAGATCATACAAATCATCGGGGTGGAAACATAAAACCGCAATGAGCCCTAATTAGCATCACAAAGGAACCTAGTTGGCCCTCCATATTATTGATGCTTTGCTTATACTCACCACCTCGAGACTCGAGATCTGCAAGCTTAAGAAGAAGGCGTTTACATTCCCATTTAAGATCGGCAACCTTGGTCCCGTGATCTTCGGCGGCTATTTCCAGGTCCCGAACTAGTCCTCTCCCATGGGCTATATCCGCGGTAATGCTGTCAAGCCTTTCTTCCTGCCACTCACATTGAAACTTCAACACGACATTACGACGGTCGTGCTCATAGGTGGTCAGGGATAAGGCCAAGCGCTCCACCAAATTTCCCCTCTCGCGAAGCAACATCGAGACTCGCTTGTTGGCGAACTCAACAGCCTTTCTGTGACTATCGGCCACAAGGTTGGCCAACACCAAGCAGTTGGACCGATCCTCATAGCGAGCTCGCAAAACGTGAGCCACGGTAGCTTTTCGATGAGCGACACGGTAAGTCTCTAAAAAGTTTATAAAGAGGGTTGGGAAGATTCTATATTCCCTCTCTAAATTAGTGCCCTCGATGGAGGTGGTGTCTATTTCCACGAGCAAAATACGGATTTCATCTTCAGTTTCTGGGTGATCGGCTATATGAGCATAGCCTCGACCGAGGAGGTTATAGAGTTTTTCCCACTGGGCCAAAATTTCGGCCGAGAAAGCGCGAATAGGAGAGGAGGTCATTTTCGTTGGAGTGAGGGAGAAGAAGATGAGTGTGGTAGAGTGATTAAAATACGAAAAGACAATTATGTAAGAGTGTTAATCTTCTCTGCATTAACTCCTCCTTTTATAGCAACTCGAGAATGAAGAAAGGCATAGCAATAATGCTCGTGGAGCCAAGTTAATTGGGTAAAGCAATGGTGGCTCTTTCGGTGAACCATCAGATCTATCCCAGTCCGCGATTTCAGGCTTGATAAACCTAAAAAAGTTGTAAAAAGATATGTCGGTGTCACCATATTAAAATTGAACGGGAGTTAAGCGCAACTATCGAAAAAAGTTGCGAAAGGATTTGGCGGTCCCATCATATTAAAAAACTGAGCGGGAGGCGAGCGTAGTTCCACCTTTTTGAAAATAAGTGGGAGACAGACATGGATATCGAGAAAAGGAAATCGATTTGGTGTCCCTCCACGTTGAAAAGAAGAAAGAAGACGACAAAGCGGGAAATACGAAATCTTGGGAGCAACGCTTGCCTGATGATCTTCATCCATGTTTAAAGAACGTTTCATGGGCATACAGAACCACTCAAAAGAAAATTTAGAGAGAGTGAGCATACATGAGAGAGTAGAGAACCCTGAGCGAGCAAAAATTGATCGAACATTTTTCGATCCAACATGTTTGAGGGTTACCATCAGTTGCTAGAGGCGACTGATCCAAAAATCTCAGAAAATGAACTACTGAGAGATCTCGAAGATTCTAGGATGGCGTCTGGTACCAGAACCACAGAACCCAACCCTTTCGGCAACGAAGTTCAGGATCTCAGCAGCGACGACAACAGCAGCAGCGATGGTCAATCCCGGAAAAGGAAACGTCGCCAGTGCCACACTCAGAATGAAATCCAAGAGCTTGAAGCTTTCTTTAGTGAATGCCCTCTCCCGAACATGAAACAAAGAAATGAATTGGGCCAGAAGCTAGGGATGAAACCTTTGAGGGTCAAGTTTTGGTTTCAAAATAAGCGAGCCAAATTGAGGGCTCAACACAGACGTCAAGAACTTGCGATTCTAAAGGAGGAAAACGAAAAGCTTCGAGCGGAGAACATGAGGTATAAGAAAGCTCCCAGCACTATCGCTTGCCTTAATTGCGGTGGCCCTATCACTCTCGGCGAAATGTTCCTTGATAAGCCTTATATGAGGATTGAAAATGCTCATTCACCACCCCACTCCCTCGAACCATCTTCGATACAATCGGATTTTGTTGGAGATATGCATGAACAAATCAATTCTACGAAGTCAATACCGATGCCTTCTAAAGGATGTGATATGCGTCACCATGATTGGAGTTTCCTTAACGATGAGCTTACTATCACGACCGACCAATCCAAAGCTGATGAATTCCCTCCACAACAACTTCCGGCTCGATCAAATCCTACTGGAAATAGGCCAGAGAGCAATAGCCAAGTTGTCAACACTGTTCCGGGTCGCAAGAAGACGAGGGTCAATTGGTCCCCCGAGCTTCATCTTAAGTTCCTTAGTGCGGTTCAGCAACTAGGGATCAACTCAGCATATCCAACGCGCATACTTGAGATCATGAACATACCAGGACTCACTAAAGATGGAGTCGCGAGTCACCTCAAGAGCTACAGAAGGGCGCTAAGACAGCGCCACACAGCACTGAACCTGAAAGAACTCAACTTGTGCCTAAACACTAGGCATGGCTATAACTACAATGCCCCTGAAGTAAGAAATACCCTGCTGAATCTAGGCACCGACCAAGCTGGTAGCAGCACCATTGACTACTTGGGCGCTAATCAGAATATTCCCCTGAATCATCTCAGCACCCCTCAAGAGTATATGCCACAAGTGCAGCAGGTACGAACTCCTTGGTTTGAGCAGCAACTTTTCGCTAGTGCTCTTCCTATCCCCGATCAACATATTGCGCCTAGTGTTCAAAGATCTGCCCGGCTTGGGCATATGATTTCGGAAGATCAAGCGGGCGGATGCTCTGAGGATTTTTGTTTCTTCCATTCCCAAATGGAAGGTGCTTTTGATAGTGAACCGATCAATCATCCTCTTATAATCTCGAGCAACGACGAAGGTTCTAGCTCGAAGAATCAGATCGCTCACAACAGAAACAGGAATCCTTCAACGCCAAGCGATGATGGTCAACCCGAATATCAGTTGCTCGAAGAATCAAAAGATTTCCTTGATGAGGAGCTCCATATCTGGATCGATCAGTTTAAAACTGATGGACTTATGAAGTTATGATCCAAAATGACGATTATATGTCTGATTCATGGTGTAACTGGCTGATCACCGAGAATCCTCAAGGGAACTAGGCACATGTGACTGGATGTATCATTAATCTTTCTGTCATAAAGTCTTCCATGCAAGATAATCTTCCTTAATGCCTAGAGTTAATCTGGGGCAGCGATCAGTACTACCTGCGAGCATCATCATGCTTGAGTGCGACAATCCCTTGTTAGATTAGAGTCGAGGCGAATCAATTGAACGCCACGAAGAAAAACATTTAAAGGCTTCACATAGGAAAATGCGAGCAAAAGCCCGAGCGAGCTCAAAGACGGTTAGCTCTGTATCGTTCTAAGGGACCTTTAGTCGTTATGAACTCTAAATTGAGCTTGTTTCATTCTCGATGGGGGTCGCTAACTGCTTCAAGAATTTTATAACAAAAAACGAACCAGTTAGGGACGCCAATAGTGCTGTGTCCTGGTAGTCAGTGAAATGGAAGTGGTACGAAACGTCAGGAGTTCGATCTCGGGATTGAAAAATCATTTTATCAGTTGGTCTATCACCCGATGAAGTTCAAAGAGATTCGACGCAGATGACTATAGAACTTGGGGCAATTCGAAAATCATCGATTCATTTTCATCAAGCGGCGAAGTTGGTATTGTAAAATGTGAAGCATGCAAATGACAAATCCGAAGCAGAAGGAGATGAATCATGATTCGCTTATCCAAGGTCGGGATTTCAACCTTCGACTAAAGCCAAATCTAGGATGAGTTTTTGATGTTGCCCACTCGACAAAACCCATCTCCACTGAAAATGGGGGCAAACCATTCCTACATCCGGAAAGCATGTCGAAGCCGAAGACATCAAATTCATCGTTTAATCCGTGGGGCAAGTCCTTGAAGAGATAGTTATCATCCGCAGAGCGTAATGGAATCCATCCTTTCAATGTAAAACGCATTTGGCCGCGGAGCCACCCATTTGGTAAAAAGAACGTATCGTTCCTAAATGATTTTCAATCAGATGCGGGGATAATGTTCTCTCATTTTCCTCTCAGGTGATGAACAGAGACGAGGCACCCAAGAAGCCATGCATTCAAATAACATAACAGTGCATGAAACACGCCCAAAAAGATGAATGAATCTCCTCCGACGTAAATCCTCGAGGTGGATTCGTTGCCCAACCAAACGAAGAAATCATGGCCACAAGCTTGAGGGCCGGCTTCTACAATCTGCACATTGGCATGCAGAATGGAATTCAAATCAAGAGTAAAGTAGTATCGTCCCAATTTGTTTTGAATTTGGAAACCCAAAATAATGCTTAATATTTATCCTTGGCAGGAGCTCGCCATCAGGGCAGACATTGCAGATTTTCACAACCCTTGTACACTCGTTGGAGCATATGACCAAGGGTAAGATGTATCGTTCCAATTTTTGTAAATTTTTAGAATATACGATGACATATCCCTTTTATATTTCCAGGATCTCCAGCCTCGATGGGCAGGTAAGTATCTCTTTTCCCAATTCATTGGAGATTAAAAACTTTCAGAATTAATTCGATTCTCACATCTAAAAAGACATAGAATTCTTACTTCATTGACATTCATGTTTTAAAACATGAGATTGTCTGAACATGAATTACACATGTATGGTGCATCACAAAATCCCTTTGAAGGATAAATCTTGATGAAATGAAATGAATTTTTCCAACAAGATTCGTTTGAACTGTTCAAAAGGGTATTTTCTCATAAGAGAAGCGAGCCTAATCCAAACACGTCCCATACACACTTGAGAGATGAGGAGATTGGAAATCATAGCGAAACCTTAACCTATGGATATAAGGGTCATTCGCAACGATTACATGGATCGAGATGACAGAGGCATTTATTTCTTCATTCCAAACACTACAGATGCCCATTGAGAACCCCATTGAACGGCGATTTTCATTCTCAACCCTGTCAAGAACCACCCCACATTGGGGCAAATGAAGGTTAGTCCAACAGTATCAGAAAGTAAACGGTTTGAAATTTTTTTGCTCGGACTAACATAAATCTTTGTGTGTTGTTTATATGATAATCCAAGTGTCATAGGATGACGAGAATAATTCATTTCTCTATCCTACACACTGTTATCCTTTGCACGACCAAGTTGAGCCAGCAAATTCATTTCATCAACCTATTGGTGATCATTGCATATTCCAAAGCAAAGGCAACATCACTTTAGGAATGGAAGCGTGCCAAAGTTTAAGTTGCATATCTAGCATGATTGCCGAAAATCCAAGCTCCAAAAGAAAAGAAAAACACGGGATTAAAAAAAGGGGGAAAAGAAAAATCCCTAGACATCAAGAAAAAGCAAAGTGCCTGGTAAAAAGCAAGGCTGATGTCTATTCAAAATATCCCCAGTAAAGTCTAGATATACGATGAAAAGACCCTGCAAAGGAGTCAGATCAAGATGACTACTCTCCAAATGATGTCGTGCTCAAATTGCAAACACACAAACAGACGGTCTCTTAATGTAACAAGAGACGCTTTTAAACATCCTTGTGCGCTCTAAAAGAGGAGTGTACACTTCAAGAAATGGAGATGTTCTTCGAAGGACATGTGGCAAATTTGCAATGATCACCAATGCCAAACCCTTCACAATTTCTAGGCAAAAAATAAGCCTTTTTCGGTCCACAATCCTTCCAATGTTACAACCCCGAAGCAGTCTTATCTGACTAAGACACTTGGGTTAATGTATAACTTAGCTCAAAGAAGTACGAGCAAGACTATTTCTTTCTCATTTTACAGGGTTCTTGACTTGTAAACCCGGAGCAGATAGTGAAAAATTTCGTTCAACGGCCTTGACTCAAAAGTGAGTCCCCCTTGGAAACCGATATCCAAGCCTAACACTACGGTCCCGTGAAAGACCTCCTGATCGGTCGAAATGTATGCGTTGCGAATGATCCTGAAACCCAGGCACAGGTCGGTAGGAAATTGAGCACTTTCCCTATTAAAGATCATTATCACAGAGCAGGGAGGAGCCTTCTTGGATGAGAAATACTCCAATGGATGTTTTGAGCAAACTCTTTTTGAAATTTTCAAATTGTTTGATCTAGAGTTTCCGTGCAAGGAATTTATGATCACATCTGTATATGGTAGGAATGTTTTGGATAACCTCCAGCAATCAAAATGCACATTTCATGACTAAAACTTAAGTTGTAGAATTTTGTCAGTTAGACAATTATTGTCTTCCCAAAGATTACTAATATCTTCTTGGCGAGGAAAATTTTTTCAGGTCTAAGCTTTTCTGCAGGACTTTTGGCCGCCCTAAAGACTGGGTGCGTCATCCTTAGGTGAAGCCTTTTAGTAGGCAAATCTTTTCTAAGACCGATCCACAGAATGATCGAGTCTCCGACTAGCCCCAAAGAGCGGGTACGTCATCCTTTGATTCATATCAATTTGGAATCTCATAAATGGTAGAAACCGCCTGAAGGGTCAACTCAATGGTAGAAACCGCCTGAAGGGTCAATCAATGGTAGAAACCGCCTGAAGGGTCAACACAATGGTAGAAACCGCCTGAAGGGTCAATGTATGGTAGAAACCGCCTGAAGGGTCAACCAATGGTAGAAACCACCTGAAGGGTCAAAACAATGGTAGAAACCGCCTGAAGGGTCAATGTATGGTAGAAACCGCCTTAAGGGTCAACCAATGGTAGAAACCGCATGAAGGGTCAATGAATGGTAGAAACCGCCTGAAGGGTCAAAGGACTGGTAGAGACCGCCTGAAGGATCAACCCAATGGTCCGATCCACCATACGGATCAAAACCTTGATGAATCCCGAACGCGGGAGGATTCGTTTTCCCTAATAAGCCTTACATTAGGCAAGCCATTTCTAGTTTAGTCCACCACACAGATCAAAACCCTTGGCAAATTCCCAAATGTGGGATGCGTCTTCCTTAGGTTCCTATCAGTTAGGAATCCCATTATGGTTTGACCTACCATACAGGTCAGAGCTTAACATCCCCAGGACACTCCGATGACAAGTCCTTAGGAATCTACTTGAACCCATCAGACACAGAAAATGCCGCAAGCATTCGACAGGTAAGAGGCAGGGAAGTCTATCTACTCCTTAACTTTCTTATATCATATCAGGGAATTGAACGAGCACTTCTCTTTTTAAGGAAAAGCACACATTGATGGACATGAAAATTGGATGTCATGATTTCTTTTCTTTTCCCAGTCGAGTCGATCGGAACACAGGTGTCACCTTGTCTTTGAGAGAAATCTCTGACGAAATTCCTCTCAAAGAGGGGCAGCAGTTGACACCTGATTTTTGATCAGTCTTTCATAGTTTATTTTTTAAAAATTCATAAAAAATCTATAAAAAGTTAAAAAAATTAAAAAATCATTTTTGGTAGCCTTGACCAAGCTAAAGGAACCATTTTTGATAAAAAAAAATAATTTGTCATATTTTTTAATATTTTCCAAAAATAGAAAAATACATGAAAAATGAAGAAAAATAGCGTTCGATGTCGTAAAAATATAGAAAAATAGTCAATATTTTTATTTTAATTTCCTTTTCATTTTGAACTCATAAATAGTCAAAATTCAAGTTCAATTGCATGTATTTCTTCACGACGCATAGAGTTGAATTTGGCAAAAAAATGTCATTCGAGTATTTTAATTTGTAAATTTCTACATATTTTTTAGTCTTGACGTCCAATTAGATCGACCACCATCTACAATAAATTCCCCTTGCTGAATATTTTCGTTTTTGTTTCACATGATTTCATGATGTAAAACGCCGAGTGGATCCCTAAATATAATCGGGTCGGCATGAGCTCGATAGCTCGTCCAAGACCAAATCAGGGCACGACGAACCCAATGTGAGTACTCTCGAACTCCTTCGATGCTTCCTAATGCTTTTCTTAGGTTAGATCGTGTGTAGAATGGCTCGGACAGCTAAATCATTCTTGAGCTGTGATTGATAAATAGGGCCTTACTAGGAATGTCATGTGATTTATTTGCATATCTAGATTTCTTGAGTTGCGCATTTTATTACTGATTGTGATTGCTAGGATAATCACTCCTATCTGCATGAATTTTTAGATTTAGGGTACATACCTTACTCATCCGCATGAATCTCAGGCTAGAAAATTCAGTCAACTTAGGTACCGAAAGGGCGTCAACTCTGACAGTTGGTGTAACTAAGTCCCCGAAACCATTTCTCTGGTTCTCGCAGAATTGAATAGAAACTCCCAACTATTCGATTGGGTGGTCCAATCACACTCTAAAAAAATGATTGGTGGCGACTCCATGGCATGCACACTTAGCACATGTCACTAGACCACACTGAAAGTCGATCACGCATACCTCCGTTGCGATTTGGGTAATGGGCCTTGGGAGAGGCCCGCGTCCGACCAGACAGGACGGCCCATTAGCCCTCGAGAGCCTGACAACCTCAAGAGGGTCGCGACAATCACTTCCCGAACAGAAGAGTTCAAAATATTGGATTTATGGAAAATTCCTGGACTAATGTTTGAGTGCTGAGATTCAAGTTATACATCTAGCACACTCTTTTGAAAATTCTGATTCCCAAAAGAAAAGAAAAGGTAAGATTTCGACAAAAAAAAAAGAGATCCGATCCTGGGCATCAAGAAAAAGCAAAGTGCATGGTAAAAGCAAGGCCAATGCCCGTCCAAATACTTGTACATTTGTGAATCATGTGTCTGATCTTTTAAATGCCAGAAGATGGCATGATACATTTGTATAGGTCACTGATGAGATCTGGTTGTAAAAAATACTCACAATCATGTCACACTCAAATGGGGAAAGCATAGACAAGATGTTGACACCGTCTCAACATGAAAGAGATATTCTCTAAAGACAAATGTGCACCTCGGAGACTGACAATGCTCTTCAAAGACTATCAATACACTTCAAAGACTGAAGACGCTCTTTGGACCAGAAGGGGGCAGATGACAGCAAATCTGCAGTGATCACCAATGTTAGAACCTTCACATATTCTGAGCCAAAAACAAGCTTTTTTTTTGTCCCCAATCTTACCTACGTTACAACCCTGAAAAGCCTTTTCTGATTAAGGCACTTGAATTGACATAGGGTTTAATGTCTAAGCTTAGCTCGAAGAAGTTCGAGCAAGATTATTTCTTTCTCATTTTTGCAGGTTTCTTGACTTGTAAAACCGGAACAGACATCGAAGACTTCTCTTCAAGAGCCTTGACTTGCGCGCAAGTCCCCCTTTGAAAACCGTTGACCAAGCCCAACATTATGGTCCCTTGGAAGTCCTCCTGATCGATCGAGGTGTATTCACTGCGAATGATCCTGAACCCTAGGCGCAGGTTTGATAGGAAATTCTAGTGCTTTCTTGATAAAAGACCATTATCTCAAAACAGTGAGAAGTCCTTTTTGATGAGAATACTCCAATGGACGTTTTAACCAAACTCTTTTGGGTAATTTCATATTGTTTGATTCAAACTTTCCTCACAAGGAATTTTTGTTCACTTCCGTATGTTGCAAGGTGTTTTGGATAACCTCCAGCATCATAATGCATTCATTTGAAATTTTTCATGACTACGATATGAGTCATAAATTGCTGTTAGTTTGACATTTAGATATCACTTAAAGACCGTTGATGTGCCTTTGGTGAGAAAATTCTCAGATTGGAGTTTCTGCAAGATTCTTGATAACTTTGGCTTCCAGAATGGCCTGTGGCTTTCTTGGTAAGAAACAATTTACATGTCTGAACTTCTACAAGATTTCTGGTAAGCCCAGATCTCAGAAGAACACAACCTCTCTTGGTAAGAAAGAGTCTACATGTTCAAGCTTCTGTAGGACCCCTGGTATCCCCAAACCTCAGAATGCTACTTCTTTCGTGAAGAGTATATTTCAAGTTTAAGCTTCTGCAGGATACCTGGAGCTCCCAGATCCCAGAATATCACCTTCAATGTCGAAAGGACAATATTCAAGATAGTCTTTCTGCGAGATCTCAGGTAGCCCCTAGATCCCAGAAGAATCTTATCAAAGTTTTTGCAGGTTTAAGTTTTTTGCAGGATACTTGGAATCCCCAAATCCCAGAATAACACATCGCGTGTCGAAAGGACAATTTTCAGTGTCAGCTTTCTGTGAGGTTCTAGTTAACCTCTAAACCCAGAATAGCTCTTGTGGTGAAGCCTAAGGGTTAGGCACACCTCACTAGTATAAATCCTAGTTAATTCCTTAGAATATAGGATCAAAATATTCGATAACCCCTAAAAGACTGGGTACGTCATCCAGTAGGTTCCTAGTAGAAAGGAATCCTATTTCTCGGCCTGATCCCCCTGAAGGATCAAAATGTTCGACAATCCCTAAGAGACTGGGTGCGTCATCCATAGGTTCCTAGCAGAAAAGGAGTCCGATTCATGGTCTGATCCACCATACGGATCAAAACTTCTGGCAATCCCTAAGAGATTGGGTGCGTCATTCACAGGTTCCTGTCAAGTATAGGAATCCCATTCTGGTACGGCCTACCATACAGGCTAGAGTTTAACCGCCCTAGGATACTCAAAAGACGAGTCCCTAGGTATTCACTTGAACCCGCTATACACCGCGCATGCCGCACGAGCATCAAGCGGGTGATCAAAAAGGTAAAAAGCAGGTGGGTCCCTCTACTTTCTCTCTCGCGTCAGTAAAAAAATAAGGAGCAGAGCGTTCACCAGCGGGACAAGGGAGATTGAGTGTCAAGATTCGTTTTTCTTCTCTCCAGTCGAGTCGGTCTAGACTCGGGTGTCACCTGTCTTTGAGCGAAACCTCTCACGAGATTCCTCTCAAAGAGGGGCAGCTGTTGACACCTGATTTTTGACCAAGTCTTTTATAGTTTTTTTTTTGAAAAATCACAAAAATTTATAAAAAGTCAAAAAATTACAAACTCAACTCTGGTGGCCTTGTCTAAGCCCAAGGGACCATTTTTGAACAAAAAATAATTTTTCGTATTTTTCATATTTTTTTAGTATTTTTAGAAAATAGGAAAATACTCAAAAAATTTAGAAAAATAGCATTCGAGGCCACAAAAATATGAAAAAATAGCCAATATTTTTATTTTTAATCCCTTGTATTTTTTATCTCACAAAAATTTCAAAATCAGATTCAATTATGGGTGTTCCTTTGTAACCCATACTATTGAATTTGAGAAAACAATATCCATTGAGTCTTTTAATTTGCAATTTTGGTATTTTCTAGGATCTTGACATCCATTCTAACTGTCCCTTATTGCAATTTAGCCCAATTGTTTGTACAAATTGTTCAATTGCACAAATTTGGCAAGATTGCAGACTAAAATTGCATTTTTAGTCCTTGAAAATGAGCATAATTGAAATTACTTTCAATTCAAGAGCTATCATTGCAAATTAAACATACCACCCAATGGGTTTCACCATTTTGAATCGATTGGCACATGTAATTTAACCCAATTTGATCATTTGGACCTTCAATTGCATAATTCCCCAATTTGCAATTAAAAGGAAATTTGGGGTTTTTGTTGAAATTGATATGAACTTTTGGGCGAAATCACATTTTTTTTATAGAATTCATGCCCTAAATTCGATTATGAGGTTCAATTGCAAAAATTTCCTGTTAATTTGGATTTAATTTGAGTATTTGCAAGTCGGAACCGGTTCGGACCGGTCCGACCGCCGGTTGGACCGGTCGAACCGGTCCGCTACAGTGTCTTCTTCTTCATCAGGCTTGTGCACGAGTGAACAGTAGAAGATGTAATTTCAAAGAGAAAATTGATCGACAAATCAACTACAATTGGAGAAGTACTGGTGGGCGTTTTGTTCTTTGACTCGAGACCTTTCGATCGAGACCAGCCCCAAAACAAATGGCCGCCGGACGAGCTCCGGCGAGGTCAGTCAAAGCTGCGGTACCTGCAAAAGTCAGCAAATACCAAGCGCAAGCCAAATTCGTGCCAAATTCGCGCAGGATAAGACCCGCCGGAAGACCAAACAGGATCAGACGAGATACCCATCGCCCCCGACGCCGATTGAGCCTAAAATCTCGTGATGGCACGTGCCATTGGAGTCTGTTAGTCCCACGGTTTGGCGCCAAAAAAAAAAGGAACAAAATGCTATATAAGCCTATGGGGGACTTTCAGTTAAGGAGGTTGGTCGATTCAGTTGGTGGAGGACGAACTAAAACGTGCGAGAGAGAGAGAAGGCGAGAAAAAGCTCGTTCTCCGGCCCTTTGCCGTCGAGAACTTGAGCTCAACTGCAAGGCGCCGGTTGGGCCGTCCCCGGCCAGACCAAAGCCAGAAAAGACAGTTCGAAGTTCGCCCAGACCGCTAGAAAGCGATCGCCGCCGGCCGCGCCCCGCGAAATCGCGAGAACAGGTAAGGCCGAGCTTCGATTCTTGAACTGAGCTTCAATGGCGGTTCTAGCATTTCTTGCCTATTCATTCAATTACTATGTGCGTTTTACTCCTTGAACATTACTGACCATTGTCGCATATCTTGTTTGCATCGATTTTGTCTTAACACACCTAATCGAGTCTTCCAATCCAACCTCCATTGTCGAACCACTGTTCATCTTTCCCCAGCCAAATCTGGGCCGAGCGAGCTCAATCGGAGCTCGAGGTGAGTTTTCTGAACCTCCACTGGTGCTGTTCTGTGATTTAATTGCTGCGATCTTAGATAAATTACGCGATCGAACTCCCATGGCCGTACTCGGCACTTTGTATGATTCTTGCGATTCTGTGAATAAAATGTTGCGATTCCTAGATATGTTAAAATAGAGGTCATCGCGAGTCGATTGCCGCCGGTCTCGCTCCAATCCGCTAAGATTCCACCGTCGGATCATCGCCGGGGAGTCGTGGCCGTTCGTTCAGCAATGGTCGCGAGGTTGAAGACGATGCCGACCTGGCAGGTCAACGAGTCAAAGCTCTTAGGTGGCGGTAGATCATTGGTCCACGTGTCAGTACAGTCAGCTCGGCCGTTGGAGGTTGTTGTTCGAATGGGGAGATCCAACGGTCGAGGTTAATCGAGTCCAACAAATAGTGGCCGTCTGATTAGAAATTAGGATAATTCGAAAATGATTTTAAATCGGAAATAAAAAATGATGAAAACAGCGCCGTTTAGATTAGTAATAGCGCGGCGTCGTTTAGGTTAGTATGAATGGACGGTCTAGATCTAGTCCTATGTTTTAATCGTGGCCGTAGGTTCATGTAGTTAGATCAGACGTCCCTGATCAGGTCTTCGTTTAATCCAGGCCGTAGATTTTAGTCAAATGATCCGATGGTTGTAGATTAGCCATGCGTTTCGATGAGGACCGTCGGATCAGAGTTGATAATTCGAAAATAAATAAAAGGGCGAATACGGCGTCGTTTCGGTTTTAGGCTTCGCGGGTCCGGGTCAGGGCCGGGTTCCGACCCGAGTGGGTCGGGTCGACCCGAGTGGGTCGGATCGACCCGAGTGGGTCGGGTCGACCCGGTCCGAATCACATTTTTCAAATAAAAAAAAATCAGAAATGATTTAAAAAATAAAAACAAATCAGAAAAATCCTAGAAAATCCAAAAAAAATGCTAGAAAATTCCAGGAAATTCCAAAAAATGTGAAAAAATTGTGGAAAAATCATAAATACTCCAGAAATCTCCAAAATTCGAGGATCGACCACAGACAACTGGTTAACCCTATTTTTGGGGGTTTCTTATCCGTTCTTTCGAGACTCGACGACATTACCCTTTAGGGGTAAGTCGCCTCTGCTGTGTATGCAAGATAAAACTGATAATGCCAAGGTAAGAATTAGGGTTGGGTAGGCGACCAATTCTTAGGTTTGGGTTTTCGAGTCCCGCCTCTTTTCTCAAAATGACGATTTTGCCCCTCATTGGGAAAATCGTCTTTCTTGTTCCGATCGAGTTCTTAAAATTGCTTAAAGTTAGGGTTTGGATCAGGTGGACGACCAACCCTAAAATTTGAGTTTTTCAGTTCTCATCTTTGTCCAAAATGACGATTTTACCCTTCCGAGGGTAAAATCGCTTTTTAACTCCAGAAAAATCCTGTAAATTCCCAAAAAATAGGAAATGGATTGGATTGATAGCTAATCCTATTTCCCCATCTTTTGACTTCCCGATTCATCTAAAATGACAAATTTTTCCTTTTTGAGGAGAATTGTCCCCGAATTGTTCAAAATTACGATTTTGTCCCTCATGGGCAAATCATGCCAAAATCATTCCTAAGCCTTGATTGATATTTCTCTAGGCTAATAGGGCCTCATTAGGGATGCCATGCTGCTTTCATGTGTTTTATCCGCATCTACTGGATCCTTGATTTGCGCACTTATTTCTATTGATTGTGATTGATAGGGTAGTAATTCCCATCTGCATGAACCCCTAGATTCAGGATCTGTACCCCACTCGTCTATATGAAATCCTATGATCAGATAAACCATTCAGCTTATGTACCGAAAGGGCGTCAACTCTGACAGTTGGCGTAACTAAATCCTCGAACCCACTTCTTTGGTTTCCGCAGAATCGAATAGACCACTCCCAACTATTCGATAGGGTTTCCGATTGTACCCTCCACGAAACGATTGGTGGCGACTCCTTGGCATGTACATTCATCACATGTCACTAGACCACACTGAAGGTCGACCATGTATATCTAGCAGTTGCGATTTAGGTAATGGACCTTGGGAGAGGCCCGCGTCCGATCAAGCCAGCGATCGGGCGGCCCATTAGCCCGCTTCGCCTCGAGGGAGGGTCGCGACAACTGCACGTGCATGTCTATATCATGTAGAGTAATGAGAACCGATCTTGCTCTTTTTCTTCTAAAATAACAATCGAAAATTACTATATTCAATCCACTCCTTTTCGAAGAAAAATGTCGTTGCTCTTACGATGTACACAAGGAATCGTGTGTGCGGGACGCGACGTTTAATGCCTAAAAAGAGAGATTTAGGAGTAGCAGATGGCATACGTTTTTATTCATTTAGGGTCACGACATGGTGCCTCAGCTGAAATTGCAAGAGAGACATTTACCGACAATGATTAAGAGAGGGGCAATCAAATCAATGAGGGAATGACCTATCTTGCCCTCATCTTTCTTTGAAAATAACGAAAATCAGATGGACTCAACATGGTCTTCGTTGCAAACAACCCTCCGCAATCCGCGCAAGCTTTTCTCTAAATCTGACGCGATCATGGTCCCTAAGCTCAAGACGATGGGAGGCAGAGTTTTTGCGTCCGAAGCTCCCCATTTTTTCAAGATAGTTCTCTCTGATTCACTCCAAAATGGCCGGCTCGTAATCTCACTCCTTCTGTTTTTGTGCTTTTGTTGTGGTTTCTTCTGTATTCTAAGCTTGTCAATTTTCACTCTTCTTTTTTAGGAATTTCCATGAAATTCTGGCATGAGACGAATTTTGCAATGATAAAATTCGTTGCGACCAAGAATTGTTTATTTCGTCATTTGCGACGAAATTTGATTTCGTCGCTTATTTGCGACAAAACTAGCAACGGAGAAATTATATTCCGTGTCATAAGAATATCATCGCTTATTTGCGACGAAATTTGATTTCATCGCTCGCTTATAAGCGACGAAATGCTATCTTACCAAATTTTTGGCTCAGTGGCACTGCACCATTACAAACAATATCACAGGCACACCTCCACTTCTTATTCTGCATGAGTGAAATGTAAGTAAAGTTGCTCCAGCTCGGCAATACCGAGTGGGCACCCGGATCGGCAGTTATATTGTCAATCGGGACTGGCGAACCCCGGCCGGCTTTTTGACTGCCAACCAGGGGGTCGCTCGACACTAAGACTGCCGAGCGGCCCCTAGTTTGGTAAATAAAAAAAAAAGACACCCGTTTTGGTAAATACTTTTTTTTACACTTAGTTTAGAAAAAAGCCCCGAGGAAGCATCAGTTGGCCAAGGATTGGCATTGGAGGAAGTAGTTAGTTGAATGATTGTAAGATATTTTGTGACCTTAGGGTTTGGAATTATTTTTTGTGGATTAGAAATTGAACCCCTGGTATTTGACTACGGGAACCCTGATGTTCATTTATTCATATGAGAAGTGTACCTTGTTCCTGTCCCAAGTCATCTTGTTATTGTCAAGGTGGAGTTGATTCTCGCTTCCATAAGTTTGGTGGAATAGTATGATTGAAGGCCGATGAATCATGGACAGCACCTAATGAATGGTAAGGCATTGGTGGGATTTACGTGGACCAAACGGGTTCGGGGCGTGACACACACACACACACACACACACACACACACTCTCTCTCTCTCTCTCTCTCACTCTCTCTCTCTCTCTCTCTCTCTCTCTCTCTCTCTCTCTCTCTCTCTCTCTCTCTCTCTATTATGTTCGTCCTCTCAACAGAATGAATTCTCCTTCATTCTAGAAGGCCTCTCAGGGCTATATCGAATTTTCGATTTCCCGCTCGATCGAGGGAGCTCCACCGACTTGAATCGCACGTGAGGTCACGTGCTTTTAGGTCCAAATGGCGTCGGGGATGATGGGCATTCCGTCCAGCTCCGTTTAGTTCTCCGGCGAGTTCAAGCTCACACGAATTTGGAATGGATTTGTGCGGAATTTGACTTTTGCAGGTCCTGCGAGATTGATCGGCCAATTGCTCCCTGCTCTAGCGACCTTTGGTCACGATTTCGGTGTCAATCGATGGGGAATGGTTTGAAGAATTAAACCCCCACCAATGCTTCTTCAATTGTAGTCGATTGGTCGATCAATTTTGCTATCAAAATTCGGCTTTGCATTGTCCATCTGCACGGGAGTTTGGGGAAGAAGATGACATTGTAGCGGACCGATTCGACCGGTCTTGTCACGCCCCGCTCACCAAACGAGTGCGCCACATCCGCTATCGCCGTTAGTTATCCCAGGATACACTCTCAACAGCCTAATGGACATGGGACTCGCATGCGGAAAACAGAAGAAAACTTCGCATCCCCAAGATTAAAACTTAGAATGAGACACGGACTAGAAGCATATACATTCACTAACAGTGAGTCTGTACAAAGGTGAGAACCAGGAATAACTGACATCACTGACTAGAGTCGAGGAAACAAAAAAACAACAAAAGACCGCCACTAAACAACAAAAAGCCATCTTTCCCAAAAAGTCACCTTAAAGTCCCACGACGTCCAAGCTTGCTAAGTCATACTGCTATCCCCAACAACGTTCGTGTCCTCCTCTAGATTGCCCAGACGTATGGGAAGTATCTTCAAGTCCTGTGATCTGTAAGAAAAAGGGGTCCCATGAAGGGGTGAGACTTACGTCTCAATGGGCTATCCTAACCCAAAACTAGGCCATCCGTCCTACCGAACCAAGTAAACATAGACATGTGCAATCTATAAACAGGGGCAAGGCATAACAATCACTTATGGCATCAAGTCATTCTTCCATAAAAATATCAATCAAAACAACCAGGCACGCATGACCAAGCTTCCACACTAGCTTAATGAATCATAATATCTCATGAAATAAAAGATTTTTCAGTCACAACTCCGCATTCACTCCGCCTCCTGCACATCATGTTTCTCTACCCCGTGTCATATAGGCACCTCAGGGTATTTCTCATTTCACAATCCCGTGTCATATAGGCACCTCAGGGTGTTTCACAATTTCTCAATCCCGTGTCATATAGGCACCTCAGGGTGTACTCAGTTCCCATGTGACTCCTTGGCTCAACAGCCTATCTCCTCTAGCAGTTCGACTCAAGTCAAAATAATCAACACAATAAACATTTAATCTCATCTCATCACGAGGAACTTTAGGCATAGGACATGAAACAAAGTTTGCCACAACCAAACGTGCTTTATTACAACATAAGATTTAAGAGTAGTCTCATGCCACCACATAAGCCAACAAGGTACTCGTACTAGCACGTCATCAATTCTATCGCGAAAACATAATTTCATGGCAAACTAGAGCTTATGGCATCATTCCTCATCAAAGTCATTCGACTTTCATTCAATCAAGCAATACAAGTTAATACATCCATCGATTTCCCAATGAAACCGTCCAGTTGCGTCGAGATGTTCTAATAAAAGGTTAGGGGTCACTCACATTGGTTCCAACTAGCAAAATATCACCAAAATCCCTTCGCCAAGTCCAGTTTCGAACCAAAATGCCGCTGTCCAAAAACAGGGCAGCAACCCGCTTAAGAGTAATTCGTCGATTCAATTAATCTAACCATCCAAACTTCAATTCCACACATCGTGCTCTTCATTAACCCCTCAATTAACACTCTAGTATGCCTCAACGATGAATTATAAGCAAGGCGACACCAAAAGCAACCCCAAACAGAATCGATTTTCACATGACCTCACTTTAACAGAACCGATTTTGCTCAATCCTCAACAAACAGCCCACTAATCATCTATAAATCCCAACTAATCACAAATTCCTCTTGCTAACACATAGTTCTAGGTATTAAGAAGCCTCACCAAAAATTTGAGCTCAAGGCGACACCAAATGAACTGAATGGCGCCGGCTCCCCCTGGTCTTTAAGTGGACAAATTTTGTCCTTCAAACAAAGCAATGGTTCGAGCTCAACACGTTACTCAAATCTGCCCAAATTTTGACAGAAACTCAATATATATGTCTACTAAATGTCCACAAAATTTGAGCACGAAATTCATCCTTTTATGGGTCCAAAGAAATACAAACAGAAGCCTACCTCCTATTGTGTCAGTTTCCGTCGACTCGCAGAAGATTGGCCGGCCAGAGCTCCACAAATGGCCAATCGCTGCGATTCCACTTGGAATAGATCGAAAAGAGGTCAAGCTTCCCGGTGGTGGTTGGCTCAAAGGCTGGTTGTCACCGGTCGGCGAGCAGGGCGGCGGTGAAGGCGACGGGAAATTCTGGTCGGGCAGAACCGAATCTGTTCGTAGAAGAGAAAGAGGAAGGAGCGATGGAGATGAAAATGCAGACGATGGTGTCGTGCAAAATGGGCTGATGAAGGAGATAGAGAGTGGTCTTGACCACTTTGTCAACTCTAGAAGCTTCATGCTTAGTGGAGAATTAATGTGACTCCAAGACTTAATGACACTTGTCCCATGTGCATAATATCCCATCCTTTTCTTCCATTTCTGCCCCCTCTTATTCGGCTGCCACATGAGGGAATTCCATTGACCAAAATACCCTTGTCCGATTAACAAAATGAAGTCTACGCTCGAGGGGCAAAATCGTCTTTTCACACCATTCGTTCGAAAATTCAATTTTTCGCTAAATTTTCATTCTCGACTAGGCGTCGTCCAATCCAAACTAATTGTTACAATTCTTCATTTCCTTTTTCTATTTTCGAGACCCCATAACATGATCGATTTCTCGTCGTCGTAATTTCGATTTATCTCGAACTAACGGGAGGCTTTTGCGGACGCTTCGCGTATCGACTCTGTGATTCTTATCACACTTAGGAAAACTCAAGTACGACGATTTTGGTTGTCATGTAATCGCAAGGGCATATTACTAGTCTCGACGGCCGCGATCGTCATAAATCGATTTAGGAAAAATTTGCAAATCATACGTTGATTAAGCGGCATCACTCGCGTTCCAATCGTATAACACTAGCAACGGATTCTTTAATCGTTTTCTTGTCGACCTCGGTTCTAAATATCCCTCGACGACCCTTATGGTCAAAATGCCGTTTTCTCATCGAATTTCCTAGGTCCACGTACCTCGTCGCGCGTTAGCCTTTCCCCTTCAGTTAGTTAACTCGTGACTGATCAGGTCGAAGTGAGATATACTGAAATACTTCGATAGATATCTTACAGTCAAAGGTCTCGGAATGACAGGAAAATCAAACTGTCACAGGTCTGACCAGGCGGTCTAACCAGTCAGAATCGATTCTGATCTAATTTTCAAAATTAATCGCAATTCGACTGAGAATTTTTGCAATTAAACCTCATAATCGAACTTAGGACATGAATTTTATCCAAAAATATGTTTTTGCCCAAAAATTCTAGCCAATTTCTATAAAACCCCCAAATTTTTATTTAATTACAATTCGAGAAATTGTGGAATTGAGGGCTTAAACAGTCAAGTTGGACCAAACCACCCATGCCAATCGACTCCTAATGATGAAAAATATTGGGCAGTGTCTTTAATTTTTAAATGTAGCCTTTGAATTGAAAGTAGTTTCAATTATGCCCAAATTCAAGGGCTAAATTTGCATCATCGTATCTGACTTCTCTCCAGACAATGGTGCATGTAGTTTCATTTGATACAAATAATCTTCTATCTGCATCTTCCAAAGTCCTTCCCCTCAAATCTGTCGATTTTCACTTTACCTTCTTCTGCCGCCATCGATTCGCTTCAACTCAAGCAAAGCGTTGCTCTGATACTAATTTTTGCGCGGAACAAGTGATCGAACGATAAAATAGATAGAACGTGTAAAGTAAATTGAACATTAGATGTATGTGGTTCGGTCGTAAGGACCTACGTCCATAGGGAGAGCAGCAACGAATTCCACTATAGAAGGCAAAATGACACAAATAGCCCATAAACTTTTGCAGATTGTGCAATCGGGTCCCTGAACTTTTAATTTGTTCAATTTAGTCCCTGAACTTTGGTAGAATGTGCAATTTGATCCCTAAACTTTTGACTTGTTCAATTCAGTCCCTAAACTTTTAGTAAATGTTCAATTTAGTCCATGTACTACATGAAAATATTCAACGTAATCTTCGATCTTACATTAACAAAAAGGACTGTATTGAACATTTTCCTATAATTCAAGGACTAGATTGAACATGCACTAAAAGTTTAGGGACTTAATTGAATAAGTCAAAAGTTTAGGGATCAAATTGCACATTCTGCCAAAGTTTAGGGACTAAATTGAACAAATTAAAAGTTTAGGGATCAGATTGCACATTCTGCCAAAGTTCAGGGACCATTTATGTAATTATCCCACTATAGAACAAGTGATACACGGAGATTACAGATCACACTCGAGTTACACAAACACACTCTTGGTGTTTCCCAGTCAGAATTACATCCAAGAACGCATTTAGCCCCAAATTCCTAGCGAAATAATCTCTCAAACTCGCAAAGAAATTAAAACACAAATCTAACCTCAAGATTTAACCAGTCCGAATTTCCTGTTTCAGTACCCAAATCCCCCAGCGCAGCTTCGGATTATATTTTGCTAGATTCGGACGTCCGTAAATATATCTAATCCAAAATATTCAAATTTAGCTTCGGGTTCAAACTCGAGACTATTATAACAGCCTATGTGAGTAAAAACCCAAAGCCAAAATCCCAAGCAAAACTCCAGCGGTTAGATCCGGCAAATGTGCCTAGAAGAACGGCTTTCCATCGAAATCAAAACTCGGAGGCTGTCCTTGTTTGGACACCAACATGGACAAATTCAAAACGAGACCAAAGTAGGAAAGAACCGTTCTCCTGTTTGAGATTCTTCAATTTTTCTTTTCATTTGTCCTGACGCATCGCCTTTAACTATTCAGCGGTAAAGATTATTACAATCAACCGAATCAGGATACACTGATTGGATATTACGAGACGTTTTTTTTTTTAAATAATGAGGTGGCCTTTAAGATATTGATGTCCACTTGTTGGAGACTTGAATCCAATGGATTACATAAACAAAACTCACCAACTTGATCCTCGAGCACTTACAAATATGGGCTTTTTTCTTTTTTGGGTCACATACAAATCTGGGGTTAAGCATAATTCTTTTTGTGTGTGGATGTGTAAAGATAAGTCTTCTTTGCACCACTTATTATACTTTAAGAAAACGAAAAAAAAAATTATCATATTATTGAGGTTCAACAATTGCAAGATAGGACTTAACCCAAAAAAAAATAAAAAAATTGCAAGATAGGATGTTAAGTAAACCCGATCATTTTATCATAAAGAACAAGTGTATGTCGAATTCAACATAATTTCTTAAGAAAATATAAACCCTAGTTCAATGGAATGGTTTTGCTTCTTTTGATAATTGATTTGCGTATGTTTGATGTGGATGGGATGGGAAACCCATTGGAATATTCTTGAATAAAGCCAATCACGTATTGGCTATATCTTAATGAAAGAGCGGTCCTACTAGGCACTCCACTAACATAATAAAAGCGAAATAAAGGAAGGCGAATATTGGATTATTCGTTTCATTTATAAGAGTTTAGGAAAAAGAGAAAGCGATAGAGACAAATTTATGCTACAAGTGATAAGATTACATTTTCTTCTCATGCTTTGGGATGATTCAAATGAAAATGCCGGTGAAATCCTTGGGTGTGGACTATGGATCTCGGTAATCTAACCTTAGTTAAGGGTTGAACTAAACCCCAGTCAATTGCAAGATACTCTTATATTTTTCGTTTGTGCTTTTTTAAATTCAATTTACATTGATATATCATATATACTAAACAATGAATATAATATGATATGAACATATCTAGCTCTATTACTGCGATTCACAAAACACATGACAGGATATGGCAAAATCCCTGGATTTCATATCCTATCCAATCCTATCCAATCCTGACTAAAAATCCAGGCGAACATACACAGGTGTCCAATTAAAGATAGAAAAAGACCGATGTCAGCCACCTTAATCAAGACAAGAACGGTGACTTATAAGCACTCTATATTAGAAAAGAAAAGAGTCCATCAACTTGCTTAGTTATTGATGGGAGTACACAGTAGAAGTCTGATATCTTTGCCCAAAGAGATCATCAAGAGAAAACCCAAGTCCAAGTCCGAGTTCGTTAATATATCCAGTCAAACCCATCTTCACTCAAAAGTTTTAGCTAATGAATTATGCCAACTTGGATATATTAACTACTCTACATCACATTAATTCTCCAATGTGAAACTTCTTTAATACAACGTACTCATAATTCTTTAATATAACTCACATGTGCATCCCCATCACGTGTGAGCTCCGGTGTTAGGTTTGTTCCCCCTTAATCCAAGTATCCTTCCGCAACAACTTGTCTCAACTTGAACCTTCATACCCATCGGCCCTGCGTTGCTACACCATAATGCCAACTGGCCCGTAAATCGCGTTGGCCACTCCATCAACGCCCGTCGGGCCCATGTTGCAAAACCACAATGCCACATCGGCCCGAAAATCGTGTTGGTCACCAGATTACTTCCTTGAGATATTCACTAAACACTGAAATTGATTGGATGCCTACCAATCAACCATCGGTTTTACTATCATTTGTTGGGAGTGCACAGCGGAAGCCTGATTCCTTTGTCCGAGGAGATCATCAAGAGAGAGCCCAAGTCCGAGCCCGTTAATATATCAAGTGTAAACCCACATTTACTAAAAAGTTTAAGCTAATGAGTTATAGGTCAACTTAGATATATTAACTGATCCACACCATATTAATTCTCGAATATGAGATTTCTATAATACAACTCACACGTGCATCCTAACAGTTATACTGTCATTTCTATTGCTTTCATGTTAACGTGGATGAGTGATTTTTATGTTGATGGAAGCATCATGGTAGGAGTGAAGGCTAGTTAACTTCATTAAATTAGAAAAACCGATAATGTTTAGAAAGGCTATTTCAACCCTAAATCGATAATGCAGATATTGACATGTAAAGAAATACTTGTTCGATGATGTTGGCATGGTACGGAGTCATAGGAAATTTTTATTGATATTTTTTGAATTTTTATTTTTATTTTTTTCTTCTCTTCTTCATCAATCAGTTGTTGCATGCTAGCTAGCCAGCCGTACGGCGGCAGTGATTTTCGAATAAAAATTAGCCGGAAGGATTAAATTGACATAAATGCAAAATATTTAAGATTGGACTGATAAAAGAAAAAAAAAGGTTTATGATTGAATTGGCCTCATGCAACAGATCTAGGAACTTTTTGGCAATTATCTCAAACAAAAAGGAAAGAAGTAAGTTGGAGGTTCTTACTTTTAGGGATTATATATATATATATAGACACACACACACACACACAAAAGTTCCATGTGCCAGTTGCCGAAGAAATAACTTGCTTGCTGGCCAGCCAATGAATATTTCACCGACCATGGAACTCAAGCACTTCTTAAAGACTTATTCGTCACTTGAAGCCCTTATTTAAAAGGGGAAAAGCCACCAGAACTCCTAACTATACCCATTATGGCATATTTATTCTAAACTTTTCTTTGTGAAATAAAAAATTCTAAATTTTTGTTTATGTGACACATTTACCCCAAACTTAATCAATGTGACACATCTATCTCAAACTTTTTTTGTGACATTAAGAATACTAAATTTGTATCCATGTGACACATTTACCTCAAAATTTAGGATATATATGTCTCAAGCCCACAACATTGGGATTTTTTGTGTCACAAAAAGATAATTTGGAGTAAATGTGTTATGCTGGTATAAGTTTGGGATTTTTGTGTCATAAAAAATATTTGAGGTAAATGTGTCTGACGGGTACAAATTTAAGATTTTTGGTGTGACGAGAAATTTTTTTATGGTAAATACGTCACGATGGTCATAATCTAGGATTTTTGGTTTTGTTTTCGCTATTTAAAAAGGTCCATTCTATCTTATGGACCATCTTTTGAGAAACTAGCCCCCCATAAACTCTTATTTGAGAGTGAAACCCATGAAATTATACTAAAAGTAAGAATCTTTATTATAACGAAACTAATGGTTAGATTAGAATGTCAATAATGATTATTAGGTTAGATGTAACTACAGTTATAATTGTTATGTTAGGACTTCCAACGCTCCAAGGAAATTATACTTTTGCCTCTTTACTAACATTTTAAACTATGTTGCCTTTCTTGGATACTCCTACTCTTTACGTAACGAAATTAATCTGCGAAATGATTCCGAGCCATGACTAGCAATGTTTCAAGCTCTCTCAATTTGATTTTAGTTGCCCCACAGCCCCCCTTCAACCCCCACACTCAATTGGGTCTGTTCAGAACCTTTTATTTTTTTTTTAATGATTATTCTTCAAATTCTGCATTTCTCAATTTTTATTCAAAAAAAATATGAAATTATTTACAACTAGAGCTATATGGGTCTTTTTGGAGTCACTCTTGCATACTGTTATTGTTATTATTATTATTATTATTTCCTGGATTACATATTCCTATTTCATGACAATGATTTTGGGATAATAACAAAATCTTATGTCGGGCGGTGCAAGTATACACACATAATATAAACGATATAAATGTAGGGGTGTATTAGGGGAAAGGGATCGTCTAACCTTTCCTTAGAAGGTTAGGCCCTAATCTTGCAATTTGGGCCATCCGTGTTATGAATGAATGGCCCAGATTATTATTAACAAAAATATATATATAAATTCAAAAAATTACCCCCTAAAAATAGGAGATTTGGGCCGTCCGTCAAAAAATGGACTGCCCGAATTGCAAGGTTAGGTGCCTAACCTTCTGAGAAAGGTTAGGCGAGTCGGATCCTGTATTAGTCTATTCGTTTGATTTGTTTTAGCCTTATAGGCTAGGGGAAAGGAGAGAGAGAAAGGGAAAAAAATTATCTGACACGGCGAGTGATAAGGTTTTATTATTGTTGAAACTTTGGTTTCAAAGTCCCATAAGAAGTTGAATGAGAAATGAAGAGTTGTTTCGGTTCGTAACCCTTAATCGATAAAACTGTACAACTCCATAACGTTTCGTCGAAACTGTACGATTTCGTGACGTTTCATCGAATCTTTTCGACGAAATCGTGCCTTTTCGTCAACGAACCATTTCGATGAAACCATATAACTTCGAAACGTTTCGTCGAAACTGTATGACTTCGTGACATTTCGTTGAATCCTTTCGACGAAATCATGCCTTTTCGTCGACGAACCCTTTCGATGAAACTGTATATCTTCATGACCCTTCGCTTCACTCTCTATAAATATGTAAAGCATTGACCATCGCATTAGAATACAATTACTGTTATGTTTGTCATTCATTCATCATCGTCATCATTTTGTGCGATTATTCCGCGAAGTTATGTTCGAAGGTTTCCTCTGAAACAAGTACCGGTTTCGAGGAAAGCCGATCCGTTCTATCATGGGAGGCAATTGTCCAAGAACCTTGGGTACCGGTTGAGGGGACAAATTTGTCTTAAGGACACAACGTGAATTCGTTGGGCTCGGATTATCTGTTTACATTTCGATTACTCATCTATGGTTGGTTTTTCAGGTTTGTCATTCAACCCTTATTTTATGTATGCGAACACTTAGGCGACCACAATCTTAATTTTGCACAAACGAACTTCTGCCCTCTTAGAGTACAACAATCTTAAGACAAATTTGTCCCATGTGCTTGGTTCATATATTTACCTTTGTTGTACGCATTCTATTCTGGTGTAAGTAGAGTTTCTCAATGTTAAAATTTCAATACTGATATCAGAGCGTGGTGTTATATTCCAACCTATTTTTCATCGAGGTCTGGTTGGATGCTTGATATGATCATTCTAAAATCAATTTTCGGAACTTGCTGCATATTTGATATGTAGTACTGCTGTATGAATGAATTGATTATACACTAAGTATGAAAGACAAGTCTTGGTGTTAAAAGACTCTACTATTTCGGTACGTTGTGCGGGAATTTTGTTTAGCAAAATTTATTTTTTATCACATGGTGTGAGAGATCTCATTGAGACAAAAAAAAAGTTGGCATGCACCCAGCGAACGCTGGAAGCGCTCCCTGTGCGGCTTCAAAGCCATTGGTTCGGCAAACATGCGTGAGAATTTTATTTTTTTAAGAAAATTTGAATGAATAGTCACAAAGGAAGAAATGAAGGCACGGTGGATACGGGGCAAATTCGTGAAAAACCGTGACAGTTAGCGCGAAAAAGAAAAGGCCAATCACGTGGATCAGGCCGCATGCTCATGCTCATGCCTCGTCGAGCGCGTGCGCGCCACGCACCCATGGGCCTTCAAAGCTCATGGATTACACGCGTATTGTGATTATAACGCGGAAACACCAACGGATCTTGCAAATATGTCGAGACAAAATTACCAGAGAAATTACGAGAAACAATAAAGGACACTAGATATTTACGTGGTTCGGTCCGAGATTGGTACCTACGTTCACAGGGAGAGCCAGCAATATAATCCACTATAATCGAAGAGCCAGATTTACAATCGCTCATGCACTCGAGTGTTTCCCGCACCTAAATTAAGCCCAAAGCAAACTCACAAGTATTATCTCGCAATCTCTCACAGAGAACTCTCACTTAGAAACTCACAGAGAGAAAATCGATACTTGTCTTGTTTGCTCATGAAGCGGCTGAACCAAGAACCTCTTGCGCGTCCTTTCCTTCGCGCCACTTTTGTTCTTCTCGTACGATCAATTTCTTTGCTGAAGAAACCCCCCGAGAGCACACTGTGCAGCATCAAGACCTCCACTATTCGTGCGACATTCTTTAGAGAGCTACCCACGATGGTCAGAGGTCTTCGTGCGGCCACACCCCTTTTGTCGTCATGCGGCCGCAAAGTTTTCTAATAAAAAAAAAAAAAACTTTCTGATCGTGCGGCTCCCAGAAGAGAAGAACCCCCAAAAGAAAAACCCTTTTATTTTCTTTGGTCTTCGTGCTTCTAAAGGAGTTAGTGACCACAAAACCAACTTTGACTAGGACCCACCGAATTGGCTTTTTATTCACGTGCCCACCTATTTTGGCTTTATTCAGCCTTTTGTGAAGAAGAGCCCAATATGCAGTAATTTGGCAAGCAAAGTCATTCTCAGCTAGATTACCTTTATTAGGTCAAATCATCAGTAAATTCGAGTTATATCTTACAAGGCTAAAAACTCGAGACATAAGCCAATAATCTCCACCTTGGCTCGACGTTTGAAGCCATGTCATAGTGCTCATCATCCATGCTGCTCTCCCAATGCCCCAACAGGCGCTCACTCTCCACCGACGTCTATCAAGCTCAAGCATAGCTTGAACTTATTCAGTGAAATGAAGTCGATCCACATGTCCTCAGGATTCTCCACCGCAAGAAACTTCTTCTTGGTTACATCCTCTATTGACATGTTATATCTGACGCAAAATTTTCGGTCATCAATGTACTCGGGGGGAGGAGACCCAGCAGCAACCCTATCTTCCGAAATGAATCATCAAAAGTATCAATCCAACGATTCAAGTCAAATGCTCGGATTGGATGGACGATACGAGGCCACAACAGCTCCCACTTTTAAAACATCTGATGGTCAATATATCACCATGTCATCTCAAAAGAAAAGTGGGCCGAATCTAAACAAAGGGAAGGGGAAATTATTCTGCGACTACTGCAAGCGTCCACATCACACCATGGAGACATATTGGAAATTACACGGAAAGCCCGGTGACAAGGGAAAGAAAGAAAAAGAATCATCTGCTTACCAAGTCAATGCACGAGGAAATCAGTCGATCACTCATGATCAATATGAGCGTATCATGAAGGCGTTGAACCAATTGGGATTTTCTGACAAATCGACAAGTTTTCTAGGTACTTCTTTTTGCTTGAACTCGATATTGGCTAATACATGGATTATTGATTCAGGTGCTAGTGACCACATAGTCTGTGATGACCGATTTTTTTCCCACATTAGCGAACAACCACAATCACATGTGTCCGTTCAACTTCCAAATGGAAATATCACCTCAGTTAATAAAACTGGAACAATCACTCTCAGTGCTTCCATTACTCTTCAAAATGTTCTTTATGTCCCAGAATTCCAATTCAATCTTGTATTTGTTTCCAAAGTCTGTGAAGAAAATTCATGTCGCGTTCTTTTCACTCCTGATGCTTGTTTTTTTCAGGCCCTTTCGACTGGCAAGCTGATGGGTCTTGGTAGTGTTTCTGAAGGATTATATTTTTGGACCAGTTTCCCAAGAAATTTCATTCCGTCTAGCATATCATGTAATGCTAGTATCAATAATAAAGCTTATCTTTCTCATCAAAGATTGGGTCATAGTGCCGCGTTTCCATATCCGAAATGTTCAATATGCCCTTTGGCAAAACAAACACGCGCGCCTTTTCCAACTAGTAAATCTCATGCTTCTTGTGCTTTCTCACTCATTCACATTGATATCTGGGGACCATATCATACACCCCATCGTGATGGTTCTCGTTTTTTTTTTACAATTGTGGATGATTATACACGAGCAACTTGGGTCTTTCTTATGCAAACAAAGAGTCAAGCTTTTTCACACTTGGTTAATTTTTTATCTCTAGTCAAGAACCAATTTAGTAAAACTATTCAGCGGGTCCGTAGTGATAATGGGCGGGAATTCTTCAATCAAGATTGCACTTCCTTTTTTTCATCCAATGGGATTCTTCATGAGAGCTCTTGTACATATACCCCCAACAAAATGGGATCGTTGAGTGCAAACACCGTCACCTTTTAGAAGTTGCCCGCGCTCTTAAGTATCAGGCATCTATTCCCGAAATTTTTTGGGGAGATTGTGTGGTCACTGCAGCTTACCTAATCAATAGGATGCCGACTCGGGTTCTTGACGGAAGAACTCCTTTTGAGCTACTCTTTAACAAACGTCCTGACATTGATCACCTACGAGTTTTTGGATGTTTATGTTATGCAACCACTGTTGGAACTCGTGACAAGTTGGGCCCTCGAGCACTTCGTTGTGTATTCATGGGGTACTCTCCTCTCCAAAAGGGGTATCGTCTTTATGAGCCATCCACAGGAAAGTTTTTTATAAGCAGGGACGTCGTTTTTCATGAAGATAATTTTCCCTTCAATGATCAGTTATCTTCAAATCAACAGTCAGGAGTTACACCGAATGTTCGGGCATTTCTGTCTGAAGAGGACTTATCACCAGATCATCGACAACTAGTTTTTATTGCTCCTCCAGACAGTTCAGTATCTTCCCCGATTATTGCAGATGTTCCGATCTCTCCCACCGAACACCCCGTAACTACTAGCGGTACAGTTGATAATCCAATTCCTTCCATTGAGGAGGAACCTTCTGTTAATTCTCAGCCCACAATGGCTGCAACTGATGCCCCACGTCGATCAAGTCGTACAACTCGACCACCAACTTGGACCAAAGATTACATTTGCTCCAACGTTAAAAATTCAGGTACTCAATATCCTACTTCATCCTATGTTAGCTTTCAACAACTATCTCCAGAACATCTATGTTGCATTAGTCGAATATCTGAAGAACAGGAGCCGGCTTCTCATAATGAGGCATCACAAGATCCACGTTGGCAACAAGCTATGGAAGCTGAATTGAAGGCTCTCACCCTCAATCATACATGGGAAATAGTTCCTTTACCTACCCACCGTAAGCCAATTGGATGCAAATGGGT
This sequence comes from Rhodomyrtus psidioides, assembly GCA_021437785.1. Lineage (NCBI taxonomy): Eukaryota > Viridiplantae > Streptophyta > Magnoliopsida > Myrtales > Myrtaceae > Rhodomyrtus > Rhodomyrtus psidioides. Next base: position 12,681,230 of record JAILYB010000003.1, on the reverse strand, counting down.
CTATAAAATCAAGTATAAGGCAGACGGCTCAATCGAACGTTATAAGGCTCGTCTGGTTGCAAAGGGCTTCACACAAAGGGAAGGTTTTGACTATCATGAAACCTTCTCGCCAGTTGCAAAGGAAGTTACTGTCCGCTCCTTTTTCTCTATAGCTGCTTTTCGTGATTGGTCACTTCATCAGATGGATGTGAATAATGCATTTCTCCATGGTGATCTGGATGAAGAGATATATATGGATCTCCCATCGAGTTTACGCAGAGAGGGGGAGTCTCGGGTATGTCGTATGCGTAAATCCCTATATGGGCTTAAGCAGGCATCTCGACAGTGGTATGCAAAATTTACCACTGCACTCACATCCGCAGGATTCAGACAATCAAGACATGATTACGCACTGTTTACATGGAAGAAAGGTACATCATCAATTTATGTATTGATATATGTTGATGATATTCATATTATGGGGAATGATGATTCTGCCATCAAAGAATTTAAGAAATTACTGCACTCTACCTTTCATATTAAAGATCTAGGGTCTCCAAAATATTTTCTTGGTATTGAAATTGCACGATCAGACAAGGGAATTTGTCTTAGCCAACGGAAGTTTGTTCAGGAGATCATATCAGAGGCAAGTATGTCAGGATGCAAGCCAACAGTCATTCCGATAGAACAGAACATCAAACTAACGACTGCTGAGTACGATGCCGGAACTTCATCTCCAAATAAGGATGCATTACTTAAGGATCCATTCAGTTATCGGAGACTTGTCGGAAAGCTCATTTATCTTACTATGACCAGACCCGATATTTGCTATGCAGTGTAGATTCTCAGTCAGTTCATGCACAATCCGAAGCAGTCTCATATGAACGCAGCCTTGAAGGTTGTAAAGTACCTAAAAGGATGCCCAGGACTTGGTATACTTCTGTCTCGAACCTGTAACATGGAAATGACAGCTTATTGCGATACGGATTATGCAACATGCCCTATGAGTAGAAGATCTACTACTGGTTCTTGCATCAAATTGGGAGAATCTTTGCTATCATGGAAGACAAAGAAACAATCTACTGTCTCATTATCATCAGCGGAATCAGAATATCGAGCTATGGCCAAGACTATTTGTGAGATAGTTTGGTTACGAGGTCTACTTCAAGACTTTGATGTTCAGGTCAAGGGGCCAAGTACCTTATTCTGCGATAACGATGCAGCTCTTAAGCTAGCATCAAATCCAGTATTTCACGAGAGGACAAAACACATAGAAGTCGATTGCCACTTTACTCGAGATAAGATCCAAGAAGGGATTATTGCAACCAGAGGAATCAGAACCACGGAACAGCCCGCGGACATCTTCACCAAAAACCTCTGTGTCAACGACAACATGCATACTTGCTAAACAAGCTTGGCGTTTTTTATATCTACGAACCGCCAGCTTGAGGGGGAGTGTTGGAGATATGCATGGATTATGCCTTAATTGAGAATCAACTAAAGAGAAAATCAAGGCAATCAAATACTTGATTGAAGGAAGTAATCTTGTACATTCTAGGAAAATAGAATTAGTGTACTTCATTTCTTTTTTTAGCTATGATGTTATGTTATAAATAACTTCTTTGTACAACACATTGATTATTGAAAATGATACACATATTACAGTTCCTTTCTCAAACTCCTTATTTAGTTACAGACACTACACCAATCCGAAAATCAGCAGAAGACTAAATCCAAAACCGGTGACGTAATCCAATTAATAGAGTTTAGTCAAGGGCACCGAATCTGACGCTAGCAGGGTGAAACACCAAATCGCCCAGAGAACCAAAATCGCACAGAGAGGGCAAGGGCAAGCACCGAATCTGACGCAAGCAGGGCGAAAGGAAAACAGGATTGACCCACTGGAATTGAAGAAATCTCCACTGAGAATTGTCGAAAAAACCTGTTGCTCGCCAAACGAAGAAGACGATTCCCACAGAAAAATCTGTTGCTCCCCAAACGAAGAAATCTCCACTGAGAATTAAAGAAATCTCCAATTGCCGATATTCCCACAACAACTTCGTTTGGCGTGAACCAAATTGCCGAAAAAAAAATCTCCACTGAGAAGACGCCAAACGAAGAAGAATAAAAACGAACACCCACTGAGAAGACGCCAAACGCCTAAAAGAAAACCTTGCGAAATCCAATTCGAGCACGAACGTTGATTATGAAGGAAGAGCGAGAAACCCTAGCTCTGATACCATGATAGATTTGAGGATTGAATAAATGGAATTCAATATATTACAATTAGGCACAAAGCCAATACATATACAAAGAAGGGAAAAAACGTAAATACACAAAAAGACCTACTCGAGGTATATATAATATATCTAAATAATATATCTCTAACAGATCGAACGTTTAATTTACGACTTTCGACTGTGTGGAAACACATCTGAAGAAATTCTTGGAATAAGAAGGAGAAGCAAGAAAGGAGAAGTAGTGACGCAATTTGAGAGGAAGCTTCTTTGGTGTTCTTGAAAAAAGTACTAGAACTGAGGGGCCGAAGTAGTTGGACAAGGCTCGAGCTCTTTTCCTTTGCCTTTCCCCAACGGAATAAGGAGGAAAGTGCTGTTTAAATGATATTTTCATTCACTTGTTGGTTTTCTAGATTTTCAAAATCAAAATGCATAACAACGTCACTTCAGATTGTCTCCAGGTTTTAGCTCTTAGGACTCGCCTTGGCATCTACTTTTCCACGCAATTTTGAGCTTGGGCTTTGATTGGCAACCGGTTCGAGCTAAAAACAACTTTTCCATGTAATGTACGGGGCAAGCTTCCAAATCTGGAATACATGCCATTAATGAATTTAGCTTGGGATCTTGCGATGCATATCTTCATATAAGATGGTCGCATCACTACTTTGAAAATGGACGCTCCACTTCAAATTTACTGGCTAATTGAAACCTAATAGGATGCCCAGACGTTCACACAGTTTGATCATGCATGTATCTAAAGTCGAAAGTTCTAATAAAAAAAAATGGTATATACATCTGGTTAGTTGACTAGGGGTGACATTGTTTAGCGTAGATTGGTAACTAGAATTTGCTTGTTTAATCACAGAAAGATTGATAAGATAAATATACATTCCCTTCGCATTGGAGCTAGTTATCGACCAATTAATTACGATCTGCATTGCCCAAATATTACGTTAGCAACCAACATCCCAAGATCTTGTTTTAGAGGAATAAAAGAATCAGAAAGAACAAAGGAAAGATAGTGATGAACGCCGAAACACGACTAATAAGACTACAATATCACACCATCAAATTTCTCGAGAAATTCCCCTAACAAATCAATTGTTAAGACTCATCAGGTCTATAGCGGATCGAGTTTAGATCAATTTCCAAAAGTTTGATATTTTTACGCTGATCGACGAACAATCTATTTTTGAAGAACTCTTTATTGGATACTATTACACGAAAAGGGGAGTTCCCTTCTCGTATTTGAAAATTATCAAGCGACCATTGTAAGCTGCGATCATAATCTTAAGCAGCGCCCTAAGCTCAACATGATTATATAGATGAATCACAATTATGGAATAGAGGAATTTACACACCTTATTTCGGATCCATCGTTCTTAATGTGAAATTCTCACAATCTGAGGCTTAAGAGCTTCTCCTGTAGAACTTCTTTGATCACTGACTTCAATAAGACTGCCCCTCAAATTGCATTCTCTGACGGCTCCTTATGTGGGGATATTTGGGCATCAGGGCTCAGAGAAGGAATTTGAACTTTACTTATAGAGTTTGCAACCTATCATCTCATTACGGATAAGGTTTGACTCGACCCACACTATCCATTCCCATTTGGACTAATTATGAAAACTTATCTTCAAGAAATCTTATATATTTACTTTATTAGATTAATTAATAATTACAATATTGATTAATAAAGAACACAAAATAATACTTTTACATTTTCCCACTTGGGATATATTAATTAAAATTGCATTATATATGTTGACAACTTTCAGAGAAAATCTTTCTCTCATATTCATATTAACAATTGGAATCCTGCATATATGCACCCCTTCCCTTATGTCTAACGTTATGATCGCAGAATACTACAAATAAAGAAATAAAATCATCTACGATACCTCCCTAATTTACACGATACGATACAGCACATCAAATCCTTACAAGAGAAGGAAATAAAATCTCACTTCAACACCCCCCTCAAGTGGGTGAAAAAATATTTTTGATCCCCAACTTGTCAAGTGAGTTTCTAAACTCCCTTCCAAATATGGCTTTAGTGAGCATGTCTGCAAGTTGGTCAGCTGACCTGACAAACGATACTTCAATCACTCCTTCTTCCAGCTTTTCCTCAATAAAATTACGATCTATCCCAATGTGTTTAGTTCGATCATGTTGTATAGGGTTCTGAGCAATATCAATGGTCGCTTTATTGTCACAAAACAATTGCATTGCACTCTGGGGGAAAAACCAATTTCAGATAGCAACCTCTTGAGCCAGAGTAATTCGCAAATGCCTTTTGTCACGCCCCTAAACTCTGCCTCTGCACTCGAGAGGGAAACGACCTTCTACTTCTTGCTCCGCCATGTAACCAAGTTCCCTCCCACCATGGTGAGATACCCTGAAGTCGACCTTTGATCAGTCAAGTTGCCGGCCCAATCGGCATCAGTATATCCTATAACATCAGGATGACAATATTTTCCAAAAAACAATCCTCTCTCAGGTGCACCCTTCAAATATCTTAAAATTCGGATTACTACTTCCATATGATTCTTCCTTGGATCGTACATAAACTGGCTTACCACACTCACTACATAGGCAATGTCTGGTCGAGTATGTGACAGGTAAATTAGCCTTCCTACCAATCGCTGGTACACCTCCTTGTTAGTCACAACTTGATCAGTGCCTTGTTGTAATCGGTGATTTTGAACGATTGGAGTGTCAACTGGTGCACAATATAACATACATGTTTCTACAAGAAGATCTAGCACGTACTTCCGCTGAGACAAGAAAATTCCCTCCTTGGATCTTGCTACTTCAATCCCTAAAAAATACTTTAATTCTCCGAGGTGCTTCATTTCCAAATCATCACTGGGCCTAGCCTTGAGTCTCGAGATCTCACTCGAGTCATTCCCTATGATAATGATATCATCAATGTATATAATCAAAAGGGTCACCTTGGATTCCCGTCGGCATATAAAGAGAGTGTGATCAGAGTTGCACTGTTTGTACCCACACCGCTCCATAGCTGAACTGAACCTTCCAAACCATGCCCGGGGAGATTGTTTGAGTCCATAGAGTGATCGATTTAACCTGCATACAGCTTCTGGATTGTCTTTGCAAGTAACCATGGTGGAATCTTCATGTAAATCTCCTCTTTCAAATCTCCGTGGAGAAAAGCATTCTTCACATCAAGTTGGTACAGAGGCCACTCCATGTTAGTCGCCAGTGATACTAGGACCCGTACAGTGTTTAGTTTTGTCACCAGCGAGAATATCTCCTTGTAATCAACTCCATAAGTTTGAGTATACCCCTTCGCCACTAACCGTGCCTTGTACCTCTCGATCGACCCATCTACTTTGTACTTAATAGTAAACACCCACTTGCAGCCTACAACCCTTTTTTCAGGTCGGAGATTGACTAAACTCCAAGTATTGTTTTTATCTAGTGCTTCCATTTCTGTTTTCATGGCCGCAACCCACTTCGGACTTCTGACTGCCTCTTCCACCTGTTCCGGAAGTTTCTCAGCTGAAACATTGTTGATAAAGGCTTTATATGATTCTGAGAGTTTTCCTGTAGACACATAGTTGCTGATTGGATACTTAGCCTTTTCTAATTTTCCTTCGGGAGAGTATCGATCAGGTGGGTTGCCCCCTGTTATGCCTTTTAGGAAGAACATATGTTTGAAAAGTATCAGAAATAAAAGAAATATCAGGTGGAATAGAATTTACCTCAAGCGCATTCACTGGAGTTTGGTCGGGTACTATAGAGGATGAGGGATGGACTCGTGCTTGTTTCTCTTCGTCTTTTCTTCCTTCCAATTCAGAGTTAATACTCTCTGTTTCTGAAATTTCAGATTCATCACCATTGACTAGCTGAGTTCTTAGGCTATGCCGAATCTGTAGTCGGAGTGATCGCAATTTGTGAAGGATGCACGACAATCTCCGGTTCTTCTGTCCTAGTTTGAGTTATTCGCTGCTCGACTAACCATAATTGTCCATCCTCTTTATCTTCTATTATTATAGAATCCTGGTTCGGAGTAGAGAAAAACATCTCTGATTCAACAAAGGTAACATCTAGTGTGACATGTATCTTCTTTGTATTAGGATTGTAACAACGGTAACCCTTCTTGTGTGATCCATAGCCCACTAACACACATAGTTCTGCATGCGGATCCAGCTTTGTTCTCCGATTTTTGTATAGGTGCACAAATTCTACACACCCATACACTTTAGGAGATAATGTCAAGACAGGCGGAAGTTCTACATGCTTCACTGTTGACACCTGATTTTTGACCATATGTTATTGCGATCTTTATTTTTTAAAATTAATTAAAAATATCAAAAAAAGGTCATAAAATCACAAAATCAACTTTGGAAGCCTTGGCCTAGTCTTAGGGACCAATTTTGAACAAAAAATATTTTTTGGTATTTTTCGAATTTATTTTATCTATTTTCTCGTGGAGCCATTCCTTATTCATTTTGTCAATCAACATGTGACGCACGGGGATGATTAAAAAAAAAATGAGAACTGGCCGACATAGTGGGATGATGGATAGTGGAACGAACGGCGCCATAAAAGAAAGAAAAAGGGGAGTTTTTAAAAGAAAAAGGGAGATGCTCTCCACAACAAAAAAAATCCAAGAAACAGAAGATAATTGAGGATTCTAGAATAAAATAGAGAGAGAGGCCATGACTGAGTGAGGACATCAGCCTTCATTTTTCACTGGCCATGCACGACCCATGCGACATGCCTAGCGGCTGCCGCCTTCATCTAGTCACATGCGCCACCACCACTTCCCCAGCCACGGCATCACTTCCAGCCATCATCCCGACCGCCGTGCGCCGCCAGTAAGCCAGGAACAGGCCCGGCGTCCCCATGCTCTGTTTTCGAGTCCAATGGGCGTTTCACGGTCCGCAGTCCCTGCGAACACCTTCGTCCCCTCCGAACACCACCGGGTGGCTCCTCTGATCTTCACCAATTCCTCGACTCCAGCTCGAACGCCGCACGTCGCCGAGAAGGCCCGAGACCCGTCGACCTCCGTGCCCTGTTTTAAGAAACGAAAGGGCCGCTCGAGCTTCGTCAGTCCTTGTCGTCGCTCTTAATGGCCAGCCGCCCTTGTCTCATCGCCTTCTACCCCATAGTCTCGAGCCTCCCGACGTCAGACCCGAATCTGTTGCGGCCCCAACGAGCTCTGTTCAGCCGCGCAAACCTGTTCCCAACTGCTGCGAGCTGCAGTCGCCATCAGCGAGACATTCCCGTGAGCTTTTTGGTTCTTCTTCGCCTGTCTTCCACCGATCCACGGCGGTGGTTCAACTACCGACTAATCCTTACACGCACGCACGCACGCTCTCTCTCTCTCCCACTCTCTCTCTCTTCTTCCTCTCTTTCTCTCGTTGGTTTGTCCCCTTTCTGTTTGGAACGCTCTCAGCCGAGCTCCCCCTCTTCCCCTGTTTGAAGTTGTCGAGCGCCACTCCCCACCTACTCATCACTGCCCCGACGTCGCCTCGTCTTCCGACAAGCACCAGAGTCGCCGCGGAAGCCCTGTGAAGCCGTGCCCCCACCCTGTTTTGGGGTCAGTACGAGTTTGTTCTGTTGCGACCCAAAACCATCACCTCCGCTGCTCACCACCGTCTCCCACTGGCTGCTCTCAGTCTCCTAACATCCCCCGAAGCTACCGGAGGTCTTTCGAAGCCTGTAGAACCCGACCAAGCCCCGGTCGACCCTTCCCTGTTTCGGCCGACTCGACCACCCCCGACAACTTCCAAGCCTTGATCACTCCAACTGCTGTCCAACCTATGAGGCCATCGACGACCCAAGACCGTCACCCAGTCGTCGTCAGCTCGTCGGTTCGTCGCCGTCCCGCCACTACCCAAGCATCCTCGGCCGTCGTCCTCAAGATATGGATCCGAAGCCTGCTGACTTGGTCGCGACGAACAACGCGACTATAGTCCGATGAGATGACGATACGATGACGTTAACCTGGCGAAGACCGACTGCTTCGAGGTTCATTACACTGCTCAGTGTCGTAGTGAACCACCGAGAAGGAGGACGTTGAGCAGCGGTTTACCGCTTCCGGCATGTTTGACTAGACGAAGACTCCTTGTCCGACGAACCGTCTGACGCCGGAAGTTGCAGGTCCCACCAGGCTTAACAGGTTCGCAAGAGGCGAGCCAACCAGTCCGAGGCAGTGCTAGCCGAACCAGGGAGTATGTTGATGATGAGTCGGCCAGGCGTAGCTTTGACGAGCGAGTCCCGGCGGTCGGACGAATGAGTCCCGATAGAGCGTGGTGGTCGTCGACAGGCGATGACGAGTGGCTTCAAGTCGCATGCGGAGGATGAGTCGCGTCAGTTGAAGCATAACAGGGAAAGACGTCCTACGTTGAGGATGATGAATAGTGGTAAGATCTATTTCTACGTTGGGCTGGTTGTGTGTTTCATTTGGTCTTGTGGGCTTCTTTTATTTAAAGGTATGGGCCGACTAATGCTGGCGGGAGAAGGCTGGGCTTGGGCAAGTGGGCTCGGCAGGTTCAAAGCAAAGAAATAGGCCTGGGCTCTTTGTTCAAATCGGGCCTGGTTTGGGTCCTCCCTCCCGGATTGGATTAGGCCCGACGGCCTGATCCGGGTCTGGATCTGAAAACCTGATCTAAGCCCGGCCTTTATTTATTTACTTATTTAAACAAGTTAATAAAAAAAAATAAGAATAAAAATCCAAAAATTCAATAAAAAAATAAAAAATCAAGAAATTCCAAAAAATTCTCAAAAATGGGAAATGGCCACAAACAACTGGCCATGGAATATTTTGGGTAATTCGGTATCCAAACCTTCCAAAAATTAACGATTTTGCCCTTCGAACTAATCGCCTCCAAATCTTCCTATTTTACCCCTGGTCCGAAGTCACGCCCTCCTTAAGCCTTTATGGTTATACTAGGAAGCCATTGATCTGAATTGATGTGCATTGAAGTGATTTATTTACGTACTTGATTGCGCTTTCATTTAAATTGATTGTGATTGATAGGAATAGTCTTCCAATCTGCGTGAAACCCTGAATCAACCTACCTCACCCAAAATTGCGCCTGCATGAAATCTTAATTAGGAAAATCACTCACGTTAGGTACCGAAAGGGCGTTGGTAATGACACCGACGTAACCAAGTCCCCGAACCCAAAATCTCTGGTTCCGCAGAACTGATCGGTCTCTCCCAATCGATCAGTAAGGTTTCCGGTCTACCATCCAAGAAAGACCGGTGGCGACTCCAAATGCATGCACAAGTTGCACATGCCACCACGACCACACTGAAGGTCGAAATCGATCGGCTCTTATCGCCGAATCCCTTTGAAAAAATACTCCCGCCGCGATTTGGTATGGGCTTGGGAGGGCCCGCGCCGATCCAAAGCCCGCGATCCGCACCCTTGTACGGAGGAAGGCCCGCAATCGGTAATCCATTAGCCGCGTCCGCTTTCGGACGGGTCGCGACAGCTGGCGACTCCGCTGGGGATTTTATTCTAGAACCTATGGTTCTAGACCCCAAGTGGACTTAGGCCGTAATTAAAACGTTGAGTGATTTTTCTAACCTTGCAGGCGCTCTTGAAGGTGAGGTAAGTCCGTTTATGGTATGTGTTATATGTTTTTGCAGATTGGAGAAATAAGGGGTGTAGTCTGTGATTAACATTGTCTTATGCAGGTTGGGCGTAGGAATGTATGTTGTGTGGATGATTTGAAGTGCTGATTGATAAACTGCTATGCATGAATTGCATTGTGATGATCACAACACGTGGACACACACAACCGCGCCTAAAACCCCGGGCGTCGCCTATAGGAACACAATAGAAGGAATTGAAAATGGAATCTCCGTGAGGAAAAACGCGGGGTAATCCACTTTTCAATTCCGCTCGCTTCGAACTATGGATCGAGTCCCAATGCAACGATAGCTGTGCAATGGAATCGGCTCTTTTTAGAACTCGAAGTGGGAACCTTAACCTTAGGTGCCAAACCCTCTGATTTTTAGAAGTTCACCATCACTTGTCTCATGCGCATGTCTTTGAGCGGTTGGTACACCTAAAACCGCACATAAGTCGACGAGTTCGGTTGGTAAGACTCTCTATCCCTCAAATCTATTACAGTTCATATAAATATAGGCATTTCATTCATTGCATTCTGGTGATTAGATTAAATGCCATTTCAAGGATAGATGTGTGTGTTTTTCCCAAACGTCCTTGATAGAAGACGAAGAGGATGATATCCCATGACAAGCACCGAGTGAGCAACAAAGGAGCCTACTATGGACATTATTGAGATATCGTCCAATGAAGATGACGAGTTGGGGCAAGTGATCCGGAAGTCACAGATCGAACTTGGGGCATCCTTAAACGTTAGGATCACATTCCTTTGTTTCATTTTCCATTACTAGTCCTCTTGTATGGGGTTTATTTTTATCGAGGCTTTCTCTATCTCACCCCTTAGAGTGATTGTATTAGGGATCTATTGGTGTACACATTTAGATGGAACTTGGTTGTATTTCTTTTGACAGGTCATGGGAATGTGATGGTGGCATTTTCTCTAATCATCCAAATACTCCCAAGTCAAGTTTATAATTCCTTTAGAGGAAATTAAAATTGGAAATCTTGCATGACCTTTTTGGTCGTATAGGGTAATCCAACTCCAATTTCGCTAGAAGGAATTATACACTTGAATTGGTTCATGCATGATTGTGCGCCGCTGGTAATCCACGATAATTGACCGAGAATATCAGCGTTGTTTTGAATTTAATGACGAGATAGATGTCCAAATTACTCTCGTTCTTAACAAAACGGCCTTGATTTGGATGTCGTATCTTCAATTAAATTTAAAACACGTTATTATGCCTCGTACTTTTGAGTAATTCGTTCCTCTCGAAATTGATCAAAAGCAATTATTGTGAATTACATTCCTTTCAATAGTATGCTTTCTTTCGAAGAATATTGATAAAAAACTTTTCGCGCAAGATTAAAACCCTTGTAAAAGTTCTTGTCCTTATTAATCATGGGTAAGCATAAGATTGAAAGGGGTTTTTGCTTTCTTTTTCAAATTATTCCTTCTGATTCTGTCTTTTCATTTGCAGGTAAAAAATAGGTAACAGAGAGAAATCTTTTCCTGGATAAGTCTGAGGCTATTCTTTCATCTGATCATGAGCGAGTTATAAAATCCATATTTGCTCGACTTATTGATATTATGGTTCGGCTCACCTAAGTTGAAGATGTTCGAACGCTTGAAGAAAGGAACCATGCAGAAGTTAAAACACACACGAGAACTTTCATTTATTTTGCTCAGCGGAGGGTTTTCAGAAGCAGGTCATACAATTCGGGGTGGAAAAGTAAAGCCAAAGTGAGCCCTAATTAACGACACAAACGAGCCCAACTGACCCTCCATGTTGTTAATGCTCTGCCCGTACTCACGACTTCGCATGTCCTGGTCTGCGAGCTTGAGGAAAAGGTTTCTGCATTCTCCCTTAACCTCAGTGACCTTGACCTCGTGTTCTTCGGTGATTATTTCCAAGTCCCGAACTAATCCATTCCCGTGAGCTATGTCTGCGGTTATTTTGTCGAGCCGTTCTTCCTGCCAGTCGCTTTGCAGCCTCAATAGGACATTGTGGCGGTCGTGCTCGCCAGCGGTCAGGGATAGGGCCAATTGATCCACCAGTTTTCTCCTCTCGCGAAGCAACGTCGCGACCCTCTCATTGGCAAACTCGACGGCCTTTTTGTGACTATCGGCTAGATAGTTGGTCAGCACCAAATGATCAGACCGATCCTTGTAACGAACCCGCAAGACGCGAGCCACGAGAACCTCCCGATCAGCAACACGGTAGGCCTCTAAGGAGTGTGCAAAGAGGGTCGAGAAAGTTCTATATTCCCTCCCCAGCGTAGTACCTTCGAGGGGATGGGATTTGCATCGCTTTGATTGGAGTTACAGTTTCAAGGAGCTGGATGTTACCGCCGACCAGCTCAAAGCATATCAGCCTCATGCACAACAATTTTCGATAGGGTCGGGTCCCGCTGGAGATGAGTTAATCAGTCGTCAAGCCATCGATGCAATTTTGGGCCACGATAAGAGGAGGTTCGCTTGGCCCCCTGAACTGCATTCCAGATTCCTAGACGTGGTTCACCAAATGGGGATCGATTCAGCAACTCCGACGCGCATATTTAAAGCCATGAATGTACCGGGGCTTAGTAAGGAACTGGTCAGGAATCACCTTGCTGCCTACAGAAAGCTATTAAAACAACGTCGAGCGGAGCTAAACCGGGAGGAATCCGTCTCGAGTTCAAAAGCTAGGGGCGACCGCCATTGTAATGCTCAGGCATCAAGAGATACCCGGCCAAATCTAAGCATCAATCAAGCTAGCAACCCGACCACCGGCAAACTGAAAGCTGATCAGAATGTCCTCCCGGGCCATTTCAACACTTCTCAAGAGCGCATATCACAAGTACAGCGAGTGCGCACTCCTCCATTCGAGCAGCAGTCGGCTGGTGCTCTGCCTGCCGCTGGTCGACCCACGACAGACGATTTCTTTGATGAGGGGCTCGATGCCTTGTTCAATCAGTGGGAAGCTGGCATGCTTGGACAGCCATGATCTAGCACTTGACTCGGGGCACGATGGGTCGGTCACCACGAACACCCATAGAAAGAAGAACATGTTCACGAGTAGATCACTCATTTTATCCGTTGTAAAGTTCCTACGGGAACATTTTTCTTTAATGACTATAGTTAATTCCATATTAAAACCAACGCTATCGACGAACATCGTCATGCTCAGTTGTGATGATCCCTTGTTAGATTAAGTCTGAAACCAGAGACGGTCTTTAAAATTTTGAGTGGCCACGAACTCATTCCTCACCAAGCGCCGGGATGCTGAAATGAAGAGTAACAGCATGCACAGGGAAAATGCCACTTTCGTTTGAACGATGAAAAGGGGTTGAGAGAAGATCATAGCGTTAATGGAGCTAAATGAATTAAACGGAGTCATTAATTGCGGGTCCACCGCCGCTCCCCACGTTCTCGGGCCTAGCAAATCATAAAAGGCGCCGAAAGATTGTAGACCCACCACTTTGAAGACTGAACTAGGGGACGAGCGCAATACTCGATGAAACCGAATCAATGCAAAAGAGTTTGTGATCCTATCACGAGGAAAAAGAAAGGGGAATACAGACGATGAGTAATTACAGGGTCTCGGGAGGAGCGCTTGCTTGCTGGCCTTCATATGCAGCCTGAAGGATGGTTCTAGGACACGCACAATCACTTGAGAAAATTTCTAGAGTGAGCAAACACGTAAGAGCGAATAGAGAAAGCTGAGTGAAGTAGATCAGCCCGAGATACTCCGATCCATCATGTTTAAAAGCTATTCCCATCTGCTAGAAACGCCCGACCTGGACATTTCTGAGCACGAACTGCTGGGAGACTTTGAAGATCCTGGAGCTGAATACTGCCCGAAAGTCATGGAGACTGACTCCTCTAGCGATGAAATTCTAGGTTTCAGCTACGAAGAAGGAGTATACAATGATGACCGGAGTCGGAAAAGGAAGCAACTACAACGCCACACTCCAGGCCAAATCCGAGAGCTCGAAGCTTTCTTCAATGAATGCCCCACTCCAAGCAAACAACAGAAAATGGAGCTGAGCCGAAAAATAGGATTGCAGCTTTCGAAGGTCAAGTTTTGGTTCGCCAACAAACGAACCCGGGTGAAACAGCAATACGCAGACCAGGAGTTACTGGTCCTGAATGAGGAGAATGAGAAGCTTCAAGCTGAAAGCGCAAGATATAAGGAAGCTCTGACCAAGGCCACTTGCCTTAATTGTGGAAATCCTGTTGTCCTCGGCGAGGTGTTCCTCGATGAACCATCCCTGTTGACGAATAACGCGCAGCTGTTACCGTATTCTCCACAGCATTTTCCGACACAGCCAGATACCGCCGGAGATCTGCATGAGCAAGTCAACACCATAGGATCAACACCAACATCCTCCGAGAAATGGGATATGAATCATCACAGGGGGAGTTCTCTCAATGACGAACTCGCTGTCGCAGCCAGCCAATCCAAAGTCGGTGAGTCCCTTCCTGGACAACTTTTGAAACGACTAGATCCCGTAGAGAATAGCTACCGAAGTATTGACGATATTTTGGGTGATAAGAGAACAAGGTTTTACTGGACCTATGAACTTCACACCAAATTTGTTGATGCAATTCGAGAGCTGGGAGTTGATTCGGCTAGCCCACTACGCTTACTCGAGATTATGAATGTGCCGGGGCTCTCTAGAATTAACGTTGAGTCTCACCTCAAGTACTATAGGAGATTGCTAAGGGATGGAATGATAGCGTTAAACCATCATAAAGCCAGTTGGAGCTCAAGTGCTGGGCAGAGTTACAACCATGATGATTGGAGAGCCAAGAGCACCCAACCGTGTTTCAGCAATGACGGGACTAGCAGTCGTGTCAGCAACTCCTCTAACCCAAATCAGAATGCTCCGCCGAGCTATCTCAATACTCCTCAGGAGTATATGCCACAGTTCCAGCACATAGAAATCCCTCAGTTTGAGCGCGAATCAGTCATTAATGCTGTCCCTGAAGCGGATCTGGCATCGGTAGAGAGTGCACATATGAACCTGCCGGTCATCGGAGGAAGTTCCAATTCGATGGGTCAAATTGCTCACGGCGAGAGCAAAGAGAGGAATCCCTCGCCTGCAGTCGACGACACCCAATCTGGACACCAAGGGCTAGAAAGAACAGGTGATTTCCTTGATGAGGAGCTGGACACTTGGATCAATACTCTTCGGGAATGTATGTCTCAACCCCAACAGGGCAATGATGAAGGTTCCAGCTCAAAGACTCCAATCCCTCACAACGAAGGCAATGAAAGAAATCTGCCCCCAACAATCGTTGATACCCAACTTGAACATCAATGGCTCGAAGACCCGAGCAATTTCCTTGGCGATGAGTTCAATCTTTGGCTCGATCAATTTGGAGCCGGAGGACCATCGCAGTGGTGACGCGAGGCCGGTGATCAAACGTCTGATGCAAGGCATGGCTACTCGATGAAAAATGCTTCGAGAAAAGGGGTTGAATACTCCTATTGAATATGTTGTTGATCGCACTGTAAGGTTCCCACGGGAACATCTTTCATTAATATCTAGAACTAATTGCGCGTGAGTGTCCACATCACCCTTTGAGCATCTTCAAGCCGAGGGCCGTGGATTAATCACTTAATCCGTGGAGCAAGTTCCATGAACATTGACTATCACCCGCGGAGCATAATGGGATCTACCCCTTCAATACGAAATGCGTTTGGCCGCGAAGCCACCCATTTGGTAAAACGATGTATCGTTCCTAAACGATCTCCAATCGAATACCAAAGTAATATCTCCTTTCTTTCCCTTCTCAGGTGATAAACGTGGGTAAATCACTCAAGGAGCCATCTATTCAAATAACAGAATAGACGTTGCCTAACTGGGGGGGCAGAGGAACCATTGATGTTACAAACACTTCAAGCATGGATAAGCGGATTCGATAGATGCTATTCATGTCGAAACGCAACATCAGAACATGATGAGAACCAAGAGTAAAGTTGTATCGTCCCAATTTATCTTGAATTTAGGAACATGAATTGACACTTATTATTTATCCTTGACAGGAACTCGTCATCAAAGCGGGCAGATTTCCTACAAACCTGGTATACTTGTTAGAGTATATGACCAAGGGTAAGATGTATCGTTCTAATTTTTTGAAAAATTCGTGAACATACAATAACATGTTTCTTCCGCATTTTCAGGGATCTCCGGCCGCGGGAGACAGGTAAGTATCCCTTTCCCCAATCCATGGAAGATGCTAAATAAAAAACAGAGAGAAAAAGAAAAGCTTTCAGAATCTAATGTCTAGAAAAGACATAGAATTCAAACTTCATTGGCATTCATGTTTTAAAACAGGAGGTTGTCTGAACATGAATAAGAACATGCATGGGGCATCATAAAATCCCTTGACAGGTAAAATTTTTGGGAAAACGAAAGAGATTTTTCCAATCAAAAGTTGTTCAAAACTCTCAAAATGACGTTTTCTCAAAAGACGAGAGGCAAAGCCTAGTCCAAACACGTCCTATACACACTTAAGAGAGAAGTGGAGCGGATAAGACAGCAAAATAAAATCTAGACCTACGGAAGTATGGACCATTCGCAGCGATTACATGGGTGGGGACGACGGAGGCATTCGTTTCATATCCCCCAAACACTACAGGTGACCGTTGATAACCCCTTTGAACGGCGGTTTTCATTCTTAACCCTGTCAAGAACCACCCCAGATCGGGGCAAAATGGAGGTGAGTCCAGCAGCATCAGGAGAAAATGGTTAGAAATTTTCTTGCTCGGACTAACATTAATCTTTGTTTGTTGTTTATATGGTAATCCAAGTGCCATAGGATGACGAGAAGCATTCATTTCTCTATCCCACACACTGAATCCTTTGCACAGCCAACTTGAGCCTGCAAAATCATTTCATAAACCCATTGGTGATCATTGCGCATTCCAAGACGGAGGCAGCATCACTTCAGAAACGAAGGAATTCAAGACTCAGGGTCTGTAAAAAAAAAAAAAAATTCCTAAGTTAATGCTTAACCTTTGATCATGGGTCTAACACGATCCCATGAAGATGAGAAAAAGTGGGATTCCAAAAATGAATGAGAAAAACCCACGGCATCGAGAAAAAGCAAAGTGCCTGGTAAAAGCAAGGCCGATGCTCGTGTAAGTCATTTGATTGATCCGCAATGAAGCGGGATGGGAAAAGAGGAAATCCCCGAAGGAGCCAAATTCCAAAAAGGCTGCTCGCCAAATGGTGTCAAGCGCGAAATAAGGCGCAAAAGAGAAAGGACAGGTAGCAAATCTGCAATGATCACCAATGTCAAACTCTCCAAGAATTTTGGGCCGAAAATAAGCATTTTTCGGTCCCCAATCCTACCGACATCATAACCCTGAAACAGTCTTCTCTGACTAAGACACTTGGGTTAACATATAGCTTAGCTCGAAGAGGTACGAGCAAGACTATTTCTTTCTCATTTTGCAGGGTTCTTGACTTGTAAACCCGGAGCAGATGGTGAAGACTTTCATTCAATGGCCTCGACTCCAAAGCGGGTCTCCCTTGAAAACCAATATCTAAGCCCAACATTACAGTCCCGTGGAAGACCTCCCGACGGATCAAAATGTATGCGCTGCGAATGAGCCTAAAACCTAGGCACAGGTTAGTAGGGAATTGAGTGCATCCCCTATAAAAACCACTATCTCAAAACAGGTGAGAAGACCTTCTTGTCGAGAAATATTCCGATTGATGTTTTGAACAAACTCTTTTTGGAAATTTCAAACTGTTGATCCAAATTTTCCATGCAAGGAATTTGTGATCACATTTGCATGTTGTAAGAATGTTTTGGATAACCTCTAGCATCAAAATGCACATTTCATGACTAAAACTTAAGTCATAAAATTTTGTCAATTGGACAATTGCTCTATTCCCAAAGATTATTGATGTTTTCTTGGTGAAAAAGAATCTCGCAGGTTTCAGCTTTCTGCAGGATGATTGGAGTCCCCAAATCCCAGAAAGGTACCTCACATGTCGAAAGGACAGTTCAGCATCTGCGAGATTTCAGGTAACCCCTAAATCCCAGAATAACCTGTAGGTAAAGCTTTTTAGTAGGCAAACCTCTTCCGAGACCGATCCACAGAACGATCGGGTCTCTGACTAGTCCCAACCAGACAGGGTACGTCAACCTTAGATTCCTAACAGTTTGGAGTCAAAGTCAACCAGAGGTAGAAACCGCCTGAAGGGTCAACCAATGGTAGAAACCGCCTGAAGGGTCAACCAAAGGTAGAAACCGCCTGAAGGGTCAACTCATGGTAGAAACCGCCTGAAGGGTCAACCAAAGGTAGAAACCGCCTTAAGGGTCAACCAAAGGTAGAAACCGCCTGAAGGGTCAACTTAAGGTAGAAACCGCCTAAAGGGTCAAATCAATGGTAGATACCGCCTGAAGGGTCAAACATGGTAGAAACCGCCGTAAGAATCAACACAAAGGTCCGATCCACCCTACGGGTCAAATTATTTGGCAAATCCTAAAGTGTAGGATGCGCCTTCTTTAGATTCCTACCAGTTAAGAATTCCACAATGGTATGACCTACCATACAGGTCGGAACTTAATCTCCCTAGGATATTCTGAATAACGAGTCCTAGGTATCTTCTTGAAAGTTGTCACAGCGGGCAGCATTCGACAGGTGAACTCCAGGTAAGCCTCTCTCACTCCGGCCCATGTTCAAACTGTTAGAGTAAACCGGGGATTAATTTGAGCTTTCATCAAAGGGCCTTTAAGGATTCAATGTCGTAACATCTCTTCTCTCGTTTTCCCAGTTGAGTCGGTTAGGAATCAGGTGCCACCTTATCTTTGAGAGAAACCTCTAACGAGATTCCTCTCAAAGAGGGGCAGCTGTTGACACCTGATTTTTGACCATATGTTATTGCGATCTTTATTTTTTAAAATTAATTAAAAATATCAAAAAAAAGGTCATAAAATCACAAAATCAACTTTGGAAGCCTTGGCCTAGTCTTGGGGACCAATTTTGAACAAAAAATATTTTTTGGTATTTTTCGAATTTATTTTATCTATTTTCTCGTGGAGCCATTCCTTATTCATTTTGTCAATCAACATGTGACGCACGGGGATGATTAAAAAAAAATGAGAACTGGCCGACATAGTGGGATGATGGATAGTGGAACGAACGGCGCCATAAAAGAAAGAAAAAGGGGAGTTTTTAAAAGAAAAAGGGAGATGCTCTCCACAACAACAAAAAATCCAAGAAGCAGAAGATAATTGAGGATTCTAGAATAAAATAGAGAGAGAGGCCACGACTGAGTGAGGACATCAGCCTTCATTTTTCACTGGCCATGCACGACCCATGCGACATGCCTAGCGGCTGCCGCCTTCATCTAGTCACATGCGCCACCACCACTTCCCCAGCCACGGCATCACTTCCAGCCATCATCCCGACCGCCGTGCGCCGCCAGTAAGCCAGGAACAGGCCCGGCGTCCCCATGCTCTGTTTTCGAGTCCAATGGGCGTTTCACGGTCCGCAGTCCCTGCGAACACCTTCGTCCCCTCCGAACACCACCGGGTGGCTCCTCTGATCTTCACCAATTCCTCGACTCCAGCTCGAACGCCGCACGTCGCCGAGAAGGCCCGAGACCCGTCGACCTCCGTGCCCTGTTTTAAGAAACGAAAGGGCCGCTCGAGCTTCGTCAGTCCTTGTCGTCGCTCTTAATGGCCAGCCGCCCTTGTCTCATCGCCTTCTACCCCATAGTCTCGAGCCTCCCGACGTCAGACCTGAATCTGTTGCGGCCCCAACGAGCTCTGTTCAGCCGCGCAAACCTGTTCCCAACTGCTGCGAGCTGCAGTCGCCATCAGCGAGACATTCCCGTGAGCTTTTTGGTTCTTCTTCGCCTGTCTTCCACCGATCCACGGCGGTGGTTCAACTACCGACTAATCCTTACACGCACGCACGCTCTCTCTCTCTCCCACTCTCTCTCTTCTTCCTCTCTTTCTCTCGTTGGTCTGTCCCCTTTCTGTTTGGAACGCTCTCAGCCGAGCTCCCCCTCTTCCCCTGTTTGAAGTTGTCGAGCGCCACTCCCCACCTACTCATCACTGCCCCGACGTCGCCTCGTCTTCCGACGAGCACCAGAGTCGCCGCGGAAGCCCTGTGAAGCCGTGCCCCCACCCTGTTTTGGGGTCAGTACGAGTTTGTTCTGTTGCGACCCAAAACCATCACCTCCGCTGCTCACCACCGTCTCCCACTGGCTGCTCTCAGTCTCCTAACATCCCCCGAAGCTACCGGAGGTCTTTCGAAGCCTGTAGAACCCGACCAAGCCCCGGTCGACCCTTCCCTGTTTCGGCCGACTCGACCACCCCCGACAACTTCCAAGCCTTGATCACTCCAACTGCTGTCCAACCTATGAGGCCATCGACGACCCAAGACCGTCACCCAGTCGTCGTCAGCTCGTCGGTTCGTCGCCGTCCCGCCACTACCCAAGCATCCTCGGCCGTCGTCCTCAAGATATGGATCCGAAGCCTGCTGACTTGGTCGCGACGAACAACGCGACTATAGTCCGATGAGATGACGATACGATGACGTTAACCTGGCGAAGACCGACTGCTTCGAGGTTCATCACACTGCTCGGTGTCGTAGTGAACCACCGAGAAGGAGGACGTTGAGCAGCGGTTTACCGCTTCCGGCATGTTTGACTAGACGAAGACTCCTTGTCCGACGAACCGTCTGACGCCGGAAGTTGCAGGTCCCACCAGGCTTAACAGGTTCGCAAGAGGCGAGCCAACCAGTCCGAGGCAGTGCTAGCCGAACCGGGGAGTATGTTGATGATGAGTCGGCCAGGCGTAGCTTTGACGAGCGAGTACCGGCGGTCGGACGAGTGAGTCCCGATAGAGCGTGGTGGTCGTCGACAGGCGATGACGAGTGGCTTCAAGTCGCATGCGGAGGATGAGTCGCGCCAGTTGAAGCATAACAGGGAAAGACGTCCTACGTTGAGGATGATGAATAGTGGTAAGATCTATTTCTACGTTGGGCTGGTTGTGTGTTTCATTTGGTCTTGTGGGCTTCTTTTATTTAAAGGTATGGGCCGACTAATGCTGGCGGGAGAAGGCTGGGCTTGGGCAAGTGGGCTCGGCAGGTTCAAAGCAAAGAAATAGGCCTGGGCTCTTTGTTCAAATCGGGCCTGGTTTGGGTCCTCCCTCCCGGATTGGATTAGGCCCGACGGCCTGATCCGGGTCTGGATCCGAAAACCTGATCTAAGCCCGGCCTTTATTTATTTACTTATTTAAACAAGTTAATAAAAAAAAATAAGAATAAAAATCCAAAAATTCAATAAAAAAATAAAAAAAATCAAGAAATTCCAAAAAATTCTCAAAAATGGGAAATGGCCACAAACAACTGGCCATGGAATATTTTGGGTAATTCGGTATCCAAACCTTCCAAAAATTAACGATTTTGCCCTTCGAATTAATCGCCTCCAAATCTTCCTATTTTACCCCTGGTCCGAAGTCACGCCTTCCTTAAGCCTTTATGGTTATACTAGGAAGCCATTGATCTGAATTGATGTGCATTGAAGTGATTTATTTACGTACTTGATTGCGCTTTCATTTAAATTGATTGTGATTGATAGGAATAGTCTTCCAATCTGCGTGAAACCCTGAATCAACCTACCTCACCCAAAATTGCGCCTGCATGAAATCTTAATTAGGAAAATCACTCACGTTAGGTACCGAAAGGGCGTTGGTAATGACACCGACGTAACCAAGTCCCCGAACCCAAAATCTCTGATTCCGCAGAACTGATCGGTCTCTCCCAATCGATCAGTAAGGTTTCCGGTCTACCATCCAAGAAAGACCGGTGGCGACTCCAAATGCATGCACAAGTTGCACATGCCACCACGACCACACTGAAGGTCGAAATCGATCGGCTCTTATCGCCGAATCCCTTTGAAAAAATACTCCCGCCGCGATTTGGTATGGGTTTGGGAGGGCCCGCGCCGATCCAAAGCCCGCGATCCGCACCCTTGTACGGAGGAAGGCCCGCAATCGGTAATCCATTAGCCGCGTCCGCTTTCGGACGGGTCGCGACATTCACCAATCCTTGTAACGGAGTTTGGGACCCCAACGCCCGAGAAGGCATCCTGTTCATCAAGTAAACAGCAGTAATCACAGCCATGTGCCATAGCCTCTTTAGCACATTACCCCTATAAGCAAGGCTCTTGCCGTTTCCAATATATGTCGATTTTTTCGTTCTGCTATCCCATTTTGCTATGGAGTTTGAGAACACAAAGTCTCATGAATGACTCCTTGCGTCCTAATATATTTAGCAAGCTTCCCATTAACATACTCACCCTCGTTGTCAGACCGAAGCGTATGAATCTTTACTCCAAATTGGGTTTTTACCATTTCATGAAATGTTTCAAATATGCATGTTACATCATCCTTATGTTTCATCATGTAAAGCCAAGTCATACATGTACAATCATCAACAAAACTGACAAACCATCCAAAACCACAAGTGGTAGAAATTGGGGAAGCTCCCCATACATCAGAGTGAACAATCAAAAAAGGTTTAGTTGTTTTATTCATACTAGGAGAAAAGTGAACACGATGGCTCTTGGCTTGAATACATGTGTCACAAGTAAACAATGATTCTGATAAACTACGAAATAAATCTGGGAACAAGATCTTCAAATACCCAAACGAAGGATGCCCCAAATGACGATGCCATAACTGAATCTCATCTTTCTTTTCATCAGTCTGACCCTTGGCTTGGGATACCTGGCTGCCACCCACTTCATCCACAAAGTAGAGTACATCCCTCTTAGTACCACGCCCAATAATCTCTTTCGTGCGAATGTCCTAGAAAAGGCAAAATTTAGGGTACATGAGTATACAACACTGCAATTCACTAGTAAGTTGTGCAACTGATAACAACCTACTCGACAATTAGGGTACAAGCAATGTGTTAGATAAAGAAAGATTATGGGATAACTTAACATCACCAGCCCCAGACACACATGAACTAAGGCCATTTACATTGACAATGAAATCGCGTCTTGGTATAGAAGATTTGATAAGGTCATGTGGATCGAAGGTCATATGATCCGTAGCTCCAGAGTCAACAATCCAGCCTGATTTTTTTCCTTTAGGGGAGACCGAAAAACATGTCCCGAGGGTACCTTCCGGAGAGTCAATCGGGATCTGATTTGGCACAAGTGAGAGATTAGATCCACCGGAGACCATTGCCACCTTGCCTGAATTCTTTCCCGAGCTCTTTTCTACCTTTTTCTTCTTCTGTAGCTCATCCCACCAATCAGGATAGCCGTGGAGCTTGAATCATGTGTCTCTCGTGTGCTTAGAGTTGTCGCAGTGGGAACACCCCTCAGTGGTAACTTGTCTCCCTCTGATCTGGGTCGATGGCCATCAAAATTTCCTTCCAGCTTTAGCCTAGTCTCTAAATAACCACGTCGGGAACCATTGCCGCCCCACCGCCTTCCAGTTCACCTAACGATAACATCACTGCCTGCCTCATGTCTTCCCTTCTGATCCGAGCGTAAGCTTATTCAACCGTAGGAAACGGTTGCATCTGGAGGACGTCTACCCTTTCGTTGTCCTATCTATCATCAAGACCATTAAGAAATTGGTATACCCCATCCTCTTGTATAGCCGCAGCATACCTGGTGATGTCAACAGTGCACGCCATTGGGTTTGGCCGCTGAAAATCTATTTCTCACTAGATGCCTTGAACGTTATTGTAATAGGTATCGATTGGTCCACCACCTTGCTTCATCCGAGACACCCTACGCTTAAGATCATAGACTTGCGAGGTATCGGTGCCATAAAAAATGTTGTTGCTACAGCATCCCACATGATTTTAGCAGTTGGAAATCGTATGAAGTTTCCAATCAATCCTGGGTCCATTGAATTGATAAGCCAACTCTTAACAGTAGAGTCATCGGTCTTCCACTTCCGATATCCTAGGTCGGTCGGAATCAGCTGTGGAGTCTCGCCGGTCAAATATCCCAACTTGTCTTTGCCGGAGACATTCATCTCGACAATTTGGGACCAAAGACCATAGTTCTTGCCATCAAGCTTGACAGCGATCGATGATGCAGCAATTTCGGTTGGGGTAGAAGTCTGGTTCTAGGTCAAAAGCTTCTTCATTGTCTCTGTGAGGTTTTCAAGGATAGCCGCAGTTGCGTCGCCATTACCACCGAGATGATGGCCAACAGCTTGGTTCTGGTCGTTCATGGTGGTTTCTGGTCCTAGGAACGAGGATGCTCTATTACCATGATAACTTTCAGAGAAAATATTTCTCTCATATTCATATTAACAATTGGAATCCTACATATATACAGCCATTCCCTTGTGTCTAATGTGTTGTGGAAATTCTCCTATATTTTGATTCTGACAAAACTATCGAAAGAAATTGTATAACGTTATATGATGCAGAAAGAATGTGTAAGCAGCAGGTTGAGTGGATCTAATTCTGTCGCGTGGACTAAGGGTCAGATGGAAGTGCTTCTGACTAAGGGTCAGATGGAAGTGCTTCTGACGAGGTCAGAGGGAGTGCTTCTGACTGAGGGTCAGATGGAAGTGCTTCTGACGATCTAAACAGTGACGGATGGATCGCCTCAAATCTTCGAATTACCATTCCGTGTCAACTGATCTAGTAAGAAACAAATCTTTTCTAAGACGAAACCCGAGAAAGATCAGTTTCTGCATTTGCAAAACGTGAAGACCCACGTATGGCAGGTTTTCGATCAAGGCAAGATTCCTATGGAAAGCTTGTGATATTCGATTGCCCTCACATCCCTTCCAATCAATCAAGGGACTTTCTACAATGGGATATCATCCTCTAAGGAATATTCTTTCGAGAACCAACTCAGACTTATCACACTTATGGAAGCTGAAGATTCAGTTGTATGGGCGACTGAATCAGAAGGGTTCAATATCTTACTCAACGGTCTACATATCTTCTGAAGATACAGTCTCGTTCAATCACGATTGATGACGTCCAATCAAGGATTGAAGAGCGATCCCTTGGCTGGGAATCCAACGGCTAGTTCGGAGGCAGGGGAGTATAAAAGAAGAACCATGATGGACTATAAAGTAAGAGGGCGAACAACAATCCAAAGTGCAAGCATAATCTGAGTTCTATCTGAAAATATTCTGTGTACCCAAAATCCTATTCATTGTGAAAATCTGAGAGAGAGAAAAACCAAGTGATTGAGTGTTTGTAATTCTCTTGATTCTTCATAGTGAAATCCAGCCGATCGGCTTTCATCGTGGGAGAGTGGACGTAGGCTTGATCTAAGCCGAACCACTATAATCGTCGTGTGCAATATTCTCTACTATAAACTCTTACTTTTGTGTTTAGACTTTTTGCACAATGTTATACTGTTCCTGATTCTAATCGTACACTGAATTTTATTTATTTCGCAAGAAATTTCAATTATATTCAAAATTACCTATTCACCCCTCCTCTATGTGATATTGCTAGATCCATCAATTGGTATCAAAGCAGGTTGCTCATTTTACGAAGTTTTTATTGACTTCAGAGTTAACGATCTACTATGTCTAGCAATCACTCTTCAGGAACAAGCGATTCGCACTTTGCCAACAAGCCGCCATACTTTGATGAAAAGGGCTACAATATGTGGAGCAACAAGATGAAATGGTTCTTCAAAGCCTATGATGATCTGATGTGGGATGTCGTTACGAATGGAGTAGTTCCTACAACTGCTACAAATCCAACCACTACTGACGGAGCAAATCCTGTCACAACAATGACCGATGCTGAAAAGGCTAAAAGAAGAGGCCTTGACTCTAAAGCTGTCAATGCTCTCTTTTGTGCCTTATCTACCCCTCTCTATAATCGTGTGTCAGAGGAAGAATCATCTAAGGCAATATGGGATAGACTTCATATTACTTTTCAAGGAACAAATCGAGTAAAAGAAACAAAGCTCAGTATTTTACTGAGTGACTATGAAGTATTTCAAATGAAACCTGATGAATCTATTGCAGATATGATAGACAGGTTTCAGACTTTGGCAAGTGGACTTGCAAGACAAGGCGCACCTATTGCTGAACCAATGCAAGTCAGGAAGATACTACGTGGACTCACAGATGATTGGAATTACATCAAACCATCAATTCAAGAATGCCAAACAATCAGACCACTCCGGTGGATGAGCTAGTCGGGACTTTGCAATCTTATGAAACAGAACGAGCAAACAAGAAGGGTGAACAAAAAGGTAAAAAATCTATTGCCTTCAAAACTGAAATTACTCAATGTCTTTCTGATACAGATGATGAAGATGAGGATGATGAAGAATTAGCCCTCATGGTCAAGAAATTTAGATAGATGGCTCGGAAAGTCAGAAATATCAAAGGGAAGAAACCTTGGAAGAAGAATGATATGAAAATGTCAAGCAATGACTCACAAGATAGCAAAGACGTGATATGCTTTCACTGTAAGAAGGCAGGACATATCAAACCGAACTGTCCAATTTTGAAGAAGGACAAACTCAAGTATGAGAAGTACAAGAAGGCCCTAAAGGCAGACACTCTAAGTGATTCTGATGAAAGTGAAAATGATTATGCAAACATCTGTCTCATGGCCGAATCAGATTCAAGTTCAGACTCAGAAACTGAGGTATGTTCAACTGAACTCCCTGATGGAGTTACTGAGTATATTGATGAATTGTGTAGAAATTACAAAGAAGCTCTTGAAAAATTTTCTGGTTTGAAAAAGGAAAATTCGTCCTTAAAACAGCAGAATTTATCCCAAAAAGAAAAAAATCAATTTTCTACAACAAGAGTTTCACCAGTTGAAAGAAAATCATGATTTGATTTCAAAAGAAAATGCTTCTCTGAAAGAAAAGGTTTCCGATAACTCAAAAAGGTTTTCACAAAGCTCAGAAACTCTGAATAACATTATTTCAAAACAAATACCCTTCGATGACCGATCTGGGTTCGATTTTAAAAAGGAGAGTAATCTCAAAATTTCCTTTAAAACTGAATTTCGAAAACCAACATTCTCTGATTACAGGCATCATTTTCATAAGCATTTTACTAGATCTTATATTCGACAATCCTGTGTGAACTGTGGTGATCCTAGTCATACTAAGGATCACTGCAAGAAAATTTGGAGACCTATTAAAAGGTCAAAACTTACTAAAACAGAAGGACCCAAGAAAGCATGGGTACCAAAGAAACAGTAAGTTGTTTATTTCTTGCAGGTACCAAAGAGAAGGAAGAACAAGTGGTTTCTGGATAGTGGTTGTTCAAGTCACATGACTGGAAATCCAGATGTATTTATATCATTCTCAGATTGTGATGGTAGAAGCGTGTCTTTTGGAGGAAAGAACAAGGGAAAGGTCATTGGGAAAGGAAATGTAAAAATTGGAAATCTAACGGTTAAAGATGTCTCTCTAGTCAGAGGATTGAACTACAACTTAATTTATGTAAGTCAAATCTGTGACTCTGGCTATGATATTTGCTTCCAAGATTTAAAATGTACAGGTATAAGCAAGGACAAGAAGCAATCCTTCACGGGACGAAGGCATGGGAATATTTACCTTTTAGATATTGATGTTAACTGTGAAAGTGCAAAAAGTCTTATTTCTGTTAAGGATGAATCTGATCTTTGGCACATAAAGTTAGGTCATATTAGTGTAAAACATATCTCAAAGCTTTTCAAGAAGGGACTTGTTCGAGGGTTACCTCGAACGAAATTCGAAAAAGGTGGACTATGTCATGCATGCACACTAGGCAAGCAGGTAAGAAGTTCTTTTAAGTCCTTAAATCAAGTGTCCACTAAGCATTGTCTGCAGCTACTCCATATGGACATCTTTGGACCAAACAGAACCCTAAGCCTTGGAGGTAAGAAATACTGTCTTGTCATAGTTGATGACTTCTCTAGATTTACATGGGTTTTATTTTTAGCTCACAAAAGTGAGGCTTTTATGTCTTTTTCAAAACTTGCTAGAAGGATTCAAAATGAAAAGGGTTACACAATTTCTAGTTTGAGAACGGATCATGGGGGAGAATTTGAAAATCAAAGTTTCTCAGATTTTTGCATTGATTTCGAAATTCAGCATAACTTCTCTGCACCTTATACTCCTCAACAAAATGGGGTAGTTGAAAGGAAAAACATATCCTTGCAAGAAATGGCCATAACTCTTCTTATTGAAAGTAAAACTGCATCTCATTTTTGGGCTGAGGCCGTTTCCACAGCTTGTTATATTTTAAATCGAATTTCTCTCAGACCTTTTAGTGAAAATACCACCTATGAAATCTTCAAAGAAAGAAAGCCTGATGTTGCATACTTTCATGTATTCGGTTGCAAATGCTTTATTCTAAAGAATGCTAATGATCGAATTGGAAAGTTTGATGAGAGATCAGATGAATGAATTTTCTTGGGATATTCAACAACGAGCAAAGCCTACAGAGTCTACAACAAGAACACTCGTGTCGTTGAAGAATCAGTAAACATCAAGTTCGATGAAAGCTATCAGAATGATGAACCTGAATCTATTCAAGTTCATACACTTCCTCTAGTCCCAGACTCACAAGATGATTCAGGAAAAAAGCAAGACTCAGATGTGAATGTTGAGAATGTTCAGAAGGAAACTCTCTCAGTTGAAGAAAGACCAGAAGATGAACAGAATGAACCCACAACATCCTCAAGTGATTGCTTCGACAAAAACTGGAAGCACAAGTCAAGTCATCCAAAAGAACTTATCATAGGAAGCATAAGTGATGGCATAAAGGCTAGATCCAGATTCAAGCAAGCAATGAGCAACATAGCATTGGTATCTGAATTGGAACCAAAGAGGATTGAAGATGCATTAGCAGCTGATAACTGGATAAATGCAATGCAGGAAGAGCTACATCAATTTAAAGTCAACAATGTTTGGGAATTGGTCAACAGACCCAAAAATCGTCCAGTGATTGGAACTAAGTGGGTATTCAGAAACAAACTGGATGACAAAGGAAAGGATGTAAGAAACAAAGCAAGACTTGTAGCAAAAGGCTACTCTCAGGAAGAAGGAATAGACTACGATGAGACCTACGCATCGGTTGCCAGGTTAGAAGCCATTAGGCTACTTCTTGCTTATGCTTGTTACAATGATTTCAAACTTTTCAGATGGACGTGAAAAGTGCCTTCCTGAATGGCTACATCAAAGAAGAGGTATATGTTAAACAACCCCCCGGCTTCGAAGAACCTAGAGAAAAGGATTTGGTATATGTCTTAAAAAGGGCACTCTACGGACTAAAACAAGCACCTCGTGCTTGGTATGAAATGTTGAGTAACTTTCTATCTCAACACAACTTCACAAAAGATAATGTAGACACTACCCTTTTTATTCAAAGAAAAAGTAAGGATATTCTTCTAGTTCAAATCTATGTTGATGATATTATATTTGGTTCTTCTAATGAGCTTCTCTGCAAGAAATTTTCTAAAGTAATGCAGGATGAATTTGAGATGAGTATGATGGGAGAATTACGGTTCTTTCTTGGTCTTCAAATTCATCAATCTCAGAAAGGAACTTTCATATATCAAGAAAAGTATGCAATGAAAATAGTGAAGAAGTTTGGTCTGGAGAACGGCGAAAAGACAGAAACTCCTATGTCTCACTCCTCCAAATTAGATAAAGATGAAGATGGAAAGGAAGTTGATCCCAAACTATATCGAAGTATGATTGGATCACTACTCAATCTCACAGCTTCAAGACCAGACATCCTATATAGCGTTTGTTTATGCGCAAGATTTCAATCAAGCCCAAGGGAATCACACCTATCAGCCGTCAAAAGAATAATCAAATACATTGGGACTTATCCCAACTATGGTTTGCGGTACTCTAAATCTTCTGATTTTATACTAAAGGGATATTCAGATGCAGATCTTGCAGGTTGCAAAATTGATAGGAAAAGTACATCTGGAACTTGTCAGCTCATGGGAAACATGCTTGTCTCATGGTATTCCAAAAAGCAAAATACAGTGGCACTTAGTACAGCGGAAGCAGAATACGTATCTCTTGGAAGTTGCTGTGCTCAAATACTTTGGCTAAAGCAACAGCTCAAAGATTATGGTGTTGAAGAATCAATTGTGGAAATTTTTTGTGACAACACAAGTGCCATAAATCTTACAAAGAATCCCATACTTCACTCAAGAACAAAACACATTGAGATCAAACATCACTTCATACGTGATCATGTTCAGAACGGTGATGTTAACGTTCAATACATTGATACGAAAAATCAACTTGCAGATATTTTCACTAAACCATTGGATAAGCAGACTTTTAATTTTATTAGAAATGAATTATCCATCATTAACCTTCCTTCTTAAGTATATTTTAGAACAGGGAAAATCAGAAGGAGCGTCAGAAGGAAGATCATAAGGAACGTCAGAAGGAACGTCAGAAGGAGCGTCAGAAGGAACGTCAGAAGGAACGTCAGAAGGAGCGTCAGAAGGAGCCTCAGAAGGAGCCTCAGAAGGAACGTCAGAAGGAACGCTAAAAGGCGCGTAAGAAGAAATTCACATCTCTTTTGAAAAGTTCATAAATCGAGGTCAGTTAACTCCTAAAAATGTCTTTAAGGTAAGTTCCTCATATGAATATATATCTCTGAATATCTGATTGACGGTGATTAATTGATTTGTTAAAGAAATTTTTTTATTTCTTTTATTGATTTTGTTTCCAAAAATAACCGCATCTTTTATAAAACATCGAACCGTCACCTCTGTTCTCCCACTTTCAATTTTTTCTCAAATCGAAACCCTAAAACTGTATCCAAGATCTCTCGCTCTCAATTTCTTCCTCAAAACAACACTCTTTCATTCGAAGTTTCAAACTTTCTACGTATTAATGGCTCCGAAATCAGCCTCTGACTCGAAGAAGACTCATCAGTTGAAGAGAAAGTTTTCCGCCTCAACAGCAAGCAGCGCCGAACCTACGGAAACCCAAATCAATGAACAACGCAAGGCACTCCGTTTGGCAAAAGGTTTGTCTCTGTCCGCCTTTGAAGGAAAAGAAGATATGGCACATTCTATTAAGCCAATGTACGATAGCATTAACGCAGCAGAGAACTTTGGTAATGAACTTAGAAAATTGTTGAATGCTCACAAGTTTGATAGTGAAGGCGAACTATTGGAGTTTCTTAGTTTGCCTGGAAAGATCGTTGAAGCAATTGCTGTTGAAAAACCTGAATCTGCCTCTAGAAAAGGAAAGGAGAAAGTAGCAGAGCCTAGTTCGAAGTCAAGAAGACCATCCCCTATAAGACCTGGCGGAACTAAGGCAAAGGTCGAAGATGATGATGACATCCTGTTCAATGGCTTTGTGAAAATATTGGGTTTATTTTGGATAAAAGCTTTCCTGATCCCATGTTCCAGAATCAGGCTCACAAAGACAAGTTTGAATTCCTGAAACAGAGAGGTGTTATACCTCACAGGGTATTTGAGTTAAAGTACTTTGATAGCAACGGCATTTATCTGAGGAAGCATCTACAAAAGGTGAAGATAGATCAATTCATAACGCATATGGGCTTCACATTTCCTGATCTGGTAGCCTACTTCTACTCAAATCTTCAATTTGTCAACTTCAACTCTTTGGCTTTCACGATGAAAAGAAAGCAGTATATACTGACTGTTGATGAATTGGCATCTATCATGGGAACCAGAAAGGGAGATTTCACACCTCTAGATGTCACTGCAGGAGAAGCCTTTTGCTTCCTAACTGGCAAGTCAAGCTTCTCAAGGGAATCGAAGTCACATATTGCCTACAGTAACTTTCCCTTAAAACACATCATGATGCACAAGGTGATCATTGAATGTCTTAGACCCAAGGCAGCCTCAAAGACAGATATCTCGAAGTATGAGGCAAAATTGTTGTGGGGCATCTTGACAGGAAAGAGGATTTCTTTTGCTCATACAGTCCTATTACACATGTACAGGTCTGTTCTCAAGCCAAAAGGACAACTACCATATGCTGTTTTGATCTATAGAATAATAGATCATTTCAAGATTGGTGGATTGAACGCCTTTATCAAACAAGAAATTCCTCTGATGACTGCTGGTGAAACTATGGTGACAAAGATGGGATACAAGATGACTCCTGCTGGATGGAGGACAAAGAACAATGAACCAGTCATTGTGGATTTCGAGGATGAGTCCAAGCAGAAATCTCCAAAGAGGAGAAAAGTTATGGCTGTCAAGGGACAACAAAAAGACAGCTCAACTAATAAGGACTCAGAGGCAAGTGAAGAAGGAACAGGGGAGTATGACTCTGAAGCTACACAATCTCGAGGTGGATCAGATGAAGAAGGTGAATCTGGGGATCACAGTGCTGAAAGGAATGAGGAAGGAGAAGATGAAACAGAAACACAACCGAAAGAAAAGGTTGTGTATCCTTGTGATCTTACTGAGGAAGAGTTCCTCACAATGTGGATAGAGGAGGATGCTGATAGAAATGTGGATGAGATAGAGTATGATAATGCTCTTGTCAATTTTAATCATGAACAGATGTTAGCACAAGTCCTAGCTCAGATGTTAGCAGGAGGCAGAGCCAGATAACATTGAGACATACTCTATATCCTCCACCAGACTCACAATCCACAGAACTGATCCAAGCTTGGCATAAGACATTGCACGAGAAGATCAACTGTCGAGTGCTCAGTCCATACCTATGGACATTGATGAAGATGTAGAATATGTACCCAGCTTAAGAGATAAAAGGAAAAAGGCTATAACTCAGGGGGAGCCCATGCCTGCAACATCTGATGTCTTTCTCATTGAAGTGTTTGCCTCTCAAGCTTTTCCCAAAGCACAAACTGAGAAGAAGAATTTAGCTACAAAAGGGATTGACACCTCATCTCAAGAACTTGCTCCTCCAGAACCACAGGTGGAACTTCAAGGACATTTTGAGAATCTTCAACATATTCTTCTTCAGACTCTGGCTGCTATGGAAACAAGGCTTGATCAGAAACTGCAGACTTTTGAACAGAAGATCGATAGGAAGTTGCAGGGTATGACTAGTCAGGTGACTAAGTTGGAGAAGTCCATTGATCTATATGGCAGAATATTTTGTGCTGAGGTTGCACACATGCCTACCTACACACTGGTCAGAACTGACAGAACAGCTTCAGACCTGCCCTCATCTCAAGCTGTTAGAAGCGACGCTCAGCGAATGGGAGGAAGCTATGAAGGACCTTCCCCAGTGGAGGCTGATAACGAGCCTGAAGATCATCCCTCTTCTTCAAAAATGTCTCCACCCACATCTTCTTAATTTTATATTTTTTGGTCAAAAGTTACTCTTTGCTATGATACAACATTTACTCTATTTTGTTTAAAATTGACTCGATTTAATTTTTTAGCTTTATACACTTTTTCTGATGTTGACAAAAAGGGGGAGAAGAATCTATTTGTGCAGGGATTGATATCATCTTGAGCAGAGATATCTATACGCTGTTTATACTCTCATTATGGGGAGAAGAGTTTCTTTTTGTGCAGGCTAACCATACTCTGATATCTGATAGATACCCACACACTGTTCATACTTTCATTATGCATCTATACTCTGATCATGTTCTCCTACAGGAGTATTTTCAGTACAGGATCTCTAATGATGATTACCTGCAAGAGCAAATCGGATGATTATTCGTTTTTATCACTGTTTAAAAACTTTAAATTCACATAGATGTATTTGCAATAAGAGTAGTTTTGTCACCATCAAAAAGGGGGAGATTGTTGTGGAAATTCTCCTATATTTTGATTCTGACAAAACTATCGAAAGAAATTGTATAACGTTATATGATGCAGAAAGAATGTGTAAGCAACAGGTTGAGTGGATCTAATTCTGTCGCATGGGCTAAGGGTCAGATGGAAGTGCTTCTGACTAAGGGTCAGATGGAAGTGCTTCTGACGAGGTCAGATGGAGTGCTTCTGATGAGGGTCAGATGGAAGTGCTCTTGACGATCTAAACAGTGACGGATGGATCGCCTCAAATCTCCGAATTACCATTCCGTGTCAACCGATCTAATAAGAAACAAATCTTTTCTAAGACGAAACCCGAGAAAGATCAGTTTCTGCCTTTGCAAAACGTGAAGACCTACGTATGACAGGTTTCCGATCAAGGCAAGATTCCTATGGAAAGCTTGTGATATTCGATTGCCCTGATATCCCTTCCAATCAATCAAGGGACTTTCTACAATGGGATATCATCCTCTAAGGAATATTCTTTCGAGAACCAACTCGGACTTATCACAGTTATGGAAGTTGGAAATTCAGTTGTATGGGCGACTGAATCAGAAGGGTTCAATATCTTACTCAACGGTCTACATATCTTCTGAAGATACAGTCTCGTTCAATCACGATTGATGACGTCCAATCAAGGATTGAAGAGCGATCCCTTGGCTGGGAATCCAACGGCTAGTTCGGAGGCAGGGGAGTATAAAAGAAGAACCATGATGGACTAAAAAGTAAGAGGGCGAACAACAATCCAAAGTGCAAGCATAATCTGAGTTCTATCCGAAAATATTCTGTGTACCCAAAATCCTATTCAATGTGAAAATCTGAGAGAGGGAAAAACCAAGTGATTGCGTGTTTGTAATTCTCTTGATTTTTCATAGTGAAATACAGCCGATCGGCTTTCATCGTGGAAGAGTGGACGTAGGTTTGATCTAAGCCGAACCACTATAATCGTCGTGTGCAATATTCTCTACTCTAAACTCTTACTTTTGTGTTTAGACTTTTTGCACACTGTTATACTGTTCCTGATTCTAATCGTACACTGAATTTTATTTATTCCGCAAGAAATTTCAATTATATTCAAAATCACCTATTCACCCCCCTCTAGGTGATATTGCTAGATCCATCATAATGTTATGATTGTAGAATACTACAAAATAAAGAAATAAAATCATCTACGATACCTTCCTAATTTACACGATACGATACAGCACATCAAATCCTTACAAGATAAGGAAATAAAATCTCACTTCAACATATGTACATCTTTATATTGTTCTATAGCCAGTCCGATCCCATAAAGTCTCAAATACTAAATCATGGCAGCAATTGCATCAAAAGACACAAAGCTATCCATGGTCA
This sequence comes from Rhodomyrtus psidioides, assembly GCA_021437785.1. Classification (NCBI taxonomy): domain Eukaryota; kingdom Viridiplantae; phylum Streptophyta; class Magnoliopsida; order Myrtales; family Myrtaceae; genus Rhodomyrtus; species Rhodomyrtus psidioides. The sequence goes on along the minus strand of JAILYB010000003.1, from coordinate 12,646,314 downwards.
TAAGTGTTATATATATATATATATATATATATATATATATATATATATATATATGTGATAGTGTGGCAAACGGATAACACCTCAAATAATATAGAAACGTTTATGTATTATCTTCTTTATCAGTTACGATTCTCTAACTTTAAGTATCACGAAACTTGATATATCACTTGATAATATACTTATGGTTCCAACGAACCCGTATATATCTTACCTTTATCGTTAACTATATTATATGCATAACAAGATGCCAGTAAACCCATCAATTAGCATGTTGTAATAGCATCCCATTATGCTTTTAAGCCCATGACATGTCGTTCAAATATGCTAAGGCAAAAACCTTTGTTAGTGAGTCTGTAGCCATCATCTGTGAAATAGCTCTACTGTAGTGTCACTATTCTCATCTGTTATATTTATTGTAAAAAAACTTAACCATCAGATTTTTAAATCCCTTGGGACCTCTGTTGTTGTAAATGAATAACACTACAGATTTATTGTCACAATATAACTGTACGGGTCTGTTCACAAAACTAAATATGGTAAACTCGCTAATGAGATTTCGTAGTCAAATAGCCTGAGTAGCAGCATGCTACAAACTCTACTTGCTTCTTACTGTTGTGGAAATTCTCCTATATTTTGATTCTAACAAAACCTTCAAATAGAAATTGTTTAATGAAATGTAATGCAGGAAGAATGAGTAAGCAACAGGTTGAGTGATTCCAATACTGTCGCGCTGACCAAGGGTTAGATGGAAGTGTTTCTGACAAAGGGTCAGATGGAAGCGCTTTTGACGAAGGGTCAGATGGAAGCGCTTCTGATGAAGGGTCAGATGGAAGTGCCTCTGACGAAGGGTCAGATGGAAGCGCTCTTGACGAAGGGTCAGATGGAAGTGCCTCTGATGAAGGGTCAGATGGAAGTGCTTCTGACGTAGGGTCAGATGGAAGTGCTTCTGTTCAAGGGTCATATGGAGGTGCCCCTGACGATCTAAACAGTGACGGATGGATCACATCAAATCTCCGTATTACCATTCAGTGCCAACTAATCTAACCCACCTATGACAGGTTTCCGATCAAGGCAAGTGATATTCGATTATCCTGATATTCCCTCTTATCAATTAAGGGGCTTTCTATAATGGGATATCATCTTCTAAGGAATATATCCTTGGGAATCAACTCAAACTTATCACACTTATGGAAGCTGGAGATTCAGTTGTATGGGCGATTGAATCAGAAGGGTTCAATGTCTTACCCAGCGGTCTACATATCTTCTGAAGATACAGTCTCGTTCAATCACGATTGATGACGTCCAATCAAGGATTGAAGAGCGATCCCTTGGCTGGAATCCAATGGCTAGTTCGGAGGCAGGGGAGTATAAAAGAGGAATCATGATGGACTAAAGGATAGAGAGCGAACAACAATCCAAAGTGTAAGCATAATTTGAGTTTCATCCAAAGTATTCTGTGTACCCAAAATCCTTCACTATGAAAATCTGTGAGAGAGAGAAACAAAATACTTGAGTGGTTGTAATCCTCTTGATTCTTCATAGTGAAATCCAGCCAATCGGCTGTCATCGTGGAAGAGTGGACGTAGGCTTGAACTAAGCCGAACCACTATAAATATCGTGTGCAATATTTTCTTCTCTAAACTCTTACCCTTGCGTTTAAATTTTCTGCACACTGTTATACGGTTCTTGTTCCTAATCGTACACTGAACTTATTCATTCCGCAAGAAATTTCAATTTTGTTCAGAATCTCCTATTCACCCCCCTCTAGGAGATATTGCTAGATACATCAATTGGTATCAGAGCAGGTTGCTCATTTTACGAAGTGTTTATTGACTTCAGAGTTAACGATCTACTATGTCTAGCAATCACTCTTCAGGAACAAGCGATTCGCACTTTACCAACAAGCCACCATACTTTGATGGAAAGGATTACAATATGTGGAGCAACAAGATGAAGTGGTTCTTCAAAGCCTATGATGATCTGATGTGGGATGTCGTTACAAATGGAATAGTTCCTGCAAATACTACAAATCCAACCTCTGCTGACGGAGTAAATACCATCACAACAATGACTGATGCTGAAAAGGCTAAAAGAAAAGGCCTTGATTCTAAAGCTATCAATGCTCTCTTTTGTGCCTTATCTACTCCCCTTTATAATCGTGTCTCGGAGGAAGAATCATCTAAGGCAATATGGGATAGACTTCATGTTACCTTTCAAGGAACAAATCGTGTGAAAGAAACAAAGCTCAGTATTTTACTAAGTGACAATGAAGCATTCGAAATGAAACCTGATGAATCTATTGCAGATATGATAGACAGGTTTCAGACTCTGGCAAGTGGACTTGCAAGACAAGGCGCACCTATCGCTGATCCAATGCAAGTCAGGAAGATACTACGTGGACTCACAGATGATTGGAATTACATCAAGCCATCAATTCAAGAATGCCAAACAATCAGACCACTCTCGGTGGATGAGCTAGTCGGAACTTTGCAATCCTATGAAACAGAACGAGCAAACAAAAAGGGAGAACAGAAAGGTAAAAAATCTATTGCATTAAAAACTGAAATTAATCAATGTCTTTCTGATACAGATGATGAAGATGGGGATGATGAAGAATTAGCCATCATGGTCAAGAAATTCAGGAAGATGGCTCGGAAAGGCCGAAACATCAAAGGAAAGAAACCTTGGAAGAAGAGTGATGTAAAAATACCAAGCAACGACTCACAAGATAGCAAAGACGTGATCTGCTTCCACTGTAAAAAGGTAGGACATATCAAACCAAACTGCCCAACTTTGAAGAATGACAAACTCAAGTATGAGAAGTACAAGAAGGCTCTAAAGGCAGAAACTTTAAGTGATTCTGATGAAAGCGAAAATGATTATGCAAACATCTGTCTCATGGCCGAATCAGATTCAAATTCAGATTCAGAAACTGAGGTATGTTCATCTGAACTCCCTGATGAAGTTATTGAATATATTGATGAATTGTGTAGAAACTACAAAGAAGCTCTTGAGAAAGTTTCTTGTTTGAAAAAGGAAAATGCTTCGTTAAAACAACAGAATTTGTCCCAAAAAGAAAAAATTGATTTTTTACAACAAGAGTTTCACCAGATGAAAGAAAATCATGATTTAGTTTCAAAAGAAAATGCTTCCTTGAAAGAAAAAGGTTCTGATATATCAAAAAGGTTTTCACAAAGCTCAGCAACTCTGAATAGCACTATTTAAAAATAAATACCCTTCAATGACCGATCTGGGTTAGGTTTTAAAAGGGAAAATAGCCAAAGAAATGTCTTTAAAACTGAATTTCGAAAACCAACATTTTCCGATTACAAGCATCTTTTTCATAAGCATTTTACTAGATCCTACATTCGACAACCTTGTGTGAATTGTGGTGATCCTAACCATACTAAGGATTACTGCAAGAAAATTTGGAGACCTATTAAAAGGTCAAAATATACTAACACAGAAGGACCCAAGAAAACATGGGTACCAAAGAAACAGTAAGTTGGTTATTTATTGCAAGTACCAAAGAGAAAGAAGAACAAGTGGTTTATGGATAGTGGTTGTTCAAGTCACATGACTGGAAATCCAGATGTATTTATATCTTTCTCAGATTGTGATGGAAGAAGCGTATCGTTTGGAGGAAAGAACAAGGGAAAGGTCATCGGGAAGGGAAATGTAAAGATTGGGAATCTGATCGTTAAAGATGTCTCTCTAGTCAAAGGATTGAACTACAACTTGATTTCTGTAAGTCAACTCTGTGACTCTGGATATGATATCTGGTTCCAAGATCTAAAATGCACAGGTATGAGCAAGGATAAGAAGCAATCCTTCACGGGACGAAGGCATGGGAACATTTATCTTTTAGATATTAATGCTGACTGTGAACTAGCTAAATGTCTTATTTCTGTTAACGATGAATCTGAACTTTGGCACAGAAAGTTATGTCATATTAGTGTAAAACATATTTCAAAGCTTTCCAAGAAGGGACTTGTTCGAGGACTACCTCAAACTAAATTTGAGAAAAGTGGACTATGTCATGCATGCACACTGGGTAAGCAGGTAAGAAGTTCCTTTAAGTCCTTAAATCAAGTTTCCACTAAGCATTGTCTGCAGCTACTTCATATGGACATCTTCGAACCAAATAGAACTCTAAGCATTGGAGGTAAGAGATATTGCCTTGTCATAGTTGATGACTTCTCTAGATTTACATGGATTTCATTTCTTGCTCACAAAAGTGAAGCTTTCATATCCTTCTCAAAATTTGCTAAAAGAATTCAAAATGAAAAAGGTTACACTATTTCCAGTTTGAGAACGGATCATGGGGGAGAGTTTGAAAAGCATAGTTTCTCAGTTTTTTGCACTAAGTTCGGAATTCAGCATAACTTCTCTGCACCTTATACTCCTCAACAAAATGGGGTAGTAGAAAGGAAAAACAGATCTTTGCAAGAAATGGCCAGAACTCTTCTCATTGAGAGTAAAATTGCCTCTAACTTTTGGGCTGATGCCGTTTCAACAGCGTGTTATATCTTAAATCGAATTTCCCTCAGACCTTTTTCTGAGAAAACTCCCTATGAATTTTTCAAAGAAAGAAAGCCTGATGTTGCATACTTTCATGTATTCGGTTGCAAATGCTTTATTCTAAAGAATGCTAATGATCGAGTTGGAAAGTTTGATGAGAGATCAGATGAAGGAATCTTCTTGGGATATTCAACAACTAGCAAAGCCTACAGAGTCTACAACAAATACACTCGTGCAGTTGAGGAATCAGTGAACATCAAGTTCGATGAAAGCCACCAGGATGATGAAACTGAATTCACTCAAATGCATACACTTCATCAAGTCAGGAACTCACGAGCAGACTCAGATGTGAATACGGGTTCGGAGAATGTTCAGAAGGAAACTTCCTCAGTTGAAGAAAGACCAGAAGATGAACAGAATGAATCCACAATATCCTCAAATGATGGCCTTGACAAAAACTGGAAGCATAAGTCAAGTCATCCAAAGGAACTTATCATAGGCAGCATAAGTGATGGCGTAAAGACAAGATCCAAATTCAAGCAAGCAATGAGCAACATCGCCTTGGTATCTGAATTGGAGCCAAAAAGGATTGAAGATGCATTAGCAGATGAAAACTGGATAAATGCAATGCAGGAAGAACTACATCAGTTCAAGGTCAACAATGTTTGGGAACTGGTCAATCGTCCCAAAAATCGTCCAGTAATTGGAACAAAATGGGTATTCATAAACAAACTTGATGACAAAGGAAAAGTTGTAAGAAACAAAGCAAGACTTGTAGCAAAAGGATACTCTCAAGAAGAAAGAATAGATTACGATGAAACCTACGCACCGGTTGCCAGGTTAGAAGCCATTAGGCTACTTCTTGCTTATGCATGTTACAATGACTTCAAACTTTTTCAGATGGACGTGAAAAGTGCCTTCCTAAACGGCTACATCAAAGAAGAGGTATATGTTGAACAACCTCCTGGCTTCGAAGAACCTAAAGAAAAGGATCTGGTATATGTCTTAAAAAAGGCACTCTATGGATTGAAACAAGCACCCCGCGCCTGGTATGAAAGGTTAAGTGCGCCTGGTATGAAAGGTTAAGTAACTTTTTATCTCAACACAGCTTCACTAAAGGTAATGTAGACACCACTCTTTTCATTCAAAGAAAAGGTAAAGATATCCTTTTAGTTCAAATTTATGTTGATGATATTATATTCGGCTCCTCTAATGAACGTCTCTGCAAGAAATTTTCTAAAGCAATGCAGGATGAGTTTGAGATGAGTATGATGGGAGAATTACGGTTCTTTCTTGGTCTTCAAATTCATCAATCTCTAAAAGGAACATTCATATTTCAAGAGAAGTATGCATTGGAAATAGTGAAGAAGTTTGATCTGGAGAATGGCAAGAAGACAGAAACTCCTATGTCTCACTCCTCTAAATTAGATAAAAGTGAAGATGGAAAGGAAGTTGATCCCAAACTATATCGAAGTATGATTGGATCATTATTGTATCTCACAGCATCAAGACCAGACATTCTATATAGTGTCCGCTTATGTGCAAGATTTCAGTCAAGCCCAAGAGAATCACACCTATCAGCAGTCAAGAGAATAATCAAATACATAGGGACTTATCCCAACCATGGTTTGTGGTATTCTAAATCTTCTGATTTTATACTAAAGGGATATTCAGATGCAGATCTTGCAGGTTGCAAAGTTGATAGAAAAAGTACATCTGGAACTTGTCAACTCATGGGAAACATGCTTGTCTCATGGTATTCAAAGAAGCAAAATACAGTGGCACTCAGTACAGCTGAAGCAGAATACGTATCTCTTGGAAGTTGCTACACTCAAATACTTTGGCTAAAACAGCAGCTCAAAGACTATGGTGTTGAAGAGTCAACTGTGAAAATTCTATGTGACAACACAAGTGCCATAAATCTCACAAGGAATCCTGTACTTCACTCAAGAACAAAGCATATTGAGACCAAGCATCACTTCATACGTGATCATGTTCAGAACGGTGATGTTAACATTCAATACATTGATACGAAAAATCAACTTGCAGATATTTTTACAAAACCTCTTGATAAACAGAGTTTTAATTTTATTAGAAATGAATTATCCATCATTAACCTTCCTTCTTAAGTATATCTTAAAACTAGGAGCGACAGAAGGAGAGTCATAAGGAGCGTCAGAAGGAGAGTCAGAAGGAACGTCAGAAGGAGAGTCAGAAGGAGCGTCAGAATGAGCGTCAGAATGAGCATCAGAAGGAACGACAGAAGGAGCGTCAGAAGGAGCATCAGAAGAAGCATCAGAAGGAATGTCAAAAAGGCGCATAAGAAGAAATTCACACTTTCTTTTAAAAAAAGGTCAGTTATCACTAAAAAAAAATTTGGGTAAGTTACTTATATAAATAGACATCTCCGAATATCTGATTGACGGTGAATATTTGTTCTATTAAAAGAATTTCTTTTTCTCCTTTCTTTAGAAAATCAAAATTCTCTCTTTTGTTTCCAAAAAATAACCGCATCGTTTATAAAAACGCTGAACCGTCGCCTCTGTTCTCTCACTTTCAAAATTTCTCTCAAATCAAAACCCTAAAACCGTGTTCGAAGTCTCTCGCTCTCGATTTCCTCCTCAAAACAACACTCTTTCACTCGAAGTTTTAAACTTTCTACGCATCAATGGCTCCAAAATCAGCCTCTGACTCGAAGAAGATGCTTCAGTCGAAGAGAAAGTTCTTCGCCTCAACTGCAAGTGACGCGGAACTCACAGAAACCCAAATCAACGAACAGCGCGAAGCTCTTCGTCTGTCAAAAGGTCTGTCTCTGTCTGCCTTTGAAGGAAAAGAATCTATGGCTCATTTTATTAAGCCAATGTATGATAGGATTAAGGCTGCAGGAGATTTTGGTAACAAACTTAGAAAACTACTGAAGACTCATTATTTCGATAGTAAGAAAGACCTATTGGAGTTTCTTAGCTTGCCTAGGAAAATCGTTGAACCAATTGCTGTAGAAAAACCTGCATCAATCTCTAGAAAAGGAAAGGAGAAAGTGGCAGAGACAAGCTCGAAACAAAAACCATCCCCAATTAGACCTGGCGGCACGAAGGCGAAGGTGGAAGATGATGATGACATTCTGTTCAATGACTTTGTGAAAAATATAGGCTTTATTTTGGATAAAAGCTTTCCCGATCCCTTATTCCAGAATCAGGCTCACAAAGAAAGGTTTGAAGCAATGAAACAGAGAGGTATTATACCTCAAAGGGTATTTGAGTTAAAGTACTTTGACAGCAATGGCATCTATCTGAGGAAGCATCTAGAAAAGGTGAAGATAGATCAGTTTGTAACTAAGAGAGGCTACACTTTTCCTAATTTGGTAGCTTATTTCTATTCAAATCTTCAGTTTGTCAACTTCAACTCTCTGGCTTTCACAGTCAAAAGAAAGCAGTATTTTCTGACTGTTGATGAATTGGCTGCAATTATGGGAACCAGAAAGGGAGATTTCAAACCCTTAGATGTCACCGCAGGTGAAGCGTTCTGCTTCCTGACTGGCAAATCGAGTTTCTCAAGGGAATCAAAGTCACATATTGCCTACACAGACTTTCCCCTGAAACATATCATGATGCACAAAGTGATCATCGAATGTCTTAGACCCAAGGCAGCATCAAAGACAGATATATCAAAGTACGAGGCAAAGCTGTTATGGGGAATCTTGACAGGACAGAGGATTTCCCTTGCTCATATAGTCCTATTACACATGTACAGATCAGCTCTCAAGCCAAAGGGCCAACTTTCTTATGCCGCCTTGATCTTCAAAATAATCAACTATTTTAAGATTGAAGGCCTAGGTGCCTTTATCAATCAGGAAACTCCTCTGATGACTGCTGGAGAGACAATGGTAACAAAGATGGGGTACAAAATGACTCCTGCTGGATGGAGAACAAAGAACAATGAACCAGTCATTGTGGACTTCGAGGAAGAGTCAAAGCAGAAATTTCCAAAGAAGAGAAAAGTCATGGCTGTTAAGGGGCAACAAACAGAAAGTCCTGCTGATAAGGACTCAGACGCAAGTGAGGAAGAAACAGGGGAATATGATTCTGAAGCTACTCAATCTCGAGGTGGATCAGATGAAGATGGTGAGTCTGAAAATCATAGTGCTGAGGGAGATGAGGAAGAAGGAGATGATCAGGAATACAACCACAAGAAAAAGTTGTATATCCATGTGATCTGACTGAGGAAGAATTCCTCATAATGTGGGATGAGGAGCAAGCTGCACGATTTGAAGATGACACAGAGTATGACATCAAAATTGTCAACTGTGATCATGAGGAATTGCTAGCACAAGTTCTAGCAACGTTGGCGTCAAAAGAACAGGAGGAAGAACAAGATGACATTGGAGCTTACTCTGTCTGTTCCACCAGGGCTACAATTCTCAAAGATGCTGCAAGTCTAACTTCAGTAATTGCCTGAGAAGATCAATTGTCTAGTGCACAGTCCATTCCAATGGATATTGATGAGGAAATAGTCTCCGTGCCAAGCTCAAAGGACAAAGGGAAAAGAGCTATAATTCAAGGGGAGAAAGAGCCTGTGCCTGTTACATCAGATGTATTTCTCACTGAAGTCCTAGCTTCTCAAGCTTTCACCAAGGCACAAACTGAGGGGGAGACTCAAGAACCTGCACCCTCCAAACCACAAATGGAACTTCAAGTGCATTTTGAAAATCTTCAAAATACTCTTCTTCAGACAATGGCTGCAATGGAAACAAGATTTGATCAGAAAATGAAGGTTTTTGAACAGAAGACAGATAGGAAGCTGCAGGCTTTGACTAGTCAGGTGACTAAGCTGGAAAAGTCACTTGATCTCTATGGGAGAATGTTTTGTGCTGAAATAGCCAACATGCCTACATACACACTGGTCAGAACGGACAGAACATCTTCAAACCTGCCCTCTTCTCAAGCTGTGAGAGATCATGCTCAGATGGTAGGAAGAAGCTATGAAGGACCTTCCCGAGTGGAGGCTGATAATGAGCCTGAAGAACATCCATCTTCTTAAAAACTCTTATTTCATTTTCTATTCATATAGGACGCGGTATTTTTTAAGGACCTTCTTATACAAATTTCTTTCTGATGTTGACAAAAAGGGGGAGAAGTTGAATTTACCTTTATGCAGTACTTTTATGCAGTCTCATTAGATTACCCCTAATTATATTATTACCCCTAATTATATTTCAATTTAGAGGAAAGGGGGAGAAGACCTAACTTACTTTTTGCAGGACAATCTTACTCTGATCATGCTCTCCTATGAGAGAACACTTTCATTACAGGATCTCTAATGTTGATTACCTGCAGGAGTAAATGTGATGCTCACTCACTGTTATTTTATCACTGGTTAATTTTCCTTTAATCACTTATTTGTAATTTGCAACTGGAGAAGTTTTGTCACCATAAAAAAGGGGGAGATTGTTGTGGAAATTCTCCTATATTTTGATTCTGACAAAACCTTCAAATAGAAATTGTTTAATGAAATGTAATGCAGAAAGAATGAGTAAGCAGCAGGTTGAGTGATTCCAATACTGTAGCGCTGACCAAGGGTCATATGGAAGTGTTTCTAACAAAGGGTCAGATGGAAGCGCTTTTGACGAAGGGTCAGATGGAAGCGCTTCTGATGAAGGGTCAGATGGAAGTGCCTCTGACGAAGGGTCAGATGGAAGCACTCTTGACGAAGGGTCAGATGGAAGTGCCTCTGATGAAGGGTCAGATGGAAGTGCTTCTGACGTAGGGTCAGATGGAAGTGCTTCTGTTCAAGGGTCAGATGGAGGTGCCCCTGACGATCTAAACAGTGACGGATGGATCACATCAAATCTTCGTATTACCATTCAGTGCCAACTAATCTAACCCACGTATGGCAGGTTTCCAATCAAGGCAAGTGATATTCGATTATCCTGATATTCCCTCTTATCAATTAAGGGACTTTCTATAATGGGATATCATCTTCTAAGGAATATATCCTTAGGAATCAACTCAAACTTATCACACTTATGGAAGCTGGAGATTCAGTTGTATGGGCTATTGAATCAGAAGGGTTCAATGTCTTACCCAACGGTCTACATATCTTCTGAAGATACAGTCTCGTTCAATCACGATTGATGACGTCCAATCAAGGATTGAAGAGCGATCCCTTGGCTGGAATCCAATGGCTAGTTCGGAGGCAGGGGAGTATAAAAGAGGAATCATGATGGACTAAAGGGTAGAGAGCGAACAACAATCCAAAGTGCAAGCATAATTTGAGTTTCATCCAAAAAGTATTCTGTGTACCCAAAATCCTTCACTGTGAAAATCTGTGAGAGAGAGAAACAAAATACTTGAGTGGTTGTAATCCTCTTGATTCTTCATAGTGAAATCCAGCCAATCGGCTGTCATCGTGGAAGAGTGGACGTAGGCTTGAACTAAGCCGAACCACTATAAATATCGTGTGCAATATTTTCTTCTCTAAACTCTTACCCTTTCGTTTAAATTTTCTGCACACTGTTATACGGTTCTTGTTCCTAATCGTACACTGAACTTTATTCATTCCGCAAGAAATTTCAATTTTGTTCAGAATCTCATATTCATCCCCTCTAGGAGATATTGCTAGATACATCACTTACTACTCCAAGATATTGCACTATTATTAAAGAAGAATGCATTTCCAGAAGTAGATTTTCTCTCGTCTAAACCTCTTGTCCAATCAACATCAGTATAGTATCTAAATTGCATAGCACTTCCTTGATAGCTTAGCGAATAATTAGTAGTAGTCTTCAGATACCTCAGAATTCTTTTGACAGCAGCCCAATGTGCTTGACCCAGATTAGATTGGCGTCTACTCACCATTCCAATTGCATAACAAATATGACAAAAAGAAGTGATTACTAGAAAACGTTTCCAAAGTGTATACTCAAATTTGATAGAATAATTCATGAAATTTACATAGGGCGGACGACCTTATAAATAGGATTCCTTAAGGAATTAAAATTTCATAAAAATAATAGTAAATGAATCAAATCTAATCATGATTCAAATAAAATATTACAATTATATATATCCCAAAGTTGCCTAAAATAGAAAAACTGCCCGAAAACATGTCTAAACGTCTCTGAAATGCGAAAATCCATCATCGTTCATGGTTAAAGGCCGCGAGTATTGATCAGAAAGGTGTTTCGCTTCAACCGACCAAATTTGAGCGCAATCCAAGCTCGTTAACCCCAAAATCAGAATTAGTGGTGGAACCGCTCTAATTTCTGGCGATCACGTTTTTTAAAGAAATCACACGTCAGCTATTCTACATCAAAATATCAGTCTTATACACACCATAGTGTACATCAAGCTTCCAACAACACTTGCGTAAGGAACACATTTTATTTGTTCTTGCTCTTGTGGAGTCTTAGGATACGTCAGTTACTCAAGGAGTTAAGTTACTGTTGAGAAAGATAAAGTCTATTTGGGGCCTCATTTTCTATTTTACGACTCAATCTTTCACCTTTTGCAATAGGAGTATCAATGAGTTAATAGTCTTGCATACAAAATTATTAAAGAACTTTATTTATACACATCTCATATGAAAGAGATAAAAACCTTTTCAAACGATCTCTGGAAATATTAAGTCCATGAATATATGTAACTTCGCCCATATCTTGCATCTCGAAATTGGAAGATAGTCAACTGTTGAATGTCTTAACAAACTCCATACTGCTTTTAGTAATCAATATATCAACAAAGTATAATGATAAGATCAAGTGATCTTTGGATCTTTTGATATATTTGCAGTTATCCTTATTAATCATTTCAAAATCATAGGAAACTATGACATTATGAAAATGTATACACCATTGTCTCGAAAACTGCTTGGGGTCATATATTGATCTAAAAGGTCGACATACCTTTTGTTCTTAGCCTTCTATAACAAATCAATAAGTTGTTCCATATAGATTTCTTCTTCTAATTCTCCATTGAGAAAAACAGTCTTTATATCCACTTGATGTAATCTAAAATCCAAATTTGCCACTATTACCAGAATAAGGCGAATTGAGATAAATCTCACCGCATGAGAAAATGTATCTTCATAATCAATTTTTTCCTGTTAGTTAAACCCCTTCGCACAAGGTGAAATTTATACCTCTCAATCGAGCCATCAGCTTTATGCTTCATCTTGAGAACCCACTTGTTCCCAATGGCTCTGCGTCCTTTCGAAAGATCAATCAGTTCCTAAACTTGGTTTGACCTCATCGATTCAATCTCTTCTTCCATTGCTTTCATCCACTTTTCATTGTCAGGACAAGATAGAGCCTCATTTACATTCCTTTTAGGCTCATCCTCTTCTTATGAAACGACTATGAAAGCTTCTCTTGAATATCAAAGAGTCGACGAGTTACACTTTTATGACTTGATACTTCATTCTCCATTATGCTCCCACTCAAATTAGATAACAATGACTTTGTCTCATCAAGTAGTTTCAATTGAAACTGGTGCGAAACAAATTTCCTACTTTTCACATTGCTTACACTTGAATGAAATGCCTCCAAAGGTCGATGGTTCTGTCGAACCGCCAGTTCTGGTTCCGAAAAAAGGTGGAATCGAAACCGGCCCATGAAGGGGTCGGTACTGATTCTCGAGCCAGTTCTGGTTCTAACTAAAAATTTAATTTTTAAAATAATAAATAATGAAATAGAAATACTAAATTATCAATTATAAATTCTAATCAACTTGTATATTGTAATAAAAGTTGGGGAAAAAAAGAGGAGGAATGAGCTTGAACTTAATGAATTATCGTTAAGTGTCTACATATATTCTCGGGGATAGAAGAATCAAAACCCATGTAGTTCTTTTATCTTTGATAACCCCAACTTACCTCATCGTCAATCGTCACTACCCATAGTGGTACCCGTGCCGGTGGTATTTCCACAATCTTCATTGAAAAATTCGTGTTCTCAATCGAGCTCTTTGTATCGATATCTAGCCTTTGTCTAATCATTGACACAAGGTTGAGTCTCCACAGATTCTGGACTTAATCTTGAACGGCAGTCGTCCAAAATTAATCCTCCAGTGCTAAATGCTTGTTCAACTGCAACTGTTGAAGAAGGCGTTGCTAATATCTGTCTTGCGATGAGGGCGAGAATTGAGAATTAAATTGAGTAGTTCTTCCACCATTTCAGAATTTTGAAATCTTTGTTGTGTTTTTTTTTTTTTTGGGTAAGGTGAAATCTTTGTTGTGTTCGAAATCACTAAACTCAAAAGTAATGGTTAAATATTTTTTTAATTCGAAAATAGTACCTCCTGTTGTCCCCTTTTATTTTATTTTATTTTTTTGTTTTTTTGCCTATTTATAAGCATTTTGTACCTCTACTAATTGAACCATCTACATCGCTTTGTGAGGCACTAGGTTAGGAAGATCCACTATCACTTAAATCATATCTACTACAAAATTCATTATATAATTCTACTATAACGTGTTTAACCTCACTTTGTATAATTGAAATATCTATTGCTCCATCCAAATGTAAACAAACATAATAATAATAATCATTCAGATAATATAATAAACCATCTAATTTAGTACGTGGATAAAAAATAATACCAACCAAATAAACAAGAGGAATGTTGAAATAATAATGCAACCATTTATCTCGCATTACTAAAATAGTCAGAGCTAATTGAGCATCTTTTGCATAATCACTAAAAAGACCAGCAATATTAACACACTCTATTAAAAATAAATACGTAGTAGATAATAAACACCATATAAAGTATTAGTCATTAAAAACTTTAAAAAATTAATTTTTTTTTTGCAAATGTCTCAATGTTGCGATAGTAAAATAACATCGGGAACATTATTCGAAATAAATACACATAATAAATCTTTGTACTCAAAAGATTGATAAAGCAACACCTAGGTTGAATTCCAACGAGTTGAAATATCTTTTCAAAATCTTTTTGCTGCTCTCCCATTTGATTTACAAAATGTGCCACATGCTTTCATAAATTGAGGACGGCTAAAGGGGCGAGAGCATTCTCAAGAGTTCATAAACCTTCTTATACGGCTTAAGTACACCTTGAATGCCATAAATTGTGTACGACGCTCACTTTAGTGCCAAAAATTTCAAAACGATCACTTTAGTGCTAAGTTTTTGTAACTTCGATCACTTAAGTGCCAACTTCTTTTTAAAACGATCACTTTAATGCCAACTCTGATTTAAGTTGATGTGACTCACCGAAAATCTGACACGTGTATTTTTTATTATTATTTGAGCTGACGTGGCTCATCGAACTTGGCACTAAAGTGATCATTTTTTTTAAAAAAAAAGTTGGTACTTAAGTGATCGAAGTTACAAAAACTTAGCATTAAAGTGATCGATTTGAAAGTTTTGGCACTAAAGTGAGCGCCGTGCACAACTTATGGCACTTGAAGTATACTTAACCCCTTCTTATACACATAAATTTAAAACATGCCAAGCACATCTAATATGAAAAATTGTCCACCAAAAGTAGACAACAGGAGGTACTATTTTAGAATTAAGATGAGAGGAATTGTGAGAAAAATAAAAAATGAAAGGGGGAAATGATATTTATAGAAGGGGGATATGGTAATATAAATTGTAAAAATATGAGGGTTTTTTGGCAGGCCATTGAGGGCCTCGAAGGGCCCTACCCCCACTGGTCACGGGGGAAAGAGCCGTTGGGCTCTTTCCCCCACAAAGGTACTTTTTTTCACGATTTCGAACTAGCCCGGAACCGCTAGGGGCTCTTTCCCCCACAAAGGTTTTTTTTTCACGGTTCAGAAAAATGTGGAACCGGAACTGACCCTTGAGGGCCGGTTCCTGGCCCACGGTTCAATTTGGCCATATCTAGATGCTCCAACAATGTCACTATCACCATCCAAGGTTCCAATTAGGGAACAATCTTCACCTATTTTGCTCTTTTTCAGAAATACATGCTCTTTGCCTTTTCAATGTACCAAAGAACACAAATATACACTGTCAATCATTTGCATTAACAGAGCTTGCCTGAAAATCAAATGCTACCATACATAAATTCATAGAGCCGACCTATAGTATAGTTTTCATTAATGTAATTATATTTGCAAATGCACAAATACCAGTACTCTTGTCTTGGCCACATGCCCCCACAAGATTTAATTCACGTATTGCTAGGTGACCATGTGCGCCAATTCGGATTACTGTCTAACAAAAGGGTCTTCCTCCTTTGATACCCAAAAAAAAATATAAAGGGCATGAGTTTTTTTCCATGTTTACCATTTTATATGAGGAAACTCTTGTTAAAAAGTAAAGAGTTGCACATGTTTTTCCTGTTTGTGCGATGTACCAAGGGCAAAACCACATGTGGACCCTTGGAATTTCCAGTGTACTTAAGAAATTACATGATTTTGAGAAGTAAGTAATACATGATTCATTTCTTTCGTACAACTAATACTTTCATCGACATTTGTATGCGGACGGTTGTCTACATCAAAACCGGATGATGATTAAAACTCAAAATGCATATAACATCTTCAATGACTGATTGCAATAACTAGTTAATAAGACAATGCTAGCATTTAGCAAGGGTGTAGTGAAATATGGTTTCTCACGCTACAGAACGTTGTATATCCAAACGCTTGTATTTTATTCTATCTCATGCAGGACTCACCATGCTCAAAATTTGTGATTAAACCAAATAAACTAAAGTTATAGGCTAAGTGGCATCATTTGTACTAGTGATCCAATGGTTCAGAACATTAGCAAAGACCCAAACTAAAGTTACTAGCTAAGCATCACAAAGACCCAAACTAAAGTTATTAGCTGAGCATCATCATTCGTACAATGACCCAACGGTTCAAAACCTTAACAAAGACTCAAACCACATGATGAAAGAGGATATGGGTGTGAATTAAGGCCTTAACTAGGCGCCAGTCAAATTATTATGTGGGAAGCATCCAGTAGAAGTCAGCATAAATCCGAGCCCGTCAACATATCCAGTTGGACCCACCTTCACTCAAAAGCTTAAACTAATGAGTTATGGGCCAACTAAAATATATTAACTATTCAACGCCACAACAAGTTTCTGATGTAGGATTACTAACTCATCGAGCCCGCATTGCTACACCACAATGTCCACAGACTCGGAAACCACGTTGCTCATCAAATGCTTTTCTTGAGATATTCTCCAAACATCGATACATATTAGGAGTAGGTCACCAATCAATCATCGGCTCTGATACCAATTTTTGCGCTGAAGCAAGCGATCAAACGATAAAATAGATGGAATAAGAAAATAAATCGGACGCTAAATTTATGAGGTTTGGTCATAGAGACTTATATTCACAGAGAGAGCAGCAACAAATTTTACAATAAAATAAGCGATACAACGAAAATTACAAATCGCGATCGAGTCACCCAAACACTTTCCATGTTTTTAACCCCAATTAAATCCAATAACTCACACAATGTTTAGCTCTCAATTTCACTCGAAATAATCTCTCAATCTTATGGAAGAATTACTCAAAGCGTTTGTGTAATTAGCGAAAATTTAGAAATCATGACGAACCGCCTCTAGACATCGATAGAGCTGTCAATATGGGTCATAGATCCATATTTGACCCATATTTTGCATAAAATGGGTTATATATGGATCATTAACTTTTAAAAGACTTAGTAAAAATGGCTATAAATAGTTGAAGTAAAATTAAATGGGTCAATAATGGGTCACATACTAAACCCATATTGGACCCATTTTCGACCTATAAGTACAACTTCCTTCCACAAGTTACAAATGGTCCTAGTC
The DNA here is from genome assembly GCA_021437785.1 of Rhodomyrtus psidioides. Classification (NCBI taxonomy): domain Eukaryota; kingdom Viridiplantae; phylum Streptophyta; class Magnoliopsida; order Myrtales; family Myrtaceae; genus Rhodomyrtus; species Rhodomyrtus psidioides. The sequence goes on along the minus strand of JAILYB010000003.1, from coordinate 12,628,996 downwards.
GCCGGTCCCAATCCCAGTCGCGATCGCAGGCCCTGGCCCTGGTCGCTGTCATAGGCATTGGTCTATGCTGCAGGCCTCGGTCCTGGTCGCTAGGTCCGGGGCTGGGAACCGGGCTGGGTCCAGGGCGGAGGTCGGCAATCGAGTTTGGGACCGGGGCCGCAACGGTTGACTAGGGCCAATATGGGGTCGGGGTAGGGACCAAGGCCGGCGACCAGGGCCAATATGATGATTGGGACTGGGTTCGGGACCTGGGCCGGCAACTAGAGCCGGCCGGGATTGGGATTGGGATTGGGATTGGGATTGGGACTGGGGACGGGGCCCGGTCCAAAATCGAGGCCAAGGACGGGATCAGGGCTGTGGCCAAGACCGGGGCCGGGGGCCAGGGCCGGGGATCGAGCTGGGACTGGTGTCGGGTCAGGGATCGAGCCGGGATTGGTGCCAGGTCCAGAACCGGGGCCGTGATCTAGGCCGGGTCCGAGACAGGGGTCGAGGCCAATCCCAGCCTCGGCGGGTGGCAACGATATCGGCGTCAAGGCAAGGGCCGGGGGTGGCCGAGGACTGGGTTCGGGGCCGGGGTCAGGACTAGAGACTAGGGTCGGTCCGTAGCTGAGGACCGAGGTCGGGGTCGGTGCTGGGGACAAGGGAATATAGCCGGGGTCGATACCGGGGCAACGACGGCATCGAGGCCTAGGCTGGGGCTCGACCTCGGTCCCGGTCGCCGACCATGGTCGCCAATCATGGTCGTCGGTCCCGGTCACTGTTACCGATCCCGATCGCCACCGCCGGTCCCGGCCGTTTAAAAAATTTCACTAGATTTTTTTATTGTATGCAAGTATTTTAGTAATAAAATTTTATTATATTATTATTGTAATTTGGTGAAATGGGTCAAAATGGGTCGAGTTCGGGGCTATGTCTGGGATAGGGAATGAGATTGGGTCTGGGGCTGGGACCGGTGATCAAATCGAGGGTCGAGGCCGGGGCCGACGACTAGGGCCGATCTGGGGCTGGGGTAGGTACCGAGATCAGTGTAGGGACTGGGGTCGGGGATATGGACGACATGGGTGCCCGGCCGATACTTAGGCAGCGTCGGTACCAAGGCCTGGGCCAGGGACCAGCCTAAGGCCCCGGTCGCCAGCCATGGTCATCGATCCCGATCTCGATCGCCGCCGCCGCCGTTCCCGGTCACTTAAAAATTCACTAGATTTTTTATTGTATGTGTCGCGACCTTCTTGAGGTTGTCAAGCTCTCGAGGGCCAATGGGTCGTCCTATCTGGTCAGACGTGGGCCTCTCCCAAGGCCCATTACCCAAATCGTAACGGAGGTATGTGTGGTCGATCTTCAGTGTGGTCTAGTGACATGTGCTAAGTAAGCATGCCATAAAGTGGCCACCAATCATTTTTTAGAGGGTATGATTGGATCACCCTATCGAATAGTTGGGAGCTTCTATTCAATTCTACGAGAACTAGAGAAATGGTTTCGAGGACTTAGTTACGCCAACTGTCAGAGTTGACGCCATTTCGATACCTAAGTTGACTTAATTTTCTAACCTAGGATTTCATGCAGATGAGTAAGGTACGAATCCTAAGTCTAGAAATTCATGCAGATATGAGTGACTATTCTAGCAATAACAATCAGTGATAAAATGTACAGCTCAAGGAATCTAGATATGCAAATAAATCACATAGTATTCCTAGTAAGGCCCTATTAGCCTAGAGAACTATCAATCACAGCACAAGAATGATTTAGGCATGAATTTACCCATCATGGGGCAAAGTCATAATTTTGAGATGATTTGGGACGATTTGCAAAAATAGGTTTGGCCATTCAATTGACCGGTCCCCTATTTTTTTGACAATTTTATGATTTTTTTTTTTTGGAATTTTTAGAAAGCGATTTTCCAATTGAAGGGTAAAATCGTCATTTTCTAAAAAGGAGATGAAATGTGGAAATCTTAGACATAAGGTTTGGTCACTCACTTGACCCATCACCAAATACTAAGCAATTTCCACAAGTCATCGGAATAATGAAGACGATTTACCCTTTGAGGGGTAAAATCGTCATTTTGGATTAAACAGGGAAAAATCCCATAAATGACAACCAATCAATTTTTCTTGGTCATTTTCAACCTTGGAAATTTTCTAGAAATTTTTTAGGAGTTTTCTGCAATTTTTCCATTTTTTAAATTTTTCTTTAATTTTCTTCTTTTTTTTGAATTTTTCTATTTTTTATTATTATTCTTTTTTATTCGAAAAAAATAAAATGAAATAAAATAAAAATCGGACCTGACCGGGTCAACCCGATCCGTGAGAACTGGCGGCTCGGCCCAGACCTAGAACCGGGTCCATTATCTCACACACAAAATGACGTCGTTCGGTTAAAAACGAATACACGCTCCGAATTATGACACGTGGCAACCTCTGAACCGTCGGATCAGTTTCTTCTTTGTTATTAGTACGCGCTGACGTGGCAGCCATGTGGCTGCCCCGTCAGCACCACATAGGCATTGACCATGTCAACAAGCATTTGACCGGTCAACTCCTCGTCGGGAAAGCATGCCGGCGCCTCATCGGAGGGCCATATCTCGGCCTTCCGACGTCCAAATCACGTGAAATCAATGCCTCTAGGCTCGTACGAATCTCCTCTACAACATACTAGATGCCCGACACAGCAGAATCACACTAGCCTAGATCACTTATTCCGCCCGAAATTATTCTCCGGCAAGGAGCTGTCCTGGCCGTTCTACACATGATCTAACCTAAGAAAAGCATCAAGAAGCATCGCAGGAGTTCGAGAGTACTCACGTGGGGTTCACCGTGCCCTGCTTTGGTCTTGGACAAGCTATCGAGCTCATGCCGACCCGATTACATTTAGGGATCCACTCGGCATTTTACACCATGAAATCATGTGAAACAAAAAAGAAAATATTCAGCAAGGGGCATTTATTGTAGATGGTGGTCAATCTAATTGGACGTCAAGACTAAAAGAGATGTAGAAATTTACAAATTAAAATACTCGAATGACATTTTTTTGCCAAATTCAACTCTATGCGTCGTGAAGAAACACATGCAATTAAACTTGAATTTTGACTATTTATGAGTTCAAAATGTAAAAGAAATTAAAATAAAAATATTGACTATTTTTCTATATTTTTACGACATCGAACGCTATTTTTCTTCATTTTTCATGTATTTTTCTATTTTTGGAAAATATTAAAAAATATTTAAAAATATGAAAAATTATTTTTTTTATCAAAAATGGTTCCTTTAGCTTGGTCAAGGCTACCAAAGATGATTTTTTTATTTTTTTAACTTTTTATAGATTTTTTATGAATTTTTTAAAAATAAACTATGAAAGACTGATCAAAAATCAGGTGTCAACAGCTGCCCCTCTTTGAGAGGAATTTCGTCAGAGATTTCTCTCAAAGACAAGGTGACACCTGTGTTCCGATCAACTCGACTAGGAAAAGAAAAGAAATCATGACATCCAATTTTCATGCCCATCAATGTGTGCTTTTCCTTAAAAAGAGATGTGCTCATTCAATTCCATGATATGATGTAAGAAAGTTAAGGAGTAGATAGACTTCCCTGCCCCTTACCTGCCGAATGCTTGCGGCATTTGCTGTGTCGATGGGTTCAAGTAGATTCCTAAGGACTTGTCATCGGAGTGTCCTGGGGATGTTAAGCTCTGACCTGTATGGTAGGTCAAACCATAATGGGATTCCTAACTGATAGGAACCTAAGGAAGACGCATCCCACATTTGGGAATTTGCCAAGGGTTTTGATTCGTGTGGTGGACTAAACTAGAAATGGCTTGCCTAATGTAAGGCTTATTAGGGAAAACGACTCCTCCCGCGTTCGGGATTCATCAAGGTTTTGATCCGTATGGTGGATCGGACCATTGGGTTGATCCTTCAGGCGGTCTCTACCAGTCCTTTGACCCTTCAGGCGGTTTCTACCATTCATTGACCCTTCATGCGGTTTCTACCATTGAGTTGACCCTTCAGGCGGTTTCTACCATTGGTTGACCCTTCAGGCGGTTTCTACCATACATTGACCCTTCAGGCGGTTTCTACCATACATTGACCCTTCAGGCGGTTTCTACCATTGTGTTGACCCTTCAGGCGGTTTCTACCATTGATTGACCCTTCAGGCGGTTTCTACCATTGAGTTGACCCTTCAGGCGGTTTCTACCATTTATGAGATTCCAAATTGATATGAATCAAAGGATGACGTACCCGCTCTTCGGGGCTAGTCGGAGACTCGATCATTCTGTGGATCGGTCTTAGAAAAGATTTGCCTACTAAAAGGCTTCACCTAAGGATGACGCACCCAGTCTTTGGGGTGGCCAAAAGTCCTGTAGAAAGCTTAGACCTGAAAAAATTTTCCTCGCCAAGAAGATATTAGTAATCTTTGGGAAGACAATAATTGTCTAACTGACAAAATTCTACGACTTAAGTTTTAGTCATGAAATGTGCATTTTGATTGTTGGAGGTTATCCAAAACATTCCTGCCATATACAGATGTGATCATAAATTCCTTGCACGGAAACTCTAGATCAAACAATTTGAAAATTTCAAAAAGAGTTTGCTCAAAACATCCATTGGAGTATTTCTCACCCAAGAAGGCTCCTCACTGCTCTGTGATAATGATCTTTAATAGGGAAAGTGCTCAATTTCCTACCGACCTGTGCCTGGGTTTCAGGATCATTCGCAACGCATACATTTCGACCGATCAGGAGGTCTTTCACGGGACCGTAGTGTTAGGCTTGGATATCGGTTTCCAAGGGGGGCTCACTTTTGAGTCAAGGCCGTTGAACGAAATTTTTCACTATCTGCTCCGGGTTTACAAGTCAAGAACCCTGCAAAATGAGAAAGAAATAGTCTTGCTCGTACTTCTTTGAGCTAAGTTATACATTAACCCAAGTGTCTTAGTCAGATAAGACTACTTCAGGGTTGTAACATTGGAAGGATTGGGGACCGAAAAAGGCTTATTTTTTGCCCAGAAATTGTGAAGGGTTTGACATTGGTGATCATTGCAAATTTGCCACATGTCCTTCGAAGAACATCTCCATTTCTTGAAGTGTACACTCCTCTTTTAGAGCGCACAAGGATGTTTAAAAGCGTCTCTTGTTACATTAAGAGACCGTCTGTTTGTGTGTTTGCAATTTGAGCACGACAACATTTGGAGAGTAGTCATCTTGATCTAACTCCTTTGCAGGGTCTTTTCATCGTCTCTCTAGACTTTACTGGGGATATTTTGAATAGACATCAGCCTTGCTTTTTACCAGGCACTTTGCTTTTTCTTGATGTCTAGGGATTTTTCTTTTCCCCCTTTTTTTAATCCCGTGTTTTTCTTTTCTTTTGGAGCTAGGATTTTCGGCAATCATGCTAGATATGCAACTTAAACTTTGGCACGCTTCCATTCCTAGAGTGATGTTGCCTTTGCTTTGGAATATGCAATGATCACCAATAGGTTGATGAAATGAATTTGCTGGCTCAACTTGGTTGTGCAAAGGATAACAGTGTGTAGGATAGAGAAATGAATCATTCTCGTCATCCTATGACACTTGGATTATCATATAAACAACACACAAAGATTTATGTTAGTCCGAGCAAGAAAATTTCTAACCGTTTACTTTCTGATACTGTTGGACTAACCTTCATTTGCCCCAATGTGGGGTGGTTCTTGACAGGGTTGAGAATGAAAATCGCCGTTCAATGGGGTTCTCAATGGGCATCTGTAGTGTTTGGAATGAAGAAATAAATGCCTCTGTCATCTCGATCCATGTAATCGTTGCGAATGACCCTTATATCCATAGGTTAAGGTTTCTCTATCATTTCCAATCTCCTCATCTCTCAAGTGTGTATGGGACGTGTTTGGATTAGGCTCGCTTCTCTTATGAGAAAATACCCTTTTGAACAGTTCAAACGACTCTTATTGGAAAAATTCATTTCATTTCATCAAGATTTATCCTTCAAAGGGATTTTATGATGCACCATACATGTGTAATTCATGTTCAGACAATCTCATGTTTTAAAACATGAATGTCAATGAAGTAAGAATTCTATGTCTTTTTAGATGTGAGAATCAAATTAATTCTGAAAGTTTTTAATCTCCAATGAATTGGGAAAAGGGATACTTACCTGCCCATCGAGGCTGGAGATCCTGGAGATATAAAAGGGATATGTCATTGTATATTCTAAAACTTTACAAAAATTGGAACGATACATCTTACCCTTGGTCATATGCTCCAACGAGTGTACAAGGGTTGTGAAAATCTGCACTTCACATAGTAACACAAGATTGTTGGGTGTTCTAAAGTTCTTTCGACTTCTTGGTTTTTGGAGAAAAATGAAACTTACATGTCTGCCTTGATGGCGAGCTCCTGCCAAGGATAAATATTAAGCATTATTTTGGGTTTCCAAATTCAAAACAAATTGGGACGATACTACTTTACTCTTGATTTGAATTCCTTCTGCATGCCAATGTGCGGATTGTAGAAGCCGGCCCTCAAGCTTGTGGCCATGATTTCTTCGTCTGGTTGGGCAACGAATCCACCTCGAGGATTTACGTCGGAGGAGATTCATTCATCTTTTTGGGCGTGTTTCATGCACTGTTTTGTTATTTGAATGCATGGCTTCTTGGGTGCCTCATCTCTGTTCATCACCTGAGAGGAAAATGAGAGAACATTATCCCCGCATCTGATTGAAAATCATTTAGGAACGATACGTTCTTTTTACCAAATGGGTGGCTCCGCGGCCAAATGTGTTTTACATTGAAAGGATGGATTCCATTACGCTCTGCGGATGATAACTATCGCTTCGGGGACTTGCCCCACGGATCAAACGATGAATTTGATGTCTTCGGCTTCGACATGCTTTCCAGATGTAGGAATGGTTTGCCCCCATTTTCAGTGGAGATGGGTTTTGTCGAGTGGGCAAGATCAAAAACTCATCCTAGATTTTGCTTTAGTCGAAGGTTGAAATCCCGACCTTGGATAAGCGAATCATGATTCATCTCCTTCTGCTTCGGATTTGTCATTTGCGTGCTTCACATTTTACAATACCAACTTCGCCGCTTGATGAAAATGAATCGATGATTTTCGAATTGCCCCAAGTTCTATAGTCATCTGCGTCGAATCTCTTTGAACTTCATCGGGTGATAGACAAACTGATAAAATGATTTTTCAATCCTGATATCGAACTCCTGACGTTTCGTACCACTTCCAGTTCACTGACTACCAGGACAAAGCACTATTGGCGTCCCTAACTGGTTCGTTTTTTGTTATAAAATTCTTGAAGCAGTTAGCGACCCCCATCGAGAATGAAACAAGCTCAATTTAGAGTTCATAACGACTAAAGGTCCCTTAGAACGATACAGAGCTAACCGTCTTTGAGCTCGCTCGGGCTTTTGCTCGCATTTTCCTATGTGAAGCCTTTAAATGTTTTTCTTCGTGGCGTTCAATTGATTCGCCTCGACTCTAATCTAACAAGGGATTGTTGTACTCAAGCATGATGATGCTCGCAGGTAGTACTGATCGCTGCCCCAGATTAACTCTAGGCATTAAGGAAGATTATCTTGCATGGAAGACTTTATGACAGAAAGATTAATGATACATCCATTCACATGTGCCTAGTTCCCTTGAGGATTCTCGGTGATCAGCCAGCTACACCATGAATCAGACATATAATCGTCATTTTGGATCATAACTTCATAAGTCCATCAGTTTTAAACTGATCGATCCAGATATGGAGCTCCTCATCAAGGAAATCTTTTGATTCTTCGAGCAACTGATATTCGGGTTGACCATCATCGCTTGGCGTTGAAGGATTCCTGTTTCTGTTGTGAGCGATCTGATTCTTCGAGCTAGAACCTTCGTCGTTGCTCGAGATTATAAGAGGATGATTGATCGGTTCACTATCAAAAGCACCTTCCATTTGGGAATGGGAGAAACAAAAATCCTCAAAGCATCCGCCCGCTTGATCTTCCGAAATCATATGCCCAAGCCGGGCAGATCTTTGAACACTAGGCGCAATATGTTGATCGGGGATAGGAAGAGCACTAGCGAAAAGTTGCTGCTCAAACCAAGGAGTTCGTACCTGCTGCACTTGTGGCATATACTCTTGAGGGGTGCTGAGATGATTCGGGGGAATATTCTGATTAGCGCCCAAGTAGTCGATGGTGCTGCTACCAGCTTGGTCGGTGCCTAAATTCGGCAGGGTATTTCTTACTTCAGGGGCATTGTAGTTATAGCCATGCCTAGTGTTTAGGCACAAGTTGAGTTCTTTCAGGTTCAGTGTTGTGTGGCGCTGTCTTAGCGCCCTTCTGTAGCTCTTGAGGTGACTCGCGACTCCATCTTTAGTGAGTCCTGGTATGTTCATGATCTCAAGTATGCGCGTTGGATATGCTGAGTTGATCCCTAGTTGCTGAACCGCACTAAGGAACTTGAGATGAAGCTCGGGGGACCAATTGACCCTCGTCTTCTTGCGACCCGGAACAGTGTTGACAACTTGGCTATTGCTCTCTGGCCTATTTCCAGTAGAATTTGATCGAGCCAGAAATTGTTGTGGAGGGAATTCATCAGCTTTGGATTGGTCGGTCGTGATAGTAAGCTCATCGTTAAGGAAACTCCAATCATGGTGACGCATATCACATCCTTTAGAAGGCATCGATATTGACTTCGTAGAATTGATTTGTTCATGCATATCTCCAACAAAATCCGATTGTATCGAAGATGGTTCGAGGGAGTGGGGTGGTGAATGAGCATTTTCAATCCTCATATAAGGCTTATCAAGGAACATTTCGCCGAGAGTGATAGGGCCACCGCAATTAAGGCAAGCGATAGTGCTGGGAGCTTTCTTATACCTCATGTTCTCCGCTCGAAGCTTTTCGTTTTCCTCCTTTAGAATCGCAAGTTCTTGACGTCTGTGTTGAGCCCTCAATTTGGCTCGCTTATTTTGAAACCAAAACTTGACCCTCAAAGGTTTCATCCCTAGCTTCTGGCCCAATTCATTTCTTTGTTTCATGTTCGGGAGAGGGCATTCACTAAAGAAAGCTTCAAGCTCTTGGATTTCATTCTGAGTGTGGCACTGGCGACGTTTCCTTTTCCGAGATTGACCATCGCTGCTGCTGTTGTCATCGCTGCTGAGCTCCTGAACTTCGTTGCCGAAAGGGTTGGGTTCTGTGGTTCTGGTACCAGACGCCATCCTGGAATCTTCGAGATCTCTCAGTAGTTCATTTTCTGAGATTTTTGGATCAGTCGCCTCTAGCAACTGATGGTAACCCTCAAACATGTTGGATCGAGAAATGTTCGATCAATTTTTGCTCACTCAGGGTTCTCTACTCTCTCATGTATGCTCACTCTCTCTAAATTTTCTTTTGAGTGGTTCTGTATGCCCATGAAACGTTCTTTAAACATGGATGAAGATCATCAGGCAAGCGTTGCTCCCAAGATTTCGTATTTCCCGCTTTGTCGTCTTCTTTCTTCTTTTCAACGTGGAGGGACACCAAATCGATTTCCTTTTCTCGATATCCATGTCTGTCTCCCACTTATTTTCAAAAAGGTGGAACTACGCTCGCCTCCTGCTCAGTTTTTTAATATGATGGGACCGCCAAATCCTTTCGCAACTTTTTTCGATAGTTGCGCTTAACTCCCGCTCAATTTTAATATGGTGACACCGACATATCTTTTTACAACTTTTTTAGGTTTATCAAGCCTGAAATCGCGGACTGGGACAGATCTGATGGTTCACCGAAAGAGCCACCACTGCTTTACCCAATTAACTTGGCTCCACGAGCATTATTGCTATGCCTTTCTTCATTCTCGAGTTGCTATAAAAGGAGGAGTTAATGCAGAGAAGATTAACACTCTTACATAATTGCCTTTTCTTATTTTAATCACTCTACCACACTCATCTTCTTCTCCCCCACTCCAACGAAAATGACCTCCTCTCCTATTCGCGCTTTCTCGGCCGAAAATTTGGCCCAGTGGGAAAAACTCTATAACCTCCTCGGTCGAGGCTATGCTCATATAGCCGATCACCCAGAAACTGAAGATGAAATCTGCATTTTGCTCGTGGAAATAGACACCACCTCCATCGAGGGCACTAATTTAGAGAGGGAATATAGAATCTTCCCAACCCTCTTTATAAACTTTTTAGAGACTTACCGTGTCGCTCATCGAAAAGCTACCGTGGCTCACGTTTTGCGAGCTCGCTATGAGGATCGGTCCAACTGCTTGGTGTTGGCCAACATTGTGGCCGATAGTCACAGAAAGGCTGTTGAGTTCGCCAACAAGCGAGTCTCGATGTTGCTTCGCGAGAAGGGAAATTTGGTGGAGCGCTTGGCCTTATCCCTGACCACCTATGAGCACGACCGTCGTAATGTCGTGTTGAAGTTTCAATGTGAGTGGCAGGAAGAAAGGCTTGACAGCATTACCGCGGATATAGCCCATGGGAGAGGACTAGTTCGGGACCTGGAAATAGCCGCCGAAGATCACGGGACCAAGGTTGCCGAGCTTAAAGGGGAATGTAAACGCCTTCTTCTTAAGCTTGCAGATCTCGAGTCTCGAGGTGGTGAGTATAAGCAAAGCATCAATAATATGGAGGGCCAACTTGGTTCCTTTGTGATGCTAATTAGGGCTCATTGCGGTTTTATGTTTCCACCCCGATGATTTGTATGATCTGCTTTTAAGGTCCCTCGATTGAGCGAAATGAATGAAAGCTCTAATGTGTGTGTCTCAACTTCTGTATGGCTGACTTTCTCGAACACCTGACCACTCTCAACCTAGGCAAGCTGCGCTTTGACATTTATGATTCGAGCGTGTACATCTTGATTTTTTAATCTTGCTTATGATCGGATAAAGGAACCTCCCACCACGATTATCCACAAAAAGACTTCTCTTCTCTACTTGTTTTTAACCTGTTTCAAATGAAAAGGCAGAATCAGAAGAAAGAATTTGAAAAATAAAGCATAAATCCTTTCAATTTTATGCTTACTTGTGATTAATAGGGATAAGAGCTTTTACAAGGGTTTTGACCTTGTGCAAAAGCTTTTATCAATATTCCTCAAAGGAAAGCATATCATTGAAAGGAATGTAATTCACGATAATCGCCTTTGATCAATTCCAAGAAAATCAATGGAATGTTCAAAAGTACACAATTACGATATGTTTTAAATTCAATTGAAGATACGGTATCCAAATTAAAGCCGTTTGCTAAGAACGAGAGTAATTTGGATATCTATCTTTTCATTAAATTTGAAAAACACGAATACTCTTGATCAATTATTGTGGATTACCAATGATGCAAAATATGCATGAACCAATTCAAGTTTATAGTTCCTTCTGGCGAAATTGGGATTGTATTGCCCTATACGGCCAAAAGGTTGTATAAGACTTCCAATTTCAATTTCATCCAAAGGAATTATAAAATTGATTTTGGAGTATTCGAGTGATTAGAAGAAATGCCACTATCACATTCCAATGACAAGTCAATAGAAATACAACAAATTTCAATCTGAATGTATATAAACACAAATAGATCCCTAATACAATCAATCTAAGGGGTCAGATCGAGAGGATCTCAGCAAAATAAATCCTATACAAGAAGGCTAGAAATGAAAATTAAAACAAAGGAATGTGATCTTAATACTTAGAGATGCCCCAGTTTCGATCTTTGAGACGTGACTTCAGGATCACCTATTCCAAATCGTCATCTTCATTAGATGATACCTCAATGATGTCCATAGCAGGCTCTTCTTGTCCACTTGGCGCTTCATCTTCCATCAAGAACATTGGGAGGAAAACACACCTATCTATCCTCAAAATGGCATTTAATCCAATCACCGGAATTATGCAATGAATATAATGATTAAGAGCTGTAACAAGTTCGAGGGATAGAAAAGTCTTACCAACCAAACTTAAGAGAAAATCAAGCTTTTCTGTATTTTTAGCAGTGTTAGGTATACTAACCTTCCATAGACAAACGCATGAGACAAGTGAGGGAAAACTCCTAAAAATCAAAAGATAGGGCTTGGTACCTAAAGCCAAGGTTCTCACCTCGAATTCTGGGAAGAGCCGATTCCATTGCACAACTATCGTTGCATTGGGACTCAATCCATAGTTCGAAGTGAGCGGAATTGAAAAGTGGATTACCCCATGTTTTTCCTCACGGAGATTCCATTTTCAATTCCTTCTATTGTGTTCCTAAAGAGGGCGCCTGGGGTTTTAGGCGCAATTGTGTGTATTCATTGTGTCGTGCTAAAGTAAAAGACATGCATTTTATTTAACAATCACCGCTTCAATATAAACATCCACACAATCATACATCCAAAACTCCTGCCTGCATAAAACAAAGTTAACAAGCACTTCACCCCTTATTTCTCCCGTCTACAAAAACATCTAACACATTCGTTAGCATATACACCTCACTTTCGAGAGCATCTGCATAAAATTAGGTTAGAAGAATCAATCAACTTTTTAATCGGCTCAAGTCCACTAAATGGTTAAGAACCAGTCCCCAGCAGAGTTGTCAGTCTGTCGCGACCCTCTTGAGGTTGTCGGGCTCTCGAGGGCTAATGGGCCGTCCTGTCTGGTCGGACGCGGGCCTCTCCCAAGGCCCATTACCCAAATCACAACGGAGGTATGCGTGATCGACTTTCAGTGTGGTCTAGTGACATGTGCTAAGTGTGCATGCCATGGAGTCGCCACCAATCATTTTTTTAGGGTATGATTGGACCACCCAATCGAATAGTTGGGAGTTTCTATTCAATTCTGCGAGAACCAGAGAAATGGTTTCGGGGACTTAGTTACACCAACTGTCAGAGTTGACGCCCTTTCGGTACCTAAGTTGACTGAATTTTCTAGCCTGAGATTCATGCGGATGAGTAAGGTATGAACCCTAAATCTAGAAATTCATGTAGATAAGAGTGATTATCCTAGCAATCACAATCAGTAATAAAATGCCCAACTCAAGGAATCTAGATATGCAAATAAATCACATGGCATTTCTAATAAGGTCTTATTTATCAATCACAGCTCAAGAATGATTTAGCTGTCCTAGCCATTCTACACACGATCTAACCTAATAAAAGCATTAGGAAGCATCGAAGGAGTTCGAGAGTACTCACATGGGGTTCGCCGTGCCCTGGTTTGGTCTTGGACGAGCTATCGAGTTCATGCCGACCCGATTATATTTGGGGATCCACTCGGCGTTTTACACCATGAAATCATGTGAAACAAAAACGAAAATATTCAGCAAGGTATATAGAGTAGATCGCAAGTTATAACACTCAAAATGATCTATTCTAGCCCGAGTTGCTATGTGAGGCCGAGTGAGAGCTTGATGGAGCGGCTCACCTATTTTCGAGATGGCAGACCAATATGAGAAGTCAGAGAGTCTTCTTGGAGCTCAGGGATGCAAAAACGAACAATCATCGGTTTCAATTTCGCTGAAAATCGACTTGCAAGCTTGCAACAGGTTCGGTAAACAAGCTCGAATGGAGGCGCTCTGGGGTGTTGGATGGAGCTGGTCCCTCAATGGTTCTATCTTCGCCATACACTCCCGTTCCGAACCAAAGACGACGACGGCGAAGAAGATGAAGAAGAGCCGTCTTCGTCCAATGCATCATCCACCAAACACGCGGCCGTTCCCCTCGCTCGCCACTCTCCTCTGTCATTTTGGCGTGAGCTCCCTCAAGAATCTTGCCGCCTGTGTATGTAAAATTGTGCTTGAATTCTTGGCCTCAAAAGCAACATGTGCTCCACCTTCTTATGTGTGCGCAAAAATGCACGCCCGCAAGAGCTCTCGGTGCACACTTTTTTGTCTCTCTTTTATTACTATTCTTTTTTTTTTGTTCTCGTGGCGCCTCTCCCCTCCTCTTGCTCAATGGAGAATCTGTCCTCCACTTCTTCTTCTTTTCTTTTCTTAATTCCCTCGTGTTCTTGAAGAACCCCTTTTTAGAAGACCACCCCTTTATTTCTTTTTCTTTTTAAGTCCTCTCTGTTCCCCACGATGAAGAAAGCAATCCCATCGAGTGACATAAAATATATAATGAAAAATGACTACCAGTTGTTAAAGTAAGAAAATGATTCGACTTGAATTATCGCTTGCTTAATAAGTAATTTTTATAGTCTATAATCAATCATGTAGCAAAAAGCAATTAGGAGAACAAATGGACAAAGACATACCACACCCTCACAATAACGTGATAAGTAGCATCTTTACTCCTTTTCAGAATTTTACAATTGTAATTAATAAAGAGAACAAACGAGCAAGATCAGACCACGTTCACGTGAAATTTATATCTGGAGATGGCAACATGTATAGAAAGCCATGTTTCAAGTTTTAGTGTGACAGATTGTGTGTGATTCATTTAAAATTTTAAAAACCATTTGAAATGAGCTTAAAACGTCAAAACCCAACTTTACGTTGGTCTTTGTGGATTTGCATCACACCATGTTCAACCCATTCTGAATTTAATAAAATCAGCAAATAATACATTACCACTATTATGGGGAACATCTCCTTTTGGTGCCTTCCAATACTATCAAATTGAAAGTTGGAGAGGGTAATAGCAATATTATTTGCTAGAGTATGCAGTAATTGTCTTATTGTTCCTTTACTTGACATTCACCATTACCAACGTCTTAGTCTCTCTGGATCCTTTCCTCCATCTCTAATGGACAAACATTGGTAGGTACTAGTACTAAATCCCCTCCTTTACGGGTCATAAGATCATAATAAAAAGATAGGATAAGTTAATTTTGCATTGTATATCCTTTCTTCAGAAAATGACAACGTTAACTTACGATTATCACATTGTCATTTAGAATCATTTCTTACCGATTTTTGTCACAGGAATGTTAAAGTATGAGACCCCCAATATTTCTCTATTTCAACATGAATGCCAATATATTTTGTAAGTGATTCACAAATAATCGTGATATAACAAACTTAAGAACTTAAAAAGTTAAGAATAAATTGAAGAGGGAGCAAAGGAAAAATACACTAAACTAACATTTAGAATAATACATGAAAATACAGTCTTGGTGCAACAAATGTATGTCTTGATATCGATGTGAGTGAGTGAGTGGTATCCAATGACTTTGCTTTTCACATGATTTTTTTTTCTCAACCCCCCACCGAAAGAAAATCTTTTTAGACCGTGAAATGCGGATCTTCTTGCTCGGTAGGACATTTACTTTGCTTAAAGTTTTTGTTGTTTGTTGCGCTTTTGCTTTTCCTTTAACTCGGATTTGGGGTACAAAATAATCAAATGAAAGATTCCCTTTTCCAACTTAGTTTTCCCGATTTCAAAGATTAGTTTTTGGTGGGAACGCTGCTACCTAGTGCAGAACGCACGAATGCCCATACCTTTTGGTCTTGGGTACATGCCTCGCACGAGATTTGATTCACTTTATTGTTAGGCGACCATATGCATCAAGCGGGATTATGATGTAAGAAAAGGGTTCATCATCCTTTAATCCCCAATAAAATAAAGGTAAATCAGGCATGAAGACCAAAGATGACATATTTTTCTCGAAAATTCGAGTGGGCCAGAAACATCAATAAAAGCAAAAGGGGTTGCATGAAAATACCTTAAAGTTAAAGTTGGACCATCATCTCAATTAAGTTTCCAAGATAAAGCCGAATTCATTTTAAGACATCTGAAAATGTTGGTCAGCCCAATTCATTTTAGATCATCACTAGCATCATAAGACGTCCCTAATCTGTTGTTATGGTTGATAACCAAACAATTTAACCATGGATGACTAATCTATAGAGGAATTCAGTTACAAAATTTGCGATTAACCCAGATAAACTAGAAATTATTAGCTGAGCATCATCATTAGTACTGGCGATCCAACGGTTCAGAACCTTTAAAAAAGGAAACCCAGGCCACAAGGGAAAAAAAAGGAAAGGAAAAGAAAAGAGAGGAGACGGCCTTTAATTAGGCGCCAGTCAATTCCTTGGGAAGCTGAATAATTGGAAGCACTGCACACTGCTCGAAGTCGTCATTAACCAAGAATATAATGAGAATTGACCGACCGCTCTTGGTCTTCTCAGACGAAATTGTGGACTTGACTAGATTTCTTTGCTTTGATTTCTACCCGTCATAAAATTTAAATTGCAATCCCATAGAGCGGCATAAAAAATTACACCAGTTGTCTATAATTAATCATATAGCAAAATGCAATTAGGACAACAAATGGACAAGGACAGGCCACACCCATGCCCGCATGTGATAAGTAGCATCTTTGATCTTTTTTTGTAATATTAATATTTCCATCGATATTTGTATAAGAGGGCTTTGGGAATCAACACAGGCTGACGATTAGAATTTGAAACGTTTATGACACCTTCAAACAAGATGTAACGAGTAAACCGATTCAACTTTAAATCTGTTAGGATGTACGTATGAATTGTGTTAGAGAAGTCTCACATATGAGAATTAATGTGATACTGAGCAGTTAATATACCCAAGTTGGCCCATAATTCATTGGCTTAAGCTTTTGAGTGAAGATGGGTCTAACTGGATATATTGACGGGCTCGGACTTGAGCTCCCTCTTGGCGATCTCCCCGGCAGAAAAAAGTATCGAACTTCCGCTGCGCGCTCCCAACAAATGGTATCACAGCCGATGGTTGATTGGTAGGCCTCTGATCTGTTCCGGCAAATATCTCAAGAAGGAATCTGGTGAACGCGTCTCAAGAAAGAATCTGGTGCCAACGCGATTTTCGGGCTGGTGGACGCTGTGGTGTAGCAGTGCGGCCCGATGGGTGTTGATGGAGATTCGACATTGAGATGGAGCCAACGCGATTTCCGGGCCGGTGGACGTTGTGGTGTAGCAACGGGCCCGATGGGCGTTGATGAAGATTCAAGTTGAGATAAGTTGGTGCGGAAGGATACTTGGATTAAGGGGGAGCAAACCTAACACTGGAGCTCACACGTGAGGGGGAGATTATTAGGATGCATGTGTGAGTTGTGTTAGAGAAGTCTCACATAGAAGAATTAATGTGATACTGAGCAGTTAATATACCCAAGTTGGCCCATAACTCATTGGCTTAAGCTTTTGAGTGAAAATGAGTCCAACTGAATATATTGACGGGCTCGGACTTGGGCTCCCTCTTGGCGATCTCCCCGGCATAAAAAAGTATCGAACTTCCGCTACGCGCTCCCAACAAAATCAGTGCTAGTGTACTAAGTACTTTATACAGTCCGTCGTCAAGGATATACCAAATGTCATCAATGAAGTAAACAAAAGGGCAAGATCAGGAAACATTCACGTTACATGTATATCTAGAGGTGGCAATATGCATTGAAACCCATTTTCCAAATTTTAGTGTGACCGATTGTGTATGACACAATTTTAAAATCCTTTAGACATGATGTTAAATCATCAAAATAGAACTCTACATTATCCATAATCAACCCATTTTGAGTTTAATAAAATGAGCAAATAATACGTTACTTGTTCGAGTCTCTAGAGCCTTTCCTCCATGGCTAATGGATAAACATCGGTAAGTACTAGTTCTAAATCCCCCTTCTTGTGCAGGTCAATGAGGTCATAATAAATAAATAAATAAAAAAACCACCAAAGTGACACTGTATTTAAGCTAATTGAACGGGAAGACACATTGAAGTTTGTTTTAAAATGGTATACATATCGAAACAGCTCTAAGACATAAAATAGCTATGTTTTTTTGTTCTATATATTGGCTAGCATTTTGAGTTAATGTTCTACTTATTGATATATTAAGACTTGGGCTAACTTACAACTTATATCTAATTAATGTTGTCCATTATTCAAAGATAAGTCCTAACCTTTCATGTATTATCTTTCAAATCATCCCTTTAAGTTGAAAGGAAAGCTCAATTTGCATAATAACATCCTAGTTTATGGGGAGTAATGAATAATATCTAAGCCCATGTAAATGCTAAGTTCAGGTCTTTAGCTTTTATAGATGCTTTAACCAATTTGCACGTAGTTTGTGTGATTCAAACGAGCAACCTCTAACTCTTGAGTTGGAAATTTTGCAACCCCCCAATCCTAGGATTAAGAGCATAATTTTATTATCATAAAGACTAAGTTAATTTTGCATTATGTATCATTTCTTAAGAAAATGACAAAGTGTACAATTATCATATTATCATTTATATTCAATAATTGCAAGATAGAAATGCTAAGCAAGTATAATATTTTGGTTGTGAATGATAAGTGTTTTTGGCATTATGCACTATTTCTTAAGAAAAGATGAGAATCTGATGGGATATTTTTCAATTATTTTGAATTAGAAACTAGAAGGAAAGAGAATTTACTTGAGACTCTTTTTAAATATATGTAAAGATTTCTCATGGAGTTTTCTTTGTAAGAATGTGAGGTTGAATTGGTCATTTGTTTTCTTAATCAATAGCACATATTAATATTCCAAAGCTTATATTTACAAAAAAAAAATATTCAAACTTAAAGTACAGTCTGCATGATCTTTAAGTTATATTTATTGTAATTTTTACACAATATCTCCCACTCTAATTAATTTCATACAATTTTTGTCGCAGGATGTTAAAATATGAGACCGTCGATTTTCTCTATTTTGACATGAATGCCTCTATAGTTTGTCCGTAATAAGAAGAAGTATTGACAAATAATCATGATATAACAAACTTTAAAAAAAATTAAAAAGTTAAGAAGAATAACTTGAAGAGGGAACAACGGCAAAATAGATTAAAACTAACGTTCAGAATAATGCATGAAAGTATAGTCTTCGTGCAAGAAACAGACATCTTAGTATCAATGTGAGTGCGTGGCATCCAATTACTTTGCTTATTATTATTATTATTATTTTATTGTCATTATCGCATTCCATCTTTTTAGACCGTGAAATGCGGATCTTCACATTTACTTTGTTTAAGTTTTTTGTTATTTGTCGAGCCAGCTTCGGTCTTTGTCTCTTCGTGCCTTTTAAGGCCCTTTTTTTCCCCCTTTAACTCTGATTTTGGCGGGAATGCTACCGCCTAGTGCAAATGCACAAATGCCAATACCTTTTCGCCTTGCACGAGATTTGATTCACTTTCTTGGGAGGCGACCAGTGCAAATGCACGCATGCCAAAAAAGTGGTTCGTCCTCCTTTGGGCTCCAATAAAATAAAGGTAAACCAGGCATGAAGGGCATATTTTTCTCAGAAATCCAAATGGGTCAGAAACATCAAGTGAAAAACGAAAGGGGTTGCATGAAAATACCTTAAAACTGAAGTGCATTAGTTGCTCTTTGATCGATCTGTCGAAGTTGTTGCAGGATCATCTGCTGCACATTTACGTTTCTTTCATTCTGCTTAAGTTACTGGTAGATGAGCAGCTCCTTGTTCTGATTGATACCTGCTTGGCATGGGCAAAAAGGGATGAAGTGAATGGGTAGTGAGGCTAGTATTGGGAGAGCCGGTGCAGGTATCGAGAATAATTTTGAGAACAAAAGCTGTAACGACGTGTAATCTCGGAGAGAGGCAACGTTATGTCAAGCGAAGCAGATCATTCTCGTCCGTTTTCAACTTTGACATACACTTATCATTAATCTTTCCCTTCGAGAATCGCTGCCCTCTATCAGTCGAATCTTCTTCTCCAAGTTATCCTACTGAGCCATCAACATTGTATGGCTTTTTTGTTATGATCGGAACTTTCGAGATCATACCGCTGGAAAACTCCACAATCATCTTCCTATAAAACATTAGGTACAAGTTAGGGGCTCTGCGTGAGGTCTTTGCTGGGATTAATACACACAATATGCTTTCGAAACAAGGCAGGATCCTAGGTGCATGTAAACAGAATATTCGATTTTTTTTCCCTACATGAATGATGGAAGCGTACGAGCAATCGTTTGATCTCAATACCGGGATTGCCAAACCTCTCGGCTGCTAGCGAATCTGAACTATTAGTCGAAGCTTCCTGCAAATCAACCGTTTCAAGCGTTGTCATCAGCTGTCAAAGTCAAAAATCCATTGAAATTAAACTACATGTTTTTTTTTTTCTTTTTCTTTCTTTTGTCTCGCTTACTCAGCTGCTGAATAGATATTCAATGACACGTCAGCCGCCACGTTCGCTAGTTAAGGGTGGTTTCAACGAGACAATATTTTATGTCTGCCTGTCTTGCCACTTGGGCAGTAGGGCACTCCAGTCATTGATTACTCGGGATCATGCTTTTAGTTTTAGTCATATTAGCAGAGCAATGCTCTGAATCTTCCATCAGATTCTAATATTTAGTAGAGTAATTTAGATAGGGAATTTACACAAATTGCCTCATTTGCAAATGGTTTTAGATTTAGATTTAAGTCCAGAGGAAGTACCAAGAAGTCAGTTTTGAGAAGCATTTATGTTTAAACTTGAAATCATCAGAATTATTTTTCTTTTTACTTTTTTTCAACCCAATAAAGGAAGTCGTAAGATTTCGAACGGTATTGGCCTTGTAAGTTGCCTAAAGCGGCAAGTCTAAGGTTCATCTTAATCAATGAACTCTGGTGCCCAACTCCGGCACCGAAAACTGAGTCTTCTAACACAAGATCGTCTCCATCGATGGCAGCAAATGCTCGGCGGACAAGCAGAGCGAAGCGCCACATGCTCATTTGGATATCTCCTCATCTTTCACCGGTCGCAACTTATTTGTTTGCATGAATACGTATCTTGATGGATCCGCAAGGAGTACTCTAGCCCATGTATAATTTCGATCAACTAGTACGAATTTCAGTGACTGTTTCAGAGACTGTACAGAGTTGTAGGACTACCAGATGAAGCTAGTTACTAGAACAGAGCATCAAATTATCATCTTAAAGAGATGAGAACTATATCTGTATAATGAATCACTCCGTCATCAAGCTTTTCATAGCGTTTGACCCCTTTTGTACAAGTACTTAACATATTGACTTATACAGAAATACTGCAGATGATCAAACCAACAAAGCTGATGACGAGCAACCCCGCGAAGTATGTGGGCCTTAATAGGTTATGACTTGACTATTGCTGGGGAGAGTCCCTCTAATAACTCCAGCAAGATTGGGCACATCTACGGTGCAGAAGTCGATGGCCGCTTGAGCAATCTCATCAGCAAGCAGGGCAAGCCAAGCAGTAATGTCGCTTCTAATACGGCTGTATCTGACTCATTGGAGTCGCTGCTGGACAGTTCCTTTTGTGCTAGCGATGGCTCGCAAGATGTATCTCTAATACAACTTTGCTTGGAATCTGTGTATTGATCCCCAAAGACCATTTCATATTTCAAGATAACATAGTTGGAGCAGGAAATGCAATGTCCCTGTGCACTGTTCGCTGCTCTCCAAAGAAAATCAGGAAATGCATCACCATTCAATTAGTTGCAGCAGAAAGGTTTGCTTTCTTTGATCTGATTCACTAGACAAAAACATAGCAACCCATAACTCTTTTTGCAGTCATACCAAAGTTTACGCCTAATTCTTAACATTCCTTCTGAAAAGGGAGACACTGAGTTCAGTAGCATCAAATTCTAAAAGCTTGAACAAACAGGTAGTGATCACCCGTCCGAACATTTTAAGAGTTTGCTGCTTGCATGCTTCCATTAGTGCGCCCCTTGAGAAAACAGCCTGGCAGAGTTAGCGGGGTTGATTTTTTATCAGCAAATGATCTATGAGTAAGAACACAAAAGGTTTGACAACTAACACAAGTAATGTTGACCGGGCCAAATTTTGCACGTGGGTAGTAACTATTATGTCATGATCTTTTCTTACCACATTTTGCTTCAATAGATTATGTGACCGGTTGACAACTGAGAAGAAAGGATTCTGCAGCTTGGACTTGTTGGCTGGCTCGAGAGATGTAGTTGCCCGCGAACATTGAGAAGTAGAACAACGAGAAAAAGCCAGCATGCCGGGGCACACCTCGCGGTTGGAATTTTGCCTCATCCTACCTGAATTAGTCAGGCAGAGAACATAAGAAAAGACGACGAAAGTGTATGCATTACTTATGGGATAAGATCCACGTACCTTTCGAATCTTGTCGCTGAAGCTTTGCTCCTTCATCAGTTTGGACTACCTGTTAGCTGATCGAAATTGCATGGAGAATAATGTTAAGAGGCACCAAGACTGAAATCGATAGAATTGATTCACAAAGTGATGTGCAAAATAGCTAATGAACTTTTCTCAACAAATTGATGGGGTGTAGGCAGAATATGCCGTGAGGCCAAACACCACCTCTAACTAAATGGGGAGAGTCGCCCTAGTGGAGGTGGCAATATGGGTCACAAACCCATATTTGACTCATATTTATATAAAATGGATCAAATATGGGTCATTAACTTTTAAAGGGTTCATAAAAAATGGGTTAAAAATGGGTCACACTTAAATCCATTTTCGACCCATATTAATCCACTTTCGACCCATATTCACCCACTTTCGACCCATAATGACAACATCCTTCCACAAGTTACAAATGGTCCTGGGACCAAAGCCGGGTCTGGGGGCCGGGGCCCGGTCTAGGGCCGGGTCCCGGGGTCGGGCCGGGTTCCAAGGCCGAGGTTGGGGCCGTGATCGAGTCCCGAGGCCGGCCCCGGGGCCGGATCCGAAGGCCAAGTCCCGGGGCTGGGGCTGGGGCAGGGGCCGAGGAGGGTCCCGGGGCCGAGTGCCGATCCGGGGCTAGGGCCAGGGGCCTAATCTGGGGGCCGGGGCCGAGTCATGGGGACAGGTTCCGGGGCAGGGACCGGGTCCACGGGACGAGTCCCAGGGTCGGGGCCGGGGCCAGGGTCGGGTCCAGGGCAGGGGCCGACGCCTGCTCCCGGGGCCAGGGCCGGTCCCGAGGCCGAGTCCTACTGCTGGGGTCGGTGGTCGGGATCAGGGGCCGAGGTCGGGGCCATGTCCGGGACCCAGGTTCAGGTCCCTGGGTCGGGATTGGGGTTGGTGCCGACGCCGGGGGCCGAGGATTGAGGACGGGGCCAGGGGGGAGGGGCCGGTGCAGGGACAGGGGTAGGAAGTATTTTAGTAATATTATTTTCTAAAAATATTGTTGTGTTTTGATAATATGGGTCAAAACGGGTCGGGTCGAGTATGGGTCAGTCACAGGTCGGATCGGGTTTAGGTCATTAAATATGGGTCAATATGGGTCAGGTGGGTCAATATGAATCGGACCATATTCGACCCGACCCAAACCCGACCCAACCCACCCATTTGCCACCTCTACCCCCTAGCAATTCCTGTAACTAAATGTTGAAAGTAAGACACTGGATACCTGCGACAAACTGAATATCTTTAGCCTTTAGAAATTCCTTAGTCGTGAGCCCTGCATTTTTTAAGATGATTGAATATAAGTTTATGCAGCTAATATTAGGGTAAAATGATTTATTTCGTCCAATTTCACTCAATGTCATAAGCTGAAAAGGTGAAAGGCCACTCTTTTTATGGATCTGCCACTGTCAATGTCGATGCTGGCTTTTAATATTCATCCTTGATTATTTCTGTACATGATCAATAGAGTTTAATCTGAATCTACTTGTGCATTGGTCAGTAGAGACCAATACCTATTAGAAAATTGAAGCATGCGATGTCAACAAATCTCATTGAGTGGTCATCGACTCATCGGGGAGGACTTGACTACACCTGATTCAAATGGTTTATGACTTAATCGCACTTTTTCAAAGTTTAGAGATTGATTGTACATTAAGCTAAACGTCAAGATCTTTATATGCAATTTCTCACAATAAAAGGAAAAGAAAAGGAAAGGAAAGAATGGATATCAAATGATAAGAGGGTTGAAGGAAAAAGAAATCAAATAGGATGGATAGGTGAGTTATGAAAATGAGGATGGTGGGTTCCAAGTAATTATGTTGACGTGGCAAATGATGGAGGATATGCTTAATTCGCACATCGATGCTCAATCAATAAATCGGCTATCATCGGTAATACTTGATGGGAGGGTTATGTAACTTGTTTTAGGTGAAGAGACTATTCTACCCCTGATTTTCAGTTCTCATGAGCAGTTCCCTATTTTTTTTTTCCCAAACTGTCGTCAATGAGAAATAGTATCACTTAACTTACCTCCATAAAAAAAAAAAAACCTTCATCTCAACCTCTGATAGCGCCTCAGTAACTTCCAGATCTCTGTGACTAGACAAGTTTAAAAATATAAAAGGAAGTTTAGAACTTTATGGTGCTTCAGACGTCAGGCTCTCTGAGAAGCAGACGCAAGGGGTGAAAAAAATTTAATGCACGAGAATGGCATTAATTGGAGCTCACCAACTTTCTTATGGCTGTATTGAGATCACCCTCCCATTTCCCATTCATGCTGCATCCGAATAGCATCCCAGACTCTAGACTTGGTGTGCTTAGCATACCCTTACAAAAGATGTTCATTTTGGGGCACTCTTCCACTGCAATATATTCCAAGGATGGAAATCTTATGCAACTTGTGGTGGAGGAGAAGCTTTCTAGGCTTGCCATATTTCGAAGTCCCAATATTTCTAACTTCCCAAAAGAAATCACTATTTCCTCTCCATTTCCATCGTTTGTCACTACTTCTTTCATTTTTTCACATCCCACTATAACCATCCTAGTGAGGTGCACCAAATTCGTGACCGCTGAAGCTGTCGCTAGATGTACCAATCCAGAGGAATTCTTCACTACTAACTCCGTCAAATTACGGAAGGATGTCGCGGCTGGAAATATTGTTGTCAAACCGGGACAATCCCAAACCTCAAGTGTGCCGATGCTCTGAAGAATTTTTGACACTAAATAGTCTTCTCTCCACACACGCTTTAGCTTGTGTAGCTTGCTCAACTTAAGTTCTCTTAAATTTTCAAGCACCGGATGTTTTCCCTCGTCAACAAACCCTTCGTCGGGGAATATATCTTCAAAGGAACTACAAAAAACCTCAAGGCCCTTTAGATCTTGAAATCTCTGTAGTAGGAAGTTGGAAGGAAAAACAGCCCTTTCATCGTGAAAGCATGCCAATGTTAGTGCTTTTGGCTTGCCAATGTCATCAGAAAATCTTCCATTCTGTATCATCTGAATATCTTTATTGACTAATAAAAGTCTCTCCAAGTTGGGAATGTCCTGCAAATGGCCAATATTATGAGAGCATGAAAATTCAACAATAAATTGCTAAATGTGTGTTCCCGATTCATTAATCTCTAGAGCCTGCATAAAAGTGTCAGCCTTCTTAAAGTCATCAGCCAACCAGGGGTGAGAGCTCATATGATCATGATTAGATAGAAAGGGAAAGATCTGTATTGGCATAAGAATGAACAAACAAATAAGAAAACATCAAAAGAAAGATGGCCATCCGGCTAACGATTTTGAAAGGAATTGCTAAATAATGTATGCCCGATTCGCAATTTAGTCCATGGGAAATCCACATTTAGCCATATAAAACTATTTAAGATAAATTTTAAACAGAGGTCAGTACAGTAAATTCAAGAACCATCCTGACCAAATTCATCCTTTATAAGGAATGTCTAATCTTGTCACCAATAATCTGCAGTTCCTTGGAATATCAGGTGACGAGATGCGCTGATAGTGCCACTAAAACATTTTGGGTTTCCACGAATGAAAAGCGTACATGAGACATGACTATGCAGTGCACATGAATATAGTGGGTGAATTAAAGAATAACGAAGAAACAGGGGAAGAGAAGTTGCAATCATACCTTCTCAACCGAGAAGTGTGCTTCATGTTTTGAAAGGTCATGCCGATTGTCTCTCCGAGCCCGCTTGTTCATGGATGCCACAAAGGACGACATGTTCAGTTTGTCACAATGGGTCACTCGCAATTCCTTCAATAATGACCAGTTCAAAGTGAGCAAGTTAGGGCAGAAGTTCTTGAGTCGTGGCATATCATGTAATTCCAAAGAAGTCAGCACTGGGAAAAGAAATTGAGGAGCAATAGAGTGTGGGCTGTCATCTCCACTCGAGCTCGAAACTATTTCCTCGAGCCCACAAGACTCCACTCGAAGTTGCTCAAGTTGGGTAAGATTTGTAGCTACCCAATGTGGAAACAATATTTCAAGGTTCTTACAATTCCGAGCCTCCACTTTCCACAAACAT
This sequence comes from Rhodomyrtus psidioides, assembly GCA_021437785.1. Lineage (NCBI taxonomy): Eukaryota > Viridiplantae > Streptophyta > Magnoliopsida > Myrtales > Myrtaceae > Rhodomyrtus > Rhodomyrtus psidioides. The sequence continues at coordinate 12,602,952 of JAILYB010000003.1, read as the reverse complement.
TTAAAAGTGAAAGTTCTTTGAAGATCGCAGGTCCATATTTTGCTTAAGTCGTCCATGTGGGAGAGAACTATCGAGTAAAGCTGAGGAAATTGTACCTGCCATATTGGGGAGAAAAATTACACAGCGAATAGGATTACGTTGGCTTATGACCTCGAGGATGAAACTTCCAAACTGAAATTGACCGACTACTATCAGTAAAGAGTAAACAAATGCGGATGAAACTTTTCTACTTACAAATAATAGAACAAATAATAATTCGACAGAAGAATCTATAAGAAAAAAGGCCAAAAAAAAGGGAAAAAGAGTAGTGACCTGATTAGTTGGTACGTGTTAATTGCCTTTTGAAGAAATGATGTATATCACAACAAATTCGGTAAAGATATTTGTTTGTGTTCGCTGCATTCAATGAAAACAAATTTGAAAACTGTTTTCTGTTCTGCAAGACGGCAACCTCTCCTAAATTCTACCGAATTAATGGTACAATTCTTTGAAATTTAGAAATATATCTTGTTTCGAAGGAACATTGACTTTTAATTGGCTTACTTACCATTTAATACTCGCAACGCCTTCTCCGTCTAATTTTTTGAAATTTGCTATGATGACTTCTCGGATTCTCCAATCCTTCGATCACGTATAAATGCACTATTTTACTTCAGTGCATTAAGGTGTATTACGAAAGAAAAAGTCGCTCACATATATGGGTGTGTCCCCTATATTCAATAATGCAACAAAGTATAAGGTAAGACTTCTCGGATTTATTTGCTTCAACTTGAAGACGCAATTTATTTTCAGGACCTTCTTGGGGAAAAATGATCCTTGATTTGTGATGCATTGATTTATAACTGCTCACCAATTAGTGAATTGGGGGTAAAATTATGAAGTTTTAGTTGGTGTTGGCACTCAACCACAATATCTTAAAGCCTGCAATACGTAACCAACTTCTTATCCTTGACTGTGCCATGTGTCAGAGGATTTTGGAGTTTTATTTGCGTGTGTGGAGGCAAAACTAAAAGGAAAACAGAATGGATGTTGCATTGCACTTGAACGGAAATTGTTTGTTTCGTGCGACTGAGTGCAACCCGCGCCATTCTATTTCCAAATTCCAATTACTGGTTCCTTCGATACTTCGATTTGACAAGATAACTAATCGAAACACCAAACGCATTGGGTTGAGAAAAAGAAGGCTAACCTGTGGAGTGAAGAGGGAAGGGGCACCGTGATCAATCTCCATACAAGAATGCCAAGTCAAACTTCTCATCTTGGGGCAGTGGGCAATGGTCAACTCTATTAAGCAAGGACAATCCAGCACCTGATTCTTTCCCGAGAGGAATCTAGTTAAATTGGGCAAGCATTCCAGCTTCATCTCATAGAGGTTCGGGAATGCGATCTTTTCCACCGCGATTTCTTGCCCTTTGTCCTCTGCAATCACTCCTTCCATCTGACCACACTCCTTTATTTCAATCTCCCCTAGATTGGCAAGGCACCGAGCCATCGATGGAGTAAAAGCATATCTCAAGTTGCTGCAATTATAAAGGGTCAGAGAAGACAAAGAACTGAACTGCATCGTTCCTTGAAGATCTTTGTTCCACAATTGCCTCAACTTCGGTAGATTGACCAAGCCCAAATCTTCTAGCTGAGGCAGCACTGGATTGCTTTCCACAGTCTCAAGCCCTTCAAGATCGAATATTTCTTCCAGAGACTCACAGTCGCGCACGTGCAAGCTTGTCATTTTCTCTAAAGCAAGCATCAATTTTGATGGAACTGCATTAACAAATGATGGACAATTATCCACCACCAGTCTTTCTAATTGCCAAGATGACTTGATGGGATTAAGTTTGCTATGCCATTTTCCAATCAGCTCAGGGAACTCAGACAGCCACATTAACTTTACTCTAGCAACCATAGCCTGCAAGAAAATGCATCATTAAAGGTAAACTTGTAGTTAGCAAAAAGTAATTACTCTATAGGCTATTAAGATTTAAGACCATCCAATTGCACAAAATTTGATAACTGATGCATACCATTTTTTCAAACATATATTGGATGGTGGTGTTGAGGTTTTCCTTCCAAAACCACACTTCATGTTGAGGCTTTGCATTTGCCTGTGTTTCTACTTGTATTCTCTCCAGCTTTGATGCAACTATTGGTCCCTTAGAGAAGGACTGCATGTTGGGACATCCACTCACTATGACATCTTCCAAGAGAGGGAACACCAAAGTGTATTCACTTGAGCTAAAACAACTCAACCTTGTCAACCCATCAAGTTGTACACACTTTAACTGATTGAAAGTCACTGCATGCCCATCCTTACCTCCATCATCACTAATAACTTCTTTCAACATTTTACAATTTCTTATCCTTAATTCTGTGAGTTCCGCCAAATTTTTAGCCATTGTCGGTGTGAACACACTTGATAGACCATCACAATGTGACAAATCTAGAGTCTTCAGGTGTCGAAAGTATCTTGAAAAGTGTGATATTGCATGTAACGATAACCCCTCACAACGTGACACAGCTAGGGTCTTCAAATGTTGAAAGTATCCTAACGAGGGTAATAACTCATGACTTGGGTCTTCTATGGCTTCTACATTTCTGCTCAGCTTCTCTAGATGAGATTCGCATAGAACGAGCTTTTCCAAGTTGGTTAAACTCCGAATAAAAAGACACATGGATATTGCATATTCGTCCGAGAGATGACGAAGCTCAAGAACCCTAAGCGTGTAGAAGAATTCTTCACCATGAAAATCCCCATGCCATATCACCATCCGTCCGGATAAATCCAATCTTAGCTCTTGTAGATTTGGGAATGTACCCTGAGAAGATAGTCAAATCAGAGTCTAAAGTCAGCTTAGTTAAATGAGTACTCATGTGTTATGGTATAAGTCCAGCACATTGCGCGTAATATCTACATTTTAATAAATTGAGTCGGTGATTCAACGAAAGAAAATGTATCTTTCGTGCCCTCATGCAATAGACACTATCGTTGATATTTTATATTTGACTTGTATCCGTATTTGAATTTAATTAGATCTGTACATTCCCATTTCTCTGGATACATCCATTGTGGAAGTAATGTTTCGATCAATTATAATCACAATTCCAATAAATTCAGAGATCAACGTAAACAAAAATGTCACGTCTTTCCCTTTTTCGAATAACATCAATCATCTTAGAAAAGGATCCAGATCCCCTGGCTTTATGTCGGGGGGATCCTGACCCGAAAACACTTGCGCCTGGTAAGATCACACCACATGCCACATGTTTTCAATCTTTATGGTTCTTAAGAGGCTAAACTATCCGGATCAGCCTAAACCATTTTTTTAAGGGGGATCAATGTCTATGCATTCTGTCAATTCTTGAATAGCGTATGTTGCTTCCATGTTATACTATTTATGTGGATTCAAAGAGAGCTGTAAGTTTACATCTTCGTATGTGGAGTTACTTGTATGATATGATTGGCTGTGACGATATTCATCAATTCAAATATTCACAATCGAAGCAAAACAAATAATCTTAGGTCGTACCTTTTCCAACAAGAAGAGAGGTTGTTTTTGTAGTGGCATCTCATTCTCAATCTGGGAAGCGAGTATCTGCACTTTGTTACAGCCATGCACCTCCAAGGTCTTCAATGCTGGCCACCTTAAAGCATGTATTCCTATGCATATGCACTTCAACTCTGTCAGATGCTCGAGCTTGAGAGAGGTTAACTTTGGGAAGACGGTAACCTTAAGAGGTTGTCCTCCCATCTCGATGAGTTCCGAAATGCCACATGCATTGATCTCCAACTCCTCAAGTTGGATAAGATCTATAGCTATTGAGGCTGGAAATAGAGAGGTGAGGCCCCTGCAATTGGAAACACTAACAGAATGTAGACACTGAAATTTGACTTGAAGGTGGAATTCCTTGTCCCATACACGCTTCAGCTGCGGTAATTCATACAACTCCAGCTTTTTTAATTGGGAACGAGCACCAAGATTCCCATCCAAAGGATTCAGTGATTGAAATTCAAAAACAACTTCAAGCGAACCACAACGACGTACGTTCAAACTTTCCAGGCTCCTAAGCCGTCCAAGAATGCAAGAGGGAGCAATGTTCACTAGCTTACCGCATCCCGACACCTCAAGTGATTTTAGATTGTGGAAAGAATCCACAGCAGCTTGATTGTCCCATATCATTTCGATATTATCCATGCCGCTGATATCTAACGTCTCCAAACGAGGAAACACAATCTGTGGTATTCACTCACAAAATTGATGATTCAATTAAATTACAAATTCATGAGCTTCCAAGATGCCAATATAAATGAGTTGCCAATGGGAGATGGGGGATTATTAAGTTGCATGCACAAAAGGGAAATGATAAAGGTAAAAAAAAAATTAAGCACATTGCGAAGTCGAACTACATGTAATAAAAACTACATGTAATAAAACAATCGTAACTAAATTGAACTAAGCATATATTTTTACGGTGGGCAAAACGGTAATCTGGATATGCCCTATTTTGTGTTGGACCTCACGGCAAAACGATATTCCTCAACCTTGGCATATACTTGAATCAAATTATCGAAGATATCCATACATACATAAGAAAATCGACGTATCAATCCTATGGGTATAACAATGTTTTCTGTGGACTTTAAGTCAAAGTGGACCCACTTGTTCATGCTTACAATGTCAAAGCCGTACATGCAAAATTGCTGAGACATTGACGTTCTTTGTCAAAATCGGAAAGCTGTTCGTGTTTCGTTCAGGTATCAAATGAGATATTAATCGATTAGGAGGTTGTTAAGGGCATATTGCGTGATTTACCAGTTATTTAGATTGACAGCAACACTGAATTTAAGATATTTTCTTTTGGATGTTGCTAACTGCTAAGGTAAACGGCACCGCTATTCTTGTGGATAATGGACGCAGGTCATTAATTGGCTTAGAATAACGGGAGATTAAAGTCCAACTTACAAAATCCATTACTATTTAGTTACCAGGACTGAATTTAACCACGTAGTTTAAGTAATTTTATATCTGTAGGGATTGTCTTTAACTTCTTTCAATTCAACTTAAAAAGACAATTTGGGTTGCAACTTTTCACTTATCCAGAATGCAATCAATTTTAACCAAACTTAACTTTGTAAGTAACTTAGCTATTTTTTGCTTTTGTTATGCTTTGTCTCCGGTATAACTATTTATTTGGTTACTTTGATTATTAATTACATGGGCATGACAATTATTTATACGCCTACATCTATCTTCGTGATTTTTCAATAATTCGGGTGAGTGATCCGACCCTTGCTTTCTCGGGATTGTTTGCAGTGGCGTGTGGGAACTTGAAATGCACAGCATGTAAACTTCCGTAATACTTTTAACACATAAAATTGATGCCAAGTATTTTATTCCAACAGTTTTTGTCATATTTAATATATTAATAATCATGTACCTCTTGATTGAAGAGGACAGTGGGACGTGATTTAGCATGATCCTGATTCCGAGCTTCTCGTGAACCTGCCATCAATTTTTTATAAGATGAAAAGAATATCACTATTTGTATTGCAAGGATGTCAAGAAGATATTCATTGATAAAAATAAACAATCGATCTTACATTTCTTGCGAGAGAAGCACGTCAAACTTTCCGAATTTAAGTATAAATAAGTTAACATTGGGAATACTAGAATTTCTGACGTTTCCATTTCCAACCCTTCTTCCTCCATAATGATCGCCTCCATCTCATCGCAACCCGATGCAGTTAGTTCTCTCAGCTGTGCAAGAGATTTTACCATGGATGCAAAAAACAGAAACTTGAGGCTATCACAGCAAACCACCTCTAGCTTTGTTAAACGATGGAATCTCACCATTCCACAAGGATTCTTGTTCCATATGTGCCCCAAGCTCGGCAAGAACGATAAGTCCAATGTGGTTAGCTCGGAGAGAGTCTCAACATATCCGCTAGCGCTTGGTCCACCAAGGTCAAAAACTTCTTGCAACGAAACGCAATCTCTGATAGTTAAAGTGTGCAACTTATGTGAATTTACCAGCGACTTGAAGTTGAAAACTTTCGAGAGAGATTTGCAGTCCTCCAACTCGAGAGATTGAAGATTGCTCAATTCAAGCGAAGATTCTTCGCTCCATATATTTTCCAGATTGGGAAGTCCAGACATAGTCAAGGTCTGCAAGGATGGGATTGAAACCTGGCGGACAAACCCGTCAACGATAGCATTAGGAAAGACAAGCTGGATTTTATACGTGCTATTAGCAGGTTATTCATGACTTTCCAATTTACAAAAATATTTGATAGACAAAAGCTACTTTACGACCCCGAAAGACAACCACTGGGCTTTACTTTTGTTTGCGATTTACTAGCAACAAGAGAATTACAGTCATCAAGAATTAGCTCTCGTTCATTTTACTAATGACAACGGAAATTAATGAACCATAAAGCAAAAAGTAGTTTCAAGGTAAATTACTTCTTAAAAGTTGAGCTACTCCTGCTAGGAAGTAATTTACTGTCTCACAAGGGAAGATTACTACCTTGAAGTAATTTAGCGGTTTCAAAGAGTAATTTACTACTTCACAAGGAAAAATAACTATCATAATAGTCTAATTACTCAAGTAACTTCCTCCTGTCACCCCTGGACCCTCCCAACTTCCTCCTGTCACCCCTGGTACAAATCAGTACTTCTTTATGGCTACGTACTTCCTCCTACGATCCTTGCATCAACGTGTAAAGTTGCTAGAAATCCCCATCAAAACAACAAATTTAACTTCTCTGTGTTTCGTTCATTGGACTATTATCATCTCGACGAGCCAACCTTTGACTACTACTTCCGTCACTGCCACCTCTTTACAATGTTGGAGAGGTTCATTACGGTTCGAAAGAAATATTTGCAGACCTGGCATCTAACAAAAAATATTCACAGTTTAAAAGTCAATTATGGTATGGTCAACTTCATGAAGAGATGAAGTGTTAGTAGGCTTTTAAATATATCCCAAGCAGCCGCTTTTCTCTCTTAGCTTAGCTTGATTGATCGTATAGCAATGAGCTGCTTGAATCTGATTCCCTAGTTTTCTCACAGAAAGCCTACCGAGACCTATATACACGGCGAGAAGAGGCAAAGAGGTATAATCGGACAGGCGCATTAAGTGAATTTCATACAATCAGTTGGATTTCTGAAAAATGAAGAGAAACAGAAGATTTCTTTATCTAATGGACAAAGAAGGTGGATAAGGTAAATTGGAACCTAATGAACTGAAAATAACAATATGAATATGCATTATAATCTACGTCACATCTAATTAGCGATTAATAAGTACTATATTCTTTTGATAGAAGGTTACCTGTTGTCCATCGAAGAATACAGCTTGAGAGCCAACATGTTTATCTGATGAACTACTCGAAGGAGCCCTCCCAGCGGTTGAAAAGTTTTCTATACCTGGCAAGTCACGCAACTCCAATACATGCAAATTACGCAACTCAACTTTGCCACATTCATCAGCTTGTCCAATCTCCCTCATTGAGTCGCAATCGATAACTCCGATCTCTTCAAGCTGTGGAAGTTCTCTTAGTAATGAAAGAGGAAACAAAACTTCCATCTTACGACAACGTTCGACTCGTATTACTTTTAACGTACTGAACGACATGGAGGAGATATGGTTGTGGCATATCTTCTCCATGTTGATGAGATCCTTGAGAAGTAACGACTCCAACATCTTAAAAGCAATGACGGAAGGCCATTGGAGGATGTAATGGATGGAGGGATTATTCTCAACATGTAGATGCTTCAATTTTGGAAAACCTTCTGGGGATAACTCACAAATACTTTTAGATCCGTTCAATCCATCCAAGTACAAATCATTAGTTTTATCCAAGGTAGTTCGTACACATCCTTTCTGGAGAATATCGTTCATTGGATTCAACTTGAGCTTCAATGCAGTTGATGTCTTGTATTCGCTTGACCAGTGCCATGTACTACCTATTTGGATTCTGTGCTTGGTTAATTTCTGTAGGTTTAAATCCTCGGGCAGGACACTCGGATCAGGAATTGATACATGTAGAGCACACAGATTTTTCATGTTATTCAACTCAATAAGACAGGCATTACTCGGTGGAGTTTGCTCCATGGCATTCCATTGATCAAAGCTATTCTCCATGTACAACTCCTCCAATTTGATCAGGCTTCCTAGCACACCTGGTTCAATTACCTGAAGCCCCCAGCAATTGTTCAAGTCTAATAGCCTTAGCTCTACTAATTGCCCGATTTCTTTCGGCAATCGATAAATTTTGGAGTTCACAAAGCTGAGAATTTGTAACCCTTTCAAGTTGCCAAGACTGACTACATCATCTACCGAACAACCATCCAGACATAGGGTGTGTAAATTCTCCAAGAGTTGAAACGACAATGGCGAATGAATGAGATGTATCCCTGTGAGATTTAAGACCACGAGTTTCCTCATGGAATTGAAATATGAGCCTGGAACATCAAGAGATTCGTTGTTCGCAAGCAACAAAAACATCTGCAATTCGGGGTAATCTATTTCTTCAGGAAGCTCCTTCATGTCAACGTAGGGAAAGCATATTGCCCTACAACTTTTGAGCTTGTCCTTCGACCACTCTGTTACCAACTTATCTTTATCTTTGAACACGAGAAAAGGGTTATCTCTTGAAGCAACCGATGCGACAAACTCACGAACCAAGTCGTGTATCTTGAAACTATACGCATCTCCATCTCCATCTCCATCCTCTAATAAAAGGGAGGAGTCTTGAAGAGCAAGGATCAATGATTCCAAACTTTCTCTAGCTTCTTCAATGCTGTTGTCTTCTTGAAATAACCCCAAACCCACGCCATACCTCACCAAGTTTTCAAGAGAGGGCTTAGAGACGCCACAGACAACACAGAGCCGTAACACTGACTTCACTCCCTCGCCTTTTAAATGTTCGTAACTCAATTGCAACATCTTATTTACTTTCTCACCAATTCCCTCGTTTTTGGACAGCTTGAGTTGTTTTAAAACATTCTTCCATCCGGACAAATTGGCGTGTTTAAGAAGTTTGGCCATTTGGACAATCAGGAAAGGCAAACCTGCACATTTATGGAGTGCTTCCTCCACCAACGGTTTGAACTCGTCATCGCGAACTTTGTCTCCGACATAACGCTCAAACAATCTTCTTGCCTCTTCCTCTTGCAGCTCACCAAGAAGAATGGGGTCGTCGCAGCCCATTTCCGTTTGCAAGACGTCTCGATTTCTCGACGTCAACAGCAACTTGCATCCTACGACTCTGTTATCATGTCCGCAAGGAATGCCGACTGATTTCAAGTCCAGTCCCTCCCACAGGTCGTCCAATATTATGAGCACCTTCTTCTTCTTCTTCTTCTCCTCATCATTTTCTTGTTTCGTCCTCCCCTCTTCTTCCAACCTCTCGCGCAGAAGCTTCGCTCGCAAGCAGACATTATCTTCCTTCTTTATGTCACTAAGGCCCAACCAGTGCGCGATCTCTCCTTGAATCCTCTTGATGTCTGGATTTTGCGACACGTCGGCCTTAGCGACCAGATCGAACGATCTCTCTTCCTTTATTCTGCTTTCGACCTCTTCCAAAAGGGTGGACTTGCCGACCCCGCCCATCCCGTAAACTCCGACCACGCTGTTGCTGCTATCGGCAAGAGCGGCCATGATTTTACGTATCATCGAAGCTCTGGATTCGAAGACGCCATCGTCCCTGGCAGAAGAAGCGGAGGCTGTCAGGGTGGTCGACTGGACGACAACATCTTTGGCTTCTCCGCTGGTCGGAATCGAAGGAGCAGCGACATTCCCCGGAGCAAGATTGACGAAGCAGATGTCCTTCAATTCCTTGAATGCGCTACCTTTTTGAGCGAGTTCCCGAATGACCTCGATCTTGGCCTTGGCCTCCGTGCTGAACTTATAGCGACAATAGGGGTCGGGAAGTCTCCCGTAGCAACAGGTCTTGCTCGCCTCTTCGAATTTGCCCAACAGGTCTTGCGCCTCCGTCAAGGCTGTGTCGGCACTTTCCTTCCAGTCTGTGAAGGCTCCGTGGAAGTTGCGAACATTATTTCTGGCTTCTTCCGCAAGAAAATCGACCCTCTGAGCCTCATTCTCCAGATTCGCGACTTCCTTCCGAAGATCGTCGGCGAAGCGCTTGGAGGACATGGCGTATACCACTGGACCCTTGAGCAAATTATATGCCCCCTTCAGCAGTTCCCATACAGTAGGAAGGCCACACTGGATAGACATTTCTCTTTGATTTTTTTTTTTTTTTAACTTTCCGAGAAAGAGACAGAGAGAAAACAGGGAGAGACAGAGAGAACGATGGAAAAAAGAGCAGCAGATGCTGAAGGAGGAGGAGGTAGAACGGTAGTGCCGAGGAGAAGAAAAAGCGAAACAGAGCAAGAACGATCAGAGAAGAAGACAGGAAGGAGATTTGGGTGCAGAAAAGAACGATGAATCAATCGATCGGTGAGCTTCAGTGAATGATGACACAGCTACTAGAGAAGAAGAGGAGGAGCTGTGCCCAAGAAAGGATGAGAGATCAACGGCTAAGATTTAGCGCCAGGTGATCCAATGATCTAGAGAAAGATGGCTGGCACTGTCCCCATATCATTCTCTACCCTGTGCTATGGACCAATGGTTTAAATTAGCAATATTTATTCACTCTTTCGAGCTCTGCACGAGGTCTCTTCTTTCTGAGAAAATATTCATGTTTTTTTTTTTTGGTCGAAGAGAAAATATTCATGTTGACAACTGCTTTTCTTGCGTGATCCAAATCCGGATCTACTGCCTTCAGATTTTTTAAAAGCAGGGTGGTATCCCCCTGCCTTAAAAAAAAAAACTAAGACAGGGGATCCGGGTAAAAAAAAAAAAACCTCATTTCCTTAAAAAAAAATATCAATTTTAAATTTGGATTCAATTTTATCCTCAACTTTATTTTATCTCCAAAAAAATTTCTCAACTTTAGATTCAATCTCAAATTTATTCCAAATTATTTTATATTAAAAAAATATCGTAAACTTTAGGCCCAGTTTCAAATCTATTTCAAACTTTTTTAATCTAAGAAAAAATCATCCATTTTTATTCTAATCTCAATTCTGTCCAATTAGCCCTTTGTCCAAAAATCACAATTAGTCGTCTCTCATTTTCATATTCTAGAACAGCTTCGTTTTGAGGACTTCTTTATTGGGGTATAATTGTTATGCACATGAAAATGCTACATCCTTCTGTACCTATCGTCCTATTACTTTGCTAATGCGATTTTTTTTTTATCGATGTAAAAATACATCTGTCAAGTTGTGATTGGATCACTAGGTACATTGTAACTTATGATTTTTCAGACAAAATAAAATTGGAAATAGATTTGAGATTGCACTTAAAGGGGTTTTTTTGGGTTTTTTTTTAGACAAAAATTAAGTTCAGGGCAATGGTAAGTGGATGGACACACGCATAGCGACACGAAGTATAACAACCTTTCATCCCATGAAGTTTAGTTTAGGACTTAATTATACACCAGTCAATTTCTCGAGTATAGGAATGGATGATTTTATGTATTATAGTTTATTTAATAAGCCGGTCACCCATCATCAATGTCCATGTCTCCGTCTTTTCCTCCATCACTAATGGATGAAATATCCAATCTTTCTTCCTTTCTCACCGCTACTGTACTAGTCCTAATCCATCCTTTCATCCTATCTTCCAGGGTTAATAGAAAAATATTGATTAGGTACCAGTACAAGATCTGCTCATTGCGCAGGTCAATGAGATCATATTTAAAATATAGAAGCAACATCATAATTAAGCTAATTGCTAGATTAGAATGTCAATTTTAACTGTTAAATTAGATGTAACTTCAATTAGAATTGATAGATAAGAATCTTTTATTGAATACTGCTACTCCGCACTTGCTAAAGTTAATAAGGAAAATGATCGTGAACAACATGTCGACAATAGACATTGCTTCCTGGTCCGTCATTCTAATTTATCACAAATGATGGGGTTCGTTTGGAGTCGTTACTTCTAACGTCCATGTTCCAAATGTTGCAGTTTTTTATGCTTTTAAAACCATACAGTTTTTCGCAAGTAGAGTTATATGTTTTTTTCATAATCTATAAAACATAATTATTGTATTTTGCAAGTTTTTTTGGGAAGAGCAAAACACAGAAAAATGTATCTAAAAAGTCTAAACATATAGAACAAGTTAGCAATGGAAGTCTGAAAAAAAATGATGATGAAATTTTTTCGGAATCGCTCTTGCATAATCCGAGTTGATAACAATCATTCTGAACAACATTGTCAATATGAATATAAATCTTAAGGAAAAAATTTGAATCTCATTGAAATGGATGGTTTTTTGCACTATTATTACTCCTTTGCCTGACTAATCACTATTGACAATGTCTAGTCTCCATCATTTTCTTCATCGCTGATGGACAAACTTGATTGGCTACTAGTATTTGCATCCTTTCTCTGACGTTAAAGGACAAATATTGATTAGATACCAGTCCGAAGCCCGCTCCTTATGTGGATCAATGAAATCATGTTAACACAATAGAAGTAGCATTGTAATTAAGCTACTTGAAAAGGAAAAGAAAATTGAAGTTTAATTTTCAAAATGATATAAAGATGGAAATAGCCCTAAAATGCAACATAGCCATGTTATTTATTTATATTTTGAATAGCTTACTGACATATTAGATGCATACCACGAGGAAGAAAGATGCGATCGACACGGACTATGGATTTTGGTAACGTAATCTTAGTTTAGGCCATAACTAAACACCAATCAATTCATTAGGTATAGAAATGGACGATTTTCTATATTATTGTTCCTTTAGTGAATCAATCACCATCACCTTTGTCCATGTCTCCTACCCTTTCCTCCACCCTTGATGGACAAACATTGATGAGTAGTCTGTCATTTCATCCTTCCCCACCACAAACGGTCCTTTCATCCTTATTTACTATTCCTATCCATCCTTTCATCCTCTCATGCATGTTAATGGACAAACATAGGTACTCGTCCTAAATACTCCCTTGCGCAGTCAATGAAATCATATCAACAATATAGAAGTAACATTATAATTAAGCTAAAGGGAAAAAAATGAAGTTTAATGTTACTGCTTCATGTATTGAACAACATTTTATTTTCATAACTTTCTATATATTTATATAATAGATTTGGGTTAACTTCAATCCATATATCCAACTAACATTTTGGTCGTTAGTTGAAAATAAGTATTATCTTTTAAATTCTCACAGATCAGTTGACAAAAAGCTCCTCAAATCTTTCTTTTAAGTGAAGAACTCGGTTTAAAGTTGTTTACATTTTTCTTGCCAACTATAATTCTTAGATTAGAATGTCAAATTACTCGTAATTCCGTGTGTCTATATGAACATTTTGACTAATTAAAAATGTTATCGTAAAATTCTGAAGAAAAGATGTTATGGCTATTTAAAGAAAGTAAATTCACAAGTAATAGCTCACAATTTCCCATAAAGAAGGAAAATTCTATATGTACATATATCGATTCTATAATTTTTTTACGCCTGATTTGGCAATTATTTATTTATTTTATCTTGGTTTGGTAGGCCAGTTCCTGGGTCGACCTTGGAATTGGTCGTTGCAGTTCTAGGCTGTTATATGGTAAACCATTTCAATTCATGATTTCAAAAATAGAGAATCAGCTTTAACAGAGTTGATTCCAACTTGGTTTGAAACATATATCTATCCTGAAATATCACCACTAATAAGAATATGCGGACAAAAATATAAGTCAAATAAATGTTGCCATTTTCTTTGACAGTTGCCCTTTTAACAAGATAAAAAGTTCATTTCATTTTTACTGACAGCTTTAATCTATGATCCTTTCGGAGTCGAAGTTTGGTAATGGTGAGTGAAGATGGAACCACTGATACATAGCATAGGGCAACGTGGTCCTTGGCGTCAGATGCAAAGTATTAGCGCCGATTTGAAGTCCTTAGTACAATGATTTTTTTTTTCCAGAACACCAAGACTTTTCAATAACAAATATGACAGAGCAATCAAATAATGTATTTGTTGGAAATTAAATCAAATTCATAAATGTCGAGACTATCAAGATGTTGATTTGATGAACAAGATGATTACAAGACACGCTTATTTATAGGCTTAAAACATGACTCTCGACATACTCTAGATACATTAATAGACGCAATAATAATTAATACTTATCCAAATACGAACAGACTCTTAAAATACTTTAATTAATAACAATTCTTGAAAATTACACAATAATAAAGATAAGTTTTGGTTTGTGCATGGGCTTATGCATGCATCTTGGGAGTCCCCCCATATTTAGGAAAGGAAAGATGAGAGATTAAGGAATATTTAACAATTATTTTTAATCCAAATTTAGAAGGCAAGTGATTCAATAATTACTTGCGATCTTCTTAATATATGCACAGGTCTTTCATGGAACATCCTTTGTAAAAATGTAAGGTTGAAGAGGTCGTTGATTTTCTTAATGTGAATGAGTAATTTAATATTCTCAAGTGTATTTTTACAGCAACATCAAGTTCAAAGTATATTCGACCAAAAAACAAAGTTCAAAGTGCAATCTACATTAATCTTCAAGTTATATTTTAGCGAAACTTTATTTTAACTTCTAAAAAAATTCATATATTGTATTTAATTTCATACCAATTTTTCTCATAGAGATGTTAAAGTATGAGGCCAACAATATTTCTCTATCTCGACATGAATGTCTATATAATATATTATATAATAGTAATTTGAGTAAAAAACACTAACAAATAATCATGACAGGGACCAAATTAAAATTCATAGGGTTAAGAAAAATAGTTAAATTGAAGTATGAATAAAGGCAAAATAGATTAAAACTAACACTTGGATATGGAGGAATAATATATCGTTGAAGCACTTTCACCAAATATTATTGCGTGAAAAATGGAAGCCCCTAATATTAGGGGTAAGTGGTTCTGAAGTTCCTTTGAAGTTTCACTTGAATCTAATCATCAAAACTAATTCCCAATTTTCTAAAGCCTTGGAAGCTACCCTATAAGAGGTTCTGGGGTTGGTTGTAGAGTCTAATGAAGTTCTACCAGTGTTCTTAATTGAATGATTGAGGTGAATTATCACATCTAAAATCATCATTTGCCGTTACAATCCATTGACTATAGCTCATATTTAGATACACAAAAAATGTGAAACATTAACAAAGTAAAACTCTCAGCCATGGATTTCACTGGAAATGGAAGCTCAAACAAATGGTTTTTGATTACACACTCGTCATCAGACATTGTAGTATCACTCAATGACTTAAAGCATGAAAAACACAATGACTTGTTCTAGGTTCTAGATTCCACCTCTTGAAATTTGGAACCTAGCCATCGAAACCAATTCCCTAATTTTTGGAATCCGAAACCTATCATTTCTCACCAATTTAGTTCTCTGGTTCTCGGTTACCCGTTCTATGCTTATATGTTTTAAAATATGCCATTGCCACAAAGATGAAAGCTTGAGAAACACCAAACTTAGGTGCTTCCCAAGAAAAAAGTGAGATAACCACATTATGACACCAACGCAGTGGGCGTGGATGTAATTTTGGGCTAGAAAATACATGAACGTGAGCGACTAGAACTCTGCAATTCTCCAATTAATAAGTATATGTTTTGCGATTGACTCTCCTATGGAGTGAGTACTATATTCCAACCAAACTACATAAATCTCTCGTATTATTTGTTCCTCCTCATTAATTTCTCTAGTGATCTCTTTCTCTTGCATTATGTCAGAAATCATAGTTTATGGAAGGAGCAATAGCTGTATTGTATTTTCTGTATCTCAATACACAAGAGGTTAGCACTATTTATAGTGCTAGAAAGAAATTGGAAAAAGGATTTACAAGATTATACTTTCCTATTCTACAAATCAATTATGGATAGATTGAATCAATTATCATGGGAATATAATCTTATCAAATCAAACCATAAATCAATCCGTATTTCCAAATCAATCCATATTTCAAACACATAGAATTTAAATTGCAAGCTCCTTTGGTTTCCACGTAATTTTACAATAATAACCATTTTTGGCTAAACATTAATCTATTGGTTTATTTCCACATCGTGGCATGGAAAACCTACTTGTGTGCGATGCTCCACTTGCTAAACCATTTCCGAGTAATCGACGCTTTGGATTCACTAGATTTTCATAAAGTATCTTTTCTAAATTTTGACCCGAAGTGTTCATTTTTTGGACTTTTGTGATAATGCATGGCTGATGAAGGGGTATTGGGAGGGTCCAGGGTTCAATTTTTGGACTTTTTGAACATGCATTATCACAAAAGGCCACCCTAGCATTCACGAGACATAAGATAGTGGGGTGTGCCATCCCCACCTCGGGTCAAAATTTAGAAAAGATGCTTTATGAAAAATCTAGTGAATCCAAAGCGTCGATTACTCGGAAATAGTTTATTATATGACTATTTGAAAATGGTTACGACAAATTTCTGATAGAAAAACAATGTTATGAATAAACAAAAACATCCAAACATAATATCTTCACGTTCTCATTCTTTAACAGCATTCTTCCAAACTGAGAAATTACGCATATTGTTTAAGATAAAACCCGGAATTTTGTTAACCAAATCAATATGCGGCCCGACTCAAAATTTCATTCAAGTATTTCAAGTCCTCGAAGCACGGATTAATGTGGTTTTTCAAGCCACAACTAGACAGAGCTCGATTAATGACCGGGACGGGGGCATACTACATGATCGAGACGTGCCCTGGTTCGTCATCGGCATGCAGGCAACCTTGTTTGCAACCGGGCCTAACTTGATCCATGACTGAAACTTTCTTTGCTCGCCATTCATTTTTATTGATCGTGACCACAATTTTCTATTCCTCATATTTCGATTGTGCGACTGGTCCATATCGCTTTTATATACAAATAACCCCTTCCAAGGGAGCTTAATTAAATGACGGGGTACCTTAATTTTGTAACTACAAGTCAATATAGGCTACTCTCATGTAATAAAACGCAAGCGTCATGCGGATGTTCAATTGAACTCATGCATATATTGAGTGGCCTTAGGAATCTACACAGTTTTACTGAATTGCATGGTTAGTTTCGATTTGGGGCGCTGCATTGTCAATCCTGTTGACCTTAGACCTAAGCATGATACCGGTCATCTCTTCTGATGGCAACGATTGAAAATGTCGATTTTGGGGAAAACTTCGACTGATAGCTCAGCTGCGTAGGCAACCAACAGGATCTGTCCATTTGAAAAATTTCACTTTCGTTAGTTTATGGGCTCATAAGATTACCAAGTAGAAGAGACCGTCTTTTTTATTATTGTAACTAATCAGGCGTATCGAAAGAAGACATATATTATTTACAAAACGAGAGAATGTGATAGAGATGATAAGTGTTAGCAATCCTTGAAGCGTTACTCTAGGGGTTCGAAAATATCAATGGCTTTTTGGCTTCAAATTTCCAGGTTGGGATTGAGGACTTCGAATTCGTGTACTAGAAAAAGCTAGCAAAAATGTACATTTTGTTTGCCATTTCTCTTTAGTGTTTGCTTGAATTTACTCTGGGGGTTGGCCCACCTTCGAGAGAGAATCCTGTCTAAATCAGATGTATGCATGCTTGAGCTCATTGGTAGGGACAATGTGGTGATTAGATTCTCCATCTTTAGAAATGCCGGTAGCTGTACACTGGAAGATTCAGTTGAGGCTGCATAATAGTACCGCAATTCATGTCTCCTGTATACTCGGTTGTGATGAGCCGATTGATAGTTGACTCAGTTCTCTAAAACATGCTCAATACAGGTCTAGTCTCAATTTTATCTCAAACTTTTTTTCTTAGAAAAAACTCCCAAATTTTAGTCCAATACCAAATTAGTCCTGAACTTTCCTTTTTCTCATAAAAAAAACCAAACTTTAGTTGTAGTCTCAAAATTGCCCCGAATTTTGTTTTGTGTAAAAAAAATCACAAACTTTCAATCTATTCTCAAATCTACCCTGTGGTCCAGTCCCAACTTGACTTCGCATTTCCAAGTCGATAAAAAAATAATATTAGCAAAGTAATGGGGCGATAGGTACGAAGCAACCTGACATTGCCACATGGACAACAAACAGACCACAAGAAAATTATTGAAATTATCCAAAATGAAATTGTTTTAGGATATGAAATTAGGGATGCCTACTGTGATTTTTGGTCAAAGGGATAATGGGGGCACATTTGAGATTATAGTTTTTTTTTTGTCAGTGTTAAAATTGATGATTGTTTCCTCGACAAAATAAAAAGTTACTTTAGATATCTTCTAAGACAAAAAAGAAGAAGAAGAAGCTAAGAATAGATTTAGAACTGGACCCAAAATTTAGGGCTTTTTTAGACCTAAAAAAAAAAGTTGGGGGTAAAATTATGACTGGACCTAAATTTTGATGTTTTTAGGAATTCCACAAATGGAGTAATGCTTCGCAAATTTGCTGCAATCTTTTGATAGCCAAACCATGTCATCCCATACTTGCAATTCCACTCTAGCCCATATTAAATGCTTATAATGTTTTCTGCATTGGTGTATTCAATGCTCATATAGATAAGGATTTGATCAACGGTCCTATAATAAATTATTTTAGATCTAGATTTAAGTCCAGAGAAAGTACTAAGTAGTCATTTTTCAGAACCATATATTTTTAAACTTGAAATCATTAGTTTTTTTTTTCAACCCAAGCGCCGAAAATTAATGAACTCTCGTACTCACCCCCAAGCACGGAAAATTGAGACTTTGAACACAACATTGTCTCCATCAATGGCATCAAATGCTCGCCGACCGGCAGAGCAGAGCGCCACATGCTCATTTGGGTAGCTCCTTATCTTCATCGGCCACTATCTGTCTAAATACCTAAGAGGTCGCAACTTGTTTGTTTTCCTGAATATATATCTTGATGAACTGCACAAGGAGTACTCTGCCCCCATGCATATTTTACAAACAGCCGGTATGAATTCCAGTGTTTGTTTCAGAGATTGTATAGAGTTTGTAGGGCATTAATTCTTTCTTTCCTTTTCTAACCACCTCAAGGGTGAAAGAATAACACTTAAGGAGATATACTGAAATCTCTACTACTGATCAACATCTGCATATCGATATGAGATAAGGATTTCTTATGACCTTCTATTTAATCGATCCCATGCTGTGGATGAGTTAGATTTACACTTTGTCGAATAAAAGACGCAAATATGCAAACAGGTTGGAAATTAGGCACACACGTACCCGGAATTTCGGAAGATGCAATGCCCCCTGTTATAGTTTTTGATAATCAAAGTTCAATTGCACGTGACTCAGTCGCATCATCGACTTAACTAATGAGATCAGATTTCGTCACCTTGGAAAAGTCCTGTGATTATATGGTTTTAGATGCAATTCATCCTTCTCTTTTCTCTTTAGCGAGAAAAAAATCTGGACTTTGAAGTCCAACTGAGAGATCACCAGCATCTCCCATTTTAGGCGGGACAAATTTAATAGTGTTGAGGTTGGATTTCTTGCTGTCAACGTTCATTAGCGGATAACCTATCTCCAAAGCGCTTTTGTCAAATTATGAGTGCGTGAAAATCTAAGTCCTCTACGTGTTTCAAGACTACAACATTAACGCGGAAACTGACACGATTTGGCAAATAAGTCGATGAGAAATCACTAGAGAAATAAACAAGAAATATTAGAGGAGACAAAAGATTTACATGGCTCGGTCAAGTGTTGATATCTACATCCACGCGCAGAGCTGGCAATAAACAATCCACTATAATCAGAGAATTAGAGTTATAATCGCTCACATACTCAAGTATTTTCCACATTACACTCAAACCCAAAGTGCTTAGAAATAAACAACTCAATTAGATGTACAAAATCCGACCAAAAAAAATAGATGTACAATTCACAGCACAAAAAAAACAAAATCTGTCGCGTTCAGATCTCTTCGGCGGCTTGAATAGGAAAGGCTAGTTGTGTGTTACCCTTCCAGCCTTCCAAGCCATGGTACGTTGTTGACACCTGATTTTTGACCAAGTTTTTTTCAGTTTT
The DNA here is from genome assembly GCA_021437785.1 of Rhodomyrtus psidioides. Classification (NCBI taxonomy): domain Eukaryota; kingdom Viridiplantae; phylum Streptophyta; class Magnoliopsida; order Myrtales; family Myrtaceae; genus Rhodomyrtus; species Rhodomyrtus psidioides. The sequence continues at coordinate 12,582,874 of JAILYB010000003.1, read as the reverse complement.
ATTTTTTTTGAAAAATCACAAAAAATTCATAAAAAGTCAAAAAATTACAAAATCAACTTTGGTGGCCTTGGCCAAGCCCAATGAACCATTCTTGACAAAAAAAATAATTTTTCACATTTTTCACATTTTTTTTAGTATTTTTAGAAAATAGGAAAATACTAGAAAAATCAACAAAAATAGAATTTGAGGTCACAAAAATACAGGAAAATAGTTAATATTTTTCTTTTAAATACCTTGTCATTTTGACCTCATCATGAGTCGAAATTCAAGTTTAATTTTGTGTGTTTCTTTGTAACACACAGGGTTAAATTTGTCAAAAAATATGTTTTGAGTCTTTTTATTTGCAAACTTTTGCATTTTCCAAGTGTTGACATTCATTTTGATTGCCCGACATTTCAATTTGGTTCAATTGTGCATTGATTTGATCAATTTTGGCCTTAGGGACCTAATTGCATAAAAATCTTTTCATTTTAGTCCCTATTATGCCAAATCCAAAATTAAACTTTTCTTAGAGACACCCATAGGACCCCAATGCTTCCTCCCTATAGTATTCGATCCCCTAAATCTAACGGTCAGTTCAATTGGGGTCGATTCGTCCGTTAGGAGCCTCAATTTGACAAAAATCAATTTCGGATCTTGTCTTAGATTTGGGGCTTTTACACAAATTCAAATCAATTTAGCCCGAATTTACATTTCCTAGATGAAATTTGTGCCGTAGAACCTGATTTTCAAGTCAATTTTACGGTATCTGCTCATCTTGGCACCCAATTTGAACAAAAATATTCAAACCGGGTCAACTGGGTCGGGTTGACCGACTCAGTCAACCCGTTGACCAAAATTGGTCAATTAGCAGAACATTCGGCTCTCCCTCTTCGCAAATGAACAAACAGAAAAGGATGGGGGAAGTCAGTTGAGTGGGGGCGATGATCAGTTGAAGAAGAAGAGATCAGTTGAGAGGGGAAGCTGGCAAAAACGGGCGCAACAGAGAGCGAAGAAGAGCGAGAGAAAGAGGGGGTTCTCTTTGCGCGAGGGCAGAGAAAGAGAGAGAGGTAGAGAGAGAGAGGAGGCGGAAGAGAGAGTGTGCGAGAGGCAGAGTGCTCGCGGTGGAGCACGAATAGGAGAGAGCGAAACAGAGCGAGAGAAAGGGGGGGTTCTCTTCGCGCGGTAACAGAGAGAGAAGAACTGGCAGAGAGAGAGAGAGAGGGACGCGACCGAAGCTTGCCCGGATAATATTTTTTTAAATAAAAAAATTTGAAAATGATTTTAAAAAATAAAAAAAAATCAGAAAAATCCTAGAAAATCCAAAAAATGCTAGAAAATTCCAGAAAATTCCAAACAAATGTGGAAAAATTTGTGAAAAATCATAGACATTCCAGAAACCCCCCAAAAATCGAGGGTTGACCACAGACAACTGGTCAACCCTATTTTTGGGGTTTCTTATCCGTTCTTCCAAGACTTGACGACATTACCCTTTAGGGGTAAGTCGCCTTTGCTGTGTATGCAAGATAAGGCCGATAATGCCAAGGTGAGAATTAGGGTCAATTAGACGACCAATTCTTAGGTTTGGGTTTTCGAGTCCCGCCTCTTTTCTCAAAATGACGATTTTGCCCTTTAGTGGGAAAATCGTCTTTCTCGTCTCAATCGAGTTCTGAAAATTGCTTGAAGTTAGGGTTTGGGTCAGGTGGACGATCAACCCTAATATTTGAGATTTTCAGTTCTCATCTTTGTTCAAAATGACGACTTTGCCCCTCCAAGGGTAAAATTACTTTTAAATTCCAAAAAAATCCTGGAAATTCCAGAAAAATAGGAAATGGATTGGATTGATGGCCAATCCTATTTCCCCTATCTTCTGACTTCCCAATTCGTCTAAAATGACAGATTTACCCTTTTAAGGGTAAATTTTCCCCGAATTATTCAAAATTACGATTCTGCCCCTCATGGGCGAATCATGTCCAAATCACTCCTAAGCCTTGATTGATATTTCTCTAGGCCAATAGGGCCTCATTAGGGATACCACGCTGATTTCATGTGTTTTATCCGCATGTACTGGATTCTTGATTTGCGCACTTATTTCTATTGGTTGTGAGTGATAGGGTAGTATTTCCCATCTGCATGAACTCCTATATTTAGGATCTGTACCCCCACTCGTCTGTATGAAATCCTAGGATCAGATAAACCATTTAGCTTAGGTACCGAAAGGGCGTCGACTTCGACAGTTGGCGTAACTAAGTCCCCGAACTCATTTCTCTGGTTTCCGCAGAATCGAATAGACCACTCCCAACTATTCGATAGGGTTTCCGATCGTACCCTCCACGAAACGATTGGTGGCGACTCCTTGGCATGTACACTTATCACATGTCACTAGACCACACTGAAGGTCGACCACGTATATCCAACAGTTGCGATTTGGGTAATGGACCTTGGGAGAGGCCCGCGTCCGATCTAGCCAGCGATCGGGCGGCCCATTAGCCCGCTCCCGCCCCACACGCTCCGGGAGAGGGTCGCGACAGACTGGCGACTCCACTGGGGACTATCCTAAACCAGAATCTCTGGTTACGAATTCCAGAGGACTTGAGCCGATTAAAAAGTTGTTTGGTTTATATGACATTGTTTTCTGCAGATGCTCTCGAAGGTGAGGTACGTACACTAACCATTGTGTTAAATGTTTTTGCAGATTGGAGAAATAAGGGGTGGAGTGATTGTTGACATTTTTCCTGCAGGTTGGAGTTGGGAATGTATGTTTATCTTTATGCACATACTGAAGCGGTGTTTTGATACAACTGCTGTGCATGACTTTGCATTGTGATGATCACGACACATTGCACACACTGGCGGTCAAACCCCGACTGCAAACCACCTCTAGGTTACCTTAGATAGGGAAAGGGTGCGAAAAGGATCTTGTGTTTGATGGCACTTGAGACTTTCGTGTTCGTTCCCGCCTACCATCTGCATTGGCGATATCTAGCCCTCTTGGGTAGGTACCCTTGGGGAGGAATCTGCCTCGTGTGGATCGTGGGAGCTTGAGCCGTAGGTCCCTCACCTGATTTTTTATTTCTTAGAGTATACCCACTTGTCTCATGCGCATGTCTATGAGAGGTTGGTATACCTAAAACAAAAAAAAAATAATAATAAAAAATCCATTGTTCACTGTAAGTATGACTTCTCCCTCTACTTGTTCATTTCCTAGTGAAATTTCATGATAGGAAATTCATGGAAATCAACCGAATGCCTTGGGTGTTTGAGTTTACAAATGAAATTTTTTGACTATGAATTTTAGATACAAAAGTGGGAACACTTCTAAGCCGTCCCTACGGAATAGATGGTTCATCCAAATTTTCAATCATGGGTTAAGATGACATTTCTTTTTGTCTAAAATTCTTCCAATTCAAGATTTTGGGGCACAAAGTTAAGGCCATGTTTGCAATCACATTTTGTAGTAATTTCTTAAAAACAAGGATTACATGATTTTTACAAGAAAAATGTCACAAAGCAATCTTTCAAGATTAATGCCCCCATTTGCGTATTAAACGTTTGGAATTAAATGGGTGTTTGATTGATGACCATGGATCGATCTTTTAATGACGTATCCTCTTATCTTGAAATCTTGGCGGACATCAGATGCCCGTAAATAGGGATTATGGGGTATGTATTGTCGCCTCACTTTCACTATGAGAGGCGACCTCATTGAGAGATGTCTTTGCTATGTCCTCTCTGACAGGTTATACATGACATACATTTATTGAAGATTCCTTCATCTATTCGCATGCGAGATGTGATCGAACGATGGTAAAACTGTAATCGTTCCAATAAAAACTTCGAGTGTTATACTTGACTTGCTTGGTTATTCCTTTTGCCAACAGGTCAAAACGGCTGAAGGCCAATGATGCGAGGCTTATTTTCCCTGTAACATGAAAGGAGTTGCGTCTTCATCAAGAGCCACCCATGGGGTTTCCAAAATAAGATGAATCGACAATAATAAGCCCAGAACAAGACAACATGAAAATGGGGCATGCCTGATTTGGATCGACCTCTCTAAGTTGAAAAGGGTGTATTCGTTCCAAATTAAATTGATTTGTTTAAACAATGACATGGTTACTCACACTTGCAGGTGATTATAAAAAAGGAGTGGGGACCGTTAAGGAACATTCCTTCATATCTGATGCTCAAAATGAGGGAAACTGAACAAATCCTGGGGATAGTAAATCTGTGATCGTTTCAATTAGAGCTTTTTGTGCAACAATTGACGTATTCCTTCCTCATGTCATGTAGGTGAAATAAAATGATTGTGTGAGGTCGACATTTGTCCCATTAAAGAAGACTCAACTGTGAACCCTCAAAACTGGAGGCCAATGTGACATGGCACGATCGCCAATGAAAACATGTCTCAAGGAATACAAACACTCGTGTTTCTCATCATGAGATTGATGATTACTCAACCACAAAAGGGTGTATATCGTTCCTCATTTCAATCCTCTCAAGATATGTGTTGACACCTAAATTTTGATCAATTTTTTTTTATTTTTTTTGAAAATTCATAGAAAATCCATAAAAAGTTGAAAATTGAAAAAATCAATTTTGGTGACCTTAGCCAAGCTAAATGAACCATTTTGACCAAAAAAATAATTTTCATAATTTTCATTTTTTAATATATTTTCGAAAAATACAAAAAAAAGAGAAAAAAAAGAAAATCAAGAAAATCAAGAAAAGTAGTATTCGAGGTCACAAAAATATAGAAAAATAGTCAGTATTTTTATTTTTAACCTCATAAAATAGTAAAATTCATGTTCGATTTTGGGTGTTTTCTGATCACCATAAAATTGAATTTGGCAAAAATATTAGTAATGATTAAAAGGAAAAGGAGTGAAAACATCATCATTCAAAAGAAAAGTAAAAGAGAAAAGAAAAGTTTGAGTAATGATGGGGAATAAAAAAAAATAATAAAATCTCTCTCTCTCTCCCTCTCTTTTTCCTCTTCTCACGCTCTCTTCTTCCTTTTGATCATTCGGCCGGCTACCTTCTCCCTCAACTCTCTCTCTTTCATTTTCGTTTTTCCTCTCGCTCAGCTCGCCGCCCAGATAAAAAACCGTCCGGTTTTTCGGCCATAACTCTTTCGTTAGACATCGTATGCGAACGAGCCATATATCATTGGAAAGCTTATTCTCTTGCCGTTCTAATGACATATCGTGAGCCCAATTTGGACCAGCCGTTTGTCCCGTAGAGCTGTTTGAAGGAGCAAAGGTCAGACTGATCAGACTTGAGTCCGCGGGTGCCAAATTGGATTTTCGGGTTTGTTTTGGGTTCAATCTTGGTAAGACCACCTCTCACTCCTTGTTAAGACATATATTATTGTGTTTTATGGTTTGAAGATGGATTATATTTGGATTTAAGGGCTGATCCCTTATTGTTTTGTTCGAAAAATCTGAACCGGTTCTGTCAAGGTGGTGCCGTGAACATTGTGAGTGATTCAATGGCTTGCCTTGCTTCCAATATTCGATAAGATGTCTCTAGCACCTAAATTAGGAATCTAGTAAGCTGAGATTGTAGTATAGTTGAGTTTTGGATGGGTTTTAATGGTTGAATTGAAGGAGTTTTCTGGGACAGATTCTGGTCATTGGGCGATTGAAAACCGTCCGGTTTTTCGGCCATAACTCTTTCGTTAGGAATCGTATGGGAACGAGCCATATACTGTTAGAAAGCTTATTCTCTTGCCGTTCTAATGACATATCGTGAGTCCAATTTGGCCAAGCCATTTGTCCCGTAGAGCTGTTTGAAGGAGCAAAGGTCAGACTGATCAGACTTGAGTCCGCGAGTGCCAAATTGGATTTCCGAGCTTGTTTTGGGTTCAATCTTGGTAAGACCACCTTTCACTCCTTACATTTTACCTATTAGACCCAGAATCGGAAGGCCGAGCCTCCTGTTGGTGTCTAAATATTTGTTGTGTATTTACTTTATGTCATAGCATTTCTATATTTCGCATAAAAGACCCAGAATCGGAAGGCCGAGCCTCTTGTTGGTGTCTAAATATTTGCTGTGTATTTATTTTATGTCATAGCATTTCTATATTTCGCATAAAAGACCCAGAATCGGAAGGCCGAGCCTCCTGTTGGTGTCTAAATAATTGTTGTGTATTTACTTTATGTCATAGCATTTCTATATTTCGCATAAAAGACCCAGAATCGGAAGGCTAAGCCTCCTATTGGGGTCCAAGGTGTTTTATTTATTTATTTTCTGTAAATTATATTGTGCTACCCCAGAATCGGAAGGCCGAGCCTCCTGCTGGTGGTTTATACCCCCCACACATTGTTGCACGAGCACCGACGGACTCCGACGTCGTAAAATTCACCGGATCCCATCTCCTTTGCTTATGTTTATGTTGTATAATGACTTAATATCTTCTTTATTTTTTGCATTGTGTTGCGTCCTATAAAAACAAAAACAAAAAAATGCTAGATCGGACGTCTGCAGATGAGCCACGTGTCGTGATTAGGTGATTTTCAGAATAAAAAAAAATTCCAAAAAAATGAATTATTAAGGAAAAATTCAAAAAACAATTGAGAAAAATTGCAGAAAATTCCTAAAAAAAATTCTAAAAATTTTTGAAGGCTGAAAATGACAAAAAAAATTGATTTGTTTCCATTTTTTGGATTTTCTCCCATTTAATCCAAAATGGCGATTTTACCCCTCAAAGGGTAAATCGTCTTTGATATTCCGATGAATTGTGGAAATTGCTTAGAATTTGGTGATGGGCCAGATAGGTGGCTAAACCTTATGTCTAAGATTTCCACATTTCATTCCCATTTTTAGAAAATGACGATTTTACCCCTTCGAATGGTAAATCGATTTCTAAAATTCCAGAAAATCATGAAAATTGCAAAAAAAAAAAAGGAAATGGGTCAATTGAGTGACCAAACCTATTTTTGACATTGTTTTACTCCGGATTCATTCCGCAATGACGATTTTTCCCTTTTTAGGCAAATCGTCCCTTTTGTCTCAAAATTACGACTTTACCCCTAATGGGTAAAATCATGTCTAAATCATTCCTAAGCTTGATTGATACTTATTTAGGCTAATAGAGCCTTATTAGGAGTGTCATGTTGATTTGATGTGATTATTTTACATATTTGGATTCATTGATTTGCGCATTTTATTATTGATTGTGATTGCTAGGATAGTCATTCCTATTTGCATGAATTCCTAGATTTAGGATTCGTACTCCACTCATCTGCATGAAATCTTAGGTAAGAAAATTAAATCAACTTAGGTACCGAAAGGGCGTCAACTCTGACAGTTGACGTAACTAAGTCCCCGAACCCATTTCTCTGGTTATCGCGGAATTGAATAGAAACTCCCGACTATTCAATAGGGTGGTCCAATCATACCCTCCAAAAAATGATTGGTGGCGACTCCATGGCATGCACACTTAGCACATGTCACCAGACCACACTGAAGGTCGACTACGCATACCTCCGTTGCGATTTGGGTAACGGGCCTTGGGAGAGGCCCGCGTCCGACCAGACTGGACGGCCCATTAGCCCTCGAGAGCCCACATGCAACCTCGAGAGGGTCGCGACAATATGAAATGATCATCTCCTTTTCTATATGTAGGGATGGAGAAAACTGAATGCTTATTTGTGAAGCAACACTTCAAGGTGTAAATGTACACAAATAGAGATAAATCTACACTTGTGGATCTCGAGTAGTAGGGTGCTTGAGGAGCATCGTGAAGTCATGACAAATCGAAAAGACCATGAAGAGATGATCGTTGCCCATCTTTGAATCAAGAGGGAGTACTTGTTTTAATAATTGATTTTCATAATCAAAAGTCAAACATCTTTCTTTCTCTCTAAACAGATTGAAATGCATCAATAAAGCGAAAGTGGCGAAAGATCACTCAACCTCAAGAAGGAGAGTGACAGAACCCAAATAGTGTCGAACATCGTGCAACATCAAATGCCGAGACCTTCGGATAATTACGATGAAGTTTTATCCTCTGAGAGAATGATAGTCGAAGACATGTGTCAGAATAGATTGAAGAATGTCAAACGTCAAAATCACCTGACATGGAAGTGATTGACTCAACCAACAGGGAAGGCGTTAGCGCGATACAATGGAGCTTCATATGGCTAAATCAGCTAACTCAAGGTGGAGTACTGAGTTGCTGGAGGAAAATCATTTCCCTATCCAGAGAGCATGCCGAAATCGAAGACATCAGATTTGCCATGATGATACGTGGGGCAAGTCCCCGAAACGATGGTTATCACTCATGGAACATAATGGAATAAAATCCATTCATAGAATACAAAAAGCGTTTCATCATGGCAACAACGCTTCCAAGAAGAACAATGCCGAGCCACCCCTCTTGGTAGAAAAGGACGTATCGTTCCTAAATAAGTTTCAATCAGATGTGGAAATAATATTTCCTATCTTTTTCCTCTCAGGTGATAAACAAAGTCAAGACACCCAAGAAGCAACGACTTCAAAATGACAGAACAGGGAGTACCCACTTTTCATATCATCTCACACATGCATTTAGGATAGATGATTTCAAGAGCGTCATAATGGCTCAATTTGCGAACAATATTCTCGAGAAAACTTGAAAAAGTTTCTTAACAATTAGAAGTCTCTTTGAAAAGAGCATTCGAAAAGAAAGCATTCAAACTTTACAAATTGACATACTTGATAAAGAGATGCTCTCTGTGAACAGAGTGAAAGGCGCGAATCCATTTTTCGTTGCAAACACGAATCATCTTAGATCACTTGCATCATGCATATCATACATGCATCATTTATGTGCATATTATTCCTTGAAAGATGTCGACAGGTCAAGGTAAAAGAATCCAAATGAAAAGGAAATGCCAAGACCCAAGGAACGAAGGGTAAATTGTATCAATTCCAATTGCCCATTTTGTATGCTGTTCTGACACGAACCTTCTTTCCTTTGATAGGGAAATATCAAATAGCTCAACGGCAACTATGATGGCTGATATTAAGGCAATGCCGGAAGCCTCCCAAGCCAGACAGACAGTAGTTCCTAAAACAACTCAAATCCATCACTTGCCCCTGATATAGCTGATAAAGAAACGACGGGAAATACTCAACGGGCGGAGGAGGATATCCGTGAGCCGAACACCCCGTCGCAACAAAAAGCGTCCCCTGTTGTTATCAACCTCGAGAATGAGGAAAAAGGGGAAGCAGACCGTAAAAGTCAAGGTGGAGGCTAAAAGATTAGCCAAGATCGAAGAATGCTTGATCAGCCAAGGTTATGAGTTGGCTCGTTTAGACAAGATATCTCCCTTCGCCAAGGTGGAGACTCCTCCTGACTACGAGGAACCAGACTTCGTGAGGAAGTATAATGGGACAGGCTATCCCCGTGCTCACCTCAAATATTATCTACGCAAGATGGCGCAGTATTCAGACTATGTTCCATTACTGATGAACATGTTCCAAGAAAATCTAGCTGGCGCCGCTCTGGCTTGATTCATTGAATTGGACCTGGATGATTATGATGGGTAGGAAGATCTTGCAGAGGATTTCCTTAGGCAATATAGGTTCAACACAGCTACGGCCTTGACGAGGGAAGACCTTCTACGAACCTCAAAGGCAAGAGGAGAATTGATCATAACATACGCCCAGAGATGGCGAGCTTTGACGACCCAAATAAAGCTGTCAATCCCAGACGACGAGCTGATTAATTTGTTCCTGAAAGCACTCATCTACGAATACTTCGACAAGTTGAACACCTCAGGGATGACAGACCTTCGCACAATTAATAAAGGTGGCCGAAAGGCTCGAATGTGCCTTAAGAGAAAGGAGGCCTCATGAAGCTTCTTCCAGAAAACAATATCCCTTGAAGAAGGAGAAAGAAGCTGGGCTCGACATAGCGTTCATGCCAGACCCCCACAAACCTAAGGTGCTTAACAGTTCTAATCAGACCAAAGGAGGATCGTCGTGATCGGCACCAAAAGGGCAAAGAGCCTAGAAGAAGGCAACCCCAAAAGCAGTTCTCTCAGCTCCCAAGGTCTTTATCCAAGCTACTCCCGATGCTGCTAGAACAACACTTGGTGGCAAAAGAACCACCTAGGGCGATAATTGCTATATCCTTAAGTTAAAGATAAGGAAAACCGCCTCCAGCTGAAGGTGGACATGTTTAAGCTGACCGACCTTCTGGCGACCGCTTCATCATACCCGAAAGCAGGTGAGATCTCTGCAGACGTAAAGAAGCTATGTATCGCCAAGATGATGAGCTTGGGGATGATGTCCGATATTACCGATAAAGAATTCGAAGGAGTCGAAGCTTCTCTATCTTTGGAAGGAAGCCATTTCATGATCAAGACTGAGTGGGGCAGCACCTGGGACATCCCGCACAAGAATCTGGTAGGCAATCTTGGGCCGGTCACTTAATCAGAAGAAGAATTCGAAGAGGACAAACTGAAAGCCAAGAGGTGAAGTCTAGCAGATCGCAGATTCATGGCTAACGCACCTGAAATAGGTGAAATTGTAGACAGCCTGGGTCAGGACTTTGGAGGGTACAACTTTAAAGTGAAGTACTCTGCTCCTCCTAGCCGCTATCAGAGAATGGAAGATATCATATCAGACGGATAGAGAGGCATGGATGATCCCGTTTGACCGGAAAAGCCTTTTTCGAAAAAGCCTGAGTCATCACTTGACCAAATGAGGAATACTAAGCTTGACACAAAGCAGTATGCTGAAACAAAGAGATCAAATGATCAACAGCAGGGTTTAACTGAATTATTCGAAGGAAAAAGAGAATACCTGAGATCTGCCACATCAGCAATGTTAGGTGACGATGACCGACATTGACGATTGAGAGACGAAATCTCCTCAAGGGACCTTGACAAAACTATGTCAATGATTGAAACCGCTACGACCGTGGTAATTAAACTGGAAGAGCTTGACAGCTTGAATAAGGTAGAAGATTGCCTAGTCAAGCCTATTTTGATTCGATTGCCGGAAGAGGAAGAAGACGGCACAACTGAACCAGAGACGTCTTATCAGACGACAGTAACTATAAAAGTCTCTCAGGTAGAAAAGTACGATCCTAAAGCGGTCCACTAGGACTATGGGACAGAGGAAGGAGACGATGATGAAGGTTACGCGTCTATCCGCAGAGAATGGAATGCCTTTGAGGAATCAACGCCTCCTTCTTCAGAAGAACCGGTTACTGTTAATTTGGGGGATACTGAGAATATCAAAGAAGTCAAGATCGGTGGACATATGTCCCGAGATAAAAGACTCAAGTTCACAGAATTACTAAGAAGGTCGTTAAGATGTCATGCGACAAATTCCAAAGATGTCGAGCTACCAAGAGGTAGATAAAAGTGATCGAAGATTCAGATGGTTGAGATAAATAACCAGAACCAGCAAAGAAGGTTCATTAGGGCAAACCCCTCTTTTCCTGTCAAGAGACCAAGCTGGGGGCAAGATGCTCGTGTGCCACCAAGATAGCATATTGGAGCAAGTTATCGAGCCCCAAAGACGACAAATGTCAAGACAGGCCCTACTGGGGCAAAGCAACCGAAAGAGACGATCTCCTTGATCAACGAAAATACAATACCTCAAAGGGAGTATCATGTTCCTTGGTGATTTATGTAAAGTTAAACATGGATGAATACTCATTGCTTCATGTACAGGTACAAAGACCTCTTCAAATAGGATTGGAAATCGTCAAATGATATGAAAAATGCTAAGGCATTTGGCCAAGATAGACGTCGCCCAACTGGGGCAAATGGATTGTTGATGTTATCAACACCTTCAAGCATGGATGGAGGGATTCGACGAATGTTGTCCATATCAGCATACAATATTGGAATGGACTCAATCAAGAGATAAATGTCGACAATTGACAAAAGAAGGGTAGTTGGGTGTCGTATCCAATTTACTCATTTTTCTTGCATTTGCTAATGCAGAACCATTTCTTTTTGTGGCAGAATACGCCATTAGGACATTATCAGGAGTCCAACAAAGAGGAGAACATCACAAGGATGGTCACAAGTGACAAAGATGCATGAAGCAAACGACTTTCTCAAGCATTGGAAGGACGACACTTCAAAGGTGAAAAGTCAAGTGAAGATCCAAATCATCTACGTGACTGGAGGAAAAAGTGGCATTTCATCCCTAGCAAGATCAATGAACGTGATAGAAGAGTCGTTCACATCAGAGTTAAACCTCAAGATACAAACTTGAGTGAAGGGTGACTTTGTGTCGTTCTAATTTGATCTCCAATTATCTTTCTCCTAATACGAATTGGCCTTAATTTCAACAGAAAATTACTGGCACTCAAAAGGAAAGAACTCGCTGACTCAACTTCAAGGCGAGATGATCTTTGGAGATAACAGTTTCGGAAGTTAAGCATTCAAGAAATGATCTTTGGCTATAAGATCAAGTGGAGGGTAAAAAGTATCGCTTCCACACCACATGCTTTAGCATACATTTTGATAACAATTCATTTTTCCTTGAATAAGGAACTCCGAAGAATGGCATGGAAGACGTTCAAAAGAGAATGAAGCCATCAAGCAGGATTCATTGCTCCAATCAGATGAAGGCGTCATCGCCATAGGTCAAAATGGCTGATTTATGTAATCTGCGCATTGGCGTTCAGATGAGAATGCATGATCAAGAAGACCTAACGTCGTGGTGGTCAGGTGCACATCCTTTCTCTTCAAAGACTGAGAATTTTAAGAAATTTTAGAACAACTTAACCATCTTGTGTTGTTAAGAAAAATGCAGATTTTCGCGAATCTATCCACTTCCATTGGAGTGCATGATCAAGGGTAAGGTGTATCGTTCTAATTTTCTGAAATTCGAGAGCATACACTGACATATTCCTTTTATGTTTTTCAGGAATCTCTAGCCGCGCTGGGCAGGTAAGTATTCTTTTCCCAATCTTTTAGGTTTTTAAGACTGTCAGAGTCCTTATTGCTAAAATTGGGAGGCTTTTTGGAATCTAGCATACATTCAAAGCTCATGTATGAAAGACGCAAAATTCTCACAATCATGTCATTGGCATTCATGTTTAGATCTGGAGGTTATCTGAACATGATTGAAATATACATTATGCCTCATAAATCCCCTTGGAGGGTAAGTTTTGGAGAAAGCAAAATGAACTCTTCCAACAAAAGTTGTTTAAATCATTCAAAAGGATGTTTTCTCATACAAGAGGCAAGCCTGGTCCAAACACGTCCCATACACACTTAAGAGATAAGTGGAGTGATAAGTACAGCGAGACCTTGACCTACGGAAGTAAGGGTTATTCGCAGTGATTACACGGATCGAGACGACGGAGGCATTCGTTTCTCTATCATAAACACTACAGGTGACCATTGATAACCCTTTGAACAGCGGTTTCATTCTTTACCCCTGTCAAGAACCACCCCACAGTGGGGCAAACTGGAGGTACGTCCAGAGGTATCAGGAGGTAAATGGTTAGAAGTTCTCTTGCTCAGACTTGCATCAATCTTCGTGTGTTGCTTGTCATTTTAACTTCTATGATAATTCAGGTGCTTTAGGATGACGAAAAGCATTCGTTTCTCTATCCTATACACTTTTACCCTTCGCACAGCCCAGTTGAGCCTATACGTTCATTTCACAAACCCGTTGGTGATCATTGCATATTCCAAGACGGAAGCGACGTCCCTTCAAGAGCGGAAGAGTTCAAAACACAGGATTTGTGAAAGATTCATAAGATTAATGTTGGAGTGCTGAGATTCAAGTTGTACATCCAGCACACTCATTTGAAAATTCTGATCCCCAAAATAAAAGAAAAGGTGGAATCTCGACAAAAGACGAGAAAAAGAAAAAAGAGAAAAATCCGATCTTGGGCATCAAGAAAAAGCAAAGTGCCTGGTAAAAGCAAGGCCAATGCCCATCCAAATACTTGTACACTTGTGAATTAGGTGTTTGATCTTGTAAATGCCAAAAGATGGCATGATACCTTTGTATAGGTCACTAGTGAGATCTGATTGTAAAAGAAAATCCCAAGGGAGCTGGACAGCAAGGGATACTCCCAGATTATGTCACACTCAGATGATGAAAGTGTAGACAAGATGTTGACACAGTCTCAACATGAAAGAGATATTCTCTAAAGACAAATGTGCGCTTCGAAGACTGACAATGCTCTTCAAAGACTACTAATGCACTTCAAAGACTGAAGATGCTCTTTGAATCAGAAGAGGCAAGATGGCAGCAACCTTGCAGTGATCACCAATGTAAACCCTTCGCATATTCTGAGCCAAAAACAAGCCTTTTTTGGTCCCCAATCCCACCTACGTTACAACCCTGAAAAGCCTTTTCTGATTAAGGCACTTGGATTGACATAGGGTTTAATGTCTAAGCTTAGCTCGAAGAAGTTCGAGCAAGATTATTTCTTTATCATTTTGCAGGTTTCTTGACTTGTAAACCTGGAGCAGACATTGAAGACTTCTCTTCGAAAACCTTGACTTGCACGCAAGTCTCCCTTTGAAAACCGTTGACCAAGCCCAACATTACGGTCCTTGGGAAGTCCTCCTGATCGATCGAGGTGTATTCACTGCGAATGATCCTGAACCCTAGGCGCAGGTTTGATAGGAAATTCGAGTGCATTCTTGATAAAAGACCATTATCTCAGAACGGTAAGAAGTCCTCTTTGATGAGAATACTCCGTTGAACATTTTAACCAAACTTTTTTGGTAATTTCAGATTGTTTGATTCAAACTTTCCCCACAAGGAATTTTTGATCACTCCCGTATGTTGCAAGGTGTTTTGGATAACCTCCAGCATCGTAATGCATTCATTGAAATTTTTTCATGACTACGATATAAGTCATAAAGTACTGTCAGTTTGACATCGGATATCACTTAAAGACCATTGATGTGCCTTTGGTAAGAAAATTTTCAGATTGGAGCTTCTGCAAGATTCTTGATGACTTCAGCTCCTAAGATGGCTTGCATCACTCTTGGTGAGAAACGTTTAACATGTCTAAACTTCTGCAGAATTCCTGGCAAGCCCAGATCTCAGAAGAACACAACCTCTCTTGGTAAGAAAGAGTTTACATGTTCAAGCTTCTGTAGGACCCTTGGTATCTCCAGACCTCAGAATGCTACTTCTTTTATGAAGAATATATTTCAAGTTTAAACTTCTGCAGGACCCTTGGTAACCCCAGGTCTCAGAATGACACATTTCTCTAAGAAGGAAAGTTTATATGCCTGAGCTTCTAACAGATTCTTGGTAACCCCAGATTCTAGAATGCTACTGTTCTTGGTTAAACTTCTATAGGAATCATGGTAGCCCTAGATTCTAGAAGGATGCCTTGCTCTGTGAAGAAGAGCTTTCAAGTTTATTTTCCTACAAGATCCCTGGTAATTCCATATCTCAGGAAAACACATTCTTATGAACAATTTTGTAGGTTTGATCTTTCTGCAGGATGCCTGGAGCTCCCAGATCCCAGAATGTCACCTCCAATGTCGAAAGGACAATCTCCGAAATCATCCCTCTGCGAGATTTCAAATTTACAGGTTTGATCTTTCTGCAGGATGCCTGGAGCTCCCAGGTCCCAGAATGTCACCTCCCATGTCAAAAGGACAATGTTTGAAATTATCTCCCTATGTGAGATACCAATATTACAGGTTTGATCTTTCTGCAGGATACCTGGAGCTGCCAGATCCCAGAATGTCACCTCAAATGTCAAAAGGACAATCTCCGAAATCATCCCTCTGTGAGATTTCAAATTTACAGGCTTAAGCTTTCTGCAGGATACCTGGAATCCCCAAATCCCAGAATAACCCATTGCATGTCGAAAGGACAATTTTCAAGATCAGCTTTCTGTGAGGTTCTAGGTAACCCCTAAACCCAGAATAGCTCATTTGGTAAAGCCTAAAGGTTAGGCACACCTCACTTGTATGAATCCTAGTTAATTCCTTAGAATATAGGATCAAAAACTGTTGTCAAAATCTGCTTTCTGTGAGGTTTTAGGTAACCCCTAAACCCAGAATAGCTCATTTGGTAAAGCCTCAAGGTTAGACACACCTCATTTGTATAAATCCTAGTTAATTCCTTAGAATATAGGATCAAAATGTTCGACAATCCCTAAGAGACTGGGTGCGTCATCCATAGGTTCCTAGCAGAGAGGAATCCTATTCTCGGCGTGATCCCCCTGAAGGATCAAAATGTACGACAATCCCTAAGAGACTGGGTGCGTCATCCATAGGTTCCTAGCAGAAATGAATCCTATTCTCGGCCTGATCCCCCTGACGGATCAAAATGTTCGACAATCCCTAAGAGACTGGGTGCGTCATCCATAGGTTCCTAGTAGAAAGGAGTCCTATTCATGGTCTGATCCACCATACGGATCAAAATCCCTGACAATTCCTAAGAGACTGGGTGCGTCATCCATAGGTTCCTAGCAGAAAGGAGTCCTATTCATGGTCTGATCCACCATACGGATCAAAATCCCTGACAATCCCTAAGAGACTGGGTGCGTCATCCATAGGTTCCTAGTAGAAAGGAGTCCTATTCATGGTCTGATCCACCATACGGATCAAAATCCCTGACAATCCCTAAGAGACTGGGTGCGTCATCCATAGGTTCCTAGTAGAAAGGAGTCCTATTCATGGTCTGATCCACCATACGGATCAAAATCCCTGACAATCCCTAAGAGACTGGGTGCGTCATCCATAGGTTCCTAGCAGAAAAGGAGTCCTACTCATGGTCTGATCCACCATACGGATCAAAACCCTGACAATCCCTAAGAGACTGGGTGCGTCATCCATAGGTTCCTAGCAGAAAGGAGTCCTACTCATGGTCTGATCCACCATACGGATCAAAACCCCGAAAATCCCTAAGAGACTGGGTGCGTCACTCACAGGTTCCTCTCAAGTATAGGAATCCCATTCTGGTACAGTCTACCATACAGGCTAGAGTTTAACCGCCCTAGGATACTCAAAAGACGAGTCCCTATGTATTCACTTGAACTCACTATACACCGCGCATGCCGCACGAGCATCAGGCAGGTGACCAACAGGTAAATAGCAGGTGGGTCTCTCTACTTTCTCTCTCACATCAGCAAAAGAATGAAGAGCAGAGCGTTCACCAGTGGGGCAAGTAAGATTGAGTGTCAAGATTCGTTTTTCTTTTCCCCAGTCGAGTCGGTCTAGATTCAGGCGTCACTTGTCTTTGAGAGAAAACTCTCACGAGATTCCTCTCAAAGAGGGGCAGCTGTTGACACCTGATTTTTGACCAAGTCTTTTTCAGTTTTATTTTTTTTGAAAAATCACAAAAAATTCATAAAAAGTCAAAAAATTACAAAATCAACTTTGGTGGCCTTGGCCAAGCCCAAGGAACCATTCTTGACAAAAAAAAATAATTTTTCACATTTTTCACATTTTTTTAGTATTTTTAGAAAATAGGAAAATACTAGAAAAATCAACAAAAATAGAATTTGAGGTCACAAAAATACAGAAAAATAGTTAATATTTTTCTTTTAAATACCTTGTCATTTTGACCTCATCATGAGTCGAAATTCAAGTTTAATTTTGTGTGTTTCTTTGTAACACACATGGTTAAATTTGTCAAAAAATATGTTTTGAGTCTTTTTATTTGCAAACTTTTGCATTTTCCAAGTGTTGACATTCATTTTGATTGCCCGACATTTCAATTTGGTTCAATTGTGCATTGATTTGATCAATTTTGGCCTTAGGGACCTAATTGCATAAAAATCTTTTCATTTTAGTCCCTATTATGCCAAATCCAAAATTAAACTTTTCTTAGAGACACCCATAGGACCCCAATGCTTCCTCCCTATAGTATTCGATCCCCTAAATCTAACAGTCAGTTCAATTGGGGTCGATTCGTCCGTTAGGAGCCTCAATTTGACAAAAATCAATTTCGGATCTTGTCTTAGATTTGGGGCTTTTACACAAATTCAAATCAATTTAGCCCGAATTTACATTTCCTAGATGAAATTTGTGCCGTAGAACCTGATTTTCAAGTCAATTTTACGGTATCTGCTCATCTTGGCACCCAATTTGAACAAAAATATTCAAACCGGGTCAACTGGGTCGGGTTGACCGACCCAGTCAACCCGTTGACCAAAATTGGTCAATTAGCAGAACATTCGGCTCTCCCTCTTCGCAAATGAACAAACAGAAAAGGATGGGGGAAGTCAGTTGAGTGGGGGCGATGATCAGTTGAAGAAGAAGAGATCAGTTGAGAGGGGAAGCTGGCAAAAACGGGCGCAACAGAGAGCGAAGAAGAGCGAGAGAAAGAGGGGGTTCTCTTCGCGCGAGGGCAGAGAAAGAGAGAGAGGTAGAGAGAGAGAGGAGGCGGAAGAGAGAGTGTGCGAGAGGCAGAGTGCTCGCGGTGGAGCACGAATAGGAGAGAGCGAAACAGAGCGAGAGAAAGGGGGGGTTCTCTTCGCGCGGTAACAGAGAGAGAAGAACTGGCAGAGAGAGAGAGAGAGGGACGCGACCGAAGCTTGCCTGTGCAAGCTTCGTCGAATCATTCTCAGCGAAACCGACGCTGGCAATCGTCATCATCGACTTCCTGGAGCTCCGAAGAAGCTTCCCAACCCGTTCGATCAGCCTCTGATCTCGAAAAAAGGTGAGATCTTCCTCCAAGCTCGAGCTCGGCCTTTAATGGCAACTTGAGCTAGAGCCGTCCGTTGGCTGCGATTTTGGTCGCAATCTACTCGTCTTGCCTCACTGCGCATTTTTGCTTCTACTCGCATGTTATTTCATCGCCGGAATCGCCGAGTCTCCCCCCCTACCATGTCCGATCGGCCACAAGGTCCACGGCTCTTTTTGGACCAAACCGACGCCTCGCAATCATCAGGTAAGTCTTCTATAACTCCATAGATGTTGTTTGACGATTAAAAATGCTTGTTCAACGTTAGAAACGGCCAGGGCAGACGCTCACCGGAGATTAGCTTCGGTCGGAGATGGCGTGTGCGCGAGTTGTGGTTCTGCTATGTCAAGGCTTTGGTATGTTGTAGAGCTCGACAAGACGAGTCGTTTGCCGTTGGTTTCGAGTCAATCCGCCGTCTGTAGGTGGAGAAAGGGCCCTCCGACGAGGCGCCGGCGAGGGAGCGCCGGCGCCGGTCGTCTTCCCCGGCAGCTCTGTTGACCAGTCAACGGAAGTTGACTGGTCAACGCCCACGTGGCGCTGACGTGGCGCCCACGTGGCGGCCACGTCAGCCGCTCGGTTGTAACCGAATAACAAAATTCGATCCGACGGTGGGTAATTAACCACGTGTCGAGATCTCGTTTTTTCGGAAATAAAAAATAGTTTTCGAAAATTAAAAATCCTTTAGATCGGACGGCTGTAATTTGATCAGGAAGTTCAATCTGGACCGTCATTTTCCAGCCTTAGATCAAACCGTTCATCAGGCGACACGTGGCACAATCTAGGCCTTTGGTTCGTTTGGGCGGGAATTTAAAAAAATCTGAGCGGGAGAAGGCAAAAACGGCGTCGTTTTGGGCGCGGGTCGCGCGGACCCGGGTCCGGGCTGGGCCGTGGGCCGTGGGCCGGGTCACCCGACCCGGCCCGGATAATATTTTTTTAAATAAAAAAATTCGAAAATGATTTTAAAAAATAAAAAAAAATCAGAAAAATCCTAGAAAATCCAAAAAATGCTAGAAAATTCCAGAAAATTCCAAAAAAATGTGGAAAAATTTGTGAAAAATCCTAGACATTCCAGAAACCCCCCAAAAATCGAGGGTTGACCATAGACAACTGGTCAACCCTATTTTTGGGGTTTCTTATCCGTTCTTCCAAGACTTGACGACATTACCCTTTAGGGGTAAGTCGCCTTTGCTGTGTATGCAAGATAAGGCCGATAATGCCAAGGTAAGAATTAGGGTCAATTAGACGACCAATTCTTAGGTTTGGGTTTTCGAGTCCCGCCTCTTTTCTCAAAATGACGATTTTGCTCTTTAGTGGGAAAATCGTCTTTCTCGTCTCAATCGAGTTCTGAAAATTGCTTGAAGTTAGGGTTTGGGTCAGGTGGACGATCAACCCTAATATTTGAGATTTTCAGTTCTCATCTTTGTTCAAAATGACGACTTTGCTCCTCCAAGGGTAAAATTACTTTTAAATTCCAGAAAAATCCTGGAAATTCCAGAAAAATAGGAAATGGATTGGATTGATGGCCAATCCTATTTCCCCTATCTTCTGACTTCCCAATTCGTCTAAAATGACAGATTTACCCTTTTAAGGGTAAATTTTCCCCGAATTATTCAAAATTACGATTCTGCCCCTCATGGGCGAATCATGTCCAAATCACTCCTAAGCCTTGATTGATATTTCTCTAGGCCAATAGGGCCTCATTAGGGATACCACGCTGATTTCATGTGTTTTATCCGCATGTACTGGATTCTTGATTTGCGCACTTATTTCTATTGGTTGTGAGTGATAGGGTAGTATTTCCCATCTGCATGAACTCCTATATTTAGGATCTGTACCCCCACTCGTCTGTATGAAATCCTAGGATCAGATAAACCATTTAGCTTAGGTACCGAAAGGGCGTCGACTTCGACAGTTGGCGTAACTAAGTCCTCGAACTCATTTCTCTGGTTTCCGCAGAATCGAATAGACCACTCCCAACTATTCGATAGGGTTTCCGATCGTACCCTCCACGAAACAATTGGTGGCGACTCCTTGGCATGTACACTTATCACATGTCACTAGACCACACTGAAGGTCGACCACGTATATCCAACAGTTGCGATTTGGGTAATGGACCTTGGGAGAGGCCCGCGTCCGATCTAGCCAGCGATCGGGCGGCCCATTAGCCCGCTCCCGCCCCACACGCTCCGGGAGAGGGTCGCGACATACGTGCAAAGAAGGAACTTCGAAGGAAATTCCTTGTAAGCCTTCTAGTTTGAAGTGTCTAAGAAACTTTGCCGTCTCCAGTGCAAAACTTTGCAGGCCGCTGTTCATCTTCTCCCCGGCAACGAGAAGTCATCCCCTGAGCACAATTTGTCATGTAAGTTGTAACGTCTGAACCTAAAATATCATTGTGGCTTTATAGAAGACAACTTAGTTAAATAAAGCATTTAACTGGAGAAGAAGTTCATTTTTGGGACGAAAAGTTACAAAACAAAAGGGAGTGCCGGTGCAAGCTCGATTAAGAAGAACTCTTAGGGAATCGAATGGCTGAAAAGTCGGACAATCGGTTAGTTGATCGAAATTTTATTGAGACGTAGGTAAGGTTCGTGATTATTTTGTTCAATTTCATTCGCATTTTTCTATGTATGGAACCTTCCTCCTTCAATGTAAATGCTGACCTATTACTATTCTTCCTTGATTATATTTCAGTTAGTGATGATGAATACACTTCAATCTGAATCTACTTGTGCATTGATCACTAGAGACCAATACCAATTATAAAATAGTAACATGCTGCAAATCTCGTTGAGCAATCATCAGGAAGGACTTGACTACATTTGATTCGAATCGTTAATGACTTAATCGCACTTTTTCAGATTTTAGAGCTTGATTACAAATTAAGCTAAAAGTAAAGATTTTTGTACGCAATTTCCTACAGTAAAAAGAAAAGAAGAGAATGGATGTCGAGCGATAAGGGAGTTGAACGAAAAAGAAGCCCAATGGGATGCTTGGATGACTAATGAAAATGAGGATGGTGGGTTCTAAGCAGTTATGCTGACGTGGCAAATGATAGAGGATTTGCTTGTTTGGCGCATCAATGGTCAATCAATTAGAAGTCGGTTATCATTTTAAAAGTCATTTATGCCTAACTTTATTGGTTTATCAGTTAATGCGAATTAGCTTTTTACCATATACGGTAATACTTTATCGGAGGGCTATGTAACTTTTTTTTAGGCGAAGAGACTATTCTACCCCTGATTTGCAGTTCTCATGGGCAGCTCCCTCTTCTTTTTCAAAACTGTCGTCAATGAGAAAGAGGGGAAATTGGGAAATGGAATCACTTACCTCAATAAAAAAAAAATACCTTCATCTCAACCTCTGACTATGCCCCAGTAGCTTCCATTCGTCAATGACTAGACAAGTTTAGAAAAGATTATAAAAAAAAAAAGGTTAGAACTTACGGTGCTATTTGAGAAGCAGAGGCAAGCGAAAAAAAATAATAATGGACGAGAATGGCATTAATTGGAGCTCACCAATTTTATGCTGATAGCTTTTGTATGGTTGTATTGAGATCACCCTCCCGATCACCCCATTGCCACACGCATCTGAATAGGCTCGCATAATTCAATTGTGGCGTGCTTAGCATACCCTCAGAAAAGATCTTCATTTTCGGGCACTCTTCCACTTCAATAACCCTCAAGGATGGAAAGCTCAAGGTGCAATTCGTGGTGGAGGAGAAGCTTTCTAGGCTTGCCATATTCTCGAGTCTCAACCTTGCTAGCTTCCCAAAAGTAATCACTTTTTCTTCTCCATTTCCATCATTTGTTATTACTTCTTTCATTCTTTCACATCCCACTATAGTCATCAGAGTGAGGTGCACTAAATTCGTGGCCGCTGAAGTTGTTGCTAGATGTACCAATCCAGATGAATTCTTCACTACTAACGTCGATAAATTTAGAAAGGATGCTGCGGCTGGAAATATTGTTATCAAACTGGGACAATCCCAAACCTCAAGTTTGTCGATGCTCTGAAGAATTTTTGACACTAAATAGTCTTCTCTCCACACACGCTTTAGCTTGTGCAGCTTGCTTAACTTAAGTTCTCTTAAATTTTCAAGCACCGGATGTTTTCCCTCGTCAACAGACCCTTCGTCAGGGAATATATCTTCAAAGGAACTACAAAAAACCTCAAGGCCCTTTAGATCGTGAAATCTCTGCAGGAGGAAGCTGGAAGGAAAAATAGCCCTTTCATCGTGAAAGCATGCCAATGTCAGTGCTTTTGGCTTGCCAATGTCATCAGAAAATCTTCCATTCTGTATCATCTGAATATCTTTATTGACTAATAAAAGTCTCTCTAAGTTGGGAATGTCCTGCAAATGGCCAACATTATGAGAGCATGAAAATTCAACAATAAATTGCTAAATGTGTGTTCCCGATTCATTAATCTGTAGGGCCTGCATAAAAGTGTCAACCTTCTTAAAGTCATCCGCCAACCAGGGGTGAAAGCTCATATGATAATGATTAGATAGAAAGGGAAAGATCTGTATTGGCATAAGAATGAACAAACAAATAAATAAAAATCCATTTCGCCCAGAAAACATCAAAAGAAAGATGGTCATCCGGCTAACGATTTTGAAAGGAATTGCTAAATAATGTGTTCCCGATTCACAATTTAGTCCATAGGAAATCCACATTTAGCCATATAAAAATATTTAAGAGAAATTTTAAACAGAGGTCAGTAAGGTTAATTCAAGAACCATCCTGACCAAATTCATCCTTTATAAGGAATGTCTAATCTTGTCACCAATAATCTGCAGTTCCTTGGAATATCAGGTGACGAGATCCGCTGATAGTGCAACTAAAACATTTTGGGTGTCCACAAATGAAAAGTGTATATGAGACATGACTATGCAGTGCACATGAACATCGTGGGTGAATTAAAGAATAACGAAGATACAGGGGAAGAGCAGTTGCAATCATACCTTCTCAACCGAGAAGCGTGCTTCATGTTTTGAAAGGTCATGTTGATTGTCTCTCCGAGCCCACTTGTTCATGGATGCCGCAAAGGACGACATGTTCAGTTTGTCACAATGGGTCACTCGCAATTCCTTCAATAATGGCCAGTTCAAAGTGAGCAAGTTAGGGCAAAAGTTCTTGAGTCGTGGCATAGCATGTAATTCCAAAGAAGTCAGCTCTGGGAAAAGAAATTGAGGAGCAATAGAGTGTAGGCTGTCATCTCCACTCAAGCTCGAGACTATTTCCTCGAGCCCACAAGACTGCATTCGAAGTTGCTCAAGTTGGGTAAGACTTGTAGCCACCCAATGTGGAAACAAAATTTCAAGGTTCTTACAGTTCCGAGCCTCCACTTCTCGCAAACATTTAAAAGTGCAAGTTCCTTGAAGACCGCAGGTCCATATTTTGCTTAAGTCGTCCATGTGGGAGAGAACTATCGAGTAAAGCTGAGGAAATTGTACCTGCCATATTGGGGAGAAAAATGACACGGTGAATAGGATTACGTTGGCCATTGACTCAAAGATGAAACTTCCAAATTGAAATTGTAAACAGTAAACAAACGCAGATGAAACTTTCTGCTTACAAATAATAGAACAAATAATAATTCGCCAGAAGAATCTATAAGATAAAAGGCCAAAAAAAAGGGAAAAAGAGTAGTGACCTGATCAGTTGGGACGTGTTAATTGCCTTTTGAAGAAATGATGTATATCACAACAAATTCGGCAAAGATATTTGCTTTTGTTCGCTGCATTCAATGAAAACAAATTTGAAAATTGTTTTCTGTTATGCAAGATGGCAACCTTTCCTGAATTCTATCGAATTATGGTACAATTCTTTGACAATTTTTTTTTTTTTGATAATGCATGGTACAATTCTTTGACATTTAGAATGTATCTTGTTTCAATGGAACATTGACTTTTAATTGGCTACTTGCCATTTAACATTCGCAACACCTTCTCCGTCTAATTTTTTGACTTCTCGGATTCTCCAAACCTTCGATCACGTATAAATGCACTATTTTACTTCAGTGCATTAAGGTGTGTTACGAAAGAAAAAGTCGCTCACATATATGGGTGTGTCCCCTATATTCAATAATGCAACAAAGTATAAGGTAAGACTTCTCGGATTTATTTGCTTCAACTTGAGGACGCAATTTATTTTTAGGATCTTCTTGGAGAAAACTGATCCTTGATTTGTGATGCATTGATTTATAACTGCTCACCAATCAGTGAATTATGAAGTTTTAGTTGGTGTTGGCACTCAACCACAATATCTTAAAGCATGCAATACGTAACCAACTTCTTATCCTTGACTGTGCCATGTGTCAGAGGATTTTGAAGTTCTATTTGCGCGTGTGGAGGCAAAACTAAAAGGAAAACAAAGTGGATGTTGCATTGAACTTGAACTGAAATTGTTTGTTTCGTGCGACGAGTGCAACCCGCGCCATTCTGTTTCCAAATTCCAATCACCGGTTCCTTCGATACTTCGATTTGACAAGATAACTAATCAAGATCCCAAAAGCATTGGGGAAAGGAAAAGAAGGCTAACCTGTGGAGTGAAGAGGGAAGGGGTACCGTGATCAATCTCCATACAAGAATGCCAAGTCAAACTTCTCATCTTGGGGCAGTGGGCAATGGTCAACCATCTTAAGCTAGGACAATCCAGCGTATGGTTCTTTCCCGAGAGGAATCTAGTTAAATTGGGCAAGCATTCCAGCTTCATCTCACAGAGGTTCGGGAATGCGACCTTTTCCACCGCGATTTCTTGCCCTTTGTCCTCTGCAATCACTCCTTCCATCTGACCACACTCCTTTATTTCAATCTCCCCTAGATTGGCAAGGCACCGAGCCATCGATGGAGTAAAAGCGTATCTCAAGTTGCTGCAATTATAAAGGGTGAGAGAATATAAAGAACTGAACCGCATCGTTCCTTGAAGATCTTTGTTCCACAATTGCCTCAACTTCGGTAAATTGACCAAGCCCAAATCTTCTAGCTGAGGCAGCACTCGATTGCTTTCCACAGTCTCAAGCCCTTCAAGATCGAATATTTCTTCCAGAGACTCGCAGTCGCACACGTGCAAGATTGTCATTTTCTCTAAAGCAAGCATCAATTTTGATGGAACTGCATTAACAAATGATGGACAATTATCCACCACCAGTCTTTCTAATTGCCAAGATGACTTGATAGGATTAAGTTTGCTATGCCATTTTCCAATCAGCTCAGGGAACTCAGACAGCCACATAAACTTTACTCTAGCAACCGTAGCCTGCAAGAAAATGCATCATTAAAGGTAAACTTGTAGTTAGCAAAAAGTAATTACTCTATAGGCTATTACGATTTAAGACCATCCAATTGCACAAAATTTGATAACTGATGCATACCATTTTTTCAAACATATATTGGATGGTGGTGTTGAGGTTTTCCTTCCAAAACCACACTTCATGTTGAGGCTTTGCATTTGCCTGTGTTTCTACTTGTATTCTCTCCAGCTTTGACGCAACTATTGGTCCCTTAGAGAAGGACCGCATGTTGGGACATCCACTCACTATGACATCTTCCAAGAGAGGGAACACCAAAGTGTATTCACTTGAGCTAAAACAACTCAACCTTGTCAACCCATCAAGTTGTACACGCTTTAACTGATTGAAAGTCACTGCATGCCCATCCTTACCTCCATCATCACTAATAACTTCTTTCAACATTTTACAATTTCTTATCCTTAATTCTGTGAGTTCCGCCAAATTTTTAGCCATTGTCGGTGTGAACACACTTGATAGACCATCACAATGTGACAAATCTAGAGTCTTCAGGTGTCGAAAGTATCTTGAAAAGTGTGATATTTCATGTAACGATAACCCATCACAATGTGACACATCTAGGGTCTTCAGATGTTGAAAGTATCCTAACGAGGGTAATAACTCATGACTTGGGTCTTCTATGGCTTCTACATTTCTGCTCAGCTTCTCTAGATGAGATTCGCATAGAACGAGCTTTTCCAAGTTGGTTAAACTCTGAATAAAAAGACACATGGATATTGCATATTCGTCCGAGAGATGACGAAGCTCAAGAACCCTAAGCGTGTAGAAGAATTCTTCACCATGAAAATCCCCATGCCATATCACCATCCGCCCGGATAAATCCAATCTTAGCTCTTGTAAATTTGGGAATGCACCCTGAGAAGATAGTCAAATCAGAGTCTAAAGTCAGCTTAGTTAAATGAGTACTCATGTGTTATGGTATAAGTCCAGCACATCGCGCATAATATCTACATTTTAATAAATTGAGTCGGTGATTCAACGAAAGAAAATGTATCTTTCGTGCCCTCATGCAATAGACACTATCGTTGATATTTTATATTTGATTTGTATCCGTATTTGAACTTAATTAGATCTGTACATTCCCATTTCTCTAGATACATCCATTGCGGAAGTAATGTTTCGATCAATTATAATCACAATTCCAATAAATTCAGAGATCAACGTAAACAAAAATGTCACGTCTTTCCCTTTTTCGAATAACATCAATCATCTTAGAAAAGGATCCAGATCCCCCGACTTTATGTCAGGGGGATCCTGACCCGAAAACACTTGCGCCTGGTAAGATCACACCACATGCCACATGTTTTCAATCTTTATGGTTCTTAAGAGGCTAAACTATCGGGATCAGCCTAAACCATTTTTTTAAGGGGGATCAATGTCTATGCATTCTGTCAATTCTTGAAGAACGTATGATGCTTCCATGTTATACTATTTCTGTGGATTCAAAGAGAGTTGTAAGTTTACATTTCGTATGTGGAGTTACTTGTATGATATGATTGGCTGCGACGATATTCATCAATTCAAATATTCACAATCGAAGCAAAACAAATAATCTTAGGTTGTACCTTTTCCAACAAGAAGAGAGGTTGTTTCTGTAGTGGCATCTCATTCTCAATATGGGACGCGAGTATCTCCACTTTGTTACAGCCATGCACTTCCAAGGTCTTCAATGCTGGCCACCCTAAAGCATGTATTCCTATGCATATGCACTTCAACTCTGTCAGATGCTCGAGCTTGAGAGAGGTTAACTTTGGGAAGACGGTAACCTTAAGAGCTTGTCCTCCCATCTCGATAAGTTCCGAAATGCCACATGCATTGATCTCCAACTCCTCAAGTTGGATAAGATCTATAGCTATTGAGGCTGGAAATAGAGAGGTGAGGCCCTTGCAATTGGAAACACTAACAGAATGTAGACACTGAAATTTGACTTGATGGTGGAATTCCTTATCCCATACATGCTTCAGCTGCGGTAATTCATGTAACTTCAGATTTTTTAATTGGGAAAGAGCACCAGTGTTCCCATCCAGAGGATTTAGTGACTGAAGTTCAAAAACAACTTCAAGCGAACCACAATAACGTACTTCCAAACTTTCCAGGCTCCTAAGCCGTCCAAGAATGCAAGAGGGAACAATGTTCAATAGCTTACCGCATCCCCACACCTCAAGTGATTTTAGATTGTGGAAAGAATCCACAGCAGCTTGATTGTCCCATATCATTTCGATATTATCCATCCAGCTGATATCTAACGTCTCCAAACGAGGAAACACAATCTGTGGTATTCACTCACAATAAGTTAAATTACAAATTCATGAACTTCCAAGATGCTATTATAAATGAGTTGCCAAGGGGAGATGGGGAATTATTAAGTTGCACGCACAAAAGGGAAATGAAAAAGGAAAAAAAAATCAAGCACATGGAGAAGTCAAACTACATTAATAAAAACTACATGTAATAAAACAATCGCAACTAATTTTAACTAATCATATATTTTTACAGTGGGCAAAACGGTAATCTGGATATGCCCTTCTTTGTATTGGACCTCACGAGCTTGGATTCTCGTCACCCTATTTTTATTTATTTAAAGATCTCTATAAGAAGCCAACATAACCATTGTAATGTGCATACGGGTTTTTCATTTTTCTTCACTTGTTTTAGACGCCACATTACAACGATTTGAAAACAGATGAATTAGGGGAAATTTTATTCATGTAGTCCTAAACCTGAGATATGTATGCTAATCCAGTTCCATACATTCAAGTTTTGCCGATATAATCTAAAACCTCTACCTACATTTCAATACAGTCATCCTGGCCAATTGCCATCGAAGACCGCCGACGTAGCAATCCATAATTTGTCCTCGTTAACGTGCCATAGCCGGCTATGAGCAAACAACATGTCGGCCATTTTCGACGGCAATTGGTCGGGAGGATTACATTGGAATTTCACGTAATGATCTAGGACTATATCTGACAAAATTGAAAATTTTAGGACCGACTTGATATTGGTGTCATGAGTTAAGATTGATCGGGTTCATTATGGCGCCGGAGACCCGAACCTTTCTAAGATTGACGAGTCTTGACAAACGAATCTCTTTATGGGCCTTGCCCAAGGTGATTTTGGGGGGCTAACTACTCATGGGCCTGATTGGCATCTCAAGGCCAATAGGGCCATGGAAGAGCTCTGGCCCATGTAGGAAGTGGGCTTGAAGAGTCTTTTTTTTTTTTTTTTGGGTAGAAGGCTTGAAGAGTTTTAATGTGTTGTATTTTTAACCATCCAAAATCACATTTCCTCATAAGTGATTATCTACTTTGGCAAAAAAAAAACGATCCTATGGGTATAACAATGTTTTCTGTGGACGTTAAGTCAAAGTGGACCCACTTGTTCATGCTTACAATGTCACAGCCGTACATGCAAAATTGCCGAGACATTTACGTTCTTTGTCAAAATCGGAAAGCCGTTCGTATTTCGTTCAGGTATCAAATGAGATATTAATCGATTAGGAAGTTGTTAAGGGCATATTGCGTGATTTATCAGTTATTTAGATTGACAACAATACTTAATTTTTGAAATTTTCACTTATCCAGAATGCAATCAATTTTAACCAAACTTAACTTTGTAAGTAATTTAGTTATTTTTTGCTTTCGTTATGCCTTGTCTCCGGTATAACTATTTATTTGGTTACTTTTAACTATTAATTACCTGGGCATGACAATTATTTATACGCCTATATCTATCTTCGTGGTTTTTCAATACTCCGGGTGAGTGATCTGACCCTTGCTTTCTCGGGATTGTTTGCAATGGCATGTGGGAACTTGAAATGCACAGCATGTAAACTTCTGTAATACTTTGAACACATAAAATTGATGCCTAAGTATTTTATTCCAACAGTTTTTGTCAGATTTAATATATTGAGAATCACGTACCTCTTGATTGAAGAGGACAGTGGGACGTGATTTAGCATGATCCTCATTCCGAGCTTCTTGTGAACCTGCCATCAATTTTTTTATAAGATGAAAAGAATGTCACTATTTGTATTGCAAGGATGTCAAGAAGATATTCATTGATGAAAATAAACAATCAATCTTACATTTTTTGCGAGAGAAGCACGTCAAACTTTCCAAACTTAATTGTAAATAAGTTAACATTGGGAATGCTAGAATTTCTGATGTTTCTCTTTCCAACCCTTCTTCCTCCATAATGATCGCCTCCATCTTCTTGCAACTCAATACCCTTAGTTCTCTCAATTGTGATAGAGATTTTACCATGGATGCTGAAAACAAAAACTTGAGGCTATCACAGCGAGACACCTCTAACTTTGTTAAATGAAGAAATCTCACTATTCCACAAGGATTCTTGCTCCATATGTGCCTCAAGCTCGGCAAGAACGATAACTCCAATGTGGTTAGCTCGGAGAGAGTCTCAACATTTTCGCTAGCGCTTGGTCCGTCAAGGTCAAAAACTTCTTGCAACGAAATGCAATCTCCGATAGTTAAAGTGTGCAACTTATGTGAATTTACCAGAGACTTGAAGTTGAAAACTTTCGAGAGAGATTTGCACTTCTCCAGCTCGAGAGATTGAAGATTGCTCAATTCAAGCGGAGATTCTTCGCTCCATATACTTTTCAGATTGGGAAGTCCAGACATAGTCAAGGTCTGCAAGGATGGGATAGAAACCTGGTGGACAAACCCGTCAACGATAGCATTAGGAAAGACAAGCTGGATTTTATACATGCTATTAGCAGGTTATTCATGACTTTTCCATTTACAAAAATATTTGATAGACAAAAGCTACTTTACGACCCCGAAAGACAACCACTGGGCTTTAATTTTGTTTGCGATTTACTAACAACAAGAGAATTACAGTCGTCAAGAATTAGCTCTCGTTCATTTTACTAATGACAACGGAAATTAATGAACCATAAAGCAAAAAGTAGTTTCAAGGTAAATTACTTCTTAAAAGTTGAACTACTCCTGCTAGGAAGTAATTTACTGTCTCACAAGGGAAGATTACTACCTTGAAGTAATTTAGCGGTTTCAAAGAGTAATTCACTACTTCACACGGAAAAATAACTTTCATAATAGTCTAATTACTCAAGTAACTTCCTCCTGTCACCCCTGGACCCTCCCAGCTAATTTATGCATGAAATATCATATCATATTTTTATCCAACGATGCCCAGTAAGTTATTGCATCTTATCAAATGAGACGACGATATTCTCATTGCTTATTATAATATGGTCGTATCTCCTCGAGTATGGTAATAATCGGCTCTTCTTTGTGGCTACGTACTTCCTCCTATCATTAGCATTAACTTCCCGGGGCATGGATTGTCTCCTACGATCCTTGCATCAACATGTAAAGTTGCTAGAAATCCCCATCAATACAACAAATTCTAACTTTTCCGTGTTTCGTTCATTGGACTATTATCATCTCGACAAGCCAACCTTCGAATTACGACTTCCATCGCTGCCACCTCTTTACAGTGTTGGAGAGGTTCATCACAGTTCGAAAGAAATATTTGCTGATCTGATTTCTAACAAAAAAATATTCACAGTTTAAAAGTCAATTATGATATGGTCGACTTCATGAAGAGACAAAGTTTTAGTAGCCTTTTAAATCCAAGCATTTAAAAAGTAACTCATAACCTATACCAAACTAAGTTTATGTGGATTTCATACAACCAGTTGGATTTTTTAAAAATAAAGAGAAACAGAAAATTGCTTTATCTAATGGACAAAGAAGGCGGATAAGGTAAATTGGAACCGAATGAACTGAAAATAACAATATGAATATGCATTATAATCTACGTCACATCTAATTAGCAATTAATAAGTACTATATTATTTTGATAGAAAGTTACCTGTTGCCCGTTGAAGAATACAACTTGAGTGCCAATATGTTTATCTAATGAACTACTCGAAGGAGCCCTCCCAGCGGTTGAAAAGTTTTCTATACCTGGCAAGTCACGCAACTCCAATACATGCAAATTACGCAACTCAACTTTGCCACATTCATCAGCTTGTCCAATCTCCCTCATTGAGTCGCAATCGATAACTCCGATCTCTTCAAGCTGTGGAGGTTCTCTCAGTAATGAAAGAGGAAACATAACTTCCATCTTACGACAACGTTCGACTCGTACTACTTTTAACGTACTGAACGACATGGAGGAGATATGATTGTGGGATATCTTCTCCATGTTGATGAGATCCTTGAGAACTAACGACTCCAACATCTTAAAAGCAGTGTCGGAAGGCCATTGGAGGATGTAATGGACTGAGGGACTATTCTCGACATGTAGATGCTTCAATTTTGGAAAACCTTTTGGGGATAACTCGCCAATACTTTTAGACCCGTTCAATCCATCCAAGTACATATCGTTAGTTTTATCCAAGGTAGTTCGTACACATCCTTTCTGGAGAATATCGTTCATTGGATTCAACTTGAGCTTCAATGCCGTTGATGCTTTGTACTCGCTTGACCAGTGCCGCGTACTGCCTATTTGGATTCTATACTTGGTTAATTTCTGTAGGTTTAAATCCTCAGGCAGGACACTCGGATCAGGAATTGATACATGTAGAACGCAGAGATTTATCATGTTATTCAACTCAATAAGACAGGCATTACTCGATGGAGTTTGCTCCATGGCATTCCATTGATCAAAGCTATTCTCCACGTACAACTCCTCCAATTTGATCAAGCTCCCTAGCACACCTGGTTCAATTACCTGAAGCCGTGAGCAATTTTTCAAGTCTAATAGCCTTAGCTCTACTAATTGCCCGATTTCTTTCGGCAATCGATGAATTTTGGAGTTCACAAAGCTGAGAATTTGTAGCCCTTTCAGGTTGCCAAGACTAGCTACATCATCTACGGAACAACCATCCAGACATAGGGTGTGTAAATTCTCCAAGAGTTGAAACGACAATGGCGAATGAACGAGATGTATCCCTGTGAGATTTAAGACCGCGAGTTTCCTCATAGAATTAAAATATGAGCCTGGAACATCAAGAGATTTGTTGTTCGCGAACAACAAAAACATCTGCAATTCGGGGTAATCTATTTCTTCAGGAAGCTCCTTCACGTCAACGTGGGGAAAGCATATTGCCCTACAACTTTTGAGCTTGTCCTTGGACAGCTTTGCGATAGACTCATCCTTCAACACAAGAAGAGGGTGATGTTTTGAAATGATCGAGACAACAAACTCACGAGCCAAGTCATGTATCTTGAAACCATCATCTTCTTCACTGTGTAACAACAGGGAGGAGTCTTGAAGAGTTTTGATCAGTTTGTTCAACCTATTTCTAGCATCGTCCATGCTACTTTCTTCTCCAAGTAACCCCAAACCAAAGCCGTACCTCACCAAATTTTCAAGAGAGGGCTTAGAGACACCATAAACAGCAATGAGTTGTAACAATGACTTCGCCTCCTCGGGTTTTATACGTTCATAACTTATTCGCAAAGTCTTGTTTATCTTCTCACCAGTTTCTTCGTTCCAGATTTGTTTCAAATCATCCTTACATGAAGAGTAACTAGTGTCTATAAAAAGTTTGGCTATTGCGACAATTAGGAAAGGCAAACCTGCACATATGCGGAGTGCTTCCTCCACCAAGGGTTTCAACTCAACTTCAACTTTGCCTCCCACCATCTTCTCAAACAATCTCTTTGCCTCTTCCTCCTTCAGCTCACCAAGGGGGAAGTCCCTGTCGCAGCGCATTTCCCTTCGCAAAACACGTTCATCTCTGGACGTCAATAGCAACTTGCATCCTCTCGCTTTGTTGTCAGGTCCGCAGGGAATGCCGACTTTGTCTAAGTCCAGCCTTTCCCACAGGTTGTCCAGTATTATGAGCACCATCTCCTTCTTCTTCTTCCTCTCCTCGTCATTTTCTTGTTTCGTTCTCTCTTCATCTTCCAACCTCTCGCGCAGAAGCTTCGCTCGCAAGCTGACATTCTCTTCCTTCTTTATGTCACTAAGGCCCAACCAGTGCGCGATCTCTCCTTGAATCCTCTTGATGTCCGGATTTTCTGACACGTCGGCCTTGGCGACTACATGGAACGAACCTTGTTCCCTTATTCTGCTTTCGACATCTTTCAAAAGGGTGGACTTGCCGACTCCGCCCATCCCGTAAACTCCGACCACGCTGTTGTTGTTATCGGCGAGAGCGTCCATGATGTTACGTATCATTGAAGCTCTGGATTCGAAGACGTCATCGTCGCTGGCAGAAGGAGCGGGGGCTATCACGGTGGTGGTCGACTGGACGACGACATCTTTGCCTTCTCTCCTGGCCGGAATCGGAGGAGCAGCGACATTCCCCGGAGTAGGATTGACGAAGGAGATGTCCCTGAATTCAGTGCATTCTCGAGCGAGTCGCTGAATGAGCTCGATCTTGTCCTTGGCCTTCCTGCTGAACTGATAGCGACAATTGGGGTCGGGAAGAGTCCCGTAGCAGCAACTCTTGCTCGGCTTTTTGAACTCTCCCAACAGCTCTTCCGCTTCCTTCAAGGCCTTCTCTGCACTTTCGTGCCACTCGGTGACTTGACTGTAGACCATCCGAAGGTTGTTTCTGGCCACTTCGACGTCATTCTGGATCCTCTCAGCCTCGTACTCCAGCTTCCCGACTTCCTTCTGAAGATCCTGGGCGTAGCTCTTGGAGGAGATGACGTATCCGAATTGGCGCTTGACGGGATCAAATACCCACTTCAAGACATCCCACCCAATGGAAACAGCAGAATCCATCGACATTTTTGCTTGATTTTTTTCTTATTTTCGAGAAAGAAAGAGCGGTAAAACGTGGAGACCGAGAGAGAGAGAGAGAGAGAGAGAGAGAGTGATGAAAAAGAGCAGCAGGTAGTGAAGAAGGAGGAGGACGACGGTTTGGCCGAGGAAAAGAAAGAGCGAAACAGAGCAAGATTGATTGAGAGACAAAGTATGACAAATCAACGGGTGAGCTTCAGTTCTGGAGATCCAACGATTTAAGGAAAAAAAAAAAAAAGTCCGCTGTCTGTTCCTTCTATCAAGCCACCAACGTGGACCAAAGTATAAAAAGTCTCCTTCCTTTCCTCCAATGTGAAGTGGTCATGCACTAATTAATTTCTAATTCGTGTTCACGGCTAGGTGACATCATGTCTTGACTTTTCATGTATCATATTCCGAACTTTCACGGGTTTATTAACAAAACAGACAAAGTCATCAGGGCCGTTCTCTTTTTTTTTTTTTTATTCCTTTGTAATTAAGTTGATATGGACCTTTTGCATAGTAACTACCTAATATATGGAGAATAAGTGCACAAACTAGGAAAAACAAATTACCATATGAAGTTAGCATTTTCTTAGAGCAAGCAATTATTTTCGCTATGATCCACAGGTGTGGAGTTTAAGCCAATGAAATATCCTGCAAAACCGATTAAGCTCATGCCTTGGCTTGTGTTGGTGGGTCTAACTCAAAACAGCTTGCACACAACTTGTGGGATTCAAACGGGCGATTCCCTAGTTCCGAGCTAAAAATTACTTGTAATAAATTTGAATGTGTCTCACAACTCAGAAAGAATTCGCGTTCAAGGATGCAAGGTGCCCTGCTTTTTCAGGCATTGCTCCAACCAACTGCATCAATCCTGGAGTAAAGCAAGCATGACGTTTTTGACTAAGTCAAAACAATAAAGTCATGAGGCACATATTTCTTGTAATTAGGTTGATAAGTATAATCTAGTTTTTTTTTTTTGGTCGAAATAAGTATAATCTAGTTAGTAGTGCATAAAATTCAATTTTCTCGTCGCATCCGGGAAAACCAAAAGCCCCTTTGTGGTTGGTCAGTTCATCCTTAAGTACTTTTTTCTATATTTTAAGAGGGGCTTCCATCATCAACTGATTTAACTATAAAATTAGATGTTTGCCATTGAAAAGCAACCTGTACCGATCAATTTCTAATATACTGATAAGGTTGCATATTACTCTAAGTATATGCTACTTGTACTTGTTAAATGTATCTATCATAGGGATAAATGACTTTCATACATGGTAAACTTTCACATGTTGTAAAGACATCCGTTAATAGCAAAAACATGTTATTTTCAGTGCTATTTCCGTTTTATCAATGCAATATCAACAAAAATCAATCAATCAAACCAGATAAAGATTAACCGAAAGAAAAGCAAAAAAAATAAAATATATTAATTTAGATTTCTTTTGTTTTCACGAAAAATGAATGATTTAAAAAATATCTTCCTAAAGATGATCACTTATATCGCTCATAAAAATGAAAGAATAAATAATACTTTTTATCATTCGCGAAAATATCCATATATAAATTGTCGTCGACGATAAGAATATTTTCAATTAGCTAATTAATTCCAACCATACAGATAATCATATTTTAGAAAATGTTTTTTGAATTTTTCATTCTCTGTGAAACAAAAGGAGCCTCAGGTTGAAAACATATTTTGGGGCAGTTTTAATGAGGTATGTGACGCCCTAGAAATCCGACCCCGGTGAAGTCCCTGAATTCGATAAAAGGAATTAAGATCGAAATTTCAGTCGTTAAATTATATTGGATCAAAAGGACTGAAGACACGATGTTTGGACGAATTCTGAAATTCAGTCAGTTTAGATTAGGTTCGAAATTCCTAGTCGCCGTAAATTAGGATTTCAATCCTCGCGACCCGAGCCTAATCCCGACCGAGCCTAACCTATGAAATTACCAAAATACCCTTCGTCCGTTGTACCGAAAATTCGTTTCAGCCCCGATTCGCCAAAAGACCGTTTTGCCCTCGGATATTTGCAAATAGGACAAAATTTCCCAAAAGTCCTTGTGGGCCCCTCAACTCCATCAGCCCACTCTCTCTCTCTCTCTCTTCTCTCTCTCTCTCTCTCTCTCTCTCTCTCTCTCTCTCTCTCTCTCTCTCTCGCACGACGCTTCCCCCTCCCCTGCTCTTTTTCTTCTTCTTCTTCTTGGGTCATTTTTGGCCGACCACCACCTCAGCCGGCACCACCACGCCCAGCCACGACCTCCAGCAGACCGCCACCACCATCGTCGACCTCCCTGGCACCGCCGTTGGCCGTCGGCAGCCACGAAACCGCCGCGACACCTCCAGCCCTGTTTTCGGACCCCCTGACCCGAGGAGACCCAGGCCGTCCCCGGCCGTTCGCGGCGTCGCCACCACCACCCACCACCTCGGCCAAGTCCCTCAGCTTCCTCTCGACCAAGCCGAAGCCACCCCACCGCCGATTAGCCACCGGAGCCGCCGGAATCAGCCACGAAATCGCTGGTGCCCTGTTTTAGGGCTCGGTTTGTGTTTTCTTCGATCCGGCCGTTCCGCCGCCCACCGCCGTGCACCGCCACCACCATCAGACTCCCCGACCTCCCTTCCACCTTCCCCAAGCTCGGCGGAGCTCGCCGCCGCGCGTGGTGGCCGGAGGACCGCCCGCAAGTTTCCCCTGTTCTCGGCCGCGAAGACCCTGTTTCGCGCCGGTTCTGTGTCGCGGCTGTTCCGCCGCTCCCGGCCGCCGCCTCTGGCCGGTCCCGAAGGTTGCCCTCGACCCCTAGGTAAGATCCCCGGCCTTGGCCGGCCTCGTCCCGGCCCGTGGGGCCGTGAATCGCCGGAAATTCTCCCGGTTCCCCTATTTAACCCTGCTGGCCGGTTCTGTTTTAGGCCGTCGCCGCTTGCCGGAGCGTCGCCGTCGTCGGCCACCTGTCCCGTTGACCTCGCGAGGCTTCCTTGAGGCATTCCCGAGATTTTAGGTTTTTGGGCCGCCGCCGCCGCCGTCGCCGTTCGCCGTCGTCGGCCGTTGAGACCGCCCGAGCTCAATTTGATAGTGAGTTGACCCTAATCCTTGGTTAGGGCGCTAATTGCGCCTAGGATTAGTCGTTTAGTCAATTGTGGTATTTAGGTACACGATCGGGGCCGGTCTAAATAGAAATTGGGATTAGGATAAATGGCCGATCGATTTGTTTAGCCGGACTGATTAAATTGTCTGTGACTAGTTGTTGTTAGAAAATTATTGATTGATTGATTGGGCAATGGATTGCCGATGTTTGATCGTGAGCGAGCGATAGGCTAGAGACGAGCGAGCGATCGACAACGTTAAGTCGGATTGACTAATAAATAATTATTGCATGAACTCGAGCCTTTATGTGGCCTAATCAGACTGACGGTTCGGGTTTGTGTGAATTGCCTTGTTGGATGCTGTGATTGATTAGCTGGAATGATTGTTTGGCGTCGATCGTTGATTGGGGGTTAATCGCCTTGTGTGTGGTGACTAGTGGTTAGTATGCATTTGCATATGATCGTGTGCGAAGTCAAAATACATATTTTGGCACGAAATTGGCATTTGGCCAAAGTTTTTATATGCCTGAGTGAGCATCCGGCCTTAACCAAAGATAATGAAATGGGTTGATTGCTGGATGTGGGATGTATGGTCATATGACGAAAAACGATGATGTTCCTGGCAAGCTCGTGTTCTATGATTTGGACGGAACCATACGACTTGCCAGAAGCACGACAACTTTGATTCGGTGTTAACTAGTACGGATGCAGAGTTGGTCGGATGCCGGTCGCAATGGATGTTGGACCGACGCCCCGTATAGGGATGCCTACTTGCTGGTGCCGTGCCAGACGCACTGGATACACCGCTTGTAGTAGTCGTTGCCGAGAGTAAAGGAACGTAGCCCAGTTTTACCGGTAGAACGCTGGATCACACTGAGGTGTTGGATCGCGTTATGTGTGAGAGTCGAATCACGCCCTCTTTCGCGTAGATCCTCTCATGTGCCGGTGGCGCGATCATCGTTAATAAAAGAATTGAGTGTAATGTAACTTCGTACATGGGTAAGTGTGAACGTATCCCGACTACGACGTTTGGAATGGGACGAATGGAGTAGGAAGATGGAAGTTCATACTCACTTGTGTTCGAGTTATTATTGTGTCGTGTGCATTGTCCTGGTGAATATCATGTGCATACTAGTGGATGTAATGCTGTGATTGAGTGACTGATTGACGTTGACTGCTGAGTCATGTCGAGCATTGCATTATGTATGGCTGAAGCTGGTAAATGTGCATGTGGATGATGGTTATATTGACACTGTGGATAGTTGCTATATGTGCATGTGTGATTTGTGAGCTTCGGTTAGGACGCCCTGGGCGAATCAGTTTCCTAACCGAGCTTAGGTTTGATTCACTGAGATTTATTCTCACCCCGTCGTGGGATAACATTTTCAGGTCCCATGTGACGGAGCCTTGTGGATGCCAAGAGTTGGCTGTTGGAGTAGTCTATTAAAGAAAGTGAGTAGTTGACCTCACCTGACCAAGTGACCTGATTGAGGTTTTGTCTAGTCGCCCCGAAGTATGGGGTTGTGTACATTCGTTAGTATGAATAAGGTCTTGATTGGTTTGCTGATATGTATTAATAGGGATTTTCATTTTGTGAATGTCGTTTGTGACTGCCTACTTTGCTATCCCTGTTTGTTTATGCTGTCAGAGAGTTAGAACGTTTCCGCATGCGTAGTTAAGTGATAGGTCGATAGCGTGCCTGGGAAGCTATCTCTATGACCTCGTGGCGATTTGGCAAGGGATGTCGCGGGCTCGAGAGTCGGGGCGTGACAAGGTAGTAGGTTAGCTTAAATTCGGGTTTTTTTTTTCAATTTAATTCAAAAAAAATATTTACGAAATTAGGTAAAGAAAAAATATATTTACAGATTTAGGTCTTGCTCGGCAGTTGTAGTGCCGAGCAAGGCTTGCTTGGCACTTAACTGCCAAGCAAAGCCATTTTAATTTTTTAATTTTTTTAAAAAAGAAAACAAGAAAAAACGATTTGGGGAGTTTTGACCTATTTTCGTAAATTTTTTGACCCAAATTGGAAAAAAAAAAAAGAGCGTGGTGGATTTTGTGTAGATTGAGCAATGCATTTTTATTTTATTTTTTTAACTCAAGTCGTGTACCATGATGACGCGCCTCATATCCGAGGAAAGCGAACGAATGAGCGAGGCGAGGGGGCCGCGGAGCGACTAGGTGGCGTCGAACAGTTATGATCTTAAATTCCTTCGAGGACATTTAAAATTCAAGAAAAGAATACAATTGAAATTCAAAAAGGTTTACTGAAGTGTATGGAAGAAGCTTGGGGGCGAGTCCAACAGTTATGGCCATCAACATCTGAATTAGATATTCTGAATATAGCAATACATGCCAAGATCTATGTCTATCATACTCTAAGGTAGAGCCGGCAATATGGGTCGTGGACCCATTTTTTAACTCAGATTTAATGTGCTCAACTTTAAATGGGTAACTCGTTTTGCGTAGAAATGGGCTGAAATGGGCTAAGATGGGTTGAGAAAAGTTATGGCCCAAAAAACAGGTTAAAATATGGGCTACTTAAGTGACCCATATTTTAACCCATATTTTCCATGAAGCCAACCCTAACTCTCTCGACTTTCCTTCATCTTCATTTCACTTCGCTTCCTCCATTTGTGTCTTCTTCACCGAGACGGCGAGACCAAGAGTGACGAACACGGAGACGTCGGAGAGGAAGAACTATTTTTCTGAGCTGTGACTTCAATAAGCGGCGCGCCGCCACATTCTCCTGGACACTGGCCATCGCCTCCGTGAGATCCCTCTCCCTCCGCCTCGTCTCCACCCTGATCCACTCGATCTCCTTCGACTGGGCAGCGGTAAGGCCGTCGACTGAGGAGTCAAGGAAACGGAAGAGGAGCGTGGGCTTGAAGTCGCCGATCTATAGGAATGTGCGCTCGAAGGCGGTGAGCCACGGGGTGGACTGTTTTTCTTAGTTACTATCGAATCATCGACGATTTGATTTCAAGGTGCGTGTGTTTGATTTTAAGGGTTTCTGATGAGGGGTTGGGTTTCAGTGGATCTAGCGCCTCTGAAATTGATTTTGGGCATTTCTTGATCGTAGATTCGCAGGGAGTTGTT
Organism: Rhodomyrtus psidioides; assembly: GCA_021437785.1. Lineage (NCBI taxonomy): Eukaryota > Viridiplantae > Streptophyta > Magnoliopsida > Myrtales > Myrtaceae > Rhodomyrtus > Rhodomyrtus psidioides. The sequence goes on along the minus strand of JAILYB010000003.1, from coordinate 12,542,040 downwards.
CGAGCCGTGCACAAGTCTGTGCAATCTATGTTTTAGGAGACTCTTTAAATGTCTCAATTAGTTTATTGTAGTTGTAATTTGCACTTGATATACCGATGCACATTGATGTAAGAGTTTCCTTATTTTTTGTACATCTCACATTCTGTTTCAGGGATTTATTTGGTGAATGGTCTGTAGTTTTTTGTTCCAAACTATCTTCCAAATACTTAAGGTTGGATTGTCTTGTGTATATTCGAAAATGGTAAAATATTTGTGGACCCCTTTTTTTTTTGCTTTGTTTTTCTCAACTCATTTATAACTTGTTAAAAAAATGAGTTACCCATAAGAAATTGAGCTTATTATTAAGTTCGTTATCAGTATTTTAATTTATAGACTTTTACATTTCTTATTTCATTTATTAATTTTTTCTACTATTTAATTTATTTTTCTAATTTGATGTGAAGGCTTTATCTGCATAATATATAAGCTTAAAGTGGGATAAATGGATGGATATTGGTTTTCCTAGAAGTTAAATATGTTCTGATAATATGGGTCGGGTATGGGTCGGGTATGGGTCGGGTCGGGTATGGGTCATTGATTTTGCACTAAGTGAATATGGGTCAAAACGGGTTAAATGGGTCAATATGGGTCGGACCATATTCGACCCGACCCAAACCCGACCCGACCCACCCATTTGACACCTCTACTCTAAGGTCTAAGTTAGTAACATCTTTTAATCGAAAAGAAGAAGAAGATAGTAACATCTATTTGGTATTTGCTCTTTCGAGCTCCACGAAACATCATCACTTATTCATGTACAACGAAAACGAGGCGGAACTTACATATGGTCATTTTCTTTTATAGCCATCATTTTTACAAGATGAAAAGTAGATTTCATTTGAGAATTGATTATGTAATAATTAAAGTCTATTTTGGAACATAAATAAAATAAATAACGATTAATTAAGTGTTATTATGAGATTCACTCTTTTCAGAATCTGTTATCTCACGGTGTATTGTTATTCTTACAAATACCCAAAGACTGTTAGGCTAGCAAAGTCTCGTTACATTTCCGTAGACAGCATATCTCTCTATACCGGAAGCAAAGAGCGAGAAAACGGAGAGACAGAGAGAATGATGACACGGATGCTGGAGAAGAAGAGGAGGAGGAGGAAGAAGGATTGTTCTGGCCAAGAAAGGATGAGGGATCAACGGCTAAGATTTAGTTCCGGCGATCCAACGACCTAGAGCCTTAAGAAGGACACAAATGCCACGCCGCGGAGGAAGAAAGAGAAAGAGGAAGTTGAATGAATGGTAGCAGACTGCTCCATCCACGTCGTCACTTGGCCAAAATAAAATTTAAAGAAAGATGGCTGCCACTGTCAAGTCGGTAGATCATTGTAATCTCAATAAATGTTGACTATTACTTGAAAATAAGTCTTGATTTTTCTTGTGTGTGCCGGCTGGGGACGAGTGCAATAATAGTCATGACTTTGTTGTGATGTGAGTCTTTGACTTTAGTCTTGACCACACGTGTCCCCATATCTATGTTGACAGTTTTTTTTTTTTTTGTGATAAAAAGTAACCTCATCTCCTAAAAAAATCTCTCCATTTTAGATACAGACTCTATTTATTCCGAACTTTATTTTGTCTCAAAAAATTTTCAATTTTAGATTCAGTCTCAAATTTATTTTGAACTGAAAATACCATAACTTTAAGCTCAGTCTCAAATCTATTCCGAATTTTTTTTTATTTAAGAAAAAATTATCAATTTTTATTCTAATCTCAATTTTGCCCAATTAGCCCTTTGTCTAAAAATCACTGTTAATCATCTCTAATTTTCATATCCTAAAACGGTTTCATTTTGGAGGACTTCTTTATTGGGGCATAATCATTATCCACATGAAAATGCCACATCCCTCCGTATCTATCGTCTTATTACTTTGCTAATGCGAATTTTTTTTTTTATCGATGTAAAAATATAGCGTCAAGCTTGGATTAGATCACTAGGTATACATTGCAATTTGTGATTTTTTAGATAAATTGAAATTCGAAATGGATTTGAGATTGCAAATAAAAGGTTTTTTTTTTTCGAGAGAAAATTTAAGTTCGGGCCAATGGTAAGTGGATGGACGTACGCATAGTGATACGAAGTATATAACATGCACAAAGTACAACATGGCCCTTGGTGTCAGATGCCGGTTGTATCAGCGATGACTTGGACTTGAAGTCTTTTTCACACTCTTCATCTACAGTGCATAGTAATGGTGGGACAGTATCTTGACTTTTCTCCGAACGCAAAGCCTTCGATGAAGGGTCTCAACTCCAGGTTTATTGGAATGAGGGGGCTCCAATAACGTGTGTTATTTTTTATTTTTAATAAAGGGTGATGGAGAGAAATATATGATGCGTCTTTATAGATAAACATTATTCTTTTTTCTTTTCTCAGTGAGATGTTTCCTGAAATGTCCATAATTTTCAGATTTTGGTGATAGAAACACAACTTTTTCATTGATGGCTAGTATCTGAAATCCAACAATTTAGGAACGAAAACAAAATTGATGCAGAATATGAAGTTCAATTTAGGGCATAATTATACACCAGTCAATTTCTCGAGTATAGGAATGGACAATTTTCTGTATTATTGTTCCTTTAATGGACCAGTCACCATCATCAATATCCATATCTCCGTCCTTTCCTCCATCACTAATGGACAAACATTAATGAGATATCCATTCTTTCTTCCTTTCCCACCGCTAATGTACTAGTCCTAATCCATCCTTTCATCCTTTCTTCCAGGGTTAATGGAAAAATACTGATTAGATACCACTCCTAGACCTGCTCATTGCACAAGTCAATGAGATCATATTTAAAATACAGAAGCAACGTCATAATTAAGCTAACTGTTAGATTAGAATGTCAATTGTAATTGTTACATTAGACGTAACTTCAATTAGAATTGATAGATCAGAATATTTATTGAATACTGCTGCTCCGTACTTGATAAAGTTAATAAGGAAAACGATTGTGAACGGCAACTGACATTGCTTCGTGGTCCCTCGTTCTAATTCTAGGTATCACAAATGCTTGGGTCCGATTGGAGTCTTTACTTGTAACATTCATGTTCCAAATGGTGCAGTTTTTTATGCTTTGAAAACCATACAGTTATTTGCAAGTAGAATTATATATTTTTCATAATCTATAAAACCTAATTATTGTATTTTTCTATTTTTTTGGGAAGAGAAAACACAGAAAAATGTACCTAAAAAGTCTAAACATATAGAACAAGTCAGCTATAGAAGTTTGACAAAAATGATGATGAAATCTTTTTGGAATCACTCTTGCATAGTCCGAGTTCATGACAATCATTCTAACAACATTGTCAATATGAATATTAATCTTAAGGAAGGAAAATGAATTTTGTTGAAATGGATGATTTTTTGCATTATTATTACTCCTTTTGCTTGACTAATCACCATTGACAATGTGTATTCTCCATCCTTGTCTTCGTCATTGATGGACAAACATTGATTGTCTACTAGTATTTTCGTTCTTTGTCTACCGTTAAAGGACAAATATTGATTAGATACCAGTCCGAAACCCGCTTCTTGTGTGGATCAATGAAATCATGTTAACGCAATAGAAGTAGCATTATAATTAAGCTACTTGAACAGGAAAAAAAATTGAAGTTAAGATGGAAATAGCTCTAAAAAGCAACATAGCCATGTTATTTTTATTTATATTTTGAATAGATTACTGACATACTAGATGCATACCACGAGGAAGAAAGATGAGATCGATACGGACTATAAAGTTTGGTAACATAATCTTAGTTTAGGCCTTAACTAAACACCAATCGATTCTTTAGGTAAAGAAATGGACGATTTTCTGTATTATTGTTCCTTTAGTGAGCCAATCACGATCACCTTTGTCCATGTCTTCATCCTTTCCTCCAACTCCAATGGATAGACATTGATAATGTATCCATCCTTTCCCACCGCAGATTGTCTTTTCCTTTTCCATCGCTATTGTAATAGTCCTAATCCATCCTTTGCATGGTTTCTTCCACCATCAATGGACAAGCATTGATTAGGTACTAGCTAGTCAATTGTGATTGTCACATTAGATGTAATTTCAATTAGAATTGTTAAGAGCATAACTTCTAATGAAATGAAATTTTTTCCGCTCTTTATTAACATTTTTAACTGGTTTGCTTTCTTAAATTCTGATGCTATGTACAAGACAAAAATTAATCTGGGAAAACATAGTGATTCACAACTGACATTGCTTCATGGTCCCTCATTATAATTAATTAAAAATTGATATGGGATCCATTTTTAAATAAATTATGGTTTATGTTGTCAATGGTAAGTGAACATGGACGTACGCATAGTGATACAAAGTACAACATGGCCCCTGGTGTCAGATGCTAGTTGTATCAGCGGTGACTTGAAGTTTTTTTCACACTCTTCCTCTGCAATGTATAGTAATGGTGGGACAGTATTATGTATGACTATTCTCGGAACACCAAGCCTTCCCTTCACCAAGGGTCTAACTCCAGATTTTTCGGAATAAAGGGAGATCAATAATGTGTGCTAATTTTAATAAAGGGTGATTGAAAGATATATTTGACGGGTATTTATACATAGACATTATCTTTTCTTTTCCCAGTGCGTCAAATTTTGTTTCTTGAAATATCGACAATCGTTTGATTTTTGGTGACAGAAACACAACTTTTTGCTGGAATTATTTGATTATTGATGGATTAGATTTAGCATCGGAGATCCAATAATTTAGAGTCTTAGCAAAGACGCAAACCATGAGGAAGAAAAAGAAGATTGACATAGACTATGGAGCTTAGCTTAAGGCTTAATTGTACAACGTCAATTTCTTTAGTGTAGGAATGGATGATTTTCTGTATTATTGTTCCTTTAAAGGACCCGTCATCATCATCAATGTCCATGTCTCCGTCATTTTCTCCGTCACTAATGAACAAACATTGATGAGATATCCATCATTTCATCCTTTCTCCCTACTAATGTACTAGTTCTAATCCATCATTTCATTCTTTCCTCTATTGTTAACAGAAAAATATTGATTAGGCACCAATCTTAGACCCGCGTCATATTTAAAATATAGAGTTAACATCATAATTAAACTAATTATTAGATTGGAATGTCAATTGCAATTGTTAAGTTAGGTGCAACTTGAATTAGAATTGATAGACCGGATTTTCTAAGGAAATTATGTAATCTGCGTATTTAATCTGTATGCAGCGACCCAAGATACACACGTATAGATACACAAATCCATGTTCCATCCATAGAGTTAAAGAACTAACGCACCTTATTTTGGATTCATCGTTCTTGATGCGGAATTGCGAGAATCCGACGCTTAAGAGCTTCTCCTCTATGAACCCCCTTGATCACTAGCTTCAATGAGACGGCCCCTCACTGTCGTTTCTGACGATTTCTATATGTGAGGTTATGTGGACATTATGGTTTAGATGAGGGACTTAAGCACTATTTATAGAGAATGAACCCTACCCCCTCATCAAGGATAAAGATATCTCGGCCTATACTATCCAGCACCATATCCTACTTGAATTAGGAAACAATATATCTCTTCCTTATTAGACCAAACAATAATTACAGTAACAATTAATAAAGCCCACAATTGAATATTAAAACGGAATATTCAAACATTCTCCCACTTGGGCTAAATTAGTTGAAACTGTACTGTATATGCGCATCTTTATATTGGTTTAGAGATATTTCCCAATAGTCAATCCGATCCCATAAAGTCTTAAGCACCGAACCATGCCAGTAACTGCATCAGAAGACACAGAGCCATCCACGATCACAAATGCTCTTAACTCTACTGATATGGATTTTATATGGTAGTATGGCAATCGGATAACATCTCAAATAATAGAGACACCTTATATGTTATCCCCCTTGTCAGTCACCATTCTCTCACATTATGTGTCGCAAAACCGGATGTGTCACGAGAGAACATCTTTGTAGTTCCAACGAACCAACATATGTCTTACCTTTATAGTTAACTATACTTTACGTGTAACAAGACATATGCTTTTGGCTAAAATAAATAAATGCCCCAGCCATTACTCAAGGTTTACACGATGCCTTGAGATTTTCAACTGATATATGTATTCAACTCCTCATAATCATTATAGCTTTATTGCATGCAATGGAGTTGATACATATCTAGATGTTACAAAATGTAACAAACACAGATGTGAACTTTATTAGAGCAAATATCGAATGCAGCTCCCACTGAACAACATCATCTCATGATGCTTACTCAACCCATCAATTAACACGTCATATTAGCATCCCACGATACTTTTATATTTGTGACGTGTCATCTAAATGTGTATGAGAAGAGTCCTTAAGTTAGTGAGTCTGCAGCCTTATCATCTGTGTAATAAGCTCTACTGTAGTGCCACCCTTTCATCTGTTACCTTTATGGTAAAAAAAAATTGACCGCTAGATGTTTAGACCCTTTGCGACTCATTATGTTGTTAATGAACAACACTGCAGAATTATAGTCACAATACAACTGCATGGGTCTATCCACAAAGTAAATACGGTCAACTCTTTAATGATATTCCGGAGCCAAATAACCTGAATAGCAGCCGACAAGCATACTACAAACTCCGCTTTCTTGATTGAGGGTTACATATATTTCTGTTTACGCTTTTCTGTAATACTGCACTTTTCTTTTGACACATAAATGTCTGTAGTTGTCAACTTCGCATTATCCTAATAGCTAACAAAGCCTAAATCCGAATGCCCTACTAGCTGTAGGTCCTGAATATGTTTGTAAATTAGCATACAGTCTTTTGTCATTTTTAAGTACCTCAAAACTTTCTTAGCAGTTATCCAGTGAACATGTCTTGGATTTAACCAATATTTGCTTAGAAGTCTCGTTGCAAAAGCAACATCTGATTTAGTGCAAGCTTTAGCATACCCGATACTTTTAAGTGCACTCTGATATGGTACATTCTTTATTTGGGTTTTCTTGATAGCTTTATGAAGACACTATGACAAATTCAGTCTATTGCTCTTAATGACAGGAGTAATTCCTGACTTGCAACACTTTATACTAAATACAATCAATATATGTCCTCTAGAGTTAACCCAATATGTGGTGAGAACAATCCATATGGATCTCAATGCCTAGGACAAATTACTCCTTAGTAAGATCAATCATGTCAAAATATTTTGACAACATCTGCTTCACCTTATGCAGTAATTCAAGAAAACCACTTTCAAGCAAGATATCGTCTACATAAGACACAAGAAAAATAAATTCCTCCCACTGATCTTGTAGTATATACTAATTTACTTTATTCTTGAGAAAACATGATAAAACTACAATACTATGAAACTTCAAGCCACAATTGTCTAAAAGCTTACTTGATCCCATAAAATAGACTTTTCAGTCTAGAATCTCCATGGAAATGATCAAACTTTATTCCATGATAACTTTATGAGATTCTTCTTTCTTTATGCACAAATTTATCTGCATCATCTGCTGCAAAACCTTCGGGTTACATAAAAAGACTACCTCGAAGTATCCAATTAAAAAGAAGTTTTAATATCTGTATATTAAAGCTCCTTATAATAATGCGCTATAAATACTTTAATCACTCCGAAAAAACTCTTTATGAGAGACTGAATAAAAATTATTTTAAGTCAACTCATTCTTTACGAGTGAAAATTTTGGCTACTAATCTGTTTTAAACTTCTCAAATAAAACACTGATCAAAATATAATTGGATATAATAAGGTAGACAAAAACTTTTATCTGAAATTCATTTAAGTTTTACAAACCCAATTGCAGCAGATGAATTTGTGACCTTGAGGCATACTAATAAGCTTTCAAACACCGTATGTTTCATAGTCTGTATCTCGTTCACCATGCACCCAATCATAATTATAATTAAGAACAAGAAATAGCAACTGCATAAATTACTAGATCATTTTCACAGTCGATATTGTAGCCATACTCTTCTGGATAGACTATACAGTATGACCTGATACAACTGATCGTTGATACAACCAACCGATCGTCTCCGTCTGATAGATCTTTTAAGATGAGCTACTTTAACCTTTATTCTGCGCTTATAGGGGTCTGATAAACTTCATCATGAATTGTCTTAATAACAAGAACATGAACCCCAACAGAATCATACTGTAATGTAGAATGCTCCATGATCATCTGTATAGACAGAGAAAAACGATACAATTGTCCCTACCATACTGTTACCTTTAATAGTCTGTGAGCAACTACCATTATTCGGCTATATAAGCTCCAGCAATTTAGCTATATGTAATTCCACAATTCTTGTTCCTCATTTGGGATGATAAATCAATACCCCTTTAGATGATATGGGTAAGGCACGAAGTAAAACCGAGTGGTTCTGGAGTCCAGCTTATTCTAATGTTGGATTATGTAACTTTATTTCTGCATGAACACCTCAAACTTTAATATGGTTCAAACTAGATTAACGTCCAGTCCATGACTCAAAGGAAGTCAATGAAATATTTTGATAGAAACATAATGGGTTATTTTTTAAAGTTTTACCCCACAGAAAAAACATATAAATTGATTTTACATATCATACTCGTCTTCATATCCGTATGGTGTGATTTTTCCTTTCAGTCACACCTTTCTATTGAGGAGTATCGGGCACAAAATCACAACCCAGAATCCTCTCAAATACTTGGCAAATGGCTCTTTAAGCTATCCAGCATTGCCATGTCAATCATGATACTCACCACCTTAGTCAAAACTGACATTTTTTTTTATAATAAATTTATCGATTATAGTCAGAAATATGTTGAACTTGTCACGGAAATAAACCTTTTCTTTAACCAAGTATGAAAAATATATAGAGAAAAATCATCATTTAAATGTGATAAAAAAACTCTACACAATATTACCATATAGGATCCACTTATACCAGTATAAATGACCTTCAATAGGTCATAACTATCAACTACAGTTTCACCATTTATCTTAGTTATCTTATATCTGCTTCAATCTACGCATGTGTCTAGGTCACCTTTAAGAGTGAGCAGAATGCTTGCCTTTATCTGTCTTTTCACTCTTTCTTTACTGATGTGACCAAAAAATTTATTCCATAATGCGCATGATTGTTCCTTAGGTAGATAAATTTTGTAAACAACTTTTCAGCTGTATAAGTGACGTATAATTCATTGGGAGATAAACATAATCTGTACAATTCATTGGACATAGAACAGTAACCAACTTTATTTTAAAAGAAATAGTAATTGTTTTATTTGAAATCCCAAAAAATGAGTAACTATGCATGTCCATACTTGATACGGAAAATAAATTCCGTCTTTAAGAAGAGTACATAAAATATGTTTCATAATGTCACAATAAAACTAGAATCCGGAATGACATTCCCATCAATTTAACGTCAACTTTATAATTGTTTCCATAATGAGCTTGATTCAACATGATTTGGTACCTTTAAGTTTATGAATTCCTATATGGTAAACGCAACACAATATGTCGCACCACTATCTAGCCATCACATAACCAGATGAGGCCTAAGATAGAATGAATTCACAAACCAATACCAAAAATCATTACTTTATGCTCATACTTAGATAACCAAGTCTTTGTATTAACTGTAGTCTTTCTTTATGTGAACTTTCTTCTTGTAAAAGAAGTAACAATCACCATCTTTTTCAAAGGATGATTTTCATGGATCCAAATCATCAGAATGACCGGTGGTTTAATATAATACTTTATGAGTATGATTTTAGAACTGTTCAAAATATAATTTCATCAATTTTAAGACGTAATCCTTAATCTTAATAGAACCATTATACTTGATGTTGATGAGTCATTGTAGATATTTACCACTCTTAACAATAAATGAGATATAATTTCAAAACTTTCAAGGCTTCCTTTATTTACTTAGCAGTGCAGTTAACTGGCAGAAAATATTTTTGAAGTGTTCTTTAATGGATCGCTTCATATCAAATAAGCGAATCCAATCACTCTTTACCAAATAAGCACATAATGCTTTTAAAAATTCTCACTAATGAAAGTGAGAACTACAGGGTCTTTCTTGACAAGAGTAATGCAAATATTTACCAATCCTTGCAAACAGATAACCCCCATTCAGTTTTTAATGAATCTCAATTCTCAATGTTAACAGAGTTGCCGTTCACAAAAACAGTGACTAAAAATAATCAATGTTTTTAATTAGCATAATGTGAAATTTCACCTTGAGAGATACATACATCATCACATAATCACCTTTGGGCAGAAAACATGACATGCAGTTGTATACTCCCTACATTACAGCGGCCATGAGAACTTATTTCAATCTTCGTTAGTCACCATATTTGGGTGTATGACATCACTTAGACTAATCAATCCTCAACCATATGCTGTACATGTAACCCTCCATGCAAAAATACGCAATTACCTCCTTTGAGAGTATAACTACGCATTAAAACAGGAGACATCCCAATATTTTGTATAATGTTCTTTATTAAACTCAACTAAGTGTGCCGCTTTGGTGGTCACAACCCAATTGAATTTACCTGAAATTAGGATATAACTTTATATTTCACATTTACTGTATGCATGTAATTTCAGAAATTAGGGGCAATCATCTCAAAATTACACACTGCTAATTTACATCGATACTATCGGCAATACATGTCAAACCATAAACATGTAATAAATAAAAAATTTCCACATAATTCCACGTGATACTTTCATGTAAGCCTGTACCTGTATTTCACAAATCCTTACAGAAATACCAGAAAATACTTCAAAAATACCCCAAAATACCCTCGTATTTGGCGTTCCGTACGTATTTCCATCCATGAAAATACCAAACATGAAAAATAAATGTACCATCCTGTAGAGCATGAGCATACGAGTACGCCGGTACCTGGAACACCTCCATCGGAGCTCACACGCGCCCTCACGCGCCGCCTGAAGCTTCGGCGCGTGAGGCTCACGTGCAGACACGTGCCGCGCACGTGTTCTGTATGTTCAGCCGGTTCTGAAATTGGTCCGACCGGCTCTACCGGTCCGACCGCTACCATGAACCGGTTTGGCGAACTCGGTCGAGGCGATCCGGTCGAACTGGTCAATGACCAGTCCGACCGGAAGGTCTGACTCAACGGTCAACCATTCCGGGTTGGGGCAACGGATCGGGTTGGGTTCCGGGTCGGGTCGGGTCTGCACCCGGCCGAACGACGTCAGATGACGTCATCCCGCACGTGTCATGCACGTGCGGGCCTGGGTCCGCGCGTGATGGTACGTAGGGCGCGTGGCCGCCACGCGCCCGATAGCCACCGGCGAGTGGTGGCATGTGGCGGCGCGTCCGGTGGCTTTTGGCGGCGATCTTTATATGGTTTTGCTCGTCTCGTCGAGCCCTTTCCGAATATATAATTTTCTTTGAATTTCGATAAAAATAAAATTTCGAAAATACAACGGGAACGCGATTCGTGACCTAATACGCGCGGCTCTGATACCACATGTAATCTGCGTATTTAATCTGTATGCAGCGACCCAAGATACACACGTATAGATACACAAATCCCTGTTCCATCCATAGAGTTAAAGAACTAACGCACATTGTTTTGGATTCATCGTTCTTGATGCGGAATTGCGAAAATCCGACGCTTAAGAGCTTCTCCTCTATGAACCCCCTTGATAACTGGCTTCAATGAGACGGCCCCTCACTGTCGTTTCTGACGATTTCTATATGTGAGGTTATGTGGACATTAGGGTTTAGAGGAGGGACTTAAGCACTATTTATAGAGAATGAACCCTACCCCCTCATCAAGGATAAAGATATCTCGGCCCATACTATCCAGCGCCATATCCTACTTGAATTAGGAAACAACATATCTCTTCCTTATTAGACCAAACAATAATTACAGTAACAAATAATAAAGCCCACAATTGAATATTAAAACGGAATATTCTAACAAATTAAACTTGTTTTTCTTACTTTGTTTAAATTTTAAACATAGTTTGCTTTATTAAATACCGCTACTCCATACCGAATAAAATTAATATAGTAAAGGATTATGAGCCACAAGTGACATTTCTTCGTGGTCCCTCGGTCTTATTCTAGCTATCACAAATGCTTGGGACGGTTTGGAGTCTTCACTTCTAACATTCATGTTCCAAATATTGCAATTTTTTATGCTTTCAAAACCATACAATTATTGACAAGTAGAGGACATGGTTTTTCATAAATTTATTTTCTTTTTCAATTTTTTTGGGGGAAAGCAACACACAGAAAAAATGTACGAAAGAAGTGTAAACAAATAGAACAGATAGAAGTCAACAAAATTGATGATGGAACATCGTATGGAATCATTGCGGAACCACTCTTGCATATTCCTATTTCATGACAATCATTCTGAACAACGCTGTCGATATGAATATAAATCTTAAGTAGAAAAAAAAATGAATCTCGTAGAAAGGCGTTTTATATCTGGGCGCTAACTTTGCTACTCTCGACAGTCTCATTGGGTAAAACTCGTGAGTCGCTGGCTCAATAATTAATATGCAACTTGCTTAGCCATCCATAACTACTTGCAAGTTTCTCTGAAAATCATTACTTAAGCCAATAGAGCATAATATCGTTTGATATAAAGATGAGGTCAAATTTGCTTCCGAACCCTGTTTTGGCTTAATTAATGCATTCCCACTTTGTTTTCCTTTAAATCACCAACAATTGCATCTCATGCCCTAGTCTCTTCTCCTCTACTGTCTTCTTCTTCTTCTTCTTCCTTTTTTGTTTTTGGGCAGAACCTTCTCCACCAGCATGAAGATTTGTTTATCCATAAGCTTGTGAAACATCCCGCAACCCCAATCAGCGATACCCACCTGCCGATTGCGCGCCGCCATTCTCCGGTCCCTGGCCGCTGTCTGCCGATCTCCTGTCCCCAGTTGCCAATCTCTGCTCCCTATTCACCATTCGCCATCTGCCGGTCTCTGGTCCCCAGCTATCGTTCGCCCCGCTGTCGGTCATCCACCTGTCTCTAGTGCTCGGCTATCGTTCACCCACCGCCGGCCATCCGCTGGTTGCCAATAGCTGGTCTCTGATCCCCGGCCACCGTTCACGAATCTCCAAACCCCTGATGCTGTTTGCCGCCATTGGTCACTGCGCTGGCCGCCATCTACCAGCCACCGGTCTCCGGTTGTCAGCTGCTATTCGCGCCCCACTGGTCGCCCTCCGTTGGTCACCCAACGATAGAAATTAACACATTTTTACAAAAAAAAAATGTGTCATTATTAGAGATTAATCATACTCTGGCAACCTTTAAATAAGGCCAAGTTTGGCTTTTTGGTAGTGAATGCATGTCTCTGCTTAGAAACTTGTTCTGGGAATTGAAATAGAAAAATATACTTCTTGCTAGGAATAAGATCCGGAAAGAGAATGGTTCTCATTCGTGCTCCAAACGCGATATTGCTGTCACTTGTAATAAGCTCAAACACATAGGTGTCTCCTTCCTGCAGAGAAGTTTCCTTCACAAATGCAGTCCAACCAGCAGAGAGCTGTGGAGTCGCCAAGCTGTCGCGACCTAAAAATCGAAAATTTTGATTTTAGGTTAATGGATTACCAAATTAATTAATTGGATTAATTAACTTAGCTCGAACTCTCCCAAGTTCTACCAAATCGTGACTTACGGTTCAAATGATTATCCAGAAAAAGATTTTACTTTTTGGAGTCGCCACTAATCATTTCATGGTAGGTTGATTAGAAACCTAAATAAAATAGCGGGAGAAAACTATTTTATTTCTACGAACCAGAGATCTGAAGTTCGGGACTTGTTTACATTAATCTTTCAATTAATGCCCTTTCGGTACCAATTTCATGAAAATGTTCGGCTTGGCAATTTCTGATGAATTTTGACTTGAAGTTCAGAGGTGCAATTTTTTTTGTGTTTTCTTTTTATGAATTTTTTTGTATTTTCGAAATTAAAAGTTAATGAAAAATGAGAATGAATTGGTTCAAGATTAAATTAAAATTTTTAGATTTAAATTGCATTAATTCCCAAATTTTTAAGAAAATCTTTTCACCCTAAGTCTACAACTTTTAAAATCTATCCTAATGGACACAATTAGATTTTATTTATTGAATATAATTCATGAGATAGGATTTCTAGAAAATCCTATCTTTCTAAAAATGATGAGACGTGGTTTAAAAGAAACCATATCTTCCTATCTTTTTTTTTTCTTTTTTTTTATTTTCTGACATGAAAATTAAACATGAAACCTGAATGATTTTTATCTGTTTTATTATTATTATTATTATTATTATTATTATTATTATTATTATTATTATTTTGTGATTTTATGTTTTATGAATGAATTTAAATCAAGGTTGCAAATCTTTTAATGGAAAGATAATTATCACTATTTATTTCGAATCAAGGTTCAATCTGAAGCCTGACAGCTCGACCCTCAAATTCAAAACACCCGCTATGGAAATAACGGTTGCGGATTAGGAAATTTTCCTAATCAATCAAATTTGGAAAGATTTTGACATCTTCAGTATCTTGGATAAATTCGGAGAATTTTTTAGATTGACTAAATTATCACAAAGATTCCAAAAATATTTCAATCAAGTCACAATTTTCAAATTTGCCAATTGTACCGCAAGGTTTATTCAGGATTTTCAGTTTCCAAATTTTACGTGTAAATCTTCCAATCAAGACAATCAAATATTCTGAGCTAGCAAATCAATCTTCTAATCGAGGCAACTCAAATAATTAATTGTGCAATCAAATATTCAGGATATCCGAGATTCGATTTTTAGGTCGCGACAGCTTGGCGACTCCGCTGGGGAATACTTGAATTTTTCAAAATTTAGGGAGGACTTAGGCCAGATGATTTCATGAATAAGTTACTTGGTTTGGCAATCATGGTTGAATTCTAATCTTTAGGTGTTAAATGGTTTCGCAGAATGGGAGTTATAAGGGGAGGAGTCTGTGGCTAACCCTTTGTTTTGCAGGCTTGGTGATTGATCTTTAATTTTTGAACTATTGGAGCGGTGTTTGATTTAAAATGTTGTGCATGTTTTCAGAGTAATTGCACTACACCTCATCCACTTGTGACCAAACCCGGGTCACCCAATAGTTTTAGGATGGTATTTAAGTTGTTCTTTAACCTTGGCGGTAAGGCTTCGCTAAAGGTTATCCTGCTTGGGTCCCGAAATTCTTTAAAAAAATGGCTCAAGGGTCATTCTCACGCATGTGAGGCTATAATGTTACCCTTGTCGACCGAACCAAGCCGAAATGACTGAACCCGACTAGTCATGACTATGTGTGCGAGGCGGCAACTGGTCATGATGAATGTGCGCGAGGCTGCGACATGTTGTTTCGTTCCTCATTTCATTTTGCTAAGAATTAAAATTGAATCCACGACTCATGTGCATGTCTGTGTGATTGACATTTTTCTTTTCAATGGCGGTAACTTCTTTTACTTTATCTCTTTGTCATCTCATTTCATTTTGGGGTCGGTCCATGATCTAGGTTAGTTTTATCTTGGTGCGTGATCTATATACGAATGGGTCGTGACGACATCCGTTTCGTGCCTACTCCGAAGCTAGAGCTCAAGAAGCTATGGAGGCAATTGAAGCCAGATGGTCAGCGATATGTGCTCGAGTGTATTGGATTCATGTTGCCAATACTTGACATTGATGTTCAGAGCGGGATCATGCATGCACTTGCTCACTTTTGGTGCCCTGAGACGACCACATTTGTGCTAGGAGGTAAGTTTGAGCTCACACCCACTCTAGAGGAATACAGCGTTGCCATTGGAAAATCAATTGAGTTAGATATAGTTGAACCTCCCATTCGAGTAGACCCTGTGGTAGCGCTTACTGAATTTTTAGGTTTGACTAAAAAGACAATTGAAAAGGTGCTGAAGAGTCATTGTCAGGCATGCCCACTGTCTTTCCTCATCGAATGTTTTGAAAATAGTGCTGACCTCATGAGGTCTAGGATTTTTATCTTAGCCTCTTTCGGACTTATCGTTTTTCCATTCCGTCAAAACACTATTGATCCGGTGATAGCTTGGACAGTAAAACAGGTTTGTGGTGGAGTTAATTTTATAAATGCTATTCTTGCTGAAACTTTCATTTCCTTGACACGTTTCAAATATTTAAGTAAAGAACAAAGCAAGAAAGAAAAAGATAAGACTTTTCGCGCTCCAATTGAGCTTTTACAAATCTGGTTTTTCTCACATCTTTCTCAATTTGGTGAAGACATGACTGTGTTTGAAGTGGGTATGACTGATAATCCTATTTCAAGATTTAAACAAATACAAAATCAAACTAAGAAATTGCACTACTCGCAATGGGTCAAGCTATTCGAGGACCCGAACTCTAAGATTTTCCTTTGGCAAGCTGTATGGTTCCGAGTGGTTGAGGCTCGGCTATGCCACGGTGATCAGAAACCCATACCATTGATGGGCATTTATGGGGGAACCAGCTATCAACCTCTTCGAGTTGCACGACAATTTCGAGTTCTGCAAGATATCCCGCCTCCACTTGGACCCAATGAATTCCAAGTCCAGTTCGAGAAAGGCGAGAACTACAGAGCCGAACTCAGGCGTCATTCTGAAGCTTGGCAGAAATGTTCCAATCAAAAGCTGATTTGGCCTACAGATGAGCCCACCAGAAAGATGAAGAGCCACTTTGCCACGACCCGGTACATTCAGTGTCATACCATTCCTGCTGAAATACTCCCAAAAACTCCGGACGTAACAAAGCAACATACTCTCAAAGCCCAGATCAAAGTCAGCGAAAAGAAGGCAGCGAAGGCCCAGGAGACGGCAGACGCTTTGGCTGAAGAGAATGCACGATTACGGCATGCCTTGAAGACCCATTTGTCTATAGAGCATGTCGCCCCTAAGAAAAGAAAGACTGTTTGATTTATTGCTTTTGTTTAGGAAATCTCATTGTTGCATTTTCAAATTCGTACTCTGAATTATTCGTCGGATTTTAGGTTTGTTATTTACACTTTCAGTCGGTATTTCACTTCTGTTTCCTTTCCGACCTTGTTGGCTTGCTCAAATTTTTACACTTTATTCGAATTGGATCTAGTCTCAACACTTCAAATGAAAAATGTTCGTGAGATTCACAACTACAATGAGAAAAAGTTTGGTGGCAACCCGATGCGTTGTCTATTTAATACGGAATTAATGGCCATAGTGGAGCAGGCAGAAAGTTCTCACGTTTTTCAGACTCCAGAACAATTTGCATAATACCCCTAGTAAACGATTTCCTTTGCTAAATCTCCAAACTGGAAAGTTGTAGGTTGATGTCTAAACTAGTAAGCTGCAAAATTCCAGACCTTAAATCACATTTTAAAGGGGTCATTCGTTCATTTTACAAAGACCGGACAAAACAGTTTTTTTGAACAAAGATTTCCCAAAGAAGCATTAAACTGTATTGATCGGTCCATTTTTAGCCTTAAGTCTGAACATGAAATTTGTTTATAGTTAAGTCCCGTATTATCTTGTAAAATTTGGGAATTTTTTGATCAACGTACGAATTATGAAGAATTTTATCGCGACGGCCGACGAAATCGAAAAACTGCCTGATTCGACTTCTTGCGCATATCTGTCTTGTTGAGTCTAGAGAGTTGTCATGGACCGGCTCATTAGTTTCGCTCATTATACTAATCTTTTCTTTGTCATTTCTTCAAGGTAACTTACCACGGGTCATCCACACATCACCAGATCAGTCGCAAAGAAAATGGCTGACAAGGCTGAAATGAACGCTGCAATTCAACAAGCCCTTCAAGAGCATCTGGACGCCGTTAATAGTAGAATGGATAACATGTTCTCCCAGATGGCAGACAAAGTGCTGGCAAGTCTCATGGCTAAGATGCCATTGCCTGGCCAGGCATCTCAACCTCTGGCACCACCTCCGCCTCCTGCAGTTGATGATCCAACTAAAAATCAAGGGCAATTCTTGTCACTAGAGGACATGTTCGTCCCAGGCTCTAGTATGAATGCTCCGCCAGTGGCTCCAGTTTACCAAGCTAGCCTTGTGGCTCCAGAGCAGACTAATGATACAGCACAGCTGATGGCTCAGATGGAGCAACAGATGGAGCAAAAGATGGAGCAAAAGATGGAAGAAAGGCTTCGGGAAATTCAGGGAACACACAGTATCCCCCACATCGACTTTTCTGCCTTCACGAAAGTCGATGTGCCAGAGAAGTTCAGAGTGCCCGATTTTGAGAAATGCGACGGCACCTCGGATCCTGTGCAGCATGTTCAGATGTATCAAGCGAGAATGAGCAAATATGCTGACAACGGCCCTCTACTGGTTCAGACTTTTCAGGCCAGTCTGAAAGAGGCAGCTATGCGATGGTATATTGACTATGAAGTATACAGCATGGGGAATTGGAAACAGGCGGCGACTGCTTTTATCAAGCACTTCAGTTTCAACATAGACGTCCTCGTCTCTAGAGAGGACCTGGAACAAGCCGAAATAAAGAAAGGCGAGACGATCAAGCAGTACGCTACTAGGTGGAGGAACATTGCGTCCCAACTCAAGCCCGTTCCCCCTGAGAGGGAACTCATGAAGTTGTTTGTCTCTACCCTTCCACCGACTATGCGGACGCGGGTCCTTGGGACCTCTGCAATATCGTTTGCTCACCTCATAGCAATGGCCGAAGAAGTGGAAGGTGGCATGAAGAAAGGCTGGTACGGAGATGCTAGCACACCCGCAAAACAAATTCGGAATAAAGAAAGACAAGGAGATCGCTCCTCAGATCAACATGACAAGCTCTACACCGGCTGTACAAATTCCTGTCAAGCAGCAAGGGAACTTTGGTGAGCAGAAGCAGAGGAGAAATTCACGCCCATCCCGACAATACACACCTTTGCCTGGAACGCTTTCTCAAGTCTTGGCTGTCCTCCGCAAGAAAGACCTGTTGTCAACTGAACCTCTGAGGCTAAATTATACATCATATGCAGGTTATGACCAGTCCAAGAAATGCGATTACCATCGCGGTGAGGTTGGCCATGACACAGACAATTGCATTGTGCTTAAAAATCGCATCCAAGACTTGCTCGATTCAAAGGCTTTTTCGTTCCAAGGCAACACTCAGCCAAATGTCCAAAATAATCCTTTGCCCGACCATTCTGGTAAAGTTAATGCTGTGTTTGATTGTAGTACTCAACCGGCAGGCAAGTTTAAAGTTCAGTTAGAAGACATTCTTGATGCTCTAGTTAGAGCAGGTTATTACCGAACGGGAGAACTATTGTCACTAGATCAGTTAAAGAAGATGATTGCGACCTTAGTGAGGAATGGGTTGATAGTTAAGGTCAATCACGAGGAAACAATTGCCACTATATCACAAATCATCATTGATTGGGACCAGGAGTTTGCCGCTCTGACCATGACTCAGTCTGAGCATTTTCCAGAAATAGAAGTAGCGGAAGCCGATGTAGCAAGTCTAGTCAAGGCTGATCTGAATTTAGCTGACATGCCTCCCTTGGAAGATGCGTTTGGCGATGAGTTAGGAATTGTTGTACCTGAAGCCCTGGTGATCACTTCGCCCCAGCCGTTCCCTTACACAGATGATAGGGCAGTTCCTTGGTCGTATGACTTGGCCTTGGTGACAAGATCCGGTCGCACTTACAATGAGGATCAACCAACCAAACTGGTCACGGACAAAGATGCAAAAGAGTTCCTAGCTGTGATCAAAACGAGCAAGTATAACATCGTCGACCAACTGCGGAAGTTGCCAGCTCAAGTTTCTTTGCTCGAACTTTTGCAATCGTCAGAAAAGCATCGGGACTCCTTGATGAAGGTACTGGGGCAGGTCCACGTCCCAGAAGATATTGACCAGGACAAGCTAGAGAATTTTGTAGGGACCATCCTTCTGAAAGATCAGGTGACGTTTGCTGATGATGAGATTCCTGCTGAGGGTCGTGGTCACAACAAAGCCCTGCACATAACAGTGAAGCACAAGCAAACTCTGGTAGCGCGGGTACTTGTCGACAATGGGTCGGCACTGAACATCTGCCCTTTGGCTACTCTAAATCGGTTGGGGGTAGATCTGGCCAGAATGCAAGCTGCCAAGACCTCGGTTAGAGCTTTTGATGGTGTGAAGAAAGATGTCATGGGACAGATCAATCTAGACATCCTGATTGGACCTTCTGTGTTCGATGTGTCGTTCCAGGTGTTAGATATTCCGTCGGCTTTCAACTTCCTACTGGGTCGTCCGTGGATTCACAATGCGGGAGCTGTGCCGTCAAGTCTTCATCAGAAGATCAAGTTCGTCGTTGACGGAAAGCTAGTGATCGTTCGTGGTGAAGAAGATCATCGTATCTTCAATGAAACAGCTATTCCTTACATTGAGCCGGCTCACAACGAAGAAGACTCGTATCATGCTTTTGAGTTAGTGCAAACCGTTCATGCGTCACCAAAAAGTCTTCCGCCAATTCCTGAGGTATCAAACGCTTCCATCATGGTGGCAAAGGTAATGGTGGGCAATGGATTTCAACCTGGCACAGGCCTAGGCCGGCAAGGTCAAGGGATCTGTACCCCAATTGAGCTTAATGGACAATCTCATACGGCCGGTCTGGGACACCGAGGGCGTGGCCAGTCTAGACGAGGTAAACAGTGTGGGACAGGCCGTGGAAGGTCGGAATCTAGCCCTCTACCACCTCCTCTTTACACTACTTTCCGATCGGCGGGAGTGGTCGGTGGGTATGATGAACCGACCCAATTCGAGGATGACTTAGGAATTGTATTCCCCGACTCGCCAAAGGACCGAAATTTTTTGGCTGAGCCGATGGCGGTAGACGAACATGCAGCTGATGACGGATTCTTGGATCTTATTGGTTGTTTTGATGACCTTATTATTGGAGCCATATCTGAGGATCCCGTACAGGATGATAAAGCACTTGAAGAGGAGCTTTGCATGGCGTCTGGATCCCCGAGCCCGTCTGTTGAAGCCATGGTCGACAATCCAATGGAGGGATCAGAGTAACACTTTCAAAATTCTGCAATCCCCTGCGTGGGATCTTTCCGATTTTCTTTAGTTTCTAGACTGCATTAATATTCTTTTCAATTCATGTCGCACATTAGGATTTCATTTCAGTTCAATGTTGCATTTCCATTCAATAAGATGTAATCCATTGGTTTTCATATTAATAAAATTACAGATGTTTTTAATTTAGTTTTGGAATCTTGATGAGGTATCCCAAACTAATCCGATGACGATGACCAACGATCGAACAAAATTGTCATCTATGGTGAGTACTGAGGATTGGGCTTCCTCAAGAATTCTCGTCCCGTGGCCTTCAAAAAGAAAAATTTTCGAAATACACACTGATTTTCGAAAATTGCAAAGCATGCATGATTAAACTCTGTTTGTTTCTCTGACTCTCCCACTTTATGTTTCAGGGGAAGATATGAGGAGGGTGATCCATTGGATTTTGGAGTATATGACTTGGACGAATTCACTCCCGATTATGAAGAAATACGTCAAAAATTTGAACGGCATGAAATGATTAAGCCTCTGACTGGCGGCGAGACGATATTAATCAATTTAGGCGATGAAGAAACTCCAAGAGAGGTGAAAATCGGAGCGAACCTATCTACTGAAATGGCGAGACGTCTTACCAAGCTCTTGAAGGATTACCAGGATATCTTCGCCTGGTCTTATGCAGATATGCCCGGTCTTGATCGATCAATCGTAGAGCACTCCTTACCGACCGATCCCTCAGTCAAACCAGTAGTACAGGGTGCACGAAGGGCTAGGCCAGAGCTAGCGAAGAAAATAAAAGAAGAGGTCATGAAGCTCCTTGATGTCGGATTTATTGAGGCTACCCAATACTGTGATTGGGTCGCTAATATTGTCCCAGTGCTAAAGAAAGACGGACGAGTTCGAGTTTGTGTTGACTATCGTGATCTGAACAAGGCTAGTCCTAAGGATGATTTCCCACTCCCACACATTGACGTGCTCGTGGATAGCACGGCTGGGTTCGAAATGTTTTCATTTATGGATGGTTTCTCAGGCTATAATCAAATCTTGATGAATGTGGATGATAAACTGAAGACTACGTTCACCACTCCGTGGGGGATGTTTCATTATAAGGTGATGCCTTTCGGTCTCAGGAATGCTGGCGCAACTTATCAGCGGGCCATGGTTACTTTATTCCATGACATGATGCACAATGAGATCAAAGTTTATGTCGATGATATGATTGCAAAGACGAAGTATGGAGAGGATCATGTTGGAACCTTGACAAAGCTGTTCGACAGACTCCGGAAGTTCAAGTTACGCCTTAATCCAGCTAAATGTGTTTTCGGTACTAGCTCCATCAAATTACTCGGGTTCATTGTTAGCAACAAGGGCATTGAGATAGACCCGTCTAAAGTAAAAGCCATTTGTGAACTCAAACCACCGACAACGGTCAAGGAAGTTCGAAGCCTCATGGGCAGATTAAATTATATTGCCCGATTCATTTCTCAGCTATCGGAAACCGCTAAGCCTTTCTTCAGGTTGTTAAAGAAGAATGCATTGGTCGAATGGGATGATGACTGTGATGAAGCCTTTGAGGAAATAAAAAAACACCTCATGAATCCGCCAATCCTTGTTCCGCCAGTGCCGGGACAACCCTTGATCCTCTATCTCACGATCCATAGTGAATCATTGGGAGCTATGCTAGCGCAGATAAGACAAGATGATGGGAAAGAACGAGCCATTTATTATCTGAGCAAGAAGTTTACAGCGTCTGAAGTAAACTACTCTGAAGCTGAGAAGACATGTGCGGCTTTAGTTTGGGTCCTACATCGACTGCGACAATACACTTTGCATTACCAAATTCTTTTGGTGACAGAGTGTGATCCCATCAAGTACTTGTTGAATCAACCTGCATTGATTGGCAAGCTTGCCAAATGGCAGATCCTCATTTTCGAGTTCGATGTGCAATATTTGTCCCAAAAGTCAGTAAAGGGACGAGCCATAGCTGATGTCCTGGCAGAAATTCAGGGGAAAATGAAGATCCCTATCAACCCGAAGATCGAGTCATGACAGTGAACGATTATTTCTGGACCATGTATTTTGACGGAGCTGTGAATTTATCTGGATCAGGTACAGGAGCAGTATTAATATCACCAGGTGGTCAACACTATCCGATAGCAGCAAAGTTGGTATTCCCTTGCACTAATAATATCGCAGAGTATGAAGCATGCATTTTGGGCCTACAAGCCGCAATTGAAATGGGTGTAGCCCGGCTCAAGGTGTTTGGAGACTCGGCCCTAATTATCCTTCAAACGGTCGGAAAATGGAAAACACGGGATGCTAAGCTGCTGCCCTACCATGAGTATCTGGATGAGTTGGTAGAGGAGTTTGATGATATTTCGTTTGAGTACTTATCTAGAACTCACAATCAGTTCGCCGACGCGTTGGCTACCCTATCTTCGATGTTGCAAGTTACTAACGGACTTGAAGTTGAGCCATTGAAGATCGAAGTGTTAAGAAAGCCGGCTTATTGTATGGTCATAGACGATGAATCCGATGACAAGCCTTGGTATCACGACATCAAGACTTACATTCAAGAGCAGAAATTTCCTGAGAAGAGTACTGCTTCATATCAGAGGTACATAAGAAAGATGGCCTCTAAATTCTTTCTCAATGGTGAAAATCTTTACAAAAGATCGTTTGATTCAGTTCTTTTGAGGTGTATTGATTCTACCGAAGCTGTCCGTTTGATGATGGAAATACATGAAGGGATCTGTGGCCCGCATATGAATGGTCACATGCTTGCCAAGAAGATCATAAGGCTGGGCTATTATTGGCTTACTCTGGAAAGTGATTGTATTAAGCATGTTCGAAGCTGTCATAAGTGTCAGATTCATGGAGACAAGATTAATGTTCCTCCGAACGAGCTACACCAATTATTTGAACCGTGGCCTTTCTTTATGTGGGGCATTGATGTGATTGGTCCGATTAACCCGAAAGCATCAAATGGACATCGTTTCATCCTGGTCGCCTTCGACTATTTCTCCAAATGGATCGAAGCAGCATCATACATGGCAGTCACAGCACGAAATGTCGTGAAATTCATTAGTCGAGACATTATCTCTCGGTATGGTTCACCTAAAGTCATAATCACCGATAACGGCTCGAACTTAAACAACAAACTGATTGATGATCTGTTCAAGAAATTCAAGATCAAGCATCTGAACTCTTCCCCGTACCGTCCCCAGATGAATGGAGCAGTGGAAGCGGCCAACAAGAACATAAAAAAGATCTTAGCCAAAACTGCTGAGAACTATCGAGATTGGCACGAGAGGTTGCCGTTTGCACTTATGGCCTATCGAACTTCGATCCGGACTTCTACTGGGACAACCCCATATTCTCTTGTATATGGAATGGAAGCGGTGTTACCAGTTGAGGTGGAAATCCCTTCCTTGCGTATACTATCTCAAGTTAAGCTGACCGAGGCCAATTGGATCCAACAGAGGATGGACCAGTTGAACCTGATCGATGAAAAGCGGCTTAAAGCTTTATGCCACGGCCAGTGTTACCAGCAGAGGGTTGCTAAATCCTTCAACAAGAAAGTCCGGCCTCGACATTTTCAGGTAGGAGATCTTGTTTTGCGAAAACTATTGCCTATTGTTCCATTGCCAGAAGGGAAGTTCGCTCCGAACTATGGCGGTCCATATGTCGTGAAAAAGGTACTCCCAGGAGGTGCTTTGATCCTTGCAGAGATGGATGGCCGTGTTTTCACCAGCCCAGTCAACTCTGATGTTGTAAAAAAGTATTATACTTGATTTGCTTTGACATTTTCTGATCAAGTTATGATATTCATTTGATACCGGTTTGTTTGCCCATTGTTTGCATTATGAAATTCCACAGTGAGGTAATTTCAATCAGGAAGTCTCTCTGATTTAATTGGATTGATCTTTTTGAATGAGGAATGTCAGAACGACGATAGGCAAGCCATTTCCATACACGTCCTATGTCACAATCCCTAGTGAGCAAGTGTGAGAACTTCCATGCTGACAAGGTAAAGGGTTATCTCACGAAAAGTATGACGATTGAAATGATATGAGGCATTCATTTCATCTATCCAAACACTACAGGTTGCCCATTGCTAAATCCTTTGAACGGTGGTTTCATTTCATAACCCTGTCAGGAACAACCCCACATCGGGGCAAATCTCAGAAATTCAAAGAATGAGTGGGATTTTCTTGCTTTCACTTGCATCAATCTTTGAGTGAGTTTGTTGTATACGAATTCTGTGTTAGCTCAAGTGCCTTAGACATGATGAAGAGCACTTCATTTCTATACCACATATTCATTTATCCCTTTGCTTAACCCATTTTGAGCGATGGATTCATTTCTCTAAACCCAATGGGTGATCATCCAGAAATGAGATTGTTTCGAGTTATCCGACGGATGAGCAAAGTGCCTTGGGACAAGTTGAAATTTGGAATATGCAAACAATTCAGATAAGACATTTCCTTCCTTAAAAAAAAAAAAAGGAGGAAGAAGTTTTCCATGCAAAAAAAAAAAGAAGAGAAAAGCTTGCCATGCAAAAAGGGGCAAAAGCGCCCACTCTAAAAAGATGGGAGAAAAAGAAAAAGCTCTCTCGAAAGAATTTCCAGAAAGAGGTCTTACTCGAACTGGTTCAAAAAAAATATACTCTCCGAAAAATGTTCATTTGTGGGCTGCAAAGTGACAAGGACAGATGATCACCAATTTGCTTATCATACAATCCCTTGTTGAAAATGGGCCTTTCATTTCAAGCCTACCCCATAACCTACATTACAACCCTTACCAAAAGTCTCTTCAGATTAGGGCACTTGGGTTAATGCAGGGTTTCAAATGCCTATGAATTTCGCTCGAAGAAGTGCGAGCAAGATTATCTTTATATCATTTCGCAGGGTTCCTGACTTGTAAACCCAATGCAGCTAATGAAGATTTCGTTTCACGGCCTAAATGACTCACATGAGTCTCCTTTGAATAGCCATTGGCCAAGCCTGAATTACAGTCCTTGTAAAAGACCTCATGATTGGTCTAATCATACTGATTGCGAGAATACTTGGACCCTTGTCAGGCGTGACGATGACAGCTCTGAGAGATCCTCTTGCCCACATTAATAGTTGGGTCTCAAAAGCCATTTTCTTGAGAAAGAGTGAAAAGTCCTTTCTGACTAAAATTCCTCATTCAAATTGATCAGAATTGTTAAAAGGGTCATATAGGCTTCTTTATTGACAAAATTCCCAGTGGAGCTTTATAATGCTAGCAAAAGCGCACAAAACTTTTCTGGCATATAACATTGCATTTGCAACAGTTTATGCATGCCATTATGTTTTTCAAACGAATAAACAGGTATGATGCAAACAGCCTAGCCATCATCCATTCATTATTAAGGAAATCCAGGTAAGTTTTCTGAACCCTTTGTTTTTTTTTTAAATCGGCCTTAGCCGTAATCCCTCTTGTGGTCACATTGACAATTTTTCAGGCATCACACTATTTTGTATTCATACTGATTCGATTCAGATGATACATCATCTCTTGTCTTGATACGGTGAGACTTTCGAAAAAAAGTCGCGAGAGATTATTTTACCGACTCATGTTGACCCGTTGAGGAGGTCGCAAGAGACACCTTACCGACTCATGCTGACCCGTTGAGGAGGTCGCAAGAGACTTTTTACCGTCTCATGATGACCCGTTGAGGAGGTCCCAAGAGGCATCTCTCGTCTTGATATGGTGAGACCTTCGTGAGAAGGTCGCGAGAGATTATTTCTACCGACTCATGCTGACCCGTTGAGGAGGTCGCAAGAGACATTTTACCGTCTCATGGTGACCCGTTGAGGAGGTCCCGAGAGGCATCTCTCGTCTTGATACGGTGAGACCTTCGTGAGAAGGTCGCGAGAGATTATTTTTACCGACTCATGGTGCCTCGTTGAGGAAGTCCCCAAGAGACAAATGGCCAGCTCGAACCATAACTCGAGCACATTTTCAAACTCTACACATATCTTGCGCCGTTTCGCGTCAGAAGAAAACTTTTGACAACAGATGGGCCAGTACCTTAGCATCCTGGCATCCACTGGAAGTATGGAGGTTAAGGGAATCATCAGCATATGAGGTATTTGGCAAAACAGGTATTTTCATATGCGATCCATGTGCAGGTTTCTCCAATGTGGGAATAAGAGAAGTGTTGGCACATGTTATTTTATAGTCATGCACGTCATACACCATTTCCTTTTGCATCAAAAAATGGGATTAAAACTCCCTAAAAAAAAAAATTATCATTCATTTGCATTTGCAAAATTTAGGTTTCAATTTTAGTCTTTGAGCGAACCCTCTACGAGCTTCCACTCAAAGAGGGGCAGCTGTTGACACTTAAATTTTGAATTCTAGAAATTCATTTATTCATAAAATGAGAGTTAACCATAATTCTTGCAAAAAATAATCCTCATGGATTTTTTTATTTTTCAGTCATATACATGTCATTACATTAGGTGAGTCAATTGAGCTGAATTTGACATATGGTTGAACCGAACTCAGTTTGCGATTTTCGAATGAGGCCATGAGGGAATGCCAAATTTGAATGAGCTTATTGAACCTATTTCTTGAGCTCTTATGTTCATTCAGGCTTATTTTAGTCATTAAGTCTTTTAGTCAAATGTGCATTATTTAGAGGAGGACTTAATGGAGTCCAAGAATTCAAGGCGAGTCCGTGATGTGATTGGAAAATTTAGCCAAGGCATGTACATGTGTGTGCCGAATTTATGTGGAGGGTTATGGACTAAAATTTACAGAGGTCATGGGGATTATTTCTTGAACGCATTGTAGCTCATTCGGTTTTAGTCAAGTGAAAGGGTTTCTAATTAATATGCCAAGTAATTGATAAGAAACCCAATTTAAGCCTAAAAAGTATGAGTGAGTCCATGACTAGATGCAATATTCGGCTAGCTCAACCCACATTAAAAGGTGCCGAAAATCAATGAGATCATGAGAACTTTCTTTGGGCTTAAAATTCAATCCACTCACGTTAAAATTAGGGAAAGCTTGGGCGAGTTGTTAATCCAACTATTGAGCCCAAAATGTGCACATCAAAGCCATGAGAACATGAAATTCTCGGCAGTTCCATGTCATTTGAACCAGCCCAAAGCTTTAGATTAACTAAAGCAATTAAGGCCCTTCGAGACTCAATTGACGCAATATTTCAATCTCGGGCATATTTTGCAAAAAGTAAAAATACTCAAGCCTCAAGCTTGCAATGTTTTGGCTTATATAAACGAGCTTACGAGTAGGGTTTTGAAGGGGGGGGAATTGATAAAATTTGCGGCAGAATTTTGAGAATAAAAAAGGAGAGAAAGGTTTTCTCTTCTGGGGGGAGACGCCGATCCATAGAGAAAAAAAAAAAGAGAGAACAATACCTTTTGGCACCAGGATCTTTTTTTTCATCGTCAATATCCGTGGCCACCGTGTTCCATCATACATCGCCTTCATTATCTAGCTTTGGTGACCATCTCGAAGCATTACCGGTGTCTCCAAACAACCGCTATCTATCCAGTTCAACATCAAACAGCCGCCGTCCGTGGCTCGGGTTGAAACTCCGCCAGAATATCCGTTGTCCATCCCTGCTGTCTAGCAGTATTGGCACCTCTGTTCAGTCCCGATTCAAGGTTGAGTGGTTCTTATTATTTCATTACTTGAAGATATAACATCGTCGTCGCATGTGTTAGATTGGCCGGTGACAAATCGGATTCGGAAAAGGTGGTTTCGGGCGTGATATACAGCCTGCACGTGGTGAAAGTTTGGCATTAACAAGGTAATTTCTTTGCTTTTTGATCATGATTCAGCCTTGTCTTACTCAGAAGACCTGCATGTATATTTATATGGTTGGAGGAAGTTTTCTCAATTTGTGGTCAGAAGTGAAAATTAAGATCTTTTGTGCTGGAACTGAAATTCAATGCTGTCCGCGAATTTGAGTCATAACTTGTAACGCAGGGAAACTGTCTGCTCGAGTAGATGTATTACCATCAAGAAGAAGAATTCGGCAGCGGATGTTCTATTATGAATGCGCGTTTATAGAATATGAGCAAATGGAAAATGAGTCGCCTTCATTTTTGAAGACCAAAAAGGGGCCATCACAAATGAAGTAATTCTCTACAAATTTGCTGCAATCCTTCGATAACCAAACCATGTCATCCCATACTTCCAATTTCACTCTAGGCCATATGAAATGCTTAAAGTGTTGTTTCTCATTGGTGTATTAAATGCTCATATTGAACCTCGATCTAGTAAATTGATTACGATTTGATCGACTGACCTAAAAGCATTGTTGTGTCCCTGCCTTCTTACGATGGGTTTGACCCATCGAGAATATCGAGTCGACTCATGACGAATTAGTATACTAATTATTAGTCGAGCAGTGCTCTGAATCAGAATCTAACTTTTAGCATAGTAATTTAGGTAGGAAATTAGGAAGATTGCCTTATCTGTAAATGATTTTAGATCTAGATTTTTTTTTTTGGGTAAGTGATTTTAGTCCAGAGAAAATACAAAGTAGTCATTTTTTAGAAGCATTTATGTTTAAACTTGAAATCATTAGATTTTTTTTTAACCCCAAGCGCCGAAAATTAATGAACTCTCATATTCACCCCGAGCGCCGAAAATTGAGACTTTGAGCACAACATCGTCTCCATCAATGGCGGCAAATGCTCGCCGATCAGCAGTGCAGAGCGCCACATGCTCGTTTTGATAGCTCCTTATCCTCACCGGCCACAATCTGTCTAAATGTCTAAGAGGTGGCAACTTGTTCGTTTTCCTGTAAATGCATCTCGATAAATCCACGAGGAGTACTCTGCCCCATGCATATTTTCAAACAGCCTGTATAAATTTCAGTGTTTGTTTCAGAGATTGTATAGAGTTTGTAGGACTACTAGAGGAAGCTGGTGACAAGAGCAGAGCATCAACTTATGATCTTAAAGAGACTAGATCTAATTAATATAAAGAATCACTCCATCATCGAACTTCTCAAGATAACAGAGTTCGTGCAGGACATTCTTTCTTCCCTTTCCTGAGACAACTTCAAGGGTAAAAGAAATTACTTCAAAGACACATTCTGAAATTTCTTTTACTCGTCAACTCTGCATACTGGCGTGAGTAAAGGATTGCTTATGACCTTTTATTTTATCGATCCCATGCTGCAGACAAGTTCGATTTATACTTTGTCGAATAAAGACGCAAACATGCAGAGAGGTCGGAATTTTGGAAAATGCAATTGCCCTGCGTAATTTTCACTAGTCTTTAGAAGACATCAGGAGATAAATCACCATTCAATTAGTTGCAGCAGAAAGTTTTTCTTTCTTTGATTTGATTCACTAAACAAAACATGGCGAAGCAGAGATTTTTCTGTAGGCATACCAAAGTTTATGTCTAAGTCTTAACATTCCTTCTGATAATGGAGACTTTGAGATCAATAGCATCAATTCTAACAAGCTCAAACACGCATACATCTCCTTCCGTAGAGAAGTTCCTCTTTGAAATGCAGCCCAACCGGCAGAGAGCTTTCCCAAGCTATGTTGCAGGTATGAGTGAGAGGTTGCTTCACTGGCCATGATCCATCCGAAGATGTAAGAGTTGCAGTTTGCACGCTTCCATCAATGTGTCCCTTTAAAATCCTGCCTGGCACAGTCTGCGGAGTTCATTTTTTATTAACAAATGATCTCTGAGTAAAAACGCAACAGGTACGATGCTAACACAAGCACTGTTAACCTGACCAAATTTTGCACATGACTACTGTTATCTCAGGATCTCTTCTTACCACATTTTGCTTCAATAGATTACTTGACCGGTTGACTACTGTAAAGAAAGGATTTTGCAGCTTGGACTTGTTGGCTGCTTCGAGAGATATAGTTGCCCGCGAACATTGACAAGTAGAACTACGAGAAGTCAGCATGCCGGGGCTCACCTCGCATTTGGGATATGGAAGCGTATGCATTACTTATAGGCTAAGATTCGCAGATCTTCCGAATCCTGTCGCTGAAGTTTCCTTCTTCATCAGTTTGGACAGTCTGTTAGTTGATCGAAGATGCATCAAGAATAGTGTTAGAGGTAATAAGATTAAAATCCATAGAACTTGATTCACAAAGTTATGTGCAAAGTAGCTAATGAACTTTTCTTAATAAATTGATTGGGTGTGGGCAGATTAGCATTTAAATTATATCATTGCTGGGAGAGTCTCACTAGCAATTCTTGTAACTAAGAGCCGTTTAAGGCGATTGAGTATTAAGGTTTTTCAGCTCAGACTTAGGTAAGGTTCGTGATTATTTTGTTAAATTTCATTCGCATTCTTCTAAGGTTAAAAGGTGAATGACTAGTCCTCTTATGGAACCTTGCTCCTTCAATGTCAATGCTGACTTACTACTATTTTTTTTTTTTATAACCGAGGTGTCCGAGCTCACGGCGAACCGGGTCTCAACCCGGCGGGATCAACCGGCGAACCGGGTCTCAAACCGGGGGGATCAATCGGGTGGAATCCGAATAATCCTCGAGGCGACACGTGCTAGCCACCACACATCGTGCACCGGTTAAGTCACCCTTTTTGAGTGACGCCCTGGGATTCGAACACGCAACCTGCCGTATGCAGAAGCGTGCTCAAACCAGCAGCGCCACCCGGGTGGGTGGTGACTTACTACTATTCGTCTTTGATTATTTCAGTAAGTGATGAATAGACTTCAATCCTACTTTTGTACTGATCACTAGAGACCAACACCTATCATAAAAAAATAGTAACACGCCACAAATCCCGTTGAGCGATGATAAAAAAGGAATTGACTACATCTAATTGAAATCGTTTATGACTTAATCGCAATTTTTGCAAAATTTAGAGCTTGATTGTACATTAAGCTAAAAGCAAAGATTTTTTGTATGCAGTTTCCTATAGTAAAAAGAAAAGAAGAGAATGGATATCGAACGACAAGGGAGTTCGAAGGAAAAAGAAACCAAATGGGATGCCTAGGTGAGTTACGAAAACGAGGATGGTGGGTTCTAAGCAGTTATGCTGACGTGGCAAATGATGTAGGATTTTCTTGTTTCGCGCATTAATGGTCAATCAATTAGAAGTCATGTATGCCTAACTCTATTGATTTATCAGTTGTTGACACTTGATTTTTGATCAGTCTTTCATAGTTTATTTTTTAAAAATTCATAAAAAATCTATAAAAAGTTAAAAAAAATTAAAAAATCATATTTGGTAGCCTTGACCAAGCTAAGGGAACCATTTTTGATAAAAAAATAATTTCTCATATTTTTTAATATTTTCCAAAAATAGAAAAATACATGAAAAATGAAGAAAAATAGCGTTCGATGTCGTAAAAATATAGAAAAATAGTCAATATTTTTATTTTAATTTCCTTTTCATTTTGAACTCATAAATAGTCAAAATTCAAGTTCAATTGCATGTGTTTCTTCACGACGCATAGAGTTGAATTTGGCAAAAAAATGTCATTCGAGTATTTTAATTTGTAAATTTCTACATATTTTTTAGTCTTGACGTCCAATTAGATCGACCACCATCTACAATAAATTCCCCTTGCTGAATATTTTCGTTTTTGTTTCACATTATTTCATGGTGTAAAACGCCGAGTGGATCCCCAATTATAATCGGGTCGGCATGAGCTCGATAGCTCGTCCAAGACCAAACCAGGGCACGGCGAACCCCATGTGAGTACTCTTGAACTCCTTCGATGCTTCCTAATGCTTTTCTTAGGTTAGATCGTGTGTAGAATGGCTAGGACAGCTAAATCATTCTTGAGCTGTGATTGATAAATAGGGCCTTACTAGGAATGCCATGTGATTTATTTGCATATCTAGATTCCTTGAGTTGCTCATTTTATTACTGATTGTGATTGCTAGGATAATCACTCCTATCTGCATGAATTTCTAGATTTAGGGTTCATACCTTACTCATCCGCATGAATCTCAGGCTAGAAAATTCAGTCAACTTAGGTACCGAAAGGGCGTCAACTCTGACAGTTGGTGTAACTAAGTCCCCGAAACCATTTCTCTGGTTCTCGCAGAAATGAATAGAAACTCCCAACTATTCGATTGGGTGGTCCAATCACACCCTAAAAAAATGATTGGTGGCGACTCCATGGCATGCACACTTAGCACATGTCACTAGACCACACTGAAAGTCGGTCACGCATACCTCCGTTGCGATTTGGGTAATGGGCCTTGGGAGAGGTCCGCGTCCGACCAGACAGGACGGCCCATTAGCCCTCGAGAGCCCGACAACCTCAAGAGGGTCGCGACAGACTGGCGACTCCACTGGGGACTGGTTCTTAACCATTTAGTGGACTTGAGCCGATTAAAAAGTTGATTGATTCTTCTAACCTAATTTTATGCAGATGCTCTCGAAAGTGAGGTGTATATGCTAACGAATGTGTTAGATGTTTTTGTAGACGGGAGAAATAAGGGGTGAAGTGCTTGTTAACTTTGTTTTATGCAGGCAGGAGTTTTGGATGTATGATTGTGTGGATGTTTTATTGAAGCGGTGATTGTTAAATAAAATGCATGTCTATTGCTTTAGCACGACACAATGAATACACACAATTGCGCCTAAAACCCCAGGCGCCCTCTTTAGGAATACAATAGAAGGAATTGAAAATGGAATCTCTGTGAGGAAAAACATGGGGTAATCCACTTTTCAATTCCGCTCACTTCGAACTATGGATTGAGTCCCAATGCAACGATAGTTGTGCAATGGAATCGGCTCTTCCCAGAATTCGAGGTGAGAACCTTGGCTTTAGGTACCAAGCCCTATCTTTTGATTTTTAGGAGTTTTCCCTCACTTGTCTCATGCGTTTGTCTATGGAAGGTTAGTATACCTAACACTGCAAAAAATACAGAGAAGCTTGATTTTCTCTTAAGTTTGGTTGGTAAGACTTTTCTATCCCTCGAACTTGTTACAGCTCTTAATCATTATATTCATTGCATAATTCCGGTGATTGGATTAAATGCCATTTTGAGGATAGATATGTGTGTTTTCCTCCCAATGTTCTTGATGGAAGATGAAGATGGTGTCATCACATTACGAGCGCCAAGTGGACAAGAAGAGCCTACTATGGACATCATTGAGGTATCATCTAATGAAGATGACGATTTGGAATAGGTGATCCTGAAGTCACGTCTCAAAGATCGAAACTGGGGCATCTCTAAGTATTAAGATCACATTCTTTTGTTTTATTTTTCATTTCTAGCCTTCTTGTATAGGATTTATTTTGCTGAGATCCTCTCTATCTGATCCCTTAGATTGATTGTATTAGGGATCTATTTGTGTTTATATACATTCAGATTGAAATTTGTTGTATTTCTATTGACTTGTCATTGGAATGTGATAGTGGCATTTCTTCTAATCACTCGAATACTCCAAAATCAATTTTATAATTCCTTTGGATGAAATTGAAATTGGAAGTCTTATACAACCTTTTGGCCGTATAGGGCAATACAATCCCAATTTCGCCAGAAGGAACTATAAACTTGAATTGGTTCATGCATGTTTTGCATCATTGGTAATCCACAATAATTGATCAAGAGTATTCGTGTTTTTCAAATTTAATGAAAAGATAGATATCCAAATTACTCTCGTTCTTAGCAAACAGCTTTAATTTGGATACCGTATCTTCAATTGAATTTAAAACACATCGTAATTGTGTACTTTTGAACATTCCATTGATTTTCTTGGAATTGATCAAAGGCGATTATCGTGAATTACATTCCTTTCAATGATATGCTTTCCTTTGAGGAATATTGATAAAAGCTTTTGCACAAGGCCAAAACCCTTGTAAAAGCTCTTATCCCTATTAATCACAAGTAAGCATAAAATTGAAAGGATTTATGCTTTATTTTTCAAATTCTTTCTTCTGATTCTGCCTTTTCATTTGAAACAGGTTAAAAACAAGTAGAGAAGAGAAGTCTTTTTGTGGATAATCGCGGTGGGAGGTTCCTTTATCCAATCATAAGCAAGATTAAAAAATCAAGATGTACACGCTCGAATCATCAATGTCAAAGCGCAGCTTGCCTAGGTTGAGAGTGGTCATGTGTTCGAGAAAGTCAGCCATACAGAAGTTGAGACACACACATTAGAGCTTTCATTCATTTCGCTCAATCGAGGGACCTTAAAAGCAGATCATACAAATCATCGGGGTGGAAACATAAAACCGCAATGAGCCCTAATTAGCATCACAAAGGAACCTAGTTGGCCCTCCATATTATTGATGCTTTGCTTATACTCACCATCTCGAGACTCGAGATCTGCAAGCTTAAGAAGAAGGCGTTTACATTCCCCTTTAAGATCGGCAACCTTGGTCCCGTGATCTTCGGCGGCTATTTCCAGGTCCCGAACTAGTCCTCTCCCATGGGCTATATCTGCGGTAATGCTGTCAAGCCTTTCTTCCTGCCACTCACATTGAAACTTCAACACGACATTACGACGGTCGTGCTCATAGGTGGTCAGGGATAAGGCCAAGCGCTCCACCAAATTTCCCCTCTCGCGAAGCAACATCGAGACTCGCTTGTTGGCGAACTCAACAGCCTTTCTGTGACTATCGGCCACAAGGTTGGCCAACACCAAGCAGTTGGACCGATCCTCATAGCGAGCTCGCAAAACGTGAGCCACGGTAGCTTTTCGATGAGCGACACGGTAAGTCTCTAAAAAGTTTATAAAGAGGGTTGGGAAGATTCTATATTCCCTCTCTAAATTAGTGCCCTCGATGGAGGTGGTATCTATTTCCACGAGCAAAATACGGATTTCATCTTCAGTTTCTAGGTGATCGGCTATATGAGCATAGCCTCGACCGAGGAGGTTATAGAGTTTTTCCCACTGGGCCAAAATTTCGGCCGAGAAAGCGCGAATAGGAGAGGAGGTCATTTTCGTTGGAGTGAGGGAGAAGAAGATGAGTGTGGTAGAGTGATTAAAATACGAAAAGGCAATTATGTAAGAGTGTTAATCTTCTCTGCATTAACTCCTCCTTTTATAGCAACTCGAGAATGAAGAAAGACATAGCAATAATGCTCGTGGAGCCAAGTTAATTGGGTAAAGCAATGGTGGCTCTTTCGGTGAACCATCAGATCTGTCCCAGTCCGCGATTTCAGGCTTGATAAACCTAAAAAAGTTGTAAAAAGATATGTCGGTGTCACCATATTAAAATTGAGCGGGAGTTAAGCGCAACTATCGAAAAAAGTTGCGAAAGGATTTGGCCGTCCCATCATATTAAAAAACTGAGCGGGAGGCGAGCGTAGTTCCACCTTTTTGAAAATAAGTGGGAGACATACATGGATATCGAGAAAAGGAAATCGATTTGGTGTCCCTCCACGTTGAAAAGAAGAAAGAAGACGACAAAGCGGGAAATACGAAATCTTGGGAGCAACGCTTGCCTGATGATCTTCATCCATGTTTAAAGAACGTTTCATGGGCATACAGAACCACTCAAAAGAAAATTTAGAGAGAGTGAGCATACATGAGAGAGTAGAGAACCCTGAGTGAGCAAAAATTGATCGAACATTTTTCGATCCAACATGTTTGAGGGTTACCATCAGTTGCTAGAGGCGACTGATCCAAAAATCTCAGAAAATGAACTACTGAGAGATCTCGAAGATTCTAGGATGGCGTCTGGTACCAGAACCACAGAACCCAACCCTTTCGGCAACGAAGTTCAGGATCTCAGCAGCGACGACAACAGCAGCAGCGATGGTCAATCCCGGAAAAGGAAACGTCGCCAGTGCCACACTCAGAATGAAATCCAAGAGCTTGAAGCTTTCTTTAGTGAATGCCCTCTCCCGAACATGAAACAAAGAAATGAATTGGGCCAGAAGCTAGGGATGAAACCTTTGAGGGTCAAGTTTTGGTTTCAAAATAAGCGAGCCAAATTGAGGGCTCAACACAGACGTCAAGAACTTGCGATTCTAAAGGAGGAAAACGAAAAGCTTCGAGCGGAGAACATGAGGTATAAGAAAGCTCCCAGCACTATCGCTTGCCTTAATTGCGGTGGCCCTATCACTCTCGGCGAAATGTTCCTTGATAAGCCTTATATGAGGATTGAAAATGCTCATTCACCACCCCACTCCCTCGAACCATCTTCGATACAATCGGATTTTGTTGGAGATATGCATGAACAAATCAATTCTACGAAGTCAATACCGATGCCTTCTAAAGGATGTGATATGCGTCACCATGATTGGAGTTTCCTTAACGATGAGCTTACTATCACGATCGACCAATCCAAAGCTGATGAATTCTCTCCACAACAATTTCCGGCTCGATCAAATCCTACTGGAAATAGGCCAGAGAGCAATAGCCAAGTTGTCAACACTGTTCCGGGTCGCAAGAAGACGAGGGTCAATTGGTCCCCCGAGCTTCATCTCAAGTTCCTTAGTGCGGTTCAGCAACTAGGGATCAACTCAGCATATCCAACGCGCATACTTCAGATCATGAACATACCAGGACTCACTAAAGATGGAGTCGCGAGTCACCTCAAGAGCTACAGAAGGGCGCTAAGACAGCGCCACACAGCACTGAACCTGAAAGAACTCAACTTGTGCCTAAACACTAGGCATGGCTATAACTACAATGCCCCTGAAGTAAGAAATACCCTGCCGAATCTAGGCACCGACCAAGCTGGTAGCAGCACCATCGACTACTTGGGCGCTAATCAGAATATTCCCCCGAATCATCTCAGCACCCCTCAAGAGTATATGCCACAAGTGCAGCAGGTACGAACTCCTTGGTTTGAGCAGCAACTTTTCGCTAGTGCTATTCCTATCCCCGATCAACATATTGCGCCTAGTGTTCAAAGATCTGCCCGGCTTGGGCATATGATTTCGGAAGATCAAGCGGGCGGATGCTCTGAGGATTTTTGTTTCTTCCATTCCCAAATGGAAGGTGCTTTTGATAGTGAACCGATCAATCATCCTCTTATAATCTCGAGCAAAGATGAAGGTTCTAGCTCGAAGAATCAGATCGCTCACAACAGAAACAGGAATCCTTCAACGCCAAGCGATGATGGTCAACCCGAATATCAGTTGCTCGAAGAATCAAAAGATTTCCTTGATGAGGAGCTCCATATCTGGATCGATCAGTTTAAAACTGATGGACTTATGAAGTTATGATCCAAAATGACGATTATATGTCTGATTCATGGTGTAACTGGCTGATCACCGAGAATCCTCAAGGGAACTAGGCACATGTGACTGGATGTATCATTAATCTTTCTGTCATAAAGTCTTCCATGCAAGATAATCTTCCTTAATGCCTAGAGTTAATCTGGGGCAGCGATCAGTACTACCTGCGAGCATCATCATGCTTGAGTGCGACAATCCCTTGTTAGATTAGAGTCGAGGCGAATCAATTGAACGCCACGAAGAAAAATATTTAAAGGCTTCACATAGGAAAATGCGAGCAAAAGCCCGAGCGAGCTCAAAGACGGTTAGCTCTGTATCGTTCTAAGGGACCTTTAGTCGTTATGAACTCTAAATTGAGCTTGTTTCATTCTCGATGGGGGTCGCTAACTGCTTCAAGAATTTTATAACAAAAAACGAACCAGTTAGGGACGCCAATAGTGCTGTGTCCTGGTAGTCAGTGAAATGGAAGTGGTACGAAACGTCAGGAGTTCGATCTCGGGATTGAAAAATCATTTTATTAGTTGGTCTATCACCCGATGAAGTTCAAAGAGATTCGGCGCAGATGACTATAGAACTTGGGGCAATTCGAAAATCATCGATTCATTTTCATCAAGCGGCGAAGTTGGTATTGTAAAATGTGAAGCATGCAAATGACAAATCCGAAGCAGAAGGAGATGAATCATGATTCGCTTATCCAAGGTCGGGATTTCAACCTTCGACTAAAGCCAAATCTAGGATGAGTTTTTGATCTTGCCCACTCGACAAAACCCATCTCCACTGAAAATGGGGGCAAACCATTCCTACATCCGGAAAGCATGTCGAAGCCGAAGACATCAAATTCATCGTTTAATCCGTGGGGCAAGTCCCTGAAGCGATAGTTATCATCCGCAGAGCGTAATGGAATCCATCCTTTCAATGTAAAACGCATTTGGCCGCGGAACCACCCATTTGGTAAAAAGAACGTATCGTTCCTATATGATTTTCAATCAGATGCTGGGATAATGTTCTCTCATTTTCCTCTCAGGTGATGAACAGAGACGAGGCACCCAAGAAGCCATGCATTCAAATAACATAACAGTGCATGAAACACGCCCAAAAAGATGAATGAATCTCCTCCGACGTAAATCCTCGAGGTGGATTCGTTGCCCAACCAGACGAAGAAATCATGGCCACAAGCTTGAGGGCCGGCTTCTACAATCTGCACATTGGCATGCAGAATGGAATTCAAATCAAGAGTAAAGTAGTATCGTCCCAATTTGTTTTGAATTTGGAAACCCAAAATAATGCTTAATATTTATCCTTGGCAGGAGCTCGCCATCAGGGCAGACATGTAAGTTTCATTTTTCTCCAAAAACCAAGAAGTCGAAAGAACTTTAGAACACCTAACAATCTTGTGTTACTATGTGAAGTGCAGATTTTCACAACCCTTGTACACTCGTTGGAGCATATGACCAAGGGTAAGATGTATCGTTCCAATTTTTGTAAAGTTTTAGAATATACGATGACATATCCCTTTTATATCTCCAGGATCTCCAGCCTCGATGGGCAGGTAAGTATCCCTTTTCCCAATTCATTGGAGATTAAAAACTTTCAGAATTAATAAAATTCTCACATCTAAAAAGACATAGAATTCTTACTTCATTGACATTCATGTTTTAAAACATGAGATTGTCTGAACATGAATTACACATGTATGGTGCATCACAAAATCCCTTTGAAGGATAAATCTTGATGAAATGAAATGAATTTTTCCAACAAGAGTCGTTTGAACTGTTCAAAAGGGTATTTTCTCATAAGAGAAGCGAGCCTAATCCAAACACGTCCCATACACACTTGAGAGATGAGGAGATTGGAAATGATAGCGAAACCTTAACCTATGGATATAAGGGTCATTCGCAATGATTACATGGATCGAGATGACAGAGGCATTTATTTCTTCATTCCAAACACTACAGATGCCCATTGAGAACCCCATTGAACGGCGATTTTCATTCTCAACCCTGTCAAGAACCACCCCACATTGGGGCAAATGAAGGTTAGTCCAACAGTATCAGAAAGTAAACGGTTTGAAATTTTCTTGCTCGGACTAACATAAATCTTTGTGTGTTGTTTATATGATAATCCAAGTGTCATAGGATGACGAGAATAATTCATTTCTCTATCCTACACACTGTTATCCTTTGCACGACCAAGTTGAGCCAGCAAATTCATTTCATCAACCTATTGGTGATCATTGCATATTCCAAAGCAAAGGCAACATCACTCTAGGAATGGAAGCGTGCCAAAGTTTAAGTTGCATATCTAGCATGATTGCCGAAAATCCTAGCTCCAAAAGAAAAGAAAAACACGGGATTAAAAAAAGGGGGAAAAGAAAAATCCCTAGACATCAAGAAAAAGCAAAGTGCCTGGTAAAAAGCAAGGCTGATGTCTATTCAAAATATCCCCAGTAAAGTCTAGATATACGATGAAAAGACCCTGCAAAGGAGTCAGATCAAGATGACTACTCTCCAAATGATGTCGTGCTCAAATTGCAAACACACAAACAGACGGTCTCTTAATGTAACAAGAGACGCTTTTAAACATCTTTGTGCGCTCTAAAAGAGGAGTGTACACTTCAAGAAATGGAGATGTTCTTTGAAGGACATGTGGCAAATTTGCAATGATCACCAATGCCAAACCCTTCACAATTTCTGGGCAAAAAATAAGCCTTTTTCGGTCCCCAATCCTTCCAATGTTACAACCCTGAAGCAGTCTTATCTGACTAAGACACTTGGGTTAATGTATAACTTAGCTCAAAGAAGTACGAGCAAGACTATTTCTTTCTCATTTTACAGGGTTCTTGACTTGTAAACCCGGAGCAGATAGTGAAAAATTTCGTTCAACGGCCTTGACTCAAAAGTGAGTCCCCCTTGGAAACCGATATCCAAGCCTAACACTACGGTCCCGTGAAAGACCTCATGATCGGTCGAAATGTATGCGTTGCGAATGATCCTGAAACCCAGGCACAGGTCGGTAGGAAATTGAGCACTTTCCCTATTAAAGATCATTATCACAGAGCAGTGAGGAGCCTTCTTGGATGAGAAATACTCCAATGGATGTTTTGAGCAAACTCTTTTTGAAATTTTCAAATTGTTTGATCTAGAGTTTCCGTGCAAGGAATTTATGATCACATCTGTATATGGTAGGAATGTTTTGGATAACCTCCAGCAATCAAAATGCACATTTCATGACTAAAACTTAAGTTGTAGAATTTTGTCAGTTAGACAATTATTGTCTTCCCAAAGATTACTAATATCTTCTTGGCGAGGAAAATTTTTTCAGGTCTAAGCTTTCTGCAGGACTTTTGGCCGCCCCAAAGACTGGGTGCGTCATCCTTAGGTGAAGCCTTTTAGTAGGCAAATCTTTTCTAAGACCGATCCACAGAATGATCGAGTCTCCGACTAGCCCCGAAGAGCGGGTACGTCATCCTTTGATTCATATCAATTTGGAATCTCATAAATGGTAGAAACCGCCTGAAGGGTCAACTCAATGGTAGAACCGCCTGAAGGGTCAATCAATGGTAGAAACCGCCTGAAGGGTCAACACAATGGTAGAAACCGCCTGAAGGGTCAACCAATGGTAGAAACCGCCTGAAGGGTCAATGTATGGTAGAAACCGCCTGAAGGGTCAACCAATGGTAGAAACCGCATGAAGGGTCAATGAATGGTAGAAACCGCCTGAAGGGTCAAAGGACTGGTAGAGACCGCCTGAAGGATCAACCCAATGGTCCGATCCACCATACGGATCAAAACCTTGATGAATCCCGAACGTGGGAGGATTCGTTTTCCCTAATAAGCCTTACATTAGGCAAGCCATTTCTAGTTTAGTCCACCACACGGATCAAAACCCTTGGCAAATTCCCAAATGTGGGATGCGTCTTCCTTAGGTTCCTATCAGTTAGGAATCCCATTATGGTTTGACCTACCATACAGGTCAGAGCTTAACATCCCCAGGACACTCCGATGACAAGTCCTTATGAATCTACTTGAACCCATCAGACACAGCAAATGCCGCAAGCATTCGACAGGTAAGGGGCAGGGAAGTCTATCTACTCCTTAACTTTCTTACATCATATCAGGGAATTGAATGAGCACATCTCTTTTTAAGGAAAAGCACACATTGATGGGCATGAAAATTGGATGTTATGATTTCTTTTCTTTTCCCAGTCGAGTCGATCGGAACACAGGTGTCACCT
The DNA here is from genome assembly GCA_021437785.1 of Rhodomyrtus psidioides. NCBI lineage: Eukaryota > Viridiplantae > Streptophyta > Magnoliopsida > Myrtales > Myrtaceae > Rhodomyrtus > Rhodomyrtus psidioides. The sequence goes on along the minus strand of JAILYB010000003.1, from coordinate 12,499,599 downwards.
TGTCTTTGAGAGAAACCTCTGACGAAATTCCTCTCAAAGAGGGGCAGCTGTTGACACCTGATTTTTGATCAGTCTTTCATAGTTTATTTTTTAAAAATTCATAAAAAATCTATAAAAAGTTAAAAAAATTAAAAAATCATATTTGGTAGCCTTGACCAAGCTAAGGGAACCATTTTTGATAAAAAAAAAATAATTTCTCATATTTTTTAATATTTTCCAAAAATAGAAAAATACATGAAAAATGAAGAAAAATAGTGTTCGATGTCGTAAAAATATAGAAAAATAGTCAATATTTTTATTTTAATTTCCTTTTCATTTTGAACTCATAAATAGTCAAAATTCAAGTTCAATTGCATGTGTTTCTTCATGACGCATAGAGTTGAATTTGGCAAAAAAATGTCATTCGAGTATTTTAATTTGTAAATTTCTACATATTTTTTAGTCTTGACGTCCAATTAGATCGACCACCATCTACAATAAATTCCCCTTGCTGAATATTTTCGTTTTTGTTTCACATGATTTCATGGTGTAAAACGCCGAGTGGATCCCCAATTATAATCGGGTCGGCATGAGCTCGATAGCTCGTCCAAGACCAAACCAGGGCACGGCGAACCCCATGTGAATACTCTTGAACTCCTTCGATGCTTCCTAATGCTTTTCTTAGGTTAGATCGTGTGTAGAATGGCTAGGACAGCTAAATCATTCTTGAGCTGTGATTGATAAATAGGGCCTTACTAGGAATGCCATGTGATTTATTTGCATATCTAGATTCCTTGAGTTGCTCATTTTATTACTGATTGTGATTGCTAGGATAATCACTCCTATCTGCATGAATTTCTAGATTTAGGGTTCATACCTTACTCATCCGCATGAATCTCAAGCTAGAAAATTCAGTCAACTTAGGTACCGAAAGGGCGTCAACTCTGACAGTTGGTGTAACTAAGTCCCCGAAACCATTTCTCTGGTTCTCGCAGAAATGAATAGAAACTCCCAACTATTCGATTGGGTGGTCCAATCACACCCTAAAAAAATGATTGGTGGCGACTCCATGGCATGCACACTTAGCACATGTCACTAGACCACATTGAAAGTCGGTCACGCATACCTCCGTTGCGATTTGGGTAATGGGCCTTGGGAGAGATCCGCGTCCGACCAGACAGGACGGCCCATTAGCCCTCGAGAGCCCGACAACCTCAAGAGGGTCGCGACATCAGTTAATGCGAATTACCTTTTTACCATATACGAAAATAATTTATGGGAGGGCTATGTAACTCGTTTTAGGGGAAAGACTATTCTACCCCTGATTTTCAGTTCTCATCAACAGCTCCCTAAAACAAGTTACACAGCCCTCCCATAAATTATTTAGATACATAGCATGACAATTCTATGTATCCAGAATCACTTACCTCCATAAAAATCTTCCTCATCTCAACCTTTGATTGTGCCCCAGTAGCTTCCATTCGTCAGTGACTAGACAAGTTTTAAAAAGACCCAAAAAAAAATTTTTGGTGAGAACTTACGGTGCTTCACGCGTCCGGCTATTTGAGAAGCTGAGGCAAACGACTGTTGACACCTAAATTTTGATCAACTTTTTTTATTTATTTTTATTTTTATTTTTATTTTGAAAATTCATAGAAAATCCATAAAAAGTTGAAAAAATTGAAAAATCAATTTTGGTGACCTTAGCCAAGCTAAATGAACCATTTTGACCAAAAAAATAATTTTCATAATTTTCATTTTTTTATATATATTTTCGAAAAATACAAAAAAAAAAGAAAAAAAAGAAAAAGAAAATCAAGAAAATCAAGAAAAATAATATTTGAGGTCACAAAGATATATAAAAATAGTCGGTATTTTTATTTTTATTTTATCTATTTTCTAACCTCATAAATAGTAAAATTCAGGTTTGATTTTAGGTGTTCTCTGATCACCATAAAATTGAATTTGACAAAAATATTAGTAATGATTAAAAGCAAAAGGAGGGAAACATCATCATTTAAAAGGAAAAGGGGACTAATGATTTTGTCTTCTCTTTTTGTTATTTTATTTTATTTTTATTTTTTTTATTTTATTATTTTTTTATTATTATATTTTTTTTTCTTTCTCTCTCTCTCTCTCCCCACTCCCTCTCTCCTTCCCGCTGCCTATTTATCTCCTCCCCCTCATCATCTCCTTCTCTCTTCCCCCTCCTCCTCTTCCTCTTCCTCTTCTTCTTCTTCTTCTTCTTCTTCTTCTTCTTCTTCCTCTCTCCTCTCCCTTTCCCGAACCATCTCACTGTTCCGGTCATAACTCCGTCGTCCAATATCAGGTCGAGATGAAACCACCACCAATAGAAAGCTTATCGTCTTATCTTTCCAGGGATATATTATAAGGCTCATTTGGCCCAGCCATTCGTCCGATGGAGCCGTTTGAATGAGCAAAGGTCGTTGCTGACCCTGTAACGACTAGTTTCTGCCGCCGCCGTCGTCCTCCACGATCAGCCCTTCCGGCGACCTTTGCGCCCCCCTCTGACCATCACAGGTTAAGTTAAGATGTCCTTAACAATTTCCCGTTGGTTTCGTGAATTTTCGAGGTCTGGTTAAATTATGGTGATTTTTTGAAAAACAGTCGACGAAAATCGAGCGAATTGAGGTATTGTGGTCATATCTCACTCATTTGGACTCCTTTTAAGGTAAAATTTTCGGTGATGGCTTCCTAAGATGATAGGCTATGTTCTGGAATTTTAAGGTTGCTGAATATTTGCTGTGTATTTACTTTATGTCATAGCATTTCTATATTTCGCATAAAAGACCCAGAATCGGAAGGCCGAGCCTCCTGTTGGTGTCTAAATATTTGCTGCGTATTTACTTTATGTCATAGCATTTCTATATTTCGCATAAAAGACCCAGAATCGGAAGGCCGAGCCTCCTGTTGGTGTCTAAATATTTGCTGTGTATTTACTTTATGTCATAGCATTTCTATATTTCGCATAAAAGACCCAGAATCAGAAGGCTAAGCCTCCTATTGGTGTCCAAGGTGTTTTATTTATTTATTTTCTGTAAATTATATTGTGCTACCCCAGAATCGGAAGGCCGAGCCTCCTGCTGGTGGTTTATACCCCCCACACATTGTTGCACGAGCACCGACGGACTCCGACGTCGTAAAATTCACCGGATCCCATCTCCTTTGCTTATGTTTATGGTGTATAATGACTTAATATCTTCTTTATTATTATTTTTTTTTTTGCATTGTGTTGCGTCCTATAAAAACAAAAACAAAAAAAATGCTAGATTGGATGGTTGCAGATGAGCCACGTGTCGTGATCCGATAATTTTCAGAATAAAAAAAATATTTTTAACATTAAAAGAAATAAATTTCGAATTTTACAATAATTAAAATGATTCGATTGTCACCGAGACGCCACGTGGCGAGTTAGGGACCGTTCAGTTGGGACTTATTTTCAGGAAATTTATAATAAAAAAAAAATCAAATAAAAAAATTCAAAAAAAGTGAATATTAAGGAAAAATTCAAAAAAAAATTTGAGAAAAATTGCAGAAAATTCAATCAACTTAGGTACCGAAAGGGCGTCAACTCTGACAGTTGACGTAACTAAGTCCCCGAACCCATTTCTCTGGTTATCGTAGAATTGAATAGAAACTCCCGACTATTCAATAGGGTGGTCCAATCATACCCTCCAAAAAATGATTGGTGGCGACTCCATGGCATGCACACTTAGCACATGTCACTAAACCACACTGAAGGTCGACTACGCATACCTCCGTTGCGATTTGGGTAACGGGCCTTGGGAGAGGCCTGCGCCCGACCAGACTGGACGGCCCATTAGCCCTCGAGACCCCACGGCGAACCTCGAGAGGGTCGCGACAGACTGGCGACTCCACTGGGGAACTGGTTCTTAACCATTTAGTGGACTTGAGCCGATTAAAAAGTTGATTGTTTTATGCAGACGCTCCTCAAATTGAAGTATGTACTTTAATCCTTGAGGTGTTAAACGTTTTTGCAAATTGGAGAAATAAGGGGTGTAGTCCGTGATTAACATTGTCTTATGCAGGTTGGCGTAGGAATGTATGTTGTGTGGGTGATTTGAAGCGCTGATTGATAAACTGTTATGCATGACTTGCATTGTGATGATCACGACACCTGAACACACACAACCGCGCCTAAAACCCCAGGCGCCCCTATAAGCAAACAATAGAAGGAATTGAAAATGGAACCTCCGTGAGGAAAAATACGGGGTAATCCATTTTTAATTTCGCTCACTTCGAACTATGGATTGGGTCCCAATGCAACGATAGTTGTGCAATGGAACCTACCCTTTCTAGAACTCGAGGTGGGAGCCTTTAAGCCTCAGGAACCCCACCATTTAGGTGTCAAAACTTCACAAGTTTACATTCGCATGATCGATGTGTTTGACATGTCTTACCCCCTTCAAAAGGTCTGTAAGTATCATTCCTTTCACCCTTTGAACTCAGTATAACTTTTTTCCATATGCTAACACGCCTTTCTACCTACCACAGGGCAGGTAGCTTTAATCACGGAACCAAGAATAACTCGTATTATAACTCGTCTCCGAGCCAGAATGGAGCAAGAGGAGTTGGGATCTCGCGTGAATAGTTTGGAAGGTCAGATGGCGTCAATGGCCACCATGCTCGCAGAAATGAAAGCCATGATGGTGGCTGCACAAGAAAGAAATCATGACCTCAGCCAGGATGCTCCGCCCGCACCCCCCAATGCTTCGAATGTGGCGCGAACTCGGGAAGAGAACGTGGCCGAGAATGTTAATCGAGTGTTAGTAGCTGATGCACTACCGAAGGCCGCGTCTGTAGTCATCGACCTAGAAAAAGACAAAAAGGAGAAACCCCCGGGCAAAATCGAAGAAGGCGCAAAGAGGCTAGCAAAGATAGAGGAATGCCTAAGCAGCCAAGGATATGAGTTGGCTCGATTTGACAAGATATCACCATTTGCAAAAATTGAAGCGCCGTCAGACTATAAAGAACCCGATTTCGTCAGAAAATACAACGGGACGAGCTGCCCCCGAGCCCACTTAAAATATTACCTACGCAAAATGGCACTTTTTTCTGACTACGTTCCATTGCTGATGAACACATTTCAAGAGAGTCTGGCGGGTGCTGCTCTGGCTTGGTTCATCGAATTAGATTTGGAGGACTATAATGGATGGGAAGACCTGGCGGAGGACTTTTTACATCAATATAAGTTCAATACTGCTACAGCCCTTTCCAGAGAAGAATTGCTGAGGACCACAAAAGGGAAGAATGAGGCAATCCGCGCCTACGCTCAAAGATGGCGGGCCTTAGCAACACAAGTCAAACCGTCCATTCCAGAGGACGAGCTGGTCGACCTTTTCTTAAGAGCGTTGCCTTACGAGTATTTCGATAGGCTGAACACATCTGGTTGTCAAACATTTGTACACCTCATAAAAATCGCAGAAAGGCTGGAATGGGCGATGAGGGAAAGGAAAGCACCAGAAATCGCAACAAGACGCCAATATCCAGCCCGAAGGGCTGAAGTTGATGTGGCCTTCGTACCAAACCCACCCAACCCTAAGCAGTTCTCCAATTCGAGTACGGTGCAAGGAAACTCGTCGATGTCGGTACAGAAACCATATGAACTAAGGAGGAAGTTGCCTCCCAAGCAGTTCACCCCCCTGCCAAGGCCGTTATCGAAATTACTTCCTATGTTACTAGAGGAGCACTTAGTGGCTAAAGAGCCTCCAAGGCCGAATCCGGTGAAGTTTAACGGGTACGATGAAAGCCAGTCATGTGCCTATCACATGGGAGAGAAGGGCCATAACGTAGACAATTGTATTGTTTTGAAGCACAAGGTGCAAGCCCTTATCGATAATTGCATCCTTGAATTCGACAAAACAGAGCCGAACGTGCAAAATAATCCACTTCCTGATCACCAAACCGTGGGGGTGATCTTCGACAACAAGTTCGACCGGTTCTTCTCCAAGGATTCCAAATGGTCGAAGGACGAGGGGATAGAAACGACATCGGAGGAACTTGATTTGACCAGCTTGTCTTTGGGAGATTTTGTCAAATCACTCGACGGCGACGCTCCTACCATGGAGTAAAGAGATATCTGTCTCTCTTCGACGCATCTAAATCCACATTAGGTGCCTCGGGCTTTTTCTTACGTGTTGTATTGTAATATAAGTATAAAAAAAACAACAAAAAAACAAAAAAACAAAAAACAAAAAAATTCATCAAAAAAAATTCCAAAATCCAAAAAAAAGGGACGTGTGGGAGCCACAAATCGGTCAATGACGAAAAAAAAAAGAAAAAAAAAAGAAGAAAAAAAAACTGAGACCTGATTTCCCACATGTCTCCTGGTTTGCAAAGTTTTGGGATGCGAGGATGCCCAATGATATGAGGGCTAGCTCCCATCCTACCCTTTCAATTTTTCTTAAGACGTCTCTCAAAGAAGTTTATCATTACATGAACTTTCTCTATTTTATAACCGTCTTTGTGACACTTCAAGCATGCCATTCCAAGCATACATAGCAGTTGTTAAATAACTCAGGTTCCCGAGGAGGAGCTTCCCTCCTAAATGGGGAATAAAACGATGCGGAGCCATCCATTCCAGCGACGATCAAAAGCAGGGGAATCAGATGGCGGTGCTTCCAAATGACGAAACAAGGAGTACCCCTTTTCATAACATAAGTCTGACTCAATGTTTTCAAGAGCGTTCTAATGGCTCAATTTGTGAACAAAATCTTTGAGAAAACCTGAAAAAGTTTCTCATCACCTGAAAATCTCTGTGAAAGGAATGCTTGAAAAGAAAATCTCAAGTTTTATCAATACCTTCTTTGAATAGAATGAAAAGCACGAATTCATAGATGACCAGGATTGGCAAAACTCGTGGGAGCAAGTCTCTCCCTTTTCTCCGAGAAGCCCAGCCAGGGGCAAACTCTCATGATCCCCCCTAAAAGTGCAACAGACCAGGGTCATCAAATCCAAAGAGGACAAACAGCGAAACCGGCCTTACCGGGGCAAATTGCTCGAAAAGCACGAAAGGACGAAACTTCGGAGGGAGTACCTCTTTTCAGAAATTCCAAATGAAGTCAGATAAAAACCCACGTCTATTTCTTCACATGCAGGTGCATGGACTCCTTCAGATGAGATTAGAAATCTCCAACAAAAGCGGAAAGCGTTAAGGCATGACTGGGGCATGCGAATCAATTTTGCCCTGGGCAAAGAAAGACGTTTCTTCTCTGGCAAAATCCGTAGACGCAATGACAGAGTTATCTGCATCAGAAATAAACCCCAGGATACAAACCTAGAGGCGGTAACTTTGTATCGTTTCAATTTGATCTCCATAAATCCCATGCTTAACATGAGTTTTCCTCATTTAACAGGAAGTCGTTGGCGCCAAAAGCCACAAAAGAAAAGAACTCGCCAATGAGGAGGCGAATAAAATTATTAACCTTGGGAGTCAGCACTCCAAGGAAGGGTCTTTGATCAAGTGGAGGAACTATGAAGAGTGACGCTGGAATGCGCCCAAAAACACAAATGGATTTCCTATGGGGCAAATCCTTGAGAATGATTCATCGCCAACCAAACGGAGGAATCGTGGCCACAATATAGATGGCCAATTTCTGCAAGCCGCGCGTTTGTGTTCAAATGAAAACACCAAGCAAGAACAAGGCGGTATCGTTCCAATTTGTCTTGAATTTTGGAACGCAAACTGACACTTATTGTTTGTTTTTTTTTTTTTTTTTACAGGGGAGTCGCCTTGGAGACGAACAAGTTTTTACATCCCACGTACTACTTGTTAGGGGGTCTGCAGCCGCGACAGGTAGGTAAGTATCCCTTTCCCAGTTAGCTGGAGATAAAGAATGTTAAAATCCTTTCAGTCGTCATGAAAATTATCCAATGCATCGATGTTCATGATTTAAATCGGGAGGTTGCCCAAAGCATGAATAAAACATGCACGATACATCACAAGATCCCCTCAATGGATAAATTTTGGGAAAGAAGGAGTGAATTTTTCCAAATATCATTATTTGTCAAATCATTCAAAAGGAAATTTACTCAAAAGAAAGGCGAGCCTAATCCAAACATGTCCAACACACACTTGAGAGATGAGTGGAGTGGGCAGATAGCAAAATCTGGGTCTACGATGGTAGGGACCATTTGCAGCGATTACATGGGTTGGGACGACAGAGGCATTCGTTTCATATCCCCAAACACTACAGGTGACCGTTGATAAACCCCTTTGAACGACGTTTTTCATTCTTAACCCTGTCAAGAACCACCCCACATCGGGGCAAAATGGAGATGAGTCCAGCAACATCAGGAGAAAATGGTTAGAAATTTTATTGCTCGGACTAACATTAATCTTTGTGTGCTGTTTATATGGTAATCCAAATGCTATAGGATGACGAGAAGCATTCATTTCTCTATCCCACACACCTTTACCCTTTGCACAACCAAGTTAAGCCTGCCGAATTATTTCATAAACCCGTTGGTGATCATTGCACATTCCAAGACGGATACATCATCACTTCAGAAACGGAGGAGTTCGAGACTTAGGGATTACAAAGGAATTCCTAGGCTAATGCTTAAAGCATGTTTAGACCTTCGATCATATGTCTAACATGATCTATCGAAGATGAGAAAAGCGGGATTTCAAAAGGAAAATGAGGACGAAGAAAATCCCCAGCATCAAGAAAAAGCAAAGTGCCTGGTAAAAGCAAGGCCGATGCTCGTGTAAGTTGTCTGATTGATCCACAATGAAGCCTGGAGGCGAAAAGAGGAAATTCTTGAAGGAGCCAAATCCAAAAAAGACTACTCCCTAAATGCTGCCAAACACAGAACAAAGACATAGAGAGAGTCGGTCTCTGAATGCAACAAGAGACGCTCTCTAAAGAGCTGGTGCACACCTCAAAATCGGTTGCGCACCTCAAAGACTACAGATGCAAAAAGGAAATGACAGGAGGCAAATCAGCAATGATCACCAATGTCAAACTCGTCATGAATTCTGGGCCAAAAACAAGCCTTTTTCGGTCCCCAATCCTACCAACATCATAACCCTGAAACAGTCTTCTCTGACTAAGACACTTGGGTTAACATATAGCTTAGCTCGAAGAAGTACGAGCAAGACTATTTCTTTCTCATTTTGCAGGGTTCTTGACTTGTAAACCCGAAACAGATGATGAAAATTTTTATTCAATGGCCTCGACTCCAAGGCGGGTCCCCCTTGAAGATCAATAACCAAGCCTAACATTACGGTCCCGTGGAAGACCTCACGACCGATCAAAATGTATGCGCTGCGAATGAGCCTAAAACCTAGGCACAGGTTAGTAGGGAATTGAGTGCATCCCCTATAAAAACCACTATCTCAAAACAGGTGAGAAGACCTCCTTGTCGAGAAATATTCCAATTGATGTTTTGAACAAACTCTTTTTGGAATTTTCAAACTGTTGATCCGGATTTTCCATGCAAGGAATTTGTGATCACATCTGCATGTTGCAAGAATGCTTTGGACAGCCTCCGGCATCAAAATGCACATTTCATGATTAAAACTTAAATCATACGGTTTTGTCAGATGGACAACCGTCGTCTTCCCAAAGATTGCTAACGTTTTCTTGGTGAAGAAAAATTTTTCAGGCTCGAACTTCTGCAGGATCCATTAGAGACGCCAATCTCCCAGAAGAAGGCCTCGCTCTGAAGAGAAGAACGTACAAATCTATTTTTCTGCAGGATACCTAGAGAACCCAGCTCCTAGAAAAGTCACTTCCCGCATCATCAGCGTACCAGTGAAATTTTTGCCAAAATAAAAACTTTCACTGCTTCAAAACTGAATTCCCGACAAACTTCGGGATCTCTAAAAAAAAGGGGAGAAGAAAAACCCTTTTAAAAGAAACAGTCTCATCGGACGTGGAGAACCCTCGTCATGAGACCCCTTTTCAAAAATCAGGCAGTCTCATCGGACGTGGAGAACCCTCGTCATGAGACCCCTTCTCAAAAAAAAAAAATCAAGCAGTCCCAGCAGACGTGGAGAACCCTCATCCTAGGACCTCTTTTCAAAAATCAAGCAGTCCTAACTTGACGTGGAGAACCCTCGTCCTAGGACCCCTTTTCAAAAATATCAAACAGTCTCATCGGACGTGGAGAACCCTCGTCATGAGACCCATTTTCAAAATTCAATCAGTCTCATCGGACGTGGAGAACCCTCGTCATGAGACCTCTTTTCAAAAATCAGGCAGTCTCATCGGACGTGGCTCGTCATGAGACCCCTTTTCAAAGCAAAACTATGGTAGAAACCGCCTGAAGGGTCAACACAAGGTAGATACCGCCTGAAGGGTCAAAATGAGGGTAGATACCGCCTGAAGGGTCAACACAAGGTAGAAACCGCCTGAAGGGTCAAAATAATGGTAGAAATCGCCTGAAGGGTCAATCAAAGGTAGAAACCGCCTGAAGGGTCAATCCAATAGTGAAAATCACTTAAATGGTCAACTCAATGGTCCAATCCACCATACGGATCAAAATCATTGGCAAATCTCAAATGGGACGCGTCTTCCTTAGATTCCTATCAGTTAGGAATCCCATTATGGTTTGACCTACCATACGGGTCAGAGCTTAACCTCTCTAGGATACTCTAGTAACGAGTTCCTAGAAATTCTCTTGAATCCATCAAACACCGCGAAAATCGTACAAACATCGAACAGGTAAGTGGCAGGTATGTCTCTCTATTATCTCACTCTCTCATGTCAAATGAATGTTTCCCCCTTCAAGAAAGAGCATACATGGACAAGCATGAAAATTGGATGTCATGACTCCTTTTCCTTTAGTTTCCCGAGTCGAGTCGATCAGGACTCAGGTGTCACCTTATCTTTGAGAGAAACCTCTAACGAGATTCCTCTCAAAGAGGGGCAGCTGTTGACACCTAAATTTTGATCAACTTTTTTTATTTATTTTTATTTTTATTTTTATTTTTATTTTGAAAATTCATAGAAAATCCATAAAAAGTTGAAAAAATTGAAAAATCAATTTTGGTGACCTTAGCCAAGCTAAATGAACCATTTTGACCAAAAAAATAATTTTCATAATTTTCATTTTTTTATATATATTTTCGAAAAATACAAAAAAAAGAAAAAAAAAAGAAAAAGAAAATCAAGAAAATCAAGAAAAATAATATTTGAGGTCACAAAGATATATAAAAATAGTAGGTATTTTTATTTTTATTTTATCTATTTTCTAACCTCATAAATAGTAAAATTCAGGTTTGATTTTAGGTGTTCTCTGATCACCATAAAATTGAATTTGACAAAAATATTAGTAATGATTAAAAGGAAAAGGAGGGAAACATCATCATTTAAAAGGAAAAGGGGACTAATGATTTTGTCTTCTCTTTTTGTTATTTTATTTTATTTTTACTTTTTTTATTTTATTATTTTATTATTTTATTATTATATATATATTTTTTTTCTTTCTCTCTCTCTCTCTCCCCACTCCCTCTCTCCTTCCCGCTGCCTATTTATCTCCTCCCCCTCATCATCTCCTTCTCTCTTCCCCCTCATCCTCTTCCTCTTCCTCTTCTTCTTCTTCTTCTTCTTCTTCTTCTTCCTCTCTCCTCTCCCTTTCCCGAACCATCTCACTGTTCCGGTCATAACTCCGTCGTCCAATATCAGGTCGAGATGAAACCACCTCCAATAGAAAGCTTATCGTCTTATCTTTCCAGGGATATATTATAAGGCTCCTTTGGCCCAGCCATTCGTCCGATGGAGCCGTTTGAATGAGCAAAGGTCGCTGCTGACCCTGTAACGACTAGTTTCTGCCGCCGCCGTCGTCCTCCACGATCAGCCCTTCCGGCGACCTTTGCGCCCCCCTCTGACCATCACAGGTTAAGTTAAGATGTCCTTAACAATTTCCCGTTGGTTTCGTGAATTTTCGAGGTCTGGTTAAATTATGGTGATTTTTTGAAAAACAGTCGACGAAAATCGAGCGAATTGAGGTATTGTGGTCATATCTCACTCATTTGGACTCCTTTTAAGGTAAAATTTTCGGTGATGGCTTCCTAAGATGATAGGCTATGTTCTGGAATTTTAAGGTTGCTGAATATTTGCTGTGTATTTACTTTATGTCATAGCATTTCTATATTTCGCATAAAAGACCCAGAATCGGAAGGCCGAGCCTCCTGTTGGTGTCTAAATATTTGCTGCGTATTTACTTTATGTCATAGCATTTCTATATTTCGCATAAAAGACCCAGAATCGGAAGGCCGAGCCTCCTGTTGGTGTCTAAATATTTGCTGTGTATTTACTTTATGTCATAGCATTTCTATATTTCGCATAAAAGACCCAGAATCAGAAGGCTAAGCCTCCTATTGGTGTCCAAGGTGTTTTATTTATTTATTTTCTGTAAATTATATTGTGCTACCCCAGAATCGGAAGGCCGAGCCTCCTGCTGGTGGTTTATACCCCCCACACATTGTTGCACGAGCACCGACGGACTCCGACGTCGTAAAATTCACCGGATCCCATCTCCTTTGCTTATGTTTATGGTGTATAATGACTTAATATCTTCTTTATTATTTTTTTTTTTTTTTGCATTGTGTTGCGTCCTATAAAAACAAAAACAAAAAAAATGCTAGATTGGATGGTTGCAGATGAGCCACGTGTCGTGATCCGATAATTTTCAGAATAAAAAAAATATTTTTAACATTAAAAGAAATAAATTTCGAATTTTACAATAATTAAAATGATTCGATTGTCACCGAGACGCCACGTGGCGAGTTAGGGACCGTTCAGTTGGGACTTATTTTCAGGAAATTTATAATAAAAAAAAATCAAATAAAAAAATTCAAAAAAAGTGAATATTAAGGAAAAATTCAAAAAAAAATTTGAGAAAAATTGCAGAAAATTCAATCAACTTAGGTACCGAAAGGGCGTCAACTCTGACAGTTGACGTAACTAAGTCCCCGAACCCATTTCTCTGGTTATCGTAGAATTGAATAGAAACTCCCGACTATTCAATAGGGTGGTCCAATCATACCCTCCAAAAAATGATTGGTGGCGACTCCATGGCATGCACACTTAGCACATGTCACTAAACCACACTGAAGGTCGACTACGCATACCTCCGTTGCGATTTGGGTAACGGGCCTTGGGAGAGGCCTGCGCCCGACCAGACTGGACGGCCCATTAGCCCTCGAGACCCCACGGCGAACCTCGAGAGGGTCGCGACAACGACAAAAAATAATAATGGACGAGAATGGCATTAATTGGAGCTCACCAATTTTATGCTGATAACTTTTGTATGGTTGCATTGAGATCACCCTCCCAGTCCCCGTCCCACTCGTATCTGAACAAGCTCGCATACTCTAGTTTTGGCATGCTCAACGTACCCTTGGAAAAGATCTTCATTTTCGGGCACTCTCCCACTTTAATCCACGACAAGGATGGAAAACTCAAGATGCAACTTGTGGCAGAGGAGAAGCATTCTAGGCTTGGCATATTCTCGACTGTCAACCATTTTAGCATTCTAAAAGAAATTACTTTTTCATTTTCATCTTTTACCACTACTTCTTTCATTCTTTCACATCCTATTATAGTCATATCCGTGAGATGAACCAAATCTTTGATCGCTGAAACTGTCACTAAATGTACCAATCCAGAGGAACTCTTCACCACTAACTCTGTCAAATTACGGAAGGATGTCTCGGCTGAAAATAGTGTTGTCAAACTGGGACATTCCCAAACCTCAAGTTTGTGAATACTCTGAAGAATTTTTGCCGCTAAACAATCTTTCCTCCAGACGTGCTTTAGGTTGTGTAGCTTGCTTAGCTTAAGTTCTCTTAAATGTTCAAGCACCGAACAATTTGCCTCATAACCAAGCCCTTCATCAGGGAATAATTCTTCAAAAGAACTACAGAAGAACTCAAGGCTGTGTAGGTTCCGAAATCTTTGTAAGAGGGATATGGGAGGAAAGACGGCATTTGTATCATGAAAACATGCCACTGTTAGTGCTTTTGGCTTGCCAAAGATGTCCTCAGAAAATTTTTCATTTTGTATCATCTCAATATCCTTATCGACTAATGAAAGTCTCTCTAAAGTGGAAATGCCCTGCAAAATTGCCAATACAATGAGGGGTAAATTCAACAATGTTCGGCAGTAAATCATGTGCTGTAAAAGGCAACCCTAAGTCACGGGATGCACTCATAGTGTGACCAAAACATATGGGATTCCTTACGTTCTCTAAAAACTATGAGTAAGGGGGTTTCGAGTATTCCTTAGTATGCAGTGGACGTGGAACGTAACGGGTGAATCGGGTCCGAATCAAAGAATAAAGATGAACACAGTGAATTAGGGTTCCACTGTTTTTATTTTTAAAATGAAATCAGAGTATTTCTTTTAGAGATTGTACAGAATAAAAAAGAGAAGAAAAGTTCAATGGTGAGAAATGTGAGACCAATGGAGAGGACCACGTGTCAAGTTCTCATTGACTTTCCCAAGTACGTTATATTTAATTATATTAGTTAATTGAATATCTTATAATTATCCCCAAACAAAAGTATACTTATGATATTATAAATATCTTGTATTATCGACAAACTGATAGACAAGGGATATCATGTTAGTATCATGATATGATTATATGCAGTGAACATAAGATTAGTAAGTGCTTTAAAGAGCAAAGTAGAAACTTAGGGAGAATAGTTGTAGTCATACCCTCTCAAATGAAGAGTGTGTTTCTTGGTTTGAAATCTCCTGATGATCATATCTCGGAGGCCACTTGTTCATGGTTGCCACAAAAGGAAACATGTTTAGTTCGTCACAATGTGTCACTCGTAATTTCTTCAAGAAAGGCCAGTTCAAAGCAGGCAAGTTAGGGCAGAAACTCTTGAGTTGTGGCATATCATGAAACACCATAGAGGTTAATTGAGGGAAAAGTATTTGAGAAATAGTGGAGTGTGGAGTGTTATCCTCACTTGCGACTATTTCCTTGATTGCACAAAACTCCACTCGAATTTTCTCCAATTTGTTTAGACTTGTAGCCACCCAATGCGGAAACAGATTTTCAAGGCTCTTGCAATTCTCAACCTTCACTTTCCGTAAATGTTCAAAAGTGAGAGTATCTCGAGGACTATCTGTCCATATTTTGCTTAAATTTTCCATGTGAGAGAGAAATATCGACTCAAGCTTACGAAATTGTACCTGCCATATTTGAAAAAATGACGCCATAAGTTTGATGACATTGAATTATGAACTTACTTTCCTCCCACAAATCACAACATTCTAGAACTTGTTAGCGACACAATCATGAAATGCTTTCATTTTTATGGACTGGTGACTGCATTGGAACAAGCATGAGATGCGGTGCAGCAAAATAAATTACCTTACGGTCTATACCACCCGTTAATTCTCATTGAATTACGAATCCAAAGAACGCAACTACGTCCTCAAATACAGCATAAATACTTTTTGCAATTTTCATAAAAATTTCGCACGACAACAAATTTTAAGGCAAGTTTCTTACACTAACAAGGATCCCTAGGAAAATGCAACTAGTCTTCGTGAACAAATAAAATATGTTATGCAAAAATAGATTCTAATACAAAAAAAATAAAAATAAATAAATAAATAAATAAATAAACGAAACGATTGTATGAGCTGCTATGAATTGTTCATTTAAGAGCCCGTATGGAATTTTCATTTCGTCGTGAATTACATTATTGCCACTTGTCCCTACCAAAAAATTAGGTGACTAGTTTCATACTTCTTTATCTTTGATTTCAGTGAATGGGAAGATTTCAGTTTATCCAATTTGAATGGCTTTGCAACTACGAAGTTTTAGTTGGTGGCGACACCTAATCTACAAATTAAGTTTAATCAATTTGTAATAGGTAACCACTTTCTCATCTTTGACTGATAACATTGTGTGGCGTGTTTAGGATTTCGGAGGCAAAAACAAACGAAAGAGAAAAAAGCGGATGTATAATCTAAACATCAAAAGCATTGGATAAAGAAAGAGAAGACTGACCTGTGGAGTAAAAAGTGAAGGAGTGCGGTGGTCTATCTCCATCGAAGGTTGCCTAGTTAAACTCCTCATCTTGGGACAGTAGGCGATGGTCAGCTCGTTTAAGCTGGGGCATTCCAGCAGATAGTTCTTCTCTGAGAGAAAATTAGTCATATTGGGCAAGCACTCCAGCTTCATCCGATAAAGATTCGGGAATGTAATCTTCTCCACTGTGCTTCCCTGCCCTTCTTCCTCTGCGATCACTCCTTCCATTTGACCACACTCCTTTATTTCCATCAACCATAAATTGGCAAGACACCGAGCCATCGATGGAGTGAAAGCATGCCTCAAGTTGCTGCATTTATAAAGGGTGAGCCCAACTATCTTATCGAAGCGCAGCGCCACTTGAAGATGGTTGCTCCATAGTCGCCGCAATTTTGGTAGATTGACCAAGTCTAGATATCGTAAGCTAGGCAGCACCCGAGTGCTTCGTACACCCTCCGACCCTTCAAGATTGAATACTTCTTCTACCGACTCGCAATCGCGCACTTGCAAATTGTTCAGTTTGTTTAAAACAAGCATCAATCTAGATGGAATAGCGTTAGTAAATGATGGACATTTATCCACCACTAGTGATCCTAATTGCCAAGAGGGCTCGATGGGAATAAGTTCACCATGCCATTTTCCAATTAGCTCAGGAAACTCAAATAGCCGCATCAACTTTAATCTCGCAACCGAAGCCTATTAGAAAAAAGCATCATTAAATGTAAACTTTTAGTTAGCAAAACGCAACATGACCATCTAATTGCACAGAATTTAATAACTGATGCATACCATTTCTTTAAACATATGTTGGATGGTGATGTTTAGGTTTTCTTCCCAAAACCACTCTGCTTTTGAGACTTGTACTCTCTCCAAATTTGGCACCTTTATTGGTCCCTCAGAGAAGAACTTCATGCTGGGACATCCACTCACAATGACATCTTCCAAGCGAGGGAACATCAAAGTGCATTTACTTGAACTGAAACATCTCAGCCCCGTCAACCCATCAAGCTCCATATACTTCAATTGTTTGAAATCCACCACAATCCCCTCCTCACCTCCATCATCACGAATGACTTCTGTCAACATTTTACATTTACTTATCCTCAATTTCGTGAGTTCCACCATATTTCCAGCTATTGTCGGTGTGAACATCTTTGATAACCCATCACAAAATGCCACATCTAGAGTCTTGACATGTTGAAAAAATCTGGACAATGGTAGTATTACATTTAGCTCGTGCCATGGGCCTTCTTTGGCTTCCACAATGTTGCTCAGCTCTTCTATATCAGAATTGCGTACAACCAACTCTTGCAAGTTGGTTAAACTCCGAACAAGATGACATGAGGACATTGCAGATTCCTTTGGGAAATGATGAAGCTTGAGAACTTTAACCTTGCAGAAGAATTCTCCGTCCCGAAAATGCCCATGCCATAACTCCATCCCTCCATATAAATCCAATTTTAACTCTTGCAGATTGGAGAATGCGCCCTGAGAAATTAGTCAAATCAAAATCTAAAACCAGCTTAGTTAAAAGAGTGTTCGTGTATTATGGTATAAGTCCTGCATTTTAAGATGTTTGAGTCTCACGCAATTCAACGGGAGGAAATGCACACCCCATGCAATAGACATGCAATAGTTCGCGTTTCTCATTTCGTAGGCCATTTAGCATTGACATTATCGAGAATGGCATCATTCTGTTTAAGGAAAGACTGTGATTTCTAATGCTCCGCCTTCCTCGTATTATGCATAGTAAGTACGTTGAAAATCACAAGCGTTTTTTCCTGTTAAAAAGATATTTAACGAGAGATTTTTCAATTTACAGTCTACTTATATTATTTTGGTATCGAATTACTATTAATTGTCATCGTGAAAGTATCCAATCCCAGACACCACGAAGACAGCTGTTTTACGGAGTTGGTCTTCAACATAGTTGGGCTTTAATTTCCCAGACCTATTCCAACCCGTTTTACGGAGCTATTGCTCCAAAAACTGCAACAGGCAACCAGTTGAACAAGAGCCAAGGTAGTCAATGCACAATTGCAAACTGGGGCTCAAAACTCATATCCAATTATCCACTCCCTCCCTCATTTGCAAAGTTCAACCCTTTCAATCTTATCTTTGAATTGGGATCTGAGGATCAAGCACTACCAAGATAGGCGATTTGGCTGGCATCTTTACAAAGTCCAAATTATATAACACACATGCCACGTATTTTAAACATTCATGCTGCTTAAGAGAGAGCTGAACCATCGAAATTAGCCTAAATCACTTCCAATTTACCGTCAAAGCAGCAAGAAATTAATTAATAAAAAAATCTTGGGTTGTACCTTTTCTATCAAGAAGAGAGGTTGTTTATGAAGTGGCATCTCATTCTCAGGTTGCGCAGCAAGTGCCTCCACTTCGTCACAGCCATCCACCTCTAAGGTCTTCAATGCAGGCCAACGTAAAGCATGTGTTCCTGCGTAGATGCACTTCAACTTTGGTAGACACTTAAGCTCGAGGGAGGTTAACTTAGGGAACACATCCCTGGGAACTCGTCCTTCCTTCTCGATCAGTTTCACAATGCCACGGCATTCATCGATCGTCAAATCCTCAAGTTGCGTTAGATCTCTAGCTATTGAGGCTGGAAACAGAGAGGTGAGGCTATTGCATCCGGAAACGGTAACAGAACGGAGATATTGGAATTCCACTTGACTGTGAAGTTCCTCATCCCAGACACGCTTTAGCTTTGATAATCCCTCTAACTCCAACTCTTTTAGCGGTAAACGAGCAACGGGATGTCCATCTAGAAGATTCAATGACTGCTGTTTGAAAACAACTTCAAGCGAATCACATGATTCTACCTTCAAACTTTCCAAGCTCTTGAGCCGTTCAAGAATGTCGGAAGGAACAATGTTCACTAGCTTATCGCATCCATAAACACTGAGCGACTTTAGTTTGCTGAAAGACTCCGCAGCAACTTGATTGTCCCATATTGTCTCAATGCTATCC
Source organism: Rhodomyrtus psidioides (assembly GCA_021437785.1). Classification (NCBI taxonomy): domain Eukaryota; kingdom Viridiplantae; phylum Streptophyta; class Magnoliopsida; order Myrtales; family Myrtaceae; genus Rhodomyrtus; species Rhodomyrtus psidioides. The sequence goes on along the minus strand of JAILYB010000003.1, from coordinate 12,480,582 downwards.
ATGTATCGGACACTCAATGTCTCCAAGCTAGGAAACGCAACCTGCGGTATTTGCTCAAGAAATTAGTGATTTAGTTAGTTTGAAAAGTTCGTGAATACATATGGAAGAAGCGGTGGTCCTAACAATCTTTGTCTATCGATTGTGGTCGCATGCTCATCTTGCAGAGATCATACCAAAGATTGCACAGACCACACAAAACAACACAACAACCAGAGCTTTTCTGTTTATGTTTTGACATATTATTAGTCTCTCCATATTTTTTAAGGACAGTTCAAAAGGCAACATGAAATAATTGAAAACAAAAAGGACGATATTCCTCAAATTTGTTTGACTTGTCCATGTTAGCAAATTCCTTTTTTCATTTTACTAAAAGTAGTTTCGATGTTTCATTTTGGACCAGTTTAACTTCAAAATTAGTGTATTATTCCCCATACTCTGTTTTTTAGCCTGTTAGGTTTGTATTAATTTTACTAATTTACTCAAACACGCGATATAAATAATATTGCAATTTATTAAGTTATAGTTTTTAATTTCTCCAAAATATATATGAAATATGTCAAGGACATCATTACTTCCGGTTAAAGTCAATATCATATTAACAAGAGGGTCGCATGTTCTGTTTTTCATCACTCGAGTAATACTATTTGCATTTACTGCGAAAACGAAATTCATCCATCCATCGAGTTTCAAAATAGCCAAAAGTAATTGTACACGATGTGAGGACTAGTAGAATTCTATAATAATAAAAAAAAAACATAAGAACTGAAAGGCTGGCGATTTATAATATGAATTAACATGTTTGCAAATGATTATCTGACAAATCCGAAAATGATATGAATTGCTACGAATTTAATACACGTGAATTTTATAGTAAAATTCAAAAATATAGTGTTCTCCAATGACATCGCTATATCACAAAATCTTTTACTATATAGTTATCAGGAGTGACTTTAACCACATAATCGGAGAGTTGACAATTGAGTTCATTGGAGATTAATTATCCAACTTTTGTATGTATAGTGACTCTACTTTATATTCTTCATTTCAATTCAGAATCAGAATTTGAAGAGTAACTCTACTTTGGCTTATTCAGCTTTTATGGTTCGGTGATTATGTGGAAGGCAATCATTGTTAACCAAAGTGGGCTTTGGCGATCATGCTTTGTCTTCAATATAACTATTTATTTGTTAGTTTTACAATCTCTTAACAATTTGATGTGATTGATCCAACTCTTATTGATGTGAATTGAAACTTGCCAATTATTTGTAACACTATGTGGCAACTTGAGACGCACGGCATGTAAACTTGTGAAGTGCTATGCACATAAAATTGATACCAGTCATTGGATTTTTGTTATATTTTAAGATTTTGACGCAGTGTTTGTTACGTACATCTTGATTGAAGAGGGTAGTTGACCAAGATTTGACACGATCCTCAGTTCGACCTTCTCGTGAACCTATCATTGTTTTCATCAGATGAAAACGATGTCATCTTTGGCATGGCAGGGACTAACAAATCTAAGAAGATCTTTAATGGCTAAACCAGACAAAAATAAATCTTACCCTTATTGCGAGAGAAGCACGTCAAACTTTCCAAACGCCGAATGCGTAAATTGGTTAACATCGAGAATACTGGAGTTTCTGATATGTCTGTTCTCAACCCTTCATCCTCCATAATGATCGTCTCTATCTTCTTGCAATATTGTACCACTAGTTCTCTCAATTCTGTGAGAGATTGAACCATGGATGGGAAAAACAGAAACCTAAGGTTGTTACATTCTGACACCTCTAATCGCTTTAAATTATGGAATCTCACAATTCCACAAGGATTCTTGTTCCATATGCACCTCAAGCTTCGTAATCTGCTTATATAGATGGTGTTTAGCTCAGAGAGAGTTTCAGTGTTTGCATTGGCACCTTTTCCGTCGAGGTCAAAAATTTCTTGCACCGAAACGCAGTCGTCTACCTTTAAAGTGTGCAGCTTCTGTAGTTTTACCAGCGAGTTGGAGTTGATAACTTTTGAGAGAGCTTTGCACCAAGAGACCTCAAGAGATTGAAGACTGCCCAGTCCCAATGGAGATTCATCAATCCATATATCTTTCAGATTGGGAAGTCCAACCATTGTCAAGGACTTCAAGGATGGGATCGAAACCTGAAGGATACAGGTTATCACAAATGGTTGGGGAAGAAAATTAACAGACTTTAGGATGATTTTTGCATTTACAAAATATATGATAAACAAAGGCCGATTTACAATCAGAAAAAGGTATTTTACGACCCCAAAAACAACTAATGAACTTCATTTTTTTTTTTACAAAAAATTCTTGGATGGTTTAGATTTTGTTTGCAATTTATTAACAATAAGGGAAATTACAGTCATCAAGAAATAGCATTCATTCAGTTTGCTAATGACTACGAACATTAGTGATTCCGTAAAGCAAAAGGAAATACATTCAAGGCCAATTCCATCCTGTAAGGTAAAGCGCTCCCTCTTATGTTATGTTACTACTTTGATGTTACATTGCTCATTTTGTCGGATGATTGCCAAAAAGTACTGTACTACCTCACAATGCAGATTACTACCATGAAAAAATTATATAGAAAGTGTAGAATCACAGTGATTGTGAAAGACATAGGAAATTTACTAATAAAGGACAAAATCTCATGGAGTGATCAACGAGGCAAGTTTCAATTACGACAAGTAAATTATTAGGCTATAAGACCTTAATTACGGAAAGGCGTGTCTAATTTACTACCTGCCTAAGGAGACGTAGCAATTTCGTGAAGTAATTTAATAATTCATAAGGGAAATTACTATCATAAAATTTTAGTTACCGCAAGTAACTTCTTTTTGACGCCTTCGCCATCCGCCTAAGCTCTCTTGGGCTTTTCCAGACTCAATCAATTAATGCGTGAAATATTGTCAATGTCATTTATATAATAAGAATAAACCTACAACGGAGCTAATTTCCTTTCTCACTTGATAAAATCTATAATGGCAACTTAAATTTCCCTCCGTGTAAGCTCATGTTTAATAACTTGCGAACTAATATATTGCACGAGTCTTGAACGCCACCACCATCAACTTCGATGATATTTGCCACTGTTTATTCTCAGTTTACTTACTTCTCTTACTAACTATAACTAATTTATATAACCAAATTTTCAAAGCAAGTGTGTACCGATTTAAATCTTCATAGGGGATCTCGTGCACTTTGTCCTGCAAGTCACTCACTAATGCTTTCGACTAAGATTTATGCCTTTTTTTTTCCAATTAGAAGTTGAAGATTTATGTTTGTTATGCCAAAAGTGCTTACATATATCTACATCTGTTATATGCTTTGCAAGTATGAACATGCATGTAAATCTGTACGTTTATACTTGTAGGACTTATGCAATGACTAAATGCTTACTCAAACACACGATAGGGAAAAGACGTGCATCAATTAGATTAGCATCGTTGCTATTATTTGAAAACCCAATCCCCTTGCCCATTCTTCGTATTGATTTTTACCCAAGTCATCTAGATATCATATTTTTTACTTGCCGCATGTAGGCTGAAAATAACTCATCCTGTCACAATATATATTTACATGGATTTCATTCTATTAGCTGGACTTCTACGCAAAGAAGAGTAACAGAAGATTGCTTTATGCAATTACAGAGAAGGCATGCTTGGGATAAGGTAATTAGGCAGAAAATGAACCGAAAAAAAAAATGAATAAGGATAAGAATGTATGTCAGATCTAATTAGCAAATGAACAAAACATCAACAAATACCATATTGTTTTGATAGAAAGTTACCTGTTGCCCGTTGAAGAATGCAACTTGAGTGCCAACTTGGTCGTTTGGTGTACAACTTGAAGGAGCCATCCCGGCGGTGCAAAAGTTCTTCATATTCGGCAGATCACGCAATTCCAAGACATGCAAATTCCGCAACTCAAGTTTGCCACAATCATCCACTTCTACAATCTCCCGCATTAAGTGACAGCTGACTACTTGGATCTCTTCAAGCTGTTGAAGTTCTCTCAATAATGAAAGAGGAAACAAAACTTCCATCTTGCTGCAGTTTCCAACTCGTACTACCTTTAATGCACTGAAGGAATTGGAGGAGATATGGTTGTTGCTTATCTTTTCAAAGTTGATGAGGTTATTGAGGAGTAACGACTCCAACATCTTAAACTCTGTATGCGATGGAGATTGGAGGATGTAATGGACGGAGGGACTATTCTCGACCTGTAGGTGCTTCAATTTCAGAAAGCCCTTTTGGGATAATGCGCAAACACTTTGCTCAATTCCATTTAATCCGTCTAAAAAGAGATCGTCAGTTTTGCCTAATAAAGTTTGTATGCATCCTTTCTGAAGAATATCGCTCAATGGATCCAACTTAAGCTCCAATATGCTGGATCCTTTGCGACTTCGCCAGCGTTGCACATCACCTATCCGGATTTGGTACTTGGTTAGTTTCTCGACGTTTAGATCCTCTGGGAGCACACTTGGATCGAGAATGGACACATGCAAAGTGTAGAGATTCTTCAATTTGTTCAACTCAATAAGCCCGGCATTAGTGGGTGGAGTTTCCTCCACAGCATTCCAACGATCAAAGCTATTCTCCATATACAACTCCTCCAATTTCATCAAGCGCCCAAGCACACCCGGTTCAATTATCTCAAGTTGTGAGCAATGGTTTAAGTCTAACAATCTCAGCTCCACCAATTGTCCAATTTCATTTGGCAACCGTTGAATTTTAGAGTTGACAAAGCTGAGAACATGTAGCCCTTTTAGCTCGCCAATCATGGCTACATCATTTAACGAACAACCATCTAGACATAGAGTATGTAAGTTCTCCAAGGACAGGAACGGCGAAGGTGAACGAGTGAGACGTACCCGAGAAAGATGTAAGACCATGAGTTTGCTCATAGAGTTGAAATATGAATATGGGACCTTAAGAGATTCACTGTTTGTGAACAACAAAAAGATCCGCATTTCGGGGCAATCTAACTCTTTGGGAAGCTCCTCCATACCGACGTAGGGAAAGCACGCCGCCGTACAACTTTTGAGCTTGTCTTTCGGCAACTCTATCGCTGACCTATCATTTTCTTTCAACACAAGAAGAGGGTCATCTCTTGAAGCGACCGACATAATAAATCCACGAACCAAGTCGTGTATCTTGAAACCATCAACATCTTCATTGTCTTCTAACAAAAGAGACGAGGCTTTCAGGGTTCAGATCATTAAGCTCAACCTGTCTCTAACTTCTTCCATGTTGCTGTATTCTCGAAATAACCTGGAACCCACGCCGTACCTCGCCAAGTTTTCAAGAGAGGGCTTAGAGACACCATAAACAACACACAGCCGTAACAATGCCTTCACCTCCTTGCCATCCTCCCCTTTGAAACGATCATAACTCAACTGCAACGTCTGATTTATCCTCTCACTGATTCCTTTGTTTGTAGACATCTCGATTTGTCTCAAAACATCCTTCCATTCATAAAAATCAGCGTCTCTAAAAATATTCGCCATTGCAATAATTAGGAAAGGCAAACCTGCACATTTGTGGAGTGCTTCATCCACTAAGGATTTGAACGGATCATGATGAACTTTGTCTCCCACCGTCCGCTCAAACAGTCTTTTTGCCTCTTCCTCCTTCAGCGCATCAAGGATGAAGTCCCTGTCGCAGCCCATTTCCCTTCGCAAAACATCTCGATCTCTCGACGTCAACAACAACTTGCATCCTTTGACTTTGTTGTCATGTCCGCAAGGAATGCCCACTGATTTCAAGTCAAGCCCTTTCCACAAGTTGTCCAGTATTATGAGCACCTTCTTCTTCTCCCTCACCTCATTTTCCAACCTCGTGCGCACACACTCTGCTCGTGAATTGACATACTCTACATCCTTTATGTCCAGGTCCAACGCGTGCGCAATCTCTCCTTGAATCCTCTTGATGTCTTGATTTTCCGACACGTCGGCCTTAACGACCCAATCAAACGACTTCGTTTTCTTTATCCTTCTTTCGGCGTCGTCCAATAGGGTGGACTTGCCGATCCCGCCCATTCCGTAAATCCCGACCACGCTATTTTTGTTATCAGCAAGAGCAGCCATGATCTCCTGCATGATCAATTCTCTGGATTGGACCATGCCGTCGTCCTTAAGCTTAATTGACATCGAGGCAAAAGAAGCTGAGGCCATCGAGATGGTCGATTGGACGACATCTTTGCCTTCTCTCTTGGCCGGATTTAAAGCAGCCACGTTCCCTGGAGCAGGACCACTGAAGGAAATATCCTTGAATTCACTAAATTCTTGAGCGAGTCGCTGAATGCCCTCGATCTTGTCCTTGGCCTTCCTGCTGAACTGATAACGACAACTGGGTTCGGGAATACTCCCATAGCAGCAAGTCTTGGTCGCCTTTTCAAAGTCGACCAACAGGTCTCGCGCCTCCTTCAAGGTCTTCTCAGCCTTTGCCTGCCACTCCGAGACATGACTGTAGACATTCCGGCAATTGTTTCTGGCCACTTCTATGTCATTGTGGACCATCTGAGCCTCGTACACCAGCTTCTCGACTTCATTCTGAAGATCCTGGGCGTAGCTCTTGGAGGAGATCACGTATCCGAATTGGCGCTTGACGGGAGCAACTACCCACTTCAAGACATCCCACACAATGGAAACGAAATCCATCGACCTTTTTGCTTGTTTTTTTTTTTTTTTAGAAAGGAAGTGCGATAAAACGGGAAGAAGAGAGAGAGTGATGGAAAGGAGCAGCAGGCAGTGAAGAAGAAGAAGAAGGATGGTTTGGCCGAGAACAAGAAAGAGCGAACCAGAGCAAGAACGATCAGAGAAGAAGAAGGGAAGGAGATTTGAGTGCAGAAAAGGATGGGAATCAACGGGTGAGCTTCAGTTCTGGAGATCCAACGATTTAAAATAAAAGATAGTCCGCTGTTGGTCGCACTATCAAGCCACCAACGTGGACTAATGTCGAAAGTCTCCGTCCTTTCCTCCACTGTGAAGTGGTCACGCACTAATATCTAATTCATGTTGACCGCTAGGTGACAACATGTCTTGACTTCTCATGAATCACATTCCGAACTTTCACAGGTTTATTAACAAAATAAACAAAGTCATATGGGCGTTCTCTTTGTCATTAAGTTGATAAGGATCTTTTGCATAGTAACTACTTAGGAGTGTATGAAAACCATTATGCTTCAGAAATAAATTTCCGATTAGAAATAATATTTTTTATTTCTATTTTTAAATGAGCTTTTGAGTAAAAAAATATGTTTGATGACGAAATAAAATTTCTTATTCTAAAATAGAAGTTCGACCGGCAGGTGAGCAGCAGTTGTGGTGGTAGAGGCTGCCAGCGGTGGGTGGCGGTGGTCGGCAAGGGTCGCCGGTGGTGGTTGTGATCGTTGGCGGTGATGACGGCTACGGCCGGTGGTGAGGGTGGCTGCCGGTGGTGGGGCGGTGGTGGCGGGTAGTGATCGAAGGTGGCAGTGGCAGTGGCGGTGGCAATGGCCGGCGGTAGGTTGTGGTGGTGGCCACCGGCGATGGTGGTGGCCACCGGCGATGGTGGTGGCCACCGGCGATGGTGGTGGTGGAGGTCGTCGGCGATGGCGGGTGGCGGCGGGCGGCGACGGCGGCAGGCGATGGTGGTGGAGGTTGCCGACGGTGGTGGTGGTCGAGGTCGCAAGCGGTGGCGGGTGGTGATCAACGGTGGCGGTGGCGGTGGCGGTGGTGGCGGCGGCCGGCAATGATCGACGGTGGCAGTGGCAGCCAACGATGGCAGCGGCGGCTCGTGGTGGGTTGCGGTGGGCGGTGGTCGAAGTCGCCTGCGGCAGCCAACGGTGGGTGGCGGCGACCGGTGGTGGCGGGTGGCGGCTGGCGAGGATCGACGGTGGCAGTCGGTGATGGCGACGACGGTCGGCGATGGGTAGTGATGGTGGCCAGCGGTGGTCGAAGGAGGTGTTAGAGATATGCCCTAAAGCAATAATGTAATAGTTACATATTGGGTATATCTGTTGCACTTCTGATTTATTATCAATGGCAAATACGTATTTATTCATTTGTCCAAATATAAATGAATAAAATCCATAAGATCAGTTGCAACCGAACATATTCTTAAGACGTTGAGAATATGTGTGACAGGTTTACGGTTAGACTGAATCTTTAGAACAGTTCCCGATCAATGGATTATTGAATGGATATCAATGATCCTGTTGAGGTCGGTATGTTCTTAACTTCATAATTAAGTATAAGATACTTAAGGGAATGACGAGTCACAAGTCATTGGATATTGCGATATCCGAGTTAGAACATAGGTGCTTGTATCGGACAAGTTCACTGAACGTGACACGTATTGAATGATTAGCGACATGGAAGCTTTTTGCGTGGTCAATGTCTAATCGTTCATGCTTTGGTCTTGTGTAAATAATCCTTAGACCTGAGGTACAGTGTTGACTTGTGTGATAAATGGCTATGGTTCACAAGTGCGCATATTGGCGGGTCGTTGATTCGTCTCTGTACTTGATGGTCGTAGTTCAGGCACATACGAAGTCACATGTGTACGCAATATGGAATCTGTCTCCTTATTAATAAAGGTATGATGTCCTATGTGATCTAATTGTAACAATGCATTGAAATCCTCGGCCGGGGTTATGATTGAGAATGAAATGTTCATGTCTCATATAAATGCATGTCAAGTTAGATTTGTACATATGATCGAATTGGTGGCTTGACAAATATTCCATGGCCTTTGTTCGATCGGGACATAGTTAGACAGAAGGATTGAATTACACTGTAGCCAAAGCTGACAGGTTCATAATGTTCTTAAAAAGAATTCACACTGTCTGGGTAGCCATGACATATTGCTAGATGTCACTCGTGGCTTGTAGGACCTAGAGGATGATCGGGACAATCAATTCTCTTGGAAGTACTAATGTGTTAGTACATGTCTTACTGCCAGCTCGGTGATGAACCTAGGAATGTCACACACCTTAACCAATACATGACAACGCATTGTGGAAAGACGACATTGCAAATTTGTTTGCAATTATACCAATTAGTTGGGTTGAAATTAAATTAAATGAGATTTAATTTTATTTCTCTTTTTGGTCACTTGCACGTGTATATACGATGTACACGTATGCTCTACGTATTTGTACGTTATACGTATTTGTACGTTATACGTATTTGTACGTTATACGTATTTTACTGTTTGGTAACCTCTTTAACTCCGGTAATAATAATAATAGTTATTATTATTTTTAACACCTTTGTTAGTGCTATTTTTTAAATAGCATTTTTGTATTGTAAAATGTAAGTGCTAATTATAAATTGTGAGTGCTATTGTTAGATAGCATTTATAATTGTTAGTGCTAATTTTAAATGGCATTTATTTATGATAAATTGTGAGTGCTATTTTTAGATAGCATTTATAATTGTTAGTGCTATTTTTAAATAGCATTTTTGTATCATAAGATGTGAGTGCTATTTATAAATTGTGAGTGCTATTGTTAGTGCTATTTTTATATGGCATTTATTTATCATAAATTGTGAGTGCTATTTTTAGAAAGCATTTATTATATGTTAGTGCTATTTTATAATACAATTTATTGGAAGGTGTTTTTGGCTATAAAAGGATGGCAAGAGTTTTGAGGTTGGGGTTAGCTCATTTGTAGAGTGAGCAGATTTTTTAGAGCTTTGAGAGAAGAACACAAACACTCTCTATATTCTCATAATTTTGAGTGACCAAAATATACCAAGTTCGGAATATTGATTCCGTAAATTGGTTTGGAATATTGATTCCGCAAATTGCTAGCACAATTGTTGTGGAATTATTAGTCGTCTCCCCGTTCGTCAATTGGTGGTGTGTCTGAACTAGAGGCCCGACACTTGTGGGGCTGAGATCGAAGAACATCGAACCGACACCTCCGTTTCAAGCACGCTACAAGAGGTAGTCTATTTACTCCCTTTGGTGCTTTGTGATTTTTTCGATTGAAATGCACGAAGTACGCCTCTGGAGATACATGTATGGGTTGTTATTTATTTCCGCTGCGTTTACTAATTTTATTTTTACCCGTACGTGTTACGTGGATCCCAACAGGAGGTCGCCGACGATGGCTGGCGATGGACGGCGGCCGACAGTGGTCGCTGGCGGGCAGCGGCAACCAGCGGTGAGGCGAGGGGTAAATTTTTATTTCTGTTTCTCTGAAAAGTAAAAAAAAATTATTTATTATTTCTCCTTCAAATCTATTTATGAAAAAAAAAATTATTTCAAAAATAGAAAAATAAAATTACATTACCAAATAAATTTCAACTGAATGGATTTCATGCACGCCCTTAATATATGGTGAATAAGTGCACCTACTAGGAAAAAAAAAAGAGAGAGTAAGCAATTGTTTTCGCTTCGATCTGGAGACGTGGAGTTTAAGCCAATGAAATATCCTGCAAAACCAGTTAAGCTCAGGCCTTGGCTTGTGTTAGTGGTTCTAACTCAAAAGATTATAAAATATATTAATTTAGGATGCTTTTTTTTTTTATAAAAATGAATAACTTGAAAAATATTTTTCTAAGGATGATAATTTATATCGCATATAAAAATGAAAATATATAAATTGTCGTCGACAATAAGAATATTTTAAATTACCTAATTATTTCAAGTCATACAAATAATCATATTTTAGAAAATATTTTTCGAATCTTTCGTTTTTTGCGAAACAAAGCAGCCTAAGATCGAAAAACATATTTTGGAGCAGCTTTAATGGTCAAACCAATGAAGGTAGTAGGTCAGGCTTAAATTCCTGGACAATTAAAATTCAAGAGAAGAATACAATTGAAATTAAAAAAAGGTTTATTCAGCTTGGGGGGGAGTCACAACAGTTATGGCCTTTAACACCTGAATTAGATATTCTGAATTTAGCGATGCATCCCGACATCTATCTCTACCATACTCTAAGGTCTAAGTTAGCAACATCTATGTGCTCTTTCCAGCTCCACACAGCGTCATCAATTATTCATGTACAGTGCAAACAAGGCGGAACTTAATTAATCATTTGGGAATTGATTATGTAATAATTTTTGGGTGATTATAAGACTAATAGTCTATCTTGGATCACAAAAAAATAATTAATTAAGTGTTATTATGAGATCTATTCTTTTAAGAACTTGTATCTCACGATATACTATTATTCTCACAAATACTCAAAGACTGTTGTGTTGTGCGAGTGATGTGTCGACAGCATATCTCTATGTACCAGAAGCAAAGAGCGAGAAGACGGAGAGACAGAAACAATGACGACACGAGGAGGCGGAGGAGGAGGAGGAGGAGGAAGGGTCGTGCCCAAGAAAGGATGAGGGATCAACGGCTAAGATTTAGTACCAGTGATTCAACGGTCTAGAACCTTGAGAACGAATCGAAAGACATTTCAAATAAAATTTAAAGAAAGATGGTTGTCATTGTCAGTCGATAGAACATTATATTTTGACTGTTAGTTGAAAATAGGTCTTTTGAATTTTCTTATATGGTCTTTAGAGAGTGCAATGAAGTCAGCTACGGATCCTCTGCCCTGGGACCTTCCTGCCCTTCTCATCCCCACCCTCCATTTTTTTTCTTTTTCAAACATTTCCCCCTATAAAAAGGGGGGAGGGTGAGGATTCCCCTGACCTTCTGTGCGAAGGTCAGGGATCCGGATCCAATGAAGTCACTCCATTGAAGTGCATGCCAGCTGGGGGCGAGTACAATAATCATGCTTTGATGTAATGTGACTTCAGTCTGGACCCCACATGTCCCCATATCTATGTCTACCCTGTACTATGATTTAAATTGGCAATATTTATTCACTTTTCGAGTTCTACGCTAGGTCTCTTCTTCGAAATTTTGATGTTGACAGCTGCCTTTTTTTTTTTTTGGGGGGGGGGGGGGGGGGGGGGGTAAAAAGTAGCCTAATTCCCTTGAAAAAAATTATCAATTTTAAATTCGGACATAAATTTATTTCGATTTTTTTTGTCCAAAAAAAATTCCCAACTATAGATTCAATCTCAAATTTAATTTAAATTTTTTTATCTAAAAAAACACCTTAAATTTTAGGCTCAATCTCAAATCTATTCTGAACTTTTTTTATTTAAAAAAAAGATTAATTTTTAATCTAATCTCAATTCTGCCCGCCCCATTAGCCTTTTGTCTAAAAATCGTTGTTAGTGTCTCTAATTTTCATATCCTAAAACGGTTTCATTTTGAAGGAATTCATTATTAAGGTAGAATTGTTATCCACATGAAAATACCAACATATCATCTCATTATTTTGCTAATGTGAGTTTCTTTATCGATGTGTCAAGTTGAGATTGGACCATAGGTATACATTGCGAATTTAGGATAAATTTGAAATTGCACTTAAAATTTGAGATTTTTTTTTTCCGAAGAAAAATTAAGTTTGGGACAACGGCAAGTGGAGATGGACGTACGCATGGTGATACAAAAGTACAACGTGGCCCTTGGTGTCAGATGCCAGTTGTATCGGCGGGGACTTGAATTCTCTTTCACTCTTCCTCTGCGGTGCATAGTAATGGTGGGACAATATCTTGACTTTTCTCCGAACACCAAGCCTTCGATGAAGGGTGTCAAGACTCCTAACTCCAGGTTTATCAGAATTAGGGGTCTGCAAATTAAATCGGATCGAACCGGATCGAGATTGAATCAGATCGGGCGAATTGGTCCGGTCTTTGAGATGGACGGTCCAGCCCTCGATCCTAATAAATGGAACTGGTAATCGGGCAGTCCGATCCCCGGTCCATGTGTTAGGACAGGACTGGCACGGCCCGAACTGGACTGCATATATATATAATAGGAATATTTGAAAACAAAAACAAAACAATGATTAAAAAAAAACTTACCTACCTTTTCATTCAACCGAGGTTATAAATTATAAATTAACATGCAATTGAAACATATTTTATTCTAAGGACTAGATTTTTATAAGCAGTTGGTTGGTGTTAGCGATCCTACTGAGCCGGGATCAAGACCGAATCGGACCACTGGTCCTGGTCCGGTCCAATCCCTGGTCCCGAAAATATGGAGACCGGGACTACTGGTCCGTTCATCGGTTCGATGCCAGGACCGGACCGGTCCGGACCATGTACACCCCTAATTGGAATAAGGGGGCTCCAATAACGTGTGCTATTTTCAATAAAGGGTGATAGAAAGAAATATATGATGAGTCATTATAGATAAGCATTATTTTTTTTTCTTTTCTCAGTGAGATGTTCCCTGAAATGTCCATAATTTTCAGATTTTGGTAATAGAAATTAGGGGTGAGCAAATCAGACCGATCGGATTATGATCGCCCGGACTGAACTGAGGCCGGTGGTCCTGTTCACGATTCTAAAGGGCGGTGGTCCGGTTCGCGGTTCTTCAAATTTGAACCGATAGTCGGGCGATCCGGTTCTCAATTTTAGGGTCCTAGGATCGGACCGGTCCATATTTTTATTATTATTTATTTTTTAAAAGCAACACTTTGTTTACTTGTTTAGGCCTTTTAGGTTTGCTTCTTTCTTTTCAATTTGGCAGCTCTTTTTTCGTTGCTTTTCTCACGTCTCTGACTCTCTCGCAAATCTCAAGTCCCAGTGGAGCCAAGTTTTGTTTCAGCAAACTGGAGGGGAGACAAGTTTTATAACCTACATGACTTGTATATCTAAAGATAAAAGTTTTGTTTCCGCAATCTTGACCGCATTCTTGACACAAAGCATGTTGAGTTCTAGATGCTTGCTAAAACCCTTTAGCTGAAGCGTTGTGCTTAATGGAGAGATTATTTTAGTCATGTTACCTGTTCTTTGGAACCGCCTGGGAATCGGACCGGACCGACGGTCCGATTCGGTTCACGGTCCCTAAGGTGGTTGGTTCAGTTCTTGGTTTCGAAAAATGAGAACCAGGATCACCAGTCCGGTTCTCGGTTCTTGATGAGAACCGGATCGAACCGAGAACCGATAACCCCTAATAGAAACACAACTTTTTTTTATTGATGGCTAGTATCAGATATCCAACAATTTAGAGCATTAGCAAAGAGTCAGACCACGAGGAAGAAAAAGAAAACCGACGCAGACTATGAAGTTTAGTTTAGGGCATAATCATACACAGTATAGGAGCGGACAATTTTCTGTATTATTTTTCCTTTAATGGACTAGTCACCATCATCAATATCCATGTCTCCGTCCTTTCCTCCATTACTAATGGATAGACATTGATGAGATATCCATTCTTTCTTCCATTCCCACTACTAATGCACTAGTCCTAATCCATCCTTTCTTCCAGGGCTAATGGAAAAATACTGATTAGGTACCACTCCTAGACCTGCTCATTACGCAGTCAATGAGATCATATTTAAAATACAGAAGCAACATCATAATTAAGCTAGTTGTTAGATTAGAATGTCAATTGTAGCTATTACATTAGACGTAACTTCAATTAGAATAGATAGATCATAATTTTTATTGAATACTGCTACTCTGTACTTGATAAAGTTAATAAGGAAAATGATTATGAACGACAATTGACATTGTTTCGTGGTCCCTCATTCTAATTCTAGTTGTCACAAATGCTTGGGTCCATTTGGAGTTTTTACTTCTAACATTCACGTTCCAAATGTTGCAGTTTTTATGCTTTCAAAACCATAGAGTTATTCACAAGCAGATTTATATGTTTTTTCATAATCTATAAAACTTAATTATTGTATTTTTCAAGTTTTTTTAGGAAGAACAAAACATAGAAAAATATACCTAAAAAGTCTAAACAGATAGAAAAAATTAACTATAGAAGTCTGACGGAATCTTTTCGGAATCGTCTTGCATGTTCGGAGTTCATGACAAGCATTATGAACAACATTATCAATATGAATATAAATCTTACAGTAAAAAAAAACGAATCTCATTGAAATGGATGATTTTTTTGTACTATTACTCCTTTGCTTGACCAATCACCATCGACAACGTCTAGTCTCCATCCTTTTCTTCTTTGTTGATGGACAAACATTGATTGTCCACTAGTTTTTTCATCCTTTCTCCCGCTGAAGGACAAACATTGATTAGATACCACTCCGAAGCCCGCCCCTTGTGTGGATCAATGAAATCATGTTAACACCATAGAAGTAGCATCATAATCTAGGTTGCACGGATACCGATACTGACATTGATACTGATACCGACACGATACATCGACACGCCATTTCTTAAAAATAAAAAAATTCGATACGTCGGGGACACGTCGTATTAAATATATATTTTTATATATACATTATATATTTTTATTTCAAAATAATATTTACAAAAAGAATTCTTATAATAAAAAGAAAGCTCATACCATCAATACTTTCATAATTTGATTCAATTAACTTATAACAATGAAGAAATAATGAAGTAAAAAGGAAAAAAATTGGAAGTGCCCTTTGAGATATTAATTTTTTTTTTCTATTTTTTAAGGAGCTTCAGGTGTCCGACACGCCGAATATGGGTGTAGACCAAGTGTCGGCCGCGTTGACCAAGTGTCGAAATGCCGACGCGGTCAATGCGACCGACACGGGTGTCGGGAGGTGTCGGAGTCCGACACGGGTCCGACACCGACACTCTCACCTAGGAGGAGTATCGGTGCTACATAGATCATAATTAAGCTACTAGAACAGGAAAATAATTGAAATTTAATTTTCAAAATGATATAAAGATGAAAATAGCTCTAAAATGTAACATAGTCATGTTATTTATTTATATCAAATAGCTTACTAATATATAAGATGCACACCACAAGGAAGAAAGAAGAGATTGGTATGGACTATGGAGCTTGGTAACCTAATCTTAGTTTAGGCCTTAATTTAACACCAATCAATTCATTAGGTATAAAAATGGATGGTTTTTTGCATTATTGTTCCCTTAATGAACCACTCACCATCTCCTTTGTCCACGTTTTCATCCTTTCCTCCACCTCTAATGGACAAACACTGATAAGATATCCATCCTTTCATCCCTTCTTACCGCAAATGGTCCTTTTATCCTTTTCCACCGCTAATGTAATAGTCCTAATCCATCTTTTTCATGGTTTCTTCCACCATCAAGGACAAGCATTGATTAGGTACTAGTCCTATTTGCATGGGTCATCAAAACCATGTTTTGAAATATAGAAGTAACATTAAAATTAAGCCAATGTGTTATATGAGAATGTCAATTGTGGTGATTGTCATATTAGACGTAATTTCAATTAGAATTGTTAAGAGCATAATTTCTATTGAAATGAAACTTTTCCCACTCTTTATTAACATTCTAAACTAGTTTGCTCTATTAAATACCGATACTCTGACACTCTGTACTGTTGACACCTGATTTTTTTACCATTTATTATTGTGATTTTTATTCTTTAAAATTAATTAAAAATATCAAAAAATGTCATAAAATCACAAAATCAACTTTGGAAGCCTTGGTTTAACCTTAGGAACCAATTTTGAACAAAAAATATTTTTCGGTATTTTTAATATTTTTCGAGTTTATTTAATTATAAAAATACCCAAAAAATCAGAAAAATACCATTCGTGGTCAGAAAAATACCCAAAAATATTCGATAATTTTGTTTTAATTTCCTCTTCAAGTGTGTCACTTTAAATCTCAAAAATTCGGCTCGGGTCACTATGTTCCTTCACAAACATAAACCCGAACCGAGCCTAAAAAAAATCATTTTCGAGTCTTTTAGTTTTCAATTCTCACTTTTTATAAGCTATGACATTGGATTCTAAAGTCTTAAAGTGCAATTAGGTCAATTTGCCCTCCAATTTAATCAATTTTTACCAAAAGGGCTTAATTGCACATTTTTCTTTCAATTAGTCCCCGGTTTCACGGATGTATACGTATGCTCTACGTATTTATATGTCATACGTATTTATACGTTATGCATATTTGTGCTGTTTGGTAACCTCTTTAACTCTTGTAATATTAATAATGGTTATTATTTTTAACACCTTTGTTAGTGCCTTTTTTTTAGCATTTTTGTATTGTGAGTGCTATTGCTAGTGCTATTTTTAAATAGCATTTTTTGTATTATAAATTGTGAGTGCTATTGTTAGTGCTATTTTTAAATGATATTTATTTATCATAAATTGTGAGTGCTATTGTTAGTGCTATTTTTAAATGGCATTTATTTATCATAAATTGTGAGTGCTATTATTAGATAGAATTTATAATTGTTAGTGCTATTTTTAAATAGCATTTTTGTATTATAAATTGTGAGTGCTATTGTTAGTGCTATTTTTAAATAGCATTTTTGTATTATAAATTGTGAGTGCTATTGTTAGTGCTATTTTTAAATGTCATTTATTTGTGAGTGCTATTTTTAGATAGAATTTATAATTGTTAGTGCTATTTTTAAATACAATTTATTGGAAGGTATTTTTGGCTATAAAAGGATGGCAAGAGTTTTGAGGTTGAAGGGGAGAGACATTTTGTAGAGTGTGCAAATTTTTGAGAGCTTAGAGAGAAGAACACAAACACTCTCTATATTCTCATAATCTTGAGTGAGCAAAATATACTAAGTTCGGAATATTGATTCCGCATATTGCTAGCACAATTGTTGTGGAGTTATTAGTCGTCTCCCCGTTCGTCAATTGGTGGTGCATCCGAACTAGATGCCTAACACTTGTGGAGGCTGAGATCGAAGAACATCGAACCGACACCTCCGTTCAAGCACGCTACGAGAGGTAATCTATTTACTCCCTTTGAGGCTTTGTGGTTTTTTTTCGATTGAAATGCACGAAGTACGCCTCTGGAGATACATGTAGGGGTTGTTATTTATTTCCGCTACGTGTTACGTGGATCGCAATAGTGGTATCAGAGCCAATCCTTAGGTGTTTTCGTGCATTTAATTGATTTTTGCAATTTTTGCAATACTATGGCCAATATGTATTAACGAATTGTTCGTCTTACATGGCTAATGGAGGTTGATTATTTTATATGATAAATTAATCAACGTAGCAAAAATTGAGACTAAATCAATTTTGAATCGAAAATTTATGGCTATCTTATTTTACGTAAAAATTCTGATTATGATTCAACGTAGAATTTTTATTGTGCCTTCCTAAGTTTTAAATTGTGAATTTATTACTTACGTGGAAGGGTGGTGATCATGGAAAAATCCCTAATCAATGTGATTGATGTATATATGAATGTATGATGATTATTTATATATTTGGGGTTGTAATTATTAAATGGAGGCTGCGTACTCCTTTTATTTTTCATGTAATCTTTATTTTTAGCATAGTCAATTGTTGATGTAAATGCTACGAGGATTACGTGGAGGAGCCTTTTAAGTCGGCGAGCTCTTTGGGGCCCAATTCTTGAAGAGTTCAAGAAACCAAGAAGAAGCAAAGAGCGGCTCTCCGTTATTAAAATATTAAAATGATTAAATGTGGTCTCATTGGCTCGAGACCCATTAAATCATAATTCCGTGATCACCACGTAGGATAGATGTTTATGTGATTGACATCTATTTATTTATTATGATTACGTGAGCATGTTAAACTGGTTAATGTGCAAAGTCAGACTTACCTCACCCAAAATTGCGCCTGCATGAAATCCTAGTTAGGAAAATCACTTGCGTTAGGTACCGAAAGGGCGACACCAGCGTAACCAAGTCCCCGAACCCAAAATCTCTGGTTCCGTAGAACTGATCGATCTCTCCCAATCGATCAGTAAGGTTTCCGGTCTACCCTCCTAGAAAGACCGGTGGCGACTCCAAATGCATGCACAAGTTGCACATGCCACCACGACCACACTAAGGTCGAAAGCGATCGACTCTTATCGTCGAATCCTCTTGAAAAATACTCCCGCCGCGATTTGGTATGGGCCTGGGAGGGCTCGCGCCGATCCAAGACCCGTAATCGGTAATCCATTAGCCGCGTCCGCTTTCGGACGGGTCGCGACAGCTGGCGACTCCGCTGGGGAGCTTTGTTCTAGAACCTATGGTTCTAAACCTCAAGTGGACTTAGGCCGTAATTAAAACGCTGAGTGATTTTTCTAACCCTGCAGGCGCTCTTGAAGATGAGGTAAGTCCGCTTATGATAGGTGTTATATGTTTTTGCAGATTAGAGCGATAAGGGGGATAGTCTGTGATTAACATTGTCTTATGCAGGTTGGCGTAGGAATGAATGATTGTGTGTATGTTTTATATTGAAGCGGTGATTGTTAAATAAGATGCATGTTTATCGCTTTAGCACGACACCGAAAACACACACAACCGCGCCTAAAACCCCGGGCGCCCTTCTATAGGAAAACAATAGAAGGGATTGAAAATGGAATCTCCGTGAGGAAAAACACGGGGTAATCCACTTTTCAATTCCGCTCATTTGGAGCTATGGATCGAGCCCCAATGCAACGATAGTTGTGCAATGGAATCTGCTCTTTCTAGAACTCGAGGTGGGAACCTTGACCTTAGGTGCCAAATCCTTTGATTTTTAGAAGTTTTATCCTCACTTGTCTCATGTGCATGTCTTTAGATGGCTGATATATCTAAAACCACCTAAAAAAAAAAAATCGGCGATCCTGGAGTCACATCTCGAAGACTGGAACTGGGGCATTTCCGAGTGTTCGGACCACATTCCTTTGATTGGTTTGGCATTTTTAGTTCTCTTGAATAAGACTAATTTTGCTGAGGTCCTCTCTATCTCGTCCCTTAGATTGATTGTATTAGGGATCAATTTGTATTGTATACATCTCGATAAGGCTCATTTATATCGAAGGTAGGGGCAAATTCCCCAAACCCGTGGAGCATAGTGAAATTCGTCCCTTCAGTGCAAAATGCATTTGGCCGCAGAGCCACCCGTTTGGTGAAAGGACGTATCGTTCCTAATTGATTTTTAATCAGATCTGAGGATAAGTTCTTCTCCATTTTTTTTTTTATCTCAGGTGATAAAAGAGACAATGCACCCAAAAGCTCATACATTCAAATGACAAAACAGACGTCGCCCAGCTGGGGCAAATGAACCGTAGGCATTGCAAATACCTTCAAGCACGGATGGAGGAATTCGATAGATGTTGTTCATATCAATATGCAACGTCAAAACGGAATGCAAATCAAGTGTAAAAGGACGTATCGTTCCAAAATGATTATTTCCTTGATATGGGAATAATGCTTCCTTTCCTTTTCCTCTCAGATGATGATCAAGAGCAGAAGACGCATGATGTAATGCTTTCAAATAACAAACAGGGAACGTCAAATACCTCAAACGGCGACTGTGATCAAGAGAATCACCAAACCGCCACATGACGAATCCCAAGAATATCAAGCTGTCTTGAGACAGATTAAATTGATCAAGGACTCTGACAATCGAGATGGATGATCAGAATCTGCAAAAATCAATGGGAGCAGGTTCCCCCCATTTGCTTTGAGGAGCCAAACCGGGGGCAAACTCTCATGATCCCCCATGGAAGCGCATCAGACCAGGGTCATCGAATCCAGAGATGACAAACAGCAAGACAAGCGTCACCTAGCTGTGATAAATCACGCCTAACTGGGGCAAGTGAATTAATTTTGCGCTGGACAAAGAAAGATGTGTCTTCTCCAGCAAAGTCAAATAGCAGAGTCGTCCGCATCAGAATCAAACCCCAAGATACGAATTTGGGCGAACGGTAACTTTGTATCGTTCCAATTTGATCTTCGAAGATCACGGGCTTAACATGAGTTTTTCTCATTTAACAGGAAGTCGTTGGCGCCGAAAGCCTCAAAAGAAAAGAGCTCGCTGATAGGGAGGCGAATAGAATCATTGGCCTTGGAAGTCAGGATTCCAGAAAATGGTCTTTGATTATAAGATCGAGTGGAGGGTAAAAAGTATCGCTTCCACACTTCATGCTTTGACATGCATTCCGATAACAATTTCCTTTTTCCTTGAATAAAAGGAACTCTGAAGAGTGGCGCTGGAATGCGTCCAAAAACACAAATGGATCTCCTCTGGGGCAAATCCTGGAAAATGATTCATCGCCAACCAAACGGAGGGATCAAGGCCACAAGATGGATGGCCAACTTCTGCAAGCCGCACGTTTGTGTTCAAATGGAAACACAAAACAAGAACAAGGCTGTATCGTTCCAATTTGCCTGGAATTTTAGAACGCAAACTGACGCCTAATTCCCGTCTTTGACAGGGGATCACCATCAAGGCGAAACAGGTTTTCACATCCCATGTATTACCCGTTGGAATACATGACCAAGGGTAAGATGTATCGTTCTAATTTTTTTGAAAAATTCATGAACGAACAATAACATGTTTCTTCTACATTTTCAGGGATCTCCAGCCGCGAGGGACAGGTAAGTATCCCTCTCCCAAATCCCTTGAAGATGTTGAGTAAAAAATAGAGAAGAAAAGAAAAGCTCTCAGAGTCTAATGTCTAGAAAAGACATAGAACTCAAATTTCATTGGCATTCATGTTTTGGAACAGGAGGTTGTCTGAACATGAATAAGAACATGCATGGGGCATCATAAAATCCCCTTTGACGGGTAAAATTTTTGGAGAAAATGAAAGAGATTTTTCCAATAAAAAAATTGTTCAAAACTTTCAAAAGGACGTTTTCTCAAAAGACAAGAGGCAAAGCCTAGTCCAAAAACGTCCCACACACACTGGAGAGATGAGTGGAGCAGATCAGATAGCAAAATCTGGACCTACGGAAGTAGGGACCATTCGCAGCGATTACATGGATTGGGACGACGGAGGCATTCGTTTTTTATCCCCAAACACTACAGGTGACCGTTGATAACCCCTTCGAACGGCGGTTTTCATTCTTGACCCTGTCAAGAACCACCCCACATCGGGGCAAAATGGAGGTGAGTCCAGCGGCATCAGGAGAAAATGGTCAGAAATTTTCTTGCTCGGACTAACATTAATCTTTGTGTGTTGTTTATATGGTAATCCAAGTGCCATAGGATGACGAGAAGCATTCATTTCTCTATCACACACACTGAATCCTTTGCACAGCCAACTTGAGCCTGCAAATTCATTTCATGAATCCATTGGTGATCATTCCAAAACGGATGCAGCACCCCTTCAAAAATGGAAGAGTTCAAGACTCAGGGATTACGAAGAAGATTCCCGGGCTGATATTTAAAGCATGTTTAGACTTTCAGACATATGTATGACATGATCCCATCGAGGATGAGAAGAACCGGGATTTCAAAAAAATAATAGTAATAATAAATCCCTAGCATCGAGAAAAAGCAAAGTGCCTGGTAAAAGCAAGGCCGATGCTCGTATAAATTGTTTGATTGATCCGCAATGAAGCCGGATGGGAAAAGAGGAAATCCCTAATGGAGTCAGATCAAAAAGACTACTCACCAAATGGTGTCAAGCGTGGAGCAGAGACGCAGACACAGTTGTCAATCTCTTAATGCAGCCAGAGACACTCTCTAAAGAGCTGGTGCACACATCAAAATCGGTTGCGCACCTCAACAACTGAAGGTGCAGAGAGGAAAAAGCAGGTGGTAAATTTGCAATGATCACCAATGTCAAACCCTTCGTAATTTCTGGGCCAAAAATAAGCCTTTTTCGGTCCCTAATCCTACCAATGTTACAACCCCGAAACAGTCTTCTCTGACTAAGACACTTGGGGTTAACATATAGCTTAACTCGAAGAAGTACGAGCAAGACTATTTCTTTCTCATTTTGCAGGGTTCTTGACTTGTAAACCCGGAGCAGATGGTGAAGACTTTCATTCAATGGCCTCGACTCCAAAGCGAGTCCCCCTTGAAAGCCAATATCCAAGCCTAACATTACGGTCCCGTGGAAGACCTCCCGACCGATCAAAATGTATGCGCTGCGAATGAGCCTAAAACCTAGGCACAGGTTAGTAGGGAATTGAGTGCATCCCCTATAAAAACCACATCTCAAAACAGGTGAGAAGACCTCCTTGTCGAGAAATATTCCAATTGACGTTTTGAACAAACTCTTTTTGGAATTTTCAAACTGTTGATCCAGATTTTCCGTACAAGGGACTTGTGATCACATTTGCATGTTGCAAGAATGCTTTGGATGACCTCCAGCATCAAAATGCACATTTCATGATTAAAACTTAAATCATACGATTTTGTCAAATGGACAGCCGTGGTCTTCCCAAAGATTACTAACGTTTTCTTGGTGAAGAAAAATATTTCAGGCTCAAATTTCTGCAGGATACCTGGAGAACCCAGCTCCCAGAATGTCGCCTCAACAGACTCAAGTGAAGCTTTGTCAAAATAAAATCTTTCACTGCTTCAAAAACTGAATTCCCGACAAACTTCGGGGTCTCTAAAAAAGAGGGGAAGAAAAACCCTTTTAAAAGAAAAGTCCTATCAGACGTGGAGAACCCTCGTCCCAGGACCCATTTTCAAAATATCAAACAGTCTCATCGGACGTGGAGAACCCTCGTCATGAGACCCCTTTTCATAATTTAGGCAGTCTCATCGGACGTGGAGAACCCTCGTCATGAGACCCCTTTTCAAAAATCAGACAGTCTCACCGGACGTGGAGAACCCTCGTCATGAGACCCATTTTCATAATTTAAACAGTCTCATCGGACGTGGAGAACCCTCGTCATGAGACCCCTTTTCAAAAATCAGACAGTCTCATCGGACGTGGAGAACCCTCGTCATGAGACCCCTTTTCATAATTTAGGCAGTCTCATCGGACGTGGAGAACCCTCGTCATGAGACCCCTTTTCAAAGTCAAAACTGATGGTAGATACCGCCTGAAGGGTCAACACAAGGTAGATACCGCCTGAAGGGTCAACACAAGGTAGATACCGCCTGAAGGGTCAACACATGGTAGATACCGCCTGAAGGGTCAACACAAGGTAGATACCGCCTGAAGGGTCAACACATGGTAGATACCGCCTGAAGGGTCAACACAAGGTAGAAACCGCCTAAAGGGTCAAAACAAAGGTAGATACCGCCTGAAGGGTCAAATGAAGGTAGATACCGCCTGAAGGGTCAAAATAAGGTAGATACCGCCTGAGGGTCAACTCAAAGGTAGATACCGCCTGAAGGGTCAAATGAAGGTAGATACCGCCTGAAGGGTCAAAATATGGTAGATACCGCCTGAAGGGTCAAATCAAAGGTAGATACCGCCTGAAGGGTCAAAATCAAAGGTAGATACCGCTTGAAGGGTCAACACAAGGTAGATACCGCCTGAAGGGTCAACACATGGTAGATACCGCCTGAAGGGTCAACACAAGGTAGAAACCGCCTGAAGGGTCAAATCAAAGGTAGAAACCGCCTGAAGGGTCAACTCAAGGTAGAAACTGCCTGAAGGGTCAAACCAAGGTAGAAACCGCCTGAGGGATCACATTAATGGTAGAAACCGCCTGAAGGGTCACATATGGTAGAAACCGCCATAAGGGTCAATTCATTGGTAGAAACCGCATAAGGGTCAACCCATTGATAAATATCGCAGTAAGGATCAACACAAAGGTCTGATCCACCATACGGATCAAAATCCTTGGCAAATCCCAAAGCGTGGGATGCGCCTTCCTTAGGTTCCTACAAGTTAGGAGTCTCATCATGGTATGACCTACCATACAGGTCAGAGCTTAATCTCCCTAGGATATTCTGAATGACGAGTCCTAGGCATCTTCTTGAAAGTCGTCGCAACCGGCAGCATCCGACAGGTGAGCTTCAGGTAAGCCTCTCTCACTCCGGCCCATGTTCAAATTGTTAGAGCAAACCGGGGATTGATTTGAGCTTTTATCAATAGGCTTAAGGATCCGATGTCATAACATTTCTTCTTTTATTTTCCCAGTTGAGATGGTTAGGAATCAGGTGCCACCTTATCTTTGAGAGAAACCTCTAACGAGATTCCTCTCAAAGAGGGGCAGCTGTTGACACCTGATTTTTTTACCATTTATTATTGTGATTTTTATTCTTTAAAATTAATTAAAAATATCAAAAAATGTCATAAAATCACAAAATCAACTTTGGAAGCCTTGGTTTAACCTTAGGAACCAATTTTGAACAAAAAATATTTTTCGGTATTTTTAATATTTTTCGAGTTTATTTAATTATAAAAATACCCAAAAAATCAGAAAAATACCATTCGTGGTCAGAAAAATACCCAAAAATATTCGATAATTTTGTTTTAATTTCCTCTTCAAGTGTGTCACTTTAAATCTCAAAAATTCGGCTCGGGTCACTATGTTCCTTCACAAACATAAACCCGAACCGAGCCTAAAAAAAATCATTTTCGAGTCTTTTAGTTTTCAATTCTCACTTTTTATAAGCTATGACATTGAATTCTAAAGTCTTAAAGTGCAATTAGGTCAATTTGCCCTCCAATTTAATCAATTTTTACCAAAAGGGCTTAATTGCACATTTTTCTTTCAATTAGTCCCCGGTTTCACGGATGTATACGTATGCTCTACGTATTTATATGTCATACGTATTTATACGTTATGCATATTTGTGCTGTTTGGTAACCTCTTTAACTCTTGTAATATTAATAATGGTTATTATTTTTAACACCTTTGTTAGTGCCTTTTTTTTAGCATTTTTGTATTGTGAGTGCTATTGCTAGTGCTATTTTTAAATAGCATTTTTTGTATTATAAATTGTGAGTGCTATTGTTAGTGCTATTTTAAATGATATTTATTTATCATAAATTGTGAGTGCTATTGTTAGTGCTATTTTTAAATGGCATTTATTTATCATAAATTGTGAGTGCTATTATTAGATAGAATTTATAATTGTTAGTGCTATTTTTAAATAGCATTTTTGTATTATAAATTGTGAGTGCTATTGTTAGTGCTATTTTTAAATAGCATTTTTGTATTATAAATTGTGAGTGCTATTGTTAGTGCTATTTTTAAATGTCATTTATTTGTGAGTGCTATTTTTAGATAGAATTTATAATTGTTAGTGCTATTTTTAAATACAATTTATTGGAAGGTATTTTTGGCTATAAAAGGATGGCAAGAGTTTTGAGGTTGAAGGGGAGAGACATTTTGTAGAGTGTGCAAATTTTTGAGAGCTTAGAGAGAAGAACACAAACACTCTCTATATTCTCATAATCTTGAGTGAGCAAAATATACTAAGTTCGGAATATTGATTCCGCATATTGCTAGCACAATTGTTGTGGAGTTATTAGTCGTCTCCCCGTTCGTCAATTGGTGGTGCATCCGAACTAGATGCCTAACACTTGTGGAGGCTGAGATCGAAGAACATCGAACCGACACCTCCGTTCAAGCACGCTACGAGAGGTAATCTATTTACTCCCTTTGAGGCTTTGTGGTTTTTTTTCGATTGAAATGCACGAAGTACGCCTCTGGAGATACATGTAGGGGTTGTTATTTATTTCCGCTACGTGTTACGTGGATCGCAATAGTGGTATCAGAGCCAATCCTTAGGTGTTTTCGTGCATTTAATTGATTTTTGCAATTTTTGCAATACTATGGCCAATATGTATTAACGAATTGTTCGTCTTACATGGCTAATGGAGGTTGATTATTTTATATGATAAATTAATCAACGTAGCAAAAATTGAGACTAAATCAATTTTGAATCGAAAATTTATGGCTATCTTATTTTACGTAAAAATTCTGATTATGATTCAACGTAGAATTTTTATTGTGCCTTCCTAAGTTTTAAATTGTGAATTTATTACTTACGTGGAAGGGTGGTGATCATGGAAAAATCCCTAATCAATGTGATTGATGTATATATGAATGTATGATGATTATTTATATATTTGGGGTTGTAATTATTAAATGGAGGCTGCGTACTCCTTTTATTTTTCATGTAATCTTTATTTTTAGCATAGTCAATTGTTGATGTAAATGCTACGAGGATTACGTGGAGGAGCCTTTTAAGTCGGCGAGCTCTTTGGGGCCCAATTCTTGAAGAGTTCAAGAAACCAAGAAGAAGCAAAGAGCGGCTCTCCGTTATTAAAATATTAAAATGATTAAATGTGGTCTCATTGGCTCGAGACCCATTAAATCATAATTCCGTGATCACCACGTAGGATAGATGTTTATGTGATTGACATCTATTTATTTATTATGATTACGTGAGCATGTTAAACTGGTTAATGTGCAAAGTCAGACTTACCTCACCCAAAATTGCGCCTGCATGAAATCCTAGTTAGGAAAATCACTTGCGTTAGGTACCGAAAGGGCGACACCAGCGTAACCAAGTCCCCGAACCCAAAATCTCTGGTTCCGTAGAACTGATCGATCTCTCCCAATCGATCAGTAAGGTTTCCGGTCTACCCTCCTAGAAAGACCGGTGGCGACTCCAAATGCATGCACAAGTTGCACATGCCACCACGACCACACTAAGGTCGAAAGCGATCGACTCTTATCGTCGAATCCTCTTGAAAAATACTCCCGCCGCGATTTGGTATGGGCCTGGGAGGGCTCGCGCCGATCCAAGACCCGTAATCGGTAATCCATTAGCCGCGTCCGCTTTCGGACGGGTCGCGACAGCTGGCGACTCCGCTGGGGAGCTTTGTTCTAGAACCTATGGTTCTAAACCTCAAGTGGACTTAGGCCGTAATTAAAACGCTGAGTGATTTTTCTAACCCTGCAGGCGCTCTTGAAGGTGAGGTAAGTCCGCTTATGATAGGTGTTATATGTTTTTGCAGATTAGAGCGATAAGGGGGATAGTCTGTGATTAACATTGTCTTATGCAGGTTGGCGTAGGAATGAATGATTGTGTGTATGTTTTATATTGAAGCGGTGATTGTTAAATAAGATGCATGTTTATCGCTTTAGCACGACACCGAAAACACACACAACCGCGCCTAAAACCCCGGGCGCCCTTCTATAGGAAAACAATAGAAGGGATTGAAAATGGAATCTCCGTGAGGAAAAACACGGGGTAATCCACTTTTCAATTCCGCTCATTTGGAGCTATGGATCGAGCCCCAATGCAACGATAGTTGTGCAATGGAATCTGCTCTTTCTAGAACTCGAGGTGGGAACCTTGACCTTAGGTGCCAAATCCTTTGATTTTTAGAAGTTTTATCCTCACTTGTCTCATGTGCATGTCTTTAGATGGCTGATATATCTAAAACCACCTAAAAAAAAAAAAATCGGCGATCCTGGAGTCACATCTCGAAGACTGGAACTGGGGCATTTCCGAGTGTTCGGACCACATTCCTTTGATTGGTTTGGCATTTTTAATTCTCTTGAATAAGACTAATTTTGCTGAGGTCCTCTCTATCTCGTCCCTTAGATTGATTGTATTAGGGATCAATTTGTATTGTATACATCTCGATAAGGCTCATTTATATCGAAGGTAGGGGCAAATTCCCCAAACCCGTGGAGCATAGTGAAATTCGTCCCTTCAGTGCAAAATGCATTTGGCCGCAGAGCCACCCGTTTGGTGAAAGGACGTATCGTTCCTAATTGATTTTTAATCAGATCTGAGGATAAGTTCTTCTCCATTTTTTTTTTATCTCAGGTGATAAAAGAGACAATGCACCCAAAAGCTCATACATTCAAATGACAAAACAGACGTCGCCCAGCTGGGGCAAATGAACCGTAGGCATTGCAAATACCTTCAAGCACGGATGGAGGAATTCGATAGATGTTGTTCATATCAATATGCAACGTCAAAACGGAATGCAAATCAAGTGTAAAAGGACGTATCGTTCCAAAATGATTATTTCCTTGATATGGGAATAATGCTTCCTTTCCTTTTCCTCTCAGATGATGATCAAGAGCAGAAGACGCAGGATGTAATGCTTTCAAATAACAAACAGGGAACGTCAAATACCTCAAACGGCGACTGTGATCAAGAGAATCACCAAACCGCCACATGACGAATCCCAAGAATATCAAGCTGTCTTGAGACAGATTAAATTGATCAAGGACTCTGACAATCGAGATGGATGATCAGAATCTGCAAAAATCAATGGGAGCAGGTTCCCCCCATTTGCTTTGAGGAGCCAAACCGGGGGCAAACTCTCATGATCCCCCATGGAAGCGCATCAGACCAGGGTCATCGAATCCAGAGATGACAAACAGCAAGACAAGCGTCACCTAGCTGTGATAAATCACGCCTAACTGGGGCAAGTGAATTAATTTTGCGCTAGACAAAGAAAGATGTGTCTTCTCCAGCAAAGTCAAATAGCAGAGTCGTCCGCATCAGAATCAAACCCCAAGATACGAATTTGGGCGAACGGTAACTTTGTATCGTTCCAATTTGATCTTCGAAGATCACGGGCTTAACATGAGTTTTTCTCATTTAACAGGAAGTCGTTGGCGCCGAAAGCCTCAAAAGAAAAGAGCTCGCTGATAGGGAGGCGAATAGAATCATTGGCCTTGGAAGTCAGGATTCCAGAAAATGGTCTTTGATTATAAGATCGAGTGGAGGGTAAAAAGTATCGCTTCCACACTTCATGCTTTGACATGCATTCCGATAACAATTTCCTTTTTCCTTGAATAAAAGGAACTCTGAAGAGTGGCGCTGGAATGCGTCCAAAAACACAAATGGATCTCCTCTGGGGCAAATCCTGGAAAATGATTCATCGCCAACCAAACGGAGGGATCAAGGCCACAAGATGGATGGCCAACTTCTGCAAGCCGCACGTTTGTGTTCAAATGGAAACACAAAACAAGAACAAGGCTGTATCGTTCCAATTTGCCTGGAATTTTAGAACGCAAACTGACGCCTAATTCCCGTCTTTGACAGGGGATCACCATCAAGGCGAAACAGGTTTTCACATCCCATGTATTACCCGTTGGAATACATGACCAAGGGTAAGATGTATCGTTCTAATTTTTTTGAAAAATTCATGAACGAACAATAACATGTTTCTTCTACATTTTCAGGGATCTCCAGCCGCGAGGGACAGGTAAGTATCCCTCTCCCAAATCCCTTGAAGATGTTGAGTAAAAAATAGAGAAGAAAAGAAAAGCTCTCAGAGTCTAATGTCTAGAAAAGACATAGAACTCAAATTTCATTGGCATTCATGTTTTGGAACAGGAGGTTGTCTGAACATGAATAAGAACATGCATGGGGCATCATAAAATCCCCTTTGACGGGTAAAATTTTTGGAGAAAATGAAAGAGATTTTTCCAATAAAAAAATTGTTCAAAACTTTCAAAAGGACGTTTTCTCAAAAGACAAGAGGCAAAGCCTAGTCCAAAAACGTCCCACACACACTGGAGAGATGAGTGGAGCAGATCAGATAGCAAAATCTGGACCTACGGAAGTAGGGACCATTCGCAGCGATTACATGGATTGGGACGACGGAGGCATTCGTTTTTTATCCCCAAACACTACAGGTGACCGTTGATAACCCCTTCGAACGGCGGTTTTCATTCTTGACCCTGTCAAGAACCACCCCACATCGGGGCAAAATGGAGGTGAGTCCAGCGGCATCAGGAGAAAATGGTCAGAAATTTTCTTGCTCGGACTAACATTAATCTTTGTGTGTTGTTTATATGGTAATCCAAGTGCCATAGGATGACGAGAAGCATTCATTTCTCTATCACACACACTGAATCCTTTGCACAGCCAACTTGAGCCTGCAAATTCATTTCATGAATCCATTGGTGATCATTCCAAAACGGATGCAGCACCCCTTCAAAAATGGAAGAGTTCAAGACTCAGGGATTACGAAGAAGATTCCCGGGCTGATATTTAAAGCATGTTTAGACTTTCAGACATATGTATGACATGATCCCATCGAGGATGAGAAGAACCGGGATTTCAAAAAAATAATAGTAATAATAAATCCCTAGCATCGAGAAAAAGCAAAGTGCCTGGTAAAAGCAAGGCCGATGCTCGTATAAATTGTTTGATTGATCCGCAATGAAGCCGGATGGGAAAAGAGGAAATCCCTAATGGAGTCAGATCAAAAAGACTACTCACCAAATGGTGTCAAGCGTGGAGCAGAGACGCAGACACAGTTGTCAATCTCTTAATGCAGCCAGAGACACTCTCTAAAGAGCTGGTGCACACATCAAAATCGGTTGCGCACCTCAACAACTGAAGGTGCAGAGAGGAAAAAGCAGGTGGTAAATTTGCAATGATCACCAATGTCAAACCCTTCGTAATTTCTGGGCCAAAAATAAGCCTTTTTCGGTCCCCAATCCTACCAATGTTACAACCCCGAAACAGTCTTCTCTGACTAAGACACTTGGGGTTAACATATAGCTTAACTCGAAGAAGTACGAGCAAGACTATTTCTTTCTCATTTTGCAGGGTTCTTGACTTGTAAACCCGGAGCAGATGGTGAAGACTTTCATTCAATGGCCTCGACTCCAAAGCGAGTCCCCCTTGAAAGCCAATATCCAAGCCTAACATTACGGTCCCGTGGAAGACCTCCCGACCGATCAAAATGTATGCGCTGCGAATGAGCCTAAAACCTAGGCACAGGTTAGTAGGGAATTGAGTGCATCCCCTATAAAAACCACATCTCAAAACAGGTGAGAAGACCTCCTTGTCGAGAAATATTCCAATTGACGTTTTGAACAAACTCTTTTTGGAATTTTCAAACTGTTGATCCAGATTTTCCGTACAAGGGACTTGTGATCACATTTGCATGTTGCAAGAATGCTTTGGATGACCTCCAGCATCAAAATGCACATTTCATGATTAAAACTTAAATCATACGATTTTGTCAAATGGACAGCCGTGGTCTTCCCAAAGATTACTAACGTTTTCTTGGTGAAGAAAAATATTTCAGGCTCAAATTTCTGCAGGATACCTGGAGAACCCAGCTCCCAGAATGTCGCCTCAACAGACTCAAGTGAAGCTTTGTCAAAATAAAATCTTTCACTGCTTCAAAAACTGAATTCCCGACAAACTTCGGGGTCTCTAAAAAAGAGGGGAAGAAAAACCCTTTTAAAAGAAAAGTCCTATCAGACGTGGAGAACCCTCGTCCCAGGACCCATTTTCAAAATATCAAACAGTCTCATCGGACGTGGAGAACCCTCGTCATGAGACCCCTTTTCATAATTTAGGCAGTCTCATCGGACGTGGAGAACCCTCGTCATGAGACCCCTTTTCAAAAATCAGACAGTCTCACCGGACGTGGAGAACCCTCGTCATGAGACCCATTTTCATAATTTAAACAGTCTCATCGGACGTGGAGAACCCTCGTCATGAGACCCCTTTTCAAAAATCAGACAGTCTCATCGGACGTGGAGAACCCTCGTCATGAGACCCCTTTTCATAATTTAGGCAGTCTCATCGGACGTGGAGAACCCTCGTCATGAGACCCCTTTTCAAAGTCAAAACTGATGGTAGATACCGCCTGAAGGGTCAACACAAGGTAGATACCGCCTGAAGGGTCAACACAAGGTAGATACCGCCTGAAGGGTCAACACATGGTAGATACCGCCTGAAGGGTCAACACAAGGTAGATACCGCCTGAAGGGTCAACACATGGTAGATACCGCCTGAAGGGTCAACACAAGGTAGAAACCGCCTAAAGGGTCAAAA
The DNA here is from genome assembly GCA_021437785.1 of Rhodomyrtus psidioides. Taxonomy (NCBI): domain Eukaryota; kingdom Viridiplantae; phylum Streptophyta; class Magnoliopsida; order Myrtales; family Myrtaceae; genus Rhodomyrtus; species Rhodomyrtus psidioides. The sequence continues at coordinate 12,448,160 of JAILYB010000003.1, read as the reverse complement.
CAAAGGTAGATACCGCCTGAAGGGTCAAATGAAGGTAGATACCGCCTGAAGGGTCAAAATAAGGTAGATACCGCCTGAGGGTCAACTCAAAGGTAGATACCGCCTGAAGGGTCAAATGAAGGTAGATACCGCCTGAAGGGTCAAAATATGGTAGATACCGCCTGAAGGGTCAAATCAAAGGTAGATACCGCCTGAAGGGTCAAAATCAAAGGTAGATACCGCTTGAAGGGTCAACACAAGGTAGATACCGCCTGAAGGGTCAACACATGGTAGATACCGCCTGAAGGGTCAACACAAGGTAGAAACCGCCTGAAGGGTCAAATCAAAGGTAGAAACCGCCTGAAGGGTCAACTCAAGGTAGAAACTGCCTGAAGGGTCAAACCAAGGTAGAAACCGCCTGAGGGATCACATTAATGGTAGAAACCGCCTGAAGGGTCACATATGGTAGAAACCGCCATAAGGGTCAATTCATTGGTAGAAACCGCATAAGGGTCAACCCATTGATAAATATCGCAGTAAGGATCAACACAAAGGTCTGATCCACCATACGGATCAAAATCCTTGGCAAATCCCAAAGCGTGGGATGCGCCTTCCTTAGGTTCCTACAAGTTAGGAGTCTCATCATGGTATGACCTACCATACAGGTCAGAGCTTAATCTCCCTAGGATATTCTGAATGACGAGTCCTAGGCATCTTCTTGAAAGTCGTCGCAACCGGCAGCATCCGACAGGTGAGCTTCAGGTAAGCCTCTCTCACTCCGGCCCATGTTCAAATTGTTAGAGCAAACCGGGGATTGATTTGAGCTTTTATCAATAGGCTTAAGGATCCGATGTCATAACATTTCTTCTTTTATTTTCCCAGTTGAGATGGTTAGGAATCAGGTGCCACCTTATCTTTGAGAGAAACCTCTAACGAGATTCCTCTCAAAGAGGGGCAGCTGTTGACACCTGATTTTTTTACCATTTATTATTGTGATTTTTATTCTTTAAAATTAATTAAAAATATCAAAAAATGTCATAAAATCACAAAATCAACTTTGGAAGCCTTGGTTTAACCTTAGGAACCAATTTTGAACAAAAAATATTTTTCGGTATTTTTAATATTTTTCGAGTTTATTTAATTATAAAAATACCCAAAAAATCAGAAAAATACCATTCGTGGTCAGAAAAATACCCAAAAATATTCGATAATTTTGTTTTAATTTCCTCTTCAAGTGTGTCACTTTAAATCTCAAAAATTCGGCTCGGGTCACTATGTTCCTTCACAAACATAAACCCGAACCGAGCCTAAAAAAAATCATTTTCGAGTCTTTTAGTTTTCAATTCTCACTTTTTATAAGCTATGACATTGAATTCTAAAGTCTTAAAGTGCAATTAGGTCAATTTGCCCTCCAATTTAATCAATTTTTACCAAAAGGGCTTAATTGCACATTTTTCTTTCAATTAGTCCCCGGTTTCACGGATGTATACGTATGCTCTACGTATTTATATGTCATACGTATTTATACGTTATGCATATTTGTGCTGTTTGGTAACCTCTTTAACTCTTGTAATATTAATAATGGTTATTATTTTTAACACCTTTGTTAGTGCCTTTTTTTTTAGCATTTTTGTATTGTGAGTGCTATTGCTAGTGCTATTTTTAAATAGCATTTTTTGTATTATAAATTGTGAGTGCTATTGTTAGTGCTATTTTTAAATGATATTTATTTATCATAAATTGTGAGTGCTATTGTTAGTGCTATTTTTAAATGGCATTTATTTATCATAAATTGTGAGTGCTATTATTAGATAGAATTTATAATTGTTAGTGCTATTTTTAAATAGCATTTTTGTATTATAAATTGTGAGTGCTATTGTTAGTGCTATTTTTAAATAGCATTTTTGTATTATAAATTGTGAGTGTTATTGTTAGTGCTATTTTTAAATGTCATTTATTTGTGAGTGCTATTTTTAGATAGAATTTATAATTGTTAGTGCTATTTTTAAATACAATTTATTGGAAGGTATTTTTGGCTATAAAAGGATGGCAAGAGTTTTGAGGTTGAAGGGGAGAGACATTTTGTAGAGTGTGCAAATTTTTGAGAGCTTAGAGAGAAGAACACAAACACTCTCTATATTCTCATAATCTTGAGTGAGCAAAATATACTAAGTTCGGAATATTGATTCCGCATATTGCTAGCACAATTGTTGTGGAGTTATTAGTCGTCTCCCCGTTCGTCAATTGGTGGTGCATCCGAACTAGATGCCTAACACTTGTGGAGGCTGAGATCGAAGAACATCGAACCGACACCTCCGTTCAAGCACGCTACGAGAGGTAATCTATTTACTCCCTTTGAGGCTTTGTGGTTTTTTTTCGATTGAAATGCACGAAGTACGCCTCTGGAGATACATGTAGGGGTTGTTATTTATTTCCGCTACGTGTTACGTGGATCGCAATAGTGGTATCAGAGCCAATCCTTAGGTGTTTTCGTGCATTTAATTGATTTTTGCAATTTTTGCAATACTATGGCCAATATGTATTAACGAATTGTTCGTCTTACATGGCTAATGGAGGTTGATTATTTTATATGATAAATTAATCAACGTAGCAAAAATTGAGACTAAATCAATTTTGAATCGAAAATTTATGGCTATCTTATTTTACGTAAAAATTCTGATTATGATTCAACGTAGAATTTTTATTGTGCCTTCCTAAGTTTTAAATTGTGAATTTATTACTTACGTGGAAGGGTGGTGATCATGGAAAAATCCCTAATCAATGTGATTGATGTATATATGAATGTATGATGATTATTTATATATTTGGGGTTGTAATTATTAAATGGAGGCTGCGTACTCCTTTTATTTTTCATGTAATCTTTATTTTTAGCATAGTCAATTGTTGATGTAAATGCTACGAGGATTACGTGGAGGAGCCTTTTAAGTCGGCGAGCTCTTTGGGGCCCAATTCTTGAAGAGTTCAAGAAACCAAGAAGAAGCAAAGAGCGGCTCTCCGTTATTAAAATATTAAAATGATTAAATGTGGTCTCATTGGCTCGAGACCCATTAAATCATAATTCCGTGATCACCACGTAGGATAGATGTTTATGTGATTGACATCTATTTATTTATTATGATTACGTGAGCATGTTAAACTGGTTAATGTGCAAAGTCAGACTTACCTCACCCAAAATTGCGCCTGCATGAAATCCTAGTTAGGAAAATCACTTGCGTTAGGTACCGAAAGGGCGACACCAGCGTAACCAAGTCCCCGAACCCAAAATCTCTGGTTCCGTAGAACTGATCGATCTCTCCCAATCGATCAGTAAGGTTTCCGGTCTACCCTCCTAGAAAGACCGGTGGCGACTCCAAATGCATGCACAAGTTGCACATGCCACCACGACCACACTAAGGTCGAAAGCGATCGACTCTTATCGTCGAATCCTCTTGAAAAATACTCCCGCCGCGATTTGGTATGGGCCTGGGAGGGCTCGCGCCGATCCAAGACCCGTAATCGGTAATCCATTAGCCGCGTCCGCTTTCGGACGGGTCGCGACATGTACAAGACAAAGTTAATCTAGGAAACAATAGTGAGCCACGGCTAACATTGCTTCGTGGTCCCTCATTTTGATTCTAGTTATCGCAAATGCTTCGGTTGGTTTATTCTTTTACTCATTTTCTCAACCTCAGCCATGATTGTTAGATTCGAATGTCAAATTCCTGCATGCGAAATTCATATGCTTGTTATGTTTTTTTCAAAAATGTTATGACTAATTTCTAACAAGAAAGTGGCATGACTCGTTAATGTTATGAGGGATGTCCTCTTTCTAATTAATTTGACAGAGGATCTTTCGCATAATAACTACCTAGTTTATGAGGAATAAGTGCATAAAAACAAATTACCATATAAAATTATCGTTCTGCTAAAGTAAGTACATTTCTTCTGCGTTCCGTATCATTTCTCAAGAAACTGATAATGTCAACATAAAATCATCAATTCGACAAAAAACTAAAATAAAATCATCAGTAAATCTCTTGGTATAGAAATGGATAATTCAGTAATTGCATGATATAGACTAAGGAAGTTGAATGGTAGCAGACAGCTCCACATCGCCACTGGGCCAAAATAAATTTGAAAGAAAGATGGCCGTCAGTCGGTAGGTCATTATATTTCAATAAACGTTGACTATTACTTGAAAATAAGTCTTTGATTTTTCTTGTATTGCCTTCAAAGACTGCAATGGAGTCACTTCATTGAAGTGTATGCTAGGTGGGGGCCTGGGGCGAGTGCAATAATCATGACTTTGATGTAATGAGAGTTTAGTCTACACCCCACATGTCCCCATATCTATATTGATAGGAATCGTGCTCCAATTCCAGAAATATAATCCAAGCAAACAATCCACACTAGCAGAATATAACGATAAAAGAACAGAATTAGAAGAACACACCAGAGAATTTGTTATCGAAGTTCACCCAAACCTGGGCTACGTCTCCGCGCAGAGGCACTCTACGAATCCACTAGTCTTCGAGAAAAGTAAGAATACAACTGACGATCTTCTCATAAGATCGAAGGAAAAAGAAAACGAGAACACTCAAGAATGCCGTCACGGCATCTCTCTCTCTCTTTCTCTCTATTTGCTACTTTGCGTATTCTGTCTGCTCTTGCGCTTTCTGTTTGCTCTTCTATCTTCTCTCTCTTCTAATGGCTACAACATATATATCCCTAATATATAAGGTGTATCTTTTAACCTAGAAGAAAAGGAAAGGACAAAAGATAAAAAAAGAAATCTTAATAATATCTTTTGATATATTTTGGCTTCACGCCAACAATCTCCCACTTGAAGACAAATATATCTGATGCACCAAGCAACTTTGCATCCATCCTCTTCAAAAACTAGCAACTCGAACTTGTGTCTCTGCGATACTCCTCATCAATTAACACGGAGTAATACCAATAATAGTAGAACAGAAAGTATGCTTCTATCTGTCTACTACATTGGTAAACACGTCAGCTGGATTCTTTGATCCATCAATCTTATGTAGCTTTAACTCGTTATCTTTTAATGCCGACATGATGAAGTGATAACGCTTCTTGATATGCCTAGTCCTTGAGTGATAAGCTGGATTCTTTGCCAAGTGTACTGCATTTTGACTATCACTCCACAGTGTGCTCACTGGCTGCTTTCGATGTAGCTCCTCCAGATAATCTTGTAACCACATGATTTCCTTAGAGGCTTCCGTGATCGCCACGTACTCTGCTTCTGTTGTCGATAAAGCAACTATTTTCTGTAGTTGAGATACCCAACTCACTGATGTACCTACAATTGTAAAGACATATCCAGTGGTACTTTTACCACTATCTCGATCACCCGAGTGATCTGCATCCACATAACCCTGCAATTCTAGAGATGTACCTCCATAACAAATAGAGTAATTTGATGTACCTGCTAGATATCTCAATATTCATTTTACTGCATTCCAATGCTCTTTGCCCGGGTTCTGCAAATATCGACTCACAACTCCCACTGCCTGTGCAATGTCAGGTCTTGTGCTCACCATAGCATATATCAAACTTCCAACTGCTGACGCATACGGCATTGTCGCCATCTCTTCTTTCAAAGCTTGAGTACTGGGACACATATCTTGGAAAGTTTGAAGTGACCTGCAAGAGGAGTCACAACCGGTTTTGCCTTGTCAATGTTGAATCTTTTCAACACCTTGTTCACATAGTCTTCCTGCGACAACCATAATTTCTTATTTTTCCTATTCCTGATGATTTTCATGCCTAAAATCTTCTTGGCCTCTCCCAAGTCTTTCATAGCAAACTGCGCTGCTAACATCTTCTTTACTTCTGCGATTCTCTTCATATTAGAACTAGCCACTAGCATGTCATCAACATATAAAGAGAGATATACAATATCACAATCGCTATACTTTCGAAAATAAACACAATGATCAGCCTCACAGTGTGCAAATCCTTTTTCTTCCATAAAATCATCAAACTTTAAATACCATTGTCGCGGAGCTTGCTTTAAGCCATACAAGCTTTTCTTCAAGCGACATACCATGTGTTCTTTACCTTTGACTTCAAAACCTCTAGGTTGCGCCATGTATAACTCTTCATCTAAATCATCATGCAAAAAAGCTATTTTTACATCTAACTGCTCAAGATGAAGATCCTCCATTGCAACTATACTCAACAATACTCTGATTGATGTCATCTTCACTACTGGTGAAAATATCTCGGAGTAGTCGATCCATTCTTTTTTAGAAAAGCCATTTACTACAAATCTCGCCTTGTATCTAATACTACCGTCAGCTTCATTTTTGATCATGTACACCCACTTGTTTAATAAAGCTTTTTTACCTGTGGGCAACTTGGTCAACTCCCAAGTTTTGTTCTGAATTAACGAGCTCATCTGGTCTTTCATAGCATGCTCCTACTTCATGTGAGATGTGTCTTTCTTTGCCTCATCAAAAGTCTCTGGCTCTCCCGAATCTGTATATAAGACATGGCTCAGAACAATATTAGCTGAAGGATCAAAAATTACCTTTGGCTTTCTCACACGTGTAGATCTCCTTAAAACATGTACTTCAGGGTTACTAGCTTGTTCCAGATCACCGCGTTCCTCTTGAATTGCTTGCTTATTAGTAATATGTTCATCTTGAACCTCCTCTTCAGGTGCACTTTGATCTGCTGGAATTATATTCACAGGAATTGTGTCCAGCTCAACATATTCTGGTTCTATTACTGTTTCATGCTCTGTCTGACGACCTTTGTACATCTTTTCTTCAAGGAACACCTCATTCCGACTGCGAATGACTTTGTTATTCTCATAATCCCAAAGCCTATATCCAAATTCATCGCCGCCATATCCAATAAAGACGCACTTTTGGGACTTAGCATCAAGCTTTTTCCTGTCCTCTCTGTCAATCAAAGCATATGCAATACAACCAAAAACTTTTAGATATGAATAATTGACCTTTTTACCTGACCACCGCTCTTGCGGTACTCCTCCATCCAACGCACTAGATGGACTCATGTTAATCAAATATACAGCTGCATCAACTGTAGCAGCCCATAAGTATAACGGGAGACCCGCATGTAGTCTCATGCATCTTGCACGTTCCAAAATGGTCCTGTTCATTCTCTCAGCCACACCATTCTCTTGAGGAGTTCTAGGAACAGCCTTTAACCCATGTATGCCTTCTTGGCTCAAATATTCTGTAAATTCATTGCTCGTGTATTCACCACCATTATCAGATTTTAGAGCTTTAATCTGATAATATGTTTCTTTTTCTACCATGGTTTTCCACATTTTAAAAACACCGAATACTTCTGATTTTTCTCTAAGAGCATATACCCAAGTCTTTCTTGTTGCATCATCAATAAAAGTGACAAAATATCTCTTACCACCATAAGAGAGTTCTTGAGCCGGTCCCCATACATCAGTATGAACCAACTCTAACTTTTGCTTTTTATTTTGTCGCCCATTCAATTGAAAATTAACTGCTTTTTGTTTTCCATAAATGCAACTTCACAGAAATCTAAATCAAATTTCTGCAAACCTGGAAGCAACATTCTTGAATGTAACTGCTTGACACCTTTTTCATCAAGATGTCCCAAACGATAATGCCAAAGAGTAGATAAATTACCTGTAGCCACTGTAGTTGCAACCATATCATTGATATTGTCTCCTTGGAGAAGGTAAAGTGTACATGTACGCTTTCCCTTTGCTACTACTCTTGCTCATGAGGTTATCTTCCACTCACCACCTCCAAAAGTTGTTACCATGCCTTCTTGGTCAAGTTTGCTAGTTAAAATCAAATTTTTCTTCAACTCAGGAATATGTCTGGTTTGACGCAAAATTAGTCGTCAACCACCTGAGATGTTCAAAACCACAATTCCTTTTCCTACAATTGGACACATGTGGGCGTTTCCCACAACCACTTGCTCAAAATCTCCACTGGCATAATCAACAAATATATTTCTTTGCGAGGTACAATGAAAAGAAGCACCAGAGTCAAGAAACCACTTATCTGTAGCCAAGTTAAGCCCTGTAGATAAACACAAGTTCTCTAACAAAGGCTCATCGCTTACCACATTAGCTTCTTGATTCTCATCTCGCAGCTTCTTTTTGTATGCTTCACATTGAAATCTACGATGTCTCGTCTGGTGACAAAATCAACACTCATCTTTTGTAACTTCTCTCTTTCCCCTAGATTGTGACCTACCACGCCCGCTGAATTTTCCTCTGCTTTTGCTTCTTCCACGATTTTCCATTGCTAGTGCCGTTGAAGATGCAGATGCCGAAAATTTATCTCCACCTGAGACTTTTCGTCGCATTTCTTCATCCATGATACTGCTCACAACATCATCCAGAGTCAAATCATCCTTCATGGTGCTCGAAATTCCTTGCACCGCGGTGTTGTAGCTTTCCGGAAGAGAACATAGAAATAATAAAGCTTGTAACTTCATATCCAGATTTATGCCCGCGAATTCTAATTGACTTGTAACCTGCGTGAAACTGTTAATATGCTCTGCAATAGAACTTCTGTCAGATAATTTCATATTAACCAATTTCTTTAACAAAAATATCTGATTCGATGTAGATGGCTTCTCATAAATATTCGTTAGAATATCCATAGCTTCTTTTGCAGTCTTAGCTTTCGCGATGTGGTATCTTGTCTTTTTCGTCAAACCTAGACGAATCGCACCTAACGCCTTTCGATCAAGAATTTTCCATCTTGATTTTGCCGTCGGATCAACTTTCGCGATTTCAGGTTTCCAACCCTCAAGTGGTGCATAGAGAGATAGTCCTCTATTTGGAGTTTCCACCATCCGAAATCCTATCCATCGAACTTATCGATTCTAATTTTATCTTTTGCCATACCGTTTACTTTCAATCGAACTGTCACCGAAAAATCCTCGATGTTCTCGATTAGCCAACCTAGGCTCTGATACCAGTTGATAGGAATCGTGCTCCAATTCCAGAAATATAATCCAAGCAAACAATCCACACTAGCAGAATATAATGATAAAAGAACAGAATTAGAAGAACACACCAGAGAATCTGTTATCGAAGTTCACCCAAACCTGGGCTACGTCTCCGCGCAGAGGCACTCTACGAATCCACTAGTCTTCGAGAAAAGTAAGAATACAATTGACGATCTTTTCATAAGATCGAAGGAAAAAAAAATGAGAACACTCAAGAATGCAATCACGGCCTCTCTCTCTCTCTTTTTCTCTCTATTCGTTACTTTGCGTATTCTGTCTGCTCTTGCGCTTTCTGTCTGCTCTTTTATCTTCTCCATCTTCTAATGACTACAACCTATATATCCCTAATATATAAGGTGTATCTTTTAACCTAGAAGAAAAGGAAAGGACAAAAGATAAAAAAAGAAATCTTAATAATATCTTTTGATATATTTTGGCTTCACGCCAACATATCTCTACCCTATGCTATGGTTTAAATTAGCAATATCATTTTACTCTTTCGAGCTCTCCACAAGGTCTCTTCTTTGAAATTTGGATGTTGCGATTTTCTTTGACAACTGCCTTTTTCGTGTGATAACAAGCAGCCTAATTCCCTAAAAGGCTCTCACTTTTAGATTACGACTCAAATATATGCTGAACTTTCTTATCTCAGAAAAAAAATCCATAACTTTAGGTTAAGTCTTAAATATATTCTTTTTTATCTCGAAAAATTCCCTAAATTTTAGGTTTAGCCCTAAATCTACCTCGACTTTTTTTTTATTTAAAAAAATCATTTTTACTCTAATCTCAATTCTACCCCATTAACCCTATGTTCAAAAATCGGTGTTAGTCGTATCTAATTTTCATATCCTCGAACGGCTTCATTTTGGATTCTTATCCACATGAAAATGCCATGTCGATCCATACATATTGTCCCATTACTTTGCTAATGCGGGTTTTTTTATCGACGAGAAAATGTCACATCAAGTTGGGACTTGACCACTAGGTACACATTGCAAACCTGTGATTTTTTAGACAAAACAAAATTCGGGACAGATTTGAGATTGCACTTGAAATTTGAAGTTTTTTCTGAGAGAAAACTAAGTTCGGGACATATTTGAGACTGGATCTAAAGTTGGAGAATTTTTTCTAAGAAAAAAAAAATTCAGGATAGATTTAAAACCGGACTCAAATTTGGGGGGGTTTTACAAAATTAGGCCGATAAAAAAATTTCACTCTCTCTCACGTGAAGGAAATATTCTGCGAAATATTGCTTTTCTTGAAGAGAATTCGCAGAATATTTGATGGAAGAACGGAAGATCTTTTTGAACAACCTGTTATAATAGGAAAGCCATATCTTAAAATTAATTCATCAAGTTGATGATAAAATACAGGTACGTTACACTGGACATTATTGTACTTGTTACACAACGACACGTTAGAGGAAGGGCCAATAAAGGGGGCAATGGGTAGGAGGAAAACCACTATGATCTCCTATTTAAAAAAAAATTCCCAATTCTCCATTTGGGGCTTCAACTCTTACATAAAGTTATTGCTTCGGCAATTCAAAAGTAGGAGAAAGATTTTTACTAATGAATCAGTATTCAAAATCATTCCATTCGGGATCGCCTTTTTCTAGCAAAGCATCGGGTTTCTAAATTCTGGTAGGGCCCTTTTGGAATTTTTTTCAGGGCCTGTTGGATGATTTGTATATATTTTGTTATTTCACCGATTCGGGCTGTGTAACAAGCTATGAGTGACTTTAAAGCTAATATTTATTTTTCGACCATAAAAATTATAAAAATTAATTAAAAATTAATTTGGGTTCTATTTTTAAAAAAATTATAATTTATAAAATACTGCTATTTTTATAGTCATTTTATATATTATTCCTTTTTCGAATCATTTTTTTTTTACAAATTCAAAGTTTGGCAATGGCAAGTGAAGATGGGCGTACGCATAGTGATTCAAAATATAACATGGCCCTTGGTGTCATATGCCAGTTGTATCAGCGGTGACTTGAAGTCTTTTTCACGCTCTTCCTCAGCAGTGGGGACAGTATCATGACTTTTCTCTGGACCCCAAGCCTTCACAACTTTTTTAATTGATGGCTGCATCCTGCATCCAACAATTTAGAGCCTCAGCAAAAGGCCAAACCACTGGAAAGAAAAAGGAGATCGCTACAGAGTATGGAGCTTAGTTTAGGGCTTAATTATACACCAGTCAATTTCTCGAGTATAGAAATGAATGATTTTCTGTATTATCGTTCCTTTAATGACTGGTTACCATCATCAATATCCATGTCTCAGTCCTTTTCTCCATCACTAATGGATAGATATTGATGAGATATCCATCCTTTCAGCATTTCCCACCACTAATGTATTAATCCTAATCCATCATTTCATCATTTCCTTTACCATTAATAGAAAAATATTGATTAGGTACCAATCTTATACCCGTTTCTTGCGCAAGTCAATGATTCATATTTAAAATAAATGTCAATTGTAATAGTTACATTAGGTGTAACTTCAATTAGAATTGATGGACCAAAATTTCTAAGTGTTGGAAAATAAGGGAGCATGGGAAGGACCGTAGTCCGCCCATATAGGCTATCATAGCCCTTCACCCATTATATATAACTGCCAAAGGGCAGTTACAACGTGTTAATAAAACACGTTCGTCAAAAACGTCGTTTGACAGACGTTCTTCAAAACGAAGAACAGTGAAGACGACGTGGATTCTCCCTTCTCCTCTTCGAAACGTCGGATGACGGATTCTCTCGACTGCACTGTAGACATTTAATCTGTGAACAACGAGGTACGTCCGTTTGTGATGTATTTCTCCGATCAGTGATTCAAAACGATTTTAGGGCTTGTTAATTCGTGTAATTCCGCTGTATGTAAAAGGGATCGGTTCCCTTCATTGGTATCAGAGCCAAATCGAACTTGAATTCTGATTAAATGATTTGTTGAATTTTTTTTTTTTGTGAATTTCGTGGAATTTTTTGGACAAATCATTTTTCGGGGATTTTCTGGCCGGAGAGAAAAGTGCCGATTCCGGCCAAATTCCTGTATGTCACGGGTTGGATTCGTCACAACAAGGTCGCCTCGCCATGGGGAAGATAAGCCCTAAAGTGTCTCGGCATTTGCTTGTTCACCGGAGACGAATTTCGCAAAGAAAGTTTGCGGATTAGGGTTCCACGTCGAAGCGTTTGTCGCACGATTTCAGGCCGGTTTCTTCATCGTTTTCGTTGATTTTTGGGCCTATGTGGTCGTACCGGCATAACGTTCAAAACCCACTATTCAATTTGTTCCGAGGTGGTGTGTCGGAGGAGAATTAGAGGGTGAAAAAGGCCGTGAAATCGGCACAGGTGTTCTGTGCGTGGAGGTCTTCGCGAGGAAGAAGACCGAAAAAAAAAAAAAAGGTGCGCTGGAACAGTACGGGCGCATGCACGTGGGGACGGTGGGGTAGTGGGCGCGTGCTCTGCACGCACGGGCAGTTAAAAAATAATAATAATAATAAAAAGAGAGAAAAGTGCCAGCGAAGGGATTTGAACCCACGCCCTCTCCCCATACTACCGTTTTTGCGTAGCCCACAGGACCACCAGACCACCTAACCTTTTATTCGTTAAGATTAGGACCTTGTTCTTCTTAAAGAAAATGATACAGATTTGGGGTAAGACCCAACAAGCCAACCCGGCCCATGATGTTTACCCGGTCAGCGACCGACCCGATTTCCGACCCGGTCATTCGTTGACCGTTGACCTTGGACATTGACCGTTGACCGGTCAACTCAACTTTTCAAAAATTGCAATTTAGTCCTTGAAGTTTTTGAAAATTTTCAATTTGATCCTCGAATTTTTAGAAATTGCAATTTAGTCCTCGAGTTTTCTGAAAATTGTAATTTAGTCCTTGATCTTTGTCAAAATTGCGATTTTTTCCTCGAATTTGAAAATTGCAATTTGGTCCCTAAAGTCAACTTTGGCCGTTGACCATATGTTGTCCAAATGAGCTGAAACTTTGACCGGCTCATACGGGCTCGTTTGAGCTCCGATTGGGGCATGCGAGGTACCATTACGTTCGTATCGAAATTATTTTCGATTTGATATGCTATATGAGCATGTTTGATGAACATAAAATTATAAAATACGTATGAACCCTCTTAATATACATATTTTGCTTGTTTTTCGAGTATTTTTCATTCGTATTGTTTCTAATATAGAGGATGATTTACATGCTTATAATGATTGATGATAGCATAATCCATATCTTGTATATGAAATTAGAGTATGATTTGATGCATATGTTATTGGTGCTTTAGTTCAAATCATGCCATGTCATTTTGCTATGATTACAAGATATCGAGATCATAGTATGAATTATGATCTTTATTTGAGTAGGGAGTTTTAGAAAATTTTAGTAATTTCAATGAACTCGATTTTACATAAATAATTATGTTAATGATAATTTCAAGCGAGGATTCTCAGACGATGATTGGGAACATAGTGAACTTTCGACTTTGAGACCTTATGTGAAATTATTTATTAACATAATTAGTTAGTGTAAAATAGATGCATAAATGTTAGGCATCAAAATATCGTGATTACATGTCTATAGAACTTTGTGTTCAGATATTATGGCTTTAGCTTCTTGGAATATCGTAGCTAAGCCTGATTAGAATAGAAATTAGACGGCGAGAATTATGAAACTGGAATGTGAGAATCCAGTATCTGTTAGAAAAGTTAAAAGCACTAGAAGCTCTTAATCTAATTATGAAAGTACCTGAAGATGAAAATACTACATTTGCTGTATTGAACAGAAGGATAAACTCTATTACTCGCATGATGTTGTTGAGTAGCATGAAAATATTTTTATGCATGAGTTCAGGCATTTATAAAATGTCATAGTCAAGTGGGAAGCAGTAAAAAGTAAGTTTGGTTAAATATTGTTCACCAACTTGGGACAGATCACTTTAAGGTTTGACGTATATATGATGCCTTATGGGCATAATATGAAACAACATTTTGTGGCTTGTGTCAAACATGATAAGTGAACTGTTAGATGCAGACCACATTTTGACTTGATGAGTAGTAAATGCAAGTAGTAATCTGTTCTTTACCTCATAGCTATGTGTTTATGAAAAATCCACAATAAAGAGTAAAGACTCTTGAGGATGCTATGTGCCGTCTTGAACTAGAGTACTGGTTCTAACTTAATTGGGGCTTCGTGCTACTGGCAATAACGTCAATGTGGGTTTGAGAAGTAAAAAAGTAAAGGAACAGATCTTCAGAAAAGAAATCAAAGTTTAACCGACATGGAAAAGGAAAATGTCCTTTTAAGAAAAATATTTCAAAATTGAAGTGTTTTAACTGTGGCCAAAAGGGTCACTTTACTCATAATTGTGATGGGTTAAAGAAGTTAGAATCCCTTTGTACACTTAAGAGTGTACATATGTCTGTAGTTCAGTTTTGATAACTGAATTTTATCCTTTGTGGATTATAGATATAAGGGCCATAGACCATGTAGTAGTGGAATTTTAATAAGTTCCACATTGAGCAAATTTAATAAATGTGAGAAATATTTTCTAAGTGAAAATCAAAGTAATTGGCACTTGCCAATTAAATATGTGTGATAGTCGCACTTTATTCTTACTAATGTTTATATGCTCCAAAACACGACAGAATTTAGTTTCCGTGTTAGTTTGGTTAAACTTGGTTTCAATTTGAACTTTCACAACGATGGTGATGACTTGTCGTTAGAAACAAGTTATTCGAATTCTAGATGGTTTCAATGTACATAATGTTAAGTACAATTATGTGAATGATAGTTATTCCCTATTTTCATCTTTTGTGATGATATGAATATGTGGCATGCTAGGCTAGGTAAAGCAAGCTAAAGAGGGCTTATTTGACAGTATTAAGAGTGTCAATTTGCCAATTTGTAAGCATTGCCTAGTGGGAATAATAGTGAGGAAACCATTTAAAAAAAAATAAGAGCTAAGTTTCCTTTGCATTAATCCATTTAGACATATGTGGTTCAATAAATGTGAGAGCAAGGCATGAGATTGTTTATTTCATCACACCAATCGAAGTCAAGAAAATATATCTGATTAGTTCAGATATTTATGTGATGAAAAAGGAATAGAAAAATAGTTTTCTATTTCGGTGATTCCTTAATAGAATTGGAGTTGCAAAGAAAATAGATTCCAATAGATATGGTTAAGTCTTTGATGGCACATCCTATTGTGAGTATTACCTTTTGTGGTGATATTTTATTGATGGATGTCTACATACTTAACTGTGTGCCTTGTAAATCAGTTACGCCTACTCCATATGAGTTGTGGACAGGTCGAATATGAGATTTGAGTTTGCTCAAATCTTAATATGCTTCCTATACACATGAGTCCTCCCATAGGTATGGGAAATTGGGCCCTAGAGGCAAAAAGAGTATTTTCGTGAAATACTAAGAGCACTCGAAAGGGCAAGTGCTATAGGTGAGCAAGAAAGTGGGAAGAGTAACTGAATTTGAATCATAAGATGTAACATTCTTAGTGAATGTACTTCCGAAAAAAAGGGCGAGATAAGTTGTTTGAATCTTGGATAGTGATAATGATTTTATTGAGACATCTTATCCAAGTGGGAGCAATGTGAGAAGTGGGGAATTTGTTTCGAATAAGTCTCAATTGCAACCACTTGATGTGAAGAAGATGTCGTCGTTGTCTGATCCGAGTGGGAGCGTAATAGAGAATGATATACTAAGTGTGCAATCTCTAATTTGGCGAATAAGAGAGCCAAGAAATGTAAATGAGGCTTGGACTCGCCCTAGTTAAAAAAAATGGATATGAGCAATGGAAAAAGAGATGGAGTCAATGAGATCAAATCAAGTATGAGAACTGGTTGATCTTTCGAATGGACACAAAGTCAATGAGAGCAAGTGTGTTCTCAAAAGAAAGTGTAAATTAAGAAATATAAGGCTCATCTTGTGGTGAAATAGTATGATCAGTTCACCTTATTCTGAAAGTGATTGGTGTGGATCTTGGATTACATCAAATGGATGTAAAGACTGCGATTCTCAATGGAGAATTAAAAGAAGAATTTTTGCATGAAACAACCTATTGGGTTTGTTATAGAAGGCCAAGAACAAAATGTATATCGACTTTTGAGATCGATATATGATCTTAAGCAGTCTTCATGATAATGATATATGTTTTTTCGTAATGCCACTGTGGCATATGTTTTTCTAATGATTGATGAGGATCATTGTGTATATATCAAAAGATCCAAAGATCAGTTTGTGATCTTATCATTATATGTTGATGATATGCTAATTGCTTGGAGCAGTATGGAGTTAATTGATACAGTCAGAATTGGTTATGTTCCAATTTTTGATATATGGATGAATCTGCATACATTTAAAGAGATTATGATCTCTTTCACAAGAGACTTATTTGGATAAAGTCCTTGAGAGATTCCGTATGCAAGATTTAAAATAAAAGATACTCCTATTGTAAGAGGTGAAGGTCTGAGCCGAAGATGTGTCCTAAGACTCCATAAGCAAAATAAAGAAATGAAAAGTGTTCCATGTTCTAGTGTTGTTCGAAGCTTAATGTACACTATATGTGTAAAAGACCTGATATTAATTATGTAGCTGGAATGGTGTGTAGATACCAATTCAGATACAAATTCACTACAGGTCAAGTGCTTTGAATTGCCGTCAAGAAAATTCTGAGATATTTGAAAAGTACTGCTGA
The DNA here is from genome assembly GCA_021437785.1 of Rhodomyrtus psidioides. NCBI lineage: Eukaryota > Viridiplantae > Streptophyta > Magnoliopsida > Myrtales > Myrtaceae > Rhodomyrtus > Rhodomyrtus psidioides. The sequence goes on along the minus strand of JAILYB010000003.1, from coordinate 12,431,450 downwards.
TTTTTTATTGAGTTATCAAGGTAGAGATTTGCACCTTGAAGGCTATGCTGATGTTGACTGAGGAAAATGTTTAACTTTGCGTTCTTACTTAGAAATGTCGCCTTGTGTTAGAATAGTAAGAAGCAAAGATGTATAGCCTTATCCACGATGAAAATTGATCTCGTGGTGTTATTTACAGCAGTATAAGAGAATGTTTGGCTTTAGAGAAGTTTGGATCAGTGAGGTGTTGCTAAGGGTGCTGCAAATACAATTATTAGTTCATTGTGACAGCCAAGCAACAAAAAGCTTACACTAAGGATCCATTGCCAAACCAAGCAAATAGACATGTGATATATTTTTTGAAAAACATTGATGCAAGAAAAGATGTGAACATACAGTACACATACATGCACAGAATGATAGCAGCTCTTCTGTGAAGTGAATACCTAGAGATATTTCTCCTCAGTCATGTGTTAGCAAAAGGATCAGTTTCATATATATTGAAATCTCTAGAAGTGCGTAAAAGTGAGAGTACTGGACATTTATATTTCCCAATGTTCACAGTTAATGGTATTTGTTATCATTATTGATGCCTATGAGATTGTATGACATTTATGCATATTAATGCTTGGTGCATTATGTTGAGAATGTATGTCGGATAGATGAGATTAGCCTACTCACACAGGTAATCGCCTCTATTTACTACGTGTTAAATAGAGATGAGACGATTTCAAGCTAATTATCTAGGTGATAATTGAGAGCTAAAGCTTGAAATTTTTTTTATGTCGCCTTAACAAAAGTGTTAAGATGAGGTCATAATTTTTATTATGTCCGAAAGTGAAATATCGAAATGGTATAGCCCACACGTTTCACTTTATCTGTCTTAATGCCAGATGTAAGTTCTGAAAGTTTCTATTATAGAGAGTAGATTTGTGAACTCAAGCTAGACATTGAGTATGTCTGAGCTATCATCTATACGGTATTAAAAGTGAAAAGACATACGCTCCATGGGAAAGGAGAGAATACCGTAATACGTACTTCATATTACGTATGCATGAATCGGCCAAGTAGAGTTGGCAAGAGTTTTGATCTCAATTCTATAGCCGTGTGAGACTCTTGAGGATAAAAGTTCCTCAAATTAAGTCCCCTCACGACTCTTACTTATTCTCAAGATTTCTTTTTGGTGTTCGCTATCTTAGGATGTTACCAATGGTCATGAGATTGATTCGACCTAATGGGACATTTCTAGAAAAGCGAGCTGGACTGAGATTGAGAGGTTTAAGGGAAGAGGAAGATCAAATTTGTTTGGATGTCACATTCAATCTTTGTGTTCACAGGTCGACCAATTATGATTATTTGAGTTAATCATGATTGTGAATACAATGTATTGCATTTGAGCGCTAAATGAGATCGAAGAGATCAAGAGAAACATGATGTAAATGTGACCGAATGATCTAGGGTACTACATACTGAATCTATTCTGAGTTAACATGCCATTTAAGAGCTGCTATATACTCCCAACGGATGTATGGCAACGAGCTCTCGCAGTATGCTGGTCGCACGGATTATTTGTCGATATGAACTTTGCAGAAAAGAGAGAGAGTTATATTTAACCCTTCGCGGGTGAATGGGAGTTGTTGATCCTTAATGGACAAATGACAGTTATGGATAGCCCTTCATGGGCGAGTGGGAGATGTTGGAAAATAAGGGTGCATGGGAAGGACCGTAGTCCGCCCATGTAGGCTATCATAGCCCTTCACCCATTATATATAACTGCCAAAGGGCAGTTACAACGTGTTAATAAAACACGTTCGTCAAAAACGTCGTTTGACAGACGTTCTTCAAAACGAAGAACAGTGAAGACGACGTGGATTCTCCCTTCTCTTCTTCGAAACGTCGGATGACGGATTCTCTCGACTGCACTGTAGACATTTAATCTGTGAACAACGAGGTACGTCCGTTTGTGATGTATTTCTCCGATCAGTGATTCAAAACGATTTTAGGGCTTGTTAATTCGTGTAATTCCGCTGTATGTAAAAGGGATCGGTTCCCTTCACTAAGGAAAATAAACTTTTTCCATATTTTGTTTAAATTTTAAACTAGTTTGCTTTATTGAATACTGCTACTCCATACTAAATAAAATTAATATAGTAAAGGCTTGTGAGCTACAACTGATATTTCTTCGTGGTCTCTCGTTCGTATTCTAGTTATCACAAATGATCGAGTCCGTTTGGATTCTTTGCTTCTGACGTTCATGTTCCAAATATTGCACTTTTTGATGCTTTCAAAACAATACAATTATTGACAAGTAGGGTTACATGGTTTTTCATAAATTTATTTTCTTTTTCATTTTTTTAGGAAAGCAAAACACAGAAGAATGTACCTAAGAAATGAAACAAATAGAAGTCGACAAAAATGATGATGGAACGTGGTATGGAATCTTTTCGGAGTCACTCTTGCATATTCCCATTTCAGGACAATCACTCTGAGCAACATTATCAAAATGAATATAAATTTTAAGGGAAAAAAATGAATCTCATTATGTATCTTTTCTCAAGAAATTGACAATGTTAACATAAAATCATCATGTTACTGATAATTCAATAATTGAGACATAAAAATGCTAACCTAACTGTTGACACCTGATTTTTGACCATATTTTATTTTAGTTTTTATTTCTAAAATTAATTAAAAATAGCAAAAAAAAGGTCAAAAATTGAAAAATCAACTTTGGAAGCCTTAGCCTAGCCTTGGGAACCAATTTTGAACAAAAAATATTTTTTGTATTTTTTTTAATATTTTTTGTTATTTATTTGATTATTAAAAATAACCAAAAAATCAGAAAAATACCATTCGTGGTCAGAAAAATACAAAAAAATATTCAGAAATTTTATTTTAATTCTCTATTTAATATTTTAACTTTTTATTTGGGAAATTTGGCTTGGTTCATGGGGGTTCCTTCACAAACCTAATCCCGAACCGGGCCTAAAAAATCATTTTCGAGTCTTTTAATTTTCAATTCTTGGTTTTTATAAGCTATGACATCGGATTCTAAAGTTTTGAAATGCAATTGGGTCAATTTGCCCTCCAATTTGATCAATTTTAGTCAAAAGGGCTTAATTGCATAAAAATCTTTCAATTTAGTCCCCGGTTTCACAATTTTTGAAATTAAATTTCATACGGGCATACCCATTGAAATTAAACACCTCTACCCGATAGTTTTCATCATGAGGGATCCATTGGTGGCCCCAATTTTGACTAATTTGGTCATTTAGGCCCTCGATTGAGCAAAAATCATTTTCGGATCCTAAGGGCAATTTGGGGTTTTCACTAAATTCGAATCAATTGGTTAACAAAAATACCTCTATTTGATGGAAAACATGTCAAGGAACCTGATTTTGGTATCAATTTCATGAAAAGTGATCGATTTGGGGCCCAATTTTGCAAAATTGTTCGAACCGGGCCGGTCGGGTCAGACCCGACCCGACCCGGTCCGAACCGGGTCTGCAACTCAGTTGCATACCCGCGCAGCGCAAAGGCAAAAAAAAAAAAGAGGGCAGAGAAGAAAGGAGGGTGGAGCCGCGGCATTTGTTTAAGAAAAGGGATGGACGACAATGAAGAGTGGCCAGCAAAGAGTCCACGAACGGAAGTGGGACGGTGCCACCGCGGTCGGCCATAAAAGAAAAATAAAAAAAGGGGAGGAGGCCGAGAGAAAGAAAGGAGGGAGACCGGGAGGAAGGCAGTGGATTCACAGGCGAGAGAGGGGGGGAATAGAGAGCGAAATAGAGAGAGGAAGGAGCGGGGACTCGATCAAACCGCCGCCACACCTACGCCCCGCCGTCATAGCCCTCGGTGAACACAGGTCGGTATTGCCCCTGTTTTTGCTCTGTTCTCGAGCCGTTGAACAGGGCTCGTCGGTCCGGCTCGATTTCAACCGAGTCGGACCAGAACCGATAGTACCCGATGTTCATGAAGGTGCGTAGGGTAGTTTTATACGGGTGTTAGAGCTCGGCATCCCTTGCTGGGTCTCGACGAAATCATTTAATCACGTTTCGGTGTTTGCATATCACGTGTTCGACGAAATGACCAGGGAAGTGTCTCGATCCATCGTTCTCGGCCGAGCCTGTTTGTCCTTTTTTGTGTGAGTCTAGCTATGAGAACTCACTAGAATTATTCCTAAACCCGATTCACCCTTTATTTTGCATAAAACTACGGCGGAAGCACGGCCCGGAACTTCGCCGGCTGCGGTTCCGGACCGCAAGCTCGAGGGGCAGCTTCAAGCCATCACCGAGGAATGGGTGATCTCAGGTAAGTCTTCTGACCCCCCATAGATGCTCTCTGAACGATTAGAATCAAGCTTCAAGTTAGAAAATTTTTCTGCATATTGCTCGCCGGCGCCGGGATCGTGAGGTTCGGTTTTGCTTTCTTTTGGTGTCATTTCGGCCATGTTTTGAAGCCTTATTGATGTCGGACGCGCGGGTGTGGATCTAATATCAAAATCAGGAGCTTTCGACGACGTTTTTACGTCGGTTTAGTAACTCCGGCGAGGCGCCGGCGAGAATCGCCGGCGCCGGTCGTCTTCTCCGGCGGACTGGTCGACTGTTGACCAGTCAACGCTGACGTGGCAGCCACGTCAGCTGCCACGTCAGTCGGGTGGGGGCCGATCCGACGCTTTTCGAGCGACTGAGGTGGACGGTCCGGATCTTGACACGTGTCACGATCCTGTGTTTTTGTGATTTTAACTAATAATTTTCGAATATTAATAAAAATGATCGGATGGTCAAGAACGTGCCACGTGGCCTTCTATGGAGCGCCCGATCTTATCTGAGATCAGATGCACCAGGAGTGGCCACGTGGCACAATCTGGTGTGTCCATTTCATTTGTTTTTTTTCTAAAAAAAAATAATAATAATACTTAAAACGGTGCCGTTTTGGTCGCGCGGAGGGGCGGGCCGGACCTGGGTCGTGGGTCCGGGTCTGACCCGGCCCGGAAAATAATTTTAAATATTAAAAAAATTCAAAAATTCAATAAAAAAATAGAAAATCATAAAAAATTCAAAAAAATTCGGAAAATTCAGAAAAATTCTAAAAAATTCCAGAAAATAGGAAATGGCCACATTCAACTGGCCATGACCTGTTTCGGGTCTTTTGACCCCCGAACCTTCCAGAAATGACGGTTTTGCCCTTCCGGCAAACCGTTTTCCAAAAAAATTCTAAAAAAAATCCAGGAAAATCCCAAAAAATAGGAAATGGCCACAGACAACTAGCCAAGACTCATTCCGGGTGTTTTGAACCCCGACCCTTCTTAAAATGATGATTTCGCCCTTTGGGCGAATCGTCTTCCAAAAATTGATTGTGATTGATAGGAATAGTCATCCAATCTGCATGAAACCCTCAATCAAACCTACCTCACCCGAACTTGCGCCTGCATGAAATCCTAGTTAGGGAAAATCACTCGCGTTAGGTACCGAAAGGGCGTTGGTAATGACATCAACGTAACCAAGTCCCCGAACTCAAAATCTCTGGTTCCGCAGAATTGATTGATCTCTCCCAATCGGTCAATAAGGTTTCCGGTCTACCCTCCAAGAAAGACCGGTGGCGACTCCAAATGCATGCACAAGTTGCACATGCCACCACGACCACACTAAGGTCGAAAGCGATCGACTGTTATCGTCGAATCCCTTTGAAAAATACTCCCGCCGCGATTTGGTATGGGTCTGGGAGGGCCCGCGCCGATCCAAAGCCCGCGATCTGCACCCTTGTGCGGGGGAAGGCCCGCGATCGGTAATCCATTAGCCGCGTCCGCTTTCGGACGGGTCGCGACAGCTGGCGACTCCGCTGGGGACTTTGTTCTAGAACCTATGGTTCTAGACCTCAAGTGGACTTAGGCCGTAATTAAAACGCTGAGTGATTTTTCTAACCCTACAGGCGCTCTTGAAGGTGAGGTAAGTCCGCTTATGATAGGTGTTATATGTTTTTGCAGATTGGAGTGATAAGGGGGGTAGTCTGTGATTAACATTGTCTTATGCAGATTGGCGTAGGAATGAATGATTGTGTGTATGTTTTATATTGAAGCGATGATTGTTAAATAAGATGCATGTTTATCGCTTTAGCACGACACCGAAAATACACACAACCGCGCCTAAAACCCCGGGCGCTGCCTATAGAAAAACAATATAAGGGATTGAAAATGGAATCTCCGTGAGGAAAGACACGGGGTAATCCACTTTTCAATTCCGCTCATTTCGAACTATGGATCGAGCCCCAATGCAACGATAGTTGTGCAATGGAATCTGCTCTTTCTAGAACTCGAGGTGGGAACCTTGGCCTTAGGTTCCAAACCCTATCTTGATTCTTAGAAGTCAAACCTCACTGGTCCGTTGCGCATGTATGTGAATGATTGGTACACCTCGAAACCAAAAGGTCATTCAGCGCCGCTTAAGAATCAAAATCCAAAGACTTGTATGAAGAATCAATCGCGAGTTTAAACGAACCAGGATGGCATGGAAAAGCGCGGGACCACCCTGGAGAGTCAACTGATGAGGACAAATACCTTTTGACCGGGGCAGCCGGGTCAAGTGTAAAGACATGTCGTTCCTAATTGATTTTCAATCAGATACCGGCATAATATTTCCTATCTTTTCCTCTCAGGTGAAAAACAGGTAGAGAAGGAAAATCCATTTGTGGATAGACACGAGGGACATGTTTTACATGGCATACATTTGTCGAAAATGTCCTCATCCGATCACATGCAAGATGATCATCGAGCGATGGTGAAACTGTAATCGTTCCAATAAGCCCTTCGAGTGTTATACTTGACTGGGGCCTTCATGTCTTTTATCTACAGGATAAGATGATTGAAGACCAACAAAGGGAAGCTTGCCTTCCCTACAAGATGAAAAAAAAAAGTACACCTTCATCGGGCATCACCCATTGGGTTTGCAAAAACAAGATGGATTTATTGCGATGAGCCTTAAGTAAACAACGTGAAGCTGGGGCAACCTAATTTGGATCGACTCTCTTAAAGTCGAAAAGGGTGTATTCGTTCCAAATTAAATCGATTTATTCACAAGCTGATATGGTTTCCCATTCTTGCAGGTGATGATAAAAGTGAATGGGACCACTGAAGAATTTCCATCGTCTTGGATGCCCGAAGTGACTAAAGCTGGGATAGTAAATCCGTAGTCGTTTCAAATAAAGCTCTTTGCGCGGCGATTGACTCCTTCATTCCTTTCATCGCGCAGGTTGTTGAAGTACTCAATCACGAGTAAATCCATTCTTGTGGGTGTCAAATAGCCTGAATGCGTCAATGCAGCAAAATGCAAAAGGAAGTTAGCTGAGGCAAGCGTCACCTAGCTACGACAAATCACGCCCAACTGGGGCAAGTGAATCATTTGTGCGCCGGACAAAGAATGACGTTTCTTCTCTGGCAAAATCAATGGACGCAACTGTAGAGTCGTCCGCATCAGAATTAAACCCAAGATACGAATATGGGTGAACGGTAACCTTGTATCGTTCCATTTTGGTCTTCAAAGACCACATGCCTAACATGAGTTTTTACTCATTTAATAGGGAGTCGTTGGCACGGAAAGCCTCAAAAGAAAAGAACTCGCCAACGAGGAGGCGAATAAAATTATTGACCTTGGGAGTCAGCACTCCAAGAAATGGTCTTTGATTATAAGATCGAGTGGAGGGAACTCTGAAGAGTGACGCTGGAATGCGTCCAAAAACACAAAAGGATCTCCTCTGGGGCAAATCCTTGAGAATGATTCATCGTCAACCAAACAGAGGGATCAAGACCACAAAATAGAGGGCCGAATCCTGCAAGCCGCGAGTTTGTGTTCAAATGGAAACACAAACCAAGAACAAGGCTGTATCGTTCCAATTCGCCTTGAATTTTGGAACGCAAACTAACACCTAATTCCCGTCTTTGACAGGGGATCGCCACCAAGGCGAAACAGGTTTTCACATCCCATGTATTACCCATTGGTACACATGACCAAGGGTAAGATGTATCGTTCTAATTTTTTGAAAAATTCATGAACGTACAATAACATGTTTCTTCCGCATTTTCAGGGATCTCCAGCCGCGGCGGGTAGGTAAGTATCCCTTTTCCCCAAGTCGTTGAAGATAAAAAAAGTGTTAGGACCCTTTCAATCATTATGTCTGAAAAGAGGCATTGAATTTTTAAACTCATAGACATCCACAGTTGGGAGGTTGTCTGAACATGAATGAAACATGCATGCGCATCATAGAGCCCCATTGGGAGGAAATTTTTCGGAGAAAACAAAAAGAACTTTTCCAATAAAAGTTGTTCAAACCGTTTAAGGGTGTTTTCTCAGACGAGAGGCGAATCCTAATCCAAACATGTCCAGCACACACTTGAGAGATGAGTGGAGTGAGCAGATAACAAAATCTGGGTCTACGGGGGTAAGGACCATTTGCAGCGATTACATGGGTTGGGACGACGGAGGCATTCGTTTCATATCCCCCAAACACTACAGGTGACCGTTGATAACCCATTTGAACGGCGGTTCTCATTCTTAACCCTGTCAAGAACCACCCCACACCGGGGCAAAAAGGAAGTAAGTCCAGCAGCATCAGGAGAAAATGGTTAGAAATTTTCTTGCTCGGACTAACATTAATCTTTGTGTGTTGTTTATATGGTAATCCAAGTGCCATATGATGATGAGAAGCATTCATTTCTCTATCCCACACACCGAATCCTTTGCATAGCCGAGTTGAGCCTGCAAAATCATTTCATGAACCCGTTGGTGATCATTGCACATTCCAAGACGAATGCAGCATCACTTCAGAAACGAAGGAGCTCAAGACTTAGGGTTTGCAAAAAATTCCTAAGTTAATGCTTAACCTTGTTAGACCTTTGATCGTAAGTCTAACACGATCCCATGAAGATAAAAAAAATGGGATTTCAAAAAATGAATGAGAAAAATCCACGGCATCGAGAAAAAGCAAAGTGCTTGGTAAAAGCAAGGCCGATGCTCGTGTAAGTTGTTTGATTGATCCGCAAAGAAGCCGGATGGGAAAAGAAGAAATCCCTAAAGGAATCAGATCAAAAAGACTACTCCCCAAATGGTGTCAAGCGTAGAGCAGAGACGCAGATAGAGTCATCAGTCTCTTAATGCGACGAAACGCTCTCTAAAGAGCTGGTGCACACCTCAAAATCGGTTGCGCATCCCAAAAACTGAAGGTGCAGAGAGGAAAGGGCAGGTGGTAAATTTGCAATGATCACCAATGTCAAACCCTTCGTAATTTCTAGGCCAAAAACAAGCCTTTTTCGGTCCCCAATCCTACCAATGTTACAACCTTGAAACAGTCTTCTCTGACTAAGACACTTGGGTTAACATATTGCTTAGCTCGAAGAAGTACGAGCAAGACTATTTCTTTCTCATTTTGCAGGGTTCTTGACTTGTAAACCCGGAGCAGATGGTGAAGACTTTCATTCAATGGCCTCGACTCCAAAGCGGGTCCCCTTTGAAAACCAATATCCAAGCCTAACATTACGGTCCCGTGGAAGACCTCCCGACCGATCAAAATGTATGCGCTGCGAATGAGCCTAAAACCTAGGCACAGGTTAGTAGGGAATTGAGTGCATCCCCTATAAAAACCACTATCTCAAAACAGGTGAGAAGACCTCCTTTTCGAGAAATATTCCAATTGATGTTTTAAACAAACTCTTTTTGGAAGTTTCAAATTGTTGGATCCAGATTTTCCGCGCAAGGGATTTGTGATCACATTTGCATGTTGCAAGAATGCTTTGGATAACCTCCAGCATCAAAATGCACATTTCATGATTAAAACTTAAATCATACGGTTTTGTCAAAATGGACAGCCGTGGTCTTCCCAAAGATTACTAACTTTTTCTTGGTGAAGAAAAATCTTTCAGGCTCAAACTTCTGCAGGATACCTGGAGAACCCAGCTCCCAGAATGTCGCCTCAACGGACCCAAGTGAAGCTTTGTCAAGATAAAATCTTTCACTGCTTCAAAATTGAATTCCCGACAAATTTCGGGATCTTGCAAAAGAAAAGGTGAGGATAGAACCCTTTTTCAAAAGAAGTCAGCAAACTGTCCCAGCAGGACGTGGAGAATCCTCGTCCTAGGACACCCTTTTCAAAACTTAGGCAGTCTCATCGGACGTGGAAAACCCTCGTCATGAGACACCTTTTTAAATATCAAACTGTCTCATCGGACGTGGAAAACCCTCGTCATGAGACACCTTTTCAAAATTCAGGAAGTCTCATTGGACGTGGAAAACCCTCGTCATGAGACACCTTTTCAAAATTTAAGTAGTCTCATCGGACGTGGAGAACCCTCGTCATGAGACCCCTTTTCAAATATCAAACAGTCTCATCGGACGTGGAGAACCCTCGTCATGAGACCCCTTTTCAAAAATCAAGCAGTCTCATCGGACGTGGAGAACCCTCGTCATGAGACCCCTTTTCAAAATTTAGGTAGTCTCATCGGACGTGGAGAACCCTCGTCATGAGACCCCTTTTCAAATATCAAACAGTCTCATCGGACGTGGAGAACCCTCGTCATGAGACCCCTTTTCAAAAATCAAGCAGTCTCATCGGACGTGGAGAACCCTCGTCATGAGACCCCTTTTCAAAATTTAGGTAGTCTCATCGGACGTGGAGAACCCTCGTCATGAGACCTCTTTTCAAATATCAAACAGTCTCATCGGACGTGGAAAACCCTCGTCATGAGACCCCTTTTCAAAATTTAGGCAGTCTCATCGGACGTGGAGAACCCTCGTCATGAGACCCCATTTCAAAGCAAAACAAAGGTAGATACCGCCTGAAGGGTCAAAACCAAGGTAGAAACCGCCTGAAGGGTCAACTCAAGGTAGATACCGCCTGAAGGGTCAAACCAAGGTAGAAACCGCCTGAAGGGTCGACACATGGTAGATACCGCCTGAAGGGTCAAATCAAAGGTAGATACCGCCTGAAGGGTCAAACCAAGGTAGATACCGCCTGAAGGGTCAACTCAAGGTAGATACCGCCTGAAGGGTCAACTCAAGGTAGATACCGCCTGAAGGGTCAACTCAAGGTAGAAACCGCCTGAAGGGTCAAACCAAGGTAGAAACCGCCTGAAGGGTCGACACATGGTAGATACCGCCTGAAGGGTCGACACATGGTAGATACCGCCTGAAGGGTCAAATCAAAGGTAGATACCGCCTGAAGGGTCAAACCAAGGTAGAAACCGCCTGAAGGGTCAAACCAAGGTAGATACCGCCTGAAGGGTCGACACATGGTAGATACCGCCTGAAGGGTCAAATCAAAGGTAGATACCGCCTGAAGGGTCAAACCAAAGGTAGAAACCGCCTGAAGGGTCAATTGAAGGTAGAAACCGCCTGAAGGGTCAAAACTAAGGTAGAAACCGCCTGAAGGGTCAAACTAAAGGTAGAAACCGCCTGAAGGGTCAACTCATGGTAGAAACCGCCATAAGGGCCAACACGAGGTAGATACCACCTCAAAGATCAACATAAAGGTCCGATCCACCATACGGATTAAAATCTCTGGCAAATCCCAAAGCATGGGGATGCGCCTTCCTTAGGTTCCTACCAGTTAGGAATCCCATAATGGTATGACCTAAAATACAGGTCAGAGCTTAATCTCCCTAGGATAAAATGATGAGTCCTAGGTATCTTCTTGAAAGTTATCGCAACCGGCAGCATCCGACAGGTGAGCTTCAGGTAAACCTCTCTCAATCCGACCCATGTTCGAATTGCAAGAGTAAACCGGTGATTAATTTGGGCGTTCATAAAAAAGGCTTAAGGATCCGATGTCATAGCATTTCTTTTCCCCAGTCGAGTCGGTTAAGATTCAGGTGTCATTTTGTCTTTGAAAGCAACCTTTGACGAGCTCACTCTCAAAGAGGGGCAGCTGTTGACACCTGATTTTTGACCATATTTTATTTTAGTTTTTATTTCTAAAATTAATTAAAAATAGAAAAAAAAGGTCAAAAATTGCAAAATCAACTTTGGAAGCCTTAGCCTAGCCTTGGGAACCAATTTTGAACAAAAAATATTTTTTGTATTTTTTTAATATTTTTTGTTATTTATTTGATTATTAAAAATAACCAAAAAATCAGAAAAATACCATTCGTGGTCAGAAAAATACAAAAAAAATATTCAGAAATTTTATTTTAATTCTCTCTTTAATATTTTAACTTTTTATTAGGGAAATTTGGCTTGGTTCATGGGGGTTCCTTCACAAACCTAATCCCGAACCGGGCCTAAAAAATCCTTTTCGAGTCTTTTAATTTTCAATTCTTGGTTTTTATAAGCTATGACATCGGATTCTAAAGTTTTGAAATGCAATTGGGTCAATTTGCCCTCCAATTTGATCAATTTTAGCCAAAAGGGCTTAATTGCATAAAAATCTTTCAATTTAGTCCCCGGTTTCACAATTTTTGAAATTAAATTTCATACGGGCATACCCATTGAAATTAAACACCTCTACCCGATAGTTTTCATCATGAGGGATCCATTGGTGGCCCCAATTTTGACTAATTTGGTCATTTAGGCCCTCGATTGAGCAAAAATCATTTTCGGATCCTAAGGGCAATTTGGGGTTTTCACTAAATTCGAATCAATTGGTTAACAAAAATACCTCTATTTGATGGAAAACATGTCAAGGAACCCGATTTTGGTATCAATTTCATGAAAAGTGATCGATTTGGGGCCCAATTTTGCAAAATTGTTCGAACCGGGCCGGTCGGGTCAGACCCGACCCGACCCGGTCCGAACCGGGTCTGCAACTCAGTTGCATACCCGCGCGGCGCAAAGGCAAAAAAAAAAAGAGGGCAGAGAAGAAAGGAGGGTGGAGCCGCGGCATTTGTTTAAGAAAAGGGATGGACGACAATGAAGAGTGGCCAGCAAAGAGTCCACGAACGGAAGTGGGACGGTGCCACCGCGGTCGGCCATAAAAGAAAAATAAAAAAAGGGGAGGAGGCCGAGAGAAAGAAAGGAGGGAGACCGGGAGGAAGGCAGTGGATTCACAGGCGAGAGAGGGGGGGAATAGAGAGCGAAATAGAGAGAGGAAGGAGCGGGGACTCGATCAAACCGCCGCCACACCTACGCCCCGCCGTCATAGCCCTCGGTGAACACAGGTCGGTATTGCCCCTGTTTTTGCTCTGTTCTCGAGCCGTTGAACAGGGCTCGTCGGTGTTGACACCTGATTTTTTTTACCATTTATTATTGTGATTTTTATTCTTTAAAATTAATTAAAAATATCAAAAAAGGTCATAAAATCACAAAATCAACTTTGGAAGCCTTGGTTTAACCTTAGGAACCAATTTTGAACAAAAAATATTTTTCGGTATTTTTAATATTTTTCGAGTTTATTTAATTATAAAAATACCCAAAAAATCAGAAAAATACCATTCGTGGTCAGAAAAATACCCAAAAATATTCGATAATTTTGTTTTAATTTCCTCTTCAAGTGTGTCACTTTAAATCTCAAAAATTCGGCTCGGGTCACTATGTTCCTTCACAAACATAAACCCGAACCGAGCCTAAAAAAAAATCATTTTCGAGTCTTTTAGTTTTCAATTCTCACTTTTTATAAGCTATGACATTGGATTCTAAAGTCTTAAAGTGCAATTAGGTCAATTTGCCCTCCAATTTAATCAATTTTTACCAAAAGGGCTTAATTGCACATTTTTCTTTCAATTAGTCCCCGGTTTCACGGATGTATACGTATGCTCTACGTATTTATACATCATACGTATTTATACGTTATGCATATTTGTATTGTTTGGTAACCTCTTTAACTCTTGTAATAATAATAATGGTTATTATTTTTAACACCTTTGTTAGTGCCTTTTTTAGCATTTTTGTATTGTGAGTGCTATTTTTAAATAGCATTTTTTGTATTATAAATTGTGAGTGCTATTGTTAGTGCTATTTTTAAATGACATTTATTTATCATAAATTGTGAGTGCTATTGTTAGTGCTATTTTTAAATGGCATTTATTTATCATAAATTGTGAGTGCTATTATTAGATAGAATTTATAATTGTTAGTGCTATTTTTAAATAGAATTTTTGTATTATAAATTGTGAGTGCTATTGTTAGTGCTATTTTTAAATAGCATTTTTGTATTATAAATTGTGAGTGCTATTGTTAGTGCTATTTTTAAATGTCATTTATTTGTGAGTGCTATTATTAGATAGAATTTATAATTGTTAGTGCTATTTTTAAATAGAATTTTTGTATTATAAATTGTGAGTGCTATTGTTAGTGCTATTTTTAAATAGCATTTTTGTATTATAAATTGTGAGTGCTATTGTTAGTGCTATTTTTAAATGTCATTTATTTGTGAGTGCTATTTTTAGATAGAATTTATAATTGTTAGTGCTATTTTTAAATACAATTTATTGGAAGGTATTTTTGGCTATAAAAGGATGGCAAGAGTTTTGAGGTTGAGGGGGAGAGACATTTTGTAGAGTGTGTAAATTTTTGAGAGCTTAGAGAGAAGAACACAAACACTCTCTATATTCTCATAATCTTGAGTGAGCAAAATATACTAAGTTCGGAATATTGATTCCGCATATTGCTAGCACAATTGTTGTGGAGTTATTAGTCGTCTCCCCGTTCGTCAATTGGTGGTGCATCCGAACTAGATGCCTAACACTTATGGAGGCTGAGATCGAAGAACATCGAACCGACACCTCCGTTCAAGCACGCTACGAGAGGTAATCTATTTACTCCCTTTGAGGTTTTGTGATTTTTTTTTCGATTGAAATGCACGAAGTACGCTTCTGGAGATACATGTAGGGGTTGTTATTTATTTCCGCTACGTGTTACGTGGATCCCAATAGTGGTATCAGAGCCAATCCTTAGGTGTTTTCGTGCATTTAATTGATTTTTGCAATTTTTGCAATACTATGGCCAATATGTATTAACGAATTGTTCGTCTTACATGGCTAATGGAGGTTGATTATTTTATATGATAAATTAATCAACGTAGCAAAAATTGAGACTAAATCAATTTTGAATCGAAAATTTATGGCTATCTTATTTTACGTAAAAATTCTGAATATGATTCAACGTAGAATTTTTATTGTGTCTTCCTAAGTTTTAAATTGTGAATTTATTACTTACGTGGAAGGGTGGTGATCATGGAAAAATCCCTAATCAATGTGATTGATGTATGTATGAATGTATGGTGATTATTTATATATTTGGGGTTGTAATTATTAAATGGAGGCTGCGTACTCCTTTTATTTTTCATGTAATCTTTATTTTTAGCATAGTCAATTGTTGATGTAAATGCTACGAGGATTACGTGGAGGAGCCTTTTAAGTCGGCGAGCTCTTTGGGGCCCGATTCTTGAAGAGTTCAAGAAACCAAGAAGAAGCGAAGAGCGGCTCTCCGTTATTAAAATATTAAAATGATTAAATGTGGTCTCATTGGCTCGAGACCCATTAAATCATAATTCCATGGTCACCACGTAGGATAGATGTTTATGTGATTGGCATCTATTTATTTATTATGATTACGTGAGCATGTTAAACTGGTTAATGTGCAAAGTCAGACTTACCTCACCCAAAATTGCGCCTGCATGAAATCCTAGTTAGGGAAAATCACTCGCGTTAGGTACCGAAAGGGCGTTGGTAATGACATCAACGTAACCAAGTCCCCGAACTCAAAATCTCTGGTTCCGCAGAATTGATCGATCTCTCCCAATCGGTCAATAAGGTTTCCGGTCTACCCTCCAAGAAAGACCGGTGGCGACTCCAAATGCATGCACAAGTTGCACATGCCACCACGACCACACTAAGGTCGAAAGCGATCGACTGTTATCGTCGAATCCCTTTGAAAAATACTCCCGCCGCGATTTGGTATGGGCCTGGGAGGGCCCGCGCCGATCCAAAGCCCGCGATCTGCACCCTTGTGCGGGGGAAGGCCCGCGATCGGTAATCCATTAGCCGCGTCCGCTTCCGGATGGGTCGCGACAGCTGGCGACTCCACTGGGGAACTTGTTCTAGAAACTATGGTTCTAGACCTCAAGTGGACTTAGGCCGTAATAAAAATTGAGTGATTTTTCTAACCCTACAGGCGCTCTTGAAGGTGAGGTAAGTCCGCTCACGATAGGTGTTATATGTTTTTGCAGATTGGAGTAATAAGGGGTGTAGTCTGTGATTAACTTTATTTTACGCAGGTGTGGCGTAGGAATGTATATTGTGTGGATGATTTGAAGTGCTGATTGATAAATTGTTGTGCATGACTTGCATTATGATGATCACGACACATGGACACACACAACCGCGCCTAAAACCCCAGGCGCCGCCTTTAGGAACACAATAGAAGGAATTGAAAATGGAATCTCCGTGAGGAAAAACACGGGGTAATCCACTTCTCAATTCCGCTCGCTTCGAACTATGGATTGAGTCCCAATGCAACGATAGTTGTGCAATGGAATCGGCTCTTTCTAGAACTCGAGGTGGGAACCTTAACCTTAGGTGCCAAACCCTCTGATTTTTAGAAGTTCACCATCACTTGTCTCATGCGCATGTCTTTGGGCGGTTGGTACACCTAAAATCGCACATAAGTCGACGAGTTGGGTTGGTAAGACTCTCTATCCCTCAAAACTATTACAGTTCATATAAATATAGGCATTTCATTCATTGCATTCTGGTGATTAGATTAAATGCCATTTCAAGGATAGATGCATGTGTTTTTCCCAAACGTCCTTGATAGAAGACGAGGAGGATGATATCCCATGGCGAACACCGAGTGAGCAATAAAGGAGTCTACTATGGACATTATTGAGATATCGTCCAATGAAGATGACGAGTTGGGGCAAGTGATCCGGAAGTCACAGATCGAACTTGGGGCATCCTTAAACGTTAGGATCACATTCCTTGGTTTCATTTTCCATTACTAGTCCTCTTGTATAGGGTTTATTTTTATCGAGGCTTTCTCTATCTCACCCCTTAGAGTGATTGTATTAGGGATCTATTGGTGTATACATTCAGATGGAACTCGGTTGTATTTCTTTTGACGGGTCATGGGAATGTGATAGTGGCATTTTCTCTAATCATCCGAATACTCCCAAGTCAAGTTTATAATTCCTTTAGAGGAAACTAAAGTTGAAAATCTTACACG
The DNA here is from genome assembly GCA_021437785.1 of Rhodomyrtus psidioides. Taxonomy (NCBI): domain Eukaryota; kingdom Viridiplantae; phylum Streptophyta; class Magnoliopsida; order Myrtales; family Myrtaceae; genus Rhodomyrtus; species Rhodomyrtus psidioides. Next base: position 12,414,333 of record JAILYB010000003.1, on the reverse strand, counting down.
ACCTTTTTGGTCGTACAGGGTAATCCAACCCCAATTTCGCTAGAAGGAATTATACACTTGAATTGGTCCATGCATGTCATACGTCACTAGTAATCCACGATAATTGATCAAGAGTATTGACGTTATTTCGAATTTAATGACGAGATAGATGTCCAAATTGCTCTCGTTCTTAACAAAACGGCCTTGATTTGGATGCCGTATCTTCAATTAAATTTAAAAACACGTCGTTATGCCTTGCATTTTTGACTAATTCGCTCTTCTGAATATTGGTCAAAAGCAATTATCGTGAATTACATTCCTTTCAATAGTATGCTTTCTTTCGAGGAATATTGATAAAAACTTTTCGCACAAGATTAAAACCCTTGTAAAAGTTCTTGTCATTATTAATTACGAGCAAGCATAAGATTGAAAGGGGTCTATGCTTTCTTTTTCAGATTATTCCTTTTGACTCGGTCTTTTCATTTGCAGGTGAAAAACAAGTAGCATAAAGAAATCTTTTCTTGGATAAGTCTGAGGCTATTCTTTCATCTGACCATGAGTGAGTTAGAAAATCAGAACACATCTACTCGACTTATTATGGATCGGCTCATCCAAGTCTAAGATGTCCGGATGCTCGAAGAAATGGATCATATAAAAGCTAAAACAAACACAGGGGCTTTCATTCATTCTTGCCCAAACCAGATCATACAATTCATTGGGGTGGAAAAGTAAAGCAGAAGTGAGCCCTAATCAACGACACAAAGGAGCCCAGCTGGCCCTCCAGGTTATGGATGCTTTGTTTATACGCACCACTCCGCGTATCATGGTCCGCAAGCCTGAGGTGGAGGCGTTTGCGTTCATCATTGACTGCAACAACCTGAGTCTCGTGATCTTCGGCGACTGCTTCCAAGTCCCGAACAAGTCCATTCTCACGAGTTATATCCTCGTTTATGCCGTTGAACCTTTCTTCCAGCCACTCGCTCCGATTCCTTAGCAGGGCATTACGTCGATCGCGCTCATAGGTAGCCAGAGATAGAGCTAAGTCCTCCACCAGATTCCTCCTCTCGCGTAGCAATGTCGAAACCCGCTCTTTGGCGAACTCAACAGCCTTTTTGTGACTATCGGCCAGGTAGTCAGCCAACGCTAGGCGGTCGGACTGATCCTCATAACGGGCTCGCAAGACACGAGCCACGGTAACTCCCCGATGAGCAGCGCGGTAGACCTCCAAGGAGTTCGTAAAGAGCGTTGGAAAAATATTGTATTCCCTCCCCAACGCGGTACCCTCGAGGGAGGTGATGTCCAGGTCCCCGAACATGACTCTGATCTCATCCTCGGTTTCGGGATGATCGGCTATGTGAGCGTAGCCTCGACCCAAGAGGTTATAGAACTCTTTCCATCGAGTCAAAGCTTCGACTGAGAAAGTGTGAACTTGGGAAGAAGCCATTTTCGACGGAGATGTGTGTAGTGGAGCGATTAGAGGATGGAAGCAAATTATATGAGAGCGTTAATCTCCCAAACACCAACTCCGCATTTTATAGCGTCTCGAGAGTGGAGAAAAGTTGCAGCAATAATGCTTGTGGAGCCGGGTTAATTAATGTAAAGCGAGGGCTGCTCCTCCCGTGAATCATCAGACATGTCCTGATCCGCAATTTCAGGCCTGACAAATTCGGTCTCGCCATTATTAAAGCTGGGAGGGAGGCGAGCGCAACTATCGAAGAAGCCGCGAAAGGATTGTGTTGTTCCATCACGCATGAAGCTGGGCGGCGAGTGAACAGCTCTGCCACTTACAAAGAGAAGACAGTGCTGAACAGGCATGACTATTGAGGAAAAGTGAAAGGCGAGCGCAACTATCGAAGAAGCCGCGAAAGGATTGTGTTGTTCCATCACGCATGAAGCTGGGCGGCGAGTGAACAGCTCTGCCACTTAAAAAGAGAAGACAGTGCTGAACAGGCATGACTATTGAGGAAAAGTGAAAGGCGAGCGCAACTATCGAAGAAGCCGCGAAAGGATTGTGTTGTTCCATCACGCATAAAGCTGGGCGGCGAGTGAACAGCTCTGCCACTTAAAAAGAGAAGACAGTGCTGAACAGGCATGACTATCGAGGAAAAGTGAAAGGCGAGCGCTACTATCGAAGAAGCCGCGGAAGGATTTGGTTACCCCTTCGTGTCGGAAAGCTGAGCAGGAGGTAAACAGTTCCGTCGTTTCAAAAACAGAACGCTGAACAGACCTAGCTTTCGAGGAAAAGGAGGCAACAAATCGAAAGAGCGAGTATACAAAAGAGAACAGAGAACCCCGAGTGACGAGTTCGTTGAAAGACCTCAAATTCTCTAGAATCAGATTCGACATCGAAGCCATGGAACTCAACATCGCCGGTGACGAACATCAAGATCGCAGTGGTGACGACGGCAGTGGCCACGACGCTCAACCCCGGAAAAGAAAAAGTCGCCAGCGCTACGCTCGGAAAGAAATCCAGGAGCTTGAAGCTTTCTTCGATGAATGCCCTTGCCCAAACGAGGAACAAAAGATTGAATTGGGCCAGAAGCTGGGAATGAATCCTATGAGAATCCATTTTTGGTTTCAGAATAAACGTTTCAGACTAGGTGTCCAACACAGGCGTAAGGAGATCACGGCCCTAAAAGAGCAGAACCAAAACCTTCGAATGGAAAACATGCGGTATGAGAAAATCCTCAGTACTATTACCTGCCCTGACTGCGGTGGCCCTACCACCCTCAGTAAATTGTTCCCCGGTAAGCCTTCTACGAGGATGGAAGGTGCTCATTCATCCCCCTGCTCCCTTGAGCCATCTCCGGTACAATCAGATCCTGCTAATGGCGCGCATGAGCAGATCGATCCTACAGAAATTATACCAGTGTCTTCGGAGGAAGAAGATACGTGTCGTTATGATCGGAGTCACCTCATCGAAGCCCATGAATCTCCTCCACAACAGCTTTCGGTAAGATCAGATACGGTTCAAGAGGAGTTAGAGGTTAGTCGGCAGGCTATCTACGCCACTCTGGACGACGAGAAGAAGAAATTCACTTGGCCCCCGGAGCTTCATCTCAAGTTCTTGGACGCAGTTCGACAGATAGGACTCGACTTCATAGGTCCGACAAGCATACTTAGGGTCATGAACGTACCGGGACTTACCAAGCAATTAGTCGCGAATCACCTTGGTTGCTACAGAAGGGCGTTAGGACAGCGTTATGCAGAACTGAATCCGAGCAATAGACTCGGCTGCGAACCCAGCACCCTTATGACAAATGAGGCCCGGTCGAATCTGGACGACTATTGGGGATTTGATCAGGATATCCTCGCGAGTCATTTCAATATTCCTCAAGAACACGCATCACAAGTGCAACGAGTAAGCACTCCTCCGTCCGAGCAGCAGCTAGTCAGTGTTCATCCTGTCGCAGATCAGCCCACCACGCCCAGTGCTCAAGGGTTTGCCCAATCAGAGCATATGGCTTCAGATGATCTAATGGGAGAAAGCTTGGAGCACTCTTATTTCCCTAATCCCCAAGTGGGAGATGCTTGTGGTAGTCAATCGATCAAATCTCCTCTTATAATCCCAGACAAAGATGGAGGTTCCAGTTCGAAGAACCCGTCGGGCGATGCAGCTCAACCTACACATCAATCGTTCGAGGGGTCGGGTGATTTCTTCGATGAAGGACTTGATACCTGGTTCGATCAGTTGGAAGCTATTAAAGGTTGGCAACCATGATCTGCACTTGGTAATGGCACACCTAAGCTGAGGCCAGACTGGTTAGTCATTGGACATGCCCAAAGAAAGAAGGGGATGTACGCGAGAAGGATGTATCTCCTATTGTAAAGTTCTCATCGGTGCATGCGTTTGTTTCTTCAATAGCTAGAGTTGATTCTGCATAATGTTTTTCGCAAACGTCATCTCGTGTGTATACGGTAATTCCTTGTTATTAAGTTCAAGGTAAAATCAGCCCCGACGCGTGAAGGCAGAATTGATAGCATGAGTTACTAGCAGAATGTGATCGAGCTCGAAAGTGAAAGATTACTAGCGGCCCCAAACGCAATGACCGCAAAATCAGGGGCAATCTTTAAGTTTCGAGCAACTACAAATCTATTTCTCACGAGGCATTCAGGTCAATCAAATATAAAGCGTCGGGCTGTGAGAATGATGCGTAGTCAATCTGTTGACACAGGCGAAAAAGGAGTCGCGTAGATCCGAAAGCAAAAACCTTTCTTGGCTAGTCAACAATGCAGAATGAAAGAGCATATATAAACAAACTCGCATTTATTTCATTCAGCAGGAAAGTTTACAAGTGGATCACTGAGGGGGAGCAGTAAACCCAAAATGAGTTCTGACAAGCATCACAAAAAAGCTTAACTGACTCTCCATGCTATCCATGCCTTGCTTACAACCCACACTCCGGGAATCGAGGTCTACAAGCTTGAAGAAAAGGAGACGACATTTCTCCTTAAGTTCGTTCACCTTGGTGTCATAGTACTCGAACTCAAGCTCTAAGTCATGAGCCAGCACCCTCCCGCGAGCTATATCCATGCTCAGGTCTTCAAGCCTTTCCTCCAACCAGGCACACTGGAACCTCAGCACGAAGTTGTGCTGGTCTTGCTCAAAGGCGGTGTCAAAAAGAGCCAGACGCTCCACCAAGTTGTCCCTCTCACGGACCAGCATCGAAACCTGGGCGTGGGCATATTCAACAGCCCTTTTATGGTTATCGGCCGTCAGCATGGCCAACATCAGGGACTCAGTTCGGTCCTGATAACGGGCTCGCACGATACCAGCCAAAGTGACCTCCCGGCTAGCAACTTCGTAAGCCTGCATGAAATTGTTAAAGAGAGTTGGGAAGATCACAAACTCCCTTTGCAGTTTCGTACCTTCAATACACGCAGTATCCAGGGCCGGAATCAGAGTACGAACTTCAACCTCAGCTTCAGGATGATTGTTTATGTAGCCATAACCCCTACCCAAGAGGTGGTAAAATCTCTCCCATTGGGTCGAAGCTTCAGGTAAGGCAACAGGCATAGAGGAGGAATCCATATGCGATGGAATGACAGAGAAGAGAGTGAGAATGTGAAGAGTGTTTGAGAGGCTGAGTCTGATAAGGCTAAAGTGTTAATCTTCTTGACATCAATCTATCACCTTATAAATGCTCGAGTACAGGGAGAAGTGGTAATAATATTTTATGTGCAGTAGAGCCAAGCGGGTTTCGTTAATGCATCCCCGATGAGTCACGAATCCACCACCGTCCTGTGATCTCGGGTTTTACGAAACATAATGGCGCCGAAAGGTGGGCAGGCTTGTTACTCTAGAGACTGGGCCAGGGGGACAAGCGTAGTGCTCGACAAAGCGAAATCAACGCAAGAGATCTTCAGGCTCCGTTCACGTAGAAAAGAGCAAAAAAGGACAAAGTGGGAATTACGAAGCCTTGAGAAAAACGCTCGTCAAGTAGCCATCACAAAAGGACGAAGTGGGAATCTCGAAACATTGAGAAGAGCGCTCGTCGGGTAGCCATCACCTTTGATCGAAGAACGGTGATCCGGCTCCTTTAACCTCTCAGAATTTGCAGAGAAAGTGAAGATCCAAGGAGGAACAAAGAAAGCTGAGTTAACGGAAAATCAAACAGTGATATCCCGGTCAAAATGTTCAAGGGATTCTGTCATTTACTGGAAGCGCCAGACTTGGAGGTCTCCGAGCTTGAGCTGCTGGAAGAGTTTGAAGATCTCAGGACCAAACCTGACACGAGGGCCATGGAGACCGATCCTTCTAATGATGAAACCCGCGGCTTGGTTAACGAGAACAGTACCCGCGACGGTTATCAGCGTCAGAAAGGGGAATATCTCAAACGCAACACTTCAGGTCAAGTCCATAAACTCGAATTGTTTTTCAGGGAATACCCCTATCCGGACATGGAACAGAAAATCAAAATGGGCCAGGAGATAGGGTGGGAGCCTCGGAAGGTCAAGTGCTGGTTTGAAAACAAACGAACCCGGCTGAAGCAGCAACGCGATCGGCACGAGTTAGCGGTTGTAAGGGAGGAAAATGAAAAGCTTCGAATAAAAAACACTCAGTACAAAAAAGCTCTAAGCATCGCTATTTGCCTGGAGTGCGGTAACCCTGTTCCCACGGACGGAGTATTCACTGAAGAGCCAGATCTGGGGGTTTATAATGCTCATTTGTTGCAATGCCCTTCGCAACATCTTTCGGAACAGGCGGGTACCGCCGAGGATCTACAAGAGGAAACTAGTGCTATAAGGTCAAAGTCGACGCCCATTGTGGAAGGGAACATGCGTCATGACAAGTCGGGTCCGCTCGATGATGAACTCACCATCATGACCAGCCGATCTGAGACCACTAAATCCCCTCCAGAGCAACCTCCAACACGACCAGATTCCGAGAAGAGTAACCGCCAAGTTGCTGACACCACTTCGGCTAGCAAGAAAATAAGATTTCGTTGGACCCCGGAGTTTCATAGCAAATTTGTTGATGCAGTTCAACAGTTGGGGATCAGTTTTGCTTGCCCATTGCGCATACTCGAAATCATGAACGTGCCGGGACTGACTAAAAATATGGTCAAGAATCACCTTTGGCGCTACAAGAAACTACTGAGAGATGGACGAGCGTCGCTAGACCATGTTAGAGGCGGTTCAACACGACCAGATTCCACGAAGAGTAGCCGCCGAGTTGCCAACCCTACTTCGGCTAGCAAGAAAACAAGGTTTTATTGGACCTCGGAGCTTCATAGCAAATTTGTTGATGCAGTTCAACAGTTAGGGATCAGTTTGGCTCGCCCATCGCGCATACTCAAGATCATGAACATGCCGGAATTGGATAGAAATAAAGTCAGGAACCACCTTTGGTGCTACAAAAGACTACTGAGAGATGGACGAGTGGCGCTAGACCAAGAGAGAGGCAGTTCAAGTTTAAACGATGAGCATGGCTGTGATCGCAATCCTCATGAAGCAGGAAGCATCCAATCACCTCTTAACACCGATGGGACTGACAATTACACGGTCGATTGTTCATGCATCAATCAGAGTACTCCCATGGGTTATCCCAGTACTCCTCAGGAGTATGTACCGCAATTTCAGCAAATCGGGACTCCCCAGTCTGAGCACCGACTGGCCGTTAATACTAGTCCTACAGCGGATCTAACACTGGCAGGAGATGCACATACAATCTTGCGAGACGATTACGGAGATTCCGGCTCGAAGAATCTGGTGGTCCATGACGAAAATGGCAAAAAGATTCCTTCTCCAGTAGTCGACAATACTCAACCTGAGTGTCAGTCGCTCGATGGTTCAGACGATCTCCTTGAAAACATCTATTCTTGGTTCGATCGGCTGAATTCCCCCCTGAGTTACCCTGGTACTCCCCAAGAGTATGTACAACAATTTCAGCAGGTATGGACTCCCCAATTTGAGCACCAACCGATCGTTAGTGTTATTCCTACGGCGAATCCAGCATCGGGTACAAACCTACTGGACAACGATGAAAATACCAACTCGAGAAGTGAGGTTGTTCATGTCGAAAGTAGTGTGAGGAACCCATCGCCAACGGTTGAGGATGCCCGACTTGGGCGTCAATGGCTTGAAATTTCAAGCGAGTCCCTCAGTGAGCAACTCGGCGTGTGGATCACGCATAAACCGAGAAACCAGGTTGTTCATGCCGAAAATGGGAGAAGTCCGTCACCAGCAATTAAGGATGCTCAACTTGGACGACTCGAGCGGTCGGACGATCTCCTGAATGAGCAACTCAGCCTATGGGTCAAGCATTTTGGAACAAGTGCATCTTCGCAGTCGTGACCGGTACCGGCGACCGGACATCTGGTTCGAAGCTCGTGTGCTAAATCATTAGAAGGCTCAGGAGAGTGAGAGGTGAATACATCGAATGAATGTGTTACGGATTTCGTTGTAAAGTTCCCGCGGGAACATTGTAATTAACGCTGAAAACTAACCGCTCTGAGTGTCAACATTACCCTTTGAACGTCTTCGAGCCAAGGGCCATGGATTAATCACTTAATCCGTGGAGCAAATTCCATGAACGATGACTATCACCCGCGGAGCATAATGGGATCTACCCCCATTCAGCACGAAATACGTTTGGTCACGAAGCCTCCCATTTGGTAAAACGATGTATCGTTCCTAAACGATCTTCAACCGAATACCAAAGTAATGTCTCATTTCTTTCCCTTCTCAGGTGTTAAACGTGGATAAATCACCCAAGGAGCCATCTGTTCAAATAACAAAACAGACGTTGCCCAACCGGGGGCAGCTGAACCATTGATATTGCAAATATTCCAAGCATGGATAAGCGGATTTGATAGACGTGGTTCATATCAATACGCGACGTCAGAACGGGATGAGAACCAAGAGTAAAGTTGTATTGTCCCAATTTGTCTTCAATTTGGGAATATGAGTTAACACTTGCTATTTATCCTTGATAGGGACTCACCATCAAGGAGGACAGATTTTGACAACCTGTGTGCACTCGCAGGGGCACACGACCGAGGGTAAGATGTATCGTTCTAATTTTTTGAAAAATTCATGAACGAACAATACCATGTTTCTTCCGCATTTTCAGGGATCTCCAGCCGCGGGGGACAGGTAAGTATCCCTTTCCCCAATCCATTGAAAATGTTGAATAAAAAATAGAGAAGAAAAGAAAAGCTTTTAGAATCTGATGTCTAGAAAAGACATAGGATTCTAACTTCATTGGCATTCATGTTTTGAAACATGAGGTTATCTGAACATGCATTGGGCATCATAAAATCCCATTGACGGGTAAAATTTTTGGAGAAAACGAAAGAGATTTTTCCAATCAAAAGTTGTTCAAAACTTTCAAAAGGACGTTTTCTCAAAAGACGAGAGGCAAAGCCTAGTCCAAACACGTCCTATACACACTTAAGAGAGAAATGGAGCGGATAAGACAGCAGAATCTGGACCTACGGAAGTAGGGACCATTCGCAGCGATTACATGGGTTGGGACGACGGAGGCATTCGTTTCATATCCCCCAAACACTACAGGTGATCGTTGATAACCCCTTTGAACGGCGGTTTTCATTCTTAACCCTGTCAAGAACCACCCCACATCGGGGCAAAATGGAGGTGAGTCCAGCAGCATCAGGAGAAAATGGTTAGAAATTTTCTTGCTCGGACTAACATTAATCTTTGTGTGTTGTTTATATGGTAATCCAAGTGCCATAGGATGATGAGAAGCATTCATTTCTCTATCCCACACACCGAATCCTTTGCATAGCCAAGTTGAGCCTGCAGAATCATTTCATAAACCCGTTGGTGATCATTGCACATTCCAAGACGGATGCAGCATCACTTCAGAAACGAAGAAGTTCAAGACTTAGGGTTTGCAAAAGAATTCCTAAGTTAATGTTTAACCTTGTTAGACCTTTGATCATAGGTCTAACGCGATCCTATGAAGATGAGAAAAAGTGGGATTTCAAAAATGAATGAGAAAAATCCACGGCATCGAGAAAAAGCAAAGTGCCTGGTAAAAGCAAGGCCGATGCTCATGAAAGCTGTTTGCTTGATCCCCAGTGAAACTTGGATGAAAAAAAAAAATTCTTAAAGGAGTCAAATAAAAAAAGCTGCTCCCCAAATGCTGCCAAGCACAGAACAAAGACATGGAGAGAGTCGGTCTCTGAATGCAACAAGGGACGCTCTCTAAAGAGCTGGTGCACACCTCAAAATCGGTTGTACACCTCAAAAACTAAAGATGCAGAAAGGAAAAGACAGGAGGTAAATCAGCAATGATCACCAATGTCAAACTCGTCATGAATTCTGGGCCAAAAACAAGCCTTTTTCGGTCCCCAATCCTACCAACATCATAACCCTGAAACAGTCTTCTCTGACTAAGACACTTGGGTTAACATACAGCTCAGCTCGAAGAAGTACGAGCAAGACTATTTCTTTCTCATTTTGCAGGGTTCTTGACTTGTAAACCCGGAGCAGATGGTGAAAACTTTCATTCAATGACCTTGACTCAAAAGTGAGTCCCCCTTGAAGACCAATATCCAAGCCCAACATTACGGTCCCGTGGAAGACCTCCCGACCGATCAAAATGTATGCGCTGCGAATGAGCCTAAAACCTAGGCACGGGTTAGTAGGGAATCGAGTGTATCCCCTATAGAAAAACACGATCGCAAAACAGGTGAGAAGACCTCATTGTCGAGAAATATTCCAATTGATGTTTTGAACAAACTCTTTTTGGAATTTTCAAACTGTTGATCCAGATTTTCCGTGCAAGGGATTTGTGATCACATTTGCATGTTGCAAGAATGCTTTGGATAACCCCCAGCATCAAAATGCACATTTCATGATTAAAACTTAAATCATACGGTTTTGTCAAAATGGACAGCCGTGGTCTTCCCAAAGATTACTAACGTTTTCTTGGTGAAGAAAAATCTTTCAGGCTCAAACTTATGCAGGATACTTGGAGAACCCAACTCCCAGAATGTCGCCTCAACAGACTCAAGTGAAGTTTTGTCAAAATAAAATCTTTCACTGCTTCAAAAAACTGAATTCCCGACAAACTTCGGGGTCTCAAAAAAAAGGGGAAGAAAAATCCTTTTAAAAGAAAAAGTCCTATCAGACGTGGAGAACCCTCGTCCCAGGACCCATTTTCAAAATATCAAACAGTCTCATCGGACGTGGAGAACCCTCGTCATGAGACCCCTTTTCAAACATGGTAGATACCGCCTGAAGGGTCAACACAAGGTAGAAACCGCCTGAAGGGTCAACTCATGGTAGATACCGCCTGAAGGGTCAACACAAGGTAGAAACCGCCTGAAGGGTCAACTCATGGTAGATACCGCCTGAAGGGTCAACACAAGGTAGAAACCGCCTGAAGGGTCAACTCATGGTAGATACCGCCTGAAGGGTCAAATCAAAGGTAGATACCGCCTGAATGGTCAAAATCAAGGGTAGATACCGCCTGAAGGGTCAACACAAGGTAGAAACCGCCTGAAGGGTCAAATCAAAGGTAGAAACCGCCTGAAGGGTCAACTCAAGGTAGAAACCGCCTGAATGGTCAAACCAAGGTAGAAACCGCCTGAGGGATCACATTAATGGTAGAAACCGCCTGAAGGGTCACATATGGTAGAAACCGCATAAGGGTCAACTCATTGATAAATATCGCAGTAAGGATCAACACAAAGGTCTGATCCACCATACGGATCAAAATTCTTGGCAAATCCCAAAGCGTGGGATGCGCCTTCCTTAGGTTCCTACAAGTTAGGAATCCCATCATGGTATGACCTACCATACAGGTCAGAGCTTAATCTCCCTGGGATATTCTGAATGACGAGTCCTAGGCATCTTCTTGAAAGTCGTCGCAACCGGCAGCATCCGACAGGTGAGCTTCAGGTAAGCCTCTCTCACTCCGGCCCATGTTCAAATTGTTAGAGCAAACCGGAGATTGATTTGAGCTTTTATCAATAGGCTTAAGGATCCGATGTCATAACATTTCTTCTCTTATTTTCCCAGTTGAGTCGGTTAGGAATCAGGTGCCACCTTATCTTTGAGAGAAACCTCTAACGAGATTCCTTTCAAAGAGGGGCAGCTGTTGACACCTGATTTTTTTTACCATTTATTATTGTGATTTTTATTCTTTAAAATTAATTAAAAATATCAAAAAAGGTCATAAAATCACAAAATCAACTTTGGAAGCCTTGGTTTAACCTTAGGAACCAATTTTGAACAAAAAATATTTTTCGGTATTTTTAATATTTTTCGAGTTTATTTAATTATAAAAATACCCAAAAAATCAGAAAAATACCATTCGTGGTCAGAAAAATACCCAAAAATATTCGATAATTTTGTTTTAATTTCCTCTTCAAGTGTGTCACTTTAAATCTCAAAAATTCGGCTCGGGTCACTATGTTCCTTCACAAACATAAACCCGAACCGAGCCTAAAAAAAAATCATTTTCGAGTCTTTTAGTTTTCAATTCTCACTTTTTATAAGCTATGACATTGGATTCTAAAGTCTTAAAGTGCAATTAGGTCAATTTGCCCTCCAATTTAATCAATTTTTACCAAAAGGGCTTAATTGCACATTTTTCTTTCAATTAGTCCCCGGTTTCACGGATGTATACGTATGCTCTACGTATTTATACATCATACGTATTTATACGTTATGCATATTTGTATTGTTTGGTAACCTCTTTAACTCTTGTAATAATAATAATGGTTATTATTTTTAACACCTTTGTTAGTGCCTTTTTTAGCATTTTTGTATTGTGAGTGCTATTTTTAAATAGCATTTTTTGTATTATAAATTGTGAGTGCTATTGTTAGTGCTATTTTTAAATGACATTTATTTATCATAAATTGTGAGTGCTATTGTTAGTGCTATTTTTAAATGGCATTTATTTATCATAAATTGTGAGTGCTATTATTAGATAGAATTTATAATTGTTAGTGCTATTTTTAAATAGAATTTTTGTATTATAAATTGTGAGTGCTATTGTTAGTGCTATTTTTAAATAGCATTTTTGTATTATAAATTGTGAGTGCTATTGTTAGTGCTATTTTTAAATGTCATTTATTTGTGAGTGCTATTATTAGATAGAATTTATAATTGTTAGTGCTATTTTTAAATAGAATTTTTGTATTATAAATTGTGAGTGCTATTGTTAGTGCTATTTTTAAATAGCATTTTTGTATTATAAATTGTGAGTGCTATTGTTAGTGCTATTTTTAAATTTCATTTATTTGTGAGTGCTATTTTTAGATAGAATTTATAATTGTTAGTGCTATTTTTAAATACAATTTATTGGAAGGTATTTTTGGCTATAAAAGGATGGCAAGAGTTTTGAGGTTGAGGGGGAGAGACATTTTGTAGAGTGTGTAAATTTTTGAGAGCTTAGAGAGAAGAACACAAACACTCTCTATATTCTCATAATCTTGAGTGAGCAAAATATACTAAGTTCGGAATATTGATTCCGCATATTGCTAGCACAATTGTTGTGGAGTTATTAGTCGTCTCCCCGTTCGTCAATTGGTGGTGCATCCGAACTAGATGCCTAACACTTATGGAGGCTGAGATCGAAGAACATCGAACCGACACCTCCGTTCAAGCACGCTACGAGAGGTAATCTATTTACTCCCTTTGAGGTTTTGTGATTTTTTTTTCGATTGAAATGCACGAAGTACGCTTCTGGAGATACATGTAGGGGTTGTTATTTATTTCCGCTACGTGTTACGTGGATCCCAATAGTGGTATCAGAGCCAATCCTTAGGTGTTTTCGTGCATTTAATTGATTTTTGCAATTTTTGCAATACTATGGCCAATATGTATTAACGAATTGTTCGTCTTACATGGCTAATGGAGGTTGATTATTTTATATGATAAATTAATCAACGTAGCAAAAATTGAGACTAAATCAATTTTGAATCGAAAATTTATGGCTATCTTATTTTACGTAAAAATTCTGAATATGATTCAACGTAGAATTTTTATTGTGCCTTCCTAAGTTTTAAATTGTGAATTTATTACTTACGTGGAAGGGTGGTGATCATGGAAAAATCCCTAATCAATGTGATTGATGTATGTATGAATGTATGGTGATTATTTATATATTTGGGGTTGTAATTATTAAATGGAGGCTGCGTACTCCTTTTATTTTTCATGTAATCTTTATTTTTAGCATAGTCAATTGTTGATGTAAATGCTACGAGGATTACGTGGAGGAGCCTTTTAAGTCGGCGAGCTCTTTGGGGCCCGATTCTTGAAGAGTTCAAGAAACCAAGAAGAAGCGAAGAGCGGCTCTCCGTTATTAAAATATTAAAATGATTAAATGTGGTCTCATTGGCTCGAGACCCATTAAATCATAATTCCATGGTCACCACGTAGGATAGATGTTTATGTGATTGGCATCTATTTATTTATTATGATTACGTGAGCATGTTAAACTGGTTAATGTGCAAAGTCAGACTTACCTCACCCAAAATTGCGCCTGCATGAAATCCTAGTTAGGGAAAATCACTCGCGTTAGGTACCGAAAGGGCGTTGGTAATGACATCAACGTAACCAAGTCCCCGAACTCAAAATCTCTGGTTCCGCAGAATTGATCGATCTCTCCCAATCGGTCAATAAGGTTTCCGGTCTACCCTCCAAGAAAGACCGGTGGCGACTCCAAATGCATGCACAAGTTGCACATGCCACCACGACCACACTAAGGTCGAAAGCGATCGACTGTTATCGTCGAATCCCTTTGAAAAATACTCCCGCCGCGATTTGGTATGGGCCTGGGAGGGCCCGCGCCGATCCAAAGCCCGCGATCTGCACCCTTGTGCGGGGGAAGGCCCGCGATCGGTAATCCATTAGCCGCGTCCGCTTCCGGATGGGTCGCGACAGTCGGTCCGGCTCGATTTCAACCGAGTCGGACCAGAACCGATAGTACCCGATGTTCATGAAGGTGCGTAGGGTAGTTTTATACGGGTGTTAGAGCTCGGCATCCCTTGCTGGGTCTCGACGAAATCATTTAATCACGTTTCGGTGTTTGCATATCACGTGTTCGACGAAATGACCGGGGAAGTGTCTCGATCCATCGTTCTCGGCCGAGCCTGTTTGTCCTTTTTTGTGTGAGTCTAGCTATGAGAACTCACTAGAATTATTCCTAAACCCGATTCACCCTTTATTTTGCATAAAACTACGGCGGAAGCACGGCCCGGAACTTCGCCGGCCGCGGTTCCGGACCGCAAGCTCGAGGGGCAGCTTCAAGCCATCACCGAGGAATGGGTGATCTCAGGTAAGTCTTCTGACCCCCCATAGATGCTCTCTGAACGATTAGAATCAAGCTTCAAGTTAGAAAATTTTTCTGCATATTGCTCGCCGGCGCCGGGATCGTGAGGTTCGGTTTTGCTTTCTTTTGGTGTCATTTCGGCCATGTTTTGAAGCCTTATTGATGTCGGACACGCGGGTGTGGATCTAATATCAAAATCAGGAGCTTTCGACGACGTTTTTACGTCGGTTTAGTAACTCCGGCTCGCCGGCGCCGGTCGTCTTCTCCGGCGGACTGGTCGACTGTTGACCAGTCAACGCTGACGTGGCAGCCACGTCAGCTGCCACGTCAGCCGGGTGGGGGCCGATCCGACGCTTTTCGAGCGACTGAGGTGGACGGTCCGGATCTTGACACGTGTCACGATCCTGTGTTTTTGTGATTTTAACTAATAATTTTCGAATATTAATAAAAATGATCGGATGGTCAAGAACGTGCCACGTGGCCTTCTATGGAGCGCCCGATCTTATCTGAGATCAGATGCACCAGGAGTGGCCACGTGGCACAATCTGGTGCGTCCATTTCATTTGTTTTTTTTCTAAAAAAAAAAAATAATACTTAAAACGGTTCCGTTTTGGTCGCGCGGAGGGGCGGGCCGGACCTAGGTCGTGGGTCCGGGTCTGACCCGGCCCGGAAAATAATTTTAAATATTAAAAAAATTCAAAAAATCAATAAAAAAATAGAAAATCATAAAAAATTCAAAAAAATTCGGAAAATTCAGAAAAATTCTAAAAAATTCCAGAAAATAGGAAATGGCCACATTCAACTGGCCATGACCTGTTTCGGGTCTTTTGACCCCCGAACCTTCCAGAAATGATGGTTTTGCCCTTCCGGCAAACCGTTTTCCAAAAAAATTCTAAAAAAAATCCAGGAAAATCCCAAAAAATAGGAAATGGCCACAGACAACTGGCCAAGACTCATTCCGGGTGTTTTGAACCCCGACCCTTCTTAAAATGATGATTTCGCCCTTTGGGCGAATTGTCTTCCAAAAATTGATTGTGATTGATAGGAATAGTCATCCAATCTGCATGAAACCCTCAATCAAACCTACCTCACCCGAACTTGCGCCTGCATGAAATCCTAGTTAGGGAAAATCACTCGCGTTAGGTACCGAAAGGGCGTTGGTAATGACATCAACGTAACCAAGTCCCCGAACTCAAAATCTCTGGTTCCGCAGAATTGATTGATCTCTCCCAATCGGTCAATAAGGTTTCCGGTCTACCCTCCAAGAAAGACCGGTGGCGACTCCAAATGCATGCACAAGTTGCACATGCCACCACGACCACACTAAGGTCGAAAGCGATCGACTGTTATCGTCGAATCCCTTTGAAAAATACTCCCGCCGCGATTTGGTATGGGTCTGGGAGGGCCAGCGCCGATCCAAAGCCCGCGATCTGCACCCTTGTGCGGGGGAAGGCCCGCGATCGGTAATCCATTAGCCGCGTCCGCTTTCGGACGGGTCGCGACACTAACCTTAGTTTAGGCCCTAAATAAACACCATTCAATTCCGTGGGTATAGAAATAGATGATTCTTTGCATTACCGCTCTTATACTGGATCAATCACACTAATGTCCATGCCTACATTCTTTCTTCCATAACTAGTGGACATACATTGATGAGTTATCCATCATTTCCTTCTTTGCCACGGCAAATGATCCTTTCCTACCGCTAATGTACTAGTCATAATCCATCATTTCATCCACTATTAATGGATAAACATTGATTAGTCCTAAACCTGTTCCTTTTGCAGGTCATGAAATCATGTTAAAAATATAGAAAACATTACAATTAAGCTACAGGAAACTTTAATTTTCTAAATGATATATTAATCGAAGTAATTCCGAAGCGTAATATAGCCATGTTACTGTTTCATATATATATATATATATATATATTAACCATTCTTTATAATGTACTATTTATTGACATAATAGACTCAGGTTAACTAAGATCCATCCATATATATATATATATATATATATATATATATATTAATGTTTTGACAGTTAGTTTCTTTTTGTCAAAAGAAAGATGCATTCATATATCATAAAAATATGCAAGAGTTACATCTTTTAAGTCTAGCAAATTCCAAATATCTGCTGAGCAAAGCTCCTCAAATCATTTCTTTAAGTTAAAATAAGTATTATCTTTCATATTTTCATTCATTTGTTGACAAAGGCTCCTCATATCATTTCTTTAAGTTAGGGAAAAAAAGCCGTCGGTTCATAAGGAAAATTTGAAGTTGTTTCAATATTTTTGCCAACCATAATTCTTAGATTAGAATGTCAAATTACTCCTAATTCCATGAATATGAGCCGTGCGCCCGGACACATATATATTCAGACTATTTGCAAAGGTTGTCATTAGTTTCTATCGAAAATGTTAAAACCAATTAAAGTCATTAGGTATTTTCTCTATATAATTAAATTGATAAGGACCTTTTGCATAATACTACCTAATTTATGAGAAATAATGCATGAAAAAATTGCCACATAAAGTGAGCACAATTTTTTTTTTTAATCAAAGGATATAGGCATCGAGACCCGTCTACCTAGTAAGTCATTAATTATCCTGCAAACCAGTAAACCGGTTATGCTTAGGCTTTTGGCCAGCGAAGGTAACTTTAAACCAAATTTGTTTGCGCGCAATTTGTAGGATTCAAACGAGTGATCTCTTTGGCTCTTAAGTTGGACATCTCTAACACTCCAATCAACTGCTATAATTTTTGGGGTTAAGTAATCGTAATTTTTATTGTATATGTAAGTATATTTTGCATTCTGTTTTCTTTTTAGAAAAATTGACAATGTTTGCGTAAAATTATCATATTGTTGATATTCAACTTGAATATAGAGATGTTAAATGTGTACAAACTTTTAGTGTAAAAACTAACTGTATCATGCATTATGCATAATTTCTTAAGAAAAGATAGTCTATGGTTAAACGGCATGGTTTTGCTTCTTTTAGTGATTGATTTAATTAAGGTGGACGGAAATCCCACTGCAGTGTTATCAAATAGAGCCAATCGGATATTCGCTATATGCTAATGACATGGAGTAGGGGTGAGCAACCGAGCCGGTTTAACAGAGAACGAAACTAAACCTGCCTTATTGACTATTTTCTTGGGTAAAAATATGTGGACCGGCCATGACTAATTCGAGTCCCGATTCTAGGCTGTGAACCCGTCGATTCTACTCGGGAAGACCTATTCCAACTACAATGGTTTTGAACCACTTTCAAGACTGGTTTTCAGGTAGAACCAGTTTTAAATTTGTTCAGAACCAAACTCTACAAGAAAAAGAAGTTGCCAAAATAATAAGGTTGAACATTTCAACATAAGCAGACCATTGCGGTGTCCTAATTGAGAACTTTTGTAAAAATAGTGAATATGATAGAGAAATAACGAAACAGGGAAAAAAAGGGCTTTTTCCAAATCAAGATAAAAAAAATAAATAATTACCAAATCAAGTGTAAAAAAATTTATTTACCAAATCAGGTGTCGCTCGGCAGTCTTACTGTCGAGCCGAGCAAAACCTTTTATTTTATTTTATTTTAGTGCAGAGCAAGACCTACATATTTTAAAAAAAAAATTGGTTATGGTTTGCTTGACACTTAGAGTGGAGTTTTTTTTTAAAAAAAAAAAAATAATCCAAAAAAATAATATTTACAAAAATAATATAAAAAATTACAAATTTAGGTCTCCCTCAGCAAGTCAACTGCCGAGGGAGACCTTGGTGGGTTCCCTCTCCTCTCCCTCGGCGGTTGAAATGCGGAGGGACCAACTTGACTTTTTATTAAATTTATTGGTTTATTTCCATATTGTAGCAAAATATCTTGCGTTTGATGCTCCGCGTGCTAAGCCATTTACGAATAATAATCGCTTTCGACTCTTTAGCTTTGTCATAAAGCATCTTTACTAAAGGTGGACTCGAGATGGAGACTGGACATCCCCATTATTTTATTCCTATTCCAATTATTGCTTCTTCGTGGATAGCTCTTTTTTTTTTTGCATGAAGGTTTGTTTCTTTTTTGGGGTCAAAGAACGGATGGTTCAATCGTGGGATTCTCGTAATAATGCATGGCTGCTTTCTTGGAAAGAATAACTTTAATAAGGCTGCCATAGAAAACGAAAGTATAGAATAACTTTGTGCTTTGAGTTGCGTAAGGAACAAGTATTATCAAATCCAAATCTTTCTGATCACTTGTGTTCTTTTTTGCAGGCCATGCCCTTTGATTTAACTGCCTAGCCTGTAAGTATTCCTATTTATCATATAGGCATTTCATTCATGTGCTTGATTTTCTTCTCCTGATGCCATAATTAATTAGAAACTTCTCCCTTTATTGACTTTACAATTCATGTAACATAAGCTTCTAAATTATGAATTACAAAAAAACTCAGTCTAACGGAAAATGGTCATTTAATATATAGCAATCTATGATAATCGTCTACTTGTTGACATATCAGACTTGGGCTAATTCAAACCCTTATATCTAATTAAAGTTGACCATTAGTTGAGAATAAGCCTCGACTTTTCATGCATTATCTTTCAAATGTTTACATATATGTTGGCCAGAATCCCTCGAATCAACCCTTTAAATGTTTAATTTTCTTGCTAACCAAAATGGTTAGATTAGAGTAGACGTGGGCGGTTCCAATTCTAAAAAAAGCTGGAACCAAAACCGGCCCATAAGAGGGCGGTTCCAGTTCTGCAGTTATGATTCGGAACCAGCGGTTCCGAGGTGGTTCAAGGAACCGTCGGTTCAATTTGCTTATATCTTTTTTTTTTTATAATTTGTTTGCAATATTGACAACCAAAATGAAGGTAGTTGAGTGGTTTAGGGCTTTTTTTTATATAATTTATTTGGCCATGTCTAGATTAGAGTGCCTCCACAATCCGTATATTAGTTATTGACTATCTGGAAAAGGTTACGACTACTAACAAAAGGACATGTTACGATTAAACAAAAACATCCAAACATAATATTCCCACGTTCTCATTCTTTAACAGCATTCTTCCACACAGGAAATATGGATACTTTTTTTAAGATAACCACGGAATTTTGTTAAGCAGATTGATGTGAGACCCGACTAAAAATTCATCCAAGTATTTCAAGTGCTCGTGGCTCGAGATTAATGTGGTTTTTCAATAAGACCCTCCCAGAATGCACGCGAAGCCTTGGCCCATTTATAATTGAATGTCAAATCTAAGAGCCCTTGCGAAGCCCGACCCCTCCCTCTTTCTAACTGTAACGGCATGGAATCATGCCCATGCTCCTTGCCATCTTTGGATCACCTTAAGCACAGGCTCGAGTGAAATGCATTTGTGGAAGATGGGGATGCCCACAATTGACAGAGGAAAGGGATGACGTGTTGCTTGTAGCAATATATCTAGAGGGGGTGAATAGGTGATTCTGATTAAATTTTACTTCAAATGGCGGAATTAAAAGAAGCAAGTCAAACAAAATGCAGATTCAGTATGTTGTTTTGAACGTAAATATGCAATTGTCTATCAAGTGCAAGGTAAGAGTTTAGAGATAGAAAAATTGCACACGATGATTATAGTGATTCGGCTTAGATCAAGTATACGTCTACTCCCATGTTGATAGTCGATTGATTTAATTTCACTAGATAAAACAACGAATTACGTTATTGTAACTTGTTCCTACCAAAAGAATCACGCTGACAGACGACTGACTTTTTTTGGCCGCACGTCTTCTCAAAGCAACTGTCTCCAGGCTAGCGTACAGATGAGTATGGCAAAAAGGGAAGGAGCATAGGCAACGAATGTGAATGATGGAGCTTGATTTCGTTTCCGTTTCCGATCGAGAGAACCTTGATTTTGAAATAGGAGTGAGACCTGAATCTCCATCTCAATTTTAAGCACGCAGATAATTTTTTAAAAAAAAAAGTACGCAATCTACAGTGGGTATGGCATGAAATGGCCCAAGACTGCGGAGACTATGGAGGCTAAGTGTCAAAGGGATGCTCCCAGACAGTTTATGGTGGCTACCTCCACAAGGAGAGGATGTCTATCGTTACCGTGTTGAGCCATGACAAAATGGATTGCCGAAGATTAGCGACCGATGTTCATACTGCATCCTCAGTTTTCTGCAAAGACGTTAGAGGAACATTTAAAGTTGAAGTATGGTCGGCTTTGCCACAGGACAAAATGCTATCAAGCAAGGCGCATTGCCCTCTATATGATCATGGTGTTTCAATTTCTTTTCACATTGCCTAAAAGCTTCTGGTAAATGAGCAGCTTACTGTTCTCACGGATGCTTGTCATATGCGAAACAGGGACTGAGCGAGCCTGATATCATGAGAGGTGCTGCACGTGTTGAGAATAATTTGAGGACAGAGCTACTATAACGACGCAGTGTTCAAACGATTTCAAGTAGTCATTTTTGGAAGGCTATTTATACTTTAACTAGAAAACATCAGGAACATAATTTATTCTTAATCTAGATAAGTATTCTCTTCCCAGCAACCCATTGTTGTATTCATCTCTAGAGTCTTTTGCATATTTCATGAAAACAGAGTTGGCTTGGCGCAGGACATTCTTTCTTTCCTTTTCTGTGACCACCACAATGGTAACAGATGCTACTTGAAGGAATATACTGAAGTCTCTGTTAAATCTACTCTCCACACTACGTACAAGTTCGATTTATACTTTGTCAAATCAAGATACGTGTACCCGGAATTTCGGAAGATGCAATTTCCGTATGATGTTTTCACTAGTCTCCAAAAAGAATCAGGAAATACATCACCATTCCATCGCTAGCAGCAGAAAGATTTGCTTCCTTTGATCTGATTAACTGTACAAAACATAGTGAAGCAGAGAAATTTGTGCAGGCATACCAAAGTTTACGCTTGAGTCTTGACATTCTTTCTGAAAATGGAGACTTTGGGTTCAATCTCATCACTCCTAACAAGCTCAAACATGCAGGCATCTCCTTTCTTGAGGAAAGTTCCTCACTGAAACGCGGCCCAACCAGCAGAGAGCTTTCCCGAGCTATGCTGTGGGTAGTACATGAGCTTCACTGGCCATGATCTGTCCGAATGCTTCAGAGTTGCGGTTTGCATGCTTCCATTGATGCGTCCCTTCAAAAAACTGCCTGGAACAGTCTGCAGAGTTGATTTTTTATCAACAAATGCTCCACAAGCAAGAACATAAAAGATAGGCTGACTAACCCAAGAAATGTTAACCAGACCATATTTTTACAATCTCGTAGGAAAACCCGAACCATATAGGAATACGATGGTCCCTTACGAGGAGGTAATAGATTTCATTCTTGTACAAAATTTGCACCCAAGAACTATTATCTCAGAATCTTTTCTTACCACATCATTCTTTAGATTATGTGACCAGATAACTATTGTGAAGGAAGGATACTGCAGCTCGCACTTGTTGGCTGCTATGAGAGCCGTAGTTACCCGCGAACGTTTAGAAGTGGAGCTACAACAAGCCATAATGGCGGGGCTCACCTTGCGTTTGGAACTTTCCATCCTACCTGAATTAGTCATGCATAGAGCATAAGAAAAAAAAAATGAGACGAATCGTATGAATTACTAATAGGTTAAGATTCACGTGCCTTCTGAATCTTGTGGCAAAAGCTTCGCTCCTTGATCAGTTTGGAAGCCTTTCCATTTGGAAAGGGATCCGAGATTACAGTGATCATTAACATCTTCCATTTTAGGCAGGACAAATTCCAGTGTCAAGGTTCAATTTCTTGCTATCGACGTTCATCAGCGCATAATCTATCTCCGTTGCGCTTTTGTAAAAAATGAGCACTTGAAAATCCAAGTCCCCTACGTACTTGAAGACTAAGAAATGGCCCTCACAAATTGAGTAATGCTCAGCAAATTCCTTCCATCCCTTCGTTAACCAGACCAAACCATCCCATTTTTCCAATTCCATGCTCCAACTTCCACCGTCTGGAACCCTCAAACGCACCGTTTGGGAAAGATTCTTGCCATACTTTCTCACAAACATCTTTGGAATACCCTAGTTTTATGACATGTAAAGTCTTCATAAATACGTAAACAAGCTGTGCAGGAAATAGACTTGAAAGACAAGGCTTGGTAGGTCGAAAATAACTTTTAAGGAAAGAACTTACAAGCCTTCCAATATGGAGCATGTGAGATAGTATGATCTTGAAGAAATGAGGTGTCTCAAGTGCGGAACTTCGCCGGTGCTGTTCATCGTCTCTTCGGAGACGAGAAGTCATCCCTTGAGCACAAGACGTCGTAACATCTGAATTTGACCCTGTCACGCCACGATTTCCGAGCCCACAACAACCTTACCAAATCACCTCAGGTAAAAAAGAACGAATGTCTAAGGCACGTCATCGACCCATTATTTTTTTATCTTTTAATTAACGCATGCAGAACGTGCTACTCTCAAACAATTATAAAATCTACAGGGATAGAAAAGCCACATCAATCAACATAAGCAAAGATCATCTTAGTTATTTATTTATTTAAGGATAATCCTTGGGAAGTATGTGTACACAAGCCCTACCTCAGGGCCATTTTCTATATCCCTCAAAATACCAGACCAGGTTTAGGGGTTCATACTACTCCATGCTACCAAAACATCTTCAAAAAAGGTTCCACGCCACATCTACTCAAGGGTGAAAGACAGGCGATACCTCCATCACTTTGATCTTGAAAATGGTAACTCACGACGAGGTGAGACATAAAATCTCATGAGTCAACGCCTAAGTCCGAGTAGGACACTAACTCGCTCAAGGCAATCTAAACATTCAGGAAATATCGATGGCAGATCAATAGTGTGCGACTCACGCCACGCTCTAGTTTCCTCATGATCAAGTACAATATCACAATGAATTATCAATTAGATGCAAATTTACCCCGCCTTGGTTCACACATGAACAGTTTATATATAACATGCAATCAATTGCATCCAATTAAGGCACTCAACCTTAATACTCATCACAATCTCATGTGCAATGCATCACACATGTTTCACACCTGGTACCCCGGTGTGCAATGCATGTGAAATGCATCACACCTGGTACCCCGCGCCAACGATAATAATCCCTTGGTTCCCCTGGAGCGGATAAATTAGGTATGTTAAGTATCGTCCCCTGGTACTCTCGGGCTGACGATAATAATATCCCTGGTACCCCCGAGACAGATATCTCAAAATAGTAGCTGATAATCCCTCTGGTACTCCCGGGACGGATATATTAGGATGTATCAGGTATCATCCCCCGATACCCCGGGCCAACGATAATAATCCTGTGACCATGCAAATATGTCGAATAATCAAGCTAGTTCTTATCTTTGCATTTAACTCAATGAACACACAATTGTGCTCAACTTCAGTTCACACGTGGTAACACATGCACATATATTATCCACCCGATTTTGCATCTATAAACAGGATAATCCTTCATCAAATGCACATCAAACATGTAACTCAACAGTCACTAGACAATCACCCAATAATACTCATTCAATATTAATTAACGAAATTATCCTGATCACATTTAATTAATCCGACTTGATTAATTAATCCAAATTTCAAATAATGTTACCAATATAATATCTAGAAGACCCAAAATAATCAATCATCTAATAATTAATCAACAATTAATTAGTTATTCAGGCCATACTTACTTAATCCGGATTCTAGATAATATTACCAACATATTTAACGAACTCGATTTCAGACAAATATTTCGATCGCAGGTAATTGAATTATCATGGGCCAGCTAAATATTATAATTTACAGTTAATAATATTAAATCTATCCTTAAACGTAGTTAATGTCCTATTCATAGTTTAGGGATTAACTCACAAACTCTGAGGGTCGGTGTCGAGTTGGATACAATAGCGACGGCGAATAAGGCTTTGGAACGATGGCGATGCTCGAAAATCTTCGGGCATGAACTTTGGACTCGGGTTTGGAAACTCGGCCCACGGCTTGGCAACTAGGCCCAAAATATTGGCCCACTTGGCCTACGGACTCGGCACACGGGCCCGGTCACTCGGCACAAATTCTTGGATACGGCGCAGGCGCTCGGCCCAGATTATCGGCCACGGCCCAGGCTCACGGGCACGCGGGCCAGGCGAAACAGGGCACGGCCGAACAGAGCAGGGCGTCGTCTTGGGGCTATTCACGGTGGTTCTCGAGGCACGGGCGGCAGCTCGACTTGGTGGCGGCTGGAGCTCGCGGCTGAGGTCCAGCGGGGGTCGTTGGGACTGGCGGTGACAACGACGCTCGAGATCGGCGGATATGACCCACGAATCCAAGCCCGCCGTGGTCGACGGAAAAGACGATCGAGCTCACGAGTCGGCGCAGCGTTACGTGTCGGGGTTCAAGCCGGCGTTGCTTCGGGCAGAGTCGGCTACTTCGGGTCACACGGTCGGGCTTAGGTCGACATCGCAGCGGCTTGAGGGGCTGTCCGGTGGAAGTACAGCGCTTGGTGACTTCGGGGGAGGCATCGAGTCGGGAAACCAGCACCGAACAGTGCTAGGGTCGGCTCCGAAAGCTGAACAAGACGCCTGGAAAGCTGAGGAGGGCGTCGGGGGCTCGGAACAGGAGTCGAGCAGAAGCTGGAGTGATCAAATGAACGTCGAGGGACTCGAATCAATGCTGTTCACAGCAAGAGGGGGCGTTGGGTCAGCGAACCAAGGCCAAACAGTGTCGCCAGAGGCTCAGCAGAAGCGTCGGGGAGATTGAGCAGATTCAGGTGGCACTGAACAGGAAGTGATGGAGACGGTGGGGGGCTGAGCAAAAGGGATGTTGGTGGTGATCAGGTGATGATGGGAGGGGCTGTGTCGCAAGACTTGAAGACTGAAGAAGAAGTTGCAGAAAATTCAAATAAGGAAGAAGAAAGCGACAGTGTTCCGTCGGTCTAGAGATAGGGAGCCGCGACAGAGAGGGGGATTCATTTTTCTTTTTGGTCGGAATAGGGGGAGGATTCATTTATGTGGCCACAAAAAGGCAACTTGAAGTTAAATTATTGCTTGGCTGACGTAAGCGCATGGTGACGTCAAAGACCAAAAAGGAACAAGAAGGAAAGTTGTTCGGTTGGGGTTCAAATGGGAGTCAGAAATCTGGTTGAAAATAAATTAGTAGGGTCCACGAATTCTTCTTCCATTTCGGCTGGCACTAGGAAATTTTCGGCTGACTAGAAGAGAGAAACGGGGCCCACGACTCTCAAAAGAATTTATATGGGCTTAACTAATTTTGTCCTATTTAAATAAAAATTAAGGACAAAAGGATAATTCCACAATAGATATCGAACGTCATTTGGACCGATCGGATGATGATAAAATTAGAATTTCCGCATTTAGAGTTTGATAAAGCTGAATTTTCTCAAGACAAGGCTCGGTCCTACGAGTCAAAGTTTGACTTTTTCCGACAAACGTTATGGAATAGCCAATCGTCGAGTTCTAAATTTTAAAAATCAAATTTCACTTTCAACGCTGAACGTCGAAATTTCAGAACGTTACAAAGGTGGCTTTGTATGAGCCAACTTAATTAAACGAAGCATCCAACTTAATTGAATGAAGCATTTATTTGGAGGAGACATTCGTTCCTGGGACTGCAGCTACCTCATGGGAGCCAGTTGATATTTTCTAATACGAGTGGCAATCCTGAGCGGGCTTAGCTCATCATTAAGATGAAGAAAAACGCAAGGGGAATCGAAGGCATTAAAAATGGGACGATTTGTTAGTTGGTCGAAATTATACCAAGAATAATTAATTAACTTTGATGGGTCTAAGTGAGTCTAGCTTACTCACCGTTGAAATTCCCATAACTTGTTCAATTTCTTTCATTATATAATAAATCAGCCCTCATCAAGAACTCTCTCAAATCACCAATCTTCCTATCACAATGAATATAATTTAATGACAAAAGAAAAATGTTGAGTTCTGTTATTGATTGAGGGAGTTTTAAGATGAATATATTTTGATTTTTATAACTTTTTACAGACGATTACATATGGCGGTTACATGCAAGGGTTAATGAATCTACAAGACTAAATAACTTCCTAATCCTTTTTGTTATTACAAGAAATTATTCCATAATCTCCCACAATTAAGCAACACTCATCTATAAGAAGTTATAAAACAACCATCCAGTAGTGATGTTCCAGCGTCAATTCATCATTACTGCCTTCGAGTTCCAACATTAAGAACGATATGCAATGGCTGTTTATGACTTTGTTGACCAGCGACGCTCCTCATCGATAACTGATGTTCAGCGTCGATGACTATATCAGAGAGTTGTCGATTGTTTTGACCAAACTGTTTATCAGACTGGCTTTGTAATGAGCCGCGACTTGTATCGAAAATCATATGCGGAGCACCCTAATGTCGTGTTCACAAAGTCACATTAGTCTGACCGAAAGAAAAAGCATCAAGAAACACAAGATTGTCCCGTTTGTCAAAGCAAAAACTGTGCTTAATCCCAGAAGAACAAAAAACAGAGAGTTCAACTTGGCGATTTTGAAGTTTGTTGGCATTAAGAATGTACTCGCGGTGCTTCCTCTACCGTTAGCAGTGTAAAATCATTGCATCCGAGGGTTCGTGAAGATGAAGACACTGATCTTCTAATAAGCTCCAGCACACAGAGGTCTCCTTCCTTCAGAGAAGTGTCCCTTAACAAATGCGGTCCGACCAACAGATAGCTGTACTGGCGTTGCACTATTGTTGATAGTTATTGAGCTTCACTGGCCATGATTTGTCGGCATATATCTGATGTCGAATGCTCTTGTGATCATTAGATTTTTTTTTAAAACTTGAAATCATTAGATTTTTTTTTTCAACCCAAGCGCCGAATGAACTCTCGTACTCACTCCCAAGCACGGAAAATTGAGGCTTTGAACACAACATTGTCTCCATCAATGGCGGCAAATGCTTGCCGACCGACAGAGCAGAGCGCCACATGCTCGTTCGAGTAGCTCCTTATCTTCATCGGCCACGATCTGTCTAAATGTCTAAGAGGTCGTAACTTGTTTGTTTTCCTGAATATGTATCTTGATGAACCGCACAAGGAGTACTCTGCCCAATGCATATTTTGCAAACAGCCGGTATGAATTCTAGTGTTTGTTTCAGAGATTGTATAGAGTTTGTAGGACATTAATTCTTTCTTTCCTTTTCTGACCACCTCAAGGGTGAAAGAAATTACTTAAGGAGATATATTGAAATCTCTACTACTGATGAACATCTGCATATCAACATGAGATAAGGATTGCTTATGACCTTCTATTTAATCGATCCCATGCTGTGGATGAGTTGGATTTACACTTTGTCGAATAAAAGACGCAAATATGCAAACAGGTTGGAAATTAGGCACACACGTACCCGGAATTTCGGAAGATGCAATGCTCCTACTGTAGTTTTCGCTGATCAGAGTTCAATTGCACGTGAATCAGTCGCATCATCGACTTAACTAATGGGATCAGATTTCATCACCTTCGAAAAGGCTTGTGATTATATGGTTTTAGATGCAATTCATCCTTCTCTTTTCTCTTTAGCGAGAAAAAAATTGGACTTTGAAGTCCAAATGAGAGATCATCAGCATCTCCCGTTTTAGGCGGGACAAATTTAACAGTGTTGAGGTTGGATTTCTTGCTGTCAACGTTCATTAGCAGATAACCTATCTCTCTCTCAAAAATGAGTGCGTGAAATCTAAGTCCTCTGCATGTTTCATGACTACAACATTAACGTGGAATCTAACACGATCTGGCAAATAAGTCGATGAGAAATCACCAGAGAAATAAACAAGAAATATTATAGGAGACAAAAGATTTACATGGCTCGATCAAGTGTTGATACTTACATCCACGTGCAGAGCCAGCAATAAACAATTCACTATAATCAGAGAATTAGAGTTATAATCGCTCACATACTCGAGTATTTTCCATATTACACTCAAACCCAGAGTGTTTAGAAATAAACAACTCAATTAGATGTACAAAATCTGACCAAAAAAAAAAGATGTACAATTCACAGCACAAAAAAACAAAATCTGTCGCATTTCGATCTCCTCGGCGGCTTGAATAGGAAAGGCTAGTAGTGTGTTACCCTTCCAGCCTTCCAAGCCATGGTACGTGCAAAGAAGGAACTTCGAAGGAAATTCCTTGTAAGCCTTCTAGTTTGAAGTGTCTAAGAAACTTTGCCGTCTCCAGTGCAAAACTTTGCAGGACACTGTTCATCTTCTCCCGACGATGAGAAGTCATCCCCTGAGCACAATTTGTCATGTAAGTTGTAACGTCTGAAGCTAAAATATCATTGTGGCTTTATAGAAGAAAACTTAGTTAAATGAAACATTTAGCTGGAGAATAAGTTCATTTCTGGGATGAAAAGTTACAAAAAAAAAAAGGGAGTGCCGGAGCAAGCTCGATTAAGAAGAACTCTTAGGGAATTGAATGGCTGAAAAGTCGGACAATCTGTTAGTTGATAGAAATTTTATCGAGACGTAGGTAAGGTTCGTGATTATTTTGTTCAGTTTCATTCGCATTTTTCTAAGTGTGGAACCTTCCTCCTTCAATGTAAATGCTGATTTATTACTATTCTTCATTGATTATATTTCAGTAAGTGATGAATACACTTCAATCTGAATCTACTTGTGCATTGATTACTAGAGACCAACACCTATTATAAAATAGTAACATGCTGCAAATCTCATTGAGAGATCATCAGGAAGGACTTGACTACATTTGATTCAAATCGTTAATGACTTAATCGCACTTTTTCAAATTTTAGAGCTTGATTATAAATTAAGCTAAAAGTAAATATTTTTGTACGCAATTTCCTACGGTAAAATGAAAAGAAGAGAACGGATGTCCAATGATAAAGGGCGTTGAACGCAAAAAGAAACCAAATGGGATGCTTGGATGACTAATGAAAATGAGGATGGTGGGTTCTAAGCAGTTATGCTGACGTGGCAAATGATAGAGGATTTGCTTATTTGGCGCATTAATGGTCAATCAATTAGAAGTCGGTTATCATTTTAAAAGTCATTTATGCCTAACTTTATTGGTTTATCAGTTAATGCGAATTACCTTTTTACCATATACGGTAATAATTTATGGGACGGCTATGTAACTTTTTTTTAGGCGAAGAGACTATTCCACCCCTGATTTTCAATTCTCATCGGCTCGTCAATGAGAAAGAGGGGAAATTGGAAATAGAATCACTTACCTGGATAAAAATCTTCCTCATCTCAACCTCTGACTGTCCCCAGTAGCTTCCACTCGTCAGTAAACTAGACAAGTTTAAAAAAGACAAAAAAAAAGGTGAGAACTTACGATGCTTCCCACGTCGGGCTATTTGAGAAGCAGAGGCAAGCGAAAAAAAATAATAATGGACGAGAATGACATTAATTGGAGCTCACCAATTTTATGCTGATAACTTTTGTATGGTTGTATTGAGATCACCCTCCCAGTTCTCATCCAAGCTGTATCGGAACAGTGTCCCGCTAAGTTGATGTGGCGTGCGCAGCTTACCCTTTGAAAAGATTTTCATTTTGGGGCACTCTTCCACTTCAATCCACCACAAGGATGGAAAACTCAAGATGCAACTTGTGGTGGAGGAGAAGCATTCTAGGCTTGGCATATTCTCGAGTGTCAACTCTTTTAGCATCCCAAAAGAAATCACTATTTCCTCTCCTTTATCATCACTTGTCACCACTTCTTTCATTCTTTCACATCCTATTATAGTCATGTCCGTGAGATGAACCAAATTCGTGATCGCTGAAACTGTCATTAGATGTACCAATCCAGAGTTACTCTTCACCACTAACTTCGTCAAATTACGGAAGGATGTCTCGGGTGAAAATAACGTTGTCAACTTGGGACATTCCCAAACCTCAAGTTTGTCAATACTCTGAAGAATTTTTGCCACTAAACAGTCTTTCCTCCACACATACTTTAGGTTGTGTAGCTTGCTTAACTTCAGTTTTCTTAAATGTTCAAGCACCGAACATTTTCCCTCTTCAACAAGCTCTTCATCAGGGAATAATTCTTCAAAAGAACTACAGAAGAACTCAAGGCTTTGTAGGTTCCGAAATCTCTGTAAGAGGGATATGGGAGGAAAGACGGCATTTTCATCATGAAAACATGCCAATGTTAGTGCTTTCGGCTTGCCAAAGATGTCCTCAGAAAATTTTTCATTCTGTATCATCTGTATATCCTTATCGACTAATGAAAGTCTCTCTAAGGTGGAAATGACCTGCAAAATTGCCTATACGATGAAAGAAGTAAAATAAACAAGCTTCGGCAGTAAATCATGTGCTTTAAAAGGCAAGCCTAAGTCACGGGATGCACTCTTATTGTTACTAAAACATATAGGATTCCTTACATTGTCTAAAAACTATAAGAAAGGGGGTTTCGAGTTTTCCTTAGTATGCAATGGACGTGGAACATAACGGGTGAATTAAAGAATAAAGAAGAATACAGTGAATTAGGGTTCCAATGTTTTTATTTCTAAAATGAATTTAGAGTATGTCGTATAGAGATTGTACCAAAAAAAAAAGAGAAGACAAGTTTTTTTTTTTAAGGTAAAGTAAGTGTACATAAAACTTTCCAAACACGCCAAGTACAAAAGAAATGTCAAACACAAAAACCTCGAACCCATCAAGACACTTGGATGTGTCCTAAGGGGTGCAAAGGTGTAAGACATTGCAAGATACAACCATGACTAACCATACGGACCAAGATAGGCTAAGCAACGCCAGAACAAACTAAAATCGAACTGCACAAGGCAACCTACAAACCAGAGCAGCCGGCCAAAACATAATCTAGAGAAAAAAAAATAGAAAAACAAAGAACTAAGTAGCATGATGGCCATCTTCAAAAATGAAGGTGGCGATGCCCCAATCACCTTTCGTCATGTAGAAGACAATCCCCACAATAGAAGAGAAGACAAGTTCAATGGCGAGAAATTTGAGAACAATGGAGAGGACCATGTGTCAAGTTCTCATTGACTTTCTGATATTAGAAATATCTTGTCTTATCGACATAGGCAAGGGAAATCATGCTAGCATCATGATATGATTAGTATGCAGTGAACATAAGATTCGTAAGTGCTTTAAAGAGCAAAATAGAAACTTAGGGAGAATAGTTGTAGTCATGCCCTCTCAAATGAAAAGTGTGTTTCTTGGTCTAAAATGTCCTGATGATCATCTCCCTGAGGCCACTTGTTCTTGGTTGCCACAAAAGGAAACATGTTTAGTTTGCCACAGTGTGTCACTCGCAATTTCTTCAAGAATGACCAGTTCAAAGTAGGCAAGTTAGGGCAGAAACTCTTAAGTTGTGGCATCTCATGGAACACCAAAGAGGTTAATTGCGGGAAAAGTACTTGAGCAGTTGTGGAGTGTGGAGTGCCATCCCCACTCGCAACTATTTCCTTGATTGCACAAAACTCCACACGTAGTTCCTCAAATTGGTTTAAACTTGTAGCCACCCAATGCGGAAACACATTTTCAAGGCTCTTACAATTCTCAACCTCCACTTTCCATAAATATTCAAAAGTGAGAGTATCTTGAGGACTATCTGTCCATATTTTGCTTAAATATTCCATGTGAGAGAGAAACATCGACTCAAGCTTAGGAAATTGTACCTGCCATATGCGAAAAAAATGACATCATAAATTTGATGACATTGAATTACGAACTTACTTTCCTCCCACAAATCACAAAAATTCTAGAACTTGATAGTGACACAATCAAGGAGAGGTCGCTTGATGCTTTCATTTTAATGTACTGATGACTAATAAGGGCGAGTATGTATATGGCATTGGAACAAGCATGAAATGCGATGCGACAAAATAAACTACCTTACGGTCTGTACCACCCGTTAATACGCATGCACAAAAAATAAAAAGAAAAAAGGAGAACATTTCACTGAATTACGATCCAAAGAACGAAATGACGATCTCAAATAACACTTGAATACTTTTACAATTTTCCTAAAAATTTCGCGTGACAAGAAATTTTAAGGCAAGTTTCTCACACTAAAAATCAGGCGACTAGTTTCATGCTTCTTTACCTTTGATTTCAGTGATTGGGGAGATTTTAGTAATTATGAAGTTTTAGTTGGTGGTGACACGAACACCTATCTACAATTTAAGTTTAATCAATTTGTGATGGGTAACCAATTTCTTATCCTTGACTGATACAACTTCCGTTGGTGATTCCATTTGACAAGATGTATGATCTAAACATCAAAAGCATTGGATAAAGAAAGAGAAGACTGACCTGTGGAGTAAAAAGTGAAGGAGGAGTGCGGTGGTCTATCTCCATCAAAGGTTGCCAAGTTAGACTCCTCATCCTGGGACAGTAGGCGATGGCCAGCTTTCTTAAGCTGGGGCATTCCAGCTGAAGGTTCTTCACTGATAGAAAATTAGTCATATTGGGCAAGCATTCCAGCTCCATCCGACGAAGATTTGGGAATGTAATCTTCTCCACTGTGCTTCCCTGCCCTTCTTCCTCTGCGATCACTCCTTCCATTTGACCACACTCCTTTATTTCCATCACCCATAAATTGGCAAGACACCGAGCCATCGATGGAGTGAAAGCATGTCTCAAGTTGCTGCATTTATAAAGGGTGAGATTCATTATCATATTGAAGCACAGCGCCCCTTGAAGATGGTTGCTCCATAGTCGCCGCAATTTTGGTAGATTGACCAAGTCTAGATATTGTAAGAAAGACAGCACTTGAGTGCTTCGCGCACCCTCCAGCCCTTCAAGATTGAATACTTCTTCTACCGACTCACAATCGCGCACTTGCAAATTGTTCAGTTCGTTTAAAACAAGCATCAATCTAGATGGAATAGCGTTAGTAAATGATGGAAATTTATCCACCACTAGAGATCCTAATTCCCAAGAGGGCTTGATGGGAATAAGTCCCCCGTGCCATTTTTCAATTAGCTCAGGAAACTCAGACAGCCGCATCGACTTTACTCCCGCAACCATAGCCTGTTGGAAAAAAGCATCATTAAATGTAAACTTCTAGTTAGTAAAACGCAACAAGACCATCTAATTTCACGGAATTTGATAACCGATGCATACCATTTTTTTAAACATATTTTGGATGGTGATGTTGAGGTTTTCCTCCCAAAACCACACTTCTGTTGAGACTTGTACTCTCTCCAACTTTGGCGCCTTTATTGGTCCCTCAGAGAAGAACTTCATGCTCGGACATCCACTCACAATGACATCTTCCAAGCGTGGGAACATCAAAGTGCATTTACTTGAACTGAAACATCTCAGTCCCATCAACCCATCAAGCTCCATATACTTCAATTGTTTGAAATCCACCGTAATCCCCTCCTCACCTCCATCATCACAAATGACTTCTGTCAACATCTTACATTTACTTATCCTCAATTTCGTGAGTTCCACCAAATTTCCAGCTATTGTCGGTGTGAACATCTTTGATAACCCATGGCAAAATGACACGTCTAGAGTCTTGAGACGTTGAAAAAATCCTGATAATGGTAGTATTACATTTAGCTCGCGCCATGGGCCTTCTTTGGCTTCCACAATGTTGCTCAGCTCTTCTATATCAGAATTGCGTACAACCAGCTCTTGCAAGTTGGTTAAACTCCGAACAAGATGACATGTGGATATTGCAGATTCCTTCGAGAAATGATGAAGCTTGAGAACTTTAACCTTGCAGAAGAATTCTCCGTCCCGAAAATGCCCATGCCATAACTCCATCCGTCCATATAAATCCAATTTTAACTCTTGCAGATTTGAGAATGCGCCCTGAGAAATTAGTCAAATCAGAATCTAAAACCAGCTTAGTTAAAAGAGTGTTCGTGTATTATGGTATAAGTCCTGCATTTTAAGATGTTTGAGTCTCACGCAATTCAACGGAAGGAAATGCACCCCATGCAATTGACATGAAACATAATCGTTGGGCTTCAACATAGTTGGGCTTTAATTTCCCAGACCAATTCCAACCCGTTTTACGGAGCTATTGCTCCAAAAACTGCAACAGGCAACCAGTTGAACAAGAGCCAAGGTAGTCAATGCACATTGCCAAACTGGGGCTCAAAACTCATATCCAATTATCCAACCCCTCCCTCATTTGCAAAGTTCAACCCTTTCAATCTTGTCTTTGACTTGGGATCTGAGGATCAAGCACTACCAAGATAGGCGATTTGGCAGGCTCGTTGCTATATCCAAATAGTCAAGACTACAAAAAGGCAGCTTCAGAAAATCAACTCTCTATACATTGATCATGATTTGTGTGTACATTTATCCAATTCTAGCCATGAGCTGGAAAGCTATCAAATCCCCATCCATTTTACAGACTTCTTGTACGCACGTTTGCACTCAAGTAAATCCCTACATTCCCGTTTGCACAAATTGCAGCCATTAATCTCAACAAAAATGTCACATCTTTCCGTTTTTTATGCATAAAACCAGGCATCTTTACAAAGTCCAAATTACATAACACACATGCCACGTATTTTAAATATTCATGGTGCTTAAGAGAGAGCTGAACCATCGAAATTAGCCTAAATCACTTCCTATTTACCGTCGAAGCAGCAATAAATTAATTAATAAAAAAATCTTGGGTTGTACCTTTTCTATCAAGAAGAGAGGTTGTTTATGAAGTGGCATATCATTCTCAGGTTGCGAAGCAAGTATCTCCACTTTGCCACAGCCATCCACCTTCAAGGTCTTCAATGCAGGCCAACATAAACCATGTGTTCCTGTGTAGATGCACTTCAACTCTGATAGACGCTTAAGCTTGAGGGAGGTTAACTTAGGGAACACATCCCCGGGAACTCGTCCTTCCTTCTCAATCAGTTCCACAATGCCACAACATTTATCGATCTTCAAATCCTCAAGTTGCGTTAGATCTCTAGCTACTGGTCCTGGAAACAGAGAGATGAGGCTATTGCATTCAGAAACGGTAATAGAACGGATATATGTGAATTCGACTTGACTGTGAAGTTCCTCATCCCATACACGCCTTAGCTTTGATAATCCCTCTAACTCCAACTCTTTTAACGGTAAACGAGCAACGGGATGCCCATCAAGAAGATTCAATGATTGCTGTTTGAAAACAACTTCAAGCGAATCACATGATTCTACCTTCAAACTTTCCAAGCTCTTGAGCCGTCCAAGAATGTCAGAAGGAACAATGTTCACTAGCTTATTGCATCCATCAACACTGAGCGACTTTAGTTTGCTGAAAGACTCTGCAGCAACTTGATTGTCCCATATTGTCTCAATGCTATCCAAGTTCCAGATACTCAATGTCTCCAAGCTAGGAAACGCAACCTACGGTATTTGCTCAAGAAATTAGTGATTCTGTTAATTTGAAAAGTTCATGAATACATATGGAAGAAGCGGTGGTCCTAACAATCTTTGTCTATCGATTGTGGTCGCATGCTCATCTTGCAAAGATCATACCAAAGATGGCACAGACCACACAAAACAACACGACAACCAGAGCTTTTCTGTTTATGTTTTGACATATTATTAGTCTCTCCATATTTTTTAAGGACAGTTCAAAAGGCAACATGAAATATTTGAAAACAAAAAGGACGATATTCCTCAAATTTGTTTGACTTGTCCATGTTAGCAAATTCCTTTTTTCAATTTACTAAAAGTAGTTTCACTGTTTCATTTTGGACCAGTTTAACTTCAAAATTAGTGTATTATTCCCCATACTCTGTTTGTTAGCCTGTTAGGTCTGTATTAATTTTAATAATTTACTCAAATTAAACACGTGCGATATAAATAATATTGCAATTTATTAAGTTATAGTTTTAATTTCTCCAAAATATATGTGAAATATGTCAAGGACATCATTACTTCCGGTTAAAGTCAATATCATATTAACAAGAGGGTAGCAAGTTCTGTTTTCCATCACTCGAGTAATACTATTTGCATTTACTGTGAAAACGAAATTCATCCATCCATCGAGTTTCAAAATAGCCAAAAGTAATTGTACACGATGTGAGGACTAGTAGAATTCTATAATAACAAAAAAAAAAACATAAGAACTGAAAGACTGGCAATTTATAATATGAATTAACATGTTTGCAAATGATTACCTGACAAATCCGAAAATGATAGGAATTGCTACGAACTTAATACACATGAATTTTATAGTAAAATTCAAAAATATAGTATTCTCCAATGACATCGCTATATCACAAAATCTTTTACTTTATAGTTATCAGGAGTGACTTTAACCACATAATCTGAGAGTTGACAATTGAGCTCATTGGAGATTAATTATCCAACTTTTGTATGTATAGTGACTCCACTTTATATTCTTCATTTCAATTCAGAATGAGAATTTGAAGAGTAACTCTACTTTGGCTTATTCAGCTTTTATGGTGCGGTGATTATGTGGAACGCAATCAATTTTAACCAAAGTGGGCTTTGGCGATCATGCTTTGTCTTCAATATAACTATTTATTTGTTAGTTTTACAATCTCTTAACAATTTGATGTGACTGATCCAACTCTTATTGATGTGAATTGAAACTTGCCAATTATTTGTAACACTATGTGGCAACTTGAGATGCACGGCATGTAAACTTGTGAAGTGCTATGCACATAAAATTAAGGACAGTCATTGGATTTTTGTTATATTTTAAGATTTTGACGTAGCGTTTATTACGTACCTCTTGATTGAAGAGGGTAGTAGACCAAGATTTGACACGATCCTCAGTCCGACCTTCTCGTGAACCTATCATTGTTTTCATCAGATGAAAACGATGTCATCTTTGGAATGGCAGGGATTAACAAATCTAAGAAGATCTTTAATGACTAAACCAGACAAAAATAAGTCTTACCTTTATTGCGAGAGAAGCATGTCAAACTTTCCAAACGCCAAATGCGTAAATTGGTTAACATCGAGAATACTGGAGTTTCTGATGTGTCTGTTCTCAACCCTTCATCCTCCATAATAATTGTCTCTATCTTCTTGCAATGTTGTAACTCTAGTTCTCTCAATTCTGTGAGAGATTGAACCATGGATGGGAAAAATAGAAACGTGAGGATGTTACAGCCAGACACCTTCAATTGCTTTAAATTGTGGAATCTCACAATTCCACAAGGATTCTTGTTCCATATGCAACTCAAGCTTCGTAATCCGCTTATATAGATGGTGTTTAGCTCAGAGAGAGTTTCAGTGTTTGCATTGGCACCTTTTCCATCGAGGTAAAAAATTTCTTGCACCGAAACGCAGTCTTCTACCTTTAAAGTGTGCAGCTTGTGTAGTCTTACCAGCGAGTTGGAGTTGATAACCTTTGAGAGAGATTTGCACGAAGAGACCTTAAAGGATTGAAGACTGCTCAGTTCCAATGGAGATTCATCGGTCCATATATCTTTCATATTGGGAAGTCCAACCATTGTCAAGGACTTCAAGGATGGGATCGAAACCTGAAGGATACAGGTTATCACAAATGGTTGGGGAAGAAAATTAACAGACTTTAGGATGATTTTT
Source organism: Rhodomyrtus psidioides (assembly GCA_021437785.1). NCBI lineage: Eukaryota > Viridiplantae > Streptophyta > Magnoliopsida > Myrtales > Myrtaceae > Rhodomyrtus > Rhodomyrtus psidioides. The sequence continues at coordinate 12,376,100 of JAILYB010000003.1, read as the reverse complement.
GCATTTACAAAAATATATGATAAACAAAGGCCGATTTACAATCAGAAAAGGTATTTTACGACCCCAAAAACAACTAATGAACTTCAATTTTTTTTACAAAAAATTCTTGGATGGTTTATATTTTGTTTGCAATTTATTAACAATAAGGGAAATTACAGTCATCAAGAAATAGCATTCATTCAGTTTGCTAATTGACTGCGAAGATTAGTGATTCCGTAAAGCAAAAGGAAGTACATTCAAGGTTAATTCCCTCCTGTAAGGTAAAGCACTCCCTCTTATGTTATGTTACTACTACTTTGATGTTACATTGCTCATTTTATCGGATGATTGCCAAGAAGTACTGTACTATCTCACAATGCAGATTACTACCATGAAAAAATTATATAGAAACTGTAGAATCACAGTGATTGTGAAAGACATAGGAAATTTACTAATAAAGGACAAAATCTCATGGAGTGATCAACGAGGCAAGTTTCAATCACGACAAGTAAATTATTATGCTATAAGACCTTAATTACGGAAAGGTGTGTCTAATTTACTACCTGCCTAAGGAGACTTAGCAATTTCGTGAAGTAATTTAGTACTTCATAAGGGAAATTACTATCATAAAAGTTTAGTTACCGCAAGTAACTTCCTTTTGACGCCTTCGCCATCCACCTAAACCCTCTTGGGCTTTTCCAGACTCAATCAATTAATGCGTGAAATATTGTCAATGTTATTTATATAATAAGAATAAACCTACGACGGAGCTAATTTCTTTTCTCACTTGATAAAATCTATAATGGCAACTTAAATTTCCCTCCGTGTAAGCTCATGTTTAATAACTTGCGAACTAATATATTGCACGAGTCTTGAACGCCACCACCATCAACTTCGATGATATTTACCACTGTTTATCCTCAGTTTACTTACTTCTCTTTGAAGATTTATGTTTGTTATGCCCAAAGTGCTTACATATATCTACATCTGTTATATGCTTTGCAATTATGAACATGCTTGTAAATCTGTACGTTTATACTTGTAGGTCTTATGCAATGACTAAATGCTTACTGAAACACACGATAGGGAAAAGACGTGCAACAATTAGATTATCATCGTTGCTACTATTTGAAAACCCAATCCCCCTGCCCATTCTTCGTATAGATTTTTACCCAAGTCATCTAGATATCATATTTTTTACTTGCCGCATGTAGGCTGAAAATAACTCAAGTCCTATCACAATCTAAATTTACATGGATTTCATTCTATTAGCTGGACTTCTACGCAATGAAGAGTAACAGAAGATTGCTTTATGCAATTACAGAGAAGGCATGATTGGGATAAGGTAATTGAGCAGAAAATGATATGTCACATCTAATTAGCAAATGAACAAAAGATCGACAAACACCATATTGCTTTGATAGAAAGTTACCTGTTGCCCATTGAAGAATGCAACTTGAGTGCCAACTTGGTCGTTTAGTGTACAACTTGAAGGAGCCATCCCAGAGGTGCAAAAGTTCTTCATATTCGGCAGATCATGCAATTCCAAGACATGCAAATTCCGCAACTCAAGTTTGCCACAATCATCCACTTCTACAATCTCCCGCATTAAGTGACAGCTGACTACTTGGATCTCTTCAAGCTGTGGAAGTTCTCTCAATAATGAAAGAGGAAACAAAACTTCCATCTTGTTGCAGTTTTCAACTCGTACTGCCTTTAATGCACTGAAGGAATTGGAGGAGATATGGTTGTTGCATATCTTTTCAAAGTTGATGAGGTTATCGAGAAGTAACGACTCCAACATCTTAAACTCTGTATGCGATAGAGATTGGAGGATGTAATTGACGGGGGGACTATTTTGGACCCGTAGGTGCTTTAATTTCGAAAAGCCTTTTTGGGATAACGAGCAGATACTTCGCTCAATTCCATTTAATCCGTCTAAAAAGAGATCGTCGGTTTTGCCTAATAAATTTTGTATGCATCCTTTCTGAAGAATATCGCTTATTGGATCCAACTTAAGCTCCAATATGCTTGATCCTTTGCGACTTCGCCAGTGTGGCACATCACCTATTCGGATTTGGAACTTGGTTAGTTTCTCGACGTTTAGATCCTCTGGGAGCACACTCGGATCGAGAATGGACACATGCAAAGTGTAGAGATTCTTCAATTTGTTCAACTCAATAAGCTCGGCATTAGTGGGTGGAGTTTGCTCCACGGCATTCCAACGATCAAAGCTATTCTCCATATACAACTCCTCCAATTTCATCAAGCTTCCAAGCACACCTGGTTCAATTATCTCTAGTCGTGAGCAATTGTTTAAGTCTAACAACTTTAGCTCTATCAGTTGTCCAATTTCTTTTGGCAATCTTTGAATTTTGGAGTTCACAAAGCTGAGAATTTGCAGCCCTTTTAGCTCGCCAATCATAGCTACATCCTCTATCGAACAACCATCGAGATACAAAGTACGTAAGTCCTTTGAGAACTGAAACGGCGAAGGTGAACGAGTAAAACGAACCCGAGAAAGATGTAGGACTATGAGTTTTCTCATAGAGTTGAAATATGAATCCGGGACCTTAAGGGATTCATTGTTTGTGAACAACAAAAAGATCTGCATTTCGGGACAATCTAACTCTTGAGGAAGCTCCTTCAAGTCAACGAAGGGAAAGCATATCGCCTTACAACTTTTGAGCTTGTCCTTCGGTAACTCTGCTATCGACTTATCTGTGTCTTTCAACACGAGAAGAGGGTGATCTCTTAAAGCGACCAAGGCAACAAACTCACGGACCAAGTCATGTATCTTGAAATTATAAGCATCTCCATCCTCTAACAGAAGGGAGGAGGCTTGAAGAGCACGAATCCCTGATCTCAAACTCTCTCTAGCTTCTTCCATGTTGTCATCTTCTCGAAAGAGCCCCCAACCCACAGCGTATCTCCCCAAGTTTTCAAGAGAGGGCTTAGAGGTGCCATAAGCAACACAGAGTGCTAACAATGACTTCTCCTTCTCCTTTAAGTTGTTGTAACTCAACTGCAACCTCTCATTTATCACCTCACCGATTCCTTCGTTTTTGGACAACTTAATTTGCTTCAAAACATTCTTACATTCAGATAAACCAGCATGTTTAAAAACTTTTGCCATATGGACGATTAGGAAAGGCAAACCTGCACATTTGTGGAGGGCTTCATCCACCAAGGGTTTGAACTCGTCATCATGAACTTTGTCTCCCACCAGCCTCTCAAACAAACTTTTTGCCTCTTCCTCCTCCAGCTCACCAAGGGAGAAGTCCTTGTCGCAGCCCATTTTAGTTCGCAAAACGTCACGATCTCTTGACGTCAACAACAGCTTGCAACCTATGACCTTGTTGTCATGTCCACAAGGAATGCCGACTGATTTCAAGTCCAGCCCCTTCCACAGGTTGTCCAGTATTATGAGCACCTTCTTGTTCTTCCTCTCCTCGTCTTTCAACCTCTCGTGCAGAAGTTTCGCTCGCCCGCTGATAGTCTCTTTGTTCTTTATGTCGGTAAGGCCCAAGGCGTCCGCAATCTCTCCTTGAATGGTCTTGATGTCTGGATTTTCCGACACGTCGGCCTTAGCGACCCAATCAAACGACTTCTCTTCGCTTATTTTCCTTTCAGCATCAGCTAAAAGGGTGGACTTGCCGACCCCGCCCATCCCATAAACTCCGACCACACTGTTGTTGTTATCAGCAAGAGCGTCCATGATGTTCCTTATGATATGAGCTCTGGATTCGAAGACACCATCGTCCCTAATAGACGTAGAGGCAAAAGCAGCAGGATCGTTGAAGGAGAAGTCCGTCAATTCACTGCATCCCCGAGCGAGTTGCCTTATGTCCTCAATCTTGTCCTTGGCCTTCCGGCTGAACTGATAGCGAAAGTTGGGGTCGGGAAGCGTGCCGTAGCAGCAAGTCTTGCTCGCTTTTTCGAAGTCCCCCAGCAGGTCTCCCGCTTCCTTCAAGACCTTCTCAGCACTTCCCTGCCACTCGATGACGAGATCATAAACACTCCGAAGATTGTTTCTGGCCTCCCGCACAGCATTGTCGATCCTCTCAGCCTCGTACGCCAGCTTCCCGACTTCCTTCTGAAGATCTCGGGCGTATCTCTTGGAGGAGATCACGTATCCGAATTGACGCTTGATGGGAACAACTACCCACTTCAAGACATCCCACGCAATAGAAACGACAGAGTCGACAGACATTTTTTCTTGATTTTTTTTTTGTTCGAGAAAGGAGGAGCGATAAAACAGAGCGAATGATGAAAAAGAGCAGCAGGTAGAGAAAGAGAAGAAGAGGAGGAAGAAGAATGGTTGGGCCGAGGGGAAGAAAGAGCGAAACAGAGCAAGAACAATCAGAGAAGAAGGCAAGGAGATTTGTGTGCAGAAAACGACGACGAATCAATGGGTGAGTCTCGGTACTGGAGCTCCAACGTTTTAAAATTAGGAAGAAAAAAAAGTTCGTTGCAAAATAGAGTTGTTAAGTGAGTATATTGTTTTATTGTAAAAAACAAATGGATTATGCATTCTGCATAATTGGTTAAGAAAAGGGAGTCCCTAATTAAATGGTAAGGTTTTGTTACTTTTGGGGATTTATTCGCATAAAATTGCAATGGATGGAAACCCACTGCAAAACCAAACTCTACAAGTCTTTTAATGGAGAACTTTCGCAAAAATAAGGTTGAACATTCCATCATAAGCAAACTAGTTTGATGTCCTAATTGAGAGCTTTTGCAAATATAATGAATATGATAAAGCAATTAAATAAAAAAATAAAACTAAAAAAAAAAGAGGTAGGCCAGTTCGGGTCGACCCTAAATGCGGTTTTACACTGTTATAGGAGTGATAGTTCAATTTATGATATCAAACAGGGAATCGGCTTTCATAGGATGGATTTAAAGTTCTTGGTTTGAAACATACTTGTCTTGAAACATCACTCCCTAGTAAGAAGATAAAGATAGAAATATAAGTGACATAAATGTAGCGATTTTCTTCTAACAACTACTCTTTTTGCTCCATAAAATGTTCATCTCATTTTTACCTATAGCTTCAATCTCTTTCCCTCCCCCTCACTATGAGGGAAATTGCTGCTTATCTTGCATCATTTTTAACTAGTAGATTATTTGCAATTGACTCTCCTCGTGAAGTAAGTACTGATCGATCAAACTACATAAATCTCTCGTACTATTTGTTGTTCATCATTAATTTTTCTAGTAATATCATTATCTCGCATAGGATTTAAATTGCAAGATCTTTTTATTTCCACGTAATTTTACAATAAAAACCAATTTGGCTAAACATTTATCTATTGGTTTATTTCCACATTGTAGCAAACGTATCTTGTATGCGGTGCTCCACTTGTTAAAGCCATTTCCGAATAATAACCACTTTGGCTGTTCAGCTTTTTCATTAAGCATCTTTACTAAAGGTGAGACTTGAGATGGAGATGGAGATGGGACCCCTCCACTATCTAATGTCTATTGCAATTATTGCATCTTCTGTTCCCGAGCAACGTGCATAGCTCTTTTTCTAGTGGCACACGCACAGCTCTATCATACAAAAGACCACATGACGAACACATTTTTGCATGGATGGTTCAATCATGAGAGTGGGTTAGTAATGCGCGGCTGCTACTTCGGAAATAATAACTTTAATAAGAAGGTCAGAGAACATGAAAGTATAGACTAAGAGCCGCAGAAGGACATAGAAAATTCCAAAACTTATATCCGATGCTCAATTTTGTGCCAAAAATTCTCTATAGATCATTTAAGTGATTTTTTTAAAAACAGCTCTTAAGTCGAAAATACGACGTGGCTTTTTTTTATTAAATTCTTAAGCTGACGTGATTTGTCACGTGTCCAGTCAACATCAAATCTCTAAACGACGTCATCTACTAACTTTTCCCCAAATAAGAACCCTATCACCAAATTGAAAGTGAGACTCAAATTTGAAACCATAACGGCCAATCAAACTGATAATTACACTCTAATACGATTTGCCCCTAAACTTAACTACCCAATCTTGCAAATGGAGGGCAGAGAGCTCTCCGCCTTCAACTCGAGGAGAAATTGTAGGGACTCAAGAGACACTATCCGAGTGCTCGACGAAATTTTCTAAAGAAACTAACAGTAGTTCATTAGCCCGAACTAACGATTCAGACGCTCTGGAGACGCAAACAAGGAGGAGCGATGAGTGAAGATCTTGTAGAGATCATATAGGAGAAAATGAACATGAGTGGGACCACGGAATCACGGAGAGTTTCCTTCGTCTTTTGTTTTATTTATTGATTTGTGGACATGTGTCATTACTTGGATGATGGTCATTAAATTTCCACTAAGCCTAATCTTCTAGAACCTTGACCATGGTGGAATGAAGTCTCATTTCATTTGCTGAATCCCCCAAAATTTCGTGAGCCATCTCCTTCTGCACCTTCATTTTTGTGAGCCACCTCCGATGACCTTTTGGCTGGTCGCCGACCATCACAGGTTAGTTTAACCTGTCCTTAACAATTTCCTGTTGGTTTCGTGATTTTTGGAGGTCTGGTTAATTTATGGTGATATTTGGAAGAAAGTGGATAGATTTTGAGCTAACTGAGGGAGGGCCATGATTCAATCTCTTAGAGGCTTCATTTGGCTCCGAAATATTTATGGAAGTTACACGTCATGTAGTACTAAGTTCACTGAGTTGGGGCTGTTGATTTGGTTACGTTTCGATAGTTTAATTGAGGTGGTTTTTAAGGACAGAATCTGACCGCCGGTTGGTCTGAGATGAAGTGAGCTGGTCGGAGGTCTTGGGAGTGTTATTTAGCTTCGAAATTCATCGTGGGACTATATAACATGTTGATTGAGGTCTTAGCAAGAGGAATTGGTGATAATTTGGAGCTTAAGGTTGATTAGTGGACTATTTATGCAATGAAAGACAGAGCCAGTTTCTGCTCTGTTTTGAATTTGAGTAGTTCGGTTCTATTGGGGGCTGTTCGTGATGTCGCCATGCTCTAAATGTGTTGTTAGGACATACTAGAATGTCCCTTGAGTTGGTAATGAGGTCCACGGTGAGTGGAATTGGAGCTAGATTAAATGAATTGATTGAAACGTCGGATTGTCGCTAAGTCGTTCTGCTGCCCTGTTTTGGACAGCGAAGAAATCGATTGGGAGTCGAGCTTAACGAAGGATTTTTGGTGGAAACTTGCTAGTCGGACGAAGGTGAGTGACCTCTAAACCTTTATTAGGATATTTGGACGCGACTGGACGGTTTCATTGAGGAATTGATGAATTGTTTGATTTATTACGCATGATTGATTGAAAGCTAAGTGGAATTGATGAGGAATAAGCCTTGTGTGCTTGCCGTTATAAAAATTGTTGTTTTCATGGTTACATTGAAATTGTGCTTGGTGGAATGTGTCGCGACCCTCTCGAGGTTCGCCGTGGGCTCTCGAGGACTAATGGGCCGTCCAGTCTGGTCGGACGCAGGCCTCTCCCAAGGCCCGTTACCCAACTCGCAACGGAGGTATGCGTAGTCGACCTTCAGTGTGGTCTAGTGACATGTGCTAAGTGTGCATGCCATGGAGTCGCCACCAATCATTTTTTGGAGGGTATGATTGGACCACCCTATTGAATAGTCGGGAGTTTCTATTCAATTCTACGATAACCAGAGAAATGGGTTCGGGGACTAAGTTACGTCAACTGTCAGAGTTGACGCCCTTTCGGTACCTAAGTTGATTGAATTTTCTGCAATTTTTCTCAAATTTTTTTTTGAATTTTTCCTTAATATTCACTTTTTTTGAATTTTTTTTATTTGATTTTTTTTTATTATAAATTTCCTGAAAATAAGTCCCAACTGAACGGTCCCTAACTCGCCACGTGGCGTCTCGGTGACAATCGAATCATTTTAATTATTGTAAAATTCGAAATTTATTTCTTTTAATGTTAAAAATATTTTTTTTATTCTGAAAATTATCGGATCACGACACGTGGCTCATCTGCAACCATCTAATCTAGCATTTTTTTTATTTTTGTTTTTATAGGACGCAACACAATGCAAAAAAATAATAATAATAATAAAGAAGATATTAAGTCATTATACACCATAAACATAAGCAAAGGAGATGGGATCCGGTGAATTTTACGACGTCGGAGTCCGTCGGTGCTCGTGCAACAATGTGTGGGGGGTATAAACCATCAGCAGGAGGCTCGGCCTTCCGATTCTGGGGTAGCACAATATAATTTACAGAAAATAAATAAATAAAACACATTGGACACCAATAGGAGGCTTAGCCTTCCGATTCTGGGTCTTTTATGCGAAATATAGAAATGCTATGACATAAAGTAAATACATAGCAAATATTTAGACACCAACAGGAGGCTCGGCCTTCCGATTCTGGGTCTTTTATGCGAAATATAGAAATGCTATGACATAAAGTAAATACGCAGCAAATATTTAGACACCAACAGGAGGCTCGGCCTTCCGATTCTGGGTCTTTTATGCGAAATATAGAAATGCTATGACATAAAGTAAATACACAGCAAATATTCAGCAACCTTAAAATTCCAGAACATAGCCTATCATCTTAGGAAGTCATCACCGAAAATTTTACCTTAAAAGGAGTCCAAATGAGTGAGATATGACCACAATACCTCAATTCGCTCGATTTTCGTCGACTGTTTTTCAAAAAATCACCATAATTTAACCAGACCTCGAAAATTCACGAAACCAACGGGAAATTGTTAAGGACATCTTAACTTAACCTGTGATGGTCAGAGGGGGGCGCAAAGGTCTCCGGAAGGGCTGATCGTGGAGGACGACGGCGGCGGCAGAAACTGGTCGTTACAGGGTCAGCAGCGACCTTTGCTCATTCAAACGGCTCCATCGGACGAATGGCTGGGCCAAATGAGCCTTATAATATATCCCTGGAAAGATAAGACGATAAGCTTTCTATTGGAGGTGGTTTCATCTTGACCTGATATTGGACGACGGAGTTATGACCGGAACAGTGAGATGGTTCGGGAAAGGGAGAGGAGAGAGGAAGAAGAAGAAGAAGAAGAAGAAGAGGAAGAGGAAGAGGAGGAGGGGGAAGAGAGAAGGAGATGATGAGGGGGAGGAGATAAATAGGCAGCGGGAAGGAGAGAGGGAGTGGGGAGAGAGAGAGAGAGAAAGAAAAAAAAAATATAATAATAATAAAATAAAAAAATAAAAAAATAAAAAAAGTAAAAATAAAATAAAATAACAAAAAGAGAAGACAAAATCATTAGTCCCCTTTTCCTTTTAAATGATGATGTTTCCCTCCTTTTCCTTTTAATCATTACTAATATTTTTGTCAAATTCAATTTTATGGTGATCAGAGAACACCTAAAATTAAACCTGAATTTTACTATTTATGAGGTTAGAAAATAGATAAAATAAAAATAAAAATAAAAATACCGACTATTTTTATATATCTTTGTGACCTCAAATATTATTTTTCTTGATTTTCTTGATTTTCTTTTTCTTTTTTTTTTCTTTTTTTTGTATTTTTCGAAAAAAATGAAAATTATTTTTTTGGTCAAAATGGTTCATTTAGCTTGGCTAAGGTCACCAAAATTGATTTTTCAATTTTTTCAACTTTTTATGGATTTTCTATGAATTTTCAAAATAAAAATAAAAATAAAAATAAAAATAAATAAAAAAAAGTTGATCAAAATTTAGGTGTCAACAGCTGCCCCTCTTTGAGAGGAATCTCGTTAGAGGTTTCTCTCAAAGATAAGGTGACACCTGAGTCCTGATCGACTCGACTCGGGAAACTAAAGGAAAATGAGTCATGACATCCAATTTTCATGCTTGTCCATGTATGCTCTTTCTTGAAGGGGGAAACATTCATTTGACATGAGAGAGTGAGATAATAGAGAGACATACCTGCCACTTACTTGTTCGATGTTTGTACGATTTTCGCGGTGTTTGATGGATTCAAGAGAATTTCTAGGAACTCATTACTAGAGTATCCTAGAGAGGTTAAGCTCTGACCCGTATGGTAGGTCAAACCATAATGAGATTCATAACTGATAGGAATCTAAGGAAGACGCGTCCCATTTGAGATTTGCCAATGATTTTGATCCGTATGGTGGATTGGACCATTGAGTTGACCATTTAAGTGATTTTCACTATTGGATTGACCCTTCAGGCGGTTTCTACCTTTGATTGACCCTTCAGGCGGTTTCTACCATTATTTTGACCCTTCAGGCGGTTTCTACCTTGTGTTGACCCTTCAGGCGGTATCTACCCTCATTTTGACCCTTCAGGCGGTATCTACCTTGTGTTGACCCTTCAGGCGGTTTCTACCATGAGTTGACCCTTCATGCGGTATCTACCATAGTTTTGCTTTGAAAAGGGGTCTCATGACGAGCCACGTCCGATGAGACTGCCTGATTTTTGAAAAGAGGTCTCATGACGAGGGTTCTCCACGTCCGATGAGACTGATTGAATTTTGAAAAGGGGTCTCATGACGAGGGTTCTCCACGTCCGATGAGACTGTTTGATATTTTTGAAAAGGGGTCCTAGGACGAGGGTTCTCCACGTCAAGTTAGGACTGCTTGATTTTTGAAAAGAGGTCCTAGGACGAGGGTTCTCCACGTCTGCTGGGACTGCTTGATTTTTTTTTTTTTAGAAGGGGTCTCATGACGAGGGTTCTCCACGTCCGATGAGACTGCCTGATTTTTGAAAAGGGGTCTCATGACGAGGGTTCTCCACGTCCGATGAGACTGTTTCTTTTAAAAGGGTTTTTCTTCCCCCCTTTTTTAGAGATTCCGAAGTTTGTCGGGAATTCAGTTTTGAAGCAGTGAAAGATTTTATTTTGGCAAAAATTTCACTGGTACGCTGATGATGCGGGAAGTGACTTTTCTGGGAGCTGGGTTCTCCAGGTATCCTGCAGAAAAATAGATTTGTACGTTCTTCTCTTCAGAGCGAGGCCTTCTTCTGGGAGATTGGCGTCTCTAATGGATCCTGCAGAAGTTCGAGCCTGAAAAATTTTTCTTCACCAAGAAAACGTTAGCAATCTTTGGGAAGACGACGGTTGTCCATCTGACAAAACCGTATGATTTAAGTTTTAATCATGAAATGTGCATTTTGATGCCGGAGGCTGTCCAAAGCATTCTTGCAACATGCAGATGTGATCACAAATTCCTTGCATGGAAAATCCGGATCAACAGTTTGAAAATTCCAAAAAGAGTTTGTTCAAAACATCAATTGGAATATTTCTCGACAAGGAGGTCTTCTCACCTGTTTTGAGATAGTGGTTTTTATAGGGGATGCACTCAATTCCCTACTAACCTGTGCCCAGGTTTTAGGCTCATTCGCAGCGCATACATTTTGATCGGTCGGGAGGTCTTCCACGGGACCGTAATGTTAGGCTTGGTTATTAATCTTCAAGGGGGACCCGCCTTGGAGTCGAGGCCATTGAATAAAAATTTTCATCATCTGTTTCGGGTTTACAAGTCAAGAACCCTGCAAAATGATAAAGAAATAGTCTTGCTCGTACTTCTTCGAGCTAAGCTATATGTTAACCCAAGTGTCTTAGTCAGAGAAGACTGTTTCAGGGTTATGATGTTGGTAGGATTGGGGACCGAAAAAGGCTTGTTTTTGGCCCAGAATTCATGACGAGTTTGACATTGGTGATCATTGCTGATTTGCCTCCTGTCATTTCCTTTTTGCATCTGTAGTCTTTGAGGTGCGCAACCGATTTTGAGGTGTGCACCAGCTCTTTAGAGAGCGTCTCTTGTTGCATTCAGAGACCGACTCTCTCTATGTCTTTGTTCTGTGTTTGGCAGCATTTAGGGAGTAGTCTTTTTTGGATTTGGCTCCTTCAAGAATTTCCTCTTTTCGCCTCCAGGCTTCATTGTGGATCAATCAGACAACTTACACGAGCATCGGCCTTGCTTTTACCAGGCACTTTGCTTTTTCTTGATGCTGGGGATTTTCTTCGTCCTCATTTTCCTTTTGAAATCCCGATTTTCTCATCTTCGATAGATCATGTTAGACATATGATCGAAAGTCTAAACATGCTTTAAGCATTAGCCTAGGAATTCCTTTGTAATCCCTAAGTCTCGAACTCCTCCGTTTCTGAAGTGATGATGTATCCGTCTTGGAATGTGCAATGATCACCAACGGGTTTATGAAATAATTCGGCAGGCTTAACTTGGTTGTGCAAAGGGTAAAGGTGTGTGGGATAGAGAAATGAATGCTTCTCGTCATCCCATAGCATTTGGATTACCATATAAACAGCACACAAAGATTAATGTTAGTCCGAGCAAGAAAATTTCTAACCATTTTCTCCTGATGTTGCTGGACTCATCTCCATTTTGCCCCGATGTGGGGTGGTTCTTGACAGGGTTAAGAATGAAAAACGTCGTTCAAAGGGGTTTATCAACGGTCACCTGTAGTGTTTGGGGATATGAAACGAATGCCTCTGTCGTCCCAACCCATGTAATCGCTGCAAATGGTCCCTACCATCGTAGACCCAGATTTTGCTATCTGCCCACTCCACTCATCTCTCAAGTGTGTGTTGGACATGTTTGGATTAGGCTCGCCTTTCTTTTGAGTAAATTTCCTTTTGAATGATTTGACAAATAATGATATTTGGAAAAATTCACTCCTTCTTTCCCAAAATTTATCCATTGAGGGGATCTTGTGATGTATCGTGCATGTTTTATTCATGCTTTGGGCAACCTCCCGATTTAAATCATGAACATCGATGCATTGGATAATTTTCATGACGACTGAAAGGATTTTAACATTCTTTATCTCCAGCTAACTGGGAAAGGGATACTTACCTACCTGTTGCGGCTGCAGACCCCCTAACAAGTAGTACGTGGGATGTAAAAACTTGTTCGTCTCCAAGGCGACTCCCCTGTAAAAAAAAACAAACAATAAGTGTCAGTTTGCGTTCCAAAATTCAAGACAAATTGGAACGATACCGCCTTGTTCTTGCTTGGTGTTTTCATTTGAACACAAACGCGCGGCTTGCAGAAATTGGCCATCTATATTGTGGCCACGATTCCTCCGTTTGGTTGGCGATGAATCATTCTCAAGGATTTGCCCCATAGGAAATCCATTTGTGTTTTTGGGCGCATTCCAGCGTCACTCTTCATAGTTCCTCCACTTGATCAAAGACCCTTCCTTGGAGTGCTGACTCCCAAGGTTAATAATTTTATTCGCCTCCTCATTGGCGAGTTCTTTTCTTTTGTGGCTTTTGGCGCCAACGACTTCCTGTTAAATGAGGAAAACTCATGTTAAGCATGGGATTTATGGAGATCAAATTGAAACGATACAAAGTTACCGCCTCTAGGTTTGTATCATGGGGTTTATTTCTGATGCAGATAACTCTGTCATTGCGTCTACGGATTTTGCCAGAGAAGAAACGTCTTTCTTTGCCCAGGGCAAAATTGATTCGCATGCCCCAGTCATGCCTTAACGCTTTCCGCTTTTGTTGGAGATTTCTAATCTCATCTGAAGGAGTCCATGCACCTGCATGTGAAGAAATAGACGTGGGTTTTTATCTGACTTCATTTGAAATTTCTGAAAAGAGGTACTCCCTCCGAAGTTTCGTCCTTTCGTGCCTTTCGAGCAATTTGCCCCGGTGAGGCCGGTTTCGCTGTTTGTCCTCTTTGGATTTGATGACCCTGGTCTGTTGCACTTTTAGGGGGGATCATGAGAGTTTGCCCCTGGCTGGGCTTCTCGGAGAAAAGGGAGAGACTTGCTCCCACGAGTTTTGCCAATCCTGGTCATCTATGAATTCGTGCTTTTCATTCTATTCAAAGAAGGTATTGATAAAACTTGAGATTTTCTTTTCAAGCATTCCTTTCATAGAGATTTTCAGGTGATGAGAAACTTTTTCAGGTTTTCTCAAAGATTTTGTTCACAAATTGAGCCATTAGAACGCTCTTGAAAACATTGAGTCAGACTTATGTTATGAAAAGGGGTACTCCTTGTTTCGTCATTTGGAAGCACCGCCATCTGATTCCCCTGCTTTTGATCGTCGCTGGAATGGATGGCTCCGCATCGTTTTATTCCCCATTTAGGAGGGAAGCTCCTCCTCGGGAACCTGAGTTATTTAACAACTGCTATGTATGCTTGGAATGGCATGCTTGAAGTGTCACAAAGACGGTTATAAAATAGAGAAAGTTCATGTAATGATAAACTTCTTTGAGAGACGTCTTAAGAAAAATTGAAAGGGTAGGATGGGAGCTAGCCCTCATATCATTTGGCATCCTCGCATCCCAAAACTTTGCAAACCAGGAGACATGTGAGAAATCAGGTGTCGCGACCCGTCCGAAAGCGGACGCGGCTAATGGATTACCGATCGCGGGTCTTGGATCGGCGCGGGCCCTCCCAGGCCCATACCAAATCGCGGCGGGAGTATTTTTCAAAGGGATTCGACGATAACAGTCGATCGCTTTCGACCTTAGTGTGGTCGTGGTGGCATGTGCAACTTGTGCATGCATTTGGAGTCGCCACCGGTCTTTCTTGGAGGGTAGACCGGAAACCTTATTGACCGATTGGGAGAGATCGATCAATTCTGCGGAACCAGAGATTTTGAGTTCGGGGACTTGGTTACGTTGATGTCATTACCAACGCCCTTTCGGTACCTAACGCGAGTGATTTTCCCTAACTAGGATTTCATGCAGGCGCAATTTTGGGTGAGGTAAGTCTGACTTTGCACATTAACCAGTTTAACATGCTCACGTAATCATAAAAAAAAATAGATGTCAATCACATAAACATCTATCCTACGTGGTGATCATGGAATTATGATTTAATGGGTCTCGAGCCAATGAGACCACATTTAATCATTTTAATATTTTAATAACGGAGAGCCGCTCTCCTCTTCTTCTCGGTTTCTTGAACTCTTCAAGAATCGGGCCCCAAAGAGCTCGCCGACTTAAAAGGCTCCTCCACGTAATCCTCGTAGCATTTACATCAACAATTGACTATGCTAAAAATAAAGATTACATGAAAAATAAAAGGAGTACGCAGCCTCCATTTAATAATTACAACCCCAAATATATAAATAATCACCATACATTCATACATACATCAATCACATTGATTAGGGATTTTTCCATGATCACCACCCTTCCACGTAAGTAATAAATTCACAATTTAAAACTTAGGAAGGCACAATAAAAATTCTACGTTGAATCATATTCAGAATTTTTACGTAAAATAAGATAGCCATAAATTTTCGATTCAAAATTGATTTAGTCTCAATTTTTGCTACGTTGATTAATTTATCATATAAAATAATCAACCTCCATTAGCCATGTAAGACGAACAATTCGTTAATACATATTGGCCATAGTATTGCAAAAATTGCAAAAAATCAATTAAATGCACGAAAACACCTAAGGATCGGCTCTGATACCACTGTTGGGATCCACGTAACACGTAGCGGAAATAAATAACAACCCATACATGTATCTCCAGAGGCGTACTTCGTGCATTTCAATCGAAAAAAATCACAAAGCCTCAAAGGGAGTAAATGGATTACATCTCGTAGCGTGCTTGAACGGAGGTGTCGGTTCGATGTTCTTCGATCTCAGCCTCCACAAGTGTTAGGCATCTAGTTCGGACGCACCACCAATTGACGAACGGGGAGACGACTAATAATTCCACAACAATTGTGCTAGCAATATGCGGAATCAATATTCCGAACTTAGTATATTTTGCTTACTCAAGATTATGAGAATATAGAGAGTGTTTGTGTTCTTCTCTCTAAGCTCTCAAAAATTTGCACACTCTACAAAATGTCTCTCTCTTCAACCTCAAAACTCTTGCCATCCTTTTATAGCCAAAAATACCTTCCAATAAATTGTATTTAAAAATAGCACTAACAATTATAAATTCTATCTAAAAATAGCAATCACAAATAAATGACATTTAAAAATAGCACTAACAATAGCACTCACAATTTATAATACAAAAATGCTATTTAAAAATAGCACTAACAATAGCACTCACAATTTATAATACAAAAATGTTATTTAAAAATAGCACTAACAATTATAAATTCTATCTAATAATAGCACTCACAATTTATGATAAATAAATGACATTTAAAAATAGCACTAACAATAGCACTCACAATTTATAATACAAAAATGCTATTTAAAAATAGCACTAACAATAGCACTCACAATTTATAATACAAAAATATTATTTAAAAATAGCACTAACAATAGCACTCACAATACAAAAATGCTATTAAAAAAACATTAACAAAGGTGTTAAAAATAATAACCATTATTATTATTACAAGAGTTAAAGAGGTTACCAAACAGTACAAATACGCATAACGTATAAATACGTATGACATATAAATACGTAGAGCATACGTATACATCCGTGAAACCGGGGACTAATTGAAACAAAAATGTGCAATTAAGCCCTTTTGGTAAAAATTGATTAAATTAGAGGGCAAATTGACCCAATTGCACTTCGAGACTTTAAAATCCAATGTCATAGCTTAGAAAAGTGAGAATTGAAAATTAAAAGACTCGAAAAGGAATTTTTTAGGCACGGTTCGGGTTTATGTTTGTGAAGGAACATAGTGATCCGAGCCGAATTTTTGAGACTTAAAGTGACACACTTGAATAGGAAATTAAAACAAAATTATTGAATATTTTTGTGTATTTGTCTGACCACGGATGGTATTTTTCTGATTTTTTTGGTATTTTTAATAATTAAATAAATTCGAAAAACTATTAAAAATTACGAAAAATATTTTTTGTTCAAAATTGGTTCTTGAGGCTAGGCCAAGGCTTCCAAAGTTGATTTTGCAATTTTATGATTTTGTTTGCTATTTTTAATTAATTTTTTAAAAAATGAAAATCACAATAATAGATTGGTCAAAAATCAGGTGTCAACAGCTGCCCCTCTTTGAGAGGAATCTCATTAGAGGTTTCTCTCAAAGATAAGATGGCACCTGATTTCTAACCGACTCAACCGGGAAAATGAAAGAAGAAATGCTATGACATCGGATCCTTAAGACTCTTGATAAAGCTCGAATTAATCCTCGGTTTGCTCTAACAATTTGAACATGGGCCGGAGTGAGAGAGGCTTACCTGAAGCTCACCTGTCGGATGCTGCCGGTTGCGAAGACTTTCAAGAAGATGCCTAGGACTCGTCATTCAGAATATCCTAGGGAGATTAAGCTCTGACCTGTATGGTAGATCATACCATGGTGGGATTCCTAACTGGTAGGAACCTAAGGAAGGCGTATCCCACTCTTTGGGATTTGCCAAGAAGTTTGATCTGTATGGTGGATCGGACATTTGTGTTGATCCTTACGGCGGTATTTACCAATGAGTTGACCCTTATGGCGGTTTCTACCTTATTTGACCCTTATGGCGGTATCTACCGTCAAGTTTAGTTTGACCCTTATGGCGGCTTCTACTTTTGGCTGACCCTTCAGGCGGTTTCTACCTTGAGTTGACCCTTCAGGCGGTTTCTACCTTTGGTTGACCCTTCAGGCGGTTTCTACCTTGAGTTGACCCTTCAGGCGGTTTCTACCATTGGTTGACCCTTCAGGCGGTTTCTACCTTGAGTTGACCCTTCAGGCGGTATCTACCATAGTTTTGACCCTTCAGGCGGTTTCTACCTTGGATTGACCCTTCAGGCGGTATCTACCTTGTGTTGACCCTTCAGGCGGTATCTACCATCATTTTGACCCTTCAGGCGGTATCTACCTTAGTTTTGACCCTTCAGGCGGTTTCTACCTTGGATTGACCCTTCAAGCGGTATCTACCTTGAGTTGACCCTTCAGGCGGTTTCTACCATGAATTGACCCTTCAGGCGGTTTCTACCTTGGTTTGACCCTTCAGGCGGTATCTACCTTGTGTTGACCCTTCAGGCGGTATCTACCATCATTTTGACCCTTCAGGCGGTATCTACCTTGTGTTGACCCTTCAAGCGGTTTCTACCATGGGTTTGACCCTTCAGGCGGTATCTACCTTGAGTTGACCCTTCAGGCGGTTTCTACCATGAATTGACCCTTCAGGCGGTTTCTACCTTGGTTTGACCCTTCAGGCGGTATCTACCTTGTGTTGACCCTTCAGGCGGTATCTACCATCATTTTGACCCTTCAGGCGGTATCTACCTTGTGTTGACCCTTCAGGCGGTTTCTACCATGGGTTTGACCCTTCAGGCGGTATCTACCATATATTGACCCTTCAGGCGGTTTCTACCATTGTTTTGACCCTTCAGGCGGTTTCTACCTTGTGTTGCTTTGAAAATGGGTCTCATGACGAGGGTTCTCCACGTCCGATGAGACTGCCTAAATTTTGAGAAGGGGTCTCATGACGAGGGTTCTCCACGTCCGATGAGACTGCCTGAATTTTGAAAAGGGGTCTCATGACGAGGGTTCTCCACGTCCGATGAGACTGCTTGATTTTTTAAAAAGGGTCCCGGGACGAGGGTTCTCCACGTCTGCTGGGATTGCTTGATTTTTTGGAAAGAGATCTCATGACGAGGGTTCTCCATGTCCGATGAGACTGCCTGAATTTTGAAAATGGGTCTCATGACGAGGGTTCTCCACGTCCGATGAGACTGTTTGATATTTTTGAAAAGGGGTCACTTCCTCACCCCTTCTTTTGAAAGATCCCAAAATTTGTCGGGAATTCAGTTTTGAAGCAGTGAAAGATTTTATTTTGACAAAGTTTCACTTGGGTCTGTTGAGGCGACATTCTGGGGGGCTGGGTTCTCCAGGTATCCTGCAGAAAGTTCAAACCTGAAAGATTTTTCTTCACCAAGAAAATGTTAATAATCTTTGGGAAGACAATAATTGTCCAATTGAAAAAAATTTATGACTTAAGTTTTAGTCATGAAATGCGCATTTTGATGCTGGAGGTTATCCAAAGCATTCTTACAACATGCAAATGTGATCACAAATTCCTTGCATGGAAAATCTGGATCAACAGTTTGAAAATTCCAAAAAGAGTTTGTTCAAAACATCAATTGGAATATTTCTCGACAATGAGGTCTCCTCACTTGTTTTGAGGTAATGATTTTTATAGGGGATGCACTCGATTCCCTACTAACCTGTGCCTAGGTTTTAGGCTCATTCGCAGCGCATACATTTTGATCGGTCGGGAGGTCTTCCACGGGACCGTAATGTTGGGCTTGGATATTGGTCTTCAAGGGGGACCCGCTTTGGAGTCGAGGCTATTGAATGAAAGTTTTCATTATCTGCTCTGGGTTTACAAGTCAAGAACCCTGCAAAATGAGAAAGAAATAGTCTTGCTCGTACTTCTTTGAGCTAAGCTATACGTTAACCCAAGTGTCTTAGTCAGAGAAGACTGCTTCGGGGTTGTAATATTGATAGGATTGGGGGACCGAAAAAGGATTATTTTTGGCCCAGAATTCTTGAAGGGTTTGACATTGGTGATCATTGCAGATTTGACACATGTCCTTTCCTTTCTGCATCTTTAGTCTTTGAGATGTACAACCGATTTTGAGGTGTGCACCAACTCTTTAGAGAGCATCTCTTGTTGCATTCAGAGAACGATAACTCTCTCTATGTCTTTGCTCCGCGCTTGACACCATTTGGGGAGTAGCCTTTTTGATCTGACTCCCTTAGGAATTTTCTTTTTTCTTCAATCCTCCGAACTTTACTGGGGATGTTTTGAATAGGCATCGGCCTTGCTTTTACCAGGCTCTTTGCTTTTTTTTTTTCTTGATGCCTAGGGATTTTTATCTTTTGTTGAAATCCCGCCTTTTCTTTTCCTTTGGAACTATGATGTTCAGAAAATTGTGCTAGATATACAACTTGAATCATAGCACACTTGAACGCCAATATGAAATTTTTCTATAAATCCCATCTCTTGGATTCTTCCGTTCTTGGAGTGATGCAGTTTCCATCTTGAAACATGCCATGATCACCAACAGGGGTTTATGAAATGAATTTGCAGGCTCAACTTGGCTGTACAAAGGATATGGTGTGTGGGATAGAGAAATGAATGCTTCTCGTCATCCTATGGCACTTGGATTACCATATAAACATCACACAAAGATTAATGTTAGTCCGAGCAAGAAAATTTCTAACCATTTTCTCCTGATGCTGCTGGACTCACCTCCATTTTGCCCCGATGTGGGGTGGTTCTTGACAGGGTTAAGAATGAAAAGCGTCGTTCAAAGGGGTTTATCAACGGTCACCTGTAGTGTTTGGGGATATGAAACGAATGCCTCCGTCGTCCCAACCCATGTAATCGCTGCAAATGGTCCCTACCTCCGTAGACCCAGATTTTGCTATCTGCCCACTCCACTCATCTCTCAAGTGTGTGTTGGACATGTTTGGATTAGATTTTCGCCTCTCGTCTGAGAAAACATCCTTTTGAAAGTTTTGAACTTTTGATTGGAAAAAATTTCTTTCATTTTCTCCAAAAATTTTACCCGCCAAGGGGATTTTAAGATGCACTATGCATGTCCTTATTCATGTTCAGACAACCTCCTGTTTTAAAACATGAATGCCAATGAAGTTTGAATTCTATGTCTTTTCTAGACATCAGATTCTGAAGGCTTTTCTTTTCTTCTTTGTTTTTTTATTCAACATCTTTAGTGGATTGGGGAAAGGGATACTTACCTGTCCCCAGAGGCTGGAGATCCCTGAAAATGCGGAAGAAACATGTTATTGTACGTTCACGAATTTTTCAAAAAATTAGAACGATACAATTTACCCTTGGTCATGTATTTCCAACGGGTAATACATGGGATGTGAAAACCCGTTTTGCCCTGATGGCAAGCCCCTGTCAAAAACAAACAATAAGTGTCAGTTTGTGTTCCAAAATTCAAGACCAATTGGAACGATACCGCATTGTTCTTGCTTGGCGTTTTCATTTGAACACAAACGCGCGGCTTGCAGAATCTGGCCCTCTATCTTGTGGTCCTGATCCCTCCGTTTGGTTGGCGATGAATCATTCTCAAGGATTTGCCCCAGAGGAGATCCATTTGTGTTTTTGGGCGCATTCCAGCGCCATTCTTCAAGGTTCCTTTTATTCAAGGAAAAAAAGAAAATCTTATCAAAATGCATGTCAAAGCACGGGACGTAGGAGCGACACTTTTTACCCTCCACTAGGTCTTATAATCAAAGACCATTTCTTGGAGTGCTGACTCCCAAGGTCAATAGCTTTATTCGCCTCCTCGTTGGCGAGTTCTTTTCTTTTGAGGCTTTCGGTGCCAACGACTCCCTGTTAAATGAGTAAAAACTCATGTTAGGCATGTGGTCTTCGAAGACCAAAATGGAACGATACAAGGTTACCGTTCACCCATATTCGTATCTTGGGTTTAATTCTGATGTGGACGACTCTACAGTTGCGTCCATTGATTTTGCCAGAGAATAAACGTTATTCTTTGTCCGGCGCACAAATGATTCGCTTGCCCCAATTGGGCGTGATTTGTCGTAGCTAGGTGACGCTTGCCCCAGCTAACTCCCTTTTGCATTTTGCTGCATTGACGCATTCAGGCTATTTGACATCCGCAAAAATGGGTTTACTCGTGATTGAGTACTTCAACAACCTGCGCGATGAAAGGAGTGAAAGAGTCAATCACCGCGTAAGGAGCTTTAATTGAAACGATTACGGATTTACTATCCCCGCTCTGGTCACTTCTGGCATCCAAGATGCTGGAAATTTTTCAGTGGTCCCATTCATTTTTGTCATCACCTGCAAGAATGGAAAACCATATCAACTCGTGAACCGGTCAATCCGATTTGGAACGGATACAACTTTTTCGACTTAGGGAGAGTCGATCCAAATTAGGTTGCCCCAGCTTCACGTTGTCTACTTAAGGCTCATCACAATAAATCCATCTTGTTTTTGCAAACCCAATGGGTGATGCCCGATGAAGGTGCACTCCTTTCCATTTTGTAGGGAAGGCAAGCTCCCTTTTGTTGGTCTTTAACCATCTTATCCTGAGAGGAAGAGATATGAAATATTATGTCATTATCTGATTGAAAATCAATTAGGAATGACACGTCCTTATCCTTGATTCGGTTGCCCGGTCAAGAGGCATTTGCCCTCGTCAGTTGACTCTCCAAGGTGGTCCAGCGCTTTTCCATGCCATCCTGGTTCGTTTCAACTCGCGATTGATTCTTCACACAAGTTTTTGGATTTTGATTCATAAGCGGCGCTGAATGACCTTTTGGTTTCGAGGTGTACCAATCATTCACATACATACGCATGAGACCAGTGAGGTTTGGCTCTAAGAATCAAGATAGGGTTTGTAACCTAAGGCCAAGGCTCCCACCTCGAGTTCTAGAAAGGGTAGATTCCATTGCACAACTATCGTTGCATTGGGACCCAATCCATAATTCGAAATGAGCGGAATTGAAAAGTGGATTACCCCGTGTTTTTCCTCACGGAGATTCCATTTTTAATCCCTTATATTGTTTTCCTATAGGCGGCGCCCGGGGTTTTAGGCGCGATTGTGTGTGTTCATGTGTTGTGAGTATCACAATGCAAGTCATGCACAACAGTTTATCAATCGGCGCTTCAAATCATCCATACAACATACATTCCTACGCCAACCTGCATAAGACAATGTTAATCACGGACTACACCCCTTATCTCTCCAATCTGCAAAAACAT
Organism: Rhodomyrtus psidioides; assembly: GCA_021437785.1. NCBI lineage: Eukaryota > Viridiplantae > Streptophyta > Magnoliopsida > Myrtales > Myrtaceae > Rhodomyrtus > Rhodomyrtus psidioides. Next base: position 12,353,510 of record JAILYB010000003.1, on the reverse strand, counting down.
ATAACACCTACCATGAGCGGACTTACCTCACCTTCAAGAGCGCCTGCAGGGTTAGAAAAATCACTCAGCGTTTTAATTACGGCCTAAGTCCACTTGAGGTCTAGAACCATAGGTTCTAGAACAAGATCCCCAGCGGAGTCGCCAGCTGTCGCGACCCGTCCGAAAGCGGACGCGGCTAATGGATTACCGATCGCGGGTCTTGGATCGGCGCGGGCCCTCCCAGGCCCATACCAAATCGCGGCGGGAGTATTTTTCAAAGGGATTCGACGATAACAGTCGATCGCTTTCGACCTTAGTGTGGTCGTGGTGGCATGTGCAACTTGTGCATGCATTTGGAGTCTCCACCGGTCTTTCTTGGAGGGTAGACCGGAAACCTTATTGACCGATTGGGAGAGATCGATCAATTCTGCGGAACCAGAGATTTTGAGTTCGGGGACTTGGTTACGTTGATGTCATTACCAACGCCCTTTCGGTACCTAACGCGAGTGATTTTCCCTAACTAGGATTTCATGCAGGCGCAATTTTGGGTGAGGTAAGTCTGACTTTGCACATTAACCAGTTTAACATGCTCACGTAATCATAAAAAAAAATAGATGTCAATCACATAAACATCTATCCTACGTGGTGATCATGGAATTATGATTTAATGGGTCTCGAGCCAATGAGACCACATTTAATCATTTTAATATTTTAATAACGGAGAGCCGCTCTTCTCTTCTTCTCGGTTTCTTGAACTCTTCAAGAATCGGGCCCCAAAGAGCTCGCCGACTTAAAAGGCTCCTCCACGTAATCCTCGTAGCATTTACATCAACAATTGACTATGCTAAAAATAAAGATTACATGAAAAATAAAAGGAGTACGCAGCCTCCATTTAATAATTACAACCCCAAATATATAAATAATCACCATACATTCATACATACATCAATCACATTGATTAGGGATTTTTCCATGATCACCACCCTTCCACGTAAGTAATAAATTCACAATTTAAAACTTAGGAAGGCACAATAAAAATTCTACGTTGAATCATATTCAGAATTTTTACGTAAAATAAGATAGCCATAAATTTTCGATTCAAAATTGATTTAGTCTCAATTTTTGCTACGTTGATTAATTTATCATATAAAATAATCAACCTCCATTAGCCATGTAAGACGAACAATTCGTTAATACATATTGGCCATAGTATTGCAAAAATTACAAAAAATCAATTAAATGCACGAAAACACCTAAGGATCGGCTCTGATACCACTGTTGGGATCCACGTAACACGTAGCGGAAATAAATAACAACCCATACATGTATCTCCAGAGGCGTACTTCGTGCATTTCAATCGAAAAAAATCACAAAGCCTCAAAGGGAGTAAATGGATTACATCTCGTAGCGTGCTTGAACGGAGGTGTCGGTTCGATGTTCTTCGATCTCAGCCTCCACAAGTGTTAGGCATCTAGTTCGGACGCACCACCAATTGACGAACGGGGAGACGACTAATAACTCCACAACAATTGTGCTAGCAATATGCGGAATCAATATTCCGAACTTAGTATATTTTGCTTACTCAAGATTATGAGAATATAGAGAGTGTTTGTGTTCTTCTCTCTAAGCTCTCAAAAATTTGCACACTCTACAAAATGTCTCTCTCTTCAACCTCAAAACTCTTGCCATCCTTTTATAGCCAAAAATACCTTCCAATAAATTGTATTTAAAAATAGCACTAACAATTATAAATTCTATCTAAAAATAGCAATCACAAATAAATGACATTTAAAAATAGCACTAACAATAGAACTCACAATTTATAATACAAAAATGCTATTTAAAAATAGCACTAACAATAGCACTCACAATTTATAATACAAAAATGTTATTTAAAAATAGCACTAACAATTATAAATTCTATCTAATAATAGCACTCACAATTTATGATAAATAAATGACATTTAAAAATAGCACTAACAATAGCACTCACAATTTATAATACAAAAATATTATTTAAAAATAGCACTAACAATAGCACTCACAATACAAAAATGCTATTAAAAAAGCATTAACAAAGGTGTTAAAAATAATAACCATTATTATTATTACAAGAGTTAAAGAGGTTACCAAACAGTACAAATACGCATAACGTATAAATACGTATGACATATAAATACGTAGAGCATACGTATACATCCGTGAAACCGGGGACTAATTGAAACAAAAATGTGCAATTAAGCCCTTTTGGTAAAAATTGATTAAATTAGAGGGCAAATTGACCCAATTGCACTTCGAGACTTTAAAATCCAATGTCATAGCTTAGAAAAGTGAGAATTGAAAATTAAAAGACTCGAAAAGGAATTTTTTAGGCACGGTTCGGGTTTATGTTTGTGAAGGAACATAGTGATCCGAGCCGAATTTTTGAGACTTAAAGTGACACACTTGAATAGGAAATTAAAACAAAATTATTGAATATTTTTGTGTATTTTTCTGACCACGGATGGTATTTTTCTGATTTTTTTGGTATTTTTAATAATTAAATAAATTCGAAAAACTATTAAAAATTACGAAAAATATTTTTTGTTCAAAATTGGTTCTTGAGGCTAGGCCAAGGCTTCCAAAGTTGATTTTGCAATTTTATGATTTTGTTTGCTATTTTTAATTAATTTTTTAAAAAATGAAAATCACAATAATAGATTGGTCAAAAATCAGGTGTCAACATCAGGTCTCAGATTTTTTTTCTCCTTCTTTTTTTTTTCTTTTTTTTTTCGTCATTGACCGATTTGTGGCTCCCACACGTCCCCTTTTTTTGGATTTTGGATTTTTTTTTTTTTGATGAATTTTTTTGTTTTTTGTTTTTTTGTTGTTTTTTTTATACTTATATTACAATACAACACGTAAGAAAAAGCCCGAGGCACCTAATGTGGATTTAGATGCGTCGAAGAGAGACAGATATCTCTTTACTCCATGGTAGGAGCGTCGCCGTCGAGTGATTTGACAAAATCTCCCAAAGACAAGCTGGTCAAATCAAGTTCCTCCGATGTCGTTTCTATCCCCTCGTCCTTCGACCATTTGGAATCCTTGGAGAAGAACCGGTCGAACTTGTTGTCGAAGATCACCCCCACGGTTTGGTGATCAGGAAGTGAATTATTTTGCACGTTCGGCTCTGTTTTGTCGAATTCAAGGATGCAATTATCGATAAGGGCTTGCACCTTGTGCTTCAAAACAATACAATTGTCTACGTTATGGCCCTTCTCTCCCATGTGATAGGCACATGACTGGCTTTCATCGTACCCGTTAAACTTCACCGGATTCGGCCTTGGAGGCTCTTTAGCCACTAAGTGCTCCTCTAGTAACATAGGAAGTAATTTCGATAACGGCCTTGGCAGGGGGGTGAACTGCTTGGGAGGCAACTTCCTCCTTAGTTCATATGGTTTCTGTACCGACATCGACGAGTTTCCTTGCACCGTACTCGAATTGGAGAACTGCTTAGGGTTGGGTGGGTTTGGTACGAAGGCCACATCAACTTCAGCCCTTCGGGCTGGATATTGGCGTCTTGTTGCGATTTCTGATGCTTTCCTTTCCCTCATCGCCCATTCCAGCCTTTCTGCGATTTTTATGAGGTGTACAAATGTTTGACAACCAGATGTGTTCAGCCTATCGAAATACTCGTAAGGCAACGCTCTTAAGAAAAGGTCGACCAGCTCGTCCTCTGGAATGGACGGTTTGACTTGTGTTGCTAAGGCCCGCCATCTTTGAGCGTAGGCGCGGATTGCCTCATTCTTCCCTTTTGTGGTCCTCAGCAATTCTTCTCTGGAAAGGGCTGTAGCAGTATTGAACTTATATTGATGTAAAAAGTCCTCCGCCAGGTCTTCCCATCCATCATAATCCTCCAAATCTAATTCGATGAACCAAGCCAGAGCAGCACCCGCCAGACTCTCTTGAAATGTGTTCATCAGCAATGGAACGTAGTAAGAAAAAAGTGCCATTTTGCGTAGGTAATATTTTAAGTGGGCTCGGGGGCAGCTCGTCCCGTTGTATTTTCTGACGAAATCGGGTTCTTTATAGTCTGACGGCGCTTCAATTTTTACAAATGGTGATATCTTGTCAAATCGAGCCAACTCATATCCTTGGCTGCTTAGGCATTCCTCTATCTTTGCTAGCCTCTTTGCGCCTTCTTCGATTTTGCCCGGGGGTTTCTCCTTTTTGTCTTTTTCTAGGTCGATGACTACAGACGCGGCCTTCGGTAGTGCATCAGCTACTAAAAATTGATTAACATTCTCGGCCACGTTCTCTTCCCGAGTTCGCGCCACATTCGAAGCATTGGGGGGTGCGGGCGGAGCATCCTGGCTGAGGTCATGATTTCTTTCTTGTGCAGCCACCATCATGGCTTTCATTTCTGCGAGCATGGTGGCCATTGACACCATCTGACCTTCCAAACTATTCACGCGAGATCCCAACTCCTCTTGCTCCATTCTGGCTCGGAGACGAGTTATAATACGAGTTATTCTTGGTTCCGTGATTAAAGCTACCTGCCCTGTGGTAGGTAGAAAGGCGTGTTAGCATATGGAAAAAAGTTATACTGAGTTCAAAGGGTGAAAGGAATGATACTTACAGACCTTTTGAAGGGGGTAAGACATGTCAAACACATCGATCATGCGAATGTAAACTTGTGAAGTTTTGACACCTAAATGGTGGGGTTCCTGAGGCTTAAAGGCTCCCACCTCGAGTTCTAGAAAGGGTAGGTTCCATTGCACAACTATCGTTGCATTGGGACCCAATCCATAGTTCGAAGTGAGCGAAATTAAAAATGGATTACCCCGTGTTTTTCCTCACGGAGGTTCCATTTTCAATTCCTTCTATTGTTTGCTTATAGGGGCGCCTGGGGTTTTAGGCGCGGTTGTGTGTGTTCAGGTGTCGTGATCATCACAATGCAAGTCATGCATAACAGTTTATCAATCAGCGCTTCAAATCACCCACACAACATACATTCCTACGCCAACCTGCATAAGACAATGTTAATCACGGACTACACCCCTTATTTCTCCAATCTGCAAAAACGTTTAACACCTCAAGGATTAAAGTACATACTTCAATTTGAGGAGCGTCTGCATAAAACAATCAACTTTTTAATCGGCTCAAGTCCACTAAATGGTTAAGAACCAGGTCCCCAGCGGAGTCGCCAGTCTGTCGCGACCCTCTCGAGGTTCGCCGTGGGCTCTCGAGGGCTAATGGGCCGTCCAGTCTGGTCGGACGCAGGCCTCTCCCAAGGCCCGTTACCCAACTCGCAACGGAGGTATGCGTAGTCGACCTTCAGTGTGGTCTAGTGACATGTGCTAAGTGTGCATGCCATGGAGTCGCCACCAATCATTTTTTGGAGGGTATGATTGGACCACCCTATTGAATAGTCGGGAGTTTCTATTCAATTCTACGATAACCAGAGAAATGGGTTCGGGGACTTAGTTACGTCAACTGTCAGAGTTGACGCCCTTTTGGTACCTAAGTTGATTGAATTTTCTGCAATTTTTCTCAAATTTTTTTTTGAATTTTTCCTTAATATTCACTTTTTTTGAATTTTTTTTATTTGATTTTTTTTATTATAAATTTCCTGAAAATAAGTCCCAACTGAACGGTCCCTAACTCGCCACGTGGCGTCTCGGTGACAATCGAATCATTTTAATTATTGTAAAATTCGAAATTTATTTCTTTTAATGTTAAAAATATTTTTTTTATTCTGAAAATTATCGGATCACGACACGTGGCTCATCTGCAACCATCCAATCTAGCATTTTTTTTTGTTTTTGTTTTTATAGGACGCAACACAATGCAAAAAAATAATAATAATAATAAAGAAGATATTAAGTCATTATACACCATAAACATAAGCAAAGGAGATGGGATCCGGTGAATTTTACGACGTCGGAGTCCGTCGGTGCTCGTGCAACAATGTGTGGGGGGTATAAACCACCAGCAGGAGGCTCGGCCTTCCGATTCTGGGGTAGCACAATATAATTTACAGAAAATAAATAAATAAAACACCTTGGACACCAATAGGAGGCTTAGCCTTCCGATTCTGGGTCTTTTATGCGAAATATAGAAATGCTATGACATAAAGTAAATACACAGCAAATATTTAGACACCAACAGGAGGCTCGGCCTTCCGATTCTGGGTCTTTTATGCGAAATATAGAAATGCTATGACATAAAGTAAATACGCAGCAAATATTTAGACACCAACAGGAGGCTCGGCCTTCCGATTCTGGGTCTTTTATGCGAAATATAGAAATGCTATGACATAAAGTAAATACACAGCAAATATTCAGCAACCTTAAAATTCCAGAACATAGCCTATCATCTTAGGAAGCCATCACCGAAAATTTTACCTTAAAAGGAGTCCAAATGAGTGAGATATGACCACAATACCTCAATTCGCTCGATTTTCGTCGACTGTTTTTCAAAAAATCACCATAATTTAACCAGACCTCGAAAATTCACGAAACCAACGGGAAATTGTTAAGGACATCTTAACTTAACATGTTATGGTCAGAGGGGGGCGCAAAGGTCGCCGGAAGGGCTGATCGTGGAGGACGACGGCGGCGGCAGAAACTGGTCGTTACAGGGTCAGCAGCGACCTTTGCTCATTCAAACGGCTCCATCGGACGAATGGCTGGGCCAAATGAGCCTTATAATATATCCCTGGAAAGATAAGACGATAAGCTTTCTATTGGAGGTGGTTTCATCTCGACCTGATATTGGAAGACGGAGTTATGACCGGAACAGTGAGATGGTTCGGGAAAGGGAGAGGAGAGAGGAAGAAGAAGAAGAAGAAGAGGAAGAGGAAGAGGAGGAGGGGGAAGAGAGAAGGAGATGATGAGGGGGAGGAGATAAATAGGCAGCGGGAAGGAGAGAGGGAGTGGGGAGAGAGAGAGAGAGAAAGAAAAAAAAATATATAATAATAATAATATAATAAAATAAAAAAAGTAAAAATAAAATAAAATAACAAAAAGAGAAGACAAAATCATTAGTCCCATTTTCCTTTTAAATGATGATGTTTCCCTCCTTTTCCTTTTAATCATTACTAATATTTTTGTCAAATTCAATTTTATGGTGATCAGAGAACACCTAAAATCAAACCTGAATTTTACTATTTATGAGGTTAGAAAATAGATAAATTAAAAATAAAAATAAAAATACCGACTATTTTTATATATCTTTGTGACCTCAAATATTATTTTTCTTGATTTTCTTGATTTTCTTTTTCTTTTTTTTTTCTTTTTTTTTGTATTTTTCGAAAAAAATGAAAATTATGAAAATTATTTTTTTGGTCAAAATGGTTCATTTAGCTTGGCTAAGGTCACCAAAATTGATTTTTCAATTTTTTCAACTTTTTATGGATTTTCTATGAATTTTCAAAATAAAAATAAAAATAAAAATAAAAATAAATAAATAAAGTTGATCAAAATTTAGGTGCCAACAGAATGCTCTGCTTGCTTGTGTAGTCATGTGATATCCGACTCATGAATTGTTGTTTTTGTGGCAAAGTACGTTTTTGGCAAGTAATTGATTTATGATGGTGTGACTGAAATTTCCTCATGATGAAAATGTGATTAAATGTTTATTGTGATGATACTTGATTTGAATTAAGTTGCTTGAGGAAATGTGCTGTTGAGCCATGAGACATACCCTGAGGCGATTTGATCGTGGGGTTGAGAAATGAGAGACACCCTGAGGTGATTTGATCGCGGGGTTGTGGTTGAAAGTACACCATGATGCAATTTGATTGTGGGGTTGTGATTGAAAGTATATCCTGATGCGTCTGAACGCGAGATGAGAAGTTGACATGTCGACATGAGCTTGGTGATAAGCTGCTAAACCTGATGCGTCTGAACGCGGGTTTATTGATCGAGATAGCCTGAGGCGTTTGAACGCGGGCTAGTCTCTGGAGGTTCGAAAGAGGAAGTGGATGTTTTTTTTTAATTCTCATTATGATGAAAATAATTATAAGCTAGTATGAAAGCTTGGTCACTTATTCCATTTTGCCTTGAGTTGATGCCATGGCTTTCTTTAGCAAATATATATGTTGCTTTGATTGCTTTGGTTCGGTGGGACGGATGGCTTAGTTTAGGGTTAGGGCGAGCTTGATGAGATTTATATCTCACCCCAGTTGGGGATTAATTTTTTCAGGTCCTTGAAGATTGGAGTACTAGTGAGATGAGGATGAACTCTTGACGAAGTAGTTACACGATTGGTTTCTGTATTTTGTGGCCTTAGGGATTATACCTGAATATTGCAGATTTAGGACTTAAATTTTTGGTACTTGACTGCGATGACTTCTGAGAAGAATTTTATTTTTAAGGAGTGTATACCCTTTGTCCTGAGTCATCTCGTTGTAATTTGTATGGAGCAAGTTTTATAACTTCCGCGATCTTGTTTCTTTGTCAAGTTGTTTTACGGATTGGCCGAGGGATCCTAGGAGATATTTGAAGATCAACGATTCGGTGGGATGCACGTGCGCTCGACGGGTTCGGGACGTGACATGTCTTCAACCTAATTTTCGTATACTTTATCAAGTCCCGCTTATAGGCGACAACAATATTAATATACGAACTTCTACCCTCTTGTTAGACAACAATGGTCATATTAGAACTTCTAGGAGGTTAATCTTTTGTTATTCTTCATTAATATTTTAAACTAGTTTACTTTCTACTACCCCTTAACAAGACAAAATCAATGGGGAAAACGATTGCGAGCCACGGCTAACAGTGGACATTTCACAGGTCACAAAATCGCAATGATTTGAGGCTTTTAAAACACGGTATCGTAACCAACACCGGAGGCACTCCCTGCTGCACACAGCTCCTCTAATTAGCTATAGCCTATCTGAATAAAACCCCAAAGTCAAAATCACAAGCATAGACCAAAAAATAAAATAAAAAATCACACAGCTCCTCTAATTACCGCAGAACTTCCGCGGTAAAATCCGGCAAATGTGTCGAAATTAACACTCCGGGGTTGTCCTTATTTGGACACCGACGTCGACAAATTCAAAACGAGACAAAAGCAGGAAAGAACCCATGTCCTTTTTTCTCACCACAACGAAGAGATTCTTCAATTTTTATTTTCATTTGTCCTGGCACGTCATCTTTAACAATCCAACGGTAAAGATTATGACAAGTGAATGATACCGATGTGATATTAATGAAGAAATATTTTTTCCTCTATATTCAATATGAATCTTTACAGCATTACAATCGACCTTATATACAATATATGTGATAACCCTGGCATATCAATAAATCAGGAAAGACTATAATACAGGGAAAAATTGTCTAATTTAATGGAAATACAGCTCACGCCAACACTCCCCCTCAAGTGGGTGAGAAGATGTCTTCGATACCCATCTTGATGAGTGAGCTCTGAAACGCTCGACTTGACACAGCTTTGGTCAATACATTGGCTAATTGATCTTCAGATTTGACAAAAGGTAACTGAATTACTTTAGCATCTAAATTCTCCTTGACAAAGTGTCTATCAACCTCAACATGTTTGGTTCAGTCATGCTGAACCGGATTGTGAGAGATAGCTATAGCAGCTTTATTATCACAAAACAACTTCATCTCAGACTCCGGTGGATACCCAAGTTCGGACAATAGTCTTTTAAGCCACAATAACTCACACAACCCCTTCGCTACTCCTCTGAATTCTGCCTCGGCACTGGACAGAGCCACAACTTTTTGCTTCTTGCTCCTCCACGTGACCAAGTTACCTCCTACAAATGTGAGATAACCTGACGTCGACCTTCTATCTGTTACGTTCCCTGCCCAGTCTGCATCTGTATATCCTTCCACTACAAGGTGACCATTCTTTGCAAAAATTATCCCCCTCCCTAGAGCTGACTTTAAATATCGAAGGATACGATATACTACATTCATATGTTCTTCACTAGGATCATGCATAAATTAACTCACAACACTTACTGCATAAGCAATGTCTGGGCGAGTGTGAGACAAATAAATTAATCTTCCTACTAATCTTTGATATCTCTCCTTATTAGTCGGCACTTGATCAGAATACTCTCCAAGTTTATGATTCTGTACCATAGGAGTATCAGCAGGTTTACAGTCTAACATTCCTATTTCAGCCAACAAATCAAGTACGCATTTTCTCTGTGATAAGAAAATTCCTTCCTTAGACCTAGCTACATCAATACCCAAGAAATACTTTAGTCCTCCCAAGTTCTTCATCTCAAACTCTTCTGCCAACTTCTCTTGAAGTCTCGAAATTTCTTCAGTATCGTCTCCTGTTATGATCATATTATCAACATATATGATCAGGGCAGTCAGCTTACCTTGGCTTCGCTTAAAAAATAAAGTGTGATCTGAATTGCTCTGGAATAACCATGCTTTCTCATGGCTGAGTTGAACCGACCAAACCAGGCACGAGGTGACTGCTTCAAACCATATAACGACCTCTTCAGTCTACAAACAGCATTTGGCTTATTAACACACCCATATCCAGGTGGAATCTCTATGTAAATCTCTTCATTCAAATCTCCATGAAGAAATGCATTCTTTACATCAAACTGATGCAATGGCCAATTCAGATTTGCAGCACGCGATAGCAAAACCCGCACAGTATTTAATTTTGCAACTGGAGAGAAAGTCTCCTGATAGTCCACACCATAAGTCTGCATGTATCCTTTTGCGACCAATCGAGCCTTGTATCTCTCAATGGTTCCATCTGCCTTGTGTTTAATGGTAAACACCCACTTATACCCTACGGCTTTCTTCCCTTTTGGCAACTCTACAAGTCTCCAAGTCTGGTTCTTCTCTAGTGCTTCCATCTCCTCCTTCATAGCTTGGACCCATTTTGGATCCTTCAAGGCCTCTCCCACCCCATTCGGAATTTGAACAGTTGATACATTTGACACAAAAGCCTTGCAAAATTTCGACAATCTTCTTGTTGACACAAAATCGGCAATGGGATATTTAGACCTTCGTTCCTCTACATCCGATGAATACCGACTAGGAGACTTGCCTCGATTATGCCTGTCAGGGAGTTTATATCTAACAACCAAATCAGAATCATCAGAAACATCAAGATCAGAAAGAGAGCTTATCTCAAGATCATTCTCAGGAGAGTGGTCGGGTACTGAAGAAGGGGCAATTTGCGAAGGAGCAGACTGATCTCGCTCATTAGATGTAGATATAGGCTGCTGATCATCCCCACTTTCAGCTGAAAAACGCTCATTAGATATAGGAGTGTGATATGCACAGCCAGAGCTTAGATCATCCACAATGTATAGCCCCTCCTTCTTAGTACCACGCCCAATAATCTCCTTCGTGAGAATGTCCTGAAATAAACAGAAATCCGGGTACATAAGAACACAACAATTCAGCTCATTAGTAATTTGTCCAATAGACAATAAACGGTTGGACAAAGAGGGCATAAATAATGTATGAGATAAAGAAAGAGAGGGCGTGAGAGCCACACTCCCAGCCCCAGTGACTGGATGGCAATTTCCATTAGCATTATACACACTGTCTCATCGTGGTGAGGTATGGTTGACTAGGTCATCAAGGTGAGGTGTCATGTGATTGGTAGCGCCTGAGTCGATAATCCATCCATTGTTTCCACCATGGCGAGTAATGATAAAACCAGAACCACAATTACCTTCAGGAGGAAGATTGGAACTATTAGCTGAAGATACCATCGGGACTAAGGAAAGAGATGAACTCCCAGTCACCAAGGATGCTTGCCCTGTACTCTTGCCCAGTTCTGCTTCAGATTTCTTCTTCTTCGCTTGAAAATCATCCCACCAATCTAGAAATACATGTAGCTTAAAACAAGTGTCCCTAGTGTGTTTGGAATTTCCACAATGAGAACAGCCACTAAACACCTGAGACTTGGCCTTGACAGAAGACCGAGAGCGCCCACCTCTACCCGCCGAATTGCCAGCCATAATCTGTAGAGATGGGTCTCCTCGATTGCCCCGTGAGACCATTGCTGCACCCATAGGAAAGCCATCAGCATTGGTCAACATCACAGTTTGGCGCACATCTTCCCTGCGGACGCGTGCATAGGCTTGCTCAATAGTGGGGAATGGATCCATCTTCAGAACATCAGCACGAACATTGTCCAGGCGGTCATCGAGACCATCCAAAAAAGTATAAACTCGATCTTCATGGACAATAGCATTGTACCTCTGAATATCGGCCGGAAATTGCATAGGATTAGGACGTCAGAAATCAATCTCACACCAGAGCCCTTGAAGATCATTGTAATATTTCTCGATGGGTCCATAGCCTTGCTTCAATCGAGAAACATGCCTATAAAGATCATAGATTTGGGAGGTGTCAGATCCATCAAAAAAAGTCGTTGCCACGGCATCCCAAACGGCTTTGGCAGTAGGAAATCGAATAAAATTTGGTTTCAAGGCTGGGTCCATAGAATTGATAAGCCAACCTTTCACCGTTGAATCATCGGTCTTCCATTGTCGAAAAAATGGATCAGTCGGAAGGGGCTCAGGAGAACCACCGTTCAAATAGCCCAATTTGTCTTTGCCCGAGACATACATCTCAACAACCTGGGACCAGACGCCATAATTTTTGCCATCAAGCTTGATAGCAATCGATGCAGCAGGAGCTTCAACGCGCGGCGGCACGGCCTGCTGGGTCAAGAGCTGCTTCATCGCAGCGGTCAGGTCTTCTAGAATGGCAATAGCAGAGGCACTAGCATCCGCTTGGTCAATTTTCACAATTGGCTGATCGTCGGCCATGAGATTAGGTCCGCAGAATGAATTACTCGAATGGGACGAAGTCGACCGGCGCGAGACGGCGACGTTGGGACCGCCGTAGTCGGGGATTGACGTACAATACCCTAAGGATCAAACCCTAGGGCTCTGATACCATGAAGAAATATTTTTTCCTCTATATTCAATATAAATCTTTACAGCATTACAATTGACCTTATATACAATATATGTGCTAACCCTAGCATATCAATAAATCAGGAAAGACTATAATACAGGAAAAAATTGCCTAATTTAACGGAAATACAGCTCACGCCAACAATTAAGAATCAATTTTTATTTTATTTTATGAGGGGGCCTTCAAGCTGTTGATGTCCACTTGTTGGAAACTTGATTCCAATAGATTACAGGAACAAAACTCATCAACAACATGTTCTTTATTCCTCAAGCACTTACCAATCTGGTTTTTCATTTTGGTCAAACACAAATCTAGGTTTGAGTAAGCACAATTCTTCTTTTGCGTGTGTAAAAATATGTGATGCCCTAGAAATTCTACATCCTTTCAATAATAGAATATAATCGATATATTATATGTGAATTCCAATTTATTGTTTGAGATTGGGTTCTTGAGAATTGAGTGACGAAAATTGAAAATTTCCTGAATCGTCGATCGAATTAGTTTAGGTTTCGATCGATTGATTGTTGCGAATTAGGATTGAATTTCCTACGCCCAAGCCTAGTTCTAGCCCAACTAACTCGAGATTGGATGAGAATAACCTCAGTAGAATTTTCAATTGACAAATTTACCCTTGAATGCCAAATGACCAAAACGTCCCCGGCCAAAATAGGAAATTACCATTTTGCCCATAGGGTTTCATTTATGCCAAGACAAGAAAAATAATTGCTCGTGGACCCCACCTTACCAATTAAGCCACACAAGATAAACTAAAGTTTATTAGCTAGCGATCCAACGGTTGAGAACCTTAACAAAGACCATAAATCACAAAAAAGAAAGAGGAGATGAGTGTGAATTATGCATCTCGATTATCTCCCCTTAGTTAATTCCTTGGGAAGCTGAAGACTTGGTAGCACACCGCTCCAAGTTGTCACTAGCCCCACGCATGAAATTAAAAAATGACCGCTCTCGGTCTTCTCAATTAAGACAACAATTGCGGACTTAAACTGAATTCTTTGCTTGATTTCTTCCCATAATAATATTTCAATTGAAATCCCATCAACCGGCTTAAAGAATATAATAAAAAATGACTACCAGCTGTCAAAGTAAGAAAATGATTCAACTTGGATTATCTCTTGTTTTTTTTTTTGGTCGAAGGATTATCTCTTGTTTAATAAGTAATTTTTTTATAGTTTATCTTTGTTCATAAAAAAAAAATGTCAATAAGAAAACAAATGGAAAAGGACAGGCCACACCTACCCACGCACTTGAAGTACATATGCGGGGGCTTGTGGGAATCAACACAGGTAGACGATCTGAATTTGAAATGTTTATGACACCTTGTTTGAAGATTTAACTAATAAAACTATTCAACTTTAGATCTGTGCTCATGTATTGAGTACTTTATATAGTTTGTCATCATCGATGTAACGAATACAATCAATAAAGAGACCAAATGGGCAAGATCGGGCCACATTCATGTGCTATGTATATCTAGAGGTGGCAATATGTATAGAAACATATTTTTCATATTTTAGTGTGACAGGTTGTATATGAGTCACTTAAAATTCTAAAAACCATTCGAAATGAGTTTAAAACGTCAAAACTCACTCTACGTAACTTCAAAAAAAAAAAAATCTCCATATTCAACCTATTTTGAGTTTAATAAAACGAGCAAATAAATACATTACCAGTATAATGGCGAAGATCTCCTTTTGGTGCCTCCCAATACTATCGAATTGAAAGTTGAAGATGGTGATAGGAATATGATTCGCTAGGTTATGCAGTAATTGTCTTATTGTTCATTTACTTGACATTCACCGTTGCCATTGTCCGAGTCTCCGAATCCTTTCTTTCATCCCTAATGGACAAACACATATTATTAGCTACTAGTTCCAAACCGCCTCCTTGTGGAGGTCAATCAGATCAAAATAGAACATTAGAAGTAACATTATATTTAAGCTTATTGAACAGGAAAAAAAATTTTGAAGTTTAAGTTTCAAAATGGTATATAGATCGAAACAGCTCAAAAATAAAATGATCGTATTTTTTTTCTATATATTGGATAGCAACTTTTGTTAATACTCTACTTAATGACACAAATAGCCCATAAACTTTGACTCAATGTACAATGTAATCCCTGAAATTCAATGTACAATGTGGTCCCTAAACTTTTAATTTGATTAAGATGGTCCATAAATTTTTGAAATATGTTCAACTTAGTCCTTGAATTAAAAGAAGATGTTCAATGTAGTCCTTTCATTGATTCAAGTTCAGGGACTAAGTTGAACATGTTCCAAAAGTTCATGGACTATATTAGTCAAATTAAAAGTTCAAGGGCCACATTGTACATTGAGTTAAAGATCATGGACCAAATTCGTCAAATTAAAATTTTAGGGATTATATTACATATTTCATTTAAAATAAATTTAAAAATAAGCCTAAAAAAATCCATATACAATTATCGCCAACTAATGTTTTTAATCAATAGATTGATAAGAATATTAAGTCACCAACACACATGTTTGCCAGCTCTTTCAAGGGGAGTAAGTGATCTTGGGACTCTCTAACAGTTGGCAAATTGGTGTTCGACTACTCCTGCTATGTATTTTCAACATTGCTATACACGTGATTCCATTTGTCTTGATCGTGAAATGTGAATCTACTTATTTAGTATCACATTTAATTTTCGTCTTGGGTACATGCCTTGCACGAGATTTGATTCACTTATTGTTAGGTGACCATGTGCACCTAGCTGGATTATGATGTTAAAACAAAGGGGGTTCATCCTCCTTTCATGCCCAAACAAATAAAGGTAAATAAGGCACGCAAGATGCCAGTTGTATTAGCGGTCACTTGAAGTCTTTTTCAAAATCTTCCTCTGCAGGGAATCCTCGGGAAGCTCAAAACAATGTGGACTTACAAACAACGGAGTAATACAAAAATTTATTAGGTACTAGCCCTAATGTTGTCTGAGTCACCATCTTTATTATATAGAGATGGATGATTATTTGCATTTTTCTTTGTATTCATTGATTAGGTATCCATCCTTCCCCAGCCAAAAAATTATTAAACAAACATTGATTAGGTAAACCGTCACTTCCTCTGCGTTTAATGGACACAAGCTGATTAGGTACCCGTCCTGAGCTCGCTAGTTGTGTTGGTCAATAAAATCACCTATAAAATATATGATGAGTTATAACTAAGCTGCTCGCGACATTAGAATGTTAATTATAATTGTCAGACTAGAATTGCTAAGTTCTAAACTTTTTCCATTCTTTCTTAACAATTTATAGGAAACCATTGCAAGCCACAACTAAAATTGCCTCATGGTCTTCGCTCTTGATTATCGTGTGGGAGAGCGAAACACAGAAAAATCTACTTAGCGTAAGTGCAACCGAATAGAACTAGAAGTTGAAAAATGTGACGATGGAACGCGGCATGGAATCTTTTCGGAACTCTCTTGCATGTGCCTATTTTATGACAATAATTAAAAAAAAGGTTATTAAAACACATATTAATTATTACCGAGAGTAGTTGTGCCACATGTATCCCGTTGAAAGTGAATATTTTAAATGCCGTACATGGATGGCTTAGTACTTACTAACTAATATGTAGCTTGCTGAGTTTAGCTATTCTCAAGCTTCATTGACTAACGATCATCTTCAGGAAAGTATTTTCTCAAACTCAGTTTTTTGCAAAACAGACGGAACCTTACCCATGTCTTAATCCTACTACATAACATTATATGGTTTGATAGAATGATCAGATTAAATTACAGCTGTGGCGTAGTGTAGTTAGAGCCCGTTATACACTTCTCCTTCTAACCGCTACAAGAGAATGACAAAAAGTGGATGAGCATGAGATCTTGTTCCGGATAGTGATTGTCAACACCCTTATCATCCCAAACACACGGGGCATACACACAGCTCCTTTAATTTGTGCATTTCCACTTTGTTTTTCTTTAATGTCTCGTACTATTAACACATAACAAAAGGCCAAAAACTCGCAAGTTACCAACACTAGCATCTCATGCCCAAAGTTTCTCCTTCTCCACCATCTCCTCTGCTATATACAAACATTGATTAGGAAATAGACCTAGAACCGGCTCTTGGGCGGTTCAGTAAAATCATAAATAAGATATAGAAGGAAATTATTTTTAAGCTAATTGTCATATTAGAATGTCAACTGTAATTGTTATATTGGATGCAACTAATTACAATTGGAATTGTTAGATAAGTACTTCTGAGGAAATTAAACTTTTCCTTCTCTTTATTAGCATTTTACACTAGTTTGCTTTCTTGAATAATGTCATTCTGAACATGACAAAATTAGTAAGGGAAACAAATGTGAGCCACGACGGACATTGCTTTGTTGTCGCTCTTTCTAATTCCAGTTAGCACAAATGCTTGGGTCCATTTGGACTCTTTTACTTGTAACACTTATTTTCCAAGTATTGCAGATTTCAAGCTTTCAAAACTATACAATTTTTGACAAGTAGAGTTATATGCTTTTTCATAATTTATATAACCTAACTATTTTCATTTTGCAATATTTTCTGTGGAAGGCAAAACGCAGAAAAAAGCACATAAAAAGGGTAACAAATGGAACAAGTTCACTATATAAGGCGACTCTGCCCACCCCACCCCCACCCCTGCCCCCGCAACCCCCGGCCAACCACAAAACCACCAACAACCAAAAAAAAAGCAATAGAAGGCGACAAAAACAATAATGGAGCGTCTTATGGGATCTTTTTATAATCCCTGTATTCCTAATTCATGACAATCATTTCGAAGGACGTTATCAAAATGAATATAGATCTACGGAAAAAAATGACGAAGAAAAGAGTCGGACAATAAAGAAATCTTATTGAAAGCGGTATTTCAGAAATTACAGAAGCTGTTTCCATCTAGATTGCAACGTGATACTGCCGACAATTTCATTGACTAAAGCTCGTGAGTCATCGGCTCAATAATTAGAGAAAAGAACATCGAAAATATCAAAAGTTGTGTACGACGCTCACTGCAGCATCAAAAATTTTCACGGGACCAGTTAAGTGTCTAATCGAAGAAAAACTATCTTTTAAGTGCCTCAGACAAGATATCTAAACCAAAATTAATATGTGGTACTTTTAATCAAAATTTTAATATGAAGTGACATTTTTTAAAATTCATTTCATGTGAACTTCTAAATTGTAAAAAATATGAAATAAATTAAAATTAGATTTTAAAATATGCTAAAAAATATTTTTTTAAATACAAATTTCATTTGAAATAAATTTTAATATTAGCTTAGAAGTTCAACAGGAAAAAAAAACTCCATATACAATTGCTCCCAACTAATGTATTTAATCAACGGATTGATAAGACTGTTAAGTCACCGATATAGAAGTTTTCCAGCTCTTTCCAGAGGAGTAGGTGACCTTGGGACTCTCAATTACTTGGCAAAGTGGGGTCCGAATACTCCTGTTATGTATTTTCAATATTGTCGTTCACATGCTTTCATCTATAATTGACCGTGAAATGTGGATCTACTCATTTAGTAGCACATTCAATTTTCGTCTTGAGAACATGCCTTGCACGAGAGTTGATTCACTTATTGTTAGGTGACCATGTGCATCTAGCTGGATTATGATGTTAATAAAATAAAAAGTTCACCCTCCTTTGATACCCAAGCAAACAAAGGTAATAAGGCATGAAGACAAAAGAGAAGGACATATTTTTCTAAGAGATCCAAGTGGGCTAGAAACCTAAATGAAGATAAAAGTTGGATCATCATCGCAATTAAGTTTCAATCATAAGCCCAACTCATTTTAGGAACTCTGAAATGTTGGTCAGCCCAATTCAGTTTAGCTCATCACTAGCACCATAAGAGGTCCCTAATTTATTGTTATGGTTGATAACCAAACAATTGGACCCGATTACCATACATTTCCGATAAATTAACTTATCTTAAAATTGAGAGAGAAATTTTAATTAAGTACATATGAAACTACTAATATCTGTCCACAGTCCATGTGAGATATAATTTACACATTCACCGTGGATGAATAATATGTGGAGTAATTCAGTTACAAAAATCAACTTCAAAGAATCGTGCTACTCATCCAAGCATAATGAAATTCACGGACACATCAAATTTTCTAGAAAAATTTGCCAAGGATATTGAAAAAATTTCATTGTTCAACACAAGCAATGGTGATCGGGTCTTTATCTGACTCTTTGGACACAAAGACTAGTGATGTCATCCTATCGATGAGCTCAAACAAACAAATGCCGCTCGCAAATAGACATGTTTCTCTTATAAATTTGGACCAAGTAATGGAAAGAAAGCTAGCTACCGCAATCCATTGGCCTTGATCCGTTCGAATACATGAGAGTCTCGATTCTATTATTTCCCTGGATATGTTTCCTGATGAATCCGTAAGAAACAGCCTTGGAATACGCATGTTTAAATCACCAATTTACTGCAGAGCCATAGAAAACCAACTCGGGGTGTGTCCTTAGCTTTCACCGTCCACAGGCTAAGAAGGATGATGGTGAAAAGCCAAGTCAAAAGAAAACTATGAAATGGTTTGCTGTTTAAGGTGCATTAGTTGCTAAGGGGTGGACCTAAGAAAGTTGATCAATCAGCCGAAGATTGTTGCAGGATCATCTGATGTACATCTTCGTTTCGTTCTATTTTGCTGAAGTTACTGGTAAATTAGTGGCTTACTGTTCAGATCGATAATTGCTTGGTATAGGCAAAAAGGAATGAAGTGCGAGGGCAGTGAGGGAGGTACTTCAGTGAATCTTCTCCTTCAGGTTCTCCTACTGGGACATCGACATCTATATGACTTCTTTGTTGTGACCAGAACTTTCAGGATCAATCTGTTCGAAAACTCAATGATCATCTTCCCATAAGACATCAAGTATAAATTAGGGGCTATGCATCAGGTCTTCGCTGGAAGCAATACCCAATCAAGCATATAAAGCAATGACTAGATCCCGCAGCAGGATTTCATATATGCTTTCGAAACAGAGCTGGATCTGCTGTGCATGGAAACAGCACATGAACATCAGCAAAATGTCATAACTTTTTTATCGCAAGGCTGTCCCTCTAGTAACTCCAATAACAAAGGAAAACAAGAGATACTTGGAGATGAAACGCTCCAAGATGGGGCATATCTATGGTGCGGAAGTCAATGTCCGCTTCAGCAATCTCATAAGCAAAAATAGCAAGCCAAGTAGTACTGTTTCTTCTGATCCGGCTGTGTTCGACTCATAGGAACCGCTGGATAGTTCGACTGCTGATTATTTCTTTGGGGGAATACAAGCAAGTTCACTGATGGATGGTGTTACTACTTTATTTTTTAAGCCCTAAGGTCAAGAACATTGGCATACCTGCCGACCATGAGTTCTGGAAATTTTACGGCGATTCAAGTTTATAATTGTTATAATACTCATAATTGTTCTCTTGATGTCATGCATCCATTTTGTAAGACTAGCCTCTTATGGAAACTTCCTTTTGTGTTATTGATGGATTTCAAGATTTATCCCTTACTCACCTTTCCTTGTATCTCTTTGTATCGATCTCCAGAGACCATTGCAGCTTTCATGGAAACAGAGTTGGTGCAGGGCATTCTTTCTTTCCTTTTCTGTGACCACCTCAATGGTGAAAGATATTACTTGTAGGAATATACTGAAGTCTCTGTTGGATCTAACTATCCACGCTATGTATGAGTTTGATTTATACTTCGCGTATGAAGACACATTTACCCGGAATTTCGGGGAATTTCAGAAGATGCAATTTCCCTTTGCAATTTTCACTAGTCTCCAAAAAAAAACATCAGAATATATCACCATTCAATTACTTGCAGCAGAAAGGTTTGTTTCCTTTGATCAGATTAGCTAAGTAAAACTTGGTGAAGCAGAGATTTTTCTGTAGGAATACCACAGTTCACACCTAAGTCTCGACATTCTTTCTGAAAACGGAGACTTTGAGTTCAATATTATCAATCCTAACGCAGGCATCTCCTTCCTTCAGGGAAGTTCCTCTCTGAAATGCACTCCAACCGGCAGAGAACTTTCCCGAGCCATGTTGTGGGTGGTACATGAGCTTCACTGGCCATGATCCATCCGTATATTTAAGAGCTGATTTTTTTATCAACAAACGTTCTATAAGTAAGAACATAAAAGGCATGATGACTAACTCAAGAAATGTTAACAAGACTACATTTTTATAATCTCATAGGCAAACCCGAATCTTATAGGGATACGATGATCCCTTACGAGAAGGTAATAGATTTCATTCTTGTCCAAAATTTGCACAAAAGAACATTATATTGGGATCTTTTCTTACCACACCATTCTTCAATTGATTATGTGACCGGATAATTACTGTGAAGGATGGATACTGCAGCTCGCACTCGCTGACTGCTTTGAGAGCCGTCGTTACCGTCGAAGGTTCAGAAGTAGATCTAAGAGAAGCAAGCATGGCGGGGCTCACCTTGCGTCTGGAATTTTCCATCCTACCTGAATTAGTCAGGCGGATGGCACAAGAGAAAATGACACAAAACGTATGCATTACTAATAGGCTAATATGCACACACCTTCTGAATCTTGTGGAAAAGCTTCGCTCCTCGATCAGCTTGGAAGCCTTCTATTTCAGAGCCCAATCCGAGTACAATTGCATGTGAAGTAGTAGCATCATGGACGAAATTAACGGAATCCGATTTCGTCACTTTGGAGGGCTTGTGATGATGTGCTTTTAGATGCAATAATTCACCCTTCTCTTTTCTCTTCAATGAGAAACCATCTAGATTTCGAACTCCAACCAAGAGATTACACTGATCATCAACATCTTCCATTTTAGGTAGGACAAATTCGACATTGTCGATGAGTGGATAAGCTATCTCCATGGCGTTTTTGTCAAATATGAGCACGTGATAACATTGGGAATATAACTAATTCAAAATGGGACGATTTGGTAGTAGGTAGAAATTATATCAAGAATAATGCCAAAGAAGTTAAGATTTGTATGTCGCATTAGAAATACTCAGACCGGTTTTACTTTGTTGTAGCAATTTAAATAGCGAAACAAAAAAAAAAGTTATGACAATCAAACGAGTAATGTACAAAAGTTATGGCACTTATATTATTTAGGGGGCAAAAATACACTTTTGGTTCCAAAAGTTGTGTACAGAGATCATTTTGGTGCCAAAAGTTTCAATCGGATCATTTTAGTGCCAAGTTTTTGAAAAAACGATCGTTTTAGTGCCAACTCCAATTTGGTTTGGCAGAATTCTGACATGATATTATTTTATTAATAAATGAAGTAGACGTGGCCACCCATGACGTCGTTTTGGACAAGGTTATTCAAATAAGAACTCTAAAAATCAGCCGATTGAAGGAAAAAAAATCTCTAATTTGAAACCCTAGCCTCAATTTCGGTTTCCTCCATAGAAATCATAGGTCATACTTGCAAATGTAGGGCTTCACGAGCGGCTTCAGCAGTACCTCAAACCCCAATTTCTCTTTTTTGTAAAATCGGGGCCCTCATTTCTCTTTTCCAATTCAATTTCGTGAGCAATCGACTAAGCTACATACATATCATAGCCGGCGAGTGCGATTGTGAGCGACAGGACTATAAGGGGAATGAGCATGAGACGATGTCGCGAACTTCGGCTTTTGTTTTGCAAAGGTGACAACTGAACTTTGCCTACTGTTTGGGGAAGGAGCAGGCGACGTCGCAAGGGAGGATCAACATCTTCGTTCATGAAAACGACGCCGTTTTTGGACATGGCGCCACGTCAGATAAAATGGCGTCGTTTTCTCAAGTCCACGTGGATGGATTTCTCCAAAGTGATTCTTTTGTCTCCGACTTGATACTAAAGTGATCCGATTGAAATTTTTGGCGCCAAATTGATCTTTGTACATAATTTTTTACACTAAAAGTGTATTCCCCCCCCCCCCCCCCCCCCCCCCCCCCCCCCCCCCCTTTTTAGGCTAAGGGGGTCTAGTTTTGCATTCTGAGCTAAAAAAGGGAATTGTTTTTCTTGGCGGATCTCGACAACCTATTTCGTGAGGCCAAAGAAAAGATAACCCGCTCAAACTCCACTGGTATCCATCACGTTTAAGGCAGTCAACCTTATCATATCCTCTGCGGACTAAATAATATTGCTGGGAGAGTCTTACTTGTAATTCCAATAACCAAGAATTGGAAATTACAAATTGTATACTTGCTATCAACAGACGAACTTTAGCCTTTGAAAATTCCTTAGCCGTGAGTTTTTTCAGGTAATATTCAGGTAACAGTCATGATTATTTTGTTCCATTTCATTCTTCGTTAGGTAAGTTGAGAAGGTGAAAGATTGTCCTCTCCTCTTATGGAACTTCCACCTTCAATGTCAATGCTGGCTTTTGAAATTCGTTCTTATTATTTCCGTTAAGTGATTACTATACTTCAATCAGAATCTACTTGTGCACTGATCACTAGAGAGCATAATTGTTTCAGGGGAAAAAAATGACGGAAAATCCTACAGGAATACAGATGAATTGACAAAGGTTGTAAATGATTAATTGATTTTGGAGAAGAAAGTAAATGACAAGAAATTTAAAGGGAGGCAATCGGGATCAGCCATGTGCTGGAGAAGATAGCAGGAAAATAAAGATAACAACGTAATTGATTGAAGGGATTCTACAATGAAGGAAATCTTAAGATTTTGAATCGTATTGGCCTTGCAAGTGGCCTGAAGCGGCACGTCCGAGGTTCATCTCAATCAATGAACTCTGGTACTCAACTCCAGCACCGAAAATCGAGAGTTTTAACACAAGATCGTCTCTGTGGATGGCGGCAAATGCTCGCCGACAGGCAGAGCAGAGCGCCACATGCTCGTTCGGATATCTCCTCATCCTCACCGTTCGCAACTTGTTTGCTTTCCTAAATATGTATCTTGATGAATCCATAAGGAGTTCTCTGCCCCATGCATATTTGCAAACAGCCAGTATGAATTTCAGTGATTGTTTCAGAGTTTGTAGGACTACCAGAGGAAGTTGGTTACTAGAGAAGCGCATCAAATTGTCATCTTAAGGGGATGAGATCTATATTGGAATAAAGAATCACTCCGTCATCAAGCTTTTCAAAGCGTTTGACCCCTCATTGTACAAGTATTTAACGTATTGATTCATACAGTTATACTGTGGATGATCAGAACAGTGAAGCTGATGACAAACAACGCCGCGAAGTATGCGGAGCTTAAAAGGTTATGGCTTGACTAATGACTATTGCTAGGGAGAGTCCCTCTAGTAACTCCAGCAAGATGGGGCACATCTACGGTGCAGAAGTCAATGGCCGCTTGAGCAATCTCATCAACAAACAGGGCAAACCAAGCAGTAATGTCTCTTCTGATCCGGCTGTGTCTGACTCATCAGAGTCGCCGCTGGACAATTCCTTTTGTGTCATTGATGGCTCGCAAGATGTATCTGTAGTTCAACTTTGCTTGGAATATATGTGTATTGATCTCCAAAGACAACTGCATATTTCAAGATAACAGAGTTGGTGCAGGACCATTCATTCTTTCCTTTCCTGTGACCATCTCAAGGGTGAAAGAAATTACTTCCAGAAATATTTGGCGTGAGATAAGGATTGCTTATGACCTTTTATTTTATTGATCCCATGCTGCGGATGAGTTGGATTTATACAAAGACGCAAATGTGTAAAGAGGTTGGAAATTAGGCACACATGTACCCAAAATTTTGGAAGATGCAATATCCATGTACAATGCTCGCTGCTCTCCAAGGAACATCAGGAAATACATCACCATTCAATTAGCAGCAGAGAGGTTTGCTTTCTTCGATCTGACTAACGAAACAAAACATAGCCAACCATAAATTTTTTATAGGCATACCAAAGTTTAAGCCTAATTCTTAACATTCTTTCTGAGAAGGCAGACTTTGAGTTCAATAGCATCAATTCTAAAAGCTTGAACATACAGACGTCCCCTTTCTTTAGAGAGGTTCCCGAGCAGCCATGTTGTGTGTAGTGCAGGAGCTTCACTGGCCATGACCCGTCCGAACACCTAATGAGTTGCGGCCTGCATAGTTCCATTGATGATCCCCTTAAGAAAACAGCCTGCGATAGTCTGCGGAGTTGATTTTTTATCAGCAAATGATCTATGAGTAAGAGCACAAAAGGTTTGATAACTAACACAAGTAATGTTGACCAGACCAAATTTTGCAAATGAGAACTATTATGTCATGATCTTTTCTTACCACATTTTTCTTCAATAGATTATGTGATCGGTTGGCTACTGAGAAGAAAGGATTCTGCAGCTTGGACTTGTTGGCTGGTTCGAGAGACGTAGTTGCCCAAGAACATTGAGAACTAGAACTACGACAAGCCAGCATTCCGGGGTCCATCTCGCGCTTGGAATTTTGCCATCCTACCTGAATTAGTCAGGAAGAGAGCATAAGAAAAAACGATAGGAAAGTGCATGATTCACTTACAGGCTAAGATTCACAGACCTTCCAAATCTTGTCGCTGAAGATTTGCTCTTTCATCAATTTGGACAACCTGTCAGCTGATCGAAATTGTATCGAGAATAATGTTAGAGGCACCGAGACTGAAATCGATAGAATTGATTTACAAAGTGATATGCAAAATAGCTAATGAACTTTTCTCAACAAATTGATGGGGTGTAGGCAGAATATGCCGTGAGGCCAAACACCACCTCTAGTGCGGGGAGAGTCTCCCTAGCAATTCCTGTAACTAAACGTTGAAAGTAAGACACTGGGTACCTGCGACAAGCTGAACATCTTTAGCCTTTAGAAATTCCTTAAGTCGTGAGCCCTGCATTTTTTAAGGCGATTGAACATAAGTTTTTGCAGCTAATATTAGGGTAAAATGATTTATGTCATCCAATTTCACTCAATGTCATAAGCTGAAAAGGTGAAAGGCCACTCTTTTTATGGATCTTCCACTGTCAATGTCGATGCTGGCTTTTAATATTCATCCTTGATTATTTCCGTACATGATCAATAGAGTTTAATGTGAATCTACTTGTGCATTGGTCAGTAGAGACCAATACCTATTAGAAAATTGAAGCATGCGATGTCAGCAAATCTCGTTGAGTGGTCCTCGACTCATCGGGAAAGGACTTGACTACACCTGATTCAAATCGTTTATAACTTAATCGCACTTTTCAAATTTTAGAGATTGATTGTACATTAAGCTAAACGTCAAGATCTTTATATGCAATTTCTCACAATAAAAAGAAAAGGAAAGGAAAGGAAAGAATGGATATCAAATGATAAGAGGGGTGAAGGAAAAAGAAATTAAATGGGATTGGCTAGGTGAGTTCTGAAAATGAGGATGGTGGGTTCCAAGTAATTATGCTGACATGGCAAATGATGGAGGATATGCTTAATTCGCACATCAATGCTCAACCAATAAATCGGCTATCATCGGTAATACTTGATGGGAGGGTTATGTAACTTGTTTTAGGTGAAGAGACTATTCTACCCCTGATTTTCAGTTCTCATGGGCAGTTCCCTCTTTTTTCTTTTTTCTTTTTCCAAAACTGTCGTCAATGAGAAATAGTATCACTTAACTTACCTCCATAAAAAAATTACCTTCGTCTCAACCTCTGACCGCGCCTCAGTAACTTCCAGATCTCTGTGACTAGACAAGTTCAAAAATGTAAAAGGAAGTTTAGAACTTTATGGTGCTTCAGGCGTCAGGCTCTTTGAGAAGCAGACGCAAGCGGGGGAAAAAAATTTAATGCACGAGAATGGCATTAATTGGAGCTCACCAACTTTCTTATGGCTGCATTGAGATCACCCTCCCATTTCCCATTCATGCTGCATCCGAATAGTGTCCCAGACTCTAGACTTGGTGTGCTTAGCATACCCTTACAAAAGATGTTCATTTTGGGGCACTCTTCGGTTGCAATATAATCCAAGGATGGAAACCTCAAGATGCAACTTGTGGTGGAGGAGAAGCTTTCTAGGCTTTTCATATCTCGGAGTACCAATAATTTTAGCTTCTCGAAAGAAATCACTTTGTCTTCTCCATTTTCATCGTTTGCCACTACTTCTCTCATTCTTTCACATCCCATTATAACCATCTCAGTGAGATTCACCAGATTCGTGACTGCTGAAGCTGTCGCTAGATGTACCAATCCAGAGCATCTCTTCACCACTAACTTCGTCAAATTCTGAAAGGATGTCACGGCTGGAAATAATATTGTCAAGTCAGGACAATCCCAAACCTCAAATTTGTCAATGCTTTGAAAAACTTCTGTGATTAGATAGTCTTCTCTCCAGACACGCTTTAGGCTGTGTAGCTTGCTCAACTTAAGTTCTGTTAAATTTTCAAGCACCGGATGTTTTCCCTCGTCAACAAACCCTTCGTTAGGGAATATATCTTCAAAGGAACTACAAAAAACCTCAAGGCACTTTAGATCGTGAAATTTCTGTAGTAGGAAGTTGGAAGGAAAAACAGCCCTTTCATCGTGAAAGCATGCCAATGTTAGTGCTTTTGGCTTGCCAATGTCATCAGAAAATCTTCCATTCTGTATCATCTGAATATCTTCATTGACTAATAAAAGTCTCTCTAAGTTGGGAATGTCCTGCAAATGGTCAATATTATGAGAGCATGAAAATTCAACAATAAATTGCTAAATGTGTGTTCCCGATTCATTAATCTCTAGAGCCTGCATAAAAGTGTCAGCCTTCTTAAAGTCATCAGCCAACCAGGGGTGAGAGCTCATATGATAATGATTAGATAGAAAGGGAAAGATCTGTATTGGCATAAGAATGAACAAACAAATAAGAAAACATCAAAAGAAAGATGGTCATCCGGCGATTTTGAAAGGAATTGCTAAATAATGTATGCCTGATTCGCAATTTAGTCCATGAGAAATCGACATTTAGCCATACAAAAATATTTAAGATAAATTTTAAACAGATGTCAGTATGGTTAATTCAAGAACCATCCTGACCAAATTCATCCTTTATAAGGAATGTCTAATCTTGCCACCAATAATCTGCAGTTCCTTGGAATATATCAGGTGACGAGATGCGCTGATAGTGCCACTAAAACATTTTGGGTGTCCACAAATGAAAAGCGTACATGAGACATGACTATGCAGTGCACATGAACATAGTGGGTGAATTAAAGAATGAAGAAGAAACAGGGGAAGAGCAGTTGCCATCATACCTTCTCAACCGAGAAGTGTGCTTCATGTTTTGAAAGGTCATGCTGATCGTCTCTATGAGCCCACTTGCTCATGGATGCCGCAAAGGACGACACGTTTAGTTTGTCACAATGGGTCACTCGCAATTCCTTCAATAATGGCCAGTTCAAAGTGAGCAAGTTAGAGCAGAAGTTCTTGAGTCGTGGCATATCATGTAATTCCAAAGAAGTCAGCTCTGGGAAAAGAAATTGAGGAGCCATAGAGTGTAGGCTGTCATCTCCACTCGAGCTCGAGACTATTTCCTCGAGCCCACAAGACTCTACTCGAAGTTGCTCAAGTAGGGTAAGACTTGTAGCCACCCAATGTGGAAACAATATTTCAAGGTTCTTACAGTTCAGAGCAGTCACTCTTCGCAAACATTTAAAAGTGGAAGTTCCTTGAAGACCGCAAGTCCATATTTTGCTTAAGTCGTCCATGTGGTAGAGACCTATCCAGTAAAGCTGAGGACATTGTACCTGCCATATTGAGGAGAAAAATGACACGGTGAATAGGATTACGTTGGCTTATGACCTCAAGGATGAAACTTCCAAACTGAAATTGACCGACTACTATCAGTAAAGAGTAAACAAATGCAGATGAAACTTTCTACTTACAGATAACAAACAAATAATAATTCTATCGAATTAATGGTACAATTCTTTGAAATTTAGAAATGTATCTAGTTTCAAAGGAACATTTACTTTTAATTGGCTTACTTGCCATTTAATACTCGCAACGCCTTCTCCGTCTAATTTTATGAAATTTTCCGTGATGACTTCTCGGATTCTCCAATTCGTTGATCACATATAAATGCACTAGTGTATTACAAAAGAAAAAGTCGCTCACATATATGTGTGTCCCCTATTTTCTATAATGCAGCAAAGTATAAGATAAGACTTTTCAGATTTATTTGCTTCAAGTTGAAGACGCAATTTATTTTCAGGACATAACTGCTCACCAATTAGTGAATGGGGGGTAAAATTATGAAGTTTTAGTTGGTGTTGGCACTCAACCACAATATCTTAAAGCCTGCAATACGTAACCAACTTCTTATCAGTGACTGTGCCATGTGTCACAGGATTTGGGAGTTTTATTTGGGTGTGTGGAGGCAAAACTAAAAGGAAAACAAAATGAATGTTGCATTGCACTGGAACTGAAATTGTTTGTTTCGTGCGACGAGTGCAACCCGCGCCATTCTATTTCCAAATTCCAATTACTGGTTCCTTCGATACTTC
Source organism: Rhodomyrtus psidioides (assembly GCA_021437785.1). NCBI lineage: Eukaryota > Viridiplantae > Streptophyta > Magnoliopsida > Myrtales > Myrtaceae > Rhodomyrtus > Rhodomyrtus psidioides. The sequence goes on along the minus strand of JAILYB010000003.1, from coordinate 12,324,153 downwards.
GATTTGACAAGATAACTAATCAAAACACCAAAAGCATTGGGTTAAGAATAAGAAGGCTAACCTGTGGAGTGAAGAGTGAAGGGGTATCCTGATCAATCTCCATCAAAGAATGCCATGCCAAACTTCTCATCTTAGGGCAGTGGGCAATGGTCAACTCTATTAAGCTAGGACAATACAGCACCTGATTCTTTCCCGAGAGGAATCTACTTAAATTGGGCAAGCATTCCAGCTTCATCTCATTGAGGTATGGGAATGCGATCTTTTCCACCGCGATTTCTTGCCCTTTGTCCTCTGCAATCACTCCTTCCATCTGACCACACTCTGTTATTTCAATCTCCCCTAGATTGGCAAGGCACCGAGCCATCGATGGAGTAAAAGCATATCTCAAGTTGCTGCAATTATAAAGTGTTAGAGAAGACAAAGAACTGAACCGCATCGTTCCTTGAAGATCTTTGTTCCACAATTGCCTCAACTTCGGTAGATTGACCAAGCCCAAATCTTCTAGCTGAGGCAGCACTGGATTGCTTTCCACAGTCTCAAGCCCTTCAAGATCGAATATTTCTTCCAGAGACTCGCAGTCGCGCACGTGCAAGCTTGTCATTTTCTCTAAAGCAAGCATCAATTTTGATGGAACTGCATTAACAAATGATGGACAATTATCCACCACCAGTCTTTCTAATTGCCAAGATGACTTGATGGGATTAAGTTCGCTATGCCATTTTCCAATCAGCTCAGGGAACTCAGACAGCCACATAAACTTTACTCTAGCAACCATAGCCTGCAAGAAAATGCATCATTAAAGGTAAACTTGTAGTTAGCAAAAAGTAATTACTCTATAGGCTATTAAGATTTAAGATCATCCAATTGCACAAAATTTGATAACTGATGCGTACCATTTTTTCAAACATATATTGGATGGTGGTGTTGAGGTTTTCCTTCCAAAACCACACTTCATGTTGAGGCTTTGCACTTGCCTGTGTTTCTACTTGTATTCTCTCCAGCTTTGACGCAACTATTGGTCCCTTAGAGAAGGACTGCATGTTGGGACATCCACTCACTATGACATCTTCCAAGAGAGGGAACACCAAAGTGTATTCACTTGAGCTAAAACAACTCAACCTTGTCAACCCATCAAGTTGTACACGCTTTAACTGATTGAAAGTCACTGCATACCCATCCTTACCTCCATCATCACTAATAACTTCTTTCAACATTTTACAATTTCTTATCCTTAATTCCGTGAGTTCCGCCAAATTTTTAGCCATTGTCGGTGTGAACACACTTGATAGACCATCACAATGTGACAAATCTAGAGTCTTCAGGTGTCGATAGTATCTTGAAAAGTGTGATATTGCATGTAACGATAACCCATCACAACGTGACACATCTAGGGTCTTCAAATGTTGAAAGTATCCTAACGAGGGTAATAACTCATGACTTGGGTCTTCTAGGGCTTCTACATTTCTGCTCAGCTTCTCTAGATGAGATTCGCATAGAACGAGCTTTTCCAAGTTGGTTAAACTCCGAATAAAAAGACACATGGATATTGCATATTCGTCCGAGAGATGACGAAGCTCAAGAACCCTAAGCTTGTAGAAGAATTCCTCACCATGAAAATCCCCATGCCATATCACCATCCGTCCAGATAAATCCAATCTTAGCTCTTGTAGATTTGAGAATGCACCCTGAGAAGATAGTCAAATCAGAGTCTAAAGTCAGCTTAGTTAAATGAGTACTCATGTGTTATGGTATAAGTCTAGCACATCACGCATAATATCTACATTTTAATAAATTGAGTCGGTGATTCAACGAAAGAAAATGTATCTTTCGTGCCCTCATGCAATAGACACTATCGTTGATATTTTATATTTAACTTGTATCTGTATTTGAACTTAATTAGATCTGTACATTTCCATTTCTCTGGATACATCCATTGTGGAAGTAATGTTACGATCAATTATAATCACAATTCCAATAAATTCAGAGATCAACGTAAACAAAAATGTCACGTCTTTCCCTTTTTCGAATAACATCAATCATCTTAGAAAAGGATCCGGATCCCCTGACTTTATGTCGCGGGGGTCCTGACCCGAAAACACTTGCGCTTGGTAAGATCACACCACATGCCACATGTTTTCAATCTTTATGGTTCTTAAGAGGCTAAACTATCGGAATCAGCCTAAACCATTTTTTTAAGGGGGATCAATGTCTATGCATTCTGTCAATACTTGAAGAACGTATGATGCTTCCATGTTATACTATTTCTGTGGATTCAAAGAGAGTTGTAAGTTTACATCTTCATATGTGGAGTTACTTGTATGATATGATTGGCTGTGACGATATTCATCAATTCAAATATTCACAATCGAAGCAAAACAAATAATCTTAGGTTGTACCTTTTCCAACAAGAAGAGAGGTTGTTTCTGTAGTGGCATCTCATTCTCAATTTGGGAAGCGAGTATCTGCACTTTGTTACAGCCATGCACCTCCAAGGTCTTCAATGCTGGCCAGCCTAAAGCATGTATTCCTATGCATATGCACTTCAACTCTGTCAGATGCTCGAGCTTGAGGGAGGTTAACTTTGGGAAGACGGTAACCTTAAGAGCTTGTCCTCCCATCTCGATGAGTTCCGAAATGCCACATGCATTAATCTCCAACTCGTCAAGTTGGATAAGATCTATAGCTATTGAGGCTGGAAATAGAGAGGTGAGGCCCATGCAATTGGAAACACTAACAGAATGTAGACACTGAAATTTGACTTGAAGGTGGAATTCCTTGTCCCATACACGCTTCAGCCGCGGTAATTCATATAACTCCAGCTTTTTTAATTGGGAACGAGCACCAAGATTCCCATCCAAAGGATTCAGTGATTGAAATTCAAAAACAACTTCAAGCGAACCACAACGACGTACGTTCAAGCTTTCCAGGCTCCTAAGCCGTCCAAGAATGCAAGAGGGAACAATGTTCACTAGCTTATCGCATCCATACACCTCAAGTGATTTTAGATTGTGGAAAGAATCCGCAGCAGCTTGATTGTCCCATATCATTTCGATATTATCCATGCCGCTGATATGTAATGTCTCCAAACGAGGAAACACAATCTGTGGTATTCACTCACAAAATTGATGATTCAATTAAATTACAAATTCATGAGCTTCCAAGATGCCAATATAAATGAGTTGCCAATGGGAGATGGGGGATTATTAAGTTGCGCGCACAAAAGGGAAATGATAAAGGTAGAAAAAAATTAAGCACATTGAGAAGTTGAACTACACGTAATAAAAACTACATGTAACAAAACAATCGTAACTAAATTGAACTAAGCATATATTTTTACGGTGGGCAAAACGGTAATCTGGATATGCCCTAATTTGTGTTGGACCTCACGGCAAAACGATATTCCTCAACCTTGGCGTATACTTGAATCAAATTATCGAAGATATCCATACGTACATAAGAAAATCGACGTATCAATCCTATGGGTACAACAATGTTTTCTGTGGACTTTAAGTCAAAGTGGACCCACTTGTTCATGCTTACAATGTCAAAGCCGTACATGCAAAATTGCTGAGACATTGACGTTCTTTGTCAAAATCGGAAAGCCGTTCGTATTTCGTTCAGGTATCAAATGAGATATTAATCGATTAGGACGTTGTCAAGGGCATATTGCGTGATTTATCAGTTATTTAGATTGACAGCAACACTGAATTTAAGATATTTTCTTTTGGATGTTGCTAACTGCTAAGGTAAACGGCACCGCTATTCTTGTGGATAATGGACGCAGGTCATTAATTGGCTTAGACTAACGGGAGATTAAAGTCCAACTCACAAAATCCATTACTATTTAGTTACCAAGACTGAATTTAACCACGTAGTTTAAGTAATTTTATATCCGTAGTGATTGCCTTTAACTTCTTTAGATTCAACTTAAAAAGACAATTTGGGTTGTAACTTTTCACTTATCCAGAATGCAATCAATTTTAACCAAACTTAACTTCCATAAGTAACTTAGCTATTTTTTGCTTTCGTTATGCTTTGTCTCTAGTATAACTATTTATTTGGTTACTTTGATTATCAATTACATGGGCATGACAAATATTTATACGCCTACATCTATCTTCGTGATTTCTCAATAATTCGGGTGAGTGGTCCGACCCTTGCTTTCTCGGGATTGTTTGCAGTGGCGTGTGGGAACTTGAAATGCACAGCATGTAAACTTCCGTAACACTTTTAACACATAAAATTGATGCCAAGTATTTTATTCCAACAGTTTTTGTCATATTTAATATATTGATAATCACGTACCTCTTGATTGAAGAGGACAGTGGGACGTGATTTAGCATGATCCTGATTCCGAGCTTCTCGTGAACCTGCCATCAATTTTTTATAAGATGAAAAGAATATCACTATTTGTATTGCAAGGATGTCAAGAAGATATTCATTGATAAAAATAAACAATCGATCTTACATTTCTTCCGAGAGAAGCACGTCAAACTTTCCGAATTTAAGTATAAATAAGTTAACATTGGGAATACTAGAATTTCTGACGTTTCCATTTCCAACCCTTCTTCCTCCATAATGATCGCCTCCATCTTATCGCAACCCGATGCAGTTAGTTCTCTCAGCTGTGCAAGAGATTTTACCATGGATGCAAAAAACAAAAACTTGAGGCTATCACAGCAAACCACCTCTAGCTTTGTTACACGATGGAATCTCACCATTCCACAAGGATTCTTGTTCCATATGTGCCTCAAGCTCGACAAGAACGATAAATCCAATGTGGTTAGCTCGGAGAGAGTCTCAACATCTCCACTAGCGCTTGGTCCACCAAGGTCAAAAACTTCTTGCAACGAATCGCAAAATCGGATAGCTAAAGTGTGCAACTTATGTGAATTTACCAGCGACTTGAAGTTGAAAACCTTCGAGAGAGATTCGCACGCCTCCAGCTCGAGAGATTGAAGATTGCTCAATTCAAGCGGAGATTCTTCGCTCCATATATTTTCCAGATTGGGAAGTCCAGACATAGTCAAGGTCTGCAAGGATGGGATTGAAACCTGGCGGACAAACCCGTCAACGATAGCATTAGGAAAGACAAGCTGGATTTTATACGTGCTATTAGCAGGTTATTCATGACTTTCCAATTTACAAAAATATTTGATAGACAAAAGCTACTTTACGACCCCGAAAGACAACCACTGGGCTTTCCTTTTGTTTGCGATTTACTAGCAACAAGAGAATTACAGTCATCAAGAATTAGCTCTCGTTCATTTTACTAATGACAACGGAAATTAATGAACCATAAAGCAAAAAGTAGTTTCAAGGTAAATTACTTCTTAAAAGTTGAACTACTCCTGCTAGGAAGTAATTTTACTGTCTCACAAGGGAAGATTACTACCTTGAAGTAATTTAGCGGTTTCAAAGAGTAATTTACTACTTCACAAGGAAAAATAACTATCATAATAGTCTAATTACTCAAATAACTTCCTCCTGTCACCCCTGGACCCTCCCAACTAATTTATGCATGAAAGATCACATTTTCAAATAACGATGTCCAACAAGATAATAATTATATAATATGAATGTGTCTTCTCAAGTATGGTACAAATCAGTACTTCTTTATGGCTACGTACTTCCTCCTACGATCCTTGCATCAACGTGTAAAGTTGCTAGAAATCCCCATCAAAACAACAAATTTAACTTCTCTGTGTTTCGTTCATTGGACTATTATCATCTCGACAAGCCAACCTTTGACTACTACTTCCGTCACTGCCACCTCTTTACAATGTTGGAGAGGTTCATTACGGTTCGAAAGAAATATTTGCAGACCTGGTTTCTAACAAAAAATATTCACAGCTTAAAAGTCAATTATGGTATGGTCAACTTCATGAAGAGATAAAGTGTTAGTAGGCTTTTAAATATATCCCAAGCTGCCGCTTTTCTCTCTTAGCTTAGCTTGATTGATCGTGTAGCAATGAGCTGCTTGAATCTGATTCCCTAGTTTTCTCACAGAAAGCCCACCGAGACCTATATACACGGCGAGAAGAGGCAAAGAGGCATTGATCGGACAGCCGCATTATGTGGATTTCATACAATCAGTTGGATTTCTAAAAAATGAAGAGAAACAGAAGATTGCTTTATCTAATGGACAAAGAAGGTGGATAAGGTAAATTGGAACCTAATGAACTGAAAATAACAATATGAATATGCATTATAATCTACGTCACATCTAATTAGCAATTAATAAGTACTATATTCTTTTGATAGAAGGTTACCTGTTGTCCATCAAAGAATACAGCTTGAGTGCCAACATGTTTATCTGATGAACTACTCGAAGAAGCCCTCCCGGCGGTTGAAAAGTTTTCTATACCTGGCAAGTCACGCAACTCCAATACATGCAAATTACGCAACTCAACTTTGCCACATTCATCAGCTTGTCCAATCTCCCTCATTGAGTCGCAATTGATAACTCCGATCTCTTCAAGCTGTGGAAGTTCTCTTAGTAATGAAAGAGGAAACAGAACTTCCATCTCACGACAACGTTCGACTCGTATTACTTTTAACGTACTGAACGACATGGAGGAGATATGGTTGTGGCATATCTTCTCCATGTTGATGAGATCCTTGAGAAGTAACGACTCCAACATCTTGAAAGCAGTGTCGGAAGGCCATTGGAGGATGTAATGGATGGAGGGACTATTCTCAACATGTAGATGCTTCAATTTTGGAAAACCTTCTGGGGATAACTCGCAAATACTTTTAGATCCGTTCAATCCATCCAAGTACAAATCATTAGTTTTATCCAAGGTAGTTCGTACACATCCTTTCTGGAGAATATCGTTCATTGGATTCAACTTGAGCTTCAATGCAGTTGATGTCTTGTATTCGCTTGACCAGTGACATGTACTACCTATTTGGATTCTGTACTTGGTTAATTTCTGTAGGTTTAAATCCTCGGGCAGGACACTCGGATCAGGAATTGATACATGTAAAGCACAAAGATTTTTCATGTTATTCAACTCAATAAGACAGGCATTACTCGGTGGAGTTTGCTCCATGGCATTCCATTGATCAAAGCTATTCTCCATGTACAACTCCTCCAATTTGATCAGGCTTCCTAGTACACCTGGTTCAATTACCTGAAGCCGCCAGCAATTGTTCAAGTCTAATAGCCTTAGCTCTACTAATTGCCCGATTTCTTTCGGCAATCGATGAATTTTGGAGTCCACAAAGCTGAGAATTTGTAACCCTTTCAAGTTGCCAAGACTGGCTACATCATCTACCGAACAACCATCCAGACATAGGGTGTGTAAATTCTCCAAGAGTTGAAACGACAATGGCGAATGAATGAGATGTATCCCTGTGAGATTTAAGACCACGAGTTTCCTCATGGAATTGAAATATGAGCCTGGAACATCAAGAGATTCGTTGTTCGCAAGCAACAAAAACATCTGCAATTCGGGGTAATCTATTTCTTCAGGAAGCTCCTTCATGTCAACGTAGGGAAGGCATATTGCCCTACAACTTTTGAGCTTGTCCTTCGACCACTCTGTTACCAACTTATCTTTATCTTTGAACACGAGAAAAGGGTTATCTCTTGAGGCAACCGATGCGACAAACTCACGAACCAAGTCGTGTATCTTGAAACTATACGCATCTCCATCTCCATCCTCTAATAAAAGGGAGGAGTCTTGAAGAGCAAGGATCAATGATTCCAAACTTTCTCTAGCTTCTTCAATGCTGTTGTCTTCTTGAAATAACCCCAAACCCACGCCATACCTCACCAAGTTTTCAAGAGAGGGCTTAGAGACGCCACAGACAACACAGAGCCGTAACACTGACTTCACTACCTCGCCTTTTAAATGTTCGTAACTCAATTGCAACATCTTATTTACTTTCTCACCAATTCCCTCGTTTTTGGACAGCTTGAGTTGTTTTAAAACATTCTTCCATCCGGACAAATTGGCGTGTTTAAGAAGTTTGGCCATTTGGACAATCAGGAAAGGCAAACCTGCACATTTATGGAGTGCTTCCTCCACCAACGGTTTGAACTCGTCATCGCGAACTTTGTCTCCGACATAACGCTCAAACAATCTTCTTGCCTCTTCCTCTTGCAGCTCACCAAGAAGAATGGGGTCGTCGCAGCCCATTTCCGTTTGCAAAACGTCTCGATTTCTCGACGTCAACAGCAACTTGCATCCTACGACTCTGTTATCATGTCCGCAAGGAATGCCGACTGATTTCAAGTCCAGTCCCTCCCACAGGTCGTCCAATATTATCAGCACCTTCTTCTTCTTCTTCTTCTCCTCATCATTTTCTTGTTTCGTCCTCCCCTCTTCTTCCAACCTCTCGCGCAGAAGCTTCGCTCGCAAGCTGACATTATCTTCCTTCTTTATGTCACTAAGGCCCAACCAGTGCGCGATCTCTCCTTGAATCCTCTTGATGTCTGGATTTTGCGACACGTCGGCCTTAGCGACCAGATCGAACGATCTCTCTTCCTTTATTCTGCTTTCGACCTCTTCCAAAAGGGTGGACTTGCCGACCCCGCCCATCCCGTAAACTCCGACCACGCTGTTGCTGCTATCGGCAAGAGCGGCCATGATTTTACGTATCATTGAAGCTCTGGATTCGAAGACGCCATCGTCCCTGGCAGAAGAAGCGGAGGCTGTCAGGGTGGTCGACTGGACGACAACATCTTTGGCTTCTCCGCTGGTCGGAATCGAAGGAGCAGCGACATTCCCCGGAGCAAGATTGACGAAGCAGATGTCCTTCGATTCCTTGAATGCGCTACCTTTTTGAGCGAGTTCCCGAATGACCTCGATCTTGGCCTTGGCCTCCGTGCTGAACTTATAGCGACAATAGGGGTCGGGAAGTCTCCCGTAGCAACAGGTCTTGCTCGCCTCTTCGAATTTGCCCAACAGGTCTTGCGCCTCCGTCAAGGCTGTGTCGGCACTTTCCTTCCAGTCTGTGAAGGCTCCGTGGAAGTTGCGAACATTATTTCTGGCTTCTTCCGCAAGAAAATCGACCCTCTGAGCCTCATTCTCCAGATTCGCGACTTCCTTCCGAAGATCGTCGGCGAAGCGCTTGGAGGACATGGCGTATACCACTGGACCCTTGAGCAAATTATATGCCCCCTTCAGCAGTTCCCATACAGTAGGAAGGCCACACTGGATAGACATTTCTCTTTGATTTTTTTTTTTTTAACTTTCCGAGAAACAGAGAGAGAGAAAACAGGGAGAGACAGAGAGAACGATGGAAAAAAGAGCAGCAGATGCTGAAGGAGGAGGAGGCAGAACGGTAGTGCCGAGGAGAAGAAAAAGCGAAACAGAGCAAGAACGATCAGAGAAGAAGAAGACGGGAAGGAGATTTGGGTGCAGAAAAGGATGATGAATCAATCGGTGAGCTTCAGTGAATGATGACACAGCTACTAGAGAAAAAGAGGAGGAGCTGTGCCCAAGAAAGGATGAGAGATCATCGGCTAAGGTTTAGCGCCAGGTGATCCAATGATCTAGAGAAAGATGGCTGCCACTGTCACATGCCAGCTGGGGGCGGCGAGTGCAATAGCCATGACTTTGATCCCACATGTCCCGACTCCCCATATCTATCTCTACCCTGTGCTATGGACCTATGGTTTAAATTAGCAATATTTATTCACTCTTTCGAGCTCTGCACGAGGTCTCTTCTTTCGAGTTTTGGATGTTGACAACTGCTTTTCTTGCGTGATCCAAATCCGGATCTACTGCCTTCAGATTTTTTAAATGCACGGTGGGATCCCCCTGCCTTAAAAAAAACTAAGGCAGGGGATCCGGGTAAAAAAAAAATAACCTCATTTCCTTAATAAAAAAAATATCAATTTTAAATTTGGATTCAAATTTATCCTCAACTTTATTTTATCTCCAAAAAAATTTCTCAACTTTAGATTCAGTTTCAAATTTATTCCAAATTATTTTATATTAAAAAAATATCGTAAACTTTAGGCTCAGTTTCAAATCTATTTCAAACTTTTTTAATCTGAGAAAAAATCATCGATTTTTATTCTAATCTCAATTCTGTCCAATTAGCCCTTTGTCCAAATATCACAATTAGTCGTCTCTCATTTTCATATTCTAGAACGACTTCGTTTTGAGGACTTCTTTATTGGGGTATAATTGTTATCCACATGAAAATGCCACATCCTTCTGTACCTATCGTCCTATTACTTTGCTAATGCGATTTTTTTTTATCGATGTAAAAATACATCTGTCAAGTTGTGATTGGATCACTAGGTACATTGTAACTTATGATTTTTCAGACAAAATAAAATTGGACATAGATTTGAGATTGCACTTAAAGGGGTTTTTTGGGTTTTTTTTAGATAAAAATTAAGTTCAGGGCAATGGTAAGTGGATGGACACACGCATAGCGACACGAAGTATAACAACCTTTCATCCCATGAAGTTTAGTTTAGGACTTAATTATACACCGGTCAATTTCTTGAGTATAGGAATGGATGATTTTATGTATTATAGTTCATTTAATAAGCCGGTCACCCATCATCAATGTCCATGTCTCCATCTTTTCCTCCATCACTAATGGATGAAATATCCATTCTTTCTTCCTTTCTCACCGCTAATGTACTAGTCCTAATGTTGGAAAAATATGAAAAAAGAAGTAACAATGTAATCGGACTTTGAGGCGTGTAATCACTTTCTTTTAGGATCAATTTGCCCCACGAAGTTGCTATAGGTTTCTGGCAAATTCCCTTCAGGATACAACAAAGTCACTACGAGAATACTGGATAGCAATTCCAGTAATTCTCCTAAAACTCTCTGCGAAACAATGAAAAGATGGCTGTCTCTCTTTTGAAGGAAAAACGTAGAATGAAAATTGATACTGAAAACTGAACAGATTTGTCTATTATATAGACTAATAAACACACATTTTGGTGTCTAACATGTCCATGTACGAACGCATCTATTCATGTTCAAAACATCGCACTAGTTCGTGTTCAGAACATCGCATCAATTCGTGTCCGAAACATCGCACCAATTCATGTCGAAAAATTGCAATTCTGACATGACTGTTCGTGGTGATAACAGTCATTCGGACACAACTGTTCGTAAGTGACAACCACTGTTCGGACACAACTGTTTGTGTCCGAACAGTCACAATTAAAAAATATATATAATATAATATAATTATAAAATATTTTATTTCGAAATAAAAAAATAATTCAGAATTTGTCCGCGGCGCGCAAAGTGCTAAGTGCGTCTAATAATCGCGCAATCACACGCGCACCCGCACGCGGGTATGGTGGGGTCTATCCCACTTGCCCATTTCTTTTTTTGAAAGGTTATAACAGCTTTCTAATTAATAAAGAGACTTTATCTCTCCTTTCTATCCTATGTGGGATACAAAGAAGGTATTATTTTGATTTGTTTTCCAAACAAATAACAACACATAATCCATCCTTTCATCCTATCTTCCAGGGTTAATAGAAAAATATTGATTAGGTACCAGTACAAGATCTGCTCATTGCGCAGGTCAATGAGATCATATTTAAAATATAGAAGCAACATCATAATTAAGCTAATTGCTAGATTAGAATGTCAATTTTAACTGTTAAATTAGATGTAACTTCAATTAGAATTGATAGATAAGAATCTTTTATTGAATACTGCTACTCCGCACTTGCTAAAGTTAATAAGGAAAATGATCGTGAACGACATGTCGACAATAGACATTGCTTCCTGGTCCCTCATTCTAATTTATCACAAATGATGGGGTTCATTTGGAGTCGTTACTTCTAACGTCCATGTTCCAAATGTTGCAGTTTTTATGCTTTTAAAACCAAACAATTATTCGCAAGTAGAGTTATATGTTTTTTCATAATCTATAAAACATAATTATTGTATTTTGCAAGTTTTTTTGGGAAGAGCAAAACACAGAAAAATGTATCTAAAAAGTCTAAACATATAGAACAAGTTAGCGATGGAAGTCTGAAAAAAAATGATGATGGAATTTTTTCGAAATCCCTTGCATAGTCCGAGTTGATAACAATCATTCTGAACAACATTATCAATATGAATATAAATCTTAAGGAAAAAATTTGAATCTCATTGAAATGGATGGTTTTTTGCACTATTATTACTCCTTTGCTTGACTAATCACTATTGACAATGTCTAGTCTCCATCATTTTTGTTGGAATATATAAATATTAAACCACGCCTTCTTCTAACAGCTTAAACTTTTAGAGTAGTGTCGCGACCCGTCCGAAAGCGGACGCGGCTAATGGATTACCGATCGCGGGCCTTGGATCGGCGCGGGCCCTCCCAGGCCCATACCAAATCGCGGCGGGAGTATTTTTGAGGGATTCGACGATAAGAGTCGATCGCTTTCGACATTCAGTGTGGTCGTGGTGGCATGTGCAACTTGTGCATGCATTTGGAGTCGCCACCGGTCTTTCTTGGAGGGTAGATCGGAAACCTTACTGACCGATTGGGAGAGGTCGATCAGTTCTGCGAAACCAGAGATTTTGGGTTCGGGGACTTGGTTACGCTGGTGTCATTACCAACGCCCTTTCGGTACCTAACGCGAGTGATTTTCCTAGCTAAGAATTAATGCAGGCGCAAGTTTGGGTGAGATAGGTTTGATTCAGGGTTTCGTGCAGATTGGAAGACTATTCCTATCAATCACAATCAATTCTAAATGAAAGCATGATCAAGTGCATAAACAAACCACATCGATGCACATCAATCCAAATCAATGGCTTCCTAATATAGCCATAGGGGCTTAGGGAATGTGTGATTTCAGACCAGGGGTAAAATGAGAAGATTTGGGGACGATTAGCCCGAAGGGCAAAATCATCAACTTTTGGAAGACTTGGATACCGAATTACCCAAAATATTCCATGGCCAGTTGATTGTGGCCATTTTCCACTTTTGGGAATTTTTTGGAATTTCTCGATTTTTCTTCAATTTTTGGGAGACGATTCGCCCAAAGGGCGAAATCGTCATTTTTAAGAAGGATCGGGTTCAAAACACCCGGGATGAGCCTTGGCCAGTTGATTGTGGCCATTTCCTATTTTTTTGGGATTTTTCTACAATTTTTAGAAATTGTTTTGGAAGATGGTTTGCCGGAAGGGCAAAATCGTCATTTCTGGAAAGACCGGGGGTCGAAAGACCCGAAACAGGTGGTGTCCAACTGAATTTGGCCATTTCCTATTTTTTGGAATTTTTTAGAATTTTTCTGAATTTTTCCGAATTTTTTTGAGTTTTTTTATTATTTTATTATTATTTTTTTATCATTTCTATTTTTTTTATTGAATTTCTGAGTTTTTTTTTGTTTTCTTTAATATTCGAAAATTCCACCGGATCCAACGGTCCAGAACGCGCCACGTGGCCTCCTCTGGCGCGTCCGATCTTCGGTCAGATCGGGCGCTCCCCAGAGTGCCACTTGGCACGATATCCACCGCTGGATCAAAATATTTTTATTATTTTTGAAAATCATTTATTAATTTCTGAAAATCATTTTTATTTTCCAAAAAATCCCAGATCGCGACACGTGGCACGTTGTCCACCGTCGGATCTGGGCCTTATATTCGAACAGCCCGGCCCCGCAACGCTGACGTGGCTGCTGACGTGGCAAGCCACGTCAGCGTTGACTGGTCAACGTCTGACCGCCGGAGAAGACGACTGGCGCTGGCGATTCTCGCCGGCGCCTCGCCGGAGAACCCTAACAGTGGCCAAAACCTGGCATTTTTCGCCCATTCTTTCGCCAGACGACTCCTCGGATCGTGCACATTGACATACGACAATAAAAACAAGCATGAATACGCTGAACGCAAGAGAACCGGACCTCCCCGAACCGGCGCCGGCGAGCAAATTTTCAGAAATTTTTTTATCGTTGAAAGCTTGTTCTATCCATCCAAGAAGCTTCTAAATAAGGTTTAGGGACTTACCTTAGGTCGCATAGGACTCGGCGACCGCTGGTTTCGCCGGTGCGAGCTCTCGGCTCGGTCCGAGCATGTGGAGCTCCGGCCACCACTTCCGGCGCGGTTTCAATGCAAAATAACAGGTAAGGCGAGCGTAGAAGCAATGTTAGTACATATTCAGAGCTAGACACGCGCAAATGGGGGTCGGCAAAGGCATGGCCGAGAGTTACAAAACGAAATGCTCTTTGAAGCATTTCGTCGAACACTTAGTATACACAGGAAAAAATGGATGTCGGGGAAGCTACCGACATGTGTTCGGCATGTCGACAGCGGTTGAGGCTCCGACGATGCTCAGTGTAGCATGCTGAAGGTTCCCGATCTCCGTCACCTCTCTCCCTCGCTTCCTACTCGCTCGAACTCTCTTTTTTTCTCTCTCGGCCCACTCCCCCCATTAACCGAGATTCTCCGCCTTTCCGTGGCCGCCGCCGCGCCTTTTGATGCGCACCACTACTATAAGATGTTCCACTCATGTCCCCCACATTCGGCGTCGCCATTTTTTACTCGAAAAAGCCGGTCCCCCCATGCCCCTGTTTCGCTCTGCTTTCGGCAACGTGGGTCTGCAACAAAGTTGCAGACCCGGTCGGACCGGGTCGGGTCGGGTCTGACCCGACCGGCCCGGTTCGACCAATTCTCTCCAATTGGCCACCAAATCGACCTATTTTCATGAAATAGATGGCAAAATCGAATTCCTTGACATGTTTTCTATCGAATAGGGGTATTTTCGTGAATCAATTGATTGAAATTTAGTGAAAACCCCAAATTGTCCCTAGGATCCGAAAATGATTTTCGCTTAATCGAAGGTCCAAATGATCGAATTAGCCCAAATTGGGGCCGCCGATGGATTCAACATGATGAAAACTATATGGTAGGGGTGTTTAATTTGAATGGGTATGCCCGTATGAAATTTAATTTCAAAAATTGTGAAACCGGGGACTAAATTGAAAGATTTTTATGCAATTAAGCCCTTTTGGTTAAAATTGATCAAATTGGAGGGCAAATTGACCTAATTGCGTATCAAATATTTAGAATACAATGTCATAGCTTATTGGAAGTGAGAATTGAAAATTAAAAGACTCGAAAAGTATTTTTTTGGGCTCGGTTCGGGTTTATGTTTGTTAAGGAACATGTTGACCCTAGTCGAATTTTTGCGATTTAAAGTAACACACTTGAAGAGGAAATTAAAACACAATTATCGAATATTTTTGGGTATTTGTCTGACCACGAATGGTATTTTTCTGATTTTTTGGGTATTTTTAATAATTAAATAAATTCGAAAAATTATTAAAAATTACGAAAAATATTTTTTGTTCAAAATTGGTTCCTAAGGCTATGCCAAGGCTTCCAAAGTTGATTTTGTGATTTTATGACCTTTTTTGATATTTTTAATTAATTTAAAAGAATAAAAATCACAATAATAAATGGTCAAAAATCAGGTGTCAACAGCTGCCCCTCTTTGAGAGGAATCTCGTTAGAGGTTTCTCTCAAAGATAAGATGGCATCTGATTCCTAACCGACTCAACTGGGAAAATGAGAGAATAAATGCTATGACATCGAATCCTTAAGGTTCTCAATGAAGGTTCAAATCAATCCCCGGTTTGCTCTAACAACTTGAACATGGGCCGGAGTGAGAGAGGCTTACCTGAAGCTCACCTGTCGGATGCTGCCGATTGCGACGACTTTCAAGAAGATGCCTAGGACTCGTCATTCAGAATATCCTAGGGAGATTAAGCTCTGACCTGTATGGTAGGTCATACCATTATGGGGATTCCTAACGGCTAGGAATCTAAGGAAGGCGCCTGTCGCGACCCGTCCGAAAGCGGACGCGGCTAATGGATTACCAATCGCGGGCTTTAGATCGGCGCGGGCCCTCCCAGGCCCATACCAAATCGCGGCGGGAGTATTCTTCGACGATAAGAGTCGATCGCTTTCGACCTTCAGTGTGGTCGTGTGGCATGTGCAACTTGTGCATGCATTTTGGAGTCGCCACCGGTCTTTCTTGGAGGGTAGACCGGAAACCTTACTGACCGATTGGGAGAGATCGATCAGTTCTGCGGAACCAGAGAATTTGGGTTCGGGGACTTGGTTACGCTGGTGTCATTACCAACGCCCTTTCGGTACCTAACGCGAGTGATTTTCCTAGCTAAGAATTCATGCAGATGAGTGGGGTACGAGTCCTAAATCTAGGAGTTCATGCAGATAGGAATGACTATCCTAGCAATCACAATCAATAATAAAGTGCACAAATCAATGAATTCAAATGTACAAATAAATCACATAGCATTCCTAATAAGGCCATATTGGCCTAGGGCAGGTGTGATTTCGGGCCGGGGTAAAAATGGGAAGACTTGGAGGCGATTTAGCCCGAAGGGCAAAATCGTCAATTTTTTGGAAGACTGGGATACAGAATTACCCAAAATAATCCATGGCCAGTTGATTGTGGCCATTTCCCATTTTTGAGAATTTTTTGGAATTTTTTGATTTTTCCTCAATTTTTGGAAGACGATTCGCCCAAAGGGCGAAATCGTCATTTTAAGAAGAGTCGGGGTTTAAAACACCCGGAATGAGTCTTGACCAGTTGTTTGTGGCCATTTCCTATTTTTGGGGATTTTCTTGGATTTTTTTAGAATTGTTTTGGAAGATGGTTTGCCGGAAGGGTAAAACCGTCATTTTTGGAAAGATCGGGGGGTCGACAGACCCGGAACAGGTCATGGCCAGTTGAATGTGGCCATTTCCTATTTTCTGGAATTTTTTAGAATTTTTTTAGAATTTTTAGAATTTTTATTTTTATTTTTTGATTTTCTATTTTTTATTGATTTTTGAATTTTTTATTATTATTATTTATTTGCTTTTTGTTTTGTACATTAACAACACTCCCACAATGTCGGACCCCAACGTGCATTCACTCTACGCATTCTCATCCTCCCCATTTTTTATCATATTATTCTCCTTCTACATTTTTTTATTCTTTCTTTTGGGGGTCTTCTTCATGATGCTTCCCTACATAGCTTCCTGGACACACACGGTTCGACCAAACTACAACTTCCGGCGAACCACACCACAACCATTTCTAGCGCGATTCAGTTCTAGCCCGCCGTATAGCATTAACAATGATCGATGAAACTTACCTGCACGCCATGCGAGCTTGCAAGCGCTTGAAATAAGCTGGAGCTCGAGATCGGGATCGAGGGTCCGAAGTCAGCTCGGGAGTTTCGAGCCACGAACCATGCAAGATACACACATAGACGAGCTCAGAAGGAGTTTTAGAGCAGAACGAAAATATAAGCTTAAAAAATAAAGATCGGATTGAACTTAGCCATGAGGTCGAGCTCGAGATGAACGAAACGCTCACATATTCTCTTATTTTTAGTGCCGTCCGTGGGATCTCCTGTGCTCTCAAGAGGATAATGAAGACGGTGGCAGAGGTGTGTTAAGCGATGATGAGATTGGCGGAGGCTACGGGTGTATAGGTCCCAGACTGAGCTCGAGCTCGAGCTCGCGAGGAGCGACTTTGGTGGATCGGCGTGGCTAGATGGCGACGACTCGCTCGCGACTCAAACCGAAGCTGGTGGCGGTGGTCGGCTATCAAGAACTGCTAGTATGAGACCGATTCTCGATGAAGGTAGTAACAACATAGGGCATGCTCCAATGAAAACTAGACTTCATGTTGTTTCTTGGACTCTTGGGATTGTCGGACGCGTCTCCAGGGGTATAGAGAGGAAGAACACTCCAAGGATCCACCTTCATATTCCAAAACTTCCTCCTTCCCGTCAGCTTCTTCTCACAATTCTGTCTTATTTTTTTTCCACTCCATGTGGCCTCGACGTGAATCACTTTAAATGGTGACCTGTGAGGATTGACCAAAAAGGAATCTCACACTGTGAGTGGTCATAGGATTTAATAAGCATGAAGGCATATTATCGCCGAAAGAAAAATCAGAGATGAGAACACTCCCCTTTTTATCCCCCATCTCCACGACTTGCCCTTTCTTTCTTCAAGAATCTTTATGGTCTCCTCCATGTGGCCCTGCCATCAATTATCGTCCCCTCTCATTCTCCTTCATCTCCTTTGGTGGTGGAGACAATGATGAGGATGAATTCTCCTTTCTCAAAGTTGGCATCCGCTCATCCTTTTTTTATGGTAAGTGATGTCCACTTTTGTTTCTTTTTCTTTGTGGCATGCTTTCTTTTGCTTTCAGTGGGATTTTTCATTGCGTCGAAAAGGAGGAGTCTCCAGTTTGACATTAGCGGAATGGATCTTGCCTCAATTTGCTGATCAGTTTAAGCTCGTCCTTGCACCATCGGTTTCATGCAAACGTAATATATTCTAAGAGATGACTATGCTAGATGATGATTTTTTTTTTTTTAGAACTAAGATTAGTTCTAATTTTTTTCTGGAAAGTAATTAAAAATGGTTAGTCAAAATTTAGGTGTCAACAGCTGCCCCTCTTTGAGTGGAAGCTCGTAGAGGTTGCTTTCAAAGATGAGATGACACCTGAATCCTAACCGACTCTACTAGGAAAAGGGAAAAAAATGCCATGAGATCGGATCCTTAAGACTTTTGACAAAAGATCAAATTAATCCCCGGTTTACTCTAACAATTTGAACATGGGCCGGAGTGAGAGAGGCTTACCTGAAGCTCACCTGTCGGATGCTGCCGGTTGCGACAACTTTCAAGAAGATGCCTAGGACTTGTCATAAAAAATCCTAGGGAGATTAAGCTCTGACCTGTATGGTAGGTCATACCATTATTGGATTCCTAACCGGCAGGAACCCTAGGAAGGCGCATCCCACGCTTTGGGATTTGCCAAGGATTTTGATCCATATGGTGGATCGGACCAGTGAGTTGACCCTTGTGGCGGTTTCTACCATATTTGACCCTTTAGGCGGTATCTACCTTCAAGTTTAGTTTGACCCTTATGGCGGTTTCTACCATATTTGACCCTTTAGGCGGTATCTACCTTCAAGTTTAGTTTGACCCTTATGGCGGTTTCTACCTGGACTTGACCCTTCAGGCGGTATCTACCATGAGTTGACCCTTCAGGCGGTATCTACCTCGATTTTTCTTTGAAAAGGGGTCTCATGACGAGGGTTCTCCACGTCCGATGAGACTGCCTAAATTTTGAGAAGGGGTCTCATGACGAGGGTTCTCCACGTCCGATGAGACTGCCTGAATTTTGAAAAGGGGTCTCATGACGAGGGTTCTCTACGTCCGATGAGACTGGCTAAATTTTGAAAAGGGTTCTCATGACGAGGGTTCTCCACGTCTGTTGAGACTGCCTAAATTTTGAAAAGGAAGTCTCATGAAGAGGGTTCTCCACGTCCGATGAGACTGCTTGATTTTTGAAAAAGGGTCCCGGGACGAGGGTTCTCCACGTCTGCTGGGATTGCTTGATTTTTTGGAAAGGGGTCCTGGGACAAGGGTTCTCCACGTCATGCTAGGACTTTTTCTTTTAAAAGGGTTTTTCTTCCCCGTTATTTTTTTCAGAGATCCCGAAATTTGTCGGGGATTCAGTTTTTTGAAGGATTGAATGATTTTATTTTGATAAAAATTCACTTGAGTCCGCTGAGGCGACATTCTGGGAGCTGGGTTCTCCAGGTATCCTGCAGAAGTTTGAGCCTGAAAGATTTTTCTTTACCAAGAAAACGTTAGTAATCTTTGGGAAGACCATGGCTGTCCATTTTGACAAAACCGTATGATTTAAGTTTTAATTATGAAATGTGTATTTTGATGCTGGAGGTTATCCAAAGCATTCTTGCAACATGCAAATGTGATCACAAATCCCTTGCACGGAAAATCTGAATCAATAGTTTGAAAATTCCAAAAAGAGTTTGTTCAAAACATCAATTGGAATATTTCTTGACAAGGAGGCCATCTCACCTGTTTTGGGATAATGGTTTTTATAGGGGATGCACTCAATTCCCTACTAACCTGTGCCTAGGTTTTAGGCTCATTCACAGCGCATACATTTTGATCGGTCGGGAGGCCTTCCGCGGGACCGTAATGTTGGGCTTGGTTTTTGATCTTCAAGGGGGACTCACTTTTGAGTCAGGGCCATTGAATGAATTTTTTTTTTCAACGTCTGCTTCGGGTTTACAAGTCAAGAACCCTGCAAAATGAGAAAGAAATAATCTTGCTCGTACCTTTTCGAGCTAAGCTATATGTTAACCCAAGTGTCTTAGTCAGAGAAGACTGTTTCAGGGTTATGATGTTGGTAGGATTGGGGACCGAAAAAGGCTCGTTTTTGGCCCAGAATTTATGAGGGGATTGACATTGGTGATCATTGCAAACTTGTCACATGTCTTTTCCATTTTGCATCTTCAATTTTTGAGGCATGCAACTGCTTTTGACAACTCTGTCTGCGTCTTTCTTCCATGCCTGACATCATTTGGAGGAGCGGTCTTTTTGATCTGACTCCTTTAGAATTTTTCTCTTCCCAACTAGGTTTCATTGGGGATCAATCAAACAGTTTATGCGAGCATCGGCCTTGCTTTTACCAGGCACTTTGCTTTCTCTTTTCTGATGCTGGGATTTCTTTAATCCCTTGTCAAAAGTGGGATGCTTGGCAATTGTGCTAGATATATGACTTGGCTCTTAGCACGCTTGAGTATCGACTTAGTGACTTTTTCGTAAACCCTAAGTCTTGAACTCCCTCGTCTCTGAAGTGATCTGCTTTGTCTTGAAATTTGCAATGATCACCAACGGGTTTATGAAATGAATTTGCAGGCTCAACTTGGCTGTGCAAATGAAAAATATGTGTGGGATAGAGAAATGAATGCTTCTCATCATCCTATGGCACTTGGATTACCATATAAACAACACACAAAGATTGATGTTAGTCCGAGCAAGAAAATTTCTAACCATTTTCTCCTGATGTTGCTGGACTTACTTCCTTTTTGCCCCGGTGTGGGGTGGTTCTTGACAGGGTTAAGAATGAAAACCGCCGTTCAAGTGGGTTGTCAACGGTCACCTGTAGTGTTTATGATATGAAACGAACGCCTCCGTCGTCCCAATCCATGTAATCGCTGCGAATGGTCCCTACCTCCGTAGGTCCAGATTTTACTATTTGATTCGCTCCACTCATCTCTCAAGTGTATGTAGGATGTGTTTGGATTTGAGCTTGCCTCTCTTTTGAGGAAACATCCTTTTGAGAGTTTTGAACAACTTTTGATTGGAAAAATCTCTTTCGTTTTCCCATAAATTTTACCCGTCAAGGGGATTTTATGGTGCACAATGCGTGTTCAGACAACCTCATGTTTCAAAACATGAATGCCAATGAAGTTAGAATTCCATGTCTTTTCTAGACATCAGATTTTGAAAGCTTTTTCTTTTTCTCTCTGTGTTTTTTTGTTTAACATCTTCAATGGATTGGGGGAAAGGGATACCCACCTGTCCACCGTGGCTGGAGATCCCTGAAAATGTAAAAGAAGCATATCATTGTATGTTCACGAATTTTTCGAAAATCGAAACGATACATCCTACCCTCATGCACCCTAACAGGTAGTATGTGGGATGTAAAAACTTATTCGTCTCCAAGGCGATTCCCCTGTCAAGGATAAACAATAAGTGTTAATTTATATTCCCAAATTCAAGACAAATTGGGACGATACAACTTTACTCTTGATTTTCATCACATTCTGATGTTGCGTATTGATATGAACAACCTCTATCAAATCCGCCTATCCATGCTTGGAGTGTTTGTAACATCAATGGTTCATCTGCCCCCAGCTGGGCAGCGTATGTTCTGCTATTTGAACGCATGACTCATTGAGTGATTTATCCATGTTTATCATCTGAGAAGGAAAAGAAAGAAGACATTACTTCGGTATTCGATTGAAGATCGTTTAGGAACGATACATCGTTTTACCAAATAGGTGGCTTCGCGGCCAAACGTATTTCGTGTTGAAGGGGTAGGTCCCATTATGCTCCGCGGGTGATAATTATGGTTCATGGAACTTGCTCCACGGATTAAGTGATTAATCCACGGCCTTCGGCTTGAAGATGCTCAAAGGGTGATGTTGACACTCACGCGTAATTAGTTCTAGATATTAATGAAAGATGTTCCCGTGGGAACCTTACAGTGCGATCAACAACAGATGCAATAGGAGTATTCAACCCCTTTTTTCGAAGCATTTTTCATCGAGTAGCCATGCCTTGCATCAGACGTTTGATCACCGGCCTCGCGTCACCACTGCGATGGTCCTCCGGCTCCAAATTGATCGAGCCAAAGATTGAACTCATCGCCAAGGAAATTGCTCGGGTCTTCGAGCCATTGATGTTCGAGTTGGGTATCAACGATGGTTGGGGGCAGATTTCTTTCATTGCCTTCGTTGTGAGGGATTGGAGTCTTTGAGCTGGAACCTTCATCATTGCCATGTTGGGGTTGAGACATACATTCCCGAAGAGTATTGATCCAAGTGTCCAGCTCCTCATCAAGGAAATCACCTGTTCTTTCTAGCCCTTGGTGCCCAGATTGGGTGTCGTCGACTGTAGGCGAGGGATTCCTCTCTTTGCTCTCGCCGTGGGCAATTTGACCCCTCGAATTGGAACTTCCTCCGATGACCGGCAGGTTCATATGTGCACTCTCTACCAATGCCAGATCCGCTTCAGGGACAGCATTAATGACTGATTCGCGCTCAAACTGAGGAATTTCTATGTGCTGGAACTGTGGCATATACTCCTGAGGAGTATTGAGATAGCTCGGCGGAGCATTCTGATTTGGGTTAGAGGAGTCGCTGACACGACTGCTGGTCCCGTCATTGCTGAAACGCGGTTGGGTGCTCTCGGCCCTCCAATCATCGTGGTTGTAACTCTGCCCGGCACTTGAGCTCCAACTGGCTTTATGATGGTTTAACGCTATCCTTCCATCCCTTAGCAATCTCCTATAGTACTTGAGGTGAGACTCGACGTTAATTCTAGAGAGCCCCGGCACATTTATAATCTCGAGTATGCGTAGTGGGCTAGCCGAATCAACTCCCAGCTCTCGAATTGCATCAACAAATTTGGTGTGAAGTTCATAGGTCCAGTAAAACCTCGTTCTCTTATCACCCAAAATATCGTCAATACTTCGGTAGCTATTCTCTACGGGATCTAGTCGTTTCAAAAGTTGTCCAGGGAGGGACTCACCGACTTTGGATTGGCTGGCTGCGACAGCGAGTTCGTCATTGAGAGAACTCCCCCTGTGATGATTCATATCCCATTTCTCAAAGGATGTTGGTGTTGATCCTATGGTGTTGACATGCTCATGCAGATCTCCGGCGGCATCTGGCTGTGTCGGAAAATGCTGTGGAGAATACGGTAACAGCTGAGCGTTATTCGTCAACAGGGATGGTTCATCGAGGAACACCTCGCCGAGGACAACAGGATTACCACAATTAAGGCAGGTGGCCTTGGTCAGAGCTTCCTTATATCTCGCGCTTTCAGCTTGAAGCTTCTCATTCTCCTCCTTCAGGACCAGTAACTCATGGTCTGCGTATTGCTGTTTCACCCGGGTTCGTTTGTTGGCGAACCAAAACTTGACCTTCGAAAGCTCCAATCCTATTTTTCGGCTCAACTCCATTTTCTGTTGTCTGCTTGGAGTGGGGCATTCATTGAAGAAAGCTTCGAGCTCTCGGATTTGGCCTGGAGTGTGGCGTTGTAGTTGCTTCCTTTTCCGACTCCGGTCATCATTGTATACTCCTTCTTCGTAGCTGAAACCTAGAATTTCATCGCTGGATGAGTCAGTCTCCATGGTCTTCGGGCAGGATTCAGCTCCAGGATCTTCAAAGTCTCCCAGCAGTTCGTGCTCAGAAATGTCCAGGTCGGGCGTTTCTAGCAGATGGGAATAGCTTTTAAACATGATGGATCGGAGTATCTCGGGCTGATCTAGTTCCCTCAGCTTTCTCTATTCGCTCTTACGTGTTTGCTCACTCTAGAAATTTTCTCAAGTGATTGTGCGTGTCCTAGAATCATCCTTCAGGCCGCATATGAAGGCCAGCAAGCAAGCGCTCCTCCGAGACCCTGTAATTACTCATCGTCTGTATTCCCCTTCCTTTTTCCTCGTGATAGGATCACAAACTCTTTTGCATTGATTCGGTTTCATCGAGTATTGCGCTCGTCCCCTAGTTCAGTCTTCAAAGTGGTGGGTCTACAATCTTTCGACGCCTTTTATGATTTGCTAGGCCCGAGAACGTGGGGAGCAGCGGTGGACCCGCAATTAATGACTCCGTTTAATTCATTTAGCTCCATGGGAATTAACGCTATGATCTTCTCTCAACCCCTTTTCATCGTTCAAACGAAAGTGACATTTTCCCTGTGCATGCTGTTGCTCTTCATTTCAGCATCCCGGGCGCTTGGTGAGGAATGAGTTCGTAGCCACTCAAAATTTTAAAGACCGTCTCTGGTTTTAGACTTAATCTAACAAGGGATCATCACAACTGAGCATGACGATGTTCGTTGATAGCGTTGGTTTAACTATAGTCATTAAAGAAAAATGTTCCCGTAGGAACTTTACAACGATAAAATGAGTGATCTACTCGTGAACATGTTCTTCTTTCTATGGGTGTTCGTAGTGACCGACCCATCGTGCCCCGAGTCAGGTGCTAGATCATGGCTGTCCAAGCATGCCAGCTTCCCACTGATTGAACAAGGCATCGAGCCCCTCATCGAAGAAATCGTCTGTCGTGGGTTGACCAGCGGTAGGCAGAGCACCATCCGACTGCTGCTCGAATGGAGGAGTTCGCACTCGCTGTACTTGTGACACGCGCTCTTGAGAAATGTTGAAATGGCCCGGGAGGACATTCTGATCAGCTTTCAGTTTGCTGGTGGTCGGGTTGCTAGCTTGATTGATGCTTAGATTTGGCCGGGTATCTCTTGATGCCTGAGCATTACAATGGCGGTCGCCCCTAGCTTTTGAGCTCGAGACGGATTCCTCCCGGTTTAGCTCCGCTCGACGTTGTTTTAATAGCTTTCTGTAGGCAGCAAGGTGATTCCTGACCAGCTCCTTACTAAGCCCCGGTACATTCATGGCCTTAAATATGCGCGTCGGAGTTGCTGAGTCGATCCCCATTTGGTGAACCACGTCTAGGAATCTGGAATGCAGTTCAGGGGGCCAAGCGAACCTCCTCTTATCGTGGCCCAAAAGTGCATCGATGGCTTGACGACTGATTAACTCATCTCCAGCAGGACCCGACCCTATCGAAAATTGTTGTGCATGAGGCTGATATGCTTTGAGCTGGTCGGCGGTAACATCCAGCTCCTTGAAACTATAACTCCAATCAAAGCGATGCAAATCCCATCCCCCAGGAGGCATTTGTATCATCTTCGTAGGATCATCCTGCTCATGCGTGACTCCGGCAAAATCTGGTTGAGCAGGAGATGCCCCGAGGGAGTAGGGTGGTAAATGAACGTCTTCAATCATCGCGTGAGGCTTATCGGGGAATATCTTACCGAGGGCGACGAGGTTATCGCAATGAGGGCAAACGGTAATATTGAGAGCTTTTTCATACCTCATGTTTTCTGTTCGCAGCTTTTGGTTTTCTTCCTTTAAAATCTCGACCACCTGACGTTTGCGTTGAGCTCTCGATTTGGATCTCCTATTTTGAAACCAAAACTGGATCCTCGACTGATTAATCCCCAACTCCCGACTCAATTCAATTCTCCACTTCTTTTTCATGTAATGGCTTTTACTGAAAAGGGTTTCCAGCATTTGGGTTTCCTCCTGGGAGTATTGGTGAGGACGTCTTCTTTTCCCGAGTTGAGCATTGTGGATGTCGTTGTCGTCGTCGCCGTGATCTTGATTTCCGTTGCCAGAAGTGTTGGGCTCCATGGTTTTGGCGTTAGACTTGATCTTGGAATCTTCGAGATCCCTCTGTGGTTCAATTTCTGAGATTTTTGAGTCAGTCGCCTCTAGCAGCTGACAGTAACCTCTTAAATATGTTGGATTGAGAAATGTTTGATTGGTTCTTGCCCACTCAGATCTCTACTCTTTCCTGTACGCTCACTCCCTATAAAGTTTTCTTCGAGTGACTTTGCATGTTCAGGAGACGCTCTTCAAGCATCATTAGGCAAACGTTCCCCCTCAAGACCTTGAATTTCTCGCTTAGCTTTTCAACGTGATGGGACTGCCAAACCCTGTTAGGGCTCTCTTCGATAGTTGCGCTTTCCTCCCACCTAACTCTAATAATGGTGATCCCGACAAATCTTTTACATCTTTTAATTGATGAGCCGAAAATCGCGGACCGAAACGAATCCAATGGTTCTCGTGAGGGGACCTCCTGCTTTACCCCCTAACTGGGCTCCACCAGCATTATTACTGAGACCCTTCATCATCCTCGAGTTGCTATAAAATGAGGAATTAATGTATGGAAGGTTAACGTTTTTGCATAATCAGCTTCTTCCTTCTAATCTCTCTGTTAAACTCGTCTTATTCTCAAGCCAACCCAACGCAAATGGCCTCCTCTCCCGTACGCACTTTTTCAACTGATGTCTTGGCCCAGTGGGAAAAGCTTTATAACCTACTGGGTCGCGGTTACGCGCACATAACCGATCATTCTGCAACCGCGGATGAAATCCGTGTCCTGCTCGAGGACTTAGATACCACTTCCCTCGAAGGTACTACGCTGGGGAGGGAATATAGAACTTTCCCGACCCTCTTTGCACACTCCTTAGAGGCCTACCGTGTTGCTGATCGGGAGGTTCTCGTGGCTCGCGTCTTGCGGGCTCGTTACCAGGATCGGTCTGATCATCTGGTGCTGACCAACTATTTGGCCGATAGTCACAAAAAGGCCGTCGAGTTTGCCAATGAGAGGGTCGCGACGTTGCTTCGCGAGAGGAGAAAACTGGTGGATCAATTGGCCCTATCCCTGACCGCTGGCGAGCACGACCGCCACAATGTCCTATTGAGGCTGCAAAGCGACTGGCAGGAAGAACGGCTCGACAAAATAACCGCAGACATAGCTCACGGGAATGGATTAGTTCGGGACTTGGAAATAATCACCGAAGAACACGAGGTCAAGGTCACTGAGGTTAAGGGAGAATGCAGAAACCTTTTCCTCAAGCTCGCGGACCAGGACATGCGGAGTCGTGAGTACGGGCAGAGCATTAACAACATGAAGGGTCAGTTGGGCTCCTTTGTGTCGTTAATTAGGGCTCACTTTGGCTTTACTTTTCCACCCCGAATTGTATGACCTGCTTCTGAAAACCCTCCGCTGAGCAAAATAAATGAAAGTTCTCGTGTGTGTTTTAACTTCTGCATGGTTCCTTTCTTCAAGCGTTCGAACATCTTCAACTTAGGTGAGCCGAACCATAATATCAATAAGTCGAGCAAATATGGATTTTATAACTCGCTCATGATCAGATGAAAGAATAGCCTCAGACTTATCCAGGAAAAGATTTCTCTCTGTTACCTATTTTTTTACCTGCAAATGAAAAGACAGAATCAGAAGGAATAATTTGAAAAAGAAAGCAAAAAACCCCTTTCAATCTTATGCTTACCCATGATTAATAAGGACAAGAACTTTTACAAGGGTTTTAATCTTGCGCGAAAAGTTTTTTATCAATATTCTTCGAAAGAAAGCATACTATTGAAAGGAATGTAATTCACAATAATTGCTTTTGATCAATTTCGAGAGGAACGAATTACTCAAAAGTACGAGGCATAATAACGTGTTTTAAATTTAATTGAAGATACGACATCCAAATCAAGGCCGTTTTGTTAAGAACGAGAGTAATTTGGACGTCTATCTCGTCATTAAATTCAAAACAACGCCGATATTCTCGATCAATTATCGTGGATTACCAGCGACGTAAAACATGCATGGACCAATTCAAGTGTATAATTCCTTCTAGCGAAATTGGGGTTGGATTACCCTATACGACCAAAAAGGTCGTGCAAGATTTCCAATTTTAATTTCCTCTAAAGGAATTATAAACTTGACTTGGGAGTATTCGGATGATTAGAGAAAATGCCACTATCACATTCCTATGACCTGTCAAAAGAAATACAACCAAGTTCCATCTAAATGTATACACCAATAAATCCCTAATACAATCACTCTAAGGGGTGAGATAGAGAAGGCCTCGATAAAAATAAACCCTATACAAGAGGACTAGTAATGGAAAATGAAACAAAGGAATGTGATCCTAACGTTTAAGGATGCCCCAAGTTCGATCTGTGACTTCCGGATCACTTGCCCCAACTCGTCATCTTCATTGGACGATATCTCAATAATGTCCATAGTAGGCTCCTTTGTTGCTCACTCGGTGCTTGTCATGGGATATCATCCTCTTCGTCTTCTATCAAGGACGTTTGGGAAAAACACACACATCTATCCTTGAAATGGCATTTAATCTAATCACCAGAATGCAATGAATGAAATGCCTATATTTATATGAACTGTAATAGATTCGAGGTATAGAGAGTCTTACCAACCAAACTCGTCGACTTATGTGCGGTTTTAGGTGTACCAACCGCCCAAACACATGCGCATGAGACAAGTTATGGTGAACTTCTAAAAATCAGAGGGTTTGGCACCTAAGGTTAAGGTTCCCACTTCGAGTTCTAGAAAGAGCCGATTCCATTGCACAGCTATCGTTGCATTGGGACTCGATCCATAGTTCGAAGCGAGCGGAATTGAAAAGTGGATTACCCCGCGTTTTTCCTCACGGAGATTCCATTTTCAATTCCTTCTATTGTGTTCCTAAAGGCGGCGCCCGGGGTTTTAGGCGCGGTTGTGTGTGTCCATGTGTCGTGATCATCACGATGCAAGTCATGCACAACAGTTTATCAATCAGCGCTTCAAATCATCCACACAACATACATTCCTACGCCAACCTGCATAAGACAATGTTAATCACGGACTACACCCCTTATTTCTCCAATCTGCAAAACATATAGCACCTATCGTAAGCGGACTTACCTCACCTTCAAGAGCGCCTGCAGGGTTAGAAAAATCACTCAGCGTTTTAATTACGGCCTAAGTCCACTTGAGGTCTAGAACCATAGGCTCTAGAACACGTCCCCAGTGGAGTCGCCAGCTGTCGCGACCCGTCCGAAAGCGGACGCGGCTAATGGATTACCGATCGCGGGCTTTAGATCGGCGCGGGCCCTCCCAGGCCCATACCAAATCGCGGCGGGAGTATTCTTCGACGATAAGAGTCGATCGCTTTCGACCTTCAGTGTGGTCGTGTGGCATGTGCAACTTGTGCATGCATTTTGGAGTCGCCACCGGTCTTTCTTGGAGGGTAGACCGGAAACCTTACTGACCGATTGGGAGAGATCGATCAGTTCTGCGGAACCAGAGAATTTGGGTTCGGGGACTTGGTTACGCTGGTGTCATTACCAACGCCCTTTCGGTACCTAACGCGAGTGATTTTCCTAGCTAAGAATTCATGCAGATGAGTGGGGTACGAGTCCTAAATCTAGGAGTTCATGCAGATAGGAATGACTATCCTAGCAATCACAATCAATAATAAAGTGCACAAATCAATGAATTCAAATGTACAAATAAATCACATAGCATTCCTAATAAGGCCATATTGGCCTAGGGCAGGTGTGATTTCGGGCCGGGGTAAAAATGGGAAGACTTGGAGGCGATTTAGCCCGAAGGGCAAAATCGTCAATTTTTTGGAAGACTGGGATACAGAATTACCCAAAATAATCCATGGCCAGTTGATTGTGGCCATTTCCCATTTTTGAGAATTTTTTGGAATTTTTTGATTTTTCCTCAATTTTTGGAAGACGATTCGCCCAAAGGGCGAAATCGTCATTTTAAGAAGAGTCGGGGTTTAAAACACCCGGAATGAGTCTTGACCAGTTGTTTGTGGCCATTTCCTATTTTTGGGGATTTTCTTGGATTTTTTTAGAATTGTTTTGGAAGATGGTTTGCCGGAAGGGTAAAACCGTCATTTTTGGAAAGATCGGGGGGTCGACAGACCCGGAACAGGTCATGGCCAGTTGAATGTGGCCATTTCCTATTTTCTGGAATTTTTTAGAATTTTTTTAGAATTTTTAGAATTTTTATTTTTATTTTTTGATTTTCTATTTTTTATTGATTTTTGAATTTTTTATTATTATTATTTATTTGCTTTTTGTTTTGTACATTAACAACACTCCCACAATGTCGGACCCCAACGTGCATTCACTCTACGCATTCTCATCCTCCCCATTTTTTATCATATTATTCTCCTTCTACATTTTTTTATTCTTTCTTTTGGGGGTCTTCTTCATGATGCTTCCCTACATAGCTTCCTGGACACACACGGTTCGACCAAACTACAACTTCCGGCGAACCACACCACAACCATTTCTAGCGCGATTCAGTTCTAGCCCGCCGTATAGCATTAACAATGATCGATGAAACTTACCTGCACGCCATGCGAGCTTGCAAGCGCTTGAAATAAGCTGGAGCTCGAGATCGGGATCGAGGGTCCGAAGTCAGCTCGGGAGTTTCGAGCCACGAACCATGCAAGATACACACATAGACGAGCTCAGAAGGAGTTTTAGAGCAGAACGAAAATATAAGCTTAAAAAATAAAGATCGGATTGAACTTAGCCATGAGGTCGAGCTCGAGATGAACGAAACGCTCACATATTCTCTTATTTTTAGTGCCGTCCGTGGGATCTCCTGTGCTCTCAAGAGGATAATGAAGACGGTGGCAGAGGTGTGTTAAGCGATGATGAGATCGGCGGAGGCTACGGGTGTATAGGTCCCAGACTGAGCTCGAGCTCGAGCTCGCGAGGAGCGACTTTGGTGGATCGGCGTGGCTAGATGGCGACGACTCGCTCGCGACTCAAACCGAAGCTGGTGGCGGTGGTCGGCTATCAAGAACTGCTAGTATGAGACCGATTCTCGATAAAGGTAGTAACAACATAGGGCATGCTCCAATGAAAACTAGACTTCATGTTGTTTCTTGGACTCTTGGGATTGTCGGACGCGTCTCCAGGGGTATAGAGAGGAAGAACACTCCAAGGATCCACCTTCATATTCCAAAACTTCCTCCTTCCCGTCAGCTTCTTCTCACAATTCTGTCTTATTTTTTTCCACTCCATGTGGCCTCGACGTGAATCACTTTAAATGGTGACCTGTGAGGATTGACCAAAAAGGAATCTCACACTGTGAGTGGTCATAGGATTTAATAAGCATGAAGGCATATTATCGCCGAAAGAAAAATCAGAGATGAGAACACTCCCCTTTTTATCCCCCATCTCCACGACTTGCCCTTTCTTTCTTCAAGAATCTTTATGGTCTCCTCCATGTGGCCCTGCCATCAATTATCGTCCTCTCTCATTCTCCTTCATCTCCTTTGGTGGTGGAGACAATGATGAGGATGAATTCTCCTTTCTCAAAGTTGGCATCCGCTCATCCTTTTTTTATGGTAAGTGATGTCCACTTTTGTTTCTTTTTCTTTGTGGCATGCTTTCTTTTGCTTTCAGTGGGATTTTTCATTGCGTCGAAAAGGAGGAGTCTCCAGTTTGACATTAGCGGAATGGGTCTTGCCTCAATTTGCTGATCAGTTTAAGCTCGTCCTTGCACCATCGGTTTCATGCAAACGTAATATATTCTAAGAGATGACTATGCTAGATGATGATTTTTTTTTTTTTAGAACTAAGATTAGTTCTAATTTTTTTCTGGAAAGTAATTAAAAATGGTTAGTCAAAATTTAGGTGTCAACAGCGCCTCCCACACTTCGGGATTTGCCATGGATTTTGATCCGTATGGTGGATCGGACCTTTGTGTCGATGCTTATGGCGGTATTTACCGATGAGTTGACCCTTATGGCGGTTTCTACCATATTTGACCCTTCAAGCGGTATCTACCGTTGAGTTTAGTTTGACCCTTATGGCGGTTTCTACCTGTGATTTGACCCTTCAGGCGGTTTCTACATTTGTTTTGACCCTTCAGGCGGTTTCTACCTTTGAGATGACCCTTCAGGCGGTATCTACCTTGGTTTGACCCTTCAGGCGGTATCTACCTTTGAGTTGACCCTTCAGGCGGTTTCTACCTTGAGTTGACCCTTCAGGCGGTTTCTACATTGAGTTGACCCTTCAGGCGGTATCTACCTTTGAGTTGACCCTTCAGGCGGTTTCTACCTTTGGTTGACCCTTCAGGCGGTTTCTACCTTTGGTTGACCCTTCAGGCGGTATCTACCTTGGTTTGACTTTGAAAAGGGGTCTCATGACGAGGGTTCTCCACGTCCGATGAGACTAATTGAATTTTGAAAAGGGGTCTCATGACGAGGGTTCTCCACGTCCGATGAGACTAATTGAATTTTGAAAAGGGGTCTCATGACGAGGGTTCTCCACGTCCGATGAGACTGCCTAAATTTTGAAAAGGGGTCTCATGACAAGGGTTCTCCACGTCCGATGAGACTGCCTGATTTTGAAAAGGGGTCTCATGACGAGGGTTCTCCACGTCCGATGAGACTTTTTTTTCTTTTAAAAGGGTTTTTCTTCCCCATTTTTTTAAAGATCCCGAAGTTTGCCGGGAATTCAGTTTTTTTTGAAGCAGTGAAAGACTTTATTTTGACAAAGCTTCACTTGAGTCTGTTGAGGCGACATTCTGGGAGCTGGGTTCTCCAGGTATCCTGCAGAAGTTTGAGTCTGAAAGATTTTTCTTCACCAAGAAAATGTTAGTAATCTTTGGGAAGACCACGGCTGTCCATTTGACAAAACCGTATGACTTAAGTTTTAATCATGAAATGTGCGTTTTGATGCTGGAGGTTATCCAAAGCATTCTTGCAACCTGCAAATGTGATCACAAATTCCTTGCGTGGAAAATCTGGGTCAAACAATTTGAAATTTCCAAAAAGATTTTGTTCAAAACATCTACTGGAGAATTTCTCATCCAAGAGGGCTCCTCACCGCTCTGTGATAATGGTCTTTTGTAAGGAATGCGCTCAACTTCCTACTAATCTGTGCCTAGGTTTTAGGATCATTCGCAGCGCATACATTTCGATCGGTCGGGAGGTCTTCCACAGGACCGTAATGTTGGACTTGGATATTGGTCTTCAAGGGGGACTCACTTTGAGTCAAGGCTATTGAACGAAAGTTTTCACCATCTGCTCCGGGTTTACAAGTCAAGAACCCTGCAAAATGAGAAAGAAATAGTCCTGCTCGTACCTCTTCGAGCTGAGCTATATGTTAACCCAAGTGTCTTAGTCAGAGAAGACTGTTTCAGGGTTATGATGTTGGTAGGATTGGGGACAGAAAAAGGCTTGCTTTTGGCCCAAAATTCTTGGAGAGCTTGACATTGGTGATCATTGCAGATTTGCTACCTGTCCTTTCTCTTTTGCGCCTTTACTCCGCGCTTGACACCATTTGGCGAGCAGCCTTTTTGGAATTTGGCTCCTTCGGGGATTATCTCTTTTCCCATCCGGCTTCATTGCGGATCAATCAAACAACTTACACGAGCATCGGCCTTGCTTTTACCAGGCACTTTGCTTTTTCTCGATGCCGTGGATTTTTCTCATTCACTTTTGAAATCCCACTCTTTCTCATCTTCATGGGATCATGTTAGACATATAGTCTAATCGTGCTTTAAACATCAGCCTGGGAATTCTCTTCGTAATCCTTGAGTCTTGAATTCCTCCATTTCTGAAGTGATGCTGCATCCGTCTTGGAATGTGCAATGATCACCAACGGGTTTATGAAATGATTTTGCAGGCTCAACTTGGCTACGCAAAGGGTTCGGTGTGTGGGATAGAGAAATGAATGCTTCTCATCACCCTATGACACTTGGATTACCATATAACAACACACAAAGATTAATGTTAGTCCAAGCAAGAAAATTTCTAACCATTTTCTCCTGATGCTGCTGGACTCACCTCCATTTTGCCCCGATGTGGGGTGGTTCTCGACAGGGTTGAGAATAAAAACCGCCGTTCGAAGGGGTTGCCGATTGTCACCTGTAGTGTTTGGGAATATGAAACGAACGCCTCCGTCGTCCCCACCCATGTAATTGCTGCGAATGGTCCTTACTTCCGTAGGTCTAGATTTTGTTATCTGGTCCGCTGTCGCGACCCGTCCGAAATCAACGGACGCGGCTAATGGATTACCGATCGCGGGCCCCCACTCTGAAATGTGGATCGCGGGCTTTAGATCGGCGCGGGCCCTCCCAAGCCCATACCAAATCGCGGCGGAGGTGTATCTGTCGCGACCCGTCCGAAAATCAACGGACGCGGCTAATGGATTACCGATCGCGGGCTTTGGATCGGCGCGGGCCCTCCCAGGCCCCTACCAAATCGCGGTGGGAGTTTCTTTTGAGGGATTCGACGATAAGAGTCGATCGCTTTCGACCTTAGTGTGGTCGTGGTGGCATGTGCAACTTGTGCATGCATTTGGAGTCGCCACCGGTCTTTCTCGGAGGGTAGACCGGAAACCTTACTGACCGATTGGGAGAGATCGATCAGTTCTGCGGAACCAGAGATTTTGGGTTCGGGGACTTGGTTACGTCGGTGTCATTACCAACGCCCTTTCGGTACCTAACGCGAGTGATTTTCCTGACTAAGAGTTCATGCAGACGCAATTTGGGGTGAGGTAGGTCTGATTTAGGGTTTCATGCAGATTGAAAAACTAGTCCTATCAATCACAATCAATTATAATGAAAGCGCAAGTCAAGTGCATAAATAAATCATGTCAATGCACATCAATTTCAATCATTGGCCTCCTAGTATAGCCATAAGGGCTTAGAGAATGTGTGATTTAAGACTGGGGGTAAAATGGGAAGATTCAGGGACAAATAGTCCGAAGGGCAAAATTGTCATTTTTGGAAGGTTTGGATACCTAATTACCCAAATTATTCCATGACCAGTTCATCGTGGCCATTTCCCATTTTTGAGAATTTTTTGGAATTTCTTGATTTTTCTTCAATTTTTGGAAGACGATTCGCCCAAAGGGCGAAATCGTCATTTTAAGAAGGGTTGGGGTTCAAAACACCCGGAATGAACCTTGGCCAGTTATTTGTGGCCATTTCCTATTTTTTTGGGATTTTCCTGGATTTTTTAGAATTTTTTTTGGAAGACGGTTTGCCGGAAGGGCAAAACCGTCATTTTTGGAAAGATCGGGGGTCAAATGACCCGGAACAGGTCATGGCCAGTTGAACGTGGTCATTTCCTATTTTCTGGATTTTTTTAGAATTTTTTAGAATTTTTCGAATTTTTTTTTTGAATATTTTTATGATTTTTCATTTTTTATTGATTTTTTGATTATTTTATTATTATTATTATTTTTTTAATATTTAAAAATATTTTCTGGGCCGGGTCAAACCCGGCCCGCGCCTCTCGGGCGCCCGGCCCGACCCTAGGGGTCGATACCGGCCTAAAACGACACCGTTTTATATTTTTAAATATTTTTTTTTATTTTTTAACAATTGTTTTGATTTTTTATCTATTTTATTTAATTATCCGAAATTCCCCGGATCCGGCGGCTCTCAATGCGCCACGTGGCCTCCTCCTGTGCGTCCGATCTTCCACTAGATCGGACGTTCTAGAGAGAAACACGTGGCTCGATTATAACCGTCGGATCAAAAATCAATTTATTTTCCTTTTTTAGAAAAACCTCAAATCGGACGATCAGAACCATTCCACGTGTCCAATCGTGGTGCGTCCGATCTTGGACGAGATCGGACGATCCACAGAAGGCCACTTGGCACGTTCTTGTCCATCGGATCGAATTTATTTAATTTTCTGAAAATCATTTATTTTATCCGAAAATCATTTTTTTATTTCCCAAAATTACAAGATCGCGACACGTGTCGCGATCCGGGCCGTTCATTTTATTTTATTGAAAAAAGACTTGGACCGGCCCACCCGGCTGACGTGGCGCCTACGTGGCATGCCACGTCAGCCGTTGACCGGTTGACTGGCCGGAGGGTCGCCGGGGAAGACGATGAACAGTGTCTATTTCCGGCGACCCTCGCCGGAAAACGCAAACCGGCCTCCAAAACTTATTATTTTTCACCCATTTCTTCGCCATTAGGTTTCCTATATTACCAACATCATCATACGGCGAAAAGTGACCGGACGAGGCTCGACCGAGCCGGCGCCGGCGAGCAAATTTCCAGAAAATTTTTTTTGCTTTGAAAACGATTCTGATCAATCAAGGAGCATCCATGAAGGGTCGGGGAACTTACCTGAGGTCTCCCAATCTTCGGCGACCGTTCGAAGTTCCCGGTCGAGCTCCCCGTTCGGACCGCGGCCGGCGAAGCTCCGGCTCACGTCGTCGGCGCATTTTCATTGCGAAATAAACACATACAAAGACTTAGAGGCGGTTCTAATGCATGCTTGAGGCTAAACACGCGCAAATGGAGCTCCGGGGTGGCTCGGCCGAGAGCCGAAAATTCAAAGCTCATTTGGGCATTCCGTCGAACACATGGTCTACATGTAAAAACGAAGGTCGGGGGAGGGAAACCGACCTGCTTGGAGCTCGCCGACGGCCACTGAATACCCGGTGATGATCAAGGAAGGTTCTTGAAGGTCTGCCCCAGCTCCTCTCGTCCAGTGTTTGCCAGAAAAAATCCCCCCTATTCATGGACGAGCTCGGTTTTAACCGAGAATCTCCCTCGATTTGGCGTGGCCGACCGGCGTTTTTGCGCCCATGCCTCTGCCAGAACGCCAAATATTCCTCTGCCAATGTTTCCCACGCTTGGTTGCCATTTTTTCTTAGAAAAATCGACCGCCCCCTCATCCCCTGCTCTGCCCATGCTCGGCGTGCAACGGGTCTGCAACTTAGTTGCAGACCCGGTCGGACCGGGTCGGGTCGGATCTGACCCGACCGGCCCGGTTCGACCAAATACCCAAATTGGGCCCCAAATTGATCTATTTTCATGAAATTGATGGCATAATCGGACTCCTTGACATATTTTCTATCAAATTAGGGTATTTTGGTGAATCAATTGATTGAAATTTTGTGAAAACCCCAAATTGTCCCTAAGATCCGAAAATGAATTTTGCCAAATTGAGGGGCCAAACGATCGAATTATTCAAAAATGAGCCCATCAATGGATTCATCACGATGAAAACTATAGGGTAGAGGTGTTTAATTTTAATGGGTGTACCCGTGTGAAATTTAATTTCGAAGATTGCAAAACCGGGGACTAAATTGAATGAAATTTGTGCAATTAAGCCCTTTTGGTTAAAATTGATCAAATTGGAGGGCAAATTGACCCAATTACATTTCAATACTTTGGAGTCCAATGTCATAGCTTATAAAAAGTGAGAATTAAAAATTAAAAGACTCGGAAAGGATTTTTCATGCTCGGTTCGGTTTTAGGTTTGTGAAGAAACCCCATGAATCGAGCTAAATTTCCCTTATAAAAAGTGAAAATATTAAAGAGGGAATTAAAATAAAATTTTTGAATATTTTTTTGTAATTTTCTGACCACGGATGGTATTTTTTCTGATTTTTTTGGGTATTTTTATAATTAAATAAATTCCAAAAAATATTAAAAAATTCAAAAAATATTTTTTGTTCAAAATTGGTTCCTAAGGCTAGGCTAAGGCTTCCAAAGTTGATTTTGCAATTTTTTGACCTTTTTTGCTATTTTTAATTAATTTTAGAAATAAAAAATTTATAATAACAGATGGTCAAAAATCAGGTGTCAACAGTATCTTTAAGGGATTCGACGATACGAGTCGACCGCTTTCGACCTTCAGTGTGGTCGTGGTGGCATGTGCAACTTGTGCATGCATTTGAAGTCGCCACCGGTCTTTCTTGGAGGGTAGACCGGAAACCTTACTGACCGATTGGGAGAGATCGATCAGTTCTGCGGAACCAGAGATTTTGGGTTCGGGGACTTGGTTACGTCGGTGTCATTACCAACGCCCTTTCGGTACCTAACGCGAGTGATTTTCCTATTCAAGATTTCATGCAGACGCAATTCCGGGTGAGGTAGTTTTGGTTCAGGGTTTCATGCAGATTGGAAGACTGGTCCTATCAAATCACAGTCAATATAATGAAAGCGCAAATCAAGTGCATAAATAGATCATGTCAGTGCACATCAATTTCAATCATGGGCCTCCTAATATAGCCATAAGGGCTTAGGGAAGGTGTGATTTAAAACTGGGGGTAAAATGGGAAAATTTGGAAACGATTAGCCCGAAGGGCAAAATCGTCAATTTTGGAAGGTTTGGATACCGAATTACCCAAAATATTCCATGGCCAGTTGTTCGTGGCCATTTCCCATTTCTGAGGATTTTTTTGGAATTTCTTGATTTTTCTTCAATTTTTGGAAGACGATTCGCCCAAAGGGCGAAATCGTCATTTTCAAGAAGGTTTGGGGTTCAAAACACGCGGGATGAGCCTTGGCCAGTTGTTTGTGGCCATTTCCTATTTTTTGGGATTTTCCTGGATTTTTTAGAATTTTTTTGGAAGACGGTTTGCCGGAAGGGCAAAACCGTCATTTCTAGAAGGATCGGGGGTCAAATGACCCGGAACAGGTCATGGCCAGTTGAACATGGCCATTTCCTATTTTCTGGAATTTTTTTAGAATTTTTCTGAATTTTCCGAATTTTTTTGAATTTTTCATGATTTTTCATTTTTTATTGATTTTTTGATTATTCTATTATTATTTATTATTTTCTGAATTTTTTTAATATTAAAAATATTTTCCGGGCCGGGTCAGACCCGGCCCGCGCCTCTCGGGCGCCCGGCCCGACCCTAGGGGTCGGCACCGGTCTAAAACGACACCGTTTTATATTTTCAAATATTATTCCTATTTTTTAACAATTTTTTGATTTTTTTATCTATTTTATTTAATTATCCAAAAATTCCCCGGATCGAACGGCCCACGTCGTGCCACGTGGCTTCGTCTCGTGCGCCCGATCTTCCACTAGATCGGGCGACTCACAGAGAGCCACGTGGCTCGATCACGACCGTTGGATCAAAAATCAATTTATTTTCCTTTTTTAGAAAAAAACAAATCGGACGCTCTAGATTGTGCCACGTGGCGTCCCTAAATGCGTCCGATCTTGAATTAGATCGGATGCTCCACAGGCTGCCACTTGGCACATTCGTAGCCGTCCGATCGATTTTTAATTAATTATCAGAAAATCATTTATTTAATTCGAAAATCATTTTTTTATTTCCCAAAATTCCAGGATCGCGACACGTGTCGCGATCCGGACCGTCGGTTTTGTTTTGTTTAATTCTCGCCGCGGGCCCCCGCATGCTGACGTGGCTGCCTACGTGGCATGCCACGTCAGCACTTGACTGTTTGACCGGCTGATGCCACCGGAGAGGATGACCGGCGACTCGCCGGAACAGTGATTATTCCGGCGAAGTCGCCGGATTTCTCGCCGGAAAATCGGGACCGAAGCCAAAACTCCACATTCTTGTTCCCTTTTTGCAGCATTCGATTCCCTCAGCATCCCTCATCAACATATGGCAATATTTTCGACCAAAGACACGTTGGAGATCGGCAAAATGAACCCCCCACAGGTTTGGTTCCGGCGAGGAACTTCCCAAAAAAAATCGTCGTTCAAAGCTTGTTCTGACCATTCAGAGAACATGTAATAGGGGTTTAGAGACTTACCTGAGATCACTTGAACCTCGACGACCTCCGCCCTCGCCGGACCGAGCTCTCGGCTCGGGTTAGGATCCGAGGAGCTCCAACCACCATCCGACGTCATTCAATGCAAGATAAACATCCCAGGAAGCTTAGAGTCGATCTTAGGATTAACTTAAGGCAGTGAACGAGCACGAACTACTTGAATAACGCACGGCCGAAAACCAAACCGGATCTAGAGGTACACAGGTATTCCATCGAACATGTGGCGGACGTGCGATAAAACGGGGTTTAGGCTAAATCCGTGGACGTTTCACGCAGAACCGAAGCAAAAGAACGTTTAAGCATCAACATAGAAGTTATAAGGGACGTCGGAGTGCATTTGGTTCGGACCGATTTGGTCGGAAATCAATTCGGGCCGAAACTCACAGTGAGCAAAAAAAAAACAGGGGATGAAAACAGGGTGGTACCGACCTCGGCCGAGAGCTGACGGCGACTTCGAGTTTCGGCGACGATGCCTCGAGTCTTCTGGAGCTTGAAAGAGGTCCAGGCAGTCGTCCCTCTCTCTCTCTCTCTCTTCTTTTTTTTTTTGCTTGTGCTCGAGCTCGGTTTTAAAAACCAGCTTCCTCCTCTCTCCCGGTGGCCGACCGGCCCCACCCTTTTTTAGTGCCCCCGAGCCTGTCACCGGCGAGCATGGACCTCTGCCAGTGTCCCCTACGCGTGCTCATCCTTTGCTTCTTCGAAAATCGTTCCCCCCACGCGTTTTTGTCCGTCCCCTGTTCTGCCCATGCGCGGCGTGCTGGGTCTGCAACATTGTTGCAGACCCGGTCGGACCGGGTCGGGTCGGGTCTGACCCGACCGGCCCGGTTCGACCAATTCGTCCAAATTAGGTCCCAAATTGACCCATTTTCATGAAATTGATGGCATAATCGGACTCCTTGATACATTTTCTATCAAATAAGGGTATTTTCGTGAATCAATTGATTGAAATTTTGTGAAAACCCCAAATTGTCCCTAGGATCCGAAAATGAATTTCACCAAATCGAAGGTCCAAACGATCGAATTATTTAAAATTGATCCCACCAATGGATTCAGCATGATGAAAACTATAGGGTAGGGGTGTTTAATTTTAATGGGTGTGCTCGTGTGAAATTTAATTTCGAAGATTGTAAAACCGGGGACTAAATTGAAAGATTTTTATGCAATTAAGCCCTTTTGGCTAAAATTGATCAAATTGGAGGGCAAATTGACCCAATTGCATTTCAATACTTTAGAGTCCAATGTCATAGCTTATAAAAATCGAGAATTGAAAATTAAAAGACTCGAAAAGGATTTTTTTGGCCCGGTTCGGGATTAGGTTTGTGAAGGAACCCCATGAACCGAGCTAAATTTCCCTTATAAAAAGTGAAAATATTGAAGATGAAATTAAAATAAAATTTCTGAATATTTTTGTGTAATTTTCTGACCACGGATGGTATTTTTTCTTATTTTTTGGGTATTTTTATAATTAAATAAATTCTAAAAAATATTTAAAAACTCAAAAAATAATTTTTGTTCAAAATTGGTTCCTAAAGCTAGGCTAAGGCTCCCAAAGTTGATTTTGCAATTTTTTGACCTTTTTTGTTATTTTGAATTAATTTTAGAAATAAATAAAAAAAAACTATAATAACGGATGGTCAAAAATCAGGTGTCAACAGCTGCCCCTCTTTGAGAGTGAGCTCTTCAGAGGTTGCTTTCAAAGACAAAATGACACCTGAATCTTAAACGACTCGACTGGGGGAAAGAAATGCTATGGCATCGGACCTTCAAGTCTTTTGATGAATGCTCAAATTAATCACCGGTTTACTCTTGCAATTCGAACATGGGCCGGAGTGAGAGAGGCTTACCTGAAGCTCACCTTTCAGATGCTGCCGGTTGCGATGACTTTCAAGAAGATACCTAGGACTGGTTCAGAATATCCTAGGGAGATTAAGCTCTGACCTGTATGGTAGGTCATACCATTAGTTGACCCTTATGGCGGTTTCTACCATTGGTTGACCCTTATGGCGGTTTCTACCATCAAGTTGACCCTTATGGCGGTTTCTACCATATTTGACCCTTCAGGCGGTTTCTACCTTTGGTTTGACCCTTCAGGCGGTATCTACCTTCAGTTGACCCTTCAGGCGGTTTCTACCAACAAGTTGACCCTTATGGCGGTTTCTACCATTGAGTTGATCCTTCAGACTGATAGGAATCTAAGGATGACGCGCCCGTTCTGTAGGGTTTGTCGGGGACTCGATCGTTCTGTAGATCGGTCTTGGAAAAGGTTTGCCTACTAAAAGGCTTCGCCTAAGGATTGACATATCCGTCTTGTTGGGACTAGTCGAAGACTCGATCGTTCTGTAGATCGGTCTTGGGAAAGGTTTGCCTACTAAAAGGTTTCGCCTAAGGATTGACATATCCCGTCTTGTTGGGACTAGTCGAAGACTCGATCGTTCTGTAGATCGGTCTTGGGAAAGGTTTGCCTACTAAAAGGTTTCGCCTAAGGATTGACATATCCAGTCTTGTTGGGACTAGTCGAAGACTCGATCATTCTGTAGATCGGTCTTGGGAAAGGTTTGCCTACTAAAAGGTTTCGCCTAAGGATTGACATATCCCGTCTTGTTGGGACTAGTCGAAGACTCGATCATTCTGTAGATCGGTCTTGGAAAAGGTTTGCCTACTAAAAGGCTTCGCCTATGGAATGACATATCCCTTCTTGTCGGGACTAGTCAAAGACTCGATCGTTCTGTAGATCGGTCTTGAGAAAAGGTTTGCCTACTAAAAGGCTTCACCTATGGAATGACATCATTAAGGTCTCTTTTGGAGGGTTTACCTAACTTTAGGTTAACCTGACGGCTATTCTGGGATTTAGGGGTTACCTGAAATCTTGCAGAAGGCTGAATTGTCCTTTCGACATGCGAGGTACCTTTCTGGGATATGGGGACTCCAACTATCCTGCAGAAAGCTGAAACCTGCAAACTTTTCATTAAAAGGTATCAGTTTGGGACCTGGGTTCTCCCGGGATCCTGCAAAACATGACCCTATGAGCTTTTCTTGACAGAGCAAGGCATCCTTCCGGGATTGTGGGTTCTCCACGAAATCCTATAGAAGCTTAAGCCTGCGCACTCCACTTCATGGCGTAAAATATCTATCTGGGATCATGGGGTTACCAAAACCCTGCAGAGATATCAAATATAGGCACCGCCTCTCACTGGGCATAGGTTCTTTTGGGATTTGGGGTTCCCAAGGATCCTGCAAAAGTTCGTACCTGAAAGGTTTCTCTTCACCAAGGAAATATTAGTAATCTTTGGGAAGACCACGGCTGTCCATTTGACAAAATCGTATGACTTAAGTTTTAATCATGGGATGTGCATTTTGATGCCGGAGGTTATCCCAAGCATTCTTGCAACATGCGAATGTGATCACAAATTCCTTGCATGGAAAATCTGGATCAACAGTTTAAAAATTCCAAAAAGAGTTTGTTCAAAACATTAATTGGAATATTTCTCGACAAGGAGGTCTTCTCACCTGTTTTGAGATAGTGGTTTTTATGGGGGATGCACTCAATTCCCTACTAACATGTGTCTAGGTTTTAGGCTCATTCGCAGCGCTTACATTTTGATCGGTCGGGAGGTCTTCCATGGGACCGTAATGTTGGGCTTGGTATTGGTCTTCAAGGGGGACCCGCTTTGGAGTCGAGGCCATTGAACAAAAGTTTTCACCATCTGCTCCGGGTTCACAAGTCAAGAACCCTGCAGAATGAGAAAGAAATAGTCTTGCCCGTACCTCTTCGAGCTACGCTATATGTTAACCCAAGTGTCTTAGTCAGAGAAGATTGTTTCAGGGTTATGATGTCGGTAGGATTGGGGACCGAAAGAAGCTTGTTTTTGGCCCAGAATTTATGATGGGGTTGACATTGGTGATCATTGCAAATTTGTCACCTGTCTTTTCCATTATGCATCTTCAGTTTTCGAGGTGTGCAACCACTCTGGAGGTGTGCACAAATTCTTCAGAGAACGTCTCTTGTGGTATTAAGAGGTTGACAACTCTTTCTGTGTTTTTGCTCCACGGCTGACATCATTTGGGGAGCAATCCCCTTGATCTGACTCCTTTAGGGGTTTTTCTCTCTTCTTTTCCCATCCAGGCTTCATTGGGGATCAATCAGACAACTTACACGAGCATCGGCCTTGCTTTCACCAGGCACTTTGCTTTTTCTTGATGCTGGGGATTTTCTTCGTCCTCGTTTTCCTTTTGAAATTCCGCTTTTCTCGTCTTCGGTAGGTCATGTTAGACATATGATCGAATGTCTAAACATGCTTTAAACATTAGCCTAGGAATTTTTTTGTGATCCCTAAGTCTCGAACTCCTCCGTTTCTGAAGTGATGATGCATCAGTCTTGGAATGTGCAATGATCACCAACGGGTTTATGAAATAATTTGGCAGGCTCAACTTGGCTATGCAAAGGATATAGTGTGTGGGATGGAGAAATGAATGCTCCTCGTCATCCTATGGCACTTGGATTACCATATAAACAACAGACAAAGATTGATGTTAGTCCGAGCAAGAAAATTTCTAACCATCTTCTCCTGATGTTGCTGGACTCGCCTCCATTTTGCCCCAATGTGGGGGTGGTTCTTGACAGGGTTGAGAATGAAAACCGCCGTTCAAAAGGAGTTGTCAATGGTCACCTGTAGTGTTTGGGGATATGAAACGAATGCCTCCATCATCCCAATCTATGTAATTGTTGCGAATAATCCCT
Organism: Rhodomyrtus psidioides; assembly: GCA_021437785.1. Lineage (NCBI taxonomy): Eukaryota > Viridiplantae > Streptophyta > Magnoliopsida > Myrtales > Myrtaceae > Rhodomyrtus > Rhodomyrtus psidioides. Next base: position 12,279,925 of record JAILYB010000003.1, on the reverse strand, counting down.
ACTCCCGTAGGTCCAGATTTTGCTATCTGATCCGCTCCACTCACCTCAGGTGTGTATAGGACGTGTTTGGACTAGGCTTTGCCTCTCGTCTTTTGAGAAAACGTCCTTTTGAAAGTTTTGAACAACTTTTCTTGGTTGGAGAAAATCTCCTTTCGAATGATTTGAAAACCTCTTGCTGAAAATGCTCATTATCACTCTTTTACTCATTTTTGTTAAGGCTAGACATTTCGAATACGGACCTTGGGGGTTTTACAAGGTCCTAGAGACTTCTGAACTCAAACGAGTTACGGTAGTCCCTTTTTCTGTAAATTTGACGATGACCTGGGCTCATTGCAGTCGCAGCTCCTATTTCCACGTATCCTCGTCCAGGGTCTGGTCCTTGAATCTCTCATCAATCCTGCGAATGTGAAAGATGCGCATGTATGTATGGAATGAATGAAATACGTGCCGTGGTCCTATAGCGACTCAGATCATTAAGAAGATAGTCAAATCGGCTTCTGATTCTATTTCAAGGATAGTACTTCTTGACCGCATCGGCGTTTACGGGGTATCCCAGTTCTTTCCCGTCTGAATTCACAAGTATCAAGTCTCCTCCTATCAGGACCTTTTTTACAACATACGGGCCCTCGTAGTTCGGAGTGAACTTGCCCCCAGGATGAGTCCCGTTTGGCAGTGTCTTCTTCACCACGAGGTCTTCGACTTCAAAATGCCTGGGCTTGACCTTCCGGTTGAACGACTTGGCCACCCTTTTCTGGTAACTTTGGCCGTGGCAGATCGCCCTCAGGCGTTTCTCATCAATGAAACCGAGCTGTTCATATCTGTGTCGTACCCACTCAGCCTCGGAAAGCTTGACCTCCGATAGGACTCGCAATGATGGAATTTCCATTTCCACAGGCAGGACCGCCTCCATGCCGTAAACGAGGGAGTAGGGAGTTGCCCCAGTTGAAGTCCGAATCGACGTCCGATATGCCATTAATGCATAGGGTAACCTCTCATGCCAATCTCTGTAATTCTCGGCAGTCTTTGCCAGAATTTTCTTGATGTTCTTGTTCGCCGCTTCCACTGCTCCGTTCATTTGCGGACGATAGGGGGATGAGTTGAGATGTCGGATATTGAAGTCATTCAGCAGGTCATCGACCACCTTGTTATTCAAATTAGACCCATTGTTTGTGATGATCGCTTGAGGAGACCCATATCGAGAGATTATGTCCCTCTTAATGAATCTTGCTACGTTCTTTGCAGAGACGTTTGTGTATGAACTGGCCTCAATCCACTTGGAGAAGTAATCGATCGCTACTAAGATGAAGCGATGACCATTGGAGGCGGCAGGGTTTATTGGCCCGATCATGTCTATCCCCCACATGGAGAATGGCCAAGCTTCTGACATTTGATGGAGTTCATTCGGAGGCGCATTGATCCGGTCTCCGTACACCTGACATTGATGACAAGATCTGACATGTTGATTGCAGTCCGACTCCATGGTCATCCAAAAGTAACCAAGTCGCATGATCTTCCTTGCAAGGAGATGGCCGTTCATATGTGGACCGCATACTCCATCGTGTATTTCTTTCATGAGCAAGTTCGCCTCCTTAGCGTCTACGCATCTCAACAGAATTGAATCGAATGACCTTTTGTACAAGGTCTGACCGCTCAAAAAGAACTTGGTGGCCATCTTAACTATGTATCTCTTATCAACCCCTCGACTTCCTTCGGGAAACGTTCCTTTTAAGAGATAGTTTCTAATGTCATGGTACCACGGTTCACCGTCAAATTCCTCCTCGATCGCCATACAATGGGCCGGTTGCCTGATCACGTCTATCCTCAGGGGCTCGACGTTAAGCCCGCCTGCTACTTGCAACATAGAGGATAACGTGGCCAAAGCGTCCGCGAAATGGTTTTGCGTCCTTGGCAGATATTCAAAAGTGATTTCCTCGAACCCTAGAGCTAGCTTCTTCAGCAACTCATGATAAGGAATAAGCTTGGAGTCTCTTGTCTTCCACTCTCCTTGAGTTTGGAGAATGATGAGCATGGAATCCCCATAGACTTGTAATCTTCGCACCTTCATGGAGGTAGCTAGTTGCAAACCGAGAATACATGCCTCGTATTCCGATATATTGTTGGTGCATGGAAATATCAATTTGGCAGCGACGGGATAATGTTGTCCTTCTGGGGATACCAGTACTGCTCCAGTGCCGGCTCCTGATAGGTTAACCGCACCATCGAAATACATGACCCACTTGTCTTCTGATAGCATCAAGACTTGGCCTTTGATTTGAGCTGCCTTCGGGGCTACCCCTGTATGGGGGTCTTCTGCTAGCATATCCGCTATAGCTCTTCCCTTAACAGACTTTTGGGATGAACTTTTTATGTCAAACTCGGATAACATAACTTGCCATTTAGCCAACTTTCCGATTAGAGTCGGCTTCTCTAACAGGTATTTTATTGGATCGCTCTCTGTCACCAACTGTATGTGATGGTGTAAGGTGTATTGCCTCAACCTGCGAAGCACCCAGACTGTTGCGGCGCACGTCCTTTCCACGGGGGAGTAATTCATCTCGGACGAGGTGAATTTTTTACTCAGATAGTATATGGCCCTTTCCTTGCCATCTTCCGGACTGGTCTGTGCCAGTAGAGCTCCCAGCGACTCTTGATGAACAGTCAAGTATAGAGTCAACGGATGTCCCGGAGTCGGGGGTACCAGAATCGGTGGGGAGGTCAAGTATTCCTTAATCCTCTGTAGTGCCTGATGACATTCCGTATCCCAAGTTACCTTGGCGCCCTTCTTTAAGAGCTGGAAGAATGGCTTAGCCGTGTCTGTCAGTTGGCATATAAACCTGGCGATATAGTTCAATCGCCCCAAAAGGCTTCTAATTTCTTTCACCGTCGACGGGGTTGCTATGTCGTTTATAGCTTGGATTTTAGAAGGATCAAGCTCGATGCCCCTATGACTGACTATGAATCCCAGTAGCTTTCCAGACTTTGCCCCGAATATGCACTTATTAGGGTTCAGCCTCAGCCTATACTTCCGCAAACGCTCAAACAGCTTCTTTAATACCTGAACATGGTCTTGTCCTGGTCTGGATTTGGCGATCATGTCGTCGACATATACTTCGATTTCTTTGTGGATCATATCGTGGAACAAGGTTACCATGGCCTTTTGGTACGTTGCCCCGGCATTCCTCAACCCAAAAGGCATGACTTTGTAACAGAAATTTCCCCATGGGGTTGTGAACGCGGTTTTAGCCTGATCCTCCTTCTTCATGAGTATCTGATTGTAACCAGAGAATCCATCCATGAACGAGAACAGTTCATATCCCGCTGTACTGTCTACTAAGACGTCTATGTGGGGAAGCGGGAAGTCATCCTTCGGGCTTGCCTTGTTCAGGTCCCGATAGTCTACGCAAATACGGATCCTTCCATCCTTTTTCATCACCGGGACGATGTTGGCGATCCAATCAGAATACGGAATTGCCTCAATAAAGCCCACCCTTAAAAGTTTCATCACTTCTTCTTTGATTCTATCAGACAGCTCTGATTTCATCCTTCTGCTTCCCTGTTTTACGGGCTTGAAACCGGGATTGATGGGCAGTGCATGCTCTACGATACTAGGGTCCAGGCCTGGCATGTCTGCGTATGACCACGCGAAGATATCCTGATATTCTCTCAGCAATTTGGTGATTCTGGCCGCCTCCGTTTGAGATAGGTGTCCACCGATCTTTACTTCTTTGACATCTTCCGAGTCTCCCAAGTTAACGGTCAACGGTTCCTCAGTGGTGGGAGGCATGGATTCTTCGAAAGCAATGCACTCTCTCTGGATGGCCCTCTGACCCTCATCTTCAACATCTTCAATATCACAAGAAGAATCTTCCTGATGATCCGAGTCGTCTAATAACCTGGTATGCATGTTGGAGATGATATGCCTGAAATGTCATGAGAATGGTTAGTTCATCCAATTCGTACGAACGAAACTCAGGAAAAATCCTTTTTTGTTGTTTTTTTTGTTTTTGTTGTTTTTTTTTCTTTTTTCTTTTTTAAATAAAATGAGGAATGCCGAAAGACGGGATCAATCCTCGTATCCCCCGATACTATTGATCTTTGAAACTCACTTGAAAATCAGGGGACATAAGGTAAATCGGGCCTCAAGCCTCAAACCAAGGAGGCGATCATCATAGGGCCGATCTGTTACCCTATGTGCCCTTAATAAAACCCGAGATGTTTTGCAAAATGGACCGTGTTACAAAGCGTGCCAATTGGACCCACGGTCGGAGATCTAAGAGGCATTATCCGCTCACACCGGAAGTAGAAAGGGAAATGACTAGACTGAATTGAAATGCAACACAAGCAATAAAACGAAATGCTGAAAGTGAAAGAGAGGTCTCTTTACTCAGTGACGTCATTGTTTGCACCGAGCCAGTCAATGATGACATTCACAGTGTCTTCCAGGAAAGGATTCTCCAAATCAGGATCGATCTCGTCCAGCGCAACTTCGTCTGCCAGCCACTTGGAGGCCTTGGAGAAATACTGCTCAAGCTCGTTGCCAAACGCCTTAGCTTTGCCTTTCCAAACACTTGAGCCAATGAACGAACCGTTTCGTCCTCCTCTGCGTCCGTTGCTTCTTTGATTCTCACCTCTGTTTCGGCCAGAGCCTCTACCTCCAGTACGACGCCAATTTCGCTCGCCAACATATCCTAAGCCAGCCCTGCCCTCGTTCGAGTTCAGCTTTAAAGGTGCTCGGATTCCCTGGTTATGTTTACCTAAACCGCCTCCTGGAGCGAATCCATAGGATAACAGCATCTTTCCTGGCAAAAGGTCATACTGAGAGAGGGCAGGGACTCTTAACTTGGTCCCTGCGGGCGTGTGGACGGCTGCCACCAGATCAAGGGAATGGAAACTTGCCTCTTCTTTCCCTTCCGGTTCCACATGCGGAACAGCACTATTCTGGTATGTCATGAGATCCACTTCACCGTGCACAGTGATTACTTTGTTGTTAACTACAAAGCGGACCTTCTGATGTAGACTAGACGGTACAGCTCCAGCTATATGGATCCACGGTCTCCCGAGAAGGAATCCGAAGGCACTTGGTAAATCCATCACCTGAAACCCGATGGAAAAGCTGGTTGGGCCTATGAAAACATCCAGTTCGATTTCCCCGACCGCGGTTTTCCTCGTTCCGTCGAAGGCTCTAATACTGGCTTTAGAGGTTCTGATCAGTTCTTCATTCACGCCCAGACTCCTCAAAGTGGCCAAAGGACAGATGTTAAAAGCAGAGCCATTATCAACCAATACATGAGATACTTGCTTGCCATGGCATTTCGCTGCTATATACAGCGCCTTATTATGCGTCCGTCCTTCCATCGGGAAATCCTCATCGGAGAAACTTATCTGATCTTTCAGTAAAATAGCACCTACGAAATCCTCCAATTGAACCTCGTTAATGGATTCGGGCACGTGCACCTCGTTCAGGACTTTCATAAGTGCGTCCTTGTGCTTTTCAGAATTTAAGAATAGATCCAGTAGGGAGATCTGTGCTGGCATCTTTCGCAACTGCTCTATGACCTCGAACTCGCTGGTTCTAACGATAGACAACAGCTTCTCGGCGTCTTCTTTAGACACTTCTCTTTTCTCTGGCTCACCCTCTCGTGGTGCGTAGAATCTTCCCGATCGCATCACGGCGCTGATCTTATCTGTCCCATAATCCCAATGGACCTCCTTAGGGTTGTAGTCGTCTACAGGGGGAATTTTTATTATTACCGGTGACATCCTTCCAATTCCCATGCTCGATTCATCATCAGCTTCATCGTCAGCGAGGCGGATTACGACTGGCTTAGGCGGGTGGTCACCATCTTCCTTCCAATTGTCAATTCTATTTAGGCTGATGATGAGGGGCTTAGTACTTCCCACCATTCCAACTAAACCGTCGAGCTCCATTGAATTAAACCTCCTCGAGGATTCACCCTGCGACCCCTTGGCCAGTGACCAGTCCCAAAGAGCCCCGGCATTTTTCGCGTCGGCATACGTTCCTCCTTTGAGATATCCCTTTTTGGGATACCTTTCGGGTTCGCCAATCACCATCATACTCAATGGCTTCGTTAGATATAATATTCCATTCCCCTCTGGGATATCTCCTCTGCTCCGGCCGATTGGAATGATTGTCGAAGCCACGCGAGACTTGCCCGTACCCGTTTCAGATCCAAAGCGATTCTCTTCTTCGTCCTCAAAGATTACCCCTACAACTTGATGATCTGGGAGTGGATTTTGCTGGACGTTCGGTTCCATTTTGTCGAATTCGAGAATACGACTATCGATGAGAGCCTGCACCCTGCATTTCAAAATAAAGCAGTTATCCACGTTGTGGCCCTTCTCTCCCATGTGATAGGCACATGACTGGCTCTCGTCATAACCATTAAATTTCACCGGATTTGGCCTCGGGGGCTCTTTAGCGACCAGGCGCTCCTCTAGCAGCATAGGCAGCAACTTTGATAATGATCTAGGCAAGGGTGTGAACTGCTTGGGGGGTAACTTCTTTTTTGGCTCAAATTGCTTCTGTGCCGACCACGATGGGCCTCCTTGGACTGGGCTTGAATTGGAGAACTGCTTGGGCCTAGGTGGATTCGGTACAAAGGCCACGTCGATCCCGGCTTCCCTCTCCTTCCGAGCCGGATACTGACGCCTTGTCACTATCTCTGGCGCCTTTCTCTCTCTCACCGCCCACTCCAATCTTTCAGCAACTTTGATCAGATGCGTGAATGTCTGACAGCCCGACGTGTTCAACTTGTCGAAATACTCATATGGTAGTGCCTTCAAGAATAGGTCAACCAGCTCGTCTTCCGGAATAGACGGTTTGACTTGTGTGGCTATGGCACGCCACCTTTGAGCGTATGTGCGAATTGTCTCACTCTTCCCTTTCATAGTCCTCAGCAAATCCTCTCTAGAAGGTGCCGCAGCGGTGTTGAACTTATATTGGCGTAAAAAATCTTCCGACAGGTCTTCCCAACCGTCATAGTCTTCCAAATCCACTTCAATAAACCACGCTAGTGCCACTCCCGACAAACTTTCTTGAAACGTATTCATCAGCAAGGGGACGTAGTCAGAGTAGTGCGCCATTTTGCGTAGGTAATATTTCAGGTGAGCTCGGGGACAGCCTGTCCCATTATATTTCCTTATGAAGTCGGGTTCTTTGTAATCTGGTGGCGCTTCTATCTTCGCGAATGGTGACATCTTATCGAACCTGGCCAACTCATATCCTTGGCTGCTCAGGCACTCTTCAATTTTTGCTAGCCTCCTTGCACCTTCTTCAGTCTTGCCGACGGGTTTCTCCTTTTTATCGCCCTCTAGACTAATGATCACGGGTGCAACCTTCGGTGGTGCGTCAGCCATCGGCACTTGGTTAACCTTTTCGGTCATGTTTTCCTCTGGAATTTGCGTCGCATCTGAAGCAACGGATGCCGAAGGGCGCGCAGCTTGGTTAAGATCCGGTACCGGTACGGGGTTCCTCTCTTGTGCAGCTACCATCATGGCTTTCATTTCCGCCAGCATAGCGGCCATTGACGTCATTTGCCCTTCCAAGTTATCCACTCGGGACCCCAACTCCTCTTGCTCCATTCTGACTCGGCGACGAGTTCTAATATGAGCTCTTCTAGGTTCCGTGATTAGAGACTACCTGTTCGAAAGACCAAAAATTAGATTTACGTTGATGGAAAAGCAGTCACAGGGTGTGTGATTCCTTGGTAACATGTTCATGAACAACAATCACCATGCCATTTGGGCAACGAGTAATCCACGACAATCAAGATTGGAGTTTTCAAAGGATGTTTTAATGCATAAGCCAAAATGTTCATTACAAATAAAAGGGCTCTTAGAAGAGCTTGATGAGAATGTGATAACGACATTTCGACATCCTAGGCTTGATGGGAAGGATTGCTCCTTCATCACCCCTCGGCGTCATAAAATCCCTGGCTGTGGACCACTTCGACTTCCTGATAAACTGACGGCCCGACGTCCTCCGGTATGTATGGCTCCACTCCTGGCTGGTATGGGACAATGTACTCGGGGACGTACGGTTCAACCGGCGTCGGTCGAATCCTCTTGAAGGCTCGGATGTACTCTTCGGAGGCCCGATGTAAGTCCATTTCAGGGTCCAGCTGATCCAGCCACTCTACGTCCTGGGGCGGGGAGTCCTTCAGTACTTGTTCTATGTCATCGATCATGGTTTGGAGGCGCGCCTTGGTTTTCTTGGTAATCGTTCCTTGGGGAACATCGAAGGCGAATTTGTCAAGGAGAACTTGGGGAGGGATTTCCTGCAGCATGCCAAATTGTCTGACAACTCTAATCGGATGATATGATACGGCCCCTGTGAATCCTAAGAATGGGATCGATCTCCCACCCTCGGTAGTGATGCGTGCCTTGCACATTTTGGGCCGCCTCAGCCGCCATCGGAGTTGTCCGGGTTCTAGCCTTTTTAGGAGATTGTACCAGCCAATGAAAGAACGATTGGAAATGAGCGATTGACATTTGAGGAAGGACTGGATAGGATGGATATCCTCGTCGATTCGGGTGCAGCCCACATGAAGATTGAGCATTTTAAGGTGAGAGGTGATCCACATGAAGAGGAGACCATTGGAGGCTTGAAAGATAGTCTTCCGAGAGGACTGGGAATGGTCTAGAGCAGCTTGGTAGCGATTCAGGGATAGAAAAGTCTCTGCGAGGATCATATACGAGTAGTCTAAACGGTCGCATGCCTGGTAGACTATGTGGACGATGGAAGGATTGAATGTGGTTCTGGATGTAGGGAACAGTACGAACCCAAAGAACGCTAGGATGAAGATCATTCCCGACTTATGGCCAGTGTCAATAGGCAGATTCGAGTAGTTGTCAAATAGGAATGAGAATGGGAATCTACCGGAGTTAGATTTGAGAATCTTTTCAATCTCGGTGGTCTTGAGACGAAGGAATTTGGATAGCAGTTTGGACGGGTTAAGGCCCAAAGGAGGATGAGCTGATTGTTCTTGGAATTTAACTCCGATGACGGCTGTGTATTCCTCTAGTGTGGGCGTGATCTCCAAGCCCTCGAAGTTAAACGTCAGCGTAGTCGGATCCCAGTATCGTGCCAACGCTTGTATGAGTGCTGGTTGATATCTGATTTTGACAAGATCCACGAGGTGCCCTAGTCTTTGCTTGACGTAAGTCTGGTTGGTCTCGTTGAGGCGTCCCCACCACATTTGTAGCTCCTTATGCGGGACCGGGATGATTTGGATGTCACCTCTCCCCATCAAGTCTAGAATATGAGAATGTGATTAATTATCCATGGATTACTCGGGCATTAGATTCGTTCAAATCATTATTTACCCCAGACGTGATGAAGGTTGGGCTCCTCCGTTTGGATAAAAGGAATACCAAATTGGGGTCCCAACGCTAACCCCATCAAAGGGTATAATGAAATGGACGAAAATAATGATGCTATGCAGATGATATGCTTATGCATGGCGTGAATTGATTCAATCACATGTCGCATGTGTCATGAAATGAGAATTAGATCCTCGCACTTGTGTCGAACAAACCAGACGCGAGTTCTAACTAAAATTTCAAATGGCAGCGACATACGATTGGACCAGGGAAGTCTGAATGGTTGGGTGGAATTCCAATGTCGCATTCCGGTGTTAAGACGCCTATGACTCGGGAATTAAAGCGCAAGGGATAGGAGGGAGATCCACAGGCGGATGCCCTTTACAGACTCAAAAGACCGACTAACTTTCGAAGACCTAGCCGGAAAAGCAACCCTAAAGGACCTAAGGTGATGCCCCAAATCGGATCGTCAGGTGATGTCGGGTGCCCCTGCTGTTCTGCCTAGGTCAGGTCTCCTTCCTCATCAGATGGAACGACCACAGGGTGGGTAGGTGACGCGTGTCCTCCAGTAGACTCATCTCCGTCTGACAAGATCTCGATAACTTCTGGAGGGGGTGCTGGTATTGCTCCTATCCTGCTAAACACGTCCCTCAGTTTCAGATAGATATTCCACATCTTTTCCCTGTCAAGTTCGAACTTGTGTGCGCGCTCGAGTTGTTCCGCGGACTTGGTGTAAAAACAATTCGTTCCTCGGATAAGGTTGCGTCCCGTAAGCGCCCTTCCTTGGATGAAACGAAAGGAGTGGAACCCATTGAATGTCTCGGTGGCTTCGTGTCGGACGATGCGTCGCTCGTACTGGAATACCTCCAGGATCTTGGGCCGATTCGGGGAAACCATCTCTATTTTATATGTACTGTAAAATGGAATTAGACTCAACCATTCAAACTTGATGAGTGCAGCATGCTATGCAAGAAGTAAAAGACAGCAAGTGGTCCTAATAATAATGAAAAGATCTTACCAGAAGAGATATCCAATGATTTTGGTTTTGGGTATACCAACCATCCATATACATGCGCATGAGACAAGTGAGGCTTGACTCTAAAAATCAAAGGGGCTTAGGTGAGGAACCTAGAGGCTTCCCTCTATCCGAGTCGATAAATTCGTCCATGAGTGCAATCCACAACAAATGGATAAAAGTCTCGACTTGGATAGTGAGTGGGATCGAATATGGTCGACCCCAGCGCAATCCACGCTAGGGCGTTGCATATCGATCCCTGATCTATGGCTACCTGAAAAGGTGATTTCGCGGCCTGGGTTTGGGCGCTTTGTGCAAAGTGTCGTGATCCTCAAATATGCAGTGAATCATGCGCAACAATTTATATATCAATCAGCGCTTCAAATCATCCACATAACATACATTCCTACGCCCATCCTGCATAAGACAATGTTAATCACAGACTACTCCCCTTATCACTCCAATCTGCAAAAAACATATAACACCTATCGTGAGCGGACTTACCTCACCTTCAAGAGCGCCTGCAGGGTTAGAAAAAAAATCACTCAACGTTTTAATTACGGCCTAAGTCCACTTGAAGTCCAGAACCAAGTGTTCTAGAACAATGTCCCCAGCGGAGTCGCCAGCTGTCGCGACCCGTCCGAAATCAACGGACGCGGCTAATGGATTACCGATCGCGGGCCCCCACTCTGAAATGTGGATCGCGGGCTTTAGATCGGCGCGGGCCCTCCCAGGCCCATACCAAATCGCGGCGGAGGTGTATCTTTAAGGGATTCGACGATAAGAGTCGACCGCTTTCGACCTTCAGTGTGGTCGTGGTGGCATGTGCAACTTGTGCATGCATTTGGAGTCGCCACCGGTCTTTCTTGGAGGGTAGACCGGAAACCTTACTGACCGATTGGGAGAGATCGATCAGTTCTGCGGAACCAGAGATTTTGGGTTCGGGGACTTGGTTACGTCGGTGTCATTACCAACGCCCTTTCGGTACCTAACGCGAGTGATTTTCCTATTCAAGATTTCATGCAGACGCAATTCCGGGTGAGGTAGTTTTGGTTCAGGGTTTCATGCTGATTGGAAGACTGGTCCTATCAAATCACAGTCAATATAATGAAAGCGCAAATCAAGTGCATAAATAGATCATGTCAGTGCACATCAATTTCAATCATGGGCCTCCTAATATAGCCATAAGGGCTTAGGGAAGGTGTGATTTAAAACTGGGGGTAAAATGGGAAAATTTGGAAACGATTAGCTCGAAGGGCAAAATCGTCAATTTTGGAAGGTTTGGATACCGAATTACCCAAAATATTCCATGGCCAGTTGTTCGTGGCCATTTCCCATTTCTGAGGATTTTTTGGAATTTCTTGATTTTTCTTCAATTTTTGGAAGACGATTCGCCCAAAGGGCGAAATCGTCATTTTCAAGAAGGTTTGGGGTTCAAAACACGCGGGATGAGCCTTGGCCAGTTGTTTGTGGCCATTTCCTATTTTTTGGGAATTTCCTGGATTTTTTAGAATTTTTTTGGAAGACGGTTTGCCGGAAGGGCAAAACCGTCATTTCTAGAAGGATCGGGGGTCAAATGACCCGGAACAGGTCATGGCCAGTTGAAAATGGCCATTTCCTATTTTCTGGAATTTTTTTAGAATTTTTCTGAATTTTTCGAAGTTTTTTGAATTTTTCATGATTTTTCATTTTTTATTGATTTTTTGATTATTCTATTATTATTTATTATTTTCTGAATTTTTTTAATATTAAAAATATTTTCCGGGCCGGGTCAGACCCGGCCCGCGCCTCTCGGGCGCCCGGCCCGACCCTGGGGGTCGGCACCGGTCTAAAACGACACCGTTTTATATTTTCAAATATTATTCCTATTTTTTAACAATTTTTTGATTTTTTTATCTATTTTATTTAATTATCCGAAAATTCCCCGGATCGAACGGCCCACGTCGTGCCACGTGGCTTCGTCTCGTGCGCCCGATCTTCCACTAGATCGGGCGACTCACAGAGAGCCACGTGGCTCGATCACGACCGTTGGATCAAAAATCAATTTATTTTCCTTTTTTAGAAAAAAACAAATCGGACGCTCTAGATTGTGCCACGTGGCGTCCCTAAATGCGTCCGATCTTGAATTAGATCGGATGCTCCACAGGCTGCCACTTGGCACATTCGTAGCCGTCCGATCGATTTTTAATTAATTATCAGAAAATCATTTATTTAATTCGAAAATCATTTTTTTATTTCCCAAAATTCCAGGATCGCGACACGTGTCGCGATCCGGACCGTCGGTTTTGTTTTGTTTAATTCTCGCCGCGGGCCCCCGCATGCTGACGTGGCTGCCTACGTGGCATGCCACGTCAGCACTTGACTGTTTGACCGGCTGATGCCACCGGAGAGGATGACCGGCGACTCGCCGGAACAGTGATTATTCCGGCGAAGTCGCCGGATTTCTCGCCGGAAAATCGGGACCGAAGCCAAAACTCCACATTCTTGTTCCCTTTTTGCAGCATTCGATTCCCTCAGCATCCCTCATCAACATATGGCAATATTTTCGACCAAAGACACGTTGGAGATCGGCAAAATGAACCCCCCACAGGTTTGGTTCCGGCGAGGAACTTCCCAAAAAAAATCGTCGTTCAAAGCTTGTTCTGACCATTCAGAGAACATGTAATAGGGGTTTAGAGACTTACCTGAGATCACTTGAACCTCGACGACCTCCGCCCTCGCCGGACCGAGCTCTCGGCTCGGGTTAGGATCCGAGGAGCTCCAACCACCATCCGACGTCATTCAATGCAAGATAAACATCCCAGGAAGCTTAGAGTCGATCTTAGGATTAACTTAAGGCAGTGAACGAGCACGAACTACTTGAATAACGCACGGCCGAAAACCAAACCGGATCTAGAGGTACACAGGTATTCCATCGAACATGTGGCGGACGTGCGATAAAACGGGGTTTAGGCTAAATCCGTGGACGTTTCACGCAGAACCGAAGCAAAAGAACGTTTAAGCATCAACATAGAAGTTATAAGGGACGTCGGAGTGCATTTGGTTCGGACCGATTTGGTCGGAAATCAATTCGGGCCGAAACTCACAGTGAGCAAAAAAAAACAGGGGATGAAAACAGGGTGGTACCGACCTCGGCCGAGAGCTGACGGCGACTTCGAGTTTTGGCGACGATGCCTCGAGTCTTCTGGAGCTTGAAAGAGGTCCAGGCAGTCGTCCCTCTCTCTCTCTCTCTCTTCTTTTTTTTTTGCTTGTGCTCGAGCTCGGTTTTAAAAACCAGCTTCCTCCTCTCTCCCGGTGGCCGACCGGCCCCACCCTTTTTTAGTGCCCCCGAGCCTGTCACCGGCGAGCATGGACCTCTGCCAGTGTCCCCTACGCGTGCTCATCCTTTGCTTCTTCGAAAATCGTTCCCCCCACGCGTTTTTGTCCGTCCCCTGTTCTGCCCATGCGCGGCGTGCTGGGTCTGCAACATTGTTGCAGACCCGGTCGGACCGGGTCGGGTCGGGTCTGACCCAACCGGCCCGGTTCGACCAATTCGTCCAAATTGGGTCCCAAATTGACCCATTTTCATGAAATTGATGGCATAATCGGACTCCTTGATACATTTTCTATCAAATAAGGGTATTTTCGTGAATCAATTGATTGAAATTTTGTGAAAACCCCAAATTGTCCCTAGGATCCGAAAATGAATTTCACCAAATCGAAGGTCCAAACGATCGAATTATTCAAAATTGAGCCCACCAATGGATTCAGCATGATGAAAACTATAGGGTAGGGGTGTTTAATTTTAATGGGTGTGCTCGTGTGAAATTTAATTTCGAAGATTGTAAAACCGGGGACTAAATTGAAAGATTTTTATGCAATTTAGCCCTTTTGGCTAAAATTGATCAAATTGGAGGGCAAATTGACCCAATTGCATTTCAATACTTTAGAGTCCAATGTCATAGCTTATAAAAATCGAGAATTGAAAATTAAAAGACTCGAAAAGGATTTTTTTGGCCCGGTTCGGGATTAGGTTTGTGAAGGAACCCCATGAACCGAGATAAATTTCCCTTATAAAAAGTGCAAATATTGAAGATGAAATTAAAATAAAATTTCTGAATATTTTTGTGTAATTTTCTGACCACGGATGGTATTTTTTCTTATTTTTTGGGTATTTTTATAATTAAATAAATTCTAAAAAATATTAAAAAAACTCAAAAAATATTTTTTGTTCAAAATTGGTTCCTAAGGCTAGGCTAAGGCTCCCAAAGTTGATTTTGCAATTTTTTGACCTTTTTTGTTATTTTTAATTAATTTTAGAAATAAAAAAAAAACTATAATAACGGATGGTCAAAAATCAGGTGTCAACATCCGCTCCACTCCTCTCTCAGGTGTGTATAGGACGTGTTTGGATTTAGGCTTTGCCTCTCGTCTTTCGAGGAAACATCCTTTTGAAAGTTTTGAACAACATCTTGTTGGGGAAATTTCATTTGTTTTCTCCAAAAATTTTCCTCCAAGGGAATTTTATGGCGTACCATGCATGCTTCATTCATGTTTAGGCAACTTCCCGTTTTAACACATGAATGACATTAGAATTTCGCGTCTTCTCTGGACATCAGATTCTAAAAGCTTTTCCTTTTTCCCTATTTTTTATTTAACATCTTCAATGGATTAGGAGAAAGTGATACTTACTGTCGCAACCCGTCCGAAGGCGGACGCGGCTAATGGATTACCGATCGCGGGTCTTGGATCGGCGCGGGCCCTCCCAGGCCCATACCAAATCGCGGTGGGAGTATTTTTCAAAGGATTCGACGATAAGGGTCGATCGCTTTCGACCTTCAGTGTAGTCGTGGTGGCATGTGCAACTTGTGCATGCATTTGGAGTCGCCACCGGTCTTTCTTGGAGGGTAGACCGGAAACCTTACTGACCGATTGAGAGAGGTCGATCAGTTCTGCAGAACCATAGATTTTGGGTTCGGGGACTTGGTTACGCTGGTGTCATTACCAACGCCCTTTCGGTACCTAACGCGAGTGATTTTCCTAGCTAAGAGTTCATGTAGGCGCAAGTTTGGGCGAGATAGGTTTGATTCAGGTTTTCATGCAGATTGGAAGACTATTCCTATCAATCACAATCAATTTAAATGAAGGCGCAATCAAGTGCATAAATTAATTTCATATCAATGCACGTCAATTCAAGTCAATGGCTTCCTAGTATAGCCATAAGGGTTTAGGGAGGGTGTGATTTCGGACCGAGGTAAAATGAGAGGATTTGGAGACGATTTAGCCCGAGGGGCAAAATCGTCAATTTTTGGAAGACTTGGATATCGAATTACCCAACATATTCCATGGCCAGTTGATTGTGGCCATTTCCCATTTTTGAGAATTTTTATGATTTTTCTGAATTTTCCGAATTTTTTATTTTTATTTTATTAATTAATTAATTTTTTTATTTAATTACTACTTAATTAAAAATGGTCGGATCCGGATCTTGGGCCCGAACATGGATCAGACCGCTGGGCCTAATCCGAACCGGGAAAGAGGACTTGAATCGGGCCCAATTCACACAAGGAACCCAAGCCCACTTTCTTTTCTTTTAAACCTAATAAACCCATTCGCCTAAGCCCATTCTTCCTCCCTCCAGCATCAACGTAGGCCCAATCTTAAAAAGCCTACAAGACCAAACAATCCACATATACAACCCAACACGAAAATAGCTCTTACCTTACTGTTCATTGTCTTCAACGTGAGACGTCCACTTCCCCCCATGAAAACAGGATCGAGCTCGCCATCGCTGGGGACCTGAGTTCCATGATCCGGGCCTTTCTTGGCGACGCGACAGTGTAATTGCTTGATCTCGTTCAGGATCGTGCAGCTCCTGAGGAAGGCGTTCGGGGCAGCTGCGTCGTCCGTGGTGAGTGAGAGCCCATTGAGGTTAGAGATGGTTGGCGAGTCCGGGATCGCCGAGACAGGAGGAGAAGAACAGATAGTGGCGAGACTTGAGAGAGCCATGGCCGACTGATATAAGCGGCTAACAACTGTCTAAAAACACGAACTTGAAGGTCATGGAGCCGTAGCTGGAAATCGCTTGGTCGGTTCCGTGCTTTGGCCCGCGGCAGAACTTCGCCGCGACTCTCTCCCTCTCTCTCGAGTCGGCCTTTATCTTCTTCGATGCGACTCGAACGAGCAAGCTGAGAGGCGAGTCCCAGTGACGTTTGCCAGGCTGCGGCCGGCGAGGACGATGAGCAGTCTGAAAACTTACTGTTCATTGTCTTCAACGTGAGACGTCCACTTCCCTCCATGAAAACAGGATCGAGCTCGCCATCGCTGGGGACCTGAGTTCCATGATCCGAGCCTGCTCGGGACCATCTCTTCCGGAGCCCAGCCGCTTCGTCCCGTCGCCTGCGACTAGGTTGCTCGACGACGCCGCCGCCGCCGCCTCCGAGACCGGGCTCATGCTCTTCGAATCCAGCGACTCGCCCCGCCGGAGGATCGTGGCCTTCTCCATCACGAGGCTGGAGGATCTCGCCTGCCTGAGGTTGTCGGAGCTGGACCTCGAGGTCGACGGCTTCGACTGGGCGCGGACGAACCGCCTCCGCTGAGGCTGAAGTTCATCAACATCCGTCGACGAGTTGCACCAGCTTTGGGAATAGCTGTCCCTCCCTTATGCGGTTTTTTAGCAAAGCCACCTTTTCTGATACTCGAGCTTCATGTGCTCACCTTGCTTCACCTCTTCGTATAGCTTTCTCTCAGGCTAGTAGCGCATCCAAAACTGTTGCGTGGGTTTCACATTCATATGTATCAGGATCATCCTTACCACTGTCGTCATTGGGGTATGCCGCCTCTGAATGGCTTATTCCATGTGATGACCCGCATGACCCTCGCAGAATGATCCATGCGACTTTGATTGTCAGTGAAATTTGAGTGGTAATGTAGCCATGTTGCCTCGAGCACTCGAGACCTCTTGCGCGCTCTCGGAGGCCTTTAGGAGATAGTCGTCAACGTCGAGATGACGGGCGGCGGCTTCGAAGATGCTTCGTCTCTGCCAACTTTTCGCATCTCATCCATAGTGGTCGGCGCTGGGCATGTCAACGCCAGAGGCGGTGCAGAAGATGAGGTGGTAGTAGCGGTGGTGTCGGATGTGGCAGCGCGAGCTGCCTTGGTCCAGGTGGTGAGCCCGGACTCAACCGAAGGTGGTCGGGTCGGCTTCGGTGGAGCGCGATTGGAGGTCGAGGGTAACGGGATGAAACCGGTGTGTTGGTGGCCTGCACCGGACGGACAGAGGAGGATACGGTCCCGACCTGGTAGTGATCTCCCGTTTTGTGTCTCCCCCTGCTTTCTTTTATAATAATCCCACTCTCCTTTTTTTGTTTACCACCGACCCCCTTTTGTTGCTTTTCCTCTCTTTTTTTTTATTCCTCACGAGCACCACCTGCACCCCTTTTTTTCTTTTTTATATCTTATTCCCTAATGGCTTCCCTTTTATTTATTTACTCCCCATTGTCTCTCATTTAAGAAACCTCACCAGCTCATTCTTGCACCCCCACGAGCTCTCGCCTTTATTGAATTGCCTCCCAATCCCTGTTGTCGGTGGCGCATGAATGCTTTTCTTTTGTCAAAGGAGCCTGTCCTTTCCCTAGCCCGATGGCTTATCCCGTTTTCATATATTCAAGTTCGACTCAGCGGCCCCGTGGTGTAAAATGCAAATCCGAATCTACCGAGAGCGTCGATTCTATCTTTGCCAGGACAGCGTCTACCTCTCATTCATTCTCGATTTCAACTCAATTATGCGAACGCAATGCATGAATAAGGAATCAAATACGTTATGAATGAAAATTCTTTTTGGTGAGAATTAGGACCAATTCTCATTTTTATGCAATGATAAATAAATAAAATAAAAAAAAAATCATAATAAAATTAGGTGTCAACACTTACCTGTTCACCGCGGCCGGAGATCCCTGAAAACGTAAAAGAAGCATGTCATTGTATGTTCCCGCATTTTTCAAAAATTGAAACGATACATGCTACCCTTGGTCGTGTGCCCCAGCGAGTTTACACAGGTTGTGAAAATCTGTTCTCCTTGATGGCGAGTCCTCTCGATTTGCACTCCGTTTTGAGGTGGCATATTGATATGAACAACATCTATCAAATTCCTCCATCCGTGCTTGAAGGTATTTGCAACGCCTACGGTTCATTTGCCCCAACTGGGCGACGTCTGTTTTGTCATTTGAATGCATGAGCTTTTGGGTGCATTGTCTCTTTTATCACCTGAGATAAAAAAAATGGAGAAAAACTTATCCCCAGATCTGATTAAAAATCAATTAGGAACGATACGTCCTTTCACCAAACGAGTGGCTCTGCGGCCAAATGTATTTTGCAATGAAGGGACGAATTCTACTATGCTCCACGGGTTTGGGGAATTTGCCCCCATTTTCGATAGAAATGAGCCTTATCAAGATGTATACAATACAAATAGATCCCTAATACATTCAATCTAAGGGACGAGAGGATCTCAGCAAAATTAATCTTATACAAGAGAACTAAGAATGTCAAATCAATCAAAGGAATGACGTCCGAACACTTGGAGATGCCCCAGTTCCAGTCTTCGAGTTGTGACTCCAGGATCACCGATTTTTTTTTTTTTTTTGCGATTTTAGATATATCAACCGTCTAAAGACATGCACATGAGACAAGTGAGGTTTGACTCTAAGAATCAAGATAGGGTTTGGAACCTAAGGTCAAGGCTCTCACCTCGAGTTCTAAAAAGAGCAGATTCCATTGCACAACTATCGTTGCATTGGGGCTCGATCCATAGTTCGAAGTGAGCGGAATTGAGAAAATGGATTACCCCATGTTTTTCCTCATGGAGATTCCATTTTCAATTCCTTCTAATGTTTTCCTAAAAAGGGCGCCCGGGGTTTTAGGCGCGGTTGTATGTGCCCATGTGTCGTGATCATCACGATGCCAGTCATGCACAACAGTTTATCAATCAATACTTCAAATCATCCACACAACATACATTCCTACGTAATCACTCAGCATTTTAATTACGGCTTAAGTCCACTTGAGGTCTAGAATTACTAATTCCAGAACAAAGAGTCCCCAGCGGAGTCGCCAGCTGTCGCGACCCGTCCGAAAGCGGACGCGGCTAATGGATTACCGATCGCGGGCCTTGGATCGGCGCGGGCCCTCCCAGGCCCATACCAAATCGCGGCGGGAGTATTTTTGAGGGATTCGACGATAAGAGTCGATCGCTTTCGACATTCAGTGTGGTCGTGGTGGCATGTGCAACTTGTGCATGCATTTGGAGTCGCCACCGGTCTTTCTTGGAGGGTAGACCGGAAACATTACTGACCGATTGGGAGAGGTCGATCAGTTCTGCGGAACCAGAGATTTTGGGTTCGGGGACTTGGTTACGCTGGTGTCATTACCAACGCCCTTTCGGTACCTAACGCGACTGATTTTCCTAGCTAAGAATTAATGCAGGCGCAAGTTTGGGTGAGATAGGTTTGATTCAGGGTTTCGTGCATATTGGAAGACTATTCCTATCAATCACAATCAATTCTAAATGAAAGCATGATCAAGTGCATAAACAAACCACATCGATGCACATCAATCCAAATCAATGGCTTCCTAATATAGCCATAAGGGCTTAGGGAATGTGTGATTTCAGACCAGGGGTAAAATGAGAAGATTTGGGGACGATTAGCCCGAAGGGCAAAATCGTCAACTTTTGGAAGACTTGGATACCGAATTACCCAAAATATTCCATGGCCAGTTGATTGTGGCCATTTTCCACTTTTGGGAGTTTTTTTGGAATTTCTCGATTTTTCTTCAATTTTTGGGAGACGATTCGCCCAAAGGGCGAAATCGTCATTTTTAAGAAGGATCGGGTTCAAAACACCCGGGATGAGCCTTGGCCAGTTGATTGTGGCCATTTCCTATTTTTTTGGGATTTTTCTACAATTTTTAGAAATTGTTTTGGAAGATGGTTTGCCGGAAGGGCAAAATTGTCATTTCTGGAAAGACCGGGGGTCGAAAGACCCGAAACAGGCGGTGGCCAACTGAATTTGGCCATTTCCTATTTTTTGGAATTTTTTAGAATTTTTCTGAAATTGTCCGAATTTTTTTGAGTTTTTTTATTATTTTTTTATTATTTTTTTATCATTTCTATTTTTTTATTGAATTTCTGAGTTTTTTTTTTGTTTTCTTTAATATTCAAAAATTCCACCGGATCCAACGGTCTAGAACGCGCCACGTGACCTCCTCTGGCGCGTCCGATCTTCGGTCAGATCGGACGCTCCCCAGAGTGCCACTTGGCACGATATCCACCGCTCGATCAAAATATTTTTATTATTTTTGAAAATCATTTATTAATTTCTGAAAATCATTTTTATTTTCCAAAAAATCCCAGATCGCGACACGTGGCACGTTGTCCACCGTCGGATCTGGGCCTTATATTCGAACAGCCCGACCCCGCAACGCTGACGTGGCTGCTGACGTGGCAAGCCACGTCAGCGTTGACTGGTCAACGTCTGACCAGAGCCGCTGGAGAAGACGACCGGCGCCGGCGATTCTCGCCGGCGCCTCGCCGGAGAACCCTAACAGTGGCCAAAACCTGGCATTTTTCGCCCATTCTTTCGCCAGACGACTCCTCGGATCGTGCACATTGACATACGACAATAAAAACAAGCATGAATACGCTGAACGCAAGAGAACCGGACCTCCCCGAACCGGCGCCGGCGAGCAAATTTTCAGAAATTTTTTTATCGTTGAAAGCTTGTTCTATCCATCCAAGAAGCTTCTAAATAAGGTTTAGGGACTTACCTTAGGTCGCATAGGACTCGGCGACCGCTGGTTTCGCCGGTGCGAGCTCTCGGCTCGGTCCGAGCATGTGGAGCTCCGGCCACCACTTTCGGCGCGGTTTCAATGCAAAATAAAAGGTAAGGCGAGCGTAGAAGCAATGTTAGTACATATTCAGAGCTAGACACGCGCAAATGGGGGTCGGCAAAGGCATGGCCGAGAGTTACAAAACGAAATGCTCTTTGAAGCATTTCGTCGAACACTTAGTATACACAGGAAAAAATGGATGTCGGGGAAGCTACCGACATGTGTTCGGCATGTCGACAGCGGTTGAGGCTCCGACGATGCTCAGTGTAGCATGCTGAAGGTTCCCGATCTCCGTCACCTCTCTCCCTCGCTTCCTACTCGCTCGAACTCTCTTTTTTTCTCTCTCGGCCCACTCCCCCCATTAACCGAGATTCTCCGCCTTTCCGTGGCCGTCGCCGCGCCTTTTGATGCGCACCACTACTATAAGATGTTCCACTCATGTCCCCCACATTCGGCGTCGCCATTTTTTACTCGAAAAAGCCGGTCCCCCCATGCCCCTGTTTCGCTCTGCTTTCGGCAACGTGGGTCTGCAACAAAGTTGCAGACCCGGTCGGACCGGGTCGGGTCGGGTCTGACCCGACCGGCCCGGTTCGACCAATTCTCTCCAATTGGCCACCAAATCGACCTATTTTCATGAAATTGATGGCAAAATCGAATTCCTTGACATGTTTTCTATCGAATAGGGGTATTTTCGTGAATCAATTGATTGAAATTTAGTGAAAACCCCAAATTGTCCCTAGGATCTGAAAATGATTTTCGCTTAATCGAAGGTCCAAATGATCGAATTAGCCCAAATTGGGGCCGCCGATGGATTCAGCATGATGAAAACTATATGGTAGGGGTGTTTAATTTGAATGGGTATGCCCGTATGAAATTTAATTTCAAAAATTGTGAAACCGGGGACTAAATTGAAAGATTTTTATGCAATTAAGCCCTTTTGGTTAAAATTGATCAAATTGGAGGGCAAATTGACCTAATTGCGTATCAAATATTTAGAATACAATGTCATAGCTTATTGGAAGTGAGAATTGAAAATAAAAAGACTCGAAAAGTATTTTTTTGGGCTCGGTTCGGGTTTATATTTGTTAAGGAACATGTTGACCCTAGTCGAATTTTTGCGATTTAAAGTAACACACTTGAAGAGGAAATTAAAACAAAATTATCGAATATTTTTGGGTATTTTTCTGACCACGAATGGTATTTTTCTGATTTTTTGGGTATTTTAATAATTAAATAAATTCGAAAATTATTAAAAATTACGAAAAATATTTTTTGTTCAAAATTGGTTCCTAAGGCTATGCCAAGGCTTCCAAAGTTGATTTTGTGATTTTATGACCATTTTTGATATTTTTAATTAATTTAAAAGAATAAAAATCACAATAATAAATGGTCAAAAATCAGGTGTCAACAAGCAGTTGGCAAGTGGTCCCACCAAATCTAACATGGTATCAGAGCAGATATCGATTCTTGTGTAGTTCCTTCTTCATGGCCGATCCAAATACTCCCATTGCCTCTCGCACGATCGATGTTATTTCTCCATATTTTCTTCACTCAAGTGACCATCCAAATGCTCCTTTAGTCTCTCCTCCTTTAGATGGAGACAATTATCCAACATGGCATCGTGCCATGCTCATGGCCCTCGAGGCCAAAAATAAAATGTGTTTTGTTGACGGTTCTTTACCGCGTCCTGTTTCAACCTCTTCGGATTATCAATTATGGGTACGTTGCAACAGCATGGTGAGATCTTGGCTGATTCATTCTACTATACCAACGATTTCACATAGCATTCTCTGGCATGACTTTGCAAATGATGTATGGAATGATCTTCGAGAGCGTTTTTCTCCTCGTAACGCTCCTCGAATTTTTGAGATCCGTAGGGCTCTATCTACACATCAGCAAGGTACGGCCTCGATATCTGCCTATTACACTGTGATTAAATCCTATCGAGATGAACTGTCTTCGTACCGAAATCTACCGAATTGTAGTTGTGGTGCAACGTCGAACCTACTGCAGTTTCTTGAAACAGATTCATTATTAGATTTTCTCCAAGGCCTTAATGAGTCTTATGCAGCGATTCAGAGTCAGATCCTTCTTATGGATCCACTCCCTACCGTCAATAAAGCGTATGCTTTACTCTTACAAGAAGAACGACAACGTGCTGTTCAGGACAATCGTACTATTAATCACAATCCTGCTGCCATGGTCGTGCATCATAATGCTCGTACTTATCCATCTGTGGGTTCCTCTAAACCCATTTCACATTGTACTTGCTGTGGAAAGGATGGACATATTGAAAGCAAGTGCTTTAAAAGGCACGGATATCCGGAATGGCGGAACGACCGTAACAAGCGACCCACTAATGATTCTGGCCGCCAACGAAATTCACGGCTAGCTGGTTCTCCTACTGTTGCCGCAGTTGCCTCTGTTGATTCTTCCTCCCCACCGACCCTTACTGCTGCACAAATAGAACAACTCCTTCACCTGCTTCCGGCTGGTAATATCGCAACTTCTTCTCACCCTTTGGTGAATTTAGCAGGTACTTCTATTTGTTTAAATTCCACTTCATCTTTGGTCTTAGACTCCGGTACAACGGATCACATCTCTTGTGATGCAACTTTATTTTCTGAATTCTATGACAATGCAACTACCAATCCTGTGTCCCTTCCCAATGGGACTATGGTTCCTGTTGAACGAATTGGGCGGATTATTCTACTACCAGATCTGATTCTTGATCATGTTTTATTTATTCCTCAATTTCGTTTTAACCTTATTTCAATCAGTAGACTTACTATTGTTACCTCTCTCAACATTAAATTTACCTCTAATACTTGCCTATTTCAGGACCCAATCTCGACGAGGACTTTAGCGACGGGTAAGCGACACGGTGGTTTATACTATCTTTCCATAACCCAACCTACTTCTTTGACATCTACCACCGTACCAGGCGCACATTTTCACCTATGGCATTGGCGGTTGGGACATCCGGGTTCATCATCTCTTCATCATCTGCAAGCTTTAGATAATAAGATTTCTTTTTCGAATACCTTTCCTTGTATGTGTGTCCGCTTGCGAAACAATCTCGTTTGCCATTTCCTTCTAGTAAAATTTCTACGACGTCATGTTTTGATTTGATTCATCTAGATGTTTGGGGCCCATATCGAACCACCTCTTTAAGTGGGGCACGTTTTTTTTCTGACTGTGGTTGATGACTATTGTGACGCCCTAGAAATCCGACCCCGGTGAAGTCCCTAAATTCGATGAAAAGGAATTAAGATCGAAATTTCAGTCGTTAAATTATATTGGATCAAAAGGACTGAAGAGACGATATTTGGACGATTCGGAAATTCAGTCGGTTTAGATTAGGTTCGAAATTCCTAGTCGCCGTAAATTAGGATTTCAATCCTCGCGACCCGAGCCTAATCCCGACCCAGCCTAGCCTATGAAAATTACCAAATTACTCTTCGTCTAGTTTACCAAAATTTCGTTCAGTCCCAAATCGCCAAAAGACCGTTTTGCCCTTGGATATTTGCTAATGGGACAAAATTGCCCAAAAGTCTTCCCTTGTGGGCCCTACCCCCAATTCCATCAGCCCTCTCTCTCTCTCTCTCTCTCTCTCTCTCTCTCTCTCTCTCTCTCTCTCTCTCTCTCTCTCTCTCTCTCTCTCTCTCCTCTTTCCTTCCCCTACTCGCACGACGCTTCCCCCTCCCATGCTCTTTTTCTTCTTCTTCTTCTTGGGTCATTTTTGGCCGACCACCACCTCAGCCGGCACCACCACGCCCAGCCACGACCTCCAGCAGACCGCCACCATCATCGTCGACCTCCCTGTCACCGCCGTTGACCGCCGGACGGCCGTGGAACGGCTCGGAAAGCCGTGCCCTGTTTCGGCCCGTGAAGACCCGCGAGCTGCCCCCTCCTCCTCCGGCCGTTCGCGGTGCCACCGCCGCCACCCACCACCTCGGCCGCTTACCTCAGCCTCCCCTCGACTCCCCCCGAAGCCACCCCGCCGCCGATCGACCGCCGGAACCGCCGCGGGAGCCGCCCGAAGCCTCGGTGCCCTGTTTTTGACCGGTTTGGGGATTTTCTTCGATCCCGCCGTTCCGCCGCCCACCGCCGTGCACCGCCGCCACCATCGAACTCCCAAGACTCCCTTCCACCTTCCCCAAGCTCGGTGGAGCTCGCCGCCGCGCGTGGTGGCCGGAGGACAGCCCGCAAGCTTCCCATGTTCTCGGCCGCGAAGACCCTGTTTCGCGCCGGTTCTGTGTCGCGGTTGTTCCGCCGCTCCCGGCCGCCGTCCGCCGCCTCTGGCCGGTCCCGAAGGTTGCCCTCGACCCCTAGGTAAGATTCCCGGCCTTGGCCGGCCTCGTCCCGGCCCGTGGGGCCGTGTTTCGCCGGAAATTTACCCGGTTCCCCTATTTTTGACCGCCGCCCGGTTCTGTTTTAGGTCGCCGTCGCTTGCCGGAGCTTCGCCGTCGCCGGCCACCTATCCCGGTGACTTCGCGGGACTTCCTTGGGGCATTCCCGAAAATTTAGGTTTTTGGGCCGCCGCCGCCGCCGTCGCCGTCGCCGCCGTCGCCGTTCGCCGTCGTTGGCCGTTGAGACCGTCCGAGCTCAATTTGATAGTGAGTTGACCCTAATCCTAGGTTAGGGCGCTAATTGCGCCTAGGATTAGTCGTTTAGTCAATTGTGGATTTTAGGTACACGATCAAGGCAGGTCTAAATAGAAATTGGGATTAGGATAAATGGCCGATCGATTTGGTTAGCCAGACTGATTAAATTGTCTGTGGCTAGTTGTTGTTAGAGAATTATTGATTGATTGATTGGGTAATGGATTGCCGCTGTTTGATCGAGAGCGAGCGATAGGCTAGAGACGAGCGAGCGATCGACGACGTTAAGTCGGATTGACTAATAAATAATTATTGCATGAACTCGAGTCTTTATGTGGCCTAATTGGACTAGTTGTTCGTGTTTATGTTGATTGCCTCGTTGGAGAGTGTGATTGATTGACTGGAATGACTGTTTGGCGTCGATCGTTGATTGGGGGTTAATCGCCCTGTGTGTGGTGACTAGTGATTAGTCTGCATTTGCATATGACCGTGTGCGAAATCAAAATGCATATTTTGGCACGAAATTGGCATTTGGCCAAAGTTCTTACATGCCTGAGTGAGCATCCGGCCTTAACCAAAGATAATGAAATGGGTTGATTGCTGGGTGTGGAATGTATGGTCATATGACGAAAAACGATGATGTTCCTGACAAGCTCGTGTTCTATGATCTGGACGGAACCATACGACTTGCCAGAAACACGACAGCTCTGATTCGGTGTTAACTAGTACGGATGCAGAGTTGGTCGGTTGCCGGTCGCAATGGATGTTGGACCGATGCCCCGTATAGGGATGCCTGCAGCGCGTGCCGTGCAACGGGTGCACTGGATACACCGCTTGTAGTAGCCGTTGCCGAGAGTAAAGGAACGTAGCCCGGTTTTACCGGTAGAACGCTGGATCACACTAAGGTGTTGGATCGCGTTATTTGTGAGAGTCGAATCACGCCCTCTTTCGCGTCGATCCTCTCATGTGCCGGTGGCACAATCATCGTTAATAAAAGAATTGAGTGCAATGTAACTTCGTACATGAGTAAGTATGAGCGTATCCCGACTACAACGTTTGGAATGGGACGAATGGAGTAGGAAGACGGAAGTTCATACTCACTTGTGTTCGAGTTATTATTGTGTTGTGTGCATTATCCTGGTGAATATCCTGTGCATACTGGTGGATGTAATGCTGTGATTGAGTGACTGATTGACGTTGACTGCTGAGTCATGTGGAGCATTGCATTGTGTATGGTTGAAACTGGTAAGTGTGCATGTGGATGATGGTTATATTGTTAACCGTGGATAGTTGCTATATGTGCATGTGTGAATCCTGAGCTTCGGTTAGGATGCCCTGGGCGAATCAGTTTCCTAACCGAGCTTAGGCTTGATTCACTGAGATTTATTTTCACCCCGTCGTGGGATAACATTTTCAGGTCCCACGTGACGGAGCCTTGTGGATGCCAAGAATTGGCTGTTGGAGTAGTCTATTGAAGTAAGTGAGAAATTGACCTCACCTGACCAAGAAACCTTTTGAGGTTTTGTCTAGTCGCCCCGAAGTATGGGGTTGTGTACATTCGTTAGTATGAATAAGGTCTTGATTGGTTTGCTGGTATGTATGAATTGGGATTTTCATTTTTGTGAATGTCGATTGTGACTGCCTACTTTACTATCCCTGTTTGTTTATGCTGTCAGGGAGTTAGAACGTTTCCGCATGCGTAGTTAAGTGATAGGTCGATAGCGTGCCTGGGAAGCTATCTCTATGACCTCGTGGCGATTTGGCTAGGGATGGCGCGGGCTCGAGAGTCGGGGCGTGACATCCCCGCCCAAGGTGGTATCAGAGCAAGGTCAGCCTGATTCATCTGGTCATTGGCTTGGAGTGATAAGAAGCGTTGGGATTTGGGATAGTTAGTAGGATTATAAGCTTTTGCATGTGCTTGTTATCTATGCTTTTGACTATTTATTGGTTATCTCATTACGTGTTGCCTGGAGTGGACAGGACTCCGTAAATTACCTGTATAATGAGCGACCGTAATGAGATGGTGTCTAGTGGAAGGATAGTTCAAGAAGGTCCCAGAGTGGACGGGATCCTGCAGACATTAGAAATTTTGAAAGCTGTTGTTGGGCAGCAAGTGGGTAGTCAAGTTAATGCTGCCGCCACTACCGTTTCGTATGGAGACTCATTGACTGGAAATGAGAGTGGTACACGATCAATACCTGAGTTGATGGAAAGGTTTCTAGACTTAGGACCACCGAAGTTTGAAGAGGTAGGAGATCCAGAGGCTGCAATATGGTGGATTTTAGAAATAGAGAAGGTATTCGCCCTGCTGGGATGTTCCAAAGAGGACAAGGTGACATTAGCCGTTTATCAACTTCATGGTGACGCTAAGGCATGGTGGGAAGTTACACGAGAAAAGATCTTTCCCGAAGGTATAGTACCGGCGTGGGGTGCTTTCGTTGAAGCCTTCTATGGCAAGTACTTTTTGGACTGTAGGCGAGAGAAAAAGATGATTGAATTTCTGCAGCTTCGTCAGGATCATTTGTCAGTAGAGCAATATGAAGTGAAATCCGCCGAATTGTCTGAGTTTGCACCATGGACGATTAGAGATCCTATGAATAGGATGAGAAGATTTTATGATGGATTGAAACATGAGATTAAGGATCGATTGGTGTCGCTAGACATAAGGAGTTATAGAGAATTGTTCGAAAAGGCCCAGTCTGTGGAAAAGAGCAGAACTGACAGAGCAAGCGCATCTGGATCGCGATTCGCGCTTTCTTTTAGGGATAACCGTCGGATAGAGAAGAGGCCGATGGTTGCCAACAAGTATCACATTCCGTCTAACCAGAGGAGTGCAATCAAGAAGCCGATGTTCCGCCAAAGTGAGAAGTGTCGCCTGTGTCGCCTAAGGCATGGGTCTGGTCCCTGTCCGTATAGAGGTGGAGAATGTTTTAAATGTTACCAGTTGGGACACCAAGTGAAGGACTGCCCGATGAGAAATAAGACAGAGCAAGCACCGCTGCCGCGAGAAGGACAAACTCGAGGAATTGTTCAGCAGGACAACCAGGATTGACTCAACTGGGAGTAGAATAACTTTTGAGCCAAGAGGTTCTAGTACTGATTAGCATTAGCTAGTTGAGTTTGAAAATACTTTTTGTGGATAAGGCTTATGGATATGGGTTTGTATTAAGACGAATGGTACTTTGTGGATCGCATAAGTTTAAAGTGTCGTTTGGCTTGGATTGTCTTAGCTATTCCTTTCCGGTGGATTTTAATTAATGACTAAATGAATATCTGCCGATGAGCAAGTGTGGATTGTGAGATTGATCTCTAAGGTGTGATGAACTTTTTAGGAGTCAGAGGACACGAATGGATAAGGATCGGTAGGAAGTCAGATAATGTATACTGAATAACGATGAAGATCTTCCTCTACATGCGATTAAAGTAGGACTTAAAAGTGAAGATCGTGTTGTGAGTCCGTGGTGTAGTGTGGTGTTTTGAATGATGGACAGGAGATTGGGATGAATTGAGATGTCATGAGTAAGTAAGACATTTGTGCTTTGCAGAGTCGGTGAAGGAAGGGTAATACCTCTGAATCTTGATCAGAGAAGACCTTGTAGTATGTCAAAGGCAGTTTTGAGATGACTTGAGACCTGTAAGGTTCAGTTGACTTGTAACTTAATGAAGTCATGGTGAAATGTGCACCGCCTAAGGACTGTGATTAGACATGTGTATAGAATAAGGACGGTAAAGACGGACAAGGAAAGTTCGTAAGGACAACCGGGGGTTAGACGACATGGTAGGTCGCCAGTTGGTCGCATAAACCATGGAGATTGGCGACACCCCTGAATAAGATTAAGATTGCGAGATGTGACAATTAAGGTTGGCTAGTTATCAGAGTGGCGCATCAGAAGCGTAGTAGGGCCACGTGATTTCTTGGAATAATGACCATAAGGGTCTTGCTCTTGGTAAAACAGAAAGTTGGTCGGAACTCACCATAGTAGTTTCAGTGTTGGTCTGAATAGCTGGGTGTGGCACCAAGGTTTAAAGATAAGGTCACTAAGGGATTTGGCAGAAAGATTGATAGGGCCAAGCTTATGGCGAAGAGCTAGTATATCGATAAGTCGGAGAGCAGCATTACAAGTCTAGCAGACTACTGCAGTCATTGGGAATTCTAAGGTAAAGGTAGGAGAAGATCACAATGGATTCGTGAGGAAACTTCTTAGTAGTCGAAGGATAAATGACTCAGTTTGGAGTGCAATAAGCAGATTGATGATACAAGTGCAGATTTTAATAGTGTGAAGAGATTCAGTTTGGTATAAAAGTGATGCTCCAAGATCTAGAACCCACCTAAGCGTAATACTCGGACTGTTCGCAAACAACGACCAAGGGTTGAGGAAGCCATCGAGAGTTTAGAGGTCGCCCTCGACGTGGATGATGGCCTGATTTACCGGTTGGCTGTGCTGATTGAGGTTCGACTGTGTGACGATCTGAAATCAAGCACGGAACGATTTGGGTTGATCTAATTCAGCTGTAAGTCAACCATAGGATCACCCTGAAGTTAACCAGGGATTGGTTCGTGGCATGATTTGTGAGCTGACATTGATCGATATTCAGGATGACCATGGACCCAGTGAGGACGATTTGTACTAGAACCCCGTACCAACCGAGCACTAGCCGAAGGGCTGATCACCCTGAGTCATGTGGCGTGTTGTTGGAAGAATACGGGTCGAGTTGAACCAATCCTGCATCAATTTGAGTTGGTCATGAGAGGTGATCTCGATAGTGTTCGATTGTACCACCGGTCTAGGAACGGGTGATTCCAACCCTAAACCGGAATATTGAAGTGGTCCTCGACTCGCCAGTCACTTGTGAGATGACACTGTTCGACAGAATGGATGTCCTGACCCTCGGTTGGATTTGGAGCTCGAGTTCGGTAATTCGTCAGTTGTTTCTAGATTCGACAAGTGATAACTTCAGACCACAAGGAGTTTACGGATAAAAAGGCGAATCATTAGTCGACTTTCTCCATGTAAACAGAATGCCCAAATTGCCATTAGTGTTAGTCATGATTGACATCTTTGGATCAAGAGGAGAAGCAGCGTTAAACTCTGCTCATTGGAAGTCAGAAATAGTTAATTGAATTGTGAGGAATGGATAATTACTGCCGTTACTAGGACAATCAACAGTTGAATGGGACAGTAAGGTTAGATGATCACAGTCGAGTTGAATCCTTAGGGTTGAATGGTTCACCCTGTTTAAACGAATTGTGGATATGGAATTGGGTCAGATTGGTAAGCGTTGAACGTGAGTTTGAATCTAATTTGGATTCGGTAGTCACGGTATGGTCTTGATTCATGAGGTAGAAATAAAGATTGAATTGAAGCGAGCGTAGTGTGAACTCTGGGGTGAAGAAAGTGTAGTTCAGTATGGCCTATCATCCGAGGACGGATGGTCAGTTTGTAAGGACAAATCAGACTTTGGAGTACAGGTTTAAGACTTGGAATTGAATTTCAAGAATAATTGGGAGGAACTGTTGCACCTGTTGGAGTTGCCTAACTAACAGACAGTGGCGAAGCATTAAAGTAGTGCTTTTTGGGCATCGTGTAGTAGAGTGTGTAGAAAGCTAATCTACTTGGACGAAGTTGGAAAAAGAAAAGAAGTTACTGAATCAGAATCAATAGATTAGTCGTTAGACGCTAGCAAGGTTATTAGAAACAGACAGAGAACAGTGCAGAGTCATCAGAAAAGTTACGCCATCAAGAGGAGAAGGCTTATGGAATTTCAGAGGGACAATTATATCTTTTAGAAAGTGTCGCCTAAGAAGAGGGACATCTCGTTTTGGAAATAAAGGAAAGTTAAGCCCAAGGTATGTCAGATCTTTCGAGATTTTGGAAAGAATTGAGAATTTAATGTGCTCTCTGGTGTTGTCGCCGAAACTTGTTCAAGGATAGTGTCTTCTATGTGTCGATATGGAGGAAGTGTGAACCGAATCCCGCGCGTGTGCGATGTTAAGAGGAAAGTGAAGGGGATGAGCGAGCATCGTGTTTGGAAAGTCCAATTTGGGTAGTGAATAGGAAAGAGCGAGTAAGGTGGAACAAGACGATTCTGCTAGTCAAGGTGGTTTGGTAACACCATGAACCTGAAGGAACTATTAGAGAGACTGAAGAAGTTTTAAGAACCGATGTGGTAAGGACTAAGTATTCTGATTTGCTTGAAGGGTCATAGCAGTACTTCAATTTCAAGGACGAAATTTCCTAAGTGGGGGAGAGTTGTGACGCCCTAGAAATCCGACCCCGGTGAAGTCCCTAAATTCGATAAAAGGAATTAAGATCGAAATTTCAGTCGTTAAATTATATTGGATCAAAAGGACTGAAGAGACGATATTTGGACGAATTCGGAAATTCAGTCGGTTTAGATTAGGTTCGAAATTCCTAGTCGCCGTAAATTAGGATTTCAATCCTCGCGACCCGAGCCTAATCCCGACCCAGCCTAGCCTATGAAAATTACCAAATTACTCTTCGTCTAGTTTACCAAAATTTCGTTCAGTCCCGAATCGCCAAAAGACCATTTTGCCCTTGGATATTTGCTAATGGGACAAAATTGCCCAAAAGTCTTCCCTTGTGGGCCCTACCCCCAATTCCATCGGCCCACTCTCTCTCTCTCTCTCTCTCTCTCTCTCTCTCTCTCTCTCTCTCTCCTTCCCCTGCTCGCACGACGCTTCCCCCTCCCCTGCTCTTTTTCTTCTTCTTCTTCTTGGGTCATTTTTGGCCGACCACCACCTCAGCCGGCACCACCACGCCCAGCCACGACCTCCAGCAGACCGCCACCACCATCGTCGACCTCCCTGTCACCGCCGTTGACCGCCAGACGGCCGTGGAACGGCTCGGAAAGCCGTGCCCTATTTCGGCCCGTGAAGACCCGCGAGCTGCCGTCTCTTCCTCCGGCCGTTCGCGGCGCCACCGCCGCCACCCACCACCTCGGCCGCTTACCTCAGCCTCCCCTCGACTCCCCCCGAAGCCACCCTGCCGCCGATCGACCGCCGGAACCGCCGCGGGAGCCGCCCGAAGCCTCGGTGCCCTGTTTTTGACCGGTTTGGGGATTTTCTTCGATCCCGCCGTTCCGCCGCCC
Source organism: Rhodomyrtus psidioides (assembly GCA_021437785.1). Classification (NCBI taxonomy): domain Eukaryota; kingdom Viridiplantae; phylum Streptophyta; class Magnoliopsida; order Myrtales; family Myrtaceae; genus Rhodomyrtus; species Rhodomyrtus psidioides. Next base: position 12,246,988 of record JAILYB010000003.1, on the reverse strand, counting down.
ACCGCCGTGCACCGCCGCCACCATCGAACTCCCAAGACTCCCTTCCACCTTCCCCAAGCTCGGCGGAGCTCGCCGCCGCGCGTGGTGGCCGGAGGACCGCCCGCAAGCTTCCCCTGTTCTCGGCCGCGAAGACCCTGTTTCGCGCCGGTTCTGTGTCGCGGCTGTTCCGCCGCTCCCGGCCGCCGTCCGCCGCCTCTGACCGGTCCCGAAGGTTGCCCTCGACCCCTAGGTAAGATTCCCGGCCTTGGCCGGCCTCGTCCCGGCCCGTGGGGCCGTGTTTCGCCGGAAATTTGCCCGGTTCCCCTGTTTTTGACCGCCGCCCGATTCTGTTTTAGGTCGCCGTCGCTTGCCAGAGCTTCGCCGTCGCCGGCCACCTATCCCGGTGACTTCGCGGGACTTCCTTGAGGCATTCCCGAAAATTTAGGTTTTTGGGCCGCCGCCGCCGCCGTCGCCGTTCGCCGTCGTTGGCCGTTGAGACCGCCCGAGCTCAATTTGATAGTGAGTTGACCCTAATCCTGGGTTAGGGCGCTAATTGCGCCTAGGATTAGTCGTTTAGTCAATTGTGGATTTTAGGTACACGATCAAGGCCGGTCTAAATAGAAATTGGGATTAGGATAAATGGCCGATCGATTTGGTTAGCCAGACTGATTAAATTGTCTGTGGCTAGTTGTTGTTAGAGAATTATTGATTGATTGATTGGGCAATGGATTGCCACTGTTTGATCGAGAGCGAGCGATAGGCTAGAGACGAGCGAGCGATCGACGACGTTAAGTCGGATTGACTAATAAATAATTATTGCATGAACTCGAGTCTTTATGTGGCCTAATCGGACTAGTTGTTCGTGTTTGTGTTGATTGCCTCGTTGGAGAGTGTGATTGATTGACTGGAATGACTGTTTGGCGTCGATCGTTGATTGGGGGTTAATCGCCCTGTGTGTGGTGACTAGTGATTAGTCTGCATTTGCATATGACCGTGTGCGAAATCAAAATGCATATTTTGGCACGAAATTGGCATTTGGCCAAAGTTCTTACATGCCTGAGTAAGCATCCGGCCTTAACCAAAGATAATAAAATGGGTTGATTGCTAGGTGTGGAATGTATGGTCATATGACGAAAAACGATGATGTTCCTGGCAAGCTCGTGTTCTATGATTTGGACGGAACCATACGACTTGCTAGAAGCACGACAGCTCTGATTCGGTGTTAACTAGTACGGATGCAGAGTTGGTCGGTTGCCGGTCGCAATGGATGTTGGACCGATGCCCCGTATAGGGATGCCTGCAGCGCGTGCCGTGCAACGGGTGCACTGGATACACCGCTTGTAGTAGCCGTTGCCGAGAGTAAAGAAACGTAGCCCGGTTTTATCGGTAGAACGCTGGATCACACTGAGGTGTTGGATCGCGTTATTTGTGAGATTCGAATCACGCCCTCTTTCGCGTCGATCCTCTCATGTGCCGGTGGCACGATCATCGTTAATAAAAGAATTGAGTGCAATGTAACTTCGTACATGAGTAAGTATGAGCATATCCCGACTACAACGTTTGGAATGGGACGAATGGAGTAGGAAGACGGAAGTTCATACTCACTTGTGTTCGAGTTATTATTGTGTTGTGTGCATTATCCTGGTGAATATCCTGTGCATACTGGTGGATGTAATGCTGTGATTGAGTGACTGATTGACGTTGACTGCTGAGTCATGTGGAGCATTGCATTGTGTATGGTTGAAACTGGTAAGTGTGCATGTGGATGATGGTTATATTGTTAACCGTGGATAGTTGCTATATGTGCATGTGTGAATCCTGAGCTTCGGTTAGGATGCCCTGGGCGAATCAGTTTCCTAACCGAGTTTAGGCTTGATTCACTGAGATTTATTCTCACCCCGTCGTGGGATAACATTTTCAGGTCCCACGTGACGGAGCCTTGTGGATGCCAAGAATTGGCTGTTGGAGTAGTCTATTGAAGTAAGTGAGAAATTGACCTCACCTGACCAAGAAACCTTTTGAGGTTTTGTCTAGTCGCCCCGAAGTATGGGGTTGTGTACATTCGTTAGTATGAATAAGGTCTTGATTGGTTTGCTGGAATGTATGAATTGGGATTTTCATTTTTGTGAATGTCGATTGTGACTGCCTACTTTACTATCCCTGTTTGTTTATGCTGTCAGGGAGTTAGAACGTTTCTGCATGCGTAGTTAAGTGATAGGTCGATAGCGTGCCTAGGAAGCTATCTCTATGACCTCGTGGCGATTTGGCTAGGGATGTCGCGGGCTCGAGAGTCGGGGCGTGACAACTATTCTCGTAGTACTTGGCTTTATCTAATGTCTTCTAAAGCGGATGTAAATCATTTTATCGTTAATTTCTTCAACATGGTAAAAACCCAGTTCGATAAACAAATTCGTTGCATTCGCTCTGATAATGGAAAAGAATTTTTTAATCAACTTACCATCTCTTTTCTTGACTCTATGGGTGTTGTCCATCAATCAAATTGCGTGTCCACTCCTCAACAAAATGGGGTGGCGGAGCGCAAGCATCGACACCTTCTAAATATTGCACGTGCCCTGCGCTTCCAATCTAATATTCCCATTGAGTTTTGGGGTGAATGCATCCTTACTGCTGCATATATCATAAATAGACTTCCCACTGTCGTCTTGGAAGGGAAAACTCCATATGAAGTTTTGCATGGTCAATTACCGAATTTCACTCATCTTCGAGTCTTCGGTTGTTTATGTTTTGGGCGCAATACATCCATTCAAAATAAATTTGATGCCCGTGCTACTCCGGGAGTTTTTGTGGGATATCTTAATGGTCAAAAAGGGTATCGCATTTTTGATCTCCTCACAAAAAAAAATATATGTAAGTCGAGATGTTGTGTTTCACGAAACAATTTTTCCTTACTCGTTGCTCCCTAAACCTACTTTGTCAGGGTCGCCTGTATTGCCATTACCCGTCACACAATGTGATGAAATAACCCTACCTTCACCTCTAAACCCAACATCATCACCACTAATCCCCACATCACCACAAACACCCGTGCCTCCATTGTTTGAACAATCTATCAGACCTCAACGACTACGTCAACCTCCTCGTTACCTCCAGGACTACTGTTGTTCGCTTACTCAAACGCCAAGTTCCGTCGAAGATAATGGTCCAGGTATTTCTTATCCCATGTCTAATTTTCTTCAATATACCCATTTTAAACAACCCCATTTGGCATTTCTTACTTCTTTATCTACTACCACAGAGCCATCCACTTTTACTGAGGCAATGCAACATCAGGAATGGCGAGATGCCATGCAAGCTGAGATCCAAGCTCTTCCCCAAAATCATACATGGTCTCTCGTACCACTTCCACCTAGTAAGAAAGCCATAGGCTCTAAATGGGTCTATAAAATTAAACGCAAATCCGACGGTAGTGTTGAGCGGCATAAGGCTCGTCTAGTTGCCAAAGGCTACACTCAGGTTGAAGGAGAAGACTATCATGATACGTTTGCACATGTTGCTAAACTGGTTACAGTTCGCGTACTCTTAGCCCTCGCTACCGCTAAGGGATGGCCTCTTGAACAGATGGATGTTAACAATGCCTTCTTACATGGTGATTTGGATGAAGAAGTGTATATGAAACCTCCATCTGGTTTTCGACGTCATGGGGATAATCTTGTTTGCCGACTTCACAAATCTCTATATGGCTTGAAACAAGCGTCTCGCCAATGGTACTCTAAGTTTTCTACTGCCTTATGTGATTTCGGTTTCACACATTCTCAGGCCGATCATTCTCTCTTTATCTTACACAATGGCAATGACTCTGTTTTTGTGATACTCTATGTTGATAATCTAGTGATTACTGGTACTAATGCCTTTTTGATTGATTCGGTGAAGACTATGTTGCACAATCAATTCCACATTAAGGATCTCGGACCTCTAAAATATTTTTAGGGCATTGAGGTGGCTCGATCTCGCTCTGGGCTTTACTTATGTCAGCGAAAATATATCTTGGATATTCTGGAAGATTGTGGTTTTAGTGGAGCTCGACCAACTGATACTCCTATGGAGCGGAATATAAAATTAAGTATTGATACTGGCCCTTTATTGGAGGATCCTTCTCTCTATCGGCGCTTGATTGGTCGATTCATTTATTTGACTGTCACGAGGCTAGACATTGCTTATAGTGTCAACATTCTAAGTCAATTTATGCATGCCCCACGCCAACCACATTTGGATGCAGCATATCGTCTTCTACGATATCTCAAGGCTACTGTAGGCCAAGGGCTATTTTACCCGACTGCAAATGACCTTCAACTCACGGCTTATTGTGACTCAGATTGGGCTAGTTGTCCTATGACTCGTCGTTCAACAACTGGCTATTGTATTTTATTGGGAGATAGCCCCATTTCTTGGAAAACCAAGAAACAAAGCACGGTCTCCCGCTCTTCTGCTGAAGCGGAATATCGTGCAATGGCGATAACAACATGCGAAATTACATGGTTATCATATCTATTACAAGACATTGGCATGCACCTCTAAGTCCCGGTTTCTTTATTCTGTGATAACCAAGCTGCCCTCCATATCGCTGCCAATCCAATTTTTCACGAGCGAACGAAGCACATTGAAATAGATTGTCATCTTGTTCGTGAAAAAATACAAGCTGGACTCATTGCTCCATTGAAGATTCGTACAGACTCACAGTTAGCAGACGTGTTCACCAAACCGCTAGGTCGAGATCAGTACATCCGATTACTTTCCAAGTTGGGTGTCCGTAATCTACACACGCCAACTTGAGGGGGAGTCTTAGCGTGATTTGATTGTGATAATGTGCCACGATTCTTAGGGTGATTTGATTGTGATTGTGATACGCATCTTTATTTGATAGGTTATCTTTTTCAATCCTTTGTTTATACTTACCTAAAATATAGGAGTAAATTTAGGAAGTATCGTTGTGAATTGTGTATAAATAGGTGCATAGTTTTTGTATCAATACAAGTTGGAATTTTAATTCTGTGCCATTTCTTATCATTATTTCTCATGCTCTGATACCATATTAGATTTGGTGGGACCACTTGCCAACTGCTCTAAAAGCTTAAGCTGTTAGAAGAAGGCGTGGTTTAATATTTATTTATTCCAACACTCCCCCTCACGCTTAGTGAGATCTTTTGCCTAGCACTAAGCGTGGACATATTCATTGGGGAGGCAAATGGGGGCCTGGAAAGATTTGAACTCAGGACCTCCTGCTCTGATACCATATTAGATTTGGTGGGACCACTTGCCAACTGCTCTAAAAGCTTAAGCTGTTAGAAGAAGGCGTGGTTTAATATTTATATATTCCAACAATTTTCTTCATCGCTGATGGACAAACTTGATTTGCTACTAGTATTTGCATCCTTTCTCTACCGTTAAAGGACAAATATTGATTATATACCAGTCCGAAGCCCGCTCCTTATGTGGATCAATGAAATCATGTTAACACAATAGAAGTAGCATTGTAATTAAGCTACTTGAAAAGGAAAAGAAAATTGAAGTTTAATTTTCAAAATGATATAAAGATGGAAATAGCTCTAAAATGCAACATAGCCATGTTATTTATTTGTATTTTGATTAGCTTACTGACATATTAGATGCATACCACGAGGAAGAAAGATGCGATCGACACGGACTATGGAGTTTGGTAACCTAATCTTAGTTTAGGCCATAACTAAACACCAATCAATTCATTAGGTATAGAAATGGACGATTTTCTATATTATTGTTCCTTTAGTGAATCAATCACCATCACCTTTGTCCATGTCTCCTACCCTTTCCTCCGAGAAAATATTGGGTGAGTTTAATACTCCACCTCAGCAAATTACCACTCCATTCATTAGCCGCCATCTGTCCGAATTGGGCCCACCTTTCAGATTTTTTTTCTCCTCCGTTACCCACGCTCTCCTCCGTTACTTTTTTCTCTCTCCTCTCGCTCATGCTGTCAAACCTCGCCTCTTCTTTCGATCCAAAAAAACCCTCACCTCTTCTTCAAGCTATTCAGACAGATCTGGTTTCGTCGGTGATGACGTCTGCAACGGCGGTCTGCAACGATGCGCCAGTGGCGGTTCAAGCTCACGATCTCCTCTCTATCTCCTTCTCGGCCTCTTGGTTTTGTGTGAAATGGCGTGACTAAGCTATTGAAGCTTTTTCAAGCTTCAACCATGGTGGATCGGGAAAGCCTCTCAGGAGCTCTTTCTCTCTATTTTTCATCTCTCTCTATTCAATTTATTGTTAACCGCCGACTGTATTCCCTCTAACTGAATCAACTCCCTTTTTTTGTTCCAAATCCCTTCAATAGATTTCATTCTCCAAATTTTGAGTTCCCACACGTTTTCTGTTACGAGCCAACCGGCGAAACTTACTGTTCATGGGTCGGCGAGTTGGCCGGCGTCGGCCCAGCATAAGCCAGCCACTGAAACTCGATCGTGGCTTGGGTCGAGAAGATTGAGTTCCTAATTTGGCGTTTTATCTTCTCCCGATTGTTCACTGCGGAGTGCGAAGGAAACCTGAGAGGTGCAGAAAGAAAATAACGGAGGGGAGAGAGGCGAGGTTTGACAGCATGAGCGAGAGGAGAGAGAAAAAAGTAACGGGGGAGAGCGTGGGTAACGGAGGAGAAAAAAATCTGAAAGGTGGGCCCAATTCGGACAGATGGCGGCTAATGAATGGAGTGGTAATTTGCTGAGGTGGAGTATTAAACTCACCCAATATTTTCTCCTTTCCTCCACCCTTGATGGACAAACATTGATGAGTTGTCTGTCATTTCATCCTTCCCCACCACAAACGGTCCTTTCATCCTTTATTTACTATTCCTATCCATCCTTTCATCCTCTCGTGCATGTTAATGGACAAACATAGGTACTCGTCCTAAATACTCCCTTGCGCAGTCAATGAAATCATATCAACAATATAGAAGTAACATTATAATTAAGCTATAGGGAAAAAAATGAAGTTTAATGTTACTGCTTCAGGTATTGAACAACATTTTTTTTTCATAACTTTCTATATATTTATATAATAGATTTGGGTTAACTTCAATCCATATATCTAACTAACATTTTGGTCGTTAGTTGAAAATAAGTATTATCTTTTAAATTCTCGCAGATCAGTTGACAAAAAGCCCCTCAAATCTTTCTTTTAAGTGAAGAACTCGGTTTAAAGTTGTTTACATTTTTCTTGCCAACTATAATTCTTAGATTAGAATGTCAAATTACTCGTAATTCCGTGTGTCTATATGAACATTTTGACTAATTAAAAATGTTATCATAAAATTTTGAAGAAAAGATGTTATGGCTATTTAAAGAAAGTAAATTCACAAGTAATAGCTCACAATTTCCCATAAAGAAGAAAAATTCGATATGTACATGTATCGATTCTAGAATTTTTTTACGCTTGATTTGGCAATTATTTATTTATTTATTTTATCTTGGTTTGGTAGGCCAGTTCCTGGGTCGACCTTGGAATTGGCCGTTGCAGTTCTAGGATGTTATATGGTAAACCATTTCAATTCATGATTTCAAAAATAGAGAATCGGCTTTAACAGAGTTGATTCCAACTTGGTTTGAAACATATATCTATCCTGAAATATCACCACTAATAAGAATATGCGGATAAAAATATAAGTCAAATAAATGTTGCCATTTTCTTTGACAGTTGCCCTTTTAACAAGATAAAAAGTTCATTTCATTTTTACCGACAGCTTTAATCTATGATCCTTTCGGAACGTGGTCCTTGGCGTCAGATGCAAAGTATTAGCGCCGATTTGAAGTCCTTAGTACAATGATTTTTTTTTCCAAAACACCTAGACTTTTCAATAATAAATATGACAGAGCAATCAAATAATGTATTTGTTGGAAATTAAACCAAACTCATAAATATCGAGACTATCAAGATGTCGATTTGATGAATGTCGATTTGATGAACAAGATGATTACAAGACACATTTATTTATAGGCTTAAAACATGACTCTTGACGTGTTGCGCGGAACCAAGCGATCGATCGAAAAATAGACAGAACGAGCAAAGTAAAACGGACACCAGATGTACGTGGTTCGGTCGTAAAAACCTACATCCACGGGGAGAGTAGCAACGAATTCCACTATAGAACAAGCGATACAACGGAGATTACAGATCACTCGAGTTACACAAACACATCCTTGGTGTTTCTCAGCCCCAATTACATCCAAGAACGTACGCAGTGTTTAGCCCATAATTCCTGGCGAAATAATCCTTCAATCTCACAAGGGAATTAATCACAAATCTAATAACAAAATTTAATCGGCTAAAACCACGCGTACTCTAGTCTTCGATTTCACGCACGAAGATGACGTCGGATGTAATTGAAAAGCCCACGTACAAGCACTCGTATAGACTGCGCTTCAAGCCCTTGCATCAACCTCGGCGACCACGGCAACACTCGCCGAAGTCTTCTCTACACGCGCCCGAGTCTATTTCAACTCTACGTACATCAGACAAGCACTTGCGAATTTATAAGAAGATGAGGGAGGCCCACGGTTTCCCTTTTTGACTTCAACGCCCCCATCAAGGCAAGAAAGAATAAAATATTCTTTCTTGGCCTAACTTGCACGAAACTTCAACAAGAGAAACAAATCTTCTCTCTTTCCTCTTTTATTAACAATGGGGACCACTTTTTTTTGTTGACTTGCTTTTGGATAAAAGAAACCGTGTGATACGGTCAAAAGATATGCAGATTGTTGCTATCTTCATAAACATGAAAACAATTTTTGTAAATTGGCTCCATCTAATATTCGACTTCTTTTACGTGCCGAGCAATTTAATTCGAGTCGAATTCGTTCAACGGGCTTAAACTCGAGACATATTTATAACAATCTCCACCTTAGCTCGACGTTTGAGCCAAATCACAATCGCTTCGCTGATAATCCGAACATCATCTGCTACTACTCTCCCACCGCCCCAATGGGCTCAATCGCCACAGACATCACTCAATTCCAAGTCGTGCTTGAACTTCCCCATAACCGAGGACCTCATTAAAGCACCAACCGAACATGCACATTTAACTGCTCCACAAGGACTATCTGACACAAGCTGCTCAACCACAGATAAAGCAAAATCACCATTGCATCCATATCTGTTAGGAGACCGAATATGTACCTTGTCAATCTTAGCAGTTACAGCAACCGTTGGCTTTATAGGCTCCACCTTGCTACAAGCACAATCTGTGTCGATTACTTTGCTAGTATCTGCTACCTCATGAGTTTCTGGTTGCAACTCCACCTCAAGTTGAACACTGTCCAGATCCATATGAACACTGCCACAATCACTCCTAACCAGAAATACTAGAGACTCGTCAAAAGTAACTTCTCTGTTGCAAACAGGTGAATTTATACCCGAGCACCACAACTGATCGTCACACTCACCTTGTGCATAGCCATGGAACATGCACCTTGCCCTCACATCGAGCTTACCATCACTTACTCGATAATAACACGGGCAATTAAACATTCTAAAATTAGAATCATCAGCAACATTACCTAACCACACTTCTTCGGGAGTCTCATATTCAATCGCAGTCGATGGGGATCTATTCACCAGGTAGCTCGCCATACTAAGCACATCCGCTGGAATTCTCCTAGCCATACCAGCACTAGAGATCCTTTTACGGGCCGTCTCTAGTAACTCGCTGCTCATCAATTCTGCACATTATTGTAGTTTACTAGCATTAGTGCGGTGTTTCACTATGCCCTTTTCCATGCAGAATTTATTTACCAGCTTCGAGCAGGACTCCATGCCACTGTCAGTTCGCACATGCTTGATCAACTTACCAGTCTCCATTCCGATCAAAGCTCTCGACTGCGTATTCCTGACAACAGCATTAAACTTGTGCTTCCGCACAAACACCCAGGCCTTCCTCGAGTAACCATTAGACTCTCGAACAGATGTCGACGTCTTAGGAGCGAAACTTATCAATGTCTCACCTTGAAGTTTATACAGGCCGCCATGCTTGATTCTCTTCATTATCACCAGGGCACCTCGAACAATTTTCAGGACTCCACATCGAGAAGAATACCTACATCCAGCTGAATCTAGAGCACCCAATGAAATTAAGTTCTTTTTCAATTCTGGAACATGTCGCACTCCAGTCAATGTCCTCACAATACCATCATGCATTCTGATTTTAACATCACCAACACCCACAACATCGCATTCAGCGTTGTTTCTCAACTGCACTTTACTACTATCCATGCATTGATAAGAAGTAAACCAGTTCCTGCTTGGTGTAGCATGAAAAGAACAACCAGAATCCATAATCCATCTATCAAACGTCGAATTCTCAGTGACAGACAAGACACAATCGACACCATCAGAATTTTCAGCTACAGCTGCAACATCATCTGCAGATTCAACTCCAATTCCCTTAGCCCTTTCGTTTTTCAGCTTAAAACAATTTCTTCTAAGATGCCCCCTCTTGCCATAGTTCCAACAGACATCACCGCCAGTCCTAGACTGACTGCGTCTATTCATGTTCATACTACTTCTGCTAACACGAGTACTAGCTCTTCCTCTTTCACCTACTAAAGCAGTAGATACAGATTCGCCAGATTCTCTTTTACGAATATCCTCACTCAGAATTAAATCTCGAATCCCATCAAACGTCAAACTAGTTGACCCAGAAGAATTGCTAACAGCAGTAACAGTAGTATTCCAACTATCAGGCAATGAGGATAATAGAATTAAAGCACGTACCTCATCTTCAAAGTCAGTCTCAACTGAACTCAATTGGCTAACGATGACATTGAATTCATTGATATGATTAGTAACTGATGTACCTTCGCTCATCTTCAAGTTAAACAGACGTCGCATCAAATAGACCTTGTTGATCGCAGAGGGCTTCTCGTACGTGTCCGACAAGGCTTTCATCAAACCCGCAGTGGTCTTCTCCTTGACAATATTAAACGCGACGTTACGAGCCAACGTCAGCCGAATAACACCCATCACTCGTCTATCCAGCAATTCCCAATCGGGTTGCTTCATCATTTCTGGTTTCTTCCCAGACAGTGGCTCATGCAACTTCATCTAATATAAATAATCTTCTATCTGCATCTTCCAGAAACCAAAGTCCTTCCCCTCAAATCTGTCGATTTTCACTTTAGCATCTTCTATCGCCATCGATTCGCTTCAACTCAAGCAAGCCTAGCTCTGATACCAATTGTTGCGCGGAACCAAGCGATCGATCGAAAAATAAACAGAACGAGCAAAGTAAAACGGACATCAGATATACGTGGTTCGGTCGTAAAGACCTACGTCCACGGGGAGAGTAGCAACGAATTCCACTATAGAACAAGCGATACAACGGAGATTACAGATCACTCGAGTTACACAAACATACCCTTGGTGTTTCCCAGCCCCAATTACATCCAAGAATGCACACAGTGTTTAGCCCCCAATTTCTGGCGAAATAATCTCTCAAACTCACAAGGGAATTAATCACAAATCTAATAACAAGATTTAATCGGCTAAAACCACGCGTACTCTAGTCTTTGATTTCACGCATGAAGATGACGCCGGATGTAATTGAGAAGCCCACGTACAAGCACTCGTATAGACCGCGCTTCAAGCCCTTGCATCAACCTCGGCGCTTCCTCCATACCACGGCAACACTCGCCGAAGTCTTCTCTGCACGCGCCCGAGTCTATTTCAACTCTACGTACATCAGACAAGCACTTGCGAATTTATAAGAAGATGAAGGAGGCCCACGGTTCCCTTTTTTGTTGACTTGCTTTTGGATAAAAGAAACCGTGTGATACGGTCAAAAGATATGCAGATTGTTGCTATCTTCATAAACATGGAAACAATTTCCGTAAATTGGCTCCATCTAATATTCGACTTCTTTTACGTGCCGAGCAATTTAATTTGAGTCGAATTCGTTCAACGGGCTTAAACTCGAGACATATTTATAACATGACGTACTCTAGATACATTAATAGACGCAATAATAATTAATACACATTGAAATACGAACGGACTCTTAAAACACTTAATTAATAATGATTTTTGAAAATTACACAATAATAAAGATAAGGTTTGGTTTGTGCACTGGCTTATGCATGCATCTTGGGAGTCCTCCCATATTTAGGAAAGGAAAGATGAGAGATTATGGAACATTTGACAATTATTTTTAATCCAAATTTAGAAGGCAAGAGATTCAATAATTACTTGCGATCTTCTTAATATATGCACAGGTCTTTCATGGATTTTTTTTTTCATGGAACATCCTTTGTAAAAATGTAAGGTTGAAAAGGTCATTGATTTTCTTAATGTGATTGAGTAATTTAATATTCTCAAGTGTATTTTTAATTACAGCAACATCAAGTTCAAAGTATATTCGACCAAAAAACAAAGTTCAAAGTGCAATCTACATTAATCTTCAAGTTATATTTTAGCGAAACTTTATTTTAACTTCTAAAAAAATTCATATATTGTATTTAATTTCATATCAATTTTTCTCATAGAGATGTTAAAGCATGAGGCCAACAATATTTCTCTATCTCGACATGAATGTCTATATAATATATTATATAATAGTAATTTGAGTAAAAAACACTAACAAATAATCATGACAGGGACCAAATTAAAATTCACAAGGTTAAGAAAAATAGTTAAATTGAAGTATGAATAAAGGCAAAATAGATTAAAACTAACACTCGGATATGGAGGAATAATATATCGTTGAAGCACTTTCACCAAATATTATTGCGTGAAAAATGGAAGCCCCTAATATTAGGGGTAAGTGGTTCTAAAGTTCCTTTGAAGTTTCACTTGAACCCTAGAATCTAATCATCAAAACTAATTCCCAATTTTCGGAAGCTTGGAAGCTACCCTATCATAGGTTCTGGGGTTGGTTGTAGAGTCTAATGAAGTTCTACCAGTGTTCTTAATTGAATGATTGAGGTGAATTATCACATCTAATAATCATCATTTGCCGTTACAATCCATTGACTATAGCTCATATTTAGATACACAAAAAATGTGAAACATTAACAAAATAAAACTCTCAGCCATGGATTTCACTGGAAATGGAAGCTCAAACAAATGGTTTTTGATTACACACTCATCATCGGACACTGTAGTATCACTTAAAGACTTAAAGTATGAAAAACACAATGACTTGTTCTAGGTTCTAGATTCCACCTCTTGAAACCTGGAACCTAGCCATCGAAACCAATTCCCTAATTTTTGGAATCCGAAACCTATAATTTCTCACCAATTTAGTTCTCTGGTTCTTGGTTACCCGTACTATGCTTATATGTTTTAAAATATGCCATTGCCACAACGATGAAAGCTTGAGAAACACCAAACTTAGGTGCTTCCCAAGAAAAAAGTGAGATAACCACATCATGACACCAACGCAATGGGCGTGGATGTAATTTTGGGCTAGAAAATACATGAACGTGTGCGACTAGAACTCTGCAATTCTCCAATTAATAAGTATATGTTTTGCGATTGACTCTCCTATGGAGTGAGTACTATATTCCAACCAAACTACATAAATCTCTCGTATTATTTGTTCCTCCTCATTAATTTCTCTAGTGATCTCTTTCTCTTGCATTATGTCAGAAATCATAGTTCATGGAAGGAGCAATAGCTGTATTGTATTTTCTGTATCTCAATACACAAGAGGTTAGCACTATTTATAGTGCTAGAAAGAAATTGGAAAAAGGATTTACAAGATTATACTTTCCTATTCTACAAATCAATTATGGATAGATTGAATCAATTATCATGGGAATATAATCTTATCAAATCAAACCATAAATCAATCCGTATTTCCAAATCAATCCATATTTCAAACACATAGAATTTAAATTGCAAGCTCCTTTGGTTTCCACGTAATTTTACAATAATAACCATTTTTGGCTAAACATTAATCTATTGGTTTATGTCCACATCGTGGCATGGCAAACCTATCTTGTGTGCGATGCTCCACTTGCTAAACCATTTCCGAGTAATCGACGCTTTGGATTCATTAGATTTTTCATAAAGCATCTTTTCTAAATTTTGACCCGAGGTGGAGATGGGACACCCCACTATCTTATGTCTCTTCCAATTATTGCATCTTCTGGTCGTGATAATGCATTTTTGGACGAAGTGTTCAATTTTTGGACTTTTGTGATAATGCATGGCTGATGAAGGGGTATTGGGAGGGTCCAGGGTTCAATTTTTGGACTTTTTGAACATGCATTATCACAAAAGGCCATTCTAGCATTCACGAGACATAAGATAGTGGGGTGTGCCATGCCCACCTCGGGTCAAAATTTAGAAAAGATGCTTTATGAAAAATCTAGTGAATCCAAAGCGTCGATTACTCGGAAATAGTTTATTATGACCATTTGAAAATGGTTACGACAAATTTCTGATAGAAAAAACAATGTTATGAATAAACAAAAAATCCAAACATAATATCTGCACGTTCTCATTCTTTAATGGCATTCTTCCAAATTGAGAAATTATGCATATTGTTTAAGATAAAACCCGGAATTTTGTTAACCAAATCAATATGCGGCCCGACTCAAAATTTCATTCAAGTATTTCAAGTCCTCGAAGCACGGATTAATGTGGTTTTTCAATAAGGCCATCCTAGCATTCACGCAAAGCCTTAGCCCATTTCAAATTAGAACGTTTAGTCTGAAAGCTCTTTTGAGGCCCAGTCCCTCTCTCCTTCCAACCGTATTGCCATGGAACGGGCATGATTCCTTGCCACCTGTGGACTCGATCACCGCAAGCAAAATTTCAAGTGAAAGGCACTTGTGGATGGTAGAGATGCCCAAAATTGACAGAGGAAATGGAATAACGTCCATGCAATTGAAAAAGGGAAAGAATGAACCAAGCCACAACTAGACAGAGCTCGATTAATGACCGGCACAGGGGCCTACTACATGATCGAGACAGTGCCCTGGTTCGTCATCGGCATGCAGGCAACCTTGTTTGCAACCGGGCCTAACTTGATCCATGACTGAAACTTTCTTTACTCGCCATTCATTTTTATTGATCGTGACCACAATTTTCTATTCCTCATATTTCCATTGTGAGACTGGTCCATATCGCTTTTATATACAAATAACCCCTTGCAAGGGAGCTTAATTGAATGACGGGGTACCTTAATTTTGTGACTATAAGTCAATATAGGCTACTCTCATGTAATAAAACGCAAGCGCCATGCGGATGTTCAATTGAACTCATGCATATATTGAGTGGCCTTCGGAATCTACACAATTTTACTTAATTGCATGCTTAGTTTCGATTTGGGGCACTGCATTGTCAATCCTGTTGATCTTAGACCTAAGCATGATACCAGTCATCTCTTCTGATGGCAACGATTGCAAATGTCGATTTTGGGGAAAACTTTGACTAATAGCTCAGCTTCGTAGGCAACCAACATGATCTGTTCATTTGAAAAATTTCACTTTCGTTAGTTCATGGGCTCATAAGATTACCAAGTAAAAAAAAATTTCATCACAACAACAATAATTTATGTCTAAATATTTTTTTGAACGATAAAAATGTTTTTCATTCATTAATTTATGTTAGCCGGTCCCAAGATCGACCCAAGAACCGGGCCTAATTTCAAATGATATAAATACAATTTTAGGAAGATGTATAATGTCAACACTTTGTGGCCTAATGATTTGGGCGTTGATGGATTTCCTAACTTTTCTAGTTTAGAACCCCATCTCCCCCCCCCCCCCCCCCCCCCCGCCCAAAAAAAAAAAAAAACTGCATCACTAGGAAATAATTTCGTACTTCAGCCTCATCCATAAAATAGCTGTACTCAATTTTATCCCAATTTTTTTTTCATCTTAGAAAAAACTCCCAAACTTTAGTCCAATACAAAATTAGTCCTGAGCTTTCCTTTTTCTCATAAAAAAAACCCCAAACTTTAGTTATAGTCTCAAAATTGCCCCGAATTTTGTTTTGTGTAAAAAAAAAATCCCAAACTTTCAATCTATTCTCAAATCTACCCCGTGGTCCAGTCCCAACTTGACTTCGCATTTTCAAGTCGATAAAAAATTAATATTAGCAAAGTAATGGGGCGATATGTACGAAGCAACCTGACATTGCCACATAGACAACAAACAGACCACAAGAAAATTATTGAAATTATCCAAAATGAAATTGTTTTAGGATATGAAATTAGGGTTGACTACAGTGATTTTTGGACAAAGGGATAATGGGGGCACATTTGAGATTAGATTTTTTTTTTTGTTAGAGTTAAAATTGATGATTTTTTCCTAGACAAAATAAAAAGTTTGGGGTTAATTTGGGATTGAACTTAAAGTTTGGGATATCTTCTGAGACAAAAAAGAAGAAGAAGAAGAAGTTAAGAATAGATTTAGAACTGGACCCAAAATTTAGGGCTTTTTTAGATAAAAAAAAAAGTTGGGGGTAAAATTATGACTGGACCTAAATTTTGATGTTTTTAGGAATTCAACCATCACTTACTTTTGGCTTTTCTTTTCTTTTCTGAACTACTTACAAACTCATCAGTATTCTTCTTCTTCCCTTTGTACGCCGGACCAAACAGTCTCAAACAGTCTAGGGGCGTTTGGTTTAGTTTTGGTAGGGGACCATGGGCCTCCAAACAACCTTGGGGAAAATTTGGATTACTTGACTAATGATTTTAAAACCTATTTAGCCAAATGCTGGCTTTGGCAAAGCTAAAAGCTCAATGTAGATCCACATCTGCCTTAAGCTTTCAGCATTGTTGGAAGGCTACAACCTTCGACTAATGAGTTTTGGGTAGTTGCCTTTTTTGCCCCCAAAATATTATTGAAAGTCCAAATTTTCCCCTATTAGAATCAAAACTCTATTTTCTAGGAATGCTTCACTTGATTTTTCGCCTTTCTCGCTCTCGACTGCTCATTCGCTTTGCTCAGCTTCGCACCACTCGCTCAACTGCTCGTTCCCCTCGCTCAATTGCAAGCTTCCTCCACCCCCCCCCCCCCCCCCCCCCCGGTCGATGGATCTACTTTCAATTGTTTAGATCTGTGCATTTCATGGTCTGTAATATGCGGCGTGTGTGTTAGGTTCTGATAACGTACTTTGTTAGGGACATATGTTACAATATTTATTGTAATCAAGTGACTCTCTTATATAAATTTGTTGCTTTGTCTCTTTTACATTACTCGCGACACTAAATATAAAAGTTAACAATAATTTTTTTTAAATTTTAAACAAATTAAAATTAATAAACTAAAATTTGTCACATCAAAGGACTTTCCAAATATAATGTTTACCAAAAAAAATTTAGGCTAAAGTTTCTTTTCAATGCACTTTGCAATTACAACTTACCAAATAATCATGCATTTCCTAAAGCCCTTTAGGTTAAAAACCTTTACATTTCCCCAAAGGCTTTTCCTAAATGCCGAAACAAGAGGTAAATGTCTAGTGAGCCCTTGAGCACCTTTTCCACGGTTCCAAATGCCCGAGCCTCTCACTGCCCATGAGAAATACTAGAGAACTCAAATCAGAGTATCTCTTTATTGGAATGGTGGTGTGGCCATCTTTTCTTGAGAAGGTAATGTGCTAAGGCGCATATCTCCATTCATATCTGGCATATCTCCATTATGAATGTCACCCATTCTACATTTGCGCCCCACTGTCCAAACATTTTTCCCAAGTTAATTTGCTTCTGTAGAAACCACAGGACATATTATCTTTGTTCAAGGGAAAAACTAACCAAAAAAAGTCCTAAACTTATTGCACTTTAACCGATACAGTCATAAAATTTTCAATTTTTCCAATTGAGTTTTAAATTTTTTTCACATTTTGCCAAATGAGTTCATCTGGTCAATTTTGGCTGAAAATTGATGACGTGAACGCTGGTGATCCTACATAGCACAACAGGCGACCGTTTGCTTTGATGTGGACATTTTAAAATATATTTTTATCATTTTAAATATTTTTTTGAATTTTTGATAATTTTTTTGTTTCTTTCTTTTCTTTTGGCCTGAGGGCCGGCACGCCCAATCCTCGCCGACATGGCCGACCCTCGCCGACACTAGGTGAGGGTGTCATGACCCTTGTTGGCTCTGGGTGAGGGCCATGACACCCTCGGTTTATTTGGGCGCCGTGGTCTTCACCCAAAACGGCGAGGCTCAATACAAAAAGTAAAATATATATATATATATTAAAATTTCAAAAAAAAAGTTTAAAGTGCATGTTTTTGTTGGCGCCGATCATGTCACGTAGGATTGATCGGCAACCACAATTAATTTCCAGCCAAAATCGTTGGATGTACTGAATTAACAAAACATGAAAAGGTTTAGGACTTAATTGGCAAAATTAAAATGTTTGAAACTAAATTAGCCACAATATAATATGTTTAGGAATTTTTGGTCAATTTTTCCTTTCTTAACGTGTTCATGGCTTTATGCTTAAATTAGGACACAGTCAGAGGGTTGAAAAAAAGGCAGTTACCATCTTGAATCAGAAATCTACTGCTTTCTAGTTTAAGAATAAACGCCTCTCAAAAATGCTTACTTGGTAGTTTCTCTATACACAATGTTCTACATATTGACGTATCAGACTTGGGTTAACTTAGCCCCTTATAGAGCTGAGCATAATGGATTGCCCAAATTGGGATGCGCCCAGACTGGACCAGCCGAGTTGGTCTAGTTCCTAAAGGTTTCTATCTGATTTTCGGTTCCATAAATTGAAACTGGTTACGATCGGTCTAGTTCCTTCTAAAGTTGTTACTACCCATCTGGTTACGAACGGTTCTAAACATATAAATATCTTTTATTTACTTTTCTATTTCTTAAATTTAAACATAAACTCAATTTAGCCTCCTTAGTTAGTACATCACATCTATATGGATGAGAAGACGGATAATCATGGCTCAACTTGACAAAAAAGATGGGTGGGCAAATTTCCTATAGTAAGTCATCCTCTTTCATTATGTCCTTTAGTCGATGTTAGACAGAGAGAATGACTTGCTAAATCTGCTATAACAAGTCATCCTCTCTTTTTAGAACCCCCAAAAAAAAATCATCCTCTCTTTGCACATCGTCTAGGAGATACAATGAGAGAGAATGACTTTGCTATAAAGATGGAATGCATAACTCACTTATTTTAGTCTTCGACCAGTTCAATTGGGATCAGTGACGGTTCACTCCTCTAGTTCCTAAAATTGTGAATCGGGATCACTGGTCAAGTCCCTAGTTCCTCAGGGAGCCTGACCAGCCCAAACTATGCTAATCCTTGAACCCTTATATCTAATTAATAACATCGACCATTAGTTGAGCCTTGACTTTTCATATAGGGGTGAGCATGGTTCCAAAGCGGAACCTAGAACTTGACCCCAGATCCGGTTCCATGTTTCAACTTTCAGGTTCCAAAGTATGCATGATGGGTTTTAAGTTCCAAAATTTGGAAACATGTTCCAACATGTAGACTCTAGTATCTAGGAGGATGGAACCTTAACAAGTTTTTGTGTTATTCTTGGTATATATCTTATATTGCGGTATTCCATGTCGTCCGATGATGAATATGTATATGGAACTGCTAGTCGGAGATATTCATTTTCAGCGATGTTTATAAGTGAGATTAACGCTTCATATTTATTCGTGTGATTAAATATGAGTTGTGATCAGTAGATTGTAAGCAAATTATGATCATTAAACATGATGCGTCACTACAATAATTCAATTAAAAGTATCGGTGGCACCTGGGTATATCCTCAAACTTGTGGCAGGGTAGTTATGTAAGGTATGTTTAAGATTTCAAGATATGCAGTAAGTTCCAAAGTATTCAGGGTAGGTTCCAGGTTTCCAAAAATAAGAAACCTGTCCCAATGAGTGGGTTTTATATTCCAAGTGAAACCTATGTGAAATGTGGAACCACGCATCCCAAATACATTAAAAGTCAAGGCTCATTCTCAACTGAATATTTTCATGTTCTCATTATATAACAGCATTATTTCAAATTTAGGTTATTATGGATATCTTTTTGACTAAAACCACTGAAGTTAGTTAACCACTTAACCAGATCGATATGCGATCCGACTCAAAATTTCAAGCAAGTATTTCAAGTCCTCGTGGTATCGATTTAATATGGTTTTAAGAACCTCCAACATGCACGCAAAGTATTGATCCGTTTCGATTTTGAAGGTCAGGTCTGTGAAGCCCTTTTGGATTGCCCGGTGCCTCCCTCTTTCCAATCGTAACGGCATGGAATTATACAATACTTGGGCATGATTGCTTGCCACCAATAGACAGAGCTTTATCCATGAACGGGATGGGGCCTCCTAAGTGATCGAGATGTGCCATGGTCCGTTGCTGGAATGCATGCGACCTTGTTCACGAACGGGCCTAACTTGATCCATGACCGGAACTTTCTTTACTCGCACCTTCTCTCTATCGATTGCTACCACGCTTTCATGTTCCTCATATTTCGATGTTTTTTTCATGTCAGTATGCGGCTACTCCATATCGCTATGCATTGATACACTTAAATGTCCTTGCAGGGGAGTGCAATTGGATGATGCGTTCGCCGTAATTTTGCAGCCACATGTCAATTAAGGCGGATCAAATAAAACGCTGGCACCACGCCGATGTAAAATGGAATTCGTGCACATATTGAGTGGCTTTTGAAATGTGTACCATTTAACTGAATTGCATGCTTAGTTTGAATTAGTGATTGCGTTTTTGGACGATGATACCTTCGAAGCATTCTGGTTGAATAATATTGGGCGAAAACGGAGTCCTCCTTGTATCCAAAAACTAGGAGGTGAATATAACCAATGGAGCAAGGCTCCTTGAATTCCTGCCACCGTTTCAACAACGAAACGATGTCGTTATTACATATTACTTATTCTATAGTTCAGGTCGAACTGCCTCGAACGTTTTGTTTTTTGGATTTTCTTTAAATAAAAAATTTGGGTCAAAAACTGCCTCGATCGTTGTAAAGAGCCGAGTTTGAGAGATGCTTTCCACGTTTTCTCAATAGACTACTTGGAATTAATTTTCTATCATAAACAAAAGGGTTAATACCACCAAAAACTCTAAACTGGTACATTTGTGACAGATTTATTCGGAACTATTTTTTTGACATTTTTTTACCACGAAAAATTTCAAACTAGTACACCCCGTGACAAATTTATTCCAAACCGGTGCACCTGTGATAAATTTACTCTACATTAATTTTCATTAAATCTAACTGTTAAAGTGCTAAGTTATATGAGAAGTGGCAATTGACGGGTGAACCAGCTTAGAGGATTTACCCTCTATTTCACACGGTGTATCAGTATGAAATTTTTCGTTGTATCGGCCTGCATATGTTTGAATTTGAGATTTTTCGTGGTTCAAAAATTAATTTAGGGTAAATTTATCATAAGTATACCAGTTTAGGATTTTTGGTGGTCAAAAAAATAGTTTCGGGTAAATTTGTCATAACTGTATCAGTTTAGGATTTTTCATGGTAAAAAAAATAGTTCGGGGTAAATTTGTTACAGGTATACCAATTTGAATTTTTTCGTGGTGCAAACCCTAAATGAAATGAAAACTAGCAATCCATAACAATTACTCATTTCAAACCCAACTGTTTAATAATACTGTCTATATGGGCATGACTAGCGCTGATGTGGATATTTCTTTCATAATTAATTAAAATATTTATTTATTTATTCAATTTTTTCCCCTTTCGTCCACGAGGTAGTTTTTTTTTTTCATCCACTAGGTAGTTGGCTGCACAAGGACCGCGGTTGGCTGCACAAGGACCGCGGCCCATACCAAATCTAGGCGATGGCCTCGTTGCTCGCAACCGACGAGGTGTAGCCATGGGCAGGGCCATTGTGACCTCGCCTACCATGAAGTGGAGGCCTTTGTACAAATCTGAGGAGGACCACGACCCTTGCTAGCGCCAACAAGGACTTGCTGGACCTCACCCAGAAAAGAGAAATGAAATAAGATTTTTTTTAATTATTAAAAAGTATCAAAGTTAGTGTCGGTCACGAAACATAGAACTAATAGCGTCCACGGCAGCATTTTCCGATCTAAATTGGTTCGATATATTAAATCGGCATAAATGCAAAGTGCAAAAATGTTTAAAAATTTTTGAACACTTTTCCTGAATTAGGACATTCATGAGGAAGAACTAAAATAAATTGTGACTAAAATTTAACGTGAACTTTCCAATTTTATTTGATGATGGTTGAGATTTTTTTTTTTTATAATGATAGTTGAGGTTGATAAAGCACCAAGTGCTTATGTGGAATCGGGTGGCGGTGGTGGTGTTTTTTCCAATATTGTATAATTTTTTTCACCAAAATAGGTAAAAAAAAAATTATTTGTCATTTTAGGTTCCGCTCAACAGCTGCAGAGCGAGGCCCGCTCGGCAACCTAACTATCGAACGTGGCCTCATTTGGCACTTTGACTACCGAACGAGCAGTTTTTTTTTTTTCAAAAAATGTCGTACTTTATTACGTTTTTTTATAACATTTATTTTACTTATTGTTTTGTTTCTTTTGAAAATTATTTTTATAACATAGTTATCAATAATTATTAATTAAGATATATAATTAATTAATAATTTTGTATTTATGTAATTAATTAAAAATATTCATAAAAAGTGGTAAGATATATGAAAAAAAATGAAATTTTCATAATGGATAACAATCATTAACCGCAATTACATCTACTAATAATGTTGTCTTCCTACATGACCTTCTGTTCCGCAATCAGGTTATCTCCATTGTTCGGCAGGTCTAGAATTGTACCGACGAAGATAAGGATCCAGATGAATAGGATCTATAGATGACAAAGGCATATCTTGTGAAGTAGATGCATCATCAAAGTGAGAAATTATACCACGCTCGGACGGTACATGTCCTACTGTAGGAGGGCATGGGAAAGGAGGAGGAAAATCGGATCTGTATGAAACTGGAGAAGTAGCTTGAATTTGCGGCTGTTGATTGTCGTGAAATTGAAAATTGGATCCCTCGTGAAATGGGCCGACAAACTAGCCCATTTCATGGGAGATCTATTTTTTAACCTATTTTGGTAAATTTTTATACTAAATTGAAAAAAAGAAAACCAGTGGTGGTTCCATTGTCACCTTTATTTTGGCGTCACTATTCCCAAATAATGTTAACTTGTCATGTGGTTTGATGCATCCACGTTATCAAATTTTTTTGGGTTAATATCATAAAAAACCTCAAACTGAAATTTTTGTAATAAATTTATCTTAAACTATTTTTTTGTCCAAAAACATCAAATTGATACACCTCTGACAAATTTATTCTTTATTAAATTGGATTAATACCATGAAATACTCCAAATTGATAAACCTGTAACAAACAGAAAGTAAAATCTCAAAGTGATACACTTGTAAACTGTCACATGACATCCAACTTAGCAATTTGATGGTTAGATTCAAGGAAAACTAACGGAGGGTGAATTTATCAAAGGTGTACCGGTTGGGTTAAATTTGTCATAAATATACCAGTTTGGGATTTTCAAATGATAAAAAAAGATAGCTTTGGGTAAATTTATCACATGTGTAACAGTTTTGGATTTTTTGTGATATTAGCCCAATTCTTTTGGTATTGAATTGATTATTTTGATTCATGGATGAGTTCCCGCGATTAAATCTATTTATGTCGTTCAATTATGTGTATACCTGAATATTATGGCTTTTCCATTATAATATATCTTAACGTTATAGCTATTGCAAAACTAATATTTCAAAACACTTCATGTACATTAGGTTAGACCTTTTCATTTCTTGAGGAGACGCTAGAGGCGTCAAATGGGTGGGTTGGGTTAGGTTTGAGTTGGATCGAATATGGTCTGACCCATATTGACATGTCTAACCCATTTTGACCCATATTCAATAACCCGTACCCAACTCGCAATTAACCCATATTCGACTCGATCCATTTTGATTCACATTACTAAATTACAATAATATTCTAAGAAAATAATATTGCTAAAATACTTGCACATAATAAAAAATCTAGTAAAATTTTTTAAGCGATTGGGATCGGCGACGACGATCGGGACTGGGATCGGCGATTGGGGCCGGTGTCGCTAGGTACCATCGCCGCCTCAGTACTGGCCACGCCGCCGATCCCCGATCCCGAACCCTCCTCGGCCATGGTTCCCGGTCCCGAACCCGGCCCCGGTCTCTTCCCCAGGCCCCGACCTCGGTCACAACCGGCCCTAGTCACCAGCCCCGGACCCAATCCCTGACCCTAGATCCCGGTCCTTGGTCCCCGGCCCCAATCCTTGAACCCGATCTCTAATCCGGTCATTGTCCTCGGTCTCGCTCGCCAGTCATCAGCCCCAGTCCTTGCCCCAGCCCCAGTACCGTCGTCGGTGATCGAGGCAGGCGAAGAGAGCCGGGGCCTACAACAGGACCAATGCCCACAACATAGACCAGGGTCGGAGCCTGTGACCGGGACTGAGGCCTGCAATCAAGATCGGGATCGAAGCCTGCGATCTCGACCGAGACCATTTGCAACTTGTGTAAGGAAACTGTACTTATTGGTCGAAAATAGGTTTAGCGTGTAACTCGTTATTGACCCATTTAATTTTACTTCAACCTTTTAGACCCTTTTTTATTGAATTATTTATAAGTTAATGACCCATATATGACTCATTTTATACAAAATATGGGTCTATGACCCATGGTAACAGCTCTAAGGAGACCTTGGCCAAATAATATCCGGACTTCTAAATACTTTTTCGTTATAGCTAATAGCTATTGCAAAACTAAAGGACAAAACCAGTAATGTAGGGATGGCAGGGCAGCTTCAGTTTGGGCCCACTAGGGCCCGGCCCAAGTACTAAACAGTACATAATCAACATAAAACCTACCTCAAAAAACGACATACCCTGATTTTTTTAAAAAAAATCAAGAACACTTCATATCCAAACTTTTGACTTGTCAATCTGCTTGATAGCCCTAGCATTGAAAATTAAAATTTCACTGGTTGATGATATTAAGCTCGTTAAATAATTCTAATCAGAGTTAGGGCCGAGCATAATGACTGACTGAACTGAGAATCGCTGGAACTGGATCGGATTAGTCTGTGGTCCAATTCTCAGAGGCTTCGATCCGGGGAAATTGGACCGATCCTGAATAATATTTTTTCTTTAAAATATTTTTCTAAATATAAATCTAAACCTAATAAAAGATGCTTAGTATAACTTTCAAATTTGGCGATATCGCAATATAATTAATGAAAGGTTGTCTAGTAAATATGAAGTTAGCGAGAAAAATTTAACGACGAATTACCAAAAAAAGGGCAATCGGTCCAATGATTGGACCATATGAAATCGGATTGGATTAGACCTGACCGAAAACGAAGTAACCCTAATTAGAATTGTCTTGAAACAATCAACTAACGCACAACATGTCCACCTAATTCATTCAGTAGACGAAATAATTTATGGCAATTAGAGATCGTGCCAACTATATGGTTAGGACTTACCCATTATGGTCATGATTCTATGTTTCTATAGAAATAAAAGGGCTTAAGTACAACCCAAGAGCCATAAGTTATGCACGACGCTCACTTTAGTGCCAAAACTTTCAAATCGATCATTTTAGTGCTAAGTTTTTGTAACTTCGATCACTTAAGTGACAACTTTTTTTTAAAC
The DNA here is from genome assembly GCA_021437785.1 of Rhodomyrtus psidioides. NCBI lineage: Eukaryota > Viridiplantae > Streptophyta > Magnoliopsida > Myrtales > Myrtaceae > Rhodomyrtus > Rhodomyrtus psidioides. The sequence continues at coordinate 12,221,341 of JAILYB010000003.1, read as the reverse complement.
AATCACTTTAGCGCCAACTGCGATTTAAGCTGACAAGACTCGTTGAAAATTCGACATGTGTATTTTTTTTTTATTTGAGCTGACGTGGCTCATTGGACTTGGCACTGAAGTGATCATTTTTAAAAGAAGTTGGCACTTAAGTAATCGTTACAACAACTTAGCACTAAAGTGATCGATTTGAAAGTTTTGGTACTGAAGTGATCGATTTAAAAGTTTTGGCACTAAAATGAACGTTGTACACAACTTATGGCACTTGAAGTGTACTTAACCCGAGATAAAAGTGTTAATGCCTAAAAATAAGATCCTAAGTTCACATCATTGCTTTCTCGATTAGATTATTCATGTATAACCTGAATTAAAACACATGCAATCAAGTTTTACCCATGCAATTGCTATAAATGTTCCTTGAATTTCCTTTTATTTAGCCATAAAACAATATAAACATAATGTTGATTAAGGGAATCGATCCCAATAACATACGCAGCGGAATTACTTGAAATTAACAATCCCAAAAACTTACTTGAATCGCTAATCGGAGAAGTACATCACAGAACGGATATATCTCATTTTTTACATATTAAGTGTCGTGTTTATCTGTCTTCTCTGGAAGAACGTTTGAAAAAAAAAGACGTCTAACGCGTAGAACGTAATAACGCTCTCTTATCATGTTTTTTTTTAGGGGATGATTACCCTTTGGCAGTTTATCCATAATGGGTTAAGGGTGGTGATAGCCTACATGTGCGAACTATGGTCCTTCCCATGTACCATCATTCTCTGTCTTCTCTGGAAGAACTTTCGAAAAAAACGACGTCTAACGTAATAACGTTCTCTAATCATGTTTTTAAGGGGATAACTGCCCTTTGGCAGTTTATCCATAATGAGTCAAGGGTTGTGATAGCCTACATGGGTGGACTACAGTTCTTCTTATGTATCCTCATTTTTCAATATCTTCCACTCGCTTATAAAGGGCTATACAAAACTCTCACTTATCCACAAAGGATCAACAACTCTCACTCGCCGCGAAGGGTCACTCTCTCTTTTCTACAAAGCTTATATTAATAAATAATATGTGCGATCAGTACTACGAGAGCTGGTTGCTACATATCCATTGTGAATATATAGCAGCTCGATTTGGGCATATTAACTCAGAGTAGATCCAATATGCAGTACACTAGATCAATCGGTCAGATTTACATCATATCTCTCTTGATCTCCTCAAGTACTCTAATACAATACATTGTATTCACAATCTGTGAATACAAAAATTGAATGTGACATCAAAATAAATTGATCTTTCTCTTTTCTTAAACCTCTCAACCTTAGTTCAGCTCGCTTTTTTAGAAATGTCTCATTAGATCAAATCAATCTCATGACTATTGGTAACACCTTAAGATTGTGAACGCTGAAAAGAAATCTTGAGAATAAGTAAGAATCGTGAGATGACTTAATTGAGGAACTTTCATCCTCGAGAGTCTCAAATGGCTATAGAGTTGAGATCAAAACTCTTGCCAATTTTTCTTGGTCGTCTCATGCATACGTAATATAAAGTACGTATCACAGTATTCTTGCCTTTCTAATGGACCGTACCTCTTTCCATTTAATAACTTACAGATGATAGTTCATACATACTCAATGTCTAACTTGAGTTCACAAATCTCCTCTCTTTAAATATCCATCAGAACTCACATATGGCATCAAAGATAAATGAAGTGAAATATGTGGGCTATTTCACTTTTAGACATAATAAACATTATGACTTCATCTTAATACTCCTGTTAAGGCGACATCGAAATTTCAAGCTTGAACTCTCAATTATCACCTAGACAATAAGCGTGAATCGTCTCATCTATATTTATTACATAGTAAATAGAGGTGATTACCTGTGTAAGTGAGTTAATCTCTCATCTATCCCACATACCTTCTCAATCATAATGCACTAAGCATTAATACGCATAAATGTCATACAAACTCGTAGGCATCAATAATAATAACAAATATCATTAACTATGAACTTTGGAAAATATAAATATCCAATACTTCCACTTCTATGCACTTTTAAAGATTTCAATGTAGGGAACGAATCCCTTTGTCAACGCATGACTAGGGAAAATAACTCTAGAAATTAACTTCGTCATAGGATTTGCTATTATTCTATGCGTATATATATATATATATATATATATATATATTGTACGTTCACATTTGTTCATACAACCATATCTTCCACAAAATTAAATTTTGTGACTTTATATTTGGTCTTGCAATGTAATCTTAGGGTAAGTTATTGCTACGTGGCTAGACATGGCCAAATAGGACCCGGACTCGAAACCGGCCCGTTGACCGGGTCCACGATTCCGACCCGTTCAATTAAAAAAAAAAATGCCCCCCGCCCTCGGACCCCGCCTGGCTGGGGAAAGAGCCATTTTGGCTCTTTCCCAGACCAAAGGTCCGAAGGTGAAAAAAAAATTAATATAAATAAAAAATTTATAAATACATCTCAATCCCTATTTATTTTTCTCACAATTTCTCTCAATTCTCTCTAATACTCTCAACTCTCAATCTCTCAAATTATCTTAATCTTCTATTCTCTCTAAATTTCGTTTCAATTTTTTGATCAATTTTCTCAAAAAATGGCAAGTGAAAGCAGAAATACTGGAAACGAAAAGAGCCCGATACAGATCGAGATGGGAGAATCCGATTATCCCGTTCATGAATATGATCCTCATGAGTATGCATGTTGGGAAGACGACGATACTTCCAATCCCAACGTCGAGCGCATCCCAACGCAATAAAGTCTTCGTCCTCGTGGTGTCGAAGAATCGTCGATAGCAAAGGAGCCGGGACGGAAGAGCCGAGAATCCGATTTATGGCTACACTTTAACAAAGTATGGAATGAAAATGAATGCAAGTTTGATATAAGCTGTAAATATTGTCCACAGACATACAAACTTGGTAAAGGAGATGGCTATGGAACATTTCGTCGGCATGTAACGAAAAAACATTCAACACAAGCGGGGATCGACACTAGCCAACAATAAATTTTCGGGTTCGGCAATCCTAACGCTCATCCTTTATTTCGTTTCACTAATGTACTTTACAAAGAAACATTAGCTGAATATGTTACCCTTGAGCATGCTCCGTTTAATACTGGTGAAAATCCTAATTTTAGATATTTGGTAAACACTGCGTTAATTCCGCAAGCACCATCTGTTTCGAGAAATACTCTTAAACGCGAACTTGAACATGTTTATACAAAACAAAAAAAAAAAGAAATTGTTAAGATTTTTTAAAGAATTCAATGGACGTGTACATATAGGTAGTGATTTTAGACTGATTCTTGGAATATTAATTCTTATATGGGTGTCACGTGCCGTTGGATAGGTGATGATTGGGTTATTCAAAAAATACTTCTTGCATTTCGAGTTTTTCCTGAAAGGCATACGGCCCATAATATTTATAAACTAATTAGGCAAGTTTTAGAATAATTTAATTTGATTGATAAAAAATTTTCAGTTGGTTTTGATAATACCGCCGCAAATACTACTTCCATTCCTGAGTTAGAAAAACTTTGTAAACCCTCTTTTGGTAGATAATTTTTTCACATTAGATGTGCTTGCCATGTTTTGAATTTATGTGTTCAAGATGATTTACGAATTCTTGCAACATTTCTTCAGCCAATAAATAATGCAATTAGATATTTATAGAGCTGTCCTCAACTTATGAAAGAGTTGGGAAAATATTGTAAAAAAAATGGGAGAAAGGCGAGTAGGTTTTCAAAAGATATTTCGACTCGTTGGAATTCTACACTACCTACGAGATGCTTCTACAAACTTTTGATTACAAAGATTTATTATATTCCTTTATTTCGAATAATGTTCCCGATATTGCTTTGCTCCCGCAACATTGAGAAGTTTGCAAAAAAAAAATTAGATTTTTTGAAAGTTTTTAATGATTCTACTAATATTTTATCTGGTGTTTAGTATCCTACTACGCATTTATTTTTAATAGAGTGTGTTAACATTGCTGGTATTTTTAATAAATGTGAAAAAGATACCGAATTAGTTTCTAGTATTTTAGTAATGCAAGAAAAATGGTTGCATTATTACTTGAACATTCCTCTTGTCTATTTAGTTGGTATTGTTTTTCGATCCACGTACTAAATTAGATGGTTTATTAGATTATTTGAATGCTTACTATTATGATTGTTTACATTTGAATGAAGTAATAGATATTCAAAGTATACAAGTAAATGTTAAAAAATTTATAGTAGAATTATATAATGAATTTTGTAGTAAATATGGTTTAAGTGACAGTGGATGTGAATCTGTCCAGCATAGTATCTCACGAAGCAATACATGTATTTCACTTGGTAGATGGTATAAAATGCTCATGAGTAGGCAAAAAAAATAAAAAGGGACAACAAGTAGTATTTTCGAATTAGAAAATTATTTAACAATTTATTTTGAGTTTAGTGATTCCGAACACAGCGCAGATTTCAAGATTCTTAAGTGGTAGAAGAACCATTCAATTCAATATCCAGTTCTCTCCCTCATCGCAAGACAAATATTAGCGACCCCTTCTTCAACAGTGGCAGTTGAACAAGCATTTAGTGCTGGAGAATTAATTTTGGACTCCCGCCGTTCAAGATTAAATCTGAAAAGTGTGGAGTTTCAAGCTTGCGTCGATGATTGGACAAGAGCTAAGCTTTGACAACAAGAGCTGGATCGAAAACACAAATTCTTCAGTGATGATTGTGGAGATACTACCGCCACCACAACAACAGGTAGCGATGATTGAGGATGAGGTAAGTTGGGGTTACCAAATGTAAGAGAACTACATGGGCTTTGATTCTTCTATCCCCAAGAAGATATGTAGGTGCTTAATGATAATTCATTAAGTTCAAGCTCATTCCTCATCTTTTTTTTTTCAAATTTTTTTACAATGTACAATTTGATTATAATTTTTAATTAATAATTTATTTTATTATTTTAAAAATAAAATTAAAAATTCGGAACCGGAACCGGAATCGGAATCGGAACCGGAACCGGAACGGGAACCAGCCCGGAACCGTTCGGTTCCACCATTTGGCAGAACCGGAACCGCCGGTTCCTGAACCGAAACCGCCGGTTCCGTCAAACCGTGCATCTCTATATGTGGCTATCACAATTAACAAATAATTGAATTTGCAGCATCCTTAGTAATACATGACTGATCCAAGCATCTCTTAAGCCAACATTCAGTTGTACTATTGATGATAACACCACGAAATCGTCTTCCATCATGGATAAAGCCATACAAATTTGTTTCTTATTAATCCATGATATGATACCATTATTAGGTAAAAACGCAAACTCAGAGATAGAATTTCTCTCATCTAAACGTCATTCTCAATTAACCTTAATATAGCTTTCAAGATGTAGATCATTACCTTAATAACTCAGCAAAAATTCGGCAGTACTCTTCAAATGATTCAGGATTCTCTCGGCGACAATCCAATGTGCTTGACATGAATTGGAATGGTAACTCCTTACCATTCTAACTGAACAACAAATATTAGGTCTTGTACACATCATAACGTACATTAAGTTTTCAACATCACTTACATATGGAACACTTTTCATTTCTTCATTTGCTTGTGGAGTCTCAGGGCACATTTTTCGGCTCAGACCATCACCTCTTGCAATAGGAGTATATTAGAGTTTATGGTTTTACATACGAAATCATTCAATGACTTTATCTATATAATTCTCTTGTGAATGAAATCACAATCTTTTTTAAAAATATCTTGAAATCTTAACTTTAAGAATATATGCAGATTCACCCATATCTTTTATCTCAAATTTGGAACATAACCAATTCTTGACTGCATAAAGAAACACCATGTTGCTTCTAGCAATTAGTATATCATCAACTTATAATGATAAGATCACAAATTCATTTTTTGATCCTTTGATATATACGCAATGATCTCCATCAATCATTACAAAATCATATGCTACTATGCATAAAAAAAGTATATACATTATGTCACGAAGACTGCTTAAGAACATATATCAATCTCAAAAATGGAAATGCAATGCTTTTTGTTCTTCGCTTTGTGTAACAAACCCAGCGGGATATTTTATATATAATTATTTTACTAATTCTCCATTGAGAATAGCAGTCTTTACATCTATTTGATGTAATCCAATATCCATACTAATCACTGCTAAAATAAGGTGAATTGATTATACCGTTTCATCACAAGGCGAGCTTTATAACTCTCAATCGAGCCATGGGCTTTGCACTTTATTTTGAGAACTCACTTATACCCAATGGTTTTACGTCCGTTCGGAAGATCAACCAATTTCCAAGCTTGACTTGATCTCATTGACTTCATCTCTTCTTCCATTGCTTGTATTCATTTTTCTTTATCAGGGCAAATCAGAGCCTCATTTACATTCATTGGCTCATTCTCTTCTTGTGGAGCAACCGTGAAAGCTTTACCTTCAATGTTTAAACGTCAATGAGTCAATGAAGAAGCTTTTGTGACTTACTCGCCAATTGGAAATTGTACACTTTGTACTTCATTCTCTATTACGCTCCCACTTGGATCAGACAACGACGACATCTTCTTCACATCAAGTGATTGCAAGAGATCGATTCAAAATAAATTCCCCACTTCTCACATTTTTTTTCACTAGGATGAGATGTTGCAGTAAAATCATTATCACTATTCAAGATTCAAAAGGGAATGGTTTTCACCTATCTCGTCCTTTTTCAAGAATACATTTACTAAGAATGTGACATCTTAGTGTCTGGCTGCGACACTGCCACCCTCTACTGACAAGGAATCTGGACAGTCCAAAGCACCTTCTAGGGCTATCCTCCCTCAAATCTCTGTCACCGAGAGCCTCAAGGCAATAGATAACTAGCAGCTCCCTCCCAGGACCTTATCACTTTCTCCAAAAGTGCGTTCTGCAGCTGTTAAGTCTCGGCCAGCAACACTCCCTGCCCAGACTAGCTCTCGGCCATCCCCTGTCATTGAGAGACCCTAAGAAAGTGTTGCTCCCATGCTACCTCCCATGGCTCAATCCCCACGAGCGGATTCTGTGCAAGATGACCTTTCGATTGAGTCTCCAAGATCTGATCCTGTTCATTCTTCGAAGTCAGAAGTTGAGAAGGACGTGGCAAGTAATATTAGCAGCGAGGATGAAATATCATCACCTTCTCCACCTATTACGAGATCGCGTGCAACGGTTTTTGCACTTACAGAGGACCCCAACCTCTTACGGATTCAGACCAACGCCGCAGCTGGTGATCATCCCACTAGGGAGGACAGCAGCCCTTCTTCTTCTAAGATTGGAAACCAAAAGTCAAAGAAGAAGAAGGGTAGAAGGAGATACCGGTAATCACTGTCTTTTTCATTGTATATATGTTTTTTGGAGCATGGAATATCCGGGGTCTTGTTGGTCCCATTAGGTAGGCTGAAATTCGTGCTTTTGTTAGAAATAATCGACTTTCCTTCATTAGAATTTTGGAGACGAATGTAAAGCCGTCTCTTTTTGGGAGCATATCTGAAGGACTATTACCTGGATGGCGGTGGTCCTCCAATTACGACTACTCTCCTCGTGGAAGAATATGGATTGGTTGAGATCCCCAAATGATTCAGCTAGTACTTCTCTCGTGGTCATTGTTGATACCTGATTTTTTATCAATCTTTTATACTTTATTTTTGAAAAATTCATAGAAAATTCATAAAAAGCTGAAAAATTACAAAATCAACTTTGGTAGCCTTGGCTAGACTAAAGGAACCATTTTTGGCCAATTTTTTTTTTTTCATATTTTTCGTACTTTTATTATTTACAAAAAAATAGAAAGGTACAAAGAAAATCAGGAAAAATAGAATCTGAGGTCACAAAAATATAGAAAAATAATCATTATTTTTATTTTTCTTTTTTATTTTTTTCTTTAACTACGAATGGACTACTTTCTTTGTACTATTATATTCTTACAACAAGTTTTGGTAGGGAAAAATATACTAAAAATGCCTTAACTTTTTACAGCGTTTACTTAAGTGCCTTAACTTCCAAAACGTTCACTTAAGTGCTTTAACTCCTAAAAACCTGAGTACCAAGGCAAATGTGGCTGCTGAAAATGGTGACGTGTCCGCTGAAAATGATGACGTGCCGCCGGCGAATCAATTTTTTTAAAATATTTAATGTACACGTGGAAATTTTCATTATTATTTTTTTCAAATTTTGTTTTCTGATTTGTTTAATTATTGAAAATTTTCAGAAAAAGTTAGATTTCAGGGTGGTGGTCGGCAAGGGTCGCCACCGGCCAGCCTAGGGCGAGGCCGGGATGTCCTCGGTCGACAGCCGTCGCATCCCCGGCTGGTGCGCGCGAGGGCTTGAAGCCCTCGCCTAAAAAAAAGGGAGAAACCCTAGGTTTCTCGGTGGTGGTTGGCCAGGATTGCCGCCGGCCACCACCAGCTGGCCCAAGAGCTAGGGTCGGCTTGCCTTGGGCCAACGACGCCGCGACAGCCCTGGCCGACGGCGGTTGTGGCCTGCGAGGCCGTGCCCTCACCCAAATCGGGCGGGGACTTCAGGCCCTTGCGCGCGCCAACCGAGGCCACAATGGCCGTCGGCAAGGGCCGTCACAGCCTCGTCGGCCCAAGGCAAGCCGACCCTGGTCCCTGGGTCGGCCGATGGTGGCCGGCGGCAACCCTAGCCTACCACCACCGAGAAACCTAAGTGTTTCTCCCTTTCTTCTTTTTTATTTTTTATTTTCAATAAGTAAAATAAAAATAAAAAACATCTAAATGAATACAAAATAAAAAAAAAGTTCAAAAACTATTAGAAGTAAAAAGAAAATCCACATGGCACTCAAAAATTATTTAAGTAATAGTAGAAAAGTCCACGTCAGCTTTTCCGACAAAATTTTAAAAATTAAGGCACTTAAGTTAACGTCATACAAAATTAATGCATTTTTAGTATACTTATCCCAGCTTTGATATTTAAGATATAACAATAAGATGTTAAGAGAATCCATATGAACACTTCAGGTCAGTCGAGCAACCAGAATCCTTAAAGACGAGCCAAATCTGCGAAAGTCTCGCCAAAATGGAAGTACAGAATCGAGACTAGCACCGAAAAACAAGAAATCGTGAATAGAAAAGAGTTCTTTTTATTGATTTGCCACTGCTGAATAAAGAAGGCATAATTAGGAATTAGGAATCCTGCATCCATATCGATGCTGCTAACGCCGCCCAGAGTAACACGCCCCATGATCACCTTAATCAATGTGAATCTGGTCCTCATCAGCATTACTTAAGATGGAGAATTTGAACACAACATCATCTCTATCAATGAGCTCAAACACGCAGGCATTTCCTACCCGCAGGTGCAAATGAGCTTCTCTAGCAAATGCAGTCCAACCAGCAGAGAACAACACCCGGGCATCCCGCTCAAATCTTGAGAGATTCACTGGCCACGATCTGTCTGAATACATAAGAGTCGCCGTTTTCTTGCTTTCTTCAATATGTTGCTGGGCGAATTTACCCGGAACACGCTGCATATGAGTAAACGTTATGAATAACTAACATATAATATGTATGCTGAACAAAGGACAATAATTTAAGCATGCACTCTTAGGAAAAAAAAACCACACAAGGCCTTATTAGCGAGTTTCAGGAGCTTTAGCCAACAGTCTTAAGAGGCTCATGAAAGCCATCGATCTTGTCCCGCAATGTAAAGCATTTTCACACAAATTACAGAACATTAATTGCCATTTTAGGTTAGTACTCTATTCAAGTGACTGTCCATCCTTTCGTGCAGAAAGTGATGGAGCAGCTTGCCGAGGATATCCAAGTGAATGGAAAGTCCCCACCTAATTACAGCCTTTACTTCTATTTTTTCTTCCTTTTCTTGGTTCTGCATTACTCCATGGCTGGAAGGCCCCACGCTAACTCCAAGAAAACTAACTATTGCCATATGATTCCCAATACAAACCAAATCAACCAAGGAAAACACAGAGGAAAGATAAGATAGAGATCGTAATCAAACTTGAGATATGGCAGTGATGGATTAGGCTCAAGATTATACCAATGTCCTAAAATGAGATTTCTGTATCACCATTTTGAAGAAGGGATGCTCCGAATCAAATTTGCTGGCTAATTCAGGATTCCTGAGAGGCCTCGGAAGAGTAGGATCACGAAATACCGGCTCAGAGTGATTCATGCTGCATCTAGACCATTCGTTCCTGCCTAAGGTTAAAATGAGAACTTTTAATAGACAAAATTGCCAAGAATATTTCTTTAATCGACTATGAAGATCTTTAGCATAGAATTAATGTCATGCCATAACCAGCCTAAAGTTCCACTTCACACATTGTAAATCAAGTTTCTACCTGCACTGCGGAAAACGTAGACTCTGAATACAATATCATCTCTATCAATTAGCTCGAACACGCAGACATTTCCTGCATGCAACCGAGTTCCTCTCACAAATGCCATCCAACCAGAAGAGAACTTCGTCCCACAACAATACCTCCTAAGCTTCACCGGCCATGTTCTTTCTAAATGCCTAAGAGTTGCGAGCTCCTTCATTTTCCGGATGTGCTGCCTGATGAACCCACAAGGAACACTCTGCCCACACACGTTTGAATAACCCGTGCTTTATAAGAAAAACTGGGGAAGCATTCCGTTATTCAAGCAACCAAATGCGATATAAAAGACCTAAGGAAAACGCTAAGTAGTTTTCTACAGAAATCCAATCAGCTTAGGAAAAAAGCCAAAATAGTAGTGAATTAAGTTCTCAATCTTACCAGTGTACCCTTTCCAATATAAGATGGCCGGATTACCACCTTGAAAAAAGGATACTCTGAGTCAAATTCGCTGGCCAATTCAAAACTAGGGAGAGGACGCGAACTTGTTGGGCCACCAAAATCCTGCTCAGGATGGCTCACTCTGCATCTAGACTGTACGATCCCTTCTGTTCTTTGAAACAATGAAATATTTGTATGATGCCACTTTGAACTTTTCATTAGTTGATTTACTACCATGAACATATTTAACACAGAATGGAGAAAATATCATCATGGAAATCATGATCTACATAAGTTGACCAAACGGAAAACTCAGTTCACTTCACCTTAGAAGTTGTAACTTCATAACCACAATAAGAATGACCGAAATCAAATCATTATCAGTCAACATAAACAAGCTTATCAAAGAGTTCTCAAGTACCTGAAAAAGAACTAACAAAGAAGAGAGCTCTGTAAGAAGAAACTCATAAAATGACAAGACACACCTTCGAGATCTTGTGATGAGCAGCTTGGACTCGACTGAGAACATGGTGAATGAGGTTCGACCCTCATTTTTTGACGAGGACTGCAATCCTCCGAATCTTCGAGTTCTACCACATCCTCCCTCTTCGGCGAGATAAATCCACTCCTGAGGTTCAATATGGCGCTCGACGAATAATCAATCTCCGAAGCACTCTTATCAAATATCATCACGCGAAAACTGGAGTTTCCTTCATATTTGAAAACTACGATGTGACCATGACCAACTGAGTAATGCTGCATAAATACTCGCCACCCTTTCCACAACCAAACCGTGCCGTCGTTAGGCTTTTCTACTCCAATTCTCCAAGTCGAACTGCCCGGAACCTTGAGTAGCACCAAGCTTGAGAGATCCTTTCCATATCTTGCTAAGAATTTTTTCGGAATTCCCTATTAAGGAAAACTCAAAAGTTATAGGTCCGGGACTCGAATCCATCAAAATTAGATCAAAAGTGCAGGAGGAGAAAAGGTAGAGCACGGAGCAAATTTTAAGTTCTGCAACAGGGCGATGAAAGATCGGTTTGCACACAAGCAGGGTTTCACCGGGCAACTAAGGATTGAGTTCTAGTTGTAATTGCTTTCATTTAACGAGAGTAAAGCTAGAGAGACCCAACATCTTTCTCCACACTATCCTTACCCAACCAATACTCAATTCCAAGTTAAAGAACTGACAAAACAAACGTTCTCTCTTCAGGGTTTTCGTTTTTTCATTCTCTTCGCAAGAATCAGAATGTTCAAAAAAAGCCAAGCACAGAGAAAGATCTCAAGATTGTATGTACGCAGCACGAGGGCGAAGAGTTCTAAACCAAGACAGGAACTCTCGAGGCATTGGAGCTGAATCATAAGAAACAGACTGTTTGGAAATGTAGGACTTACGAGCTTCCCAGATTGAAGGGTGTCGGAGAGAATGATCTTGAAGAAGTGAGGACTCTCAAGACGAGGTGCAGTCGCGATATCTGGGTCGGCGCCTCCATCTTCTCTCCGGCGACGGCGACCGCAAGCCATGTACGGTAGTGTCACGGGGGTCACTGAAGGAGGAGGAGGAGGAGGAGGCGGAGGTGGCTGTTGTCGGTGGTGGTTTGTGCGATTTGCCTTTGTCCCTTCGCTCTCATAAAAGAACCGCACCGAGATTGATAACGCTGTTGATGATAATGATAAAACTATAAAATATCTATTTCCTGAAAAGGCACAAATTAGTACGGAGGCATATGAAGCTACTGTTTACTGGCTAAGGCGTGGCCGCCGCGAGCCCAAAGATACGTCTCTGTCACAAAAATGAAAAAAATTAAAAACCTACAATGCCATGACAAGAACTCATAACGGTCAAACTGAACAGCAGAATAGAAATGTCCGATGGACACAGCGGAAACCTGAACCATGCACGGTTCGCTTCATCTCGATTGGCTCAGGACAAACATGGACTGCTCGTTGACCGAGGCAAAGATGCTTGACCGGGCGTCACCGGAGGGAAGTGAAACTTGTTCTAAATTTTCTAGAAAAAAAAAGGCTTTTTATGATTATATCGATAATAATCCGTAGACATAAAAAGTTGGAATCGCTGCATCGTTGTCATATAAATTCCGTAAAAAGGTGTGGAATTAAGTCATGTGTAAGAATGGAGTAAATTAAATTAAGACCAAGGTTCCTTTTATTTCGAAAATTAATGAACGGAAAATATTTTGATCATTTATGTAAATGTACACACAAATTATTGTCGGTGATGATAATATTTTTTATTGATTAATTATTTTAAGTGATATATGCGATCGTTTTCGAGAAATATTTTTTCAAATGACGCATTTTTTTTTGCAAAACAAATGGAGCCAAAAATCCGATATGGCCATTTCAAATTTATTTTATTACGGACAGATTGATAAAGCACCAAGTAAGTGCTCATCACCACCCTTTACTTCGGCGTTGAAACACTTGAAACCTATTTAATATCTATGATAATAGAGGAGTACATACGAATACAGACTTAAATGGACTAGAGGACATAACCAGTAAAGTTGGGATTGCAGACGGGCCGATTCAGTTTGGGTCCAGTATGGCCTGGCCCAGTTCCTAAACACTACATAATCAACAGAAAACCTCCCTTAAGAAAACCACATACCCTGATAGTGATTTTCACCAACATCAACATCACCTTTAATCCAAATTAGTTGGATTCGGCGATAGAAGAACCCAAAAATAAATAAAATAAAAGCAATGCCGATTGATGGAAAAGAAATAATTATATAAAAATAAATATAATAAATGTATATATGAAAAAAAGACTAAAAAGAGCAGTTAGGGATATAGAAATTCTATCCCTCCACAATACTAATAGCTTTCCTTCACTCCATCCTAACACAAATCACTCACCAATCTATTTCACACTCTATTAAATCTTGTCTTATTACTTTCCTCCAAGTAAATTTCAACCGACCTCTTCCTTTCTTTTATGTTATGTTATCGATAACAAACTTATGTTCTTACTGGAGTATCTAGGGATCTTCGAAAAAGATGCCTAAACCATCTCAATCTATGTTCTTTCATCTTTTCTGCCACCGGTACTACTCTAACTTTTTGTCGAATATCTTTATTTATTATCTTATCCATCATTATATGACCATATATCCACATTAACATCCTCATTTTCGCTATTATCATTTTATGCTCATGTTGTCTCTGCGCCGGCAAACATTCAGCTCCGTATAGCATTGTAAGCCTTATTGCTATTCTATAAAATTTCCTTTTAACCTAAGAGGAATTTTGCGATCACACAAGAATTCTAGTGCACTGTGTCATTTCATCCAATATGCTCTGATTCTATGGCTTATATCCTCATCAATCACTCCCCATTTTGCAATATTGATCTCAGATATCTAAAAACATCTCTCATGAGTACTTCCTATCCGAGCATATTCGCGGATTCTTGATCTCCTTCTCTTGTCGTATCGAACTCACACTTCATATATTCGGTCTTTTTTTTTACTTAACATAAATCCTATAGACTCCAACGTGCTTATCCATAATTCTAATTTAGCGTCAACCCCAACCCTGATCTCATCAATAAGCACAATATTATCTACAAATAGCATACATCACGGCATCTATTCTTATATATATCTTGTTAGCTCACTCATAGTTATGGAAAAAATATAAAGATTCAACGTAGAATCTTGGTGTAAGTCTAGTGTCGTTGGCAAATAACTTGATATGCCAAGTCTTCACACATGTAGTAGCACCATCATACATATCCTTGATTGCCTCTACATACTTTGAATGTATTTTTTTCTTCTCAAGAACCCACCACATATCCTTGTTTGCGCCCCACTGTCCAAACATTTTTCCCAAGTTAATTTGCTTTTGTAGAAACCACACGACATATTATCTTTCTTCAAGGGAAAAACTACCCAAAAAAGTCCTAAACTTATTGCACTTTAACCGATATAGTCATAAAATTTTCAATTTTGCCAATTGAGTTTTAAATTTTTTCACATTTTGCCAATTGAGTTCATCTGATCAATTTTGGCTGAAAATTGATGACGTGAACACTGGTGATCCTACATAGCACAACAGGCGACCGTTTGCTCTAATGTGGACATTTTAAAATATATTTTTATTGTTTTAAATATTTTTTAAAAAATTTTGATAATTTTTTTTGTTTCTTTCTTTTCTTTTGGTTTGAGGGCCGGCACGCCCAATCCTCGTCGACATGGCCGACACTAGGCGAGGGTGTCATGACCCTTGTTGGCTCTGGGTGAGGGCCACGACACCCTCGATTTATCTGGGCGTCGCGGTCTTCACCCAGAACGGCGAAGCTCAATACAAAAAGTCAAAAATATATATTAAAATTTCAAAAAAAAAAGTTTAAAGTGTTTTTGTTGGCGCCGATCATGCCACGTAGGATTGATCGGCAACCGCAATTAATTTCTAGCTAAAATGGTTGGATGTACTGAATTAGAAAAACTTGAAAAGGTTTAGGACTTAATTGGTAAAATTAAAATGTTTGAAAGTAAATTAGCCACAATATAATATGTTTAGGAATTTTTGGTCAATTTTCCCTTTCTTAACGTGTTCATGGCTTTATGCTTAAATTAGAGGGTTGAAAAAAGGCAGTTAATCTTGAATCAGAAATCTACTGATTTCTAGTTTAAGAATAAACGCCTCTCAAAAATGCTTACTTGGTAGTTTCTCTATACATAATGTTCTACATATTGACGTATCAGACTTGGGTTAACTTAGCCCCTTATAGAGCTGAGCATAATGGATCGCCCAAATTGGGATGCGCCCAGACTGGACCAGCCGGGTTGGTCTAGTTCCTAAAGGTTTCTATCTGATTTTTGGCTCCATAAATTGAAAATGGTTACGATCGGTCTAGTTCTTTTTAAAGTTGTTACTACCCATCTGCTTATGAACGGTTTGAAACATATAAATATCTTTTATTTACTTTTCTATTTCTTAAATTTAAACATAAACTCAATTTAGCCTCCTTAGTTAGTACATCACATCTATGTGAATGAGAAGACGGATAATCATGGCTCAACTTGACAAAAAAGATGGGTGGGCTAAATACCTATAGTAAGTCATCCTCTTTCATTATGTCCTTTAGTCGATGTTAGACAGAGAGAATGACTTGCTAAATCTGTTATAACAAGTCATCCTCTCTTTTTAGACCCCAAAAAAAAAAAAAGCATCCTCTGTTTGCACATCGGCTGGGAGATACAATGAGAGAGAATGACTTTGCTATAAAGATGGAATGCATAACTCACTTATTTTAGTCTTCAACCAGTTCAATTGGGATCAGTGACGGTTCACTCCTCTAGTTCCTAAAATTGTGAATCGGGATCACTGGTCAAGTCCCCAGTTCCTCAGGGAGCCTGACCAACCCAAACTATGCTAATCCTTGGACCTTATATCTAATTAACATCGACCATTAGTTGAGCCTTGACTTTTCATATAGGGGTGAGCATGGTTCTAAAGCAAAACCTGGAACCTGACCCTAGATCCGGTTCCATGTTTCAACTTTCAAGTTCCAAAGTATGCATGATGGGTTTCAAGTTCCAAAATTGGGGAACATGTTCCAACATGTAGACTCTAGTATCTAGGAAGATGGAACTTTAACAAGTTTTTGTGTTATTCTTGGTATATATCTTATATTGCGGTATTCCATGTCGTCCGATGATGAATATGTATATGGAACTGCTAGTTTGAGATGTTCATTTTCAGTGATATTTATAAGTGAGGTTAACGCTTCATGTTTATTCGTGTGATTAAATATGAGTTGTGATAAGTGGATTGCAAGCAAATTATGATCATTAAACATGGTGAGTCACTACAATCATTCAATTAAAAGTACCGGTGGAATCTGGGTATATCCTCAAACTTGTGGCAGGGTAGGTATGTATGGTATGTTTCAGATTTCAAGATATGCAGTAAGCTCCAAAGTATGCAGAGTAGGTTCCAGGTTTCCAAAAATAAGAAACCTGTTCCAATGAGTGGGTTTTAGATTCCAAGTGAAACCTATGTGAAATCTGGAACCACGCATCCCTAATATATTAAAAGTCAAGGCTCATTCTCAACTAAATATTTTCATGTTCTCATCGTAATGGCATGGAATTATACAATACTTGGGCATGATTCCTTGCCACCCGTGGATCACCTCGAGCAAAAGTTCGAATCAAGCCACAAAGAGACAGAGCTTTATCCGTGACCGGGATGGGGACTCCTACGTCATCGAGATGTACCACGGCCCGTTCCTGGCATGTTCACGACCTTGATCCATGACCGGAACTTTCTTTACTCGCACCTCCTCTCTATTGATCGTTACCACACTTTCATGTTCCTCATATTTAATTCGATATTTTTTTCACGTCAGTATGCGGCTACTCCATATCGCTAATCGCTATGCATTGTGTACTAAAATGTCGTTGCAGGGGAGTGAAATTGAATCATGCGTTTGCAGTAATTTTGCAGCTAGGTGTCAATTAAGGCGGATCTAATAAAACGCTAGCACCATTCCGATGTACAATGTACGCCATTTAACTGAATTGCAAGCTTGGTTTGAATTAGTGATTGCGTTTTTGGACAATGATACCCCGTCATAATATCTTCAAAGCATTCTGGTTGAATAATATTGGGCGAAAACGGAGTCCTCTTTATTTTCAAAAACTATGAGGTGTACATAACCAATGAAGCAAGGCTCCGTAAATTCCTGCCACCGTTTCTACGGCGAAACGATGTCGTTATTACATTTTTTTTTAATTCTATAGTTCAGGTCGAACTGCCTCGAACGTTTGTTTTTTGGATTTTTTCATTCTTTTTTTAATTTTTGGGTAAAAAACTGCCTCGAACGTTGAAAAGAGCCGAGTTTGAGAGACACTTCCCACGTTTTCTCAATAGACTTTTTGGAATTAATTTTCTATCATAAACAAAAGGGCTAATATCACGAAAAACTCTAAACCGGTACACTTGGTGACAAATTTATTCGGAACTATTTTTTTTTTTACCATGAAAAATCTCAAACTAGTACATTTCATAACAAATTTAATCCAAACTGGTGCATCTATGATAAATTTACTCTTCGTTAATTTTTGTTAAATCTAACCGTTAAAGTGCGAAGTTGTATGACACGCGCCAATTGACGAGTGTACTAGTTTAGAGTTTTTATCACGGTGTATCAGTATGAAATTTTTCGTGGTACCAGCCTAATTTAACCGAGGGTATATTTATCGCAGATGTATGAGTTTGAGATTTTTCGTGGTTAAAAAAATTAATTTAGGATAAATTTATCATAAGTATACCAGTTTGAAATTTTTGGTGGTCAAAAAAATAGTTTAGGGTAAATTTGTCACAACTGTATCAGTTTGGGATTTTTCATGGTCAAAAAAATAATTCGGGGTAAATTTGTTAAAGGTATACCAGTTTGAAATTTTTCGTGGTATTAATCCTAAATGAAATGGAAACCATAACAATAACTCATTTCAAACCCAACTGCTTAATAATACTGTCTATATGGCATGACTGGCGTTGATGCAGATATTTCTTTAATAATTTGTTAAAAATTTATTTATTTATTTATTTATTCGAATTTTTTTTGCTCTTTCGTCCACTAGGTAGGTTTTTTTTTTCATCCACTAGGTAGTTGGCCGCTGGCAAGGATCGCGACCCTCGCCAAATTTGGGCAATGGTCTCGTTGCTCGCAACCGATGAGGCGTAGCCATGGGCAAGACCATCCGACCTCGCCTACCATGAAGTGGAGGCCTGTGTACACATATGGGGAGGGCCACGACCCTTGCCAACACCGACAAGGGCTTGCTAGACCTCACCCAAAAAAAAGAAACCAAACAAGAAAAAATATTTTTTTAAAAAATTATTTAAAAAGTATCAAAATCAACATTGGTCACGTAACATAGAACGGACAGCATCCACGCCAGCATTTTCCGACCTAAATTGATCGGATAGATTAAATTGGCACAAATGCAAAATGCAAAAAGGTTTAAAGCTTTTTTAACACTTGTCCTGAGATATTCATGAGGATGAACTAAAATAAATTGTGACTAAAATTTAAAGTGGCCTTTCCAATTTTATTTGATGATGGTTGAGGATTTTTTTTTTTATAATGATAGTTGAGGTTGATAAAGCACCAAGTGCTTACGTGGAATCTGGTGGTGGTAGTGGTTTTTTTTTTCCAATTTAGTATAATTTTTTTTACCAAAATAGTTTAAAAAAAGCTTATTTACTATTTTAGGTTCCGCTCGACAGCCTAACTGTCGAACGTGGCCTCGTTTGGCACTTGAACTGTCGAACAGGCTTTTTTTTTTAAATGTCGTACTTTTTTACGTTTTTTATAACATTTATTTTACTTATTATTTTGTTTCTTTTGAAGCTTGTTTTATAACATAATTATCAATAATTACTTAATTAAGTATATAATTAATAAATAATTTTATATTTATGTAATTAATTAAAAAATTCATAAAAAGTGGTAAGATATATGAAAAATATGAAATTTTCATAATAGATAACAATCGTTAATTGCAATTACATCTACTAATGATGTCGCCTTCCTTCATGACCTCCTGTTCCGCAATTAGGTTATCCCCGTCGTTCGACAAGTCTTGAATTGTACCGACGAGGATGAGGATCCGGATGAGTAGGATGTGTAGATGACAAAGGCATATCTTGTGATCTAGATGCATCATAAAAGTGAGAAAATATGCCACGCTCGGACGGTACATATCCTACTATAGGAGGGCATGGGAAAGGAGGAGAAAAATTGGATTTGTATGAAACTGGAGAAGTAGCTTAAATCTGCGATTGTTGATTGTCATGAAATTGAAAAGCGGATCTCATGTGAAATGGGCCGACAAACTGGCCCATTTCATGGGGGATCCGCTTTTTTTAATCTATTTTGGTAATTTTTATACTAAATTGGGGAAAAAAGAACCTGGTGGTGGTTCCATTGTCACCTTTATTTTGGCTTCACTATGCCCAAAAAAATGGTAACTTCTCAAGTGGTTTGATGCATCTATGTTATCAAATTCTTTTGGGTTAATATCATGAAAAACCTCAAACTGAAATTTTTGTGACAAATTTACCCCAAATTAATTTTTTGACCAAGAAAACCACCAAACTGATACACCTGTGATAAAATTTACTCTTCATTAAATTGAATTAATACCATGAAACACTCCAAATTGATAAACTTGTAACAAACAGAAAGTAAAATCTCAAAGTGATACTCGTGTGAACTGTCACATGACATCCAACTTAGTAATATGACGGTTAGATTCAAGGAAAATTAATAGAGAGTAAATTTATCACAGGTATACCAATTGGGTTAAATTTGTTACAAGTGTACCAGTTTGGGATTTTCAGTGATAAAAAAATAACTTTGGGTAAATTTATCACAGGTGTAAGAGTTTGGGGTTTTTTTTTGTGATATTAGCCCAATTCTTTTGGCATTGAATCGATTATTTTGATTCATGGATGAGTTCCCGTGATTAAATCTATTTATACCGTTCAATTATGTGTATGCCTGAATATTATGGCTTTTCCATTATAATATATCTTAAGGTTATAGCTATTGCAAAACTAATATTTCAAAACACTCGAAACCAATTTAATATCTATGATAATAGAGGAGTACACACGAATATATAGTTCATGTCCGATAGGTTAGACTTTTTCGTTTGTTGGGGAGACCTTGGCGAAATAATATCCAGACTTCTAAATTCTTTTTCGTTATAGCTAATAGCTATTGCAAAACTAAAGGACATAACCAGTAAAGTGGGCCACTTCAGTTTGGGCCCAGTAGGGCCCAGCCCAGTGCCCAAACAGTACATAATCAACATAAAACCTTCCTCAAGAAACCACATACCCTGATTTGAAAAAAACAAAAACAAAAATCAAGAACACTTCGTATCCAAACTTTTGACTTGTCAACCTGCTTGATAGTCCCAGAGTTGAAAATTAAAATTTCACGGCTGATGATATTAAGCTCGTTAGATAATTCTAATTAGAGTTAGGGCCGAGCATAATGACTGACTGAACTGAGAATTGCTGGAATCGGATCGAATTAGTCTGTGGTCCAATTCTCTAAGGCTTTGATCCGGTTCCCGATTTCAGGAGAAATTGGACTGATCATGAATAATTTTTTTCTTTAAAAAATTTTCCTAAATATAAATCTAAACCTAATAAAAGATGCTTAGTATAACTTTCAGTTTTAGCGATATCGCAATATAATTAATGAAAGGTTGTCTAGTAAATATTAAGTTAGCGAGAAAAATTTAATGATAAATTACCAAAAAAAAGGGTGATCGGTCCAATGATTGGACCATCCAGAATCGGATCGGATCATACCAGACCAGAAACAAAGTAACCCTAATTAGAGTTGTCTTGAAACAATCGACTAACATACAACAGGTCCACCTAATTCATTCAGTAGATGAAATAATTTATGGCAATTAGAGATCTTGCCAACTATGTGGTTAGGACTTACCCATTATGGTCTTGATTCTATGTTTATATAGAAATAAAAGGGCTTAATTACACCCCAAGTGCCATAAGTTGTGTACGGCGCTCACTTTAGTGCCATAAGTTTTTGTAACTTCGATCACTTAAGTGCCAACTTTTTTTAAAAAAATGATCACTTTAGTGCCAACTCCGATTTAAGCTGATGTGGCTCGCCGAAAATCTGACACGTGTATTTTTTTAATTATTTGAGCTGACGTAGCTCATCGGACTTAGCACTAAAGTGATCATTTTTAAAAGAAATTGGCACATAAGTGATCGAAGTTACAAAAAATTAGCACTAAAGTGATCGATTTGAAAGTTTTGACACTAAAGTGAGCGCCGTAGACAACTTATGGCACTTGAGGTGTACTTAACCTGAGATAAAGGTGTTAGCGCCTAAAAATCAGTTCTTAAGTTCACAACATTGATTTCTCAATTAGATCATTCATGTATAACCTAAATTGGAACACGTACAATCAAGCCTTACCCAGGCAATTTCTATAAATGCTCTTTGAATTTTCTTTTCATTTAGTCATAAAACAATATAAACATAATGTTGATGAAGGGAATCGATCCCAATAACATACGCAGCGGAATTACTTGAATTTAACAAGCCTGGAAACTTACTTGAATTGCTGATCGGAGAAGTACATCATAGACCGGACATACCTCGTTTTTTACATATTAAGTGTTACCATTGCAGCGAGACAATCCAGTCATCTACTGATTTCGCATTCATAACAGGAGCGGGGAAGTGTTATTTCTCTGTGTCTTCTCTGGAAGAACGTTTGAACAAAAAAAAGACGTCTAACATGCAGAACGTAATAACGTTCGCTTATCATGTTTTTTTTAAGGGGATAACTGGCCTTTGGCAGTTTATCCATAATGGGTCAATGGTGGTGATAGCCTACATGGGCGGACTACGGTCCTTCCCATGTACCCTCATTCTCTGTCTTCTCTGAAAGAACGTCTGAAAAAAGCGATGTCCAACGTAATAACGTTCTCTTATCATGTTTTTTTAAGAGAATAATTGCCCTTTGGCAGTTTATCCATAATCGGTCAAGGGCTATGATAGCCTACATGGGCGGACTACGGTCCTCCCCATGTACCTCCATTCTCTACTTTCTCTGAAAGAACGTATTAAAAAAAAAAAAAGACATCCAACGTAATAACGTTCTCTTATCATGTATTTTTTAGGGGATAACTGCCCTTTGGCAGTTTATCCATATTGGGTCAAGGGTTATGATAGCCTACATGGGCGGACTACGGTCCTTCCCATGTACCCTCATTTTCCAACATTTTTCACTCGCCTATAAAGGGTTATCCATAACTCTCACTTGCCCACAAAGGGTCAACAACTCTTACTCGCCCACGAAGGGTTACTCTATCTCTTTTCTACAAAGCTCATATTAACAAATAATTTGTGCGATCAGTACTACGAGAGCTCGTTGCTATATATCCGTTGGGAATATATAGCCGTTTAACTTAGACTAGATCTAATATGCAGTACTCTAGACCGCATTTTAACACTCATGTTAAGGCGACATCACCATGTAATCAAAAAGCGTTTTAGTCGTACAGAATATAATCTTTCGCCAATGAACAGTACGAACGACGACAAAAAAATACAAATAATCAGGTCTTAATGGCACTTGCATCATTGTGGATAAGACCAAAGACATCAGTTTCAACGCAATTAATTTCGGCAAATTCGGATTGACCGCGAAATTCTAAGCATCGAAAGATAGGTTGATTTTTGTAATGTCTGATGTTTTATCAATATCTTGATTACTATAGCCATGGTGGTTGTTGAGGATAAGAAGACCATTTAGTGTCAGCAACTTAAATGATCATTTCCAACGCAATTACAATGAATGAAAAGATGCCCGTTAACGGTAGTAAATAGTATTCGAGTGGGCATCTGATACGCTTTTGTGCTACACTCAGCAACAGGATCATCACAATGAAGTTCAGCTTCTCAAAATCTTGAAGCATACCCCCAGAAGGAAAGTCCTCGGCTGAAGCAAAGTTTGAAAACGATGATCCTCAAGCTATTGCTAACACCGAGCCTTGCGGCACGACGGAAAACCCTATAGAGAAAACTGATTAGTGAAGATGGCTCTAGAAGTTCTGGCAGTCAAACAGTTGCTCATGTAAATGCGCTGCGACTATATCACGGGTCTTGTTCTGAAATAAAGCATCCAGCAGCAATTGCGAGACCACCTGTTTATGTCTCTTCAACGCACCGAAAATTGGTGATAGGCTTCCCGCAGAATCAATTCCTTCTTACCAATGAACTGTTCATTATAAAGCAGCAAAGCAATTTAACTGAATACAGAAAACAAAAATGTATATGGAGTTCTTCATTCAACTTGCTTGAACACCGAAGCATCTGTTTCACAGTGCGCCCTCAGCTAACTTACACCTCCGGTTTGTACAATAACTCATTCCCTTTCTTTTACACGGAAAAAAAAAATCCATCCCATAATGTCAAATATGCTAAAAAAGATAGAACATTGAAAATAAGGATGTGTTGTTTGAGTGAAAGAACTTTCCGCGAATTAGTTTTCTGAACTTTCATGTGTTTGATTTGCTGAAAATGATTAATCAACAGAAAATCATTTAGGGTGAATGATAATATGCATGCTTATGTTTAGGAAAATGAATTCCCTAACCAGAAAATGAGAAAACACTTTTCATGAAAAATGATTTCCTGAAAAGCATTTTCTGAGTTTTATGAGGTTTTCCCAGAAAAACACACCCTGAGTCGATGGACAAAAGCAGGCCGGATGTACTATGCAGTGGAGCTCCTCCTCTTAAGCATCAGATCACAGAGCTTCACAGCATCTGAGTTATCTCTGACATTATGAACCCTTACAATATTTGCGCCACCGAGTACTCCGGCAGTGACAGCAGCAACCGTTGCCGCATCGCGCTCCGTGGCAATCGGATGAGCGCATATGTCACCTAGAAATCGTTTCCTAGAAGGTCCTATCAGTAAAGGGGCATGAGAGAGAGCCAAGTTTTTTCTCGCAAATTCTTCTCGAATGGCTGGTAATCCCACGAGAATGTCCACATTATGGTCAGTATTCTTTGAGAATCTGATTCATGGGTCCACGATTATCCTCCAAGCTGGTATACCAGATGATTCTGCATCTTCCACTCTAGTGCACAACGATACCAATGAAGGGAACCGATCCCAACAACATACGCAGCGGAATTACTTGAAATTAACAAACTCAGAAACTTACTTGAATCACTGATCGGAGAAGTACATCACAGAACGAACATACCTCATTTTCCACAGATTAAGTGTTACCATTGCAGCGAGAAAATCCAGTCGTCTACTGATTTCGCATTCATAACAGGAGCAGGGAAGCATCGTGTTTCTCTGTCTTCTCTGGAAGAACGTCGAGCTATGATAGCCTAGATAGGCGGACATTTTCCTACAGTTGATAGGCTAAAAGGCAAGGAATGCAAAAGGCAAACGGACTGCTTTCTTTGTAATGTTATATTCTTACAACGAGCTTTGGTATTTAAGATATAAAAATAAGATGTTAAGAGAATCCTTATGAACACTTCAGGTCAGTCGAGCAACCAGAATCCTTAGAAACGAGCCAAATCTACGAAAGTCTCGCCAAAATGGAAGTATAGAATCGAAACTAGCACCGAAAAACAGGAAATCATGAACAGAAAAGAGTCTTCTTTTTATTGATTTGCCACTGCTGAATAAAGGAGGCATAATTAGGAATCCCGCATTCATATCGATGCTGCTAACGCCGCCCAGAGTAACACGCCCCATGATCACCTTAATCAATGTGAATCTGGTCCTCATCAGCATTACTTAAGACGGAGACTTTGAACACAACATCATCTCTATCAATGAGCTCAAACATGCAGGCATTTCCTACCCGCAAATGAGTTTCCCTTGCAAATGCAGGCCAACCACCAGAGAACAACACCCGGGAGTCCCGCACATATCTTGAGAGATTCACTGGCCACGACCTGTCTGAATACGTAAGAGTCGCCGTTTTCTTGCTTTTTTCAATATGTTGCCGGACGAATTTACCCGGAACACGCTGCATATGAGTAAACGTTATGAACAACCAACATATAATATGTATGCTGAACGAAGGACCATAACTTAAGCATGCACTCTTGGGAAAAAAAAAAAACCGCACAAGGCCATATTAGCGAGTTTCAGGAGCTTTAGCCAACAGTCTCAAGAGGCTCATGAAAGCCATCGATCTTATCCCGCAATGTAAAGCATTTTCACACAAATTACAGAACATTAATTGCCATTTTAGGTTAGTACTCTATTCAAGTGACAGCTTGCCGAGGATATCCAAGTGAATGGATAGTCCCGACGTAATTACCAGCCTTCACTTCTATTTTTTCTTCCATTTCTTGGTTCCACATTACTCCACGGCTGGAAGGCCCCACGCCAACTCCGAGAAAACTAACTATTGCCATATGATTCCCAATACAAACCATATCAACCAAGGAAAACACAGAGGAAAGATAAGATAGAGATCGTAATCAAACTTGAGATATGGCAGTGATGGATTAGGCTCAAGATTATACCAATGTCCTAAAATGAGACTTCTGTATCACCATTTTGAAGAAGGGATGCTCCAAATCAAATTTGCTGGCTAATTCAGGATTCCTGAGAGACCTCGGAAGAGTAGGATCACGAAATACCGGCTCAGAGTGGTTCATGCTGCATCTAGACCATTCGTTCCTGCCTGGGGTTAAAATGAGAACTTTAAGAGACATTATTGCCAAGAATATTTCTTTAATCGACTATGAAGATCTTTAGCATAGAATTCGTGTCATGCCATAACCAACCTAAAGTTCCACTTCGCACAATGTAAATCAAGTTTCTACCTGCACTGCGGAAAACGTAGACTCTGAATACAATATCATCTCTATCAATTAGCTCGAACACGCAGACATTTCCTGCACGCAACCGAGTTCCTCTCACAAATGCCATCCAACCAGAAGAGAACGTCGCCCCATAACGATTTCTCCTAAGCTTCACCGGCCATGTTCTTTCTAAATGCCTAAGAGTTGCGAGCTCCTTCATTTTCCGGATGTGCTGCCTGATGAACCCACAAGGAACACTCTGCCCACACACGTTTGAATAACCCGTGCTTTATAAGAAAGACTGGGGAAGCATTCCCTTATTCAAGCAACCAAATGTGATAAAAAACACCCAAGGAAAACGCTAAGTAGTTTCCTACAGAAATCCAATCAGCTTAGGAAAAAGGCCAAAATAGTAGTGAATTAAGTTCTCAATCTTACCAGTGTACCATGTCCAATATAAGATGGCCGGATTACCACCTTGAAAAAAGGATACTCTGAGTCAAATTCACTGGCCAATTCAAAACTAGGGAGAGGACGCGAACTTGTTGGGCCACCAAAATCCCGCTCAGGATGGCTCACTCTGCATCTAGACTGTACGATCCCTTCAGTTCCTTGAAACAATGAAATATTTCTATGATGCCACTTTGAACTTTTCATTAGTTGATTTACTACCATGAACATATTTAACACAGAATGGAGAAAATATCATCATGGAAATCAAGATCTACATAAGTTGACCAAACGGAAAATTCAGTTCACTTCACCTTAGAAGTTGTAACTTCTTAACCACAATAAGCATGACAGAAATCATCATGTTATCAGTTAACATAAACAAGCTTATCAAAAAGTCCTCAAGTACCTGAAAAAGAACTAACAAAGGAGAGAGCTCTGTAAGAAGAAACAAGACTCATAAAATGACAAGACACACCTTCGAGATCTTGTGATGAGCAGCGTGGACTCGACTGAGAACATGGTGAATGAGGTTCGACCCTCATTTTTTTACGAGGACTGCAATCCTCCGAATCTTCAAGTTCTACCACATCCTCCCTCTTCGGCGAGATAAATCCACTCCTGAGGTTCAATATGCCGCTCGACAAATAATCAATCTCCGAAGCACTCTTATCAAATATCATCACGCGAAAACTGGAGTTTCCTTCATATTTGAAAACTACGATGTGACCATGACCAACGGAGTAATGCTGCATAAATACTCGCCACCCTTTCCACAACCAAACCGTGCCGTCGTTAGGCTTTTCTACTCCAATTCTCCAAATCGAACTGCCCGGAACCTTGAGTAGCACCAAGCTTGAGAGATCCTTTCCATATCTTGCTAAGAATTTTTTCGGAATTCCCTATTAAGGAAAACTCAAAAGTTATAGGTCCAGGACTCGAATCCATCAAAATTAGATCGAAAGTGCAGGGGAGAAAAGGTAGAGCACTGAGCAAATTTTAAGTTCTGCAACAAGGCGATGAAAGATCGGTTTGCACACAAGCAGGGTTTCACCGGGTAACTAAGGATTGAGTTCTAGTTATAATTGCTTTCATTTAACGAGAGTAAAGCTAGAGAGACCCAACATCTTTCTCCACACTATCCTTACCCAACCAATCCTCAATTCCAAGTTAAAAACTGACAAAACAAACGTTCTCTCTTCAGGGTTTTCGTTTTTTCATTCTCTTCCCAAGAATCAAAATGTTCAAAAAAAGCCAAGCACAGAGAAAGATCTCAAGATTGTATGTACACAGCACGAGGGCGAAGAGTTCTAAACCAAGACAGGAACTCTCGAGGCATTGGAGCAGAATCATAAGAAACAGACTGTTTGGAAATGTAGGACTTACGAGCTTCCCAGATTGAAGGGTGTCGGAGAGAATGATCTTGAAGAAGTGAGGACTCTCAAGACGAGGTGCAGTCGCGATATCTGGGTCGGCACCTCCATCTTCTCTCCGGCGACGGCGACCGCAAGCCATGTACGTTAGTGTCACGGGGGTCACTGAAGGAGGAGGAGGAGGAGGAGGAGGAGGCGGAGGTGGCTGTTGTCGGTGGTGGTTTGTCCGATTTGCCTTTGTTCTTGAGGCGACCTTCTCATAAAAGAACCACACCGAGATGCCCGCCGATACGTCTCTGTCACAAAAATGAAAAAAATTAAAAACCTACAACGCCATGACGAGAACTCATAATGGTCAAACTGAACAGCAGAATAGAAATGTCAGATGGATACAGCGGAAACCTGAACCATGCACAGTTCGCTTCATCTCCATTGGCTCAGGACAAACATGGACTGCTCGCCTCGTTGACCGAGGCAAAGATGCTTGACCGGGCGTCACCGGAGGGAAGCGAAACTTGTTCTAAATTTTCTAGAAAAAAAAAAAAAGTCTTTTTATGATTACATCGATAATAATCCGTAGACATAAAAAGTTGGAATCGCTGCATCGTTGTCATATAAATTCCGTAAAAGGTGTGGAATTAAGTCACGTGTAAGAATGGAGTAAATTAAATTAAGACCAAAGTTCCCTTTATTTTAAAAATTAATGAACGAAAAATATTTTGATCATTTACGTAAATGTACACACAAGTTGTTGTCGATGATAATAATATTTTTATTGACTAATTATTTTAAGTGATATATACGATCATTTTTGGGAAATATTTTTTCAAATGACGTATTTTTTTGCAAAACAAATGGAGCCAAAAATCCGATATGACCATTTCAAATTTATTTTATTACGGACAGATTGATAAAGCACCAAGTAAGTGCTCATGTGGCGCCCATAATTAATAAAATAATTTGGAATTCGCCGCGAGGAAGCTGTGGGTGACGATGGTGGTGGTGGTCATCACCACCCTTTACTTCGGCGTTGAGTGTGGCCAAGCGAAGTTAAGTGATTTAGTGGGTCGCCGTTATTGGATTCTCTTAGCATTGAAATCGATTATTTAGATTTGCAACTTGTGCCATTTAAATGTGTGCATACGTGAATGTTATGATTTGTGTCCAATATAATATAACTCAGTGAGAACTTAATGATATTAAGCTTCTTAGATAACTCTAATTAGAGTCATCTTAAAAGATTCAAATAACGTTAAAAATGGTACTTAATTCATCCAGCTGAAGAAATAATTGATGATCATTAGAAACTTATGATTCTGTCGTGGATATTAGCTATCCTATATGGCGTAATTAGCGTTGATATGGATATTTTGTTTTGTTGATAATTTGTTAGAAATTTATTTTTATTTTTTCCTTTCTTCCACTGGGCAAGGCCTGTAGGCCCTCACTGGCCGCTGGCAATCGCCAGACCTGGGTGGGGCCTTGTCGCTCGCGACCGACGAGGTGATGGTCATGGGCAAGGTCATCGCGGCTTCACCAACCATGGGCGAGGTGTCCCTCATACAGATCTAGTGAGGGCCACGACCCTCACCAGGTCGACAAAGTCAGCAACAATCACGCAGCATAGAACAGAGAGCGTTCATTATAATATATCGTAGTGTAATAGCTATCGAAAAACTAATATAATAAAACACTCGAAACCTATTTAACATCTATGATAATTGAGGAGTACATACGAATACATAGCAGTTCTTGTACGTCATATTAGACTTTTTCGTTTGCTGGGGAGACTTCGGCCATATCATATCCAGACTTAAGTGGACTAAAGGACATAACCAGTAAAGTAGGCATGACAGACGGGCCGATTCAGTTTGGGCCCAGTTCCTAAACAGTTCATAATCAACACAAAACCTCCCTTAAGAAAACCACATACCCTGGTAGTGATTTTCACCAACATCAACATCACCTTTAATCCAAACTAGTTGGAGTCGGCGGTAGACGGACTCAAAAATAAATAAAATAAAAGCAATGCCGATTAATGGAAAAGAAATAATTATATAAAAATAAATATTATATATATATATATATATATATATATTATATATATATGAAAAAAAAAAGACTAAAAAGAACAATTAGGAAAAATAGAAATTATGCCTCTCCAAAATAGAAATTATGCCTCTCCACTTTGTCTTAAGACAAATCACACGCCAATCTATTTCACGCTCCATTAAATCTTGTTTTATTACTTTCCTCCAAGTAAGTTTCGACCGACCTCTTCATTTCTTTATGTTATGCTATCGATAACAAACTTATATTCTTATTTGAGTATCTAGGGTTCTTCAAAGAAGATGTTCAAATCATCTCAATCTATATTCTCTTATCTTTTTTGCCACTGGTACTACTCCAACTTTTTGTCGAATATCTTTATTTCTTATATTACTCATCCTTGTATGACCACATATCCACCTTAACATCCTCATTTTCGCTACTTTCATTTTATGCTCATGTTGCCTCTGTGCCGGTCAACATTCAGCTCCGTATAGCATTGTAAGCCTTATTGCTATTTGTTGACACCTGATTTTTTACCATTTATTATTGCGATTTTTATTCTTTAAAATTAATTAAAAATATCAAAAAGGTCATAAAATCACAAAATCAACTTTGGAAGCCTTGGTTTAGCCTTAGGAACCAATTTTGAACAAAAAATATTTTTCGGTATATTTTTCGAGTTTATTTAATTATAAAAATACCCAAAAAATCAGAAAAATACCCAAAAATATTCGATAATTTTGTTTTAATTTCCTCTTCAAGTGTGTCACTTTAAATCTCAAAAATTCGGCTCGGGTCACTATGTTCCTTCACAAACATAAACCCGAACCGAGCCTAAAAAAAAATCATTTTCGAGTCTTTTAGTTTTCAATTCTCACTTTTTATAAGCTATGACATTGGATTCTAAAGTCTTAAAGTGCAATTAGGTCAATTTGCCCTCCAATTTAATCAATTTTTACCAAAAGGGCTTAATTGCACATTTTTCTTTCAATTAGTCCCCGGTTTCACGGATGTATACGTATGCTCTACGTATTTATACGTCATACGTATTTATACGTTATGCATATTTGTACTGTTTGGTAACCTCTTTAACTCTTGTAATAATAATAATGGTTATTATTTTTAACACCTTTGTTAGTGCCTTTTTTTTAGCATTTTTGTATTGTGAGTGCTATTGCTAGTGCTATTTTTAAATAGCATTTTTTGTATTATAAATTGTGAGTGCTATTGTTAGTGCTATTTTTAAATAGCATTTTTGTATTATAAATTGTGAGTGCTATTGTTAGTGCTATTTTTAAATGGCATTTATTTATCATAAATTGTGAGTGCTATTATTAGATAGAATTTATAATTGTTGGTGCTATTTTTAAATAGCATTTTTGTATTATAAATTGTGAGTGCTATTGTTAGTGCTATTTTTAAATAGCATTTTTGTATTATAAATTGTGAGTGCTATTGTTAGTGCTATTTTTAAATGTCATTTATTTGTGAGTGCTATTTTTAGATAGAATTTATAATTGTTAGTGCTATTTTTAAATACAATTTATTGGAAGGTATTTTTAGCTATAAAAGGATGGCAAGAGTTTTGAGGTTGGAAGGGGGAGACATTTTGTAGAGTGTGCAAATTTTTGAGAGCTTAGAGAGAAGAACACAAACACTCTCTATATTCTCATAATCTTGAGTGAGCAAAATATACTAAGTTCGGAATATTGATTCCGCATATTGCTAGCACAATTGTTGTAGAGTTATTAGTCGTCTCCCCGTTCGTCAATTGGTGGTGCGTTTGAACTAGATGCCTAACACTTGTGGAGGCTGAGATCGAAGAACATCGAACCGACACCTCCGTTCAAGCACGCTACGAGAGGTAATCTATTTACTCCCTTTGAGGCTTTGTGATTTTTTTCGATTGAAATGCACGAAGTACGCCTCTGGAGATACATGTATGGGTTGTTATTTATTTCCGCTACGTGTTACGTGGATCCCAACAGTGGTATCAGAGCCGATCCTTAGGTGTTTTCGTGCATTTAATTGATTTTTTGCAATTTTTGCAATACTATGGCCAATATGTATTAACGAATTGTTCGTCTTACATGGCTAATGGAGGTTGATTATTTTATATGATAAATTAATCAACGTAGCAAAAATTGAGACTAAATCAATTTTGAATCGAAAATTTATGGCTATCTTATTTTACGTAAAAATTCTGAATATGATTCAACGTAGAATTTTTATTGTGCCTTCCTAAGTTTTAAATTGTGAATTTATTACTTACGTGGGAGGGTGGTGATCATGGAAAAATCCCTAATCAATGTGATTGATGTATGTATGAATGTATGGTGATTATTTATATATTTGGGGTTGTAATTATTAAATGGAGGCTGCGTACTCCTTTTATTTTTCATGTAATCTTTATTTTTAGCATAGTCAATTGTTGATGTAAATGCTACGAGGATTACATGGAGGAGCCTTTTAAGTCGGCGAGCTCTTTGGGGCCCGATTCTTGAAGAGTTCAAGAAACCAGGAAGAAGCGAAGAGCGGCTCTCCGTTATTAAAATATTAAAATGATTAAATGTGGTCTCATTGGCTCGAGACCCATTAAATCATAATTCCATGATCACCACGTAGGATAGATGTTTATGTGATTGACATCTATTTATTTATTATGATTACGTGAGCATGTTAAACTGGTTAATGTGCAAAGTCAGACTTACCTCACCCAAAATTGCGCCTGCATGAAATCTTAATTAGGAAAATCACTCGCGTTAGGTACCGAAAGGGCGTTGGTAATGACACCGACGTAACCAAGTCCCCGAACCCAAAATCTCTGGTTCCGCAGAATTGATCGATCTCTCCCAATCGGTCAGTAAGGTTTCCGGTCTACCCTCCAAGAAAGACCGGTGGCGACTCCAAATGCATGCACAAGTTGCACATGCCACCACGACCACACTGAAGGTCGAAAGCGATCGACTCTTAGTGTCGAATCCTTTGAATAATACTCCCGCCGCGATTTGGTATGGGCCTGGGAGGGCCCGCGCCGATCCAAAGCCCGCGATCCGCACTCCGGTGCTGGGGAAAGTGCCTGCGATCAGTAATCCATTAGCCGCGTCCGCCTTCGGACGGGTCGCGACACTATTCTATAAAATTTCCTTTTTAACCTAAGAGGAATTTTGCGTTCACACAAGAATTCTAGTGCACTGTGCCATTTCATCCAACCTGCTCTAATTCTATGGCTTACATCCTCATCAATCACTCCCCATTTTGCAATATTGATCTCATATATCAAAAAGCATCATTCATGAGTACTTCCTATCCGATCATATTCACGAATTCTTGATTTCCTTCTCTTGCCGTGTCGAACTCACACTTCATATATTCGATCTTTTTTTTACTTAACATAAATCCTACAAACTCTAACGTGTTTATCCATAATTCTAATTTAGCGTTAATCCCAACCATGATCTCATTAATAAGCACAATATCATGTACAAAAAGCATACATCACGGCATCTAATCTTATATATCTCTTTTTAGCTCACTCATAGTTAGGGCAAAAAGATAAAGATTCAACGCAGAACCTTGGTGTAAGTCTAGTGTGGTTGGCAAATAACTTGATATGCCAAGTCTTCACACATGTAGTAGCACCATTATACATATCCTTGATTGCCTCTACACACTTTGAATATATTTTTTCTTCTCAAGAACCTACCACAAAATCTTTCTTGGAACACTATTATACGCGTTCTCAAGATCAATAAACACCATATGAAAATATTTCTTCTTTTTTCGATATCTCTCCATCAATTATCGTAATAAGAAGATAACCTCCATGATAGATCTTCCTAGCATAAATCCAAATTGATTGACAGAGATCTTGGTCGCTAATTTCAAACGATGCTCAATAACTCTTTCCCACAACTTCATTATATGGTTCACAAGCTTAATGCTATACAGCCAAAAAAAGAAGAAGAAGAGAAAATCAAGAACACATCATATCCAAACTTTTAACTTGTCAACCTGCTAGATAACTCCTAGCTTTAAAAATTAAAAATTCACCAATTGTTGATATTAAGCTTGTTAGATAACTGTAATTGGAGTTATGGCCAAACATAATGGACCAATCAAATCGAGAACTATTGGGACAGAATCGGATTAGTCTATTTGGTCAGATTCCCGGAGGTTTCGATCCGATTCCCGGTTTCATAAAATTAGCTCCGATTTCTAGTTTCAAGGGGGAATTGAACCGGTCGGATCGGAGCGAATAATATTTTTCTTTAAAAATGTGTCTATATATAAATCTAAACTTAATCTAAGATGTTTAGTATAACTTTAAAGTTTAGCGACAATGCAATACAGTTAAGAAGAGATTGTTTGGTGAATATGAAGTTAACAAGAGAAATTTAACAACGAATCACACACACACACACACACACAAAGCAATCGGTCCAATGATTGGACCTCCGAAAATTGGACCTAATCGGAAACTAAACACCCCTAATTAGATTGGCTTGAAACAATCAATTAACATACAAAGGGGTCACTTAATTCATTCAATAGACGAAATAATTGATGGCAATTAAAGATCTTGCCAACTATATGGTTAGGACTTACCCATTTTGGTCGCGACTAGAGGTGATTGGTTCCAGGATGGATGATTTCCACCCTAGAACCGAGAACCATCCTCTAGAGACCGATTTTGCAAAACACGAACCGTGAACCAATCGAACCATCGGTCCGGTCCAATTTTCGGTTAGATTCCCATTACGTTTCTACCAAACAAAAAATGAAAAAAAGAAACGTGAAGGTGGGGAGATGAGGAATTGTTCATAGATGGATTAAGTACATCCACATAAAGCAGACAATACATAAATGTGTCTTTTAGTTCTACAACAAACACATTATCACAGTGCGAGCAAAACGGGCCTTGGGGAGGGATTTAATTAAAAAAAAACATATATAAGGCCGGTTTGGTTGGGAGGTTTCATCCAAAACCGAGAATCGAACTGTACCCGCTGGTTTCATAAAATTGGAACCGAGAAACGGACCGTACCCGCCGATTTTCATCCAAAATCAGCGGGTTAGGTACAGTCCGATCCGGTTTGAATGGTTCATGATTTTTTTGCTCACCCCTAGTCGCGACTCTATGTTTGTGTAGAGATAAAAGTGTTAACACTTAAAAATCGGTTCTTAAGTTCACAGCATTGATTTCTCAATCAGTTCGTTCATGTATAACCTGAATTGGAACACGTACAATCAAGCCTTACCCATGCAAATTTCTATAATTGCTCTTTCAATTTTCTTTTCATTTGGCCATAAAACAATATAAACATAATGTTGATAGGCTAAAGGCAAGGAATGCAAATAGCAGACGTATGGACTGCTTTCTTTGTACTGTAATATTCTTACAAAAAGCTTTGGTACTTGAGACATAATAACGAGATGCTAAGAGAATCCTTATGAACACTTCAGGTGAGTTGAGCAACCAGAATCCTTAAAGAAGCGCCAAATCTGCGAAATTCTCACCAAAATGGAAGTACAGAATCGAAACTAGCACCGAAAAACAAGAGATCATGAACAGAGAAGAGTCTTCTTTTTATTGTTTCGCCACTGCTGAATAAAGGAGGCATTATTAGGAATCCTGAATTCATATCGATGCTGCTAGCGCAGCAGAGAGTAACACGCCCCATGATGACCTCATTCAATGTGTATCTGTTCCTCATCAGCATTACTGAATATGGAGACTTTGAACACAACATCATCTCTATCAATGAGCTCAAACACGCAGGCATTTCCTACTCGCAAATGAGTTTCTCTGGCAAATGCAGGCCAACCAGCAGAGAACAACACTCGGGCATCCCGCACATATCTTGAGAGATTCACTGGCCACGATCTGTCTGAATATGTAAGAGTCGCCGTTTTCTTGCTTTTTTGAATATGTTGCCGGACGAATTTACCCGGAACACGCTGCATATGAGTAAACGTTTGAACAACCAACGTATAATATGTATGCTGAACGAAGGACAATAATTTAAACATGCACTCTTGGAAAAAAAAATACCACACAAGGCCATAATAGCGAGTTTCAAGAGCTTTAGCCAACAGTCTTAAGAGGCTCATGAAAGCCATCGATCTTATCCCGCAATGTAAAGCATTTTCACACAAATTACAGAACATTAATTGCCATTTTATGTTAGTACTCGATTCAAGTGATTGTCAATCCTTTCATGCGGGAAGTGATGGAGTAGCTTGCCGAGGATATCCAAGTGAATGGATAGTCCCGACCTAATTACAGCCTTTACTTCTGTTTTTTCTTCCTTTTTTCGTGATTCCGCATTACTCCACCACCGGAATGCCCCACGCTTACTCCAAGAAAACTTACTATTTTCATATGATTCCCAAAACAAACCAAATCAACCAAGGAAAACACGGGAAAGATTAGATAGAGATCGTAATCAAACTTGAGATGTGGCAGTGATAGATTAGGCTCAAGATTATACCAATCTCCTAAAATGAGACTTCTGTACCACCATTTTGAAGAAGGGATGCCCCAAATCAAATTCGCCGGCTAATTCAGGATTCCTGAGAGGCCTCGGAAGGGTAGGATCACGAAATACCGGCTTAGAGTGGTTCATGCTGCATCTAGACCGTTCGTTCCTGCCTGGGGTTAAAATGAGAACTTTAAGAGACATTATTGCCGTGAATATTTCTTTAATCGACTATGAAGATCTTTAGCATAGAATTCGCATCATGCTATAACCAGCCTAAAATTCCACTTCGCACAATGTAAATCAAGTTTCTACCTGCACTGCTGAAAACGTAGACTCTGAATACAATATCATCTCTATCAATTAGCTCAAACACGCAGACATTTCCTACACGCAACCGATTTCCTCTCATAAATGCCATCCAACCAGAAGAGAACGCCACTCCACTTGGATAGCTCCTAAGCTTCACCGGCCATGTTCTGTCTGAATGCCTAAGAGTTGCAAGCTCCTTCATTTTCCGGATGTGCTGCCTCATGAACCCACAAGGAACACGCTGCCCACACACGTTTGAATAACCCGTGCTTTATAAGAAAGACTGGGGAGTGGGGAAGTATTCCCTTATTCAAGCAAGCAAGCAAAATGTAGGACGATATGGTAATTTTATCGACTCCATGAACAGTCTTAACAGGAAAAAAAAAGTCAAAATATGGAAGTCTCTGATCTTAGAATTAGCATGAGCGCTAGAGGATCTTTGCCTTTTTTAAACAAATGCGATATAAAAGAACCAAGGAAAATGCCAAGTAGTTTCCTACAGAAATCCAATCAGCTTAGGAAAAAAGCCAAAATAGCAGTGAATTAAGTTCTCAATCTTACCAGTGTACCATGTCCAATATAAGATGGCCGGATTACCACCTTGAAAAAAGGATACTCTGAGTCAAATTCACTGGCCAATTCAAAACTAGGGAGAGGACACGAACTTGTTGGGCCACCAAAATTCCGCTCAGGATGGCTCACTCTGCATCTAGACTGTACGATCCCTTCTGTTCTTTGAAACAATGAAATATTTCTATGACGCCATTCTGAACTTTTCATTAGTTGATTTACTACCATGAACATATTTAACGCAGAATGGAGAAAATATCATCATGGAAATCAAGATCTACATAAGTTGACCAAACGGAAAATTCGGTTCTCTTCACCTTAGAAGTTGTAACTTCTTAACCACAATAAGCATGACGGAAATCAAATCATTATCAGTCAACATAAACAAGCTTATCAAAAAGTTCTCAAGTACCTGAAAAAGAACTAACAAAGGAGAGAGCTCTGTAAGAAGAAACAAGACTCATAAAATGACAAGACACACCTTCGAGATCTTGTGATGAGCAGCTTGGACTCGACTGAGAACATGGTGAATGAGGTTCGACCCTCATTTTTTGACGAGGACTGCAATCCTCCGAATCTTCGAGTTCTACCACATCCTCCCTCTTCGGCGAGATAAATCCACTCCTGAGGGTCGCTATGCCGCTCGACGAATAATCAATCTCCGAAGCACTCTTATCAAATATCATCACGCGAAAACTGGAGCTTCCTTCATATTTGAAAACTACGAGGTGACCATGACCAACGGAGTAATGCTGCATAAATTCTCGCCACCCTTTCCACAACCAAAATGTGCCGTCGTTAGGCTTTTCTACTCCAATTCTCCAAGTCGAGCTGCCCGAAACCTTGAGTAGCACCAAGCTTGAGAGATCCTTTCCATATCTTGCTAAGAATTTTTTCGGAATTCCCTATTAAGGAAAACTCAAAAGTTATAGGTCCGGGACTCGAATCCATCAAAATTAGATCGAAAGTGCAGGGGAGAAAAGGTAGAGGCACTGAGCAAATTTTAAGTTCTGCAACACAGCGATGAAAGATCGGTTTGCACACAAGCAGGGTTTCACCGGGCAACTAAGGATTGAGTTCTAGTTATAATTGCTTTCCTTTAACGAGAGTAAAGCTAGAGAGACCCAAAAGCTAGAGAGACCCAACACCTTTCTCCACACTGTCCTTAGCCAACCAACCCTCAATTCCCAGTCAAAGAACTGAATTTTATCCAGAACAATTCAAAACAAGCATTCTCTCTTCAGGGTTTTCGTTTTTTTCATTCTCTTCGCAAGAATCAAAATGTTTATTCAAAGCCAAACACAGAGAAAGATCTCTAGATAGCACGGGGGCGGAGGTTCTAAACCAAGACAGAAGCTCTCGAGACATTGGAGCTGAATCATAAGAAACAGACTGCGAAAATGTGGGACTCACGAGCTTCCCAGATTGAAGGGTGTCGGAGAGAATGATCTTGAAGAAGTGAGGACTCTCAAGACGATGTCCAGTCGCGATGTCCGGCTCGGCACCTCCATCTTCTCTCGGGCGACGCCGACCGCAAGCCATGTACGGTGGTGTCACAGGGGTCACTGAAGGAGGAGGAGGAGGAGGAGGACGAGGAGGCGGAGGTGGTTGGTGGTGGGGGTTTGTGTGATTTGCATTTTGTTCTTGAGGCGACCTTCTCATAAAAGAACCTCACCGAGATTGACAATGTTGTTGATGATAATGATAAAGCTATAAAATATTTATTTCCTGAAAAAGGCACAAATTAGTTACTACCAAGCAGAAAATTCCAAACATTAATCCAATCCATAGTAAGCACATCCTTGATTTGGCTTAATTCCTTAGGAAATTCAAAATATTAGTCCTAATCTCAAATCTATCTCGATTTTTTTTTTGTCTCGAAAAAAATATATCCTCAACTTTCACTTGATTCTCAAATTTATCGCCATTGTCCAAAGTCATCATTAGTTATTCAAGGTGGCCCTATTGCCACATCAGACAATATAAATTATAAGGAAAAGAAAAACTTAGAGAGAAAAAGAAAAAAAGAAGAAAATTATTTTTCAAATTTTTCGTCTTTTAATTCACAAAAAATAAAGTAGTCAAAAAAATATTTTTAGTTAATGAAAAAACACGTTCAAAGAGGAAATTATCCCCCCCCCCCCCCCCCCTTCCCCGTGTTACTCTCCTCCGTGTCCGATTGCTGCCTCTTCGAAGACGACTCCCCACCCCCGCCTTGTCCGATCAATCTCCAGCTCAAATTTTACAATTCGACTGCAAACACCAAAGCCACGTCCCCATACTCAAATCTGCCTCGATGACTCGCCGATTTCACTTAAATTAAGATGAATTCAAAAGTTTTCAGCTCCAAGTTTGTAGAGTAGATGGAACACCCCCCCCCCCCCCCCCCCCAAAGAATTCGAATTTAGAAGCCGTGAGCTCATGACGAAGCTCGAGATTCACACTTGAGCTGTGACTAGAGAGAATGACACCAAAAACAGTATGATCGAACACGAAGAGCGACTGCAACTTACAAGCCAACACATGAAGGACGGGCTTGCCGGCCTTGGGCATGCTTGTCCCTCACTTGTGGCCAGCTACCGCCGTGGCCGCTGATCAACCGAGGAAGAGGGGAAAAAGAAAATAAAGAAGAAAAAATGTAAAAAGAATTCTAAATTTTTGGTAATTTTCCCTAAGAAAATTAAATCAGATTTTCAATATCAAAAGGCAAAAAATATGTTTCTATTTATTTCAAGTTTTAGCCAAATAATAAAAAAAAATTGTCATGTTCCACTTTCTCGAAACAAATGAAGCATTGGGGGGGGGGGGGGGGGGGGGGGGGGGGGTTGTGTGTGTGGGGGGCGGCCTTGGCCGGTTAACCTCTAAGCTTCTAGTGGCCACGGCCACACATGCTCCAAGCTCACGATCACAACGACAGCAAGCACAAAACATGATCGGTCATCGCCAAGGCCGTCGTGATCACGTGATGACAAAGCAGAGCACGCGAGTAAACAGAGATGGGGACAAGCAAGTTAATCCCTAAACCAAATCATATTCTTGGAAGATACTAGCCAACATGGATTGGAATTTGAACTCGTAACGCGGGGATGCACTCCTGATCATTTTCCAAATGGATTTCCGGAACGCACCAACTCAAGTCGTAATGTCAACATAGTTCCTTTTCTCCGGATAGTAAACAAAAACAGAGCACCGTCTGCTTGCGCTCTCTGCTCCGTCATCATGCTGAGTGGCCATAGCCTCGGCGAGCTCCGTGGCCCGGAACTCCAGCAGCCATGGCAGCAGTGAGCTTCGTAGCTCGAAATTCCAGCAGTCATGGCCGCTGCGAAGCCGAAGATAGTCTGTGTCACAAAAATGAAAAAAATTAAAAACCTATAATACCATGACAAGACAAACCGAACAGCAGAATAGAAATGTCCGATGGATACTGCGGAAACCGGACAAACATGGACTGCTCGTTGACCGAGGCAAAGATGCTTGACCGGGCGTCACTGGAGGGAAGCGAAACTTGTTCTAAATTTTCTGGAAAAAAAAAGGCTTTTTATGATTATATCGATAATAATCCGTGGACATAAAAAGTTGGAATCGCTGTATCGTTGTTATAAATTCCGGAAAAGGTGTGGAATTAAGTCACGTGTAAGAATGGAGTAAATTAAATTAAGACCAAAGTTCCCTTTATTTCAAAAATTAATGAACGGAAAATATTTTAATCAACTTATGTAAATATATACACAAATTGTTATCGGTGATGAAAATATTTCTTATTGACTAATTATTTTAAGTGATACATGCGATCATTTTCGAAAAAATATATTTTTTTCAAATGATGCATTTTTCGTGAAACAAACGGAGTCTAAAATCCGATGTGGCCATTTCAAATTTATTTTATGACAGACAGATTGATGAAGCACCCACTAAGTGCTCATGTGGCGCCCATAATTAGAAAATAATTTGGAATTTGCCGCGGGGGAGCTGTGGGTGCCGGGTGGCGGTGGTCATTGCCACCCTTTACTCCGGCGTTGAGTGTGGCCAAACGAAGTTGAGTGATTGAGTGCATCCCCGTTATCGGATTCTCTTAGCACTGAAATCGATTATTTAGATTTGCAACTTGTCCATAAATATTATGATTTGTGTCCAATATAATATAATTCAGCGAGAACTTAAAGGTATTAAGCTTGTCAGATAACTCTAATTAGAGTCGTCTTAAAAAGCGTTACTTAATTCATCCAGCTGAAGAAATAATTGATGATAATTAGAACCTTGCCAACCATATGGTTAAGACCGACCCATCATGGTTGCAATGCTACCTTTGGAAAGATAGTTAGTGGCTATCAAAAAGAGAAATTCTTTCTATTTTAGCATTTAAGAGTGTCAACACTCAAAAAGTAGTTCTTAATTTCTCAGCACTGCTCAAATCTGAATCAGTACTGCATTCATGTAGATTTGAATATGGCTCGGCAAATGAATAAACAAAAATAAATTTCATTATCCGTCAAAATGTTTAGACAAAAATTATTGTCACTAAATGAAAACATTTCTATTTGATTAATTATGTCAAGCGATTAATTTTAAGAAAATATTTCGCAAGCCATCCATCGTGAAACAAACTGAACCAGATACTGGGAAAAGAGTCCTTGGTACACAATCGAAACTAGCACCGGAAAACAACAAAACATGAACAGAAAAGAGTTCTTTTGATTGATTCGCCACTGCTGAATAAAGAAGACAGTCAAGAATCCTGAACTCATATCAATGCTGGCAATTTCCTGGAGCACCACATTTCATGATCACCTCAATCAATGTGAATCAGGTCCTCGCCACCATTTTTTAAGATGGAAACTTTGAACACAACATCATCCCTATTAATCAGCTCAAACACGCAGGCATTTCCTACACGCAAATGAGTTTCTCTGGCAAATGCAGGCCAACCAGCAGAAAAGTACGCTCCGGTTCCGTGCAAATTTCTTAAGAGCTTCACCGGCCACGATCCATCTGAATACCTAAGAGTTGCCGTTCCCTCAAATTCTTCCAAATGTTGCTCGGCAAATCGACAGGGAATATGCTGCACATGAGTCAACATTTGAACGATCAATTTATGCTGAAAGAGGGACAATAATGAATGCATGCACTCTTGGTAAATTAAAAAAAAAAAAGCACGCAAGGTCATATTTGTGAGTTTCAGGAGCTTTAGCCATTTATGATTAAGAAAAGGCCTAATCAAACCCGCTTTTAGTCTTAAGAGGCTCATGAAAGCCATCAATCTTAACAAGTGATGCAAAGCATTTTGAACAAATTACTGCCATATATTGCCACTTTAGGTTAGTACTCGATTCAAGTGACCGTCCATCCTTTCACGCGGAAAGTGGTGGAGCAGCTTGTCGAGGATATCCAAGTGAATGGATAGTCCCGACCTCCTAATTACAGCATTTACTTCTGTTTTTCCTGATTCCGTGTCACTCCACCACTGGGATACCCCGCGATCACTCCCAAAAAAATAGCATGTCATATGGTTCCCAATATAAACCAAATCAGCACAACACTGAGGCAAGATTAGATAGAGATTGTAATCAAACTTAAGATATGACAGTGATAGATTAGGCTCAAGATTGTACCGCTATCTTAAAATGACCCGGGTGTATCACCAGTTTGAAGAAAGGATGCTCCGAATCAAATTCATCGGCTAATTCAAGGGTAGTGAGAGGCCTCGAAAGAGTAGGATCAAGACATACCGGCTCAGAATGATTCATTCTGCATCTAGGCTGTTTGTTCCTGCCTGGAGTTAAAAGGAGAACTTCAAAAGACATTATTGGTGTGAATATTTCTTTAATTGACTACGAAGATCTTTAGCATAGAACTCATGCCATGCCATAAACAGCCCAAAGTTTCACGTCAAACAATGTAGATCAAGTTTCTACCTGCACTGCTGAAAATGTAGACTCTGAACACAATATCATCTTTATCAATCAGCTCGAACACGCAGACATTTCCTACATGCAAGCGAGTTCCTTTCACAAATGCCATCCAACCAGAAGAGAATATTGCCCCGCTGGGATAGCTACTAAGCTTCACCGGCCATGTTCTGTCTGAATGGCTAAGAGTCGCAATTTCCTTGATTTTTCGAATGTGCTGCATGACGAAACTACGAGGAACATTCTGCCGAGAAACATGTTTGAACAACCCATGCTTTATAAAGAAAGACTGAGGAAGCATTCCCTCATTCAAGCAAACAAGGAAAATGTAGATAGATATGGTAATTTTAGTAACTCTCATCAATAGTCTGGACAAAAGTCAAAAAATCAAAGTCTCTACTCTTAGAATTAGCATGAAGGGTAGAGCATCTATGCCTTTTTAAACAAATGGAATGAATAAATCCAAGGAGAACGCTATGTAGTTTCCTGCAGAAATCCAATCAGCTTAAGAAAAAAGCCAAAATAGTAATGAATTAAGCTCTCGATCTTACCACCATATCACGTTTAATATGAGATAGCCGGATCACCAGGTTGAAAAAAGGATGCTCCGAGTCAAATTCGCTAGCCAATTCAAAACTAGAGAGAGGCCACGGACTTGCAGAACCACCAAAAACCGGCTTAGAATGGCTAGCTTTGCTTCTAGACTGTCCGACCCTATCTGTTCTTAAAAAACAATGAAATACTTAGATTACGCCAATTTGAAATTTTCATTAGTTGATTTACTTACCATTAACATATTTAACGCAGAATAGAAGAAACTACCATCATGGAAATCAAGATTTAGATAAGTTGACCAAACAAAAAATTCGCTTCTCTTCACCTTAGAAGTTGCAACTACTTAACCACAATAACCATGATGGAAATCATATTGCTATCAGTCGACATAAACAAGCTTATCAAAAAGTTCTCAAGTACTTAAAAAAGAACTAACAAAGGAGAGAGCTCTGTAAAAAGAAACAAGACTCATAAAATGACAAGACACACCTTCGAGATCTTGTGACGAGCAACTTGAACATGACTGAGA
The DNA here is from genome assembly GCA_021437785.1 of Rhodomyrtus psidioides. Lineage (NCBI taxonomy): Eukaryota > Viridiplantae > Streptophyta > Magnoliopsida > Myrtales > Myrtaceae > Rhodomyrtus > Rhodomyrtus psidioides. The sequence goes on along the minus strand of JAILYB010000003.1, from coordinate 12,176,919 downwards.
ACATTGTGCATGAGGTTCGACTCTCATTTTTTGACGAGGAGTGCAATCCTCGGAATCATCAAGTTCTATCACATCCTCCCTCTTCGGTGAGATAGATCCACTTCCGAGGTTCGATATGCCGCTCGACGAATAATCGATCTCCGAAGCACTCTTATCAAATATCATCACGCAAAAAGTGGAGTTCCCTTCATATTTGAAAACTACGAGGTGACCATAATCAATGGAGTAATGCTGCATAAATTCTCGCCACCCTTTCCACAACCAAACCGTGCCGTTGTTTCGCTTTTCTACTCCTATAGTCCAGGTCAAACTGCCCGGAACCTTGAGTAACACCAAGCTTGAGAGATCGTTTCCATATCTTCCTAAGAATTTTTTCGGAATCCCCTATTAAGGAAAACTTAAGTTATAGCTTATAGGTCCAGGACTCAAATTCATCAAAATCGAAAGTGCAGGGAAAAAAGGAAGAGCACTGGGCAAAATTTAAGTTCTGCAGCAGGGCGATGAAAGATCGGTTTGAACACAAGCAGGATGTCACCGGGCGAGTAAGGGCGACTTCTAGTTATAGTTGCTTCATTTGACGAGAGATAAGCTGGAGAGACCCAACACCTTTCTCCACTCCACACTATCCTTAGACAACCAATCCTCAATTCCAAGTTAAAGAACTTATTTTTATCTAGAATAATTCAAAATTGAACACTTTTTTCTTCAGGGTTTTTGTTCTCTTTTTCTTTTCGCAGGAATCAAGATGTTGATACAAAGCCAAACGCATAGAAAGATATCCAGATTGTATGTACACAACACGAGGGCGAAGGTTCTAAACCAAGACAGAAACTCTCGAGACATTGGAGCTGAATCATAAGAAACAGACTGCGAAAATGTGGGACTTACGAGCTTCCCAGGTTGAAGGGTGTCGGAGAGAATGATCTTGAAGAAGTGAGGACTCTCAAGACGAGGTCCAGTCGCGATATCTGGCTCGGCACCTCCAACTTTTCTAAGCCGACGCCGACCGCAAGCCATGTACGGTAGTGTCACGGGGGTCAACTGAAGGAGGAGGAGGTGGTGGTGGTGGTGGTGGTGGTGGTGGTGGTTGGTGCCATTGGCCTTTGTGTTCTTGGGCAACCTTGTCATAAAATAATGGAAAATTTCCCGTGAGGGTCTGAATCTGAAGTGCCGACAGATGTACGGAGTAAATCATGTTTCTAAAATATTTCAGTTTTTTTTTTTTTTTAGCCGAGATGTTCGGGCTAAGGTGGATAATCGAATCTGGATCAATGTGCCTAATCACACAGTCTCAAATGCACTCTGATCAATTGAGTTACCCACGTGTATGTTAATTGTCATTTTAGGCTAGAGTACACTACAAGTGCCAAAACTTGAGTTTGGTGCCAAAACTTTTAAAACGATCATTTCAGTGAAGTAGGCTTTTTAAAAAAAAATTGACACTTCAGTGATCCTTTTAAAGTGGGGTTTTTTTTTATATTAAAAATTTGACACTTAAGTGATCGTTTTGAAAGTTTTGGCACTAAAGTGAGCATCTCACACAAATTTTGACACTTATAGCGAAAATGCTAATAAGTCCTTTGAGATACTTTCAATTACCTATACTATATTGAAGGGATATCTATATAAAGCATGTGGTAGCAAGTGCAAATAAATCCTAAAAATATATCAAGTCCTAAAACTTATCACGAAATTGTAATCAAATTCTAAAATTTTCAAAAGATGCAATCAAATCCTAAAAATTTATCACGAAGGGGACAGTTGAATCCTAAAACTTTCAAAATGTGCAATTAGGGAAAGGACTTGTTTTCATCAATTTAAAAAGATCTAGGATTCGATTACGCTTTTTGAAAGTTTTAGAATTCAATTGTAATTTCTGATAAGTTTTAAGAGTTCCATGTACCTAACCCTTTAAGAAAATATGGGCACTTTCTACTATTGTTTGAAGTTTTCTCTAAAAGTACCTTATTGCGACTAATAACGTTGTTGAAAATATGAAAAACAAAAAACAAAAAACAAATTACAAGATTTACTCCCTAAAAAGGCATAAATCCTTTACTACAAACGAAAAGTTAGAAAAATCAAAGGCCTATGAAGTTATCATTTAACCAAATATAGCTCCCGCGTGTTGGGTAAAGTCCTCCCGTGGTATGATAGGCCACATCCTCGACTTTTATTTGGTGGAAACTTTCTACAACCTTTTTAAATTGATGAGTTATAAACATGAACATCGTGCACATTAATTTTCAAGTAAATTGAGTTGCGAGTATCTATCGTTCTTCAATCGAAAAGGCGAGCTTGGAGGACTTTCTCCAATTAAAAATGTAGGTAAACATGACCCCGTAACGACCGACCGGGCGTTCTTTGGAGCCTACTTTTGTTCTTCAAAAGTATGTAGCTTTCTTTTGTCATTAATACGCCAACCCCCCTCGGCGCGTCGGTGTCGGACACGGACACGCCGACACGTAGTCAACGCGTGTCGAAAGTCCGACACCGGCGACACGCACGGGACACGCGAGTCGACTAGGAAGGAGGGCGGGAAAAGCGTAGACATGGCACTATGAGATCAGGAGGAGAGGGGGAAGAGGGTGCCTGTGTCTCGCCATGAGAGGGATGAGGGAGATAGACGGTGAGGAAGGAGGGCGGAAAAATCGCGGATGTAGAGGAGATGACAGGGTGCAAAATCGTAGGTGGGAGGGGAGGCAGCGAGAATGCTAACGCCACAACGAGTAGCGAGCGCCTGAGCAGTGGCCGGGCTTCGTGTGCGCCGGAGCAGAGAGCGAACGACCGGCGGCGGACGGAGCAAGAGAGAGAGAGCGCCGGAGGAGAAACGGGACGGCCAAAATCACGTGGTTGTCGATGCTTCGTTCCCTTGGGGTTGGCGAGAGCTTGCGTGTTCAAAAAGAAGAGAGAGAGAGAGAGAGAATAGAGCCTGGGGAAGAGCAAAGATGAGATGAGAGGAGGACAGAGGAGAGAGAGCATGAGGAAGTGTCAAGTCGGTGAGATTTCTTCAAAAAAGTAAAGAGGGAGTCTGGGGAAGACGCGAAATGGAGGACAGAGGCGAGGAAAGAGGGCGTAGGGAGGTTTAAATTTTTTTTTTCCCTAGACTAGCTGAGGTTAAATTACGAAAATATTTATGGTAGTAAATTTCTTTTTTATTATAAGCACACTTTTTGTAAATTCTCTATTTTTTATAAAAATAATAATAGAAATAATATTTTTTATTATATATAAAAATATATATTTATTATACAACGTATCTTGTCGAAAATCTCTATTTAAAAAATTTTGCTCGGCCATCCAATGGCTACCGAACAATGGCCATTTGCGACTAACAACAAAAGATTTCGATTAGTCCGGGCCGGGTTATGCTCCGGCCGCATCATCCCGTTTGCCAAATTCTAGAGGAAAGCTGTAAAATAGCATCAAACCACATACCTAACTAGTGGCATTTTGTTATTAAACTTTTTTTTCCACAATTAATGCTATCAAGCTTGTTAGCAAACTCTAATTAGTTTTGACTTAGAAAGATTGCTAGAAATTGAATTATCTAATACATAAAATAATGAAAAATTTCCCTTAATGGTCTGACTCTGAGGATGCGTATGGGAACGTTTCTATTTCTGAGCATTGTTTTTGAACAAAAATATTTTTTTTGTGTTTCTGTTCCCGGCTACGTTTTTTTTGGAATAGAAATGCTTTTGGGAAGTTAAAAAATAAAATAATTTTTGGTCATCGGCGGCGGGCGACAGGCGGTCGGTGGGTGGTGGCCGCGTTGCCGGTGGTAGGTAATGATTCCAAAAGTGTTCCAAAACCCAGAAGCAAGTTTTTTTTTTCTTCAAAAGTGTTCTTAGCGCAAAAGTGTTCTGCGGAGCATTTTTGAAACATTTTTAACCATACGCGTTTCTGTTCCCAAAGTGTTCCGGAAACACTTTGGCACGTGGCAGTTCATGGATGTACCAAATTAAGGTTTTTACTCTCTGTTTATCGTAGTTGTATATTTTGAATTTTTCGTGGTATTAATCCAATTTAACGAAGGGTAAATATGTCACAGGTGTACCAATTTGCAGTTTTTCATGATAAAAAAAATTAGTTTAAGGTAAATTTGTCATAGATGTACCAATTTAGGATTTTTTATGGTCAAAATATAGTTTGAGGTAAGTTTATCACAAGTGTATCAGTTTGGGGTTTCTTATGGTCAAAAAATAAATTGTGGTAAATTTGTCACATGTATACCAATTTAGGATTTTTTGTGGTATTAACCCTAACAAGTTTACCCCAATTTATTTTTTTGACCACGAAAAATCTCAAGCTAATACACTTATGACAAGTTTACTCCAAACTATTTTTTCTACCATAAAAAAATCTTAAACTGGTACACCTGTAACAAATTTATCGTAAATTAATTTTTTTAACCACGAAAAACCTCAAACTGGCACATCTGTGACAAATTCACCATTCGTTAAATTAGGTTAATACCACGAAAAATTCTAAATTAATACAGCTATGAGAAACACAGGGTAAAAACCCTAAATTAGTACTCCCATGAACTGACACGCGTCATCTAACTCAGCAATTTAAAGGTTAAACTTTTAAAAAACTAACATATGGTAAATTTATCACAAGTGTATCAGTTTAGGATTTTTTATGATAAAAATATAATTTAGAGTAAATTTGTCATATGTGTACCAGTTTAGGATTTTCCGTGATATTAACCCTACTTTCAATGATCTATAATGTATCGAGAGGATATCTATATATCCCATCGATTGTGTAAAGCTTGTGGTAGCAAGTGCGAATAAGTCCTAAAATTTTAAAGATATATAATCAAGTCCTAAAACTTATCATGAAATTGTAATCAAGTTATAAAATTTTTAAAAGGTGCAATCAAATCCTAAAATTTATCACGAAGAGATAGTTGAATCCTTAAACTTTCAAAATGTGCAATTAGAGGAAGGACTTGATTTCATCAATTGATAAGATTTAGGACTCGATTACATTTTTTGAAAGTTTTAGGATTCAATTGCAATTTCTGATAAGTTTTAGGAGTTTCATCATACTTAACCATTTAAGAAAATAGGGGCAGTTTCTACCATTATTTGAAGTTTTCTCTAAAAGTACCTTATTGTGACTAATAACGTTGTTGAAAATATGCAAAAAAAAAAAAAAATTACAAGACTTTTCTTAAAAAGGCATAAATCCTTTACTACAAACAAAAAGTCAGAAAAATCATATGAAGTTATAATTTAACCAAATATAGCTCCCTCGTGTTGGGTAAAGTCCTTCCGTTCCCATCGTATTATAGGCCACATCGACACATCCTCAATCTTTATTTGTGATTGCTACGGTTTTCTTTTTCTTTTTGGTCAATGGTAGTCTTCTTGTCCGGGGTTTGCTAACGGTGATGTTTGCCATGTTTTGGTTTGGGGTACGATGATGACTCCCATAGGGAAAAGTAAGGGCATGCAACCGGACCGAATTGACCCGAAAATCGGATCGATCCACCCGAAAAAAGGGTCGGGAGCCGGTTATCGCTCAAACTGATCCAGGTACCGATTATAATTTTTTAGAACCGGTTTAAACCAGTTCGGTTTCCGGTTCTATGTGTAGGCCCATCCAGCCCGTTTTTTAGAACCGATTTTCAGTTGCTATAAAAAAAAGAAACCCTAAGTCCTGACTCTCTAGTGCGTCACTGCCCTTGTTGCTCATGCTCATTGGTCACAGTCCTCAGCTCCTCACCTCATCTCATTTAATTTTTATTTATTGAATTTTTCCTTTCGGTATATTGTAATTTTTATTGCTCATTTTATTGATACATATATTATTTTGATAAAAAAAGGAAAATAGGTTTTTGGGTAGATCTTGAAATCGGATCGAAAAACATGGTCGGTTTAAAAACAGGTTCCAAGACAAACATGGTCGGTTCTCGGTTCCAAAAATTGAAAACCGATTATAACAGGGTCGGTTTCAGGGTCTAGATATGGAGCCGGCCCATCCGGCCCACGCTCACCCCTAGGGGAAAGTGTACCCCTAATTTTCTTATGTTTCCTCTCTAAATCTCAATCTCAATCCTGATATCCATCTCTTCACTCCATTGCTCGCGCTCTTGACGTGTCTCTGCATCTCAAGACGACGCCATTGAAATCGGAGAGCGAATTGTGGCATGGAAAGAAAAAGAAGTGGAAAATCTTTGCATGTTGTTGATTATGAGCCTCTTTATTCCCTTTTTTGCAATTTGGCCCTCTCCTTGGCTCGAAATTCCGCGCAAATGTAGCATGTAACACTTTTGTCCGCTCTTTATTATTGTTTTCGTTAGATATCTAATCCGTTTTTCTTTTTCTTTTTTTGCAACAAGTTTTGTTGTTATTCAGTTCACAGAGATCACACCAGCAAGCGAAGCACCGATACGCCAACCCCTCGGCGCGTCGGCCAGTGACTGTGAAGAAGGAGGGCGGAATAAACCGCGGATGTAGAGGAGAGGACAGGGTGCAAAATCGTAGGTGGAAGGGGAGGCAGCGAGAATGCTAACGCCACAGCGAGTAGCGAGCGCCTGAGCAGTGGCCGGGCTTCGTGTGCGCCGGAGCAGAGAGGGAACGAGCGGCGGAGGACGGAGCAAGAGAGAGAGAGCGCCGGAGGAGAAGCGGGACAGCCAAAATCACGTGGTTGTGGATGCTTCGTTCCCTTGGGGTTGGCGAGAGCTTGTGTGTTTCAAAAAGGAGAGAGAGAGAACTCAGAGAAGAGATAGCCTTGGGAAGAGCAAAGATGAGAGAAGAGAAAAGGAGGACAGAGGAGAGAGAGCATGAGGAAATGTCAAGTCGGTGAGATTTCTTCAAAAAAGTAAAGACGGAGTCTGGGGAAGACGCGAAATGGAGGACAGAGGCGAGGAAAGAGGGCTCACGATTCGGGCGTAGGGAGGTTTAATTTTTTTTATTTTTCCTAGACTAGCTGAGGTTAAATTACGAAAATATTTATGGTAGTAAATTTCTTTTTTATTATAAGCACACTTTTTGTAAATTCTCCATTTTTATTTTAAAAAAATAGAAATAATAATAATTTATTATTTTATATAAATATATATATTTAATATACACCGTGTCCTAACATGTCGAAAATCTCTATTTCTTAAAGGATAACGTATTGACATGTCGCGTCGTGTCGCGTATCAGTATCTGTATCGGTACTACTTGGCCAGCAAGTAACGCTCCATGAGCCATCCAATGGCTATTGAACAATGGCCATTAGCTACTACCAACAAAAGATTTCACGTGGCCCAAGTCGGGCCGGGCCGTGCTCCGGCCACATCATCTTGTTTGTCAAATCCTAGAGGAAAGCTCTAAATAGAATCTAACCACATACTTAAATGGTGGCATTTTGTTATTAAACTTTTTTTTAACAATTAATGCTATCAAGCTTGTTAGCAAACTCTGATTAGTTTTGACTTAGAAAGATTGCTAGAAATTGACTTATCTAATACATAAAGCAAAGGGCTACTTAATTCTTTCTCTAGAAAAAACAGTTGATGGTAATAAGAATCTTTTCAACTATATGGTTAGTACTTATCTTCTAGCAAAAAAAAAAAAAAGATGGTTAGTACTTATCAATTATGGTGGTGATTTTATGTTTGGAAAGAAATCACTGACAGGCTCCGTTTATTTTGCAAAATATATTAAAAAAAATTGCAAAATATTTTTCAAGAAATCATTTTCTAGAAAATGACCATATTTTCTGGTGCTTGGTTGAAACCTAAAAATCAAATGAAAAATATTTTCCAACGTTTGGAAAGGAGATAATGTTCTCTAATGTAAAAATACATTTTCTGCTGGCCCGAAAAATATTTTCTTTGATCGTTCATTTTTGGGATATTTACATAAATGGTCTCTGAACTTTGGCAGGATGTGCAATCTGATTTCCAAACTTTTAATTTGTTTAATTTAGTCCCTGAACTTTTGCAGAATGTGCAATTTGATCCCTAAATTTTTGACTTGTTTAATTTAGTCCCTAAACTTTTAGTGCATGTTTAATCTAGTCCATGAATTATAGAAAAATGTTCAATATAGTCCTTTTGTTAATTTAATATCAATGATAACGTTGAATATTTTCATATAGTCCATGGACTAAATTGAACATTTACTAAAAGTTCAGGTACTGAATTGAACAAGTCAAAAGTTTAGGGATCAAATTGCATATTTTGCCAAAGTTCAAGGACTAAATTGAACAAATTAAAAGTCCAGAAATCAGATTGTACATTCTGCCAAATTTCAGGCACTATTTATCTCATTTTGCCTTCATTTTTCATGCCCCAAATGCAGGAAATCGAGGATAATGTTTTTGGATGTTTTTCCGCGAGAGAAACAAAGCCTTGGCAATCGCCAAACTTTCTCTTTCTATTTTGACACATTCAGATCATTAACACTCAAAAGAAAGTTCTTAAGTTGTCGGTACCGATTTCTTAATTTTGTCGGATAGGCCTAAATGCACTTAATCGATGCGTCCATGTGGATCGAATGAGGCTCCTCCGGTAGAGCGGCGGACGTGGCCTCCAATTTCTTTTTCTTTCTTTTTTTCCCATTTAGCCATAAAACGATGTAGATATACTGTCAAAAGAAAGAAGGCGAGGAATACAAAAAACTAACGTATGAACTCTTTGGCTTAACACCAAACGTTAAGAAGTTAAGAAAGTACATATGAACCATAAACCTTAAAGAAGCGCCAAACATGAGGCATTCTTCCCAAAATGGAACTACAGAACCTTACTAAAAAAAGAAAGAAAGAAAGAAAGAGAACATGAACAAAAAAGAGTCGCCTTTTCACCGATTTGCCATTGCTGGATGAAGGACGTCTGATTAGGAATCCTGCATTCATATCGACGCTGTGAACTGCCTATAGTAACAAGTCCCACGACCACCTCAATCGATGTGAATTTGGCCCCTACCACTGTTACTGAAGATGGAGACTTTGAACACATTTTCTTCCCTATCAATGAGCTCAAACACGCAAGCATTTCCTCCACGCAAATGAGTTCCTGCTGCAAATGCAGACCAACCAGCAGAGAACGGCGCCCGCTCTTTCTTCCATCTTAAGAGCTTCACCGGCCACGGCCTTTCTGAATACCTAAGAGTTGCCGTTCCCTTGTCTTCTTGCATATGTTGCCTGATGAATCGATCGTGAAAAGTCCGTAAATGCGTACATGTTTGAGCAACCAATCCAAGCTGAAAGAAGGACGATGATGTAAGCAAACACCCTTGGGAAATAGGCATACAAGGTCATATTTGCGAGTCTCAGGAGCTCTAATCGACAGTCTGAAGAGGCTCATTAAGGCCATCGATCTTAACCAACAATGTAAAGCATTTTCAAACAAATAGGCTTTGCCCTCTTAGGTTAGTTGTCAGATTCAAGTGATCGTCCATCCTTTAACTTGGATAGAGATGGAGCAGCTTGTCGAGGATATCCAAGTGACTGTACATTCCCGACCTGATTACCATCTTTTACTTCTGTTTTTCCTCCTCCTCTTTTTCTTACTCCTCCGCTGGAATGCCACACGATCACGCGAAGAAAAATATCATGTCATATGGTATCCAATACAAACCACATCAACCAAGGAAAACACAGGATTGAGGCAAGATTCAGATAGCAATCATAATCGAACTTAATATGTGGCAATGATGGATTAGGCTCAAAGATAGTACCGGTTTTTTCAAATGACACTGCCGTATCACCATTTTGAAGAAAGGATGCTCCAAATCAAGTTCTCTGGCTAATTCCTCAGAGGAGTGGGATCACGGAATACTGGCTCAAGATGGTTCCCTCTGCATTTAGATCGTTTGTAACTGCCAGAGTCAAAATGAGAAACTCAAGAGACGTTATGGGAGTGAATGTTTCTTTAATTCACTATGAAGATCTTTAGCATAGAACTAATTTCTTGCCATAACTAGCCTAAAGTTTCACTTCAGACAACGTAAATCAAGTACCTACCTGCACTACTGAAAATGTGCACTCTGAGCACAACATCATCCCTCTCAATTAGCTCGAACACGCAGACATTTCCTACACACAGGCGCGTTCCTCTCACGAATGCGTCCCAACTAGAAGAGAAGTGACTGAATGCGGACAGCGCCTAAGCTTCACCGGCCACGATCTATCCGAATGCTTGAGAGTCGCAATTTCATTGATTTCCAGAATGTGTTGCATGATGAACCTTCGAGGAACATACTGCCCAGAACATGCTTGAACAACCCATGCTTGGTAAAGAAAGAACCCAGCAAGCAAAATGTAAACTGATACAGTAATTCTAATACCTCTGATAAACAGTCTTGACGGGACAAAAGTCAAGGTCTCCGCTCATAGAACTATCATGAGGGATCGAGGATATTTTCCGTTTTAAACAAATAGTGATGAACACATCCAAGGAAAACTCAATGCAGTTTTCTACAAAAATCCAATCAGCTTAAGAAAAAAGCCAGAACAGAGCTCTCGATCTTACCACTTCATTCTTAATATAAGATGGCCGCATCACCACCTTGAAAAAAGGATATTCTGAGTCAAATATGCTAGCTAATTCAAAACTAGAGAGAGGCCACAGAGTCGTAGAACCACCAAAAACCAGCTTAGAATGGCAAGCTCTGCTTGTAGACTGTTTAACCTCATCTGTTCTTTAAAAAACATAAAATATTTAGATTACGCCAATTTGGACTCTTTGATTAGTTCATTTAGTAAACATATTTAGCACACAATGGAAGAAAATACCATGGAAATCACGGTTTACATAAGCTGACCAAACGAAAAATTCGCTTCTCCTCACCTAAGAAATTTAAAAATAAAGCTATTTAACCGCAATAAGCATGACTGAGATCACAATGTTATCAGTCAACATCTTACCAAAGAGTTCTCTAGTACATGAAATAGAACTAACAAAGCAGAGAGAGATGTAAGAAGAAACATGACTCGTAAAATGACGAGTCACACCTTCGAGTTCTTGCGATGAGCAGCTTGGACTCAGCTGAGAACATGGTGAATGAGGTTCGACGTTCGTTTTTTGACGAGGAGCGGAATCCACCGAATCTTCAACTTCTACCACATCCTCCCTATTTGGCAAGATAAATCCACTCCCGAGGTTTGATATGCTGCTTGACGAATAATTGATCTCCGAAGCACTCTTATTAAATATTATCACGCTAAAAGTGGAGTTCCCTTTATATCTGAAAACTACGAGGTGACCATCACCAATGGAGTAATGCTGCATAAATTCTCGCCATCCTTTTGACAACCAAACCGCGTCGTCATTACACTTTTCTGTTTCTATGGTCCAAGTTAAACTGCCCGGTACCATGAGTAGCACCAAGCTTGAGAGATCCTTTCCATATCTTCCTAGGAATTTTTTCGGAATTTCCCATTAAGGAAAAATCAAAAGTTTTAGGTCCAGGACTCGAATTCATCGAAGTTAATCAAAAGTGCAGGTAAGAAAACGCAGAGCACTGAGCAAATTTTAATTTCTGCACCCAAGGAGGGTGTCACCGGGCAAGTAATGATTGAGTTTTGTCACTTTTATGGTTGATCTTGTTGCTTCATTTGACGAGAGTAAAGCTCGCGAGACCCACCACCTTTGTCCGCACTATCCTTAGCCGACCCATCCTCAATTCCAAGTTAAAGAACTGATTTTTATCCAGAATAGTTCAAAATGAACACTTTTTTCTTCAGTTTTTTTTTTTTGGGCTGTGTCTCGCAAGATTCAAAATGTTAATCCGAAGCCAAATGCACAGAAAGATCTCCAGATTGAATGTACACAGCAAGTGGGCGGCAGTTCTAAACCAAGACAAAAAATCTCGAGAAAGAAACAGACCGTGTGGAAATGTGGGACTTACGAGCCCTCCCAGATTGTAGGGTGTCGGTAGACGTGCACGGTTCGACGGAACCGGACCATAAAGGACCGGTTCCGGTTCCGGTTCGGAACCGTCCGGGCCGGTTCCGGTTCCGGTTCCGGGCCGGTTCCGGTTCCGGTTCGGTACCGGACGGTTCCGGTTCCGGAACCAATTTTATAATAAAATAAATTAATGAATTATTAATTAAAATTTATAATCAAATTGTATATTGTAAAAAAAAAATGAGGAATGGGCTTGAACTTAATGAATTATCATTAAGCGCCTACATATCTTCTTGGGGATAGAAGAATCAAAGCCCATGTAGTTCTCTTACCTTTGGTAACCCCAACTTACCTTATCCTCAATCGTCGCTATCTGTTGTTGTGGTGGCGGTGGTATCTCCACAATCATCACTGAAGAAGTCGTGTTCTCGATCCAACTCTTGTTGTCGAAGCTTAGCCCTTGTCCAATCATCGACGCAAGCTTGAAACTCCACACTTTCTGGATTTAATCTTGAACGACGAGAGTCTAAAATTAATCCTCCAGCACTAAATGCTTGTTCAACTGCCACTGTCGAAGAAGGTGTCGCTAATATTTGTCTTGCAATGAGGGAGAGAACTGGATATTGAATTGAATGGTTCTTCCACCACTCAAGAATCTTGAAATCTGCTGCGTTGTGTTCGGAATCACTAAACTCAAAACAAATTGTTAAATAGTTTTCTAATTCGGAAATACTACCTGTTGTCCCTTTTTGTTTTTTTTGCCTACTCATGAACCTTTTATACCCTCTACTAAGTGAAATACTTGTATTGCTTTGTGAGACACTAGGCTGGACAGATTCACATCCACTATCACCTAAACCATATTTATTACAAAATTCATTATATAATTCTATTATAACTTTTTTAACATCTACTTGTATACTATGAATATCTATTACTTCATTCAAATGTAAACATTCATAATAATAATCATTCAAATGATCTAATAAACCATCTAATTTAGTACGTGGATCGAAAACAATACCAACTAAATAGACAAAAGGAATGTTCAAGTAATAATGCAACCATTTTTCTCGCATTACTAAAATACTCGAAGCTAATTCAGTATCATTTTCACATTCATTAAAAATACCAGCAATGTTAATACACTCTATTAAAAATAAATGCGTAGTAGGATAATAAACACCAGATAAAATATTAGTAGCATCATTAAAAACCTTCAAAAAATCTAAAATTTTTTTGCAAACTTTCCAATGTTGCGGGAGCAAAGCAATGTCGGGAACATTATTCGAAATAAAAGAACATAATAAATCTTTGTAATCAAAAGTTTGTAAAAGCATCTCGTAGGTAGAATTCCAACGAGTCGGAATATCTTTTGGAAACCTTCTTGCCCTTCTCCCATTTTTTTTACAATATTTTCCCCACTCTTTCATAAGATGGGGACGACTCCACAAATATCTAATTGCATTATTTATTGGCTGAAGAGATGGTGCAAGAACTTGTAAACCATCTTGAACACATAAATTTAAAACATGGCAAGCACATCTAATGTGAAAAAATTGTCCGCCAAAAGAGGGTTTACAAAGTTTTTCTAACTCAGGAATGGAAGCAGTATTTGCGGCGGCATTATCAAAACCAACTGAAAAAATTTTATCAATCAAATTAAATTCTTCTAAAACTTGCCAATTAGTCTATAAATATTATGGGCCGTATGCCTTTCAGGAAAAACTCGAAATGCAAGAAGTCTTTTTTGAATAGCCCAATCATCACCTACCCAATGGCACGTGATACCCATATAAGAATTAATATTCCAAGAATCAGTCCAAATATCACTACCTATATGTACACGTCCATTGAATTCTTTAAAAAATCTTAACAATTTCTTTTTTTGTTTTTTATAAACATGTTCAAGTTCGCGTTTAAGAGTATTTCTCGAAACAGATGGCGCTTGCGGAGCTAACGCAGTGTTTACCAAATATCTAAAATTAGGATTTTCACCAGTATTAAACGGAGCATGCTCAAGGGCAACATATTCAGCTAATGTTTCTTTGTAAAGTGCAGTAGTGAAATGAAATAAAGGATGAACGTTAGGATTGACAAACCCAGGAATTTGTTGTTGGCTAGTGTCGATCCCCGCTTGCGTTGGATGTTTTTTCGTCACATGCCGACGAAATGTTCCATAGCCATCTCCTTTACCAAGCTTGTATGTCTGCGGACAATAATTACAGCTTATATCAAACTTGCCTTCATTTTCATTCCACACTTTGTTAAAGTGTAGCCATAAATCGGATTCTCGGCTCTTTCGTCCCGGCTCCTTCGCTACCGACGATTCTTCGACACCACGAGGACGAAGACTTTCTTGCGTTGGGGCGTGCTCGACGTTGGGATTGGAAGCATCGTCGTCTTCCCAACATGCGTATTCACGAGGATCATATTCATGAACGGGATAATCGGATTCTCCCATCTCGATCGGCATCGAGTTCTTTCCCTTTCTAGTATTTCTGCTTCCACTTGCCATTTTTTGAGAAAATTGAGACCAAATTTAGAGAGAATAGCAGATTGAGAGAATTTGAGAGATTGTGAGACTTGAGAGTATTAGAGAGAATTGAGAGAAATTGTGAGAAAAATATATAAGGATTGACATGTATTTATAGAGTTTTTTTTTTATTTTTTTTAATTTTTTTTTAATTTTTGGCCTTCGGGCCGTTGGGAGAGAGCCAACGGCTCTCTCCCCCAAACGGCCGTCACTGACGGCCGTTTGGGGGGAAAGAGCCGTTGGCTCTTTCCCCAAATGAGGGGCCCTGTCCCCTGAATTTCAGGGGACAGGGCCCATTCATTTGGGTGGGGAAAGAGCCGAACGGCTCTTTCCCCAAAAGAGGGGCCCTGTCCCCTGAAATTTTCAGGGGGCGGGGCCCTTTCTTTTTTTTTTTTTTTAAACGGTTTGGAACCGGCCCGGAACCGCCGGTTCCGGGCCGGTTTCGAAAAAAAAGAAACCGGAACCGGCCCGTGAAGGTCCGGTTCCGGTTCGGAACCGCGGACCCGGTCAACGGGCCGGTTCCGGGCCGGTTCCGGGTCCGGTTCCAATTTGGCCATGTCTAGGTGTCGGAGAGAATGATGTTGAAGAAGTGAGGACTCTCAAGACGAGGTCCAGTCGCGATATGTGGCTCGGCACCTCTATCTTCTCTAAGGCTCCGTTTGTTTCATGAAAAAAAAAATTTAAGAAAATATTTTCCCTAATTTCTAGCATTTGGAGGGCAGAAAATATAGAGTCAAAGAAAATATTTTTTGGTCAACGGAAAATTTGCTCATAAAATTAGGGAAAACGATCTCCGCATCTGAAAAACAGAGATCATTTTCCTCAACTTCTCGCGCGGCGCTTCTCCCTCTCTTCTCGTCTCTGAAGCTTCATTTCCCCATGGATTCATCATCTGTCACAACCTAGGGCTTCTTCGTTCCTTCTTCTCCATTGTGGCTTGGCGCTTTTCTTCGTCCCTCTCAGAGCTTCTCCTTTTCCATTGCTGCTCCGCACTTTTCTTCTAAACAGAGCGGTCTTTTGTTTTCAGTCAAATTACAGACCCAGGTCAGTCTCTACTCCCTCATCTCCAGCTGTGTTTGTGGATTATCATGGTATTGATTGATTATCGTCGTTCTCGAGGCTTAGATAGAATCAAATCAGCGCATCATTTCCTCAATTCTCTCGTCCAGTTCGACGTATGAAGCGATTTTGTGTAATCCAGAGTAGGAGTAGGAGCTGCTCTTCTTTGTTCAATCATGAAAAATCGATGTAACACAAGTGTTTGTGCTTATTCCTCAATGGGCAAGAGATTGTAGTGTTCTAGGCTTTCCGTCGATCTTTGCACATAATAGATAAGAAGTAGGTGTTGGGTCCCTAATTGTGCTGATTTTTCATGTAAGTTTTTAAGTTACTTTAGCTTTCTGGGAGTGACGAAATCTGTAGATTGATTCTCACTACCTGTGCTTGTTACTATTTGCTTAATCTTTTAATTAAGCAATTGTAGAAGTGCTTCTTTTCTTTATGAATGTTGTTCAGACTTGTTTTTAATGTGCCGCTCTAGAAAAGTTTGTGAAATAATTTTCTTAGTTTCAAGTACAGTTGTAACTTGGCAATCACATTTATGTTAACACGGAATTTACAATTTACTGTGTAGATGGATAATTATAAAATCCAACTCGCAGTTGCGGCGGCCACTGCAACAGTCATGACTGTTATCGTAGTAGTTATGGATGATTATGATGATGATAATTTTGAGAATTGCATACCGAGAGAGCCTCGTGTGAATTGAGATCATGAGAGGGAAATGTATATGAATCGGATCTTACACAATGGAGATACCCATTGTATAGACCAAATACGGATGACACCAAATACTTTTTTAGAACTTTGCAAAACACTCAGTGCAAGGAATTTGTTGCATTCTACAGTAAATGTTTCTATCAATGAGCAACTTCTAGTTTTTTACCATATCATTGGACATAATGTGAGGTTTAGAGTCATTTGGGGAAGATTCCATAGGTCAACAGAGACTGTGCACAGATATTTCAAAATCATCTTGCAGGCGATCTTGAAATTGTACAAGCATGTTGTGAAAGAACCAAGCAATTCCGCTTCTCCAGAGATAAGTAACAGTAGAAGGTTTTATCCATATTTTAAGGTATGAAAATTGGAATGAAAATTTATGTATTTTGCTTGAAAAGTTTCATTAGTAGTTGGATGATCTACATTGATTATCTTAGGATTGTGTCGGAGCAATAGATGGAAGTCATGAGTGTGCATCAGTCCCTCTGGAAATTCAAGGAAGATTTTGTGGTCAGAAGGAAGGAACAACACAAATTGTATTAGCTGCTGTTACATTTGACTTGAGATTCTCTTATATATTGGCTAGCTGGGAGGGAACTGCACATGATTCACGTGCTTTAGCTGATGCACTTTCAAAGCCGAATGGATTGAATGTTCCTAGAGGTAAGAAAATGGAGTTTGACATGATGGTTGAAGTGAGTTTATTATGTTACTGATAAGCTTATTTATATCTTGTAGGAAAATATTATCTTGCCGATGTTGACTATGGAATCCAAAGTGGGTTCATCTCTCCCTATCATGGTGTTAGATACCATTTGAAGGAGTTCGGTGATCGACCGCCTGAAAATGAGAAAGAATTATTTAATCAACGCCATTCATCTTTAAGAATGACATTTGAAAGAGCATTTGAGGTGTTAAAGAAGCGTTTTCGAGTATTAGATTATGAACCATTTTGGTCTTTCGAAACACAAAGTGATTGTCCTGATATGTTGTGTCGTTCACAATTTTATCATGGGATTTGATCCTAATGACCCTATCATGGAAGAGATGAATAGCCAAATGGAATCTCAAAGAGAAAGGGTCCAACTTACTCAAAGTGAGGGAAAGGAAGAAAATAGAATATGGGCATAAAAAAGGGATAGGATTGCCCATGCAATGTGAACTAGTTATCAAAGGATTAGAAGAAGCCAATAGTTTTTCCTTTTGCTTCTTTTTAGTGCTTCATTTAGAACAGATGTTCTTTCTTTTTATTTTGTTACCGTAAGTACTTTGAGAATGTTTATAGTATGGATACTATTGGACCAATTCTATTTGTTGAGGTGTTGCTGTATTGCTGATATTTTGATTGATAAAACCTATATGTTGGACTTGGTTTGAATGTACATGGAAGGATGGTTTGGCAGGATGGTGACTTTGTCTAGTTGGGAATCTCTCTAATGCATTTCTTAGCGTTTCTTGTTGTAACAATTTCTCTGTGCTCTCTCATGGCTTTTCCCCTGTTTCATGCTCTGTTCTTGTCGACTGAGTTATTTCTGTAAATTCCCATGACGTGTGTGAACTTTGTAACATGACTATAGTGAAGATGTGGTTCGTATAGATCAATTCCAGTGCTTTCTGTTGAGTATCATGTTGTTTTATTATGTTACTTGTATTCAACTCTGAAACTGTTTTTTCGGGATTGCGCATTACTGTCTGATTGTTATGAGGTCGATTTAGTTCTTAAGGGGGCATGAGATGAACTATCCTCCATGTATGTACTCTTCATTTTGATGAAATGAGATCTTCTTAATCCCTATTGTTGCCCATACTCTTCCTGCTATGCTTATTCTCGATCGCACTGGCCGATGATCAGCCGAGGCTCGAGCTCGTTTACAGCTGATCTTCGGCAGTTGCCATGGCCGGTGACTGGCTGGAATCAAAAGAAAAAAATAAAAATAAAAAAGAAATGAGAAATGAGAAAAAAGATAAAGATAAATAATTAAAAGAATTCGAAATATTAAGAAATTTTTTTAAAAAAATGTAATAAAGAAAAAAAATTAAAGAAGTTCGCGAGAGAACATCAAATTCAATTTTCCACACCAAACGGTGGAAAACATATTCGAGGTCATTTTCAAATTTCAGCCAAACATCGAAAAATAATATCATTTTCTTGAAAAATGACTTTAAAAAGTATTTTTCTGGAAATGTCATATTTTCCGCGAGCCAACTTTACCAACACTTTAAGCAAACTTACGGAAATGTCCACTTTGAGCCGTTGCTAGTTTTTTTTTTTTTTCATTTTTTCGAAAGGAGAGGTGCTAAGTTGCTAACGTGTCAACCACGTCAGCAATTTTAGCAAAAAATAAAATAAAATAAAAGAAGTTATGAAGCAAAACTGAAAGGTGGCGCCCGTGGCCATGGCCAAAAGGAAAATAGAAAGGAGGTGCTCGTCGAGTACAGAATGCTTACGGCCATGGCTGCTTCAACTTCGTCGACTTCAGGCCACGGTCGCTCGAGCTTCATCGACTTTAGGCCACGGCCACTAAAGCCGCTTCGTGCTTTCGACCACGGCCGCTCGAGTTTTGTCGAGCTAAGCCGTGCCGCTCCAACTTCCAAGCTTTATCAAGCTAAAGCAGTAGGCGTCGGAGCTTCGTCGAGCTCGACCATAGTTGCTCCAGCTCCCAAACTTCTTCAAGCTCGCGGCCATGGCCGTCTCCAAATCGCTGTCCCTTTCTTCTCTCTTCATTTATATGTCGGGAGAATTGATAAAAAAAAAAGTCTTAAATCTATTGCAATTGTATCAATTGAGTCCTAATTTTTTTTTGTCAATTGAGTCCTAAACTTTTTGCAATTATTCAAATTCAGTCCATTTAACGGTCGGCATTGATGTTACAAACTTTTAATAATAATTTAATATTTTTTAAATTGTTTTATATTTTTAAGATTTTTTTTTTTACTTTTTTTTTTGTTAGAGTCGGCAGGAGGCTGCCGGCCACCGGCGGCCTCCGTCGGCCCATGGGTAAGGGTTCGCGGTCAACCATCTACGACGAAGGCTTGCGACCCTCATCCATCGTCAAGAAAAAAATATTTCAGAAAAAATTTACAAAATTGGAAATATCTTAAAATATTATCAAAATTTTGCTACATCAGTGCCGGCCAGCCAAATAGACCGAATTGGAATAATTGCAAAAGGTATGACTCAATTAGCAAAAAATTCTGATTAAATTGGCACGATTGCAATAGATTTTGAATTTTTTTGGTAATTTTTCCTTTATATGTTTGTGTGGAGTCGATGCTCTTGGCAACTTAGGTTAGTAGCTGATAAAAAAAAAATAGAGATTGTATTACCAAAAGGAAAAACAAAAATAGACAGAGAATGTACGAAGATGCGCTAATTGATATCCCTTACGCCAAACATTGCAACACCAAATAATCAGTTTTATTTAACACTAAAACTGAGAAGATGAACTTTTGACAAGAATTACTTTTAGTCAACGTTTAACTGGAGAAGACCAACATTATTTATTTCGTGAATGAAGAAGATGAACTGTTGAACAATCATTATTAATAATGCATATTTTTTTTTTTCATGTTAATGAAGTGAAGAAGATGAACACTAAAACTCATTCGATTTTTATAAAGTAGTTATTCTTTTAATATTTTTTGTCCTTTTTCTTTTTTTAATTTTTAATTTTTTTTCTACAATGATACTTCTACATATTGGGCATCACATTGTTGCCACTTTTTAAACCGGGGGTATGTCGCCGACAAGTAGGTTATCGACAAGCACAGGTCGACAACACAGGAGCCGAAGCTCCGACAGGGGCTTTCGCGGCCTATCCATTTGATATACAAGGATGACCGGCTCCATGGATACTTTCCTCATTTTAACGTGCCGATATTGGCACGCCCTATCCACCCAATCGAGTGAAATATTTTTCTTTCCTTCAATTCAAGGAATATTCTCGATTTTTGCATTCCAAAATTCAGATGAAGCAATTTAAGGTCATACTCAGGACCGTATAAATCACTATTACTAATACAAATTTAATTTGTTGTTAACGAAGTGAAGAAGATGAACAGTAAAACTCGTTTGATTTTTATAAACTAATTGTCCTTTTAACAGTTTTTATCCTTTTTTCTTCATTTTTTTTTTTGCGGTGATACTTATTCTTGGTGGGCATCTAGGAAGCACTAACACTCTCCAATGATCTTTGAGTCATGTGGTGTCGTGTCTGACACCTTGACACTCTCTGACATGCGATCAACATGTGGTCAGCGCTCTAAAAATGCCAACGTCTCATGTGTCCAGCGTCGATACACCATTTCGACACACACAAAACATTAATTTTAAGCATTTTCAATAAATTAGGGGTCAAAATATAAATTTATCAAAAACATATATGATTACATCTTATATTCAAGCACTCCAAAATTAATATACCCGGCCAGTAAAAAAAAACTAATCGTGACTGATATATATATATATACACACACACACATCATGTATATTTAAAAAAATACATCAATATACAATGTGTCTCAACGTACCAGAATTCTATATTTTTTTAGAAATGACGTGTCGACGTGTCGCGTCGTGTCGTGTTTTGTCGTGTCGCATGTAGCGTGTCAGTGTCGATGCCACTTAGGTGGGCATCACATTAGTGCCACCTTTTGGTTAACCAATTTTTCATATTTTAGAACTTGATCACACTCTCCGAATATTTTAGAATTTTTACTAAGGTTTTTTTAACAAATTTCAGGTTACCGTCACTTTCTTCTCTGCTTTACCTTTCTAATGATTCTTTTACATTCTTTGAAAACAAAATTTGTGTAGTTTTTACACGATCCTCTCTACTGATGATTGGAACAACTATGCTCGTTCAGAAAGGGTAGAAATGAAAAATTCGGAGAAATTTTGAAATCTCGCATTCTCTTCATCCCCCCAAAGCCTTAAAATCTTCCTTATACTTCGAGCTAATTTTCATTCTCACCTCATCGGCTCCTCCTACCTCCCATCTCCGGCGACGTAATGCCACCGCTCATCGGCCTCAGGTTCAATATCGATCTCTAAGGTCATCTCAAATATGGGCCACCGAAGACTGAACGGACATTCGTAATAGTCTCTATAAACATATAATCCTCAATCATAATTTGACTAACTCTTGATTCAAAAGACAAGCCAGATAAAAAGTATGACCGAGCAGTACAATTTAGTTGCGCATCTTAAGAGCTTCCAATGGCACTCAATTTGCCAAATTAGGCGATTGGATTTCTAGATATTACGACTTTTAACAATTTCGGTATAAATGAGGTCAGACAAATAGCTTCTGACCCAAAAAAAAAAAAAAGTCAGACAAATTACTACGGCTTTCATAAATAGACGAGATTCGTAACCTTTCCGGTGCCTCGCAATAGCCTCGATTGGAGTTTTCTCGAGTGAGTTTAGAGCGCACATGATAACATTTCTGTTCCAGAATGAATTTTCGAAACAGAAATAGTTTTTTTCTATTTCTTTTTCTGGATGAGTTTTTGAGAAAAAAAAAAGCGTTTGATAACAGCATAGAATTTCTGATTCTGAAATAGAAATTTGTTTGACCGGGGCGGGGGCGGCCGAGGACCGGCAACCCGCGACAAGTGGCCGCGACCCACGGCGGGGGGCGAGGTGCCACTGACGGGGTTAGTCATCGACGAAGATTTCTATTTCTATTTCTATTTCTATTTCTCGAAAAAGTAATCTTTTTTTTTGTTTGTCATTTCTGTTTCAAATTTATTTTTAGAATAACTTTTTGTTTCATAAATAATTTTTTAGAATTGTGTTACCAAACGAGTTTCTATTCTAAATATATTTTAAAAATAGATTTTTGTTCCAAAAATAATTTTTAGTTAGTTGTCATGCACCCCTTATTATGACTTTTCACATTGATGGTCCGTCTAGTTGGATTCACAATAAACCACAAATCCCAACACTTATTAAGGAAATCGTGCCGTACTTGAGTCGGCTAGCTTTTCGTGAGCTTGAGAATCAATTTGGTAGGACATCTATCAAACTAGCTGTACTGTACTCCATCTCCATCAGCATTTGATCGAATTTTGCTTCAAAACAATTCTGCTTTTAATCCTCGTATTTTCACGCTTTCCTTTTTTTTTTTTCCTTCTAATCCAGTCTCGGTATTTTAAATTTTTCCAATCGAGTCCTTCTATTTTAAAGAATTTAGAAATCAAGTCCCCCCTACACCAAATTCAGCTAGTATGGCCGTTGGACGACGTCATTGTGTGACAGGAGTTTTAACTACACATTGAATGACATGTCAAAGAATGGTAGATTTGGATCATGAGCACGAGTTTGAGATTCTAGGCGAGACCAAGTTAGTTTCGCGTAATTATGCCGTGATGGTATGTGTCCAAAGGGCGTCAATTTGCGAATTTTTTGTTTTCAGACAAAAAATAGTCTACGATAAATGCGTCGTGAGGTACCATGAGATTTTTAGTGATATCAAGATTTTTACTTAGACGTCAGTCGCAACTATCCCACGCCCTGAACGTAATGCGGGCTAACTTTGATATATTTTAAATTTTGGTGGTATTCTAAATAAAACAATCAACCCAAAACATACCTTAAAAAACCACATACCCTAATAATCATTCCTTGGTTAAAAGAAATTCGAGAAAACTGTCACATCCAAACTTTTGACTTCTCAAGCTGCTTCATAAAAAACTGCCTAATAGCCCTTAGGATTGAGCATAATTGACCAACCGGACCAAAAATCACTCGAATCAGATCGAATCAGCCGGTTGGATCTGGTTCCCGGGGCTTGATGGTGGAATCGGACTGTCCTGATAGGATCGAATAATTTTTTTAAAATATAGACCGAAACCTAAACGCATACTCACTCGTACGCCTCTGTTTCCCTCTTTCACCGTCACACGATTCATGCCTTACCTTGGCCCTCTTTCACGCTCGAATGAACCGGAGTTTTTCTTGCAATATCTGAGGGAACTTGGGCTCCAACCAGTGGCTCTAACGTTGCCACTCCTGCGAATTCTTTCTTTCACTTGTCTTCAAAATTAGTTGCTCCAATTTCAATTCCGCTTCAACAACCCCTGATGCTAAGTTACTCCTGCCCGCTCAATCCCCTAAGGCTCAAAACTACCAGCCCCCTCGACCTTGTTGCCCAGATCGAACTCACACAATGCAGCGTCACCAAACAGATCCAATGGCTTCTGCTACAACCCATTCTCAAGGGGGTGCCCTGCATCTTCCAGAGTCCTACCCCTGCCAACCCTTGCATCATTGGAGTTGGGCAGCCAGTGGGTAATCGACAGATATGGCATGCCAACGCTCTGGTCTAAGTTCTCTAGGATCTCCTTGGACGAGGAGTTGAAGGTGGAGGACATAACTTGGGTCAGACACTCCTCCAAGGATCACCGGGTGGTGGCGGTGGTAATGCAGACTCTTTCCAGCTCATTGGCGCTCGAATCTTCGTCGAAGCAGCGATTCCAACAGTTCCATTAGACTGCCCAAGAACAGGATTAGACTGGTCGGTCTGGTCCAAAAACTAAGAACCGGTCCTTTCAGTCCGATTCCTAGTTTTAGGGTAGGACCGGATTGGTCTGGAAACCGATCACTCCTAATAGCCTCAGTGCTGATAATTAAAAATTCAGCACTTAATGGTATTAAGCTTGTTAGAAAACTCTGAAAGGCCAAAAAAAAAAAAGCAGACGGAGGACTGCGTTCTTTGTACTGTTATATCACTTACAAAAAGCTTTAGAATTTTAAGACATCACAACAAGATGTTAAGAAAATACATAGTCAATAGAGCAACCAGAATCCTAAAAGATGCCCTAAATCTGCGAAATTCTTCCCAAATGGAGGTATAGAATCGAATCTAGCACCAAAAAACAAGAAATGATGAATAGAAAAGAGTCTTCTTTTTATTGATTCACCGCTTCATAATAAAGGAGGCATAATTACGAATCCTGGATTCATATCGATACTGCAAACACTGCCTAGAGTAACACACTCCATGATCGCCTCAATCAATGTGAATCTGTTCCTAATCAGCATTATTGAAGATGGACACTTTGAACACAACATCATCTCTATCAACGAGCTCAAACACGCAGGCATTTCCTACACGCAAATGAGTTTCACTTGTAAATGCAGCCCAACCAGCAGAGAACAACACTCGGGCATCCTGCGGACATCTTATGAGCGTCACCGGCCATGACTTGTCTGTATATGTAAGAGCTGCAGTTTTCTTGTTTTCTTGAATATGGTGCTTGGCGAATTTAAGGGGAACCCGCTGCACATGAATAAACATTTGAACAACAAAGATATGCTATGTAAGCTGAACGAAGGACAATAATTTTTTTTTTTTTTTGGGTAAGGAGGAAGGACAATAATTTAAACATGCACTCCTGGAAAAAAAGCACACAAGGCCATATTTGCGACTTTCAGGGGCTTTATCCAACAGTCTTAAGAGGCTCATGAAAGCCATCCATCTTAACCTGCAACGTAAAGCATTTTCAAACAAATTACATAACATTAATTGCCATTTTAGATTAGTGCTCTATTCAAGTGACTATCCATCCTTTCATGCGGAAAATGATGGAGCAGATTGTCGAGGATATCCAACTGAATGGATAGTCCCGACCTAATAACAGCCTTTACTTCTGTTTTTTCTTCCTTTCTTCCTGATTCCGCTTTTCTCCACCACTGGAATGCCCCACGATTACTCAAAGAAAACTAACTCTTGTCATATGGTTCCCAATACAAACCAAATCAATCAGGGAAAACACAGAGGAAAAATTAGATAGAGATCGTAATCAAACTTGAGTTATAGCAGTGATGGATTAGGCTTGAGATTATACCATTCTCTTAAGATGAGACTGCTGTATCACCCTTTTGAAGAAGGGATACTCCGAATCAAATTCGCTGGCTAACTCAGGAGTAGGGACAGGCCTCAGAAGAGTAGGATCACGAAGTACTGGCTCAGAATGGCTCATTCTGCATCTAGACTGTTTCCTTCCACCTAGAGTTAAAATAAGTACTTTAAGCAACATTATTGGTGTGGATATTTCTTTAAAATTTTTTTTTGACAATATTTCTTTAATTGACTATGGAGACCTTTAGAATAGAACTCATGTCATGCCATAACCAGCCTAAAGTTTCACTTCAAGCCTCTGCCTGCACTTGCTGAAATTGTGAACTCCAAAAATAATATCATCTCTATCGATTAGTTCGGACACGCCAATGTGCATAGTAGTGATTTAAGCTCTCAATCTTACCACTCTGTGATGTTTAGTATAAGATGGCCAGATCACCACCTTTAAAAAAAGGAACTCTGAGTCAAATTCACTGGCCAATTCAAAACAGGGGAGAGGACACAAACTTGTACCAGGATGGCTCACTCTGCATCTAGACTGTCCATTCCCTTCTGTTCTTTGAAAAAATGAAATGTCTATATGACGATGGCACCAGTTCGAACTTTTCCATTATTTGATTTACTTACTATGAAAAGATTTAGCACATAATGGAAGTTAAAAGCGTCATGGAAATCAAGATCTAGATATGTTGACTAAACGAAAAATTCGCTTCCTTCACCTTAGAAGTTGTGACTACTCAACCACAAAGAGCATTACTGAAATCATGATGTTATCAGTCAACATCATCAACAAGCTTATCAAAAAGTTCCCGAGTACTTGAAAAAGATCTTACGAAGAAGAGAGCAACATAAAAAGAAACAAGACTTATAAAATTACCAGTCACACCTTTGAGATCTTGTGACGAGCAGCTTGGACTCAGCTGAGAACATGGCGAATGAGGTTCCACCCCCATTTTTTGATGAGGAGCAGAATCCTCCGAATCTGCAACATCTAACATACCCTCCCTCTTTGGCGAGATAAATCCACTGCTGAGGTTCGATAAGCCGCTCCACGAATAATTCATCTCTGAAGCACTCGTGTTGAATATCATCACGCAAAAAGTGGAGTTTCCCTTATATTTGAAAACCACGAGGTGACCAAGACCGATGGAGTAATGCTGCATAAATTCTCGCCACCCTTTCCACAACCAAGCTGTGCCGTGCTTACGTTTTTCTAGTCCTATAGTCCAGGTCGAACTGCCCGGAACCTTGAGTAGTACCAAGCTTGAGAGATCCTTTCCATATCTTCCGAAGAATTTTTTCGGTATTCCCTATTAAGGAAAACTCAAAAGTTATATGTCCAGGACACTAATTCATCAGAATTAGATCAAAAGCGCAGGGAAAAAAGGAAGAGGACTAAGCAAATTTAAAGTTCTGCAACATGGTCATGAAAGATTCGGTTTGCACACAAACAGGGTGTCGTCGGGCAACTAAGGATCGAGTTTTAGTTGTAGTTGCTTCATTTGACGAGAGAAAAGCTACAAAGACCCAACACCTTTCTCCACACTAACAAATACTCAATTCCAAGTTAAAGAACTGATTTTTATCTAGAATAATTCAAAATGAACACTTTTTTTTAGGGCTTTTGATTTTGACGTCTTTTCGCAAGATATGATAATATCGAAGCCCAACGCACAGAAAGATGTCCAGATTGAATGTACACAGCAAGAGCACGACAGTTCTAAACCAAGGCAGAAACTTTCGAGACATTGGAGCTGAATCATAAGAAAAAGACTACGAAAATGTGGGACTTACGAGCTTCCCAGATTGAAGGGTGTCGGAAAGAATGATCTTGAAGAAGTGAGGACTCTTAAGACGAGGTGCAGTCGCGATATGTGGCTTGACACCCCCATCTTCTCTCGGGCGACGCCGACGGCAAGCCATGTACGGTAGTGTCACCGGGGTCACTGAAGGAGGAGGTGGTGATGGTTTGTGCGATTTGCCTTTTCTGAGGCGTGCTTCTCATAAGTGAACAGGACAAAATAAGTCCACGTGGCAATATTTTAAGGAAAAAACAGTCCACGCGGAAATTTATTAAAAAAAGGGTTAGTATCGGAAAAACCTTTTATGGTATTAATCTTTAAAAAAATCAGTTTCAAGTAGAAAATTTTTATTAAATAAATCAATCTTAAAGTTTTTCTTTTTACGATCGAGGTGTCCGGACTCGCTTCACAGGCTCGAATATTCCTCGAGGAGGACTGGCCCAGTAAGAGTTAGCGGAACGCGGCCAGGAGATTCGAACCATCAACCTTTAATGAGAGGAAGAAGGGCACGATGTCAACCAACTACGCCATGCGAGGGTGGGTTCTTAAAGTTAATATAAGTAAAATAATAAATAACTGATTAAAAAAAGATGGTAATAGCGAAAACCTTTACCTCGCCGTGAGCAATGGCCGACAATGGGTGGGGGCTGGTCGGCAAGGGTCGTCAAGCCCCAGCCAGTGGCCATGAGGGCTTGCTAGCCCTCACCAGCGGTCGGCAAAAGTTGTTGGCTATTGACCGAGGCCAGGCAACCTCTCGATTGGCCCTCGTCGTTGCACCCCTTTTTTTTTTTTTTTTAAAACTTTATTATCTAGTTAGTTAGCTTATTTTTCAAAGGTTTTTTTTTTTCAGTACAAAAAAGTGAGCAAATTTCAGATAAAAGCGCTGGAGATTGTATTGTCATTTTGTAGATAAAAATGCTGAAGGCTTTGTTGCTATTTTTTAATTTTTTTTAGATTTTAAATTTTAAATTTTTTTTGTTTCGTTTTGTAGCTTATTTTTAGTATTACATGAAATTTTTGATTAATTTTTAGCTTTCTTAGTGCCGATTGAGATCCTCCGAAGAACCATATAGATGCCACATAAGATTTCCGGCAAAACTCCCTAGAGTAGATACTCAAATAATCATTAAAAAAATTGTCACTCAATTGATCTAAAAAAAATTATATCAAAGTGAGTGCCATACACAAACTTTGGCATTTGTGATATCCTTTTGCTAAAAAAATATTAAAATATTTATTTCCAGAAAAGGCATAAATATTCAGTACAAATTGAAAAATCCAAACGTCAATCCAATCCAAAGTAAAGAGGCATATGAAGCTAATATTTAATCAAATATAGCCTCCATTACTCCATTTCCATGAATCGGAAATTCTTTACCGTAAATCGTTCCTTCCCCGCGCATTGTGAAAAGTCATCTTATCAAATTGCAGCTGCAGATGCTCTGGCAAATGGCAATGCCTCTCTCTCTTTTTCAACCCTTAGTGAAATCCATCTTCTTACTGATCTCTTCCTCATGTTCCTTCTCCCATCAGTCTCCAGCTCAAATGTCACAATCCGATTGCAAACACCAGTACCACGTCCCAAGACTCGGATCAGCCTCGACGGCACGCATTTCGCTCGAATTAGGATGAATTCAGAAGCTTTCAGCTCCACGTTTATAGAGCGGGAGGGAAAAAAACCTCTTGAGAATTCAAATTTCAAAGTTATGACCTCGTCGCTAAGCTTGAGATTCACACTCGAGGAGTGACAAGAGAGAGAGCGATACCAAGTTCGGTGTGATTGGACGCAAAGAGCGATTGCAGCTTACGAGCCAAACAGGGGAGGGACGGGACGAGCTCGCGCTAGGCTGATAAGGCACCTTGCGTAGTTGCGTGTCCCTTGCTTGTGGCGGCAGCTTGCGACTAACCGCGAAAGAGGGAAAAAGTGGTAATTTTCCCCAGGAAAATTTTAGCCAAACAACAAAAAATGTTGTCATCTTCCGCTTCATCAAAAATATTGTCAAGAAAAGCAAAACAAACGGCCATGGCTACTCAAGCTCTAAGCTTTTGGCTGCCATGGGCACTCGTGCTCCAAGCTCCCAGTCGCAATGAGCACGAAACTTGACCGGCCGTGGCCATGGCCACAGCGATCACGTGACGACTGAGCAGAGTAGCGAGCAGACAGAGATAGGGACAAGTGATGGGGTAGAGAGGGGCGGCCGCGGTATTGGCCATATGTCGCCACTCACCTAAAAGCTCACAAGCTTGATTGACGCTCTGAGTATGCAACCAGAGAATAGGAAGACGTCAGCTTAGAATTAGTGGAAGATTTCAAAGGTGAGACCTCACCCTCAAGCCAAAATTTGTAAGAGTGAAGCCACTGAAAGCGAAAGCCGTCGCCGGCAATCCTCGTGAGGGTTAAGTAAGAGTAGCAGATAAGCAAACGAGAGTGACGCCATCATTTTGCTCTGTTGCAAGTTAATCCCTAAAGGAATTCACATTCTTGAAAGATACTAGCTAACATGGATCGAATGTGAACTCCAAACGTGGGGGACACACTCCTGAACATTTTCCTCCAAATCAAATTTTCAAAAAACACAAACTCAAAAAGCAACAACGCGCTCATTTTTCCAGACGGTAAACAAAAAAAAACAGAGCTCTGTCTGCTTGCTTTCTCTGCTCAGTCATCATGTTGAGGGGCCATAGCCTCGGCATGCTTCATGGATCGTAACTCTAGAAGCCATGGCAGTTGTGAGCTTCGTGGCTCGAAACTCCAACGGTCATGGCCGGGTAAAAAATTTATTTACCAAATTAGGTGAAGAAAAAAAAAATTACTGATTTGGGTCGCGTGCGGCACACGAGACCGAAACCGTAAGCTTGCGCGGCACTTGAAATGGCGCGCAAGTGGTTTTGTGCAGCACCCAATTTTTAAATTTCGACGAAATCTAGGACGAAAATTGGAAAAAAGCCCGCGTAGTGCCTCAGCTTCGTCAAGTAATGCCGCATGGAGCCCGTCATTATGGGGTATACGTATTTAGCCTCAGGCCAAAGCTTCGGTATTACTCCGCACCAGTCATTCCTCTCTAGCTCCTCGCAGGCCGCCTCGAGCCGCCGCGCGAGGGATGGGTTTGGGGACGCGATCCCCAGCACAGCCTGCCGCGTCCTCTCGACGGTGATCCTCAGGCTGAGCCCGCCGCCCCGGATGTCGCCGTAGATCTCCCGCCAGTGGTCTTCGAAGGCCCGGAAAACCTGGACGATGCTGTAGGCGAAGGTGGAGGTGATGAACATGATGCCGTCGGCGAAGTAGAGCCCGAGGAGGAGGTGGCAGTAGGTGGACTGCTTGTAGTCGCCGCTGGAGATGTCCTCCTCGGGGCTGCAGGTGAAGTACTTGATCTTCTCTTGCTTGATTTTGAACTCCTCGCCCGAGTAATAGTCGGTCGTGGCGGTCCCGGCCGTGAGGCCGCCTTTGGTCTTGGACTGCTTGCTGCTGTAGATGAATTCAAGAATCCTTCCTCCATCACCAACCGGGTATACCCTAAGTAACAGGTGAAGATAGAGCAAAACTTGCATAAGGAAAGAAGATTTTCTACTGTAGGAGAGAGAGAGTTCGAAACCTGGATCGATATGTTAAAATATATGACTCGAGTTTTGAGCCGAAGCAAAATTATGAATATTCCAAATCGAATATTTTATGGAAGTCCAAAATTAAGCAAAATATAATGTGTTGGATTTCTTTTGGCAAGAGGATAAGGTTTTGAAGGATTTTTTTTTCTTGGTTATATTTCTTGTTAGTGTTTCAATTGACGTTGAACTCTTGCTTTAAGATAATAACAATAAAAGAAAAGAAAAAGGGAAACTAAATCTTGCTTAAAGTTGGTCCATGAAAAGCACAAGAGGGAAGAAAAGATATTGACGTCGACAAGGATTCGGTCAACATTCTTTACTGAATGTATGGGTTCTTGGTAACGTGAGTTTGGTGCAGACGTTGAGAAGCAAAAGGCCTGGAAGCCCCGATTACGAGTGCTTGTTTGGAATTTCTTTTGTGAGTTCTTTGTTCGTGAAATTGCATCAATATCTTTTAGTGTTTTAGCCGGTTAAATTTTGAGGTTTGATTTGTATAATTCCTTAGTGAGATTGATAGATTATTTCGCTAGGAATTGAGAGTTAAACACTGTGTGCGTTATCGGATGCGACTGGAGCTGGGAAACACTGAGAGTGTGTTTGTGTAACTCGAGTGATCTGTAATCTCAGTGTATCACTCGTTCTATAGTGGAATTCGATGCTACTTTTTCCGTGAACGTAGATCTTTACGACCGAACCACGTACATATGATGTTCGATTTATTTTCTTATTTTGTCTATTTTTGTCGTTCGATCGCTTGGTTCCGCGCAATAGATATGCAGCTGCAATTCTGAAAATCTGAAGAGTGGTCTGCGAGCTATGGCGAGTGAAGAGTGGAAACCGGACAAGCTTTATCAGTATCCCACAGTCAATTCAATTGGAGACATCATTCATTGACCGAGCGGCACTTAAAAAAAAGTAAGAAAAAATTTGAAAGTGTCTTGCGCGGCATTCAGGAACAACGCGCAACCCATTGCGCGCCGGTTACAATGCCGCTCAATTGGCAATAGGCCGGTATTTTGACTGCCGCACGAGATCTAAATCTGTAAATATTTTTTTAATACCTAATTTTGTAAATATTTTTATTTTTAAAAACTAAATTGGAAAAAAAAACCCCTGTCTGTGGATTCAGATCGTCTAACCGTGCAATCTGAGCCGTCCATTTTTAGACGAATAGCCCATATTTCCTATTTTTATGGGGCAATTTTTAGAATTTTTTATATGTATTTTTATTAGTGATAATCTGGGCAATCCATTCACAACACGAATGGTCCAGATTGCAAGGTTAAGACCTAACTTTCTAAGGAAAGGTTAGGCTAGACATGGCCGGTTCCGATTCCTAAAAAAGCTGGAATCGAAACCGGCCCTTGAAGAGACGGTTCCGGTTCCGAACCGGCAGTTCCAGGCCCGGTTGAAGGAGCCGCCGGTTCAATTTGTCCATACCTTTTTTTTTATAATTTATTTGCAATATGAACAATTAAATTGAATGTAGTTGAGTGGTTTAGGATGCTTACTTCAACCAAAAGACCGAGTTTAAATCTCACTTCAAGCAATTATCATTTTCTTTATTTTTTTTTATTTTTTTTAAATGGCGGTTCGGAACCGGCCCGGAACCGCCGGTTCCAAAAAATGTGGAAGCCGGTTCGGGCCCGGACAACGGGCCGATTCTGGGACGGATTCGGGCCTGTTTCGGGTCCACGGACCCAAATGGCCATGTCTAGGTTAGGCGATCCCTTTCCCCTTTCTCTCTCTCTCTCTCTCTCTCTCTCTCTCTCTCTCTCTCTTTATTTTTATTTTTTTCAATATTGGCTGACCTTTTCTTTTTGCTTTAGTGGCGCCGTTCCTCCCACTGAATCCGGATCGTAGAAGGGCAGGCACCTGCCCTTGCGATCTGGGCCATCAGTTTTTACACGGACGGCCCAAATCTCCTATTTTTAATGGGCAACTTTTTGAATTTTTTGTTTTATGATTTTTTAGTAATAATTTAGGTCATCCATGCATAACACGGATGATCCGGATTCAAATGGCATGGCCTGCCCTTCTAAGGGAAGGCCAGACGATCCCTTCGACCTCCTACTATCTACTCTTTAGTCGGCTGATCTCCACTATCCATTTTTTAAGCCCAATTCAACCTTACAGTAACCAAGGAACACATAAAATCGAACCTGAATTTTGAATTTTTATAAAGTCAAAATAAAAAAAGGAATTGAAAGAAAAATGTAGACTATTTTTCTATATTTTTATGACCTCAAAAGCTATTTTTCTTGAATTTTAATGCATTTTTCTATTTTTCAAGAGTACTAAAAATGCGAAAAATATGACTTTTTTTGTCAAGAATAGTTCCTTAAGGTTGGCCAAGGCTACCAATGTTTAAAATTTTTCAACTTTTTATGGATTTTCTTATGAATTCTTTCCAAAACAAAAGGAAAAAAACTGA
This sequence comes from Rhodomyrtus psidioides, assembly GCA_021437785.1. NCBI lineage: Eukaryota > Viridiplantae > Streptophyta > Magnoliopsida > Myrtales > Myrtaceae > Rhodomyrtus > Rhodomyrtus psidioides. Next base: position 12,144,038 of record JAILYB010000003.1, on the reverse strand, counting down.
TCAAAAATCAAGTGTCAACGAGTAACCATCCGAAGATGACATAAAATCTACCTTTCCATCGCTACCCCCAAATTGAGAGAAATTATTTTTCTTCACTTCATCCTATGGAGTACTCCAAACGTTTTACATCCCATAGTCCAAATAAAGTAGTTTAATGACTTGCTTAGGTCTAATATCTACTAAAAAATTTAGACATAGATTGCTGTCACCAAATGAAAATATTTTTGATTGATTAATTATTTCAAACAATCAATTATAAGAAGATAATTTGCAAATCATCTATTTTTCGTAAAACAAATAGAGCCTAAATAATGTGAAAAGAGTCAAAGGTACGGAATCGAAACTAGCAATAAAAAAAAAACAAAACATGAACAGAAAAAAGTCTTCTTTTGATTAATTCGCCACTGCAGAATAAAGAAGACATAGTTAAGATTCCTGAATACATATCACAGCTGGGAACTTCCTAGAGTAAAATATTCCATGATCACTTCAATCAATGTGAATCTGCTACTCGAAGATGGATACTTTGAACACAACATTAGCCCTATCAATGAGCTCAAACACGCATTCATTTCCCACAAGCAAATGAGTTTCTCTTGCAAATGCAGCCCAACCAGCAGAAAAGTAGCCGCGGGTTTCCTGCTTATATATTAAGAGCTTCACCGGCCACGATCTGTCTAAATACCTAAGAGTTGCCGTTCCCTCGAATTCTTGAATATGTTGCCTGGTGAATCGACGGGGAACATGCTGCACATGAGTCAACGTTTGAACAACCAATGTATGCTGAAAGAAGGACAATAATGTAAGCATGCACTCTTGAAAAAAAAAAAAAAAAACCACACACACAAGGCCATATGTGCGAGTTTCTGGACCTTTAGCAATCTAGGATTAGGATCGGCATAATCGGACCCGCTTTTAGCATTAAGAGGCTCATGCAAGCCATCGATCTTATTCCGCAATGTAAAACATTTTCGAAAAAATGACTGCCAAATATTGCCACTTTAGGTTAGTACTCAATTCAACTGACTGTCCATCCTTTCACGCGGAAAGTGATGGAGCGGCTTGTCGAGGATATCCAAGTGAATGGATAGTCCCGACCTCGTAATTACAGCCTTTACTTCGGTTCTTCCTGATTCTGCATCACTCCACCACTGGAATGCCCACGATCACTCCAAGAAAAATAGCATGTCATATGGTTCCCAATACAGGCCAAATCAACCAGGGAAAACACAACACTGAGGGAAGATTAGATATAGATCGTAATCAAACTTGAGATATGACAGTGATGGATTAGGCTCGAGACTGTACCATTCCCTTAAAATGACACTGCTGTATCACCCGTTTGAAGAAGGGATGCTCCGAATCAAATTCACTGACTAAATCAGGAGTAGCGAGAGGCCTCGGAGGAGGAGGATCATGAAATACTGGGTCAGAATGGTTCATTCTGCATCTAAACCGTTTGTTCCTGCCTGGAGTCAAGAGGAGAACTTTAAGAGACATTATTGGTGCGAAAATTTCTGTAATTGACTATGAAGATCTTTAGCATAGAACTCATGCCATGCCATAAACAGCCTAAAGTTTCACTTCAAACAATGTAAATCAAGTTTCTACCTGCACTGCGGAAAACGTAGACTCTGAACACAATATCATCTCTATCAATTAGCTCGAACAAGCAGACATTTCCTACATGCAAGCGAGTTCCTCTCACAAAAGCCATCCAACCAGAAGAGAACGCCGCCCCACTAGGATAGCTACTAAGCTTCACCGGCCATGTTCTGTCTGAATGCCTAAGAGTCGCAATTTCCTTGATTTTTCGAATGTGCTGCATGATGAAACTACGAGGAGCATTCTGCGAAGACACATGTTTGAACAACCCATGCTTTGTAAAGAAAGACTGAGGAAGAATTCCCTCATGCAAGCAAGCAAGCAAAATGCAGATAGATATGGTAATTTGAATAACTCTCATCACTAGTCTTGACAGGACAAAAGTCAAAACATCAAAGTCTCTGCTCTTGGAATTAGCATGAAGGGTAGAGGATCTATGCCTTTCTAAACAAATGGAAATGAATAGATCCAAGGAAAACCCTATTTAGTTTCCTGCAGATCCAATCAGCTTAAGAAAAAAGCCAAAATAGTAATGAATTAAGCTCTCGATCTTACCACTATATCACGTTTAATATGAGATTGCCGGATCACCACCTTGAAAAAAGGATACTCCGAGTCAAATTTGCTAGCCAATTCAAAACTAGAGAGAGGCCGCGGACCTGTAGAACCACCAAAAACCGGCTTAGAATGGCTAGCTCTGCTTCTAGACTGTCCAACCCTGCCTGCTTTTAAAAAACAGTGAATTACTTAGATTACGCCAATTTGAAATTTTCATTAGTTGATTTACTTACCATTAACATATTTACCGCAGAATAGAAGAAACTACCGTCATGGAAATCAAGATTTAGATAAGTTGACCAAACGAAAAATTCGCTTCTCTTCACCTTAGAAGTTGTAAGTACTTAATCAGTTAACAAAAACAACCTTATCAAAAAGTTATCAAGTACTTAAAAAAAAAACTAGCAAAGGAAAGAGCTTCGTAAGAAAAAACAAGACTCATAAAATGACAAGACACACCTTCAAGATCTTGTGATGAGCAGCTTGGACTCGATTGGGAACATGGTGAGTGAGATTCGACCCTCATTTTTTGATGAGAAACATGTTCCTCCAAAACTTCAAGTTCTACCACATCCTCCCTCTTTGGCAAGATAAATCCACTCCCGAGGTTCGATATGCCGCTCGACGAATAATCTATCTCCGAAGCACTCTGATCGAATATTATCACGCAAAAAGTGGAATTCCCTTTATATTTGAAAACTACGATGTGACCATGATCAATGGAGTAATGCTGCATAAATTCTCGCCACCCTTTCCACAACCAAGCTGTGCCGTGCTTACGCTTTTCTAGTCCTATAGTCCAGGTCGAACTGCCCGGAACCTTGAGTAGTACCAAGCTTGAGAGATCCTTTCCATATCTTCCGAAGAATTTTTTCGGTATTCCCTATTAAGGAAAACTCAAAAGTTGTATGTCCAGGACACTAATTCATCAGAATTAGATCAAAAGCGCAGGGAAAAAAGGAAGAGGACTAAGCAAATTTAAAGTTCTGCAACATGGTCATGAAAGATTCGGTTTGCACACAAACAGGGTGTCGTCAGGCAACTAAGGATCGAGTTTTAGTTGTAGTTGCTTCATTTGACGAGAGAAAAGCTAATAAGACCCAACACCTTTCTCCACACTAACAAATCCTCAATTCCAAGTTAAAGAACTGATTTTTATCTAGAATGATTCAAAATGAACACTTTTTCTTCAGGGCTTTTGATTTTGCCGTCTTTTCGCAAGATATGTTAATATCGAAGCCCAACGCACAGAAAGATGTCCAGATTGAATGTACACAGCAAGAGCGCGACAGTTCTAAACCAAGGCAGAAACTTTCGAGACATTGGAGCTGAATCATAAGAAAAAGACTACGAAAATGTGGGACTTACGAGCTTCCCAGATTGAAGGGTGTCGGAAAGAATGATCTTGAAGAAGTGAGGACTCTTAAGACGAGGTGCAGTCGCGATATGTGGCTTGACACCTCCATCTTCTCTCGGGCGACGCCGACGGCAAGCCATGTACGGTAGTGTCACCGGGGTCACTGAAGGAGGAGGTGGTCGAGGTGGTGGTTTGTGCGATTTTGCTTTGTGTTTTGAGCAACCTTGTCACTTTCCCGGACATTTATGACCCGGAGATTTTTCGCTGTGAACTGTTCCTTACACCGTGTTTGGGTAGGATCCGGATCCCATGACATACTGGTGACTGACTTTTAAATCCAGCCGTTTATTCGCATCCGACGAACGAGATTCGGCCACGTCATCTCTGAGGGGCAGCTCAAATTTTGGAACACGCGGGGCTTATCTTTCTCTCTCCGGTCGCCCTCTCTCTCCTTCACCAAAAGACGAAGGTGACGCCATTCCCCCTCTGTGCTCTCTCCCTCCCACAGAAATCCCAAAATCGACACCGGTGATGGTGATTCTCTCCCTCCCATCCAAATCAACGCTCGACGCTCTGGGGTTTGGCGGCGACGGCCGTTCTCTCCCTTGCACCCAAATCCACGCCCGACGCCCAAAACCCAGCAGAGACGGTGCCCTGCTCCTGCGCTCTCTCCCCAAATCGAATGGTCCGACGAATGCGGCCTCCGCATCCGCCTCGTCCTTTGCCTCCCCCGCCAAATCGACTGGTATCGAGTAAGAAAAACATGTTCTTTTTGCCTTTTGCTTCTTTGCTTGTGTGTTTGGCTGAATCGACATGTTTGGCTAGTAGTAAGATTTTCTGTAGGACTTTGATGACTGCATGATGAAATGGCCTGGACTGGCCGTTATTGTCTCCTTTGAACAGTTTTTTCATGCCGAGATGTACAAGCACTTAAACCGATTCTTTGTCACTGGATTTTGGGTTGTCCTCGGTTTCTCTTTTTTATGTTGAAGCATTCCTGTTGGAAATTCGAAGCAGTTGAAACTGCTGCAAAAATTGCCGGTTGAATTGTTTGTCTCGCATATTAGATTACAATCTCTATTGGGAGCAATCTAGACATTAATTGATTAGTTGAGGGACTGCCTAGTTAGCTTAGCATTCATCAACTACAAAGTTTTGGAGCCCTTTACCTATCAAGCATTGATATGCAAGCAGCATAAACATCTTAGTATCCTGGAAATGTATGTCACTGAATTTTGTGTTGTCCTGAATAGTGAGAAGGATGCCATCAAGGTGAGCACTTTTCAGTTAGATTTTCTCGTTACTATGAGTGCATCTTGATCATTTCTTCTTAGTATGTTTCTCTGTTGGGGCGATGATTGTTAGTGAGACATGGCTTGGAGTCAAAGTTGTTACCCAGAATCCATAGGTCTTTTGTTATGCATTCTGTGATGGTCGATGCCCGGCATTGATTAATTGGTTGCTGATAATGGCATTGTCGATGACTCTGGTTTTCCAGTTATGGATGGTGGCTGATGGTCGAGGCCTACAGGTGGCTGAGAGTATACGTGTTCATAAGTTGAACTTTTGGTATATTAATTGTGGTTGAAGAGTGTTCAGATTCTGTCGTTGTCCGTTGTTGTCTTGTTTATCTATTATAGCCATTGAACTCCTTTTCTAGATTGTTGGATGTTTTTACTGCTTCTGGTGTAGATTTGTGTGAGCCCTTGTTCTTGTCCTTTTGGCTGGTAAAACAAAGGCAATGAAGATCTTGATCATCATGAATTATCAGATCTTCTGGAGTTGGGTTGTGATTCAATTGGAGATAGAGCAGCTCGTCTTGGGTTGTGAAGGAAACATGTTGCCTTTTCCCCCAATACCACCCAAAAAAGAAAAAAGAAAAAATCAACCCAGTCGCTCAATTATATATCATTTGGGAAGGACCAGGTCGGGTCAATTACAGTCCAATAATGATTGGGGTCGGATCAGGCATCATGGAAACTGGATACTATCATATCAATAGAAAAGTTGCAATTCAAACCCGGGAGCCAGACCAAACTCTGAGACTATAGTGTATTATTGTAGTAATTTTTCTGCTGATTGTCTTCTCTGGGTGTAATCCTGTTATCTTTGGGTTGTAATTCTGTCTAATTCTTGTACTGTACAATCAACTTCATTATAAGCCTGTCTTCATGGGAGTTAGTTGTATTCGAATGGACCATCTTGCTTTAAGAAATGTTTGTATAGCCATTACTTAGATTGCACTTTGTTTACCAGTGAAAAAAGGCAAAATACAGCTTGTTGAGATTTCTTTTACTGATTGTACTTGTTTCTCATGTATACTGTGTGACTTGTATTCTTTTGGATAATTTTCTTGTGATGATAGAAATATTAAGTATAATTCTTGTGTGTCCATCATCCTTTATTTTAGCAGTTGAGTTTGATAGTTGTTAATCCTTTTTATCTCTTGGTGACGCAGTGAACGATTTGACGAGTCAAAGGACAATTGGTAAGGCATTTTTCGAGCCGGCGACGCTCATTGGAGCGAGTATTCTTCAAGATTACCTCCGTCGTCTATTTGAAAGGAAGCTTGGGATGTCGCGAATTTGTTCTCATTGAGTCGTATAAGCAATTGAATGATTTGCCGGATATTTGTGCTTCTTCAACATAAGAGCACACATCTTTCCACTCTTTACCGGACATGTACAGAAATTGATCTAGTGGGAGATTTTTGTTTGCCTTTAGAACGAGTGATGGATTGATTGTTCGGATTAATCTATTATATATTAGAAAGTATAAAAACTTATGCTTCTTCGATCTTAGCATATTCGATGGAGTCTTCCTTTGTGTTTTTTAATTTTTCGTGGACATCGCTACTGGATTTTAGATACCTCTTGTAATATTATCTATGACAGATTCAAGCATGTTGATGTGGATGGTTTATATAGCTTTACCTTTGCGGTAACTAAAGGCAACTTATTAAATATGTCGTGCAAGGTTTGGTTGGTTGGTTGCTTAGCCCGGACCGCATCTCAACATTTGTCTGGATTGTGATGCTGCATATTTTTTTGTCCCTGTGATAGTTACCTCACCAAAATAATTGTTATTTGGGTAGCACTGTTCATACTGGAGTTTGATGTCGTGGACACTCGTTCCTGCGTTCACTTCATATTTGGATGCCTTACTTTGCTGGTGGTAGAAATTAGTACACTACAACATTTTCAGTTGGCTAACTATAAGACCATTTCTTAAAAATTGTAAGGTGTCTCCTTATGCATTTGCTTATATCATGATGCAAAATGCGGATAGGAAGTGAGACAGCATATAGTAAATTCAGCATTGTACCCTTGTTCATGTAGCCAACAAGCGAGGAAGTCCTAGTCGCCACATTTTCGCCTTTGGCTACTTGGCACAACAGTGTCATCAGATTCAACACAACTGCATGCTCAACTATATATCCATCCATAGCAGTTGAGGAAAAATTAGAAAAAGAAAGTTCACGAAAAGAAAATGCGATTGTGTTCATTACAGCTAGCAAAATTACAAGTTCGAACCATCAACTTTCTCCGAACTAAAACAAAAAATAATAGACAAACAAAAACTAGCAAGACATTTAAACGGTGCACATTATGCCTCAATCCATGCACATTCTCATCAGTCTTCTTGAGTTCATCTTTCAAATGCTCAAGCAAATACTTAATGTTTCTTATTTGATGTTGTCTTCAAGTATCGCAGGCGGAGCCTTCGTGATAGAAGGCAAACATCAAGAAAAAAAAGTCACACGTTCTGCCTTCACAATTATAGTAGAGCTTCTGTCTGTTTCTCGTAGATTTCAATATTCTCACGGCAGCATGCTTACCACACTTACACCTTTTATTGAAAGATTAATCCACTCTAACCACTCTCGTTCATACTAAATGAAGACATCATATACCTGCAAGATAAAAATTATATTAAAATTTTGTTAAAATGTCATACAATGTGCTCGCATTCCGCAAAAAAAAAAAAAAAGAGGAATGTAAAATATTACATGTTTGGTGTTTGCCTCAACAAAAATTGAACTAAATAAATACTTAATTCTACATAATAAATGCCAGGAAGCATCGTTTTGCCAGTCATAGTCGTGCCCATCATCAGTTTATTGGCCATATCTACCACTGGAAGTTCACCAGCGCCATATTTCTCCAAAAACCAACAGAATAGCCTGAACTACAAAACACCTGATCGGAATAAATTACTAAGCTGCCAAACAGCAAAGAGAAGCAATGGCAATTGAATAAGTTCAGTACCGAGTACGAGGATCCAAATAAAACATTCCAATCTGGAGATGAATGGGCGATTCATCTATATGTACATATGGGAACATATATGCTCAGTTTATGACATTTGAAGTTCACTTGCTATGGGAATATCATAGATATGAAGGCATACATTTCTAGGATACTAAGATATTTATGCTGTTCAATGATTGATAGGTAAAGGGCTCCAAAACTTTGTAGTTGATGAATGCTAAGCTAACTAGGCAGTCCCTCAACTAATCAATTAATGTCTAGATTGCTCCCAATAGAGATTGTAATCTAATATGCGAGACAAACAATTCAACCGGCAATTTTTGCAGCAGTTTCATCTGCCTCGAATTTCCAACAGGAATGCTTCAACATAAAAAAGAGAAACCGAGGACAACCCAAAATCCAGTGACAAAGAATCGGTTTAAGTGCTTATGCATCTCAGCATGAAAAAACTGTTCAAAGGAGACAATAACGGCCAGTCCAGGCCATTTCACCATGCAGTCATCAAAGTCCTACAGAAAATTTTACTACTAGCCAAACATGTCGATTCAGCCAAACGCACAAGCAAAGAAGCAAAAGGCAAAAAGAACATGTTTTTCTTACTCGATACCAGTCGATTTGGCGGGGGAGGCAAAGGACGAGGCGGATGCGGAGGCCGCATTCGTCGGACCATTCGATTTGGGGAGAGAGCGCAGGAGCAGGGCACCGTCTCTGCTGGGTTTTGGGCGTCGGGCGTGGATTTGGGTGCAAGGGAGAGAACGGCCGTCGCCGCCAAACCCCAGAGCGTCGAGCGTTGATTTGGGTGGGAGGGAGAGAATCACCATCACCGGTGTCGATTTTGGGATTTCTGTGGGAGGGAGAGAGCATAGAGGGGAATGGCGTCATCTTCGTCTTTTGGTGAAGAGAGAGAGGGCGACCGGAGAGAGAAAGATAAGCCCCGCCCCGCATGTTTCAAAATTTGAGCTGCCCCTCAGAGATGACGTGGCCGAATCTCGTTCGTCGGATGCGAATAAACGGCCGGATTTAAAAGTCAGTCACCCATGACATACTACAAGTATGTCATGGGATCCGGATCCGTTTGGGTAAGAGTCCTCACGCTGGATCCCCTGCATGTAAGGTAAGGGATTTAAAAGGGGAAAGATCCAATGACCCAAAAATTAAGATCCCTTGCCTTAAAGGCAGGGGTCCGAGTCCAAGAGTCCTCTCGTCATATACAGGGCTACAGCCACGGATCGCCTAACCTTAAGGTTAGGTGCCTACCTTGAGGTTTGGATCATTCATTTTTAGACGGGCAACTTAGATTTTTTATTTTTAAAAGGTAATTTTTTAAATTATATATATATATTTATTAGTAATAATCTGAGCCGTCCATTCATAATACGGACGACTCGGATTTCAAGGCCATGACCTAACCTTCTGAGGAAAGGTTAGGCGATCCATTTCCGCAGGCCACATTCTCGATCTTCATTTGGTAGAAACTGGGTGGGGATTTCCTACCATGAAAATCCCCACACATTGAAATCCATACCCTTCATTTGGGTGGGCTCTCCTATGTGAAGGGTGGCGATTTCAATGATCTCCTACCATTATGAAACTGGGTGGAGATTTCCTGTAAACGTTTTTTTTTAATTGATAAGTTATAAACACGAATATCATGCAAATTTATTTTCAAGTAAATTGAGATGCGAGTCATTTTCACATCTACAGCTCTCCAATCAAAAGGAGTGGTTAGAGACTTCCCCGATAAAAAAAAATTGGAGGAAAACATGACTCGGAGATGACGGACATCTTTGAAGCCTACCTTAGTTCTTCAATCTATAAATGAGAAGGCTCTACCAAAAAGGCAAAAACCTCAATACTAAGGCTTAGTTTGTTTCACGAAAAATAAATAATTTAAAAAATATTTTCTTAAAAAAAATTATTTTCGTCATTCATGAAAAATTTTAAACATCAATTGTTGTCGACAAAAAAAAAAAACTCACTAACTAATTATTTCAAGCACGGCGAACTATCATTTGACTTTGGGAAACAAATGGAGCCTAACAAGAAATTGATCTGTTTTTAACTCCACATCTTCCGCCTCCACAACATCTTCCGTTTCTGGTGAGAGAAGTTCATTTCCAAGGTTTAATACTTTACCGCTGCTCGACAAATAATCTTATCCATAACACTTTCATTGAATGTTGTATCAATGGGCGAAAAGTGAAGTTCCCTTTATGTTTGAATGCAATTTGTTCCCCCATGACAAATTTATTTAAGACTAATTTTTTTTTTTTACTATAAATTATCTTAAACTGATACACTTGTGATAAATTTACCCCAAAATAATTTTTTGACCATCAAAGACCCTAAAATTGATAACAAAAAACTCCAAATCGATACACTTATGAATTTTTTTTTCTACATTAATTTATGTTAACTTGCATCAACACCACGAAAACCCTAAACTGATACACATGTAGCAGACAGAAGGTAAAAAAATTCAAACCGGTACTTCCGTCAACTGTTACGTGTCATTTAACTCAGCAATTTGACCATTTAACTTAAGGTAAACTAATGTAGGGTAAATCTATCACAAATGTACAAGTTTGGAATTTTTTGTGATATTAATCTTTTTTTTTTCAATTTTACTAGGCACCTAGCCACATACCTAAATAGTGGCATTTCTTCTTATTGAACTTTTTTCTGCAATTAACGCTATAAAGCTTGTTCGATAACTCTGACTAATTTTGACTTGAAAGATTCAATTAAGCTAGGAATTGACTTATCTAACTCGTAAAAAATGGGCTCAATAATTCATTCGGTAGAAAAAATAATTGATGGTAGTCAGAATCTTGTGAACCATATAGTTAGTACCTATCAATTATGGTCGCCCCTTCTATGTTTGGAAAGATGCTCATGCTATAGATATTTAGCGACTGTCATAACTTTTTCTTTCTATTTTAACACTTCAAATTAAATTCTTAAGTTGTCAGCACCGATTCCACAATTTTGCTGGATAGGCCTAAAATGCACATGACCTCCAATTTGAGATTACTTAGTATTTGAAGCATAATCCGATCAGGAATCCATGCAACTTTCTCAACTTTTTCTCTTTCCATTTAGCCATTTAGCCATAAAACAATATAAGTATACTACTAGAAGGCGAGGAATGCAAAAAAAAAAAAAAAAATTAGCTTCTTTCTAGTAAGATTTGATTCGAAACTATTATACCTCTAAGGTCCAATTTTGAAACAATTTCAGAGGTTTTCCCTAACTTCGTCCGTGTCAACAAATAATTCGAAATGCCTCGACTCTAAACCTCTGAGGTCAGTCGAGCAGCCAGAAACCTTCAAGAAGCGCCAAATCTGAGGCATTCTTCCCAAAATGGAAACTAAAGATCCGAAACTACCGACCAAAAAACAAGAAAACATTGACACACAAAGAGTCTCCTTTTCACCGATTCGCCATTGCTGGATGGAGGACATACAATTAGGAATCCTGCATTTATATTGATGCTGCGAACCGCCTATAGTAACACGTCCCGCGATCACCTCAATCGCTGTGAATCTGGCCCCTATCACCGTTACCGAAGATGGAGACTCTAAACACAGTATCTTCCCTATCAATGAGCTCAAACACGCAGGCATCTCCTACGCACAAATGAGTTTCTGTTGCAAATGCAGACCAACCGGCAGAGAACGACGCTAGCTTATTCTTCCATGTTAATAGCTTCACCGGCCACGATCTGTCTGAATACCAAAGAGTTGCCATTCCCTTGTTTTCTTGAATGTGTTGCCTGATGAATAGATCGGGAACAGCCTGCAAATGCGTACATGTTTGAACAACCAATCTATGCTGAAAGGAGGACAATGATGTAAGCAAACACTCTTCGGGAAAAAAGCACACAAGGCCATATATGCGAGTTTCAGGAGCTCTAATCTGACAGTCTTAAGAGGCTCGTTAAGGCCATCGATCTTAACCTACAAATGACTGCCCATTAATTGCCATCTTAGGTAAGTAGTCGATTCAAGTGACTGTCCATCCTTTCCCTTGGATAGGGATGGAGCAGCTTGTCGAGGATATCCAAGTGAATGGATAGTCCCGACCTGATTACTGTCTTTTACTTCTGTTTTTTCTACTCCTCTTTTTCCTGATTCCGCTTACTCCACCAAGGGATGCCCCTCGATCACTCTCGAAGAAAAGTATCATGTCATATGGTTTCCAATACAAACCAAATCAACTGGGGAAAACACAATATTGAGGCAAGATTCAGATGGCAATCGTAATCCGAACTAGGGATGTGGCAATGATGGATTAGGCTCAAAGATTGTACCAGTTTTTTCAAATGACCCCGCCGTATCACCAGTTTGAAGAAAGGATGCTTGGAATCAAATTTTCTGGCTAATTCAGGAGTAGTGAGAGGCCTCAGAGGAGCAGGATCACGAAATACCAGCTCAAGATGGTTCCCGTTGCATTTAGGCCGTTTGTACCTGCCTGGAGTTAAAATGAGAAATTCAAGAGACGTTATGTGAGTGAATGTTTCTTAGGCCATAACTAGCCTAAAGTTTCACTTCAAACAACGTAAATCAAGTACCTAACTGCACTATTGAAAATGTGGACTCTGAACACAACATCATGCCTATCAATTAGCTCGAACACGCAGACATTTCCTACGAGCAAGCGAGTTTCTCTCACAAATGCGTCCCAACCAGAAGAGAACGTCGCCCCCCAGACTGAATGTGGATAACTCCTAAGCTTCACCGGCCACGACTTGTCTGAATGCCTAAGAGTCGCGATTTCCTTGATTTCCAGAATATGCTGCATGACGAACTTACGAGGAACATACTGCCCAAGCACATGTTTGAACAACCCATGCTTGGTAAAGAAAGAACCCAGCAAGCAAAATGTAAATTGATACGGTAGTCAACAGTCTTAACAGGACAAAAGTAGAAAACTCAAAGTTTCTGCTCATAGAACTTTTCCTTTCATACAAATACCGAAGAACATAGGAAAAAGCTATGTAGTTTCCTACAGAAATCCAATCAGCTTAGGAAAAAAGCCAGAACAGTGATGAGTTAAGCTCTCGATCTCACCACTTTATGCTTATTATAAGATGGCCGCATCACCACCTTGAAAAAAGGATAATCTGATTAAAATTCGCTAGCCAATTCGAAACTAGAGAGAGGCCACAGACTCGTAGAATCACCAGAAACCAGCTTAGAATGGCTATCTCTGCTTTTAGAATGTCCGACCCCGTCTGTTCTTTAAACACAAATATTTAGATTAAGCCAATTCGAACTTTTCTTCAGTTGATTTACTGAACATATTTAGCACAGAATGGAAGAAAAAACCGTCATGGAAATCAAGATCTCAATAAGTTGACGAATTGAAAAATCGCTTCCCTTCACTTCAGAAGTTGTAACTACTTAACCACAATAAACAAGCTTATCAAGAAATTCTCAAGTGCATGAAATGGAACTAACAAAGCAGAGAGCGCTGTAAGAAGAAACATGACTCATAAAACGACAAGTCACACCTTCGAGATCTTGAGACGAGCAGCTTGGACTCGGCTGAGAACATGAAGAATGAGGTTCGACACTCATTTTTTGACGAGGAGCGGAATCCACGGAATCTCCAATTTCTACCACATCCTCCCTTTCTGGCAATATAAATCCACTCGCAATGTTCGATATGCTGCTCGACAAGTAATTGATCTCTGAAGCGCTATAATCAAATATCGTCACGCGAAAAGTGGAGTTCCCTTTATATTTGAAAACTGTGAGGTGACCTTCACCAATGGAGTAATGCTGCATAAATTCTCGCCACCCTTTCCACAACCAAACCGCGTCCTCATTTTCCTTTTCTATTCCTATAGTCCAAGTCGAACTGCCAGGAACCTTGAGTAGCGCCAAGCTTGAGAGATCCTTTCCATATCTTGCTAAGAATTTTTTCGGAATTCCCTATTAAGGAAAACTCAAAAGTCATAGGTCCAGGACTCGAATTCATCAAAATTAGATCGAAATTGCAGGTAAGAAAAGGTGGAGCAGTAGGAGCACCGAGCAAAATTTAAGTTCTGCAACAGGGCGATGAAAGATCGTTTTGCACACAAGCAGGGTGTAATCGGGCAAGCAAGGATTGAGTTCTAGTCATAGCTGCTTCCTTTGACGAGAGATAAGCTAAAGAGACCCAGCACCTTTGTCCCCACTATCCTTAGCCAACCAATCCACAGTTCCAACCTAAAGAACTGAATTTTATCGGAAATGATTCAAAATAAAGCACTTTTTCTTCAGGGTTTTTGTTCTTTCCTTCTTTTCGCACGAGGGCGACAGTTCTAGACCAAGACAGAAACTCTCGCGACACCAGAGTTGAATCATATGAAAACAGACTGTCTGGAAATGTGGTACTTACGAGCTTCCCAGATTGAAGGGTGTCGGAGAGAATGATCTTGAAGAAGTGAGGACTCTCAAGACGACGTCCAGTCGCGACATCTGGCTCGACACCTTCATTCCCTCTCGGGCGACGACGGCCGCAAGCCATGTCCAGTTGTGTCACAGGGGAAAGGGTCGCTGAAGGAGGAAGAGGAGGAGAAGAAGCAGGTCGTTCGTGCGATTTGCCAGTCCAACGTACTCTCAATTTTTTTTTTTCCAAATAAAAATCCGAAAGTAATCTTTATTTTAAATAAAGCTTTAAAGTGAAACAGTGTGACTATTTTTGGTTTACTTTACCAAACACCAAGAGCCACCACTCGCGACTCTCTCTCCCGGATATGTTTATTTTACCTTTCTTAATTTAAAAAAAATAGAAAACAAAAAAATAATAATAAAAAGACAAAAAAAGTAAACGAAAAAAACACCTTTGAGGTTGACTATTTTTTTAGATTACATGGTAAGTTAAAAACACAAGTATCACGCACATTAATTTTCCAGTAAATTGACATGAGGGTGATTTTCATATTTGTAACTCTCCAGTTGTAAGATGTGGTGGTCGAAGCTCGAAGCCGAAGGACTTCCTCCATCATGACCCCAAGATGACGGGCATGGCATCCTTTGGAGCCTAACTTTATATTTGGTGTATAAGGATACCTGAATTACTGAGATATGATTTGGTGCATAAGCCGATGAGCGAGATCATTCAATAATACTCCATAAACAGTCACATGATGCTCTTTAGCCAACCAACACTGCCAAAAACTTCAACACCGACAAGAAGAAAACAACTTCTCACTAGATAAAACGAGGCATGAACTAATGTTAGCTAATTAGTTTCTCGAGCGGCCCCCTCGGCGACGTAAACAGCACAAAGCACGGCACTTCCGTGGTTCATCTCAATCGATGCAAATCGCTCCTTCATTTGCTTTCCTGAAGATGGAGACTTTGAACATTATATTGTTCCTATCAACCAACTCGAACATGCAGACATCTCCTTCGCGCAAGCAAGCTTCTCTTGCGAACGTGGACCAACCGGCTGTCAAGCATGCAATGCCGAAGCGCCGATAGCCCATAAGCTTCACCTCCCATGATCTGCCGGAACTAACAAGAGTGGCCATACGCTGGCCTTCCCCAATGTATGTCTTTATGAACTCCCAGGGAAGGTTCTGCTCACAGATAGTAATTTGATGACCAACCAATGTATGATGGAAAACGAGCATAACATAAGCAAGCAAATTCATGAGCAAAGCATAGAATATAGCTCTGGCTTTACCACTTTTCCGTTGAAATGATTTGGTAACATCACGACATGGAAAAACGGGTACTCTGATTCAAATTTGCAAGCTTTTTCATGAGCAGTGACGGGACTCGGACATGGAGGAGAACCGTGAAAAGCTCGCTCCGAGGAGCTCCCCGGCATTGAGACCGTTTGATTTTGATCCGACCTGCATTACAAAGAGGAGGATTGTCATAAGCACGGGCATGTAAGTTTTCACGGACGGACCGTGAAAGAATTCAACATGGATCGCAACTTGATAGGTTTCATGCTCTTCCCAGAAGATATGACCAAGTAGAATTCCCACCTCCCAAATGATTTATATCATCAATAAAAAAACCAACAGTTTCTTAGAAAGTTCTTTCTAGGATTTGAATGCAGATTAAGAATAGGAAGAACGTCAGCAAGAACGTAACTTATAAAGCAGCAAGTGACAGACACCTCCAAATTAAGATTTGAATGTGGCACCATCAACGACATCGACTGTGCATTTGAATTACTATGAACTTCACGAACCATACAGAAAATTCTTCATCTTTGAAGTTGCATAATTAAGAAAAAAAAAATAGAAAAAATATGAGCTCTTTTATGGATTCAACAGTACTGAACTGAACAAAAGACTCAACTAGGAATTCTGAATTCCTAGGTGATATGGAGTCTATGGACAGCACAAAGCGACACTGCTAGTGTTCATCTCATCCACATAAATCGGGTCCCTTACCATCATTTCTGAAAATGGAGACTCGGAACACGATGTCATCCCGGTCAATGAGTTCAAACACGACGGCATCTCTTAATCGAAGACCAGTTTCTCTTACGAATGAGGACCAACCGGTAGAGAGAATTGCCGTTCCTCTGTGTTCATAAATCCTCAGCTTCACTTGCCAGGATCTGTTTGAGTTCCTAAGAGTCGCAACTTCCTTGTTCTTTTGAACATGTTTCCTGAAGAATTCACATGGAATGCCCTGCGCAGAAGGTGTTTTGGAACAACCAATATATGAGTAAGACAAGAGATAAGATAAGGATACAGTCACAAGAGAAACATGCACGAGATGTGAATTTATGATAGAAATTGCTGGTTTCGGGAGCTTTGACCAATCGTTTCTATTTTTTCTAACAAGTTATCAATCAGGACAAACCTGCAATTTTGCGTCTAAATGTCAAAGACATATGCTCCTTGTAAAAAACTGAAGCCATTCCGTCTAGTTATAGATATGATTCAAATTTAATTTGACTGTACTATATGAACACTTCAAGGAGAATACCATGTCATGTGGTTCCCCACACAAACTAAATCAACTTGGTAAGCACTAGAACATAAGACAAAGTACGAACAGCGATCAAATTTGAACTCGGTAAACGCCACTGATGAATAGAGCTGGAGATCTTACCAAATAACTCCGAACATAAGCAGGCTGCATCAACAATTTGAAAAATGGATAGTCCGATTCGAATTCGCTGGCTAATTCAAGAGCAGTGAGAGAAGTTGGACCTATAGAACCACGGAAAACCAGCTCAAGATGACATTTTGCATATGTAATATATTTCAAAGTAAAGATAACTTGATGCAGTAGATTTGTCATCACCTTCATCTTAGAGGTAACTAAACTAACTGCATTGTCCACATACTTTATCAATCAACACATAAAGAAAGCTTATTGAAAACACTCTGAAGAAATCACACTCGAAGACAACTGAGGAAAGAGAGATATGCCGAGAAGGTACATGATGGAGAACCACAAGTCACACCTCCAAATTCTCGTGACGAGCCGTTTGAATTTGGCCAAGGACGAGGCATGAGCCCCCTCCGAATCTTCGATTTTCACGACATTTCCCACTTTTCGAGTGACGAGTTCGCCCTCAGGGGTCGTTGCTGCGTGACTTTCGACGCTCAAGGGATAATCAATCTCTGAAGCACTCTTATCGAATATTATCACATGGAAAACAGAGTCCCCTTCATATCTGAAGACTATGAAATGACCATGACCGATCGAGTAATGCTCCATGAACTCTCGCCACCCTCTCCACAACCAAACCACGTCATTATCACTTTTTTCTAGCTTCACAGGCCAGGTTGAACCACCTGCAACTTTGAGAAGCACCAGACCCGAGAGATCTTTTCCATGTCTTCTTAAGAAGCTCTTTGGGATTCCGTGCAATGAAAACACGTGGTGAATCCATAGAACTTGTACGAAGCTAAATTTCAAGACGCCAGAAGAGAAGCAGAGCGGGGAAAAACAGGGGACGTGCTTGAAGAACAAAATGAGTCGTGAGATCTCAACAAGATGCTGAGCACGAAGAAAGAGACGCAGGAGGGCAGAGGAAAAATCGAGAAATTTGATGAAGATAGCTGATGGATATGGAACGAGCTGTAAAGTGTGGACGAACTCACAAGCTTTCCAGATTCAAGGGTGTGGGAGAGTATTATCTTGAAGAAATGAGGGCGGCTTGGTGAAGTGGCGGGAGTCACCTCCTGCTCGGCGCCTTCGTACTCTCTCCGGCGACGATGGCAGCGACGATGATGACAGCGAAGTCGAGCCATGATCAATCTCAGGTGACAGTGACGGTCTGACTTCCGAAGAAGAAGGGGGAGAAGGAGAAGAAGAGGAAGAAAGAGAGCAGGAGCGTCAACTGGGAGCTCAAGTTGCAGCAAAATTACTAGAAGTGATGCACCGTCAGCTTAACACGTGGCTTCTCCTGCAAAATTACAGAAGTGATTCACATACTTAGTTTTTACATTAATTTCACATCAGCTATTGAAGTGGCATCAACTTGCGAGCAAAACAGTACATGCCACACGAGTTGTTGATACGGTAGTATAATATATAATCATCGAATACTATTTTCAGTCCAACAGATTTTGTCAAGCTGAATCAACGAAATGATAACATTGAAAATTTTCGCATAGTTTTGATTTAATTGAATAATTATAAATAGAAAAAATTATCAAATAAATCATAAATATATTGCAATTGTGCCGATTCAATCTTAAACATTTTTTTTTATGATATAGTCCTAAATCTTTTATAATTGTGTCGGTTCAGTCCATCCGGCGAAGTTTGACCAGCCGATGCTGACGTGGATGCCGATTGGCCGACGACCGAATATGTTGAAATTATTTCTGAAATTTATTATTTTATTTTTCCTTTTTTTAATTTTCTTTGTTTTCCTTTTTCTTTTTTCCTTCCGCTTCTTCCTTCTTCTTCAAAGGGTCGCCGGTCTTTACAGGAAATCTAGCTGCTGAGTTTCGGCGATCGGCCGACCTTACCAGCCCAGATCGTGCGAGGCTTGGCCTCGCCCCATCGCGACGATAATGGTACTTTTTCAATAAACTTTTAGGATTACCTTTTCAATAAACCTAATTGTAATTTTTTCAAATTCCATATTTTAAAATTTGATTGTTCTTTTCCAATAAACTTCTAGGATTTCTTACCTCCCCCTCAATAAATTCCACATAAAGCATCCAATACTGCCTTTTCCTACACCTCTTCGGGCACTGTAATTTGCGACGAAACAGTGGCTTGAAGAAAAATAAAAAAATAATTAAAAAAAAAAGGAACGAAGAGGAACAAAAAAGAGAAGACATATCGTCATTTTCATCTCTGCTTTACCTTATTAATTTTTTCTTTGGAGACCAAAAGATCAGAATTTCCTCTCTCTCTCTCTCTCTCTCTCTCTCTCTCTCTGTGTGTGTGTGTGTTCATGAGTGTATATTTGTTCAGCAGTACCATCGGCCTCAAGTTCAATATGCTCTCTAAAATCGCCCAGAGGTTGGATGAACATTCATGGGAGTCACTATGAACATACAATTAGACATCATACTTTGAATAACGTTTCGGTCGAAAAAGTCAATCTCGATAAAAAAAAAAAAAGTACGATCAAGCGGCACAATTAGCAGCACACCACAAGAGCTCTCTCCAATAGCACTCAATTTGCCAAATTAGAAGACTAGATCTCTAGGTATCGCGGCTTTTAATTTAACCATTTTGAAATAACAAAGATGGGAGACATCATATTCTTCAAATCCAATGTTTCTGGTGGCGGCAAGAAGTGAAACATGTGGCATTTGGTTCTTCACTCGTATTCTGTCGTGAAAAGGCAGTTCTCACGATGTTGTTCATTAGGCGGTCTCTTCTCGCGTCGATGAAATTACATTTTGCTTTGTACTATTAACTGGCGATGTGCCTGATTCTGGCTTTCGCGAAACACCCACGGTGCTTAGTAATCAAGCTGAAGAAATTCTCCAGTGCTTGGTAATCTAGTTTACATCCGTTTTTGAGAGCAGCTGTATAAGATGGTGTTGCTTAGGGTGCGTATGGTAACGTTTCTGTTCCCGGAACAACTTTTGGAACAGAAACACTTTTTGTGTTTTTGTTCCCGGCTACAATTTTTGGGAACAAAAACGCGTTTGATAACTGCAAAAAAAATCTGTTCTCGGAACAACAAAAGAACAGAAACGCGTATGGTAACCGCAAAAAAAAAATATGTTCAATAGTCATGTAGGATTATGATAAACACTGTGATGGAGATATGACGATGAGATTATTGGCTAAAATGATTTAAAATAAAACTTTTTAGTCAATTTAGGATTATGTTCAATAGTCATGTAGTCCCAGACTGAATTTTTAAAACTTTAAGAGGCCAAAATGAAAAGAGAATTAAAATAAAAATATAAACTATTTTTGCACATATTTTCGACCACGAACACTTTTTTTTTCCTGATTTTCAGTTATTTTTATTATTAAAATAAATTAAAAAATGTCAAAATTTATGAAAAATATTTTTTTGTTCAAAATTGGTTCCTAAGGTTAGGCCAAATCTTTCAAGGTTAATTTTGTAATTTTATGAATTTTTTGGTCTTTTTAATTAATTTTTAATATAAAATAATAAAATATTAAGTATCAAGATCATGCAAGAACAAAAGAGAAGAGAGCGAGTTAAAAACAAATTATTCCCAATTGTTTTTAAAAAAATGTTCCAAATGTGTTTCTAAAAAGTGTTCCGGAAACACAGAAACAAGTTTTTCTTGTTTCTTGTTTTTGCTCCAAAAGTGTTCTTGTTTCTCAAAAGTGTTCCCGGAACACTTTGGGAACATTTTTTTACCATACGCGTTTCTGGAGCGTTATCATACGCAGCCTTAGTATCCATCAGATGCTTCTTTCTCTTCTTTTCTTTTCAGAAGAAAATTATCTCTGGAATTTTTTTTTTTGGGTCAAACTATCGGGGAATTCGTCCTCAGGTCAATGGAAAACTGTCGGCGTTACGTATTATTTCCATTAGGCTTCTTCTGGACCTAACTATTAGGAATTTATGGCATTGCAATCTGCGAATCTCCGGGCCAAAGGCTAAAGTTTAAATCTGCTGGGATTTTGAGAGAGCCTCAACAATACGACGCCTAGCCCCATTCTGTGTTTTGTTCAATCGTAGCTTTTGTTTGACCAGCAAAAAAAGAAAAAGAATAGCTTATGAGTTGGCATTTTTTCGAGGTGTCGAAAGGAAAAGAAAATAAAATGAAGGGATATGTACTCTACAAGACTTAAAATGTGTCATTGAGAATGCCATTTTGTAACTTGCAAAAAGTGCACTTAAGTCTTGAGATTTGTTAAATTTCGGCAATCAAATCTTATCGTTAATCTCATATAAGTAATTAAGAGCTTTCTGGGACTTTCGATTTGGTTTTAGTGGAAATTAAGTGTAATTTTTTTTTTGTAAAAAAAGAGGAGCCTCAAGTGCTCTTCCTTTTTCAAATAAGGATTTGAAGTGAGTTTCGTTTAAAATAAGAATCACAAGTGTTTTTTCATTTCAAAAGATGACATGATCAAGGATATTTTTATCATTTCATTTTTTGATTTTTTTTTTTTTGCCAAGACCTTCGTCACCGTTCTCAACACGAGGGTACTAGTCATCATCTCTTTTACAGACAAGCAGTTGTCCGATTAGGGCAAAGGTACCCTGATCAATCTAGGTCATCTATTTTTGAACGGACGGCCCAAATCTCTTATAATATGGGGATTTTTTCTGTTTTAATCTGAACCGTCCATTTTCGAACGGACGGCCTAGATCGACTAGGGTGCCCCTGGCCCTAGGGCAAGGGATCTGGACGCGAGATCATAGAATTGTTTAAAAAACCTCATTTGCTAATCAATGTTCCCCCTAACGCGAGTTGACAAATACAATGACTCGTCCATTATTTGAAATTTGGAATTTTCCCGACTCACCCCCACAAGAATTGACGCGAAGAACCCTAGCATGAACCCCGCCACGGAGCACTGGCGCGGCACCCCGCCGCCTTCGACGTCGTCGACCGGCCCCTCCTCCTCGATCGCATCGAACCCCATCCCTCGTCGGGCCTAGCCGGGGTGGGACTTCCGGTGGGCGGGCTTGAGGCAACCCGAGTAGCGGGTGGAGGAGGAGGGGCCACGGGAAGGGGCGTCGAGGCAGGAGTGGCCAGTGGAGGAGGAGGGGCCACGGGAAGGGGCGTCGATGGATTGATTATGGAAGTAAAATTTTCTTATTTTTGAAATAATTTTTTCAAAAATAATAAGGACGAGGAAAGTTGAAGTATCTCTTGCAGCAAACTGAGATTTTTACTTTTTAAAAAAATTATTGTTATGTTTAGTTTTCAAGTATTTTTATTTTTTTTCTAATTGTATATATTTATATATAAATAATTATATATTATAGGCTGTCCGATCCGAATCGGGTCGGTCCTAACACGTGAAATCGAGAACCGGACCGCCCGCTCATCAATCCCACTTATTGAGACCGGAGATCGGACCGCCCACCTCAACGACCGGACCAACCCGACAGGTCCGAGCCGGTTCCGATCCGGGCCGATCCGATCCGATCCGATCCGATTTGCACACCTCTAATCTTTGTCCGTCTTCAAAGCGCATTATATTCGTGGTCTCTTATACAAACTTTTCTTTGTCTCTTTTACTCATCTACCTATGTGGGACTCCAAAATTTACCTTGTTCTCATAGACATCAAAGAAATGACCGGCTCAGGCCCTAAACTTTTTCTCTTTAACATCTTTTATAAGCCTTTTCTCTTCATCTTTAGCCGAAGAAATGGTCTCATTAATTTTTTTCCATTGCTCGTGCATCAGCAATGGTTTATTTTATTATTTATTTTTTTAGGCTGGTTGGGATCAAATTATGAAAATATTCAATGGTATAAGCTTCTCTTCTTTATAAGAACTCTTTTTGTAAATTTTTCATTTTATAAAATAAATTATAAAGTTAATAATACATCATGCATATATAAAAGTATATTTAATATACAACGTGTCTTAACGTGTCCGAAATTTTTGCTTTTTAGAAATGACGTGCCATATCGTATCATATCGCATGTTCCGTGTCAGTGTCTGTGCTACTTAGTCTGTGACAGGGTAGGTTCTAGGTTCTACAGTTTCACATGTCATGTATTCTTAGTTGAACAAGTGCAGTGATTAATTACATTCAATGATCACAACTCATATTTTGGCACACGAAAAATATGAAACATTAACAAAATAAAAGTCTCAATGATAAAGTGGTTTCGAATTACACACTCATCATTGAATACAATTCTACAAGGTTATGCCACAGGAATGTTTTGAAGCTACTCTATCCAACACAACATTAGCTACTACGTATAACACGTGTGTATGCACAATACATCAGTTTCAACTTTCAATTTTCAACTTTTATATAGTTGAATTTACATAATTTAACAAGTATATCATCACTTTTGAAGCATTTCCCAGATAGAATCTTTTGTTTTGTTGTGTTATTATTATTTTTTCCTTTTCAAGCCAGAAAGGTTTGGACGGACCTACCTTATCTAGTGTTCAAATATTTCCTAGAGGGAACCTACCTTATCTAGTGTTCAAATATTTCCTAGAGGGAATGTTACAAGTATCCCAGAGACGTGTGTTAAGGCCACCAAAGTTAGTAAAAATTGCATACTGGCATGTTTTAAAAATTGAAAAACAACATACTAAGAAAGCAGAATAGTCTAACTACATATGCACACCGAGTTCTATTATGCGAGTTCTACAATACTAGAAGTAATCCGCGCTTTCTGCAATTTGTTGTCTACTTTCATAAGAAAAATTTATATAGACATTCAAGCATAAAGGAGTATCGCGCTACGTATTATCATATGAGATTCTAATCCTAACATGACATTAACCATTTTGAGCAACTTATATAAGGAAATGATGCTTTGACCAACTATTTCATTTATTCTTGCTACGTACAAGTAATTTATGTGTTTTAGATTAGTAAGCGTACTTGTATACTAATATAAAACAATATGTTGACGTCAGGCAGGAAACTTCTTTGACACAAAGAGGGTACAATTAAAAGGAAATAATGAAGAGAGGGGACCAAAGTGCGAAGAATGATAAATGGGTAATAAAATGAGTGGAGAGTGTAAGAAATGAATTCATTTAACAAATATGATCAGTAACTTACATATTGAAATCCTTATCATGTCTCATGTGTTTTAATTTAATAAACATGCTTGCGTAGCAATAGAACATCATGTTAAGAGAGATAATTAGAATAAAGAAACAACGAAAAAGAGAGGAACAAAATGAATGGAGCTTGCAAGAAACGTACTCCTTTCATAAGAATGTTCAATCCCTTACAAATTTGGGAACTTATGCATCAACCTTCAAAAGGCACACTTAGAAAGACACTGTTATCATATATTTTACTAGCACAAGCGAACACACAATGCGAATACTTCATGACCATCGGCTTGGATCGGGTCAAGTTGGCTTTGGCCGATTCTCTTCATTTTCGTACCAAAGGGGTGCGTACGTTTTAAAAAGCGGACATCCTCTGGTGGGGATCGTTCCTTCAGGGCATATCGGACCAAGATGGATCGATCTTCCAGGGCACTCTCCATCAGTCGCGCCTTTGGATGATTCTGCCTCACTTAACTCCTGGCTTGAGTTCGGTTTCAGCTGTAAAGTATCCAACACGAAAGTTTCAACTCTTGTTAGATCATCAAAGAAAAGAGCCATTTAACTCGCTCATCTTCCTTAAAAAACTGAAACTACTTTTGCTCAGGACGGCTAATATGATGGCCTAGCCCTCCTCAAAGCATCTCATGCTGTCATCCGCCTATCTACGTCTAAATTGAGTTAATCTTTGTGTGTTTCGTCTTGATTTTGAGCTTGGTTTATTCTAAGAGTCTAAGATGGTGGTGATGGATTCGGCTTTTGTTAGCCCAACTAAGTGCTAAAAAACATAACCGTAAACAGGAAAATCAACGGAAAACATCAGGAATTTCTTTGTGTCAGCGAAAATTTTGACTTCCCTTGCAATGGTACATGATGGCCTTCAATAGTATGTTGTCCCATAAGGTTGAATGGTTTAACCGCATTTAGGTTGCTCATCTGGTTCGGTCTCCATTACATTTCAACATCATTGGTCCCAAATAAAACTGCATTCAGTAATACCGCTATGATGCGATCCCTCAGAAGTGGATTATAAAAGGCAGGTGGCTCGGAGATGTCGACGCAAAGGCTCGTTGCACTTGTATTGGGACACTGAAGAAACATTGGGTATACTATTATGCAGACTAAGGTGGTAGAATCTCACAGAAATAACCGCGACAACAACAGACAGGTCTAAGAATTACCTCTGAGATTTTCACTGTTCCTTCAGGGTTAGCTAACTTTTTGTCTTCCTCCAGCACAAGCATTCTTGCTTCGTTGCTCGGCATATCCATCTCTACTCCCAACAGAAATAGCTAAGCACATAAAAGTTTCAGCATGATTCAAATTTGCCATTGCAAAATAGTAATGCCGAAATTAAGATAAATAAAATTCTTCAACCTACATTTGTACAGTGCTTCACTCAACGATCACACCTTGATTAAATCATCACCAATCTTCACTAGGTAAAGGAATACAGCGGGAGGCCATTGGGGGATGTGTTGGATTTCAATCAAATGGGGAATAAAAATCTTTCATATTGAAACAGACCAACTTATAAACAGTATGTTATATTAACATAATGGTGCATTCTATAGCCAGTCATTTATCTGAGATATGTTACCACATCGGTTAATTAAATTCCTTTCTCGCAAGGAAACAATGTTTAGCGATGAAGATTAAGGAATGCAATGGATTATTAATGGGCCAGATCTTACTCCCAATTTAAAAAAAAAAAAATACCATGGATTCTAGAAAAAGAATCAAGGAACAATCAAGGATAACCCTCGTATCCAATTATTTTCCTTGTATATGCCATTTTCTTTCTCTAGAGAAATTATGGATTCTAGAAAAAGTCCATTACTCACGGTGATTATAATCAAATTACCCAACTAGGAGTCCTTATACACGTTCTTCGTGTGTTATATTGACATAACGATGCCTCTATCGTCATCAGTCTTTTGTCTGATATGTGTTGACATGTCATTCCCTTTCCTTCTTCATAATCAAACAATGTTCAAGGACGAAGACTAAGGAATGCAAAGAGGCATTAATGGAATAGAAATTACCATGCATTCTTGAGAAAGAATCAAGGAAACAATCAAGGACATCCCTCGTATCTTGGGGTGATCGATTTTAGGGTGGGCGGTTCCTACTCTAAACCGGAACCACCCATTAAAGGTCGTCGGTTCCACAAATGAGAATAAAAAATCACCTCCTAGTTCTATGGACCCACCCAGGAACCCGACATTCAAGCATGAAAAAGTATTGCGTATACATATCATTATACGAGATTCTAATGCTAACATGACATTAATCATTTTGAGCCACTTATATACGGAAGCAACTTATATAAGGAAATGATGCTTTGACCTACTTTATTTCAACTTATATAGACGATACGAACATGTTGGTATATTCAAAACTAATTTTTTGTTCAACTAGAAGTGACGAAAACTAGATGAAAACTTCTCGACCTTGAGGGAATCTGTCTGTGGCGACGCCTGGCAATGGACAACCAATCAAAATTTTCATCTCCTCGAACCCGTTCTCATGGTATGCTCAAAAACCAATGTTGTCTCACAGAACAGTAGCGACATGATTAGGGTTTGTTCCTCTTAAACTACGAAATAATCAAGGATAAAGGATCGAGAAACAAGTAAATTCGCTCTGATACCTAAGTAGCACCGACACTGACATGCGATAAGTGGCACGACACACTGGGCATGTCATTTTTTAGAAATAAAGATTTCCGACACGTTAGGACACGTTATATATAAAATAAATATTATATATATAATTAATTATTATTTCTATAATTTTTGGTAAAAATAGATAATTTATAAAAGGAGATCTTTTAATAAAAAGAAATTTTATAGCATGGATACTGCTTCCGTAAACTTACTGTAGCTGATTTGAAAAAAAATAAAAAAATTAAATCATTTGATTTGAATGGATGTTACTAGATCTCTGAATTATCTCTCTCTCTAGACTTCTGGTCCTCTCTCATCATCCTGCGACTTCCCTAGGTCCTCTTCTCTCTCTCTCTCTCTCTCTCTCTCTCTCTCTCTCTCTCTCTCTCATTACATTTTCAAAACACACTTCCCTCCTTGAGCGATGCGGCGATCTCTTCTCTCCTTGAGCGATCTCTTGCTTTGTCTGCTTGTTCTTCTCTCCTCTAGCGCAACCGAAGCTTATCTATGCTCGGGCAAAATTGCACCATCCGCTCATTCTTATAGGAATAAATTCAAGATGGCATTAGAATAAATACTATAAACTTCAAATGGATGACACAAACACCGAAATCTCTGTCTTAAGATTGTTGGCACAAACTTCAATTCAAGATTGACATAGGCACAAATTCAAATGGCAGATGCAGAAATGCTATGAACAGTATATAAACGAATACAAGTAAACGTACTAAAATTGAAATTATAATAGAACCATGACCTATAACAAAATCAAAAGGAACAACATAATTAAAATAATGAAATCAATACAAATAAATACCGAGAATTGTGTATGACACGATTTTCTTAAGATAGATTCATCTCATCTCGTACGTGTTTTAAGGTTTCGTGAACATATGTTCCCCGGGATACAATGGTTGGCAGGATATTAAGAGTTTTCATTGTCATTCTAGTCGTGTCTCTATCAAAACAGAATGGGAAACCATATATTTATAGGCTTAATGGGGGCATTTCTGAAGCAAAGGAATAACGACTGAATAAATCTATCGTTATAAATTTAATTCTGTAAGAGCAGAACCATAACAGCAAAGCCGTTGTGCTTTAATTCTATAACGGCAAAAGCTATAACAACATAGCCATTATGCTTTTAATTTTGTGACGTCAGAACCATTCTGCATACAATTTTGTAATGACAGAGCCAATCTCAATATCTGGCTTTCATGAATGACATTATTATTTTTAATATTTTTATAGATTTTGCGCCTCTGGGCTGACGAAAGTCCTCTCCTCTCCTCTCCTCACGCACGACCTAATTCCTCTCGTCTCTCTCGCGGCTCGCTCGACGCTCTCTGTCTGTGGAGACCATCGCAGCTCTCTCTCGCTGCTTAAATTAAAGCGAGCGCTGTCTGAGGAATCTCGCTCTCTCTTATCTTCTTCTGCACCGAAAACCCCCCCTCCATTGTTCCTCAATCGGATCCAAAAACCCTAACGAAGGTACTATTCTTCCTTTGATTCTTTTGACCTTGATTTCTTAACGGATTCTGGCCGATTGGCATTTTTTTTTTAGTCGTTTATTATCTGCGAAGAGGGTTTTAACTTCTGGTTGCTAGGTTGTTGGAATATCTTTTGCATTGCTTCTGTGGTTGTCTTGTTCTTTCTATTTGGAGATTTTAGGAGATGGGGTCTTCCGGTTCTGGTCTATGATCGTGTGTCCAGAGCGAGTGGGGAGAGGTGATTAGAGTCCTCTGTTTTATTTTTGGGATTTCATCGGTAAACATTGTTTGCTTGCGAGGAAGGAATTCAATTAACCGATGTGGTAACATATCTCAGATAAATGACTGGCTATAGAATGCACCATTATGTTAATATAACATACTGGTTATAAGTTGGTCTGTTTCAAATTGAAAGATTTCAATTCCCCATTTGATTGAAATACAACACATCCCCCAATGGCCTCCCTCTGTATTCCTTTACCTAGTGAAGATTGGTGATGATTTAATCAAGGTATGATCGTTGAGTGAAGCACTGTACAAATGTAGGTTGAAGAATTTTATTTATCTTAATTTCGGCATTACTATTTTGCAATGGCAAATTTGAATCATGCTGAAACTTTTATGTGCTTAGCTATTTCTGTTGGGAGTAGAGATGGATATGCCGAGCAATGAAGCAAGAATCCTTGTGCTGGAGGAAGACAAAAAGTTAGCTAACCCTGAAGGAACAGTGAAAATCACAGAGGTAATTCTTAGACCTGTCTGTTGTTGTCGCGGTTATTTCTGTGAGATTCTACCACCTTAGTCTGCATAATAGTATATTCAATGTTTCTTCAGTGTCCCAATACAAGTGCAACGAGCCTTTGCGTCGACATCTCCGAGCCACCTGCCTTTTATAATCCACTTCTGAGGGATCGCATCATAGAGGTATTACTGAATGCAGTTTAATTTGGGACCAATGATGTTGAAATGTAATGGAGACCAAACCAGATGAGCAACCTAAATGCGGTTAAACCATTCAACCTTATGGGAGAACATACTATTGAAGGCCATCCTGTACTGTTGCAAGGGAAGTCAAAATTTTCGCTGACACAAAGAAATTCCTGATGTTTTCCATTGATTTTCCTGTTTACGGTTATGTTTTTTAGCACTTAGTTGGGCTAACAAAAGCCGAATCCATCACCACCATCTTGACTCTTAGAATAAACCAAGCTCAAAATCAAGACGAAACACACAAATATTAACTCAATTTAGACGTGGATAGGCGGATGACAGCGTGAGATGCTTTGAGGAGGGCTAGGCCATCATATTAGCCATCCTGAGCGAAAGTAGTTTCAGTTTTTTAAGGAAGATGAGCTAGTTAAATGGCTCTTTTCTTTGATGATCTAACAAGAGCTGAAACTTTCGTGTTGGATACTTTACAGCTGAAACCGAACTCAAGCCAGGAGTTAAATGAGGCAGTATCATCTGAAGGCGCGACTGATGGAGAGTGCCCTGGAAGATCGATCCCTCTTGGTCCGATATGCCCTGAAGGAACGATCCCCATCAGAGGATGTCCGCTTTTTAAAACGTACGCACCCCTTTGGTACGAAAATGAAGAGAATCGGTCAAAGCTGACTTGACCCGATCCAAGCCGAGGGCCATGAAGTATTCACAATGTGTATTCGCTTTTGCTAGTAAAATATATGGTAACTGTGTCTTTCTAAATGTGCCTTTTGAAGGTTGATGCATAAGTTTCCAATTTGTAAGGGATTGAACATTCTTGTGAAAGGAGTACGTTCCTTGCAAGCTTCACTCACTTTGTTCCTCTTTTTTTCGTTGTTTCTTTATTCTAATTATCTCTTTTGTTTTAAAGTTTCCTAACTTCACTCTAACTCTGAAAGGGAGCAAAGGGTGCCCAAAGACATTACTGTCAAATCTTGAGCTAATCTTCTGCGTTGCCTCTTGGTTTTGAGCTCGGTTTATTCTAAGAGCCACGATGGTTGTGATGGATTCGGCTTCTGCTCCATGGAAATACCAAGCAAGGAGCAAGCGTTTGCAACATTATAAGGCCCTCTAATTTCATTGACGAGATGATTCCAAACTCTTCAACTGAATTAGGTTGGATCGAGCCCAATAGAGTTGGGTCGGGCTTCGTAACAAAGTAGCCTTGTTCGGAGCTGCCCAAAATTTAGCTTCAGCAAATGTACATCACATTGAAATTTCTCGGCACATCTTATGCCACAGGTTATGCAACAAGAATGTTTTGGAGTTGCTCTATTCAACATGATACTAGTGAAAAAATTGTCAAAAAAGTCCTAAACCTATTATATTTTTGCCAATTCAATCTTAAACTTTTTTGCATTTGTGCTAATTCTCTTCAATTTTGTTTTTGCCGATTCAATGTTAAACATTTTGCATTTGTGCCAATCAGTCCTTGCAACCAACTTTGAATAGCTAGCGCTGACGTGGATGCCGGTTGACGCCGACAGCGTAATTTTTAATAGCAATACAATGTCTTTAAAATTTCTTTATTTATTTTTTTCTTTTCACCGTTCATCTTCTTCCTTTTCTCCCTCCTTCCTCCAGAATGGAAGTCTATATTTAACGCAATACTAGCTACTATATATGAAATGTGCATATCCATGATCATCAGTTTCAACTTTCATATAGTTGAATTTACGTAAGTTAACAAGTTTATGATCTGTTTTGAAGCATTTCCTAGATGGAATCTTTTGTTTTGTTGTATTTTTTTTTCTTTTCAAATCATAAAAGTTTGGACAGAGCTACCTTATCTAGTGTTGAAAAACAACATACTTCAAGAAAGTGGAATAGTGTAACTATATACACACCCCGAGTTCTATTATGCGAGTTCTACTATACTAGAAATAATCCGTGCTTTCTTGATGTAGAACAGTTGGCATGCGATTATCTTGATAAATTGGATCGCCAGAAGCCCACGCGGCTTCACCGGTAATTTCGGATCTTGGGACAAACGATCTCGGATCGCGCTCAAAATTGGTCGATTGAAGCAAAACGGCCGTCTAATTCAAAGTCACTGCTTTGCCGTGACATGCGATGGATTTTGGTATTCCGAAGTCGTTTAGACCACTTTTTAGGCAGTTTTCTATTTCGCAATTTTAGATTTTTTTTGCATAATTTTCGAGATTTCACTTTGATTCCTTTTAGATAAGATTTGATTTGAGTCGATTAATGTTATCTTTAATTATCTGCATTCCTTTAGGAGTCCTATCTATATATATGGACGTCCTCTCTTTGTATTAGACAGATTATCATTCAATCAATTTGAGTTTTCTTTTGGAATTCCTTTCCAAGTTATCGCTTACCCTGCGTCATTTGGTATCAGAGCGAGGTTTTTCCTTGTGACGATGACAAAAAACGTGAATAGACAAACCTCCGCAGTTGAGGGCGATAAGCCTGTTTCGCGTGAGGAATTTACCCAGTTCGTTGAGGAGAATCGGCAGCTTGCTGAGGAGCATCGACAGTTTGCTGAGGAGACTCGACGGACTCTGCATGACCACCAACGGACGATGCAAGAATTGCTTGCCGCCATCCAACGATTGTCTGCCAACCCAAACCCTAACCCTGGCGTACTTCCTGCTGAGCGAATTCCTGTCACTTGTGATCCCGAAGTAGCTGTGGAGCGAAGGGCGAATCCCCAACAAGGACGACGAGGCTATGTCGAGGAATTTGAAGCAAAAGATGAAGTCGAATTCCAATATGCTCCTGTTCGTGGAAACCCTCTATTCAGGGGGGTCCTCGAAGAACCTGTTCGTGGGGGTCGTCAGCATGGAAGATATCGACGAGAGCCCGAGCCGTATCAACTAAAGGTCGATCTTCCTACCTTCAATGGTAGCCTAAATATTGAAGATTTTCTGGATTGGCTTTGGGAGGTCGAGAAGTTCTTCGATGCCATGGAAATCGAAGAGGAACGTCAAGGTAAACTTGTGGCGTACAGATTGAAAGCCGGCGCATCAGCGTGGTGGGAACAGACGCAACTCTCCAAGCGTCGACAAGGGAAAGCCCTTATCCGAACTTGGGCTAGCATGAAAGAATTGCTGAAGGATCGGTTTCTTCCTCCTGATTTTGAGCAAGTCTTGTTCCAGCAATTTCAGGCTTGCAAACAAGGGGGTCGGACTATCCAAGCATACACAGAGGAGTTCCTTAGACTTTCGGCTCGCAATAATCTGGCTGAATCTGAGGGGCAGCAAACTGCTAGGTATGTCAGCGGTCTCAATTTAAATATTCAGGATAGTGTTTCGTTGCATCGTTTGTATTCTGTTGAGGATGCGCAAGAGATGGCTAGGAAGGTTGAGTTGCAGTTGGAGCGGAATAATTATTCTAACAGATCAGGAAACTATAATCCTCGAGGACAATTCGGTCGGGGAAAATCGCAGGAAGGTGCTGAGTCCTCAAACCGGAAATTCATCAATGCAAATCGAAATTCGGGAAGCAATGTTGATGCGCCAAAACCTACTTCAGCCCCTGCGACTAAGGCTCGTGATGTCGCCCCGAATCCTTATGCTAAACCCTATCCAGGAAAGTTCTTCAAGTGTAATGAACCTGGGCACCGTTCTAGTGATTGTCCGCGGTGGAAGATGGCAAATTTGGTCGAACCTGACGATGAGTTTTATGAAGAGGATTGGGGAGACGAAGAAGAGATAGTCGATGAAGAAGGCGAACATGTTAATTGCGTGGTTAGGCGGCTGCTGTTAACACCAAGGAGGGAGGATTCGCAGCAGAACAACCTTTTCCGCACCCGATGCACTATAAGCGGTAAGGTCTGCAATGTTATTATTGACAGTGGAAGTTGCGAAAATATTGTGTCACAAGCACTGGTCGATCATCTCAAACTGAAGACTGAAGCTCACCCCTCGCCCTATACGATCGGATGGAT
This sequence comes from Rhodomyrtus psidioides, assembly GCA_021437785.1. NCBI lineage: Eukaryota > Viridiplantae > Streptophyta > Magnoliopsida > Myrtales > Myrtaceae > Rhodomyrtus > Rhodomyrtus psidioides. The sequence goes on along the minus strand of JAILYB010000003.1, from coordinate 12,111,055 downwards.
TCGTAAGGGACCAGAATTAAAGGTAACACAGGTTTGTCGTTTACCTATTTCTATTGGGAAAACATATAAGGAAACAATAACCTGTGATGTTGTTGAGATGGATGCATGCCACGTCTTGTTGGGACGGCCATGGCAATATGACGTGGATGTTACTCACCGAGCTCGTGAGAACGTTCATTCATTCGTGTGGGGAAGGACGAAGATTATCCTTCGTCCCTTGGATGAAACTGTTCGTGTTCCACAACCTCTAAAAAAACAGGCTAAGGGTGGTGAGACTGGGGTTTTACTTAGTGTTCGTAAGAGGAATGATATGTATTTAATTGTTGATGATGGGTCTAAGCAGAAAACCGTTGAGATTCCAGAAGTCCTGCAGCCTTTACTAAAGGCTTTCTCTGGTATTATTACTGAAGACCTACCTGATGGATTACCACCATTGCGAGACATCCAGCATCAGATTGATTTACTACCCGGCGCTAGTCTACCTAATCTGCCACATTACCGTATGACTCCGAAGGAGAATCAGATCCTAAGAGAGAAGGTGGACGAACTTCTGCGAAAGGGTTTCATCCAAGAAAGCATGAGTCCTTGTGCTGTTCCTGCTTTGCTGACACCGAAGAAAGATGGCAGCATGCGGATGTGTGTGGATAGTCGAGCGATAAATAAAATTACCGTGAGGTACCACTTCCCTATTCCTCGCTTGGATGATATGCTTGACAGGTTGTCTGGATCGGAGATCTTTTCGAAGATCGATTTGAGGAGCGGTTACCATCAGATTCGCATGAGGCCTGGGGATGAATGGAAGACGGCATTCAAAACCAGCGAAGGACTTTATGAATGGTTAGTCATGCCATTCGGGCTTAGCAATGCACCCAGCACTTTTATGTGTCTAATGACGCAAGTCCTTAAGCCTTTCTTGGGCAAGTTTGTGGTGGTTTATTTCGACGATATACTTATCTATAGCCCAGATGAGCAGCAACATGTAGAACACCTTCGAGATGTTTTGCAAGCTTTGGAGGAAAACCAGCTTTATATCAACCTACCTAAATGCAGTTTCATGACGAATCAATTGCTGTTTTTGGGATATATTGTTGGTGCAGATGGGCTTCGAGTTGATGAAGCAAAGGTTGCTGCCATTCGGGATTGGCCTACGCCCAAGACTGTTGGGGAGGTGCGGAGTTTTCATGGACTGGCGACATTCTATCGCAGGTTCATCCGTAATTTCAGTACTATTTTAGCGCCTATTACAGAGTGTCTAAAGAAAGGCCAATTTAGGTGGAGTGAAGAGGTTGAGGCAAGTTTTGCCTTGATAAAAGAAAAGTTATCTACTGCTCCTGTTCTTATTTTGCCGAATTTTGATAAGTTGTTCGAGCTAGATTGTGATGCTTCTGGGGTAGGAATTGGCGCGGTTTTGTCGCAGGAAGGGAAACCAGTTGCTTATTTCAGTGAGAAGTTGAATGAAGTTCGACGACGATGGTCCACCTATGAGCAGGAATTCTATGCAGTAGTTCGGGCTATTAAGCACTGGCAGCCTTATCTTTATCAGCGTGAATTTATATTGAATACTGACCACCAAGCGCTCAAATACATCAAGGGCCAAAAGCATTTAAACAAGATGCATGAGCGTTGGGTTTCATTCTTGGAGCAATTTAATTTTGTGCTTCGACATAAGGCTGGTCATTTGAATAAAGTGGCTGATGCTTTAAGCCGCCGAGCTGCTTTACTTGTCACCATGACAAATGAAGTAGTGGGTTTTGAAATTTTATGCGACCTTTATGCTGAAGATGAAGATTTTCGAGACACTTGGGCGAAGTGTCAAGCTGCTGGCTCTGCAGGTGATATGATTACTCATGGTAATTTCCTATTTTATGGCAACAGGTTATGCATCCCGCGTAGCTCCCTTCGTGAGAAATTGATTCGGGAATTACATGGGGGGAGCCTTGGAGGACATCTTGGGCGTGATAAGTCCATCGCCTTAGTGGAAGAGCGTTATTTTTGGCCACAATTAAAACGCGATGTGGGGCGTTTTGTACAGAAGTGTCCTGTCTGTCAAGTTGCAAAGGGGCATTCTCAGAACACTGGCCTCTATACACCGTTGCCAGTACCAACTGGACCTTGGGTGGACATATCCATGGATTTTGTTCTGGGACTACTGCGAACACAACGAGGTATGGATTCCGTTTTCGTGATAGTTGATAGATTTTCGAAGATGGCACATTTTATACCATGTAAGAAAACTTCCGATGCTTCTCATGTTGCTGGTCTATTCTTTCGCGAAGTTGTTCGTTTACATGGTGTTCCAAAGACGATCACCTCTAATAGGGATACTAAGTTCCTCAGTCACTTTTGGAGGACTCTGTGGAAATTATTTAGCACTAATTTGCAGTACAGCAGTTCTTTCCATCCTCAGACTGATGGGCAGACCGAGGTAGTTAATCGGACAATGGAAGATATCATTCGTTGCCTTTGTAGCGACACGCCAAAACAGTGGGATCGTTATTTAGCTCCGGCGGAATTTGCTTTCAACAATACAGTTAATCGTTCCACTGGAAAATCACCATTTGAAGTTGTTTATGGCCGTGTACCTCAGCATACACTTGATCTGGTTCCTCTGCCTAAGATTCCTGGTTATAGTGTGGCGGCAGAAAATTTGGCGACAAAAATTGTAGAAGTTCAAGCTGATGTTACACGCCAACTTGCTGAATCCAATGCAAAGTATAAGGAGCATGCTGATAAGCGACGTCGTTCCAAGACTTTTGAAGTTGGCGATGAGGTCATGGTTTTTCTACGCAAGGAGCGATTCCCCGTTGGTACTTACAACAAGCTGAAGAACAGAAAAATCGGTCCTTGCCGCATCACGAAGAAGATCAACGACAATGCCTACATTGTTGATCTACCTGGCGATCTTAATATCTCCCCAACATTCAACGTGGCGGACCTATCCGAGTATCATTCTCCAGACATTCCGATTTATCCTAATGATAACTCGAGGGCGAGTTCTTATGAAGATGGGGGGAATGATGTAGAACAGTTGGCATGCGATTATCTTGATAAATTGGATCGCCAGAAGCCCACGCGGCTTCACCGGTAATTTCGGATCTTGGGACAAACGATCTCGGATCGCGCTCAAAATTGGTCGATTGAAGCAAAACGGCCGTCTAATTCAAAGACACTGCTTTGCCGTCACATACGATGGATTTTGGTATTCCGGAGTCATTTAGACCACTTTTTAGGCAGTTTTCTATTTCGCAATTTTAGATTTTTTTTGCATAATTTTCGAGATTTCACTTTGATTCCTTTTAGATAAGATTTGATTTGAGTCGATTAATGTTATCTTTAATTATCTGCATTCCTTTAGGAGTCCTATCTATATATATGGACGTCCTCTCTTTGTATTAGACAGATTATCATTCAATCAATTTGAGTTTTCTTTTGGAATTCCTTTCCAAGTTATCGCTTACCCTGCGTCATTTCTGCAGTTTGTTGTCTATTTTCACAATAAAAAGTTATAGACATTCAAGCATAAAAAAGTATTACGTATACATATTATTATACGAGATTCTAATGCTAACATGACATTAATCATTTTGAGCCACTTATATTAGGAAATGATTCTTTGACCTACTTTATTTCATTTATGCCTTGACCTACTTTATTTCGACTTATATGGACGATACGAACATGTTGGTATATTCAAAAGTAATTTTTTGTTCAACTAGAAGTGACGAAAAATAGATGAAAACTTCTCGACCTTGAGGGAATCTGTCCGTAGCGATGCTTGGCAATGGACAACCAATCAAAATTTTCATCTCCTCGAACCCGTTCTAATGGTATGCTCAAAAACCAATGTTGTCTCACAGAACAGTAGCGACATGACTAGGGTTTGTTCCTCTTAAACTACGAAATAATCAAGGATAAACGATCGAGAAACAAGTAAATTCGCTCTGATATCTAAGTAGCACCGACACCGAGATGCGATAAGTGGCACGACACGCTAGCACGTCATTTTTTTAAAAATAAAGATTTCCGACACGTTAGGACACGTTATATATAAAATATATATAATTAATTATTAGTTCTATAATTTTTCGTAAAAATAGATAATTTATAAAAGGAGATCTTTTAATAAAAAGAATTTTTTTAGCATGGATACTACTTCCGTAAACTTAGGGGTGCATGACAAAATTTCTGTTCCAGAAAGAGTTTCTGGAACAGAAATAGTTTTTTGTATTTTATTTCAGAATGAGTTTCTAAGCAAAATAAATGCGCTTGGTAATGGCAAAAAATTTCTATTTTTTGAATTGAAATTTATTTGACCGACAGAAGTGACAGCGGCGGGAGGGCGACCGGCGGCAGCCTGTCGGCGACCTTCGGAGGCTGGCCGGCGATCAGCGGCATCCGTTTGGCGACCGATGGCAGCCGGTCAGCCACCTCTGGAGACCGGCGACGGCCAGCCGGCGACCAAAGGTAACCGGCGGCAGCCGGTCGGCTACTTCCTACGGCCAGCCGGCGATCGGCGGCGGCTGTCCGGCGACTTTCGGTGGCCGGCAGGGGCGGCAGGGGACAGCCGGCGGTCAAAGAGGTGCGATCGGTGGCTGCCGTCTTCGACGAAGATTTCTATTTCTATTTCTCGGAGAAGTAATTTTTTTTCTCATTTCTGCTTCAAATATATTTCTGTTTTTCAAAATTGTTCTAGAAATAGTTTCTTGCATTTGCGTTACCAAACGAAGTTCTGTTCCAAATCTATTTCAAAATAGAAAACTCATCTAAAAACAGTTTCTGGATGGTTATCTTGCACCCCCTTACTTTAATCGATTTGGAAAAAAAAAATTGAATCATTTGATTTGAATGGATGTTACTAGATCTTTGAATTCTCTCTCTCTAGACTTCTGGTCCTCTCTCATCATCCTGCGCTTCCCAGGTCCTCTTCTCTCTCTCTCTCTCTCTCTCTCTCTCTCTCTCTCTCTCTCATTACATTTTCAAAACACACTTCCCCAAGCTCACTTCCCTCTTTCCTCTGTTTTCACCCACGCTTTCACCTCACTCCTCTTCATAACGAGAAGCCAACGATGCGGCGATGTCTTCTCTCCTTGAGCGATCTCTTGCTTTGTCCGCTTGTTCTTCTCTCATCTAGCGCAACCAAAGCTTATCTCTGCTCGGGCGAAAGTGCACTATCCGCTCATTCTTATAGGAATAAATTCAAGATGGCAGTAGTATAAACACTATAAACTTCAAATGGATGACACAAACACCAAAATCTCTGTCTTTAGATTGTTGGCACAAACTTCAATTCAAGATTGACAGAGACACAAATTCAAATGGCAGGTGCATAAATGTTATGAGCAATATATAAATGAATACAAGTAGACGTACTAAAATTGAAATTATAATAGAACCTTGAGCTATAACAAAATCAGAAGGAACAACATAATTAAAACAATGAAATCAATGCAAATAAATACCGAGACCTGTATATGACATAGTTTTATTAGGACAGATTCATCTCATCTCGTACGTGTTTTAAGGTTTCGTGAATACAATGGTTGGCAGGATAGAGGCAAGCACAGCACTCCAAAGCTTTTGGTGAACTTGAACACTATCGAAAACAATGCGAATGCAGAGAATTGAAATAAAGGGAAAAGAGTTTTCCTTGTCGTTCTAGTCATATCTCTATCAAAATAGAATGGGAAGCCATATATTTATAGGCTCAATGGGGGCATTTCTGAAATAAAGGAATAACGACTAAATAAATATATCGTTATAAATTCATTTTCTGTAACAGCAGAACCATAACAGCAGAGCCATTATGCTTTAATTCTGTAACGGCAGAGCTATAACAGTAGAGCCATTATGCTTTTAATTTTGTAATGTCAGAACCATAACAGCAGAACCATTCTGCATTCAATTATGTAATACCATTGATTTGCCATTAATTAATTCAGTTGTTGCTACAATAAATTTTTAGCAGTTTGAGTTGGAAAAAAGAATTAAAATAGAAGACGAAAATGGGATTGTCGCGAGACCTACAATTCGGTCCTACATTCGTATATGCAGGTCGCACACTCGCGCGCAAGTTTCAGTTTGTCAGGCCTTCATCGAAGTTTGGGATTTGCACCCATTGCGCGAGACATATTACTTGTATTATGATAGTTACCACTCAAAAGAAGTGCAACTACATATAAAGCATTACAATATCTTCTTCCTTTACAATGTAGGACTAGTGTTTTATCACTTCTCACTTTCAACTCAAAAGTGTTCTTTGAGAAACAATTTCTCATTCACTCACCCAACAAACTATCTCATATTTTTTAACAATCTCCCACCTGAATGAAAATTATTTTAGTTTTGACTCTGTGATAGTGCCCAACAAATGAAACCTGCATTTGATAGGTAGGTGTCACCCTTTGAACCTTGTCTTGTGAAAGTATAATTAATTTACTAGTTGTCCAGTAGACATGACGTCATTGAACTGTCCTTCTTTCTTATGTAAATGATCCATGCACTCCACACATGAATCATCTCAACGTTTATTCAGTTCTCATGAATATGTTTGTTTTGGCCATGAACATCGCCCTGGTTCGGCGAGAGTTTCTAAAGAATTCATCCCCAATAATTCTCCTTTGAAGCGGCCCCACTTGTGATGCCTCAGAATGTCATGCGCTACACATGCTATTTTTGTTCTTTTAATATTATTCGCATGCGGAAGTATTAAGAAAAATTTTCACATCATCATCCCCGACACAAGATCCCTAAATACATATGCATCATTTATTTATACCACTAGTTTACCAAGTTTACATAACAACGTTTAAAGTACATTCATGGATAGAAACACACCATAAAAATACATAGACCTGGGAAAAGTGTTAGGGTAACCTATCCCCTCTACATGCGTCCTCCACCACCAAAAGACCTTATATAAAGATGTCGAAACACAACTATGGAATGACGACTTCACCCATCGATGAGCCGTCGCCACCAAAGCCTGGAGGACCGTCGAAACTCCTAATTGGTCCTACCAAAGTGCCTTCAATACTAAAGTACCAGGCGATGTAAAGATGACGGATCCAATCGGCAGGTCCAACATCAATCCAAATATACGAGGTACACTGAGTATAAATCACAGCTTCCTAAGGAACAAAAACATCTTCATATATATATACTCTACGTGTATTGCGGATCTAAACAGTGGCGGTTGATGGTCCATCCTACATATTTGAAAAATAAAGGAGTGAGCTGAAGCCTAGTAAATGAAATCTCTAAGTTTAAGGTAGGTGATCCTCTTACCACTCAACCTGGTATTCACAATCACAAGCATTCAAAGTAAAATATATGAATGCATGAACATTAGCATGATTATCTTCGATAAAGACGTACCATAAAATTGCACACATGATGCATATCAATATCATCTTATATTATAATGCACCAGTATCACCTAGTGCGTCATCCTCATGCATCAATGTATTCACATGAACATGTATATTCATCTTTTTTTTTTCATCTTTCCTTTCATCCAGATTCCCGGGTCATCCCTACTCTTTCTTCGAGGCATCCCGACACATGGGGCATCGCAACTCCGAGGCATCGTCGCCACCTCGGGTGGACGATGGAACTTAGTCTTTCACATGATTTATCATGCAGAGATGTGCTCATGAAATGCTCAAAGTTACTTTGCACATGTACATTCATGTGTCATTTTGTTTTAAGTCATGCATTCTCAATTCATCATATGTTCATGCATCACTTCGACAGCCCAAGACATGAGAATGTCAAAAGGTACAAATCATTCCTTCATGAAAATAGTTATTTTATTATATTCCGTCGACAGATTTGCCCTTCGACAATATGTGCAGAACTTCAATCGCAAATAATATTATTAGTCAAATCTCCAAGTTCGGATATCAAACAGCTATTCGACACCCTCACCGAGAACATTTATACTGACGACTTCTCTCTTTCGCTCTTAGGATATTGTTTTATTATTATAACGATGCTATTAGTAATAGTCAGTAGAAAGGTTGACCCACAATCAAGACTCTAGGAATTCGGGGATCTGGATCCCCTACCATAATGGTAGGGGATCATAATTTTTTGAACCCTCTTCCCCTCCCCCCCTCCCCCCCAATAATAGAGGGGAAAGATCCAAGGGTTATGTGGGCTATGATTTCCTACCTTTATAGTAGAAAATCCTAGCCATGTTGAATCTGGTAACTGGTAAGGGATAATATCGTTATTAAAGTACCAATAACACTTTACATTGTCAGCTTCAAATTCGATACACAGATTCGATATTCTCTATTTGTCGATAATTTTTTTTAAGAATAATGTGACGTCCAGGAAATCCCAACTTCTGTAAGATTCGGAATTCAATAAAAGAATATTAAGTGAAATTACCATCGATAAATATTTTGGACCATTAGGACTGAAGTGACGATAATTTGAACGAATTCTGAAGTTTCGATTGTTTTAGATTAAGGTTCGATTTCTTAGCCGTTGCGAATTAGGTTTTCGACTTTCGCGCCCGAGCCTAATCCCGATCAAGCCTAGCCAGTGAAATTACAAAATTTCCCCTACGTCCAGTACGCCAAAATTTTATTTCAGTACCGATTTGGCCATTGACCATTTTGCCCCTACCCTAATGCATTTAGGACAAAACTAATTAAGCCTTATAGGATAAGAAGTCTTCAAAGTCTTCATGTGGCCCCCTCCATTTCTCTTCCCCATGCCCCCTCCAATCAGCTCACGTGATTTTCTCTCTCTCTCTCTCTCTTCTGCAGCTGCTTCTTCTTCGTTCTTCTTCTTCGTGCCGTGGACGACCGAGACACACTCCTCATCCTTTGTTCGTTTTTTGCGCGACCACCTCAGCCCAGCCGACCACCACCTCGTCCAGCCACCTTCCGCCGTCGCCCTGACCCAAGCCCGACCCCCGTTCGCCGCCCGACAACCGCGGGGAAGCTTAGAGCAGCCGTGCTCTGTTTTCGGGTTTTCTGACCCGAGAACTCCAGCTCCATCCCCGGCCGTTTGTGGCGTCACCGGAGCTGACCACCACCTCACGACCGACCACCAACCTCCCCTCGACCGCCCCGAACCGATCCAGCCGCCCGTCGTTCGCAGGACCTGCCGCGGTCAGCTCTGAAACCGCCGGTGCTCTATTTTGAGGCCGGTTCGTTTGTTCTTGGACCCCGTCCGTTTTCGACGTCTCCGCCGCTCGTCACCACCTCCAATCACCTCCTCAGACCTCTCTCTAACTTCCCCCAGTTCGTGGAAGATCATCGTCGCCGGTGGAGCTCGTGGGAAGCCCCGAAAGCCTCCCCTGTTTTCTGTCGCGCGAACCCCCTGTCTTCGCCGGTTCTGTGCCTTGCTGTTCCGCCGCCGTCGACTGCCTTCCGCCGCCTTTCACCGGTCCCAACCGACGTCCCCCGACCCCTAGGTGAGTCTTACACCCTTGGCCGGCCTTGTCGCAGCCCGTGGGATTGGGAACCGCCCTAGACAGCCCTGTTTTCCCCTGTTTTTGCACTGACCCGGTTTTGTTTAGGTCGCCGGCCGCCGCTCGCCGGAGCTCCATCGCCGGCCACCTGTCCCGGCGACCTCGCGAGACCTTTCTGTGGTGTTCCCGAAGATTTGGTTCGAGTCACCGTGCGGTTAACCCTTTTGGTTACCGAGAACCGCCGCCGCCGCCGTCGCCGAGTTCATCGCCGTTGACCGTCGAGACTGCCCGAGCCCACTCACTCGGTGAGTTGACCCTAACCCTTGGTTAGGGCGCTAATTGCGCCTAGGATTAGTTGATTAAGGAATTTGGGTACACGATCGAGGCCGGTTTAGTTAGAAATTGGGCTAGGTTAAATGGCCGATCAATTAGATTATTTGGGGTGATTTAATTATCTGTGGCTAATTGTGGTAAAATAGTGATTGACTGGTTGATTAATTATTCATTGATTGTGGTTCGATTGCGAGTGAGCGACAGGTTAGAAACGAGCGAGCGATTGGTGTGTTAAATCAATCTGGCTAATAAAGGTCGTGGCACGAATTGAACTTGATATTACTTGTTGGATTGGTCGCTCGTGATTGAGTGCCTTGATTGGCCGTGGGCCGAGTCTATTAGCATGTCTGTATGAATGTTTAGCATTAATCGAAGATAATTAATAGATTGATTTCCAAGTGAGAATTGTGTGGTCATATAAGTGACAGATGACGATTACCTGGCAAGTTCATTTTGTACTGTTCGTGCACTTACCGTACCTATTGTATGGAATTGAACGACTTGCCAGAAGCACGATAATTCATGCCCCGTGCCAGACGTACGATCTTAAGGAATTATCGGATGCCGGTCGCTGCTTGTGATGAACCGACGCCCCGTTTAGGGATGCCTACTTGCTGGTGCCGTGCTGGGTGCACTGGATACACCGCTTGTAGTAGCCGTTGTTGAGAGGGAAAAGAGACGTAGTCCGGTTCTGCTAGAAGGACGTTAGATCGCACTTAGGTGCTGGATCGCGTTGTGGAAATGGATCACGCCAGTGGCGTGGGTCATCTTGAATAAATGAATTTGTGTGGTGCCTGGTGTACACTTGAATTGTGGTGCCTTGATGGGGTTGTTTATTATATTGTGACTATATCTTATTGAGTTATGTGACTGAACTGTATGATGGTTGTGATGCTTAGTATATTCTGGGCGAATCAATGTCCTAACCGAGCTTAGGCTTGATTCACTGAGATTTATTTCTCACCCCGTCGTGGGTTAACACTTTCAGGTCCGAAGTAATGGAAAGGCCCGTGCGATTCGGTACCCCTACCCACTCGTCTCAAGATGTCACGTTTCATCCGGTGCCAGGTACGAATCAGGTCTGGGAGCGTCACGTCACGACTGTATGGGTCGATGAGGGGATGCCATTTCTGGTGGCTCATCACTTCAAGGCCTGGTACCTTCGTGGCGGGATAGATCTCTACGGCCCGATTCGTGGGTTTGAGGAACCGCCTGTTCAGGGGGTCGCTAATGCCCCAGCCTGGGACCCGATGGACATCGATACGCCTGACGGGGAGGTAGTGGATCCCGAACCCGGTACGCAGCCTGAGGACGAGCCCGGGTAGTCTGTAGCCCCTTCTGTACAGTCGAGTAATAGTTCTTATGACGATCCCAACAACCCGGCTCCTCCGTTGGACTATCACAATCACTAGCCTTAACCGTGATCTTTCCGAGCTGTTGGAGGATCTTTTGTGGAAGTATCCTTTTGGAGTAGATGAGAGTTGACCTTACCCGACTCATGTATCTTTTTGAGAGTCTTAGAGGGCCACCCCGAAGCATGGGGTTGTATATGTTAGCTGGTAGCTCTGTAAGGTCATGGATCATCTATTCTCAGCTGTATAGTGCTTGTGTTTTGTTTGCCTGGTTGTTCCTGCTTCTCTATCCAATGCTGATCTTGTTGTATTGGAAGTTAGGCACATTCCACATGCGTAATTTATTTGAAGGTCGATAGTCGCCTGGGACGCTATCTTTCATGACCTAATGGCGATTTGGCAAGGGATGTCACAAGCTTGAGAGTCGGGGCGTGACATCCCCGCCCAAGGTGGTATCAGAGCAAGGTCAGCCTGATCCGTCTGGTCATTGGCTTGGAGTAATAAGGAGCGTTGGGAAATGGGATAGTTAGTAGATTTATGAGCTTTGTGCTTGTGATTGCTATTGTGCTTTAAGTATTTGGGGTTGCCTTCTGACCGCGTTTGCTATGGGGTAAGCAGGACTCCGTATCATTTCTGCAAAATGAGCGGACGCGGTAAGAGAGCACCCCGAGCTTCGCGAACGAGACCTGTCAGACCGATGTCGCGACCCGTCCGAAGGCGGACGCGGCTAATGGATTACCGATCGCGGGTCTTGGATCGGCGCGGGCCCTCCCAGGCCCATACCAAATCGCGGCGGGAGTATTTTTCAAAGGGATTCGACGATAACAGTCGATCGCTTTCGATCTTAGTGTGGTCGTGGTGGCATGTGCAACTTGTGCATGCATTTGGAGTCGCCACCGGTCTTTTTTGGAGGGTAGACCGGAAACCTTATTGACCGATTGGGAGAGATCGATCAATTCTGCGGAACCAGAGATTTTGAGTTCGGGGACTTGGTTACGTTGATGTCATTACCAACGCCCTTTCGGTACCTAACGCGAGTGATTTTCCCTAACTAGGATTTCATGTAGGCGCAATTTTGGGTGAGGTAAGTCTGACTTTGCACATTAACCAGTTTAACATGCTCACGTAATCATAATAAATAAATAGATGCCAATCACATAAACATCTATCCTACGTGGTGACCATGGAATTATGATTTAATGGGTCTCGAGCCAATGAGATCACATTTAATCATTTTAATATTTTAATAACGGAGAGCCGCTCTTCGCTTCTTCTTGGTTTCTTGAACTCTTCAAGAATCGGGCCCCAAAGAGCTCGCCGACTTAAAAGGCTCCTCCACGTAATCCTCGTAGCATTTACATCAACAATTGACTATGCTAAAAATAAAGATTACATGAAAAATAAAAGGAGTACGCAGCCTCCATTTAATAATTACAACCCCAAATATATAAATAATCACCATACATTCATACATACATCAATCACATTGATTATGGATTTTTCCATGATCACCACCCTTCCACGTAAGTAATAAATTCACAATTTAAAACTTAGGAAGGCACAATAAAAATTCTACGTTGAATCATATTCAGAATTTTTACGTAAAATAAGATAGCCATAAATTTTCGATTCAAAATTGATTTAGTCTCAATTTTTGCTACGTTGATTAATTTATCATATAAAATAATCAACCTCCATTAGCCATGTAAGACGAACAATTCGTTAATACATATTGGCCATAGTATTGCAAAAATTGCAAAAAATCAATTAAATGCACGAAAACACCTAAGGATCGGCTCTGATACCACTGTTGGGATCCACGTAACACGTAGCGGAAATGAATAACAACCCATACATATATCTCCAGAGGCGTACTTCATGCATTTCAATCGAAAAAAAATCACAAAACCTCAAAGGGAGTAAATAGATTACCTCTCGTAGCGTGCTTGAACGGAGGTGTCGGTTCGATGTTCTTCGATCTCAGCCTCCACAAGTGTTAGGCATCTAGTTCGGATGCACCACCAATTGACGAACGGGGAGACGACTAATAACTCCACAACAATTGTGCTAGCAATATGCGGAATCAATATTCCAGACTTAGTATATTTTGCTCACTCAAGATTATGAGAATATAGAGAGTGTTTGTGTTCTTCTCTCTAAGCTCTCAAAAATTTGCACACTCTACAAAATGTCTCTCCCCCTCAACCTCAAAACTCTTGCCATCCTTTTATAGCCAAAAATACCTTCCAATAAATTGTATTTAAAAATAGCACTAACAATTATAAATTCTATCTAAAAATAGCACTCACAAATAAATGACATTTAAAAATAGCACTAACAATAGCACTCACAATTTATAATACAAAAATGCTATTTAAAAATAGCACTAACAATAGCACTCACAATTTATAATACAAAAATGCTATTTAAAAATAGCACTAACAATTATAAATTCTATCTAATAATAGCACTCACAATTTATGATAAATAAATGCCATTTAAAAATAGCACTAACAATAGCACTCACAATTTATGATAAATAAATGTCATTTAAAAATAGCACTAACAATAGCACTCACAATTTATAATACAAAAAATGCTATTTAAAAATAGCACTAGCAATAGCACTCACAATACAAAAATGCTAAAAAAAAAGGCACTAACAAAGGTGTTAAAAATAATAACCATTATTATTATTACAAGAGTTAAAGAGGTTACCAAACAGTACAAATATGCATAACGTATAAATACATATGACGTATAAATACGTAGAGCATACGTATACATCCGTGAAACCGAGGACTAATTGAAAGAAAAATGTGCAATTAAGCTCTTTTGGTAAAAATTGATTAAATTGGAGGGCAAATTGACCTAATTGCACTTTAAGACTTTAGAATCCAATGTCATAGCTTATAAAAAGTGAGAATTGAAAACTAAAAGACTCGAAAATGATTTTTTTTAGGCTCGGTTCGGGTTTATGTTTGTGAAGGAACATAGTGACCCGAGCCGAATTTTTGAGATTTAAAGTGACACACTTGAAGAGGAAATTAAAACAAAATTATCGAATATTTTTGGGTATTTTTCTGACCACGAATGGTATTTTTCTAATTTTTTGGGTATTTTTATAATTAAATAAACTCGAAAAATATTAAAAATACCGAAAAATATTTTTTGTTCAAAATTGGTCCCTAGTTAAACCAAGGCTTCCAAAGTTGATTTTGTGATTTTATGACCTTTTTTGATATTTTTAATTAATTTTAAAGAATGGTAAAAAAATCAAGTGTCAACAGCTGCCCCTCTTTGAGAGGAATCTCGTTAGAGGTTTCTCTCAAAGATAAGGTGGCACCTGATTCCTAACCGACTCAACTGGGAAAATAAGAGAAGAAATGTTATGACATCGGATCCTTAAGCCTATTGATAAAAGCTCAAATCAATCCCCGGTTTGCTCTAACAATTTGAACATGGGCCGGAGTGAGAGAGGCTTACCTGAAGCTCACCTGTCGGATGCTGCCGGTTGCGACGACTTTCAAGAAGATGCCTAGGACTCGTCATTCAGAATATCCTAGGGAGATTAAGCTCTGACCTGTATGGTAGGTCATACCATGATGGGATTCCTAACTTGTAGGAACCTAAGGAAGGCGCATCCCACGCTTTGGGATTTGCCAAGGATTTTGATCCGTATGGTGGATCAGACCTTTGTGTTGATCCTTACTGCGATATTTATCAATGAGTTGACCCTTATGGCGGTTTCTACCAATGAATTGACCCTTATGGCGGTTTCTACCATATGTGACCCTTCAGGCGGTTTCTACCATTAATGTGATCCCTCAGGCGGTTTCTACCTTGGTTTGACCCTTCAGGCGGTTTCTACCTTGAGTTGACCCTTCAGGCGGTTTCTACCTTTGATTTGACCCTTCATGCGGTTTTTACCTTGTGTTGACCCTTCAGGCGGTATCTACCATGTGTTGACCCTTTAGGCGGTATCTACCTTGTGTTGACCCTTCAAGCGGTATCTACCTTTGATTTTGACCCTTCAGGCGGTATCTACCTTTGATTTGACCCTTCAGGCGGTATCTACCATATTTTGACCCTTCAGGCGGTATCTACCTTGATTTGACCCTTCAGGCGGTATCTACCTTCATTTGACCCTTCAGGCGGTATCTACCTTATTTTGACCCTTCAGGCGGTATCTACCTTCATTTGACCCTTCAGGCGGTATCTACCTTCATTTGACCCTTCAGGCGGTATCTACCTTTGTTTGACCCTTCAGGCGGTGTCTACTATCAGTTTTGACTTTGAAAAGGGGTCTCATGACGAGGGTTCTCCACGTCCGATGAGATTTCCTGAATTTTGAAAAGGGGGTCTCATGACGAGGGTTCTCCACGTCCGATGAGACTGTTTGAATTTTGAAAAGGGGTCTCATAACGAGGGTTCTCCACGTCCGATGAGACTGCCTAAATTTTTGAAAAGGGGTCTCATGACGAGGGTTCTCCACGTCCGATGAGACTGCCTAAGTTTTGAAAAGGGGTCTCATGACGAGGGTTCTCCACGCCCGATGAGACTGCCTAAATATTGAAAATGGGTCTCATGACGAGGGTTCTCTACGTCCGATGAGACTGCCTAAATTTTGAAAAGGGGTCTCATGACGAGGGTTCTCCACGTCCGATGAGACTGCCTAAATTTTGAAAAGGGGTCTCATGACGAGGGTTCTCCACGTCCGATGAGACTGCCTAAGTTTTGAAAAAGGGGTCTCATGACGAGGGTTCTCCACGTCCGATGAGACTGTTTGATATTTTGAAAATGGGTCCTGGGACGAGGGTTCTCCACGTCTGATAGGATTTTTTCTTTTAAAAGGGTTTTTCTTCCCCCTTTTTTTTGGAGACCCCGAAGTTTGTCGGGAATTCAGTTTTTTTTTTGAAGCAGTGAAAGATTTTATTTTGACAAAACTTCACTTGAGTCTGTTGAAGCGACATTCTGGGAGCTGGGTTCTCCAGGTATCCTGCAGAAGTTTGAGCCTGAAAGATTTTTCTTCACCAAGAAAACGTTAGTAATCTTTGGGAAGACTACGGCTGTCCATTTTGACAAAACCGTATGATTTAAGTTTTAATCATGAAATGTGCATTTTGATGCTGGAGGTTATCCAAAGCATTCTTGCAACATGCAAATGTGATCACAAATCCCTTGCACGGAAAATCTGGATCAACGGTTTGAAAATTCCAAAAAGAGTTTGTTCGAAACATCAATTGGAATATTTCTCGACAAGGAGGTCTTCTCACCTGTTTTGAGATAGTGGTTTTTTTTTATAGGGGATGTACTCAATTCCCTACTAACCTGTGCCTAGGTTTTAGGTTCATTCGCAGCGCGTACATTTTGATCGGTCGGGAGGTCTTCCACGGGACTGTAATGTTGGGCTTAGATATTGGTTTTCAAGGGGGACCCGCTTTGGAGTCGAGGCCATTGAATGAAATCCTTCACCATCTGCTCCGGGTTTACAAGTCAAGAACCCTGCAAAATGAGAAGGAAATAGTCTTGCTCGTACTTCTTCGAGCTAAGCAATATGTTAACCCAAGTGTCTTAGTCAGAGAAGACTGTTTCAGGGTTATGATGTTGGTAGGATTGGGGACTGAAAAAGGCTTATTTTTGGCCCAGAATTTATGAGGGGATTGACATTGGTGATCATTGCAAATTTGTCACCTGTCTTTTCCATTCTGCATCTTCAGTTTTTGAGGTGTGCAACCGCTTTTGAGGTGTGCACAAGTCCTTTAGAGAGCGTCTCTTGTTGCATTAAGAAGGTTGACAACTCTGTCTGCGCCTTTCCTCCGCGCTTGACATTATTTGGAGAGCAGTCTTTTTATCTGACTCCTTTAGGAATTTTCTCTTTTCCCATCCAAGTTTCACTGAGAATCAAGCAAACAGCTTGCACGAGCATCGGCCTCGCTTTTACCAGGCACTTTGCTTTTTCTTGATGTGGTGGATTTTTCTCATTCATTTTTGGAATCCCGCTTTTTTCTCATCTTCATGGGATCATGTTAGACATATAGTCTAAACATGCTTTAAATATCAGTCCGGGAATTCTCTTCGTAATCCCTGAGTCTTGAACTCTTCCATTTTTGAAGTGGTGTGGCATCCGTCTTGGAATGATCACCAATGGGTTCATGAAATGAATTTGCAGGCTCAAGTTGGCTGTGCAAAGGATTCGGTGTGTGGGATAGAGAAATAAATGCTTCTCGTCATCCTATGGAACTTGGATTACCATATAAACAATACACAAAGATTAATGTTAGTCCGAGCAAGAAAATTTCTAACCATTTTCTCCTGATGCTGCTGGACTCATCTCCATTCTGCCCCGATGTGGGGTGGTTCTTGACAGGGTTAAGAATGAAAATCGCCGTTCAAATGGGTTGTCAATGGTCACCTGTAGTGTTTGGGGATATGAAACGAATGCCTCCGTCGTCCCAATCCATGTAATCGCTGCGAATGGTCCCTACTTCCGTAGGTCCAGATTTTGCTGTCTGATCTGCTCCACTCCTCTCTCAAGTGTGTATAGGACGTGTTTGGATTTAGGCTTTGCCTCTCGTCTTTTGAGGAAGTGCCCTTTTGATTGTTTTGAACATTTTTTTATTGGAAAAATCTTTTTCATTTTCTCCAAAGATTTTACCCGTCAAAGGGGATTTTATGATGCCCCATGCATGTTTTTATTCATGTTCGGACAACCTCCTGTTTCAAAACATGAATGCCAATGAAATTTAAATTCTATGTCTTTTTCTAGACATTAGATTCTGAAAGCTTTTCTTTTCTTGTCTATTTTTTATTCAACATCTTCAAGGGATTTTGGGAGAGGGATACTTACCTGTTCCTCGTGGCTGGAGATCCCTGAAAATGCAGAAGAAACATGTTATTGTTCGTTCATGAATTTTTCAAAGAAAATTAGAACGATGCATTTTACCCTTGGTCATGTATTCCAACGGGTAATACATGGGATGTGAAAACCCGCTTTGCCTTGATGGTGAGCCCCTGTCAAAAACAAACAATAAGTGTCAGTTTGCGTTCCAAAATTCAAGACAAATTGGAACGATACCGCCTTGTTCTTGCTTGGTGTTTTCATTTGAACACAAACGCGCGGCTTGCAGAAATTGGCCATCTATATTGCGGCCACGATTCCTCCGTTTGGTTGGCGATGAATCATTCTCGAGGATTTGCCCCAAAGGAGTTCCATTTGTGTTTTTGGGCGCATTCCAGCGCCATTCTTCATAGTTCCTTTTATTCAAGAAAAATGAAATTTTTATCAAAATGTATGTCAAAGCATGAAGGGTGGAAGCGATACTTTTTACCATCCACTAGGTCTTATGATCAAAGACCATCTCCTGGAATTCTGACTTCTAGGGCCACTGATTCAATTCGCCTCCCTGTTAGCGCGCTCTTTTCATTTGGGGCTTTCAGCGCCAACGACTTCCTGCAAAATGAGTAAAAACTCATGTTAGGTATGTGGTCTTCGAAGACCAAATTGGAACGATACAAGGTTACCGTTCACCCAAATTCGTATCTTGGGGTTTAATTCTGATGCGGACGACTCTGTTATTGCGTCCATTGACTTTGCCAGAGGAGAAACGTCATTCTTTGTCCGGCGCACAAATGATTCACTTGCCCTAGTTGGGTGTGATTTGTCGTAGCTAGGTGACGCTTGCCCCAGCTAACTTCATTCCTGCATTTTGTTGCAATCCCCATCCTATTTGGGGGTGTCTTTTCTCTTGGGATTCATGATGACGTCTTACTGATGTATGCCCTTCTTTCGCCGATTATTGACGCTTCTCATTTGATGGAGGTCGTTTCAATATCGTATATTGATGTGGATGATGAGTATTGCTTCATCTCGTCTGCATTTGTGGGTGTTGTTCGTGAGATGATTCCTGATTACTTCCAAAACTGCTTTGCCCCAGTTGGGCGGTGTTCGTCTTGGCAACATGCCTTAGCACTTTGCGTGTTTGTTGGCAATTTTCAATTCAATTTTGACAACGTCCATGCACTCCCATGGGTTTCGCCGATTCTGATCTTCTATCTCAATTGTCAGAATCTTCAATTATTTTTATCCGTCTCTAGGTGGCTTGACGGCCTTGGGATTTGTCGTGTGGCGGTTTTGTGATTCTCTCGATCATCGTCGCCATTTGAAGTATTTGATGTTTGCTTGTTGAAGAGAAGAGACCTAATGAGTAAATGGCATGTATAATTGACTATTGGAGTCGATACAATTTACCCTTGAAAATTATCCTGCGGGAACCGGCATTTCTCCCTTTGGGTTATCTGTATGCAGGATATGTACATGATATACATGATGCATGTTAGGTATGCTTGCAACGAAAAATGAGTTCGTGCTTTTCACTCTATTCAGAGAAAGCATTTTTATCAGATGTGTCAATCTGCAAAACTTGAATTTTTCTTTTCAAGTGTTCTTTTCACAGAGATTTCTAAATGATGAGAAACTTCTTCAGGTTTTCTCAAAGGTTTTGTTCACAAATTGAGCCATTAGAATGCTCTTGAAAATATTTAGCCACAATGCATGTCTGAGATGCCATGAAAAGGGGTACTCCCTGTTTGTCATTGGAAAGCACTGCATCCTGAGTCCTCTGCTTTTGATCATCATCTGAGAGGAAAAGGAAGGAAGCATTATTCCCATATAGAAAAAACAATCATTTTGGAACGATACGTCCTTTTACCAAATGGATGGCTCCGCTTTAATTGAAACGACTACGGATTTACTATCCCTGCTCTGGTCACTTTTGGCATCCAAGATGCTGGAAATTTTTCAGTGGTCCCATTCATTTTTGTCATCACCTGCAAGAATGGAAAACCATATCAACTCGTGAACCGGTCAATCCGATTTGGAACGGATACAACTTTTTCGACTTAGGGAGAGTCGATCCAAATTAGGTTGCCCCAGCTTCACGTTGTCTACTTAAGGCTCATCACAATAAATCCATCTTGTTTTTGCAAACCCAATGGGTGATGCCCGATGAAGGTGCACTTCTTTCCATTTTGTAGGGAAGGCAAGCTCCCTTTTGTTGGTCTTTAACCATCTTATCCTGAGAGGAAGAGATATGAAATATTATGTCATTATCTGATTGAAAATCAATTAGGAATGACACGTCCTTATCCTTAATTCGGTTGCCCGGTCAAGAGGTATTTGCCCTCGTCAGTTGACTCTCCAAGGTGGTCCAGCGCTTTTCCATGTCATCCTGGTTCGTTTCAACTCGCGACTGATTCTTCACACAAGTTTTTGGATTTTGATTCATAAGCGGGGCTGAATGACCTTTTGGTTTCGAGGTGTACCAATCATTCACATACATACGCATGAGACCAGTGAGGTTTGACTCTAAGAATCAAGATAGGGTTTGGAACCTAAGGCCAAGGCTCCCACCTCGAGTTCTAGAAAGGGTAGATTCCATTGCACAACTATCGTTGCATTGGGACCCAATCCATAATTCGAAATGAGCGGAATTGAAAAGTGGATTACCCCGTGTTTTTCCTCACGGAGATTCCATTTTCAATCCCTTCTATTGTTTTCCTATAGGCGGCGCCCGGGGTTTTAGGCGCGATTGTGTGTGTTCATGTGTTGTGAGTATCACAATGCAAGTCATGCACAACAGTTTATCAATCGGCGCTTCAAATCATCCATACAACATACATTCCTACACCAACCTGCATAAGACAATGTTAATCACGGACTACACCCCTTATCTCTCCAATCTGCAAAAACATATAACACCTACCATGAGCGGACTTACCTCACCTTCAAGAGCGCCTGCAGGGTTAGAAAAATCACTCAGCGTTTTAAATACGGCCTAAGTCCACTTGAGGTCTAGAACCATAGGTTCTAGAACAAGGTCCCCAGCGGAGTCGCCAGCTGTCGCGACCCGTCCGAAGGCGGACGCGGCTAATGGATTACCGATCGCGGGTCTTGGATCGGCGCGGGCCCTCCCAGGCCCATACCAAATCGCGGCGGGAGTATTTTTCAAAGGGATTCGACGATAACAGTCGATCGCTTTCGATCTTAGTGTGGTCGTGGTGGCATGTGCAACTTGTGCATGCATTTGGAGTCGCCACCGGTCTTTTTTGGAGGGTAGACCGGAAACCTTATTGACCGATTGGGAGAGATCGATCAATTCTGCGGAACCAGAGATTTTGAGTTCGGGGACTTGGTTACGTTGATGTCATTACCAACGCCCTTTCGGTACCTAACGCGAGTGATTTTCCCTAACTAGGATTTCATGTAGGCGCAATTTTGGGTGAGGTAAGTCTGACTTTGCACATTAACCAGTTTAACATGCTCACGTAATCATAATAAATAAATAGATGCCAATCACATAAACATCTATCCTACGTGGTGACCATGGAATTATGATTTAATGGGTCTCGAGCCAATGAGACCACATTTAATCATTTTAATATTTTAATAACGGAGAGCCGCTCTTCGCTTCTTCTTGGTTTCTTGAACTCTTCAAGAATCGGGCCCCAAAGAGCTCGCCGACTTAAAAGGCTCCTCCACGTAATCCTCGTAGCATTTACATCAACAATTGACTATGCTAAAAATAAAGATTACATGAAAAATAAAAGGAGTACGCAGCCTCCATTTAATAATTACAACCCCAAATATATAAATAATCACCATACATTCATACATACATCAATCACATTGATTATGGATTTTTCCATGATCACCACCCTTCCACGTAAGTAATAAATTCACAATTTAAAACTTAGGAAGGCACAATAAAAATTCTACGTTGAATCATATTCAGAATTTTTACGTAAAATAAGATAGCCATAAATTTTCGATTCAAAATTGATTTAGTCTCAATTTTTGCTACGTTGATTAATTTATCATATAAAATAATCAACCTCCATTAGCCATGTAAGACGAACAATTCGTTAATACATATTGGCCATAGTATTGCAAAAATTGCAAAAAATCAATTAAATGCACGAAAACACCTAAGGATCGGCTCTGATACCACTGTTGGGATCCACGTAACACGTAGCGGAAATAAATAACAACCCATACATATATCTCCAGAGGCGTACTTCATGCATTTCAATCGAAAAAAAATCACAAAACCTCAAAGGGAGTAAATAGATTACCTCTCGTAGCGTGCTTGAACGGAGGTGTCGGTTCGATGTTCTTCGATCTCAGCCTCCACAAGTGTTAGGCATCTAGTTCGGATGCACCACCAATTGACGAACGGGGAGACGACTAATAACTCCACAACAATTGTGCTAGCAATATGCGGAATCAATATTCCAGACTTAGTATATTTTGCTCACTCAAGATTATGAGAATATAGAGAGTGTTTGTGTTCTTCTCTCTAAGCTCTCAAAAATTTGCACACTCTACAAAATGTCTCTCCCCCTCAACCTCAAAACTCTTGCCATCCTTTTATAGCCAAAAATACCTTCCAATAAATTGTATTTAAAAATAGCACTAACAATTATAAATTCTATCTAAAAATAGCACTCACAAATAAATGACATTTAAAAATAGCACTAACAATAGCACTCACAATTTATAATACAAAAATGCTATTTAAAAATAGCACTAACAATAGCACTCACAATTTATAATACAAAAATGCTATTTAAAAATAGCACTAACAATTATAAATTCTATCTAATAATAGCACTCACAATTTATGATAAATAAATGCCATTTAAAAATAGCACTAACAATAGCACTCACAATTTATGATAAATAAATGTCATTTAAAAATAGCACTAACAATAGCACTCACAATTTATAATACAAAAAATGCTATTTAAAAATAGCACTAGCAATAGCACTCACAATACAAAAATGCTAAAAAAAAGGCACTAACAAAGGTGTTAAAAATAATAACCATTATTATTATTACAAGAGTTAAAGAGGTTACCAAACAGTACAAATATGCATAACGTATAAATACGTATGACGTATAAATACGTAGAGCATATGTATACATCCGTGAAACCGGGGACTAATTGAAAGAAAAATGTGCAATTAAGCTCTTTTGGTAAAAATTGATTAAATTGGAGGGCAAATTGACCTAATTGCACTTTAAGACTTTAGAATCCAATGTCATAGCTTATAAAAAGTGAGAATTGAAAACTAAAAGACTCGAAAATGATTTTTTTTAGGCTCGGTTCGGGTTTATGTTTGTGAAGGAACATAGTGACCCGAGCCGAATTTTTGAGATTTAAAGTGACACACTTGAAGAGGAAATTAAAACAAAATTATCGAATATTTTTGGGTATTTTTCTGACCACGAATGGTATTTTTCTAATTTTTTGGGTATTTTTATAATTAAATAAACTCGAAAAATATTAAAAATACCGAAAAATATTTTTTGTTCAAAATTGGTCCCTAGTTAAACCAAGGCTTCCAAAGTTGATTTTGTGATTTTATGACATTTTTTGATATTTTTAATTAATTTTAAAGAATGGTAAAAAAATCAAGTGTCAACAACCGATCGATGAGATTGTGGGTGATGGTGGAGCACCCGCAGCTGCTGAGCCAGCTGGGCAAGAGCCGACAATGGCTCAGGTTATGCTAGCACTTGGAACTATTGGGGATCTCATGGGACAGCAGGTTAGGGATATGAATGTTGCTGCCGTTGCTTCTGCTGGAGCTCAACCTGTGAACCCTCCTGCTAGGGAAGTGAATGAAGGGCGTCAGGCCCAGTGGTTGATATAGCAGTTCCTTAAGATGCAGCCGCCTAAGTTTACTGGAAGCGGAGATCCCGAAACTGCAACCTTGTGGATTGAGGAGTTGGAAAAGGCGTTTGTTCTTCTGAGGTGTACCGAGGAGGAAAGAATCATTTTAGCTGTCTACCAATTGCAAGGGAATGCAAGTTTTTGGTGGAGAGCCTCAAAGGATAGAGTCTTTCCTGAGGGTACGGCCCAGACATGGGGTGCCTTCGTGCAAGCTTTTAATGACAAGTACTTTTCACATACTGCGAGAAAATAGAAGATGGATGAGTTCCAACGCCTGCGCTAGAACCAGCTGACTGTAGACCAGTATGAAGCCAAGTTCGCTGAACTTTCTAAGTATGCACCGAGGATGGTGACCGATCCTAAGGATAAGGCGAGAAGGTTTATGGACGGATTGAAGCTTGAGATTCAGAGCTGGTTGGTACCTCTATATCTGAAGGATTACAATGACATCTATGAGAGGGCCCAGATGGTGGAACGACATCTGGCAGAGAAGTCTACTGCATCTGTATTGCGGTTTACGCCCCTGAATAGTTTTGACAGGAGGCAAGGGAAGAAACCCATGTTTAGCAACTAGAGTCGCATTCCACCCAATCGCCGATGGGCGATTAGCAAGCCAATGTTTCGTCAGCATGAGTGGTGCAATCTGTGCCGCCAGAGGCATGGACCTGGTCCTTGCCCGTTTGGAAGTGATGTCTGTTTTGGTTGTGGCTAGCTGGGTCATCAAGTGAAGGACTGCCCGTAGAGGAAAGGCAGACAGGCGCCGCCACAGCAGGGAGGACCGCCTAGAGGGGCTGCGCCGTAGAACTTATAGAACCGTCCGCCAGCACAAGGAAGGGTGTTTGCTGTCACCCGGGAAGCGGCGAAGGATTCGCCGATCGTTACAAGTACGGTCCTCTTGCATAACCAAGTAGCTTATGCTTTGTTTGATCCGGGTGCTACGTATTCATTTGTTGCCGATCAGTTTGTTAAGTTATCTGAGTTGAACTTGGTGCCTTTAGATGTTATGTTTAAAGTTTCTACGCCTTTAAAGGATAGTGTAGTGGCTACAATAAGGTGTCCTGATTGTAGACTTGTTGTGGATGGTCATGAAAGTAGAATAGACCTGGTTGTGCTGGAGATGTATGATTTCAATTTGATTGTGGGGATGGATTGGTTGACGAAGCAAAGGGCCACGATGGATTGCTTTAATAAGGTGATTCAGTTTAACCCAATGGTTGGTACTAGCTTTGAGTTTAGTGGAAATCGAGGAGGAACCTCGACTGTTATGATATCGTCGCTTGAGGAGACCCGATTGTTGGAGAGTGGTTGCCAAGGTTATTTGGCTTCTGTGGTTGATACGTCTGTTAAGGAATTGAAGTTGGAGGATATTGCTGTTATCTGTGAATTCCCAGATGTTTTCCCTCGGGACTTACCTGGTTTGCCACCAGAAAGGGAAATTGAGTTTGTTATAGAGTTGGCTCGTGGGACGGAGCCAATCTCTAAGGCGCCATATATGATGGCATTGTCGGAGTTGAAGGAACTCAAGGTACAGATGCAGGAGTTGTTGGATAAAGGGTTCATTCGCCCCAGTGCATCACCTTGGGGAGCACCTGTTCTGTTCGTCAAGAAAAAGGATGGATCTTTGAGATTGTGTATCGATTATAGGCAGTTGAATCAGGTAACGATCAAGAATAAATACCCACTACCGAGGATTGATGACTTGTTTGACCAGTTACAGGGAGCGTCGATATTTTCTAAGATCGATCTACGGACGGGATACCATCAGTTGAGAATCCGGAAAGAGGATGTACCGAAATCGGCATTTAGAACACGCTATGGACATTATGAGTTTACAGTAATGCCGTTTGGTTTGATGAATGCTCCTGCTGCTTTTATGGATTTAATGAACAGGGTGTTTAGCGAGTTCTTGAATCGTTTCGTAATTGTGTTTATAGACGACATCCTGGTGTACTCAAAGAGTGTTGAAGATCATGAACAACACTTGAGGGTAGTTCTGGAAACTCTGAGAGTGCATCAGTTGTATGCCAAGTTCAGCAAGTGCGAGTTTTGGCTAGCTCGCGTGGCATTTTTAGGCCATGTGATTTCTGGTGAAGGTATTGCTGTGGATCCAGCTAAGATTGAGGCAGTTATGGATTGGCCAAGACCGACGACTGCTACAGAGATTAGAAGTTTCTTGGGTTTAGCAGGCTATTACAGACGATTTGTGGAGAGGTTCTCAGCTATAGCCTCGCCTTTGACTAAGCTGCTGAAGAAAGACATGAATTTCGAATGGACAGACAAGTGCGAGCGTAGTTTTCAAGAGCTTAAGTATAGGCTAACTACGGCCCCTGTTCTGACAATTCCGTCTGGTCTTGGAGGGTATGAGATTTATAGCGATGCTTCGCTTAGAGGGTTGGGGTGTGTCTTGATGCAGCATGGTAGAGTGGTAGCGTATGCATCTCGTCAATTGAGGCCGCACGAGTCAAACTACCCCACACACGGCCTGGAGTTGGCTGCCAATGTGTTTGCTTTGAAGATCTAGAGACACTATCTGATTGGTGAAATTTTTCAGGTGTATACTGACCACTAGAGTTTGAAGTATCTGTTCTCTTAGAATGAGTTGAACATGAGGCAGCGCCGATGGATGGAATTGCTTAAAGATTATGACTGCGATATTCTGTATCACCCGGGTAAGGCGAATAAGGTTACCGATGCCATGAGTAGAAAATCAATGATTGCTCAATTACAAGTTCATGAGTGGCATTTACTAGAGCAAGTAAGAGACTCAGATTTCAAGTTGGAGATAAGTCACCTGTCAAGTCTTGTGGCAACTTTGAGAATCGAGCCAGAAGTTTAGGTTAAGATTAAGACCCTGCAGTCTTCAGATCCCGACATTCAAAAGATCCTTCAAGAAGATTCAGCTAAACGAAGGGTCGATTTCCAAGTAGCTGAGGATGGAATACTGAAGTTCAGAGGATGTTTGGTTGTGCCTGCCGATGAGAGTCTAAGGGAAGAGATCTTGTCAGAAGCACATCGTAGTAATTATAGTATTCATCCTGGGAGTACAAAGATGTATCAGAACCTGAAACAGCTTTATTGGTGGAATGGCATGAAAGCGGACATAGCCAAGCATGTAGCTAAGTGTTTGACATGTCAGCAGGTCAAGGCGCAGCATTGCAAGCTTGGAGGATTGTTGCAGCCCTTGGAAATTTCTGAGTGGAAATGTGAACATATCACGATGGACTTTGTCATGGGATTACCAAGGAGTCAGAGAGGGCATGATTCAATATGGGTAGTGGTGGACAAATTGACAAAGTCAGCGCACTTTATTGCAATGAGAAAGGATTTTTCTTTAGATAGATATGCAGAGCTATATGTGAGGCACATCATGAGGTTACATGGAGTGCCTGTGACGATCACTTCTGATCGAGACCCTAAGTTCACTGCCACGTTTTGGAAAAGTTTACAAACTGCTTTGGGGACGAAGTTACAGTTCAGTACGGCTTATCACCCGCAGATAGATGGACAGTCTGAAAGGATAATTGTCGCGACCCTCTCGCGGTTGGTATCTGGCTAGCGAGGGTTAATGGGCCGTCCGATGTTACATGATCGGACGCGGGCCTCTCCTAAGGTCCATTACCCAAATCGCAACGGCTGGATATACGTGGTCGATCTTCGGTGTGGTCAAGTGACATGTGATAAGTGTACATGCCAAGGAGTCGCCACCAATCGTTTCTTGGAGGGTACGATCGGAAACCCTATCGAATAGTTGGGAGTGGTCTATTCGATTCTGCGAAAACTAGAGAAGTGGGTTCGGGGACTTAGTTACGCCAACTGCCAGAGTTGACGCCCTTTCGGTACCGAAGATGAATGGTTTATCTGATCCTATGATTTCATACAGATGAGTGGGGTACAGATCCTAAATCTAGGAGTTCATGCAGATGGGAATGGCTACCTTATCACTCACAATCATTAAAGGTAAATGCGCAAATCAAGGATCCAATACATGCGGATAAAACACATGAAATCAGCATGGCATCCCTAATGAGGCCCTATTAGCCTAGAGAAATATCAATCAAGGCTTAGGAATGATTTTGGCATGATTTGCCCATGAGGGGCTAAATCGTAATTTTGAACAATTTGGGGAAAATTCGTCTCGAAAGGGGAAATTTATTATTTTAGATGAATTGGGAAGTCAAAAGACGGGGGAAATGGGATTAGCTATCAATCCAATCTATTTCCCATTTTTTTGGGAATTTTCAGGATTTTTCTGGAATTTAAAAGTGATTTTACCCTTAGAGGGGTAAAGTCGTCATTTCGGACAAAAATGAGGACTGAAAATCTCAAATATTAGGGCTGGTCGTCCACCTGACCCAAACCCTAACTTTAAGCAATTTTCAGAACTCGATTGAGACAAGAAAGATGATTTTCCCATTAAAGGGCAAAATCGTCATTTTGAGAAAAGAGGCGGGACTTGAAAACCCAAACCTAAGAATTGATCGCCTATCCGATCCTAATTCTTACCTTGGCATTATCGGTCTTATTTCGCCTATACAGCAGAAGCGACTTACCCCTAAAGGGTAATATCGTCAAGTCTCGGAAAAACGGATAAGAAATCACAAAAATAGGGTTGACCAGTTGTCTGTGGTCAATCCTCGATTTTTGGGGATTTCTGGAATGTCTAGGATTTTCTCACAATTTTTCCATATTTTTTTTGGAATTGTTTGGAATTTTCTAGCATTTTTTTGGATTTTCGAAGATTTTTCTGATTTTTTTATTTTTAAAATCATTTTTCTATTTTTTTTTATTTAAAACAATGTTATTCGGGCCGGGTCGGGTGACCCGGCCCACGACCCGTAGGCGGGCGGTTCGACCCGCGTGGGTCCGGACCCAAAACGGCACCGCTTTACTCTCCCGCTCGAATTTTTTAATTTCCCGCCTAATTCAAACCTACGGTCTAGATTGTGCCACGTGTCACGCTACAGACGGCTTGATCTAGCAAAGGAAACCGATGGCTGTGATTTTACCACGTGTTGATGCACGGACGGCCTGATCTTCACAATGAATCAATGGGCTAGATTGAAAAGTCTGATTGAACCGTGACCGTCCGATCTACGGCATTTTTAATTTCTGAAAAATCATTTTTATTTCCAAAAAAGCGAGATCGTGACACGTGGCACGCCTACCACCGTCTGATCAAGTTTATATTCGGTTATAATCGAACGTGCTGACGTGGCTGCCACGTGGGCGCCACGTCAGCGCCACGTGGGCGTTGACTGGTCAACTTTCGTTGACCAGTCAACAGGCTCGCCGAAGAAGACGACCGGCGTCGGCGCTCCCTCGCCGGCGCCTCGTCGGAAGCCCTTATCTTCACCTATAGAGTGCCAAATCGCTCGAAATCACCGCCATTTGAATCGTACGGATGTCCTCTATCACATACGGGAAGCTTGACACAGCAGAATCACATTTCATCAGGCTGCAAACCTAGGCCGGAGCTAATCTCCGGCGAGAGTCCGCCCTAGTCATTCTACACGTAGCATGACTAATCTAAACCATCAGGAAGCATCCAAGGAGTTCTAAAGGACTTACCTGACCATCGCGGAGCTTCGGTTTGGTCGAAAACGAGCCGTGGAGCTCGCGACCGATCGATCATGGTGGGGGGCAGACTTGACGATTTAGGCGATGGAATGACATGCGATCAAAAGCGAAAATGCTCAGTGAAGAGAGACAAAAAGATTGCAATCAAAATCGCAGCAAATGGATGGCTCTAACTTAAGTTGCCATTGGAGGCCGAGAGGAAGCTCGAAGGAATACCTCACCTGATTCTGCGATGAAATGAAGCGTCGCTTGGTTCTGGACGTTCCTTGGGGTATCACGAAGCTCGGAGGACGTATCCGAAGCTTCAGTTTCGCGTCGTTCGTCGGGGTCGACCCTTTGAAGCTCGCGGCTTCTTTCTTCCCATGGCGCCGATCTCTCTCTCTCTCTCTCTCTCTCTCTCTCTCTCTCTCTCTCTCTCTCTCTCTGAGCTCTCTGTTCTTCTCTGTGCGTTTCTTTCTCTCTCTGCCTCTCGCTCTCGTTCTTCGTCCTCCCTCTCTCCGTGAGCTCCTTTTCCGTGAGCCCTCTCTCTCCCTTTTCTCCTCTTTCGCGAGCTCACTCTTCCGCGAGCTCTCTCCCCCTCTCTTTTTCTCTCTCTGAGGTCGTTTTTGTTCTTGCGTTTGTTCTTGTGTAACTCCCTTAACCGATTGCCCCTTCAACAGATCATTCGTTCCCCTCAACTGCCTGCGCGAAGACCCCCCCACGTTCTGTTTTTGCTATTTTCGCCAAGCAGAGGAACAAACGGTCTTGTTCTATTTGTTTGAGTTGACTTGGTCAATCGAGTTGACTGGGTTGGGTCAACCCAACCCAGTTGACCCGATTAGCATTCGTTTTACAAATTAAGTGTCCTAATGTGTAAATATCACAAAATTGACACTAAAATTAGACTCCATGGCACAGACTTCATCTAAAAAAGTGATTTTCGTAACAAATACCTCTTGAATTGATTGAAAACCCCAAATGTAAGGTGGGATCCGAAATTGATTTTTACCGAATTGATGCTCTTAATGGAGGAATTGGCTCCAATTGAGCCCACCATAAGATTCAGGAGGTCAAATACTATAGGGAGGAAGCATTGGGGTTCTATGGGTGTCTCTCAGAAAAATTTAATTTTGGATTTGGCACTTTAGGGACCAAAATGAAAAGAATTTTATGCAATTAGGTCCCTAAAGCCAAAATTGATCAAATCAGCGCATAATTGAACCAAATTGAAATGTCGGGCAATCAAGCTGAATGTCAAGACTCGGAAAGTGCAAAATATTGCAAATAAAAAGATTCAAAACATATATTTTTTTTGACAAATTTAACCCTATGCGTTACAAAGAAACACACAAAATTAAACTTGAATTCCAACTCTTGATGACGTCAAAATGATAATAAAATTAAAAGAAAAATATTGACTATTTTCCTATATTTTTGTGACCTCAAATTCTATTTTTGTTGATTTTTCTTGTATTTTCCTATTTTCTAAAAATACTAAAAAATGTGAAAAGTATGAAAAATTATTTTTTGGTCAAAAATGGTTCCTTAGGCTGGGCCAAGGTCACCAAAGTTGATTTTGTAATTTTTTGAATTTTTATGAATTTTTTGTGATTTTTCAAAAAATAAAACTGAAAAAGACTTGGTCAAAAATCAGGTGTCAACAATAATTCAGATCTTATAGGACATGTTGAGGGCATGTGTTTTGGATTTTAAGGGCAGTTGGGAAGAACGGTTGCATTTGGTTGAGTTTGCCTACAATAACAGTTACCAGCAGAGTATAAAGATGGCACCTTTCGAGGCATTGTATGGCAGAGCTTGTAGAACACCAGTCTGTTGGGAGGAAGTGGGTGAAAGAAAGATCACCGGCCCTGAATTAGTGGAACAGTCAATTGAAGCAATTAAGGTGATTAGAGACAGACTAAAGACAACGCAGAGTCGCCAGATAAGTCACCTGTCAAGTCTTGTGGCAACTTTGAGAATCGAGCCACAAGTTCAGGTTAAGATTAAGACCATGCAGTCTTCAGATCCCGACATTCAAAAGATCCTTCAAGAGGATTCAGCTAAACGAAGGGTCGATTTCCAAGTAGCTGAGGATGGAATACTGAAGTTCAGAGGATGTTTGGTCGTGCCTGCCGATGAGAGTCTAAGGGAAGAGATCTTGTCAGAAGCACATCGTAGTAATTATAGTATTCATCCTGGGAGTACAAAGATGTATCAGAACCTGAAACATCATTATTGGTGGAATGGCATGAAAGCGGACATAGCCAAGCATATAGCTAAGTGTTTGACCTGTCAGCAGGTCAAGGCGCAGCATTGCAAGCTTGGAGGATTGCTGCAGCCCTTGGAAATTCCTGAGTGGAAATGTGAACATAGCACGATGGACTTTGTCATGGGATTACCAAGGAGTCAGAGAGGGCATGATTCAATATGGGTAGTGGTGAACAGATTGAAAAAGTCAGCGCACTTTATTGCAATGAGAAAGGATTTTGCTTTAGATACATATGCAGAGCTATATGTGAGGCACATCATGAGGTTACATGGAGTGCCTGTGACGATCACTTCTGATCGAGACCCTAAGTTCACTGCCACGTTTTGGAAAAGTTTACAAACTACTTTGGGGACGAAGTTACAGTTCAGTACAGCATATCACCCGCAGATAGATGGACAGTCTGAAAGGATAATTCAGACCTTATAGGACATGTTGATGGCATGTGTTTTGGATTTTAAGGGCAGTTGGGAAGAACAGTTGCATTTGGTTGAGTTTGCCTACAATAACAGTTACCAGCAGAGTATAAAGATGGCACCTTTCGAGGCATTGTATGGCAGAGCTTGTAGAACACCAGTCTGTTGGGAGGAAGTGGGTGAAAGAAAGATCACCGGCCCTGAATTAGTGGAACAGTCAATTGAAGCAATTAAGGTGATTAGAGACAGACTAAAGACAGCGCATAGTCGCCAGAAAAATTATGCAGATAAGAGGCGCAGACCTTTGGAGTTTCAAGTGGGCGATCATGCTTTTCTGAAGGTGTCGCCTATGAGAGGGACATCCCGTTTTGGCAAGAAAGGGAAGTTGAGTCCAAGGTATGTGGGACCGTTTGAAATCCTGGAGCGAATTGGAATTTTGGCATATCTTCTTGCGTTACCGCGGAGACTTGCCCAAGTGCATAATGTCTTCCACGTGTCGATGCTGAGGAAGTATGAACCAGACCCCACTCATGTGCTGAGTTACGAAGAGATTGACTTAGATGAGCGAGCCTCGTACGTGGAGCGACCAGTTAGGATCGTGGATAGGAAAGAGCAAGTACTCCGGACCAAGACGATCCCTTTGGTCAAGGTGATCTGGCAACACCATGGTACCGAAGGAGCTACCTGGGAAAGCGAGGAAGTTATGAAAAGTAGTTATCCTTATCTTTTTGAATAGTTGGGACTGTGCTGTAATTTCGAGGACGAAATTTCCTAAGTGGGGGAGAGTTGTGACGTCCTGGAAATCCCAACTTCTGTAAGATTCGGAATTCAATAAAAGAATATTAAGTGGAATTACAGTCGATAAATATTTTGGACCATTAGGACTGAAGTGACGATAATTTGAACGAATTCCGAAGTTTCGATTGTTTTAGATTAATGTTCGATTTCTTAGCCGTTGCGAATTAGGTTTTCGACTTTCGCGCCCGAGCCTAATCCCTATCAAGCCTAGCCAGTGAAATTACAAAATTTCCCCTACGTCCAGTACGCCAAAATTTCATTTCAGTACCGGTTTGGCCATTGACCATTTTGCCCCTACCCTAATGCATTTAGGACAAAACTAATTAAGCCTTATAGGATAAGAAGTCTTCAAAGTCTTCATGTGGTCCCCTCCATTTCTCTTCCCCATGCCCCCTCCAATCAGCTCACGTGATTTTCTCTCTCTCTCTCTCTCTTCTGCAGCTGCTTCTTCTTCGTTCTTCTTCTTCGTGCCGTGGACGACCGAGACACACTCCTCCTCCTTTGTTCGTTTTTTGCGCGACCACCTCAGCCCATCCGACCACCACCTCGTCCAGCCACCTTCCGCCGTCGCCCTGACCCAAGTCCGACCCCTGTTCGCCGCCCGACAGCCGCGGGGAAGCTTAGAGCAGCCGTGCTCTGTTTTCGGGTTTTCTGACCCAAGAACTCCAGCTCCATCCCCGGCCGTTTGTGGCGTCACCGGAGCTGACCACCACCTCACGACCGACCACCAACCTCCCCTCGACCGCCCCGAACCGATCCAGCCGCCCGTCGTTCGCAGGACCTGCCGCGGTCAGCTCTGAAACCGCCGGTGCTCTATTTTGAGGCCGGTTCGTTTGTTCTTGGACCCCGTCCGTTTTCGACGTCTCCGCCGCTCGTCACCACCTCCAATCACCTCCTCAGACCTCTCTCTAACTTCCCCCAGTTCGTGGAAGATCATCGTCGCCGGTGGAGCTCGTGGGAAGCCCCGAAAGCCTCCCATGTTTTCTGCCGCGCGAACCCCCTGTCTTCGCCGGTTCTATGCCTTGCTGTTCCGCCGCCGTCGACTGCCTTCTGCCGCCTTCCACCGGTCCCAACCGACGTCCCTCAACCTAGACATGCACGGTTCGACGGAACCGCCGGTTCCGGTTCAGGAACCGGCGGTTCCGGTTCCTAAAAAGCTGGAACCGGAACCGGGCCGGTTCCGGTTCCGGTTCGGAACCGGCGGTTCCGGGCCCGGTTCAAGGAACCGCCGGTTCCCGTCGGTTCAATTTGTCCATATATATTTTTATAATTTATTTGCTTGTGAATAAATCAATTTAATTTGGAACGAATACACCCTTTTCGACTTCAAGAGAGTCGATCCAAATTAGGTTGCCCCAGCTTCACGTTGTCTACTTAAGGCTCATCGCAATAAATCCATCTTGTTTTTGCAAACCCAATGGGTGATGCCCGATGAAGGTGTACTTCTTTCCATCTTGTAGGAAAAGCAAGCTTCCCTTTGTTGGTCTTCAACCATCTTATCCTGTAGATAAAAGACATGAAGGTCTCAGTCAAGTATAACACTCGAAGGGCTTATTGGAACGATTACAGTTTTACCATCATTCCATTATCATCTTGCATGTGATCGGATGATGACATTTTTGACAAATGTGTGCCATGTAAAACATGTCCCTCGTGTCTATCCACAAATGGATTTTCCTTCTCTACCTGTTTTTCACCTGAGAGGAAAAGATAGGAAATATTATGCCGGTATCTGATTGAAAAACAATTAGGAACGACACGTTTTTACACTTGACCCGGCTGCCCCGGTCAAAAGGCATTTGCCCTCATCAGTTGATTCTCCAGGGTGGTCCAGCGCTTTTCCATGCCATCCTGGTTCGTTTAAACTCGCGACTAAGTCTTTGGATTCTGATTCATAAGCGGCGCTGAATGACCTTTTGGTTTCGAGGTGTACCAATCATTCACATACATGCGTATGAGACAAGTGAGGCTTGACTCTAAAAATCAAAAGGGTTTGGAACCTAAGGCCAAGGCTCCCATCTCGAGTTCTAGAAAGAGCAGATTCCATTGCACAACTATCGTTGCATTGGGGCTCGATCCATAGTTCAAAATGAGCAGAATTGAAAAGTGGATTACCCCGTGTTTTTCCTCACGGAGATTCCATTTTCAATCCCTCATATTATTTTCCTATAAGGGGCACCCGGGGTTTTAGGCGCGGTTGTGTGTGTTTATGTGCCGTGAGTATCACAATGCAAGTCATGCACAACAGTTTATCAATCGGCGCTTCAAATTATCCATACAACATACATTCCTACGCCAACCTGCATAAGATAATGTTAATCACGGACTACACCCCTTATTTCTCCAATCTGCAAAAACATATAACACCTATCGTAAGCGGACTTACCTCACCTTTGAGAGCGCCTGCATGGTTAGAAAAATCACTCAGCGTTTTAATTACGGCCTAAGTCCACATGAGGTCTAGAATCATATGTTCTAGAGCAACAGTCCCCAGCGGAGTCGCCAGCTGTCGCGACCCGTCCGAAAGCGGACGCGGCTAATGGATTACCGATCGCGGGCCTTCCCCGGCACAAGGGTGCAGATCGCGGGCTTTGGATCGGCGCGGGCCCTCCCAGGCCCATACCAAATCGCGGCGGGAGTATTTTTCAAAGGGATTCGACGATAACAGTCGATCGCTTTCGACCTTAGTGTGGTCGTGGTGGCATGTGCAACTTGTGCATGCATTTGGAGTCGCCACCGGTCTTTCTTGGAGGGTAGACCGGAAACCTTATTGACCGATTGGGAGAGATCGATCAATTCTGCGGAACCTGAGATTTTGAGTTCGGGGACTTGGTTACGTTGATGTCATTACCAACGCCCTTTCGGTACCTAACGCGAGTGATTTTCCCTAACTAGGATTTCATGCAGGCGCAATTTTGGGTGAGGTAAGTCTGACTTTGCACATTAACCAGTTTAACATGCTCACGTAATCATAATAAATAAATAGATGCCAATCACATAAACATCTATCCTACGTGGTGATCATGGAATTATGATTTAATGGGTCTCGAGCCAATGAGACCACATTTAATCATTTTAATATTTTAATAACGGAGAGCCGCTCTTCGCTTCTTCTTGGTTTCTTGAACTCTTCAAGAATCGGGCCCCAAAGAGCTCGCCGACTTAAAAGGCTCCTCCACGTAATCCTCGTAGCATTTACATCAACAATTGACTATGCTAAAAAAAAAAAGATTACATGAAAAAATAAAAGGAGTACGCAGCTTCCATTTAATAATTACAACCCCAAATATATAAATAATCACCATACATTCATACATACATCAATCACATTGATTAGGGATTTTTCCATGATCACCACCCTTCCACGTAAGTAATAAATTCACAATTTAAAACTTAGGAAGGCACAATAAAAATTCTACGTTGAATCATATTCAGAATTTTTACGTAAAATAAGATAGCCATAAATTTTCGATTCAAAATTGATTTAGTCTCAATTTTTGCTACGTTGATTAATTTATCATATAAAATAATCAACCTCCATTAGCCATGTAAGACGAACAATTCGTTAATACATATTGGCCATAGTATTGCAAAAATTGCAAAAAATCAATTAAATGCACGAAAACACCTAAGGATCGGCTCTGATACCACTGTTGGGATCCACGTAACACGTAGCGGAAATAAATAACAACCCATACATGTATCTCCAGAGGCGTACTTCGTGCATTTCAATCGAAAAAAATCACAAAGCCTCAAAGGGAGTAAATAGATTACCTCTCGTAGCGTGCTTGAACGGAGGTGTCGGTTCGATGTTCTTCGATCTCAGCCTCCACAAGTGTTAGGCATCTAGTTCGGACGCACCACCAATTGACGAACGGGGAGACGACGAATAACTCCACAACAATTGTGCTAG
Source organism: Rhodomyrtus psidioides (assembly GCA_021437785.1). NCBI lineage: Eukaryota > Viridiplantae > Streptophyta > Magnoliopsida > Myrtales > Myrtaceae > Rhodomyrtus > Rhodomyrtus psidioides. Next base: position 12,074,256 of record JAILYB010000003.1, on the reverse strand, counting down.
CAATATGCGGAATCAATATTCCGAACTTAGTATATTTTGCTCACTCAAGATTATGAGAATATAGAGAGTGTTTGTGTTCTTCTCTCTAAGCTCTCCAAAATTTGCACACTCTACAAAATGTCTCTCCCTCCCAACCTCAAAACTCTTGCCATCCTTTTATAGCCAAAAATACCTTCCAATAAATTGTATTTAAAAATAGCACTAACAATTATAAATTCTATCTAAAAATAGCACTCACAAATAAATGACATTTAAAAATAGCACTAACAATAGCACTCACAATTTATAATACAAAAATGCTATTTAAAAATAGCACTAACAATAGCACTCACAATTTATAATACAAAAATGCTATTTAAAAATAGCACTAACAATTATAAATTCTATCTAATAATAGCACTCACAATTTATGATAAATAAATGCCATTTAAAAATAGCACTAACAATAGCACTCACAATTTATGATAAATAAATGTCATTTAAAAATAGCACTAACAATAGCACTCACAATTTATAATACAAAAATGCTATTTAAAAATAGCACTAGCAATAGCACTCACAATACAAAAATGCTAAAAAAAGGCACTAACAAAGGTGTTAAAAATAATAACCATTATTATTATTACAAGAGTTAAAGAGGTTACCAAACAGTACAAATACGCATAACGTATAAATATGTATGGCGTATAAATACATAGAGCATACGTATACATCCGTGAAACCGGGGACTAATTGAAAGAAAAATGTGCAATTAAGCCCTTTTGGTAAAAATTGATTAAATTGGAGGGCAAATTGACCTAATTGCACTTTAAGACTTTAGAATCCAATGTCATAGCTTATAAAAAGTGAGAATTGAAAATTAAAAGACTCGAAAAGGAATTTTTTGCTCGGTTCGGGTTTATGTTTGTGAAGAAACATAGTAACCCGAGCCGAATTTTCAAGATTTAAGGTGACACACTTGAAGGGGAAATTAAAACAAAATTATTGAATATTTTTGTGTATTTTTCTGACCACGAATGGTATTTTTCTGATTTTTTGGGTATTTTTATAATTAAATAAATTCGAAAAATATTATAAAATACCAAAAAAAAATTTGTTCAAAATTGGTCCCCGATGCTAGGCCAAGGCTTCCAAAGTTGATTCTGTGATTTTATGACCTCTTTTTATAGTTTTAATTAATTTTTAAAGAATAAAAATCACAATAATAAATGGTCAAAAATCAGGTGTCAACAGCTGCCCCTCTTTGAGAGGAATCTCGTTAGAGGTTTTTCTCAAAGATAAGATGGCGCCTGATTCCTAACCGACTCAACTGAGAAAATGAAAGAAGAAATGCTATGACATCGGATTCTTAAGCCTTTTGATGAAAGCTCAAATTAATCCCCGGTTTGCTTTAACAATTTGAACATGGGCCGGAGTGAGAGAGGCTTACCTGAAGCTCACCTGTCAGATGCTGCCGGTTGCGACAACTTTCAAGCAGATACCTAGGACTCGTCATTCAGAATATCCTAGGGAGATTAAGCTCTGACCTGTATGGTAGGTCATACCATTATGGGATTCCTAACTGGTAGGAACCTGAGGAAGGCGTATCCCATGCTTGAGGATTCACCAGTGATTTTAATCCGTATGGTGGATCGGACCTTTGTGTTGATCCTTATGGCGGTATTTACTAATGTGTTGATCCTTATGGCGGTATCTACCATCATGTTGACCCTTGAGGCGGTTTCTACCTTAATTTGATCCTTCAGGCGGTATCTACCATGAGTTGACCCTTCAGGCGGTATCTACCTTGAGCTGACCTTTCAGGCGGTTTCTACCATTGTTTTGACCCTTCAGGCGGTTTCTACCTTGAGTTGACAATTCAGGCGGTATCTACCTTGAGTTAACCCTTCAGGCGGTGTCTACCATCATGTTTTGACTTTGAAAAGGGGTCTCATGACGAGGGTTCTCCACGTCCGATGAGACTGCCTAATTTTTTTTAAGGGATCTCATGACGAGGGTTCTCCACGTCCGATGAGACTGCTTGATTTTTGAAAATGGGTCTCATGACGAGGGTTCTCCACGTCCGATGAGACTGTTTGATATTTTGAAAATTGGGTCCTGGGACGAGGGTTCTACACGTCTGATAGGACTTTTTCTTTTAAAATGGTTTTCTTCCCCTCTTTTTTTTGGAGACCCCGAAGTTTGTCGGGAATTCAGTTTTTTGAAGCAGTGAAAGATTTTATTTTGACAGAACTTCATTTGAGTCTGTTGAGGCGACATTCTGGGAGCTGGGTTCTCCAGGTATCCTGCAGAAGTTTGAGCCTGAAAGATTTACCTTCACCAAGAAAACGTTAGTAATCTTTGGGAAGACCACGGCTGTCCATTTGACAAAACCGTATGATTTAAGTTTTAATCATGAAATGTGCATTTTGATGCTGGAGGTTACCCAAAGCATTCTTGCAACATGCAAATGTGATCACAAATCCCTTGCACGGAAAATCTGGATCCAACAGTTTGAAAATTCCAAAAAGAGTTTGTTCAAAACATCAATTGGAATATTTCTCGACAATGAGGTCTTCTCACCTGTTTTTGAGATAGTGGTTTTTGTAGGGGATGCACTCAATTCCCTACTAACCTGTGCCTAGGTTTTAGGCTCATTCGCAGCGCATACATTTTGATTGGTCGGGAGGTTTTCCACGGGACCGTAATGTTGGGCTTGGATATTGGTTTTCAAGGAGGACCCTCTTTGGAGTCGAGGCCATTGTGTGAAAGTCTTCGCCATCTGCTCCGGGTTTACAAGTCGAGAACCCTGCAAAATGAGAAAGAAATAGTCTTGCTCGTACCTCTTCGAGCTAAGCTATATGTTAACCCAAGTGTCTTAGTCAGAGAAGACTGTTTAAGGGTTATGATGTTGGTAGGATTGTGGACCGAAAAAAGCTTGTTTTTGGCCCAGAATTTATGAAGGGTTTGACATTGGTGATCATTGCAAATTTATCACCTGCCCTTTCCTTTCTGCATCTTCAGTCTTTGAGGTGTGCGCCCCTTTTTTAGGTGTGCACAAGTTCTTTAGAGAACGTCTCTCGTCGCATTAAGAGACTGATGACTCTGTCTGCGTCTCTGGTCCACGCTTGACACCATTTGGGGAGTAGTCTTTTTGATCCGACTCCTTTAGGGGTCTTTCTCTTTTCCCATCCGGCCTCATTGCGGATCAATCAAACAACTTACACGAGCATCGACCTTGCTTTTACCAGGCACTTTGCTTTTTCTCGATGCCGTGGATTTTTCTCATTCATTTTTGAAATCCCACTTTTTCTCATCTTCATGGGATCGTGTTAGACCTATGATCAAAGATCTAACAAGGTTAAGCATTAACTTAGGGATTTTTTGCAAACCCTAAGTCTTGAACTCCTTCGTTTCTGAAGTGATGCTGCATCCGTCTTGGAATGTGCAATGATCACCAACGGGTTTATGAAATGATTTTGCAGGCTCAACTTGGCTATGCAAAGGATTCAGTGTGTGGGATAGAGAAATGAATGCTTCTCATCATCCTATGGCACTTGGATTACCATATAAACAACACACAAAGATTAATGTTAGTCCGAGCAAGAAAATTTCTAACCATTTTCTCCTGATGCTGCTGGACTCACCTCCATTTTGCCCCGATGTGGGGTGGTTCTTGACAGGGTTGAGAATGAAAACCGCCGTTCAAAGGGGTTGTCAATGGTCACCTGTAGTGTTTGGGGATATGAAACGAATGCCTCCGTCGTCCCAATCCATGTAATTGTTGCGAACAATCCCTACTTCCGTAGGTCCAGATTTCACTATCTGATCTGCTCCACATTTCCCTGGAGTGTGTATAGGACGTGTTTGGATTAGGCTTTGCCTCTCGTCTTTTGAGAAAAAGTCCTTTTGAAAGTTTTGAACAATTTTTTATTGGAAAAATCTCTTTCCTTTTTTTCCAAAAATTTTACCCGTCAAGGGGATTTTATGATGCACCATGCATATTCTTATTCATGTTCAAACAACCTCAAGTTTCAAAACATGAATGCCAATGAAGTTAGAATTCTATGTCTTTTCTAGACATCAGATTCTGAAAGCTTTTTCTTTTTCTCTCTGTTTTTTTTTGTTTAACATCTTCAATGGATTGGGGAAAGGGATACCTACCTGTCCACCGTGGCTGGAGATCCCTGAAAATGCAGAAGAAACATGTTACTGTACGTTCACGAATTTTTCAAAAAAATTAGAACGATACATCTTACCCTTGGTCGTGTACTCCAACGGGTAATTCATGGGGTGTGAAAACTTGCTCGCCTTGATGGCAATCCCCTATCAAAGATGGGAATTAAGTGTCAGTTTGCGTTCCAAAATTCAAAGCAAATTGGAACGATACAGCCTTGTTCTTGCTTTGCGTTTCCATTTGAACACAAACGCGCGTCTTGCAGAATCTGGCCCTCTATCTTGTGGCCTTGATCTCTCCGTTTGGTTGGCGATGAATCATTCTCAAGGATTTACCCCAGAGGAGATCCATTTGTGTTTTTGGATGCATTCCAACGCCACTCTCCAGAGTTCCTTTTATTCAAGGAAAAAGGAATTTTTATCAGAACGCATGTCAAAGCATGAAGCGTGGAAGCGATACTTTTTACCCTCCACTAGGTCTTATAATCAAAGATCATTTCCTGGACTCCTGACTTCCAAGGTCAATAGTTTTATTCGCCTCCTCGTTGGCGAGTTCCTTTCTTTTGAGGCTTTCGGTGCCAACGACTTCCTGTTAAATGAGTAAAAAAACTCATGTTAGGCATGTGGTTTTCAAAGACCAAATTGGAACGATACAAGATTACCGTTCACCCAAATTCGCATCTTGGGGTTTACTTGATGCGGACGACTCTGTCATTGCGTCCCCGGATTTTGCCAGAGAAGAAACGTCCGGCGTACAAATGATTCACTTGCCCCAGTTAGGCATGGTTTTTCATGTCTGTCCCAGCTAAATTCATTCATGCATCTTGCTGCAATCCTCATCCACTTTGGGAATATCTTCTCTCGTCTGTATTTATGGGTGTTGTTCGTGAGATTAACAGCTGTTCTGCCCCAGTTGGGCGACGTTCGTCTTGGCAACATGCCTTAACACTTTCCGCGTTTGTCGACGATTTTTAGTCCAATCTGAAGGCGTCCACGCACATTTGAAGGAACAGTGCTTTTCGAGGATTTTGCTCCCATGAAGTTGGTCTTGCTGTTTGTCATCTCTGGATTTGATAACCCTTGTTTGATGTGTCTTCATGGGGCTTATGAGAGTTTGCCCCCGGCCAATGAGTGATTCGCCTGGGTTGGCTGATTTATTTGTAGGCAGTTTGATCATGTCGTGTTGATGCATTCGTGCTATTCGCAAGCATGAGTTCACTCGTGATTGAGTACTTCAACAACTTTAGTCGCTTCGGGCATCCCAGACGATGGAAATTCTTCAGTGGTCCCATTCATTTTTATCATCACCTGCAAGAATGGGAAACAATATCAGCTTGTGAATAAATCAATTTAATTTGGAACGAATACACCCTTTTCGACTTCAAGAGAGTCGATCCAAATTAGGTTGCCCCAGCTTCACGTTGTCTACTTAAGGCTCATCGCAATAAATCCATCTTGTTTTTGCAAACCCAATGGGTGATGCCCGATGAAGGTGTACTTCTTTCCATCTTGTAGGAAAAGCAAGCTTCCCTTTGTTGGTCTTCAACCATCTTATCCTGTAGATAAAAGACATGAAGGTCTCAGTCAAGTATAACACTCGAAGGGCTTATTGGAACGATTACAGTTTTACCATCATTCCATTATCATCTTGCATGTGATCGGATGATGACATTTTTGACAAATGTGTGCCATGTAAAACATGTCCCTCGTGTCTATCCACAAATGGATTTTCCTTCTCTACCTGTTTTTCACCTGAGAGGAAAAGATAGGAAATATTATGCCGGTATCTGATTGAAAAACAATTAGGAACGACACGTTTTTACACTTGACCCGGCTGCCCCGGTCAAAAGGCATTTGCCCTCATCAGTTGATTCTCCAGGGTGGTCCAGCGCTTTTCCATGCCATCCTGGTTCGTTTAAACTCGCGACTAAGTCTTTGGATTCTGATTCATAAGCGGCGCTGAATGACCTTTTGGTTTCGAGGTGTACCAATCATTCACATACATGCGTATGAGACAAGTGAGGCTTGACTCTAAAAATCAAAAGGGTTTGGAACCTAAGGCCAAGGCTCTCATCTCGAGTTCTAGAAAGAGCAGATTCCATTGCACAACTATCGTTGCATTGGGGCTCGATCCATAGTTCAAAATGAGCAGAATTGAAAAGTGGATTACCCCGTGTTTTTCCTCACGGAGATTCCATTTTCAATCCCTCCTATTATTTTCCTATAAGGGGCACCCGGGGTTTTAGGCGCGGTTGTGTGTGTTTATGTGCCGTGAGTATCACAATGCAAGTCATGCACAACAGTTTATCAATCGGCGCTTCAAATTATCCATACAACATACATTCCTACGCCAACCTGCATAAGATAATGTTAATCACGGACTACACCCCTTATTTCTCCAATCTGCAAAAACATATAACACCTATCGTAAGCGGACTTACCTCACCTTTGAGAGCGCCTGCATGGTTAGAAAAATCACTCAGCGTTTTAATTACGGCCTAAGTCCACATGAGGTCTAGAATCATATGTTCTAGAGCAACAGTCCCCAGCGGAGTCGCCAGCTGTCGCGACCCGTCCGAAAGCGGACGCGGCTAATGGATTACCGATCGCGGGCCTTCCCCGGCACAAGGGTGCAGATCGCGGGCTTTGGATCGGCGCGGGCCCTCCCAGGCCCATACCAAATCGCGGCGGGAGTATTTTTCAAAGGGATTCGACGATAACAGTCGATCGCTTTCGACCTTAGTGTGGTTGTGGTGGCATGTGCAACTTGTGCATGCATTTGGAGTCGCCACCGGTCTTTCTTGGAGGGTAGACCGGAAACCTTATTGACCGATTGGGAGAGATCGATCAATTCTGCGGAACCTGAGATTTTGAGTTCGGGGACTTGGTTACGTTGATGTCATTACCAACGCCCTTTCGGTACCTAACGCGAGTGATTTTCCCTAACTAGGATTTCATGCAGGCGCAATTTTGGGTGAGGTAAGTCTGACTTTGCACATTAACCAGTTTAACATGCTCACGTAATCATAATAAATAAATAGATGCCAATCACATAAACATCTATCCTACGTGGTGATCATGGAATTATGATTTAATGGGTCTCGAGCCAATGAGACCACATTTAATCATTTTAATATTTTAATAACGGAGAGCCGCTCTTCGCTTCTTCTTGGTTTCTTGAACTCTTCAAGAATCGGGGCCCAAAGAGCTCGCCGACTTAAAAGGCTCCTCCACGTAATCCTCGTAGCATTTACATCAACAATTGACTATGCTAAAAAAAAAAAGATTACATGAAAAAATAAAAGGAGTACGCAGCTTCCATTTAATAATTACAACCCCAAATATATAAATAATCACCATACATTCATACATACATCAATCACATTGATTAGGGATTTTTCCATGATCACCACCCTTCCACGTAAGTAATAAATTCACAATTTAAAACTTAGGAAGGCACAATAAAAATTCTACGTTGAATCATATTCAGAATTTTTACGTAAAATAAGATAGCCATAAATTTTCGATTCAAAATTGATTTAGTCTCAATTTTTGCTACGTTGATTAATTTATCATATAAAATAATCAACCTCCATTAGCCATGTAAGACGAACAATTCGTTAATACATATTGGCCATAGTATTGCAAAAATTGCAAAAAATCAATTAAATGCACGAAAACACCTAAGGATCGGCTCTGATACCACTGTTGGGATCCACGTAACACGTAGCGGAAATAAATAACAACCCATACATGTATCTCCAGAGGCGTACTTCGTGCATTTCAATCGAAAAAAATCACAAAGCCTCAAAGGGAGTAAATAGATTACCTCTCGTAGCGTGCTTGAACGGAGGTGTCGGTTCGATGTTCTTCGATCTCAGCCTCCACAAGTGTTAGGCATCTAGTTCGGACGCACCACCAATTGACGAACGGGGAGACGACGAATAACTCCACAACAATTGTGCTAGCAATATGCTGAATCAATATTCCGAACTTAGTATATTTTGCTCACTCAAGATTATGAGAATATAGAGAGTGTTTGTGTTCTTCTCTCTAAGCTCTCCAAAATTTGCACACTCTACAAAATGTCTCTCCCTCCCAACCTCAAAACTCTTGCCATCCTTTTATAGCCAAAAATACCTTCCAATAAATTGTATTTAAAAATAGCACTAACAATTATAAATTCTATCTAAAAATAGCACTCACAAATAAATGACATTTAAAAATAGCACTAACAATAGCACTCACAATTTATAATACAAAAATGCTATTTAAAAATAGCACTAACAATAGCACTCACAATTTATAATACAAAAATGCTATTTAAAAATAGCACTAACAATTATAAATTCTATCTAATAATAGCACTCACAATTTATGATAAATAAATGCCATTTAAAAATAGCACTAACAATAGCACTCACAATTTATGATAAATAAATGTCATTTAAAAATAGCACTAACAATAGCACTCACAATTTATAATACAAAAATGCTATTTAAAAATAGCACTAGCAATAGCACTCACAATACAAAAATGCTAAAAAAAGGCACTAACAAAGGTGTTAAAAATAATAACCATTATTATTATTACAAGAGTTAAAGAGGTTACCAAACAGTACAAATACGCATAACGTATAAATACGTATGGCATATAAATACATAGAGCATACGTATACATCCGTGAAACCGGGGACTAATTGAAAGAAAAATGTGCAATTAAGCCCTTTTGGTAAAAATTGATTAAATTGGAGGGCAAATTGACCTAATTGCACTTTAAGACTTTAGAATCCAATGTCATAGCTTATAAAAAGTGAGAATTGAAAATTAAAAGACTCGAAAAGGAATTTTTTGCTCGGTTCGGGTTTATGTTTGTGAAGAAACATAGTAACCCGAGCCGAATTTTCAAGATTTAAGGTGACACACTTGAAGGGGAAATTAAAACAAAATTATTGAATATTTTTGTGTATTTTTCTGACCACGAATGGTATTTTTCTGATTTTTTGGGTATTTTTATAATTAAATAAATTCGAAAAATATTATAAAATACCAAAAAAAAAAATTTGTTCAAAATTGGTCCCCGATGCTAGGCCAAGGCTTCCAAAGTTGATTCTGTGATTTTATGACCTCTTTTTGTAGTTTTAATTAATTTTTAAAGAATAAAAATCACAATAATAAATGGTCAAAAATCAGGTGTCAACAGCTGCCCCTCTTTGAGAGGAATCTCGTTAGAGGTTTTTCTCAAAGATAAGATGGCGCCTGATTCCTAACCGACTCAACTGAGAAAATGAAAGAAGAAATGCTATGACATCGGATTCTTAAGCCTTTTGATGAAAGCTCAAATTAATCCCCGGTTTGCTTTAACAATTTGAACATGGGCCGGAGTGAGAGAGGCTTACCTGAAGCTCACCTGTCAGATGCTGCCGGTTGCGACAACTTTCAAGCAGATACCTAGGACTCGTCATTCAGAATATCCTAGGGAGATTAAGCTCTGACCAGTATGGTAGGTCATACCATTATGAGATTCCTAACTGGTAGGAACCTGAGGAAGGCGTATCCCATGCTTGAGGATTCACCAGTGATTTTAATCCGTATGGTGGATCGGACCTTTGTGTTGATCCTTATGGCGGTATTTACTAATGTGTTGATCCTTATGGCGGTATCTACCATCATGTTGACCCTTGAGGCGGTTTCTACCTTAATTTGATCCTTCAGGCGGTATCTACCATGAGTTGACCCTTCAGGCGGTATCTACCTTGAGCTGACCCTTCAGGCGGTTTCTACCATTGTTTTGACCCTTCAGGCGGTTTCTACCTTGAGTTGACCATTCAGGCGGTATCTACCTTGAGTTAACCCTTCAGGCGGTGTCTACCATCATGTTTTGACTTTGAAAAGGGGTCTCATGACGAGGGTTCTCCACGTCCGATGAGACTGCCTAATTTTTTTTAAGGGATCTCATGACGAGGGTTCTCCACGTCCGATGAGACTGCTTGATTTTTGAAAATGGGTCTCATGACGAGGGTTCTCCACGTCCGATGAGACTGTTTGATATTTTGAAAATTGGGTCCTGGGACGAGGGTTCTACACGTCTGATAGGACTTTTTCTTTTAAAATGGTTTTCTTCCCCTCTTTTTTTTTGGAGACCCCGAAGTTTGTCGGGAATTCAGTTTTTTGAAGCAGTGAAAGATTTTATTTTGACAGAACTTCATTTGAGTCTGTTGAGGCGACATTCTGGGAGCTGGGTTCTCCAGGTATCCTGCAGAAGTTTGAGCCTGAAAGATTTACCTTCACCAAGAAAACGTTAGTAATCTTTGGGAAGACCACGGCTGTCCATTTGACAAAACCGTATGATTTAAGTTTTAATCATGAAATGTGCATTTTGATGCTGGAGGTTACCCAAAGCATTCTTGCAACATGCAAATGTGATCACAAATCCCTTGCACGGAAAATCTGGATCCAACAGTTTGAAAATTCCAAAAAGAGTTTGTTCAAAACATCAATTGGAATATTTCTCGACAATGAGGTCTTCTCACCTGTTTTTGAGATAGTGGTTTTTGTAGGGGATGCACTCAATTCCCTACTAACCTGTGCCTAGGTTTTAGGCTCATTCGCAGCGCATACATTTTGATTGGTCGGGAGGTTTTCCACGGGACCGTAATGTTGGGCTTGGATATTGGTTTTCAAGGAGGACCCTCTTTGGAGTCGAGGCCATTGTGTGAAAGTCTTCGCCATCTGCTCCGGGTTTACAAGTCGAGAACCCTGCAAAATGAGAAAGAAATAGTCTTGCTCGTACCTCTTCGAGCTAAGCTATATGTTAACCCAAGTGTCTTAGTCAGAGAAGACTGTTTAAGGGTTATGATGTTGGTAGGATTGTGGACCGAAAAAAGCTTGTTTTTGGCCCAGAATTTATGAAGGGTTTGACATTGGTGATCATTGCAAATTTATCACCTGCCCTTTCCTTTCTGCATCTTCAGTCTTTGAGGTGTGCGCCCCTTTTTTAGGTGTGCACAAGTTCTTTAGAGAACGTCTCTCGTCGCATTAAGAGACTGATGACTCTGTCTGCGTCTCTGGTCCACGCTTGACACCATTTGGGGAGTAGTCTTTTTGATCCGACTCCTTTAGGGGTCTTTCTCTTTTCCCATCCGGCCTCATTGCGGATCAATCAAACAACTTACACGAGCATCGACCTTGCTTTTACCAGGCACTTTGCTTTTTCTCGATGCCGTGGATTTTTCTCATTCATTTTTGAAATCCCACTTTTTCTCATCTTCATGGGATCGTGTTAGACCTATGATCAAAGGTCTAACAAGGTTAAGCATTAACTTAGGGGTTTTTTGCAAACCCTAAGTCTTGAACTCCTTCGTTTCTGAAGTGATGCTGCATCCGTCTTGGAATGTGCAATGATCACCAACGGGTTTATGAAATGATTTTGCAGGCTCAACTTGGCTATGCAAAGGATTCAGTGTGTGGGATAGAGAAATGAATGCTTCTCATCATCCTATGGCACTTGGATTACCATATAAACAACACACAAAGATTAATGTTAGTCCGAGCAAGAAAATTTCTAACCATTTTCTCCTGATGCTGCTGGACTCACCTCCATTTTGCCCCGATGTGGGGTGGTTCTTGACAGGGTTGAGAATGAAAACCGCCGTTCAAAGGGGTTGTCAATGGTCACCTGTAGTGTTTGGGGATATGAAACGAATGCCTCCGTCGTCCCAATCCATGTAATTGTTGCGAACAATCCCTACTTCCGTAGGTCCAGATTTCACTATCTGATCTGCTCCACATTTCCCTGGAGTGTGTATAGGACGTGTTTGGATTAGGCTTTGCCTCTCGTCTTTTGAGAAAAAGTCCTTTTGAAAGTTTTGAACAATTTTTTATTGGAAAAATCTCTTTCCTTTTTTTCCAAAAATTTTACCCGTCAAGGGGATTTTATGATGCACCATGCATATTCTTATTCATGTTCAAACAACCTCAAGTTTCAAAACATGAATGCCAATGAAGTTAGAATTCTATGTCTTTTCTAGACATCAGATTCTGAAAGCTTTTTCTTTTTCTCTCTGTTTTTTTTTTGTTTAACATCTTCAATGGATTGGGGAAAGGGATACCTACCTGTCCACCGTGGCTGGAGATCCCTGAAAATGCAGAAGAAACATGTTATTGTACGTTCACGAATTTTTCAAAAAAATTAGAACGATACATCTTACCCTTGGTCGTGTACTCCAACGGGTAATTCATGGGGTGTGAAAACTTGCTCGCCTTGATGGCAATCCCCTATCAAAGATGGGAATTAAGTGTCAGTTTGCGTTCCAAAATTCAAAGCAAATTGGAACGATACAGCCTTGTTCTTGCTTTGCGTTTCCATTTGAACACAAACGCGCGTCTTGCAGAATCTGGCCCTCTATCTTGTGGCCTTGATCTCTCCGTTTGGTTGGCGATGAATCATTCTCAAGGATTTACCCCAGAGGAGATCCATTTGTGTTTTTGGATGCATTCCAACGCCACTCTCCAGAGTTCCTTTTATTCAAGGAAAAAGGAATTTTTATCAGAACGCATGTCAAAGCATGAAGCGTGGAAGCGATACTTTTTACCCTCCACTAGGTCTTATAATCAAAGATCATTTCCTGGACTCCTGACTTCCAAGGTCAATAGTTTTATTCGCCTCCTCGTTGGCGAGTTCCTTTCTTTTGAGGCTTTCGGTGCCAACGACTTCCTGTTAAATGAGTAAAAAAACTCATGTTAGGCATGTGGTTTTCAAAGACCAAATTGGAACGATACAAGATTACCGTTCACCCAAATTCGCATCTTGGGGTTTACTTGATGCGGACGACTCTGTCATTGCGTCCCCGGATTTTGCCAGAGAAGAAACGTCCGGCGTACAAATGATTCACTTGCCCCAGTTAGGCATGGTTTTTCATGTCTGTCCCAGCTAAATTCATTCATGCATCTTGCTGCAATCCTCATCCACTTTGGGAATATCTTCTCTCGTCTGTATTTATGGGTGTTGTTCGTGAGATTAACAGCTGTTCTGCCCCAGTTGGGCGACGTTCGTCTTGGCAACATGCCTTAACACTTTCCGCGTTTGTCGACGATTTTTAGTCCAATCTGAAGGCGTCCACGCACATTTGAAGGAACAGTGCTTTTCGAGGATTTTGCTCCCATGAAGTTGGTCTTGCTGTTTGTCATCTCTGGATTTGATAACCCTTGTTTGATGTGTCTTCATGGGGCTTATGAGAGTTTGCCCCCGGCCAATGAGTGATTCGCCTGGGTTGGCTGATTTATTTGTAGGCAGTTTGATCATGTCGTGTTGATGCATTCGTGCTATTCGCAAGCATGAGTTCACTCGTGATTGAGTACTTCAACAACTTTAGTCGCTTCGGGCATCCCAGACGATGGAAATTCTTCAGTGGTCCCATTCATTTTTATCATCACCTGCAAGAATGGGAAACAATATCAGCTTGTGAATAAATCAATTTAATTTGGAACGAATACACCCTTTTCGACTTCAAGAGAGTCGATCCAAATTAGGTTGCCCCAGCTTCACGTTGTCTACTTAAGGCTCATCGCAATAAATCCATCTTGTTTTTGCAAACCCAATGGGTGATGCCCGATGAAGGTGTACTTCTTTCCATCTTGTAGGAAAAGCAAGCTTCCCTTTGTTGGTCTTCAACCATCTTATCCTGTAGATAAAAGACATGAAGGTCTCAGTCAAGTATAACACTCGAAGGGCTTATTGGAACGATTACAGTTTTACCATCATTCCATTATCATCTTGCATGTGATCGGATGATGACATTTTTGACAAATGTGTGCCATGTAAAACATGTCCCTCGTGTCTATCCACAAATGGATTTTCCTTCTCTACCTGTTTTTCACCTGAGAGGAAAAGATAGGAAATATTATGCCGGTATCTGATTGAAAAACAATTAGGAACGACACGTTTTTACACTTGACCCGGCTGCCCCGGTCAAAAGGCATTTGCCCTCATCAGTTGATTCTCCAGGGTGGTCCAGCGCTTTTCCATGCCATCCTGGTTCGTTTAAACTCGCGACTAAGTCTTTGGATTCTGATTCATAAGCGGCGCTGAATGACCTTTTGGTTTCGAGGTGTACCAATCATTCACATACATGCGTATGAGACAAGTGAGGCTTGACTCTAAAAATCAAAAGGGTTTGGAACCTAAGGCCAAGGCTCTCATCTCGAGTTCTAGAAAGAGCAGATTCCATTGCACAACTATCGTTGCATTGGGGCTCGATCCATAGTTCAAAATGAGCAGAATTGAAAAGTGGATTACCCCGTGTTTTTCCTCACGGAGATTCCATTTTCAATCCCTCCTATTATTTTCCTATAAGGGGCACCCGGGGTTTTAGGCGCGGTTGTGTGTGTTTATGTGCCGTGAGTATCACAATGCAAGTCATGCACAACAGTTTATCAATCGGCGCTTCAAATTATCCATACAACATACATTCCTACGCCAACCTGCATAAGATAATGTTAATCACGGACTACACCCCTTATTTCTCCAATCTGCAAAAACATATAACACCTATCGTAAGCGGACTTACCTCACCTTTGAGAGCGCCTGCATGGTTAGAAAAATCACTCAGCGTTTTAATTACGGCCTAAGTCCACATGAGGTCTAGAATCATATGTTCTAGAGCAACAGTCCCCAGCGGAGTCGCCAGCTGTCGCGACCCGTCCGAAAGCGGACGCGGCTAATGGATTACCGATCGCGGGCCTTCCCCGGCACAAGGGTGCAGATCGCGGGCTTTGGATCGGCGCGGGCCCTCCCAGGCCCATACCAAATCGCGGCGGGAGTATTTTTCAAAGGGATTCGACGATAACAGTCGATCGCTTTCGACCTTAGTGTGGTCGTGGTGGCATGTGCAACTTGTGCATGCATTTGGAGTCGCCACCGGTCTTTCTTGGAGGGTAGACCGGAAACCTTATTGACCGATTGGGAGAGATCGATCAATTCTGCGGAACCTGAGATTTTGAGTTCGGGGACTTGGTTACGTTGATGTCATTACCAACGCCCTTTCGGTACCTAACGCGAGTGATTTTCCCTAACTAGGATTTCATGCAGGCGCAATTTTGGGTGAGGTAAGTCTGACTTTGCACATTAACCAGTTTAACATGCTCACGTAATCATAATAAATAAATAGATGCCAATCACATAAACATCTATCCTACGTGGTGATCATGGAATTATGATTTAATGGGTCTCGAGCCAATGAGACCACATTTAATCATTTTAATATTTTAATAACGGAGAGCCGCTCTTCGCTTCTTCTTGGTTTCTTGAACTCTTCAAGAATCGGGCCCCAAAGAGCTCGCCGACTTAAAAGGCTCCTCCACGTAATCCTCGTAGCATTTACATCAACAATTGACTATGCTAAAAAAAAAAGATTACATGAAAAAATAAAAGGAGTACGCAGCTTCCATTTAATAATTACAACCCCAAATATATAAATAATCACCATACATTCATACATACATCAATCACATTGATTAGGGATTTTTCCATGATCACCACCCTTCCACGTAAGTAATAAATTCACAATTTAAAACTTAGGAAGGCACAATAAAAATTCTACGTTGAATCATATTCAGAATTTTTACGTAAAATAAGATAGCCATAAATTTTCGATTCAAAATTGATTTAGTCTCAATTTTTGCTACGTTGATTAATTTATCATATAAAATAATCAACCTCCATTAGCCATGTAAGACGAACAATTCGTTAATACATATTGGCCATAGTATTGCAAAAATTGCAAAAAATCAATTAAATGCACGAAAACACCTAAGGATCGGCTCTGATACCACTGTTGGGATCCACGTAACACGTAGCGGAAATAAATAACAACCCATACATGTATCTCCAGAGGCGTACTTCGTGCATTTCAATCGAAAAAAATCACAAAGCCTCAAAGGGAGTAAATAGATTACCTCTCGTAGCGTGCTTGAACGGAGGTGTCGGTTCGATGTTCTTCGATCTCAGCCTCCACAAGTGTTAGGCATCTAGTTCGGACGCACCACCAATTGACGAACGGGGAGACGACGAATAACTCCACAACAATTGTGCTAGCAATATGCGGAATCAATATTCCGAACTTAGTATATTTTGCTCACTCAAGATTATGAGAATATAGAGAGTGTTTGTGTTCTTCTCTCTAAGCTCTCCAAAATTTGCACACTCTACAAAATGTCTCTCCCTCCCAACCTCAAAACTCTTGCCATCCTTTTATAGCCAAAAATACCTTCCAATAAATTGTATTTAAAAATAGCACTAACAATTATAAATTCTATCTAAAAATAGCACTCACAAATAAATGACATTTAAAAATAGCACTAACAATAGCACTCACAATTTATAATACAAAAATGCTATTTAAAAATAGCACTAACAATAGCACTCACAATTTATAATACAAAAATGCTATTTAAAAATAGCACTAACAATTATAAATTCTATCTAATAATAGCACTCACAATTTATGATAAATAAATGCCATTTAAAAATAGCACTAACAATAGCACTCACAATTTATGATAAATAAATGTCATTTAAAAATAGCACTAACAATAGCACTCACAATTTATAATACAAAAATGCTATTTAAAAATAGCACTAGCAATAGCACTCACAATACAAAAATGCTAAAAAAAGGCACTAACAAAGGTGTTAAAAATAATAACCATTATTATTATTACAAGAGTTAAAGAGGTTACCAAACAGTACAAATACGCATAACGTATAAATACGTATGGCGTATAAATACATAGAGCATACGTATACATCCGTGAAACCGGGGACTAATTGAAAGAAAAATGTGCAATTAAGCCCTTTTGGTAAAAATTGATTAAATTGGAGGGCAAATTGACCTAATTGCACTTTAAGACTTTAGAATCCAATGTCATAGCTTATAAAAAGTGAGAATTGAAAATTAAAAGACTCGAAAAGGAATTTTTTGCTCGGTTCGGGTTTATGTTTGTGAAGAAACATAGTAACCCGAGCCGAATTTTCAAGATTTAAGGTGACACACTTGAAGGGGAAATTAAAACAAAATTATTGAATATTTTTGTGTATTTTTCTGACCACGAATGGTATTTTTCTGATTTTTTGGGTATTTTTATAATTAAATAAATTCGAAAAATATTATAAAATACCAAAAAAAAAATTTGTTCAAAATTGGTCCCCGATGCTAGGCCAAGGCTTCCAAAGTTGATTCTGTGATTTTATGACCTCTTTTTATAGTTTTAATTAATTTTTAAAGAATAAAAATCACAATAATAAATGGTCAAAAATCAGGTGTCAACACCGCCCTAGACAGCCCTGTTTTCCCCTATTTTGCACTGACCCGGTTCTGTTTAGGTTGCCGACCGCCGCTCGCCGGAGCTCCGACGCCGGCCACCTGTCCCGGCAACCTCGCGAGACCTTTCCGCAGTGTTCCCGAAGATTTGGTTCGAGTCGCCGCGCGGTTAACCCTTTTGGTTGCCGAGAACTGCCGCCGCCGTCGCCGAGTTCATCGCCGTTGACCGTTGAGACCGCCCGAGCCCACTCACTCGGTGAGTTGACCCTAACCCTTGGTTAGGGCGCTAATTGCGCCTAGGATTAGTTGATTACGGAATTTGGGTACAAGATCGAGGCCGGTTTAGTTAGAAATTGGGCTAGGTTAAATGGCCGATCAATTAGATTATTTGGGGTGATTTATTTATCTATGGCTAATTGTGGTAAAATAGTGATTGACTGGTTGATTAATTATTCATTGATTGTGGTTCGATTGCGAGTGAGCGACAGGTTAGAAACGAGCGAGCGATTGGTGTGTTAAATCAATCTGGCTAATAAAGGTCGTGGCACAAATTGAACTTGATATTACTTGATGGATTGGTCGCTCGTGATTGAGTGCCTTGATTGGCCGTGGGCCGAGTCTATTAGCATGTATGTATGAATGTTTGGCATTAATCGAAGATAATTAATAGATTGATTGCCAAGTGAGAATTGTGTGGTCATATAAGTGACAGATGACGATTACCTAGCAAGTTCGTTTTTTACTGTTCGTGCACTTACCGTATATATTGTATGGAATTGAACGACTTGCCAGAAGCACGATAATTCATGCCCCGTGCCAGACGTACGGTCTTAAGGAATTATCGGATGCCGGTCGCTGCTTGTGATGGACCGACGCCCCGTTTAGGGATGCCTACTTGCTGGTGCCATGCTGGGTGCACTGGATACACCGCTTGTAGTAGCCGTCGTTGAGAGGGAAAAGGGACGTAGTCTTTTTGCCTTTGCTTCCGCCACTTGTGCGACGCTTCGGTGGAAATGACAAAACAAAAGGTTTGCATGAGAGAAACACGAAAAGGGCGCGCAGAAAGAGCCACAATCGAATAATGACGCAAGTTCTGATAAAAGGTTAGGAAAACTATAGTTACTTCGGTGAGCTTCAGACAAAATCCTGAAATCATGTCATGCTGAGTTGAACAGATTCGACGCCAAAACCAAGGGGCGTTGATGGAGAACCAGACAAAACAAGGTCAACGAAATCAAAAGGGAGGACATTGACATGGAGCAAGTAAAAGTAAATCACAGAACATGCTGCTCGATACTCAGAACAAAGTTATGAAGCTGCATATCACTATTATAAGCAGCATCAATAATTACCTCCTTTTGATAGTTAGCCCTTAGTAGCTCGACATGCAGATACTCGCCAATCGCCTTTTGCCTTTTGATGGATTTCAATTGGATAGACAAAGCCTGCAGGGAGGTACGATCGTCATTTTCCAACATATTGAGAATGTCGTGTTGACAACTAAGCTCTTCGTCAGCAAGTAGAGCATCCTCTTCCAGCTTGACAATGGCCTCCAAATCTTTCCGCCTTGCCCTATACGATCTCATAGTTGAGCCAAAAGTAAGGAAGAGCTCATTAACAGCGAATTCAAGAGCTTGACATTAAATTGGGTAAGGCAAATGAGCCATGAAGTGGAGGAGAGCCTTGACTTCATCTTCAGCAGCAATATCATCGCATATGGAAGCGTAACCCTTTTCTAACAAGTCATGCAATATTAACCACTTGGTTCGGACGAACTGGTAATCGTCACAGATCGCATTCGATGGACCAATAGAGACATCTACCACGTTTGCATGGACAATCCATGGGCTGTTGAATCCTCCAGTATGGCCATCCGAGGCCAATGAGTAGTCTGCGAAAAAGATCGGGTCAGTATATGCATTCGACAAGTGGACAGGAAGATTTTACCTAAAGTGAAACGGTAATTTGGGAGACCAATGCATCGTGGCGAGCTAGAACGATCACGCTTTGGAAAAAGGAAATGAGGGAAAAGCATGGTCATTACATACGGCTGGCAGCTGTCAAATCAGAGAAAATCTTTTAAAAGATATAAATCGAATCTCTTTTGAAGGGGACATTTGTTAACATCCAAAAGTTACCCCAAAGAGTCACGTGGCGAACACGAGCAAGGGTTATGATCACCTACGGGCAGCTCTACCAAAACTAGACGAGGATTAACTTTGAGGACACCATGTGGCAAGGCGAGTTTTGGCGATATTCTCCCTGAAAATAAAGAGAAAAGGGCGCGCAGAAAGAGCCACAATCGAGACAGTTTCGAATATTGGCGGCAATCCCCAAAAGCTGAAAGGGAAAAGGCGCAAATGGTTAAAGAAACCGCCAAAAGAGTTATTCATAAAGAGAACGTGCTTGGAGCCCACGGCAGTAACCGTTTGACAGTTATCAAGAGTGAGCCTATAAAAAACTAGGGTCATTCGGCGCAAAACAACACACAACACAATAAAACCAGCCTTTATCTTTCAAATTAGTCTTTAAACTAGCTGTAGCTTCTAGATTCCCGTCGTCGATTCAATTCCAACGTGTTTCACATTCAGAGTTAGGTGTCGTCGATTAGATTCTGACGTCTGCTCGCCCAGTGCAGTGTCGTTGATTAAATTCCGGCGTTGTATTGGTCCATCCACCCGTAACCGTCCAGTGCCATTGATTAAATTTCGGTATTGTGTCCTATATTTCCACCCATCCGGTGCCGTAGATTAAATTCCGACACCGTGTCCTATAGTAAGGTCCAGCATCGTCAATTCAATTCTGGTGTTGTATCTTGGTTACATTTGTGTCGAAGCAATTCAACAAGTTTCATCGAGGCGTCACCAGGAAGTCTGTCGAGAGTTTGTACAAAGCTGTCGATATCAATATAGATCCTGCATTTGACACTCTCTGTCCAAAACTTGCCCGGAATCCTTCTTACTTAACGAACTGCTAACGTTCGATAAAAGATTTTCTATGTTATCAACCCTCTTGGGTTTTTTCCCTTTTGGGCCGAGCCGTGAGAAATCAATCGGACCCAGCCGAGGGAATTTGACGCGCAACAACATGACAAGGATAAAGTCGTATGGATGTAGCCTACAGGAGTCAAATTAATCGAGTAACGTCAATTGGGAGCATATTCACACTTATTTCATGATCTGTTAAATATGTATCTATTTCTTATGTTTAGGCATCTAATAATATAAAATATAAGCATACAAGAGCTCGTTCCACACATCGGGCAATCCAGGAAGGCACCAATGGAAGCAATCTGCGTAGGTAGAAGGGTTTGCGATCTGATGTCGAGTGAGGTTTTTGGATTGCTTTTTGTGAATGGACGTGTGCGCGTCCTTGCGATACTCCGAGAGCTGCGTGATGTTGAGCACGTGAGCGTTGAGGCCTCTTTTCTGAAGCTTGTCCATCGCCTTCCGGAGCACGTACATCATCCCGCGATTCGACCCTCTTCCCCTATACCCTTCTTTGGTGATCGGTTCTGTTTCTTCGAAGCAGTTGTGACCCGCAATCCCACCCCACTCCTCGGCTCTGTAGCACAAATGATGAAAAATGACGAGCTGGTAAGTTCGAAAGATAACCTATGAAGTATGAACCATGCCATATGTGATAACTATGGCTGAGTTAAGTAATGATTGGCATTAGACGAATAATTCAACAGGAGACAAGTGTAGTATGTTCTGCTCATTCTTCTTTTTTGGGTGTGATTATCAACATCAACACTTAAGTAAACCTAGATTTTCAAGTTAATATCGACGCGTGTTTCTACCTACCTTTCATGAGTTGGAGACAAGCCAACGAAGAACACCTGGGTCTTCGATCTGTTTACATGAACTCGGATCCAATCTGACCAAGTGTTTAAAGCGATCTTGTATGCTCGAGGCATTTTCACCATCTCGTATTTTCTGTCGGGACTTGCAGTTGATCCCCATCTGGTTGCCAAAATTCAAGGCAAAAGGAAGTTCATAGATATCCCCCAAAAAAAAAAAACATGTGATGATAGTTTCGCCATTCTATCGCATATATTATGTATACATTGATGACCTTTCTGAGTTATAGCGTTCAAGTCTCTTATGCCCGCGACCCCCTCACTCAGTGCTGCTGACTTGGCCCTAAGGGTTGAAAAAAAAACTAAAAAAAGAAAAAAATATATTTAAAAAATATTATTTAAAAAGGTCCACGTAATCGTCGGGTAGAATGAATTGGCATAAGTGCAAAAGGTTTGGGACTAAATTAACAAAAAAAAAAGGACTGAATTTGCACAATTACAATAAACTTAGAACTTTTTTGGTAATTCTTCCATCATGTTCTGCTTAATCGAAGGCCCATGTTAAGATTAGGAATGTATTAAATGTTGAATAAAAGTTTAATACGTAAGGTGTCATTGCCCATTATTTAACGAGTAAACTAAAATTGAGAACGGACCAAAGAGTCATCCCTCTCTCTCTCTCCCTCCATAAAGTAGCAAGTAGAAACTGTGAGGTCAAATTGCAAACTTGAGAACTCCCAAGATGCACCTAATGCAGATACTGAGGGCAAATCACTATACTGAGTATGCTCAACATGTGTATACTTACGAAACTTTGATCTTGGGTCCTTGCCTCCACCAAAGATAGGAATTGAAGACGAGGATGTCCACGTCGGACCAATGCCTTGCATGCTTTTCAATGGCCCGAAGTTGAACGGTCCGGTCGTCTATCCGATGGTTCACCGGATCGTCACAGTTGGATTCCACTAGCAACGGTGCCCAATGGAATTCAATTGTTGCATTATAATCCTAATCAATTGAGTCCACAAGTCAAGCGCGCACATCACTTAACCAAAAAGATCACTCCGTTGACCAACCTCACCATTTCACATGCTCGTGTTTATCATCTTTTCCTTTGATAGATATTTGGGTCGATTTCATCAATGGATGCAATCAATGCACTTGATAAAAGGGTATTACATAGATTTTGAAATTGTGTTTTCTCGTAACATACTAAAAAAATGATTCAATTCGAGTAAAGGAAAGTGTTCGATGCGCATTGGAGGATATTCCTACTTTTCTAGAGTCCATATTTAAGTGTCCAAAAGGTAGTTGTGAACATGGCTTGACACCCCATTTGAAAACAGGACAGAAGACTCGTTCTAATAAGGGAGCGGGAAATTTTTTCTAGTTTTTTCATTGTTTGGGTAAAAATTGAAGGCGGAAATCAGAAGAGACTTACGAGGGCTTTGAAGACGATCAACGGGCTGCCATGATGACGCTCCGTGTGGGATCTTCGCTTCTTAGGGATCGACGACTCCACCATGCAAACGAGAGAAACCCATTGGCCCCTGTTGAGAGAGTCCCCCACGAACATCAATCTCTTGTTCCTTAGCCTCTCCAGCAGCGCTGTCGCATCGAACCTACGACAATGTCGCCATCCGCGCTGTCAAAAAGAAAAAAACCTAACCAAAATTTCCTCTTAATGCATGCGCGTGCACTGAATGAATTTTAGCTGGGGAAATAATACCTCGGAAGGTCGCAGCCATGGGGCTGCCACCTCCATTGCTGGTACTTCAAGTCCTTCCGCCCATGCTTCCCGCAAGACAGTTGGTCCAGCATGTAGTCGCACTCTCCCTCCTTGTACAGGGGGCGCAACGCGTTGTCGAAGACCCACCTTCCTGAGAACACGTTGCACGATGACAAGGGCATGGACGACGGTGGTGCCATGTCGACCGGGTCCGAGAGGAGCGACTCTCTATCTCCCCCCAGCAAGATCGATCGCTGCGCCTCGCCATTGCGCGTGGGGTACACGGCGGCGAGGATGATGGCGCCGACGAGCAGAGCCACCAGGGAAGGGAAGATGCTCCTGAGTCCCGACCAAATGGCCACTGTCTGGGCTGTGTGTGCCATTTGATTTGGTTTGATTCTCTGATGGCGCATTTTATGTTCTCCGCTTGGAAGATTGAAAAGGAAAGCTGTGCATTGATTGTATTACTCGTGCAAAGAAAGGTTTGATGATCGGTTCTTCTATATATAATGGGAGAAGAAGATTCTAGCATTGGTACTTTCCAAAAGAAAATATGGAAAAAAAGAAACTGCTACTTCTTTGAGTCAAACTATTCCAGACACCCTTGTTTTTTGTGTGAAAGAATCGTCTGCCCTGCCTTTTGAATTTGGACCATCCGTATTATGAATGGATGGCCCAGATTATAACTAAAAAAAACAAAAAACCCACAAAGTTATCCCTTAAAAATAGGAAATCTAAGCCGTCCGTTTAAAAACGGATGGCTCGGATCTTAAGGGCAGGTGCCTGCCCTTCTAAGGGAAGGACAGACAATTCGGATCCGTTTTTTGTCTTCTCGATTTACACCATTATGAAATTAATCATGATGAGATTTGTGTCCATCCGTGTCAATGTATAAAATTAGCTTGGCTTGTTGTGTCATATTCGGATTTTGTTTCTGTAAATGGTTCTCATGTCAGTATTTGTATCGTGTAAATGAATCGTGTACCATATTGTTTTTTTTTTGTGGATGTCAAATGACTAGGAGGACTCCAATTTATATAGGAAGTGACCTCGGATTACAATCGTTGATCTTGATTAGATCGAATGGCCGAGATTACATCTCTCATCTTCCCAACCACCGACATTCAATAGAAACGTTCCAGATCCCTAGCTAAATTACCGACTCGCGCCGTCCCTATGAACATTCTGGAAACTAATAGAAAACCCTAGAGGAACCCTAGCAGAACCAAGACAAAACAGGTCTTGGGGCATCTCTCGGCCATCTGCACGATCGGTCTGGGCGTGAAAACCTCGGTCCGTGTCACAAGAATCACAGTTCATATATATATATATATTTTGGGGCGAAAAGTCCACATGCTCTTTTATTGTCGTAAAATGAGAAGAACTCCTCAGCTAGTTCTGAGTCTTCTGACCTCCCATCGGGAAAGTGGAAGACGCTTCCAATCTGATTACCATGGGCATGGATGTCTGTCTTCGAACTAACCCACGGCTTTCCATTAATCAACGAATCATCTCCTGCCACGCCAGCATGAAGTGCTTTCATTATTTACGATAACGCCACTCGGATAACATTTCATTCACTTTCCCGTTGGTCAGAGTCAGATCAGATGCCTCAAATAACTGTCACTCTTCTTCAACTACCAGTCCCTGCGAAGAAGACGACCGATCGGCGAATTCGTTAACCACATTCTCGCTCTCACCTGCACTTTCCGATGGCCTCTTCTCGACACGGACATCCAGGTGCGTCACTTTTAATCCCCAAATTTGATTTTGCTATTAGAATACGGGTTTCGATTGATTTCTCGGAATCGATTCGCCGATCCTTTGTTTCAGCTCACCCTTTTTTCCCATCTTGGATTCATCCTTCTTTTATAGAATAGAAGATCAGGGACAGAGCTCGAATCCGACTTCTTCTTCTTCTTCTTCTTCTTCTTCTTCTTCCACGTCCAATAGGGAAGCTTCGGGCGCTTCGTCCTCGTCGGTGCCGGTTCGCGAAGCGGAAGACGAGCAAGAGCGGATCGACGAGCATCAGTATCGGAACCCTGAGCTAGAGCAGCAACACATCGGGGGAATTTTGCTGTATTTGATGATGGGTCGGCGGCGATCCGTGATGATACTTGGTCTTGCATCATCGTGGTCCTTACGTTCTGGTTCTTTGGTGTGTGTCGGCTCTGTGATTGGTTCACATTTTGGAATATCTGAATTCTTTGGGATTGCGTGACTAGCCTTTCAAATGCTTCGCGTTTTTTGTTGATTTCCACTGTCGTTTGTATTTACCTCTCTTGTGACTGGGCAATGAAGTGGAAAGCCAAGATGTATGATCATACTTCATATTTTTGCAGTGTCTATGACTCTGATATTGGGAGTTTATGGTTCTGTGAGCATAAGGCTCAGTCCAAACAGCTCGATTCTTGTACAGCCAAATTCCATTTTTGTGCAGTCTCTGAAGGTAATGAACTTCTTCTCTCAGTGCAGTGTTAAATTATTGACCTTTTGTGCTGCCCTTCATTTAGCTTGTTTCTTTTTAGGTGGAGGAGTTGGATGATACCAAACCTGGGCCACTTCTATTTGGGTTTTATAAAGCTCCTTCGCTGGATGTGACTACCACTTGGTCCAAAACTCGTAATGCTTCCGTTCCGGCTGACTCACACAAGGCAAGGCTTCTATCTTTTAGCTATTATGTGCTGCTTTTTCACATTAAAAAAAGGGACGTTACTTAGACTCTTCATTTCTCACTTCAGAACATCAATTTCCTTTGTCTTCTTTTTCAGGAGTGGATATATTACTTAAATGAAGGCTCTCAAATTAACATTACCTATAACGTGCTCTCTGCTGGTTCCTCTGTATTTCTTGTGATTGCTCAAGGTAAAACTTGAAATAATTCGTCCACCTTGCAATGTTGTTGCCTTATCTTGTCATCATTCATCTGCAATTTGCTGACTTAGATTAATCATGGAGGCTCTGCTCATAATCAAGTATAGTGATTGTCAATGACAAAATGGTACCGAGAACGAGCGAATTGGAACTTCACATTGATGAACGGATTTATATGCATCATGTTCATAATCCTATTGTTTCCTGTGATGGTTTATTAGATTGACATGTAACTACCTCCTCTGATCATTGCATAGCTAAAAGAGCCAGCACAAGGTGAAAGAAGATTCTGAGGAAATATCCCAACCAATTCACTAAATTCTGAACTTTAAATGGAAACTACTTAAATTGCAAGTTGTCATGTGCCCTCATAGGGGGAAGCTTTGTGTTAACTAGCTACTGCTTTGTGTTAACTAGCTACTACTCCTTAGATGTATGTGCATGCTACCAGAATATGCTTAAATAGGCCCCTGTTATAAACACAAGCAAGTATGACGCTTGTTGGGGTATTTTTTCTCCCGAAACATGAGTCAAGGGTCCATGTGTCATGTGTTCTGATGATTATTTGTTTACAACAAGATGACAAAATTATTAGTAAATTCGAAGTATCAACATATCCCTTGTTAGCTTCCAAAACTTAACACTTGCAAGTACATGCTACCTGTGGCACTTTCTTTTTTCTTTTTTCCTTTTGGATTCTCTGCCTTCCTTGTGCCAACGCAACTTTTTGAGCTTCTCCTAATTGATTAATTGTCACATCAGTCAGATGATTCTTTTGCTTGGAATTTCTCATACATCTCATATAATAGTGAACCATTCTTTGTCTGCCACCTACACTGACTTCCTTATCTGTTTCTGTGAACTCCATTGACAATAACATTGTGAATCTGTCAACTGCAGGCAATGAAGGCCTTGCCCAATGGCTTGAGGACCCAACATATCCCAACACCACTTTATCGTGGAATGTTGTTCATGGTTAGAAAGGATTAGAGACTTTGTTAAATTTTGCTTCATCTACTGCATACTAAATGTCTGCAATAAACTTTCTCAGGGGTTGGCATGGTACAACAAAACATATATAAATCCTCCAGTTACTATATTGCGGTTGGCAACTTGAACTCCGAAGCAGTGGAGGTAATTGTGGAATGATTCATGAAATTCTAAATTCCCGGCTGCAAATTTGTCAAGTATAGATAGCCTTGAAATGGAAAAGATTTAATTTATCCATGAATGAATGCTTGCTAAATTGCGTTATCCATGAGGTTGATTAGCGTCGAGTTAGTTCGGAATTCGCACTTCCTAAAGACTTAAATGCCAGACTAGACAGAAAACCTTTTGCTTCGTAAGATATTTAGCTAGAAGTGGCCTGGAGCAACCATATACCTTGTTTTAACTAATTGGTTAGTAGTGCCGATGCCTGTTGCTGCTGTATCTTCTCGTACCTTCACATTAGTAGTACACTTGCCTATCAGGTAATCAAGTACATTTTTATCTGGATGCGCATGATTCAATCGGATTATGAAGTTATTTTGCTTAAGGCTGACATTTGATGGGCAGAGTTTGATCCTTCAGATTGGCCATGGCTACTACTAGACTTAACCCACATGGGTTTCCTATGAAATGAATATTGTTGTTATAGTACAATTTGGCCATCATCTCTTCTGAAGGCGCTGATATTAGAGTTCCAGTTGATAATCAAATCAGTTTCTCCATATAAACCCATTGCCTACTTAAGGATGAACTCGTGGAGATTTTACATAATTTAGTTTGGTGGACAACTTTTGTGCTGAGTTTACTGGGAGTTACATGATTCATTCAATAGCTAACTTCCAGTTTTTCTTCCAAAACTGAATGGTGATCAACTGGAGATTATTTGTTCTCTGAAAATTGTATATCTCTACACTTGCAGATCATATGCTTTAAAATAGGTCTACTTATTTGATGAGAGGAATGTAACCCTCATCTTTTGCTATTCAGTTGCTAACTATTGTATGGTGTGATGCTCGGAACTCTATGCTAGTCGCACTTTTCTAGAGCAGCTGAGTATATCTAATCCTGCGCTGCTATCAGTCTCTCTCTCTCTCTCTCTCTTTAGTTTCCCCTTCTGAGTGTAGTCCAGTATTACATCATCACTCTTTTCGCATTCTCCAAAAGATGATTGAATAACACAGTTCAGATCAAGTGCGGTTTTAATGTGATTTTTATATCTTTTGTTTTCTTCTTTTTAAAAGCTTCAGCCAATTGAACTCTGCACAACATAAGGAAATCCATTTATCTGATCTTTTCACTACTTCCTCATGACTCTTAACTTTTGGGGGTTCATCTGGTGTATCCATTTTAAACAGAAAGGGTCCATGATTCCCTTTAATTCTTGAAAAAGGGGATAGCTGTAATTGTCCATTTGTTAGCATTTCCAAGTAAATGAGACTAAAGGAAATTCTTTACATGAAAAAAGGTGATAGGGTTATGTGCTTTGGTGATATGCATAGTATAACCACCATGACATGGGGGATATGGACATTTGGCGCTAAAGTTAGGGAGGGTAGAAATTTGTCTCATAAATGATGCTTTGGTTGAGCTTTGAGCTGTAAAAATAAAAGCGAAGCATACTGAGTGCTAGCGATCCTTTACTTATTTCTACCGATTGGCAGATGTGGTTATTGTCCGCCATTTTTATATCCCCGCTGGTCAACTTTCTTTTGAAAGATTGAAATTAAGGAGACAATCTGATCTCAGCAACATTTAAACACTTGCAGAAAGAGGTTCAAGTGAGATATAGCTTCTATACCATAACTGTGCAAAGTAAAAACAGACCACACTTTCAATTACTCATAATGTAACTGTCATTCTTTTGCGCAAAATGTGTTCTGTAGTAGAGAACTGACTACAGTGAGACAAGTTCATGACTAAACTGTATATGCTTACAGATATAATGACACTGCTCTTGATCTGTCATGAATGTTGGTCTATACTGAGTTTATGATTACAATAGCTGCAGATTGCAACTGAATTTTCTTAGAGAGGATAAATAGCACGATATTAAGTTTTCATCATTACCAGTTTGAAGTTTGCAGAAAACAAATGAAGCTAAATAAAAGAGAGACATACGATTTTGCTTGGTTAATTTAGCTCATCACATTCATGCACTTAAGAAGGGAGTCATCTTTCGTCTTTGGATGGTGAAGTAAGACCTAGTCACGAGTGTATCATCCTATGTTGGAACAAGTCAATAGAATCCCCATTTAGATGTCTCCATGCCCCTCCCAAGTGGGGACATAGGGGCAGCCCTCCTCTCTATCCATGTATGTTGTGATATCTTGGTAAATAATGATATTTACCAAAGAGCAAAGGATAAGAAAATTGAATGGACTGGGAGATGGCACAATGAAGTCCTTGGGATTACTTACCACGTTTGTGGAAGTGAGTACTGCAGAGTAATGGCTTAGCAATTCAAGCTTCCCATCTCAATATTAGTTTAAGTCTGGTTGGAGAAAATCCCATTATTAGGGCACAATTTCAAATTCAAGATCATGGGAGTAGTAACAATGCATAGAAGAGTGCAGTAAAAAGGATCTATCTAGATCATAGTCTTTTGTACAGTTGTGATGTTTGTTGAGATGCGTGAATTCTTCGTATTTAATTGTTCCAATGTATCCTTGTTGTTCACTTTCATCTCCTTCTATGTTCAACAGGTTCAATTGAACCTTGGAGTAAAGGCTTACCTCTATAACACAACCTCGGCCTATTACAAGTGTACATTCTCCTGCGGCGAATGTAGTATTAATGTTCTTTTCCCCGAAGGAAATGCTGCTGTCATAGCTACACCTGGTCCAGGGCAGGTGAAACTTACAAAATCTTGACTAGTATGGTTTTGTGGTTCTTTTCACTTATTTTATAAAGAATTTTGAAAGGGGTTGCCTATGCGGAGGCCCTGCAGGGTTTGTCACATGAGGCTCTTGAATTGTGTACGCCACAACACTTGAATGTCTCTCACACCCTATATATCAGAATCTATAATTGGCTGTCTTATGCTGCAGGGCACACCCAGTGATGACTGGTATGTAAGACTGTCCTATGGACCAAGATGGATTACATATATTGTTGGAATTGGTATGCATGATTTTCACTTTCCATCCTATTGTTTCATCGCCTTTAAATTGTGTCGGGACTTCTTAGAGAAATTGATTTTTGTAGGTGGAATGACAGTGCTGATACTACTAGCCTTCAATTTCTTGAACAAATTTCGGTGTAGTCGTGAAGAGGCAACTGGAGCACCATATGGGCAAATGGAAGCTGAGAGAGCGCCTCTTCTATCGTACAAAGATGATGATCTCTCTAGCTGGGGTTCATCCTATGATTCCAATTCCCATGATGAGGAGGACCTTGAAAAACTTTTGGCGGCGGGAGCTCCTGAAGGGACGCTATTGGGAGATGGTGAAAATGGTAATAATACACGGCGTTTGTGTGGAATTTGCTTCGATGCTCCCAGGGACTGCTTCTTTCTTCCTTGCGGACACTGTGTGGCTTGTTTCGAATGTGGACAAAGGTAACTGCACTCTAATCCACTTGTACATAATGATGACGTGAAGAACCTCCCAGTTTGTTGGGGTATATTTAAGAGGATGTAGATTAGGTAGTCTGGCAACAACTAAGTTTGGAAGGCCGGTACCTTCCGATTATACTTAGGAGCAACAACAAAAGTGGCAACAACTAAGTTTGAAAGGCCGGGACCTTCCGATTATACTTAAGAGCAACAAGAAAAGTGTTGGAGTTTTTCTCTCTGCGATAGAAAGCCAATACATTCACTTGCGATATCGCTAAGAGGAGTCCAAGCCCGAGCCCATCAATATATCTAGTTGGACCTATCTTAACTCAAACAAATGAGTTATGAGTCAACTTGAATTTATCAATCACTCCACATCACACCATTTTTACGATGTGAGATTCTTCTAACATAATTCACAAATATATTCCCAAAGTCTCCCCTTCAAGTGTGAGTTCAATGTTAATTATGTTACTCTTTAATTCATATATCATTTTTCATCAACATGTCTCAACTTGAATCTCCAATGTCCATCTACATCTCTAGTCTCTTCTTCCAGACCAAACCTCCTTTTCTCCAAATAGTTGCCATCGATACCGCATTGCCACTTCACAATGCCCACCTTCACCTTAGGCCATTTTCACCATATCAAACTATTAAGGTTGTTAGCTACCATCATCGAGACTCCATTGTTACACCAAAATGCCCACCTTCACCCCAAGTGTCTTTTATTATACCGAACCATGAATGATACCTAGAAATCAGGTTGGTCACGATTTTTCTTTTTTAAGATATTTATCATACATCAATACACATTAGGAGTGAGCCACCAATTAATCATTGGATCTGATTCCATTTTACGGAAACTCGTACAAAAGTGTGATACCTTCACCTTTAGATTTCCAAGAAAGAGCAGTTATGGCACTTATGATATATTAACTAGTCCGTACCACACCAATTCTTTGATGTGAGGCTTTCCCAACATAACTCTCTTATGCATTTTCACATTGCTCAAATTGGACCACTAAAATCTTTGATATCTTATCACTCATGGTTAATTTCTCTGAGAATTCCGTTCTCTCATATTTTGGCATTGAATTGCAAGATTCATTAGTTTCTGCGTTAACATTACAACCAGGGGCATGCAATAATTTTTGAAAATGATGATCAAGATTATGAGAGTTTGCAAGTACCGGCAATTCGAACAACATGTGCAACGAAAAAGGGAATCAAAGGGGAGATTTTTGCGTTACCAACAATCAAACAATATATACTTGAAGAGAAAAAAAAAAAAAAGGAGGGAGAGAACTTACCATGACATTGAAGGCGATTAACGAGTGATTGTGGTGATAAGATGGGTGGGATGGAGGACTCCACGAGGCAAATCATCGACACCCATTGTCCTCTGTTCAGAGAGTCCCCAACGTAGATCATCCTTTTGTTCCTCAATCTCTCCAGCAGCCGCGTCGCATTAAACCTGCATCTCATTAAGCTAAAATCTATAAGAACCTTGTTTTTCTATTGTGGGAAGAAATTCTTTGAGAGGGTGATAAATAAAATGGAAAGACAAATTTTCAATATTGAAGTCTCACGGGAAAGCTTTTTGCACAAAAAACAATCCGATGAGTAAAGCAATTGTATGATGGTATATGTTGAACCGCATCTAAATCGTCAGATTTGGTTGGATTTACATTCGGCGTCACTTGTCGGAGGTAATGGTCGAGGTAAGAAAGCACACAGCACACTCTCGGGAATCTTGCTGGGGTGAGTCGGGAGTGACACCATCTAATAGCAATTCCTTCAATTACTGTTGTGCATCAGAACAGCGAGAGATGCATGTACCTGGGAATGTCACAGCCATGGGGTTGCCACCTCCGATGGCGATACTCCAAGTCCTTCCGTCCGAACTTCCCACAGGCCACCTGGTCCGACATGAACGTGCATCGCTTCTCCTCGTACAACGGATAAGACGTGTTGTCATACACCCACCTCCCTGAGAACAAATCACACAACGTTGCCGCACCGGTTGCGCCTTGAAGCGAGGCACCATCGTTCGGCGGCAGCGGCCATAAGTGAGAGCCATCACGCGCGAGGGAGAGGACGGCAACAATGACAGAGGCTACCAGCAAGGCGCCGAGGGAGTGGAAGCTGTTCCTGACACCCCATGTGGCTGAAGTTATTTTAGCTTTGTTCACCATTATTTCTCCCCTCTGCGTTCTCTCCATATATCTTCTGCACCTTTCTTTGCCCTCATATGTACTGAGGGGGCGCCTTTTGGGTTCGCCAGGTGACCCACACCTCATGCCTTATCTTCTTTCTTGTCCGAAGCAATTTTCTCCATGATTGATTCTGTTAAGTAAATTTGAAGAAGAAAATTAGAAAAAAAAATCATTTCATGAGTCCATCTAATACAAGTTTAGGATCTCGATCTCTCGTGGGGTTTATCCAATGTTGTGCTTAAAATGTATAGTACGGCATATGTGTACTTAGAATAGTATTGTTACTCTGTGATCGTAGCTCCTCAGCTTCACTTGCCACGATCTGTCTGAGTACATAAGAGTTGCAACTTGCTTGTTCTTCTGAACATGTTTCCTGAAGAATCTCCAAGGAATGCCCTACCCAGTAGGTTTTTAACAACCAGTATATGATTAAGAAAGGTGACAGAATAAGGACGCACTCATGAGAGAAACATGAAGCATATATAGATTTACGATAAAAAATGCTAGTTTCAGGAGTTTTAATTAACCGTTTTACTTGTCAACGGAAGTTATCAATCATAACAACTTAACATGCAATTTTGCGCCTAAATGTCAAAATATATGCCACTGAGACCTGGACATAACTGAAGCCATCAATTTTGAGAAGTATGGATACAATTCATATTTGAATTTGACTCATACCATGAACACTTCAGGGATAATAACAAGTCAGATGGTTTCCACACAAATGAAATCAACTTGGTAAACACTAGAATACAAGACAAAATACAAACTGAGATCACGTTCCAATTCAATGTCTGCCACACACGAATGGAGCTCGGGATCTTACCAAATATTTGCAGATATAAGAAGGCCGCATCACCACTTTGAAAAAGGGGCTGTCCGATTCAAATCCCCTAGCTTTTTCATGAGCAGAGACCAGGCTCAGACATGGAGAAAAGTGAAAAGCTGGATCGGAAGAGCTCTCTCGACGTTGAGACTGTTCGATTTCGATCTGACCTGCACTCCAAAGAGGAGAATTCTCATAAGCAACAGTATGAACTTTTCATGAATTCACACGTGGAAGAATTTAACATGGATTGGAAATCAATATGCATGATCATTTTCATGCTCTTCCCAGAAGTAGAACCAAGTGAATTTCACACTTCCCAAATTATTATCTCATCAATTAACAAAGAGACAGCTTCTTGAATGGTTATTTTGGGATTTGAAAACAGTTTAAGAAAAGAAAGAATGTCGGCAGAAACATAACTCATAAAAGAACAACTGACTGAAATCTCCATATTAGATTTGATTACAAAGAACTTCACAAAACATACAGAAAAATTCATCATCTTGGAAGAAGACAAAACGAAAACAAAGTG
Organism: Rhodomyrtus psidioides; assembly: GCA_021437785.1. Classification (NCBI taxonomy): domain Eukaryota; kingdom Viridiplantae; phylum Streptophyta; class Magnoliopsida; order Myrtales; family Myrtaceae; genus Rhodomyrtus; species Rhodomyrtus psidioides. The sequence continues at coordinate 12,040,251 of JAILYB010000003.1, read as the reverse complement.
CACTTTTTATGGATTCAGCGGTGCTGAACTGGACAAAGGAGTTGTAATTAGGAATACTGAATTTCCAGGTGATTTAGACGGCTCAAACTGACACTTCTAGTATTCATCTCAATCAACATAAATCAGGTCCTTACCATCACTAGTGAAAATGGAGACTCTAAACACAATGTCATCCCTATGAACAAGCTCAAACGCGCAGACATCTCTTACACGAAGACCAGTTTCCCTCACGAATTGGGGCCAACCAGCAGAGAGAAATGCCATTCCTCGGTGTTCATAGCTCCTCAGCTTCACTTGCCACAATCTGTCTGAGTACCTAAGAGTCACAACTTGCTTGTTCGTTTGAACATGTTTCCTGAAGAATTCACAAGGAACCGCCTGCCAAGTAGGTGTTTGAACAATGGAAATATGATCAAGAAAGGTGATTGAACAAGGATATACTCATGAAAGAAACATGCACCCGATGTGGAATTATTAAAAAAAAATTGCTAGTTTCAGGAGTTTTAATCAACCGTTTTTACTTGTCAACGAAAGTTATCAATCATAACCACATAACCTGCAATTTTGCATCTAAAAAAGAGAGAACATGCTCCTGGACGAAAACTGAAGCCATCAATTTTTGCGACTAGATATAAGCTCTGTTACATAGACACGCGCTTCTTAAATTTTTTTGCGTGTCGGACACGTGTCCAGTTTTTTTTTTTTTGGCCGAACCTGTCCAAATGTAAAAAAAAGTACAAAAACCCCAACTTCAGTGCTCACGCCTCAGCTCATCGACTCTCCGTTGCTCTGTCTCTATTTTGGGTACTGTGGTGTTGGTAATAATTAAAGTTTTATGGTTCTGAAATAGTGTTGAATGTACTGAGGTGAGTTATTGAAATAATAATAATAATAATAATAATAATAATATACATAAAATATGCATATAAAAATCATAAAAATAATAATTTATCATGTATATATAAAAATATACATAAAATATACAATGTGTCCTAGCGTGTTGAAATTCTCTATTTTTTTAGAATTCACGTGTCGCCGTATCGTGTCGTGTTGCGCCCTGTGTCGTGTCTTGTGTCCGTATAACATAGGATATAAGTATGATTCATATTTGGATTTGACTTGTACCATGAAAATATCAAGAAGAATAACATTTCGTATGGTTTACTACACAAACTAATCAACTTGGTAAACACCAAAACATAAGACAAAATACAAACAGCGATCAAGTATGACTCAATGCATGCCACCGATGACAGGATCTTACCAATTTATTCCACACATAAGAAGGCCGCATCACCACTTTGAAAAAGGGATGGTCCGATTCAAATCCCCTAGCTTTTTCAAGAGCAGAGACTGGGCTCGGACATGGAGTACCATGAAAAGCTGACTCCGAAGAGCTCTCTCGGCATTGAGACTGTTCAATTTCGATCCGACCTGCAGTACAAAGAGGAGAATTCTCGTAAGCACCAATATGAACTTTTCACGAATTGACGATGGAAGGATTTAATGTGGATGGCATATCAATATGTGCTCTCAGTTTCATTCTCTTCCCAGAAGATGTAACCAGGTGGATTTAACATCTCCCAAATCATTATCTTAGAAATCAACAAAGAGACAGCTTCTTAAAATATTTTTTTAGGATTTGAAAACAGATTAAGACTAGAAAGAATGTCAGCAGAAAACATACAGAAATATTTAGATTTGAGTATGGCACTATCAACGACAGTGAATGTGCATTTGAATTACGAACAACTTCACAAAGCATACAGAAAAAATCATCATGTTGGAAGGCTCATAACTAAAAAGAAAAAACAGAAAACAAAGTGCACTTTCTATGGACTCAGCGGTACTGAACTGAACAAAGGAGTTGTAATTAGGAATACTATATTCCTAGGTGATTTAGACAGCTCAAAGTGACACTTCTAGTGTTCATCTGAATCAACATAAATCAGGTCCTTACCATCATTAGTGAAAATGGAGACTTTGAACACAATGTCATCCCCATCTATGAGCTCGAACACGCAGACATCTCTTACACAAAGGCCAGTTTCTCTCATGAATGAGGACCAACCGGTATAGAGAACTGTCATTTTTCGGTGATCATAGCTCCTCAGCTTCACTTGCCACGATCTGTCTGAGTACCTAAGAGTCGCAACTTGCTTGTTCTTCTGAACATGTTTCCTGAAAAATTCCCGAGGAATGCCCTGACCAGTAGGTTTTTAACAACCAGTATATGATTAAGAAAGCTGACAGAATAAGGACACACTCATGAGAGAAACATGAACCAGATGTAGATTTACAATAAAAATTGCTAGTTTAAGGAGTTTTAATTATCCGCTTTACTTGTCAACGGAAGTTATCAATCATAACCACTTAACCTGCAATTTTGCATCTACATGTCAAAATATATGCTACAGGACAAAAACTGAACCCTATATTTTGCGACTAGATATGGATATGATTCATATTTTTTACTTAAACCATGAACACTTCAAAGAGAATAACATGTCATGTGGCTTCCCACACAAGCTAAATCAACTTTGAAAACACTAGAGCATGAGACAAAATACAACAGCGATCAAGTTTGAACTAGATGTCTGCCACCGATGAATAGAGCATGGTATCTTACCTAATAATTCCGAGTATATGCAGGTCGCATCACCACTTTAAAAAATGGATGGTCCGATTCGAATTTGCTGGCTAATTCAAGAGCAGGGAGAGAACTTGGACCTGTAGAACCACAGAAAACCAGCTCAAGATGATTTACTCTGCATCCAAACTGTTCGATTTCGTCTGCACTTAAAATTGAGAACTGCGCTAGACTTTATCAGTTTACTGATTATGACATTCGGATTGATCGAAAAGCAATGTAATCCATTTTCAAAGTAAAGACAACTCGATGCAGTAAATTTGTCACCGCCTTCATCATGGACGTAACTAAACTAACTACATTGTTTCCATACTTTATTAAATCAACACATAAAGAAAGCTTCTTAAAAATCTTCGAAGAAATTGAACTTGAAAACTGAGGGAAAGAGAGTAATGCCAAGAAAAGAAACAAGTTGGAGAAACACAAGTCAGACCTCCAAATTCTCGTGACAAGCCGTTTGAACTTGGCCAAGGACGAGGCACGAACCTCTCCGAATCTTCGATTTCCACGACATTTTCCTCTTGGACGAATTCGCCCTCGGGTTTTGCTGCTGCGTGACTTTGGATCCTCAAGGGATAATCGATCTCCGAAGCACTCTTATCGAATATTATCGCATGGAAAACAGAGTCCCCTTCATATTTGAAGACTATGACATGACCATGACCGATCGAGTAATGCTCCATGAACTCTCGCCACCCCCTCCACAACCAAACCACGTCATTGTCGCTCTTTTCTAGCTTCACAGGCCAGGTTGAGCCACCTGCAACCTTGAGAAGCACCAGACCCGAGAGATCTTTTTCCATGTCTTCTTAAGAACCTCTTTGGGATTCCCTGCGATGAAAACTCATGGTGAATCCATTGCACTTGTACAAAGCTAAATTTCAAGAAGCCAGAAGAAAAGCAGGGCGGGGAAAAACAGGGGAAGTGCTTGATGAACAGAATGAGTCGTGAGATCTCAACAAGACGCTGAGCGCGAAGAAAGAGACGCATGAGGGTGGAGGAAAAGTCGAATCTTTGATGAATATAGCTGATGGATATGGAACGAACTGTGAAGTGCGGACGAACTTACCAGCTTTCCAGATTCGAGGGTGTGAGAGAGTATAATCTCGAAGAAATGAGGGCGGCTTGGTGGAGTGGCGGGAGTCACCTCCTGCTCGGCGCCTTCGTCTTCTCTCCGAAGACGATGGCAGCGACGATGATGGCGGCGAAGTCGAGCCATGATAAATCTCCGGTGGCAGTGACGGTCTGACTTCCGAAGAAGAAGAAGAAGAAGAAGAAGAAAGAGAGTTGGCGCGTCAACTGGAAGCAAAATTACAGAAATGATGCAACGTCAGCTTAACACGTGGCTTCTCCTGCTTTGGTGTCTTTCCTATCTTGTCAAGAGATTTCATATTTCTCCCTTTTAAGATTTTCTGACCAAGTTTACGAAAGCTTCAGGTAAAATTACAGAAATGACCTATGAATTTTTAACAATTTCATCTCCCAAACTTTTAATTTGTTCATTGTAAACTCTAACTATGTAAATATTTAATGCAATTCTTTAGTTTCTCAAATGACACATCAAAATTTATCTGATGATGTGAGTTTTATATGTTGAGTTGGGTTTCTAAAAATAATGAATCAATATGGGCATCTTTATATTCATCTACTTTAGAAAACGAAAAAAAATTAGACATGTTACAAACTGTGTTTCATGACGTGGATTATTATATCATTATTTAGGAATATCAAAGTGACTTTTCTTTTGTTGTCCATTGTTCTAACTTAACATCACAAAACATTTCAGCTAGAAAATATTTTGTGCTAGGTATTCTTTACTCACGTCCACTTAAAAATTGACATGTGTCCACTAATGTAGAAATAAATTTTCGTTGCCATCGAATATAGAGATAGCTTCTTTGCTTCGTTGCCTAGTGAGATTTGCTCGTCGATGGTCATCGTTGGCGTGGATTGTCCAAGCCGAATCACCCCATCCTCTTTGTCTTCACTTGCGACCATGGAGGAGCCGCCATCGCCGTCCCTAGTTATGGAAGTTCGCAAGCTAGAGGGCTGCATGATAACACTTCTGCTTCTGGATTTCTCTACAGAAAGTCAACCTCGCAAAGAAATCTATTTAGTAAAAACACCATCGAAGTAGACACAGTTATCATATATTTCACTAGCAAAAGCGAATACACATTGTGAATACTTCATGGCCAACGGCTTGGATCGGGTCAAGTCAGCTTTGACCGATTCTCTTCATTTTCGTACCAATGGGGTGCGTACGTTTTAAAAAGCGGACATCCTCTGATGGGGATCGTTCCTTCAGGGCATATCAGACCAAGAGGGATCGATCTTCCAGGGCACTCTCCATCAGTCGCGCCTTCGGATGATTCTGCCTCATTTAACTCCTGGCTTGAGTTCGGTTTCAGTTGTAAAGTATCCAACACGAAAGTTTCAGCTCTTGTTAGATCATCAAAGAAAAGAGCCATTTAACTCGCTCATCTTCCTTAAAAAACTGAAACTACTTTTGCTTAGGATGGCTATATGATGGCCTAGGCCTCCTCAAAGCATCTCATGATGTCCTCCGCCTATCTACGTCTAAATTGAGTTAATCTTTGTGTGTTTCGTCTTGATTTTGAGCTCGCTTTATTCGAAGAGTCAAGATGGTGGTGATGGATTCGGCTTGTGTTAGCCCAACTAAGTGCTAAAAAACATAATCGTAAACAGGAAAATCAACGGAAACCATCAGGAATTTCTTTGTGTCAGCGAAAATTTTGACTTCCCACGCAATGGTACATGATGGCCTTCAATAGTATGTTGTCCCATAAGGTTGAATGGTTTAACCGCATTTAGGTTGCTCATCTGGTTCGGTCTCCATTACATTTCAACATCATTGGTCCCAAATTAAACTGCATTCAGTAATACCTCTATGATGCGATCCCTCAGAAGTGGATTATAAAAGGCACGTGGCTCGGAGATGTCGACGCAAAGGTTTCGTTTTACCTGTATTGGGACACTAAAGAAACATTGGGTATACTATTATGTAGACTAAGGTGGTAGAATCTCACAGAAATAACCGCGACAACAACAGACAGGTCTAAGAATTACCTCTGTGATTTTCACTGTTCCTTCAGGGTTAGCTAACTTTCTAAGAATTACCTCTGTGATTTTCACTGTTCCTTCAGGGTTAGCTAACTTTCTAAGAATTACCTCTGTGATTTTCACTGTTCCTTCAGGGTTAGCTAACTTTTTATCTTCCTCCGGCACAAGGATTCTTGCTTGGTTGCTCAGCATATCCATCTCTACTCTCAACAGAAATAGCTAAGCACATAAAGTTTCAGTATGATTCTAATTTTCCATTGCAAAATAGTAATACCGAAATTAAGATAAATAAAATTCTTCAACCTACATTTGTACAGTGCTTCACTCAACAATCATACCTTGATTAAATCATCACCGATCTTCACTAGGTAAAGGAATACAGAGGGAGGCCATTGGGGGATGTGTTGGATTTCAATCAAATGGGGAATTGAAATCTTTCATATTGAAACAGACCAACTTATCCAGTATGTTATATTAACATAATGGTGCATTCTATAGCCAGTCATTTATCTGAGATATGTTACCACATCGGTTAATTGAATTCCTTCCTCGTAAGCAAACAATGTTTAATGATGAAGATTAAGGAATGCAAAGGATTATTAATGGGCCAGATCATATTCCCAATTAAAAAAAAAAATAACCATGGATTCTAGAAAAAGAATCAGGGAACAATCAAGGACAACCCTCGTATCCAATTATTTTCCTTGTATATCCCATTTTCTTTCTCTAGAGAAATTATGGATTCTAGAGGAAGTCCATTACTCACGGTGATTATAATCAAATTACCCAACTAGGAGTCCTTATACACGTACTTCGTGTGTTATATTGACATAACGATGCCTCTATCATCAGTCTTTTGTCTGATATGTGTTGACATGTCATTCCCTTTCCTTCTTCATAATCAAACAATGTTTAAGGACGAAGACTAAGGAATGCAAAGAGGTATTAATGGAATAGAAATTACCATGCATTCTCGAGAAAGAATCAAGGACATCCCTCGTATCTTGGGGTGATCGATTTTAGGGTGGGCGGTTCCTACTCTAAACCGGAACCACCCACTAAAGGCCGGTTCCACAAATGAGAATTGAAAATTGCCTCCTGGTTCTATGGACCCACTCAGGAACCCGACATCCGGTCCAGTTCGGTTCCCGGGTGGGTCCATAGAACCGGTCTACATAACACAACAATTGCCCAATGTAGAAAAGCCCTACTCTCGAGACATTAGAGAGACTTATGTCATGTGGCTTCCTCCTCGTTCGTTTATGACAGAGACTTGAACTTGTAGAATGTTTTTGGGAATCAAAAGCAATGGAATGTCTAGAAGAAGAAAAAGAATTCAGAATACAAAGCTCAGAGAGAACACCAAGCCCCTTATACTGGAGTTCCCTTCAAATCTCAAAACTAAAACAGAGGGACTCTTATCACCTCTCCCCACTCGCTCTGGACACACGATCATAGACCAGATCCAGAAGACCCCATATCCCAAAATCTCCAAATAGAAAAACAAGACAACAACAGAAGAAATGGATGCCAATCGACCAGAATCCATTAAAAAAAACAAGGTCAAAAGAATCAAAGGAAGAATAGTACCTTCGTTAGGGTTTTTGGGTCCGATTGAGGAACAATAGAGGGGGGTTTTCGGTGTCGTGTCTTGAGCCCAGAGGCGCAAAACCTATTAAAAAAAAACAAGGGAAGTATTTACATAAATACCCATTCGGTCTAGATGGGCCGTGGGCGGTTCCACGTCTAGAACCGAAAAGCATCGATATTCACCGATTTCAAAAATAGCAATCGGAGTCGGCCAATGTAGTTCAAGCGATTCCCAAATCTTTTGTACACCCTACTTGTATCCAATTATTTTCCTTGCGTATGTCAGTAACTCTCTCGAGCAATTATGAATTCTAGAGAAAGACTATTTCCCACCGTGATTATCAAATTACCGAGCTTTTAAGGTTGCGTTTGGTAACGTTTTTGTTTCTAGGAACATATTTGAAACATAAACATTTTTTTGTGTTTTTGTTCCCGACTACGATTTTTGGGAACAGAAGCACGTTTGATAAGTTAAAAAAAAAACATTTTTCTCGCCAAAAGGAGGGATCGACGGCGGCGGCGGCGGCTGCCGATCGGCGACCGACAACAGCGGCCGATCGGCGACCCGCGGCCGCGGTGGTGGCCAGGTAACGTTAGGACCAAAAGTGTTCCAGAAACAAAAAAAACATCTTTTTTTTGTTTCTTTTTTTAGGACCGGAACACTTTTGGAACATTTTTTTGCCAAACGTGTTTCTGTTCCAAAAGTGTTCTGGGAACACTTTTGGAACAGAAACACATTCCAGGAAGCGTTACCAAACGCATTGACTTGCAGAACACACGTTATTTCTCATTACATGCATTTCTTTCAACGTGAATATTGCATGTTCGAGTTAGGTATGGTGTAGGGTTTAAACCCGACATACAATTTAACAAAATTGATTCGAATTTGAGTCAATCTTTTCTAAGTAATATTTGAAGTATATAATAGGAGAATTCGACCAATACATGTAAAGGGGTTCTCATTTGCTCCTCTCTTTACCTTGATCGATTACAGGTGAAGAAAATAGCAAAGGAAGAGACGACAACATATAATGGAAAAAAAATCCTAAATAATCACAGTGACCACGCTTAGCAGTTCCATTGAGGTATTACTTAGCACTGCCAGTTGCTACTTCACCACTTTACTCTATTCGCCTACCTTATTCAATAATCACTGAAACTGGCTTGTTTATGCATAGATTAAACCAAACGTGAAGCGTCTCAATCTATCGTTACCTTCAAATGTGAAGCGGCTCAACCTGAGCGGGAATGGCTCCGATGTAGTACTGCCTAGACGTCATGAAGTAGGTGCAATAGATCACCAGAAAATTTACGATGCCGTTGATTTCGAATTGCTTTCTATTTATGCGTCCTTAAGTTTCACTTCCACCTATTGTTCAGTATGCTATAGTATATTTGGCCAATGGCATCTTCTTGGGAGCTCATGCAAGAATTAACGTGTGGAATCCTATAGTAATACATCCAGAAGTCAGTTTCTCTCAAATTTGGCTCACATCAGGCTTCAGAGAGAATTTTAACTCTGTGTAGGCCGGAATTCTGGTAAGAACCTGGAATGGTCGAATCTGAAGATTTTAACATCATTGGCATTGCTAATGTGTGTGGATATAGAAGATAAGTGGTTTCTGTTCTTATTATAGGTCGATTTAGTTTCTAGTCCCATCAACCAGGCAAGGATTTTCGTATTTTGGACGGTGAGTTCTTAACTCTTTCAACCTCTTACTACCTATCTTCCACAAACATATGAAAAGTTCGCATGTTTTTCTTGGGTGGACTTTAGAGGGATGGCTATCAGGATGCCGGCTGCTACGATCTCCTGTGCGACGGATTCGTACCATCAAGTAGCACATTTCGTTCAGGCTTTCCGCTTGCACCAGTTTCCACCTATGGTGGAAGCCAATATGACATAACTTTGTCCATAACGAAGGTGATGGACCAATCTTTTAGGTGAATATACATGAGATATTTTCCGAGTCTTTGAACAAAAATATTTCAGGATTAGGTTACTGGACATTGTTTCCCGCGCATTGAGAACGTGAATGTAGGATACTGGAAAAAAGAAATCTTCACTTATCTAAGAAGCTATGCCGATACAATTCATTGGGTGGAGAGAGTCAATACGGAATCGGATGGTCACTATGCGGCTACCCAGACGGGGGAGCGGCCACTTCCCATCCGAAGGTGTTGGAAAGGCATCTTATTTCCGCCATTTTAAATTCGTCGACGACAGATCCACTGAGGGAGACCCAGAAAATCTCGAGAAGCGGGTGACAAGACCCGAATGCTATGACTTACAGCTCAACGGGGAGCTGTCCAGTATAGTTGGAGTGAATTTCTATTATGGGGGCCCCGGATTTTCGGCTTAGTGTGCAAAGCAACCAATGTATCATAGCATGATTTCTTGGGTCTCATAAGAGTTTGAGCTGACACAGTCATCATAGACTGACACAATGGGGGAGCGGCATGAAATTTTGAGCTGATAGAAAATAGAAGTTGAAGCATCACCATTAGCTCGACCTGGGTCTCAAAAGAGTTGATGGTACTGGAGTCCTCGGATTAATTGAATATGTAACGCTCATCTTACACTACTACCATATCAAACTCACTGGCTGTTTTGGACAAACATGAAATCTTGTGTTTATGTATGATTGATCAAATATTGTGATGGTTATGCCGACCTTATTTCTATGTATCCCACTCTAAAACTTGAAAAGAACCTCCACCGTTGTGCTTTAATTCTATAACGGCAGAGCTATAACAATATAGCCATTATGGACAGGACACATGTTGATATAGCCATTATGGACAGGACACATTGATATTAATTGCTTTAATTCTGTAACAGCAGAGCTATAACAATATAGCCATTATGAACAGGACACATGTTCATATTAATTGAAATTCTTGAGCTTCGGTGGAGGTTCTTTTCAAGTTTTAGAGTGTGATACATAGAAATAAGATCGGCATAACCATCACAATATTTGATCAATCATACATAAACACAAGATTTCATGTTTGTCCAAAACAGCCAATGAGTTTGACATGGTAGAAGTGTAATATGGGCGTTACATATTCAATTAATCCGAGGACTCCAGTACCATCAACTCTTCTGATACCCAGGTTGAGCTAATAGTGATGCTTCAACTTCTATTTTCTATCAGCTCAAAATTTCACGCCGCTCCCCCATTGTGTCAGTCTATGATGACTGTGTTAGCTCAAACTCTTTGAGATCCAAGAAATCATGCTATGATACGTTGGCTGCTTTGCACACTGAGCCGAAAAGTCGAGGCCCCCATAATAGAAATTCACTCCAACTGTACTGGACGGCTCCCCGTTGAGCTATAAGTCATAGCATTCGGGTCTTGTCACCCGCTTCTCGAGATTTTTTGGGTCTCTCAGTGGATCTGCCGTCGACGAATTTAAAATGGCGGAAATAAGATGCCTTTCCAACACCTTCGGATGGGAAGTGGCCGCTCCCCTATCTGGGTAGCCGCGTGGTGGCCGCTCCCCCATCTGGGTAGCCGCGTGGTGGCCATCCGGCTCCGTATTGACTCTCTCTCCATCCTAATGAATTGTATCGACATGGCTTCTTAGACAAGTGAAGATTTCTTTTTTCCAATATCCTACATTCACGTTCTCAATGCGCAAGAACCAATGTCCAGTAACCTAATCCTGAAATATTTTTGTTCAAAGACTCAGAAAATATCTCATGTATATTCATCTAAAAGATTGGTCCATTACCTTCGTTATGGACATAATTATGTCATAATGGCTTCCACCATAGGTGGAAACTGGTGCAAGCAGAGAGCTTGGACGAAATGTGCTACTTGTTGGTACGAATCTATCGCATAGGAGATCGTAGCAGCCGGTATCCTGATAGCCATCCCTCTAAAGTCCACCCAAGAAAAGCATGCAAACTTTTCATATGTTTGTGGAAGATAGGTAGTAAGAGGTTGAAAGAGTTAAGAACTCACAGTCCAAAATATGAAAATCCTTGCCTGGTTGATGGGACTAGAAACTGAATCGACCTATAATAAGAACAGAAACCACTTATCTTCTATATCCACACACATTAGCAATGCCAATCATGCTAAAATCTTCAGATTCGACCATTCCAGGTTCTTACCAAAATTCCGGCCTCCACAGAGTTAAAATTCTCTCTGAAGCCTGATGTGAGCCAAATTTGAGAGAAACTGACTTCTGGATAAATTACTATAGGATTCCACACGTTAATTCTTGCATGAGCTCCCAAGAAAATGCCATTAGCCAAATACATTATAGCATACTGACCAATACATGGAAGTGAAACTTAAGGACGCATAAACAGAAAGCAAATCGAAATCAACGGCATCGTAAATTTTCTGGTGATCTATTGCACCTACTTCATGACGTCTAGGCGGTACTACGTCGGAGCCATTCCCGCTCAGATTGAGCCGCTTCACATTTGGAGGCAACAGTAGATTGAGACGCTTCACGTTTGGTTTAATCTATCCATAAACAAGCCAGTTTCAATGATTGTTGAATAAGGTAGGCGAATAGAGTAAAGTGGTGAAGTAGCAACTGGCAGTGCTAAGTAATACCTCAATGGAACTGCTAAGTGTGGTCATTGTGATTGTCAACAAAATCACCCAACCGCTGAAGTTTCTGATAGAGCTTGCATTGCAGAGTAGAGCCATTGCAGAACAGAGCTCTTGGAGACGAGCAAATGAGAATCCCTTTACATGTTGCTAGAAATTCCGCAGTAGGCAAGTGATCCCACAAAATCTAACATGGTATCAAAGCAGGAGGTCCTGAGTTCAAATCTTTCCAAGCCCATATTTGCCTCCCCAATTAATTTGTCCATGCTTAGTACTATGCAAAAGACCAAACTAAGCATGATGGAGAGTGTTGGAATATATATATATATATATTAAACAACGCCTTCTTCTAATAGCTTAAGCTTTTAGAGCAGTTGGCAAGTGGTCCCACCAAATCTTTACACGTGTTGCAACCAGAAGTCAAAACCCTCATCAGACCAGATCCAGAAGACCCTATCCCCTAAAATCTCCAAATAGAAAGAACAAGACAATTAAAGAAGAAATGCAAAAGATATTCCAACAACCTAGCAACCAGAAGTCAAGACCCTCATCACAGATAATAAACGACTCAAAAAATGCCGCTCGACCAGAATGCGTTAAGAAATCAAGGTCAAAAGAATCAAAGGAAGAACAGTACCTTCGTTAGGATTTTTGGGTCCGATTGAGGAACATTGGAGGGGAGGATTTCAGTGTAGAAGAAGATAAGAGAGAGCGAGACTCCTCAGACAACTGCGAGAGAGAGCTGCCATGATCTATACAGACAGAGTGCTAGCTGCGAGAGAGGCAAGAGGGATTAGGTCGTGCGTGAGGACTTAGGAGAGGAGACGAGAGGACTGACGGTGTCGTGTCGCCCTCACTCGTTGGAGTATGCAAGTAATGATAATCGCGAGATGGTCAGATTATGTCACTAGACAACTGTCTTGTTACTCTTTCACGGGGATTGGTCAATATGGAACGGAACAGATCGTTAGAATTACATGATGAAGTATAAAAGGTTCCTCTGCTTATAAAATGTCATTGCTATCCATTGGTGGATGAAGAACATATAATTAGGAATCCTGCATTTATATTGATGCTGCGAACCACCTATAGTAACGTGTCCCGCGATCACCTCAATCGATGTGAATCTGGCCCCTACCACCATTACCGAAGACGGAGACTTTGAACACAATATCTTCCCTATCAATGAGCTCAAACACGCAGGCATCTCCTACACACAAATGAGTTTCTGTTGCAAATGCAGACCAACCGGCAGAGAATGACGCTAGCTTATTCTTCCATGTTAATAGCTTCACCGGCCACGATCTGTCTGAATACCAAAGTGTTGCCATTCCCTTGTTTTTTTGAATGTGTTGCCTGATGAATAGATTGGGAACAGCCTGCAAATGGGTACACGTTTGAACAACCAATCTATGCTGAAAGGAGGACAATGATGTAAGCAAACACTCTTAGGACAAAAAGCACACAAGGCCATATATGCGAGTTTCAAGAGCTCTAATCTGACAGTCTTAAGAGGCTCATTAAGGCCGTTGATTTTAACCAACAGATGACTGCCCATTAATTGCCATCTTAGGTGAGTAGTCGATTCAAGTGACTGTTCATCCTTTCACTTGGATAGGGATGGGAGCAGATTGTCGAAGATATCCAAGTGAATGGATAGTCCCGACCTGATTACTGTCTTTTACTTCTGTTTTTTCTACTCCTCTTTTTCCCGATCCCGCGTCACTCCACCACTGAGATGCCCCTCGGTCACTCTCGAAGAAAAGTATCATGTAATATGGTTCCCCAATACAAACCAAATCAACCGGGGAAGACACAATATTGAGGCAAGATTCAGATGGCGATCGTAATCCGAACTAGGGATGTGGCAATGATGGATTAGGCTCAAAGATTGTACCAGTTTTTTCAAATGACCCCGCCGTATCACCAGTTTGAAGAAAGGATGCTTGGAATCAATTTTCTGGCTAATTCAGGAGTAGTGAGAGGCCTCGAAGGAGCAGGATCACGAAATACCAGCTCAAGATGGTTCCTGTTGCATTTAGGCCGTTTGTACTGGCCTGGAGTTAAAATGAGAAATTCAAGAGACGTTATGTGAGTGAATGTTTCTTAGGCCATAACTAGCCTAAAGTTTCACTTCAAACAACGTAAATCAAGTACCTACCTGCACTATTGAAAATATGGACTCAGAACACGACATCATGCCTATCAATTAGCTCGAACACGCAGACATTTCCTACGTGCAAGCGAGTTTCTCTCGCAAATGTGTCCCAACCAGAAGAGAACATCGCCCCCCAGACTGAATGTGGATAACTCCTAAGCTTCACCGGCCACGATCTGTCTGAATGCCCAAGAGTCGCGATTTCCTTGATTTCCAGAATATGCTGCATGACGAACCTACGAGGAACATACTGCCCAAGCACATGTTTGAACAACCCATGCTTGGTAAAGAAAGAACCCAGCAAGCAAAATATAAATTGATACAGGAGTCAACAGTCTTAACAGGAAAAAGTTTCTGCTCATAAAACTTTCCCTTTTATACAAATAGCGAAGAACATATCCAAGGAAAACACTATGTAGTTTCCTACAGAAATCCAATCAGCTTAGGAAAAAAGCCAGAATAGTAACGAATTAAGCTCTCGATCTTACCACGTTATGCTTAACACAAGATGGCCACATCAGCACCTTGAAAAAAGGATACTCTAAGTCAAATTCGCTAGCCAATTCGAAACTAGAGAGAGGCCATGAACTCGTAGAATCACCAGAAACCAGCTTGGAATGGCTATCTTTGCTTTTAGACAGTCCGACCCCGTCTGTTCTCTAAACAAAATGAAATATTTAGATTAAGCCAATTTGCACTTTTCTTCGGTTGATTTACTTAACATATTTAGCGCAGAATGGAAGAAAACACCGTCATGGAAATCAAGATCTCGATAAGTTGACCAAACGAAAAATTTGCTTCTCTCCACTTCAGACGTTGTGACTACTTAACCACAATAAGCATGACTGAGGTCATTATGTTAGCAGTCAACATAAACAAGCTTATCAGAAAGTTCTCAAGTGCATGAAATAGAACTAACAAAGCAGAGAGCGCAGTAAGAAGAAACATGACTCATAAAACGACAAGTCACACCTTCGAGATCTTGAGACGAGCAGCTTGGACTCGGCTGAGAACATGATGAATGAGGTTTGACACTCATTTTTTGACGAGGAGCGGAATCCACCGAATCTTCAATTTCTACCACATCCTCCCTATCTGGCAATATAAATCCACTTGCAATGTTCGATATGCTGCTCGACAAGTAATTGATCTCTGAAGCGCTGTAATCAAATATTATCACGCGAAAAGTGGAGTTCCCTTTATATTTGAAAACTGTGAGGTGACCTTCACCAATGGAGTAATGCTGCATAAATTCTCGCCACCCTTTCCACAACCAAACCGCGTCCTCATTTTCCTTTTCTATTCCTATAGTCCAAGTCGAACTGCCCGGAACCTTGAGTAGCACCAAGCTTGAGAGATCCTTTCCATATCTTGCTAAGAATTTTTTCGGAATTCCCTATTAAGGAAAACTCAAAAGTCATAGGTCCAGGACTGGAACTCACCAAAATTAGATCGAAAGTGCAGGTAAGAAAAGGTAGAGCACTGAGCAAATTTTAAGTTCTGCAACAGGGCGATGAAAGATCGTTTTGCACACAAGCAGGGTGTAACCGGGCAAGTAAAGATTGAGTTATAGTCATAGTTGCTTCATTTGACGAGAGATAAGCTAGAGAGACCCAGCACCTTTGTCCCCACTATCCTTACCCAACCAATCCTCAGTTCCAAGTTAAAGAACTGATTTTTATCTAGAATGATTCAAAATAAAACACTTTTTCTTTAGGGTTTTTGTTCTTTCTTTCTTTTCGCACGAGGGCGACAGTTCTAAACCAAGACAGAAACTCTTGTGACACCAGAGTCGAATCTTATGAAAACAGACTGTTCGGAAATGTGGTACTTACGAGCTTCCCAGATTGAAGGGTTTCGGAGAGATTGAACCTGAAGAAGTGAGGACTCTCAAGACGACGTCCAGTGGCGACATCTGGCTGGAGACCTTCATTTTCTCTCGGGCGACGACGACCGCAAGCCATGTCCGTTGTGTCACAGGGGAAAGGGTCGCTGAAGGAGGACGACGAGAAGGAACAGATGGTTCGTGCGATTTGCCTTGCGTTCTTGAGGCAACCTTCTCATAAAACTTTCTCGCCGTAGTACTAAAAGATTCCAAGTAAGGGCTCCAAAGTACTCTCAATTTTTTCAGGGGTCAATACCAGAGAACCTCAAACTAGTACAGTGATAAATTTACTTAAATTATTTTTTAACCACAAAAAATTCCAAACTAGTACATTTATGATAATTTTACCTAAAACTGATGCATCTATGACAAATTTACCATTCGTTAGTTTTTGTTAAATCTAACTATTAAAGTGCTAAATTTATGACACGTGATAATTTATGGGTGTACCAGCTTGGGATTTTACCCTATGTTTGTCACAAATTTACCATTCGCGGGGTGTCAGCTATGGCCGACGAGGTTACTGGTGCCTCGGTAAGGGCCGGCAACCTCGCCAACCAAAGTAGGCGCTCTCCTGAACAGGGAGAGGGCCGACGAGTGACGACCCATTCGCGACTCTCTCCTAATTCTGTTTGCTTTATCTTTCTTAATTAAAAAAATTAGAAAAACAAAATAAAAAATAACGACAAAAAAAAAGTAATTGGCGAAAATGCCTTTGAGGTCGACTATTTTTTCAAGCTATACGGCCACTTTAGGCTCTTATTTAAAATGAAGTTCACCTCAGATACTTATTTGAAACAATATTCACTTCAGGCACGATTTTTTGTGCTCCAAATAAAAAAAAAAAATCCAAACATCAATCCATATTAAAGAGGCATATGGAGTTATTTTTTCGATCAAATATAGCTCCCCTTACTCTATTTCCATGAACCAGAGATTCTCTATGGGGAAACAGTTCCAACATCCATCGCACGCCCGATGGAAACATCCTTTGACCGGTTTTTTCCGGAATTGGTAAGTTAAAAACACAAATTACGCAGGAATTGGTAAGTTAAAAACACAAGTAAATTGACATAAGAGTGATAGTTTCATATTTGTAACTCTCCAATTGTATTTGGCGCATAAGGATACCTGAATTACGCGGAATAACTTGGTGCATACTGCATATGATGACAAGCGAGATCATTCAGTAATGCTCCACAAACAGTCATATGATGCTGTTTTAACCAACCAACACTGCCAAAAACTCCTACACTGACAAGATCGCGAGTAACTTCTTCAAAGATAAAAGGAGGCATGAACTAGTGTTTAGCTAATTAGTTTCTCGAGCTCCTCTCGGCGACGTAAACAGCGCAAAGCGCGACACTTCCGTTGTTCATCTCAATCGATGCAAATCGCTCCTTCATTTGCACTGCTGAAGATGGAGACTCTGAACACCATATTGTCCCTATCGACGAGCTCGAACACGCAGACATCTCCTTTGCGCAAGCAAGCTTCTCTTGCGAACGCGGACCAACCGGCTGTCAAGCATGCAATGCAGAAGCGCCGGTAGCCACAAAGCTTCACCTCCCACGATCTGCCGGAACTAACAAGAGTCACCATTCGCTGGCCTTCCCGAATGTAAGTCTTTATGAACTCCCAGGGAAGGTTCTGCTCACATAGTAGTTTGATGACCAACCAATGTATGATTGAAAACGAGCATAACATAGGCAAGCAAATTCCTGAGCAAAGCATAGATAGCTCTGGCTTACCAATTTTCTGCTGAAACGATTTGGTAACATCACAACATGGAAAAACGGATGCTCTGATTCAAATTTGCTAGCTTTTTCAAGAGCAGTGACGGGACTTGGACATGGAGGAGAACCGTGAAAAGCTGGCTCCGAAGAGCTCTCTCCGCATTGAGACTGTTCGATTTTGATCCGACCTGCATTACAAAGAGGAGGATTGTCACAAGCACCGTTATGTAAATTTTCATGGATGGACAGCGAAATAATTCAACATGGATCGCAACGTGATCGGTTTCATGCTCTTCCCAGAAGATATAACCAAGTAGAATTCGCACCTTCCAAGTGATTTATCTCATCAATCAAAAAATGAACGGCTTCTCAGAAGGTTCTTTCTAGGATTTGAATGCAGATTAAGAACGGAAATATTGACAGCAGAAACGAAACTTATAAAGCAACAAGAGACGGACATCTCCAAATTTAGATTAGGATGTGGCGCCATCAGCAACAGTAACTATGCATTTGAATTACTATGAAGCTTCACAAACCATACAGAAAATTCATCATCCTCAAAGGTTAATAATGAAGAAAGAAAAAATAGAAAAAGTTGCACTTTTTATGGATTCGGCAATACTGAACTGAACAAAAGACTCATAATTAGGAATACTGAATTCCTTGGTGATATATATGGCTCAAAGCGACACTTGTAGTGTTCATCTCAATCAACATAAATCAGGTCTTTACCATCAATTCTGAATATGGAGACTCGGAACACAATGTCATCCCTATCAATGAGCTCGAACACGCCGACATCTCTTAATTGAAGACCAGTTTCTCTCGCGAATGAGGACCAACCAGTGGAGAGAAATGCCGTTCCTCTGTGTCTGTGATCGTAGCTCCTCAGCGTCACTTGCCACGATCTGTCTGAGTACATAAGAGTTGCAACTTGCTTGTTCTTCTGAACATGTTTCCTGAAGAATCTCCAAGGAATGCCCTGCCCAGTAGGTTTTTAACAACCAGTATATGATTAAGAAAGGTGACAGAATAAGGACACACTCATGAGAGAAACATGAAGCATATATAGATTTACGATAAAAATTGCTAGTTTCAGGAGTTTTAATTAACCGTTTTACTTGTCAACGGAAGTTATCAATCATAACAACTTAACATGCAATTTTGCGCCTAAATGTCAAAATATATGCCACTGAGACCTGGACATAACTGAAGCCATCAATTTTGAGAAGTATGGATACAATTCATATTTGAATTTGACTCATACCATGAACACTTCAGGGATAATAACAAGTCAGATGGTTTCCACACAAATGAAATCAACTTGGTAAACACTAGAATACAAGACAAAATACAAATTGAGATCACGTTCAAATTCAATGTCTGCCACACACGAATGGAGCTCGGGATCTTACCAAATATTTGCAGATATAAGAAGGCCGCACCACCACTTTGAAAAAGGGGCTGTCCGATTCAAATCCCCTAGCTTTTTCATGAGCAGAGACCAGGCTCAGACATGGAGAAAAGTGAAAAGCTGGATCGGAAGAGCTCTCTCGACGTTGAGACTGTTCGATTTCGATCCGACCTGCACTCCAAAGAGGAGAATTCTCATAAGCAACAGTATGAACTTTTCATGAATTCACACGTGGAAGAATTTAACATGGATTGGAAATCAATATGCATGATCATTTTCATGCTCTTCCCAGAAGTAGAACCAAGTGAATTTCGCACTTCCCAAATTATTATCTCATCAATTAACAAAGAGACAGCTTCTTGAATGGTTATTTTGGGATTTGAAAACAGTTTAAGAAAAGAAAGAATGTCGGCAGAAACATAACTCATAAAAGAACAACCGACTGAAATCTCCATATTAGATTTGATTACAAAGAACTTCACAAAACATACAGAAAAATTCATCATCTTGGAAGAAGACAAAACGAAAACAAAGTGCACTTTTTATGGATTCAGCGGTGCTGAACTGGACAAAGGAGTTGTAATTAGGAATACTGAATTTCCAGGTGATTTAGACGGCTCAAACTGACACTTCTAGTATTCATCTCAATCAACATAAATCAGGTCCTTACCATCACTAGTGAAAATGGAGACTCTAAACACAATGTCATCCCTATGAACAAGCTCAAACGCGCAGACATCTCTTACACGAAGACCAGTTTCCCTCACGAATTGGGGCCAACCAGCAGAGAGAAATGCCATTCCTCGGTGTTCATAGCTCCTCAGCTTCACTTGCCACAATCTGTCTGAGTACCTAAGAGTCACAACTTGCTTGTTCGTTTGAACATGTTTCCTAAAGAATTCACAAGGAACTGCCTGCCAAGTAGGTGTTTGAACAATGGAAATATGATCAAGAAAGGTGATTGAGCAAGGATATACTCATGAAAGAAACATGCACCCGATGTGGAATTATTAAAAAAAAATTGCTAGTTTCAGGAGTTTTAATCAACCGTTTTTACTTGTCAACGAAAGTTATCAATCATAACCACATAACCTGCAATTTTGCATCTAAAAAAAAGAGAACATGCTCCTGGACGAAAACTGAAGCCATCAATTTTTGCGACTAGATATAAGCTCTGTTACATAGACACGCGCTTCTCAATTTTTTTTGCGTGTCGGACACGTGTCCAGTTTTTTTTTTTTTTTGGCCGAGCCTGTCCAAATGTAAAAAAAGTAAATAAACCCCAACTTCGGTGCTCACGCCTCAGCTCATCGACTCTCTGTTGCTCTGTCTCTATTTTGGGTACTGTGGTGTTGGTAATAATTAAAGATTTATGGTTCTGAAATAGTGTTGAATGTACTGAGGTGAGTTATTGAAATAATAATAATAATAATAATAATAATAATAATATACATAAAATATGCATATAAAAATCATAAAAATAATAATTTATCGTGTATATATAAAAATATACATAAAATATACAATGTGTCCCAGCGTGTCGAAATTCTCTATTTTTTTAGAATTCACGTGTCGGCGTATCGTGTCATGTTACGTCCTGTGTCGTGTCTTGTGTCCGCATAATATAGGATATAAGTATGATTCATATTTGGATTTGACTTGTACCATGAAAATATCAAGAAGAATAACATTTCATATGGTTTACTACACAAACTAATCAACTTGGTAAACACCAAAACATAAGACAAAATACAAACAGCGATCAAGTATGACTCAATGCATGCCACCAATGACGGGATCTTACCAATTTATTCCAAACATAAGAAGGCCGCATCACCACTTTGAAAAAGGGATGGTCCGATTCAAATCCCCTAGCTTTTTCAAGAGCAGAGACTGGGCTCGGACATGGAGTACCATGAAAAGCTGGCTCCGAAGAGCTCTCTCGGCATTGAGACTGTTCAATTTCGATCCGACCTGCAGTACAAAGAGGAGAATTCTCGTAAGCACCAGTATGAACTTTTCACGAATTGACGATGGAAGGATTTAATGTGGATGGCATATCAATATGTGCTCTCAGTTTCATTCTCTTCCCAGAAGATGTAACCAGGTGGATTTAACATCTCCCAAATCATTATCTTAGAAATCAACAAAGAGACAGCTTCTTAAAATATTTTTTTAGGATTTGAAAACAGATTAAGACTAGAAAGAATGTCAGCAGAAAACATACAGAAATATTTAGATTTGAGTATGGCACTATCAACGACAGTGAATGTGCATTGGAATTACCAACAACTTCACAAAGCATACAGAAAAAATCATCATGTTGGAAGGCTCATAACTAAAAAGAAAAAACAGAAAACAAAGTGCACTTTCTATGGACTCAGCGGTACTGAACTGAACAAAGGAGTTGTAATTAGGAATACTATATTCCTAGGTGATTTAGACAGCTCAAAGTGACACTTCTAGTGTTCATCTGAATCAACATAAATCAGGTCCTTACCATCATTAGTGAAAATGGAGACTTTGAACACAATGTCATCCCCATCTATGAGCTCGAACACGCAGACATCTCTTACACAAAGGCCAGTTTCTCTCATGAATGAGGACCAACCGGTAGAGAGAACTGTCATTTTTCGGTGATCATAGCTCCTCAGCTTCACTTGCCACGATCTGTCTGAGTACCTAAGAGTCGCAACTTGCTTGTTCTTCTGAACATGTTTCCTGAAAAATTCCCGAGGAATGCCCTGGCCAGTAGGTTTTTAACAACCAGTATATGATTAAGAAAGCTGACAGAATAAGGACACACTCATGAGAGAAACATGAACCAGATGTAGATTTACAATAAAAATTGCTAGTTTAAGGAGTTTTAATTATCCGCTTTACTTGTCAACGGAAGTTATCAATCATAACCACTTAACCTGCAATTTTGCATCTACATGTCAAAATATATGCTACAGGACAAAAACTGAACCCTATATTTTGCGACTAGATATGGATATGATTCATATTTTTTACTTAAACCATGAACACTTCAAAGAGAATAACATGTCATGTGGCTTCCCACACAAGCTAAATCAACTTTGAAAACACTAGAGCATGAGACAAAATACAACAGCGATCAAGTTTGAACTAGATGTCTGCCACCGATGAATAGAGCATGGTATCTTACCTAATAATTCCGAGTATATGCAGGTCGCATCACCACTTTAAAAAATGGATGGTCCGATTCGAATTTGCTGGCTAATTCAAGAGCAGGGAGAGAACTTGGACCTGTAGAACCACAGAAAACCAGCTCAAGATGATTTACTCTGCATCCAAACTGTTCGATTTCGTCTGCACTTAAAATTGAGAACTGCGCTAGACTTTATCAGTTTACTGATTATGACATTCGGATTGATCGAAAAGCAATGTAATCCATTTTCAAAGTAAAGACAACTCGATGCAGTAAATTTGTCACCGCCTTCATCATGGACGTAACTAAACTAACTACATTGTTTCCATACTTTATTAAATCAACACATAAAGAAAGCTTCTTAAAAATCTTCGAAGAAATTGAACTTGAAAACTGAGGGAAAGAGAGTAATGCCAAGAAAAGAAACAAGTTGGAGAAACACAAGTCAGACCTCCAAATTCTCGTGACAAGCCGTTTGAACTTGGCCAAGGACGAGGCACGAACCTCTCCGAATCTTCGATTTCCACGACATTTTCCTCTTGGACGAATACGCCCTCGGGTTTTGCTGCTGCGTGACTTTGGATCCTCAAGGGATAATCGATCTCCGAAGCACTCTTATCGAATATTATCGCATGGAAAACAGAGTCCCCTTCATATTTGAAGACTATGACATGACCATGACCGATCGAGTAATGCTCCATGAACTCTCGCCACCCCCTCCACAACCAAACCACGTCATTGTCGCTCTTTTCTAGCTTCACAGGCCAGGTTGAGCCACCTGCAACCTTGAGAAGCACCAGACCCGAGAGATCTTTTTCCATGTCTTCTTAAGAACCTCTTTGGGATTCCCTGCGATGAAAACTCATGGTGAATCCATTGCACTTGTACAAAGCTAAATTTCAAGAAGCCAGAAGAAAAGCAGGGCGGGGAAAAACAGGGGAAGTGCTTGATGAACAGAATGAGTCGTGAGATCTCAACAAGACGCTGAGCGCGAAGAAAGAGACGCATGAGGGTGGAGGAAAAGTCGAATCTTTGATGAATATAGCTGATGGATATGGAACGAACTGTGAAGTGCGGACGAACTTACCAGCTTTCCAGATTCGAGGGTGTGAGAGAGTATAATCTCGAAGAAATGAGGGCGGCTTGGTGGAGTGGCGGGAGTCACCTCCTGCTCGGCGCCTTCGTCTTCTCTCCGAAGACGATGGCAGCGACGATGATGGCGGCGAAGTCGAGCCATGATAAATCTCCGGTGGCAGTGACGGTCTGACTTCCGAAGAAGAAGAAGAAGAAGAAGAAGAAAGAGAGTTGGCGCGTCAACTGGAAGCAAAATTACAGAAATGATGCAACGTCAGCTTAACACGTGGCTTCTCCTGCTTTGGTGTCTTTCCTATCTTGTCAAGAGATTTCATATTTCTCCCTTTTAAGATTTTCTGACCAAGTTTACGAAAGCTTCAGGTAAAATTACAGAAATGACCTATGAATTTTTAACAATTTCATCTCCCAAACTTTTAATTTGTTCATTGTAAACTCTAACTATGTAAATATTTAATGCAATTCTTTAGTTTCTCAAATGACACATCAAAATTTATCTGATGATGTGAGTTTTATATGTTGAGTTGGGTTTCTAAAAATAATGAATCAATATGGGCATCTTTATATTCATCTACTTTAGAAAACGAAAAAAAATTAGACATGTTACAAACTGTGTTTCATGACGTGGATTATTATATCATTATTTAGGAATATCAAAGTGACTTTTCTTTTGTTGTCCATTGTTCTAACTTAACATCACAAAACATTTCAGCTAGAAAATATTTTGTGCTAGGTATTCTTTACTCACGTCCACTTAAAAATTGACATGTGTCCACTAATGTAGAAATAAATTTTCGTTTAGAAATATATCGGCCATCGAATATAGAGATAGCTTCTTTGCTTCGTTGCCTAGTGAGATTTGCTCGTCGATGGTCATCGTTGGCGTGGATTGTCCAAGCCGAATCACCCCCATCCTCTTTGTCTTCACTTGCGACCATGGAGGAGCCGCCATCGCCGTCCCTAGTTATGGAAGTTCGCAAGCTAGAGGGCTGCATGATAACACTTCTGCTTCTGGATTTCTCTACATAAAGTCAACCTCGCAAAGAAATCTATTTAGTAAAAACACCATCGAAGTAGAAATACGTTTGGTAAAAAATTGACTTCTAATTAGATTTTATACTTATGGTTGGATTTTTAGCCAACTTAAAAAATAAAAAAGACTTCAAAGTATAGAGGCGCGAAGAAACGTAGATCCCCAGATTATTGACAAAAGAAATATGATGTGTGGCCCATTCGCTTGATGACACCTAACTCCGCCTAATCTCTGTCCAACATTCGCGCTTCCGAGATCTCAGCCTCCAAAGATTTCCCTAGTCACTGCAGAGAAAAAAGGAAAGAAATTAGAGACTTCTCTTGGCAAATCCAACTAAATAGAGAGAATGTAAACAATCCGAATAAATTAGAGGACTTCTCTAGGAAATCGAACTTAGCAAAATTAAACTGGAAGAAAAATTCAATAGGTGCAAATATGTAATTATTATTTCGTGGAAAACGAACGATTTCAAAAGGAATATTTTTCTAAAGAGTTGCAAAGATAATCAGTCACTTCCGTTATCATCGATAGCGATTTACGTCTAAATAGTTTCCGTTTGTCCATTTTTGTAGAACGATGCAAACGATTATTTTTAAGGGAATGTTTCGCAAATCATTCAATCTCTATGAAACAAACGCCTCTGAAAATGAGAGAGGCTGATTTGCAATTGATTTAATTTTATGATTATAGTACAGCGATTAATTTAAAAATAAGAAAGCAGTTTGAAATCGAAAAGTGGGGGCAGCTGCACAGGAATCCTCTTCAGCTTCGGACATCTCCATATTTCAACCGACTGGAGGGAATGGCAACTCAAGGTCCCACCATCATCACATATATGCTCTTCAGTTCCGGAAGATTGAATAGAGACAGGCTTATTAAAGGTGGGAAGGAGGAGTGGGTGGTGGTGTTTGTAATATTTGAGGCTGCGTCCTTCGGAAGAAAGGACGGCCGTGTCATCCCCTTTCTTTTAGCTAGGAATTGGGGTGTGACAGTGTTGGCAACGTTGCCTCCTATTATCACCTCTACGCACTTGCAGTCTCTGACTTCTATCGCTTGGAGGGAAGGGAGGTGGAGCAACATGTCTTGCGTCGTCAGCAGCACCCTCTCCATCTTGTTGCATCCCTTTACTCCCGGATACGTAAGGCCAGGCCACAAGTGAGAGTTGCTCCGCTTGGGCATGGCCCACCACCACCACCAATTATCTCCCCTAAATCCTCACAATCCTCTATTTCAATCTTCTTCAGATTTGGAAGGCTAGTACCAGTAGTGATCAGCCACTCCCATTTTAAGAGATGCTTCAGTTTGGAACACCCCTTGATTGTCAGACTACGCAGTTGAGGGAAGTCCACAGCACCCGCCTCCTCCAAATCCTCCCATTCCCTTATCTCCAGCACCTCTAGATTCTCAAGTGGGCCTACCTCACCCAATCTTCTCACCCCACCGAACCCTCCTACTTTCAGTACTCCCACATTCCTCGGAATTAGTAGAGCGCCGCCATCGCCAGCAATTCCTCCTTCTTCCCATGCCGCGATACTATGGCAACTTCCGACGATTATCTTCTTCTTCTCGCCACCCCAAATGTAGCCTTCGTAATCATCTGTAAAGAAGTCCTCTTCCGATACATTCAACCCCAATTTGTACTCTCGACAACTACTTCTCTCGACAAACCTCACGAATGAATTGAATGTTTCCAGCAGCCGCCGCCGACTAACGCCCGCCATCGCCCCCTCCCCCCGCCGACCACCGTCGACCGCCACCCACGCCGTCGTCGGCCGCTGCAGGGAGCCGACCTCGTCAACCATCGACGCTTAAGATTTTGTTAATAATGTTTCAAAAATGAAAAAATTTCAACCTTTACCAAACAAATTTCTCTGATCAGAAATCAATATGGAGTAGAAATAGAGAAATCAACTCCTGCTTTTGAGGAGAAGTAGATAAATCAACTTTTAGTCACAAGTTAATTTCTAGCAATGAAGTGTTACCATACGCGACCTAGATGTGCATGCGCAACTCCACATTTGGACAACGGCCACACCGGCGGAGCCATGTTGGGCCATGGGCAGGCTAGATTCGAACAGGCAACGAGCAGGATGACCGTGGATGGCGACGGCTTGGCTTGAATTCATAGGACATGGCACTCCGCTCGTGACTTCCCCTATTGCGACGGCGATGGGAAATTGCTCCGCCAATGGCGACGGTGGGAGAAGCCCGAAGATTGGACTCAGAGGGCTCTGATGGAGGAGGAGCAAGAGAGAAAGCTAGCTGTAGATAGTAGATAGAGGAGGAGGAGGAGGAGGAGGAGGAGGAGGAGGAGGAGGAGAGAGAGAGAGAGAGAGAGAGAGAGAGAGAGAGAGAGAGAGAGAGAGAGAAATGTTACATATTTAGTTTATTATTTAATTTTCACATCAGCTGTTGAAGTGGTATCGTGGACGCATATCAACTTGCGAGCGGATATGAGTGTAACAATACATGCCACCTTAGTTGTTGATACGGTAGTATATAATCATCGAATATTTTTTTCAATCCAATACATTTTGTCAGCTTGAATTAACGGAAGGATAATATCGAATATTTGTAGTCTTGAATTAATTGAACATTAGTAAACAGTTCATGTGAAACATTTTCAAAGTTTAAAGACGACCTTACATATTAAATCAAAATTTAAAAATCAATTGTGTGTCGTTTTTCGTGAAATCTGTTACATCTAGAAGAAATTACACTGAACAGTCAAAACTTTTCAGATGACGCACGGTTGCTCATGAAATTTTTACCGTTACCCAAAATTAACCTCGGTGTCAAAAAGAAGATCTCCAGAGATAGCCGCAAGAACCAATGCAAAAGTGAACAATTTCTTTATCAAAATATGTAGAACTTATAAATAATTTTAGATTGAAAACTATAATTATAATGAAAGAAAAATTAAAAAGAAGGGAAAATCCCTTTACTTTTAATTTTATTAATGCTCGTGCTGATTTTTAGTTGGTTTATTATTTCCTTTTAGTTTTATTTTCTCTCAATTGGCCGTGTATATATCTGTTAAATAAAGTACGAAACATTTGTTATTTAGGTTCCTATGTATTTACGTGTTTTTAACTCTCAAAATAAATTAACTAATATCACATCCAATGATAATGATCATTCCAAGTAAAATGTCTTATCCTTCTTTTAATTAATTACATCAACAGAAGTCCTAATCGCGAAAGTGCAATCGACTTTTGATTTCTTAAACTTATCAAATTAGTATAATCAAGTCTCTATATTAATTCTGTCCAATTTAATTGATAGAAAAAGTTATTATTGGGTTTTAAAAAAAATCGAAAAGAATGGTGCTAACGTGTCAATCACGTTAGTAATTTCAGATGACAACAATTAAAAGAAGTTATAAGGTTGCGTTTGGTCCGGATAAAACACGGGATATAATATGTTTTTATCCTATTTTGTGTTTGGCAGTTATCCAAGACAGGATAAAAAGAGGGGGGTAAAGCTATTCTAGGAGAGGGGTGGGATAGAGCAGAATAGGATTTCTCTTATCCATCGCTCAAGCCACCCATTATCCACCTCTCCGCCACGCCTAGCTGTTTCATCGGTGGCGGCGGGCCTCCTCACTATAGATGGGGTGCCTCACCAGAAGTGGGCCGCCACTCCGACGACACTGAAAATACTCGAGAACAAAAAAGAAAGTGGAAAGTCCCACAACGATGAGAATGAGCCAAGGAAGCTACCTCCGCCAATGAAGCTACTTTCCTTGGGCGAGCCACAGAACCACAACGATGAGCGGCAACAAGTTGCTTTCTCTGTCCCGACGACGTCACTGCCCTGACTCGCGAAGTCCCACAACAACGGCGATTGAGCTGCTTCCACACCTTCTACCTCAAGATCGAGGAAGCCCGGCTACACTCAAATTGAGCCAGAAGCCTGTCAATTCCCTCGGCGATCTCGTCCCTTTTCAGCAACGAAGTCAGCTCCTCGTTCCTCACTTTGTTTCATCTCTTCCGCATTATTTGACACATCTTTTGTTTTCCTGCATCATGTTTTTCACTCAACGAGACATTTACACACCTTTTTCCTGGTCTGACCATGATAATCATTTCGTGGCCTTCAAGGGTCCATTTATTTCTTTTTACTGGGCATAAACTGCTTATTTTGAACTTCTTGCGGCTGATCGGGATTTTACCGGTCAACAATCTCTCTTGCTCGGCAATAATAGAGAACTAGGTTCACAATTCATTTGTTGGGAAAAAGATTGGCGTCGGTATGTGATAAATAATGCACTGGAATAGAACTATCAGGATTTAGTTCGACGACTAAATTCTATACTACACCGGAACAACACTCGATTAACTTTTTGTTCCGTGGGGACCTGCAAAAGAGAGTGGGCATTGCTGCGGGCATACGCATCCTGATCCAGAACAAGCCGGAGAAGAAAAGCTACCGCTACGAGGCCATCTTCAGCTTACACTTTGGGTACTATGGCTTGATCGTGCTCTAGGGCCTTTACGTGACCTACGAGGACTCGTACCTGGCCATGATCCGACGGGTCCAATGGCGATTTCCGATGTGCAACACGAACTCCGACCCAACTAGCGGCGGAAGATCCGCTACGTCGACTCCGAAGAAAAGCATCTGGATGGTACAAGTCAAGAATCATTATACCGATATCCAGCTTCTACCAAACAATAAATATGATAGGATATAAAGATATTTGACTTTGAATCCGAAGTTCATTAAACGGGAGATATGATATGATCAAATCTCTAGATTTCTTATCCTATCATGTCATGTTCTTTTTTGACTAGAAATTTGAATAACCAAGTACGGCCTAAAGAAAAACTCAAAGGAGGCACTCAGAGGTGCACCTCGAATGGAAAGGTCCTCGTGGCCATAGCTCCAGCTTCATGAAGCTTGTCCATGGCCCTCGAGCTTCGTCGACGTCGCTCAAGTTTCGTTGAACTAGCCTTGGCCGCTCCAACTTCTAACCTTTAGCGAGCTAAGGCAATAGCCGTCGAAGCTTCTCAAGCCTCCAACCCTAGCCACTCCTACTTCATCGAGCTCGCTCTGGCTTCCAAACATCTTCAAGCTCACACCCATGGCAACCTCCAAATTGATGTCTGTCTCCTCTTTATCGCAACACAATAAGGCTCTTTAGAATTGTCAAAAAATTTCTAAACTCAATGCAATTTTTTCAATTCAATCCTAAATATTTTTATCAATTCAGTCTTAAATCTTTTACATTTGTGCTAATTCAATCAATTTGGCTAGTCGGGGCAGATGTGAACATTTTTTTATAATGATTTTGCAATATTAAGAAAAATATGATTTTTTTTTCTTTTCTTTAGATTTTTTTTCTCCAACACATAGGGTTGGCAAGGGCTAGGAAGTCCTCGTCGGCATGAGGCGAGGGCCACAACATCCTCAGCCTGGCTAGATGACACCCTCAACGGCCCTAATGTTTGGGGGCAAAAAACTAAGGAAATGAAAAAAGAAAAAGAAAAAAGCCACAAAAAATTAAAAAAAATTATTAAAATACTATTAAAACAAGTTGACATCAGGGCCGATAGTGCCACATCAACATCGACCGGTTAAATGGATTGAATTTCCATGAATGCAAAATGTTTAGAATTGAATTGATAAAAAAAATAAAAATTTAAAACTGAATTAACATAATTGCAAAAGATTGAGGATTTTTTTTCGTAATTTTTTCCCTTCTTTTTTCTTCGCTTGTTTGTTTCTGTGGAGTTGATGCTCTAGCTTGGCAACTTAGATAGTCCTAAATAGAAAGTGAAAGAAGAAGATGAACACCAAATTGGTTTCCCTTGCCCAACAAAAATTGCAATAACAAATAATTAGTTCTATAAGAAGAAGATGGACTTTACAAAAAAATTACTTCTATTTAACGTTGAACTAAAAAAGATGAACAATAATTGTTTTGTGAAGGTCTAAACGTTGAATAGTCGTCATTAATGATGCAACTTTATTTAGTTAATGAAGGGAAGATGAGCAGTAAATTTCCTTGGATTTTTATGAACTATTTTTTTTTCCTTTTTTATGTAGCTTTTTTGTCCTTTTATTTTAATTTTCAAGTTTTTTTTTTCTGAAGTGATTGGTGCCACGTGTTTTAAGAAATTAGTAAAAAAATCACATCAATATATTCCGGTAATCAAATTAGATGGAATCAATTGCGCAATTTAATCACTTTAATTATTTATATTTTTTAAAATTTGATTGTACTTTTTCAATAAACTTTTAGGATTACTTTTTCAATAAACCTAATTGTGCTTTTTTCAAATTCTATATTTTAAAACTTGATTGTTCTTTTCCAATAAAACTTTCTTACCTCTCCTCAATAAATTCCACATAAGAGCATCCAAATTCCAATACTGCATTTTCCTACACACCTACGGGCATTGTAATTTGTGACGAGACAGCGACTTGAAGAAATAGAAAAGAACGAAGAGGAACAAAAAAAGAGAAGACATATCGTCACTTTCATTCATCTCTGCTTTACCTTTTAAGCTTTCTTATTAATTTTTTCTTTGGAGACCAAAGGAAATGCTGTTTTTACTTTCTACAAGATCCTCTCTGCTGCTAAGGACCAGAGTCATTAAAAACCTCGTTTGCGCAAGTAGAGAAAGGGGAGAAATGAAATTTGGACAAACTTTGAAATCTCACATTCTCTCGATCGCACAAAGCTTTCAATTTTCTCCTTCTTTTTCAGGCAAATTTCCTTTCACACCGGATCTACCACTACACCTCCCATCTCCGGCCGCATAATGCCAGCGCTGGCATCGCTCATCTCTCTCTCTCTCTCTCTCTTCGCGCATGTGTGTATATGTGTTCAGTAGCGCCCCCGGCCTCAAGTTCACTATGCTCTCTAAGGTCGCCCAAAGGTTGAATGAACATTTGCAGTAGTCACTATGAACATATAATTATACATCATACTTTGAATAACTTTTTAATCGAAAAAGTCAACCTTGATAAAAAGTATGATCGAGCGACACAATTAAGTTGCACACTAAAAGAGCTCTCCAATGGCACTTAATTTGCCAAATTAGAGGACTAGATCTCTAGATGTTGCGACTTTTAACCATTTCGAAATAAAATGAAGCCAGACGGGTTACAATTTTAATAGATCGACGTGATTCGTAAGCTTTTCAATTTCTGGAGAATTGCATTAATTGGAGCTTTCTCGAGCGAGTTATTGTGATATTTCACATGGTTGATTTGTGTAGCTCGATTCACAAGAACCTACACTCTCGACTCACATTCAGAAATTTTTTGCTTTAAATTGTTTTAGGATAAATGTGTCGAGAGAGTACTAGTTTGTGATTATTATTTTTTTGTGAGATGAATATTAATTTAGAATGAATGACTCATGGGGTACCATGAAATTTTTAACTTAAGTTTGCATATCTGTGTAGTATATTTTAGATTTCGTGTTATTCTTCATAAAATAGGTAAAGGTCATGCTGTGTTTTTTTTTTTCTCTAAATAATGGAAATCGCTTAGAAAGAACAGCCGATCTTGAGTCTCAAAATGATAGTTACTATCGCAAATTGCTTCACATGCATTCTAAAATTTGTACAAGATTTATCCAATTCAAATTACAATTTTTTTTCCTTGGTAGTAGTGCTAATATAAAATTTGATTTTGATTCTCACATTCTAAAAAATTTACTAATTTTATGGAGTTCGCAGGTCAAATATTGATGAGACCCATATATGCAAATAATATGATTGATATTTTTTCCGTGATTTTCCAATTATTGAATTAAATTCATCACCTTATATGATTAGATTAGATTCAATCCCTCCAAAACTAGGATAACAATGAAATTTCATTAATTAACCTCCCTTTAAAAGCCTTGCAAAGCACTCACTTTAACGTTACCCAAAGAAGCACGACGTGCCCAAAAGGGCAAGACACATCCGACGGCTCCGGTTCCTCCTCTCAGTGATGAAAATGTTTGTTGCCCCGAATCGTCATATTGCTCCATGCTCCAAAGGAAGTTGTCCACCTCGATCGTTCATCCTTGAATTCTTTTGCTTTCAACACCTATATGCTTGGCTCCTTTTGAATGATGATTGCACCATTCACGTTTGTTTTGCATAAGACTAACTCTGTCTTGAGTTCTTGTATCTCCACCTTGAGCACGTCTATCTAGCTCGTGTGGGAGTTTTCTTTTTCTTGCACGTCCAGATTCAAAGCTTAACCGATGCTTCGAGAGTTTCATCCTTCATATGCAGTGGGGATATGGCTCCATTGATGATGACGGTGAAGACAACGATGAAGATGACGGTGAAGACGACGATGAAGACGACAGTGAAGTCGTCGCGAATGAATTGTCTAGTCGACTTTAGTGATCCACTCCTTTACTTCACTGAGGCCAACGATGAGTTCTATTATAGTGGTTCTCATTTTTGAAAATGTTTTATCGAGACAGGATAAGGCGTTCGATGATGCTTCTCTTCTTTTTGATTTTTCATGAATTTTCTCCTATAGGGCTTTCTCGTGGGGAACTTATATAAGGAGTATCGCGCTACGTATTGTCATATGAGATTCTAATGCTAACATGACATTAATCATTTTGAGCAACTTATATAAGGAAATGATGCTTTGACCAACTATTTCATTTATTCTTACTACGTTTATTTGTTTTAGATTAGTAAGCGTACTTGTATACTAATATAAAACAATATGTTGACGTCAGGCAGGAAACTTCTTTGACACAAAGAGGGTACAACTAAAAGGAAATAATGAAGAGAGAGGACCAAAGTGGGAAGAATGATAAATGGGTAATAAAATGAGTGGAGAGTGTAAGAAATGAATTCATTTAACAAATATGATCAGTAACTTACATATTGAAATCCTTATCATGTCTCATATGCATTTTAATTTAATAAACATGCTTGCGTAGCAATCGAACATCATGTTATCATGTAGTTAGGAAACTTTAAAACAAGAGATAATTAGAACAAAGAAACAACGAAAAAGAGAGGAACAAAGTGAGTGGAGCATGCAAGAAACGTACTCCTTTCACAAGAATGTTCAATCCCTTACAAATTGGAAACTTATGCATCAACCTTCAAAAGGCACATCTAGAAAGACACAGTTATCATATATTTCACTAGCAAAAGCGAATACACATTGTGAATACTTCATGGCCATCGGCTTGGATCGGGTCAAGTCAGCTTTGACCGATTCTCTTCATTTTCGCACCAATGGGGTGCGTACGTTTTAAAAAGCGGACATCCTCTGATGGGGATCGTTCCTTCAGGGCATATCAGACCAAGAGGGATCGATCTTCCAGGGCACTCTCCATCAGTCGCGCCTTCGGATGATTCTGCCTCATTTAACTCTTGGCTTGAGTTCGGTTTCAGTTGTAAAGTATCAAACACGAAAGTTTCAGCTCTTGTTAGATCATCAAAGAAAAGAGCCATTTAACTCGCTCATCTTCCTTAAAAAACTGAAACTACTTTTGCTTAGGATGGCTATATGATGGCCTAGGCCTCCTCAAAGCATCTCATGATGTCCTCCGCCTATCTACGTCTAAATTGAGTTAATCTTTGTGTGTTTCGTCTTGATTTTGAGCTCACTTTATTCGAAGAGTCAAGATGGTGGTGATGGATTCGGCTTGTGTTAGCCCAACTAAGTGCTAAAAAACATAATCGTAAACAGGAAAATCAACGGAAACCATCAGGAATTTCTTTGTGTCAGCGAAAATTTTGACTTCCCACGCGATGGTACATGATGGCCTTCAATAGTATGTTGTCCCATAAGGTTGAATGGTTTAACCGCATTTAGGTTGCTCATCTGGTTCGGTCTCCATTACATTTCAACATCATTGGTCCCAAATTAAACTGCATTCAGTAATACCTCTATGATGCGATCCCTCAGAAGTGGATTATAAAAGGCACGTGGCTCGGAGATGTCGACGCAAAGGTTTCGTTTTACCTGTATTGGGACACTAAAGAAACATTGGGTATACTATTATGTAGACTAAGGTGGTAGAATCTCACAGAAATAACCGCGACAACAACAGACAGGTCTAAGAATTACCTCTGTGATTTTCACTGTTCCTTCAGGGTTAGCTAACTTTCTAAGAATTACCTCTGTGATTTTCACTGTTCCTTCAGGGTTAGCTAACTTTTTATCTTCCTCCGGCACAAGGATTCTTGCTTGGTTGCTCAGCATATCCATCTCTACTCTCAACAGAAATAGCTAAGCACATAAAGTTTCAGTATGATTCTAATTTTCCATTGCAAAATAGTAATACCGAAATTAAGATAAATAAAATTCTTCAACCTACATTTGTACAGTGCTTCACTCAACAATCATACCTTGATTAAATCATCACCGATCTTCACTAGGTAAAGGAATACAGAGGGAGGCCATTGGGGGATGTGTTGGATTTCAATCAAATGGGGAATTGAAATCTTTCATATTGAAACAGACCAACTTATAACCAGTATGTTATATTAACATAATGGTGCATTCTATAGCCAGTCATTTATCTGAGATATGTTACCACATCGGTTAATTGAATTCCTTCCTCGCAAGCAAACAATGTTTAATGATGAAGATTAAGGAATGCAAAGGATTATTAATGGGCCAGATCATATTCCCAATTAAAAAAAAAATTACCATGGATTCTAGAAAAAGAATCAGGGAACAATCAAGGACAACCCTCGTATCCAATTATTTTCCTTGTATATCCCATTTTCTTTCTCTAGAGAAATTATGGATTCTAGAGGAAGTCCATTACTCACGGTGATTATAATCAAATTACCCAACTAGGAGTCCTTATACACGTACTTCGTGTGTTATATTGACATAACGATGCCTCTATCATCAGTCTTTTGTCTGATATGTGTTGACATGTCATTCCCTTTCCTTCTTCATAATCAAACAATGTTTAAGGACGAAGACTAAGGAATGCAAAGAGGTATTAATGGAATAGAAATTACCATGCATTCTCGAGAAAGAATCAAGGAAACAATCAAGGACATCCCTCGTATCTTGGGGTGATCGATTTTAGGGTGGGCGGTTCCTACTCTAAACCGGAACCACCCACTAAAGGCCGGTTCCACAAATGAGAATTGAAAATCGCCTCCTGGTTCTATGGACCCACCCAGGAACCCGACATCCGGTCCAGTTCGGTTCCCGGGTGGGTCCATGGAACCGGTCTACAAAACACAACAATTGCCCAATGTAGAAAAGCCCTTCACTCGAGACATTAGAGAGACTTATGAATTCCATGTGCAAGTAATCTATTATGTCATGTGGCTTCCTCCTCGTTCGTTTATGACAGAGACTTGAACTTGTAGAATGTTTTTGGGAATCAAAAGCAATGGAATGTCTAGAAGAAGAAAAAGAATTCAGAATACGAAGCTCAGAGAGAACACCAAGCCCCTTATACTGGAGTTCCTTTCAAATCTCAAAAATAAAACAGAGGGACTCTTATCACCTCTCCCCACTCGCTCTGGACACACGATCATAGACCAGATCCAGAAGACCCCATCTCCCAAAATCTCCAAAAAGAAAAACAAGACAACAACAGAAGAAATGGATGCCAATCGACCAGAATCCGTTAAAAAAAACAAGTTCAAAAGAATCAAAGGAAGAATAGTACCTTCGTTAGGGTTTTTGGGTCCGATTGAGGAACAATAGAGGGGGGTTTTCGGTGTCGTGTCTTGAGCCCATAGGCGCAAAACCTATTAAAAAAAAAAACAAGGGAAGTATTTACATAAATACCCATTCGGTCTAGATGGGCCGTGGGCAGTTCCACGTCTAGAACCGAAAAGCATCGATATTCACCGATTTCAAAAATAGCAATCGGAGTCGGCCAATGTAGTTCAAGCGATTCCTAAATTCTTTTGTACACCCTAGTTGTATCGAATTATTTTCCTTGCGTATGTCAGTAACTCTCTCGAGCAATTATGGATTCTAGAGAAAGACTATTTCCCACCGTGATTATCAAATTACCGAGCTTTTAAGGTTGCGTTTGGTAACGTTTTTATTTCTAGGAACATATTTGAAACAGAAACATTTTTTTGTGTTTCTGTTCCCGACTACGATTTTTGGGAACAGAAGCACGTTTGATAAGTTAAAAAAAAAACATTTTTCACGCCAAAAGGAGGGATCGACGGCGGCGGCCGCGGCTGATCAGCGACCGACGGCTGCCGATCGGCGACCGACGGCAGCGGCCGATCGGCGACCGGCGGCCGCGGCGGGCAACCGATGGCGGCAGGCGATCGGGATCGGCGGCGGCGGGCGACCGGCGACCGACGACGGGCGACCGCGACCAGCTGCGACCAGGGAACGTTAGGACCAAAAGTGTTCCAGAAACAAAAAAACATCTTTTTTTTGTTTCTTTTTTTAGGACCGGAACACTTTTGGAACATTTTTTTGCCAAACGTGTTTCTGTTCCAAAAGTGTTCTGGGAACACTTTTGGAATAGAAACACGTTCCAGGAAGCGTTACCAAACGCATTGACTTGCAGAACACACGTTATTTCTCATTACATGCATTTCTTTCAACGTGAATATTGCACGTTCGAGTTAGGTATGGTGTAGGGTTTAAACTCGACATACAATTTAACAAAATTGATTCGAATTTGAGTCAATCTTTTCTAAGTAATATTTGAAGTATATAATAGGAGAATTCGACCAATACATGTAAAGGGGTTCTCATTTGCTCCTCTCTTTACCTTGATCGATTACATGTGAAGAAAATAGCAAAGGAAGAGACGACAACATATAATGGAAAAAAAATACCAAAAAAATCCTAAATAATCACAGTGACCACGCTTAGCAGTTCCATTGAGGTATTACTTAGCACTGCCAGTTGCTACTTCACCACTTTACTCTATTCGCCTACCTTATTCAATAATCACTGAAACTGGCTTGTTTATGCATAGATTAAACCAAACGTGAAGCGTCTCAATCTATCGTTACCTCCAAATGTGAAGCGGCTCAATCTGAGTGGGAATGGCTCCGATGTAGTACTGCCTAGATGTCATGAAGAAGGTGCAATAGATCACCAGAAAATTTACAATGCCGTTGATTTCGAATTGCTTTCTATTTATGCGTCCTTAAGTTTCACTTCCATCTATTGTTCAGTATGCTACATTATATTTGGCCAATGTCATCTTCTTGGGAGCTCATGCAAGAATTAACGTGTGGAATCCTATAGTAATACATCCAGAAGTCAGTTTCTCTCAAATTTGGCTCACATCAGGTTCAGAGAGAATTTTAACTCTGTGTAGGCCGGAATTCTAGTAAGAACCTGGAATGGTCGAATCTGAAGATTTTAACATGATTGGCATTGCTATTGTGTGTGGATATAGAAGATAAGTGGTTTATGTTCTTATTATAGGTCGATTTAGTTTATAGTCCCATCAATCAGGCAAGGATTTTCGTGTTTTAGACGGTGAGTTCTTAACTCTTTCAATCTCTTATTACCTATCTTCCACAAACATATGAAAAGTTCGCATGCTTTTCTTGGGTGGACTTTAGAGGGATGACTATCAGGATACCGGCTGCTAAGATCTCCTATGCGACGGATTCGTACCAACAAGTAGCACATTTCGTTCAGACTTTCCGCTTGCACCAGTTTCCACCTATGGTGGAAGCCAATATGACATAACTTTGTCCATAACAAAGGTAATTGACCAATCTTTTAGGTGAATATACATGAGATATTTTCTGAGTCATTGAACAAAAATATTTCAGGATTAGGTTACTGGTAATTGTTTCCTGCGCATTGAGAATGTGAACGTAGGATACTGAAAAAAAGAAATCTTCACTTATCTAAGAAGCTATGCCGATACAATTCATTGGGGTGGAGAGAGAGTCAATACGGAATCGGATGGCCACTGCGCGGCTACCCAGATGGGGGAGCGGCCACTTCCCATCCGAAGGTTTCGGAAAGGCATCTTATTTCCGCCATCTTAAATTCGTCGACGACAGATCCACTGAGGGAGACCCAGAAAATCTCGAGAAGCGGGTGACAAGACCCGATTGCTATGACTTACAGCTCAACGGGGAGCCGTCCAGTATAGTTGGAGTGAATTTCTATTATGGGGGCCCCGGATTTTCAGCTTAGTGTGCAAAGCAACCAACGTATCATAGCATGATTTCTTGGGTCTCATAAGAGTTTGAGCTGACACAGTCATCATAGACTGACACATTGGGGGAGCGGCATGAAATTTTGAGCTGATAGAAAATAGAAGTTGAAGCATCACCATTAGCTCGACCTGGGTCTCAGAAGAGTTGATGGTACTGGAGTCCTCGGATTAATTAAATATGTAACACTCATCTTACACTACTACCATATCAAACTCACTGGCTGTTTTGGACAAACATGAAATATAGTGTTTATGTATGATTGATCAAATATTGTGATGGTTATGCCGATCTTATTTCTATGTATCCCACTCTAAAACTTGAAAAGAACCTCCACCGTTGTGCTTTAATTCTATAACGGCGGAGCTATAACAATATAGCCATTATGGACAGGACACATGATATAGCCATTATGGACAGGACACATTGATATTAATTGCTTTAATTCTGTAACAGCAGAGCTATAACAATATAGCCATTATGAACATGACACATGTTCATATTAATTGAAATTCTTGAGCTTCGGTGGAGGTTCTTTTCAAGTTTTAGAGTGGGATACATAGAAATAAGATCGGCATAACCATCACAATATTTGATCAATCATACATAAACACAAGATTTCATGTTTGTCTAAAACAGCCAATGAGTTTGACATGGTAGCAGTGTAATATGAGCGTTACATATTCAATTAATCCGAGGACTCCAGTACCATCAACTCTTCTGATACCCAGGTTGAGCTAACGGTGATGCTTCAACTTCTATTTTCTATCAGCTCAAAATTTCACACCGCTCCCCCATTGTGTCAGTCTATGATGACTGTGTTAGCTCAAACTCTTTGAGACCCAAGAAATCATGCTATGATACGTTGGCTGCTTTGCGCACTGAGCCGAAAAGTCGGGGCCCCCATAATAGAAATTCACTCCAACTGTACTGGACGGCTCCCCGTTGAGCTATAAGTCATAGCATTCGGGTCTTGTCACCCGCTTCTCAAGAACTCATCTTACACTACTACCATATCAAACTCACTGGCTGTTTTGGACAAACATGAAATATAGTGTTTATGTATGATTGATCAAATATTGTGATGGTTATGCCGATCTTATTTCTATGTATCCCACTCTAAAACTTGAAAAGAACCTCCACCGTTGTGCTTTAATTCTATAACGGCGGAGCTATAACAATATAGCCATTATGGACAGGACACATGATATAGCCATTATGGACAGGACACATTGATATTAATTGCTTTAATTCTGTAACAGCAGAGCTATAACAATATAGCCATTATGAACATGACACATGTTCATATTAATTGAAATTCTTGAGCTTCGGTGGAGGTTCTTTTCAAGTTTTAGAGTGGGATACATAGAAATAAGATCGGCATAACCATCACAATATTTGATCAATCATACATAAACACAAGATTTCATGTTTGTCTAAAACAGCCAATGAGTTTGACATGGTAGCAGTGTAATATGAGCGTTACATATTCAATTAATCCGAGGACTCCAGTACCATCAACTCTTCTGATACCCAGGTTGAGCTAACGGTGATGCTTCAACTTCTATTTTCTATCAGCTCAAAATTTCACACCGCTCCCCCATTGTGTTAGTCTATGATGACTGTGTTAGCTCAAACTCTTTGAGACCCAAGAAATCATGCTATGATACGTTGGCTGCTTTGCGCACTGAGCCGAAAAGTCGGGGCCCCCATAATAGAAATTCACTCCAACTGTACTGGACGGCTCCCCGTTGAGCTATAAGTCATAGCATTCGGGTCTTGTCACCCGCTTCTCAAGATTTTTTGGGTCTCTTAGTGGATCTGTCGTCGACGAATTTAAAATGGCGGAAATAAGATGCCTTTCCAACACCTTCGGATGGGAAGTGGCCGCTCCCCCATCTGGGTAGCCGCGTGGTGGCCATCCGGCTCCGTATTGACTCTCTGTCCATCCTAATGAATTGTATCGACATGGCTTCTTAGACAAGTGAAGATTTCTTTTTTCCAATATCCTACATTCACGTTCTCAATGCGCAAGAACCAATGTCCAGTAACCTGATCCTGAAATATTTTTGTTCAAAGACTCAAAAAATATCTCATGTATATTCATCTAAAAGATTGGTCCATTACCTTCGTTATGGACATAGTTATGTCATATTGGCTTTCACCATAGGTGGAAACTGGTGCAAGCAGAGAGCTTGGACGAAATGTGCTACTTGTTGGTACGAATCCATCGCATAGGAGATCGTAGCAGCCGGTATCCTGATAGCCATCCCTCTAAAGTCCACCCAAGAAAACCATGCGAACTTTTCATATGATTGTGGAAGATAGGTAGTAAGAGGTTGAAAGAGTTAAGAACTCACAGTCCAAAATACGAAAATCCTTGCCTGGTTGATGGGACTAGAAACTGAATCGACCTATAATAAGAACAGAAACCACTTATCTTCTATATCCACACACATTAGCAATGCCAATCATGCTAAAATCTTCAGATTCGACCATTCCAAGTTCTTACCAAAATTCCGGCCTCCACAGAGTTAAAATTCTCTCTGAAGCCTGATGTGAACCAAATTTGAGAGAAACTGACTTCTGGATATATTACTATAGGATTCCACACATTAATTCTTGCATGAGCTCCCAAGAAGATGCCATTAGCCAAATACACTGTAGCATACTGACCAATAGATGGAAGTGAAACTTAAGGACGCATAAACAGAAAGCAATTCGAAATCAACGGCATCGTAAATTTTCTGGTGATCTATTGCACCTACTTCATGACGTCTAGGCGGTACTACGTCGGAGCCATTCCCGCTCAGATTGAGCCGCTTCACATTTGGACGCAACAGTAGATTGAGACGCTTCACGTTTGGTTTAATCTATCCATAAACAAGCCAGTTTCAATGATTGTTGAATAAGGTAGGCGAATAGAGTAAAGTGGTGAAGTAGCAACTGGCAGTGCTAAGTAATACCTCAATGGAACTGCTAAGCGTGGTCACTGTGATTGTCAACAAAATCACCCAACCGCTGAAGTTTCTGACAGAGCTTGCATTGCAGAACAGAGCTCTTGGAGACGAGCAAATGAGAATCCCTTTACATGTTGCTAGAAATTCCAACCTAAAAGCTTAAGCTTTTAGAGCAGTTGGCAAGTGATCCCACAAAATCTAACATGGTATCAGAGCAGGAGGTCCTGAGTTCAAATCTTTCCAGGCCCCTATTTGCCTCTCCAATTAATTTGTCCACGCTTAGTACTAGGCAAAAGACCAGACTAAGCATGATGGGGAGTGTTGGAATATATATATATATATATATATATATATATATTAAACCACGCCTTCAAAAAAACAAGTGTTGCCATTCCCTTGTTTTTTTGAAAGTGTTGCCTGATGAATAGATTGGGAACAGCCTGCAAATGGGTACACGTTTGAACAACCAATCTATGCTGAAAGGAGGACAATGATGTAAGCAAACACTCTTAGGACAAAAAGCACACAAGGCCATATATGCGAGTTTCAAGAGCTCTAATCTGACAGTCTTAAGAGGCTCATTTAAGGCCGTTGATTTTAACCAACCGATGACTGCCCATTAATTGCCATCTTAGGTGAGTAGTCGATTCAAGTGACTGTTCATCCTTTCACTTGGATAGGGATGGGAGCAGATTGTCGAAGATATCCAAGTGAATGGATAGTCCCGACCTGATTACTGTCTTTTACTTCTGTTTTTTCTACTCCTCTTTTTCCCGATCCCGCGTCACTCCACCACTGAGATGCCCCTCGGTCACTCTCGAAGAAAAGTATCATGTAATATGGTTCCCCAATACAAACCAAATCAATCGGGGAAGACACAATATTGAGGCAAGATTCAGATGGCGATCGTAATCTGAACTAGGGATGTGGCAATGATGGATTAGGCTCAAAGATTGTACCAGTTTTTTCAAATGACCCCGCCGTATCACCAGTTTGAAGAAAGGATGCTTGGAGTCAATTTTCTGGCTAATTCAGGAGTAGTGAGAGGCCTCGAAGGAGCAGGATCACGAAATACCAGCTCAAGATGGTTCCCGTTGCATTTAGGCCGTTTGTACTGGCCTGGAGTTAAAATGAGAAATTCAAGAGACGTTATGTGAGTGAATGTTTCTTAGGCCATAACTAGCCTAAAGTTTCACTTCAAACAACATAAATCAAGTACCTACCTGCACTATTGAAAATGTGGACTCTGAACACGACATCATGCCTATCAATTAGCTCGAACACGCAGACATTTCCTACGTGCAAGCGAGTTTCTCTCGCAAATGTGTCCCAACCAGAAGAGAACATCGCCCCCCAGAATGAATGTGGATAACTCCTAAGCTTCACCGGCCACGATCTGTCTGAATGCCTAAGAGTCGCGATTTCCTTGATTTCCAGAATATGCTGCATGACGAACCTACGAGGAACATACTGCCCAAGCACATGTTTGAACAACCCATGCTTGGTAAAGAAAGAACCCAGCAAGCAAAATATAAATTGATACAGGAGTCAACAGTCTTAACAGGAAAAAGTTTCTGCTCATAAAACTTTCCCTTTTATACAAATAGCGAAGAACATATCCAAGGAAAACACTATGTAGTTTCCTACAGAAATCCAATCAGCTTAGGAAAAAAGCCAGAATAGTAACGAATTAAGTTCTCGATCTTACCACGTTATGCTTAACACAAGATGGCCACATCACCACCTTGAAAAAAGGATACTCTAAGTCAAATTCGCTAGCCAATTCGAAACTAGAGAGAGGCCATGAACTCGTAGAATCACCAGAAACCAGCTTGGAATGGCTATCATTGCTTTTAGACAGTCCGACCCCGTCTGTTCTTTAAACAAAATGAAATATTTAGATTAAGCCAATTTGCACTTTTCTTCGGTTAATTTACTGAACATATTTAGCGCAGAATGGAAGAAAACACCGTCATGGAAATCAAGATCTCGATAAGTTGACCAAACGAAAAATTCGCTTCTCTCCACTTCAGACGTTGTGACTACTTAACCACAATAAGCATGACTGAGGTCATTATGTTAGCAGTCAACATAAACAAGCTTATCAGAAAGTTCTCAAGTGCATGAAACAGAACTAACAAAGCAGAGAGAGCAGTAAGAAGAAACATGACTCATAAAACGACAAGTCACACCTTCGAGATCTTGAGACGAGCAGCTTGGACTCGGCTGAGAACATGATGAATGAGGTTTGACACTCATTTTTTGACGAGGAGCGGAATCCACCGAATCTTCAATTTCTACCACATCCTCCCTATCTGGCAATATAAATCCACTTGCAATGTTCGATATGCTGCTCGACAAGTAATTGATCTCTGAAGCGCTGTAATCAAATATTATCACGCGAAAAGTGGAGTTCCCTTTATATTTGAAAACTGTGAGGTGACCTTCACCAATGGAGTAATGCTGCATAAATTCTCGCCACCCTTTCCACAACCAAACCGCGTCCTCATTTTCCTTTTCTATTCCTATAGTCCAAGTCGAACTGCCCGGAACCTTGAGTAGCACCAAGCTTGAGAGATCCTTTCCATATCTTGCTAAGAGTTTTTTCGGAATTCCCTATTAAGGAAAACTCAAAAGTCATAGGTCCAGGACTGGAACTCACCAAAATTAGATCGAAAGTGCAGGTAAGAAAAGGTAGAGCACTGAGCAAATTTTAAGTTCTGCAACAGGGCGATGAAAGATCGTTTTGCACACAAGCAGGGTGTAACCGGGCAAGTAAAGATTGAGTTATAGTCATAGTTGCT
Source organism: Rhodomyrtus psidioides (assembly GCA_021437785.1). NCBI lineage: Eukaryota > Viridiplantae > Streptophyta > Magnoliopsida > Myrtales > Myrtaceae > Rhodomyrtus > Rhodomyrtus psidioides. The sequence continues at coordinate 11,995,976 of JAILYB010000003.1, read as the reverse complement.
TCATTTGACGAGAGATAAGCTAGAGAGACCCAGCACCTTTGTCCCCACTATCCTTACCCAACCAATCCTCAGTTCCAAGTTAAAGAACTGATTTTTATCTAGAATGATTCAAAATAAAACACTTTTTCTTTAGGGTTTTTGTTCTTTCTTTCTTTTCGCACGAGGGCGACAGTTCTAAACCAAGACAGAAACTCTTGTGACACCAGAGTCGAATCTTATGAAAACAGACTGTTCGGAAATGTGGTACTTACGAGCTTCCCAGATTGAAGGGTTTCGGAGAGATTGAACCTGAAGAAGTGAGGACTCTCAAGACGACGTCCAGTGGCGACATCTGGCTGGAGACCTTCATTTTCTCTCGGGCGACGACGACCGCAAGCCATGTCCGTTGTGTCACAGGGGAAAGGGTCGCTGAAGGAGGACGACGAGAAGGAACAGATGGTTCGTGCGATTTGCCTTGCGTTCTTGAGGCAACCTTCTCATAAAACTTTCTCGCCGTAGTACTAAAAGATTCCAAGTAAGGGCTCCAAAGTACTCTCAATTTTTTCAGGGGTCAATACCAGAGAACCTCAAACTAGTATAGTGATAAATTTACTTAAATTATTTTTTAACCACAAAAAATTCCAAACTATTACATTTATTATAATTTTACCCAAAACTGATGCATCTGTGACAAATTTACCATCCGTTAGTTTTTGTTAAATCTAACTATTAAAATGCTAAATTTATGGCACGTGATAATTTATGGGTGTACCAGCTTGGGATTTTACCCTATGTTTGTCACATATCTATTAATTTGAAATTTTTTTATGGTATTAACATAATTTAATGGAGTATATATTTATCACGAGTATACCAGTTTGAGGGTTTTCGTAATAAAAAAATTATTTAGGGTAAATCTGTCACGGGTGTGCTAGTTTAGGATTTTTTGTGATCAAAAAAATAGTTTGGGATATATTTGTCACAACTGTATCAGTTTAGGGTTTTTCGTAGTCAAAAAATAATTTGGGATAAATTTGTCACAGGTATACCAGTTTAGGATTTTTCATGGTATTAATCATTTTTCAAATAAAAATTCAAATTGATCTTTATTTTAAATAAATATCTAAAGTAACACAACAGTTCAACAAGAGTCTAAAGTCATCATATAATCTTAAAAAAAAAAATTAATATCAACGGCATTTTCATCTTTTATTTTCTAAAATATGGAAAACAAGAAAAAGTTAAGAAAAAAAATAATAAAACTGGTAGAGAAATGGCTTCACCATTGGCGGGGTGTCAACTATGGCCGACGAGGTTACTGGTGCCTCGATAAGGGCCGGCAACCTCGCCAACCATAGTAGGCGCTCTCCTGAACAGGGAGAGGGCCGACGAGTGACGACTCATTCGCGACTCTCTCCTAATTCTGGTTGCTTTATCTTTCTTAATTAAAAAAATTAGAAAAAACAAAATAAAAAACAAAGACAAAAAAAAAGCAATTGGCAAAAATGCCTTTGAGGTCGACTAATTTTTCAAGCTATACGGTCACTTTAGGCTCTTATTTAAAATGAAGTTCACCTCAGATACTTATTTGAAACAATATTCACTTCAGGCACGATTTTTTGTGCTCCAAATAAAAAAAAAATCCAAACATCAATCCATATTAAAGAGGCATATGGAGTTATTTTTTCAATCAAATATAGCTCCCCTTACTCTATTTCCATGAACCAGAGATTCTCTATGGGGAAACAGTTCCAACATCCATCGCACGCCCGATGGAAACATCCTTTGACCGGTTTTTTCCGGAATTGGTAAGTTAAAAACACAAATTACGCAGGAATTGGTAAGTTAAAAACACAAGTAAATTGACATAAGAGTGATAATTTCATATTTGTAACTCTCCAATTGTATTTGGCGCATAAGGATACCTGAATCACGCGGAATAACTTGGTGCATTCTGCATATGATGACAAGCGAGATCATTCAGTAATGCTCCACAAACAGTCATATGATGCTGTTTTAACCAACCAACACTGCCAAAAACTCCTACACTGACAAGATCGCGAGTAACTTCTTCATAGATAAAAGGAGGCATGAACTAGTGTTTAGCTAATTAGTTTCTCGAGCTCCTCTCGGCGACGTAAACAGCGCAAAGCGCGACACTTCCAATGTTCATCTCAATCGATGCAAATCGCTCCTTCATTTGCACTGCTGAAGATGGAGACTCTGAACACCATATTGTCCCTATCGACGAGCTCGAACACGCAGACATCTCCTTTGCGCAAGCAAGCTTCTCTTGCGAACGCAGACCAACCGGCTGTCAAGCATGCAATGCAGAAGCGCCGGTAGCCACAAAGCTTCACTTCCCACGATCTGCCGGAACTAACAAGAGTCACCATTCGCTGGCCTTCCCGAATGTAAGTCTTTATGAACTCCCAGGGAAGGTTCTGCTCACATAGTAGTTTGATGACCAACCAATGTATGATTGAAAACGAGCATAACATAGGCAAGCAAATTCCTGAGCAAAGCATAGATAGCTCTGGCTTACCAATTTTCTGCTGAAACGATTTGGTAACATCACAACATGGAAAAACGGATGCTCTGATTCAAATTTGCTAGCTTTTTCAAGAGCAGTGACGGGACTTGGACATGGAGGAGAACCGTGAAAAGCTGGCTCCGAAGAGCTCTCTCCGCATTGAGACTGTTCAATTTTGATCCGACCTGCATTACAAAGAGGAGGATTGTCACAAGCACCGTTATGTAAATTTTCATGGATGGACAGCGAAATAATTCAACATGGATCGCAACGTGATCGGTTTCATGCTCTTCCCAGAAGATATAACCAAGTAGAATTCGCACCTTCCAAGTGATTTATCTCATCAATCAAAAAATGAACGGCTTCTCAGAAGGTTCTTTCTAGGATTTGAATGCAGATTAAGAACGGAAATATTGACAGCAGAAACGAAACTTATAAAGCAACAAGAGACGGACATCTCCAAATTTAGATTAGGATGTGGCGCCATCAGCAACAGTAACTATGCATTTGAATTACTATGAAGCTTCACAAACCATACAGAAAATTCATCATCCTCAAAGGTTAATAATGAAGAAAGAAAAAATAGAAAAAGTTGCACTTTTTATGGATTCGGCAATACTGAACTGAACAAAAGACTCATAATTAGGAATACTGAATTCCTTGGTGATATATATGGCTCAAAGCGACACTTGTAGTGTTCATCTCAATCAACATAAATCAGGTCTTTACCATCAATTCTGAATATGGAGACTCGGAACACGATGTCATCCCTATCAATGAGCTCGAACACGCCGACATCTCTTAATTGAAGACCAGTTTCTCTCGCGAATGAGGGCCAACCAGTGGAGAGAAATGCCGTTCCTCTGTGTCTGTGATCGTAGCTCCTCAGCTTCACTTGCCACGATCTGTCTGAGTACATAAGAGTTGCAACTTGCTTGTTCTTCTGAACATGTTTCCTGAAGAATCTCCAAGGAATGCCCTACCCAGTAGGTTTTTAAGAACCAGTATATGATTAAGAAAGGTGACAGAATAAGGACGCACTCATGAGAGAAACATGAAGCATATATAGATCTACGATAAAAATTGCTAGTTTCAGGAGTTTTAATTAACCGTTTTACTTGTCAACGGAAGTTATCAATCATAACAACTTAACATGCAATTTTGCGCCTAAATGTAAAAATATATGCCACTGAGACCTGGACATAACTGAAGCCATCAATTTTGAGAAGTATGGATACAATTCATATTTGAATTTGACTCATACCATGAACACTTCAGGGATAATAACAAGTCAGATGGTTTCCACACAAATGAAATCAACTTGGTAAACACTAGAATACAAGACAAAATACAAACTGAGATCACGTTCCAATTCAATGTCTGCCACACACGAATGGAGCTCGGGATCTTACCAAATATTTGCAGATATAAGAAGGCCGCATCACCACTTTGAAAAAGGGGCTGTCCGATTCATATCCCCTAGCTTTTTCATGAGCAGAGACCAGGCTCAGACATGGAGAAAAGTGAAAAGCTGGATCGGAAGAGCTCTCTCGACGTTGAGACTATTCGATTTCGATCCGACCTGCACTCCAAAGAGGAGAATTCTCATAAGCAACAGTATGAACTTTTCATGAATTCACACGTGGAAGAATTTAACATGGATCGGAAATCAACATGCATGATCATTTTTATGCTCTTCCCAGAAGTAGAACCAAGTGAATTTCGCACCTCCCAAATTATTATCTCATCAATTAACAAAGAGACAGCTTCTTGAATGGTTATTTTGGGATTTGAAAACAGTTTAAGAAAAGAAAGAATGTCGGCAGAAACATAACTCATAAAAGAACAACTGACTGAAATCTCCATATTAGATTTGATTACAAAGAACTTCACAAAACATACAGAAAAATTCATCATCTTGGAAGAAGACAAAACGAAAACAAAGTGCACTTTTTATGGATTCAGCGGTGCTGAACTGGACAAAGGAGTTGTAATTAGGAATACTGAATTTCCAGGTGATTTAGACGGCTCAAAGTGACACTTCTAGTATTCATCTCAATCAACATAAATCAGGTCCTTACCATCACTAGTGAAAATGGAGACTCTAAACACAATGTCATCCCTATGAACAAGCTCAAACGCGCAGACATCTCTTACACGAAGACCAGTTTCCCTCACGAATTGGGGCCAGCCAGCAGAGAGAAATGCCATTCCTAGGTGTTCATAGCTCCTCAGCTTCACTTGCCACAATCTGTCTGAGTACCTAAGAGTCACAACTTGCTTGTTCGTTTGAACATGTTTCCTGAAGAATTCACAAGGAACCGCCTGCCAAGTAGGTGTTTGAACAAAGGAAATATGATCAAGAAAGGTGATTGAACAAGGATATACTCATGAATGAAACATGCACCCGATGTGGAATTATTAAAAAAAAATTGCTAGTTTCAGGAGTTTTAATCAACCGTTTTTACTTGTCAACGAAAGTTATCAATCATAACCACATAACCTGCAATTTTGCATCTAAAAAAGAGAGAACATGCTCCTGGACGAAAACTGAAGCCATCAATTTTTGCGACTAGATATAAGCTTTGTTACATAGACATGCGCTTCTCAAATTTTTTTGCGTGTCGGACACGTGTCCAGTTTTTTTTTTTTTGGCCAAGCCTGTCCAAATGTAAAAAAAGTACAAAAACCCCAACTTCGGTGCTCACGCCTCAGCTCATCGACTCTCTGTTGCTCTGTCTCTATTTTGGGTACTGTGGTGTTGGTAATAATTAAAATTTTATGGTTCTGAAATAGTGTTGAATGTACTGAGGTGAGTTATTGAAATAATAATAATAATAATAATAATAATAATAATAATAATAATATATAAAATATGCATATAAAAATCACAAAAATAATAATTTATCGTATATATATAAAAATATACATAAAATATACAACTGCGAAGTGCGGACGAACTAACCAGCTTTCCAGATTCAAGGGTGTGAGAGAGTATGATCTTGAAGAAATGAGGGAGGCGTGGCAGAGCGGCGGGAGTCACCTCCTGCTCGGCGCCTTTGTCTTCTCTCCGGCGGCGAAGTCGAGCCATGATAAATCTCCGGTGACAGTGACGGTCTGACTTCCGAAGAAGAAGAAGAAAGGAGAGAGTTGGCGCGTCAACTGGAAGCAAAATTACAGAAATGATGCAACGTCAGCTTAACACGTGGCTTCTCCTGCTTTGTCCTATCTTGTCAAGAGATTTCATATTTCTCTCTTTTAAGATTTTCTGACCAAGATCACGAAAGCTTTAAGTAAAATTACAAAAATGACCTATGAATTTTTAATAATTTCATCCCCCAAACTTTTAATTTATTTATTATAAACTCTAAGTAAGTATTTAATGCAATTCTTTAGTTTCTCAAATGACAAATCAAAATTTATTGATGATGCGAGTTTTATATGTTGAGTAGGGTTTCTAAAAATAATGTATGCGCATGTTTATATCCATCTACTTTAGAAAACGAAAAAATTTAGGGCATGTTACAAATATTATTTCATGATGTGGATTATTATATCATTATTTAGGAATATCAAAGTGACTTTTCTTTTGTTGTCCATTGTTCTAACTTAACATCAGAAGACATTTCAGCTAGAAAATATTTTGTGCTAGGTATTCTTTACTCACGTCCACTTAAAAATTGACATGTGTCCACTAATGTAGAAATAATTTTTTCGTTTAGAAATATATTCAGCCATTGAATATAGAGATAGCTTCTTTGCTTCGTTGCCTAGTGAGATTTGCTCGTCGATGGTCATCGTTGGCGTGGATTGTCCAAGCCGAATCACCCCATCCTCTTTGTCATCACTTGCGGCCATGGAGGAGCCGCCACCGCGGTCTCCAGATATGAAAGTTCGCAAGCTAGAAGTGCAGAGGCAACTCCACATTTGGACCGACAGAGTCCACACCAGCGGAGCCATGGACCAACAAAGCTTGTGGCCATGGGCAGGCTAGGTCCGAACAGGCAATGAGTAGGACGACCGCGGGATGGCGATGGCTTGGCTCGAATGCGTAGGACATGGTGCTCGTGACTCCACCTATTGCGACAACGGTGGGAAAGTGATCCGCCAAGGGCGACGATGGGAGAAGCACGAAGATTGGACTCAGAGGGCTCTGATGGAGGAGGAACAAGAGAGAAAGCTAGCTGTAGATAGAGGAGGAGAGAGAGAGAGAGAGAGAGAGAGAGAGAGAGAGAGAGAGAGAGAGAGAGAGAGAAATGTTACATATTTAGTTTATTAAGTAATTTCACATCAACTGTTAGAAGTGGTATCGTGAACGCATATCAACTTGCGAGCGGATACGAGTGTAACAATCATCGAATATTTTTTTTCAATCCAATACATTTTGTCAACTTGAATTAACGGAAGGATAATATCGAATATTTGTAGTCTTGAATTAATTGAACATTAGTAAATAGTTCATGTGAAACATTTTCAAAGTTTAAAGACAATCTTGCATATTAAATCAAAATTCAAAAATCAATTGTGTCGTTTTTCGTAAAATTTGTTACATCTAGAAGAAATTACACTGAACAATCAAAACTTTTCAGATGACGCACGGTTGCTCATGAAATTTTTACCATTACCCAAAATTAACCTCGGTGTCGAAAAGAAGATCTCCCGAGATAGCCGCAAGAACCAATGCAAAAAGTGAACAATTTCTTTATCAAAATATGTAGAACTTATAAATAATTTTAGATTGAAAACTTTAATTGTAATGAAAGAAAAATTAAAAAGAAGGGAAAACCCCTTTACTTTTAATTTTATTAATGCTCGTGATGATTTTTAGTTGGTTTATTATTTCCTTTTAGTTTTATTCTCTCTCAATTGGCCGTGTATATATCTGTTAAATAAAGTACGAAACATTTGTTATTTGGGTTCCTATGTATTTACGTGTTTTTAACTCTCAAAATAAAGTAACTAATATCACATCCAATGATAATGATCTTTCCAAGTAAAATGTCTTATCCTTCTTTTAATTAATTGCATCAACAGAAGTCCTAATCGCGAAAGTGCAATCGACTTTTGATTTCAAAAAGTGCAATCAAGTTTTAAAACTTATCAAATTAATATAATCAAGTCTATATATTAATTCTGTTCAATTTAATTAAATCATAAAACACAGGATATAAGGCTGCGCATGGTCCGGATAAAACACATGATATAATATGTTTTATCCTATCATGTGTTTGGCAGTTATCCAAGACAGGATAAAAGGAGGGAGATAAAGCTATCCAAGGAGAGGGGTGAGATTGAGCCGAATATGATTTCTCTTATCCATCGCTCAAGCCACCCTTATCCGCCTCTCCGCCATGCCCAGCTGTTTCATTGGTGGCGGCGGGCCTCCTCACTATTGATGGGGTGCCTCACCAGAAGTGGGCCGTCACTCTGACGGCACCGAAAATACTCGAGAAAAAAAAAAGTGGAAGTCCCACAACGGCGAGAATGAGCCAAGGAAGCTACCTCCGCCAACGAAGCTACTTTCCTTGGGCGAGCCCCGGAACCACTACGATGAGCGGCAACAAGTTGCTTTCTCTGTCCCGACAACGTCACTGCCCTGACTCGCGAAGTCCCACAACAACGGCGATAAGCTGCTTCCACACCTTCTGCCTCAAGATCGAGGAAGCCCGGTTACACTCAAATTGAGCCAGAAGCCTGTCAATTCCCTCGGCGATCTCGTCCCTTTTCAGCAACGAAGTCAGCTCCTCGTTCCTCACTTTGTTTCATCTCTTCCGCATTATTTGACACATCTTTTGTTTTCCTACATCATGTTTTTCACTCAACGAGACATTTACACACCTTTTTCCTGATCTGACCATGATAATCATTTCGTGGCCTTTGAGGGTCCATTTATTTCTTTTTACTGGGCATAAAACTGCTTATTTTGAACTTCTTGCGGTTGATCGGGATTTTACCGGCCAACAATCTCTCTTGCTAGGCAATAATAGAGAACGTTGATCGGTTTCTTCCCTATTAACATGTAGGATCACAATTCATTTGTTGGGAAAAAGATTGGCGTCGGTTAATTTTTCGTTCAACGACTAAATTCTATACCGCACTACAGCAACACTCGATTAATTTTTCGTTCTCCCATGAATTCACAATGCAGGTGTACTGTGGGGACCTGCAAAAGAGAGTGGGCATTGCTGCGGGCATACGCATCCTGATCCAGAACAAGCCGGAGAAGAAAAAGCTACCGCCACGAGGCCATCTTCAGCTTCTACTTCGGGTACTACGGCTTCATCGTGCTCTGAGGCCTTTACCTGACCTACGAGGACACGTACCTGGCCATGATCCGACGGTCCCGTGGCGATTTCCGAAGTGCAACACGAACTCCGACCCAACTAGCAGCTGAAGATCCGCTACGTCGATTCCGAAGAAAAGCTTCTGGATGGTACAAGTCAAGAATCATTATACTGATATCCAATTTTTACCCAACAATAGACATGATAAGATATAAAGATATTTGATTTTGAATCCGCAGTTCATCAAACGGGAGTTATGATATGATCAAATCTCTAGATTTCTTATCCTATCATGTCATGTTCTATCTTGACTAAAACTCCAAATAACCAAACACGGCCTAAAGAAAAACTGAAAAGAGGCACTCAGAGGTGCACCTCGAATGGAAAGGTCCTCGTGGCCATAGCTCCAGCTTCATGAAGCTTGTCCATGGCACTCGAGCTTCGTCGACGTCGCTCAAGTTTCGTTGAACTAGCCGTGGCCGCTCCAACTTCTAAGCTTTAGCGAGCTAAGGCAATAGCCGTCGAAGCTTCTCAAGCCTCCAACACTAGCCAATCCTACTTCATCGAGCTCACTCTGGCTTCGAAACATCTTCAAGCTCACGCCCATGGCAACCTCCAAATTGATATCTATCTCCTCTTTATCGCAACACGATAAGCCTTTCTCTTGAGATTTGTCAAAAAATTTCTCAACTCAATGCAATTTTTTCAATTCAATCCTAAATATTTTTATCAATTCAGTCTTAATTTCTTTACATTTGTGCTAATTCAATCAATTTGGCTAGTCGGGGATGTGAACATTTTTTTTATAATGATTTTGCAATATTAAAAAAAATAATGATTTGTTTTCTTTTCTTTAGATTTTTTTCTCCAACACATAGGGTTGGCAAGGGCCAGGAAGTCCTCGCCGGCATGAGGCGAGGGCCACAACATCCTCGCCTGGATAGATGACACCCTCAACGGCCCTAATGTTTGGGGGCAAAAAACTAAGGAAGAGAAAAAGAAAAAAGAAAAAAATCACAAAAAATTAAAAAAAATTATTAAAATACTATTAAAACAAGTCGACATCGGGCCGATAGAGCCACATCAGCACCGGCCAGCTAAATGGACTGAATTTCCATGAATGCAAAAGGTTTAAAATTGAATTGATAAAAAAATAAAAATTTAAAATTGAATTAACATAGTTGCAATAGATTGAGGATTTTTTTTCGTAATTTTTTCCCTTTCTTTTTTCTTCACTTGTTTGTTTCTGTGGAGCTGATGCTCTTGGCAACTTAGGAATGTAGTGATGAATAAATAGTGTATTACCAAAAAAAAAAGTCCTAAATAGAGAGTGAAAGAAGAAGATGAACACCAAATTGGTTTCCCTTGCACAACAAAAATTGCAATAACAAATAATTAGTTTTATAAGAAGAAGATGAACTTTACAACAGAATTACTTCTATTTAACGTTGAACTAAAAAAGATGAACAATAATTGTTTTGTGAAGGTCTAAACGTTGAATAGTCGTTATTAATTATGCAACTTTATTTAGTTAATGAAGGGAAGATGAGCAGTAAATTTCCTTGGATTTTTATGAACTATTTTTTTTTCTTTTTTATGTAGTTTTTTTGTCCTTTTATTTTAATTTTCAAGTTTTTTTTTCTGAAGTGATTGCTGCCACGTGTTTTAAGAAATTAGTAAAAAAATCACATCAATATATTCCGTTAATCGAATTAGATGGAATCAATTGCGCAATTTAATCACTTTAATTGTTTATATTTTTTAAAATTTGATTGCACTTTCTGAACATCTTAAAACTTAATTGTACTTTTTCAATAAACTTTTAGGATTATTTTTTCAATAAACCTAATTGTGTTTTTTTCAAATTCTATATTTTAAAACTTGATTGTTCTTTTCCAATAAAACTTTGGATTTCTTACCTCACCTCAATAAATTCCACATAAGAGCATCCAAATTCCAATACTGCATTTTCCTACACACCTACGGGCATTGTAATTTGTGACGAGACAGCGACTTGAAGAAATAGAAAAGAACGAAGAGGAACAAAAAAAGAGAAGACATATCGTCACTTTCATTCATCTCTGCTTTACCTTTTAAGCTTTCTTATTAATTTTTTCTTTGGAGACCAAAGGAAATGCTGTTTTTACTTTCTACAAGATCCTCTCTGCTGCTAAGGACCAGAGTCATTAAAAAGCTCGTTTGCGCAAGTAGAGAAAGGGGAGAAATGAAATTTGGACAAACTTTGAAATCTCACATTCTCTCGATCGCACAAAGCTTTCAATTTTCTCCTTCTTTTTCAGGCAAATTTCCTTTCACACCGGATCTACCACTACACCTCCCATCTCCGGCCACATAATGCCAGTGCTGGCATCGCTCATATCTCTCTCTCTCTCTCTCTCTCTTCGCGCATGTGTGTATATGTGTTTAGTAGCGCCCCCGGCCTCAAGTTCACTATGCTCTCTAAGGTCGCCCAAAGGTTGAATGAACATTTGCGGTAGTCACTATGAACATATAATTATACATCATATTTTGAATAACTTTTTGATCGAAAAAGTCAACCTTGATAAAAAGTATGATCGAGCGACACAATTAAGTTGCACACTGAAAGAGCTCTCCAATGGTACTTAATTTGCCAAATTAGAGGACTAGATCTCTAGATATTGCGACTTTTAACCATTTCGAAATAAAATGAAGCCAAACGGGTTACAATTTTAATAGATTGACGTGATTCGTAAGCTTTTCAATTTCTGGAGAATTGCATTAATTGGAGCTTTCTCGAGCGAGTTATTGTGATATTTCACATGGTTGATTTGTGTAGCTCGATTCACAAGAACCTACACTCTCGACTCACATTCAAAAATCGGACTGCATTTATGAAATTTTTGAGTTGCTAGTTTTTTGGCGAGCATGAAAATTAACTTCATCTGACGTCAATCATAATATTTGATCAAACTTTAATTAAAAATATATATTTGCCATCCTTATACTTTCACGCTTTTTTCTAATTCAGTCTCAGTTTTTTTAATTTGTCTAATCAATTAGTTTTGCTTTAAATTTTTTCTAATCGAGTCTCTCCTACACCAAATCCAACTAGGCAAATAGTATGGCTGTTGAACAACGCATTATGTGACGGGAGTTCTAACAATATATTGCATGTAATGCTAACGGAAGGTGAATTTGTGTCAGGAGTACCGATTTGAGATTTTCAGTGAGGCCAAAATTGTTTTAGGATAAATGTGTCGAGAGAGTACTAGTTTGTGATTATTATTTTTTTGTGAGATGAATATTAATTTAGAATGAATGACTCATGGGGTACCATGAAATTTTTAACTTAAGTTTGCATATCTGTGTAGTATATTTTAGATTTCGTGTTATTCTTCATAAAATAGGTAAAGGTCATGCTGTGTTTTTTTTTCTCTAAATAATGGAAATCGCTTAGAAAGAACAGCCGATCTTGAGTCTCAAAATGATAGTTACTATCGCAAATTGCTTCACATGCATTCTAAAATTTGTACAAGATTTATCCAATTCAAATTACAATTTTTTCCTTGGTAGTAGTGCTAATATAAAATTTGATTTTGATTCTCACATTCTAAAAAATTTACTAATTTTATGGAGTTCGCAGGTCAAATATTGATGAGACCCATATATGCAAATAATATGATTGATATTTTTTCCGTGATTTTCCAATTATTGAATTAAACTCATCACCTTATATGATTAGATTAGATTCAATCCCTCCAAAACTAGGATGACAACGAAATTTCATTAATTAACCTCCCTTTTAAAAGCCTTGCAAAGCACTCACCTTAACGTTACCCAAAGAAGCACGACTTCCCCAAAAGGGCAAGACACATCCGACGACTCCGGTTCCTCCTCTCAGTGATGAAAATGTTTGTTGCCCCGAATCGTCATATTGCTCCATGCTCCAAAGGAAGTTGTCCACCTCTATCGTTCACCCTTGAATTCTTTTGCTTTCAACACCTATATGCTTGGCTCCTTTTGAATGATGATTGCACCATTCACGTTTGTTTTGCATAAGACTAACTCTGTCTTGAGTTCTTGTATCTCCACCTTGAGCACGTCTATCTTGCTCGTGTGGGAGTTTTCTTTTTCTTGCACGTCCAGATTCAAAACTTAACTGATGCTTCGAGAGTTTCATCCTTCATATGCAGTGGGGATATGGCTCCATTGATGAAGACGGTGAAGACAACGATGAAGATGACGGTGAAGACGACGATGAAGATGACAGTGAAGTTGTCACGAATGAATTGTCTAGTTGACTTTAGTGATCCACTCCTTTACTTCACTGAGACCATCGATGAGTTCTATTATAGTGGCTCTCATTTTTGAAAATATTTTATCGAGACAGGATAAGGCGTTCGATGATGCTTCTCTTCTTTTTGATTTTTCATGAATTTTCTCCTATAGGGCTTTCTCGTGGGGAACTTATATAAGGAGTATCGCGCTACGTATTGTCATATGAGATTCTAATGCTAAGATGACATTAATCATTTTGAGCAACTTATATAAGGAAATGATGCGTTGACCAACTATTTCATTTATTCTTACTACGTTTATGTGTTTTAGATTAGTAAGCGTACTTGCATACTAATATAAAACAATATGTTGACGTCAGGCAGGAAACTTCTTTGACACAAAGAGGGTACAATTAAAAGGAAATAATGAAGAGAGGGGACCAAAGTGGGAAAAATGATAAATGGGTAATAAAATGAGTGGAGAGTGTAAGAAATGAATTCATTTAACAAATATGATCAGTAACTTACATATTGAAATCCTTATCATGTCTCATATGCATTTTAATTTAATAAACATGCTTGCGTAGCAATCGAACTTCATGTTATCATGTAGTTAGGAAACTTTAAAACAAGAGATAATTAGAACATAGAAACAACGAAAAAGAGAGGAACAAAGTGAGTGGAGCATGCAAGAAACGTACTCCTTTCACAAGAATGTTCAATCCCTTACAAATTGGAAACTTATGCATCAACCTTCAAAAGGCACATCTAGAGAGACACAGTTATCATATATTTCACTAGCAAAAGCGAATACACATTGTGATTACTTCATGGCCATCGGCTTGGATCGGGTCAAGTCAGCTTTGACCGATTCTCTTCATTTTTGTACCAATGGGGTGCGTACGTTTTAAAAAGAGGACATCCTCTGATGGGGATCGTCCTTAAGGGCATATCAGACCAAGAGGGATCGATCTTCCAGGGCACTCTCCATCAGTCGCGCCTTCGGATGATTCTGCCTCATTTAACTCCTGGCTTGAGTTCGGTTTCAGTTGTAAAGTTTCCAACACGAAAGTTTCAGCTCTTGTTAGATCATCAAAGAAAAGAGCCATTTAACTCGCTCATCTTCCTTAAAAAACTGAAACTACTTTTGCTTAGGATGGCTATATGATGGCCTAGGCCTCCTCAAAGCATCTCATGCTGTCCTCCGCCTATCTACGTCTAAATTGAGTTAATCTTTGTGTGTTTCGTCTTGATTTTGAGCTCGCTTTATTCTAAGAGTCAAGATGGTGGTGATGGATTCGGCTTTTGTTAGCCCAACTAACTGCTAAAAAACATAATCGTAAACAGGAAAATCAACGGAAACCATCAGGAATTTCTTTGTGTCAGCGAAAATTTTGACTTCCCACGGTTTGTTACATGATGGCCTTCAATAGTATGTTGTCCCATAAGGTTGAATGGTTTAACCGCATTTAGGTTGCTCATCTGGTTCGGTCTCCATTACATTTCAACATCATTGGTCCCAAATTAAACTGCATTCAGTAATACCTCTATGATGCGATCCCTCAGAAGTGGATTATAAAAGGCCGGTGGCTCGGAGATGTCGACACAAAGGTTCGTTTTACCTGTATTGGGACACTAAAGAAACATTGGGTATACTATTATGTAGACTAAGGTGGTAGAATCTCACAGAAATAACCGCGACAACAACAGACAGGTCTAAGAATTACCTCTGTGATTTTCACTGTTCCTTCAGGGTTAGCTAACTTTTTGTCTTCCTCCAGCACAAGCATTCTTGCTTCGTTGCTCAGCATATCCATCTCTACTCCCAACAGAAATAGCTAAGCACATAAAAGTTTCAGCATGATTCTAATTTGCCATTGCAAAATAGTAATACCGAAATTAAGATAAATAAAATTCTTCAACCTACATTTGTACAGTGCTTCACTCAACAATCATACCTTGATTAAATCATCACCGATCTTCACTAGGTAAAGGAATACAGAGGGAGGCCATTGGGGGATGTGTTGGATTTCAATCAAATGGGGAATTGAAATCTTTCATATTGAAACAGACCAACTTATAACCAGTATGTTATATTAACATAATGGTGCATTCTATAGCCAGTCATTTATCTGAGATATGTTACCACATCGGTTAATTGAATTCCTTCCTCGCAAGCAAACAATGTTTAATGATGAAGATTAAGGAATGCAAAGGATTATTAATGGGCCAGATCATATTCCCAATTAAAAAAAAATTACCATGGATTCTAGAAAAAGAATCAGGGAACAATCAAGGACAACCCTCGTATCCAATTATTTTCCTTGTATATCCCATTTTCTTTCTCTAGAGAAATTATGGATTCTAGAGGAAGTCCATTACTCACGGTGATTATAATCAAATTACCCAACTAGGAGTCCTTATACACGTACTTCGTGTGTTATATTGACATAACGATGCCTCTATCATCAGTCTTTTGTCTGATATGTGTTGACATGTCATTCCCTTTCCTTCTTCATAATCAAACAATGTTTAAGGACGAAGACTAAGGAATGCAAAGAGGTATTAATGGAATAGAAATTACCATGCATTCTCGAGAAAGAATCAAGGAAACAATCAAGGACATCCCTCGTATCTTGGGGTGATCGATTTTAGGGTGGGCGGTTCCTACTCTAAACCGGAACCACCCACTAAAGGCCGGTTCCACAAATGAGAATTGAAAATCGCCTCCTGGTTCTATGGACCCACCCAGGAACCCGACATCCGGTCCAGTTCGGTTCCCGGGTGGGTCCATGGAACCGGTCTACATAACACAACAATTGCCCAATGTAGAAAAGCCCTACACTCGAGACATTAGAGAGACTTATGAATTCCATGTGCAAGTCATCTATTATGTCATGTGGCTTCCTCCTCGTTCGTTTATGACAGAGACTTGAACTTGTAGAATGTTTTTGGGAATCAAAAGCAAAGGAATGTCTAGAAGAAGAAAAAGAATTCAGAATACAAAGCTCAGAGAGAACACGAAGCCCCTTATACTGGAGTTCCCTTCAAATCTAAAAAATAAAACAGAGGGACTCTTATCACCTCTCCCCACTCGCTCTGGACACACGATCATAGACCAGATCCAGAAGACCCCATCTCCCAAAATCTCCAAATAGAAAAACAAGACAACAGAAGAAATGGATGCCAATCGACCAGAATCCGTTAAAAAAAAACAAGGTCAAAAGAATCAAAGGAAGAATAGTACCTTCGTTAGGGTTTTTGGGTCCAATTGAGGAACAATGGAGGGGGGTTTTCGGTGTCGTGTCTTGAGCCCAGAGGCGCAAAACCTATTTAAAAAAAAAAACAAGGGAAGTATTTACATAAATACCCATTCGGTCTGGATGGGCCGTGGGCGGTTCCACGTCTAGAACCGAAAAGCATCGATATTCACCGATTTCAAAAATAGCAATCGGAGTCGGCCAATGTAGTTCAAGCGATTCCGAAATCTTTTGTACACCCTACTTGTATCCAATTATTTTCCTTGCGTATGTCAGTTCCTCTCTCGAGCAATTATGGATTCTAGAGAAAGACTATTTCCCATCGTGATTATCAAATTACCGAGCTTTTAAGGTTGCGTTTGGTAACGTTTTTGTTTCTAGGAACATATTTGAAACATAAACATTTTTTTGTGTTTCTATTCCCGACTACGATTTTTGGGAACAGAAGCATGTTTGATAAGTTAAAAAAAAAACATTTTTCTCGCCAAAAGGAGGGGTCGACGACGACGGCGGCAGCTGATCGGCGACCGGCTGCTGCCGATCGACGACCCGCGGCCGCGGTGGGCAACCGGTGGCGGCAGGCGATCGGAGACCGGCGACGGCAGGCGACCGACGGCGGGCGACCGCTACCAGGGAACATTAGGACCAAAAGTGTTCCAGAAACAAAAAAAAACATATTTTTTTTGTTTCTTTTTTTAGGACCGGAACACTTTTGGAACATTTTTTTTGCCAAACGTGTTTCTGTTCCAAAAGTGTTATGGGAACACTTTTGGAACAGAAACACATTCCAGAACACTTTTGGAACAGAAACACATTCCAGGGAGCGTTACCAAACGCATTGACTTGCAGAACACACGCTATTTCTCATTACATGCATTTCTTTCAACGTGAATATTGCACGTTCGAGTTAGGTATGGTGTAGGGTTTAAACTCGACATACAATTTAACAAAATTGATTCGAATTTGAGTCAATCTTTTCGAAGTAATATTTGAAGTATATAATAGGAGAATTCGACCAATACATGTAAAGGGGTTCTCATTTGCTCCTCTCTTTACCTTGATCGATTACAGGTGAAGAAAATAGCAACGGAAGAGATGACAACATATAATGGTAAGAAATACCAAAAAATTCCTAAATAATCACAGTGACCACGCTTAGCAGTTCCATTGAGGTATTATTTAGCATTGCCAGTTGCTACTTCACCACTTTACTCTATTAGCCTAACTTATTCAATAATCACTGAAACTGGCTTGTTTATGCATAGATTAAACCAAACGTGAAGCGTTTCAATCTATCGTTACCTCCAAATGTGAAGCAGCTCAATCTGAGCGGAATGGCTCCGATGTAGTACCGCCTAGACGTCATGAAGTAGGTGCAATAGATCACCAGAAAATTTACGATGCCGTTGATTTCGAATTGCTTTCTGTTTATGCATCCTTAAGTTTCACTTCCATCTATTGGTCAGTATGCTACAGTATATTTGGCCAATGGCATCTTCTTGGGAGCTCATGCAAGAATTAACGTGTGGAATCCTATAGTAATACATCTAGAAGTCAGTTTCTCTCAAATTTGGCTCACATCAGGCTTCAGAGAGAATTTTAACTCTGTGTAGGCCGGAATTCTGGTAAGAACCTGGAATGGTCGAATCTGAAGATTTTAACATGATTGGCATTGCTAATGTGTGGATATAGAAGATAAGTGGTTTCTGTTCTTATTATAGGTCGATTCAGTTTCTAGTCCCATCAATCAGGCAAGGATTTTCGTATTTTGGACAGTGAGTTCTTAACTCTTTCAACCTCTTACTACCCATCTTCCACAAACATATGAAAAGTTCGCATGCTTTTCTTGGGTGGACTACTTTAGAGGGATGGCTATCAGGATACCGGCTACTACGATCTCCTATGCGACGGATTCGTACCAACAAGTAGCACATTTCGTTCAGGCTTTCCACTTGCACCAGTTTCCACCTATGGTGGAAGCCAATATGACATAACTTTGTCCATAACGAAGGTAATGGACCAATCTTTTAGGTGAATATACATGAGATATTTTCTGAGTCTTTGAACAAAAATATTTCAGGATCAGGTTACTGGACATTGTTTCCTGCGCATTGAGAACGTGAATGTAGGATACTGGAAAAAAGAAATCTTCGGTTATCTAAGAAGCTATGTCGATACAATTCATTGGGGTGGAGAGAGAGTCAATACGGAACCGGATGGCCACTACGCGGCTACCCAGATGGGGGAGCGACCACTTCCCATCCGAAGGTTTCGGAAAGGCATCTTATTTCCGCCATCTTAAATTCGTCGACGACAGATCCACTGAGGGAGACCTAGAAAATCTCGAGAAGCGGGTGACAAGACCCGAATGCTATGACTTACAGCTCAACGGGGAGCTGTCCAGTATAGTTGGAGTGAATTTCTATTATGGGGGCCCCGGATTTTCGGCTTAGTGTGCAAAGCAACCAACGTATCATAGCATGATTTCTTGGGTCTCATAAGAGTTTGAGCTGACACAGTCATCATAGACTGACACAATGGGGGAGCGGCTTGAAATTTTGAGCTGATAGAAAATAGAAGTTGAAGCATCACCATTAGCTCGACCTGGGTCTCAGAAGAGTTGATGGTACTGGAGTCCTCGGATTAATTGAATATGTAACGCTCATCTTACACTACTACCATGTCAAACTCAGTGGCTGTTTTGGACAAACATGAAATCTTGTGTTTATGTATTATTGATCAAATATTGTGATGGTTATGCCGATCTTATTTCTATGTATCCCATTCTAAAACTTGAAAAGAACCTCCACCATTGTGCTTTAATTCTATAACGGCAGAGCTATAACAATATAGCCATTATGGACAGGAAACGTTGATATTAATTACTTTAATTCTGTAACAGCAGAGCTATAACAATATAGCCATTATGAACAGGACACATGTTCATATTAATTGAAATTCTTGAGCTTCGGTGGAGGTTCTTTTCAAGTTTTAGAGTGGGATACATAGAAATAAGATCGGCATAACCATCACAATATTTGATCAATCATACATAAACACAAGATTTCATGTTTGTCCAAAACAGCCAATGAGTTTGACATGGTAGCAGTGTAATATGAGCGTTACATATTCAATTAATCCGAGGACTCCAGTACCATCAACTCTTCTGATACCCAGGTTGAGCTAATGGTGATGCTTCAACTTCTATTTTCTATCAGCTCAAAATTTCACGCCGCTCCCCCATTGTGTCAGTCTATGATGACTGTGTCAGCTCAAACTCTTTGAGACCCAGGAAATCATGCTATGATACGTTGGCTGCTTTGCACACTGAGCCGAAAATCCGGGGCCCCTGTCGCGACCCGTCCGAAAGAGGACGCGGCTAATGGATTACCGATCACGGGTCTTGGATCGGCGCGAGCCCTCCCAGGCCCATACCAAATCGCGGCGGGAGTATTTTTCAGGAGGATTCGACGATAAGAGTCGATCGCTTTCGACCTTAGTGTGGTCGTGGTGGCATGTGCAACTTGTGCATGCATTTGGAGTCGCCACCGGTCTTTCTTGGAGGGTAGACCGGAAACCTTACTGATCGATTGTGAGAGATCGATCAGTTCTACGGAACTAGAGATTTTGGGTTCGGGGACTTGGTTACGCTGGTGTCGTTACCAACGCCCTTTCGGTACCTAACGTGAGTGATTTTCCTAACTAAGATTTCATGCAGGCGCAATTTTGGGTGAGGTAAGTCTGACTTTGCACATTAACCAGTTTAACATGCTCACGTAATCATAATAAATAAATAGACGTCAATCACATAAACATCTATCCTACGTGGTGATCATGGAATTATGATTTAATGGGTCTCGAGCCAATGAGACCACATTTAATCATTTTAATATTTTAATAACGGAGAGCCGCTCTTCGCTTCTTCTTGGTTTCTTGAACTCTTCAAGAATTGGGCCCCAAAGAGCTCGCCGACTTAAAAGGCTCCTCCACGTAATCCTCGTAGCATTTACATCAACAATTGACTATGCTAAAAATAAAGATTACATGAAAAATAAAAGGAGTACGCAGCCTCCATTTAATAATTACAACCCCAAATATATAAATAATCATCATACATTCATATATACATCAATCACATTGATTAGGATTTTTCCATGATCACCACCCTTCCACGTAAGTAATAAATTCACAATTTAAAACTTAGGAAGGCACAATAAAAATTCTACGTTGAATCATATTCAGAATTTTTACGTAAAATAAGATAGCCATAAATTTTCGATTCAAAATTGATTTAGTCTCAATTTTTGCTACGTTGATTAATTTATCATATAAAATAATCAACCTCCATTAGCCATGTAAGACGAACATTTCGTTAATACATATTGGCCATAGTATTGCAAAAATTGCAAAAAATCAATTAAATGCACGAAAACACCTAAGGATTGGCTCTGATACCACTGTTGGGATCCACGTAACACGTAGCGGAAATAAATAACAACCCATACATGTATCTCTAGAGGCGTACTTCGTGCATTTCAATCGAAAAAAATCACAAAGTCTCAAAGGGAGTAAATAGATTACCTCTCGTAGCGTGCTTGAACGGAGGTGTCGGTTCGATGTTCTTCGATCTCAGCCTCCACAAGTGTTAGGCATCTAGTTCGGACGCACCACCAATTGACGAACGGGGAGACGACTAATAACTCCACAACAATTGTGCTAGCAATATGCGGAATCAATATTCCGAACTTAGTATATTTTGCTCACTCAAGATTATGAGAATATAGAGAGTGTTTGTGTTCTTCTCTCTAAGCTCTCAAAAATTTGCACACTCTACAAAATGTCTCCCCCCTTCCAACCTCAAAACTCTTGCCATCCTTTTATAGCCAAAAATACCTTCCAATAAATTGTATTTAAAAATAGCACTAACAATTATAAATTCTATCTAAAAATAGCACTCACAAATAAATGACATTTAAAAATAGCACTAACAATAGCACTCACAATTTATAATACAAAAATGCTATTTAAAAATAGCACTAACAATAGCACTCACAATTTATAATACAAAAATGCTATTTAAAAATAGCACTAACAATTATAAATTCTATCTAATAATAGCACTCACAATTTATGATAAATAAATTCCATTTAAAAATAGCACTAACAATAGCACTCACAATTTATAATACAAAAATACTATTTAAAAATAGCACTAACAATAGCACTCACAATACAAAAATGCTAAAAAAAAAAGGCACTAACAAAGGTGTTAAAAATAATAACCATTATTATTATTACAAGAGTTAAAGAGGTTACCAAACAGTACAAATATGCATAACGTATAAATACGTATGACGTATAAATACGTAGAGCATACATATACATCCGTGAAACCGGGGACTAATTGAAAGAAAAATGTGCAATTAAGCCCTTTTGGTAAAAATTGATTAAATTGGAGGGCAAATTGACCTAATTGCACTTTAAGACTTTAGAATCCAATGTCATAGCTTATAAAAAGTGAGAATTGAAAACTAAAAGACTCGAAAATGATTTTTTTTAGGCTCGGTTCGGGTTTATGTTTGTGAAGGAACATAGTGACCCGAGCCGAATTTTTGAGATTTAAAGTGACACACTTGAAGAGGAAATTAAAACAAAATTATCGAATATTTTTGGGTATTTTTCTGACCACGAATGGTATTTTTTTGATTTTTTGGGTATTTTTATAATTAAATAAACTCGAAAAATATTAAAAATACCGAAAAATATTTTTTGTTCAAAATTGGTTCCTAAGGTTAAACCAAAGCTTCCAAAGTTGATTTTGTGATTTTATGACCTTTTTTGATATTTTTAATTAATTTTAAAGAATAAAAATCACAATAATAAATGGTAAAAACTCAGATGTCAACAGCTGCCCCTCTTTGAGAGGAATCTCGTTAGAGGTTTCTCTCAAAGATAAGGTGGCACCTGATTCCTAACCGACTCAACTGGGAAAATGAGAGAAGAAATGTTATGACATCGGATCCTTAAGCCTATTGATAAAAGCTCAAATCAATCCACGGTTTGCTCTAACAATTTGAACATGGGCCGGAGTGAGAGAGGCTTACCTGAAGCTCACCTGTCGGATGCTACCGGTTGCGACGACTTTCAAGAAGATGCCTAGGACTCGTCACAGAAAATCCTAGGGAGATTAAGCTCTGACCTGTATGGTAGGTCATACCATTATGGGCTTCCTAATTGGTAGGAACCTAAGGAAGGCGCATCCCCACGCTTTGGGATTTGCTAGAGATTTTAATCCGTATGGTGGATCAGACCTTCGTGTTGATCCTTAAGGCGGTATCTACTTCGTGTTGACCATTGAGGCGGTATCTACCAATAAGCTGACCCTTGAGGCGGTTTCTACCTTGGTTTGACCCTTCATGCGGTTTCTTCCATGAGTTGACCCTTCAGGCGGTTTCTACCTTTGATTTGACCCTTCAGGCGGTTTCTACCTTGTGTTGACCCTTCAGGCGGTATCTACCATGTGTTGACCCTTCAAGAGGTTTCTACCATGAGTTGATCCTTCAGGCGGTATCTACCTTGTGTTGACCCTTTAGGCGGTTTCTACCAAATTTGATTTGACCCTTCAGGCGGTATCTACCTTGTGTTGACCCTTCAGGCGGTATCTACCATGTGTTGACCCTTCAGGCGGTATCTACCTTGTGTTGACCCTTCAGGCGGTATCTACCTTTGATTGACCCTTCAGGCGGTATCTACCTTTGATTGGACCCTTCAGGCGGTATCTACCTTTGATTTGACCCTTCAGGCGGTATCTACCTTTGATTGACTTTGAAAAGGGGTCTCATGACGAGAGTTCTCCACGTCCGATGAGATTTCCTGAATTTTGAAAAGGGGGTCTCATGACGAGGGTTCTCCACGTCCGATGAGACTGTTTGAATTTTGAAAAGGGGTCTCATGACGAGGGTTCTCCACGTCCGATGAGATTTCCTGAATTTTGAAAAGGGGTCTCATGACGAGGGTTCTCCACGTCCGGTGAGACTGCCTAAATTTTGAAAAGGGGTCTCATGACGAGGGTTCTCCACGTCCGATGAGACTTCCTGAATTTTGAAAAGGTGTCTCATGACGAGGGTTCTCCACGTCCGATGAGACTGCCTAAGTTTTGAAAAGGGGGTCCTGGGACGAGGGTTCTCCACGTCATGCTAGGACCGCTTGATTTTTTGAGAAGTGGTCTCATGACGAGGGTTCTCCACGTCCAATGAGACTGACTAAATTTTTTTTAAAAGGGGTCTCATGACGAGGGTTCTCCACGTCCGATGAGACTGCCTAAATTTTGAAAAGGGATCTCATGACGAGGGTTTTCCACGTCCGATGAGACTGCCTAAATTATGAAAAGGGGTCTTATGACGAGGATTCTCCACGTCCGATGAGACTGTCTGATTTTTGAAAAGGGGTCTCATCCTCACCCCTTCTTTTGAAAGATCCCGAAATTTGTCGGGAATTCAGTTTTGAAGCAGAGAAAGATTTTATTTTGACAAAACTTCATTTGATTCTGTTGAGGCGACATTCTGGGAGCTGGGTTCTCCAGGTATCCTGCAGAAGTTTAGGCCTGAAAGATTTTTCTTCACCAAGAAAACGTTAGTAATCTTTGGGAAGACCACGGCCGTCCATTTTGACAAAACCGTATGATTTAAGTTTTAATCGTGAAATGTGCATTTTGATGCTGGAGGTTATCCAAAGCATTCTTGCAACATGCAAATGTGATCACAAATCCCTTGTGCGGCAAATCTGGATCAAACAATTTGAAATTTCCAAAAAGAGTTTGTTCAAAACATCTATTGGAATATTTCTCGACGAGGAGGTCTTTTCACCTGTTTTGAGATAGTGGTTTTTATAGGGGATGCACTCAATTCCCTACTAACATGTGCCTAGGTTTTAGGCTCATTCGCAACGCGTACATTTTGATCGGTCGGGGGTCTTCCACGGGACCATAATGTTGGGCTTGAATATTGGTTTTCAAGGGGGACCCGCTTTGGAGTCGAGGCCATTGAATGAAATTCTTCACCATCTGCTCCGGGTTTACAAGTCAAGAACCCTGCAAAATGAGAAAGAAATAGTCTTGCTCGTACTTCTTCGAGCTAAGCAATATGTTAACCCAAGTGTCTTAGTCAGAGAAGACTGTTTCAGGGTTATGATGTTGGTAGGATTGGGGACCGAAAAAGGCTTATTTTTTGGCCCAGAATTTATGAGGGGATTGACATTGGTGATCATTGCAAACTTGTCACATGTCTTTTCCATTCTGCATCTTCAATTTTTGAGGCATGCAACCGCTTTTGACAACTCCGTCTGCGTCTTTTTTTTCCACGCCTGACATCATTTGGAGGAGTAGTCTTTTTGATCTGACTCCATTAGGGATTCCCTCTTTTCCCATCCGGCTTCATTGCGGATCAATCAAACAACTTACACGAGCATCGGCCTTGCTTTTACCAGGCACTTTGCTTTTTCTCGATGCCGTGGATTTTTCTCATTTATTTTTGAAATCCCACTTTTCTCATCTTCATGGGATCGTGTTAGACATATGTCTGAAAGTCTAAACATCTTTAAATATCAGCCCAGGAATCTTCTTCGTAATCCCTGAGTCTTGAACTCTTCCATTTTTGAAGTGGTGCTGCATCCGTCTTGGAATGATCACCAATGGGTTCATGAAATGAATTTGCAGGCTCAAGTTGGGTGTGCAAAGGATTCAGTGTGTGGGATAGAGAAATGAATACTTCTCGTCATCCTATGGCACTTGGATTACCATATAAACAACACACAAAGATTAATGTTAGTCCGAGCAAGAAAATTTCTAACCATTTTCTCCTGATGCTGCTGGACTCACCTCCATTTTGCCCCGATCTGGGGTGGTTCTTGACAGGGTTAAGAATGAAAACCGCCGTTCAAAGGGGTTATCAACGGTCACCTGTAGTGTTTGGGGGATATTAAACGAATGCCTCCGTCGTCCCAACCCATGTAATCGCTGCGAATGGTCCCTACTTCCGTAGGTCTAGATTTTATTTTGCTGTCTTATCCGCTCCACTTCTCTCTTAAGTGTGTATAGGACGTGTTTGGACTAGGCTTTGCCTCTCGTCTTTTGAGAAAACGTCCTTTTGAGAGTTTTGAACAACTTTTGATTGGAAAAATCTCTTTCGTTTTCCCAAAAATTTTACTTGTCAAGGGATTTTATGATGCCCCATGCATGTTCTTATTCATGTTCAGACAACCTCCTGTTTTAAAACATGAATACCAATGAAATTTGAATTCTATGTCTTTTCTAGACATTAGATTCTGAAAGCTTTTCTTTTTCTCTCTGTTTTTTATTTAACATCTTCCATGGATTGGGGAAAGGGATACTTACCTGTCTCCCGCGGCTGGAGATCCCTGAAAATGCGGAAGAAACATGTTATTGTATGTTCATGAATTTTTCAAAAAATTAGAACGATACATCTTACCCTTGGTCATATACTCTAACGAGTATACCAGGTTTGTAGGAAATCTGCCCGCTTTGATGACGAGTTCCTGTCAAGGATAAATAATAAGTGTCAATTCATGTTCCCAAATTCAAGATAAATTGGGACGATACAACTTTACTCTTGGTTCTCATCATGTTCTGATGTTGCGTTTTGATATGAATAACATCTATCGAATCCGCCTATCCATGCTTGGAGTGTTTGTAACATCAATGGTTCCTCTGCCCCCAGTTAGGCAACGTCTATTCTGTTATTTGAATAGATGGCTCCTTGAGTGATTTACCCACGTTTATCACCTGAGAAGGGAAAGAAAGGAGATATTACTTTGGTATTCGGTTGAAGATCGTTTAGGAACGATACATCGTTTTACCAAATGGGAGGCTTTGTGACCAAACGTATTTCGTGCTGAATGGGGTAGATCCCACTATGCTCCGCGGGTGATAGTCATCATTCATGGAACTTGCTCCACAGATTAAGTGATTAATCCACGGCCCTTGGCTCGAAGATGTTCAAAGGGTGACACTCAGAGCGGTTAGTTTTAAGCGTTAATTAAAATGTTCCCGAGGGAACTTTACAACGAGATTCGTAACACATTCCTTCGACGTAGTCGCCTCTCACTCTCCTGAGCCTTCTAATGATTTTGCATACGAGCTTAGAACCAGACGTCTGGTCGCCGGTACCGGTCACGACTGCGAAGATGCACTTGTTCCAAAATGCTTGACCCATAGGCTGAGTTGCTCATTCAGGAGATCGTCTGACTGTTCGAGTCGTTCAAGTTGAGCATCCTTAATTGCGGGTGACGGACTTCTCTCATTTTCGGCATGAACAACCCGGTTCCTCGGTTTATGCGTGATCCACACGCCGAGTTGCTCACTGAGGGACTCATTTGAAATTTCAAGCCATTGACGCCCAAGTCGGGCATCTTCAACCGTTGGCGATGGGTACCTCACACTACTTTCGGCATGAACAACCTCACTTCTCGAGTTGGTATTTTCATCGTTGTCCAGTAGGTTTGTATCCAATGCTGGATTCGCCGTAGGAATAACACTAACGATCGGTTGGTGCTCAAATTGGGGAGTCCATACCTGCTGAAATTGTTGTACATACTCTTGAGGAGTACCGGGGTAACTCAGGGGGGAATTCAGCCGATCGAACCAAGAATAGATGTTTTCAAGGAGATCGTCTGAACCATCGAGCGACTGACACTCAGGTTGAGTATTGTCGACTACTGGAGAAGGAATCTTTTCGCCATTTTCGTCATGGACCACCTGATTCTTCGAGCTGGAATCTCCGTAATTGTCTCGCAAGATTGTATGTGCATCTCCTGCCAATGTTAGATCCGCTGTAGGACTAGCATTAACGGCCAGTTGGTGCTCAGACTGGGGAGTCCCGATTTGCTGAAATTGCGGTACATACTCCTGAGGAGTACTAGGATAACCCAGGGGAGTACTCTGATTGATGCCTAAACAATCGACCGTGTAATTGCCAGTCCCATCGGTGTTAAGAGGTGATCGGATGCTTCCTGCTTCATGAGGATTGCGATCACAGCCATGCTCATCGTTTAAACTTGAACCGCCTCTATCTTGGTCTAGCGCCACTCGTCCATCTCTCAGTAGTCTTCTGTAGCACCAAAGGTGGTTCCTGACTTTATTTCTATCCAGTTCCGGCATGTTCATGATCTTGAGTATGCGCGATGGGCGAGCCAAACTGATCCCTAACTGTTGAACTGCATCAACAAATTTGCTATGAAGCTCCGAGGTCCAATAAAACCTTGTTTTCTTGCTAGCCGAAGTAGTGTTGGCAACTCGGCGGCTACTCTTCGCGGAATCTGGTCGTGTTGAACCGCCTCTATCTTGGTCTAGCGACGCTCGTCCATCTCTCAGTAGTTTCTTGTAGCGCCAAAGGTGATTCTTGACCATATTTTTAGCCAGTCCCGGCACGTTCATGATTTCGAGTATGCGCGATGGGCGAGCAAAATTGATCCCTAACTGTTGAACTGCATCAACAAATTTGCTATGAAACTCCGGGGTCCAACGAAATCTTATTTTCTTGCTAGCCGAAGTAGTGTCAGCAATTTGGCGGTTACTCTTCTCGGAATCTGGTCGTGTTGGAGGTTGCTCTGGAGGGGATTTAGTGGTCTCAGATCGGCTGGTCACGATGGTGAGTTCATCATTGAGCGGACCTGACTTGTCATGACGCATGTTCCCTTCCACAATGGGCGTCGACTTTGACCTTATAGCACTAGTTTCCTCTTGTAGATCCTCGGCGGTACCCGCCTGTTTCGAAAGATGTTGCGAAGGGCATTGCAACAAATGAGCATTATGAACCCCCAGATCTGGCTCTTCAGTGAATACTCCGTCCGCGGGAACAGGGTTACCGCACTCAAGACAAATAGCGATGCTTAGAGCTTTTTTGTACTGAATGTTTTTTATTCGAAGCTTTTCATTTTCCTCCCTCACAATCGCTAACTCGTGCCGATCGCGTTGCTGCTTCAGCCGGGTTCGTTTGTTTTCAAACCAGCACTTGACCTTCCGAGGCTCCCACCCTATCTCCTGGCCCATTTTGATTCTCTGTTCCATGTTCGGATAGGGGTATTCCCTGAAAAACAATTCGAGTTTATGGACTTGACCTGAAGTGTTGCGTTGGAGACATTCCTCTTTCTGACGCTGATCACCGTCGCGGGTATTGTTCTCGTTAACCAAGCCGCCGGTTTCATCATTAGAAGGATTGGTCTCCATGGCCCCCATGTTAGGTTCGGTCCTGAGATCTTCAAATTCTTCCAGCAGCTCAAGCTCGGAGACCTCCAAGTCTGGCGCTTCTAGTAAATGACAGAACCCCTTGAACATTTTGATCGAAATATTACTGCTTGATTTTCCGTTAACTCAGCTTTCTTTGTTCCTCCTTGGATCCTCACCTTTCTCTGCAAATTTTGAAAGGTTAAAGGGGTCGGATCACCGTTCTTTGATTAAAGGTGATGGCTACCCGACGAGCGTTCTTCTCAATGCTTCGAGATTCCCACTTCGTCCTTTTGTGATGGCTACCTGACGAGCGCTCTTCTCAAGGCTTCGTAATTCCCACTTCGTCTTTTGTGATGGCTACCTGACGAGCGTTCTTCTCAAGGCTTCGTAATTCCCACTTTGTCCTTTTGCTCTTTTCTACGTGAACGGAGCCTGAAGATCTCTTGCGTTGATTTCGCTTTGTCGAGCACTACGCTTGTCCCCCTGGCCCAGTCTCTAGAGTAACAAGCCTGCCCACCTTTCGGCGCCATTATGTTTCGTAAAACCCGAGATCACAGGACGGTGGTGGATTCGTGACTCATCGGGGATGCATTAACGAAACCCGTTTGGCTCTACTGCACATAAACTACTATTACCACTTCTCCCTGCTTACTCGAGCGTTTATAAGGTGATAGATTGACATCAAGAAGATTAACACTTTAGCCTTATCAAACTCAGCCTCTCAAACACTCTTCACATTCCCACCCTCCTCTCCGTCATTCCATCGCATATGGATTCCTCCTCTGTGCCTGCTGCCTTAGCTGAAGCTTCGACCCAATGGGAGAGATTTTACCATCTCTTGGGTAGAGGTTATGGCTACATAAACAATCATCCTGAAGCTGAGGTTGAAGTTCGTACTCTGATTCCGTCCCTGGATACTGCGTGTATTGAAGGTACAAAACTGCAAAGGGAGTTTGTGATCTTCCCAACTCTCTTCAACAATTTCATGCAGGCTTACGAAGTCGCTAGCCGGGAGGTCACTTTGGCTGGTATCGTGCGAGCCCGCTATCAGGACCGAACTGAGTCCTTGATGTTGGCCACGCTGACGGCCGATAACCATAAAAGGGCTGTTGAATACGCCCACGCTCAGGTTTCGATGCTGGTCCGTGAGAGGGACAACTTGGTGGAGCGTCTGGCTCTTTTTGACACCGCCTTTGAGCAAGACCGGCACAACCTCGTGCTGAGGTTCCAGTGTGCCTGGTTGGGGGAAAGGCTTGAAGACCTGAGCATGGATATAGCTCGCGGGAGGGTGTTGGCTCATGACTTAGAGCTTGAGTTCGAGTACTATGAGACCAAGGTGAACGAACTTAAGGAGAAATGTCGTCTCCTCTTCTTCAAGCTTGTAGACCTCGATTCCCGGAGTGTGGGTTGTAAGCAAGGCATGGATAGCATGGAGAGTCAGTTAAGCTTTTTTGTGATGCTTGTCAGAACTCATTTTGGGTTTACTGCTCCCCCTCAGTGATCCACTTGTAAACTTTCCTGCTGAATGAAATAAATGCGAGTTTGTTTATATACACTCTTTCATTCTGCATTGTTGACCAGCCAAGAAAGGTTTTTGCTTTCGGATTTATGCGACTCCTTTTCGCACGTATCAACAGCTTGACTACGCATCATTCCCACAGCCCGACGCTTTATATTTGATTGACTTGAATGCCTCGTGAGAAATAGATTTGAAGTTGCTCGAAACTTAAAGAATGCCCCTGATTTTGTGGTCATAACGTTTGGGGCCGCTAGCAATCTTTCACTTTCGAGCTCGATCACATTCTGCTAGTAACTCATGCTATCAATTCTGCCTTCACGCGTCGGGGCTGATTTTACCTTGAACTTAATAGCGAGGAATTACCGTATACACACAAGATGACGTTCACAGAAAACATTATGCCAAATCAACTCTAGCTATTGAAGAAACAAACGCATGCACCGATGAGAACTTTACAACATGAGATACATCCTTCTCGCGTACATCCCCTTCTTTCTTTGAGCATGTCCAATGACTAACCAATCTGGCCTTGGCTTAGGTGTGCCATTACCGACTGCAGATCACGGTTGCCAACCTTTAATAGCTTCAAATTGATCGAACCAGCTATCAAGTCCTTCATCGAAGAAATCATCTGACTCCTCGAACGATTGATGTGTAGGTTGAGCCGCATCGCCCGACGGGTTCTTCGAACTGGAACCCCCATCCTTGCCTGGGATTATAAGAGGAGATTTGATCGATTGACTACCACAAGCATCTCCCACTTGGGAATTAGGGAAATAAAAATGCTCCAAGCATTCTCTCATTAGATCGTCTGGAGCCCCATGCTCCGATTGGGCCAATCCTTGAGCACTGGGCGTGGTGGGCTGATCTGCGACAGGATGAACACTGGCTAGCTGCTGCTCGGACGGAGGAGTGCTTACTCGCTGCACTTGTGATGTGTGCTCTTGGGGAATATTGAAATGACTCGTGAGGATGTCCTGATCAAATCCCCAATAGTCGTCTAGATTCG
The DNA here is from genome assembly GCA_021437785.1 of Rhodomyrtus psidioides. Classification (NCBI taxonomy): domain Eukaryota; kingdom Viridiplantae; phylum Streptophyta; class Magnoliopsida; order Myrtales; family Myrtaceae; genus Rhodomyrtus; species Rhodomyrtus psidioides. The sequence goes on along the minus strand of JAILYB010000003.1, from coordinate 11,964,892 downwards.
ACCGGGCCTCCTTCGACATAAGGGTGCTGGGTTCGCAGCCGAGTCTACTGTTCAGCTTCAGCTCTGCATAACGTTGTCCTAACGCCCTTCTGTAGCAACCAAGGTGATTTGCGACTAATTGCTTGGTAAGTCCCGGTACTTTCATGACCCTAAGTATGCTTGTCGGACCTATGAAGTCGAGTCCTATCTGTTGAACCGCGTCTAAGAACTTGAGATGAAGCTCCGGGGGCCAAATGAATTTCTTCTTCTCGTTGTCCGGAGTAGCGTCAATAGCCTGCTGACTAATCTCTAACCCCTCTTGAATCGTATCTGATCTTACTAGAAGTTGTTGTGAAGGAGATTCATGGGCTTCGTTATTGTGACCCAAATCATAACGACACGTATCCTCTTCCTCCGAAGACACTGGTATAATTTCTGTGGGATCGATCTGCTCATGCGCGCCATTAGCAGGATCTGATTGTACCGGAGATGGCTCAAGGGAGCAGGGGGATGAACGAGCACCTTCCATCCTCGTAGAAGGCTCACTGGGGAACAATTTACTGAGGGTGGTAGGGCCACCGCAGTTAGGGCAAGTAATAGTACTGAGGATTTTCTCATACCACATGTTTTCCATTTGAAGGTTTTGGTTCTGCTCTTTTAGGGCCGTGATCTCCTTACGCCTGTGTTGGACACCTAGTCTGAAACGTTTATTCTGAAACCAAAAATGGATTCTCATAGGATTCATTCCCAGCTTCCGGCCCAATTCAATCTTTTGTTCCTCGCTTGGGCAAGGGCATTCATCGAAGAAAGCTTCAAGCTCCTGGATTTCTTTCCGAGCGTAGCGCTGGCGACTTTTTCTTTTCCGGGGTTGAGCGTCGTGGCCACTGCCGTCGTCACCACTGCGATCTTGATGTTCGTCACCGGCAATGTTGAGTTCCATGGCTTCGATGTCGAATTTGATTCTGGAGAATTTGAGGTCTTTTAACGAACTCGTCACTCGGGGTTCTCTGTTCTCTTTTGTATACTCGCTCTTTCGATTTGTTGCCTCCTTTTCCTCGAAAGCTAGGTCTTGTTCAGCGTTCTGTTTTTGAAACGACGGAACTGTTTACCTCCTGCTCAGCTTTCCAACACGAAGGGGTAACCAAATCCTTCCGCGGCTTCTTCGATAGTAGCGCTCGCCTTTCACTTTTCCTCAATAGTCATGCTTGTTCAGCACTGTCTTCTCTTTTTAAGTGGCAGAGCTGTTCACACGCCGCCCAGCTTTATGCGTGATGGAACAACATAATACTTTCGCGGCTTCTTCGATAGTTGCGCTCGCCTTTCACTTTTCTTCAATAGTTATGTCTCTTCAGCACTGTCTTCCCTTTTTTAAGTGGCAGAGCTGTTCACTCGCCGCCCGGCTTTATGCGTGATGGAACAACATAATCCTTTCGCAGCTTCTTCGATAGTTGCGCTCGCCTCCCTCCCAACTTTAATAATGGCGAGACCGAATTTGCCAAGCCTGAAATTGCGGATCAGGACATGTCTGGTGATTCACGGGAGAAGCAGCCCCCGCTTTACATTAATTAACCCGGCTCCACGAGCATTATTGCTGCAACTTTTCTCCGCTCTCGAGACGCTATAAAATGCGGGGTTGGTGTTTGGGAGATTAACGCTCTCATATAATTTGCTTCCATCCTCTAATCGCTCCACTACACACATCTCCGTCGAAAATGGCTTCTTCCCAAGTTCACACTTTCTCAGCCGAAGCTTTGACTCGATGGAAAGAGTTCTATAACCTCTTGGGTCGAGGCTACGCTCACATAGCCGATCATCCCGAAACCGAGGATGAGATCAGAGTCATGTTCGGGGACCTGGACATCACCTCCCTCGAGGGTACCGCGTTGGGGAGGGAATACAGTACTTTTCCAACGCTCTTTACGAACTCCTTGGAGGTCTACCGCGCTGCTCATCGGGGAGTTACCGTGGCTCGTGTCTTGCGAGCCCGTTATGAGGATCAGTCCGACCGCCTAGCGTTGGCTGACTACCTGGCCGATAGTCACAAAAAGGCTATTGAGTTCGCCAAAGAGCGGGTTTCGACATTGCTACGCGAGAGGAGGAATCTGGTGGAGGACTTAGCTCTATCTCTGGCTACCTATGAGCGCGATCGACGTAATGCCCTGCTAAGGAATCGGAGCGAGTGGCTGGAAGAAAGGCTCAACGGCATAAATGAGGATATAACTCGTGAGAATGGACTTGTTCGGGACTTGGAAGCAGTCGCCGAAGATCACGAGACTCAGGTTGTTGCAGTCAATGATGAACGCAAACGCCTCCACCTCAGGCTTGCGGACCATGATACGCGGAGTGGTGCGTATAAACAAAGCATCCATAACCTGGAGGGCCAGCTGGGCTCCCTTGTGTCGTTGATTAGGGCTCACTTCTGCTTTACTTTTCCACCCCCAATGAATTGTATGACCTGGTTTGGGCAAGAATGAATGAAAGCCCCTGTGTTTGTTTTAGCTTTTATATGATCCATTTCTTCGAGCATCTGGACATCTTAGACTTGGATGAGCCGATCCACGATAAGTCGAGTAGATGTGTTCTGATTTTCTAACTCGCTCATGATCAGATGAAAGAATAGCCCCAGACTTATCCAGGAAAAGATTTCTCTCTATTACCCTATATTTTTTTTACCTGCAAATGAAATGACAGAATCAGAAGGAATAATTTGAAAAAGAAAGCATAAACCCCTTTCAATCTTATGCTTGCTCGTGATTAATAAGGACAAAATTTTTTTACAAGGGTTTTAATCTTGTGTAAAAAGCTTTTTATCAGTATTCCTCGAAGGAAAGCATACTATTGAAAGGAATGTAATTCACGATAATCGCTTTCGACCAATTTTGAGAAGAGCGAATTAGTCAAAAGTGCAAGGCGTAACGACGTGTTTTAAATTTAATTGAAGATACGGCATCCAAATCAAGGCCGTTTTGTTAAGAACGAGGGCAATTTGGACATCTATCTCGTCATTAAATTCGAAACAATGCCGATACTCTTGATCGATTATCGTGGATTACCAATGACGTACGACATGCATGAATCAATTCAAGTGTATAATTCCTTCTAGCGAAATTGGGGTTGGATTACCCTATACGACCAAAAAGGTCATGCAAGATTTCCAATTTTGATTTCCTCTAAAGGAATTATAAACTTGACTTGGGAGTATTCGGATGATTAGAGAAAATGCCACTATCACATTCCCATGACCCGTTAAAAGAAATACAACCAAGCTCCATCTGAGTGTATACACCAATAGATCCCTAATACAATCACTCTAAGGGGTGAGATAGAGAAAACCTCGGTAAAAAATAAACCCTATACAAGAGGACTAGTAATGGAAAATGAAACAAAGGAATGTGATCCTAACGTTTAAGGATGCCCCAAGTTCGACCTGTGACTTCCGGATTACTTGCCCTAACTCGTCATCTTCATTGGACAATACCCCAATAATGTCCATAGTAGGCTCCTTTGTTGCACACTCGGTGTTCGCGATGGGATATCGCCCTCCTCGTCTTCTATCAAGGATGTTGGAGAAAAACACACATATCTACCCTCGAAATGGCATTTAATCTAATCACCAGAATGCAATGAATGAAATGCATATATTTATATGAACTGAAATAGATTTGAGGGATAGAGAGTCTTACCAACCAAACTCCTCGACTTATGTGCGGTTTTAGGTGTACCAACCGTCTAAAGACATGCGCATGAGACAAGTGATGGTAAACTTCTAAAAATCAGAGGGTTTGGCACCTAAGGTTAAGGTTCCCACCTCGAGTTCTAGAAAGAGCCGATTCCATTGCACAGCTATCGTTGCATTGGGACTCGATCCATAGTTCGAAGCGAGCGGAATTGAAAAGTGGATTACCCCGCGTTTTTCCTCACGGAGATTCCATTTTCAATTCCTTCTATTGTGTTCCTAAAGGCGGCGCCCGGGGTTTTAGGCGCGATTGTGTGTGTTCATGTGTTGTGAGTATCACAATGCAAGTCATGCACAACAGTTTATCAATCAACGCTTCAAATCATCCATACAACATACATTCCTACGCCAACCTGCATAAGACAATGTTAATCACGGACTACACCCCTTATCTCTCCAATCTGCAAAAACATATAACACCTACCATGAGCGGACTTACCTCACCTTCACGAGCGCCTGCATGGTTAAAAAAATCACTCAGCGTTTTAATTACGGCCTAAGTCCACTTGAGGTCTAGAACCATTGGTTCTAGAACAAAGGTCCCCAGTGGAGTCGCCAGCTGTCGCGACCCGTCCGAAAGCGGACGCGGCTAATGGATTACCGATCACGGGTCTTGGATCGGCGCGAGCCCTCCCAGGCCCATACCAAATCGCGGCGGAAGTATTTTTCAGGAGGATTCGACGATAAGAGTCGATCGCTTTCGACCTTAGTGTGGTCGTGGTGGCATGTGCAACTTGTGCATGCATTTGGAGTCGCCACCGGTCTTTCTTGGAGGGTAGACCGGAAACCTTACTGATCGATTGTGAGAGATCGATCAGTTCTACGGAACCAGAGATTTTGGGTTCGGGGACTTGGTTACGCTGGTGTCGTTACCAACGCCCTTTCGGTACCTAACGTGAGTGATTTTCCTAACTAGGATTTCATGCAGGCGCAATTTTGGGTGAGGTAAGTCTGACTTTGCACATTAACCAGTTTAACATGCTCACGTAATCATAATAAATAAATAGACGTCAATCACATAAACATCTATCCTACGTGGTGATCATGGAATTATGATTTAATGGGTCTCGAGCCAATGAGACCACATTTAATCATTTTAATATTTTAATAACGGAGAGCCGCTCTTCGCTTCTTCTTGGTTTCTTGAACTCTTCAAGAATTGGGCCCCAAAGAGCTCGCCGACTTAAAAGGCTCCTCCACGTAATCCTCGTAGCATTTACATCAACAATTGACTATGCTAAAAATAAAGATTACATGAAAAATAAAAGGAGTACGCAGCCTCCATTTAATAATTACAACCCCAAATATATAAATAATCATCATACATTCATATATACATCAATCACATTGATTAGGATTTTTCCATGATCACCACCCTTCCACGTAAGTAATAAATTCACAATTTAAAACTTAGGAAGGCACAATAAAAATTCTACGTTGAATCATATTCAGAATTTTTACGTAGAATAAGATAGCCATAAATTTTCGATTCAAAATTGATTTAGTCTCAATTTTTGCTACGTTGATTAATTTATCATATAAAATAATCAACCTCCATTAGCCATGTAAGACGAACATTTCGTTAATACATATTGGCCATAGTATTGCAAAAATTGCAAAAAATCAATTAAATGCACGAAAACACCTAAGGATTGGCTCTGATACCACTGTTGGGATCCACGTAACACGTAGCGGAAATAAATAACAACCCATACATGTATCTCCAGAGGCGTACTTCGTGCATTTCAATCGAAAAAAATCACAAAGTCTCAAAGGGAGTAAATAGATTACCTCTCGTAGCGTGCTTGAACGGAGGTGTCGGTTCGATGTTCTTCGATCTCAGCCTCCACAAGTGTTAGGCATCTAGTTCGGACGCACCACCAATTGACGAACGGGGAGACGACTAATAACTCCACAACAATTGTGCTAGCAATATGCGGAATCAATATTCCGAACTTAGTATATTTTGCTCACTCAAGATTATGAGAATATAGAGAGTGTTTGTGTTCTTCTCTCTAAGCTCTCAAAAATTTGCACACTCTACAAAATGTCTCCCCCCTTCCAACCTCAAAACTCTTGCTATCCTTTTATAGCCAAAAATACCTTCCAATAAATTGTATTTAAAAATAGCACTAACAATTATAAATTCTATCTAAAAATAACACTCACAAATAAATGACATTTAAAAATAGCACTAACAATAGCACTCACAATTTATAATACAAAAATGCTATTTAAAAATAGCACTAACAATAGCACTCACAATTTATAATACAAAAATGCTATTTAAAAATAGCACTAACAATTATAAATTCTATCTAATAATAGCACTCACAATTTATGATAAATAAATTCCATTTAAAAATAGCACTAACAATAGCACTCACAATTTATAATACAAAAAAACTATTTAAAAATAGCACTAACAATAGCACTCACAATACAAAAATGCTAAAAAAAAAGGCACTAACAAAGGTGTTAAAAATAATAACCATTATTATTATTACAAGAGTTAAAGAGGTTACCAAACAGTACAAATATGCATAACGTATAAATACGTATGACATATAAATACGTAGAGCATACATATACATCCGTGAAACCGGGGACTAATTGAAAGAAAAATGTGCAATTAAGCCCTTTTGGTAAAAATTGATTAAATTGGAGGGCAAATTGACCTAATTGCACTTTAAGACTTTAGAATCCAATGTCATAGCTTATAAAAAGTGAGAATTGAAAACTAAAAGACTCGAAAATGATTTTTTTTAGGCTCGGTTCGGGTTTATGTTTGTGAAGGAACATAGTGACCCGAGCCGAATTTTTGAGATTTAAAGTGACACACTTGAAGAGGAAATTAAAACAAAATTATCGAATATTTTTGGGTATTTTTCTGACCACGAATGGTATTTTTTTGATTTTTTGGGTATTTTTATAATTAAATAAACTCGAAAAATATTAAAAATACCGAAAAATATTTTTTGTTCAAAATTGGTTCCTAAGGTTAAACCAAAGCTTTCAAAGTTGATTTTGTGATTTTATGACCTTTTTTGATATTTTTAATTAATTTTAAAGAATAAAAATCACAATAATAAATGGTAAAAACTCAGGTGTCAACAGCCCCCATAATAGAAATTCACTCCAACTGTACTGGACGGCTCCCCGTTGAGCTATAAGTCATAGCATTCGGGTCTTGTCACCCGCTTCTCGAGATTTTCTAGGTCTCTCAGTGGATCTGTCGTCGACGAATTTAAAATGGCGGAAATAAGATGCCTTTCCAACACCTTCGGATGGGAAGTGGCCGCTCCCCCATCTGGGTAGCCGCGTGGTGGCCATCCGACTCCGTATTGACTCTCTCTCCGTCCCAATGAATTGTATCGACATGGCTTCTTAGACAAGTGAAGATTTCTTTTTTCCAGTACCCTACATTCACGTTCTCAATGCGCAGGAACCAATGTCCAGTAACCTGATTCTGAAATATTTTTGTTCAAAGACTCAAAAAATATCTCATGTATATTCATCTAAAAGATTGGTCCATTACCTTCGTTATGGACATAGTTATGTCATATTGGCTTCCACCATAGGTGGAAACTGGTGCAAGCAGAGAGCCCGGATGAAATGTGCTACTTGTTGGTACGAATCCGTCGCATAGGAGATCATAGCTGCCGGTATCCTGATAGCCATCCCTCTAAAGTCCACCCAAGAAAAGCATGCGACATCCCGATCAAATCGTCCCAAGGGTCATAAAGGATAGCGTCCCAGGTTCGCTACCGACCCACGACAGTTTATTACGTATGAGGAAACGGTTTACTCCCAGACAACATAAATTTGAATATGGATACATTAGTAGGAGATAAATACCAAGACAGTTCACAAAAAGATCATCACACACATTAAACCAAACAACTGATGATACTTAACCCTATTGAGCTATAGCTGACATAAACAACCCCATACTTCGGGGCAGCTCACTAATACCTCAAAAGGGTATTCGGTCGGGTAAGGTTAACTTCCCATCTACTTCAAAAGATCACTCCTATCGCCAACCCTTGGCGTCCACGGGCTTCATCACTTGGGACCTGAAAAATGTTATCCCACGACGGGGTGAGAAATAAATCTCAGTGAATTAAGCCTAAGCTCGGTTAGGAAACTGATTCGCCGAGGGTATCCTAATGGTAAGCTCACAGAATCATACAATCACATAAAATACCCAAGTATAGCCCTCGTATACTAATCAACCACATACATACTTACCGGTCTTCAGCCACACATAATGCAATACTTGACCCGACTCAGCAGTGAAATAAGTCAATCACTCAAAACAAGCATCGCATCCACAAGTATGCATAGGACACCACGCGAGTCCATTTATTAACGATGATCATGCCAACGGCACCCTGAGAGGATCTACGTGACTGGCGTGATTCGACTCTCATAAATAGTACGATCCCATACTCATCCGGACGAACCGGGCTACGCTCCTTTTCCCTCTCGGCAGCGGCTACTACAAGCGGTCTTCCAGTGCACCCGTTGCACGATACAGCAAGTAGGCATCCCTATACGGGGCGTCGGTCCATCACAAGCTGCGACCGGCATCCGATCAGCCATGTGCCCGTACTAACCGGCACGAGGCAGGACTGTCGTGCTTCTGGTAAGTCGTATGGTCCCACATGACTGGTACTGGTGTACTATTAGTACACTACGAACTTACCAGGAAAAACCCATCATCGTTCCGTCATATGACCACACAATGCACCCACCATAACAATCAATTTTAATTCTTTTTTATTTAGGCTGGATGCTCACACAACGTGCTTAAAGACTCGGCCCACGGCCATTTTCATGCTAAAGCATATTTCTTTGATTTTGCACACGGTCATATGCATATGCAGACTATCAATTAGATACTACAATCACGGAACAAATAACTCCCAAATACATGTCAATTCATTCAATGAACATTTCAGGCATCCAATCATAAATAGGGCGATAAATCCCCAAGTAGCGATTAATACTCAATAGTAATTCCAGTCACACCATCAGCCCTCCAACGGGATAATCACACCGATGAAAACCATCGAACCAATTACGAGCATTTAATTTCATTTAGACAATATAAAGCTCAATTCGAACAATAATCATTTATTAGCCCATTTAATTTATAATTGTCGATCGATCACTTGTCTTTAATCTATCGCTCTCTCGCGATAAATCAATCAATTTCAACTAATCACAATCAACCACAGATAATATAATTAATCAAGCTAACTTAGTCGATTACGGTCATTTAACCTAAGCCGGGGTTTCTAACTTAACCAACCGTAATCACTTTATGTTATTACCAAAATTGCTAACCCAACTAACCCTAGGCGCAATTAGCGCCCTAACCAAGGTTTAGGGTCAACTCACAATTTATTTAAGCTCGGGCCGGCTCAAAATCAACAATGTGACGGTGGCGGCAACGAGCGACGACAACGACGGCGGCAACGGTTCTCGGCGATAAAACACGGTTAAGCCTTGGTTCTAAGGTTTCTCGAGAGGCGTCACGACCCGGCACCAACTAGGGTACGTGACGGAGGTCCGGCGAGGTGGCGGCGGCGACGGCGGAGCTCCGGCGAACTCCGGCGACCTAAAACAGAATTTTGCAGCAGCATTAAAATAAGGGAACGGGCTATTTTGAGGCGGTTTTGGGCCCCACGGGCTGAGGCGAGGCCGGCCAATGTTCGGGGACTCACCTAGGGGTCGATGGGGATCGGTTGGGGTCGGAGGAAGGCGGCAGAAGGCGACCAAAGGCGGCGGGACAGCAGCGAACAGAACCGGCGAAAACAGAGGATTCGCGCGCAGAAAACATGGGAGGCTGTTCGGGGTTGATTCCGGGCCCTACGTGCGGCGACCGGCGACCACGAGCTCAGGGAAACTCGTGAGGGGTTCTAGGAAGTCGTCGGTGGTGAGCGACGGTGGCAATCGGTTCGGGCGAAAACAGAACCAAACCGCGACTTACTCCAAAACAGAGTACCGGCGGTTCCGTGGAGATTTGCGGTGGTTCCGGCGGCAACGACCGGCGAGGTGGCTTCGGGAAGGTTGTGAGGAGGCTGAGGGACTTTAGTGAGGTGGTGGGAGGTTGTGGCGTCGCTCAAAACCGACGGGAGGAGGAGGAGAATGAGGCTCGGTTAAGGGGGATTCTGTTTTCGTGGGGGAAAGGAAGAAGAAAAATAGAGAAGAGAAAGGGAGGGGGCAAGGGAACGTGGGGGACAAACGGCAATGAGGGGGTGTGACAAATGAGTAGAGAGAGAAAAGTGGGTGGGGGACAAATGGGAAGTTTGGGGTGTCACAAGGATACCTGAATTACGCGGAATAACTTGGTGCATACTGCATATGATGACAAGCGAGATCATTCAGTAATGCTCCACAAACAGTCATATGATGCTGTTTTAACCAACCAACACTGCCAAAAACTCCTACACTGACAAGATCGCGAGTAACTTCTTTCATAGATAAAAGGAGGCATGAACTAGTGTTTAGCTAATTAGTTTCTCGAGCTCCTCTCGGCGACGTAAACAGCACAAAGCGCAACACTTCCGTTGTTCATCTCAATCGATGCAAATCGCTCCTTCATTTGCACTGCTGAAGATGGAGACTCTGAACACCATATTGTCCCTATCGACGAGCCCGAACACGCAGACATCTCCTTTGCGCAAGCAAGCTTCTCTTGCGAACGCGGACCAACCGGCTGTCAAGCATGCAATGCAGAAACGCCGGTAGCCACAAAGCTTCACCTCCCACGATCTGCCGGAACTAACAAGAGTCACCATTCGCTGGCCTTCCCGAATGTAAGTCTTTATGAACTCCCAGGGAAGGTTCTGCTCACATAGTAGTTTGATGACCAACCAATGTATGATTGAAAACGAGCATAACATAAGCAAGCAAATTCCTGAGCAAAGCATAGATAGCTCTGGCTTACCAATTTTCTGCTGAAACGATTTGGTAACATCACAACATGGAAAAACGGATGCTCTGATTCAAATTTGCTAGCTTTTTCAAGAGCAGTGACGGGACTTGGACATGGAGGAGAACCGTGAAAAGCTGGCTCCGAAGAGCTCTCTCCGCATTGAGACTGTTCGATTTTGATCCGACCTGCATTACAAAGAGGAGGATTGTCACAAGCACCGTTATGTAAATTTTCATGGATGGACAGCGAAATAATTCAACATGGATCGCAACGTGATCGGTTTCATGCTCTTCCCAGAAGATATAACCAAGTAGAATTCGCACCTTCCAAGTGATTTATCTCATCAATCAAAAAATGAACGGCTTCTCAGAAGGTTCTTTCTAGGATTTGAATGCAGATTAAGAACGGAAATATTGACAGCAGAAACGTAACTTATAAAGCAACAAGAGACGGACATCTCCAAATTTAGATTTGGATGTGGCGCCATCAGCAACAGTAACTATGCATTTGAATTACTATGAAGCTTCACAAACCATACAGAAAATTCATCATCCTCAAAGGTTAATAATGAAGAAAGAAAAAATAGAAAAAGTTGCACTTTCTATGGATTCAGTAATACTGAACTGAACAAAAGACTCATAATTAGGAATACTGAATTCCTTGGTGATATATATGGCTCAAAGCGACACTTGTAGTGTTCATCTCAATCAACATAAATCAGGTCTTTACCATCAATTCTGAATATGGAGACTCGGAACACGATGTCATCCCTATCAATGAGCTCGAACACGCCGACATCTCTTAATTGAAGCCCAGTTTCTCTCGCGAATGAGGGCCAACCACTGGAGAGAAATGCCGTTCCTCTGTGTCTGTGATCGTAGCTCCTCAGCTTCACTTGCCACGATCTGTCTGAGTACATAAGAGTTGCAACTTGCTTATTCTTCTGAACATGTTTCCTGAAGAATCTCCAAGGAATGCCCTGCCCAGTAGGTTTTTAACAACCAGTATATGATTAAGAAAGGTGACAGAATAAGGACACACTCATGAGAGAAACATGAAGCATATATAGATTTACGATAAAAATTGCTAGTTTCAGGAGTTTTAATTAACCGTTTTACTTGTCAACGGAAGTTATCAATCATAACAACTTAACATGCAATTTTGCGCCTAAATGTCAAAATATATGCCACTGAGACCTGGACATAACTGAAGCCATCAATTTTGAGAAGTATGGATACAATTCATATTTGAATTTGACTCATACCATGAACACTTCAGGGATAATAACAAGTCAGATGGTTTCCACACAAAGGAAATCAACTTGGTAAACACTAGAATACAAGACAAAATACAAACTGAGATCACGTTCCAATTCAATGTCTGCCACACACGAATGGAGCTCGGGATCTTACCAAATATTTGCAGATATAAGAAGGCCGCATCACCACTTTGAAAAAGGGGCTGTCCGATTCAAATCCCCTAGCTTTTTCATGAGCAGAGACCAGGCTCAGACATGGAGAAAAGTGAAAAGCTGGATCGGAAGAGCTCTCTCGACGTTGAGACTGTTCGATTTCGATCCGACCTGCACTCCAAAGAGGAGAATTCTCATAAGCAACAGTATGAACTTTTCATGAATTCACACGTGGAAGAATTTAACATGGATTGGAAATCAATATGCATGATCATTTTCATGCTCTTCCCAGAAGTAGAACCAAGTGAATTTCGCACCTCCCAAATTATTATCTCATCAATTAACAAAGAGACAGCTTCTTGAATGGTTATTTTGGGATTTGAAAACAGTTTAAGAAAAGAAAGAATGTCGGCAGAAACATAACTCATAAAAGAACAACTGACTGAAATCTCCATATTAGATTTGATTACAAAGAACTTCACAAAACATACAGAAAAATTCATCATCTTGGAAGAAGACAAAACGAAAACAAAGTGCACTTTTTATGGATTCAGCGGTGCTGAACTGGACAAAGGAGTTGTAATTAGGAATACTGAATTTCCAGGTGATTTAGACGGCTCAAAGTGACACTTCTAGTATTCATCTCAATCAACATAAATCAGGTCCTTACCATCACTAGTGAAAATGGAGACTCTAAACACAATGTCATCCCTATGAACAAGCTCAAACGCGCAGACATCTCTTACACGAAGACCAGTTTCCCTCACGAATTGGGGCCAACCAGCAGAGAGAAATGCCATTCCTCGGTGTTCATAGCTCTTCAGCTTCACTTGCCACAATATGTCTGAGTACCTAAGAGTCACAACTTGCTTGTTCGTTTGAACATGTTTCCTGAAGAATTCACAAGGAACCGCCTGCCAAGTAGGTGTTTGAACAATGGAAATATGATCAAGAAAGGTGATTGAACAAGGATATACTCATGAAAGAAACATGCACCCGATGTGGAATTATTAAAAAAAATTGCTAGTTTCAGGAGTTTTAATCAACCGTTTTTACTTGTCAACGAAAGTTATCAATCATAACCACATAACCTGCAATTTTGCATCTAAAAAAAAGAGAACATGCTCCTGGACGAAAACTGAAGCCATCAATTTCTGCGACTAGATATAAGCTCTGTTACATAGACACGCGCTTCTCAAATTTTTTTGCGTGTCGGACACGTGTCCAGTTTTTTTTTTTTTTGGCCGAGCCTGTCCAAATGTAAAAAAAGTAAATAAAACCCAACTTCGGTGCTCACGCCTCAGCTCATCGACTCTCCGTTGCTCTGTCTCTATTTTGGGTACTGTGGTGTTGGTAATAATTAAAGTTTTATGGTTCTGAAATAGTGTTGAATGTACTGAGGTGAGTTATTGAAATAATAATAATAATAATAATATACATAAAATATGCATACAAAAATCAAAAAAATAATAATTTATCGTGTATATATAAAAATATACATAAAATATACAATGTGTCCCAGCGTGTCGAAATTCTCTATTTTTTTAGAATTCACATGTCGGCGTATCGTCTCATGTTACGTCCTGTGTCGTGTCTTGTGTTCGTATAATATAGGATATAAGTATGATTCATATTTGGATTTGACTTGTACCATGAAAATATCAAGAAGAATAACATTTCATATGGTTTACTACACAAGTTAATCAACTTGGTAAACACCAAAACATAAGACAAAATACAAACAGCGATCAAGTATGACTCAATGCATGCCACCGATGACGGGATCTTACCAATTTATTCCAAACATAAGAAGGCCGCATCACCACTTTGAAAAAGGGATGGTCCGATTCAAATCCCCTAGCTTTTTCAAGAGCAGAGACTGGGCTCGGACATGGAGTACCATGAAAAGCTGGCTCCGAAGAGCTCTCTCGGCATTGAGACTGTTCAATTTCGATCCGACCTGCAGTACAAAGAGGAGAATTCTCGTAAGCACCAGTATGAACTTTTCACGAATTGACGATGGAAGGATTTAATGTGGATGGCATATAAATATGTGCTCTCAGTTTCATTCTCTTCCCAGAAGATGTAACCAGGTGGATTTAACTTCTCCCAAATCATTATCTTAGAAATCAACAAAGAGACAGCTTCTTAAAATATTTTTTTAGGATTTGAAAACAGTTTAAGACTAGAAAGAATGTCAGCAGAAAACATACAGAAATATTTAGATTTGAGTATGGCACTATCAACGACAGTGAATGTGCATTCGAATTACCAACAACTTCACAAAGCATACAGAAAAAATCATCATGTTTGAAGGCTCATAACTAAAAAGAAAAAACAGAAAACAAAGTGCACTTTCTATGGACTCAGCGGTACTGAACTGAACAAAGGAGTTGTAATTAGGAATACTATATTCCTAGGTGATTTAGACAGCTCAAAGTGACACTTCTAGTGTTCATCCGGATCAACATAAATCAGGCCCTTACCATCATTAGTGAAAATGGAGACTCTGAACACAATGTCATCGCTATCTAGGAGCTCGAACACGCAGACATCTCTTACACAAAGACCAGTTTCTCTCATGAATGAGGACCAACCGGTAGAGAGAACTGTCATTTTTCGGTGATCATAGCTCCTCAGCTTCACTTGCCAAGATCTGTCTGAGTACCTAAGAGTCGCAACTTGCTTGTTCTTCTGAACATGTTTCCTGAAAAATTCCCGAGGAATGCCCTGACCAGTAGGTTTTTAACAACCAGTATATGATTAAGAAAGCTGACAGAATAAGGACACACTCATGAGAGAAACATGAACCAGATGTAGATTTACAATAAAAATTGCTAGTTTCAGGAGTTTTAATTATCCGCTTTACTTGTCAACGGAAGTTATCAATCATAACCACTTAACCTGCAATTTTGCATCTACATGTCAAAATATATGCTACAGGACAAAAACTGAACCCTATATTTTGCGACTATATATGGATATGATTCATATTTTTTACGTAAAGCATGAACACTTCAAGGAGAATAACATGCCATGTGGCTTCCCACACAAGCTAAATCAACTTTGAAAACACTAGAGCATAAAACAAAATACAAACAGCGATCAAGTTTGAACTAGATGTCTGCCACCGATGAATCGAGCATGGTATCTTACCAAATAATTCCGAGTATATGCAGGTCGCATCACCACTATAAAAAATGGATGGTCTGATTCGAATTTGCTGGCTAATTCGAGAGCAGGGAGAGAACTTGGACCTGTAGAACCACAGAAAACCAGCTCAAGATGATTTACTCTGCATCCAAACTGTTTGATTTCTTCTGCACTTAAAATTGAGAACTGCGCTAGACTTTATCAGTTTACTGATTATGACATTCGGATTGATCGAAAAGCAATGTAATCCATTTTCAAAGTAAAGACAACTCGATGCAGTAAATTTGTCACCACCTTCATCATGGACGTAACTAAACTAACTACATTGTTTCCATACTTCATTAAATCAACACATAAAGAAAGCTTCTTAAAAATCTTCGACCAAATTGAACTTGAAAACTGAGGGAAAGAGAGTTATGCCAAGAAAAAGAAAACGTTGGAAAACCACAAGTCACACCTCCAAATTCTCGTGACAAGCCATTTGAACTTGGCCAAGGACGAGGCACGAACACCTCCGAATCTTCGATTTCCACGACATTTTCCTCTTGGACGAATTCGCCCTCGGGGTTTGCTGCTGCGTGACTTTGGATGCCCAAGGGATAATCGATCTCCGAAGCACTCTTATCGAATATTATCACATGGAAAACAGAGTCCCCTTCATATTTGAAGACTATGACATGACCATGACCGATCGAGTAATGCTCCATGAACTCTCGCCACCCCCTCCACAACCAAACCACGTCATTGTCGCTCTTTTCTAGCTTCACAGGCCAGGTTGAGCCACCTGCAACCTTGAGAAGCACCAGACCCGAGAGATCTTTTCCATGTCTTCTTAAGAAGCTCTTTGGGATTCCCTGCGATGAAAACTCATGGTGAATCCATTGCACTTGTACAAAGCTAAATTTCAAGAAGCCAGAAGAAAAGCAGGGCGGGGAAAAACAGGGGAAGTGCTTGATGAACAGAATGAGTCGTGAGATCTCAACAAGACGCTGAGCGCGAAGAAAGAGACGCATGAGGGTGGAGGAAAAGTCGAATCTTTGATGAATATAGCTGATGGATATGGAACGAACTGTGAAGTGCGGACGAACTTACCAGCTTTCCAGATTCAAGGGTGTGAGAGAGTATGATCTTGAAGAAATGAGGGCGGCTTGGTGGAGTGGCGGGAGTCACCTCCTGCTCGGCGCCTTCGTCTTCTCTCCGACGACGATGGCAGCGACGGTGATGGCGGCGAAGTCGAGCCATGATAAATCTCCGGTGACAGTGACGGTCTGACTTCCGAAGAAGAAGAAGAAGAAGAAAGACAGAGTTGGCGCGTCAACTGGAAGCAAAATTGCAGAAATGATGCAACGTCAGCTTAACACGTGGCTTCTCCTGCTTTGGTGTCTTTCCTATCTTGTCAAGAGATTTCATATTTCTCCCTTTTAAGATTTTCTGACCAAGTTTACGAAAGCTTCAGGTAAAATTACAGATATGACCTATGAATTTTTAACAATTTCATCTCCCAAACTTTTAATTTGTTCATTATAAACTCTAACTATGTAAATATTTAATGCAATTCTTTAGTTTCTCAAATGACACATCGAAATTTATCTGATGATGCGAATTTTATATGTTGAGTAGGGTTTCTAAAAATAATGAATTAGTATGCGCATCTTTATATCCATCTACTTTAGAAAACGAAAAAAAATTAGGGCATGTTACGAACATTGTTTCATGACGTGGACTATTATATCATTATTTAATATGAATATTTTACTTGGATAATCAAAGTGTAAGCTTTTCCTTTGTTGTCCATTGTTCTAACTTTAACATCAGAAGACATTTCGGCTAGAAAATATTTTGTGCTAGGTATTCTTCACTCACGCCCACTTAAAAATTGACATGTGTCCACTAATGTATAAATAAATTTTCGTTTAGAAATATATTCAGCCATTGAATATAGAGATAGCTTCTTTGCTTCGTTGCCTAGTGAGATTTGCTCGTCGTTGGTCATCGTTGGCGTGGATTGTCCAAGTTGAATCACCCCCATCCTCTTTGTCATCACTTGCGGCCATGGAGGAGCTGCCACCGCCGTCTCCAGATATGGAAGTTCGCAAGCTAGATGTGCAGACGCAACTCCACATTTGGACCAACGGAGTCCACACCGGTGGTGCCATGGACCAACAAAGCTTGTGGCCATGGGCAGGCTAGATAAGAACAGGCAACGAGCAGGACGACCGCGGGATGGCGACGGCTTGGCTCGAATGCGTAGGACATGGCGCTCGTGACTCCTCCTATTGCGACCGCGTTGGGAAAGTGCTCCGCCAACGGCGACGGTGGGAGAAGCACGAAGATTGGACTCAGAGGGCTCTGATGGAGGAGGAACAAGAGAGAAAGCTAGCTGTAGAGAGAGAGAGAGAGAAATGTTACATATTTAGTTTATTAAGTAATATCACATCAGCTATTAGAAGTGGTATCGTGAATGCATATCAACTTGCGAGCGGATACGAGTGTAACAATCATCGAATATTTTTTTCAATCCAATACATTTTGTCAACTTGAATTAACGGAAGGATAATATCGAATATTTGTAGTCTTGAATTAATTGAACATTAGTAAACAGTTCATGTGAAACATTTTCAAAGTTTAAAGACGACCTTACATATTAAATCAAAATTTAAAAATCAATTGTGTGTCGTTTTTCGTGAAATCTATTACATCTAGAAGAAATTACACTGAACAGTCAAAACTTTTATGACGCACGGTTGCTCATGAAATTTTTATCGTTACCCAAAGTTAAACTCGGTGTCAAAAAGAATATCTCTGAGATAGCCGCAAGAACCAATGCAAAAGTGAACAATTTCTTTATCAAAATATGTAGAACTTACAAATAATTTTAGATTGAAAACTATAATTATAATGAAAGAAAAATTAAAAAGAAGGTAAAACCCCTTTACTTTTAATTTTATTAATGCTCGTGCTGATTTTTAGTTGGTTTATTATTTCCTTTTAGTTTTATTTTCTCTCAATTGGCCGTGTACATATCTGTTAAATAAAGTGCCCACGAAACATTTGTTATTTAGGTTCCTATGTATTTACGTGTTTTTAACTCTCAAAATAAAGTAACTAATATCACATCCAATGATAATGATCTTTCCAAGTAAAATGTCTTATCCTTCTTTTAATTAATTACATCAACAGAAGTCCTAATCGTGAAAGTGCAATCGACTTTTGATTTCAAAAAGTACAATCAAGTTCTAAAACTTATCAAATTAATATAATCAAGTATATATATTAATTCTGTTCAATTTAATTGACAAAAAAAATTATTATTGGGTTTTTTATAATAAAAAAAATTGAAAAGAATGGTGCCAACGTGTCAATCACGTTAGTCATTTTAGATGACAATAATTAAAGAAATTATAAGGCTGCGTTTGGTCCGGATAAAACACGGGATACAATATGTTTTATCCTATCCTGTGTTTGGCAGTTATCCAAGACATGATAAAAGGAGGGAGATAAAGCTATCCTAGATGAGGGGTGGGATAGAGCCGAATAGAATTTCTCTTATTCATCGCTCAAGCCACCCTTTATCCGCCTCTCCGCCACGCCCAGCTGTTTCATCGGTGGCGGCGGGCCTCCTCACTATAGATGGGGTGCCTCACCAAAAGTGGGCCGCCACTCCGACGGCACTGAAAATACTCGAGAAAAAAAAAAGTGGAAGTCCCACAACGACGAGAATGAGCCAAGGAAGCTACCTCCGCCAACGAAGCTACTTCCCGTGGGCGAGCCCCTGAACCACTACGATGAGCGGCAACAAGTTGCTTTCTCTGTCCCGACGTCACTGCCCTGACTCGCGAAGTCCCACAACAACGGCGAGAAGCTGCTTCCACACCTTCTGCCTCAAGATCGAGGAAGCCCGGCTACACTCAAATTGAGCCAGAAGCCTGTCAATTCCCTTGGCGATCTCGTCCCTTTTCAGCAACGAAGTCAGCTCCTCGTTCCTCACTTTGTTTCATCTCTTCCGCATTATTTGACACATCTTTTGTTTTCCTACATCATGTTTTTCACTCAACGAGACATTTACACACCTTTTTTCCTGATCTGACCATGATAATCATTTCGTGGCCTTTGAGGGTCCATTTATTTCTTTTTACTGGGCATAAAACTGCTTATTTTGAACTTCTTGCGGTTGATCGGGATTTTACCGGCCAACAATCTCTCTTGCTAGGCAATAATAGAGAACGTTGATCGGTTTCTTCCCTATTAACATGTAGGATCACAATTCATTTGTTGGGAAAAAGATTGGCGTCGGTATGTGATCAATAATGCACTGGAATAGAACTATCAGGATTTAGTTCAACGACTAAATTCTATACTGCACTACAGCAACACTCGATTAATTTTTCGTTCTCCCATGAATTCACAATGCAGGTGTACTGTGGGGACCTGCAAAAGAGAGTGGGCATTGCTGCGGGCATACGCATCCTGATCCAGAACAAGCCGGAGAAGAAAAAGCTACCTTCACGAGGCCATCTTCAGCTTCTACTTCGGGTACTACGGCTTCATCGTGCTCTGAGGCCTTTACCAGACCTACGAGGACACGTACCTGGCCATGATCCGTCGGTCCCGTGGCGATTTCCGAAGTGCAACACGAACTCCGACCCAACTAGCAGCTGAAGATCCGCTACGTCGACTCCGAAGAAAAGCTTCTGGATGGTACAAGTCAAGAATCATTATATTGATATCCAGTTTTTACCCAACAATAGATATGATAGAATATAAAGATATTTGACTTTGAATCCGCAGTTCATCAAACGGGAGTTATGATATGATCAAATCTCTAGATTTCTTATCATATCATGTCATGTTCTATCTTGACTAAAACTCCAAATAACCAAACACGGCCTAAAGAAAAACTGAAAAGAGGCACTCAGAGGTGCACCTCGAATGGAAAGGTCCTCGTGGCCATAGCTCCAGCTTCATGAAGCTTGTCCATGGCACTCGAGCTTCGTCGACGTCGCTCAAGTTTCGTTGAACTAGCCGTGGCCGCTCCAACTTCTAAGCTTTAGCGAGCTAAGGCAATAGCCGTCGAAGTTTCTCAAGCCTCCAACACTAGCCAATCCTACTTCTTCGAGCTCACTCTGGCTTCCAAACATCTTCAATCTCATGCCCATGGCAACCTCCAAATTGATATATGTCTCCTCTTTATCGCAACACGATAAGCCTTTCTCTTGAGATTTGTCAAAAAATTTCTCAACTCAATGCAATTTTTTCAATTCAATCCTAAATATTTTTATCAATTCAGTCTTAATTTCTTTACATTTGTGCTAATTCAATCAATTTGGCTAGTCGGGGATGTGAACATTTTTTTTATAATGATTTTGCAATATTAAAAAAAATAATGATTTGTTTTCTTTTCTTTAGATTTTTTTCTCCAACACATAGGGTTGGCAAGGGCCAGGAAGTCCTCGCCGGCATGAGGCGAGGGCCACAACATCCTCGCCTGGATAGATGACACCCTCAACGGCCCTAATGTTTGGGGGCAAAAAACTAAGGAAGAGAAAAAGAAAAAAGAAAAAAATCACAAAAAATTAAAAAAAAATTATTAAAATACTATTAAAACAAGTCGACATCGGGCCGATAGAGCCACATCAGCACCGGCCAGCTAAATGGACTGAATTTCCATGAATGCAAAAGGTTTAAAATTGAATTGATAAAAAAATAAAAATTTAAAATTGAATTAACATAGTTGCAATAGATTGAGGATTTTTTTTCGTAATTTTTTCCCTTTCTTTTTTCTTCACTTGTTTGTTTCTGTGGAGCTGATGCTCTTGGCAACTTAGGAATGTAGTGATGAATAAATAGTGTATTACCAAAAAAAAAAGTCCTAAATAGAGAGTGAAAGAAGAAGATGAACACCAAATTGGTTTCCCTTGCACAACAAAAATTGCAATAACAAATAATTAGTTTTATAAGAAGAAGATGAACTTTACAACAGAATTACTTCTATTTAACGTTGAACTAAAAAAGATGAACAATAATTGTTTTGTGAAGGTCTAAACGTTGAATAGTCGTTATTAATTATGCAACTTTATTTAGTTAATGAAGGGAAGATGAGCAGTAAATTTCCTTGGATTTTTATGAACTATTTTTTTTTCTTTTTTATGTAGTTTTTTTGTCCTTTTATTTTAATTTTCAAGTTTTTTTCCTGAAGTGATTGCTGCCACGTGTTTTAAGAAATTAGTAAAAAAATCACATCAATATATTCCGTTAATCGAATTAGATGGAATCAATTGCGCAATTTAATCACTTTAATTATTTATATTTTTTAAAATTTGATTGCACTTTCTGAACATCTTAAAACTTAATTGTACTTTTTCAATAAACTTTTAGGATTATTTTTTCAATAAACCTAATTGTGTTTTTTTCAAATTCTATATTTTAAAACTTGATTGTTCTTTTCCAATAAAACTTTCTTACCTCACCTCAATAAATTCCACATAAGAGCATCCAAATTCCAATACTGCATTTTCCTACACACCTACGGGCATTGTAATTTGTGACGAGACAGTGACTTGAAGAAATATTAAAGAACGAAGAGGAACAAAAAAAAAGAGAAGACATATCGTCACTTTCGTCTCTGCTTTACCTTTTAAGCTTTCTTGTTAATTTTTTCTTTGGAGACCAAAGGAAATGCTGTTTTTACTTTCTAGTAGAGGTGGTAATATGGGTCACAAACCCATATTTATATAAAATTGATCAAATATGGATTATTAATTTTAAAATGGTTCACTAAAAATGAGTCAACAATGGATTACACTTAAATCAATTTTCGACCCATATTGACTCACTTTCGACCCAAAAGGACAACATCCTTTCACAAGTTACAAATGGTCCTGGGACCGGGGCCGAGGCCGGGTCCCGGGCCGGGGCCGTGACCAGGACCGTGGCCGGGTCCCGAGGGCGGGGGCGGGGGCGGGGCCGAGTTCGTGACGAAGGCCAGGTCCGGGGCCGGGGTAGGGGCCGAGGCAGGGTCTCGGAGCCGGGGGCTGGGCCGAGGCCCGGATCGGGTCCCGGGGTCGTGACCTGGACCGGGGCCGGGTCCCGAGGCCGTGATCGGGTCCCGGGGCAGGGTCGGTGGCCGGGGCCGGGACCGGGTTCGGGCCGAGACCGGGTTTGGGCCGGGGCCGGGGTCAGGGCCGAGGCCGGGACTGAGTCCGGGGGCCGGGCCGGGGCAGGGGCCGTGACGGTGGCGGGGGCCGGGGTCGGGTCCCGGAGCCGGGGGCCGAGGCAGAGGCCGGGACCGGGTCCCGAGGCCGGGGCTGTGACCGGGACAGGGGGCAGGGCCGAGGGCCGTGATCGAGGCCTAGTGGAGGGGCCGAGGTCGGAGGCCGTGACCGAGGCCTAGTCGAGGGGCCGGGGCCTGTTCCCGGGGCCGGGGGCCGGGTGCCGAGGTCGGGGCCGAGGCCGAGGGCCGGGGCCGAGTCCAGGGATCGTGACCGTGACCAGGGCCGGGGCCTGGTCCCAGGGGCGGGGTCGGGGTCGGGGTCGGGGTCGAGTCTCGAGGGTCGGGGCCTTGTCCCGGACCCGGGTCTGTGTCCGGGACCCGGGTCCGTGTCCGGGGCTCGGGTTCGGGTCTCGGGGCCGGGGCCGGGTCACAAGGCCTGGTTCGGGTTCGGAGGCCAGGGTCGGGTCCGGTGCCGGGGCCGATGGACCAGGATCGAGATCGGGGTCGGTGTCGGGGCTAGGGATCTAGGACGGGGCCTGGGCAAGGGCCAGGGATGGGGTCGGTGTATGGATCGGGGTCGGGAAGTATTTTGGTAATATTATTTTCTTAAAATATTGTTGTGTTTTAATAATATTGGTCAAAACGGGTCGGGTCGAGTTTGGGTGATTAAATATGGGTCAGATGGATCAATATGGGTCGGACCATATTCGACCCGACCAAACCCTTCCATTTGCCACCTCTACTTTCTAGAAGATCCTCTCTGCTGCTAAGGACCGCAGTCATTAAGCTCGTTTGCGCAAGTAGAGAAAGGGGAGAAATGAAATTTGGACAAACTTTGAAATCTCACATTCTCTCGATCACACAAAGCTTTCAATTTTCTCCTTCTTTTTCAAGCAAATTTCCTTTCTCACCGGATCAACCACTACACCTCCCATCTCCGACCGCATAATGCCAGCGCTGGCATCGCTCGTCTCTCTCTATCTCTATCTTCGCGCATGTGTGTATATGTGTTCAGTAGCGCCCCTGGCCTCAAGTTCACTATGCTCTCTAAGGTCGCCCAAAGGTTCAATGAACATTCGTGGTAGTCACTATGAACATATAATTATACATCATACTTTGAATAATATTTTGATCGAAAATGTCAAACCTTGATAAAAAGTACGACCGAGCGGCACAATTAAGTTGCACACTGAAAGAGCTCTCCAATGGCACTTGATTTGCCAAATTAGACAACTAGATCTCTAGATATTGCGACTTTTAATCATTTCGAAATAAAACGAAACCAGACAGGTTACAATTTTGATAGATCGACGTGATTCGTAAGCTTTTCAATTTCTAGAGAATTGCATTAATTGGAGCTTTCTCGGGCGAGTTATTGTGATATTTCCACATGGTTGATTTGTGCAGCTCGATTCACAAAAACCTGCACTCTCGACACACATTCAGAAATCGGACTGCATTTATGAAATTTTTGAGTTGCTAGCTTTTTGGTGAGCATGAGCATGAAATTACCTTCATCTGACGTCAATCATAATATTTGTCCTCCATTAATATTTGATCAAACTTTAATTAAAAATATATATTTGCCATCCTTATGCTTTCACGCTTTTTTCTAATTCAGTCTCAGTTTTTTTTTAATTTGTCTAATCAATTAGTTTTGCTTTAAATTTTTTCTAGTCTCCTACACCAAATCCAACTAGGCAAATAGTGTGGCTGTTGGACAACGTATTATGTGACGGGAGTTCTAACAATATATTGCATGTAATGCTAACGGAAGGTGAATTTGTGTTAGGAGTACCAATTTGAGATTTTCAGTGAGGCCAAAATTATTTTAGGATAAATGTGTGAAGAGAGTACTAGTTTGTGATTTTTTTGTGTGAGATGAATAGTAATTTAGAATGAATGACTCATGGGGTACCATGAAATTTTTAACTTAAGTTTGCATATCTGTGTAGTATATTTTAGATTTCGTGTTATTCTTCATAAAATAGGTAAAGGTCATGCTGTTTTTTTTTCCTCTAAATAATGGAAATCGCTTAGAAAGAACAGCCGATCTTGAGTCTCAAAATGATAGTTACTATGGCAAATTGCTTCACATGCATTCTAAAATTTGTACAAGATTTATCCAATTCAAATTACAATTTTTTCCTTGGTAGTGCTAATATAAAATGTGATTTTGATTCTCACATTCTAAAAATTTACTAATTTTATGGACTTCGCAGGCCAAATATTGATGAGACCCACATATGCAAATAATATGATTGATATTTTTTCCGTGATTTTCCAATTATTGAATTAAACTCATCACCTTATATGATTAGATCAGGTTCAATCCCTCCAAAACTAGGATAACAATGAAATTTCATTAATTAACCTCCCTTTAAAAGCCTTGCAAAGCACTCACTTTAACGTTACCCAAAGAAGCACGACTTCCCCAAAAGGGCAAGACACATCCGACGGCTCCGGTTCCTCCTCTCAGTGATGAACATGTTTGTGTGCGCGGCTACTTGCAAGATATTGTCCGCTTTGGGCTTTGCAACCCGCACGGTTTTGCTTTCCGAGCACTCAGCCCGGAAAACGCGTCTTGCTAGTGAAAGGGAGCCCAAGGCTTATAAGCCTATCCCAAGACCTCCCCCTAGGCAATGTGGGACTCTTGCTAGTGAAAGGGAGCCCAAGGCTTATAAGCCTATCCCAAGACCTCCCCCTAGGCAATGTGAGACTAAGGGGAGGGATATCACAATCTCCCCCCCCCCTTCGGACACAACGTCCCCGTTGTGCCCGCCGCCCGCGGACTCCGCTCCGACCGCATAGCAATGTGGGACTCTTGCTAGTGAAAGGGAGCCCAAGGCTTATAAGCCTATCCCAAGACCTCCCCCTAGGCAATGTGAGACTAAGGGGAGGGATATCACAATCTCCCCCCCTTCGGACACAACGTCCCCGTTGTGCCCGCCGCCCGCGGACTCCGCCGCTGTCCACACATGCGGTCGGGGGTCCGCTCTGATACCAACTGTAACAGCCCGGGCCCACCGCGCACCGCTGCGCGGCTACTTGCAAGATATTGTCCGCTTTGGGCTTTGCAACCCGCACGGTTTTGCTTTCCGAGCACTCAGCCCGGAAAACGCGTCTTGCTAGTGAAAGGGAGCCCAAGGCTTATAAGCCTATCCCAAGACCTCCCCCTAGGCAATGTGGGACTAAGGGGAGGGATATCACATTAGTGATCCACTCCTTTATACTTCACCCATCGATGAGTTCTATTATAGTGGCTCTCATATTTGAAAATATTTTATCGAGACAGGATAAGGCGTTCGATGATAGCTTCTCTTCTTTTTTATTTTTCATGAATTTTCTCGTATAGGGCTTTCTCGTGGGGAACTTATATAAGGAGTATCGCGCTACGTATTGTCATATGAGATTCTAATGCTAACATGACATTAATCATTTTGAGCAACTTATATAAGGAAATGATGCTTTGACCAACTATTTCATTTATTCTTACTACGTACAAGTAATTTATGTGTTTTAGATTAGTAAGCGTACTTGTATACTAATATAAAACAATATGTTGACGTCAGGCAGGAAACTTCTTTGACACAAAAGAGGGTAAAACTAAAAGGAAATAATGAAGAGAGAGGACCAAAGTGGTAAGAACGATAAATAGGTAATGAAATAAGTGGAATTTGTAAGAAATGAATTCATTTAACAAATATGATCAATAACTTACATATTGAAATCCTTATCATGTCTCATATGCATTTTAATTTAATAAACATGCTTGCGTAGCAATAGAACATCATGTTATCATGTAGTTAGGAAACTTTAAAACAAAAGAGATAATTAGAATAACGAAACAACGAAAAAAAGAGGAACAAGTGAGTGAAGCTTGCAAGAAACGTACTCCTTTCACAAGAATGTTCAATCTCTTACAAATTGGAAGCTTATGCATCAACCTTCGAAAGGCACATCTAGAAAGACACAGTTATCATATATTTCACTAGCAAAAGCGAATACACATTGTGAATACTTCATGGCCATCGGCTTGGATCGGGTCAAGTCAGCTTTGACCGATTCTCTTCATTTTCGTACCAATGGGGTGCGTACGTTTTAAAAAGCGGACATCCTCTGGTGGGGATCGTTCCTTCAGGGCACATCGGACCAAGAGGGATCGATCTTCCAGGGCACTCTCCATCAGTCGCGCCTTCGGATGATTCTACCTCATTTAACCCCTGGCTTGAGTTCGGTTTCAGCTGTAAAGTATCCAACACGAAAGTTTCCGAGCTCTTGTTAGATCATCAAAGAAAAGAGCCATTTAACTCGCTCATCTTCCTTAAAAAACTGAAACTACTTTTGCTCAGGATGGCTAATATGATGGCCTAGCCCTCCTCAAAGCATCTCATGCTGTCATCCGCCTATCTACGTCTAAACTGGGTTAATCTTTGTGTGTTTCGGCTTGATTTTGAGCTTGGTTTATTCTAAGAGTCAAGATGGTGGTGATGGATTCGGCTTTTGTTAGCCCAACTAAGTGCTAAAAAACATAACCGTAAACAGGAAAATCAACGGATAACATCAGGAATTTCTTTGTGTCAGCGAAAATTTTGACTTCCCTTGCAATGGTACAGGATGGCCTTCAATAGTATGTTGTCCCATAAGGTTGAATGGTTTAACCGCATTTAGGTTGCTCATCTGGTTCGGTCTCCATTACATTTCAACATCATTGGTCCCAAATTAAACTGCATTCAGTAATACCTCTATGATGCGATCCCTCAGAAGTGGATTATAAAAGGCAGGTGGCTCGGAGATGTCGACGCAAAGGCTCGTTGCACTTGTATTGGGACACTGAAGAAACATTGGGTATACTATTATGCAGACTAAGGTGGTAGAATCTCACAGAAATAACCGCGACAACAGCAGACAGGTCTAAGAATTACCTCTGTGATTTTCACTGTTCCTTCAGGGTTAGCTAACTTTTTGTCTTCCTCCAGCACAAGGATTCTTGCTTCGTTGCTCAGCATATCCATCTCTACTCCCAACAGAAATAGCTAAGTTTCAGTATGATTCAAATTTGCCATTGCAAAATAGTAATGCCGAAATTAAGATAAATAAAATTCTTCAACCTACATTTGTACAGTGCTTCACTCAACGATCATACCTTGATTAAATCATCACCAATCTTCACTAGGTAAAGGAATACAGAGGGAGGCCATTGGGGGATGTGTTGGATTTCAATCAAATGGGGAATAAAAATCTTTCATAATGAAACAGACCAACTTATAACCAGTATGTTATATTAACATGATGGTGCATTCTATAGCCAGCCAGATATTGAGATTGGCTCTGTCATTACAAAATTGTATGCAGAATGGTTCTGACGTTACAAAATTAAAAGCATAATGGCTATGTTGTTATAGCTTTTGCCGTTATAGAATTAAAGCACAACGGCTTTGCTGTTATGGTTCTACTCTTACAGAATTAAATTTATAACGATAGATTTATTCAGTCGTTATTCCTTTGCTTCAAGCCTATAAATATATGGCTTCCCATTCTGTTTTGATAGAGATACGACTAGAACGACAATGAAAACTCTTAATATCCTGCCAACCATTGTATCCCGGGGAACAGATGTTCACGAAACCTTAAAACACGTACGAGATGAGATGAATCTATCTTACGAAAACCGTGTCATACACATGTCTCGGTATTTATTTGTATTGATTTCACTTGGATAGGGATGGAGCAGCTTGTCGAGGATATCCGAGTGAATGGCTAGTCCCGACCTGATTACCGCCTTTTACTTATGTTTTTTCTACTCCTCTTTTTCCCGATTCCGCGTTACTCCACCACTGAGATGCCCCTCGATCACTCTTGAAGAAAAGTATCATGTCATATGGTTTCCAATACAAACCAAATCAACCGGGGAATTGAGGCGAGATTCAGATAGCGATCGTAATCCGAACTAGGGAATGTGGCAACGATGGATTAGGCTCAAAGATTGTACCAGTTTTTTCATAACTAGCCTAAAGTTTCACTTCAAACAACGTAAATCAAGTACCTACCTGCACTATTGAAAATGTGGACTCTGAACACAACATCATGCCTATCAATTAGCTCGAACACGCAGACATTCCTACGTGCAAGCGAGTTTCTCTCACAAATGCGTCCCAACCAGAAGAGAACATCGCCCCCCAGACTGAATGCGGATAACTCCTAAGCTTCACTGGCCACGATCTGTCTGAATGCCTAAGAGTCGTGATTTCCTTGATTTCCAGAATATGCTGCATGACGAACCTACGAGGAACACACTGCCCAAGCACATGTTTGAACAACCCATGCTTGGTAAAGAAAGAACCCAGCAAGCAAAATATGAATTGATACAGGAGTCAACAATCTTAACAGGAAAAAGTCAAAGTTTCTGCTCATATAACTTTCCCTTTTATACAAATAGCGAAGAACATATCCGAGGAAAACACTATGTAGTTTCCTACAGAAATCCAATCAGCTTAGGAAAAAAAGCCAGAATAGTGACGAATTAAGGTCTAGATCTTACCACGTTATGCTTAATACAAGATGGCCGCATCACCACCTTGAAAAAAGGATAGCCTGAGTCAAATTCTCTAGCCAATTCGAAACTAGAGAGAGGCCATGAACTTGTAGAATCACCAAAAACCAGCTTGGTATGGCTATCTTTTCTTTTAGACTGTCCGACCCCATCTGTTCTTTAAACAAAATGAAATATTTAGATTAAGCCAATTTGCACTTTTCTTCAGTTGATTTACTGAACATATTTAGCGCAGAATGGAAGAAAACACCGTCATGGAAATCAAGATCTCGATAAGTTGACCAAACGAAAAATTTGCTTCTCTTCACTTCAGACGTTGTGACTACTTAACCACAATAAGCATGGCTGTGATCATTATGTTATCAGTCAACATAAACAAGCTTATCATAAAGTTCTCGAGTGCATGAAATAGAACTAACAAAGCAGAGAGCGCTGTCAGAAGAAATATCACTCATAAAACGGCAAGTCACACCTTCGAGATCTTGAGACGAGCAGCTTGGACTCGGGGGAGAACATGATGAATGAGGTTCGACACTCATTTGTTGACGAGGAGCGGAATCCACCGAATCTTCAATTTCTACCACATCCTCCCATCTGGCAATATAAATCCACTCGCAATGTTCGATATGCTGCTTGACAAGTAACTGATCTCTGAAGCGCTATAATCAAATATTATCACGCGAAAAGTGGAGTTCCCTTTATATTTGAAAACTGTGAGGTGACCTTCACCAATGGAGTAATGCTGCATAAATTCTCGCCACCCTTTCCACAACCAAACCGCGTCCTCATTTTCCTTTTCTATTCCTATAGTCCAAGTCGAACTGCCGGGAACCTTGAGTAGCGCCAAACTTGAGAGATCCTTTCCATATCTTGCTAAGAATTTTTTCGGAATTTCCTATGAAGGAAAACTCAAAAGTCATTGCAGGTAAGAAAAGGTGGAGCACCGAGCAAATTTTAAGTTCTGCAACAGGGCGATGAAAGATCGGTTTGCACAGAAGCAGGGTGTAAGCGGGCAAGTAGGGATTGAGTTCTAGTCATAGCTGCTTCATTTGACGAGAGATAAGCTAGAGAGACCCAGCATCTTTGTCCCCACTATCCTTAGCCAACCAATCCTCAGTTCCAAGTTAAAGAACTGATTTTTATCTATAATGATTCAAAATAAAACACTTTTTCTTCAGGGTTTTTGTTCTTTCTTTCTTTTTGTACTGTTCGGAAATGTGGAACTTACGAGCTTCCCAGATTGAAGGGTGTCGGAAAGAATGAACCTGAAGAAGTGAGGACTCTCAAGACGACGTCCAGTGGCGACATCTGGCTGGAGACCTTCATTTTCTCTCGGGCGACGACGACCGCAAGCCATGTCCGTTGTGTCACAGGAGAAAGGGGTCGCTCAAGGAGAAGGAGGAGGAGAAGGAGCAGGTGGTTCGTGCGATTTGCCTTGTGTTCTTTTGTGTTCTTCAGACGCAACCTTCTCATAAAACTTTCTAGCCGTAGTTTAAAAAAAAAAATTTAAATAAGGACCCAAACTACTCTCAATTTTTTCAAATAAAAATTCGAATTGATCTTTATTTTAAATAAAGATCTAAAGTGACAGAATAATTTTAAATAAAGGTAGGAAGTGATCATATAAATTATAATCTCACAAAAAATCTAATATCAGCATTATTTTCATCATTTATTTTCTAAAATATGGAAAGCAAGAAAAAGTTAAGAAAAAATAATAATGCGAAATATTGCGCCACCATCAACGAGGTGTCGACTATGGCCGACGGGGTCACTGGTGCCTCGATAAGGGCTAGCAACCTCGCCAACCAAAGTAGATGCTATCCGGAATATGGAGAGGGCCACGGCCCTTGGCCATACCTAAGCGAGAGCCGATGACCCACTCGCGATTCTCTCTTGATTATGTTTACTTTCTCTTTCTTGATTAAAAAATAGAAAAGACAAAAAAAAAATAAAGACAAAAAAAAGTAAATGAAAAAAATGCCTTTGAGGTCGATCATTTTCTTAGATTAGATGGCCACTTTGAGGTTCAATTCAGATCTTTATTTGAAACAATATCCACTTCATGCACGATTTTTTGTGCTCCAAATAAAAAAAATTCCAAAACAAAAACATCATGCACAATTATTTTCAAGTCAATTACATGAGAGCTCCAATCGTAAGATGTGGCATTCTGTGGAGCCTACCCTTTGGATTTGGCGCATAAGGATACCTGAATAACGCAGACATAATTTGGTGCATGTGACGATGAGCGAGATCATTCAGTAATGCTCCATGAACAGTCATATGATGCTGTTTTAATAACCAACACTGCCAAAAACTTCAACACTGACAAGATCGCGAGTAACTTCTTCGTAGATAGGAGGAGGCATGAACAAGTGTTAGCTAATTAGTTTCTCAGAGTTCCTCGCGGCGATGTAATCGGCGCAAAGCGCAACACTTCTGTTGTTCATCTCAATCGATGCAAATCACCCCTTCATTCGCACTGCTCAAGATGGAGACTCTGAACGCCATATTGTCCTTATCGATGAGCTCGAACACGCAGACATCTCCTTTGCCTAAGCAAACTTCCCTTCTGAACGCTGACCAACCGGAAGTCAAGCATGCAATGCGGAAGCGCCGGTAGCCACAAAGCTTCACCTCCCACGATCTGCCAGAACTAACAAGAGTCGCCATTCGCTGGCCTTCCCGAATGTATGTCTTTATGAACTCCCAAGGAAGGCTCTGCTCACATAGTAGTTTGATGACCAACCAATGTATGATTGAAAACGAGCATAACATAAGCAAGCAAATTCATGAGCAAAGCATAGAAGATAGCTCTGGCTTACCAATTTTCTGCTGAAACGATTTGGTACCATCACAACATGGAAAAACGGATGCTCTGATTCAAATTTGCTAACTTTTTCAAAAGCAGTGATGGGACTCGGACATGGAGGAGAACCG
Source organism: Rhodomyrtus psidioides (assembly GCA_021437785.1). Lineage (NCBI taxonomy): Eukaryota > Viridiplantae > Streptophyta > Magnoliopsida > Myrtales > Myrtaceae > Rhodomyrtus > Rhodomyrtus psidioides. The sequence continues at coordinate 11,932,961 of JAILYB010000003.1, read as the reverse complement.
TGAAAAGCTGGCTCCGAAGAGCTCTCTCGGCATTGAGACTGTTCGATTTTGATCCGACCTGCATTACAAAGAGGGGGATTGTCATAAGCACCGGTTTGTAAATTTTCACAAACGGACAGTGAAAGAATTCAACATGGATCACAACGTCATCGGTTTCATGCTCTTCCCAGAAGATATAACCAAGCAGAATTCGCACCTCCCAAGTGATTTATCTCATCAATCAACAAAAGAACGGCTTCTTAGAAGGTTCTTTCTAGGATTTGAATGCAGATTAAGAATGAAAATAATGTCAGCAGTGTTGGAATATATAAATATTAAACCACGCATTCTTCTAACAGCTTAAGCTTTTAGAGCAGTTGGCAAGTGGTCCCACCAAATTTTACATGGTATTAGAGCAGGAGGTCTTGAGTTCAAATCTTTCCAAGCCCCTATTTGCCTCTCCAATTAATTTGTCCACGCTTAGTACTAGGCAAAAGACCAGACTAAGCGTGAGGGGGAGTGTTGGAATATATAAATATTAAACCACGCATTCTTCTAACAGCTTAAGCTTTTAGAGCACTTGGCAAGTGGTCCCACCAAATCTAATAAGCAGAAACATAACTTATAAAGCAACAAGAGACGGACATCTCCAAATTTAGAATTGGATGTGGCGCCATCAGCAACAGTGACTGTGCATTTGAATTACTATGAAGCTTCACAAACCATACAAAAAATTCATCATCCTCAAGGGCTAATAATTAAGAAAGAAAAAATAGAAAAAAAAGTGCACTTTTTATGGATTCAGCAAAATACTGAACTGAACAAAAGACTCATAATTAGGAATACTGAATTCCTAGGTGATATAGGCGGCTCAAAGCGACACTTGTAGTGTTCATCTCAAGCAACATAAATCAGGTCCTTACCATCACTTCTGAATATGGAGACTCGGAACACGATGTCATCCCTATCAATGAGCTCGAACACGCCGACATCTCTTAATCGAAGACCAGTTTCTCTCACGAATAAGGACCAACCAGTGGAGAGAAACGCCATTCCTCTGTGATTGTAGCTCCTCAGCTTCACTTGCCACGATCTGTCTGAGTACATAAGAGTCGCAACTTGCTTGTTCTTCTGAACATGTTTCCTGAAGAATCTCCAAGGAATGCCCTGCCCAGTAGGTTTTTAACAACTAGTATATGATTAAGAAAGGTGACAGAAAAAGGACACACTCATGAGAGAAACGTGAACCATATGTAGATTTACGATAAAAATCGCTAGTTTCAGGAGTTTTAATTAACCGTTTTACTTGTCAACAGAAGTTATCAATCACAACAACTTAACCTGCAATTTTGCGTCTAAATGTCAAAATATATGCCATTGGGACCTGGACATAATTGAAGTCATCAATTTTGAGAAGTATGGATGCGATTCATATTTGAATTTGACTCAAACCATGAACACTTTAGGGATAATAACAAGTCATATGGTTTCCACACCACTTGGTAAACACTAGAATACAAGACAAAATACAAACTGAGATCACGTTCAAATTCAATGTCTGCCACGGAGGAATAGAGCTCGGGATCTTACCAAAGATTTGCGGACATGAGAAGGCCGCATCACCACTTTGAAAAAGGGGCTGTCCGATTCAAATCCCTTAGCTTTTTCATGAGCAGATACCAGGCTCAGACATGGAGAAAAGTGAAAAGCTGGATCGGAAGAGCTCTCTCGACGTTGAGACTGTTCGATTTCGATCCGACCTGCACTCCAAAGAGGAGAATTCTCATAAGCAACAGTATGAACTTTTCATGAATTCACAGGTGGAAGAATTTAACATGGATTGGAAATCAATATGCATGATCATTTTCACGCTCTTCCCAGAAGTAGAACCAAGTGAATTTCGCACCTCCCAAATTATTATCCCATCAATTAACAAAGAGACAGCTTCTTGAATGGTTATTTTGGGATTTGAAAACAGTTTAAGAAAAGAAAGAATGTCGGCAGAAACATAACTTATAAAAGAACAACTGACTGAAACCTTCAAACTAGATTTGATTACAAAGAACTTCACAAAACATACGGAAAAATTCATCATCTTGGAAGGGTCATAACTAAAAAGACAAAACAAAAACAAAGTGCACTTTTTATGGATTCAGCGGTACTGAACTGGACAAAGGAGTTGTAATTAGGAATACTGAATTTCTAGGTGATTTAGACAGCTCAAAGTGACACTTCTAGTGTTCATCTCAATCAGCATAAATCAGGCCCTTACCATCACTAGTGAAAATGGAGACTCTGAACACAATGTCATCCCTATGAATAAGCTCAAACACGCAGACATCACTTAAACGAAGACCAGTTCCCCTCACGAATTGGGGCCAACCAGCAGAGAGAAATGCTATTCCTCGGTGTTCATAGCTCCTCAGCTTCACTTGCCACAATCTGTCTGAGTACCTAAGAGTCACAACTTGCTTGTTCGTTTGAACATGTTTCCTGAAGAATTCACAAGGAACCGCCTGCCAAGTAGGTGTTTGAACAATGGAAATATGATCAAGAAAGGTGATTGAACAAGGATATACTCATGAAAGAAACATGCACCAGATGTGGATTTTGTAATAAATAAAAAAAATTTGCTAGTTTCAGGAGTTTTAATCAACCGTTTTTACTTGTCAACGAAAGTTATCAATCATAACCACTTAACCTGCAATTTTGCATCTAAAAAAAAGAGCACATGCTCCTGGACGAAAACTGAAGCCATCAATTTTTGCGACTAGATATAAGTATGATTCATATTTGGATTTGACTGGTACCATGAAAATATCAAGAAGAATAACATTTCATATGGTTTACTACCCAAACTTATCAACTTGGTAAACACTACAACATAAGACAAAATACAAACAGCGATCAAATATGACTCAATGCATGCCACCGATAACGGGATCTTACCAATTTATTCCAAACATAAGAAGGCCGTATCACCACTTTGAAAAAGGGATGGTCTGATTCAAATCCCCTAGCTTTTTCAAGAGCAGAGACTGGGCTCGGACATGGAGTACCATGAAAAGCTGGCTCCGAAGAGCTCTCTCGGCGTTGAGACTGTTCGATTTCGATCCGACCTGCATTACAAAGAGGAGAATTCTCGTAAGCACCAGTATGAACTTTTCACGAATTGATGATGGAAGGATTTAATGTGGATGGCATATCAATATGTGCTCTCAGTTTCATGCTCTTCCCGGAAGATGTAACCAAGTGGATTTAACATCTCCCAAATCATTATCTTAGAAATCAACAAAGAGACAGCTTCTTAAAAGATTTTTTTAGGACTTGAAAACAGATTAAGAATAGAAAGAATGTCAGCAGAAAACATACAGAAATATTTAGATTTGAGTATGGCACTATCAACGACAGTGAATGTGCATTTGAATTACTAACAACTTCACAAAGCATACAGAAAAAATCATCATGTTGGAAGGCTCATAACTAAAAAGAAAAAACAGAAAACAAAGTGCACTTTCTATGGATTCAGCGCTACTGAACTGAACAAAGCAGTTGTAATTAGGAAAACTGTATTCCTAGGTGATTTAGACAGCTCAAAGTGAAACTTCTAGTGTTCATTTGGATCAACATAAATCAGGTCCTTACCATCATTAGTGAAAATGGAGACTTTGAACACAATGTCATCCCTATCATTGAGCTCGAACACGCAGACATCTCTTACACGAAGACCAGTTTCTCTCACGAATGAGGACCAACCGGTAGAGAGAAATATCGTTTTTCGGTGTTCATAGCTCCTCATCTTCACTTGCCATGATCTGTCTGAGTACCTAAGAGTCGCAACTTGCTTGTTCTTCTGAACATGTTTCCTGAAAAATTCCCAAGGAATGCCCTGCCCAGTAGGTTTTTAACAAGTAGTATGTGATTAAGAAAGCTGACAGAATAAAGACACACTCATGAGAGAAACATGAACCACATGTAGATTTACGATAAAAATTGCTAGTTTGAGGAGTTTTAATTATCCGCGTTACTTGTCAACTGAAGTTATCAATCATAACAGCTTAACCTGCAATTCTGCATCTACATGTCAAAATATATGCTACAGGACAAAAACTGAACCTTATAGTTTGCGAATAGATATGGATATGATTCATATTTTTTACTTAAACCATGAACACTTTAGGGAGAAAAACATGTCATGTGGCTTCCCATACAAGCTAAATCAACTTTGAAGACACTAGAACACAAGACAAAATACAAACAGCGATCAAGTTTGAACTAGATGTCTGCCACTGATGAATAGAGCACGGTATCTTACCAAATAACTCCGAACATATGCAGGTCGCATCACCAGTTTAAAAAATGGATGGTCTGATTCGAATTTGCTGGCTAATTCAAGAGCAGGGAGAGTACTTGGACCTGTAGAACCACAGAAAACCAGCTCAGGATGACTTACTCTGCAGCCAAACTGTTTGATTTTGTCTGACTTAAAAATTGAGAACTGCACTAGATTTTAAAAGTAATGTAATCCATTTTTAAAGTAAAGATAACTTGATGCAGTAATCACCACCTTCATCTTAGACATAACTAAACTAACTACATTGTTTCCATACTTTATTAAATCAACACATAAAGAAAGCATCTTAAAAATCTTCGAAGAAATTGAACTTGAAAACTGAGGGAAAGAGAGTAATGCCAAGAAAAAGAAAATGTTGGAGAACCACAAGCCACACCTCCGAATTCTCGTGACGAGACGTTTGAACTTGGCCAAGGACGAGGCACGAACCCCTCCGAATCTTCGATTTCCATAAAATTTTCCTCTTTCCGAGAGATGAATTCGCCCTCGGGGCTTGCTGCTGCGTGACTTTGGATGCTCAAGGGATAATCGATCTCCGAAGCGCTCTTATCGAATATTATCACATGGAAAGTGGAGTTCCCTTCATATTTGAAGACTATGAAATGACCATGACCTATAGAATAATGCTCCATGAACTCTCGCCACCCTCTCCACAACCAAACCACGCCATTGTCACTCTGTTCTAGCTTCACAGGCCAGGTTGAACCACCTGCAACCTTGAGAAGCACCAGACCCGAGAGATCTTTTCCATGTCTTTTTAAGAAGCTCTTTGGGATTCCCTGTGATTAAAACTCATGGTGAATCCATTGCACTTGTCCGAAGCTAAATTTCAAGACGCCAGAAGAAAAGCAGGGCGGGGAAAAACAGAGGAAATGCTTGATGAACAGAATGAGTCGTGAGATCTCAACAAGACGCCGAGCGCGAAGAAAGAGACGCGTGAGGGTGGAGGAAAAGTCGAATCTTTGATGAATTTAGCTGATGGATATGGAACGAACTGTGAAGTGTGGACAAACTTACCAGCTTTCCGGATCCGAGGGTGTGAGAGAGTATGATTTTGAAGAAATGAGGGCGGCTTGGTGGAGCGGCGGGAGTCACCTCCTGCTCGGCGCCTTCGTCTTCTCTCCGGCGACGATGGCAACGACGATGATGACGGCCAAGACGAGCCATGATCAATGTCCAGTGTCAGTGACGGTCTGACTTCCGAATAAGAAGAAGAAGAAGAAAGAGAGTTGGCGCGTCAACTGGAAGCAAAATTACAGAAATGATGCACCGTCAGCTTAACACGTGGCTTCTCCTGCTTTGGTGTCTTTCCTATCTTGTCAAGAGATTTCACATTTCGCTCTTTTAAGATTTTCTGACCCAAGATCACGAAAGCTTTAAGTAAAATTACAGAAATGACCTATGAATTTTTAACAATTTCATCCCCCAAACTTTTAATTTTTTCATTATAAACTCTAACTATAAGTCTATAAGTAAATATTTAATGCAATTCTTTAGTTTCTCAAATGACAAATCAAAATTTACCTGATGATGCGAGTTTTATATGTTGAGTTGGGTTTCTAAAAATAATGAATCAGTATGTACATCTTCATATCCATCTACCTTAGAAAACGAAAAAAAAATTAGGGCATGTTACGAACATTGTTTCATGACGTGGACTATTATATCAATCAAAGTGTAAGCTTTTCTTTTGTTGTCCATTGTCCAAACCTAACATCACAGGACATTCATTTCAGCTAGAAAATATTTTGTGCTAGGTATTCTTCACTCACGTCCACTTAAAAATTGACATGTGTCCACTAATGTAGAAATAAATTTTCGTTTAGAAATATAATCAGCCATTGAATATAGAGATAGCTTTTTTGCTTCTTTGCCTAGGGAGATTTTCTCGTCGATGGTCATCGTTGGCGTGAATTGTCCAAGCCGGATCACCCCATCCCCTTTGTCATCACTTGCGGCCATGGAGGAGCCGCCGCCGCCGTCTCTAGATATGGAAGTTCGCAAGCTAGATGTGCAGAGGCAACTCCACATTTGGACCGACGGAGTCCACACCGGCGGAGCCATGGACCAACAAAGCTTGTGGCCATGGGCAGGCTAGGTCCGACCAGGCAACGAGCAGGACGACCGCGGGATGGCGACGGCTTGGCTCGAATGCGTAGGACATGGTGCTCGTTACTCCGCCTATTGCGACGGCGGTGGGAAAGTGCTCCGCCAAGGGCGACGGTGGGAGAAGCACGAAGATTGGACTCAGAGGGCTCTGATGGAGGAGGAACAAGAGAGAAAGCTAGCTGTAGATAGAGGAGAGAGAGAGAGAGAGAGAGAGAGAGAGAGAGAGAGAGAGAGAGAGAGAGAGAGAATGTTACATATTTAGTTTATTAAGTAATTTCACATCAGCTGTTAGAAGTGATATCGTGGACGCATATCAACTTGCGAGCGGATACGAGTGTAACAATACATGCCACCTTAGTTGTTGAGACGGCAGTATATAATCATCGTATATTTTTTTCAATCCAATACATTTTGTCAATTTGAATTAACGGAAGGATAATATCGAATATTTGTAGTCTTGAATTAATTGAACATTAGTAAATACTTCATGTGAAACATTTTCAAAGTTTAAAGACAACTTTGCATATTAAATCAAAATTCAAAAATCAATTGTGTCGTTTTTCGTAAAATCTGTTACATCTAGAAGAAATTATACTGAACAATCAAAACTTTTCAGGTGACGCATGGTTGCTCATGAAATTTTTACCATTACCCAAAATTAACCTCGGTGTCGAAAAGAAGATTTCCAGAGATAGCCGCGAGAACCAATGCAAAAGTGAACAATTTCTTTATCAAAATATGTAGAACTTAAAAATAATTTTAGATTAAAAACTTTAATTGTAATGAAAGAAAAATTAAAAAGAAGGGAAAACCCCTTTATTTTTAATTTTATTAATGCTCGTGCTGATTTTTAGTTGGTTTATTATTTCCTTTTAGTTTTGTTTTCTCTCAATTGGCCGTGTATATATCTGTTAAATAAAGTGCCCACGAAACATTTGTTATTTAGGTTTCTATGTATTTACGTGTTTTTAACTCTCAAAATAAATTAACTAATATCACATCCAATGATAATGATCTTTCCAAGTAAAATGTCTTATCCTTCTTTTAATTAATTACATCAACAGAAGTCCTAATCGCGAAAGTGCAATCCACTTTTGATTTCAAAAAGTGCAATCAAGTTCTTAAACTTATCAGATTAGTATAATCAAGTCTCTATATTAATTCTGTCCAATTTAACTGACATAAAAAGTTATTATTGGGTTTTTAATTTTTTTTTTTTTGAAAAGAATGGTGCTAACGTGTCAATCACGTTAGTTAATTTAGATGACAACAATTACAAGAAGTTATAAGGCTGCATTTGGTCCGGATAAAACACGGGACATAATATGTTTTATCCTATCCTGTTTGGCAGTTATCCAAGACAGGATAAAAGGAGGGAGATAAAGCTATCCTAGGAGAGGGGTGGGATAGAGCAGAATAGGATTTTTTTTTTATCCATCGCTCAAGCCACCCATTATTCGCTTCTCCGCCACGCCCAGCTGTTTCATCGGTGGCTGCGGGCCACCTCACTATAGATGGGGTGCCTCACCAGAAGTGGGCCGCCACTACGACGGCACTGAAAATACTCGAGAAAAAAAAGAAAGTGGAAAGTCCCACAACGACGAGAATGAGCCAAGGAAGCTACCTCCGCCAATGAAGCTACTTTCCTTGGGCGAGCCACAGAACCACTACGATGAGCGGCAACAAGTTGCTTTCTCTGTCCCGACGACGTCATTGCCCTGACTCGCGAAGTCCCACAACAACGGCGATTGAGCTGCTTCCACACCTTCTGCCTCAAGATCGAGGAAGCCCAGCTACACTCAAATTGAGCTAGAAGCCTGTCAATTCCCTCGGCGATCTCGTCCCTTTTCAGCAACGAAGTCAGCTCCTCGTTCCTCACTTTGTTTCACAACGCAGGTGTACCGTGGGGACCTGCAAAAGAGAGTGGGCATTGCTGCGGGCATACGCATCCTGATCCAGAACAAGCCGGAGAAGAAAAGCTACCGCTACGAGGCCATCTTCAGCTTACACTTTGGGTACTATGGCTTCATCGTGCTCTAGGCCCTTTACGTGACCTACAAGGACTCGTACCTGGCCATGATCCGACGGGTCCAATGGCGATTTCCGATGTGCAACACGAACTCCGACCCAACTAGCAGCGGAAGATCCGCTACGTCGACTCCGAAGAAAAGCCTCTGGATGGTACAAGTCAAGAATCATTATATCGATATCCAGCTTCTACCAAACAATAAATATGATAGGATATAAAGATATTTGACTTTGAATCCGAAGTTTGTTAAACGGGAGATATGATATGATCAAATCTCTAGATTTCTTATCCTATCATGTCATGTTCTTTCTTGACTAGAAATTTGAATAACCAAGCACGGCCTAAAGAAAAACTGAAAGGAGGCACTCAGAGGTGCACCTCGAATGGAAAGGTCCTCGTGGCCATAGCTCCAGCTTCATGAAGCTTGTCCATGGCCCTTGAGCTTCGTCGACGTCGCTCAAGTTTCGTTGAACTAGCCATGGCCGCTCCAACTTCTAACCTTTAGCGAGCTAAGGCAATAGCCGTCGAAGCTTCTCAAGCCTCCAATCCTAGCCACTCCTACTTCATCGAGCTCGCTCTGGCTTCCAAACATCTTCAAGCTCACACCCATGGCAACCTCCAAATTGATGTCTGTCTCCTCTTTATCGCAACACGATAAGGCTCTTTAGAATTGTCAAAAAATTTCTAAACTCAATGCAATTTTTTCAATTCAATCCTAAATATTTTTATCAATTCAGTCTTAAATCTTTTACATTTGTGCTAATTCAATCAATTTGGCTAGTCGGGGCAGATGTGAACATTTTTTTATAATGATTTTGCAATATTAAAAAATTATGATTTCTTTTCTTTTCTTTAGATTTTTTTTCTCCAACACATAGGGTTGGCAAGGGCTAGGAAGTCCTCGTCGGCATGAGGCGAGGGCCACAACATCCTCGCCTGGCTAGATGACACCCTCAACGGCCCTAATGTTTGTGGGCAAAAAACTAAGGAAATGAAAAAAGAAAAAGAAAAAAGCCACACAAAATTTTAAAAAATTATTAAACTACTATTAAAACAAGTGGACATCAGGGCCGATAGTGGCACATCAACACCGACCGGTTAAATGGATTGAATTGCCATGCATGCAAAAGGTTTAGAATTGAATTGATAAAATAAAAATAAAAATTTAAAATTGAATTAACATAATTGCAATAGATTGAGGATTTTTTTTCGTAATTTTTTCCCTTTCTTTTTTCTTCGCTTGTTTGTTTATGTGGAGTTGATGCTCTAGCTTGGCAACTTAGAAAGTCCTAAATAGAGAGTGAAAGAAGAAGATGAACACCAAATTGGTTTCCCTTGCACAACAAAAATTGCAATAACAAATAATTAGTTCTATAAGAAGAAGATGAACTTTACAAAAAAATTACTTCTATTTAACGTTGAACTAAAAAAGATGAACAATAATTGTTTTGTGAAGGTCTAAACGTTGAATAGTCGTCATTAATGATGCAACTTTATTTAGTTAATGAAGGGAAGATGAGCAGTAAATTTCCTTGGATTTTTATGAACTATTTTTTTTCCTTTTTTATGTAGCTTTTTTGTCCTTTTATTTTAATTTTCAAGTTTTTTTTTCTGAAGTGATTGGTGCCACATGTTTTAAGAAATTAGTAAAAAAATCACATCAATATATTCCGGTAATCAAATTAGATGGAATCAATTGCGCAATTTAATCACTTTAATTATTTATATTTTTTAAAATTTGATTGTACTTTTTCAATAAACTTTTAGGATTACTTTTTCAATAAACCTGATTGTTCTTTTGTCAAATTCTATATTTTAAAACTTGATTGTTCTTTTCCAATAAAACTTTGGATTTCTTACCTCACCTCAATAAATTCCACATAAGAGCATCCAAATTCCAATACTGCATTTTCCTACACACCTACGGGCATTGTAATTTGTGACGAGACAGCGACTTGAAGAAGCGACTTGAAGAAATAGAAAAGAACGAAGAGGGACAAAAAAAGAGAAGACATATCGTCACTTTTATTCATCTCTGCTTTACCTTTTAAGCTTTCTTGTTAATTTTTTCTTTGGAGACCAAAGGAAATGCTGTTTTTACTTTCTACATGATCCTCTCTGCTGCTAAGGACCGGAGTCATTAAAAGCTCGTTTGCGCAAGTAGAGAAAGGGGAGAAATGAAATTTGGACAAACTTTGAAATCTCACATTCTCTCGATCGCACAAAGCTTTCAATTTTCTCCTTCTTTTTCAGGCAAATTTCCTTTCACACCGGATCTACCACTACACCTCCCATCTCCGGCCGCATAATGCCAGCGCTGGCATCGCTCGTCTCTCTCTCTCTCTCTCTATCTTCGCGCATGTGTGTATATGTGTTCAGTAGCGCCCCCGGCCTCAAGCTCACTATGCTCTCTAAGGTCACCCAAAGGTTGAATGAACATTTGCGGTAGTCACTATGAACATATAATTATACATCATACTTTGAATAACTTTTTGATCGAAAAAGTCAACCTTAATAAAAAGTATGATCGAGCGACACAATTAAGTTGCACACTGAAAGAGCTCTCCAATGGCACTTAATTTGCCAAATTAGAGGACTAGATCTCTAGATATTGCGACTTTTAACCATTTCGAAATAAAATGAAGCCAGACGGGTTGCAATTTTAATAGATCGACGTGATTCGTAAGCTTTTCAATTTCTGGAGAATTGCATTAATTGGAGCTTTCTCGAGCGACTTATTGTGATATTTCACATGGTTGATTTGTGCAGCTCGATTCACAAAAACCTGCACTCTCGACACACATTCAGAAATCGGACTGCATTTATGAAATTTTTGAGTTGCTAGCTTTTTGGTGAGCATGAGCATGAAATTACCTTCATCTGACGTCAATCATAATATTTGTCCTCCATTAATATTTGATCAAAATTTAATTAAAAATATATATTTGCCATCCTTATGCTTTCACGCTTTTTTCTAATTCAGTCTCAGTTTTTTTAATTTGTCTAATCAATTAGTTTTGCTTTAAAAATTTTCTAATCGAGTCTCTCCAACACCAAATCCAACTAGGCAAATAGTATGGCTGTTGGACAACGCATTATGTGACGGGAGTCCTAACAATATATTCCATGTAATGCTAACGAAAGGTGAATTTGTGTTAGGAGTACCAATTTGAGATTTTCAGTGAGACCAAAATTATTTTAGGATAAATGTGTCGAGAGAGTACTAGTTTGTGATTTTTTTTTCTTTTGTAAGATGAATATTAATTTAGAATGAATGACTCATGGGGTACCATGAAATTTTTAACTTAAGTTTGCATATCTGTGTAGTTTAGATTTCTTGTTATTCTTCATAAAATAGGTAAAGGTCATGCTGTTTTTTTTTCTCTCTAAATAATGGAAATCGTTTGGAAAGAACAGCCGATCTTGAGTCTCAAAATGATAGTTTCTATCGCAAATTGCTTCACATGCATTCTAAAATTTGTACAAGATTTATCCAATTCAAATTAATTTTTTTTCCTTGGTAGTGCTAATATAAAATGTGATTTTGATTCTCACATTCTAAAAATTTACTAATTTTATGGAGTTCGCAGGTCAAATATTGATGAGACCCATATATGCAAATAATAGGATTGATATTTTTTTCCGTGATTTTCCAATTATTGAATTAAACACATCACCTTATATGATTAGATTAGATTCAATCCCTTCAAAACTTGGATAACAATGAAATTTCATTAATTAACCTCCCTTCAAAAGCCTTGCAAAGCACTCACTTTAACGTTACACTTCTCCAAAAGGGCAAGACACATCCGACGGCTCCGGTATGGAAGTTATCCACTTCCATCGTTCACCTTGAATTCTTTTGCTTTCAGCACCTATATCCTTGGCTCCTTTTGAATGATGATTGCACCATTCATGTTTGTTTTGCATAAGACTAACTCGGTCTTGAGTTCTTGTATCTCCACCTTGAGCACGTCTAGCTATCTTGCTCGGTGGGAGTTTTCTTTTTCTTGCATGTCCAGATTCAAAGCTTAACCGATGCTTCGAGAGTTTCGTCCTTCATGTGTAGTGGCGACGATGAAGATGACGGTGAAGACGACGATGAAGATGACAGTGAAGTCGTCACGAATGAATGGTCTTGTCGACTTTAGTGATCCACTCCTTTACTTCACCGAGGCCATCAATGAGTTCTATTATAGTGGCTCTCATCTTTGAAAATGTTTTATTGAGACGGGATAAGGCGTTCGGTGATGCTTCTCTTCTTTTTGATTTTTCATGAATTTTCTCCTATGGGGCTTTCTCGTGGGGAATTTCTCCATCCACGGCGATGTGATCCACTTTTGATTTGACATTCCCTCGACCAGCTTAATGCTCCTCGATCTCATGAACGGTTCGTCTTTACATTACTCTGATACCACTTATCACGGGCCAACCATTGAGGGTCGATCTGTGCGGCGACGTAAGCTTCTTTGGATCATTGGAGCACTTAAGCTAAGCCTTTTCTTGACGATTCACTCACATTGCTCGGATTCTTGACGATTCACTCACATTGCTTGGATTGTGGTGAGAGAGAGTGTTGAAGAGAGACTCTCAGAGGAATGCTTTTGTATTTGTTCTTGTGGATAATCAAATGAGAACGAGGACACCTCTTTATATAGTAGCTGGATTACAATAGTTGATCTATATTCGATCCGATGGCTAAGATCGCATCTTTCATCTACCTAACCATCGATATTAAATAGGAAGGTTCCAGAATACGGGACAATTATCTTCTCGCCCACCCCTGAAAATATTCTAGAATATGGTAGAAAACCCAACGAAAACCATGGATGTCCAAGGCACATCAAGTCTTGGAGTTCTTCTTGGCCATGTGATCGACCGGTTGTGCTAGGAAAACGTCAAAACGTGACAAAGAGGCTGTGTGTTCTTTTTCTTCAATTTTCTAATTTTTAAAAAATTACACCTCCCACCTCTGGCCGCGTAATGCCATCGCTAGCATCGCTTGTCCCTCCTTCTAGGGATGAGCAGTTCTAGGTTTCTTATGTGTTCCGCCTGCCTATCCATAGAAAAAGTTTCTTATTTTTTGGAACCTGAAACCTATACGTCATACCCTGGAACATACCCTATTATAAGTTTTAGGGTCGGTTCTAAGATATCCAAGAATCTGTTAATTGTTTTCTTTTCTTTTCTTTTCTTTTTCATTTTTAGTTAAGCAAAATAAGAGTGAATGCTATAACTATTAAGGAAAAGTGCATGTTAGCCGTTTCAGGTCCCAGGACCTGAAACGAACACGTTGGAACAAGTTTCTAATTTTTTTGAACCTGACACTTAAAAATTTATTTGCCTCCAAATTATACACTTATCATCGGACGCCTTAGAAGATTGTAAGATCATGTGAAGGCATTTACCAAGAAAACACAAAAACTTATTTCAAGATCCAAGATGCAGGTTTCATGTTCTTGGTAGTGGAACTTGAAACCTATCTATTTGAATAGATTCCTCAATTTTTGAAACCTGAAACCGGACTGGTCCCACAGGTTATTATTCTTGATTTTCGATTCTATCCTGAAACCCCCCCCCCCCCACACACACACACACACCCAATGGTTGGGCAAACATTCATGGTAGTCACTATATGAACATATAATTAAATATCATACTTTGAATAACTTTTGATTGAAAAAATCACCCTTGATAAAATGTACGATGGAGCAGCACAATTTAGTTGCACATTGCAAGAGCTCTCCAATGGCACTCAATTTGCTGAATTAGACGCCCAAATCTCTAGATATTGCGACTTTTAAACCATTTTGAAATAAATGAAACTAGACAAATTACGATTTCGACAGATCAGTGTGATTCGTAAGCTTTCCAATGTATTGAGAATTGCATTAATTGGAGCTTCCTCAAGCGAGTTATTTCAATATTTCACATGGTTGACTTGTGTAGCTCGATTCACAAAGGACCTAATACTCTCGGACACACATTCAGAAATCGGACTTTATTTATGAAATCTTTTGAGTTGCTAGCTTTCGTGAGCATGAAAACTAACTTCATCAGACTCCAATCAGATGAGACCATCTATCCTCCATCAATATTTGATCACACTCTAATTAAAGATATATACTTTTCATCCTTATAGTTTCACGCTTTTTTTTCTAATTCAGTCTCAGTTTTTTTAATCTGTCCAATCAAGTAATTTTACTTTAAAAATTTTTATAATCAAGTCCCGCCGACACCAAATCCAACTAAGCAACTAAAGTATGGCCGTTTGACGACGTCATTATGTGATAGGAGTTCTAAATATATATTGCATGTAATGCAAATATAGTAGATTTGTTTCAGAAGTACCAATTTAGGATTGGATTTTTTGTGAGGCAAAAATTATTTTAGGGTTAATATGTCGAGCGAGTACTAATTTGTGATTTTTTTTAAACTTAAGATTGTGTGTCTGGGTGATATATTTTAGATTTCGCGTTATTCTAGGTAAAGTTCATGCTTTTTAAAAAAAAATGAAATTTGCTTAGAAAAAAAGCTGCTCAAAATGATAATTATTTGCAAATTGCTTCACATGCATTCTAAAATTTGTTATCAAATTCGCATTTGTACGAGATTTATCAAATTCAAATTACAATTTTTTTTCTTGGCAGTGCTAATGTGATTTTGATTCCCTAATTCTGAAAATTTACTAATTTTACGAAGTTGGCTTGTCAAACTATTGATGAGACCCATTTATGTATAGGATCGATATTTTTTCCGTGACTTTCCAATTATTCCATTGAATTTATTACCCTATATGAGTAGGTCAGATTCATTACCTTCAAAATTAGGATAATAATTAATTTCATTAATTAACCTCCTTTTTTTGTTTTTTTTTATGAAATTAACCTCCCTTTAATACGGCGCTTTAACGTTACCAAAGAAACACGACCTCCCTCAATCGAGCGTTGACCACCCCAGTCCCCACCTCCCAATCCGCGAGACTCTCGACCGTTGCAAAAGGCAGAATGCATCCGACGGTTCCGATTTCTCCTCTCTTGCCACGTGTACGTCGGCGATGGGGGTCACAACTGTCGCCACTAAACCCCAGCTATAAGGCTGGCATCACTCGCAGGACGGAACCCGGAAAGAGCCCTTAAACCGCGTGATTGATTGGGCCCCACTAGGTTCAGCAAAACAGAATCCCCGAGGGTTTCCCGATTATAATATGAATCCAGAGCCCCTAAACCGCGTGATTGATTGGGGCCCCACTCGGTCAGCAAACAGAATGGATCGCCACCGTTGGATCGACCCCGAGGGTTTCCCGATTATAATACGGATCCAACGGTCGACTCCAAAGTACGGACTTGCAACACCGACTAGCACTCGAAGCACGACCTCTATAAATACCCTCGCTCTCTCCTTCACCAATCGCACCGAAAACCCTTGCTCCGTCGCAGATTCTCTCACTAAGTTTCAGTTCTCTCTCTCTCTCTAAGAAGCTCTTTCATCCCTCTCGCTCATCTTCTTCCATGGCTCGCTCGAGCGCGTTGCTCTCTCTGGCCGCAATGGCGGTCCTGCTCGTCGGCCTGGCGGTGGCGCAGAGCCCCGCCCCGTCGCCTGCCCACACCCCGTCCAAGTCGCCCTCCGCCTCGCCCAAGGCGTCGCCCCGCACCTCCCCGTCGCCTTCTCCGACGGCGACGACGACACCGCCGGCTTCCGCTCCGTCTCCCTCCGGCACGGTCACCTCTCCCCCGTCACCCCCGCCGTCGTCTCCCGCCCCCGCGGCTCCTGCGCCGGGCTCTCCCTCGACGATCTCGTCGCCGCCGGCCGAGGCGCCTGCTCCTGGAAAAAACAGCGCCTTCAGCAACAGAGTTGGCTGCGCTGGATCGGTGGCGATCGTCGCTCTCGTCGCTGGTTTGGTCATATAAGTAGATCGCTGGATTCTCGCTGCTGCTCGCTGGCTAGTCTAATGTTTTTATTTATTATTTTTTGGATTTTTCATGATGTTCAATTATTTTTTTCTACATTTTAGCCAATAGAGTCTAGAGATATGCACATTGGACAGATCATTACAGAGGATTTATTACATTGTTTATGAGGAGATTATTATTTATTATTGTTAATGATATTCGTCTATTTATACATCATTCGCGATTCTGATTATCCTAAACAAATACATTGTTCATGAGTGAATCGAATTCATATTATGCCTCCCGATCGAAAAAAAAAAATTGCGATTCGGTACATTTGTTCCGCTTTCCCCTGACTTGATATTAAACCTAACATAAAAAAAAATGTTTTTGCTCTTGAAAGTTTTTCATTTGATCAATGACTAAGAACAGGTTTATTGTGTTGGGCAACTCTGCTGTCACAATGGACGATGTAAGTGTTTGGCAATTCACGTAATGGTCGGCCAATTAATTCTGTTTATCGAGATCAGAAGCAGAAGCGAATTATTCTACGAATTGCGCTAATTTCAATTTTAATTTTCCAGCTTTAAGCTTTAATTTGAGCTGCGAATCCTATTCTAGAAACAGAAAAAAATAATAATTTATTTTTTACTTTACCCAAAAAAAAAAAAAAAAACATGCACACTTGAATCCAAATAGTTTCTAAAGCTCATCATGTTGAACATACAAGTAATGGGAACATACGGTTAAGCGCTCAAATTCCCCATCCCCATCTCGACAGCGATTTCCCGAAAAACACCACAGACATCGTACCGGAAAAGGAAAAGAAGTGCCGATCACACTAAATTCTTGTCAATTGGCGGGCATTAGAAGGAGATCACCCCCTCTGCCTATGATGGAAAAAGAGAGAGACGGTGCGCGAAGAGGAGCTTGAGCAGAATATTTGGGCAGCCAGATAAATGTAGAGGTAGACGAGCATATGTAATACCGTATCTATGAGTTACTAATCTTCCCCCAGATATTCGTGCACGCGTCAAAGGCAGCCGTCTTTGTCGAGTCGAACTCAAACTTATCCACCGCCCTTTTCTCCCTGTCGACGATATCTGTGGTTATCGAGATTCAAGGACCGACTGATCTGGGGACGACCGTGAACTGCAGTCAGTGCCCGCTGCATTTATGGAGTACACAAACAAGAACAAATCGAAAGGATACATCCTGAAATTTTGGAGCCGTCGTCCAAGTTGGGGATGATATTCGTCACAGAAGCATACATCGAAAGACTCATCCTGTGAAATCAGGTAAAAGGAGAGGACATCAACTTTGGATTAAACGCAAGAGAATGTAATATCGTGCGTGTAAATCGCGCATGAGACCACAAAAGAGCACAGAGGGGAAGAAGGCTACGTTGAATGAGTCATGCTGTAAGATCAATTTAAAAGAAAGCAAAATTACTTTTGAGCCTCACTCATGCAAAGTTCATTGCCTATTCTTGCACAAGAATGCGCAAAGACAAGCGCAAATCCACCTAAGCTCATCCATGGAGTGCATAAGAACAAAGGATTTAAGGATAAGATAAAACATAAATACTAGAAGCAAGAAAACAAGTAAACTTTATGCATTGGCCCCAAACGTGGGTCAAATTCATTCTGGCTCGTGCTTAATCTACACTTCAGGGTTCAAAACACATTTGGGCTAACAATTGCAAAACTTTCACAATGTCGTTGAAATTACAATAAGGTAGCAGCTTAAAAAGAGACTATTTTCTGGACCTTCATGGCTTTGACAGCATGTTCTTATTTCTTAGCTACTACTCATTGCGCTTTCCCTTCTTTCTTGCATTTTAGGGGGTTAAGTCGTTGAAAGAATAGTATTTAGGCTTCAGCGCTTGGAGGACCAGACGTCCGCAACTCCTAAAGAAAAGGAGCAGGCTGTTTGGAAATAACAAGAAAGGCTGCAACATCAAAACAAGCAATTTTACTCTGCAAGAAACTACCCTCCAGTTTGACTACTAACAAATGGAGGTGACCATAAGATTGGAAGATCAATGCCAGCTAGTTTGTTGACTTGGGTAAGCAGTAGGTACCAGCAGATGATTTGATCCTTAAAAGCACCAGTAGATAAATATTGTAGATGTGCCCGCACTGGCAAGCGAGCAGGGGGGGTGGGGAAGGAGGGGAGGAGGACGAGAGAGAATATAAACTGGGATTATATGGAGGGGTGGGAATAGGAGATTTACTATAAGAGTGGAATTTTAATTATAATTCTCTTAGGAATAAGAGATTCACACTTCTGATTGATGATTGTGTAAGGATCTGCAGCCCCTTACACCCCTCTTCAATGGCAATAGAGTTATAGCAAACGGACACAGGAGACAGCTTCCCGGTTAGCACAAATATTAGACAATGAACAAGGATAATGCACACAAACTGCCAACTACCTCCTAATAAGGCACAAATGCATAGAACTCAACCAATGCCATGCCACTAACCTCATCCTAACCCGTCATCTAACAGAGATCAGCTTAAGCAGAGAAACACAATTCAGCGGTCTAGCATTTTAAACTTCCTGTGTTAATCACAAGAGAGAGTGAGATAGAATATAAGTTGGGATTTTATGGAGGGGTAGGAATAGGAGATTTAGTATAAGAGTGGTATTTTAATTAGAATTCTCTGTGTGAATAAATGCTGAAGACAGGGTAATTTCACACTTCTGATTGATGATTGCATAAGACTCTGCAGCCCCTTACACTCCTCTTCAATGGTGATAGAGTTATAGCAAAAGGGGACACAGGAGACAACTTCCCGGTTAGCATAAACATTGGACTATGAACAAGGAGAATCCACAGAAGCTGACAACTACATCCTAGTAAGGCACAAATGCGTAGAACTCAGCCAATGCGACTAGCCTCATCCTAACCCGTCATTTAATAGAGATCAGCTTAAGCAGACAAACATGATTCAGCAGTCTAGCATTTTAAACTTCGTGTTAATCACGTGAAATGTAATATCACTAATTGCATAGATGGAGAAAAGGTTACTTTGCCATTCCAATGTATGTCTATTCGACTACACAAGTCATCCAATAACCTGATGATGCAAACTATTGGTTCTTCGGAATTAGCTAGCAACAAACTGTCAAAGGCATGTAGAGCCTTGCTTTTTTCACAATAGCAGGAATATCTGGAAATGCAGATGCAAACATAAAATGCCAGAAACAAGTTACGGTTTTGTCATCTTCAATAGCATTCTTTTGCCAATTTGTAGAGTCGGTACAAATTTGAAAAAAATATAAAGCTTCTGCGTATGAACTTACTGTTCTCTCCGCTCATTTTGCTCTAGCTTCTTCAAAACTTGCTTCCTCTCCTCAACGGAAATCCTTTGAAGATCTAGCTCGTTAATTTCGTTGGTGACAGTTGTGTTGGTACATATGAAAGACAAAATTGAAAATCAATTTGTTGTCAAGGAACATGTAAAAGAATCATCAACGCAATCAGAAAAAAAAAATGTTTAGATGCTTATCTCAAATCCTCCATAAGCAGTCGTTCCTTCTCAATTTCCTCTTGCAGTTCTTTCTGGAGTTGGTCGATATCCACATCTGCAGCAACTTCAGATCTCACTGCTGCAGTTTTCTTCTTGCAAGCGTCAATCTTTTCCCTATACTCTGCTAAACCAAAAACATTTAAAGTAAAGAGACCATGAAAGAGGTATATGATCAAATCTAAACCATCTTCTAATGAAGTTGGTCAAGACCGTTAAGTCATCGTGATTGTGAATAGAGATACATCCTCAGTCGTATCAAATTCTACAGAATTAGTGGCAAAGCTCTGTGCTGTAGATAAACGGGGAAAAAGGGTTCCAGAAGAAATAGCCCATGTTCTCATTTCATTGCCAAATAACCAATAAGCAAAACTGGCAAGATTTATTTTTGACATACAAGCTCTAATCTGATATTTTTAGTTAAAATGACAGAACATGAACTCAGGGTTTTCATGGATGTCTTCACAAGTATCTTTATTCAAGAAATGTCTCCAATATTAGCCTGTCAGGCTGTCACAGTGAAATAGTTGTGTCCACTATAGACAATCACAAGTCACAATGTTCAACAACTCTCAGAGCATACCCCTGATCCCAATAGCCAGATTGAATTGTCACACAAAGAAGTAATTATAATCACCACTGAACGAAGAACCTGCTTTGAGAAACTGTAAATATGCAAAAGCAAAGAGAGGAAAAACCATTTTCAGATCTCTATAACAGAGTAGGCTACCAAATCAAAGACAGCAAGAAAGAATCAGACAAAAATTCTGTTTAGGATGAAGGATTTGCATAATTAAGTAGGGAAAGAGCAAGAAAAAAAAAATCAAGTAGTCTAACAGCCAGCATATTCCTTTATCATCCTCTAATGAGATTCAATGGGTTAGAAACTACACACTTAGTTTATAGTTTACTTGAACAACGTGCAGGCATCACAAAGGGCTTCCAAATATTTGTTCAACTAACACCATAATAAACAGATCGATCAAGCACATCTGCAAAATGGCTCATGTTCTTGAGGAGTCTCTAAATCCGATCTCATGACCTCATGAAATAAGAAATGCCTTTAGCCTTATAACAGAAAGGACAAAGCCTCCGTTAACTGATTTAAAGCAGATATCAATATCTCTAATCAGTTTGGCATCTGATCTGCAATTTACTTGTGTAATACAAAATCAAACTCAGAACTTACATATAGATAACAGAACTCATGGGTCGCACAAATTGGACGGCTAACATCCAAGTATTAGGACGGGCATTTTTAAAGTGGGGGACACCAAAAATATGAGTCACGAAAACTATAACAGAACTGTACAAACTGCATTACTTGTTGTGATAGTGAAGGCAGACTATTGGGCATCTCTTCCTCAGTCATATAAGATTATGCAGAATTAGCAGGGAAGGAAAGTACTAGAGATGAACATGCCGTTAAAGAGGATATGCCAAAACAAACTGCCTGCATCTTCATTTCATTGTCAAATAACCAATAAGCAAACTTGGCCAGACATATCAATCGCGCACCAGATAGTATCTCAAAAGCCCAGACCCCTGAACTACCTGCACTTCGATCCCGTCACCCCCATCAATAAAAGAAGAAATTTTTGAAAGAGACTCGGAAATGCCACTTCAGAACAGCAGCCACACTTCAAATGACATCGTGTCATGCAAATTCAGGCATGAACTGGAACTTATCAAAAACTATCAATCGAATCATTTTCAGCTCAAATAACGACATTTGGGAACTGTTACTGCAAAACGACGAGAAACAGCGACACCCATCAAACACAATCACAAGCCGCAGTGCTCAACAGACTTCGAGACTCTCAGAAAGGCAGAATTGCGCATCTCCGATCGAAATCATCATCAAATTGCAACGTGGGAACAAAAACGGTGGGCAAAAAGGAAAAGAGTTTTTGACCCAGAAGCGAGGACTGGAGGTCGGCGAGGTCGGCGTCGCAAGAGAAGCGGAGAGCGTCGGATTGGCGGAGACACTGAGTGAGGTTAGCGATGTCCTTGTCGTCCCTGAGGACCTGGTTGAGGTCGTCGCTGTAGGAAACGAGCTTCTGCAAATCGATGTTCCGAGAGAAATCCCCCATCTTTTTCCCTGCTTCTCTCGATGGGCGAGCTTTCAAATTTTGGTTCGCGCTGGAGAGGAGAAGATCGAAGAAGACGGTGGACTGGAGAGGGAAAGCCGGAAGAAGTGCGCCTCCGAAGCACGTTCAAAATCTAGGAAAACGAGAAGTGAAATATTTCACGAAAAAATAATTATTCCAATTTTTGTAAAGAACATCAATCGTCTAGATTTTTACAAAAATAGACTAACGAAAATCGTTTCCATTACGAATGAATTTTTTTAAATATAATTTTTTTAAATATAATTATTTTTGAAGGAGATT
The DNA here is from genome assembly GCA_021437785.1 of Rhodomyrtus psidioides. Lineage (NCBI taxonomy): Eukaryota > Viridiplantae > Streptophyta > Magnoliopsida > Myrtales > Myrtaceae > Rhodomyrtus > Rhodomyrtus psidioides. Next base: position 11,910,669 of record JAILYB010000003.1, on the reverse strand, counting down.
TTTTAAATGATAGATTTTCCGTAAAACCGAACATTTAAAAATGTGTGTTGTCTTTAATAGTCGATAAAAATTCAATGCAACTTCGAAAACTGATGCAATATAATTTTATGTTGTTTTCTGACATTTTAGTTCATATTTGGTACGACGAAGAGAATGAACGAGAGAAAATGAAATGAAAAGGAGAAGGAAACGAATAAAAATTTGATTTTCGCTGTGGTTAATTGAGAGAATGGAATTGAATGAGATTTCTTTCATCTTGCAAGCGACATGATCTGAAATGGGATGAGAAGTTACGATGGCTCTCCGATTAACCTACGATACAACACCTGCTTTTCTATTAGGAGTCGCAGATAAATAAATTATTACACTGTGAAAAATATGATTATGTAATCAAACTATATTAACCAAAAGAATCCAAATAATCATAGAAAGTGTTATTGTTGAATAAATTGTTGTAATGTACTCCTAGAGTGTCGATAAAGGGACTTATCGTAACTTAAGCTTCAAGCCAGATAAAAGCAATGTGGTCAATTTAACACAAAATTAATAAACTTATACAAGTAATTCTCATCTTTATATTTTGGTCAGTTGACCCCACTACTTAATGTAAGGTGCTGTGATTAAGCATGAATAATCGACTCAATGCCATCATTCTTTCCGCCTCTCAACCAAGAATCGACGACGCCGGCTTCGGTGGTCGAAGCTCTAGCCATGGAGGAAGCTCTGCTCGACAAGGAGAAATGGTGATGGACTTGGACTGTGAGGCCTTGGTTGAAGCTGTACAAAGCCCAGAAGATATATCTTGGGAGGCCCACTCCCCTATCGTTAGATGCAGAAATTTACTTGTTAATTTTCCCTAATGTTAAGGAGGTCCACTGTCCTAGAGATTCAAATATGATAGCGGATTGGGTGGCTAGATCTCAAAGGAATTGGGTTTTTTCGCCACCCCAAGTAGATGTGGCCGGTTCCGGTTCCGGTTCCTAAAAAAGCTGGAACCGGAACCGGCCCATGAAGAGGCCGGTCCCAATTCCGGGCCGGTTCAAGGAACCGCCGGTTCAACTTGCCCATATCTTCTTTTTATAATTTGTTTGCAATGTAGATAGTGCAAATGAAGGTAGTTGAGTGGAGGTTTAGGGCGCTTGTTTTAATCAAGAAAACGTGGGTTCGAATCCCACTTCAAGTGAAAAAAATGGCGGTTCGGAACCTTGAGCCCGGACAACGGGCCGTTTTCGGGCCCACGGTTCATTTTGGCCATGTCTACCCAAGCCTTATGGGACTTACTTTGTATCGAAGTTGGGTCTTCCCCCTTGAACTCTACACTCTACGAATGAAACTTTCATTTTGACCCAAAAAAAAAAAAAATCAAGAATCGAAGTGTCTAATATTAGATAACCCAAACTACAAACCACATCAAAACTAGTTAGGCAACCAACCACACGTAGAAAAAATTTCGGGCACATACAATATGATAATTGCGCATGCCGTGTGGGCATCCCGTCTAGTCTTCCCTTTTCGTTTCCTTTCCAAGCTTTTTCCCGCTCGCGGGCGTCCACCTAGCTATGAAAATGTCGCGAACATTGAAGTTTTCCCGAATGCCTTTTATCCTTCGAAAAATTTCAAAGCTTGGTCTCAAATCCATTCATAATAGTCAATTTCATGGTGCTAATGCCCAATTTAAGAACGATTTGAATGCAACTTTGCAAGCTTTTTAAGTTCTTGGCTATCATTTAAAGCTTAGTGCTTTCTTGACCATAAAATCCTTTTCACACCGGCAGGAGTCGATGCCTGCTCGAGTTAATACTATTAAAAATTGAATATTAGATTTGTGAGTCTTTGAGCCGTTCCAGTACGAAATTACAAATCTTAATTCCTCCCCGCTTCCCACTTCCCACCCACTCTTTCAAGAATAATGTTTGTGTTTATCGGTAGTTTGTAAAACTTATTCACAAGACGAGGCGACATGTTAACTTTCAGGCAAGATCCGCTTATAGTTGGCCACGTCGTATTCCGCAAATCAACTTCAAAGACATATAGTCTTAAATTTTCCTATAATTAGTCACTCATCGGACTCCTCGAACCCTGTTCAATGCTTGAGTTGAATTTGAGTTGCCTTAGCACCTCCCACCTTAAAAGCACAATTCCCTGAGTTTACTGATAAAAGACATCATCAGCAGTCTTGTGGCATGTTAAATTCGTGAGCAAATGACTTGGGTTAACTAGTAGGATCTTGGATTATTCTTGTTATTTTTTTTGGGAAATGACACAAATGGTCTATGAACTTTGGCTCAATGTGCAATGTGACATCTGAACTTTTAATTTGATCAATATGACCTTATAATATAGTCTAATGGGCAATGTGGTTCACGAACTTTCAATTTATTCAATACGGTTCCCGAACTTCTAGAACATATTTAACTTAATCTCTGAACTATAAAAACATATTCAAAATCGTCCCTGGACTTAGATTAATGGATTGAACATCTTGATATAATTCACGATTGAACATTTTTCTATAATCCAGTGACTAAGTTGAACATGCTTAAAAAATTCGGGGACCATATTAGTCAAATTATAAGTTTAGAGATCACATTGCACATTGTGTTAAAGTCCATGAATCATAGTGGTCAAATTAAAAGTTTATGGACCATATTGCACATTAGATCAAAATTCAAGGACCATTTGTGTCATTATCCCCCTTTTTTCTTTTCCTTTTTTTTCTTTCTAAACTGGATTATTCTTATTTATTCGGGACATTTTAGAGAGTTTTGGCTTGGTAGTAGACGTGGCCACGATTCGGAATCGACCGGTTCCGGTTCGTGGCCACCCTTGAACCGGAATCGACCCTTTAAGAGGCGGTCGGTTGTTCTGGGCCAGTTTCGATTTTTAAATTTAATTTTTAAATAATAAATTATGAAATAAAAATAATAAACTATCAAATATAAATTATAATCAAATTGTACATTGTAATCAAATGTGGGGGGAAAATGAGGTAGAATGGGCTTAAACTTAATGAATTATCATTAAGCGCATACATATCTTATTGGGAATAGAATAATCAAAGTTCATGTCGTTCTTTTACCTTTGATAACCCCAATTTATCTCGTCGTCAATTGTCGCTACCTATTTTTGTACATGTGGCGGTGGTATCTCCATCATCGAAGAATTCGACTTCAATGCTTCGATCTAGCTTTTGTTGTCGAAATTTAGCTTTTGTCCAATCATCAACACAAGCTTGAGCCTCCACCGAATTCTGATGTAATCTTGAACGTTGGTCGTCTAAAATTAATCCTCCAGCGATAAATGCTTGTTCAACCACAACTATTAAACAAGGGGTTGCTAAAATCCGTCTTGCGATGAGAGCGAGAATTGAGAATTGGGAATTGGGTAAAATGGCTCTTCCATCACTCTAGAATTTTGAACTCTGTGCCGCCTCGGAATCACCAAACTCAAAAGGAATTGTTAAATAGATTTCTAATTCAGAAATATTAGCTATCGCTCCTTTTTATCTTTTTTGCCTACTAATGAGCATTTTGTACCATCTACTAATTCTACCATATCTACTACAAAATTCATTATATAATTCTACTATAGCGTCTTTAACCGCTTCTTGTATAGTTCTAACATTTACTGTTGCATTCAAATGTAAACATTCATAATATATATTCAGATAATCACCTAAATCATCTAATTTGATATGTGGATCGAAAACAAAAACAATCAAATAAACAAGAGGAATGTTGGTATAATAATACAGGCATTTTGCTCGCATTGCTATAACAGTCGGAGCTAATTCATCATCTTTTTTATATTCTTTAAAAACACCAGCAATATTAACAGACTCTATTAAAAATAAATGCGTAGTAGGATAATAAATACCAAATAAAGTATAAGCTGCATCATTAAAAACTTTTAAAAAATCTAAAAAAAATTACAAATATCTCACAATTGTGAAAGTAACTCAATTTGAGAAACATTATTCGAAATAAATGAACATAATAAATCTTTATATGAAAAAAGATTGATTAAGCAACTTGTACGTTGAATTCCAACAAGTTGGAACATCTTTCGAAATCTTTTTTGGTCTTCTTCTATGTGATTTACAAAATCTGCCTCATTCGTTCATAATTTGGGGATGGCTCCATAAAAATCGAATTGTTGTCTTTATTGGGCTAAGAAAAATATCAAAAGTTCGTAAATCATTTTGTCACATAAATTTAAAACACGACGAAAAATTTATCCACTAAAAGCTAGTTTACAAATCTTTTCTAACTCGAGAATGGAAACGTATTTGACGCGACATTATCAAAATCAACTGAATTTTTTTTTTATTAATCAAATCATATTCTTCTAAAACTTGCTTAATTACCCTATAAATATTATTGGTTGTATGCCTATTATCAAACACTCAAAATACAATAACTCTTTCTTGAATATTCCAATCGTTACCTATCCAATGACATGTGCTACCCATATAAGAACGAGTTTGCCAAGGATCACTCCAAATGCCGCTACCTATATGCACACGTCCATTGAAATTCATAAAAAGTTTTTCAAATTTTTTTTTTCCTTTTCTATAAAGCCCAAAAGTTCGCATTTCAGAGTATTTCTCGGAACAGATTTTATTTGTGGAGTACATGCAGTGTTTATAAAAAAAATAAAAACCAAAATTTTCACGAACATTAAACGGTAAACGTTTAATGGCAGCATATTGAGCTAATGTTTCTTTATAAACTTTTTCATTGTAACGAAATAAAAGAGAAGTGTTAGGATTGGCGTACTCGAAAATTTATTATTGGCTGGTGTCGATCTCCACTTGCGTTGTATATTTTAACCTCAGATTCCGATTAAATATTCCATAACCGCCTCCAGCTGTAAAATTGTATGTTGTCACACAATATTTACCTTTTCCTTATACTTGTTTCCGCCTAAATGTTCCTTCGTGAAGTGTTCCCTATATTGGATGTACCCTGTCATTCCGGCTCCTTTACTGTCGACATTTCTTCGACACCGGTATAAGGATGAAAACTTTCTTACGTTAGGATGTACTGGACATTGAGAATAACGTTGATATTATCATTGTCGTCTACCCAATATGCAAACTCACAAGGATCATATTATGAGGATAATTGGGTTCTCACATCCCCATCGGTGGCATCGCACTCGTTTCCCTATCACCAACTCCGCTTTCAATTGCCTTTTTTTTTTTCTCCAGAGAATTAAGCGGAAAGCCTATTCAGAAAATTGAGAGAATTGAGCCGGGATTGAGAGAATTTGTGAGAAAAAAATGAAATTGAGAAGGGGTATTTATAGAGATTTTAGAATGGTTTTAACAAATTAAAGAAAAAAATTAAAGGAGGTGTAGCCGTTGCTTGTTTGACCATTGCAAGCAACGGCTAGGAGGAAAGAGCCGCCCTTTTATTTTTGTCGGTTCCTAAAACGCCAAGAACCTTAATTGGCTTTTATGGGCTGGGCCGGTTCTGGTTCCAGACCTGCGAGCCCGATCAACGGGCTGGTTCTGGGTCTAAATCAATCCATAGCCATGTCTACTTGGTAGGCTTTGGGCGTGACTCATTAGGGGTGCTCCACCCTATTCCTTAATCCTTTCTATCGGGTTTGGTATCGGCCTGTGCCCACCTAGTTCGCAATAGTTCATGATTGGTTCGTGTTCCCCTGATACGTGGTAGCCTATCTTTGGAAGGTTCCCCATGCCAAGATTTGCAAGATTTCGTAAATCAATCCTTTTGATCCTCTTGCTGCAAAACCCATAATTTCACCTCCGATCAACTTTGGAATGTGAAGGCCTAAAAATTTCCGGCAGTCAAAACGAATGGGAACTCTCCACAGTGATTACTACTACTAGGATCATTCATTCCTCCTTTCATGCTCTCTCCTACTTCATCCCACTTTTGGCGACCTTGATAGAAATTAGAAAAACCTCCTCAATCGATAACAATGAAAGCCATATAGAGCATTGAATTCTCATGTCGTAACTTAATTTTCTAACTTAGAGAAAGTAATTGGGTGAGTTTAACACCAAATTAAGAAACTCATGCATATAATTTTTCAACTTTAGAGCGGGGTCAATTGACCCCATTACTTAATGTAAGGCGCCTGCCTAAACATCAGGCTCAACTAAGAATCAAAGTGTCTGGATTATATGACCAAAAACACATCGAATCTCATTAGGCGACAAACCTATATGTAGAAATAATTTGGCGCACATTATAATTGCGCACATCGTGTGGACATCCGACTAATTCTTCGTTGTTGGTTTTTTTTTTTAGTTTTTTTTTCCGGTTACGCGCAGGCACCTATTTATAAAAATGTTGCAGATATTAATTTGTGACAAATCGCCTTTATATCCTTTGAAAAATCAAACCTTGCTCCTAAAACCATTCGTAATAGTCAAATCTTTATGAGAACGATTTCAATGTCAGTTTACAGACTTTTTAAAGTTCTTGGCCTTTATTTTATAGTTTAGGGTTTTCTTGACCTGCTTATAAAACTTAAAGCTACGACTCTAATAATCTCTTATTCTTCTTCTTTGGTCATCAGTAATAGAATAGTAATATTCGATATTACGCAGAAACTGAGAATTGATAGAAAACAAATTCATTATGGTTGACTAAAATATACCTTTCATACCAGCACCGGCAAGGCGATGATAAGACACGCTTCTTTTACGGAAGCAAATGAATGTGCGAGGAAATAGATTTGACAGCTTTTAGTTTTTGTCCATCTTTTTAGCAAAGTCGTACTCACTGGTTGTCTCACTCTCATCACCTGTCTATGGCTTTGAAGTGATCACGTCAATTTCAAATAAAAGCTTGAAATGACTGTACCAATCTCAAATAAAAACTTAAAATAATCAGGATAGTTTCAAATAAGTGTCTAAAATCGTCGGCCGACGATCAAGAACATTTTCATTCAAAAAATAATTTATTTATTTATTTTTATTTTTATTTTGTTTTTCTCATTTTTTTTCTTTGTTGCGACCAGCGAGGCAGGTGAGGAGTCAACGACCCTCTTCGACCACTGGTAACAGCCTGTAAGCCGTCGCCGGCTACTAGCGTACCCCTGCCCCGCCCTCTTCGGACATCACCAGTGGCCAATCACATGCAAAAAGGGAAGAACAAATAGAAAAGGGATAAAAAAAAGAAAAAAAGGAAAAAAAATTAAAAAAGACTTAAAGGACAAAATCACTCTTGATCGGTTAGAAGGTTGGGCCCTTCTTTAAGATTGCCATGCATTTTACGCTCTTATTTGACACAAGGTCTTCTTTAGGCTCCTATTTGAAAAAATGAGGGCACATTTGGGCACTTCAAGCTGATATTTGAATTTTTACCAAAAAGTTTATTATTAAAGAAAAAAAAGCAACATGGATGCTTGGTAGACCCATCAAATAGATGTGGGTTGGGTAAAAAAAAATGTTCTAACCTAAATTGATCTATTTAATCCATTATGACCCATTTTCATCCAATATAAGTTCAGTAACTCATACATGACCAGACCTATATCCAACACATATCCGACCGGATCCATGTTGCTAAAACAATTTCCTATCGCGGAGTAAGCGAGGAGGAGATTTGAGTGAAGGGGAGAGAGAGCGAAGAGAGAATGAAGAGAGAGTCGTAGAGCTGGGTGGGCTCTCAATAAGTTGTGAACCCATTTAACACTCATAATTTTATTTGAGTTAAAAATTCTAAACCCATTTATGACCCACTAATTGAATACAACTAATTCATATAACTATTCAGCCCGTCAAATATGAGTTAAAAAATGAATGTATCATCGATGTTGATAGGTCTACGTAAGGGTGATTAAGAGTATCAACGGCCTCCGAGCTCACCTTATTTCTTCACCTATTAAAGGGTTGGATGTGCGTAAGGTGCCTAACAATCACTAAATTGAGAAGAAATGCCAGCTCCTCGCTCAGAGCTCTCCTCCTGTTCTTGGCATCAATCGCCCACAACAAACTCTAGTCATGGTATTGGTAGCCCGTGTTTCGCCATCGGTTGCTTGGCATGCTTGCTACCCTTATAGCAACATCTCCTATCACATTGCTGCCAAGATTTTCCATCAGAAGACTAAATAAAGGCAATCGAATTTCTCGGTCAATTCGATTACAAATTGCAGTAGTTGAGCTCAGTAGCTATCGAAACTTGTTTTCGCTTGAGGGGGTGAAACCAATCCATTCGGATTTGGTATAGGTCCGGTCAACCAAAAAGCTTATTGTAGTCTTTGGTTTTATTTTTCAACTGAATAGCCAAAGACAAAATTCAGGATGGGTTATTTTCCCTATCCTATGAATTGTACGTGCTCAAGAAATGATAAGTCGCATATAAAAGGGACAATCCGGATAAAATTATCCCATAGAGAAGGTGGAATAAATATGGATATAATTTCTGTTGGAAAATAAGGGTGCATGGGAAGGATCGTAGTCCTCCCACGTAGGCTATCATAGCCCTTCACCCATTATAGATAACTACCAAAGGCCAGTTACAACGTGATAAAAAACACGTTCGTCAGAAACGTGTTAATAGACGTTCTTCCAACGAAGAACAAAGAAGACGAACGATGAATTCTCCATTCTCCTCTCTGGAAACGTCAACAGGCGACGGATTCTCTAGTTGCATTGTGGATATTTAATCTGTGAAAACCCGATGTGTGTTCGTTCTGTGATACACTTCTTCGATCAATGATTCAAGTAAAATTCTGGCTTGTTAATCTCGAGTAATTTCGCTGTGTTTGTAATCGGAATTTGTTCCCTTCAATTTCTAATGAAAAAGTACCAAAAAAGTCATAAATCTACTACATTTGCGCTACAAAGCCTTTTAATTGTGTCAATTTGGTCCTAAACCTTTTATATTTGCGTTAATTGAGTACATCCGGTCAATTTTGGCATAAAAGAAAAAGGCCTTGAACCCAAAATCAGCTGCCGAAAGATGGAAAGGGTGGGGCTCTCTCTCTCAGAATTTGCACCGGCGGAAGAAACCCTAAAAGTTGGGGGGTGTCCATTAAATCTAAGTAGGCAACTAATTATATGTGGACATAATTCTGCCTACATCATGTGGACATCCGTCTAAGGACACGCATGGTAATCATTCTCTTTCCTGACTCTATTTCTAGTTAGAAATAGATTTTTTCATTCTATTTCATGGACAAGTTTGTGTTTGTAACGATACAAAATTTTTATTTTCGGAATAGAAATTCGTTTGATAACAGTAGAAATTTTTTATTATTTTACTATTTAAAATTTACTATTTCAAAATAAAAATATTATTTATATTTTACTTCGGCAGCGACGGTGGCGGCCGGCAGAGGTCACAGCTGTGGCAGTTGGTGGCCGACGGTGATGGCGGCAGCTGACGGTGGGAGGCGGTAGCCGGCGGTGAGATGGGTGGCGACCGATAGTGGGCGGCGGGTGGCGGCCGGCGGAGGTCGCTTGAGGCGGCGGCCCTTGGGTGGTGGCAGCCGATGGCTGACAGAGGTCGTACGAGGTGGCAGCCGGCGGCGGCGAGGAGAGAGGAGGGAGGAGGAACTTATTTCTAGTTTTTGTTTCAGAAACAAAAAAAGTAGCTTTTTTTTTTACTTCTCATTTCTCATCCAAAATTATTTCCGAGCCAAAATTTTAGCCCAGAAATAAAAAAAAAATTCAATTGCGCTGTCAAACGCATTTTTATTTCAAACCTATTTCCTGTAACAAAAAAGAAAAAGAAAAATAGGGAACATTAGTGTTATCATGCGCGCCCTAATTCTTTGTTGTTGTTTCTTTATAGTTTTTTCTGGTTACGCACATCCACCTAGTAAAAAAAAATGTCGCAGATATTAATATTGGACCGATCATATTCATTCTTTAAAATTTCGAACCTTTGCTCCTAAATCCATTAATAATAGTCAAATCTTATGGTCTTGTTCATACCACATGTGAGAACGTGTGGACATCCGACTAATTCTTCGCTGTTGGTTCTTTTTAGTTTTTTTTCCTGGTTACGCGCACGCACCTAGTTATGAAATGTCGAAGATATTAATATTTGACAAATCGCCTTTATCCTTTGAAAAATCAAACCTTGCTCCTAAAAACCATTCGTGATAGTCAAATCTTATGGTGTTCAAACCATTTATGAGAGCGATTTCAATGTCAGTTTACAGACTTTTTTAAGTTCTTGGCCTTTGTTTTATCGTTTAGGGTTTCCTTGACCTGCTTATAAAACTTAAAGTTACGACTGTAATAATCTTTTTTTTTTGTCTTCAGTAATATAATAATAATATTCGATATTATGCAGAAACTGAGAATTGACAGAAAACAAATTGATTATGGTTGACTAAAACATCCTGTTCATACTAGCAAGACGATGATAAGACACGCTTCTTTTACGTAAGCAAATGCATGCGCGAGGAAATAGATTTGACAGCTTTTTGTCCATCATTTTAGCAAAGTCGTACTTACCTTTAATCTCATCTCATGCCTTGTCTATGGACTTGAAATTGTCATATCAATTTCAAATAAAAGCTTAAAATGGCCATGTTAATTTTAAATAAGGACTTAAAGTAGTCATGACAGTCGTTAATTTCAAATAAGAGTCTAACATCGTCGGCCGACGATCAAGGACATTTTCGTCCAAAAGATAATTAATTTTAATTTGTTTTTCTCATTTCTTTTTTTTTATTGCGGCCAGCGTGGCTGGTGGTGGCCTGACGACCCTCTTCGACCACTGCTTGGAAGCCGTCGCCGGTTGCTAGCGTACCCCTGCTCCGCCCTCTTCGGACATCACTGGTGGCCGGTCACATGTGAAAAAGGGAAGAAAAATAGAAAAAAGAAAAAAATTAAAAAAGACTTAAAGGACAAAATTACTCTTGACTAGTTGGAAGGTGGGGCCCTTATTTAAGATTGCCATGCATTTTACGCTCTTACTTGAGACAAAGTCTTTTTTAGGCCCATATTTGAAAAAACGAGGATACACGAGGACATTTCGAGTTGTTATTTGAATTTTCTACCAAAAAGTTGATCACTAAAGAAAAAAGAAGAAGCAATGTTATGCTTGGTAGACCCATCAAACGGGTGTGGGTCGGGTAAAAAATGTTTTGATCTAAATTGACCCATTTAATTCGTTATGACCCATTTTTATTCAATATAAATACAGTAACTCATACCAGACCGGACCTATACCCAATACACATCCGACCGGATCCATGTTCCTAAAACAATTCCCTATCACAGAGTAACTGAGGGGGAGATTGAGAGAAGGTGAGAGAGAGAGAGAGTGAATAGAGAGTCGCAGAGTTGGGTTGAGTCTCAATAGGTTGTGAACCTTTTTTAACACTTAGTTTTATTTGGGTTTAATATTCTAAACCCATTAATTGAATGCAACTAATTTATATACCTATTCAGCCCCATCAAATATGAGTTAAAAAATGGATGTATCGTCTATGTTGATAGGTCTAAGTAATGGTGATTAAGACTATCAACCACCTCCAACTCCGAAATCATCTTATTTCTTCATCTATTGAAGGTTTGGATGTGCATAATGTGCCTAACAATCACTAAATTGAGAAGAAATGCCAGCTCCTCACTCAGAGCTCTCCTCCTGTTCTTGGCATCACTCACTCACAACCACCAACTATAGTCATGTCATGGTACCCCGTGTTTCGCCATCGGGTTGCTCGACATACTTGCTACCCTTATAGCAACATCTCCTATCACATTGCTGCCAAGATTTTCCATCAGAAGACTAAATTGAATATAAATTGCGGTAGTTGAGCTTGGTAGCTATCGAAACTTGTTTTCGCTTGAGAGGGTGAACAATGGTTACTCCAATCCATTCGGATTTGGTATAGATCCGGTCAACCGAAAACCTTATCGTAGAGTCTTTGGTTTTATTTTCCGTCTGAATTGTCAAGATAAAATTTCAGGATGGGTTAAATTTTTTTTTTCCTGTCCTATGAATTGTACATGCTCAAGAAATGATAAGTCGCATATAAGAGGGACAATCCGGATAAAATTATCCCGTGAAAAATGTAGAATAAATGTGGATATAATTTCTAACGAAAAAGGTACCAAAAAAGTCATAAATCTATTACATTTATACTAATTTAGTCCTAAAATTTTCAATTATATCAATTTAGTCCTAAATTTTTTATATTTATGCTAATTGAGTAAATTCAGTCAATTTTGCATTAAAATCACACTTTGAAAAGGAAAAAAAAAAAGAGAGGCCTTGAACCTAAAATTAGCTGCAGAAAGATGGAAAGGGTGGGGGAGAGGGAGATCTCTCTCTCTCTCTCTCTCACAGAATTTACACCGGCGGCAGAAACCCTGAAAGTTTCCATCAAATCTAACTTCTAAGTAGGCAACTAACTAGATCTAGACATAATTTTGCCTACATCATGTGGACATAGGTCTAATTCTTTGTTGTTGTTTCTTTTTATTTTTATTTTTTCTGGTTACACGCATCCACCTAGTTAAAAAATATTGCAGATATTAATATTGGACCGATCATTTTTTTTTTATAACCAAAATATCCGGGCCAGCTTGCGCGCACCTCGATTATTCCTCGGAGGAAACTAGCATAGCAACCCACCGCCATGGCCCCCCACTTAAAATCACAAATGCTCAGTTGAGGAATCGAATCTGGGACCAGTGCGCCTAACCACATAATCTCAAATGCGCCATAACCAACTGAGCTACCCATGGATGGGTGACCGATCATATTTGTTCTTTAAAATTTCGAGCCTTTGCTCCTAAATCCATTCATAATAGTCAAATCTTATGGTCTTGTTCATACCACATGTGAGAACGATTTCAATATTACTTTACAGACTTTTCTAAGTTCTTAACCATCGATTTCACCATTTAGGATTTTTTTGACCTGCTTATAAAACTTCAAAGCTACGACTCCGATCATCACTTCAGTGATATATAATAGTAATATTCGATATTATGCAGAAATTGAGAATTGACAGAAACAAATTGATTATGGCCGACTAAAAAATATCCTTCTCATTTCGACCAAAAAAAATCTATCCTTTTCATGCCAGCAAGGCGATGATCAGACGTGCTTCCTTCGTACATAAGCAAATGAATGCGTGAGGAAATTGATATGACAGCGTTCTGTCCATCTTTTTTAGCAAAGTCGTACTTACCAGTTGTCTCGTCTCATCCCTTATTTTGTCTTCCTTTCTTATTCTCCACTGGTGGCCGGTGCACCTCGTCGCACGATCCATATGCACGTTGTTGTGGACAGCAACAAGATGAAATTACCATGTATTTAGGGTTCGGCTGCAATACTATAGAGCGAGAATGATAATTAGTTAGCTTAGTTTAGCAAGTGAATCGGCTCTTCTTTTGTAGGGTTTGACACTGAAATTCTAAGATGGGCATAAAATGCCAAATTGCCTTACCCTCCCATTGACATGGTGCCCCTGGTGGTCCACACGGGGTGTCGATTGTAGTGATTAGCGGTGTAACCGTTGGTGGATCTTGGCCAGAAGTCGGCATCGGGGTGTCGCCACCGGCAACCTCGCCGCTTGCCGAGGGAGAAGGGGAAACAAAGAGGGAAGATTCGAACGTTTTGCAAATGTCATATTTCATATAAAATGAGGGAAATGATTTAGTGGCATAAATTTAGAGGTACCATTAAATTTGGGCCGTCCAATTCAAAATGGACAGCTCAGATCAATCAACAGTTTTTTAGTGAGAAATGATGTGAACTGATCTGGACTGTTCATTTTGAATTGGCCAGCCCAGATTGATTATAATAGGAAATGGTAGGAAATCCAGATCCTAAAATGAGATGTAGATACCTGGCGTGCCTTTAGTCTCTATATTCCTATTACCTCTATTACTCAAGTCTGTGAACTTAATCTCACTAAGATCTTTGGGCTTTGTGCTGAAAAAGTTTAGGGAAAATTCTAAATAAGAGCCTCAAGTAGTCATGTCAATCTCAAATGAGGACATAAAGTGGCCATGACAGTTTAAAAAATAATCTGACCTTGACGGTCGACAATTTTTGTCCAAAGATAATTAAATTATTATTTTTTTCTTTCTCATTTCTTTTTATTTTCTAATGCTGCAGCCGGCAAGGTTGGCGAGAGCTTCAGCAGCTGGCTAGGGTCTTGGCCCTTGACTGAGGTGGCCTTGCTTGTGATTAGCGAGGGTTGCCCTCACCCACCCTCTTCGGCCATCATCGGTGGTCGGCCATAGGCGTAAAGGGAAAAAAAAGAAAAAAAATTTCAAAAACATAAAGGACGAAAATTCCCTTGACTAGCCTAAATGTCAGGCCCTTATTTGAGACTATAATGCTACTTTAGGCCATTTTTTGAAATAATATCCACTTCGGGCCATTATTTGAGAAAACAATGGCATTTGAAAACTCTTATTTGAAATAATGACCCTTCACAATTTTTTTTTTTGAGATAATGAAGGCAGTTCAGGCTCTTATTTGGAATTTTTCCAAAAGTTCATTATTAATGAAAAACATCTATGTGTACGCTTGGTAGACCAATCAAACGGGTGTGTTTGATCAGTTTGAAAATATTTTGATCTAAATTAACCCAAACCCATTTTGACCCATTCCTATATAATACAAAATAACTCATGCTTGACAAATCTCCAACCCCGTCTATGTTGCTAAAACACTTTCATACTTAATACACTTTAAGAAAACTCATACCCAAATTGAGGTGAAGCATGGAGCGAGCGAGTGAGCGTGAGACCGAGGAAGGGTGAGAGGGAGTGAAGAGAGAGGTGAGTTCAGTCTAAAAAAGTTGCGAACCCAGTTAACACCCATATTTTTCACTTGAGTTTAACATTGTAAACCTATTTATGACCCATTTACTGAATACTACTAACTCAAATAATAACTCAACCCATTAAATATGAGCTAGGAAATGAATTTATGATTCATATTAATGGATCTAAGTAACGGCGATTAAGACTACCATCCACCTCCGAACTCATCTTATTCTTTCATCTATTGAAGGGTTGGATGTGCATAACGTGCCTAAGAGTCACTAAATTGAGAAAAATCCCAGCTCAGAGCTGGGAGCTCTCCTCCCGTTCTTGGCATCAATCACCCATAGCCACCAACTATAGCCATGGTACCATCGGGTTGCTTGCTACCCTTATACCAACATCTCCATTCACATTGCCGTCATAAACTTATTTGCCAAGATTTTCCATCCGAAGGCTAAATAAAGGCAATCAACTTTCTCGATCCTCTTGCACCATTCGAGCAATTTTATTATAAATTGGGGTGGTTGAACAGTTCAACTTGAACTTGGTAGCTAGCCAAACTTGTTTTCGTTCCGCGGGGGTGTGTGTGAACAATGGTTATGTGAATCCAATCCGTTCAGATTTGGTACAGATCCGGTCAACGAAAAGGCTTATCCTTCAGTCTTTGGTTTTATTTTCCCGACCTAATAGTCAGGATAAAATTCAAAATATGGTAAAATTTATCATATCCTGTGCTTGATTTATGGTCAGGACATGATAAATTCGAATATAAAGAGGATATAAAAAGGATATAGCTTGAATAAACTAATTTCATGGGGAGGTGGGATAAAAATGGATAAGAATTCTATATTCATAATTTAAAAGTTATTTTTCTCGAATAACAAAGTTCTTAAATTAATAGAATAACAATAATACATAAATTCTTATATTTGATTTTTTTTCTATCTTATAGTATAAATTGAATATTTATAGATATATAATTAGTATCTAAATTAATAATTTAGGTATAATAGTATAATTTTCTATTCAATAATGTTGTACTAGAAAATGATGGAAGAGGAAAAATAAATAAATTAAAAGATTAAAAAAAGAGATAGGAAAAAATAATAAAAAATAAGCATAAAAAAATGAAGTAGACAATAATGTCCCGAGAGATTCTACAATTTTAAGTTCATTTACATTGATATTGTTTAGACAAAACAGTGAGCATGATAGGATGTGAAAATACTCAATTTTGTCATTATCATTTACCAAATAATAGATAGAATATCACAAATTTTTTGGATTCATATCATATTGGGATAATTACACAAATAGTCCCTGAACTTTGGCAGAATGTGCAATCTGGTCCCTGAACTTTTAATTTGTTCAATTTAGTCCCTGAACTTTGACAGAATGTGCAATTTAATCCCTAAACTTTTGACTTGTTCAATTTAGTCCCTGAACTTTTAGTAAATGTTCAATTTAGTCCTTAGACTATATGAAAATGTTCAACGTTATCCCTGATCTTAAATTAACAAAAGGACTATATTGAACCTTTTCCTATAATTCAAGGACTGGATTGAACATTTACTAAAAGTTCAGGGACTGAATTGAACAAATCAAAAGTTTAGGGATCAAATTGCACATTCTGTCAAAGTTCAGGGACTAAATTGAACAAATTAAAAGTTCAGGGATCAAATTGCACATTCTGTCAAAGTTCAGGGACTATTTGTGTCATTTTGCCTATCATATTCTATCAATTCCAATCCTAACTAGAAATCTAAGGCTGCGTTTGGTAACGCTCCTTGGAATGTGTTTTTGTTCCAAAAGTGTTCTGGGAACACTTTTGGAACAGAAACGTGTTTGCCAAAAAAATATTGCAGTCCTAAAAAAAGAAACAAAAAGAACATGGTTTTTTGTTTCTAGAACACTTTTGGTCCTAACGCTCTCTGGTCGCCGGCAGGCCGCCGCCGTCGGTCGCCTGCCGCCGGCTGCCGCAACCGGTCCCCGGTCGCCGGCCGCCGCCGCTGGTGGCCGGCCGCCGCCACTGTCGATTCATCCTTTTGGCGAGAAAAGTGTTTTTTTTAACTTACCAAATGCGTTTCTGTTCCCAAAAATCGTAACCGGAAATAGAAACACAAAAAAATGTTTATGTTCCAAATATGTTCCCAGAAACAGAAACGTTACCAAATACAGCCTAAAGGACCGAAGGTAGCCTAAGTGGTCCAAGCGAAAGATGTAAATATCTTCTCCCACTAATAAGTACAAGAAGTTGACACATGTCACACCAAAGGAAGCACTTGATTATATTTTTGTTTCCTTATTCGTGTATAACATTTTCCTCTATGCTATGGGTATGCGCAATAATGCAATAAATTGATCTATCTATGTTGTCTAATTTCCTTTTCTATTTCTTGTTAGTTTTTTCTGTTTGCGGCATCCAGCTAGTTATGAAATGCTACAAATATTGATCTCTGACTGAATGCATTTATCGTTTGAAATTTCAAAATATGTTCTTAAATCCATTCATATAATCAATTTATTGTTGTTCATACCCAACATGAGAAGGATTTAACTGTCCATCTACAGACTTTTTAAGTTCTTGGTCCTTTATTTGATCAATTAGTGTTTTCTCGATATGCAAAAGGATATGTGCGCTAGAAGTCCTAAAACTTACTGTGAAAGTGCAATTGAATCGTAAAACTTTCAAAAAGTTCAATCAAGTCCTAAAACTTATGACGAAAGCGTAATCAAGTCCTAAAGCTTTCAAAAGGTACAATCAAGCTTTAAAACTTGTCACGAAAGTGCAATAAAGTTCTAAAACTTTCAAAAAATGTAATCAATGGAAGGATTTGCTTTCAATAATTTAACAGTTTTAGGACTTGATTGCGCTTTTTGAAGTTTTAGGACTCAATTGTACTTTCTTAAAAATATTTTAGGATTCAATTACACTTTCATGATAAATTGGAAAAATTTCAAAAAAGGGCATGAAGTCCTCTTATTTTCTCAAATAAAGGCCCCAAGTGAACCCTGTTTCAAATAAAGGTCTGAAATGACAATAAAATTTTAAAAAAGGGCTTGATTTCAAGGGCTTTTTCATCTTTTTACTTATTTGATTTTTTCTTTTTTACAACACTTCTTTTAATCTTTTTTCTAAAAAAAAAGGAACACCACATATACAGGCGAGAGGGGCAGCCCTCCCCCCTTTGGTCTTCCTCCCACCGCCGAAGGGTGGTCGGCCAGGGCAGCAAAGGCCAGCGGCGTCGCCGACCCCAGCGAGGGTCGGCGACCCCGCTGACCAGAGGGGAGGGCCTCTGGCCCTCGCGAAAATCGGGAAAGGGTCGGGCCATCTCCCAGATCTGGGCGAGGCTGGCAGGTCGTCGCCCGGGAGTGGGCGGGCGGACCAGGCGACCCTCGCCCACTCCCAAGCGAAGGTCGTTGGCCCTCGACCTGGGCGGTGGCTGCCGGCCCGGCCCAGATCGGGGAGAGGGCTCGACGCTCTCCCGGCTTTTGCGAGGGCCAGTGATCCTTGCCTATGGGCGACCCCGCCGGCCTTTGCTGCCCCTGCCAACTGCCCTCCGGCGGTTGGCCGGAGGCAATAGGCAGGAGGGGCAGCCCTTCGGCTTGTGTGGTTTTTTTTTTCCTTTAAAAAAAAATTAAAAAGGAAAAAATAGAGAAAAATAAACAAAAAAAATTAAAATATAAAATGACGAAAATGCCCTTCAAGCCAGACCATTTTTTAAAACACTATAGCCACTTTAGGCCCTTAATTGAAACATACAATGTCATTTCGAGACCTTATTTGAAACAGAATTCACTTTGGACTCTTATTTGAGAAAACAAGAGGACTTCAGCCCTTTTTTGGATTTTTTTCCTAATAAGTTTTTGGACTTTCAATATACTTGTTTATAAAACTTCAAAGCCACATGCTTTGATGATCTCTTCGGTGATATAATAGTAATATTTGATGTCATGCAGAAATTGCAGATAGAAAAATACTAAGGAATCTCATGGGCTGTTGACCAAAAGTTCCTTTTCATACCAGCAAGGCAATATAATATGCGTCCTTCATGTGAGCAAATGAATGCGTGAGGAAACAAAATGGGACAGCTCTTTTGTCCCGTCCATTTTTTGACAAAGTCGTAGTGCTTTACCAATTTTTGTGGTCTCATCCTTATCTCTTCTCTTTTCTGTTTCTCTACTGGAGGGCAATTAGGGTTCGGCTACAATAGAATAGAGCGAGAATAATTGTTATTTTGTTCAGTTTTCTTTTTGGTCAAAGTTATTTTGTTCAGTTTAGTAAGTCAATTAACTAATCTTTTGTATGGTTCAACACTCCCTATTCTCCCTCCGAGCTCCGCCGTCGTACATGTTGCCCCTGGCCCCCGGCGGCCCGCAAGGGGCCAAAAGCGACCGGTTGTGAGCAAGGGACGATGTGCTCGTCATCGCCTGTAGGGGTTCCACAAACGATGAGTTAGTAGAGTTGACAGGCTTGAGGGTTGTGGCCATTGATGGCGGATCTTGGCAAGGAGTCGACATTAGGGGGTCGCTATTGGCAACCCTGCCACTCGTCGGGCGAGAGGGAGAAAGAGAGAGGGGAAGAGTCCGGCATTTCGCAAATGTCCCGTTTCGTCTAAAATTGTGCACAGATACTTGGCGTGTCTTGGGTTTCTATATACACATCACCACTGTGTGAGCTTAGTCTCACCTAATTTTTTGGTGTTTATGCATAAAAAGTTTATCTTTAATGATGAAAAGCTCGTAGATACTTGGCTGTTACATCCCGTACTAAGCAATGGTGATCAAGTGCCTGCTTGATAACACTTTCAAAAGTTAATTTCTCTACTAGAAATCAATTTGGCAGAAAAATCCGTTTAGTAAAAACACTTCCGAAGTAGAAATTCATTTGGTAAAAAAATTAACTTATGGTAGAATTTTTTTTTTGTCAATTTTGATAAGTAAAAAATTTTAATTCCTCTACTCCAGAATCACTTCTTGAACCACACCCACCTCCGCCAACCACCGCCATCGCCAACCACCATCCTCCTATCGCCGCCGTCCATCGACCGCCACCCACCGTCACCCGCCGCCGCCCACCTGCCAATTGCCAATTGTCGCCTGTCGATCATCGCCGTCGAAGATTTTGTTAATAATGTTTCAAAAGTAGAAATTTTCAACCGTCACCAAACGAATTTCTCTGATCAGGTTAATCTAGAGCAAAAGTAGAAAAATCAACTTTTGCTTTTAAGGAGAAGTAGATAAATTAACATCTAGTTAGAAGTTGATTTCTGATAGAGAAGTGTTACCATACGCGCCCTAAGAGAACCCACCACCTCCGAGCTCATCTTATTTCTTCATCCATTTAGATAAGAATAAAGCGGAAAATATAGTTTTGGAATTTCTGTATATTATTCGATGTATCAAAATGAAGACGACATAAGCCTATTTACAAAATTTGTGGGGTCACTATCTAAAGTGATATATCAGTCAAGATACACACAACTTGAGAGATTTATATAATCAACAGAAATATCTCTCAATAATAAGTTATCTTAAAGAAACCATACATTCCCCTCAAACTCAAGGTGAGTGCAACTTGAGAAATAAGTGTAGCAGTCCCATGAAAACTTGTTTCTCCATGAAACCAACTCTTAACAGTGGCATTGGTAGATCTGCAGCAGCGGCATGTGGCCGTGCATGGGGTGGCATCCGGTTGCTATTTGTCGTGAAACTTCTAGATTTAGCTAGTCTAAGATCTGCAAGTCTAATGATGTATCAGCTAAGGCCGAGAATTGGAGGGGAAACAGCAAGCTACCGATTCGGCTAGCTTGCGAAGTAGTAACTGAGCGACGCGGCCTATACTACTAGCATTGTTTGTAGCATCAAGCAGCCTATACGGCTGGCTTAGAAAATAGTTACTAAGCACATGCGACATGTGAACTGGCATCGAAGAAAAGCCACCTTCGTGTTGAAGGCTCGATCGATCAACACGACCCTCATAGAAAGGACTCGTGCAATTGCATGGAGTGAACATAGTTGAACTGCGAGGACGAATTTATTTGGGTGTGTATCGGGATGCTCAAACCGGATTGAACCGGCTTGATCCAACGTTTGGAACACTTGGTTGGACAGCTTGTTTCGTCAAATCTATCCTATTTTGGATAAACTTTCCTAATCAAACCGGGCCAAATTAGATGCCAGTAAAATTTCCTAATCTATCCTTTTTTCGTCAAATAATGCATGAATTGGTTCAATTTCCCTCGAAAGTGCACAATGTTCCACGTAGCCAAATTTTTTATAGGCACCCAGTGCACGGGGTGCACTTGGTGCATTAGGTTTGCCTTAGGAAAGAGGGGTGCATTTGGTGCGACCCATGCACAAGGGTTGCATTAAGAAAGAAAGCTCTCATATGAAGATAAAAATAAAGCGGAAAATATAGTTGTGGAAATTCTGTGTATAATTCAATGTATCAAACATTGAAGATCACATCAGCCTATTTATAAGATTTATGAGATCAAAAATTGAAGATCACATCGGCCCATTTATAAAATTTGAGCTCTTCACTCCGATCTTTTGCACATTCACCTACAACCACCAATGTTAGTCATCACTATAGAGAAATCATATTAGATTTTGAATAAAACAAATCTATCATACTTTGTTGAAAATATTATGATGTATACTTTGAGTACGTTTACAAATGTATCTCTATGCGCTTTTATATTTAATATGCTTAACGGTTTATTGTGATATAAGCGGGATTCATGGACAGATGCCGTCCCATATGAGACAATTTTGGGAAATACATTTCGCTCTCCAATTAATTCTCGTTGTTTATTCAATTTTATTCTTAATTGTATATCAGATTAAATTTTCCTCACTAACAATCAATTATTTTATTAGGATTTCATTTTTAAGTTACGTTAACGTAAAAGATATTTTCATAAATTCCTATAAAAGGACTCTTGATTGATTGGCAACCACCCCTAGATAATTTCTTTTATTAAAAGCTTGATTTATGGATTCTAGGATTTGATTGTATGGGCGAACAAATCCTCTCAAATCTCTGATTTCTTCAACCTCAATGGCTACATGATCCTTTGCATCAATCAACCAACCGCTAGTTTTGGAAATTGATCCGCAGTGTTGTTTTATCCAGCGAGAAGCTTGGTGACGAGGAGTACATAAGGAGCACAAGGTTCAAAGAGAAATAAAGAGTTCAAGCGATCAACATCCATATTTTAAGAGAGCTTCATTTGTCTTCAAATTGTCTACTCGAGCTTAAGTGATATTTTGTAAGAGGTGTAATATAGAGTATAAGTAGAGTGAGATAGCCTTGGTAGAGGCAGCACTCGCTTTTGTTGAATTGCTTATATCCAAGTTATCACCATCTTTATGTAATCTCTTAGTTAGATTTCTTAGTGGAATCCAGATAGTAAGTTATTAGTGTGGACGTGAGATTCACCAAAAACCGAACCACTATGACTTTATTGTGTATTGTCTTCTACTCTCTACTAGCCTGTATTTGCTGTATGATAGAAGCACTGTACAGTTCTACTACATCTGATCCTATCAAACATGAAATTTTTATTTTCGCATTATTTTATCAAATTATAATAATCTATTCATCCCATTTTGGTGATAGTGCTAGCTTACAACAATCACGACATAGTGCAACAAACTTAATTAAAAGTTGTGGACACGAGGTTTTGATTGACATGTCATAAGTTATAGACATTGCCCAAACGTCAATTTTACCAAAATGAAATTTGAATAATGCCCATATTTATAACCCACTAACTTAAAACATGACATGTAATAAATGTTCTTTGTACCAATGTCTTCTATCACATCGTGGCCCTACTCTTAAGTTGCCAAGATTTTCCATGCGTGGACTAAATAAAAGCCAGTCGACGTTTTCAGTTCCTCTTGACACCATTCCATCAATTTGATCATAAATTGGGGTGGTTGAGCTTGGTGGCTGGCCCAACATGTCGATTTCATTTGGGTGGGGTGAACAATCGTGAAGTGAATCCAATCCACTCAAATTTCGTATAGATCCGCTCAACCGAAGAACTTATCATTTATTAGTCTTCGTTCTTTTTAATTTTTTTTTTCATGACTAAAGTGTGGCAACTGGTATTCGCAATGGCTAGCAGAACTTACATTCAAAATGCAAATGCACAAAAATAAATTAAGTAGAAGCACAAACGCTGAGTCGGCAAAAGCACAAACACTGAGTCGGCAGAAACACAACACTGGATCGGCAGAAACACTAGCTCGATGAACAATACATGAGCTGATATTAAATCAGAACTAAAAACACTGAAATTACAATGACAAATAAAAAAAATGAAATTGACACAAATACCGAGGCATGTCTACACAGTTTCTTTAAGGCAGATTCGTCTCCTCCCGTACGTACTTTGAGGTTTCGTGAACGTCTGTCTCCCAAGATACAACGGTAAAACAGCAGCAGAGGTAAGCACAACACTCCGGAGCTTTTGGCGAATTTGACCAAATGCGAACACTATCAAAACCGATGCAAATGCATAGAATAGAAAGAGATGGAAGTTTTTCTTGTTTCGTCGTTTTCCAATCTCAGAATGAGAGGTCATATGTATATAAGGTCAGTGGAGCATTTCAGAGATAAAGAAAAACGGCTGAATAATCTGCCATTATAACTTCATTATGTAATAGCAGAGTCATAATGGCAAAGCCGTTATGCTTTTAAACTTGTAATGGCATAGCCATAACAACAGAACCGATATGCATTCAATTCTATAATGGCAGAGTCATGATAGTTACGCATTTAATTCTGTAACAACAGAATCATAGTACCTGTTACTCAGTTAATGCTAATAACATACCGTACATGCTGTTTAATTAACTCAGTAGCTTTTACATAAAATTTGTAATGGTTTGAGTAGAAAAAAATTAAAACAGAAGACAAAAATGGGCTTGTCGCGGGTCCCATTACCGGTCCTGCATTCGCATACGTAGGTCGTGCGCTCACGCCCAAGTTTCAACTTGTCGAGCCTTCATTGGAGTCTGGCATTTGCACTCCGCTGGGAGTGCGCGCGAGGCATAGCGCATGTATTATGAAAGTTATCACTCTAAAGGAGTGTAACTCTATATAAAGCACTCACAAGCCTTCTTTTTTTTTTTTTTTTCTGTGCGGGACTAGCATACTTTCACTTCCCACTTACAACTCGATAGTGTTTTTCGAAAAATAATTTCCCATTCACTCTCCCATCAAAATATCTCAATTTTCCAACAGCAACAAGTTGAGCGAATTGGGAGCGAAGATCAGGGTTAATAGAACTAAATAAGTTTGCCCATATTCTCCGATCAGTAACATGTCAATTCCTAATTTTAGATTCGCATTGAGCAATCTGATTATTACCAGGTTTGGGCTGGACAATATCAAGCAAAGATATAGGACAAGAACAAGTACCATCATCGACATGCTCATATATATCACGAAAAAACAAGGTGCAGCCATCACCGAGCATTTTTCACATAATCCTATATGCAACATTATCTGACAAATTTAACCAGAATGAAAAGTGACTAATGTCCATATTTATAACTCACTAACCAATCGAACTAGCTGGTGAAAACTTTAACTCTGGCGAAACAAATATGGCATGCAATTCAAATTTTCTTTGTGCCAACATCTCCTGTCACATCGTGGCCCTACCAAGCTTATGTTGCCAAGATTTTCCATGTGTAGACTAAATAATAGGCAGTCGACGTTCCCAGTTCCCCTTCACGATTTGATCATAAATTTTAGGTGGTTGAGCTTGGTGGCTGGCGCAACTTGTCGTTTTCAATTTGAGGTGGGGCGGCGAACGATCGTGAACGTGGAGTGAATCCAATCCACTCAAATTTCGTATACATCCCTTCAGCAAATATAGCTTGTCATTTATTAGTCTTGCTTTTTTTTTTTTTCCCTTCTTGTCATGACCAATGTGCGGCAAGCGTCCCACTAAGCATAAGATGTAGACACCTGTCGTACCAAAATAAAAACTTGATCGTACTTGTCTTTTTCGTGGCCTTAATTCTGTAACAAAACAATTCTCATCGAATGTCACTTCTCTCTCGAACTTTTTTTTTCTTTAACGAAGTTTTACAAAATTTCATTGCAGTTTTAAATCTGCCCCCGCGTTCGAAAATTGATGCTGGGTTTTTTTGAAAATATAAAATGAATATATTCATGCATTCCAAATTTGAAATCAATTTAATTGTGAGACATTTCATAAATATTTCACACCTCCCTTTTGTGAGCATTCATATGATTATACAAAAAAAAAATGGATTAAGTGAGAAATTAGACAAAGCAAAAACATAATAGTTGTTGTTACAAGTGCGGAAAAACAAACACATAACACAATGATTTGCGTGGTTCGATCAATGTGATCTACGTCCACGGGCGAGGCAAAACAAGATTCCACTATAATCAAGGAGAGTACAGATTATATAAGTCGGTCTTAGCGACTGAACAAAAGCACACGGCTCACAAGTCTCTCATATGACGAAAATCCTTCGTACAACAAAATAAACCCTAGCCGCAGCATAAATAGAGCCCAATTTTTTTTTTCTCGGACCCAACTCTCCGCATCACGAATCAAATCTCAATTTTTTCTCCACCTTTAGGCCGCACAAAAAATATGTCGGGTCGGGTGAAGACTGAATGCATAAAATTCAAGACATATTTAGCAATAGTGCATGAAGTACGAGAGTTTTATTGAGTTTCTTTCATGTAAAAAAATGTGGCCTTTCGCTACATTACATATAGCGATTATTCAATAGAATATTATCGAGCTGATTCGAATTAAATCATATTGTTTACAACAATAATAAAGCAAAGCTAATGTATTATAATGCATGAGCGAGTCCACTTGAACTTGCCCCCGCTAAGGGTTTATTTTATAGGAATTATTCATTTCTTTAAGATTATTTAACTTGTGCACTATACTCTCCGACATATAGTTTACACAATTCACGTATGGCTTCACCCTTGGTTTCGCAAAAAGTGTCGATCCTAGAGGGGATTTTTGATGTTGAGGACGGGCTCGCGACCGCAGCTCCACCGACATCCCGGCTCCGAAGAGAGCGGGATCTTCCCACAAGAGATCCGGCTCAATAGCTCGTCGTGTTTCGAACTCGTGATGCCACGGAAACACGATCAGGCGCCTTCGCGAACGGGCCGTCACGTTCGGCGATTTAAAAAAAAAAAAGCCTGCCTAATTCCCCCTGTTCTTCCAATCAGCCGCCATTGTCACCAAAAATCAAACCACCAAGTCAAGATCGAGGGGCTGAGTAAAGAAAACTTTGTTGTTATTCTCCTCCACTTCATGTCCATCTTCATATTCAATGTTGAAAGCTTTAGCAAAACGCAATCCTTTATTCCTTCCGTGGTGGTTGGCCTGCCCATCTCCTTCCCAATCTCCTCCTCCTCCTCCTTCATCAGACCAGGACCACTTCAAGCTTCAACCTAACCCAAACCCTCTCTCTCTCTCTGGTTCATGCCCTTTCTCTCTCTTCGGACTCCCTGCATGAACCCTCCATAGCTCCTCCCTTCCTCCGTGACGATGGGCTCGTTGCACCATCTCCGGCGCTTGCTGTACTCGGACCCGGTCAACGTGACCGTCTCGGCGATTTGCCAATCCTCCTGCGATCCTCTGCTGAACCACTCCGGGTTCTGCATAACACCCTGCTTCGCCTTTTGTCCTAGAGTCTGCCGCTACGCGTTCCCGCTCTTCCCTCCGTCGCCGCCGCCGCCGCCGCCGGATGAACCCTCCTTGGAAGAATATGCGAGGAAATCCCACCATTTCTCGCCGTATCTTGTCATCCTATTTGCCGTGTTCGCCGCGGTTTTCGCCGTAGTTGTGTTCTACGGGCTGTACGTGAGGTATTATGTGAACCGGTCCTCCCGGCGGAGAGGCAGGGGACCGCCGGAGCCGGAGACGAGTGTCATCCATGATGAGTTTCTTGATCATGATCTAGGGCCGGTCCTCGACCACCCGATCTGGTACATCCGCACCGTCGGCCTCCAGCCGTCGGTCATAAGCGCAATCACGGTGTGTAAGTACAAGAAGGGCGAGGGACTGATCGACGGGACAGAGTGCTCTGTTTGCTTGAGTGAGTTCGAGGAAGATGAGACTCTCAGGCTGTTGCCGAAGTGCAACCACGCTTTCCATGTGCCGTGTATTGATACTTGGCTTCGATCTCACACCAACTGCCCCATGTGCCGCGCGCCTATTGTCACTAACGTCGCGCAGGCTCTGCCTCCGGAGCAGCCGAATGCGGAGATTTCCGCATCTGCAGGGGAGATGGGAATTCAGGAGATCGAAGATGGTTTGGGGAGGGAAGAGGAAAGAGTTGCAGAACCGAGGGGAGAGAGCGAGGCGGATGCTGAATTGGATTTGGAGGATGGAAGGAAGAGAATCGAGGACACCAGCGAGGTGCAACCGATGAGGAGATCCGTTTCGGTGGACTCTCTGTCAGCGCTGAAGATCAGTCTCGCCGTCGCGAATGCTCTTCGAGGAGAATCAGGATCCTTGAGGAAGTCTGGTCCTGAATCGGCCGAAGAACATCAGGGAATCACCGGTGCTATCGTCCCAAATAGGAATGTTAGTCAAGATAAGCTACCAATGAGATTGATGGGAAGTTCGAGTTCGTCGATCGGCAGATCACTAGCGAGCGGATCCACCTCGATAACAAGGTCACTTTCGAGCGGGAGGTTCTTGTTCTCAAAGCATAGCCGAAGCAGGAGTTTGGTTCTTCCTCTATGAAAGGATGTTTAATCTGGCCTCAGCAAGAGAAGAAAGGAAACAAGTTAGCCCTGTTCTTCTCTACGTTTTTGCCCGGTACGATGTCTGGGAAGCCGACGGAGGACGGCGCCGGGAAGTTCAACAAGTTCATAGATGAGCCTGATTCAAAGGAATCCGACTCACCGGCAAAAGGAATGTATCATACGGTTTGCGGTTTTTTTTCTGCTTTCCATAAGAGCTCGAATCAAATGTAAGTAAAGCTTTTGTCCAAAGGAGGGAAGGTTATATACCATCTTACACACTTGCTACTGCTAAATTGAGTTCTCTACAACAGGAGGATGAAAGTAGAATGGTCACAGAAAAATTGCTGTCGAGTACTAATTTTGATCGTCCAACGTTTTTGTCCCAACGAACATAAGCCTGCCTTGCTTTGCTGGTTGCAGAATTATTCCTATCTCGAAATGCTGTGGCATGAAAAAGAGGTGATGTTGCACTCGCATTGCGAGTCTGCGATTGCGCACACACTCTTTCGATGCGCTTCGAAATAGTCATTACTCGAAAATTCATCTTCTTTCGATACAGAATCTCATTGCTGTAATGCCGGCAGGCTCGATTAAACCCGAAAAGGGGGTTAACGGATCGACTCTCGGGAATTAGTCATTCTGTGGGGGAAAAGAACAAGCCCTCAGTCTCTTTCTATGCTGTTCTGGGCATGTTGTTTTGTTTTCTCTTTTTTGGCTTTTGCCTGTTTCTCAGTCGTCTCCTTGACTTGATTTGATTCTTTCTTCAATCTGAACATACATTCGATGTTTGGATCATATGACATCCTTTGGAACATTGGATCTCAAATTCTTTGAGCACAGGTATCGGTGCATTATCCTATATGGACTGAGATCCGGACTACTAAATGCAGCCTCTAAGTCTTGATGCATAGAGCTATTATCCTCCCAAGTAGATTCAGAGAATTGAATCCGGGACGAGTTATACATAGTTTCATAAGTAGAAGATAAAGTGAGAAATTATCTGGTCCATATCCAGCGCAAAAATATGCTCACATTCACCGTTGGACGACTCACATGTGTATTTGATTGCTGAATTCCATCCAATGTCAATTCAATCATGAATATGTACACTCTTGTACTTTTTAACCTAATATTCTTGGATTACTTTGATGTGTTAAATGCAGTAATCCCATTTTCGCAATTAATTTAACCTAATATCGATCCGTTTAAATCTAATATTACACAAGTCAAATGTTACAAAAATTTAACTCATATTTCTAAATTCATCACTTAGTTATATTATAAAGTAGTATGTACACACAAGTCTTCTTCAATTTCAATAAAGGAATGATGATTTATTCGATATGAAGAGTGAGTTTGTTTCACGAAAATTCAAGATTTGGAAATCATTTTTTCCAAAACTTAACTCGTATTACTTAGTGGGAAATGCTTTCATTACTGATAATTATTTATGCCTCTTAGGAGGGATATAAACGATCATTTTTTGAAAAATATTTTTCATATCTCAGGTTTTCCATGAACAAATGCAGCAAGAGTGTCTATTCCATTCCATGATCCTGAACCAAACAAAGATAAAATAGCAAAGGACGAAATGCCCATCTCTTTGTACAAAATCCGATGTAAGATTATTACAAGCCCCAATAAACAAATCTAGTTCGACCAAAAAAAAAGAAAAAAAGAAAAAGAAGAAGAAGCAAATTTAGATTTGACGGAGGAAACATCTGCAAAAACGTAAAATGAATGGATAAAAGGAAATTGTTAATGACTGAAACTTACCAAGACTCTCACGCCCAATCGTTGAATAGCACGCACGTGCGTGGCCATGGTGTCGCGACCCGTCCGGAAGCGGACGCGGCTAATGGATTACCGATCGCGGGCCTTCCCCCGCACAAGGGTGCAAATCGCGGGCTTTGGATCGGCGCGGGCCCTCCCAGGCCCATACCAAATCGCGGCGGGAGTATTTTTCAAAGGGATTCGACGATAACAGTCGATCGCTTTCGACCTTAGTGTGGTCGTGGTGGCATGTGCAACTTGTGCATGCATTTGGAGTCGCCACCGGTCTTTCTTGGAGGGTAGACCGGAAACCTTATTAACCGATTGGGAGAGATCGATCAATTCTGCGGAACCAGAGATTTTGAGTTCGGGGACTTGGTTACGTTGATGTCATTACCAACGCCCTTTCGGTACCTAACGCGAGTGATTTTCCCTAACTAGGATTTCATGCAGGCGTAATTTTGGGTGAGGTAAGTCTGACTTTGCACATTAACCAGTTTAACATGCTTACGTAATCATAATAAATAAATAGATGCCAATCACATAAACATCTATCCTACGTGGTGATCATGGAATTATGATTTAATGGGTCTCGAGCCAATGAGACCACATTTAATCATTTTAATATTTTAATAACGGAGAGCCGCTCTTCGCTTCTTCTTGATTTCTTGAACTCTTCAAGAATCGGGCCCCAAAGAGCTCGCCGACTTAAAAGGCTCCTCCACGTAATCCTCGTAGCATTTACATCAA
Source organism: Rhodomyrtus psidioides (assembly GCA_021437785.1). NCBI lineage: Eukaryota > Viridiplantae > Streptophyta > Magnoliopsida > Myrtales > Myrtaceae > Rhodomyrtus > Rhodomyrtus psidioides. The sequence goes on along the minus strand of JAILYB010000003.1, from coordinate 11,880,628 downwards.
CAATTGACTATGCTAAAAATAAAGATTACATGAAAAATAAAAGGAGTACGCAGCCTCCATTTAATAATTACAACCCCAAATATATAAATAATCACCATACATTCATACATACATCAATCACATTGATTAGGGATTTTTCCATGATCACCACCATTCCACGTAAGTAATAAATTCACAATTTAAAACTTAGGAAGGCACAATAAAAATTCTACGTTGAATCATATTCAGAATTTTTACGTAAAATAAGATAGCCATAAATTTTCGATTCAAAATTGATTTAGTCTCAATTTTTGCTACGTTGATTAATTTATCATATAAAATAATCAACCTCCATTAGCCATGTAAGACGAACAATTCGTTAATACATATTGGCCATAGTATTGCAAAAATTGCAAAAAATCAATTAAATGCACGAAAACACCTAAGGATCGGCTCTGATACCACTGTTGGGATCCACGTAACACGTAGCGGAAATAAATAACAACCCATACATGTATCTCCAGAGGCGTACTTCGTGCATTTCAATCGAAAAAAATCACAAAGCCTCAAAGGGAGTAAATAGATTACCTCTCGTAGCGTGCTTGAACGGAGGTGTCGGTTCGATGTTCTTCGATCTCAGCCTCCACAAGTGTTAGGCATCTAGTTCGGACGCACCACCAATTAACGAACGGGGAGACGACGAATAACTCCACAACAATTGTGCTAGCAATATGCGGAATCAATATTCCGAACTTAATATATTTTGCTCACTCAAGATTATGAGAATATAGAGAGTGTTTGTGTTCTTCTCTCTAAGCTCTCAAAAATTTGCACACTCTACAAAATGTCTCTCCCCTTCAACCTCAAAACTCTTGCCATCCTTTTATAGCCAAAAATACCTTCCAATAAATTGTATTTAAAAATAGCACTAACAATTATAAATTCTATCTAAAAATAGCACTCACAAATAAATGACATTTAAAAATAGCACTAATAATAGCACTCACAATTTATAATACAAAAATGCTATTTAAAAATAGCACTAACAATAGCACTCACAATTTATAATACAAAAATTCTATTTAAAAATAGCACTAACAATTATAAATTCTATCTAATAATAGCACTCACAAATAAATGACATTTAAAAATAGCACTAACAATAGCACTCACAATTTATAATACAAAAATGCTATTTAAAAATAGCACTAACAATAGCACTCACAATTTATAATACAAAAATTCTATTTAAAAATAGCACTAACAATTATAAATTCTATCTAATAATAGCACTCACAATTTATGATAAATAAATGCCATTTAAAAATAGCACTAACAATAGCACTCACAATTTATGATAAATAAATGTCATTTAAAAATAGCACTAACAATAGCACTCACAATTTATAATACAAAAAATGCTATTTAAAAATAGCACTCACAATACAAAAATGCTAAAAAAGGCACTAACAAAGGTGTTAAAAATAATAACCATTATTATTATTACAAGAGTTAAAGAGGTTACCAAACAATACAAATATGCATAACGTATAAATACGTATGATGTATAAATACGTAGAGCATACGTATACATCCGTGAAACCGGGGACTAATTGAAAGAAAAATGTGCAATTAAGCCCTTTTGGTAAAAATTGATTAAATTGGAGGGCAAATTGACCTAATTGCACTTTAAGACTTTAGAATCCAATGTCATAGCTTATAAAAAGTGAGAATTGAAAACTAAAAGACTCGAAAATGATTTTTTTTTAGGCTCGGTTCGGGTTTATGTTTGTGAAGGAACATAGTGACCCGAGCCGAATTTTTGAGATTTAAAGTGACACACTTGAAGAGGAAATTAAAACAAAATTATCGAATATTTTTGGGTATTTTTCTGACCACGAATGGTATTTTTCTGATTTTTTTTTGGGTATTTTTATAATTAAATAAACTCGAAAAATATTAAAAATACCGAAAAATATTTTTTGTTCAAAATTGGTTCCTAAGGTTAAACCAAGGCTTCCAAAGTTGATTTTGTGATTTTATGACCTTTTTTGATATTTTTAATTAATTTTAAAGAATAAAAATCACAATAATAAATGGTAAAAAAAAATCAGGTGTCAACAGCTGCCCCTCTTTGAAAGGAATCTCGTTAGAGGTTTCTCTCAAAGATAAGGTGGCACCTGATTCCTAACCGACTCAACTGGGAAAATAAGAGAAGAAATGTTATGACATCGGATCCTTAAGCCTATTGATAAAAGCTCAAATCAATCTCCGGTTTGCTCTAACAATTTGAACATGGGCCGAAGTGAGAGAGGCTTACCTGAAGCTCACCTGTCGGATGCTGCCGGTTGCGACGACTTTCAAGAAGATGCCTAGGACTCGTCATTCAGATTATCCCAGGGAGATTAAGATCTGACCTGTATGGTAGGTCATACCATTATGGGGTTCCTGACTGGTAGGAACTTGAGAAGGGCGCATCCCACGCTGGGGGATTTGCCAAGGATTTTAATCCGTATGGTGGATCGGACCTTTGCGTTGGTCCTTACAGCGGTATTTACCAATGAGTTGACCCTTGTGGCGGTTTCTACCTTGGTTTGACCCTTCATGAGGTTTCTACCTTGGTTTGACCCTTCAGGCGGTTTCTACCATTGATTGACCCTTCAGGCGGTTTCTACCTTTGGTTTGACCCTTCAGGCGGTTTCTACCTTTGATTGACCCTTCAGGCGGTATCTACCTTTGGTTTGACCCTTCAGGCGGTTTCTACCATTGATTTGACCCTTCAGGCGGTTTCTACCTTGTGTTGACCCTTCAGGCGGTATCTACCATTATTTTGACCATTCAGGCGGTATCTACCTTGTGTTGACCCTTCAGGCGGTTTCTACCATGTGTTTGACCCTTCAGGCGGTATCTACCATACATTGACCCTTCAGGCGGTTTCTACCATGTGTTTGACCCTTCAGGCGGTATCTACCATACATTGACCCTTCAGGCGGTTTCTACCATTGATTTGACCCTTCAGGCGGTTTCTACCTTGATTTTACTTTGAAAAGGGGTCTCATGACGAGGGTTCTCCACGTCAGATGAGACTGCCTAAATTTTGAAAAAGGGGTCTCATGACGAGGGTTCTCCACGTCCGATGAGACTGTTTGATATTTTTGAAAATGGATCCTAGGACGAGGGTTCTCCACGTCAAGCTAGGACTGCTTGATTTTTTGAAAAGGGGTCTCATGACGAGGGTTCTCTACGTCCGATGAGACTGCCTAAATTTTGAAAAGGGGTCTCATGACGAGGGTTCTCCACGTCCGATGAGACTGTTTGATATTTTTGAAAAGGGGTCTCATGACGAGGGTTCTCCACGTCCGGTGAGACTGCCTAAATTTTGAAAAAGGGGTCACATCATCGCCCATTCTTTTGAAAGATCCCGAAATTTATCGGGAATTCAGTTTTGAAGCAGTGAAAGATTTTATTTTGACAAAGCCTCGCTTTAGTCTGTTGAGACGACATTCTGGGAGCTGGGTTCTCCAGGTATCCTGCAAAAAATTCAAACCTGTGTGCTCCACTCCATGGAGCAAATATTTTTCTGGGATTCGGGGTTTCCAAGAATCCTGCAGAAGTTTGAGCTTGAAAGATTTTTCTTCACCAAGAAAACGTTAGTAATCTTTGGGAAGACCACGGCTGTCCATCTGACAAAACCGTATGATTTAAGTCTTAATCATGAAATGTGCGTTTTGATGCTAGAGGTTATCCAAAGCATTCTCGCAACATGTAAATGTGATCACAAATTCCTTGCGCGGCAAATCTGGATCAAACAATTTGAAATTTTCAAAAAGAGTTTGTTCAAAACATCTATTGGAGAATTTCTCATCAAGAGGGCTCCTCACCGCTCTGTGATAATGGTTTTTTGTAAGGAATGCGCTCAACTTCTTACTAACCTGTGCCTAGGTTTTAGGATCATTCGCAGCGCATACATTTCGATCGATCGGGAGGTCTTCCACGGGACCGTGATGTTGGGCTTGGATAATGGTTTTCAAGGGAGACCCGCTTTGGAGTCGAGGCCATTGAATGAATGTTCTCACCATCTGCTCCGGGTTTACAAGTCAAGAACCCTGCAAAATGAGAAAGAAATAATCTTGCTCGTACCTCTTCGAGCTAAGCTATATGTTAACCCAAGTGTCTTAGTCAGAGAAGACTGTTTCTGGGTCTTAACATCGATAAGATTGGGGACCGAAAAAGGCTTGTTTTTGGCCCAGAATTCATGAGGTGTTTGACATTGGTGATCATTGCTGATTTACCTCCTGTCTTTTCCTTTCTGCATCTTTAGTTTTTGAGGTGTACAACCGATTTTGAGGTGTGCACCAGCTCTTTAGAGAGCGTCCCTTGTTGCATTCAGAGACCGACTCTCTCCATGTCTTTGTTCTGTGCTTGGCAGCATTTGGGGAGCAGCTTTTTTTATTTGACTCCTTTAAGAAATTTTTTTTTTCATCCAAGTTTCACTGGGGATCAAGCAAACAGCTTTCATGAGCATCTGCCTTGCTTTTACCAGGCACTTTGCTTTTTCTCGATACCGTGGATTTTTCTCATTCATTTTTGAAATCCCACTTTTTCTCATCTTCATAGGATCGCGTTAGACCTATGATCAAAGGTCTAACAAGGTTAAACATTAACTTAGGAATTCTTTTGCAAACCCTAAGTCTTGAACTTCTTCGTTTCTGAAGTGATGCTGCATCCGTCTTGGAATGTGCAATGATCACCAACGGGTTTATGAAATGATTCTGCAGGCTCAACTTGGCTATGCAAAGGATTCAGTGTGTGGGATAGAGAAATGAATGCTTCTCATCATCCTATGGCACTTGGATTACCATATAAACAACACACAAAGATTAATGTTAGTCCGAGCAAGAAAATTTCTAACCATTTTCTCCTGATGCTGCTGGACTCACCTCCATTTTGCCCCGATGTGGGGTGGTTCTTGACAGGGTTAAGAATGAAAACCGCCGTTCAAAGGGGTTATCAACGGTCACCTGTAGTGTTTGGGGGATATGAAACGAATGCCTCCGTCGTCCCAACCCATGTAATCGCTGCGAATGGTCCCTACTTCCGTAGGTCCAGATTCTGCTGTCTTATCCGCTCCATTTCTCTCTTAAGTGTGTATAGGACGTGTTTGGACTAGGCTTTGCCTCTCGTCTTTTGAGAAAACGTCCTTTTGAAAGTTTTGAACAACTTTTGATTGGAAAAATCTCTTTCGTTTTCTCCAAAAATTTTACCCGTCAATGGGATTTTATGATGCCCAATGCATGTTCAGATAACCTCATGTTTCAAAACATGAATGCCAATGAAGTTAGAATCATATGTCTTTTCTAGACATCAGATTCTAAAAGCTTTTCTTTTCTTCTCTATTTTTTATTCAACATTTTCAATGGATTGGGGAAAGGGATACTTACCTGTCCCCCGCGGCTGGAGATCCCTGAAAATGCGGAAGAAACATGTTATTGTTCGTTCATGAATTTTTCAAAAAATTAGAACGATACATCTTACCCTCGGTCGTGTGCCCCTGCGAGTGCACACAGGTTGTCAAAATTTGTCCTCCTTGATGGTGAGTCCCTATCAAGGATAAATAGCAAGTGTTAACTCATATTCCCAAATTGAAGACAAATTGGGACAATACAACTTTACTCTTGGTTCTCATCCCGTTCTGACGTCGCGTATTGATATGAACCACGTCTATCAAATCCGCTTATCCATGCTTGGAATATTTGCAATATCAATGGTTCAGCTGCCCCCGGTTGGGCAACGTCTGTTTTGTTATTTGAACAGATGGCTCCTTGGGTGATTTATCCACGTTTAACACCTGAGAAGGGAAAGAAATGAGACATTACTTTGGTATTCGGTTGAAGATCGTTTAGGAACGATACATCGTTTTACCAAATGGGAGGCTTCGTGACCAAACGTATTTCGTGCTGAATGGGGGTAGATCCCATTATGCTCCGCGGGTGATAGCCATCGTTCATGGAATTTGCTCCACGGATTAAGTGATTAATCCATGGCCCTTGGCTCGAAGACGTTCAAAGGGTAATGTTGACACTCAGAGCGGTTAGTTTTCAGCGTTAATTACAATGTTCCCGCGGGAACTTTACAACGAAATCCGTAACACATTCATTCGATGTATTCACCTCTCACTCTCCTGAGCCTTCTAATGATTTAGCACACGAGCTTCGAACCAGATGTCCGGTCGCCGGTACCGGTCACGACTGCGAAGATGCACTTGTTCCAAAATGCTTGACCCATAGGCTGAGTTGCTCATTCAGGAGATCGTCCGACCGCTCGAGTCGTCCAAGTTGAGCATCCTTAATTGCTGGTGACGGACTTCTCCTATTTTCGGCATGAACAACCTGGTTTCTCGGTTTATGCGTGATCCACACGCCGAGTTGCTCACTGAGGGACTCGCTTGAAATTTCAAGCCATTGACGCCCAAGTCGGGCATCCTCAACCGTTGGCGATGGGTTCCTCACACTACTTTCGACATGAACAACCTCACTTCTCGAGTTGGTATTTTCATCGTTGTCCAGTAGGTTTGTACCCGATGCTGGATTCGCCGTAGGAATAACACTAACGATCGGTTGGTGCTCAAATTGGGGAGTCCATACCTGCTGAAATTGTTGTACATACTCTTGGGGAGTACCAGGGTAACTCAGGGGGAATTCAGCCGATCGAACCAAGAATAGATGTTTTCAAGGAGATCGTCTGAACCATCGAGCGACTGACACTCAGGTTGAGTATTGTCGACTACTGGAGAAGGAATCTTTTTGCCATTTTCGTCATGGACCACCTGATTCTTCGAGCCGGAATCTCCGTAATCGTCTCGCAAGATTGTATGTGCATCTCCTGCCAGTGTTAGATCCGCTGTAGGACTAGTATTAACGGCCAGTCGGTGCTCAGACTGGGGAGTCCCGATTTGCGGAAATTGCGGTACATACTCCTGAGGAGTACTGGGATAACCCATGGGAGTACTCTGATTGATGCCTGAACAATCGACCGTGTAATTGTCAGTCCCATCGGTGTTGAGAGGTGATTGGATGCTTCCTGCTTCATGAGGATTGCGATCACAGCCATGCTCATCGTTTAAACTTGAACTGCCTCTCTCTTGGTCTAGCGCCACTCGTCCATCTCTCAGTAGTCTTTTGTAGCACCAAAGGTGGTTCCTGACTTTATTTCTATCCAATTCCGGCATGTTCATGATCTTGAGTATGCGCGATGGGCGAGCCAAACTGATCCCTAACTGTTGAACTGCATCAACAAATTTGCTATGAAGCTCCGAGGTCCAATAAAACCTTGTTTTCTTGCTAGCCGAAGTAGGGTTGGCAACTCGGCGGCTACTCTTCGTGGAATCTGGTCGTGTTGGACCGCCTCTATCTTGGTCTAGCGACGCTCGTCCATCTCTCAGTAGTTTCTTGTAGCGCCAAAGGTGATTCTTGACCATATTTTTAGTCAGTCCCGGCACGTTCATGATTTCGAGTATGCGCAATGGGCAAGCAAAACTGATCCCCAACTGTTGAACTGCATCAACAAATTTGCTATGAAACTCCGGGGTCCAACGAAATCTTATTTTCTTGCTAGCCGAAGTGGTGTCAGCAACTTGGCGGTTACTCTTCTCGGAATCTGGTCGTGTTGGAGGTTGCTCTGGAGGGGATTTAGTGGTCTCAGATCGGCTGGTCATGATGGTGAGTTCATCATCGAGCGGACCCGACTTGTCATGACGCATGTTCCCTTCCACAATGGGCGTCGACTTTGACCTTATAGCACTAGTTTCCTCTTGTAGATCCTCGGCGGTACCCGCCTGTTCCGAAAGATGTTGCGAAGGGCATTGCAACAAATGAGCATTATAAACCCCCAGATCTGGCTCTTCAGTGAATACTCCGTCCGTGGGAACAGGGTTACCGCACTCCAGGCAAATAGCGATGCTTAGAGCTTTTTTGTACTGAGTGTTTTTTATTCGAAGCTTTTCATTTTCCTCCCTTACAACCGCTAACTCGTGCCGATCGCGTTGCTGCTTCAGCCGGGTTCGTTTGTTTTCAAACCAGCACTTGACCTTCCGAGGCTCCCACCCTATCTCCTGGCCCATTTTGATTTTCTGTTCCATGTCCGGATAGGGGTATTCCCTAAAAAACAATTCGAGTTTATGGACTTGACCTGAAGTGTTGCGTTTGAGATATTCCCCTTTCTGACGCTGATAACCGTCGCGGGTACTATTCTCGTTAACCAAGCCGCGGGTTTCATCATTAGAAGGATCGGTCTCCATGGCCCTCGTGTCAGGTTCGGTCCTGAGATCTTCAAACTCTTCCAGCAGCTCAAGCTCGGAGACCTCCAAGTCTGGCGCTTCCAGTAAATGACAGAATCCCTTGAACATTTTGACCGGGATATCACTGTTTGATTTTCCGTTAACTCAGCTTTCTTTGTTCCTCCTTGGATCTTCACTTTCTCTGCAAATTCTGAGAGGTTAAAGGAGCCGGATCACCGTTCTTCGATCAAAGGTGATGGCTACCCGACGAGCGCTCTTCTCAATGTTTCGAGATTCCCACTTCGTCCTTTTGTGATGGCTACTTGACGAGCATTTTTCTCAAGGCTTCGTAATTCCCACTTTGTCCTTTTTTGCTCTTTTCTACGTGAACGGAGCCTGAAGATCTCTTGCGTTGATTTCGCTTTGTCGAGCACTACGCTTGTCCCCCTGGCCCAGTCTCTAGAGTAACAAGCCTGCCCACCTTTCGGCGCCATTATGTTTCGTAAAACCCGAGATCACAGGACGGTGGTGGATTCGTGACTCATCGGGGATGCATTAACGAAACCCGCTTGGCTCTACTGCACATAAAATGTTATTACCACTTCTCCCTGTACTCGAGCATTTATAAGGTGATAGATTGATGTCAAGAAGATTAACACTTTAGCCTTATCAGACTCAGCCTCTCAAACACTCTTCACATTCTCACTCTCTTCTCCGTCATTCCATCGCATATGGATTCCTCCTCTATGCCTGTTGCCTTACCTGAAGCTTCGACCCAATGGGAGAGATTTTACCACCTCTTGGGTAGGGGTTATGGCTACATAAACAATCATCCTGAAGCTGAGGTTGAAGTTCGTACTCTGATTCCGGCCCTGGATACTGCGTGTATTGAAGGTACGAAACTGCAAAGGGAGTTTGTGATCTTCCCAACTCTCTTTAACAATTTCATGCAGGCTTACGAAGTTGCTAGCCGGGAGGTCACTTTGGCTGGTATCGTGCGAGCCCGTTATCAGGACCGAACTGAGTCCCTGATGTTGGCCATGCTAACGGCCGATAACCATAAAAGGGCTGTTGAATACGCCCACGCCTAGGTTTCGATGCTGGTCCGTGAGAGGGACAACTTGGTGGAGCGTCTGGCTCTTTTTGACACCGCCTTTGAGCAAGACCAGCACAACTTCGTGCTGAGGTTCCAGTGTGCCTGGTTGGAGGAAAGGCTTGAAGACCTGAGCATGGATATAGCTCGCGGGAGGGTGCTGGCTCATGACTTAGAGCTTGAGTTCGAGTACTATGACACCAAGGTGAACGAACTTAAGGAGAAATGTCGTCTCCTTTTCTTCAAGCTTGTAGACCTCGATTCCCGGAGTGTGGGTTGTAAGCAAGGCATGGATAGCATGGAGAGTCAGTTAAGCTTTTTTGTGATGCTTGTCAGAACTCATTTTGGGTTTACTGCTCCCCCTCAGTGATCCACTTGTAAACTTTCCTGCTGAATGAAATAAATGCGAGTTTGTTTATATATGCTCTTTCATTCTGCATTGTTGACTAGCCAAGAAAGGTTTTTGCTTTCGGATCTACGCGACTCCTTTTTCGCCTGTGTCAACAGATTGACTACGCATCATTCTCACAGCCCGACGCTTTATATTTGATTGACCTAAATGCCTCGTGAGAAATAGATTTGTAGTTGCTCGAAACTTAAAGATTGCCCCTGATTTTGCGGTCATTGCGTTTGGGGCCGCTAGTAATCTTTCACTTTCGAGCTCGATCACATTCTGCTAGTAACTCATGCTATCAATTCTGCCTTCACGCGTCGGGGCTGATTTTACCTTGAACTTAATAACAAGGAATTACCGTATACACACGAGATGACGTTTGCGAAAAACATTATGCAGAATCAACTCTAGCTATTGAAGAAACAAACGCATGCACCGATGAGAACTTTACAATAGGAGATACATCCTTCTCGCGTACATCCCATTCTTTCTTGGGGCATGTCCAATGACTAACCAGTCTGGCCTCAGCTTAGGTGTGCCATTACCAAGTGCAGATCATGGTTGCCAACCTTTAATAGCTTCCAACTGATCGAACCAGGTATCAAGTCCTTCATCGAAGAAATCACCCGACCCCTCGAACGATTGATGTGTAGGTTGAGCTGCATCGCCCGACGGGTTCTTCGAACTGGAACCTCCATCTTTGTCTGGGATTATAAGAGGAGATTTGATCGATTGACTACCACAAGCATCTCCCACTTGGGGATTAGGGAAATAAGAGTGCTCCAAGCTTTCTCCCATTAGATCATCTGAAGCCATATGCTCTGATTGGGCAAACCCTTGAGCACTGGGCGTGGTGGGCTGATCTGCGACAGGATGAACACTGACTAGCTGCTGCTCGGACGGAGGAGTGCTTACTCGTTGCACTTGTGATGCGTGTTCTTGAGGAATATTGAAATGACTCGCGAGGATATCCTGATCAAATCCCCAATAGTCGTCCAGATTCGACCGGGCCTCATTTGTCATAAGGGTGCTGGGTTCGCAGCCGAGTCTATTGCTCGGATTCAGTTCTGCATAACGCTGTCCTAACGCCCTTCTGTAGCAACCAAGGTGATTCGCGACTAATTGCTTGGTAAGTCCCGGTACGTTCATGACCCTAAGTATGCTTGTCGGACCTATGAAGTCGAGTCCTATCTGTCGAACTGCGTCCAAGAACTTGAGATGAAGCTCCGGGGGCCAAGTGAATTTCTTCTTCTCGTCGTCCAGAGTGGCGTAGATAGCCTGCCGACTAACCTCTAACTCCTCTTGAACCGTATCTGATCTTACCGGAAGCTGTTGTGGAGGAGATTCATGGGCTTCGATGAGGTGACTCCGATCATAACGACACGTATCTTCTTCCTCCGAAGACACTGGTATAATATCTGTAGGATCGATCTGCTCATGCGCGCCATTAGCAGGATCTGATTGTACCGGAGATGGCTCAAGGGAGCAGGGGGATAAATGAGCACCTTCCATCTTCGTAGAAGGCTTACTGGGGAACAATTTACTGAGGGTGGTAGGGCCACCGCAGTCAGGGCAGGTAATAGTACTGAGAATTTTCTCATACCACATGTTTTCCATTTGAAGGTTTTGGTTCTGCTCTTTTAGGGCCGTGATCTCCTTACGCCTGTGTTGGACACCTAGTCTGAAACGTCTATTCTGAAACAAAAAATGGATTCTCATAGGATTCATTCCCAGCTTCTGGCCCAATTCAATCTTTTGTTCCTCGTTTGGGCAAGGGCATTCATCGAAGAAAGCTTCAAGCTCCTGGATTTCTTTCCGAGCGTAGCGCTGGCGACTTTTTCTTTTCCGGGGTTGAGCGTCGTGGCCACTGCCGTCGTCACCACTGCGATCTTGATGTTCGTCACCGGCGATGTTGAGTTCCATGGCTTCGATGTCGAATCTGATTCTAGAGAATTTGAGGTCTTTCAACGAACTCGTCACTCGGGGTTCTCTGTTCTCTTTTGTATACTCGCTCTTTCGATTTGTTGCCTCCTTTTCCTCGAAAGCTAGGTCTGTTCAGCGTTCTGTTTTTGAAACGACGGAACTGTTTACCTCCTGCTCAGCTTTCCGACACGAAGGGGTAACCAAATCCTTCCGCGGCTTCTTCGATAGTAGCGCTCGCCTTTCACTTTTCCTCGATAGTCATGCCTGTTCAGCACTGTCTTCTCTTTTTAAGTGGCAGAGCTGTTCACTCGCCGCCCAGCTTTATGCGTGATGGAACAACACAATCCTTTCGCGGCTTCTTCGATAGTTTCGCTCGCCTTTCACTTTTCCTCAATAGTCATGCCTGTTCAGCACTGTCTTCTCTTTTTAAGTGGCAGAGCTGTTCACTCGCCGCCCAGCTTCATGCGTGATGGAACAACACAATCCTTTCGCGGCTTCTTCGATAGTTGCGCTCGCCTTTCACTTTTCCTCAATAGTCATGCCTGTTCAGCACTGTCTTCTCTTTTTAAGTGGCAGAGCTGTTCACTCGCCGCCCAGCTTCATGCGTGATGGAACAACACAATCCTTTCGCGGCTTCTTCGATAGTTGCGCTCGCCTCCCTCCCAGCTTTAATAATGGCGAGACCGAATTTGTCAGGCCTGAAATTGCGGATCAGGACATGTCTGATGATTCACGGGAGGAGCAGCCCTCGCTTTACATTAATTAACCCGGCTCCACAAGCATTATTGCTGCAACTTTTCTCCACTCTCGAGACGCTATAAAATGCGGAGTTGGTGTTTGGGAGATTAACGCTCTCATATAATTTGCTTCCATCCTCTAATCGCTCCACTACACACATCTCCGTCGAAAATGGCTTCTTCCCAAGTTCACACTTTCTCAGCCGAAGCTTTGACTCGATGGAAAGAGTTCTATAACCTCTTGGGTCGAGGCTACGCTCACATAGCCGATCATCCCGAAACCGAGGATGAGATCAGAGTCATGTTCGGGGACCTGGACATCACCTCCCTCGAGGGTACCGCGTTGGGGAGGGAATACAATATTTTTCCAACGCTCTTTACGAACTCCTTGGAGGTCTACCGCGCTGCTCATCGGGGAGTTACCGTGGCTCGTGTCTTGCGAGCCCGTTATGAGGATCAGTCCGACCGCCTAGCGTTGGCTGACTACCTGGCCGATAGTCACAAAAAGGCTGTTGAGTTCGCCAAAGAGCGGGTTTCGACATTGCTACGCGAGAGGAGGAATCTGGTGGAGGACTTAGCTCTATCTCTGGCTACCTATGAGCGCGATCGACGTAATGCCCTGCTAAGGAATCGGAGCGAGTGGCTGGAAGAAAGGCTCAACGGCATAAACGAGGATATAACTCGTGAGAATGGACTTGTTCGGGACTTGGAAGCAGTCGCCGAAGATCACGAGACTCAGGTTGTTGCAGTCAATGATGAACGCAAACGCCTCCACCTCAGGCTTGCGGACCATGATACGCGGAGTGGTGCGTATAAACAAAGCATCCATAACCTGGAGGGCCAGCTGGGCTCCTTTGTGTCGTTGATTAGGGCTCACTTCTGCTTTACTTTTCCACCCCAATGAATTGTATGATCTGGTTTGGGCAAGAATGAATGAAAGCCCCTGTGTTTGTTTTAGCTTTTATATGATCCATTTCTTCGAGCATCCGGACATCTTAGACTTGGATGAGCCGATCCATAATAAGTCGAGTAGATGTGTTCTGATTTTCTAACTCACTCATGGTCAGATGAAAGAATAGCCTCAGACTTATCCAAGAAAAGATTTCTTTATGCTACTTGTTTTTCACCTGCAAATGAAAAGACCGAGTCAAAAGGAATAATCTGAAAAAGAAAGAATAGACCCCTTTCAATCTTATGCTTGCTCGTAATTAATAATGACAAGAACTTTTACAAGGGTTTTAATCTTGTGCGAAAAGTTTTTATCAATATTCCTCGAAAGAAAGCATACTATTGAAAGGAATGTAATTCACGATAATTGCTTTTGACCAATATTCAGAAGAGCGAATTAGTCAAAAATGCAAGGCATAACGACGTGTTTTTAAATTTAATTGAAGATACGGCATCCAAATCAAGGCCGTTTTGTTAAGAACGAGAGCAATTTGGACATCTATCTCGTCATTAAATTCGAAATAACGTCAATACTCTTGATCAATTATCGTGGATTACTTAGTGACGTATGACATGCATGGACCAATTCAAGTGTATAATTCCTTCTAGCGAAATTGGGGTTGGATTACCCTGTACGACCAAAAAGGTCGTGTAAGATTTTCAACTTTAGTTTCCTCTAAAGGAATTATAAACTTGACTTGGGAGTATTCGGATGATTAGAGAAAATGCCACTATCACATTCCCATGACCCGTCAAAAGAAATACAACCGAGTTCCATCTGAATGTATACACCAATAGATCCCTAATACAATCACTCTAAGGGGTGAGATAGAGAAAGCCTCGATAAAAATAAACCCTATACAAGAGGACTAGTAATGAAACCAAGGAATGTGATCCTAACGTTTAAGGATGCCCCAAGTTCGATCTGTGACTTCCGGATCACTTGCCCCAACTCGTCATCTTCATTGGACGATATCTCAATAATGTCCATAGTAGGCTCCTTTGTTGCTCACTCGGTGTTCGCCATGGGATATCATCCTCCTCGTCTTCTATCAAGGACGTTTGGGAAAAACACATGCATCTATCCTTGAAATGGCATTTAATCTAATCACCAGAATGCAATGAATGAAATGCCTATATTTATATGAACTGTAATAGTTTTGAGGGATAGAGAGTCTTACCAACCCAACTCGTCGACTTATGTGCGATTTTAGGTGTACCAACCGCCCAAAGACATGCGCATGAGACAAGTGATGGTGAACTTCTAAAAATCAGAGGGTTTGGCACCTAAGGTTAAGGTTCCCACCTCGAGTTCTAGAAAGAGCCGATTCCATTGCACAACTATCGTTGCATTGGGACTCAATCCATAGTTCGAAGCGAGCGGAATTGAGAAGTGGATTACCCCGTGTTTTTCCTCACGGAGATTCCATTTTCAATTCCTTCTATTGTGTTCCTAAAGGCGGCGCCTGGGGTTTTAGGCGCGGTTGTGTGTGTCCATGTGTCGTGATCATCACAATGCAAGTCATGCACAACAATTTATCAATCAGCACTTCAAATCATCCACACAACATACATTCCTACGCCACACCTGCGTAAAATAAAGTTAATCACAGACTACACCCCTTATTACTCCAATCTGCAAAAACATATAACACCTATCGTGAGCGGACTTACCTCATCTTCAAGAGCGCCTGTAGGGTTAGAAATATCACTCAATTTTTATTACGGCCTAAGTCCACTTGAGGTCTAGAACCATAGTTTCTAGAACAAGTCCCCAGCGGAGTCGCCAGCTGTCGCGACCCGTCCGGAAGCGGACGCGGCTAATGGATTACCGATCGCGGGCCTTCCCCCGCACAAGGGTGCAGATCGCGGGCTTTGGATCGGCGCGGGCCCTCCCAGGCCCATACCAAATCGCGGCGGGAGTATTTTTCAAAGGGATTCGACGATAACAGTCGATCGCTTTCGACCTTAGTGTGGTCGTGGTGGCATGTGCAACTTGTGCATGCATTTGGAGTCGCCACCGGTCTTTCTTGGAGGGTAGACCGGAAACCTTATTAACCGATTGGGAGAGATCGATCAATTCTGCGGAACCAGAGATTTTGAGTTCGGGGACTTGGTTACGTTGATGTCATTACCAACGCCCTTTCGGTACCTAACGCGAGTGATTTTCCCTAACTAGGATTTCATGCAGGCGTAATTTTGGGTGAGGTAAGTCTGACTTTGCACATTAACCAGTTTAACATGCTTACGTAATCATAATAAATAAATAGATGCCAATCACATAAACATCTATCCTACGTGGTGATCATGGAATTATGATTTAATGGGTCTCGAGCCAATGAGACCACATTTAATCATTTTAATATTTTAATAACGGAGAGCCGCTCTTCGCTTCTTCTTGATTTCTTGAACTCTTCAAGAATCGGGCCCCAAAGAGCTCGCCGACTTAAAAGGCTCCTCCACGTAATCCTCGTA
This sequence comes from Rhodomyrtus psidioides, assembly GCA_021437785.1. Classification (NCBI taxonomy): domain Eukaryota; kingdom Viridiplantae; phylum Streptophyta; class Magnoliopsida; order Myrtales; family Myrtaceae; genus Rhodomyrtus; species Rhodomyrtus psidioides. The sequence continues at coordinate 11,864,804 of JAILYB010000003.1, read as the reverse complement.
GCATTTACATCAACAATTGACTATGCTAAAAATAAAGATTACATGAAAAATAAAAGGAGTACGCAGCCTCCATTTAATAATTACAACCCCAAATATATAAATAATCACCATACATTCATACATACATCAATCACATTGATTAGGGATTTTTCCATGATCACCACCCTTCCACGTAAGTAATAAATTCACAATTTAAAACTTAGGAAGGCACAATAAAAATTCTACGTTGAATCATATTCAGAATTTTTACGTAAAATAAGATAGCCATAAATTTTCGATTCAAAATTGATTTAGTCTCAATTTTTGCTACGTTGATTAATTTATCATATAAAATAATCAACCTCCATTAGCCATGTAAGACGAACAATTCGTTAATACATATTGGCCATAGTATTGCAAAAATTGCAAAAAATCAATTAAATGCACGAAAACACCTAAGGATCGGCTCTGATACCACTGTTGGGATCCACGTAACACGTAGCGGAAATAAATAACAACCCATACATGTATCTCCAGAGGCGTACTTCGTGCATTTCAATCGAAAAAAATCACAAAGCCTCAAAGGGAGTAAATAGATTACCTCTCGTAGCGTGCTTGAACGGAGGTGTCGGTTCGATGTTCTTCGATCTCAGCCTCCACAAGTGTTAGGCATCTAGTTCGGACGCACCACCAATTAACGAACGGGGAGACGACGAATAACTCCACAACAATTGTGCTAGCAATATGCGGAATCAATATTCCGAACTTAATATATTTTGCTCACTCAAGATTATGAGAATATAGAGAGTGTTTGTGTTCTTCTCTCTAAGCTCTCAAAAATTTGCACACTCTACAAAATGTCTCTCCCCTTCAACCTCAAAACTCTTGCCATCCTTTTATAGCCAAAAATACCTTCCAATAAATTGTATTTAAAAATAGCACTAACAATTATAAATTCTATCTAAAAATAGCACTCACAAATAAATGACATTTAAAAATAGCACTAATAATAGCACTCACAATTTATAATACAAAAATGCTATTTAAAAATAGCACTAACAATAGCACTCACAATTTATAATACAAAAATTCTATTTAAAAATAGCACTAACAATTATAAATTCTATCTAATAATAGCACTCACAAATAAATGACATTTAAAAATAGCACTAACAATAGCACTCACAATTTATAATACAAAAATTCTATTTAAAAATAGCACTAACAATAGCACTCACAATTTATAATACAAAAATTCTATTTAAAAATAGCACTAACAATTATAAATTCTATCTAATAATAGCACTCACAATTTATGATAAATAAATGCCATTTAAAAATAGCACTAACAATAGCACTCACAATTTATGATAAATAAATGTCATTTAAAAATAGCACTAACAATAGCACTCACAATTTATAATACAAAAAATGCTATTTAAAAATAGCACTCACAATACAAAAATGCTAAAAAAGGCACTAACAAAGGTGTTAAAAATAATAACCATTATTATTATTACAAGAGTTAAAGAGGTTACCAAACAATACAAATATGCATAACGTATAAATACGTATGATGTATAAATACGTAGAGCATACGTATACATCCGTGAAACCGGGGACTAATTGAAAGAAAAATGTGCAATTAAGCCCTTTTGGTAAAAATTGATTAAATTGGAGGGCAAATTGACCTAATTGCACTTTAAGACTTTAGAATCCAATGTCATAGCTTATAAAAAGTGAGAATTGAAAACTAAAAGACTCGAAAATGATTTTTTTTTAGGCTCGGTTCGGGTTTATGTTTGTGAAGGAACATAGTGACCCGAGCCGAATTTTTGAGATTTAAAGTGACACACTTGAAGAGGAAATTAAAACAAAATTATCGAATATTTTTGGGTATTTTTCTGACCACGAATGGTATTTTTCTGATTTTTTTTTGGGTATTTTTATAATTAAATAAACTCGAAAAATATTAAAAATACCGAAAAATATTTTTTGTTCAAAATTGGTTCCTAAGGTTAAACCAAGGCTTCCAAAGTTGATTTTGTGATTTTATGACCTTTTTTGATATTTTTAATTAATTTTAAAGAATAAAAATCACAATAATAAATGGTAAAAAAAAATCAGGTGTCAACACATGGGACCTGATGGTGGCTGTCGAATTCACCAAAAATAATTCATACTTTCAAAATGACAAATAAATTGTACTTAGGGTGAGCAGGGTCGAATCCACATAGACTGACAAATTGTTAAACAATTTTTTGAAAACCAAGTAAACAATAGGAACAAAATTAACAAGGGAGGTTTATGCAGAATATACTTAAACAAAATAAGTAAACGAAATAAAAAAAATCAGATTATGCGATATCTAGCAAAGGTAATCTCATTCAAGTTCAGAAGTTGATCATTGAGTCAAACAAATAATCTCAAATGCTGCAATAGACTGGTTATGATTGTTGAAACGCTTCTAACAACCTAATCTTTCCTTAATATTAGATTAACCGGACACACACCTATGATTAATCCCTTATTAACGAGTAACCCTGACACGTGCCTAGGATTTAATTCCTTAAAAGCATGAAAAGCGAGAAAAACCCAACCCTAGCCAATAAATCACACGCGTAACTTATTCAAGCTAGATCATATATTCTCTTAATACAACCTGAAAATCTGGTTTTAATCAAGTTATATTATTTGCCACTATTATGAAAACACCTAAACAATTACGGATTTTGGTATTTCAATTGGCAAACTATCACCCTATCAATTGCACAACGAGCTCTTATTGCAACAATCAACAAAGCAATGGTAAACAATAAAACAGAGAATATATAAATACTGCAGAAATTAAGAAGAAGAGTTAAGTTTAGATCTCACAACTTGAATGAACTTGAACCTTGATAAACCTTTGCTAGATTTAAAAGGAGTTAACCATGCATGGCTACAAAGTGCGCAAAAGAGAAGAATAAAAATGCTTCTGAATTTTCTGGAATCAACGTCTGTCTTCCCTCTTGCGTTCAACCTCTTAAATAGAAAAAAGAAGAAAGTCTAGAAAAAAGAAACTCTATCCAACATGGAAAGAGAGAAAAAGTAAACAAAATATTCTCTCTAATATTCTTAATTAAATCTGATCTGGAAAATGGATCTTTTATATGCAGAATCCCAACCAATCAGCTCATTAACATATCAATAGCCTCCAGAATCTTCACGATTGCATCATTCACCATCACCTAACCACAATGCAAAAAAAATAAACAAGTTCCACTCTATTTATTCGAATATTTGCCCAAAATATCATCAAGTATAATCAAAACATAAGTTAAATACACACATTATCACCTGATTTGGCATGGACCCGAGGTCGCCCGGCTTTGATTTGGACCAGATCCGGGGGCGGCGGCGGTTTGCTGACTGCAGAACAGAGCTCGGCGACGATTGCAAAGGTGGCGCGTGTGAAGGAGATGGAATCGGAGAGGGGCGATCTTGGACCGAAGGTCTACTTTGCCTTTCATTTTTCTCAATGAAGAAACATTTTCTTTTGATGTTTAAAATATTGATTTTATTTATTTTTTCGATACTAAAAATTAACGTATCGTTGCGTAGCCATATCGATATCATGAACCATGACATGACAGTTGTGAGTACTTATTAGGGGTGATCAGTTTCAAGATGAGCTGGTTCCTACCTGTAATCAGACTAAAATGCCTGATTCCCATTCCATGTTTGTGGAACTGGGAACCGACTCACATAGTCCTGGACCCACCTAGGAACCGGACCAATCGGTCATGTCCGATTCCCAAATGGGTTAATGAACATGCCGGATCTTCTCTTATTTTTCTCCCTCTTCCCTGTGTTGTTGTATGATCTAAATTACCACACAAGTGATGTTAATAGAACAAGCTTGTGAAAAGTTAAACATGATGATCATCTCCACGAGCGAAGCTATATTGAGTGAGAGGCGTCGAGCTGCGAAAAGGGCGTGAACACTGCGTGACTGAGATTGGAGAAGTGAGAGCAAGAGACATGAGTGACGAGCATGATTGAGTTTGAGCGAAAAAAGAATTGGAATTAGTAATTGAAAATCTGAAAAAAAAATATGAAATAAGAGAATAGATTCGGTCTGGATGGTCCAGATGGGTTGGTCCACCTTAAACGGGGAACTGGACCGATATTCACTGATTTCAATATTTAGAAATCAGGAGCTATCCAGAATCTATCGATTCAGTCTGGTTCCCACTTCAATCCGATTCTTTTACTCATCCCTAACTGTTACTTGTGGTCAGTCCGATGGGAAAGATAAGGGTAACCGCTTTTATTCCTAGCGACAGTTCGTACATTTTCCGAGACATTTAAGAGGAATGGTCGTTCAATAATGTGCTCTTTTCGAACCTATGGTGAACATTGTTTTGTTATTTTGGTAAGAGACTTATGGTGATAGGTGAAACCCTTTCAAAAGCGAAACATTCTCATTAATTAGTAGAACTAGAAGAACACCAACGATTAGCGTCTACCCAAAGTTGGTGGGGGTGGACCCGAGTGGGTGAGTAGTTCACAGGCTTCGTATGCGGATTTATGGGGTGGACCTAAACATGGCCAAATTGGACCCAGACCCGGAACCGGCCCGTTGACCGGCCCGGAACCGGCCCGTTGACCGGGTCCGCGATTCCGAACCGGAACCGGACCTTCACGGGCCGGTTCCGGTTCCTATTTTTTTCGAAACCGGCCCGGAACAGCCGGTTGCGGGCCGGTTCCAACCCGTTTTTATAAAAAAAAAATATAATCTGTGGGCCCCGCCCCTTGAAATTTTCAGGGGGCGGGGCCCTCCCTCCCGCGGGAAAGAGCCGTTCGGCTCTTTCCCCCAAACGGCCGTCAGTGACGGCCGTTTGGGGGGACGGCCGTTGCAAATTGCAACGGCCCGAAGGCCAAAAATAAAAAATAAAAAATAAAAAATTAAAAAAACTCTATAAATACATCTCAATCCTTATTTATTTTTCTCACAATTTCTCACAATTCTCTCTAATACTCTCAAGTGTCAAGTCTCACAATCTCTCAAATTCTCTCAATCTGCTATTCTCTCTAAATTTGGTCTCAATTTTTCGATCAATTTTCTCAAAAAATGGCAAGTTGAAGCAGAAATACTAGAAAGGGAAAGAACCCGATGCCGATCGAGATGGGAGAATCCGATTATCCCGTTCATGAATATGATCCTCGTGAATATGCATGTTGGGAAGACGACGATGCTTCCAATCCCAACGTCGAGCACGTCCCAACGCAAGAAAGTCTTCGTCCTCGTGGTGTCGAAGAATCGTCGATAGCGAATGAGCCGGGACGAAAGAGCCGAGAATCCGATTTATGGCTACACTTTAACAAAATGTGGAATGAAAATGAAGGCAAGTTTGATATAAGCTGTAAATATTTTCCGCAGACATACAAGCTTGGTAAAGGAGATGGCTATGGAACATTTCGTCGGCATGTGACGAAAAAACATCCAACGCAAGCGGGGATCGACACTAGCTAACAACAAATTCCTAGGTTCGTCAATCCTAACGCTCATCCTTTATTTCGTTTCACTAATGCACTTTACAAAGAAACATTAGCTGAATATGTTGCCCTTGAGCATGCTCCGTTTAATACTGGTGAAAATCCTAATTTTAGATATTTGGTAAACACTGCGTTAGCTCCGCAAGCACCATCTGTTTCGAGAAATACTCTTAAACGCGAACTTGAACATGTTTATACAAAACAAAAAAAGAAATTGTTAAGATTTTTTAAAGAATTCAATGGACGTGTACATATAGGTAGTGATATTTGGACTGATTCTTGGAATATTAATTCTTATATGGGTATCACGTGCCATTGGATATGTGATGATTGAGTTATTCAAAAAAGACTTCTTGCATTTCGAGTTTTTCCTGAAAGGCATACGACCCATAATATTTATAGACTAATTAGGCAAGTTTTAGAAGAATTTAATTTGATTGATAAAATTTTTTCAGTTGGTTTTGATAATGCCGCCGCAAATACTGCTTCCATTCCTGAGTTAGAAAAACTTTGTAAACCCTCTTTTTGGCGGATAATTTTTTCACATTAGATGTGTTTGCCATGTTTTAAATTTATGTGTTCAAGATGGTTTACGAGTTCTTGCAACATCTCTTCAGCCAATAAATAATGCAATTAGATATTTGTGGAGCCGTCCTCAACTTATGAAAGAGTGGGGAAAATATTGTAAAAAAAATGGGAGAAGGGCAAAAAGGTTTCCAAAAGATATTCCGACTCGTTAGAATTCTACCTACGAGATGCTTCTACAAAATTTCGATTACAAAGATTTATTATGTTCCTTTATTTCGGATAATGTTCCCGATATTGCTTTGCTCCCGCAACATTGGGAAGTTTGCAAATTTTTTTTAGATTTTTTGAAAGTTTTTAATGATGCTACTAATATTTTATCTGGTGTTTATTATCCTACTACGCATTTATTTTTAATAGAGAGTGTTAACATTGCTGGTATTTTTAATGAATGTGAAAAAGATACTGAATTAGCTTCGAGTATTTTAGTAATGCGAGAAAAATGGTTGCATTATTACTTGAACATTCCTCTTGTCTATTTAGTTGGTATTGTTTTCGATCCACGTACTAAATTAGATGGTTTATTAGATTATTTGAATGCTTATTTTTATGAATGTTTACATTTGAATGAAGTAATAGATATTCATAGTATACAAGTAGATGTTAAAAAAGTTATAGTATAATTATATAATGAATTTTGTAGTAAATATGGTTTAAGTGATAGTGGATGTGAATCTGTCCAGTCTAGTGTCTCACGAAGCAATACATGTATTTCACTTGGTAGATGGTATAAAATGTTCATGAGTAGGCAAAAAAAAAAAACAAAAAGGGACAACATGTAGTATTTCCGAATTAGAAAACTATTTAACAATTTATTTTGAGTTTATTGATTCCGAACACAGCGCAGCAGATTTCAAGATTCTTGAGTGGTGGAAGAACCATTCAATTCAATATCCAGTTCTCTCCCTCATTGCAAGACAAATATTAGCGACACCTTATTCGACAGTGGCAGTTGAACAAGCATTTAGTGCTGGAGGATTAATTTTAGACTCCCGCCGTTCAAGATTAAATCCATAAAGTGTGGAGTTTCAAGCTTGCGTCGATGATTGGACAAGGGCTAAGCTTCGACAACAAGAGTTGGATCGAGAACACGACTTCTTCAGTGATGATTGTGGAGATACCACCGCCACCACAACAACAGGTAGCGACGATTGAGGATGAGGTAAGTTGGGGTTACCAAAGGTAAGAGAACTACATGGACTTTGATTCTTCTATCACCAAGAAGATATGTATGCGCTTAATGATAATTCATTAAGTTCAAGCCCACTCCTCATCTTTTTTTTACAATGTACAATTTGATTATAAATTTTAATTAATAATTTAATAATTTATTTTATTATTTTAAAAATAAAATTAAAGGTTCCGGAACCGGAACCGGCCCGGAACCGTCCGGTACTGAACCGGCACCGGAACCGGAACCGGCCCGGAACCGGTCCTTTATGGGCCGGTTCCTGAATCGGAACCGGCGGTTCGACGGAACCGTGCATGTCTAGGTGGACCTGAGTGGGTGGGCCGGGTCAAGCCTTCCGAAGTTGGGGATCCGGATGGCCTAACCTTCGCTCAGAAGGTTAGGCACCCAACCTTGCAATCTGGGCCGTTTATTTTTGGACAGACGGCCCAGATCTCCTATTTTTAAGGGGCAATTTTTAGAATTTTTTAGAATTATTTTTATTAGTGATAATCTGGGCCATCCATTCATAGCACGAATGGCCCAGATTGCAAAGTTAGGGCCTAACCTTCTAAGAAATGTTAGACGATCCCTTTCCCGAAGTTGGATGCTTCAATGTCCACTTCATAAATATGTTGGACTACATAATCATAAATGTTAGAATCATTTATTAAAAGTTTCACAGGATTTATTTTCACATTTTACATCATGTGATAATAATATTGGGGTCCATGCACTTTTAATCTTAAAAACTTGAAATTTTCACGTAATACAGATATTTACATGATAATTCAGATATGATTTTATTTATTTTTTAAATAAATTCTTTGAAATTTCAAGGATATTTTAGATTTAAAAAAAATATAAAATCGTGCATTTGTCTTTTCATTTAAGATGAAGAGTGCACGACCATCATGTTCTTCTAGATCTCCTCCTTTTCAAATTCACGTATTGACCGCAATGAAACTAATCATCTGTCTCCATGCGGAAACTCAAAAAACAAGACCTCTCTGGAGTGGAAAGGTGAAGTCCAGAAATACCTTGTCATCATCTACTGGTGTCATCGAGCTGTGTTAGGCTTTGCTCGGTCTAATGCTCGAACTCGGATGAGCTTGAATTCTTCCAAGCTAGCTTTACTGAGCGATATGCCCGATTGGATAGAGCACAACTCGATTCGGCTCGATTATCCAACGTTAGGGGCTTAGGTTGTCAACAAATCCGGCTTCCAAATCGCATCAGATGTTACAGATATTGGGTGTCTGTGTGAAATGATGTCATGTAAGATCACTCGTTGTACATATCGTTCGGGAAGATTTGATGTTGAATGTACTTAGAAAGGGAGCCTATAATGATTGGATTTATGGGCTTCTCACATCAGGCAAAGTGTCATGAAGATCGAGCCATATGGGTTTGATGTTCGCGTCCGCACGAGCTCATTAAGATTTGAATCGATCACATTACAAGTGTTCAGGTGCTTAAGCTCGAGTAGCTCGGCTTGCAAGTTGAGGTCTCACGTTAATCTTTCTCTGGTAGTGCTAGATGAAACAGACCAAGACTAAAAGGTCAGAGGATTAGAATGCAAACTCAGGCATTGCTACCTTGAATTAATCCTCTAGGAGGAATGCCAATGATTGCACAGAGAATCTTCAACCGTTCTATACATTTGTCCCTTCTCCTTGCTGCTTGTGTCTGGTATATTCTCTCATTGTTCTCACCAGTTCATCTCATCCACAACATTGGATTTCTTTAGTCAATGATTGCATAAAGGCCTTTGAACGTCCCTTCTGGTTTGTCTCTTTCGCCTTCAGTTTTTCCTTTCTGCATGTCTTATGTTGCTGTAATGGACGTCCTTGTTTTAGCGTGACTCCGTCACTCTTCCGCTCGCCTCCGAGCACAAACGTCAATTATATACCTTATCGCCTCCTCGCCACCCTGTCTCGTCAATATATAATTCGTAGCAATACAGGGTACGATCATAGTTGGAGGACTTTGATGATCTGGTCGGAACTATGACGGTCTTCAGGTTCACTTCTGGTGTAATACTAGGCTTGGTTTTGACTGTTTTAGCTGTCGGAGCGGCTCCTGATGAATCCCTCATTACTCACGTACCAGGCTTTGTTGGCACTTTGCCCTCTAATCATCATGCAGGGTACATATTCCACCATTGTCCTAGCCGTCATTTCGATCTCAGGCTCGTTTAGTTGACTAAGAGATTCTCCATTCGGTATTTGCAGGTACGTGGCCATAGAGGGGAATCCAGGAAAGAAGAATTTGTTCTACTATTTCATTGTGTCCGAACGGAATCCTAGCAAGGACCCCGTAGTACTGTGGCTTAACGGAGGACCCGGTTGCTCAAGCTTCGACGGTTTTGTTTATGAACATGGTATTCGAATTAAGCACTGAACAGAGATGATGATGTTTTCGCGGTCACACGTTGTAAGGTCCCATTTTCATGCCCATACCTATATGCAGGACCATTTAATTTTCAAGCGGGAAAGTCAAATGGAAGCTTGCCTATGCTTCAGCTCAATCCCTTCAGCTGGTCTAAGGTCTGTGAAATCATTTCTGTTCTGTGAACTTTTCCCTTCACTTACTGGATTGAATGTCCGCGGTATAATTTATAGGGATTACAATGAAGTGCTCTTGCTCATTTTGCAGGTCTCCAATATTATCTATTTGGATTCTCCATGTGGAGTCGGTTTGTCATACTCCGAAGATCCACGGAATTATGTAACGGGCGACCTTCAAACTGCCTCCGACACGCACGCCTTTCTTCTCGAGGTAACAGGCCCTGCACTAATCTGAATATGTTTGGCTTAACCCAGCAGGTTAATTTACAGGAACTGAATAAGTAGGATAGCAGTAGAGCAGCTGCTAATTATTCGTTTTTCGGATTCAGTGGTTCGAGCTCTACCCAGAATACCTTTCAAATCCGTTCTATATATCAGGAGAGTCGTATGCCGGAGTTTACGTGCCGACTCTTGCCTCCAACATAGTAAAAGGTATGGTGAGCTCAAAAAATTCCATGTTCATCTGTCTGAGTTTCCACCGGTAATTGCGAATGAACTTCTCTTTCAGGAATTAAAAAAGGCGAAAAGCCTCTTATCAATTTCAAGGTATCTATCTCCTCTTCCCATCCTCTGCTGAAAGACTTTGGGGAATATCCAATTCCATGGCGATGGCTTTGACTGACTGAACTCTGTAAATATGCAAAATTGTGCCTTACTGCAGGGTTATCTCATTGGTAATGGGATTGCAGATGACGAATACGATGGCAATGGCTACGTGCCTTTCTTCTTCGGTATGGCACTGATCTCGATCGACATCTTTGAGGTCAGTTAAACAGGAAAGCTAGCTCTAATTACTTAATTAGTGGACTTGTGCTATCACAAAAGTCCCGTAAGTTTGTCCAGCAGGAGCTTACAATTGATTCTGCAGGATTGTCAGGCTACATGTAAAGGGAAGTTTTATGATCCCCCAAATGACCAATGCCTCAAGAACATTCTCAAGGCGTACGCGGTGCGACGGTGTCCCTTTCTCAGTAATTTGGATCATGTTTATCAGCTTTTAAACCAATAAAACCGATACTAACCGCAATTGACGTTTTTTTCCCGCTACTTTCCAGGCTGTGACAGGTTTAAATAGGTACAACATTCTCGAACCCTGCTACCGTTACCCAGACGGCAAGGCGATGAGTCTGTCTTTTGGCCTTCATCAGTTGGGGGTGACTGAGAAGCCTCTCTACACAAGAAAAAGAATGTTTGGTTATGGTTCACCTCTTTGGCTATCAGAACAAGAGAACACAGTCACATCGAATCTCCAGCAGGCAAACGCATTTCACGTCCCATGCATTGTGAGTGATTCGAACTTTTTATTATGCATGATCGGATTTCTATCGCCTTTCCATTCTCGAACCCTGCTACGCTATGCTTGATTAGTTATATCTAAGATGAAAAATGGAGGTTTGGATTAAACATTAAGTTAGCCAGAATGATAGTGCGAGCCCAGATGCCGTCAGTTGAGAACCAAAACAGTGCTCATTCTCTCGTCGGGATAAGTCAAGCATTAGTACTCTATTGCCTACCATAACGTTCTCAAATGTGAGTTTGCAGAATGATGATTTCGCAACCGCGTGGTTAAATGACGAAGCAGTTCGGGAAGCAATCCACGCAGCACCGGTAATATGTTGAATCATTTGCTCTTGTTTGCCACAGAAATGTCGAGCTTTAATCAGGCATTTGCTTATTTTATCTGCGATAGGTAAGCGTGGCGGGTCCTTGGGAGATATGCGCCTCTAGAGTGAGGAGAAATTATACCGGTGACACAGGAAGTATGATCCCGTATCACAAAAGTTTGATTTCTGAGGGATACAGGGCACTCATATTCAGGTGAGATATGTGTCATTCATGCGGCTTGCATCACTGAGACATCTCTTCTTGCCATCCTAAACATTCTGCTGCTGTTTTGATGCATAATAGGTCGTGTAGTGATGTTTCATATTCATTACCTCTTTCTTTACATAATGGTTGTCTTTTTTGTTTAATTGTCGTTAATTGACGTTCTTTATCTGCTCTCAGCGGAGATCATGATTCAGTCGTACCTTACACCGGCACTCAAGCGTGGACCAGGTCACTTGGATACAAAATTGTTGATGAATGGAGGTCGTGGATCTCCAACGAGCAAGTCGCCGGGTGAGTTCTTACTTCATCTCATGTTTTGCAGCAGTACTTGGCACCTGCAAGGTATGATCTTACCGACTAGTACTCGCGGTGAAAGAGAAGAGATGTCTAAATCGCTCTCTCATCGGCTGAGTGATGTACAAATTAAAATCGATTAAGGTATGCTGCTCTAAGCATACAAGCTTTTTCCAACTTGTTTCAGGTACCTGCAAGGGTATGACCACAACTTCACATTCCTAACTATCAAGGTCAGGAACCAATGAACTTTCTTACCAATCATATCCTAGGATTCACAATTCGTTGCATGAAAAGACTAGAACAAGGCCACAATGAGGGTGCTGTTTTCTGCATATTTTGGTTTCTCCACCAAAACAAACTGGAATGTCGCACAACGCGATAGAGTAATGCTGATAATATTTACTTGATCTCCATGGATAAAAGATGTGACAGGATACAAAACAATGTCAAAAGTTCTAGCTCAATGTCTAGGACAAAAAACAAAGTTGTCTGTGTCTGAATCCTGGAGAAAAGCTCAATTTATCCTTAAAGAGCTAATTTTGTACGATGCTTGGAAATGAGATGTTTGAAGTACATATTCACAAGTCCTGACCTTTTGATAGTTGATACAGAAGATAATAACCTTTGTTTTGCTTTTAAGTTGCACATGCGCCGCTCGTTGTACTAGTCATCTCCTGATGCCAACGATAACTGTCTTGTCATCGGTGCAGGGAGCGGGGCACACGGTCCCTCAATACAAGCCGCGGGAAGCGTTGGACTTCTATACTCGTTGGTTAGATGGAAAACCAATCTGACATTACTGCATTGCCTCCGGTTCATGGAATCGGAATCCTTCTACCATCTAGGCTAAGAGCAGGATAAATAAAACTTGTGTACTCCAAAACTTCATCAAGTTTTCAATAAGATCTTGGCTTTCCCGTTTCTTGATTTCTCCATTGCTCTTGACACAATCAACTGACTCGTATCAAGCCTACATTCTAACATGGGGAGAGATTGGTATTCCAACTTCTGGTCGATATGTCTCCTAAGAGACTAGAAGAAATGAGTTCTGGTACTGCATCCGGTAAAGTTTGACTGAAGTAATCCTCATCGACAAATATTAATCAATCATTAATTCCTAGCTATGCTGTGACTTTCCGTGTTTGTTACTGATCTCCGTGTTAGGCTGATCGTATCGTCATAGCTCAAAATCTCGCCTCAATTCGTGTTGTGCGATACGATAAGGATCGATCTTTTAGAACCCAAAACCCTTTATCTTTTATGGTATCTGCGTCGTAGTGCTTCCGCGACGCCAATCAATTTTTCTTGCTACTAGTACACATCCATAGTCATGCCTTACGCCAAAATCTCATCATGACGAATGCTTCTGCTCAATTACCACTTGAGCTTATGCCTACTGATTTTTAACCCCGGCATGCCCGGGTTCACACTTTGTTGTAATGGCTCCTTGCATCAACGGATTGCTCAGGATCAGTTGTCGTTCAACGCCAACACTGCTCTAATTCTGAAAGTATTATACCGCTAGTGCTCTTTGCAACCGGCGCAGCCTCCAGTGAGGCACGTGCGCGAGTTTACCCAAATAAATCAAGTTCTGAAATGACGATGCTCACGGAAAAGCTTGCTATCTCATCCTGATCGCAACAGATTTCGATGAATGGGTTACTGCTTGTTCCTGCTCCAATCGATGCGATCATTTTACCATCCAAGCTCTCAGGGGTTTACTTTGATTTAGCGTACAATGTATCATTTGCTCTGCTGCTCCTCCAACTTTGACCTCCAGTTCCCCAACTGGATTTCCTTTGTGGCCGTAGCCAACCTTGTCAACCTTGTTAGTTGCTTGGCTTCATTTAGATTTAAGTAAGATTACTGATGCATCGCAGTTGAATCAATCACGTCATTGATAGAAAAACCATTTTCGATACAATTTAGTGGCTAATCATCATGTTTCGATAATTGTTGTCAAGATAGTATTCTTAGGCTGAACATGGTAACCATTCTGATTCCGAAAACTGATTCTGATTAAAATGAATTTTTTTTATTCTATTCCTAGATGAGTTTTAGAGGATTAAAACGTGTTTGATAATTGCACAAAATTTCTTTTCAAAGAAATGCTTCTTTTCCTATTTTTTTTTTCATTTAAGTCAAATAACTATATAGTTAATTTATAAAATTTCATCCTAAATTGAAAACTAATTTTCAATGCATACTAAAATAATTTAAAATATATTATTTTTTAGCATATCATGAATGAAATACAAATTTTAAGGCAGAAGAACACCTGGGGTGCCAATATTTATATACAACGCTCACTTGAGTGCCAATTTTTTACGCCATCTCACTTAAGCGCCAATGTTTTTTCGAAAAATGATTATTTGAGTGCCAACTCTGATGAACATCGTTGGAAAGCTGACGTGACGTCTACGTTGCTCGCCGGAGCATCTCAGTCAGCAAAAGAAAAAACCAAAATTTTTTTAAAAAAATCCAAGTGATATTTAAAAAATAAAAAATAAGCTAAAAAATAAAAAAAATTGAAAAGGAGGGCGAAGGCAGCACCAGCTGTCACGCCCCGACTCTCGAGCCCGCGACATCCCTTGCCAAATCGCCACGAGGTCATAGAGATAGCTTCCCAGGCACGCTATCGACCTATCACTTAACTACGCACGCGGAAACGTTCTAACTCCCTGACAACATAAACAAACAGGGATAGAAAAGTAGGCAGTCACAACCGACATTCACAAAATGAAAATCCCAATTCATACATACCAGCCAACCAATCAAGACCTTATTCATACTAACGAATGTACACAACCCCATACTTCGGGGCGACTAGACAAAACCTCAAAGGGTCACTTGGTCAGGTGAGGTCAACGTCTCACTTACTTCAATAGACTACTCCAACAGCCAATTCATGGCGTCCACGAGGCTTCGTCACTTGGGACCTGAAATTTTATCCCACGACGGGGTGAGAATAAATCTCAGTGAATCAAGCCTAAGCTCGGTTAGGAAACTGATTCGCCCAGGGAATCCTAACTGAAGCTCACAAATCACACATACACATATAGCAACTATCCACAGTTAACAATATAACCATCATCCACATGCACACTTACCAGCTTCAGCCATACATAATGCAATGCTCGACTCGACTCAACAGTCAACGTCAATCAGTCACTCAATCACAGCATTACATCCACCAGTATGCACAGGACATTCACCAGGACAATGCACACGACGCAATAATAACTCGAACACAAGTGAGTATGAACTTCCGTCTTCCTACTCCATTCGTCCCATTCCAAACGTCGTAGTCGGGATACGTTCACACTTACCCATGTACGAAGTTACATTGCACTCAATTCTTTTATTAACGATGATCGTGCCACCGGCACATGAGAGGATCTACGCGAAAGAGGGCGTGATTCGACTCTCACACATAACGCGATCCAGCACCTCAGTGTGATCCAGCGTTCTACCGGTAAAATCGGGTTACGTTCCTTTACTCTCGGCAACGGCTACTACAAGCGGTGTATCCAGTGCGTCTGGCATGGCACCAGCAAGTAGGCATCCCTATACGGGGCGTCGGTCCAACCTCCATTGCGACCGACATCCGACCAACTCTGCATCCGTACTAGTTAACACCGGATCAGAGCTGTCGTGCTTCTGGCAAGTCGTATGGTTCCGTCCAAATCATAGAACACGAGCTTGCCAAGAACATCATCGTTTTTCGTCATATGATCATACATTCCACATCCAGCAATCAACCCATTTCATTATCTTTGGTTAAGGCCGGATGCTCACTCAGGCATGTAAAAACTTTGGCCAAATGCCAATTTCGTGCCAAAATATGTATTTTGACTTCGCACACGGTCATATGCAAATGCAGACTAACCACTAGTCACCACAATCACAGACGATTAACCCCCAATCAACGATCGACGCCAAACAGTCATTCTAGCCAATCAATCAAACCATCCAACGAGGCAATCAACACAAACACGAACAATCAGTCCGATTAGGCCACATAAAGGCTCGAGTTCATGCGATAATTATTTATTAGTCAATTCGACTTAACGTCGTCGATCGCTCGCTCGTCTCTAGCCTATCGCTCGCTCTCGATCAAATAGCGGCAATCCATTGCCCAATCAATCAATCAATAAATTCTCTAACAACAACTAGCCACAGACAATCTAATCAGTCCGGCTAACCAAATCGATCGGCCATTTATCCTAATCCCAATTTCTATTTAGACCGGCCCCGATCGTGTACCTAAATACCACAATTGACTAAATGACTAATCCTAGGCGCAATTAGCACCCTAACCAAGGATTAGGGTCAACTCACCATCAAATTGAGCTCGGGCGGTCTCAACGGCCGACGACGGCGAACGGCAACGGCGGCGACGGCGACGGCGGCGGCGGCCCAAAAACCTAAAATCTCGGGAATGCCTCAAGGAAGTCTCGCGAAGTCACCGGGACAGATGGCCGGCGACGGCGAAGCTCCGGCAAGCGGCGGCGACCTAAAAACAGAATCGGGCGGCAGGGTTAAACAGGGGAACCGGGCAAATTTCCGGCCATTCACAACCTCAACGGCCGTGACAAAGCCGGCCAAGGCTCGGGGACTCACCTATGGGTCGAGGGAAGTGGATCGGGACCGGTGGTAGCGGCTGAGGGCGGCCGGAGGCGGCGGATCGACGACGAGCAGAATCGGGCGGTTTCGGCGCCGAAAACATGAGGGGTGGTCGGAGGCGATTCCCGGCCACCACGCGGGGCGGCGAGCTCCGCCGAGCTCGGGGAAGGTGGAAGGGAGTCTTGGGAGTTCGATGGTGATGGTGGTGGCGGTGCATGGAGGTGGGCGGTGAAACGGCGGGATCGAAGAAAATCGCGACCGGTCTAAAAAACAGGGCATCGGCGGTTTCGGGGCCGATTGCGGCGGCTCCGGCGGCTAATCGGCGGTGGGGTGGCTTCGGCTTGGTCGAGGGGAAGCTGAGGGTCACGACCGAGGTGGTGGGTGGCGGCGGCGATGCGGCGAACGGTCGGGGGAAGCCCCGACGTCCTCGGGTCTTCGTGGGCGAAAACAGGGGCTGGGTTGTCGCGGCGGTTTCGCGGCTGCCGACGGCCAACGGCGGGGACAGAGGGGTCGGGAGTGACGGTGGGGAGCTGTTGAAGGTGGTGGCTGCCGGAGATGGGTGGTGGTCGCGCCAAAATCCGACGGGGGAGGAGGTGGAAGGAAGGAGGACGTTCGGCCAGGGGGGTGTCGCGCGAGCAGAGAGAGAGAGAGAGAGTGGGCTGATGAAGATTAGGGGCCCACAAGAAGACTTTTGGGCAATTTTGTCCCATTTGTAACTATCCAAGGGCAAAACGGTCTTTTGGAGATTCGGGACTGAAACAAATTTTTGGTATAACGGACGAAGAGTAATTTGGTAATTTTCATAGGCTAGGCTGGATCGGGATTAGGCTCGGGTCGCAAGGATTGAAATCCTAATTTACGGCGACTAGGAATTTCGAACCTAATCTAAACCGACTGAATTTCAATCTTAATCCATTTTATCGAATTCAGGAACTTCACCGAGGTCGGATTTCCAGGGCGTCACAACTCTCCTCCACTTAGGAAATTTCGTCCTCGAAATTGAAGTACTGCTACAATCCTTCAAACGAATAAAAATACTTAGTCCTCACTACTTCGGTTCTTAAAACTTCCTCAATCTTTCTAATAGTTCCTTCAGGTTCATGGTGTTACCAAACCACCTTGACTAACAGAATCGTCTTGTTCCACCTTGCTCGCTCTTTCCTATTCACGATTCTGACTGGACTTTCCACATGTGATGCTCACTCATCTAGATCAATTTTCTCAACTCAATACCTAAGCGGGTTCAATTCACACTTTCTTAATATCGGCACGTGGGAGATGTTACACTTGAGTATGCCTCAGCGGCAACACCAGATAGTACGCCAATTTCTCAATTCTTTCCAAAGTCTCGAATGATCTGACATACCTTGGGCTTAACTTTCCTTTATTTCCAAAACGAGATGTCCCTCTTCTTAGGCGACACCTTCTACAAGATATAATTGTCCATCTAGAATTCCATAGGTCTTCGCCTCTTAATGGCGTAACTTTTCTGATGACTCTGCACTGTTCTCTATTTGTTTCTGATAACCCTGATAGCGTCTAACGACTATTCCACTAATTCTAATTCAGTAACTTCTTTTCTTTTTCCCACTTCGTCCGAATATGTTAGCTTTCTACACACTCTACTACACGATGCCCCAAAAAGCACTACTTTAATGCTTCGCTATTGTCTGTTAATTAGGCAACTCCAACAGGTGCAACAGTTCCTTCCAATTACTCCTGAAATCTAACTCCATGTCTTAAACATGTACTCCAGAGTCTGATTTGTCCTTGCAAACTGACCATCCATCTTCGGATGATAAGCCATACTGCACCACAATTTCTTTGCCCCAGAGTTCACACTACGCTCGCTTCAAATAAATCTTTATTTCCACTAAAAGAATCAAGACCATAATGCGACTAACGAATCCAAGTCAGATTCGAACTTACGATCCTCATTTATCAATAAGCCGCAATTCCATATCCACAATTCGTTTAAGCAGGGTGAACCATTCAACCCTAAGGATTCAACTCGACTGTGACCATCTAACCTTACTGTCCCATTCAACTGTTGATTGTCCTAGTAACCGCAGTAATTATCCATTCCACACAATTCGATTAACTATTTCTGACTTCCAATGAGCAGAGTTTAACAATGCTTCCCCTCTTGATCCAAAGATGTCAATCATGACTAACACTAATGGCAATTTGGGCATTCTGTTTACATGAAGAAGGTCGACTAATGATTCGCCTTTTTATCCGTCAACTCCTTGTAGTCTGAAGTTATCACTTGTCGATTCTAGAAACATCTGACGAATTACCGAACTCGGGCTCCAAATCCAACTGAGGGTCAGGACATCCATTCTGTCGAACAATGTCAACTCACAAGTGACTGGCGAGTCGAGGACCACTTCAATATTCCGGTTTAGGGTTGGAATCACCCGTTCCTAGATCGGTGGTACAATCGAACACTATCGAGATCACCTCTCATGACCAACTCAAGTTGATGCAGGATTAGTTCAACTCGACCCGCATTCTTCCAACAACACGTCACATGACTCAGGGTGATCAGCCCTTCGGCTAGTGCGCGGTTGGTACGGGGTTCTAGTACAAATCGTCCTCACTGGGTCCATGGCCATCCTGATTATCGATCAATGTCAGCTCGCAAATTATACCACGAATTAATCCCTGGTCGACTTCAGGGTGATCCTATGGTTGACTTACAGCTGAGCCAGATCAACCCAAATCGTTCTGTGCTTGATTTTAGATCGTCACACAGTCGAACCTCAATCAGCACAGCCAACTGGTAGATCAGGCCATCATCCACATCGAGGGCGACCTCTAAACTCTCGGTGGCTTCCTCAACCATTGGTCGTTGTTTGCGAACAGTTCGAGTCTTAAGCTTGGGTGGGTTCTAGATCTTAGAGCATCACTTTTATACCAAATTGAATCTCTTCACACTGTTAAAATCTGCACCTGTATCGTCAATCTGCTTACTGCACTCCAAACTGAGTCATTTATCCTTCGACTACTAGGAAGTTTCCTCACGAATCCATTGTGATCTTCTCCTACCTTTACCTTAGAATTCCCAATGACTGCAATAGTCCGCTAGGTTTGTAATGCTGCTCTTCGACTTACCGATATGCTAGCTCTTCGCCATAAGCTTGGCCGTATCAATCTTTCTGCCAATTCCTTAATGACCTTATCTTTAAATCTCGGTGCCTCATCCAGCTATTTGGACCAACACTGTAACTACTATGGTGAGTTCCGATCGATTTTTTGTTTTACTAAAAGCAAGACCCTTATAATCATTACTCCGAGAAATCATGCGGTCCTACGATGCTTCCAATGCGCTACTCTGATAACTAGTCAACCTTAATTGTCACATCTCGCAATCTTAATCTTATTCAGGGGTATCACCAATCTCCATAGCCTAAGCAACCAACTGGCGACCTACCATGTCGTCTAACCCCAGATTGTCCTTACGAACTTTCCTTGTTCGTCTTTACCGTTCTTATTCTATACACATGTCTAAGGTTTCGTCAAACATAGTCTTCAGGCAGTGTACACTTCCTCATGACCTTATTAAGTTACAAGCCCACTGGACCATACGGGCCTCAAGTCCTCCCAAGACTACATTTGCCATGCAGCAAGGCCTTCTCCGATTAAGATTAGGAGGTATAACCCATCCTTCACCGATTCTGCAAGTACATAAGTCTTACTTACCCATGACATCTCAACTCAACACGTGTAGTGAAAGATTTTTCTCTATTACTCATCACCCATTAGCTGCCTTCACATCGATCTTATCAATGGTACCTTCTGACTAATTGGGAGCTCATTACACCTTAAAGACCAATATCACAATTCACGTTCGCTCCACTGCGAATATTCATCTAGCTATTAATTAGGATCCACAGAAAAACAACAGCTAAGACAATCCAAGCCAAACAACACTTCAAACTTATGCAATCCATAAAATACTAAGTGCCTTAATACAAGCCCATATCCATAAGCCTTATCCACAAAAAGTCTTTTCAAACTCAACTAGTCACGACTAGTTCATAACTAGTACATCTTAGCTCAAAAGTTACCCTGCTCCCAGTAGAGTCAATCCTGGTTGTCCTGCTAAACAATTCCTCGAGTTTGTCTATCTTGCGGCTGCGGTGCTCGCTCTGTCTTATTTCTCATCGGGCAGTCCTTCACTTGGTGTCCCAGCTGGTAACATTTAAAACATTCTCCACCTCTATACGGGCAAGGACCAGACCCATGCCTTAGACGACACAGGCGACACTTCTCGCTTTGGCCGAACATCGGCTTCTTGATTGCACTCCTCCGGTTAGACAGAATGTGATACTTGTTGGCAAACATTGGCCTCTTCTCTATCCGACGGTTATCCCTAGAAGAAAGCGTGAATCGCGATCCAGATGCGATTGCTTTGTCAGTCATGCTCTTCTCCACAGATTGGGCCCTTTCATACAATTCTCTATAACTCCTTATGTCTAGCGACACCAGTCGATCCTTAATCTCAGGTTTCAATCCATCATAAAATCTTCTCATCCTATTCATAGGATCCCTAATCGTCCATGGTGCAAACTCAGACAGCTCGACGAATTTCACTTCATAAAGCTCTACTGACAAATGATCCTGACGAAGCTGCTGAAATTCAATCATCTTTTCTCTCGCCTACAGTCCAGAAAGTATTTATCATAAAAGGCTTCAACGAAAGCACCCCACATCGGTACCATACCTCCGGGAAAGATCTTTTCTTGTGTAACTTTCCACCACGCATTAGCGTCACCATGAAGTTGATAAACGGCCAGTGCAACCTTGTCCTCTTCGGAACATCTCAGCAGGGCGAATGCCTTCTCTACTTCTAAAATCCACCAGATTGCAGCCTCTGGATCTCCTATCTCTTCAAACTTCGGCGGTACTAGGTCTAGAAACCTTTCCATCAACTCAGGTATTGGTCGCGTACCACTCTCATTTCCAATCAATGAGTCTTCAGGCGAAACGGCAGCAACATTCGCTTGACTACACCCTTGCTGTCCAGTTACAGCTCTCAAAGTTTCCAATGTCTGCAGGATCCCGTCCACTCTGGGACCTTCTTGAACTATCCTTCCACTAGACATCATCTCATTACGGTCGCTCATTATACAGGTAATTTACGGAGTCCTGTCCACCCCAGGCAACACGTAAAGAGATAACCAATAAACAGTCAAAAACATAGATAACAAGCACATGCAAAATCTTATAATCCTACTAACTATCTCGAATCCCAATGTTCCTTATTACTCCAAGCCAATGACCAGATGAATCAGGCTGACCTTGCTCTGATACCACCTTGAACGGGGATGTCACGCCCCGACTCTCGAGCCCGCGACATCCCTTGCCAAATCGCCACGAGGTCATAGAGATAGCTTCCTAGGCACGCTATCGACCTATCACTTAACTACGCACGCGGAAACGTTCTAACTCCCTGACAACATAAACAAACAGGGATAGAAAAGTAGGCAGTCACAACCGACATTCACAAAATGAAAATCCCAATTCATACATACCAGCCAACCAATCAAGACCTTATTCATACTAACGAATGTACACAACCCCATACTTCGGGGCGACTAGACAAAACCTCAAAGGGTCACTTGGTCAGGTGAGGTCAACGTCTCACTTACTTCAATAGACTACTCCAACAGCCAATTCATGGCGTCCACGAGGCTTCGTCACTTGGGACCTGAAATTTTATCCCACGACGGGGTGAGAATAAATCTCAGTGAATCAAGCCTAAGCTCGGTTAGGAAACTGATTCGCCCAGGGAATCCTAACCGAAGCTCACAAATCACACATGCACATATAGCAACTATCCACAGTTAACAATATAACCATCATCCACATGCACACTTACCAGCTTCAGCCATACATAATGCAATGCTCGACTCGACTCAACAGTCAACGTCAATCAGTCACTCAATCACAGCATTACATCCACCAGTATGCACAGGACATTCACCAGGGCAATGCACACGACGCAATAATAACTCGAACACAAGTGAGTATGAACTTCCGTCTTCCTACTCCATTCGTCCCATTCCAAACGTCGTAGTCGGGATACGTTCACACTTACCCATGTACGAAGTTACATTGCACTCAATTCTTTTATTAACGATGATCGTGCCACCGGCACATGAGAGGATCTACGCAAAAGAGGGCGTGATTCGACTCTCACACATAACGCGATCCAACACCTCAGTGTGATCCAGCATTCTACCGGTAAAACCGGGTTACGTTCCTTTACTCTTGGCAACGGCTACTACAAGCGGTGTATCCAGTGCGTCTGGCACGGCACCAACAAGTAGGCATCCCTATACGGGGCGTCGGTCCAACCTCCATTTAGACCGACATCCGACCAACTCTGCATCCGTACTAGTTAACACCGGATCAGAGCTGTCGTGCTTCTGGCAAGTCGTATGGTTCCGTCCAAATCATAGAACACGAGCTTGCCAGGAACATCATCGTTTTTCGTCATATGACCATACATTCCACATCCAGCAATCAACCCATTTCATTATCTTTGGTTAAGGCCGGATGCTCACTCAGGCATGTAAAAACTTTGGCCAAATGCCAATTTCGTGCCAAAATATGTATTTTGACTTCGCACATGGTCATATGCAAATGCAGACTAACCACTAGTCACCACAATCACAGACGATTAACCCTCAATCAACGATCGACGCCAAACAGTCATTCTAGCCAATCAATCAAACCATCCAACGAGGCAATCAACACAAACACGAACAATCAGTCCGATTAGGCCACATAAAGGCTCGAGTTCATGCGATAATTATTTATTAGTCAATTCGACTTAACGTCGTCGATCGCTCGCTCCTCTCTAGCCTATCGCTCGCTCTCGATCAAACAGCGGCAATCCATTGCCCAATCAATCAATCAATAAATTCTCTAACAACAACTAGCCACAGACAATTTAATCAGTCCGGCTAACCAAATCGATCGGCCATTTATCCTAATCCCAATTTCTATTTAGACCGGCCCCGATCGTGTACCTAAATACCACAATTGACTAAATGACTAATCCTAGGCGCAATTAGCGCCCTAACCAAGGATTAGGGTCAACTCACCCTCAAATTGAGCTCGGGCGGTCTCAACGGCCGACGACGGAGAACGGCGACGGCGGCGGCGGCGACGGTGACGGCGGCGGCGGCCCAAAAACCTAAAATCTCGGGAATGCCTCAAGGAAGTCTCGCGAAGTCACCGGGACAGATGGCCGGCGACGGCGAAGCTCCGGTAAGCGGCGGCGACCTAAAAAAAGAATCGGGCGGCGGGGTTAAACAGGGGAACCGGGCAAATTTCCGGCGATTCACAACCTCAACGGCCGTGACAAAGCCGGCCAAGGCTCGAGGACTCACCTATGGGTCGAGGGAAGTGGATCGGGACCGGTGGTAGCGGCTGAGGGCGGCCGGAGGCGGCGGATCGACGACGAGCAGAATCGGGCGGTTTCGGCGCCGAAAACAGGGGGCGTGGTCGGAGGCGATTCCCGGCCACCACGCGGGGCGGCGAGCTCCGCCGAGCTCGGGGAAGGTGGAAGGGAGTCTTGGGAGTTCGATGGTGGTGGCGGTGGACGGCGGTGGGCGGAGGAACGGCGGGATCGAAGAAAATCGCGACCTGTCTCCAAAACAGGGCATCGACGGTTTCGGGGCCGATTGCGGCGGCTCCGGCGGCTAATCGGCGGTGGGGTGACTTCGGCTTGGTCGAGGGGAAGCTGAGAGTCACGACCGAGGTGGTGGGTGGCGGCGGCGATGCGGCGAACGGCCGGGGGAAGCCCCGACGTCCTCGGGTCTTCGTGGGCGAAAACAGGGGCTGGGTTCTCGCGGCGGTTTCGCGGCTGCCGACGGCCAACGGCGGGGACAAAGGGGTCGGGGGTGACGGTGTGGAGCTGTTGAAGGTGGTGGCTGCCGGAGATGGGTGGTGGTCGCGCCAAAATCCGACGGGGGAGGAGGTGGAAGGAAGGAGGACGTTCGGCCATGTGGGGTGTCGCGCGAGCAGGAAGGGAAAGAGAGAGAGAGAGAGAGAGAGAGAGAGAGAGAGAGAGAGAGAGAGAGAGAGAGGGCTGATGAAGATTAGGGGCCCACATGAAGACTTTTGGGCAATTTTGTCCCATTTGTAAATGTCCAAGGGCAAAACGGTCTTTTGGCGATTCGGGACTGAAACAAATTTTTGGTATAACGGACGAAGAGTAATTTGGTAATTTTCATAGGCTAGGCTTGGTCGGGATTAGGCTCGGGTCGCAAGGATTGAAATCCTAATTTACGGCGACTAGGAGTTTCGAACCTAATCTAAACCGACTGAATTTCAATCTTAATCCATTTTATCGAATTCAGGAACTTCACCGAGGTCGGATTTCCAGGGCGTCACACCACCCCTCGCCGCCGCCTCTCCACCACCGCCGGCTATGGCTGGCGAGGGTGGGGGATGAGCCAATGGGGGTTGCCAAGCCTCGGCCAATGGCCGGCAACCTCCGCCAGTGGCTGGCGAGGGCTCGACCTTGCAGATCTGGGCGAGATCGAGCCTCGTTAGGGCTGGGCGACGTCAGCCTCACCGCGTTGGGTGAGGCCGACCTCGCCCAGCGACGACCAAGAAACCTCCTTGCAATTGCTAAGCCAAAACCCTAGATAACCACAGAGAGCCCTGAAGAAAATTGAGCAGAACTGATCGAAATTGGAGCTGCGGAGTAGCAATTGGAGACGTTACACCACAATGAAGCCTCGAGCTCATGCAAGAAAGAAGCTTCAACCGACGACCTGGTCGTCGCTAGGCAAGGTCGGCTTCGGCCGGTCGCAGCGAGGCCAGCGTCGCCCAACCCCGATAGGGCTCGACCTTGCCCAGATCTACGAGGGCGAGCTCTCATCAGCCATCGGCGAGGTCGGTGCCCATTGGCTGGGGTCGCCAGTGACCGAAAACCTTTGCCAACCTATTCCCCTCCTTCGCCGTCCATTTCCAGCGGTGGTGGGGCGGCGGCGGCGACAAGGGCTGTGCAGTGTGCAAGCCCTCGCCGCTCCATCTGTTTTGGTTTTCCTTTTTTTTAGTTTATTTCTTAGTTATTTAGTTTTTAAAAAATATTTTCAATATTATGTGGAAATTATTTTTAATTTTTGGCGTTTTCTTTTTGCCATGTGTACTATTTATTTTTTAAAATAATTGCCACATAATATTAAAAAATTAATAAAATACCACTATACGATTTAGCTGGAGTTGGCACTTAAGTGATCATTTTTTTAATCGAAATTAGTACTTAAGTGATTATTTTTTGTCAGAATTGGAACTTAAGTGAGACGGCAAAAAAAATTGGCGCTAAAGTGAGTGCTATACACAAATATTGACACTCCATGTGTTCTTCTACCCAAATTTTAATATATGATGTTTAAAGTTCGATCAAACATGAGACAGGTTCCCATATTAAGAACTCATTTTTTCTTTAAATGTTATGTTGTCTAAATACATAGGAAAATCTTGTGACGCACGGCTACGAATATGCATGTTGGATGCTCTTATTTTCTGCATTATTCTTTTTAGGAGAGTGAAATCTATGAAATTTAGACCCAACTTTATGAAAATAAGGTCAGACTAGCCTAATCTAAGCTTTTTCTATTTTTTTGGATTTTCTAATTTTTTTTTGTTATTTTTAAAAGTTTTCTATTTTCTGATTTTTATTTTATTAGGTAGAGGGAAAAATGATGAGAAAACTACAAGGGAAAAGTGAGAGATGTGACACTTTATTCTGTTTGGTTATTTTCAAAAGTGATTCCTTTTCTAGAAGCAACTTTTTTTTTTTGCTTCTGAATTTTACTCTAAAACTAATTCTAATTTTTCAAAACTGATTTTGGGAACAGAATCAGAATCAGAATTATTTACGTTACCAAACATCATTCTCATTTTTTTACTATTTTTGGGATGAGAATCAGAATGGTTACCATGCAGGACCTTACTATTTGAGCTCAAGGGACACAAGTGATATCCATGTCGGTGGTGTCGTATGTTTTATATTTTTTATTGTTCTGCCTACCGAACATGATCTCTATGCCACAAAGTAGATTGCCAGCAAAGATCCCCGCAGTCTTGACATGACCACACATCACCGTAAGCCGTAATGGGGAGGGAAATGGATAGCCTATCTTAAAGGTAGAATTCACTTGAAATCTGGATCGTTTAATTTAAAATGGACGGTCGAGATCAGTTCACAGTTTTTTAGTGGGAAATGATGTGGACTGATTTGGGCCGTCCATTTTGAATTGGACGGTCCAGATCGACACCCCTACCTTTAAGGTAGGGGATCCAAATTCAGGAGGGAGTGGTTTCTTCGGCATATGGAAGCCGCAAGTGGTTTCTTCGGCATATGGAAGCCGCAAGCCACACGGCGGAGTGAAGGGATTCTCGTATAGCTGCACGGCGGAGCTTCCTCGGCCGTGGGCAATTGAGTTCCCTTTGTTTGGCGGGACCACGTGGATTCGTGAGGTGAGATTTCACAACGAATATGAGTTGTCTATTTTGTAAACGCTCAAGAGTTTGAGTTTTAATCTAAACGTGAAAAAACGCTGGGGTGGGTGAGCATTTTTGTAAACTTTGATTCTCCGCACAGTGAATTGTTTATTGCTGATTCTCCCGTGAATGCAGGTACCGATATTGATTATTTAATGTCGATAATAAAGTTGATTTTCGTCAACTGATTATTTTAAGCGAATCATGTGATATTTTCGAAACAAACATTTTTTAAATCGCTAATTTTTCGCGAATCGAAAGAGTCGGTGATATCTTCTTCGTGGGGGTCATCGTCGAGTGTCCTTCACCATCAAATGTATCTTCATAAGGAACCCTCCCCCCCCCCCCCCCCCCCCCCCAAGAATTCAGTCTAGACGAGGCAGTTAAAGTTTGCGATAGAAAAAGAGTCCACGTGAGCTCTTGAATGAAAAACCAAGAAAGAAGCATCCACGTACGTAAGCCCTTGTAATACAGAATCTATAAAATCAGCCGCCCACTGTCTTTCTATCTTCTATTGTATACCCTTCTGCATTCTACATCAAACCAACCAGATTCAAGGATGAAGGTCGAAGTGCAGAGCAAGAAACCGATCAAGCCATCTGTTAGGATGCACGTGTGAGTTGTGTTAGAGAAGTCCCACATAGGAGAATTGATGTGTGTTGACACCTGATTTTTGATCAGTCTTTCATAGTTTATTTTTAAAAAATTCATAAAAAATCTATAAAAAGTTAAAAACATTAAAAAATCATCTTTGGTAGCCTTGACCAAGCTAAAGGAACCATTTTTGATAAAAAATAATTTGTCATATTTTTTAATATTTTTTAATATTTTCCAAAAATAGAAAAATACATGAAAAATGAAGAAAAATAGCGTTCGATGTCGTAAAAATATAGAAAAATAGTCAATATTTTTATTTTAATTTCCTTTTCATTTTGAACTCATAAATAGTCAAAATTCAAGTTCAATTGCATGTGTTTCTTCACGACGCATAGAGTTGAATTTGGCAAAAAAATGTCATTCGAGTATTTTAATTTGTAAATTTCTACATATTTTTTAGTCTTGACGTCCAATTAGATCGACCACCATCTACAATAAATTCCCCTTGCTGAATATTTTCGTTTTTGTTTCACATGATTTTATGGTGTAAAACGCCGAGTGGATCCCCAAATATAATCGGGTCGGCATGAGCTCGATAGCTCGTCCAAGACCAAACCAGGGCACGGCGAACCCCATGTGAGTACTCTCGAACTCCTTCGATGCTTCCTAATGCTTTTCTTAGGTTAGATCATGTGTAGAATGGCTAGGACAGCTAAATCATTCTTGAGCTGTGATTGATAAATAGGGCCTTACTAGGAATGCCATGTGATTTATTTGCATATCTAGATTCCTTGAGTTGCGCATTTTATTACTGATTGTGATTGCTAGGATAATCACTCCTATCTGCATGAATTTCTAGATTTAGGGTTCATACCTTACTCATCCGCATGAATCTCAGGCTAGAAAATTCAGTCAACTTAGGTACCGAAAGGGCGTCAACTCTGACTGTTGGTGTAACTAAGTCCCCGAAACCATTTCTCTGGTTCTCGCAGAATTGAATAGAAACTCCCAACTATTCGATTGGGTGGTCCAATCACACCCTAAAAAAATGATTGGTGGCGACTCCATGGCATGCACACTTAGCACATGTCACTAGACCACACTGAAAGTCGATCACGCATACCTCCGTTGCGATTTGGGTAATGGGCCTTGGGAGAGGCCCGCGTCCGACCAGACAGGACGGCCCATTAGCCCTCGAGAGCCCGACAACCTCAAGAGGGTCGCGACAGACTGGCGACTCTGCTGGGGACTGGTTCTTAACCATTTAGTGGACTTGAGCCGATTAAAAAGTTGATTGATTCTTCTAACCTAATTTTATGCAGATGCTCTCGAAAGTGAGGTATATATGCTAACGAATGTGTTAGATGTTTTTGTAGACGGGAGAAATAAGGGGTGAAGTGCTTGTTAACTTTGTTTTATGCAGGCAGGAGTTTTGGATGTATGATTGTGTGGATGTTTATATTGAAGCGGTGATTGTTAAATAAAATGCATGTCTATTGCTTTAGCACGACACAATGAATACACACAATTGCGCCTAAAACCCCAGGCGCCCTCTTTAGGAACACAATAGAAGGAATTGAAAATGAAATCTCTGTGAGGAAAAACATGGGGTAATCCACTTTTCAATTCCGCTCACTTCGAACTATGGATTGAGTCCCAATGCAACGATAGTTGTGCAATGGAATCGGCTCTTCCCAGAATTCGAGGTGAGAACCTTGGCTTTAGGTACCAAGCCCTATCTTTTGATTTTTAGGAGTTTTCTCTCACTTGTCTCATGCGTTTGTCTATGGAAGGTTAGTATACCTAACACTGCAAAAAATACAGAGAAGCTTGATTTTCTCTTAAGTTTGGTTGGTAAGACTTTTCTATCCCTCGAACTTGTTACAGCTCTTAATCATTATATTCATTGCATAATTCCGGTGATTGGATTAAATGCCATTTTGAGGATAGATATGTGTGTTTTCCTCCCAATGTTCTTGATGGAAGATGAAGATGGTGTCATCCCATTACGAGCGCCAAGTGGACAAGAAGAGCCTACTATGGACATCATTGAGGTATCATCTAATGAAGATGACAATTTGGAATAGGTGATCCTGAAGTCACGTCTCAAAGATCGAAACTGGGGCATCTCTAAGTATTAAGATCACATTCCTTTGTTTTATTTTTCATTTCTAGCCTTTTTGTATATGATTTATTTTGCTGAGATCCTCTCTATCTGATTCCTTAGATTGATTGTATTAGGGATCTATTTGTGTTTATATACATTCAGATTGAAATTTGTTGTATTTCTATTGACTTGTCATTAGAATGTGATAGTGGCATTTCTTCTAATCACTCGAATACTCCAAAATCAATTTTATAATTCCTTTGGATGAAATTGAAATTGGAAGTCTTATACAACCTTTTGGCCGTATAGGGCAATACAATCCCAATTTCGCCAGAAGGAACTATAAACTTGAATTGGTTCATGCATGTTTTGCATCATTGGTAATCCACAATAATTGATCAAGAGTACTCGTGTTTTTCAAATTTAATGAAAAGATAGATATCCAAATTACTCTCGTTCTTAGCAAACAGCTTTAATTTGGATACCGTATCTTCAATTGAATTTAAAACACATCGTAATTGTGTACTTTTGAACATTCCATTGATTTTCTTGGAATTGATCAAAGGCGATTATCGTGAATTACATTCCTTTCAATGATATGCTTTCCTTTGAGGAATATTGATAAAAGCTTTTGCACAAGGCCAAAACCCTTGTAAAAGCTCTTATCCATATTAATCACAAGTAAGCATATAATTGAAAGGATTTATGCTTTATTTTTCAAATTCTTTCTTCTGATTCTGCCTTTTCATTTGAAACAGGTTAAAAACAAGTAGAGAAGAGAAGTCTTTTTGTGGATAATCGCGGTGGGAGGTTCCTTTATCCGATCATAAGCAAGATTAAAAAATCAAGATGTACACGCTCGAATCATCAATGTCAAAGCGCAGCTTGCCTAGGTTGAGAGTGGTCAGGTGTTCGAGAAAGTCATCCATACAGAAGTTGAGACACACACATTAGAGCTTTCATTCATTTCGCTCAATCGAGGGACCTTAAAAGCAGATCATACAAATCATCGGGGTGGAAACATAAAACCGCAATGAGCCCTAATTAGCATCACAAAGGAACCTAGTTGGCCCTCCATATTATTGATGCTTTGCTTATACTCACCACCTCGAGACTCGAGATCTGCAAGCTTAAGAAGAAGGCGTTTACATTCCCCTTTAAGATCGGCAACCTTGGTCCCGTGATCTTCGGCGGCTATTTCCAGGTCCCGAACTAGTCCTCTCCCATGGGCTATATCCGCAGTAATGCTGTCAAGCCTTTCTTCCTGCCACTCACATTGAAACTTCAACACGACATTACGACGATCGTGCTCATAGGTGGTCAGGGATAAGGCCAAGCGCTCCACCAAATTTCCCCTCTCGCGAAGCAACATCGAGACTCGCTTGTTGGCGAACTCAACAGCCTTTCTGTGACTATCGGCCACAAGGTTGGCCAACACCAAGCAGTTGGACCGATCCTCATAGCGAGCTCGCAAAACGTGAGCCACGGTAGCTTTTCGATGAGCGACACGGTAAGTCTCTAAAAAGTTTATAAAGAGGGTTGGGAAGATTCTATATTCCCTCTCTAAATTAGTGCCCTCGATGGAGGTGGTGTCTATTTCCACGAGCAAAATACGGATTTCATCTTCAGTTTCTGGGTGATCGGCTATATGAGCATAGCCTCGACCGAGGAGGTTATAGAGTTTTTCCCACTGGGCCAAAATTTCGGACGAGAAAGCGCGAATAGGAGAGGAGGTCATTTTCGTTGGAGTGAGGGAGAAGAAGATGAGTGTGGTAGAGTGATTAAAATACGAAAAGGCAATTATGTAAGAGTGTTAATCTTCTCTGCATTAACTCCTCCTTTTATAGCAACTCGAGAATGAAGAAAGACACAACAATAATGCTCGTGGAGCCAAGTTAATTGGGTAAAGCAATGGTGGCTCTTTCGGTGAACCATCAGATTTGTCCCAGTCCGCGATTTCAGGCTTGATAAACCTAAAAAAGTTGTAAAAAGATATGTCGGTGTCACCATATTAAAATTGAACGGGAGTAAAGCGCAACTATCGAAAAAGTGGGAGACAGACATGGATATCGAGAAAAGGAAATCGATTTGGTGTCCCTCCACGTTGAAAAGAAGAAAGAAGACGACAAAGCGGGAAATACGAAATCTTGGGAGCAACGCTTGCCTGATGATCTTCATCCATGTTTAAAGAACGTTTCATGGGCATACAGAACCACTCAAAAGAAAATTTAGAGAGAGTGAGCATACATGAGAGAGTAGAGAACCCTGAGTGAGAAAAAATTGATCGAACATTTTTCGATCCAACATGTTTGAGAGTTACCATCAGTTGCTAGAGGTGACTGATCCAAAAATCTCAGAAAATGAACTACTGAGAGATCTCGAAGATTCTAGGATGGCGTCTGGTACCAGAACCACAGAACCCAACCCTTTCGGCAACGAAGTTCAGGATCTCAGCAGCGACGACAACAGCAGCAGCGATGGTCAATCCCGGAAAAGGAAACGTCGCCAGTGCCACACTCAGAATGAAATCCAAGAGCTTGAAGCTTTCTTTAGTGAATGCCCTCTCCCGAACATGAAACAAAGAAATGAATTGGGCCAGAAGCTAGGGATGAAACCTTTGAGGGTCAAGTTTTGGTTTCAAAATAAGCGAGCCAAATTGAGGGCTCAACACAGACGTCAAGAACTTGCGATTCTAAAGGAGGAAAACGAAAAGCTTCGAGCGGAGAACATGAGGTATAAGAAAGCTCCCAGCACTATCGCTTGCCTTAATTGCGGTGGCCCTATCACTCTCGGCGAAATGTTCCTTGATAAGCCTTATATGAGGATTGAAAATGCTCATTCACCACCCCACTCCCTCGAACCATCTTCGATACAATCGGATTTTGTTGGAGATATGCATGAACAAATCAATTCTACGAAGTCAATACCGATGCCTTCTAAAGGATGTGATATGCGTCACCATGATTGGAGTTTCCTTAACGATGAGCTTACTATCACGACCGACCAATCCAAAGCTGATGAATTCCCTCCACAACAATTTCCGGCTCGATCAAATCCTACTGGAAATAGGCCAGAGAGCAATAGCCAAGTTGTCAACACTGTTCCGATTCGCAAGAAGACGAGGGTCAATTGGTCCCCC
This sequence comes from Rhodomyrtus psidioides, assembly GCA_021437785.1. Lineage (NCBI taxonomy): Eukaryota > Viridiplantae > Streptophyta > Magnoliopsida > Myrtales > Myrtaceae > Rhodomyrtus > Rhodomyrtus psidioides. Next base: position 11,831,832 of record JAILYB010000003.1, on the reverse strand, counting down.
GAGCTTCATCTCAAGTTCCTTAGTGCGGTTCAGCAACTAGGGATCAACTCAGCATATCCAACGCGCATACTTGAGATCATGAACATACCAGGACTCACTAAAGATGGAGTCGCGAGTCACCTCAAGAGCTACAGAAGGGCGCTAAGACAGCGCCACACAGCACTGAACCTGAAAGAACTCAACTTGTGCCTAAACACTAGGCATGGCTATAACTACAATGCCCCTGAAGTAAGAAATACCCTGCCTAATCTAGGCACCGACCAAGCTGGTAGCAGCACCATCGACTACTTGGGCGCTAATCAGAATATTCCCCCGAATCATCTCAGCACCCCTCAAGAGTATATGCCACAAGTGCAGCAGGTACGAACTCCTTGGTTTGAGCAGCAACTTTTCGCTAGTGCTCTTCCTATCCCCGATCAACATATTGCGCCTAGTGTTCAAAGATCTGCCCGGCTTGGGCATATGATTTCGGAAGATCAAGCGGGCGGATGCTCTGAGGATTTTTGTTTCTTCCATTCCCAAATGGAAGGTGCTTTTGATAGTGAACCGATCAATCATCCTCTTATAATCTCGAGCAACGACGAAGGTTCTAGCTCGAAGAATCAGATCGCTCACAACAGAAACAGGAATCCTTCAACGCCAAGCGATGATGGTCAACCCGAATATCAGTTGCTCGAAGAATCAAAAGATTTCCTTGATGAGGAGCTCCATATCTGGATCGATCAGTTTAAAACTGATGGACTTATGAAGTTATGATCCAAAATGACGATTATATGTCTGATTCATGGTGTAACTGGCTGATCACCGAGAATCCTCAAGGGAACTAGGCACATGTGGCTGGATGTATCATTAATCTTTCTGTCATAAAGTCTTCCATGCAAGATAATCTTCCTTAATGCCTAGAGTTAATCTGGGGCAGCGATCAGTACTACCTGCGAGCATCATCATGCTTGAGTGCGACAATCCCTTGTTAGATTAGAGTCGAGGCGAATCAATTGAACGCCACGAAGAAAAACATTTAAAGGCTTCACATAGGAAAATGCGAGCAAAAGCCCGAGCGAGCTCAAAGACGGTTAGCTCTGTATCGTTCTAAGGGACCTTTAGTCGTTATGAACTCTAAATTGAGCTTGTTTCATTCTCGATGGGGGTCGCTAACTGCTTCAAGAATTTTATAACAAAAAACGAACCAGTTAGGGACGCCAATAGTGCTGTGTCTTGGTAGTCAGTGAAATGGAAGTGGTACGAAACGTCAGGAGTTCGATCTCGGGATTGAAAAATCATTTTATCAGTTGGTCTATCACCCGATGAAGTTCAAAGAGATTCGACGCAGATGACTATAGAACTTGGGGCAATTCGAAAATCATCGATTCATTTTCATCAAGCGGCGAAGTTGGTATTGTAAAATGTGAAGCATGCAAATGACAAATCCGAAGCAGAAGGAGATGAATCATGATTCGCTTATCCAAGGTCGGGATTTCAACCTTCGACTAAAGCCAAATCTAGGATGAGTTTTTGATCTTGCCCACTCGACAAAACCCATCTCCACTGAAAATGGGGGCAAACCATTCCTACATCCGGAAAGCATGTCGAAGCCGAAGACATCAAATTCATCGTTTAATCCGTGGGGCAAGTCCCTGAAGCGATAGTTATAATCTGCAGAGCGTAATGGAATCCATCCTTTCAATGTAAAACGCATTTGGCCGCGGAGCCACCCATTTGGTAAAAAGAACGTATCGTTCCTAAATGATTTTCAATCAGATGCGGGGATAATGTTCTCTCATTTTCCTCTCAGGTGATGAACAGAGACGAGGCACCCAAGAAGCCATGCATTCAAATAACAAAACAGTGCATGAAACACGCCCAAAAAGATGAATGAATCTCCTCCGACGTAAATCCTCGAGGTGGATTCGTTGCCCAACCAGACGAAGAAATCATGGCCACAAGCTTGAGGGCCGGCTTCTACAATCTGCACATTGGCATGCAGAATGGAATTCAAATCAAGAGTAAAGTAGTATCGTCCCAATTTGTTTTGAATTTGGAAACCCAAAATAATGCTTAATATTTATCCTTGGCAGGAGCTCGCCATCAGGGCAGACATGTAAGTTTCATTTTTCTCCAAAAACCAAGAAGTCGAAAGAACTTTAGAACACCTAACAATCTTGTGTTACTATGTGAAGTGCAGATTTTCACAACCCTTGTACACTCGTTGGAGCATATGACCAAGGGTAAGATGTATCGTTCCAATTTTTGTAAAGTTTTAGAATATACGATGACATATCCCTTTTATATCTCCAGGATCTCCAGCCTCGATGGGCAGGTAAGTATCCCTTTTCCCAATTCATTGGAGATTAAAAACTTTCAGAATTAATTCGATTCTCACATCTAAAAAGACATAGAATTCTTACTTCATTGACATTCATGTTTTAAAACATGAGATTGTCTGAACATGAATTACACATGTATGGTGCATCACAAAATCCCTTTGAAGGATAAATCTTGATGAAATGAAATGAATTTTTCCAACAAGAGTCGTTTGAACTGTTCAAAAGGGTATTTTCTCATAAGAGAAGCGAGCCTAATCCAAACACGTCCCATACACACTTGAGAGATGAGGAGATTGGAAATGATAGCGAAACCTTAACCTATGGATATAAGGGTCATTCGCAACGATTACATGGATCGAGATGATAGAGGCATTTATTTCTTCATTCCAAACACTACAGATGCCCATTGAGAACCCCATTGAACGGCGATTTTCATTCTCAACCCTGTCAAGAACCACCCCACACTGGGGCAAATGAAGGTTAGTCCAACAGTATCAGAAAGTAAACGGTTTGAAATTTTCTTGCTCGGACTAACATAAATCTTTGTGTGTTGTTTATATGATAATCCAAGTGTCATAGGATGACGAGAATAATTCATTTCTCTATCCTACACACTGTTATCCTTTGCACGACCAAGTTGAGCCAGCAAATTCATTTCATCAACCTATTGGTGATCATTGCATATTCCAAAGCAAAGGCAACATCACTCTAGGAATGGAAGCGTGCCAAAGTTTAAGTTGCATATCTAGCATGATTGCCGAAAATCCTAGCTCCAAAAGAAAAGAAAAACACGGGATTAAAAAAAGGGGGAAAAGAAAAATCCCTAGACATCAAGAAAAAGCAAAGTGCCTGGTAAAAAGCAAGGCTGATGTCTATTCAAAATATCCCCAGTAAAGTCTAGATATACGATGAAAAGACCCTGCAAAGGAGTCAGATCAAGATGACTACTCTCCAAATGATGTCGTGCTCAAATTGCAAACACACAAACAGACGGTCTCTTAATGTAACAAGAGACGCTTTTAAACATCCTTGTGCGCTCTAAAAGAGGAGTGTACACTTCAAGAAATGGAGATGTTCTTCGAAGGACATGTGGTAAATTTGCAATGATCACCAATGCCAAACCCTTCACAATTTCTGGGCAAAAAATAAGCCTTTTTCGGTCCCCAATCCTTCCAATGTTACAACCCTGAAGCAGTCTCATCTGACTAAGACACTTGGGTTAATGTATAACTTAGCTCAAAGAAGTACGAGCAAGACTATTTCTTTCTCATTTTACAGGGTTCTTGACTTGTAAACCCAGAGCAGATAGTGAAAATTTTTGTTCAACGGCCTTGACTCAAAAGTGAGTCCCCCTTGGAAACCGATATCCAAGCCTAACACTACGGTCCCGTGAAAGACCTCCTGATCGGTCGAAATGTATGCGTTGCGAATGATCCTGAAACCCAGGCACAGGTCGGTAGGAAATTGAGCACTTTCCCTATTAAAGATCATTATCATAGAGTAGTGAGGAGCCTTCTTGGATGAGAAATACTCCAATGGATGTTTTGAGCAAACTCTTTTTGAAATTTTCAAATTGTTTGATCTAGAGTTTCCGTGCAAGGAATTTATGATCACATCTGTATATGGCAGGAATGTTTTGGATAACCTCCAGCAATCAAAATGCACATTTCATGACTAAAACTTAAGTCGTAGAATTTTGTCAGTTAGACAATTATTGTCTTCCCAAAGATTACTAATATCTTCTTGGCGAGGAAAATTTTTTCAGGTCTAAGCTTTCTGCAGGACTTTTGGCCGCCCCAAAGACTGGGTGCGTCATCCTTAGGTGAAGCCTTTTAGTAGGCAAATCTTTTCTAAGACCGATCCATAGAATGATCGAGTCTTCGACTAGCCCCGAAGAGCGGGTACGTCATCCTTTGATTCATATCAGTTTGGAATCTCATAAATGGTAGAAACCGCCTGAAGGGTCAACTCAATGGTAGAAACCGCCTGAAGGGTCAATCAATGGTAGAAACCGCCTGAAGGGTCAACACAATGGTAGAAACCGCCTGAAGGGTCAATGTATGGTAGAAACCGCCTGAAGGGTCAAACAATGGAAGAAACCGCCTGAAGGGTCAAAACAATGGTAGAAACCGCCTGAAGGGTCAATGTATGGTAGAAACCGCCTGAAGGGTCAACCAATGGTAGAAACCGCCTGAAGGGTCAACTCAATTGTAGAAACCGCATGAAAGGTCAATGAATGGTAGAAACCGCCTGAAGGGTCAAAGGACTGGTAGAGACCGCCTGAAGGATCAACCCAATGGTCCGATCCACCATACGGATCAAAACCTTGATGAATCCCGAACGCGGGAGGATTCGTTTTCCCTAATAAGCCTTACATTAGGCAAGCCATTTCTAGTTTAGTCCACCACACGGATCAAAACCCTTGGCAAATTCCCAAATGTGGGATGCGTCTTCCTTAGGTTCCTATCAGTTAGGAATTCCATTATGGTTTGACCTACCATACAGGTCAGAGCTTAACATCCCCAGGACACTCCGATGACAAGTCCTTAGGAATCTACTTGAACCCATCAGACAAAGCAAATGCCGCAAGCATTCGACAGGTAAGGGGCAGGGAAGTCTATCTACTCCTTAACTTTCTTACATCATATCAGGGAATTGAATGAGCACATCTCTTTTTAAGGAAAAGCACACATTGATGGGCATGAAAATTGGATGTCATGATTTCTTTTATTTTCCCAGTCGAGTCGATCGGAACACAGGTGTCACCTTGTCTTTGAGAGAAACCTCTGACGAAATTCCTCTCAAAGAGGGGCAGCTGTTGACACCTGATTTTTGATCAGTCTTTCATAGTTTATTTTTAAAAAATTCATAAAAAATCTATAAAAAGTTAAAAACATTAAAAAATCATTTTTGGTAGCCTTGACCAAGCTAAAGGAACCATTTTTGATAAAAAATAATTTGTCATATTTTTTAATATTTTTTAATATTTTCCAAAAATAGAAAAATACATGAAAAATGAAGAAAAATAGCGTTCGATGTCGTAAAAATATAGAAAAATAGTCAATATTTTTATTTTAATTTCCTTTTCATTTTGAACTCATAAATAGTCAAAATTCAAGTTCAATTGCATGTGTTTCTTCACGACGCATAGAGTTGAATTTGGCAAAAAAATGTCATTCGAGTATTTTAATTTGTAAATTTCTACATATTTTTTAGTCTTGACGTCCAATTAGATCGACCACCATCTACAATAAATTCCCCTTGCTGAATATTTTCGTTTTTGTTTCACATGATTTTATGGTGTAAAACGCCGAGTGGATCCCCAAATATAATCGGGTCGGCATGAGCTCGATAGCTCGTCCAAGACCAAACCAGGGCACGGCGAACCCCATGTGAGTACTCTCGAACTCCTTCGATGCTTCCTAATGCTTTTCTTAGGTTAGATCATGTGTAGAATGGCTAGGACAGCTAAATCATTCTTGAGCTGTGATTGATAAATAGGGCCTTACTAGGAATGCCATGTGATTTATTTGCATATCTAGATTCCTTGAGTTGCGCATTTTATTACTGATTGTGATTGCTAGGATAATCACTCCTATCTGCATGAATTTCTAGATTTAGGGTTCATACCTTACTCATCCGCATGAATCTCAGGCTAGAAAATTCAGTCAACTTAGGTACCGAAAGGGCGTCAACTCTGACTGTTGGTGTAACTAAGTCCCCGAAACCATTTCTCTGGTTCTCGCAGAATTGAATAGAAACTCCCAACTATTCGATTGGGTGGTCCAATCACACCCTAAAAAAATGATTGGTGGCGACTCCATGGCATGCACACTTAGCACATGTCACTAGACCACACTGAAAGTCGATCACGCATACCTCCGTTGCGATTTGGGTAATGGGCCTTGGGAGAGGCCCGCGTCCGACCAGACAGGACGGCCCATTAGCCCTCGAGAGCCCGACAACCTCAAGAGGGTCGCGACAATGTGGTACTGAGCAGTTAATATACCTAAGTTGGCTCATAACTCATTGGCTTAAGCTTTTGAGTAAATGTGGGTCCAACTGGATATATTGACGGGCTCAGACTTGGGCTCATTCTTGGCGATCTCCCCGGCAAAAAAGTATCGAACTTCCGCTACGTGCTCCCAACAAATGGTATCAGAGCCGATGGTTGATTGGTAGGCTTCCGATTTGTTCCGGCAAATATCTCAAGAAGGAATCTGGTGATCGCGTCTCAAGAAAGAATCTGGTGCCAATGCGGTTTCTGGGCCGGTGGACGCTGTGGTGTAGCAGTGTGGGCCCGATGGGCGATGCTGGAGATTTAAGATTGAGATGGAGCCAACGCGATTTCCGGGCCGGTGGACGTTGTGGTGTAGCAACGAGCCCGATGGGCGTTGATGAAGATTCAAGTTGAGATAAGTTGGTGCGGAAGGATACTTGGATTAAGGGGGAGCAAACCTAACACTGGAGCTCACACGTGAGGGGGAGATTGTTAGGATGCACGTGTGAGTTGTGTTAGAGAAGTCCCACATGTTGACACCTGATTTTTTGACCAGGTCTTTTTCAGTTTTATTTTTGAAAAATCACAAAAAATTTATAAAAAGTCAAAAAATTACAAAATCAACTTTGGTGGCCTTGGCCAAGCCCAAGGAACCATTCTTGACCAAAAAATAATTTTTCACATTTTTCATATTTTTTAGTATTTTTGGAAAATCCAAAAAATGCTAGAAAATTCCAAAAAATGCTAGAAAATTCCAGAAAATGCTAGAAAATTCCAGAAAATTCCAAAAAAAAGTGGAAAAATTTGTGAAAAAATCCTAGACACCTAGAAATCCCCAAAAATCGAGGGTTGACCACAGACAACTAGTCAACCCTATTTTTGGGGTTTCTTTTCCATTTTTTCGAGACTTGACGATATTACCCTTTAAGGGTAAGTCGCCTCTGCCATGTATGCGAGATAAGACCAATAATACCAAGGTAAGAATTAGGGTCGAGTAATCGACCAATTCTTAGGTTCGCGTTTTCAAGTCCCGCACCTTTTTCCAAAATGACGATTTTACCCCTCCAAGGGTAAAATCACTTTTAAATACCAGAAAAATCCTGGAAATTCCCGAAAAATAGGAAATGGATTGGATTGATGGCCAATCCTATTTCCCCGTCCTTTGACTCTCCAATTCGCCAAAAATGACAAATTTCCCTTTTAAGGGTAAATTTTCCCCGAATTGTTCAAAATTACGATTCTGCCCCTCATGGGCGAATCATGTCCAAATCACTCCTAAGCCTTGATTGATATTTCTCTAGGCTAATAGGGCCTCATTAGGGATATCATGCTGATTTCATGTGTTTTATCCGCATGTACTGGATCCTTGATTTGCGCACTTATTTCTATTGGTTGTGAGTGATAGGGTAGTATTTCCCATCTGCATGAACTCCTAGATTTAGGATCTGTACCCCACTCTTCTGTATGAAATCCTAGGATCAGATAAACCATCCAGCTTAGGTACCGAAAGGGCGTCAACTCTGACAGTTGGCGTAACTAAGTCCCCGAACCCACTTCTCTGGTTTCCGCAGAATCGAATAGACCACTCCCAACTATTCGATAGGGTTTTCCGATCGTACCCTCCATGAAACGATTGGTGGCGACTCCTTGGCATGTACACTCATCACATGTCATTAGACCACACTGAAGGTCGACCACGTATATCCAGCAGTTGCGATTTGGGTAATGGACCTTGGGAGAGGCCCGCGTCCGATCAAGCCAGCGATCGGGCGGCCCATTAGCCCGCTCCCGCCTCCAAGCTCGAGAGGGTCGCGACAGACTGGCGACTCCACTGGGGATCGAACCCAGAATCTCTGGTTGCTCATTCCAGAGGACTTGAGCCGATTAAAAAGTTGTTTGGTTTATCTGACAGTGTTTTCTGCAGATGCTCTCGAAGGTGAGGTACGTATGCTAACCATTGTGTTAGATGTTTTTGCAGATTGGAGAAATAAGGGGTGGCGTGATTGTTGACATCTTTCCTGCGGGTTGGAGTTGGGAATGTATGTTTACTTTATGCATTTACTGAAGCGGTGTTTGATACAAACTGCTGTGCATGACTTTGCATTGTGATGATCACGACACATCGCACACACTGGCGGTCAAACCCCGACTGCAACCACCCTTAGGTTACCTTAGATAGGGAAAGGATGCGAAAAGGATCTTGTGTTTGATGGCACTTGAGACTTTCGTATTCGTTCCCGCCTACCATCTGCATTGGCGATATCTAGCCCCCTTGGGTAGGTACCCTTGGGGAGGAATCTGCCTCGTGTGGATCGTGGGATCCTGAGCCGTAGGTTCCTCACCTGACTTTCGGTTTTCTTTTTTAGAGTATACCCACTTGTCGCATGCGCATGTCCATGGATGGTTGGTATACCTAAAACCACCCATTGATACAGGGGGCATTCCACGTCCCCCAAAGTGTGGTTGGTAAGACATTTATCTCTAAACGTACTTTATTTCCTGCTTCATGATATGACTCATACATTGCATACATCCATATGCATTCGCATCATGAAGATTACTCGGGTGACTAATGAGAACAACAATGATTATGGGGTAGGATGTCGCTGTTCCCTAAGAGCTCGACGGAGTTGGTGACCTTCGAGTACTTGAGAAAAGTTACTCGCCCCGGACCAAACATGAGGATACACTTTACTAGATTTGTGTATGGTCGGGAACTGACTGGACGTAAGCTGGGGTATGCTGAGGACTGTCAAACCCGCTACTATGCTGATAACCTCAGATTCAAGCGACAAGCAGACGAAATGATGAAGGATTATCTGGAGATGAAGAGACAACGTCGCAACCAGCTGGCTAGGGAAGCGTACGCTCGCAGGAAGGCTGAATTGCTGGCCAAATAGAACATACCCATGATTACTTCTTGGGGTAGGAAGAGACGCCCTGCGATCAAGACCAAGCCAAGGCGCATCACACTCAAAAAAGTGGAACCCGAGAAGGCTCCCGAAGTCATCGTACCCTGGACTAGAAAGTGGCCGGAGGAACTACAACCTCTCGACCAAACCACTGAAGATAACTCCCCTACCCTAGATTAAAGGAGAATTCCTGACCGACTGTCATTTGGGTAGACTTCTGAAGAAAGAGTGATCTAGACCCTCACGTTCCATTGTCTTTTATGGCTTTCTTGTTTGAAAAACATTTCTTTACCGTTCTTCTATTAGACATCTTGACTGTAATAAGAGTACATCCCACTTTGCTCCTTTGATGTGTTGACCAATGGAACGTGACATTGCTGTTCCCTTTAGTCACTGAGTAAACCTGACTAAATTGCATAATTCACTTCCCTGAAATGCAAATTAGGCTTTGAGTCAGGCTTTCAAGACCTGAAAAAGGGTCCTAATCTCCATTTCTTCAAATTGAACTATGCAATCAAGTTAGCTCATGCATGCTTCATGACATCTGCATATTCATACATTTAAAGTAATTTCTGGCGATTGACCTTTTAAAATCATTTGCATATTTTAGACTTGATGGGAAAGAATGATATTCAAGTGTTCAAGATCCCCCGAGCTGAACTCCAATCATGGTGGGATGGCATGGGCGAAGCCAGCCAGAAGTATGCGGAGTCACGACTAGGATACCTACTGGACCTACTGAAGATTGAGTGCCCACCTGCCTTTATTCAAGCCATGGCGCTCTACTGGGATCCTACCACCGCTACATTTTGCATGGAAGGATTAGAGATCACTCCCACTATCGAGGAATACAGCGCTGTCATCGGAGTTGAATTCACCCCTACGCTCGTCCGACCTCCTATAGGACTTGAACCCCTAAGTCAGGTAGCTGAATTCCTTGACACAAACCTAAATGAAGTCAAAGTAGATGCGAAAAGCAATTCTGGAAGAGTTTCCCTATCCTTCCTTATAGACCGATTTTCCCGCCTTCCTGCTTCTAAAGGAACCAAATCTGGTAGAGCCTTTATCTTGGCATTCTTTAGCTTTGTGCTATTCCCAATCTCAACTGTCACCTTCGACCCTATCATGGCTATAGTAGCTAGGCAAGTCTGTTGTGGGTGGGATTACTCAAACATCCTCCTTGCCGAAACCTTCCTCTCCCTAAATCGTTTCAAGAAAAGCAAAAAGGGAATCTTTAGAGCTTCTAGTGATCTGCTGTATCTGTGGTTCACATCCCATATCAGACAATTCCACATCCGCATGGGTTTCACTGAAATCAGCCCCAATGCACACCCTCTCAAAACATTTGCTAGGACCCATACACGTGTTCCTAAGTTCAACTTCATAGAATGGAAGAACTTCCTCAAAGTCCTAAAACCCGAACAACTCCGATGGCGGTTAAGGTTACCGACGCTAAGCAAAGTCAGATTGACCTGCGATGACGGGAATCCAGTTCCCTTGCTAGGATTCACAGGCGCTACTGCATACTACCCAAGGAGGGTGATTCGGCAGTTTGGGGCACTACAAGAGATTCCTTCTTCACCGCGACCTTGTGTCTTTTCCTTTGACTTACCAAGCCAGACCCTCACGGAGGAGGAGAAGAAACAACTTGAAGCCAAGGTGGCATCCATCATACTCTCCTTGAAGAATTCCCAGGCTGAAGAAATAAGTTGGCCAGAAGACATGACTTGAGAAGAAAACACTCATAGAGCCACCACAGAATACATTCAACATTTCAAAGCGATCCGACGAAGCCTTGTCGAGCCCTACATACCTGAATACATCGTTCCATACGTACCTGGAATAGAGCCCTACATACCCGAAGACATAGGGCCACTGTCGTGTTCAGAAGACGAGGAGCCCCAAGCTGAAGAGGGGAATCTATACTGGGATGATGAGGATACCTTAGGCTTCAAACGTCCTAGACTTGAATAGTCTATTCTGTCAAGTGTAAAATAAGCAAGCATTGTGATGCCTTCTCACACATTCTCATTTCTGTGGAATACTATCTTAAACACATGAGCATGAATGTGAACATGTTTTTACAAATGCATAAAAACTATCGTCAGAAATTACGCTTCTTTCAATTCCATGAATTCTTGTCGAGAACTGATTAAAAGAACTACTTACATGAGGCTAAGGCTCACAAGGTAGCCCTTTTTCTCATCTACTGGCAAGAAGCATGCAACTGAAAGAATTAACTGCTTCTTTTTGCTAAAATGAAAGAAGTACTCACTCGAAATCTTTTTACAGGTACACTCTCATCACGGAATTGCCAACGCATCGTTTCCGTACCCTCCTAAAGACGAGAATGGAACAACAGGAATTGACTCCGCGCGTAGGCATGTTGGAATCTCAGATGACTGCCCTGGCAACTATGATGGCTGACATTAAGGCCATGCTGGAGACCAACCAAGCTAGACAGACAACCGCCCACAATCAGAACAACTCAGGCCCTTCCATGGTACCTGATGTAACAGATAAAGAAGCAACCAGGGATACCCAACATACAGAGGAAAACGTTCATGAACCAAATAGTCGGGCACAACAAAAAGCCTCGCCTGTTGTCATCAACCTTGAAAAGGAGGAGAAGGGAAAACAAACTGTGAAGACAGAGGCAGAAGCTAAGAGATTGGCTAAGATCGAAGAATGCCTGAGCAGCCAAGGCTATGAGCTGGCCCGCTTCGACAAAATATCTCCTTTCGATAAAATAGAGACTCCTCCTGACTATAGGGAGCCAGAGTTCGTGAGAAAATACAATGGGACAGGCTGTCCCCGTGCCCACCTCAAGTACTACCTGCGCAAGATGGCGCACTACTCGGATTACATTCCGTTGTTAATGAACACATTCCAAGAGAGTTTGGCTGGCGCCGCTCTGGCTTGGTTTATTGAGCTAGACTTAGAGGATTATGACGGATGGGAGGACCTTGCAGAAGACTTCCTCAGGCAGTACAAATTTAACACGGCTACAGCCCCAACAAGAGAAGACCTCCTACGAACTTCAAAAGCGAGGGGCGAATCGATCAGGACATATGCTCAGAGGTGGCGAGCCTTGGCTACCCAAGTAAAGCCTTCAATCCCAGAAGAGGAGCTGATCGACTTATTCCTAAAAGCACTCCCCTACGAGTACTTTGACAGACTGAACACTTCTGGATGTCAGACATTCGCACACCTGATTAAGGTTGCTGAGAGGCTGGAATGGGCCTTGAAAGAAAGAAGGCCTCAGGAAGCTCCTACTAGGAAGCAGTATCCTCTGAGGAAGGAAAGAGAAGCCGGACTGGACATAGCATTTATACCAGATCCCCACAAGTTAAAGCCATTTGGCAATTCTAATCAGGCCAAAGGCGGATCATCCTGGTCAGCGCCAAAGGTACAAGAGCCTAGAAGAAAGCAACCCCAGAGACAATTCTCTCAGCTCCCGAGACCTTTATCCAAGCTACTCCCGATGCTGCTGGAGCAACACTTGGTGGCAAAAGAACCACCTAGGGCAAACCCCGCAAGATATCCTGGCTTTGATGAGAGCCAGACCTGTGCCTACCATATGGGCGAAAGAGGGCATAATGTGGATAACTGCTATGTCCTGAAGCTGAAAGTGCAAGCCCTAATTGATAGTCAGATTTTGAAATTTGACAATGCAGCCCCAAATGTGCAAGAAAATCCGTTGCCAAATCACCAAACAGTAGGGGCAATATTCACTGAAGAAGAAGAGGACTACCTTAAACTGAAGATAGATGTGCCTAAGCTGGACACCCTGCTAACAATCGCTTCATCATACCCAAAAGAAGGGGAGATATCAACCGACCAAAAGAAGTTGTGTATCGACAAGATGAAGAGCTTGGGGATAGTGTCCGATATTACTGATGAAGAATTTGAAGGGATCGAAGCATCTCTATCTTTGAAAAGAAACCACTTCTTGATCACAGCTGGGCAGAGTAACACCTGTGGTACCTCACATGAGAACTTGGTAAGCAGCCTGGGGCCAGCTACTCAGTCAGAGGAAGAATTTGAAGAAGACGAAATAGAAGCCAGAAGGAGAAGTCTAGCAGGCCTCAAGTTTATGGTTGACGCACTTGAGAAGAGCGAAATTATAGACAACCTGGGTCAAGATTCCGGAGGATACAATTTCAAGGTGAAATATTCGGCCCCTCCCAGCTTTTATCAGAAGATTGAAGACATCATACCGGACGGATGGGGAGGTATGGATGATCTCTCTCAACCAGAAACCTCAAAAGGTATGGAAGAACTCGACAACGCCATATTGATGATCGAAGTAGCCACGGCCGTGGTGATCAGATTGCATGAGCTGGATAGCCTGAGCAAGGTGGAAGATTGCCCAGTGAGGCCTGTCGTAATTCAATTGCCTCAGGAGGAAGAAAGCAACACGTCAGGGCCAGAGATACCTCATCAGACAACTGTAACGATAAAAGTCCCCCCAGTAGAAGAGTATGATCCCAAAGCAGTTCATTGGGACTATGGGACCACACAAGTAGATGCAATAATGAGATCTGGAAGATTTTATGCCCCCAGAGAGGGTGAATCTGAAAAAAAAGATGTCTCAAAGGAAGATGCCGAAAAGCTCGTATCGATCATCAAAACCAGCGAGTTTGAAGTGATAGAGCAGCTGAGGAAGATGCCCGCTCAGATATCCCTGCTAGACCTATTCATCAATTCAGAGAAGCACAAGAACGCACTATTGAAGGTACTCAATGAAGTACACGTCCCTGAAACAATTAATGAGGTCCAACTAGGGGACTTTGTAGGGGCAATTCTCTTAAAAGACCAATTGAGCTTCTCTGACGAGGACTTCCCCATGGAAGGAAGAGGGCACAACAAAGCTTTATACATCTCTGCCCAATGTAACGGCAAAAGAGTGGCACACGTATTGATCGATAATGGATCAGCCTTTAACATCTGTCCTTTGGCTACCATAAGGAGGCTGGGAATCAAGGAAGAGATGATCAAGACATCCAAGACAGCTGTGAGAGCATTCGACGGCATGAGGAAGACTGTAGAAGGAGAGATCGAGCTTGACGTATTCATCGGCCCGACAAAGTTCTCTATAAACTTTCAAGTAATGGATCTGCCCAGTGCATTTGGATTCCTGCTTGGAAGACCTTGGATCCATACGGCAGGAGCTGTCCCTTCGAGCCTGCACCAAAAAGTACGTTTCGTTGTAGATGGGAAGGTGATTACTGTACATGGGGAAGTCGACCTCCAGGCATACCAGAACAGTGCCATTCCCTATATTGAGCCTGAAGAGAAAACTGAAGCGAGCTATCACTCCCTAGAGTTGGTAGCAACAGTTCATACCCCAGTAGGGTCGAAGTTGAGAACTCCTTACATCTCAGAAGCCAGTCTTCTACCAGCTAAGATGCTGCTGGCATACGGGTTCAATCCTGAAAAAGGCCTAGGCAAACATAATCAGGGTATAAATGCCCCGCTACAGTTGAAGGCTAATCCACATAAAATGGGCTTGGGGTACCAGAAGTATCCCATGAATGATTATGTCCCGAAAGCAACAGGCCGAGGCCGAGGCAAAAGCCTGGGACGCCGTGGAGGCGAAAACAGCCCGAATAGCTCATTCATCGGTTCTCCAACCTGGAAGGGAAGGTCTCGAATGTTCAAGAATCCCTTAAATACCTACTTCGACCAGAACTCCAAATGGCTATCTGAAGAGGGTATCACTTCGCCGATGGAACCAGATCTGACAAATCCTTTTCTCGAAGATGACTCTGTGAATGTCATCATGGAGTGGTTGGACAGCGAAGCCACTTCGTCTGAGTAAATAGACTCTTCCTTCATCTTTAAATACTGCGTTTAGAACTTTCTGCATTTCACTGTATTTTCTTTCCTTATTGAACGCATAAGAAAATGCCTTTGGATCTCCGGCCGTTGGTCCAAATAGCACATCTTGTAACGCGGCCCATTTCACATTCAATAAAACCACGCATGTTTTGTTAAGGACATATGGAACCACGAATCAGCCCGATGATGATAATGGTCTTCCATATAGAAGCTTGAGGCCTGATTTGCCATATGATTCCTAATCTTCAAAAGATTTTCAAGGGGACGGGATATCCAATGACATGAGGATTAGTCCCATTTGTACCTACATCTATTTCGAAAAACTTTTTCAGAAAGACTTTACATAATCATGCATGTCATTTTTACTGAGCACAAACTAACCATACTCATGACATTTCAGGCATATCATCTCAAACATGCATACCAGGTTGTTACAAAATTCGGATCCCTCCATTAACCACTCCTATAACATTGAGGAAGATGAAGACGAGGATTACGCGTCTATCCGTAGGGATTGGAACACCTTTGAAGAGTCAAAGCCTCCTACCTCAGAAGAACCAATTGTCATTAATTTGGGAGACACCGTGAACGTCAAAGAGGTCAAGATCGGCGGACACCTATCCTGTGATGAAAGGCTCGAGTTCACCAAGCTACTAAAAGAATATCAAGACATCTTCGCATGGTCTTACGCGGATATGCCAGGCCTTGATCCTAAGATTGTGGAACATGCATTGCCCACGGATCCTGGCATCAAACCTGTCAAACAAGGCAGTAGGCGGATGAAAGCCGAGTTAGAAGACAAGATTAAGGAAGAAGTCATGAAACTCCTTAGGGTAGGCTTCATTGAAGCTATCCCATATTCAGACTGGGTTGCAAATATAGTCCCCGTCATGAAGAAAGACGGAAAAGTTCGGATCTGCGTAGATTACCGAGATCTGAATAGAGCAAGCCCAAAAGATGATTTTCCACTCCCCCACATTGATGTATTGGTGGATAGTACGGCGGGTTATGAATTATTCTCATTCATGGATGGATTCTCGGGATACAACCAAATCTCTATGAAACAAGAAGACAAACCCAAGACTGCATTTACCACACCATGGGGGAATTTTTGCTACAAAGTCATGCCCTTTGGATTGAAAAACGCCGGGGCTACCTACCAGAAGGCTATGGTCACGTTATTCCATGATATGATCCACAAAGAGATTGAAGTATATGTTGATGACATGATCGCTAAATCCAAGAAAGGACAAGAACACATACAGGTATTAAAGAAGCTGTTTGAGCGCCTGCGCAAATACAAGTTAAAGCTAAACCCTAACAAATGCGTGTTTGGGGCAAGATCCGGGAAACTCCTTGGGTTCATAGTCAGCAACAGGGGCATTGAGATTGATCTCTCAAAAATCCAGGCCATCCACGATTTATCAACTCCATCCACAGTAAAGGAAGTGAGAAGCCTTCTAGGGAGATTGAACTATATTGCCAGGTTCATCAATCAGCTGTCTGATGTGGCTAAGCCAATCTTCAAATTGCTTAAGAAAGACGCGAAAATAACGTGGGACGCCGAGTGCAGCAAGGCATTCCAAATGATCAAAAACTATTTGATCACACCACCGGTGCTTGTGCCACCAATTCTCGGTCACCCATTGACCTTATACCTGACCATACGACAAGAGTCCTTGGGAGCCTTACTTGCCCAGACAAGCCCGATAGATGGTAAAGAGAGGGCTATCTATTACCTGAGTAAGAAATTCACGCCATCTGAAGCAAAATATATACCAGTCGAAAGGGCCTGCGTAGCAACGGTATGGGTACTTCGCAGACTGAGGCAGTATACCCTACACCACCATATCCAGCTCATAACAGAGAACGATCCTGTCAAATACCTCCTGGAGAAACCCGCTCTAATTGGGAAATTAGCGAAGTGGCAAGTAATGTTGTCTGAATTTGACATCAAGTGTTCCCCACAGAAGTCGGTAAAAGGGAGAGCTATAGCTGACATGCTGGCAGAAAGCCCGTCAAGCGGTGAGTCCCCTGAAGTAGCGAACACAGAAGGCCGAATTCTGAACTTAGCAGAGGATAAGTGGATCATGTATTTCGATGGTGCTGTTAACCTATCAGGGGCAGGCACTGGGGCAGTACTGATATCCCTATATGGTCAACATTACCCTGTCGCGGCAAAGATAACTTTTCCTTGTACCAACAATATTTCAGAATATGAGGCATGCATTCTGGGCCTACGACTAGCCCTTTCCATGAAGATACCTAGATTGCAGGTCTTTGGAGACTCCATGCTCATTATTCTACAGACACAAGGGGAGTGGAAGACGAAAGATGCAAAACTCATCCCCTACCATGAATACCTTGAAGAATTGATACTCAAGTTCGAAGAAGTGTCATTCGAATACCTATCAAGGTCTCACAATCAATTTGCAGATGCATTAGCCACCCTAGCCTCGATGTTACAAACAACTGAAGGGTTGGATGTAGAACCCCTGAGGATCGGTATCGTTGAAAAGCCAGCTTATTGCATGCTAATCGAAGAGGAATGTGATGGAGAGCCATGGTACTATGACATCAAGAATTACCTCTTGAAAAGGGAATTCCCTGAAGGATGCCAGTCAGGAGACCGAAAATACATAACCAAGATGGCCAGCAAGTTCTTCCTCAATGGACAAATTCTGTACAAGAGATCGTTTGATTCTACTCTGTTAAGATGTGTAGGCGCCAAAGAAGCAAATATTCTCATGAAAGAGATCCATGAGGGTGCGTGTGGGCCTCACATGAACGGCCACCTCCTTGCCCGGAAGATCATGCGGCTAGGTTATTATTGGATGACCATCGAATCAGACTGCTGTCAGCACGTCCGGTCATGCCACCAATGCCAAATATACGGGGATAAGATTAACGCACCCCCGAACGAACTACACCAAATGTCTGAAGTTTGGCCTTTCTCTATGTGGGGGATAGACATGATAGGGCCTATTAATCCTGTGGCTTCGAATGGTCATCGCTTCATCTTGGTAGCGATTGATTACTTCACCAAATGGGTGGAAGCCAGCTCTTACAAGAATGTCACTGCAAGAAATGTGGCAAGATTTGTCAAAAGAGATATCATATCCCGGTATGGTACCCCTCAAGCGATCATCACAGATAATTGGTCCAACCTAAACAACAAGATTGTCGATGATCTGCTGGATCACTTTAGCATTCGACATCTGAATTCATCTCCTTACCGCCCACAGATGAATGAGGCAGTGGAAGCAGCCAATAAAAACATCAAGAGAATCTTGGCTAAAACAGCAGAAAACTACAGGGATTGGCACGAAAGGCTGCCCTTCGCCTTGATGGCTTACCGAACGTCGATCAGGACTTCTACAGGGGCAACTCCCTATAGTTTGGATGGGACATAAGCAGTTCTACCAGTAGAAGTTAAGATTCCCTCTTTGAGAATTTTATCCGAAGATAAACTCTCTGAGTCAGAGTATTTCAAGCACAGATATGAACAGCTGAACTTAATAGATGAGAAACGTCTTAAAGCCATTTGCCATGGACAAACTTACCAGAAGAGGGTAGCCAGGGCGTTCAATCGAAAGGTCAAGACCAGAAACTTCGAAGTAAATGACTTGGTAATTAGGAAAGTTTTGCCAAGTACTACCCATCCAGGGGGAAAATTCACTCCAAATTACGAAGGCCCCTACATTGTTAAGAAGATCCTCACGGGAGGAGCATTAATTCTTGTAAACTCCGAGGGAGAAGAATTGGGGCACCCTGTGAATTCAGATGCTGTGAAGAAATATTACCCTTGAAATAAAATCAGATTCCGGTCATATGCCCTGCCTCGAATTGAGCCTACTCTTCGTGATAGTCTTTGCATAAGCATGTCATGCATCTATGCATACATTAGCATGTGTTCAATATTGCAGGATCCAAGGAAGCAGGGTCGCGATAAGTTGGAACGCATGATCAAGGAGACCTAACGTCATGGTGGTCAGGTGCACGTCTTCTTCTCCAAAGACTAAGAATTTTAAGAAATTTTAGAACAACTTAACCATCTTGTGTTGTTAAGAAAAATGCAGATTTTCGTGAATCTATCCACTTCCATTGAAATGCATGATCAAGGGTAAGGTGTATCGTTCTAATTTTCTGAAATTCGAAAGCATACACTGACATATTCCTTTTATGTTTTTCAGGAATCCCTAGCCGCGCTGGGCAGGTAAGTATTCCTTCCCTAATCTTTTAGGTTTACAAGACTGTCGGAATCCTTATTGATAGAATTTGAAGGCTTCTTGGAATCTAGCATGTATTCAAATCTCATGTCTAGAAAGACGCAAAATTCTCATAGTCATGTCATTGGCATTCATGTTTAAACTTGGAGGTTATCCGAACATGATTGAAATATGCATTGTGCATCATAAATCCCCTTGGAGGGTCAGTTTTGGAGAAAGCAAAATGAACTCTTCCAAACAAAAGTTGTTTAAATCATTCAAAAGGATGTTTCCTCAGACAAGAGGCAAGCCTGGTCCAAACACGTCCCATACACACTTAAGAGATAAGTGGAATGGTAAGGATAGCGAGACCTTAACCTACGGACGTAAGGGTTATTCGCGGTGATTACATGGATTGAGACGACGGAGGCATTCGTTTCTCTATCATAAACACTACAGGTGACCATTGATAACCATTTGAACGACGATTTCATTCTATACCCCTGTCAAGAACCACCCCACAGTGGGGCAAACTGGAGGTACGTCCAGAGGTATCATGAGGTAAATGGTTAGAAGTTCTCTTGCTCAGACTTGCATCAATCTTCGTGTGTTGCTTGTCATTTTAACTTCTATGGTAATTCAGGTGCTTTAGGATGACGAAAAGCATTCGTTTCTCTATCCTACACACTTTTACCCTTTGTACAGCCCAGTTGAGCCTATACGTTCATTTCACAAACCTGTTGGTGATCATTGCATATTCCAAGACGGAAGCAACGTCCCTTCAAGAGTGGAGGAGTTCAAAACACGGGATTTGTAAAAAAAAAAAAAAAAAAAATTCCTAGATTAATGTTCGAGTGCTGAGATTCAAGTTATACATCTAGCACATTCATTTGAAAATTCTGATCCCCAAAGGAAAAGAAAATGTGGGATCTCGACAAAAGATGAGAAAAAGAAAAGAAAGAGAAAAATTCGATCTTGGGCGTCAAGAAAAAGCAAAGTGCCTGGTAAAAGCAAGGCCAATGCCCATCAAATACTTGTACACTTGTGGATCATGTGTTTGATCTTGTAAATGCCAAAAGGTGGCATGATACCTTTGTATAGGTCACTAGTGAGATCTGATTGTAAAAGAAAAATTCCAAGGGAGCTAGACTGCGAAAGATGCTCCCAAATCATGTCACACTCAGATGACGAAAGTGTAGACAAGATGTTAACGCCGTCTTGACATGAGAGAGACGTTCTCTAAAGACAAATATGCACTTCAAAGACTAAAGACGCTCTTTGGACGAGAAGGGACAAGATCGGCGGCAAACCTGCAGTGATCACCAATGTTAGACCCTTCGCATATTCTAAGCCAAAAACAAGCCTTTTTTGGTCCCCAATCCTACCTACGTTACAACCCTGAAAAGCCTTTTATGATTAAGGCACTTGGATTGACATAGGGTTTAATGTCTAAGCTTAGCTCGAAGAAGTTCGAGCAAGATTATTTCTTTCTCATTTCGCAGGTTTCTTGACTTGTAAACCTGGAGCGGACGTTGAAAACTTCTCTTCGAAAGCCTTGACTTGCACGCAAGTCCCCCTTTGAAAACCGTTGACCAAGCCCAACATTACGGTCCCTTGGAAGTCCTCCTGATCGATCGAGGTGTATTCACTGCGAATGATCCTGAACCCTGGGCGCAGGTTTGATAGGAAGTTCGAGTGCATTCTTGGTAAAAGACCATTACCTCAAAACGGTGAGAAGTCCTCTTTGATGAGAATACTCCGTTGGACATTTTAACCAAACTCTTTTGGTAATTTCAGATTGTTTGATTCAAACTTTCCCCGCAAGGAACTTTTGATCACTCCCGTATGTTGCAAGGTGTTTTGGGTAACCTCCAACCTCGTAATATATTCATTGAAATTTTTTCATGACTATGATATAAGTCATAAAGTGCTGTCAGTCTGACATCACATATCACTTAAAGACCATTGATGTGCCTTTGGTAAGAAAATTTTCAGGTTGGAGCTTTTGCAAGATTCTTGATGACTTCAGCTCCCAGAATGGCTTGCAGCACTCTTGGAATCATGGTAGCCCCAGATTCTAGAAGGATGCCTTGCTCTGTGGAGAAGAGCTTTCAAGTTTATTTTCCTACAAGATCCCTGGTAATTCCATATCTCAGGAAAACATATTCTTATGAACAATTTTGCAGGTTTGATCTTTCTGCAGGATACCTGGAGCTCCCAGGTCCCAGAATGTCACATTCAATGTCGAAAGGACAACATTCAAGATAGTCTTTCTGCGAGATCTCAGGTAGCCCCTAGATCCCAGAAGAATCTTATCAAATTTTTTGCAGGTTTAAGTTTTCTGCAGGATACTTGGAATCCCCAAATCCCAGAATAACGCCTTACATGTCGAAAGGACAATTTGCAAAATCTGCTTTCTGTGGGGTTCTAGATAACCCCTAAACCCAGAATAGCCCATTTGGTAAATCCTCAAGGTTAGGCACACCTCATTTGTATAAATCCTAGTTAATTCCTTAGAATATAGGATTAAAATATTCGACAATCCCTAAGAGACTGGGTGCGTCATCCATAGGTTCCTAGCAGAAAGGAATCCTATTCTCGACCTGATCCCCCTGACGGATCAAAATGTTCGACAATCCCTAAGAGACTGGGTGCGTCATCCATAGGTTCCTAATAGACAGGAGTCCTATTCATGGTCTGATCCACCATACGGATCAAAATCCCTGACAATCCCTAAGAGACTAGGTGCGTCATCCATAGGTTCCTAGCAGAAAGGAGTCCTATTCATGGTCCGATCCACCATACGGATCAAAACCCCGACAATCCCTAAGAGACTGGGTGCGTCATTCACAGGTTCCTGTCAAGTGTAGGAATCCCATTCTGGTACGGCCTACCATACAGGCTAGAGTTTAATCGCCCTAGGATACTCAAAAGACGAGTCCCTAGGTATTCACTAGAACCCGCTATACACCGCGCAGGCCACACGAGCATCAGGCACGCGATCAACAGGTAAGTAACAGGTGGGTCTCTCTACTTTCTCTCTCACGTCAGCAAAAAAAAAAAAAAAAAAAAAAAAACGAAGAGCAAAGCCTTCACCAGTGGGACAAGAAAGATTGAGTGTCAAGATTCGTTTTTCTTTTCCCCAGTCGAGTCGGTCTAGACTCAGGTGTCACCTGTCTTTGAGCGAAACCTCTCACGAGATTCCTCTCAAAGAGGGGCAGCTGTTGACACCTGATTTTTTGACCAGGTCTTTTTTAGTTTTATTTTTGAAAAATCAAAAAAAATTTATAAAAAGTCAAAAAATTACAAAATCAACTTTGGTGGCCTTGGCCAAGCCCAAGGAACCATTCTTGACCAAAAAATAATTTTTCACATTTTTCATATTTTTTAGTATTTTTGGAAAATAGAAAAATACTTAAAAAATCAAGAAAAATAGAATTTGAGGTCACAAAAATATGGAAAAATATCCAATATTTTTCCTTTTAATCCCTTTTATTTTTGACCTCTCAAAAAAATCAAAATCAGATTCAATTTTAGGTGTTCCTTTGTAACCCGTACTATTGAATTTGAAGAAAAAATAACAATTGAGTCTTTTAATTTGCAATTTTGGCATTTTTTAAGATCTTGACATTCAATCTGACTATCCCCTATTTCAATTTAGCCCAATTGTTTGCACAATATGCTCAATTGCACGGATTTGACAAAATTACATACTAAAATTGCATTTTAGTCCTTGAAATTAAGCATAATTGAAATTACTTTCAATTCAAGGGCTATCATTGCAAATTAAACATGCTACCCAATGGATTTCACCATTTTAAATCGATTGGAACAGGTGGTTTGACTCAATTTGATCATTTGCACTCTCAATTACACGATCCCCAATTTCCAATTAAATGAAAATTTGGGGGTTTTGTAGAAATTGATGAAAACTTTTGGGCAAAACCACATTTCTAGATAGAATTCATGCCCTAGATTCGATTATGAGGTTCAATTGCAAAATTTTCCCATTAATTTGGGCTTAATTTGAAAAAAAACCTATTCGTGACCGGTTCAGACCGGTCAGACCGGCGGTCGGACCGGTCGAACCGGCCCGCTACAGTGTCTTCTTCTTCATCAGGCCTGTGCACGAGTGAACAGTGGAAGGTATAATTTCAAGGAGAAAATTGAGCGACGAATCAACGACAATTGGAGAAGCAATGCTGGGCATTTAGTTCCTTAGGTCAATCCCCGTCGATCGGGACCGGAATGAAGACCAGTGACCATCGGGATAGCAAATAATCGGCTGGTCAACCTGCACACCTGCAAAAGTCAACAAACGACAAATGCAGGTCGAATGTATGCCAAATTCGTGAGGGATGAGGCTCGCCGGGAAACCAAATGAACCTTGGCAAGTCACCCATCCTCTCCGGCGCCAATTGAACCCAAAAACACGTGCTGCCACGTGCCATTGAAGTCAGTTGGAACTCCTCAAATCGGCGCCAAAATTCGGAGATGCTATATTGTTGACACCTGAGTTTTTACCATTTATTATTGTGATTTTTATTCTTTAAAATTAATTAAAAATATAAAAAAAAGGTCATAAAATCACAAAATCAACTTTGGAAGCTTTGGTTTAACCTTAGGAACCAATTTTGAACAAAAAATATTTTTCGGTATTTTTAATATTTTTCGAGTTTATTCAATTATAAAAATACCCAAAAAATCAAAAAAATACCATTCGTGGTCAGAAAAATACCCAAAAATATTCGATAATTTTGTTTTAATTTCCTCTTCAAGTGTGTCACTTTAAATCTAAAAAATTCGGCTCGGGTCACTATGTTCCTTCACAAACATAAACCCGAACCGAGCCTAAAAAAAAAAAAATCATTTTCGAGTCTTTTAGTTTTCAATTCTCACTTTTTATAAGCTATGACATTGGATTCTAAAGTCTTAAAGTGCAATTAGGTCAATTTGCCCTCCAATTTAATCAATTTTTACCAAAAGGGCTTAATTGCACATTTTTCTTTCAATTAGTCCCCGGTTTCACGGATGTATACATATGCTCTACGTATTTATACGTCATACGTATTTATACGTTATGCATATTTGTACTGTTTGGTAACCTCTTTAACTCTTGTAATAATAATAATGGTTATTATTTTTAACACCTTTGTTAGTGCTTTTTTTAGCATTTTTGTATTGTGAGTGCTATTGTTAGTGTTATTTTTAAATAGCATTTTTGTATTATAAATTGTGAGTGCTATTGTTAGTGCTATTTTTAAATGACATTTATTTATCATAAATTGTGAGTGCTATTATTAGATAAAATTTATAATTGTTAGTGCTATTTTTAAATAGCATTTTTGTATTATAAATTGTGAGTGCTATTGTTAGTGCTATTTTTAAATAGCATTTTTGTATTATAAATTGTGAGTGCTATTGTTAGTGCTATTTTTAAATGTCATTTATTTGTGAGTGCTATTATTAGATAGAATTTATAATTGTTAGTGCTATTTTTAAATAGCATTTTTGTATTATAAATTGTGAGTGCTATTGTTAGTGCTATTTTTAAATAGCATTTTTGTATTATAAATTGTGAGTGCTATTGTTAGTGCTATTTTTAAATGTCATTTATTTGTGAGTGCTATTTTTAGATAGAATTTATAATTGTTAGTGCTATTTTTAAATACAATTTATTTGAAGGTATTTTTGGCTATAAAAGGATGGCAAGAGTTTTGAGGTTGTGAGGGGGGAGACATTTTGTAGAGTGTGCAAATTTTTGAGAGCTTAGAGAGAAGAACACAAACACTCTCTATATTCTCATAATCTTGAGCGAGCAAAATATACTAAGTTCGGAATATTGATTCCGCATATTGCTAGCACAATTGTTGTGGAGTTATTAGTCGTCTCCCCGTTCGTCAATTGGTGGTGCGTCCGAACTAGATGCCTAACACTTGTGGAGGCTGAGATCGAAGAACATCGAACCGACACCTCCGTTCAAGCACGCTACGAGAGGTAATCTATTTACTCCCTTTGAGACTTTGTGATTTTTTTCGATTGAAATGCACGAAGTACGCCTCTGGAGATACATGTGTGGGTTGTTATTTATTTCCGCTACGTGTTACGTGGATCCCAACAGTGGTATCAGAGCCAATCCTTAGGTGTTTTCGTGCATTTAATTGATTTTTTGCAATTTTTGCAATACTATGGCCAATATGTATTAACGAATTGTTCGTCTTACATGGCTAATGGAGATTGATTATTTTATATGATAAATTAATCAACGTAGCAAAAATTGAGACTAAATCAATTTTGAATCGAAAATTTATGGCTATCTTATTTTACGTAAAAATTCTGAATATGATTCAACGTAGAATTTTTATTGTGCTTTCCTAAGTTTTAAATTGTGAATTTATTACTTACGTGAAAGGGTGGTGATCATGGAAAAATCCCTAATCAATGTGACTGATGTATATATGAATGTATGATGATTATTTATATATTTGGGGTTGTAATTATTAAATGGAGGCTGCGTACTCCTTTTATTTTTCATGTAATCTTTATTTTTAGCATAGTCAATTGTTGATGTAAATGCTACGAGGATTACGTGGAGGAGCCTTTTAAGTCGGCGAGCTCTTTGGGGCCCAATTCTTGAAGAGTTCAAGAAACCAAGAAGAAGCGAAGAGCGGCTCTCCGTTATTAAAATATTAAAATGATTATATGTGGTCTCATTGGCTCGAGACCCATTAAATCATAATTCCATGATCACCACGTAGGATAGATATTTATGTGATTGACATCTATTTATTTATTATGATTACGTGAGCATGTTAAACTGGTTAATGTGCAAAGTCAGACTTACCTCACCCAAAATTGTGCCTGCATGAAATCCTAGTTAGGAAAATCACTCGCATTAGGTACCGAAAGGGCGTTGGTAACGACACCAGCGTAACCAAGTCCCCGAACCCAAAATCTCTGGTTCTGTAGAACTGATCGATCTCTCCCAATCGATCGGTAAGGTTTCCGGTCTACCCTCCAAGAAAGACCGGTGGCGACTCCAAATGCATGCACAAGTTGCACATGCCACCACGACCACACTAAGGTCGAAAGCGATCGACTCTTATCGTTGAATCCTCCTGAAAAATACTCCCGCCGCGATTTGGTATGGGCCTGGGAGGGCTCGCACCGATCCAAGACCCGTGATCGGTAATCCATTAGCCGCGTCCGCTTCCGGATGGGTCGTGACAGCTGGCGACTCCGCTGGGGACTTGTTCTAGAAACTATGGTTCTAGACCTCAAGTGGACTTAGGCCGTAATAAAAATTGAGTGATTTTTCTAACCCTACAGGCGCTCTTGAAGGTGAGGTAAGTCCGCTCACGATAGGTGTTATATGTTTTTGCAGATTGGAGTAATAAGGGGTGTAGTCTGTGATTAACTTTATTTTACGCAGGTGTGGCGTAGGAATGTATGTTGTGTGGATGATTTGAAGTGCTGATTGATAAATTGTTGTGCATGACTTGCATTGTGATGATCACGACACATGGACACACACAACCGCGCCTAAAACCCCAAGCGCCGCCTTTAGGAACACAATAGAAGGAATTGAAAATGGAATCTCCGTGAGGAAAAACACGGGGTAATCCACTTCTCAATTCCGCTCGCTTCGAACTATGGATTGAGTCCCAATGCAACGATAGTTGTGCAATGGAATCGGCTCTTTCTAGAACTCGAGGTGGGAACCTTAACCTTAGGTGCCAAACCCTCTGATTTTTAGAAGTTCACCATCACTTGTCTCATGCGCATGTCTTTGGGCGGTTGGTACACCTAAAATCGCACATAAGTCGACGAGTTGGGTTGGTAAGACTCTCTATCCCTCAAAACTATTACAGTTCATATAAATATAGGCATTTCATTCATTGCATTCTGGTGATTAGATTAAATGCCATTTCAAGGATAGATGCATGTGTTTTTCCCAAACGTCCTTGATAGAAGACGAGGAGGATGATATCCCATGGCGAACACCGAGTGAGCAACAAAGGAGCCTACTATGGACATTATTGAGATATCGTCCAATGAAGATGACGAGTTGGGGCAAGTGATCCGGAAGTCACAGATCGAACTTGGGGAATCCTTAAACGTTAGGATCACATTCCTTGGTTTCATTTTCCATTACTAGTCCTCTTGTATAGGGTTTATTTTTATCGAGGCTTTCTCTATCTCACCCCTTAGAGTGATTGTATTAGGGATCTACTGGTGTATACATTCAGATGGAACTCGGTTGTATTTCTTTTGACGGGTCATGGGAATGTGATAGTGGCATTTTCTCTAATCATCCGAATACTCCCAAGTCAAGTTTATAATTCCTTTAGAGGAAACTAAAGTTGAAAATCTTACACGACCTTTTTGGTCGTACAGGGTAATCCAACCCCAATTTCGCTAGAAGGAATTATACACTTGAATTGGTCCATGCATGTCATACGTCACTAAGTAATCCACGATAATTGATCAAGAGTATTGACGTTATTTCGAATTTAATGACGAGATAGATGTCCAAATTGCTCTCGTTCTTAACAAAACGGCCTTGATTTGGATGCCGTATCTTCAATTAAATTTAAAAACACGTCGTTATGCCTTGCATTTTTGACTAATTCGCTCTTCTGAATATTGGTCAAAAGCAATTATCGTGAATTACATTCCTTTCAATAGTATGCTTTCTTTCGAGGAATATTGATAAAAACTTTTCGCACAAGATTAAAACCCTTGTAAAAGTTCTTGTCATTATTAATTACGAGCAAGCATAAGATTGAAAGGGGTCTATGCTTTCTTTTTCAGATTATTCCTTTTGACTCGGTCTTTTCATTTGCAGGTGAAAAACAAGTAGCATAAAGAAATCTTTTCTTGGATAAGTCTGAGGCTATTCTTTCATCTGACCATGAGTGAGTTAGAAAATCAGAACACATCTACTCGACTTATTATGGATCGGCTCATCCAAGTTTAAGATGTCCGGATGCTCGAAGAAATGGATCATATAAAAGCTAAAACAAACACAGGGGCTTTCATTCATTCTTGCCCAAACCAGATCATACAATTCATTGGGGTGGAAAAGTAAAGCAGAAGTGAGCCCTAATCAACGACACAAAGGAGCCCAGCTGGCCCTCCAGGTTATGGATGCTTTGTTTATACGCACCACTCCGCGTATCATGGTCCGCAAGCCTGAGGTGGAGGCGTTTGCGTTCATCATTGACTGCAACAACCTGAGTCTCGTGATCTTCGGCGACTGCTTCCAAGTCCCGAACAAGTCCATTCTCACGAGTTATATCCTCGTTTATGCCGTTGAGCCTTTCTTCCAGCCACTCGCTCCGATTCCTTAGCAGGGCATTACGTCGATCGCGCTCATAGGTAGCCAGAGATAGAGCTAAGTCCTCCACCAGATTCCTCCTCTCGCGTAGCAATGTCGAAACCCGCTCTTTGGCGAACTCAACAGCCTTTTTGTGACTATCGGCCAGGTAGTCAGCCAACGCTAGGCGGTCGGACTGATCCTCATAACGGGCTCGCAAGACACGAGCCACGGTAACTCCCCGATGAGCAGCGCGGTAGACCTCCAAGGAGTTCGTAAAGAGCGTTGGAAAAATATTGTATTCCCTCCCCAACGCGGTACCCTCGAGGGAGGTGATGTCCAGGTCCCCGAACATGACTCTGATCTCATCCTCGGTTTCGGGATGATCGGCTATGTGAGCGTAGCCTCGACCCAAGAGGTTATAGAACTCTTTCCATCGAGTCAAAGCTTCGGCTGAGAAAGTGTGAACTTGGGAAGAAGCCATTTTTCGACGGAGATGTGTGTAGTGGAGCGATTAGAGGATGGAAGCAAATTATATGAGAGCGTTAATCTCCCAAACACCAACTCCGCATTTTATAGCGTCTCGAGAGTGGAGAAAAGTTGCAGCAATAATGCATGTGGAGCCGGGTTAATTAATGTAAAGCGAGGGCTGCTCCTCCCGTGAATCATCAGACATGTCCTGATCCGCAATTTCAGGCCTGACAAATTCGGTCTCGCCATTATTAAAGCTGGGAGGGAGGCGAACGCAACTATCGAAGAAGCCGCGAAAGGATTGTGTTGTTCCATCACGCATGAAGCTGGGCGGCGAGTGAACAGCTCTGCCACTTAAAAAGAGAAGACAGTGCTGAACAGGCATGACTATTGAGGAAAAGTGAAAGGCGAGCGCAACTATCGAAGAAGCCGCGAAAGGATTGTGTTGTTCCATCACGCATGAAGCTGGGCGGCGAGTGAACAGCTCTGCCACTTAAAAAGAGAAGACAGTGCTGAAAGGATTGTGTTGTTCCATCACGCATGAAGCTGGGCGGCGAGTGAACAGCTCTGCCACTTAAAAAGAGAAGACAGTGCTGAACAGGCATGACTATTGAGGAAAAGTGAAAGGCGAGCGCAACTATCGAAGAAGCCGCGGAAGGATTTGGTTACCCCTTCGTGTCGGAAAGCTGAGCAGGAGGTAAACAGTTCCGTCGTTTCAAAAACAGAACGCTGAACAGACCTAGCTTTCGAGGAAAAGGAGGCAACAAATCGAAAGAGCGAGTATACAAAAGAGAACAGAGAACCCCGAGTGACGAGTTCGTTGAAAGACCTCAAATTCTCTAGAATCAGATTCGACATCGAAGCCATGGAACTCAACATCGCCGGTGACGAACATCAAGATCGCAGTGGTGACGACGGCAGTGGCCACGACGCTCAACCCCGGAAAAGAAAAAGTCGCCAGCGCTACGCTCGGAAAGAAATCCAGGAGCTTGAAGCTTTCTTCGATGAATGCCCTTGCCCAAACGAGGAACAAAAGATTGAATTGGGCCAGAAGCTGGGAATGAATCCTATGAGAATCCATTTTTGGTTTCAGAATAGACGTTTCAGACTAGGTGTCCAACACAGGCGTAAGGAGATCACGGCCCTAAAAGAGCAGAACCAAAACCTTCAAATGGAAAACATGTGGTATGAGAAAATTCTCAGTACTATTACCTGCCCTGAATGCGGTGGCCCTACCACCCTCAGTAAATTGTTCCCTAGTAAGCCTTCTACGAAGATGGAAGGTGCTCATTTATCCCCCTGCTCCCTTGAGCCATCTCCGGTACAATCAGATCCTGCTAATGGCGCGCATGAGCAGATCGATCCTACAGAAATTATACCAGTGTCTTCGGAGGAAGAAGATACGTGTCGTTATGATCGGAGTCACCTCATCGAAGCCCATGAATCTCCTCCACAACAGCTTCCGGTAAGATCAGATACGGTTCAAGAGGAGTTAGAGGTTAGTCGGCAGGCTATCTACGCCACTCTGGACGACGAGAAGAAGAAATTCACTTGGCCCCCGGAGCTTCATCTCAAGTTCTTGGACGCAGTTCGACAGATAGGACTCGACTTCATAGGTCCGACAAGCATACTTAGGGTCATGAACGTACCGGGACTTACCAAGCAATTAGTCGCGAATCACCTTGGTTGCTACAGAAGGGCGTTAGGACAGCGTTATGCAGAACTGAATCCGAGCAATAGACTCGGCTGCGAACCCAGCACCCTTATGACAAATGAGGCCCGGTCGAATCTGGACGACTATTGGGGATTTGATCAGGATATCCTCGCGAGTCATTTCGATATTCCTCAAGAACACGCATCACAAGTGCAACGAGTAAGCACTCCTCCGTCCGAGCAGCAACTAGTCAGTGTTCATCCTGTCGCAGATCAGCCCACCACGCCCAGTGCTCAAGGGTTTGCCCAATCAGAGCATATGGCTTCAGATGATCTAATGGGAGAAAGCTTGGAGCACTCTTATTTCCCTAATCCCCAAGTGGGAGATGCTTGTGGTAGTCAATCGATCAAATCTCCTCTTATAATCCCAGACAAAGATGGAGGTTCCAGTTCGAAGAACCCGTCGGGCGATGCAGCTCAACCTACACATCAATCGTTCGAGGGGTCGGGTGATTTCTTCGATGAAGGACTTGATACCTGGTTCGATCAGTTGGAAGCTATTAAAGGTTGGCAACCATGATCTGCACTTGGTAATGGCACACCTAAGCTGAGGCCAGACTGGTTAGTCATTGGACATGCCCCAAGAAAGAAGGGGATGTACGCGAGAAGGATGTATCTCCTATTGTAAAGTTCTCATCGGTGCATGCGTTTGTTTCTTCAATAGCTAGAGTTGATTCTGCATAATGTTTTTCGCAAACGTCATCTCGTGTGTATACGGTAATTCCTTGTTATTAAGTTCAAGGTAAAATCAGCCCCGACGCGTGAAGGCAGAATTGATAGCATGAGTTACTAGCAGAATGTGATCGAGCTCGAAAGTGAAAGATTACTAGCGGCCCCAAACGCAATGACCGCAAAATCAGGGGCAATCTTTAAGTTTCGAGCAACTACAAATCTATTTCTCACGAGGCATTCAGGTCAATCAAATATAAAGCGTCGGGCTGTGAGAATGATGCGTAGTCAATCTGTTGACACAGGCGAAAAAGGAGTCGCGTAGATCCGAAAGCAAAAACCTTTCTTGGCTAGTCAACAATGCAGAATGAAAGAGCATATATAAACAAACTCGCATTTATTTCATTCAGCAGGAAAGTTTACAAGTGGATCACTGAGGGGGAGCAGTAAACCCAAAATGAGTTCTGACAAGCATCACAAAAAAGCTTAACTGACTCTCCATGCTATCCATGCCTTGCTTACAACCCACACTCCGGGAATCGAGGTCTACAAGCTTGAAGAAAAGGAGACGACATTTCTCCTTAAGTTCGTTCACCTTGGTGTCATAGTACTCGAACTCAAGCTCTAAGTCATGAGCCAGCACCCTCCCGCGAGCTATATCCATGCTCAGGTCTTCAAGCCTTTCCTCCAACCAGGCACACTGGAACCTCAGCACGAAGTTGTGCTGGTCTTGCTCAAAGGCAGTGTCAAAAAGAGCCAGACGCTCCACCAAGTTGTCCCTCTCACGGACCAGCATCGAAACCTGGGCATGGGCGTATTCAACAGCCCTTTTATGGTTATCGGCCGTTAGCATGGCCAACATCAGGGACTCAGTTCGGTCCTGATAACGGGCTCGCACGATACCAGCCAAAGTGACCTCCCGGCTAGCAACTTCGTAAGCCTGCATGAAATTGTTAAAGAGAGTTGGGAAGATCACAAACTCCCTTTGCAGTTTCGTACCTTCAATACACGCAGTATCCAGGGCCGGAATCAGAGTACGAACTTCAACCTCAGCTTCAGGATGATTGTTTATGTAGCCATAACCCCTACCCAAGAGGTGGTAAAATCTCTCCCATTGGGTCGAAGCTTCAGGTAAGGCAACATGCATAGAGGAGGAATCCATATGCGATGGAATGACGGAGAAGAGAGTGAGAATGTGAAGAGTGTTTGAGAGGCTGAGTCTGATAAGGCTAAAGTGTTAATCTTCTTGACATCAATCTATCACCTTATAAATGCTCGAGTACAGGGAGAAGTGGTAATAATATTTTATGTGCAGTAGAGCCAAGCGGGTTTCGTTAATGCATCCCCGATGAGTCACGAATCCACCACCGTCCTGTGATCTCGGGTTTTACGAAACATAATGGCGCCGAAAGGTGGGCAGGCTTGTTACTCTAGAGACTGGGCCAGGGGGACAAGCGTAGTGCTCGACAAAGCGAAATCAACGCAAGAGATCTTCAGGCTCCGTTCACGTAGAAAAGAGCAAAAAAGGACAAAGTGGGAATTATGAAGCCTTGAGAAAAACGCTCGTCAAGTAGCCATCACAAAAGGACGAAGTGGGAATCTCGAAACATTGAGAAGAGCGCTCGTCGGGTAGCCATCACCTTTGATCGAAGAACGGTGATCCGGCTCCTTTAACCTCTCAGAATTTGCAGAGAAAGTGAAGATCCAAGGAGGAACAAAGAAAGCTGAGTTAACGGAAAATCAAACAGTGATATCCCGGTCAAAATGTTCAAGGGATTCTGTCATTTACTGGAAGCGCCAGACTTGGAGGTCTCCGAGCTTGAGCTGCTGGAAGAGTTTGAAGATCTCAGGACCGAACCTGACACGAGGGCCATGGAGACCGATCCTTCTAATGATGAAACCCGCGGCTTGGTTAACGAGAACAGTACCCGCGACGGTTATCAGAGTCAGAAAGGGGAATATCTCAAACGCAACACTTCAGGTCAAGTCCATAAACTCGAATTGTTTTTCAGGGAATACCCCTATCCGGACATGGAACAGAAAATCAAAATGGGCCAGGAGATAGGGTGGGAGCCTCGGAAGGTCAAGTGCTGGTTTGAAAACAAACGAACCCGGCTGAAGCAGCAACGCGATCGGCACGAGTTAGCGGTTGTAAGGGAGGAAAATGAAAAGCTTCGAATAAAAAACACTCAGTACAAAAAAGCTCTAAGCATCGCTATTTGCCTGGAGTGCGGTAACCCTGTTCCCACGGATGGAGTATTCACTGAAGAGCCAGATCTGGGGGTTTATAATGCTCATTTGTTGCAATGCCCTTCGCAACATCTTTCGGAACAGGCGGGTACCGCCGAGGATCTACAAGAGGAAACTAGTGCTATAAGGTCAAAGTCGACGCCCATTGTGGAAGGGAACATGCGTCATGACAAGTCGGGTCCGCTCGATGATGAACTCACCATCATGACCAGCCGATCTGAGACCACTAAATCCCCTCCAGAGCAACCTCCAACACGACCAGATTCCGAGAAGAGTAACCGCCAAGTTGCTGACACCACTTCGGCTAGCAAGAAAATAAGATTTCGTTGGACCCCGGAGTTTCATAGCAAATTTGTTGATGCAGTTCAACAGTTGGGGATCAGTTTTGCTTGCCCATTGCGCATACTCGAAATCATGAACGTGCCGGGACTGACTAAAAATATGGTCAAGAATCACCTTTGGCGCTACAAGAAACTACTGAGAGATGGACGAGCGTCGCTAGACCAAGATAGAGGCGGTTCAACACGACCAGATTCCACGAAGAGTAGCCGCCGAGTTGCCAACCCTACTTCGGCTAGCAAGAAAACAAGGTTTTATTGGACCTCGGAGCTTCATAGCAAATTTGTTGATGCAGTTCAACAGTTAGGGATCAGTTTGGCTCGCCCATCGCGCATACTCAAGATCATGAACATGCCGGAATTGGATAGAAATAAAGTCAGGAACCACCTTTGGTGCTACAAAAGACTACTGAGAGATGGACGAGTGGCGCTAGACCAAGAGAGAGGCAGTTCAAGTTTAAACGATGAGCATGGCTGTGATCGCAATCCTCATGAAGCAGGAAGCATCCAATCACCTCTTAACACCGATGGGACTGACAATTACACGGTCGATTGTTCAGGCATCAATCAGAGTACTCCCATGGGTTATCCCAGTACTCCTCAGGAGTATGTACCGCAATTTCAGCAAATCGGGACTCCCCAGTCTGAGCACCGACTGGCCGTTAATACTAGTCCTACAGCGGATCTAACACTGGCAGGAGATGCACATACAATCTTGCGAGACGATTACGGAGATTCCGGCTCGAAGAATCAGGTGGTCCATGACGAAAATGGCAAAAAGATTCCTTCTCCAGTAGTCGACAATACTCAACCTGAGTGTCAGTCGCTCGATGGTTCAGACGATCTCCTTGAAAACATCTATTCTTGGTTCGATCGGCTGAATTCCCCCCTGAGTTACCCTGGTACTCCCCAAGAGTATGTACAACAATTTCAGCAGGTATGGACTCCCCAATTTGAGCACCAACCGATCGTTAGTGTTATTCCTACGGCGAATCCAGCATCGGGTACAAACCTACTGGACAACGATGAAAATACCAACTCGAGAAGTGAGGTTGTTCATGTCGAAAGTAGTGTGAGGAACCCATCTCCAACGGTTGAGGATGCCCGACTTGGGCGTCAATGGCTTGAAATTTCAAGCGAGTCCCTCAGTGAGCAACTCGGCGTGTGGATCACGCATAAACCGAGAAACCAGGTTGTTCATGCCGAAAATGGGAGAAGTCCGTCACCAGCAATTAAGGATGCTCAACTTGGACGACTCGAGCGGTCGGACGATCTCCTGAATGAGCAACTCAGCCTATGGGTCAAGCATTTTGGAACAAGTGCATCTTCGCAGTCGTGACCGGTACCGGCGACCGGACATCTGGTTCGAAGCTCGTGTGCTAAATCATTAGAAGGCTCAGGAGAGTGAGAGGTGAATACATCGAATGAATGTGTTACGGATTTCGTTGTAAAGTTCCCGCGGGAACATTGTAATTAACGCTGAAAACTAACCGCTCTGAGTGTCAACATTACCCTTTGAACGTCTTCGAGCCAAGGGCCATGGATTAATCACTTAATCCGTGGAGCAAATTCCATGAACGATGACTATCACCCGCGGAGCATAATGGGATCTACCCCCATTCAGCACGAAATACGTTTGGTCACGAAGCCTCCCATTTGGTAAAACGATGTATCGTTCCTAAACGATCTTCAACCGAATACCAAAGTACTGTCTCATTTCTTTCCCTTCTCAGGTGTTAAACGTGGATAAATCACCCAAGGAGCCATCTGTTCAAATAACAAAACAGACGTTGCCCAACCGGGGGCAGCTGAACCATTGATATTGCAAATGTTCCAAGCATGGATAAGCGGATTTGATAGACGTGGTTCATATCAATACGCGACGTCAGAACGGGATGAGAACCAAGAGTAAAGTTGTATTGTCCCAATTTGTCTTCAATTTGGGAATATGAGTTAACACTTGCTATTTATCCTTGATAGGGACTCACCATCAAGGAGGACAAATTTTGACAACCTGTGTGCACTCGCAGGGGCACACGACCGAGGGTAAGATGTATCGTTCTAATTTTTTGAAAAATTCATGAACGAACAATAACATGTTTCTTCCGCATTTTCAGGGATCTCCAGCCGCGGGGGACAGGTAAGTATCCCTTTCCCCAATCCATTGAAAATGTTGAATAAAAAATAGAGAAGAAAAGAAAAGCTTTTAGAATCTGATGTCTAGAAAAGACATAGGATTCTAACTTCATTGGCATTCATGTTTTGAAACATGAGGTTATCTGAACATGCATTGGGCATCATAAAATCCCATTGACGGGTAAAATTTTTGGAGAAAACGAAAGAGATTTCTCCAATCAAAAGTTGTTCAAAACTTTCAAAAGGACGTTTTCTCAAAAGACGAGAGGCAAAGCCTAGTCCAAACACGTCCTATACACACTTAAGAGAGAAATGGAGCGGATAAGACAGCAGAATCTGGACCTACGGAAGTAGGGACCATTCGCAGCGATTACATGGGTTGGGACGACGGAGGCAT
Source organism: Rhodomyrtus psidioides (assembly GCA_021437785.1). Classification (NCBI taxonomy): domain Eukaryota; kingdom Viridiplantae; phylum Streptophyta; class Magnoliopsida; order Myrtales; family Myrtaceae; genus Rhodomyrtus; species Rhodomyrtus psidioides. Next base: position 11,795,251 of record JAILYB010000003.1, on the reverse strand, counting down.
TCGTTTCATATCCCCCAAACACTACAGGTGACCGTTGATAACCCCTTTGAACGGCGGTTTTCATTCTTAACCCTGTCAAGAACCACCCCACATCGGGGCAAAATGGAGGTGAGTCCAGCAGCATCAGGAGAAAATGGTTAGAAATTTTCTTGCTCGGACTAACATTAATCTTTGTGTGTTGTTTATATGGTAATCCAAGTGCCATAGGATGATGAGAAGCATTCATTTCTCTATCCCACACACCGAATCCTTTGCATAGCCAAGTTGAGCCTGCAGAATCATTTCATAAACCCGTTGGTGATCATTGCACATTCCAAGACGGATGCAGCATCACTTCAGAAACGAAGAAGTTCAAGACTTAGGGTTTGCAAAAGAATTCCTAAGTTAATGTTTAACCTTGTTAGACCTTTGATCATAGGTCTAACGCGATCCTATGAAGATGAGAAAAAGTGGGATTTCAAAAATGAATGAGAAAAATCCACGGCATCGAGAAAAAGCAAAGTGCATGGTAAAAGCAAGGCCGATGCTCATGAAAGCTGTTTGCTTGATCCCCAGTGAAACTTGGATGAAAAAAAAAATTCTTAAAGGAGCTGCTCCCCAAATGCTGCCAAGCACAGAACAAAGACATGGAGAGAGTCGGTCTCTGAATGCAACAAGGGACGCTCTCTAAAGAGCTGGTGCACACCTCAAAATCGGTTGTACACCTCAAAAACTAAAGATGCAGAAAGGAAAAGACAGGAGGTAAATCAGCAATGATCACCAATGTCAAACTCGTCATGAATTCTGGGCCAAAAACAAGCCTTTTTCGGTCCCCAATCCTACCAACATCATAACCCTGAAACAGTCTTCTCTGACTAAGACACTTGGGTTAACATACAGCTCAGCTCGAAGAAGTACGAGCAAGACTATTTCTTTCTCATTTTGCAGGGTTCTTGACTTGTAAACCAGGAGCAGATGGTGAAAACTTTCATTCAATGACCTTGACTCAAAAGTGAGTCCCCCTTGAAGACCAATATCCAAGCCCAACATTACGGTCCCGTGGAAGACCTCCCGACCGATCAAAATGTATGCGCTGCGAATGAGCCTAAAACCTAGGCACGGGTTAGTAGGGAATCGAGTGTATCCCCTATAAAAAAACACGATCGCAAAACAGGTGAGAAGACCTCATTGTCGAGAAATATTCCAATTGATGTTTTGAACAAACTCTTTTTGGAATTTTCAAACTGTTGATCCAGATTTTCCGTGCAAGGGATTTGTGATCACATTTGCATGTTGCAAGAATGCTTTGGATAACCCCCAGCATCAAAATGCACATTTCATGATTAAAACTTAAATCATACGGTTTTGTCAAAATGGACAGCCGTGGTCTTCCCAAAGATTACTAACGTTTTCTTGGTGAAGAAAAATCTTTCAGGCTCAAACTTATGCAGGATACTTGGAGAACCCAACTCCCAGAATGTCGCCTCAACAGACTCAAGTGAAGTTTTGTCAAAATAAAATCTTTCACTGCTTCAAAAAACTGAATTCCCGACAAACTTCGGGGTCTCAAAAAAAGGGGAAGAAAAATCCTTTTAAAAGAAAAAGTCCTATCAGACGTGGAGAACCCTCGTCCCAGGACCCATTTTCAAAATATCAAACAGTCTCATCGGACGTGGAGAACCCTCGTCATGAGACCCCTTTTCAAACATGGTAGATACCGCCTGAAGGGTCAACACAAGGTAGATACCGCCTGAAGGGTCAAATCAAAGGTAGATACCGCCTGAAGGGTCAATCAAAGGTAGATACCGCCTGAAGGGTCAACACAAGGTAGATACCGCCTGAAGGGTCAACACATGGTAGATACCGCCTGAAGGGTCAACACAAGGTAGAAACCGCCTGAAGGGTCAAATCAAAGGTAGAAACCGCCTGAAGGGTCAACTCATGGTAGAAACAGCCTGAAGGGTCAAACCAAGGTAGAAACCGCCTGAAGGGTCAAACCAAGGTAGAAACCGCCTCAAGGGTCAACTTATTGGTAGATACCGCCTCAAGGGTCAACACGAAGTAGATACCGCCTTAAGGATCAACACGAAGGTCTGATCCACCATACGGATTAAAATCTCTAGCAAATCCCAAAGCGTGGGGATGCGCCTTCCTTAGGTTCCTACCAATTAGGAAGCCCATAATGGTATGACCTACCATACAGGTCAGAGGTTAATCTCCCTAGGATTTTCTGTGACGAGTCCTAGGCATCTTCTTGAAAGTCGTCGCAACCGGCAGCATCCGACAGGTGAGCTTCAGGTAAGCCTCTCTTACTCCGGCCCATGTTCAAATTGTTAGAGCAAACCGGGGATTGATTTGAGCTTTTATCAATAGGCTTAAGGATCCGATGTCATAACATTTCTTCTCTCATTTTCCCAGTTGAGTCGGTTAGGAATCAGGTGCCACCTTATCTTTGAGAGAAACCTCTAACGAGATTCCTCTCAAAGAGGGGCAGCTGTTGACACCTGAGTTTTTACCATTTATTATTGTGATTTTTATTCTTTAAAATTAATTAAAAATATAAAAAAAAAAGGTCATAAAATCACAAAATCAACTTTGGAAGCTTTGGTTTAACCTTAGGAACCAATTTTGAACAAAAAATATTTTTCGGTATTTTTAATATTTTTCGAGTTTATTCAATTATAAAAATACCCAAAAAATCAAAAAAATACCATTCGTGGTCAGAAAAATACCCAAAAATATTCGATAATTTTGTTTTAATTTCCTCTTCAAGTGTGTCACTTTAAATCTAAAAAATTCGGCTCGGGTCACTATGTTCCTTCACAAACATAAACCCGAACCGAGCCTAAAAAAAAAAAATCATTTTCGAGTCTTTTAGTTTTCAATTCTCACTTTTTATAAGCTATGACATTGGATTCTAAAGTCTTAAAGTGCAATTAGGTCAATTTGCCCTCCAATTTAATCAATTTTTACCAAAAGGGCTTAATTGCACATTTTTCTTTCAATTAGTCCCCGGTTTCACGGATGTATACATATGCTCTACGTATTTATACGTCATACGTATTTATACGTTATGCATATTTGTACTGTTTGGTAACCTCTTTAACTCTTGTAATAATAATAATGGTTATTATTTTTAACACCTTTGTTAGTGCTTTTTTTAGCATTTTTGTATTGTGAGTGCTATTGTTAGTGTTATTTTTAAATAGCATTTTTGTATTATAAATTGTGAGTGCTATTGTTAGTGCTATTTTTAAATGACATTTATTTATCATAAATTGTGAGTGCTATTATTAGATAGAATTTATAATTGTTAGTGCTATTTTTAAATAGCATTTTTGTATTATAAATTGTTAGTGCTATTTTTAAATAGCATTTTTGTATTATAAATTGTGAGTGCTATTGTTAGTGCTATTTTTAAATGTCATTTATTTGTGAGTGCTATTATTAGATAGAATTTATAATTGTTAGTGCTATTTTTAAATAGCATTTTTGTATTATAAATTGTGAGTGCTATTGTTAGTGCTATTTTTAAATAGCATTTTTGTATTATAAATTGTGAGTGCTATTGTTAGTGCTATTTTTAAATGTCATTTATTTGTGAGTGCTATTTTTAGATAGAATTTATAATTGTTAGTGCTATTTTTAAATACAATTTATTTGAAGGTATTTTTGGCTATAAAAGGATGGCAAGAGTTTTGAGGTTGTGAGGGGGGAGACATTTTGTAGAGTGTGCAAATTTTTGAGAGCTTAGAGAGAAGAACACAAACACTCTCTATATTCTCATAATCTTGAGCGAGCAAAATATACTAAGTTCGGAATATTGATTCCGCATATTGCTAGCACAATTGTTGTGGAGTTATTAGTCGTCTCCCTGTTCGTCAATTGGTGGTGCGTCCGAACTAGATGCCTAACACTTGTGGAGGCTGAGATCGAAGAACATCAAACCGACACCTCCGTTCAAGCACGCTACGAGAGGTAATCTATTTACTCCCTTTGAGACTTTGTGATTTTTTTCGATTGAAATGCACGAAGTACGCCTCTGGAGATACATGTGTGGGTTGTTATTTATTTCCGCTACGTGTTACGTGGATCCCAACAGTGGTATCAGAGCCAATCCTTAGGTGTTTTCGTGCATTTAATTGATTTTTTGCAATTTTTGCAATACTATGGCCAATATGTATTAACGAATTGTTCGTCTTACATGGCTAATGGAGATTGATTATTTTATATGATAAATTAATCAACGTAGCAAAAATTGAGACTAAATCAATTTTGAATCGAAAATTTATGGCTATCTTATTTTACGTAAAAATTCTGAATATGATTCAACGTAGAATTTTTATTGTGCTTTCCTAAGTTTTAAATTGTGAATTTATTACTTACGTGAAAGGGTGGTGATCATGGAAAAATCCCTAATCAATGTGACTGATGTATATATGAATGTATGATGATTATTTATATATTTGGGGTTGTAATTATTAAATGGAGGCTGCGTACTCCTTTTATTTTTCATGTAATCTTTATTTTTAGCATAGTCAATTGTTGATGTAAATGCTACGAGGATTACGTGGAGGAGCCTTTTAAGTCGGCGAGCTCTTTGGGGCCCAATTCTTGAAGAGTTCAAGAAACCAAGAAGAAGCGAAGAGCGGCTCTCCGTTATTAAAATATTAAAATGATTATATGTGGTCTCATTGGCTCGAGACCCATTAAATCATAATTCCATGATCACCACGTAGGATAGATATTTATGTGATTGACATCTATTTATTTATTATGATTACGTGAGCATGTTAAACTGGTTAATGTGCAAAGTCAGACTTACCTCACCCAAAATTGTGCCTGCATGAAATCCTAGTTAGGAAAATCACTCGCATTAGGTACCGAAAGGGCGTTGGTAACGACACCAGCGTAACCAAGTCCCCGAACCCAAAATCTCTGGTTCTGTAGAACTGATCGATCTCTCCCAATCGATCGGTAAGGTTTCCGGTCTACCCTCCAAGAAAGACCGGTGGCGACTCCAAATGCATGCACAAGTTGCACATGCCACCACGACCACACTAAGGTCGAAAGCGATCGACTCTTATCGTTGAATCCTCCTGAAAAATACTCCCGCCGCGATTTGGTATGGGCCTGGGAGGGCTCGCACCGATCCAAGACCCGTGATCGGTAATCCATTAGCCGCGTCCGCTTCCGGATGGGTCGCGACATATATAAGCCTACAGGGGCTTTCAGTTAGAGAGGAGGTTGATTCAGTTGCAGAGGGGCGAAACTGAATCGGGAGAGAGAGAGAGAACGCGAGAGAGAGCTCGTTCTCCGACCCTCCGTCGTCGAGAACTTGAGTTCGACTGCAAAGCGCTGGTTAGGCCGTCTCCGGCCAAACCGAAGCTGAAGAAGACCGTCAGAAGTTCGCTTTGAGTGCTAGGAAGCGACCGCCATCAACCGCGCAGCCCAAAACCGCCAGAACAGGTAATCCCGAACTTCAAACTCAAGCTCAGGTCTTCAATGGCGGACTTTGATTTTGGCTTCAATCTTTGCAATTCCCGTGTGCTTTTCATCCCTTAGACATTACTGACCATGCTCGCATCTCCATTTTGCATCGACTTTGCTCGCATACCCTGAATCGAGTCCTCCGATTTAGCCTCCATAGCTGATCCTTGCCCAGCCAAATCGGGGCCGAGCGAGCTCAATCGGAGCTCGAGGTAAGTCTTCTGAACCTCCATTGGTGCTATTATGTGACTGAATTTCTCTAATTTTGACTAAATCGTATGATTGAGCTTCCATGGCCGTGTTCGGTACTTTGTATGATGCTCGTGATTTTGCGAATAAGACGCCACGATCCTTAGATATGTTAAGGTAGAGACGATCGCGAGTCGATTAGAGTTAGTCTCGCACGATTTCATCATGATTCCACCGTAGGATCGTCGCCGGAGATCCTCAGCCGTCCATTCTGCCGGAGTCGCGAGGTTGAAGACGAAGCTGACGTGGCGCAGTCAACCGGTCAAACTCCTAGTTGGCATTCGGCCATTGGTCCACGTGGTGCCGAGTCAGCATGGCCGTTGGGTCTGTTATTTGAATAAAAAAGATCGGACGGTTCAGATAAATCGAACCTAAATTCTAGCGACCGTCCGATTAGTAATTAGGTTTATCCGAAAATGTTTTAAAATCAGAAAATCAAAATAAGCTGAAACGGTGTCGTGTAGGTTAGTGTTCGTGCGACGTCGTTTAGGTTAGTAAGAACCGACGGTTCAGATCGAGTCTCAATTTCTAATCGTGGCCGTAGGACTTAGTAAGTTGATCGAACGGATCAGGTTAAGTCTTCGTTCAATCTGGACCGCAAACTTTAGTAATTAGATCCAACGGGTATAGATCAATTACGTGGTTCGATGGAGACCGTCGGATTAAGTCCGAAAATCCAAAAATAAAAAAAGAATGAGACGGCGCCGTTTCGGCGCGAGGCCGGATCCGGGCCAGCCCGATCGCCGGGGGCCGTGGGCCGGGTCACCCGACCCGGCCCGGATAATATATATTTTTTTAAAAAAAAAAAATAAAAAAAAAATCAAAAATCAGAAAAATCCTAGAAAATCCAAAAAATGCTAGAAAATTCCAGAAAATTCCAAAAAAATGTGGAAAAATTTGTGAAAAAATCCTAGACACCTAGAAATCCCCAAAAATCGAGGGTTGACCACAGACAACTGGTCAACCCTATTTTCGGGGTTTCTTTTCCATTTTTTCGAGACTTGACGATATTACCCTTTAAGGGTAAGTCGCCTCTGCCATGTATGCGAGATAAGACCAATAATACCAAGGTAAGAATTAGGGTCGAGTAATCGACCAATTCTTAGGTTCGCGTTTTCAAGTCCCGCACCTTTTTCCAAAATGACGATTTTACCCCTCCAAGGGTAAAATCACTTTTAAATACCAGAAAAATCCTGGAAATTCCCGAAAAATAGGAAATGGATTGGATTGATGGCCAATCCTATTTCCCCGTCCTTTGACTCTCCAATTCGCCAAAAATGACAGATTTCCCTTTTAAGGGTAAATTTTCCCCGAATTGTTCAAAATTACGATTCTGCCCCTCATGGGCGAATCATGTCCAAATCACTCCTAAGCCTTGATTGATATTTCTCTAGGCTAATAGGGCCTCATTAGGGATATCATGATGATTTCATGTGTTTTATCCGCATGTACTGGATCCTTGATTTGCGCACTTATTTCTATTGGTTGTGAGTGATAGGGTAGTATTTCCCATCTGCATGAACTCCTAGATTTAGGATCTGTACCCCACTCTTCTGTATGAAATCCTAGGATCAGATAAACCATCCAGCTTAGGTACCGAAAGGGCGTCAACTCTGACAGTTGGCGTAACTAAGTCCCCGAACCCACTTCTCTGGTTTCCGCAGAATCGAATAGACCACTCCCAACTATTCGATAGGATTTTCCGATCGTACCCTCCATGAAACGATTGGTGGCGACTCCTTGGCATGTACACTCATCACATGTCACTAGACCACACTGAAGGTCAACCACGTATATCCAGCAGTTGCGATTTGGGTAATGGACTTTGGGAGAGGCCCGCGTCCGATCAAGCCAGCGATCGGGCGGCCCATTAGCCCGCTCCCGCCTCCAAGCTCGAGAGGGTCGCGACACCACATAGGAGAATTGATGTGGTACTAAGCAGTTAATATACCCAAGTTGGCCCATAACTCATTGGCTTAAGCTTTTGAGTAAATGTGGGTCCAACTGGATATATTGACGGGCTCGGACTTGGGCTCATTCTTGGCGATCTCCCCGGCAAAAAAGTATCGGACTTCCGCTACGTGCTCCCAACACCATCGGCTCCAACGCCGAACAAAGCTGAACCTTTCCTGCATAGATGAGCTTCAGGTTCCATTCTACGTGGGAATCCTTTTCTACTACTGGGCCGATGGCGAAAACCGTGGAGACGATGCTTCCCAAAGGCTTCGCCTTTTGGAGGAGTCGCTCTCGGAAACCCTAGCGATCTTCTATCCTCTAGCCGGTCGGTACGTTGAAGAAGGGCTCTTTGTCGACTGTAACGACCAAGGGGTAGAATTCGTGCACGCCAAAGTGAATGGTCATCTCGATCAGCTCCTCCAGGGAGACTTCGGTGAGGCATTGTGCGACCCCAGATTTAGAAAACAAAATTGCACCTTGACATAGCCCTTCTCGATGAGGCATTGTGCGACCCCAAGATGGTAAGGGAACAAGAGCCCGGCGGCCGAGAAGCTAAACCCAGGACTAGTCACCACCCTCCTCTTCTGCTCTGCCTCCACATCCTTGATCCCCTCCTCCCATACCACAGCAGGCTCTATCCCGTCCTTGATCACAGCGCCAATCCTCTCCTTCCGGTCATACCTCGCGTCCCATCTTCCGCCATTGACGCTGGATCCGCTCCGACGTTCCCTGAGGAGACAGGCCTCCGACAAGGCGTTTGCGTTCTTCCTGCTGTTGGAGCTCTCGATCAACAGTGAAGGGATGAAGGGAATGCGCTTGGCGGTCAGATAAGGGAATGGGTTGGCCTGTCGGTGGTGAGAGAGACAAAGGGAAGAGAGAGTGGAGGCAGCCATGGAAATTGACAGGCTGCGGAGGTTTTCGCTCCGCCGTGTTCTTGCTGGGGAAGAAACAAACGAATGTCGATCATCTTTTAAGGTAGGTGGCTGATTCTGCCAACCGAAATAACGGCTACTCCCCACAAATTTTAGTGTCGCCAAAGAATCGCCACAAAAAAAAGAAGCCCTATTTAACTTTAAAGAGGAAATGACACAATAGTCCTTGAATTTTTTATTTATTCAATGTGGTCCCTAAATTTTAGCACAACACACTATGCCATCCCTAACATTTAAATTGTTTAATGTAGCCCGTGTATTAGTCATCTCCTGATGCTAACGATAACCGCCTTGTCATCGGTGCAGGGAGCGGGGCACACGGTCCCTCAATACAAGCCGCGGGAAGCGTTGGACTTCTATACTCGTTGGTTAGATGGAAAAACAGTCTGACAATGACTGCATCGCCTCTGGTTCACGGAATCGGAATCCCTCTACCATCTAGGCTAAGAGCAGGATAAATAAAACTTGTGTACTCCAAAACTTCCTCAAGTTTTCAACAAGATCTTGGCTTTCTGGTTTCTTGATTTCTCCACTGCTCTTAACACAATCAACTGACTCGTATTAAGCCTACATTCTAACATGGGGAGAGATCGGTATTCCAACTTCTGGTCGATATGTCTCCTAGTAGACTAGAAGAAATGAGTTCTGGTACTGCATCCGGTAAAGTTTGACTGAAGGAATCCTCATCGACAAATATTAATCAATCATTAATTCCTAGCTATGCTGTGACTTTCCGCGTTTGTCACTGATCTCCGTGTTAGGCTGATCGTATCGTCATAGCTCAAAATCTCACCTCAATTCGTGTAGTGCGATACGATGAGGATCTTTTAGAACTCAAAACCCTTTATCTTTTATGGTATCTGCGTCGTAGTGCTTCCGCGACGCCAATCAATTTTTCTTGCTACTAGTACACATCCATAGTCATGCCTTACGCCAAAATCTCATCATGACGAATGCTTCTGCTCAATTACGACTTGAGCTTATGCCTACTGATTTTTAACCCCGGCTTGCCCATCGTTGGATTTTGAGGGTGTATGGGAAGGACCGTGGCCCGCCCACGTAGGCTATCACAGCCTCTCATCCCTTTTGATAACTGCCAGCTATCTTATATTTCAATGTGAAAAGACACGTTCTTTAGACCGATGAAAAGAGAAGTTACGTTTGATTTTTAGCGTACAATGTATCAGGTGCACTGCTGCTCCTCTAACTTTGACCTCCAGTTCCTGAACTGGATTTCCTTTGAGGCCGTGGCCAACCTTGTCAATCTTGTCAGTTGGCTTCATTTAGATTTAAGTAAGATTACCGATGCATCGCGGTGGAATCAACCACGTCATTGGTAGAAAAACCATTTTCGATACAATTTTGTGGCTAATCATCATGTTTCGATAATCGTTGCCAAGATAGAATTCTTACTATCTGAGCTCATAGGCTCGAGGGACATAAGTGATTTCCATGTCGGTGGTGTCGTATGTTTTATGTTATATCTCGAGTTTGAGCCGTTTACAAAATCCGATTCGATTAACAAGGAAAGGAAAGAAAAGAAAAGAACCGAAAGAGGTCATCCGCCACCACAAGACAAAAGAAATAGGCTCACGTATCCAATAATTTCTTCGTGGGGGCCCAAAAAAAAATTGTCACTGCTAAAGAAAGAGACAAAAGCAAGTATCCCCCCCCCCCCCTATCTGAGCTCATAGGCTCGAGGGACATAAGTGATTTCCATGTCGGTGGTGTCGTATGTTTTATGTTATATCTCGAGTTTGAGCCGTTTACAAAATCCGATTCGATTAACAAGGAAAGGAAAGAAAAGAAAAGAACCGAAAGAGGTCATCCGCCACCACAAGACAAAAGAAATAGACTCACGTATCCAATAATTTCTTCGTGGGGGCCCAAAAAAAAATTGTCACTGCTAAAGAAAGAGACAAAAGCAAGTATCCCCCCCCCCCCCCCATGTCTACATAGCTTTTAACTGTTTTCAATAGATTGTTAAAACCCATTTCACGAAACCCTAAATTGGTATACCTATGATAAATTTACTCAAAATTATTTTTTTGACCACCAAAAATCCTAAACTGGTACACTTGTGATAAATTTACATCAAACTATTTTTTTAACCGCTAAAAACCCTAAAATGATATAATTGTGACAAATTTATTTTAAACTATTTTTTTTACCATAAAAAATTTCAAACTGATACACATATGATAAATTTATCCTTTATTAATTTTCGTTAAATTGAGTTAATACCATGAAAATTTTTAAATTGATATGCTTATGGCAAATATAGGGTAACATATACAACAACAGATAATAGCCACGTGTCATCCAAATTAGCAATTTGACGATAAAATTTAATGAAAACTAATGGAGGGTAAATTTGTTATGGCTATATCCGTTTAGGGTAGATTTATCACAAATATACTAGTTTGGGATTTTTATTGTCAAAAAAATATTTTAAAGTACAATTATTACAGATGTACCAGTTTAGATTTTTGGTGTATTAACCCTTACTTTTATCCCAATTTTTTTTTAAAAAAAAATTTGCCATTGTTAAAACTTTTCTTCCCCCTCAGTGCCCTCAACCTACAGATGGCCCCTTACATTGAAGAAAGAGCAATCAATGATGGGTTTTGCTCTTGACATGACCACACATCGCCGTAAGCTGTAATGGGGGGGGGGGGGCTAGGATTTCCTACCATAAAGGTAGGAAATCATAGCCCAATTGGCCCTTGGATCTTCCCCCCCTATAATAGGGGGAAGATCCAAGGGCCAAGAATTTAATGATCCCATACCTTTATGGTAGGGGATCCGGATCCGTAATGGGGAGTGGTTTCTTCAGCACATGGGAAGCTGCACGCCGCACGGCGCACGCCGCACGCCGCAGCGAAGGGATTCTCGTGTAGCCGCACGGCGGAGCTTTCTCGGCCGTGGGCAGTTGAGTTCCCTTTGTCCAGCGGGACCACGTGGATTCGTGCGGTGAGATTTCACATCGAACATGAGTTGTCTATTTTGTAAACGCTCAAGAGTTTTGAGTTTTAATCTAAACGTGAAAAAACGCTGGAGTGGGCGAGCATTTTTGTAAACTTTGATTCTCCGCACAATGAATTGTTTATTGCTGGTTCACGCATGAATGCAGGTACCAACATTGATTATTTAATGTCGATAATAAATTTGATTTTCGTCAACTTATTATTTTAAGCGATTCATGCGATATTTTCGAAACAAACATTTTTTAAATCGCTAATTTTTCGCGAATCAAAAGAGTCGGTGATATCTTCTTCGTGGGGGTCATCGTCGAGTGTCCTTCACCATCAAATGTATCTTCATAAGGAACCCCTCCCCCAAGAATTCAGTCTAGACGAGGCAGTTAAAGTTTGCGATAGAAAAAGAGTCCACGTGAGCTCTTGAATGAAAAACCAAGAAAGAAGCATCCACGTACGTAAGCCCTTGTAATACAGAATCTATAAAATCAGCCGCCCACTGTCTTTCTATCTTCTATTGTATACCCTTCTGCATTCTACATCAAACCAACAAGATTCAAGGATGAAGGTCGAAGTGCAAAGCAAGAAACTGATCAAGCCATCGGCTCCGACGCCGAACCACCGTAGAAAGCTGAACCTTTCCTGCATAGATGAGCTTCAGGTTCCATTCTACGTGGGAATCCTTTTCTACTACCGGGCCGATGGCGAAAACCGTGGAGACGATGCTTCCCAAAGGCTTCGCCTTTTGGAGGAGTCGCTCTCGGAAACCCTAGCAATCTTCTATGCTCTAGCCAGTCGGTAAGAAGGGCTCTTTGTCGACTGTAACGACCAAGGGGTAGAATTCGTGCACGCCAAAGTGAATTGTCATCTCGATCAGCTCCTCCAGGGAGACTTCGACGTGGACCTGCTCGACCGTTTGTCCAAGGCCCCGCTGGGACCGGCCGGCAATCCTCTGGTCGTGATCCAAGTGAACACGTTCGAGTGCGGGGGACTTGTGATCGGCCTGCGATCTACTCACAAGTTAGGCGACATGTGCGCCATGGCGACATTCATGAGCTCATGGGCTACCGCATGCCGGAGTGGAATCCATGAAGTAGCCTCGCCGTATTTCGAGCTGTCCTCTCTGTTCCCAGTGAAGGGGCCGGTGCTAACTCGTTGGCCTCCACTCCATCGCGGAGTGAAATTCACGCTGAGTCGGTTCGTATTCAGCGGTGCGGCCCTCTCAAGACTAAAGCTAGCCACGGCTAAAATTGCGGGGATATCGAGAGTGGAGGTCGTGTGCGCACTCTTATGCAAGGTGTTCGTGACCATGGATATTGCGAAATACGGCAGCCTGAGGCCCCTCGTGGTGTGCCAGTCGATGAACTTGCGCGGAAGAGTCACTCTGCCGGTGCCGACCAATGCATTTGCTTCACCATGGTCGGCGCTCGACACACGATGGATCAGAACAGCCTGGGTTTTGAAGCATTCGCGAAGGCGATCCACGACACGTTCGCGAGCGCCAAGGCAAGATACGCGGTAATAGCAGACGCAGAGCTGTGCATGGACATGTTGAAGGATTCCGCAAGAGAATCCAAGGAATGGTTTCGCAGTGATGAAGAGAATGTGGTGACTTTTACAACCTGGTGTGGTTTCCCATCCTATGACATCAATTTCGGGTGGGGGGAGCCGGACTTGGTGAGCAACACAAGCATTCCTGACCGTATGATTTTCCTCATTGATAGTAAATCTGACGGTGGAATCGATGCATGGATCAATCTATGCCCAGAGGAGAAGGTTCTTCTTGAGTAAGACCCGGATCTCGAGCCTTTCACCTCCTGAAAAAAATGTATTGCGCGGAGAAGATCTGGTGTCGTTTATCTATAAAGGTGGACAGTCCCAACAAGCTATAAGGTTCCTATGTAATTCCGATGCAAGCATTGGGTGTGTAATAAGGACTTGCATTTCCCAGATAGGAAGTGGCTTCAGAATTGGAGTAAGAGAGTCTTTAATTTACATTTTCTTAGAGTATCGTTGCGTTTGGTCGTCCAAAATTCTAGTCAAGATATTATGACTGAATATGATAGGACAAGAGATTCAGCGATTTGTTCGTGTCCTACCTACTGTTTGGTGAGCTGTAGATCTGAATTCGGATATCTTTATATCCTATCCTAACCATTGTTTGGTAGAAAGTGCATTCAGTGTTAACTATTCATCTATTTCCATCATGTATACTAAATAGAAACGAGGAAATATACTAAGAAACACATAAATGAGCTCAAGGTGTTAAATAAATAAACTTAATGGACTTATAACAAAATATCATTAATCACGTCCAATGATGCCCATCCTTTCAACATGTTCTTTAAACATTTTGGGCGACAAATTGTTGAGGGACCTGCAATCATAAGGTTGGTGCTAATATGCTCAATTGACACTTTCTTTTTCTGTACATTTTCTTAGAGGAAAAAACTGCTGCAAAGTTATCATAATAAAATTTCAACAGCCTTGTAATTTGAAGACAATCACAAGCCCTGAAATAAAGTTCCGCAACTATGTAATAATAGTGGCCTCAAGCATGCCACAAACTCAGTCTCCATAATGGATGGAGCAATGATTGATTGCTTGGCACCTTTCCATGAAATTGCCCCTCTAGAAAAGACTAGCAAGTAGCCAAATGTTGATTTTTTTTTTTTGCACATCTTGCTAAGTCTGGATTTGAATATTCAATCACCACAAGATGATTAGATCCTTTATAACCAAGCATATGATTCTTCGTTGCTTGCAAGTATCTTAGAACTTTCTTTGATACTTTCATGTGATCCAATCTTGAGTTATTTTGATAATTGCCCAACATGCCACTAGCAAAACTGATGTTTGCTCTGGTATAAGTTTGAGCATACATTAAGCTCCCAACAGATGCATAATTTTTTTTTTCATTTGCACTTGTTTTTGTTCCTTATTTTGGACATTGCATTAGTGTGACGCCCTAGAAATCCGACCTCGGTGAAGTCCCTGAATTCGATAAAATGAATTAAGATCGAAAATTCAGTCATTAAAATTTATTGGATCGAAAGGACTGAAGAGACGATGTTTGGACGAATTTTGAAATTCAGTCGGTTTAGATTAGGTTCGAAATTCCTAGTCGCCGTAAATTAGGATTTCAATTCTTGCGACCCGAGCCTAATCCCGACCCAGCCTAACCTATGAAAACTACCAAATTACTCTTCGTCCGTTATACCAAAAATTCGTTTCAGTCCCGAATCGCCAAAAGACCGTTTTGCCCTTGGATATTTACAAATGGGACAAAATTGCCCAAAAGTCTTCCTAGGGCCCCACCCCCCAAATCCCATTAGCTCTCTCTCTCTCTCTCTCTCTCTCTCTCTCTCTCTCTCTCTCTCTCTCGCGCGCGCGCGCGCACGAACGAAGCCCCCTCCCCTGCTCTTTTTCTTTCTTTCTTTCTTTCTTCTTCTTCTTCTTCCTTGTTTGCGCCGAGCTTCCCCGACCACCACCTCACCATCACCGACCACGACCTCCAGCCACCTCCAGCCGTCGCCACCAACCTCGTCCCGGCCGCCGTTGGCCGTCGGCAGCCGTGAAACCGCCGCGACAACCCAGCCCCTGTTCGGCCCCCCCGCTGACCCGAGCACGTCGGGGCTTCCCCCGGCCGCTCGCGGCGTCGCCGCCGCCACTCACCACCTCGGTCATGACCCTCAGCTTCCCCTCGACCAAGCCACCCCACCGCCGATTAGCCGCCGGAGCCGCCGCAATCGGCCTCGAAACCGCCGATGCCCTGTTTTGGAGACCGGTCGCGATTTTCTTCGATCCCGCCGTTCCGCCGCCCACCGCCGTGCACCGCCACCACCATCGAACTCCCAAGACTCCCTTCCACCTTCCCCGAGCTCGGCGGAGCTCGCCGCCGCGCGTGGTGGCCGGGAATTTCCTCCGACCACCCCCCTGTTTTCGGCGCCGAAACCGCCCGATTCTGCTCGTCGTCGATCCGCTGCCTCCGGCCCCCCTCAGCCGCTACCACCGGTCCCGATCCACTTCCCT
Organism: Rhodomyrtus psidioides; assembly: GCA_021437785.1. Classification (NCBI taxonomy): domain Eukaryota; kingdom Viridiplantae; phylum Streptophyta; class Magnoliopsida; order Myrtales; family Myrtaceae; genus Rhodomyrtus; species Rhodomyrtus psidioides. The sequence continues at coordinate 11,779,635 of JAILYB010000003.1, read as the reverse complement.
CGACCCATAGGTGAGTCCCCGAGCCTTGGCCGGCTTTGTCACGGCCGTTGAGGTTGTGAATCGCCGGAAATTTGCCCGGTTCCCCTGTTTAACCCCGCCGCCCGATTCTGTTTTTAGGTCGCCGCCGCTTGCCGGAGCTTCGCCGTCGCCGGCCACCTGTCCCGGTGACTTCACGAGACTTCCTTGAGGCATTCCCGAGATTTTAGGTTTTTGGGCCTGTTGACACATGGATTTTGATAAGTCTTTTCTAGTTTATTTTCGAAAATAATTCATTGAAAAACCCATAAAAATTAAAATATATATATATATATATATATATATATATGTATATATATATTTTATTTTTATTTTTATTTTTATTATTTTATTTTATTTTATTTTATTTGAATTGCCGAATGGCAAGCATCCTCTCTACCCTTGAATCCTCACGATCAAAGTGTTCCGCACTTCAGAAATCCTTTTACAAGTCACTAAAGGGAAGTTGAGGGTGCGGCGCGATAAAGAAAGGGAAAGGTGACGATTCTGTTATGGGGATGGGATCATGGGGGGATGTAATAAAAAAAAAGGGGAAGAGGTAGATGACAGTATGAGCCTGTCGTCCACCATGCAAAAGAGAAAAGAAAGAAAGATTAAACAAAAAAAAAGATGGGAACCGGCGGCAGAATGTTGGTGAGGGGATAAAAAAAAGGGATGGTTTTGGGCTGTTGTCTCGTGGAGCATGGGAGAGGTCCATAAAAAAGGAAAAAAAAGAGAGAGAAGGGAGCAACCATGAGGGAGTTCTGAGAAAAAACGGAGAAGAAGAAAGAGCGCATCCGTTGATCTCCAGAACTGGCTTGCGACTTCATGCGTAAAGCTTATCGCCCAAGCTAGTTTTGAACCGTGGCAAGTTTTGAGTGACTATCCGTTCATCGAAGTTAAGCGGGGCTGAGACGGAGCGGCAGTGGAAGGTCTCGAGCACTGGTCAATTCCATTGCTCTTGGTCGTCGGTCCTTGGGGTGGTCGTGGTGAGACGCCGGAGGCGTTGGCATGACTGGCGAGTCTCGGCGTTGTGGTCTTGGTACTGGATAAGCAAACCGGAGTTTGTGATGGCGACCGGGTCTAGCGGAGCATGAGCAAGCGGCGATGCGACGAGCGAGCCTCGTCAGATGTCGGGGCGACTCGAGCTTGGGCCGAGGCAAGGGCGGATATAGGCGACGCAGATGCGGGCGGACGTCGCGCACGAGCTCGGACCTGGTGCTGAGGCGCCCGAGCCAGTCGTGGATGACTAGATCTAGCGTCTCCAGCGAGCGAGCCCAGGCGAGCAAGTCGCGGTGGCTGTCCTTGGCGCTAGGAGTAACGGACGGCTGTCAAGGTCGTCGATAGGTGGAGAAATACCAGCGGGCACGGACACGGGCAGGACCGGTCGGCACTCTGACGGTGGTGGTGAGCGTGTCCCGACGGAAGGCGACGCATGCGAAGGCTGACGGGGGCTTGGTCACGGTCGCAGGTGGTTTCGTCGGGGGGCGAGGGACGCCGGCGACGCAAGCCGAAACTCACTCGAGCTCGCCTCTAGCTCCACGGAGAAGACGACGCGGCGAAGGGACGAACAGAACCAGATGGTCAGCTTTGGGATCTGTCGATGAGCGTCGACGAAGGAAGATGACGGCGCTGAAGCTGAGCGCGCGCGCGACGTCCCTGTGATGATGCTCGCACGAGGAAGAAGACGATTGAACAGTGGCATATTGGGCTGCTTCACGTGAGTTAATTTTCGGTGGGTTACCTGATAGGGCTCGTTGGATTTTGAAGGCTGATCGGGTGGGCCTGTTCGGCTGGGCTCTTGTGGCTTTTTGGGCCCGTCCTTTAGCTAATTTTGGGCCTGTTTTAAAATAGAAGAGTGAAAGGCAAAGAAGTGGGCCTGGGCATCTCTCGCGCAGACCGGGCCTGATTTGAGTCCTTCTATCCGGGTCCGATCAGGTCCGACGGCTTGATCCAGGCCCGGATCCGAGAACTCGACCCGGGTCCGGCCCCCTTTTAATAAATATTAAATTATTAATTAATTACTAATTAATTAAAAATAATTAAAAATAATTAAAAATCAGAAAATTTCACAAATTGTCAAAAAAATAAGAAATAGATAGGAAATGCTTCTATTTATTTATTTTGTCTAATTAGGCTTTTATATGTTTAATTGTCGACTGCTTGCCATGTTTAATTCGCATGACTTAGTTTTAACTTCGCATGTGAATGAATGAATATTATGCATATCTCAGTAGGTAAAATTAGCACGATAATTAGAGTTTAATTCGAGAAACTTGTTTTATCCTTTAATTGGTTGAACTTTGTTGACTATCTACTTTGAGTGAGTGCATGTTCCAAAGGTTTGATGCACCATTTTGATATTCCAATGTGGCGACTGGAGATGGAAGGCTGGGGCTGGGAGATTGAAGGCCGGCGTCCAATTCGGTATGTTTTACGTATCCGATCCGTATGTCAGAATTATTTTTCTAAAATATTGCCTTTATAGACTTGATTTGCATGTATTTATTTCAGTCTAGTGGTTAGCTTATTTATCTAGTTGAGTGTTATCTAATGTCAAAGACATGCTTTTTAATGAAAAAAAATCGAAAATCATAAAAAATTCAGAAAAATTCGAAAAAATTCCAGAAAATGGGAAATGGCCATAATCAACTGGCCATGGAGTATTTTGGGTAATTCGGTATCCAAATTGTCCAAAAATTGACGATTTTGCCCTTCGGGCCAAATCGCCTCCACATCTTCCCGTTTTATCCTGGACCTGAAATCACACCTTACTTGAGCCCTTATGGCTATACTAGGAGGCCATGTGATGTGAATTGACGTGCATTGATGTGATTTATTTATGCACTTGATTGCGCTTTCATTTAAATTGATTGCGATTGATAGGAACAGTCTTCCAATCTGCATGAAACCCTGAATCAAACCTACCTCACCTAAGATTGCACCCGCATGAACTCTTAGCCAGGAAAATCACTCGCGTTAGGTACCGAAAGGGCGTTGGTAATGACACCGGCGTAACCAAGTCCCCGAACCTAAAATCTCTGGTTCTGCAGAACTGATCGATCTCTCCCAATCGATCAGTAAGGTTTCCGGTCTACCCTCCAAGAAAGACCGGTGGCGACTCCAAATGCATGCACAATTTGCACATGCCACCACGACCACACTGAGGGTCGAAAAATCGACTCTTATCGTTGAATCCTTCTGAAAAATACTCCCGCCGCGATTTGGTATGGGCCTGGGAGGGCCCGCGCCGATCCAAGGCCCGCGATCGGTAATCCATTAGCCGCGTCCGCTTTCGGACGGGTCGCGACAGCTGGCGACTCCGCTGGGGACCTTGTTCTAGAACCTATGGTTCTAGACCTCAAGTGGACTTAGGCCGTAATTAAAACGCTGAGTGATTTTTCTAACCCTGCAGGCGCTCTTGAAGGTGAGGTAAGTCCGCTTATGATAGGTGTTATATGTTTTTGCAGATGGGAGTGATAAGGGGGGTAGTCTGTGATTAACTTTGTTTTATGCAGGTTGGGCGTAGGAATGTATGTTGTGTGGATGATTAGAAGTGCTGATTGATAAACTGTTGTGCATGACTTGCCTTGTGATGATCACGACACATGGACACACACAACCGCGCCTAAAACCCTAGGCGCCGCCTTTAGGAACACAATAGAAGGAATTGAAAATGGAATCTCCGTGAGGAAAAACACGGGGTAATCCACTTTTCAATTCCGCTCGCTTCGAACTATGGATCGAGTCCCAATGCAACGATAGCTGTGCAATGGAATCGGCTCTTTCTAGAACTCGAGGTGGGAACCTTAACCTTAGGTGCCAAACCCTCTGATTTTTAGAAGTTTACCATCACTTGTCTCATGCGCATGTCTTTGGGCGGTTGGTACACCTAAAACCGCACATAAGTCGACGAGTTTGGTTGGTAAGACTCTCTATCCCTCAAATCTATTACAGTTCATATAAATATAGGCATTTCATTCATTGCATTCTGGTGATTAGATTAAATGCCATTTCAAGGATAGATATGTGTGTTTTTCCCAAACGTCCTTGATAGAAGACGAGGAGGATGATATCCCATGGCGAACACCGAGTGAGCAACAAAGGAGCCTACTATGGACATTATTGAGATATCGTCCAATGAAGATGACGAGTTGGGGCAAGTGATCCGGAAGTCACAGATCGAGCTTGGGGCATCCTTGAACGTTAGGATCACATTCCTTTGTTTTATTTTCCATTACTAATCCTCTTGTATAGGGTTTATTTTTATCGAAGTTTTCTCTATCTCACCCCTTAGAATGATTGTATTAGGGATCTATTGGTGTATACATTCAGATGGAGCTCGGTTGTATTTCTTTTGACGGGTCATGGGAATGTGATAGTGGCATTTTCTCTAATCATCCGAATACTCCCAAGTCAAGTTTATAATTCCTTTAGAGGAAATTAAAATTGGAAGTCCTGCACGACCTTTTGGTCGTATAAGGTAATCCAACCCCAATTTCGCTAGAAGGAATTATACACTTGAATCGGTTCATGCATGTGTTACGCCGCTGGTAATCCACGATAATTGATCAAGAGTACCGGCATTGTTTCGAATTTAATGACGAGATAGATGTCCAAATTGCCCTCGTTCTTAACAAAACGGCTTTGATTTGGATGCCGTATCTTCAATTAAATTTAAAACGCGTCGTTGGTCAAAAGAGATTATCGTGAATTACATTCCTTTCAATAGTATGCTTTCCTTCGAGGAATATTGATAAAAACTTTTCGCACAAGATTAATCCTTGTAAAAGTTTTTGTCTTTATTAATCACGAGCAAGCATAAGATTGAAAGGGGTTTATGCTTTCTTTTTCAAATTATTCCTTCTGATTCGGTCGTTTCATTTGCAGGTAAAAAATAGGTAAGTCTGAGGCTATTCTTTCATCTGATCATGAGCGAGTTAGAAAATCAGAACACATCTACTCGACTTATTATGGATCGGCTCATCCAAGTCTAAGATGTCCGGATACTCGGAGAAATGGATCGTATAAAAGCTGAAACAAACACACAGGGGCTTTCATTCATTCTCGCCTAAACCAGATCATATAATTCATTGGGGTGGAAAAGTAAAGCAGAAGTGAGCCCTGATCAAAGACACAAAGGAGCCCAGCTGGCCCTCCAGGTTATGGATGCTTTGTTTATACGCACCACTCCGCGTATCATGGTCCGCAAGCCTGAGGTGAAGGCGTTTGCGTTCATCATTGACTGCAACAACCTGAGTCTCGTGATCTTCGGCGACTGCTTCCAAGTCCCGAACAAGTCCATTCTCACGAGTTATATCCTCATTTATGCCGTTGAGCCTTTCTTCCAGCCACTCGCTTCGGTTCCTTAGCAGGGCGTTACGTCGATCGCGCTCATAGGTAGCCAGAGATAGGGCTAAGTCCTCCACCAGATTCCTCCTCTCGCGTAGCAATGTCGAAACCCGCTCTTTGGCGAACTCAACAGCCTTTTTGTGACTATCGGTCAGGTAGTCAGCCAACGCTAGGCGGTCAGACTGATCCTCATAACGGGCTCGCAGGACACGAGCCACGGTAAGTCCCCGGTGAGCAGCGCGGTAGACCTCCAAAGAGTTTGTAAAGAGCGTTGGAAAAATTCTGTATTCCCTCCCCAGCGCAGTACCCTCGAGGGAGGTGATGTCCAGGTCCCCGAACATGACTCGGATTTCATCCTCGATTTCGGGATGATCAGCTATGTGAGCGTAGCCTCGACCCAAGAGGTTATAGAACTCTTCCCATCGAGCCAAAGCTTCGGCTGGGAAAGTGGGAACATGTGAAGAGGCCATTTTCGACGGAGAGGTGTGTAATGGAGCGATTTGAAGATGGAAGCAAATTATATGAGAGCGTTAATCCCCCAAACACCAACTCCGCATTTTATAGCGTCTCGAGAGTGGAGAAAAGTTGCAGCAATAATGCTTGTGGAGCCGGGTTAATTAATGTAAAGCGAGGGCTGCTCCTCCCGTGAATCATCAGACATGTCCTGGTCCGCAATTTCAGGCCTGACAAATTCGGTCTCGCCATTATTAAAGCTAGGAGGGAGGCGAGTGCAACTATCGAAGAAGCCGCGAAAGGATTGTGTTGTTCCATCACGCATAAAGCTGGGCGGCGAGTGAACAGCTCGGCCACTTAAAAAGAGAAGACAGTGCTGAACAGGCATGACTATTGAGGAAAAGTGAAAAGCGAGCGCAACTATCGAAGAAGCCGCGAAAGGGTTGTGTTGTTCCATCACGCATAAAGCTGGGCGGCGAGTGAACAGCTCTGCCACTTAAAAAGAGAAGACAGTGCTGAACAGGCATGACTATCGAGGAAAAGTGAAAGGCGAGCGCTACTATCGAAGAAGCCGCGGAAGGATTTGGTTACCCCTTCGTGTCGGAAAGCTGAGCAAGAGGCAAACAGTTCCGTCGTTTCAAAAACAGAACGCTGAACAGACCTAGCTTTCGAGGAAAAGGAGGCAACAAATCGAAATAGCGAGTATACAAAAGAGAACAGAGAACCCCGAGTGACGAGTTCGTTGAAAGACCTCAAATTCTCTAGAATGAAATTCGACATCAAAGCCATGGAACTCAACATTGCCCGTGACGAACATCAAGATCGTAGTGGTGACGACGGCAGTGGCCATGACACTCAACCCCGGAAAAGAAAAAGTCGCCAGCGCTACGCTCGGAAAGAAATCCAGGAGCTTGAAGCTTTCTTCGATGAATGCCCTTGCCCAAACGAGGAACAAAAGATTGAATTGGGCCGGAAGCTGGGAATGAATCCTATGAGAATCCATTTTTGGTTTCAGAATAGACGTTTCAGACTAGGTGTCCAACACAGGCATAAGGAGATCACAGCCCTAAAAGAGCAGAACCAAAACCTTCAAATGGAAAACATGTGGTATGAGAAAATCCTCAGTACTATTACCTGCCCTGACTGCGGTGGCCCTACCTCCCTCAGTAAATTGTTCCCCGGTAAGCCTTCTAAGAAGATGGAAGGTGCTCATTTATCCCCCTGCTCCCTTGAGCCATCTCCGGTACAATCAGATCCTGCTAATGGCGCGCATGAGCAGATCGATCCTACAGAAATTATACCAGTGTCTTCGGAGGAAGAAGATACGTGTCGTTATGATCGGAGTCACCTCATCGAAGCCCATGAATCTCCTCCACAACAGCTTCCGGTAAGATCAGATACGGTTCAAGAGGAGTTAGAGGTTAGTCGGCAGGCTATCAACGCCACTCTGGACGACGAGAAGAAGAAATTCACTTGGCCCCCGGAGCTTCATCTCAAGTTCTTGGACGCAGTTCGACAGATAGGACTCGACTTCATAGGTCCGACAAGCATACTTAGGGTCATGAACGTACCGGGCTTACCAAGCAATTAGTCGCGAATCACCTTGGTTGCTACAGAAGGGCGTTAGGACAGCGTTATACAGAACTGAATCCGAGCAATAGACTCGGCTGCGAACCCAGCACCCTTATGACAAATGAGGCCCGGTCGAATCTGGACGACTATTGGGGATTTGATCAGGATATCCTCGCGAGTCATTTCAATATTCCTCAAGAACACGCATCACAAGTGCAACGAGTAAGCACTCCTCCGTCCGAGCAGCAGCTAGTCAGTGTTCATCCTGTCGCAGATCAGCCCACCACGCCCAGTGCTCAAGGGTTTGCCCAATCAGAGCATGTGGCTTCAGATGATCTAATGGGAGAATGCTTGGAGCATTCTTATTTCCCTAATCCCCAAGTGGGAGATGCTTGTGGTAGCCAATCGATCAAATCTCCTCTTATAATCCCAGACAAAGATGGAGGTTCCAGTTCGAAGAACCCGTCGGGCGATGCAGCTCAACCTACACATCAATCGTTCGAGGGGTCGGGTGATTTCTTCGATGAAGGACTTGATACCTGGTTCGATCAGTTGGAAGCTATTAAAGGTTGGCAACCATGATCTGCAGTTGGTAATGGCACACCTAAGCTGAGGCCAGATTGGTTAGTCATTGGACATGCCCAAAGAAAGAAGGGGATGTACGCGAGAAGGATGTATCTCCTATTGTAAAGTTCTCATCGGTGCATGCGTTTGTTTCTTCAATAGCCAGAGTTGATTTTGCATAATGTTTTTTTCGCGAACGTCATCTCGTGTGTATACGGTAATTCCTTGTTATTAAGTTCAAGGTAAAATCAGCCCCGACGCGTGAAGGCAGAATTGATAGCATGAGTTACTAGCAGAATGTGATCGAGCTCGAAAGTGAAAGATTACTAGCGGCCCCAAACGCAATGACCGCAAAATCAGGGGCAATCTTTAAGTTTCGAGCAACTACAAATCTATTTCTCACGAGGCATTCAAGTCAATCAAATATAAAGCGTCGGGCTGTGAGAATGATGCGTAGTCAATCTGTTGACACAGGCGAAAAAGGAGTCGCGTAGATCCGAAAGCAAAAACCTTTCTTGGCTAGTCAACAATGCAGAATGAAAGAGCATATATAAACAAACTCGCATTTATTTCATTCAGCAGGAAAGTTTACAAGTGGATCACTGAGGGGGAGCAGTAAACCCAAAGTGAGTTCTGACAAGTATCACAAAAAAGCTTAACTGGCTCTCCATGCTATCCATGCCTTGCTTACAACCCACACTCCGGGAATCGAGATCTACAAGCTTGAAGAAAAGGAGACGACATTTCTCCTTAAGTTCGTTCACCTTGGTGTCATAGTACTCGAACTCAAGCTCTAAGTCATGAGCCAGCACCCTCCCGCGAGCTATATCCATGCTCAGGTCTTCAATCCTTTCCTCCAACCAGGCACACTGGAACCTCAGCACGAAGTTGTGCTGGTCTTGCTCAAAGGCGGTGTCAAAAAGAGCCAGACGCTCCACCAAGTTGTCCCTCTCACGGACCAGCATCGAAACCTGGGCGTGGGCGTATTCAACAGCCCTTTTATGGTTATCGGCCGTCAGCATGGCCAACATCAGGGACTCAGCTCGGTCCTGATAACGGGCTCGCACGATACCAGCCAAAGTGACCTCCCGGCTAGCAACTTCATAAGCCTGTAGGAAATTGTTGAAGAGAGTTGGGAAGATCACAAACTCCCTTTGCAGTTTCGTACCTTCAATACACACAGTATCCAGGGCTGGAATCAGAGTACGAACTTCAACCGCAGCTTCAGGATGATTGTTTATGTAGCCATAACCTCTACCCAAGAGATGGTAAAATCTCTCCCATTGGGTCGAAGTTTCAGCTAAGGCAGCAGGCACAGAGGAGGAATCCATAGGCGATGGAATGACGGAGAGGAGAGTGAGAATGTGAAGAGTGTTTGAGAGGCTGAGTCTGATAAGGCTAAAGTGTTAATCTTCTTGACATCAATCTATCACCTTATAAATGCTCGAGTAAACAGGGAGAAGTGGTAATAATATTTTATGTGCAGTAGAGCCAAGCGGGTTTCGTTAATGCATCCCTGATGAGTCACGAATCCACCACCGTCCTGTGATCTCGGGTTTTACGAAACATAATGGCGCCGAAAGGTGGGCAGGCTTGTTACTCTAGAGACTGGGCCAGGGGGACAAGCGTAGTGCTCGACAAAGCGAAATCAACGCAAGAGATCTTCAGGCTCCGTTCACGTAGAAAAGAGCAAAAAAGGACAAAGTGGGAATTACGAAGCCTTGAGAAGAACGCTCGTCAAGTAGCCATCACAAAAGACGAAGTGGGAATTACGAAGCCTTGAGAAGAGCGCTCGTCAGGTAGCCATCACAAAAGGACGAAGTGGGAATCTCGAAACATTGAGAAGAGCGCTCGTCGGGTAGCCATCACCTTTGATCGAAGAACGGTGATCCGGCTCCTTTAACCTCTCAGAATTTGCAGAGAAAGTGAAGATCCAAGGAGGAACAAAGAAAGCTGAGTTAACGGAAAATCAAACAGTGATATTCCGGTCAAAATGTTCAAGGGATTCTGTCATTTACTGGAAGCGCCAGACTTGGAGGTCTCCGAGCTTGAGCTGCTGGAAGAGTTTGAAGATCTCAGGACCGAACCTGACACGAGGGCCATAGAGACCGATCCTTCTAATGATGAAACCCGCGGCTTGGTTAACGAGAACAGTACCCGCGACGGTGATCAGCGTCAGAAAGGGGAATGTCTCCAACGCAACACTTCAGGTCAAGTCCATAAACTCGAATTGTTTTTCAGGATATACCTCTATCCGGACATGGAACAGAAAATCAAAATGGGCCAGGAGATAGGGTGGGAGCCTCGGAAGGTCAAGTGTTGGTTTGAAAACAAACGAACCCGGCTGAAGCAGCAACACGATCGGCACGAGTTAGCGATTGTGAGGGAGGAAAATGAAAAGCTTCGAATAAAAAACATTCAGTACAAAAAAGCTCTAAGCATCGCTATTTGCCTTGAGTGCGGTAACCCTGTTCCCACGGACGGAGTATTCACTGAAGAGCCAGATCTGGGGGTTTATAATGCTCATTTGTTGCAATGCCCTTCGCAACATCTTTCGGAACAGGCGGGTACCGCCGAGGATCTACAAGAGGAAACTAGTGCTATAAGGTCAAAGTCGACGCCCATTGTGGAAGGGAACATGCGTCATGACAAGTCGGGTCCGCTCAATGATGAACTCGCCATCATGACCAGCCGATCTGAGACCACTAAATCCCCTCCAGAGCAACCTCCAACACGACCAGATTCCGAGAAGAGTAACCGCCAAGTTGCTGACACCACTTCGGCTAGCAAGAAAATAAGATTTCGTTGGACCCCGGAGTTTCATAGCAAATTTGTCGATGCAGTTCAATAGCTGGGGATCAGTTTTGCTTGCCCATTGCGCATACTCGAAATCATGAACGTGCCGGGACTGACTAAAAATATGGTCAAGAATCACCTTTGGCGCTACAAGAAACTACTAAGAGATGGACGAGCGTCGCTAAACCAAGATAGAGGCGGTTCAACAAGACCAGATTCCACGAAGAGTAGCCGCCGAGTTGCCAACCCTACTTCGGCTAGCAAGAAAACAAGGTTTTATTGGACCTCGGAGCTTCATAGCAAATTTGTTGATGCAGTTCAACAGTTAGGGATCAGTTTGGCTCGCCCATCGCGCATACTCAAGATCATGAACATGTCGGAACTGGATAGAAATAAAGTCAGGAACCACCTTTGGTGCTACAAAAGACTACTGAGAGATGGACGAGTGGCACTAGACCAAGATAGAGGCAGTTCAAGTTTAAACGATGAGCATGGCTGTGATCACAATCCTCATGCAGCAAGAAGCATCCAATCACCTCTTAACACCGATGGGACTGACAATTACACGGTCGATTGTTCAGGCATCAATCAGAGTACTCCTCAGGAGTATGTACCGCAATTTCAGCAAATCGGGACTCCCCAGTCTGAGCACCGACTGGCCGTTAATGCTAGTCCTACAGCGGATCTAACATTGGCAGGAGATGCACGTACAATCTTGCGAGACGATTACGGAGATTCCGGCTTGGAGAATCAGGTGGTCCATGACGAAAATGGCGAAAAGATTCCTTCTCCAGTAGTCGACAATACTCAACCTGAGTTTCAGTCGCTCGATGGTTCAGACGATCTCCTTGAAAACATCTATTCTTGGTTCAATCGGCTGAATTCCCCCCTGAGTTACCCTGGTACTCCTCAAGAGTATATACAACAATTTCAGCAGGTATGGACTCCCCAATTTGAGCACCAATCGATCGTTAGTGTTATTCCTACGGCGAATCCAGCATTGGGTACAAACCTACTGGACAACGATGAAAGTACCAACTCGAGAAGTGAGGTTGTTCATGTCGAAAGCAGTGTGAGGAACCCATCGCCAACGGTTGAGGATGCCCGACTTGGGCGTCAATGGCTTGAAATTTCAAGCGAGTCCCTCAGTGAGCAACTCAGCGTGTGGATCACGCATAAACCGAGGAACCAGGTTGTTCATGCCGAAAATGGGAGAAGTCCGTCACCAGCAATTAAGGATGCTCAACTTGGACGACTCGAGCGGTCGGACGATCTCCTGAATGAGCAACTCAGCCTATGGGTCAAGCATTTTGGAACAAGTGCATCTTCGCAGTCGTGACCGGTACCGGCGACCGGACATCTGGTTCGAAGCTCGTGTGCTAAGTCATTAGAAGGCTCAGGAGAGTGAGAGGTGAATACATCGAATGAATGTGTTACGGATCTCGTTGTAAAGTTCCCGCGGGAACATTTTAATTAACGCTGAAAACTAACCGCTCTGAGTGTCAACATTACCCTTTGAACGTCTTCGAGCCAAGGGCCATGGATTAATCACTTAATCCGTGGAGCAAATTCCATGAACGATGACTATCACCCGCGGAGCATAATGGGATCTACCCCCATTCAGCACGAAATACGTTTGGTCACGAAGCCTTCCATTTGGTAAAACGATGTATCGTTCCTAAACGATCTTCAACCGAATACCAAAGTAATGTCTCATTTCTTTCCCTTCTCAGGTGATAAACGTGGATAAATCACTCAAGGAGCCATCTGTTCAAATAACAAAACAGACGTTGCCCAACCAGGGGCAGCTGAACCATTGATATTGCAAATATTCCAAGCATGGATAAGTGGATTTGATAGACGTGGTTCATATCAATACGCGACGTCAGAACGGGATGAGAACCAAGAGTAAAGTTGTATCGTCCCAATTTGTCTTCAATTTGGGAATATGAGTTAACACTTGTTATTTATCCTTGATAGGGGCTCGCCATCAAGGCGAAACAGGTTTTCACATCCCATGTATTACCCGTTGGAATACATGACCGAGGGTAAATTATATCGTTCTAATTTTTTGAAAAATTCATGAACGTACAATAACATGTTTCTTCCGCATTTTCAGGGATCCACAGCCACGGAGGACAGGTAAATAGCCCTTTCCTCAACCCATTTAAGATGTTAAATAAAAAAGAAAAGCTTTCAGAATCTAATGTCTAGAAAAGACATAGAATTCAAACCTCATTGGCATTCATGTTTTAAGACAAGAGGTTGTCTGAACATGGATAAGAACATGCATGGTGCATCGTAAAATCCCCTTGACGGGTAAAATTTTTGGAGAAAATGAAAGAGATTTTTTCCAATCAAAAGTTCAAAACTTTCAAAAGGACGTTTTCTCAAAAGACGAGAGGCAAAGCCTAATCCAAACACGTCTTATACACACTTGAGAGAGAAATGGAGCGGATCAGATAGTAAAATCTGGACCTACGGAAGTAGGGATTATTCGCAGCAATTACATAGATTGGGATGACGGAGGCATTCGTTTCATATCCCCAAACACTACAGGTGACCATTGCCAACCCATTCGAACGGCGGTTTTCATTCTCAACCCTGGCAGGAACCACCCCACGTCGGGGAAAAATGGAGGTGAGTCCAGCAGCATCAGGAGAAAATGGTTAGAAATTTTCTTGCTCGGACTAACATTAATCTTTGTGTGTTGTTTATATGGTAATCCAAGTGCCATAGGATGACGAGAAGCATTCATTTCTCTATCCCACACACCATATCCTTTGCACAGCCAAGTTGAGCCTGCAAATTCATTTCATAAACCCATTGGTGATCATTGCAAGTTCCAAAAACAAAGGCAAATCACTTCAGGAACGGAGAAGTTCAAGACTTAGGGTTTACGAAGAAACTACTAAGTTGATACTCAAGCGTGCTAAGAGCCAAGTCATATATCTAGCACAATTTCCAAGCATCCCACTTGCGACAAGGGATTAAAGAAATCCCAAGCATCAAGAAAAGCAAAGTGCCTGGTAAAAGCGAGGCCGATGCTCGGGTAAACAATTTAATCGATCCCTGAAGAAACCTGGTAGGGAAAAGAAGAGGGAAAAACCCCTAATGGAGTCAGATCAAGAAGACTGCTCCCCAAATGATGTCAGTCGTGGAGCAAAAACACAGAAAGAGTTGTCAACCTCTTAATACCACAAGAGACGCTCTCTAAAGAGTTTGTGCACACCTCAAAAGCGGTTGCACGCCTCAAAAATTGAAGATGCAGAATGGAAAAGACAGGTGGCAAGTTTGCAATGATCACCAAGGTCAATCCCCTCATAAATTCTGGGCCAAAAACAAGCCTTTTTTGGTCCCCAACCCTACCAATGTTACAACCCTGAAACAGTCTTCTCTGACTAAGGCACTTGGGTTAACATATAGCTTAGCTCGAAGAGGTACGAGCAAGACTATTTCTTTCTCATTTTGCAGGGTTCTTGACTTGTAAACCCGGAGCAGATGGTGACGAGTTTCATTCAATGGCCTCGACTCCAAAGCGGGTCCCCCTTGAAAACCAATATCTAAGCCCAACATTACGGTCCCGTGGAAGACCTCCCGACCGATCAAAATGTACGCGCTGCGAATGAGCCTAAAACCTAGGCACAGGTTAGTAGGAAATTGAGTGCATCCCCTATAAAAACCACTATCTCAAAACAGGTGAGAAGACCTCATCGTCGAGAAATATTTCAATAGATGTTTTGAACAAACTCTTTTTGGAAATTTTCAAATTGTTTGATCCAGATTTTCCGTACAAGGGATTTGTGATCACATTTGCATGCTGCAAGAATGCTTTGGATAACCTCCAGCATCAAAATACACATTTCACAATTAAAACTTAAGTCATACGGTTTTTGTCAAATGGATAGCCGTGGTCTTCCCAAAGATTACTAACGTTTTCTTGGTGAAGAAAAATCTTTCAGGCTCAAACTTCTGCAGGATACCTGGGGAACCCAGCTCCCAGAATGTCGCATCAACAGACTCAGGTGAAGCTTTGTCAAAATAAAATCTTTCACTGCTTCAAAGCTGAATTCCCGACAAACTTCGGGATCTTTGAAAAAAAAAAAACACCCCTTTTAAAAGAAAAAGTCCTAGCATGACGTGGAGAACCCTCATCCCAGGACCCCTCTCCAAAAAATCAAACAGTCTCATCGGACGTGGAGAACCCTCGTCATGAGACCCCTTTTCAAAATTCAAGCAGTCTCATCGGACGTGGAGAACCCTCGTCATGAGACCCATTTTCAAAACAAACAATGGTAGATACCGCCTGAAGGGTCAAACAAAGGTAGAAACCGCATAAAGGGTCAATCAAAGGTAGAAACCGCCTCAAGGGTCAAACAAAGGTAGAAACCGCCTCAAGGGTCAAATCAAAGGTAGAAACCGCCTAAAGGGTCAATCAAAGGTAGAAACCGCCTCAAGGGTCAATCAAAGGTAGAAACCGCCTAAAGGGTCAATCAAAGGTAGAAACCGCCTCAAGGGTCAAATCAAAGGTAGAAACCGCCTAAAGGGTCAAAACAAAGGTAGAAACCGCCTCAAGGGTCAAAACAAAGGTAGATGCCGCCTGAAGGGTCAAAACAAAGGTAGATACCGCCTGAAGGGTCAAAACAAAGGTAGAAACCGCCTGAAGGGTCAACTCAAAGGTAGGTACCGCCATAAGGGTCAACTCATTGGTAAATACCGCCATAAGCAGCGACACAAAAGGTCCGATCCACCATACGGATCAAAATCCTTGGCAAATCCCAAGGCGTGTGATGCGCCTTCTTTAGGTTCCTACCAGTTAGGAATCCCATAACGGTATGACCTACCATACAGGTCAGAGCTTAATCTCCCTAGGATTTTCTGAGACGAGTCCTAGGTATCTTCTTGAAGGTTGACGCGACCGGCATCATCCAACAGGTAAGCTTCAGGTAAGCCTCTCTCACCTCGGCCCATGTTCAAATTGTCAGAGCAAACCGGGAATTAATTCGAGCATTCATCAAAAGGCTTAGGAATTCAATGTCATAGCATTTCTTCTCCCCAGTCGAGTCAGTCAAGATTCAGGTGTCATTTTGTCTTTGAAAGCAACCTCTGACGAGCTCACTCTCAAAGAGGGGCAGCTGTTGACACATGGATTTTGATAAGTCTTTTCTAGTTTATTTTCGAAAATAATTCATTGAAAAACCCATAAAAATTAAAATATATATATATATATATATTTTATTTTATTTGAATTGCCGAATGGCAAGCATCCTCTCTACCCTTGAATCCTCACGATCAAAGTGTTCCGCACTTCAGAAATCCTTTTACAAGTCACTAAAGGGAAGTTGAGGGTGCGGCGCGATGAAGAAAGGGAAAGGTGACGATTCTGTTATGGGGATGGGATCATGGGGGGATGTAATAAAAAAAAAGGGGGAAGAGGTAGAGGACAGTATGAGCCTGTCGTCCACCATGCAAAAGAGAAAAGAAAGAAAGATTAAACAAAAAAAAGATGGGAACCGGCGGCAGAATGTTGGTGAGGGGATAAAAAAAAGGGATGGTTTTGGGCTGTTGTCTCGTGGAGCATGGGAGAGGTCCATAAAAAAGGAAAAAAAAAGAGAGAAGGGAGCAACCATGAGGGAGTTCTGAGAAAAAACGGAGAAGAAGAAAGAGCGCATCCGTTGATCTCCAGAACTGGCTTGCGACTTCATGCGTAAAGCTTATCGCCCATGCTAGTTTTGAACCGTGGCAAGTTTTGAGTGACTATCCGTTCATCGAAGTTAAGCGGGGCTGAGACGGAGCGGCAGTGGAAGGTCTCGAGCACTGGTCAAGTCCATTGCTCTTGGTCGTCGGTCCTTGGGGTGGTCGTGGTGAGACGCCGGAGGCGTTGGCATGACTGGCGAGTCTCGGCGTCGTGGTCTTGGTACTGGATAAGCAAACTGGAGTTTGTGATGGCGACCGGGTCTAGCGGAGCATGAGCAAGCGGCGATGCGACGAGCGAGCCTCGTCAGATGTCGGGGCGACTCGAGCTTGGGCCGAGGCAAGGGCGGATATAGGCGACGCAGATGCGGGCGGACGTCGCGCACGAGCTCGGACCTGGTGCTGAGGCGCCCGAGCCAGTCGTGGATGACTAGATCTAGCGTCTCCAGCGAGCGAGCCCAGGCGAGCAAGTCGCGGTGGCTGTCCTTGGCGCTAGGAGTAACGAACGGCTGTCAAGGTCGTCGATAGGTGGAGAAATACCAGCGGGCACGGACACGGGCAGGACCGGTCGGCACTCTGACGGTGGTGGTGAGCGTGTCCCGACGGAAGGCGACGCATGCGAAGGCTGACGGGGGCTTGGTCACGGTCGCAGGTGGTTTCGTCGGGGGGCGAGGGACGCCGGCGACGCAAGCCGAAACTCACTCGAGCTCGCCTCTAGCTCCACGGAGAAGACGGCGCGGCGAAGGGACGAACAGAACCAGACGGTCAGCTTTGGGATCTGTCGATGAGCGTCGATGAAGGAAGATGACGGCGTTGAAGCTGAGCGCGCGCGCGACGTCCCTGTGATGATGCTCGCACGAGGAAGAAGACGATTGAACAGTGGCATATTGGGCTGCTTCACGTGAGTTAATTTTCGGTGGGTTACCTGATAGGGCTCGTTGGATTTTGAAGGCTGATCGGGTGGGCCTGTTCGGCTGGGCTCTTGTGGCTTTTTGGGCCCGTCCTTTAGCTAATTTTGGGCCTGTTTTAAAATAGAAGAGTGAAAGGCAAAGAAGTGGGCCTGGGCATCTCTCGCGCAGACCGGGCTTGATTTGAGTCCTTCTATCCGGGTCCGATCAGGTCCGACGGCTTGATCCAGGCCCGGATCCGAGAACTCGACCTGGGTCCGGCCCCCTTTTAATAAATATTAAATTATTAATTAATTACTAATTAATTTAAAATAATTAAAAATAATTAAAAATCAGAAAATTTCACAAATTGTCAAAAAAATAAGAAATAGATAGGAAATGCTTCTATTTATTTATTTTGTCTAATTAGGCTTTTATATGTTTAATTGTCGACTGCTTGCCATGTTTAATTCGCATGACTTAGTTTTAACTTCGCATGTGAATGAATGAATATTATGCATATCTCAGTAGGTAAAATTAGCACGATAATTAGAGTTTAATTCGAGAAACTTGTTTTATCCTTTAATTGGTTGAACTTTGTTGACTATCTACTTTGAGTGAGTGCATGTTCCAAAGGTTTGATGCACCATTTTGATATTCCAATGTGGCGACTGGAGATGGAAGGCTGGGGCTGGGAGATTGAAGGCCGGCGTCCAATTCGGTATGTTTTACGTATCCGATCCGTATGTCAGAATTATTTTTCTAAAATATTGCCTTTATAGACTTGATTTGCATGTATTTATTTCAGTCTAGTGGTTAGCTTATTTATCTAGTTGAGTGTTATCTAATGTCAAAGACATGCTTTTTAATGAAAAAAAATCGAAAATCATAAAAAAATTCAGAAAAATTCGGAAAAATTCCAGAAAATGGGAAATGGCCATAATCAACTGGCCATGGAGTATTTTGGGTAATTCGGTATCCAAATCGTCCAAAAATTGATGATTTTGCCCTTCGGGCCAAATCGCCTCCACATCTTCCCGTTTTATCCTGGACCTGAAATCACACCTTACTTGAGCCCTTATGGCTATACTAGGAGGCCATGTGATGTGAATTGACGTGCATTGATGTGATTTATTTATGCACTTGATTGCGCTTTCATTTAAATTGATTGCGATTGATAGGAACAGTCTTCCAATCTGCATGAAACCCTGAATCAAACCTACCTCACCTAAGATTGCACCCGCATGAACTCTTAGCCAGGAAAATCACTCGCGTTAGGTACCGAAAGGGCGTTGGTAATGACACCGGCGTAACCAAGTCCCCGAACCCAAAATCTCTGGTTCTGCAGAACTGATCGATCTCTCCCAATCGATCAGTAAGGTTTCCGGTCTACCCTCCAAGAAAGACCGGGTGGCGACTCCAAATGCATGCACAATTTGCACATGCCACCACGACCACACTGAGGGTCGAAAAATCGACTCTTATTGTTGAATCCTTCTGAAAAATACTCCCGCCGCGATTTGGTATGGGCCTGGGAGGGCCCTGTTGACACCTGATTTTTGACTATCTATCATTGTGATTTTTATTTTTAAATTAAATTAAAATATCAAAAAAGGTCATAAAATCACAAAATCAACTTTGGAAGCCTTAGCCTAGCCTCAGGAACCAATTTTGAACAAAAAATTTTTTTGGTATTTTTTAATATTTTTCGAATTTATTTAATTATAAAAATACCCAAAAATCAGAAAAATACCATTCGTGGTCAGAAAAATACCCAAAAATATTCGATAATTTTATTTTAATTTCCTCTTCAAGTGTGTTACTTTAAATCTCAAAAATTCGGCTAGGGTCAACATGTTCCTTAACAAACATAAACCCAAACCGAACCCAAAAAAATCCTTTTCGAGTCTTTTAATTTTCAATTCTCACTTTTTATAAGCTATGACGTTGTATTCTAAAGTCTTAAAGTGCAATTGGGTCAGTTTGCCCTCCAATTTGATCAATTTTAACCAAAAAGGCTTAATTGCATATTTTTCTTTCAATTAGTCTCCGGTTTCACGGATCTTGAATTTCACACGGGCATATCCATTAAAATTCAACACCTCTACCCCATAATTTTCATCATGCCCAATCCATTGGCGGCCTCAATTCAGGCTAATTTGGTAGTTTGGATGTATATGTATGCTCTACGTATTTATACGTCATGTGTATTTATACGTTATGCGTATTTATACTGTTTGGTAACCTCTTTAACTCTTGTAATAATAATAATGGTTATTATTTTTAACACCTTTGTTAGTGCTATTTTTAAATAGCATTTTTGTATTATAAATTGTGAGTGTTATTTTTAGATAGCATTTATAATTGTTAGTGCTATTTTTAAATAGCATTTTTGTATTATAAATTGTGAGTGCTATTGTTAGTGTTATTTTTAAATAGCATTTTTGTATTATAAATTGTGAGTGTTATTTTTAGATAGCATTTATAATTGTTAGTGCTATTTTTAAATAGCATTTTTGTATCATAAATTGTGAGTGCTATTGTTTGTGTTATTTTTAAATAGCATTTTTGTATTATAAATTGTGAGTGTTATTTTTAGATAGCATTTATAATTGTTAGTGCTATTTTTAAATAGCATTTTTGTATCATAAATTGTGAGTGCTATTGTTAGTGCTATTTTTAAATAGCATTTTTGTATCATAAATTGTGAGTGCTATTGTTAGTGTTATTTTTAAATAGCATTTTTGTATTATAAATTGTGAGTGTTATTTTTAGATAGCATTTATAATTGTTAGTGCTATTTTTAATAGCATTTTTGTATCATAAATTGTGAGTGCTATTGTTAGTGCTATTTTATAATTCAATTTATTGGAAGGTGTTTTTGGCTATAAAAGGATGACAAGAGTTTTGAGGTGAAAGGGGAGAGGGGACATACGTTGAGAAAATTCTTAGAGGGGGGAGACATTTTGTAGAGTGTGCAAATTTTTGAGAGCTTAGAGAGAAGAACACAAACACTCTCTATATTCTCATAATCTTGAGTGAGCAAAATATACTAAGTTGGGAATATTAATTCCGCATATTGCTAGCACAATTGTTGTGGAGTTATTAGTCGTCTCCCCGTTCGTCAATTGGTGGTGCATCCGAACTAGATGCCTAACACTTGTGGAGGCTGAGATCGAAGAACATCGAACCGACACCTTCGTTCAAGCACGCTACGAGAGGTAATCCATTTACTCCCTTTGAGACTTTGTGATTTTTTTCGATTGAAATGCACGAAGTACGCCTCTGGAGATACATGTATGGGTTGTTATTTATTTTCGCTACGTGTTACGTGGATCCCAACAGTGGTATCAGAGCCGATCCTTAGGTGTTTTCGTGCATTTAATTGATTTTTTGCAATTTTTGCAATACTATGGCCAATATGTATTAACGAATTGTTCGTCTTACATGGCTAATGGAGGTTGATTATTTTATATGATAAATTAATCAACGTAGCAAAAATTGAGACTAAATCAATTTTGAATCGAAAATTTATGGCTATCTTATTTTACGTAAAAATTCTGAATATGATTCAACGTAGAATTTTTATTGTGCCTTCCTAAGTTTTAAATTGTGAATTTATTACTTACGTGGGAGGGTGGTGATCATGGAAAAATCCCTAATCAATGTGATTGATGTATGTATGAATGTATGGTGATTATTTATATATTTGGGGTTGTAATTATTAAATGGAGGCTGCGTACTCCTTTTATTTTTCATGTAATCTTTATTTTTAGCATAGTCAATTGTTGATGTAAATGCTACGAGGATTACGTGGAGGAGCCTTTTAAGTCGGCGAGCTCTTTGGGACCCGATTCTTGAAGAGTTCAAGAAACCAAGAAGAAGCGAAGAGCGGCTCTCCGTTATTAAAATATTAAAATGATTAAATGTGGTCTTATTGGCTCGAGACCCATTAAATCATAATTCCATGATCACCACGTAGGATAGATGTTTATGTGATTGACATCTATTTATTTATTACGTGAGCATGTTAAACTGGTTAATGTGCAAAGTTAGACTTACCTCACCCGAAATTGCGCCTGCATGAAATCCTAGTTAGGGAAAATCA
The DNA here is from genome assembly GCA_021437785.1 of Rhodomyrtus psidioides. Classification (NCBI taxonomy): domain Eukaryota; kingdom Viridiplantae; phylum Streptophyta; class Magnoliopsida; order Myrtales; family Myrtaceae; genus Rhodomyrtus; species Rhodomyrtus psidioides. Next base: position 11,758,194 of record JAILYB010000003.1, on the reverse strand, counting down.
CTCGCGTTAGGTACCGAAAGGGCGTTGGTAATGACATCAACGTAACCAAGTCCCCGAACTCAAAATCTCTGGTTCCGCAGAATTGATCGATCTCTCCCAATCGGTCAATAAGGTTTCCGGTCTACCCTCCAAGAAAGACCGGTGGCGACTCCAAATGCATGCACAAGTTGCACATGCCATCACGACCACACTAAGGTCGAAAGCGATCGACTGTTATCGTCGAATCCCTCAAAAATACTCCCGCCGCGATTTGGTATGGGCCTGGGAGGGCCCGCGCCGATCCAAAGCCCGCGATCCGCACTCTTGTGCGGGGGAAGGCCCGCGATCGGTAATCCATTAGCCGCGTCCGCTTTCGGACGGGTCGCGACAAGGCCGCCGCCGCCGTCGCCGTCGCCGCCGTCGCCGTTCGCCGTCGTCGGCCGTTGAGACCGCCCGAGCTCAATTTGATTGTGAATTGACCCTAATCCTTGGTTAGGGCGCTAATTGCGCCTAGGATTAGTTATTTAGTCAATTGTGGTATTTAGGTACACGATCGGGGCCGGTCTAAATAGAAATTGAGATTAGGATAAATGGCCGATCGATTTGGTTAGCCGGACTGATTAAATTGTCTGTGGCTAGTTGTTGTTAGGGAATTATTGATTGATTGATTGGGCAATGGATTGCCGCTGTTTGATCGAGAGCGAGCGATAGGCTAGAGACGAGCGAGCGATCGACGACGTTAAGTCGGATTGACTAATAAATAATTATTGTATGAACTCGAGTCTTTATGTGGCCTAATCGGACTGATTGTTCGTGTTTGTGTTGATTGCCTCGTTGGATGGTGTGATTGATTGGCTGGAATGACTGTTTGGCGTCGATCGTTGATTGGGGGTTAATCGTCTGTGATTGTGGTGACTAGTGGTTAGTCTGCATTTGCATATGACCGTGTGCGAAGTCAAAATACATATTTTGGCACGAAATGGGCATTTGGCCAAAGTTTTTACATGCCTGAGTGAGCATCCAGCCTTAACCAAAGATAATGAAATGGGTTGATTGCTGGATGTGGAATGTATGGTCATATGACGAAAAACGATGATGTTCCTGGCAAGCTCGTGTTCTATGATTTGGACGGAACCATACGACTTGCCAGAAGCACGACAGTTCTGATCCGGTGTTAACTAGTACGGATGCAGAGTTGGTCGGATGCCGGTCGCAATGGAGGTTGGACCGACGCCCCGTATAGGGATGCCTACTTGCTGGTGCCGTGCCAGACGCACTGGATACACCGCTTGTAGTAGCCGTTGCCGAGAGTAAAGGAACGTAGCCCGGTTTTACCGGTAGAACGCTGGATCACACTGAGGTGTTGGATCGCGTTATGTGTGAGAGTCGAATCACGCCCTCTTTCGCGTAGATCCTCTCATGTGCCGGTGGCACGATCATCGTTAATAAAAGAATTGAGTGCAATGTAACTTCGTACATGGGTAAGTGTGAACGTATCCCGACTACGACGTTTGGAATGGGACGAATGGAGTAGGAAGACGGAAGTTCATACTCACTTGTGTTCGAGTTATTATTGTGTCGTGTGCATTGTCCTGGTGAATGTCCTGTGCATACTGGTGGATGTAATGCTGTGATTGAGTGACTGATTGACATTGACTGCTGAGTCATGTCGAGCATTGCATTATGTATGGCTGAAGTTGGTAAGTGTGTATGTGGATGGTAGTTATATTGTTAACTGTGGATAATTGCTTTATGTGCCTATGTGATCTGTGAGCTTCGGTTAGGATGCCCTGGGCGAATCAGTTTCCTAACCGAGCTTAGGCTTGATTCACTGAGATTTATTCTCACCCCGTCGTGGGATAAAATTTCAAGTCCCAAGTGGTGAAACCTCGTGGACGCCATGGATTGGCTGTTGGAGTAGTCTACTGAAGTAAGTGAGAAGTTGACCTCACCTGACCAAGTGACCATTTGAGGTTTTGTCTAGTTGCCCCGAAGTATGGGGTTGTGTACATTCGTTAGTATGAATAAGGTCTTGATTGGTTTGCTGGTATGTATGAATTCGGATTTTCATTTTGTGAATGTCGATTGTGACTGCCTACTTTTCTATCCCTGTTTGTTTATGCTGTCAGGGAGTTAGAACGTTTCCGCATGCGTAGTTAAGTGATAGGTCGATAGCGTGCCTGGGAAGCTATCTCTATGACCTCGTGGCGATTTGGCAAGGGATGTCGCGGGCTCGAGAGTCGGGGTGTGACAATTAGGCTAAATTTGTCCATTTTTAAATTAGAACTACTCCTGCCAAACGTTCATCCGTGTTAAACCTCACTAAATTTTTTGTTAATGTGGGCTTTCTGAGACAACCTTCATAATTTTATGATCTATCACTTACTATTCCTATCATATACGTTGCCTCCCCCATATATTTCATTTCAAAATTCTTAGAGAGAAACTTCTTTGATTCATGTGACAAATCAAGATCATTAGTAGCAAGAAGTGTCATCAACATATAGAACAAGAAAAATAAACTTGCTCCTATTGACCTTCATATATATATATATATATACTGATCAGTGATCAACAATGGTTCCTCATGCTATGCTGCTCTAAGCATACAAGCTTTTCCGACTGGTTTCAGGTATACGCAAGGGAATGACCACAACCTCACATTCAAAACTATCAAGGTCAGGGACCGAGTTTCTTACCAATCATATCCTCAGATTCACAATTCGTTGCCCGAAATAGAACAAGGTCACGGCGAGTGCGCTGATTTCTGCATATTTTGGTGGCTCCGTTGAAAACAAACTGGAATGTTGCACAATGCGACAAAAAAAAAAGTAATTGCCTGTGTCTGAATCCTAGAGAAAAGCTCAGTTTATCCTTAACGAACTTTGTATGATGTTTGGAAATGAGATGTTTGAAGTTGTAATTCACAAATCCTGACCTTTTGACAGTTGATACCGAAGATAATAACCTCCGTTTCACTTTTAAGGCTCAGAAGCAATTCTGTTCTTTGTTTTACTGGAATGCACTTTAGCCGATCTATTTCTATTTGCACATGCGCTGCTCGTTGTACTAGTCGTCTCCTTGTCTGATGCTAACGTTAACCGTCTCATCATCGGTGCAGGGAGCGGGGCATACGGTCCCTCAATATAAGCCGCAGCAATCATTGGACTTCTATACTCGTTGGTTAGATGGAAAACCAATCTGACATTACTGAATTGCCTCTGGTTCACTGATTTGGAATCCTACCATTTAGGCTAAGAGCAGGAGAAATATAACTTATGTACTCCCAATGTTCATCAAGTTTTTAATAAGATCTTGGCTTTGCGGTTTCTTGATTTCTCCACTGTTCTTAACACAACCAACCTACTTGAATTTGGTCTACATTCTAACATGGGGAGAGATCAGCATTCCAACTTTCGGTCAATGTCTCCGGAGAGACTAGAAGAAATGAGTTCTGGTTTTGCATCCGGTAAAGTTCAGCTGATGTAATCCTCATCGACAACGATTAGTCAATCACTAGTTCTAGCTATACTGTGAGTTTCTGTACTTCTTACTGATCTCTGTGTAAGGCTGATCGGTATCAACATAATTCAGAATCACGCCTCAATTCCTGTAATGCAATACGATGAGGATCTCTTTAGAACCCAAAACCCTTTTTGATATCTGAGACTTTAGTGTTTCTGCCAAACCAATCAATTTTTCTCGCCCCTACTTATATCATAGCCGAAAACGAGTGAACATCAACCATTCCTTATACCAAAATCTCATCATGATGAATGCTTTTGACGACTACGACTTGAGCTTATGCTTACCAGATTTTGATCCCGGCATGCCCAGTTTGATACTTAGCCGATTGGTTATGGCTTAATTGGTTATACTCATGGCACACTCTCCCTTGTGCTCCTTGCACAATCACAGCCATCCAAAGGAAATACCACGAACAGTGTGAGCCCTTCTTGTGCTACATCAGGTTGGTCAGGATCAGTTGTTCTTAAATGCCCCCTGGACACGAGAGCGCGCATCGCATTCCGCGCAACCTCCAGCGAGGCATGTGGGCTACTTTCCCCGAATAAGTGAGTTTCGGAATCGACGATGCTCAAGGAAAAAGCTTGCTATCTCATTCGAGGCCCATTTCCTGGACTAGCTTATGATCGTAATTACAAAACACGTAATCTCACATAATGTCCCCTGAGAAAGACAACAAGAGAGATATTGATGTACAAAAATTTAACTTTTTAATTGCCACCAGCTCCATTAGAGAAGGGGTCATGTTATGATTAGTGCCCCACCATCTTCATCAGCAAAGCTTGAAGAGTCAGAAACCTTGTTTGTCTAATTTATATTTCTTCTAGTCTCTCCGGAGACATTGACCGAAAGTTGGAATGCTGATCTCTCCCCATGTTAGAATGTAGACCAAATTCCAGTAGGTTGGTTGTGTTAAGAACAGTGGAGAAATCAAGAAACCGCAAAGCCAAGATCTTATTAAAAACTTGATGAACATTGGGAGTACATAAGTTATATTTCTCCTGCTCTTAGCCTAAATGGTAGGATTCCGGAGACAAACTGGTGGATAGAATCGAGTTGAAAATAATCCGACACAAATTGATCTATTTAACTTATAAGGACTCAATTTCATACAATACAATTTTAGTGACCTATGCCCGACTCGGCCTCAATCAAATCCATACCCAACCAACCTGCGCTCCTATTCTTAGCAATTTCTCCTTAGATACAAAAAATAGCATAAAAAAAGCTAGCTAATAAAAAGCTAATTAAAAAAGACTAAATAGTAACTAAGAAAAGAGAAATTTCAATTTACACGGTTTTGAATTGATAACTTTTTAATGTTAGATAAAAGAATTGCGACGATAATCAGGATTTATTTTTGAAAATGAAATGTCTAATTTTTTTTAACCAACAGTTACAAACCTTTATAGACAGTTACTCATTATTAACAAATACCTACCATTTGTGAAAAAAAAAATCGACATCAGTTGGGACATTACATCTAGAGGCGTCAAATGGGTGGATCGGGCGGGTATGGGTCGGGTCGAATATGGTCCGACCCATATTGACCCATTTAACCCGTTTTGACCCATATTCATCCAATGCAAATTTAGTGACCCATACCCGACCCAACCCATACCCGACCCATACCCGACCCGACCCGTATTGCTTAAATACTTATATATTTAGCTAAATTATGAAATATTTATTTCTTATAATTTATTAAGAAAAATTATATTGCTAAAACATGCAATTGAATTTTTCTGAAAAAATTTAAATTTTTTCTTTATAAAATTATTTTTTATTATAACCGGCCATCTGCGACCTCTGCTCGCCACTGTTGACCGTTGTCTGCTTCCTGCCATCGTCGTCCCCTCAAACTGCTGCTCGCCACCTCCGTCGCCGAAGCTGTAGCTCTCCCCGCACGGAGGGTGGTGGTTGGTGATGGTGACCGGAGGTGGGCAGCGGGGACTATTGGCGGCCAAAGTAGAGCGACGGCCAAGGCAGGAGAAAAAAGAAAATAGTAAAGAAAAAAAATTATATAAAAAACAAATTATTAAAATATTAAAAAATTAGATTTTTAAAAAAATATTCACAAAACTTATTTATGATTGCCTTAAGATAGTTTTCTTAGCTAACCCATTTATGACCCATTTGAAACCCATTTATGGCCCATAAAGTTTTTAAGTAACCCATTTATGACCCATTTAAGTACTTAAGCTAACCCATTTTTGACCCAATACCATCAAATATGGGCCAAATGTGGGTTCTAGACCCATTTTGCCACCTCTTCTTTGGCTCCACGGGGCGTGGCGTGATTACTTCCTTGCCGGCTGAAAATGAATGCACTTTGAAGCTTGAGCTTAGAGGTGATTAGTTTCAGGGTGAGTTGATTCCTACCTTAAAATATAGAATCGGATCGGACAGGGTCGGTTCCCAATTTATAGAACCACTTGGACTTTTTCCTTTTTATTTCTTCTATTTCCTACGAGTGGAGTTTCCCGACTTTAAAAGAAAAAAGTAACTGACTAATTAGGGTTTGCTTTAGGATAAAAACTAAAAAGGAAATTACGAAATCTTGGCGAGTTCTTCCCTCCGGTTCCTTATGAGGAACCAGGAATCGAACCAGTTCCCTTGGGAACCACCCAAACCTGCTAGTTTGGTCCGGTGCTCGGGTTGAACCAGAACCGATGCACACCCCTTGTTTAAACAACTCTTATGAAAAAAAAAACGTACAAGTACGAGTCGAAGAATGTATTCATGATCCATTATAAATCTATTTTCGCCCAAAATACTTTATAAAAAGGATCATTAAGGTATTTTCTTTTGGTCGAAACATTAAGGGTATGTTTATTTGTCGGTCGAAACATTAAGGGTATGTGACATTGGGCACATCTTTGGTACATCCAGAATACCACATGACTTAACGACAAGTCACAAAGGTCTCCTTTTTCACCGGTCAACTACACAATCTTCCTTCTTCTCATTCGATTTTTCGTGGCTCTTTCTTCTCTTCCTCGGTTCGTATTTCTCTACTTTACCATAAAATTTTGTTGCTCAAAAAAGTGTTGTTTTGGCTTCTCGTGTAAAAGTTTGATCTCATCAAATTTGAACAAAAGATGATTCTTCACACGTGGCTTTTAAATTTTTTTCTGCCTCGATCTTTCATATATTTCAAAACAGATATAGAAAAAGGAAGATCCCTGGGTGCGGGTGGGTAGGGTACTTGGAATTTCCATAGTTATTGGTTCTAGTTTTTTAAACCTTAACCTATAAGCTTTTAGAATCACACTGGAATCTGGAACTTGTCGGTTGCACGGGTTCCATAGTACCATGCACTACTGTGCATTATTTTCAATTCTTATTTAATAAAATTTAGGTCAGTTTTGGCTATTAGCACTTTGAACATTCAAGATGAAACATAAATGGCCCACATGCATATTCTTGTCTAATGGTAACATAATTCTAAAACGGGAATAACATTAAAAGTGAAAGAAAGAGAAAAAGAATTAGATCAACTTTCGACTATCATTTAAATCCATGATTTTACTGTTCTCATTTCATAAATTAACCATCGGCTATGATACCACTTAGTGAGAATGCCCAACAGAAGCCTAATTCTTGAGCGCATCAACATATTCAGCTTACTCAAATATTCGAGCCAATGATTTATGTGCCAATTAAAATATATTTGGTCGAATGTGCGCTTTTTCATTTTCTTTTGGTGCTTTTTTGCTGCAATGACACCACGTTGATCAGAGAGTTTAGCTCGATTTGGCCGTGTTACGCTTCTTGCCGCTTCATTTCGTAGGGCTTGCAAAGTACTTGGCCTTCACTTTTGGGTAAAAGTACATTTTTAGTGCCAAAAGCTATGTACGTAGATCACTTTAGTGCAAATAATTTCAAACAGATCACTTTAGTGCCAGCTTTTATTAAAAATGATCACTTAAGTGCCAAATTCTTTTAAAAATGATCACTTTAGTGCTAACTCCGATTTAAGTTGACGTGGCTCGCCGAAAATCCAACATGTGTCATTTTTATTATTATTTAAGCTAACGTGACACATCAGAGTTGGCACTAAAGTGATCGTCTCTAAATAACGTTGGCACTAAAATGATCCGTTTGAAACTTTTGGCACTAAAGTGATCTCTGTACACAAATTTTGACACTAAAAGTGTACTTTTCCCTTCACTTTTGCGTTTGATGTGAGGAATCTTATCACTTGAGTGCCATCGTATTCTCACCCCAACTGATTTAATTAAATGGCCATTGATTACACATGGCCACTAGATCAATCCAAGTGATGAAGCAAATTGAATTATGATACTACCATTTCCATATCAAATCCGAAACTTGATTAATCAAGCCACGACGAATGCACTTCAAAATTCCCGTGTTTACAAAGCAAATTGATTAGCTAATAATAATTGATAGCATGATGGAATATAATATACTTAGTGTGGAGCACACTGAAATATGAGAATGCCATTTCCATATAAAATCTGAAACTTGACATCCTGTTTATCTTTTGTGTTGTAACAAATGCGGAAAACAAACACAAAACACAAGAATTTACGTGGTTCGATTAAGGCGATCTACGTCCACGGGCGATGCAAAACGAGATTCCACTATGATCAAAGAGAGTACAGATTACAAAAGTCGTTCTCAGCGACTGGACAAAAGCACAAGGCTCTCAAAACTCTCAGATGACGAAAAATCGCCGTACAACCAAATAAACCCTAGCCGTAGCATAATAAAGCCCAATTTTTTTTTCTCGGGGGTGTTGCCCTCGAACCCCTATAGAGATCTGTTCGTACCCCTATGGAGATTTGTTCGCTTGCTCCACTTTTGGGCCGCACAAAAAATATGTCGGGTCAGGTAATGAACCGGACCGAGTGCATAAAATTCAAGACATATTTAACAAATCTCCATCTTGGCTTGAATTTAAAGAAAATAATCAAGAAGCCGAACACATTCTCCCAGCATCTCTAAGCCTACGTGAGCTAACTCGGTGTAGGAAACAAGGGATGCAACGAAAGAACATATCCACTTCATCAACAATGTAGAACTTTCATTCACCTCGCCACTAGGCCCCAAAAAGGGGCAAAGCTCAACCAAGCGTGCCAATCAAGTTCAAGTAATGCTTAAACTTGTTGGCGGGGACTGACTTGGTCAACATATCAGCATGATTGTCAGTAGTACCAATTTTCTTTATCATCATATTTCTCTCAGCAAATGCTTCTCGAATAAAGTGGTACCTGATATCGATGTGCTTAGTGCTCTCATGATATGCTTGATTTTTAACCAAGTATATAGCACTTTGATTGTCACAAAAGACAACTGAATTGTCTTCCTGCTAGAGCCCAAGTTCCTGAACAAGATTCCTTAACCAAATAGCTTCTTTCACCGCTTTTGCTGCTGCCATATACTCTGCCTCTGTAGTAGACAAAGCAACTGTCGACTGTAGGGTAGACCTCCAACTAATAGCCGAGCCAGATGGTGTGAAAAGATAACCAGTCAAAGATATTCTCTTATCGTGATTATCTATAAAATCAGAATCCACAAATCCCACAACTGAGGTACCGTTAAAACTGTTTCTATTAAACACTAGGCCCAGCTCTGCGGAGCCTCTAAGATACCTAAGTATCCATTTCACTACATGCCAATGGACCTTTCCAGGGTGTGCCATATATCTACTAACCACACTAACTGCATGCGCAATGTCGGGACGAGTACATACCATGGCATACATCAAGCTACCAACTGCACTGGAGTATGAGACATGGGACATCGCAGTCTCCTCGACCTCTAATTGAGGTGAATGTATAGCTAAGAGTCTAAAATGAGATGCTAACGGTGTATTGACAGACTTAGTGTTTTGCATGCCAAACTTCTCAAGTACCTTCTCAATATAACTCCTCTGCGAGAGATATAACTTCCCTACTTTTCTGTCCCTCTTAATCTCCATTCCTAAGATCTTCTTGGCAGTGTCGCGACCCTCTTGAGGTTGTCGAGCTCTCGAGGGCTAATGGGCCGTCCTGTCTGGTCGGACGCGGGCCTCTCCCAAGGCCCATTACCCAAATCGCAACGGAGGTATGCGTGATTGACTTTCAGTGTAGTCTAGTGACATGTGCTAAGTGTGCATGCCATGGAGTCGCCACCAATCATTTTTTTAGGGTGTGATTAGACCACCCAATCGAATAGTTGGGAGTTTCTATTCAATTCTGCGAGAACCAGAGAAATGGTTTCGGGGACTTAGTTACACCAACTGTCAGAGTTGACGCCCTTTCGGTACCTAAGTTGACTGAATTTTCTAGCCTGAGATTCATGCGGATGAGTAAGGTATGAACCATAAATCTAGAAATTCATGCAGATAGGAGTGATTATCCTAGCAATCACAATCAGTAATAAAATGCGCAACTCAAGGAATCTAGATATGCAAATAAATCACTTGGCATTCCTAATAAGGCCCTATTTATCAATCACAGCTCAAGAATGATTTAGCTGTCCTAGCCATTCTACACACGATCTAACCTAAGAAAAGCATTAGGAAGCATTGAAGGAGTTCGAGAGTACTCACATGGGGTTCGCCGTGCCCTGGTTTGGTCTTGGACGAGCCGACCCGATTATATTTGGGAATCCACTCGGCGTTTTACACCATGAAATCATGTGAAACAAAAACGAAAATATTCAGCAAGGGGAATTTATTGTAGATGGTGGTCGATCTAATTGGACGTCAAGACTAAAAAATATGTAGAAATTTACAAATTAAAATACTCGAATGACATTTTTTTGCCAAATTCAACTCTATGCGTCGTGAAGAAACACATGCAATTGAACTTGAATTTTGACTATTTATGAGTTCAAAATGAAAAGGAAATTAAAATAAAAATATTGACTATTTTTCTATATTTTTACGACATCGAACGCTATTTTTCTTCATTTTTCATGTATTTTTCTATTTTTGGAAAATATTAAAAAATATTAAAAAATATGACAAATTATTTTTTTTTTATCAAAAATGGTTCCTTTAGCTTGGTCAAGGTTACCAAAGATGATTTTTTAATTTTTTTAACTTTTTATAGATTTTTTATGAATTTTTTAAAAATAAACTATGAAAGACTGATCAAAAATCAAGTGTCAACAGGCAGGACCCAGATCTTTCATCTCGAACTCCTCACTAAGACGTTTCTTCAAGATCAACACATCTGACATGTTATTTGCAGCAATGAGCATATCATCCACGTATAAAAGAAGATAGACAAAGGATCCATCTGAAACCTTTCTGAAGTAGACACAACTATCATAGCTGCTCCTATGATAACCACTCCCTATCATAAAGCTATCGAATCTTTTATACCACTGTCTTGGAAACTACTTCAAACCATATAAGGATTTCTTCAATCTACATACATGATCTTCCTTTCCTTCTACATAATAGCCTTCGGGCTGGGCCATATAAATAGTCTCCTCAAGCTCACCATGCAAAAAAGCAGTCTTCACATCAAGTTGCTCAAGCTCTAAGTCAAATTGAGTAACTATAGCCAACAACAAACGAATGGAAGTGTGTTTTACCACAGGAGAGAACACTTCATCATAATCAATTCCCTCCTTCTGATTGTAGCCTTTAGCTACAAGCCGTGCCTCGCATTTAGCATTTTCAACACTTGGAACGCATTCATTTTTCATGAAGACCCATTTACACCCAATGGCTCTTTTCCCCTTAGGCAACGGCACCAACTCCCAAGTCTGGTTCTTGTGGAGTGATTCAAGTTCTTCAACCATAGCAACAGCCCATTTATTTGATTCTGTGCAAGTAATAGCTTCAGTATAGGTAGAAGGTTCCCGAATACCCATATCTTCTGCTGTCGAAAGAGCATAAGCCACTAGATCATAGTACCCATATTTTTGAGGGGGTCAAGTCTGCCTCCTTTCTCTTCCAGTAGCACTGCTCCACCTCATCTGAACTTAAATCAACAGTAACAATTTTCTCGCTCAAATCATTCTGAGAGGTCTTTTCTCGAAGTTCCACCTGAACCTCCACCCCATTCCTATCACTCTCTTATTTTCCTGCAGACTCATCAACAACCTTCTTTTAATCAAGCATAAGCATTTCATTAAAAGTAACATCCCTACTAATAATGAACTTAGGTGAGTTAGGTTCCTGGCACCACAAACGATAACCTTTCACCCCATCAGCATACCCAACAAAGATACATTTCTTTGCTTTAGGTTCTAACTTACCATCCTTAACATGAAAATAAGCAAGACATCCAAAAACCTTTAGATTAGAATAGTCACAAGGCTTACCTGACCACATCTCAAAAGGAGTCTTGCATTCTATTGCTGTTGAAGGAGAACGATTAACCAGATAACAAGCCGTGTTAACTGATTCAGCCCAAAAAACCTTTTCGATGCCAGCATTAGAGAGTATGCATCTTGCTCTCTCCAATAGAGTTCTGTTCATTTATTCTGCCACTCCATTTTGCTGTGGAGTGTGCCTAACTGTACGGTGTCGAACGATTCATGCATCTGTACAGAATTCATTAAAATCGCCACCACAGAACTCAAGACCATTATCGGTCCTAAGACGTTTGATCTTCTTCCCTGTCTGATTTTCAACAAGGGCTTTCCACTTGAAGGTTTCAAACACGTCACTTTTTCTTTTCAGAAAATAAAACCAAACATTCCTGGAATAATCGTCAATAAACGTCACAAAGTAAAGAGCACCACCCTTATATGGAACCTATGCTGGTCCCCATAAATCGGAATGGATGTAGTCGAGTGTGCCCTTCGTTGAATGCGTGCCCGTACTGAAACTGACTCTACACTGCTTGCCAAATACACAGTGTTCACAGAAATCTAGTGAGGTTGTCTGCTCACCACAAAGTAAACCACGTTTACTCAAAACTGTCATGCCACGCTCACTCATGTGGCCCAAACGCATATGCCACAGTTTCGTTCTATCATTATCAGAAACAGAATTGGATGTGCCAATTGACGAACCCATACCTGTGCTACCCTGCAAATGATACAAGTGATTCACCTTGCTTCCTTTCATCACAACCAGATTGCCATTGGAGACTTTGAGAACTCCACCTCCACCTGAGTACACACACCCAATGGAATCCAAACTGCTCAATGAGATAAGATTTCTCTTTAAGTCTGGTATGTGCCTTACTTCAGTCAAGGTTCTCACTGTTTTGTCGTGGCACTTAATTTGAACAGTACCAATTCCCACAACTTGGTATACAGCATCATTTCCCATCAAGACTGATCCACCATTCATTGGCTCATATGTAGTGAACCATTCCCTATTTGGGCACATGTGATATGATGCTCCCGAGTCCATTATCCAAACATCGTTGGAGAAACTAATAGCAGAGCATGCCGTAAGAACATTGTCTGGCGCATTAGGCTCATTTTTGTTAGCAACATTCGCCGCATCTTGTCTTTGACCATGCTGCTTATCCTTTCTCTTGAGCAAAGGACAATCTGATTTGTAATGCCCTCTCTTGTGACAATAGTAGCACTCGACATTCGTATTATCTCCAGGTAGCCTAGATTTTGAATGATTAACAGATTTCCCTCGAAAAAATTTATCTTTGCTCTTGGTCCTGCCTCTCACAAGCAAATCACCTGCTCTGTCTCCACTGATATTCCCATTCAATTTTGTTCTCAGTTCTGCAGAATTCAAGGATGTTTTAACATCCTCCAAAGTTATGGATTCACGTCCATAAAGTATCGAGTTTACAAAATTCTCGTATGAGGCAGGCAGTGAACATAACACGATCAAAGCTTGATCTTCATCCTCGAGTTTAATATCTAGATTTTTCATATCCATAACAATTTTATTAAACTCATTCAAGTGTTCCTGAACAGGGGTACCTTCACGCATCTTTAGGGTATAAAAACGCTGCTTCAAATAAAGTCTCGATGTTAAAGACTTTTTCATGTAGAGACTTTCCAGTTTCTTCCAGAGACCAGCCGCTGTTTCCTCATCGGCGACTTCTCGCAAAACATTTTCATCTAGAGACAACTGGATCGCGCTATGCGCCTTCTCATCGATCTCTTCAATCTCAGCCGAGGTCATGTCGTCTGGATATTTTCCATCCAGTGCCCTAACTGTACCTTCTTGCTTCAATAAAGTCTTCATCTTTATTCTCCATAATCCGAAGTTGTTCTGTCCATCAAAAGATGCAACCTGAAACTTCATAGATGTCATCTCAAAGAATCCCAAAAACGAACTCGCTCTGGTACCAGTTTGTTGTAACAAATGCGGAAAACAAACACAGAACACAAGAATTTACGTGGTTCGATCAAGGCGATCTACGTCCACGGGCGAGGCAAAACGAGATTCCACTATGATCAAAGAGAGTACAGATTACAAAAGTCGTTCTCAGCGACTGGACAAAAGCACAAGGCTCTCAAAACTCTCAAATGACGAAAAATCGCCGTACAACCAAATAAACCATAGCCGTAGCATAATAAAGCCCAATTTTTTTTTCTCGGGGGTGTTGCCCCCGAACCCCCATAGAGATCTGTTCGCACCCCTATGGAGATTTGTTCGCTTGCTCCGAGTTGGGCCTATTGGCCCAACTCTCCGTGTCACGAACCAAATCTCAATTTCCTCTCCACTTTTGGGCCGCACAAAAAATATGTCGAGTCAGGTAATGAACCGGACCGAGTGCATACAATTCAAGACATATTTAACACTTTGAAATAGAACATATAGTTGCCAGCTTTTAGCTAGAAAACTATTTATCCTTTGAAAATTTTTCATGGGCATTAGCGGCTCAATCTGAAGTAGATGACGCGTGTAACGTACATCTAGTCTACACTCACTAAGAAAGTCTTGTTAGCCAGTTCTTCTATTTCTTATGTGGCTTTTTTTTAAATAGGATTGTGCTGCCCAGTATGTAATTTGAGGAATATTGTATCACAGCTAATTCAGTGCTAAACCTTTCAAGTGTGTCAATTTAGTTCTAAATGTTTTGATGATTTGTCAATTGAGTCCAAAACCTTTTGACGATTTGCCAATTAATCCTATCATTCAATTTTGATCGAAAAATTGTTGACGTCGGTGGAGGAAGAAGGCAAAGAAAATGAAAGAAAAGAAAAAAGAGAAAACTAAAGAAAAAGTTTGATTTTAAAAAAAAAATTCAGAAAAAGATGAAAATATAAAAAATCAATCCACATCAAAGCCAGCTATGCGTTTAAGTACTACCGGCGTCCAGGTAAACAATTTCTAGCTAACATTGACCGGAAGGGTTTAATTGGAAAAACATAAAAAAGATTTAGGACTACATTGACAAATCGTCAAAATGTTTAGAACTAATTTGGCACAATGAAAATGTTTAAAATTGAATTAGTTGCCGTATAATAGGTATAGGACCTTTTAGTTAATTCTCCCGTGTGATATGTGCGGTGAATTAGAAACGAAGAATTATGGTGTAGCTACAATCCTCTCGGACATAAGAAGATACAGCAAGTACAAAGGAATATATTTATTATTTGGTTAATTTATTCTTTTACAGAGGGTTTGAGAGATCGAACTTCATAAATAGGGGTGATGACCCGAGTGATTGAAAGCACAATAGAGAAGCCAAGTTAGGAGAAAAAATGAAGATTGAAATAGAGAGCAAGAAGTTGATCAAACCATCAGCTCCAACAGTTCACCACATTCGCAAGCTAAAAATCTCTCTTATTGATCAGCTTCAGCCTCCAGTTTACGTTGGTGGCATTTTCTTCTATTCCTCCAAAAACGATGCGGACGACCCTTCATTCATACCTATTAGCGAAAGATTCTGGCTGCTAGAGAAATCGCTCGCGGAAACCCTAACCCTCTTTTACCCTTTTGTGGGCCGATACGTCGAAGAGAAGTGCTTGGTCGAATGTGAAGATCAAGGGGTGGAGTTCTTGGAAGCCAAAGCAGATGGCACTCTTGATCAGTTTCTCCATGGAGAAACTGTCGCCGATGATGTCCTCAATCATTTGGCTACTCAACCTCATCAGATGGACAAGATGACGCCTCTAGTGGTTGTCCAAATGACCACCTTCACTTGTGGCGGCCGGCCTGTGCATCTCTCACAGGATTGCCGACATGCACACTATATTGTCCTTCCTGAGCACGTGGGCAATGGCATGTCGCGGAAGCATTCACAAGGTGATCCATCCGTGCTTCAATCTATCATCTATTTTCCGGCCTAGAGACTTGCCTAAGCTCGAGCGTCCCGTAGGGCTAATGATAGGTGCGAAACACGTCGTGAAAACATTCGTGTTTGACTGCCAATCCATTGCGGAACTCAAAGCTGTCGCGAAGAGGGGAGAGCTCAACTCCAAAAGGGAACCCTCACGCGTGGAACTAGTCACGGCGCTCTTGTCGGTTGCTCTCTTGTACGTTGCCAAGCTAAAAAATGCGCAAGCCAAGCCGTTCCTAATTGCGCACACTGTGAACTTGCGTGGAAGGACAGATCTCCTGTCGCACGAGAATTCCTGCGGCAATCTCTACACGACGGTGCACTGGAAGCCCGTGGCCGAGGTGGAAAAGCCTGGGTTACATTACTTGGTGGGTTTGATGCGAGATACGATAACAACATCACTTGCCAAGTTAGAGAATGCGATAGACGAGGAGGAATTGGGCGAGATGGTGATGAACTCAGTGAGAGAGATTCATGAGGAACTGCAGAAAGGTGACGCCAACGTGCTCCTGTTCACCAGCTGGTGTCGGTTTCCGCTGCACTGGGTTGATTTGGGTTGGGGTGAGCCTGAGTTTGTGAGTAGCTTATGCCCTCCGTTTGACTCGGCCGCATTGATGGATCACAAGGAAGGCGATGATGACGGCGGAGTTGTGGCGCAGGTGAGCTTGACTGAAGATGACATGGATCTTTTCTGTAAACAACATGACATTTTACGGATCCGGATCCCCTACCTTTATGGTAGGAAATCCTAGCCCACATTTTACAATATGGGGCATAGCACACTGTGCACCCTGAGATCCCCCTGCACCCTTGCATCATCGTAGCAAAATAAATTGTAATCTTTAAGCCATTTCGTCTGGTCCAACTCTCTAAGCCTTCTCGTTCAGTCAAACTCTGATTGAGTTTACGTTATATAATTACATTAGTATCTTCATATTATTGTGTGTGGATTTTCTGACTATTTGGATTTCTCCTATTCGAAATCACCATAGGACCCTTTATCACAATTAAGCCGAAAAAAGAATTTGGATGAAAGATATTTTGTCACGGAGAAATTCTGACCAAATAGAGCTACTTAATAAAAATTCAATTTAAAATTACAAAATAGTAAAAAGAAAAAAGAAATTTCTAATTTTAGATAAAAGAATTGTGCCAATGATCATGATTTATTTTAAAAAATGAAATGCCTAATTTAGTTTACCACCAGATACAAAAATATTATAGATAGTAACTCAATATTAACAAATAACTACCCATCTGAAAAAAAAAAAAATGGACATCAGTTGGGACATTACATCAACGCCTTCTTCTCTGGCTCCCCGTGGCTTGGCGTGATTACTTTGAAGTCCGAGCCTAGAGGTGATTGAATTCAGGGCGGGTCGATTCCTACCTTTAAACATAAAACTGGAATGGGCAGGGTCGGTTTCCAAATTACAGAACCGCTTGGAACTTTTTTTTTTTTTTCATTTTATTTCTTCTATTTCCTGCGAGTGGGAGTTTTTTGACTTAAAAAGAAAAAAGTAATTTACTAATTTGGGTTTGCTTCAGAATTAAAACTAAAAGTAAATTACGAAATCTTGGCTAGTTCGTCGATCTGGTTCTTTATGTGGAACTAGGAATCCAACTAGTCCCATTGGGAAACGCCCAAACCGGCTGGTTTGGTCCGGTACTTTGACGGCCTAATTTCTACCAGATTGGATTAACAAGGTGGCTTAATTATTTGGTACGGTGGACCATTGAGTTTAATCGTGGTGGTAAGCGCCACTAAGGTAAAATGAGAGACCGTTGAACGTTCAAATTATTTTTGGATCGAATAGTTTTGTTCGCGCGAGACGTGAGACCCGCGATGTCACAGGAACCGCCCTCTAGCCCCACCACCAACTTTGGCCCTTATATAGACCCCATCACATTCTCACGAAGAACACTCCCTCTGTCTCCCTCGGTTCATCTGCCCGAAACTCCCCTCACTCTCTCGTTTTGGCCGGCGATTTCCTAGCTCGACGGTGGCGGTCCCTGAGCTCTTGCAGTACATGCTCAGCCCTTGATGTTGCCTCGCCCGCTCTCTCTTCCGGTCGGTGCTTCTTGTGTGCGCAGGGAGGAGAAAGTGCCGGTTCGAGATCATCCGGACGACGATTCAATTCCCGTTTCTTCGTACACGATCCCAAGGCAAGTATTACTTATATCCTGACTACTGGTCTATCCGACAGTTGTTTGATGTGCGATAGTTCTGCTTGCATGGAAGGGTAATCGCCTTTGCATGAACGATCCGTCGCTTGTGTTAGCTCCATCGGGTCTTGGGTAGTTAGTATTCAAGAGCTGATTGCCTTGGATATCGTTGAGCCAGTGAAATTTTGGGGTGGAACCATTCATGGGTGTTGGGCCATGGGATGTAGAGAGTGGTCTATGAAGTTTGCGGCTCGCTTATTGAAGCTATTGGGTTAAATCCCGACCTCTTAACCAAGGGTAGTGCGGATTTGAGGATTGATTTTCGAAATTATCGCTGGAACAGAGTGAAATAGATATGAAAGTGTGAATAAGGGCGGTTTGGTGGTGAGCCCATAAGGGAATACTACATTTTGGTGCTCTTCGATAGTTGATTCTGACGAAATTCTGACTGATCGTAGCCTTTACTTGTGTATCTTTTTGTGGTTGCCGTTGTGTAATTTGCATTTGCTGATTGTCTGGTTTCCGTCTGAGTGAATGGTTATTTGGATAGTTTAGTAGCTTGGCGAGATGTTTTACTTTCAGATACCCAGGTTCAAGTGGCCACGGATGATGGTGATAGTGTCGGAGCATGCCTATGGAGATGTGGATAGTACTTTGGAGTAGAAATTACCCCCTTTTGAATCCTCCCAGAGTATTTAGGTGGTCATTGATTAAAGAAAAATATAATTAAACGGTTATCTATTATAAAAAAATTAGTATTTTAGTGTTTCTGTGTGTGATATAGGTTAGCGAAACCCTATGAGTAAGGACAAACCCTTTTTGGTGTCGTGCTTGCTTTTGTTTTCATGCGCTTGTGTATTTTGTATGGCCGCCTAGTTGTTTTTACTTTGCTAAGCTTCCACATGCGCCCTTTATTATGTATAATAACATATTAAAACAGAGCTCGATAGTAGAGTGACGCCCTGGGCCGTCACAGGTACTCGGGTCGGACCATAACTAATACACACTCTAGTTTAAACAATCTATATATAAAAAAATTACAAATGTTGAGAAAAACTCCTAATTGATTTTGAAGTTGACTAAACAATGCATATTCTCTAATATCTGATTTAATTCCATTGAAATACTTGCTTTGCATATTGTCCTTATATGCATTCAATTGTTAAGGAATAATTACATAGGATTAAATCTAGTGGACGAGGCTCAGACACTATCTTAAGGAGCTCAGATGCAGTCATAAAGCACAAGCTCTGAGGGAGCATTCTTGGATATAACGTGATTATGAGATATTTTCAGGATAATATATATGAGATATTATATTGTCACAACGACAATCTAATCAAGTTAGATTTGTTCTTGAATACCATTAATCACGTAGATTATTGAATATCTATCAAGACGTAGATTAAGGAAGAAGATAATGACTTACCAAGTGGAGTATCCCATCTTTGGAAATCCTGATCACGATTTATGAGGCATTCTGATCAAATAAGAGATTCTAATTTTGGTAATTTAAACTGCTATGAAAACCTTTGTATACAATCTCGTCCAAACAGTACGTTTGGAGAGTGGTCCTTTGAAGACCTTACAGTGGCTGGTTTGAAGGTGGATGACTATAAAAGAAGGCCTCAAGGCTGAAGAGAAAATGAGAGTCCAAAACCTATACTTTCAAAATTCAAGAAAGCTTCAACGTCCTTCATAAATTTTTGATCCAAATACTGTAATACTTAGAGGTTCTCATCCAGGTGAATGAGTATTATATGGTAAGTCTATTGACTCGAGAATCATCACTGAATTATAACCTCTGAGCTATTCACAAGTGGAATCTAGCCAATTGGCTGTTAACATGAAGAAATGGACATACGCTTGTTTGTTTACTCGTGATAGTTGAATTGTGCACAAACAGACTTCCGAGTCATCTCGGAACTTGTTCTTGATCAGATTCAGAACTAAACTCTGTAGTTTGTTTATTATAATTCCGTGATATTTTTCAAATAAATTTTTATAATCACCTATTTACCCTCCTCTAGTTAATAATGTTAGCAACCACATCATATACGAGTCGAAGGAAGGGATCATGATCCATTTAGATAAGTACTACTATCACCCAAAATACTTGATGAAAAAGGGTCATTAAGGGTATGTAACATTGGGAACTTTTATGGTACATCTAGAATACCACACGACTTTACGGCAAGTCTTGTAATCAAATATGATAATTTCATAACATGACGTATTGTAGAACTTTTCGGCCAATTACTTGTTGCCACCGCAGGAAACATAACTTGCCTTCGGAGAACTCCAAGTGGGGTTGGATCCGCAGGAACATGTTACATGACGAATGGAGTCGTGACAAAGTTTGTTGGCATGACAAGACGTCTCTAGATCCTCAAACCATCTCTAACAGTGTTCTTTGTGAATGAGACAAAGCAGGGCTTCTTCAAATTAGTTATATTCGTGCCAACAGCCAGGTTTTAATAATAATAATGATGATGATAATTTGACAGTGATTTTTCATCTTTCAGGCACATAAATAAACAAATAAATAAAACGAGGCATTTTCCTAAAAGTTTAAAGAAGCTTTTAACATAAATAAATATAGAGGGCAGTGTTAATTTTTAGTACGGTCATGCTGGATTTTTGCAAGAAAATGCCTTGTTATACTTTTTCTTTTCCCAATTAGCAAAAGGGCGGCGCTATTTCCACTCATTGCATGGCTTAAACACTATATTTCACAATATATTGACTATGTTACCCTTCGATGTGGGACCCATTTTGTTTTTTCTTTTCTTTTTTTCTTCCACTTTCCTTTTTCTTGTTCTTACTTGCATTGAAGTGTATTGCAGATTTCTTTATCTTTCTCGTTTGAGATCTCTATGCATATCAACGAATAGGTTTCAAGCGGATCGCCTTTATAATTAGAATATCTCGATGACTTCCATAATTACTCGGTTGGAGTGATATGAGAAATCCATTCGTGATTTTTAGAATGCGAATGAGAAGTCATTTTTGCTACGAATGTTTATGAATTCAGTCGAATATCTCATTGCTCGAATTTACCAGAATTAACAGCTCTTTGAGATTACTCATCTAGATTTAAAAAAAAAATAACCAGATCATGAAAGCATCAAAGACTATATCAACAAAATCATTCTAGAAATAGTCTCGTTCACGTTAAGAATACGACTTCTCATCTCTAGTAATTATTGAATAATTCAAAAATAATATGTTTGGAGTTGATACAATTATTTTACCGCATTGGTTGATTTTTTTTCTTGTCGTTCATCCTCAGATTAGGGGAGGCGGCGTCATCCTCAGGGTCGGGAGTCCATAATAAACAAAACCACAAAAAAAGAGAAGTGGAAGAAAAATAAGAAACAAATAAAATAGAACCTAAATGGGCCCCACATTTGAGTCTTTGCTGATATATAATTCTAAAGGAGGAAAAAGCAAGGTAGTACATTATGAAAAGGAGTGTTTAAGCCAAATTGGGAGTGGAAAAAGCGCGACCCTTAGCAAAATCGATGACACGGACGCTAGATTACAAGTGTTTGTTACAATTTATTCACTTGATAATATATGACACCAAATAATTGCCATATTAAAAACTATAGATGAAAACAGAATTACGCGCGAGAGATGGGGTCCACTGCAGTTGCCATAGCACACACTCAAGTTCTAGCGTCCAGCGACAGCGCATGCTCAAGTTCTAGCTTCCAACAACCATGGATAATCAAGGTCAGGTTCGTGGTCGCGAGCGACGGCCATGATCGCAAGATTTTACGGGTCGCGAAGCTCGCAATGGCCATGTCTACTAGATCTTTTCGAGCCAGGAAGCTTGAGGACAAGCCATGGCAACTTGAGATTCAAGCCACGAAGCTCGAGGCCATGGTTGCTTCATCTCTGTTCTCAATCATGGTGGCTCAATTGGTAATCGTGTGAATAGTTTCAGAATCGCAAGTTTTGTGGTGTTGTGAATATTTTGTTGGTTTTCTTCGCGTTAGTAACTTTTCTTATTTTTTGTTGCGGAAAAACGTCAAGAGATGCGCAAATTCAAGCGTGTAATAGCAAGAATGAAAGCAAAAATAAAGAACGCATGAGACACGATATATGTGGAAAACTCAAAAAGGGAAAAACCACGGAGAGAGAGAGGTGTTTCACTATCTTCAATAACGAGTACAAGCGTACAATCAAAGATCGAAAGATCTGACAAGAAGAAAGTGAAAACAAAGGATTTCGGGGCAGAAGCTAAAGTAAGCCTCATTATGAGATATCCAAGATATCTTTTTTTATAACCCCCATCTAAGAAACCCTAAAACAAAGTGAATGGTCCAAAATAACCTTATCACAAATTTGGAGGTCAGAATATAACAAATCTCCACATTGACTTCAAATCTCCAGAAGAGCATTTCACCAGACGCCACAAGACCTCTCTCCCTCATCTTCAAGAGTGACCACACAAGGCCACCCGCCAAACGGCAGAATTAACGACGCACACCCCTAAGCCTACGTGAGCATACTCGATGTAGGAAACAAGGGATGAACCGCCATCAACACCACCTAAGCAACTCAAATGGTGAGAACCAAATCCAAACAATGCTTGAACTTGCTCAAAGGAATTGGTTAAGTCAACATATCTGTTGGATTATTCGCTGTAGGTACTTTCTTCACTGTTACTGTACCTTTAGCAACCTCGTCACGCACAAAATGATAACGAATATCGATGTGTTTCGTTCTCTCGTGATACATCGCGTTCTTGGTCAACTGAATCGCACTTTGGTTATCGCAAAAGATAATGGAGGCTCCCTCCTGCTTCACGCCAAGTTCTGTACCCAAACGTTTCAATCAAAGAGCTTCCTTTGCTGCTTCCGTTGCTGCCATGTACTCTGCTTCGGTGGTAGATAAAGCAATTGTATCTTGTAAAGTTGCTCTCCAACTAACTGCGGAACCACCAAGCATAAAAACATAACCTGTCAAAGATCTCCTTTTATCGAGATCACATGCATAGTCAGAATCAACGGAGCCAACAACTGAATGCCCTGTATCACAACCTCTATCAAAGACCAAACCAACATCTGAGGTACCCTAGATATATCGAAGAATCCACTTCACTGCTTGCTAGTGAGCTTTATTCGGATTTGCCATATACCTGCTCACAACACTAACTGCCTGGAAAATGTCTGGACGAGTGCACACCATAGCATACATAAGACTACCTACAGCACTAGAATATGGAACTCGAGATATTTCATCTTCTTCTTCTTTGGTTTTAGGTGACAAAGAAGCATGAAGTCTAAAGTGGGATGCCAAAGGAGTACTTACCGGTTTAGCATTCTTCATACTAAAACGTTCAAGCATTTTCTCAATATACCCCTTTTGTGAAAGGTATAACTTCCCAACCTATATATCTCTTTGAATTTCCATACCTAGAATTTTCTTGGCAGCTCCAAGATCTTTCATCTCAAATTCCCTGCTAAGTTGCTTCTTTAATAACTGTATCTCTAACATGTCCTTCGCTGCAATAAGCATGTCATCCACATACAATAGCAAATAAACAAAAGAACCATCACGCAACTTTTTTATAGTACACACAACTATCATGGGAACTTCGCGAATAGTCATGACTTAACATAAAGCTATCAAACCTCTTGTACCATTGTCGTGGAGATTGCTTGAGACCATACAGAGAGCGTTTCAACTTGCAAACATGATCTTTTTTACCCTAAACAATGAATCCCTCGGGTTGAGACATATAAATTGTCTCATCAAGGTCGCCATGCAGAAAAGCAGTCTTGACATCAAGTTGCTCAAGTTCTAGATCATAAAGGGCCACTAAAGTGAGCAACACACGAATGGAACTATGTTTCACAACTGGAGAGAACACTTCATTGAAGTCGATCCCTAAGCCCTTCGCTATCAAACGTGCCTTGAATCTTTCATCTTCAACCCATGGAATTCCCTCTTTTCTTTTAAAAATCCACTTGCATCCAACTGCTCTTTTGCCCTTAGGCAATTTCACAAGATCCCAAGTTTGGTTGTTATGAAGAGACTCCATTTCTTCATTCATCGCAACAATCCACTTCTTAGATTTAGAATAAATAGTAGCTTCACGAAATGTAGAAGGTTCTTCAATACCAAGCTCTTCAGCAATTGTAAGAGCATATGCTACCAAGTCAGCAAAATCATACCTTTGAGGAGGCTTAATTTATCTTTTAACTCTCCCTGCAGCCAAATTATGAGGTTGTTCAACTTCTTCTTTAATCAAATCTGAGTCTTGTTGCTCACTGTCACTTTCTAGCTGAATAAGAATGTCTTTAGAGGTTCTTTGTGGATACTTTACACTAAACTCCACCTCTTTCGCTATATTCTCTTCTTGAATATTTGTAAACTCAACAACTTTTCTTTGATCAAGCATAGAACTTTCATCAAAAGTAACATCCCCACTGATTATAAACTTTGGTGACTGAGGATCAGAACACCACAATCTATATATCTTAACTCCATCTGCATAACCAACAAAAATACCTTTCTTGACTATAGGTTCAAGCTTACCATCTTTTACATGATAATAAGCGGGACATCCAAATACTTTCAATACAGAATAATCATAAGGTTTACCAGACCATACCTCGTTTGGAGTCTTACAGTCAATTGCGGTAGAAGGAGAACAATTCACCAAATAACATGCCGTGTTCATAGCTTCAGCCCAAAAATCTTTATCAAGTCCAGCATTAGAAAGCATACATCTAGCTCTTTCTAAAAGTGTTCGGTTCATTCGCTCCGCCACCCCATTCTGTTGAGGCGTATACCTGACTGTTCGATGTCGAACAATCCCTGAATCTTCACAGTACTTATTAAAATCACCTCCGCAAAACTCAAGACTATTGTCTGTTCTGAGGCGCTTTATCTTCTTACCAGTTTGATTTTCAATCAATATCTTCCACTTCTTGAACGTATCAAAGACGTCACTTTTACGCTTCAAGAAATAAACCCAGTCTTTTCTAGAAAAGTTATCAATAAATGTCAGAAGATAAATCGCACCACCTTTAGATGTAACCTGTGCAGGTCCCCACAAATCGGAGTGAATATAATCAACTGTGCCCTTCGTCGAGTGCACCACAGTACTGAAATTAACTCTGCGCTATTTCCCGTAAACACAATGCTCACAAAAATCAAGGGGAACTGTATGCTCCACATAGAGTAAACCACGCTTATTCAGCATAGTCATTCCTCTTTCGCTCATGTGACCCAACCGCATGTGCCACAACCTTGATTTATCAGAATCTAAAGATGATGATATATTTAAAGATCCCATAACAGTACTTCTCTGTAAGACATAAAGACTATTCTTCTTGTTACTTCTCATCATAATCAAGGAGCCCTTTGAAATTTTCAAAACTCCACCTCCACCAGTATGCATGCATCCAGTAGAATCCAAACTGCTCAAAGAAATAAGGTTCTTCTTCAAATCTGGGATATGCCTAACATCTGTCAAAGTTCTTACTACATTGTCATAACATTTGATCCGCACTGTACCAATACCCACAATCCTGCAAACTGCATTGTTACCCATCAAAACTGAACCACCAGTGACTTTCTCATATGTGTGGAACCAATCTCTATTTGGGCACATATGGTATGAACAAGCCGAATCCAAAATCCATTTGTCGTCTACACGAAAATTCGAAGACAAAATAGTGAGAACATTAACTGCATTAGCAGACACATTATCCTTTACCAGACTAGCCGAATTAGAACTGTCCATTGAATTTTTCCCCTTAGCTTTGAGTAAAAGACACTCAGTTTTATAGTGTCCGAACTTGTGACAATAGTAACATTCAACTTTTTTCTTATCCTGGCCTGATCTAGATTTCGAACGCCCTTTATTATTACCGCGTCTATCCCGATGATTCGACCTTCCTAACAACTAAGCCATCTGCTTTATCTGCGCTACTACTTGCATTCAACTCTGTACGCATCTCCGCGGAATTCAGCGAGACCTTCACATCCTCAAGAGTTATGGATTCTCTTCCATACAACATAGAATTCACAAAATTTTCATACGAGCTCGGTAGTGAGCATAACACAATTAGGGCTTGATCCTCATCATCTAACTTCAAATCTAGATTTTTCATATCCATAACAATTTTATTAAATTCATTTAGATGTTCTTGGATATGAGTACTTTCTTGTATCTTTAATATATAAAGACGCTGCTTCAAGAATAACCTCGTGGTAAGAGATTTCTTCATATATAGACTCTCTAACTTTTGCCATAATCCTGATGACGTTTCTTCATCAGCAACTTCACGAAGCACCTTGTCAGACAACGACAATTGGATGGTGCTATGCGCCCTCTCTTCCATCTCCTCGATCTCTGCCGTCGTCATGTCGACAGGATATTTCCCATCCAAGGCTCTAACCGAACCTTCCCGACACAGCAAAGCTTTCATCTTTATCCTCCATAGCCCGAAACTGTTTTGGTCATCGAAGGGTGCCACTTCAAACTTGATAGATGTCATCTTGAACAAAAGATCGAAATTTATTCACTCTGATACCAATTTGTTACGAAAAAACGCCAAGAGATGCCCAAATTCACGTGCGTAATAGTAAGGATGAAAGCAAAAATAAAGAACGCACGAGACACGATATACGTAGAAAACCCAAAACGGGAAAAACTACTGGAAAAGAGAGGGGTTTCACTATCTTCAATAACGAGTACAAGCGTACAATCAAAGATCGAAAGATCTGACAAGAAGAAAGTGAAAACAAAGGGTTTCGGGGCATAAGCTAAAGTAAGCCTCATTATGAGATATCTAAGATATCCTTTTTTTATAGCCCCCATCTAAAAAACCCTAAAACAAAGTGAATGACCCAAAATAACATTATCATAAATTTGGAATTCAGAATATAACATTTTTATTGTATAAGAAATTTCACTCTCATCCCAGCAAATGATAGGAAATTGCTTTCATGACAGTCTGACAGTATCGCTAGTTACTTCCGACTATAGATTCGCACACCATCACAGCGTATTTTGCATAAAGTACTCATTAATTAAAAAATCGTAGGGCAAAAAATAATGACAGTACTGTTAGAATGTCAGGTTAGCAGCTCTTTAATGTTAGGATTGACACACAATCGCATCAAAGTAAAATGAGCAAGAAAGAGAAAATTGAGACACGAGATTTTATCATGGTTCACTCTTAAACTAGGTCTATGCAACAGAGGATTCCACTATAATTAACACATCGCTCCTCTCGTTACATCACTCAATTACAAGTGAAAAAAGTATATATAGTAGTAGCTATTCATGAGCCCAAACCCAAGCCCAAATTACTAATGAAAAATTACGGGTTTAAAGCGTAAAAACCCGCTGGTGTCCAGGAGGCCTTTCCCCCTTGAGACCCCCGCCGGGGCGGCTCTCTCGGATCCCTACCCGCTCAGCTTAGAGCAAGACCTACGTGCTTTCCTGTCGTGTGGAAGTGTGAACCACATCCCAACACACGATATCTTTTCTTCGAAACCACAACCCACCCACCTACCCAAATAGGAAAAAATGGCTAAATAATTTAACCGATTTCTTTGGAAAGTTGAAAGGCAGGGAAGTTAGATAATTTTTTGCTTACGTCAATGGACATTGTCACATCTGGGCATGACATTATCGTAAGTCTTTATTGTAGATATGTCCAATTGATGAAGAACAGTCCTAGGGAAATTCTACAAATATGCGTGAACTTTGTTAACTAGCCTCCATTTTTTTTCATTCAAAAATAACTTTTAGGAAAATATTTTCTTGAATGTCTGGGCATTAATTTCATGAAAAATAAACTAGTCAAGAAATAGATTTTACATCAATGAAAAATATACATTGAAAAGTGGAGAAAATAATTTCTTCTAAAAAAAACGAAACCATTTTCCTCCTCTTTCTTTCACAAATACCAATCACTTTCTCCTTCGAGCTCTCTTTTCAACTATTTTTATTGTTATTTCTGCTTTCTTTATTATTTTTATTTTATTTTCTTATTTAGGTAAATATCAAAATTTTAATTGTTTTTATTTTTATTTTTCTTCTTCTTCAGCCAATCGCTGGCCATGCAACGGCCAACAATTGACCATAGGTAGCTTGGAAAATCGCCGATCGGGCGAGCCTCGAGCTTGCCGATCTTTGGCAAGGTTGGAACCTCACCATTTTTGGGTGAGCTTCAAGCTCGTCGCTTGCCTGTGGCAATTGCCGTCTGTCACCGTGGTTGGCGACCGGCCAAAGAAGAAGGATAAAGAAAGAAATATAAAATTAAAAATAAAAAAGAAAATTTAAATAAAAATGTTAATCTATTTACAAGAAAACAAAAAATAAAAAATTAAATGGAGTGCATGGAGGAATCTGATTTTCCATACTAAATGATGCAAAATATCTTTTAGTTCATTTTCAAGTTTCATCTAAACAGTGAAAAATATTGTGATTTTCCTAGAAAATGACTTCTTGAAAAACATTTTCCGGAAATAGAAAGGAACAAAGGTTTAAAAGTAACGATGATATGAACAAATTTCTTTCCAACTTCGTTAACACTTTCTGATGATTATTAGGAATGGTTTTTAAGTTGGGAGGACTGGTATTTTTAGTGCTGCAGGCCTTGAGATTTTTTAAAGATATTTTTGGTAAATTTATTTATTAATAATTTATTCTATTATAAAGGGTTTGAGAGATCGAACTCTACAAATAGGATGATAATCACGAGTAGGTAAAAGCACAATAGTGAAGCCAACTTAGGAGAAAAAATGAAGATTGAACTAGAGAGCAAGAAGTTGATCAAACTCTCGGCTCCAACAGTTGACCACCTTCGCAAGCTAAAAATCTTTCTCATTGATCAGCTTCAACCTCCAGGTTATGTCGGTGTAGTTTTCTTCTACTCATCCAAAAACGATGTACATGACTCTTCATTCCTACCTACTAGCGAAAGATTTCAGTAGCTAGAGAAAGCGCTCGCGGAGACCCTAACCTTCTTTTACCCTCTCCCCGGTCGGTATGTCGAAGAGAAGTGCCTGGCCGAATGTGACGGCCACGGCCAAGGGGTGGAGTTCTTGGAAGCCAAAGCTGATGGCACACTTGATCAATTTCTCCACGGAGAAATTGGCTACGATGATGTCCTCAGTTGACGCAGCGTTCAGCGAAGATAACAAGCAAATACTTGCTTTAAGAGAGAAATATCGAAAATTCAATATTAATAATGTCAAAATATATCTTCTGAAAACGCTATAAAACACCTCATATAGGGTTTCAATCCTAAACCTAACTATGTGAGGATTTAAAACACCAAACCCAAAATTAGAAAATTGCCACTAATAATAAAATTTAATCCGAAAAATAATAAAAAAATTGAAAAATCCATCTAAACGATCCTGAATTGCCGAAATCCATCGCAGTTCATAGTCGTGAATATTGATCAGCACGCCGTTTCACTTCAATCGACCAAATTTGAACTCAATCCGATGTCGTCGACCGAGTCCGCTGGCTCTAGAGATTGGATTTTCGCCGGTCCAAAAACGCAACTAAGAGACTCCACATCATTCTCCTCCACTTGAGAAGAACTCACCCTCGAGTTAGAATCAGAATCTGGATACAACGACTCAGTGGACTCACGAAACAATGACAAATCAATAACATTGAAGGTGTTGGATATGCCCATGCTCTATGGAAGGTCGATAACATAGGGATTATCATTGATCTTCCTGCTGATAGTGTAAGGCCCGTATTCTTTTGCTACAATTTGTTACAAGAGCCAGCTGGTAACTGCTCTTTACGAAGAAATACTAGGACTTAATCGCCCACTGCAAATAACTGCTTTCGCCTATGTTTATCTATTGCAGACTTGTACTTCTGATTAGCCGCTTCCAACTTCTGCTTCACTTCTTGATGCACTTCTACACTCTGCTTAGCCATATGATTCACAGTAACACTCTTGTCTGCTTGCTTGGGCAACTGAATCAAATCTAGAGTATATTGCGTCGCCTTTGTATAAATAACAGAAAAAGGCGACCTGCTAGTAGAACTATGAACTGCGTTATTATAAGCAAAATCTGCTTGCGATAAAGCAATATCCGACTACTTTGGTTTATCTCCACAGATGCTTCGAATCAAGTTGCCCAGAGTTCAATTCATCACCTCTGTCTGACCATCAGTCTACGGATGAGCTGTGCTACTAAAATTCAAAGATGAATCAAACGATTTCCATAAAGTTAGCCAAAAATGCCCCAGAAATGTACTATCCCTATATAAAGTAATAGACTTTGGCACTCTATGCAAACGAACTACTTTTTTGAAAAATAATCTGGCCACACTTACAGTATCAGAAGTCTTCCTACAAGGAATAAAGTGTGCAATCTTGGAAAATATGTCAACCACAACAAAAATAGAATCCACGCCTCTTTGGGTTTGTGGCAATCCAAGCACAAAATTCATGGACAGATCTTCCCAAATATTATGAGGAATAGGTAAAGACATATACAGACTTGTATTTTCATATTGCCCCTTAGCAGTTTGGCAAACGTAACACTTTTGCACATACTTGCTAACATCCCTACGCATTTGGGGCTAGTAAAATCGCTCCTTGACTGCAGCAATGTGCAGCAATCCCACCATCATGCAAATCACGAATTACCTTCTCTTGTAATGATGTCCGAGGAAGGTAAAGCTGATTGGCACGAAATAAAAATCCATCCTGCACAGGTTGACCAACAGCACATGACTCCTAAATCTGCCCAAAGTCATCGTCATCTGCATATCAGTCTTTTAGTTTTTCAAACTGCAGAATGTCTTGGCTTAAAGTAATCAATAAACCAGCTCTCCAGTTCAGCGTATCAGCTACCACATTATGCACACCTGACTTGTGATGTAAACTGAAAGGAAACTTCTGTAAGAATTGACACTAACGCGCATGCACATCTTTACTAATCATCTTCTAGCTATTCAGATACTTCAAAGCATCATGATCAGAATAAAGGACGAATTGTTTCTCAATCAGATAATGCTCCCACATCTTTTAAGCCCTTACGACAGAATATAATTCTATAACATAAGTGCTCCACTTCTATCTCGCTTTGCTAAGCTTCTTGCTAAAATAGAAAATTGGCCTGCGTTCTTGAGATAAAACAACTCATATACCCACTCCACTAGCATCACAATCTACTACAAACAGCTTATCAAAATTAGATAAAGTCAAAATAGAAGCAATATGTCGCGACCCTCTCTCAGAGGAGCGGGCTAATGGGCCGCCCAATCTATGCCTGATCGGACCCGGGCCTCTCCCAAGGTCCATTACATAAATCACAACGGCTGGATATACGTAGTCGACCTTCGGTGTGGTCTAGTGACATGTGATATATGTACATACCAAGGAGTCGCCACCAATCGTTTCTTGGAGGGTACGATCGGAAACCCCATCGAATAGTTGGGAGCTGTCTATTCGATCCTGCGGAAACCAGAGAAGTGGGTTCGGGGACTTAGTTACGCCAACTGCTAGAGTTAACGCCCTTTCCGTACCTAAGCTGAATGGTTTATCTGATCCTAGGATTTTATACAGGCGAGTGGGGTACAGATCCTAAATCTAGGAATTCATGCAAATGGGAATGACTACCCTATCACTAACAATCAATGAAAATAAATGCGCAAATCAAGGATCCATAACATGCGGATAAATCACATGAAATCAGCATTGCATCCCTAATGAGGCCCTATTAGCCTAGAGAAGTCTTAATCAAGGCTTAGGAGTGTTTTTGACATGATTCGCCCATGAGGGGCAAAATCGTAATTTTGAACAATTCGGGGACAATTCGCCTCGAAAGGGCAAATTTGTCATTTTAGATGAATTGGGAAGTCAAAAGACGAGGGAAATAGGATTGGCCATCAATCCAATCCATTTCCTATTTTTCGGGAATTTTCAGGATTTTTCTGGAATTTAAAATTGATTTTACCCTTGGAGGGGTAAAATCGTCATTTTGGACAAAGATGAGAACTGAAAATCTCAAGTATTAGGGTTAGTCACCCACCTGACCCAAACCCTAACTGTAAGCAATTTTCAGAACTCGATTGAGACAAGAAAGACGATTTTCCCATTGAGGGGCAAAATTGTCATTTTGAGGAAAGAGACTAGACTCGAAAACCCAAGCCTAATAAGTGGTCGCCTACTCGACCCTAATTCTTACCTTGGCATTATCGGCCTTACCTCGCATATATGGCAGAGGCGACTTACCCCTAAAGGGTAATATCGTCAAGTCTCGGAAGAACGGATAATAAACCCCAAAATAGGGTTGACCAGTTGTCTATGGTCGATCCTCGATTTTTGGGGGGTTTCTGGAGTGTTTAAAATTTTTCCATAATTTTTCCACCATTTTTTGGAATTTTCTGGAATTTTTTGGAATTTTTTTGGATTTTCTAGGATTTTTCTGATTTTTTTTTATTTTTTTAAATCATTTTCCGATTTTTTATTTAAAAAAGAAATATTTCGGACCGGGTCGACCCGACCCACTCGGGCCGGAACCCGGCCCAGACCCGGATTCGCGAAACCAAACACGCCAAAACGACGCCGTTTCCCATTTTTTATTTTTCTGATTATTCGGCTTTGATCTGACGGTCCCTAATGGACCACGTGGCTAATCCATGATCTTTGGATTGACCTACCAAATCCTACGGTTCAGATTGATTGAAGACTTGACCAGGGCCGCCCGATCTAATTACTTAAAACTACGGCCATGATTAGAACATGGGACTTGATCTGGACCGTCCATTCTCATTAACCAAAAACGACGTCGCCTGACCATTCACCTAAACGGCACCGTTTCTGTTCTGATTGATTTTTCGATTAAAACTTTTTTGGGATAATCCTAATTTCTAACCGAACGGCCACCATTTATTAGACTCGATTAATCTGAGCCGTTGGATCTACCTATTCGAATAACAAACCCCCCAACGGCCTGCTGACTAATCATACACATGGACCAATGGCCGAACGCCAACTAGGAGTTTGACCCGCTGACCATGACACGTCACCTTCGTCTTCAACCTCCCGACTCTGAGGGAGCGAATGGCTATGCTTCTCCGGCGACGATCCGACGGTGGATTCTTGATGGAATCATGCAAGACCAATGGAAATCGACTCGCGATCGATTCTAGTTTAACATATCAGAGAATCGAAGCATCCTATTCACATAATTAAGAACATCGTGCGAACTGCCGAGTACGGCCATGGAAGCTCAATCACACAGGTCACGCGAAATCAGATCAATTCATTCACAGATAGACATGGCAGGAGATGCAGAAGACTTACCTCGGGCTTCGATTGAGCCCGCGCGGCCTAGATTGGGCTAGGCAAGTATGAACAGTAGTCGGCTATGGAGGCTAAGTTCGAAGACTCGATTCGAGTTGTTCAGATAAAATCGATGCAAAATCAGAATACGGGTATGGTCAGTGATGTTCAGAGAACAAGACGCACACACTAAATGCAAGAATCATAGTCGAAAATCAAATCCGCCATTGAAGCTCAGTATAAGAGTTGAAACTCTGTCTCACCTGTTTTCGTGAGTTCCACGTGCGCGGGCGACGGCGATCGACTCCGGGGACTTTGGATGACCTTCTAACGGCCTCGTGGAGCTTTGGTTTAGCCGGGGAAGGCCCAATCGGCGCTCTGCAATTCGAGCTCAAATTCTCGACGACGGGGGTCGGAGAACGAGCTCTGCCTTGCCTTCCCTCTCTCTCCTGCAATTCGGTTCTCTTTTCCTCAACTGAATCTACCCTCCTCTTCAACAGAAAGCGATCACGAGCTTATATAGCTCTTGGGAATTTTGGCGCCGAAATGGGGGTGGTGTAACGGCCTCAATTGCACGTGAGGCCACGTGCATTTAGGTCCAAACGGCGTCGGGGAGACTGGGGATTCCGTTTAGCTTCGGTTGGTCCTTCGGCGGGTCTCATTTCGTACGAATTTGGCATGGGTTTGAGCTGTGTTGGCTTTCGTTGACTTTTTGCAGCTTCCAAATTTGACCGGCCAGTTCCCTTTTATTCCGGCGACGTCGAGCGGTGCCGCCGATGTTAATCGACAAATAGGAGTATGGGAAACAATACGCCCACCATTGCGTGCTCAATCATCCACGAATTGGTCTTCGATTTGAGGATCGAAATCACTCTCAGAACTATTCATCTGCGTGTAGGCTTAAGGAGGAAGACGATACTGTTCTGGACCGGTTGACCGGTCTGACTGGCGGTCGGACCGGTTTGAACCGGTCCCGACTTGGAATTTTCCAAATTATACCCAAATTAACAGGAAATTTTTGCAATTGAACCTCAGAATCGAATCGAGGGCATGGATTTTATCTACAAATGCGGTTTTGCCCAAAATTTCATATCAATTTCAACAAAACCCCCAAATTTCCATTTAATTGGAAATTGGGGATCGTGTAATTGAGGGTTCTAATGACCAAATTGGGCCAAATCACCCATGCCAATTGATTTAAAACGGTGAAATCCATTGGGTAGCATGTTCAATTTGTAATGATAGCCTCTGAATTGAAAGTAATTTCAATTATATTTAAATTTGAGGACTAAAAATGCAAATAAGTTTGCAATTGAGCAACTTGTTCGAACAATTAGGTCAAATTGAAATCTGGGACAGTTAGATTGAATGTCAAGATCCTAAGAAATGCTAGAATTGCAAATTAAAAGACTCAATTGGTATTTTTTTCACAAATTCAATAGCATGGGTTACAAAGGAACACCTATAATTGAATCTAATTTTGAACTTTTTGTGAGGTCAAAAATACAAGGGATTAAAAATAAAAATATTAGCTATTTTTTTATATTTTTGTGACCTCAAATGCTATTTTTTCTGATTTTTTGAGTATTTTTCTATTTTCTAAAAAATATCAAAAATGTGAAAAATATGAAAAATTATTTTTTGGTCAAGAATGGTTCCCTGGGCTTGGCCAAGGCCACCAAAGTTGATTTTGTAATTTTTTTACTTTTTATGAATTTGTTGTGATTTTTCAAAAATAAAACTAAAAAAGACTAGGTCAAAAATCAGGTGTCAACAGCTGCCCCTCTTTCTTGCCTTGCTGGTGAACGCTCTGCTTGTTCTGCTTTGGCTAATGTGGGAGAGAAACGGGATAGAGATGCTCACCTGTTGCTTACTTGTTGATCACCTGCCTGATGCTCGTGTGGCATACGCAGTGTATAGCGAGTTCAAGTGAATACCTAGGGACTCGTCTTTTGAATACCCTAGGGCGGTTAAACTCTAGCCTGTATGGTAGGCCATACCAGAATGTGATTCCTATACTTGACAGGAACCTGTGAATGACGCACCCAGTCTCTTAGGGATTGTCAGAAGTTTTGATCCGTATGGTGGATCAGACCATGAATAGGACTCATCTCTGCTAGGAACCTATGGATGACGCACCCAGTCTCTTAGGGATTGCCGAACATTTTGATCCTTCAGGGGGATCAGGCCGAGAATAGGACTCCTCTCTACTAGGAACCTATGGATGACGCACCCAGTCTCTTAGGGATTGTCGAACATTTTGATCCTTCAAGGGGATCAGGCCGAGAATAGGACTCCTCTCTGCTAGGAACCTATGGATGACGCACCCAGTCTCTTAGGGATTGTCGAATATTTTGATCCTATATTCTAAGGAATTAACTAGGATCTATACAAGTGAGGTGTGCCTAACCCTTAGACTTCACCACAAGAGCTATTCTGGACTTAGGGGTTACCTAGAACCTCACAGAAAGCTGATTCTGAAAATTGTCCTTTCGACACGCGATGCGTTATTCTGGGATTTGGGGATTCCAAGCATCCTGCAGAAAACTTAAACCTGCAAAAACTTTGATAAGATTCTTCTGGGATCTAGGGGCTACCTGAGATCTCGCAGAAAGACTATCTTGAATATTGTCCTTTCGACATTGAAGGTGACATTTTGGGATCTGGGAGTTCCAGGTATCCTGCAGAAAGTTCCAACCTGTAACATTGGAATCTCACACAGGGAGATAGTTTCAAACATTGTCCTTTTGACATGGGAGGTGACATTCTCGGATCTGGGGACTCCAGGTATCCTGCAGAAAGATCAAACATACAATACTGGAATCTCACACAGGGAAATAATTTCAAACATTGTCCTTTTGAAATGGGAGGTGACATTCTGGGATCTGGGGACTCCAAGTATCCTGCAGAAAGATCAAACCTACAAAATTGTTCATAAGAATGTGTTTTCCTGAGATATGAAATTACTAGGGATCTTGCAGGAAAATAAACTTGAAAGCTCTTCTTCACAGAGCAAGGCATCCTTCTAGAATCTGGGGTTACCATGATTCCTATAGAAGTTTAACTAAGAACAATAGCATTCTAGGATTTGGGGTTACCAAGAATCTGTCAGAAGCTCAGGCATATAAACTCTCATTCTTAGAGAAATGTGTCATTCTGGGACTTGGGGCTACCACGAGTCCAAGAGAGGTACAAGCCATTTTTAGGAGCCGAAGTCATCAAGAATCTTGCAGAAGCTCCAATCTGAAAATTTTCTCATTAAGGGCACATCAATGGTCTTTAAGTGATATCTAATGTCAAACTGACAGCACTTTATGACTTATATCATAGTCATGCAAAAATTTCAATGAATGCATTATGATGATGGAGGTTATCCAAAACACCTTGCAATATACGGAAGTGATAAAAAAATTCCTTGTGGGGAAAGTTTGAATCAAACAATCTGAAATTACCAAAAGAGTTTGGTTAAAATGTTCAAGAGAGTATTCTCATCAAAGAGGACTTCTGACCGTTTTGAGATAATGGTCTTTTATCAAGAATGCACTCGAATTTCCTATCAAACCTGCGCCTAGGGTTCAGGATCATTCGCAGTGAATACACCTCGATCGATCAGGAGGACTTCCAAGGGACCGTAATGTTGGGCTTGGTCAACGGTTTTCAAAGGGGACTTGCAAGCAAGTCAAGGCTATTGAAGAGAAGTCTTCAACGTCTGCTCCAGGTTTACAAGTCAAGAAACCTGCAAAATGAGAAAGAAATAATCTTGCTCGAACTTCTTCGAGCTAAGCTTAGACATTAAACCCTATGTCAATCCAAATGCCTTAATCAGAAAAGGCTTTTCAGGGTTGTAACGTAGGTAGGATTGGGGATCAAAAAAGGCTTGTTTTTAGCTCAGAATATGTGAAGGGTTTAACATTGGTGATCACTGCAAGTTTGCCGTCGGTCTTGTTCCCTTCGGTTCAAAGAGCGTCTTTAGTGTTTGAAGTGCATTGATAGTCTTTGAAGAGCATTGTTAGTCTTCGAAGCGCACATTTGTCTTTAGAGAATATCTTTTCCATGTTGAGACGGTGTCAACATCTTGTCTATGCTTTCATCATCTGAGTGTGACATGATTTGGGAGTATCCTTCGCAGCCCAGCTCCATTGGAATTTTCTTTACAACCAGATCTCACTAGTTGCCTATACAAAGGTATCATGCCATCTTTTGGCATTTACAAGATCGAACACATGATTCACAAGTGTACAAGTATTTGGACGGGCATTGGCCTTACTTTTACCAGGCACTTTGCTTTTTCTTGATGCCCAAGATTGGATTTTTCTTTCTCTTTTTTTTTTTCATCTTTTGTCGAAATCCCACCTTTTCTTTTCTTTTGGGGACCAGAATTTTCAAATGGGTGTGCTAGATGCACAACTTGAATCTCAGCACCCCAACATTAATTCAGGAATTTTCCCCAAATCCAATATTTTGAACTCTTCTGCTCGAGAAGTGATGTCGCTTCCACCTTGGGATATGCAATGATCACCAACGGGTTTGTGAAGCGAATGTATAGGCTCAACTGAGCTGTGCAAAGGGTAAAAAGTGTATAGGATAGAGAAACGAATGCTTTTCGTCATCCTAAAGCACCTGAATTACCATAGAAGTTAAAATGACAAGCAACATACGAAGATTGATGCAAGTCTGAGCAAGAGAATTTCTAACCATTTACCTCCTGATACTGCTGGACGTACCTCCAGTTTGCCCCACTGTGGGGTGGTTCTTGACAGGGGTAAAGAATGAAACCGCCGTTCAAAAGGTTATCAATGGTCACATGTAGTGTTTATGATAGAGAAACGAACGCCTCCGTCGTCCCAATCCATGTAATCACCGCGAATAACCCCTACGTCCATGGGTCAAGGTCTCGCTATCCTTACCACTTCCACTTACCTCTCAAGTGTGTATAGGACGTGTTTAGGTTAGGTTCTCCTTCTGTCTGAGGAAACATCCTTTTGAACAATTTAAACAACTCTTGTTGGAAAATTTCATTTTGTTCTCTCCAAAACTTAACCTCTAAGGGGATTTATGATGCACAATGCATAATGCATATTTTAATCATGTTCAGATAACCTCCAAATCTAAACACGAATACCAATGACATGACTGCGAGAATTCCGCGTTTTGTTTTAGACACGAGAATTGTATGCATGCTAGATTCCAAGAAGCCTTCAAGTTCTAGCAATAGGGATTCTGACAGCCTTAAAACCTAAGAGATTGGGAAATGAATACTTACCTGCCCAGCGTGGCTATGGATCCCTGAAAAATATAAAAGGAATATGTCGGTGTATGCTCTCGAATTTCAGAAAATTAGAACGATACACCTTACCCTTGGTCATGCGCTCCAATGGGAATCCATAAATTCATGAAAATCTGACCACCATGCCGTTAGGTCTCCTTGATCATGCATTCCCATCATTTTTTGAAGTTTCCAGCTCTTCGTTTTTGCTGTCTGCTGTCTTCATCAGACATTCCTGGTATTTGCCATCGATGACCTTGTTTCCTAGAGTCCTGCAATATTGAACATATGCTAATGTATGCATGGATGCATGATATGCTTATGCAATGACTATTATGATGACTCGGCTCAATCCGAGATGAGTCATATAATCGAAATCTGATTTTATTTCAAGGGTAATACTTCTTCACAGCATCTGAGTTTACAGGGTGCCCCAGTTCTACTCCTTTGGAGTTTACAAGAATCAATGCTCCTCCCGTGAGAATCTTCTTGATAATGTAGGGACCTTCGTAATTCGGGGTGAATTTACCTCCCGGATGGATATTACTCGGCAAAGTCTTCCTAATTACCAAGTTATTTACTTCGAAATTTCTGGTCTTGACTTTTCGATTAAACGCCCTGGCTACCCTATTCTGGTAAGTTTGTCCATGACAAATGGTTTTAAGACGCTTCTCGTCTATTAAATTCAACTGTTCATATCTGTGTTTGGAATATTTTGACTCGGAGAGTTTGCCCTCTGATAAGATTCTCAAAGAGGGGACCTTAACTTCCACGGGTATGACTGCTTCCATCCCATACACCAGACTGTAGGGAGTTTCCCCTGTAGAAGTCCTGATTGATGTTCGGTAAGCCATTAAGGCGAAGGGCAACCTTTCATGCCAATCCCTGTAGTTTTCTGCTGTTTTAGCCAAGATTCTCTTGATATTTTTGTTGGCTGCCTCTACTGCCCCATTCATCTGCGGGCAGTAGGGGGATGAATTCAGATGTCGAATACCAAAGTGATCTAGTAGATCATTGACAATCTTGTTGTTCAGATTAGACCCATTATCTGTGATGATCGCTTGAGGAGTACTATACCGGGAGATGATGTCTGTTTTGACGAATCTTGCCACATTTCTTGCAGTGACATTCTTGTAGGAACTAGCTTCTACCCATTTTGTGAAGTAATCAATTGCTACCAAGATGAAGCGATGACCATTTGAAGCCACATGATTAATAGGTCCTATCATGTCTATGCCCCACATAGAGAAAGGCCAAACTTCAGACATTTGGTGTAGTTCGTTTGGGGGTGCATTAATCTTATCACCATATATTTGGCATTAGTGGCATGACCGGACATGCTGGCAGCAGTCTGATTCGATGGTCATCCAAAAATAGCCAAGCCGCATGATCTACCTGGCGAGGAGGTGGCCGTTCATGTGAGGCCCACATATACCTTCATGGATCTCTTTCATGAGAATATTTGCTTCTTTGGCATCTACGCACCTCAACAGAGTAGAGTCAAACGACCTTTTGTACAGATTTTGTCCACTAAGGAAGAATTTGCTGGTCATCTTGGTTATGTATCTCCGGTCATTTTTGATGTCGTAATACCATGGCTCTCCATCAAATTCCTCTTTGATTAGCATACAATAAGCCGGCTTTTCAGCTATGCCGATCCTTAGGGGTTCTATATCCAACCCTCCAGTTGTTTGTAACATTGAGGCCAGGGTGGCTAACGCATCTGTAAATTGATTATGAGATCTCGATAGGTACTCGAATGACACTTCTTCAAATTCAAGTGTTAATTCTTCAAGGTATTCGTGATACGGGATGAGCTTTGCATCTTTTGTCTTCTATTCTCCTTGTCTCTGTAATATGATGAGCATGGAATCTCCATAAACTTGTAATCTAGGTATCTTCATAGAAATGGCCAATTGTAGGCCTAGAATGCACGCCTCGTATTCTGAGATGTTGTTGGTGCACGGAAAGGTTATTTTTGCCGCCACAGGATAATGTTGATCATCGGGGGATATCAGTATTGCCCCAGTGCCTGCCCTTGATAGATTAACAGCACCATCGAAATACATGACCCACTTGTCCTCTGCTAAGTTCAGAATTTGACCTTCTGTCTTTATTACTTTAGAAGACTCACTGTTTGG
The DNA here is from genome assembly GCA_021437785.1 of Rhodomyrtus psidioides. Classification (NCBI taxonomy): domain Eukaryota; kingdom Viridiplantae; phylum Streptophyta; class Magnoliopsida; order Myrtales; family Myrtaceae; genus Rhodomyrtus; species Rhodomyrtus psidioides. The sequence goes on along the minus strand of JAILYB010000003.1, from coordinate 11,717,633 downwards.
CGGGTTTTCTGCCAGCATGTCAGCTATAGCTTTTCCTTTTACTGACTTCTGTGGAGAACACTTAATGTCAAATTCAGACAGCATCACTTGCCATTTTGCTAATTTCCCAATTAAAGCGGGTTTCTCCAGGAGGTATTTGACAGGATCGTTTTCTGTTATGAGCTGAATGTGGTGGTGTAGGGTATACTGCCTCAATCTACGAAGTACCCATACCGTTGCTACACATGCCCTTTCAACTGGTACATATTTTGCTTCAGATGGCGTGAATTTCTTACTTAGGTAATAGATGACTCTTTCTTTACCATCTATCGGACTTGTTTGGGCAAGTAAGGTTCCCAAAGATTCCTGTTGTATAGTCAGATATAAGGTCAATGGGTGATCAGGAATTGGTGGCACAAGTATCGGTGGAGAGATTAGATAGTGATCCTGTATAGTCAACTTCAACTTATATTTACGCAGGCGCTCAAATAATTTTCTTAACACCTGTATGTGATCCTGCCCTTTCTTGGATTTGGCGATCATGTCATCGACATATACTTCAATTTCTTTGTGGATCATATCATGAAATAATGTGACCATGGCCTTCTGATAGGTAGCCCCGGCGTTTTTTAATCCAAAGGGCATGACTTTGTAGTAAAAGTTTCCCAAGGTGTGGTAAAAGCAGTCTTTGGTTTGTCTTCTTGTTTCATGAAGATTTGGTTGTATCCTGAGAATCCATCCATGAATGAGAATAATTCATAACCTGCCGTACTATCCACCAACACATCAATGTGAGGAAGTGGAAAATCATCTTTTGGGCTCACTCTGTTCAGATCTCGGTAATCCACGCAGATCCGAACTCTACCATCCTTCTTCATGACGGGGACTATATTTGCAATCCAGTCTGAGTATGGGATAGCTTCAATGAAGCCTACCCTGAGAAGTTTCATGACTTCTTCCTTAATTTTGTCTTCCAACTCGGCCTTCATCCTTCTGCTGCCTTGCTTGACAGGTTTGATACTGGGATTTGTGGGTAATGCATGCTCCACAATCTTAGGATCTAGGCCTGGCATATCAGCATAAGACTATGCGAAGATGTCTTGATATTCTTTCAGTAATTTAGTGAACTCGAGCCTCTCATTTTCGGGACAAATGTCCGCCGATCTTGACCTCTTTGATATTCACGGCGTCTCCCAAATTAATAATGATTGGTTCTTCTGACGTAGGAGGCTTTGATTCCTCAAAGACATTCCAATCTCTGCGGATAGACGCATAGCCCTCGTCTTCGTCTTCCTCGATGCTATAAGAATGGTTAATGGAGAAATCTGAATCTCGTAACAACCTGGTATGCATGTTTGAGATGATATGCCTGAAATTTCATGAGTATGGTTAGCTCGTACTTCGTAAGAATGATATGCATGATCATGGAAAGTCTTTTCGAAAGAGTTTTCGAAATAGGTACAAGTATAAATGGGACTAATCCTCATGTCATTGGACATCCTGGCCCCGTGGAAATCTTTTTAAAAATTAGGAATCATACGGCAAATCAGGCCTCAAGCTTCTGTGTGGAAGACTAGTATCATCATTGGGCTGATTCGTTGTTCCATATGTCCTTAAAAAAATATGCGTAGTTTTATTGAATGCAAGATGGGCCACATTACAAGCTGCGCTATTTGGACCAACGGCCGGAGATCCAAAAGCGTTTCCCTATACGTACAATAAGGAAAGAAAATGCAATAGAATGCAGAAAGTTCTAAATGCAGTATTTAAAGACAAGGGAAGAGTCTCTTTACTCAGAGGAAGTGGCTTCATCATCCAACCATTCCATGATGACATTCACAAAGTCATCTTTGAGAAAAGGATTTGTCAGATCTGGTTCTATCGGTGAAGTGATATCCTCTTCAGACAACCATTTAGAGTGCTGGTTGAAGTGGGCATTTAAAGGATTATTGAATATTCGAAACCTGCCTTTCCAAATTGGAGAACCGATAAACGAGTCATTCGGGTTGTTTTGGCCTCCCAGGCGTCCCAGGCCTTTGCCTCAGCCTCGGCCTGTTGCCTTCGGGATAGATTCATCCACGTGATATTTCTGATACCCCAAGCACATTCTATGCGGGTTAGCTTTTAACTGCAGGGGGGCATTGATCCCTTGACTGTATTTACCCAGACCTTTTCCAGGGACAAACCCATATGCCAGTAGCATCTTAGCTTGTAAAAGATTGGCTTCTGAGATGTAGGGAGTTCTCAACCTTGTTCGGCCTGGAGTATGGACTGTTGCTACCAGTTCTAGAGAATGATAGCTTGCTTCTGTTTTAACTTCAGGTTCAACGTAGGGAATGGCACTGTTCTGGTATTTCTGGAGGTCGACTTCTCCATGTACGGTGATCACCTTCCCATCTACTACAAAGCGCACTTTTTGGTGTAAGCTCGAAGGGACGGCTCCTGCTGTATGGATCCAAGGTCTTCCTAGCAGGAATCCGAATGCACTGGGCAGATCCATTACTTGGAAGTTTATAGAGAATTTTGTCGGGCCGATGAATACGTCAAGCTCGATCTCGCCCACCACAGTCTTCTTCATTCCATCGAAAGCTCTCACAGCCGTTTTGGATGCCTTAATCGTTTCCTCATTGATTCCTAACCTTCTCAGGGTAGCCAAAGGGCAAATATTGAAGGCTGATCCATTGTCGATCAATACGTGTGACACTCTTTTCCCATTACATTGCGCGGAGATATATAAGGCCTTGTTGTGCCCTATTCCTTCCATGGGGAAGTCCTCGTTCGAGAAACTCAATTAGTCTTTTAAAAGGATCGCCCCTACAAAATCCCCTAATTGTACCTCATTAATTGTTTCAGGGACATGTACTTCGTTAAGTATCTTTAACAGTGCGTTCTTGTGCTTCTCTGAGTTGATGAATAAATCTAGCAGGGATATTTGAGCTGGCATCTTCCTCAGCTGCTCTATTACTTCAAACTCGCTGGTTTTAATGATCGATATGAGCTTTTCGGCATCTTCCTTCGAGACTTCCTTTTTTTCGGATTCGCCTTCCCTAGGGGCGTAAAATCGTCCAGACCTCATTACTGCATCTACTTCCTTCGTCCCATAGTCCCAATGAACTGCTTTAGGATTGTAGCTTTCTATCGGAGGGACTTCTATGGTTACCGTCGTCCGATAAGACGTCTCTGGTTCAGCCGTGTTGTCTTCTTCCTCTTGCGGTAATCGAATCACAACAGGCTTGACTGGGCAATCTTCCATCCTGCTCAGGATATCAAGTTCTTCCAATCTGATTACCACAGTCGTAGCGGTTTCGATCATCGACACAGTGTTGTCGAAGCCTTTTGCAAAAAGTTTTTCCACGTCCTTCGGGGTTTCTGGTTGAGAGGGATCATCCATACCTCCCCATCCGTTTGGTATGATATCCTCAATCTTTTGATAAAAGCTGGGAGGGGCTGAATATTTCACTTTGAAGTTGTATCCCCCAGAATCTTGACCAAGGTTGTCTACAATTTCGCCCTTTTCAAGCGCGTTGGCCATAAATTTGCGATCTGCTAGACTTCGTCTCTTGGCTTCCAGTTCGTCTCTTGAGAGGAATTCTTCTTCTGATTGTGCGGGATGTCCCAGGTGCTACCCTGCTCAGTTTTGATCACGAAGTGGCTTCCTTCCAAAGATAGAGAAGCTTCGACTCCTACGAATTCTTCATCGGTAATATCGGACATTATCCCCAAGCTCATCATTCTGGCGATACATAGCTTCTTTGCGTCAGCAGAGATCTCTCCTACTTTTGGGTACGACGAAGCGATTGCTAAAAAGCCGATCAGTTTAGGTACGTCCACTTTCAACTTAAGGTAGTTTTCTTCCCCTTCAGTGAATATTGCTCCTACTGCTTGATGATCCGGAAGTGGGTTTTCTTGTACATTTGGGGCCACGTTGTCAAATTTCAAGATCTGACTGTCAATCAGAGCTTGCACTTTCAGCTTAAGGATATAACAGTTATCCACATTATGTCCCCTCTCGCCCATATGGTAGACACAAGTTTGGCTCTCGTCAAAGCCAGGATACTTAACAGGGTTTGCCCTAGGCGGTTCTTTTGCCACCAGACGTTGCTCTAGAAGCATCGGGATTAACTTGGATAGAGGCCTCGGGAGCTGAGAAAATTGCTTCTGGGGTTGCCTTCTTCTAGGTTCTTGTACTTTCGGTGCCGACCAGGATGATCCGCCTTTGGCCTGATTAGAATTGCCAAACGGCTTGGGCTTGTGGGGGTCCGGTATAAATGCTATGTCGAGTCCGACTTCTCTCTCCTTTTTTAAGGGATACGGCTTCCTAGTAGAAGCTTCATGAGGCATTCTTTCTCTCAAGGCCCATTCTAGCTTTTCAGCAACCTTAATCAAGTGTGCGAATGTTTGACATCCAGAAGTGTTCAGCTTGTCGAAATACTCGTAGGGGGGCGCCTTTAGGAATAAGTCAATTAGCTCCTCCTTTGGTATTGATGGCTTTACTTGGGTAGCCAAGGCTCGCCACCTCTGGGCATATGTTATGATTAATTCACCTCTCGCCTTCGAAGTTCGTAGAAGGTCTTCTCTTGTTGGGGCTGTAGCCGTATTGAACTTATACTGTCTGAGGAAGTCCTCTGCAAGATCTTCCCACCCATCATAATCTTCTAGGTCTAGCTCAATGAACCAAGCCAGAGCGGCGCCAGCCAAACTCTCTTGGATTGTGTTCATTAATAGTGGAATATAATCCGAATAGTGCGCCATCTTGCGCAGGTAATATTTGAGGTGGGCACGGGGACAGCCTGTCCCATTGTATTTTCTTACGAACTCTGGTTCCTTATAGTCAGGAGGAGTCTCTACTTTAGCAAAAGGAGATATCTTATCGAAGCGGACTAACTCATAGCCCTGGCTGCTCAAGCATTCTTCGATCTTGGCCAATCTTTTAGCCTCTACTTCAGTTTTCACAGTCAGCTTCCCCTTCTCTTCCTTCTCGAGGTTGATAATAATAGGAGAGGCCTTTTGTTGTGATCGGTTATTTGGCTCACGGATGTCCTCCTCTGCACGTTGGGTATCTCTCGTCAACTCTTTGTCTGCTGCATCAGGTACAAAAGAAGGACCTGAGTCGTTCTGGTTATGAGCTGTTGTTTGTTTAGCTTGGGTGGCTTCCAGCATAGCCTTGATGTTGGCCATCATAGTTGCTAGGGCAGTCATCTGAGACTCCAACATGCCCACACGCGGAGTCAATTCTTGTTGCTCCATTCTTGTCTTAAGGCGAGTACGGAAACGATGTGTTGGTAATTCCGTGATGGGAGTGTACCTATTTCAAAAGGATTTCCAGTGACTATTTCTTCTGTCTTTGACAAAAAGAAGCAGCTAATTCTTTCAGTTGCATGCTTCTTGTCAGTAGATGAGAAAAAGGGCTACTTCGTGAGCCTTAGCCTCATGTAAGTAGTTCTTTTAATCATTTTCCGACAAGAATTCATGAAATTAAAATAAGCGTAATTTCTGACGATAGTTTTTATGCATTCGCAAAACATGCTCATATGTATGCTCATGTGTCCAAAATAGTATTCAACAGAAATGAGGACGTATGAGAAGGTATCACAATGTTTGCTTATTTTACACTTGACAGAATAGTCTATTCAAGTCTAGGACGTTTGAGGTCTAAGGTATCCTCATCGTCCCAATATGGATTCCCCTCTTCAGTCTGGGGCTCCTCATCCTCAGAATATGACAACGGTCCCATGTCTTCGGGTACGTACGGCTCTATTCCAGGTACGTACGGTACGATGTATTCGGGTATGTAGGGCTCGACAAGGCTTCGTCTGGTCGCTCTAAAGTGCTGAATGTATTCCGCAGTGGCTCTATGAATGTTCTCTTCGCGAGTCATGTTTTTTGGCCAACTTATTTCTTCGGCCTGAGAATTCTTCAAAGAGCGTATGATGGATGCCACCTTGGCTTCAAACTGTCTCTTCTCCTCCTCTGTGAGGGTCTTGCTCGGTATGTCAAAAGAAAAGCTACCAGGTTGTGGTGGAGAAGGGATCTCCTGTAGTGCTCCGAATTGTCGGATCACCCTCTTTGGATAGTATGCGGTAACGCCCGTGAATCCTAGCAAGGGGACTGGACCTTTGTCATCGCAAGCCAATCTGACTTTGTCCAGCGTTGGCAACCTTAGCCGCCATCGGAGTTGTTCGGGCTTTAGAACTTTAAGGAAGTTTTTCCACTCTATGAAGTTGAACTTAGGAATACGTGTATGTGTTCTGACAAAGGTTTTAAGAGGATGTGCATCAGGGCTGATTTCAGTGAAACCCACGCGGATGTGAAATTGTCTGATGTGGGATGTGAACCACAGATACAGAAGATCACTAGAAGCTCTAAAGATTCCCTTTTTATTTTTCTTGAAGCGATTTAAGGAAAGGAAGGTTTCGGCAAGGATGATGTTTGAGTAATCCCACCCACAACAGACTTGTCTGGCTATTACAGCCATGATAGGGTCGAAGGTGACAGATGAGATTGGGAACAGCACAAAGCTGAAGAAGGCCAAGACAAAGGCTCTACCAGATTTGGTTCCTTTAGCAGCAGGGAGGCGGGAAAATCGGTCTATAAGGAAAGATAGAGAGATTCATCCATAATTGCTTTTTGCATCTGCTTTGATTTCGTTTAGGCTTGTGTCAAGGAATTCAGCCACCTGACTCAGGGGTTCAAATCCCATGGGGGGTCGGATGAGCGTGTGAATGAATTCAACTCCGATGACGGCGCTGTATTCCTCGATAGTGGGAGTAATTTCCAGTCCTTCCATGCAGAATGTAGCGGTGGTAGGATCCCAATAGAGCGCCATGGCTTGGATAAAGGCAGGTGGACATTCAATCTTCAGCAGGTCTAATAGGTATCCTAGTGGTGATTCAGCATACTTCTGGCTGGCTTCGCCCATGCTATCCCACCATGATTGGAGTTCGGCCCGGGGAACTTTGAACACTTGAATATCATTCTTTCCCATCAAGTCTAAAATATGCAAATGATTTTAAAAAGTCAATCGTCAGAAATTACTTTAAATACATGATTATGCAGATGTCATGAGGTATGCATGGGCTAACTTAATTGCATAGTTCAATTGAAGAAATGGAAATTAGGACCTTTTTTAGGTCTCGAAGGCCTGACTTAAAGCCTAACTTGAATTTCAGGGAAGTGAATTATGCAATTTAGTCAGGTTCACCCAGTGACTAAGGGAAACAGTAATGTCACATTCCATTGGTTAACACACCAAATGAACAGAGTGGAATGAACTTTTATTACAATCAGGATGCCTAATGAAAGAAAGGTAAAGAGAAATTCTTCAAACAAGAAAGCCATAAAAGGCCGATGGAATGTGAGAATCTAAATCACTCTTTTCCTAGAGGTCTATCCAAATGACAGTCAGTCTGGAACTCTCCTCTAGTCAAGGGTAAGGGGGTTGTCTTCAATGCCTTGGTCACAAGGTCGTAGTTCCTCTGGCCATTCTCTGGTCCATGGTGTGATGACTTCAAGGGCCTTTTCGGGTTTCTCCTTCTTGAGTGTGATGTGTTTCGGCTTTGTCTTGGTAGCATGACGTCTTCTTTTTCCCCAAAAAGTGATCATGGGTATGTCTTCATTAGCCCGTCGTTTGGCCTTCCGACGGGCATATGCCTCCCTGGCCAACTGGTTGCGACGCTGTCTCTTTATCTCCAGATAATTCTTGAACATGTCGTCCGCTTGTCGTTTAAATATGAGGTTATCGACGTAGTAGCGGGTTTGACAATCTTCCGCATATCCTAGCTTACGTCCAGTCAGCTCTCGGCCATGCACGAATCTGGTGAAGTGTAGCCTTGTATTTGGTCCAGGGCGAGTGACTTTCCTTAGGCATACCAACTCTATCAAATTTTTAGGGAACAACGACATCCTACCCTATTATCATTGTTGTTTCAATTAGTCACTTGAGTGATTTTCATGATGCGAATGCATATGAATGTATGTAATGTATGAGTCATATTATGGAGCAGGGAATAATAAAGTACGTTGGAAATAAATGCCTTACCAACCATACTTGGGGGAATGTGAAATGTCCCCCTGTATCAATGGGCGGTTTTAGGTATACCAACCATTCATAGACATGCACATGAGACAAGTGGGTATACTCTAAAAATCAGAAACCAGGTGAGGAACCTACGGCTCAGGCTCCCACGATCCACATGAGGCAGATTCCTCCCCAATGGTACATACCCAAGAGGGCTAGATATCGCCAATGCAGATGGTAGGCGGGAACGAGTACGAAAGTCTCAAGTGCCATCAAACACAAGATCCTTTTCGCACCCTTTCCCCATCTAAGGTAACCTAAGGGTGTTTGCAGTTGGGGTTTGACCGCCAGTGTGTGCAATGTGTCGTGATCATCACAATGCAAGGTCATGCACAGCAGTTTGTATCAAAACACCGCTTCAATATGTGCTAAAATAAACATACATTCCCAACTCCAACCTGCAGGAAAAATGTCAACAATCACTCCACCCCTTATTTCTCCAATCTGCGAAAGCATCTAACACAATGGTTAGTGTACGTACCTAGAGCTGGCAAAATGGGTTGGAGACCCATATTTTAACTCACATTTATGAAAGTGGGTGAAATATGGGTCACCTTAAAATTAAGATTGGGTCATAAATGGGTATAGAAAAGAAAAGTCCAAACAAAGTGGGTTGTATTTGGGTCTTTCACAAACCCATTTTCAACCCATGCGTGCCAACCCACGTCTTCATCTCCTCTACTGGACAAATGCTTTCCCTAACACAGTAGCCGCGTAAGTTCATCTCATCTCATCAAAATCGTCACTCCGGCCACCGTCTCCGCTTGGCTCCGCCACCATCCGCTCTGCTCCGTGATCTACATCTCCTTCGACCGCCCTTCACTCACGTGACTTCTCTTCTTCTCTCTGCGTTCTATTTCTCTCTCACGACTTCTTCGCCTCCAAATCTCCCATGGACCATCGATTGAGATCTGTGGAAGATGGTGAAGAGCGCGATGAGGTAGATGGCGACGGCGAAGGCGACGATCGAGGCCTGCGATCTACCTACCTTCCGTTTGGGGGCCGCCATCATCGGATCTGATGTAGCCGCCATGGCAGTCCGAAATCTTAGCCTTCTTGAGCTTGATCCCGTTACGCCGCCCTCGGAGGCCGCCGTCAAAGGTCCCCCTCCGTCTGGGCCGAGGGAGCCACCGTCGGAGGCACGCCGTCAGAGGCAGCCGCCGTCGGCGTCCACAAACCCTAGCCTTCTCAAGCTTGGACGGCTAGGGTTTTCACTGAAAAAAAAAAGAAAAGAAAAAATAAATAAAAATAAAAAATTTGGTCGAAAATTTAAAAATATTTATTTTAATTTTTTAACTATAAAAATTATTCACAATATTTTAGTAATATATTTTTTTTTATAATTCATTAATTTTGCTAAATAAGATTAAATATGAAAGTGTTTTAGTAATGCGGGTCGGGTATGGGTTGGGTTTGGGTTGGGTCGGGTATGGGTCATTAGAACTATACTAGATAAAAATGGGTCCAAAAGAGTTAAATGGGTCAATATGGGTCGGACCATATTCGACCCGACCCAAACTCGACCCGACCCACCCGTTTGACGCCTCTATACGTACCCCACCTTCGAGAGCATCTGCAGAAAATAAGGTCAGATAAACCAAACAACTTTTTAATCGGCTTAAGTCCTCTGGTCTGCGAAACCAGAGATTCTGGTTTAGAATAAGTCCCCAGTGGAGTCGCCAGTCTGTCGCGACCCTCTCTCAGAGGAGCGGGCTAATGGGCCGCCCGATCTATGCATGATCGGACGCGAGCCTCTCCCAAGGTCCATTAACCAAATCGCAACGGCTGGATATACGTAGTCGACCTTCGGTGTGGTCTAGTGACATGTGATATGTGTACATGCCAAGGAGTCGCCACCAATCGTTTCTTGGAGGGTACGATCGGAAACCCCATCGAATAGTTGGGAGCTGTCTATTCTATTCTGCGGAAACCAGAGAAGTGGGTTCGGGGACTTAGTTACGCCAACTACTAGAGTTGACGCCCTTTCGGTACCTAAGCTGAATGGTTTATCTGATCCTAGGATTTTATACAGGCGAGTGGGGTACAGATCCTAAATCTAGGAGTTCATACAGATGGGAATGACTACCCTATCACTCACAATCAATGAAAATAAATGCGCAAATCAAGGATCCATAACATGCGGATAAATCACATGAAATCAGCATGGCATCCCTAATGAGGCCCTATTAGCCTAGAGAAGTCTTAATCAAGGCTTAGGAGTGTTTTTGACATGATTCGCCCATGAGGGGCAAAATCATAATTTTGAACAATTCGGGGACAATTCGCCTCGAAAGGGTAAATTTGTCATTTTAGATGAATTGGGAAGTCAAAAGACGGGGGAAATAGGATTGGCCATCAATCCAATCCATTTCCTATTTTTCGGGAATTTTCAGGATTTTTCTGGAATTTCAAATTGATTTTACCCTTGGAGGGGTAAAATCGTCATTTTGGACAAAGATGAGAACTGAAAATCTCAAGTATTAGGGTTAGTCACCCACCTGACCCAAACCCTAACTTTAAGCAATTTTCAGAACTCGATTGAGACAAGAAAGACGATTTTCCCATTGAGGGGCACAATTGTCATTTTGAGAAAATGGACTAGACTCGAAAACCCAAGCCTAAGAATTGGTCGCCTACTCGACCCTAATTCTTACCTTGGCATTATCGGCCTTACCTCGCATATATGGCAGAGGCGACTTACCCCTAAAGGGTAATATCGTCAAGTCTTGGAAGAACGGATAAGAAACCCCAAAAATAGGGTTGACCAGTTGTCTATGGTCGATCCTCGATTTTTGGGGGGTTTCTGGAGTGTTTAGAATTTTTCCATAATTTTTCCACCATTTTTTGGAAATTTCTGGAATTGTTTTGGATTTTCTAGGATTTTTTGGATTTTTTTTATTTTTTAAATCATTTTCCATTTTTTTATTTAAAAAAGAAATATTTCGGACCGGGTCGACCCGACCCACTCGGGCCGGAACCCGGCCCAGACCCAGATTCGCGAAACCAAACACGCCAAAACGACGCCGTTTCCCATTTTTTATTTTTCTGATTATTCGGCTTTGATCTGACGGTCCCTAATGGACCATGTGGCTAATCGACGAACTTTGGATTGACCTACCAAATCATACGGTTCAGATTGATTGAAGACTTGACCAGGGCCGCCCGATCTAATTACTTAAACCTACGGCCATGATTAGAACATGGGACTTGATCTGGACCGTCCATTCTCATTAACCCAAAACGACGTCGCCTGACCATTCACCTAAACGGCACCGTTTCTGTTCTGATTGATTTTTCGATTAAAACCTTTTTGGGATAATCCTAATTTCTAATCGAACGGCCACCATTTATTAGACTCGATTAATCTGAGCCGTTGGATCTACCTATTCGAATAACAAACCCCCCAACGGCCTGCTGACTAATCATACACGTGGACCAATGGCCGAACGCCAACTAGGAGTTTGACCTGCTGACCATGACACGTCACCTTCGTCTTCAACCTCCCGACTCTGAGGGAGCGAACGGCTATGCTTCTCCGGCGACGATCCGACGGTGGATTCTTGATGGAATCATGCAAGACCAACGGAAATCGACTCGCGATCGATTCTAGTTTAACATATCAGAAAATCGAAGCATCCTATCCACAGAATTAAGAACATCGTGCGAACTGCCGAGTACGGCCATGGAAGCTCAATCACACAGGTCACGCGAAATCAGATCAATTCATTCACAGATAGACATGGCAAGAGATGCAGAAGACTTACCTCGGGCTTCGATTGAGACCGCGCGGCCTAGATTGGGCTAGGCAAGTATGAACAGTAGTCGGCTATGGAGGCTAAGTTCGAAGACTCGATTCGAGTTGTTCAGATAAAATCGATGCAAAATCAGAATACGGGTATGGTCAGTGATGTTCAGAGAACAAGACGCACACACTAAATGCAAGAATCATAGTTGAAAATCAAATCCGCCATTGAAGCTCAGTATAAGAGTTGAAACTCTGTCTCACCTGTTTTCGTGAGTTCCATGTGCGCGGGCGACGGCGATCGACTCCGGGGACTTTGGACGACCTTCTAACGGCCTCGTGGAGCTTTGGTTTAGCCTGGGAAGGCCCAACCGGCGCTCTGCAATTCGAGCTCAAATTCTTGATGACGGGGGTCGGAGAACGAGCTCTGCCTTGCCTTCCCTCTCTCTCCTGCAATTCGGTTCTCTTTTCCTCAACTGAATCTACCCTCCTCTTCAACAGAAAGCGATCACGAGCTTATATAGCTCTTGGGAATTTTGGCGCCGAAATGGGGGTGGTGTAACGGCCTCAATTGCACGTGAGGCCATGTGCATTTAGGTCCAAACGGCGTCGGGGAGACTGGGGATTCCGTTTAGCTTCGGTTGGTCCTCCGGCGGGTCTCATTTCGTACGAATTTGGCATGGGTTTGAGCTGTGTTGGCTTTCGTTGACTTTTTACTGCTTCCAAATTTGACCGGCCAGTTCCCTTTTATTCCGGCGACGTCGAGCGGTGCCGCCGATGTTAATCGACAGATAGGAGTATGGGAAACAATACGCCCACCATTGCGTGCTCGATCATCCACGAATTGGTCTTCAATTTGAGGATCGAAATCACTCTCAGAACTGTTCATCTGCGTGTAGGGTTAAGGAGGAAGACGATACTGCTCTGGACCGATTGACCGGTCTGACCAGCGGTCGGACCGGTCTGAACCGGTCCCGACTTGAAATTTTCCAAATTATACCCAAATTAACCGAAAATTTTTGTAATTGAACCTCGAAATCGAATCTAGGGCATGGATTTTATCTAGAAATGCATGTTTGCCCAAAATTTCATATCAATTTCAACAAAACCCCCCAAATTTCCATTTAATTGGAAATTGGGGATCGTGTAATTGAGGGTTCTAATGACCAAATTGGGCCAAATCAACCATGCCAATTGATTTAAAACGGTGAAATCCATTGGGTAGCATGTTCAATTTGTAATGATAGCCCCTGAATTGAAAGTAATTTCAATTATATTCAAATTTGAGGACTAAAAATGCAAATAAGTTTGCAATTGAGCAACTTGTTCGAAAAATTAGGTCAAATTGAAATCTGGGACAGTTAGATTGAATGTCAAGATCCTAAGAAATGCTAGAATTGCAAATTAAAAGACTCAATTGGTATTTTTTTTCTCAAATTCAATAGCATGGGTTACAAAGGAACACCTATAATTGAATCCAATTTTGAAATTTTTGTGAGGTCAAAAATACAAGAGATTAAAAATAAAAATATTAGCTATTTTTTTATATTTGTTTGACCTCAAATGCTATTTTTTCTGAATTTTTGAGTATTTTTCTATTTTCTAAAAAATACCAAACATGTGAAAAATATGAAAAATTATTTTTTGGCCAAGAATGGTTCCTTGGTCTTGGCCAAGGCCACCAAAGTTGATTTTGTAATTTTTTGACTTTTTATGAATTTTTTGTGATTTTTCAAAAATAAAACTGAAAAAGATTAGGTCAAAAATCAGGTGTCAACACACTACATAATTTTTTCTTCAGAATAGAAAAACTATTCTCGGCTTCTCTCCCCACAAAAACTTGCATTTCTTCATACATTATGTAATTGGAACTGTAATAGTACTAAATTTTTTTATAAATCGCATGTAAAAAGTAGCTCACCTATGGAAACTTATAACTTCAGAAATTGTATTAGGAGTAGGCCACTCTTTAATTGCCTTCACCTTCGCCTCATCTACCTCTATTCCTTTAGCAATGATAATAAATCCCAAGAGAAGCAGCTTATTGGTTAGAAAATTGCACTTCTTAAGATTTATATTCAGTTTATTAGTCTGTAAAGCTGTCAACACCTCCCTCAAGTGCAACAAATGATCTTCCTCAGTCTTACTATAAATCAGGATATCATCAAAATAAACTACGACAAATCTGCCAATAAAAGATTTCAGAACCTGATTCATAAGCCTCATGAAGGTGCTCGGAGCATTAGAAAGCCCGAACGGCATCACCAACCACTCATACAGCCCTTCCTTTGTCTTGAAAGCTACCTTCCACTCATCCCCAAGCCGAATACGAATCTGATGGTAGCCATTCTTCAAATCCAGTTTCATAAACCACTTTGCTCCATGCAATCTATCCTGCATGTCATCCAATCTAGGAATTGGAAACTCGTAGCCCATAATTATCTTGTTGATGGCTCTGCTGTCTACGCACATTCTCTAACTCCAATATTTCTTAGGAGTTAATAAAGTAGGAGCAGCACATGGGCTCATGCTGTTCTAAAATGTGCCCTTTTTGTAATAACACCTCAACCTTTTCTTTCAGCACTTTACTCTCCTTGGGACTCATCATATAGTGTGGTAACTAGGAAGACTAGCACTAGGAATTAAGTCTATATGGTGCTGAATATCGCGCATAGGAGGTAACCCATCTGGAATCTCTTCAGGCGTCAGCTCATTAAATTCTTGCAATAAAGGTTTAATTGCTTGAGGCTGCTCCTCCACTTATAATTCAACCTCTGTCGCAATCGCTTGTTTCACTACCAACACATGAATTTGCCTGGTCTCCTTAATTTCAAATTCAAATTTCCTTGTAAGAGTAAGGAAATTATTACCTGCAGCCTGCTTTCCTTTGTTCTTTAGGGGCAGCAATGTATACTTCACCTCATCTTTCACTAGATTATATTGGTTGCTCCTCGTCGAATGCTGAGCATCCGCATCAAATTGCCACGGCCTTCCAAACAACACGTGGCATACATCCATATCTACCACGTCACAATACAACTCATCGTGATACTTATTGATGGAGAATGGAATTTTGCATCGCTCAGTCACCTGAATGCTTTTAGCTCCAGACTTAATCCATCCTAACGTATATGGGTTATGATGTTTCTCCATAGGTATCCCTAGCTTCTTTATTGCATCCTTCTCGATAATATTTTCCATACTACTACTATCAATTACTACAAAAAAGATCTTACCCAGAATGATGCACTGGGATTGGAACATCTGATGGCGTTGCGAATCATCCTCATGTTTTGGGGCTAACATCATTCTGCGCATCACACAGTTTATTTTCTCCTCTTCCTCATCTTCAAAACCTTCTTTCTCACCATCTGGTTCACAACAATATCCGTCTTCCTCCTCTTCTCTAGCAGCCACATTTACTGTCTTCCTCTGAAGGTATTCATTAGAGCGGTGCCCAGGCTGATTACACTTGTAGCACTTAATCGCCGTTGGTTTAGCATAAGGATTCGATTTCACAGTTTTCTATGATTTCGACCCCTTGTCCCTTGGCTCGTTCATAGGGCGCTTTTATATCGCCTTATCTCCCTGATTTCGCTCTGTGCTAAAGCAATTATTGAAGCCGCTCTTCTCCATGGAACTGTCTGAACTACTATCCCTATAAATTTCATAGCCTCTTTTACCCCGTTCTTGATGAATCAATTGTGTCTTCATTGCCATGTTCTTCGCTTCAGACAGATTATGCAAAAACTGCACTTCAATTTTATCTCGAATGAAGAGCTTTAACCCATTAAGATATTTGGCCACCTGTTGTCCCTTCGTTTTCGATAGATTATTTTGTTCTACCAATCTCATAAATTCTGCCGTATACTCATGTATAGTCCGATTGCCCTGCTGGCAATGTTGGTACTGCTGGAACATAATCTGCTCGTAATCGGGTGGAAGAAACTCATATTTAAGCAATCTCCTTATTCTTTGCCAAGTTCGAACCCTCTCTCTTCTTTCTCTTTCTCTCCTATTTTGTAATCTCTCTTACCATGCAAACACGCCCCCTTTTAATTTACAAGCCACTAATCGCACCCGTTTTTCATTAGGGGTCTCCATATAATCGAAGAATTTATCATTATCCGCAATTCAATCCAGAAAATAAGGTATATCATCCTTTAATTTAAAATCGTTACCTTCACGATCATCGTAACTTCGTCTTCTGTCTCTTCCATCGTATTCCCTTCGAAATCCTCCATGACAATTTCTGCTTCCATAACCAGCACGTTCTTCGTCAGGGAACTCGTTTTCCTCTTCTTTTGAGCTCATTAAAAATAGAGGGTTATTCTACTTGCGGACAGGAACATGTCTATCGATGGGGTCACCACGAGCAACATCTGCACCCGGCCTTTTGTCATGCCGCCTATTCTGGTTCACATCAACGCTGAGAGCTTCAAATCGATATGCTATCTTGTCAAATTGTTCTTCGAAACGACGAAGGCTATGATCGAATCTCTAAACCATATGTTTAATTAAACGCTGCTCCAAACGTTGCATCGCGTCATCACTAAGGATTGGGCTTTCAGTCTCCTGAACATCATCATAAAGACCACCGCCAATCGTCATAGGCTCTGATACCACCTGATGCTGCATTCAGCGAAGATAATAAGCAACTTGCTCAAGAGAGAAATCTCGAAAATTCAATATTGATAATGTCAAAAGGTATCTTCAAAAAACGCTATAAAACACCTTATATAGGGTTTCAATCATAAACCTAACCCTGCGAGGATTTAAAACATCAAACCCAAAATTACAAAATTACCACTAATAATAAAATTTAATCCGAAAAATAACAAAAAATTGAAAAATCCATCTAAATGATCCCGAATTGCTGAAATCTATTGCAGTTCACGGCCTTTGGCCGTGAGTATTGATCAGCACGCCGTTTTGCTTTAGCCTACCAAATTTGAACTCAATCCGATGTCGTCGATCGGGCTTGCCGGTTCTAGTCCCACCATCGTTTCACGTCCCGATTGGATTTTCGCTAGTGTAATCAGTCCAAAAACGCATTACTAAGAGACAACACATCATCAGTCATTTGGCAACTCAACCTCATCAGATGGACCAGATTGTGTCGCCTCTAGCTAGTGGTTGTCCAAATGACCACCTTCACTTATGGCGGCATGGCGGTTGGGCTCCGTATCTCACACAGGATTGCCGACAAGCACACTATCTCGTCATTCCCGAGCACGTGGGCGATGGCATGTCGTGGAAGCATACACAAGGCGATCCGTTTGTGCTTCGATCTTTCATCCATTTTCCCGCCAAGAGACTTGCCTAAGCCCGAGCCTCCCGTTGGACTAATGATAGGTGCGCAGTACATCATGAGTAGATTCGTGCTCGACAGCCAATCCATGGCAAAACTCAAAGCCATCACGAAGAGGGCAGGATTTCATTCCAAAAGGGAACCCTCACGCGTGGAACTAGTCACGGCGCTCTTCTCGATTGCTCTCTTCGACGTTGCCAAGCTAAAAAATGCGCGATCCAAGCCATTCCTAATTGTGTACATGGTGAACCTGCGTGGGAAGGACAGATCTCCTATCACACGAGAATTTCTGCGGCAATTTCTACACGGTGATGCACTGGAAGTATGTGGCCGAGGTGAAAAGTGTTGGGATTCACGTAACATGTATAGGTAAATAAAAACATATAACATACGCAGCGGAGATAAATAAATACCCACATATGTATCTCTAGAGGCATAGTTCGTGCGTTTCATTTGAAAATCCTATTAAACGAATAGAGTTAACGGGTTGCCTCTTGAAGCGTGCTTGAAAACGAAAAAAGGGTTCAGATGTTTTTCGATCCAAGCCTCACACGTGTCAGGCCTCTAGTTCAGACACTCCACCAATCGTAACGACGAATGGAAGAACAAACATGCGAAAGGTCACCACTTCAATTGTGTTAGCAATATTGTGGATGCAACACTCCGCACTCTTAATCTTTTGGTCACCGCAAAAACAAAAATGAGAGAAAATAATAATGTCTTTTTTCTGCTCACTCTTGCACTCTTATTTTGTTCCTGCGCTCGCTCTCTTGAAAAAAAAAATAGAAAGTTTTTTTTTTCTTGCATAACACCCTCGCATAATTCCATGATCTGATCGTGAATTATGCATTGCACAGTGCATAATCCTTGGATCTGATCGTGGGATTACGCATTGCACAAATGCACACGCATAATCCCAGGATCTGATCTTGGGATTATGCATTCGACAAATGGTCAGCGACATTGTCGCCGACCATTTGTGCAATGGCACAATCAGCAGTGCCACGTACATAGTCTGCACTTGCAGACCATGTGCACCTTTTTTTTAAAAGTTTTATAATAATAATAACAATTACTATTATTATAGAAACGAAAAAGGTATACAATTACTATATGTGCAATACGGACATATTGATATACAACACTTTGAGCATATGTGTGCATCGTATACACCCGCACTATGACCAAAAGAAAAGTAAAATTTAATTTCATTTAATTTAATTTCAATCCGACTAAATTCGGTGTACATGATTGCAAAAAAATTTGCAATGTCGTGTTTCCATTCAACGTCGTCATGCATTGGTTAAGGTGTGTGACATCCTTAGATTCATCACTGACTTGGTAGTAAGACATGCACTAACACAATAGTACTTTCAAGAGAATTAATCGTCCCGATTAACCTCTAGGTCCCACAAGCCATGAGTGACATCTAACAATATGCCATGACTACCTAAACAATGCGAATTCTTTAAGAAAATAATGAACCTGTCAGCTTTGGCTATAATGTAATTCAATCCCTCCATCTTACTATATCCTGATCGAACAAAGACTATGAAATATTTGTCAAGTCACCAATTCGATCATATGCACAAATTCAATCGACATGCATTTATATGATACATAAACATTTTATTCTCGGTTACAACCCCGGCTGAGGATTTCAATGCATTGTTATAATTAAATCGCATAAGATAGCATACTTTGCATATGGCAAGGAGACATTCTATTTTGCGCACACGTGTGACTTCGTATGTGCATGAACTATGACCATCAAGTATAGAGACGGATCGACGAACCGTCAATATGCGTTCTCATGAACCATAACCATCAAACACACGAGTCAATACTGTGCCTCAGGTCTAAGGATTATTTACACAAAATCAAAGCATGGACGATTAGATATTGACTACGCTAAAAGCTTCCATGTCCCTAATTGTTCAATGCGTGTCACGTTGAATGAACTTGTCTAATACAATCACCTGTGTTCGAACTTGAGCAACGCAATAACCATTGACTTGTGACTCATCATTCCCTTAAGTATCCAATACTTGATTGTGAAGTTAAGAACACACTGATCTCAACAGGATTATTGATATCCATTCAATGATCCATCGATCGAGAATAGTTTAAAGATTTAGTCTAACTATGAACCCGTCATATATATTCTCAACGTCTCAAGAATAGGTTCAATCACAACTGATCTTATGGAATTCATTCACATAAGTAGGTAATTGGACAAATGAATAAATACGTCTTTGCCATTGATTAAATAAGAAATCAAAAGTACAACTGAAATCCCTAATATGTAACTATTACATGATTGCTTTAGGGCATATCTCTAACAATCTCCCACTTGCACTAAAGCCAACTAGTCTGGTACCTTAAACCCATTTTGTCAAGGTGTCTTTCAAAAGAAGATTGAGTTAATGCCTTAGTAAAGGCATCTGCCACGTTTTCCACTGAGGTAATTTTCTACAAGGTAATATCACCTCTCCCAACTATTTCTCTGATGAGATGGAAGCGTCTCTCAATGTGCTTGGACTTTTGGTGAGATCTTGGTTCCTTAGCTTGACATATTGCCCCATTGTTGTCACAAAACAATGTAATTGGCTGCTCAATGGAAGGAACTACTCTTAATTTAGAAATGAACTTCTTCTTCCAAGCTTCTTCTTTTTGCCGCTTCAGAAGTGGCGACATACTCTGCCTTAGTGGTGGAATCAACAGTTGTGCTTTGTTTAGAACTCTTCCAACTAACTACACCACCATTGAATGTAAAGACAAACCCAGATGTAGACTTATAGTCATTCAGATCTGATTAAAAATTGGAATTAGTATAAGCTTTAACTTTAAACTCTCATTCTCCATTTATTAAAAATAAATCCTTAGTCCTTCGCATGTACTTAAGGATATTCTTGACTACTATCCAGTGTTCTTCCCTTAGATCAGACTGATATCTGCTAGTAATGCTTACAGCGTGTGCAATAACAGGTCGCGTACATAGTATAGCATACATTATGCTTCCAATAGCAGATGCGTAAGGTATCTTTGCCATCTGCTCTCTTTCTTCAGGAGTATTGAGACACATCTCATTGGAAAGACGGATTCCATGCCTAAAAGGTGATAATCATCTTTTGGAATATTGCATGTTAAATCGTGTTAACACTTTATCTATGTACATGACTGTGAGAGGCCAATAAATTGTCTCGATCTATCTCTATAGATCTTGATACCTAAAATATAGGTTGCCTCTCCTAAATCTTTTATGGAGAATTTCTATAACAAGAATAGTTTGATCGATGATATCATCGGTACATCATTTCCAATCAAAAGTATATCATTGACATAGAGAACTAGAAACACAATTGTGATCCCGCTGACCTTCTTGTATACACAAAGTTCATCCGAATTTTTTATGAAGCCAAACGATTTGGCTACCTTATCGAAACGAATCTTTCAATTTCTGGAGGCTTATTTGAGTCCATAAATGGATCTCTTAAGCCATACCCCTTCTGACTTTCATCACTAGATTCAAAATTCCATGGTTGTTCAATATAAATGTCCTCGTCGAGGAAACCATTTAGAAAAGCTGTTTTGACATCCATTTGAAATATGACATAATCAAGGTGCGCAGCTATAGCCAACATAATCTGAATAGATTTTAGCATGGCTATAAGTGAGAAAGTTTCGTCATAATCGATCCATTCTTTTTGACGATATCCTTTCGCCACCAGCCGTGCTTTGTAAGTTCCAACCTGACCACAACGTTCATCTTCCTCTTGAAGATCCATTTACACCCAATTGATACAATACCATTGTCGCGACCCTCTCGTGGAGCTGTATCTGGCTAGCGAGGGTTAATGGGCCGTCCGATGTTGCATGATCGGACGCGGGCCTCTCCCAAGGTCCATTACCCAAATCGCAAATGCTGGATATACGTGGTCGACCTTTAGTGCGGTCTAGTGACATGTGATAAGTGTACATGCCAAGGAGTCGCCACCAATCGTTTCGTGGAGGGTACGATCGGAAACCCTATCGAATAGTTGGGAGTGGTCTATTCGATTCTACGGAAACCAGAGAAGTGGGTTCGGGGACTTAGTTACGCCAACTGTCAGAGTTGACGCTCTTTCGGTACCGAAGCTGATTGGTTTATCTGATACTAGGATCTCATACAGACGAGTGGGGTACAGATCTTAAATCTAGGAGTTCATGCAGAAGGGAATTACTACCCTATCACTCACAATCAATAGAAATAAGTGCGCAAATCAAGGATCCAGTACATGCGGATAAAACACATGAAAGCAGCATGACATCCCTAATGAGGCCCTATTAGCCTAGAGAAATATCAATCAAGGCTTAAGAGTGATTTGGACATGATTAGCCCATGAGGGGCAGAATCGTAATTTTGAATAATTCGGGGATAATTTGTCTCGAAATGGAAAATTTATGATTTTAGATGAATTGGGAAGTCAAAAGATGGGGGAAATAGGATTGGCTATCAATCCAATCCATTCCCCATTTTTTGAGAATTTCCAAGATTTTTCTGGAATTTAACATTGATTTTACCCTTGGAGGGGTAAAATCGTCATTTTAGACAAAGATGAGAACTGAAAATCTCAAATATTAGGGTTGGTCGTCCACCTGACCCAAACCCTAATCTTTAAGCAATTTTCAGGACTCGATTGGAACAAGAAAGACGATTTTCCCATTAAAGGGCAAAATCGTCATTTTGAGAAAAGAGGCGGGAATCAAAAACCCAAGCCTAAGAATTGGTCGCCTAGCCGACCCTAATTCTTACCTTGGCATTATCGGCCTTATCTCGCATATACAGCAAAGGCGACTTACCCCTAAAGGGTAATATCGTTAAGAAACCCCAAAAAATAGGGTTGACTAGTTGTCTGTGGTCAATCCTCGATTTTTAGGGATTTCTGGAGTGTCGAGGATTTTTCACAATTTTTCCACATTTGTTTGGAATTTTCTGGAATTTTCTAGCATTTTTTTTGGATTTTCTATTTTTCTGATTTTTTTTATTTTTAAAATTATTTTCTGATTTTTTTATTAAAAAAAATGTTATTGGGCCGGGTCGGCCCGACCCACTTGGGTCGGAACCCGGCCCAGACCCGGACCCGCTGAACCAGCACCTCTCAAAACGACGCCGTTCCTACCTTTTTTATTTTCGAATTATTTGGGTCTGATCCAAGGGTCGTAATTGCACCACGTGACTAATTTGTGCCCACTGGATCTGATTACTAGAACCTACGGTCCAGATTGGACGAAGACTTGATCAGGGCCGTCTGATCGGACAACTTAAACCTACGGCCGCGATTAGAACCTGAGACTTAATCTGAACCGTCCAATCTTACTGGCCTGAACGACGTCGCCTACTGACTAACCCATACGGCGCCGTTTCAACCATTTTTTTAGTTTCCGATTTAAAATCATTTTCAAATTATCCTAATTTCTAATCGGACGGCCACTATTTGTTGGACTCGATTAACCTCAACCGTTGTATCTCCCCGTTCGAACAACAATCCCCCAACGGCCGAGCTGACTGTACTGACACGTGGACCAATGACCTACCGCCACCTAAGCGTTTTGACTCGTTGACTCGCCAAGTCAGCATTGTCTTCAACCTCTCGACCCCGACAAAATGGACGGCTGAGGAACTCCGACGTCGATCTAACGGTGAAACTTTGATGAAATCGTGCGAAACTAACGCCAATCGACTTGAAATCGCCTCTATTCTTACATATCTAGGAATCGCAATATCTCATTCGCTAAATCACGAGTGTCAAGCATAGTGCCGAGTATGGCCATGGGAGTTCGATTCCTTGATTAACACAAAATCATTGCAATTCTATCACAGGATAGCATCAATTGATGTTCAGGAGACTTACCTCGAGCTCCGATTGAGCTCGCTCGGCCCAGATTTGGCTAGGCAAGAATGAACGGTGTTCGGCAATGGAGGTTGAATTGGGAGACTCGATTCAGTGTGTTAAGACAAAATTGATGCAAAAAAGATATGCGACGATGGTCAGTGATGTTGAGAGAATGAAATGCACATACTAATTGCAAGAAAAAGTGTGAAATGGATGAGTCGCCATTGATGTGCAGTAAAGGACTCAGAACTGTATCTCACCTATTCTCGCGATTTCGTGGGGCACGGCTGGCGGCGATCGCTTCCTGACGCTCTGGGCGAACTTCAAAAGGTCTTCTCTGGCTTTGGTTTGGCCGGAGACGACCCAACCGGTGCCTTGCAGTTGAGCTCGAGTTCTCGACGACGGGGGGTCGGAGAATGAGCTCTCTCTCGCGTTCTCTCTCTCTCGCGCGATTCAGTTCTCCTTTCCCTAACTGAATCCACCCTCCTCCCGCTTTGCGAATGCCGACTGGCTTATATACTCCCGTTCGGTTTCCCGCTCGAATAGTGGACGTTAGCCCACTTGGATTCACGTGCTGTCACGTGCCAAATGGCATGTCGACGGCGACGGAATTGGTTGGGAAACCGTTCAATCTCTGTTAGGAGCTCCGGTAAGCTCTATTTGGTACGAATTTGGTCTGAGCTTGCTTCGGTTGACTTTCGCAGGTCTGCGAGATTGACCAGCCGATTACTTCCTCCTTAGGCAACCATTGTTCGTGATCTTGGTGTCAATCGACGGGGGACGATCTAAAGCTTTAAACCCCCATCAGCATTTCACTGTTCATTTGTGCAGACTCTCGGGGAAGAAGAAGACACTGTAGCAAACCGGTTCGACCGGTTCCAATTTTGGGATTTTCAAAATTAGTCCAAATCTGTTGGGAATTTTTGCAATTAAATTTCAGAATTGAGTTTAGGGCATGTATTTTATCTAAAAATGTGGTTTTGCCCAAAATTTCACCTCAATTTCTATGAAAACCCCAAATTTCTATTTAATTGCAAAATTAGGGATTGTGCAATTGAAGGTTCAAATGATCAAATTGGGCAAAATTACCTATCCCAATCGATTCAGAAGGGTAAAAATCATTGGGCAGCATGTTCAGTTTGTAATGATAGCCCTTGAATTGAAAGTAATTTCAATTATGCTCAAATTCAAGGACTAAAATGCAATTAAGTTTGCAATTGAGCAATTTGTCCGAACAATTAGGTCAAATTGAAATAGGGGATAGTTAGATTGAATGTCAAGATCTTAAAAAATGCTAAAATTGCAAATTAAAAGACTCAATTGATATTTTTTTCTCATATTCAATAGCATGGGTTACAACGGAACACCTATAATTGAATCCAATTTTGAACTTTTTGTGAGGTCAAAAATACAAGGGATTAAAAAGAAAAATATTGGTTATTTTGTCAAATTTTTGTGACCTCAAATGCTATTTTTCCTGATTTTTTGAGTATTTTTCTATTTTCTAAAAAATACCAAAAATGTGAAAAATATGAAAAATTATTTTTTGGTCAAGAATGGTTCCTTGGGATTGGCCAAGGTCACCAAAGTTGATTTTGTAATTTTTTGACTTTTTATGAATTTTTTGTGATTTTTCAAAAATAAAACTGAAAAAGACTAGGTCAAAAATCAGGTGTCAACAGCTGCCCCTCTTTGAGAGGAATCTCGTGGGAGGTTTCACTCAAAGACAGGTGACACCTGAGTCTAGACCGACTCTAATGGGGAAAAGAAAAATGAATCCTGACATTCAATCTTTCTTGCCTTGCTGGTGAACGCTCTGCTTGTTCTGCTTTGGCTAATGTGAGAGAGAAACGGGATAGAGATGCTCACCTGTTGGTTACCTGTTGATCACCTGCCTGATGCTCGTGTGGCATACGCAGTGTATAGCGAGTTCAAGTGAATACCTAGGGACTCGTCTTTTGAATACCCTAGGGCGGTTAAACTCTAGCCTGTATGGTAGGCCGTACCAGAATGTGATTCCTATACTTGACAGGAACCTGTGAATGAAGCACCCAGTCTCTTAGGGATTGTCAGAAGTTTTGATCCGTATGGTGGATCAGACCATTAATAGGACTCCTTTCTGCTGGGAACCTATGGATGACGCACCCAGTCTCTTAGGGATTGTCGAACATTTTGATCCTTCAGGGGGATCAGGCCGAGAATAGGACTCCTCTCTGCTAGGAACCTATGGATAACGCACCCAGTCTCTTAGGGATTGTCGAACATTTTGATCCTTCAGGGGGATCAGGCCGAGAATAGGACTCCTCTTTGCTAGGAACCTATGGATGACGCACCATGTCTCTTAGGGATTGTCGAACATTTTGATCCTATATTCTAAGGAATTAACTAGGATCTATACAAGTGAGGTGTGCCTAACCCTTAGGCTTCACCATATGAGCTATTTTGGGTTTAGGGGTTACCTAGAACCTTACAGAAAGCTGATTTTGTCAGAAGTTTTCGATCATATATTCTAAGGAATTAACTAGGATTTATACAAATGAGGTGTGCCTAACCATTAGGCTTCACCACAAGAGCTATTCTGGGCTTAGGGGTTACCTAGAACCTCACAGAAAGCTGATTCTGAAAATTGTCCTTTCGACACGCGATGCGTTATTCTGGGATTTGGGGATTCCAAGTATCCTGCAGAAAACATAAACCTGCAATACTGGAATCTCACACAGGGAAATAATTTCAAACATTGTCCTTTTGACATGGGAGGTGACATTCTGGGATCTGGGTACTCCAAGCATCCTGCAGAAAGATCAAACCTGTAATATTGGAATCTCACACAGGGAGATAGTTTCAAACATTATCCTTTTGACATGGGAGGTGACATTCTGGGATCTGGGTACTCCAGGCATCCTGCAGAAAGATCAAACCTGTAATACTGGAATCTCACACATGGAGATAGTTTCAAACATTGTCCTTTTGACATTGGATGTGACATTCTTGTAGGAACTGGCTTCTACCCATTTTGTGAAGTAATCAATTGCTACCAGGATAATGCGATGACCATTTGAAGCCACAGGATTAATAAGTCCTATCATGTCTATGCCCCACATAGAGAAAGGCCAAACTTCAGACATTTGGTGTAGTTCGTTTGGGGGTGCATTAATCTTATCACCATATATTTGGCATTGGTGGCATGACTGGACATGCTGGCAACAGTCTGATTCGATGGTCATCCAAAAATAGCCAAGTCGCATGATCTTCCTGGCGAGGAGGTGGCCGTTCATGTGAGGCCCACATATACCTTCATGTATCTCTTTCATGAGAATATTTGCTTCCTTGGCATCTACGCACCTCAATAGAGTAGAGTCAAACGACCTTTTGTACAGAATATGTCCACTGAGGAAGAATTTGCTGGCCATCTTGGTTATGTATCTCCGGTCTCCTGGCTGACATCCTTCACGAAACTCCCCTTTCGAGAGATAATTTTTGATGTCGTAATACCATGGCTCTCCATCAAATTCCTCTTTGATTAGCATACAATAAGCCGACTTTTCAGCTATGCCGATCCTTAGGGGTTCTATATCCAACCCTCCAGTTGTTTGTAACATTGAGGCCAGGGTGGCTAACGCATCTGCTAATTGATTATGAGATCTCGATAGGTACTCGAATGACACTTCTTCAAATTCAAGTGTTAATTCTTCAAGGTATTCGTGATACGGGATGAGCTTTGCATCTTTTGTCTTCCACTCTCCTTGTGTCTGTAATATGATGAGCATGGAATCTCCATAAACTTGTAATCTAGGTATCTTCATAGAAATGGCCAATCGTAGGCCTAGAATGCACGCCTCGTATTCTGAGATGTTGTTGGTGCACGGAAAGGTTATTTTTGCCGCCACAGGATAATGTTGATCATTGGGGGATATCAGTATTGCCCTAGTGGCAGACGAGAGGTTCTCGCACTCCTCCTAAGAGGTTGTGTATCAGAAGTTCCCACTGGATCAGAGATCGGTGTTTGAACTTGGCTATTTAGTACTTCGTTATTTTATTCTTGTAAGACTATTTTTCGCCTAATACCACCTTCCTAGATGATCAGATTCTCCAGAAAAGAAGCATACTTGCTAACCGAAACTTTTTGGTCAGAGCGAAATAGAAATAATATCCAAGAGACTATTTTGGATATCCAATGAAGCGACTTTGTTCAGACTTAGCCTCTAATTTTTATGTTCTCAGCTTCTTGACGAAAGCTGGACAACCCCAAATCTTGATATGATTAAGCCTTGATTTCCTACTATGCCATAGCTCATAAGGCGTAGTTGGAACAGATTTGGATGGCATTCTGTTTAGTAAATATACGGCTGTCTCAAGGGTACATCCCCAAAGAGATATATGAAAATCGGTGTAGGTCATCATGGATCGCACCACATCTAATAAAGTGCGATTTCTGCTTTCAGATACACCATTATGTTCTGGAGTTGCAGGAAGTGTCCACTGTGATAAAATACCATAATCTTTAAGATAGTTCAAGAGTTCAATACTATGGTATTCATCTCCTTGATCAGATCGAAGAGCCTTAATACTCTTTCATGTCTGTTTCTCAACTTCAGACCTAAATTCCTTGAACTTTTCAAAAGATTCATATGTATACTTCATCAAGTATAAATAGCCATACCGTGAATGATCGTCAGTAAAGGTATGAAGTAAGAATACCACCCCTAGCAGTTTCATTAATTGGTTCACATACATCTGCATGTATCAATCCCAATACATTAGCAGCTCATGCACTATGTCCTACAAAGGGCGTTTTAGTCATTTTTCCTAGAAGACATGCATTACAAGTTGAGTACAGTTCAAAACCAGTTGGATTAATGTATCCATCATTACTCAATTTGTTAATCCTATGTTCTCCAATATGACTTAATTGGAGATGCCAAACATATTTTGGATTTAGACTATCTTTGGGGCGATTATTAGTTATGGCATTTCCATCGTAACTGTGTTGCTTATTGACATTGGTAATCGCATTACCGGACATTGTAATGATATAGAGATTATTAATTAATAATTCAAAACCAACATACATTTTATTATAATAAATAGAACATACATCATCAGCAAAAGAAAATTCATAATTCTTTTTACCCAAATAAGGTATAGAGATGATGTTCCGAACAATATTCTCATAATACAAACAATTCTTTAAAACCAAAACATGTCCAAAAGGCAAACATAAACGAAAAGTCTATATAGCTAATGCAGCAACTCTTACCCCATTTACAAATGTCAAGATAATCTCATTTCGCCCCAGCATCCTGCTTATTTCCAAATGCTGTTAGGACATATAAATATGTGAGGTTGTAGTGAAATCTAAAATCCATAAGCTAGATTTAGCATTAATCATATGATTAGTTTCAATAAGCATAGACACCATACATTCGCAAGGTTGGTTCTTAGACTTGATCTTCAAGCTCTCGAGGTACTTCTTACAGTTCTTCCTCTAGTGCCCCATGATACCATATTAATGACATTTCCCTTTTTCAATCTTGGGCTTTGGTTGCACAGCAGCTTTCACAGGCCTCTTCCATTTTTTTTTTCTTCAAACCAGTCTTACTCTTTGAAGAAGAAGCTTTAGCTATAGCCACTATATTGGGCATTATATTGTGCATTTTCTTCTCATAAACTACCAACATACTATGTAACTCAGCTAAAGTTTTCTCCATCTTATGCACGTGAAAGTTTTGGACAAAACCAGAGAAGGAATCGGATAAAGATTAGAGAATGAAATCCACAGCTAAGTCATTGTCCATGACAAGATTCGGCCTAGCCAATTCTTCTATGTGCCAGATCATTTTCAGGACATGATCATTAACTGATGATCCCACGGCCATCCTTATACGGTACAATGCTTTAGATATCTCATATCTGGAGGTTCGACCATTCTCATCAAATAATTCCTTCAAGTGCAATATGATCGACCTAGCATCTTTCATTGCTTTATACTTCTTCTGAAATTCATTGTTCACTCCAGATATGAGATATCTAAGACACCGATTTGAATATATCTCTTAGGCTCTAGATTAGGAAAATGAGAGATCTTGCTCTTAAAGAAAACCCTAAATCTAGGCCTATATAAGCATAACTTCACTCACAAATTTGAGGGAGGCCCCAGAATGAAAATATACGGCACATTGAGGGGGGTCAATACACTATACGGCCATATGAGGGCTCTCTTGGTTTTGCTCTCTGGCGGTGGTCTGCCAAGAGGACAAAGGAGAGAGTAGAGAGAGAATAAGAGCATGTATGATGAATATGCACCGAAGGACATAGGACAATCGAAGAAGTTCATGGACAGAAACTCCTTTCTCACAAGATCCTTGCTTTTAGACCTTCACCATCATGATCCAATGAAATATTGCGAATTCATGCCTCTCGTTTGAGTTCTTTATTGTTTGCTCTTGGTTTCCCACTGACTATGAAGAGAACTTGCAGGGTAAAAGCCGAAGGTGTACGGGAACAATCTACAAGGAGGCCACTCATAATACACATATGGTACAAAGGGAAGACTTTCTTCTCCCTTTTTTCTGGTCATCCATATAAGAGGTTGGCAACCGATCAGAATTTTCGGCACTTGAGGGCTGAGGTTCCACGAGTTCAAACGTTGGAGATAGTCCTCAATTGGCGAATCCTATCGTGCGTACGTGACCAAGCTCCATCGTCCATCATCGAAAGTTGATCGTCCTCCTCCGTGCGTGACGTAGCCTCACTGTCCAGCGCTGTTCTTAGCCGTCCAGCAGCTCCTGTGAATCAGCTTGGCTCTCCGCCGATCAGTCCTTCATCATCGACCCAAGCTACGGAGCCTTTTTGAACGCCTGTGACGACTTCAGTTATGCTAAAGTCCAACCAGGAAACTCAAGGAAGTCAACATCGGTGGTATCCAGTATTTGTCTTCTTGCGTTTCTCTTGTTATCAATTACTCACCTTCTCATTGTGCTTAGGTTAGCTGGGAGTGTCAGATTGTCCAATCGTGCTTGACTATCAAGCCAGGCGGTCCATCATATGAGAGGCGCATGTAGAAGAAACGAAATGTGATAATCTGGCGAAGTCCACTGGAGGCCTCCACCGAGTCATCATCCTCCATTATGAAATTCAGTGGATATAACGGGTAAAACAAATGTTGCATATCTTCGGGTGTTTTGCAATTTATGCTTTGTTTTTTGCATAATCACAGGGAACCAATTCATTATCCGAGCTAATGCGCGTACTGAAATTTAGTTTGAGAAAAGGTAAATTCTTCAACTTTTTTTTTAATTGCAATTCTCGTTTATTTGGAAACTTGCATATATGTTCTAATACATTGATGAACATAAATGATTTGCAATGAAAATTGTAGAAGTTCAAGACTTTTTCGTCAATCCATGGCTAAAACGGAAAATTGATCTTTTTGCATGAACAATCTGAATTTTTGAGTAAATCTGATTTGATCGATG
Organism: Rhodomyrtus psidioides; assembly: GCA_021437785.1. NCBI lineage: Eukaryota > Viridiplantae > Streptophyta > Magnoliopsida > Myrtales > Myrtaceae > Rhodomyrtus > Rhodomyrtus psidioides. The sequence goes on along the minus strand of JAILYB010000003.1, from coordinate 11,687,173 downwards.
AACTTGGATGACTTTTTTTTTTTTTTTAAAGATTTGTCTAGGTTTGATTGGAAAAATTGACTTTTCTCAAAATTAAAATTGTTCAGCTTTTTAAGATCAATTCAAATGAGTTGGAAGAGATAACGATTTTGGATGAATTGCAGAATGATTTTTCTTATCTCTTCCTCTTAGCCAAATTGTGTCTTGATTTTCATATCATTGCTCTGAATTTTACCATGTTCAGTTGGACTGCGTAATCCTTGTATTAGATTTTACCCTGGGTTGGTTGGGTAACGTTGTCCTTGATTATCTGAAGCTACCTTTTGTTGTGAATAATAATTATGCTTTATTCGATGCCATCTCTAGTCATGGATGATCATTGGATAATATTTTATCTTATCTCTAGCAACTTCCTTGAATTTATCTGGGTAGAGATGAGATTCGAATTCATTGGATTATATCCAAAAACTTTGAGAATTATCTGGAAATGAAATTTTTCCGAACCTTAAGGATAATTTTCTCAAATCAAATTGGATAAGATTTTTTGTTAATGAGGAAAGGTGGATGGCCCAATTTCATAATTTCGGCCACCCCTCTATCTTTTCGAAAATTCAATTTCAATTGACTCGTTTTCCTTTTATTTTTGTCCCGCTTGCTTGTTTTGATTTGTTATAAAATTTGCACATTTTTTAAAAAATATGTCCATAACATATGTTCCCCTTGTGCCTAGATCCTTCGAAAAATTAAATTGCACGCCTTGGCCATGATCTCATGGAATGGGATGGTAATTTAGTATAAGGTTTCGTGTTCTTTCCCTTTGGCAAAAGAGACGTTGTCGTCTTATACCATTATCCGTATACTGGCTCGAATCCTCGAGGATGTAGCGGATAAAAATTCTTTTCCAACCCAAATCTTTGGGGATGAGTGAATTTTTCAAAAAATTCAGAATCAAATGTATTTTATGGGCATATTTGTTTAATCTTGTTCAAGTTTTTGAATGTTTCTTTTTTCTCGCGATTAATCCGAAAACACAAAAAATTCATACTCATCTTGTGCATATCATATGGTCCTCGCATCATATTTTCTAGATAAATCATTCAAGTTACATTGATCAATTGAACAAGGATTTTTCATGAAATTGGTGACGAAATGGCATTAATTTTTCAAATTAATGTAACCAAGTCTCCGAACTCAATTTCTCTGGTTTGTAGAAATAAAATAGTTCTCTCGCTATTTTATATAGGTTTCTAATTAACCTATCGTAAATGATTAGTAGCGGCTCCCATTGAATATTTTTTATGAAATAAACCTAAATTGCAATTTGGTAGGACTTGGGAGGATCCGCATTAGGTTAGTTAATTTAATTAACCTGATAATTCATTAACCTAATTTTTTAGGTTGCGACAAGTATTGAAAAGGCAAATGATCCCTTCACCTAGCAGTTATTGAAAATCGTTCAGCTTCAACCCCGCAACATCATATGCTTAATGGAGTGGTCCATTGTTATAAATGACAATTGACCCTTGTCGCGACCCGTCCGGAATCGGACGCGGCTAATGGATTACCGATCGCGGGCTTTGGATCGGCGCGGGCCCTCCCAAGCCCATACCAAATCGCGGCGGGAGTTTTCTTTGAGGGATTCGGCGATAAGAGCCGATCGCTTTTGACCTTAGTGTGGTCGTGGTGGCATGTGCAATTTGTGCATGCATTTGGAGTCGCCACCGGTCTTTCTTGGAGGGTAGACCGGAAACCTTACTGACCGATTGGGAGAGATCGATCAGTTCTGCGAAACCAGAAATTTTGGGTTCGGGGACTTGGTTACGATGGTGTCATTACCAACGCCCTTTCGGTACCTAACGCGAGTGATTTTCCTGACTAAGAGTTCATGTAGACGCAATCTTGGGTGAGATAGGTATGGTTCAGGTTTCATGCAGATTGGAAGACTAGTCCTATCAAATCACAGTCAATATAATGAAAGCGCAAGTCAAGTGCATAAATAAATCATGTCAATGCACATCAATTTCAATCATTGGCCTCCTAGTATAGCCATAAGGGCTTAGAAAAGATGTGATTTAGGGCTAGGGGTAAAATGGGAAGATTCGGGGGACAATTAGCCCGAAGGGAAAAATTATCATTTTTGGAAGGTTTGGATACCGAATTACCCAAAATATTCCATGGCCAGTTGTTTGTGACCATTTCCCATTTTTGAGAATTTTTTGGAATTTCTTGATTTTTCTTCAATTTTTTGGAAGACGATTCGTCCGAAGGGCGAAATCGTCATTTTAAGAAGGGTCGGGGTTCAAAACACCCGAAATGAGTCTTGGCCAGTTGATTGTGGCCATTTCCTATTTTTTGGGATTTTTCTAGAATTGTTAGAATTTTTTTGGAAGACGGTTTGCCAGAAGGGCAAAACCGTCATTTCGGAAAATATCGGGGTTCAAAAGACCCGGAACAGGTCATGGCCAGTTGAATGTGGCCATTTCCTATTTTCTGCAATTTTTTAGAATTTTTCTGAATTTTCCGAATTTTTTTGAATTTTCCATGATTTTCTATTTTTTATTGATTTTTTGATTATTTTATTATTTTTTTATGATTTTTCGAAATTTCTGAAAATAAAACCATCTGACGGTCCTCAGCTCGCCACGTGGCATCTCACTGACCATCCGATTATTTTAATTTTTATAAATCCGAAATTCATTTTTTTTAATAAAAAAAATTATTTATTTTGAAAATCGCCGGATCGCGACACGTGGCACATCCACGGCCATCCGATTCGGCGTTTTATTTTAAAGGACATGGACCCACATCGCTGACTTTGCGACCCACGTGGCGCGCCACGTCATCGTTGACTCGTTGACCGGCAAAGGGTTTCGCCGGAGAAGACGACCGGCGCCGGCGACCTTTCGTCGGCGCTACGTCGGAAGGCCATTTCTTGGTCGTCCGATGTCCGATTGACTTGAAATTTTCGCCAAAATGCTCCTAATGAGCTCCTCTACGACATATCTCAGCCTCAATACAGCAGAATCATATTTGCCCTTGGTATCACCGGAGAAGACGATGAATAGTAATATTTCCGGCGATTTTCGCCAGAATGTCGCCGGAATCACCAAACCAAGCACAAATCCCACGATTCTTGCTCATTTCAATTCTTAACAAGCTTTGCACCAACACACGTCCGGTATGGACCAAAAGGGCTCACGTAATCTCCCTACTTGAACATGCACAGTTCATATTTTCCGATGAACTTGTTCAGCGTTCGACTTTGCGTTTCTCCACATTTAAGCTTCGACCCAAGCTATCAGACAACTAAAATGAAGTTCCAGAATACTTACCTTCGTCCAGGTGAGCTTCGAGAGACCGTCAGTTACTCTCTTGAGTCTGGTTTGATAGATGAAGGCGGCATAGACGGCTCAGCGTTGGCGATCCGGGCTCCTCAAAGCTTGCGGACTCAACCTCCAGGCTTCTCTCGTGTCTCGTCCATGTGGCTGAAGCTACCTCCACGTTTTTCAATGGTGAACGAACCTGTTGCCCAGGTTTCCTCCTTCCTCCTTTTTTTTCTATTGATTTCCCTTCTCCCCTCTTTTGTTCCCTCGTGGGACTATCTTCCATAGATTCCTCTCCGACTTCTTTTATTTTTTTATTTCCTCATTTTCTTCCTCTACTTTCACGACTCAATCTCCCTCTTTTATTCTCTTTTGCTCTCTGTCCAAGAACCAATCCTTCCCCCATCACCTTTCTTTTTCGTTTCTTTTTTGTCCCCACACTCTTATTTTATCCCTTTCATCATCAAGTCTCCCACCATCCCATTTTTTATTTTTAAATACTCTCTTCTTTATCTCATCAATTCACCAATATCCCGCCACCACTTCTCTTTTTTGTACAAAAGAAACCCTCATCCACTTTCAATGTGTCGGCCAACTATCCTCAATTGTACATGAGCAACAACAAAAAAAAACTTGCAAGGATGATTCGTGGATGATCATGGTTCCCTCTTTTTAGTGCCTTTCACTTTTTTGCCGAATGCGATCCAGCTCCCTTATGCGAGCGCTCCCATGGACTCCCTTCCATTTCTTTAGATGTAACCGGAGCTCCTTTCCTTTGATCATTATTAATATTTTTTTTGCCAAATTCAATTTTTTGATGATCAGATGACACCTAAAATCGAATCTGAATTTCACTATTTATGAGGTCAAAAAGTAAACAAAATAAAAATATTGACTATTTTTATATATTTTTGTGACCTCAAATATTATTTTTCTTAATTTTCTTCTTTTCTTTTTCTTTTTTTTGTATTTTTCGAAAATATTAAAAAATGAAAATTATGAAAATTATTTTTTTGGTCAAAATGGTTCATTTGGCTTGGCCAAGGTCACCAAAATTGATTTTTCAATATTTCAGCTTTTTATGGATTTTCTATGAATTTTTGAAAAATAAAGGAAAAAAAAAAGTTGATCAAAATTTAGGTGTCAACAACCCTCATGTATCTATAGCCAATCAATCAACAACTATAATATAGGATCAAACCACGACGACGGAAGGCCACGTGTCTGAAACCCATTACGACCTAATATTATTTTTAAGGAGGTTTCAATCATAATTAAATGTCTCGCTTTGCACATTAACCGATTTAACATGCTCGCAAAAACATAATAAATAAATAGATGTCAAACGCATAAACATCTATCCTATATGGTGATGATGTAATTATGGTTTAATGCGAATTAAATTGCAAAATTCATACGTAATTATAAAACTCGCTACAGCTTTTCGATTCAAAATTGATATAGTTTCAATTTTTGCTACGTCGATTGATTTTATCACATAAAATAATCAACTTCTATCGGCAATATAAAAAGAACAATTCTTTAAAATAAATTGGCCATAGAATCGCAAAAATCAACACACACTAAAAATAATTAAATGCACGAAAATGCCTAAGGATTGGCTCTGATACTGATGGATCTAGCAATATCACCTAGAGGGGGGTGAATAGGTGATTCTGAATATAAATGAAATTTCTTGCGGAATAAAAAAGCAATTCAGTGTACGATTAGAATCAGGAACAACATAACAGTGTGCAAAAAGCCTAAACACAAAAGTAAGAGTTTAGAGTAGAGAATATTGCACACGATGATTATAGTGGTTCGGCTTAGATTAAGCCTACGTCCACTCTCCCACGATAACAGCCGATCGGCTGGATTTCACTATGAAGAATCACGAGAATTACAAACACTCAATCACTTGGTTTTTCTCTCTCACAGATTTTCACAATGAATAGGATTTTTCGTACACAGAATATTTTCGGATAGAACTCAGATTATGCTTGCACTTTGGATTGTTGTTCCCCCTCATTCTCTTTAGTCCATCATGGTTCTTCTTTTATACTCCCCTGCCTCCAAACTAGCCGTTGGATTCCCGGCCAAGGGATCGCTCTTCAATCCTTGATTGGACGTCATCAATCGTGATTGAATGAGACTGTATCTTCAGAAGATATGTAGACCGTTGAGTGAGATATTGAACCCTTCTGATTCAGTCGCCCATACAACTAAATCTCCAGCTTCCATAAGTGTGATAAGTCTAAGTTGGTTCTCGAAAGAATATTCCTTAGAAGATGATATCCCATTGTAGAAGGTAACTTGATTGATTGGAAGGGATATCAAGATAATCGAATATCACATGCTTTCCTTAGGAATCTTGCCTTGATCGGAAACCTGCCATACGTGGGTCTTCATGTTTTGCAAATGCAGAAACTGATCTTTCTTGGGTTTCGTCTTAGAATAGATTTGCTTCTTACTTGATTAGTTGACATGGAATGGTAATACGGAGATTTGATGCGATCCATCCGTCACTGTTTAGATCGTTAGAAGCACTTCCATCTGACCCTTCATCAGATGGAAGTGGTCAGAAGCACTTCCATCTGACCCTTCGTCAGAAGCACTTCCATCTGACCATTCGTCCACGCGACAGAATTAGATCCACTCAACCTGCTGCTTACACATTCTTTCTGCATCACAGAACGTTATACAATTTCTCTCGATAGTTTTGTCAGAATCAAAATATAGGAGAATTTCCACAACAATCTCCCCCTTTTTGATGGTGACAAAACTACTCTTATTATAGATACATATATGTAAATTTAAAGATTTTAAACAGTGACAAAAACGAGTAATCATCCGATTTGCTCCTGTAGGTAATCATCATTAGAGATCCTGTACTGAAAATACTCATGTAGGAAAACATGATCAGAGTATAGATGCATAATCAGAGTATAAACATGATCAGAGTATAGATACATAATCAGAGTATAAACAGCGTATAGATATCTCTGCTCAAGATGATATCAATCCCTGCAAAACATATCAGAGTATGGTTATCCTGCACAAGAATAAACTCTTCTCCCGCTTTCTGAATTGGAGTATAATCAGAGGTATGTAATCAGAGTATAAATAGCGTATAGATATCTCTGCTCAAGATGATATCAATCCCTGCACAAAATGGATATCAACTCTTCTCCCCCTTTTTGTCAACATCAGAAAGATTGTATAAAGTTAAAAAATTGAATCGAGTCAATGTGAAACATATGGAGTAAAGGTTGTATCATAGCAAAGAGCAACTTTTGGTCCAAAAAAAAAATAAAACTAAGAAGATGTGGGTGGAGGCATTTTTGAAGAAGATGGATGATCTTCAGGCTCGTTATCAGCCTCCACTGAGGAAGGTCCTTCAAAGCTTCTTCCCATTTGCTGAGCACGGCTTCTAACAACATGAGATGAAGGCAATTCTGAATCTGTTCTGTCAGTTTTGACCAGTGTGTAGGTAGGCATGTGTGCAACCTCAGCACAAAACATTCTGCCATATAGATCAATTGACTTCTCCAACTTGTTCACCTGACTAGTCATACCCTGCAACTTCCTATTGATCTTCTGTTCAAAAGTCTGCAGTTTTTGATCTAACCTTGTTTCCATAGCAGCCAGAGTCTGAAGAAGGATATGTTGAAGATTTTCAAAGTGTCCTTGAAGGTCCACCTGTAGTTTTGTAAGAGCAGGTTCTTGATATGAGGTGTCAATCCCTTTTGTAGCTAAATTCTCCCCCTTAGTTTGTGCTTTAAGAAAAGCTTGAGTGGCAAACATTTCAGTGAGAAAGACATCAGATGTTGCAGGCAAGGGCTCCCCCTGAGTTTGAGCCTTCTTCCCTTTTGCTCGTAAGCTGGGTACAGATTCTACATCTTCATCAATGTCCATTGGTATGGACTGAGCACTCGAGAGTTGATCTTCTCGTGCAATAGCCGAAGCCAAGCTTGTAACAGCTTTGTGAATTGTTTGTCTGGTGGAGGATACATAATAAGCCTCAATGTCATCTGGCTCTTTCTCCTGCTCTTTTGAGGCTAACTTAGCTAGGACTTGTGCTAGAAACTGCTCATGATCAAAATTGACAAGGGTATTGTCATACTCTATTTCACCTTCAATTTTGGCAGCATGCTCCTCATTCCACATTGTGAGGAATTCTTCCTCAGTCAAATCACAAGGATATACAACCTTTTCTTTTAGTTGTGTTTCTGTTTCATCTCATCCTTCCTCATTCTTTTCAGCATTGTGATCCCCAGATTCACCTTCTTCATCTGATCCACCTCGAGATTGTGTAGCTTCAGAGTCATATTCCCATGTTCCTTCTTCACTTGCCTCTGAGTCCTTATCAGTTGAGCTGTCTTTTTGTTGTCCCTTGACAGCCATAATTTTTCTCCTCTTTGGAGATTTTTGCTTGGACTCATCCTCGAAATCCATAATGACTGGTTCATTGTTCTTTGTCCTCCAACCAGTAGGAGTCATCTTGTATCCCATCTTTGTCACCATAGTTTCACCAGCAGTCATCAGAGGGATATCTTGTTTGACAAGAGAGCCCAGACCTCCGATCTTGAAATGATCCATTATTCTGTAGATCAAAGCAGCATAAGGTAGTTGTCCCTTTGACTTGAGAACAGACTTGTACATGTGTAATAGGACTGTGTGAGCAAAAGACATCCTCTTTCCTGTCAAGATGCCCCACAACAGTTTTGCCTCATACTTCGAGATGTCTGTTTTAGAGGCTGCCTTGGGTCTAAGACATTCAATGATCACCTTGTGCATCATGATGTGTTTTAAGGGAAAGTCACTGTAGGCAATATGCGACTTCGATTCCCTTGAGAAGCTTGATTTGCCAGTTAGGAAGCAAAAAGCTTATTCTGCAGTGACATCTAGAGGTATGAAATCTCTCTTTCTGGTTCCCATGATAGATGCCAATTCATCAACAGTCAAAATATACTGCTTTCTTTTCATCGTGAAAGCCAAAGAGTTGAAGTTGACAAACTGAAGATTTGAGTAGAAGTAGGCTACCAGATCAGGAAAGGTATAGCCCCTATGCGTTATGAATTGATCTATCTTCACCTTTTGTAGATGCTTCCTCAGATAAATGCTGTTACTATCAAAGTACTTTAACTCAAATACCCTATGAGGTATAACACCTCTCTGTTTCATGAATTCAAACTTGTCTTTGTGAGCCTAATTCTAGAACATGAGATCAGGAAAGCTTTTATCCACATTAAACCCAATATTCTTCACAAAATCATTGAACAGAATGTCATAATCATCTTCAACCTTTGCCCTAGTTCCACCAGGTCTTATAGGGGATGGTTTTCTTGACTTCGAACTAGGCTCTGTCATTTTCGCTTTTCCTTTTCTAGATGCCGATTCAGGTTTTTCTACAGCAATTGGTTCAACTATTTTTCCAGGTAAACTAATAAACTCGAGCAGTTCACCTTCACTTTCGAACTGATGAGCATTCAGCAATATTCTAAGTTCATTGCTAGAATCCCTTGCTGCCTTAATACTATCGTACATTGGCTTAATAGAATGTGCCATTGCTTCTTTTCCTTCAAACGCAGATAGAGACAAACCTTTTGCCAATCGGAATGCCTCACGCTGTTCGTTGATTTGGGTTTCCGTAGGTTCGGCGCTGCTTGCAGTTGAGGCGAAAAACTTTCTCTTCAATTGAGGAGTCTTCTTCGAGTCAGAGGCTGATTTTGGAGCCATTGATACGTAGAAAGTTTGAAACTTTGGATGAAAGAGTGTTGTTTTGAGGAAGAAATCGAGAGCGAGAGATCTTGAACACGATTTTAGGGTTTCGATTTGAGAGAGATTTGAAAATGAGAGAACAGAGGTGACGGTGCGGTGTTTTATAAAAGAGGCGGTTATTTTTGGAAACAAAATCAATAAAAGAAAATTCTGATCTTCTAAAAAGAAATAAAAGAATTTCTTTAACAAATCAATTAATCACCGCCAATCAGATATTCAGAAATATATATTCATATGAGAAACTTACCTTAAAGAGAATTTTAAGAGTTAACTGACCTTGATTTATGAACTTTTCCAAAAAGATGTGAATTTCTTCTTACGCGCCTTTTAGCGTTCCTTCTGACGCTCCTTCTGACGTTCCTTCTGACGCTCCTTCTGACGTTCCTTCTAACACTCCTTCTGACTCTCCCTGTTCTAAAATATACTTAAGAATGAGGGTTAATGATGGATAATTCATTTCTAATAAAATTAAAAGTCTGCTTATCCAATGGTTTAGTGAAAATATCTGCAAGTTGATTTTTCGTATCAATGTATTGAATGTTAACATCACCATTCTGAACATGATCACGTATGAAGTGATGCTTGATCTCAATGTGCTTTGTTCTTGAGTGAAATATGTGATTTTTTGTAAGATTTATGGCACTTGTATTGTCACAAAGGATTTCTACAATTGATTCTTCAACACCATAATCTTTGAGCTGCTGTTTTAGCCAAAGTATTTGAGCACAACAACTTCCAAGAGATACATATTTTGCTTCAGCTGTACTAAGTGCCACTGTATTTTGCTTCTTGGAATACCATGAGACAAGCATGTTTCCCATGAGCTGACAAGTTCCAGATGTACTTTTCCTATCAATTTTGCAACCTGCAAGATCTGCATCTGAATATCATTTTAGTATAAAATCAGAAGATTTAGAGTACCACAAACCATAGTTGGGATACGTCCCAATGTATTTGATTATTCTTTTGACGGCTGATAGGTGTGATTCTCTTGGGCTTGAGTGAAATCTTGCCCATAAACAGACGCTATATAGGATGTCTGGTCTTGAAACTGTGAGATAGAGTAGTGATCCAATCATACTTCGATATAGTTTAGGATCAACTTCCTTTCCATCTTCATCTTTATCTATTTTGGAGGAGTGAGACATAGGAGTTTCTGTCTTTTTGCCGTTCTCCAAACCAAACTTCTTCAATATTTTCAGTGCATACTTTTCTTGATATATGAAAGTTCCTTTATGAGATTGATGAATTTGAAGACCAAGAAAGAATCGTAATTCTCCCATCATACTCATCTCAAATTCATCCTGCATTACTTTAGAAAATTTCTTGTAGAGAAGCTCATTAGAAGAACCAAATATAATATCATCAACATAGATTTGAACTAGAAGAATATCCTTACCTTTTCTTTAAATAAAAAGAGTAGTGTCTACATTACCTTTTGTAAAGTTGTGTTGAGATAGAAAGTTACTCAACCTTTGATACCAAGCACGAGGTGCTTGTTTCAGTCCATATAGTGCCTTTTTTAAGACAAATACCAAATCCTTTTCTCTAGGTTCTTCGAAGCCGGGGGGTTGTTCAACATATATCTCTTCTTTGATGTAGCCATTTAGAAAAGCACTTTTCACGTCCATCTGAAAAAGTTTGAAATCATTGTAACAAGCATAAGCAAGAAGTAGCCTAATGGCTTCTAACCTGGCAACCGGTGCGTAGGTCTCATCGTAGTCTATTCCTTCTTCCTGAGAATAGCCTTTTGCTATAAGTCTTGCTTTGTTTCTTACAACCTTTCTTTTATCATCCAGTTTGTTTCTGAATACCCACTTAGTTCCAATCACTGGACAATTTTTGGGTCTGTTGACCAATTCCCAAACATTGTTGACTTTAAATTAATGTAACTCTTCCTGCATTGCATTTATCCAGTTCTCATCTGCTAATGCATCTTCAATCCTTTTTTGTTCTAATTCAGATATCAATGCTATGTTGCTCATTGCTTGCTTGAATTTTGATCTTGTCTTTATGCCATCACTTATACTTCCTATGATAAGTTCCTTTGGATGACTTGACTTGTGCTTCCAACTTTTGTCGAAGCAATCATTTGAGGATGTTGTGGGTTTATTCTGTTCATCTTCTGGTCTTTCTTCAACTGAGAGAATTTCCTTCTGAACATTCTCCGAACCATCATCCACAATTGAGTCTTGTTTTTCTCCTGATTCTTCGTGTGAGTCTGAGACTTGAGGAGGTATATGAACTTGATTGATTTGAGGTTCATCATTTTGATGGCTTTCATCGAACTTGATGTTTACTGACTCTTCAACAACGCGAGTGTTCTTGTTGTAGACTCTGTAGGCTTTGCTCGTTGTTGAATATCCCAAGAAAATTCCTTCATCTGATCTCTCATCAAACTTTCCAATTCGATCATTAGCATTCTTTAGAATAAAACATTTACAACAGAATACATGAAAATATGCAACATCAGGCTTTCTTTCTTTGAAAATTTCATAGGGGTTTACTCGAAAAAAGGTCTGAGAGAAATTCGATTTAAGATATAACAAGCTGTTGAAACGGCCTCAGCCCAAAAATTAGAAGCAATTTTACTCTCAATAAGAAGAGTTCTGGCCATTTCCTGCAAGGATCTATTTTTCCTTTCTACTACCCCATTTTGTTGAGGAGTATAAGGTGCAGAAAAGTTATGCTGAATTCCGAAATCGGTGCAAAAATCTGAGAAACTTTGATTTTCAAATTCTCCCCCATGATCCGTTCTCAAACTAGAAATGGTGTAGCCCTTTTCATTTTGAATCCTTTTGGCAAGTTTTGAAAAGGACATAAAAGTCTCACTTTTGTGAGCTAGAAATAAAACCCATGTAAATCTAGAGAAGTCATCAACTATGACAAGACAATATTTCTTACCTCTAAGGCTTAAGGTTCTGTTCGGTCCAAAGATATCCATATGAAGTAGCTGTAGACAATGCTTAGTGGACACTTGATTTAAGGACTTAAAAGAACTTCTTACCTGCTTGCCTAGTGTGCATGCATGACATAGGCCACCTTTCTCAAATTTCGTTTGAGGTAACCCTCGAACAAGTCCCTTCTTGGAAAGCTTTGAGATATGTTTTACACTAATATGACCTAACTTCCTGTGCCAAAGATCAGATTCATCCTTAACAGAAATAAGACATTTTGCACTTTCACAGTTAGCATCAATATCTAAAAGGTAAATATTCCCATGCCTTCGTCCCGTGAAGGATTGATTCTTGTCCTTGCTCATACCTGTAAATTTTACATCTTGGAAGCAAATATCATAGCCAGAGCCACAGAGTTGACTTACAGAAATTAAGTTATAGTTCAATCCTCTGACTAGAGAGACATCTTTAACCGTCAGATTTCCAATCTTTACATTTCCCTTCCCAATGACCTTTCCCTTGTTCTTTCCTCCAAAGGGCACGCTTCTACCATTACAATCTGAGAAGGACATAAATACATCTGGATTTCCAGTCATGTGACTTGAACAGCCACTATCCAGAAACCACTTGTTCTTCCTTCTCTTTGGTACCTGCAAGAAATAAACAACTTACTATTTCTTCGGTACCCATGCTTTCTTGGGTCATTCTGTGTTAGTAGGTTCTGACCTTTTAACGGGTCTCCAAATTTTCTTGCAATAATCCTTAGTATGACTAGGATCACCATAGTTCACACAGGATTGTCGAATATAAGATCTAGTAAAATGCTTATGAAAATGATGCCTGTGATCAGAAAATGTTGGTTTTCGAAATTCATTTTTAAAGGAATTTTTGAGATTACTCTCTTTTTTAAAACCTAACCCAGATCAGTCATTAAAGGGTATTTGTTTTGAAATAATGTTATTCAGAGTTTCTGAGCTTTGTGAAAACCTTTTTGAGATATCGAAAACATTTTCTTTCAGAGAAGCATTTTCTTTTGAAATCAAATCATGATTTTCTTTCAATTGGTGAAACTCTTGTTGTAGAAAATCGATTTTTTCTTTTTGAGATAAATTCTGCTGTTTTAAGGACGAATTTTCCTTTTTCAAACCAGAAACTTTTTCAAGAGCTTCTTTGTAGTTTCTACACAATTCATCAATATACCCAGTAACTTCATCAGGGAGTTCAGATGAACATACCTCAGTTTATGAGTCTGAATTTGAATCTGATTCGGCCATGAGACAGATGTTTGCGTAATCATTTTCACTTTCATCAGAATCACTTAGAGTATCTGCCTTTAGGGCCTTCTTGTACTTCTCATACTTGAGTTTGTCCTTCTTCAAAATTGGACAGTTCGGTTTGATATGTCCTGCCTTCTTACAGTGAAAGCAGATCACGTCTTTGCTATCTTGTGAGTCGTTGCTTGACATTTTCATATAATTCTTCTTCCAAGGTTTCTTCCCTTTGATATTTCTGGCTTTCCGAGCCATCTTTCTAAATTTCTTGACCATGAGGGCTAATTCTTCATCATCCTCATCTTCATCATCTGTATCAGAAAGACATTGAGCAATTTCAGTTTTCAAGGCGATAGATTTTTTACCTTTTTGTTCTCCCTTCTTGTTTGCTCGTTCTGTTTCATAAGATTACAAAGTCCCGACTAGCTCATCCACCGAGAGTGGTCTGATTGTTTGACATTCTTGAATTGATGGTTTGATGTAATTCCAATCATCTGTGAGTCCACGTAGTATTTTCCTGACTTGCATTAGTTCAGCAATAGGTGCGCCTTGTCTTGCAAGTCCACTTGCCAAAGTCTGAAACCTGTCTATCATATCTGCAATAGATTCATCAGATTTCATTTGAAATGCTTCTTAGTCACTCAGTAAAATGCTGAACTTCGTTTCTTTTACTCGATTTGTTCCTTGAAAGGTAATATGAAGTCTATCCCATATTACCTTAGATGATTCTTCCTCTGAGACACGATTATAGAGATGGGTAGATAAGGCACAAAAGAGAGCATTGACAGCTTTAGAATCAAGGCATCTTCTTTTAGCCTTTTCAGCATCGGTCATTGTTGTGACAGGATTTGCTCCGTCAGCAGAGATTGGATTTGTAGCAGTTGTAGGAACTACTCCATTCGTAACAACATCCCACATCAGATCATCATAGGCTTTGAAGAACCACTTCATTTTGTTGCTCCACATATTGTAGTCCTTCCCATCAAAGTATGGTGGTTTGTTGGCAAAGTGCAAATCGCTTGTTCCTGAAGAGTGATTGCTAGACATAGTAGATCGTTAGCTCTGAAGTCAATAAACACTTCGTAAATATGAGCAACCTGCTCTGATACCAATTGATGGATCTAGCAATATCACCTAGAGGGGGGTGAATAGGTGATTCTGAATATAAATGAAATTTCTTACGGAATAAAAAAGCAATTCAGTGTACGATTAGAATCAGGAACAGCATAACATGTGCAAAAAATCTAAACACAAAAGTAAGAGTTTAGAGTAGAGAATATTGCACACGATGATTATAGTGGTTCGGCTTAGATTAAGCCTACGTCCACTCTCCCACGATGATAGCCGATCGGCTGGATTTCACTATGAAGAATCACGAGAATTACAAACACTCAATCACTTGATTTTTCTCTCTCACAGATTTTCACAATGAATAGGATTTTTGGTACACATAATATTTTCGGATAGAACTCAGATTATGCTTGCACTTTGGATTGTTGTTCCCCCTCATTCTCTTTAGTCCATCATGGTTCTTCTTTTATACTCCCCTGCCTCCAAACTAGCCGTTGGATTCCCTGCCAAGGGATCGCTCTTCAATCCTTGATTGGACGTCATCAATCGTGATTGAACGAGACTGTATCTTCAGAAGATATGTAGATCGTTGAGTGAGATATTGAACCCTTCTGATTCAGTCGCCCATACAACTAAATCTCCAGCTTCCATAAGTGTGATAAGTCTGAGTTGGTTCCCGAAAGAATATTCCTTAGAAGATGATATCCCATTGTAGAAGGTCCCTTGATTGATTGGAAGGGATATCAGGGTAATCGAACATCACAAGCTTTCCTTAGGAATCTTGCCTTGATCGGAAACCTGCCATACGTGGGTCTTCATGTTTTGCAAATGTAGAAACTGATCTTTCTTGGGTTTCGTCTTAGAATAGATTTGCTTCTTACTTGATCAGTTGACATAGAATGGTAATACGGAGATTTGATGCGATCCATCCGTCACTGTTTAGATCGTCAGAAGCACTTCCATCTGACCCTTAGTCAGAAGCACTTCCATCTGACCCTTCTTCAGAAGCACTTCCATATGACCCTTCGTCAGAAGTACTTCCATCTGACCCTTCGTCCACGCGACAGAATTAGATCCACTCAACCTGCTGCTTACACATTCTTTCTGCATCACAGAACGTTATACAATTTCTCTCGATAGTTTTGTCAGAGTCAAAATATAGGAGAATTTCCACAACAGATACCACTGTTGTGATTCACGTAACATGTATAGGTAAATAAAAACATATAAGATACGTAGCGAAAATAAATAAATACCCATACATGTATCTTCAGAGGTGTAGTTCGTGCGTTTCATTTGAAAATCACATTAAACAAATAGAATTAACATGTTGCCTCTTGAACCGTGCTTGAAAACAAAAAAGGGTTCAGATGTTTTTCGATTCAAGCCCCACATGTGTCAAGCCTCTAGTTCAGACATACCACCAATCGAAATGACGAACGGAAGAACGAACACGTGAAAGGTCACCACTTCAATTGTGCTAGCAATATTATGGATGCAACACTCCACACTCTTAATCTTTTGGTCACCGCAAGAACAAAAATGAGAGAGAATAATAATGCCTACATGGTTTGGTGGGTTTGATGCGAGATGCAATAACAACCTTGATTGCCAAGTTAGCAAACGCGGTAGATGAGGAGGATTTGGGCAAGATGGTGATGAACTCTGTGAGAGAGTTTCAGGGGAACTGCTGAAAGGCGACGCCGACGTGCTCCTGTTCACTAGCTGGTGTCGGTTTCCGCTGCATCGGGTCGATTTGGGTTGGGGTTGTTAGGATGCACATATGAGTGAGTTGTGTTAAAGAGTTAAAAAGAAATCCTACATCGAAGAATCGAAGTAGTGTAGAGCAGTTAATATATCTATGTTGGCCCATAACTCATTAGCTTAAGCTTTTGAGTGAATGTGGGTTTGACTGGATATGTTAACGGGCTCGAACATGGGCTCCCTCTTGGCGATCTCTCCAGGTTAAGTTATCGGACTTCTACTGTGCACTCTTATCAAATTGTATCAGAGCCGATGGTTGATGTCTCCCATGCGGTTACTGAGCGGGCCCAAAGGTAGACTTCATGGTTATGAAGTTGGGCTATTCAACTTGAGATAAGTTGATGCAGAAGGATACCTGAATTAAGAGGGAGTGGACCGGACCTAACGCTGAGCACACACGTGAGAGGGAGATTGTTAGGATGCACATGTGAGTGAGTTGTGCTAAAGAGTTAAAAAGAAATCCCAGATCGGAGAAGCGAAGTGGTGTAGAGCAGTTAATATATCCATGTTGGCCCATAACTCATTAGCTTAAGCTTTTGAGTGAAGGTGGGTTTGACTGGATATGTTAATGGGCTCGAACATGGGCTCCCTCTTGGCGATCTCCCCAGGTTAAGGTATCGGACTTCTGCTGCGCACTCCTATTAAGGGTGAGCCTGAGTTTGTGAGGAGCTTATGCACTCCGTTTGACTCAGTCACGTTGATTGATCACAAGGAACTTGGTGATCATGGCTGAGTCGTGGCGCAGGTGAGCTTGACTGAAGACGACATGGATCTTTTCTATAAACAACATGACGTTTTACAATATGCCTCCCAAAAGTAGAAAGCTTGAATACGAATTGACGGAATAAACCACGGAGGCAGTGAAATGCCCGATCTTATCATATAGTTGTCCACATGGTATCTGGAATATATTATTTATACATGCACATTGTAAATTCGAATGTAATGGGAAG
This sequence comes from Rhodomyrtus psidioides, assembly GCA_021437785.1. Lineage (NCBI taxonomy): Eukaryota > Viridiplantae > Streptophyta > Magnoliopsida > Myrtales > Myrtaceae > Rhodomyrtus > Rhodomyrtus psidioides. The sequence continues at coordinate 11,670,134 of JAILYB010000003.1, read as the reverse complement.
AACATTTGGAGTGAACTGATCGGAAAATTTCTACAAATTGAACTTTCTTTTTGCAAAAACTTGTCATGGAAGGATCACATTGAAAATTTACTAGAAGTCTGTCTCGACAATTGATCATGACGTGCTGAACAAAAACGAGGGGAGTCCAAAATGACCCACTGCCCGCTGGTTATGAACGCCACATAAATTACTCGGAAAGTGGTAGGTATTGCATGAGTATTATCTACGATCGGTAAGCACTTTGTATGTTAATTTCAAGTAATCTACTTGCTCACTTTGTATTTTGATTACCCTACCAGCACTAGATCCGAGAACCACCCCAGTGGACCATTTATTTAATTAGGAGTAACGTCATCGTTTTTATAGTACTCTGCGGTTAGTGAACCACCACCAGGTTAGTTCGAAAATGGTTCAATGACAATCTGGAAGAAGAGGTACTTACAAGATTGTTATTCGAACTAAAATTGATATGTACTGTTGGATCTAAAGGGTCTCATGTAGAGGTGAACAGATTCAAAGTGGGACAGTTCTCATCCTGAAATCGGGAACCATATTAAAAACGTTAGTTCTTAATTTGTGGAACTGGAAATCGGCTCACCTGTTCCTGAAACTGGTACGGACTAATTCCCAAGTGGGTCCACCACAAGTTTTGTTACATAGCGTAAGCTCTCATTCTTTAGTGTTTTGGATTTTTAATCAATGAAAATCTTGGTTAAAAGACACTAAAGGTGTAATAAAATATGATGTAGTATCCTTAACTTGCTAAAAAGATCCGGTCTGGGAGGTTCGGTTTCACAGCTTGGATGCCAGACTGATAATCACCAGTTCCAAATTTCAAAATTCGAGAACCGCTCAAAACTAGCTGTTTTAATTTGGTTCCCGATTCGGTCCTATTCTAATGCTCACCCCTTGGCTCAGGTAGGTAGCTAGGGTTAGCAATTGGTGTGCTTGTGTCATAGTCCTATTGTATCTTATACTATTGTTCGGGCAGTCTAATGAATCCGGTCGAAGATCAATATAAATGAGTTATACATGCCATCTTTATAGTAAGTCACTTTGTCTCGTCGTGTCTCCTAATCGACGTGGGATACTGAAGAGAGAGTGAGAGAGAATGACTTGCTATAAATACTTGAATCAACCATCCTTTTTGCCAAGTTGGGCCATGATGATCCTTCTTCTCATCCACATAGACGTGATACGCGGAAAGCCAAATTAATTTACGTTTAAATGTAATAACAAGAATATAAATAAAAGATATTCAGTTGGTCTGGGTGGTCCGATTCTCCCTTGGAATCGGGAATCGGACCGACTGTCGCGACCCATCCGGAAGCGGACGCGGCTAATGGATTACCGATCGCGGGTCTTGGATCGGCGTGAGCCCTCCCAGGCCCATACCAAATCGCGGCGGGAGTATTTTTCAGGAGGATTCGACGATAATAGTCGATCGCTTTCGACCTTAGTGTGGTCGTGGTGGCATGTGCAACTTGTGCATGCATTTGGAGTCGCCACCGGTCTTTCTTGGAGGGTAGACCGGAAACCTTACTGATCGATTGGGAGAGATCGATCAGTTCTACGGAACCAGAGATTTTGGGTTCGGGGACTTGGTTACGCTGGTGTCGTTACCAACGCCCTTTCGGTACCTAACGTGAGTGATTTTCCTAACTAGGATTTCATGCAGGCGCAATTTTGGGTGAGGTAAGTCTGACTTTGCACATTAACCAGTTTAACATGCTCACGTAATCATAATAAATAAATAGATGCCAATCACATAAACATCTATCCTACGTGGTGACCATGGAATTATGATTTAATGGGTCTCGAGCCAATGAGACCACATTTAATCATTTTAATATTTTAATAACGGAGAGCCGCTCTTCGCTTCTTCTTGGTTTCTTGAACTCTTCAAGAATCGGGCCCCAAAGAGCTCGCCGACTTAAAAGGCTCCTCCACGTAATCCTCGTAGCATTTACATCTAACAATTGACTATGCTAACAAAGATTACATGAAAAATAAAAGGAGTACGCAGCCTCCATTTAATAATTACAACCCCAAATATATAAATAATCACCATACATTCATACATACATCAATCACATTGATTAGGGATTTTTCCATGATCACCTTCCATGTAAGTAATAAATTCACAATTTAAGACTTAGGAAGGCACAATAAAAATTCTACGTTGAATCATATTCAGAATTTTTACGTAAAATAAGATAGTCATAAATTTTCGATTCAAAATTGATTTAGTCTCAATTTTTGCTACGTTGATTAATTTATCATATAAAATAATCAACCTCCATTAGCCATGTAAGACGAACAATTCGTTAATACATATTGGCCATAATATTGCAAAAATTGCAAAAAATCAATTAAATGCACGAAAACACCTAAGGATTGGCTCTGATACCACTGTTGGGATCCACGTAACACGTAGCGGAAATAAATAACAACCCACACATGTATCTCCAGAGGCGTACTTCGTGCATTTCAATCGAAAAAAATCACAAAGTCTCAAAGGGAGTAAATGGATTACCTCTCGTAGCGTGCTTGAACGGAGGTGTCGGTTCGATGTTCTTCGATCTCAGCCTCCACAAGTGTTAGGCATCTAGTTCGGACGCACCACCAATTGACGAACGGGGAGACGACTAATAACTCCACAACAATTGTGCTAGCAATTTGCGGAATCAATATTCCGAACTTAGTATATTTTGCTCGCTCAAGATTATGAGAATATAGAGAGTGTTTGTGTTCTTCTCTCTAAGCTATCAAAAATTTGCACACTCTACAAAATGTCTCTCCCCCTCAACCTCAAAACTCTTGCTATCCTTTTATAGCCAAAAATACCTTCCAATAAATTGTATTTAAAAATAGCACTAACAATTATAAATTCTATCTAAAAATAGCACTCACAAATAAATGACATTTAAAAATAGCACTAACAATAGCACTCACAATTTATAATACAAAAATGCTATTTAAAAATAGCACTAACAATAGCACTCACAATTTATAATACAAAAATTCTATTTAAAAATAGCACTAACAATTATAAATTCTATCTAATAATAGCACTCACAAATAAATGACATTTAAAAATAGCACTAACAATAGCACTCACAATTTATAATACAAAAATGCTATTTAAAAATAGCACTAACAATAGCACTCACAATTTATAATACAAAAATTCTATTTAAAAATAGCACTAACAATTATAAATTCTATCTAATAATAGCACTCACAATTTATGATAAATAAATGCCATTTAAAAATAGCACTAACAATAGCACTCACAATTTATGATAAATAAATGTCATTTAAAAATAGCACTAACAATAGCACTCACAATTTATAATACAAAAAATGCTATTTAAAAATAGCACTAGCAATAGCACTCACAATACAAAAATGCTAAAAAAGGCACTAACAAAGGTGTTAAAAATAATAACCATTATTATTATTACAAGAGTTAAAGAGGTTACCAAACAATACAAATATGCATAACGTATAAATACGTATGACGTATAAATACGTAGAGCATACGTATACATCCGTGAAACCGGGGACTAATTGAAAGAAAAATGTGCAATTAAGCCCTTTTGGTAAAAATTGATTAAATTGGAGGGCAAATTGACCTAATTGCACTTTAAGACTTTAGAATCCAATGTCATAGCTTATAAAAAGTGAGAATTGAAAACTAAAAGACTCGAAAATGATTTTTTTTAGGTTCGGTTCGGGTTTATGTTTGTGAAGGAACATAGTGACCCGAGCCGAATTTTTGAGATTTAAAGTGACACACTTGAAGAGGAAATTAAAACAAAATTATCGAATATTTTTTGGGTATTTTTCTGACCACGAATGGTATTTTTCTGATTTTTTGGGTATTTTTATAATTAAATAAACTCGAAAAATATTAAAAATACCGAAAAATATTTTTTGTTCAAAATTGGTTCCTAAGGTTAAACCAAGGCTTCCAAAGTTGATTTTGTGATTTTATGACCTTTTTTGATATTTTTAATTAATTTTAAAGAATAAAAATCACAATAATAAATGGTAAAAAAAATCAGGTGTCAACAGCTGCCCCTCTTTGAGAGGAATCTCGTTAGAGGTTTCTCTCAAAGATAAGGTGGCACCTGATTCCTAACCGACTCAACTGGGAAAATAAGAGAAGAAATGTTATGACATCGGATCCTTAAGCCTATTGATAAAAGCTCAAATCAATCCCCGGTTTGCTCTAACAATTTGAATATGGGCCGGAGTGAGAGAGGCTTACCTGAAGCTCACCTGTCGGATGCTGCCGGTTGCGACGACTTTCAAGAAGATGCCTAGGACTCGTCATTCAGAATATCCCAGGGAGATTAAGCTCTGACCTGTATGGTAGGTCATACCATGATGGGATTCCTAACTTGTAGGAACCTAAGGAAGGCGCATCCCACGCTTTGGGATTTGCCAAGAATTTTGATCAGTATGGTGGATCAGACCTTTGTGTTGATCCTTACTGCGATATTTATCAATGAGTTGACCCTTATGCGGTTTCTACCATATGTGACCCTTCAGGCGGTTTCTACCATTAATGTGATCCCTCAGGCGGTTTCTACCTTGGTTTGACCATTCAGGTGGTTTCTACCTTGAGTTGACCCTTCAGGCGGTTTCTACCTTTGATTTGACCCTTCAGGCGGTTTCTACCTTTGATTTGACCCTTCAGGCGGTTTCTACCTTGCGTTGACCCTTCAGGCGGTATCTACCATGTGTTGACCCTTCAGGCGGTATCTACCTTGTGTTGACCCTTCAAGCGGTATCTACCTTTGATTTTGACCATTCAGGCGGTATCTACCTTTGATTTGACCCTTCAGGCGGTATCTACCATATTTTGACCCTTCAGGCGGTATCTACCTTGATTTGACCCTTCAGGCGGTATCTACCTTCATTTGACCCTTCAGGCGGTATCTACCTTTGAGCTGACCCTTCAGGCGGTATCTACCTTGTGTTGACCCTTCAGGCGGTATCTACCTTGTGTTGACCCTTCAGGCGGTATCTACCATTAATGTGATCCTTCAGGCGGTTTCTACCTTGGTTTGACCCTTCAGGCGGTTTCTACCTTGAGTTGACCCTTCAGGCGGTTTCTACCTTAATTTGACCCTTCAGGCGGTTTCTACCATGAGTTGACCCTTCAGGCGGTTTCTACCATTGATTTGACCCTTCAGGCGGTTTCTACCTTTGAGTTGACCCTTCAGGCGGTTTCTACCTTTGATTGACCCTTCAGGCGGTTTCTACCTTTGATTGACCCTTCAGGCGGTTTCTACCTTTGTTTTGACCCTTCAGGCGGTATCTACCTTTGATTTGACCCTTCAGGCGGTATCTACCATTGAGCTGACCCTTCAGGCGGTATCTACCTTGTGTTGACCCTTCAGGCGGTATCTACCTTGTGTTGACCCTTCAGGCGGTATCTACCATAGTTTTGACCCTTCAGGCGGTGTCTACCATCAGTTTTGACTTTGAAAAGGGGTCTCATGACGAGGGTTCTCCATGTCCGATGAGACTGCATAAATTATGAAAAGGGGTCTCATGACGAGGGTTCTCCACGTCCGATGAGATTGCCTAAATTATGAAAAGGGGTCTCATGACGAGGGTTCTCCACGTCCGATGAGACTGTCTGATTTTTGAAAAGGGGTCTCATGACGAGGGTTCTCCACGTCCGATGAGACTGCCTAAATTATGAAAAGGGGTCTCATGACGAGGGTTCTCCACGTCCGGTGAGACTGTCTGATTTTTGAAAAGGGGTCTCATGACGAGGGTTCTCCACGTCCGATGAGACTGCCTAAATTATGAAAAGGGGTCTCATGACGAGGGTTCTCCACGTCCGATGAGACTGTTTGATATTTTGAAAATGGGTCCTGGGACGAGGGTTCTCCACGTCTGATAGGACTTTTCTTTTAAAAGGGTTTTTCTTCCCCTCTTTTTTAGAGACCCCGAAGTTTGTCGGGAATTCAGTTTTTGAAGCAGTGAAAGATTTTATTTTGACAAAGCTTCACTTGAGTCTGTTGAGGCGACATTCTGGGAGCTGGGTTCTCCAGGTATCCTGCAGAAATTTGAGCCTGAAATATTTTTCTTCACCAAGAAAACGTTAGTAATCTTTGGGAAGACCACGGCTGTCCATTTGACAAAATCGTATGATTTAAGTTTTAATCATGAAATGTGCATTTTGATGCTGGAGGTCATCCAAAGCATTCTTGCAACATGCAAATGTGATCACAAGTCCCTTGCACGGAAAATCTGGATCAACAGTTTGAAAATTCCAAAAAGAGTTTGTTCAAAACGTCAATTGGAATATTTCTCGACAAGGAGGTCTTCTCACCTGTTTTGAGATGTGGTTTTTATAGGGGATACACTCAATTCCCTACTAACCTGTGCCTAGGTTTTAGACTCATTCGCAGCGCATACATTTTGATCGGTCGGGAGGTCTTCCACGGGACCGTAATGTTAGGCTTGGATATTGGCTTTCAAGGGGGACTCGCTTTGGAGTCGAGGCCATTGAATGAAAGTCTTCACCATCTGCTCCGGGTTTACAAGTCAAGAACCCTGCAAAATGAGAAAGAAATAGTCTTGCTCGTACTTCTTCGAGCTAAGCTATATGTTAACCTAAGTGTCTTAGTCAGAGAAGACTGTTTCGAGGTTGTAACATTGGTAGGATTGGGGACCGAAACAAGCTTATTTTTGGCTCAGAATTTATGAGGGGATTGACATTGGTGATCATCGCAGATTTGACACCTGTCCTTTCCTTTCTGCATCTTTAGTCTTTGAGGTGCGCAACTGATTTTGAGGTGTACACCAACTCTTTAGAGAGCCCCTCTTGTTGCATTCAGAGAACGAGAACTCTCTCTGTGTCTTTGTTCTGCGCTCGGCACCATTTGGGGAGCAATCCTTTTGGATTTGGCTCCTTCAGGGATTTCTTCTTTTCCCATCCGGCTTCATCGTGGATCAATCAAACAACTTACACGAGCATCGGCCTTGCTTTTACCAGGCACTTTGCTTTTTCTCGATGCCGTGGATTTTTCTCATTCACTTTTGAAATCCCATTTTTTTTTCATGGGATCGTGTTAGACATATAGTCTAAACATGCTTTAAATATCAGTCCGGGATTTCTCTTTCGTAATCCCTGAGTCTTGAACTCTTCCATTTTTGAAGTGGTGCAGCATCCGTCTTGGAATGATCACCAATGGGTTCATGAAACGAATTTGCAGGCTCAACTTGGCTATGCAAAGGATATAGTGTGTGGGATAGAGAAATGGATGCTTCTCGTCATCCTATGGCACTTGGATTACCATATAAACAGCACACAAAGATTGATGTTAGTCCGAGCAAGAAAATTTCTAGCCATTTACTCCTGATGCCGCTGGACTCACATCCATTTTGCCCCGATATAGGGTGGTTCTTGACAGAGTTAAGAATGAAAACCGCCGTTCGAATGGGTTGCCAACGGTCACCTGTAGTGTTTATGATATGAAACGAACGCCTCCGTCGTCCCAATCCATGTAATCGCTGCAAATGGTCCCTACCTCCGTAGGTCCAGATTTTACTATTTGATTCGCTCCATTCATCTCTCAAGTGTATGTAGGATGTGTTTGGATTTGAGCTTGCCTCTCTTTTGAGGAAACATCCTTTTGAGAGTTTTGAACAACTTTTGATTGGAAAAATCTCTTTCGTTTTCCCAAAAATTTTACCCGTCAAGGGGATTTTATGGTGCACAATGCATGTTCAGACAACCTCGTGTTTCAAAACATGAATGCCAATGAAGTTAGAATTCCATGTCTTTTCTAGACATCAGATTTTGAAAGCTTTTCTTTTTCTCTCTGTTTTTTATTTAACATCTTCCATGGATTGGGGAAAGGGATACTTACCTGTCTCCCGCGGCTGGAGATCCCTGAAAATGCGGAAGAAACATGTTATTGTATGTTCACGAATTTTTCAAAAAATTAGAACAATACATCTTACCCTTGGTCATATACTCTAACGAGTATACCAGGTTTGTAGGAAATCTGCCCGCTTTGATGACGAGTTCCTGTCAAGGATAAATAATAAGTGTCAATTCATGTTCCCAAATTCAAGATAAATTAGGACGATACAACTTTACTCTTGGTTCTCATCATGTTCTGATGTTGCGTTTTTGATATGAATAACATCTATCGAATCCGCCTATCCATGCTTGGAGTGTTTGTAACATCAATGGTTCCTCTGCCCCCAGTTAGGCAACGTCTATTCTGTTATTTGAATAGATGGCTCCTTGAGTGATTTACCCACGTTTATCACCTGAGAAGGGAAAGAAATGAGATATTACTTTGGTATTCGGTTGAAGATCGTTTAGGAACGATACATCGTTTTACCAAATAGGAGGCTTCGTGACCAAACGTATTTCGTGCTGAATGGGGTAGATCCCACTATGCTCCGCGGGTGATAGTCATCATTCATGGAACTTGCTCCACAGATTAAGTGATTAATCCACGGCCCTTGGCTCGAAGATGTTCAAAGGGTGACACTCAGAGCGGTTAGTTTTAAGCGTTAATTAAAATGTTCCCGCAGGAACTTTACAACGAGATTCGTAACACATTCCTTCGACGTATTCGCCTCTCACTCTCCTGAGCCTTCTAATGATTTTGCATACGAGCTTAGAACCAGACGTCTGGTCGCCGGTACCGGTCACGACTGCGAAGATGCACTTGTTCCAAAATGCTTGACCCATAGGCTGAGTTGCTCATTCAGGAGATCGTCTGACTGTTCGAGTCGTTCAAGTTGAGCATCCTTAATTGCGGGTGACGGACTTCTCTCATTTTCGGCACGAACAACCCGGTTCATCGGTTTATGCGTGATCCACACGCCGAGTTGCTCACTGAGGGACTCACTTGAAATTTCAAGCCATTGACGCCCAAGTCGGGCATCCTCAACCGTTGGCGATGGATTCCTCACACTACTTTCGGCATGAACAACCTCACTTCTCGAGTTGGTACTTTCATCGTTGTCCAGTAGGTTTGTATCCAATGCTGGATTCGCCGTAGGAATAACACTAACGATCGGTTGGTGCTCAAATTGGGGAGTCCATACCTGCTGAAATTGTTGTACATACTCTTGAGGAGTACCGGGGTAACTCAGGGGGGAATTCAGCCGATCGAACCAAGAATAGATGTTTTCAAGGAGATCATCTGAACCATCGAGCGACTGACACTCAGGTTGAGTATTGTCAACTATTGGAGAAGGAATATTTTCACCATTTTCGTCATGGACCACCTGATTCTTCGAGCCGGAATCCCCGTAATTGTCTCGCAAGATTGTATGTGCATCTCCTGCCAATGTTAGATCCGCTGTAGGACTAGCATTACCGGCCAGTCGGTGCTCAGACTGGGGAGTCCCGATTTGCTGAAATTGCGGTACATACTCCTGAGGAGTACTAGGATAACCCAGGGGAGTACTCTGATTGATGCCTGAACAATCGACCGTGTGATTGCCAGTCCCATCGGTGTTGAGAAGTGATTGGATGCTTCCTGCTTCATGAGGATTGCGATCACAGCCATGCTCATCGTTTAAACTTGAACCGCTTCTATCTTGGTCTAGCGCCACTCGTCCATCTCTCAGTAGTCTTCTGTAGCACCAAAGGTGGTTCCTGACTTTATTTCTATCCAGCTCCGGCATGTTCATGATCTTGAGTATGCGCGATGGGCGAGCCAAACTGATCCCTAACTGTTGAACTGCATCAACAAATTTGCTATGAAGCTCCGAGGTCCAATAAAACCTTGTTTTCTTGCTAGCCGAAGTAGTGTTGGCAACTCGGCGGCTACTCTTCGCGGAATCTGGTCGTGTTGAACCGTCTCTATCTTGGTCTAGCGACGCTCGTCCATCTCTCAGTAGTTTCTTGTAGCGCCAAAGGTGATTCTTGACCATATTTTTCGCCAATCCCGGCACGTTCATGATTTCGAGTATGCGCGATGGGCGAGCAAAATTGATCCCTAACTGTTGAACTGCATCAACAAATTTGCTATGAAACTCCGGGGTCCAACGAAATCTTATTTTCTTGCTAGCCGAAGTAGTGCCAGCCATTTGGCGGTTACTCTTCTCGGAATCTGGTCGTGTTGGAGGTTGCTCTGGAGGGGATTTAGTGGTCTCAGATCGGCTGGTCACGATGGTGAGTTCATCATTGAGCGGACCTGACTTGTCATGACGCATGTTCCCTTCCACAATGGGCGTCGACTTTGATCTTATAGCACTAGTTTCCTCTTGTAGATCCTCGGCGGTACCCGCCTGTTTCGAAAGATGTTGCGAAGGGCATTGCAACAAATGAGAATTATGAACCCCCAGATCTGGCTCTTCAGTGAATACTCCGTCCGTGGGAACAGGGTTACCGCACTCAAGACAAATAGCGATGCTTAGAGCTTTTTTGTACTGAATGTTTTTTATTCGAAGCTTTTCATTTTCCTCCCTCGCAATCGCTAACTCGTGCCGATCGCGTTGCTGCTTCAGCCGGGTTCGTTTGTTTTCAAACCAGCACTTGACCTTCCGAGGCTCCCACCCTATCTCCTGGCCCATTTTGATTCTCTGTTCCATGTCCGGATAGGGGTATTCCCTGAAAAACAATTCGAGTTTATGGACTTGACCTGAAGTGTTGCGTTGGAGACATTCCCCTTTCTGACGCTGATCGCCGTCGCGGGTATTGTTCTCGTTAACCAAGCCGCGGGTTTCATCATTAGAAGGATCGGTCTCCATGGCCCCCGTGTCAGGTTCGGTCCTGAGATCTTCAAATTCTTCCAGCAGCTCAAGCTCGGAGACCTCCAAGTCTGGCGCTTCCAGTAAATGACAGAACCCCTTGAACATTTTGATCGAAATATCACTGCTTGATTTTCCGTTAACTCAGCTTTCTTTGTTCCTCCTTGGATCCTCACTTTCTCTGCAAATTCTGAAAGGTTAAAGGAGTCGGATCACTATTCTTTGATCAAAGGTGATGGCTACCCGACGAGCGCTCTTCTCAATGCTTCGAGATTCCCACTTCGTCTTTTGTGATGGCTACCTGACGAGCGTTCTTCTCGAGGCTTCGTAATTCCCACTTTGTCCTTTTTTTTGCTCTTTTCTACGTGAACGGAGCCTAAAGATCTCTTGCGTTGATTTCGTTTTGTCGAGCACTACGCTTGTCCCCCTGGCCCAGTCTCTAGAGTAACAAGCCTCCCCACCTTTCGGCGCCATTATGTTTCGTAAAACCCGAGATCACAGGACGGTGGTGGATTCGTGACTCATCGGGGATGCATTAACGAAACCCGTTTGGCTCTACTGCACATACTATTATTACCACTTCTCCCTGCTTACTCGAGCGTTTATAAGGTGATAGATTGACGTCAAGAAGATTAACACTTTAGCCTTATCAGACTCAGCCTCTCAAACACTCTTCACATTTCCACCCTCATCTCCGTCATTCCATCGCATATGGATTCCTCCTCTGTGCCTGCTGCCTTAGCTGAAGCTTCGACCCAATGGGAGAGATTTTACCACCTCTTGGGTAGAGGTTATGGCTACATAAACAATCATCCTGAAGCTGAGGTTGAAGTTCGTACTCTGATTCCGGCCCTGGATACTGTGTGTATTGAAGGTACGAAACTGCAAAGGGAGTTTGTGATCTTCCCAACTCTCTTCAACAATTTCCTGCAGGCTTACGAAGTTGCTAGCCGGGAGGTCACTTTAGCTGGTATCGTGCGAGCCCGTTATCAGGACCGAACTGAGTCCCTGATGTTGGCCATGCTGACGGCCGATAACCATAAAAGGGCTGTTGAATACGCCCACGCCCAGGTTTCGATGCTGGTCCGTGAGAGGGACAACTTGGTGGAGCGTCTGGCTCTTTTTGACACTGCCTTTGAGCAAGACCAGCACAACTTCGTGCTAAGGTTCCAGTGTGCCTGGTTGGAGGAAAGGCTTGAAGACCTGAGCATGGATATAGCTCGCGGGAGGGTGCTGGTTCAGGACTTAGAGCTTGAGTTCGAGTACTATGAGACCAAGGTGAACGAACTTAAGGAGAAATGTCGTCTCCTTTTCTTCAAGCTTGTAGACCTCGATTCCCGGAGTGTGGGTTGTAAGCAAGGCATGGATAGCATGGAGAGTCAATTAAGCTTTTTTGTGATGCTTGTCAGAACTCATTTTGGGTTTACTGCTCCCCCTCAGTGATCCACTTGTAAACTTTCCTGCTGAATGAAATAAATGCGAGTTTGTTTATATATGACCTTTCATTCTGCATTGTTGACTAGCCGAGAAAGGTTTTTGCTTTCGGATCTACGCGACTCCTTTTTCGCCTGTGTCAACAGCTTGACTACGCATCATTCTCACAGCCCGACGCTTTATATTTGATTGACTTGAATGCCTCGTGAGAAATAGATTTGTAGTTGCTCGAAACTTAAAGATTGCCCCTGATTTTGTGGTCACGGCGTTTGGGGCCGCTAGTAATCTTTCGCTTTCGAGCTCGATCACATTCTGCTAGTAACTCATGCTATCAATTCTGCCTTCACGCGTCGGGGCTGATTTTACCTTGAACTTAATAACAAGGAATTACCGTATACACACGAGATGACGTTCGTGAAAAACATTATGCAAAATCAACTCTAGCTATTGAAGAAACAATCGCGTGCACCGATGAGAACTTTACAATAGGAGATACATCCTTCTCGCGTACATCCCCTTCTTTCTTTGGGCATGTACAATGACCAACCAATCTGGCCTCGGCTTAGGTGTGCCATTACCGACTGCAGATCATGGTTGCCAATCTTTAATAGCTTCCAACTGATCGAACCAGGTATCAAGTCCTTCATCGAAGAAATCACCTGACCCATCGAACGATTGATGTATAGGTTGAGCTGCATCGCCCGACGGATTCTTCGAACTGGAACCCCCATCCTTATTTGGGATTATAAGAGGAGATTTGATCGGTTGACTACCACAAGCATCTCCCACTTGGGAATTAGGGAAATAAAAATGCTCCAAGCATTCTACCATTAGGTCATCTGAAGCCACGTGCTCCGATTGGGCAAACCCTTGAGCACTGAGCGTGGTGGGCTGATCTGCGACAGGATGAACACTGACTAGCTGCTGCTCGGACGGGGGAGTGCTTACTCGTTGCACTTGTGATGCGTGTTCTTGAGGAATATTGAAATGACTCGCGAGGATATCCTGATCAAATCCCCAATAGTCGTCCAGATTCGACCGGGCCTCCTTTGACATAGGGGTGCTGGGCTCGCAGCCGAGTCTATTGCTCGGATTCAGCTCTGTATAACGCTGTCCTAACGCCCTTCTGTAGCAACCAAGGTGATTCGCGACTAATTGCTTGGTAAGTCCCGGTACCTTCATGACCCTAAGTATGCTCGTCGGACCTATGAAGTCGAGTCCTATCTGTCGAACTGCGTCTAAGAACTTGAGATGAAGCTCCGGGGGCCAAATGAATTTCTTCTTCTCGTCGTCCAGAGTGGCGCTGATAGCCTGCCGACTAATCTCTAACTCCTCTTGAACTGTATCTGATCTTACCGGAAGCTGTTGTGGAGGAGATTCATGGGCTTCGATGAGGTGACTCCGATCATAATGACACGTATCTTCTTCCTCCGAAGACACTGGTATAATTTCTGTGGGATCGATCTCCTCATGCGCGCCATTAGCAGGATCTGATTGTGCCGGAGATGGCTCAAGGGAGCAGGGGGATGAATGAGAACCTTCCATCCTCGTAGAAGGCTTACCGGGGAACAATTTACTGAGGGTGGTAGGGCCACCGCAGTCAGGGCAGGTAATAGTACCGAGGATTTTCTCATACCGCATGTTTTCCATTCGAAGGTTTTGGTTCTGCTCTTTTAGGGCCGTGATCTCCTTACGCCTGTGTTGGACACCTAGTCTGAAACGTTTATTCTGAAACCAAAAATGGATTCTCATAGGATTCATTCCCAGCTTCTGGCCCAATTCAATCTTTTGTTCCTCGTTTGGGCAAGGGCATTCATCGAAGAAAGCTTCAAGCTCCTGGATTTCTTTCCGAGCGTAGCGCTGGCGATTTTTTCTTTTCTGGGGTTGAGCGTCGTGGCCACTGCCGTCGTCACCACTGCGATCTTGATGTTCGTCACCGGCGATGTTGAGTTCCATGGCTTCGATGTCGAATTTGATTCTAGAGAATTTGAGGTCTTTCAACGAACTCGTCACTCGGGGTTCTCTGTTCTCTTTTGTATACTCGCTCTTTCGATTTGTTGCCTCCTTTTCCTCGAAAGCTAGGTCTGTTCAGCGTTCTGTTTTTGAAACGACGGAACTGTTTACCTCCTGCTCAGCTTTCCGACACGAAGGGGTAACCAAATCCTTCCGCGGCTTCTTCGATAGTAGCGCTCGCCTTTCACTTTTCCTCGATAGTCATGCATGTTCAGCACTGTCTTCTCTTTTTAAGTGGCAGAGATGTTCACTCGCCGCCCAGCTTTATGCGTGATGGAACAACACAATCCTTTCGCGGCTTCTTCGATAGTTGCGCTCGCCTTTCACTTTTCCTCAATAGTCATGCCTGTTCAGCACTGTCTTCTCTTTTTAAGTGGCAGAGCTGTTCACTCGCCGCCCAGCTTCATGCGTGATGGAACAACACAATCCTTTCGCGGCTTCTTCGATAGTTGCGCTCGCCTTTCACTTTTCCTCAATAGTCATGCCTGTTCAGCACTGTCTTCTCTTTTTAAGTGGCAGAGCTGTTCACTCGCCGCCCAGCTTCATGCGTGATGGAACAACACAATCCTTTCGCGGCTTCTTCGATAGTTGCGCTCGCCTCCCTCCCAGCTTTAATAATGGCGAGACCGAATTTGTCAGGCCTGAAATTGCGGATCAGGACATGTCTGATGATTCACGGGAGGAGCAGCCCTCGCTTTACATTAATTAACCCGGCTCCACAAGCATTATTGCTGCAACTTTTCTCCACTCTCGAGACGCTATAAAATGCGGAGTTGGTGTTTGGGAGATTAACGCTCTCATATAATTTGCTTCCATCCTCTAATCGCTCCACTACACACATCTCCGTCGAAAATGGCTTCTTCCCAAGTTCACACTTTCTCAGCCGAAGCTTTGACTCGATGGAAAGAGTTCTATAACCTCTTGGGTCGAGGCTACGCTCACATAGCCGATCATCCCGAAACCGAGGATGAGATCAGAGTCATGTTCGGGGACCTGGACATCACCTCCCTCGAGGGTACCGCGTTGGGGAGGGAATACAGTATTTTTCCAACGCTCTTTACGAACTCCTTGGAGGTCTACCGCGCTGCTCATCGGGGAGTTACCGTGGCTCGTATCTTGCGAGCCCGTTATGAGGATCAGTCCGACCGCCTAGCGTTGGCTGACTACCTGGCCGATAGTCACAAAAAGGCTGTTGAGTTCGCCAAAGAGCGGGTTTCGACATTGCTACGCGAGAGGAGGAATCTGGTGGAGGACTTAGCTCTATCTCTGGCTACCTATGAGCGCGATCGACGTAATGCCCTGCTAAGGAATCGGAGCGAGTGGCTAGAAGAAAGGCTCAACGGCATAAACGAGGATATAACTCGTGAGAATGGACTTGTTCGGGACTTGGAAGCAGTCGCCGAAGATCATGAGACTCAGGTTGTTGCAGTCAATGATGAACGCAAACGCCTCCACCTCAGGCTTGCGGACCATGATACGCGGAGTGGTGCGTATAAACAAAGCATCCATAACCTGGAGGGCCAGCTGGGCTCCTTTGTGTCGTTGATTAGGGCTCACTTCTGCTTTACTTTTCCACCCCAATGAATTGTATGATCTGGTTTGGGCAAGAATGAATGAAAGCCCCTGTGTTTGTTTTAGCTTTTATATGATCCATTTCTTCGAGCATCCGGACATCTTAGACTTGGATGAGCCGATCCATAATAAGTCGAGTAGATGTGTTCTGATTTTCTAACTCACTCATGGTCAGATGAAAGAATAGCCTCAGACTTATCCAAGAAAAGATTTCTCTATGCTACTTGTTTTTCACCTGCAAATGAAAAGACCGAGTCAAAAGGAATAATCTGAAAAAGAAAGCATAGACCCCTTTCAATCTTATGATTGCTCGTAATTAATAATGACAAGAACTTTTACAAGGGTTTTAATCTTGTGCGAAAAGTTTTTATCAATATTCCTCGAAAGAAAGCATACTATTGAAAGGAATGTAATTCACGATAATTGCTTTTGACCAATATTCAGAAGAGCGAATTAGTCAAAAATGCAAGGCATAACGACGTGTTTTTAAATTTAATTGAAGATACGGCATCCAAATCAAGGCCGTTTTGTTAAGAACGAGAGCAATTTGGACATCTATCTCGTCATTAAATTCGAAATAACGTCAATACTCTTGATCAATTATCGTGGATTACTAGTGACGTATGACATGCATGGACCAATTCAAGTGTATAATTCCTTCTAGCGAAATTGGGGTTGGATTACCCCTGTACGACCAAAAAGGTCGTGTAAGATTTTCAACTTTAGTTTCCTCTAAAGGAATTATAAACTTGACTTGGGAGTATTCGGATGATTAGAGAAAATGCCACTATCACATTCCCATGACCCGTCAAAAGAAATACAACCGAGTTCCATCTGAATGTATACACCCATAGATCCCTAATACAATCACTCTAAGGGGTGAGATAGAGAAAGCCTCGATAAAAATAAACCCTATACAAGAGGACTAGTAATGGAAAATGAAACCAAGGAATGTGATCCTAACGTTTAAGGATGCCCCAAGTTCGATCTGTGACTTCCGGATCACTTGCCCCAACTCGTCATCTTCATTGGACGATATCTCAATAATGTCCATAGTAGGCTCCTTTGTTGCTCACTCGGTGTTCGCCATGGGATATCATCCTCCTCGTCTTCTATCAAGGACGTTTGGGAAAAACACATGCATCTATCCTTGAAATGGCATTTAATCTAATCACCAGAATGCAATGAATGAAATGCCTATATTTATATGAACTGTAATAGTTTTGAGGGATAGAGAGTCTTACCAACCCAACTCGTCGACTTATGTGCGATTTTAGGTGTACCAACCGCCCAAAGACATGCGCATGAGACAAGTGATGGTGAACTTCTAAAAATCAGAGGGTTTGGCACCTAAGGTTAAGGTTCCCACCTCGAGTTCTAGAAAGAGCCGATTCCATTGCACAACTATCGTTGCATTGGGACTCAATCCATAGTTCGAAGCGAGCGGAATTGAAAAGTGGATTACCCCGTGTTTTTCCTCACGGAGATTCCATTTTCAATTCCTTCTATTGTGTTCCTAAAGGCGGCGCCTGGGGTTTTAGGCGCGGTTGTGTGTGTCCATGTGTCGTGATCATCACAATGCAAGTCATGCACAACAATTTATCAATCAGCACTTCAAATCATCCACACAACATACATTCCTACGCCACACCTGCGTAAAATAAAATTAATCACAGACTACACCCCTTATTACTCCAATCTGCAAAAACATATAACACCTATCGTGAGCGGACTTACCTCACCTTCAAGAGCGCCTGTAGGGTTAGAAAAATCACTCAATTTTTATTACGGCCTAAGTCCACTTGAGGTCTAGAACCATAGTTTCTAGAACAAGTCCCCAGCGGAGTCGCCAGCTGTCGCGACCCATCCGGAAGCGGACGCGGCTAATGGATTACCGATCGCTGGTCTTGGATCGGCGTGAGCCCTCCCAGGCCCATACCAAATCGCGGCAGGAGTATTTTTCAGGAGGATTCGACGATAATAGTCGATCGCTTTCGACCTTAGTGTGGTCGTGGTGGCATGTGCAACTTGTGCATGCATTTGGAGTCGCCACCGGTCTTTCTTTTAGGGTAGACCGGAAACCTTACTGATCGATTGGGAGAGATCGATCAGTTCTACGGAACCAGAGATTTTGGGTTCGGGGACTTGGTTACGCTGGTGTCGTTACCAACGCCCTTTCGGTACCTAACGTGAGTGATTTTCCTAACTAGGATTTCATGCAGGCGCAATTTTGGGTGAGGTAAGTCTGACTTTGCACATTAACCAGTTTAACATGCTCACGTAATCATAATAAATAAATAGATGCCAATCACATAAACATCTATCCTACGTGGTGACCATGGAATTATGATTTAATGGGTCTCGAGCCAATGAGACCACATTTAATCATTTTAATATTTTAATAACGGAGAGCCGCTCTTCGCTTCTTCTTGGTTTCTTGAACTCTTCAAGAATCGGGCCCCAAAGAGCTCGCCGACTTAAAAGGCTCCTCCACGTAATCCTCGTAGCATTTACATCTAACAATTGACTATGCTAATAAAGATTACATGAAAAATAAAAGGAGTACGCAGCCTCCATTTAATAATTACAACCCCAAATATATAAATAATCACCATACATTCATACATACATCAATCACATTGATTAGGGATTTTTCCATGATCACCTTCCACGTAAGTAATAAATTCACAATTTAAAACTTAGGAAGGCACAATAAAAATTCTACGTTGAATCATATTCAGAATTTTTACGTAAAATAAGATAGTCATAAATTTTCGATTCAAAATTGATTTAGTCTCAATTTTTGCTACGTTGATTAATTTATCATATAAAATAATCAACCTCCATTAGCCATGTAAGACGAACAATTCGTTAATACATATTGGCCATAATATTGCAAAAATTGCAAAAAATCAATTAAATGCACGAAAACACCTAAGGATTGGCTCTGATACCACTGTTGGGATCCACGTAACACGTAGCGGAAATAAATAACAACCCACACATGTATCTCCAGAGGCGTACTTCGTGCATTTCAATCGAAAAAAATCACAAAGTCTCAAAGGGAGTAAATGGATTACCTCTCGTAGCGTGCTTGAACGGAGGTGTCGGTTCGATGTTCTTCGATCTCAGCCTCCACAAGTGTTAGGCATCTAGTTCGGACGCACCACCAATTGACGAACGGGGAGACGACTAATAACTCCACAACAATTGTGCTAGCAATATGCGGAATCAATATTCCGAACTTAGTATATTTTGCTCGCTCAAGATTATGAGAATATAGAGAGTGTTTGTGTTCTTCTCTCTAAGCTCTCAAAAATTTGCACACTCTACAAAATGTCTCTCCCCCTCAACCTCAAAACTCTTGCCATCCTTTTATAGCCAAAAATACCTTCCAATAAATTGTATTTAAAAATAGCACTAACAATTATAAATTCTATCTAAAAATAGCACTCACAAATAAATGACATTTAAAAATAGCACTAACAATAGCACTCACAATTTATAATACAAAAATGCTATTTAAAAATAGCACTAACAATAGCACTCACAATTTATAATACAAAAATTCTATTTAAAAATAGCACTAACAATTATAAATTCTATCTAATAATAGCACTCACAAATAAATGACATTTAAAAATAGCACTAACAATAGCACTCACAATTTATAATACAAAAATGCTATTTAAAAATAGCACTAACAATAGCACTCACAATTTATAATACAAAAATTCTATTTAAAAATAGCACTAACAATTATAAATTCTATCTAATAATAGCACTCACAATTTATGATAAATAAATGCCATTTAAAAATAGCACTAACAATAGCACTCACAATTTATGATAAATAAATGTCATTTAAAAATAGCACTAACAATAGCACTCACAATTTATAATACAAAAAATGCTATTTAAAAATAGCACTAGCAATAGCACTCACAATACAAAAATGCTAAAAAAAGGCACTAACAAAGGTGTTAAAAATAATAACCATTATTATTATTACAAGAGTTAAAGAGGTTACCAAACAATACAAATATGCATAACGTATAAATACGTATGACGTATAAATACGTAGAGCATACGTATACATCCGTGAAACCGGGGACTAATTGAAAGAAAAATGTGCAATTAAGCCCTTTTGGTAAAAATTGATTAAATTGGAGGGCAAATTGACCTAATTGCACTTTAAGACTTTAGAATCCAATGTCATAGCTTATAAAAAGTGAGAATTGAAAACTAAAAGACTCGAAAATGATTTTTTTTAGGCTCGGTTCGGGTTTATGTTTGTGAAGGAACATAGTGACCCGAGCCGAATTTTTGAGATTTAAAGTGACACACTTGAAGAGGAAATTAAAACAAAATTATCGAATATTTTTGGGTATTTTTCTGACCACGAATGGTATTTTTCTGATTTTTTGGGTATTTTTATAATTAAATAAACTCGAAAAATATTAAAAATACCGAAAAATATTTTTTGTTCAAAATTGGTTCCTAAGGTTAAACCAAGGCTTCCAAAGTTGATTTTGTGATTTTATGACCTTTTTTGATATTTTTAATTAATTTTAAAGAATAAAAATCACAATAATAAATGGTAAAAAAAATCAGGTGTCAACACCGACCATAATCAATTCTAATTTTAAGGAACTGAGACCGGACCAGAGTCTTCAGAAACTAGATCAACTCGGCCGGTTCCCTGTTTGAACGGTTCATTAAGCTTAGCCCTATATTCCACTGCCAAATAGGAGAAGTAATTTCCTAATTTACATGCTTGACTCGATATGTTATAGTTGGTACGGTTCTTGGATTGGCAACAAGTAATTGGAGAGAAGTATGTGAGAATTAAACAATCCAATGGCCAATGGGTCACTCCCAAAAGCATGTGAGAAAACTCCAATAGGTGTTGGAGAACATGTTCTATGTCAATTTTTTAATTGAAAAATTGTCCTACATGACGAATGGAGTCGTGACAAAAGTTGTTGGCATGACAGGAGGTCTCTAGATACTCCAACCATCTCCAACATTATTCTTGGTGAATGAGACAAAGCAGGCATTTTGTGGCTCGTCAACGGAGGGTCCTGCATCTCAAATTAGTTTGATTCGTGCCAACTAGAATTGAATAATTAAAGAAAAGGAAAATTGAGAGGACTTTACATCTTGCTGGCACATGAACTTCGTGGGCTTGAATGATTTACGCAATAATAATGAAGTCTAGCTTTACTGGAATAGCCTAATTAAGCTTTGACAACTCATTGCTTTACCTCAAGGAGAGAGAAACTATTGGACTAATTATTCAAGAGGAAAGTTAACTATGTTTAGCTTACGGACCGTGAAATGAGTAAATCTAACTAATACTTACCAACGCCCGCGAAATTTAAAGATGCTGTCACATGACATGACATTATCGTAAACTTAGTCTTCATTATAGATACATCCATTGATAAAGCGTCTTGGGAAAATATACTAATATCACCAACTTTTGTAAACTTAGAGAAACATTGATGAGAACACATTCTTACCAACTTTATTGACACTTTCTAACTCTTATTTATCACGAATAATTGAAAAATAAAGAATGAAATAAAGAGCAAGAAGTTGATCAACCCTCAGCTCCGACTATCCTATTATGCCCCACTTTTATTTGCCTTAGTTACCAACCCTTTTTACTATTAACTTATCAATTAGTTTTACTTTGCTCACCATTAGTTACCACTGTTTATTTAGCTAGTTTTTCTTTCAATAAATGACTTCTCTTCTCTTTAATCAACTTTTATTGAGCTTTATCACAAAAGCCTTAGATGTACCCACCATCAAATGACATTGCCAATGGCAAAGTTGGTAATAAAAAAAAAATCGTTGGTAGCTAACTCAAATTAGAGTTAATAATCCAAAACTCATTGATAACTTAATGGAAGAATTAAAAGATCACTTAAATGAAGAACAATATCTTAAATTAAACTTAAGTAATTTCATATAAGAGTTAGTAAAGTTAAGGCATAGTTAAGAAGGCTAAATAAAAGATTATAAAAATAAGAAAAATAAGCTTACTAAGTAAATAAAGCAATAATTGGTAACAAAAACTACGGGACAACTAATAAGAAAAAAATTACTAATCCATGCTAATTAAGGATGGTAACTTCTAAAATGCTGGTAAATTGATAAAGTGTTGCAAAAAATTGCAAATGAAATTTTGTCAACAAAAAGAAAATAGGCAAACAAAATAATAAATCAAATAAATATGGACAAGTAACTCAAATAGCAGTTGGTGTCCAAATACAATGTGGTAATTTCACTGGAAAAAATTGACGAGTCACGCTAAGTTAGGTTGTTAATCTTTAAAACTAGTTAGTAAATGCAAGAGCCTAATGCCTTTAAAAGGCAGCTCATACTTCTTGTTGTTTTTTTTTTTCCACTTCCCGGCCTAAGGGGCCATTTCTTTCCTTAACTTCATTGAAATCTCCATTCTTTCATTAGACAAATGAACGTTTGTACCTCGATAGAAAAGTCGATAAACTAAAAACCAATTAAGCGTTGGTAAGCAAATCAAATAAGAGTGAGTAACTCAAAAGTTAGCACATTTAAAACATTAGTATGTATGTAAAGGAAAGCTGATAAGGTAGTACAAGAATTGCTAATTTGTAAAATATCGAAAAAGAGTTGGTAATAACATAAAAATGTTCCACAGTTACTGTAAGGTGCCTTGGAAAAAAAGGGTCAACGGTCAATTTGTTTAAATTTTTTTGACACTAACCAATACATGTTGGACATGGTACAAGAGTATTCTGCATCATGAAGTAATGGGGCAGTATACTAGAGATATCTTGAAGGAACGGATCTCAATACTTATATGTACGTATACGCATCGGATTAAACTGAATTACATGTCCCAAAATCGACTTGTATTACTGATCTATAAAGCATATCACGAATAACGAACATATCTAGATAGCCACAGATTAAGAGCCCCTATGCAGATGAGACGGCGATTCGAATCCCCCGATCGATCGTCCTCCGAGAGAGATTTTTCTGGAGTGTTTTCTTACAATTTACGATAGGACAACCTATGTTGTGTAGAAGAGAAGACTTTTCCTACTCTCTCTCTTTCATGCCATTGAATAAGAAATAAATCCCATTAATTTGCAATCAAATATCACAATAATAGCAATTAATCAATTTAGCCTTCAATGGGCGTAAATTTTCAACATCTCTCACTCACCCACAAAGGGTGTGTCTCTCTTTCTCTTCTCACTGCTAAGTTTATATGGATAAATAATTCGTGCGACCATCATACTATAAGAGCTCATTGCCATACTGTCGCGACCCTCTCGCGGGTTGCCTGCCGAAGGGGCCTAATGGGCCGCCCGATGCTGCCTGATCGGACGCGGGTCTCTCCCAAGGTCCATTACCCAAATCGCAACGGCTGGATATACGTGGTCGACCTTTGGTGTGGTCTAGTGACATGTGATATGTGTACATGCCAAGGAGTCGCCACCAATCGTTTCGCGGAGGCTACGATTGGAAACCCTATCGAATAGTTGGGAGCGATCTATTCGATTCTGCTGAAACTAGAGAAACGAGATCGGGGACTTTGTTACGCCAACTGCTAGAGTTGACGCCCTTTCGACACCTAAGTAGAATGATTTATCTGACCCTGGGATTTCATACAGATGAGTGCGGGTACGAACCTAAATCTAGAAGTTCATACAGACAGAAGTGGCTAACCTATCACTCATAATCAATAATAAATGCGCAAATCAAGGATCTAATACGTGCGGATAAAATGCATGAAAGCAGCGTGGCATCCCTAATGAGGCCATATTAGCCAAGAGAAGTATCAATCAAGGCTTAGGAGTAATTCGACATGATTCGCCCATGAGGGGCAGAATCGTAATTTTGAGAAAATCGGGGACAATTTGCCCTAAAAGGGAAAAATTATCGTTTCAAATGGAATATGCAGTCAAAAGAGGATGGAAATGGGATTGGCGATCAAATCAATCCATTTCCTATTTTTCGGGAATTTCCAGAATTTTTCTGGAATTTTAAAGTGATTTTACCCTTAGAGGGGTAAAGTCGTCATTTTAGACAAAAATGATGGTTGAAAATCTCAAATATTAGGGTTGGTCACCCATCTGACCCAAACCCCAACTTTGAACAATTTCCAGGATTTGATTGGAACAAGAAAGACGATCTTCCCATTGAGGGGGCAAAATCGTCATTTTTGAGAAAAGAGACGGGACTTGAAAACCCAAGCCTAAGAATTGGTCGCCTAACCGACCCAAATTCTTACCTTGGCATTATCGATCTTATCTCGCATATATAGCAGAGGTGGCTTACATCTAAAGAGTAATATCGTCGAGTCTCGGAAGAACGGATAAGAAACCCCAAAAATAGGATTAACCAGTTGTCTGTGGTCAATCCTCGATTTTCGGGAATTTTTGGAATATCTAAGATTTTCCTAAAAAATTTCTATATTTTTTTGGATTTTCTGTAATTTTCTAGCATATTTTTGGATTTTCTATGATTTTTCTGATTTTTATTTTATTTTTAAAATCATTTTCTGATTTTTTTTATTAAAAAAATGTTTCGGACCGGGTCAACCCGACCTACTCTGGTCAGAACCCGGCCCGGACCTGGACCCGCGAGACCCACGACCAAAAACGACACCGTTTAGGCCTTTTTCTATTTTCAGATTATCAGACTTGATCCGACGGTTCCTATTGAACCGTGTGGCTAATCCACAGCCGCCGGATCAGATTACTAAAACCTACGGCCCAGATGGAACGAAGACTCAACCAGGGCCGTCTGATCTCTTTACTAAAACCTACGGTCAGTATTAAAACGTGAGATCTGATCTGGACCGTCCGCCCTCACTATCCTAAACGACGTCGCCTACTCATTAATCTAAACGGCGCCGTTTCGATTCTATTTGATTTTTTTTTATTTAAAGCATTTTCGAATCATCCTAATTTCTAATCGGACGGTCGTTATGAATTTGACTCGATTAACCTAGACCGTCCGATCTACGCTGACTCGCCCTAACAGACTAACGGTCGAGCTGACTCGACAGACACGTGGACCAATGGTCAAATGCCACCTAGGACTTTGACCCGCTGACTACGCCATGTTAGCTTCGTCTTCAACCTCGCGACTCCGGTGGAACGAACGGCTGAGCTTCTCCGACGATGATCCGACGGTGAGATCTTAACGAAATTGCGTGAAACCAACGCCAATCGACTCGCGATCATCTCTAGTTTAACATATCTAAGAATTGAAGCATTTCATTCACAAAATCACAATCACCATGCGAAATGCCGAGTACGACCATGGAAACTCAATTGCCCGAATTACACGAAATCAGATCGATTCATTCACAGATTAACACTGCAGGAGGTTCAGAATACTTACCTCGAGCTCCGATCGAGCTCGCTCGGCCTAGATTTGCCTGGCAGGAATGAACAGTGTTCGGCAATGGAGGTTGGATTGGGAGACTCGATTCGATGTGTTAAGACAAAATCGATGCAAAACAGATATGCGACGATGGTCAGTAATGTCGAGGGAACAAAATGCACATGCTAAATGCAAGAATAAACGTGAAATAAGCAGATCGCCATTGATGCACAGCGAGAGGTTTAAAGCTGCACCTCACCTGTTTTCGCGGTTTCGGCTCGCGCGATCGATGGCAATAGCTTCCTCTCAGTATGGGCAGCCTCCTGAGGGTCTCTTCGAGCTTTGGTCTAGCCTGGAAAGGCCTGACCGATGCTCTGCAAATTCGAGCTTCGCCCTCGATAATGGCGATGGAGGGCGAGCTCTCTCTCTTCCGTTCGCTCTCTCTTTCGATTCTGTTTACTCTTTTCCAACTGAATCAACTGCCCCCTGCTTCGCGAAGGTCCATTGGCTTATATCGCTTTTGTGATTTTGGCGTTGAACTCGGGAAGGAAGGATCGGTGACCCCCGCACGTGAAAACACGTGCGAAATGGTCACCGATGACCGGTAATCGACGGGCATGAAATGTCAATTCTGTTCGGGACCTCCGGTGATCGCATTTGGCATGTATTTGGACAAATTTTATCTGAGTTCTGTTGCCGTTGACTTTTGTAGAAACGGCAGCCTTGACCGGCAGATTACTCCCCGTTCCGGCGACCATTAGTCGTGATCTTGGCCTCAATCGACGGGGAATTGTTTGAGGAACAAAACGCCCACTAGTGTGTCTTCAATCGTCGCCGATTGGTCGACCAATTTGGCTACCAAAATTCGGCTTACACCGTTCATCTGCGCAGACTCTCGGGGAGGAAGATGACACTGTAACGGACCGGTTTGACCGGCCCGACCGGCGGTCAGACCGGTCTGAACAGGTTCCGAATTGAAATTTTCAAAATTAACCCAAATTGGTGGGGAATTTTTGCAATTAAACCTGAGAATCGAACTTAGGACATGGATTTTATCTAAAAATATAATTTTGCCCAAAAGTTCATGTCAATTTCAACAAAAACCCCAAATTTTCATTTAATTGAATTGGACCAAATTACCTATGCCAATCGATTCAGAAAGGTGAAAACCAATGGTCAGTATGTTTAATTTGCACTGATAGTCCTTGAATTGAAAGTAATTTCAATTATGCCCAATTTCAAGGACTAAAATACAATTTAGTATACAATTTCACCCAATTTATGCAATTAAACATTCTGTGAGGGCAATTGGGCTAAATTGCAATAAGAAAAAATTAGATTGAATGTCAAGATCCTACAAAATGCTAAAATTATAAATTAAAAGACTCAATAGACATTTTTTTACCAAATTCAATCATATGTGTTACAAAGGAATATGTAAAATTGAATTTGATTTTGGACTTTTTGTGAGGTAAAAAAGACAAGGGATTTAAAAGAAAAATATTGGCTATTTTTCATATTTTTGTGACCTCAAATGCTATTTTTCTTGATTTTTCTAGTATTTTCCTAATTTTTGAAAATAAAAAAATGCGAAAAACATGAAAATTTATTATTTTTTGTAAAAAAAAAATGGTTCCTTAGGCTTGGCCAAGGCCACCAAAGTTGATTTTGTAATTTTTTGACTTTTTATGGATTTTTCATGAATTTTCTAAGAAATAATCAAAAAAAGGCTGATTTAAAATTAGGTGTCAACATCTGCCCCTCTTTGAGAGGAATCTCGCGAGAGGTTTCTCTCAAAGACAGGTGACACCTTAGTCTAGATCGACTCTACTGGGAAATAAAAAAATGAATCTTGACATCTAATCTTTCTTGTCCCGCTGGTGAATGCTTTGCTCATTCTCGTTTTAGCTGATGTGAGAGAGAGAGAGAGGCGGGATAGAGATGCTCACATGTTACTTACCTGCCCGATGCTCGTGCGGCATGCGCAGTGTACAGTGGGTTCAAGTGGATACCTAGGGGCTCGTCTCTTGTGCGTCCTAGGGCGGTTAGACTCTAACCTGTATGGTAGGCCATACCAGAGTGGGATTCCTATGCTTGACAAGAACCTGTGAATGACGCACCCGTTCTTTAGGGATTGTCAAGGGTTTTGATCCGTATGGTGGATCAAACCATGAATAGGACTCTTTTATGCTAGGAACCTATGGATGACACACCCGTTCTGTGGGGATTGTCGAACGTTTTGATCCGTCAGGGGATCTGGCCGTGAATAGGATTCCTTTCTACTAGGAACCTATGGATGACGCACCCATTCTGTAGGGATTGTCGAACATTTTAATCCGTCAGGGGGATCAGGCCGTGAATAGGACTCCTTTCTGCTAGGAACCTATGGATGACGCACCCGTTCTGTAGGGATTATCGAATATTTTGATTCGTCAAGGGGATCAGGCCGTGAATAGGACGCATTTCTGCTACGAACCTATGGATGACGCACCCGTTCTATAGGGATTGTCGAACATTTTGCTGATATTATATTCTAAGGAATTAACTAGGGTCTATACAAGTGAGGTGTACCTAACTTTCAGGTTTACCAAATGAGCTATTCTGGGTTTAGGGATTACCTAGAACCTTACAGACAGTTGGTTCTAAAAATGGTTCTTTCGATGTGCAAGGTGTTATTCTGGGATTTGGGGACTCCAAGTATCCTGCAGAAAACTCAAACCTATAAAACTGAAATCTCACATAGAGATGTCTCTGAAGATTGTCCTTTTGACGTTGGAGGTGACATTCTGGGATCTGGGGCCTCCAGGCATCCTGCAGAAAGCTCAAACCTATAAAACTGAAATCTCACATAGAGATGACTCTGAAGATTGTCCTTTTGACGTTGAAGGTGGCATTCTGGGATCTAGGGACTCCAAGCATCCTGCAGAAAGTTCAAACCTATAAAACTGAAATCTCACATAGAGATGACTCTAAAGATTGTCCTTTTGACGTTGGAGGTGACATTCTGGGATCTGGGGACTCCAAGCATCCTGCAGAAAGCTCAAACTTATAAAACTGAAATCTCACATAGAGATGACTTTGAAGATTGTCCTTTTGACGTTATGATAAACATAATGCAGATAAAGGTTCATTTTAACCTATGCAATTATGCAAAATGACTTGAGATGCTGGAGATTGTTCAAGATATCTTCAAGCATACGAGGATGATCAGGAATCCTTGTGAGGAAAATCCTTGGATCAAACAATTTGAAGTTTCCAACCAAAGCTTGCTTTCAAGCATTCTATTGGAATATCTCTGTCAGAAAGGGCTTTTTACCAATTTTTCTGACTTGGTCTTTTCATAACCAGAGCACTCGACTTTCCTAATACCATGTACCTGGGTTTTCGGGACCGTTCGCAGCGCATACATTTAGATCAATCGAGAGGTCTTTACGGGATCGTAATGTCAGGCTTGGACCTGGTTTCTGAAAGGGGACTCACTTTCTGAGTCAGGTCTTTTTGCACACAAAATTTTCTTCATCTGCTCCGAGTTTACAAGTCAAGAACCCTGCAAAATGAGAAAGAAATAATCTTGCTCGAACTTCTTCGAGCTAAGCTTAGACATTAAACCCTACCTTAACACAAATGCTTTAATCAAAAAAGACTTCTCAGGGTTGTAACACAGGTAGGTTTGAGGACCAAAAAGAAGGGCTTGTTTTTGGCTCAGAATACGCGAAGGGTTTAGTATTGGTGATCACTGCAGGTTTGTTGCCGATCTGGTCCCTTGCGGTTTCAAAGAGTGCCTCAGTCTTTGAGGTGCACTGATAGTCTTTGGGAAAACTTCTCTCTCGTGTTAGTGGGGCGTCAACATCTGAATGTGACATAATTTGAGAGTGTCTTTCATAGTTTGTCTCTCTCGGGATTCTCTTTTACAACCAGATCTCACTAGTGATCTATACACTTATCATGCCATCTTTTGGCATTTACAAGGTCAAACACATGATTTACAAGTGTACAAATATTTGGATGGTCATCAGCCTTGCTTTTACCAAGCACTTTGCTTTTTCTTGATGCCCATGATTGGACTTTTCTCTCTTTTTTTCTTTTCCTCATCTTTTGTTGAAATCTCTTCTTTTCCTTTCTTTTGGGATTTAAGATTTTCAAATAAGTGTGCTAGATGTACAACTTGAATCTTAGCACTTAGACATTAACCCAGGAGTTTCTCATAATCCCCGTTCTTTCGAACTCTTCCACCCTTGAAGTGACATCGCTTCTGTCTTGGGATATGCAATGATCACCAACGGGGTTGTGAAACGAACGTATAGGCTCAACTGGGCTGTGCAAAGAGTAAATGTGTATAGGATAGGGAAACGAATGCTTTTCGTCATCCTAAAGCACTTGAATTACCATAGAAGTTAAAATGACAAGCAATACACGAAAATTGATGCAAGTCTGAGTAATAGAATTTCTAACCATTTACCTCCTGATACTGCTGGACTCACCTCTAGTCGGCCCCAATGTGGGGTGATTCTTGACAGGGGTAAAGAATGCAACCGCCGTTCAAATGGTTATCAACGGTCACCTGTAGTGTTTAGGGTGGAGAAATGAATGCCTCCGTCTTCCCGATCCATATAATCGATGCGAAGGGCCTTTATATCCTCAGATTGAGGCTTTTCTATTCTCACCATTCTCTCATCTCTCGAGTGTATGTAGGACGTGTTTGGATCAGGTTTGCCTTTCATCTAGAGAAATATTCCTACTAGATAGTCTAAGCAAACCGTGTCTTTGGAAAAATTACTTTGTTTTTCTCCAGGCATTTTACTCCATAGGAAGATTTCAAAGAAGCATCATGCATGCTCGTACCGTGCTTGGACAACCTCCGATTATGACCGATGTGCAATAAATGTCAGAAATTCATTTTTCAAAAGCGAGATCTATTTCTAAGTTCGGGCATGTGAACGTTCATTCTCTTGCTCAATTCATCTTACAGAAGGTGAGAGAGATTTTACTGCGTTTGTCTTCCGTCTTTATCAGGCATTCCTGCATGTAAGATAGAATAGACATTCTTGTGAGTGAAAGATGGCTTAACCCTTGATGGAACAGATACATATCACCTGACACTTGATGTTGAAGACCCTTCCGTCTAGGGTTCCGCTTGGATGAGTCCAATTTTGAGTCCGCTTCTTGGAATCTTGCAAAACTGAACACATGCTAGTGTATGCATGAATGCATGATATGCTTATGCAATGGCTATTATGGCGGTTCGGATCATTTCGGAACAAGCCATATATTCAACATCTGATTTCATTTCAAGGATAATACTTCTTCATAGCATCTGAATTTACAGGGTGTCCCAATTCTTCTCCTTCAGAATTTACAAGGATCAATGCTCCCCCTATGAGAATCTTTTTGACAATATAGGGGCGTTCGTAATTCGGGGTAAACTTGCCTCCTGGGTGGACAGTATTTGGCAGAGTCTTCTTTACCACCAGGTCATTCTCCTCAAAATTTCTGGCTCTAACCTTTCGTTTGAATGACTTGGCCACCCTCTTCTGGTAGCTTTGACCATGACATATCGCTCTAAGGCGCTTCTCGTCTATCAAATTCGGGTGTTCATATCTGTGTCTGGAGTATTCTTTTTCTTAAAGTTTATCCTCTGATAAGATTCTTAAAGATGGAACCTTTACTTCCACGGGTAGGACCGCCTCCATCCCGTACACCAGATTATAGGGAGTTGCTCCTGTAGAGGTCCTGATCGAAGTTCGATATGCCATTAAGGCAAAGGGTAGCCTTTCATGCTAATCACTATAGTTTTCTGCAGTCTTAGCCAAGATTCTCTTAATGTTCTTGTTGGCTGTTTCCTCCGCCCCATTCATCTGTGGGTGGTAAGGGGAAGAATTAAGATGTCGAACGCCAAAACGGTCCAGTAGATCATAGACAATCTTGTTGTTCAGGTTGGACCCATTATCTGTAATGATCACTAGAGGGGTACCATATCGAGAGATTATATCCTTCTTAATAAACCTTGCCACACTTCTTGCGGTGACATTCTTGTAAGAATTGGCCTCTATCCATTTAATGAAGTAATCGATCGCTACCAGGATGAAGCGATGATCATTTGAAGCCGTTGGATTGATGGGTCCTATCATGTCTATCCCCCACATAGAAAAAGGCCAGGCTTCAGACATTTGATGCAGTTCATTTGGGGGCATATTAATCTTATCACCGTATACTTGACACTGGTGGCATGACCGGACAAGCTGGGAGCAGTCTGATTCGATGGACATCCAATAATATCCGAGCCGCATGATTTTCTTGGCGAGGAGGTGGCCGTTCATATGGGGCCCGCATATACCTTCATGGATCTCCTTCATGAGAACATTTGCTTCTTTAGCATCTATGCATCTTAACAGAGTGGAGTCAAATGACCTTTTGTACAGGACTTGTCCATTGAGGAAGAACTTGCTGGCCATCCTGGTTATGTATTTCCAATCTCCTACCTGACATCCTTCAGGAAACTCCCGCTTCAAGAGATAATTCTTGATGTCATAGTACCACGGCTCTCCGTCGAATTCTTCCTCTATCATCATGCAATAGGCCGGCTTTTCGACTATGCCGATTCTTAGTGGTTTTATTTCTAATCCACCAGTTACTTGCAACATCGAGGCCAATGTGGCTAGTGCATCTGCAAACTGGTTATGAGATCTTGGTAGGTATTCAAATGACACCTCTTCGAATTTGAGTGTTAATTCTTCAAGGTACTCATGATAAGGGATGAGCTTTGCGTCCTTCGTTTTCCACTCTCGCTGTGTTTGTAAAATAATGAGCATGTAATCTCCATAAACTTGTAGCCTAGGTATTCCCATGGAAATGGCTAATTGTAAGCCTAGAATACAAGCTTCGTATTCTGAGATATTGTTGGTGCAAGGGAAAGTTATCTTTGCCGCAACTGGATAATGTTGATCGTCTGGGGATATCAATACTGCCCCAGTGTCGGCTCCCGATAGATTAACAGCGCCATCGAAATACATGACCCATTTATCCTCTGCCAAGTTCAAAACTTGATCTTCTATCTTTGTCTTTCGAGGAGACCCGCAGGTTGATGAGTTTTCTGCCAACATATCGGCTATGGCTCTTCCTTTTACTGATTTTTGTGGAGAACATCTGATGTCAAATTCAGATAACATCACTTGCCATTTTGCTAACTTTCCAATCAGCGTGGGTTTCTCCAGAAGGTATTTGACGAGATCATTTTCTGTTACCAGCTAAATATGGTGATGTATGGTATACTGTCTTAATCTGCGAAGTACCCATACAGTTGCCACGCATGCCCTTTCAACAGGTATATATTTGGCTTCAGATGAGGTGAATTTCTTGCTCAAGTAATAGGTGGCTCTTTACTTGCCATCTATCGGGCTTGTTTGGGCAAGTAAAGCTCCCAAAGATTCCTGATGTATAGTCAAATATAAGGTCAGGGGATGACCTAAGATGGGCGGCACAAGCACTGATGGAGTGACTAGATAGTTCTTGATCTTTTGGAACGCCTGACTGCATTCTGCGTCCCATGTCACTTTCGCGCCCTTCTTGAGTAGTTTGAAGATCGGTTTAGCTACATCTGATAACTGATTGATGAATCTGGCAATATAATTCATTCTCCCCAGAAGACTTCTAACTTCTTTTACTGTGGAGGGAGTTGCTAGATCATGGATGGCTTGAATCTTTGAAGGATCAATCTCAATGCCCCTGCTACTGACCATGAATCCAAGAAGTTTCCCAGATTTTGCCCCAAACACACATTTGTTAGGGTTCAACCTCAACTTATATTTGCGCAGTTGTTCAAATAATTTTCTTAACACCTGAATATGATCCTGTCCCTTCTTGGACTTAGCGATCAAGTCATCGACATATACTTCGATTTCCTTATGGATCATGTCGTGGAATAATGTGATCATAGCCTTCTGGTGGTGGCCCCAGCGTTATTTAATCCAAAGGGCATAACTTTATAGCAAAAGTTTCCCCAGGACGTGGTAAAAGCAGTCTTCGGCTTGTCCTCCTATTTCATGAGGATTTGATTATACCCGGAGAATCCATCCATGAATGAGAATAATTCATACCCCGCGGTACTATCCACCAACAAGTCAATGTGAGGTAGTGAAAAATCATCCTTTGGGCTTGTTCTATTCAGATCTCGATAATCCACGCAGATCCGAACTTTGTCGTCCTTTTTCATGACGGGAACTATATTTGCAATCCAATCCGAGTATGGGATAGCTTCAATAAAGCCTACCCTGAGAAGCTTCATTGCTTCTTCCTTGATTCTGTCTTCTAACTCGGCTTTTATTCGTCTGCTACCTTGCCTGACAAGTTTAACATTTGGGATCGGTGGGTATGCATGCTCTACAATCTTAGGATCCAAGCCCGGCATGTCTGCATAAGACCATGCGAAGACATCCTGATACTCCCTTAGTAATTCCGTAAACTTGAGCCTTTCATCTCGGGACAATTACCCACCGACCTTGACTTCCTTGATATCTATGGAGTCCCCCAAGTTAATGACAATCGATTTTTATGAAGTAGGAGGCATTGATTCCTCAAAGGCACTCCATTCTCTGCGGATAGATGCATAACCTTCGTCCTCATCTTCCTCAATGCTGTAGGAACAGTCAATGTGGCGATCTGAATCGCATAATAACCTGGTATGTATGTTTGAGATGACATGCCTGAAATGTCATGAGCATGGTTAGTTCATACTCCATAAAAAATGCCATGCATGAGTGTGAAAAATATTTTCGAAAGTGATTTCAAAATAAGTGCCGGTGTAAATGGGACTAGTCCTCATATCATGGGACATCCTCGTCCCTCAAAAATCCTTTGGAAAATAGGAATCATTTGGAAAACCAGGTCTCAAGCTTCTGCGCGGAAGACTAGTATCATCATCGGGCTGATTTTGGGTTCCATATGTCCTTAATAAAACTTGTGTGATTTTATTGAATGCAAAATGGGCCGCATTACAAGCTATGCTGTTTGGACCAACGGCCGGAGATCCAAAGGCGTTTTCTTACTGTATCTATAACAAAAACTGAAAATGCAACAAAATATAGAAAATTCTAAGTGCAGTATTTGAAAGCAGGAGAGAGGTTTCTTTACTTAGAAGTAGTGGCTTCATCGCTCAGCCACTCTATGATGACATTCACAAAATTGTCTTCCAGGAAAGGGTTTGCCAGATCCGATTCTGTTGTTGGAGTTATATCTTCCTCTGACAACCACCTAGAGTTCTTGCTAAAATAAGCGTTCAAAGGATTTTTGAACATCTGCGACCTGCCTTTCCAGGTTGGAGAACCAATGAACAAATCTTTCGGGTTGTTCTGGCTTCCATGGCGTCCCAGGCTCTTGCCTCAACCTCGGCCTATTGCCTTGGGGGCAGACTCGCCCAAGTGATTTTTCTGATATCCCAGGCCCATCGTATGC
The DNA here is from genome assembly GCA_021437785.1 of Rhodomyrtus psidioides. NCBI lineage: Eukaryota > Viridiplantae > Streptophyta > Magnoliopsida > Myrtales > Myrtaceae > Rhodomyrtus > Rhodomyrtus psidioides. Next base: position 11,635,523 of record JAILYB010000003.1, on the reverse strand, counting down.
TGATTAGCTTTCAACTGCAGGGAGGTATTCATTCATTGACCATACTTGCCCAGACCTTCACCAGGGTTGTATCCATATGCCAATAACATCTTAGCTGGTAAAAGATTGGCTTCAGAAATATAAGGAGTTCTCAATCTTGCCCTCACGAAAGTGTATAATGTTGCCACCAACTCCAAGGAATGATAGCTTGCTTCCATCTTGATTTCGGGCTCGATGTAGGGAATAGGGCTATTCTGATATGTTTGGAGGTCGACTTCTCCATGCACAGTAATCACCTTCCTATCTACTACGAAGCGCACTTTCTGATGCAAGCTTGAGGGTACGGCTCTTGCTACATGGATCCAAGGTCTCCCCAGCAGGAATCCGAATGCGCTAGGTAGATCCATTACTTGGAAATTTATAGAGAATTTAGTTGGGCCGATGAGCACTTCTAGCTCAATTTCTCCTATCACTGTCTTCTTCATTCCATCAAAAGCTGTAACCACTGTTTTGGAGGTTTTAATCATCTCCTTGTTGATCCCCAACCTCCTTAACGTAGCCAGAGGGCAAATGTTGAAGGCAGATCCGTTGTCGATTAATACGTGTGCCACTCTCTTCCCATTACATTGCGCAAAAATGTATAAGGCCTTGTTGTGTCCACTTCCTTCCATAGGGAAGTCTTCATCTGAGAAGCTCTACTGATCTTTTAAAAGGATTGCCCCTACAAAGTCCCTTAATTGTACATCATTAATCGTTTCAGGGACATACACCTTATTGAGTATCTTCAACAGTGCATTCTTGTGCTTCTCTAAATTGATGAATAAATCCAGTAAAGATATTTGAGCTGGCATCTTCCTCAACTGCTCTATCACTTCAAACTCGCTGGTTTTAATGATGGACATGAGCTTTTCTGCGTCTTCCTTCGAGACTTCCTTCTTTTCAGACTCGCCTTCCCTAGGGGCATAGAATTGTCCAGACCTCATTACTGCGTCCACTTCCCTTGTTCCGTAGTCCCAGTGGACTGCCTTAGGATCGTACTCTTCTATTGGACGGACTTGTATGGTTATTGTCTTTGGATAAGATGTTTCTGGTTCAGCTGTGTCCTCTTCTTCCTCTTCCGGCAATCGAATCACAACAGCCTTGACTAGGCAATCTTCTACCTCATTCAAGGTATCAAGATCTTCCAATTTAATTACCACAGTTGTAGCGGCTTCGATCATTAATACAGTGTCGTCAGAGCCCTTTGAGAGGATTTTGTTTCCCAATTGACAATGCCGATCGCCGTCGCCAAGTACTGTTGATGTCGCAGATCTCAGGTATTCTCTCTTTCCTTTGAATAGTTCAGCTGAACCCTGCTGTTGATCCTTCGATTTCTCATACTGTTTCGTGTTAAGTTTGGTATCTATTATCTGGTCAAGCGGTGATTTGAGCCCCTTCGTAAAAGGCTTTTCCACCTCCTTCGGGATTTGAACGGGATCGTCCATACCTCCCCATCCGTCTGGTATGATATCATCCATTCTTTGATAAAAACTAGGAGGAGCAGAATATTTCACCTTAAAATTGTATCCCCCAGAATCCTGACCCAGGTTGTCTATAATTTCTCTCATTTCTAGCGCGTTAGCCATGAATTTGCGATTTGCTAGACTTCGCCTCTTGGCTTCCAGTTCGTCCTCGTCGAGCTCTTCTTCTGGTTCGATGATCGGCCCGAAACTTCCTACCAGACCCTCATGCGGGATGCTCCATATACTTCCTTGCTCGGTTTTAATCATAAAGTGGCTTTCTTCCAATGATAGAGAAGATTCGACTCCCTCGAATCTTTCATCGGTAACATTTGACATTATTCCCAAGCTCATCATCTTAGCGATACAAAATTTCTTCACGTCAGCAGAGATCTCCCATTCTTTCGGGTATAGTGAAGCGATTGCCACAATGTTGGTCAACTTAGACACGTCTACTTTCAGCCTAAGGTGGTTTTCCTCCTCTTTAGTGAATATTGCCCATACTGCTTGGTGATCAGGGAGTGGATTTTCTTGTACATTCGGAGCCATGTTATCAAAATTCAGAATCTGACTGTCAATCAAAGCTTGTACCTTCAGCTTAAAGATATAGCAATTATCAACATTATGTCCCCTTTCGCCCATGTGATAGACACAAGTCTTACTCTCGTTAAAACCTGGATACTTGATAAGATTTGCCCTAGGTGGTTCTTTTGCCACCAAGTGTTGCTCTAGCAGCATCGGGAGCAGCTTGGATAAAGGCCTCGGGAGTTGAGAGAACTGCCTTTGGGGTTGCCTCTTTCTAGGCTCCTGCCCCTTTGGCGCCGACCATGGCGATCCACTTTTGGTTTGATTAGAATTGCCAAACACTTCGGGCTTATGGGGGTCCGGTATGAATGCTATGTCGAGCCCAGCCTCTTTCTCCTTCTTCATGGGGTACTGTTTCATGAGGCATTCTTTCTCTTAAGGCCCATTCTAGCTTTCAGCCACCTTTATCAAATGTGCGAAGGTTTGACATCCAGAGGTGTTTAACTTGTCAAAGTATTCATAAGGGAGTGCTTTCAGGAATAAATCAATCAGCTCATCTTCTGGGATTGACGGCTTTACTTGGGTTGCCAACGCTCGCCATCTCTAGGCGTATGTTCTGATCAACTCGCCCATTGCTTTCGAGGTTCGTAGCAAATCTTCTCTTGTTGGGGCTGTAGCTGTGTTGAACTTATACTGGCTGAGGAAATCCTCAGCAAGATCTTCCCATCCATCATAGTCATCCAGGTCCAATTCAATTAACCAAGCCAGAGCGGCACTAGCCAGACTTTCTTGGAACGTGTTCATTAGCAGTGGAATATAGTCCGAATATTGCGCCATCTTGCGCAGGTAATATTTAAGGTGAGCGCGGGGACAGGCTGTCCCATCATACTTCCTCACGAAGTCTGGTTCCTTGTAGTCAGGAGGGGTCTCCACTTTGGCGAAGGGAGATATCTTGTCGAAACGAGCCAACTCATAGCCTTGGCTGCTCAAGCATTCTTCGATCTTGGCTATTCTCTTAGCCTCTGCTTCAGTTTTTGCGGTCTGCTTCCCTTTTTCTTCATTCCCGAGGTTGATGACAACATGGGGTGCCTTTTGCTGTGACTGGATGTTCGGCACAAGAATAGCTTCCTCTGTACGTTGAGTATCTCTTGTCGTTTCTTTGTCAGCCATATCAGGTGTGAATGGAAGATTTGAATTGTTCTGGTTAGGAGTTATTGTCTGTCTGGTTTGGGAGGCTTCCAACATTGCCTTAATATCAGCCATCATAGTCGCCATAGCAGTCATTTGGGTTTCCAGCATGCCTACGCATTGGGTCAACTCCTGTTGTTCCATTCTCGTCTTAAGCCGAGTGCGAAAACTATGCGTTGGTAATTCCGTGATGAGAGTGTACCTATTTTCAGAAGAAATTCCAATGAGTATTTCTTTGGTATTGACAAAAGGAAGTACTTGATCCTTCTAATTGCATGGTTTCTATTGGTGAATGAGAAAAAGGACTACCTTGTGAGCCTTAGTCTCATGTGAGTAGTTCTTTTGATCATTCTCCAAAGAGGATTCATGAAATTAAAAGAAGTGTAACTTTTTACGATAGTTTTTATGTATTTATAAAATATGTCCACATTCATGCTCATGTGTCCAAAATAATATCCAGTACAAGAGAGAATGCATGAAAATGCATCACAATGTTTTCTTATTTTACAATTGAAAGAATAGCCTATTCAAGTCTAAGACGCTTGAGGTCTAAGGTGTCCTTATCATCTGGGACTCTTCATCTTCTGAATATGACGGCGGTCCCATATCTTCGGGTACGTACGGTTCTATCCCAGGTACGTATGGTACAATATATTCGGGTACGTAGGGCTCAACAAGGCTGTGTCTGGTCGCTTCAAAGTGCTGAATGTATTCTGTGGTAGCTCTGTGAATGTTCTGTTTACGAGTCATGTTTTCTGGCCAACTTATATCTTCGGCCTGAGAGTTCTTCAAAAAGCGTATAATAAATGCCACCTTGGCTTCGAACTGTTTCATCTTTTCTCCCACAAGGGTCTCGTTTGGTATGTCAAAGGAAAAGACACCAGGTCGCAGTGGAGAAGGGATTTCCTGTAATTCCCCAAATTATCGGATAACCATCTTCGGATAATATGCAGTAGCGCCTATGAATCCTAGCAAAGGGACTGGGTCTTCGTCATTGCATGCATGCCTGACTTTGCCCATGCTGGCAACCTTAGGGCGCGCATGGCAACACTTCTGCTTCAGAAATCATTTCTGAAGCTGAAGTTGATTTTTCAACTTCTCAATTAGAAGTAGAAGTTGATTTTTCAACTTCTCCATCAGAAGTTGATTTCTACTTCTGAAATTTTCTACTTTTGAAACGGCCGGCGGCTGCGGGCGACGGCGGCGGTGGGTGGCGGCGAAAGATCGGTGTAGTTGAAGAAGTGATTTCTTTTTTAGAAGCTACAATTTTTAGCTTCTCAAAATTGGCCAAAAATCACTTCTGGAAGTAGAAATCACTTCTGGAAGTGATTCCTCAATATTTTTACCAAACGGCTTTGAGATTCAGAAGCATTTCTGAAGTGTCTTTACCAAACGGATTTCAGCTTCAGAAGCACTTCAGAAGCAGAAATTCTGCTTCTGAAGTGTTACCATGCGCGCCCTTAGCCGCCATCGGAGCTCTTCTGGTTTTAGAGTTCTAAGGAATTCTCCCAATTCTCTAAAATTGAACTTAGGAATACGTGTATGGGTTCTGACGAAGGTTTTAAGAGGATGAGCATCGGGGCTAATCTCAGTGAAACCCATGCGGCTATGGAATTGTCTGACATGAGATGTGAACCACAAGTACAGAAAATCACTAGAGGCTCTAAAGATCCCCTTCTTATTTTTCTTAAAGTGGTTTAGGGAAAGAAAGGTCTCGGCGAGGATAAGGTTTGAATAATCCCATCCACAGCAAACCTGTCTGACCACTACAGCCATAATAGGGTCGAAGGTGACAGATGAGATCGGGAATAGCACAAAGCTAAAGAAGGCCAAGACAAAGGCTCTACCAGATTTAGTCCCTTTAGCGGCAGGGAGGTTGGGGAATCGATCTAAGAGGAAGGATAGTGAAATTCGTCCAGAATTTCTTTTGGCATCTGCTTTGACTTCTTTGAGGCTCGTGTCAAGGAATTCAGCTAATTAACTCAAGAGATTAAATCCTATAGGAGGTTGAACTAGTGAGTGAGTAAATTCAACTCCGATGGCGGCGCTATACTCTTTAAGAGTAGGGGTAACTTCCAGTCCTTCCATCCAGAATGTAGCAGTTGTGGGATCCCAATAGTGCGCCATGGCTTGAATAAAAGCAGGTGTAAACTCAATCTTCAGCAGGTCTAATAGATACCCTAGCCGTGACTTGGCGTATTTCTGGCTGGCTTCGCACATGCTATCCCACCATGATAGGAGCTTGGTCCGAGGAACTTTACACACTTGAATATCATTCTTTCCCATCAAGTCTAAAATATGCAAATGATTTTGAAAAGTCAATCGTCAAAAATTACTTTAAATATGCGACTATGCAAATGTCATGAAGTATGCATGGACCAACTTAATTGCATAGTTCAATTGAAGAAATGGAAATTAGAACTCATTTCAGGTACTGAAAACCTGAGTTGATGTCTAATTTGAATTTCAGGAAAGTGAATTATGCAATTTAGTCAGGTTCACTCCAGTGACTAAGGGAACTAACAACGTTACATTCCATTGGTTAAAACATCAAATGGGAGAAGAGCGGAATGGATCCCTTATTACAACCAGGACGCCTAACGAAAGAAAGGTAAGAAGAGACTCTTCAAACAAGAAAGCCATAAAAGGCCGATGGAATGTGAGGATCTAAACCACACCATCATACAGGTCTATTCTTCCTCACGATGATAGTCAGTCGAGTGTAAGGGGTCGTCTTCAATGCATTGGTTGAGGGGTCCTAGTCCCTATGGCCATTCTATGGTCCATGGTATAATGACTTCTGGAGTTTTCTCAAGTCTCGTCTTTTTGAGTGTGATGCGTTTCGACTTTGTCTTGATCGTAGGACGTCTTCTTTTTCCCCAAAAGGTGATCCTTGGTATGTCTTCATTAGCGCGTCGTTCGGCCTGTCGACGTGCATATGCCTCTCTAGCTAGGTGGTTGCGACGCTGTCTCTTCATCTCCAAATAATTCTTGAACATCTCGTCCGCTTGTCGCTTGAATCTGAGGTTGTCGACGTAGTAGCGGGTTTGACAATCTTCAGCATATCCCAACTTACGTCCAGTCAGCTCTCGACCACACACAAATCTGGTAAAGTGTAGCCTTGTGTTTGGTCCAGGGCGAGTGACTTTCCTTAGGTACTCGAAGGTTACCAATTCTGTTGAACTTTTGGGAAACAGCGACATCCTACCCCTTATCATCGTTATTTCAATTAGTCACTTGAGTGATTTTCATGATGCATGCAAATGCGTGTATATGTATGCAATGTACGAGTCATACTATGGAACATGGAGTAGTGAAGTACATTGAAAGTAAATGCCTTACCAACCACACTTGGGGATGTGAAATGTCCCCCTGTAACAATGGGCGGTTTTAGGTATACCAACCATCCATAGACATGCGCATGAGACAAGTGGGTATACTCTAAAAATTAGGTGAGGAACCTATGGCTCAGGCTCCCACGATCCAAATCATGCAGATTCCTCTCCAAGGGTACCCACCCAAGAGGGCTAGATATCGCCAATTTGGATCGTGAGTGGGAACGAACACGAAAGTCTCAAGTGCCATCAAACACGAGATCCTTTCGCATCATTTCCCTATCTAAGGTAACCTAGAGGTGGTTTGCAGTCGGGGTTTGACCGCCAGTGTGTGCGATGTGTCGTGATCATCACAATGCAAGGTCATGCACAGCAGTTTGTATCAAAACACTGCTTCAGTATGTGCATAAGATAAACATACATTCCCAACTCCAACCTGTAGGAAAAATGTCAACAATCACTCCACCCCTTATTTCTCCAATCTGAATAAACATCTAACACAATGGTTAGCGTACGTACCTCACCTTCGAGAGCATCTGCAGAAAATAATGTCAGATAAATCAACCAACTTTTTAATCGGCTCAAGTCCTCTGGAATTCTTACCTAGAGATTCTGGTTTAGAATAGTTCCCAGCGGAGTCGCCAGGCTATCGCGACCCTCTCACGGGTTGCCTGCCAAAGGGGGCTAATGGGCCTCCCGATACTGCCTGAACGAACGCGGGCCTCTCCCAAGGTCCATTACCCAAATCGCAACTGCTGGATATACGTGGGCGACCTTCGGTGTGGTCTGGTGACATGTGATATGTGTACATGCCAAGGAGTCGCCGCCAATCGTTTCGCGGAGGGTACGATTGGAAACCCTATTGAATAGTTGGGAGCGATTTATTCGATTCCGCGGAAACCAGAGAAACGGGATCAGAGACTTTGTTACGCCAACTGTTAGAGTTGACGCCCTTTCGGCACCTAAGTTGAATTATTTATCTGACCCTAAGATTTCATACAGATGAGTGGGGGTACGAACCTAAATCTAGAAGTTCAAATAGACAAGAGTGGCTAACCTATCACTCATAATCAATAATAAATGCGCAAATCAAGGATCCAATATGTGCGGATAAAATGCATGAAAGCAGCGTGGCATCCCTAATGAGGCCCTATTAGCCTAGAGAAGTATCAATCAAGGCTTAGGAGTAATTCGACATAATTCGCCCATGCGGGGCAGAATCATAATTTTGAGAAAATCGGGGACAATTTGCCCTATAAGGGAAAAATTGTCGTTTCAAATGGAATATGCAGTCAAAAGATGATGGAAATGGGATTGTCGATCAAATCAATCAATTTCCTACTTTTCGGAAATTTCCAGAATTTTTCTGGAATTTTAAAGTGATTTTACCCTTAGAGGGGTAAAGTCGTCATTTTAGACAAAAATGAGGACTGAAAATCTTAAATATTAGGGTTGGTCACCCATCTGACCCAAACCCCAACTTTGAGTAATTTCCAGGATTTGATTGGAACAAGAAAGACGATCTTCCCATTGAGCTGGCAAAATCGTCATTTTTGAGATAAGAGACGGAACTTGAAAACCCAAGCCTAAGAATTGGTCGCCTAACCGACCCTGATTCTTACCTTGGCATTATCGGTCTTATCTCGCATATATAGCAGAGGTGGCTTACCCCTAAAGGGTAATATCGTCGAGTCTCGAAAGAACGGATAAAAAACCCCAAAAATAGGGTTGACCAGTTGTCTGTGGTCAATCCTCGATTTTCGGAAATTTTTGGAATATCTAGGATTTTCCTACAACTTTCCTATATTTTTTTGGATTTTCTAGCTTTTTTTTTGGGGTTTTCTATGATTTTTCTGATTTTTTTTATTTTTAAAATTATTTTTTGATTTTTTTATTAAAAAAAATGTTTCGGACCGGGTCAACCCGACCTACTCGGGTCGGAACCCGGCCCGGACCCGGACCCGGACCCGCGAGACCCACGACCAAAAACGACATCGTTTCGGCCTTTTTCTATTTTCGGATTATCAGACTTGATCTGACGGTTCCTATTGAACCGTGTGGCTAATCCACAGCCGCCGGATCAGATTACTAAAACCTACGGCCCAGATGGAACAGAGACTCAACCAGGGACGTCTGATCTCTTTACTAAAACCTACGGTTAGGATTAAAACGTGAGATCTGATCTGGACCGTCCGCCCTCACTATCCTAAAAGACGTTGCCTACTCATTAACCTAAACGGCGCCGTTTCGATTCTATTTGATTTTTTTTTCGATTTAAAGCATTTTCGAATCATCCTAATTTCTAATCGGACGGTCGTTATGAATTGGACTCGATTAACCTAGACCGTCCGATCTACGCTGACTCGCCCTAACAGACTAACGGTCGAGCTAACTCGACAGACACGTGGACCAATGGCCGAATGCCACTTAGGACTCTGACCCGCTGACTACGCCACGTCAGCTTCGTCTTCAACCTCGCGACTCCGGTGGAACGAACGGCTGAGCTTCTCCGTCGATGATCCGACGGTGAGATCTTAACGAAATCGCGCGAAACCAACGCCAATCGACTCGCGATCATCTCTAGTTTAACATATCTAAGAATTGAAGCATTTCATTCACAAAATCACGTTCACCATGCGAAATGCCGAGTACAGCCATGGAAACTCAATCGCACGAATTACACGAAATCAGATCGATTCATTCACAGATTAACACTGCAGGAGGTTCAGAACACTTACCTCGAGCTCCGATCGAGCTCGCTCGGCCTAGATTTGGCTAGGCAGGAATGAACAGTGTTCGGCAATGGAGGTTGGATTGGGAGACTCGATTCGATGTGTTAAGACAAAATCAATGCAAAACAGATATGCTACGATGGTCAGTAATGTCTAGGGAACAAAATGCACACGCTAAATGCAAGAATAAACGTGAAATAAGCAGATCGCCATTGATGCACAGCGAGAGGTTTAAAGCTGCACCTCACCTGTTTTCGCAGTTTCGGCTCGCGCAATTGATGGCAATAGCTTCCTCTCAGTATGGGCAGCCTCCTGAGGGTCTCTTCGAGCTCTGGTCCATCCTGGAAAGGCCTGACCAATGCTCTGCAAATTTGAGCTTCGCCCTCGACAATGGCGATGGAGGACGAGCTCTCTCTGTCTCTTCCGTTCGCTCTCTCTTTCGATTCTGTGTACTCTTTTCCAACTGAATCGACTGTCCCCTGTTTCGCGAAGGTCCATTGGCTTATATCGTTTTTGTGATTTTGGCGCCGAACTCGGGAAGGAAGGATCGGTGACCCCCGCACGTGAAAACACGTGCGAAATGGTCACCCATGACCGGTAATCGACGGGCATGAAATGGCAATTCTGTTCGGGACCTCCGGTGATCGCATTTGGCATGTATTTAGACGAATTTCATCTGAGTTCTGTCGCCGTTGACTTATACATATCGCAGCCTTGACCGGCAAATTACTCCCCGTTCCGGCGTCCATTAGTCGTGATCTTGGCCTTAATCGACGGGGAATTGCTTGAGGAACAAAACGCCCACCAGTGTGTCTTCAATCGTCGCCGATTGGTCGACCAATTTGGCTACCAAAACTCGGCTTACACTGTTCATCTGCGCAGACTCTCGGGGAGGAAGATGACACTGTAGCGGACCGGTTTGAACCGGTCCGACCGGCGGTCAGATCGATTTGAACCGGTTCCGAATTGGAATTTCCAAAATTAACCCAAATTGGTGGGGAATTTTTACAATTAAACCTGAGAATCGAACTTAGGACATGGATTTTATCTAAAAATGTAATTTTGCCCAAAAGTTCATGTCAATTTCAACAAAAATCCCAAATTTTCATTTAATTGCAAATTGGGGAATTGTGCAATTGAAGGTTCAAGTGATCAAATTGGACCAAATTACCTATGCTAATCGATTCAGAAAGGTGAAAACCATTGGGCAGTATGTTTAATTTGCATTGATAGTCCTTGAATTGAAAGTAATTTCTATTATGCCCAATTTCAAGGACTAAAATGCGATTTAGTATACAATTTCACCTAATTTATGCAATTAAACATTCTGTGAGGGCAATTGGGCTAAATTGCAATAAGGAAAAATTATATTGAATGTCAAGATCCTAAAAAATGCTAAAATTACAAATTAAAAGACTCAATCGACAGTTTTTTACCAAATTCAATCATATGTGTTACAAAGGAACATGTAAAATTGAATTTGATTTTGGACTTTTTGTGAGGTCAAAAAGACAAGGGATTTAAAATAAAAATATTGGCTATTTTTCCATTTTTTTTTACCTCAAATGCTATTTTTCTTGATTTTTCTAGTATTTTCCTTATTTCTGAAAATAAAAAAAAATGAGAAAAACATGAAAAATTAATTTTTTTGTCAAAAATGGTTCCTTAGGCTTGGCCAAGGCCACCAAAGTTGATTTTGAAATTTGTTGACTTTTTATAAATTTTTCATGAATTTTCTGAGAAATAATCACAACAAGGCTGATCCAAAATTAGGTGTCAACACATACATCCGTTGGGAGTTTACATCAGCTCAAAATAGGCACATACCTCAGAGTAGATTCAGTATGTAGTACCCTAGATTAATTGTCACATTTACATCACATCTCTCTTGATCTCTTTGAGTACTTGAATTATTATATTCACAATCATGATTAAACCAAAATAATCATAATTGATCGACCTATGAATACAAAGATATAATAAAATAAATTGATCTTCCTCTTCCCTTATACCTCACCATCTCACTTCAACTCGCTTTTCTAGAAAGGTCCCATTAGATCGAATCAATCTAATGATCATTGACAACACTTTAAGATAGCGAACTCTGAATAGAAATTTCAAGAATAGGTCAGAGTCGCGAGGGAACTAAACTGAGGAACTCATATCCTCAAGAGTTTCACACGGCTATAGAGTTGAGATCAATAATCTTGCCAACTATTCTCGGTTGTCTCATGCATACGTAATATGAATTACATATTACGATATTCTCTCATTTCCCGTGGAGCGTATGTCTCTACACTTAATACCGTACAAATGATAGTTCAGACATTCCATATGTCTAATTTGAGTTCACAAATCAACTCTCTTCAAAGAATCAGTCAGAACTCACATCTGACATCAAAGACATATAAAGTGAAGATAATTTTGAGACGAACACAACGGTATCTTACACGCCCCCAACGGCGTTCAAACGCTCCCGTACGAGCCGATCAAAGCTTAGGCCCATTCAGTCAACGCATGGTCAACGTTTAGAGTTGACTTGGGGGACCAAAATGTAATATCCAAAAGACGGAGGGCTAAATTGCAATTATGAAAAGTCCAGGGACTAAATTGAAATTTTTTAAAAAATGTGGGGGTCCAAATGAAATTTTTATGAAAATTTGAGGATTAAATTATAATTTTCTAAAAAATCAGAGACCAAATTGCAATTTCAAGAAATTTGGTCTGACTGGTCAATGGTCAAATGTTGACTGCTTTAACGGGTCAGGTTTTGGATCTAGTTGGAACTGAACAGAATTGGGTTTGGAATATCTCGAGCCGAGTCTGGATTATGCTAAACCGATTCTTGGATATGGTAAAATCGGGTTTGGTATGAGTTTTGGCACGCAGCATGCGCCATGCATGTGGGCACGTGAATCCCACTCGCACCGGACCCATTTGGACCATACGGTTCCGTCCGGCCACCTCCGGCGACGAGCCACCCCTCAAAATGCTCGTATCGACAATACGAACCCAATCGTACACTCAAATCCAATTTTTGTTGAATGAAATGTCACGAAATGGCGTCGTTTCGCCGCTACCTCGGGAACCCGATCCCGTGGCGGCGTGTGAGGCTACTTCCGGCATCGCCTCGCGTCGGGCGGCCACTCTAAATCTTTGTCTCTTCGAGTCCGTTCCATTGGTGTGTTCAAAAAGCAATTTTGTTTGGTGGAACAGAAACTATTGCCGATGAACAGTACGCTCGAAAATCGATTTTTCTCGCTAAAAAGACTACTAATTTTTCAGGAAACAAGAACCGGTGCTCTGATATCAATGATGGGAACGGATCCCAATACTTATACGTACGTATATGCAACGGATTAAACTGAATTACATGCCCTAGAATCGACTTATATCACTGATCTATAAAGCATATCACAAATAACGAACATACATCGATACCCACAGATTTAGAGCCCCTTTGCAGATGTGATGGCGTTCCAGATCCCCCAATTGGTCGTCCTCCGAGAGAGATTATTCTGGAGTGTTTTCTGAAAGAGAGTTTTCCTACAATTGACGATAGGACAACCTACGTTGTATAGAAGAGAAGACTTTTCCTACTCTCTCTTTCACGCCATTGAATAGGAAATAAATCTCATTAATTTGCAATCAATTATCACGATAATGGCAATTAATCAATTTAGGCCTTAATGGACATAAATTTCCAACACATCTAAATAAATAAGTGGGCTATATTCCGTATGGGAAATGCTTTCTTGACAGAATTGTCAAGGACGGTACTATTTCAATTATAGATCCACATACCATCCTCACGTGTTTTGCATAAAACACTAATTAATTGTGAAATCGTGTAGTCAGAAATAACTGACAGTACTGTCAAACTGTGAGGTTAGGAGCTTCCATTCTGTATTGGTCACGTGAATTTATATGTCAATTTGTTCGACCAATCTAAATATACGTAGCCCTATTACAAGATTTAAAATATTGTCTAAGGAATCTATAAAAACAAGTGATCCTCGTACATAGGACAGATGTTAGTATATGCCTTCTGAGATATACCTCCTTCGACCATATTACTTCCATAACGAAGTACTTCTGGACATATCCCGAGAAGCAATCCAAGAATGAAAGTGGAAATACAGTGGAAGAAGGTGGTGAAGAAATCGGCGCCTACGCCTCATCACCGGCAAATACTAAAGCTGTCTTCAATTGATGAGCTTCAAACGCCAAATTACGTTGGCATCATCTCCTACTATAGAGATAATGCTAATAATTCAGGAATTGACATTCCTGAAAGGCTTCACCGGATGGAGGAGTCCCTTTCGGAAACTCTAACAATCTTTTACCCTATGGCAGGGAGATATATCGAAGACGGAGGTTGCTTCATCGACTGTAACGACCAAGGAGTTGAGTTCGTGTATGCCAAAGTAGATGCCCGGATTGATCAGATTATCCACGGAGAGCCTGATTTGGATTTCCTCGATCATTTGTCGAAATTCCCGACCGAAGTGGTGGGAAATCCCTTGGTGATGATTCAAGTGAACGTGTTTGAGTGCGGCGGATTAGTCATTGGCCTGCGTATTTCGCATAAGATTGGCGATATGTACACCATGGCCATGTTCATGAATTCGTGGGCCACCGCGTGCCGGGGAAACATGCACGAGATAGTTCGCCCAAGCTTCGAGCTATGGTCTATATTCCAGTTGAAGGAGTCATCATGCGGAACCGGGCCCGATCCCTGTATTAGCGATGAGAAATTCTTCATGAATAGGTTCAGGTTTGACGGTAAGTCTATATCCAAACTGAAATCCTTAGCTACAGCCGATATGCCGGATTCAACCGCTAATCATTTGCAGCCTTCAAGGGTAGAGGTTGTTTCCGCACTAATAACCAGGGCTCTCGTTGATATTGATCGAAGCAAACATGGCAAACTAAGGCCTTCCATTGTTTGCATGACGATGAACTTGCGCGAGAAGATCGGTCTCGTGGTACCTGCTAATTCTTGTGGCAACCTCTATACCGTGATTGCGGCTCAACTCAGTAGAGCCATAACTGATGACAGCAACTCGGTGTTCAAAGAAGCGGTGAGTATGATAAGCGAAATGGTACGCAATTCCAGAGCAAGATATGCAAGAGTAGTAGACGGAGAGGAGCTATCTACAATGGTGAAGGCTTCCACGATGGATTTCATGAAACTGGTGTTCACTAGTGAAGAGCATTTTATTCCGTTTAGTAGCTGGTGCCGGTTCGGGCTACACGAGAACGACTTCGGGTGGGGACGGCCTGCTCTAGTCGGCCCCACGGCGGCAAAATTCAGGTCGATTTTCCTAATCGACGACGAAGACAACGGAGGAATCGATGCATGGGTGACCCTCAAGGAAGATGAGATGATGCTTTTCAAACAAGATCCGGAGATCCAAGCATTCACTTCCCAGTCCGAGATAGATGTTGCCTAAACTATTAAGCAAGAGAAGCTCCTGTTAAAGTATATTCCTCAATTGTTCATTGACACACATGTAGAAGGGGACAAAAATTGAAGCGTATCTTTCATAAACAAAGAGAAAGGAAAAGAAGTACGACAAAGAAGTGATTATCTTTTTGGACCAACGTTTAGACTATGTCGACACTACTTACAAAAAGATGATTGTGAGAATATTGCTCTTAGCTCCATAACGACTGGGGAGCGAAGCTCTTGCCGAACATTACTGAACTTTTGTCGAGTAAGATGTCGTATTGTTATTGTTGACACCTAAATTTTATAGCATGAGAAATTAAGAACCGGTCTCTAATCACTAAACAAAAATTATTAATATTGTACCTGTATGTATTTTGCATTAACTCATTTGCATTAAGCATGATACAGGGGTGACTTCTGGAGAGCAAATGAACTACATTTCGAAAAACAAAATAAAAGATGCAGCCTAATATCCTTTATTTGATAGAAATTACTACTTCAGATTCCTGTTTTATTTCGATTTCTTTATTTCGGCAAACCAAGTAAGATCCAGATCAAAATTGTCCCTACTCCTTTTTCTGGGTCCGATTGTGCTTTTGCTAGCACCCTGCTTTATTTTACACCAATTGTCATAATCGTGATGTTGCATCAGAAATTTGATGGTATTTCTGATGGCCAATTGTGGAGAAAATCGATTCAACAAATTAAATCAGTGAAGTAAGAGGGCTTGATTGTAGATAAATGATTAAGGAATCAACTGCGCAAATTACCAAAACCAGAGGAGTAAATGTGGAATTGTAGGTCACTATCTCGTGGTTAAGTTGAGTACAATGTCCTAGAATTTTTTATATGGAATTGAACTAAATCCTGATACATGTCAGTTGAATTAACTATTGCCTCGGCTCGTCAAACGAGTGGTCTGGATCGGGTTCGAAGTGTTCCATCGACACAAATTGATCTATTTAACTTATACTTCCTCAATTTTCTAAAATATAATTTTAGTGACCCATACCTGACTTGACCTTGACCGAATCCATATCCAACACAACCGACGGCCTAATTCTTAGCAAGTTTTACTTAAATATGAAACATAGCATATTGAAAAAAAATATATACTTAATGACAACGAATTAATAATAAAAACAATCTCTATTTTCATGGTAATAAAATAACTTTCCGTTTTAGATAAAAGGATTGTGACAATAATGAGGATTATTTTCAATATTTTCATGGGACTCTAAACTTTAGTCTGGTCCCAAATACCCAAATCTGAAAAGAAAATTGTTCTTCTTTTTATAATAAAAAGAAAAAGAAACGAAAAAGAAAATTGTTCATCAGTTGGGACATTGCATCAAAGCCTTCTTCTCTGGCTCCACGTGGCGTCACGTGACGTGATTAGTTGCTTGCCGGCCTGAAATGCGCGCACTTTTACCTGGGTGTGTTTGTTCGTTCGTGGACAAAAATGGGCGGAAAATGATTTTCCAGAAATTCATTAAACTCAATTTGATTTAATTGGGTGTGTTTGTTTGTTTGATTGAGTGAAAGTGTTTTTTGAAAATTAGCTTTCTGGACTTTCATTCGTTTGATTTGCCGAAAATGACATAATCAACGTAAAACAATTTATGATCAATGAAAAATTCATGCGAGGAAAGTTATCTAAATCAAAAGAGGTGAAAATACTTTCGGGAATTGCTTATCTTAAAATTTTTAATATATATATATATATATATATATATATACTTTTTTTTTTCTTTTTCTCTGTCGCTTGCCGAGCTCGGCGACGGACGGTGACCGACCACACGAGGTCAAGTCTGGAAAAATTACCAAAAAAGTCCTATACCTATTGCAATTGTGCCGATTCAATCCTAAACTCTTTTTTTTTTGCCGATTCGGCCCTAAATCTTTTATAATTACGCCCTTTTAGTCCATTCGGCAAATTTTGGCTAGCCAGCACTAACGTGGACACTGGCTGGCCAACGAGCAAATATTTTAATATTTTCTTTATATTTTTTTCATAATTTTTAGGTTTTTTCTTTTTTTTTCTTTTCCTTTCCCCTCCCCTCTCCTTCCCTCCCCTGTCCTACTCCACGTCCACAGCGACACCGTCCCCCTCCACGCCTCCTTGCAGTCCGACATCGACAAGATTGAGAAGCTCATCAACGCCAGCGTTCCATCTGGGGCCACCGTCTGCCCCGCTTGCGCCCAGATCCCCGTCTCCTCCTCCCCCTTCCTCCCCTCCTGATGCGGGAGCATTCGATGACGTCACTAATGATATACCTGACGATAATGTGCAATCCTTGATTCCCCCCACAAGTCCTACACAATCATTATTCATTCTGGCCAATGCTCAATTTGGTCACAACTTCCTTCAATGGATCACATCGACATGAAGTCTAAGGACGTGCTTAGATGATGAGGAGCTTTGACGTTGACATGAATTCAGATGATGTGGTACAAGCTTATAAGATAACGCGTTCAAACGATAGCTCATTCAGAAGATGGCATAATCTTAATGCGACTTTCCTAATTAGTTACTGACTTGAGGGCCAATCAAATATATATTCATGGAAGGTTATCTAGAGATATTTCTTTTGATTCGGGAGATCTTTAGGGATGATATTTGATATGCTAGACTGGTGGACGAGATTATCTTGTTTTCTTTTCCGTATCTGAAAAGGATTAGGGTTATTTGTTTCCTTTTCTTTACGTTATCTTCGTCCCCCTATTTAAAGGAGGAGTATTCTCTATTGTAAGGGAGACGTTGATTATTGATGAACGAGAATTGCTCTTGAGTGTTGAGTTTTAAACACTTCAGCATCTTTATCCTTGGAGAGTGGATACTCCTCGGTGGTGAGCCAAAAAGCCCTTTATCCTTGGTTGGTGGCGTAGCCTTTAGACCTTGGTGGTGGGCTTTCTATCTATCTCGATCTTCTTCCTCGGCTGGTGATATCTTTAGGCCTTGGTAGCGGTCGTTCTATCACTCGTTTTGTATTGTTGGCTGGTGATTTCTTTACGCCTACGATATAACTCGAATTCCTTCATTATTTTCACTTACCATCCACCCACGTTATCCCGCTATTCCGCAAACACCGTGCCCAATTCACCCCTTTGAATCTATTTGCGACACTCTGTGCTTCGAAACACCCGTCCGCGCACGCATCACCTCCAGCATCCCTAGCCGCCACATAAGCTCTTCAACCAAAAGTTCGTGTCGGCTGCGAGCCCAGCCTCCGCCCCGCCGCATCGTCGAGGCCACCGGGTTCGGGCCTCCACCAAACATGTGACGTCCTGGAAATCCCAATTTCTGTAAAATTCGGAACTCACTATAAGAATACTATATGGAATTATAGTCGACAATTATTTTGGACCGTTAGGACCGAAGTGACGATAATTTGGACGAATTTCGAAATTTCGATCGTTTTAGATTAGGAATCAATTTCTTATCCTTTTTTACTTAGATTTTCGACTTTCGCGCCTAACCTAATCCCGATCAAGCCTAGCCAGTGAAATTGCAAAATTTTCTGTTCGTCCAGTGCGCAAAATTTCCATTTCAGTCCCGGCATGGCCAAAAGACCAAAATGCCCCTACCCTAATTTGCATAAGACAAAGGCCATTAACCCTAAGGGATAAGAAGACCCCAAAGTCTTCAATTGGACCCCACTCTCTCTCTTCCCCATACACTCCCATCAGCCCACGTGACTTCCCCCTCCCTTTTCCTTCTTCGGCCGCAGCTTCTTCTTCCTTCTTCTTTCCCTGCGGTTTCATTGTGAGCGACGCACAACCGAGCTTCCTCTTCCCTTCCTCGTGGATTTTGTGCGACCACCAGCCCACAGCTAGCCATCACCACCTCAAGCCACCTCCTGCGGCGCATCGTCCGCCGGAGCCGCCGCGGTAAGCCTTGAAACCGCCGGTGCTCTGTTTTGAGCCCGGTTCGGTTTTTCTTCGACCCCGGCCGTTTCCGACGGCCCCGCCGCTCGTCACCACCTCCAAACGACTCCTCTGACTCCCCTCTTACTTCCTCCAGCTCATGGAAGACCGTCGTCCTCGGTGGAGCTCGTGAGAAGCCTCGGAAATCGCCCCTATTTTCTGCCGCGTCATGCCCTGTTTTCTGCCGATTCTGTGGGTGGTTGCTCCGCCGCCTTCGGCCGCCTTCCGCCGCCCTTTGTCGGTCCTAACTGACGTCCCTCGACCCCTAGGTGAGTCCTAGACCCTTGGCCGGCCTTGTCGCAGCTCATGGGATCGAGAACCACCTGAATTAGCCATGTTTCACCCTGTTTGCTCACTAACCCTGTTCTGTTCAGGCCGCCGGCCGCCGTTCGCCGGAGCTCCGTCGCCGGCCACCTGTCCCGGCGACCTCGTGGGACCTTCCTGAGGTGTCCCCGAATTTTGGGTCCGAGTTGTCGCGCGGTTGCCCTTTTTGGTTACCAAGAACCGGTGCCGCCGCCGCCACCGTCGCCGTCGACCGTCGGGACCGCCCGAGCTCACTCACTCAGTGAGTTGACCCTAACCCTTAGTTAGGGCGCTAATTGCGCCTAGGATTAGTTGATTGTGAAATTTGGGTACACGATCGGGGCCGGTTTAGTTAGAAATTGAGTTAGGTTAAATGGCTGATCGATTAGGTTAATTGAGGTGATTTTATTATCTGTGGCTAATTGTGATAAATTAGTGATTGATTGATTGGGTGGTAATTCGTAGATTGTGGTTCGATTACGAGCGAACGATTGGTGTGTTAAATCAATCTGGTTAATAATTGTCATGGCACGAATTGAGCTTGATATTGCCTGATTGAATTGGTTGCTCGTGATTTAGTCATTAACCTCATGGGTTTGATCGCCTCGCTGACATGCCTGACTGAGTGTCTTGAAAGGCCGTGGGCCGAGTCTGATAGCATGTCTGTATGAGTATTTGGCATTAATCGAAGATAATTAATGAATTGATTGCCAAGTGTGAATTGTGTGGTCACATGAGGGACAGATGACGAGTACCTGGCAAGTTCGTTTGGTACTGTTTGTGCACTTACCGTACCTATTGTAAACGACTTGCCAGAAGCACGGTAATTCATGCCCCGTGCCAGACGTACGGTCTTAAGGAATTATCGGATGCCGGTCGCTGCTTGTGATGGACCAACGCCCCGTCTAGGGATGCCTGCTTGCTGGTGCCGTGCTGGGTGCACTGGACACACCGCGTGTAGTAGCCGTCGTTGAGAGGGAAATGAGACGTAGTCTGGTTCTACCGGAAGGACGCTAGATCGCACTAAAGTGCCGGATCGCGTTGTGGAATTGGATCACGCCAGTGACATGGGTCATCTGATATAAGTGAATTGTGTGGTGCCTGATATACACTTGATTGGTGAAAGTTTTCAAGTGTATACTGACCACCAGAGTCTGAAGTATCTGTTCTCTCAGAAGGAGTTGAACATGAGGCAGCGCCGATGGATGGAACTACTTAAAGATTATGATTGCGAGATTCTGTATCATCCGGGAAAGGCGAATAAGGTTGCAGATACCCTGAGTAGAAAATCAGTGATTTCTCAATTACGTGTTCATGAGTGGCGTTTGCTAGAGCAAGTGAGAGATTCAGATTTCAAGTTTGAGATAAGTCACTTGTCAAGTCTTGTGGCAACTTTGAGAATCGAGCCGGAGGTTCATGTTAAGATTAAGACCCTGCAGTCTACAGATCCCGTCATTCAAAAGATCATTCAGGAGGATTCAGCTAAGCGAAGGGTTGATTTCCAAGTGGCTGAGGATGGAATACTGAAGTTCAGAGGACGTTTGGTTGTGCCTGCCGATGAGAGTCTAAGGGAAGAGATCTTGTCGGAAGCACATCGTAGTAATTATAGTATTCATCCTGGGAGTACGAAGATGTATCAGAACCTGAAGCAGCATTATTGGTGGAATGGCATGAAAGAGGACATAGCCAAGCATGTGGCTAAGTGTTTGACCTGTCAGCAGGTCAAGGCGCAGCACTGTAAGCCTGGAGGATTGCTGCAGCCTTTAGAAATTCCGGAGTGGAAATGGGAGCATATCACGATGGACTTTGTCATGGGATTACCAAGGAGTCAGAGAGGGCATGATTCAATATGGGTAGTAGTGGACAAATTGACGAAGTCAGCGCACTTCATTGCAGTGAGAAAGGATTTCGCTTTAGACAGATATGCAGAACTTTATGTGAGACACATTGTGAGGTTACATGGAGTGCCAGTGACGATCACTTCTGATCGAGACCCTAAGTTCACTGCCACGTTTTGGAAGAGTCTGCAAACTGCCTTAGGGACGAAGCTGCAGTTTAGTACGGCCTATCACCCGCAGACAGATGGACAGTCTGAAAGGACAATTCAGACCTTAGAGGACATGTTGAGAGCGTGCGCTTTGGATTTTAATGGCAGTTGGGAAGAACAGTTGCATTTGGTTGAATTTGCTTATAACAACAGTTACCAGCAGAGTATAAAAATGGCACATTTCGAGGCATTGTATGGAAGAGCTTGTAGAACGCCAGTCTGTTGGGAAGAAGTGGGTGAAAGAAAGATCACCGGTCCTGAATTAGTGGAACAGTCAATGGAAGCGATTAAGGTAATTAGAGACCGACTGAAGACAGCGCAGAGTCGCCAGAAAAATTATGCGGATAAGAGGCGCAGACCTTTGGAGTTTCAGGTAGGCGACCATGTTTTTCTGAAGGTGTCGCTTGTGAGAGAGACATCTCGTTTTGGCAAGAAAGGAAAATTAAGCCCAAGGTACGTGGGACCGTTTGAAATCCTGGAGCGGATTAGAAATTTAGCTTATCGTCTTGCGTTGCCGCCGAGACTTGCCCAAGTGCATAATGTCTTCCACGTGTCGATGCTGAGGAAGTACGAACCGGACCCCGCTCATATGCTGAGTTATGAAGAGTAGTTACCCTTATCTTTTTGATTAGTTGGGACTGTGCTGTAATTTCGAGAACGAAATTTCCTAAGTGTGGGAGAGTTGTGACGTCCTGGAAATCCCAATTTCTGTAAAATTCGGAACTCACTATAAGAATACTATATGGAATTATAGTCGACAATTATTTTGGACCGTTAGGACCGAAGTGACGATAATTTGGACGAATTTCGAAATTTCGATCGTTTTAGATTAGGAATCGATTTCTTATCCTTTTTTACTTAGATTTTTGACTTTCGCGCCTATCCTAATCCCGATCAAGCCTAGCCAGTGAAATTGCAAAATTTTCTGTTCGTCCAGTGCGCAAAATTTCCATTTCAGTCCCGGCATGGCCAAAAGACCAAAATGCACCTACCTTAATTTGCATAAGACAAAGGCCATTAACCCTAAGGGATAAGAAGACCCCAAAGTCTTCAATTGGACCCCACTCTCTCTCTTCCCCATGCACTCCTATCAGCCCATGTGACTTCCCCCTCTCTTTTCCTTCTTCGGCCGCAGCTTCTTCTTCCTTCTTCTTTCCCTGCGGTTTCATTGTGAGCGACGCACAACCGAGCTTCCTCTTCCCTTCCTCGTGGATTTTGTGCGACCACCAGCCCACAGCTAGCCATCACCACCTCAAGCCACCTCCTGCCGCCCGTCGTCCGCCGGAGCCGCCGCGGTAAGCCTTGAAACCGTCGGTGCTCTATTTTGAGCCCGGTTCGGTTTTTCTTCGACTACGGCCGTTTTCGACGGCCCCGCCGCTCGCCACCACCTCCAAACGACTCCTCTTACTTCCTCCAGCTCATGGAAGACCGTCGTCGCCTGTGGAGCTCGTGAGAAGCCTCGGAAGTCGCCCCTGTTTTCTGCCGTGTCTTGCCCTGTTTTCTGCCGATTCTGTGGGTGGCTGCTCCGTCACCTTCGGCCGCCTTCCGCCGCCCTTTGTCGATCCTAACTGACGTCCCTCGACCCCTAGGTGAGTCCTAGACCCTTGGCTGGCCCTGTCGCAGCTCGTGGGATCGAGAACCACCTGAATTAGCCTTGTTTCACCCTGTTTGCTCACTGACCCTGTTCTGTTCAGGCCGCCGGCCGCCGATCGCCGGAGATCCGTCGCCGGCCACCTGTCCTGGCGACCTCGTGGGACCTTCCTGAGGTGTCCCCGAAGTTTGGGTCCGAGTTGTCGCGTGGTTGCCCTTTTTGGTTACCAAGAACCGCCGTCGCCGTCGACCGTCGGGACCGCCCGAGCTCACTCACTCAGTGAGTTGACCCTAACCCTTAGTTAGGGCGCTAATTGCGCCTAGGATTAGTTGATTGTGAAATTTGGGTACACGATCGGGGCCGGTTTAGTTAGAAATTGAGTTAGGTTAAATGGCCGATCGATTAGGTTAATTGAGGTGATCTTATTATCTGTGGCTAATTGTGATAAATTAGTGATTGATTGATTGGGTGGTAATTCGTAGATTGTGGTTCGATTTCGAGCGAACGATTGGTGTGTTAAATCAATCTGGTTAATAATTGTCATGGCACGAATTGAGCTTGATATTGCCTGATTGAATTGGTTGCTCGTGATTTAGTCATTGACCACATGGGTTTGATCGCCTCGCTGACAAGCCTGACTGAGTGTCTTGAAAGGCCATGGGCCGAGTCTGATAGCATGTCTGTATGAGTATTTGGCATTAATCGAAGATAATTAATGAATTGATTGCCAAGTGTGAATTGTGTGGTCACATGAGGGACAGATGACGAGTTCCTGGCAAGTTCGTTTGGTACTATTTGTGCACTTACCGTACCTATTGTAAACGACTTGCCAGAAGCACGGTAATTCATGCCCCGTGCCAGACGTACGGTCTTAAGGAATTATGGGATGCCGGTCGCTGCTTGTGATGGACCGACGCCCCTGTTGACACCTGATTTTTGACCATTTATTATTGTGATTTTTATTCTTTAAAATTAATTAAAAATATCAAAAAAGGTCATAAAATCATAAAATCAACTTTGGAAGCCTTGGCCTAGCCTCGGGGACCAATTTTGAACAAAAAATATTTTTTGGTATTTTATAATATTTTTTGAATTTATTTAATTATTAAAAATACCAAAAAAAATCAGAAAAATACCATTCATGGTCAGATAAATGCACAAAAATATTCAATAATTTTATTTTAATTTCCTCTTCGAGTGTGTCACTTTAAATCTTGAAAATACGGCTTGGGTCACTATGTTCCTTCACAAACATAAACCCGAATCGAGAAAAAAAATTATCATATTATGTCTTTTAATTTGCAATTTTTGTAATTTTGAAGTCTCGACATCCGATTTGATTGCCCTACGTTGAAATTTGATTAAATTGTTCACACAATGGAGGGGAATGTACGTGTGGTTCTTATTTTTATTTTTATTTTTATTTTTATTTTTATTTTATTTTATTTTATTTTATTTTATGTTTTAGTTGTGGACGTTGGAGATGTCATTTTGGACGGATGATGGATAGTGAAGTGGAGTGGAAGAATAGAGAGGGAATGGGTGGAAGAATAAAGAAATAAAAAGAATAGAGAGGGAATGGGTGGAAGAGTAATGAAATGAAAAGAAAGGAGGGGAATGAAAAAACAAAAAAAAGAATAGGGAGGATGGTGGCAGAATGACAGCACACGAAGCAAGGACAATGCATAATGAAGGAATCTTCCTCCTCTAAGAAAAGAAGACTCACGACCCAGGCGGATGATAGAGGGGACCATCATTTCTTCCGCCTGTACCAGCCGTGGAGAAAAAAAAAACGGATCCGCAGCATTACAAGGCGAGGGGATCAGCCTTCGTCAGGGGCCTCGCTCATTGCCGACTACCATGTCTAGAGGTCATCCCCCTTGCCGCCACCGGTCCTGACACTCGAGACTTGTGGTCATCTGAACCTCGACGGTCATTCTCAGTCACCTCGAGTGGCTGACCGACACCTCCGACGCCATCACCGTGTGTGAGCCGCCGAGCCCACTATCCGTCACCACCAGCGAACTCAGGGGATACCTTCCGCAACTTCTTCTCCAGCATGAAGTCGCGCGGCTAAACAAAACCGTCGACAACCGAGCCGCCCCCTCCCATGCTTGCATCCATCATCACTACCTCCTGCCGGAGAGTATGATGTCCTCGTTGCCGCTTGCCATCTCGAGCTTTACCAGTTCCACGACCCGCAGCACCCTGAGAGCCCACCTAACTCACGCCCTCCTCGTCAAGGCCGAGCTCTAGCGGATCACCACCCATACGCTTTGACCTGAGCCCTCGTCGCTGCTACTTGAGGATCAATCCACTGCCGCGAGCCACCGAGCAGCCAAGAGCCGTCGCCTTTTACTTGAGGCGGCCGCATGTCATCTATGCCACCCGCTGCTCGCGAGTCACTGCCATGGTCACGTTTGAGGTCATCGTCATTGCCATAGTCGCGTATATTGTGTCGTTGTATGCTCGAGTCATCGCCGTCGCTGTTGTCACCGAACGATTTGTTAGGCCGTCGTCGCCGTTGCGAAGCAGCCGGAAAACCTGCCAGAGCCATCCCGAGCAACCCTGCTTTGTTTCGAGCCGTGGTTGTCCAGCTCGGGTTCCGGCTCTTGCCTTGGTTTCAGACCAGCCCCTCCACCGTGGACTACCACCTCCTACTTCTCTCACTCAACGCCCTCAGCCACTTCGTCCCGTCCATCACCAGTCCTCGACAGCCCAGCCGAGACTCCCCCATCCATTTGCAGTCGAGCCACCGAAGTCCAGCCCGCGGCTCTTAGCCCCGCCGCCTCAAGAGCCCATACCAATGGCGACGCACATGCGAGCGTCGCGATACTCAAGCCTGGTGCTGTGACGACCCTAGCTCCGAGGTAAGTGAAGGTCGTTGGACTTAAAAGGACAGTGATGTTGTCGGGTCTTGCAGGGAGGAGGAGCCCCGTCGCTTAGTAAGAGTTGACAGGAGAGCGATCGATGCTTCTTGTTGCATGGTCGACGTTGGTGGAACTCAGCGGCTTCGGCGATGACCTCCGGAATAGACACGCCGTTCACGGGAGCCGAAGCAGACTCGAGTTCGGTTCTTTTTTTTTATGAGGAAAGCGGACGTCCCATGTTGAAGGCGATGAACAGTAGGTAAGACTCATTTTCATGTTGGGTTGTTCGTGTGGTTTATTTGGTCTTGTGGGCCTTTTTAGAGCTGGGCCGGCGGTTAGGGCGGGTAGGAGGAGACTGGGCTTGGGCAAGTGGGTTCAACAGGTTCAAAGGAAAAAATGGGCTTGGGTTTTTTTTGTTCAAACCGGGCTCGGTTAAGGCCCCCCCCCCTCTCGGATTGGATCAGGCCCGACGGCCTGATCCGGGTCTGGATCTGAAAACCGGGTCTAACCCGGCCCGGATAATTTTTTAAAAAAATAATAAAAAATTCAAAAATCAATAAAAAATAGAAAATCATAAAAAATTCAAAAAAATTCGGAAAATTCGGAAAAAATTCTAAAAAATTCTAGAAAATATGAAATGGCCACAAACAACTGGCCAAGACTCATTCCGGGTGTTTTGAACCCCGACCCTTCTTAAAATGACGATTTCGCCCTTTGGGCGAATCGTCTTCCAAAAATTGGAGAAAAATCAAAAAATTCTCAAAAATAGGAAATGGCCACAATCAACTGGCCATGGAATATTTTGGGTAATTCGGTATCCAATTCTTCCAAAAATTGACGATTTTGCCCTTCGGGCTAATCGTTCCCAAATCTTCCCATTTTACCCCTGGTCCGAAGTCACACCTTCCTTAAGTTATGGTTATACTAGGAAGCCATTGATCTGAATTGATGTGCATTGAAGTGATTTATTTATGTACTTGATTGCGCTTTCATTTAAATTGATTGTGATTGATAGGAATAGTCTTCCAATCTGCATGAAATCCTGAATTAAGCCTACCTCACCTAAAATTGCGCCTGCATGAACTCTTAGCTAGGAAAATCACTCGCGTTAGGTACCGAAAGGGTGTTGGTAATGACACCGACGTAACCAAGTCCCCGAACCCAAAATCTCTGGTTCCGCAGAACTGATCGACTCCTCCCAATCGGTCGGTAAGGTTTCCGGTCTACCCTCCAATAAAGACCGGTGGCGACTCCAAATGCATGCACAAGTTACACATGCCACCACGACCACACTGAAGGTCAAAAGCGATCGACTCCTATCGTCGAATCCTTCTAAAAAAGACTCCCGCCGCGATTTGGTATGGGCCTGGGAGGGCCCGCGCCGATCCAGGACCCGCGATCGGTAATCCATTAGCCGCGTCCGCTTTTCGGACAGGTCGCGACAGCCCCGTCTAGGGATGCCTGCTTGCTGGTGCTGTGCTGGGTGCACTGGACACACCGCCTGTAGTAGCCGTCGTTGAGAGGGAAATGAGACGTAGTCCGGTTCTACCGGAAGGACGCTAGATCGCACTAAAGTGCTGGATCGCGTTGTGGAATTGGATCACGCCAGTGGCATGGGTCATCTGATATAAGTGAATTGTGTGGTGCCTGATATACACTTGATTCGTGATGCCTTGATGGGTTGTTTAATATGTTCTGACTATATCTTGTTGAGTTATGCGACTGAATTGTGTGTTGGTTGTGGTGCTTAGTATATTTTGGGCGAATCAATGTCCTAACTGAGCTTAGGCTTGATTCACTGAGATTTATTTCTCACCCCGTCGTGGGTTAACCTTTCAGGTCCGAAGTAATGGAAAGGCCCATGCGATTCGGTACCCCTACTCACTCGTCTCACGATGTCACGTCTCATCCGGTTCTAGGTACGGATCAGGTCTGGGAGCGTCACGTCACGACTGTATGGGTCGATGAGGGGATGCCACTCCTGGTGGCTCATCTCTTCAAGGCCTGGTACCTTCGTGACGGGGTAGATCTCTTCGGCCCGATTCGTGGGTTTGAGGGGCCGCCTGTTCAAGGGGTCGCTAATGTCCCCGCCTGGGACCCGATGGACATCGACACGCCCGACGGGGAGGTAGTGGATCCCAAACCCGGCACACAGCCTGAGCACGAGCCCGAGGAGTCTGTAGCCCCTTCTATACAGTCGAGTAATAGTTATTTTGACGATCCCAACAACCCGGCTCCTCCGTTGGACCGCCGCGATCACTAGTCTTAGCCGTGATCTTTTTGGACTGTTGGAGGATCTTTTGTGGGGATACCATTTTGGAGTAGATGAGAGTTGACCTTACCCCGACTCATGTATCTTTTTGAGAGTCTTAGGCTGCGCATGATAACCATTCTGGTTCTGATTTCTGATTCTGATTAAAATGACTTTTTCTGATTCTGTTCCTGAATGAGTTTTAGAGAATGAGAATGCGTTTGATAACTGCCTAACATTTCTGTTCCTGGATGAGAATGCGTTTGATAACTGCACAAAGTTTATATTTCTAAAAACTATTTCGCTTCCTAATTTTTTACATTTAAATCAAATAAATATGTAATCAGCATAATCAGTGATCCCGTAATCACCTGCAACAATACCTTCATCCTCCTCCTATCGCATCGCTTCCTCAAGTTCTCTGTAGAAGAACAGATCCACCTACACCCAAGTTACAAGGCTGGATTCAATGTTGAAGACATATGCTCTATGTCATTCATAGCTATGTGAAACAAATCCCTAACCAAAAACACCAAGCCAACAGCAACATGTTCAAACAAGCAAATATGCAGCCCAAATAACATTTCTTTCTCCAGAAGCATTGTAGTTAAGAGTACGTACCCCATTTCATAGAGCTAAACTCAACGTATAAAATTGCGCAAAATCGTATTGCTAACTAGAATTGCCAAGAATTTCGAGCATGATATCTTAGAGAGGGATGATGACTGTTGCTTAAAAGAACCAAACCGAAAGAAAACGAGATTACAGGATGTCTGAAGCCACGAGTAGGGTTAAGACAGTTTCCAGCTAACCAATACCAGCAATCCTTTGGGTTCAGCCTCGCGATTTCATATGACGGTACTCACAATCAAGCCCCTGAAAATGGAAAGCAACATCATATTACTACTGGAACAAACATGAAGAAGTAACAACCACACCATTTGAAACCAGAGTCCGATCTTCTAAAGACTATGGCACGGTATGCTCAACCCTGCAGGTGCTCTGCGCTCATCCTTGTAACAACTAAAAAACCCCTTCGAAAGGAGCTTGCAATGAACGCGCGCAATAACAACATTGACTCACTGAGAAGAAAACGGCGAACAGCGAATCAGCAAGCACTAAACACAACTATGCGATCAATCGGGAGGAGAACCACGAGCACGCGGCAACAATGCGATCAACGAGAGATCACGAAGTGGGACGATCGAGGCGCGTAGGACTAACCTTCTTGCAGGTAAGAGGCGAGGCCAGGTAGAAGACGCAATCGATGTTCCGCTTCTGCGTCCCGTCGCTCATTCTGGAAGGGGAAAAACAGAATCGGCCGAGAGTCGACCAACGACTCCACCAGTAGGTAGATGTCTACAGAACATTGATGAAGGTCGCAGTAGCAGTGCGGTCCACCTTCTGATCAGAGAACTTCCATGGAGGATCGGGTAACGACAATGACGCAAGACGAGGGAGAGCCGCAGTTCGGTCACCGATCATCGACGAGATGAATGGACGTTTTTGCTTTTCTCGGTTTATGACTGGGGGCGAGAGAAGGCGGAGCGATCGAGCAGCTCGGGCTAGGTGGAGGAGGAGAGGCGGGAGAGGAAGGCGCGGAGGGACGCGACGGTGGTGGGGGAGGCGGCGGCGGCGGCGGTGGAGGAGGAGGAGGAGTGGAGTTGGGGTTGCGGGTTGGAGGAGGTGGGGAGTGCGGAGGAAGATAGTGTGTTTTATCTCAGAATGGCTTTAGCTAAAAAGTGGTTCTTTTTCAAGAAGCAACATTTTTCTGCTTCTTCTTTTTAGCTTTAAAAGTGATTCTCGTCCAGAATGAGAATCACTTTTATTTGCGTTATCAAACGCGATTCTCATTTTTTTTTGTTCCAGAACCAGAATCAGAGAATGAGAATGGTTACCATGCAGGCCCTTAGAGGGCCGCCCCGAAGCATGGGGTTGTTTATATTAGCTGATAGCTCTGTAAGGTCATGAATCATCTATTCTCATCTGTTCAGTGCTTCTGTTTTTATTTGACTGGTTGTTCTGCTTTTCTATCCCATGCTAATCTTTTTGTTTTGGAAGTTGCACGTTCCGCATGCGCTATATGATAGTAGGTCGATAGTCCGCCTGGGACGCTATCCTTCGTGACCTAGTGGTGATTTGGCAAGGGATGTCACGAGCTCGAGAGTAGAGGCGTGACAAAACACGCTCACAGAGTCGATCTGGGACATGGTGAAGCGGGACATGTCATGGTTCGTGAGCAATTTGAAGCTGGTGGTGTTCCTAAACCAGTACCACGAAGACCCGAGCAGATCTGGGTTGCGATGGGCGAGGCTCGACCTCACCATTGCCGCCTCGCCCTAGCCGGGCAAGGTCGCGCCCAGCTCGACCTCGCAAACCCAGATCTAGGTTTGCGAGATCGAGCCTCGCCTGGCCTTGGCGAGGCCCGACCTTGCCGTCAATGCCTCGCCCGCGACGGTGAGGCTCGGCCTCTCCGACCGCGCTCTGGCCAGTTGCCGGAATAAACACCTAGACGTGGTGTGGGGCAGGGGAGGGGAGGGGAAGGGAAAGAAAAAGAAAAGAAAAGAAAAAAACATAAAAAAACATAAAAAAAAATATATGAAAAAATATAAAGAAAATACTAAAATATTTGCTTGCCGGCCGGGCCGGCTTCTACGTCAGCGTCGACCCGCCAAAATTCGCCGGATGGACTAAAATGACACAATTATAAAAGGTGTAGGACTGAATCGGTAAAAAAAAGGTTTATAACTGAATTGACATAATTATAATAGGTTTGAGACCTTTTTTGTAATTTTCGGGTCGAGTCTCTGAAGGATCTAGCGAGCTTGACCTCGCCCGACCAGAGGAGCAAGAAGGAAACGAATGAAAAAATAAAAAGAAAAAATAAGTATAAAACAACAAAATAAATTTAAAAGTTCATTTTTTTTTGGCTTGAGATAAGTTATAAGATTGAAATCATTTTTCAAATTAAATCCAAACACTAGAAAATACTTTTGGTTAGGAAAACCAACCATTTTTCTTATGATTTTCCCGGAAAGTATTTTTCTTTATCATGAAGTTTTCTCCCAAATAAACGTACCCTAAATTTTTAAATTCATTTTCACATGACCTTCAACGTTTAAACTATAACGTTAATCAAGTTTCAGTGTCGGTCGGCTCCCTAAGCTGGAACCTGTCCGGGGTAAGGTCAATCTTCAATTCGTGGAACTAGTTCCAGGGTCGGTCTGATATCTCTTTTCTTGTTTTTATTCCCTACAAATGGGAGCTTCCCATCGTTAAAAAAATAATTTACTAATCAGGGTCTGTTTCAGAATAAAATATACAAACAATTTAAGAAAACTTGGCTAGTCGGACGTTTCGGGCTGGTTATTGACTTAATCGTACCATATAACTTCACGACAATGGAGTCGTGACAAAGTTCGTCGGCACGACAGGACGTCTCGAGATCCTCCAACCATCTCTAACATTATTCTTAGGGTTAATGAGACAAAGCGGGGCCTCTTCATTTGGAGAGAAACTGTTTCAATAATTATTGGGTTGGGAAGTCGCGCTTTTACAAGTTTTCAAATCTATTATGCCATACCGAGAAACGAGGATTTGGATCTCCTGCCTAGCCGCAATCTAGGCAGGGGAGCAGCGCAGGCAACATTGTTGTCTAAAATTCAGTCTACTGTAGAGATATGAATGGCAAATCTATTAATTTGTTCACATTGACGAGGTTACCCATTAGCGAGATTGTACCATATTCGACAAAAGGATATACCCTTTTTCTTGAATTCGGATGATCATAGCTTGAAAACCTCTTCTGGGATTTTTAGTTGAGGATCCAAATAGGCATAATGAAGCTGATTTTTTTTTTCCCATGTCAAGCCTGCCTTTTTGGATTGGCAAAGATTCCCCGTCTGAAACATGTTTTGTTTTATTGTGTCTTTTCATAAAAATGAACGCCTCGTGTTTCTAGTTGTTCTTGTCCTTGTGTGACATATTAAATCTGAGCCATCCGATCAATCACGGACGATCCAGATTTGATAAAATTACGGCTGAATAAAAAAAAACAAAAAAAAATTATTTTATTCTATCAAATTCGGGCCGTTCATGATTGATCGGACGGCCCGGATTTGACATGTACACCCCTGCCTAGATTGCGGCTAGGCAGGGGATCCGCTCGCGAGAAATGAGTTTATGTCCATTGAGGAAGAGTCTTGGGAAAATCTACAAATATGCATCGACCTTTGTAAACTTAAAGAAACGATGATCAGAACACATGTTTACCAAATTTGTTGACACTTTTTATCTCTTATTTGGAATGGTCTTTCAATCGAGAGAATCGGCACTTTTAGTGCTGGAGGCCTTGAGATATATTTCTTTGAAAGATTTTAGTTTAGGGAACTGCTAACCTGACATTCTGACAGTATCGTCATTATTTCTAACCATACGATCACACAATCAATAAGTGTATTATTCAAAAGAGGTAGTGATGGTGCGCGAGACTACGGTTGAAATTGTACCGTCCCTGATAGTGTTATAAGGAAAGCATTTTCGTTTTGCTTATTTCTTAAAACTGCATGTCAAATGAAATGTTCAATTTGATTTTTAGTGGCCTTACATTTTTAATGATTCTATGCATGAAACTCGGGGGCATGTCCCCTGTTATGACCTATACGAACTAATATGTATTAGGTAGATTATTCTATTATTAATTTATTTTAGTATAAAGGGTTTGAGAGAATGAACTCTATAAATAGGATGATAATCACAAGTAACTGAAAGCAATATAGTGAAGCCAACTTAGAAAAAAATATGAAGATTGAAATAGAGAGAAAGAAGTTGATCAAACCCTCAGCTCCAACAGTTGACCACCTTCGCAAGCTAGAAATCTTTCTTATTGATCAGCTTCAGCCTCCAGTTTATGTCGGTGTAGTTTTCTTCTACTCATCCAAAAACGATGTACACGACCCTTCATTCGTACCTTTTGGCGAAAGATTTCGGCAGCTAGAGAAAGCGCTCGTGGAGACCCTAACCTTCTTTTACCCTCTCGCCGGCCGATACGTCGAAGAGAAGTGCCTGGTCGAATGTGACGGCCAAGGGGTGGAGCTCATGGAAGCCAAAGCTGATGGCACTCTTGATCAATTTCTCCATGAAGAAACTGGCTACGATGATGCCCTCAGTCATTTGGCAACTCAACCTCATCAGATGGACCAGATTGCGTCGCCTCTAGTGGTTGTCCAAATGACCACCTTCGCTTGTGGCGGCATGGCGGTCGGCTCCGCATCTCACACAGGATTGCCGACATGCACACTATCTCGTCATTCCTGAGCACGTGGGCGATGGCAGGTCGCGGAAGCATTGAAAAGGCAATCCCTCCGTGCTTCGATCTATCATCTATTTTGCCGCCAAGAGACTTGCCCAAGTTCGAGTCTCCCGTCAGACTAATGCTAGGTGCGAAGTACGTAGTGAAAAGATTCGTGTTCCACAGTCAATCCATATCGAAACTCAAGAGCCATTGCAAGGAGCGCGGGGTTCAATTCCACAAGGGAACCCTCTCGCGTGGAACTGGTCACAGCGCTCGTTTCCATTGCGCTCTTGAAAGTTGCCAAGCTAAGAAATGGACAATCAGGGCAATTTTCAAAATTAGAATTTTAAAAAAATTACCAAAATAGCATTTTAAAAAAATAATACCAAATTTGGTGCCGCTAGGCATTGAGCCACCGAGCGACACCCGAGCGGGGTGCCGGGCGGCCCCAATCGGCGGCCCATATGTCTATTGGGGGCGCCGGCAGCACTAATCGGCAAATGGGCTGCCGAGCATGCCTCGAGGCACTCTTGAATTGTAAAATATATATATATAATTTTTATATAATATATAATTTTTATAAAAATATCAATTAAATAATAAATTATTTTGGAATTACGTAAACTTGGAGGAAAAAAAGATAAGCGCTACATAATCCATATTCCACCATTAAAATTAACTTTTAACAATTAGTGGATTTTCAGATTTTCCTTCACTTATGTTTTTGCCCTCAATTTTTTTTTTCATGTTCCTAGATTACCCCATGGGACACGCGAGTCCCAGCAAGTGTCCGAGCGTTTCGGACACGTATCATCCAGGGTAGACGTCGGGCACGTATCATCCAGGGTGATCCTATAACGGAGGCACTCCACTTTTATTCAGGATATATGGGGTGGTTCCGTAGACATACACGGAAATGGATTTCTGTTACGGGAGCTGCAATGGGTTCAATTGTTCGTGCAAACACTCTCAATTTAATTCATTAATGATTTTTCGTGACATAATTTATTGGCATTTGATAACTTTTGTTAATTTTTTAATATCATTATCAGACTGATGGCATCGAACACGCGCTGCATATAATTAAGGGGACTCGATCTCATGAGGACTTGAAATTGCTATGTGCCTAGAAGGAGGAGAGGCAGCTAGTAACAACCATTCATTAATGATTTTTCGTGACATAATTTATTGGCATTTGATAACTTTTGTTAATTTTTTAATATCATTATCAGACTGATGGCATTGAACACGCGCTGCATATAATTAAGGGGACTCAATCTCATGAGGACTTGAAATTGCTATGTGCCCAGAAGGAGGAGAGGCAGCTAGTAACAACCATTCCACCACCCCAACCACCGATTGCAGCGGGACTCGATGAGTCATATGAGGATGTCCCATCTGAGCCTGTTCGGCCGTTCAGGAGGACCCCTCGAGCTCGTCCCGTTGGTCATGTCGTCCCTCACACCATCGAGTATCATACGACATATTTTGATGAAGGATTCGAGCAGATCTGATTTTGCGTCTGCTGACTATTCACAATAGCGGACTCCATATACTCATCCGGCTTCATATGAGGATTTCCCTCCTTACACTCCAGGCGCTCCTACAGTTGGACATGCACAATCTGGCCGTGGCATATTTCCACATGATATGCCTTCATCATCTACTCGTCTTCCTCGTCATCGATATGAGCTTCGACCTCCCAAGCACCGGATACAACCTGATTGTGAAACATGAGGTCATGTTAGAGGACGATATCGTCACTAGATGTAATCGTGGTTGTTAACGAAATCCCATGTTTTCCATGTCTCTGCACCTTTATTTTATGAATATTAATTATTTATGTAATTCCAATATAATTTGTTATTTAATTGATATTTTCATAAATATTACATATTAAATAAATATTATAAAAAAATGACAATTCGGGAGTGCCTCGGGGCCCGCTCGGCGGCCCATTTGCCGATTGGGGCTGCCGGCGCCCCCAATCGGCATATGGGTCATCGATTGGGGCCGCCCGGCACCCCCCTTGGCATCCCGATTGGGTGCTGCTTGGCGGCCCATATGTCGAGCGGCACCCAATTTGGTAGAGCAGCACCCAATTTGGTATTTTTTTAAATTCTATTTTGGTTAAAAAAATTTAAAAATTATAATTTGGAAAATTGCCCGCAATCCAAGCCGTTCCTCATCACACATATGGTGAATTTGCGTGGAAAGACGGATCTCCTATCGCACAAGAATTCTGGCGGCAATTTCTATTTTCTACACAACAGTGCGCGGGAAGTCCTCGGCTGAGGCGACTGAGCTTGGGTTACATGGCTTGGTGGGCTTGATGCAAGATGCGATGACGACATTGCTTGCTGAATTGGCAGATGCGAGAGACGTGGAGGATTTGAGCGAGGTGGTGATGAACTCGTCGAGAGAGTTTCAAGAGGAACTGCGGAAAGGCGACACCGACGTGCTCATTGTTCACCAGCTGGTGTCGGTTTCCGCTGCACCAGCCACCAGGTCGATTTGGGTTGGGGCGAGCCTGAGTTTGTGAGCAGCTTATGCACTCCGTATGACTCTGTCATGTTGATGGATCACGACGAAGTTGATGGTGGTGGAGTTGAAGCGTGGGTGAGCTTGACTGAAGCCGATATGGATCTTTTCCGTAAACAACATGACATTTTAGAATATGCTTCCCCCTAGTAGACAACCCGATCCTATCATATAGTTGTCCCCATGTGACCAGTGGACTAAAAAATTTTATGGATAAGTTAAAAATAGAGCGGAAAAGAGAATTTCGATTTTTTTTTTAATTCGATGTATCATAATAGAGATCACATTAGTCTATTTATACGCTTTATGAGGTCACTATCTAAAATAATATATTAATCAAGATATGCACAATCATGAGAGATACAAAAAATTAATAGAAATATCTCCAAATACGAAATAATCCTGGAGAATCCCTAATTGTCTCCATCATTCCCCGTTGAACTCAAGATGACTAAGTAAGCTTGAGTTTGAAATAAGTGTAATAGTGCCGCGAAAACTTGTTTCTCCGTGAAATCAACACTCAAGGACGGGCTTGGTGGATTACAGCAAGGCGGCATGTGGCTGTGCGTGAGGCGGCATTCGGCTGCTATTTATGATGAAACTTCTAGATTTAGCTGGGATCCGGCAAGGCGGTACGTGGCTGTGTGCGAGGTGGCGTCCCGCTGCTGTTTCTTGTGAAAATTATGGATTTAGATGCTCTGGGATGTGCGAGTTTGATGGCTTAACGGCTTCTCCAAACAATGCGCGAAGGCCGAGAATCGGAGCGTAAGAAGCAAGTGGCCGATGCGGCTGGCTTGCGAAGTAGTAACTAAGCGACACGGCCTTTAGCGTCGTAGCATTAGACTGGTCAACATGATCGATTCACAGCCATCATATCAAGGACTCATGCACACAAACTGAGCATATCAGTAACGATTTTACCTGATTTTATCTTGAATGACTCGTATCTTCCCTGTCGCGACCTAAAAATCGGAAATTTTGATTTTAGGTTAATAGATTACCAAATTAATTAATTAGATTAATTAACTTAGCTCGAACTCTCCCAAGTTCTACCAAATCGTGACTTATGGTTCAAATGATTATCTAGAAAAAAATTTCAACTTTTGGAGTCGCCACTAATCATTTCTTGGTAGGTTGATTAGAAACCTAAATAAAATAGTGGGAGAAAACTATTTTATTTCTACGAACCAGAGATTTTAAGTTCGGGACTTGGTTACATTAATTTTTCAATTAATGTCCTTTCGGTACCAATTTCATGAAAAATGTTCAATTTGGCAATTGTGATGAATTCTGAATTGAAGTTCAATGGTGCAATTTTTTTTTGTGTTTACCTTTTATGAATTTTTTTTGTATTTTCAAAATTAAAAATTAATGAAAAATGAGAATGAATTGGTTCAAGATTAACTTAAAGCTTTTGGATTTAACTTGCATTAATTTCCAATTTTTTAAGAAAATCTTTTCACCCTATGTCTATATATTTTAAAAGTTAGAATGGATTCAAAAGATTTTGTTTATTAAATGTGATCCATGAGATAGAATTTCTAGAAAATCCTATCTTTCTAAAAAATGATGAGGCGTCGTTTAAAAGAAACCATATCTTCCTACTTTTTTTTTTAATTTTTCTAGGATTTTCTGACATGAAAATTAAACATGAAACCTAAATGATTTTTATTTGCTTTTTTTTTGTGATTTTATGTTTTATGAGTGAATTTAAATTCAAGTTGCAAATCTTTTAATGAAAAAGATAATCACCGCCATTTATTTCAAATCAAGGTTCAATCTGAAGCCTGACAGATCGACCCTCAAATTCGAAACACCCGCTATGGAAATAGCGGTTGCGGATTAGGAAATTTTCCTAATCAATCACATTTTGAAAGATTTTTTTTTATATCTTGAGTAACTTCAGGAAATTTTCAAAGGATTTTCAGATCTTATTCCAATCAAATCTTTCAAAGAACTTCCAACTTAAGCACGTGCCATATTGCTAGATTCCTATGTTGCTTAATTTAGACATGCAATTACCCAATATGGGCAATCAAATATTCTAATCAAATAAAGTGAGATAACAATAAAACTTATGTAGGTAATCAAATATTTCAAATCAATCAAGATAAGAAATTTACCTAATTTGTGGATTTGATTCCAATTTGAACCGGATCGAATTGACTCAATCCTGCTCGTGGATTGGTGACTGGCTCGGAACCACAGACTCACAGTGCTTCAACCTTCTCGTTCGCGGATTGACGGTGATGAGCAACTATGATGGTAGTGCTCGCGGTGAAGCTTGAACACGTTGTCGCCCAAACTCGATTCCCTTTGCTCGAACAGTTCACGATCCTGCACAAAGAACAAAACGAAACAAGGGCCAAAGGAAAGAACAGATTTTCTTTTCTTTGATTTCCACGTATAGGTTATTTGAGAAAAAGGACAAATCCCACCATTTCAATGCATCACACTCTGAGCTCTTCTCCAATTTATTGTGGCCATGCATTGAGCGATTATATCTTTCTTTAGCAAATTTCCAGCACATATGTGAGCTCGGACCATCCCCTAAAACAGCCACTTTTGAGCCAAATTTCAGCTCTAAACGGCAAGGGACTGCAGCATCAAATAGTACACAAGTTAATGACAAAATATCAATTGAATATAAAGCTGAATTGACCTTGAATGGGGTTGGACAGAGGCGATCTTTTGCTCCAAATAGCTTGGGAAACCTAGCACTAAACCAGGGTGTAAGCAAGAGCAAAAAGCAATGGAATTAACATCAAACCGCAGTGTAAACGCCACAAATCAGCAGAGAATTAGGAACACCGAACAGCAAGTGAACTAGTGCCGAACTGTTGGGAATTAAGTCAAATTCATTAAGTGTTATAGTATTCCGATGTAATTATGACTCCCATGGCATAATTAGTATTCCGATGTAATTATTGTTTTAGTAGACATAATTAGTTGAGTCTATCATCTTTTAGGATGTAATTGTTGTTTAGGATGTAATTGTTGTTTTAGTCTTTTCACTTTCCTAGAGAGACTCAAGAGTCATGTTTTAAGCCTATAAATAGGTGAGTCTTGTAACCATTTCAATATGGGTGAATCGATTGTGAATACACTATATTGAAAAGCCACCTTCCGTCTCCTCTTTATTGTGTGAACAAAGTTTCTTTGAGAGTGCTTGTTGAGAGCCCCACAGTCGATTTATCCCATCAAATTGGTATCAGAGCTTCACGGTTTCGTGATTATGGCGTCAACAAGCAACCTTCCTTTTCAGTATCCAATCCTCACCAAAGAAAACTATGGCAAGTGGGCTTCCAGAATGAAAGCCATACTCGGCGCCCATAGTGTGTGGGATTTTGTCAACAATGGCTATGATGAGCCAGATGAAGATGTCGCGTTGACTCAGGCTCAGAGGAATGCGTTGGAGAAGACTCGTTCGAAAGATCAACTCGGGTTGTCAATCATCTTTCAAGCCTTAGATGATTCTATGTTCGAGAAAGTCTCGAATGCTACTACATCCAAGGAGGCATGGGAGATTCTTCAAACCACGCACCAAGGTGTTGAGAAAGTAAAGAAGATCCGCCTTCAAACTTTGAGAGGCGAGTTCGAGGTAATCCGTATGAAAGAATCTGAGTCGATTTCTGATTATTTCACAAGAGTTTTAGCTATTGTGAATCAGATGAAAAGGAATGGCGAAGATGTTCATGATGTTCGTGTTGTCGAAAAAATCCTGCGGTCGTTGGATAAGAAGTTCGACCACATCGTTGTCGCTATCGAGGAATCGAAAGATGTCGATTCTATGACGGTCGATGAGCTCATGGGTTCGTTGCAAGCTCATGAAGAAAGACTGAAAAGAAACAAGTCTGAACCGGTGGAGGAAGTACTCCAATCTCGATTGAATATCCGAGATGACAAAGGCCAAAGAAGTGACCCTGTGCAAACTCGATGGGTCAATCAAGATCGTGACCGAGGACGCGGTAGAGGCCGTTTCCAAGGAAGAGGTCGTGGACGAAGCGGAGGAGATTTCGCCCGAAGCAATGAGTGCTTTCATAATCAAAGAAGTACTCGTGGAAGAGAAAGAAACACAAATAGCCGGTATGATAAATCAAAGGTTCGATGTTATCATTGTAATAAATGTGGCCATTATGCTTATGAGTGTTGGCAGAAAGAAAGTGCGGTGGCAGATGAAAAGGCGAACCTGGTGAATGATGGTGATCAAGTTCTTATGCTGGCATTTAAAGAAAATGCTGATGAAAAGAATGATACGTGGTACTTGGACACTGGAGCAAGTAACCACATGTGCGGCCGAAAGGAGATGTTCGTTGAAATGGATGAGACAGTAAAAGGAAAAGTCTCGTTCGGTGATAATTCTCAAATTCTTGTCGAAGGGAAAGGTACGATTTTAATTCGTCTGAAGAACAGAACACGTCAGTTTATTACTAACGTGTATTATGTGCCAAAGATGTCAAGCAATATTTTGAGTTTGGGACAGCTTCTTGAGAAAGGATTTACTGTCCAGATGAAAAATCTTTGTCTTATGTTGAGAGATTGCAATAATAAGTTGATTGCGAATGTGAAGATGTCGAAGAATAGGATGTTCACTCTGAACATCAAAGATGATATGTCTACATGCCTTCAAGCATGTGTAGACAATCCTTCGTGGCTATGGCATTTGAGGTTCGGTCATCTCAATTTTGGCGGACTCAATATGCTTTCTCGCAAGAAGATGGTGTATGGCTTACCGCATATTGATCACCCCGATCAATTATGTGAAGGATGTGTAATTGGCAAGCATTCTCGAGCAAGTTTTCCGAAGGAGTCGACTTATCGAGCGAAGAAGCCACTGGAGTTGATTCATTCTGATGTATGTGGTCCGATCACTCCTCAGTCGTACGGTAATCATCGCTACTTTGTTACGTTTATTGATGATTTTACTCGAAAGACTTGGGTATTTTTCTTGAAAGAAAAATCAGAGGTGTTTGATACGTTTAAGCACTTCAAGAAAATGGTTGAAAAGGAGAGTGGTTATTTTATCAAGTCTTTAAGAACTGATCGTGGAGGAGAATTTACTTCTGGAGAATTTAATCAATTCTGTGATTACCATGGCATTCGACGTTTCTTAACGGCGCCGTATTCCCCACAACAAAATGGTGTGGCTGAGCGAAGGAACAGAACCATTCTCGACATGGTTCGCAGTATGTTGAAAAGCAAAAATTTGTCGAAGGAGCTTTGGGGTGAAGCTGTCAGATGTGCAGTTTATCTGCAGAATCGATGTCCCACGCAAGGACTCGATGGTGTTACCCCAGAAGAAGCATGGAGCGGGAGAAAACCTACGGTTTCTCATTTAAGAATTTTTGGGAGTGTTGCGTATGCTCACGTACCCGACCAGAAAAGATCGAAGTTGGAAGACAAGAGTAAAAAGCTCATTTTCATCGGGTATGATTCCTCATCAAAAGCTTACAAATTGTTTGATCCTGACACTTTGAAAGTATATGTAAGCAGAGATGTGAAATTTGATGAAGAAAGTTTGTGGGAGGAAAATCGACAACTTGTCAAAACCAGTCATGATAAATTTGTCGAAACCGTTCGTGATGATTCTGTCGAAATGGAGATTGAAGCTCATTCACCTTCTCCGATGTTCTCTCCATCATCGTCAGCTTCAACTTCAAATACTGTCGAAGAATCGCAAGCACCGAGATCAAGAAGACTTTCTGAAATTTATGAAGCTACCGATGAGCTTCACCTTATATGTCTTCTTGCAGATTGTGAACCACTTATTTTTGATGAAGCTGCCAAAGAAGAAAAATGGAGGAAAGCCATGGATGAAGAGATAGAAGCCATCGAAAAGAATAAAACGTGGCAACTCGCTGATCTTCCGAAGGACAAAAAGGCGATCGGTGTCAAATGGGTATACAAGGCCAAGAAGAACGAGAAAGGAGAAATCACTCGTTATAAGGCCAGACTTGTCGCAAAGAGCTACAAACAGAAAGCTGGGATCGACTATGACGAGGTATTTGCACCTGTCATCCGAATGGAAACCATCAGACTAATGATTTCCATTGCAGCTCAAAATCGGTGGCCAATCTATCAAATGGATGTCAAATCGGCATTCCTGAATGGCGTTCTTGAAGAAGAAATTTATGTCGAACAACCCACTGGGTTTGTTGTGAAAGGTCATGAAGACAAAGTGCTGAGATTGAAGAAAGCTTTGTATGGGCTTAAGCAAGCTCCGAGAGCTTGGAACTCCAGAATCGATGCTTATTTCAAGGCAAATGGCTTCGTACAATGTCCGTACGAACATGCTCTCTACTTGAAGCATGAGAAAGG
Source organism: Rhodomyrtus psidioides (assembly GCA_021437785.1). Classification (NCBI taxonomy): domain Eukaryota; kingdom Viridiplantae; phylum Streptophyta; class Magnoliopsida; order Myrtales; family Myrtaceae; genus Rhodomyrtus; species Rhodomyrtus psidioides. The sequence goes on along the minus strand of JAILYB010000003.1, from coordinate 11,593,669 downwards.
TGATGTTTTATTGGCATGTTTATACGTTGATGATCTTGTCTTCACAGGAAATAATTCTGGATTGATTGACACTTTTAAAGCATCGATGGTGAAAGAATTTGAAATGACAGATAATGGTTTGATGAGTTATTTTTTGGGTATCGAAGTGAAGCAAAATGAAGATGGGATTTTTATTTCCCAAAAAAGATATGCTGAAAATATCCTTGAGAAATTCAACATGAAGAATTGCACTTCGGTTAATACTCCGATGGATTGTGGTGCAAAACTGTCGAAGTTCGATGAAGGTGTCGATGTTGATTCAACATATTTTAGAAGCTTGATTGGAAGCTTAAGGTATTTGACCTGTACCAGACCAGATATCATGAACAGTGTCGGAATTGTGAGTCGATATATGGAGAATCCGAAGACATCTCATCTTAAGGCAGCAAAGAGGATACTTCGGTACATCAAAGGTACTATCTCTCTTGGGTTGTATTATTATCATCTGAACTATTTCAACTTAGAGGTTATTCAGATAGTGACTATGGGGGAGATGTCGATGATCGAAAAAGCACTACGGGCTTTGTATTTTATTTGGGTGAAACTGCTTTTACATGGTCATCAAAGAAGCAATCCAGTGTTACTCTGTCGACATGTGAAGCGGAGTATGTTGCTGCATCATCGTGTGTTTGTCATGCGATATGGTTGAGAAAGTTGCTCAAAGAAATCCATATGGAGCAAAAGGATGCAACGGAGATTTTTGTTGATAATGTTTCTGCCATTGCTTTGGCGAAGAATCCAGTTTTTCATGAGAGGAGCAAGCATATCGATGTTCGATATCATTTTATTCGAGAACAAGTCAGCGACAAACAAATTGAAGTTGTGCACGTGAAGACCGGTGATCAAGTCGCAGATATTTTTACGAAACCTCTCAAGATCGAAGTGTTTCGGAAATTCAGAAGTTTACTTGGAATGATCGATGGAAGAGAATTTGGCTTAAGGGGGAGTTTTGTTGGGAATTAAGTCAAATTCATTAAGTGTTATAGTATTCCGATGTAATTATGACTCCCATGGCATAATTAGTATTCCGATGTAATTATTGTTTTAGTAGACATAATTAGTTGAGTCTATCATCTTTTAGGATGTAATTGTTGTTTAGGATGTAATTGTTGTTTTAGTCTTTTCACTTTCCTAGAGAGACTCAAGAGTCATGTTTTAAGCCTATAAATAGGTGAGTCTTGTAACCATTTCAATATGGGTGAATCGATTGTGAATACACTATATTGAAAAGCCACCTTCCGTCTCCTCTTTATTGTGTGAACAAAGTTTCTTTGAGAGTGCTTGTTGAGAGCCCCACAGTCGATTTATCCCATCACGAACAGCTGTTGAATCAGCGCTGAATCAACGCACAAAACCTGTTGGCACAGAAGCTAAAACATTGGGCTGATTCGACTCCGCGGCTAAATTCATGGCAACAAATGTGTAAGGAGTATTGAAGTTTGAGTCTTCGGTGATGCAAACAGGAATTGTTGAGAGCGTGCTCCTTTTTCGGCTTTATCTGGAACGAGCTTCACGCCATTGGGGTTGCCTTCAACTAAGCTATGGATCGACCCGTTTCATTCACTGGCTCCTTTTATCACACCTTCCAGAAAAGTCTGATGCCTTTTTCTATTCTTTCTTGTCCTTTTCTCCTCTTTCCCTCAGAGCCCTTGGAGCATGGGTGAAGAGCATCCATAGAGACATCTCTCTCTATGTATTGGACGAAGGATGAAGACCACCGAGGAAGATGCTTCTCTATTCTCGTGGAGAGAATTTTTTGTGAGACCCCTCAATATGCCGCGTTTTTTTTCAATGAATGTGGCCTCTTGAAATCTATCTCCTTTGTTGGTGTTTGTGTGATTATATTGAATAATCAGCCTCCCTTTTCTTTGTCTTTTTCTTCTATCTCTGCAAGTTTCTTGACCATGTCTTTTAGCCTGTGAAAGTGTCTCCCCCATGGCCTCATCCTGCAAAACTTTGACCGAGAGAGCCTTCATTCAACCATCTATGTGTGAAGCTCTTGACCGTCCCCTTCTCTCTATGTATGCCTCTCTCTTTATGGCCGTATATTTTCAAAGTGTGTATGGCCTCCTCAATGTGCCGTCTGAGTGAATTATGTCGCCCCCTCCTCTCTTTCTACATAACTTTGACAGAGAGCCCTCTCTTTCTTGGGTATTAACCGTCCATGACACCTGCAACAACCAACACAACTCGGAGTAATATCAAACCATAAAGCAACCTGATATTGATCGATGATGGACTCGGGTTACACTTGGTCTTCTAGTCAGCGGCGGGCGTCTCGTGCATCGGGGCTATTCGGCAAGCACCACAACGGGACCCAACCATGGACTGGATCAATCGGCTTTGGTGTGGTTTGCCACGAGTTGTTCGCGACGAGTTTGGTTCAAGCTTGCCGACGAAGACAAGTCTCTTCTGGTGTTGCAGATCAGGGAGGCGCTCGGCACAATTGGTTCTGGTTTTTTTTCGATGTGCTCAGCTTGGTCTGATGTTCACTGGAACGTCGAGATTGCTACATGCCGCAGATGACTCATCAACGGACTTCGATGATGGAGATATTGCAAAGTGTTGGCCGTGTGTTTACAATCTGTGACCTCGTCTCAACGCATAAAGGTTCACAGTGAAGTAGCGTAATATTGCATAGCATATTCTTCTCCCTCAAAATCATGCAGGCATGTCCAGGCTTTCGCTGTAAAAGCATTTTTTTCACGCTTGCACTAAAAGAAGACACAGGACCCATAGTGACATTGTTAGATCAGGACAAAACCAAAAGAGGACAGATCTAGAATTTACGCTTGATTAGCCGATATTGTAATGGCTTTATTTGACCGTGGACTTGGACTTAATCGAATAGCCGTCACCGTGTCAATACTGCAAAGACTGGTGGAGAATCCATCTACTGGTCGTTCGGGATGATGCTGAGACCATCAATGAATGGCACTGGTAACGTGATCTCGCTGGAAATCTTGCAGGTGCAACGGCGATGGGGAATTGACGATGCTTCCGAACAGCTTGGTCGAGAACCCTTCCTTGTCGTGCTCTCTGTGGTCGTCACCTCAAATGGCTTCGTTGTTGGGGCAAGCGTGCGGAAGCATTGGCTGCTCACCGATGGGGAATCACAGTCACTTGTCCTTGGAACCTGCTCGATCAGGATGAGAATGGGATCCCATGCCTAATCGTTCGTGAAGATCGAGGCCGGAGGTGGTGCCTTTTTATTGTCTGAGATGAACCTATCTTCAGCGAGAGGAGACAAGAACTCCTCTCCTCCCCTGGTGTCAGACCCCCCTCTCGATGCTCTCTCTCACTGGCCGAATAAGAGAAATCGTCTTTTTTCCCCTTGCCCCCCAATTGTCAACCTATTGGCTGTCAAAAGGAAAGACCCGCGGTCAACCTTCTGTCCTTCCTTTTTGTGTCCAATTTGTTTCTCCAATCATGAAGATTAAAGCTTCTCACGCCCTTTTTATTTATAGAAAGAATTCCTCTCTGCTCTTTTCCGAGAGTGGCATCTCCTCTCAGGCCAGATATCACGTGCCCTTCTTTGGAAAGATCAGACACGACGGATCAATTTCTGAAATTTTGCGCTGAATTGCCACCGCGAATTGGTTGCAAATTGACGCACTCAGGATTTCTTCTTCTTCTTTTTTTAATCCCCACGAATATTCCTCCCTTTTATGACTAGGTACATTCCACAATATGCGCCTCAAGTTTAATCTTTCTTTCTTTGCGTCGCACAAATTAATGAAAAAAAAAGGAATAATAGGCGATCTCCAGACTCCATCAAATTAAGCTCAATTGACTCACCTTTGACGCCAAATGCAAATGATATGACTGATAGAAAATAAATATGCAATGATGAGGATATATTTTTTTGCGAGAATTACGGTTAACTCTCATTTTGTAAAATAAAATGCATGACTTTTCTGAAAAATCAAAATTTAGGTGTCAACAGCTGCCCCTCTTTGAGTGGAAGCTCGCAGAGGTTTCGCTCAAAGACCCAAAGTGGCACCTAAATTTTCATCTAATTCGATTTTTTTTTTTTTTGGAAATGATGCAATGCAAGACTGAAAATAACATGCGTCTAACTTCTTTTTTCAAAGAACTCGCGCATGGATCGCGTAAGGGGTATCTGTTTCTGCAAATACCTTATACGTTGAGAATTCCCTTAATCACCAGCGCTGGGAGGATCTTAAGGTACTAGGCTCATCCATCCTCAGGAATTTCTTTCTTCCTGACTCAGGGCGACGCAAGATGTCTGTAAGTCGAATTTGCGAGTTCTGGATCGCAAATCGGTAATGCTTCTGCACCACGATCATCCGCTCATCACGTGAAACGTCAGCTAAGAATAAAGCTTTCAAACCACAATCATCCGCTCATCCTGTGGAATGTCAGCTGAGAAATACCTCTGCATCACGATCATCCGCTCATCACGTGAAGCATTGGCTAAGGATAAAGTTTTCGAACCACGATCATCCGCTCATCACGTGGAATGTCAACTAAGAATTGTCTGAGAATAAAGCTTTTCGAACCACGATCATCCGCTCATCACATGGAACGTAGGCTAAGAATAAAGCTTCTGCATCACGATCATCCGCTCATCACGTGAAGCATTGGCTGAGAATGAGCTTTCGAACCATGATCATCCGCTCATCACGTGGAACGTCAGCTGAGAATTAAGCTTCTGCATCACGATCATCCGCTCATCACGTGAAACATTGGCCGAGAATAAAGCTTTCAAACTACGATCATCCGCTCATCACGTGGAACGTCAGCTGAGAATTAAGCTTCTGCATCACGATCATCCGCTCATCACGTGAAACATTGGCCGAGAATAAAGCTTTCGAACCACGATCATCCGCTCATCACGTGGAACGTCGGCTGAGAATTAAGCTTCCAAACCACAATCATCCGCTCATCCTGTGGAATGTTAGCTGAGAATTGGCTTCTGCATCACGATCATCCGCTCATCATGTGAAGCATTGGCTAAGGATAAAGTTTTCGAACCACGATCATCCGCTCATCACGTGAAACGTCAACTGAGAATAAAGCTTTCAAACCACAATCATCCGCTCATCCTGTGGAATGTCAGCTGAGGAATGCATTTGCATCACGATCATCCGCTCATCACGTGAAGCATTGGCTGAGAATGAAGCTTTCGAACCACGATCATCCGCTCATCACGTGGAACGTCGGCTAAGAATAAAGCTTCTGCATCACGATCATCCGCTCATCACGTGAAGCATTAGCTGCGAGTAAAGCTTTCGAACCACGATCATCCGATCATCACGTGGAACGTCGGCTAAGAATTGGCTTTTGCATCACGATCATCCGCTCATCACGTGAAGCATTAGCTACGAGTAAAGCTTTCGAACCACGATCATCCGCTCATCACGTGGAACGTTAGCTAAGAATTGGCTTTTGCATCACGATCATCCGCTCATCACGTGAAACATTAGCTGTGGGCCGAATTTGCGAAATGCTGGTATCGCAATCAGGTAAAAACTGAATCACATTCATCCTTTATGTGAAACAGTGGACAGAATTACGAAATGCTGGTATCGTAATCTGAGAATATCTGAATCACATTCATCCTTTATGTGAAACAGCGAACAGATTTGCGAAATGCTGGTATCGCAATCTGAGAAAATCTGAATCATGTTCATCCTTTACATGAAACAGCGAACAGAATTGCGAAATGCTGGTATCGCAACAGAATTGCGAAATGCTGGTATCGCAATCTGATAAAATCTGAATCATGTTCATCCTTTACATGAAACAGCGAACAGAATTGCGAAATGCTGGTATCGCAATATGAGAAAATCTGAATCATGTTCATCCTTTACATGAAACAGTTGACAGAATTGCGAAATGCTGGTATCGCAATATGAGAAAATCTGGATACGGTGCTCGAGTTATGGATCGAGCGGGCCTGATTGTCCTCGGGGATCTTCTGTCTAGATCACCATGCTTAGCTTGATATCTGCAACATTGAAGATGCGGTCATCCAAGTCTGAAAAGAATCAGAAAACTTACCTGAGTTGACTGAAACCCGGCTTTTAGGATTTGCTGAATTGGCTTGCTCAACCTGTTCAGTTCATAAGAAAATGTTGTCTTGCATGAACCTTAATGCAAATGCAACAATTTGTGAGCTTCTACCTGCATTGTAAAGCTCCACTGGGGATTTTATCAATAAGGAGAATTGTCTGATCATTTCGACAAAATTTGACCAAACAGAATGAGGAACCTTCAGTCAGAAAGGACTTTCACCCATTCTCTTAAAGGTTCAGGTTAAAGATATGCTTACCTGAGGATTTGGAAGACTACATGGTCGGCATTTGCCAGTAAGGTTTGCTCATTCAATGGTCCTTGGATGAATTTCGAGACTTTAAGAGGCAACCCGATCATCAAAAATATGCTACCTGCCAAACAATGTTAGAGGTAGCATGTGCAAACATAGTTGCTGAAATTCATCAATGAAATTATGCAAAATTACTCTGTTAATCTTGCATTGTGCATTTTGCTTATGACTCATCATGTGGTTAATGCATAACTATTCTATCAAGTTTGCATTACCAATTCTGTTCATGGAGGTTATCACATTGTGAATGCCTTGAATGTAATCTGAATGGGGGATTCCAGTTCGAAAGGGCTTTCTCTCACTCTCGGGAAAAGCTGTATATCCCAACTGCAGGATTCAAAAGAAATCACTCAACTTTATCATCATCGCATTCGACAAGGGTCCGAGTAATCTCGCAATTGGTACGACCAAACCGATCTGGAGGTCTTGATAAGGACCATAATGAGGGCTAGGTCAGAGGTTTTCAAATGGGACTCCAATTGAGTCAAGGCTATTGAAATGAAGTTCTTCGTCATCTGCTTCGGGTTTACAAGTCAAGAACCCTGCAAAAATGAGAGAGAAATAATATTGCTCGAACTTCTTCGAGCGATGCTTAAAATCATTCAACCCTACGTTAAATCAAGTGCCCTAGTCAGAAGAGACTTTTAAAGGGTTGTAACGTAGGTTAGAATTGGGGACTGAGGAACGAGAATGTTTGTTTTGGCTCAAAAAATATATGAGAAGGGCTTGACGTTGGTGATCATTGCTACTTGTCACTGATCTTCGCCTTCAAATGATGCCATCATTGCTTGAGAGATGGTACAAACTTTCTGCTGAGGACTTGCATTTTGACATTCTCATAGATTTTTCTGTCAACCTTACAAGAGAATTGTGCAATGAAATTCAACAGTATTTTGCAAATGAGCAAGAATTTGGATGGGCATTGGCCTTGCTTTTACCAGGCGTTTTGCTTTTTAAATGCCCCAGAGATTTTTTTTTGAGAGATCAACATTTTCTTTGCTCTTTCTCTCTCTCTCTCTCTCTCTCTTTTTGGACTGCTGCATTTTCAGCCTTTTGACGAGTTTTTTCGGGGATTTTCTATTGACCCAATTTTTCAACTTTTTCTGCTCAGAGATCAGCCATATTTGCTTTGAATTGAGCGTATGATCACCAACCTGGGTTTAAGAAATGAATTTGCAGGTTCAACTGGGCTATGCAAGGGATGAAGTATATGATAGAGAAATGAATGCTCTTCATCATCCTAAGGCACTTAAATTAATGTTCGAGCATAAATGCAAAGGAACACCCGAAGATTGATGTTAGTCCGAGCAAGAGAATTTCTAACCATTTACCTCAACTTGCTTCTGGAATTTTATGTTTTGCCCTAATGTGGGGTGGTTCTTGACAAGGGTAACAGAAGTGAAACCTCCGCTCAAAAGGGGTAACAATGGATAACCTGTAGTGTTTGGGTTAGAGAAATAAATGCCCTTGTCACCTCGGCTATCGTACCTTTTGCGAGAAAACCCTTTGCCTTGAAGGATGCAGAATAATACCGCTCAACTCATTGGGGGTTACAATTTAGGGATGTGTGGAAATGGCTTGCCTTTCATCATCCTGTCATGCCCCATTCTATACAACTCAATGCACCATGTGCAGTTTATGCTCCCTATTCAGAGTCGGTAAATCAATCATGAAGAATAATCATGCATGAATCATGCAAATGGGCGAGCATTCTTAAAGTTCATGGGATATAGAAATTCCAAGCATTATGTTCAAGAAAATGACCATGCAAGAATGCGAGAAAACTTTCAAGAGCGAGAGAATCTAAGTTGCCCCAGAACATGTGAGAAAATGAAACAACTTAGGGATCCTACTCCTTATGTTGAGGGCTAGCTCATTTCTATCCTTGCCCCGGAGCAAGGAAATCATATGCATGATCGAATCGATAGGAGACTTGAGTGCTTTGGTTGCCCCCGTTCAATAGTGATAACCATCATGGACGGTCGTATGGTCCTGCAAATAAGGAATGTATCACTTGAAAATCGCATGAGACAGAGAAAAATACTTCCTTTTCCTAAGTCGAGGTCTGCCGGCCCCCATTTTCAATCATGATGGGTATAGCTTTTGCCAAAATGTGAGATTGCCCCTGACATGGCCAGTGTTTGGGAACTCAATTTTGAACTTTGACAAATAGTTTATTTTTCCACCTGATCCTGCATAGGAAAGGTGTGCATGAATAGGGTCTCAAAGATGAAATGAGCAAAACTTTGAGAAGCTCCTGACTGTCAATTTGCCCTAGTGGTAGCTATCGAAAACGATGTTTCCTAGCCTGGCACCTACAAAAAGGAAAATAGAATGTCATTTCTAACAATGATGAGTCGAGGGCAAGACAAGAGATACTCCCTTTGGCATTGGGCGGCCTTGGTCTTGCCCCGTCTTTTGATTGACACTGAATGATCAAGGGCGAAGCTATGGGTCCAGCTCGAATGGTCGATGGACTGGAGTATGAATTGACTGATGCAGATGCCCCCATCGCTTGAAAGTCGAAGATGCCCCAGCTCGCGCTAAGTGTATCTTGCCCTTGAATTACTTCTTTTTCCATTGAAGGTTCTCAAATAATCTGCAATCAGAAGATAGCCAAATGAAGTAGAAAACGCTTCCGTCAATCTGGTGTTAATCTTGAGGCGATGGCATAGAGCTATCCAGGTTTTCTGTTTCACATGTGAAGCCGCGTACGGGTGACATTAGTAGATGTGGAGCGCTTGACATTGATGTCAAATTGAATGGCTGATTTGGACCATATACAAATTAAGATCCATAATGACCTACAAAAGATAGGGGACCAATGAGCATGTGACTGAAGAGGGGTCGATCCACGACTGCTTGATTGATCTGATTTCATTTTCCCTCTTTTATGCAAAAAGTGGACAAACTTTCCTTGTGAAATATGATGTGATTTTTTTTTGAAAAACATTCCTTGCGCATTAATAACCTTGAAAAGAATGTGATAAAACCCTTTTGGCATTTGAAAAAATTTCCGAAGGATTTTCTTATTTTATCACGCTGAATTTTCAAGGATGAATTTGTCAAGAAAAGTCTTCTACCCAGCATTAGGGAAAGATATGACAATTTTTTTGTCAACAAAATTTCCCGAAGGGATTTGTCTGCATTCATCTTTTTTGAAAATGGACCACCAGTTTATTTTTTTTTAAAAGACCATGATGTTAAGTTCAAGATTTGATTGACACCTAACATGGATCGACCAAAAAATAAAAATCAAGATAAAATTAGAGAACTTACTTCACCTTGAAAAATAAAATGCCAATCATATAGACATGCACATGGATTGTGAGGGTAACCTTAGTCTATCTACCTAATGGCCTGGCGAAATGAAGTAATGGACGGAACGACACGTCGCAGCCTCGCGCACAATCATCATGTCTAGTCACAGCCTCGCGTACAATAGTCATGACTAGTCGGGTCCAATCACTTCGGCTTGATTCGGTCGACAAGGGCAACGTTCATGCATCATAGCCTCACGTGCATGAGAACGACCCTTGAGCCATTTTTTTGGAAAAACTTTCGGGATCCAGATGGGATAACCTTTAGCGAAGCCTTACCGCCAAGGTTAAAGAACCATCTAAATACCATCTTAAAACTATTGGTGTGACCCAGGTCCAGTCACGGGTTGTGTGTGGTGTAGTGCAAATACTGTAAATACATGCACAACATTTAAATGCAAACAACGCTTCAATAGTTCAAAAAAAAAATTAAATCACAATTCCAATTCACCAAAACCTACAAAACAAAGGGTTAGCCATAGACTTCTCCCCTTATAACTCCCTCCTGCAAAACCATTTACACCTAGAGTTAAAATTCAACCACGATTGCCAAACCGAGTGACTTTTTCATGAAATTATCTGGCCTAAGTCCTCCCTAAATTTCAAAAAAATTCAAGTGCTCCCCAGCGGAGTCGCCAAACTGTCGCGACCTAAAAATCGGAAATTTTGATTTTAGGTTAATGGATTACCAAATTAATTAATTAGATTAATTAACTTAGCTCGAACTCTCCCAAGTTCTACCAAATCGTGACTTATGGTTCAAATGATTATCTAGAAAAAAATTTCAACTTTTGGAGTCGCCACTAATCATTTCTTGGTAGGTTGATTAGAAACCTAAATAAAATAGTGGGAGAAAACTATTTTATTTCTACGAAACAGAGATTTTAAGTTCGGGACTTGGTTACATTAATTTTTCAATTAATGTCCTTTCGGTACCAATTTCATGAAAAATGTTCAATTTGGCAATTGTGATGAATTCTGAATTGAAGTTCAATGGTGCAATTTTTTTTTGTGTCTTCCTTTTATGAATTTTTTTTGTATTTTCAAAATTAAAAATTAATGCAAAATGAGAATGAATTGGTTCAAGATTAACTTAAAGCTTTTGGATTTAACTTGCATTAATTTCCAATTTTTTAAGAAAATCTTTTCACCCTATGTCTATATATTTTAAAAGTTAGAATGGATTCAAAAGATTTTGTTTATTAAATGTGATCCATGAGATAGAATTTCTAGAAAATCCTATCTTTCTAAAAAATGATGAGGCGTCGTTTAAAAGAAACCATATCTTCCTACTTTTTTTTTAATTTTTCTAGGATTTTCTGACATGAAAATTAAACATGAAACCTAAATGATTTTTATTTGCTTTTTTTGTGATTTTATGTTTTATGAGTGAATTTAAATTCAAGTTGCAAATATTTTAATGAAAAAGATAATTACCGCCATTTATTTCAAATCAAGGTTCAATCTGAAGCCTGACAGATCGACCCTCAAATTCGAAACACCCGCTATGGAAATAGCGGTTGCGGATTAGGAAATTTTCCTAATCAATCACATTTTGAAAGATTTTTTTTTATATCTTGAGTAACTTCAGGAAATTTTCAAAGGATTTTCAGATCTTATTCCAATCAAATCTTTCAAAGAACTTCCAACTTAAGCACGTGCCATATTGCTAGATTCCTATGTTGCTTAATTTAGACATGCAATTACCCAATATGGGCAATCAAATATTCTAATCAAATAAAGTGAGATAACAATAAAGCTCATGTAGGTAATCAAATATTTCAAATCAATCAAGATAAGAAATTTACCTAATTTGTGGATTTGATTCCAATTTGAACCGGATCGAATTGACTCAATCCTGCTCGTGGATTGGTGACTGGCTCGGAACCACAGACTCACAGTGCTTCAACCTTCTCGTTCGCGGATTGACGGTGATGAGCAACCATGATGGTAGTGCTCGCGGTGAAGCTTGAACACGTTGTCGCCCAAACTCGATTCCCTTTGCTCGAACAGTTCACGATCCTGCACAAAGAACAAAACGAAACAAGGGCCAAAGGAAAGAACAGATTTTCTTTTCTTTGATTTCCACGTATAGGTTATTTGAGAAAAAGGACAAATCCCACCATTTCAATGCATCACACTCTGAGCTCTTCTCCAATTTATTGTGGCCATGCATTGAGCGATTATATCTTTCTTTAGCAAATTTCCAGCACATATGTGAGCTCGGACCATCCCCTAAAACAGCCACTTTTGAGCCAAATTTCAGCTCTAAACGGCAAGGGACTGCAGCATCAAATAGTACACAAGTTAATGACAAAATATCAATTGAATATAAAGCTGAATTGACCTTGAATGGGGTTGGACAGAGGCGATCTTTTGCTCCAAATAGCTTGGGAAACCTAGCACTAAACCAGGGTGTAAGCAAGAGCAAAAAGCAATGGAATTAACATCAAACCGCAGTGTAAACGCCACAAATCAGCAGAGAATTAGGAACACCGAACAGCAAGTGAACTAGTGCCGAACAGCTGTTGAATCAGCGCTGAATCAACGCACAAAACCTGTTGGCACAGAAGCTAAAACATTGGGCTGATTCGACTCCGCGGCTAAATTCATGGCAACAAATGTGTAAGGAGTATTGAAGTTTGAGTCTTCGGTGATGCAAACAGGAATTGTTGAGAGCGTGCTCCTTTTTCGGCTTTATCTGGAACGAGCTTCACGCCATTGGGGTTGCCTTCAACTAAGCTATGGATCGACCCGTTTCATTCACTGGCTCCTTTTATCACACCTTCCAGAAAAGTCTGATGCCTTTTTCTATTCTTTCTTGTCCTTTTCTCCTCTTTCCCTCAGAGCCCTTGGAGCATGGGTGAAGAGCATCCATAGAGACATCTCTCTCTATGTATTGGACGAAGGATGAAGACCACCGAGGAAGATGCTTCTCTATTCTCGTGGAGAGAATTTTTTGTGAGACCCCTCAATATGCCGCGTTTTTTTTCAATGAATGTGGCCTCTTGAAATCTATCTCCTTTGTTGGTGTTTGTGTGATTATATTGAATAATCAGCCTCCCTTTTCTTTGTCTTTTTCTTCTATCTCTGCAAGTTTCTTGACCATGTCTTTTAGCCTGTGAAAGTGTCTCCCCCATGGCCTCATCCTGCAAAACTTTGACCGAGAGAGCCTTCATTCAACCATCTATGTGTGAAGCTCTTGACCGTCCCCTTCTCTCTATGTATGCCTCTCTCTTTATGGCCGTATATTTTCAAAGTGTGTATGGCCTCCTCAATGTGCCGTCTGAGTGAATTATGTCGCCCCCTCCTCTCTTTCTACATAACTTTGACAGAGAGCCCTCTCTTTCTTGGGTATTAACCGTCCATGACACCTGCAACAACCAACACAACTCGGAGTAATATCAAACCATAAAGCAACCTGATATTGATCGATGATGGACTCGGGTTACACTTGGTCTTCTAGTCAGCGGCGGGCGTCTCGTGCATCGGGGCTATTCGGCAAGCACCACAACGGGACCCAACCATGGACTGGATCAATCGGCTTTGGTGTGGTTTGCCACGAGTTGTTCGCGACGAGTTTGGTTCAAGCTTGCCGACGAAGACAAGTCTCTTCTGGTGTTGCAGATCAGGGAGGCGCTCGGCACAATTGGTTCTGGTTTTTTTTCGATGTGCTCAGCTTGGTCTGATGTTCACTGGAACGTCGAGATTGCTACATGCCGCAGATGACTCATCAACGGACTTCGATGATGGAGATATTGCAAAGTGTTGGCCGTGTGTTTACAATCTGTGACCTCGTCTCAACGCATAAAGGTTCACAGTGAAGTGGCGTAATATTGCATAGCATATTCTTCTCCCTCAAAATTGTTGTTGCCAAGAGATGCTCGGCAAAGTTCTCAAACTTCAAGCTTCAGAGAGAAGCCTTTCAAGTTGCTTCAGAGAGAGACCTTTCTTGTGGTTGCGTAGCAAAAAGAGAGAGAGATGATAGAATAAGAAAAGCTTACATTACTTGATTGCAGATTTGGTTTTATACACGCACAAGGGAACTCCCTTTTGAAACCACATTTAATTTCTTGCAACACTTTGTCTCCTAATGAAACCCTAATGCAACTAATTAAACATTACAACTCCCATCATCATTACAAGACAACCCTTCACATCATTACATGATTAAAATAACAAAAGAAAGACTAAAAGTAAAGAACATGGCAGCAGCATTGAGACATGCACGGCTCCAACAAACTCCTCCTTGGATCAGTTGCTGCTGCAAACTCCTATTTTCTTTCTTAACAATTCAAATCTTCCAGCTTGAAGTGGTTTTGTGAATATGTCTGCAAGTTGATCTTCTGACCTGCAATAGACCAACTTAACTTCACCACTTTGCTGCACTTCACGCAGAAAGAAGAATTTGATCTTAAAGTGCTTGGTTTTGCAATGAAAAACTGGATTCTGTGATATTGCTAATGCAGCCTGATTGTCCACATAAACTTCAATGCAATCACCAGAATTCAACAACAGATCATTCGTTATCTTCTTCAGCCACAAAGCTTGATTTGCAGCTGCAGTAGCTGCTATAAACTCAGCTTCTGCTGTGGACTGAGCTACAATCTCCTGCTTTTTGGAACACCAGGAGAAACAGGCAGAACCAAGAGTAAAACAGTATCCAGATGTACTCTTCATGTCATCCACTGAGCCAGCCCAATCACTATCAGAAAAGCCCTGCAACTTAAACTTCTGGCCTTTCCTAAATTTCACACCAAAGAACAATGTTCCTTTGATGTATCTCAAGACCCTTTTTGCAGCTACAAAATGTAACTGACTCGGACTACTCATGAACCTGGATAGAACACTCACAGCAAATAGAATATCTGGTCTAGTTGCTGTAAGATACATGAGACATCCAATCAAACTTCTATACATAGAGGCATCTACTGCATCTGTTCCATCATTCTTCTGCAGCTTCTCCTTAGCAGCCATGGGAGTGCTGACACTTCTACAATCTTCCATCTGAAACTTCTTCAGAATTTCCTTCATGTATTTTTTCTGGCAGATGAAGATCTCATGTGAATCTTGTTTGATTTCCAAACCCAAGAAATAAGTCATCTTTCCCAAGTCTGACATCTCAAAAACTGCAAACAGACCTTGCTTCACCCTTTCTATCAGATCCACATCATTCCCTGTCACCAACAAATCATCTACATAGAGTGACAGAATTACAATACTGTGATTCACCCTCTTGACATAAAGAGTGAATTCACTCAAGCTTCTTACAAAGCCAAAATCTTGCAAATATCTGTCTATCTTCTCATACCAAGCTCTTGGAGCCTGCTTCAGTCCATATAGAGCTTTCCTCAATTTGTATACCTTCTCTTCTTGCCCTTTGATACTGAAACCTTCAGGTTGTTCAACAAAAATCTCCTCCTCAAGCTCTCCATTCAGAAATGCAGACTTGACATCTAACTGAAATATATGCCACTCATTCTCTGCTGCAACAGCTAATAGTAGCCTAATTGTATCAAGTCTTGCAACTGGAGCAAAAGTCTCAGAATAGTCTACTCCCCATATTTGAGCATAACCTTTCACAACCAGTCTGGCTTTGTGTTTATTGACAGAACCATCAGGATTAAGTTTTGTTCTAAACACCCACTTAACCCCAATCACGTTCTTATCAGATGGTCTATCAACAAGCTCCCATGTGTGGTTCTTCTGAATCATTGCCAACTCCTCCTGCATTGCTGCAATCCACCTCTGATTCTCATTAGCTTCCACAAAGTTAGCTGGTTCAAGCACTGCCACATTGCTTCTTTCATAAATTTCAGCAAGTGACCTTGTGCCTCTCACTGGAAGACCATCCATAGTATCTTCCAATCCATCCACAACTTCATCAACCTGTACAATTGTTGTAGGTTGTTCTGCAGATTGTTGTTGTCCTACATTCTTTTCTTCCGTCCAATTCCACTCATCTTCCTCTAGAAAAACAACATCTCTGCTCACAGTCACCTTCCCTGTTATAGGCTGAAAAATCCTGTAAGCCTTTGATTGGAGACTGTACCCAATGAAGATTCCAGGCTCAGCTCTTTGATCCAGCTTGTCCCTCTTAACCTGTGGAACATGAGTATAACACAAACACCCAAAAATCTTCAAATTCTTCACAGAAGGTCTAACACCATACCATGCTTCAAAAGGTGTTGACCTCTCTAAGGCCTTTGTGGGCAATCTGTTCAACAAGAACACTGCAGTATTAGCTGCCTCGGCCCACAACTTCTTAGGTAACATCTTCTCCTGCATCATACATCTAGCCATCTCCATAATGCTTCTATTTTTCCTCTCACTGACCCCATTCTGTTGAGGTGAATAGGGAGCAGTGAACTGCTGCACAATGCCTGCTTGCTCACAGTTTAACTTAAACTTGTGGGCTGTATACTCAGAACCATTATCAGACCTAAGCATTTGAATTTTCTTCCCACTCTAATTTTCAACTAAGGCTTTGAATTTCACAAACACATCAGCAACTTCGGACTTGGCTTGCAGAAAATAAATCCAGCTCATCCTAGTCATATCATCTGTGAAAGTAATGAAATACCTGCTACCAGTGAGAGATGGTTCTGACATAGGTCCACATAAATCTGTGTGGACTAATTGCAGCTTCTCACGTGTTCTCCAGCCTCCTCCTTTGAAAGGTAATCTGGCTTGCTTGCCCAGAAGACAAGTTTTGCACTGTGGAAATTCCTCCTCCAAACTTGGCAAGTCATCTGCCAAGCTATTCCTCTGCATAAATAACATGTTCTTCCTGTGAACATGCCCAAGCCTTTTATGCCATAGCTCTGCATTTTCTTCTTTGCACTTCAAAGCCATTTGTTGCATCTCATGTGGCTTGAATAGAAAGCACTTATCCTTCATTGGTATTCTCAGCACTTCCTTACTATCTGCATTATCAATAAGGCATTCATTCCCATCAAACTTCACCTTATAGCCCTTCTCAACTAATTGACCAACACTCAATAGATTCTAGTCAACCTTTGGCACAAAGAGAACATCATTTATCAGCTTCACCTCCTGATTTCCTTCAATAGCTACTGTACCCTTCCCTTGCACTTCGATATACTGTCCATTGCCAATTCTGACTTTGGACCTGACTGACCTGTCTAGACTCCTAAACAGCTTCAAATTGCCAGTCATATGATTTGTACAGCCACTATCCACCAGCCATGCATCATTCACAACAGAAGAGACAGAACATGAAGCTACAAACAAGTGTTCTTCCTCAGTCTCATTTACTGCAATCTGTGCTTCTCCCGCTTGCTGATGATTTTTCTCTTTGCAAATAGCTTCCATGTGACCAAACTTGTGACATCTTCTGCACTTGACATCAGGCTTTCTCCAGCATCTAAAGGACTGGTGATTAATTCCACCACAGTGTTGACAAGGTTTCTTATTCTTCTTCCAGTTGCCAGACCCACTAGAACTTCCTTCTTTTGCTTCAAACTTGGAGTCACGTGCATTCCCTTTTGATTGATTCCATTTCTTCCCTTTGCCTCCATCATTAAACTTCACTTTAGCTTGCAGTGCACCCTCTACGTGCTCTTCTCTTCTCATCATTCTTCTATGCTCCTGTGCCTGCAAGGCACTTAACAATTCTGCAAGCTTTATGTCAGCTATGTCTCTTGTATTTTCCAAAGAAGCTATGGTAGCTTCAAACTTCTCTGGAAGAGACACTAGGATCTTCTGAACCAGCCTTTCATCCTTCAAGTCAGTCCCCAAGACTCTGATCTTTTCGGCTATCTCAATCAGCCTATCGGAATATTCCTTCACTGACTCTGAATCCTTCATTTGCTGTCTCTCAAACTCCCTCAAGAGATTCAGCACCTTCATGCTTCTTATCTTTTCATCTCCCTCGTATTCAGTCTTCAAGAAATCCCATATTTTCTTCGCAGAATCACATCTCATGATCCTTGTGAAGATTGGGGCTGAGACAGCAGCGTACATGCAAGACTTTGCCTTGGCCTTCCTTGTGGTTCTCTCTTTATGGTACTTTATCTGATTCATGGTCGGATCGTTTGGAAGTGGAGCAACCTCATAATCATTCTCCACAGCCTCCCATAAATCATGACCCTCCAAGAATGCTGTCATCTTGACAGCCCAAGCTTGATAGTTTTCCCCAGTAAAGACTGGAGTAGCCATAGCAGAGAAACCACTTGAACCTGCCTCCATCACGCACGCTTACCTTCACTTCGCAGTCCCTTAAGATCCTTCAGCAAGCTCTGATACCACTGTTGTTGCCAAGAGATGCTCGGCAAAGTTCTCAAACTTCAAGCTTCAGAGAGAAGCCTTTCAAGTTGCTTCAGAGAGAAGCCTTTCTTGTGGTTGCGTAGCAAAAAGAGAGAGAGAGATGATAGAATAAGAAAAGCTTACATTACTTGATTGCAGATTTGGTTTTATACACGCACAAGGGAACTCCCTTTTGAAACCACATTTAATTTCTTGCAACACCTTGTCTCCTAATGAAACCCTAATGCAACTAATTAAACATTACAACTCCCATCATCATTACAAGACAACCCTTCACATCATTACATGATTAAAATAACAAAAGAAAGACTAAAAGTAAAGAACATGGCAGCAGCATTGAGACATGCATGGCTCCAACAAAAATCATGCAGGCATGTCCAGGCTTTCGCTGTAAAAGCATTTTTTTCACGCTTGCACTAAAAGAAGACACATGACCCATAGTGACATTGTTAGATCAGGACAAAACCAAAAGAGGACAGATCTAGAATTTACGCTTGATTAGCCGATATTGTAATGGCTTTATTTGACCGTGGACTTGGACTTAATCGAATAGCCGTCACCGTGTCAATACTGCAAAGACTGGTGGAGAATCCATCTACTGGTCGTTCGGGATGATGCTGAGACCATCAATGAATGGCACTGGTAACGTGATCTCGCTGGAAATCTTGCAGGTGCAACGGCGATGGGGAATTGACGATGCTTCCGAACAGCTTGGTCGAGAACCCTTCCTTGTCGTGCTCTCTGTGGTCGTCACCTCAAATGGCTTCGTTGTTGGGGCAAGCGTGCGGAAGCATTGGCTGCTCACCGATGGGGAATCACAGTCACTTGTCCTTGGAACCTGCTCGATCAGGATGAGAATGGGATCCCATGCCTAATCGTTCGTGAAGATCGAGGCCGGAGGTGGTGCCTTTTTATTGTCTGAGATGAACCTATCTTCAGCGAGAGGAGACAAGAACTCCTCTCCTCCCCTGGTGTCAGACCCCCCTCTCGATGCTCTCTCTCACTGGCCGAATAAGAGAAATCGTCTTTTTTCCCCTTGCCCCCCAATTGTCAACCTATTGGCTGTCAAAAGGAAAGACCCGCGGTCAACCTTCTGTCCTTCCTTTTTGTGTCCAATTTGTTTCTCCAATCATGAAGATTAAAGCTTCTCACGCCCTTTTTATTTATAGAAAGAATTCCTCTCTGCTCTTTTCCGAGAGTGGCATCTCCTCTCAGGCCAGATATCACGTGCCCTTCTTTGGAAAGATCAGACACGACGGATCAATTTCTGAAATTTTGCGCTGAATTGCCACCGCGAATTGGTTGCAAATTGACGCACTCAGGATTTCTTCTTCTTCTTTTTTTAATCCCCACGAATATTCCTCCCTTTTATGACTAGGTACATTCCACAATATGCGCCTCAAGTTTAATCTTTCTTTCTTTGGGTCGCACAAATTAATGAAAAAAAAAGGAATAATAGGCGATCTCCAGACTCCATCAAATTAAGCTCAATTGACTCACCTTTGACGCCAAATGCAAATGATATGACTGATAGAAAATAAATATGCAATGATGAGGATATATTTTTTTGCGAGAATTACGGTTAACTCTCATTTTGTAAAATAAAATGCATGACTTTTCTGAAAAATCAAAATTTAGGTGTCAACATTCCCAAGAGAATGTTTGTCTTGGTCTCCTTTTGCTTGTCGGTCCCTTCAAAGGTTGTCTGCAATCTATCTCATATCTCGTTTGCTATTTCACAAGAAGAAGCATGATCATATTCAGCAAGGGATAAAACACAGTATAATGAATATAAAGATTTAACATCAAGTGCTTCTCATTCTGCTAGATCTTGAGGAGTTAGCGTAGTTCTTCTTTCGTTTGACTCTCCTGATTCCCTAATCGCGATTGTAACTGAAGTTCTACTAGGCATTGGAGCATTTACCCCATTTTGGACGACTTCCTACATTAGAGGATATGTCGATTTGAGAAAAGATTTCATCTCAGTTTTCTAGATATGGTAGTCTTTTCCATTAAAGTAGGGAAGTCTCGTGTTGCTTTTTCCATCGATAATACTTGGTCCAAGCATGCTAGCCATGTTAGATCGTTAACTTAGAAATAAAACTTCAAAATAATGAGCATCAATCTCTGATACCAATTGATATTGGCTAGCATGATCACCTAGAGGAGGTGATAGGTGATTTTAAAGAAACTTGACAAATAAATGCGAAATTAAAAAAAATCAAGTTGAATATGAGCATAGAGATAAAAGACTTTACACACATAGCTTTATAGTAGTTTGGCTGGGTATAAGCCCACATCCATTCTCCCATGATAATAATCTATTAACCGGATTCCACTAAAACTCTTCTTGAAGTTACCCAAGCACTTCTTCCCAAAAATGGTGCTGCTTATACCCAAGCACATAAATCAAAATATCTCACACCTGGGCACAAACTATAACACTACTAGCACTTCTCGAAAGATTTACAATTTAATGTTCTCAGAAGACAATATAAACGTACAAAGCTCTCTCTAAATTTGGATTTTTGAGCTAACCATTTGCATATGCATCGGTTTTGATAGTGTTCACGTTTGGTCAAGTTCGCCGAAAGCTCCAGAGTGCTGTGCTTGCCTCTGTAGCTGTTATACCGTTGTATCCTGGGAGACAGACGCTCACGAAACCTCAAAGAACATACAGGAGGGGACGAATCTGTATTAAGAAAACTGTGTAGACAGGCCTCGGTATTTGTGTCAATTTCAATTTTTAGACTTGTCATTGTAATTTTAGTGTGTTTTAGTTCTGATCTAATATCAGCGGATGTACTGTTCATCGAGCTAGTGCTTCTGCCGATCCAATGTTGTGCCTCTACCGACTTAGTGTTGTGCTTCTGCCGATCCAGTGTTGTGCTTCTACCGACTTAGTGTTGTGCTAGAGTTTGTACTTCTGCCAAAGTTAATTTTATGCATTTGCCATTTGATTATAAGTTCTTCTAGCCAGTGCCATTAGACATATACCCTCCAACATTTTATTTGATGCTGATGTTGAAGGCAGACAACCTTGATGTAATAGTTCTCTATTTTTTTCATATGAGTGAGAACTGAGAAGTCTTTATGGCAAAAGACAAAACAAAACGTTTTTGTTCCGCACGGAATAAGTTCATGCCTTCAGTGAGTTTCATTCTCTTTAATAATCATTCGAATCAAAACCATGCAAGAGAAGCTCCTGTTAAAGCCTGCGGATTCCATGTCTTCCTCGCTCTAAAGGAAGGATATATTTCTGAATTGTTCACTAATACACATATAGAAGGGGAAAGAGAAAGAAAAAGAAGATGGTTGTGAGAATCTTGCTTTTAGCTCCATAGCGACATCGGAAGGAATCCCCGGCATGCATAAATCGAGGGGTACTTATAATCTGAGCTTTATATTTTATATGATGCCTTCCAAAATATGGATGATGACATCAGATGATTATTTATTTAGAACAATGTTTTAGGACTTTTAGAGGGGCTATAAAAACGATATGTTGCATATTACATTGTAACGCTTGCTTTCGCTTCTGCCCCGAAATCCTTTATTTTTTATTTCTTCTTGTTAGATCTTTAGATCTTTGATTATATACTTGTACTCGTTATTGAAGATAATGATGCCCCTCTCTGTTCCCTTGGTTTTTGATTTTTCATGTAAGAGAAAGTGCGAAGACTAAGCTCTAGTTGTGTTATACTCGCTACCAAGCTCGTATGAGAATCTTGTGAATTATATGTTGTATGGAAGAGAATTCATAACTTTTGATGATGTGAAGGCCTCTCTAAATTTCGCAGAGATGCGTACAAAGTTTAATGCGAGTAGTAGTGCAAATAAATGATAGACAGATTGAGAAGTTATACCTTTTGCAGAAATAGTATATTGAGAAAGTGCTTGAACATTTTCGGCATGAAGAATCCTAAACTGGTAAATACTCCTTTGACGTCCCATTTTAGACTTTTTTTTCTTATTTGTCAACTAAAATCAAAGAAGAGCAAGAGAAGATGTCTCGTGTTTCATATTCTAGTGCTATGGCTAATCTTATGTATACTATGGTTTGCACTCGTCCATGCATTTTATAAGTAGTTAGTGTTGTGAGCAGGTACATGGCATATCCAAGTAAAGCTCACTGGCAAGCAGTGGAGTGGATTCCTCGATATATCCAGGGTATCTCAGATGTTGGCTTGATCTTTGATAGAAGTTGTGATATAGGGTATTCGATTGTTAACTTTGTTGATTTGACTATGCGAGTGATCTTGACAAAAGGAGATCATTGATAGGTTATGTTTTTATACTTGGTGGTTTCGTGGTTAATTGGAGAGCAACTTTGCAGGGCAAGATTGTTTTATCTACCACCGAAATAGAGTACACGATAGTGACAGAAGCAATAAATAAAGTTCTTTGGTTGAAGTGTTTGGTTATAGATCTTAGGGTGAAGGAGAAGGGATCCTCTGTTATTTTTTGCGATAACGAAAGTGCGATCCAGTTGATCAAAAACACGATGTATCACGGGAGAACAAAACACACCGACATTCGGTATTATTTTGTGCGTGAGGTTGCTAAAGGTACTGTTACAGTGAAGAAAGTACATATGACGGATAATCCGAAATATATGTTGACCAAACTATTCCTTTGATCAAGTTCAAGTATCATTTGGACTTAGTTGGTGTTTTCGCCATTTGAGTTACTTATGTGGAGTTGGTGGCTTTTCATCCCTTGTTTCTTACAACGAGTGCGCCCTCGTAGGTTTAGGGGTGTGCGTTGTTAATCCTGCCGTTTGGCGAGTGGCCTTGAGTGGTCAATCTTGGTGGTGAGGAATAGAGGTCTTGTGGCTTTTTGTTAAACGATTTTCTGGAAATTTAAAGTCAACATGAAAATTTGTTATTTAGACCATGCACTTTTGTTTCAGGGTTTTTAGAGGGCCTATAAAAAGGATGCGTTGCATATTAAATTGTAACGCTTGCTTTCATTTCTGCCTCAAGTTTTTTGCTTCAGCTCCGAAACCCTTTGTTTTTCACTTCTTCTTGTTAAATCTTTAGATATTTGATAGTGCGCTTGTACTCGTTATTGAAGATAATGAAATCTATCTTTGTTCCTATGATTTTCTCCGTTTTAGGTTTTCCATGTATATCATATCTCATGCGTTTTTTATTTTACTTTTGTTAAAATTATGTCTCGAATTTGAACTCGCGAACAAAATCGGATGTGATATTATCTGTTATTTGTGAACGTTAGAATATTTCAAGTTGGAGATTGATATCTTGTTTTGTTTCGATAACAAATCGGTGTGAAAAGGACTTCAGAATATAACAGGGAAGCAATCGGTCATGAAAGCATGAAATAAGAAAGTCCAAGAAAGTTAACAGGCAATGTAGCACGGACACCTCAATTAGGCAGGAGTATCGGTGTCGGACGGGTGTCGGACACCGACATGCGTCCGACACGCGGCCGATACGCGTGTCGGACTCGCAATTTTTTTTTTTTTTTGCGAAAACAACATTGCGTTTTTTTTTTTGGTAAAAGAAAAGCAATGCATTTGGTTGAGGATCTTTCTCATTGTCTGTCTTTTCTCTGTGGTCTCGTTCAACTCTTAACTGCTTTACATTTTTCTACTAAAATAACGGGAATCACAGGTATGAGAACCTTTTTTTTTTTTGGCTATTATATCAAAATATTATTTTTCAGACTTGCTTTTCTGAGCTTAATGCATATAATCTATTTCGGATTTTATTTATCTTTTTATTTAAAAAATATTTATTTGATACGACGTGTCCCCAACGTGTCGGATTTTTCTATTTTTTGAGAAATGACGTGTCAACGTGTCGTGTCGTGTCGTGTCGTGTCGTGTCGGTGTCCTGTCGGCGTCGGTGCAACTTAGGTAACAGTATATATACACGTGCTCCCCATCAATTCAAACAAAGAAAGAAGAAAGAAATCAAGAGAAGATTGTTTTTTCTTTCCCTTTTTTGAAGTTGCGTGCAGGAGGAGTAGTCCATGTTGGACTTTCCTTTGGTTGACCGAATCACATAATTATTATGAAGTTGGCCGCTCGTTCTTTGTGCGTATGCGACATATGTATATGTTCTTGTTGGTCTTCTCTCAAGAGAGGGTCTTTGTACATGGTGGTCAGAAGACGAAGAAGACGACTCCAGTTTTGTAGCGCCACCTTTTGTGTGAGTGCTTGTGGTTAACAGAGAGTAGTCTTGAAGCGCCGTTTGTCACAACGAGTGCTTGGCATTGGGACTTTATTTTGTTTGCAGAATTACATCAAGAGTTCAAGTGTCGAAGACGATTAAATCTTGAGGTTAGATTTGTGGTTTAATTCCTTTACGAGATTGAGAGATTATTTCGCTAGAAATTGGGGGCTAAACACTGTATGCGTTCTTAGATGTAATTGGGGTTTGGAAAACACCGAGAGTGTTTGTGTGAATCGAGTGTGATATGTAATCTCCGTGTACCACTTGTTCTATAGTGAAATTTGTTGCTGCTCTCCCCGTAGACGTAGGTCTCTACGACCGAACCACGTACATCTGGTGTTCGATTTACTTTATTCGTTCTGTCTATTTTATTGTTCGACCACTTGGTTCCTCGCAACAATTGGTATTAGAGCTAGGCTTGCTTGAGTTGAAGCGAATCGATGGCGACAAAGGAAGCTAAAGTGAAAATCGACAGATTTGATGTGAATGACTTTGGTTTCTAGAAGATACAAATAGAAGATTATTTATATTAGACGAAGTTGCACGAGCCCCTATCTGGGAAGAAACCAGAAACGATGAAGCAACCCGATTGAGAATTTCTAGATAGACGAGTGATGAGTGTTTTTCAGCGTAACGTCGGCTCGTAACGTCACATTTAATATTGTTAAAGAGAATACCACTACGGGTTTGATGAAAGCCATGTTGGACATGTACGAGAAGCTTTCTGCGATCAACAAGGTCTATTTGATGCGATGCCTGTTCAACTTGAAGATGAGCGAAGGTACATCAGTTGCTAATCATATTGTCGCGACCCTCTCGAGGTTGCATGTGGGCTCTCGAGGGCTAATGGGCCGTCCAGTCTAGTCGGACGCGGGCCTCTCCCAAGGCCCGTTACCCAAATCGCAACGGAGGTATGCGTAGTCGACCTTCAGTGTGGTCTGGTGACATGTGCTAAGTGTGCATGCCATGGAGTCGCCACCAATCATTTTTTGGAGGGTATGATTGGACCACCCTATTGAATAGTCGGGAGTTTCTATTCAATTCTGCGATAACCAGAGAAATGGGTTCGGGGACTTAGTTACGGCAACTGTCAGAGTTGACGCCCTTTCGGTACCTAAGTTGACTGAATTTTCTGACCTAAGATTTCATGCAGATGAGGGGAGTACGAATCCTAAATCTAGGAATTCATGCAAATAGGAATGACTATCCTAGCAATCACAATCAGTAATAAAATGCGCAAATCAATGAATCCAAATATGTAAAATAATCACACCAAATCAACATGACACTCCTAATAAGGCTCTATTAGCCTAAATAAGTATCAATCAAGCTTAGGAATGATTTAGACATGATTTTACCCATCAGGGGTAAAGTCGTAATTTTGAGACAAAATGGACGATTTGCCTAAAAAGGGAAAAATCGTCATTTCGGAATGAATCCGGAGTAAAACAATGTCAAAAATAGGTTTGGTCACTCAATTGACCCATTTCCTATTTTTTTTGCAATTTTCATGATTTTCTGGAATTTTAGAAACCGATTTACCATTCGAAGGGGTAAAATCGTCATTTTCTAAAAATGGGAATGAAATGTGAAAATCTTAGACATAAGGTTTAGCCACCTATCTGGCCCATCACCAAATTCTAAGCACTTTCCACAATTCATCGGAATATCAAAGACGATTTACCCTTTGAGGGGTAAAATCGTCATTTTGGATTAAATGGGAGAAAATCCAAAAAAATGGAAACAAATCAATTTTGTTTTGTCATTTTCAGCCTTCAAAATTTTTTAGAAGTTTTTAGGAATTTTCTGCAATTTTTCTCAATTTTTTTTGAATTTTTTTTTATTTGATTTTTTTTATAAATTTTCTGAAAATAAATCCCAACTGATGGTCCCTAACTCGCCACGTGGCGTCTCGGTGACAATCGAATCATTTTAATTTTTGTAAAATTCGAAATTCATTTCTTTTAATGTTAAAAATATTTTTTATTCTGAAAATCATCGGATCACGACACGTGGCTCATCTACAGCCATCCAATCTAGCATTTTTTGTTTTTGTTTTTGTTTTTATAGGACGCAACACAATGCAAAAAAAAAATAATAAAGAAGATATTAAGTCATTATACAACATAAACATAAGCAAAGGAGATGGGATCCGGTGAATTTTACGACGTCGGAGTCCGTCGGTGCTCGTGCAACAATGTGTGGGGGTATAAACCACCAGCAGGAGGCTCGGCCTTCCGATTCTGGGGTAGCACAATATGATTTACAGAAAATAAATAAATAAAACACCTTGGACACCAATAGGAGGCTTAGCCTTCCGATTCTGGGTCTTTTATGCGAAATATAGAAATGCTATGACATAAAGTAAATACACAGCAAATATTTAGACACCAACAGGAGGCTCGGCCTTCCGATTCTGGGTCTTTTATGCGAAATATAGAAATGCTATGACATAAAGTAAATACACAGTAAATACGAAAAAATACAAAATAAACAAAAATCCGAGCTCGGATGAGGAGGACGTTGAACTATTTTCACAAATCCGAACGGTGAAGATGAAGAAAGAATTGAGATGAGATTATACACAAAATTTTACCTCGATCCGATGGTCGAATTGATCGAAAACTGAAGAAATACCGGCGGATGAACAGTTCCCGCGCCAGGAACAACTTCTGATTTGGCTGCTGTTTGACCACTTGGAGAGATCTTTTTAAAGATCCGAACGGTGGATATGAAGAAGGGGTTAAGAAGACCCTGCACACAAAAAATTAGCTCGATCCAACGGATCAATCGGCCGGAAACTCAAGAAATGTCGGCGGGTATACAATTCCCACGCCTGGAACAGCTTCTGATTTGGTTGCTGTACGACCACTTTGAGAGATTTGTTTAAAGATCCGAACGGTGGATATGAAGAAGTGATCAATAAGACCTTGTACACAAAACATCAGCTCGATACAACGGTCCAATCAGCCGGAAACGCAAGAAATGTGGAGGGTGGTAGTGTGATGACAAAAAAAAAAAATGGAAGAGAGAATATGGGAAAAAAAATGAGCGTGGGAGAGGAAGAAGAAGAAGAAGAAGAAGAAGAAGAAGGAGGAGGAGGAGGAGGAGGAGGAGAGGAAGCCACGGATGATGGGGGGAGGTGCCTAAAATACTAAAAATAAAATAATAAAATAATAAAATACTAAAAAGTAAAAATAACAATAAAATAATCAAAAGCGAAGACAAAATGATTAGTCCCCTTTTCTTTTAAAAGATGATGTTTTCACTCCTTTTTCCTTTTAATCATTACTAATATTTTTGCCAAATTCAATTTTATGATGATCAAAGAACACCTAAAATCAAACCTGAATTTTACTATTTATGAGGTCAGAAAATGGATAAAATAAAAATAAAAATACCGAATATTTTTATATATTTTTGTGACCTCAAATATTATTTTTCTTGATTTTCTTGATTTTCTTTTTCTTTTTTTCTTTTTTTTTGTATTTTTCGAAAATATATTAAAAAAATGAAAATTATGAAAATTATTTTTTTTGGTCAAAATGGTTCATTTAGCTTGGCTAAGGTCACCAAAATTGATTTTTCAATTTTTCAACTTTTTATGGATTTTCTATGAATTTTCAAAAAATAAAAAAATAAAAAAAAAATAAAAAAGTTGATCAAAATTTAGGTGTCAACACATATAAATGAATTCAATGTGATCGTTAGTCAATTGAGTTCAGTTAAGATTGACTTTGAATATGAGGTACGTGCTTTGATTCTATTATCTTCATTACTTGATAGTTGGAATACTACTGTTACTGCTGTTAGTAATTCTTTTCGGTCGACAAGTTTGACGTTTGATGGGATTCGAGATTTAATTCTGAGTGAGGATATCCGTAGAAAAGAATCTGGCGAATCTGTATCTGCTACTTTAGTAGGTGAAAGAGGAAGAGTTAGTTCTCGTGTTAGCAGAAGTAGTATGAACATGAATAGACGCAGTCAGTCAAGAAATTGAGGTGATGTTTGTTGGAACTGTGGCAAGAGAGGGCATCTTAGAAGAAATTGTTTTAAGCTAAAAAACGAAAGGGCTAAGGGAATTGGAGTTGAATCTACGAAAGATGTTGCAGCTGTAGCTAAAAATTCTGATGGTGTTGATTCTGTCTTGTTTGTCATTAAGAATTCGTCGTTTGACTGATGGATTATGGATTATGGTTGTTCTTTTCATGCTACACCAAACAGAAACTGGTTTACTTATTATCAATGCATGGATAGTAGTAAAGTGCAGTTGGAAAATAACGTTGAATGCGATGTTGTGGGTGTTGGTAATGTTAAAATCAGAATGCATGACGGTATTGTGAGGACATTGATTGGGCTAAGACATGCTCCAGAATTGAAAAAAAACTTAATTTCCTTGGGTGCTCTAGATTCAGCTGGATGCATGTATTCTTCACGAGGTGGAGTCCTGAAGATTGTTTGAGGTGCCTTGGTGATAATGAAACGAGTCAAGTACAGTGGCTTGTTTGAACTTCAAGATGAGACATTGATAAGTTTCGCTCCTAAGACGTCGACGTCCGTTCGAGAGTCTAATGGCTACTCGAGGAAGGCCTGGGTGATTGTGCCGATGCACAAGTTTGATGCTATTGTCAGGAATACGCGGTCGAGAGCTTTGATCGGAACGGAGACTGGTAAGTTGATCAAGCATGTGCGAATTGACAGTAGTATGGAGTCCTGCACGAAGCTGGCAAATAAATTCTACATGAAAAAGGGCATAGTAAAACACCGCACTAGTGCCAGTAAACCACAACAGTTTGCAGAATTGATGAGCAGAGCATTACTAGAGACGGCTCGTAAAAAGATCTCTAGTGCTGGTATGGTTGGGAGAATTCTAGCAGATGCGCTTAGTATGGCGAGCTACCTGGTGAATAGATCCCCATCGACTGCGATGGGATATCAAACTCTCGAAGAAGTGTGGTCCGGTAATGTTGCTGATGATTCTATTTTTAGAATGTTTAGTCGCCCGTGTTATTATCGAGTAAGTGATGGTAAGCTCGATGTGATGGCAATGTGCATATTCCACGGCTATGCATAAGGTGAGTGTGGCGATCTGTTGTGGTGCCCGATTATAAATTCGCTGGTTTGCAGCAGAGAAGTTACCTTTGACGAGTCTCCAGTACTTCTGGCTAGGAGTGATTATGACAGTGTTCATACGGATCTGGATGGTGTTCAGCTTGAGGTGGAGTTGCAGCCATAAACTCCTAAGGTAGCAGATACTAGCGTGGTAATTGACACAGATGGTGCTTATAGCGAGGTGGAGCCTATGGAGCCAACAGTTGCTGTAACTGCTGATGTTGACAAGGTACGTGTTCAATCTCCTGACATATGTGGATGCAACGAAGGTTTTGCTTTAACTGTGGTTAAGGAGCTTGTATTAGAAAATCCTTGTGGAGCAGTTAAAAGTGCATGTTTGTCGCGACCCGTCCGAAAGCGGACGCGGCTAATGGATTACTGATTGCGGGCCTTTACACCGCATCAGAGTGCGGATCGCGGGCCTTGGATCGGCACGGGCCCTCCCAAGGCCCATACCAAATCACGGCAGGAGTATTCTTCGACGATAAGAGTCGATCGCTTTCGACCTTTAGTATGGTCGTGGTGGCATGTGTAACTTGTGCATGCATTTGGAGTCGCCACCGGTCTTTCTTGGAGGGTAGACCGGAAACCTTACTGACCGATTGGGAGATATCGATCAGTTCTGCGGAACCAGAGAATTTGGGTTCGGGGACTTGGTTACGCTGGTGTCATTACCAACGCCCTTTCGGTACCTAACGCGAGTGATTTTCCTAGCTAAGAGTTCATGCATGTGTTGACACCTGATTTTTGATCAGTCTTTCATAGTTTATTTTTAAAAAATTCATAAAAAATCTATAAAAAGTTAAAAAAAATTAAAAAATCATCTTTGGTAGCCTTGACCAAGCTAAAGGAACCATTTTTGATAAAAAAATAATTTTTCATATTTTTTAATATTTTTTAATATTTTCCAAAAATAGAAAAATACATGAAAAATGAAGAAAAATAGCTTTCGATGTCGTAAAAATATAGAAAAATAGTCAATATTTTTATTTTAATTTCTTTTACATTTTGAACTCATAAATAGTCAAAATTTAAGTTCAATTGCATGTGTTTCTTCACGACGCATAGAGTTGAATTTGGCAAAAAAATGTCATTCGAGTATTTTAATTTGTAAATTTCTACATCTTTTTTAGTCTTGACGTCCAATTAGATCGACCACCATCTACAATAAATGCCCCTTGCTGAATATTTTCGTTTTTGTTTCACATGATTTCATGGTGTAAAACGCCGAGTGGATCCCCAAATATAATCGGGTCGGCATGAGCTCGATAGCTCGTCCAAGACCAAACCAGGGCACGGCGAACCCCATGTGAGTACTCTCGAACTCCTTCGATGCTTCCTAATGCTTTTCTTAGGTTAGATCGTGTGTAGAATGGCTAGGACAGCTAAATCATTCTTGAGCTGTGATTGATAAATAGGACCTTACTAGGAATGCCATGTGATTTATTTGCATATCTAGATTCCTTGAGTTGGGCATTTTATTACTGATTGTGATTGCTAGGATAATCACTCCTATCTACATGAATTTCTAGATTTAGGGTTCATACCTTACTCATCCGCATGAATCTCAGGCTAGAAAATTCAGTCAACTTAGGTACCGAAAGGGCGTCAACTCTGACAGTTGGTGTAACTAAGTCCCCGAAACCATTTCTCTGGTTCTCGCAGAATTGAATAGAAACTCCCAACTATTCGATTGGGTGGTCCAATCATACCCTAAAAAAATGATTGGTGGCGACTCCATGGCATGCACACTTAGCACATGTCACTAGACCACACTGAAAGTCGATCACGCATACCTCCGTTGCGATTTGGGTAATGGGCCTTGGGAGAGGCCCGCGTCCGACCAGACAGGGCGGCCCATTAGCCCTCGAGAGCCCGACAACCTCAAGAGGGTCGCGACAGACTGGCGACTCCACTGGGGATCGGTTCTTAACCATTTAGTGGACTTGAGCCGATTAAAAAGTTGATTGATTCTTCTAACCTAATTTTATGCAGATGCTCTCGAAAGTGAGGTGTATATGCTAACGAATGTGTTAGATGTTTTTGTAGACGGGAGAAATAAGGGGTGAAGTGCTTGTTAACTTTGTTTTATGCAGGCAGGAGTTTTGGATGTATGATTGTGTGGATGTTTATATTGAAGCGGTGATTGTTAAATAAAATGCATGTCTTTTGCTTTAGCACGACACAATGAATACACACAATTGCGCCTAAAACCCCAGGCGCCCTCTTTAGGAACACAATAGAAGGAATTGAAAATGGAATCTCCGTGAGGAAAAACATGGGGTAATCCACTTTTCAATTCCGCTCACTTCGAACTATGGATTGAGTCCCAATGCAACGATAGTTGTGCAATGGAATCGGCTCTTCCCAGAATTCGAGGTGAGAACCTTGGCTTTAGGTACCAAGCCCTATCTTTTGATTTTTAGGAGTTTTCCCTCACTTATCTCATGCGTTTGTCTATGGAAGGTTAGTATACCTAACACTGCTAAAAATACAGAGAAGCTTGATTTTCTCTTAAGTTTGGTTGGTAAGACTTTTCTATCCCTCGAACTTGTTACAGCTCTTAATCATTATATTCATTGCATAATTCCAGTGATTGGATTAAATGCCATTTTGAGGATAGATATGTGTGTTTTCCTCCCAATGTTCTTGATGAAAGATGAAGATGGTGTCATCCCATTACGAGCGCCAAGTGGACAAGAAGAGCCTGCTATGGACATCATTGAGGTATCATCTAATGAAGATGACGATTTGGAATAGGTGATCCTGAAGTCACGTCTCAAAGATCGAAACTGGGGCATCTCTAAGTATTAAGATCACATTCCTTTGTTTTAATTTTCATTTCTATCCTTCTTGTATAGGATTTATTTTGCTGAGATCCTCTCTATCTGATCCCTTATATTGATTGTATTAGGGATCTATTTGTGTTTATATACATTCAGATTGAAATTTGTTGTATTTCTATTGACTTGTCATTGGAATGTGATAGTGGCATTTCTTCTAATCACTCGAATACTCCAAAATCAATTTTATAATTCCTTTGGATGAAATTGAAATTGGAAGTCTTATACAACCTTTTGGCCGTATAGGGCAATACGATCCCAATTTCGCCAGAAGGAACTATAAACTTGAATTGGTTCATGCATGTTTTGCATCATTGGTAATCCACAATAATTGATCAAGAGTATTCGTGTTTTTCAAATTTAATGAAAAGATAAATATCCAAATTACTCTCGTTCTTAGCAAACGGCTTTAATTTGGATACCGTATCTTCAATTGAATTTAAAACACATCGTAATTGTGTACTTTTGAACATTCCATTGATTTTCTTGGAATTGATCAAAGGCGATTATCGTGAATTACATTCCTTTCAATGATATGCTTTCCTTTGAGGAATATTGATAAAAGCTTTTGCACAAGGCCAAAACCCTTGTAAAAGCTCTTATCCCTATTAATCACAAGTAAGCATAAAATTGAAAGGATTTATGCTTTATTTTTCAAATTCTTTCTTCTGATTCTGCCTTTTCATTTGAAACAGGTTAAAAACAAGTAGAGAAGAGAAGTCTTTTTGTGGATAATCGCGGTGGGAGGTTCCTTTATCCGATCATAAGCAAGATTAAAAAATCAAGATGTACACGCTCGAATCATCAATGTCAAAGCGCAGCTTGCCTAGGTTGAGAGTGGTCAGGTGTTCGAGAAAGTCAGCCATACAGAAGTTGAGACACACACATTAGAGCTTTCATTCATTTCGCTCAATCGAGGGACCTTAAAAGCAGATCATACAAATCATCGGGGTGGAAACATAAAACCGCAATGAGCCCTAATTAGCATCACAAAGGAACCAAGTTGGCCCTCCATATTATTGATGCTTTGCTTATACTCACCACCTCGAGACTCGAGATCTGCAAGCTTAAGAAGAAGGCGTTTACATTCCCCTTTAAGCTCGGCAACCTTGGTCCCGTGATCTTCGGCGGCTATTTCCAGGTCCCGAACTAGTCCTCTCCCATGGGCTATATCCGCGGTAATGCTGTCAAGCCTTTCTTCCTGCCACTCACATTGAAACTTCAACACGACATTACGACGGTCGTGCTCATAGGTGGTCAGGGATAAGGCCAAGTGTCGCGACCCGTCCGAAAAACGCGGACGCGGCTAATGGATTACCGATCGCGGCCCCCACTTTTAAATGTGGATCGCGGGCTTTGGATCGGCGCAGGCCCTCCCAGGCCCATACCAAATCGCGGCGGGAGTGTCTTTTGAGGGATTCGACGATAAAAGTCGATCGCTTTCGACCTTCAGTGTGGTCGTGGTGGCATGTGCAACTTGTGCATGCATTTGGAGTCGCCACCGGTCTTTCTTGGAGGGTAGACCGGAAACCTTACTGACCGATTGGGAGAGATCGATCAGTTCTGCGGAACCAGATATTTTAGGTTCGGGGACCTGGTTACGTCGGTGTCATTACCAACGCCCTTTCGGTACCTAACGCGAGTGATTTTCCTATTCAAGATTTCACGCAGACGCAATTTCGGGTGAGGTAGTTTTGGTTCAGAGTTTCATGCAGATTGGAAGACTGGTCCTATCAAATCACAGTCAATATAATGAAAGAGCAAATCAAGTGCATAAATAGATCATGTCAATGCACATCAATTTCAATCATGGGCCTCCTAGTATAGCCATAAGGGCTTAGGGAAGGTGTGATTTCAGACCAAGGGTAAAATGGGAAGATTTGGGGACGATTAGCCCGAAGGGCAAAATCGTCATTTTTGGAAAGTTTGGATACCGAATTACCCAAAATATTCCATGGCCAGTTGATTGTGGCCATTTCCCATTTTTGAGAATTTTTTGGAGTTTCTTGATTTTTCTTCAATTTTTGGAAGACAATTCGCCCAAGGGGCGAAATCGTCATTTTCAAGGAGGTTCGGGGTTCAAAACACCCGGGATGAGCCTTGGCCAGTTGTTTGTGGCCATTTCCTATTTTTTTGGGATTTTTCTGGATTTTTTAGAATTTTTTTGGAAGACGGCTTGCCGGAAGGGCAAAACCGTCATTTCTGAAAAGATCGGGGGTCAAATGACCCGAAGCAGGTTGTGGCCAGTTGAATGTGGCCATTTCCTATTTTCTGGAATTTTTTATAATTTTTCTGAATTTTTCGAATTTTTTGAATTTTTTATGATTTTCCATTTTTTATTGATTTTTTGATTATTTTATTATTATTTATTAATTTTTGATTTTTTTAAATATTTAAAAATATTTTCCGGGCTGGGTCAGACCCGGCCCACGCCTCTCGGGCGCCCGGCCCGACCCTAGGGGTCGAAACCGGCCTAAAACGACGCCGTTTTATATTTTTAAACATTTTTCCATTTTTTTTAACAATTTTTATGATTTTTTATCTATTTTACTTAATCATCCTGTGCGTCCGATCTTCCACTAGATCGGACGCTTCGGAGGGAGCCACGTGGCTCGATCTTAACCGTCAGATCAAAAATCAATTTATTTTCATTTTAGAAAAATCCACTAAAACGGACGCTCCGGATCGTGCCACGTGGCGACTCTCGGTGCGTCCGCTCTTGGACTAGATCAGACGTCCCACGGAGTGCCACTTGGCACAACATCGACCGTCGGATTGAATTTAATTAATATTCCGAAAATAAATTTATTAATTCTGAAAATCATTTTAATATTTTCCAAAAAAACAGGATCGCGACACGTGTCGCGATCCGGACCGTCCACCCTCATTAAGCCCGGCCGTGGCCCCCGCCTGCTGACGTGGCCGCCTACGTGGCTCGCCACGTCAGCCTTTGACCGTTGACCCGCCGGCGAAGTCGCCGGAGAAGACGATGAATAGTACAAATTCCGGCGACTTCGCCGGAATCTCGCCGGAGAACCGCCAAACCGAGGAAAACCTCAGTGTTTTTTCACTCTTTTGACACCATTCGACTCTCTAAGACTTCAGCAACACGATTCAGCTAAAGACAAAACCATGACAACGTGGAAAACAGGCGAACCGAGCCTCCCCCCGACCGGCGCCGGCGAAGATTTTTTTAGAAATTTTTTGCAACTAAACCCGATTTCTATTGTTCACACAGCATCCAAACAAAGTCTAGGGACTTACCTGAGGCCGCCTGCGGCTCGGCGGCCGCCGAAATCCCCTCGCCAAGCTCCCGGTTTGGACCGCGGCCGGCGAAGCTCGGACCGCCGCTCTCGGCGGTTTCCGATGCAAAACGAACGTCAACACGAGGTTAGGGTCGGTTCTAGTGAAGACTTGAGGCGAAACTAGCTACCCTAGACCCCCGAGACCACACGGCCGAGAGCCAAAAGTCACCAAGCCGAATCGGGCATTTCGTCGAACACTTGACATGCGCTACCAAAATAGAAGTCGGAGAGGAAAACCGACCTGGTCGTGGCTTGTCGACGACGGCTAAGGAACCGGTGGTGGTCAGTAAGGTCTGCTGAAGGTCCTCGGTCGCTCCTCTCTCCGGGTAAAATGACGAAAAATCTCTCCCCTCTCTCTCGGCCAAACTCGGTTTTAACCGAGAATCTCCCGGTTTCGCGTGGCCGACCGCCCGCCTCGGCACGTCCACCACCTCTGCCAAAGCCGGACACGCTCTGCCAACTGCCTCCCACGCTCGGCTGCCTTTTTTTTCTTCCTAAAAATGCGCCCCACGTTGCTCTGTTTTGCCCCTGCTCGGTGCGCCGCACGGGTCTGCAACTGAGTTGCAGACCCGGTCGGACCGGGTCGGGTCGGGTCTGACCCGACCGGCCCGGTTCGACCAAATTGCTCAAATTGGACCCCAAATTGACCTATTTTCATGAAATTGATGGCATAATCGGACTCCTTGACATGTTTTCTATCAAATATGGGTATTTTAGTGAATCAATTGATTGAAATTTTATGAAAACCCCAAATTGTCCCTAGGATCCGAAAATGAATTTCGCCAAATTGAGGGGCCAAACGATCGAATTAATAAAAAATGAGCCCACCAATGGATTCAACATGATGAAAACTATTGGGTAGAGGTGTTTAATTTTAATGGGTGTGCCCGTGTGAAATTTAATTTCGAAAATTGTAAAACCGGGGACTAAATTGAAAGATTTTTATGCAATTAAGCCCTTTTGGCTAAAATTGATCAAATTGGAGGGCAAATTGACCCAATTGCATTTCAATACTTTAGAGTCCAATGTCATAGCTTATAAAAACCGAGAATTGAAAATTAAAAGACTCGAAAAGGATTTTTTAGGCCCGGTTTGGGATTAGGTTTGTGAAGGAACCCCATGAACCGAGCTAAATTTCCCTTATAAAAAGTGAAAATATTAAAGAGGAAATTAAAATAAAATTTCTGAATATTTTTGTGTAATTTTCTGACCACGGATGGTATTTTTTCTGATTTTTTGGGTATTTTAATAATTAAATAAATTCCAAAAAATATTAAAAAATTCAAAAAATATTTTTTGTTCAAAATTGGTTCCTAAGGCTAGGCTAAGGCTTCCAAAGTTGATTTTGCAATTTTTTGACCTTTTTTGCTATTTTTAATTAATTTTAGAAATAAAAACTGAAATAAAAGATAGTCAAAAATCAGGTGTCAACAGCTGCCCCTCTTTGAGAGTGAGCTCGTCAGAGGTTGCTTTCAAAGACAAAATGACACCTGAATCTTAACCGACTCGACTGGGGAAAAGAAATGCTATGACATCGAACCCTTAAGTCCTTGATGAATGCTCAAATTAATCACCGGTTTACTCTTGCAATTCAAACGTGGGCCTGAGGGAGAGCGGCTTACCTGAAGTCTGCCCATTGGGTCCTGCGCATGCGGAGTCTGAGGTTTTATCACTGCGCTCTCAGGATGCCGGAAAAAGGAGGGGCTTGTTCCCCCTTTTTTTTTTTTCCTTTTTTTGTTTGTTTTTTTTTTGTTTTGTTTTTTGTTGTTTTTTTTTTAATATAGGCCCTCGTAGCTTCTGACACACTATCCCAGGCTTTATTACTCGAAAACCTTTCCCGGCTACTGACAGGAAGTACTCACAGAAAGATTTATCGAGCACCCCAAGCTTTGGGGATCCCATGACGCTGACTAGCGGTGACAGAGGGGATATTTTTGGCTTGAAAGGGGATCCCATGGCGCTGACTAGCGGGGCCAGAGGGGATTTCTCAGTCGGAGGTTTGCTACGTCCGGCGAGACAGTTTGATCTCTTGAAAAGGTTCCCAGGACAGGGGTTCTCCAAGTCCAATGGGATTTCCTGATTTTTTGAAAGGGTTCCCAAAACGGATTTCCTGATCTCTTGAAAAGGTTCCCGCTGTGATGGTTTGATCTTTTGAAAAGGTTCCCGGGACAAGGGTTCTCCAAGTCCAAGGGGATTTTTTGATTTTTGGAAAAGGGTCTCATGACGAGGGTTCTCCACGCCTGATGAGATTACCTGTTTTTCTGAAAGGGGTCTCATAACGAGGTTTCTCCACGTCTGATGAGATTACCTGTATTTTGAAAAGGGGTCCCATGACGAGGTTTCTCCACGCCTGATGAGATTACCTGTTTTTCTGAAAGGGGTCTCATAACGAGGTTTCTCCACGTCTGATGAGATTACCTGTTTTTCTGGGAAGGGGTCTCATGACGAGGTTTCTCCACGCCTGATGAGATTACCTGAATTCTGAAAGGGGTCTCATGACGAGGTTTCTCCACGTCTGATGAGATTACCTGTTTTTCTGAGAAGGGGTCCCATGACGAGGTTTCTCCACGCCTGATGAGATCACATATTTTTCTGGGAAGGGGTCTCATGACGAGGTTTCTCCACGCCTGATGAGATTACATATTTTTCTGGGAAGGGGTCTCATGACGAGGTTTCTCCACGCCTGATGAGATTACCTGTTTTTGAAGAGGGGTCTCATGACGAGGTTTCTCCACGTCTGATGAGACTGCCTGATTTTGAAGAGGGGTCTCATGACGAGGTTTCTCCACGTTTGATGAGATTACCTGTTTTTCTGGGAAGGGGTCTCATGACGAGGTTTCTCCACGCCTGATGAGATTACCTGTTTTTCTGGGAATGGGTCTCATGACGAGGTTTCTCCACGCCTGATGAGATTACCTGTTTTTCTGGGAAGGGGTCTCATGACGAGGTTTCTCCACGCCTGATGAGATTACCTGAATTTTGAAAAGGTTCCCAAAACGGAGGTTTTCCACGTCCGATGGGAATGTTTAATTTTAAAAAGGGGTCCTAGGACGAGGGTTCTCCACGTCATGCTAAGACTGCCTGAATTTTTTTGAAAATGTTCCCAAAACGGAGGTTTTCCACGTCCGATGGGATTGCTCGGTTCTTCAAATGGTTCCCAAATTGGATGTTTTCCACGTCCAATGGGACTGTTTAATCTTCTGAAAAGGGGTCCCGAGTCGGAGGTTTTCCACGTCCGATGGGATGGTTTGTTTCTCAAAAGGAGTTCCCAACACGGAGGTTTTCTACGTCCAATGGGATTGCCTATTTTTGAAAAAGATTCCCAAGACGGAGGTTTTCCACGTCCGCTGGGATGGTTTGGTTTTCTTGAAAAGGGGTCCCAAGTCGGAGGTTTTCCACGTCCGACGGGATTGTTTGATTTCCTTGAAAAGGGGTCCCAAGTCGGAGGTTTTCCACGTCCACTGGGATTTCCTGATTTTTGAAACGGGTTCCCGAATTGGAGGTTTTTCACGTCCAATGGGATTGCCTATTCTTGCAAAAGGGGGTCCTAGGACGAGGGTTCTCCACGTCATGCTAGGACTGCCTGATTTTTTGAAAAGGTTCCCAAAACGGAGGTTTTCCACGTCCGATGGGAAAGTTTGGTTCTTCAAAAATTTCCCAAGTCGGAGGTTTTTCACGTCCGATGGGGTTACCTATTTTTCTGAGAAGGAGTCCCGAGTCGGAGGTTTTCCACGTCCGCTGGGATGGTTTGGTTTTCTTGAAAAGGGGTCCCAAGTCGGAGGTTTTCCACGTCCGACGGGATTGTTTGATTTCCTTGAAAAGGGGTCCCAAGTCGGAGGTTTTCCACGTCCACTGGGATTTCCTGATTTTTGAAACGGGTTCCCGAATTGGAGGTTTTTCACGTCCAATGGGATTGTCTATTCTTGCAAAAGGGGGTCCTAGGACGAGGGTTCTCCACGTCATGCTAGGACTGCCTGATTTTTTGAAAAGGTTCCCAAAACGGAGGTTTTCCACGTCCGATGGGAAAGTTTGGTTCTTCAAAAAGTTCCCAAGTCGGAGGTTTTTCACGTCCGATGGGGTTACCTATTTTTCTGAGAAGGAGTCTCGAGTCAGAGGTTTTCCACGTCCGCTGGGATGGTTTGGTTCTCTTGAAAAGGGGTCCCAAGTCGGAGGTTTTCCACGTCCGTTGGGATGGTTCTACCATTGATTTTGACCCTTCAGGCGGTATCTACCTTTGGTTTGACCCTTCAGGCGGTTTCTACCTTCATTTGACCCTTCAGGCGGTTTCTACCTTTGATTGACCCTTTAGGCGGTTTCTACCATTGGTTGACCTTTCAGGCGGTTTCTACCTTCATTTGACCCTTCAGGCGGTTTCTACCATCAGTTGACCCTTCAGGCGGTGTCTACCATTGGTTCTGTTGAGGCGACATTCTGGGAGCTGGGTTCTCCAGGTATCCTGCAGAAGTTTGAGCCTGAAATATCTTTCTTCACCAGGAAAATGTTAGTAATCTCTGGGAAGACAATGGCTGGCCACTTGCCGAAGCCGTATGACTTTAGTTTAATCATGAAATGTGCATTTTGATGCTGGAGGTCTTCCAAAGCATTCTTGCAACATGCAAATGTGATCACAAATCCCTTGCACGGAAAATCTGGATCAAATAATTTGAAAATTCCAGGAAGAGTTTGTTCAAAACATCAATTGGAATATTTCTCGACGAGGAGGTCTTCTCACCTGTTTTGCGATAGTGGTTTTTTTATAAGGGACGTACTCAGTTCCCTACTAACATGTGCCTAGGTTTTAGGCTCATTCGCAGCGCATACATTTTGATCGGTCGGGAGGTCTTCCACGGGACCGTAATGTTGGGCTTGGATATTGGTCTGCAAGGGGGACTCTTTTTTTGAGTCAAGGCCATTGAACGAAAGCTTTCATCATCTGCTCCGGATTTACAAGTCAAGAACCCTGCAAAATGAGAAAGAAATAGTCTTGCTCGTACCTCTTCGAGCTAAGCTATATGTTAACCCAAGTGTCTTAATCAGAGAAGACTGTTTCAGGGTTGTAACTTTGGTGGGATTGGGGACCGAGAAAAGGCTTGTTTTTGGCCCAGAATTTGTGAAGGGATTGACATTGGTGATCATTGCAAATTTGCCACATGTCTTTTCCATTCTGCGTCTTCAATTTTCGAGGTGCACGACCACTTTTGAGGTGTGCACAAATTCCTTTGAGAGCGTCTCTGGCTGCATTAAGAGGCTGACAACTCTGTTTGCGTCTTTGCTCCGCGCTTGACACTGTTTGAGGAGTAGTCTTTTGAATCTGACTCCTTTTAGATTTTCCCTCCCCTTTTCAAACAGGTTTCATTGGGGGATTGATACAAATTGTTCACCCAAGCGTCGGCCTTGCTTTTACCAGGCACTTTGCTTTTTCTTGATGCTGGGGGCTTTTTCCTCATCTTTTCCTTTTCCTTTTTCTTTTGAAATCCCGCTTTTTCTCAACTTCGGGAGATCGTGTTAGACATGTGACCAAAGGTCTAACAACTTTAAGCATTATCTTAGGGATTTCTTTGCAAACCCTAAGTCTTGAACTCTTCCGTTTCTGAAGTGATGATGCATCCGTCTTGGGACTTGCAATGACCACCAACGGGTTCTTGAAATGAATTTGCAGGCTCAACTTGGCTGTGCAAAGGATACGGTGTGTGGGATAGAGAAATGAATGCTTCTCATCATCCTATGGCACTTGGATTACCATATAAACAACACACGAAGATTAATGTTAGTCCGAGCAAGAAAATTTCTAACCATTTTCTCCTGATGCTGCTGGACTGACCTCCATTTTGCCCCGATGTGGGGTGGTTCTTGACAGGGTTGAGAATGAAAACCGCCGTTCAAAGGGGTTGTCAATAGTCACCTGTAGTGTTTGGGGATATGAAACGAATGCCTCTGTCGTCCCAATCCATGTAATTGCTGCGAATAATCCCTACTCCCGTAGGTTCAGATTTTGCTATCTGATTTGCTCCACTTCTCTCTCAAGTGTGTATAGGACGTGTTCGGATTAGGCTTTGCCTCTCGTCTTTTGAGAAAACGTCCTTTTGAAAGTTTTGAACAACTTTTGATTGGAAAAATCTCTTTCGTTTTCTCCAAAAATTTTACCCGTCGAGGGGATTTTATGATGCACCATGCATGTTCTTATTCATGTTCAGACAACCTCCTGTTTTAAAACATGAATGCCAATGAAGTTTGAATTCTATGCCTTTTCTAGACATTAGATTTTGAAAGCTTTTCTTTTTCCCTATGTTTTTATTCAACATCTTCAATTGATTAGGGAAAGGGATACTTACCTGTCCACCGTGGCCGGAGATCCCT
This sequence comes from Rhodomyrtus psidioides, assembly GCA_021437785.1. Lineage (NCBI taxonomy): Eukaryota > Viridiplantae > Streptophyta > Magnoliopsida > Myrtales > Myrtaceae > Rhodomyrtus > Rhodomyrtus psidioides. The sequence goes on along the minus strand of JAILYB010000003.1, from coordinate 11,551,852 downwards.
GAAAATGTAGAATAAACATGTCATTGTATGTTCACGGATTTTTCGTAAAAACTTGGAACGATACATTTTACCCTTTGTCATGTATTCCTACGGGTAATACATGGGATGTGAAAACCTGTTTCGCCTTGATGGCGATCCCCTGTCAAAGACGGGAATTATGTGTCAGTTTGCGTTCCAAAATTCAGGGCAAATTGGAACGATACAGCCTTGTTCTTGTTTTGTGTTTCCATTTGAACACAAACGTGCGGCTTGCAGAAGTTGGCCATCCATCTTGTGGCCTTGATCCATCCGTCTAGTTGGCAATGAATCATTCTCAAGGATCTGCACTGGAGGAGATCCATTTAAGCTTTCGGACGCATTCCAACGTCGTTCTTCAGAGTTCCTTTTATTCAAGGAAAAAGGAAATTTTTATCAGGATGCATGTCCAAGCAAGTAATGTGGGAGCGATACTTTTTACCCTCCACTCAGTCTTATAATCAAAGACCATTTCTTGGAGTCCTGACTTCTAAGGTCGATAATTCTATTTGCCTCCTTGTCGGCGAGTTCTTTTATTTTGCGGCTTTCTGGTGCCAACAATTTTCTGTCCATCTTGACGGCGAATCCCTGTCAACAATAAACATCAAGTGTCAGTTCGTGTTTCGAAGTTCAAGATAAATCGAAACGATACTGTTTTACTCCCGCTTCGCATAAAAGATGTGAGGTTCGCAGAAGTTGGCCATCTAGCTTGTGGCCATGCTACCCATCTGGTTGGGAACGAATGCTTCTCTAGGATTTACACTGGATTAGATCCATTCATGCTTTTGGACGTAATCTACGCCATTTTCCAGGGTTCCAATTCTTGGCAGCCTGCCCCCCCCATGAAACTGATATTTCTTTTCTCCCCTACGTCGGCGAGCTGTTTTCTTTCATGACTTTTAGTGTCAACGACCCCTTCACTGATTTGCTTATGGATAGTACCTCTTGACTGCATCGGCGTTTACAGGGTGTCCCAGTTCTTCTCCATCCATGTTTACCAGAATTAAGGCCCCTCCAGGTAGAACCTTCCTAACCACATATGGTCCTTCGTAATTCAGGGTGAACTTGCCCCCTGGGTGCAACACGTTCGGGAGGATCTTCTTGACAACGAGCTCGTCAGCTTCGAACATTCGCGGTCGAACTTTACGGTTGAACGCTCTAGCGACTCTTTTCTGGTATGTTTGGCCATGGCAAATTGCCTGCAGACGCTTCTCGTCTATCAAGTTCAGCTGCTCGTGTCTTTGCTGTACCCACTCCGCCTCACTGAGCTTGACGTGAGACAAAATTCTTAACGATGGGATTTCTGTTTCAATTGGCAGGACCGCTTCCATACCGTATACTAGGGAGTAGGGCGTTGCCCCTGTAGAAGTTCGGATCGAAGTTCGGTACGCCATCAGTGCGTAGGGTAGTCTTTCATGCCAATCACGGTAATTCTCTGCCGTTTTAGCCAATATCTTCTTGATGTTCTTGTTTGCCGCCTCCACTGCTCCATTCATTTGGGGTCGGTAAGGCGATGAATTGAGATGGTGGATATTGAAACTGCTCAGAAGGTTATCCACAGTTTCGTTGTTCAGGTTCGAACCATTATCAGTCACGATTGCTTGAGGGGTCCCATATCTTGAGATGATGTCCCGCCTGATGAATTTAGCCACGTTCTTCGCAGTCACGTTAGCATATGACGCAGCCTCAATCCATTTGGTGAAATAGTCTATTGCCACCAGTATGAATCTGTGTCCATTCGAGGCCTTAGGGTTGATTGGCCCTATCATGTCTATGCCCCACATTGAGAAAGGCCAGGCCTCGGACATTTGATGAAGCTCGTTCGGGGGCGCATTGATCCTGTCTCCATACACTTGGCACTGATGGCACGATCTCACGTGCTGATTACAATCTGATTCCAGTGTCATCCAGAAATAACCTAGTCGCATGATTTTTTTGGCGAGGAGATGGCCGTTCATGTGCGGGCCACATTCCCCCTCGTGTATTTCGATCATAAGCGATCTAGCTTCATTCGCGTCTACGCACCTGAGGAGGACTGAGTCATAAGACCTCTTGTAGAGAGTTGGACCACTGAGGAAAAACTTGCCCGCCATCTTTGCAATGTATTTCCTGTCTCCTGCTTGAGCATCCGGAGGGAATTCCCCTTTGGCCAGGTAGTTCTTTATGTCATGATACCACGGTAGGTCCTCGAACCCCTCCTCAATTACCATGCAATGTGCAGGTTCTCGGGTAATGCCTATGCGCAACGGTTCAATATCTATGCGGTTCGCTACTTGAAGCATAGAGGCCAAAGTAGCCAATGCATCTGCGAAGTGATTTTGCGTCCTCGGCAGATATTCGAACTCAATTACTTCGAATTCCTTGATCGTCTCCTCTAGGAATTTATGGTACGGGATGAGCTTGAAGTCCCTAGTTTTCCATTCGCCTTGGGTCTGGAGGATGATTAGCATTGAATCTCCATAGACCTGTAACTTCCGCACTTTCAAGTTTGTGGCGAGCTGCAAACCAAGGATGCATGCTTCATACTCAGCCACGTTATTGGTGCATGGAAATGTCAGCTTTGCGGCCACGGGGTAGTGTTGGCCATCTGGAGATATGAGGACGGCTCCGGTACCTGCCCCAGCTAAATTGACCGCGCCGTCAAAATACATGGTCCATTTGTCGTCTGAGAGTGTCAGAACTTGGCCTTCCGCCTTATTCTCTTCCTCCTCAAGGGCATCGTGGTCTTGGGAATTCTCGGCTAGCATGTCAGCAATGGCTCTCCCTTTTACTGACTTCTGGTTTGAGCTCCTGACATCAAACTCAGAAAGGAGCACCTGCCACTTGGCCAGCTTCCCTATCAATGACGGCTTTTCTAACAAGTATTTGATTGGGTCACTCTCTGTGACTAACTGGATGGTGTGGTGAAGGGTATACTGCCTTAGCCTGCGGAGTACCCAGATTAGCGCGACGCATGTCTTCTCTACCTCCTGGTACCTTGCCTCTGACGCGGTGAACTTCTTGCTTAGGTAATACACAGCTCGCTCTTTGCTATCTTTTGGGTTTGTTTGAGCGAGTAAGGCCCCTAGGGACTCGTCGTGGATAGTGAGGTAAAGGGTTAGGGGGACCCCCGGGACCGGGGGCACCAGTATTGGAGGACTGACCAGATGTCCCTTGATCTCCTCGAAAGCCTGCTGGCACTCGTGATCCCACTTGATTTTGGCATTCTTCTTCAAAAGTTTGAAGAGTGGCTTGGCTGACTCTGAAAGGTGAGATATGAAGCGGGCGATGTAGTTTAATCTCCCCAGGAGGCTCCTTACGTCTTTAACTGTTGAAGGGGCCTCAAGGTTGAGGATAGCTTGAACCTTGGTGGGGTCAATCTCGACGCCACGATTGCTAACTATGAACCCCAATAGCTTGCCTGATCTCGCCCCGAATACGCATTTTGCGAGATTCAGCCTCAGCTTGTATTTCCTGAGTCGTTCAAACAATTTCCTTAGTACCAGGGAGTGGTCTTCACCATGTCTGGATTTTGCTATCATATCGTCCACGTACACCTCTATCTCCTTGTGCATCATATCGTGGAATAGGGTAACCATCGCCCTCTGGTAAGTTGCCCCTGCATTCTTCAGGCCGAATGGCATGACTTTATAGCAAAAGGTTCCCCAAGGTGTGATAAACGATGTTTTGGCTTTATCCTGCTCTCTCATGCGGATTTGATTGTAGCCCGAGAAACCATCCATAAAAGAGAATCGTTCAAATCCGGCTGTGCTGTCTACTAAGACGTCAATGTGTGGCAATGGGAAGTCGTCTTTGGGGCTAGCCCTGTTCAAGTCTCTGTAGTCTACGCAGATTCGGACCTTCCCGTCCTTCTTCATGACGGGGACGATATTAGCGATCCATTCTGGGTAAGCAATCACTTCGATGAACCCCACTTTGAGGAGCTTCATCACTTCCTCTTCGATTTTCTTTGCCAATTCGGGTTTTGTACGCCTGAGGTTCTGCTTCTTGGGCAAGATGCTGGGGTCGGTTGGCAAAGCGTGTTCCACGATACTAGGGTGTAAACCCGGCATATCCGCATATGACCATGCGAAGACATCTTGGTATTCTCGCAGAAGCTCAATTATTCTGAATGCTTCTGTCGGCGGTAGACTTTCTCCAATCTTCACCTCCCTGATATTCTCTGGGGTCCCTAAATTCACCGAGGTAGTGCCCTCCGCAGTGGGTGGCTTGGAGTCTTCATAGCGTTTCCAATCAACTCTGATTCCCTCCTCGACCCGGTCGTCTTCCTCTCCTTCGATATGGAGGGTAGCTTCCTTTTGAGAGCTGGGATAACTTAACAACCTGCTATGTATGTGTGGAATGGTATGCCTGAAATGTCATGAAGATGGTTAGTTGACATATAATAGATAAGGCTCATGGATGATGTATTTCTTTGGGAGATGTTTTAAGAACAAAGATTAAAACTGAAAAGGCGATATGGGGGCTAGTCCTCATATCATTAGACATCCTTGCCTCCCAAAAATTTGAAAACTGGGAGACGTGTGGGAAATCAGGTCTCAGGGCTTTTCTTTTCTTTTCATCTCTTCTTTTCCTTGCATCTTTTCTTTTCTCTCATTTGGATCGTCATCGACCTGATTTGTGGTTCCCCCACGTCCCAATTTTGGTATTTTATGGTGATTTTTTTGATTTTTTTGGTTCTTTGATTTTTTTGATTTTTTTTTTTTTACGTAAAGACATAAAACAAGGGTGATAGTTCGAGGCATCTGATGTAGATTCAGATGCATCAGAGGGGGATGGAAATTTCTTTACTCAATGACGGACGCGTCGTCGTCGATTCCCTCGATAATGACGTTGACAGAATCCTCCAGGAACAGGCTGGCCAACTGGGGGTCCTCCGTTGTAAAGTCCACCTTCTCGTCCTTCAGCCACTTAGACGCCTCATCGAAGAAACGACTCAGGGGAGTTTCGAACATCTTTCCCTTGCCCTTCCATGTATTCGACCCTAGGACGCGGCCACCACGGCCCCTACCTCTCCCATAACCTTCTGGTTGGAAATGTCGACTCGGTTCTCCTTTATAACCCAGCCCTCGGCGATTCTTCACTGTCGCCAAGCTAACTGGCTCTTGAATACCTTGGTGGTGCTTGCTTAAACCAAGGCCCGGGATAAAACCATGTCGCGTCAGTATTTTTCCCGCCATGATCGAGGATTTGGAGCAATTTGGCGGCCTCATGGCTGTACCAGCTGGTACATGCATAATGTACATTCTCTCCGCAGCGCGAAAGCTTGATTCTTCTCCGGACGAAGGTTTCACCAATGGAATAGTGTCGATGTGGCTCGTTAAGTGATCAGCCTCTGAGTGTATGGTGATCAATTTGTCGTGAACGACCATCCGGACCTTCTGGTGTAAGCTGGAGGGCACGGCGCCAGCCGTGTGAATCCAAGGTCTTCCAAGCAAAAACCCAAATGACGCTGGGATATCCATGATTTGGAAATTGATCAGGAACTCTGTTGGGCCCACAAGGACAGGTAGTTCTATCTCTCCAGTTACCTCGCCTTTAGCCCCATCGAAAGCTCGAATGGTGGACTTCGAGGTTTTGATTAAATCTTCTTTCACCCCGAGGCCTCTAAGCGTGCTTAAAGGGCATATGTCGAACGCGGACCCATTATCTATGAGGACTCGAGATACCCGTTTGCCGTGGCACATTGCTGACACGTAGAGAGCCTTGTTATGTCCTCGCCCCTCTGGTGGGAAGTCTTCATCTGAGAATGAGACTTGATCTTTCAAGAGGATTGCCCCCACGAAGTCCTCCAACTGGGCCTCATTGATTGTTTCAGGCACGTGGGCCTCATCCAGCACCTTCAAAAGGGCATTTCGATGCTTCTCAGATGTCTTGAAGAGGTCCAAGAGTGAGATTTGCGCGGGCATCTTTCTCAGCTGTTCGACCACCTCGAACTCACTGGTTCTAATGATGGCTAGGACCTGCTTGGCGTCTTCCTCCGTTATCCCCTTCTTTTCACATCTCCCTCCTTTTGGACTAGGCACCTCCCGGAGCGAGTAATGGCATCTACTTCACTGGTGCCATAATTCCAATGCACTGCTTTGGGGTTGTAAGCCTCTACTGCGGGGAGTGTAATTACTAAGGGCGTGACCTCGTCTTTGTGAGAACTGCTGGCCTCCCCTGTCGCCTCTACCTCGATGTCACTACGATCTTCTTGTGTAAAGTTGAACTCAGCGAGGTTTATTATCAGCGGGGTCATACCCTCCACCATGCAGATCGATTCAACAGGGCATGATTCCTCTGAGTCGTACGGGTTTCTCCCGAGGTCTATATTGAACACCGCGTTTGCGGTATGGTCAGGTAGTGGATTCTGTTGGATGTTTGGATCTGCTCCATCAAATTTCAGCAAGTCACTGTCGATAAGGGCCTGTATGTCGTATTGTAGGGCCCGACAATTGTCTATGTTGTGTCCCTTTTCGCCCATGTGATATGCACAAGTTCGGCTCTCGTCGAAACCTATGAACCTTGGCGGTGTTGACCTCGGCGGCTTCTTGGCTAACAACCTTGCGTCTAGAAGCTTAGGGAGTAACTTTGACATCGGGACTGGGAGCGGGGTAAAAGAGGGAGGACCCCTTCCTTTTGGTGCTAAGATCCTCTGGGCCGTCCAAGAGGTGTTCCCCTGGGTCGGGGTGGAGTTTTCGAACTTTTTGGCTCTTGGGGGATTGGAAACGAAGGCAACCTCTGCAGTAGATTCTCGTTCTTTCTTTGCGGGGAACGGTCGCCTCGGAGTCACTTCCGGCACACGCCTTTCTCTTATAGCCCACTCGTGCCTTTCCGCCACTTTGATTAAGTGCGCGAAGGTCTGACACCCAGAGGTGTTTAGTTTGTCAAAGTAGTCATACGGCAGCGCTTTCAGAAAGATGTCTACCAACTCTTCCTCCGGGATGTGCGGCTTCACCTGAGTGGCGAGCGCCCTCCACCTTTGGGCGTATAAACGAACGCTTTCAGTCCTTCCTTTCGCGGTCCGCAGTAGGTCTTCTCTGGTTGGAGCGGTCAGTGCATTGAACTTATACTGGGATAGAAAGTCTCCTGCAAACTCGTCCCAGTCGTCATATCTTTGTATGTCTAACTCCACGTACCAAGACAGAGCGGCGCCAGCCAGACTCTCTTGGAAGGTATTGATCAGCAATGGCGTGTAATCTGAGTATTTGGCCATCTTGTACAAGTAGTACTTCAGGTGGGTCTTGGGACAGCCTGTCCCATTATACTTCCTTGAGAAATCCGGCTCCTTGTAGTCCACAGGGACCTCAATCTTGGTGAAAGGCATGATTTTATCGTACTTTGACAACTCAAATCCCTGGCTGGTGAGACATTCCTCGATTTTGGCAATCCTTCTTACTCCCTCATCGACCTTGACAGACTTCTCACTCTGTTTCCCTTCTAGGTTGATGATGACAGGCGGGGCTCTTGGCGGTACTTCAACAGTTGGAGCCTGCTCAGTGCCAGGTGCAGCATTCGTCCCAGCGGGTCCACCTGCGTCGGAACCAGCAGGCGTGCTTGGGTTTGCAGCTTGGTTAAGATCAACTGGCAGAGTGGGCCTGGCGTTAGCCGCGATGAACATGTCCTTCATTTCAGCCAGCATCTGAGTCACTTGGTCTAATCGTGCTTCCAGAGTCCCGAGGCGGGCGTCAACCTGTTCGTGCTCCATACGGGCCTGAGAACGCGCTTGGGCTCGAGTCCTCGTGATTGAGAGTTACCTGGTCGGGAGATTAAAAGTTAGGCTTATGGATACGAGAGATAAATTATGTGCCGCAAAGTGAACGGCGGCCCGATCACGCTGGCGCGGTCTTGCCCCAATTTGTCAAGGCAAGTATGTCGTTATGCAAAGAGTAATCCATGATAATTAGGATAAGTTCTTTTTGAAAAGATGCTTGGATAATGCATAAAAAAGGCTCCCGGAGGAGTTTGATCACAATGGGAAATGAAAATGCTTGACTATTCTAAACTCGATGGGAGGGCTGGCTCCTCTGTCATCCTCCGATATTGCTGGGAGAGCCGAGTCTTCAACTCTGGATTTCTTCGCCTTCAGGATAGGCTGGCGGTCCGACGTCTTCCGGTATGTAAGGCTCCACTCCTGGTACATATGGAACGATGTACTCTGGAACATATGGTTCGACTAGGGTCGGCCGGACTCTTTTGAAAGCCCGGATATATTCCTCGGAGGCCCGATGGATGTTCATCTCAGGGTCCAACTGATCCGGCCACTCCACATCCTGAGGCGGGGAGTCTTTCAGTGCCTGTTCCAGGTCATTGATCATCATCTGGAGGCGCGCCTTGGTCCTCTTGGTGATTGGGCCTTGGGGAATGTCGAAGGCGAATTCGTCCGGAGGACTTTGGGGTGGTATCTGCTGCAGCATGCCGAACTGTCTGACGACTCTGATCGGATAGTATGACACGGCTCCTGTGAAACCCAAGAGAGGAATTGGCCCGCCGGTCTTGGTGGCGATGCGTGCTTTATGCATCTTCGGTCGCCTTAGCCGCCATCGGAGTTGTTCGGGTTCTAATTTTTCTAGGAGTTCGTACCAGTCGTTGAAAGAGCGGTTGGCAATGAGTGATTGGCACTTGAGGAAGGACTGGATAGGGTGGACGTCTTCATCGATTCGAGTGCATCCAGCGCGAAGGTTGAGTTTTTTAAGATGGGAAGTGATCCACAAGAAGAGAAGGCCATTGGAGGCTTGGAAAATGGTTTTCCGGGTGGATTTGGAATCATCCAGTGCGGCCTTATAGCGGTTCAGAGACAGCAAAGTCTCAGCAAGGATCATATAGGAATAATCCAACTGGTCACATGCCTGCTGGGCTATGTGGACAATGAGAGGGTTGAATGTGGTCCTGGATGTAGGAAATAGCACGAATCCAAAGAAGGCCAGGATGAAGACCCCTCCGGCCCTATGGCCAGTGTCAATGGGTAGGTCCGAGTAATTGTCGAATAGAAATGAGAACGGGAATCTGCCAGAATTGGATTTGAGAATCCTTTCAATCTCGGTGGTCTTGAGCCGAAGGAACTTGGAGAGCAGCTTGGATGGGTCAAGGCCTAAAGGGGGACGGACTAATTGTCCTTTGAATTCGACTCCGATGACGGCTGTATATTCTTCCACTGTGGGTGTGACCTCCAATCCTTCGAAGTTGAATGTTAGTGTGGTGCGATCCCAGAACCGTGCTGCTGCTTGTATCAGTGCCGGTTGGTATTTGATTTCGATGAGGTTAACCAGATGCCCCAGCCTTTGCTTAACATACGCCTGGTTGGTCTTGTTGAGGCGTCCCCACCAAACTAGCAATTCTCTATGCGGGACCGGCAGTATTTGGATATCACCTCTTCCCATCGAATCTAGAATATGAAAATGCGATTAATTATCCATGGATTACTCGGGCATTAGATTCGTTCAAATCATTATTTACCCGTGATGTGACGAGGGTTGAGTTCCCACATCTGGAGTAAAGGGAATGCCAAATTAGGGTTCCCATACTAATCCCATCAATAGGCATAATGAATTGGACGAAAATAATGATGTTATGCAGATGATATGCTTATGCATGGCGTGGACCACTTCAGTCATACGTCGCATACACCATGAAATGAGGATTAGATCTTCGCACTTGTGTCGAACAAACCAAGTGTGAGTTCTAACAAAAATTTCAAACGGAAGCGACGTATGATTGAAACAGAAAAGTCCGAATGGTTGGATGAAATTCCAATGCCGCATTCCGGTATTAAGACGCCTATGAATGACTCGGGAATTAAAGCGCAGGGGATAAGAGGGGGATCCACAGACGGATTCCCTTTAGAGACTCAGAAGGCTCAGAAAACTGAATAATTCTAAAACACCTCCGGAAGGCGACCCTAAGGAACCTAAGGAGATGCCCCAAGTCAGGTCGTCGGGTAACGTCGTCCGTCGTCCTTGCTCCGATTAGCTCGGGTCGTCGTCTTCATCAGATGAAATGTCTATAGGGGTGGAAGAGGACGGCTGGCTCTCGAGAGAATCCTCTTCGTCTGATGAGATCTCGATGACCACTGGAGGAGATGTTGGATTTGCTCGTACCCTGCTGAATATGCCCCTTAACTTCAGATAAATGTTCCACATCCTTTCCCTTTCGTACTCGAATTTATGTTCGCGTTCGAGTTGCTCGGCGGACTTGGTGTAGAAGCAGTCTGTTCCTCGGATAAGATTGCGTCCAGTAAGTGCCCTCCCTTGGATAAATCGGAAGGCGTGGAATCCGTTGAACGTCTCGGTGGCTTCATGACGGACGACGCGTCGCTCGTACTGAAATACCTCCGGGACCTTGGACAGATTTAGGGAGACCATCTCCACTTTATCTAAATTGTAGAATGGAATTAGACCCAACCATCGGACTCGATGAATGCAACATGTTGTGCAACAAATACGAGGCTGCAGGTAAATTAAACAATAATGGAAAGACCTTACCATAAGAGGTATCCAATGATTTTTTTGGTTTTAGGTATACCAACCATCCATATACATGCGCATGAGACAAGTGAGGCTTGACTCTAGAAATCAAAATGGCTTAGGTGAGGAACCTAGAGGCTTCCCTCTATCCGAGTCGATAAATTCGTCCATGAGCGCAATCCACAACAAATGGATAAAAGTCTCGACTTGGATAGTGAGCGGGATCGAATATGGTCAACCCCAGCGCAATCCACGCTAGAGCGTTGCATATCGATCCCTGATCTATGGCTACCTAAAAAGGTGATTTCGCGGCCTGGGTTTGGGCGCTTTGTGCAAAGTGTCGTGATCCTCAAATATGCAGTGAATCATGCGCAACAATTTATATATCAATCAGCGCTTCAAATCATCCATATGACATACATTCCTACGCCTATCCTGCATAAAACAATGTTAATCACAGACTACACCCCTTATCACTCCAATCTGCAAAAACATATAACACCTATCATGAGCGGACTTACCTCACCCTCAAGAGCGCCTGCAAGGTTAGAAATATCACTCAACGTTTTAATTACGGCCTAAGTCCACTTGAGGTCCAGAACCAGGTGTTCTAGAACAAAGTCCCCAGCGGAGTCGCCAGCTGTCGCGACCCGTCCGAAAAACGCGGACGCGGCTAATGGATTACCGATCGCGGCTCCCACTTTGAAATGTGGATCGCGGGCTTTGGATCGGCGCAGGCCCTCCCAGGCCCATACCAAATCGCGGCGGGAGTGTCTTTTGAGGGATTCGACGATAAAAGTCGATCGCTTTCGACCTTCAGTGTGGTCGTGGTGGCATGTGCAACTTGTGCATGCATTTGGAGTCGCCACCGGTCTTTCTTGGAGGGTAGACCGGAAACCTTACTGACCGATTGGGAGAGATCGATCAGTTCTGCGGAACCAGATATTTTAGGTTCGGAGACCTGGTTACGTCGGTGTCATTACCAACGCCCTTTCGGTACCTAACGCGAGTGATTTTCCTATTCAAGATTTCACGCAGACGCAATTTCGGGTGAGGTAGTTTTGGTTCAGAGTTTCATGCAGATTGGAAGACTGGTCCTATCAAATCACAGTCAATATAATGAAAGAGCAAATCAAGTGCATAAATAGATCATGTCAATGCACATCAATTTCAATCATGGGCCTCCTAGTATAGCCATAAGGGCTTAGGGAAGGTGTGATTTCAGACCAAGGGTAAAATGGGAAGATTTGGGGACGATTAGCCCGAAGGGCAAAATCGTCATTTTTGGAAAGTTTGGATACCGAATTACCCAAAATATTCCATGGCCAGTTGATTGTGGCCATTTCCCATTTTTGAGAATTTTTTGGAGTTTCTTGATTTTTCTTCAATTTTTGGAAGACAATTCGCCCAAGGGGCGAAATCGTCATTTTCAAGGAGGTTCGGGGTTCAAAACACCCGGGATGAGCCTTGGCCAGTTGTTTGTGGCCATTTCCTATTTTTTTGGGATTTTTCTGGATTTTTTAGAATTTTTTTGGAAGACGGCTTGCCGGAAGGGCAAAACCGTCATTTCTGAAAAGATCGGGGGTCAAATGACCCGAAGCAGGTTGTGGCCAGTTGAATGTGGCCATTTCCTATTTTCTGGAATTTTTTATAATTTTTCTGAATTTTTCGAATTTTTTGAATTTTTTATGATTTTCCATTTTTTATTGATTTTTTGATTATTTTATTATTATTTATTAATTTTTGATTTTTTTAAATATTTAAAAATATTTTCCGGGCCGGGTCAGACCCGGCCCACGCCTCTCGGGCGCCCGGCCCGACCCTAGGGGTCGAAACCGGCCTAAAACGACGCCGTTTTATATTTTTAAACATTTTTCCATTTTTTTAACAATTTTTATGATTTTTTATCTATTTTACTTAATTATCCGAAAATTCTCCGGATCCGACGGCTGTCGTTGCGCCACGTGGCATCATCCTGTGCGTCCGATCTTCCACTAGATCGGACGCTTCGGAGGGAGCCACGTGGCTCGATCTTAACCGTCAGATCAAAAATCAATTTATTTTCATTTTAGAAAAATCCACTAAAACGGACGCTCCGGATCGTGCCACGTGGCGACTCTCGGTGCGTCCGCTCTTGGACTAGATCAGACGTCCCACGGAGTGCCACTTGGCACAACATCGACCGTCGGATTGAATTTAATTAATATTCCGAAAATAAATTTATTAATTCTGAAAATCATTTTAATATTTTCCAAAAAAACAGGATCGCGACACGTGTCGCGATCCGGACCGTCCACCCTCATTAAGCCCGGCCGTGGCCCCCGCCTGCTGACGTGGCCGCCTACGTGGCTCGCCACGTCAGCCTTTGACCGTTGACCCGCCGGCGAAGTCGCCGGAGAAGACGATGAATAGTACAAATTCCGGCGACTTCGCCGGAATCTCGCCGGAGAACCGCCAAACCGAGGAAAACCTCAGTGTTTTTTCACTCTTTTGACACCATTCGACTCTCTAAGACTTCAGCAACACGATTCAGCTAAAGACAAAACCATGACGACGTGGAAAACAGGCGAACCGAGCCTCCCCCCGACCGGCGCCGGCGAAGATTTTTTTAGAAATTTTTTGCAACTAAACCCGATTTCTATTGTTCACACAGCATCCAAACAAAGTCTAGGGACTTACCTGAGGCCGCCTGCGGCTCGGCGGCCGCCGAAATCCCCTCGCCAAGCTCCCGGTTTGGACCGCGGCCGGCGAAGCTCGGACCGCCGCTCTCGGCGGTTTCCGATGCAAAACGAACGTCAACACGAGGTTAGGGTCGGTTCTAGTGAAGACTTGAGGCGAAACTAGCTACCCTAGACCCCCGAGACCACACGGCCGAGAGCCAAAAGTCACCAAGCCGAATCGGGCATTTCGTCGAACACTTGACATGCGCTACCAAAATAGAAGTCGGAGAGGAAAACCGACCTGGTCGTGGCTTGTCGACGACGGCTAAGGAACCGGTAGTGGTCAGTAAGGTCTGCTGAAGGTCCTCGGTCGCTCCTCTCTCCGGGTAGAATGACGAAAAATCTCTCCCCTCTCTCTCGGCCAAACTCGGTTTTAACCGAGAATCTCCCGGTTTCGCGTGGCCGACCGCCCGCCTCGGCACGTCCACCACCTCTGCCAAAGCCGGACACGCTCTGCCAACTGCCTCCCACGCTCGGCTGCCTTTTTTTTCTTCCTAAAAATGCGCCCCACGTTGCTCTGTTTTGCCCCTGCTCGGTGCGCCGCACGGGTCTGCAACTGAGTTGCAGACCCGGTCGGACCGGGTCGGGTCGGGTCTGACCCGACCGGCCCGGTTCGACCAAATTGCTCAAATTGGACCCCAAATTGACCTATTTTCATGAAATTGATGGCATAATCGGACTCCTTGACATGTTTTCTATCAAATATGGGTATTTTCGTGAATCAATTGATTGAAAATTTATGAAAACCCCAAATTGTCCCTAGGATCCGAAAATGAATTTCGCCAAATTGAGGGGCCAAACGATCGAATTAATAAAACATGAGCCCACCAATGGATTCAACATGATGAAAACTATTGGGTAGAGGTGTTTAATTTTAATGGGTGTGCCCGTGTGAAATTTAATTTCGAAAATTGTAAAACCGGGGACTAAATTGAAAGATTTTTATGCAATTAAGCCCTTTTGGCTAAAATTGATCAAATTGGAGGGCAAATTGACCCAATTGCATTTCAATACTTTAGAGTCCAATGTCATAGCTTATAAAAACCGAGAATTGAAAATTAAAAGACTCGAAAAGGATTTTTTAGGCCCGGTTTGGGATTAGGTTTGTGAAGGAACCCCATGAACCGAGCTAAATTTCCCTTATAAAAAGTGAAAATATTAAAGAGGAAATTAAAATAAAATTTCGGAATATTTTTGTGTAATTTTCTGACCACGGATGGTATTTTTTCTGATTTTTTGGGTATTTTAATAATTAAATAAATTCTAAAAAATATTAAAAAATTCAAAAAATATTTTTTGTTCAAAATTGGTTCCTAAGGCTAGGCTAAGGCTTCCAAAGTTGATTTTGCAATTTTTTGACCTTTTTTGCTATTTTTAATTAATTTTAGAAATAAAAACTGAAATAAAAGATAGTCAAAAATCAGGTGTCAACACCAAGCGCTCCACCAAATTTCCCCTCTCGCGAAGCAACATCGAGACTCGCTTGTTGGCGAACTCAACAGCCTTTCTGTGACTATCGGCCACAAGGTTGGCCAACACCAAGCAGTTGGACCGATCCTCATAGCGAGCTCGCAAAACGTGAGCCACGGTAGCTTTTCGATGAGCGACACGGTAAGTCTCTAAAAAGTTTATAAAGAGGGTTGGGAAGATTCTATATTCCCTCTCTAAATTAGTGCCCTCGATGGAGGTGGTGTCTATTTCCACGAGCAAAATGCGGATTTCATCTTCAGTTTCTGGGTGATCGGCTATATGAGCATAGCCTCGACCGAGGAGGTTATAGAGTTTTTCCCACTGGGCCAAAATTTCGGCCGAGAAAGCGTGAATAGGAGAGGAGGTCATTTTCGTTGGAGTGAGGGAGAAGAAGATGAGTGTGGTAGAGTGATTAAAATAAGAAAAGGCAATTATGTAAGAGTGTTAATCTTCTCTGCATTAACTCCTCCTTTTATAGCAACTCGAGAATGAAGAAAGGCACATCAATAATGCTCGTGGAGCCAAGTTAATTGGGTAAAGCAGTGGTGGCTCTTTCGGTGAACCATCAGATCTGTCCCAGTCCGCGATTTCAGGCTTGAAAAACCTAAAAAAGTTGTAAAAAGATATGTCGGTGTCACCATATTAAAATTGAGCGGGAGTTAAGCGCAACTATCGAAAAAAGTTGCGAAAGGATTTGGCGGTCCCATCATATTAAAAAACTGAGCAGGAGGCGAGCGTAGTTCCACCTTTTTGAAAATAAGTGGGAGACAGACATGGATATCGAGAAAAGGAAATCGATTTGGTGTCCCTCCACGTTGAAAAGAAGAAAGAAGACGACAAAGCGGGAAATACGAAATCTTGGGAGCAACGCTTGCCTGACGATCTTCATCCATGTTTAAAGAACGTTTCATGGGCATACAGAACCACTCAAAAGAAAATTTAGAGAGAGTGAGCATACATGAGAGAGTAGAGAACCCTGAGTGAGCAAAAATTGATCGAACATTTTTCGATCCAACATGTTTGAGGGTTACCATCAGTTGCTAGAGGCGACTGATCCAAAAATCTCAGAAAATGAACTACTGAGAGATCTCGAAGATTCCAGGATGGCGTCTGGTACCAGAACCACAGAACCCAACCCTTTCGGCAACGAAGTTCAGGATCTCAGCAGCGACGACAACAACAACAGCGATGGTCAATCTCGGAAAAGGAAACGTCGCCAGTGCCACACTCAGAATGAAATCCAAGAGCTTGAAGCTTTCTTTAGTGAATGCCCTCTCCCGAACATGAAACAAAGAAATGAATTGGGCCAGAAGCTAGGGATGAAACCTTTGAGGGTCAAGTTTTGGTTTCAAAATAAGCGAGCCAAATTGAGGGCTCAACACAGACGTCAAGAACTTGCGATTCTAAAGGAGGAAAACGAAAAGCTTCGAGCGGAGAACATGAGGTATAAGAAAGCTCCCAGCACTATCGCTTGCCTTAATTGCGGTGGCCCTATCACTCTCGGCGAAATGTTCCTTGATAAGCCTTATATGAGGATTGAAAATGCTCATTCACCACCCCACTCCCTCGAACCATCTTCGATACATTCGGATTTTGTTGGAGATATGCATGAACAAATCAATTCTACGAAGTCAATATCGATGCCTTCTAAAGGATGTGATATGCGTCACCATGATTGGAGTTTCCTTAACGATGAGCTTACTATCACGACCGACCAATCCAAAGCTGATGAATTCCCTCCACAACAATTTCCGGCTCGATCAAATTCTACTGGAAATAGGCCAGAGAGCAATAGCCAAGTTGTCAACACTGTTCCGGGTCGCAAGAAGACGAGGGTCAATTGGTCCCCCGAGCTTCATCTCAAGTTCCTTAGTGCGGTTCAGCAACTAGGGATCAACTCAGCATATCCAACGCGCATACTTGAGATCATGAACATACCAGGACTCACTAAAGATGGAGTCGCGAGTCACCTCAAGAGCTACAGAAGGGCGCTAAGACAGCGCCACACAGCACTGAACCTGAAAGAACTCAACTTGTGCCTAAACACTAGGCATGGCTATAACTACAATGCCCCTGAAGTAAGAAATACCCTGCCGAATCTAGGCACCGACCAAGCTGGTAGCAGCACCATCGACTACTTGGGCGCTAATCAGAATATTCCCCCGAATCATCTCAGCACCCCTCAAGAGTATATGCCACAAGTGCAGCAGGTACGAACTCCTTGGTTTGAGCAGCAACTTTTCGCTAGTGCTCTTCCTATCCCCGATCAACATATTGCGCCTAGTGTTCAAAGATCTGCCCGGCTTGGGCATATGATTTCGGAAGATCAAGCGGGCGGATGCTTTGAGGATTTTTGTTTCTCCCATTCCCAAATGGAAGGTGCTTTTGATAGTGAACCGATCAATCATCCTCTTATAATCTCGAGCAACGACGAAGGTTCTAGCTCGAAGAATCAGATCGCTCACAACAGAAACAGGAATCCTTCAACGCCAAGCGATGATGGTCAACCCGAATATCAATTGCTCGAAGAATCAAAAGATTTCCTTGATGAGGAGCTCCATATCTGGATCGATCAGTTTAAAACTGATGGACTTATGAAGTTATGATCCAAAATGACGATTATATGTCTGATTCATGGTGTAGCTGGCTGATCACCGAGAATCCTCAAGGGAACTAGGCACATGTGAATGGATGTATCATTAATCTTTCTGTCATAAAGTCTTCCATGCAAGATAATCTTCCTTAATGCCTAGAGTTAATCTGGGGCAGCGATCAGTACTACCTGCGAGCATCATCATGCTTGAGTACGACAATCCCTTGTTAGATTAGAGTCGAGGCGAATCAATTGAACGCCACGAAGAAAAACATTTAAAGGCTTCACATAGGAAAATGCGAGCAAAAGCCCGAGCGAGCTCAAAGACGGTTAGCTTTGTATCGTTCTAAGGGACCTTTAGTCGTTATGAACTCTAAATTGAGCTTGTTTCATTCTCGATGGGGGTCGCTAACTGCTTCAAGAATTTTATAACAAAAAACGAACCAGTTAGGGACGCCAATAGTGCTTTGTCCTGGTAGTCAGTGAACTGGAAGTGGTACGAAACGTCAGGAGTTCGATCTCAGGATTGAAAAATCATTTTATCAGTTTGTCTATCACCCGATGAAGTTCAAAGAGATTCGACGCAGATGACTATAGAACTTGGGGCAATTCGAAAATCATCGATTCATTTTCATCAAGCGGCGAAGTTGGTATTGTAAAATGTGAAGCACGCAAATGACAAATCCGAAGCAGAAGGAGATGAATCATGATTCGCTTATCCAAGGTCGGGATTTCAACCTTCGACTAAAGCCAAATCTAGGATGAGTTTTTGATCTTGCCCACTCGACAAAACCCATCTCCACTGAAAATGGGGGCAAACCATTCCTACATCTGGAAAGCATGTCGAAGCCGAAGACATCAAATTCATCGTTTGATCCGTGGGGCAAGTCCCCGAAGCAATAGTTATCATCCGCAGAGGGTGATGAACATAGATGAGGCACCCAAGAAGCCATGCATTCAAATAACAAAACAGTGCATGAAACACGCCCAAAAAGATGAATGAATCTCCTCCGACGTAAATCCTCGAGGTGGATTCGTTGCCCCACCAGACGAAGAAATCATGGCCACAAGCTTGAGGGCCGGCTTCTACAATCCGCACATTGGCATGCAGAATGGAATTCAAATCAAGAGTAAAGTAGTATCGTCCCAATTTGTTTTGAATTTGGAAACCCAAAATAATGCTTAATATTTATCCTTGGCAGGAGCTCGCCATCAGGGCAGACATGTAAGTTTCATTTTTCTCCAAAAACCAAGAAGTCGAAAGAACTTTAGAACACCCAACAATCTTGTGTTACTATGTGAAGTGCAGATTTTCACAACCCTTGTACACTCGTTGGAGCATATGACCAAGGGTAAGATGTATCGTTCCAGTTTTTGTAAAGTTTTAGAATATACAATGACATATCCCTTTTATATCTCCAGGATCTCCAGCCTCGATGGGCAGGTAAGTATCCCTTTTCCCAACTCATTGGAGATTAAAAACTTTCAGAATTAATTCGATTCTCACATCTAAAAAGACATAGAATTCTTACTTCATTGACATTCATGTTTTAAAACATGAGATTGTCTGAACATGAATTACACATGTATGGTGCATCATAAAATCCCTTTGAAGGATAAATCTTGATGAAATGAAATGAATTTTTCCAAAAAGAGTCGTTTGAACTGTTCAAAAGGGTATTTTCTCATAAGAGAAGCGAGCCTAATCCAAACACGTCCCATACACACTTGAGAGATGAGGAGATTGGAAATGATAGCGAAACCTTAACCTATGGATATAAGGGTCATTCGCAACGATTACATGGATCGAGATGACAGAGGCATTTATTTCTTCATTCCAAACACTACAGATGCCCATTGAGAACCCCATTGAACGGCGATTTTCATTCTCAACCCTGTCAAGAACCACCCCACATTGGGGCAAATGAAGGTTAGTCCAACAGTATCAGAAAGTAAACGGTTAGAAATTTTCTTGCTCGGACTAACATAAATCTTTGTGTGTTGTTTATATGATAATCCAAGTGTCATAGGATGACGAGAATGATTCATTTCTCTATCCTACACACTGTTATCCTTTGCACAACCAAGTTGAGCCAGCAAATTCATTTCATCAACCTATTGGTGATCATTGCATATTCCAAAGCAAAGGCAACATCACTCTAGGAATGGAAGCGTGCCAAAGTTTAAGTTGCATATCTAGCATGATTGCCGAAAATCCTAGCTCCAAAAGAAAAGAAAAACACGGGATTAAAAAAAAGGGGAAAAGAAAAATCCCTAGACATCAAGAAAAAGCAAAGTGCCTGGTAAAAAGCAAGGCTGATGTCTATTCAAAATATCCCCAGTAAAGTCTAGAGAGACGATGAAAAGACCCTGCAAAGGAGTTAGATCAAGATGACTACTCTCCAAATGTTGTCGTGCTCAAATTGCAAACACACAAACAGACGGTCTCTTAATGTAACAAGAGACGCTTTTAAACATCCTTGTGCGCTCTAAAAGAGGAGTGTACACTTCAAGAAATGGAGATGTTCTTCGAAGGACATGTGGCAAATTTGCAATGATCACCAATGTCAAACCCTTCACAATTTCTGGGCAAAAAATAAGCCTTTTTCGGTCTCCAATCCTTCCAATGTTACAACCCTGAAGTAGTCTTATCTGACTAAGACACTTGGGTTAATGTATAACTTAGCTCAAAGAAGTACGAGCAAGACTATTTCTTTCTCATTTTGCAGGGTTCTTGACTTGTAAACCCAGATCAGATAGTGAAAAATTTCGTTCAACGGCCTTGACTCAAAAGTGAGTCCCCCTTGGAAACCGATATCCAAGCCTGACACTACGGTCCCGTAAAAGACCTCCTGATCGGTTGAAATGTATGCGTTGCGAATGATCCTGAAACCCAGGCACAGGTCGGTAGGAAATTGAGCACTTTCCCTATTAAAGATCATTATCACAGAGCAGTGAGGAGCCTTCTTGGGTGAGAAATACTCCAATGGATGTTTTGAGCAAACTCTTTTTGAAATTTTCAAATTGTTTGATCTAGAGTTTCCGTGCAAGGAATTTATGATCACATCTGTATATGGCAGGAATGTTTTGGATAACCTCCAACAATCAAAATGCACATTTCATGACTAAAACTTAAGTCGTAGAATTTTGTCAGTTAGACAATTATTGTCTTCCCAAAGATTACTAATATCTTCTTGGCGAGGAAAATTTTTTCAGGTCTAAGCTTTCTGCAGGACTTTTGGCCACCCCAAAGACTGGGTGCGTCATCCTTAGGTGAAGCCTTTTAGTAGGCAAATCTTTTCTAAAGACCGATCCACAGAATGATCGAGTCTCCGACTAGCCCCGAAGAGCGGGTACGTCATCCTTTGATTCATATCAATTTGGAATCTCATAAATGGTAGAAACCGCCTGAAGGGTCAACTCAATGGTAGAAACCGCCTGAAGGGTCAATCAATGGTAGAAACCGCCTGAAGAGTCAACACAATGGTAGAAACAGCCTGAAGGGTCAATGTATGGTAGAAACCGCCTGAAGGGTCAACCAATGATAGAAACCGCCTGAAGGGTCAAAACAATGGTAGAAACCGCCTGAAGGGTCAATGTATGGTAGAAACCGCCTGAAGGGTCAACCAATGGTAGAAACCGCCTGAAGGGTCAACTCAATGGTAGAAACCGCATGAAGGGTCAATGAATGGTAGAAACCGCCTGAAGGGTCAAAGGACTGGTAGAGACCGCCTGAAGGATCAACCCAATGGTCCGATCCACCATACGGATCAAAACCTTGATGAATCCCGAACGCGGGAGGAGTCGTTTTCCCTAATAAGCCTTACATTAGGCAAGCCATTTCTAGTTTAGTCCACCACACGGATCAAAACCCTTGGCAAATTCCCAAATGTGGGATGCGTCTTCCTTAGGTTCCTATCAGTTAGGAATCCCATTATGGTTTGACCTACCATACAGGTCAGAGCTTAACATCCCCAGGACACTCCGATGACAAGTCCTTAGGAATCTACTTGAACCCATCAGACACAGCAAATGCCGCAAGCATTAGGCAGGTAAGGGGCAGGGAAGTCTATCTACTCCTTAACTTTCTTACATCATATCAGGGAATTGAATGAGCACATCTCTTTTTAAGGAAAAGCACACATTGATGGGCATGAAAATTGGATGTCATGATTTCTTTTCTTTTCCCAGTCGAGTTGATCGGAACACAGGTGTCACCTTGTCTTTGAGAGAAACCTCTGACGAAATTCCTCTCAAAGAGGGGCAGCTGTTGACACCTGATTTTTGATCAGTCTTTCATAGTTTATTTTTAAAAAATTCATAAAAAATCTATAAAAAGTTAAAAAAAATTAAAAAATCATCTTTGGTAGCCTTGACCAAGCTAAAGGAACCATTTTTGATAAAAAAAATAATTTTTCATATTTTTTAATATTTTTTAATATTTTCCAAAAATAGAAAAATACATGAAAAATGAAGAAAAATAGCGTTCGATGTCGTAAAAATATAGAAAAATAGTCAATATTTTTATTTTAATTTCTTTTACATTTTGAACTCATAAATAGTCAAAATTTAAGTTCAATTGCATGTGTTTCTTCACGACGCATAGAGTTGAATTTGGCAAAAAAATGTCATTCGAGTATTTTAATTTGTAAATTTCTACATCTTTTTTAGTCTTGACGTCCAATTAGATCGACCACCATCTACAATAAATGCCCATTGCTGAATATTTTCGTTTTTGTTTCACATGATTTCATGGTGTAAAACGCCGAGTGGATCCCCAAATATAATCGGGTCGGCATGAGCTCGATAGCTCGTCCAAGACCAAACCAGGGCACGACGAACCCCATGTGAGTACTCTCGAACTCCTTCGATGCTTCCTAATGTTTTTCTTAGGTTAGATCGTGTGTAGAATGGCTAGGACAGCTAAATCATTCTTGAGCTGTGATTGATAAATAGGACCTTACTAGGAATGCCATGTGATTTATTTGCATATCTAGATTCCTTGAGTTGGGCATTTTATTACTGATTGTGATTGCTAGGATAATCACTCCTATCTACATGAATTTCTAGATTTAGGGTTCATACCTTACTCATCCGCATGAATCTCAGGCTAGAAAATTCAGTCAACTTAGGTACCGAAAGGGCGTCAACTCTGACAGTTGGTGTAACTAAGTCCCCGAAACCATTTCTCTGGTTCTCGCAGAATTGAATAGAAACTCCCAACTATTCGATTGGGTGGTCCAATCATACCCTAAAAAAATGATTGGTGGCGACTCCATGGCATGCACACTTAGCACATGTCACTAGACCACACTGAAAGTCGATCACGCATACCTCCGTTGCGATTTGGGTAATGGGCCTTGGGAGAGGCCCGCGTCCGACCAGACAGGACGGCCCATTAGCCCTCGAGAGCCCGACAACCTCAAGAGGGTCGCGACAGCATGGGCAATTTTAGGTGAGGTAGGCTTGATTCAGGGTTTCATGCAGATTGGAAGACTATTCCTATCAATCACAATCAATTTAAATGAAAGCGCAATCAAGTGCATAAATAAATCTCATCGATGCACATCAATTCAAGTCAATGGCTTCCTAGCATAGCCATAAGGCCTTAAGGAAGATGTGATTTCGGACCGGGGTAAAATGGGAAGACTTGGAAGCGATTGGCCCAAAGGGCAAAATCGTCAATTTTCTGGAAGACTTGGATACGGAATTACCCAAAATATTCCATGGCCAGTTGATTGTGGCCATTTCCCATTTTTGAGAATTTTTTGTAATTTCTTGATTTTTCTTCAATTTTTGGAAGACGATTCGCCCAAAGGGCGAAATCGTCATTTTAAGAAGGTTCTGGGTTCGAAACACCCGGGATGAGTCTTGGCCAGTTGATTGTGGCCATTTCCTATTTTTTTTGGATTTTCCTGGATTTGTTAGAATTTTTTTGGAAGACGGTTTGCCGGAAGGGCAAAACCGTCATTTCTGGAAGGTCCGGGGGTCAAAAAACCCGAAACAGGTCGTGGCCAGTTGAATGTGGCCATTTTCTATTTTCAGGAATTTTTTAGAATTTTTCTGAATTTTCCGAATTTTTTTGAATTTTTTTATGATTTTCTATTTTTTTATTGATTTTTTTGAATTTTTATTATTTTTTTATTATTTTCTGAATTTTTTTAATATTTAAAAATATTTTCCGGGCCGGGTCATACCCGGCCCGCGCCTCGCGGGCGCCCGGCCCGACCCTACGGGTCGAAAACGGTATAACAAAACGACGCCGTTTTTGGTTTTTGAAGGTTTTTCAATTTTTTTATCATTTTTTTTAATCCGAAATTCTACGGATCGGACGGTTCTTATTGTGCCACGTGGCCAACTTCGGTGCGCCCGATCGCAGACAAGATCAGACGATTCACAGAGAGCCACTTGGCCGAATTCTAACCGTCCGATTGATTTTATTTTTTTCTTTTTCGAAAATCATTTATTAATTTTGAAAATCTTTTTAATTTTCCAAAAATCTCAGATCGTGACACGTGGCGAAGCCACGGCCGTCCGATCTGGGCGTTTTATTCTTAGGCCGCGGCCCCCACCCGACTGACGTGGCTGCCCACGTGGCATGCCACGTCAGCCTTTGACCTTTGACCGGCCGGAGGGTCGCCGGGGAAGACGATGAACAGTGCCAAATTCCGGCGACCCTTGCCGGAATTCCGCCGGAAAACCCAAACCGACGTGGAAACGTCGCCGAATCTCTCATTACTCGAGGGCAAACCAATCCTCATCAAACCCAAACCAACCCACGACCATTTCATGGCAAAAATCACGCCGGAAAACGGCCCAAAAAGACCCCCCGAACCGGTGCCGGCGAGCAAATTTTCAGAAATTTTTTTTATCGTTCAAAGCTTGTTCTATCCATTCAAGAAGCATCGAAATAAGGTTTAGGGACTTAGCTGAGGTCGAATAGGACTCGGCGACCGCTGGTTTCGCCGATGTGAGCTCTCGGCTCGGTCCGAGCATGTGGAGCTCCGGCCACCACTTCCGGCGCGGTTTCAATGCAAAAGAACAGGTAAGTAGAGCTTAGAATAAGTTCTAATGAAGCTGGAAGGCGAGTTTCACACCAATAGAGGTCGGGGATGGCTCGGCCGAGGCTCGAACGCTCGAATGCTCACTTAGGCATTTTGTCGAACACATTGTGTGCATAAATGAAATGGCGGTCGGGGGGCAATACCGACCTATTTTGGAGCTCGACGACGGCGACTGAAGCTTCTGTGATGACCTCCGCAGCTCCAGGGTGTTGGTTGCATCCCGTTCTCGCTCGCTCTCTCTCAGTTTTGCTCGAATTCCTCTTTTTTTTTTCTCTCGGCCCGAGCTCCCCCATTAACACCGAGATTCCTCCCTCTTTTTCCCGTGGCCGACCGGCCTTTCGTGCTTATCCACCACCCTCGACCACTTCCCTTTTGTCTCCCACCTTCTACACTTCTTTTCCTTAAACAAAAATCGACGCCCCCACCTTCCCCCTTGCTTTCCTTGGTTCGGCCATGGTGGGTCTGCAACTAGTTGCAGACCCGGTCGGACCGGGTCGGGTCGGGCTTGACCCGACCGGCCCGGTTCGACCAATTTTGCCAAATTGAGCCCCGAATCGACTCATTTTCATGAAATTGACGGCAAAATCGGGCTCCTTGGTATGTTTTCTATCAAATAGGGGTATTTTCGTGAATCAATTGATTGAAATTTAGTGAAAACCCAAAATTACCCTTAGGATCCGAAATTGATTTTTGCTTAATCGAGGCCCTAAACGATCAAATTAGTCAAAATTGAGGCCACCAATGGATTCATCATGATGAACAACATAGGGTAGAGGTGTTTAATTTTAATGGGTGAGCCCGTGTGAGATTTAATTTCAAAATTTGCGAAACCGGGGACTAAATTGAAAGAAAATTATGCAATTAAGCCATTTTGTTTAAAATTGATCAAATTGGAGGGCAAATTGACCCAATTGCACTTCGAGACTTTAGAATTCAATGTCATGGCTTATGAAAAGTGAGAATTGAAAATTAAAAGACTCGAAAAGGAATTTTTTTGCTCGGTTCGGGTTTATGTTTATGAAGAAACATAGTGAACCGAGCCAAATTTTCAAGATTTAAGGTGACACACTTGAAGAGGAAATTAAAACAAAATTATTGAATATTTTTGTGTATTTTTCTGACCACGAATGGTATTTTTCTGATTTTTTGGGTATTTTTTAATAATTAAATAAATTAAAAAAATTATTAAAAATTACGAAAAATATTTTTTGTTCAAAATTGGTTCCTGGGGCTAAGCCAAGGCTTCCAAAGTTGATTTTGTGATTTTATGACCCTTTTTGATATTTTTAATTAATTTTAAAGAATAAAAATCACAATAATAAATGATCAAAAATCATGTGTCAACAATGTTCAGTTGGTGTTCTGATGAGGTCATCGATTATAGCTAAGTTCAAGCGTGGCTTAAGCTTGGATGATGTCTGTGGCGGTTGAGCCCATCAGGGCTGTTGGGAGAGTAGCAGCGGAGTTCGGATTTTAGCGAAGCGATTGTGACATGGCTCAAACGTCGAGTCAAGGTGGAGATTGTTAAAATTATATCTCGAATTTGAGCTCACGAACAAAATCGGATATGATATTATCTATTATTTATGAACGTCAGAATATTTCAAGTTAGAGATTGATATCTTGTTTTGTTTCGATAACAAATCAGCGTAAAAAGGACATCAGAATATAGTAGGGAAGCAATCGGTCATGGCATTGAAAGCATGAAACAAGAAAGTCCAAGAAAGGTAAAAGTATATATACACGTGCTCCCCATCAATTCAAACAAAGAAAGAAGAAAAGAAATCAAGAGAAGATTGTTTTTTCTTTTCCTTTTTTGAAGTTGCGTGCAGGAGGAGTAGTCCATGTTGGACTTTCCTTTGGTTGACCGAATCACATAATTATTCTGAAGTTGGCCGCTCGTTCTTTGTGCGTGTGCGACATATGTATATGTTCTTGTTGGTCTTCTCTCAACAAAGGGTCTTTGTACGTGGTAAGACAAAGAAAACGACTCCAGTTTTGTAGCGCCACCTTTTGTGTAAGTGCTTGTGGTTAACGAAGAGTAATCTTGAAGCGTCGTTTGTTACAACGAGTGCTTGGCATTGAGACTTCATTTTATTTGCGGAATTATATCAAGAATTCAAGTGTCGAAGCCGATTAAATCTTGAGGTTAGATTTGTGTTTTAATTCCTTTGCGAGATTGAGAGATTATTTCGTTAGGAATTGAGGGCTAAACACTGTGTGCGTTCTTGGATGTAATTGAGGCTTGGGAAACACTAGGAGTGTTTGTGTGAATCGAATGTGATATATAATCTCAGTGTATTGCTTGATCTATAGTGGAATTCGTTACTGCTATCCTCGTGGACGTAAATCTCTACGACCGAACCACGTACATCTGGTGTTCGATTTACTTTATTCGTTCTGTTTATTTTATTGTTCGATCGCTTGGTTCCGCACAACAGCTTTCATCCTTCTCTATTTTACGCTTGAATTCGAACATCTCTTAGTGTTTTTCGCAACAAATAGATTCTCATCTAAAAATAACAATTAAATGATCCAATTTTCTAAAGCCGGACAAAACACGTTCATGTCAACAATATCGAGAGGACTCCTTGGCAAAAAGTGATCAATATCCCCCGTCAAAAGCTGCGCTTTAGTTATGTATTTATTTATTTATTGTTTTCTAATGTCCATAAAAGACAATGTCTCAAGGGCCTTATTTGTGTTTCCATGCTCTAAAATTTGACGACGTTACCTACCGAAAAAAAAAAAATTGACAACGTTTATGGTCCCTGGTTAAGAATTTAAGAAAACGGGAATAGGGGGCAGCAATTTAAAGATGTAAATTTTTGAAATTGGAGAATTTGTGTTCATGGTTCCTAAAAGTCGAACAAATCCACAGTATGATCTTCAGGGGTTGAACATGGAAAAAAAAAACTTTCTACCAAAAAAAAAATAATATGGACAAAACTTTAATTTCTTGAACCACTTTTAACATATACATAATATCAGTATTCATAAGAGAAAAACGGACAATAATACGTCCCATATACGTAAGAAAACTATTAGAAAGTTCTCTTAAATGAAACTTGTGTGAAGAAATTTAAAGAAAATGGAACCGCAAGTGCTTATATTTTTTTCAATTTATTCAATGTTATTCGTAAAACTCTTTCTTTTTAAAAGGAGCGGTTCTGTGATTTATAAATGTGTTTTTAGCTTAGCAACTCATTAGAATAACTAGATATTAAATCCCAACCCCCTTCCCTTTCCTCTTCTCCTCCTCTCCCTCCCTTTTCTTCCCTCCTCTCTCTCTCTCTCTCTCTCTCTCTCTCTCTCTCTCTCTCTCTTTGGCCAGGTGGTCACCTATGTAGCACCGATACTCCTATTTGAAAATTTTTTGCGTATCGGATACTCCGCCGTATCCGATACGCTCGGACACGCGGTCAACGCGTGTCCGAATGGTCAATGACCCTGACACGCGTGTTTGGGCTCGTTGAGTTCAAATTCGGGTTCCAAGTTATAAATTGAAGTATTTTGGGCCCAAGTCCATAAAACCCTCTCAATCTATCGGGCCTAATTTACGACGTATTTCGCTCGTTAATACAATTTATGGAGTATTTGAACTTTTTTTTAGTTTTTCACTAATATTTTTCGTCAAATATGAAATAGCTATGACATTTAGACATATATGTGATGTTTGGAGTTCATAAAAATAATAATTTAAATGTATATATAAAAATATACATTTAATATATAACGTATCCTAACGTATCGAAAATTTTTATTTTTTAAGAAATCACGTATCGACGTATCATATCGTATCGTATTCCGTATCATGTATCGTATCGATGCTACATAGGTGGTCACTCAAATCGAAGTGGAGGATATTTAGGATTTGCGAGGACAGAATTCATCACTTGGTTATTATCCAACTTTGTCCCGACAAACAATGGCGAGTTGACAATCGGACGGAGACAGGATGAACCAGTTGTCCAAAACAAGCACTTCTTCCTCCAGACATCAAAGATATTTCCTTACTTCTCTTTGGTAATTGGACCACATAGCCAACGCAAATCGACGTGGTGGATGTTGACAGAAATGAAGCCTCTATTAGTTAATTAGGCTTTTTATTTCACTTGAATCATTTCAGATTCCTTTGGCTTTATTTCGATTTCTTCATTTCGAAAAACCAAGCGAGATCCGGATCGAATTTTTGAGAACTTTTTTTATTTGGTCGGAGATTTTTTTTTTCCTTTTTTGGGTCGGAGATCCAGATTCATTTCACAGAGAATTTTTTAGGACTTGATAGATAGTTAAGGATCCAATTTGCACGAATAACAAAAAATAACAAAAAATAAGAGCATGTCATGGACTTTTGCCTCCCTCAAAACGTTCAATTGATTGGCCGACCCACGAGGGGGAACACGACAAACGATGACCGCTTACTTTTTATGCCGACCAAGTCAATAATGTTCGATTCCCTGTGGGGCCCTCCCGAGATTGACATCGGACAAATGGCGTTGGGGCCCATACCGATGGCCGATGAATAAAGTTGACGAAGTCCAAGACTTGCATTACAAGGACCAGCTGTCGGGCAGGGCGGCGGCCGCCTGTACTTTTAAAAAATTTTTAACTTTTAAATTTTAAAAATTACTAAGAGGAAAAAAATAAAAAAAGCAAAAATAGAATCGAAAAAGTGGGAATGGCGAAAATATCTATAAAGCGAGGCTTTTTTTTTTTTGAGATTATTTAGCTATTCTTATTTGAAAAACGAAATATGCTTTAAGTTTTTATTTAAAGTAAAATTTACATTTCAGGCTCTTAATTTTTTTTTAAATGATATTTATGTCCACTTTTAGCATTTACTATTTTATATGACGCAGGGCACGACACTCGCGCATAGTGCTAATTACACGCAGCACTATTACAAGATTTAAGATATTGTCTAAGGAATCTACAAAACAGGTGATCCTCACCCGTAGGACAGATATGTGCATAAGCCATAAGCCTTCTGAAATATTTCTCGTTCGACCAAATTACTTCCATATCGAAGTCCTTCTAGACATCTCCTGAGAAGCAATCCAAGCATGAAGGTGGAGGTAGAGTGGAAGAAGGCGGTGAAGCCGTCGGCGCCGACCCCGCATCACCGGCGGAAGCTAAAGTTGTCTTCAATGGATGAGCCTCTAACGCCACATTATACTGGCATCATCTTCTACTATGCAGATGATGCCGAGAGTTCTGGAGTTGACATCCTTCAGAGGCTTCACCGGATGGAGGAGTCCCTTTCCGAAATCCTAACAGTCTTTTATCCTCTGGCGGGGAGATATATCGAGGAGGAGGGTGGTTTCATCGACTGTAACGACCATGGAGTCGAGTTCGTGCATGCCAAAGTGGATGCACGGATTGATCGGCTTCTCCATGGGGATCCTGATCCGGATTTGCTCGATCGCCTGTCAAGGTGGCCGACCGAACTAGCGGGCAATCCCTTGGTGGTGATTCAAGCGAGTGTGTTTGAGTGCGGCGGATTAGTGATTGGCCTACGCATGACGCACAAGATAGCCGACATGTACTCCCTGGCCATGTTCGTGAGTTCGTGGGCAACCGCATGGCGGGGGAACATCCATGAGATAGTTCGCCCAAGTTTCGAGTTATCGTCTATATTCCCAATGAAAGAGTCATCCTTGGCAACTCGGTCCGATCCTTGCGTTAGTGATGAATCGTCTATACCCCCATCGAAGGAGTCATCCTTCGCAACAGAGCCCCAACCTTCTATTAGCGATGAGAAATTGGTCACGAATAGGTTCAGGTTTGATGGTAAGGTCCTATCGAAATTGAAATCCCTAGCCGTGGCAGATGCACCTGGGTCAACCTCTGATAATCCGCCGCCGTCAAGGGTAGAGGTTGTTTCGGCACTAATAAGCGCGGCTCTCGTCGATATTGATCACAGCAAACATGGCAAGCTTAGGCCTTTCGTGATCTCCATCACCATGAACTTGCGGGAGAAGAGTGGTCTCGCGGTACCTGCTAATCCCTTCGGCAACTTCGCTACCGTGCTTTACGCTCGATTCGGCAGAGCTATGGCCGATGGAAGCAAGTTGGTGTTCAAAGAAGCGGTGAGCGTGATAAGCGAAACGTTGCGCGATTCCAGGGCAAGATATGCGAGAGTAGTGGAAGGAGAGGAGCTATCCACACTGGCGAAGGATTCTCTCACGGAGTTCATGGAACATGCGACCTCAAGCGAAGAGAATTTCATCCCTTTTAGCAGCTGGTGCCGGTTCCCGCTATATGAGATCGACTTCGGGTGGGGACGGCCGGCGCTGGTCGGCCTCCCGCCGGTGATTTTCAGATCAGTTTTTCTAACGGACGCTGATGACAACGAAGGAATCGATGCGTGGGTGACCCTAGAGGAAGACGAGATGATTCCTTTCAAACGTCAGGCGGAGATCCAGGCATTCACATCCCAGCGGGAGATGGGGGTTGATTAAAATATCATATCATTTGCATATTATTATTTTTTTGGTAAGGAATATCATTTGCATATTATTGTGTCTCCTAAATGGAAAAACAGGGCATGCACCGCCAGTGTAAACGAGATTTTACACTAATGGCTCGCTAGTCATATATGTGTGTAAGTATTTGGTTTCTTGATAAAAAATATTTATTATGTACAACAGTTTATGTTTAAATAATATTTTCATGGACGATGAAAATATTTTTCGTTAATTTATTTTTTTAGGGCTAATATTACGAAAAACCCCAAATTGGTATATCTGTGAAAAATTTACCTTAAACTAATGTACATGAGATAAATTTACTTTTCATTAGTTTTTGTTAAATTTTACCTTCAAATGGCCGAGTTAAATGAAATGTGGCAGTTGGCGGGTCTACCAATTTGGGGTTTTTACCCTTCGTTTGTTATAGGTATAGCAATTTAGAATTTTTTGTGGTATTAGCTTAATTTTACAGAAACTAACGGAAGGTAAATTTGTCACATGTGTAACAGTTTGAGGTAAATTTATTACAAGTGTATCAGTTTGAGGTTTTCTGTGGTCAAAAAAATCAATTTGGGGTGTTCCGTTGTCAAAATTTATTTTGGGTTAAATTTGTCATAAGTATGCTAGTTTAGGGTTTTTCATGGTATTAATCTCTTCTTCTTTTTTTAAGGGATGCAGTCAATCATTCTTAAGAAATTATTTTTTAAAAAAGTCATTTGTCGTGAAGCAAAAGCATTGTTAATCTAGAAAATACAACCCTGAATAATTCAAACCAAAACTTGATTCGTCAATGTTGACACCTGAATTCTATTTGCAAAATCGATCATGCATTTTCAAATATCTTAGGGATCGAATTCACCAATAATGTCAAAAATTCACCAATGCTAAACAAATATATATATAGTCTCTGCGTATAGTACCTAGATTTCATTTGATATAGACCGTGCATGCATTTTTGCGAAGGTTAAAGATCGAATTCTACATTCGATTAAAAAACAAAGGGGCTGATCTTCGCTTTAGGGTATTGGACCCCGAGCCCAGATATAAGGAATCAAGCACTGTATTATTTGAGACCTCGCGCAAAGTTGGTCAACGTTAGAGGTCCAATCTGCCGACAGTCGCGGGCGGAGTACCTGTGATCGATAAATATCATCGTCTCCATGATCCTATATTTACTTTTTCCTGCTAAATTTCTTCTACGCTTTGAATCTAGGGACACTGTATTATTTGAGACCTGACGTACGGTGATCAAAATTTTGATCAATGGTGGCTCGGGAGCTCGCCATAAGCCGCCGGCGCCCGATGGCTGTTACGGTGAAGCCTGGTTGGGCTTTTTAGCCCAATCCGAGCCCATTAAGCCTAATATTTTGGCCCACAAAGTTCCATAGCCCTTCGACCAACCCCAAAAAAAAGGTCCCATTACCCAACCTAGGTTTAAGTAGGAAAAAATTAGAAGCCTAAAGAGAGCTTGGGCCGGTAAAAACCGGCCCATCAAGGCCCACAACACCGGCCCATCAAGGGTGACGATACTCCGGCCACCTCTCTCCTCCCACCATCTCTCATCAATTCCGATGTGCTTATTTTGAACATTAAAGGGCAAAAGGGGAAGAAAGCAAAGCTCTCTCTCTCTCTCTCTCTCTCTAATGTTCTGTTTTTCATCACTCGAGTAATACTATTTACATTTACTGCGAAAACGAAATTCATCCATCCATCGAGTTTCAAAATAGCCAAAAGTAATTGTACACGATGTGAGGACTAGTAAAATTCTATAATAATAAAAAAAAAAACATAAGAACTGAAAGGCTGCCGATTTATAATATGAATTAACATGTTTGCAAATGATCATCTGACAAATTCGAAAATGATATGAATTGCTACAAATTTAATACACGTGAATTTTATAGTAAAATTTAAAAATATAGTGTTCTCCAATGACATCGCTATATCGCAAAATCTTTTACTATATAGTTATTAGGAGTGACTTTAACCACATAATCGGAGAGTTGACAATTGAGCACATTGGAGATTAATTATCTAACGTTTGCATGTATAGTGACTCTACATTATATTCTTCATTTCAATTTGAAATCGCAATTTGAAGAGTAACTCTATTTTTTGGCTTATTCAGCTTCTACGGTGCGGTGATTATGTGGATCATGCTTTGTCTCCAATATAACTATTTATTTGTTATCTCTCTCTCCTTGCAAGAACAGTCTATTGCACCAAAAAGAGGAAACGACTTGGGCAGATTGAAGACTGGGGGTGGAAAAAAAAGTGTGAAATAGATTAGAATCTCACCTTAATGTGAAAACTGCTTTACTGTAAGAATTTTTTGAGGTCCTTATACTCATTATGCCTAGCATTGAATATACTGTGTATTTACCTTTTCACTCGATGATTGGTAATGGGCTGGGCTGGCACTTGTCTAGAATAGTATTAAAGATCTCATCAAAAACTTATAGCAGCTTGTCAAACAAAGGCTAAGAGAAAAAAAAGAGAAGATGCATTGTTGGCATAAAATCTACGATTGGATTCGCTGAATAATTCTCCTTGTACGGATTGGAGCACGGAAGGCCCACCCAAACAAATGAATAAAATAGTATAGATATATATCGTATTCTGTGGAAAGCCATATTTAATGAAAATGCAATCTCAATCACGAGTTGTAATCCTGCAAAAAATGCAAGTCGGTTACTTGGACAAAATTAGTATGACAAGCCCACCAATCAAAAAAAAAAGGGGGGGCTAGGTATACGTTATACAATGTTAAGTAAATAACAACAAACTCAGCCCCTTTTATTAAGAGGACAAATCCTCAATTATTCCTTTTTAAAAAGGGAATTTCTACTCGCTTTTCTCAAAACATCAAAACCCTAATTTCTGTACTCTGTTTGTTTCACAAAAAATGAGCGATTTGGAAAATATTTTCCGAAAAGTAATCGTTTATATCTCTTAAATAAATAAATAAATGAATTTTTTTCTCATTGCCTATGAAAATAGTTAGGCATATATTGTTATCGATGATAAAAACATTCTTCGTTGATTAATTTTTCTAAACGATATAAGCAATTACTTTTCGAAAAATATTTTCCAAATCGTTTATTTTCTGTGAAACAAACGGAGATCCTCTAGTTGCATATGGTCTCCTCAGCGGTGTCTGAATAATATCAATGGTCAACAAACATAATCTATTATCAAACTCAATAGTGAAATAGATTCTTGGGATGCCACCTCGTAAGTTTATGTTCTTGTGAATACTTAACTCAATCAACCTTTGTCCTCCCTCCCTTATCTTCATTCAGGACATTTCACCTCAAAATTTATCTTTAACCACGTGGACTTGAATTTTTAATTTAAGATGATAAATCTGTGTCTGAATTTCTTCCGTCCGGATGGCAGGCCGGCAAATTAAATTTGCATTGGTAATTAACCTCGCACTTGTTCAGTACTCGTCACATCTGCCCACGTTAACATCGCATTGTTGGGGCTTTTTTCCGAAATAAGATAAAAAAAAATAAAGAATTAACAAATTAGGTGTAAAAAAAAATATTTACCGTTTTGGGTGTCGTTTGGCAGTTTTGATGCCGAATAGCACCCGCTCGGCATTCAAAATGCCGAGCGGGCCCAAGCAAGGCCCACTCGGCACCCACTCGGCATCCACTCAGCACCAAGACTGCCGAACGGCACCCAAAACGGTAAATATTTTTTTTACACCTAATTTGATAATTTTTTAAATCTTATTTTGGAAAAAAGCCGGCATTGTTGCATATCGTTGTGCCTGAATTCTACACATAGCCGCTACCACTTGTTGGTTGTTGTTTGTAAAAACAAAGAGGAATATTTTCTTGTCCCACAAAAGAAAAATGAGCGTGCTTGATTAATTTATGAGTGTGAAGAAGGCCTTCTAATCTTACAAATGAAGACATGAGTTAAGTGGGCTGGACCGTATAATACCCGTCTGAGGGTGCTTGTCGCCGACCTAATTTTTAGGCTAATGCATTACTAAGCTAATTATTTAATTAACCTAACTCAAATTCTCCTAAGTCCATATCAGATTGTAACTTAGAGTTCGAGCTAGGTTAGTTAGATAATTGGCCTGGTAATCCATTAGCTTTGAAAACTTAGGTTGCAACAAGGATTTAGATGCGGCGAAAAAAAAATGATAGGCATGTAAATTTAGCGAGATCGAAAGAGGGAGAAACTATAACTGTCCCAAAAAAATTACATTGAAAAGGTGTCAGATCTTTTTGGCATGAAAGATGCTAAATTAGTTAGTATTCCTCTTGCTGCTCACTTTAGATTATTAGCTAGTTTATTCACACAAATAGATGGGGAGATAAAATATATGTCCCATGCTCCATACTCTAGTGCATTTGGTAGCCTTATGTATGCAAACCATTGCACTCGACTAGATATTTCACATATTCTTGCCGTGGTAAGAAGCTTTTGACTGGGTATATCTTTACTATTGGAGGTTGTGTAGTCCGTTGGAAAGCTTATTTACAGTATGCTGTCACTTTGTCTACTACAGCGGCAGAGTGTACGGCTATTACTAATGAAGTTAAAGAGACAATATGATTAAGAATTATTGGGAGAGCTCAGTGTGAATTATGGTGTGGCTGTTATCTATTGTGATAGTTAGAGTCTATACATCTTGCTAAAGATCAAATGTATCTAAGAAGACAAGGCACATTAATGTGTGTTATCATTATATTCGAGACGTTTTTGCTGATGACTCTATTAAGGTCATGAAGATTGGTATAGAAAACAATCCAGCTGATATGGTTAATGTTTTCTGCAACTGAGTTTTTACTCTGGTGGGAGGAGAAGATTATTTATTAGATGAATTCAAGCCAAGGTTAAGATTTGTAGACATGTCTTGAATTCGCTATAGGCTTGGACAGACATTAGAGTTTTGGAGCATTATAAATATTACTTTTCTCAAGTTATTAAGTCATGAAGCAAAGATAGAAAGAGTCTTTAATTTTTTGAGCCATTTTTTATAATCTTTGGATTTCTATAGTGGATTTTGCTTTTCCTCTCTCCATGGTGTTTCGTGCGAGGGTTTCCACGTAAATCCTTGTATTTATTTTTTCTTCTCGGTTTAATTTTGTTATTGTTACCACATTGGTCAAAACAACAAAGTACCTGACCCTAAAAGGACAAATCTTGATCTTTTTTATTTGGTAAAAGTAAGATCTATGTTGAAGAAAGCGCTGGTTACAAACAAAACCTCCGTCGCATACCACCAAAGTGTTGCCTAAGACGTAAGGGCAGCTCGGGTTGGGAAAGCAGCAAAACAAACAGCCAAATAACGTGGCAGCTACATGTCGCGACCCTCTCTCGAGGCACTATATCGAGGGCTCTCGAGGGCTAATGGGCCGTCCGATATTGCCTGATCGGGCGCGGGCCTCTCCCAAGGTCCATTACCCAAATCGCAACGGCTGGATATACGTGGTCGACCTTCGGTACGGTCTGGTGACATGTGATAAGTGTACATGCCAATGAGTCGCCACCAATCGTTTCGTGGAAGGTACAATCAGAAACCCTATCGAATAGTTGGCAGCAATCTATTCGATTCTGCGAAAATCAGAGAAATGGAATCGGGGACTTTGTTACGTCAACTGTCAAAGTTGACGCCCTTTCGGCACCTAGTTGAATGATTTATCTAATCTTAAGATTCATGCAGATGAGTGGGGGATAGATCCTAAATCTAGGAGTTCATGTAGAGAGGAATGACTACCCTATCACTCACAATCAGTAGAAATAAATGCGCAAGTCAAGGATCCAAAACGTGCGGATAAATCACATGAAAGCAGCATGGCATCCCTAGTAAGGCCCTATCAGCCTAGAGAAGTATCAATCAAGGCTTGGGAGTGACTTTGACATGATTAGCCCAAGAGAGGAAAAATCAAAATTTTGAGGAATTTGGGGACAATTTGCCCCAAAAGGAGAAACATTGTCATTTCAGATGAAATGACAAGTGAAAAGGTGATGGAAATGGGATCGGTGATCAAACCAATCCATTTTTTATTTTTCGGGAATTTCCAGAATTTTTCTAGAATTTAAAATTGATTTTACCCTTGGATGGGTAAAATCGTCATTTTCGGCGAAGACGAGGATTGGAAATCTTAAACATTAGGATTGGTCGACCACCTGACCCAAATCCTAATTTTAAGCAATTTTCAAGACTCGATTGGAATAGGAAAGACGATTTACCCTTTGAGGGGTAAAATCATCATTTCAGGAAAATGGCGAGATTCGAAAACCCAAGCAGAAGGATTCGCCACCTAACTGGCCCTATCCTAATCTAGGCATTTTCGACCTATCTCAAATACAAAATAGGGACGAATTACCCCTAAAGGTCATTGTCGTCAATTTCTAGAAGAACAAAAAAGAAATCCCAAAAATAGGATTGACCAGTTGTCTATGGTCAATCCTCAATTTTTGGGGATTTCTAGAGTGTCTAGGAATTTCCTACATTTTTTTAGGGATTTTCTAGCATTTTCTAACATTTTTTTGGGATTTTCTAGAATTTTTCAGATTTTTATTTTATTTTTTAAAAGCATTTTTAAAATTTTTTTATTAAAAAAATGATTCGGACAGGTTCGACCAGACCCAAACCCGAACCCGCGCGGACCAACTGCTCAAAACGACGCCGTTCCGACCATTTTTTATTTTCGAAAATATAGACTTGATCCGACGGTTCCTATTGAACCGCGTGGCTAATCCCCGGCCGTCGGATCAGATTACTAAAGCCTACGGCCTAGATTGAACGGGGACTCGACCATGGCCGTCTGATCAACCTACTAAAACCTACGGTTAGGATTAAAAGGTAGGACTCGATCTGGACCGTCCACCCTCACTAATCTAAACGACGCTGCATTGCCACTAACCTAAACGGCATCGTTTCGACTCATTTTTGATTTTTTGATTTTAAAATATTTTTGAATAAACCTAATTACTAATCGAACGACCACTAAAATTTAGACTCAATTTATCTCAGCCGTCCGATCTATTTATTCGAATAACAGACCCCAAAGGCTATGCTGACTAGACTAACACGTGGGCCAATGGCCGACTGCCACCTAGGAACGCTGACTCGTTGACCCGCCACGTCAGCTTCGTCTTCAAGCTCGCGACTGCCTCTGAACGGACGGTCACGACTCTCCGGCGATGATCCAACGGTGGAATCTTGAAGGAATCGAGCGAGACCGGCGGCAATCGACTCGTCTCGGGTTCGTATACAACATATCGTAAAATCGCGCGACTTCACCCGTAGGATCGAGCGCGAGGAAGCTCGAACAAGTACGTACAAAGCTACTCTAATCATGCGATTCATGGCTTTTTAGGCTAATTCATCAACACAGAAGCATCACTCAATGTTCAGAAGACTCATCTCGAGCTCCGATTGAGCTCGCTCGGCCTAGATTTGGCTGGGCGACTTTGAACAGTGACTGGCGATGGAGGCTAAGTTTGAAGACTCGATTCGAGATATTCAAGCGGAGTCGATGCAAAATGAAGATGCGATAATGGTCAGTAACATCTAGGGAATAAAACGCACACTCTAGATGCAAGAACAAGCAAAAAATGCACAAATCGCCATTGATGCGCAGTGAGAAACTCAGAAACGTATCTCACCTTTTCCGGCGGTTTCCGGTGGCGCGGCCGGCGGCGATTGCTTCCTCGAGTTCCCAGCGAGCTTCCTGCAACCTCCTTTGGCTTCGGTTTAGCCGTGGATGGCCCAACCAGTGCCCTGCGAATTCGAGCTCTACCCTCGACAATGGCGATGGAGGGGAGCTCTCTCTCTCTCTCTCTCTCTCTCTCTCTCTCTCTCTCTCTCTCTCTCGTTTTTTTCTCTCTGTTCAATTCCATTCACTCTCCCCAACCAACTCCCTCCTCTCTCTTGCTTTCCTTTTATATCTCCCCCCTTTGAAAAACGGTTCGCGCGGGGTAAAGGGGGCCGGTGACCTTCGCACGTGCAGACACGTGCGAAATGGTCATTGACGACCGGTGATCGACGGGAATCAAATGACCCATCCCGTTAGAACCTCCGGTGATCGCATTTGGCACGAGTTTGGACGAATTTCATCTGAGTTTTGCCGTTGTTGACTTTCGCAGGTACCGCAGCCTTGACCGGCCGATTACTCTCCGTTTTGGCGACCATTGGCCGCGATTCTGGTATCAATCGATGGGGAATGGCCTGAAGAACTAAACGCTCACCATTGCGTCTTCAATTGTGGTCGATTGGTCGATCAATTTCCCCATCAAAATTCATCCTTCTACTGTTCATCTGCACGGGAGTCCAAGGAAGAAGTCGGTACTGTAGCGAACCGGTTCAACCGGTCTGACCGGGCTGAACCGGTTCTGAATTGCAATTTTTCAAATTAAACCCAAATCGATGGGAAATTTTTGCAATTGGACCTTAGAATCGAATTTAGGGCATGAATTTTATCTAAAAATATGGTTTTGCTCAAAAGTTCATATCAATTTCAACAAAAACCCCAAATTTTCATTTAATTGGAATTAGGCAAATCATGAAATTGAAGGCTCAAATGATCAAATTATACCAAATTACCTATGCCAATCGATTCGAAATGGTGAAAAGCATTGGGTAGTGATTTCAATTTGTAATTATAGTCCTTGAATTGAAAGTAATTTCAATTATACCCAATTTCAATGACTAAAATGCAATTTAGTACACAATTTTGCCCAATTCATGCAATTAAGCAATCTGTGCGAACAATTGGGTTAAATTGCAATAAGGGACAATTAGATTGAATGTGAAGATCCAAAAAAATACCAAAATTACAAATTAAAAGACTCAATTGACATTTTGTTTACCAAATTCAATCATATGTGTAACAAAGGAACACGTAAAATTGAATTTGCTTTTGGACTCTTTGTGAGGTCAAAAAGAGAAGGGATTTAAAATAAAAATATTGACTATTTTTTCATGTTTTTGTGACCTCAAATGCTATTTTTTCTGAATTTTCAAGTATTTTTCTAATTTCCAAAAATACTAAAAAAATACGAAAAATATGAAAAATTATTTTTTTTTGTCAAAAATGGTTCCTTAGGCTTGGTCAAGGCCACCAAAGTTAATTTTGTAATTTTTTGACTTTTTATGAATTTTTTATAAATTTTCTAAGAAATGGCTGATCTAGAATTAGGTGTCAACAGTTGCCGCTCTTTGAGAGGAATCTCGTGAGAGGTTTCGCTCAAAGCTAGGTGACACCTAAAGTTTAGATAGACTCTACTGGGGGATAGAAAAATGAATCTTGACATTTAATCTTTCTTGTCTTGCTGGTGAACGCTCTGTTCATTTCGTTTTATCTGATGTGAGAGAGAGAGAGAGAGAGAGAGAGAGAGAGAGAGAGAGAGAGAGAGAGAGAGAGAGAGAGAGAGAGAGAGAGAGAGGTGGAATAGAAATGCCTACCTGTCACTCACCTACCTAATGCTCGTGCGGCATGCGCGGTGTATAGCGGATTCAAGTGAATACCTAGGGACTCGTCTTTTGAGTATCCTAGGGCGGTTAAATTCCAGCCCGTATGGTAGGCCAAACCAGAGTGGGATTCCTATATTTGACAGGAACCTATGAATGACTCACCCATTCTTTTAGGGATTGTCAGAAGTTTTGTTCCGTATGGTGGATCAAACCATGAATATGACTCCTCTCTGCTAGGAACCTATGGATGACGCAACCGTTCTGTAGGGATTGTTGAACGTTTTGATCCGCCAGGGGAATCAGGCAGTGAATAGGACTCCTTTCTGCTAGGAGCCTATGGATGACGCACCCGTTCTGTAGGGATTGTCGAACGTTTTGATCCATCAGGGGGATCAGGCCGTGAATAAGACTCCTTTCTGCTAGGAACCTATGGATAACGCACCCGTTCTATAGGGATTGTCGATCATTTTGATTATTCATTCTTGAGGAATCAACTAGGGCCTATACAAGTGAGATGTGCCTAACTTTTAGGCTTACCAAATGAGCTATTCGGGGCCTAGGGATTACCTAGAACCCTACAGAAAGCTGGTTCTGAAAATTGTCCTTTTGACATGTGAGGTGCCATTCTGGGATCTGGGGACTCCAGGTATCCTGCAGAAAGCTTAAACCTATGAAAACTTTGATAAGATTTTTCTGGGATTTATGGATTACCTGAAATCTCGCAGAAAGACGATTCTGAAGATTGTCTTTTCGACATGGGAGGTGACATTCTGGGATTTGGGGACTCTAGGCATCCTACAGAAAGCTCAAACCTACAAAAACAGAAATCTCACAGAGAGACGATTCCGAAGATTGTCCTTTCGACATGGGAGGTGACATTCTAGGATCTGGGGACTCCAGGTATCCTGCAGAAAGCTCAAACCTACAAAAACTTTGATAAGATTTTTCTGGGATTTAGGGATTACCTGAAATCTCGCAGAAAGACGATTCTGAAGATTGTCTTTTCGGCATGGGAGGTGACATTCTGGGATCTGGGGACTTCAGACATCCTGCAGAAAGCTCAAACCTACAAAAAACTGAAATCTTACAAAGAGACGATTTCGAAGATTTTCATTATAAAGCAAAGTCTACTTCTTGGACCTAGGGCTGCCATGAGTCCCATAGAAGCTTAGATTTGAGAGTTCATTCCTCATTTGAAAAGATATTAGTCCTCTTGAGGTAATGATAATTATAATGTAGGTAAAGGTTCATTTCAACCTGTACAATTATGCAAAATGACTTAGGACGCTGGAGGTTATCCAAAACATCTTAAAGCATGCGAGGATGATCAAGAATCCTTGTGAGGAAAATCCTTGGATCAAATAATTTGAAGTTTCCAATCAAAGCTTGCTTTCAAGCATTCTGTTGGAATGTCTCTGTCAGAAAGGGCTTCTTACCAATTCTTTGACTTGGTCTTTTCACAATAAGAGCACTCAAACTTCCTAATACCCTGTACTTGGGTTTTCGGGGCCGTTCGCAGCGCATACATTTATATCAATCGGGAGGTCTTTACGGGACCGTAATGCTGGGCTTGGACACTGTTTCTGAAGGGGGACTCACTCTTTGAGTCAGGTCTTTTTGAACGAAAAATTTTCTTCATCTGCTCCGGGTTTACAAGTCAAGAACCCTGCAACAATGAGAAAGCAATGGTCTTGCTCGAACTTCTTCGAGCTAAGTTTAAGCATTAAACCCTACGCTAACCCAAATGTTTTAATCAGAAAAGACTTCTCAGGGTTGTAATGCAGGTAGGATTGGGGATCGAAAAATGTTTATTTTTGGCTTAGAATATGTGAAGGGTTTAACATTGGTGATCACTGCACGTTTGATGTCGATCTGGTCCCTTCCGGTTCAAAGAGCGTCTTCAGTCTTCAAAGTGCATTGATAGTCTTCGGAGAGAATTGTCAGTTTTTGGAGTGCACATTTGTCTTTAGAGAACATCTCTCTCGTGTTAAGACGGCGCCAATATCTTGTCTATGCTTTCGTCATTTGAGTGTGGTATAACTTGGGAGTATCTTTCGTAGTCTAGCTCCTATGGTATTTTCTTTTACAACCAGATCTCACTAGTGACCTATACAAAGATATCATGCCATCTTTGGCATTCACAAGATCAAACACATGATTCACTAGTGTACAAATATTTGGATGGGCATTGGCCTTGTTTTTACCAGGCACTTTGCTTTTTCTTAATGCCCAGGATTGGATTTTTCTCTTTTTTTTTTATTTATTGAAATTCCATTTTTTTCTTTTCTTTTGGGAATCAGGATTTTCAAATGAGTGCGATAGATGTACAACTTGAATCTTAGCACTCAAACATTAATATAGGAATTTTTTATAAATCCTATATTTTGAACTCTTTCGCTCTTGAAGTGACGTCGCTTCCGTCTTGGAATATGCAATGATCACCAACGGGTTTATGAAACGAACGTATAGGCTAAACTGGGCTGTGCAAAGGATAAAAGTGTATAGGATAGAGAAACGAATACTTTT
The DNA here is from genome assembly GCA_021437785.1 of Rhodomyrtus psidioides. Taxonomy (NCBI): domain Eukaryota; kingdom Viridiplantae; phylum Streptophyta; class Magnoliopsida; order Myrtales; family Myrtaceae; genus Rhodomyrtus; species Rhodomyrtus psidioides. The sequence continues at coordinate 11,509,098 of JAILYB010000003.1, read as the reverse complement.
CGTCATCTTAAAACACCTGAATTACCATAGAAGTTAAAATGACAAGCAACACACGAAGATTGATGCAAGTCTGAGCAAGAGCATTTCTAACCATTTACCTCCCGATACTACTAGACTTATCTCCAGTTGGCCCCAATGTGGGGTGGTTCTTAACAGGGGGAAAGAATGCAACCACCGTTCAAAGGGTTATCAATGGTCACCTGCAGTGTTTAGGATAAAGAAATGAATGCATCCGTCATCTCAATCTATGTAATTGATGCGAAGGGCCCTTACATCCTCAGATCCAGGCTTTCCTATCCTCACACTTCTCTTATCTCTCGAGTGTATATAGGACGTGTTTGGATTAGGTTTGCCTTCCATCTAGAGGAACATCCCTTCTAGATAGTCTAAGCAAGCTATGTTTTTGGAAAAATCACTTTGTCTTTCTCTAGGCATTTTACTCCACAAGAGATTTTAATGATGCATCATTTGTACTTTGACCATGCTTGGACAACCTCCGGTTCTGACAGATGTGCAATAAATGTCAGGGATTCATTTTTCAAAAACGAGGTTTATTCTTAAGTTCGAGCATGTTACTGTTCATTCTCTTGCTCTTTTCATCGTACAAAGGGTGAGAGACTTTACTGTGCTTTTCCTTTGTTGTCTTCTGTTTTCATCAGGCATTCCTGCATGTAAAATAGAATATACATTTCTGTGAGTGAAAGATGGTTTAGCCTTTGATGGAACAGATACATATCACCCGGTTCTTGATATAGAGGACTCTTCTGTCCAGGGTTCCATTTGAATGAATCAAATTTTGAGTCTGCTTCTTGGAATCCTACAAAACTAAGCACATGCTAGTGTATGCATGGATGCATGATATGCTAATGTAATGACTGTGACAGTCTGATTTTCCTGTCATTTCGAGACCTTTGACTGTAAGGTATCTATCGAAGTATTTTAGTTATATCTTGTTGACACCTGATTTTTTGACCAGGTCTTTTTTAGTTTTATTTTTGAAAAATCACAAAAAATTTATAAAAAGTCAAAAAATTACAAAATCAACTTTGGTGGCCTTGGCCAAGCCCAAGGAACCATTCTTGACCAAAAAATAATTTTTCACATTTTTCATATTTTTTAGTATTTTTGGAAAATAGAAAAATACTTAAAAAATCAAGAAAAATAGCATTTGAGGTCACAAAAATATGGAAAAATATCCAATATTTTTCCTTTTAATCCCTTTTATTTTTGACCTCTCAAAAAAATCAAAATCGGATTCAATTTTAGGTGTTCCTTTATAACCCGTACTATTGAATTTGAAGAAAAAATAACAATTGAGTCTTTTAATTTGCAATTTTGGCATTTTTTAAGATCTTGACATTCAATCTGACTATCCCCTATTTCAATTTAGCCCAATTGTTTGCACAATATGCTCAATTGCACGGATTTGACAAAATTACATACTAAAATTGCATTTTAGTCCTTGAAATTAAGCATAATTGAAATTACTTTCAATTCAAGGGCTATCATTGCAAATTAAACATGCTACCCAATGGATTTCACCATTTTAAATCGATTGGAACAGGTGGTTTGACTCAATTTGATCATTTGCACCCTCAATTACACGATCCCCAATTTCCAATTAAATGAAAATTTGGGGGTTTTGTAGAAATTGATGAAAACTTTTGGGCAAAACCACATTTCTAGATAGAATTCATGCTCTAGATTCGATTTTGAGGTTTAATTGCAAAATTTTCCCATTAATTTGGGATTAATTTGAAAAATCCCGTTCGGAACCGGTTCAGACCGGTCAGACCGCCGGTCAGACCGGTCAAACCGGTCCACTACAGTGTCGTCTTCCCCAAAAGAGCTCGAACAGATGAACAGTGATGGACTGGGTTTCGAACGCCAAATTGAAGGGCAATTCGCGACTAATTGAAAGAGGAATGGTGGGCGTCTTGTTCTTTACCTCAAGACCTACCGATCGAGACCAACTCCGAGACGAATGGCCACCGGAAGAGCTCCGGCAAGGACGGTCAAAACCGGGGTACCTGCGAAAGTCAACAAAGACCAAACACAGCACTAACCCATGCCAAATTCACGCGAAATGAAGCTCGCCACGCAACCAAACAGGGTCGAGTGAAGTGCCCATCAGCACCGACTTCGTTTTGACCACATTGCACGTGATTACACGTGCCAAACAGAATCAGTTGGAGACCCGTTCGGCGACAGAAAATTGAGAAAGCTATATAAGCTAAAGAAGCCTTCGCGAAGAAAAGGAGGTGGATTCAGTTGCAGAGGGGCGAAACTGAATCGAGAGAGAGAGAGAGAACGCGAGAGAGAGCTCGTTCTCCGACCCTCCGTCGTCGAGAACTTGAGTTCGACTGCAAAGCGCTGGTTAGGCCGTCTCCGGCCAAACCGAAGCTGAAGAAGACCGTCAGAAGTTCGCTTTGAGTGCTAGGAAGCGACCGTCATCAACTGCGCAGCCCAAAACCGCCAGAACAGGTAATCCCGAACTTCAAACTCAAGCTCAGGTCTTCAATGGCGGACTTTGATTTTGGCTTCAATCTTTGCAATTCCCGTGTGCTTTTCATCCCTTAGACATTACTGACCATGCTCGCATCTCCATTTTGCATCGACTTTGCTCGCATACCCTGAATCGAGTCCTCCGATTTAGCTTCCATAGCCGATCCTTGCCCAGCCAAATCGGGGCCGAGCGAGCTCAATCGGAGCTCGAGGTAAGTCTTCTGAACCTCCATTGGTGCTATTCTGTGACTGAATTCCTCTAATTTTGACTAAATCGTATGATTGAGCTTCCATGGCCGTGTTCGGTACTTTGTATGATGCTCGTGATTTTGCGAATAAGACGCCACGATCCTTAGATATGTTAAGGTAGAGACGATCGCGAGTCGATTAGAGTTAGTCTCGCACGATTTCATCATGATTCCACCGTAGGATCGTCGCCGGAGATCCTCAGCCGTCCATTCCGCCGGAGTCGCGAGGTTGAAGACGAAGCTGACGTGGCGCAGTCAACCGGTCAAACTCCTAGTTGGCATTCGGCCATTGGTCCACGTGGTGCCGAGTCAGCATGGCCGTTGGGTCTGTTATTTGAATAAAAAAGATCGGACGGTTCAGATAAATCGAACCTAAATTCTAGCGACCGTCCGATTAGTAATTAGGTTTATTCGAAAATGTTTTAAAATCAGAAAATCAAAATAAGCTGAAACGGTGTCGTGTAGGTTAGTGTTCGTGCGACGTCGTTTAGGTTAGTGAGAACCGACGGTTCAGATCGAGTCTCAATTTCTAATCGTGGCCGTAGGACTTAGTAAGTTGATCGAACGGATCAGGTTAAGTCTTCGTTCAATCTGGACCACAAACTTTAGTAATTAGATCCAACGGGTATAGATCAATTACGTGGTTCGGTGGAAACCGTCGGATTAAGTCCGAAAATCCAAAAAAAAAAAAAAGAATGAGACGGCGCCGTTTCGGCGCGAGGCCGGGTCCGGGCTGGGCCGTGGGCCGTGGGCCGGGTCACCCGACCCGGCCCGAATAATATTTTTTAAAATAAAAAAATTCAAAAATGATTTTAAAAAATAAAAATAAAAATCAGAAAAATCCTAGAAAATCCAAAAAAATGTTAGAAAATTCCAGAAAATTCCAAAAAAATGTGGAAAAATATTGGAAAAATCCTAGACATTCCAGAAAGCACCAAAAATCGAGGGTTGACCACAGACAACTGGTCAACCCTATTTTTGGGGTTCCTTATCCAATTTTCCGAAACTTGACGACATTACCCTTTAGGGGTAAGTCGCCTCTTGTGTGCATGCTAGATAAGGCCGATAATGCCAAGGTGAGAATTAGGGTCGATTATACGACCAATTCTTAGGTTTGGGTTTTCGAGTCCCGCCTCTTTTCTCAAAATGACGATTTTGCCCTTTAGTGGGGAAATCGTCTTTCTTGTCTCAATCGAGTTCTGAAAATTGCTTGAAGTTAGGGTTTGGGTCAGGTGGACGACCAACCCTAATATTTGAGATTTTCAGTTCCTCGTCTTTGTCCAAATGACGACTTTACCCCTCCAAGGGTAAAATCACTTGAAAACTCTAGAAAAATCCTGGAAATTCCCGAAAAATAGGAAATGGATTGGATTGATGGCCAATCCTATTTCCATTGTCTTTTGACTTCCCAATTCGTCTAAAATGACAGATTTACCCTTTTAAGGGTAAATTTTCCCCGAATTGTTCAAAATTACGATTCTGCCCCTCATGGGCGAATCATGTCCAAATCACTCCTAAGCCTTGATTGATATTTCTCTAGGCTAATAGGGCCTCATTAGGGATATCATGCTGATTTCATGTGTTTTATCAGCATGTACTGGATCCTTGATTTGCGCACTTATTTCTATTGGTTGTGAGTGATAGGGTAGTATTTCCCATCTGCATGAACTCCTAGATTTAGGATCTGTACCCCACTCATCTGTATGAAATCCTAGGATCAGATAAACCATTCAGCTTAGGTACCGAAAGGGCGTCAACTTTGACAGTTGGCGTAACTAAGTCCCCGAACCCACTTCTCTGGTTTCCGCAGAATCGAATAGATCACTCCCAACTATTCGATAGGGTTTTCCGATCGTACCCTCCATGAAACGATTGGTGGTGACTCCTTGGCATGTACACTCATCACATGTCACTAGACCACACTGAAGGTCGACCACGTATATCCAGCAGTTGCGATTTGGGTAATGGACCTTGGGAGAGGCCCGCGTCCGATCAAGCCAGCGATCAGGCGGCCCATTAGCCCGCTCCCGCCTCCGAGCCTCTGGGAGAGGGTCGCGACAGACTGGCGACTCCGCTGGGGATCGAACCTAAAACCAGAATCTCTGGTTGCTCATTCCAGAGGACTTGAGCCGATTAAAAAGTTGTTTGGTTTATCTGACATTGTTTTCTGCAGATGCTCTCGAAGGTGAGGTACGTACACTAACCATTGTGTTAAATGTTTTTGCAGATTGGAGAAATAAGGGGTGGAGTGATTGTTGACATTTTTTCCTGTAGGTTGGAGTTGGAAATGTATGTTTACTTTATGCATTTACTGAAGCGGTGTTTGATACAAGCTGCTGTGCATGACTTTGCATTGTGATGATCACGACACATCGCACACACTGGCGGTCAAACCCCGACTGCAACCACCCTTAGGATACCTTGGATAGGGAAAGGATGCGAAAAGGATCTTGTGTTTGATGGCACTTGAGACTTTCGTATTCATTCCCGCCTACCATCTGCATTGGCGATATCTAGCCCTCTTGGGTAGGTACCCTTGGGGAGGAATCTGCCTCGTGTGGATCTGGGAGCCTGAGCCGTAGGTTCCTCACCTGACTTTCGGCTTTCTTTTTTAAGAGTATACCCACTTGTCGCATGCGCATGTCCATGGATGGTTGGTATACCTAAAACCACCCATTGATACAGGGGGCATTCCACGTCCCCCAAAGTGTGGTTGGTAAGACATTTATCTCTAAACGTACTTTATTTCCTGCTTCGTGACATGACTCATACATTGCATACATCCATATGCATTCGCATCATGAAGATTACTCGGGTGACTAATGAGAACAACAATGATTATGGGGTAGGATGTCGCTGTTCCCTAAGAGCTCGACGGAGTTGGTGACCTTCGAGTACTTGAGAAAAGTTACTCGCCCCGGACCAAACACGAGGCTACACTTTACTAGATTCGTGTATGGTCGGGAACTGACTGGACGTAAGCTGGGGTATGCTGAGGACTGTCAAACCCGCTACTATGCTGATAACCTCAGATTCAAGCGACAAGCAGACGAAATGATGAAGGATTATCTGGAGATGAAGAGACAACGTCGCAACCAGCTAGCTAGGGAAGCGTACGCCCGCAGGGAGGCTGAATGGCTGGCCAAAGAGGACATACCCATGATTACTTATTGGGGTAGGAAGAGACGCCCTGCGATCAAGACCAAGCCAAGGCGTATCACACTAAAAAAGGTGAAACCCGAGAAGGCTCCCGAAGTCATCGTACCCTGGACTAGAAAGTGGCCGGAGGAACTACAACCTCTCGACCAAACCACTGAAGATAACTCCCCTACCCTAGATTAAAGGAGAATTTCTGACCGACTGTCATTTGGGTAGACTTCTGAAGGAAGAGTGATCTAGACCCTCACGTTCCATTGTCTTTTATGGCTTTCTTGTTTGAAAAACCTTTCTTTACCGTTCTTCTATTAGACATCTTGATTGTAATAAGAGTACATCCCACTTTGTTCCTTTGATGTGTTGACCAATGGAACGTGACATTGCTGTTCCCTTTAGTCACTGAGTAAACCTGACTAAATTGCATAATTCACTTCCCTGAAATGCAAATTAGGCTTTGAGTCAGGCTTTCAAGACCTGAAAAAGGATCCTAATCTCCATTTCTTCAAATTGAACTATGCAATCAAGTTAGCTCATGCATGCTTCATGACATCTGCATATTCATACATTTAAAGTAATTTCTGGCGATTGACCTTTTAAAATCATTTGCATATTTTAGACTTGATGGGAAAGAATGATATTCAAGTGTTCAAGATCCCCCGAGCTGAACTCCAATCATGGTGGGATGGCATGGGCGAAGCCAGCCAGAAGTATGCGGAGTCACGACTAGGATACCTACTGGACCTACTGAAGATTGAGTGCCCACCTGCCTTTATTCAAGCCATGGCGCTCTACTGGGATCCTACCACCGCTACATTTTGCATGGAAGGATTAGAGATCACTCCCACTATCGAGGAATACAACGCTGTCATCGGAGTTGAATTCACCCCTACGCTCGTCCGACCCCCTATAGGACTTGAACCTCTAAGTCAGGTAGCTGAATTCCTTGACACAAACCTAAATGAAGTCAAAGTAGATGCGAAAAGCAATTCTGGAAGAGTTTCCCTATCCTTCCTTATAGACCGATTTTCCCGCCTTCCTGCTTCTAAAGGAACCAAATCTGGTAGAGCCTTTATCTTGGCATTCTTTGGCTTTGTGCTATTCCCAATCTCAACTGTCACCTTCGACCCTATCATGGCTATAGTAGCTAGGCAAGTCTGTTGTGGGTGGGATTACTCAAACATCCTCCTTGCCGAAACCTTCCTCTCCCTAAATCGTTTCAAGAAAAGCAAAAAGGGAATCTTTAGAGCTTCTAGTGATCTGCTGTATCTGTGGTTCACATCCCATATCAGACAATTCCACATCCGCATGGGTTTCACTGAAATCAGCCCCAATGCACACCCTCTTAAAACATTTGCTAGAACCCATACACGTGTTCCTAAGTTTAACTTTGTAGAATGGAAGAACTTCCTCAAAGTCCTAAAACCTGAGCAACTCCGATGGCGGCTAAGGTTGCCGACGTTGAGCAAAGTCAGATTGACCTGCGATGACGGGAATCCAGTTCCCTTGCTAGGATTCACAGGCGCTACTGCATACTACCCAAGGAGGGTGATTCGGCAGTTTGGGGCACTACAAGAGATTCCTTCTTCACCGCGACCTTGTGTCTTTTCCTTTGACTTACCAAGCCAGACCCTCACGGAGGAGGAGAAGAAACAACTTGAAGCCAAGGTGGCATCCATCATACTCTCCTTGAAGAATTCCCAGGCTGAAGAAATAAGTTGGCCAAAAGACATGACTCGAGAAGAAAACACTCATAGAGCCACCACAGAATACATTCAACATTTCAAAGCGATCCGACGAAGCCTTGTCGAGCCCTACATACCTGAATACATCGTGCCATACGTACCTGGAATAGAGCCCTACATACCCGAAGACATAGGGCCACTGTCGTGTTCAGAAGACGAGGAGCCCCAAGCTGAAGAGGGGAATCTATACTGGGGTGATGAGGATACCTTAGACCTCAAACGTCCTAGACTTGAATAGGCTATTCCGTCAAGTGTAAAATAAGCAAGCATTGTGATGCCTTCTCATACATTCTAATTTCTGTGGAATACTATCTTGGACACATGAGTATGAATGTGAACATGTTTTGCAAATGCATAAAAAACTATCGTCAGAAATTACGCTTCTTTTAATTCCATGAGTTCTTGTCGGGAAATGATTAAAAGAACTACTTACATGAGGCTAAGGCTTACAAAGTAGCCCTTTTTCTCATCTACTGGCAAGAAGCATGCAACTGAAAGAATTAACTGCTTCTTTTTGCTAAAATGAAAGAAGTACTCACCAGAGATCTTTTTAAATAGGTACACTCTCATCACGGAATTGCCAACGCATCGTTTCCGTACCCGCCTAAAGACGAGAATGGAACAGCAGGAATTGACTCCGCGCGTAGGCATGTTGGAATCTCAGATGACTGCCCTGGCAACTATGATGGCTGACATTAAGGCCATGCTGGAGACCAACCAAGCTAGACAGACAACCGCCCACAATCAGAACAACTCAGGCCCTTCCATGGTACCTGATGTAACAGATAAAGAAGCAACCAGGGATACCCAACATACAGAGGAAGACGTTCATGAACCAAATAGTCGGGCACAACAAAAAGCCTCGCCTGTTGTCATCAACCTTGAAAAGGAGGAGAAGGGAAAACAAACTGTGAAGACAGAGGCAGAGGCTAAGAGATTGGCCAAGATCGAAGAATGCCTGAGCAGTCAAGGCTATGAGCTGGCCCGCTTCGACAAAATATCTCCTTTTGCTAAAATAGAGACTCCTCCTGACTATAGGGAGCCAGAGTTCGTGAGAAAATACAACGGGACAGGCTGTCCCCGTGCCCACCTCAAGTACTACCTGCGCAAGATGGCGCACTACTCGGATTACATTTCGTTGTTGATGAACACATTCCAAGAGAGTTTGGCTGGCGCCGCTCTGGCTTGGTTTATTGAGCTAGACTTAGAGGATTATGACGGATGGGAGGACCTTGCAGAAGACTTCCTCAGGCAGTACAAATTTAACACGGCTACAGCCCCAACAAGAGAAGACCTCCTACGAACTTCAAAAGCGAGGGGCGAATCGATCAGGACATATGCTCAGAGGTGGCGAGCCTTGGCTACCCAAGTAAAGCCTTCAATTCCAGCAGAGGAGCTGATCGACTTATTCCTAAAAGCACTCCCCTACGAGTACTTTGACAGACTGAACACTTCTGGATGTCAGACATTCGCACACCTGATTAAGGTTGCTGAGAGGCTGGAATGGGCCTTGAAAGAAAGAAGGCCTCAGGAAGCTCCTACTAGGAAGCAGTATCCTCTGAGGAAGGAAAGAGAAGCCGGACTGGACATAACATTTATACCAGATCCCCACAAGTTAAAGCCATTTGGCAATTCTAATCAGGCCAAAGGCGGATCATCCTGGTCAGCGCCAAAGGTACAAGAGCCTAGAAGAAAGCAACCCCAGAGACAATTCTCTCAGCTCCCGAGACCTTTATCCAAGCTACTCCCGATGCTGCTGGAGCAACACTTGGTGGCAAAAGAACCACCTAGGGCAAACCCCGCAAGATATCCTGGCTTTGATGAGAGCCAGACCTGTGCCTACCATATGGGCGAAAGAGGGCATAATGTGGATAACTGCTATGTCCTGAAGCTGAAAGTGCAAGCCCTAATTGATAGTCAGATTTTGAAATTTGACAATGCAGCCCCAAATGTGCAAGAAAATCCGTTGCCAGATCACCGAACAGTAGGGGCAATATTCACTGAAGAAGAAGAGGACTACCTTAAACTGAAGATAGATGTGCCTAAGCTGGACACCCTGCTAACAATCGCTTCATCATACCCAAAAGAAGGGGAGATATCAACCGACCAAAAGAAGTTGTGTATCGACAAGATGAAGAGCTTGGGGATAGTGTCCGATATCACTGATGAAGAATTTGAAGGGATCGAAGCATCTCTATCTTTGAAAAGAAACCACTTCTTGATCACAGCTGGGCAGAGTAACACCTGTGGTACCTCACATGAGAACTTGGTAAGCAGCCTGGGGCCAGCTACTCAGTCAGAGGAAGAATTTGAAGAAGACGAAATAGAAGCCAGAAGGAGAAGTCTAGCAGACCTCAAGTTTATGGCTGACGCACTTGGGAAGAGCGAAATTATAGACAACCTGGGTCAAGATTCTGGAGGATACAATTTCAAGGTGAAATATTCGGCCCCTCCCAGCTTTTATCAGAAGATTGAAGACATCATACCGGACGGATGGGGAGGTATGGATGATCTCTCTCAACCAGAAACCTCAAACGGTATGGAAGAACTCGACAACGCCATATTGATGATCGAAGTAGCCATGGCCGTGGTGATCAGATTGCATGAGCTGGATAGCCTGAGCAAGATGGAAGATTGCCCAGTGAGGCCTGTCGTAATTCAATTGCCTCAGGAGGAAGAAAGCAACACGTCAGGGCCAGAGATACCTCATCAGACAACTGTAACGATAAAAGTCCCCCAGTAGAAGAGTATGATCCCAAAGCTGTTCATTGGGACTATGGGACCACACAAGTAGATGCAATAATGAGGTCTGGAAGATTTTATGCCCCCAGAGAGGGTGAATCTGAAAAAAAAGATGTCTCAAAGGAAGATGCCGAAAAGCTCGTATCGATCATCAAAACCAGTGAGTTTGAAGTGATAGAGCAGCTGAGGAAGATGCCCGCTCAGATATCCCTGCTAGACCTATTCATCAATTCAGAGAAGCACAAGGACGCACTATTGAAGGTACTCAATGAAGTACATGTCCCTGAAACAATTAATGAGGTCCAACTAGGGGACTTTGTAGGGGCAATTCTCTTAAAAGACCAATTGAGCTTCTCTGACGAGGACTTCCCCATGGAAGGAAGATGGCACAACAAAGCTTTATACATCTCTGCCCAACGTAACGGCAAAAGAGTGGCACACGTATTGATCGATAATGGATCAGCCTTTAACATCTGTCCTTTGGCTACCATAAGGAGGCTGGGAATCAATGAAGAGATGGTCAAGGCATCCAAGACAGCTGTAAGAGCATTCGACGGCATGAGGAAGACTGTAGAAGGAGAGATCGAGCTTGACGTATTCATCAGCCCGACGAAGTTCTCTATAAACTTTCAAGTAATGGATCTGCCCAGTGCATTTGGATTCCTGCTAGGAAGACCTTGGATCCATACAGCAGGAGCTGTCCCTTCGAGCCTGCACCAAAAAGTACGTTTCGTTGTAAATGGGAAGGTGATTACCGTACATGGGGAAGTCGACCTCCAGGCATACCAGAACAGTGCCATTCCCTATATTGAGCCTGAAGAGAAAACTGAAGCGAGCTATCACTCTCTAGAGTTGGTAGCAACAGTTCATACCCCAGTAGGGTCGAAGTTGAGAACTCCTTACATCTCAGAAGCCAGTCTTCTACCAGCTAAGATGCTGCTGGCATACGGGTTCAATCCTGAAAAAGGCCTAGGCAAACATAATCAGGGTATAAATGCCCCGCTACAGTTGAAGGCTAATCCACATAAAATGGGCTTGGGGTACCAGAAGTATCCCATGAATGATTCTGTCCCGAAAGCAACAGGCCGAGGCCGAGGCAAAAGCCTGGGACGCCGTGGAGGCGAAAACAGCCCGAATAGCTCATTCATCGGTTCTCCAACCTGGAAGGGAAGGTCTCGAATGTTCAAGAATCCCTTAAATACCTACTTCGACCAGAACTCCAAATGGCTATCTGAAGAGGGTATCACTTCGCCGATGGAACCAGATCTGACAAATCCTTTTCTCGAAGATGACTCTGTGAATGTCATCATGGAGTGGTTGGACAGTGAAGCCACTTCTTCTGAGTAAATAGACTCTTCCTTCATCTTTAAATACTGTGTTTAGAACTTTCTGCATTTCACTGTATTTTCTTTCCTTATTGAACGCATAAGAAAACGCCTTTGGATCTCCGGCCGTTGGTCCAAATAGCACATCTTGTAACGCGGCCCATTTCGCATTCAATAAAACCACGCATGTTTTGTTAAGGACATATGGAACCACGAATCAGCCCGATGATGATAATGGTCTTCCATATAGAAGCTTGAGGCCTGATTTGCCATATGATTCCTAATCTTCAAAAGATTTTCAAGGGGCCGGGATATCCAATGACATGAGGATTAGTCCCATCTGTACCTACATCTATTTCGAAATTTTTTTTCAAAAAAGACTTTACATAAGCATGCATGTCATTTTTACTGAGCACAAACTAACCATACTCATGACATTTCAGGCATATCATCTCAAACATGCATACCAGGTTGTTACAAAATTCGGATCCCTCCATTAACCACTCCTATAACATTGAGGAAGATGAAGACGAGGATTACGCGTCTATCCGTAGGGATTGGAACACCTTTGAAGAGTCAAAGCCTCCTACCTCAGAAGAACCAATTGTCATTAATTTGGGAGACACCGTGAACGTCAAAGAGGTCAAGATCGGCGGACACCTATCCCGTGATGAAAGGCTCGAGTTCACCAAGCTACTAAAGGAATATCAAGACATCTTCGCATGGTCTTACGCGGATATGCCAGGCCTTGATCCTAAGATTGTGGAACATGCATTGCCCACGGATCCTGGCATCAAACCTGTCAAACATGGCAGTAGACGGATGAAAGCCGAGTTAGAAGACAAGATTAAGGAAGAAGTCATGAAACTCCTTAGGGTAGGCTTCATTGAAGCTATCCCATATTCATACTGGGTTGCAAATATAGTCCCCGTCATGAAGAAAGACGGAAAAGTTCGGATCTGCGTAGATTACCGAGATCTGAATAGAGCAAGCCCAAAAGATGATTTTCCACTCCCCCACATTGATGTATTGGTGGATAGTACGGCGGGTTATGAATTATTCTCATTCATGGATGGATTCTCGGGATACAACCAAATCTTCATGAAACAAGAAGACAAACCCAAGACTGCATTTACCACACCATGGGGAAATTTTTGCTACAAAGTCATGCCCTTTGGATTGAAAAACGCCGGGGCTACCTACCAGAAGGCTATGGTCACGTTATTCCATGACATGATCCACAAAGAGATTGAAGTATATGTTGATGACATGATCGCTAAATCCAAAAAAGGACAAGAACACATACAGGTATTAAGGAAGCTGTTTGAGCGCCTGCGCAAATACAAGTTAAAGCTGAACCCTAACAAATGCGTGTTTGGGGCAAGATCCGGGAAACTCCTTGGGTTCATAGTCAGCAACAAGGGCATTGAGATTGATCCCTCAAAAATCCAGGCCATCCACGATTTATCAACTCCATCCACAGTAAAAGAAGTGAGAAGCCTTCTAGGGAGATTGAACTATATTGCCAGGTTCATCAATCAGCTGTCTGATGTGGCTAAGCCTATCTTCAAATTGCTTAAGAAAGGCGCGAAAATAACGTGGGACACCGAGTGCAGCAAGGCATTCCAAATGATCAAAAACTATTTGATCACACCACCAGTGCTTGTGCCACCAATTCCCGGTCACCCATTGACCTTATACCTGACCATACGACAAGAGTCCTTGGGAGCCTTACTTGCCCAGACAAGCCCGATAGATGGAAAAGAGAGGGCCATTTATTACCTGAGTAAGAAATTCACGCCATCTGAAGCAAAATATATACCAGTTGAAAGGGCCTGCGTAGCAACAGTATGGGTACTACGAAGACTAAGGCAGTATACCCTACATCATCACATTCAGCTCATAACAGAGAACGACCCCGTCAAATACCTCCTAGAGAAACCCGTTTTAATTGGGAAACTGGCAAAATGGCAAGTAATGTTGTCTGAATTTGACATTAAATGTTCTCCGCAGAAGTCGGTAAAAGGAAGAGCTATAGCGGACATGCTGGCAGAAAACCCATCGAGCACTGAATCCCCTGAAGTAACGAACACAGAAGGCCGAATTCTGAACTTAGCAGAGGATAAGTGGATCATGTATTTCGATGGTGCTGTTAACCTATCAGGGGCAGGCACTGGGGCAGTACTGATATCCCCAGATGGTCAACATTACCCTGTCGCGGCAAAGATAACTTTCCCTTGTACCAACAATATTTCAGAATATGAGGCGTGCATTCTGGGTCTACGACTGGCCCTTGCTATGGAGATACCTAGGTTACAAGTCTTTGGAGACTCCATGCTCATTATTCTACAGACACAAGGGGAGTGGAAGACGAAAGATGCAAAACTCATCCCCTACCATGAATACCTTGAAGAATTGATACTCAAGTTTGAAGAAGTGTCATTCGAGTACCTATCAAGGTCTCACAACCAATTCGCAGATGCATTAGCCACCCTAGCCTCGATGTTACAAACGATTGAAGGGTTGGATATAGAACCTCTGAGGATCGGCATTGTTGAAAAGCCAGCTTATTGCATGCTAATCGAAGAGGAATGTGATGGAGAGCCATGGTACTATGACATCAAGAATTACCTCTTGAAAAGGGAATTCCCTGAAGGATGCCAGTCAGGAGACCGAAAATACATAACCAAGATGGCCAGCAAGTTCTTCCTCAATGGACAAATTCTATACAAGAGATCGTTCGATTCCACTCTACTGAGATGCGTAGATGCCAAAGAAGCAAATATTCTCATGAAAGAGATTCATGAAGGTGCGTGTGGGCCTCACATGAACGGCCACCTCCTTGCCCGGAAGATCATGCGGCTAGGTTATTATTGGATGACCATCGAATCAGACTGCTGTCAGCACGTCCGGTCATGCCACCAATGCCAAATTTATGGGGATAAGATTAACGCACCCCCGAACGAACTACACCAAATGTCTGAAGTTTGGCCTTTCGCTATGTGGGGGATAGACATGATAGGGCCTATTAATCCTATGGCTTCGAATGGTCATCGCTTCATCTTGGTAGCGATTGATTACTTCACCAAATGGGTAGAAGCCAGCTCTTACAAGAATGTCACTGCAAGAAATGTGGCAAGATTTGTCAAAAGAGATATCATATCCCGGTATGGTACCCCTCAAGCGATCATCACAGATAACGGGTCAAACCTAAACAACAAGATTGTCGATGGTCTGCTGGATCATTTTAGCATTCGACATCTGAATTCATCTCCTTACCGCCCACAGATGAATGGGGCAGTGGAAGCCGCCAATAAAAACATCAAGAGAATCTTGGCTAAAACAGCAGAAAACTACAGGGATTGGCACGAAAGGCTGCCCTTCGCCTTGATGGCTTACCGAACGTCGATCAGGACTTCTACAGGTGCAACTCCCTATAGTTTGGTATATGGGACGGAAGCAGTTCTACCAGTTGAAGTTAAGATTCCCTCTTTGAGAATCTTATCCGAAGATAAACTCTCCGAGTCAGAGTATTTCAAGCACAGATATGAACAGCTGAACTTAATAGATGAGAAACGTCTTAAAGCCATTTGCCATGGGCAAACTTACCAGAAGAGAGTAGCCAGGGCGTTCAATCGAAAGGTCAAGACCAGAAACTTCGAAGTAAATGACTTGGTAATTAGGAAAGTTTTGCCAAGTACTACCCACCCAGGGGGAAAATTCACTCCAAATTACGAAGGCCCCTACATTGTTAAGAAGATCCTCACAGGAGGAGCATTAATTCTTGTAAACTCCGAGGGAGAAGAATTGGGGCACCCTGTGAATTCAGATGCTGTGAAGAAATATTACCCTTGAAATAAAATCAGATTCTGGTCATATGCCCTGCCTCGAATTGAGCCTACTCTTCATGATAGTCTTTGCATAAGCATGTCACGCATCTATGCATACATTAGCATGTGTTCAATATTGCAGGATCCAAGGAAGCAGGGTCGCGATAAGTTGGAACGCATGATCAAGGAGACCTAACGTCATGGTGGTCAGGTGCACGTCTTCTTCTCCAAAGACTGAGAATTTCAAGAAATTTTAGAACAACTTAACCATCTTGTGTTGTTAAGAAAAATGCATATTTTCGCGAATCTATCCACTTCCATAGGAATGCATGATCAAGGGTAAGGTGTATCGTTCTAATTTTCTGAAATTCGAGAGCATACACTGACATATTCCTTTTATGTTTTTCAGGAATCCCTAGCCGCGCTGGGCAGGTAAGTATTCCTTCCCTAATCTTTTAGGTTTACAAGACTGTCGGAATCCTTATTGATAGAATTTGAAGGCTTCTTGGAATCTAGCATATATTCAAATCTCATGTCTAGAAAGACGCAAAATTCTCATAGTCATGTCATTGGCATTCATGTTTAAACTTGGAGGTTATCCGAACATGATTGAAATATGCATTGTGCATCATAAATCCCCTTGGAGGGTCAGTTTTGGAGAAAGCAAAATGAACTCTTCCAAACAAAAGTTGTTTAAATCATTCAAAAGGGTGTTTCCTCAGACAAGGGGCAAGCCTGATCCAAACACATCCCATACACACTTAAGAGATAAGTGGAATGGTAAGGATAGCGAGACCTTAACCTACGGACGTAAGGGTTATTCGCGGTGATTACATGGATTGAGACGACGGAGGCATTCGTTTCTCTATCATAAACACTACAGGTGACCATTGATAACCATTTGAACGACGATTTTATTCTATACCCCTGTCAAGAACCACCCCACAGTGGGGCAAACTGGAGGTACGTCCAGAGGTATCAGGAGGTAAATGGTTAGAAGTTCTCTTGCTCAGACTTGCATCAATCTTCGTGTGTTGCTTGTCATTTTAACTTCTATGGTAATTCAGGTGCTTTAGGATGACGAAAAGCATTCGTTTCTCTATCCTACACACTTTTACCCTTTGTACAGCCCAGTTGAGCCTATACATTCATTTTACAAACCCGTTGGTGATCATTGCATATTCCAAGACGGAAGCGACGTCCCTTCAAGAGCGGAAGAGTTCAAAACACAGGATTTGCGAAAAATTCCTAGATTAATGTTGGAGTGCTGAGATTCAAGTTGTACATCTGGCACACGCATTTGAAAATTCTGATCCCCAAAAGAAAAAACAATGTGGGATCTCGACAAAAGATGAGAAAAAGAAAAGAAAGACAAAAATTCAATCCTGGGCATCAAGAAAAAGCAAAGTGCCTGGTAAAAGCAAGGCCAATGCCGTCCAAATACTTGTACACTTGTGAATCATGTGTTTGATTTTGTAAATGCCAAAAGATGGCATGATACCTTTGTTTAGGTCACTAGTGAGATCTGATTATAAAAAAATCCCAAGGGAGCTGGACAGCAAAGGATACTCCCAGATTATGTCACATTTAGATGACAAAAGCATAGACAAGGTATTGACGCCGTCTTGACATGAGAGAGACGTTCTCTAAAGACAAATATGCACTTCAAAGACTAAAGACGCTCTTTGGATGAGAAGGGACAAGATCGGCGGCAAACCTGCAGTGATCACCAATGTTAGACCCTTCGCATATTCTAAGCCAAAAACAAGCCTTTTTTGGTCCCCAATCCTACCTACGTTACAACCCTGAAAAGCCTTTTATGATTAAGGCACTTGGATTGACATAGGGTTTAATGTCTAAGCTTAGCTCGAAGAAGTTCGAGCAAGATTATTTCTTTCTCATTTCGCAGGTTTCTTGACTTGTAAACCTGGAGCAGACGTTGAAGACTTCTCTTCGAAAGCCTTGACTTGCACGTAAGTCCCCCTTTGAAAACCGTTGACCAAGCCCAACATTACGGTCCCTTGGAAGTCCTCCTGATCGATCGAGGTGTATTCACTGCGAATGATCCTGAACCCTGGGCGCAGGTTTGATAGGAAGTTCGAGTGCATTCTTGGTAAAAGACCATTACCTCAAAACGGTGAGAAGTCCTCTTTGATGAGAATACTCCGTTGGACGTTTTAACCAAACTCTTTTGGTAATTTCAGATTGTTTGATTCAAACTTTCCCTGCAAGGAACTTTTGATCACTCCCGTATGTTGCAAGGTGTTTTGGGTAACCTCCAACCTCGTAATATATTCACTGAAATTTTTTCATGACTATGATATAAGTCATAAAGTGCTGTCAGTCTGACATCACATATCACTTAAAGACCATTGATGTGCCTTTGGTAAGAAAATTTTCAGGTTGGAGCTTTTGCAAGATTCTTGATGACTTCAGCTCCCAGAATGGCTTGCAGCACTCTTGGTAAGAAACAATTTACATGTCTAAACTTCTGCAGAATTCCTGGCAATCCCAGATCTCAGAATAACACAACCTCTCTTGGTAAGAAAGAGTTTACATGTTCAAGCTTCTGTAGGACCCTTGGTATCCCCAGACCTCAGAATGCTACTTCTTTTGTGAAGAATATATTCCAAGTTTAAACTTCTGCAGGACCCCTGGTAACCCCAGGTCTCAGAATGACACATTTCTCTAAGAAGGAGAGTTTATATGCCTAAGCTTCTGACAGATTCTTGGTAACCTCAGATTCTAGAATGCTACTGTTCTTGGTTAAACTTCTATAGGAATCATGGTAGCCCCAGATTCTAGAAGGATGCCTTGCTCTGTGAAGAAGAGCTTTCAAGTTTATTTTCCTGCAAGATCCCTGGTAATTCCATATCTTAGGAAAACATATTCTTATGAACAATTTTGCAGGTTTGATCTTTCTGCAGGATACCTGGAGCTCCCAGATCCCAGAATGTCACCTCCAATGTCAAAAGGACAATCACCGAAATCATCCCTCTGTGAGATTTCAAATTTATAGGATACCTGGAGCTCCCAGGTCCCAGAATGTCACCTTCAATGTCGAAAGGACAATTTTCAAAATCAGCTTTCTGTGAGGTTCTAGGTAACCCCTAAACCCAGAATAGCCCATTTGGTAAAGCCTCAAGGTCAGGCACACCTCATTTGTATAAATCCTAGTTAATTCATTAGAATATAGGATCAAAATGTTCGACAATCCCTAAAAGACTGGGTGCGTCATCCATAGGTTCCTAGCAGAGAGGAGTCCTATTCTCGGCCTGATCCCCCTGAAGGATCAAAATGTTCGACAATCCCTAAGAGACTGGGTGCGTCATCCATAGGTTCCTAGCAGAAAGGAGTCCTATTCATGGTCTGATCCACCATACGGATCAAAACCCCTGACAATCCCTAAGAGGCTGGGTGCGTCATCCATAGGTTCCTAACAGAAAGGAGTCCTATTCATGGTCTGATCCACCATACGGATCAAAACCCCGACAATCCCTAAGAGACTGGGTGCGTCATTCACAGATTCCTGTCAAGTATAGGAATCCCATTCTGGTACGGCCTACCATACAGGCTAGAGTTTAATCGCCCTAGGATACTCAAAAGACGAGTCCCTAGGTATTCACTAGAACCCGCTATACACCGCGCAGGCCACACGAGCATCAGGCAGGCGATCAACAGGTAAGTAACAGGTGGGTCTCTCTACTTTCTCTCTCACGTCAGCAAAAAAAAAAAAAAAAAAACGAAAAAAAAAACGAAGAGCAAAGCCTTCACCAGTGGGACAAGAAAGATTGAGTGTCAAAATTCGTTTTTCTTTTCCCCAGTCGAGTCGGTCTAGACTCAGGTGTCACCTGTCTTTGAGCGAAACCTCTCACGAGATTCCTCTCAAAGAGGGGCAGCTGTTGACACCTGATTTTTTGACTAGGTCTTTTTCAGTTTTATTTTTGAAAAATCACAAAACATTTATAAAAAGTCAAAAAATTACAAAATCAACTTTGGTGGCCTTGGCCAAGCCCAAGGAACCATTCTTGACCAAAAAATAATTTTTCACATTTTTCATATTTTTTAGTATTTTTGGAAAATAGAAAAATACTTAAAAAATCAAGAAAAATAGCATTTGAGGTCACAAAAATATGGAAAAATATCCAATATTTTTCCTTTTAATCCCTTTTATTTTTGACCTCTCAAAAAAATCAAAATCGGATTCAATTTTAGGTGTTCCTTTATAACCCGTACTATTGAATTTGAAGAAAAAATAACAATTGAGTCTTTTAATTTGCAATTTTGGCATTTTTTAAGATCTTGACATTCAATCTGACTATCCCCTATTTCAATTTAGCCCAATTGTTTGCACAATATGCTCAATTGCACGGATTTGACAAAATTACATACTAAAATTGCATTTTAGTCCTTGAAATTAAGCATAATTGAAATTACTTTCAATTCAAGGGCTATCATTGCAAATTAAACATGCTACCCAATGGATTTCACCATTTTAAATCGATTGAAACAGGTGGTTTGACTCAATTTGATCATTTGCACCCTCAATTACACGATCCCCAATTTCCAATTAAATGAAAATTTGGGGGTTTTGTAGAAATTGATGAAAACTTTTGGGCAAAACCACATTTCTAGATAGAATTCATGCTCTAGATTCGATTTTGAGGTTTAATTGCAAACTTTTCCCATTAATTTGGGATTAATTTGAAAAATCCCGTTCGGAACCGGTTCAGACCGGTCAGACCGCCGGTCAGACCGGTCAAACCGGTCCGCTACAGTGTCGTCTTCCCCAAAAGAGCTCGAACAGATGAACAGTGATGGACTGAGTTTCGAACGCCAAATTGAAGGGCAATTCGCGACTAATTGAAAGAGGAATGGTGGGCGTCTTGTTCTTTACCTCAAGACCTACCGATCGAGACCAACTCCGAGACAAATGGCCACCGGAAGAGCTCCGGCAAGGACGGTCAAAACCGGGGTACCTGCGAAAGTCAACAAAGACCAAACACAGCACTAACCCATGCCAAATTCACGCGAAATGAAGCTCGCCACGCAACCAAACAGGGTCGAGTGAAGTGCCCATCAGCCCCGACTTCGTTTTGACCACATTGCACGTGATTACACGTGCCAAACAGAATCAGTTGGAGACCCGTTCGGCGACAGAAAATTAAGAAAGCTATATAAGCTAAAGAAGCCTTCGCGAAGAAAAGGAGGTGGATTCAGTTGCAGAGGGGCGAAACTGAATCGAGAGAGAGAGAGAGAACGCGAGAGAGAGCTCGTTCTCCGACCCTCCGTTGTCGAGAACTTGAGTTCGACTGCAAAGCGCTGGTTAGGCCGTCTCCGGCCAAACCGAAGCTGAAGAAGACCGTCAGAAGTTCGCTTTGAGTGCTAGGAAGCGACCGCCATCAACCGCGCAGCCCAAAACCGCCAGAACAGGTAATCCCGAACTTCAAACTCAAGCTCAGGTCTTCAATGGCGGACTTTGATTTTGGCTTCAATCTTTGCAATTCCCGTGTGCTTTTCATCCCTTAGACATTACTGACCATGCTCGCATCTCCATTTTGCATCGACTTTGCTCGCATACCCTGAATCGAGTCCTCCGATTTAGCCTCCATAGCCGATCCTTGCCCAGCCAAATCGGGGCCGAGCGAGCTCAATCGGAGCTCGAGGTAAGTCTTCTGAACCTCCATTGGTGCTATTCTGTGACTGAATTCCTCTAATTTTGACTAAATCGTATGATTGAGCTTCCATGGCCGTGTTCGGTACTTTGTATGATGCTCGTGATTTTGCGAATAAGACGCCACGATCCTTAGATATGTTAAGGTAGAGACGATCGCGAGTCGATTAGAGTTAGTCTCGCACGATTTCATCATGATTCCACCGTAGGATCGTCGCCGGAGATCCTCAGCCGTCCATTCCGCCGGAGTCGCGAGGTTGAAGACGAAGCTGACGTGGCGCAGTCAACCGGTCAAACTCCTAGTTGGCATTCGGCCATTGGTCCACGTGGTGCCGAGTCAGCATGGCCGTTGGGTCTGTTATTTGAATAAAAAAGATAGGACGGTTCAGATAAATCGAACCTAAATTCTAGCGACCGTCCGATTAGTAATTAGGTTTATCCGAAAATGTTTTAAAATCAGAAAATCAAAATAAGCTGAAACGGTGTCGTGTAGGTTAGTGTTCGTGCGACGTCGTTTAGGTTAGTGAGAACCGACGGTTCAGATCGAGTCTCAATTTCTAATCGTGGCCGTAGGACTTAGTAAGTTGATCGAACGGATCAGGTTAAGTCTTCGTTCAATCTGGACCGCAAACTTTAGTAATTAGATCCAACGGGTATAGATCAATTACGTGGTTCGGTGGAGACCGTCGGATTAAGTCCGAAAATCCAAAAAAAAAAAAAAAGAATGAGATGGCGCCGTTTCGGCGCGAGGCCGGGTCCGGGCTGGGCCGTGGGCCGGGTCACCCGACCCGGCCCGAATAATATTTTTTAAAATAAAAAAATTCAAAAATGATTTTAAAAAATAAAAAAAAATTAGGAAAATCCTAGAAAATCCAAAAAAATGTTAGAAAATTCCAGAAAATTCCAAAAAAATGTGGAAAAGTATTGGAAAAATCCTAGACATTCCAGAAAGCACCAAAAATCGAGGGTTGACCACAGACAACTGGTCAACCCTATTTTTGGGGTTCCTTATCCAATTTTCCAAAACTTGACGACATTACCCTTTAGGGGTAAGTCGCCTCTTGTGTGCATGCTAGATAAGGCCGATAATGCCAAGGTGAGAATTAGGGTCGATTAGACGACCAATTCTTAGGTTTGGGTTTTCGAGTCCTGCCTCTTTTCTCAAAATGACGATTTTGCCCTTTAGTGGGGAAATCGTCTTTCTTGTCTCAATCGAGTTCTGAAAATTGCTTGAAGTTAGGGTTTGGGTCAGGTGGACGACCAACCCTAATATTTGAGATTTTCAGTTCCTCGTCTTTGTCCAAATGACGACTTTACCCCTCCAAGGGTAAAATCACTTGAAAACTCTAGAAAAATCCTGGAAATTCCCGAAAAATAGGAAATGGATTGGATTGATGGCCAATCCTATTTCCATTGTCTTTTGACTTCCCAATTCGTCTAAAATGACAGATTTACCCTTTTAAGGGTAAATTTTCCCCGAATTGTTCAAAATTACGATTCTGCCCCTCATGGGCGAATCATGTCCAAATCACTCCTAAGCCTTGATTGATATTTCTCTAGGCTAATAGGGCCTCATTAGGGATATCATGCTGATTTCATGTGTTTTATCCGCATGTACTGGATCCTTGATTTGCGCACTTATTTCTATTGGTTGTGAGTGATAGGGTAGTATTTCCCATCTGCATGAACTCCTAGATTTAGGATCTGTACCCCACTCATCTGTATGAAATCCTAGGATCAGATAAACCATTCAGCTTAGGTACCGAAAGGGCGTCAACTTTGACAGTTGGCGTAACTAAGTCCCCGAACCCACTTCTCTGGTTTCCGCAGAATCGAATAGATCACTCCCAACTATTCGATAGGGTTTTCCGATCGTACCCTCCATGAAACGATTGGTGGTGACTCCTTGGCATGTACACTCATCACATGTCACTAGACCACACTGAAGGTCGACCACGTATATCCAGCAGTTGCGATTTGGGTAATGGACCTTGGGAGAGGCCCGCGTCCGATCAAGCCAGCGATCAGGCGGCCCATTAGCCCGCTCCCGCCTCCGAGCCTCCGGGAGAGGGTCGCGACATATCTCGCTCTGACCTGATCAGTCCTGAGTTAACTAACCAAAGGGGAAAGGCTAACGCTCGACGAGGTACGTGGACCTAGGAAATTCGATTCGAACACGGCGTTTTGACCATAAGGATCATCGATGGATATTTAGAACCGAGACCGATCAGAAAACGATTAAGGAATCCATTGCTAGTGTTATACGATTGGAACGCGGGTGATGCCGCTTAACCAACGTATGATTTGCGAATTTTTCCTAAATCGATTTATGACGATCGCGGCCATCGGGGCTAGTAATAGACCCTTGCGATTACATGACAACCAAGATTGCAATAGTTTGGATTTTCCTGAGTGTGATGAGAATCACTGAGTCGATACGCGTAACGTCCACAAAAGCCGCCCGTTAGTCCGGGATAAATTGAAATTACGGACGATGGGAAATCGATCATGATTTGGGATCTCGAAAATGAAAAATGGAGATGAAGATTGGTAACAATGAGTTTGGATTGGACGACGCCTAATCAAGGATGAAAATTAGCGGGAAAAAAATGATTTTTCGGACGAATGGTGCGAAAAGACTATTTTGCCCCTGGAGCGTGATTTTATTTTATTAATTGGATAAGGGCATTTTTGTCAAATGGAAGCCCCAATGCACCAGCCGAAAATTGGAGGGCAAACTTGGAAGAAAATTCAGATTTTATGAGAAAAACTCCAAGTGTCATTAACCTATGGTGGGCATTAATTAATCCACACACCTAAGCAAGCTTCTAGGATATTCTTGGAGATGAGAACAAGCCACTTTCCTTCTCCCTTCTGCCATTTCTCACGACCAGCACCAGCAGCACCATCATCTTCTCCATTTTTCTTCTTCTTCCTCACGTTCAGAACTAGACCTGCACGATCAGAATTTTTCGTCCACTTCATCAGCGCCTAAATTTTCAACCGCTGACAACCAGCTCGCGAGCCATATATCATCGCGAAGATCTCCCTGTTGCCGAACTTTTCCAATTGGATGCACATCGATTGGCCACCTGAGGAGTTCCGGCCGACCAATCTCCCGCGAGTCGACGGAAACTGACTCAATTAGAGGTAGGCGTCTGTTTGGATTTTATTGAACCCCTTAATGGATGAGTTTTGAGCTAAATTGTTGTGGATGTTCAGTAGACACATATAGAGAGTTGCTATCAAAGTTTGGACGAAAATGAACAACATCTTGACCTGGAACCATTGTGATGTTTGAAGGACAGAATCTGTCCATTTGCAGACTCAGAGGAATTGGCGCCTTTCAAAGGTCATCCGGCGTCGCCTTGGGCCAAAATATTTGGTGAGACCCCTTTACATGCAGAACTTTGTGTTAGCAAGTGTATTTGCAGAAAAATCAAGGAGTTGAATTGAGGTTAGGGGCTGATTGTGCTGGTTGGAGACCGAACAGGGGAGTGCCCTGTTTCTGTTCTGTTGCGGCTGTGTCGGCAAGGGCTGTTCATGTTGGGATTTAGTCTAAATTTGGTCGTTGAGACGTACTAGGACGTCTATTGATATGTTGTGGAGGTTTATGTTCCGTGGTTTGAGGTTTAGGCGAAGAAAAATTAACAAATCGCTTGATTTTCGCTAGGAGCGCGGCTGTCCTGTTCTGGAAGTGTGTGAGGCTGAGCATTTGAAGTGTTTGGGGAGTTAATTTTGTTGAGTTAAGCTTGAGGTAAGGAAGTTCCTAACCTTGGTTAGAACAATTGGACTTGATTGGGTAAATCCGAGGAGGAATATGCTAATTTTTTGTGAGTTTTGGTAATATTGTTTGATTTATGATCACGTGTTGTGCCTATTGTTTATATGCTCATTGAATGGTCATGATACGTGTTGCTTGTTTCTCTTGGTTGTTGAAATTGATTTTTGCGCATGCCTTGAATTATAGCTCGATGCGTGAGCTTGTGTTTGATTACAATGTCTTGAGTTGAGATGAATCTTGGCATGCTTGAGAAACTTGTGGCACCTTGAGGCATTGAGACGCGGGGTTGTTATGACCAATGTCCTTATGCGTGAGACGCGGGACGAGAATTGTTATGTGTCGACACGAGTCAGAGATGATATTGAAAACCTGATGCGTTTTACGCGGGTTTATCAATGAGATGGTCTGATGCGTAAGTACGTGGACCTAGCCTGAGGCGTTCCACACGTGGGCTTGAATCAAATGATGGTTGGAAAGGAAGGAAGGCGTGGCTTGGGTTGGTGATGTGAACTTGTTTTAATTGATAGAATACGTTGCTATGATTGCATAAAGATGCTTGTGATATTCTTGTATTATTTATGGTTGCTAAATGCATCATTTTATTGTTTATACGTTGGGTTCATATTCGCTTTTGCCTGAGTGTACGGTTGGCCTAACTTAGGATTAGGACTTTTCTTACTGAGATGTCGATCTCACCCCGTAGTGGCACCCTATCTTTTCCAGACCCTAGGAATTGATGATGCTGCCGATTCGCTTGGGTGAACCCCAGGAGATGACTAGGTATGTTGAAGAGTTTCCTGACTATCGTGGTACAATATATAGTAGACGGACTACAGTAGTGTGGGTGGACGAGCCAGGAGCGCCAGATAAACCCCATAGGTTCGAAGCATGGTACTGTAAAGAAGGCGAAGGTATGTCTGAGCAGTTAGGACCCCATGACGTACCCAGTGAAACTGTACCCCCTTGGTGCCACCCGACCTAAGAAGAAATAGAAATAGAGACCTCTACCGTGGGATCGAGGAACGTACCTAAAGGAGAATCGGCGGGCGAAGCAAGTATGGAAGTAATCGAGATTTCAGATTCAGAGGATGACCTGGAGTACGATGACATGGAGGAGGACTCAGTTGAGGTTCAATCAGAGTCTTTTTCAGACTATGATCCAACCGAGGATGCGAGACACCAGCACCTCTTAGAGTGCCCTTAGTTGGATGGTCTTTTGTCATGTCTTTTGATGGAGATGATCTTTTGTTGGGGCTGGTAGTTTCCTTTTGTTTGCCCTTTGGTTCCTCGACCTCAGTAGGTAGCGATAGTTAGAATATGTCCTCGTACGTAAGAACCGTCTTTGTATGTATAAAAGTTTTCTTGTTCCCCTGCATCTCATTCTTGGTTGTATGTATAAGTGGATGGTATTCGGACGGGTTTTATTTTCTTTTACCTTCCGCGTGCGAGTCTCATTTCAGTTTGTCGTATTAGAGAGTATCATGGGACAGGTCTTATGACAGGTTGCGGATGTACGTGCTCGTTAGGAAGGCGGGACGTGACAGCCTAGTTGAAGTGGTATCAGAGCGAGGTTAACTCGATCCAAGTTGATTGAGGATTGGAGTAATAAGGAGGAATGAGATCCGGGGTGATCGCTTGTGTAAGTTTAAGTAATGCATGGCATATGAGGGGCGCATGTGTTTGGCATCATGAAAGTGGAGTTATTATGATGAGTGAATGCAACCAAACTTTGTATTGATCTTGTGCATTGATCGTGAATGCTTGCCTTGTGAAGCATTGTGCATTTCATTTGAGCTGGTAGCACAATTCTATATTCTAAATCGTTGTGCTCTTGAAATTGTTTGGGAATGATTGCTTGAAGTGGATGCTGATAGTTGTGTAGCATGGAACCATTAGATTGGAATGGTTGATCTAAGTCTTTAATTCCGTGGTGGAATTATAGTGGTGCAGGGAGTATAAGTATGAGTGATTGACCTGTTAGACGTAGAAGACCCAGTGCTAGGGCTTCTAGTTCGGGGCTACCTGTGGTAGAGAATCCTGGAATGGGAGATGTGTTGAGGGCCTTGGAACGGATTGGTAATCTGATAGATAGACAGGCTCAGGATAGAGATGCTACTATAACCCAAGCTGTGGGCGCGGCCTTGACTGCAGTGAATGCAATGACGGGTACCAATACAGAGGGCGGAGGTAGTGGTAGCAGTAGCCAAGGCGCTGGAACTAGTAATGCGCAAGTAAATGTAAATGCTGGCCAAACTGTGGGAGTTGGCAATATGTCAGGTAATGTTATTGCACATCGAGATATATGTCAATTAGTGGAACAGTTTGTGAAGTTGAGGCCACCTCAATTTAATGGAACTGGTGACCCAGAGTTGGCACCCAGATGGATAGAAAAACTCGAGAAAATTTTTGGAGTCCTGAGATGTACGGACGAGGAAAAAGTACTTCTGGCGGTGTACCAACTGGATGGTACGGCAAGTGACTGGTGGAAGGCCACTAAAGACGGAGTATTCCCTGAGGGCATTGCTTTGAATTGGACTACGTTTACGGAGGTCTTCAATGATAAGTATTTCTCGAAAACTGCGCGAGAAAGCAAGTTGGTGGAATTCCAGAACTTACGTCAGGGTCATTTGACGGTTGATCAATATGAAGCAGAGTTTGCAAGGTTGTCTATGTACGCACCGCGTTACGTGGTGGATCCAGTAGAGAAGATGCGAAGGTTTCGAGATGGGTTACGACCCGAACTTCGCAGCCAGATGGTGGCCATGAATTTGAGAACTTATAAAGAGGTTTATGAACGGGGCCACATGATAGAACGAGACATGAGAGAGAGGTCAATAACATTAGGATCGCAGTTTCCTATACCTCGAGATAATCGTCAGTTGGGTAAGAGACCGATGATGAGTAGTAGGCGTTTTGTTCCGCCTACAAGGAAGAACATTGGTAAGCCGCAGTATCAGTCCAACCTTAACTGTCGCTTGTGCAGAAGAAGACATGGAAAGGGACCTTGTCCGACTAGGATAGGCGCATGCTTTAAGTGTGGTCAGATGGGCCATTAGATGAGATGGTGTCCCAACCAAACTCAGTTGGCTAGACCTCAAGGACAACGACCACAGACAGGAGCCCCAGCTGTTACCCCGCAGAATGAATTGGCGAGACCCCCAGCTCAAGGGCGAGTTTATGCTGTAGCTCGAGGCGAAGCAGAGAATGCGCCCGGTGTGGTCACATGTATGGTTTACTTGTGTGACCAAGTTGCTTATGCATTATTTGATCCTGGAGCTTCATATTCCTTTGTGTCTGTTCGTTTTGCTGATATGGTTGAAATGGATTTGAAGCCTTTGAATGTGACTTTGCATGTTACTACTCCGCTAAAGGATAAGGTGATAGTTTCGCTAGGTTGTGCGGATTGCAAGATAGTCGTAGATGGTAGAGAGGAAAGGATAGATTTGGTCGTACTCCCTATGTATGACTTTGATGTGATTATTGGGATGGACTGGTTGAATAGACAAAAAGCTGTAGTTGACTGTGGTGACAGGGTAATCCGTTTCTATCCGGATGGTTGTCCTAGCTATGAGCTTAAGGGAAGTCATGGGGGAACTTCCATTCCTTTGGTTTCGTCGCTTGAAGCAACAAAGTTGTTGGATGAGGGATGCCGAGCTTACTTGGCTGCAGTAGTTAATACGATGGTCGAAGAACCGAAATTGGAAAATATAGCCGTGGTACGCGAATTTCCTGATGTTTTTCCTCAAGAACTGCCGGGATTGCCACCCGAGCATGAGATTGAGTTTGTAATTGAGTTAGCTCCTGGGACAGAGCCTATTTCGAAGGCACCTTATAGAATGGCGTTATCGGAGTTGAAAGAGTTAAAGGTGCAGTTGCAAGAATTGCTTGACAAGGGATTCATTAGACCTAGTGCTTCGCCATGGGGAGCACCAGTGTTATTTGTGAGGAAAAAGGATGGATCTTTGCGTCTGTGCATAGATTACAGACAGTTGAACCAGGTGACTGTTAAGAATAAGTATCCGTTGCCGAGGATTGATGATTTGTTTGATCAGCTGCAGGGAGCTTCAGTTTTCTCTAAAATAGACTTGAGAACTGGATACCATCAGTTGAAGATTAAGCAGGAGGATATTCCGAAAACGGCTTCTAGGACGAGATATGGACACTATGAATTTACGGTGATGCCTTTTGGTTTGATGAATGCTCTAGCTGCATTCATGGATATGATGCATCGAGTGTTTAAGGAATACCTCGATCGTTTCGTGATAGTGTTTATTGATGACATTCTAATTTACTCGAGGAGTAGCGAGGAACATGAAAAGCATTTAAGAATTGTTTTACAGACCTTGAGGGAACACTCACTTTATGCTAAGTTTAGTAAGTGCGAGTTCTGGTTAAACAAAGTGGTATTTCTTGGACATATAATATCTGGAGAAGGGATTTCAGTAGACCCTGCAAAGATAGAAGCAGTGATAAATTGGCCTAGACCTACGACGGTCACTGAGATTCGGAGCTTTCTAGGATTGGCTGGTTATTATAGACGTTTCGTGGAAAAGTTTTCGTCTATAGCTATGCCGTTGACGCAGTTAACTAAGAAGTCTACGAAGTTTGAATGGACGGATAAGTGTGAAAGGAGTTTTCATGAGCTCAAACATCGTTTGACAACGGCACCAGTTCTCACGATACCTTCCGGACCTGGAGGCTTCGAAATTTATAGCGAAGCGTCATTAAAATGATTGGGGTGTGTACTGATGCAACACGGAAGGGTAGTAGCCTATGCTTCGAGGCAATTGAGGCTCCACGAGTTAAATTATCCGACGCATGAGTTAGAACTAGTTGCGATTGTTTTTACCTTGAAAATCTGGAGGCACTACTTATGCGGCGAAAGGTTCCAAATTTACACGGACCCTCAAAGTTTAAAATATTTATTTTCTCAGAATGAGTTAAATATGAGACAACGTCGATGGATGGAATTACTTAAGGATTACGATTGCGACATCTTGTACCATCCTGGGAAGGCAAATAGAGTTGCCGATGCGCTCAGTCGGAAGTCTAGTATTGCGCACTTAATGGTTAAAGGATGGTCTGTACTTGAAGGATTGAGGGACTCAGAATTCAAATTGGAAGTGAGCCAAATGACAAGCTTGATAGCGACGTTGAGAATCGAGCCGGAAATTCAAGAAAGGATAAAAGTTCTACAGACCACGGATCCTGAAATCCAGAAAATCCTTAGTTTGGATATGACGAAGAGGAAAGACGATTTCCAGGTAACTGAGGAAGGAATTTTAAAATTTCGCGGATGTCTTTGCGTACCTAATGAGGTAGAGCTTAAAGAAAGAATCTTGTCCGAAGCTCATCAGAGTAATTACAGCATTCACCCACATAGTACGAAGATGTATCAGAATTTGCGTCAGCACTATTGGTGGAACGGTATGAAAGTGGATGTAGCTAGCCATGTAGCAAAGTGTTTGACGTGCCAGCAGGTGAAAGCGCAACATTGTAAACTCGGTGGATTATTGCAACCTTTGGAGATTCCGGAATGGAAATGGGAGCACGTAACGATGGATTTTGTTATGGGATTACCGCGGAGTCAGAAAGGACATGATTCGATTTGGGTAGTCGTGGATAGATTAACCAAGTCTGCGCACTTCATCCCTGTGAAAAAGGACTTTGTAATGGACAGGTACGCCGAATTGTATATGCGGCAGATCGTACGTTTACATGGAGTACCTATCACGATAACATCGGATCGAGACCCTAAGTTTACGGCGAATTTTTGGAAGAGTCTTCAAGACGCTATGGGAACCAGATTACAGTTTAGTACGGCGTATCATCCGCAGACGGACGGACAATCGGAAAGGACGATTCAAACGCTTGAGGACATGTTGCGAGCGTGCGTTATAGATTTTAAAGGCGGATGGGAAGATCATTTGCATCTAGTAGAGTTCGCGTATAATAACAGTTATCAGCAAAATATTGGAATGGCACCATTTGAGGCACTTTATGGAAGAGCGTGCAGAACTCCTTTGTGCTGGGACGAAGTGGGAGAAAGAAGTATTACGGAACCAGAATTGGTAGAACAGTCGGTTGAAGCGGTAAAGGTGATCAGAGATAGGTTGAGAACAGCACAAAGTCGCCAGAAGAGTTATGCCGATAAGCGACGCAAGCCCTTGGAATTTCAAGTTGGCGATCATGTGTTTCTCAAGGTATCACCTATGCGAGGCATATCCCGATTTGGAAAGAAAGGGAAGTTGAGTCCGAGATATATATGCCCATTCGAGATTTTGAAACGGATTGGGACTTTGGCTTACCGACTTGTTTTGCCACCAAGTTTATCCCAAGTCCATAATGTCTTTCATGTGTCGATGCTAAGGAAGTACGAGCCAGATCCGACGCATGTTTTGGATTACGAGACTATAGAATTGGATGATAGAGTTTCGTATGTAGAAAGACCTGTTAGGATCGAAGAATATAAGGAGCAGGTTTTGAGGAACAATACTGTGTCGCTAGTCAAAGTAGTTTGGGAGCATCATGGAACTGAAGGTGCCACATGGGAAAACGAAGAGGAAATAAGGCGTCAGTACCCCCATTTGTTTGAATAGTGGATTGCAACAAATTTCGAGGACGAAATTTTTGTAAGGGGGAAGAGTTGTGACAGTCTGATTTTCCTGTCATTTTGAGACCTTTCACTGTAAGATATCAATCGAAGTATTTTACTTATATCTCGCTCTGACCTGATCAGTCCTGAGTTAACTAACCAAAGGGGAAAGGCTAACGCGCGACGAGGTACGTGGACCTAGTAAATTCGATTCGAACACGGCGTTTTGACCATAAGGATCGTCGAGGGATATTTAGAACCGAGACCGATCAGAAAACGATTAAGAAATCCATTGCTAGTGTTATACGATTGGAACGCGGGTGATGCCGCTTAACCAACGTATGATTTGCGAATTTTTCCTAAATCGATTTATGACGATCGCGGCCTCGGGGCAAGTAATAGACCCTTGCGATTACATGACAACCAAGATTGCCGTAGTTTGGATTTTCCTAAGTGTGATGAGAATCACTGAGTCGATACGCTTAACGTCCGCAAAAGCCGCCCGTTAGTTCGGGATAAATTGAAATTACGGACGATGGGAAATCGATCACGATTTGGGATCTCGAAAATGAAAAATGGAGATGAAGATTGGTAACAAGGAGTTTGGATTGGACGACGCCTAATCAAGGATGAAAATTAGCGGAAAAAAATGATTTTTCGGACGAAGGGCGCGAAAAGACGATTTTGCCCATGGAGCGTGATTTTATTTTATTAATTGGATAAGGGCATTTTTGTCAAATGGAAGCCCCAATGCACCAGCCGAAAATTGGAGGGCAAACTTGGAAGAAAATTCAGATTTTATGAGAAAAACTCCAAGTGTCATTAACCTATGGTGGGCATTAATTAATCCATACACCTAAGCAAGCTTCTAGGATATTCTTGGAGATGAGAACAAGCCACTTTCCTTCTCCGTTCTGCCATTTCTCACGACCAGCACCAGCAGCACCATCATCTTCTCCATTTTTCTTCTTCTTCCTCACGTTCAGAACTAGACCTGCACGATCAGAATTTTTCGTCCACTTCATCAGCGCCTAAATTTTCAACCGCTGCTAACCAGCTCGCGAGCCATATATAATCGCGAATATCTCCCTGTTGCCGAACTTTTCCAATTAGAAGCACGTCAATTGGCCACCTGAAGAGCTCCGGCCGGCCAATCTCCCGCGAGTCGACGGAAACTGACTCCATCAAAGGTAGGCGTCTGTTTGGATTTTATTGAACCCCTTAATGGATGAGTTTTGAGCTACATTTTTGTGGATGTTCAGTAGACACATATAGAGAGTTGCTGTCAAAGTTTGGGAGAAAATGAACAACATCTTGACCTGGATCCATTGTGATGTTTGAAGGACAGAATCTGTCCATTTGCAGACTCAGAGGAATTGGCGCCTTTCAAAGGTCATCCGACGTCGCCTTGGGCCAAAATTTTCGGTGAGACCCCTTTACATGTAGAAATTTGTGTTAGCAAGTGTATTTGCAGAAAAATCAAGGAGTTGAATTGAGGTTAGGGACTGATTGAGCTGGTTGGAGACCGAACAGGGGAGTGCCCTGTTTCGGTTCTGTTGCGGCTGTGTCGGCGAGGGCTGTTCATGTTGGGATTTTGTCTAAATTTGGTCGTTGAGACGTAATAGGACGTCTATTGATATGTTGTGGAGGTTTATGTTCCGTGGTTTGAGGTTTAGGCGAAGAAAAATTAACAAATCGCTTGATTTTCGCTAGGAGCGCGGCTGTCCTGTTCTGGAAGTGTGTGAGGCTGAGCATTTGAAGTGCTTGGGGAGTGAATTTTGTTGAGTTAAGCTTGAGATAAGGAAGTTCCTAACCTTGGTTAGAACAATTGGACTCGATTGGGTAAATCCGAGGAGGAATATGCTAATTTTTGGTGAGCTTTGGTGATATTGTTTGATTTATGATCACGTGTTGTGCCTATTGTTTATATGCTCATTGAATGGTCATGATACGTGTTGGTTGTTTCTCTTGGTTGTTGAAATTGATTGTTGTGCATGCCTTGAATTATAGCTCGATGCGTGAGCTTGTGTTTGATTACAATGTCTTGAGTTGAGATGAATCCTGGCATGCTTGAGAAACTTGTGGCACCCTGAGGCGTTGAGACGCGGGGTTGTTATGACCAATGTCCTTATGCGTGAGACGCGGGACGAGAATTGTTATGTGTCGACATGGGTCGGAGATGATATTGAAAACCTGATGGGTTTTATGCGGGTTTATCAATGAGATGGTCTGATGCGTAAGTACGCGGACCTAGCCTGAGGCGTTCCACACGCGGGCTTGAATCAAATGATGGTTGGTAGGGAGGGAAGGCGTGGCTTGGGTTGGTGATGTGAACTTGTTTTAATTGATGGAATACGCTGCTATGATTGCATAAAGATGCTTATGATATTCTTGTATTATTTATGGTTGCTAAATGCATCATTTTATTGTTTATACGTTGGGTTCATATTCGCTTTTGTCGGAGTGTACGGTTGGCCTAACTTAGGATTAGGATTTTTCTTACTGAGATGTCGATCTCACCCCGTAGTGGGGCCCTATCTTTTCCAGGCCCTAGGAATTGAAGATGCTGCCGATTCGTTTGGGTGAACCCCAGGAGATGACTAGGTATGTTGAAGAGTTTCCTGACTATCGTGGTACAGTATATAGTAGACGGACTACAGTAGTGTGGGTGGACGAGCCAGGAGCGCCAGATAAACCCCATAGGTTCGAAGCATGGTACCGTAAAGAAGATGAAGGTATGTCTGAGGAGTTAGGACCCCAGGACGTACCCAGCGAAGCTGTACTCCCTTGGTGCCACCCGACCCAAGAGGAAATAGAAATAGAGACCTCTACCGTGAGATCGAGGAACGTACCTGAAGGAGAATCGGCGGGCGAAGCAAGTATGGACGTAATCAAGATTTCAGATTCAAAGGATGACCTGGAGTACGATGACATGGAGGAGGACTCAGTTGAGGTTCAGTCAGAGTCTTTTTCAGACTATGATCCAACCGAGGATGCGAGCCGAGCTGAGGACACCAGCACCTCTTAGAGTGCCCTTAGTTGGATGGTCTTTTGTCATGTATTTTGATGGAGATGATCTTTTGTTGGGGCTGGTAGTTTCCTTTTGTTTGCCCTTTGGTTCCTCGACCTCAGTAGGTAGCGATAGTTAGAATATGTCCTCGTACGTAAGAACCGTCTTTGTATGTATAAAAGTTTTCTTGTTCCCCTGCATCTCATTCTTGGTTGTATGTATAAGTGGATGGTATTCGAATGGGTTTTATTTTCTTTTACCTTCCGCGTGCGAGTCTCATTTCAGTTGGTCGTATTAGAGAGTATCCTGGGACAGGTCTTATGACAGGTTGCGGATATACGTGCTCGTTAGGAAGGCGGGACGTGACAATGACCGTCACGGCGATTCGGATCGTTTCGGGACAAGCCACATAATCAATATCTGATTTCATTTCAAGGATAATACTTCTTCACAGCAGCTGAATTTACAGGATGCCCCAATTCTTCTCCTTCAGAATTTACAAGAATCAACGCTCATCCTATGAGGATCTTCTTGATAATATAGGGGCCTTCGTAATTCGGGGTAAACTTGCCTCCCGGGTGGACATCATTTGGCAGAGTCTTCTTTACCACCAGGTTATTTATCTAAAAATTTATGGCTCTAACTTTCATATTAAATGACTTGGCCACCTTATTATGGTAACCCTGACCATGACAGATTGCTCTAAGACGATTCTCGTCTATCAAATTCAGCTGTTCACACCTGTGTTTAGAGTATTCTGTCTCGGAGAGTTTATCCTCTAATAAGATTAGCAAAGAGGGAACCTTAACTATTACGGGCAGGACAGCTTCCATCCCGTATACCAGAGCGTAAGGAGTTGCCCCTGTAGAAGTTCTGATCGAAGTTCGATATGCCATTAAGGCAAATGGTAGCCTTTCATGCCGATCCCTATAATTCTCTGCAGTTTTAGCCAGGATCTTTTTGATATTCTTGTTAGCCGCTTCTACTGCCCCATTCATCTGTGGGCGATAAGGGGAAGAATTAAGATGTCGGATACCAAAGCGGTTCAGTAGATCATCGACAATCTTGTTGTTCAAGTTGGACCCATTATCTGTAATGATCGCTTGAGGGGTACCATATCAAGAGATTATGTCTCTCCTAATAAACCTTGCCATACTTCTTACGGTGACATTCTTGTAAGAATTGGCATCTATCCACTTTGTAAAGTAATCGATCGCCACAAGGATGAAGCGATGACCGTTTGAAGCCGTTGGATTGATAGGTCCTATCATGTCTATCCCCCACATAGAAAAAGGCCAAGCTTTAGACATTTGATGCAGTTCGTTCGGGGGCGCATTAATATTATCGCCGTATATTTGGCACTGGTGGCATGACCTGACATGTCGACAACAGTCTGATTCGATGGTCATCCAATAATAGCCAAGCCGCATGATCTTCCTAGCGAGAATATGGCCGTTCATGTGCGGCCCACATATACCTTCATGGATCTCTCTCATGAGAATATTCGCTTCTTTAACATCTACGCACCTTAACAGAGTGGAGTCAAATGACCTTTTGTATAGAACTTGTCAACTGAGGAAGAATTTACTAGCCATCATGGCTATGTACCTCCGGTCTCCTACTTGACATCATTCGGGAAACTCTCTTTTTGAGAGATAATTCTTGATGTCATAGTACCACGGCTTTCCGTCAAACTCTTCTTCAATCAGCATACAATAGGCCGGCTTTTCAACTATGCCGATCCTTAGTGGTTCTATTTCCAACCCATCAGTTATTTGCAACATCGAGGCTACTGTGGTTAGTGCGTCTGCAAATTGGTTATGAGATCTTGACGGATATTCAAATGACACTTTTTCGAACTTAAGTGTCAACTCTTCAAGATATTCATGAAAGGGGATGAGCTTTGCGTCCTTTGTTCCCCATTCCCCCCGTGTTTGTAAAATAATGAGTATGGAATCCCCATAAACCTGCAGCCTAAGTATTTCCATGAAGATGGCCAATCGTAGGCCCAGAATACATGCTTTGTATTCTAAGATATTGTTGGTGCAAGGAAAAGTCATCTTTGACGTAACAGGGTAGTGTTGTCCATCAGGAGATATTAAGACTGCCCTAGTGCCGGCTCTTGATAGATTAATAGCACCGTCAAAATACATGACCCATTTATCTTCTGTCAGGTTCAAAACTTGATCTTCTACCTTTGTCTTTCTGGAAGACGTGCAACTTTGCGAGTTCTCCGCCAGCATATCAGCTATGGCCCTCCCTTTTACTGATTTTTGTGGAGAACACCTGATATCAAATTCAGATAACATCACTTGCCATTTTGCTAACTTTCCAATCGAGGCAGGTTTCTCCATGAGGTACTTGATAGGGTCATTTTTGTTACCAGCTGAATATGGTGATATAGGGTATACTGTCTCAGTCTGCGAAGTACCTATACTGTTGCTACGCAAGCCCTTTTAATAGGTACGTATTTCGTTTCAGATGGTGTGAACTTCTTACTTAAGTAGTAGATGGCTCTTTCTTTACCATCTATCGGGTTTGTTTGGGCAAGTAAGGCTCCCAAAGATTCCTGCTGTATAGTCAAATACAAGATCAAGGGATGACCTAGGATGGGCGGTACAAGTACTGACGGAGTGACTAGATAGTTCTTAATCTTCTGGAACGCCTGGCTGTATTCTGCGTCCCATGTCACCTTTGCGCCCTTCTTGAGTAGTCTGAAGATCGGTTTGGCCACATTTGATAACTGATTGATGAATCTGACAATATAGTTTAGTTGTCTCCCTAGAAGACTTCTCACTTCTTTTACTGTAGAGGGAGTTGCTAGATCATGGATAGCTTGAATTTTTGAAGGATCAATCTCAATGCCCCTATTACTGACCATGAATCCGAGAAGTTCCCCAGATTTTTCCTCAAACACACATTTGTTGGGGTTCAACCTCAACTTGTATTTGCGTAATCGTTCAAACAGCTTTCTTAGCACTTGAATGTGATCTTGTCCCTTCTTGGACTTGGCGATCATGTCATCAACATATACTTCGATTTCCTTTTGGATCATGTCATGAAATAGTGTGACCATAGCTTTCTGATAGGTGGCCCCAGCGTTCTTTAGTCCGAAGAGCATAACCTTATAGCAAAAGTTTCCCCAAGGTGTGGTAAATGCAGTCTTCGATTTATCCTCCTGCTTCATGAGGATCTGGTTATATTCGGAGAATCCATCCATGAATGAGAATAGTTCGTACCCCGCGGTACTATCCACTAGTACTTCAATGTGAGGTAGTGGAAAATCATCCTTTGGGCTTGCTCTATTCAGATCTCGATAATCCACGCAGATCTGAACTTTGCCATCCTTTTTCATGACGGAGACTATATTTGCAATCCAATCCGAATGCGAGATAGCTTCAATAAAGCCTACCCTAAGAAGTTTCATCACTTCTTCCTTAATTTTGTCTTCTAACTCGGCTTTCATCCGTCTATTGCCTTGCCTGACAGGTTTAACACTGGGATCTGTGGGTAATGCATGCTCCACAATCTTGGGATCCAAACCCGGCATGTCGACATATGACCATGCGAAAATATCATGATATTCCTCCAATAATTTTGTAAACCTGAGCCTTTCACCTGGGGACAAATGCCCACCGATCTTGATTTCCTTGATATCTGTAGAGTCACCCAAATTAATAACAACGGGTTCTTCTGAAGTGGGAGGCATCGACTTGTCACGGGTCGGTTGTTTTCGTTCGCCGAAACACCGTGCGGCACTTAGGAATTGATCCCCAAGTCAGCCTTCTCACGACTCTGAAGCTCAAAGCTCGCTCACACACTCAACCGATCACACAAGAAGGAGAGAATGCAAGGAAACTTTGCTTTGTATTGAATGCGGAAATAAGAATGTTCAGAGTGTGTTTACAATGGGGGACTCAGCCCCTATATATACAACAAGCCCGGGCAAACGGTCACAAAAGCCCCCAACGGCTATTTCTCGACTGAGCACTGTTCATGGCACTGTTCATGTCGGCCACTCCAACGGCTATGTCGCCCGCTTGTTCCAACGGCTACTTGGCCGTCCAACGGCTATCTTGCCCACCCGTTCAACGGGCATAATGACAACGGTCGGTCGTGCCAACGGTCGTGTCGGCCGCTCGTTCGATTATATGTGTTGGCCGTCCGTGTGTTCCTCGCTTGATCGCCCGTTCGAGCGTTGGGCGTGTTGGCGGTCGATCGCCGCTCATGCGCTGATCGAGCGCTGATCGATCTTGTATCATGCATGGATCGACCGCCCGGCCGTCCCGCTCGTGCATCGTTCCTCGATCGCTCGCTCGCCTTGCACGATCCGCGAGTTGCCCGCCCGCTCGTGCAGGGTCGTTTACGGATCGATCGCCCGTCCGTCCCGCACGATCCCCCGGTCGTGCATCCTTGGTCATGAGCCGATCCGCTGGCTGTCCCGGATCATGCCTTGATCGATCAC
Source organism: Rhodomyrtus psidioides (assembly GCA_021437785.1). Lineage (NCBI taxonomy): Eukaryota > Viridiplantae > Streptophyta > Magnoliopsida > Myrtales > Myrtaceae > Rhodomyrtus > Rhodomyrtus psidioides. The sequence goes on along the minus strand of JAILYB010000003.1, from coordinate 11,470,022 downwards.
CCGATCGATCATCCGTTCGCTCGGCTACACTTGGGCATGATTCCTCATGATCCATGGATCGATTGGCTGGTCGATCCCGAGGATGCATCGCGGTCGAATTTTTATCAGAATTTAACGGACCGTGATACTCTCCCGCACCAATTCGGGCAACGCCCTCGTTGCCGTCTTGTTCGTGGAATGCCTTGATCTCTTCTCGGAATTGCCATAGGGCCTCGTCCGGCTCCCAGGTCGCCTCATCCTCCGTGGAACCTCGCCACTGGATCAAGTATTCTTTTCTTGGCGCTCGGTACCTCTTCCGGATCACCCGATCAGCCACGATCTTTTCAACCTCTCGATCATAAGAGGTCTTTGCCCCAATGGGCGCCCGAAGTGAATCCTGTCGGTTAGGATCGACATCGTCTTCATGGAATGGCTTCAGCATGCTTACATGGAACACCGGGTGTGCCTTCAATTTGGCCGGCAATTCCAATTTGTATGCTACTGGCCCAACCCGCTTGATCACTAGGAATGGCCCCTCATAGCGACGAACCAACGCCTTATGCACGTCCCTATATCGTAGGACATGGTGCATTTTTACCAACACTCGATCACCAACCTGGTATTCGACGTGTCGGCGCTTCTTGTCCGCCCATTTCTTCATCCTCTCGGCCGCCCTATTCAGACATGCCCGGGCTAAGTCAGCGCGTTCTTGCCATTCTTGCGCACTCTTATGTGCTGCAGGGCTACCTCCATGGTAGTCCGTTGCAACCGTGCTCGGGGTGAGCGGTTGCTGCCCCATTACTATCTCGAATGGGCTCTTGCCAGTGGACTCACTCCGCTGCAAGTTGTGAGAGAACTGGGCAACATCTATCAGCTTCGCCCAATTGCTCTGTGTGGCATTCACATAATGCCGAAAGTATACTTCCAGAATTGCATTCACCCGCTCCGTTTGGCCGTCGGTCTGTGGATGCAAGCTGGTTGAAAACTTGAGGTCTGTACCGAGCAATTTGAACAACTCGGACCAGAACTTCCCCGTGAATCGAGGATCCCGATCACTTACGATCGATCGCGGTATGCCCCAATACTTGACGATGTGCTTCATGAATAGCTTGGCCGGCACGAACGTCGCGTACTTGGAGAACCGATCGACCACCACCATGATCGTTTGGCAGCCATCAGATTTTGGCAACCCTACAATGAAGTCCATTGAGATGCTCTCCCAAGGACGTTCGGGAACAGGTAACGGCTCCAACAATCCGGCCGGTGCGCGTTGTTCCAACTTGTCCTGTTGACATACCAGGCAAGTTCGCACATAAGCTTCCACATCGTCTCGGAGTTGAGGCCAGAAGTACCTATCCTCCACAAGTGCCATGGTGCGGTGGATTCCTGGGTGTCCCGCCCATGGAGTGTCGTGGCACTCGCGCAATACCTCGCGCCTCAAATTCCCGTGGAGCGGCACATACAAGCGCCGTCCCTTGGTGTAAAGGAGGTTGTCCTCACACCAAAATCTTCGGGTCCTGCCCTCCCGTGCGTATCCAAGGAGGGCTTTTGCCGTCGGATCGTGATGCAGCCCTTCTTTGATCCGCTCGGTCCATGGGCAATCTGGTCGGCTCATCACCGCCGCCAATTCCGCCTTTCGACTCAAGGCATCAGCCACCGAGTTGGCCTTCCCCGGCTTGTACTCGAGCACATAATCGAATTCCGCCAGGAAGTCTTGCCATCGAGCCTGCTTTGGACTCAGCTTCTTCTGCGTTTGGAAGTAGCTCGTGGCTACATTGTCTGTCCGGACCACGAATCGCGATCCTAGGAGGTAATGACGCCATGTGCGAAGACAATGCACTACGGCCGTCATCTCCTTTTCTTGGACCGTGTATCGCCGCTCAGTCTCGTCTAGCTTTCGAGACTCGAACGCCACGGGGTGGCCATCCTGCATCAGAACGCCACCAATAGCAAAGTCCGAAGCGTCCGTTTCTACTTCATATGGCTTGGAGTAGTCGGGCAACACCAGCACAGGTTCCTCGACCATCGCTTGCTTCAACCGCTCGAACGCCTCTTGGCACTTCACCGTCCACTCCCACGGCTTGTTCTTCTTCAGCATGTCCGTGAGCGGCACAGCTATCTCCGAATAGCTACGAACGAATCGGCGATAGTAATTCGCCAATCCGAGGAAGGATCTTAGCTCCGGCACCTTCGTGGGAGGTTCCCACTCGACGATGGCCCGGATCTTGGCCAAGTCCATCCGTACACGTCCCTCCCCTACAATATGCCCGAGGAACGGGACTTGTCGTTGTGCAAACACGCACTTTTCCCTCTTTACATACAGCTCATTTTCCCTTAGAACTAGGAATACACGCTTGAGGTGCTCGACATGATCCTCAAGTGTCCGGCTATAAATTACAATATCGTCGAGGTAAACGACCACAAATTGATCAAGGAAGGGTCGTAGTACCTTGTTCATCAAAGTGCAGAATGTTGCCGGGGCATTGGTCAGGCCAAATGGCATGACAAGGAATTCGTACGAGCCATAGCGGGTCACACACGCCGTCTTCTGCTCATCCCCTTCGGCAATCCTCACTTGATAATAACCCGACCGCAAGTCCAGTTTGGTAAACCACCGTGCACCACCTAGCTGGTCGAACAAATCCACAATGAGCGGAATAGGATACTTGTTCTTGATCGTCAATTTGTTCAACGCCCGGTAATCAATGCACATCCGGAGTGAACCGTCTTGCTTCTTTTGGAACAAGACCGGGGCACCAAATGGAGATTTGGATGGTCGGACATAACCGGCTTCGAGCAACTCCTTGAGTTGTCTCCTCATTTCCTCGAGTTCTGGGGGAGCCATGCGATAGGGTACCATGGCCGGAGGTCGAGCATCGGGGATCAGCTCGATTCTGTGGTCGACCTCCCTCTTGGGCGGTAACTTCTTTGGCAGTTCCGGGGGCATCACATCGCCAAACAAGGTCAGCACCTCTTCCACCTGGCCCGACACTTCCTCAAGAGAACACTCGGCATCGCCGGACACCAAGGTCGCCAAGAAGGTTGTCTCACCCCTTCTAACTCCTCTCGACACTTGTATTGCCGAAAGAGTCTTTTGGTTCTGTCCGGATTCGCGTCGAACCGGAACAACACATTGGCCACGAGGGTCCAATATGCAAATGCAATTCATACATGGGACCAGAAAGGCCTTAATCCTATCTAGGAATCCCAATCCGATCACCAGTTCATAATCGTCCATCGGAATTACCTCGATCGACTCCTTGCACCGGAATGGCCCGAACTGGATGTCCACGTCTCGAGCCCGTCCTCTCGTCGGGACTTCTTTGGAGTTGACGGTTTTGAGCCAACCGTCTCCCTTCTCAACTCGCAAGTTGAGTTTCCTGGCCGCTTCCTCTGACATGAACAGGTCGGATGCGCCGGTATCGATGAGAGCACTCAGTTTTGCTCCATCAATCGCTACGTCCGCGAACATGAGTCCTCTGGACGGCTGTGCGTCTTGGACGCTGATGGTGTTCAGGATCTTCAGTGATCCTAGCCGAACTTCTTCCTCGGCTTTACCCCTATCCGTGTTCTTTAGGGCTGCTACTTTGCCCTGGTTTGGACAATCTCTAGCAAAATGAGGACCGGAACACTTGTAACATTCAAGCTTCCGCCCCGTTGCTTGGCTCGACTCCGCTCGATATTCCGTCCGATTCTTGACAAAGACCGGACATGGTCTATTCGCCATCGAGCGTTGCGGTCTAGGCCGGTCTCCCGCACCATTACTCCTGCCGCTTCTAGGCTTCACATCCGCCTTATCCGTCGAGCTTGATTTGTACTCGAGGATTCCTTCGGCCGCTGTCATGGCCGTCGCGAGCGTCGTCGCATTTTGCCGTTTGAGCTCCATCTTCACCCACGACTTGAGGCCTCCAATGAATTGGTAGTATGCCTCGGTTTCAGAAAGGGATGGGATTTGAAGTTTCAACTCCGAAAACTTCCTCACGTACTCCCGGATCCCAGCCTTTTGTTCAAGGCGCCGAAGTTCATCACGAGCTTCTTCTTCGGCATAGGCGGGGAAGAATTGCTTCCGAAATTCCGCCTCGAATGCTTCCCATGTTGTGATGGGTCCAGCCTGCCCATCGTTGCACCGATTGCGCCACCACAGCAAGGCATTGCCGGTCAGGTACATGGCCGCCATGCTCACCCGCAAAGCGCCATTGGACACTCCTTGAGTGTCGAAGTACTGGTTCATAAACCAGAGGAAGTTGTCCACTTCCTTAGCCACTCGGGAGCCATTGAACTCCTTCGGCTTGGGTGCATCCACCCGAGGGGCAGCTCGCATGGACGTCACTCCATTTGCGCATGCTGCTTCCAAGACCACCACCTTGGTCTTTAGCTCAGCCATCTCCGTTCGTAAGGCCGTGATCATGGCTTCCAGGGCACCGCAAGCTTCGTCTGTGGTAGTAGTGAGAGTACTGAGCAACTCACCACGGAGTTCTGCCACTTCGTCCTTGAGGTCGTCGAATTCATCTCGCAACCCCCTTCGATCGGTGGCCTCCCCTTCGTAGTCAGCCTCTTCTCTATCAGCCCGAAGGTCATCGAAGGCTTGCTCGAGCCTATTCATGCGGGTTTCAATTTCCCGCGTTGTTGCCCTCTGTGTAGCACGATCACGTCTCTCCCTTACGGGGGATGACTCAAGGTTGGCTCCCGCACGCTCATCCGCTGCATGCTCAGACTCGAGCGTCGGGTCAACAACACCTTGACTTCTCGCCATTTCACCGAGAATCGAATCGCTCTGATACCACTTGTCACGGGTCGGTTGTTTTCGTTCGCCGAAACACCGTGCGGCACTTAGGAATTGATCCCCAAGTCAGCCTTCTCACGACTCTGAAGCTCAAAGCTCGCTCACACACTCAACCGATCACACAAGAAGGAGAGAATGCAAGGAAACTTTGCTTTGTATTGAATGCGGAAATAAGAATGTTCAGAGTGTGTTTACAATGGGGGACTCAGCCCCTATATATACAACAAGCCCGGGCAAACGGTCACAAAAGCCCCCAACGGCTATTTCTCGACTGAGCACTGTTCATGGCACTGTTCATGTCGGCCACTCCAACGGCTATGTCGCCCGCTTGTTCCAACGGCTACTTGGCCGTCCAACAGCTATCTTGCCCACCCGTTCAACGGGCATAATGACAACGGTCGGTCGTGCCAACGGTCGTGTCGGCCGCTCGTTCGATTATATGTGTTGGCTGTCCGTGTGTTCCTCGCTTGATCGCCCGTTCGAGCGTTGGGCGTGTTGGCGGTCGATCGCCGCTCATGCGCTGATCGAGCGCTGATCGATCTTGTATCGTGCATGGATCGACCGCCCGGCCGTCCCGCTCGTGCATCGTTCCTCGATCGCTCGCTCGCCTTGCACGATCCGCGAGTTGCCCGCCCGCTCGTGCAGGGTCGTTTACGGATCGATCGCCCGTCCGTCCCGCACGATCCCCCGGTCGTGCATCCTTGGTCATGAGCCGATCCGCTGGCTGTCCCGGATCATGCCTTGATCGATCACCCGATCGATCATCCGTTCGCTCGGCTACACTTGGGCATGATTCCTCATGATCCATGGATCGATTGGCTGGTCGATCCCGGGGATGCATCGCGGTCGAATTTTTATCAGAATTTAACGGACCGTGATACTCTTCGAAGGCACTCCATTCTCTACGGATAGGCGCATAACCCTCGTCCTCATCTTCCTCAATGATGTAGGAACAGTCAACGTGGTGATCCGAATCACATAACAACCTGGTATGTATGTTTGAGATGATATGCCTGAAATGTCATGAGCATGGTTAGTTCATACTTCCCACAAAGATGCTATGCATGAGCTTGAAAAATCTTTTCGAAAGAGATTTCAAAATAAGTGCAGGCGTAAATGGAACTAGTTCTCATGTCCTATGACATCCTTGTTCCCCCAGAAATCATTTAGAAATTAGGAATCATATGGAAAATCAAGCCTCAAGCTTATGTGCGGAAGACTGATATCATCATCGGGCTGATTTGTGGTTACATATGTCTTTAACAAAACTTGTGCGATTTTATTGAATGCAAAATGGGCTGCATTACAAGTTATGCTGTTTGGACCAATGGCCGGAGATCCAAATGCGTTTTCCTACATTTATCTCAAATGACAAGAATTGAAAATGCAACAAAATGCAGGAAATTTAAGTGCAGTATTTAAAAGCAGGAGAGAGTTTTCTTTACTCAGAAGTAGCGACTTCATCACTCAGCCATTCTATGATGACTTTCACAAAGTTGTCCTTGAGAAAAGGATTTGTCAGATCTGGTTCTGCTGTTGGAGTTATATCTTCTTCTGACAACCACCTAGAGTTCTTGTTGAAATATTCGTTCAAAGGGCTACTGAACATCTGGGACTGCCTTTCTAGGCTAGAGAACCAATGAATGAATCTTTCCGATTGTTCTGGCTTCCATGGCGTCCCCGGCTTTTGCCTCGGCCTCGGTCTGTTGTCTTAGTGGCAACTTCACCCGGGCGAGTTTTCTGATACCCCAAGCCCATCTTATGTTCGTTAGATTTCAACTGTAGGGGGTATTCATTCCTTGACCATATTTGCCCAGACCTTCTCCAGGGTTGTATCCATGTGCCAGTAGCATCTTTGCTGGTAAAAAGTTGGCTTCAAAAATACAGGGAGTTCTCAATCTTGTCCCTACGGGAGTGTGTACTGCTGCCACCAACTCCAGGGAATGATAGCTTGCTTCCATCTTAATTTCGGGTTCGATGTAAGGAATGACGCTGCTCTGATATGTTTGGAGGTCAACTTCTCCATGCACGGTAATCACCTTCTCATTCACTACAAATCGTACTTTCTGGTGTAGGCTTGAAGGTACGTCTCCTGCTACATGAATCCAAGGTCTTCCCAACAAGAATCCGAATGCACTAGGCAAATCCATCACTTAGAAGTTTACAGAGAATTTTGTTGGGCCGATGAGTACGTCGAGCTCAATCTCACCTACCACCGTCTTCTTCATTCCGTCAAAAGCTCTCACGGCCATTTTGGAGGTTTTAACCGTTTCTTCTTTGATGCCTCAACTCCTCAAGATAGCTAAAGGGCATATGTTGAAAGCGAATCCGTCGTCAATTAGTACGTGTGCTATTCTTTTTCCATTGCACTGTGCAGTAATGTATAAGGCTTTGTTGTGTCCTCTTCCTTCCATGGGGAAGTCTTCATCTGAGAAGCTCAATTGATCTTTTAGAAGGATTGCCCCTACAAAGTCCTCTAACTGCACATAATTAATAGTTTCGGGGACATGCACCTCATTCAGTATCTTCAACAGTGCATTTTTGTGCTTCTCTAAGTTGATGAACAAATCCAATAAAGATATTTGGGCGGGCATTTTCCTTAGCTGCTCTATCACTTCGAACTCACTAGTTTTAATAACGGACATGAGTTTTTCCACGTCCTCCTTCGAAACTTCTTTCTTTTCGGATTCACCTTCCCTAGGGGCGTAAAATCGTCCAGATCTCATCACAGCACCTACCTCCTTCGTTCCATAGTCCCAGTGGAATGCCTTGGGGTCGTATTCTTCTACCGGAGGGACTTTTATAGTTACTGTCGTCTGGCAAGATGTTTCTGATTCTGCTTTATCGTATGCTTCATCTCTTGGCAGTCGAATCACAACAGGTTTGATCAGACAATCTTCTACCTCACTCAAGCTATCAAGCTCTTCCAGTTTGATCACCACAGTCGTAGTGGCTTCAATCACCGACACAGTGTTGCCAAAGTCTTTTGAGAAAACTTCATTTTCTAGTTGATGATGCTGGTCGTCGTTACTTAGTTTTGCTGATATCGTAAATTTCGGGTACTCCCTCATTCCCTTGAATAGTTCAACTGAGTCTTGCCACTGATCCTCCGGTTTCTTTATTCCAACATACTGCTCTGCGTTAAGCTTGGTATTTATCATCTGGTCAAGTGACGATTCAAGCCCTGTTGCAAAAGGTTTTTTCACTTCTTTCGAGATTTTCGGTTGAACGGGATCGTCCATACCCCCCCATCCGTCTGGTATGATATCCTCAATTCTTTGATAGAAACTAGGGGGAGCAGAATATTTCACCTTAAAGTTATATCCTCCAGAATCCTGACCCAGGTTGTCTATGATTTCTCTCATTTCTAGTGCGTTAGCCATGAATCTGCGATATGCTAAACTTCGCCTGCTAGCTTCCAGTTCGTCATCGTCGAGTTCTTCTTCCGGCTTAATGATCGGCCCAAGATCGCCTACCAGACTCTCGTGCGGGATACTCCACGTGCTTCCCTTCTCAGTTTTAATCACAAAGTGGCTCCCTTCCAAGCTTAAAGTGGCCTCAACTCCCTCGAATCTTTCATCGATAACATTCGACATTATCCCCAAGCTCATCATCTTAGCGATACACAACTTCTTCATGTCAGCAAAGATCTCCACTTCTTTCGGATATAGTGAAGCGATCGCCAGAATGTTAGTCATCTTAGGTATGTCTATCTTCAGCTTAAGGTGGATTTCCTCCTCGTCAGTGAATATTGCCCATACTGCTTGGTGGTCAGGGAGCGGGTTTTCTTGTACAATCGGAGTCATGTTATCAAACTTCAGAATCTGACTGTCAATCAAAACTTGTACCTTCAGCTTAAGGATATAGCAATTATCAACGTTGTGTCCTCTTTTGCCCATGTGATAGACATAGGTCTGGCTTTCATCAAAACCATGATATTTAATAGGATTTACCTTAGGTGGTTCCTTTACCACCAAGTGTTGTTCTAGCAGCATTGGGAGCAGCTTGGATAAAGGCCTTGGGAGTTGAGAGAACTGCTTTTGGGATTGCCTCTTTCTAGGCTCTTGCCTCTTTGGCGCCGACCACGAGGATCCTCCCTTGGTCTGATTAGAATTGTTAAACACCTTGGGCTTATGTGGGTCTGGTATGAAGGCTATGTCAAGCCCAGCTTCTCTCTCCTTTTTCAGGGGGTATTATTTTCTGGTATAAGTTTCATGCGACATCCTTTCTCTTAAGGCCCACTCGAGTCTCTCGGCAACCTTTATTAAATGTGTAAAGGTTTGATATCCTGAAGTATTCAATCTGTCAAAATATTCGTAGGGAAGCGCCTTTAGGAACAAGTCAATCAGCTCATTCTCTGGGATTGACGATTTTACTTGGGTCGCCAAAGCTTGCCACTTCTGGGCGTATATTCTGATTGTTTCACCCCTCGCTTTTGAAGTTCGTAGCAGGTCTTCCCTTATCGGGGCCGTAGCTGTGTTAAACATATACTGCCTAAGAAAATCTTCTGCAAGATCTTCCCACCCATCATAGTCATCCAAGTCCAACTCGATGAACCAAGCCAGGGCGACGCTAGCCAAACTCTCCTGGAATGTATTCATCAGCAGCGGGACATAGTTTGGGTATTGCGTCATCTTACGTAGGTAATATTTGAGATGAGCACGGGGACATCATGTCTCGTTATACTTTATCACGAAGTCTGGCTCCTTGTAGTCAGGAGGGGTATCCACCTTGGCAAAAGGAGATATCTTGTGGAAACGGGCCAGCTCATAACCCTGGCTACTTAAACATTCTTCGATCTTGGCTATTCTCTTAGCCTCCACTTCAGTTTTTACAGTCTGCATCCCCTTTTCCTCTTTCTCGAGGTTGATGACAACATGGGGTGCATTTTGCTGTGACTGGATGTTCGACACACGGATATCTTCCTCCGTATGTTGGGTATCATATGCCGTTTCTTTATTAGCCATATCGGGTGGGAAGGATGAACCTGAGTTGTTCTGGTTATGAGCAACTGTCTGTCTGGCATGGGAGGCTTCTAGCATTGCCTCAATATCAGCCATCATAGTCGCCATAGCGGTCATCTGAGTTTCCAGCATGCCTACTCGCGGGGTTAACTCATGTTGTTCCATTCTTGTCTTAAGCCGGGTACGAAAACGATGCGTTGGTAATTTCGTGATTTGAGTGTACCTATTTTTAAAAGGAACACCAGTGAGTATTTCTTCAGTATTGACAAAAGGAAGTACTTGATTCTTCTAATTGCATGTTTTCTATGGTGAACGAGAAAAAGGACTACCTTGTGAGCTTTAGTCTCATGTGAGCAGTTCTTTTAATCATTTTCCAAAAGAATTCATGAAATTAAGAGAAGCGTAACTTTTGACGATAGTTTTTATGCATTTGTACAATATGTCCACACTCATGCACATGCATCCAAAATAATATTCAGTACAAGTGAGTATGCATGAAAAGGCATCATAATGTTTGCTTATTTTACACTTGACAGAATAGTCTATTCAAGTCTAGGACGCTTGAGGTCTAAGGTGTCCTCATCGTCCCAATATAGATCAACTCCTTCAGTCTGGGACTCTTCATCTTCTGAATATGACGGCGGTTCCATATCCTCGGGTATGTACAGCTCTATCCTAGGCACGTACGATACGATGTATTCGGGTACATAAGGCTCGACAAGGCTGCATCTGGTCGCCTCAAAGTGCTGAATGTATTCTGTGGAAGCCCTGTGAATGTTCTCCTTGCGAGTCATGTTTTCTGGCCATCTTATATCTTCGGCCTGAGAGTTCTTCAAAGAGTGTATAATAAATTCCACCTTAGCTTCAATCTGTTTCTTCTTTTCTCCTGTAAGGGTCTCTTTCGGCATGTCAAATGAGAAGATACTAGGCCGCGGTTGAGAAGGGATCTCCTGTAATGCCCAAAATTGTCGGATAACCCTCTTCGAATAATATGCAGTAGCGCATGTGAATCCTAACAAAGGGACTGGATCTTCGTCATTACATGCAAGCCTGACTTTGCCCAGTGTTGGCAATCTTAGCCGCCATCGGAGTTGTTCTGGTTTTAGAGCTATAAGGAATTCCTTCCACTCTCTAAAGTTGAACTTAGGAATACGTGTATGGGTTCTGACGAAGGTTTTAAGAGAATGGGCATCGGAGCTAATCTCAGTGAAACCCATGCGGATATGGAATTGTCTGATATGAGGCGTGAACCACAGGTACAGAAGATCACTAGAGGCTCTAAAGATTCCCTTCTTGTTTTTCTTGAAGCGGTTTAGGGAAAGGAAAGTCTCAGCGAGGATAAGGTTCGAATAATCCTACCCACAGCAAACTGGTCTTACCACCACAGCCATAATAGGGTCGAAGGTAACAGACGAGATCGGGAATATCACAAAGCTAAAGAAAGCCAAGACAAATGCTCTACCAGATTTAGTTCCCTTAGCGGCGGGGAGGCTAGGAAATCGAACTATAAGGAAGGACAAGGAGATTCGTCCGGAATTGCTCTTGGCATCTGCTTTGACTTCGTTGAGGATCGTATCAAGAAATTCAGCTAGTTGACTCAAGGGCTCGAATCCTATTGGAGGTTGAACTAATAAGTGAGTAAACTCAACTCCAATGACGGCGCTGTACTCTTCTATAATAGGGGTAACCTCCAGTCCCTCCATGCAGAATATAGCGGTGGTAGGATCCCAATAGAGCGACATGGCTTGGATAAAGGCAGGCGGGCATTCAATCTTCAACAGCTCCAATAAATACCCAATCGTGATTTGACGTATTTCTGGCCGGCTTCGCCCATGCTATCCCACCATGATAGAAGCTCGGTCCAGGGAACTTTGAACACTTAAATATCATTCTTTCCCATCAAGTCTAAAATATGCAAATGATTTTGAAAAGTCAATCGTCAAAAATTACTTTAAACATGTGACTATGCAAATGCCATATGCATGGGCTAACTTAATTACATAGTTCAATTGGAGAAATGGAAATTAAGACCTTTTTCAGGTACCGAAGGTCTGACTTAAAGTCTAATTTGAATTTCAAGAAAGCGAACTATGCAATTTAGTCAGGTTCACTCCAGTGACTAAGGGAAGTAACAACGTCACATTCCATTGGTCAATACATCAAATGGGAGTAGAAAGGAATGAATCCCTTATTACAACCAGGACGCCTAACGAAAGAAAGGTAAAGAGAGACTCTACAAACAAGAAAGCCATAAAAGGTCGATGGAATGTGAGGATCTAAACCACCCTTTCCCAAAGGTCTATTCTTCTTTACAATAATAGTCAGTCGGGAACCCTCCCCTAGTTCAGTGTAAGGGGTCGTCTTCAGTGAATTGATCGAGGTATCTTAGCTCCTCTGGCCATTCTCTGGTCCATGGTATAATGACTTTCGGAGTCTTCTCGGGTTTCGCCTTTTTGAGTGTGATGCGTTTTGATCTTGTTTTGATCGCAGGGCGTCTCCTTTTTCCCCAAATGGTGATAATGGGTACATCTTCAATAGCTTGCTGTTCAGCTTTTCGACGAGCATACACATCCCTAGCTAAGCGGTTGCGATGTTGTCTCTTCATTTCCAAGTAATCCTTGAACATTTCGTCTGCTTGTCGCTTAAACCTGAGGTTATCGACATAGTACCCGGGTTTGACAATCTTCGGCGTATCCCAACTTGCGTCCAGTTAGCTCTCGACCATGCACAAATCTGGTTAAGTGCAACCTCGTGTTCGGTCTAGGGCGAGTGACTTTCCTTAGGTATTCAAAGGTCACCAACTCTGTTGAACTTCTAGGGAACAGCGACATCTTACCCCCTTATCATCGTTATTTCAATTAGTCACTTGAGTGATTTTCATGATGTATGCAATGCTCACGGATGTATTTAATGCATAAATCATACTATGAATAGGGAATAGTGAAGTCCATTGAAAGTAAATGCCTTACCAACCAAACTCGGGGAATATGAAATGTTCCCTTGTAACAAAGGGCGATTTTAGGTATACCAACCATCCATAGACATGCGCATGAGACAAGTGGGTATACTATAAAAATCAAAAAATCAGGTGAGGAACCTATGGCTTAGGCTCCCACGATCCAAATATGGTAGATTCCTCCCCAAGAGTACCCACCCAAGAGGGCTAGATATCGCCAATTTGGATTGTGAGCGGGAACGAACACGAAAGTCTCAAGTGCCATCAAACACGAGATCCTTTCGTACCCTTTTCCTATCTAAGGTAACCTATAGGTGGTTGCAGTCGGGGTTTGTCCGCCAATGTGTGCGATGTGTCGTGATCATCACAATGCAAGTCATGCACATCAGTTTTTATCAAACAGCGCTTCAATATGTGCTTAAGATAAACATACATTCCCAACTCCAACCTGTAGGAAAAATGTCAACAATCACTACATCCCTTATTTCTCCAATCTGCAAAAATATCTAACACAACGGCTAGCGTACGTACCTCACTTTCGAGAGCATCTGCAGGAAACAAGGTCAGATAAACCAATCAAGTTTTTAATCGGCACAAGTCCTCCGGTCTGCGAAACCAGAGATTCTGGGTTCGATCCCCAGCGGAGTCGCCAGTCTGTCGCGGCCCTCTCTCGAGGCGTTATATCGGGGGCTCTCGAGGGCTAATGGGTCGTCCGATGTTGCCTGATCGGACGCGGGCCTCTCCCAAGGTCCATTACCCAAATCGCAAAGGCTGGATATACGTGGTTGACCTTCGGTGCGGTCTGGTGACATGCGATAAGTGTACATGTCAAGGAGTCGCCACCAATCGTTTCGTGAAAGGTACGATCAGAAACCCTATCGAATAGTTGGGAGCAATCTATTCGATTCTGCGAAAATCAGATAAAAGGGATCGGAGACTTTGTTACGTCAACTGTCAAAGTTGATGCCCTTTCGGCACTTAAGTTGAATGATTTATCTAATCTTAAGATTCATACATATGAGTGGGGGACAGATCCTAAATCTAGGAGTTCATGCAGAGAGGAATGACTACCCTATCACTTACATTCAGTAGAAATAAATGCGCAAGTCAAGGATCTAAAACGTGCGGATAAATCACATGAAAGCAGCATGGCATCCCTAGTAAGCCCTATCAGCCTAGAGAAGTATCAATCAAGGCTTGGGAGTGACTTTGATATGATTAGCCCACGAGGGGCAAAATCGTAATTTTGAGGAATTTGGGGATAATTTGCCCCAGAAGGAGAAAAATTGTCATTTCAGATGAAATGTGGAGTCAAAAGGTGATGGAAATGGGATTGGTGATCAAATCAATCCATTTTTTTTTATTTTTCAGGAATTTCCAGAATTTTTCTGAAATTTAAAAGTGATTTTACCCTTAAAGGGGTAAAATCGTCATTTTCGACGAAGACGAGGATTGGAAATCTTAAACATTACGATTGGTCGACCACCTGACCCAAATCCTAATTTTAAGCAATTTCCAAGACTCGATTGGAATAGGAAAGACGATTTACCCATTGAGGGGTAAAATCGTCATTTCAGGAAAATGGCGAGATTCGAAAACCCAAGCAAAAGGATTCGCCACCTAACTGGCCCCATCCTAATCTAGGAATTTTCGACCTATCTCAAATACAAAACAGGGACGAATTACCCCTAAAGGGCATTGTCGTCAATTTCTAGAAGAACAGAAAAGAAATCCCAAAAATAGGATTGACCAGTTGTTTGTGGTCAATCCTCAATTTTTGGGGATTTCTAGAGTGTCTAGGAATTTTCAACAATTTTTCTACATTTTTTAGGGATTTTCTAGAATTTTCTAACATTTTTTTGGGATTTTCTAGAATTTTTTAGATTTTTTTATTTTTATTTTTTAAAAGCTTTTTTTAGTTTTTTTAATTAAAAAATGATTCGGACCGGTTCGACCCAACCCATTCGGGTCAGAACCCGGCCCAAACCCGAACCCGCGCGGACCAACGGCTCAAAACGACGCCGTTCCGACCCTTTTTTATTTTCGAAAATTTAGACTTGATCCGACGGTTCCTATTGAACCGCATGGCTAATCACCGGCCATCAGATCAGATTTCTAAAGCCTACGGCCTAGATTGAACGGGGACTCGACCAGGGCCGTCTGATCAACCTACTAAAACCTACGGTCATGATTAGAAGGTAGGACTCGATTTGGACCGTTCACCCTCACTAATCTAAACGACGCCGCACTGCCACTAACCTAAACGACATCGTTTCGACTCATTTTTGATTTTCTGATTTTAAAACATTTTCGAATAAACCTAATTACTAATCGGACGGCCACTAAAATTTAGACTCGATTTATCTCAGCCATCCGATCTATTTATTCGAATAACAGACCCCAACAGCCATCCGTTGTTGACTTTCGCAGGTACCGCAGCCTTGACCGGCCGATTACTCTCCATTCTGGAGACCATTGGCCGCGATTTTGGTATCAATCGATGGGGAATGGCCTGAAGAACTAAACGCCCACCATTGCGTCTTCAATTGTGGTCGATTGGTCTATCAATTTCCCCATCAAAATTCGTCCTTCTACTGTTCATCTGCACGGGAGTCCAAGGAAGAAGACGGTACTGTAGCGAACCGGTTCTGAATTGTAATTTTTCAAATTAAACCCAAATCGATGGGGATTTTTTGCAATTGGACCTCAGAATCGAATTTAGGGCATGAATTTTATCTAAAAATGTGGTTTTTCCCAAAAGTTCATATTAATTTCAACAAAAACCCCAAATTTTCATTTAATTGGAATTCGGAAAATCATGAAATTGAAGGCTCAAATGATCAAATTGGACCAAATTACCTATGCCAATCGATTCGAAATGGTGACAAGCATTGGGCAGTGATTTCAATTTGTAATGGTAGTCCTTGAATTGAAAGTAATTTCAATTATGCCCAATTTCAATGACTAAAATGCAATTTAGTATACACTTTCGTCCAATTCATGCAATTAAGCAATCTGTGCGAACAATTGGGTTAAATTTGTCGCGACCCTCTTGAGGTTGTCGGGCTCTCGAGGGCTAATGGGCCGTCCTGTCTGGTCGGACGCGGGCCTCTCCCAAGGCCCATTACCCAAATCACAACGGAGGTATGCGTGATCGACTTTCAGTGTGGTCTAGTGACACGTGCTAAGTGTGCATGCCATGGAGTCGCCACCAATCATTTTTTAGGGTGTGATTGGACCACCCAATCGAATAGTTGGGAGTTTCTATTCAATTCTGCGAGAACCAGAGAAATGGTTTCGGGGACTTAGTTACACCAACTGTCAGAGTTGACGCCCTTTCGGTACCTAAGTTGACTGAATTTTCTAGCCTGAGATTCATGCGGATGAGTAAGGTATGAACCCTAAATCTAGAAATTCATGCAGATATGAGTGATTATCCTAGCAATCACAATCAGTAATAAAATGCGCAACTCAAGGAATCTAGATATGCAAATAAATCACATGGCATTCCTAGTAAGGCCCTATTTATCAATCACAGCTCAAGAATGATTTAGCTGTCCTAGCCATTCTACACATGATCTAACCTAAGAAAAGCATTAGGAAGCATCGAAGGAGTTCGAGAGTACTCACATGGGGTTCGCCGTGCCCTGGTTTGGTCTTGGACGAGCTATCGAGCTCATGCCGACCCGATTATATTTGGGGATCCACTCGGCGTTTTACACCATAAAATCATGTGAAACAAAAACGAAAATATTCAGCAAGGGGAATTTATTGTAGATGGTGGTCAATCTAATTGGACGTCAAGACTAAAAAATATGTAGAAATTTACAAATTAAAATACTCGAATGACATTTTTTTGCCAAATTCAACTCTATGCGTCGTGAAGAAACACATGCAATTGAACTTGAATTTTGACTATTTATGAGTTCAAAATGAAAAGGAAATTAAAATAAAAATATTGACTATTTTTCTATATTTTTACGACATCGAACGCTATTTTTCTTCATTTTTCATGTATTTTTCTATTTTTGGAAAATATTAAAAAATATTAAAAATTATGAAAAATTATTTTTTTTTATCAAAAATGGTTCCTTTAGCTTGGTCAAGGCTACCAAAGATGATTTTTTAATTTTTTTAACTTTTTATAGATTTTTTATGAATTTTTTAAAAATAAACTATGAAAGACTGATCAAAAATCAGATGTCAACAAAATTGCAATAATGAACAATTAGATTGAATGTCAAGATCCAAAAAAATTCTACAATTGCAAATTAAAAGACTCAATTGACATTTTTTTTTATCAAATTCAATCATATGTGTAACAAAGGGACACAAAAAATTGAATTTGATTTTGGACTTTTTGTAAGGTAAAAAAGAGAAGGGATTTAAAATAAAAATGTTGACTACTTTTCCATATTTTTATGACCTCAAATGCTATCTTTCCTGAATTTTCAAGTATTTTCCTAATTTCCAAAAATACTAAAAAATGTGAAAAATATGAAAATTTATTTTTTTTGTCAAAAATAGTTCATTAGGCTTGGCCAAGGCTACCAAAGTTGATTTTGTAATTTTTTAACTTTTTATGAATTTTATAAGAAATGGCTGATCCGGAATTATGTGTCAACACTACACAAAACTCAGAACCATTCCTGAGACAACCTAATCCAAGAGCTATACAAAAAAATACAAGGCCAAACAAAGTGGCCGCATGGTAGTACCAAGGGAAACCGAATCTCCTACAAGAATCAATCGAAGATCGCTTAGGAGACAAATCTTGATCTTAGAGCCATAGAAAGTTTTTTTTTTTTGGGTAAATTTAAGATGTATTCATCCTTATGTTTTAAATATGTTGCGGTTCCGATATGCCCAGAGGCCATAGATGAATCTGTTCACGGTCTGTAGACCAACATCATTCGAATTTCGAAGGTGGGCGGCCCGCCCCCTCCTAAAACAGTCTTGTATGACTGGGCTTACGGCGACTCTGTGCGAGGACCTCCTTCCCTTAAGCACTCTCCGTTCAACACGGCTAGTGAACAGGCGAGGTGCACATGGCCAAAAAAACATGAGAGGTATACAAGGCATTAAATATACGACCTTTCCTCACACGGGTATAAAATATACAATCGTTCCTAGCATGGCTCGACTCAGAAGAGTCTATCACACACAGTCTTAAATGCGTACTAATTCCAAGACTTAAATGATGTCTTGGAGCGCTCTATAAAACGAGCATCGTACTGGATCAGATCTTGCACCCAACCATCTTCACCATCCTTGTTTCACTGTACTTTGATAGTTGTAAATTTCTACACTTATCTCGAGAAGCAATCCAAGCATGAAGGTGGAAGTACAATGGAAGAAGTTGGTCAAGCCGTCAGTACCCACGCCAAACAGCCGGCAAAAATGGAAGCTATCATCAATGGATGAGCTTCAGCCTCCCGTTTATGTGGGCGTTATCTTCTTCTATAGAGATTATGCTGAGAAACCAGGACTTGATATTGCTCAAAGGCTCCACCGAATGGAGGAGTCGCTTTCCAAAACCCTAACAATCTTTTATCCTATGGCAGGTAGATTTAAGGAGGACGACGGTTGTTTTGTTCATTGCAACGACCTTGGAGTCGAGTTCGTCCATGCCAAAGTGGATGGCCAGATTGATCAGGGTCTCCATGGAGACCCCGACATGGATTTGCTAAATTGTTTGTCGAGATTCCCGACTAACTTAGTAGGCAATCCATTAGTTGTGATTCAAGTGAATACCTTCGAGTGCGGTGGATTAGCAATCGGCGTGCGCTTTACACACAAGATCGGTGACATGTACACCATGGCCATGTTCATCAATTCATGGGCTACCACTTGCCGAGGTAACACAGATGCTATAGTCTGTCCAAATTTCGAGTTGTCATCTCTATTCCCAGTGAAAGAGTCGGGCGTTTCATTTTGGCCTCCACCACGTATTCGCAAGGAAGATTTCGACAGTAGGAGGTTCAGGTTCAGTGGAAATGCTATATCAAAGCTGAAAGCCCTAGGTAGAGACAATGCAAAGGACTCGACGGCCATTGATTTCCATCTTTCAAGGGTGGAGGTTGTTTCAGCACTAATAAGTAGGGCTCTCGTCGATGTTGATCGAAATATAAATGGCGAACAAAGGGCTTTCGTGGTTTGCATGACTATTAACTTGCGCCAGAAAATCAATCTAGCAATACCCGCGAATGCCTGTGGCAATCTCTTTGCCTTGATGTTTGCCCGATCCGGTCAACCCACAGCCGGCAAAAGCAAGTTGGAGTTCAAAGGGATGGTGAATGTGATCCACCGCATGATATCGGACGCCAAAACAAAATATGCAACAGCAGGTAACGGTGAGGAGTTCTGCTCAATGGTGAGAAATTCTCTTACTGAATTCTCCAGAACTTTTTCCACAACAGAAGAGTGTCTGATTGGTTTTACTAGCTGGTGCCGGTTCGGGCTATACGAGAATGACTTCGGGTGGGGAAGGCCGGTTCTCGTCTCCAAAACACCAGCGAATTTCAGATCAATTTTTCTTATTGACAACGAAGAGAGCGGAGGAATCGATGCTTGGATAACCATCGATGAAGATGAGATGCTTCTTCTTAAACAAGATCCGGAAATTCTGGCATTCACTTCGTAGTTGGAGGGTAGAGATGTTGACTGAATATATCAATTGGAAAGTCTTTGTATGCTCGGCTCTCTAGTATTAGACCCATCTGTTTGGTTGTTTAAGAATAATGGTTTCTTCGGTACAAGGTCAACTCTTAAGTGATGTTTACTCATTATTTAAGTACTACTTTTAAAGTTATCGTCAGTTTAGAAAGAGGCTAATGTAATTGCATACTATAGCAGCTGGAAATTCATTCTCTCAACGTTTTCAGTGGGTATAATCTCTATCTCACAATAAATTTTGATTATTTGTTGTTTATTTTTGTTTGTGATCGCTTTTAATCTCACGGTCAATTAACGAAAATCACATAAACATTTGTTTACATGAACATGAGCAGAGCCCGAAAACTACGTCGTTTCTCTCTTAACAAAACATTATCTAATCTGATCCCCTAACAGCAAAGGAACCAAACCCATTGGTGGCCTGTCTAATACATAATTTTCACCCGCATTGTTAGGTCGGACAACCGAATTTGCTACCCAATCTGTACTTGCATTTCCCTGCCTAAAATTATGCAGAATCTCGGCATATTGAAAATACTTGAGCATATTTTCAATTTTGGAAATGAGTGCATAACCAAATTGAAGCAATGAAGTTTGATTATGAGGCACAGAAATGGCAAATTGCGAGTCCACCTCCACAATAGGCTTGGTAATATCCAAAGAGATTTCAAGAAAATGCCTATATGGACATCTTAAATATAAGACTCTGGTTGTATAGGAATCGGAAGCGAACCCGTCCTATGCTCATAATTCGAGTAGACAAGTTCATCCTTGAACCGTCCATGGTTAGAAAGGGTTGGATTTTTGTCACATGAATGCACGTGGAGGTGGTCAAGTTGGTTCGACACTCCCACGATTCCCTCTCCGTGTCTCGTTCTTCGCTCGTCCGCAAAATACTCTTCTGACAATCTTGAGAGCAACTTTATCAAACATGTTGAGACATCAAATTTGCTCCACCTACATAATCAAAGCATTAGTAATCTTTTTTATCCTATGTATTTCCAGATCCGGTCGTATATAGTGAATAATTTGACATACATGTTTCTACTACGACATTTTAAATTATGTGTGTCCAATTTAACTAAGTGGTGACTTGGTTAGAACAATGAAATTAATGTGGCCTCTTAGAGAGCTTGACCTTGTACCATGCAAAGGGAGAGTACATTGATTTTGCAGGTTGAAAAGTGATCCTTTAGAAAGTGGGTCGAGGCATGTGGTTGATATTGGCATGGGTTTATGTGATCTCTTGAAAGTTACAACCCCCCCCCCCCCCCCCCCCCCCCCCCCCATACTTCAGAAAGTGGGTCGAGGCATGTGGTTTTACATTGATTTTGTAGGTTGAAAAGTGATCCTTCAGAAAGTGGGTCGAGGCATGTGGTTTTACTTGGATTTCTAATCTACCCATCGTAAATTGATTAGTGATTATTACAAATTGAAAATCTTTTGCATGTTAAATAACTTGAACCGTAAGTTGCTAATTGGTCAGGGTTAGGGAGAGCTTGAGCTAGATTAAACTTAGTAATTCATTAACCTGAATCTTCAAGGTGAGGTCGCGACACATCTATTCAGATATATTTTCGCCGTTATGTATCCTACGTTTATTTTCTCTTCATCATTTTTCACTCTCATTTTTCATTTCTTTCTAAAGAGATACAACCTTATTTCCAATTATTTCCCTTGGAGAGTTATCGGAGAAATATCAAAATTGTTACATGATATTCTCATTCCGACATGTCCGAAACGGATCTGATTCTAAACATACAGATACGCAGCGGAATTCAACACAATACAAGCTACAGATCTGCTTGAATTACTGATCGTGAAGGCAAATAACATGAATCGGACTTACCTTGATAGCCACAGATTAGAAGCCCCGAATGCAGTGATGAAGGAACCACAATCCTTCAGTCGTTCATCCTTGATTCCCACAGAAACCCCTGGAACAATAGAGAGAGAGAGAGAGAGAGAGAGAGAGAGAGTGTGTGTGTGTGTGTGTGTGTGTGTTTTTCTAAGTGCTCTACCAACCAACGGAACGACGTACGTTCTGAAGGATGTATATAGGACATACCATAAACATCCACATAGAACCAATTAGGAAATCTCATTATATCCTTTGATATCTGCACAAATATTGGAATGTAGACAATAGTACATATTGCCATAAATGCAATGATCCATATTGCCATAAATTATGCCTCTTAATGGGCGTAATTGTCCAACACGACATTTTGTTGTATCTTGGAGGATTTTTGCTAATAATCATTAGCATTGTTATGAGGGTAAATAATTTCTTAAAGAGAGTGTATTCTAGCCTTAAATTCTATTTCGAGATTTTTTTTAAAGTTATAATGTTGTAGATTGGGAAAATAAAAATGATGGGCTCGAGTCTCTAGGATTTGTCCCATCTGTTTGGTTTCTATAAGAATAATGGTTCTTGGGTACACGACCAACTCTTAACTGATGTTTGTCGGTTATTTAAGTACCTTACTATCGCAGTTGTCATTTTTTTTTCAAAAGAAGGCTGGTGTAATTGCATACTATAGCAGCTGGCAATTCATTATATTGTCAATTGTTTCCCTTCAAGAGTTTTTGAAGAAATATCAGAATAGGCAAGCTGTTTAGTCAAAATTAAATGGGTAACATTTTAAGTGATGCTGGATTAGTAAATGTTGAAACATGCCAAGATGTAGGGCATGTGCATGGGCTTACGTGATCTCTAGAAAGAGGTGGTTTTTCGAGACATGGCAATTTGAAAACCGCGTCAAAAAGGCACGTGGTGAAAGCCAATTTGAGATCGGTTGTTCTTATGGGGAAGGCCTAACTCTTAGACCGGTTGTTCTTACCGATGACGAAAAGTGAGGAGTCAATTCATTGAAATAATCGATGAAGATGAGTTGATTCTCTTTGTACGAGATCCAAAAATTCTAGGATTTCCTTCCTAGTTGAAATTATAGATGTTGCCTGAAGAGGCTTCTCTCCCTTTCCTCCAAGCGGAGCACCTCGGCTCCCCGCTCGCTGCCAAGAGCCCACCATTTGGACGATCCAAGTGATCTCTGAGATGATCCTGACCACGCCATTTTGCATCGTGCCACCCAACGCTTCCTTACTTATTTCACTCGTATTGTTCCAAAAACAAGCGATCGACGAGCACAAGCTCCTTTTTTATGCTCTTCATACAGAAAGACACTTAGACTTGGATCCAAAATAAGAAATTTACATTAACTTAGTAGGAACTCAGCTCCAACTAGTAACATTATTCCAATTAGGGAAATTACTTTTTCAGCCAACTAGGAAGACATTCGATGTTTGAGCCAACTCTCAACTGCTTTGTCGAAATCCGAATTTCGCTGCTGCTCCCCCACAGCCCTTCATAGGCTTAAACCACCATAGACATCTTCCAAGCTCACGCATGAACTTCGTTATAATCGCAGATCTCATAAGAACACCAACTCCACCGCACCTTAACTATTGCATAAGGATTTTCTGACATAATCTACTCAACCATAAATAAAGCAAAATCATCATTACATTCATATCTTTAGAAGAACGAAACGTACCTTGTAATACTCAGCACCTATATCAACGATTGGTTCGCTAGGTTTCTACCTCACCGCCAAAAACAAAGTGTAGTGTGCGCTAGCCCCTATTACCTTAAAAATTTTGGTTGCAAGTCCATCTTGAGTCTAATATTGTCCAAATTTGTATAGACTCTATCAATAACTTTCCTATCTAGAAGTACTGGAGATGTTGACAATAAATGAATTTGATTCTTAGGAATATGAATCATCCACCTCGTGCATAGCTTATGATTATGTACTTTATTTCTCTTCCATCGAGCTTACCATCACTCATTTGAACATAACACGAGCAACCAAACATTTTAAGAATAAAATAATTAGCAATGTTATCAAACAACACTTCTTAGTGAGTCTGACATCCAATCGTGGTTGATGGGTTCTATTCATTAGAGAGCTCAAAATACTAAGCACATTGGCTAAGAATCCCATCGTCATACCAACACTAAAGAACATTTGTGGGCCGTCTCTAGTTTTGCGCACCAATTCTACGACTTGTTGTGATTCATTAGCACTATTACAATATTTCACTATGTGCATGTACTAAATAATGCATTTTCTCTTTTATATGTTTCAATTTCATGATAGTTAGCCATCCTTTTGGCGAAAAGTCATTTCAGTATAACTGTCAGAGAAACAACAGAATTTGGAAAGTTTATTTACTTGGATGTTCACAAGTTCTTGCGATTTGCTTCTACGAAGAGTGCCAAATTTATACTAATAGTTGTGAATGACTACTTGAGGAAGATTTGGGTATATGTGATTAGATACAAGTATGTATTATTGTCAGTATCCAGTAGTTGAGAGCTTGAATCGAAAAGGAGACTAGTAAGGTGATTAACCATGTGCCAACTGACAAAAGCATGGAGTTCTATTCAAAGTTATTAAAAAAATTCTGCATGAAAGAAACATAGTGAAACATCACACCACTGCCGGTGAACGACAATAGGTTCCAGAGTTCATGACTTGGACATTACTAAAGACAACACATATAATGTTCTCTAGTGTTGGTATGACTAGGACATTCCTAGCAGATACGCTTAATATGGTGAGTTACCTAGTGAATAGATCTCTATCGTCTATGAATGGATATCGCACTCATGAAGAAGTGTGGTCAACTAACGTTAGTGATTATTCTGTTATTAGAATATTTTGTTGTTCATGTTATATTTGAGTAAGTGACGGTAAGCTCAATGGAAGGGCATGAAAGTGCATGATCCTAGGCTATGTACAAGGTGAGTATGGTATCGGCTATGATATATGGAATCAAATTCACCTATTATCAGTAGAGATATTACATTTGACTAGTCTCCAGTACTTCTGGATAAGAGTGAATGTGGCAGTTCTTATATGGATTTGGACGATATTCAGCTTGAGGTAGAGCTGCCACCAAAGACTCCTGAGATAGAGGGTAATAGTGAAGTAATCGACACATATGGTACTTGTAGTGAGATTGACCCTATAGCATCAATAGTTGCTATAATTGTTGAGTGTGACCTGACAGATATAGATGCAAATGGTAGTTATGCTCTATATGTGGTTAAGGAGGTTGTGTCTGCGAATCCTTGTAGAGTAGTTAAAGAAGCAGATTGAGTTGGTGTTTTGACCTGCTCCACGATTATGGAAAAGTTCAAGCGAGGCTTAAGCTTGAAATATGTTCATGGTGGTTGAGCCCATGAAGTGCTATGGGAAAGTAGCAGCGAAGTTCAGATTCAAGCGAAGCGATTGTGTCTTGACTTAAACGTCGAGCTGATGTGGAGAATGTTGAAAATAAATCTCGAGTTTGAGCAGGAAGAGAAAACTTTCCTTATTTAAATAGGTCTCCTATTTTGAATAGTTCTCCTTGTTGAAGAAGGTTTCCTAGAAAAATGAAAGAAAAAACAGAGGTTTTCTATTTTGGATCCGATTCTGGCTTGTATATAAAAAGTAGATGTTCTTTGTGAAGAGCATCGAAGAGGAGCTTTTGCTTTTGAATTACATCTTCAGTGTTTGAAGCCTCGAAAATCTTATGCATTAATATATGAGAGATGTTACAGAATTTCTACCCTTTAGTTGATTATATTAATAATGCAATTTATCCTTACATTTATTATTTGTTGTACTTAATATCTGGCTATTTAGGAATTCATATTACACGTATATTGTTAGAGGGTGCACAGGCGAGATGCATATGGCAGACAGACATGAGAGGTGTACAAGGTACTAAAAAAGCGATGGTTCCTCACATGGGTATAAATTGACAATCCTTCCTCACATGATTTGAATCGGTCTTAGAGAATTTTATTCATGCAGGGAGACAGGAAGCAGACATATTATTTGGAGCGCTAATTCCAAGGCTTAAATATTGCGTTGGAGCGCTCTATAAAACGAGTATTGCACGGGACAGATCTCGTGCGCAAGCATATTCACCATCCTTGTTTCCCTAAATTACTTCCATTGTTGCACTTACTGCACATATCTTGAGAAGCAATCCAGGCATGAAGGTGGAAGTACAATGGAGAAAGTTGGTCAAGCCATCGGTGCCGACACCGGACAACCGGCAAAAATTGAAGCTTACATCAGTTGATAAGCTTCAGACGCCACTGTATGTGGGCGTTATCTTCTACCATAGAGATAATGCTGAGAACCCTGGAGTTGATATCCCTGAAAGGCTTCGCCAAATGGAGGACTCACTTTCCAAAACCCTAACAGTCTTTTATCCTATGGCAGGGAGATATAGGGAGGACGACGGTTGTTTTATTGAGTGTAACGACCTTGGGGTCGAGCTCGTCCACGCCGAAGTGGATGGTCAGATTGATCAGATTCTCCATGGAGATCCCGATCCCCTACCTCGGCCTCGTTCCTAGTCCCCGGTCCCGGTGCTGGTTGCCGGCCCTGGCCCCCGTCCCCGGCCTCAGTTGCTGGCCCCTGCATCGGCCTCGGCCTCGGTCCCAGCCCCGGCCTCGGCTCCGGGCCCGGTCTCCTGCCTTGACCTCGTTCTTGGTCCTCGGTCCCGATGCCAGTTGTCGGCCCCAGCCTCTGCACCAACCCCGGTCCCGACCCTGGCCCCCATCCCCGGCCCCGGTTGCTGACCCCCGCACCGGCCTCGGCCTCGATCCCCGTCCACGACCCCGGCCCCAGCCCCGATCCAGGTCCCGGTCCAAGGCCCTGGTCCCGGCTTTGGTCGCCGGCCTTGGCCCCCGCCCCGATCCCAGTCCCGGCCCAGGCCTCGGTCCCGGTCCCGGTCCCGGTCGCCGGCCTCGATCCCAGTCGCAGTGCCCAGTCCCAGTCCCAGTCCCGGCCCCTTCAGCACGTGGTCTACGACCAGCGACCAGGACCTTTTGCAACTTGTGGAAGGAAGCTTATCTTATGGATCGAAAATGGGTCAAATATCGGTCGGAAATGGGTTTAAGTATGTGATCCATTATTGACCCATTCAATTTTACTTCAACATTTTAAACCCATTTTTAGTGAGCTCTTTAAGAGTTAATGACTCATATTGCCAGCTCTAGTACTTAGTCTGACAGGGGGGTCGTTTTCAAAACGTTGGACATAGTGACAACTTAAATAGTATCGATATCGACATGCAATACGTAACACGACATGGTCAGATCCACCATACGGATCAAAACCCCTGACGATCCCTAAGAGACTGGGTGCGTCATTCACAGGTTCCTGTCAAGTATAGGAATTCCATTCTGGTACGGCCTACCATACAGGCTAGAGTTTAACCGCCCTAGGATACTCAAAAGACGAGTCCCTAGGTATTCACTTGAACCCGCCATACACCGCGCATGCCGCACGAGCATCAGGTAGGTGATCAACAGGTAAGCAATAGGTGAGCATCTCTATCCCGTCTCTCTCTCACATTAGCCAAAGTAGAACAAGGAGAGCGTTCACCAGCAGGATAAGAAAGATTGATTGTCAAGATTCGTTTTTTCTTTCCCCCAGTCGAGTCAGTCCAGACTCAGGTGTCACCTATCTTTGAGAGAAACCTCTCACAAGATTCCTCTCAAAGAGGGGCAGCTGTTGACACCTGATTTTTGACCAAGTCTTTTTTTAAATTTAATTTTTGAAAAATCACAAAAAATTCATAAAAAGTCAAAAAAAAATTACAAAATCAACTTTGGTGGCCTTGGCCAAGCCCAAGGAACCATTTTTGACCAAAAAATAATTTTTCATATTTTTTATATTTTTTAGTATTTTTAGAAAATAGGAAAATACTCAAAAAAAATCAAGAAAAATAGTATTTGAGGTCACAAAAATATGAAAAAATAGCCAATATTTTTCTTTTTAATCCTTTGTATTTTTGACCTCACAAAAAGTTCAAAATCAGATTCAATTATGGGTGTTCCTTTGTAACCTATACTATTGAATTTGAGAAAAAAATATCAATTGAGTCTTTTAATTTGCAATTTTGGCATTTTCTAAGATCTTGACATCCATTCTAACTGTCCCTTATTGCAATTTAGCCCAATTTCTTGTACAAATTGCTCAATTGCACGAATTTGGCAAAATTGCATACTAAAATTGTATTTTTAGTCCTTGAAATTGAGCATAATTGAAATTACTTTCAATTCAAGGGCTATCATTGCAAATTAAACATACTGCCCAATGGATTTCACCATTTTGAATCGATTGGCGCAGGTAATTTGACCCAATTTAATCATTTGAACCTTCAATTGCATAATTCCCCAATTTGCAATTAAAAGGAAATTGAGGTTTTTGTTGAAATTGATATGAACTTTTGGGCAAAATCACATTTTTTGATAGAATTCATGCCCTAGATTCGATTATGAGGTTCAATTGTAAAAATTTCCTACTAATTTGGGTTTAATTATGAAAAAATCAATTCGAAACCGGTTCAGACCGGTCAGACCGCCGGTCAGACCGGTCGAACCGGTCCGCTACAGTGTCTTCTTCTTCATCAGGCCTGTGCACAAGTGAACAATGGAAGATGTAATTTCAAAGAGAAAATTGATCGACAAATCAACGACAATTGGAGAAGCAATGTTGGGCATTTAGTTCCTTGGGCCAATCCCCGTCGATCGGGACCGGAATGAAGACCAGTGACCCCCGGGCAGCGAATAATCGACTGGTCAAGCGACGGACCTGCGGAAGTTAACTCAGACCAAATTCATGCCAAATTCGCATGAAAAAGAGCTCGCCGGAGGACCAAACGGGATTGGACGGAATGCCCATCCTCCCCGGCGCCGTTTAGACCAAATGGCACGTGTCAACACGTGCCATTTCAAGACAGTTGAGCCCCTCCCGCTCGGCGCCAAAACTCAAAATGCTATATAAGCTTGCAGGGGCCTTCGCGAAAAGGGTTGGTTAGTTCGGTTCAAGAAAGAGAAACTGAATTGAGAGAGAGAGAGAGAACGAGGGAGAGAGAGCTCACCTTCCCTCGCGGTGGTCGAAGGTTTGAGCTCAGATTTACAGAGCGCGGGTTGGGCATTCTCAGGCTGAACCAAAGCTCGACAGGGCCGCCAGGAAGCTTCCCTTACTGTGAGGAAACTATCGCCGTTGACCGTGCGAGCTGAGGCCACGAAAACAGGTGAGGCGCAGCTTCAAACCTTTCACTGTACATCAATGGCGTTTTGCTTATTTCACACTTATTCCCGCAATTATCCTGGGCATTTCGTTCCTAGAAGGTCACTGACCATCGTCGCGTGTCTGTTTCGCATTGACTTTGCATGAATATCTCGAATCGAGTCTTCGAAAACAACCTCCATAACCGGCCCCCGTTCATTATTGCCCAGCCAAACCTGGGCCGAGCGAGCTCAATCGGAGCTCGAGGTAAGTCTCCTGAACCTCCATTGATGCTGTTTTATAATTAAATTGCCATGATTTGCTGTGAATCGAGCTATTAGATCTCTATGGCCGTACTCGGCAATTCGCGTGATGTTCTTGATTCCGTAAATAGGATGCTTCGATTCTTAGATATGTTAAACTAGGGTCGATCGTGAGTCGATTGCCGTTGGTCTCGCATGATTTCATCAAGGATCCACCGTTGGATCATCACCGAAGAAGCACAGTTGTTCATTCCGCCGGAGTCGCGAGGTTGAAGACGAAGCTGACATGGCGCGGTCAACCGGTCAAAAGCTTAGGTGGCAGTCGGCCATTGGTCAGTCAGCAAGCCGTTAGGGATCCGTTATTCAAATAGGTAGATCGGACGGTCTAGGTTAATCGAGTCTAATAAACGGTGATCGTCCGATTAGTAATTAGGGATTATCTGAAAATAGTTTTAAACCGAGAAATAAAAGTATGGTGAAACGGTACCGTTTAGATTAGTAATAGCGTGGCGTCGTTTAGGTTAGTATGAATGGGCGGTCCAGATCGAGTCTTAGGTTTTAATCGAGGCTGTAGGATTAAGTAGTCAGATCAGACGGTTCTGGTCAAGTCTCCATTCAATCTGAACCGTAGGTTCCAGTCAGACCATCCTGCGATCGTGGACTAGCCACGTGGTGCAATAAGGACCGTCGGATCAGAGCAGGGTAATCCGAAAATAAAAATGCGCGGATACGGCGTCGTTTTGGATTTAGCTCGGCGGATTCGGGTCTGGGCCGGGTTTCCGACCAGAGTGGGTCGGGTCGACCCGATCCGAATAATATTTTTTTAAATAAAAAATCGGAAATTGATTTTAAAAATAAAAAAAAATCAGAAAAATCTTAGAAAATCCAAAAAAAAATGCTAGAAAATTCCAGAAAATTCCAAAAAATGTGGAAAAATTGTGAAAAATCCTAGGCATTCCAGAAATCCCCAAAAATCGAGGGTTGACCACAGACAACTTGTCAACCCTATTTTTGGGGATTCTTATCCGATCTTCCGAGACTTGACGACATTACTCTTTAATAGTAAGTCGCCTTTGTTGTGTGTGTATGATAAAATCGATAATTCCAAAATAAGAATTAGGGTCAAGTAAGCGACCAATTCTTAGGTTTGGGTTTTCGAGTCCCGCCCATTTCCTCAAAATGACAATTTTGCCCTTCAATGGGAAAATCGTCTTTCTTGTCTCAATCAAGTTCTGAAAATTGCTTAAAGTTAGGGCTTGGGTCAGGTGGATGACCAACCCTAATATTTGAGATTTTCAGTTCTCGTCTTTGTCCAAAATGACGACTTTACCCCTCTAAGGGTAAAATCACTTTTAAATCCCAAAAAAATCCCGAAAATTCCCAAAAAAATAGGAAATGGATTGGATGGATGGCCAATCCTATTTCCCCTGTCCTTCGACTTTCCAATTCATCTAAAATGACAAAATTGCCCTTTTAAAGCAAATTGCCCCTGAATTGCTCAAAATTACGATTCTGCCCCTCATGGGCAAATCATGCCAAAATCATTCCTAAGCCTTGATTGATATTCCTCTAGGCTAATAGGGCCTCATTAGGGATGCCATGCTGCTTTCATGTGTTTTATCCGTATGTACTGGATCCTTGATTTGTGCATTTATTCCTATTTATTGTGAGTGATAGGGTAGTAATTCCCATCTGCATGAACTCCTAGATTTAGGATCTGTACCTCACTCATCTGCATGAAATCCTAGGATCAGATAAACCATTCAGCTTAGGTACCGAAAGGGCGTCAACTCTGACAGTTGGCGTAACTAAGTCCCCGAACCTACTTCTCTGGTTTCCGCAGAATCGAATAGACTACTCCCAACTATTCGATAGGGTTTCCGATCGTACCCTCCACGAAACGATTGGTGACGACTCCTTGGCTTGTCCACTCATCACATGTCACTAGACCACACTAAAGGTCGACCACGTGTATCCAGCAATTGCGATTTGGGTAATGGACCTTGGGAGAGGCCCGCGTTCGATCATACAACATCGGACGGCCCATTAACCCTCGCTAGCCCGAAGATGGCGCTCGAGGGAGGGTCGCAACAGAGAGGAAGCCAAAGGAAGTCAATGGATGACAAAGACCTTCTATAAGCTTTGACATGTGTCATCCCTTGATTAAATCAAGCATTAAATGTCATCTTGTCAAATTTGCTCCAATTATTTGAGGGTTATCTTCTCTTAGTCTTCTTCTCCAGCAGAGGGACGACCACCCTCTCCCCTCCTTGCCATTTCCTTCATTTTCCTCTTCATTTCCTCCATAGTCATTCTGCTCGCCTGAACAGTTTCTGTGCCTCTGTTTGGTCAGTACGACGGCCACCTCTGGTGACCTTTTAGCCGATCCCGACCACCACAGATTATTCAAGATGTCCTTGACATTTTTCCATTAGGTTCATGATTTTTTGAGGTCTGGTTAATTTATGGTGATTTTTGGAAGAAAAGCGGACAGATTATGAGCTAGCTGAGGAAATGTGGTGATTCTAGCTCATAGAAAATCCAAATGACCTCAAATTTTCGAGGGTAGCTTCATAATATATAGTACTATATGTGGCTGAGCAGAAATGAATTTTTCAATTGAGATTTAGGGATGTTTCATGGCTGATATTGAGTGGACAGAACTGAACTAAAATCTGATCGGTGAGGCTACTGTGGAAACCGAACCATTTGAGGTACCTAGAGGTATTATTTTGACTCCAAATTACTGGTGGATACACATGTAAATCTAAGCCTTGGCAAGTGGAATTGGTGATAAATTGGAGCTTAAGGATGATTAATGGGCTGTTTAGTGGAGGTTTGTGTTGAACCGGTTCTGACCGGTTGTAGTTCTGAGTATGCCGGTTCTGTTGAGGGCTGAAGGTAGTGTTGCCATGCTCCTAATTCATCATTAAGGTATACTAGGATGTTTTTTGAGGTATTATTGAGGAGCACGATTGGTGGAATTGAAGTTTGGAGAGTTAAATTGATTTAATCGTCGGATTGCTTCTGAATCGCCTTGCTGCCCTATTTTGGACAGGGGTGGTATTGGTTGGAATCGAGCTTGACGAGATGTTCTTGGTGGATTTTTGGTTAGTTCGGACGAAGGTGAGTGATCTCTAAACCTTTACTAGGACGTTTGGACGCGACTAGATGTCTTTCATTGAGAAATCGTTGAATTGAATGATTTTTATTGCTTGATTGGTTGAAAGCCGAAGGACGTTAATGAGGAATGAGTCATGAGGGCTAATTGGCCATGGAATCGTGTGCTCGAGAATGACTTAATGATGTGCTTGTTAATGTGCTTTGCTTGCCTAAGTGGTGGTGTGATTCCCAATTTCTTTTAAATTGTGTTTTACGACAAAGCACGTTTGTTTCCTTTGGCAAGCAATTGAATTGTGTTCTAATGTCTAAGAATCTCCTCGATGTAGAAATGTGGCAAAATGTTGTCGTGATGATATGTCACGGGAATTATTGAGGAAATGGGTTGTTGGGCCGTAAGAACACCTGAATGGAAATGCTCTGAAGCGCCTAGATGATGCGGGATTGCGTGATAAGAAATACCCTGATACGCCTAGATGACGCGGGGTTGAGTGATGAGAAATGTCTGATGCACCTAAGATGACGTGGGTTTATTGATTGGGATAGCCTGAGGAGTCTGAACGCGGGCTAGTCTCTGGAAGTCTGAAAGTGGAAGTGGAATTCTTTTTATTCTTGTGATGATGAGATTTTGTAAGCAAGTAATTTGATGAGATGAGGGCTTAAGGCCGGTGGCACCCTGATGCGTCTGAACGCAGGGTTGCGAGCTATGTACACCCTGAGGCGATTTGATCGCGGGGTTGAGAAATGAGACACACCCTGATGCGATTTGATCGCGGGGTTGTGGTTGAAAGTAGGGAAAATTGTCAAAAAAGTCCTAAACCTATTGTACTTTTGCCAATTCAGTCATAAACCTTTTAATTTTGTCAATTCAGTCCTAAACCTTTTACATTTATGCCAATTCAGTCCTAAACCTTTTTTTGGTGCCAATTCAGTCCTAAACCTTTTGTATTTTTGCCAATTTAGTCCTTCCGACCAACGTTAACCCGCCAGCGTTGACGTAGACTCCGGCTGGCGCTGACGTGGACACCGATCGACGATGACGTGGCAATTTTAATAATATTTAATTTTTTTATTATTTATTTGTTTTTATTTCTTTGTCTTATTCACTGTTCTTCTTCTTCATGAACGCCTCTTCCCAGCTTCCGCCTGCGCCCATCGCTGCCAACCTTCATCCTGGACTGGTAGTGAGCAGGAGACGCCATGGCGGGGCGAGCTCGAGCTCGCCCGGCCATGGCGTAGCTAGAGCTTTCTTGGCCACAGCGTCGCCAGATTTGGGCGAGCTTGTGCTCGTCCGGCCATGGCAACGCCGTCGCTGGGTGAGCTAAGGCGACACCATGGCTAAGCGAGCTCGAGGCAATGCCATGGATGCGTGAGCTCGAGCTTGCCCGGCCATGACTTCTCCTGGTCACTACCAACCCCTACTACGGAGTGCAGGGTGAGCTACGGCGACAATTGCTTCCTTCTTTTGGGCTCAAATAGTTCCAACTTTAAGTCTCATTCTGTCTCCCTCCCTCCGAGAGAGAGGCGAAGTGAAATTTGATTGAGAAGCAGAGGTGAAGGAGAGAATTAGGCATGCGGCATTTTTCAGATCCATCCATCGGAGCCCCTCCTGATTTCCCACACCATTAATCACAATCAGTTTCCTCGAACCCACTTCCTCGCATGTCCAGTCGGACTCGCAAGGTTGCTCCTAAAATGGTAGCTGCCCTCTCCAGCAGCAACAATCGAACTCAGGTCTGGTTCTCTCTCGTCCGTCAACATTTAGTTTTGAGCTCACAACTCCAAAACCGGAGAGGGTTCAGAATCTCTCTCTAATTTGGAATCCCCTTTTCGCCTTCAGGCCTTGCTCGCCCGACTTGAAGCTTTGGAGAACCACAATGCTGGAACCGAAGTGGGAGATCTTAACGACGACGACGATGCTTCCTTTGACGACAAAGACGATGACGGCACTTTTAAAAAATAAAAAAGGAGTTAAAAATAAAATAAAAAATTTTAAAAAATTATTAAAAAATTGCCATGTCATCGCCGGCCGGAGTCTACGTCAACACCGGCCGGTTAACGTTGTTCGGAAGGACTAAATTGGCAAAAATACAAAAGGTTAAGGACTGGATTAGCACCAAAAAAATGTTTAGGACTGAATTTGCATAAATGTAAAATGTTTAGGACTGAATTGACAAAATTAAAAGGTTTAGGACTGAATTGGCAAAAGTACAATAGGTTTAGGACTTTTTTGACAATTTTCTCGTTGAAAGTACACCCTGATGCGATTTGATCGCGGGGTTGTGGTTGAAAGTATACGAATTTTTCTAAGCTAGTACAGAAACTTGATCACTTGATGCAAGGTTTGCCTTTGATTGAAATTCTCGTCTTAGCATGACTCAATGCTATGAGAAATGCCATGTCTTGTTTTATCCACTGCTTGTATGTTACTATGATTGTTTTGGTTTGGTGGGACAGATGGCCTAGTTTAGGTTTAGGGCGAGCTTGCTGAGATGTATATCTCACCCTAGTGGGGGATTAATTTTTTTCAGGTTCTTGAAGACGGGAGTACTAGTGAGATGACGATGAGCTCTCGATGAAGTAATTACACGATTGGTTTCTATATTTTGTGGCCTTAGGGATTGTACCTGAATTTTGCGGATTTAGGACTTAAATTTTTTGGTACTTGACTGCGATGACTTCTGAAATGAAATTTTATTTTTAAGGAGTGTATACCCTTTGTCCTGAGTCATCTCGTTGTAATTTGTATGAAGTAAGTTTTATGGCTGTCGCGATCCTGTTTCTTTGTCTAGTTGTTTTACAGATTGCCCGAGGGATCCTGGGAGATTTTTTGAAGATCAACGGCCTGGTGGGATGTACGTGGGCTCGATGGGTTCAGGGCGTGACATTCCTGTTTAAGTGGTATCAAAGCAAGGTCAGCTCGATCCATTGTGATTGAGGTTTAGAGTGATAATGAGTGATGACTTGGGGATAATTAGGTAGTGAGATCCTTAGGATTAATATTAATCACTGAATCTTGAGGATTATAGGCTTGAACTTATGAGGTAATCTAATGGTCCTAGTATTGATTTGATGGATGATCCTGAGTGATTCTATGGATAAGGCTCACAAGGAAGTAAATAGAGATTTAAGAGTCGTAAGTCTGGATTTGAGGCTGCTAGAGAATAACCTATGAATGAAGGGTCAATTGGGGTATACGATCGTGATCGTAGTTTGTCGAAGTCCCAACTTAAGAAGCATGAGTTATAAAGAGATTACTGGCATTAACGGATTTAGGCTTGAATTGCATTGTATCTTGAAGGTTTAGTTACCGATTGCTACTGATAACCTTGGATGGTATGAGACGTGGTGTATACAAGGAAGCAGATAAGGAATATTTTGATTAAAGATCAGTTGAGATCAAGTGTATGTGGATTTAACTTGAATAGTGACTAGACTTGAGGTATGCAGTTGAATATAGGCAATTAATCTGTGAGATGCAATGGTCATTGGTGGAACTAGATATTTTCTATAATTGAGGTTTGATGTGGAAACGATTGTGGTATGATAAGTGGTGAAAACGAACGTGTTGTGCATGTGTTTGTGGCCTTGAAACGAAAGCTGATGAGGGTGCGTGCATGAACTTATCGCTGTTGAACTTAATAAACTGTCGCTTGGTATGTGACAAGTTGATGGGATACCTATAAACCGTTATGAAGCACGGTATGGGACGTATGGAACGGGGCTTTCTCCATAGATGTATGACTTGGGACAACTTGCAACGGCCAGGTCTGATGAGGGCGAGGAGTGATCGCCGGGACAGAGAGGTCCAGACAAGGAGCGGCTCCTGGCAGGCTTCTAAGATGGCAAGAGTCAGGAATGACCCAAGTCATAACTTGAAATGGAAAGTCTAGGTATCAAGTTGAGTCCAATTGTGGTTAAGAGATGTATGGCACGGAATTGATTTTCAAAATGAATGATCAAAAGTGGCATGGCATGTGCAATGACGCCTATGAGTGGCATGGTTGAAAGCTTTGTGCTTGGTAGCGGATACCGTTGGATAAAGAAATAGGATGTTGTGACGGGCCTGTTAGGCGTGTTTTATAATTGACATCGTGTGACTGTCTTGGCCAAGGTCTAACTGAGAGATTAGACGGCATGTGGGGTTTATACACATTGATCTGATGCTTGTTGAGATTGAGGTAGCATATTGTGTTTATGCTAGAGTGGCAGATGCCCTGGGCTAATGGTATGAACGATTGAAATAGTAATTTGAGTACTTGCTTGGTGTTCACCTAGTTGATTTTTAGCCTAGTTGAGGCTTGCCTAGTAATGGCTATTAATTGAGAAGTTATCTCGTGGAGGTTGGCTTGATGTGTGATTGCCGCTTAAGGATGATTTGAAATCCTTCGATAATGAGCAACTAGTTGAGAGAGCACCACTGGATGGTTGATTGATGGTGAGAGAAAATGAGATGAGCAGCCTGAGACTGCTAGACTTGAGTAGATGACTTAAGTTTTGGATTACTGGAGAGAATCATGGTGGTTCAAGTGGCATCAGAATTTAATATGGTTGAAAGATCAAAGTACGGCCGCGAAAGGAGCATTTGGCTCGAATATGCAAGATATGGGAAGATCCAAGAACTGAGGTGGATCATGAAAATTGAGTAAGGATGAATAACCAGAATGTGAATACCAGTAGAGCGATTGGCCTGAGTTTGTGAACCTTGTGGGACCCAAGAGTCAGATGGGTCGTAAGAACTTTAAATGGAAATGAAAAAAATGAATAGATAGGCAAGCTCGAGAAGGAGCTGCCATGATTGTCTAAGTCACTATGGTGACAGATGCTTGTACCGATGAGTTAAAGGATGGAAGTCATGAGAAATGTGACCCTGAGTTAATCCTTCCTAAATTGAATGCGTGGGAAGAATTACAAGAGTTTGAAAAGCTTGTGAAGCTATGAATAAGATTGAGATCGACTGAGTTTGATGGAGGGATGAGATTTGAAATTGTATTCCTCTGGATTGGGGAGTTTGGTAAGGAAACCTTAGAGGTTTTGGGTACACTAAAGGAAGAAAGTGACCCTGGCAATTACTGACCTTAAGAGGCTGCTGATAATTGGTGAAAGGTCACTAGTGGAAGGGTTTTCTCGAAGGATCAGAGGATGATTGACCATTGTGAGACAGAGTTCTCAAGGTCGCCTAAGTACATTAATAGTGATCAATGACCCTTGAATCAGGATAGGTTCCAAGTTAAAAAAAAAATGGAGAGCCTATTATGACAGGTAGGTTTCAAGTTTCGAGTATCACTTACATAGAACTTAGAACATGTAACAAGTTTTTTGGATTCTTGGTAAATATATCATCGCCCGATCCTACTGTATTTTATTGAGTATGTAATTTGAAACCACTAATTTGAGCTTTCATTTCCGACGATATTTATGATTCAAACTTTTACTTTAGTAACATTTCATATTTATTTGTATCTAAATGTGAGTTGTGGTTCGTAGATTGTGGCAGCAAGTGATGGTCAATACATGTGATGATCATTGCAATAATTCAATTAAAAATTTAGGTGAAACCTAGGTAGACCTTAGTACCTATGACGGATAGGCTCCAAGTTTCAGGATATGTATGGTAGGTTTCAGGTCACAAAAAATGAGGAAACTATTCCGACCAATTAGAACTGCTCAACCCTAGTCGAGAGGTTTAACTGCAGAACTCTCAATGTTAATTCGTTCTATGAGTTTAGTAATCTGAATGGACGGAGTCGTCGAGCGCCAAGCCCCGAATGCTGAAAGGCGCTTTTGAGTCCAGGCTCCACTGGCAAAAAGCTCAATTTCTCTTCGCACCTCTTGGGTTTCCGCTATTTGTTAGTTTTGTCTTCATGGGATTCATGTCGGGAATTTCTTTGAGCAATTGTTTTGGTTTTTGCTTTTTTGGGGCCTCGCTCGATTCTTTGTTTGGTATGTGCATATAATTGTGGATTTGTGAGGATACCCAGTTGAGCATATCACGGCCAAAACTTCAAGGGCATGGGCGGCGTCGCGTTCCATTATTGAAGAATGTTAGGAGTGTTTGGCCCAGTTGAAAACCGTGGAGTTGCTGTCCATTGCCCTCGGGAATCCAATCGCGTTTCAGATTAGGTGGCCAAAGCGGATCTGAATCCCCTACCTTAGAAAAAGTAGGTAGGGGGACCCGGATCCTCTGCCTATTTTACGGCTTTGAGGGGGGGGGGGAATCCCCACCATTCAATAGGGGAGCTCACCTAATTGAATGGTAGGGATCACCCTGTCAAGGAAAAACCTTGACAGGGGATCAACGCCCAGGTAGGGGATCCACGCCCTTCACATAGGAAGCCCCACCTAAATGTCTTCACATAGGGAGCTCCACCTAAAGGGTAGGGATAACTCTATCTTACAAAAAGTAAGGCAGAGGCAGAGTGATCCCACACGCCGCCAAAGCCCACCATCCAAGTTTGTAAGCAACGCATGTCGGCATCCAAATATCCGAATCATGTTTTTTTTTTTTTTTTTTGTAAGCTATTGATAGATACGCTTATGAAAGTGAAACCAATAGATCGCTTTTTAAAAAGTTGAGGAACGTAAGCGATCAGGGTTCACTTGTGAACTTGTGAAATTTCTACTGTCCTTTAATCCCCTACGCATAATAGCCAAAACTAGCCATAATAAATCTAGTACTCTTCTCTAATTGAGTCATGCAATCTTGTTTCCTATTACTCCCTTCACTATGTGAAAAATATGGATTGAGCAAAAGTTGGGGGGGGGGGGGGGGGGGGGGGGGGGGGGTATTTGAGTAAGATTCGGCAACGATGTAGTGACATGATGAAACTGAAAGTAAATGTTAAGAGACCGATAAAGGGAGTTTTTACATTACACTTTCTAACAGGCAATATAATTGAAAGAAAATATTGAATATCGAATGATTAAATTGGATAAAAATAATGGATGGTTGCATGATTTTTTAAGAAAAGAAATGAAAGTTCATATCGAGATATCTTATGTCATTGCCTTTCAGTCAGTGATCTGTTATGGATTCCCTCCATTAAAGATATTGATCGACTTTCATTGTAAAGATTATTTTGCAATTTATATCACGAAAAATATCTTGATTGATTGGCAATCACACGAAGGCAAGATTCTTTCCTTAACTGAAACAATCTTTTTTATGGAAACTAAGATTTGATTGTGTGGGCGATCAAGTCGATTGAAACTCGTAACCGTAATTTCTAGCTCTTCTCTCTGTCGGTCGTCTTCTTCAACTTTCATTCGTTTGTATGGAGATTTGAGCTAGTCTCCCTCTCCCCTCTCTGACTCGTTAATTTTGTTTGAGTTTTTTTGAACTTTTTTTTTTCTACTCTCTCAATCTACATGCAGGAGTTCTCTCCTCCTGGTCTAGTTTTAGATGGGAAAATTAGCAACCAAGTCCTAAATCTATTGAACTCATGCCAATTTACTCATAAACCTTTCAATTGTATCAATTCAGCCATAAACCTTTTGATAACTTGCCAATTTAATCCTAAACCTTTCAATTATGCCAATCCAATCCTATATCTTTTGAAAATTTGCCAATTTCATTCCAAATCCTTTGAAAATTTTCCATTGTAGTCCTCAACTATTATTTGAGTAATTTACCAGAACGACTAAATTGATAATTCATGAAAATGTTTAGAACTAGTTTGGCAAATTATTAAAAGGTTTATGACCAAATTGACATAATTAAAAGGTTTATGACTAAATTGACAAGTTGTCAAAATATTTAAGGCTGAATTGACACAATTGAAAAAATTAGAACTGAATTAGTACAAGTGCAATAGATTTAAGACTTTTTGCACAATTTTGCCAATTTTAGGTCTAAGAGTTTGAACTCTCTCAATCTAGTTTTAGATCCATGAGATATCGTCTCTCGATTTAGATCTAAGAGCTTAGTAATTATGTTTTCAAGAACTCTATACTGTTGCGCTTTGATCGTATATAGGTTCTGTGACTCCAGTTTTAGTGGTTGTTCTCTGAGCTCTAGTGCCTAGCTAAACTACGAAGATTTACTCTTCCAAATGTTTGAAATGTGTTTGTCCAACCTGTTTTGATTGTTTCCATATGGCAATGGTGTAGAGGAGCCAAAGGAAGACGCACACCACTAGTTGGCAATGCCACAATTACTAGAGGCGGGAGTGTGTGCTTAACCCTGATTATGATACGAGATCCAATAGTCGGCCATCTATTATTTTACTTGACAAATCTGTTTGATGCACCTAGGACCGGCAGATAGAATCAGTCAACGACATTGGATTAGGCTCAAATTCGGTCGATTGAAGTGAAACGATCGTCTGATCAATACTCGGTGCCGTTGGCAATGGATTTTGGTAATTCGGGGTCGTTTAGATGGATTTTCGGGCATTTTTCTATTTTTAGGCAATTTTATAATTTAATGGTATTTTTGTAATTTTTGCGTTATCTTTTGTCATTATGGTTGACACTTATATAAGGTCGTCTTTAGGGTTTTGTGAGCAGATTATTGAATATTGAGAATATTACGATTTGATATCGTTTCTGAGAGAACAGTGATTGTTCCTCGTTTATCGTTTCGATTCTTCCGTTTAGCCTTGGTTTCTATCACGTTTCGGCATCACTGTTCTTATGAAACAAGTGTGTGCTTATACTTGCTGATGCTTTGTTGATTCTTCTTATGGTGTGGATTTGGCTTTGTTTGTAGTATTTTGATCTTTGCTTTGCTTTAATATGCTTCATTATAAAGTCCATGTACTCCTCATGTATCTTTGAGTACTGAATATATTTTTATTTTTGAAAAAAAAATATGAACTTTTGAGACTTGGTTTTAACAAAGCTTACGATCTTTTTTTTTTTTGCAATATCACAATGAAGTTTGACGGTCAGGTGGTATCCGAGGTTCGAGTAAATTTTAAATTAGGAAAAATTTTAAATAAGAGTTCAAAGTGAGTTCATTTTCTAAAATAAGAGCTCGAAGTGGACCTTGTTTCAAATAAGCGCTTGAAGTGCCCTATTTTAGGGGTGTCAATAGTTCAATTCAGTTCGGTTTTTCAAAAAACCAAACCGAACTGAACCATAAGGGAATACGCCTGAACTGAACCAAAACTCGTCTCGAACCGAACCGAACTGAACAAAAAAACTCGGTTCGGTTCGGTTCGGTTCGGGTTCCAATTTTTTTTTTCTGGTGTAAAACAAGACTACATCATAACCTGTTGAACAAAAGCTACGAAGACAGTAGAAATTTCCTAATAAATAAAAGCACTAAGCAAAAATTTTCTGCTGACTATGAAGACAGTAGAAATGGAGCGATGAAGATTGAATTCTTCTTGCTTGAGTGGCCAAAAGCTAGAGAAATGAGGAGCGATGAAGATTGAATTCTTCATGCTCG
Organism: Rhodomyrtus psidioides; assembly: GCA_021437785.1. Lineage (NCBI taxonomy): Eukaryota > Viridiplantae > Streptophyta > Magnoliopsida > Myrtales > Myrtaceae > Rhodomyrtus > Rhodomyrtus psidioides. Next base: position 11,428,802 of record JAILYB010000003.1, on the reverse strand, counting down.
AGTGGCCATTAGCGTATTGTTGTGTAATGATGGAACCATAATAAGATCATCAAAAGGCATTCAGTTTTTTAGTACCCAAGAAAATGCAAGTAATACCTTGATGCTTGCTAGCTTTGCACTAAAAAGTAATTGGAACCCAGAGATTTATTCCCAGTTTAAGCTTTCAAATTGTCCTGAAAAACAGTCAGTATCTCTCTAGATTTTTAAGGTAGTACTGAAAGCATAAGGAGATGCCATGAAATGGTCAGCAACTAAGCCAAAACTTCTTTTTCATCAAATTACATTCACTCGCCTATGACACAAAGAAAAACCAAATACACAGTAGTAACTTCTTTTTTAACCGAAACAAAAGTACAAGGCAATACTAAGTTTCTCGATTTGGCCAGACAAATCATTCCCAGCATAATCAGGTGCGGTGGACCCTTGAAAGATGACTAAGTGCTCTGCTCCATCTTGGAAACATCCTGAGTGGCCTCGTAAAACAAACCAAATGTTGACCGAATTACAGCATAGATGCAACATAAAGGTTTTTGGGCAAACCTAATCTAAACTAAGACACAAATGCAGTTGTCATCAAATTCAAAGCAAAAGAGCCAAAGCTGTGTGAATGTTCCAGCCACTCTATACAATCACTCATTAACAACTGATCCTGCACGGTAATCAGGAGTGGGAGAAAGAGAAAATGGCCAACCCTATTCAAAAACTTTCATTTCAAATAAGATAGGTAACTTTTGCAGAGAAACGAAGACAACATTGGGAGTGAGAGAAAAGAGAAAATGGCCGACCCTGTTCCACATCCAAATTCTGCAAATGGGTTCCTTCAAATCCCTCACTCTTGACTCGGGCCAACTTAAGCCTCGGAGAGTTTCCAGAAGAGACCTCCATTTTTTTTCCCTTGACCCAGTTCCGCAAGAACGTCCCTGCCCTAATAAACTTAAACAGCAACCAGTGAAGAACAAGAGCCCAAAACCCAAACGGGGAGATGTTGCAAAATTGCAAGCAGTTAATACAAACAAAAAGCAAAGCAAGCCACAGAACCACTAGATAAAGCACAGAATCACAGATCCCGACAGCAACAAGGAAGCAAATTGACTGAGATTCACACAACAAACGGGACGGAATAGAGAAAGCGACTCAACTGATGCTCTACCAACTAAGATCCAACAAGCGCGAGCACATAAGAACTTCGCAGCTAGAACTATTTCGTGCCCTGCTTCAGCTAAAACGCCACCCGCAAAACCCAAAAAGCCCTAATCGATTCCACGGATCTAGAGAAAAGAGAACTCACATCTGCCGAGAGAGATGGACGAGACTGGAGAATCCCCACGAAATGGAGAAGCCGAGAGAGATGCAAAGGTCCCAAAAACTGAACCGAAAAAAACTGAACCAAAAAGGAAAGACAACCCACGAAGAGACAAGTGAACAAGATGAAGAGTAAAGCAAAGATTCCCTCCGGCGAACCATGCAAAACAGGGCTAAGAATTGTAATCGAAGTATTGTTACTTCAGATTACATCAATGTCTCAGAGACAACAACCCCACGTTTATACGACTCTCGCAACACGAAAGAGAGAAGAAACGCAGAAACACTGGAGACAAGAAGCCACAATTTCGTATTTGCGGTCTGAAGTAACCATCATAGACTCAACCAGAGATGTCAATAACACACGATACGTTGACACGTAATTTTTCAAAAATAAAAAATTTTAACATGCCAGAGACACGTTATATATTGAATATATATTTAAAATTAATATTTTATAATTATTTTTTATTCAAATACACAAATATATAAACAAATAAGGAACTTAAATGAATTTACATTAAAATTGGGATAAATTGTAATCTTGTTAATCAAGATCGAGTCCTCTCACCAAAGAAGGTAAAAAAATCAAGATGAGATCAGTAAAAAAAATCAAAATAGAGTAAATAAATATTTTCGTGTACTGCTGCTTGGCTTTTGTTTCTTGCGTTCCGGTTCAAGTGATGGGACACGTCCTTTTCTGAGAGCACCAGCCACTATCTTATCATCTCCTTCACTTTCTCTCCCCATTATCTCCATCATCTCTCTGTCCCCCACTCCAAGCAGAGACTTCTTCCTACGTAGAAGATGGGTCCCGTCGATGGGGGTGTTAAAAAAACTCGCGTCAGGCAGGCCGATCCCGGCCCGATCCAGAAATTCGCTTGATTTTCGAGCTTTTTCAGGCCGGGTTTGATACTTCGGCCAAGTCGGCCCGTCGCCCGACTTTTTTTAACATTCATGTTTTTTTTTTTTATTAATTTATTATTTTTTCTTTTGATATTCTTTTATTTGATAGGCTTGTTAATTGATTTGATTCCAAAAAAAGAAAAAAGAATCGGGCCGGGCTGAGCTCGGTACTGCTCAGTTTAGGGCCTGTTCGGGCCGGGCGGAGACCTGGCTCGACCCGGCCCGGTTGACTCCCCTATCGGTTGGGATTTGGATCTACCCCGCTCCGTGGTTAGCCTCTTTGCAATGATAATTTTTTTTCTCCGATTTGACATTAAAGTGATTATTTTTTGGACCATTTAATGTCAATTAAAAAAATGATTATTTAAATACCAACTCCGGTGAAGTCGCATGAATTTCTCACCGTTGGCACTAAAATGATCTCAAAAAAGATATTGATACTGAAGCGGGCGTTGTACACAAATATTGACATATAAAGGTATTTTTATGCCTGGTGTGGCCATATAAACTCGCTGAAAATGAACAATAATTATAGCATCAACCACCAATGTAAAATTCCTACGACGACGGGCAGCACGGGTGATGTTAAACACAAAGTCCTTGATAGACAATCACAAAGTTTTTTATAGGAGAAAGGGGCCTCGTACTCGAGAAGTGTTGTCATGCGTTACAAACCATAAGTTTATACCGACATAATAGGATACGTGATGCAAACTTAGAAATTTCTCAAAATTCAAAGAAAGAGCAGAATATGATGGATGACAATATGGATCACACATGCCCGAGTGAGCAACCCTTACTTTTTATTCAGTGGTTCTTCTGTCAAGAATATTTCTAGGAAGTACAAGCCACGATGTCAGGATCCTGCCTGAAAAGAACCATCTCCTCTGGGTTGAGAGTAATCCAAGCATCAATTCCACCATCAACTGGACTGTCCACAAGAACAACTGACCTCACAGGAGGGCATGCGTTGCTCACCAAGTCTGGCTTCCCCCACCCAAAATCACTGTCGTAGAGTGGGAATCTGCACCAGCTACTGGTTATGATCACGTTTACTTCATCTCTGCCCACTCTACCGAAGAAATCTCTCAGCGAATCGGTCACCATCGACTGCAGCCTGCCTGCGTCAGTGACCGCGGCGTACTTCGATTTTGCGTTCCGGTGCGCCTCGCTGATCAGATCCAGTATTCCATCGAAAGTGGGCTCGCCCTCTTCTACAGCAAATGTAGAGATTATTTGAGCAAAGAAGTTGCCGCATGCGTTCGCCGGGATCTTTAATTGTACTCTCTCGCGCAAATTGATCGGGATGGAGAAGAGGGCAGGCCTCGGCAGGACTTTTGTCGAGCGATCAACGCTGACGAGAGCCTTACAGATCAGCGCAGACACGATTTCGACGCGTGACCTTTGGCGGTTATTAGCTGTTGAATCCGACGAGTTGGAAGCAGCTTTCAGTCTCGACAGGGCTAGGCTGCTGAATTTGAGTCTGGCCAGCGTGAGGTTTTCCCGGAGGGGACGTGCGGGCCATTGACTGAATGCGGGTTCTTTCACCGGGAATAGAGACGGCAGCTCGAAATTTGGCGAGGCTACTTAGTGGATTCCGCTCCGGCATGCGGTGGCCCACGAGTTCATGAACTTGGCCATACTGTACATGTCGCCTATCATGTGAGAAAAGTGCAGGCCGATTGCTAATCCTCCGCAATGGAAGGCATTCACTTGAACTACGACCAGTGGATTGTTTTCCGCTGGCGGCGGGAACTTGGACAAGCAACTGACAAGGTCACGGTCAAGATCTCCCTGGAGGAGCTGATCCAGAGTGCCATCCACTTTGGCTTGCACAAATTCTACACCTCGGTCGTTGCAGTCGATGAAGAGCCCGTCCTCGACGTACCGACCGGCTAGAGGGTAAAAGAGGGTAAGCGCGTCCGAAAGCGACTCCTCCAAGCGGCGAATCCGCTGAAGAGTATCGATCTGGTGCGTCCTTTGGCGAGCTCGATAGTAGAAAACGGCGCCAACATAATTAGAAAACAAAAGGTCGTCGATGAAGGACAGGCCGAGCTTTCGGCAATGATTCGGCGTCGGATCCGATGGCTTGACCAGTTTCTTGGAATGTAATTCGACCTTCATGTTTGATACTGTCGATCCCTTGTGTGGACATCATTATATGTTAGAAATAGTATTTCAACGGATTCTTCTTCGTGCACATCTTAAGGTGATAAGCCAGAAAAGAAGAGATAACTAGTCCACATATATTAATGGAGCAAACGTGCTATTCGGAGACCTTTGTGACAGGTTGTGTTGACATCATTCAATGCATAAGCATTAAATTAATATCCGGGGCAAGTCTTTACTATTTCTTTTCTTTTTTTATTGATTCGGAGATCCAATAATCCAAGAGCTTGAGTGCAGAGTAGAGATAATCATGGTTTTAGGGTAAAAACCTAAAATCAGAACCTATTTGATTCCACATTCCAAGGTATATAAGATAAGTCCTAAATTTTAAAAATTGAAGAATCTATTTGATGGTATCACTTACTTAGAACCTAGAACCTATATTAAGCCTTTGGGATTCTTGATAATACATCATTGCCCGATCCAACTGTTTTTTCATTGAGTGTGTAATTTAGAACCACTAATCCGAGCTTTCATTTTTTATGATATTTATGATTGAGACTTTTACTTTATTAATTTTTCATAGTTATTCGTATTTGGCTAGTAAATTGTGACAGTAAGCGGTGATCAATGATCATTGCAATAATTCAATTAAAAATATAGTGGAACTTAGGTAGACCTTGAAATCTGTGATGAGTAGGAAAGATTTCAGGTTACAAAAAATGAAGAGCCTATTCCGACCACCGCTCAATGCTAGCTGAGAGGCTCGAGCTAGCTACAAGCTAGAGGTGTCAATAAAAAGGGTCACTGACCCACTTTTTAACTCAATTTTATACACATAAAGCATATATGGATTTACTAAATTTTAAAAATTGATCAAATATCGGTCTAAAATTATAAAGCGTATTCAAACATGGGTTATAATGGGTTTTAGCTCAACCCATTTTTGACCTATGTGCTATAGGTTTCCAAGCCCCCCTCCCCTCCTCGGTACCGCCACAACTCGCCCGCCGCCGCCCACCATCTCCACTTGCCCCTCCGCTGTCGTCGCCCACCCACTACAGCTGCCGCCCTCCCTTGTCCATTGCCCGCCGTTGCTTGCGCACCCACTACCACTGCCACCCGCCACCATTTGCCGTTGTCGCCTACCGCTCGCCCCCGCCGCCAACTGTCGCCACCGCCCTCCATCGCATGGTCTCAGACACTTTTTAATACAACAAAACATACTGTTGATCGAAGAAGAGTAAACCTCCATTCAAGAGACTCTTCAGGATTCGACCTCTCCATCAATGGACGAGGTCATAGAAAACAGATGGCGTACGAAGTAGAGCTGGACAATGAAGAGCATAACTCCGGCAGTAAGAAAGCTGTTGCCTTTAAGGCAAACCAATCTGATGCAGAAGGTATGTCCTCGAATGAAGATGATAAGGAGGAAGTGGCTCTTCTATCGAATTGATTCAAAAGCTTCATGAAGATGAGGAAGAATTTTAAAGGAAAGAAGATTTTCACATCAAAAGAAGAGGGCAAAAGCTCGAAGGGCAAGGATGGAGCTACGGGTAAAGAAATCCTATGAGTTGAATGCTGGAAAACTGTGCACATCAAATCAGAGTGTCCCCGGCTAAAGAAAAGCAAGGGAGAACGCGAAAAGGGCAAAAAAAACAAAGTACGCAAAGCTCAGATTTGATGTTAAAATATATTTCAAATGTGAGCTCGAATCGAACATGAATTTCAAAAATAAATAAATAAAGTCTAAATCCGAACGGATGTATATGAACATCAATTTCGTGAACATGCGTCAGTGGTTGAATTGAAAAGTCCACTGGAACTTTGAATTTGAGTTGGACTAAGGGATATTTTTTTCACGATGGAGAGCGGATAGCAACAAGAAATAAATCAAGAGGAAAAGATAAGAGAAGATTTGTTTTTCTATTTCTTTTATTCGGCAAAGGAGTCCAAGATGACGTCAGATTCTTGGAGATCTAAAGGAGAACATGAAATCAACCATACTTTTGCATGTTGGAGTCTGATTCAAGAAGAATCTGCCGAAGATTTCCAAGATTGCTTATTTTATATATAGTCCTAGTTTTGACTTGTGAAAAGAGAGATGTCCGCCGAGAGTGCTCAAAAGGTGTGGCGCTATTGTTGACTTAAAGACTACTTGAAACGTGTTTCCGAGCGAGTAATACTAAGATTTCGTTTTGTTGACGGAGTTACTGGATGGTTTTCATGCAAAACGAAATAAGTTTATATCTTTCTGGAACAAAAAATCTATTTCTGGAATAGGTTTGGAATAGAAATTTATTTAGTAACGCAATTCTAAGAAACTATTTGTGGAACAAAAACTTATTCCAGAAATAGATTTGAAGCATAAATGAAATACAAAAAAAAAAGTTACTTCTCCGAGAAATAGAAATCTTCGTCGACGACTAACCTTGCCGGTCGCATCCCGCCCCCGGTCGCCGGCCCCCGCACCGTCGATCGCCAGCCACCGCCGCCTGTCTCTTGCCGCCGATCGTAGCCGATGGTCGCCGACTGGCACCACCGCCGGTCGCCAGCCTCCGCTTACCCGGTCAAATAAATTTCTATTCTAGAATAAAAAATTTTATGCCCTTATTTAACGCTTTTTTTTGCTCAAAAACTCATCCATAAACAAAAAAAAAACTATTTATGTTCTAAAAATTCATTTTGAAACAGAAATGTTGTCATGCGCACCAAGAATTCAAATGCCGAAGTCGATTAAATTTTAAGGTTAGATTTATGTAATTCTTTTGCGAGATTGAGAGATTATTTCGCGAGAAATTATGACTAAACACTATGTGCGTTCTTGGATATAATTGGGGAAAAGTGATTGAGTAACTCGAATGTTGCTTGTAATCTCCGTGTATCATTTGTTTTACAATGGAATTCGTTGTTACTCTCCCCGTGGACGTAGGTCTTTACAACTGAACTATGCATATCTGATGTTCGATTCGTTTTCTTGTTCTATCTATTTTATTGTTAGATCGCTTGTTCCGCGTAACAATTGAAACGAATTGAAAACGACAAAAGAAGGTAAAGTGAAAATCGATAGATTTGATGGGAATGACTTTGGTTTCTGGAATATGCAGATAGATGACTATCTATATAAGATGAAACTGCACTTGTTTCTGTCTGGGGAGAAACCAGAGATAATGAAGCAAGTTAATTAGGAATTGCTGGATAGATGGGTTATGGGTATTATTCGACTGACGTTGGCTCCTAACGTCATGTTTTATATCGTCAAAGAGTATATAGATGCAGGATTGATGAAAACCCTGTCGGATATTTACGAGAAGCCATTTGCAATCAATAATGTTTATTCGATGCGATGTTTGTTTAATTTGAAGAAGAGCGAAGACACGTTAATTACTAATCATATCAATGAATTCAATGTGATCGTCAATCAATTGAGTTCAGTTGATACTGACTTTGAAGATGAGATATGTGTTTTGATTCTATTATTCGCATTGCCTGATAGTTAAAATATTATTGTTGATACTGTTAGTAATTCTTCTAGGTCAACAACCTTGACGTTTAATGGGATTCGTGATTTAATTCTGAGTGAGGACATCCATATAAGAGAATTTGGCAAATCTGTATCTACTGCTTTAGTAGGTAAAAATAGATGAAGATCTAGTATTCGTGTTAGCAGAAGTAGTATAAACATGAATAGACACAGTCGGTCTAGGACTGATGGCTCTATTTGTCGAAACTGTGGCAAAATGAGGCATCTTAGAAGGGATTGCCTTAAGTTGAAAAAAGAGAAGAGTAAGAGAATTGGAGTTGAATCTACGGATGATGTTGCAGCTATAACTGACTGTAATTCGAAAAATACTGACGTTATCTTGTCTCTTACTGATAATTCATCGTTTGATGGATGAATTATGGATTTTAGTTGTTCGTTTCATGTTACACCAAACATGAACTAGTTTACTCCTTATCAATGCATGGATAGTAGTGAAATATAGTTGGGAAACAACGCTAAATACGTTATAGGTGTTGACGATGTTAGAATCAGAACGCATTATGGTATTGTAAGGACATTGACTGGAATTAGGCATATTCTAGAGTTGAAGAAAAATCTGATTTCCTCTAGTGCTGTAGATTCAACTGGGTGTCGGTATTCTATGGAATTTTGAAGGTTGTTTGAGGTTTCTTGGTAATGATAAAAGGAATCAAACATAATGGCCTATATGCTCTTCAAGGTGAAACAGTGACAGAAATCACTACAGAGACGTCGAATGCATCTGTTCGAGAGTCTGAATTGTGGCATATGCGTTTCAGTCATCTTAGCGAGAGAGGCATGCAAGTTCTAAGTAAAAGGAATTTCTAATGTGATTATGTGTCTAATGAACTAAATGTATGCTTGTGCTATGATTTAGATCAATGGTCGAAAGTGCATTTTAATGCGACTATCAGAGAAGCCATTGAAATTGCAGAATTACTTCACTTGGATGTTCGCAAGTTGTCGCAATTTTCTTCTAGGAAGAGTGCTAGATATATGCCAATAGTTGTGGATAACTACTCGAGCAAGACTTGGGGTGTTTCTGCTTAGGCACAAGTTTGATGCTATTGTTTGGATCGGGAAGTTGAAAGCCTTAATTGAAAAGGAGAATGGCAAAATGATCAAGTAGGTGCGGACTAACAAAAGTATGGAGTTTTGCTCGAAGCTGTTAAATGAGTTATGTATGAATGAAGGCATAACGAGACACAGCACTAGTGCCAATGAACAACCACATGTTGCAAAATTGATAAGCAGAAAATTACCAGAGACGGCCCATAAAATGATATCTAGTGCTGGTATGGCTAGGAGATTTCTAACGGATCCACTTAGTGTAGCGAGTTACCTAGTGAATAGATTTTCATCGACCGTGATTTGATGTTGGATTCCCGAAGAAGTGTGGTCAGGTAACGTGGCCGATTATTCTATTATTAGAATATTTGGTTGCCTATGTTATTTTCGAGTTAATGATAGTATGCTTGATGGGACGGCAAGAAAGTGCATATTCCTAGGCTATGCACAAGGTGAGCATGGTTATCGATTGTAGTGTTCGAAATTAAATTCACCTGTTATTAGCAGAGAAGTTACATTTGACGAGTCTCCAGTACTTCTGGCTAGGAGTGATTATAGTAGTGTTCATACAGATTTGGACGGTGTTTAGCTTGAGGTAGAGATACAACCAAAAACTCCTAAGTGTCGCGACCCGTCCGAAAATCAACGGACTCGGCTAATGGATTACCGATCGCGGGCTTTGGATCGGCGCGGGCCCTCCCAGGCCCATACCAAATCGCGGCGGGGGTTTTCTTTTGAGGATTCGACGATAAGAGTCGATCGCTTTCGACCTTAGTGTGGTCGTGGGGGCATGTGCAACGTGTGCATGCATTTGGAGTCGCCACCGGTCTTTCTTGGAGGGTAGACCGGAAACCTTACTGACCGATTGGGAGGGATCGATCAGTTCTGCGGAACCAGAGATTTTGAGTTCGGGGACTTGGTTACGTCGGTGTCATTACCGACGCCCTTTCGGTACCTAACGCGAGTGATTTTCCTGACTAAGAGTTCATGCAGACGCAATCTTGGGTGAGATAGGTATGGTTTGGGTTCCATGCGATTGGAATACTGGTCCTATCAATCACAATCGATTTAATGAAAGCGCAGATCAAGTGCATAAATAAATCATGTCAATGCACATCAATTTCAATCATTGGCCTCCTAGTATAGCCATAAGGGCTTAGAGATGATGTGATTTAGGGCTAGGGGTAAAATGGGAAGATTTGGGGACAATTAGCCCGAAGGGCAAAATTGTCATTTTTGGAAGGTTTGGATACCTAATTACCCAAAATATTCCATGGCCAGTTGATTGTGGCCATTTCCCATTTTTGAGAATTTTTTGGAATTTCTTGATTTTCTTCAATTTTTGGAAGACGACTCGCCCAAAGGGCGAAATCGTCATTTTCAAGAAGGTTTGGGGTTCAAAACACCCGGGATGAGCTTTGGCCAGTTGTTTGTGGCCATTTCCTATTTTTTGGGATTTTCCTGGATTTTTTTAGAATTTTTTTGGAAGACGGTTTGCCGAAAGGGGCAAAACCGTCATTTCTGGAAAGACTGGGGGTCGAAAGACCCGGAACAGGTCATGGCCAGTTGAATGTGGCCATTTCCTATTTTCTGGAATTTTTTAGAATTTTTCTGAATTTTCCGAATTTTTTTTTGAATTTTTCATGATTTTTCATTTTTTATTGATTTTTTGATTATTTTATTATTTTCTGAATTTTTTAAAATATTTAAAAATATTTTCCGGGCCGGGTCAGACCCGGCCCACGCCTCTCGGGCGCCCGGCCCGACCCTAGGGGTTGAAACCGGCCTAAAACGACACCGTTTTATATTTTTAAATATTTTTTTTTCTATTTTTTAACAATTTTTTTGATTTTTTGTCTATTTTATTTAATTATCCGAAAATTCCCCGGATCGGACGGTCCACGTTGTGCCACGTGGCTTCGTCTCGTGCGTCCGATCTTCCACTAGATCGGGCGACCCGCAGAGAGACACGTGGCTCAATGATAGCCGTCGGATAAAAAATTAATTTATTTTCATTTTTTAGAAAACCTACAAATTGGGCGCTCTAGAACGTGCCACGTGTCCGATGGTGGTGCGTCCGATCTTGGACAAGATCGGACGTCCCTCAGTGAGCCAAGTGGCACATCCTCGTCCGCCGGATCGATTATTCGAAAATCATTTATTTAATTTTCCAAAAATTCCAGGATCGCGACACGTGTCGCGATCGTGGCCGTCCGTTTGTTTTATTTGAAAATAAGCGGACCGGACCCCACCCGGCTGACGTGGCTGCCTACGTGGCACGCCACGTCGGCCGTTGACCGTTGACCGGCCGGAGGGTTGCCGGAGAAGACGATGAACAGTGAAAAATCCGGCGGGAATAGTAAAAATTCCGGCGGGAATAGTAAAAATTCCGGCGAGGTCGCCGGAAAATTGCGAAACGAGCCCGAAACTTGGTATTTTTCGCCCGTTCTTGCGGCATTCGACTCCTTGGACCACCCACATCAACATACAACCTAAATGATAATCATGAACACGCTAAAAACCGGCGAACCGGACCTCCCCGAACCCGACTCCGGCGAGGGAATTTGCAGAATTTTTTTCTAATCAAAACTCGATTCTAAACCATCAAACAACACCCAAGGAGGGTCTAGAGGCTTACCTGAGCTCATTTCGAGCTTGAAGACCGCCGGAAGTTCCCCGTTGAGCTCCCGGTCCGAACCGTTGCCGGCGAAGCTCCGAGCCGTGTTTTCGCCGCGGTTTAATGCAAAATGAATAGCAAGGCGAGCTTAGGAATGGTTCTAGTGGAGTCTCAAGGCAATATTCGTGCTAAATGAAGCTCGGGAAGACACGACCGAGACCCCCAAAGACATAGCATTCATTTAGACATTTTGTCAAACACCCGGCATGCGCGTGGAAAATGGAGGTTTGCAGGGGATACGGACCTGTTCGAAGGTCGCCGGCGGTGGTGGCTGCTCCGAAGATGATCCTGCCAAGTCTCTGAAGCTCCCCCGGGGTCTCTCTCTTGCTCTCTCTCCAAAAAAAAATCCGCCCCATCACTCTCGGCCCTTTTTCTCTTTAAACCCGAGCCCCGCCTCTCTCTCGTGGCCGACCGGCGCGCCTCGGCACGTCCACCACCTTTGCCCAACGAGCATGGGCCTCTGCGCTCCTGTCCCCCACGCCGCTCGTCCTTTTTCCTCTAAAAAATCGCACCCCCCATCGCCGCCCCTGTTTTCTGCACGTTCTGCCCATCTTGCTGCACATTCTGTGCATTTGCAGACCCGGGTCGGGTCGGGCCGGACCCGACCGACCCGGTTCGGCCAAATCGCCCAAATCGCCAAATTGACCCCCCAAATGACCTCTTTTCATGAAATTGAAGGCAAAATCGGATTCCTTGACATGTTTTCCATCAAATATGGGAATTTTCGTGAATCAATTTATTGAAATTCTGTGAAAACCCCAAATTGACCCTAGGATCCGAAATTTAATTTCGTCAAATCGAAGGCCTAAACGATCGAATTAGCCAAAATTGAGCCCACCAATGGATTCAGCATGATGAAAACTATTGGGTAGAGGTGTTTAATTTTAATGGGTGTGCCCGTGTGAAATTTAATTTCAAAAATTGTGAAACCGGGGACTAAATTGAAAGATTTTTATGCAATTAAGCCCTTTTGGCTAAAATTGATCAAATTGGAGAGCAAATTGACCCAATTGCATTTCAATACTTTAGAGTCCAATGTCATAGCTTATAAAAACCGAGAATTGAAAATTAAAATACTCGAAAAGGATTTTTTAGGCCCGGTTCGGGATTAGGTTTGTGAAGGAACCCCATGAATCGAGCCAAATTTCCATGATAAAAAGTGAAAATATTAAATAGGTAATTAAAATAAAATTACTGAATATTTTTGTGTATTTTTCTGACCACGAATGGTATTTTTATAATTTTGTTGGTTATTTTTATAATTAAATAAATTCCAAAAAATATTAAAAAAATACAAAAAATATTTTTTGTTCAAAATTGGTTCCTAAGACTAGGCTAAGGCTTCCAAAGTTGATTTTGTAATTTTTTGACCTTTTTTGATATTTTTAATTAATTTTAGAAATAAAAACCAAAATAAAAGGTGGTCAAAAATCAGGTGTCAACAGCTGCCCCTCTTTGAGAGTGAGCTCGTAAGAGGTTGCTTTCAAAGACAAAATGACACCTGAACCTTAACCGACTCGATTGGGGAAAAGAAATGCTATGACATCGGACCCTTAAGTCTTTTGATGAATGCTCAAATTAATCACCGATTTACTCTGACAATTAGGACACGGGTCGGAGCGAGAGAGGCTTACCTGACGTTTACCTGCCTGTTGAATGCTGCGCACGCGGAGTTTGAGGAGGTTTTTTTTTTTTTTTTTTTTTTTTTTACCCTTTGTGGCGTCTAGTTCGCCATGCTGGGTTTTTATTACTCCCTTCATGGCTCCTGATTTGCCACTTTGGGGTCTTGAAATTCTTTTCCACGGCTACCGGTTGCAATCCATTCCGAAAGGTGAGAGCTTCGAGAAGTGGCTATCCGGCGCGTGCTTCGTGGAAAAGGCGGTCGCCGTATCTCTAGGCGGCAAGTCGCGAGCGTTATGGGCTCTGATCTTGAACCGTGCTTTGAGACACCTCTGTCGTGAATCCCTGTGTAGTGGGACTTTGGGTGGAATAAATGTCTTTCCCGCGGCTACCGGCTGCAATCCATTCCGAAGGGTGAGAGCTTCGAGGCGTGGCTATCCGGCGCGTGCTTCGTGGAAAAGGCGGTCACCGTATCTCTAGGCGGCAAGTCGCGAGCGTTATGGGCTCCGATCTTGAACTGTGCTTTGAGACACCTCTGTCGTGAATCCCTGTGTCGTGGGACTTTGGGTAGAATAAATGTCTTTCCCGCGGCTACCGGCTGCAATCCATTCCGAAGGGTGAGAGCTTCGAGGCGTGGCTATCCGGCGCGTGCTTCGTGGAAAAGGCGGTCACCGTATCTCTAGGCGGCAAGTCGCGAGCGTTATGGGCTCCGATCTTGAACTGTGCTTTGAGACACCTCTGTCGTGAATCCCTGTGTCGTGGGACTTTGGGTAGAATAAATGTCTTTCCCGCGGCTACCGGCTGCAATCCATTCCGAAGGGTGAGAGCTTCGAGGCGTGGCTATCCGGCGCGTGCTTCGTGGAAAAGGCGGTCACCGTATCTCTAGGCGGCAAGTCGCGAGCGTTATGGGCTCCGATCTTGAACTGTGCTTTGAGACACCTCTGTCGTAGATCCCTGTCTGGTGGGATTTGGGGTGGAAGAAATCTTCTGTAGCTGAAAATTGGCGATCCGGTCCGGAAGATGACAGATCCGCGGCTACCAACCTGTGAACACTTACAGAGAGATTTATTTAGGTCATCGTGCTTTCGAAACGGCAAGCGAGCCTTTTGAGCTCCAGTCTTGGGTCGACTTCTAGGCACCTATTTGCTTTAGAGGATCCCATGACGCTGACTAGCGAGGCCAGAGGGGATTTTTCAAGTTTTGAAGAGGGTTCCCAATACGGAGGTTTTCCACGTCCGACTGGATTGTTTGTTTTTGAAAAGGGGTCCCAAGTCGGAGGTTTTCCACGTCCGCTGGGATGGTCTGTTTCTCAAAAGGAGATCCCAACACGGAGGTTTTCTACGTCCGATGGGATTGCTCGGTTCTTCAAATGGTTCCCAAGTCGGAGGTTTTCTACGTCCGGTGGGATTTCCTGATTTTTGAAAGGGGTTCCCGAATTGGAGGTTTTCCACGTCCAATGGGATTGTTTGTTTCTCAAAAAGAGTTCCCAACACGGAGGTTTTCTACGTCCGATGGGATTGCTCGGTTCTTCGAATGGTTCCCAAGTCGGAGGTTTTCTACGTCCGGTGGGATTTCCTGATTTTTGAAATGGGTTCCCGAATTGGAGGTTTTTCACGTCCAATGGGATTGCCTATTTTTGAAAAGGATTCCCAAGGCTGAGGTTTTCCACGTCCGACGGGATTGTTTGATTTTCTTGAAAAGGTTCCCAAGTCGGAGGTTTTCTACGTCCGATGGGAATGTTTGGTTCTTCAAAAGGAGTTCCCAACACGGAGGTTTTTTACGTCCGATGGGATTGCTCGGTTCTTCGAATGGTTCCCAAGTCGGAGGTTTTCTACGTCCGGTGGGATTTCCTGATTTTTGAAAGGGGTTCCCGAATTGGAGGTTTTCCACGTCCAATGGGATTGTTTGTTTCTCAAAAGGAGTTCCCAACACAGAGGTTTTCTACGTCCGATGGGATTGCTCGGTTCTTCGAATGGTTCCCAAGTCGAAGGTTTTCTACGTCCGATGGGAATGTTTGGTTCTTCAAAAAGTTCCCAAGTTGGAGGTTTTCTACGTCCAATGGGAATGTCTAGTTCTTCAAAAGGTTCCCGAGTCGGAGGTTTTCTACGTCCGATGGGATTGTCTGGTTCTTCAAAAGGTTCCCAAGTCGGAGGTTTTCTACGTCCGATGGGAATGTCTGGTTCTTCAAAAAGTTCCCAAGTCGGAGGTTTTCTACGTCCGATGGGATTTCCTAATTTTTGAAATGGGTTCCCGAATTGGAGGTTTTCCACGTCCAATGGGATTACCTGTTTTTCTGGGAAGGGGTCTCATGACGAGGTTTCTCCACGCCTGATGAGATTGCCTGTTTTTCTAGGAAGGGGTCTCATGATGAGGTTTCTCCACGCCTGATGAGATTACCTGAATTTTGAAAAGGGGTCCCATGACGAGGTTTCTCCACGTCCGATGAGACTGCCTAAATTTCGAAAAGGGGTCCTAGGACGAGGGTTCTCCACGTCATGCTAAGACTGCCTGATTTTTGAAAGGGGGTCCTAGGACGAGGGTTCTCCACGTCATGCTAAGACTGTTTGATTTTTGAAAAGGGGTCCTAGGACGAGGGTTCTCCACGTCATGCTAAGACTGCCCGATTTTTGAAAGGGGGTCCTAGGACGAGGGTTCTCCACGTCATGCTAAGACTGTTTGATTTTTGAAAAGGGGTCCTAGAACGAGGGTTCTCCACGTCATGCTAAGACTGTTTGATTTTTGAAAAGGGGTCCTAGGACGAGGGTTCTCCACGTCATGCTAAGACTGTTTGATTTTTGAAAAGGGGTCCTAGGACGAGGGTTCTCCACGTCATGCTAAGACTGCCTGATTTTTGAAAGGGTTCCCAAAACGGCGGTTTTCCATGTCCGATGGGATTACTTGGTTTCTACCATGATTTGACCCTTCAGGCGGTATTTACCATGATTTGACCCTTCAGGCGGTTTCTACCTTGAGTTGACCCTTCAGGCGGTATCTACCATTGGTTGACCCTTCAGGCGGTTTCTACCTTGAATTGACCCTTCAGGCAGTTTCTACCTTTGGTTTGACCCTTTAGGCGGTTTCTACCTTTGGTTTGACCCTTCAGGCGGTTTCTACCATTGAGTTGACCCTTCAGGCGGTTTCTACCTTGATTTGACCCTTCAGGCGGTATCTACCTTTGGTTGACCCTTCAGGCGGTTTCTACCTTGGTTTGACCCTTTAGGCGGTTTCTACCATTGATTTGACCCTTCAGGCGGTTTCTACCATCATATGACCCTTCAGGCGGTTTCTACCATAATTTGACCCTTCAGGCGGTATCTACCATCATATGACCCTTCAGGCGGTTTCTACCATAATTTGACCCTTCAGGCGGTATCTACCATTGAGTTGACCCTTCAGGCGGTTTCTACCTTTGAGTTGGTTGAGGCGACATTCTGGGAGCTGGGTTCTCCAGGTATCCTGCAGAAGTTTGAGCCTGAAATATTTTTCTTCACCAAGAAAATGTTAGTAATCTTTGGGAAGACGATGGCTGGCCACTTGCCGAAGCCGCATGACTTTAGTTTAATCATGAAATGTGCATTTTGATGCTGGAGGTCTTCCAAAGCATTCTTGCAACATGCAAATGTGATCACAAATCCCTTGCACGGAAAATTTGGATCCAACAATTTGAAGATTCCAAAAAAAGTTTGCTCAAAACATCAATTGGAATATTTCTCGACAAGGAGGTCTTCTCACCTGTTTTGAGATAGTGGTTTTTATAGGGGACGCACTCAATTCCCTACTAACCTGTGCCTAGGTTTTAGGCTCATTCGCAGCGCATACATTTTGATCGGTCGGGAGGTCTTCCACGGGACCGTAATGTTGGGCTTGGATATTGGTCTGCAAGGGGGACTCTTTTTTTGAGTCAAGGCCATTGAACAAAAGCTTTCATCATCTGCTCCGGATTTACAAGTCAAGAACCCTGCAAAATGAGAAAGAAATAGTCTTGCTCGTACCTCTTCGAGCTAAGCTATATGTTAACCCAAGTGTCTTAATCAGAGAAGACTGTTTCAGGGTTGTAACTTTGGTGGGATTGGGGACCGAGAAAAGGCTTGTTTTTGGCCCAGAATTTGTGAAGGGATTGACATTGGTGATCATTGCAAATTTACCACCTGTCTTTTCCATTCTGCATCTTCAATTTTCGAGGTGCACGACCACTTTTGAGGTGTGCACAAATTCCTATGAGAGCGTCTCTGGCTGCATTAAGAGGCTGACAACTCTGTTTGCGTCTTTGCTCCGCGCTTGACACTGTTTGAGGAGTAGTCTTTTGAATCTGACTCCTTTTAGATTTTTCCCTCCCCTTTTCAAACAGGTTTCACTGGGGGATTGATACAAATTGTTCACCCAAGCATCGGCCTTGCTTTTACCAGGCACTTTGCTTTTTCTTGATGCTGGGGGCTTTTTCCTCATCTTTTCCTTTTCATTTTTCTTTTGAAATCCCGCTTTTTCTCAACTTCGGGAGATCGTGTTAGACATGTGACCAAAGGTCTAACAACTTTAAGCATTATCTTAGGGATTTCTTTGCAAACCCTAAGTCTTGAACTCTTCCGTTTCTGAAGTGATGATGCATCCGTCTTGGGACTTGCAATGACCACCAACGGGTTCTTGAAATGAATTTGCAGGCTCAACTTGGCTGTGCAAAGGATATGGTGTGTGGGATAGAGAAATGAATGCTTCTCGTCATCCTATGGCACTTGGATTACCATATAAATAACACACAAAGATTAATGTTAGTCCGAGCAAGAAAATCTCTAACCATTTTCTCCTGATGCTGCTGGACTCACTTTCGTTCTTGCCCCGATGTGGGGTGGTTCTTGACAGGGTTGAGAATGGAAACCGCCGTTCAAAGGGGTTGTCAATAGTCACCTGTTGTGTTTGGGGATATGAAACGAATGCCTCCGTCGTCCCGATCCATGTAATTACTGCGAATGATCCCTATTTCCGTAGGTCCAGACTCTGCTATCCGATTCGCTCCACTCTTCTCTCAAGTGTGTGTGTAGGACGTGTTTAGATTAGGCTTTGCCTCTCGTCTTTTGAGAAAACGTCCTTTTGAAAGTTTTGAACAACCTTTGATTGGAAAAATCTTTCATTTTCTCCAAAAATTTTACCCGTCAATGGGGTTTTGTGATGCACATGCATGTTCCATTCATGTTTAGACAACCTCCTGTTTTAAAACATGAATGTCAATGAAGTTTGAATTCTATGTCTTTTCTAGACATTAGATTCTGAAAGCTTTTCTTTTCTTCTCTATTATTTTTTTATTCAACATTTTCAATGGGTTGAGGAGAGAGATACTTACCTGTCCCCCGCGGCTGGAGATCCCTGAAAATGCGGAAGAAACATGTTATTGTACGTTCATGAATTTTTCAAAAATTGGAACGATACATCCTACCCTTGGTCATGGGTTCCAACGGGTAATACATGGGATGTGAAAACATGTTTCGCCTAGATGGCGAGTCCCTGTCAAAGACGGGAATTATGTGTCAGTTTGTATTCCAAAATTCAAGATAGATTGGAACGATACCGCCTTATTCTGTTTTGTGTTTCCGTTTGAACACAAACGTGCTGCTTGCAGAAGTTGGCCATCTATCTTGTGGCCATGATCCCTCCCTCTGGTTGGCAATGAATCCTTCTCTAGGATTTGCACTGGAGGAGATTCATTCATGCTTTTGGACGCATTCCGACGCCATTTTTCAGAGTTCCTTTTATTCAAGGAGAAAAGTAATTTTTCATCAAGATACATGTCAAAGCATATAATGGGGGAGCGATACTTTTTACCCTCCACTCGGTCTTGTCGCGACCCGTCCGGAAGCGGACGCGGCTAATGGATTACCGATCACGGGTCTTGGATCGGCGCGAGCCCTCCCAGGCCCATACCAAATCGCGGCGGGAGTATTCTTCGACGATAAGAGTCGATCGCTTTCGACCTTCAGTGTGGTCGTGGTGGCATGTGCAAATTGTGCATGCATTTGGAGTCGCCACCGGTCTTTCTTGGAGGGTAGACCGGAAACCTTACCGATCGATTGGGAGAGATCGATCAGTTCTACGGAACCAGAGATTTTGGGTTCGGGGACTTGGTTACGCTGGTGTCGTTACCAACGCCCTTTCGGTACCTAATGCGAGTGATTTTCCTAACTAGGATTTCATGCAGGCACAATTTTGGGTGAGGTAAGTCTGACTTTGCACATTAACCAGTTTAACATGCTCACGTAATCATAATAAATAAATAGATGTCAATCACATAAATATCTATCCTACGTGGTGATCATGGAATTATGATTTAATGGGTCTCGAGCCAATGAGACCACATATAATCATTTTAATATTTTAATAACGGAGAGCCGCTCTTCGCTTCTTCTTGGTTTCTTGAACTCTTCAAGAATTGGGCCCCAAAGAGCTCGCCGACTTAAAAGGCTCCTCCACGTAATCCTCGTAGCATTTACATCAACAATTGACTATGCTAAAAATAAAGATTACATGAAAAATAAAAGGAGTACGCAGCCTCCATTTAATAATTACAACCCCAAATATATAAATAATCATCATACATTCATATATACATCAATCACATTGATTAGGGATTTTTCCATGATCACCACCCTTTCACGTAAGTAATAAATTCACAATTTAAAACTTAGGAAGGCACAATAAAAATTCTACGTTGAATCATATTCAGAATTTTTACGTAAAATAAGATAGCCATAAATTTTCGATTCAAAATTGATTTAGTCTCAATTTTTGCTACGTTGATTAATTTATCATATAAAATAATCAATCTCCATTAGCCATGTAAGACGAACAATTCGTTAATACATATTGGCCATAGTATTGCAAAAATTGCAAAAAATCAATTAAATGCACGAAAACACCTAAGGATTGGCTCTGATACCACTGTTGGGATCCACGTAACACGTAGCGGAAATAAATAACAACCCACACATGTATCTCCAGAGGCGTACTTCGTGCATTTCAATCGAAAAAAATCACAAAGTCTCAAAGGGAGTAAATAGATTACCTCTCGTAGCGTGCTTGAACGGAGGTGTCGGTTCGATGTTCTTCGATCTCAGCCTCCACAAGTGTTAGGCATCTAGTTCGGACGCACCACCAATTGACGAACGGGGAGACGACTAATAACTCCACAACAATTGTGCTAGCAATATGCGGAATCAATATTCCGAACTTAGTATATTTTGCTCGCTCAAGATTATGAGAATATAGAGAGTGTTTGTGTTCTTCTCTCTAAGCTCTCAAAAATTTGCACACTCTACAAAATGTCTCTCCCCTTCAACCTCAAAACTCTTGCCATCCTTTTATAGCCAAAAATACCTTCCAATAAATTGTATTTAAAAATAGCACTAACAATTATAAATTCTATCTAATAATAGCACTCACAAATAAATGACATTTAAAAATAGCACTAACAATAGCACTCACAATTTATAATACAAAAATGCTATTTAAAAATAGCACTAACAATAGCACTCACAATTTATAATACAAAAATTCTATTTAAAAATAGCACTAACAATTATAAATTCTATCTAATAATAGCACTCACAATTTATGATAAATAAATGCCATTTAAAAATAGCACTAACAATAGCACTCACAATTTATGATAAATAAATGTCATTTAAAAATAGCACTAACAATAGCACTCACAATTTATAATACAAAAAATGCTATTTAAAAATAGCACTCACAATACAAAAATGCTAAAAAAGGCACTAACAAAGGTGTTAAAAATAATAACCATTATTATTATTATAAGAGTTAAAGAGGTTACCAAACAGTACAAATATGCATAATGTATAAATACGTATGACGTATAAATACGTAGAGCATACGTATACACCCGTGAAACCGGGGACTAATTGAAAGAAAAATGTGCAATTAAGCCCTTTTGGTAAAAATTGATTAAATTGGAGGGCAAATTGACCTAATTGCACTTTAAGACTTTAGAATCCAATGTCATAACTTATAAAAAGTGAGAATTGAAAACTAAAAGACTCGAAAATGATTTTTTTTAGGCTCGGTTCGGGTTTATGTTTGTGAAGGAACATAGTGACCCGAGCCGAATTTTTGAGATTTAAAGTGACACACTTGAAGAGGAAATTAAAACAAAATTATCGAATATTTTTGGGTATTTTTCTGACCACGAATGGTATTTTTCTGATTTTTTGGGTATTTTTATAATTAAATAAACTCGAAAAATATTAAAAATACCGAAAAATATTTTTTGTTCAAAATTGGTTCCTAAGGTTAAACCAAGGCTTCCAAAGTTGATTTTGTGATTTTATGACCTTTTTTGATATTTTTAATTAATTTTAAAGAATGGTAAAAAAAATCAGGTGTCAACAGCTGCCCCTCTTTGAGAGGAATCTCGTTAGAGGTTTCTCTCAAAGATAAGGTGGCACCTGATTCCTAACCGACTCAACTGGGAAAATAAGAGAAGAAATGTTATGACATCGGATCCTTAAGCCTATTGATAAAAGCTCAAATCAATCCCCGGTTTGCTCTAACAATTTGAACATGGGCCGGAGTGAGAGAGGCTTACCTGAAGCTCACCTGTCGGATGCTGTCGGTTGCGACGACTTTCAAGAAGATGCCTAGGACTCGTCATTCAGAATATCCTAGGGAGATTAAGCTCTAACCAGTATGGTAGGTCATACCATGATGGGATTCCTAACTTGTAGGAACCTAAGGAAGGCGCATCCCACGCTTTGGGATTTGCCAAGGATTTTGATCCGTATGGTGGATCAGACCTTTGTGTTGATCCTTACTGCGATATTTATCAATGAGTTGACCCTTATGGCGGTTTCTACCAATGAATTGACCCTTATGGCGGTTTCTACCATATGTGACCCTTCAGGCGGTTTCTACCATTAATGTGATCCCTCAGGCGGTTTCTACCTTGGTTTGACCCTTCAGGCGGTTTCTACCTTGAGTTGACCCTTCAGGCGGTTTCTACCTTTGATTTGACCCTTCATGCGGTTTCTACCTTGTGTTGACCCTTCAGGCGGTATCTACCATGTGTTGACCCTTCAGGCGGTATCTACCTTGTGTTGACCCTTCAAGCGGTATCTACCTTTGATTTTGACCCTTCAGGCGGTATCTACCTTTGATTTGACCCTTCAGGCGGTATCTACCATATTTTGACCCTTCAGGCGGTATCTACCTTGATTTGACCCTTCAGGCGGTATCTACCTTCATTTGACCCTTCAGGCGGTATCTACCTTATTTTGACCCTTCAGGCGGTATCTACCTTTGATTTGACCCTTCAGGCGGTATCTACCATGAGTTGGCCCTTCAGGCGGTTTCTACCTTGTGTTGACCCTTCAGGCGGTATCTACCATGTTTGAAAAGGGGTCTCATGACGAGGGTTCTCCACGTCCGATGAGACTGTTTGATATTTTGAAAATGGGTCCTGGGACGAGGGTTCTCCACGTCTGATAGGACTTTTTCTTTTAAAAGGATTTTTCTTCCCCTTTTTTTGAGACCCCGAAGTTTGTCGGGAATTCAGTTTTTTGAAGCAGTGAAAGATTTTATTTTGACAAAACTTCACTTGAGTCTGTTGAGGCGACATTCTGGGAGTTGGGTTCTCCAAGTATCCTGCATAAATTTGAGCCTGAAAGATTTTTCTTCACCAAGAAAACGTTAGTAATCTTTGGGAAGACCACGGCTGTCCATTTTGACAAAACCGTATGATTTAAGTTTTAATCATGAAATGTGCATTTTGATGCTGGGGGTTATCCAAAGCATTCTTGCAACATGCAAATGTGATCACAAATCCCTTGCACGGAAAATCTGGATCAACAGTTTGAAAATTCCAAAAAGAGTTTGTTCAAAACATCAATTGGAATATTTCTCGACAATGAGGTCTTCTCACCTGTTTTGCGATCGTGTTTTTTTATAGGGGATACACTCGATTCCCTACTAACCCGTGCCTAGGTTTTAGGCTCATTCGCAGCGCATACATTTTGATCGGTCGGGAGGTCTTCCACGGGACCGTAATGTTGGGCTTGGATATTGGTCTTCAAGGGGGACTCACTTTTGAGTCAAGGTCATTGAATGAAAGTTTTCACCATCTGCTCCGGGTTTACAAGTCAAGAACCCTGCAAAATGAGAAAGAAATAGTCTTGCTCGTACTTCTTCGAGCTGAGCTGTATGTTAACCCAAGTGTCTTAGTCAGAGAAGACTGTTTCAGGGTTATGATGTTGGTAGGATTGGGGACCGAAAAAGGCTTGTTTTTGGCCCAGAATTCATGACGAGTTTGACATTGGTGATCATTGCTGATTTACCTCCTGTCTTTTCCTTTCTGCATCTTTAGTTTTTGAGGTGTACAACCGATTTTGAGGTGTGCACCAGCTCTTTAGAGAGCGTCCCTTGTTGCATTCAGAGACCGACTCTCTCCATGTCTTTGTTCTGTGCTTGGCAGCATTTGGGGAGCAGCTTTTTTTATTTGACTCCTTTAAGAATTTTTTTTTTCATCCAAGTTTCACTGGGGATCAAGCAAACAGCTTTCATGAGCATCGGCCTTGCTTTTACCAGGCACTTTGCTTTTTCTCGATGCCGTGGATTTTTCTCATTCATTTTTGAAATCCCACTTTTTCTCATCTTCATAGGATCGCGTTAGACCTATGATCAAAGGTCTAACAAGGTTAAACATTAACTTAGGAATTCTTTTGCAAACCCTAAGTCTTGAACTTCTTCGTTTCTGAAGTGACGCTGCATCCGTCTTGGAATGTGCAATGATCACCAACGGGTTTATGAAATGATTCTGCAGGCTCAACTTGGCTATGCAAAGGATTCGGTGTGTGGGATAGAGAAATGAATGCTTCTCATCATCCTATGGCACTTGGATTACCATATAAACAACACACAAAGATTAATGTTAGTCCGAGCAAGAAAATTTCTAACCATTTTCTCCTGATGCTGCTGGACTCACCTCCATTTTGCCCCGATGTGGGGTGGTTCTTGACAGGGTTAAGAATGAAAACCTCCGTTCAAAGGGGTTATCAACGGTCACCTGTAGTGTTTGGGGGATATGAAACGAATGCCTCCGTCGTCCCAACCCATGTAATCGCTGCGAATGGTCCCTACTTCCGTAGGTCCAGATTCTGCTGTCTTATCCGCTCCATTTCTCTCTTAAGTGTGTATAGGACGTGTTTGGACTAGGCTTTGCCTCTCGTCTTTTGAGAAAACGTCCTTTTGAAAGTTTTGAACAACTTTTGATTGGAAAAATCTCTTTCGTTTTCTCCAAAAATTTTACCCGTCAATGGGATTTTATGATGCCCAATGCATGTTCAGATAACCTCATGTTTCAAAACATGAATGCCAATGAAGTTAGAATCCTATGTCTTTTCTAGACATCAGATTCTAAAAGCTTTTCTTTTCTTCTCTATTTTTTATTCAACATTTTCAATGGATTGGGGAAAGGGATACTTACCTGTCCCCCGCGGCTGGAGATCCCTGAAAATGCGGAAGAAACATGTTATTGTTCGTTCATGAATTTTTCAAAAAATTAGAACGATACATCTTACCCTCGGTCGTGTGCCCCTGCGAGTGCACACAGGTTGTCAAAATTTGTCCTCCTTGATGGTGAGTCCCTATCAAGGA
This sequence comes from Rhodomyrtus psidioides, assembly GCA_021437785.1. Taxonomy (NCBI): domain Eukaryota; kingdom Viridiplantae; phylum Streptophyta; class Magnoliopsida; order Myrtales; family Myrtaceae; genus Rhodomyrtus; species Rhodomyrtus psidioides. The sequence goes on along the minus strand of JAILYB010000003.1, from coordinate 11,403,942 downwards.
TAAATAGCAAGTGTTAACTCATATTCCCAAATTGAAGACAAATTGGGACAATACAACTTTACTCTTGGTTCTCATCCCGTTCTGACGTCGCGTATTGATATGAACCACGTCTATCAAATCCGCTTATCCATGCTTGGAATATTTGCAATATCAATGGTTCAGCTGCCCCCGGTTGGGCAACGTCTGTTTTGTTATTTGAACAGATGGCTCCTTGGGTGATTTATCCACGTTTAACACCTGAGAAGGGAAAGAAATGAGACATTACTTTGGTATTCGGTTGAAGATCGTTTAGGAACGATACATCGTTTTACCAAATGGGAGGCTTCGTGACCAAACGTATTTCGTGCTGAATGGGGGTAGATCCCATTATGCTCCGCGGGTGATAGTCATCGTTCATGGAATTTGCTCCACGGATTAAGTGATTAATCCATGGCCCTTGGCTCGAAGACGTTCAAAGGGTAATGTTGACACTCAGAGCGGTTAGTTTTCAGCGTTAATTACAATGTTCCCGCGGGAACTTTACAACGAAATCCGTAACACATTCATTCGATGTATTCACCTCTCACTCTCCTGAGCCTTCTAATGATTTAGCACACGAGCTTCGAACCAGATGTCCGGTCGCCGGTACCGGTCACGACTGCGAAGATGCATTTGTTCCAAAATGCTTGACCCATAGGCTGAGTTGCTCATTCAGGAGATCGTCCGACCGCTCGAGTCGTCCAAGTTGAGCATCCTTAATTGCTGGTGACGGACTTCTCCCATTTTCGGCATGAACAACCTGGTTTCTCGGTTTATGCGTGATCCACACGCCGAGTTGCTCACTGAGGGACTCGCTTGAAATTTCAAGCCATTGACGCCCAAGTCGGGCATCCTCAACCGTTGGCGATGGGTTCCTCACACTACTTTCGACATGAACAACCTCACTTCTCGAGTTGGTATTTTCATCGTTGTCCAGTAGGTTTGTACCCGATGCTGGATTCGCCGTAGGAATAACACTAACGATCGGTTGGTGCTCAAATTGGGGAGTCCATACCTGCTGAAATTGTTGTACATACTCTTGGGGAGTACCAGGGTAACTCAGGGGGGAATTCAGCCGATCGAACCAAGAATAGATGTTTTCAAGGAGATCGTCTGAACCATCGAGCGACTGACACTCAGGTTGAGTATTGTCGACTACTGGAGAAGGAATCTTTTTGCCATTTTCGTCATGGACCACCTGATTCTTCGAGCCGGAATCTCCGTAATCGTCTCGCAAGATTGTATGTGCATCTCCTGCCAGTGTTAGATCCGCTGTAGGACTAGTATTAACGGCCAGTCGGTGCTCAGACTGGGGAGTCCCGATTTGCTGAAATTGCGGTACATACTCCTGAGGAGTACTGGGATAACCCATGGGAGTACTCTGATTGATGCCTGAACAATCGACCGTGTAATTGTCAGTCCCATCGGTGTTAAGAGGTGATTGGATGCTTCCTGCTTCATGAGGATTGCGATCACAGCCATGCTCATCGTTTAAACTTGAACTGCCTCTCTCTTGGTCTAGCGCCACTCGTCCATCTCTCAGTAGTCTTTTATAGCACCAAAGGTGGTTCCTGACTTTATTTCTATCCAATTCCGGCATGTTCATGATCTTGAGTATGCGCGATGGGCGAGCCAAACTGATCCCTAACTGTTGAACTGCATCAACAAATTTGCTATGAAGCTCCGAGGTCCAATAAAACCTTGTTCTCTTGCCAGCCGAAGTAGGGTTGGCAACTCGGCGGCTACTCTTCGTGGAATCTGGTCGTGTTGAACCGCCTCTATCTTGGTCTAGCGACGCTCGTCCATCTCTCAGTAGTTTCTTGTAGCGCCAAAGGTGATTCTTGACCATATTTTTAGTCAGTCCCGGCACGTTCATGATTTCGAGTATGCGCAATGGGCAAGCAAAACTGATCCCCAACTGTTGAACTGCATCAACAAATTTGCTATGAAACTCCGGGGTCCAACGAAATCTTATTTTCTTGCTAGCCGAAGTGGTGTCAGCAACTTGGCGGTTACTCTTCTCGGAATCTGGTCGTGTTGGAGGTTGCTCTGGAGGGGATTTAGTGGTCTCAGATCGGCTGGTCATGATGGTGAGTTCATCATCGAGCGGACCCGACTTGTCATGACGCATGTTCCCTTCCACAATGGGCGTCGACTTTGACCTTATAGCACTAGTTTCCTCTTGTAGATCCTCGGCGGTACCCGCCTGTTCCGAAAGATGTTGCGAAGGGCATTGCAACAAATGAGCATTATAAACCCCCAGATCTGGCTCTTCAGTGAATACTCCGTCCGTGGGAACAGGGTTACCGCACTCCAGGCAAATAGCGATGCTTAGAGCTTTTTTGTACTGAGTGTTTTTTATTCGAAGCTTTTCATTTTCCTCCCTTACAACCGCTAACTCGTGCCGATCGCGTTGCTGCTTCAGCCGGGTTCGTTTGTTTTCAAACCAGCACTTGACCTTCCGAGGCTCCCACCCTATCTCCTGGCCCATTTTGATTTTCTGTTCCATGTCCGGATAGGGGTATTCCCTGAAAAACAATTCGAGTTTATGGACTTGACCTGAAGTGTTGCGTTTGAGATATTCCCCTTTCTGACGCTGATAACCGTCGCGGGTACTGTTCTCGTTAACCAAGCCGCGGGTTTCATCATTAGAAGGATCGGTCTCCATGGCCCTCGTGTCAGGTTCGGTCCTGAGATCTTCAAACTCTTCCAGCAGCTCAAGCTCGGAGACCTCCAAGTCTGGCGCTTCCAGTAAATGACAGAATCCCTTGAACATTTTGACCGGGATATCACTGTTTGATTTTCCGTTAACTCAGCTTTCTTTGTTCCTCCTTGGATCTTCACTTTCTCTGCAAATTCTGAGAGGTTAAAGGAGCCGGATCACCGTTCTTCGATCAAAGGTGATGGCTACCCGACGAGCGCTCTTCTCAATGTTTCGAGATTCCCACTTCGTCCTTTTGTGATGGCTACTTGACGAGCGTTTTTCTCAAGGCTTCGTAATTCCCACTTTGTCCTTTTTTGCTCTTTTCTACGTGAACGGAGCCTGAAGATCTCTTGCGTTGATTTCGCTTTGTCGAGCACTACGCTTGTCCCCCTGGCCCAGTCTCTAGAGTAACAAGCCTGCCCACCTTTCGGCGCCATTATGTTTCGTAAAACCCGAGATCACAGGACGGTGGTGGATTCGTGACTCATCGGGGATGCATTAACGAAACCCGCTTGGCTCTACTGCACATAAAATATTATTACCACTTCTCCCTGTACTCGAGCATTTATAAGGTGATAGATTGATGTCAAGAAGATTAACACTTTAGCCTTATCAGACTCAGCCTCTCAAACACTCTTCACATTCTCACTCTCTTCTCCGTCATTCCATCGCATATGGATTCCTCCTCTATGCCTGTTGCCTTACCTGAAGCTTCGACCCAATGGGAGAGATTTTACCACCTCTTGGGTAGGGGTTATGGCTACATAAACAATCATCCTGAAGCTGAGGTTGAAGTTCGTACTCTGATTCCGGCCTTGGATACTGCGTGTATTGAAGGTACGAAACTGCAAAGGGAGTTTGTGATCTTCCCAACTCTCTTTAACAATTTCATGCAGGCTTACGAAGTTGCTAGCCGGGAGGTCACTTTGGCTGGTATCGTGCGAGCCCGTTATCAGGACCGAACTGAGTCCCTGATGTTGGCCATGCTGACGGCCGATAACCATAAAAGGGCTGTTGAATACGCCCACGCCCAGGTTTCGATGCTGGTCCGTGAGAGGGACAACTTGGTGGAGCGTCTGGCTCTTTTTGACACCGCCTTTGAGCAAGACCAGCACAACTTCGTGCTGAGGTTCCAGTGTGCCTGGTTGGAGGAAAGGCTTGAAGACCTGAGCATGGATATAGCTCGCGGGAGGGTGCTGGCTCATGACTTAGAGCTTGAGTTCGAGTACTATGACACCAAGGTGAACGAACTTAAGGAGAAATGTCGTCTCCTTTTCTTCAAGCTTGTAGACCTCGATTCCCGGAGTGTGGGTTGTAAGCAAGGCATGGATAGCATGGAGAGTCAGTTAAGCTTTTTTGTGATGCTTGTCAGAACTCATTTTGGGTTTACTGCTCCCCCTCAGTGATCCACTCGTAAACTTTCCTGCTGAATGAAATAAATGCGAGTTTGTTTATATATGCTCTTTCATTCTGCATTGTTGACTAGCCAAGAAAGGTTTTTGCTTTCGGATCTACGCGACTCCTTTTTCGCCTGTGTCAACAGATTGACTACGCATCATTCTCACAGCCCGACGCTTTATATTTGATTGACTTGAATGCCTCGTGAGAAATAGATTTGTAGTTGCTCGAAACTTAAAGATTGCCCCTGATTTTGCAGTCATTGCGTTTGGGGCCGCTAGTAATCTTTCACTTTCGAGCTCGATCACATTCTGCTAGTAACTCATGCTATCAATTCTGCCTTCACGCGTCGGGGCTGATTTTACCTTGAACTTAATAACAAGGAATTACCGTATACACACGAGATGACGTTTGCGAAAAACATTATGCAGAATCAACTCTAGCTATTGAAGAAACAAACGCATGCACCGATGAGAACTTTACAATAGGAGATACATCCTTCTCGCGTACATCCCCTTCTTTCTTGGGGCATGTCCAATGACTAACCAGTCTGGCCTCAGCTTAGGTGTGCCATTACCAAGTGCAGATCATGGTTGCCAACCTTTAATAGCTTCCAACTGATCGAACCATGTATCAAGTCCTTCATCGAAGAAATCACCCGACCCCTCGAACGATTGATGTGTAGGTTGAGCTGCATCGCCCGACGGGTTCTTCGAACTGGAACCTCCATCTTTGTCTGGGATTATAAGAGGAGATTTGATCGATTGACTACCACAAGCATCTCCCACTTGGGGATTAGGGAAATAAGATTGCTCCAAGCTTTCTCCCATTAGATCATCTGAAGCTATATGCTCTGATTGGGCAAACCCTTGAGCACTGGGCGTGGTGGGCTGATCTGCGACAGGATGAACACTGACTAGCTGCTGCTCGGACGGAGGAGTGCTTACTCGTTGCACTTGTGATGCGTGTTCTTGAGGAATATTGAAATGACTCGCGAGGATATCCTGATCAAATCCCCAATAGTCGTCCAGATTCGACCGGGCCTCATTTGTCATAAGGGTGCTGGGTTCGCAGCCGAGTCTATTGCTCGGATTCAGTTCTGCATAACGCTGTCCTAACGCCCTTCTGTAGCAACCAAGGTGATTCGCGACTAATTGCTTGGTAAGTCCCGGTACGTTCATGACCCTAAGTATGCTTGTCGGACCTATGAAGTCGAGTCCTATCTGTCGAACTGCGTCCAAGAACTTGAGATGAAGCTCCGGGGGCCAAGTGAATTTCTTCTTCTCGTCGTCCAGAGTGGCGTAGATAGCCTGCCGACTAACCTCTAACTCCTCTTGAACCGTATCTGATCTTACCGGAAGCTGTTGTGGAGGAGATTCATGGGCTTCGATGAGGTGACTCCGATCATAACGACACGTATCTTCTTCCTCCGAAGACACTGGTATAATTTCTGTAGGATCGATCTGCTCATGCGCGCCATTAGCAGGATCTGATTGTACCGGAGATGGCTCAAGGGAGCAGGGGGATAAATGAGCACCTTCCATCTTCGTAGAAGGCTTACTGGGGAACAATTTACTGAGGGTGGTAGGGCCACCGCAGTCAGGGCAGGTAATAGTACTGAGAATTTTCTCATACCACATGTTTTCCATTTGAAGGTTTTGGTTCTGCTCTTTTAGGGCCGTGATCTCCTTACGCCTGTGTTGGACACCTAGTCTGAAACGTCTATTCTGAAACCAAAAATGGATTCTCATAGGATTCATTCCCAGCTTCTGGCCCAATTCAATCTTTTGTTCCTCGTTTGGGCAAGGGCATTCATCGAAGAAAGCTTCAAGCTCCTGGATTTCTTTCCGAGCGTAGCGCTGGCGACTTTTTCTTTTCCGGGGTTGAGCGTCGTGGCCACTGCCGTCGTCACCACTGCGATCTTGATGTTCGTCACCGGCGATGTTGAGTTCCATGGCTTCGATGTCGAATCTGATTCTAGAGAATTTGAGGTCTTTCAACGAACTCGTCACTCGGGGTTCTCTGTTCTCTTTTGTATACTCGCTCTTTCGATTTGTTGCCTCCTTTTCCTCGAAAGCTAGGTCTGTTCAGCGTTCTGTTTTTGAAACGACGGAACTGTTTACCTCCTGCTCAGCTTTCCGACACGAAGGGGTAACCAAATCCTTCCGCGGCTTCTTCGATAGTAGCGCTCGCCTTTCACTTTTCCTCGATAGTCATGCCTGTTCAGCACTGTCTTCTCTTTTTAAGTGGCAGAGCTGTTCACTCGCCGCCCAGCTTTATGCGTGATGGAACAACACAATCTTTTCGCGGCTTCTTCGATAGTTGCGCTCGCCTTTCACTTTTCCTCAATAGTTGTTGACACCTGATTTTTGATCAGTCTTTCATAGTTTATTTTTTAAAAATTCATAAAAAATCTATAAAAAGTTAAAAAAAATTAAAAAAATCATCTTTGGTAGCCTTGACCAAGCTAAAGGAACCATTTTTGATAAAAAAAAATAATTTTTCATATTTTTTAATATTTTTTAATATTTTCCAAAAATAGAAAAATACATGAAAAATGAAGAAAAATAGCGTTCGATGTCGTAAAAATATAGAAAAATAGTCAATATTTTTATTTTAATTTCTTTTACATTTTGAACTCATAAATAGTCAAAATTTAAGTTCAATTGCATGTGTTTCTTCACGACGCATAGAGTTGAATTTGGCAAAAAAATGTCATTCGAGTATTTTAATTTGTAAATTTCTACATCTTTTTTAGTCTTGACGTCCAATTAGATCGACCACCATCTACAATAAATGCCCCTTGCTGAATATTTTCGTTTTTGTTTCACATGATTTCATGGTGTAAAATGCCGAGTGGATCCCCAAATATAATCGGGTCGGCATGAGCTCGATAGCTCGTCCAAGACCAAATCAGGGCACGGCGAACCCCATGTGAGTACTCTCGAACTCCTGCGATGCTTCCTAATGCTTTTCTTAGGTCAGATCGAGTGTAGAACGGCTAGAACAGCTAAATCATTCTTGAGCTGTGATTGATAAATAGGGCATTACTAGGAATGCCATGTGATTTATTTGCATATCTAGATTCCTTGAGTTGCGCATTTTATTACTGATTGTGATTGCTAGGATAATCACTCCTATCTGCATGAATTTCTAGATTTATGGTTCATACCTTACTCATCCGCATGAATCTCAGGCTATAAAATTCAGTCAACTTAGGTACCGAAAGGGCGTCAACTCTGACGGTTGGCGTAACTAAGTCCCCGAAACCATTTCTCTGGTTCTCGCAAAATTGAATAGAAACTCCCAACTATTCGATTGGGTGGTCCAATCATACCCTAAAAAAATGATTGGTGGCGACTCCATGGCATGCACACTTAGCACATGTCACTAGACCACACTGAAAGTCGATCACGCATACCTCCGTTGCGATTTGGGTAATGGGCCTTGGGAGAGGCCCGCGTCCGACCAGACAGGACGGCCCATTAGCCCTCGAGAGCCCGACAACCTCAAGAGGGTCGCGACAATAGTCATGCCTGTTCAGCACTGTCTTCTCTTTTTAAGTGGCAGAGCTGTTCACTCGCCGCCCAGCTTCATGCGTGATGGAACAACACAATCCTTTCGCGGCTTCTTCGATAGTTGCGCTCGCCTCCCTCCCAGAAGGACTTGAAAATGGAATCTCCGTGAGGAAAAACATGGGGTAATCCACTTTTCAATTCCGCTCACTTCGAACTATGGATTGAGTCCCAATGCAACGATAGTTGTGCAATGGAATCGACTCTTCCCAGAATTCGAGGTGAGAACCTTGGCTTTAGGTACCAAGCCCTATCTTTTGATTTTTAGGAGTTTTCCCTCACTTGTCTCATGCATTTGTCTATGGAAGGTTAGTATACCTAACACTGTACAGAGAAGCTTGATTTTCTCTTAAGTTTGGTTGGTAAGACTTTTCTATCCCTCGAACTTGTTACAGCTCATAATCATTATATTCATTGCATAATTCTGGTGATTGGATTAAATGCCATTTTGAGGATAGATAGATGTGTTTTCCTCCCAATGTTCTTGATGGAAGACGAAGATGGTGTCATCCCATTACGAGCGCCAAGTGGACAATAAGAGCCTGCTATGGACATCATTGAGGTATCATCTAGTGAAGATGACGATTTGGAATAGGTGATCCTGAAGTCACGTCTCAAAGATCGAAACTGGGGCATCTCTAAGTAGTTAAAAACAGGTAGAGAAGAGAAGTCTTTTTGTGGATAAACGCGGTGGGAGGTTCCTTTATTCGATCATAAGCAAGATTAAAAAATCAAGATGTACACGCTCGAATCATCAATGTCGAAGAGCAGCTTGCCTAGGTTGAGAGTGGTCAGGTGTTCGAGAAAGTCAGCCATACAGAAGTTGAGACACACATATTAGAGCTTTCATTCATTTCGCTCAATCGAGGGACCTTAAAAGCAGATGATACAGATCATCGAGGTGGAAAAGTAAAACCGAAATGAGCCCTAATTAGCATCACAAAGGAACCCAGTTGGCCCTCCATATTATTGATGCTTTGCCTATACTCACCACCTCGAGACTCGAGATCTGCAAGCTTAAGAAGAAGGCGTTTACATTCCCCTTTAAGCTCGGCAACCTTGGTCCCGTGATCTTCGGCGGCTATTTCCAGGTCCCGAACTAGTCCTCTCCCATGGGCTATATCCGCGGTAATGCTGTCAAGCCTTTCTTCCTGCCACTCACATTGAAACTTCAACACGACATTATGACGGTCGTGCTCATAGGTGGTCAGGGATAAGGCCAAGCGCTCCACCAAATTTCCCCTCTCGCGAAGCAACATAGAGACCCGCTCGTTGGCGAACTCAACAGCCTTTCTGTGACTATCGGCCACAAGGTTGGCCAACACCAAGCAGTTGGACCGATCCTCATAGCGAGCTCGCAAAACGTGAGCCACGGTAACTTCTCGCTGAGCGACACGGTAAGTCTCTAAAAAGTTTATAAAGAGGGTTGGGAAGATTCTATATTCCCTCTCTAAATTAGTGCCCTCGATAGAGGTGGTGTCTATTTCCACGAGCAAAATGCGAATTTCATCTTCAATTTCTGGGTGATCGGCTATATGAGCATAGCCTCGACCTAGGAGGTTATAGAGTTTTTCCCACTGGGCCAAAATTTCAGCCGAGAAAGCTCGAATAGGAGAGGAGGTCATTTTCGTTGGAGTGAGGGAGAAGAAGATGGGTGTGGTAGAGTGATTAAAATATGAAAAGGCAATTATGTAAGAGCGTTAATCTTCTCTGCATTAACTCCTCCTTTTATAGCAACTCGAGGATGAAGAAAGGTCACAACAATAATGCTCATGGAGCCAAGTTAATTGGGTAAAGCAGTGGTAGCTCTTTCGGTGAACCATCAGATCCGTCCCAGTCCGCGATTTCAGGCTTGATAAATCTAAAAAAGTTGTAAAAGGATATGTCAGTGCCACCATATTAAAATTGAGCGAGAGTTAAGCGCAACTATCGAAAAAAGTTGCAAAAGGATTTGGCGGTCCCATCATATTAAAAAACTGAGCGGGAGGCGAGCGTAGTTGCACCTTTTTGAAAATAAGTGGGAGACAGACATGGATATCGAGAAAAGGAAATCGATTTGGTGTCCCTCCACGTTGAAAAGAAGAAAGAAGACGACAAAGAGAGAAATACGAAATCTTGGGAGAAACGCTTGCCTGATGATCTTCATCCATGTTTAAAGAACGTTTCCTGGGCATACAGAACCACTCAAAAGAAAATTTAGAGAGAGTGAGCATACATGAGAGAGTAGAGAACCCTGAGTGAGCAAAAATTGATCGAACATTTTTCGATCCAACATGTTTGAGGGTTACCGTCAGTTGCTAGAGGCGACTGATCCAAAAATCTCAGAAAATGAACTAATGAGAGATCTCGAAGATTCCAGGATTGCGTCTGGTACTAGAACCACAGAACCCAACCCTTTCGGCAACGAAGTTCAGGATCTCAGCAGCGACGACAACAGCAGCAGCGATGGTCAACCCCGGAAAAGGAAACGTCGCCAGTGCCACACTCAGAATGAAATCCAAGAGCTTGAAGCTTTCTTTAGTGAATGCCCTCTCCCGAACATGAAACAAAGAAATGAATTGGGCCAGAAGCTAGGGATGAAACCTTTGAGGGTCAAGTTTTGGTTTCAAAATAAGCGAGCCAAATTGAGGGCTCAACACAGACGTCAAGAACTTGCGATTCTAAAGGAGGAAAACGAAAAGCTTCGAGCGGAGAACATGAGGTATAAGAAAGCTCCCAGCACTATCGCTTGCCTTAATTGCGGTGGCCCTGTCACTCTCGGCGAAATGTTCCTTGATAAGCCTTATATGAGGATTGAAAATGCTCATTCACCACCCCACTCTCTCGAACCATCTTTGATACAATCGGATTTTGTTGGAGATATGCATGAACAAATCAATTCTACGAAGTCAATATCGATGCCTTCTAAAGGATGGGATATGCGTCACCATGATTGGAGTTTCCTTAACGATGAGCTTACTATCATGACCGACCAATCCAAAGCTGATGAATTCCCTCCACAACAATTTCCGGCTCGATCAAATCCTATTGGAAATAGGCCAGAGAGCAATAGCCAAGTTGTCAACACTGTTCCGGGTCGCAAGAAGACGAGGGTCAATTGGTCCCCCGAGCTTCATCTCAAGTTCCTTAGTGCGGTTCAGCAACTAGGGATCAACTCAGCATATCCAACGCGCATACTTGAGATCATGAACATACCAGGACTCACTAAAGATGGAGTCGCGAGTCACCTCAAGAGCTACAGAAGGGCGCTAAGACAGCGCCACACAGCACTGAACCTGAAAGAACTCAACTTGTGCCTAAACACTAGGCATGGCCACAACTACAATGCCCCTGAAGTAAGAAATACCCTACCGAATCTAGGCACCGACCAAGCTGGTAGCAGCACCATCGACTACTTGGGCGCTAATCAGAATATTCCCCCGAATCATCTCAGCACCACTCAAGAGTATATGCCACAAGTGCAGCAGGTACGAACTCCTTGGTTTGAGCAGCAACTTTTCGCTAGTACTCTTTCTATCGCCGATCAACATATTGCGCCTAGTGTTCAAAGATCTGCCCGGCTTGGGCGTATGATTTCGGAAGATCAAGCGGGGGGATGCTCTGAGGATTTTTGTTTCTCCCATCCCCAAATGGAAGGTGCTTTTGATAGTGAACCGATCAATCATCCTCTTATAATCTCGAGCAATGACGAAGGTTCTAGCTCGAAGAATCAAATCGCTCACAACAGAAACAGGAATCCTTCGACGCCAAGCGATGATGGTCAACCCGAATATCAGTTGCTCGAAGAATCAAAAGCTTTCCTTGATGAGGAGCTCCATATCTGGATCGATCAGTTTAAAACTGATGGACTTATGAAGTTATGATCCAAAATGGCGATTATATATCTGATTCATGGTGTAACTGGCTGATCACCGAGAATCTTCAAGGGACCTAGGCACATGTGACTGGATGTATCATTAATCTTTCTGTCATAAAGTCTTCCATGCGAGATAATCTTCCTTAATGCCTAGAGTTAATCTGGGGTAGCGATTAGTACTACCTGCGAGCATCATCATGCTCGAGTACGACAATCCCTTGTTAGATTAGAGTCGAGGCGAATCAATTGAACGCCACGAAGAAAAACATTTAAAGGCTTCACATAGGAAAATGTGAGTAAAAGCCCGAGCGAGCTCAAAGACGGTTAGCTCTGTATCGTTCCAAGGGACCTTTAGTCGTTACGAACTCTAAATTGAGCTTGTTTCATTCTCAATGGGGGTTGCTAACTGCTTCGAGAATTTTATAACAAAAAACGAACCAGTTAGGGACGCCAATAATGCTGTGTCTTGGTAGTCAGTGAAATGGCAGTGGTACGAAACGTCAGGAGTTCGATCTCGGGATTGAAAAATCGTTTTATTAGTTGGTCTATCACTCGATGAAGTTCAAAGAGATTCGACGCAGATGACTATAGAACTTGGGGCAATTCGAAAATCATCGATTCATTTTCATCAAGCGGCGAAGTTGGTATTGTAAAATGTGAAGCGCGCAAATGACAAATCCGAAGCAGAAGGAGATGAATCATGATTCGCTTATCCAAGGTCGGGATTTCAACCTTCGACTAAAGCCAAATCTAGGATGAGTTATTGATCTTGCCCACTCGACAAAACCCATCTCTACTGAAAATGGGGGCAAACCATTCCTACATCCGGAAAGCATGTTGAAGCCGAAGACATCAGATTCATCGTTTAATCCGTGGGGCAAGTCCCCCAAGCGATAGTCATCATCCGCAGAGCGTAATGGAATCCATCCTTTCAACGTAAAACGCATTTGGCCGCGGAGCCACCCATTTGGTAAAAAGAACGTATCGTTCCTAAATGATTTTCAATCAGATGCGGGGATAATGTTCTCTCATTTTCCTCTCAGGTGATGAATAGAGACGAGGCACCCAAGAAGCCATGCATTCAAATAACAAAACAGCGCATGAAACACGCCCAAAAAGATGAATGAATCTCCTCCGACGTAAATCCTTGAGGTGGATTCGTTGCCCAACCAGACGAAAAAATCATGGCCACAAGCTTGAGGGCCGGCTTCTGCAATCCCCACATTGGCATGCAGAATGGAATTCAAATCAAGAGTAAAGTAGTATCGTCCCAATTTATTTTGAATTTGGAAACCCAAAATAATGCTTAATATTTATCCTTGGCAGGAGCTCGCCATCAGGGCAGACATGTAAGTTTGATTTTTCTCTAAAAATCAAGAAGTCGAAAGAACTTTAGAACACCTAACAATCTTGTGTTACTATGTGAAGTGCAGATTTTCACAACCCTTGTACACTCGTTGGAGCATATGACGAAGGGTAAGATGTATCGTTCCAATTTTTGCAAAGTTTTAGAATATACAATGCCATATCCCTTTTATATCTCCAGGATCTCCAGCCTCGATGGGCAGGTAAGTATCCTTTTTCCCAATTCATTGGAGATTAAAAACTTTCAGAATTAATTCGATTCTCACATCTAAAAAGACATAGAATTCTTACTTCATTGACATTCATGTTTTAAAACAAGAGATTGTCTGAACATGAATTACACATATATGGTGCATCACAAAATCCCTTTGAAGGATAAATCTTGATGAAATGAAATGAATTTTTCCAACAAGAGTCGTTTGAACTGTTCAAAAGGGTATTTTCTCATAAGAGAAGCGAGCCTAATCCAAACACGTCCCATACACACTTGAGAGATGAGGAGATTGGAAATGATTGAGAAACCTTAACCTATGGACATAAGGGTCATTCGCAACGATTACATGGATCGAGAAGACAGAGGCATTTCTTTCTTCATTCCAAACACTACAGATGCCCATTGAGAACCCCATTGAACTGCGATTTTCATTCTCAACCCTGTCAAGAACCACCCTACATTGGGGCAAATGAAGGTTAGTCCAACAGTATTAGAAAGTAAATGGTTAGAAATTTTCTTGCTCGGACTAACATAAATCTTTGTGTGTTGTTTATATGATAATCCAAGTGTTATAGGATGACGAGAATAATTCATTTCTCTATCCTACACACTGTTATCCTTTGCACGACCATGTTGAGCCAACAAATTCATTTCATCAACCTATTGGTGATCATTGCATATTCCAAAGCAAAGGCAACATCACTCTAGGAACGGAAGCATGCCAAAGTTTAAGTTGCATATCTAGCATGATTGCTGAAAATCCTAGCTCCAAAAGAAAAGAAAAACACGGGATTAAAAAAAGGGGGAAAAGAAAAATCCCTAGACATCAAGAAAAAGCAAAGTGCCTGGTAAAAAGCAAGGCCGATGTCCATTCAAAATATCCCCAGTAAAGTCTAGAGAGATGATGAAAAGACCCTCCAAAGGAGTCAGATCAAGATGACTACTCCCCAAATGATGTCGTGCTCAAATAGCAAACACACAAACAAACGGTCTCTTAATGCAACAAGAGACGCTTTTAAACATCCTTGTGCGCTCTAAAAGAGGAGTGTACACTTCAAGAAATGGAGATGTTCTTCGAAGGACATGTGGCAAATTTGCAATGATCACCAATGTCAAACCCTTCATAATTTCTAGGCAAAAAACAAGCCTTTTTCGGTCCCAATCCTTCCAATGTTACAATCCTGAAGCAGTCTTCTCTGACTAAGACACTTGGGTTAATGTATAACTTAGCTCAAAGAAGTACGAGCAAGACTATTTCTTTCTCATTTTGCAGGGTTCTTGACTTGTAAACCCGGAGCAGATAGTGAAAAATTTCGTTCAACGGCCTTGACTCAAAAGTGAGTCCCCCTTGGAAACCGATATCCAAGCCTAACACTACGGTCCCGTGAAAGACCTCCTGATTGATCGAAATGTATGCGTTGCGAAAGATCCTGAAACCCAGGCACAGGTCGGTAGGAAATTGAGCACTTTCCCTATTAAAGATCATTATCACAGAGCAGTGAGGAGCTTTCTTGGATGAGAAATACTCCAATGGATGTTTTGAGCAAACTCTTTTTGAAATTTTCAAATTGTTTGATCTAGAGTTTCCGTGCAAGGAATTTATGATCACATCTGTATGTGGCAGGAATGTTTTGGATAACCTCCAACAATCAAAATGCACATTTCATGACTAAAACTTAAGTCGTAGAATTTTGTCAGTTAGACAATTATTGTCTTCCCAAAGATTACTAACATCTTCTTGGCGAGGAAAATTTTTTCAGGTCTAAGCTTTCTGCAGGACTTTTGGCCACCCTAAAGACTAGGTGCGTCATCCTTAAGTGAGGCCTTTTAGTAGGCAAATCTTTTCTAAGACCGATCCATAGAATGATCGAGTCTCCGACTAGCCCCGAAGAGCGGGTACGTCATCCTTTGATTCATATCAATTTGGAATTTCATAAATGGTAGAAACCGCCTGAAGGGTCAACTCAATGGTAGAAACCGCCTGAAGGGTCAGCACAATGGTAGAAACCGCCTGAAGGGTCAATCAATGGTAGAAACCGCCTGAAGGGTCAACACAATGGTAGAAACCGCCTGAAGGGTCAATGTATGGTAGAAACCGCATGAAGGGTCAATGTATGGTAGAAACCGTCTGAAGGGTCAACCAATGGTAGAAACCGCCTGAAGGGTCAACTCAATGGTAGAAACCGCATGAAGGGTCAATGAATGGTAGAAACCGCCTGAAGGGTCAAAGGACTGGTAGAGACTGCCTGAAGGATCAAACCAATGGTCCGATCCACCATACGGATCAAAACCTTGATGAATCCCGAACGCGGGAGGAGTCGTTTTCCCTAATAAGCCTTACATTAGGCAAGCCATTTCTAGTTTAGTCCACCACACGGATCAAAACCCTTGGCAAATTCCCAAATGTGGGATGCGTCTTCCTTAGGTTCCTATCAGTTAGGAATCCCATTATGGTTTGACCTACCATACAGGTCAGAGCTTAACATCCCCAGGACACTCCGATGACAAGTCCTTAGGAATCTACTTGAACCCATCAGACACAGCAAATGCCGCAAGCATTAGGCAGGTAAGGGGCAGGGAAGTCTATCTACTCCTTAACTTTCTTACATCATATCAAGGAATTGAATGAGCACATCTCTTTTTAAGGAAAAGCACACATTGATGGGCATGAAAATTGGATGTCATGATTTCTTTTCTTTTCCCAGTCGAGTTGATCGGAACACAGGTGTCACCTTGTCTTTGAGAGAAACCTCTGACGAAATTCCTCTCAAAGAGGGGCAGCTGTTGACACCTGATTTTTGATCAGTCTTTCATAGTTTATTTTTTAAAAATTCATAAAAAATCTATAAAAAGTTAAAAAAATTAAAAAATCATCTTTGGTAGCCTTGACCAAGCTAAAGGAACCATTTTTGATAAAAAAAAATAATTTTTCATATTTTTTAATATTTTTTAATATTTTCCAAAAATAGAAAAATACATGAAAAATGAAGAAAAATAGCGTTCGATGTCGTAAAAATATAGAAAAATAGTCAATATTTTTATTTTAATTTCTTTTACATTTTGAACTCATAAATAGTCAAAATTTAAGTTCAATTGCATGTGTTTCTTCACGACGCATAGAGTTGAATTTGGCAAAAAAATGTCATTCGAGTATTTTAATTTGTAAATTTCTACATCTTTTTTAGTCTTGACGTCCAATTAGATCGACCACCATCTACAATAAATGCCCCTTGCTGAATATTTTCGTTTTTGTTTCACATGATTTCATGGTGTAAAATGCCGAGTGGATCCCCAAATATAATCGGGTCGGCATGAGCTCGATAGCTCGTCCAAGACCAAATCAGGGCACGGCGAACCCCATGTGAGTACTCTCGAACTCCTGCGATGCTTCCTAATGCTTTTCTTAGGTCAGATCGAGTGTAGAACGGCTAGAACAGCTAAATCATTCTTGAGCTGTGATTGATAAATAGGGCATTACTAGGAATGCCATGTGATTTATTTGCATATCTAGATTCCTTGAGTTGCGCATTTTATTACTGATTGTGATTGCTAGGATAATCACTCCTATCTGCATGAATTTCTAGATTTATGGTTCATACCTTACTCATCCGCATGAATCTCAGGCTATAAAATTCAGTCAACTTAGGTACCGAAAGGGCGTCAACTCTGACGGTTGGCGTAACTAAGTCCCCGAAACCATTTCTCTGGTTCTCGCAAAATTGAATAGAAACTCCCAACTATTCGATTGGGTGGTCCAATCATACCCTAAAAAAATGATTGGTGGCGACTCCATGGCATGCACACTTAGCACATGTCACTAGACCACACTGAAAGTCGATCACGCATACCTCCGTTGCGATTTGGGTAATGGGCCTTGGGAGAGGCCCGCATCCGACCAGACAGGACGGCCCATTAGCCCTCGAGAGCCCGACAACCTCAAGAGGGTCGCGACAATAGTCATGCCTGTTCAGCACTGTCTTCTCTTTTTAAGTGGCAGAGCTGTTCACTCGCCGCCCAGCTTCATGCGTGATGGAACAACACAATCCTTTCGCGGCTTCTTCGATAGTTGCGCTCGCCTCCCTCCCAGCTTTAATAATGGCGAGACCGAATTTGTCAGGCCTGAAATTGCGGATCAGGACATGTCTGATGATTCACGGGAGGAGCAGCCCTCGCTTTACATTAATTAACCCGGCTCCACAAGCATTATTGCTGCAACTTTTCTCCACTCTCGAGACGCTATAAAATGCGGAGTTGGTGTTTGGGAGATTAACGCTCTCATATAATTTGCTTCCATCCTCTAATCGCTCCACTACACACATCTCCGTCGAAAATGGCTTCTTCCCAAGTTCACACTTTCTCAGCCGAAGCTTTGACTCGATGGAAAGAGTTCTATAACCTCTTGGGTCGAGGCTACGCTCACATAGCCGATCATCCCGAAACCGAGGATGAGATCAGAGTCATGTTCGGGGACCTGGACATCACCTCCCTCGAGGGTACCGCGTTGGGGAGGGAATACAATATTTTTCCAACGCTCTTTACGAACTCCTTGGAGGTCTACCGCGCTGCTCATCGGGGAGTTACCGTGGCTCGTGTCTTGCGAGCCCGTTATGAGGATCAGTCCGACCGCCTAGCGTTGGCTGACTACCTGGCCGATAGTCACAAAAAGGCTGTTGAGTTCGCCAAAGAGCGGGTTTCGACATTGCTACGCGAGAGGAGGAATCTGGTGGAGGACTTAGCTCTATCTCTGGCTACCTATGAGCGCGATCGACGTAATGCCCTGCTAAGGAATCGGAGCGAGTGGCTGGAAGAAAGGCTCAACGGCATAAACGAGGATATAACTCGTGAGAATGGACTTGTTCGGGACTTGGAAGCAGTCGCCGAAGATCACGAGACTCAGGTTGTTGCAGTCAATGATGAACGCAAACGCCTCCACCTCAGGCTTGCGGACCATGATACGCGGAGTGGTGCGTATAAACAAAGCATCCATAACCTGGAGGGCCAGCTGGGCTCCTTTGTGTCGTTGATTAGGGCTCACTTCTGCTTTACTTTTCCACCCCAATGAATTGTATGATCTGGTTTGGGCAAGAATGAATGAAAGCCCCTGTGTTTGTTTTAGCTTTTATATGATCCATTTCTTCGAGCATCCGGACATCTTAGACTTGGATGAGCCGATCCATAATAAGTCGAGTAGATGTGTTCTGATTTTCTAACTCACTCATGGTCAGATGAAAGAATAGCCTCAGACTTATCCAAGAAAAGATTTCTTTATGCTACTTGTTTTTCACCTGCAAATGAAAAGACCGAGTCAAAAGGAATAATCTGAAAAAGAAAGCATAGACCCCTTTCAATCTTATGCTTGCTCGTAATTAATAATGACAAGAACTTTTACAAGGGTTTTAATCTTGTGCGAAAAGTTTTTATCAATATTCCTCGAAAGAAAGCATACTATTGAAAGGAATGTAATTCACGATAATTGCTTTTGACCAATATTCAGAAGAGCGAATTAGTAAAAAATTCAAGGCATAACGACGTGTTTTTAAATTTAATTGAAGATACGGCATCCAAATCAAGGCCGTTTTGTTAAGAACGAGAGCAATTTGGACATCTATCTCGTCATTAAATTCGAAATAACGTCAATACTCTTGATCAATTATCGTGGATTACTTAGTGACGTATGACATGCATGGACCAATTCAAGTGTATAATTCCTTCTAGCGAAATTGGGGTTGGATTACCCTGTACGACCAAAAAGGTCGTGTAAGATTTTCAACTTTAGTTTCCTCTAAAGGAATTATAAACTTGACTTGGGAGTATTCGGATGATTAGAGAAAATGCCACTATCACATTCCCATGACCCGTCAAAAGAAATACAACCGAGTTCCATCTGAATGTATACACCAATAGATCCCTAATACAATCACTCTAAGGGGTGAGATAGAGAAAGCCTCGATAAAAATAAACCCTATACAAGAGGACTAGTAATGGAAAATGAAACCAAGGAATGTGATCCTAACGTTTAAGGATGCCCCAAGTTCGATCTGTGACTTCCGGATCACTTGCCCCAACTCGTCATCTTCATTGGACGATATCTCAATAATGTCCATAGTAGGCTCCTTTGTTGCTCACTCGGTGTTCGCCATGGGATATCATCCTCCTCGTCTTCTATCAAGGACGTTTGGGAAAAACACATGCATCTATCCTTGAAATGGCATTTAATCTAATCACCAGAATGCAATGAATGAAATGCCTATATTTATATGAACTGTAATAGTTTTGAGGGATAGAGAGTCTTACCAACCCAACTCGTCGACTTATGTGCGATTTTAGGTGTACCAACCGCCCAAAGACATGCGCATGAGACAAGTGATGGTGAACTTCTAAAAATCAGAGGGTTTGGCACCTAAGGTTAAGGTTCCCACCTCGAGTTCTAGAAAGAGCCGATTCCATTGCACAACTATCGTTGCATTGGGACTCAATCCATAGTTCGAAGCGAGCGGAATTGAGAAGTGGATTACCCCGTGTTTTTCCTCACGGAGGTTCCATTTTCAATTCCTTCTATTGTGTTCCTAAAGGCGGCGCCTGGGGTTTTAGGCGCGGTTGTGTGTGTCCATGTGTCGTGATCATCACAATGCAAGTCATGCACAACAATTTATCAATCAGCACTTCAAATCATCCACACAACATACATTCCTACGCCACACCTGCGTAAAATAAAGTTAATCACAGACTACACCCCTTATTACTCCAATCTGCAAAAACATATAACACCTATCGTGAGCGGACTTACCTCACCTTCAAGAGCGCCTGTAGGGTTAGAAAAATCACTCAATTTTTATTACGGCCTAAGTCCACTTGAGGTCTAGAACCATAGTTTCTAGAACAAGTCCCCAGCGGAGTCGCCAGCTGTCGCGACCCGTCCGGAAGCGGACGCGGCATGGATTACCGATCACGGGTCTTGGATCGGCGCGAGCCCTCCCAGGCCCATACCAAATCGCGGCGGGAGTATTCTTCGACGATAAGAGTCGATCGCTTTCGACCTTCAGTGTGGTCGTGGTGGCATGTGCAAATTGTGCATGCATTTGGAGTCGCCACCGGTCTTTCTTGGAGGGTAGACCGGAAACCTTACCGATCGATTGGGAGAGATCGATCAGTTCTACGGAACCAGAGATTTTGGGTTCGGGGACTTGGTTACACTGGTGTCGTTACCAACGCCCTTTCGGTACCTAATGCGAGTGATTTTCCTAACTAGGATTTCATGCAGGCACAATTTTGGGTGAGGTAAGTCTGACTTTGCACATTAACCAGTTTAACATGCTCACGTAATCATAATAAATAAATAGATGTCAATCACATAAATATCTATCCTACGTGGTGATCATGGAATTATGATTTAATGGGTCTCGAGCCAATGAGACCACATATAATCATTTTAATATTTTAATAACGGAGAGCCGCTCTTCGCTTCTTCTTGGTTTCTTGAACTCTTCAAGAATTGGGCCCCAAAGAGCTCGCCGACTTAAAAGGCTCCTCCACGTAATCCTCGTAGCATTTACATCAACAATTGACTATGCTAAAAATAAAGATTACATGAAAAATAAAAGGAGTACGCAGCCTCCATTTAATAATTACAACCCCAAATATATAAATAATCATCATACATTCATATATACATCAATCACATTGATTAGGGATTTTTCCATGATCACCACCCTTTCACGTAAGTAATAAATTCACAATTTAAAACTTAGGAATGCACAATAAAAATTCTACGTTGAATCATATTCAGAATTTTTACGTAAAATAAGATAGCCATAAATTTCCGATTCAAAATTGATTTAGTCTCAATTTTTGCTACGTTGATTAATTTATCATATAAAATAATCAATCTCCATTAGCCATGTAAGACGAACAATTCGTTAATACATATTGGCCATAGTATTGCAAAAATTGCAAAAAATCAATTAAATGCACCCAAACACCTAAGGATTGGCTCTGATACCACTGTTGGGATCCACGTAACACGTAGCGGAAATAAATAACAACCCACACATGTATCTCCAGAGGCGTACTTCGTGCATTTCAATCGAAAAAAATCACAAAGTCTCAAAGGGAGTAAATAGATTACCTCTCGTAGCGTGCTTGAACGGAGGTGTCGGTTCGATGTTCTTCGATCTCAGCCTCCACAAGTGTTAGGCATCTAGTTCGGACGCACCACCAATTGACGAACGGGGAGACGACTAATAACTCCACAACAATTGTGCTAGCAATATGCGGAATCAATATTCCGAACTTAGTATATTTTGCTCGCTCAAGATTATGAGAATATAGAGAGTGTTTGTGTTCTTCTCTCTAAGCTCTCAAAAATTTGCACACTCTACAAAATGTCTCTCCCCTTCAACCTCAAAACTCTTGCCATCCTTTTATAGCCAAAAATACCTTCCAATAAATTGTATTTAAAAATAGCACTAACAATTATAAATTCTATCTAATAATAGCACTCACAAATAAATGACATTTAAAAATAGCACTAACAATAGCACTCACAATTTATAATACAAAAATGCTATTTAAAAATAGCACTAACAATAGCACTCACAATTTATAATACAAAAATTCTATTTAAAAATAGCACTAACAATTATAAATTCTATCTAATAATAGCACTCACAATTTATGATAAATAAATGCCATTTAAAAATAGCACTAACAATAGCACTCACAATTTATGATAAATAAATGTCATTTAAAAATAGCACTAACAATAGCACTCACAATTTATAATACAAAAAATGCTATTTAAAAATAGCACTCACAATACAAAAATGCTAAAAAAGGCACTAACAAAGGTGTTAAAAATAATAACCATTATTATTATTACAAGAGTTAAAGAGGTTACCAAACAGTACAAATATGCATAATGTATAAATACGTATGACGTATAAATACGTAGAGCATACGTATACACCCGTGAAACCGGGGACTAATTGAAAGAAAAATGTGCAATTAAGCCCTTTTGGTAAAAATTGATTAAATTGGAGGGCAAATTGACCTAATTGCACTTTAAGACTTTAGAATCCAATGTCATAACTTATAAAAAGTGAGAATTGAAAACTAAAAGACTCGAAAATGATTTTTTTTAGGCTCGGTTCGGGTTTATGTTTGTGAAGGAACATAGTGACCCGAGCCGAATTTTTGAGATTTAAAGTGACACACTTGAAGAGGAAATTAAAACAAAATTATCGAATATTTTTGGGTATTTTTCTGACCACGAATGGTATTTTTCTGATTTTTTGGGTATTTTTATAATTAAATAAACTCGAAAAATATTAAAAATACCGAAAAATATTTTTTGTTCAAAATTGGTTCCTAAGGTTAAACCAAGGCTTCCAAAGTTGATTTTGTGATTTTATGACCTTTTTTGATATTTTTAATTAATTTTAAAGAATGGTAAAAAAAATCAGGTGTCAACAGGTCTTATAACCAAAGACCATTTCTTGGAGTCTTGACTTCTAAGGTCGATAATTCTATCCGCCTCCCGTCGGCGAGTTCTTTTATTTTGCGGCTTTCTGGTGCCAACAATTTTCTGTCCATCTTGACGGTGAATCCTTGTCAACAATAAACATTAAGTGTAAGTTCGTGTTTCGAAATTCAAGACAAATCGAAACGATACTGTTTTACTCTCGCTTCGCGCCTCCATTTGAACGCAAATGTAAGGTTAGTCGAAGTCGGCCATCTAGCTCGTGGCCATGATCTACCCGTCTGGTTGGCAACGAATCCTTCTCTAGGATTTGAACCGGATGAGATCAATTTGTGCTTTTAGACGTATTCTAACGCCATTTTGCGGGGTTCCATTTCCTGGCAGCTTGCCCCCTACAACGGATATTTCTTTTCGCTTCCACGTTGGGCGAGATCCTTTCTTTTATGGCTTTTTGGTGCCACCAATTTTCTGCCAAATGAGAACAAATTCATGTTAAGAATGGGATCTTTGGGAGATCAATTTGGAACGATACAAAGTTACCGTTCACCCAGGTTTGTATCCTGGGGTTTACTTCCGATGGGGACGACTCTGTCATTGCGTCCATGGATTTTGCCAGAGAAGAAATGTCCTTCCTTTGTCCGGCACACAAATGATTCACTTGCCCCGGTTAGACGTGGTTCATCATGGCTAGGTGATGCCTGCCCCAGCTAAATTCATTCCTGCGTTTTGCTATAATCTCCATCCTCTTTGGGGATGTCTTCCCTCTTGGGATTCCTGATGACGCCTTACTGACGTATTCCTTTCCTTCGTCGATTATTGACGCTTCTCATTTGATGTGGGTGATGGATGCTGCTTCATCTCGTCTGTATTTGTGGGTGTTGTTCGTGAGACGATCCTCAATCACGTCGACAACTGCTTTGCCCCAGTTGGGCGGTGTTCATCTTGGCAGCATGCCTTGGCATTCCCATGCTCCTGGACGATTTTCAATCCGATTTGAAGACATTCATGCACCTGCATATGAAGAGACAGGTGTGGGGATTTATCTGGCTTCATTTGAAATTTCAGGAAGGAGGTACTCCCTTCGAGACTTCGTCCTTCCAACATTTGAAGGAGCAGTGTTTTCCAAGTATTTTGCCCCAGTGAGGCTTGTCTCGGTGTTCGTCATCTCTGGGTTTGATAACCCTGGTTCGATGCACTTTCATGGGGGATCGTGAGAATTTGCCCCCGGTTTGGCTCCTCGAAGCAGGTGGGGGAGCCCGCTCTCGTGAATTTTTGTCGATTCTGGTCATCTATCTCGATTGCCAGATTCTTCGATTATTATTTTTTTTTGTCCCTAGACAGCCTGACAATCTGGGGATTTGTCATGTGGCGGTTTGGTGATTCTCTCGATCACAGCCGCCATTTGAGATGTTCGATGTTCCCCTATTGAAAAGAAGAAATCTCATGAGTAAAGGGCATGTATAATTGACTGTTGGAGTCGATACAATTTACCCTTGAAATTTATCCTGCGGGAACCGGCATTTCTCCCTTTGGGTTCTCTGTATGCAGGATATGTGCATGATATGCATGATGCATGTTAGGCGTGCCAGCAACGAAACATGAGTTCGTGCTTTTCACTCTATTCAGAGAAAGCATTTTTATCAGATATGTCAATCTGGAAAACTTGAAATTTTCTTTTCAAGCGCTCTTTTCACAGAGATTTCTAAATGGTGATAAACTTCTTCAAGTTTTCTCAAAGGTTTTGTTCACAAATTGAGCTATTAGAATGCTCTTAAAAATATTTAGCCAAAGTGCATGTTTGAGATGCCATGAAAAGGGGTACTCCCTGTTTGTCATTTGAAGGCATTGCTTCTTGGGCCCTCTGCTTTTGTTCCCAACCTGAAAGGAAAAAGAAATGAAACATTATTCTCATATCAAGAAAATAATCATTTTGGAACGATACGTCCTTTTACCAGAATCGATGGCTCCGTATTGTTCTCCTTCTCATTTAGAAGGGTTTGATGTGTTTTGTCTTTGATTGATTATTCCACTTCATCATGATTCATGGGTGATAACTGCTTCAGGGACTTCCCCTACGTATCCCCATGGTGAATTCGGCATATCCTACATTCGGTACCCTTTCTGGGTAGAGAGTGATTTGCCCCCAGCAACTGGATGCGTTGTCTGGGGCTGACTGATTTATTTATGGGTAGTTTGATCATGCCGTGTCGATGCATTCCCACTTAGTCGGAGCCGATCCACTCCGTGTCAGGTGATTTTGGCATCCCGCACCTTTCAAATTCTCTGACGCCTGGTATCTACTCTGTATTCTCTTTTGGGATACCAGATGATATGCTCATACAATCCTTCGAAGATTTCAGCATTTGATGTTCCGACACTTCTTAGTCTCATCAGTGCGTTTTGATTTCTTCATGCACCTTCTGCCTTGTCATCGTTTCATGACATCCCTCGAGCTTCTTGCTATTTGACATCAGCAAGCACGGGTGTACATGTGGTTGAATACTTTAACATCTTGAAGTGTTACTTCACAGGCCATGGTTTCCTTCATTGTGTCCTGTCGCATTCGCCGTACGCTTTAATAGTCTTTTATTTCATCTTCGGGCATCCAAGACGATGGAGATTCTTCGGTGGTCCCATTCACTTTTATCATCACCTGATTTGATCCATCTTGTTTTTACCAACCCAATGGGGGTGACATCTGATGAAGGCACCTTCCTCTTCCTCTTGTAGGGAATGCAAGTTTCTATTTGTTGGTCTTCAACCATCTTATCCATCGTTCCACCATCATCTTGCATGTAGTCAGATGAGGGCATTGTCGGCAAATGTCTGCCATGTAAAACATGTCCCTCCTGTCTATCCGCATATGGATTTTTCTTCTCGACCTGTTTTTCACCTGAGAGGAAGAGATAGGAAATATTACGCCAATATCTGATTGAAAATCAATTAGGAACGACACGTCCTTATCCTCGATCCGATTGCCCCGGTCAGGTGGCGTTTGCCCTGGCTAAGTGGGGTTTGCCCCAGTTGACTGCTTTGACCTCCTTCATTATTTTTGCAGTTCTTTTTTAATTTGGGGATATATGCCATTTGTAGTTTCTCGTCCCCTTTTCGTCTCGATGGGCCTTTGCTCCGGTATGCTTTTTTGTGAGAAGTCGACTCATTTGTCTGCCTTCAAATGTCCATCCCGGTGGCTCGAGTTATCGACCAGCTTCAATCTTCTTGAAGCACCACTCCATTTCTCTTGGGCGTTCCATGCTTTGGGCGGCACACCTGAGATGCCATGAAGCCAGGTAGCCCAAATATGGAAAAGAGAGTCCATACATGACGAATTTTTCTTAGAAACACATTTTGAAAGATTTGATTAGAAGGTGGGGAACGGGGGCTAATCCTCTTATCATCGGATATCTTCGCTACCCTGAAAGGTTTTGAAAACCAGAAGACATGTGGGAAATCAGGTCTCATGAATTTTTCTCTTTTTTTGTTGTTTTTCTTGTTGTTTTTTTTTTCGTTTTTTTTTGTCGTCATTGACCGATTTGTGGTGCTCCCCCATGTCCCCATTTTTTGATTTTTGATTTTTGATTGATTTTTTTTTTTTAAGGAGACTGCACTCGAGACTATATATGGACTAAAATGCAAATAGACTAAAAAGTGATGATGGAAAGGAGGAAGTGACTCCCTCATCCATGTAGTTTGCCGTCATCAATTGTCCGATCAGCCGGGTCGGCGCGGTCATTGATGGGGTTGTCTTCGTACACCCTGTCCGCTTGTTGGTGTTGCCGCATGTTCTCCCATGACTCTTTCCTCATAGCCTCTATCGCATATCCTTCAGAGGTTAAGCTCAACTTTGCGAAGGAAGTTGTAAAAGCGGGGTCTTCAACCCTACCGATGATGCCCATACTACCCATCTCGGTTAAGCATGGCTCTTTCCGCCCCATCGAGGTGGTATGCTTCTCCGGATTTTGAGAAGATGTAGTCGGTACCTCACGTGATTCGGGTACGTTGGTGATAAGCCTTAGATCGCTTTCCGGTCCAACTTCGGATACGTCACTGATTTTGCGATCCGACAAAAGGTCAGGCCGGACGTTGAGTCCTGTCCTATCGAACACTAGTATATCACAGTCGATGAGAGCCTGCACATCATATTGTAGAGTTCGGCAATTGTCGACATTATGTCCCTTCTCCTCCATATGGTATGCACAGGTCTGATTCAGGTCGAACCCTTGGAATCTTGGCGGTTTCACCCTTGGTGGCCTCTTGGCTACCAACCTTTCCTCCAAAAGCCGATGGAGCAGTTCTGACATAGGAAGTGGGAGCGGTGTGAATAATGGGGGACTTCTCTTGCTTGACTGGCCAGATTTCTCTATCTTAGGTGCTGGTTGTCTCTGGTGAGGAATGAAATCAGGCGGCTGATGTCTTGCCACGTGTACGGAATTTTGACTCGTGAACGTCATTCTTCGATAGTCGGTCGTCGTTTCCCTGACCGGTTCTTTACTCCTTTGAGAAAGCTCTCCGCGGCTTTCTTTGTTTCTGATAATGCTATCGCGCTTAGCCCATTCCATCCTTTCACCGGCATGCACAAGTTGTGAAAATGATTGGTAATGAGCCGTACCCAACCGATTAAAGGAATCATATGGAAGAGCTTTCAGACAGTGCTCTATTAACTCATCTTCGTCCAGCGGAGGTTGGACTTGGGCTGCTTTTACTCTCCACCTTTGTGTGAATGATCTAAAGCTTTCATTTCTCCTTTGCTTCATGTGCATCAGATCCATTTTGGTAGGGGTGGCCTTCCTGTTGAAATCGTATTGCTGGAGAAACTGATTAGCCAAATCGCTCCATTCTCGGATGCCCTCGACATCAAGCCTCGTGAACCATTCTAACGCGGGACCGACCAGGCTATGCCGAAAATTTTGGACAAGAAGCGAATCGTCACGATCGAAATCGATCATCGCCTCCAAATAGTATTGGATATGGGTTCTTGGGCAACCGATACCACCATATCTCCTAGCAAGTCCCGGCCATTGAGGAATCTCAAGCATCTTCCCTTTGGGGCATGTAGAAGAGACATTGTATGGACGGGTTTCAGCGGGGATCGGGTTCGCACGACCTCCAACGTCCTGCTGGTGACTATAGTTTTTCTCCCGAATCAGGTGTGTGACGAACAAATCATCTCCAGTCATCTCATTTTCCTCCATAGCACCATACTTTTCTTTATGCTGTTCTTCCGGGTTAGTCATCATGGGTGTGCCTTCGGAGAAGTCTTCTACTTCCATGGCTCGATCAACATCTGGCACACCAGTTGAACCTGGTCGGGTGGTCAGATCAGGATTGAAGGTCGTCGGGGACGCCTCTTGTGTAGTGAGGAGGAATGTCCTCATCATTGCCAATATTTGAGTCATCTGACTCTCCAGTGCGGCCAAGCGCTTCTCCAGGCCAATCTGATCCATTTTAACCTGTGACTGAAGCTTCACACAAGTTCTTGGCTTTTGATTCCGGCAAACACCTGTTCGAATGACAGGAATATGTCAGAAAGGGAAGTAAAGCATAAATCCTTTCAATTTTATGCTTTCTTATGATTAACGAAGATAAGGACTTTTACACAAGCCTTAACCTCATGTGAAAAATTCTTATCGATGTTTTTCAAGAGAAAACATAAAACTAAAAGGAGCGTAATCCATGGTTATCACTTTTGGCAAATCCCCAGAAAATCTGTGGAATTTCCAAGAAGATAAAAATGCAATTCCAATGTGTCCTAAATTCGGTGAGAGATAGGACATCCAAATTGAAATAATTTTCCGAAGGTAATTTGGATATCAGGTCTCCTCTTGAATTCAGGAAACATGAACGACTTTAGTTAATTACCAAGGATTGCCAATGATGCATGCTATAGACCGGTTCAATTCCATGTCCGGCGCACTATGAAATGAATGTTAGATTCTCGTACTTGGGTTAAACATGCCAAGTGTGAGTTCTAACGAAAATTTCATCTGGGTAAGACATGCAATTGAACCGAAAAATTCGAATGGTTGAGAGAAATTCCAGTGTCACGTTCCAATGTCAAGACACTTAGACAAGACTTAAGAATCGATGTGTAAAAGATAGATGGGGGACCCACAGACGGGTGCTCCTTACAAACTCGATGATCCTAATAAAAGAATAGGGACGACTGGAACGTGACCCTTAATAACCTAAAGAGATGCCCCAAGTCGGGTCTTCGGGGGACGACGCTTGATGTCTTCGGACTGGCTATTTTGGGTCTTCGTTTTCATCAGATACCCTTTTGATAATGTCCGGCAGGTGTCTCGGATTTGCTGTTATCGCGTGTCCTTCAACTATCGGTATGGTTACTGGATCATTCCTCGGACAGCTCGAAGAGGGTAGACTCCGTCGAATGTCCGGGCAGTCTGATGGCGGATGACGCGTCGCTCATACTTGAATACGTCCGGGATGTGGGACCGATTTGGAGAGATCATCTCTTTTATCTATACTCTATAATGGAATCGAACTCAACCCTCGGATTGGATGAATGCAGCATATTGTGCAAAATAAAAAAGGTTGCAAGTGAATTTAAATAGAAACGGCAGGACCTTACCATGAGAGGTACCCAATGATTTTTTGGTTTTAGGTATACCAACCATCCATACACATGCGCATGAGACAAGTGAGGCTTGACTCTAGCAATCAAAATGGCTTAGGTGAGGAACCTAGAGGCTTCCCTCTATCCGAGTCGATAAATTCGTCCATGAGCGCAATCCACAACAAATGGATAAAAGTCTCGACTTGGATAGTGAGTGGGATCGAATATGGTCGACCCCAGCGCAATCCACGCTAGAGCGTTGCATATCGATCCCTGATCTATGGCTACCTGAAAAGGTGATTTCGCGGCCTGGGTTTGGGCGCTTTGTGCAAAGTGTCGTGATCCTCAGATATGCAGTGAATCATGCGCAACAATTTATATATCAATCAGCGCTTCAAATCATCCATATAACAGACATTCCTACGCCCATCCTGCATAAGACAATGTTAATCATAGACTACACCCCTTATCACTCCAATCTGCAAAAACATATAACACCTATCATGAGCGGACTTACCTCACCTTCAAGAGCGCCTGCAGGGTTAGAAAAATCACTCAACGTTTTAATTACGGCCTAAGTCCACTTGAGGTCCAGAACCAAGTGTTCTAGAACAACGTCCCCAGTGGAGTCGCCAGCTGTCGCGACCCGTCCGAAAATCAACGGACTCGGCTAATGGATTACCGATCGCGGGCTTTGGATCGGCGCGGGCCCTCCCAGGCCCATACCAAATCGCGGCGGGGGTTTTCTTTTGAGGATTCGACGATAAGAGTCGATCGCTTTCGACCTTAGTGTGGTCGTGGGGGCATATGCAACGTGTGCATGCATTTGGAGTCGCCACCGGTCTTTCTTGGAGGGTAGACCGGAAACCTTACTGACCGATTGGGAGGGATCGATCAGTTCTGCGGAACCAGAGATTTTGAGTTCGGGGACTTGGTTACGTCGGTGTCATTACCGACGCCCTTTCGGTACCTAACGCGAGTGATTTTCCTGACTAAGAGTTCATGCAGACGCAATCTTGGGTGAGATAGGTATGGTTTGGGTTCCATGCGATTGGAATACTGGTCCTATCAATCACAATCGATTTAATGAAAGCGCAGATCAAGTGCATAAATAAATCATGTCAATGCACATCAATTTCAATCATTGGCCTCCTAGTATAGCCATAAGGGCTTAGAGAGGATGTGATTTAGGGCTAGGGGTAAAATGGGAAGATTTGGGGACAATTAGCCCGAAGGGCAAAATTGTCATTTTTGGAAGGTTTGGATACCTAATTACCCAAAATATTCCATGGCCAGTTGATTGTGGCCATTTCCCATTTTTGAGAATTTTTTGGAATTTCTTGATTTTCTTCAATTTTTGGAAGACGACTCGCCCGAAGGGCGAAATCGTCATTTTCAAGAAGGTTTGGGGTTCAAAACACCCGGGATGAGCTTTGGCCAGTTGTTTGTGGCCATTTCCTATTTTTTGGGATTTTCCTGGATTTTTTTAGAATTTTTTTGGAAGACGGTTTGCCGAAAGGGGCAAAACCGTCATTTCTGGAAAGACCGGGGGTCGAAAGACCCGGAACAGGTCATGGCCAGTTGAATGTGGCCATTTCCTATTTTCTGGAATTTTTTAGAATTTTTCTGAATTTTCCGAATTTTTTTTGAATTTTTCATGATTTTTCATTTTTTATTGATTTTTTGATTATTTTATTATTTTCTGAATTTTTTAAAATATTTAAAAATATTTTCCGGGCCGGGTCAGACCCGGCCCACGCCTCTCGGGCGCCCGGCCCGACCCTAGGGGTTGAAACCGGCCTAAAACGACACCGTTTTATATTTTTAAATATTTTTTTCTATTTTTTAACAATTTTTTTGATTTTTTGTCTATTTTATTTAATTATCCGAAAATTCCCCGGATCGGACGGTCCACGTTGTGCCACGTGGCTTCGTCTCGTGCGTCCGATCTTCCACTAGATCGGGCGACCCGCAGAGAGACACGTGGCTCAATGATAGCCGTCGGATCAAAAATTAATTTATTTTCATTTTTTAGAAAACCTACAAATCGGGCGCTCTAGAACGTGCCACGTGTCCGATGGTGGTGCGTCCGATCTTGGACAAGATCGGACGTCCCTCAGTGAGCCAAGTGGCACATCCTCGTCCGCCGGATCGATTATTCGAAAATCATTTATTTAATTTTCCAAAAATTCCAGGATCGCGACACGTGTCGCGATCGTGGCCGTCCGTTTGTTTTATTTGAAAATAAGCGGACCAGACCCCACCCGGCTGACGTGGCTGCCTACGTGGCACGCCACGTCGGCCGTTGACCGTTGACCGGCCGGAGGGTCGCCGGAGAAGACAATGAACAGTGAAAAATCCGGCGGGAATAGTAAAAATTCCGGCGAGGTCGCCGGAAAATTGCGAAACGAGCCCGAAACTTGGTATTTTTCGCCCGTTCTTGCGGCATTCGACTCCTTGGACCACCCACATCAACATACAACCTAAATGATAATCATGAACACGCTAAAAACCGGCGAACCGGACCTCCCCGAACCCGACTCCGGCGAGGGAATTTGCAGAATTTTTTTCTAATCAAAACTCGATTCTAAACCATCAAACAACACCCAAGGAGGGTCTAGAGGCTTACCTGAGCTCATTTCGAGCTTGAAGACCGCCGGAAGTTCCCCGTTGAGCTCCCGGTCCGAACCGTTGCCGGCGAAGCTCCGAGCCGTGTTTTCGCCGCGGTTTAATGCAAAATGAATAGCAATGCGAGCTTAGGAATGGTTCTAGTGGAGTCTCAAGGCAATATTCGTGCTAAATGAAGCTCGGGAAGACACGACCGAGACCCCCAAAGACATAGCATTCATTTAGACATTTTGTCAAACACCCGGCATGCGCGTGGAAAATGGAGGTTTGCAGGGGATACAGACCTGTTCGAAGGTCGCCGGCGGTGGTGGCTGTTCCGAAGATGATCCTGCCAAGTCTCTGAAGCTCCCCCGGGGTCTCTCTCTTGCTCTCTCTCCAAAAAAAAATCCGCCCCATCACTCTCGGCCCTTTTTCTCTTTAAACCCGAGCCCCGCCTCTCTCTCGTGGCCGACCGGCGCGCCTCGGCACGTCCACCACCTTTGCCCAACGAGCATGGGCCTCTGCGCTCCTGTCCCCCACGCCGCTCGTCCTTTTTCCTCTAAAAAATCGCACCCCCCATCGCCGCCCCTGTTTTCTGCACGTTCTGCCCATCTTGCTGCACATTCTGTGCATTTGCAGACCCGGGTCGGGCCGGGTCGGGTCGGGTCGGACCCGACCGACCCGATTCGGCCAAATCGCCCAAATCGCCAAATTGACCCCCCAAATGACCTCTTTTCATGAAATTGAAGGCAAAATCGGATTCCTTGACATGTTTTCCATCAAATATGGGAATTTTCG
The DNA here is from genome assembly GCA_021437785.1 of Rhodomyrtus psidioides. NCBI lineage: Eukaryota > Viridiplantae > Streptophyta > Magnoliopsida > Myrtales > Myrtaceae > Rhodomyrtus > Rhodomyrtus psidioides. The sequence continues at coordinate 11,371,355 of JAILYB010000003.1, read as the reverse complement.
TGAATCAATTTATTGAAATTCTGTGAAAACCCCAAATTGACCCTAGGATCCGAAATTTAATTTCGCCAAATCGAAGGCCTAAACGATCGAATTAGCCAAAATTGAGCCCACCAATGGATTCAGCATGATGAAAACTATTGGGTAGAGGTGTTTAATTTTAATGGGTGTGCCCGTGTGAAATTTAATTTCAAAAATTGTGAAACCGGGGACTAAATTGAAAGATTTTTATGCAATTAAGCCCTTTTGGCTAAAATTGATCAAATTGGAGAGCAAATTGACCCAATTGCATTTCAATACTTTAGAGTCCAATGTCATAGCTTATAAAAACCGAGAATTGAAAATTAAAATACTCGAAAAGGATTTTTTAGGCCCGGTTCGGGATTAGGTTTGTGAAGGAACCCCACGAATCGAGCCAAATTTCCATGATAAAAAGTGAAAATATTAAATAGGTAATTAAAATAAAATTACTGAATATTTTTGTGTATTTTTCTGACCACGAATGGTATTTTTCTAATTTTTTTGGTTATTTTTATAATTAAATAAATTCCAAAAAATATTAAAAAATACAAAAAATATTTTTTGTTCAAAATTGGTTCCTAAGACTAGGCTAAGGCTTCCAAAGTTGATTTTGTAATTTTTTGACCTTTTTTGATATTTTTAATTAATTTTAGAAATAAAAACCAAAATAAAATGTGGTCAAAAATCAGGTGTCAACACTAAGGTGGCAGATACTAACGTTTTAATCGACATAGATGGTGCTTGTAGCGAGGTGGAGTCTATAGAGCCAACAATTGCCGTAATTGCTGATATTGACAAGGTAGGTATTCAGTCTCCTGACAAATATGTATGCAACTATGGTTTTGATTTATCAGTGATTGAGGAGTTTGTATCCGAAAGTTCTTGTGGAGTAGTTAAAGGTGCATGTGCAGTTGGTGTTCTGATGAAGTCCACGCTTATGGCAAAATTCAAGCGCGATATAGAACTTGAATGATGTCTGTGGCGGTTGAGCTTAATGGGGTTATGAGAGAGTAGTAGCAATGGTATCCGAATTTTAGCGAAACGATTGTGACTTGGCTCAAACGATTATGACAAGATGAAAATTGTTAAAATATCTCGAGTTTGAGCCCAAAACGAAAATATAAATTTTAGAAATAAATAAATAAATTCTGAATTTATGCGCATGTACGAAACCAAGAGAATCCAAAAGAGTACATATGGACATTGGACATGAATTTCGTGAACAAGTGTCAAAGTTGTTGGATGAATTGGAAAGTCCACTGGGACTTTGAATTTGAGTTGGACATGAGATATTTATTCACGACGGAGAGAAGATCACAACAAGAAAGAAATCACAAGGAAAAGATGAGAGAAGTTTTATTTTTCTATTTCTTTTTTTTTTCGGCAAAAGAGTCCAAGATGACGTCAGATTCTTGGAGCAGAAGTCGATCACAAGATCTAAAGGAGAAAAGGAAATCAACCTTACTTTTCCACGATGGAGTCTGATTTAAGAAGAATTTCTCCAAGATTTCCAAGATTGCTTGTTATACATATAGTCTTGGTTTTGACTTGCAAACAGAGAGAGCTCTGCCGATTGTCGCGACCTAAAAAAAATGGTTTTAGGTGAATCGGATTATCAGGCAAGTTACGAGAACTAACATAATGTGGACCCTCCCGAACCCTACTGAATCGCAACACGGAAAAATTAGAACAAATGAGGAGTCGCCACTAATCGTTTAAGGTAGGTCGATTAGAAACCTAGGTAAACTAGCGGGAGAACTAATTTACCGCTGCGAACCAGAGATCTTGGATCCGGGGATTTGGTTACGCTGATCAACTTAGACTAACACCCTTTCGGTACCTGGATTCTTTTTTTTTTTTTATGGATTTTTCTTGAAAAAAAATGACAACTCAGAAATCAATTCAAGGCTTTGGCTTTTTTTGTTTTGTTTTGTTTTTGTTTTGTTTTGTTTTTTATTTTGAATAAAAGAAAGGTAAATGAATTACTGATGCAATGCATGACCTAAAACTATATGACATACGACGAATTATTAAAAGGTACAAAACTTCAGATAATCGAAAATTACAAATAAAGAATCAACTGACTCGAAGTTCAAAAAATAAAAAATAAAAAGCAAATTCGAAAATACACTTTGATAATTCCGAAAATCCTAAAAAAAACTAAATGGAATTTTCCCCGACGCTCTCGTCATCTTGATCTTGTTGGGCTTGGGCCGCCGTCTAATCCTAGACATCACCCTTCTTGCAAGGCCCACACTTTGGAGCGATTTTGATAGCCCGTCGTCTCTTCCTGATCCTCCTAGGAAAGTTGTCGATCACGACGATCCTATCCATCTTTCTAAATTCCCTATAACCCAACTCTATTAGACCCACAACATCGGGCTTTTCCTAGTCCATCTAGTCATAATAACTGAGAATTACATTACAAATAAAATGACATGAGAAATATAGGATGACATGCGAGATGACATGGCAATATGCAGAATGAATTGGTCATTTTTTTTAGGAATTCGAAATTTGCTAAATAAAGACCGAACTTGCCATTTTTATTCATTTTTTTTTCGAAAATTATTTTTTTATTCCCTTTTTTTAATTTCGAAAATTATGTCTATTTTCCCATTAAAATCGAAGATCAATCTAGGATTTGCCGCCAATCACTTTCAAAAATATTCGCACGCCTTCCATATTTTGGGAATCAGGATTGCCGTCAATTAAACGCGCCTTCCTTTTTTAAAAATGTGATCTGATTCAAAATTTTCTAATTCGAATCTTTCCTTACCGAACGAGATCGATTTGAAACGGGAAACTAACCTAGATAAGGCAACGAAAGGATTTCAATCAATCAATTTCTATAGCAAACAATCGCATCGACATGGCAAGAATTAAAAATCCGAAAGAATCACATTATTATTTCCAAAATTTCAGCCCTGCCAATTTAGCATTTTTTTTTTGTGTCAAGCCCGGCAAATCGCACCCGCGGGGTGACGGGCGAAACCGACCATAACTTGATTTTTTTTTGTTTAACGAAAATAACTTTTGATTTTGTCGGTGATTCGCTATACATGCGAAGGCAATTAAACTCAATTAAACTAAAATCAAAAGCTATGACAAAACAGCCAATTATAGGTTAATCATCAACCAAAATAGGGATCGGAATTATACCTACGTCGAGCTTCCTTTCCCTCTTCGAGTTAAGCACCCACAGGACCGATTCAATATCCTGCGGAAACAAAAAACGATAATAGAAAATCGCGAAGGCCGAGGATGATGGTGATGGGCAATGGCTTGATATGTAGAGGAAAACAGTATTGATTTGCGCGGGAACGAATACTGGACAGCAACGATATACGGAGCTCGGCAGCAGCTGATCGGCGAAGCAGCAGCGAACGGGCGACGGCGGAAAGTGTTGAGCAGAACGGAAGCAATGGGAGCAGCGAAGGGGCGTACAGAATTGGTAACGGGCGGGCGAGCAGGACTGGTAGCGAATGGGCCGCGGGCGAGTGTAGATCTTCAAACAGGGCCGCAGGCGAACGTCGATCTTCGAGCAGGATGGCGAGCGGAACGGGTAATGACGTCAGGGAGCAGTGATGGCGTCGTGGAGGAAGTGGAGCAGCAGTGGACACGAGCAGGGGAGGAGCAGCTCGAGCAAGGTCGACAATGACAATGGTGGATTGCCACGAGAGAGAGGCGAGTCAGAGAGAGATGGCGTGCGAGAGAGATAGAGCGAGAGAGAGGGCGGTGGTGATGATGGAGAAAAATGGCGTCCGAGAGAGAGAGAAGCCGTGGTGTGCAAAAAATTATTGTCGTCCTCCTCTTAACCCTAGACCTAATGAGATATATATAGTGGATATTAGGGTTGTGCTCCAAGATTCAATCCTAGCCGTCGACTCTAAACATTTCCGACACGATATCAACCGTAGGATCATAACTTGATGATTTTTGAATAATCCTATCGGGCTAGGGTTTCACAAGATCCGACCACTTATAGATGGGCTATGGGCTTGGCCGAAATTCATACTTTAATGGGCTTATTTGCGCCAATTTATGAATTCCCTAAAATTAAAATTTAGGTGCTAACAGCTTGCCCCTCTTTGAGTGGAGGCTCAAAGAGGTTTCACTCAAAGACCAAAAGTGGCACCTAAATTTTCATCGATTTCTCTTTTTTTTTTGTTTTGTTATTTTTATTTTTATTTTGTTTTGTTTTTTTTGGAAATGATGCAATGCAAGACTGAAAATAACATGCGTCTAACTTCTTTTTTCAAAGAACTCGTGCATGGATCGCGTAAGGGGTATCTGTTTCTGCAAATACCTTATACGCTGAGGATTCCCTTAATCACCAGCGCTGGGAGGATCTTAAGGTACTGGGCCCACCCGTCCTCAGGAATTTCTTTCTTCCTGACTAGGGGCGACGCAAGATGTCTATAGGCCAAATTTGTGAGTTTTGGATCACAAATCGGTAATGTTTCTGCATCACGATCATCCGCTCATCACGTGAAGCATTAGCGCGAGTAAAACTTTCGAACCATGATCATCCACTCATCACGTGGAACGTCGGCTAAGAATAAAGTTTTCAAACCACAATCATCTTCTCGTCCTGTGGAATGTCAGCTGAGAAATGCTTCTGCATCACGATCATCCGCTCATCACGTGAAGCATTAGCTGTGAATAAAGCTTTCGAACCACGATTCTCCGCTCATCACGTGGAACGTCGGCTAAGAATAAGGCTTCTGCATCACGATCATCCGCTCATCATGTGAAGCATTAGCTAAGAATAAAACTTTCGAACCACGAACTTCCGCTCATCACGTGGAACGTCGGCTAAGAATAAGGCTTCTGCATCACGATCATCCGCTCATCACGTGAAGCATTAGCTAAGAATAAAACTTTTCGAACCACGATCATCCGCTCATCACGTGGAACGTTAGCTAAGGGCCGGATTTGCGAAATGCTGGTATCGCAATCAGGTAAAAACTGAATCACATTCATCCTTTATGTGAAACAGTGGACAGAATTGCGAAATCTTGGTATCGCAATCTGAGAAAATCTGATTCATGTTCATCCTTTACATGAAACAGCGAACAGAATTGCGAAATGCTGGTATCGCAATCTGAGATGATCTGAGTCACATTCATCCTTTATGTGAAACAACGAACAGATTTGCGAAATGCTGGTATCGCAATCTGAGAAAATCTGAATCATGTTCATCCTTTACATGAAACAGCAAACAGAATTGCGAAATGCTGGTATCGCAATCTGAGATGATCTGAATAGGGTGCTCGAGTTATGGATCGAGCGGGCCTGATTGTCTTTTGGGATCTTCTGTCTAGATCACCGTGCTTAGCTTGATACCTGCAACATTGAAGATGCGGTCATCCAAGTCTGAAAAAGAATCAGAAAACTTACCTGAGTTGACTGAAACCTGACTTTTAGGATTTGCTGAACTGGCGTGTTCAACCTGTTCAGTTCATAAGAAAATGATGTTTTGCATGAACCTTGATGCAAATGCAACAATTTGTGAGCTTCTACTTGCATTGTAAAGCTCCACTTTGGATTTTGTCAATAAGGAAAACTGTCTGATCCTTTTGACAAAATTTGACCAAATAGAATGAGGAACCTTCAGTCAGAAAGGACTTTCTCTCACTCTCTTTGAAAAGGCTATTTGACCCAACCATTGATATAAGCATGAGAATCACTCGGAGTTGTCTTCATCACACTTGATAAGGGTCCGTGTAATCTTGCAATCAGTATGACTAGACCAATCCACGAGGTCTTTTCAAGGACTGTAATTCAGGCTTGGTCAAAGGCTATTCAAAGGGGACTCATATGAGTCGTTAGGCCATGAAATGAGATCTTCATCAGCTGCATTGGGTTTACAAGTCAGGAACCCTGCCAAATGAGATAAAAATGATCTTGCTCGCACTTCTTTGAGTAATATTTATAAGCATTTGAAACCCTATATTAACCCAAGTGCCTTAATCTGAAGAGACTTTTAGTAAGGGTTGCGATGTAGGTTCAAGGTAGGTTTGAAATGAATAGCTTATTTTCCACAAAGGGGCTGTGTAAAGATGAGACTGGTGATCATCCATTCTTGCTATTTCCGGCAAGAGTGCCGCTGGTAATCTTTGCTGATGTACTCCATTAAAGATCGTTCTTTAAGGAACATTTTGTGAATCAACTCAGGTGAGACCTCCATTCCTTTCGGAGATTTTTATGAGAGAGCTCTTTTCTCTTTCCCTTTTCTTTATAATGGGAGTGGGCTCTTTTGCATGGCAAGCATCACCATTTTTTTTTGCGAGCTCTTTTGAAAAGAATAGAAGAATCTCATCTGAATTGTTTACATGTTGTGTTGGCAAATTTTCAAGTTTCAGCTTGCCCCAAGGCATTTTGTTCATCTGTCAAATAGTATGAAATGATTTCCTTTCAGAATGATCACCAATTGGGTTTAAGGAAATGAATCTGCTGCTCAAGTTGGGCTAAGCAAAGGGATGGGTGTGTATGGGTATAGAAATGACATGCTCTTCATAATGTCTAAAGCACTTGAGCTAACATAGAATTCGCATGCGATAAATACACTTGAAGATTGATGCAAGTGAAAGCAAGAAAATTCTACTCATGCTTTGAATTTTCTGAAATTTGCCCCAATGTGGGGTTGTTCCTGACAGGGGTATGAAAACTGAACCACCGTTCAAAGGAGTTTAGCAAGAGAGACCTTTAGTGTTTGGATAGAGGAAATGAATGCCTCACATCATCTTGATCGTCATATTTTTCGCAAGATAACCCTTTCACCTTGTAAGTATAGAAATCTTCACACTTACTTACTTGGGATATGATATAGGACGTGTATGGAAATAGCTTGCCTTTCATCGTCCTGGCGTTCCTCATTCAAAATGATCAACATCAATTGACCAAACAGATCTCCTGATTGAAAAATTCAGCGAAGATTTATAATACAATCAGAAAGCAGACAAAATGTGCATAAGTATTAAGATTTGTAAAAATATTACAACATCTCAGGTATAATATTTCTTGACTGAATCAGCATTGACAGGATTAATGAAGACACGTCCATCCATCTCTGCCAAGATCAAGGCGCCGCCTGGAAGGGCTTTTTTCACCATGTAGGGTCCGCCATAATTTGGAGCGAACTTCCCTTCTGGCTGTGGGATGATGGGCAGAAGCTTCCGCAGCACAGGGTCTCCCTCCTGAAAATGTCGAGGTCGCACCTTCTTGTTAAAAGTTCGGGCCACTCTCTACTGATAACATTGGCCATGGCATAAAGCTCTGAGCCGCTTCTCGCCAATCAAGTTCAGCTGATCTATCCTCTGTTGGATCCAATCTGCTTCAGTCAGTTCTATCTGGGACAAAATGCATAGAGAAGGAATCTCCACTTCGACCGGTAATATTGCCTCCATACCATATACCAGGGAGTATGGGGTTGCTCCGGTTGATGTCCGGATTGAAGTCTGGTATGCCATAAGTGCGAACGGCAACCTGTCGTGCGAATCTCGATAATTCTCAGCCGTCTTAGACAAGATCTTCTTGATGTTCTTGTTCGCTGCCTCAACTACCCCGTTCATCTGAGGGCGATATGGAGAAGAATACAAGTGTCTGATCTTAAATGCTTTGAGCAGTTCTTCCACCTGCTTGCTATTCAGATTCGCACCATTATCTATGATCATAACCTCAGGGGCTCCATATCGAGCAATTAAATCACGTCCGATGAACTTTACCACATTTCGGGACGTGACCGTTGAATACGATGTCGCCTCAATCCACTTGGAAAAATAATCAATTGCCACAAGAATGAACCGATGTCCATTGGAAGCTTTAGGGTTGATCGGACCAATCACATCTATTCCCCACATGAAAAACGGCCAAGGCTCGGATAACTGATGCAACTCGTTTGGAGGGACATTGATCTTGTCACCATGAATCTGGCATTTATGGCAACTTCTGACATGCTGTATACAATCATTTTCTAAGGTGAGCCAATAATAGCCCAGTCTCATGATCTTCCTTGCTAGCATATGGCTGTTCATGTGAGGGCTACATACGCCTTCATGCATTTCTGCCATTAAACGAATCGCTTCAGTCGCATCAACACACCTCAGCAGGACCGAATTGAAAGACCTTTTATAAAGATTTTCTCCACTCAGGAAGAACTTTGAAGCCATCTTCATTATATACTTCTGGTCTGAAACTGTACTATTCTCAGGGAATTTCTGCTCCTGGATATACATCTTGATATCCTGATACCAAGGTTTGCTATCTGGCTCATCCGCCACAACCATGCAGTAAGTCGGCTGTCTTAAGACTTCGAACTTGTTGACACCTGATTTTTGATCAGTCTTTCATAGTTTATTTTTAAAAAATTCATAAAAAATCTATAAAAAGTTATAAAAATTAAAAAATCATCTTTGGTAGCCTTGACCAAGCTAAAGGAACCATTTTTGATAAAAAAAATAATTTTTCATATTTTTAAATATTTTTTAATATTTTCCAAAAATAGAAAAATACATGAAAAATGAAGAAAAATAGCGTTCGATGTCGTAAAAATATAGAAAAATAGTCAATATTTTTATTTTAATTTCTTTTACATTTTGAACTTATAAATAGTCAAAATTCAAGTTCAATTGCATGTGTTTCTTCACGACGCATAGAGTTGAATTTGGCAAAAAAATGTCATTCGAGTATTTTAATTTGTAAATTTCTACATCTTTTTTAGTCTTGACGTCCAATTAGATCGACCACCATCTACAATAAATGCCCCTTGCTGAATATTTTCGTTTTTGTTTCACATGATTTCATGGTGTAAAACGCCGAGTGGATCCCCAAATATAATCGGGTCGGCATGAGTTCGATAGCTCGTCCAAGACCAAATCAGGGCACGGCGAACCCCATGTGAGTACTCTCGAACTCCTTCGATGCTTCCTAATGCTTTTCTTAGGTTAGATCGTGTGTAGAATGGCTAGGACAGCTAAATCATTCTTGAGCTGTGATTGATAAATAGGACCTTACTAGGAATGCCATGTGATTTATTTGCATATCTAGATTCCTTGAGTTGGGCATTTTATTACTGATTGTGATTGCTAGGATAATCACTCTTATCTACATGAATTTCTAGATTTAGGGTTCATACCTTACTCATCCGCATGAATCTCAGGCTAGAAAATTCAGTCAACTTAGGTACCGAAAGGGCGTCAACTCTGACAGTTGGTGTAACTAAGTCCCCGAAACCATTTCTCTGGTTCTCGCAGAATTGAATAGAAACTCCCAACTATTCGATTGGGTGGTCCAATCATACCCTAAAAAAATGATTGGTGGCGACTCCATGGCATGCACACTTAGCACATGTCACTAGACCACACTGAAAGTCGATCACGCATGCCTCCGTTGCGATTTGGGTAATGGGCCTTGGGAGAGGCCCGCGTCCGACCAGACAGGACGGCCCATTAGCCCTCGAGAGCCCGACAACCTCAAGAGGGTCGCGACAGACTGGCGACTCCACTGGGGACTGGTTCTTAACCATTTAGTGGACTTGAGCCGATTAAAAAGTTGATTGATTCTTCTAACCTAATTTTATGCAGATGCTCTCGAAAGTGAGGTGTATATGCTAACGAATGTGTTAGATGTTTTTGTAGACGGGAGAAATAAGGGGTGAAGTGCTTGATAACTTTGTTTTATGCAGGCAGGAGTTTTGGATGTATGATTGTGTGGATGTTTATATTGAAGCGGTGATTGTTAAATAAAATGCATGTCTTTTGCTTTAGCACGACACAATGAATACACACAATTGCGCCTAAAACCCCAGGCGCCCTCTTTAGGAACACAATAGAAGGAATTGAAAATGGAATCTCCGTGAGGAAAAACATGGGGTAATCCACTTTTCAATTCCGCTCACTTCGAACTATGGATTGAGTCCCAATGCAACGATAGTTGTGCAATGGAATCGGTTCTTCCCAGAATTCGAGGTGAGAACCTTGGCTTTAGGTACCAAGCCCTATCTTTTGATTTTTAGGAGTTTTCCCTCACTTGTCTCATGCGTTTGTCTATGGAAGGTTAGTATACCTAACACTGCTAAAAATACAGAGAAGCTTGATTTTCTCTTAAGTTTGGTTGGTAAGACTTTTCTATCCCTCGAACTTGTTACAGCTCTTAATCATTATATTCATTGCATAATTCCGGTGATTGGATTAAATGCCATTTTGAGGATAGATAGGTGTGTTTTCCTCCCAATGTTCTTGATGGAAGATGAAGATGGTGTCATCCCATTACGAGCGCCAAGTGGACAAGAAGAGCCTGCTATGGACATCATTGATGTATCATCTAATGAAGATGACGATTTGGAATAGGTGATCCTGAAGTCACGTCTCAAAGATCGAAACTGGGGCATCTCTAAGTATTAAGATCACATTCCTTTGTTTTAATTTTCATTTCTAGCCTTCTTGTATAGGATTTATTTTGCTGAGATCCTCTCTATCTGATCCCTTAGATTGATTGTATTAGGGATCTATTTGTGTTTATATACATTTAGGTTGAAATTTATTGTATTTCTATTGACTTGTCATTGGAATGTGATAGTGGCATTTCTTCTAATCACTCGAATACTCCAAAATCAATTTTATAATTCCTTTGGATGAAATTGAAATTGGAAGTCTTATACAACCTTTTGGCCGTATAGGGCAATACAATCCCAATTTCGCCAGAAGGAACTATAAACTTGAATTGGTTCATGCATATTTTGCATCATTGGTAATCCACAATAATTGATCAAGAGTATTCGTGTTTTTCAAATTTAATGAAAAGATAGATATCCAAATTACTCTCGTTCTTAGCAAACGGCTTTAATTTGGATACCGTATTTTCAATTGAATTTAAAACACATCGTAATTGTGTACTTTTGAACATTCCATTGATTTTCTTGGAATTGATCAAAGGCGATTATCGTGAATTACATTCCTTTCAATGATATGCTTTCCTTTGAGGAATATTGATAAAAGCTTTTGCACAAGGTCAAAACCCTTGTAAAAGCTCTTATCCCTATTAATCACAAGTAAACATAAAATTGAAAGGATTTATGCTTTATTTTTCAAATTCTTTCTTCTGATTCTGCCTTTTCATTTGAAACAGGTTAAAAACAAGTAGAGAAGAGAAGTCTTTTGTGGATAATCGTGGTGGGAGGTTCCTTTATCCGATCATAAGCAAGATTAAAAAAACAAGATGTACACGCTCGAATCATCAATGTCAAAGCGCAACTTGCCTAGGTTGAGAGTGGTCAGGTGTTCGAGAAAGTCAGCCATACAGAAGTTGAGACACACACATTAGAGCTTTCATTCATTTCGCTCAATCGAGGGACCTTAAAAGCAGATCATACAAATCATCGGGGTGGAAACATAAAACCGCAATGAGCCCTAATTAGCATCACAAAGGAACCAAGTTGGCCCTCCATATTATTGATGCTTTGCTTATACTCACCATCTCGAGACTCGAGATCTGCAAGCTTAAGAAGAAGGCGTTTACATTCCCCTTTAAGCTCGGCAACCTTGGTCCCGTGATCTTCGGCGGCTATTTCCAGGTCCCGAACTAGTCCTCTCCCATGGGCTATATCCGCGGTAATGCTGTCAAGCCTTTCTTCCTGCCACTCACATTGAAACTTCAACACGACATTACGACGGTCGTGCTCATAGGTGGTCAAGGATAAGGCCAAGCGCTCCACCAAATTTCCCCTCTCGCGAAGCAACATCGAGACTCGCTTGTTGGCGAACTCAACAGCCTTTCTGTGACTATCGGCCACAAGGTTGGCCAACACCAAGCAGTTGGACCGATCTTCATAGCGAGCTCGCAAAACGTGAGCCACGGTAGCTTTTCGATGAGCGACACGGTAAGTCTCTAAAAAGTTTATAAAGAGGGTTGGGAAGATTCTATATTCCCTCTCTAAATTAGTGCCCTCGATGGAGGTGGTGTCTATTTCCACGAGCAAAATGCGGATTTCATCTTCAGTTTCTGGGTGATCGGCTATATGAGCATAGCCTCGACCGAGGAGGTTATAGAGTTTTTCCCACTGGGCCAAATTTTCGGCCGAGAAAGCGCGAATAGGAGAGGAGGTCATTTTCGTTGGAGTGAGGAAGAAGAAGATGAGTGTGGTAGAGTGATTAAAATAAGAAAAGGCAATTATGTAAGAGTGTTAATCTTCTCTGCATTAACTCCTCCTTTTATAGCAACTCGAGAATGAAGAAAGGCATAGCAATAATGCTCGTGGAGCCAAGTTAATTGGGTAAAGCAGTGGTGGCTCTTTCGGTGAACCATCAGATCTGTCCCAGTCCGCGATTTCAGGCTTGATAAACCTAAAAAAGTTGTAAAAAGATATGTCGGTGTCACCGTATTAAAATTGAGCGGGAGTTAAGCGCAACTATCGAAAAAAGTTGCGAAAGGATTTGGCGGTCCCATCATATTAAAAAACTGAGCAGGAGGCGAGCGTAGTTCCACCTTTTTGAAAATAAGTGGGAGACAGACATGGATATCGAGAAAAGGAAATCGATTTGGTGTCCCTCCACGTTGAAAAGAAGAAAGAAGACGACAAAGCGGGAAATACGAAATCTTGGGAGCAACGCTTGCCTGATGATCTTCATCCATGTTTAAAGAACGTTTCATGGGCATACAGAACCACTCAAAAGAAAATTTATAGAGAGTGAGCATACATGAGAGAGTAGAGAACCCTGAGTGAGCAAAAATTGATCGAACATTTCTCGATCCAACATGTTTGAGGGTTACCATCAGTTGCTAGAGGCGACTGATCCAAAAATCTCAGAAAATGAACTACTGAGAGATCTCGAAGATTCCAGGATGGCGTCTGGTACCAAAACCACAGAACCCAACCCTTTCGGCAACGAAGTTCAGGAGCTCAGCAGCGACGACAACAGCAGCAGCGATGGTCAATCTCGAAAAAGGAAACGTCGCCAGTGCCACACTCAGAATGAAATCCAAGAGCTTGAAGCTTTCTTTAGTGAATGCCCTCTCCCGAACATGAAACAAAGAAATGAATTGGGCCAGAAGCTAGGGATGAAACCTTTGAGGGTCAAGTTTTGGTTTCAAAATAAGCGAGCCAAATTGAGGGCTCAACACAGACGTCAAGAACTTGCGATTCTAAAGGAGGAAAACGAAAAGCTTCGAGCGGAGAACATGAGGTATAAGAAAGCTCCCAGCACTATCGCTTGCCTTAATTGCGGTGGCCCTATCACTCTCGGCGAAATGTTCCTTGATAAGCCTTATATGAGGATTGAAAATGCTCATTCACCACCCCACTCCCTCGAACCATCTTCGATACAATCGGATTTTGTTGGAGATATGCATGAACAAATCAATTCTACGAAGTCAATATCGATGCCTTCTAAAGGATGTGATATGCGTCACCATGATTGGAGTTTCCTTAACGATGAGCTTACTATCACGACCGACCAATCCAAAGCTGATGAATTCCCTCCACAACAATTTCTGGCTCGATCAAATTCTACTGGAAATAGGCCAGAGAGCAATAGCCAAGTTGTCAACACTGTTCCGGGTCGCAAGAAGACGAGGGTCAATTGGTCCCCCGAGCTTCATCTCAAGTTCCTTAGTGCGGTTCAGCAACTAGGGATCAACTCAGCATATCCAACGCGCATACTTGAGATCATGAACATACCAGGACTCACTAAAGATGGAGTCGCGAGTCACCTCAAGAGCTACAGAAGGGCGCTAAGACAGCGCCACACATCACTGAACCTGAAAGAACTCAACTTGTGCCTAAACACTAGGCATGGCTATAACTACAATGCCCCTGAAGTAAGAAATACCCTGCCGAATCTAGGCACCGACCAAGCTGGTAGCAGCACCATCGACTACTTGGGCGCTAATCAGAATATTCCCCCGAATCATCTCAGCACCCCTCAAGAGTATATGCCACAAGTGCAGCAGGTACGAACTCCTTGGTTTGAGCAGCAACTTTTCGCTAGTGCTCTTCCTATCCCCGATCAACATATTGCGCCTAGTGTTCAAAGATCTGCCCGGCTTGGGCATATGATTTCGGAAGATCAAGCGGGCGGATGCTTCGAGGATTTTTGTTTCTCCCATTCCCAAATGGAAGGTGCTTTTGATAGTGAACCGATCAATCATCCTCTTATAATCTCGAGCAACGACGAAGGTTCTAGCTCGAAGAATCAGATCGCTCACAATAGAAACAGGAATCCTTCAACGCCAAGCGATGATGGTCAACCCGAATATCAGTTGCTCGAAGAATCAAAAGATTTCCTTGATGAGGAGCTCCATATCTGGATCGATCAGTTTAAAACTGATGGACTTATGAAGTTATGATCCAAAATGACGATTATATGTCTGATTCATGGTGTAGCTGGCTGATCACCGAGAATCCTCAAGGGAACTAGGCACATGTGAATGGATGTATCATTAATCTTTCTGTCATAAAGTCTTCCATGCAAGATAATCTTCCTTAATGCCTAGAGTTAATCTGGGGCAGCGATCAGTACTACCTGCGAGCATCATCATGCTTGAGTACAACAATCCCTTGTTAGATTAGAGTCGAGGCGAATCAATTGAACGCCACGAAGAAAAACATTTAAAGGCTTCACATAGGAAAATGCGAGCAAAAGCCCGAGCGAGCTCAAAGACGGTTAGCTCTGTATCATTCTAAGGGACCTTTAGTCGTTATGAACTCTAAATTGAGCTTGTTTCATTCTCGATGGGGGTCGCTAACTGCTTCAAGAATTTTATAACAAAAAACGAACCAGTTAGGGACGCCAATAGTGCTTTGTCCTGGTAGTCAGTGAACTGGAAGTGGTACGAAACGTCAGGAGTTCGATCTCAGGATTGAAAAATCATTTTATCAGTTTGTCTATCACCCGATGAAGTTCAAAGAGATTCGACGCAGATGACTATAGAACTTGGGGCAATTCGAAAATCATCGATTCATTTTCATCAAGCGGCGAAGTTGGTATTGTAAAATGTGAAGCACGCAAATGACAAATCCGAAGCAGAAGGAGATGAATCATGATTCGCTTATCCAAGGTCGGGATTTCAACCTTCGACTAAAGCCAAATCTAGGATGAGTTTTTGATCTTGCCCACTCGACAAAACCCATCTCCACTGAAAATGGGGGCAAACCATTCCTACATCTGGAAAGCATGTCGAAGCCGAAGACATCAAATTCATCGTTTGATCCGTGGGGCAAGTCCCCGAAGCGATAGTTATCATCCGCAGAGCGTAATGGAATCCATCCTTTCAATGTAAAACACATTTGGCCGCGGAGCCACCCATTTGGTAAAAAGAACGTATCGTTCCTAAATGATTTTCAATCAGATGCGGGGATAATGTTCTCTCATTTTCCTCTCAGGTGATGAACAGAGATGAGGCACCCAAGAAGCCATGCATTCAAATAACAAAACAGTGCATGAAACACGCCCAAAAAGATGAATGAATCTCCTCCGACGTAAATCCTCGAGGTGGATTCGTTGCCCAACCAGACGAAGAAATCATGGCCACAAGCTTGAGGGCCGGCTTCTACAATCCGCACATTGGCATGCAGAAGGAATTCAAATCAAGAGTAAAGTAGTATCGTCCCAATTTGTTTTGAATTTGGAAACCCAAAATAATGCTTAATATTTATCCTTGGCAGGAGCTCGCCATCAAGGCAGACTTGTAAGTTTCATTTTTCTCCAAAAACCAAGAAGTCGAAAGAACTTTAGAACACCCAACAATCTTGTGTTACTATGTGAAGTGCAGATTTTCACAACCCTTGTACACTCGTTGGAGCATATGACCAAGGGTAAGATGTATCGTTCCAATTTTTGTAAAGTTTTAGAATATACAATGACATATCCCTTTTATATCTCCAGGATCTCCAGCCTCGATGGGCAGGTAAGTATCCCTTTTCCCAATTCATTGGAGATTAAAAACTTTCAGAATTAATTCGATTCTCACATCTAAAAAGACATAGAATTCTTACTTCATTGACATTCATGTTTTAAAACATGAGATTGTCTGAACATGAATTACACATGTATGGTGCATCATAAAATCCCTTTGAAGGATAAATCTTGATGAAATGAAATGAATTTTTCCAATAAGAGTCGTTTGAACTGTTCAAAAGGGTATTTTCTCATAAGAGAAGCGAGCCTAATCCAAACACGTCCCATACACACTTGAGAGATGAGGAGATTGGAAATGATAGCGAAACCTTAACCTATGGATATAAGGGTCATTCGCAATGATTACATGGATCGAGATGACAGAGGCATTTATTTCTTCATTCCAAACACTACAGATGCCCATTGAGAACCCCATTGAACGGCGATTTTCATTCTCAACCCTGTCAAGAACCACCCCACATTGGGGCAAATGAAGGTTAGTCCAACAGTATCATAAAGTAAACGGTTAGAAATTTTCTTGCTCGGACTAACATAAATCTTTGTGTGTTGTTTATATGATAATCCAAGTGTCATAGGATGACGAGAATGATTCATTTCTCTATCCTACACACTGTTATCCTTTGCACAACCAAGTTGAGCCAGCAAATTCATTTCATCAACCTATTGGTGATCATTGCATATTCCAAAGCAAAGGCAACATCACTCTAGGAATGGAAGCGTGCCAAAGTTTAAGTTGCATATCTAGCATGATTGCCGAAAATCCTAGCTCCAAAAGAAAAGAAAAACATGGGATTAAAAAAAGGGGGAAAAGAAAAATCCCTAGACATCAAGAAAAAGCAAAGTGCCTGGTAAAAAGCAAGGCTGATGTCTATTCAAAATATCCCCAGTAAAGTCTAGAGAGACGATGAAAAGACCCTGCAAAGGAGTTAGATCAAGATGACTACTCTCCAAATGTTGTCGTGCTCAAATTGCAAACACACAAACAGACGGTCTCTTAATGTAACAAGAGACGCTTTTAAACATCCTTGTGCGCTCTAAAAGAGGAGTGTACACTTCAAGAAATGGAGATGTTCTTCGAAGGACATGTGGCAAATTTGCAATGATCACCAATGTCAAACCCTTCACAATTTCTAGGCAAAAAATAAGCATTTTTCGGTCCCCAATCCTTCCAATGTTACAACCCTGAAGTAGTCTTATCTGACTAAGACACTTGGGTTAATGTATAACTTAGCTCGAAGAAGTACGAGCAAGACTATTTCTTTCTCATTTTGCAGGGTTCTTGACTTGTAAACCCGGAGCAGATAGTGAAAAATTTCGTTCAACGGCCTTGACTCAAAAGTGAGTCCCCCTTGGAAACCGATATCCAAGCCTAACACTACGGTCCCGTGAAAGACCTCCTGATCGGTCGAAATGTATGCGTTGCGAATGATCCTGAAACCTAGGCACAAGTCGGTAGGAAATTGAGCACTTTCCCTATTAAAGATCATTATCACAGAGTAGTGAGGAGCCTTCTTGGGTGAGAAATACTCCAATGGATGTTTTGAGCAAACTCTTTTTGAAATTTTCAAATTGTTTGATCTAGAGTTTCCGTGCAAGGAATTTATGATCACATCTGTATATGGCAGGAATGTTTTGGATAACCTCCAACAATCAAAATGCACATTTCATGACTAAAACTTAAGTCGTAGAATTTTGTCAGTTAGACAATTATTGTCTTCCCAAAGATTACTAATATCTTCTTGGCGAGGAAAATTTTTTCAGGTCTAAGCTTTCTACAGGACTTTTGGCCACCCCAAAGACTGGGTGCGTCATCCTTAGGTGAAGCCTTTTAGTAGGCAAATCTTTTCTAAGACCGATCCACAGAATGATCGAGTCTCCGACTAGCCCCGAAGAGCGGGTACGTCATCCTTTGATTCATATCAATTTGGAATCTCATAAATGGTAGAAACCGCCTGAAGGGTCAACTCAATGGTAGAAACCGCCTGAAGGGTCAATCAATGGTAGAAACCGCCTGAAGGGTCAACACAATGGTAGAAACCGCCTGAAGGGTCAATGTATGGTAGAAACCGCCTGAAGGGTCAAAACAATGGTAGAAACCGCATGAAGGGTCAATGTATGGTAGAAACCGCCTGAAGGGTCAACTCAATGGTAAAAACCGCATGAAGGGTCAATGAATGGTAGAAACCGCCTGAAGGGTCAAAGGACTGGTAGAGACCGCCTGAAGGATCAACCCAATGGTCCGATCCACCATACGGATCAAAACCTTGATGAATCCCGAACGCGGGAGGAGTCGTTTTCCCTAATAAGCCTTACATTAGGCAAGCCATTTCTAGTTTAGTCCACCACACGGATCAAAACCCTTGGCAAATTCCCAAATGTGGGATGCGTCTTCCTTAGGTTCCTATCAGTTAGGAATCCCATTATGGTTTGACCTACCATACAGGTCAGAGCTTAACATCCCCAGGACACTCCGATGACAAGTCCTTAGGAATCTACTTGAACCCATCAGACACAGCAAATGCCGCAAGCATTCGGCAGGTAAGGGGCAGGGAAGTCTATCTACTCCTTAACTTTCTTACATCATATCAGGGAATTGAATGAGCACATCTCTTTTTAAGGAAAAGCACACATTGATGGGCATGAAAATTGGATGTCATGATTTCTTTTCTTTTCCCAGTCGAGTTGATCGGAACACAGGTGTCACCTTGTCTTTGAGAGAAACCTCTGACGAAATTCCTCTCAAAGAGGGGCAGCTGTTGACACCTGATTTTTGATCAGTCTTTCATAGTTTATTTTTAAAAAATTCATAAAAAATCTATAAAAAGTTATAAAAATTAAAAAATCATCTTTGGTAGCCTTGACCAAGCTAAAGGAACCATTTTTGATAAAAAAAAATAATTTTTCATATTTTTAAATATTTTTTAATATTTTCCAAAAATAGAAAAATACATGAAAAATGAAGAAAAATAGCGTTCGATGTCGTAAAAATATAGAAAAATAGTCAATATTTTTATTTTAATTTCTTTTACATTTTGAACTTATAAATAGTCAAAATTCAAGTTCAATTGCATGTGTTTCTTCACGACGCATAGAGTTGAATTTGGCAAAAAAATGTCATTCGAGTATTTTAATTTGTAAATTTCTACATCTTTTTTAGTCTTGACGTCCAATTAGATCGACCACCATCTACAATAAATGCCCCTTGCTGAATATTTTCGTTTTTGTTTCACATGATTTCATGGTGTAAAACGCCGAGTGGATCCCCAAATATAATCGGGTCGGCATGAGTTCGATAGCTCGTCCAAGACCAAATCAGGGCACGGCGAACCCCATGTGAGTACTCTCGAACTCCTTCGATGCTTCCTAATGCTTTTCTTAGGTTAGATCGTGTGTAGAATGGCTAGGACAGCTAAATCATTCTTGAGCTGTGATTGATAAATAGGACCTTACTAGGAATGCCATGTGATTTATTTGCATATCTAGATTCCTTGAGTTGGGCATTTTATTACTGATTGTGATTGCTAGGATAATCACTCTTATCTACATGAATTTCTAGATTTAGGGTTCATACCTTACTCATCCGCATGAATCTCAGGCTAGAAAATTCAGTCAACTTAGGTACCGAAAGGGCGTCAACTCTGACAGTTGGTGTAACTAAGTCCCCGAAACCATTTCTCTGGTTCTCGCAGAATTGAATAGAAACTCCCAACTATTCGATTGGGTGGTCCAATCATACCCTAAAAAAATGATTGGTGGCGACTCCATGGCATGCACACTTAGCACATGTCACTAGACCACACTGAAAGTCGATCACGCATGCCTCCGTTGCGATTTGGGTAATGGGCCTTGGGAGAGGCCCGCGTCCGACCAGACAGGACGGCCCATTAGCCCTCGAGAGCCCGACAACCTCAAGAGGGTCGCGACAGAACTTTAGTGGTTCGACTTCTAATCCCTCCGTGACATGCAACATTGATGCCAGAGTGGCCAAAGCGTCTGCAAATTTATTTTGAGTTCTAGACAAATATTCAAACGTGATATCTGTAAAACTTTCCATCAATTCGTCTAAATACTCATGATAGGACAGCAGCTTTAAATCTCGCGTCTTCCATTTACCCACCATCTGGAGAATAATTAAGGCTGAGTTTTCAAACACCTTGAGTTTAGATATTCCCATTTCTATCGCCGCTTGTAGACCAAGAATACAAGCTTCGTATTCGGCGACATTGTTAGTGCAAGGGAATACTAATTTTACTGCTACTGGATAATGTTGACCTCTAGGAGATATCAGGACTGCTCCCATGCCGGACCCTGACAAGTTTACAGCTCGATCAAAGTACATTGCCCAAACATAATCTTCGACCGCCATAATTCGATCTTCAGGTCAATAAAGATTATCACCTTGCCTCGGATTTTCTGCTAGAACATCCGCGATAACTATTCCTTTCACTGATTTTTGAGGCAAATATCGAATGTCAAACTCAGAAATGAGAATTTGCCACTTGGCAAGTTTGCCAACCAATGCAGGCTGATTCAAGAGATATTTAATGGGATCGCACTCCGTCACCAAAAGGATTTGGTAATGCAGAGTGTATTGTCGCAGCCTGTGTAACACCCATACCAATGCTGCGCACGTCTTTTCAGCCTCTGAGTAATTTAATTCGGAGCCCGTGAATTTCTTGTTCAAATAATAGATGGCCCGCTCTTTAGCATCTCCCTGACTTTCTTGGGCTAGCTTGGCTCCAAGTGACTCGCTGTTTATTGTGAGGTAGAGAATCAATGGTTGCCCCAGTGTGGGTGGCACAAGGACAGGTGGATTCATAAGACGCTGCTTCAACTTCTCAAACGCTTCCTCACATTCTTCATCCCATCTAATAAGTGCATTCTTTTTTAGGAACTTGAGAAAGAGTTTGGCGGTCTCTGTCAACTGAGAGATGAATCGGGAAATATAGTTCAATCTTCCCATGAGACTCCTAATCTCCTTCGCCGTAGTCGGTGGTTTCAATTCGCAGATTGCCTTAGCCTTCGATGGATCAATTTCGATACCTCGGTTGCTGACAATGAAACCGAGCAATTTGCCACTGCTAGCCCCAAAAACACACTTCGCTGGGTTGAGGCGCAATTTGAACTTCCTAAGCCGCTCAAATAGCTTAATCAAAGTTTGGACGTGGTCTTCCCCTTTCCGGGTCTTGGCAATCATATCATCCACATATACCTCTAATTCATTATGAATCATGTCATGAAATAAAGTCACCATGGCTCGTTGATATGTTGCCCCAGCATTCTTCAATCCAAAAGGCATCACCTTGTACTGAAATAATCCCCATGGGGTAGTGAAAGTGGTTTTCTTCTTATCATTTTTGTTCATCAGAATCTGGTTGTACCCTGAGAAGCCATCCATGAAAGAAAACAGCTCGAATCCTGCTGTGCTGTCCACTAGAACATCGATATGTGGGAGGGGAAAATTATCCTTCGGGTTGGCCTTATTCAAGTCCCGGTAGTCTACACAAACTCGAACTCGACCATCCTTCTTCATCACTGGAACGATGTTGGCAATCCAGTCTTGGTATTGAGAAGTCTCAATGAATCCCGCGTCTAGGAGTTTCATAACCTCCTCTTTGATCTTATTTTCCAACTCCGGTCTAGCTCTTCGTTTCTTTTGTGCTACTGGATCACAAGATGGGTTGAGCGGAAGACAGTGTTCAACAATCGAGCGATCGAGCCCTGGCATATCTGCGTAGGACCATGCAAAGATATCTTGGTAATCCTTCAGGAGTTGAATCAATCGTCTAGCTGTGTCCTCAGGAAGGTTTGCCCCAATCTTGACTTCCTTAAGGTTTTCTTCATTTCTTAGATTGATAGACAGGGTCTCATCTCCGGTCAACGGCTTGACCGTTTCATGTTCCTCGAATTCCCGACGTATTTCTTCATATTCGGGGTCGAATTCATCGAGGTCATAAACTCCAGAATCCATTAGATCTCCCTCCACATCCCTGAAACATAAAGTAGGGAATTCAGAAAAATAAACAGGGTTTAAAGATGTATGCTCTATCATTTTCGGATGCGATTTTTTTGTTTTGTTTTGGAAAATGCTTCTTCTTGGCTTTTTCTGTTTTTCTTTTTGAAAATTTTATCTTAAAAAAATTTGAGACTAGAAACTTTGAAGAAGCCCAACCCTCGGTATCTTGCCACTGACGATAATTTGTTTGACCGTCGGTTATCGTCATCGGGTTGGTTTGAGGTGCTTCGACAAGATTCCAAAATGATGGATAGAAATTTCTGTAATTTTATTGATCTTTAAAATCAATTCATTACATTTATTGATTGAAAAGTGCAATACTGAAGAGAAAAGTCTTAACAATAACCGAAATGACTGAAATTAAAAGAAAGCTGGAAATATTCCACGCATGAGGTAACATAGACTGGTTACTCTGAATCTAAACCCTCCAATGGATCGTCTTCAGAGTGAACATTGTTCGAAGGCCTCGGTGGTCTGCGTTCCAAGGAGGGCTCTTCTTCAGGGGTCCCATCTATCTGCATGAGGTCTTCAAGCACAGCTCCCACGGTCATGTCACCAAACCATTCAGCCAGGTTAGGTATCTCACCCTTCACATTCAGTTCCATGGGCTCTACTTCGGCGACCTGCTCCTTCACCGGAACGTGGAATACAATTCCCAAATTGTCCTCATACTTGGACAACTCATCATATCCTCCAACCATCCCACCAGATCGAAAAGTGACGTATAGGGGCTGTGGCCGAGAATTGTCTTCTTGCTTGCTAAGCCCTTTCATTACCTGCTTGCCATGTCTTTGTCCCGGATAACTAAGGCCCGCCTTACGATTTTGACCTTTAAGCTCCACAGGGGTGTGGATTCCTTGGCCATGTCTTCCCAGTCCCATGCCGGGTTGATAGCCATTCCCTACCATTACTTTTGCCACCATAACAGAAGCGACCGACATCTCGGGAGTTGGTAAGGGACTCTCAAGAGAGGCATGTATGGTCTGTACTAGCTCGAACGCGTGATACGAGCTCTCTTCATTTCCGGTCGGCTCCACGTAGGGAATGGCTGTCTCGTTATAGATCTGATGGTTTTCCTCACCAAGCACCGTCACTAGCTTCTTCTCGACCACAAATTTAATCTTCTGATGGAGGCTTGAAGGTACGGCGCCTGCATTGTAGATCCAAGGGCGTCCAAGTAGAAGATTGAATGCAGAGGGGATATCCAGGACTTGAAACAAAATGTCAAATGTCGATGGTCCGATGAGGATATCCAAATTTATCTGCCCCAGAACGTCTTTCTTCATCCCATCAAAGGCTTTGACATGGGCCTTTGGCGACTGCATTTTAGCCAAGTCCACTCCCAATCGGTTCAAGGTGGCCAATGGACATATATTCAATGCCGAACCGTTATCAATGAGGACTCGAGACACAAAGGTCTGTTTGTGCTTCACGGTAATATGCAGGGCTTTGTTATGGTCCCGACCTTCTGCAGGAATCTCATCGTCCGCGAAAGCTACTTGATCTTTCAACAGGACCGCCTCGACAAATCCTTCCAGCTTCTTTTGTTCGATATTCTCAAGGACGTGAACCTGCCCCAGGATCTTCTTTAACACCTCCTGATGCTTAGGTGAGGTTTGCAACAACTCGAGTAGAGAGACTTGAGCTGGTGCCTTCCTCATCTGATCTACAATGTTGTATTCGCTAGTCTTAATGACCGCGAGAAACTCCTTAGCTTTCTTCTCTTCGACCGATTTAGCCAGCTTGCCTTCATTGTAGGTCCGTCATGACCTAGTTATAAGAGCTAAGTCATAAGACCAAGGGACTGCCCGACCATCTGAATATGGGAAGGGTTGTGGGGTGGTAATCATCAGGTTCTCATTCACCATCAGCCCCAGCTCATCATCTGACGCGTCTTGTAGAGGGGGCATATCTGCTAACTCCGGATCTACTTGAGCTTCTATTTCAATCTCCTCGATGGGAACCGCTACTTCAAGTGGGGATATATCCAATGCCGCTAGCTCCTGTTGTCACGCCTCGAGTCCTTTCGAGCACGCTAACATCGCCCTACTGCCGTACTGTTTAACTTCTTACCCAGGATCCAACGGTACGCACTTGACAATTAGTCTCATATGCACATGCGGAAGCGACATACATAACTCCATACATAAAATAACAAGATGACTTGAGGAAAAGAAACACTTGACCATAAAATAACATAGATTCAATTTTACATCATGATCATAGATTGAAATACAATACTTAGGATCAAGGGAAGGTAGTTGGCCTAATCAAAAGGGGGTCATCTAACTACGAGTCAGACACTAACCAAAAAGGGAACACCCAAAAGTCAAGGGCACCTAGACTATTTAAGAGTCAGGCTCGCGGTCATCAGCAGGGTCCTCACGATGCACGGGGTCATACTCTTCAAGGTCTTCTTTGGGCTCTTCTTCTTCTTCCTCTTCTTCCTCGAACTCTGGCTCGGACTCGTCTGTCTCTATGGGGTCGTCATCAGCATCAGAGGACTCCACGACATCGCCATCAACGACGGGGTTCTGGGATGGTGCTGGAGGAAGACCCGAATCAGGAACGGTCTCGGCATCAGTAAGCTCTCCATCCGCGGGGTGTACGATCGCGGGGTCCTGCTCGCCTACCACATCCCAAGGCATGTCAAACATCCTCAGCGGCCCAACGGTGAGATCGTCGTCTCGATAGAACCAAGTTGCAAACTTGTCTGGCCTCCCGTCTTGTAGTCCTACGTCCATCCAGATAGTGCCATACTTCCTAATGTACGCCTTCCCTTCTCCCACTGGGTACTCCGTAGAATACTTCTCTACCCGAACGGGTACCCCAAAAATAGGCGGTGGCATGCTTAAGGTTTGGGGTCTGAAAATGTGGGTCCCACGACGGGGTGAGATAAACTCAATAAGCTAGTCCTAACCCTAAGCTAGGCACTTGGGATTTTCAGACACTCCCAAACACATGCAATGACCAGTCATGCGAGAACAGGCAAATGAACACATAATAACTCAATCAAGGCATGCATTGTCATATAATTCACCAATCTAGATTAGGCTTGGCTTGGTACTTTGGCACTTAACATCACATAGCATTGAGGATAGCATATATATATATATATATATATATATATATATATATATATATATGTATATACTTATTACGATCGTAATACTCATGGAAGAGCCCGCGTTTAACGCCTCGGGCTTAATAAATCAAGGAACCCGCGTTTAACGCCTCAGGTTTCCGATGCCATGTCATGACCCGCGTTTAACGCATCAGGTCTATCCCGCGTTTAATGCATCAGGGTAATATATGCACATAGGCTTATAATTCAACCAATTATAGCATAATACAATCACATGTGCATACCATCATCATAAGCACCATTCGGCCATTTCAATCACAAATCCATATCACAGCATATCATCGCATTATCCAATCAATCAAGGCCATTATCATACTCTGTGATCGATTACAGTTTATTAAAGGAATCGTCCTTCTTTGACGCCATCATTCAACCATGGCACAATCAAGGGAAACGATCGATCGGTTAACTTAATTAAGATCTCGTTTCATCTCGCAAGGCCGACTCTACAAACGCGGTGCCATTTTAATCCCGCGATCTCATCCTATAGTCCACGGCCGAACACAAAGAATGGCCAATAGGTTCTTTTACGCGGTAGGTCGCCAATTAACACCATTGTCTAGCACTCTTAGGATCAATTAAGTAATTCATGACTTCGATCAAACGCAACTCACATCTAGCATACCTAGCACAAACATATGAGTATTCGGTTCCTACCTAGGGATGTTCACCACATGCTTCAACCAAGGAATCAATACTACAAGCACTACAAGGTGCGGCCAAGCTCGGTTCCCTCCAAGAACATATTCGGCTCCCCACGATTCTTGCCCAACTAGCCATTAAACTCATCAAAACTAACACTCACTCGGTCTTTCCATCGCACAAGGTCTTAGCTAAGGGTTAGAATAAGCTTACCTAGCTCAAGAGTCCAAGAAATCGGCGGCAAGTGGCGACGAACTCGTGGCGCGGCGTTGGTCTCCGGTGATCAAGTTCGGCCCCCTAAGGATTTTGCACGAAATGGCCAAGGAAACTTAGTTAACCTTACTCCTAACACAAGTTCCTAGCATCCTAACATACTCATCTAAGCCTCTAAAGTTACTTACCTCGAGAACTCCTCAAGATCGGCCCCGGCTCTCTCTCTCTCTCTCTCTCTCTCTCTCTCTCTCTCTCTCTCTCTCTCTCTCTCGGTTGGCGGCGGCTCGGGTGGCTCCGGCTTGGACGGCGGCCTAGGGTGGTGGAGTGGCGGCCGGTTCCACCAAGAGGCCAAGGGAGCGAGAGAGAAAGAACGAGTGAGAGGGAGAGCGTGAGATGAGAGGAAAGAGAGGGAGAGTGATCTAGTGAAGGGGGTGGTCGAACAAGAGAAGGGATGGAGGGTGAGAGAGTGATATGAGGAAGAAGGAAAATTGGAGGGAAAGATGGTAGTGGGGTGGTTGGAGTGTGAATGACCATGAATAGTATATTGGAATGACTAGTTGTTGGAAGGGAAGTGGTCTTGTCATCAAGTCTCATCCTATCACTAAATTTCCAATCAAATAATTGAAGGCTAAATGACCTAATTGCCCCTCCAAAATTCGGCCATGGGTAGTGAGATGGCAAATATCCAATTCGCCCTTGCTTTACCTAATAGAAAAGGGTACTAAGCTTAGGGTAAAAGAGTCGATTTCCCTCGTTGATCCGAATCTCGCTTTTCTAACTTATACGGAGCTAATTCTAATCTTAATAACTCTCCGATGAGGCGACGTCCAAATTTACTCCAATGCGATCTTCGAATGTCCGACCTCCAATCTCGAAGTCCAATTCATGGCTAAATTTAGTCAATTGTCATTCCAGCGCGTCTCAGACTAACGGGCGGCTCTCAGGAGTTACGCGTATCGACCCGCGACTAATGTCACGTTTAAGAGTTACTCGAGTCACGGCGGCTTTGGTTGTCATGTAATCGCGAGGGTCAATCACTAGTCCCGAAGGTTACGACCGTTAGGAATCGATTTAGGTTAATTCGCAAATCATGTCATGGTCATACGGAATCACCCGTGAGCCAATCGCACGACACTAGCAAATCGTTCCAAAATCATTCTTAGATCGACCTTTAGCAGTCCAAAATATTCCCTCGACGATCCTTATGGTCAAAGCGTCGACTCGTGGTTAAGTTCTTTGGTCCACGTACTTTAAATCCTATATGGCCATTCCCCATTGGTTAGTCGACTCGAGAGTGATCAATTCTGAGAGAGATTAACTGGAATACATTGATAGACATTCATTCATTAATAAGCTTCGAGATAGGGTCGGAATTCAGGATGTCACAACTCTTCCCCCCTTACAGAAATTTCGTCCTCGAAATTTACATTACAACCATCTACTCAAACAAATGGGGGTGCTGGGGCCTCATCGCTTCCTCGCTTTCCCAGGTGGCTCCTTCAGTTCCATGGTGCTCCCAGATCACCTTTACTAGTGGGATTGTCTTGTTCCTTAGGACTTGCTCCTTTCTGTCCTCGATCCTAACTGGCCTTTCTACATACGATACTCGATCGTCCACTTCTATCACTTCGTGGTCCAGCACATGAGTCACGTCCGGTTCATACTTCCTCAGCATCGACACGTGGAACACTTTGTGAAATTGCGATAAACTTGGCGGCAAGGCGAGTCTGTAGGCCAAGGTCCCAATCCGCTCTAAGATTTCAAAAGGGCCCACGTACCTCGGGCTTAGCTTTCCTTTCTTTCCAAACCGGGATAATCCTTTCATCGGTGACACCTTCAAGAAGACATGGTCTCCCTCTTGAAACTCCAACGGCCTGCGCCGCTTGTCGGCGTAACTTTTCTGGCGACTCTGCGCGGTCTTCAATCTTTCCCTTATGACCCTTACTGCCTCCACTGAGTGCTCCACTAATTCTGGGCTTGTTATGCTTCTTTCACCAACCTCGTCCCAGCATAAAGGAGTCCTGCATGCTCTACCGTATAACGCTTCGAACGGTGCCATTTCGATGTTCTGCTGGTAACTGTTGTTATAGGCAAACTCTACCAAGTGTAACTGATCCTCCCAACCTCCTTTAAAGTCTAATACGCAAGCTCTTAGCATATCCTCAAGCGTCTGAATTGTCCTTTCAGATTGTCCGTCTGTTTGGGGGTGATAAGCGGTGCTGTACTGTAGTCTCGTCCCCAAAGCCTCTTGTAGACTTTTCCAAAATGAAGCGGTAAACTTGGGATCTCTGTTCGAAGTAATTGTCACTGGGACTCCATGAAGACGAACTACGTAGCTCATGTACAACTCCGCGTATCTATCCATCGCAAAATCTTTTCTTACTACCAAGAAGTGTGCGGACTTAGTCAGTCTATCCACGATCACCCAGATCGAATCATGTCCTCTCTGACTCCTCGGCAAACCCATGACAAAGTCCATGGTGATGTGCTTCCACTTCCACTCGGGGATTTCCAAAGGCTGTAACATCCCACCAGGCTTACAATGCTGAGCCTTAACTTGCTGACACGTCAAACACTTCGCTACGTGCTTAGCTACGTCTACTTTCATTCCATTCCACCAGTAGTGCTGACGCAGATTCTGATACATCTTCGTGCTACCCGGGTGGATACTATAGTTGCTCCTATGAGCTTCCGATAAGATCATTTCTCTTAGCTCTTTGTCACTGGGTACGCATAGGCGTCCACGGAACTTCAGAATCCCATCCTCAGATACTTGAAAATCGGGTTTCCTTTTTGCGGCATCCATTTCCAGGATCTTTTGGATGTCGGGGTCCGTAGATTGCAACACCTTCACTTTTTCATGAACCTCTGTGGCAGGGTAGAGACGAATAGTCTCATCAATTCCCGTTCGGGAGGTACCGATTTCAACTGTGAGGCGAGACTTCTCCATCTGGTGCCGTACTCCTTAATCGACCCACCTTTCTTCATTTCGGCCCGCTCCAGATCTTGAGTTGTTATGGCCATATCAATATTGAAACTAAAATGCTGCATGAAATCATTGGCCACCTCGTCCCAATCCTCTTTGGTATAAACCTCATAAGCAATGTACCATCTCATGGAGGCTCCTTTCAAACTGGCCTGAAACGTCTGGACCATGAGGGCGTCATTTGCAGCATACTTACCCATTCTAGCCTGGTAAGTCTGGATGTGCTGCACAGGATCTGACGTGTCGTCATACTTTTTAAAATCCAGGACTTTGAAGTTGTCCGGATAGATTGTTCTTGAAAAGGCCGAACGGTCAATCTTAGGGACATGTCGTGCACCCTCAACCTCTTTGAGCCTCTGGTCTATCTTGGCCAGCATCTTCGCATTATCATCCTTTTGTGGAATAATGGTTTCAGGCAGAGAATAGTTTACCAACGGGACAGACGGAACTTGGGCCGATGACTGGCCGACATGCCCTGAGGCTTTGGCAGTGCCTTTAGCTTTTGCCTTGGCCGTAGCAAGTGAGGCTATAACTCCAGGCATGTCTTCATCATCATCTTCTTCTTCCTCTTGTCTTAGGTCTACGTATAACCCCTTCGATTGAAACAAAGGGTTAGAATGCAAGGGTGTAGCAGAAGATGGTTGTTGACCCAAAGACAGCTGGGATATCATAGCCTTCAGCTCGGCCAGTTGATCATTGAAGACCTTGGCTTGCTCCTCCCTTTCCCTTCTCATTTCTTGCCTCATTCTCTCCTCCATTTGGGCAACTGATTCAGTTGGATTGGCCATTTGCCTGGCTTTGGATCAAGTGTTATATGGATGCTGAGGAGGATCCGTGATATGCTTCCTAAGACAAAGAAATAACCCATGATTAGTAACATGTTTCAAGCATACCGGGCTGATCCATGACACACTCTAACTTACGAACTTCCTAACACTCCCAACTTTATTTGCGTTTGATAGAGAAAAACCTTTGCCATTGCAAGCATTTTGATTCAATTAAGAAAATCATTCATGGCAATCTGATATTTAAACAAATAAACATATGAAATTCTCCATTCGATCAAAATTAAATAACCTCAGGAAATAAATTCTGACAAAGTTGAATAATAAGAAAGAAATCTTTAAACAAATCTTTAGAAAGACTGAAAGCACTCAAAAAGACTAAACATCTCGAGCCATAGATCTTGGGAGAATCTTCTAAGCCTTGAGCTTCTTGTACTTGATGTAACTAGCAATATCTCCTAGAGGGGGTGAATAGGAGATTCTGAACTTAATTGAAATTTCTTGCGGAATAAATAAAGTTCAGTGTACGATTAGGAACAAAAGCAGTGTAGCAATGTGCAGAAAATCTAAACACAAAGGTAAGAGTTTAGAGAAGAGGATATTGCACACAATATTAATAGTGGTTCGGCTTAGATCAAGCCTACGTCCACTCTCCCAGGATGACAGCCGATTGGCTGGATTTCACTATGAAGAATCAAGAGGATTACAATCACTCAAGTGTTTTGTTTCCCTCTCACACAGATTTTCACAATGAAGAATTTTGAATACACAGAATACTCTCTTTAGATGAAACTTAAATTATGCTTGCACTTTGGATTGTTGTTCGCACGTCTCTCCTTTTCTAGTCAAACATTATTCTTCTTTTATACTCCCCTGCCTCCGAACTAGCCGTTGGAATCCAACCAAGGGATCGCTCTTCAATCTTTGATTGGACGTCATCAATCGTGATTGAACGAGACTGTATCTTCAGAAGATATGTAGACCGTTGGGTGAAACATTAAACCCTTTTGATTTAGTCGCCCATACAACTAAATCTCCAGCTTCCATAAGTGTGATATGTTTGAGTTGATTCTCGAGGATATATTCCTTAGAAGATGATATCCCATTATAGAAAATCCCTTAATTGATTAGAGGAGATATTAGGATAATTGAATATCACTTGCCTTGATCGGAAACTTGCCATACGTGGGTCTTCGTGATTTGTAGAATGCAGAAACTGATCTTTCTTCAGATTCGTCTAAGAGAGATTTGATCAGTTGGCACGGAATGGTAATACGGAGATTTGATGTGATCCATCCGTCATTGTTTGGATCGTCAGGAGCACTTCTATCTGACCCTCGGTCAGAAGCGCTTTCATCTGATCCTTCGTCAGAAGCACTTCCATTTGACCCTTCGTCAGAAGCACTTCCATCTGACCCTTCATCAGCGCGACAGAATTGGAATCACTCGACCTTCTGCTTACACATTCTTCCTGCATCACATTTCATTAAACAATATCTTTTGAAGGTTTTGTCAGAATCAAAATAAAGGAGAATTTCCACAACAATCTCCCCATTTTTTATGGTGACAAAACTTCTCTAGTTGCAAATTTAAAAGTGAATTTAACCAGTGATAATGTATAAAAAAATGAGTAGCCATCACATTTGCTCCTATAGGTAATCATCATTAGAGATCTTGTAATGAAAGTGTTCTCATAGGAGAGCATGATCAGAGTGAGATTATCCTGCAATAATCCTGCATGAAACTAAACTTCTTAGAGGATTGTCCTGCAAAACAGTAGGTTAGATCTTCTCCTCCTTTCCTCTAAATTGAAACATAATTAGAGGTAATCTATTGAGATTGAGATTGCATAAAAGTAATTTCAACTTCTCCCCCTTTTTGTCAACATCAGAAAAAAAAAATTGAAATAATGACGCGTTCTAGAAAATGAAAAAAAGAAAAGAAAAAGGGAGGTGAGTTTTTAAGAAGATGGATGATCTTCAGGCTCAATATCAGCCTCCCCTCGGGATGGTCCTGCAAAGCTTTTTCCCATCATCTGAACAGGGTCTCGTACAGCTTGAGAAGAGGGCAGGTTTGAGGCTGTTCTGTCCGTTCTGACCAGTGTGTATGTAGGCAGGTTGGCTATCTCATCACAAAACATTCTCCCATAGAGATCAATGAACTTTTCCAACTTAGTCACCTGACTAGTCAAACCCTGCAGCTTCCTATCTGTTTTCTGTTCCAAAGCCTGCATTTGTTGATCAAATTTTGTTTCCATGGCAGCCATTGTCTGAAGAAGAGTGTTTTGGAGATTTTCAAACAGCAACTGAAGTTCCACTTGTGGTTGTGAAGGTGCAGGTTCGTGAGTCTCCCCCTCAATTTATGCCTTGGTGAAAGCTTGAGAGGCTTGGATTTCAGTGAGAAATACATCTGATGTAATAGGCACAGGCTCTTTCTCCCCCTGAAAGATAGCTCTTTTCTCTTTTTCCTTTGAGCTTGGCACGGAGACTATTTCCTCATCAATATCCATTGGAATGGACTGTGCACTGGACAATTGATCTTCTCGGGCAATTGCTGAAGCTAGACTTGCAGCATCTTTGGGAATTGTAGCCCTGGTGGAAGAGACAGAGTAAGCTCCAATGTCATCTTGTTCTTCCTCCTGTTCTTTTAACGCCAATGTTGCTAGAACTTGTGCTAGCAATTCCTCATGATCACAGTTGACAATTTGGATGTCATACTCTGTGTCATCTTCAAATCGTGCAGCTTGCTCCTCATCCCACATTGTGAGGAATTCTTCCTCAGTCAGATCACGGGGATATACAACTTTTTCTTGTAGTTGTATTCCTGTTTCATCTCCTTCTTCCTCATCTCCCTCAGCACTATGATTTTCAGACTCACCATCTTCATCTGATCTACCTCGAGATTGAGTAGCTTCAGAATCATATTCCTCTGTTTCTTCCTCACTTGCGTCTGAGTCCTTATCAGCAGGACTTTCTGTTTGACCCAAAGAATAACATCATGAAAATTCTAGCTCTACCAAATCTAGAAGAATTAACCCTGAGACAACTATCTAGGAATGAGATGGGGCAACTCCCCCTTTCTTGTTTCAAAATCATAGCCACTTCATCCCTATTGACATTTAAAAACTCAGACAAGACTATGACTGGATCTTTACCAAGTGGCGGAGCGACCAAAACCCGGCCCAGTGACTTTCCAACAAGAATATTATATTCTTCCAAGGTGGGAGTTAGCTCATGCTTACCAAAGATGAAGGTGGTAGTCTGTGGACTCCAAAACTGAACCAGAGCATGAACTAAACCAAACTGAATATGGATATGGATCAAAGGAATCATCCGGCCAATGTAAAATCTGATTATCTCTCGGGTATCCTCGCCTAGAAAATTCCACCATTCCTTCAACTTCTCCTTGGCTGGCTCAATACATCGGATATCTCCTTCCCCCATGATCTATAATTCGAGACTCTGACCCGCCCTAGCTGTCATGGATTAACCCGAAAAGCATAAATAGAGAGAAAGGTAAAGTTCAGAGAATACCGCCTTTAGAGAACCGAAACAAACAATCACATAGTCATACAGATGAGACCGTGAGGTTTACTAACTAATAGGCTTCAAAGGCGGAACCCCAAGAATACTCGGACCAAGCCAACTGGGGTTTGCGGCTGGATCGAGGTCCCCGTAGACATCCGGCTCAGCCAAGTGAAGACCCGCATCACCAAGGTAAATGACGAGGTACTCGCTCTTGGCACCGATTTAGACAAGTTCGGAACTTGAAAAGGACGACTCAGGCCACAGGGTAATGGCCGAAGTGTCCCTAACCAAGCACCATCCTAAGCCTAGCCATTCAGGTCCAACAGCGGGTTGTGCGTGCAAGGAGTAGTGTCTAGCCAACTAAGGCATGCATAGCAGGTTATATCAAGACAGCGCTTTTATATAAACTCATATAAATAAACTCCTTCAAGCTGCAAAACAAAGGTCAGCAAACACTCACCTCTTATAACTCCTAGCCTACACAAAAGGGTTAACAAACACCTCCCCTTATCACTCCAAATCTGCAAAAACATTTAACACCTTAAATGTGAGATTCAATCAATCCACTCAAGACATCCAGGGAATCTAAACGGCTTAAATCCTCTACCACTTTTAAATTTTTCGAAAGGTTCAGATGACTGAGTTAAGCATTCATATTTCTTGAAAAATAAAAAGTAAATCCCCAGCGGAGTCGCCAAGCTGTCGCGACCTAAAAAAAATGGTTTTAGGTGAATCGGATTATCAGGCAAGTTACGAGAACTAACCCAATGCGGACCCTCCCGAACCCTACCGAATCGCAACACGGAAAAATTAGAACAAATGAGGAGTCGCCACTAATCGTTCGAGGTAGGTCGATTAGAAACCTAGGTAAACTAGCGGGAGAACTAATTTACCGCTGCGAACCAGAGATCTTGGATCCGGGGATTTGGTTATTCTAATCGACTTAGACTAACGCCCTTTCGGTACCTGGATTCCCTTTTTTTATGGATTTTTCTTGAAAAAAAATGACAACTCAGAAATCAATTCAAGGCTTTTGCTTTTTTTTTTGTTTTTTTATTTTCAATAAAAGAAAGGTAAATGAATTACTGATCCAATGTATGACCTAAAACTATATGACATACGAAGAATTATTAAAAGGTACAAAACTTCAGATAATCGAAAATTACAAATAAAGAATCAACTGACTCGAAGTTCAAAAAATAAAAAATAAAAAGCAAATTCGAAAATACACTTTGATAATTCCGAAAATCCTAATATAAACTAAACGGAATTTTCCCCGACACTCTCGTCATCTTGATCTTGTTGGGCTTGGGCCGCCGTCTGATCCTGGACATCACCCTTCTTGCAAGGCCCACACTTTGGAGCGGTTCTGATAGCCCGTCGCCTTTTCCTGATCCTCCTAGGAGAGTTAGCGATCACGACGATCCTATCCATCTTTCTAAATTCCCTATAACCCAACTCTATTAGGTCCACAACATCGGGCTTTTCCTAGTCCATCTAGTCCTAATAACTGAGAATTACATTACAAATAAAATGACATGAGAAATATAGGATGACATGCGATATGACATGGCAATATGCAGAATGAATTGGTCATTTTTTTTAGGAATACGAAATTTGCTAAACAAAGACCGAACTCGCCATTTTTATTCATTTTTTTTTCGAAAATTATTATTTTTTTATTCCCTTTTTTTATTTCCGAAAATTATGTCTATTTTCCCATTAAAATCGAAGATCAATCTAGGATTTGCCGCCAATCACTTTCAAAAATATTCGCACGCCTTCCATATTTTGGGAATCAGGATTGCTGTCAATTAAACGCGCCTTCCTTTTTTAAAAATGTGATTGGATTCAAAATTTCCTAATTCGAATCTTTCCTTACCGAATGAGATCGATTTGAAATGGGAAACTAACCTAGATAAGGCAACGACAGGATTTCAATCAATCAATTTCTATAGCAAACAATCGCATCGACATGGCAAGAATTAAAAATCCGAAAGAATCACATTATTATTTCCAAAATTTCAGCCCTGCCAATTTAGCATTTTTTTTTGTGTCAAGCCCGGTAAATCCCTCCCGCGGGGTGACGGGCGAAACCGACCATAACTTGATTTTTTTTTGTTTAACGAAAATAACTTTTGATTTTGTCGGTGATTCGCGATACATGCGAAGGCAATTAAACTCAATTAAACTAAAATCAAAAGCTATGACAAAACAACCAATTATAGGTTAATCATCAACCAAAATAGGGATGGGAATTATACCTACGTCGAGCTTCCTTTCCCTCTTCAAGTTAAGCACCCACAGGACCGATTCAATATCCTCCGGAAACAAAAAACGATAATAGAAAATCGCCAAGGCCTAGGATGATGGCGATGGGAAATGGCTTGATATGTAGAGGAAAACAATATTAATTTGCGCGGGAACGAATACTGGACCGCAACGATAGATGGAGCTTGGCAGCAGCTGATCGGTGAAGCAGCAGCGAACGGGCGGCGGCGGAAAGTGTTGAGCAGAACATCAGCAATGGGAGTAGCAAATGGGCGAACAGAACTAGTAACGGGCGGGCGAGTAGGACTGGTAGCGAATGGGCGTCGATCTTCGAACAGGGCCGCGGGCGAGCGTCGATCTTCAAACAGGGCCGCAGGCGAGCGTCGATCTTCGAGCAGGATGGCGAGCGGAACGGGTAATGACGTCATGGAGCAGTGATGGCGTCGTGGAGGAAGTGGAGTAGCAGTGGACACGAGCAGGGGAGGAGCAGCTCGAGCAAGGTCGACAATGACAATGGTGGATTGCCACGAGAGAGAGGCGAGTTAGAGAGAGATGGCCTGCGAGAGAGAGGGCGGTGGTGATGATGGAGAAAAATGGCGTCTGAGAGAGAGAGAAGCCGTGGTGTGCAAAAAATTATTGTCGTCCTCCTCTTAACCCTAGACCTAATGAGATATATATAATTGATATTAGGGTTGTGCTCCAAGATTCAATCCTAGCCGTCGACTTTAAACATTTCCGACGCGGTATCAACCGTAGGATCATAACTTGATGATTCTTGAATAATCCTATCGGGCTAGGGTTTCACAAGATCCGATCACTTATAGATGGGCTATGGGCATAGCCGAAATTCATACTTTAATGGGCTTATCTGCGCCAATTTATGAATTCCCTAAAATTAAAATTTAGGTGCTAACACCGATAGTGCTCAAACGGTGAGGCACTAGTGTTGACATAACGTCAATCACCAAATTAAAGAACCATTTAGGAGAAATTAACAGCTTCGTTTGGAGATCGACTTCTTCAACCAAAAGAATTTACAATTAAAAGCTCGTTATATGTATTCCCTGATTATCTGCTTTTAATTTGAACCGCACTCCATTAACTCATCTGCCTCCACATTGTTGCCTGGAGTCGGCGGCGGATCCACGGGGCTGGCGTCGGCGGCGGATCTGTGGAGGCTCGCTTCGAAGAGGTCCGTCATAGGAAAGACATACTAGTTTTTCAAGAAAACAACTACAATTAAATAAGGACTCTGAAAACTTAAACCGCGTTTACTAGAACTTGCAAATATGAGAAACAAATAGTTGGTTGAAGGACTCCATATTTTGACTATTTCCAATGTTGTCGACCTCCAATGAATGCGAACAACCCCAAACGTGAATTGATCGATTAGTAGATTCTGCATCTATAATAGGGTCATGATCAGTTGACAATGAGGAGGCCGATCCATATCTAGGAAATAGACATCTTGTCCACTAAATCAACAACTCTTTTGCAGAATTGATGTCTATAAGAAATGATCTGGCATCGACACTTTTTCTGCGTAAAAACTCGTCCATGAGATTCCTTTATCTTCATCTTCATGGTAGGGAGAAAGATCCGCGACATTGAACATTGCTGATACAACATATTTACCAGGGAGTTCAAGCTTGTAGGCATTGTTACCTATGCTTTGCAACACTTTAAAAAGATGCGATCGTGTGTGTATATAAACACTATAATTGACTAACTAAATCCGTATAGTGGAAAGTAGTGGAGAGTGGCAGTTATTGGTGGCTTTCATTTTCAAGTGATAAATGACAGACGGCCCATAGATCCATTTTAGCAAAATAAACATAACTTAAATTTTTTAGGTAACTTACGTGGAGAGACCAAAAGGGAATCTCTCCTTAAGATCATGTATTTTATATGATAATGGTATTATCATTATTCAATGTGCTTCACATTTGTTGGCTTGCAAAGCCAGAATATATCATTAAGATTTCTTTTTTTGTCTTTTGTCCTTTTCTTTTCTTCTAGGTTTAAAGATACACATTATATATATTAGGGATATATAGGTTGTAGCCGTTGCAGAAGAAAAAAAGAGAGTAGATAGAAATCGCAGAAGATTAGAGCAGATAGAAAGCGCAAAGTAGCGAATAGAGAGAAAAAGAAAAAGAAAGGCCGTAACGACATTCTTGAGAGTTCTTGTTTTCTTAACTGACGATCTTGTGAGAAGATCGTCAGTTATATTCCTACTTTTCTCGAAGACTAGTGGATTCACAGAGTGCCTCTGCACGAAGACGCAGCACAAGTTTGGGTGAACTTCGATAACAAATTCTCTGGTGTGTTATTCTGATTCTGTTCTTTTATCGTTATATTCTGCTAGTAAGTACTGTTTGTTTGAGTTATTTTTCTGGAATTGGGGCACGATTCCTATCAACTGGTATCATAATCTAGGTTGGCTAATCGAGAACATCGAGGGTTTTTCGGTGACGTTCAATTGAAAGCAAACAGTATGGCAGAAGATAAAACCAGAATCGATAAGTTCGATGGGCAGGATTTCGGATGGTGGAAACTCAAAATAGAGGACTATCTTTATCAGAAAGATCTCTATGCCCCACTTGAGGGTTGGAAACCTAAACTTGGGGAAGTAGATCCGACAGTAGAATCAGGATAGAAAATGCTTGATCGAAAGGCGTTAGGTGCGATTCGTCTAGGTTTGACGAAAAAGACAAGATACCACATCGCGAAGGCAAAGAGTGCAAACGAAGCCATCGATATTCTAACGAATATTTATGAGAAGCCATCCACTTCAAATCAGATATTTTTGTTAAAGAAATTAGTTATGTGAAATTACCTGACAGAGATTCTGTTGCAGAGCATATTAACCGTTTCACGCAGATTACATGTTAGTTATAATCTACAGGCATAAATCTAGATATGAAGTTACAAGCTTTATTATTTCTATGTTCTCTTCCGGAAAGCTACAGCACCGCGGTGCAGGGAATTTCTAGCACCATGAAGGATGATTTGACTCTAGATGATGCTGTGAGCAGTATCATGGATGAAGAGATGCGAAGAAAAGTCTCATGTGGAGATAAGTTTTCAACATCTACATTTTCAACGGCACTAGCAGTGGAGAACCGTGGAAGAAGTAAATGCAGAGAAAAATTCAGCGGACATGGTAGGTCACAATCCAGGGGGAAGAGAGAGGTTACAAAGATAAGTGCTAATTTTGTCACGAGACGGGACATCGTAGATCCAATGTGAAGCCTACAAAAAGAAGCTGCGAGATGAGAATCAAGGAGCAAATGTGATAATTGATGAACATTTGCTAGAAAACTTGTGTTTATCTACAGGGTTTAACTTAACAACAGATAAGTGATTTTTTTATTTTGGTGTTTCTTTTCATTGTACCTCGCAAAGAAATATATTTGTTGATTATGCTAGTGGAGACTTTGGGCAAGTGGTTGTGGGAAACGACCAAATGTGTCCTTTTGCAGAAAAAGGAACTATAGTTTTGAACACCTCAGGTGGCGGACGTCTAATTTTGCGTGAAACCAAACATATTTCCGAGTTGAAGAAAAATCTGATTTCAACTAGTAAACTTGGCCAAAAAGGCATGGTGATAACTTTTAGAGGCGGAGAGTGGAAGATAACCTCAGTTATATGGTTGCAACTACGGTGGCTACATGTAATTTATCTACTCTTTGGCATTATCGTTTGGGACATCTTGGTGAAAAGGTGTCAAGCAGTTACATTCAAGAAAGTTGCTTCCAGGTTTGTAGAAAGTTGAGTTAGATTTATGTGAAAGTTGCATTTATGAAAAACAAAAGACAGTTAGTTTTCAATTAAATGTGCAACAGAATAAAAAGAAAAAGTTAGAGTTGGTTCATACTGATGTGTGGGGATCGGCTCAAGAGCTCTTTTATGGTGGTAAGAGATATTTTATCACTTTTATTGTTGACACAACAAGAAAAACTTGGGTCTATGCTCTTAGAGAAAAATCAGAAGTATTCGGTGTTTTCAAAATATGAAAAACCATGGTAGAAAAAGAAACAGGTTATCAGATTAAAGCTCTAAAATCTGATAATGGTGGTGAATAAACGAGCAATGAATTTGCAGAATTTTGAGCCGAGAAGGCATATATGGATTAAAGACTATTCCTAGAACTTCTCAAGAGAATGGTGTGGCTGAGAGAATGAATAGGACCATTTTGAAGCGTGCAAGATGCATGAGACTATATGCAAGTCTTCCACTATACTTATGGGCTGCTACAACTGTATATTTAATTAACAAGAGTCCACCTAGTGCGCTAGATGGAGGAGTACCGCAAAAGCAGTGGTCAGATAAAAAGATCAATTATTCATATCTAAAAGTTTTTGGTTGTATTGCATATGCTTTGATTGACAAAGAGGGCAGGAAAAAGCTTAATGCTAAGTCCTAAAAGTGCGTTTTTATTGGATAGGGCGGTGATTAATATGAACATAGGCTTTGGGATTATAAGAATAACAAAGTCATTCACAGTCGGAATGTGGTGTTCCATGAAGAAAAGATGTACAAAGATCGTCAGACAGAGCATGAAACAACAGTAGAACCATAATATGTTGAGCTGGACACAATTCTTGTGAAGATAATTCCAGCAGATCAAAGTGCACCTGAAGGGGAGGTTCAAGATGAACATATTACTAATGAGCAATCAGTTCAAGAAGAACGCGGTGATTTGGAACAAGCTAGTAACCCTGAATTACTTATTTTGAGGAGATCTATATGTGTGAGAAAGCCAAAGGTAATTTTTTGTCTTTAAGCTAATATTGTTCTGAGTCATGTCTTATATACATATTTGGAACAGCCAGAGACTTATGATGAGACAAAGAAAGACACATCTCACATGTAGCAGTTAGATGTAAAAACGACGTTTTTACATGGTGATTTAAATGAAGAGTTATACATGGTGCAACCTAGAGGTTTTGAAGTCAAAGATAAAGAACACATGGTATGTAGCTTGAAGAAAAGCTTGTATGGCTTGAAACAAGCTCCGCGACAATGGTATTTAAAATTTGATGATTTTATGGAAGAAAAAGGATTTACACACTCTGAGGCTTATCATTGTGTTTATTTTTGAAAGTATAGCGATGATGATATTGTATATCTCTCTTTATATGTTGATGACATGCTAGTGGCTAGTTCTAATATGAAGAGAATTGCAGAAGTAAAGAAGATGTTAGCAGAGCAGTTTGCTACGAAAGAATTAGGAGAGGCCAAAAAAAATTTAGGCATGAAAATCATCAAGGACAGGAAAAATAAGAAATTATGGTTGTCGCAAGAAGACTATGTGAACAAGGTGTTGAAAAAGATTCAACATGGACGAGGCAAAATCGATTGCGACTCCTCTAGCGGATCACTTCAAACTTTCCAAGGATATGTGTCCAAGTACTCAAGCTTTGAAATATGAGATGGTGGCAGCGCCGTATGCGTCAGCAGTTGGAAGTTTGATGTATGCTATGGTAAGCACGAGACCAGACATTGCACAGACAGTGGGAGTTGTGAGTCGATATTTGCAAAACCCGGGCAAAGAACATTGAAATGCAGTAAAATAGATATTGAGATATTTAGCAGGTATATCAAATTATTCTATTTGTTATGGAGGTATATCTCTAGAATTGTAGGGTTATATGGATGCAAATCACTCGGGTGGTCTAGATAGTGGTAAAAGTACAACTGGATATGTATTTACAGTTGCAGTACAGCAGTAAGTTGGGTATCTCAACTACAGAAAATAGTGGCTCTATCGACGACAGAAGCAGAATACGTGGCGATCACGGAAGCCTCTAAGGAAATCATGTGGTTACAAGATTACCTAGAAGATCTATATCGAAAACAGCCAGCGAGCACACTATGGAGTGATAGTTAAAGTGTAGTACACTTAGCAAAGAATGCAGCTTATCACTCAAGGACTAGACATATCAAGAAGCATTACACTTCATCAGGTCAGCATTGAAAAATAACGAGTTAAAGCTACAGAAGATTGATGGCTCAAAGAATCCAGCTGACATGTTTACCAATATAGTAGACAGAGAGAAGCATACTTTCTATACTACTACTATTGGTAATACTCCATATTAATTGATGAGGAGTATTGCAGAGGCACAAGTTCTAGTTGCTAGTTTTTGAAGAGGATAGATGCAAAGTTGCTTAGTGCATCAGATATATTTGTCTTCAAGTAGGAGATTATTGGCTTGTGAAGCTAGAATATATCATTAAGATTTCTTTTTTTTTTCTTTTGTCATTTCCTTTTCTTCTAGGTTTAAAGATACATCTTATATATATTAGGGATATATATGTTGTAGTCGTCGTAGAAAAAAAAAATAGAGCAGATAGAAAACGCATAAGATCAAAGCAGATAGAAAGCGCATAGTAGCGAATACAGAGAAAAAGAAAAAGAGAGGCTGTGACGGCATTCTTGAGAGTTCTCGTTTTCTTTTTCCCTCGATCTTGTGAGAAGATCGTCAGTTGTATTCCTATTTTTCTCGAAAACTAGTGGATTCGTAGAGTGTCTCTACGCGGAGACGTAGCCCAGGTTTGGGTGAACTTCGATAACAAATTTTCTAGTGTGTTCTTCTGATTATGTTCTTTTATCGTTATATTCTACTAGTGCGTATTGTTTGCTTGAGTTATTTTTCTGAAATTGGGGCACTATTCCTATCAACATTGACATCATTTTGTCAATGGCTAGTAGATTTATATCGTGAATTCAAGGATTTCAACACGGATTTGCTGGCCACATGATTAATCAAGCAGCCATGGTTAACCCTTGACAATTTAATTAAATAGCAAGGTGGTACTTCTATTTATTTCTTTTTGTTATTAACTTAATTGTTGCGTTATGATACTATTCACATTTTGCAATGGGAACATCTTTCATCGAAATTTGTTCTTTCATTTTTATTAGGAGGGTCTTGCGGCTCGAGTGTCATGGAGAACTCAGGCGAAAAGTGTTCGAATGTATGGATGTATGTGGATAAATCGAGTATAGATGGAAACACAGATTGTGGGTTGAGTGACCAAAAGTCAAGATCTCTACAACTTACAATACTCCTAAGGAAAGTAGTAGATTGCACTGATTACTAGAAACTTAAAGGTACATGAAATGTAAAGTGCAGAGAAAGCTTGAACTACAATGAAGATAAGTGTTTTTCTTGCGCTGATCAGTCGGGGGCCTTCTCCTTCATCCTCACTGCATATTTGTAACTCTTTGCGCTTTGTAATTGTTGACACCCAAAAGTTATCCCAAAGAACCGCATGTTAGGCAAGTGAGGAAGACAGAATCAGCTACGATCAAGTGCATCAAAATCAGGTACGAATCGGCTATCTAAATGCCACATATCTAGGAAAAATTGGTGGCATTTTCTCCCAAAAGGAAAAGAAAAGAGCGTGAAAAGAAGCCACGATCAAGGCAGTTACAGAGATGGGTGGCAAAATCTGAGAGTAAGAAGAGAGGCGTGCAAAACAAGAAACTGTTGGTGGTGGTGTCAGCAAAAAACCATCGAAATAGGAAGACGTGCGGAAGAAGAAACAGGAAGTGGATAACCAAGAGCAGTAACCGTTCGACGGTTACTTGGGTTCCTCTAAATACCTCTAGTCATCCAAATAGCAAACATACGCAAAC
This sequence comes from Rhodomyrtus psidioides, assembly GCA_021437785.1. NCBI lineage: Eukaryota > Viridiplantae > Streptophyta > Magnoliopsida > Myrtales > Myrtaceae > Rhodomyrtus > Rhodomyrtus psidioides. The sequence goes on along the minus strand of JAILYB010000003.1, from coordinate 11,328,184 downwards.
ATGCAAATCAAGTCTTTTTCTTTCATTATCTTAGCCTAACTTAGTTGCAGCTTTCAGATTCTCATCGTCGACTTAATTCTGACGAATTTCATGTCGAGAAACCTATCTAGTGTCATCAATTAAATTCCGGCATTGTGTCATATATCACGTCCAGTGTCGTCGATTAAATTCCGACATTGTGTCCTATGCTTCACGTTCCTGTCCAACATCATCGATTAAATGCTGGTGTTGTGTCCTAAGTATAAGCCATCTGAAGGATTATATTTTGATTGGTCGACAGTATGTAAGGCACTACCTACATTATTATCGAAATATTCCAATACCCTATTCATGCGGAGCTACTGAGTCAAATGTTTTGGCATTTCCTCATGGGGGGGGGGGGGGCGAATTTGAATCATAGTTCTCGAGACCAAATGAATCTTCGTTCTCTTTCTGTCAAACGAAGATATATTTCGAGTCTCTTAATAAATAACGATCAAATGAGATACAAATTATGTACAACTGGTAATAGACATAAAACCATCCAATTTGGTTCTATATTTGTTAGAAGAAAATACTTACCCAATTCCATAGCCATGAGGCACACAATAGATATTTTTCATGTTCTACAACCTTTTCCGGGCTTTGAATTGATGCAAAAATCATTTTTTTGTGCAACCTAGTGTACTTATTAATATCTTAATTCAAAGCATTGCTCAGTCAATGCGGAAGTTGTAGGTTCGAGCGCCGCCAGTCCCGACAGTTTTTTTGGGAAAACATTGTTTTTTTTTTTCATTTTATGGCATTTGGATGCCTTAGGAAAATGAATTAGCGGTAAATATATTCCTAGTCAATGGGAAGTCGCGACAGCTCTTTAAAAAATCAGAAATCTTTTTTGAAATGATTAGGTATCGATACTTAAACCAAAAACTTGGCGCATGGGCACAAAAAAATCCAACAGGCCCCTGGCAACAGGGCCTCCCGGTAGAGAGCTGATAGAGAAAAAGAAAAGGAAAAAAATGGGATAGAAAACAATTTAAGCAACATAGCCACTCCTGCTGTTTAGTAGCTGCTAATCTCTCCCTAGCTATAGCTTACTAAGAAAATCCCATATAATACTTGGAGAATTCACTAAAGCTCTCTTGTCCAAGCCACAATGTCAGGGTCTTGCTCCAAGAGAACCTTTTCCTCTGGGCTTAGTATGATCCACGCATCGATTCCGCCCTCCGATTTGCTGTCAATGAGAAAAACCATACGGACAGGAATGCACGTGTTGCTCACCATGTCCGGCTTCCCCCACCCAAAATCGATGTCGTAGAACGGGAAACCACACCAGCTTGAAAAGGTCACCACGTTCTCTCCACCACTCTGAGCAGCCCATTCCTTGGATTCTCTTATAGAATCCTTCACCATGCTCATGCACGACTCTCCGTCCGCCGTCGCCGCGTACCTTGTCTTGGCGCTCGCAAACGTGTCGTGGATCACCTTGGCAAACGCCTCGAGATTCAGGCCGTTCTGATCCATGGTGTGTCGGCCGACGACCATGGTGTAGAAGTTGCCGAACGCGTCCGTTGGTATTGGTAGATTGACTCTCCCTCGCAGGTTCATCGAGTGACAAACCACGAAGGGCCTCAGGCGGCCGTGCTTCGTTCGATCCATGGTCACAAACACCTTACATAGGAGTGCGCACACGACCTCCACTCTCGATATCCGCTCGTTTTTTGCCGCAGCTAGTTTCAGTCTCGATAGGGCCGCACCGCCGAATACGAACCGTTTCATTGTAAATTTTACTCCACAATGGAGTGGAGGCCAACGAGTGACTACAGACCCCTTCACTGGGAGCAGAGAGGACAGCTTGAAATACGGCAAGGCTAGTTCGTTCGTTCCACTCCGGCAAACGGTAGCCCATGATTTCATGAATGTTGCCATGGTGGACATGTCGCCTAACTTGTGACAAGAGCGCAGGCTGATCACGAGCCCCCTGCACTCGAATTCGTTCGCTTGAATCACGACTAGGGGATTGCCGGCTAGTCCCAGCGGGAACTCGGACAAACAGCCGAGCAGGTCCGCATCCATGTCTCCTTGGAGGAGACGATCGAGCTGGCAATTCACTCTGGCATGCACAAATTCTACTCCTTGGTCGCTACAGTCGATAAAGAGCCCTTCCTCGATGTACCGACCAGCTAGAGGGTAGAAGTTCACTAGGGTTTCCGAAAGCGACTCCTCCAAAAGGCGAAGCCTTTGGACAGTATCGTCTTCACGGTTTTCGCCATCGGCCCGGTAGTAGAAAAGGAAACCGGCATAACCTGGATGCTGAAGCTCATCTATGCTGGAAAGGTTTAGCTTTCGACGATGATTCGGCGTCGGAGCCGATGGCATGATCAATTTCTTGCTTTGCACTTCAACCTTCATGCTTGATTCTCTTTCAATCACTCCAGTACTCCCCAACAAATTGGAATTTCGTTTCCTGTTGCAATCAAACCTGGCCGGTAAAGATTGGTTATGTAGTAGAAACTCGTCAAACAATGATCCATTTTTAAGGTAACTCCTAAATGAATCTTACAAAAGTCTCGTCTACGAAAGGTAGTAAAATGTTGTCATGAAAAAGAGGCTCATCGTGAGCTGGCGGAGATTTTCTTGTGCTACGTCCGTCAATTAAAGGCAATTACGACAGGGAAAAAAAAAAAACAGAAAGAAGTGTCCTATCTACAAGCCCTTGTAATACAAAATAAAATTAAATTTCTATTGCAAGAGATTTTAATCTCTCTTCATTCTCTATAAGATTACCATTACTATTTATGTGAGTTGGTGAGATCTCTGGGTTCTAAACAGTTAAATTGATGAGGTCTCAAATTCGACTCATTCCGGCCGCATCTCGGGGGGATTACACCAATTGCATTAACGCTCATACCTCCAACCATCCCGAGGAATAGTCCATTGCACGTGAGAAACCTCGATTACAAAAAAAAAAAAAAACATTTCTATTTATGTGATTCTAGACCATGCCGATGTATTTTGGATTCGAAGAAGTTTCATTTTCCTACCTAAACGGGATATAACTTGCGTAGATTAATGATTATAAACTTGGAATCGAGACTGTGTCCGTCTGTTTGCATGTAGACAGTCAGGTCTTCACACCCATTTCTTTCTTAAATATAAAATGTAAATAAATAACTAAATCTGAAGATGGCCTTCATAATTTCGATCTGCCGTGGAAATCTCGAGAACCACCGAATGTAGATAGAAAATCACGACAGTCTAAAGGCGTGTAAGAACTTTTTCAAGGATGATTACCGCCCTTCAGAGTGTGCAGAGGTTAGAATGCAACTATGCTCCAAGATTCGACGTACCTTCAAATTAGCATGTACTACAGTATTGGTTATAGCAGCGACAACATAAGATGTGAAACCAGTAGAGAGAAAGCAAGAAGAAGAAGAGGAGGAGGAGGAGCTCTCAGATTAAAAAAAAAAAATGACAAGAAATCCAGCTACAAGAGAACCAGGAACGGAGAGGGGGTAATTATTTATAGGAGAAAAAAGGTGATCGGAAGTTGGAAATATCAGGGAACGGCTGGGAGAAGTAATGTGAAAACGGCCAGCAATAAGAAACTGTTAGCGGATTAATTAATATCATCGTATTGTAACTACCAGAATTAATGTGAAAACGACTAGCAAAAAAATAAAAAAAAAACCCGGTAGCAAATTAGATATCACAGCAACGGCAAAACACCAAAATCAAAGATATATTTGTGAAAAGATTTTCTTGACAAGGTCTTGAGACAAAAGTGAAAAAAAGTCTGGTAACAGTATGAAATTTTTACATTTGGTTTGGCAAAAGCTCATGCGTGCGAGTTAAAATACTTTTCTCTTGCTCCGTTTGTTTCGCTAAAAATAACTTTTAGGAAAACGTTTTACGAATTTTCCGATGTCTGTTTGCAGAAAATAAGCTAGTCTAGGAAACCTTTTTCCACCCAAGGAAAAAAAAAAAAAACCCCCTTCAAAAGTAGGGAAATTTTTTTCCTCTTTTTGAGAAGAGGAAAACATTTTCCTCATCTTTCTTTCTCCTCTTTTACTCTTTTTCTTTCTTTATAATTATCTGTTTACTTTTATTTATTTTTGAAAATTTAAAAAATCTTATTTTTCTCCTTTTTTTTAATTTTTTTTCTTTTCTTCTTTTTTTTCCCTTTTTTCTTTATCTTATCTTCTTCTTCTTTTCTCTTCTCCTTCTTCCTCCGCCCGCCGCTCCTTCATCCTTCCTCCCTCGACCGTTGATTTATTGGTTGTGCATCTACATGATCACCCATTGCATGTGTCGATTTATTGGTTGGTACCGGCATGATCACCAATTGCATGCTAGTGGCTAAGGCTTAAAGTTAATCAAGATTTGTTATAAAATATTTTTGAAAAAAAAAATGTACAGAAATGGTGTCAGAGTGATTTAGCATAATCAAGTCTCTGAATCTATTGAATTTCTGGTTCGCATCAGTAAAGTATTCTCCCACACCTTACTTGAGTTACCAATTAACCCATAATAGATTATTGATGACTCCTAAATAGATTGAATAAAAACAAAATTGATCCGAAAGTTGCGATTGGTTGGGTTCGGGGAGAGTCCGAACTAAGTATAAACTTAGTAATCCGTTAACTTTTTATTGGGTGGTTCATCTCTGCGAAGATCGAGACAAACACAAGCCCTGCACACCCAAGCGATGGGAGACTGGGTCACCCGAGTTGTATTGCATATATGTTTGGTTCTGCATAAGATGAGGCCATCTCGAATTCTTGTTTTTGGCGTGCCTTGTGATTCTGTATACATATCACCTCTGTCCTTCGAGCTTGTGAGCTTAGATACTAAGAATAACATTGTGATCACAAAAAAAAAAAACATGATAAATAACTACTAGATTATATTATTATAAAAAATGATCCTTTCTGCCAATATCATTGATTGATTCAAATTTAACGTATGAAAGATAATTTCCTAAGGTGGCCAACCCTCAGGGTTCATGCAGTTGATTGAGGTGTCGGGTGATCAGTTCTAGCTCAGAAACTGAAAGTCACTTGATAAATATTGTTAGTGAATCCCTCCCCCATACTTGCCACCTCAAGTAAGTCTAATTTTTATTGTGTAAGGTACACTGACATTGCCCACTCCATGCCGGCCGGTGGGTGCGCCTTGGTCCGGCCACATGTTCGCCAAGCACACGCCAATCGAGCGCCGTCCATGCCAATCGCTAGCCGGACGTGCCTTGCTCCTGGTCTTGTCACTGCTCATTGTTTCTTCCTCGCTATATCCTCGTCGATCAACTTGTCATCTTATCCTTCCTGCAAATTTCTTGTCATTTATCTTTTATAGTTTATTTTTTTATAGCATTGAAGAAAAATTCTTAGTCAATTCAAGATGTAATACTTTATTAGTGGAACCTTATTTTATCCCTTAGCACCTGAAGATGACATCTATCCTTATCTATATAGTTTGAAAATGGCATCTATGCTTGTCCTAAGGTTGATAATGACAACCATTCTTACCCTTTATCCAGTTGACTGGCCATTGACTTGTGTATAAATTTAAGAAATATTTCATCTTTTCTGATACCAAAATTTCTGATGGTCACAGTATTATATTGTGTTGGTATCGCACGTCGGTATCGATAGTGTTTAAGTTATCATTGTGTCCAACGTTTTTGAAAACGACCCCCCTGTCAGACTGAGTACTATGCAGAAGAAAGAGAGCGGAGAGGAAGGAGCGAATCGCGGGGACGTCGAACCAGCTTGATGCCCCAGTGGCATATTCACATGCTAAAAGTCAAACCCCAGTCTAATCATGGTTAATCTAATGGTAAAATAATAGATCCAACGGTGCTCCGCCTCTGCCGCCATCCAAAACGTTAAGCTAATAGCCGTGATCACACTATAATACGCATTTATATCGGGGCAATTTTCCAAATTAATTTTTTTTTAAAATATTTATCAATTTAATATTAAAAAAAATATTTACGAAATTGGGTGCCGCTCAGCAATTGGGCCGCCGAGTGGCACCCAAAACGGGACTTGAGCCCCGCTCGGCGGCCCAATTGCCGAGCGGGGCACCCCAATCGGTAATTGGGCCGCTGATTGGGGCCCAAAATAGGTTTTCGGCCCCAATCGGCGGCCCAATTGCCGATTGGGTTTGAAATTTATTTATTTGTTTATTTATTTTCATTTTGGTTTTGGGCCCCAATCGGGCCGAATTTTTTTTATTTTCCTTTTGGTTTTGGGCCCCAATCGGCGGCCCAATTGCCGATTGGGGCCGAAATTTATTATTATTTTTCAATGGATTCGTTTCGAAAAATTATGCGAAATAAAAAAAAATCGTTCCAAACGGACACCCGAGCGATGAGATATGCCATTTCAAAGTATTATTCCATCGGATTTTTAAAACTTTGCTAATTTAGGCATCTATTTAAGCGAGTAAATTATAAAAGTATCAATTAAATAATAAATTATATTGAAATTACGTAAACTTTGAGGGAAAAAAGCACTACATAATTCATATTCCACCATTAAAATTGACTTTTAATTTATATTCTTTTTATAAAAGTTTTCAATTAAATAATAAATTATATTAAAATTACGTAAACTTTGAGGAAAAAAAGCACTACATAATTCATATTCCACCATTAAAATTGACTTTTAAATTTATATATATTTTTATAAAAGTATCAATTAAATAATAAATTATAATTGAAATTTTATTAATAATTTAGGCATCAATTATAATGCAGGGGATATCAATGGCCCAACACACGGGCCTGCGAGACAGGCCACTACCCAGTTGTAAAAAGGACACTGGCAGGGGTGACGGCTTCGGCTCTTGGTTTTCGGGGCCTTATCGGCGGCTTGACGGGTTGGGGGGAGATCGAGGGTGGTGACGAACAAGGCGGAGGACGGCCGACGGCGGCTCAATGACGGGGACAACGGCTCAGCTAAAAAAAAAAAAAATAGGGCAGCCCAAGCGTGAAAACAAGGGAGGGAGTTTCGGGCTGTTTCATGGTCCCACAGGCGGCGGTTGGCTTCCACGAGCTGCTGGGGGAGAGAAGGGAGTCAGAGGTGGCCGTCGGAGGTGGTAGCGAGCGGCGACGACGGCGAAAAAGGGTCGAAGTAGAGGCGATGCGGTACCGGGTTCAAAACAAAGCGGAGCTCGGGTTCTCGGCTGTTTCGGGGCTGTCGAACGGCGAACGACGGTCGAGGTGGAGGTCTGGTGGTCAGAGGGAGGTTGTAAGATCGACGGTTGTTGGTCGGAAGTGGCCTCAAGGCCCGACGGAGCTCGAACAGCTCCCGGATGCGGAAACAGGGCAAACGGGATCTGAGGCTTCTCACGGTCGTTCGGCGAACTAGCGGCGGTTGAAACAGTGGCAGAGCTGGTGAGGCGGTGGTCGGAGTGAGTGGTCACACAAAATTAGTCGGAGGAGGGGAAGAGAGCTCGGTGGTTTCCCCCAAAAGAAAAAGAATAAGAAGAAGAAGAAGGAGGGGGGAGAGGGAAGTGTTGTCCACGAGAGAGAGAGAGAGAGAGAGAGAGAGAGAGAGAGAGAGAGAGAGAGAGAGAGAGAGAGAGAGAGAGAGAGAGAATGGGTGATTTGACTAGTAGGTGGGGGAATTGATGAGAGTTGACTAGAGTTGGGGCCCACAAAATTTGAATTATTTGAGGGCAATTTTGTCATTTGACAAATCGGAATGAACGAAATTTGGTATACTGGACGAAGGGAAATTTTGGTAATTTCACAGACTAGGCTCGGTCGGGATTAGGCTCGAGCGCGATGATTAAAATTCTAATACGCGACGACTAAGAATTTCGAAACCTAGTCTAAAACGACCGAAACTTCAGAATTCATCCAATTATTGTCTCTTCAGTCTTTACAATTCGAAAATATTTCACCGACTGAAATTCAATTTAATTCCTTTTTATTGAATTCAGGGACTTGACAAGAGTCGAAATTCCAGGGCGTCACATAACTCATTCAAATATTCTTGTTGAGGAATCTGATTATATAGACGAGCTATGTTTAGAATATAGAGCCACTCTTAAGAGACTTTCTGAACTGAAAAAGGAAATAACAGTTTTTAAACAGAAAGATCTTTCTCCAAAAGAAAAGATTAGTTTTCTCGAGAAGGAATTTTTTCAATTGAAAGAGAATTCTGATCGTGTGTCTAACGAGAATATTCGTTTAAAATTAGAATTGGAAAGTCTTGAGAAAGAAACTAATTTCTTGAGAAAGGAAAGACATCTTTTTGATTCAAAGAAGAATTCTTTGAAAAACCAAAAAGATATCTTCGAAAAAGGGAATGTTTCGTTACGGAAGGAAATCTCGAATATTCATAAGAAATTTTCCACCGGTTCTAAAACGTTACAGTATATACTTTCTATACAAGTTCCGTATTATAATAAATCGGGATTAGGATTTCAAAAAGAAAGTGACGTGGAAAATCATTTTCCTTCTATCAAGAAAAGAATCAGGAGAAGACCTCTTAGGAGCTTTTACGAAAATCATTTTTGAAAATAGTTTGTGAAATTCAAAGGTCAATATTTATATGCCTGTTCAAACTGTGGTGATACCAAACACTCTCGTAGTTATTGTTCAAAAATCAAAAGATCTACTCAAGATATTCTTAGATATATAAATGTTGCTAACCCCAAAGGACCCAAACAGATCTGGGTAGCAAAGAAAACTTGAATTTTACTTATCATTGCAGGTACCAATGAAAAGGAAAAATAAATGGTACCTTGATAGTGGGTATTCCAGACATATGACTGGAGATGCAATAAAGTTCACCAATATTGAGATGTTCGATAGTGGAAACGTTTCCTTTGGAGGAAATAACAAGGGAACAATTATTGGCAAAGGAACCGTGAAGATTGGAAATCTTTTTATCCATGATATTTCATTGGTTAAGGGTTTGAATTTCAATCTTACAAGTATAAACCAATTATGCGATATTGGCTATAAAGTTTATTTTTTAGAGAATAAGTGCTCAGGTACAAGTGAAGACAATGAATCTTCATTCACTGGACGAAGACATGGTAATATGTACCTGCCGGATACAACGTCTGAGGAAGAGAAATGTCTTCTATCTATTAAAGATGATCCAGAACTTTGGCACCGAAAGCTGGGACACATAAGCCTCGAGCAAATATCAAAGCTCTCCAAAAAGAAGCTTGTAAGAGGTCTCCCAAAAGCAAAGTTTGAAAGGACTAAGCATTGTGAAGCTTGCATATTAGGAAAACAAGTAAGAAATTCTTACAAATCTATAAATGAAGTATCCACTGACCATGCTCTGCAGCTGTTACATATAGATATCTTCGGACCTACTCGAACTCAGAGTATTGGAGGTAAAAGATATTGTTTGGTCATTGTGGATGATTAAACTAGATTCACTTGGGTGTTCTTCCTTGCACATAAAAGTGATGCTTTTTTTTATTTTGAAATATTTTCAAAGAAAGTTCAAAATGAAAAAGGTTATTCCATTTCAAGCATCAAAACAGATCATAGAGGGGAATTTGAAAATCATTACTTTGCTGAATTTTGTGATCAAAATGGTTTTCAACATAATTTTTCATCTCCATATACTCCATAGCAAAATGGAGTTGTTGAAAGAAAGAATAGATCTTTACAAGAAATGGCACAAACGCTTTTGATTGAAAGCAAAGCACCATCATACATTTGGGCTGAAGCTGTTTCTACTGCTTGCTGTATTATAAATCGAGTTTTTCTTAGACTATTACTTGAGAAAACCCCATATGAGATTTACAAAAGAAAGAAATCAAGTATTTCACACTTTCATATTTTTGGTTGTAAATGCTACATACTTAAGAACTCAAGTGATCGACCGAGTAAGTTTGATGAAAGAACATACGAAGGAGTATTCTTGGGATATTCGACTTCATGCAAAGCCTATTGAGTCTTCAACAAGAATTCTTAGGCAGTTGAAGAATCCATGAATGTGAAATTCAAGGATGAGTATACTGCTCAGAAGGTCATCATCGATAATGAAGCGTCAGATGATCAGAACTCATCATCTGAGAAGCTGAACACATCATATGAGGATGAAAAAGCAACTAAATCTTCTCAGAACCTGGAAAATAAGCAACCAGCTACAACTTCTGAAGATCAAAATACTGAAGAATCAATCGAAGATGGGCTTGAAGAGTCAAAGAAAAACTGGAATACAAATCCAGTCATCCTAAAGATCAAGTCATTGGAAACATCAATGAAGGAATTAGAACCAGATCCAAACTAAGAAATGCAATAAATGCATTTGCTTTCGTTTCTGAGTATGAACCCAAAGGAATTGAAGAAGCTCTTGAAGATGAAAGCTGGATTGAAGCTATGCAACAAGAGTTACATCAATTCAAACTCAATGAAGTATGAGAATTTGTGCCAAGACCAAAGAATCATCCTGTTATTGGAACCAAATAGGTATTCAGGAATAAATTGGATGATAAAGGCAAAGTAACCAGGAACAAGGCAAGACTTGTTGCTAAGGGATAATATCAAGAAGAGGGAATCGACTATTATGAAACCTATGCCCTAGTAGCAAAACTTGAATCCATCAGACTCCTACTCGTCTACGCTTGCTATCATGATTTCAAGCTATATCAAATGGATGTCAAGAGTGCATTCCTGAATGGATATATCAAGGAGGAAGTCTATGTTGATCTATCTCTAGGGTTTGAAGATCTAAAATGTTCAGATCATGTATTCAAACATAAAAAGGCACTCTATGGACTCAAGTAAGCTCCACGACCGTGGTATGAAAGGTTAAGTAATTACCTTACCAACCAAGGCTTTGAGAAAGGTAAAGTTGATACAACTTTATTTATCAAAAGGGAAGGTAATGAAATTTTACTCATTCAGATTTATGTGTATGATATTATATTTGGTTCATCTAACAAAAATCTCTGCAAGGAATTCTCTCAGATCATGCGTAATGAATTTGAGATGAGCATGATAGGAGAACTTACGTTCTTCCTAGGACTACAGGTCAATCAGATTAAGCAAGGCACATTCGTACATCAAGAGAAATATGCTCTTGAATTGGTAAAGAAGTTTGGTCAGGAAAATTGCAAGAGAAATGATTTGCCTATGTCTTTTTCATCCAAACTAGACAAGGATGAACATGGTAACCAGGTTGATCAGAAGCTTTACAGAAGCATGATTGGTTCATTACTATATTTAACTGCTTCTAGACCTGACATCATTTTTAGTGTATGCATGTGTGCTAGATTCCAATCAGATCCGAAGGAATCACACCTTACTGCTGTCAAAAGAATCATTAAATACATAGAAACCTATCCTAATTTGGGACTATGGTATCCTAAGACCTCAGATCTTATATTACATGAATATTCATATGCTGATCTTGCAGGTTGTAAATTAGACAGAAAAAGTACTTCAGGAACATGCCAATTTCTCGGATCAATGCTAGTGTCCTGGTTCTCCAAGAGTAGCTCTATCAACTGTAGAAGCTGAGTATGTCGCATTAGGGAGTTGCTGTGCACAAATCTTATGGATGAAGCAACAACTAAAGGACTTTGGTGCTCAATCTCACAATGTGGAAATTCAATGTGACAACACCAACGCAATCAATCTCACCAAGAATCCAATTCTGTACTCACGAGCTAAGCATATTAAAATTAAGCATCATTTTATTCGTAATCATGTGCATAATAGTGATATTAGCATTCAATTTGTTGATTCAAAACATCAATTAGCTGACATATTCACTAAGCCACTTGATAGAAATACATTTGAATGTATCAGACAAGAATTAAGTATTACTATGATGCCTATTTAAGTTGCTATCTAGACAGGAAGACTTTGCTTCAAAGCTTAAAGCGATATTTGGAAGAATCAAATATGCCAAAGCTTCATTTGAAGAAGCTCTTTGACTACAAGGAACTCAGAACTTAAAAGCATCATCTGAAGATAATATCTTTTGAGTGGAGAACGACTAAAGGTTTGGTTATTCAAATTTTTGGCGCGTAAGTAGTTATATTTCTGGCAACAGCTAAGGTACGCATCTTCACAATCTTTCTAGATATTTTGCAAATATTGTGATTGTGTGGATTGTGCTGATTGTCGTGATTGATTGTTTGATCGGTTATTTGATTTATTCTAATTGATTGATTTCGTATAAATCTTCCATTTTTTTTTCATATTCTTTAAATAAAACATCTTCCAAATCTTCAAAAAGAAAACCTAAGCTGAAGCGTCATTTCTTCTCAAAAGCCTAGAGAAACAATCCTGCTCACCTTACGTTTTTTGCCTGCTTCCAAAGTTCCAAATTTCCATTTCTCTCACAAAACCCTAAATCCTCTCATTCAACAACTTTCATGGTGGACAAGGCGTCTTCCACAAAGAAAACCCAATCAACAAGTTCTCGTCTATCTAGTCGACTTGAATCTCAGACACCCAAAGTCGTCGTAGATGCTCCTACCTCTTATGATCTCACCGACTCACCCAGAATGAGTGAGGACGAGAAACGACGAAGAGAAGTTGAGAAACTGGTTGCAACAATCAAGATTCAGGGTTCTCCTAAGACCGCTGAGAAACGGAAGAAGAAGCTTCAAGACCGCATCATGAACACGGTAACTCAGACACCTGATAAGAAAGCTAATTTGCCTGTTAATAAGAGGATACACTTACCTAGAGCCACGAGTTATCTGATTAAAACCATGAGGGAACATGGAAGAAACCCACAGGACATTGTCGAGTTGGTGCGTAGTAATGAATTCTTATGAGGGAGAAGTTCAAAAATTTAGTGAAATGATGACCCAATTTGAAATTAGGCAGACAACCAAAGTTTGTGCTGAATTTCAAAATGTCAGAACCTCTGAGAAAGAAAAAACGAAGATGGATAAATCTTCAGAAAATGGAAAGTAGAAAATTGGTGAATCTTCTGTTTCTATGGTAAAATGCTGAAGAGAATGGTGATGAAGGAATTTCTGTTAGTGATCATCTGAGAGAGGATGATGATGAAGGAATCTATGCTCAATTTCAGCCTATAGTAATGAAGTTTCTGGCTGATGAAAAGACTGCAGATAAGTTGTTTAGAACAACAAAGCACCGGAAATGCTATGAGACACTGCTTGCTCGAGGTGTGATGACCAACCGAGTCGTTGAGTTTGATTTCTTTGAGACGAATGGACTGCAGATTCTTTATCTCATTACTAATCTACATCTGCACCAATTTTGCTCATTAGCCACTCCTTGCTATCCTGAATTGACTGCATATTTCTACTTTAACTTCACTATGCTTGATAGAGATGCAATTCAATTCTCATTCCGTGAGCAAAATATCATTCTGAATGCTGCAGACTTTGCAGACATACTTCAATTTGAACTTTTCGCCTTTACCAAAATTCCCATCTTTGATAAATATGTCTACAAAGAGTTTTCCAGAAATCCCAATCTATCTAGAGCAAACAAACCTCATGTTGAACATCACCTTTTTTCACTGCGAACAATTATTCTGCCTAAGGTAGTCATCAACTGCCTTAGACCTAAAGGATCCTCCAAGACTGATATCTCTAGATATGAGGCCAAACTCATTTGGGCCATTCTAAATGGTAAACCATTCTCTCTCCTACACTTAATCTTTCTACACATGAGGAGAGCTGTGAAAAAGACCAAGGGTCAGTTGCCATATGGTTCCCTGATCAGCAAAATTTAGAGTATCTACGGATACCAATCCCTTTGGAGCTGAGATAAGTTGAGATGCCTCAAGGTAGCACTGGTGAGACGATGCTTACCAAGATGGGATATAAGGTTGAGGATGGAAAGTGGATGGACAGAAAAAGGCATACAATGCTTGTCGACTTGCCACAAGTCAATGAGAAACCTACTCAGAGGCAACCTATTGCCAAGACTCCACAAACTGAACCTGCAGGACAATCTTCAGAATCCACTCGCAAGAGAAAGATTAAAATGGTTGCTCACAAACCTATCAAATCAGCCCTTAAAAAGAGAAAGCTTGCCAGAGTACTACTTGAAAGAATTGAGAAGGAACATGATTCTGACAGCTCATTGGTAAGTGAAAATGAACTTGAGGATTTGGTAAGGACCATAATGAAATCAACCCATGAGGCTGTCCCTACAAAAGATCTGGAGCAACAGGAAGCAGAAGCCAGAGAAAAAGAAAGGAAGAAGAAGGCATAAGAAGAAAAAGAGCAACTGGAAAGGGAAGTTGCAGAAGAGGCTCGCAAACAGGCTGAAGAAATTGTCCGGGTCAACATATCTGATTTTCTCATAACTGAAGGGGCAACTTCTCAAAGAGCTATTTCAGCAGGGGAGGATGTTGAGATGGATATCCATGCTGCTAATGTTGCAGATTCCTCAGGCAACTCGGTATCACCATCTAAGCCACCAATTAGAACTCATGGAGAGTCCTCAAATGTGGGTACTCAGACTGATGACACAGACCATGCCACAGACTCAGACCTTCTCAGGGAACTGTTACTGAATCAGAGAGCTCTGGATCAGAAATTGAACAACATTCGAGACTCTTTACACTTAGAGATTGAAGGTCTGGCTGCTAAGGTAGAAGTTGAACTAGCATTGCAAAGGACCACTACTCAAAGTCCTACAGCTTCTCAGATTGCTAAGATGGACAGGACTATTCTCTAACTAAATGAGGATTTTGATAAGAAATTTAGTCAAATCTCTCAATTTATCCTGGTCCAGATCCCCCAGAGCTAAGCCCAACCAAGCCAAGCCCAACCAACCTCTGCACCATCCACCTCTCAACCTCAACAAAGAGACTAAAAAGATTCTTTCAAATATTTTTCATCTTTTTATTTTTGACTTTCTCGATTCACAACTTTGATTGATTGGTACTATACTTTGAATACTTTGAATGTTGTTTGGATTTATTTCACTACTTTCCTCAATCCTGTTATTTAATATTCAATCATTCAGGGGGAGTATTTATGCCACTCTTTATGCTTTACTGGATGAATCATAAGTTCAGGGGGAGTATTACTCTATCATGTGTTTGACATTGTTGGTCATGTTGGAAAATATAAGGTATTTTGATGGGTAAGTGAATGAGAAATTGATTCTCAAAGAACACCCATTAAGTTGGAAGTGAGAAGTGACAAAGCACTAGTCCCACATAGGAAAGGAAGAAGGCCTTGAAGTGTTTTATATGTGGTTACACTCCTTTTGAGTGGTAACTATTGTAACAAGAACTATGCCTCGCGCGCCCGCGCAGGGGGGGTGCAAATCCCGGACCCCGACGGAGGCCCGACAAGTTGAAACTTGGGCGCGAGCGCACGACCTGCGTACGCGAATACGGGACCGAAAAGTGGGCCTCGCGACAAGCCCATTTTTGCCTTATGTTTTAATTTTTTCTAACTCAAGCCGTTAATCGTTCTTAAGTTAATTACCGGTGTGTTAATGGTATTAACTAAGTAACGGCTATTATAATTCTGTGGTTGCAGAATTAATTACATAACGGCTCTAAACGGCAGAATTAATTTAGCCGTTATTTTTTATTTTCGCAATGCCCCATTTAGCCTATAAATAGGAGGTTTTCCATTCTGTTTTGAGAGAGAGGAAGTGAGATAGGAAAATACTACAGTCTCAAAAGAAAAACTTTTCTCCCTCTTTTCCGATTCTATGCATTTGCATTATTTTCGATAGTGTTCTCGTGTTGTTCAAGTTAGCCGAAAGCGTTGGAGTGCTGTGCTAACATCTATCGCTGCTCAACCGTTGTATCTTGGGAGACAGGTGTTCACGAAACCTCAAAGCACGTACTGGATGGGACGAATCTGTTTTAAGGAAACTGTGTCGAACACAGGCCTCGGTATTCTTTTAATCAATTTATTTATATTGTTATATTTTCATTCGGATTTTGTTACTCAGAAGGAGACTCAGAATGAGCCTCAAAAGGAAGGTCAGAAGGAGACTCAGAAGGAAGGTCAGAAGGAGCCTCAGAAGGAAGCTCAAAAGGAGACTTAGAATGAGACTCAGAAGGAAGGTCAGAAGGACTGCTTCTGACGAGTCCAGAAGGACTGCATCTGACGAATTTTGCATCTGACGAATTTCTGCATCTGACGGGTTCAGATGCAGTTGCATTTGACGAATTTTGCATCTGACGAATTTCTGCATCTGACGGGTTCAGATGCAGATGCATTTGACTATTTTTTGCATCTGACGATTTTTGAATACTACTTCTGAAGGGTCAAATTTTGTGCTTCTGCCAACTTAATATTTTCTTATTTGAGGCAGCTTGGTTACATTTATTATTACGATTCGAAGTTTAAATGATTGCAAGTTAAAGTTGGGATCAGAAGGAGGAGTGGCCAAGAACAGATATCAAGGTATATGCTTCAACTATGACAAGATAGATCACAGCTTTGTGGATTACAGATCTTCAAAGAAGAAGAAGATTAGTGAGACTTATGGTGAATGACATAGTCCATGATATGTCTGTTATAAACCTATCTTTCATTTCATTGCTTATGATTTGGTTCTGTCATTGTATAGATTAATATACTTATTGTACGATTTTTCTAACAATCTTAAAACAGATTTAGTCTTCTCTTAAAAGATTAATCACTTACATGACGGATATGGTGAAGGAAAGAAGTCTTCTATTCCTTCTTCTGCAGATTCGAGGAGGACCTTCGAAAGGGGTCCCCTAGAGATTGAAGATTGTGATGGAACAATGATATCTGGATTTTTCCATATAAGTGCAGTTTGATTTTTGGGATCAAACGTCTTTTGCAGGAGATTAAAAGGAATGGACGAAAAGCAAGAAGTCTAATGAAGTATTCTGAACAGGATTTAATTGTCAAACGGTTCAATAAATCCTTGACCAAATTGGCGAATTTTTAATTTCTCAATAATACCAACAGGTCATGCAAATCTCATCTTTGCGTGTTAGGTGTCTTTTACAGATTCTTTGGTGGACTCCTTACGACGACCAGCCTTGTCTGTGGCATTCCAAGAAGTACCTATGTGCCTCGAGAGCCTATGAGTCATCGTAAGTCTGAAGCGTTGCCACCAATTCATAATGAACTCTCGTTCGTGACCCCAACGTTCTAATTAGTGGCTGATACCAAGTTATATTTTATGGCTTTGATGTGGTCATCAACCAAATCTAATGGTAGATTTGCTTTCTTATGGTTTTTGTCCAGATTGACTATTGTGTTTTTTGTACTGTCAATCATGCAGACAAAGAGAATAAATATTCAGCATTCAGATTGCCACTGGAAAGGAAGTTGATGATATGGCTGCTAACGACATCACCAAAGGTTCTGCTTTTGCTGTCTAAAGGCTTCTGTATGAACCATCGTCTACCTCAATCGCTGTTTCTATCCACTTTGGTAAGAAACTTGAAAAGTTCAGCTGATTGAACTTTAAAAGGTAGCAGCAAAAGATGTTGGTTTATTCAACAATTTTGAATCTTGCGAGATTCTTGACTGAGGAACCTCTTAAGGTATCCGATGGAGAAACGGATAAGCAAGCCTTCAACGAGGTTGAGGCCCTGGAAGCATTCTGACTTCCTATGTAGGAATTATGTCATGAATGACTTATATGACTCCTTGTACAATGTCTATTGTGCAATAAGGACGTCAAAGGAATTATGAGAATCCTTGACCGGAAATATAAAACAAAGGATGCCGAAGCAAAGAAATTTGTTGTTGGACGATTCCTTGATTATATGATGGTGGACTCTAAGACTGTGATCAGTCAGATGCAAGAAATTCAAGTGATCTTGCATGAGATTCAGGCTGAAAAATGTACTTGAGTAAATCCTTGGAACAAGTTACATGCTGGATCGATTGAGCTAAAGGCCAAGATGGCTATGATGGACTCTAGGCATGTGAACGGGGCAAGCCCCATTCCACTTAGATTGAACATTCTTCGACCCCAGAAATTTAAAGGCTCGAGGAATTCCAATATTGTGGATATCTTCCTATGGGCGAAGAATCGATAATTAGAAACCTAAGGAGCTCGGGATGATAAGGTGCGTGTGAACACCATACCCTTGTATTTGGAAAATGTGTTGCTATGGTGATGCATCAAGAGCAACGATAAGGCTAACCATATCAAGACATGGGAGGCATCTGAGGTTGAGTTTCGAAAAGCGGTTCTTTCCTTCCTATGTGAAAGAGATTACTTGAAACATGTGTGGCGCCTTGAACAAAAAAAAATAGCGCTTAACAGAGACTCTGAACACGAAAAGTTCAATAGAAACCTTGAACACAAAAGGTTCAATAGAGGCTCTGCACGCGAAAGGAATGAGCCAATAGAGGCTTATGTACAAAATAGATGAACCAATGGAGGCTCTGCGTGTAAAAGAAACTCAGATCCTCTTGAATTGATTCATTGTGATGTATGTGAATTTGCAATTCATACAAACAAGAGGCGGTAATAAAATATTTTATTACCTTTATCGATGATAGCACTAAATATGCTATGTGTATTTGCTTAAAAGCAAAGATGAAGTTCTTAAGAGAAATTTGTTCTCTATAAGAAGCAATGAGAAACACCAATTGGTGATTTCTGTGAGACGATATCTACTGTTTGATACATGTTCATACTTGGTGGGATGTTGTAGTTTGGAACTCAACCAAACAAAATATTTTGGAGGAAATGACAATTCTGCTAAACCAAAAGTCAATTTGGTTGAAGCAGATGATTATGAAAAATGTTGCGGTCATTTCTCGAGCCAATATTGAGGCTAACGGAAAATAATAGATGATAAACCTAGATACTATCAAGCATATTTGTGGAAATATAACGTTTATCCTCCTACACTTTAGTAGGAGAAGAAGAAGGAAATATTTTATCTTGATGACTTGAGGATTGCTCAAGGAAATGAAATTGGCACTTTACATGTCTATACATTGTGATTGCCAAGTGGCAATAGCCATTGCAAAGAGTAAAACTTTCAATGGTAGAAAGAGACATGTTCGCTCGAGGAGTGATGTGATAAAGCAATTGCTTGAAAATGGAATTATGTCCATTGATAATATGAAGTCAGAAATGGATTCGGCCGATCCTCTGACTATTCCTCGAGGGAAATGAGACTTAGCCAGTTGAAGAAAATCAACAGTGATGGTAACCCAACTTATGTGATTGACGATTTCATGAATTAAGGCAATAACAAGTCATTTGTTGACCTTGTGAAGCATTATTTCCTTCCTAAGGTGAGAATAATACAATGCCTCGAAATAAAGAGGATAAAACCCCTTATGAATTATGGAAAGGTAGTAGACCATCTTACAAATGCTTACGAGTGTGGGGGTGCCTTGCAAAAGTGGCTGTTCCAAAATCTACTAGTGGATATGAATCACATTAGTAGATGCAGCCATAATTTTGGAAATCCTGAAAACAAACTGTTATAATCAGATCCACAATGGAATTCAAAGTTATAACTTTGGATATATGTGGTGAAGAGGCTAAATGGCTATGCCATTTCATAAAGGATATTTCAAAATGGTAAACCTGTGCCAACAATTGTGATAGTCAATCTACGATTGGAAGAACACAGAGTTTTATGTATAATGGTAAGTCTAGACATATATGTTTTAGACATAATACCATTCGATAACTACTCTCAACTAGAATTATCTCTATTGACTACGTAAAGTCAAAGGATAATATTACGGATCTGCTAACCAAAGGGTTAAATAGAGAGTTAGTTGGAAAATCAATAATAGGAATGAGGCTACAGCCCATTACAGAAAAGTTTGTATAACGGAAAACCCAACCTAGCTGACTGGAGATCCCAAGATCTAGGTTCAAAAGGGACAACCTAAGTATACGAACTTAAGATATCACTGTGGGGGTCTATCCCTCAAACCATTCCTATAAAAGAAACGGTGATTTGATATCCCCCAAGTATGTGGAGTAAACAAATTACTGTGGGGGTTTATCAGGAAAAGGATAGCAACTATTGCTTTAATGATTCTTAAATGGAGTAAACCAATTACTCAAGATTAAGTAATCACCTATGTGAGAGAGAAGTGGGGCCGCTTCAAAGGAGAATTATTGAGGGCTGAATTCTCTAGAAACTCTCGCAGAACCAGGACGATGTTCATGGCCAAAACGAACATACTCATGAGAACTGAACAAACGTTTAGATGATTCCTATGTGAAGTATATGGGTCATTTACTAAGAAAGCAGGACAGTTCAAGGACATCATGTCTACTGTACAGCTGGTAAATTAAATATACTTTCACAAGGGAAGGTTCAAAGGGTGACACCTACCTATCCTATGCAGGTTTCATTTGTTGAACACTATCACAGAGTCAAAATCAAAACAATTTTCATTCATGTGGGGGATTGTTGGAAAATATGAGGTATTTTGATGGGTGAGTGAATGAGAAATTGTTTCTCAAAGAACATCCATTGAGTTGGAAGTGGGAAGTGACAAAGCACTAGTCCCACATAGGAAAGGAAGAATGCTTTGAAGTGCTTTATATATGGTTACACTCCTTTTGAGTAGTAACTATTGTAGCAAGTACTATGCCTCGCGCGCGCGCGTAGGGGGGGTAAATCCCGGACCTCGATGGAGGCCCGACAAGTTGAAACTTGGGCGCGAGCACACGACCTGTGTACACGAATGCGGGACCGAAAAGTGGGCCTCGCGACAAACCCTTTTTTGCCTTCTGTTTTAATTTTTTCCAACTCAAGCCGTTAATCGTTCTTAAGTTAATTACCGGTGTGTTAATGGTATTAACTAAGTAACGACTATTATAATTCTGTGGTTACAGAATTAATTACATAACTGCTCTAAACGGCAGAATTAATTTAACCGTTATTTTTTATTTCCACAATGCCCCACTTAGCCTATAAATAGGTGGTTTTCCATTCTGTTTTGAGAGAGAGGAAGTGAGATATGAAAATACTACAGTCTCAAAAGAAAAACTTTTCTCCCACTTTTCCGATTCTATGCATTTGCATTGTTTTCGATAGTGTTCTCGTGTTGTTCAAGTTCGTCGAAAGCGTTGGAATGCTGTGCTAGCATCTATCGCTGCTCAACCGTTGTATCCTGGGAGACAGACGTTCACGAAACCTCAAAGCACGTACTGGAGGGGATGAATCTATTTTAAGGAAACTGTGTCGAACACAGGCCTCGGTATTCTTTTAATCAATTTATTTATATTGTTATATTTCCATTCGGATTTTGTTACTCAGAAGGAGACTCAGAATGAGCCTCAGAAAGAAGGTCAGAAGGAGACTCAGAAGGAAGGTCAGAAGGAGCCTCAGAAGGAAGCTCAGAAGGAGACTCAAAATGAGACTCAGAAGGAAGGTCAGAAGGACTGCTTCTGACGAGTCCAGAAGGACTGCATCTGACGAATTTTGTATCGGACGAATTTCTGCATCTGACGGGTTCAGATGCAGTTGTATCTGACGAATTTCTGCATCTGACGAATTTCTGCATCTAACGGGTTTAGATGCAGTTGCATCTAACGATTTTTTGCATCTGATGATTTTTGAATACTGCATTTGAAGGGTCAAATTTTGTGCTTCTACTAACTTAATATTTTCATATTTGAGGCAGCTTGGTTACATTTATTATTACGATTCGAAGATAAAATGATTGCAAGTTAAAGTTGGGATCAGAAGGAGGAGTGGCCAAGAACAGATATCAAGGTACATGCTTCAACTATGACAAGATAGATCACAGCTTTGTGGATTGCAGATCTTCAAAGAAGAAGAAGATTAGTGAGACTTATGGTGAATGACATAGTCCATGACATGTCTGTTATAAACCTATCTTTCATTTCATTGCTTATGATCTGGTTCTGTCATTGTATAGATTAATATACATATTGTACGATTTTTCTAACAGGTCATTCACTTACTCTTTTATGCTTATGACAAAAATGAGGATAAAGTTACACAAAAGTTAAGTCATCAAACATGGGGAGACATGAGATACTAATGTGACTTATGACAACAAGTCATGATGATTGCATATACAGGAACAAGTCCACACAAGAGATACTTATTGAACACATTTATCTCTGTGAATATATCTATGATTGTTCTGTGAATATCATATTCTGTAAATGATAAGTTGTTTCAGGTACAATAGTTATGTGAGAACACACACAAACAGGATATTCACACAGGTTTTCAAAGCTGAAAAGATGGAACTAGTAAAATATGCTTTTACTATGTTCAGCAAGAACAAGATCTGAAAAGAAATACAATTTCTTTCCTATGCCGAACAGGTGAACAAATTCCTTACTACGAGCATTTTATTAATATGTATGTTTGGAAACACGTCTACCAAAACAGGTTAACTTGAGCATATTAAAATCGTTGTGGTCTGAGCATGTGTTCAATTGCAAGTTCTGAGTTATCGAATAGTAACTTTATATCATAAGCAATATGGTTACATGCAAGTACTAAGCTATTGTATAGCAACTATATATCACAAGCAATACGCTCATATATAAGTTCTGAGCTATTAAGGAGCAAGTTCATGTTTACATACATGTTCTGAGCCTCTGTGTAGCAATTCCATATCACAAGTAATATACTCATTATTATTATGCTGTTCAAGTTTGTCATACATGTGATTAAGTTTTATGTAAGATCAAGTAGAATCACATGACAATGCTCTGAAACTATATTTGTGCTTAATATCTAAATCTTAAGCATTATAGCAAGTTCTGAGACTGCTTATATTGTGAGAATATTGACTTCAGAACTTATTCTTGCTAGAAAGTACAAAGCGCAGATTGTTGAAATTCTTTATTAGTAAGATTATATTGAGAGTAACTAAATTCTAGTTGCTCACTCTTTTTATCGAAATCATTGTTACTTTTATGGATAGTTTTGTCATCATCAAAAAGGAAGAGATTGTTAAGAAAAATCCCCAGGTGATTTTGAAGTTGATAAAACAATCCAAGTACTCTTAAGTTTTCGAGATAATGCCGTGGAATACTTGTTTTGCAGATTATCCTTTGGTGCGGGGATGCACATGATTGAATCTGTCAAAAGATTTTGCTCAAATGGGATTTCTGAGGGACTTAGTTGCACAGTTTGCTACGCTTTCTGTTGACCTCATCACGATCTCGTTGAGCTCCCCCTGGTTGAGTGCTTCTCACTGCTGATCGTCTCTGGCAGTTTTGATGTCCTTTCCACTGCTTGCCATACTCAGTAGCAGCATCACTCCTTCTATGACCCTTGGAACCTCTTTTATTACTAAAGAGGGAACTACCATAATCCATGGTACATGCGAGTACTACATCTTTATCATTGTCGACGGTATGTGCATATTGAATAGCCTCTTCTTGACATTCGGATTTGTAATGTCCAAACTTGTTACACTTAAAGCACCTTACCTTTGACTTATCATGTGCTTTATACTTTCTGGTGAAACTCGAATTTTCACCTCTAACTCGAGCATCTCCAGACCTCGTCCACGATAATAGTCTTCTCGATTTGATTGATTAACCCGATTCTACAATGCTTGCTCGTGGTTCAAATCGACAGACTTCTGATTCATTCTTTGCTCATGTGAGTATAATAAACCCATCAACCACTCCAACGTCATGGTTGATATATCCTGACTTTCTTCGATTGTCGCAACGACATAGTCACATCTTTTAGTCAAAGACCTCCAGATTTTTTGTACAACTCGTTCATCTTGCAGGATTTCGCCATTAACTCTCAATTGGTTAACGATGGCTTGTACACGATCAAAGCACGACAAGATAGATTCAGATTCATTAAAGAGTCAAAATCACCTCAAAGTGTTTGAAGTCGAACTCGCTTGACGCGATCATCACCCTTATTGGATTTCTGCATAATATCCCACGCCTCTTTCGCCATCTCTGCGCACGATATTTTTTCAAATATCGTCTCCTCTATGGCTTGAAAGATCGTATATAATGCTTTTTGATCTTTCTTTCGGGTTTCCACCAATAAATCTTTCTCCGCCTTTCTCAAAGCATTGAATTCTTCGGCATCGGCTACTTCGATGTTGCCATTCTCCACCAGCTTCCACAAATTCTGTGATTTGAATAGAATCTTCATCTGGACGGACCAGTTATTGAAATTCCTCCCGTTCAACTTTGGAAGTTGCAATTGAACGGAACTGGTAGATGCCATAGCTAGCTTCGGGTTCATGATCCTTGATCGTCCCCGCTCGCCGGTGAGCAGGCGGGGGTTCGGGGGCAGCGTATGTTGGCCCGTATGGTGTGAGATTAATGAGGCTTCAGATAGGCTTAGGTTTTGGGCCCATTCAGTATAAATATATTATGCTCGTTTATGACTGATAATTGTAACGAGTTGTGTGGCTGTAAACAGAATCATAGTGAAATCTCTGTGAGGGACATAGCCCTGTTCTAGGGTGAACTTGGGTAAACCGGTGTCGTCTATTTTTTCTTGATTTTTATTTGATCATTCTGATACGGTGTGCGATAAATTCCATCACTCTCCCTTTGCATGGTTCAAGGTCAAGCTCTCTAAGAGGCCAGATTAATTTCATTGTTCTGACCAAGTCGCCACATAGTTAAAGTGGACACACATAATTTAAAATGTCGTAGTAGAAACATGTATGTCAAATTCTTCACTATATACGACCGGATCTGGAAATACTTGGGGTGAAAAATATTACTAATGCTTTGATTATGTAGGTGGAGCAAATTTGATGTCTCAACATGTTTGATAAAGTTGCACCCAAGATTGTCAGAAGAGTACTTTGCGGACAAGTGAAGAACGAAACAGGGAGAGGGAATCGTGGGAGTGTCGAACCAACTTGACACCTCCACGTGCATTCATGTGACAAAAATCCAACTCTTTCTAACCATGGAAGGTTCAAGGATGAACTTGTCTACACGAATTGCGAGCATAGGACGGGTTCGCCTCCGATTCCTATACAACCAGAGTCTTATATTTAAGATTTCCATATAGGCATTTTCCTTAAATCTCTTTGGGTATTACCAAACCTACTGTGGAGGCGGACGAGCAGTCTGCCATTTCTGTGTTTCAGTGATCAACTCCATTGCTTCATTTTTGGCGATGCACTCATTTCTCAAATTGAAAGTACGCTCAAGTATTTTCAACATGTTAAGATTCTGCATAATTTTAGGGAGAGAAATGCAAGTGCAGATTGGCTAGCAAATTGGGTTACCCAACCGAACAATGCGGGTGATAATTATGTATTAGATAGGCCACCAATTGTTTTGCTTCCTTTGCTGTTAGGGGATCAGATTAGTTAATGTTTTGTTAAGAAAGAGACAACCTAATTTTCGGGCTCTGCTCATGTTCATATAAACAAAAATTACTCGTTTAATTTCGACCGATGACTTATCTATTCAAGATGGACTTTCTCATCTTAAAAGTAAAACGTCACCTATTCAAGATGGACTTCCTCATCTTAAAAGTATCGACCTCCAGCACCATCAAAGCTCACCCCTTTTGAGATGATAAATAGTTATGTGATTGTCGCTATTCGACTATGAGATTAACGGCGACCACAAAAAATAATAATAATAATAAAATAAACAACAAATAATCCAAATTTATTGTGAGATAGAAATTATACCCACAGAAAAGGTTAAGAGAACGAATTTCCAGCGGCTATAGCATGCAATTACATTAGCCTCTCTTTAAACTAACGATAACTACAAAAGTAGTACTTAAACAATGAGTAAGTAAACATCAGTTAAGAGTCGACCTTGTACCCAAGAAACCCTTATTCTTAAAGAACCAAACAGATGGGACTAATACAAGAAAGCCAAGCCCACCATTTTACTTTTCCCATTCTATGATATTGTAGCATACAAACACTTTTCAATTGATATATTCAGCGAACGTCTCTATCTCCAACTAGGAAGTGAATGCCAGAAATTCCGGATCTCGTTTAAGAAGAATCATCTCATCTTCATCGATGGTTATCCACGCATCGATTCCTCCGCTCTCTTCGTCATCAATAAGAAAAATGGATCTGAAATTCGTTGGTGTGCTGGTCACGAGAACCGGCCTTCCCCACCCGAAGTCATTCTCATATAGCCTGAACCGGCACCAGCTAGAAAAACCAATCAGACACTCTTCGGTTGAGGACAAAATTCTGGATAATTCAGTTAGAGAATTTCTCACCATTGAGCAGAACTCCTCACCGTCATCTACTGTTGCATATTTTGTTTTCGCATCCGATATCATGTGGCGGATCGCATCCACCATCGTTTTGCCAGCTGTGGGTTGACCGGATCGTGCAAACATCAAAGCAGAGAGATTGCCACAAGCATTCGCGGGTATTGCTAGATTGACTTTCTGGCGGAAGTTAACAGTCATCCAAATCAGGAAAGCCCTTTGTTCGCCATTTATATTTCGATCAACATCAACGAGAGCCCTACTTATTAGTGCTGAAACAACTTCCACCCTTGAAAGACGGAAATCAATGGCCATCGAGTCCTTTGCATTGTCTCTAGCTAGGGCTTTCAGCTTTGATATAGCATCGCCACTGAACCTGAACCTACTACTGACGAAATCTTCCTTGCCATTACGTGGTGGAGGCCTAAATGGAACACCCGACTCTTTAACCGGGAATAGAGATGACAACTCGAAATTTGGACAGACTGTTGTATCTATGTTACCTCGGCAAGTGGTAGCCCATGAATTAATGAACATGGCCATGGTGTACATGTCACTGATCTTGTGTGTAAAGCGCACTCCGACTGCTAATCCTCCGCACTCGAAGGTATTCACTTGAATCACAACTAAAGGATTGCCTAATGCGTTAGTCGGCAATCTCGACAAACGATTTAGCAAATCCCTATCGGCGTCTCCTTGGAGACTCTGATCAATCTGGCCATCCACTTTGGCATGGACGAACTCAACTCCAAGGTCATTACAATGGACAAAGCAACCGTCGCTCCTTATATCTACCTGCCATAGGATAAAAGATTGTTAGGGTTTTGGAAAGCGACTCCTCCATTCGGTGGAGCCTTTGAGTGATATCAATTCCAGGATTCTCAGCATAATTTCTGTAGTAGAAGATAATGCCCACATAAACATGCGGCTGAAGCTCATCTATAGATGATAGCTTCCATTTTTGCCGGTTGTTTGGCGTCGGCACTGACGGCTTGACCAACTTCTTCCATTGTACTTCCACCTTCACACTTGGATTGGTTCTCAAGGACGGTGAAGATGGCTGGGTGCAAGATCTGGTGCAGTACAATGCTCCTTTTATTGAGCGCTCCAAAACATCATTTAAGTCTTGGAATTAGTATGCATTTAAGACTGCACGTGGTACGGCTCTCATGTTTTTTTGGCCATGGGCACTTCGCCAGTTCTCCTGCCGTATTGAACGGAGAGTGGGTAGAAGGGGAGGAGGTCCACACACGGAGTCGCTGTACGCCCAGTCAAACATGACTGTTCTAAGAGTGGTGGGCCACCCACCTACAAATGATGTTGGTCCTACGGATCGTGAATGAAAAATTACCGAAAAAGTCATGGTAATTATGTGGATTTAGTCTTACACTTATTTTTTTTTTTTTGATTCAGTCCTAAATTTTTTGTAATTGTGCTAATTCAATTCATCCGGCGAATTTTGGCCTGCCGACAGTATAATATTTTAATAATTTTTTTTTATTTTTTTGATTATTTGTTTTACTTTCTATTTTTTTTTTTTTACTTCCCCTTCTCAACCCACCCGAATCCGCACTCCCTCCTCCTCCTCCTCCTCCTCCTCTCTCTCTTTCCCTCATCATCAACATCATCATCATCATCATCATCATCATCTTCTTCTTCTTCTTCTTCTTCTTCTTCTTCTTCATGACCTTCCATGCACCATAAGCGACGTTTTTGTGCACATAGCTACTCTGATGGCTCTTATTACCTTGATCCTCTCTCTTCCCACGACAGAATCCTGCCTCATCGACATCAACGTCCCCGATTAGAGATGCCCCATGGCCCACCATAGCCTCATGATCAACTCGCCAACACCAATCTTACCTTTTTCTTCAACCGCAATGCTCCTTTTACCAAGCCTCGCCAGATCTTTGCTCGTGAGGCGAACCTCGTTGGGCCGTCGACGCTCGGCCTCGTAAGCCCATGGTGAGGTTTGCCATTTCTCTAGTCGGTCGTCGAGGTCCGGCGACCAGTTGGAGGAAGAAGATGGAAGGGTATGAGGACGCCATGGAAGCTCATGAAGAAGAAGAAGAAGAAGAAGAGGGAGAGAGTTCAAATCTGAGTGGGCTAGGAAGGGAAAGTAAAAGAAAAAGAAAAATAAAAAAATTCGAAAAAATAATAAAATATTATTAAAATATTATGCCACCGGCCGATCGATGTCCAAGTCAGTGCTGGCCGGCCAAAAATCGCTGGATGGATTGAATTGACACAATTGTAAAAGGTTTATGACAGAATCAACAAAAAAAATATATGTTTAGGAGTAAATCGGCACAATTGCAATATGTTTAGTACTTTTTTTGGGGGTAATTTTCCCTATTGTGAACAGATTCTCCTATGTTGTCTCGGCATATCGGAATCGCAAGATATTAAAAACATAAGGTTGAATACATTTTAAATATACCAAGAAAAACAATAGCCTTAAGATCAAGATTTGTCCTTTTAGGGTCAGGTACTTTGTTGTTATGACCAATGCTGAAAAAATTAAAAAAAGTAAAATTATGAGGAAAAAAAATACAAAGATTTACGTGGAACTCTTACGAGAAACACCATGGGGAGATGAGAAGCAAAATCCACTATAGAAATTCAAAAATTACAAAAGGTGGCTCAAAAAATTAGAGACTCCTTCTGTCTCTGCTTCATGACCTAATAACTTTAGAAAAGTAATATTTATAGTGCTCCCAAAACCTAATATGGACCAAGCTTATAAAAAATTGAAGACATGTCTACAAATCTCCACCTTAGCTTGAATTCACTAAATAGGCATAAGCAATAAATAATCTTCTCATCCCACCAAAGTAAAAACTCAGTTGCAGTAAACATTAATCATATCAGCTGGATTGTTTTATATACCAATTTTCAAGACCTCAATATAGACATCAGTAAGAATGTCTCCAATATAATGATACTGCACATCATTGTGCTTTGTCATCTTAAATACATTTGATCTTTAGTAGGATGTATAGACTCTAACTACCACAATAGATACAACCACACCATAATTCACACTAAGCTCTCCAAATAAGTCTCTTAACCATATGACCTCTTTAACTTCCTCAATAATAGCCATATACTCTGCCGTTGTACTAGACAAAGCAATAGTATACTGTAAAAAAGCTTTCCGATTGACTGTATAATTTTCAATAGTAAATATATACCTAGTCAAAGACCTTCTCTTATCAAGGTCAGCAACATAATCAAAATCAACATATCCTATAAGAGTTTCACAAGTTTTTCGAAACTCTAAAACATTATTTGAAGTACCCTTCAAATATCTCAAAATCTACTTCCCAACTTGTCATTGAACTTTGCATGGGCATGATAAGTATCTACTAACCATGCTAACAACATGTGAAGTAGCGAGTCGAGTGCAATGGTTTGCATACATAAGGCCACCAACTGCACTAGAGTATGAAACACGATATACTTTATCTCCTTATCTGTTTATGGGCATAAACTAGCTGAGAATATAAAGCGAGCAAGAAGAGAAATACTAACGTGTTTAGCGCCTTTCGTGCCAAAACGATTTGACACATTCTCAATGTAGTTTTTTCTGGGAAAGATATAGTTTTACCATTTTTTATCTCACCGAATTTCCATGCCTACGATTTTCTACGTTGCACCTAAATCCTTATCGCGACCTAATTTTTCAAAGCTAATGAATTACTAGGCTAATTATCTTACTACGATTTCATGTTACCCCCAGAAACCGGAAAAACAAATTCTAAGGAATCCAAAACACTTTTTCGGTTAAAATAGTCTAATTTCAATCAATTCCTGCCAATATCCACGCCAGGAGAGTTTGAGCTAAGTTAATTAAATAATTAGCTTAATAATACATTAGCTCAAAAATTAGGTCAGCGACATGCACCCTCACGTGAGTATTATACGGTCAAGCCCTCTTAACTCATTGTCTTCATTCGGAAGATTAGAAGGCCTTTACACTCATAAATTAACCCATGCACCCTCATATTTCTTATGTGGGACAAGAAAATTTACCTCTCTTGAATTTACAAACAAACAACCAATAAGTGGCAGTGGCTATGTTTAGAACTGCAACGCAACGATAGGAAACGATGCGATGTTACCGTGCGCGGATGTGACATGTATCGAACAAAGGAGCAGAGATGTTGGGACAAGAATAAGGAAATAGGGGAAAAAATTAAAATTGAAAGAGATTACCATTGCAAATTTAATTTGTCGATGTGCCATCCTCTTTAAGAGGGAAGAAATTCAGACACAAATTTATCGTCTTAAATTGAAAATTCAAGTTCACATGGTTAAAGATAAATTTTGGGGTAAAATGTTTTCAATGAAGATAAGGGAGAGAGGACAAAGGTTCGTTAAGTGTTTGCAAGAATACAATTTTACAAGGTGTTATCTCATGAGAGGTGGTGAGAGGAGAGCGATGGCCCGAATACTGAGGTCCTTTATGGGCCAGGTTTTGATCGGCCCAAGCTCTCTTTAGGCTCTATTTTGCCCTAGTTGAACCTAGGTTGGTTAATAAAGTTGCGGATTAGGTTGCTAAGGCTCAAAGAAGAAAAAATGTCTACCTAGCAATTGGACACTATATCACCATCAAGCCCTTCTCCATAAGAATACTTGATCTCAAATTTGGCTCTCATTTTTCTTTCAACTACTCCTCTTACTTTGCATCTGATCTTTCATCACGTGCCCTTTTCGCTCTGCTTTCACGTTACCATGTCTCGAGAACTACCCCTTCATGAGATCACCCAAAACCATGCACATGCCCAACTTCTTGGCATGTTAAACACATCGCTTCTTCCTCGTGAGATTGTATTTTGCTCAATTTTCCACTCAACCACATGTCTCCTCATTAATCCAAATGATTAATCTTTCGCTCAACCACATGCCTCGACCTACTTTCTTTAGGGTCACTCTTCAACCTACAAGATCGATGAGGCCACATTAAAGTGGACAGACACAATTTGAAATGTCTCAAACAGAAACATATATGTATTTTCATTCTAGAAGTACATGTGGTACCTATGGATACTAATGCTCTAATAATATAGGCGGAGTAAATTTGACGTCTCAACATGTTTGATTTAAACACACTTCAAGTGCCATTAGTTGTGTCTAGCGCACACTTTAATGTCAAAACTTTCAAATCGATCATTTTAGTACTAAGTTTTTGTAACTTTATCACTTCAGTTCCAAATGCATATGTGGCTGCCGAAAAGTCTACGTGGAGCCTGTGTGAACTTTTTACATAAAAAAAGCAGACAACATAGCTCGCCGGAGGCCGACGCAGCATTTTGAAGAGCAATACGACGTCGTTACAATAGATTTCGCCCAACATAAACCCTAAATCCCCAAATTGAGCCCTAAGTTAGAAACCCTAACGCGACTGAAGTGAAATTTAGTCATCCATTTCGATTTCGCCCCAAAATTGACAGCCCTATGTCAAAATGGATGGAAGAAGCTTCAGTGGCAACTCGAATTCGGTTCTAATTTTGCCCGTCGTATCCCAATTTCTCCCTTGGAGTCCTAATTTCACCCTAATTTTGCCTTAATTGGCCTCAGCTCAAACTTTCTAAGAGGGACAGATGATGCGTACCTCACGAAGGCCAGCAGGCGATGGCGACGGCGACGACGATGGCCGACCAGAGATCAATGATGGCAAGCGAGCGATGGTGGTGACTCCTCAAGCGATCGACCGACTAGATTTCGCAAGTTCCGGTGACTCCTTCAAACAACAGAGACCTTGAAGAAAAGCACACTCGGCGACGTCATTTTTGTCTTTTCTTATTATACATAAACTACGTCATTTCATTGGACTTTGGCCACGTAAGATAATAAAATGCAATTCTAAAATCCACGTAATAAATTTCGCCGGACTTGTTAACATGAGCTGTAAATTAGAGCAATTTTAGGAATTTGTAATATTTACTTCATATTTTGTCCCATGTTTATTTTATCTCCTAATAAGGAAGAGTCCTAGGATTTATGTTTTCTTTTATGTATATATAGAAAGCTTTGAAAATTGAAAGGTTAATGAAGAATTCTCCCTGCATTCACGTGTGTTTCTTTTGGTATCAAAGCCTAGGGTTTGATCCCTAGGAGTACTGTATGCTGATCCCCGACTACGGCGGTCCCACTTTCTCAATTGCACCATCGTCTCACGCGGCTGATTTCGTCGCAGTACCGATCCATTGTGTCGATTCTAATTGACGCAATTCTGACCTAGACCAGACCCGCCGCAGCTTGTGTAGCTGCTGCCCAAAACGTCGCAGCTAGAATTGTCACTGTACTGACTGATGGCGGATCTAACTTCTACCGGCGTAGGGACTCCCAGAATAAGACTGAAGCACTTCTTGAGAATCTGACATCGGGATTGACTCAGATCCTCACCCAAAATCAGACTTAAAACCTGACACCACATAGTAATTCATCCGTTTCACAAATTGCAATCAAACTAGATGGAACCAATTATGATTTATGGTCCCAAGTGGTGGAGATGTATATCGCTGGCAAAGAAAAATTGGGATACAATAATAGAGACCTTTCGGAGCCTTTACCTACAAACCCTCAATGTCGGAAGTGGAAAACCGAAGACTCAACAGTTAAAGGATGGTTGATCCATTCCATGGATCCAGCATTGATTGGTAACTTTATCCGATTTCCAACCGTAAAAATGGTATGTGATTCGATGGCTGCCACGTTTTTTGACGGCATCGATGCTTCGTATGTGTATGATTTGAAGCGCCAAGTTGCTCGGTTGAAACAAGTAGGGGTCCTATCGAAAAGTTCTAAAATGACCTTCAAGGACTTTAGCAGGAAATTGATTTTCACCGTCCTAGTCCCATGTCATGTGCTGCTGATATTGAGTGTTACAACACAGTTGTTGGGTTTCTTGAATTCATAAAACGCAGTGGAACGAAACCCTAAATATGATCCATGTGTCTATCAAAATCAAAATAGGTTCAAGACGTACCTTTTGAGGTCGACGACAAACTAACGGACGGTTGTGTCTGGATTAGCGCCCCAAGTGTTGCGCCTCTACCATTATCTACACACACGAACTGCAATCTCCAACGATCCAAGTGCTAGCTATCAGATCTTGGAGTTCCTCTCACGATCGCCTTGAACAGAGAACTGTTCTCTGTTTTTCTCCTTGCGTTATATTAACCAAAATCACCGTCTGAGACGTCTCTAGGGTCATTACTCGTAACCCTACACTTCATGGTTTGGGCCCCACGACGTCCTCTAAGCCGTCCACTCAATCGTGCGGTTAATCGTTATCTCATAACGCGCCTGATCTCGTAAATATTTGCAATAGGAGAATAAATTAAACTCTACTTCTTAAGTAGATCAAGGCGCTGAGAAAATATTAAATCAATTCGCTATTGTGTGCGACCCTATAGGTTCATTAGACATTAACAGTGTGCCCAAAACTCTTTTGGCCCACAAGTTATAAACGGTCTCTAGCAAGACATTATAACTACCTAAGTATAGTAAAGGTCGGTTTTCCGACACAACCTGACCCATAACTAATGTTAGGGTATCAACCTTAATTGGTTCTTAGGGCATACCACTAACAATAGCTGTTCAAGAAGATCATGTTTACACCTTTCTTGATAGTCTTGATGATAGCATTGACAATGTTAGGGCTGATGTGCTACAGATGCAACCGTTTCCTATTGTGGAACAAGCTTATGCACGAGTACAGTGATAGCACGTACGTCAAATTGTGATGCTGACCAATGTAGGTGCCTCTTCTTGTGCCGTTGCTTTGATATCTCGTGGGGGGTGGATGGGGCCACGGGTTCTTGATGGCATCCCGGAACCCATAATTTTACAGCTGATATCTCTAGGTGGTAGGTCCAATACAGGCTCCAAGCATAAGTCACAACCAACTGGAAGATGTACACATTGTGGGAATCCAAAACATACAAATGACACTTGCTTTAAGTTACATGGGTACCCCGATTGGTGGAAAGATTTACGGGCCAAGAAAAAAACTAAGTGTACAGTAAGTAAAGGTAAAGGATAGGCATTGTTGGCCACTAGGAACTTGGCTCTCTCACTGGTGCCACAGGTAGACTCCATCGGCACATGTGCCTTAGCTGGTGAAGGTAATTAGGGGTGTATTTTTGTCAATAATGATCAGGGTGAGGGCAGTGGGTGGATTATTGACTCAACCGCTACCGATCATATGACACCCAATCTTGATGACTTCATATGCCACACTACTCCGCGACGACGAAGTATCTATAATGCTAATAGCTATAGCTATCTAATGACAGGTGCTGGAAGTATTTGTGGCATCCCTCATTTATTAGATTCCTAATGACCAGGATTGGTCAAATGGGTTTTGAAGCTGACTTTTGACGCAAGGAATTGGAAATCATAAGATGGACGATGGAGAAACAATCGAGGATTCTATTTTAAGGAGCGACGACTATTGGATTGATCGATTACCTATGAATTTTGAGGATTTTATATATAGAGCCTATACTGAAAAATTCCTAAGCTTGATGGATGAATTGATCGACTGTTATTGGTGGAATTAGGTTTGAATGATGATGTACCTTGAAGGTTTTAGTTACCGATCTTTATTGAGGGCCCTGGAAGATGTAAGGTAAGATGTTCACAAAGAAAGAATGATGAACATTGGATTGAGGGCCAGTGTGATGGAATGCATATAATTTCGACTCGAATAACGACCAGACTTGAGGTTATAGATTGGCCATAAGCAATTGATCTTTAGTGCGATGGTCACTTGTGGTGTTAGAAAGTTCAGCTTAAGATAAAGATTTATATGAAAGCGAGTGATGAGAAGAGTAAGGAGGACGTTCATGCATTGTACGGATTTGTTCCATTAAAATGAAATTTTGAGAAATGTGCATGCATGAGCATATCATTATTTTGTCAGACTTGACCAACTGTCGCTCGGTATGTGACGAGATAGACAGGATACCAACAAACCGTAAGGCATGGTATGGGACGTGTCGAGCGGGACTCAACTTCGTAGATGTGTGGTTTGGGGAAGGAATGTAACGACCCGGTCCAACAAGGGCGGGGAGTGATCGCCGGAGCAGGAAGGCTCGGGCAAAGTGCGGCTCCTGGCAGGCTTCTAGGATGGCGATGGGGGCAGGAATGAACTAAGCCATATATCGAAAAAGATGGGTCTAGGTATCAGGCCAAGTCTGACCAATATTTAAAAAATACATTGCATTAAAGTTGATTTTCAAAGTGACAATTATTTTTCAAAATACATGGCATTGCATATAGAGCGATGAATGAAAGTGATGAGTGGATCGAGATGTTGGGAATGAACGGTGCCTATGTGCTTTGTGGTGTTGGTGATAGTCAGTTTGTGCCTCCGAATGTGAGTCGGATAGGACCCTGTTATTTGATCAAGGTAGATTGAGATGATTTGTGACCCACACGAGCTAGCTAGCTAGCTAGAGATCAAGTAGCGTCATGATGGGAGTGAATTATGTGAGGACTATAACCAACGGAGCCACAAGCATGGCATGTGAAATTAACATCGAGAAATGGCAAGTTGTGGAAATGAAAAAGAATAGTCATAGTTAAATTTATGTGTGGACAGTATTGTAGAATCACTTGAGAGTTATGAGATGTTAGGGCCGAGAAGGACCACGAGAAGTGATTATGATCACTGAATATGAGAATCGAAGAAAATAAGTAATAGAATGCGTAGCGGAAGCATGGTAAGGCCACGAAGTCTAGCGAGGTAAAGACTATAAGATTTTTGCATTTGATAAGGAGGGAGCAAAGATCAAATTTCGAGGACAAAATTTTTATAAGGGGGGAAGGAGTTGTGGCATCTCCCGTTTGCGAGTTTCCTAATGAGTAAGGTTATCCGAAAGGCATTAGAGAATTAACTTTAAGAACAAGGAATTGGAACCTCATTATACAGGATTAAGCAAAGAGGGCAAGATATGTCAAGGTGACATATGTGGAAACGAGTTAGGAAATTATCAAGGAACTTGTCAATTTTGGATTCGTTAAAGCTCAAGTGATATTATGAGGAATTGGTCGTGTACATTGAGGAATATGATGGATAGAAATTCGAGTTTCATTGACCAATTTTCCATCAAATGGAGTTGATGAGATATTAGGCAAAATCAATTGAAGGATTTTGGATTTAAGGATCTTAGTACATTGGTCGAAAATTTTGGTTCCAATATCAAATTATTATTAAAGTGGAAATTGATGAGGAGATTAAAAAATACCTTGGAATTATTTCTTGGCTGAAGATATGAGGGAAATTGTCACCAAAGGATCAAACTTGGTGACCAAGGGATTAAAGCATTGGTCGATCAAGCAAGGGCCTATGGAAATAAGTATGAACTTGGCTTAAGGGAATTCTTCCCCGTGGCCTTGGAGGACAAGGAATTTTCGGCCATTTGGGGTAAGAACACTTGGCAAGCTCCTCCCATGTGCATGAAATTTGAGTGGCCGAATGGCCTAGGGAACTAGCAAAGGAGAATGACCGATCATTGGTTGAATGTCTTCTCAAGATCTTGCTTTAGGTAATGAGCCATTAGAAGACTATACAAGTGGCAGCACTACTCCTTCTTCCATGAGAATTGATTGGCCGGTTGGGACCTAGCGAAGTGGCAAAGGAAACAAGGCCAACCATTGGTCTAGGGTCATGTCAAAATCTTGCTTGGATAATGGAACAATAGGGGTAATGCCAAGTGACGTAAGTGTGTAAGGGAAATCATCATATCATAGGATGTAAGCCAAGTGTCAAAATCAAGAGTTTCTCAAGACATGCAAGAAGACATTTGGATCATAACAATAGGAGCTTCGTTGGCCCTTAATACAAAATGGGATACATAAAAGACGGACAAGACCCGAGAACCCATATTTTCGGGTTTCAGCGCGCGTCGAAAGTAAAACGGCTCGTTCGAAGTCGTCCGGAGTCCAAATTAAGCTCTGTTTTCTCCCACACGACCGTAAGATAACAAGGAACATGAATCTGAGGTTTGATTATCAAGAAAGTGGACGAAACTTAGTCAGTTTGGACGAAAATGGACCTGGACGTGCTTGTGGGACAGGTTCAATGTTAGTGCATGTCTCACAAGTGTCCTAGGGGTAAGCCAAGTTGCAAGTAAGGAGAAAAGATGTGGCGATCAGCGGATAATTTAGTATGCATGCCTCACAAGTGGCGTGCATGCAAGGACTAAAGACCAAGTGGCGAATTGGCTCGCCGCATGTCCGCCAAATGTCGACGGAAAGGGGACAAGTGTCATTTGAAACCTCCCATGGACATGCAACAAAAGGGATTTTTCCATCTTCTTCTCTCCCTTCACCATTTCGACCGAGCTAGCAAAGAGGAAGAGAGAGAGAGTTCGAGAGTGAACGAGAGCGGCCGAGAGCAAGGAAGAGAAGAAAGGAAGAAGCGGCTTGGCTTTGTCAAAGGAAACCGAGAAGAAGAAAGCGTCGAGCTCGAGCTAGTGCAAGCATTAAGGCAAGAAATTCCTTCAATCTTACCATAGGATAGATGTTCATAATATAGTTGCTATGATAGGGAATCGAATCAAGAGTTTATGGCAGAAAATCCATTCTGTGGACTGAAGTGATTTTAGTACAGATTTGGTTCTGGTTTCGGTATTAGAAATGGGTTGTTCCGAGCTACATTGTGCGATCTCGAGTCAAGTATTGATGAGCTAGATGAAGAAAGCTTGATATGTGAAAGACTCATGGATTCAAGAGGGTTTAAACCTATTCTGTAACTTGAAAACTGAAACTGCACTTATTCAAGGATAGAGTTGTTCTTTCTGTTTAAGGCGTCAAACTATTGTGCTACGTTGCCCTATCTTGAGTTAAATAAGGTTTAGCAAACGTAAGTGAATTGATGATGTGAATACCAAGTTGAACCGAGACAATTTGGTGGTGATCCGTGAGTTTAGAACACAAACCGTACTCAGTTTTTAGGATAAAAACTGTTCTGTTTTAAAATGCTGTTTTTGATGTAAAAACCTATCTATATTATACTTCGTTTCCCTATAGAATGTGGAATTATGCTATTACTTGATATACGTTCGAATGCTTAGTCAATTGAGAGTAGTCGGGACTGAAATGCAGGTTAAAAGACAGAAACTGTGTTCGGTTTCTAGGACAAAAACGGTTCTGTGTGTAGCCACTGTTTTGATGTTATTTTTGTATAAAAACCGAGCCAGGTTATGTTCTTTTGATTTGATTAATGTAGAGGCATATTGTTCTCAAGTGTGGGTTCGAATGGTTGGTGAAGTTGGTGGAAAATTGGAATGATTTTGAGGTCAGAAATGGGTTCGATACATGGCTGGTGCGATTCTGTTTATATGTTGTTCTTTAGGCAAAATCGAACCATATAGTGCATTCTTGACTTCGTAATGGATAAGCTATGTTAGTTTAACAAGTGTGCATAAACGGCTAATGAAATTAAGAAGATTTGGAGCAGTTTTAAGAGTGAAAATTGTGACTAAGTCAGTATAGGACAAACCAGATCTTGGAGTAAAAGTTAGTGAGGAAAAAGACAAATTCGAAGGGCCTAATGAGGAAATAAAAGAAGGATAGAGCTAAGGAATGTTTCTCGTTAGTCTCTGGTTTGTATCCTATGATTTTAATTGTTGAAATTGGGAGTTTAAGGGCCAAGTATAGGCCAGACCCGAAGACATCTCATGGACAGATTGGTCGTCCTCTAGTTCTTGATGATTTGGTTCTATGTGCTTCCTGTGTTGATAATTTTATCGAGCCTTGTGTGATGAGAATCTGACCAAACTTCCTTCATGAAACTTGTTCGTCACGTCCTTAACTATAACGTAATTTAATTTCAGAATTTTTGGATTTGAGGTGATATTTATAATTTCCTTAGAATCACACGGGCTCAACCAGTTTCTGACGAGTTTAACAGAGACCCCTTACTGTTCGTGATTTTTAAAATGATTTTTTGGAGAATTATTTAGATCAACTTCCCTTCATGAAAATTTAAGAGGACATCTTGTACTACAACGTATAAAAATTTGGGATTTTTCTGATGTGGTTCACCCCAGGAAATATATTTATTTCTGTGACGTTGGCACTGGTTTACTGAAGGTCAGATTTCCTCTTGATTTCGTGAATTACTGCAATTTTTCTAGATGGGATTAATTCGAGATTTCTTGACACAATGTTTTCCAAGGTCTTAAGTACAACGTGGTAAAATTTGATGATTTTAGGAGCTCATTTACTAATTTAAAACGGACGACTCGTATAACTGTGAAGTGCTGAAATTTCCCTGCTTAAGAACCGAGTTTGATTACTTTAGCTTGATAAAAATATGACTTGATTGGCTAGAACCTCGGTGACTCGAGAGCATCAAAGAGAGGAAGTGGTAGCCTTTTGGTCTTGATGATTCATTTCTCATGTGCCCTGCTTGATTAAATTCAATGATGTGATGTTTGTTTTCCAT
The DNA here is from genome assembly GCA_021437785.1 of Rhodomyrtus psidioides. NCBI lineage: Eukaryota > Viridiplantae > Streptophyta > Magnoliopsida > Myrtales > Myrtaceae > Rhodomyrtus > Rhodomyrtus psidioides. The sequence goes on along the minus strand of JAILYB010000003.1, from coordinate 11,288,629 downwards.
GTACTTGTCATTATGGACATTGACATTGGTATGTTGGCTTTGCGATTGAGTTATCGCCTGCAAGAATTGAGATTGTGAATCATGACATACATGGCCAAGCATACATTGTACATGGAATGATATTGATGAGATATATGGAGATATTTACTCTTCAGTGCACTGAATTGAGTTGACACCCTTGAGCTGTGTGCGGGGATTTGTACGGACTTGACGACCCTGTACTGTGTGCTGGGTAGAGTCGTACCACGCGTCGTGACGCCCCTGGGCTGTGTGCGGGGATTTGTACGTACTTGAGGATCCTGAGCTGTGTGCGGGGGAGAGTCGTACCATGCGTCGTGGATGCCCTGGAGTAGGGGTCGCAAGTCAATTGACTTGGCGATGGTGAGATGATTGAAGAGCACGTCATTCCATATTGCATTGGCATTCTCATTCTCATTACTTTATATTATTGATGCCTAATGATTTTAATTGATGTTTTTACATGCTCTTGATGCCTTGATTACATGATTGTCCTTTTTAGTTATTTTAGGGACCTATGGTGGGGTTGAATGTTTTTCTTGCTAGCCGTCATACTAACCCACGTTGTGGGAACATTTTTCAGATTGGGAGATATGACAGCTAGGCTTTGGATTGGTATCGGAGCTGGAGGCTAGGAGGGACCTGGGATGCCACAGTATTGCTCTCACGTCTTCCCTCTTTGTAACTCATACTTTGCTTGTACCCTAATTATCTAATCGATTATTATATGTTGGACAAGTTACTGAGGAATTGAATTACAGTATTCTCATGTACCCTAATTTTTGTTTATTTCAAGATATCCTCACAAAAGAGATTATTGGACGTGGTACTAAGAAAGAGGGGCTATACTACGTAGATGGTCTCACTACTGGTAGAGTTCATCATACCGAGGGTCAGACTACAGGTAGGAAGAAAGAAATATGGTTATGGCATCGTCGATTAGGACATCATTCTTTTGGGTATTTGAAGTACTTATTTTTTGAGTTGTTTAAGGGTATATCAAATTCTATATTCCAATGTGAGACATGCATCTCAGCAAAGAGTCATCGTGTTGCTTTTCCAGTGAGTTTTAATAAAAGTATAACACCTTTTGTGTTAATTCATTCTGATGTGTGGGGTACTTTACCGACTACCACTCTTTCGGGAATTCAGTGGTTTGTAACGTTTGTGGATGATTGCACACATATGACGTGGCTATATTGGATGAAGCACAAGAATGAAGTCTTTACCGTATTTCAGAGGTTTCATTGTATGGTTGAAACACAATTTGGAATACAAATTCGCGTCCTTCATATAGACAATGGGGGTGATTCTTGTAAATCAATATCTCATTGGATATTTTCATGAACGTGGTCTTATCCATAAAATATCGTGTGCTCAGACTTTCCAGTAGAATGGGGTTGCAAAAAGGAAGAACCGTCATATTCTAGAGACAACATGGGCTTTAATGGGAGGTGGGCATGTTCCCACTCGATTTTAGGATGCCGCAGTTGTTACTACAGCCCACTTGATGAATCGGATGCCCTCTTGCGTACACAACTTCAAGACCCCGTTGTAAGTCCTTTCAAAACATGTTTCTCTTCCTTCTGTATTGATACTTTCTCCTAAAGTGTTCGGGTGTGTAGCTTATGTTCATCTTCACAAGAACCAAAGGACCAAGCTGGATCCTTGTGCTATCCAATGTGTTTTTCTTGGCTATGAAACCGATCAAAAGGGCTATCGTTGTTATAACCCGACCACTAAAAAGACTCATATCACCATGGATGTCACATTTCTTGAGTCTGATTTTTATTTCCCGGCATCGATTGCCCATTTCAAGGGGAGATACATAGAGAAAAGGAACATTGGTAGGAGAGTGGTGATATTATGGCAAGGGCTGGAAGTTGCAAGGGATGAACATCCGGCCTCAATAGGAGATGATTGACAACTGATATCAATAAAGAATACTTATGAATAGTCTCAAAAATATGAAAAAATAGCCAATATTTTTATTTTAAATCCCTCGTCTTTTTTACCTCACCAAAAGTCCAAAATCAGATTCAATTTTATGTGTTCCTTCGTAACACATATGATTGAATTTGATAAAATAAATGTCAATTGAGTCTTTTAATTTGCATTTTTTGCATTTTTTAGGATCTTGACATTCAATCCAGTTGTCCCTTATTGCAATTTAGCCCAATTGTTTGCACAAATTGCCCAATTGCATAAATTGACCAAAATTGCATAATAAATTGCATTTTAGTCCTTGGAATTGGGCATAATTGAAATTACTTTCAATTCAGGGACTATCATTGCAAATTGAAGTCACTGCCCAATACTTTTCATCATTTGGAATCAAATGGCATAGGTGGTTTTGTCCAATTTGATCATTTGAACCTTCAATTGCACAATTCCCCGATTTGCAATTAAATGAAAATTTGGGGTTTTTGTTGAAATTGACATAAACTTTTGGGCAAAATTACATTTTTGAATAAAATTCATGCTCTAAGTTCGATTTTGAGGACCAATTGCAAAAATTTTCCATTAATTTGGGTTTAATTTGAAAATTCGCGATTTGGAATCGGTTCGGACCGGTCAGACCGCCGGTCGAACCGGTCTGCTACAGTGTCTTCTTCTTCCTCAGATTTCTGCGCATAGGAACAGTGCCAAGCTTGATTTTGATGACAAAATTGATGGTCCAATCGACAACAATTGGAGAAACATTGGAGGGCGTTTAGTCCTTTAGTCCATTCCCCGTCGATTGACACCAAAATCGCGGCCAATGGTCGCCGGAGGAGGGAGTAATCGGCCGGTCAATCCGGCGGACCTATGAAAGTCAACACCTCCTAAACTCAGTGCAAATTCACGCCAAATTCGCACAAATTAAGAGTTGCTGAAGAAATAAACGGACATGGACGGAACACCCATTGTCTCCGTTGCCGTTTGGACCAAATGACACGTGTAATCACGTGTCATTTCGAGTCTGTTGGTCCTCCCGATTGGCGGCAAAGGCTTCTTAAAATCGGATATAGTCCAGAGGGCCTTCGCGAAGCAAGAAGGTAGTTGATTCAGTTCGGGGAAGAGAAACAGAATCGAGAGGAGAGAAAAAAGCGAGAGAGAGAGAGAGAGCTCCCCTCCATCGTCATTGTCGAGGGTAGAGCTCGAATTTAGAAGGCACTGGTTAGGCCTTCTTCGGCCAAACCGAAGCCAAAGAAGGTCACCATGAGCTCGCTTGAGGCTCCAGGAAGCAATCACCATCGGCCGTGCAGCCTGAAATCGCGGGAACAGGTGAGTCGCAGTTTGGAGCTTCTCATTGTGCATCAATGGCGACTCATGCATTTCTTGTTCATGCTTGCATTTAGAGTGTGCGTTTTGTTCCATGGGCATCACTGACCATTGTCGCATATCTGTTTTGCATCGATTTTGTCTTAACACGTCGAATCGAGTCTCCCAATCCAACCCTCAATGCCGAACACTGTTCATCCCTGCCTAGCCTAATCTAGGCCGTGTGAGCTCGATCGGAGCTCGATGTAAGTGTTCAGAACCTCATGCAGTGTTAATCTGAGAATGAATCGATCTGATTTCATGTGATTTGTGCGATTGAGTTTCCATGGCCGTACTCGGCATTTCGCATGGTGATCGTGATTTTGTGAATGAAATGCTTCAATTCTTAGATATGTTAAACTAGAGGTCATGGCAAGTCGATTGCCGTCGATCTCGTTTGATTCCGTCAATAGTTCACCGTTGGATAGTCACCGGAGAAGCACAGCCGTTCGTCCAGTTGCAGGCGCGAGGTTGAAAACGATTCGTACGTGACGGGTCAACGAGTCAAAGGCCTAGGTGTCATCCTAGGATTGGTCCACGTGGTTGTCGAGTCAGCTCGACCGTTAGTCTGTTAGGCTGAGATGGTCTAGATCCAACGGCTGAGATTAATCGAGTCTAATAAATGGTGACCGTTCGATTAATAATTGGGATTATTCGAAAAACAGAAAATCAAAACCAGTTGAAACGGTGCCGTTTAGGGGAAGGGTCGAGCGGTGTCGTTTAGGATAATGAGAATAGACAGTCCAGATCAAGTTTTAGGTTCTAATCCTGGCCTTAGATTTCAATAGGTCAATCGAACGGCCCTGGTCAAGTCTTCGTTTAATCTAGACCGTAGGTTCCAGTCGGATCAAATCCGATTAATCCAAAAATAAAAAAGGACGGATACGGCGTCGTTTTAGCGTAGGTTGCGCGGGTCTAGGGCTGGGCCGGGTTTCAACCCGAGTGGATCGGGTCGACCCGGTCCGAAATATTTTTTTAATAATAAATCAGAAAATGATTTTAAAAATAAAAAAATAAAAAAAACCAAAGAAATCTTAGAAAACCCTAAAAAATGCTAGAAAATCCCAGAAAATCCCAAAAAAATATAGGAAAATTGTGGGAAAATCCTAGATATTCCAGAAATACCCAAAAATTGAGGATTGACCATAGACAACTGGTGAACCCTATTTTTGGGGTTTCTTATCTGTTCCTCCGAGAATTGACGATATTACCCTTTAGGGGTAAGTCGCCTCTGTTGTATAAGCGAGATAAAGTCAATAATGCCAAGGCAAGAATTAGGGTCAGTTAGGCGATCAATTCTTGGGCTTGGGTTTTCGAGTCTCGTCCCTTTTCTCAAAATGACGATTTTACCCCTCAATGGGTAAATCGTCTTTCCTATTCCAATCGAGTCCTGAAAATTGCTTAAAGTTAGGGTTTGGGTCAAGTGGGTGACTAGCCCTAATATTTGAGATTTTCAGTTCTCATCTTTGTCCAAAATGACGACTTTACCTCTCCAAAGGTAAAATCACTTTTAAATTCCAGAAAAATTCTGGAAATTTCCAAAAAATAGGAAATGGAAGGATTTTATCGTCAATCTCATTTCCACCCTATTTTGACTATATATTTCATCAAAAATGATGATTTTTCCATTCTAAAGTAAATTGTCCCCAAAATTCCTCAAAATTGCGATTCTGCCCCTCATGGGCGAATCGTGTCAAATTACTCCCAAGCCTTGATTGATATTTCTCTAGGCTAATAGGGCCTCATTAGGGATGCCATGCTGCTTTCATGTGTTTTATCCGCATGTACTAGATCCTTGATTTGCGCATTTACCCTTACTGACTATGAGTGATAGGGTAGCCATTCTTGTCTGCATGAACTCCTAGATTTAGGATCCGTACCCCACTCATCTGCATGAAATCCTAGGATCAAATAAATCATCCAGCTTAGGTGCTGAAAGTGCGTCAACTCCGACAGTTGGCGTAACAAAGTCCCCGATCCCGTTTATCTAGTTTCCGTAGAATCGAATAAATCGCTCCCAATTATTCAATAGGGTTTCCGATCGTGCCCTCCATGAAATGATTGGTGGCAACTCCTTGGTATGTACACATATCACATGTCACCAGACCGCACTGAAGGTCGACCACGTATATCCAACTGTTGCAATTTGGGTAATGGACCTCGGGAGAGGCCCACGTCCGATCAGGCAACATCGGGCGACCCATTAGCCCTCCAACGGGCAACCCGCGAAGAAGGGTCGCGACAGACTAGCGACTCCACTAGGGACTATTCTAAACCAGAATCTCTGGTTAAGAATTCCAAAGGACTTGAGCCGATTAAAAAGTTGTTTGGTTTATCTGACACTGTTCTTTGTAGATGCTCTTGAAGGCAAGGTACGTACGCTAACCATTGTGTTAGATATTTTTGCAGATTGAAGAAATAAGGGGTGGAGTGATTGTTGACATTTTTCCTACAGGTTGGAGTTGGGAATGTATGTTTATCTTGTTGGATCTAGCAATATCACCTAGAGGGGGGTGAATAGGTGATTCTGAATATAATTGAAATTTCTTGCGAAATAAGAAACAATTCAGTGTACGATTAGAATCAAGAACGGCATAACAGTGTGCAAAAAGTCTAAACACAAAAGTAAGAGTTTAGAGTAGAGAATATTGCACACGACGATTATAGTGGTTCGGCTTAGATTAAGCCTACGTCCACTCTCCCACGATGACAGCCGATCGGCTGGATTTCACTATGAAGAATCACGAGAATTACAATCACTCAATCACTTGGTTTTTCTCTCTCACAGATTTTCACAATGAATAGGATTTTTTTTATACACAGAATATTTTCGGATAGAACTCAGATTATGCTTGCACTTTCGATTGTTGTTCGCCTCTCTTCTCTTTTAGTCCATCATGGTTCTTCTTTTATACTCCCATGCCTCCAAACTAGCCGTTGGATTCCCGGCCAAGGGATCGCTCTTCAATCCTTGATTGGACGTCATCAATCGTGATTGAACGAGACTGTATCTTCAGAAGATATGTAGACCGTTGACTAAGATATTGAACCCTTCTGATTCAGTCGCTCATACAACTAAATCTCCAGCTTCCATAAGTGTGATAAGTCTGAGTTGGTTCCCGAAGGAATATTCCTTAGGAGATGATATCCCATTGTAGAAAGTCCCTTGATTGATTGGAAGGGATATCAGGGCAATCGAATATCACAAGCTTTCCATAGGAGTCTTGCCTCGATTGGAAACATGCAATACGTTGGTCTTCATGTTTTACAAATGCAGAAACTGATCTTTCTTGGGTTTCTTCTTAGAATAGATTTGTTTCTTACTTGATCAGTTCACATGGAATGGTAATACGGAGATTTGATGTGATCCATCCGTCACTGTTTAGATCGTCAAAAGCACTTCCATCTGACCTTTAGTCAGAAGCACTTCCATCTAACCCTCAGTCAGAAGCACTTCCATCTGACCCTTCGCCAGAAGCACTTCCATCTGACCCTTCGTCCACGCGACAGAATTAGATCCACTCAACTTGCTGCTTACACATTCTTTCTGCATCACATAATGTTATACAATTTCTCTCGATAGTTTTGTCAGAATCAAAATATAGGAGAATTTCCACAACAATCTCCCCCTTTTTTATGGTGAAAAAACTACTCTTATTATAGATACATATATGTAAATTTAAAGATTTTAAACAGTGACAAAAACGAGTAATCATCCGATTTGCTCCTGCAGGTAATCATCATTAGAGATCCTGTATTGAAAATACTCCTGTAGGAAAACATGATCAGAGTATAGATACTTAATCAGAGTATAAACAGAGTGTAGGTATCTATCAGAGTATGGTTATCCTGCACAAGAATAAACTCTTCTCCCCCTTTCTGAATGGAGTATAATCAGAGGTATGTAATCAGAGTATAAATAGCGTATAGATATCTCTGCTCAAGATGATATCAATCCCTGCACAAAATGGATATCAACTCTTCTCCCCCTTTTTGTCAACATCAGAAAGATTGTATAAAGTTAAAAAAAATTGAATCAAGTCAATGTTAAACAAATAGAGTAAATGTTGTATCATAGCAAAGAGCAACTTTTGGTCCAAAAAAAAATATAAAACTAAGAAGATGTAGGTGGAGGCATTTTTGAAGAAGAGAGATGATCTTCAGGCTCGTTATCAGCCTCCATTGGAGAAGTTCCTTCAGAGTTTCTTGCCATTTACTGAGCACAGCTTTTAACAGCATGAGATGAAGGCAGTTCTGAATCTGTTCTGTCAGTCCTGACTAGTGTGTAGGTAGGCATGTTTGCAACCTCAGCACAAAACATTCTGCCATATAGATCAATTGACTTCTCCAACTTGGTCACCTGACTAGTCATGCCCTGCAACTTCCTATCGATCTTCTATTCAAAAATCTGCAGTTTCTGATCTAACCTTGTTTCCATAGCAGCCAGAGTCTGAAGAATGATATGTTGAAGATTCTCAAAATGTCCTTGAAGGTCCACCTGTGGTTCTGTAGGAGCAGTGTCGCGTCCCGTCCGAAAGCGGACGCGGCTAATGGATTACCGATCGCGGGCCTTCCCCCATACAAGGGTGCGGATCGCGGGCTTTAGATCGGCGCGGGCCCTCCCAGGCCCATACCAAATCGCGGCTGGAGTATTTTCAAAGGGGTTCAACGATAAGAGTCGATCGCTTTCGACCTTCAGTATGGTCGTGGTGGCATGTGCAACTTGTGCATGCATTTGGAGTCCCCACCGGTCTTTCTTGGAGGGTAGACCGGAAACCTTACTGACCGATTGTGAGAGATCGATCAGTTCTGCGGAACCAGAGATTTTGGGTTCGGGGACTTGGTTACGTCGGTGTCATTACCAACGCCCTTTCGGTACCTAACGCGAGTGATTTTCTTAGCTAAGAATTCATGCAGACGCAATTTTGGGTGGGGTGGGTTTGATTCAGGGTTTCATGCAGATTGGAAGACTATTCCTATCAATCACAATCAATTTAAATGAAAGCGCAATCAAGTGCATAAATAAATCACATCAATGCACGTCAATTCACATCACATGGCCTCCTAGTATAGCCATAAGGGCTTAGGGAAGGCGTGATTTAAGACCGAGGTAAAATGGGAAGATTTGGAGGCGATTTAGCCCGAAGGGCAAAATCGTCAATTTTTGGAAGATTTGGATATCGAATTACCCAAAATATTCCATGGCCAGTTGATCGTGGCCATTTCCCATTTTTGAGAATTTTTTTGGAATTCCTTGATTTTTTCTTCAATTTTTGGAAGACAATCCGCCCAAAGGGCGAAATCGTCATTTTAAGAAGGGTCGGGGTTCAAAACACCTGGAATGAGTCTTGGCCAATTGTTTGTGGCCATTTCCTATTTTTTTGGGATTTTCCTGAATTTTTTTAGAACTTTTTTGGAAGACGGTTTGCCAAAAGGGTAAAACCGTCATTTTTGGAAAGATCGAGGGTCAAAAGACCCGAAACAGGTCATGACCAGCTGAATGTGGCCATTTCCTATTTTCTGGAATTTTTTAGAATTTTTCTGAATTTTCCGAATTTTTTTGAATTTTTTATGATTTTATATTTTTTTATTGAATTTTTGAGTTTTTTTATTATTTTTTAATATTTTCTGATTTTTTTATTTATTTTAAAAAATATTTTCCGGGCCCGGTCAGACCCGGTCCACGCCTCTCGGGCGCCCGGCCCAACTCCACGGCCGAAACCGGCCTCGCAGAAACGACGCCGTTTCGCATTTTTATAATTTTTTTTTTATCAATTTTTGATTTTTTCTTCTTTTTCTTTAATTATTAGAAAATACACGGATCAGACGGTCTTCATTGTGCCACGTGGCCTCCTTTGGTGTGTCCGATCTAGCGATAGATCGTGCGTTCCACAGAAGGCCACTTGGCGCAATCTTGGCCGTTGGATCGAATTTTATTTATTTATCAGAAAATCTTTTATTAATTTCGAAAAATATTTTAATTTTCCAAAAATCCCAGATCGCGGCACGTGGCGAAGCCACGGCCGTCCGATCTGGGCATGTGATTATTCGGATGGCCCCCTACGCTGACGTGGCTGCTGACGTGGCACGCCACGTCAGCGTTGACCGGTCAGCGGCCTAGCAGCCCGCCGGAGAAGACCACCGGCGACTCGCCGGAACAGTGGAAATTCCGGCGAGTTCGCCGGAATCGTCGCCGGAAAATCGCGGATACTCCCAAAACCTCAGATTTAATTGCCTAAACTTCACCAATTGGTTCCACCGTACCTCAGAACTGAAATAAAACAAGAGAGGCGGCCATGAACACGTTGGAAACCAGTGAACCGGGCCACCCCGAATTCAGTTCCGGCGAGGTATCCGCCGAACATTTTTTTGTGCCCAATCTCACTCCTATCACCTCACACAGCATCTAAAGGGATCAAGAAGATTTACTTAGAGCTGCTCGAACCTAGGCGGCCGCCGGAACTCCTCCCATGAGCTCCCGATCCGAATATAGTCCGACAAAGCTCCGAGCCAAGTTTTTGATCGCGTTAATGTAAGTAAACGAACAAGCCAGGCGGCAGAAACTCTCTTAAATTAGTTTGAAATGAATGATCACGCGAGGGAGTGAACAACGATCGAAAACGAGCTCAGAGACCAAGAGGGCTTCGGTTGCGATTCGTCGAACAGGTGTTGTGCATGTCCAGAAAAATGCTAAAATGAACTCGTCGAAGCTCGGCGATGGATACCGAGGTAAAAGGACCCTTGATTAAGTCTATACGCACCGTCAGGAGGATCGGGTACTACCGGCTTTGGTCCGATTCGATTAAAATCGAATTGGACTGAGATGCCCTGTTCGTCGAAGCAAAAACAGAGCAAAAAAAAAAAGGAAAGCATACTGACCTGGTTCGCCGGCGACGATGCGGTGGCGAGGCGATGTCTTGATGTCCCCGTGATGACCATCATCAGCTCGGTCCCTTCACCGGTACCTCCTACTTGGCTCGAACTCCCTCCTTTCTCTCCTTCGGCCCTCTCCTCCGAACCCTCTCCCTACTTTTTTTAAAATAAGCGAGCACCTCCTTTTGCCGTGGCCGACCAGCCCCTTTTTTTTTTGCCGTCCACCACCCTCGACCACTTCCCTTTTGTTCCCACGTTCTGCATTTCTTTTCCTTAAACAAACACGAAGCCCCCACGCTGTCCTCGTCTCCCCCTGCTCGGTGCGTTTCTTGAAACGGTGGGTCTGCAAGTGCAGACCCGGTCGGACCGGGTCGGGTCGGGTCTGACCCGACCGGCCCGGTTCGAACAAATTTTGCCAAATTGGGTCCCAAATCAACCTCCTTTCATGAAATTGGTGGCAAAATTGGACTCCTTGACATGTTTTCTATCAAATATGGGTATTTTCGTCAATCAATTGATTGAAATTTAGTGAAAACCCCAAATTATCCTTAGGATCCGAAAATGAATTTCGCCTAATCGAAGGTCCAAACGACCAAATTAGTCAAAATTGAGGCCACCAATGGATTCATCATGATGAAAACTATAGGGTAGATATGTTTAATTTCAATGGGTATGCCCGTCTGAAATTTAATTTCAAAAATTGTGAAACCGGGGACTAAATTGAAAGATTTTTATGCAATTAAGCCCTTTTGGCTAAAATTGATCAAATTGGAGGGCAAGATGACCCAATTGCATTTCGAGACTTTAGAATACAATGTCATAGCTTATAAAAAGTGGGACTTGAAAATTAAAAGACTCGAAAATGTTTTTTTTTTTTTTGCTCTGTTCGGGTTTATGTTTGTGAAGGAACATAGTGACCCAAGCCGAATTTTCAAGATTTAAAGTGACACACTTGAAGAGGAAATTAAAAAAAATTATTGAATATTTTTGTGTATTTTTCTGGCCACGAATGGTATTTTTCTGATTTTTTGGGTATTTTTAATGATTAAATAAATTCGAAAAATATTAAAAAAATACCAAAAAATATTTTTTGTTCAAAATTGGTTCCTAAGGCCAAGCTAAGGCTTCCAAAGTTGATTTTGTGATTTTATGACTTTTTTTATATTTTTAATTAATTTTAAAGAATAAAAATCACAATGATAGATGGTCAAAAATCAGGTGTCAACAAGCAGGTTCTTGATATGAGGTGTCAATCCCTTTTGTAGCTAAATTCCCCCCCTCAGTTTATGCTTTAGGAAAAACTTGAGAGGGAAACACTTCAGTGAGAAAGACATCAGATGTTGCAGGCAAGGGCTCCCCCTGAGTTAGAGCCTTCTTCCCTTTAGCTCGTAACCTGGGTACATATTCTACATCTTCATCAATGTCCATTGGTATGGATTGAGCACTCGAGAGTTGATCTTCTCGTGCAATAGCCGAAGCCAAGCTTGTAGCAGCTTTGTGAATTGTTTGTCTTGTAGAGGGTATAGAATAAGCCTCAATGTCATCTGGCTCTTTCTCCTGCTCTTTTGAGGCCAACTTAGCTAGGACTTGTGCTAGCAACTGCTCATGATCAAAATTGACAAGGGTATTGTCATACTCTATTTCATCTTCAATTTTGGCAGCATGCTCCTCATTCCACATTGTGAGGAATTATCCCCCAGTCAGATCACAAGGATACACAACCTTTTCTTTTGGTTGTGTTTCTGTTTCATCTCCTCCTTCCTCATTCCTTTCAGCACTGTGATCCCCAGATTCACCTTGTTCATCTGATCCACCTCGAGATTGTGTAGCTTCAGAGTCATACTCCCCTGTTCCTTCTTCAATTGCCTCTGAGTCCTTATCAGTTGAGCTATCTTTTTGTTGTCCCCTGACAGTCATAACTTTTCTCCTCTTTGAAGATTTCTGCTTGGACTCATCCTCGAAATCCACAATGACTGGTTCATTGTTCTTTGTCCTCCATCCAGTAGGAGTCATCTTGTATCCCATCTTTGTCACCATAGTTTCACTAGCAGTCATCAGATGGATATCTTGTTTGACAAGAGAGCCCAGACCTCCGATCTTGAAATGATCCAATATTCTGTAGATCAAAGCTGCATAAGGTAGTTGTCCCTTTGGCTTGAGAACAGACTTGTACATGTGTAATAGGACTGTGTCAGCAAAAGAAATCCTCTTTCCTGTCAAGATGCCCCACAACAGTTTTGCCTCACACTTCGAGATATCTGTCTTTGAGGCTGCCTTGGGTCTAAGACATTCAATGATCACCTTGTGCATCATGATGTGTTTTAAGGGAAAGTCACTGTAGGCAATATGCGACTTCGATTCCCTTGAGAAGCTTGATTTGCCAGTTAGGAAGCAAAAGGCTTCTTCTGCAGTGACATCTAGAGGTTTGAAATCTCTCTTTCTGGTTCCCATGATAGATGCCAATTCATCAACAGTCAAAATATACTGCTTTCTTTTCATCGTGAAAGCCAAAGAGTTGAAGTTGACAAACTGAAGATTTGAGTAGAAGTAGGCTACCATATCAGGAAAGGTGTAGCCCCTATGCGTTATGAATTGATCTATCTTCACCTTTTGTAGATGCTTCCTCAGATAAATGCCGTTACTATCAAAGTACTTTAACTCAAATACCCTATGAGGTATAACACCTCGCTGTTTCATGAATTCAAACTTGTCTTTGTGAGCCTGATTCTGGAACATGAGATCAGGAAAGCTTTTATCCAGATTAAACCCGATATTCTTCACAAAATCATTGAACAGAATGTCATCATCATCTTCAACCTTTGCCCTAGTTCCGCCAGGTCTTATAGGGGATGGTTTTCTTGACTTCGAACTAGGCTCTGCCATTTTCGCTTTTCCTTTTCTAGATGCCGATTCAGGTTCTTCTACAGCAATTGGATCAACTATTTTTCCAGGTAAACTGATAAACTCGAGCAGTTCACCTTCACTTTCGAACTGATGAGCATTTAGCAATCTTCTAAGTTCATTGCTAGAATCCCCTACTGCCTTAATACTATCGTACATTGACTTAATAGAATGTGCCATTGCTTCTTTTCCTTCAAAAGCAGATAGAGACAAACCTTTTGCCAATTGGAATGCCTCATGCTGTTCGTTGATTTGGGTTTCCGTAGGTTCGGCGCTCCTTGCAGTTGAGGCGGAAAACTTTCTCTTCAACTGAGGAGTCTTCTTCGAGTCAGAGGCTGATTTTGGAGCCATTGATACGTAGAAAGTTTGAAACTTTGGATGAAAGAGTGTTGTTTTGAGGAAGAAATCGAGAGCGAGAGATCTTGAATACAATTTTAGGGTTTCGAATTGAGAGAGATTTGAAAGTGAGAGAACAGAGGTGACGGTTCGGTGTTTTATAAAAGAGTCGGTTATTTTTGGAAATAAAATCAATAAAAGAAAATTATTATCTTCTAAAAAGAAATAAAAGAATTTCTTTAACAAATCAATTAATCACTGTCAATCAGATATTTGGAGATATATATTCATATGAGAAACTTACCTTAAAGAGAATTTTAAGAGTTAACTGACCTTGATTTATGAACTTTTCAAAAAGATGTGAATTTCTTCTTACGCGCCTTTTAGCGTTCCTTCTGACGCTCCTTCTGACGTTCCTTCTGACGCTCCTTCTAATGCTCCTTCTGACGCTCCTTTTGACGTTCCTTCTGATGCTCCTTCTGACGTTCCTTCTAATGCTCCTTCTGACGCTCCTTCTGGCGTTCCTTCTGACGCTCCTTCTGACGTTCCTTCTTATGCTCCTTCCGACGTTCCTTCTGATGCTCCTTCTGACGTTCCTTCTAATGCTCCTTATGACGCTCCTTCTGGCATTCCTTCTGACGCTCATTCTGACGTTCCTTCTGACATTCCTTCTGACTCTCCATGTTCTAAAATATACTTAAGAAGAAGGGTTAATGATGGATAATTCATTTCTAATAAAATTAAAAGTCTGCTTATCCAATGGTTTAGTGAAAATATCTGCAAGTTGATTTTTCGTATCAATGTATTGAATGTTAACATCACCGTTCTGAACATGATCACGTATGAAGTGATGATTAATTTGTCTTTATGAATTAGGAGCGTATGATTGGTTGGCTTTCTATACCACCAGAGTCATATATTTAAGCTTCCCATTTAGGCATTTTTAAATCTCTGCATTTGGCGGTCAGAATAAAATTTTATCCTATCCTACGTGATAAAATGGGATACAAGGAGGATATATCATGGATAAAATTATCTCATGGAGATGACATAAAGGTGGATAGGATTTCTTATGTTTATGGTATAAAAGCTATTTTTTTTTTCGAATAACAAAATTCTTCAATAATAAAATTAAAATAATTATTAAATATGAAGTATATTTGAATTCCAGGAAAATAAAAAAATGATTTTTTATCTATTCCTATATGTGTTAATAAATTTTAGCTTCTTTCTACATTATAAAATATATTTTGTCCACATACGTATATAACAAACTTCATATCTATGTCATTACACAATTTATGTATGATAGTATAGTTTATTGTTTAGTTAAATTTTTAACAAAAAAATAATGTTTCAGAAAGAAAATAATGAAAAAAAAATAAAAATAAAAAATAAGTAAATAAAAATGAAGTAGAAGAAGCTAGATTTTAAATGAATAAATTCGAACTTTAAAATAATCTTTCTAATTCTTGAAGAATAAGGGACAATGGAGTTTGTAAAAAAAAAAAAACGTAGAATCTTCATCCCCATCTCCAATGTGTCACTAGTTCATGTTAAAATTTCATCAATCATTTGTGGTTTATTAGTTCACATTAAAACTCCATGAAAACGGCAAGAGAGTTGAGACTTCTTCTCTTTTATAGTTTTCTAGTTCACGTCAAAGGTCTATGTGTCACTCCCTGACTCTCGAGTATGCGACATCCCTACCTTAACACCCAAAGGTCATGAAGGATAGCGTCCCAAGCTCGCTATCTACCTATAATCGTAATGCACATGCGGAACGTGCCAAACTCCCAAACAACAAGATCAGCATGGGATATGACAACAGGAACATTCATTCATTCAATTCACCAAAGACAACATCAACCCTTAATTCAAAAGCATATACTAATTAACCCTATAGAGCTAACAACATACAACCTCATTCTTCGGGGCGGCTCTCTACGACCTCAAAAGAGACAATGGTCGGTAGGATTGACTCCATATCTACTCCAAAGGGCTACTCCAAAACGTTACGCCTCAGCATCCACGAGGCTCTGTCACTTGTGTCCTGAAAATGTTATCCTACGACGGGGTGAGAAATAAATCTCAGTGAAGTCAACGCCTAAGCTCGGTTAGGACGTTGATTCACCCAAGATATCATCCCAAACAGACATGTCATATCGACCAATACAGACATCCAACCACATGCAACTTACCCGTCAAGAAGACGCACGAAATGCGATGTAGACACGACATGACACTCAAATAGTCCAATCAAGGCAAGCATCACATCAATTGACATACATGACGTCACAGGTAGTCCATTTATTATGAGATATGGCATGTCAGCGCAGGGCATGTCAGCTCGAGAATAAGGCATGTCAGCTCGGCATACTGGTCAGTTGGTGCCTAATACCTTGGTCAATTGGTACTCTTTTGCCGGCGCCAGGCATCGTCCCTTACTTCCGGCAACTGCTTCTAGTAGTCCGCGTGGTTCCGATCGTCTCGGTATGGAACTACCAGGAATCCCTTTCTAGGGATTCGTTCCGTCACAAGCTGCAACCGGCATCCATCAAACTGACATCACAGAATGACGTGCTTCCAACATATCGTATTTTTCGATCGTCACGGTACAATCTTGTCAGGAATATCATTATCCCATCATATGACCACACATGACACCCGACAATCAATCAACTTTATCATCTTTGATTTAGGCTGGATGTTCATACATATGTGCTCAAAGACTCGGCCTAATGCCGTTTGATGTAACTAGCAATATCTCCTAGAGGGGGGTGAATAGGAGATTCTGAACTTGATTGAAATTTCTTGCGGAATGAATAAAGTTCAGTGTACGATTAGGAACAAAAGCAGTATAATAGTGTGTAGAAAATCTAAACACAAAGGTAAGAGTTTAGAGAAGAGGATATTGCACACGATATTTATAGTGGTTCGGCTTAGATCAAGCCTACGTCCACTCTCCCACGATGACAGCCGATTGGCTGGATTTCATTATGAAGAATCAAGAAGATTACAATCAATCAAGTGTTTTGTTTCCTTCTCACACAGATTTTCACAGTGAAGGATTTTGAGTACTCAGAATACTCTCTTAGATGAAACTCAAATTATTCTTGCACTTTGGATTGTTGTTCGCTCTCTTCCGCTCTAGTCAAACATTATTCTTCTTTTATACTCCCCTGCTTCCGAACTAGCCGTTGGATTCCAACCAAGGGATCGCTCTTCAATCCTTGATTGGACGTCATCAATCGTGATTGAACGAGACTGTATCTTCAGAAGATATGTAGACCGTTGGGTAAGACATTGAACCCTTCTGATTCAGTCGCCCATACAACTGAATCTCCAGCTTCCATAAGTGTGATAAGTTTGAGTTGATTCCCGAGGATATATTCCTTAGAAGATGATATCCTATTATAGAAAGTCCCTTAATTGACAAGATGGGATATCAGGATAATTGAATATCACTTGCCTTGATCGGAAACCTGCCATACGTGGGTCTTCGTGTTTTGTAAAATGCAGGAACTGATCTTTCTTCAGATTCGTCTAAGAGAAATTTGATCAGTTGGCATGGAATGGTAATACGGAGATGTGATGTGATCCATCCGTCACTGTTTGGATCGTCAGGAGCACTTCCATCTGACCCTCGGTCAGAAGCGCTTTCATCTGATCCTTCGTCAGAAGCACTTCCATCTGACCCTTCGTCAGAAGCACTTCCATCTGACCCTTCGCTAGAAGCACTTCCATCTAACCCTCAGTCAGCGCGACAGAATTGGAATCACTCAACCTGCTGCTTACACATTCTTCCTGCATCACATTTCATTAAACAATATCTTTTGAAGGTTTTGTCAGAATCAAAATATAGGAGAATTTCCACAACAAGCTCCCCCTTTTTTATGGTGACAAAACTTCTCTAGTTGCAAATTTAAAGGAAAATTTAACCAGTGATAATATAATTAAAGTGAGTAGCCATCACATTTGCTCCTACAGGTAATCATCATTAGAGATTCTGTAATGAAAGTGTTCTCATAGGAGAGCATGATCAGAGTAAGATTATCCTGCAATAATCATGCACGAAACTAAACTTCTTAGTAGATTGTCCTGCAAAACGGTAGATTAGGTCTTCTCCTCATTTCCTCTAAATTGAAATATAATTAGAGATAATCTATTGAGACTGCATAAAAGTTCTTAGTAGATTGTCCTGCAAAACGGTAGATTAGGTCTTCTCCTCCTTTCCTCTAAATTGAAATATAATTAGAGATAATCTATTGAGACTGCATAAAAGTAATTTCAACTTCTCCCCCTTTTTGTCAACATCAGAAAGAAATATGTATAAAAAAATTGCTTGAAATAATGACGCGTTCTAGAAAATGAAAAAGGAAAAAAAGTAGGTGAGTTTTTAAGAAGAGGGATGATCTTCAAGCTCAATATCAGCCTCCCATTGGGAAGGTCCTGCAAAGCTTCTTCCCATCATCTGAGCATGGTCTCTAACAGCTTGAGAAGAGGGCATGTTTGAAGCTGTTTTGTCCGTTCTGACCAGTGTGTATGTAGGCAGGTTGGCTATCTCATCACAAAACATTCTCCCATAGAGATCAATGGACTTTTCCAGCTTAGTCAACTGACTAGTCAAACCCTGCAGCTTCCTATCTGTCGTCTGTTCAAAAGCCTGCATTTGCTGATCAAATTTTGTTTCCATGGCAACCATCGTCTGAAGAAGAGTATTTTGGAAATTTTCAAAAAGCACTTGAAGTTCCACTTGTGGTTGTGAAGGTGCAGGTTTGTGAGTCTCCCCCTCAATTTGTGCCTTGGTGAAAACTTGAGAGGCTTGGACTTCAGTGAGAAAACCATCTGATGTAACATGCACAGGCTCTTTCTCCTCATGATTTATAGCCCGTTTCCCTTTTGTGTTTGAGCTTGGCACGGAGACTATTTCTTCATCAATGTCCATTGGAATGGACTGTGCACTGGACAGTTGATCTTCTCGTACAAATGCTGAAGCTAGACTTGCAGCATCTTTATGAAGAGTTCCTCTGGTGGAAGAGACAGAGTAAGCTCCAATGTCATCTTGTTCTTCCTCCTGTTCTTCCCAACGTTGCTAGAACTTGTGCTAGTAGTTGCTCATGATCACAGTTGACATTTGTGATGTTATACTCTGTGTCATCTTCAATTCGTGCAGCTTGCTCCTCATCCCACATTGTGAGGAATTCTTCCTCAGTCAGATCACAGGGATACACAACTTTTTCTTGTGGTTGTATTCCTGTTTCATCTCCTTCTTCCTCATCTCCTTCAGCACTTTGATTTTCGGACTTACCATCTGCATCTGATCCACTTGGAGATTAAGTGGCTTCAGAATCATATTTCCCTGTTTCTTCCTCACTTGCTTCTGAGTCCTTATCATTAGGACTGTCTGATTGTTGTCCCTTAACATCCATGACTTTTCTCTTCTTTGGAGATTTCTGCTTGGACTCTTCCTCGAAGTCCACAATAACTGGTTCATTGTTCTTTGTTCTCCATCCAGCAGGGGTCATCTTGTACCCCATCTTTGTTACCATAGTTTCTCCAGCAGTCATTAGAGGAATTTCTTGCTCGACAAAGGCACCTAGACCATCAATCTTAAAAAAGTTGATTATTTTGAATATCAAGGCGGCATAAGGAAGTTGGCCCTTTGGCTTGAGAGATGATCTGTACATGTGCAATAGGACTGTATGAGCAAGGGAAATCCTCTATCCTGTCAAGATTCCCCATAACAGCTTTGCCTCGTACTTTGATATATCTGTCTTTGATGCTGCCTTGGGTCTGAGACATTCGATGATCACTTTGTGCATCATGATATGTTTCAGGGGAAAGTCTGTGTAGGCAATGTGTGACTTGGATTCCCTTGAGAAACTCGATTTGCCAGTTAGGAAGCAGAAAGCTTCACCTGCAGTGATATCTAAGGGTTCGAAATCTCCCTTTCTGGTTCCCATGATTGCAGCCAATTCATCAACAGTCAGAAAATACTGCTTTCTTTTGACAGTGAAAGCCAGAGAGTTGAAGTTGACAAACTGAAGATTTGAATAGAAGTAAGCTACCAAATCAGGAAAAGTGTAGCCTCTCCTAGTTACAAACTGATCTATCTTCACTTTTTCTAGATGCTTCCTCAGATAGATGCCATTACTGTCAAAGTATTGTAACTCAAATACCCTTTGAGGTATAATACCTCTCTGTTTCATTGCTTCAAACCTTTTTTTGTGAGCCTGATTCTGGAACAGGGGATCAGGAAAGCTTTTATCCAAATTAAACCCTATATTTTTCACAAAGTCATTGAACAGAATGTCATCATCATCTTCCACCTTTGCCTTCGTACCGCCAGGTCTAATTAGGGATCGTCTTCGTTTCGAACTTGTCTCTGCCACTTTCTCCTTTCCTTTTCTAGAGACAGATGCGGGTTTTTCTACAGCAAGTGGTTCAACGATTTTTCCAGGCAAGCTAAGAAACTCCAAAAGTTCGCCCTCACTATCGAAATGGTGAGTGTTCAGCAGTTTTCTAAGTTTGTTGCCAAAATCTCATGCGGCCTTGATCCTATCATACATTGGCTTAATAGAATGAGCCATAGATTCTTTTCCTTCAAAGGCAGACAGAGACAGACCTTTTGTCAGGCGGAGTGCTTCTCGCTGTTTGTTGATTTGGGTTTCTGTGAGTTCCGCGCCGCTTGCAGTTGAGGCGGAGAACTTCCTCTTCGACTAAGGCGTCTTCTTTGGGTCAGAGGTTGATTTTGGAGCCATTGATGCATAGAAAGTTTGAAACTTTGAGTGAAAGAGTGTTGCTTTGAGGAGGAAATCGAGAGCGAAAGATTTTCAACACGGTTTTAGGGTTTTGATTTGAGAGAATTTTGAAAGTGATAGAACAGAGGTGACGGTTCAGCGTTTTTATAAAAGAGGCGGTTATTTTTGGAAACACAAAAGAGAATTTTGATTTAAAAAGAAAAAAAAATTCACGGTCAATCAAATATTAGGAGATATCTATTCATATGAGGAACTTACCTAAAATATAGCTTTTAGAGATAACTGAGCTTTTTTTTAAAAGAAAGTGTGAATTTTTCCTTACGCGCCTTTTTGACGTCCCTTCTGATGCTCCTTCTGATGCTTCTACTGACGCTCCTTCTAACGTTCCTTCTGACTCTCCTTTTGACGTTCCTTCTGACTCTCCTTCTGACGTTCCTTCTGACTCTTCTTCTGGTGCTTCTTCTGACTCTCCTTCTGACGTTCCTTCTGACTCTCCTTCTGACGCTCCTTCTGACTCTCCTTCTGACGTACCATGTTCTAAGGTATACTTAAAAAGGAAGGTTAATAATGGATAATTCATTTCTGATAAAATTAAAACTCTGTTTATCAAGTGGTTTAGTGAAAATATCTGCAAGTTGATTTTTTGTATCAATGTATTGAATGTTGACATCACGGTTTTGAACATGATCACGTATGAAGTGATGTTTGATCTCAATATGCTTTGTTCTTGAGTGAAGTACATGATTCTTTGTGAGATTTATGGCACTTGTGTTGTCACATAGGATTTCCACAGTTGATTCTTCAACACCATAGTCTTTAAGCTGCTGTTTTAGCCAAAGTATTTGAGTGCAGCAACTTCCAAGAGATACATATTCTGCTTCAGCTGTACTGAGTGCCATTGTATTTTGCTTCTTTGAATACCATGAGACAAGCATGTTTCCCATGAGCTGACAGGTTCCAGATGTACTTTTTCTATCAATTTTGCAACCTGCAAGATCTGCATCTGAATATCCCTTTAGTATAAAATCAGAAGATTTAGAATACCACAAACCATAGTTGGGATAAGTCCCTATGTATTTGATTATTCTCTTGACTGCTGATAGGTGTGATTCTCTTGGACTTGACTGAAATCTTGTACATAAGCGGACACTGTATAGTATGTCGGGTCTTGAAGCTGTGAGATAGAGTAATGATCCAATCATACTCCGATATAGTTTGGGATCGACTTCCATTCCATCTTCATTTTTATCTAATTTGGAAGAGTGAGACATAGGAGTTTCTGTCTTCTTGCCATTCTCCATACCAAACTTCTTCACTATTTCCAATGCATACTTCTCTTAAAATATGAAGGTTCCTTTCTGAGATTGATGAATTTGAAGACCAAGAAAGAACCGTAATTCTCCCATCATACTCATCTCAAATTCATCCTGCATTGTTTTAGAGAATTTCTTGCAGAGAAGTTCATTAGAGGAGCCGAATATAATATCATCAACATAAATTTGAACTAAAATGATATATTTACCTTTTCTTTGAATAAAAAGAGTGGTGTCTACATTACCTTTAGTGAAGCTGTGTTGAGATAAAAAGTTACTTAACCTTTCATACCAGGCGCGGGATGCTTGTTTCAATCCATAGAGTGCCTTTTTTAAGACATATACCAGATCCTTTTCTTTAGGTTCTTCGAAGCCAGGAGGTTGTTCAACATATACCTCTTCTTTGATGTAGCCGTTTAGGAATGCACTTTTCACGTCCATCTGAAAAAGTTTGAAGTCATTGTAACAAGCATAAGCAAGAAGTAGCCTAATGGCTTCTAACCTGGCAACCGGTGCGTAGGTTTCATCATAGTCTATTCCTTCTTCTTGAGAATATCCTTTTGCTACAAGTCTTGCTTTGTTTCTCACAACTTTTCCTTTGTCATCAAGTTTGTTTCTGAATACCCATTTTGTTCCAATTACTGGACGATTTTTGGGACGATTGACTAGTTCCCAAACATTGTTGACTTTGAACTGATGTAGCTCTTCCTGCATTGCATTTATCCAGTTTTCATCTGCTAATGCATCTTCAATCCTTTTTTGCTCCAATTCAGATACCAAGGCGATGTTGCTCATTGCTTGCTTGAACTTGGATCTTGTTTTTACGCCATCATTTATGCTGCCTATGATAAGTTCCTTTGGATGACTTGACTTATGCTTCCAGTTTTTGTCAAGGCCATCATTTGAGGATATTGTGGATTCATTCTGATCATCTTCTGGTCTTTCTTCAGCTGAGGAAGTTTCCTTCTGAACATTCTCCGAACTCGTATTCACATCTGATTCTGCTGGTGAGTTCGTGACTTGATGAAGTGTATGCATTTGAATGGATTCAGGTTCATCATCCTGGTTGCTTTCATCGAACTTGATGTTTACTGATTCCTCAACAATACGAGTGTTCTTGTTGTAGACTCTGTAGGCTTTGCTTGTTGTTGAATATCCCAAGAAAATTCCTTGATCTGATCTTTCATCAAACTTTCCAACTTGATCATTAGCATTCTTTAGAATAAAGCATTTGCAACCGAATACATGAAGGTATGCAACATCATGCTTTCTTTCTTTGAAAAATTCATAGGGATTTTTCTCAGAAAAAGGTCTGAGGGAAATTCGATTTAAGATATAGCATGTTGTTGAAACGGCCTCAGCCCAAAAGTTAGAGGCAATTTTACTTTCTATAAGAAGAGTTCTGGCCATTTCTTGCAACGATCTGTTTTTCCTTTCTACAACCCCATTTTGTTGTAGAGTATAAGGTACAGAGAAGTTATGCTGAATTCCGAACTTAGTGCAAAAATCTGAGAAACTTTGATTCTCAAACTCTCCCCCATGATCCGTTCTCAAACTGGAAATAGTGTAACCCTTTTAATTTTGAATTCTTTTAGCAAATTTTGAGAAGGATATGAAAGCTTCGTTTTTGTGAGCAAGAAATGAAACCCATGTAAATCTAGAGAAGTCATCAACTATGACAAGGCAATATTTCTTATCTCCAATGCTTAGAGTTCTATTAGGTCCGAAGATGTCCATATGAAGTAGCTGCAGACAACGCTTAGTGGAAACTTGATTTAAGGATTTAAAAGAACTTCTTACCTGCTTACCCAGTGTGCATGCATGACATAGTCCACTTTTCTCAAATTTTGTTTGAGGTAGTCCTCGAACAAGTCCCTTCTTGGAAAGCTTTGAAATATGTTTTACACTAATATGACCTAACTTTCTGTGCCAAAGATCAGATTCATCCTTAACAGAAATAAGACATTTAGCATGTTCACAGTCAGCATTAATATCTAAAAGATAAATGTTCCCATGCCTTCGTCCCGTGAAGGATTGCTTCTTATCCTTGCTCATACCTGTGCATTTTAGATCTTGGAACCGAATATCATATCCAGAGTCACAGAGTTGACTTACAGAAATCAAGTTGTAGATCAATCCTTTGACTAGAGAGACATATTTAACGGTCAGATTTCCAATCTTTACATTTCCTTTCCCGATCAGTTTTCCCTTGTTCTTTCCTCCAAACGACATGCTTCTTCCATCACAATCTGAGAAGGATATAAATACATTTGGATTTCCAGTCATGTGACTTGAACAGCCACTTTCCAGAAACCACTTGTTCTTCCTTCTCTTTGGTACCTGCAATAGATAACCAACTTACTGTTTCTTTGGTACCCATGTTTTCTTGGGTCCTTCTGTGTTAGTATATTTTGACCTTTTAATAGGTCTCCAAATTTTTTTGCAGTAATCCTTAGTATGGCCAGGATCACCACAATTCACACAAGGTTGTCGAATGTAGGATCTAGTAAAATGCTTATGAAAATGATGCTTGTAATCGGAAAACGTTGGTTTTCGAAATTCAGTTTTAAAGATATTTCTTTGGCTACTTTCCTTTTTAAAACCTAACCCAGATCGATCATTGAAGGGTATTTGTTTTGAAATAATGCTATTCAGAGTTACTGAGCTTTGTGAAAACTTTTTTGATATAGTAGAAATTTTTTCTTTCAAGGAAGCATTTTCTTTTGAAACTAAATCATGATTTTCTTTCATCTGGTGAAACTCTTGTTGTAGAAAAACAATTTTTTCTTCTTGGGACAAATTCTGTTGTTTTAAAGAAGCATTTTCCTTTTTCAAACAAGAAACTTTTTCAAGAGCTTCTTTGTAGTTTCTACACAATTCATCAATATATTCAATAACTTCATCAGGGAGTTCAGATGAACATACCTCAGTTTCTGAATCTGAACTTGAGTCTGATTCGGCCATGAGACAGATATTTGCATAATCATTTTCGCTCTCATCAGAATCACTTAAAGTTTCTGCCTTTAGAGCCTTCTTGTACTTCTCATACTTGAGTTTGTCCTTCTTCAAAATTGGGCAGTTCGGTTTGATATGTCCTGCTTTCTTACAGTGGAAGCAAATCACGTCTTTGCTATCTTGTGAGTCGTTGCTTGATATTTTTACATCACTCTTCTTCCAAGGTTTCTTTCCTTTGATGTTTCTGCCTTTCCGAGCCATCTTCCTAAATTTCTTGACCATGAGGGCTAATTCTTCATCATCCCCATCTTCATCATCTGTGTCAGAAAAACATTGATTAATTTGACTTTTTAAGGCAATAGATTTTTTACCTTTCTGTTCTCCCTTTTTGTTTGCTCGTTCTATTTCATAGGATTGCAAAGTGCCGACTAGCTCATCCACCGAGAGTGGTCTAATTATTTGGCATTCTTGAATTGATGGCTTGATGTAATTCCAATCATCTGTGAGTCCACGTAGTATCTTCCTGACTTGCTTTGGTTCGGCAATAGGTGCACCTTGTCTTGCAAGTCCACTTGCCAAAGTCTGAAACCTGTCTATCATATCTGCAATAGATTCATCAGGCTTCATTTCAAATGCTTCATAGTCACTCAGTAAAATACTGAGCTTTGTTTCTTTCACACGATTTGTTCCTTGAAAGGTAACATGAAGTCTATCCCATATTGCCTTAGATGATTCTTCCTCTGAGACACGATTATAAAGAGGAGTAGATAAGGCACAAAAGAGAGCATTGACAGCTTTAGAATCAAGGCCTTTTCTTTTAGCCTTTTCAGCATCAGTCATTTTTGTGACAGTATTTACTCCGTCAGCAGAGGTTGGATTTGTAGTATTTGCAGGAACTATTCCATTTGTAACGACATCCCACATCAGATCATCATAGGCTTTGAAGAACCACTTCATCTTGTTACTCCACATATTGTAATCCTTTCCATCAAAGTATGAAGGCTTGTTGGCAAAGTGCGAATCGCTTGTTCCTGAAGAGTGATTGCTAGACATAGTAGATCGTTAACTCTGAAGTCAATAAACACTTCGTAAAATGATCAACCTGCTTTGATACCAATTGATGTAACTAGCAATATCTCCTAGAGAGGGGTGAATAGGAGATTCTGAACTTGATTGAAATTTCTTGGGGAATGAATAAAGTTCAGTGTACGATTAGGAACAAAAGCAGTATAACAGTGTGCAGAAAATCTAAACACAAAGGTAAGAGTTTAGAGAAGAGGATATTGCACACGATATTTATAGTGGTTCGGCTTAGATCAAGCCTACGTCCACTCTCCCACGATGACAGCCGATTGGCTGGATTTCACTATGAAGAATCATGAAGATTACAATCACTCAAGTGTTTTGTTTCCTTCTCACACAGATTTTCACAGTGAAGGATTTTGAGTACTCAGAATACTCTCTTAGATGAAACTCAAGTTATTCTTGCACTTTGGATTGTTGTTCGCTCTCTTCCGCTCTAGTCAAACATTATTCTTCTTTTATACTCCCCTGCTTCCGAACTAGCCGTTGGATTCCAGCCAAGGGATCGCTCTTCAATCCTTGATTGGACGTCATCAATCGTGATTGAACGAGACTGTATCTTTAGAAGATATGTAGACCGTTGGGTAAGACATTGAACCCTTCTGATTCAGTCACCCATACAACTGAATCTCCAGCTTCCATAAGTGTGATAAGTTTGAGTTGATTCCCGAGGATATATTCCTTAGAAGATGATATCCTATTATAGAAAGTCCCTTAATTGACAAGATGAGATATCAGGATAATTGAATATCACTTGCCTTGATCAAAAACCTGCCAGACGTGGGTCTTCGTGTTTTGTAAAATGCAGGAACTGATCTTTCTTCAGATTCGTCTAAGAGAAATTTGATCAGTTGGCATGAAATGGTAATATGGAGATTTGATGTGATCCATCCGTCACTGTTTGGATCGTCAGGAGCACTTCCATCTGACCCTCGGTCAGAAGCGCTTTATCTGATCCTTCGTCAGAAGCACTTCCATCTAACCCTTAGTCAGAAGCACTTCCATCTGACCCTTCGTCAGAAGTACTTCCATCTGACCCTTCGCCAGAAGCACTTCTATCTGACCCTCAGTCAGCGCGACAGAATTGGAATCACTCAACCTGCTGCTTACACATTCTTCCTGCATCACATTTCATTAAACAATATCTTTTGAAGGTTTTGTCAGAATCAAAATATAGGAGAATTTTCACAACACCGTTTTCATGCTAAATCTTGCAGTTTGAGTTCACACAGGTCATATGAATGCACAACCTCTTAACTAGGCTTGCGCCCGACATGGACGACGAAATACTTAGAAATTCAATCATGTCACATCACAATCAATCAACTGCACTCAGTCAAGAAGTCAAAATACAATCGATTAACCAATTCAATTAATCAAATGGCATTGATTAATCCCAATTTCATTAAATTATATATCAATCGCTTGGTTCTGAACTATCGTTCGCTCGCGATCAAACAACGGCAATCGATGTCCAATCAGTCAATCAATCAATTCTAACCACCAACTAGCCACATATGACCTAACTAAATCGACTAACTTAATTAATCGTGGCCATTTACCCTAAATTCGGTTTCTATCTAAACCGACCACGATTATTCTAACTAAGTATCCTAATCAACTAATTAACTAATCATAGGCGTAATTAGAGCCCTAAACAAGGATCAGGGGTTAATTCACCCCTAATCAAGCTCGGGCAGTCACGGCGACGACGGCACGGACGGCGACAATCTTTGGCGACGACGACGGCGGCGAACCATGAAACTCATGGCCAACTCGGGTTTCTCGGCTATTTCAACGACGACACTACCCGGCAGCAGCTAGGACACGTCATGGAGGTCCGGCAAAAAGTCGACGGCTGCGGCGGCGGAGCTTTGACGACCGGCGGTTCAGCTGCAAACAGGGTTGGTCAACAGTTGAAAAACATGGGGAAGCGATTATTTCGATAGGGATCTCGGCCTCACGGGCCGAGGCGAGGCCGAGAAGGGCCGGGGGACTCACCAACAGGTCGAGAACAATCTTCGGGAAGGGGCGGAGGGCGGTGGCTGGTGGCCGGAGGCGAGGATGAAGCCACGGGCAAAGAGGGAAAAATAGGGCAAGGTCGTGGGTCCGAAACAGGGGAGGGTTCGGCCGGGCTGAGTCGGGCTTTATGGACGACGATCAACTCTCTACAGCTTCGAGGAATGGCGAGGGGTCGATGGGGCTTGCTGGGGTCGATCGGTGAGTGGCGAAGGGAGGCGTAAGGCGAGCTGAGGAGGTCGAAGCAGTCGCGGCTCTAAAACAGAGTACCAAACAGATCTACGGTTCGCAAGGCTCTCGCGACGGCTCGACAGTGGCTGACGACGATCGAAGGGGAAGCTGAGGGATGAAGGAATGATAGAGGTGTGGAGGATGGTGGTCGGGAGCGATCGCAAGAGTCAGCGTAGCTCGGACAGGCCATGTACACCGAAACAGGGTAGTGAGGGTGATAGGCTGCCCTGAGGCTCTTCGGCGGCGAACGGCGGTGGGAACGATGGTGGTGGGTCGGCGACGAAGCTGGGGTGAGGTGGTGGTGGTCAGCCGGGGCTGGTGGCGCGCACGAGAGTAATAAACGAAGGAGGATGAGGAGTCGGCTAGGGGGCTCCCACAAGAGAGAACAAAAAGAGCGCGAGGGAGGATGTGGTCCATGGCTGAACAGGAAGAGAGAGGGAGAGAGAGAGAGAGAGAGAGAAAAAGGTAGGTGGGACTTTGACTAGCATGTGAGATTTTGACAAGATGGGGCCCACATGTCAAATCCCATTTGAATTTTTCGTCTTGTAGTGAATAATATCCAAGGGTAAAATGGTCATTTGGCATTTTAGGACTGAACGAAATTTTGGGTACTGGACGAAATGCATTTTGGTCAATTTTTATTGGCTAGGTTCGGGCGCGAGGATTTGAATCCTAATTCACAGGGACTAAGAATACAAAGCCTAATCTAATCGACAGACAATTTCAAGGATCATCCAAATTCCGTCTCTTAATTCCTTACGGTCCAAAATTCATATTGACTGAAATTCAATTTCATTCCTTTTATCGAATTCAGATGATTTACAAAAGGCGAATTTTCAGGGCGTCACAACTCTCCCCACCTTCGGCAATTTGGTCCCCGAATTACAGTACAGCCAGAACTACTCAAAAAGAAAAGGGTAACTACTCTTCATCACTTCTTCGTTCTCCCAAGTAGCTCCTTCGGTCTCATGGTGTTGCCAAACCACCTTAACCAATGGGATTGTCTTGTTCCGAAGCACTTGCTCTTTTCTGTCCACAATCCTGACTAGACGTTCCACCTACAATGCTTGCTCATCCACTTCAACCACCTCATAACTTAGCACATGAGCGGGGTCCGGCTCATACTTTCTCAACATCGACACGTGGAAGAAGTTATGCACTTGATCAAGTCTCGACGACAACGTAAGATGGTACGCTAGATTTCCAATCCGCTCCAGGATCTCGAACAACCCGACATACCTAGGGCTAAGTTTTCCTTTCCTGCTAAAATGAGATGTCTCTCTCATAGGCAACACCTTCATAAAGACATGATCGCCCACCTGAAATTCCAAAGGCTTGCGCCTTCTATCGGCATAGCTTTTCTAGCCACTCTAGGCAGTCTTTAGCCTATCTCTGATCAACTTTAACTGCCTCCATTGATTGCTCCACTAACTTAGGGCCGGTGATCTTCCTTTCACCAACTTCATCCCAACAAATAGGTGTCCTGCACGCTCTATCATACAATGCCTCGAAAGGCGCCATCTTAATGCTCTGCTAATAATTGTTATTGTAGGTAAATTCCACCAAATGCAACTGTTCCCCCCAGCTACCTTTAAAATCCAAAACACATGCCCTCAACATGTCCTCCAAAGTCTGAATTGTCCTTTCAGATTGGTCATCTGTCTGTGAGTGATAGGACGTACTAAACTGTAGCTTTGTTCCAAACACAGTCTGCAAACTTTTCTAGAATGTGGCAGTGAACTTGGGATCGCAATCTGATGTGATCGTCACTGGCACTCCATGCAACCTCACGATGTGCCTTACATACAAATCCGCATATTTATCTAAGGCAAAGTCTTTTCTCACTGGAATAAAATGCGCTGACTTCGTCAATCTATCAACCACAACCCAGATTGAATCATGTCCTCTCTGACTCCTTGGCAATCCCATCACAAAATCCATCGTGATATGCTCCTATTTCCATTCTGAAATTTCCAAAGGCTACAGCAATCCTCCAGGCTTACAGTGCTGCGCCTTGACCTGCTGACAGGTCAAACACTTAGCCACATGCTTGGCTATATCTGCTTTCATGTCGTTCCACTAGTAATGCTGTTTCAGATTCTAATACATCTTTGTACTTTCAGGATGGATACTATAGCTGCTACGATGTGCTTCCGATAAAATCTCCTCCCTTAAACCTTCATCAGTAGGCACAACTAAATGTCTTATGAACTTCAATATCCCATCCTCGGCCACTTAGAAGTCGACTCTTCACTTAGCTGAGTCCTCTTGAAGTATCTTTTGAATGACAAGGTCCGCCAACTGCAACGTCTTAATCCTCGCCTACACTTCCAGCTCAATCCGTAGTGTAGCCACAAGACTCGACAGACGACTTACCTCCAACTTAAAGTCCGAGTCTCTCACTTGCTCCAGCAAACGCCATTCATGCACTTGTAATTGAGCAATCACTGATTTTCTACTCAAGGCGTCTGCAATCTTATTCGCCTTACTCGGATGATATAGGATCCCTCAGTCATAATCATTAAGCAACTCTATCCATCGGTGTTGCCTTATGTTCAACTCCTTTTGAGAGAACAGATACTTCAGACTCTGGTGATCAGTATACACCTGAAAACTTTCTCCGATCAAGTAATGCTCCAGACTTTCAAAGCAAACACGACAGCTGCTAATTCTAGGTCGTACATCAGATAGTTCAACTCATTCGGTCTCAATTGACGAGAAGCATATGCTACTACCCTACCATGCTGCATCAAGACACAACCAAGTCCTCTAAGAGAAGCATCGCTATAGATTTCAATCCTCCAGGACCAGATGGAATTGTCAGAACATGAGGAGTAGTCAGCCTATGCTTAAGCTCTTGAAAACTACCTCGCACTTGTCCATCCATTCAAACTTCGTGTCCTTCTTCAGCAGCTTGGTCAAAGGCGAGGCAATAGCTGAGAACTTCTCCACGAAACACCTCTAATAGTCTGCCAATCCTAAGAAGCTTCTAATCTCAGTCATGGTCGTCGATCTCGGCCAATCCATAACTGCTTCAATCTTGGTCAGATCCACAACAATACCTTCACTAGAAACTACATGGCCTAGAAATGCCTCGCGAGCTAGCCAAACACGCACTTGCTGAACTTGGCATATAGCTGATGCACTCTAGGAGTTTCTAACACAATCCTCAAGTGTTGTTCGTGATCCTCTGGGCTCTTCGAGTACACCAAGATATCGTCTATGAATACTATTACGAAGCGATCCAAGAACTCCTTGAATACCCTATTCATTAGGTCCATGAAAGAAGCATGGGCATTTGTGAGACCGAATGGCATCGTAGTGAACTCATAGTGTCCATAACGCACCTTGAATGCCGTTTTCGGTATATCTTCTTTCCTAATCCTCAACTGATGATAACCCGTCCGTAGATCAATCTTGGAAAATACCAACGCTACCTGCAACTGATCGAAAAGATCGTTAATTCTCGGCAGTGGATACTTATTCTTGATCTTCACTTGATTCAGCTGCCTATAGTCGATGCACAACCGCAACTATCCATCATTTTTCCTTACAAAAAACACAGGCGCTCCCCAAGACGATGCACTAGGGCGAATAAACCCTTTATCCAACAACTCCTGCATTTGAACCTTGAGCTCCTTCAGTTTCGACAAGGCCATCCTATACGGCGCCTTAAAGATCGACTCCGTCCCAGGAACTAACTCTATCACAAACTCAATTTCCCTTTCTAGTGGCGAGCTAGGTATCTCCTGAGGGAAAACGTCTGGGAATTCATGCACTACTGAAATATCGTGCAACTTAGGTTCCCCAACAGACGTGTCAACCAGTGCAGCCAAATAACCCTGGCATCCTTTCTCCAACAGTCGGGTTGCCTCTAATGACGAGATTACTACAGTTGAGGTTCCTCCTCAATTTCCCACAAACTCATAACTAACCCCATCCAACGGGCTAAACTTTATCACCTTACGAAAGCAATTCATTATGGCCCTTTGCTTTGTCAGTCAATCCATACCCACAATTAGATTAAAATCATACATCTCCAGCACAATCAGATCTATCTTACTTTCATGACTATATATAACAAGTCTACACTTAGGACAGCCTACTGCAGCTACCACATTATCCTTTAAAGGTGTAGACACCTTGAAAACAACATCTAATGGCACCAAATTCACTTCAAACAACTTAACAAATTGATCCGCAACAAAAGAATACGTGACGCCCGTATCAAACAAGGCATAAGCTACTTGATTATGCAAGAAGACCGTACCTGTAACGATCGGCGAACCCTTCGCCTCTTCTCGGGTGACAGCAAACACACGTCCTTGCGCCGGCGGTCGGTTCTGAAAGTTTTGTGGCGCATTTCCTCCAGCTTGGCCTCCTTGAGGGCAATCCTTCACTCGGTGACCTTTCTGGCTACAATCAAAACAAGCTCAATCACCATACAGAAACGGAGTAGAACCATGCTTTTGGGAACATAGGCGGCACATGTCATTCTGACGATGTACAGGCTTGCTGATTGCCCCTTTCCGGTTTGATGGAATGTGGTGTTTACCACCCCGTCATTGGCTTCTTGCCTTTCCAAATGTCCTTATTCCAAGGCGTGAACAACGATCTACTTGTAGCATCTTTTTCCTTCATATTTCCCTCAATCAGCTGAGCCCTCTCATAAATGTCATTGTAGTGCTTTAAGTTGAAAGGCACCAAGATATCCTTATGTTCGGCTTCAATCCATCCCGGAATCTCTTAGCCTTATCCAAAGGATCCTCAATCATCCTTAGGGCGTACCACGACAGTTCAGCAAACCTTGCCTCACACTGATCCACAGTTATCTGATCCTGATGCAGACACATGAATTCGTTAACTTTATGTTCTCTGGCACAGTCTGAGAAGTACTTGTTGTTGAAGGCTTCTACAAATGTATTCCACCTCAGGGCTGTACCTTCAGGAAAGATCCGTCCTTTGGAAGCATCCCACCAGCTTCATGCGTTCCCTTTTAGTTGAAAGATGGCTAAGGTGACCTTGTCCTCTTCGGTGCATCTCAGTAACTCAAACACTGTCTCCAATTCCTTAACCAATGAGACAGCTGCCTCAGGATCTCTATCTCCAACAAACTTCGGTGGCATTACCTTGAGGAACTGTTCCACCAGCTTATGCATCGGTCGACCTCTATTCTCATTTCCAGCCACTGGTTTCCTTGGGGTGCCTAAATAGAAGTGGCGACGACAAGAGTACCTTGGTTCCTTTCTTGTCGGTCCAACCTATCTCATAGCGCTCCCAGCGCTTGAAGAACATCAGCCATAGTCGGCTTCTGCCTGGCAGGCTCATCCGCACTAGGTGCTCCTACATCAATAACGATCTCATCCACTAGCCTAACATGCCTCCTCCGGGTTGCTCAGGGAGCTCTTCTGCCATGTCCGCTCATTTCGCAGGTGAGTTACGGAGTCTTGCTCACCCTATAGCAAAACGCGGTCAGAAGGCAACCCAACTACTTAAGACAAAAGTAGCAATCACATGCACAACACTTAAAGTCCTACTAACTATCCCATTTCCCATCACTCCTTATTACTCCATGCTAATGACTAGATGGATCAGGCTGACCTTGCTTTGACACCACCTTGGGCGAGGATGTCACGCCCCGACTTTCGAGCACGCGTCATCCCTACCTTGACAATCCTAGGTCACGAATGATAGCGTTCCAGGCTCGCTATCTACCTATAATCGTAATGCACACGCGGAACGTGCCAAACTCCCAAACAACAAGATCAGCATGGGATAGGACAGCAGGAATATTCATTCAGTCAATTCATCAAAAGACAACTTCAACCCTCAATTCAAAAGCAGACATTAATTAATCCTATAGAGCTAACAACGTACAACTCCATTCTTCGAGGCGGCTCTCTAGCGCCTCAAAAGAGACAATGGTCGGTAGGGTTAACTCCATATCTACTCCGAAGGGCTACTCCAAAAAGCCACGCCTCAGCATCGACGAAGCTCTGTCACTTGTGACCTGAAAATGTTATCCCACGATGGGGTGAGAAATAAATCTCAGTGAAGTCAACGCCTAAGCTCGGTTAGGACGTTGATTCACGCAAGATATCATCCCAAACAGACATGTCATATCGACCAATATAGACATCCAATCACATGCAACTTACCCGCCAAGAAGACGCACGAAATGCGATACAGACACGACATGACAGTCAAACAGCCCAATCATGGCAAGCATCACATCAATTGACATACAAGACGTCACACGTATTCCATTTATTATGAGATGGGGCATGTCAACCCAAGGCATGTTAGCTCGAGAATAGGGCATGTCAGCCTGGCACACTTGTTAGTTGATTTCTAGTACCTTGGTCAATTGATACTCTTCTTGCGACGCAAGGTATCGTCCCTCACTTCCGACGACTGCTTCTAGTAGTCCGTGTAGTTTCGATTGTCACGGCACGAAACTACAAGGAATCCCTTTCCAGGGCTTCGGTCCGCCACAAGCTGCGACCGGCATCCATCAAACTGACATCACAGAATGACGTGCTTCCAACAAGTCGTATTTTTTCGATCGTCATGGTACAATCTTGTCAAGAATTTCATCGTTCCATCATATGACCACACATGACACCCAACGATCAATCAATTTTAGCATCTTTGATTTAGGCCGGATGCTCATACAGACGTGCTCAAAGACTCTGCCAAAGGCCGTTTTCATGCTAAATCATGAAGTTTGAGTTCACACAGGTCGTATGAATGCACAACCTCTTAACTAGGCTTGCGCCCGACACAGACGATGAAACACTCAGAAATTCAATCGTGTCACATCACAATCAATTAACTGTACTCAGTCAAGTAGTCAAAACACGATCGATTAAACAATTCAATTAATCAAACGGCATTGATTAATCCCAATTTCATTAAATATATATTGATCGCTCGCCTGCGATCAATCAACGGCAATCGATGCCCAATCAATCAATTAATCAATTCTAACCGCCAACTAGTCACAGACGACCTAACTAAATCGATTAACTTAATTAATTGCGGCAATTTACCCTAAACCCGATTTCTATCTAAACTGACCACGATTATTCTAACTAAGTACCCTAATCGACTAATTAACTAATCCTAGGCGCAATTAGCACACAAACCAATGATTATGGATTAACTCACCCCTAATCAAGCTCGGGCAGTCATGACGACGACGACACGGGCTGCAACGATCTTTGGCGACGATGGCAGCGAACCATGAAACTCACGGCCAACTCGGGTTTCTCGGCTATTTACCCGGCGACACCACCCAGCAGCAACTAAGACACATCATGAAGGTTCGGCAAGAGGTCGGTGGTGGCGGCGGAGCCCTGGCGACCGGCGGTTTAGCTGCAAATAGGGTCGGTCAGCAGTTGAAAAACAGGGGAAGCGATTGTTTCGAGAGGGATCTCGGCCTCACAGGTCGAGGCGAGGCCGAGAAGGGCTGGGGGACTCACCAACAGGTCAAGAACAATCTTCGGGACGGGCGGAGGGCGGCGGCTGGTGGACTCAGACGACGATGAAGCCTTGGGCAGAGAGGGAAAAATAGGGCAAGGCCGGGGGTCCAAAATAGGGGAGGGTTCGACCGGGTTGAGTCGGGTTCTATGGACGACGATCAACTCCTTGTAGCTCCGGGGAATGGCAAAGGGTCGGGGGGCTTGTTGGGGTCAGTCGATGAGTGGCGGAGGGCGGTGCACGGTGAGCGGAGGAGGTTGAAGTAGCTGCGGCTCTCAAACAGAGCACCGAACAGATCTGGGGTTCGCAGGGCTCTCTCGACGGCTCGGCAGTGGTTGACGACGATTGGAGGGGAAGCTGAGGGATAAAGGAACGACGGCGGCATGGACGATGGTGGTCGGGAGCGGTCGCAAGAGCCGGCGTAGCTCGGATAGCCCACAGACATCGAAACAGGGCAATGACGATGATGGGCTATCCCGAGGCTCTCCGGCAGCGAACGGTAGTCGGAACGACGGTGGTGGGTAGACGACGAAGCTGGGGTGAGATGGTGGTGGTCGGCCGGGGCTAGTGGCACGCGCGAGAGCAATAAACGAAGGAGGAGGAGTTGGCTAGGGGGCTTCCACGAGAGAGAACAAAGAGAGCGTGAGAGAAGGGGTGGTCCACGGCTGAACAGGAAGAGAGAGGGAGAGAGAGAAAAAGGTAGGTGGGACTTTGACTAGTAGGTGAGATTTTGACAAGATGGGGCCCACATATCCAATCCCATTTGAATTTTTCGTCTTGTAGTGAATAATATCCAAGGGTAAAATGGTCATTTGGCATTTTTGGAATGAACAAAATTTTGTGCACTAGACGAAGGGCATTTTAGTCAATTTTTATTGGCTAGGCTCAAGCGCGAAAATTTGAATCCTAATTCGCGGCGACTAAGAATACGGAGGATTGTCCAAAATCCATCTCTTAGTTCCTTACGGTCCAATATTTATGTCGACTGAAATTCAATTTCATTCATTTTATCGAATTCAGACGATTTACAAAAGGTGAATTTCCAGGGCGTCACACTATGAAAGCAGAAATAGAGTTATTCTCCTCCGTAACTTTGTAGTTCATGTTGAAGGTTAACATAAAATAGCGAGAGGCAAAATTTTTCGTAGTTACAATTGCGAATAATCATATTTTCTCTTTTATTAGAGTTGACAGTGATTTATGAGATATTCTTATAATCTCCATTTGTGCAATTCTAGGTTCATTTATATCAATAATTGTAAATAACACGCAATAAACATAATATGATATGAATATATTCAGTGTTGTTACTGTGATTCACTAAACAGTGGATAAGAAATCACAAAATTCATAGATTTCGTATCTTACCATAACCAATCCTATAGGGGATAGAAATTTAGATGACCAAATGTAGTAAGGTATTACCAAACTTATGATGGAGGCGAACTCACATTCAACCATTGAAAACCAACTTCATCGGAAACATGCTAATTTCTCAAATTGGGAGTGTGCTAAAGTATTTTCATCAGATTCTTAATTTTAGGGGGGAGGAAATGAATGTGCAGATTGACTAGCAAGTTGGGTTATGCAACCCAACAATGCAAGTGAGAATTATGTATTAGATGGGTTATCCATTTAATTACCATTTTTTTTTGTCGAAACAATTCTTACTTTTCATTGAAATACTTGAGAGTTCTTAAATACATAACTCCCGGAAGGAGAATCCAAACATAAAAGATTCCATAAAAATTTGGGAAGTTTAGGGCGCGCATGGCAACACTTTTGCAAAAGAAATCATTTCTGAGGCTGAAGTTGATTTTTCAACTTCTCAATCAGAAGCACAAGTTGATTTTTCAACTTCTCCATCAAAAGTTGATTTCTGATCAAAGAAAGGTGTTTGATAAATTTTCTACTTCTGAAATTTTTAATTTTTAAACATTATTAACAAAATATCCATCGGTGAAGGGTGGCGGACGGCGACCAGTGGTGGGCGGGCGACCGGCGACGGCCTGCGACCGGTGGAGGCTGGCTACCGGCAGAGGCTGTCGTGGAGGGGAGCGACTAGTGGCGGCCGGTGACCGGGGCGGACGTCGACTGGCGAGGGCGACTGACGGGCGGTTGCGGCTGCGAGGCGGGCTGTCGGTGGCGGCCGGCGGTCGGCGGCGAGTGGACGGCCGACGGTCAGGGGGCGTCGGCAGGCGGGCGTTGGTCGGTGAAGACCGGTGTAGTTGAAGAAATGATTTCTTTTTGAGAAGTTATAATTTTTAGCTTCTCAAAGTTGGCCAAAAATCCAACCAGAAGTAAAAGTCACTTCCAGAAGTACTCAAAATTTTTACCAAACGGCTTTCAGCTTGAGAAGTACTTCTGAAGTGTTTTCAGCTTCAGAAGCACTTCAGAAGTAGAAATTCTGCATTTGAAGTGTTACCATGCGTGCCCTTAGCTACCCAATATAAAGGAAGGCTACTGGAAAGAAGGGCTTTTGAGACCCACTGCTACTTGGTTCGCCCGGTATGTAACAATTCAAAGTAGACTTTCTCGTCGTAAAAGAAAATTATTAGATCTAGCTATGCTACGCCTCAGCCACCATCAGAGCTCATCGCTTTTGAGGTAGAGATTATACTCACTGGAAAGGGAAACGTTCAGGTAATGAATTTCCAGCTGTCATAGTATGCAATTACATCGGCCTCTGTTTAGAATATCAATAACTGCAACGGTAAAGTACTTGAATAATGGTAGACGTCAGTTAAGAGTTGACTCGTGCCCATCGTTTTTATTTTCCCAGTCTACATTATTGGAACATTCAAAGACTTTACAATTTAGTCCAACTAGGAAGTGAATGCCAGAATTTTCGGATCTTGCTTAAGAAGAATCATCTCTTGCTCATCAATGGTTATCCATGCATCGATTCATCCGCTCTCTTCGTCGTCAATAAGAACAACCGATCTAAAATTCACTGGTGCGTTGGAGACGAGAACCGGCCTTCCCCACCCGAAGTCATTATCATATATCCCGAACCGGCACCAGCTAGTGAAAACAATCAGACACTCTTCGTCTATGGACAAAGCTCTAGAGAATTCAGCTAGCCAATTGCCCACCATTGAGCAGAACTCCTCACCGTCACCTACTGTTGCAAATTTTGTTTTGGCCTCCGATATCATGTGGCGGATAATATTCACCATCCCATTGAACTCAAACTTGC
Organism: Rhodomyrtus psidioides; assembly: GCA_021437785.1. Lineage (NCBI taxonomy): Eukaryota > Viridiplantae > Streptophyta > Magnoliopsida > Myrtales > Myrtaceae > Rhodomyrtus > Rhodomyrtus psidioides. The sequence goes on along the minus strand of JAILYB010000003.1, from coordinate 11,250,152 downwards.
TTCTTTCGGCTGTGGGTCGACCGGATCGTGCAAATATCAAGGCAGCGACATTGCCCCAAGAATTTGCGGGTATCGCTAGATTGGTTGTAACGCCCCGCGTCCTTGATGGCGTGCGTACATCCCTTCCTGCTCTTACTTCGCGATAAGTCCCAAAGATCGAATCATCTAACAATACACTCGCGGAATGGAATGCACATGCGGAAGCGATAAATAAACTCCATACATAAAACTTCGACAAGATGACTTAGAATGCACACAACACCATTATAACACAATCAGTTTACAACATTTAACTTCGTACACAAAACATAACCGGGCGTTCCTAAATCCTAAACTACCTATTTCAGGGGAACGTCCGAAAGGAAATGGCACGACTAACTCTACGCATCTAGTTTGTCGACATCCATCGACCTTGGTTTAGGTTCTTCATCTTCAAGTCCAGCATCGGGGTCCTCCAGTAAATCATCGGGAATCTCCGGTGGATCAGCGACCCACAACGTGTCGACAGGTACATCACTCTCATCTAATGGTCCGACCAGGGTGTCTCCATCTTGAAACGTCAAAGCCTCGAAAGTATGGGGGATTAAGTATTGGCCGCCTTCGTCAGTCCAAATCACACTCGTAGTCTTAATATACACCTTACCCTCGCTAGTGGTAAACTTCGAATCCCAGGTCTCAAATTCCTTCGGAACTCCGAAATGGTGTGACATAGTGACCGGTGTCAAGGATTAGGGTCTGAAAAAGGGTCCCACGACGGGGTGAGATACATCTCAATAAGCTAATCCTAACCCTAAGCCAATGACTTAGTACATCCAGACACTCCCTAAAACATGCAATTCTATTTCCAGAACAGACAACATGGCAAGGACTATAAATGGCATGACAACAAGAACAAGGAAACATGTACGACAGTTAGGTACCTCAAATTCAATTCTACTCCAATCATCACTTCATATCCCGGTCTAAGCTTCGTACTAAGGCAATTCACAAATCCACATATCCATTTAAGGTTATTAGTCAATTAATAACTTATTTTTCAATATCATGGTTCGCGTCACAACGCCTCAGGCTATCGCAATCAATAAACACGTGTCATCCTAGGCGCATTAGGTATGCTCATCATTCGGTCCCGCGTCATATAGGCGCATCAGGCACTTCTCATCACTTAACCTGCGTCATATAGGCACATCAAGTAGCGCCTCAGGATACCATACTCACATAAGCTCATGATTAAATCAATTATAGCTAACTATATTCAATTGTACATTTTAACAATTAAAGGCATTAAACGGCCACCTGTCGCGACCCGTCCGATTGGCGGACGCGGCTAATGGATTACCGATCGTGGGCCTTCCCCCGCACTAGGGTGCGGATCGCGGGCTTTGGATCGGCGCGGGCCCTCCCAGGCCCATACCAAATCGCGGTGGGTCGCGACAGCTGGCGACTCCGCTGGGGACTTTGTTCTAGAACCTATGGTTCTAGACCTCAAGTGGACTTAGGCCGTAATTAAAACGCTGAGTGATTTTTCTAACCTTGCAGGCGCTCTTGAAGGTGAGGTAAGTCCGCTCATGGTAGGTGTTATATGTTTTTACAGATTGGAGAGATAAGGGGTGTGGTCCGTGATTAACATTGTTTTATGCAGGTTGGCGTAGGCATGTATGTTGTATGGATGATTTGAAGCGCCGATTGATAACCTGTTGTGCATGACTTGCATTGTGATACTCACGACACATGAACACACACAATCGCGCCTAAAACCCCGGGCGCCCCCTATAGGAAAACAATAGAAGGATTTGAAAATGGAATCTCCGTGAGGAAAAACACGGGGTAATCCATTTTTAATTCTGCTCATTTCGAACTATGGATTGGGTCCCAATGCAGCAATAGTTGTGCAATGGAATCTACCCTTTCTAGAACTCGAGGTGGGAGCCTTGGCCTTAGGTTCCAAACCCTATCTTGATTCTTAGAGTCAAACCTCACTGGTCTCATGCGCATGTATGTGAATGATTGGTACACCTCGAAACCAAAAGGTCATTCAGCGCCGCTTATGAATCAAAATCCAAAGACTTGTGTGAAGAATCAGTCGCGAGTTTAAACGAACTAGGATGGCATGGAAAAGCGCCGGACCACCCTGGAGAGTCAACTGATGAGGGCAAATGCCTCTTAACCGGGGCAACCGAATCAAGGATAAAGACGTGTCATTCCTAATTGATTTTCAATCAGATAATGGCATAATATTTCATATCTCTTCCTCTCAGGATAAGACGGTTAAAGACCAACGAATGGGAGCTTGCCTTCCCTACAAGATGGAAAGAAGTGCACCTTCATCGGGCATCACCCATTGGGTTTGCAAAAACAAGATGGATTTATTGTGATGAGCCTTAAGTAGACAACGTGAAGCTGGGGCAACCTAATTTGGATCGACTCTCTTGAAGTCGAGAAGGGTATATTCGTTCCAAATTAAATTGATTTATTCACAAGTTGATATGGTTTTCCATTCTTGCAGGTGATGACAAAAATGAATGGGACCACTGAAGAATTTCCATCGTCTTGGATGCCCGAAGTGACTAGAGCTGGGATAGTAAATCCGTAATCGTTTCAATTAAAGCTCCTTACGCGGTGATTGACTCTTTCACTCCTTTCGTCGCGCAGGTTGTTGAAGTACTCAATCACGAGTAAACCCATTCTTGCGGATGTCAAATAGCCTGAATGCGTCAATGCGGCAGGATCAAATGGCCTACGACTAAATCAGCCAGCCCCAGACAAAGCATCCACTGGCTGGGGACAAATCGCTCCACTACCCGGAAAAGAGAAACATCAAATACTTCAAATGGCGACGATGATCGAGAGAATCACAAAACCGCCACACGACAAATCTCAAGACCGTCAAGTCATCTAGAGACGGATAAAAATAATTGAAGATTCTGATAATTGAGATAGAAGATCATAATCGACGAAATCCATGGGAGTGAGTTCTCCCATTTTCTTCGAAGAGGCCAAACCGGGGGCAAACTCTCATGATCCCCCATAAAGACGCATCGGACCAGGGTTATCAAATCCAGAGATGACAAACAGCAAGACCAGCCTCACTGGGGCAAAATGCTCGAAAAACACCGTTCCTTTAAATGTTGGAAAGACCAAACCTCGAAGGGAGTATCTCTTTCCCGAAATTCCAAGTGAAGTCAGATAAAAACCCCACGCCTATTTCTTCACGTACAGGTGCGTGGACGTCTTCAAATTGGATTGAAAATCGCCAACAAACACGAAAAGTACTAAGGCACGTTACCAAGACAGACGTCGCCCAACTAGGGCAAAACAGCTGTTAATGGGATCGAGGATCATCTCACGAACAACACCATGGATCCCAGGAGAGAAGACATCCCCAAAGAGGATGGGGATTGCAGCAAAATGCAAAAATGAAGTTAGCTGGGGCAAGCGTCACCTAGCTACGACAAATCACACCCAACTGGGGTAAGTGAATCATTTGTGCGCCGGACAAAGAATGACGTTTCTCCTCTGACAAAGTCAATGGACGCAATAACAGAGTCGTCCGCATCAGAATCAAACTCCAAGATACGAATTTGGGTGAACGGTAACCTTGTATCATTCCAGTTTGGTCTTCGAAGACCACATGCCTAACATGAGTTTTTACTCATTTAACAGGAAGTCGTTGGCACCGAAAGCCTAAAAAAAAAAAAGAACTCGCCAACGAGGAGGCGAATAAAATTATTGACCTTGGGAGTCAGGACTTCAAGAAATGATTTTTGATTATAAGACCCAGTGGAGGGTAAAAAGTATCGTTTCCGTACTTCATGTTTTAACATGCATGTTGATAAAAATTTCATTTTTCCTTGAATAAAAGGAACTATGAAGAGTGGTGCTGGAATGCGTCCAAAATCACAAATGGATCTCCTCTAGGGCAAATCCTTAAGAAGGATTTATCGCCAACCAAACGGAGGGACCAAGGCCACAAGATAGAGGGCCAAATTCTGCAAGCCGTGCGTTTGTGTTCAAATGGAAACACAAAGCAAGAACAAAGATGTATCGTTCCAATTTATCTTGAATTTTGAAACACAAACTGACATCTAAATTCCCGTCTTTGACAAGGGCTCACCATCAAGGCGAAACAGATTTTCACATCCCATGTGTTACCCGTTGGAGTACACGATAAAGGATAAGATGTATCATTCCATTTTTTTGAAAAATTCGTGAACATACAATGACATGTTTCTTCTGCATTTTCAGGGATCTCCAGCCACGGGGGACAGGTAAGTATCCATTTCCTCAATCCATTGAAGATGTTGAATAAAAAATAGAGAAGAAAAGAAAAGCTTTCAGAATCTGATGTCTAGAAAAGACATAGAATTCTAACTTCATTGGCATTCATGTTTTGAAACATGAGGTTGTCTGAACATGAATAAGAACATGTATTGTGCATCATAAAATCCCCTTGACAGGTAAAATTTTTGGAGAAAACGAAAGAGATTTTTCCAATCAAAAGTTGTTCAAAACTTTCAAAAGGACGTTTTCTCAAAAGACGAGAGGCAAAGCCTAATCCAAACACGTCCTATACACACTTGAGAGAGAAGTGGAGCGGATCAGATAGTAAAATCTGGACCTACGGAAATAGGGACCATTCGCAGCGATTACATGGGTTGGGACGACGGAGGCATTCATTTCTTATCCCCAAACACTACAGGTGACCATTGACAATCCCTTTGAACGGCGGTTTTCATTCTCAATCCTGTCAAGAACCACCCCACATTGGGGCAAAATGGAGGTGAGTCCAGCAACATCAGGAGAAAATGGTTAGAAATTTTCTTGCTCGGACTAACATCAATCTTTGTGTGTTGTTTATATGGTAATCCAAATGCCATAGGATGATGAGAAGCATTCATTTCTCTATCCCACACACCATATCCTTTGCATAGCCAAGTTGAGCCTGCAAATTCATTTCATGAACCCGTTGGTGATCATTGCACGTTCCAACATGAAGGCATCATCACTTCATAAACGGAGGAATTCAAGACTTAGGGATTACGAAGAAAATTCCTCGACTAATGTTTAAAGCATGTTTAGACTTTCAGTCATAGGTCTAACATGGTCTCCTGAATATGAGAAAAACGGGATTTTAAAAAAAAATGATGATGATAAAAAAAAAATTATTAGAAAATCCCCAGCATCAAGAAAAAGCAAAGTGCCTGGTAAAAGCAAGGCCGATGCTCGTGCAAGCTGTTTGCTTGATCCCCAATGAAGCCTAGTTGGGAAGAGAGAAAGACCCCTAAAGGAGTCAGATCAAAAGGTCGCTCCTCCAAATGATGTCAAGCGTGGAGGAAAGACGCAGACAGAATTGTCAATCTCTTAATGCAGCCAAAGATTCTCCCTAAAGAATTTGTGCACACCTCAAAAGCGGTTGCACACCTAAAAAAAATTGAAGATGCAGAATGGAAAAGACAGGTGACAAGTTTGCAATGATCACCAACGTCAATCCCCTCATGAATTCTGGGCCAAAAACGAGCCTTTTTCGGTCCCCAATCCTACCAACATCATAACCCTGAAACAGTCTTCTCTGACTAAGACACTTGGGTTAACATATAGCTTAGCTCGAAGAAGTACGAGCAAGACTATTTCTTTCTCATTTTGCAGGGTTCTCGACTTGTAAACCCGGAGCAGATGGTGAATACTTTCATTCAATGGCCTCGACTCCAAAGCGGGTCCCCCTTGAAAACCAATATCCAAACCCAACATTACGGTCCCGTGGAAGACCTCCCGACCGAACAAAATGTATGCGCTGCGAATGAGCCTAAAACCTAGGCACATGTCAGTAGGGAATTGAGTGCACCCCCTATAAAAATCATTACCTCAAAACAGGTGAGATGGCCTCATTGTCGAGAAATATTCCAATTGATGTTTTGAGCAAACTCTTTTTGGAATCTTCAAATTATTGGATCCAAATTTTCCGTGCAAGGGATTTGTGATCACATTTGCATGTTGCAAGAATGCTTTGGATAACCTCCAACATTCAAAATACACATTTCACGATTAAAACTTAAGTCATACGATTTTTGTCAAATGGACAGCCGTGGTCTTCCCAAAGATTACTAACGTTTTCTTGATGAAGAAAAATCTTTCAGGCTCAAACTTCTGCAGGATTCTTGGAAACCCCGAATCCCAGAAAAATATTTGCCCCGTGGAGTGGAGCACACAGGTTTGAATTTTTTGCAGGATAACTGGAAAACCCAGCTCCCAGAATGTCGCCTCAACAGACTCAAGTGAAGCTTCGTCAAAATAAAATCTTTCACTGCTTCAAAACTGAATTCCCGACAAATTTCGGGATCTTTCAAAAGAAGGGGTGAGGAAAGGACCCTTTTTCAAAATCAAGCAGTCCTAGCTTGACGTGGAGAACCCTCGTCCTAGGACCCAAGTCCTAGCATGACGTGGAGAACCCTCGTCCTAGGACCCCTTTTCAAAAATATCAAACAGTCCTAGCATGACGTGGAGAACCCTCGTCCCAGGACCCCTTTTCAAAAAATCAAGCAATCCCAGTGGACGTGGAGAACCCTTGTCTCGGGACCCTTTTTCAAAATCAAGCGGCACTATCAGACGTGGAGAACCCTTGTCTCGGGACCCCTTTTCAAAAATCAGGCAGTCTCAACGGACGTAGAGAACCCTCATTATGAGACCCCTTTTCAAAATTTAGGCAATCTCATCGGACGTGGAGAACCCTCGTCATGAGACCCCTTTTCAAAAGTCAGGCAGTCTCATCGGACGTAGAGAACCCTCGTCATGAGACCCCTTTTCAAAAGTCAGGCAGTCTCATCGGACGTAGAGAACCCTCGTCATGAGACCCCTTTTCAAAATTCAGGCAGTCTCATCGGACGTGGAGAACCTTTTCAAAATTCAGGCAGTCTCATCAGACGTGGAGAACCCTCATCATGAGACCCCTTTTCAAAAATCAGGGAGTCTCATCAGACGTGGAGAACCCTCGTCATGAGACCCCTTTTCAAAATTGAGGCAGTCTCATCGGACGTGGAGAACCCTCGTCATGAGACCCATTTTCAAAAATCAGGCAGTCTCATCGGACGTGGAGAACCCTCGTCATGAGACCCCTTTTCAAAGCAAACACAAGGTAGATACCGCCTGAAGGGTCAACTCAAGGTAGATACCGCCTGAAGGGTCAAACGAATGGTAGATACCGCCTGAAGGGTCAACTTGAAGGTAGATACCGCCTGAAGGGTCAAACGGATGGTAGATACCGCCTGAATTGTCAAACGAATGGTAGATACCGCCTGAAGGGTCAACTTGAAGGTAGATACCGCCTGAAGGGTCAAACGGATGGTAGATACCGCCTGAAGGGTCAACTTGAAGGTAGATACCGCCTGAGGGTCAAACGAATGGTAGATACCGCCTGAAGGGTCAACTCAAGGTAGATACCGCCTGAAGGGTCAAACGGATGGTAGATACCGCCTGAAGGGTCAACTTGAAGGTAGATACCGCCTGAAGGGTCAAACGGATGGTAGATACCCCTGAAGGGTCAACTTGAAGGTAGATACCGCCTGAAGGGTCAAACGAATGGTAGATACCGCCTGAAGGGTCAACTCAAGTAGATACCGCCTGAAGGGTCAAACGGATGGTAGATACCGCCTGAAGAGTCAACACAAGGTAGAAACCGCCTGAAGGGTCAAACCATGGTAGAAACCGCCTGAAGGGTCAAACAATGGTAGAAACCGCCTGATGGGTCAACACAACGGTAGAAACCGCCTGAAGGGTCAACCCAATAGTAAAAATCACTTAAATGGTCAACTCAATGGTCCGATTCACCATACGGATCAAAATCCTTGGCAAATCCCAAATGGGACGCGTCTCCCTTAGATTCCTATCAGTTAGGAATCCTATTATGGTTTGACTTACCATACGGGTCAGAGCTTAACCTCTCTAGGATACTCTAGTAACGAGTTCCTCGAAATTCTCTTGAATCCATCAAACACCGCGAAAATCGCACAAACATCGAACAGGTAAGTGGCAGGTATGTCTCTCTACTATCTCACTCTCTCATGTCAAATGAACGTTTCCCCATTCAAGAAAGAGCATACATGGACAAGCATGAAGATTGGATGTCATGACTCCTTTTCCTTTAGTTTCCCGAGTCGAGTCGATCAGGACTCAGGTGTCACCTAGTCTTTGAGAGAAACCTCTAACGAGATTCCTCTCAAAGAGGGGCAGCTGTTGATACCTAAATTTTGATCAACATTTTTTCCTTTATTTTTTTTAAAAAAAATTCATACAAAATCTATAAAAAGTTCAAAAATTGAAAAATCAATTTTGGTGACCTTGGCCAAGCTAAATGAACCATTTTGACCAAAAAAATTATTTTCATAATTTTCATTTTTTTAATATTTTCGAAAAAAAAGAGAAGAAAATCAAGAAAAATAATATTTGAGGTCACAAAAGCATATAAAAATAGTCGGTATTTTTATTTTTATTTTATTTTTTTTCTAACCGCATAAATAGTAAAATTCAGGTTTGATTTTAGGTGTTCTTTGATCATCATAAAATTGAATTTGACAAAAATATTAGCAATAATTAAAAGGAAAATGAGAGAAGACATCATCATTTAAAAGGAAAAGGAGGGGATTCGACTAATGATTTTGTCTTCACTTTTTGTTATTTTATTTATTATTTTATTTTTATTTTTAGTATTTTATTATTATTATTTTTCTTTCTCTCTCCCCCAACCCATCTCTTTCCCGCTCCTGCTCTCTCCCTATTTCTCTCTTCCCCCTCATCATCTGCCGCTCCTCCCCTCTCTCACGCTCATCTCCCTCTTCTCTCTTCCCTTCTTCTTATTATCGCGCCACCACCCACCGCATTTTTTGAGTTTCCGGTGGATTGGACCGTTGGATCGAGCTGATTTTTTGTGTACAAGGTCTTCTTGATCCCTTTTTCACATCCACCGTTCGGATCTTTAAAAAGATCTCTCAAAGTGGTCGCACAACAGCTAAATCAGAAGTTGTTTCCAGGCGTGGGAACTGTTCACCTACTGGCATTTCTTCAGTTTTCGGCCGATTGGACCGTTGGATCGAGCCGATTTTTTGTGTGCAAGGTCGTCTTGATCCCTTCTTAATATCCACCGTTCGGATCTTTAAAAGGAGCTCTCCAAGTGGTCGAACATCAATTAAATCAGAAGCTGCCCCAAGGCTTAAGTATTGTTCACCCGCCAGCATTTCTTGAGTTTCCAGCCGATTGGACCGTTGGATCGAGCTGAAATTTTGTGTACAATGTCATCTCGATCCCTTCTTCATCTTCACCGTTCGGATTTGTGAAAAAGTTCTCTTGGAAGTTGTACAACAGCTCTATCCGCAAACAAATCCTTGCGATGGGCATATTTGCTTCAAATTCAACGTCCTCCTCATCCTAGCTCGGATTACTGTCTATTTTGTATTTTTTCCTATTTACTGTGTATTTTTCTTATGTCATAGCATTTCATGCATCATATAATTAATTTGCATTGTACTGCATCTAATTAAAGTGTGCATTTTTTTTACATTTTACTTATTAAACCCAGAATCGGAAGGCCGAGCCTCCTGTTGGTGTCTAAATATTTGTTGTGTATTTACTTTATGTCATAGCATTTCATGCATCATATAGTTAATTTGCATTGTATTGCATCTAATAAAAGTGTGCATTTTCTACATTTTACTTATTAGACCCAGAATCGGAAGGCCGAGCCTCCTGTTGGTGTCTAAATATTTGCTGCGTATTTACTTTATGTCATAGTATTTCATGTATCATATAGTTAATTTGCATTGTACTGTATCTAATAAAAGTGCACATTTTCTATATTTCGCCTATCAGACCCAGAATCGAAAGGCCAAGCCTCCTATTGGTGTCTAAGGCATTTTATTCATTTATTTTTTGTAAATTATATCGTGCTACCCTAGAATTGGAAGGCTGAGCCTCTTGCTGGTGGTTTACACCCCTCCACACCTTGTTGCATGATCACCGACGGACTCCGACGTCGTAAAATTCACCGGATCTCATCCATCTCCTTTACTTATGTTTATGTTGTGTAATTACTTAATATCTTCTTTATTTTTATTATAATTTGCTTTGCATTGCGTCCTGTAAAAAAAGCTAGATCGGACGGCTGCAGATGAGCCACGTGTCGTGATCCGGTGATTTTCAGAATAAAAAAAAATATTTTTTATTATTAAAAGAAATGAATTTCGAATTTTACAAAAATTAAAATGATTCGATTGTCACCGAGACGCCACGTGGCGCATTCTAGACCGTCCGATTGGGGTTTTTTTTTAGAAAATAAAAAAAATTCAAAAATTCAATAAAAAAATGGAAAAATCATAAAAAAAAAATTTCAAAAAAAAAATCAAAAAATTAAGAAAAATTCCAGAAAAATCCCAAAAATAGAAAATGGCTACAATCAACTGGCTATGGAGTATTTTGGGTAAATCGGTATCCAAACCTTCCAAAAATGACGATTTGAATTGATGTGTATTGATGCGATTTATTTACGTATTTGATTACGCTTTCATTTAAATTGATTGTGATTGATAGTAACAGTCTTCCAATCTGCATGAAACCCTGAATCAAGCCTACCTCACCTAAAATTGTACCTGCATGAACTCTTAGCTAGGAAAATCACTCGCGTTAGGTACCGAAAGGGCGTTGGTATCGACACCAGCGTAACCAAGTCCCCGAACCCAAAATCTCTGGTTCCATAGAACTGATCGATCTCTCCCAATCGATTGGTAAGGTTTCCGGTCTACCCTCCGAGAAAGACCGGTGGCGACTCCAAATGCACGTACAATTTGCACATGCCACCACGACCACACTGAAGGCCGAAAGCGATCGCTGTCGCGACCCGTCCGAAGCAGACGCGGCTAATGGATTACCGATCGCGGGCCTTTCCACCGCACCGGAGTGCGGATCGCGGGCTTTGGATCGGCGCGGGCCCTCCCAGACCCATACCAAATCGCGACGGGAGTATTTTTTAGAGGGATTCGACGATAAGAGTCAATCGCTTTCGGCCTTCAGTGTGGTCGTGGTGGCATGTGCAATTGGCTGTAAATGGATCTTCAAGAGGAAGACAAACGCTGATGGTCAGGTTGGAACTTACAAAGCACGACTGGTGGCGAAAGGGTATCGTCAAAAAGAAGGGATCGATTATAACGAAACTTTCTCACCTGTAGCCATGCTAAAATCTATTCGGATTATGTTGGCTATAGCTGCGCACCTTGATTATGAGATATTCCAAATGGATGTCAAAACGGCTTTTCTAAATGGTTTCCTCGAGGAGGATATCTATATGGAACAACCATGGGGTTTTGAATCTGGTGGTGAAAGTCGAAAGGTGTGTAGGCTTATGAGATCCATTTATGGACTCAAACAAGCATCCAGAAGTTGGAACATCATTTTTGATGAAGTAATCAAATCGTTTGGCTTCATTAAAAATCTGGATGAATCATGTGTATATAAGAAGGCCAGTGGAAGCGCAATTGCGTTTCTAGTTTTGTACGTCGATGATATACTCTTGATCGGGAATGATGTACCGATGATATCATCGATCAAACTATTCTTGTCACAGAAATTCTCCATGAAAGATTTAGGAGAGGCAACCTATATTTTAGGTATCAAGATCTATAGAGATAGATCGAGACGATTGATTGGCCTCTCACAATCTACGTACATAGATAAAGTGTTAACACGGTTTAACATGCAATGTTCCAAAAGAAGATTATTGCCTTTTAGGCATGGAATCCGTCTTTCCAAGGAGATGTGTCCCAACACTCCTGAAGAAAGACAGCGGACGACAAAGATACCTTACGCATCCGCTGTTGGAAGCATAATGTATGCTATGCTATGTACGCGACTTGATATCGCGCATGCTGTAAGTGTTACTAGCAGATATCAGTCTGATCCAGGGGAAGAGCACTGGATAGCAGTCAAGAATATCTTGAAGTACTTGCGAAGGACTAAGGATTTATTCTTGATATACGGAGAAGAAGAGTTTAAAGTTGAAGCGTATACTGATTCTGATTTTCAATCAAACCCGAATGACTTTAAGTCTACATCTGGGTTTGTTTTTACACTCAATGGTGGTGCAGTTAGTTGGAAGAGTTCCAAACAAAGCATAACTGCTGATTCCACTACTGAGGCAGAGTATGTAGCTGCTTCTGAAGCGGCGAAGGAAGTTGTTTGGATGAAGAAGTTCATTTCTGAACTTGGAGTAGTTCCTTCCATTGAGCAGCCGATTACATTGTTTTGTGACAACAATGGGGCTATAGCTCAAGCTACGGAACCACGGTCTCATCAGAAATCCAAGTACATAGAGAGACGTTTCTATCTCATCAGAGAAATAGTTGGGAGAGGTGATATCGCCTTGCAGAAAATTGCCTCAGCGGAAAACGTGGCAGATCCCTTTACTAAAGCAATACCTCAGTCTTTATTTGAAAGACACCTTGATAAAATGGGTTTGAGGTACCAAACTAGTTGGCTTTAGTGCAAGTGGGAGATTGTTAGAGATATGCCCTAAAGCAATTGTGTAATAGTCACATATTGGGTATATCCGTTGCACTTCTGATTTCTTATCAGTGGCAAAGACGTATTTATTCATTTGTCCAAATATAAATGAATAAAATCCATAAGATCAGTTGTAGCCGAACCTATTCTTAAGACGTTGAGAATATGTGTGACAGGTTTACGGTTAGACTGAATCTTTAAAACAGTTCTCGATCAATGGATTATTAAATGGATATCAATGATCCTGTTGAGGTCGGTATGTTCTTAACTTCATAATTAAGTATCAGATACTTAAGGAAATGACGAGTCACAAGTCATTGGGTATTGCGATATCCGAGTTAGAACATAGGTGCTTGTATCGGACAAGTTCACTGAACGTGACACATATTGAATGATTAGCGACATGGAAGCTTTTTGCGTGGTCAATGTCTAATCGTTCATGCTTTGGTCTTGTGTAAATAATCCTTAGACCTGAGGTACAGTGTTGACTTGTGTGATAAATGGCTATGGTTCACAAGTGCGCATATTGGCGGGTCGTTGATTCGTCTCTGTACTTGATGGTCGTAGTTCAGGCACATACGAAGTCACATGTGTACGCAATATGGAATCTGTCTTCTTATTAATAAAGGTATGATGTCCTATGTGATCTGATTGTAACAATGCATTGAAATCCTCGGCCGGGGTTATGATTGAGAATGAAATGTTCATGTCTCATATAAATGCATGTCAAGTTAGATTTGTACATATGATCGAATTGGTGGCTTGACAAATATTCCATGGCCTTTGTTCGATCGGAACATAGTTAGACAGAAGGATTGAATTACACTGTAGCCAAAGCTGACAGGTTCATAATGTTCTTAAAAAGAATTCACACTGTCTGGGTAGCCATGACATATTGCTAGATGTCACTCATGGCTTGTAGGACCTAGAGGATGATCGGGACAATCAATTCTCTTGGAAGTACTAATGTGTTAGTGCATGTCTTACTACCAGCTCGGTGATGAACCTAGGAATGTCACACACCTTAACCAATACATGACAACGCAGTATGGAAAGACGACATTGCAAATTTGTTTGCAATTATGCCAATTAGTTGGGTTGAAATTAAAATTAAATGAGATTTAATTTTATTTCTCTTTTTGGTCACTTGCACGTGTATATACGATGTACATGTATGCTCTACGTATTTGTACATTATACGTATTTATACGTTATACGTATTTTACTGTTTGGTAACCTCTTTAACTCATGTAATAATAATAATGGTTATTATTATTTTTAACACCTTTGTTAGTGCTATTTTTTAAATAGCATTTTTGTATTGTAAAATGTGAGTGCTAATTATAAATTGTGAGTGCTATTGTTAGATAGCATTTATATTTGTTAGTGCTAATTTTAAATGGCATTTATTTATGATAAATTATGAGTGCTATTTTTAGATAGCATTTATAATTATTAGTGCTATTTTTAAATAGCATTTTTGTATTATAAGATGTGAGTGCTATTTATAAATTGTGAGTGCTATTGTTAGTGCTATTTTTATATGGCATTTATTTATCATAAATTGTGAGTGCTATTTTTAGAAAGTATTTATTATTTGTTAGTGCTATTTTATAATACAATTTATTGGAAGGTGTTTTTGACTATAAAAGGATGGCAAGAGTTTTGAGGTTGGGGTTAGCACATTTGTAGAGTGAGCAGATTTTTGAGAGCTTTGAGAGAAGAACACAAATACTCTCTATATTCTCATAATTTTGAGTGACCAAAATATACCAAGTTCGGAATATTGATTATGTAAATTGGTTTGGAATATTGATTCCGCAAATTGCTAGCACAATCATTGTGGAATTATTAGTCGTCTCCCCGTTCGTCAATTGGTGATGTGTCTGAACTAGAGGCCCGACACTTGTGGGGCTGAGATCGAAGAACATCGAACCGACACCTCCGTTTCAAGCACGCTACAAGAGGTAGTCTATTTACTCCCTTTGGTGATTTGTGATTTTTCGATTGAAATGCACGAAGTACGCCTCTGGAGATACATGTATGGGTTGTTATTTATTTCCGCTGCGTTTACTAATTTTTTATTTGCCCGTACGTGTTACGTGAATCCCAACAAGAATGTCACCTCCAATGTCAAAAGGACAATCTTCGGAATCACCTCTTCATGAGATTTCAGTTTTATAGGTTTGAACTTTCTACAGGATGACTGGAGTCCCTAGATCCCATAATGTCACCTCCAATGTCGAAAGGACAATATTCAAGATCGTCTTTCTACGAGATTTCAGGTAACTCCTAGATCCCAGGAAATTTTATCAAATTTTTTGCAAGTTTGAGTTTTCTGCAGGATACTTGGAGTCCCCAAATCCCAGAATAACACCTTGCACATCAAAAGAACCATTTTTAGAACCAGCTGTCTATAAGGTTCTGGTAGACACAGGTCTGGCTTTCATCATAGCCGGGATATTTAACAGGATTTACCCTAGGTGGTTCCTTCGCCACCGAGTGTTGTTCTAGCAGCATTGGGAGTAACTTGGATAAAGATCTCGTGAGCTGAGAGAACTGCTTTTGGGGTTGCCTTTTTCTAGGCTCTTACCCTTTTGGTGCAGACCACGACGATCCTCCCCTGGTCTGATTGGAATTGTTAAACACATTAGGCTTATGGGAGTTTGGTATGAAGGCAATGTCGAGCCCAGCCTCTCTCTCCTTTTTTCAGGGGGTATTGCTTTCTGGTAGAAGTTTCATGCGGCCTCCTTTCTCTTAAGGCCCACTCGAGCCTTTCGGCCACTTTTATCAAATGTGTAAAGGTTTGACATCCTGAGGTGCTCAACCTGTCGAAGTATTCATAGGGGAGTGCTTTCAGGAACAAGTCAATCAGCTCCTCTTCTGGGATTGACGGTTTTACTTGGGTCGTCAAAGCTCGCCAGCTCTTATGTTCTGATCAATTCACCCATTGCTTTTAAGGTTCGCAGCAAGTCTTCTCTCGTCAGGACCGTAGCTGTGTTGAACTTATACTGCCTGAGGAAGTCCTCTGTAAGATCTTCCCACCAATCATAGTCATCCAGGTCCAACTCGATGAACCAAGCCAGGGCGGTGCCAGCCAGACTCTCCCGGAACGTATTCATCAGCAGCGGAACGTAATCTGAATATTGCGCCATCTCACGCGGGTAATATTTGAGGTGAGCGCGGGGACAGTCTGTCCCATTATACTTTCTCACGAAGTTTGGCTCCTTATAGTCAGGAGGGGTCTCTACCCTGGCAAAAGGAGATATCTTGTCAAAACGGGCCAACTCATAACCCTGGCTACTTAAACATTCTTCTATCTTGGCTATTCTCTTAGCCTCTGCTTCAGTTTTCACGGTATGCTTCCTCTTTTCATCCTTCTCAAGGTTAATGACAACAGGGGGTGTCTTTTGCTATGACTGGACGTTCGACATACGGACATCTTCCTTTGTATGTTGAGTATCTTCTGCCGTTTTTTTATCATCCATATCGGGTGCGAATGGTGGACTTGAGTTATTCTGATTAGGAGCCATTGCCTGTCTAGCGTGAGAGGCTTCCATCATAGTCGCCATAGCAGTCATCTGAGTTTCCAGCATGCCTACTTGCAGGATCAACTCCTGTTATTTCATTCTTGTATTAAGCCGAGTGCGAAAACGATGTGTTGGTAATTCCGTGATTAGAGTGTACCTATTTTTAAAAGGAATTCTAGTGAGTATTTTTTCAGTACTAACAAAAGGAAGTACTTGATTCTTCTAATTGCATTTTTTTTTATTGGTGAACGAGAAAAACGATTACCTTGTGAGCCTTAGTCTCATGTGAGCAGTTCTTTTAATCATTCTCCAAAAGAATTCATGAAATTAAAAGAAGTGTAATTTTTTACGATAGTTTTTATGCATTTGTAAAACATGTCCACACTTATGCATATGTGTCCAAAGTAATGTTCAGTACAAGTGAATATGCATGAAAAGGCATCATAACGTTTGCTTATTTTACACTTGACAGAATAGCCTATTCAAGCCTAAGATGCTTGCGGTCTAAGGTGTCCTCATCATCCCAATATGGATCCATCTCTTCAGTCTGGGACTCTTCATCTTCTAAATACGACGGCGATCCCATATCTTCGGGTATGTACGATTCTATTCCAGGTACGTATGGTATGATATATTCGGGTACATAAGGCTCGACAAGGCTGTGTCTGACCGCCTCAAAGTGCTGAATGTATTCTATGTTAGCCCTGTGAACGTTCTCCTTGCGAGTCATGTCTTCTGACCATCTTATATCTTCAGCTTGAGAGTTTTTCAAAGAGTGTATAATAAACTCCACCGTAGCTTCAATCTGTTTCTTGTTTTCTCCTATAAGGATTTCTTTCGGCATGTCAAATGAGAAGATACCAGGCCGCGGTGGAGAAGGGATTTCCTGTAATGCCCCAAATTGTCGGATAACCCTCTTTAGATAATATGCGGTAGCGCCGGTGAATCCTAGCAAAGGGACTGGGTCTTCGTCGTTACATGCGAGCCTGACTTTGTCCAGTGTTGGCAATCTAAGCCGCCATCAGAGCTGTTCTGGTTTCAGATTTTCAAAGAATTTTTTTCCATTCTATGAAGTTGAACTTAGGAATACGTGCATGGGTTCTGACAAAGGTTTTAAGAGAATGGGCATCGGAGCTAATCTCAGTGAAACCCATGCGGATATGGAATTGTCTGATATGAGATGTGAACCACAGGTACAGAAGGTCACTAGATGCTCTAAAGATTCCCTTCTTGTTTTTCTTGAAACGATTTAGGGAAAGGAAGGTCTCAGCAAGGATAATGTTCGAGTAATCCCACCCACAACAAACTTGTCTAACTACTACAGCCATAATAGGGTCGAAAGTGACAGACGAGATCGGGAATAGCACAAAGCTAAATATGGCCAAGACAAAGGCTCTACCAGATTTAGTCCTTTTAGCAGTAGGGAGGTTGGGGAATCGATCTAGAAGGAAGGATAGTGAAATTCGTCCAGAATTACTTTTGGCATCTGCTTTGACTTCATTGAGGCTCGTGTCAAGGAATTCAGCTAGTTGACTCAAGGGCTCAAATCTTATGGGAGGTTGACCTAGTAAGTGAGTAAACTCAACTCAGATGGCGGCGCTCTACTCTTCAAGAGTAGGGGTAACTTCCAGCCCTTCCATGCAGAATGTAGCGATGGTAGAATCCCAATAGAACACCATGGCTTGAATAAAGGCGGGTGGGCACTCAATCTCAGCAGCTCCAATAAATACCTGTCGCGACCCGTCCGAAAGCGGACGCGGCTAATGGATTACTGATCGCGGGTCTTGGATCGGCGCGAGCCCTCCCAGGCCCATACCAAATCGCGGCGGGAGTATTTTTCAGGAGGATTCGACGATAAGAGTCGATCGCTTTCGACCTTAGTGTGGTCGTGGTGGCATGTGCAACTTGTGCATGCATTTGGAGTCGCCACCGGTCTTTCTTGGAGGGTAGACCGGAAACCTTACTGATCGATTGGGAGAGATCGATCAGTTCTACGGAACCAGAGATTTTGGGTTCGGGGACTTGGTTACGCTGGTGTCGTTACCAACGCCCTTTCGGTACCTAACGCGAGTGATTTTCCTAACTAGGATTTTATGCAGGCGCAATTTTGGGTGAGGTAAGTCTGACTTTGCACATTAACCAGTTTAACATGCTCACGTAATCATAATAAATAAATAGATGTCAATCACATAAACATCTATCCTACGTGGTGATCATGGAATTATGATTTAATGGGTCTCGAGCCAATGAGACCACATTTAATTATTTTAATATTTTAATAACGGAGAGCCGCTCTTCGCTTCTTCTTGGTTTCTTGAACTCTTCAAGAATTGGGCCCCAAAGAGCTCGCCGACTTAAAAGGCTCCTCCACGTAATCCTCGTAGCATTTACATCAACAATTGACTATGCTAAAAATAAAGATTACATGAAAAATAAAAGGAGTACGCAGTCTCCATTTAATAATTACAACCCCAAATATATAAATAATCATCATACATTCATATATACATCAATCACATTGATTAGGGATTTTTCCATGATCACCACCCTTTCACGTAAGTAATAAATTCACAATTTAAAACTTAGGAAGGCACAATAAAAATTCTACGTTGAATCATATTCAGAATTTTTACGTAAAATAAGATAGCCATAAATTTTCGATTCAAAATTGATTTAGTCTCAATTTTTGCTACGTTGATTAATTTATCATATAAAATAATCAATCTCCATTAGCCATGTAAGACGAACAATTCGTTAATACATATTGGCCATATTATTGCAAAAATTGCAAAAAATCAATTAAATGCACGAAAACACCTAAGGATTGGCTCTGATACCGCTGTTGGGATCCACGTAACACGTAGCGGAAATAAATAACAACCCATACATGTATCTCCAGAGGCGTACTTCGTGCATTTCAATCGAAAAAAATCACAAAGTCTCAAAGGGAGTAAATAGATTACCTCTCGTAGCGTGCTTGAACGGAGGTGTCGGTTCGATGTTCTTCGATCTCAGCCTCCACAAGTGTTAGGCATCTAGTTCGGACGCACCATCAATTGACGAACGGGGAGACGACTAATAACTCCACAACAATTGTGCTAGCAATATGCGGAATCAATATTCCGAACTTAGTATATTTTGCTCACTCAAGATTATGAGAATATAGAGAGTGTTTGTGTTCTTCTCTCTAAGCTCTCAAAAATTTGCACACTCTACAAAATGTCTCTCTCCCTCAACCTCAAAACTCTTGCCATCCTTTTATAGCCAAAAATACCTTCCAATAAATTGTATTTAAAAATAGCACTAACAATAGCACTCACAATTTATAATACAAAAATGCTATTTAAAAATAGCACTAGCAATTAGGGGTGTGCAACCGGACCGGGTTGACCCGGAACCCGGATCGGCCCACCCGAAAAACAGGGTCGGGAATCGGTTCTGGTTCAAACCGGTCCGGGTTTCGGGTCCAAAATTTGGGAACCGGTTGAAACCGGTCCGGGTTTCGGGTCTAAGTAAATACCCACCCGGACCGGTTTTTAGAACCGGTTTGTAGTTAATTTAAAAAAAAAAAAAAAAACCCTAGTCTACTCCCGTCCCTTTTGTTGCTTGTTGCCTCCAACGCTCACTTACTCGCCGCTCACTGCCATCTTCGTCGCCTCAATCCTCGCCATGGTCTCCATCTTCCTTCAAACCTCTGTAAATCGTCGCGTTGTTGCACCGTCCGCTCGGGCTCTAGCTTCAACGCGAGCTCGTCGACCCTCCTCTCACGAATCGTTCTTACCTCATCACCTCTCGTTCTTCTTCTTCTTCAGATCTCACCATCATCGACGCGGCGGCGGCGCCAGGAGGAGAACGAAGGAGGAAGCTGAGGGCGAGCCTTCCAGCCACCAACCATTGCACGAGTCAAAACGCGCGCTCTTTGGGATCTTCGGAGTTCGCACGATCTACATGACCGGTTCGACTCTGTCTCTCTATCTTTTTGTCGATTGTGCTCCAATTGGTGCTCTGTGTGAAAGTTGGGATTGCAAAGCTTAGATCTATGTTCGATTACCATTTTAGGAATGCGCCATGTAAATGATTTTGATGGGAGGTGAAACCTTGTTATTTCTATTTTATCGATTGATTTTCCGTTCACAATTGCATTGATCTTGCCTCGGAGAAATAGAAACTGAGCTCCTGGTGCTCTCTCTTTCGTTGGAGTTCACATTTGGTTCATCTGAATTTGTGCTTGTCGGTTTTTTTTTTGCCCTAAGATATTGTTAGAAGGATCTATTTTGTGCATGTGCGATGGTATTAGGAAAAGAATAATTCATGTTTTTTGTGGGACTGGCAGTGTGGAATCGAACCTCATATGAATGTTTATGCGCTTCCTTGTTCCTAGTTTCGATTGGACTGTTGTGAGGTCGAGGGGAAGGATGGGATTGAGCTCGCATCGTTAGTTCTGTCGAGAGTGGTTTAGATACTTGATGCGCTATATTTGATTGTTTTAGAGTTACTTGTGAATAACTATAGTTGCTTTCTCCATAAGTTTGTCAGTTTCTTTTCTTTTCCATCTTTTTTGATTCTGGTGCTCTCTCTTTCGCCGGAGTTTACATTTGGTTCATCTGAATTTGTGCATGTCGTTTTTTTTTTTTTGCCCTAAGATCTTGTTTCGAGGATCTATTTTGTGCATGTGTGATGGTATCGGGAAAAGAATGATTCATTTTTTTTCTTTAGTGTCCAGTTCAACGCCAGACTTCATCCAATTGGCTATTCCTAACTGAGTTCTCTTTCATTCCAGTGTCTCCTACTTTTCGCTATGATGCCGCCGGAAATTGTTGGAGAAAGGATGGAACCTGAAAAGCTATATGATGCTGTCAATGTAGACCTCTATATATTGTGAATTGTCCTCGGCTTTGTGACTTTCTCTGATGATTACTCAAATTTGATATAGGTACGTGTGTACTTCATCTTCAATCCAGGCATTACTTCTGTTTAGGAAGTTACACCCTGGGCACAGGAAGAAGGAGATCGACAGGTTCATTATGACTGCTACTCAGTTCATTCTAGACATTCAAAAGCCCAACGGTTCGTGGTATGTTTTATCTCTGGCTCGTTATACGTGTGAAATTTTTATCAGTTTAAGGTTATAAATGGTCCAATGGAGATAGACTGAATCGAACCCCTTATGCAGGTATGGCAATTGGGGCATCTGCTTCATTTATGGCACTTGGTTTGCGTTGGTTGCCCTGGAGGCGGTCGGCAAGACTTATGAAAACTGTGAAGCTGTGCGCAGAGGGGTTGAATTTCTTGCAATGGGAGGATTTTCATGCTTAGTTCTTGACCAACACAGCAGCTAATATCTCCTTCGTTCTTCACCGCCTGTTGCGGCTTTTTTCTGTTCCAATCTCCAGCGCTTACCTCCAAGGTTCCACAGTGACATGACAACATGGTTTCTCTGTTGAATTATATAATAGCTCAGAGTCGTTTGGCCGTTCTAATTCGATTTTCTCAGAGTAGTTGCTTTGAATTTGTAATTCTGCTCAGTCGACTCTAACATTGGATTTCTTTTTTGTTTTCAATAGGATCTTAACATTGTTGTATAATTGACATAATTGTAGTTGTGAAATTTCTCATTTAGTTGGTGCAAATTTTGTCAGATTCTATCGTTTTATTCACTCTAAATTTTATTGCTCTTTTTATGGATGCTCATATTATTTTGATGGAAAAAAAAAGGAAAACATGGTAAATAGGGTGAACCCGAAAACCGGACCGAAAAATAGGGTCGGTTCCAAAACAGGTTCCAAGACAAATAGGGTCGGGTATCGGTTCCAAAAAGTGGGAACCGATTACAACAGGGTCGGGTATAGGGTCTAGGTCTGGAACCGGCCCACCCGGCCCATGCTCACCCCTACTAGCAATAGCACTCACAATACAAAAATGCTAAAAAAAAGGCACTAACAAAGGTGTTAAAAATAATAACCATTATTATTATTACAAGAGTTAAAGAGGTTACCAAACAGTACAAATATGCATAACGTATAAATACGTATGAAGTATAAATACGTAGAGCATACGTATACATCCGTGAAACCGGGGACTAATTGAAAGAAAAATGTGCAATTAAGCCCTTTTGGTAAAAATTGATTAAATTGGAGGGCAAATTGACCTAATTGCACTTTAAGACTTTAGAATCCAATGTCATAGCTTATAAAAAGTGAGAATTGAAAACTAAAAGACTCGAAAAGGAATTTATTTATTATTTTTTTTTAGGCTCGGTTCGGGTTTATGTTGTGAAGGAACATAGTGACCCGAGCCGAATTTTTGAGATTTAAAGTGACACACTTGAAGAGGAAATTAAAACAAAATTATCAAATATTTTTGGGTATTTTTCTGATCACGAATGGTATTTTTCTGATTTTTTGGGTATTTTTATAATTAAATAAACTCGAAAAATATTAAAAATACCGAAAAATATTTTTTGTTCAGAATTGGTTCCTAAGGCTAAACCAAGGCTTCCAAAGTTGATTTTGTGATTTTATGACCTTTTTTGACATTTTTAATTAATTTTAAAGAATAAAAATCACAATAATAAATGGTAAAAAATCAGGTGTCAACAGCTGCCCCTCTTTGAGAGGAATCTCATTAGAGGTTTCTCTCAAAGATAAGGTGGCACCTGATTCCTAACCGACTCAACTGGGAAAATGAGAGAAGAAATGTTATGACATCGGATCCTTAAGCCTATTGATAAAAGCTCAAATCAATCCCCGGTTTGCTCTAACAATTTGAACATGGGCCGGAGTGAGAGAGGCTTACCTGAAGCTCACCTGTCGGATGCTGCCGGTTGCGACGACTTTCAAGAAGATGCCTAGGACTCGTCATTCAAAATATCCTAGGGAGATTAAGCTTTGACCTGTATGGTAGGTCATACCATGATGGAATTCCTAACTGGTAGGAACCTAAGGAAGGCGCATCCCACGCTTTGGGATTTGCCAAGGATTTTGATCCGTATGGTGGATCAGACCTTTGTGTTGATCCTTACTGCGATATTTATCAATGAGTTGACCCTTATGGCGGTTTCTACCAATGAATTGACCCTTATGGCGGTTTCTATCATATGTGACCCTTCAGGCGGTTTCTACCATTAATGTGATCATTCAGGCGGTTTCTACCTTGGTTTGACCATTCAGGCGGTTTCTACCTTGAGTTGACCCTTCAGGCGGTTTCTACCTTGGTTTGACCCTTCAGGCGGTATCTACCTTGAGTTGACCCTTCACGCAGTATCTACCTTGGTTTGACCCTTCAGGCGGTATCTACCTTTATTTTGACCCTTAGGCGGTTTCTACCTTTGGTTGATCCTTCAGGCGGTTTCTACCTTTGTTTTGACCCTTCAGGCGGTTTCTACCTTTGTTTTGACCCTTCAGGTGGTTTCTACCTTTGTTTTGACCCTTCAGGCGGTATCTACCTTTGATTTGACCCTTCAGGCGGTATCTACCATCATTTGACCCTTCAGGCGGTATCTACCATCATTTGACCCTTCAGGCGGTATCTACCGTTGTTTTGCTTTGAAAAGGGGTCTCATGACGAGGGTTCTCCACGTCCGATGAGACTGCCTGATTTTTTAAAAGGGGTCTCTTGACGAGGGTTCTCCACGTCCGATGAGACTGCCTGATTTTTGAAAAGGGGTCCCGAGACGAGGGTTCTCCACGTCTGATAGGGCTGCTTGATTTTGAAAAAGGGTCCCGAGACGAGGGTTCTCCACGTCTATTGGGATTGCTTGATTTTTTTAAAAAAGGGGTCCTGGGACGAGGGTTCTCCACGTCATGTTAGGACTGTTTGATATTTTTGAAAAGGGGTCCTAGGACGAGGGTTCTCCACGTCATGCTAGGACTTGGGTCTGTTGAGGCGACATTCTGGGAGCTGGGTTCTCCAGGTATCCTGCAGAAAGTTCAAACCTGAAATATTTTTCTTCACCAAGAAAATGTTAATAATCTTTGGGAAGACAATAATTGTCCAATTGACAAAATTTTATGACTTAAGTTTTAGTCATGAAATGTGCATTTTGATGCTGGAGGTTATCCAAAGCATTCTTACAACATGCAAATGTGATCACAAATTCCTTGCATGGAAAATTTGGATCAACTGTTTGAAAATTCCAAAAAGAGTTTGTTCAAAACATCAATTGGAATATTTCTCGACAAGGAGGTCTTCTCACCTGTTTTGAGATAGTGGTTTTTATAGGGGATGCACTCAATTCCCTACTAACCTGTGCCTAGGTTTTAGGCTCATTCGCAGCGCATACATTTTGATCGGTCGGGAGGTCTTCCACGGGACCGTAATGTTGGGCTTGGTTATTGATCTTCAAGGGGGACCCGCCTTGGAGTCGAGGCCATTGAATAAAAATTTTCATCATCTGCTTCGGGTTTACAAGTCAAGAACCCTGCAAAATGAGAAAGAAATAGTCTTGCTCGTACTTCTTCGAGCTAAGCTATATGTTAACCCAAGTGTCTTAGTCAAAGAAGACTGTTTCAGGGTTATGATGTTGGTAGGATTGGGGACCGAAAAAGGCTTGTTTTTGGCCCAGAATTCATGAGGGGAATGACATTGGTGATCATTGCAAATTTGTCACCTGTCTTTTCCATTATGCATCTTCAATTTTTGAGGCGTGCAACCGCTTTTGAGGTGTGCACAAATTTTTTAGAGAGCGTCTCTGGCTGCATTAAGAGATTGACAACTCTATCTGTGTCTTCGCTTCGCGGCTGACATCATTTAGGGGGCAGTCTTTCTGACCTGAC
The DNA here is from genome assembly GCA_021437785.1 of Rhodomyrtus psidioides. Taxonomy (NCBI): domain Eukaryota; kingdom Viridiplantae; phylum Streptophyta; class Magnoliopsida; order Myrtales; family Myrtaceae; genus Rhodomyrtus; species Rhodomyrtus psidioides. Next base: position 11,225,311 of record JAILYB010000003.1, on the reverse strand, counting down.
TCCTTTAGTGGTTTTTTTTTTCTCTTCCCAACTAGGCTTTATTGGGGATCAATCAAACAGTTTTCACGAGCATCAGCCTTGCTTTTACCAAGCACTTTGCTTTTTCTTGATGCCGTGGATTTTTCTCATTCATTTTTGAAATCCCACTTTTTCTCATCTTCATGGGATCATGTTAGACATATAGTCTAAACATGCTTTAAATATCAGTCCGGGAATTCTCTTCGTAATCCCTGAGTCTTGAATTCCTCCGTTTATGAGGTGATGATGCCTTTATCTTGGAATGTGCAATGATCACCAACGGGTTCATGAAATGGATTTGCAGGCTCAACTTGGCTGTGCAAAGGATATGGTGTGTGGGATAGAGAAATGAATGCTTCTCATCATCATATGGCACTTGGATTACCATATAAACAACACACAAAGATCGATGTTAGTCCGAGCAAGAAAATTTCTAACCATTTTCTCCTGATGCTGCTGGACTCACCTCCATTTTGCCCCGATGTAGGGTGGTTCTTGACAGGGTTAAGAATGAAAACCGCCGTTCAAAGGGGTTATCAACGGTCACCTGTAGTGTTTGGGGGATATGAAACGAATGCCTCCGTCGTCCCAACCCATGTAATGGCTGCGAATGGTCCATACTTCCGTAGGTCCAGATTTTGCTGTCTGATTCGCTCCGCTTCTCTCTTAAGTGTGTATAGGACGTGTTTGGACTAGGCTTTGCCTCTTGTCTTTTGAGAAAACGTCCTTTTGAGAGTTTTGAACAACTTTTGATTGGAAAAATCTCTTTCGTTTTCCCAAAAATTTTACCCATCAAGGAGATTTTATGGTGCACCATGCACGTTCTTATTCATGTTCAGACAACCTCCTGTTTCAAAACATGAATGCCAATGAAATTTGAATTCTATGCCTTCTCTAGACATTGGATTCCGAAAGCTTTTCTTTTCTTTTTTTTATTCAACATCTTCAATGGATTGGGGAGAGGGATACTTACCTGTCCCCCGCGGTTGGAGATCCCTGAAAATGCGGAAGAAACATGTTATTATCCGTTCAGAAATTTTCAAAAAATTAGAACGATACATCTTACCCTTGGTCATGTGTTCCAATGGGTAATACATGGGATGTGAAAACCCGTTTCGCCTTGATGGCGAGCCCCTGTCAAAGACGGGAATTAGGTGTCAGTTTGTGTTCCAAAATTCCAGGCAAATTGGAACGATACAGCCTTATTCTTGCTTTGTGTTTCCATTTGAGCACAAACGCGCGGCTTGCAGAAATTGGCCATCTATATTGTGGCCATGATTCCTCCGTTTGGTTGGCGGTAAATCCTTCTCAAGGATTTGCCATGGAGGAGATCCATTTGTGTTTTTGGACGCGTTCCAGCGCCGCTCTTCAGAGTTCCTTTTATTCAAGGGAAAAAGAAATTTTTATCAAAATGCATGTCAAAGCATGTGACGTAGGAGCGATACTTTTTACCATCCACTAGGTCTTATAAACAAAGAGCATCTCCTGGAATCCTGACTTCTAAGGCCAATGATTCTATTCGCCTCCATGTTAGCGCGCTCTTTTCATTTGAGGCTTTCAGCGCCAACGACTTCCTGCAAAATGAGTAAAAACTCATGTTATGCACTCAATTCCCTACTCCCAAATTGGAACGATACAAGGTTACCGTTCACCCAAATTCGTATCTTGGGGTTTGATTCTGATGCGGACGACTCTGTTATTGCGTCCATTGACTTTGCCAGAGGAGAAACGTCCGGCGTACAAATGATTCACTTGCCCCAGTTAGGCATGGTTTTGCTGTTTGTCATCTCTGGATTCGATGACCATGGTCTGATGCGCTTTCATGGGGGATCATGAGAGTTTGCCCCCGGTTTGGCTCCTCAAAGCAAATGGGGGGAACCTGCTCCCATTGATTTTTGCAGATTCTGATCATCCATCTCGATTGTCAGAGTCCTTGATCAATTTTATCTGTCTCAAGACAGCTTGATATTCTTGGGATTCGTCATGTGGCGGTTTGGTGATTCTCTCGATCACAGTCGCCATTTGAGGTATTTGATGTTCCCTATTTGTTATTTGAAAGCATTACATCCTGCGTCCTCTACTCTTGATCATCATCTGAGAGGAAAAGAAAGGAAGCATTATTCCCATATCAAGAAAACAATCATTTTGGAACGATACGTCCTTTTACACTTGATTTGCATTCCGTTTTGCTGTTGCATATTGATATGCACAACATCTATCAAATTCCTCCATCCGTGCTTGAAGGTATTTGCAACGCCTACGGTTCATTTGCCCCAGCTGGGCGACGTCTGTTTTGTCATTTGAATGCATGAGCTTTTGGGTGCATTGTCTCTTTTATCACCTGAGATAAAAAAAAAATGGAGAAAAACTTATCCCCCGATCTGATTAAAAATCTATTAGGAACGATACGTCCTTTCACCAAACGAGTGGCTCTGCGGCCAAATGTATTTTGCACTGAAGGGACGAATTCCACTATGCTCCACGGGTTTGGGGAATTTGCCCCCATTTTCGATAGAAATGAGCCTTATCAAGATGTATACAATACAAATAGATCCCTAATACAATCAATCTAAGGGACGAGATAGAGAGGATCTCGGCAAAATTAATCTTATACAATAGACCTAGAATGTCAAATCAATCAAAGGAATGTGGTCCGAACACTTGGAGATGCCCCAGTTCCAGTCTTCGAGATGTGACTCCAGGATCACCGATTTTTTTTTTAGGTGGTTTTAGATATACCAACCATCTAAAGACATGCACATGAGACAAGTGAGGATAAAACTACCAAAAATCAAAGGATTTGTCACCTAAGGTCAAGGTTCCCACCTCGAGTTCTAGAAAGAGCAGATTCCATTGCACAACTATCGTTGCATTGGGGCTCGATCCATAGTTCGAAATGAGCAGAATTGAAAAGTGGATTACCCCGTGTCTTTCCTCACGGAGATTCCATTTTCAATCCCTTCTATTGTTTTCCTATAGACGGCGCCCGGGGTTTTAGGCGCGGTTGTGTGTATTTTCGGTGTCGTGCTAAAGCGATAAACATGCATCTTATTTAACAATCACCGCTTCAATATAAAACATACACACAATCATTCATTCCTACGCCAACCTGCATAAGACAATGTTAATCACAGACTACCCCCCTTATCACTCCAATCTGCAAAAACATATAACACCTATCATAAGCGAACTTACCTCACCTTCAAGAGCGCCTGCATGGTTAGAAAAATCACTCAGCGTTTTAATTACGGCCTAAGTCCACTTGAGGTCTAGAACCATAGGTTCTAGAACAAATTCCCCAGTGGAGTCGCCAGCTGTCGCGACCCGTCCGAAAGCGGACGCGGCTAATGGATTACCGATCGCGGGCCCTTTGATCGGCGCGGGCCCTTCCATACCAAATCGCGACGGGGGTATTTTTGTAAAGGATTCGACGATAAGAGTCGATCGCTTTCGACCTTAGTGTGGTCGTGGTGGCATGTGCAACTTGTGCATGCATTTGGAGTCGCCACCGGTCTTTCTTGGAGGGTAGACCGGAAACCTTACTGATCGATTGGGAGAGATCGATCAGTTCTACGGAACCAGAGATTTTGGGTTCGGGGACTTGGTTACACTGGTGTCGTTACCAACGCCCTTTCGGTACCTAACGCGAGTGATTTTCCTAACTAGGATTTTATGCAGGCGCAATTTTGGGTGAGGTAAGTCTGACTTTGCACATTAACCAGTTTAACATGCTCACGTAATTATAATAAATAAATAGATGTCAATCACATAAACATCTATCCTACGTGGTGATCATGGAATTATGATTTAATGGGTCTCGAGCCAATGAGACCACATTTAATCACTTTAATATTTTAATAACGGAGAGCCGCTCTTCGCTTCTTCTTGGTTTCTTGAACTCTTCAAGAATTGGGCCCCAAAGAGCTCGCCGACTTAAAAGGCTCCTCCACGTAATCCTCGTAGCATTTACATCAACAATTGACTATGCTAAAAATAAAGATTACATGAAAAATAAAAGGAGTACGCAGTCTCCATTTAATAATTACAACCCCAAATATATAAATAATCATCATACATTCATATATACATCAATCACATTGATTAGGGATTTTTCCATGATCACCACCCTTTCACGTAAGTAATAAATTCACAATTTAAAACTTAGGAAGGCACAATAAAAATTCTACGTTGAATCATATTCAGAATTTTTACGTAAAATAAGATAGCCATAAATTTTCGATTCAAAATTGATTTAGTCTCAATTTTTGCTACGTTGATTAATTTATCATATAAAATAATCAATCTCCATTAGCCATGTAAGACGAACAATTCGTTAATACATATTGGCCATATTATTGCAAAAATTGCAAAAAATCAATTAAATGCACGAAAACACCTAAGGATTGGCTCTGATACCGCTGTTGGGATCCACGTAACACGTAGCGGAAATAAATAACAACCCATACATGTATCTCCAGAGGCGTACTTCGTGCATTTCAATCGAAAAAAATCACAAAGTCTCAAAGGGAGTAAATAGATTACCTCTCGTAGCGTGCTTGAACGGAGGTGTCGGTTCGATGTTCTTCGATCTCAGCCTCCACAAGTGTTAGGCATCTAGTTCGGACGCACCATCAATTGACGAACGGGGAGACGACTAATAACTCCACAACAATTGTGCTAGCAATATGCGGAATCAATATTCCGAACTTAGTATATTTTGCTCACTCAAGATTATGAGAATATAGAGAGTGTTTGTGTTCTTCTCTCTAAGCTCTCAAAAATTTGCACACTCTACAAAATGTCTCTCTCCCTCAACCTCAAAACTCTTGCCATCCTTTTATAGCCAAAAATACCTTCCATTAAATTGTATTTAAAAATAGCACTAACAATAGCACTCACAATTTATAATACAAAAATGCTAAAAAAAAGGCACTAACAAAGGTGTTAAAAATAATAACCATTATTATTATTACAAGAGTTAAAGAGGTTACCAAACAGTACAAATATGCATAACGTATAAATACGTATGAAGTATAAATACGTAGAGCATACGTATACATCCGTGAAACCGGGGACTAATTGAAAGAAAAATGTGCAATTAAGCCCTTTTGGTAAAAATTGATTAAATTGGAGGGCAAATTGACCTAATTGCACTTTAAGACTTTAGAATCCAATGTCATAGCTTATAAAAAGTGAGAATTGAAAACTAAAAGACTCAAAAAGGAATTTATTTATTTATTTTTTTTTTTAGGCTCGGTTCGGGTTTATGTTTGTGAAGGAACATAGTGACCCGAGCCGAATTTTTGAGATTTAAAGTGACACACTTGAAGAGGAAATTAAAACAAAATTATCGAATATTTTTGGGTATTTTTCTGATCACGAATGGTATTTTTATGATTTTTTGGGTATTTTTATAATTAAATAAACTCGAAAAATATTAAAAATACCGAAAAATATTTTTTGTTCAAAATTGGTTCCTAAGGCTAAACCAAGGCTTCCAAAGTTGATTTTGTGATTTTATAACCTTTTTTGATATTTTTAATTAATTTTAAAGAATAAAAATCACAATAATAAATGGTAAAAAATCAGGTGTCAACAATACCCTAGTCGTGATTTGGCGTATTTCTGGCTGGCTTCGCCCATGCTATCCCACCATGATAGGAGCTCGATCCGAGGAACTTTGAACACTTGAATATCATTCTTTCCCATCAAGTCTAAAATATGCAAATGACTTTGAAAAGTCAATCGTCAAAAATTACTTTAAACATGTGACTTTGCAAATGCCATGAAACATGCATGGGCCAACTTAATTGCATAGTTCAATTGAAGAAATGGAAATTAGAACCTTTTTCAAGTACCGAAGGCCTGACTTAAAGTCTAATTTGAATTTCAAGAAAGTGAATTGTGCAATTTAGTCAGGTTCACTCCAGTGACTAAGGGAAATAACAATGTCACATTCATTGGTCAATATATCAAATGGGAATAGAGCGGAATGAATCCCTTATTACAACCAGGACGCCTAACGAAAGAAAGGTAAAGAGAGACTCTATAAACAAGAAAGCCATAAAAGGCCGATGGAATGTGAGGATCTAAACCGCCCTTTCCCAAAGGTCTATTCTTCTTTACAATGATAGTCAGTCGGGAACCATTCCTCAGCTGAGTGTAAGGGGTCGTTGTTGACACCTGATTTTTTGACCAGGTCTTTTTCAGTTTTATTTTTGAAAAATCACAAAATATTTATAAAAAGTCAAAAAATTACAAAATCAACTTTGGTGGCCTTGGCCAAGCCCAAGGAACCATTCTTGACCAAAAAATAATTTTTCACATTTTTCATATTTTTTAGTATTTTTGGAAAATAGAAAAATACTTAAAAAATCAAGAAAAATAGCATTTGAGGTCACAAAAATATGGAAAAATATCCAATATTTTTCCTTTTAATCCCTTTTATTTTTGACCTCTCAAAAAAATCAAAATCAGATTCAATTTTAGGTGTTCCTTTGTAACCCGTACTATTGAATTTGAAGAAAAAATAACAATTGAGTCTTTTAATTTGCAATTTTGGCATTTTTTAAGATCTTGACATTCAATCTGACTATCCCCTATTTCAATTTAGCCCAATTGTTTGCACAATATGCTCAATTGCACGGATTTGACAAAATTACATACTAAAATTGCATTTTAGTCCTTGAAATTAAGCATAATTGAAATTACTTACAATTCAAGGGCTATCATTGCAAATTAAACATGCTACCCAATGGATTTCACCATTTTAAATCGATTGGAACAAGTGGTTTGACTCAATTTCATCATTTGCACCCTCAATTACACGATCCCCAATTTCCAATTAAATGAAAATTTGGGGGTTTTGTAGAAATTGATGAAAACTTTTGGGCAAAACCACATTTCTAGATAGAATTCATGCTCTAGATTCGATTTTGAGGTTCAATTGCAAAATTTTCCCATTAATTTGGGATTAATTTGAAAAATCCTGTTCGGAACCGATTCAGACCGGTCAGACCGCCGGTCAGACCGGTCGAACCGGTCCGCTACAGTGTCGTCTTCCCCAAAGAGCTCGAGCAGATCAATGGTGATCGACTGAGTTTTGAAGACCAAATTGAAGGTCAATTCGCGACTAATTGAAAGGGGAATGGTGGGCATTTCGTTCCTCTCGTCTTCCCCCGTCGATCAACACCAACAGAATCACCCAACGTCGCCGGACGGGAAAGTAATTGGATGGTCAAGGTCGCAGACTCGTAAAAGTCAACAGAAGCAAGCACTGCTCAGATTCTTGCCAAATTCATGCGAAATAAAGCCCGCCGGAGAACCAAAACGGAGTTAAACATTTTACCCATCTTCCCCGACGCCATTTGGACCTAAAATCATGTGATAGCACGTGCGGTGGAAGTTAGTTGGAACTCCCCAAATCGGCGCCAAAATTCCCAGGAGCTATATAAGCTCGCGATCGCTTTCAGTTGAAAGGGAGAACGGATTCAGTTCGAGGAGAAGAAACTGAATCGAGAGAGAGAAAGAAAGAGAGAGAAAGAGCTCACCTTCCCTCGCGGTGGTCGAAGGTTGGAGCTCAAAATTGCAGAGCGCCGGTTGGGCCTTCCGAGGCAAAACCAAAGCTCCACGAGGTCGCTGAGAGATCGCCTAGAGTCCCCTGAAGCGATCGCCGCCGGCCGCGCCCAGTGAAATCGCAAGAACAGGTGAGTTGCAGTCCCGAGTTTTTCTTCAAAGCTTCCATGGCGATTCGCGCATTTCTTAATCATTCATACAATTAATGTGTGCGTTTCATTCCCTGAACATCACTGACCATCTTCACGTATCTTGTTTGCATCGGTTTTGTCTTAACACGCCCAATCGAGTCTTCCAATTGAACCTCCATTGTCGAGTCACTGTTCATCTTTCCCCAGCCAAATCTGGGCCGAGCGAACTCGATCGGAGCTCGAGGTAAGTCTCCTAAACATTGAATGATGCTTCCCTGTTAATGAGTTGGTTCATTACGCCATGAATCGAGCGATTTGAGTGTATGTGTACGTACTGGTTCATGTTCGATCGTGCTTGGCCCCGTGAATGGATTCGCGTAATCTTGAGATATGTTAGAATAGAGGCGATTGCGAGTCGATTGCCGTTAGTTTCATGAGGTTTCATCGAGAGTTCATCGTCAGATCATCGTCGGAGAGCCACAGCCGTCCATTCTGCCGGAGTCGCGAGGTTGAAGACGAAGCTGACATGGCGCGGTCAACCGGTCAAAGTCCTAGTTGGCATTCGGCCATTGGTCCACGTGGTGTCGAGTCAGCACGGCCGTTGGGTCTGTTATTCAAATAAAAAGGATCGGACGGCTCAAATAAAGCGAACGTAAATTCTAGTGGCCGTCCGATTAGTAATTAGGTTTATCCGAAAATGTTTTAAAATCAGAAAATCAAAAATAAACTGAAACGGTGTCGTGTAGGTTAGTGGTCGTGCGGCGTCGTTTAGGTTAGTGTGAATCGACGGTCTAGATCAAGTCTCCGGATCTAATCATGGCCGTAGGTTCAAGTAATCTGATCAGACGGCTCTGATCGAGTCTTCATCCAATATGGACCGTAGGTTTTAGTAAACAGATCTAAGCGACACGGACAAGCCACGTGGTCCATCAGGGACCGTCGGATTAAAACCGGAAAATCCAAAAAATAAAAAGCGTGATACGGCGTCGTTTTCGATCAAGGTTTTCGCGGGTTCGGGTCTGGACCGGGTTCCGACCCGAGTGGGTCGGGTCGACCCGGTCCAAATAATATTTTTTAAATAAAAAAAATTCGAAAACGATTTTAAAAAATAAAAAAAATCAGAAAAATCCTAGAAAATCCAAAAAAATGCTAGAAAATTCCAGAAAATTCCAAAAAAAATGTGAAAAATTTGTGGAAAAATCCTAGACATTCCAGAAATCCCCAAAAATCGAGGGTTGACCACAGACAACTGGTCAACCCTATTTTTGGGGTTTCTTATCCAATTTTCCGAAACTTGACGACATTACCCTTTAGGGGTAAGTCGCCTTTGCTGTGTAAGCAAGATAAGGCCGATAATGCCAAGGTGAGAATTAGGGTCAATTAGACGACCAATTCTTAGGTTTGGGTTTTCGAGTCCCGCCTCTTTTCTCAAAATGACGATTTTGCCTTTTTAGTGGGAAAATCGTCTTTCTTGTCTCAATCGAGTTCTGAAAATTGCTTGAAGTTAGGGTTTGGGTCAGGTGGACGACCAACCCTAATATTTGAGATTTTCAGTTCTCATCTTTGTCCAAAATGACGACTTTACCCCTCCAAGGGTAAAATCATTTTTAAATACCAGAAAAATCCTAGAAATTCCCGAAAAATAGGAAATGGATTGGATTGATGGCCAATCCTATTTCCATTGCCTTTTGACTTCCCAATTCGTCTAAAATGACAGATTTACCCTTTTAAGGGTAAATTTCCCCAAATCATTCAAAATTACGATTCTGCCCCTCATGGGCAAACCATGCCAGAATCATTCCTAAGCCTTGATTGATACTTCTCTAGGCTAATAGGGCCTCATTAGGGACACCCCGCTGATTTCATGTGTTTTATCCGCATGTACTGGATCCTTGATTTGCGCACTTATTTCTATTGATTGTGATTGATAGGGTAGCAATTCCCATCTGCATGAACTCCTAGATTTAGGATCTGTACCCCACTCGTCTGTATGAAATCCTAGGATCAGATAAACCATTCAGGTTAGGTACCGAAAGGGCATCAACTTTGACAGTTGACGTAACTAAGTCCCCGAACCCACTTCTCTGGTTTCCGCAGAATCGAATAGATCACTCCCAACTATTCGATAGGGTCTTCCGATCGTACCCTCCACGAAACGATTGGTGGCGACTCCTTGGCATGTACACTCATCACATGTCACTAGACCACACTGAAGGTCGACCACGTATATCCAGCAGTTGCGATTTGGGTGATGGGCCTTGGGAGAGGCCCGCGTCCGATCAAGCCAGCGATCGGGCGGCCCATTAGCCCGCTCCCGTTCCACAGCTCGGGAGAGGGTCGCGACAGACTGGCGACTCCGCTGGGGAACATTCTAAAACCAGAATCTCTGGTTACGAATTCCAGAGGACTTGAGCCCATTAAAAAATTGTTTGGTTTATCTGACATTGTTTTCTGCAGATGCTCTCGAAGGTGAGGTACGTATGCTAACCATTGTGTTAGATGTTTTTGCAGATTGGAGAAATAAGGGGTGGCGTGATTATTGACATCTTTTCTGCAGGTTGGAATTGGGAATGTATGTTTACTTTATGCATTTACTGAAGCGGTGTTTGATACAAACTGCTGTGCATGACTTTGCATTGTGATGATCACGACACATCGCACACACTGGCGGTCAAACCCCGACTGCAACCACCCTTAGGTTACCTTAGATAGGGAAAGGATGCGAAAAGGATCTTGTGTTTGATGGCACTTGAGACTTTCGTATTCCTTCCCGCCTACCATCTACATTGGCGATATCTAGCCCTCTTGGGGAGGTACCCTTGGGGAGGAATCTGCCTCATGTGGATCGTGGGAGCTTGAGCCGTAGGTTCCTCACCTGATTTTCGATTTTCTTTAGAGTATACCCACTTGTCTCATGCGCATGTCCATGGATGGTTGGTATACCTAAAACCACCCATTGATACAGGGGGCATTTCACATCCCCCAAAGTGTGGTTGGTAAGATATTTATTTCTAAATGTTCTTTATTTCTTGCTCCATGATATTACTCATACATTGCATACATCCATATGCATTCGCATCATGAAGATTACTCAAGTGACTAATAGAAACAACAATGATTATGGGGTAGGATGTCGCTGTTTCCTAAGAGTTCAACAGAGTTGGTAACTTTCGAGTACTTGAGAAAAGTTACTCGCCCCAGACCAAACACGAAGCTACACTTTACTAGATTCGTGTATGGTCGGGAACTGACTGGACGTAAGCTGGGGTATGCTGAGGACTGTCAAACCCGCTACTACGTTGATAATCTCAGATTCAAGCGACAATCAGACGAAATGATGAAGGATTATCTGGAGATGAAGAGACAACGTCGCAACCAGCTGACTAGGGAAGCGTACGCTCGCAGGAAGGATGAATTGCTGGCCAAAGAGAACATACCCATGATTACTTCTTGGGGTAGGAAGAGACGCCCTGCGATCAAGACCAAGCCAAGGCGTATCACGATCAAGAAAGTAGAACCCGAGAAGGCTTCCGAAGTCATCCTACCCTGGACTAGAAAGTGGCCGGAGGAACTACAACCTCTCGACCAAACCACTAAAGATAACTCCCCTACCCTAGATTAAAGGAGAATTTCTGACCGACTGTCATTTGGGTAGACTTCTGAAGGAAGAGTGATCTAGACCCTCACGTTCCATTGTCTTTTATGGCTTTCTTGTTTGAAAAACCTTTCTTTACCGTTCTTCTATTAGACATCTTGACTGTAATAAGAGTACATCCCACTTTGCTCCTTTGATGTGTTGACCAATGGAACGTGACATTGCTGTTCCCTTTAGTCACTGATTAAACCTGACTAAATTGCATAATTCACTTCCCTGAAATGCAAATTAGGCTTTGAGTCAGGCTTTCAAGACCTGAAAAAGGGTCCTAATCTCCATTTCTTCAAATTGAACTATGCAATCAAGTTAGCTCATGCATGCTTCATGACATCTGCATATTCATACATTTAAAGTAATTTCTGGCGATTGACCTTTTAAAATCATTTGCATATTTTAGACTTGATGGGAAAGAATGATATTCAAGTGTTCAAGATCCCCCGAGCTGAACTCCAATCATGGTGGGATGGCATGGGCGAAGCCAGCCAGAAGTATGCGGAGTCACGACTAGGATACCTGTTGGACCTACTGAAGATTGAGTGCCCACCTGCCTTTATTCAAGCCATGGCGCTCTACTGGGATCCTACCACCGCTACATTTTGCATGGAAGGATTAGAGATCACTCCCACTATCGAGGAATACAGCGTTGTCATCGGAGTTGAATTCACCCCTACGCTCGTCCGACCCCCTATAGGACTTGAACCCCTAAGTCAAGTAGCTGAATTCCTTGACACAAACCTAAATGAAGTCAAAGTAGATGCGAAAAGCAATTCTGGAAGAGTTTCCCTATCCTTCCTTATAGACCGATTTTCCCGCCTTCCTGCTTCTAAAGGAACCAAATCTGATAGAGCCTTTATCTTGGCATTCTTTAGCTTTGTGCTATTCCCAATCTCAACTGTCACCTTCGACCCTATCATGGCTATAGTAGCTAGGCAAGTCTGTTGTGGGTGGGATTACTCAAACATCCTCCTTGCCGAAACCTTCCTCTCCCTAAATCGTTTCAAGAAAAGCAAAAAGGGAATCTTTAGAGCTTCTAGTGATCTGCTGTATCTGTGGTTCACATCCCATATCAGACAATTCCACATCCGCATGGGTTTCACTGAAATCAGCCCCAATGCACACCCTCTTAAAACGTTTGCTAGAACCCATACACGTGTTCCTAAGTTTAACTTTGTAGAATGGAAGAACTTCCTCAAAATCCTAAAACCTGAGCAACTCCGATGGCGGCTAAGGTTGCCGACGTTGAGCAAGGTCAGATTGACCTGCGATGACGGAGGCCCGGTCCCCTTGCTAGGATTCACGGGCGCAACTGCATACTATCCAAGGAGGGTGATTCGACAGTTTGGAGCACTTCAGGAGATCCCTTCTTCACCGCGACCTTGTGTCTTTTCCTTTGACTTACCAAGCCAGACCCTCACAGAGGAGGAGAAGAAACAACTTGAAGCCAAGGTGGCATCCATCATACTCTCCTTGAAGAATTCCCAGGCTGAAGAAATAAGTTGGCCAGAAGACATGACTCAAGAAGAGAACACTCATAGAGCCACCACAGAATACATTCAACATTTCAAAGCGATCCGACGAAGCCTTGTCGAGCCCTACATACCTGAATACATCGTGCCATACGTACCTGGAATAGAGCCCTACATACCCGAAGACATAGGGCCACTGTCGTGTTCGGAAGACGAGGAGCCCCAAGCTGAAGAGGGGAATCTATACTGGGATGATGAGGATACCTTAGGCTTCAAACGTCCTAGACTTGAATAGACTATTCTGTCAAGTGTAAAATAAGCAAGCATTGTGATGCCTTCTCATACATTCTCATTTCTGTGGAATACTATCTTAAACACATGAGCATGAATGTGAACATGTTTTTACAAATGCATAAAAACTATCGTCAGAAATTACGCTTCTTTCAATTCCATGAATTCTTGTCGAGAAATGATTAAAAGAACTACTTACATGAGGCTAAGGCTCACAAGGTAGCCCTTTTTCTCATCTACTGGCAAGAAGCATGCAACTGAAAGAATTAACTGGTTCTTTTTGCTAAAATGAAAGAAGTACTCACTCGAAATCTTTTTACAGGTACACTCTCATCACGGAATTGCCAACGCATCGTTTCCGTACCCGCCTAAAGACGAGAATGGAACAGCAGGAATTGACTCCGCGCGTAGGCATGTTGGAATCTCAGATGACTGCCCTGGCGACTATGATGGCTGACATTAAGGCCATGCTGGAGACCAACCAAGCTAGACAGACAACCGCCCACAATCAGAACAACTCAGGCCCTTCCATGGTACCTGATGTAACAGATAAAGAAGCAACTAGGGATACCCAACATACAGAGGAAAACGTTCATGAACCAAATAGTCGGGCACAACAAAAAGCCTCGCCTGTTGTCATCAACCTTGAAAAGAAGGAGAAGGGAAAACAAACTGTGAAGACAGAGGCAGAGGCTAAGAGATTGGCCAAGATCGAAGAATGCCTGAGCAGTCAAGGCTATGAGCTGGCCCGCTTCGACAAAATATCTCCTTTTGCTAAAATAGAGACTCCTCCTGACTATAGGGAGCCAGAGTTCGTGAGAAAATACAACGAGACAGGCTGTCCCCGTGCCCACCTCAAGTACTACCTGCGCAAGATGGCGCACTACTCGGATTACATTCCGTTGTTAATGAACACATTCCAAGAGAGTTTGGCTGGCGCCGCTCTGGCTTGGTTTATTGAGCTAGACTTAGAGGATTATGACGGATGTGAGGACCTTGCAGAAGACTTCCTCAGGCAGTACAAATTTAACACGGCTACAGCCCCAACAAGAGAAGACCTCCTACGAACTTCAAAAGCGAGGGGCGAATCGATCAGGACATATGCTCAGAGGTGGCGAGCCTTGGCTACCCAAGTAAAGCCTTCAATCCCAGAAGAGGAGCTGATCGACTTATTCCTAAAAGCACTCCCCTACGAATACTTTGACAGACTGAACACTTCTGGATGTCAGACATTCGCACACCTGATTAAGGTTGCTGAGAGGCTGGAATGGGCCTTGAAAGAAAGAAGGCCTCAGGAAGCTCCTACTAGGAAGCAGTATCCTCTGAGAAAGGAAAGAGAAGCCGGACTGGACATATCATTTATACCAGATCCCCACAAGTTAAAGCCATTTGGCAATTCTAATCAGGCCAAAGGCGGATCATCCTGGTCAGCGCCAAAGGTACAAGAGCCTAGAAGAAAGCAACCCCAGAGACAATTCTCTCAGCTCCCGAGACCTTTATCCAAGCTACTCCCGATGCTGCTAGAGCAACACTTGGTGGCAAAAGAACCACCTAGGGCAAACCCCGCAAGATATCCTGGCTTTGATGAGAGCCAGACCTGTGCCTACCATATGGGCGAAAGAGGGCATAATGTGGATAACTGCTATGTCCTGAAGCTGAAAGTGCAAGCCCTAATTGATAGTCAGATTTTGAAATTTGACAATGCAGCCCCAAATGTGCAAGAAAATCTGTTGCCAGATCACCAAACAGTAGGGGCAATATTCACTGAAGAAGAAGAAGACTACCTTAAACTGAAGATAGATGTGCCTAAGCTGGACACCCTGCTAACAATCGCTTCATCATACCCAAAAGAAGGGGAGATATCAACCGACCAAAAGAAGTTGTGTATCGACAAGATGAAGAGCTTGGGGATAGTGTCCGATATTACTGATGAAGAATTTGAAGGGATTGAAGCATCTCTATCTTTGAAAGGAAACCACTTCTTGATCACAGCTGAGCATAGTAGCACCTGTGGTACCTCACGTGAGAAATTGGCAAACGATCTGGGGCCGGCCACTCAATCAGAAGAAGAATTTGAAGAAGACGAAATAGAAGCCAGGAGGAGAAGTCTAGCAGACCTCAAGTTTATGGTTGACGCACTTGAGAAGAGCGAAATTATAGACAACCTGGGTCAAGATTCTGGAGGATACAATTTCAAGGTGAAATATTCGGCCCCTCCCAGCTTTTATCAGAAGATTGAAGACATCATACAGGACGGATGGGGAGGTATGGATGATCTCTCTCAACCAGAAACCTCAAACGGTATGGAAGAACTCGACAACACCATATTGATGATCGAAGTAGCCACGGCCGTGGTGATCAGATTGGATGAGCTGGATAGCCTGGGCAAGGTAGAAGATTGCCCAGTGAGGCCTGTCGTAATTCAATTGCCTCAGGAGGAAGAAAGCGACACGTCAGGACCAGAGATACCTCATTAGACAACTGTAACGATAAAAGTCCCCCCAGTAGAAGAGTATGATCCCAAAGCTGTTCATTGGGACTATGGGACCACACAAGTAGATGCAATAATGAGGTCTGGAAGATTTTATGCCCCCAGAGAGGGTGAATCCGAAAAAAAAGATGTCTCAAAGGAAGATGCTGAAAAGCTCGTATCGATCATCAAAACCAGTGAGTTTGAAGTGATAGAGCAGCTGAGGAAGATGCCCGCTCAGATATCCCTGCTAGACCTATTCATCAATTCAGAGAAGCACAAGGACGCACTGCTGAAGGTACTCAATGAAGTACATGTCCCTGAAACAATTAATGAGGTCCAACTAGGGGACTTTGTAGGGGCAATTCTCTTAAAAGACCAATTGAGCTTCTCTGACGAGGACTTCCCCATGGAAGGAAGAGGGCACAACAAAGCTTTATACATCTCTGCCCAATGTAACGGCAAAAGAGTGGCACACGTATTGATCGATAACGGATCAGCCTTTAACATCTGTCCTTTGGCTACCATAAGGAGGCTGGGAATCAATGAAGAGATGGTCAAGGCATCCAAGACAGCTGTAAGAGCATTCGACGGCATGAGGAAGACTGTAGAGGGAGAGATCGAGCTTGACGTATTCATCGGCCCGACAAAGTTCTCTATAAACTTTCAAGTAATGGATCTACCCAGTGCATTTGGATTCCTGCTAGGAAGACCTTGGATCCATACAGCAGGAGCTGTCCCTTCGAGCCTGCACCAAAAAGTACGTTTCGTTGTAGATGGGAAGGTGATTACCGTACATGGGGAAGTCGACCTCCAGGCATACCACAACAGTGCCATTCCCTGTATTGAGCCTGAAGAGAAAACTGAAGCGAGCTATCACTCCCTAGAGTTGGTAGCAACAGTTCATACCCCAGTAGGGTCGAAGTTGAGAACTCCTTACATCTCAGAAGCCAGTCTTCTACCAGCTAAGATGCTGCTGGCATACGGGTTCAATCCTGAAAAAGGCCTAGGCAAACATAATCAGGGTATAAATGCCCCGCTACAGTTGAAGGCTAATCCACATAAAATGGGCTTGGGGTACCAGAAGTATCCCATGAATGATTCTGTCCCGAAAGCAACAGGCCGAGGCCGAAGCAAAAGCCTGGGACGCCGTGGAGGCGAAAACAGCCCGAATAGCTCATTCATCGGTTCTCCAACCTGGAAGGGAAGGTCTCGAATGTTCAAGAATCCCTTAAATACCTACTTCGACCAGAACTCCAAATGGCTATCTGAAGAGGGTATCACTTCGCCGATGGAACCAGATCTGACAAATCCTTTTCTCAAAGATGACTCTGTGAATGTCATCATGGAGTGGTTGGACAGTGAAGCCACTTCTTCTGAGTAAATAGACTCTTCCTTCATCTTTAAATACTGCGTTTAGAACTTTCTGCATTTCACTGTATCTTCTTTCCTTATTGAACGCATAAGAAAACGCCTTTGGATCTCCGGCCGTTGGTCCAAATAGCACATCTTGTAACGCGGCCCATTTCGCATTCAATAAAACCACGCATGTTTTGTTAAGGACATATGGAACCACGAATCAGCCCGATGATGATAATGGTCTTCCATATAGAAGCTTGAGGCCTGATTTTCCATATGATCCCTAATCTTCAAAAGATTTTCAAGGGGCCGGGATATCCAATGACATGAGGATTAGTCCCATCTGTACCTACATCTATTTCGAAAAACTTTTTCAAAAAGACTTTACATAATCATGCATGTCATTTTTACTGAGCACAAACTAACCATACTCATGACATTTCAGGCATATCATCTCAAACATGCATACCAGGTTGTTACAAAATTCGGATCCCTCCATTAACCACTCCTATAACATTGAGGAAGATGAAGACGAGGATTACGCGTCTATCCGTAGGGATTGGAACACCTTTGAAGAGTCAAAGCCTCCTACCTCAGAAGAACCAATTGTCATTAATTTGGGAGACACCGTGAACGTCAAAGAGGTCAAGATCGGCGGACACCTATCCCGTGATGAAAGGCTCGAGTTCACCAAGCTACTAAAAGAATATCAAGACATCTTCGCATGGTCTTACGCGGATATGCCAGGCCTTGATCCTAAGATTGTGGAACATGCATTGCCCACGGATCCTGGCATCAAACCTGTCAAACAAGGCAGTAGGCGGATGAAAGCCGAGTTAGAAGACAAGATTAAGGAAGAAGTCATGAAACTCCTTAGGGTAGGCTTCATTGAAGCTATCCCATATTCAGACTGGGTTGCAAATATAGTCCCCGTCATGAAGATAGACGGAAAAGTTCGGATCTGCGTAGATTACCGAGATCTGAATAGAGCAAGCCCAAAAGATGATTTTCCACTCCCCCACATTGATGTATTGGTGGATAGTACAGCGGGTTATGAATTATTCTCATTCATGGATGGATTCTCGGGATACAACCAAATCTCCATGAAACAAGAAGACAAACCCAAGACTGCATTTACCACACCATGGGGGAATTTTTGCTACAGAGTCATGCCCTTTGGATTGAAAAACGCCGGGGCTACCTACCAGAAGGCTATGGTCACGTTATTCCATGATATGATCCACAAAGAGATTGAAGTATATGTTGATGACATGATCGCTAAATCCAAGAAAAGACAAGATCACATACAGGTATTAAGAAAATTATTTGAGCGCCTGCGCAAATACAAGTTAAAGCTGAACCCTAACAAATGCGTGTTTGGGGCAAGATCCGAGAAACTCCTTGGGTTCATAGTCAGCAACAGGGGCATTGAGATTGATCCCTCAAAAATCCAGGCCATCCACGATTTATCAACTCCATCCACAGTAAAAGAAGTGAGAAGCCTTCTAGGGAGATTGAACTATATTGCCAGGTTCATCAATCAGCTGTCTGATGTGGCTAAGCCAATCTTCAAATTGCTTAAGAAAGGCGCGAAAATAACGTGGGACGCCGAGTGCAGCAAGGCATTCCAAATGATCAAAAACTATTTGATCACACCACCGGTGCTTGTGCCACCAATTCCCGGTCACCCATTGACCTTATACCTGACCATACGACAAGAGTCCTTGGGAGCCTTACTTGCCCAGACGAGCCCGATAGATGGAAAAGAGAGGGCCATTTATTACCTGAGTAAGAAATTCACGCCATCTGAAGCAAAATATATACCAGTTGAAAGGGCCTGCGTAGCAGCAGTATGGGTACTACGAAGACTAAGGCAGTATACCCTACATCATCACATTCAGCTCATAACAGAGAACGACCCCGTCAAATACCTCCTGGAGAAACCCGCTTTAATTGGGAAACTGACAAAATGGCAAGTAATGTTATCTGAATTTGACATTAAATGTTCTCCGCAGAAGTCGGTAAAAGGAAGAGCTATAGCAGACATGCTGGCAGAAAACCCATCGAGCACTGAATCCCCTGAAGTAACGAACACAGAAGGCCGAATTCTGAACTTAGCAGAGGATAAGTGGATCATGTATTTCGATGGTGCTGTTAACCTATCAGGGGCAGGCACTGGGGAAGTACTGATATCCCCAGATGGTCAACATTACCCTGTCGCGGCAAAGATAACTTTTCCTTGTACCAACAATATTTCAGAATATGAGGCATGCATTCTGGGCCTACGACTGGCCCTTTCCATGAAGATACCTAGATTGCAGGTCTTTGGAGACTCTATGCTCATTATTCTACAGACACAAGGGGAGTGGAAGACGAAAGATGCAAAACTCATCCCCTACCATGAATACCTTGAAGAATTGATACTCAAGTTCGAAGAAGTGTCATTCGAGTACCTATCAAGGTCTCACAACCAATTCGCAGATGCATTAGCCACCCTAGCCTCGATGTTACAAATGACTAAAGGGTTGGATATAGAACCTCTGAGGATCGGCATTGTTGAAAAGCCAGCTTATTGCATGCTAATCGAAGAGGAATGTGATGGAGAGCCATGGTACTATGACATCAAGAATTACCTCTTGAAAAGGGAATTCCCTGAAGGATGCCAGTCAGGAGACCGAAAATACATAACCAAGATGGCCAGCAAGTTCTTCCTCAATGGACAAATTCTATACAAGAGATCGTTCGATTCCACTCTACTGAGATGCGTAGATGCCAAAGAAGCAAATATTCTCATGAAAGAGATTCATGAAGGTACGTGTGGGCCTCACATGAACGGCCACCTCCTTGCTCGGAAGATCATGCGGCTAGGTTATTATTGGATGACCATCGAATCAGACTGCTGTCAGCACGTCCGGTCATGCCACCAATGCCAAATATACGGGGATAAGATTAACGCACCCCCGAACAAACTACACCAAATGTCTGAAGTTTGGCCTTTCTCTATGTGGGGGATAGACATGATAGGGCCTATTAATCCTGTGGCTTCGAATGGTCATCGCTTCATCTTGGTAGCGATTGATTACTTCACCAAATGGGTAGAAGCCAGCTCTTACAAGAATGTTACTGCAAGAAATGTGGCAAGATTTGTCAAAAGAGATATCATATCCCGATATGGTACCCCTCAAGCGATCATCACAGATAATGGGTCCAACCTAAACAACAAGATTGTCGATGGTCTGCTGGATCACTTTAGCATTCGACATCTGAATTCATCTCCTTACCGCCCACAGATGAATGGGGCAGTTGAAGCAGCCAATAAAAACATCAAGAGGATCTTGGCTAAAACAGCAGAAAACTACAGGGATTGGCACGAAAGGCTGCCCTTCGCCTTGATGGCTTACCGAACGTCGATCAGGACTTCTACAGGGGCAACTCCCTATAGTTTGGTATATGGGACAGAAGCAGTTCTACCAGTAGAAGTTAAGATTCCCTCTTTGAGAATCTTATCCAAAGATAAACTCTCTGAGTCAGAGTATTTCAAGCACAGATATGAACAGCTGAACTTAATAGATGAGAAACGTCTTAAAGCCATTTGCCATGGACAAACTTACCAGAAGAGGGTAGCCAGGGCGTTCAATCGAAAGGTCAAGACCAGAAACTTCGAAG
Organism: Rhodomyrtus psidioides; assembly: GCA_021437785.1. Classification (NCBI taxonomy): domain Eukaryota; kingdom Viridiplantae; phylum Streptophyta; class Magnoliopsida; order Myrtales; family Myrtaceae; genus Rhodomyrtus; species Rhodomyrtus psidioides. The sequence goes on along the minus strand of JAILYB010000003.1, from coordinate 11,204,680 downwards.
TAAATGACTTGGTAATTAGGAAAGTTTTGCCAAGTACTACCCATCCAGGGGGAAAATTCACTCCAAATTACGAAGGCCCCTACATTGTTAAGAAGATCCTCACGGGAGGAGCATTAATTCTTGTAAACTCCGAGGGAGAAGAATTGGGGCACCCTGTGAATTCAGATGCTGTGAAGAAATATTACCCTTGAAATAAAATCAGATTCCGGTCATATGCCCTGCCTCGAATTGAGCCTACTCTTCATGATAGTCTTTGCATAAGCATGTCATGCATCTATGCATACATTAGCATGTGTTCAATATTGCAGGATCCAAGGAAGCAGGGTCGCGATAAGTTGGAACGCATGATCAAGGAGACCTAACGTCATGGTGGTCAGGTGCACGTCTTCTTCTCCAAAGACTGAGAATTTTAAGAAATTTTAGAACAACTTAACCATCTTGTGTTGTTAAGAAAAATGCAGATTTTCGCGAATCTATCCACTTCCATTGGAATGCATGATCAAGGGTAAGGTGTATCGTTCTAATTTTCTGAAATTCGAGAGCATACACTGACATATTCCTTTTATGTTTTTCAGGAATCCCTAGCCGCGCTGGGCAGGTAAGTATTCCTTCCCTAATCTTTTAGGTTTACAAGATTGTCGGAATCCTTATTGATAGAATTTGAAGGCTTCTTGGAATCTAGCATGTATTCAAATCTCATGTCTAGAAAGAGACAAAATTCTCATAGTCATATCATTGGCATTCATGTTTAAACTTGGAGGTTATCCGAACATGATTGAAATATGCATTGTGCATCATAAATCCCCTTGGAGGGTAAGTTTTGGAGAGAGCAAAATGAACTCTTCCAAACAAAAGTTGTTTAAATCATTCAAAAGGATGTTTCCTCAGACAAGAGGCAAGCCTGGTCCAAACACGTCCCATACACACTTAAGAGATAAGTGGAATGGTAAGGATAGCGAGACCTTAACCTACGGACGTAAGGGTTATTCGCAATGATTACATGGATTGAGACGACGGAGGCATTCGTTTCTCTATCATAAACACTACAGGTGACCATTGATAACCATTTGAACGACGATTTCATTCTATACCCCTGTCAAGAACCACCCCACAGTGGGGCAAACTGGAGGTACGTCCAGAGGTATCAGGAGGTAAATGGTTAGAAGTTCTCTTGCTCAGACTTGCATCAATCTTCGTGTGTTGCTTGTCATTTTAACTTCTATGGTAATTCAGGTGCTTTAGGATGACGAAAAGCATTCGTTTCTCTATCCTATACACTTTTACCTTTCACACTGCCCAATTGAGCCTATACGTTCATTTCACAAACCCGTTGGTGATCATTGCATATTCCAAGGTGGAAACGACGTCACTTCAAGAGCGGAAGAGTTCAAAACACAGGATTTGTGAAAAATTCCTAGATTGATGTTCGAGTGCTGAGATTCAAGCTATACATCTAGCACATTCATTTGAAAATTCTGATCCCCAAAAGAAAAGAAAAGATGGGGTCTCAAAAAGAAAGAAGAGAGAAAAATTTAATCTTGGGCATCAAGAAAAAGCAAAGTGCCTGGTAAAAGCAAGGCCAATGCCCATCCAAATACTTGTACACTTGTGAATCATGTGTTTGATCTTGTAAATGCCAAAAGGTGGCATGATACCTTTGTATAGGTCACTAGTGAGATCTGATTGTAAAAATTCCAAGGGAACTAGACTGCGAAAGATGCTCCCAAATCATGTCACACTCAGATGACGAAAGTGTAGACAAGATGTTGACGCCGTCTTGACATGAGAGAGACGTTCTCTAAAGACAAATATGCACTTCAAAGACTAAAGACGCTCTTTGGACGAGAAGGGACAAGATCGGCGGCAAACCTGCAGTGATCACCAATGTTAGACCCTTCGCATATTCTAAGCCAAAAATAAGCCTTTTTTGGTCCCCAATCCTACCTACGTTACAACCCTGAAAGGCCTTTTCTGATTAAGGCACTTGGATTGACATAGGGTTTAATGTCTAAGCTTAGCTCGAAGAAGTTCGAGCAAGATTATTTCTTTCTCATTTCGCAGGTTTCTTGACTTGTAAACCTGGAGCAGACGTTGAAGACTTCTCTTCGAAAGCCTTGACTTGCACGCAAGTCCCCCTTTGAAAACCGTTGACCAAGCCCAACATTACGGTCCCTTGGAAGTCCTCCTGATCGATCGAGGTGTATTCACTGCGAATGATCCTGAACCCTAGGCGCAGGTTTGATAGGAAGTTCGAGTGCATTCTTGGTAAAAGACCATTACCTCAAAACGGTGAGAAGTCCTCTTTGATGAGAATACTCCGTTGGACATTTTAACCAAACTCTTTTGATAATTTCAGATTGTTTGATTCAAACTTTCCCCGCAAGGAACTTTTGATCACTCCCGTATGTTGCAAGGTGTTTTGGATAACCTCCAACCTCGTAATACATTCATTGAAATTTTTTTTCATGACTATGATATAAGTCATAAAGTGCTGTCAGTTTGACATCACATATCACTTAAAGACCATTGATGTGCCTTTGGTAAGAAAATTTTCAGGTTGGAGCTTTTGCAAGATTCTTGATGACTTCGGCTCCCAGAATGGCTTGCAGCATTCTTGCTTCTGTAGGACCCCTAGAGCTCCCAGGTCCCAGAATGTCACCTTCGATGTCAAAAGGACAACATTCAAGATAGTCTTTCTGCGAGATCTCAGGTAGCCCCTAGATCCCAGAAGAATCTTATCAAAGTTTTTGCAGGTTTAAGTTGTCTGCAGGATACTTGGAATCCCCAAATCCCAGAATAACGCCTCGCGTGTCGAAAGGACAATTTTCAGAATCTGCTTTCTGTGAGGTTCTAGGTAACCCCTAAACCCAGAATAGCCCATTTAGTAAAGCCTCAAGGTTAGGCACACCTCATTTGCATAAATCCTAGTTAATTCCTTAGATTATAGGATCAAAATGTTCGACAATCCCTAAGAGACTGGGTGCGTCATCCATAGGTTCCCAACAGAAAGGAATCCTATTCTCGGCCTGATCCACTGACGGATTAAAATGTTTGACAATCCTTAAGAGACTAGGTGCGTCATCCATAGGTTCCTAGCAGAAAGGAATCCTATTCTCGGCCTGATCCACTGACGGATTAAAATGTTTGACAATCCTTAAGAGACTGGGTGCGTCATTGTCGCGACCCTCTTGAGGTTGTCGGGCTCTCGAGGGCTAATGGGCCGTCCTGTCTGGTCGGACGCGGGCCTCTCCCAAGGCCCATTACCCAAATCGCAACGGAGGTATGCGTGATCGACTTTCAGTGTGGTCTAGTGACATGTGCTAAGTGTGCATGCCATGGAGTCGCCACCAATCATTTTTTAGGGTATGATTGGACCACCCAATCGAATAGTTGGGAGTTTCTATTCAATTCTGCGAGAACCAGAGAAATGGTTTCGGGGACTTAGTTACACCAACTGTCAGAGTTGACGCCCTTTCGGTACCTAAGTTGACTGAATTTTCTAGCCTGAGATTCATGCGGATGAGTAAGGTATGAACCCTAAATCTAAAAATTCATGTAGATAAGAGTGATTATCCTAGCAATCACAATCAGTAATAAAATGCCCAACTCAAGGAATCTAGATATGCAAATAAATCAAATGGCATTCCTAGTAAGGTCCTATTTATCAATCACAGCTCAAGAATGATTTAGCTGTCCTAGCCATTCTACACACGATCTAACCTAAGAAAAGCATTAGGAAGCATCGAAGGAGTTCGAGAGTACTCACATGGGGTTCGCCGTGCCCTGGTTTGGTCTTGGACGAGTTATCGAGCTCATGCCGACCCGATTATATTTGGGGATCCACTCGGCGTTTTACACCATGAAATCATGTGAAACAAAAACGAAAATATTCAGCAAGGGGCATTTATTGTAGATGGTGGTCGATCTAATTGGACGTCAAGACTAAAAAAGATGTAGAAATTTACAAATTAAAATACTCGAATGACATTTTTTTGCCAAATTCAACTCTATGCGTCGTGAAGAAACACATGCAATTGAACTTGAATTTTGACTATTTATGAGTTCAAAATGTAAAAGAAATTAAAATAAAAATATTGACTATTTTTCTATATTTTTACGACATCGAACGCTATTTTTCTTCATTTTTCATGTATTTTTCTATTTTTGGAAAATATTAAAAAATATTAAAAAAATATGAAAAATTATTTTTTTTTTTTATCAAAAATGGTTCCTTTAGCTTGGTCAAGGCTACCAAAGATGATTTTTTAATTTTTTTAACTTTTTATAGATTTTTTATGAATTTTTTAAAAATATACTATGAAAGACTGATCAAAAATCAGGTGTCAACAGTCATCCATAGGTTCCTAACAGAAAGGAGTCCTATTCATGGTCTGATCCACCATACGGATCAAAACCCTGACAATCCCTAAGAGACTGGGTGCGTCATCCATAGGTTCCTAGCAGAAAGGAGTCCTATTCATGGTCCGATCCACCATACGGATCAAAACCCCGACAATCCCTAAGAGACTGGGTGCGTCATTCACAGGTTCCTGTCAAGTGTAGGAATCCCATTCTGGTACGGCCTACCATACAGGCTAGAGTTTAATCGCCCTAGGATACTCAAAAGACGAGTCCCTAGGTATTCACTAGAACCCGCTATACACTGCGCAGGCCACACGAGCATCAGGCAGTCGATCAACAGGTAAGTAACAGATGGGTCTCTCTACTTCTCTCTCACGTCAGCAAAAGAATGCAGAGCAAAGCCTTTACCAGTGGGACAAGAAAGATTGAGTGTCAAGATTCGTTTTTCTTTTCCCCAGTCGAGTCGGTCTAGACTCAGGTGTCACCTGTCTTTGAGCGAAACCTCTCACGAGATTCCTCTCAAAGAGGGGCAGCTGTTGACACCTGATTTTTTGACCAGGTCTTTTTTAGTTTTATTTTTGAAAAATCACAAAAAATTTATAAAAAGTCAAAAAATTACAAAATCAACTTTGGTGGCCTTGGCCAAGCCCAAGGAACCATTCTTGACCAAAAAATAATTTTTCACATTTTTCATATTTTTTAGTATTTTTGGAAAATAGAAAAATACTTAAAAAATCAAGAAAAATAGCATTTGAGGTCACAAAAATATGGAAAAATATCCAATATTTTTCCTTTTAATCCCTTTTATTTTTGACCTCTCAAAAAAATCAAAATCAGATTCAATTTTAGGTGTTCCTTTGTAACTCGTACTATTGAATTTGAAGAAAAAATAACAATTGAGTCTTTTAATTTGCAATTTTGGCATTTTTTAAGATCTTGACATTCAATCTGACTATCCCCTATTTCAATTTAGCCCAATTGTTTGCACAATATGCTCAATTGCACGGATTTGACAAAATTACATACTAAAATTGCATTTTAGTCCTTGAAATTAAGCATAATTGAAATTACTTTCAATTCAAGGGCTATCATTGCAAATTAAACATGCTACCCAATGGATTTCACCATTTTAAATCGATTGGAACAGGTGGTTTGACTCAATTTCATCATTTGCACCCTCAATTACACGATCCCCAATTTCCAATTAAATGAAAATTTGGGGGTTTTGTAGAAATTGATGAAAACTTTTGGGCAAAACCACATTTCCAGATAGAATTCATGCTCTAGATTAGATTTTGAGGTTCAATTGCAAAATTTTCCCATTAATTTTGGATTAATTTGAAAAATCCTGTTCGGAACCGATTCAGACCGGTCAGACCGGTCGAACCGGTCCGCTACAGTGTCGTCTTCCCCAAAGAGCTCGAGCAGATCAATGGTGATCGACTGAGTTTGGAAGACCAAATTGAAGGTCAATTCGTGACTAATTGAAAGGTGAATGGTGGGCATTTCGTTCCTCTCGTCTTCCCCCGTCGATCAACACCAACAGAATCACCCAACGTCGCCGGACGGGAAAGTAATTGGATGGTCAAGGTCGCAGACTCGTAAAAGTCAACAGAAGCAAGCACTGCTTAGATTCTTGCCAAATTCATGCGAAATAAAGCCCGCCGGAGAACCAAAACGGAGTTAAACGTTTTACCCATCTTCCCCGACGCCATTTGGACCTAAAATCACGTGATAGCACGTGCGGTGGAAGTCAGTTGGAACTCCCCAAATCGGCGCCAAAATTCCCAGGAGCTATATAAGCTCGCGATCGCTTTCAGTTGAAAGGGAGAACGGATTCAGTTCGAGGAGAAGAAACTGAATCGAGAGAGAGAAAGAAAGAGAGAGAAAGAGCTCACCTTCCCTCGCGGTGGTCGAAGGTTGGAGCTCAAAATTGCAGAGCGCCGGTTGGGCCTTCCGAGGCAAAACCAAAGCTCCACGAGGTCGCTGAGAGATCGCCCAGAGTCCCCTGAAGCGATCGCCGCCGGCCGCGCCCAGTGAAATCGCAAGAACAGGTGAGTTGCAGTCCCGAGTTTTTCTTCAAAGCTTCCATGGCGATTCGCGCATTTCTTAATCATTCATACAATTAATGTGTGCGTTTCATTCCCTGAACATCACTGACCATCTTCACGTATCTTGTTTGCATCGGTTTTGTCTTAACACGCCCAATCGAGTCTTCCAATTGAACCTCCATTGTCGAGTCACTGTTCATCTTTCCCCAGCCAAATCTGGGCCGAGCGAGCTCGATCGGAGCTCGAGGTAAGTCTCCTAAACATTGAATGATGCTTCCCTATTAATGAGTTGGTTCATTACGCCATGAATCGAGCGATTTGAGTGTATGTGTACGTACTGGTTCATGTTCGATCGTGCTTGGCCCCGTGAATGGATTCGCGTAATCTTGAGATATGTTAGAATAGAGGCGATTGCGAGTCGATTGCCGTTAGTTTCATGAGGTTTCATCGAGAGTTCATCGTCAGATCATCGTCGGAGAGCCACAGCCGTCCATTCTGCCGGAGTCGCGAGGTTGAAGACGAAGCTGACATGGCGCGGTCAACCGGTCAAAGTCCTAGTTGGCATTCGGCCATTGGTCCACGTGGTGTCGAGTCAGCACGGCCGTTGGGTCTGTTATTCAAATAAAAAGGATCGGACGGCTCAAATAAAGCGAACGTAAATTCTAGTGGCCGTCCGATTAGTAATTAGGTTTATCCGAAAATGTTTTAAAATCAGAAAATCAAAAATAAACTGAAACGGTGTCGTGTAGGTTAGTGGTCGTGCGGCGTCGTTTAGGTTAGTGTGAATCGACGGTCTAGATCAAGTCTCCGGATCTAATCATGGCCGTAGGTTCAAGTAATCTGATCAGACGGCTCTGATCGAGTCTTCATCCAATCTGGACCGTAGGTTTTAGTAAACAGATCTAAGCGACACGGACAAGCCACGTGGTCCATCAGGGACCGTCGGATTAAAACCGGAAAATCCAAAAAATAAAAAGCGTGATACGGCATCGTTTTCGATCAAGGTTTTCGCGGGTTCGGGTCTGGACCGGGTTCCGACCCGAGTGGGTCGGTTCGACCCGGTCCAAATAATATTTTTTAAATAAAAAAAAATCGAAAACGATTTTAAAAAATAAAAAAAATCAGAAAAATCCTAGAAAATCCAAAAAAATGCTAGAAAATTCCAGAAAATTCCAAAAAAATGTGAACAATTTGTGGAAAAATCCTAGACATTCCAGAAATCCCCAAAAATCGAGGGTTGACCACAGACAACTGGTCAACCCTATTTTTGGGGTTTCTTATCCAATTTTCCGAAACTTGACGACATTACCCTTTAGGGGTAAGTCGCCTTTGCTGTGTAAGCAAGATAAGGCCGATAATGCCAAGGTGAGAATTAGGGTCAATTAGACGACCAATTCTTAGGTTTGGGTTTTCGAGTCCCGCATATTTTCTCAAAATGACGATTTTGCCTTTTTAGTGGGAAAATTGTCTTTCTTGTCTCAATCGAGTTCTGAAAATTGCTTGAAGTTAGGGTTTGGGTCAGGTGGACGACCAACCCTAATATTTGAGATTTTCAGTTCTCATCTTTGTCCAAAATGACGACTTTACCCCTCCAAGGGTAAAATCATTTTTAAATACCAGAAAAATCCTGGAAATTCCCGAAAAATAGGAAATGGATTGGATTGATGGCCAATCCTATTTCCATTGCCTTTTGACTTCCCAATTCGTCTAAAATGACAGATTTACCCTTTTAAGGGTAAATTTCCCCAAATCATTCAAAATTACGATTCTGCCCCTCATGGGCAAATCATGCCAGAATCATTCCTAAGCCTTGATTGATACTTCTCTAGGCTAATAGGGCCTCATTAGGGACACCCCGCTGATTTCATGTGTTTTATCCGCATGTACTGGATCCTTGATTTGCGCACTTATTTCTATTGATTGTGATTGATAGGGTAGCAATTCCCATCTGCATGAACTCCTAGATTTAGGATCTGTACCCCACTCGTCTGTATGAAATCCTAGGATCAGATAAACCATTCAGCTTAGGTACCGAAAGGGCATCAACTTTGACAGTTGACGTAACTAAGTCCCCGAACCCACTTCTCTGGTTTCCGCAGAATCGAATAGATCACTCCCAACTATTCGATAGGGTCTTCCGATCGTACCCTCCACGAAACGATTGGTGGCGACTCCTTGGCATGTACACTCATCACATGTCACTAGACCACACTGAAGGTCGACCACGTATATCCAGCAGTTGCGATTTGGGTGATGGGCCTTGGGAGAGGCTCGCGTCCGATCAAGCCAGCGATCGGGCGGCCCATTAGCCCGCTCCCGCTCCACAGCTCGGGAGAGGGTCGCGACAGTCGTCTTCAGTGAATTGATCGAGGCATCTCAGCTCCTCTGGCCATTCTCTGGTCCATGGTATAATGACTTCTGGAGTCTTCTCGCGTTTCGTCTTTTTGAGTATAATACGCTTCGGTCTTGCCTTGATCGCAGGGCGTCTCTTTTTTCCCCAAAGGGTGATCATGGGTATATGTTCATTAGCTTGCCGTTCAGCCTTTCAACGAGCATACGCGTCCCTAGCTAAGCGGTTGCGATGTTGTCTCTTTATTTCCAAGTAATCCTTGAACATTTCGTCTGCTTGTCGCTTAAACCTGAGGTTATCGACATAGTAGCAGGTTTGGCAATCTTCGGCGTATCCCAACTTGCGTCCAGTTAGCTCTCGGCCATGCACAAATCTGGTAAAGTGCAACCTCGTGTTCGGTCCAAGGCGAGTGACTTTCCTTAGGCATTCGAAGGTTACCAACTCTATTGAACTTCTAGGGAACATCAACATCCTACGCCCTTATCATCGTTATTTCAATTAGTCACTTGAGTGATTTTCACGATGCATGCAAATGCATGTGGATGTATGTAATGCATGAGTCATACTATGGAACAGGGAACGGTAATATACATTGAAAGTAAATGCCTTACCAACCAAACTCGGGGAATGTGAAATGTTCCCCTGTAACAATGGGCGATTTTAGGTATACCAACCATCCATAGAGATGCATATGAGACAAGTGGGTATACTCTAAAAATCAAAAATCATGTGAGGAACCTATGGCTCAGGCTCCCACAATCTAAATGAGGCAGACTCCTCCCCAAGTGTACCCACCCAAGAGGGCTAGATATTGCCAATTTGGATTGTGAGCGGGAACGAACACAAAAGTCTCAAGTGCCATCAAACACGATATCCTTTCGCATCCTTTCCCTATCTAAGGTAACCTAGAGGTGGCTGCAGTTGGGGTTTGACCGCCAGTGTCGTGATCATCACAATGCAAGTCATGCACGACAGTTTGTATCAAACACCGCTTCAATATGTGCGTAAGATAAACATATATTCCCAACTCCGACCTGCAGGAAAGATGTCGGCAATCACTACACCCCTTATTTCTCCAATCTGCAACAACATCTAACACAATGGTTAGCGTATGTACCTCACCTTCAAGAGCGTCTGCAAAAAATAATGTCAGATAAACCAACCAACTTTTTAATTGGCTCAAGTCCTCTAGTCTGTGAAACCAGAGATTCTGGGTTCGTAACAAATCCCCAGCGGAGTCGCCAGTCTGTCGCAACCCTCTCGCGAACGCTTCCAGTAAACATGTACGGTTCCGATTCAGGAACCGGCGGTTCCGGTTCCGGGTCGATTCCGGTTCCGGAACCTTTAATTTTATTTTTAAAATAATAAAATAAATTAATAAATTATTAATTAAAATTTATAATCAAATTGTACATTGTAAAAAAATTTGAAAAAAAAAAGATGAGGAATGGGCTTGAACTTAATGAATTATCATTAAGCGCCTACATATCTTCTTGGGAATAGAAGAATCAAAGCCCATGTAGTTCTCTTACATTTGGTAACCCCAACTTACCTCATCCTCAATCGTCGCTACCTGTTGTTGTGGTGGCGGTGGTATCTCCACAATCATCACTGAAGAATTCGTGTTCTCGATCCAACTCTTGTTGTCCAAGCTTAGCCCTTGTCCAATCATCGACGCAAGCTTGAAACTCCACACTTTTCGGATTTAATCTTGAACGGCGTGAGTCTAAAATTAATCCTCCAGTACTAAATGCTTGTTCAACTGCCAGTCGAAGAAGGTGTTGCTAATATTTGTCTTGCGATGAGTGAGAGAACTGGATATTGAATTGAATGGTTTTTTCACCACTCAAGAATCTTGAAATCTGTTGCGCTGTGTTCGGAATCACTAAACTCAAAATAAATTTTTAAATAGTTTTCTAATTCAGAAATACTACATGTTGTCCCTTTTTATTTTTTTTACCTGCTCATGAGCATTTTATACCATCTACCAAGTGAAATACCTGTATTGCTTCGTGAGACAGATTCACATCCACTATCACTTAAATCATATTTACTACAAAATTCATTATATAATTCTACTATAACTTTTTTAACATCTACTTGTATACTATGAATATCTATTACTTCATTCAAATGTAAACATTCATAATAATAAGCATTCAAATAATCTAATAAACCATCTAATTTAGTACGTGGATCGAAAACAATACCAACTAAATAGACAACAAGAATGTTCAAGTAATAATGCAACCATTTTTCTCGCATTACTAAAATACTCGAAGCTAATTCAGTATCTTTTTCACATTCATTAAAAATACCAGCAATGTTAACACACTCTATTAAAAATAAATACGTAGTAGGATAATAAATACCAGATAAAATATTAGTAGCATCATTAAAAACTTTCAAAAAATCTAAATTTTTTTTTGCAAACTTCCCAATGTTGCTGGAGCAAAGCAATATCGGGAACATTATTCGAAATAAATGAACATAATAAATCTTTGTAATCAAAAGTTTGTAGAAGCATCTCGTAGGTAGAATTCCAACGAGTCGGAATATCTTTTGGAAACCTTCTTTCCCTTCTCCCATTTTTTTTACAATATTTTCCCCACTCTTTCATAAGTTGAGGACGGCTCCACAAATATCTAATTGCATTATTTATTGGCTGAAGAGATGTTGCAAGAACTCGTAAACCATCTTGAACACATAAATTCAAAACATGGTAAGCACATCTAATGTGAAAAAATTGTCCACCAAAAGAGGGTTTACAAAGTTTTTCTAACTCAGGAATGGAAGTAGTATTTGCGGCTGCATTATCAAAACCAACTGAAAAAATTTTATCAATCAAATTAAATTCTTCTAAAACTTGCCTAATTAGTCTATAAATATTATGGGCCGTATGTCTTTTAGGAAAAACTCGAAATGCAAGAAGTCTTTTTTGAATAACCCAATCATCACATATCCAATGGCACGTGATACCCATATAACTATTAATATTCCAAGAATCGGTCCAAATATCACTACCTATATGTACACGTCCATTGAATTCTTTAAAAAATCTTAACAATTTCTTTTTTTGTTTTGTATAAACATGTTCAACTTCGCGTTTAAGAGTATTTCTCGAAACATATGGTGCTTGCGGAGCTAACGCAGTGTTTACCAAATATCTAAAATTAGGATTTTCACCAGTATTAAACGGAGCATGCTCAAGGGCAACATATTCAGCTAATGTTTCTTTGTAAAGTGCATTAGTGAAACGAAATAAAGGATGAGCGTTAGGATTGACGAACCCGGGAATTTGTTGTTGGCTAGTGTCGATCCCCGCTTGCGTTGAATATTTTTTCGTCACATGCCAACGAAATGTTCCATAGCCATCTCCTTTACCAAGCTTGTATGTCTGCGGACAATATTTACAGCTTATATCAAACTTGCCTTCATTTTCATTCCATACTTTGTTAAAGTGTAGCCATAAATCGGATTCTCGGCTCTTTCGTCCCGGCTCCTTCGCTATCGACGATTCTTCGACACCACGAGGACGAAGACTTTCTTGCGTTGGGACGTGCTCGACGTTGGGATTGGAAGCATCGTCGTCTTCCCAACATGCATATTCACGAGGATCATATTCATGAACGGGATAATCGGATTCTCCCATCTCGATCAGCATCGGGTTCTTTCCTTTTCTAGTATTTCTGCTTCCACTTGCCATTTTTTGAGAAAATTGAGACGAAATTTAGAGAGAATAGCAGATTGAGAGAATTTGAGAGATTGTGAGACGTGAGACTTGAGACTTGAGAGTATTAGAGAGAATTGAGAAAAATTGTGAGAAAAATAAATAGGGATCGAGAGGTATTTATAGAGTTTTTTTAATTTTTTTACTTTTTTTTAACTTCGGGCCGTTGCAATTTGCAACGGCCCGAAGGCCGTTGGGGGAAGAGCCAACGGCTCTTTCCCGTGGGGGGGCCCGCCCCTTGAAATTTTCATGAAGCGGGGCCCACAAGGGTTTTTTTTTAAATGGGTTGGAACCAGCGGTTCCGGGCCGATTTCGAAAAAATAGGAACCGGCCCGTGAAGGTCCGGTTCCTGTTCCGGTTCGGAACCGCGGACCTGGTCAACTGGCCGGTTCCGGGTCCGGGTCCAATTTGGCCACGTCTAGCTGCCGGGCTCTCGAGGGGGCTAATGGGCCGCCCGATGTCGCCTGATCGGACGCGGGCCTCTCCCAAGGTCCATTACCCAAATCACAATGGCTGGATGTACGTGGTCGACCTCGGTGTGGTCTGGTGACATGTGATATGTGTACATGCCTATGAGTCGCCACCAATCGTTTCGTGGAGGATACGATCGGAAACCCTATCGAATAGTTGAGAGCGATCTATTCGATTCTGCGAAAATCAGAGAAGTGGGATCGGTGACTTTGTTACGCCAACTGTCAGAGTTGATGCCCTTTCGGCACCTAAATTGATTGATTTACCTAATATTAAGATTTCATACAGATGAGTGGGGTACGGATCCTAAATCTAGGAGTTCATGCAGATAGGCGTGGCTACCCTATCACTCATAATCAGTAAAAATAAATACGCAAATCAAGGATCCAAAGCATGAGGATAAATCACATGAAAGCAGCATGTCATCCCTACTGGGGCCCTATTGGCCTAGAGAAGTATCAATCAAGTCTTAGGAGTGATTTTGACATGATTTGCCCCAGAAGGGAAAAATTGTCATTTCAGGTGGGATGTGTAATCAAAAGATGATGGAAATAGGATTAGCGGTCAAACCAATCAATTTCCTATTTTTCGGGAATTTTCAGGATTTTTTTGGAATTTAAAAGTGATTTTACCTTTGGAGGGGTAAAATCGTCATTTTGGACAAAGACGAGAACTGAAAATCTCAAATATTAGGAGTGGTCACCCACCTGACCCAAACCCTAATTTTAAGCAATTTTCAGGACTCGATTGGAATAAGAAAGACGATTTACCCTTTGAGGGATAAAATCGTCATTTTGAGAAAAGTGACGAGATTCGAAAACCCAAGCCCAAGAATTTGTCGCCTAATTGACCCTAATTCTTACATTGGTATTATTGACTTTATCTCGCATATACAGCAGAGGCGGCTTACCCCTAAAGGGTAATGTCATTAATTCTTCGGAAGAATGGATAAGAAATTCCAAAAATAGGATTGACCAGTTGTCTGTGATCAACCCTCGATTTTTGGGGATTTCTGGAGTATCTAGGATTTTCCCACAAATTTTCTATATTTTTTTGGGATTTTCTAGGATTTTCTAGCATTTTTTAGGATTTTCTAGAATTTTTCTGATTTTTATTTTATTTTTTAAAATCATTTTTTGAATTCTTTATAAAAAAAATGATTCGGACCAAGTCGACTCGACCCATTCGGGTCGGAACCCGGCCCAGACCCGGACCCGCGCGACCCACGACTCAAAACGATGCCGTTTATCCTTTTTTTTCTGATTATTTAGACTTGATACGACGGTTCCTATTGAACCGCGTGACTAATCCACGGCCGCCGGATCAGATTACTAAAACCTACGGCCTAGATGGAACGGAGACTCGACCAGGGCCGTTTGATCAACCTATTAAAACCTACGGTCAGGATTAGAAGGCAGGACTCGATCTGGACCGTCCGTCCTCATTAACCTAAACGACGCCGTACTGCCACTAACCTAAACGGCACCGTTTCGACTCATTTTTATTTTCTAATTTTAAAATATTTTCAGATAAATCTAAGTACTAATCGGACGGCCACTAGAATTTAGACTCGATTTATCTGAACCGTCTGATCTATTTATTCGAATAATAGACCCCCAACGGCCGTGCTGACTAGACTAACACGTGGACCAATGGCCGACTGCCACTTAGGAACGCTGACTCGTTGACTCGCTACGTCAGCTTCGTCTTCAACCTTTCGACTCAACAGAACGAACGGCCGAGCTTCTCCGACGATGATCCAACAGTGGGATCTTAACGAAATCGCGCGAAACCAGCACCAATCGACTCGGAACAATCTCTAGTTCAATATATCTACGGCCATGGAAGTTCGATCGCACGATTCACTCCAAACCATGGCAATTCAGTCACAGGATAGCATCAATAGAGGTTCAGAACACTTACCTCGAGCTCCGATCGAGCTCGCGTGGCCTAGATTTAGCTAGGCAAGAACGAACAGGGATCGGCGATGGAGGCTAAGTTTGAAGACTCGATTCGAGGTATTCAAGCGAAGTCGATGCAAAATGAAGATGCAATGATGGTTAGAGATACTTGAAGAGTAAAACGCCTACCCTAACTCGAAGAATCAAGGTCGGAATCGAGTTCCCCCATTAAAGCACAGTGCGAAAGCTTGAAGACCAGACTCACCTGTTTTCACAGCTTCAGCTTGCGTGGTCGACGTCGATCGCTTCCTAGGAGCCTGGACGACCTCCTCACGACCTCGTCGAGCTTTGGTATAGCCTCAAGAGGCCCAACCGGTGCTCTGCAAATCCGAGCTCTACCCTCGACAATGGCGATGGAGGGGAGCTCTCTCTCTCTCTCTCTCTCTCTATTCGATTCAGTTCTCCCTCCTCTAACCAAATCAACTAACCCCCTCTTTAGAACATCCAATAGCCTTTATATTTGTTTGGAATTCTGGCGTTGAATCGGGGAAAGGAGGGTCGGTGACCTCCGCACGTGAAAACACGTGCGAAATGGTCACCGACGACTGGTAATCGACGGGCATGGAATGGTCAATCCGTTTGGGACCTCTGGTGATCACATTTGGCATGAATTTAGTGTGTATTTGACTACACCTTGCCCCGAAAACGGCCGATACTTTCATAACCATCGTCGGCGATGCTCCGGTAGACCCAAGTCGTCGGACCGGTCTCGTTCGACAAAGGACTTCATGGCCAACAAAACGCCTCCACCAATTTCATCAATTGAAGTCGATTGATGGCCCAATTTTTCCATCAAAATTCACCTTCCAAGTCTGCAAATGGCGCTGGAAGCTTTGGGGAAGAAGGCACTATAGCGAACCGGTTCGACCGGCGGTCTGACCGGTCTGAACCGGTTTCGACTTGAAATTCTCAAATTAAACCCAAATTAATGGGGAATTTTTGCAATTAATCCTCATAATCGAACTTAGGGCATGAATTTTATCTTAAAATGTGGTTTTGCCCAAAAGTTCATATCAATTTCAACAAAAACCCCAAATTTTCATTTAATTGAATTAGGCAAATCATGAAATTGAAAGCTCAAATGATCAAATTGAACCAAATTTCCCATGTCGATTGATTCAAAATGGTTAAAAGCATTGGGTAGAGATTTCAATTTGTAATGGTAGTCCTTGAATTGAAGATAATTTCAATTATGCCCAATTTCAAGGACTAAAATGCAATTGAGTATACAATTTTGCCCAATTCATGCAATTAAGCAATCTGTGCGAACAATTGGGTTAAATTTCAATAAGGGACAATTAGATTGAATGTCAAGATCCTAAAAAATGCTAAAATTGCAAATTAAAAGACTCAATTGACATTTTTTTACCAAATTCAATCATATGTGTAACAAAAGAACACGTAAAATTGAATTTGATTTTGGACTTTTTGTGAGGTCAAAAAGACAAGGGATTTAAAAGAAAAATATTGACTATTTTTCATATTTGTGTGACCTCAAATGCTATTTTTCTTGAATTTTCAAGTATTTTTCTAATTTCCAAAAATACTAAAAAATACGAAAAATATGAAAATTTATTATTTTTTTGGTCAAAAATGGTTCCTTAGGCTTTACCAAGGCCACCAAAGTTGATTTTACAATTTTTTGACTTTTTATGAATTTTTTAAAGATAAGCTAAAAAATGCTGATCCAAAATTAGGTGTCAACACTTGCATCCTTAACACTTACCACATGTCGAGCGTTTTCTCAGGGTCCGTAGTGTAATTCCCAAAGGCTTTTCATACCTTCATTGCCAGATGTTGTCTTGTCTCAATTTTCTCTTTGTATCACACATGTGAGGATCTGTAACTCGACTTCCTATTCCCATGGATCCCCAACTTGACCATGTAGTAATTTCTTCATCTTTATCACATTCCCTTCGGGATGCATTAGCATTTTAATCGCTGGGTTCCGTAACCAGCCAATTCGTCTTCCTTTCTTAGTCCAGACGCTTAATCTTAACACCACATCAAGTAAGATTTATTCCTCTTTCCACGCTAAGGTCTCTTACCCTATGAAGGAAACTTTACACTTCAGCTGCATTCCCTCTCTTCAAGTCCACCTTATCCTTCTCATTCCATAAGACGTCCATACCACAACAATGCCTTTACTCCAAGATTCAGATGTTATCATACTCGGCATTTTTCCCCAATAATTCAGTCACCTCAAGGACAAGGTCCAAAAAGATCGAAGTTCCTCCTCAGTTTCCACAATTCCACACCTAGGATATTCAAGTCGATTAAATCGATCATCTTGCGGCTATAAACCAAGTTGCCTTTTTGATTGATCATTCATTCATTAAAATTACAAACGGCTCGGACTACCAAGTCCAATCACTTTCCTTTCCATCAACGACCATCTCATGGTCCAATCGCCCTTTAAGAAGACACCCTACTCATTAGGGGTGACCACTCACAATGTCATTTCTTGGGATTCTAACTCGACCTCAATCGACCTCATAAAATAAACAGAGTTCGAAAAACTGACTCATCAGCCTCTTTTATATTCCTCATAACGACAAGAGATCAACCACCATAAGTCTTACGACAAGGTAATAGCCATCTTCACGGGCACGTCTCATGTTCCGCAATGAACATTTCTTTGCTCGTAATCCATGAGCAGTTCTCATTATCATTCCTCAAAATCAGGAATAACAACTAGTCATAAGGCTTTCAAATTTCAATCCACTCGGAGGCCTCACGTCTTACTTAAAGGGTCATTAACTACCCTTAATACACTTAGACGACCTTGAGAACTCTGTCTCATATTGGTCGATCATCTTCAGATCCTTACAGGAATACTAGGATTCAAACAACTTTTGCTCTCAAGCGATCCCAAGAAAGTACTTCCATTTAACAACTTAACGAAGGCGAACTAGACAGATATCATGCCTTCAAGTAAAACTCTTCCTTTTGTGACATTTCACCAATCATCAATAGCCTCTTAAGGCTAATAACTGCCAGGGTCACTTTCTTTCTTCAATGCATTCAAAACCTCTAAGGTTTTCTCAAGAAACCCTCAATCAGGAGGGAAGCAGTTTCAAATTCACTTTCTCCATCGAACCTTAGTTGACTTCAACCATGTAGTCCATCTCACCAGCTATTCAAAACCCTCGCGGTTCTTCCCACACCTTCAATTTAGAAATAAGTAACTCATAGTCACCTTTCTCGTGACTTTCATCACTTAACTCATCAGCACTAATATCTGTTACCATTGTAACTTAGGCACAATGGCAGCTCCTCCTCGAGCATACCTACCCATCAATTTTTTCTCATTTCCATTTAAAGTTCTCACAACCCCTTCAACTCTTGGGTCTCACGCACTTTTCGAACTTGAGCCAAATGCCCTTCCAGCGCTCATATTCCAATTGTTCATCTTTATTCAGTTCTCACGACTTCTTTCAGATCTAGAGTCCTTTCATATCTTGCATACTCGAGCTAATACTCCTCTTGTAACATACTCTGGTCGTTTAACCTCATTAGATTCTCATGTCACTTGAGTTATTACAATTCCCTTCAAGAATTAAAAGCTTAAGTCATCTCCTCGAGTCTAGCAGTCCCAGGCTGCTCAACATCATAGCTATCACAAGCAATCAACCACCCAGTGATTTTAGGCAAACCCTCAATCAATCACCAATTACTTAGGCAAAGGCCAAAACTCAAGTAGGCCAATATCAGGTAAACTCTCGAGACACAATTTAATGCATCAAAAGTTCACACCTTAAGTTCAGACATATCTGCAACTTAGCAATAACTCAGGAAGCTTTCTCACATTCAAAAGACATCGCCCAACGGCATTCAATGCCAAGACTCGCCATACAGGCCAAACACAAGTGTCAATTTTCTTTTTCAAACAACACCCACTGCCATGTACGAAGCTCCTAACTATGCCAATCACATGCGCTATGAAAAAGGCCATGCAATTTTAAAAATTCACCTTGAGGATCACTTTAGTGCAATGCATCTCTTAATCAAAATCAGACTCAACTCGATACTTAAACTCTCTCTTTCAATTTATGACTTGGGTCATTCCTGCCTCCTTACTATCTTAGAAGCCTGCCAGGAGCCGCTCCTTGTCCGAACCTGTTTGTCCCGGCGTCACTCCCCGTCCTCGTCAGACCTGGTCATTGCAGGTTGTCCCAAGACATACATCTACGAAGAGAGTCTCGTTCCACACGTCCTATAACATGCTTCATTACGATTTGTAGGTATCCTATCAGCTCGTCCCATACCAAGCGACGGTTTATCAAGTCTAATAATGATAAGCTCATGCATTCACCTTCCTCAACTTTCATCTCAATGCCACAAGCGCATACACTGAATGATCGTCCTCACTACTCGTTGTCGCGACCCGTCCGAAAGCGGACGCGGCTAATGGATTACCGATCGTGGGTCTTGGATCGGCGCGGGCCCTCCTAGGCCCATACCAAATCGCGGCGGGAGTATTTTTTTAAGGATTTGACGTTAAGAGTCGATCGCTTTCGACCTTCAGTGTGGTCGTGGTGGCACGTGCAAATTGTACATGCATTTGGAGTCGCCACCGGTCTTTCTTGGAGGGTAGACCGGAAACCTTACTGATCGATTGGGAGAGATCGATTAGTTCTGCAGAACCAGAGATTTTGGGTTCGGGGACTTGGTTACGCTGGTGTCATTACGAACGCCCTTTCGGTACCTAATGTGAGTGATTTTCCTGGATTTATTTGGAATTTATTTTTGGAAGACGGTTTGCCGGAAGGGTAAAACCGTCATTTCTGGAAAGATCGGGGGTCGAAAGGCTCGAAATAGGTCGTGGCCAGTTGAATGTGGCTATTTCCTATTTTCTGGAATTTTTTAGAATTTTCTGAATTTTCCGAATTTTTTTGAATTTTTTTTATGATATTCTATTTTTTATTGATTTTTTGATTTACTATTATTTTTTTATGATTTTTCGAAATTTCTGAAAATAAAACCATCTGACGGTCCTCAGCTCACCACGTGGCATCTCACTGACCATCCTATTATTTTAATTTTTATAAATCCGAAATTCATTTTTTTCAATATAAAAAAATTATTTATTTTGAAAATCGTCGGATCGCGACACGTGGATCATCCACGGCCGTCCGATCCGACGTTTTATTTTTAGAAGACATGAACCCACATCGCTGACTTGGCTGCCTACGTGGCGCGCCACGTCAGCGTTGACTCGTTGACCGGCAAAGGGTTTCGCCGTAGAAGACGACCGGCGCCGGTGACCTTTCGTCGGCGCCTCGTCGGAAGGCCATATATTGGTCGTCCGACGTCCGATTGACTTGAAATTTTCGTCAAAATTCTCATAATGAGCTCCTCTACAACATATCTCAGCCACAATACAGCAGAATCATATTTTCCCTTGGTATCACCGGAGAAGACGATAAACAGTAATATTTTCGGCGATTTTCGCCGGAATCACCAAACCGAGCACAAATCCCACGATTCTTGCTCATTTCAATTCTTAACAAGCTTTGCACCAACACACGTCCGGTATGGACCAAAAGGGCTCACGTAATCTCTCTACTTGAACATGCACAGTTCATATTTTCCGATGAACTTGTTCAGTGTTCGACTTTGCGTTCCTCCACATTTAAGCTTCGACCCAAGCTATCAGATAACTAAAATGAAGTTCCAGAATACTTACCTTCGTGCAGGTGAGCTTTGAGAGATTGTCAGTTACTCTCTTGAGTCCATGATCAGATTTGGAGGTCGGGAGGCCCGTCCATGATCAATCAGACCAAACCGATGTAAACAAACAGGTAAACGAAGCTTAGAAGTCGTTCTATATGCAATTCGATCAACAAAAACACACAAATAGGCCCTGATATATACTGTCACGATCGAACACAAGGTAGGTTGCAAAGTATTATCCGACGCCAAAGAACCGACCTGGTTTGATAGATGAAGGCGGCATAGACGGCTCAGCGTTGGCGATCCGGGCTCCTCAAAGCTTGCGGACTCAACCTCCTGGCTTCTCTCGTGTCTCGTCCATGTGGCCGAAGCTCTCTTCACGTTTTTTCAATGGTCTACGAACCTGTCTTGCCCAGGTTTCCTCCTCCCCTCTTTTGTTCCCTCGTGGGACTTCTTCCATAGATTCCTCTCCCACTTCTTTTATTATTTTTTTATTTCCTCCTTTTCTTCCTCTACTTTCACGACTCAATCTCCCTCTTTTATTCTCTTTTGCTCTCTGTCCGAGAACCAATCCTCCCCCCATCACCTTTCATTTTCTTTTCTTATTTGTCCCCTCACTCTTATTTTATCCCTTTCATCATCAAGTCTCCCACCATCCCATTTTTTTATTTTTAAATACTCTCTTCTTTATCTCATCAACTCACCAATATCCCGCCACCACTTCTCTTTTTTATACAAAAGAAACCCTCACCCACTTTCAATGTGTCGGCCAACTATCCTCAATTGTATGTGAGTAACAATAAAAAAAAATGCAAGGATGATTCGTGGATGATCATGGTTCCTTCTTTTTAGTGCCTTTCACTTTTTCGCCGAATGCGATCCAGCTCCCTTATGCGAGCGCTCCCTTGGACTCCCTTCCACTTCTTTAGATATAACCGGAGCTCCTTTCCTTTGATCATTATTAATTTGCCAAATTCAATTTTATGATGATCAGAGAACACCTAAAATCGAATCTGAATTTCACTATTTATGAGGTCAAAAAGTAAAGAAAATAAAAATAAAAATATTGACTATTTTTATACATTTTTGTGACCTCAAATATTATTTTTCTTAATTTTCTTCTTTTCTTTTTCTTTTTTTTTGTATTTTTCGAAAATATTAAAAAAAATGAAAATTATGAAAATTATTTTTTTTTGGTCAAAATGGTTCATTTAGCTTGGCTAAGGTCACCAAAATTGATTTTTCATTTTTTCAGCTTTTTATAGATTTTCTATGAATTTTTGAAAAATAAAATGAAAAAAGGTTGATCAGAATTTAGGTGTCAACAGCTGCCCCTCTTTGAGAGGAATCTCGTTAGAGGTTTCTTTCAAAGATAAGGTGACACCGCAATCCTGATCGACTCGGCTCGACTCGGGAAACTAAAGGAAAAGGAGTCATGACATCCAATCTTTCATGCTTGTCGATGTACGCTCTTTCTTGAAGGGGGAACATTAATTTGAAATGAGAGAGTGAGATAGTAGAGAGACATACCCGCCACTTACCTGTTTGATGCTTGTGCGGCCTTCGCGGTGTCTAATGGATTCAAGAGAATTTCTAGGGACTCGTCTAGAGTGTCCTAGGGAGGTTAAGCTCTGACCTGTATGGTAGGTCATACCATTATGGGATTCCTAATTGGTAGGAACCTAAGGAAGGCGCATCCCACGCTTGAGGATTCGCCGGAGATTTTAATCCGTATGGTGGATCGGACCTTTGCGTTGATCCTTAAGGCGGTATCTACCTCGTGTTGACCCTTATGGCGGTTTCTACCATGAGTTGATCCTTCAGGCGGTATCTACCATGAGTTGACCCTTTAGGCGGTTTCTACCTTGATTTGACCCTTCAGGCGGTTTCTACCTTGGATTGACCCTTCAGGCGGTTTCTACCTTGAGTTGACCCTTCAGGCGGTTTCTACCTTGAGTTGACCCTTCAGGCGGTATCTACCTTGGATTGACCCTTCAGGCGGTTTCTACCTTGAGTTGACCCTTCAGGCGGTATCTACCTTGAGTTGACCCTTCAGGCGGTTTCTACCATGAATTGACCCTTCAGGCGGTTTCTACCTTGAGTTGACCCTTCAGGCGGTATCTACCTTGAATTGACCCTTCAGGTGGTTTCTACCTTTGAGTTGACCCTTCAGGCGGTTTCTACCTTGAGTTGACCCTTCAGGCGGTTTCTACCTTGAGTTGACCCTTCAGGCGGTTTCTACCTTGATTTTGCTTTGAAAAGGGGGTCTCATGACGAGGGTTCTCCACGTCCGATGAGACTGCCTAAATTTTTGAAAAATGGTCCCGGGACGAGGGTTCTTCACGTCTAACAGGGCCGCTTGATTTTGAAAAAGGGGGTCTCATGACGAGGGTTCTCCACGTTCGATGAGACTGCCTAAATTTTTGAAAAAGGGTCCCGGGACGAGGGTTCTTCACGTCTGCTGGGATTGCTTGATTTTTTTAAAAAGGGGTCCTGGGACGAGGGTTCTCCACGTCATGCTAGGACTGTTTGATATTTTGAAAATGGGTCCTGGGACGAGGGTTCTCCACGTATGATCGGACTTTTTCTTTTAAAAGGGTTTTTCTTCCCCTCTTTTTTTAGAGATCCCGAAGTCTGTCGGGAATTTGGTTTTTGAAGCAGTGAAAGATTTTATTTTGACAAAGCTTCACTTGAGTCTGTTGAGGCGACATTCTGGGAGCTGGGTTCTCCAAGTATCCTGCAGAGGTTTGAGCCTGAAAGATTTTTCTTCACCAAGAAAACGTTAGTAATCTTTGGGAAGACCACGACTATCCATTTGACAAAAATCGTATGACTTAAGTTTTAATCGTGAAATGTGCATTTTGATGCTGGAGGTTATCCAAAGCATTCTTGCAACATGCAAATGTGATCACAAATCCCTTGCACGAAAAATCTGGATCAACAGTTTGAAAATTACAAAAAGAGTTTGTTCAAAACATCAATTGGAATATTTCTCGACAAGGAGGTCTTCTCACCTGTTTTGCGATAGTGGTTTTTTTATAGGGGACGCACTCAATTCCCTACTAACCTGTGCCTAGGTTTTAGGCTCATTCGCAGCGCATACATTTTGATCGGTCGGGAGGTCTTCCACGGGACCGTAATGTTAGGCTTTGATATTGGCTTTCAAGTGGGACTCGCTTTGGAGTCGAGGCCATTGAATGAAAGTCTTCACCATCTGCTCCGGGTTTACAAGTCAAGAACCCTGTAAAATGAGAAAGAAATAGTCTTGCTCGTACTTCTTCGAGCTAAGCTATATGTTAACCCAAGTGTCTTAGTCAGAGAAGACTGTTTCAGGGTTGTAACATTGGTAGGATTGGGGACCGAAAAAGGCTTATTTTTGGCCCAGAATTCGTGACTGGTTTGACATTGGTGATCATTGCTGATTTGCCACATGTCCTTTCCTTTCTGCATCTTTAGTCTTTGAGACACGCAACCGATTTTGAGGTGTGCACCAGCTCTTTAGAGAGCGTCTCTTGTTGCATTCAAAGACCGACTCTCTCTATGTCTTCGTTCTGTGCTTAATAGCATTCGGGGAGCAGCCTTTTAGATTTGACTCCTTTAGAGGTTTTTCTCTCTTCCCCACGAGGCTTCATTGGGGGTCAATTTAACAATTTTCACGAGCATCGGCCTTGCTTTTATCAGGCACTTTGCTTTTTCTTTTCTGATGCTGGGGACTTTCTAATTCTTTTATCATCATTTTTTTTTGAAATCCCACTTTTTTATATTCGGGAGACCATGTTAGTCCTATGACTGAAAGTCTAAACACGCTTTAAACACCAGCCCGGGAATTTTCTTCGTAATCCCTGAGTCTTGAACTCTTCCATTTTTGAAGTGGTGCTGCCTCCGTCTGTGAATGATCACCAATGGGTTCATGAAATGAATTTGCAGGCTCAAGTTGGCTGTGCAAAGGATTCGATGTGTAGGATAGAGAAATGAATGCTTCTCGTCATCCTATGGCACTTGGATTTCCATATAAACAATACACAAAGATTAATGTTAGTCCGAGCAAGAAAATTTCTAACCATTTTCTCCTGATGCTGCTGGACTCACCTCCATTTTGCCCCGATGTGGGGTGGTTCTTGACAAGGTTAAGAATGAAAACCGCCGTTCAAAGGGGTTATCAACGGTCACCTGTAGTGTTTGGGGGATATGAAACGAATGCCTCCGTCGTCCCAATCCATGTAATCGCTGCGAATGGTCCCTACTTCCGTAGGTCCAGATTTTGCTATCTGATCCGCTCCACTTCTCTCTCAAGTGTGTATAGGACGTGTTTGGATTAGGCTCTGCCTCTCGTCTTTTGAGAAAACATCTTTCTGAATGTTTTAAACAATTTTTAATTGGAAAAATCTCTTTCTTTTTCTCCAAAAATTTTAGCCGTCAAGGGGATTTTATGTTGCACAATGCATGTTCTTATTCATGTTCAGACAACCTCCTGTTTCAAAACATGAATGCCAATGAAGTTAGAATTCTACGTCTTTTCTAGACATCAGATTCTGAAAGCTTTTTTCTTTTTCTCTCTGTTTTGTTTGTTTAACATCTTCAATGGATTGGGGAAAGGGATGCTTACCTGTCTACCGTGGCTGGAGATCCCTGAAAATGTAAAAGAAATATGTCATTGTATGTTCACGAATTTTTCAAAAAATTGGAACGATACATCTTATGCTTGGTCATGTGTTCCAATGGGTAATACATGGGATGTGAAAACCTGTTTCGCCTTGATGGCGAGCCCCTGTCAAAGACGGGAATTATTGTCAGTTTGCGTTCCAAAATTCGAGGCAAATTGGAACGATACAGCCTTGTTCTTGCTTTGTGTTTCCATTTGAACACAAACGCGCGGCTTGCAGAATTTGGCCCTCTATCTTGTGTCCTTGATCTCCCATCTGGTTGGGCGACGAATCCTTCTCAAGGATTTGCACTGGATCAATTCATGCTTTTGGAGGTACTCTATGCCATTTTCCAGGGTACCATTTCTTCAAGGGAAAAAGAAAATTTTATCAAAATGCATGTCAAAGCATGTGACGTAGGAGCGATACTTTTTACCATCCACTAGGTCTTATAATCAAAGACCATCTCCTGGAATCCTGACTTCTAAGGCCAATGATTCTACTCGCCTCCCTGTTAGCGCGCTCTTTTCATTTGAGGCTTTCAGCACCAACGACTTCCTGCAAAATGAGTAAAAACTCATGTTAGGCATGTGGTCTTCGAAGACCAAATTGGAACGATACAAGGTTACCGTTCACCCAAATTCGTATCTTGGGGTTTGATTCTGATGCGGACGACTCTGTTATTGCGTCCATTGACTTTGCCAGAGGAGAAACGTCCGGCGTACAAATGATTCACTTGCCCCAGTTAGGCATGGTTTTGCTGTTTGTCATCTCTGGATTCGATGACCCTGGTCTGATGCGCTTTCATGGGGATCATGAGAGTTTGCCCCCGGTTTGGCTCCTCAAAGCAAATGGGGGGAACCTGCTCCCATTGATTTTTGCAGATTCTGATCCTCCATCTCGATTGTCAGAGTCATTGATCAATTTTATCTATCTCAAGACAGCTTGATATTCTTGGGATTCGTCATGTGGCGGTTTGGTGATTCTCTCGATCACAGTCGCCATTTGAGGTATTTGATGTTCCCTGTTTGTTATTTGAAAGCATTACATCCTGCGTCCTCTGCTCTTGATCATCATCTGAGAGGAAAAAGAAAGGAAGCATTATTCCCATATCAAGAAAATAATCATTTTGGAACGATACGTCCTTTTACACTTGATTTACATTCCGTTTTGATGTTGCATATTGATATGAACAACATCTATCAAATTCCTCCATCCGTGCTTGAAGGTATTTGGAACGCCTACGGTTCATTTGCCCCAGCTGGGCGACGTCTGTTTTGTCATTTGAATGTATGAGCTTTTGGGTGCGTTGTCTCTTTTATCACCCGAGATAAAAAAAATGGAGAAAAACTTATCCCCATATCTGATTAAAAATCAATTAGGAACGATACGTCCTTTCACCAAACGAGTGGCTCTGCGGCCAAATGTATTTTGCACTGAAGCGACGAATTCCACTATGCTCCACGGGTTTGGGGAATTTGCCCCCATTTTCGATAGAAATGAGCCTTATCAAGATGTATACAATACAAATAGATCCCTAATACAATCAATCTTAGGGACGAGATAGAGAGGATCTCAGCAAAATTAATCTTATACAAGAGAACTAAGAATGTCAAATCAATCAAAAGAATGTGGTCCAAACACTTGGAGATGCCCCAGTTCCAGTCTTCGAGATGTGACTCCAGGATCACCGATTTTTTTTTTATTTTTTTTAGGTGGTTTTAGATATACCAACCATCTAAAGACATGCACATGAGACAAGTGAGGATAAAACTTCTAAAAATCAAAGGATTTGGCACCTAAGGTCAAGGTTCCCACCTCGAGTTCTAGAAAGAGCATATTCCATTGCACAACTATCGTTGCATTGGGGCTCGATCCATAGTTCGAAATGAGCGGAATTGAAAAGTGGATTACCCCGTATTTTTCCTCACGGAGATTCCATTTTCAATCCCTTCTATTGTTTTCCTATAGGCGGCGCCCGGGTTTTAGGCGCGGTTGTGTGTATTTTCGGTGTCGTGCTAAAGCGATAAACATGCATCTTATTTAACAATCACCGCTTCAATATAAAACATACACATAATCATTCATTCCTACGCCAACCTGCATAAGACAATATTAATCACAGACTACCCCCCTTATCACTCCAATCTGCAAAAACATATAACACCTATCATAAGCGGACTTACCTCACCTTCAAGAGCGCCTGCAAGGTTAGAAAAATCACTCAGCGTTTTAATTACGGCCTAAGTCCACTTGGGGTCTAGAACCATAGGTTCTAGAACACAGTCCCCAGCGGAGTCGCCAGCTGTCGCGACCCGTCCGAAAGCGGACGCGGCTAATGGATTACCGATCGCGGGTCTTGGATCGGCGCGGGCCCTCCCAGGCCCATACCAAATCGCGGCGGGAGTATTTTTTTAAGGATTCGACGTTAAGAGTCGATCGCTTTCGACCTTTAGTGTGGTCGTGGTGGCACGTGCAAATTGTACATGCATTTGGAGTCGCCACCGGTCTTTCTTGGAGGGTAGACCGGAAACCTTACTGATCGATTGGGAGAGATCGATCAGTTCTGCAGAACCAGACATTTTGGGTTCGGGGACTTGGTTACGCTGGTGTCATTACCAACGCCCTTTCGGTACCTAATGTGAGTGATTTTCCTGGATTTATTTAGAATTTGTTTTTGGAAGACGGTTTGCCGGAAGGGCAAAACCGTCATTTCTGGAAAGATCGGGGGTCGAAAGGCCCGAAATAGGTCGTGGCCAGTTGAATGTGGCTATTTCCTATTTTCTGGAATTTTTTAGAATTTTTCTTAATTTTCAGAATTTTTTTGAATTTTTTTATGATTTTCTATTTTTTATTGATTTTTTGATTTACTATTATTTTTTTTATGATTTTTCGAAATTTCTGAAAATAAAACCATATGACGGTCCTCAGCTCGCCACGTGGCATCTCACTGACCATCCTATTATTTTAATTTTATAAATCCGAAATTCATTTTTTTCAATATAAAAAAATTATTTATTTTGAAAATCGTCGGATCGCGACACGTGGATCATCCACGGCCGTCCGATCCGACGTTTTATTTTTAGAAGACATGAACCCACATCGCTGACTTGGCTGCCTACGTGGCGCGCCACGTCAGCGTTGACTCGTTGACCGGCAAAGGGTTTCGCCGTAGAAGACGACCGGCGCCGGTGACCTTTCGTCGGCGCCTCGTCGGAAGGCCATATATTGGTCGTCCGACGTCCGATTGACTTGAAATTTTCGTCAAAATTCTCATAATGAGCTCCTCTACAACATATCTCAGCCTCAATACAGCAGAATCATATTTTCCCTTGGTATCACCGGAGAAGACGATAAACAGTAATATTTTCGGCGATTTTCGCCGGAATCACCAAACCGAGCACAAATCCCACGATTCTTGCTCATTTCAATTCTTAACAAGCTTTGCACCAACACACGTCCGGTATGGACCAAAAGGGCTCACGTAATCTCTCTACTTGAACATGCACAGTTCATATTTTCCGATGAACTTGTTCAGTGTTCGACTTTGCGTTCCTCCACATTTAAGCTTCGACCCAAGCTATCAGATAACTAAAATGAAGTTCCAGAATACTTACCTTCGTGCAGGTGAGCTTTGAGAGATTGTCAGTTACTCTCTTGAGTCCATGATCAGATTTGGAGGTCGGGAGGCCCGTCCATGATCAATCAGACCAAACCGATGTAAACAAACAGGTAAACGAAGCTTAGAAGTCGTTCTATATGCAATTCGATCAACAAAAACACACAAATAGGCCATGATATATACTGTCACGATCGAACACAAGGTAGGTTGCAAAGTATTATCCGACGCCAAAGAACCGACCTGGTTTGATAGATGAAGGCGGCATAGACGGCTCAGCGTTGGCGATCCGGGCTCCTCAAAGCTTGCGGACTCAACCTCCTGGCTTCTCTCGTGTCTCGTCCATGTGGCCGAAGCTCTCTTCACGTTTTTTCAATGGTCTACGAACCTGTCTTGCCCAGGTTTCCTCCTCCCCTCTTTTGTTCCCTCGTGGGACTTCTTCCATAGATTCCTCTCCCACTTCTTTTATTATTTTTTTATTTCCTCCTTTTCTTCCTCTACTTTCACGACTCAATCTCCCTCTTTTATTCTCTTTTGCTCTCTGTCCGAGAACCAATCCTCCCCCAATCACCTTTCATTTTCTTTTCTTATTTGTCCCCTCACTCTTATTTTATCCCTTTCATCATCAAGTCTCCCACCATCCCATTTTTTATTTTTAAATACTCTCTTCTTTATCTCATCAACTCACCAATATCCCGCCACCACTTCTCTTTTTTATACAAAAGAAACCCTCACCCACTTTCAATGTGTCGGCCAACTATCCTCAATTGTATGTGAGTAACAATAAAAAAAAATGCAAGGATGATTCGTGGATGATCATGGTTCCTTCTTTTTAGTGCCTTTCACTTTTTCGCCGAATGCGATCCAGCTCCCTTATGCGAGCGCTCCCATGGACTCCCTTCCACTTCTTTAGATATAACCGGAGCTCCTTTCCTTTGATCATTATTAATTTGCCAAATTCAATTTTATGATGATCAGAGGACACCTAAAATCGAATCTGAATTTCACTATTTATGAGGTCAAAAAGTAAAGAAAATAAAAATAAAAATATTGACTATTTTTATACATTTTTGTGACCTCAAATATTATTTTTTTTAATTTTCTTCTTTTCTTTTTCTTTTTTTTTGTATTTTTCCAAAATATTAAAAAAAATAAAAATTATGAAAATTATTATTTTTTTGTTCAAAATGGTTCATTTAGCTTGGCTAAGGTCACCAAAATTGATTTTTCATTTTTTCAGCTTTTTATAGATTTTCTATGAATTTTTGAAAAATAAAATAAAATAAGGTTGATCAGAATTTAGGTGTCAACACTCGTCATATCCTATTCACTTCTAGATCAATTTTTATCAACAGAAGATTTCTAGTTCCACAAATGACCATCTCACAGATCAGTTGCCTATGTTCAATAATATACCTCAAGGCCACAATCACGATCACATAATCCAATTGACCAATTACTCATAAACAGTTCTCTATTAGCCTCAAGCACATCCACAAGCTCAAATCCATGCTTATGGCTCCTCAATTTCTTCTCGTTTCCTTGTGAGCCTCTATCATAGCATCACCCAAGATCATCAACTAAATCGGCACTAGAACCATTAAAGTGTACACAAGTTCAAGCCTATAATCCTCAAGATTCAGTGATCAATGCTTAATCCTAAATGTCTCACTATCAAATTGTCCTTAAATCATCACTCCTTATCACTCCAAGTCTCAATCAAATTGGATCGAGCTGACCTTGCTCTGATACCACTTAAAAGGGGATGTCACGGGATGTCACGCCCCGAACCTGGCGAGCACGCGAGCATCCCACCTTCATCGTTACCTTTGATGATCTCCTAGGAACCAACGACCATTAACTTAGAGACCTACATGAAGCATGCAAGCGAAAGCGAGAACATCTCCATAAAAATAAAACGACACAAAATGACTTAAGACAAAAGGGTACGCTTCCCATTAAGGTCTAATATGTGTCAAAGGTTAAAATTCTAAATCCACAATTCGAAGTACAATCCCCAAGGCCCCAAGAGGTTCATAACTATTTCCTCCAATTCAGTCTTCAAATGTCAATCATGGCATTCCTCAAGTTTCCATCGCCTGGGACCTGAAAAATGTTGTCCTACGATGGGGTGAGATATATAATTTCAGTAAGTCAAACCTAACCCTAAACTAGGATGTCAATACCTCCAAACACTTTTGAAAAACGGGTATTTTGGGATAAAAAAAATCTTCGGCATGGTAAAACAGGGTACTTGTCAAAACCTGGCATTTCAGTACTTTTAAAAAAATGACTTGACCCAGTCACAAAGGATTTCATGAGTAAAACTGAGTTTCGTACAATGGCAGGGTTTTTCAATCACAAGCAAGCACTCGACGCAATCTCAAAAACATGAGGCAACTTTCACTTCTTTCTCAAAAGTATCATTCCTAAAAAATTTCCAGAAAACATATTCTTTTCTCTTACGCCCCTTTCTGGGCCAATTTCAATTCATGAGGCAAATTCAAAACTCATGAGGCAAACCTCCATACTTGAGGTAAATTATCAAAACATGAGGCATAATCAATTTCTCAAAATCATTCTGGATTTTTTTTTCGGAAAACATATCTTTCCACATCCGCCCATTCCTGGGCCGCCCACTTTGGGGCTGCGAGATGATTCGGTCTCCATATAACCCGTCGGTACATATAAGACTAACGCGTCCGGACCTAGAGATGATTCGGCCACCATATGACTCTCGACACCCATTTTCAATCGAGATGAATCGTGTCATATGGGACTCTCTAGCCGTACGACCTCGTCAGGTCCAATGGGAGTAATTCTCTCCCAATACATTGGCCAAATTATAAATTCTTGGCGATCCCACACGCCAGTGCACTTATAATTTTTCCCGACGATCCCACACGCCAGTGCACTTATGATTTTCTCGGCGATCCCACACGTCATTTATTCATAAAATTTCCAGTTATAAAGCAGCCTCAAATTTTCGTTCAAAGAAAATAATTCATACCTCAAAATACTTCATTCAATAACAACTCATAAAATCAAGCAGTTCATCGCCTACTCAAGGCATTCATTTCAAACGTCCCTCACTGGACAAAACACGTTCCACGTTACGAAATTCCCATTAAGAAAACAAGCATCATTCAGCCAATTTCACAAAACTCAAGCTTGACATCAATCACGGTTTCAAAATCTCCATTAGAGACTTGATTAGTTATCCATGCCCCTCATTACTCTCAATTAAAATGAGAATTTTTATAAAACATGCCAAGAAGTTCAACCACATTCCACTACCAGATTATGACTCTTCAAAATCACCTTGATTTCATAGTTCCTCATGCCACAAATCAACCAAGCACAACTTGCCAAAACAGGACAGATTTGGGTTTCCTCGCGCCTCTCACAAAATCAGTCCATAAAACCTTTCATTCCAACTCAAAGCTTCGTCCTTTAGTAACCTAACATCCTAATAAAGGTTTAGGAATAACTTACCTCAAGCAATTAGCAAAAATCCACACCAAACGAGTCTTCTCAATCCTCAAGATCATAGTCAAATGAGAACCGCATGCCATCCTAGGAAGTTCATCAATGTCGAGTCAAAATCCACTCAATTTTGGATTAGAAACAATCGAACTTCACTTTCATTAAACCATTCTCTCGATCACCAAACAAATGGAAACTCAGGATGCCTTAACAATTGATCAAATACACGTCGACATCACCATGAACCCTTTATGTATTTGGTCCAACGGCAACTTATAGGGCAGAATATAACTCGAAGGTTTCGCACCCAAATTAGTCCTTAAATCACTTTTAAATCCCAATCCACTTCATATACTTTCCACTAACACCTTAATCAACATTATAGGTAGTCCCTCGAGTCAATTTGAAGTCAAAACACTCTTATATTAGCCCCCAACAGAATCGGTACACAAAAAGCATCATCCAAAACAGAACCGATTTTGGGTTCCAACCGTTCAATCGAGCCATGAATCAATTCTAATCCTCAATCCTTCAATAATCAACTTGCTAAGACCTTTCTTTATGGGTTTAGGAAGCTCAGCATGAGATTTGAAGCGGATTGGTACCCCAAAGACGTCGAAATAGCTCAATCTCTTCAAAGTCAGAATCTGTCCATTTTTGTACCACCCATAATCAGCCATAAAACTCATTCTAAAACCATCTATTTGCAGTCATAAACCATCTGAACATAGTACTAGATGTTATGAAGCCCTCCTAAAAAATTTGAGATCATTTGGAATTTCTAAGAGTTAGAACCAACACTTCTCCTCAACTAACTCAGAATCCGTCCGCTTTTCTTCCACAAATCACCATAAATTAATCAGAGCTCCAAAAATCATGAAACCAACGGGAAATTCAAGGATATCTTGAACTAACCTGTGGTGGTTGGTTCACCTCAAATAGTCATCAGAAAGGACCGCTCGAGCTAACCGAACGGGAGGCACAGAATCTGTCCAGCGAGTAGTGTTTGGCTAGGGAGAGAATAGAGAGGAAAGTGAAGAGGGGAAAGGCCTAAACGAATTTTTACTGCTGCTAGGGGGGATGTCCTCAAATAATTGGGGCCAATTTGTCAAGATCATAATTAATGGCAATTAATGCTTGGTTTAACCATAGGATGACACTTGGCAACCTCCCATTGGTTGTTTCATTAACTTTGAGTTCCATTAAATTTCTTTGCCTTCTTCTCCAAGTATTTTCGGCAGCCTCTAGGGATGGGTAAAATGACCATTTTGACCTTTGAAGATCCTTAAGGCAAAGACAAATTGGGCGAGGGGTAAAACGGTCATTTGACATTTTTCGTTCAAAACTTCATTTTTCTCATTTTGAATGACCATTGGCGAGGCGACATCAAATTCAATTCAAATATTGAAATTCCTCAATGTCCAATGCCCAATCTTGAGGTCCAATTTCATGTTGAACTCTCGTCGACTGTAATTCCAGTTTATTTCAAACTGATGGACGACTCTTGCAGGCGCTACTCGTATCGACCTTGGGATTTTTCTCAAGCCGTGGCGACTTTGGTTGTCATGTAATTACGAGGGTTTATCGCTAGCTCCTGGATCCTGACCATCGGAATCTGATTTAGGAAATTCTCGCAAATTACACATTGGTTAAGCGGAATCACCCGCGTCCCAACGTATAACGCTAGCAAGTCATTCCATGATCATTCCTAGATCGATCTCTGCTGGCCCAAAATATTCCCTCGACAATCCTTATGGTAAAAGCACCATTTCTTATTCAAAATCCTCAAGTCCACGTACCCGACCTCGCGTTAGTCTTTCCCTTTCGGTCAGTTAACTCGAGAGTGGCCTGCTCCGAGCGAGATACCACTGAAATACACCGATCGATATCCTTCCATTCCATAGCCTCGAGAGGGGTCGAAATTCGGAATGTCATGCACACCCTGGGCTGACATGCCCTATCTCATAATAAATGGACTACGTGTGACGTCATGTATGTCAATTGATGTGATGTTTGCCTTGATTGGGCTGTTTGACTGTCATGTCGTGTCTGCATTGCAT
This sequence comes from Rhodomyrtus psidioides, assembly GCA_021437785.1. Classification (NCBI taxonomy): domain Eukaryota; kingdom Viridiplantae; phylum Streptophyta; class Magnoliopsida; order Myrtales; family Myrtaceae; genus Rhodomyrtus; species Rhodomyrtus psidioides. The sequence goes on along the minus strand of JAILYB010000003.1, from coordinate 11,170,271 downwards.
TCCGTGTGGCTTCCTGACAGGTAAGTTGCATGTGATTGGATATCTGTATTGGTTGACATGTCATATCCCTGCTTTTGATTTGAGGGTTGAAGTTGTCTTTTGATGAATTGAATGAATGAATGTTCCTGCTGTCCTATCCCATGCTGATCTTTTTGTTTGGGAGTTTGGCACGTTCCGCATGCGTATTATGATTGTGGGTCGATAGAGAGCCTGGGATGCTATCCTTCATGACCTATGTGTGTCAAGGTAGGGATGGTGCGTTCTCGAGAGTCGGGGCGTGACAGTTCCTTCATAGGTGATGTAGAGTTTGTCCCAGATCTCTTTTGATGAGGAACAATCTGCAATACGTTTGTATTCAGTAGGAGATAAAACATTATAAAATGAATAGACGGCTTTTGCATCAAGAGCATCTCTCTTGGCAATCTTTGTGGTTGACAAAGTAGCAGTCGACGTTGGATTGTTATCCCCCGCATTTGATGTAGTCGTAGAATTTGCAGCTGGATTTATTCCTCTTTGTACAACATCCCAGATCTGAGGATCTTGACATCTTAGGAATGCTTTGAATTTATTTTTCCAATCGATGTACTCCTTCCCATCAAAATATGGTGGTCTGTTGTTGCTTCCACCTTCGATCCATGTGGGAGAAATATTGCAATCCATAAAGATCATTAGCTCCGAAGTAAAATCACTTCACAAAATATGATCACCAGGCTCTAATACCAATTATTGTGGCTAGCGTTATCACCTAGAGGGGGGTGAATATGTGATTATAGTGCAATTTAAAAGTTTTTCGTGGAATATCAATTGTACATGCATTTTTATAGCGTCTCAGGCGATGGCAACGTAGTATATCAATATAAACGATTCGTATGCAGTTCTACTATCACAGATTATATAAGATAATCAGAGTAAAGATAGAGAATACTGCACATAGAGTTTATAGTGGTTTGACTTTAGGTAAGCCTACGTCTACTTCTTCGGCTATCAGCCAATCGGTTGGATTCCACTAGTAAACTGCTCAAGAGGTTACAGCTTAGTGATCCTTGACACGTAGGATACCTCACCTAGCGCTCAACACTCTTGTGTACACCTCCTCACAATTACAATGGATGAATCAAGAAGTGGGCATGAAATGACGTACTCTCGATCTAAGAATTATAAAGACTTTGCCCTCTTAACGCCAACTTTTTTGTCCCTTCAATCTTGAGGTGTCTTTTATACTCTTCCGCCTCTAATCCACCCGTTGAAAGGCTTTCAGAAGAGGTCTCTCCAAAACTTCCTCGTTTCGACAAAACATACCAAAAGAAGGTGTCTTAACCGTTGAGGATCGCCAAAGGAAAGTCTTCCCCATTCGGATCAAATCGCCCATACAATTATGATCCTAGGTTTCCATAGATAATTTCACTCATTTGGAAAGTCGTATGTTTGTCTCCTTGATTTCGCATCCTTGATTGATCTCTATCCCCGAGAATCTTCAAGAATGATCCAGCTCGATTGTATCCGTTGTAGTATTTCAAATAAGTATATTTGAAAGTCATCTTCAAGTTCTGATTACTGCACGCGAATACTCCACTCAGAGCTTGAGCATAAGTTTAACGTATGAGCTATCATCGCTCAACGTTCAACGTCTGAGTTATCCCCACTCAACGTCTGAGCTCCAACCAGCATCTGAGTCCCTCAGAAAGCCCATCTGAGCAAAACCTTTTTGACAGATTCAATCATATGCATCCCCGCACCAAAGGATAATCTGCAAAATAAGTATTCCATGGCATTATCTCGAAAACTTAAGAGTACTTGGATTGTTTTGTCAACTTCAAAATTACCCAAGGGTTTTTCTCAACACCATCATGGCTATGACAAGGAGAAAAACCATATCTATAACGACCATGGTGACCATGCCCACTGCTTCTACGGCTACCAGATGACTGAGAAACCATTTCGTAATCCGAGTAATTCTTGGAATCACCAAGTTCAATGTCTTTCACAGAAGGGTTCTCAACACCTCCCTTCAAAAGTCTAATTTCCTCTTCGCGAGGCTATATTCACATTTAGTGGGGTCTTTGCATTCCACGACCCAACTTGCCACTTCTGCCTCACAAATCAAAAGAATTTGCACTTCCTTTTTTTCTTTTTCTTTTTAACTAACACTGATCAGAAAGAGAAGTTCTCTTTTGGGCCCACGCAACTCAATCTATCCATTGCAACTTGGCACTCATGGACGATCCTCTCAAGTCAACAGTACTTATCAGCAACAACACTATATGACGAAGAAAAGGATGGAGATTCGTCTACACTCCACAGTAGCCAGTAGCAATAACACAAAAGAAAGTGGGCAGAACTCATCCAGAAACCCTTTCAACAATCTAAACCACGATTAAGCAATTTTTACAACAATAGAGAGCCGAAGGATCTTACACTCGGCGCAACTATGGGATTATTAAAGAAAACAATCAAAGACCAGTCTTCAACCACATGGCAAAACGTAAGGGCAGCTCCGTCCACATCAAACACAGGAATCAAATTACAGATGAAGATGACACCAGATCTGTCACGCCCCAAACCCCGGGTACGAGGCATCCAGGTCCAATCGTCCCTCGAGTCATAAAAGATGACGTCCCAGGTATGCTATTGTCCCACGAAGATTTATTACGCAAGCGGAAACGAATACAACTCCCAGACAATAAAATAATATAGGGATAGAAAAGTAGGAAACTTATTAGATCAAAACATCAATTTGTTTACATACACATCTTAACTTAGTTAGGGTAATTCAGTAATCAGCCTCATACTTCGAGGCGGGGTAAGGTCGCGTCAATCTACTTCAAGAGAACCAACGACTCCAAGCCTACGAACTTCACCACTTCGAACCTGAAAAATGTTCCCACGAAGGGGTGAGATATGAATCTCAGTGAGTCAACGCCTAAGCCTCGGCTAGGACGATGATTTGTCTAGATGTCCTATGAAACAATCATAAGCAACTTACCTGATGACACCTCATGCAAAATGCATCATGAAAGCAACATAAGACCGTGTCAACTCCCGACTAAAGTCTAGGAACTCATATGATCATTATGCATCCAGCCATATATCATACGTTAGACACCACAAAAGTCCATTTTTATGTAATCGATGATTCACGACATTTTATAAGATCTACATTACCCCATGCCTTTGGCACTCTAGGTAATGTCTTCTGTAAAACGGGCTCCGTCCCATATCCTATCAGCGACGGTGTTTACAAGTTGTGATCCCATGCCCATGGCACTCTAGGCATAATAACCCCATGCTCATGGCACTCGAGGCACGACGTGTAGGTTTCCCAAAAGGGATCCGATCCATCACAAGCTGTGATCGGCTTCTGACAGTCTCTCCATGCTCCATGCCAGCTTCGCACCACACCAAGACCATCAGGCATCTAACAAGTCATGTAGTTAAAGTCCCCAGTGCCGTTGGCACCTCCAGGCACATCGAACTTGTTAGGAGTCGCATCATCTCTCATCATATGACCACTCATATCATTCAATGATCAATCAGTCCTTATCTTTAATTATAATAGGATACCCACCGGCATATATGCTCAAAGACTCGGCCTTTGGCCATTTTCAGGTTAAATAATGTAATTGGCGTCCTATGAGGTCATATAGATGCACAATATAATTAATCATCCAATATGAGCAATCACGGGGCCATAATTCCTAAATTTGGTCATTCGATAAATCAATCACCACACAATCCGTACCTATCAATCGGCCTATTATTAATAGGCAATCCAGTCTCACAATCAAATTAGATATAAATCCAGTCCAATTATAACCAATCTAAATCCAAGATAATTTAATTGATTATGGCCAATTCAATCATTAATCGATTGCTCATTTTCAATAAATCATCCACTCGCAATCAAGTAAGGCCAACCATAAATCATGCACTTATAAATCAGATTATCATAAATTCACTAGCTTGATCGATTAGGGCCATTTAGTCTAAACCGAGTTCCAACCCATACCGACCATAATCAAACTACCTAAACACCTAATAATCTAAGCAAACTAATCCAAACGTAATTAACAACCTAATCAAGAATTAGAGGTAAACTCACAGTCAAATACTCGAGTTGGGATTGGCGGCGATCCTCGAGAAATCCTTCGGCGCGAACTTTGAATCCCGACGGACCATGAACTTGATATCACGAACCACGGGCCTAAACTCTTAACCAACTTGGCTCACGGGCCTGATTCAAGGCCTAAGAACACGGCTCAACTACTGTGGACACGGCCCAAAACGTAATGGGCCACGGCCCAACTCAACAGGCCCGAAATAGGCCCAAACAGAATTCGGCCCAGGCCAAAACAGGGCAAAACAGGATAGCAGCCGGCTATGGCATTTTCGGCGGTATTTCGACGAATGCGGCGACGGAACGACGGCCCGACGGGGATGGGGAGATTGATGGTGGCTGCAGGAGTCTATGGCGGTTCGGTGGAGACTGTGGTTAAGCAACCAAAGAAGAAATAAGAAGAAGAACGAAGAAAAAGAGAGGAAGAGGCAGGAGAGTCGGTTTCCACGAGAGAGAGAGAGAGAGAGAGAGAGAGAGAGAGAAAAGATATGGCTGGTGGCCATTCTTGACTTTTGGGGCTGATAGAGATGAGGTAGGGTCCACCTCATTAATCTTCTTGATAGAGACCTTAAGGACAAAACCATAATTTCACATTTGAACTCAAGGGCGTTTTGGTAATTTGCCACTCAAGGACAAATTGGACAATTGGCCATCCAATGGGGGGTAACTTAGGTTTCTTGGGGGTCGGCTCGACCTAATTAAGGATCGAGTTCGAGGAATTCCAATTCTGAAACAAACTAACTAACGATCGAATTCTAATTCGATTCGATTGACGATTGGGGAAATTTCCAATTTTTGATCCAAAATTCCTTGAAATTCAATTTCATACCTTAAACTCAAATTCATTGGCACACCATAGTGTAAATTCCATTATTTTACAGGTGCCAAAATCCAAGGCGTCACAACTCTCCCCACCTTAAGAAATTTCGTCCCTTGAAATTTAAGTATGGTGCCCAAAATATTTTCCTCTCGTGCTGTCATCAAAAGTTAAAATATTCTATAGAATAATAAAATAACCCTAGTACAGTTTTTTTTATATCTCTATATTATTTACAATATATTTATAAACGATGCCTACGGAGGTCGATCCCGCGACCTCTCGGACCTTGTCATTCCCCGGATACCACTCGGCTAACGCGCTAGCAGTGGTCACGGGGTTTCCAATTTTCTATTTATTAGTTCCTTAAACATCAACTCATTCCAATCATAATCCATAATTGTAGTACCTTACTTCAAGTACAATCCTTAGAACTGTAACCCTTGAGGCATCAATTCCTAATCCTTTTCGCAATTTGCAACAATTCAATTATTCAAGAAAATGTATTGACATACATTCTTACTAAAATGGGTTGTTATCGTCCTCATTACAACCCTTTTTCTCTGACGCTCAATTCAAATGTCAAATATCCTTATGTAACTATACTTAACCACAAAATCAATCCTCTTTGTGAATCAATCGACAATTTCTGAACTGCTCTCAACTGGTACAATCCATGCCTCCCTTTTCACCTACAGATGCCATTTGCAACCAGCGCTAATGGCAATTTGGGCATTCTATTTAAAAGACCAGGCCGACTAATATTCGATTTCTTCACCATCGTTCCAAAATTAAAATCATCGCTTGTCCACTATTGGAATATTTAGGAATTCCTCGATTGGGAGTTGAATCTAGCTGAGGGTTGAACCATCCATTTTGCCAAGCAAAATCGACTTGTCGTGACAAGAGGACCACTTCGAATATCTTGATTTAGGGTTGGAATCACCCGTTCCTAAACCGATCGTACAGTCGAACACAATCGAGATTACCTCTCATGACCAACCCAAATTGATGCAGGATTGGTTCGTCTCGACCCGTATTCATCCAACGACACGTCACTTGAACCAGGATGATCAGTCCCTAGCCAATGCGTTGTTGGTATGGGGTTCTCATGCAAATCATCCTCTAATGAACTCATAGCCGGCTTGGTTGTCGATCAATGCCAGCTCGTAAATCATACGATGGATCAACCCCTGCTCGAGTTCAGGGCGATCCTATGGTCGATTTACAGTGGAACAAGACCAACCCAGATCGATCCATTTTGGACTCAAGGTCGTCACCTCGATTCACAACACAATCGGCTGGCAAGTCAAGCCACGATCCACATCGAAAACGATCTCTAATATCTCGGTGGTCCTTCTCGACACTTAGGCTGCGTATGGTAGCGTTTCTGTTCCAGGGAGCATTTTTTGAACAGAAACATTTTTTTGTGTTTCTGTTCCAAATTACGATTTTTAGGAAAAAAACGCGTTTGGTAATTTAAAAAAAAAACACTTTTTTCAGTTGCCGACCGGCGATCGGCGGCGTCCGGCGACCGGAGGTGGGCGACGGCCGGCGGCGGGCGATGGGCGGCGGTGACCGGCGGCGGCCGGTGACGGCGGCCGATAGGGGTGGCCGGGGACAGGCGACGGCGGCGGCCGGCGACGGGAGGTGGGCGACGGCCGGCGGCGGGCGATGGGCGGCGGCGGCCGGTGGGGGTGGCCGGGGACAGGCGACGGCGGCCGGCGGCGGCGGCGGCGGACGGCGACCGGCGGCGGACGGCGACCGGCGACGGCGGCCGGCAGCGGCGGCCGGAGGCCGGATGTCGGCGACGGGGCCGGAGGCCGACTACGGGGCCGGCGACCGGGGACGACGACCGGGGGGGGCGACGGCGGCCTACGACAGGCGGCGGCGACGGCGGCCGGCGACAGCGGACGGCGACCTGCGGTGGCGGCCGCGGCGGCCAACGACCGGCGGCATGTGGCCGGCGGACGGCGGCATGCGGCCGGCGGACGGCGGCATGCGGCCGGCGACGGCGGAAGGCGGCCGGCGACGGCGGAAGGTGGCCGGCGGCCAGCGACGGCGGAAGGCGGCCGGCGACCGGCGAAAGGCGGCCGGCGGTTGGCGACCGTCGACGGCCGGCTTTTAGCTAGGCGACGAGTGGTAATCGCGTCGGCGACGATAGATGGTGGTTTCAAAAGTGTTCCAAAAAGTGTTCCAAAATCCCAGAAGCAAGTTTTTTTTGTTCCTTCAAAAGTGTTCCCTGGCACAAAAGTGTTCCGCAGAACACTTTCGGAACACTTTTGAACCATACGCGTTTCTGCTCCAAAAGTGTTCCCGGAACACTTTTGGAACAAAAACAATTTCCCCAGCCACCATCCATACGCAGCCTTAGTCGTCGCTTGTGAACAATCCAATTCTTACATAGAACTCTTGTGACCTTTATCCCAAGTAGCTTCGTGATCTTATCCAACTTGCGTTGGGTACTCTGATCACTGGACTTCACTAATTGTCACATCTCACGGTCTTAACCTTATATTGGATCGTCACTGATCCTGTCGACTTACAGAGTCCGTTGACGAGTCTCTTTGTATCATCTACTCGTATCTCGCCATTACACACTTTCCTTGTTTATTTCCACATAAAAGGATTCTATAGCTTCGGTCCTTGCAGGCACTGTTAGAGAATAATATAAATAGATACGATCCCTTTTTAGGTTAGCACCAAGAGGTCCACAGGTCAAGGGATTTATCTTCACAGTGAGATCGTCATGTACACAGCCCGCATTGCTTACGTACTGTCAACAGCTTTGTTAAACATGCCATCAATCCATAATATTACGATGAACGACTTGGCCGGACCTCAAGGTATGCCCTTTGGAATCTCTTTCTGGATAACTATCTGGCTGCACCATCTTTGTACGCCAGACGTAACTTCTTATCGACCAGGTTTTGTAAATCATTCATATTCTAAATGTTAACTTTCTCCTCAAATGTTATTCTCTATGCAATCCCAGTAGGAATAACTATTTCATTGAGTTTCTTAGGGGCATAACCAATAATTACAATCCCAAATCCCTTTTTTCTGAGAAACACTGTCTTCATCATCTCAAGTCGTGCTTTAATAGCAGTAATGGATAGCTCTTTATCAATTCCATCATGTATGTCCATATCTTGGGACGCCTTTACAATTCTTTCCCTATCAATCAAGGTCATCGATAAGAATTGATAACTTAAAATTCATTGAGTTGTCGCATAACTCAAACCTAAAGCCTACGATTTAAAACTCATAGTGATTCCAAATCCACCTTAAGTGAACACCAATCTCCAATGATCTAAAGCTAAATTTCACCTTTCAAATAACATTGTCCAATCCGTCTATCGATTACTTAACCACATCATCGAGCTTATCCAATAACAATTCAATCTCACATCCAACTGCTTTTCCCCAAAAGAGTTCCCAGGCACAAACTCGTTTGTCAACTCAAGTCCAAACTTCCTGATTCTGTTAGCTTCCTTGTATATTTTAAACATATCACCTTTTCGATGCATTACCAGAAGTCGATAACTATAACCATAAAAACACAATACCAGTTCAAGCTTATATGATCTACAAGATACTATATGCCTTATTACAACCCATGTCTATAAGTCAAGTCCAACAAAAGTTCTCTCATATGGACTAGCCATGGCTACTCTATAGCTAGGACATTCTACCATGAACATCTCCTTATCTTCATATCTGAGGTCGATTCTGGAGATCTTATTGTACGCTTCCTCCAAATTATTTCTCCCGCGGCCTATTATGCGAACTCTGTGGGCAGTCTCTAACCTGATGGTCTAGCTGACCACATCCAAAGCATGCCACACTCCTTAGCGGACACGGGACTGAACCATGCTTCCCGCGACACAAACGACACTTCTCGCTTCGGTGATGCATTGACTTACGAATCGCACCTGCCCTACTTAGCAAAGCATAAGTCCTGCTCCTGAGTGTCGATTTCTTTTTTCGCCGAACGTCCTTTAAAGTTGAGGATCTAAACCGCAAAGTTGATGTAGTAGCCCTTTCCGATGGACCTTTCTCCACATCTGAGCTACCTTATATACATCATCATAATTCTTGAGACTTAACGATGCCAGTTGGTCCTCGATCGTAGGTTTCAATCCTTCTTGAAATCTTTTTGCTCTATTCATGGGGTCTTTAGTCGACCACGGTGCATACTTTGACAACTCAGTGAACTTCGCCTCATACTGGTCTACCGTCATCTGATTTTGTCGAAGCTGCAAGAACTCAATAATCTTTTGTTCTCTCATATGATCCAAGACGAACTTACCATAGAAGGCTTCGACGAAGGAATCCCACAACAAGACCGTTCCTTCAGAAAAGATCTCTCGCCTTATGTCTGCCCACCAAGAACTAGCGTCACCGTGCAGTTGATAAACGGCTAGCGTCACCCTTTCAACATCTGAACATCCCAACCGAGCAAAGATTCTTTCCATTCCTCCAATCCACGAGGTTGATGCATTTGGGTCTCTAAAATTTGAAAACTTTGGCGGTTCTAGTTTCAGAAATTGTTCCACCAACTCGAACATAGACAGACCTCCGCTTTCGCTTTCATTTAATAAGTCTTTATGTGGAGTAGCGACATCAATAGTAGCTTGAGTCCTTGGTCGATGTTCCTCTGTAACTTCCGAAGTTTCCAACGCCTGCAGGGTCCCTTCTACTTCAGGATCCTCTCGAACTAGCTTTCTATGAAACTCCATCTCATTACGGTTACTTATTATACATGTAATATATGGAGTCCTGTCCACCCCAAGCAACATGCGATGAGAATACAAAGTTTGCAACTTAAAGTTCAAACAATAGACTTGTGGACAAAACTCTTAGTCCTATGAAAGATAACAAACACATGCATAAATTTATGATCCTACTAACTATCCCAAATCCCATCTCTCCTTATCACTCCAGCCCATGACGAAATGGATCAAGCTGACCTTGCTCTGATACCAAATCAGATGTCACGCGGAATCCAGCTCCAATCGTCCCTCGGGTCATAAAAGATGGCGTCCCAGGTGTGCTATCGACCCACGAAGATTTATTACGCAAGCGGAAACGAATACAACTCCTAGACATTAAAATAATATAGGGATAGAAAAGTAGGGAACTTATTCGATCAAAACATCAATTTGTTTACATACACGTCTTAACTCAGTTAAGGTAATTCAGTAATCAGCCTCATACTTCGAGGCGGGGTAAGGTCGCGTCAATCTACTTCAAGAGAACCAACGGCTCTAAGCCTACGAACTTCACCACTTCGAACCTGAAAAATGTTCCCACGAAGGGGTGAGATATGAATCTTAGTGAGTCAATGCCTAGGCCTTGGCTAGGGTGATGATTCGTCTAGATGTCCTATCAAACAATCACAAACAACTTACCTGATGACACATCATGCAAAATGCATCATGAATGCAACATAAGACCGTGTCAACTCACGACTAAAGTCTAGGAACTCATATGATCATTATGCATCTAGCCATATATCATACGTTAGACACCACAAAAGTCCATTTTTAAGTAATCGATGATTCACGACATTTTATAAGATCTACATTACCCCATGCCTATGGCACTCTAGGCAATGTCTTCTGTAAAACGGGCTCCGTCCCATATCCTATCAGCGACGGTGTCTACAAGTTGTGACCCCATGCCCATGGCACTCCAAGCATAATAACCCCATGCTCATGGCACTCCAGGCACGACGTGTAGGTTTCCCAAAAGGGATCCGATCCATCACAAGCTGCAATCGGCTACCGACAGTCTCTCCATGCTCCATCCCAGTTTCGTACCACACCAAGACTGTCAGGCATCTAACAAGTCATGTGGTTAAAGTCCCCAGTGTTGTTGGCACCTCCAGGCATATCGAACTTGTTAGGAGTCGCATCATCTCTCATCATATGACCACTCATATCATTCAATGATTAGTCAGTCCTTATCTTTAATTATAATAGGATACCCACCGACATATTTGCTCAAAGACTCGGCCTTTGGCCATTTTCATGTTAAATAATGCAATTGGCGTCCTACGAGGTCATATAGATGCACAATATAATTAATCATCCAATATGAGCAATCACAGGACCATAATTTCTAAATTTGGTCATTCGATAAATCAATAGCACACAATCCGTACCTATCAATCGGCCTATTATTTATAGGCAATCCAGTCTCACAATCAAATTAGATATAAATCCAGTCCAATTATAACCAATCTAAATCCAAGTTAATTTAATCGATTATGGCCAATTCAATCATTAATCGATTGCTCATTTTCAATAAATCATCCACTCGCAATCAAGCAAGGCCAACCATAAATCATGCACTTATAAATCAGATGATCATAAACTACATAAACACCTAATAATCTAAGCAAACTAATCGAAACCAAGTTCCAACCCATACCGACCCTAATCAAACTACATAAACACCTAATAATCTAAGCAAACTAATCCAAACGTAATTAACGACCTAATCAAGAATTAGAGGTAAACTCACAGTCAAATACTCGAGTTGGGATTGGCGGCGATCCTAGAGAAATCCTTCGGCGCGAACTTTGAATCCCGACGGACCATGAACTTGATATCACGAACCACGGGCCAAAACTCTTAACCAACTTGACCCACGGGCCTGATTCAAGGCCCAAGAACACGGCCCAACTGCTGTGGACATGGCCCAAAACATAATGGGCCACAGCCCAACTTGACAGGCCCGAAATAGGCCCAAACAGAATTCGGCCCAGGCCAAAACAGGGCAGCAGCCGGCTATGGCCTTTCCGGCGGTTTTTCGACGATTGCGGCGGCGGAACGGCGGCCCGACGGGGATGGGGAGATTGATGGTGGCTGCGGGAGTCTATGGCGGTTCGGTGGAGACTGTGGTTAAGCGACCAAAGAAGAAATAAGAAGAAGAACGAAGAAAAAGAGAGGAAGAGGCAGGGGAGTCGGTTTCCACGAGAGAGAGAGAGAGAGAGAGAGAGAGAGAGAGAGAGAGAGAAAAGATATGGCCGGTGGCCATTCTTGACTTTTGGGGCTGATAGAGATGAGGTGGGGTCCACCTCATTAAACTTCTTGATAGAGACCTTAAGGGCAAAACCATAATTTCACATTTGAACTCAAGGCCGTTTTGGTAATTTTCCACTCAAGGACAAATTGGACAATTGGCCATCCAATCGGGGGTAACTTAGGTTTCTTGGGGGTTGGCTCGACCTAATTAAGGATCGAGTTCGAGGAATTCCAATTCTGAAACAAACTGACTAACGATCGAATTCTAATTCGATTCGATTGACGATTGGGGAAATTTCCAATTTCCGATCCAAAATTCCTTGGAATTCAATTTCATACCTTAAACTCAAATCCATTGGCACACCATAGTGTAAATTCTATTATTTTACAGGTGCCAAAATCTAGGGCGTCACAAGATCAAAGAAGTTGGAAATCACTGAGGTGTATATCTACTTCGGTGCAATGTTCACTTGAACCATTTCCTTTTTAACTTCAGCGATTTTACTGAACGTGGAACGAATCTAATTCTTGAAGCAGCAGGCTTTGCTTTGAAATCGAGAAACATATCATGAAGCAAATGCACAATTCACACCACCAACAGAGCCGCGACTGTTGTGAGGCCAATCTATCAAAAGGTGCTGCTCCACCGATAGCGAAATTGAGAATCAAATGATACACAATTCTCAACTCTGGCCCCAATTCAAGTCAGCCGAGACCGTCGTCCATCCTTCGGTTCATGAGCACCACCACGAACGAATCAGCCGAGAGCGTGATCATGTCTCTCGGATCTGAGGTCGCCGGCCTAGGCGACGCCCGCACAGGTCTCGCCGGCATCGGAACAGGCCTCAACGGCCTAGGCGACGCTGGTTGACGCCGCTATAGGATTGGGCTGCGTCGAATCTGATCCGTCGAGTATTTGCGACTCCAAATCTGAAGATTCCGAAGGTTCACGTGAGTCGCTGATCTGATTCTTTTTTTTTTTCGGGTTTAGGGTTGATGGTGGTGGCTAGTGGTGGTTGATGGTGGTCGACGGCAGAGAGTGACTCTGATACCATGAAAACGTAAACGAAAGGGATGAATTCTTATTATGATAACGATGGATTACATCAATATGTATATCTCACTAATATTGAAGAAGACTAAAATACCCTTAATAACAAATAAGCCCAATAATAACGTTTCAACACATCACATAACATTAAACGTTCCATAAAGCAGTAGACAATCACACATCCCTTTTAAAAATAAAGCCTTGCCGGAGGCTGCACAACATCAGATCCTTACTTGATTCACGCACGATCTCAAATCAATTGCTTTGCTCTGTTTAAGTTCTAGGAATTCCTCGTAATTCATCGAGATGTAAGGGACTTGGTTGTGCTCGCCATCCACCAGCTGCTCTGCTGGCTTGGCGACAGTGTCAAGCGATGGTCCAGCATTAAAAGGGATCGATATCCTTGCAGCCTTGTTGTTCACTACAGCTCGATGCACAACGCTCTTGTATTTCCCATCGCTCATAATCTTGCACAGTTAAAAGAGTGTCGATAAAAAAGAATGAGTTGGAGTGTTGATCTGTCCAATCGGAGTAATAAGAGTAAATCACAAAGATTTGCATCCACTTTTTAAGTAATTAATATCCGGTTAAGGAAACAAAGACAATAGAGTGTGTTTCAGCAAATTTTAAGACAACTGTAAGTACTATCGTTCAATGTCTCCTCTATAAATACCTATATTGTATCTGCATTTACAAACCAACGTAGAGAGTAAATACCGAGATTTGATATTAATTGGACCTCTCTTGCAAGACAGATAAGGGAGATTAGAAAGATGAAACACAGTATTTACCTCGAGCTGATCACCGCCGTTGACCGCAAGCGCATTTGGAATTGGATCAACTTTGACCCACTTCCCACCATGGTGCACTTGGAGGCCGCTAACTCCGTTCTGTATGAGGATGGTCAACAGGCCATAGTCCGAGTGTGGGGGTATGCCAATAGTGAGTTCTGGCTGCGGGCTCGGCGGATACAGATTCGCTGCTAATATCTGGTGGCTTGAATCCATGTTCATTGCCTCGTCGATGTAGCCCCGTTCACGTCCTAGGCTCTCCGATATACCCTTGAGCAGTTCCCTAGCCAATTTCCCGACCGCCCCGCAGTACTCAGCTAAAACTTCTCTGCAACAAACAATGCATTCATTCATCTGAGGTTGCCGCGTTGGGGTTTTTCCATCTTCAGGGATTTCACAAGTTTCTATCACTCGGTCTTTTACCTGGGGTATTAACAATTGTCTTGCTCTATCAAGTTGAATCCGCACTCCACTTTTTTTTTTTTTTCCTTGGCGTACAAAATTGTTCTTGTCTGACATCAAAATGATCCAAAATAACGCTATCCTAACATAAGAATCGAGTACTTTCTATTGCTATATTTTGAGAATGCCGGATTTCTAGGTACATGGATCTACTTTACAGAACTAACAAACCGGAATCAAAGATACTGAATTAGCCGGGCATCAGACGGATTGAAATTATCCAAGTTTATTTCCCACATGATTAATCGAGCGGTGGCAAATTTGGCGTCCAAATCACGTCGCCTTGCATGCAGGTAACTTCAGAGGTCGAATCCGTTTCCCAAGTGGGCAGTGTCTTATACATGGACAGAGATTGGAATTAGTCCAGTGGAAGATTCGGATTCTCATGCTACCAGGGAAGAAGAATTTCTTCAAAGTTCCTCACCATGTTTTCTTTTTGTGGTGTACATGATAATTCTGAAGTACCATGTGTAAGATTGATGACTCTGCAACTTGTTTTAGCATTACAAGGTGAGAAGAGTAACAACTTATTTTGTTCTACCCACGTTCTTACTCTTCAGATTTTCATTCCCATAAGATTCTGTAATTTTATCATATACTCGACTGTGAAAAGAAAACAGAAATATCAGTTAATGATTTCATCGTATACTTGCAGGCAAAGCGTAGAAATTATTTGAATGGATACCTCAAGCCTTCTGGTTTGGAAGGGCAGTGCAACTCGGGATGCACCGTCATCTTCAGGAAATCTCTCCAGAGGAGCACTTTGTCCTCCCAAGCCTTGAAGCTCGTCCCGTATCTTATGGGGTCCAACACGTGCTTCCCTTGGAACTCCCTCTTCTCCTCATCTGCCAGATCGAAAAATCCCATCAGCGCGTCCACCGTCGCCTTCATCTGGCTCTCCGACACTCCGTGGTTGATCAACTACTCACGAATACAACAATGGGATATGATCAATGCATAGCAAACAACATACTGTCGAAGAATGACTCCAGCTTTGATACCAATTACGAAAAATAGATATAAAAAGACAAAAGGTGTTGGGCTTGATTTATGTGCAGCGCCCTATCTCATGCAGTCTCCATTTGTTTTGGAGAAAATGCAACAGTTCTAGAAAATATATTTCAAAAAGTCATTTTCCAGAAAAATGATAATACTTTCGGCTGGACCCAGGCCCGGGACACTAGCCCTCGGGATCGAGACCCCGATGCCTGTGCTTGGTTCAATCAAAGCCATGTACAAGTCCATCGAGGCAAGGCCCTGACTCCCGGCACCCGAACTGGAGGATGCATAGGTTTCGTTCATTCATTGTTGTAAATGATTCGAGCGATCATTTTGTGATTTTTTTTTCTAACATTTTTTCGGAAAACAAAAATGCATCCCAATTACTCTTTAGTTCGGCATGAATGAACAACCATCGGTTGAATCAGCCAATTCAATTTCAATCGTTGCTATTCTTTTGAGTATTTATAACAAGTTTGACAAGTGAAAGCTTATCAAATATACCAACCGTTTGTTTCGCATGTTCTGGATAACGAACTAGCTACAGTCTGACCAAAAAAAAAAAAAAAAACTCTCTATAGGAACATGTACCATGAAGATGCCCCACTCTTGACAAGCCTTTCCAAGATGGGATACGGCTTTAGACCGTTGGTTGGGATCACTCGAGGAGAGGAGAGAGAAGTCGATGATGGGGATGGAGTCATCGGGGTCGGAATGCACGGCTTGATCACCAGAAGCAAGGCTGGTGAAGGCATAGTTGGAGGGAATGGAAGTGAGGTTGGAAGATTCAGATAGAGTCTTAGCACTTGTTATTTCGAGCGGAGAAGCGCCAGCTTCTTGATGGGGTGGAGTGGCAGCACAGGAACTAGCCATTTGAGGTTGAAGCCGACTCTCTCTCTCTCTCTCTCTCTCTCTCTCTTTGTCTATCCCTAAGCTTTGTTCTCAACAACTTAAGCTTCGTACCTCCTATGCCAAGATTTGGTCTTTTTATAGCAAAATACGTGTGGGGTTAGGAGTTGCATGGAGATTGGTGCGCTTAATCTCATCACCAGTGTCGAACTAATCCTTAGTTAAAAATATATATATATATATTAAGGAGCACGGGGAGGATGGCGTTGATTGGGACCCACCCGCGGGGTCAAGGATCTCTCTGCACCGTTGATCTTTCAATTTTAGTTCTACTGTGACCAAAAAAATAAAATTAAATGTACTGGACCTTTTTGCTGAGGGCCTTGGGTTTCCTTTTATTTTTTCCTATCATGTCGTATCACGTAAAACGCAAATTGGAGGTGGACGAAATGGAAAAGGCTTCTTTTTTGGGGGGGCTGACTGGGAATAATGATATTTTGGGCCCCTCACGTCGTCATCACATCAGCGTCACCACCTGGTCACCTCATCGACCCCCGCCCCCCTCCATCGGACAATCCAAAAAATTTACGTTAGACGGAACTTGTCCAAGTCTATGACCCAAAAAAAAAAAAAAAGTTTAAAGTTTGCAATAATGTACGAGAGACGGTCAGCTGTTCAACCTAAGTTGAATTGAACTATCGTTTTCGGAGACAATTCAACTTCTTTTTATTTTCCGCGAAACAAACGCTGACTAATTTTTCAAAGCTTAAATCAGCATCAATTCTTAGCCTGATGGTGATGCAGTGGCTACCAGTACCAACCGCTTGCCATTGAATTTTAAGGCTTGCTAGCCTGATTTCAAAATGGACGGCGGAAAAGTCTTGGCTAACCGTAAAATGAACGGTGGAAAAGTTTTGCTTGACCGCAAGCACTAGGTAACAACGTTGTTAAGCTTGCCATCAACTTTCTTTTCGCAATTTTTTTTTTTTTATTTTCCATCCTCTTGACAAAAACGTGCATAGAGTTCTTCAGACGTGTAAGGAGGACTTCCACAATTTGGTCATTGATCATGGAGACCGTTATCATTTCATATGACCCACGAGAAGCTGCAGAATTAATCAATTCAGCCGCAAGAGCAACAAATGAAAGAAGAAAAAACGTGTGGGCTTTAAATTCAAACAAAGAAGCCACTCGAAGCATGGACGTACAAAAGATGTCGATCTTTTCTTATTATTTGACATTTTGCTCCTTGCATCAAATTCACGTCCAAGACAATGATGGTAATGTCCTGAAAATTCGAACTCTTTTCTGATAATAGAAACTAGATTATGGATTGTCTATGGATTTCAATTTGTTGTCTTGGAGTGAATTACGATGAATTAGGCAAAGGAAATCGAGAATTACCTGAATCGTCAATCGAATTAGTTCAGGGTTCGATCGATCGATCGTTTCGTTTTAAGATTGAGATTTGTGACATTCCGAATTCCTGCCATTTCGAGACTATTGAATGAAGAATATATATCGATGTATTTCATTTTTATTTCGCTCGGATCTGATCAATCCTGAGATAACTGACCAAAAGGGAAAGGCCAACGCAAGACAAGGTACGTGGAACTAGGAAACTCGGACAGGAAATGGCACTTTGACCATAAGGATTGCCGAGGGAACATTTAGAGCTAATAAAGGCCGATCTAAGAACGATTAAGGAATTCATTGCTAGCATTATACGATTGGAGCGCGGATGATACCGCTTAACCAAAGTATGATTTGCAATTTTTTCCTAAATCGAATTATGACGATCGAGACCGTCGGAGCTAGTAATAGACCCTCGCAATTATATGACAGCCAAAGTTGCCGTAATTTGAGTCATCCTAAGTGTGATGAGAATCACTGAGTCATATTCATAACGTCTGCAAAAGCCGCCCGTTAGTTCGAGATAAACTGAATTTACGATTAACGAAAAATCGATTACAAAATGGACAACTGTCACGCCCCGAACCTGTCAGGCAACGCGAGCATCCCACCAGGTCATTCTTTTAAATGATTGTCTCCCAGGATCCTTCGGCCCGCAACATACCAAAACCATACAATAAAACGGACAAGTGGAAATGAGGCAATAACCCATTCTCTTTATTACAAAAGATGACTTTAGGACGTTTCAACCTAACAACATTTACTCCCAACGTAAAGCATGGTTTCGATTTACAACTTTAACTCTAAAACATTTAGAAATCCTCTATTAAACATCAAAAGAGAAGACAGACAGCTCAACTAGTTGGACTCCTCTTCAACCTCTTTGTCTTCATCTTTCTCCAAGGGTCTCCATCAGGGCTTCGGGTCTGAAAATATTGGTCCCATGACGGGGTAAGATAACAATCTCAGTAAGTCAACCATAACCCTAAGCTAGACTGTTAGTACCTCCAGGTACTTTTGAAAAACAAAGCATACGACAAGTCACCAAGAAAAATAGCATATGGAACTCAATGCATTAAGACAAATCATCGGGATTGGCATAAAACAAACACAATTCAAGAACACTCATAATATCAAGACCCAACTTTCGTACTTGCGCAATGTCAAGTTCACATGCGATGGATTAGTCTCAATCTCATCAATCGAAGGCTCACAAGCCATTTCTCATGAATCAAGGGCTCACTAGCCGATTCATCTTTTATCGATCGAGGGGCTCACTAGTCATATTTCATCGATCAAGGGCTCACTAGCCATTTCACATTTCAAGGGCAGACTAGCCATTTTTCATGAATCAAGGGCTTACTAGCCGATTCATCTTTCAATGGCACCAAACCAACTCTCATGAATCAAGGGTACCAAGCCGATTCATCTCTCAAGGGCACCAAGCCAACTCTCGTGAATCAAAGGCACCAAGCTGATTCATCTTTCAAGGGCACCAAGCCAACTCTCATGAATCAAGGGCACCAAGCCGATTCATCTTTCAAGGGCACCAAGCCAACTTTCATCAAGGGACTTCATGATCAAGTATAATCATATCAAACAAATAGCCATTCTTTTATCATGAGAAACATCATGGCCAAATAATTTCATGGCGTTGCACAATTTCACGCAATTCCTATTCAAGAATCAAGTGCCATGCACTTCATCACATTAAGCACCATTCGACATCAATCGCAAAACCGAGTAATAAAGACCCTCAATTGAGCCCAATTAACCAATATATGCCCATTTAAACTCATGGAATTTCATGACCAAACAATCATAGTATCAATTTAACACTCTCAAGGCATGTTAAAGGGACATTCAAGCAAGGCACGTCATCAATAATCTCTATTCATCACAATAGCCCACTTTGGCCCTCCACGAACAAATTTAATCACGAGCAAATTGGTATTTTTTACTGCCTTTTTGGAAAATATAATTTTATATTCTTATCCCTCAAGGTCTTACGGACACATGGTTGAAAATAAAGCCCAACTTGGATGTCGGACCACGTAGAAAAATATAATTTTATACTCTTATCCCTCTGATCATATTACATAATCTGTGATAGTAGAACTGCATACGAACTGTTTATAATGATATCCTATGTTGCCATCGTCTGAGACGTTATAGAAATGCATGTACAATTGATATTCCTCAAAAAACTTTCAAATTGCACTATAATTACCTATTCACCCCCTCTAGGTGATAACACTAGCCACAAAAATTGGTATCAGAGCCTGGTGCTCATATTTTGTGAAGTATTTTTACTTCCGAACTAACGATCTTCATGGTTAGCAATTATTCTCCCACATGGATCGAAGGTGGAAGCAACAACAGACCACCATATTTTGATGGGAAGGAATACATCAATTGGCAAAACAAATTCAAAGCATATCTTAGATGCCAAGATCCTTAGATATGGGATGTTGTACAAAGAGGAGTAAATCCGACTGCAAATGCCACGACCACATCAAATGTAGGGGATAACAATCCAACGCCGACTGCTACTTTGTCAACCACCGAGATTGCTAAGAGAGATGTTCTTAATGCAAAAGCTGTCTATTCATTTTATAGTGCTTTATCTCCTACTGAATACAAACGTATTGCAGATTGTTCCACATCGAAAGAGATCTGAGATAAGCTCTACATTACCTATGAAGGAACAGATAGAGTGAAGGAGACCAGAGTCAATTATCTTCTCGGCCAATATGAAGCATTCAAGATAAAGCCCGGAGAAACTGTAAAACAAATGTTTGACAGATTCACATAAATAGTGAATGGTCCTACATACCATGGACAACCTGTTTCAGGACCAATGAAGGTCAACAAGCTATTAAGATCTCTCATAAAGGAATGTGACAATGTCAAAACTTCCATTCGAGAGACTCAGAGGATAACTCCTTTGTCGATGGACGAACTTATTGGAACTCTTCAATCCCATGAGGAAGAAAGAGTTAACGAAGAGACAACACCAAAAGGTAAGAAGTCCATTGCTTTAAAATCGAATGCTGATTCTGATGTTTCAGATTCAGAAGACGAAGACGATGAGGAGTTAGTACTCATGGTCAAAAGATTCAGAAAAATGGCTAAGAAAGGCAAAACTTCAAAGACAAAAAAGGATCTCAACCGATATGATTAGAAACGATCATTTGAGATCAAATTCGAGAGCCAAGAAGTCATCTGCTATGAATGCAGAAAGAGAGGTCATATTAAACCAAATTGCCCTCTATTAAAAAAGAAAGGCAGGGATGAAAAATCCAAGAAAGCCTTGAAAGCAGAAACTTGGAGTGACACCGAATGCGAAAGTGATGAAGAATATGCGAACATATGTCTCATGGCCGACTCAGAATATGATCTCCAGGTAACTCATTCAAATATTCCTGTTGAGGTATTAGATTATATAGATGAGCTATGTTTAGAATATAGAGCCACTCTTAAAAGACTTTCTGAATTGAAAAAGGAAATAATAATTTTTAAACAAAAAGATCTTTCTAAAAAAAATTAATTTTCTCGAAAAGGAATTTTTTCAATTAAAAGAGAAATTAGATTGTGTGTCTAACGAGAATATTTGTTTGAAATCCGAAATCGAAAATTTTGAGAAAGAAACTGATTCCTTGAGAAAGGAAAGAAATCTTTTTGATACAGAGAAAAATTCTTTGTAAAAGGAAAGGGATATT
The DNA here is from genome assembly GCA_021437785.1 of Rhodomyrtus psidioides. Lineage (NCBI taxonomy): Eukaryota > Viridiplantae > Streptophyta > Magnoliopsida > Myrtales > Myrtaceae > Rhodomyrtus > Rhodomyrtus psidioides. The sequence continues at coordinate 11,149,019 of JAILYB010000003.1, read as the reverse complement.
TTCGAAAAAGAGAGTGTTTCATTAAAGAAGGAAATCTCAAATATCCATAAGAAAATTCTACCGATTCTGAAACGTTACAGCATATACTTTCTATACAAGTCTCGTATTATCATAAATCGGGATTAGGATTTCAAAAAAAAAAGTGATGTGGAAAATCATTTTCCTCCTACTAAGGAAAGAATCAGGAGAAGACCTCCTAAGAAATTTTACAAAAAAGGTTTTCGAAATCAGTTAGTGAAATTCAAAGGTCAAGATTTGTATGCTTGTTCAAACTATGGTGATACTAAACACTCTCGCGGTTATTGTTCAAAAATCAAAAGATCTACTCGATATATTATTAGATATACAAATGTTGCTAACCCCAAAGGACGTAAACAAATCTGGGTACGAAAGAAAACTTGAATTTTATTGATCATTGTAAGTACCAATGAAAAGAAAAAATAAATGATACCTTGATAGTGGGTGTTCCAGACATATGACTGGAGATGCAATAAAATTCATCAACATTAAGATGTTCAATGGTGGAAACATTTCCTTTGGAGAAAATAACAAGAGAACAATTATAGGCAAAGGAAACGTGAAGATTGGAAATCTTCTTTTCCATGATGTCTTATTGGTTAATGGTTTGAATTTCAATCTTATTAGCATTACCCAACTATGCGATATTTGATACATAGTTTATTTTGCAGAAAATAAGTGCTCAGGTACAAGTGAAGACAATGAATCTTCGTTCACTGGACGAAGACATGGTAATATGTACCTGCTGAATACAACGTCTAAGGAAGAGAAATGTATTCTATCTGTCAAAGATGACCCAGAACTTTGGCACAGAAAGCTAGGACACATAAGACTCCAGCAAATATCAAAGCTCTCCAAGAAGAAGCTAGTAAGAGGACTCCCAGAAGTCAAGTTTAAAAGAACTAAGCATTGTGAAGCGTGCACATTGGGAAAACAAGTAAGAAATTGCCACGCCCCGAGCCCAGCGGCACGCGAGCATCCCACCTTCGTCGTCATCTTTGATGATCTCCTAGGAACTAACGGTCAAAACTTACAGACCTATATGAAGCATGCATGCGAAAGTGAGAACAACTCCATACATAAAAATAACACAGGACAACTTAGGACAAAGAAAGGGGTACACTTCTCATTAATGCCAAAGTCAAGTACCATTTGAACTCCAAACAATATACAGTCTCTAAGGTCTCAATCAAATAAAATCTTCATTTCCTCCAATGACTTCTTCCATTATGCCAATCCATGGCGAGCTTGTGTTTCCTGCGTCTGAGACTTGAAAATGTTGGTCCCACGACGGGGTGAGATATATAATCTCAGTAAGTTGAACCTAACCCTAAACTAGACTGTCAGTACCTCCAGACACTTTTCAAAAGTAGGGAATTTTGGTAATAAAAATCTTGACATGGTAAAATAGGGTACTTTCCAAAGTAATTCGACTTAGTCACAAATCATAGCAAAAATCGGAGCTTCGTATAGTGGCAGGGTTTTAAATCAAAGATACACACTCGAGGCAACTCTCAAATTTTTCTCAAAATACCATTCTCAGAACTTCCAGAAAACATAACATTTTCTTTCACGCCCTTCCTGAGCCATTTTCAAATCATGAGGCAAACTTTCAATTCATGAGGCAAATTTTCAAATATGAGGCATAATCAATTTTCTCACAAATCATTCTTTGATTTTCCCCAGAAAACATATCATTTCATATCCGTCCACCTTGGGCCACCCACTTTGGGGCTGCGAGATGATTCGATCTCCATATGACCCGTCGATAAATATGAGACTCTTGCGTCCGGACTTAAAGATGATTCGGTCACCATACGACTCTCGACGCCTATTTTCAATTGAGATTAATCGTGTCAGTATGGGACTCTCTAGCCGCACGACCTCGTCAGGTCAAATGGGAGTAACTCCCTCCTAATACATTGGCCAAATTTCATAATTTCTTGGCGTTCCCATATGCCAGTGCATTTATAATTTTTCCCAGCGATCCCACACGCCAGTGCACATATCATTTCCTCGGCCATCCCACATGTCATTTTATTCATAAACATTTCAATTATAGAAAGCCTCAGATTTTCATTTAAAGAAAATAATTCACGCCTCAAAATTCATCATTCAAGAACAACTCATGAAATTCATCGCCAAAATAAGGCATTCGTTTCAAATGTCCCTCAATTGGACAAAACACATTTCTCATTATGAAATTCTTAGTAAAACACAAGCATCATTCAGCTCAAATCGATCAAATCTTAAATTTGATCATTCACAAGTTATCTCAAGACTCGATTGGTAAACCAATCCGTTTAATGCACTCATATCAATGAGAATTTCCACAAAGCACGCCGCATGGCTCAACCACATACCACAACCAGATTAAGGCTCCTCAGTTCAACATCGATTTCAAAATTTTCATGCCATAAAACCACTCAAGCTCAATGCATCAAAATAGGGCAGATTTGGGTTTCTCGTGCCTCTCACAAAATTAGTTCGTAAAATCATTCAATTCAAGTCAAAACTCGTCCTTTAGTAACCTAACATCCTAATAAATGTTTAGGCATAACTTATCTCGAGCTAAGCAATTCCATAAAACAATCAACACATCGTCGTGGCACCACGCTATCCATTTTGACCTTCCACGACCAGATTCAGTCCTGAATAAACTGGCATTGATCTAATGAATTTTCGAGAAATCTCCCTTTGGAACTTTATCCTTCAAGGTCTTACGGACATGTGAGCAAAAACGGAGCTCAATTTGGATACCGGACAACCTAGAACGAGTCATTTCAAAATCAGTGCGCGCTAGGAACAGATTTACACGGCTCTCGACCCCTAACATTTTCACCTCAAAATCAGCCCTTCAAACACTTCTAATTCAACCACAATTCATCTATTAATAACTTAACACTTTAACGAAGGGTTAGAAGTCGCCTTACCACAAACCAATCAAGCGAAATTCCACAATTAATAGCTTGAAGTCCTCGAACGAAACTGATCAACATAGGGCAGAGTCGATCCTAGAGATTTCATGCAAACCGGCCATTAAATTTCATTCACAACTCATTCCAATTCCACAATTGTGACGCCCTAGATTTTGGCATCTGTAAGATAGTAGAATCTAGACTATGAGATGCCAGTGAATTCTAGCTTATGGTTTGAAAATTTAATTCCAAGTAATTTTGGATCGGAAATTAGAAATTTCCTCAATCGTCAGTGGAATCGAATTAGGATTCGACCGTTAATCGATTCGATCTAGAATTGAAATTCCTTGAGAAATTCGATCCTTGATTAGGTTGAGCTGACCCTGAGAAGCCTAAGTTACCCTCGATTGGATAGCCAATTGTCCAATTTGCCCTTGTATGCCAAATTACCAAAATGCCCCCGACTAAAAGGCGAAGTTACCAAAATGCCCTTGGATTTTTGTGAAAGCTAAGACAAGAAAAATCATGGTTATGGGTCCCATTTTATCACTTAAGCCCAAATAGTCAAAGATGGCAGCCACTTCCCTTCCTCCACCGTCCATCTGTCTCTCTCCCTCGGTTAAAACATGGCCACCCATATCTCTCTCTCTCTCTCTTACTCACGATCTCTCTTTCTCATCTCTCTTCCCCGCACATTTCCTCTTGGCCAGCACCACCATAACTCAGCCACCACCATATCCGACCTTCATCCACCTCCTCTGTCACCGACATACCACGCCGGACCGCCGCAGAGCCACCGAAAACCACCATAGAAGCCGGTGAATAGCCCTACTCTGTTTCGGGCCTAGGACTACCATGGCTGCAGCTGCTGTTCTTCAGCTCCAGCGGTTGTCCAGCCGCCACCACCGCCTTTCAACAACACCACACCACCCTTCACGACCCCTTCGGCATCGCTCTATCGCTCGTAGCCGTCGCAGAACCACCGGAGAGCTCAAACCCGAGGCAATCACCTGTTTCCGCTCTGATTCTGTTCGGGTCTGGTTTTCGCTATTTCCGTCGCCTCCAGCTCGCGTGTCACGTCCCGTGTCCTTGCGAGCGCACGAACATCCCTCCAAGGCCGGTAACTTCATTGCACTCCCAAGATCCTTATTACGTCGAGCTTAATCTCTATAAATGTAATGCACATACGAAAGCAAGAACGAATCTCCGTACAACATAAATACACGAAGACTCAGGATGGACAAAAGAGATTTCCTCAATACAACCAATATCTTTGTAAAACATCATACAAATTCCAAAAGCTACAACAGTCATCCATAAACCGAAGGCAGTCTTGTTTTAACCTCACCAACTACATATGGGAGTACAAGATTACAAGTTCAACTGCTTCAAAAGACTTCTTTGATAGCATCCATGGAGCTTCACCAATTAGGACTTGAAAATGTTATCCCACGACGGGGTGAGAATAAATCTCCGCAAGTAAACTCCTAAACCTAGACTAGGCCAATAGTACCTCCGGACGAATCCTAAACATGCAGCTCCCCCATTCTAGGTCAAGTGTCAGATCATCTCTTATCTCGTAATTCTAATCATCGAGGCCATCCTTCAGATCAATTCCTATCAAGCTAATTTATCCATCGAGGCCATCCTTCAGGTCGAGTCCTACCATGCGTTTCTATCCATCAAATGGGACACTATGCTAACAAGAAAAGGAAATAACTCATTGCAATCACAAATCAGATATTCACAATTTAAGCCGCGATTCAGTAGGGTAAGATCGAGCTTCGTACTCTAGGAACTTCACAATCAATAATTGTATAGAGTTTTTCATATCATATATCTCATTTTGAAATACTAGGGCCCGCGTCATAATGCATTGGCCTATCACATTAACCTCCCACTCTCACGGCTCCCAGGTCGTGCTATCACACTGAGCCCCCGCTCTCACGGCTCCCAGTTCGTGCTATCACACTGACCTCCCGCTCTCACGGCTCCCAGGTCGTGCTATCACACTGGCCTCCCGCTCTCACGGCTCCCAGGTCATGCTTTAACCCACATTGGTTAATATGTGATCTCATATAAATATTGTTCATCAATTAATAGGATAGCCGTATAAGTATATTTCATCAATCGATAGCCAAGTAGAACCAAGATGCAAAATCATAAGAAGGGGACCAAGTATAGCTCGGCCCGTATCCATCGATTCAATCACTCAATTCACTTGCATCTTACATACCCGAATACTACAATGAGAAACCAAGCAAGCTTCCACGAGTCAATCCGTAATGAATCCCCTCAAGGTCAAACATACATGGGGTGTGGTTACTAGCTTACCATTTCAATTTACCACTTGATCCTCATTAAAGTTTCCTAGCTTGAACTCATGTCAATACGAATATAAGCCATCGGTTCTCATGACAAGTTAAGAACGCAAATTAAGTCATTCAACCTCATACTCATTTTCGACATCGAAACCCCTTGACTTAATCGAACCATGCCAAGACTTCTCAAGCACATATTCGGCTCCCTCTTAAACACTCAAGATCGAAATCAATCAACCGTAACTAGCCTTAGATTTCTCCTTTTTGAAATCACGAAAATCCACCTCACTTCAATCCCAAATCAGATTCGGATTTCCACATGGTTTCCCACAAAACAGCCCATAAAACCCTCTAAAATCAATTCTAAAACCATCCTTTAGTACCTTAGATTCCTAGGCTAAGTTTAAGAGCAACTAACCACTTAAGACTAATGTCTACCACACAATTCAGCCTCCTCTTCACAATCCCGTCACAGGCACAACCAGCCCTCATTCGGGCCCCAGATTCACTCAAATCCACCTCTAAATGCATCCATTAGTAGCCTATCATCCTAAGCTAAGTTTAGGAAGCAACTTACCAATGATTCAAGCAAGAAAAGCCACTAAAAGCTTCAAGGAAAGCCACGACCAGATCTGGATAGTAGGGGTTTGTTCGGTTCTCTCTTCAAGAACATCCAAATAACATCCATTAAATCTCACCATAAACCGCCATTAACTTCAACCACAAATCTCTCAACATTCCAAGCTGGGTTTCGGAGGTTCTTACCTTTGAATCAAGCCAAAAGAACGCCCAAGTCAGCCCCTAAGTTGGCATGGTCGGATCTGGTTTGGGTAGATGCCGGTGGTGGTTCACGGACGAAGGTGACGTTCTGTGAGATGATGGCGTGATGAAGCTCTCGGCTAAGAAGAAGAGGAGGAAATGGCGAGAGAGAGAGAGAGAGAGAGAGAGAGAGAGAGAGAGAGAGAGAGAGAGAGAGAGAGAGAGAGAGAGTAGGGGTGTGCATGGTCCGGGCCGGTCCGGTCCCGGCATGAACCCGAGGACCGGACCAATAGTCCGGTCCCCATACTTTCGGGACCATGGACCGGACCGGGACCGAACAGGACCAGGACCGTCGGTCCGGTCCGGTCCGGTCCTGGTCCCGGCCCAACCTCTACAAAGCCATACAAACAAGTGCGTAAGACATCAATGACACCCTAGCAAAACATAGATCGGCAGGCAAAAGGCATGCCATACTAACCAAATGCATACATCGACAGAGACATGAACAACAGTTAGACATCAATCCACACATGTTCTTTCAAACAAACGAGTTTACAACTGAGAAGCGGGATTCAAAAGACAACCTCCAAGATGAAACAATATGTCAAAATTTATCGTCGGTTAACCTCACGACAACTCCACAACGCACCATCCCGTCTCCTCTCACTTTCACGTCGACGAACTAGGCCTCACCACCCCAAAGCTATTGTTGTCCTTACCAAGAACCATCGGAAGAGGACCAAGGAGTCTGTCCTCCGTTTTGTTTTCAATTTCTTTTGTAATTATATACATTTATATATATAAATAATTATATATTATTGACGGTCCGGTCCGGGCCGGGCCAGTCCGGTCCCAACACAAGAACCCGAGGACCGGACCGCCCAGTCACCGGTCCCATTTATTGGGACCGGGGACCAACCCATCCACCTCAAGGACCGGACCAACCCGCCCGGTCCGGGCCGGTCCGGTCCAGTTTGCACACCCCTAAGAGAGAGAGAGAGAGAGAGAGAGAGAGAGAGAGAGATGGCCGAATGGTGAAGGAAGTGAGAGGGAGAGTGTCATCTAATTTTTCAAGAACAAGAGAGAGAGAGAGAGTGAAGTGTTTTTCCAATGCTTGCTTCAATTATCCAAGAGAGAGAGAGAGAGAGTGAGTGAGATGATGGAATTGAATGACTAGGGAATAGTGCCCTTGAATGACTTGTGAATAGTGGAGTTGGTGAGATATTTTCTAAAAAGGGTCCCACAATAATTTACTAGCTCTTGAATTCAAGAAGGGAAAAAAGGGTAATTCTCAATCAATCTAAATGACTACCATGCCCTTAGATATTTTCGGCCACTTGAGGAGGTCTAAAGACCAAAATATCCTCATGCTATCTTGAGGAAAAGAGCTTAATCCGAGGGAAAAAGGGGGAATTTCCAATCCTCGTTCGAATTTCACTTTTCGTATCGATATTGGGTGAATCATAACTTTAATGGCTCTTGATGAAGCGATGTCCAATTTATTATCATTGGAATTCTTGAATACCGGACGCCCAATCCCGAAGTCCAATCCGTGGCTAAAATCCGTCAATGGCGACTCCAGTGTATCTCAAGCTAATGGGCGGCTCTTAGGAGTTACGCGTATCGACCCGTGACTAATGTCACGTTTAAGAGTTATTCGAGTCATGGCGACTTTGGTTGTCATGTAATTGCAAGGGTCAATCGCTAATTCCAAAGGACGCGATTGTCAGGAATTGGTTTAGGTTGATTCGCAAATTATACCATGGTCAAACGGAATCACCCGTGATCCAATTGTATAACACTGGCAAACCATTCCAAGACCATTCTTAGACCGGCCTATCATGGCCCAAAATATCCCCTCGGCAATCCTTATGGTCAAGGCACCAATCCATGGTCGAGTTCTTCGGTCCACGTACTTAAATCCTACTTAGCCTTTCCCAATTGGTTAGTCTTCTCAAGAGTGGCCAACTCTGAGCGAGATTTAACTGAAACGCACTGATGAGATGTCTCATGAAATCTTACTTCGAAAAGGGCTGGATTTCAGAATGTCACAACTCTTCCCTCCTTATAAAAATTTCTTCCTCGAAATTTACCATAATTTCCATCATACACAACAACTGGGTGCTGACGCCTCATCACTACTTCATCTTCCTCGACGGCCCCCTTTTAATTGCCCAAATCCCCAAATAGGTCTACACACCACGGACTCAACTTTCCAAATCGGACAAGTCTCCCATAAGTGATACTTTTAAGGAAGACATGATCTCCCACCTGAAGTCCTTAAGGATCTATACCGCTTTGACCATGTAATTTCTGTTATCAATGCTAAGGCTCTCGGTTCATCAGACTCAGCAAAGACCCGCGTAGCATCCCCCAGATCCATATACCATTCTGAAACCCACGTCTCAACGCTTCAGGTTAACATTTCACGTATCAACGCACCAAGATGGGTAAGAATCCCCGCGTCAACACGCTTCAAGGCATTACGCGACTATCTAAACGTAAGTTCAATCAGTCGGCCCACGAGATAAACTAAGGGCGCACCCATGCTATCCAAAAGGTTCAATACGTTCCGATGCCCCTCTAATTAGTCCTTAATGAAGTCATTTCAAACCGTGATCGATTATTCGCCATAAGTCCTTGCTCAAGTATCTTTGATTAAGTTGTCACCGATCGCCAACCTATCATCAAATCTGTCTAGCAGCATTTGTCACTGCGAACATTTCCACAAGGCGTTGCCACTCGATACTATTCCCTTCAAGGTTTGTGGCGTACGCCGGCAACGTAATCTCAAGCATCTAGATCATCTCTTTCTGACTCCTAGGCTCGACTCTTAAAATAGCCGTCTGACTAGCCCTTCGGTAAATTTCTAATTTAGAAGCTGAATCTCTTATTCCTTGAGCGAAGCATGTCCTTCATCCACCAATCTCGTGGTGCTCGATTCTAAACTGTATGCCTCCTCTATCCTTACTCTTTCTCAAAGGGAGGTAGGACATCATATTCTCATTCCTTAAGCAACTTCACCTGCCTACGTTGCTTCACACGTTCAATTCTTTTTCAGAACAATAGGTACTCCGAGTTTCGATGATCCTCATCCACCCGAAATCTTTCTCGCCACATAAGTGACATCTCTAAATTCCCAACGTAAGGGCAATAGCTGTCAGTCCTAAATTACCAGTTGGGGCATCCATCGCCTTAGGTCTTACTATCGCGACGCATTGGCAGCAGCCCTTCCACGTCGTATTACAATGAATCTTAATCCTTTCATGATACGTCACTATAACTCTCACAACATTTCAACTCCCCATGGAAGCACCAATATTTGCGCGGTCACCAACTAGGCTTAAGCCCCCAAAAACTCCTTTCATGTTCATTCAACCATTCGCGCCACATCTCGTCCTTAGTCCATTTCATTAATAGGATGACTCTTGCCACGATTCACCTATAGCAAACCATCAATTCCATTAACTCCAAACTCCAGTAATCCATACTGTTTTTCGACAATCCATTACTTATACTAATCCTTAAGGGTCCCAAAGGAATTCTATTTCTCAGAAACCTTATGACCAAGAACTTCGCCTTAATAAATCCAAATCTTGCGCTCTTACATTCCTTATACAGCGAGCGTTCTACTAGGGTCCACGGAATACCTTCCAAAGGCCGGTTACGTTTCTCATGCCTCCTTGATTCTGACCAATTCCTATCAATCGAAAACTTTTAATTCCACGAGCGACTATCACACCTCAAAATCAATTGCCTATTATAAGTCTATAATCTCAAGTCTAGTCGCCATTCACGACGAATCCATACGCATTCGATTACGATAGGCCTTTAATCCAAGTATCCCTTGCCCACTTTCTTGCATGCATCTCTCACATCGCCTAAGGCCGTCAACAGCACTCGATAACTAAAACCATCAAGATATAACGCAATTTCAACCTAAATCCATTATTACCAGTCGCCTCTTTATAACTCATATTCACAAACGATGCTTATCCGTCAATCGTTTCCATTTCGACGTATTGTTTAATCCACTGTCGATCTTTGGACTATAACCACAAATACCCATAAAGGTTATCAAATAAAGTCGATATTAAAACCATCAGAATGCAACAAAAGTTCACCTATAATCCTTGGGACACTACCTGGTGACGTTCACTCTTAATACCTAGACAATAGAATTCCGCTTCATTTCATACCAGGGCCTCTTACTCTATGAGGAGGCTACACTTCTTAGTGGCATTCTCTTGTCTCGTATCCACCTTGCCTTCCTCGTTCCATAGAATGTCAGTCTTGAAGTTTGCATTAATAGCGGTACCTTTACTCTAGGATCCAGATATCACCATACTTGACATTCTTCTTCCAATAACTCTATCACCTCAACGACAAGGTTCTAAGGGGTCGAGGTTTCTCTTTGGTCTCCACAAATCCACACCTTGGGTATTCAAATCGATTAATTCAATTCACTTTGCGATCATAACCTAAGCACCTCTTTTCGCTTACTCGTCTATCCATTAAAATCACAAGTATCCAAGACTATCATGTCCATTCACTCTCTTTCTCATCAATGATTATCCCATGGTCTAATCGTCCTTTAGAACATCGCCCTATCCTTTAGGGGTCAACTCCTTAGAAATCCATTCTCGATGGTTCGGTTCAATCTCAAAAACCTCATAGGATCATTGGACTCGGGTAGACTAGCATGCCGATTTTCCTTAACACTTCCCATGACAAAAGAGACAAATCACCAATTTCCTTTCTAGGCCTTACTCTATGGTATTAACCATTCCTTACAGGTACATTCTATGTTCTATAAGCGAAAATCCTCTTTACTCATGGTTTCTCCAGTCATTTATCCCTTCAAAATGAGGTTCATCATAACGCTTCAGATCTAAGAATATCAATTCGCCACGATGCTTCGAACCTCAATCCATTCTTGAACCTATTTGTCCTTATCCAACGGGTTCCTAACCATCTTTGATGCATGCTTGGGCAGTCTCGAGAACTCCACCCCACAATGGCAGATCTTTCTCTGATTCTCACAAACTTCAGGGGCTCCACCAACTCTTGCTCCTTAGCAATCTCAGTAATGTATTCCTCATTGATCAACTAAACGAAGACAATCCGGTTAAGTGCTATGCCTTCACGAAAATCCTTCCTCGGTTAACCTTTCACCAAGCATTAGCATTACCTTGGGATGTCAATCGCCAGGGTCATTTTCTCCTTAATATACCCACACCTCTAAGGTTCCCTTACAAATCCTCATTCCAGATATGAGTAACCTCACACTTACATTTCCTGCCAACTCCGTCAACTTCGACTTCGCAAATTATTCCACAAGCTAGCCCATATATCGATTCCTATTCGTGTCTCCAAGATCATCCTTCCGATCACCGCCATTTGCTCTAATAATCACAACAGCAATAGCCTCGATTGGCTAAGTCACATGGCAGCCCAATCTCGAGCCTACCCACTCATCAAATTCTCAATCTCTTTTAAGGCTCTCTCGACTTTATCAACTCTCGAATCTCACACAACTTGTGGTCTGGAGTTAGGCACTCCTCTGACACCTTTATCTCGATTGCTCATTTCCACTAGGCTCTAACATCACAAGAGTCACTACAGTTCCACCAAAGGATTCAAGGACCTAAGCCATCTACTCACATCTAGCAGTCCTAAACTGCTCACCACAACGGTAACCATAAGCCAGTTACTAATTACCAAGCAATTACAAGCAACACTCAGCTAGGAATCAATCATCAAACAAGTCTCAACTAGGCAAACATTAAGCAAGCACTCATGGCATCAATTCAATGAGATAATTCCTCGTACCTTAAACCCTGCCGCACCTGCGACTTAGCAAAATTACAACATGCTATTTAGTTCTCAAATAAGCCTCAGCCAAAATACACTTGATGCCAAGTAGGCCAATCATAGATCAAGCATTCAGAGGCATATACCAAGAAGTTCTCATTCGAACCTCAAGCCTAGATGCATATGCCCATTAGCACAACCACAATCAATTATCCAACCAAACACTCAATAAACAACGCTTAGTGCCAATTACGAAGCTCTAGAACCTATAATCACTTACGGCGATGAAAACCAATAGTGTCATTCACATGCGCCATATCAAATGCCACGCAATGTTTGAAATTTCATCTTGAGGATCAGCTTTAATGCAATAAATCTTTTGATAAAAGAATCAGACTTAGCCCGATACCTAGACCCATCCCTTTCAATGTATGGTTTAGGTCATTCCTGCCTCCCTTTCTGTCTTAGAAGCTTGCCAGGAGCCGCTCCTTGTCCGAACTTCTATGTCCCGGCGTACACTCCCCGCCCTCATCAGACCTGGTCTTTACAGGTTGTCCCAAGTCATACACCTACGAGGAGACTCCCGCTCCACACGTCCCATAACATGCTTCATTACGATTTATAGGTATCCCATCAGCTTGTCCCATACCAAGCGATGGTTTATCGAGTCCGATAATGATATGCTCATGCATGCATATTCCCCAACTTTTATTTTAACGCCATAGACACATGTAGTGCATGATCGTGCTCATTGCTCGTCACATCGCACTCGTTTCCAGATCAATTCTTATCCATAGAGGACTTCTAATTCCACAAATGACCGTCCATCTCACAAATCAATTGCCTACGTTCACTATGTACCTCAAGTTCATAATGACGATCATAAAATCCGATGACCCTTGCTCATAAGCAATCCTCTATTAACCTCAAGCACCTTTACAACCTCAAATCCATGCTTATAGCTCAATTTCTATTTGCTTCCTCGTGAACCTCAATCATATCTTCATCTAAGATCATCAATCAAAATCGGTACTATAACTATCAGAACACGACACAAGTTCAAGCCTGTAATCCTCGAGAATCAGCAATCAAAGCCTAATCCTGTAGGTCTCACTATCTAATTGTCCTCAAGTCATCTCCTTATCACTCCAAACCTCAATCACACTGGATCGAGCTGACCTTGCTCTGATACCACTTAAACGGGGATGTCACGTCCCGTGTCCTTGCGAGCGCGCGAACATCCCTCCAAGGCCGGTAACTTCATTGCACTCCCAGGATCCTTATTACGTCGAGCTTAATCTCTATAAATGTAATGCACATACGAAAGCGAGAACGAACCTCCGTACAACATAAATAACACGATGACTCAGGATGGACAAAAGAGATTTCCTCAATACAACAAATATCTTTGTAAAACATCAAATAAATTCCAAAAGCTACAATAGTCATCCATAAACAGAAGGCAGTCTTGTTTTAACCTCACCAACTACAAATGGGAGTACAAGATTACAAGTTCAACTGCTTCAAAAGACTTCTTTGATAGCATCCATGGAGCTTCACCAATTAGGACCTGAAAATGTTATCCCACGACGGGGTGAGAATAAATCTCAGCAAGTAAACTCCTAAACCTAGACTAGGCCAATAGTACCTCCGGACGAATCCTAAACATGCAGTTCCCACGTTCTAGGTCAAGTGTCAGATCATCTCTTATCTCGTAATTCTAATCATCGAGGCCATCCTTCAGATCAATTCCTATCAAGCTAATTTATCCATCGAGGCCATCCTTCAGGTCGAGTCCTACCATGCGTTTCTATCCATCAAATGGACGCTATGCTAATAAGAAAAGGAAATAACTCATTGCAATCACAAATCAGATATTCACAATTTAAGCCGCGATTCAGTAGGGTAAGATCGAGCTTCGTACTCTAGGCACTTCACAATCAATAATTGTATAGAGTTTTTCATATCATATATCTCATTTTCATATACTAGGGCCCGCGTCATAATGCATTGGGCTATCACATTGACGTCCCGCTCTCACGGATCCCAGGTCGTGCTATCACTCTGACCTTCCGCTCTCACGGCTTCCAGGTCGTGCTATCACACTGACCTCCCGCTCTCACGGCTCCCAGGTCATGCTTTAACCCTCATTGGTTAATATGTGATCTCATATAAATATTGTTCATCAATTAATAGGATAGCCGTATAAGTATATTTCATCAATCGATAGCCAAGTAGAACCAAGATGCAAAATCATAAGAAGGGGACCAAGTATAGCTCGGCCCCTATCCATCGATTCAATCACTCAATTCACTTGCATCTTACATACCCGAATACTACAATGAGAAACCAAGCAAGCTTCCACGAGTCAATCCGTAATGAATCCCCTCAAGGTCAAACATACATGGGGTGTGGTTACTAGCTTACCATTTCAATTTACCACTTGATCCTCATTAAAGTTTCCTAGCTTGATCTCATGTCAATACGAATATAAGCCATCGGTTCTCATGACAAGTTAAGAACGCAAATTAAGTCATTCAACCTCATACTCATTTTCGACATCGAAACCCCTTGACTTAATAGAACCATGCCAAGACTTCTGAAGCACATATTCGCCTCCCTCTTGAACACTCAAGATGGAAATCAATCAACCATAACTAGCCTTAGATTTCTCCTTTTTGAAATCACGAAAATCCACCTCACTTCAATCCCAAATCAGATTCGGATTTCCACATGGTTTCCCACAAAACAGCCCATAAAACCCTCTAAAATCAATTCTAAAACCATCCTTTAATACCTTAGATTCCTAGGCTAAGTTTAAAAGCAACTAACCACTTAAGACTAATGTTTACCACACAATTCAGCCTCCTCTTCACAATCTCGTCACAGGCACAACCAGCCCTCATTCGGGCCCCAGATTCACTCAAATCCACCTCTAAATGCATCCATTAGTAGCCTATCATCCTAAGCTAAGTTTAGGAAGCAACTTACCAAGGATTCAAGCAAGAAAAGCCACCAAAAGCTTCAAGGAAAGCCACGACCATATCTGGATAGTATGGGTTTGTTCGGTTCTCTCTTCAAGAACTTCCAAATAACATCCATTAAATCTCTCCATAAACCGCCATTAACTTCAACCACAAATCTCTCAACATTCCAAGCTGGGTTTCAGAGGTTCTTACCTTTGAATCAAGCCAAAAGAACGCCCAAATCAGCCCCTAAGTTGGCAGGGTCGGATCTGGTTTGGGGAGATGCCGGTGGTGGTTCACGGAGGAAGGTGACGTTCGGTGAGATGATGGCGTGACGAAGCTCACGGCTAAGAAGAAGAGGAGGAAATGGCGTGATGAAGCCCTTTGATATTTTCGGCCACTTGAGGAGGTCTAAAGACCAAAATGCCCTCAAGCTATCTTGAGGAAAAGAGCTTAATCCGAGGGAAAAAGGGGGAATTTCCAATCCTCGTTCGAATTTCACTTTTCTTATCGATATTGGGTGAATCATAACTTTAATGGCTCTTGATAAGGCGATGTCCAATTTATTTCCATTGGAATTCTTGAATACCGGACGCCCAATCCCGAAGTCCAATCCGTGGCTAAAATCCGTCAATGGCGACTCTAGTGTATCTCAAGCTAAAGGGCGGCTCTTAGGAGTTACGTGTATCGACCCATGACTAATGTCACGTTTAAGAGTTATTCGAGTCATGGTGACCTTCGTTATCATGTAATTGCGAGGGTCAATCACTAGTTCCAAAGGACGCGATCGTCAGGAATTGGTTTAGGTTGATTCGTAAATTATACGATGGTCAAACGGAATCACCCGTGATCCAATTGTATAACACTAGCAAACCATTCCAAAACCAATCTTAGACCGGCCTATCATGGCTCAAAATATCCCATCGGCAATCCTTATGGTCAAGGCACCAATCCATGGTTGAGTTCTTCGGTCCACGTACTTAAATCCTACTTAGCCTTTCCCCATCAGTTAGTCTTCTCTAGAGTGGCCAACTCTGAGCGAGATTTAACTGAAACGCACTGACGAGATGTCTCATGAAATCTTACTTCGAAAAGGGCCGGATTTCAGAATGTCACATCGCGGGTCCACCTACCTGCGACCACCTCAGACGTCCCTCGACGTCTTCCACCCGCCGTCGCCCACAGTCCCGCCAACCGCCGCGTCGGCCGAGCAAGGACAGAAGCAAAAGCCGTTCCCCTATTTTTGGCGTGCCCTGTTTCTACTGCGAACTACTTCGGTTCGCTGCTGTTCGCCGCCGCGCCGTCGTCTGTCCGACCGCCACCAACAGCTCCCCCGACTGCCTCTGTCGTTTCCTCAGTTGCTCGCCGCCTAGAGGAGCCAAGGACAGCCTCACCAGCCTCGACCCTACCCTGCTTTGGCTTGGGCTAAATTCTGTTTGGGCCTATTTTGGGCCTGTCGAGTTGGGCCGTGGCCCATTACGTCTTGGGCCTTGTCCACAGCAGTTGGGCTGTGTTCTTGGGCCTTGAATCAACCTCAAGGGCCAAGTTGGTTAAGAGTTTGGGCCCGTGGTTCGTGGTCCTTCGGGATTCAAGGTTCGTGTCGAAGGATTTCTTGAGGATCGCCGCCAATCTCGACTCGAGTATTTGACTGTGAGTTGACTTCTAATCCTTGGTTAGGTCGCTGATTACGTTTGGGATTAGTTTGGTTAGACTATTAGGTGTTTAGGTAATTTGATTAGGATCGGTTTAGGTCGGAACATCAGTTTAGATTAAATGGCCTTAATCGATTAAGCGAGTGATTTTATGATTATCTGGATTATAATCGCATGGTTTATGGGTCGCCGTGCTTGATGGCAATTGAATGATTTATTAAGAACGAGCGATCGACTAATGATTGATTTGGCCATAATCGATGAGATTATCTTGGATTTAAATTAGATATAATTGCGTTGGATTGATACCTAATTTGGTTTGTGAGAATTGATTGCCTATAGAGAATAGGTCGATTAATTGGTACGGATTATGTGATAGATTATTCGGATTGGTTATTGTTTTATCTGATGTAAATAGCAATATCTCCTAGAGGGGGGTGAATAGGAGATTCTGAACATAATTATATATTTCTTGCGGAATGGATAGAGTTCAGTGTACGATTAGTAACAAAAGCAATATAACAGTGTGCAGAAAATCTAAACACATGAGTAAGAGTTTAGAGAAGAGGATATTGCACACGATGTTTATAGTGGTTCGGCTTGGATCAAGCCTACGTCTACTCTCCCACGATGACAGCCGATTGGCTGGATTTCACTATGAAGAATCAAGAAGATTACAATCACTCAAGTGTTTTGTTTCCTTCTCACACAGATTTTCACAGTGAAGGATTTTTGAGTACACAGAATACTCTCTCAGATGAAACTCAAATTATTCTTGCACTTTGGATTGTTGTTCGCCCTCTTACGCTCTAGTCGAACATTATTCTTCTTTTATACTCCCCTGCCTGCGAACTAGCCGTTGGATTCCAGCCAAGGGATCGCTCTTCAATCCTTGATTGGACGTCATCAATCGTGATTGAACGAGACTGTATCTTCAGAAGATATGTAGACCGTTGGGTAAGATATTGAACCCTTCTGATTCAGTCGCCCATACAACTGAATCTCCAGCTTCCATAAGTGTGATAAGTTTGAGTTGATTCCCTAAGATATATTCCTTAGAAGATGATATCCCATTATAGAAAGTCCCTTAATTGACAGGGTAGGATATCAGGATAATTGAATATCACTTGCCTTGATCGGAAACTTGCCATACGTGGGTCTTCGTGTTTTGTGAAAAACAGGAACTGATCTTTCTTCAGATTCGTCTAAGAGGAAATTGATCAGTTGACATGGAATGGTAATACGGAGGTTTGATGTGATCCATCCGTCACTGTTTGGATCGTCAGGAGCACTTCCATCTGACTCTACGTCAGAAGCACTTCCATCTGACCCTTCGTCAGAAGCACTTCCATCTGACCCTTCGTCAGCGCGACAGAATTGGAATCACTCAACCTGCTGCTTACACATTCTTCCTGCATCACATTTCATTAAACAATATCTTTTGAAGGTTTTGTCAGAATCAAAATATAGGAGTATTTCCACAACAATCTCCCCCTTTTTGATGGTGACAAAAACTTCTCCAGTTACAAATTTAAAGGAAAATTTAACCAGTGATAATTTAATAAAAGTAAGTAGCCATCATATTTGCTCCTGCAGGTAATCATCATTAGAGTTTGAAATATAATGAAAGTGTGCTCATAGGAGAGCATGATCAGAGTAAGATTATCCTGCAATAATCCTGCACGAATTGTCCTGCAAAACGGTAGGTTAGGTCTTCTCCTCCTTTCCTTTAAATTGAGATATGATATGATTAGAGATAACCTATTGAGACTGCATAAAAATAATTTCAACTTCTCCCCCTTTTTTGTCAACATCGAAAAAGTTCTTGAAGAGGAAAAGAGAAAAAAAAAATAGCTGAGTTTTTAAGAAGAGGGATGATCTTCAGGCTCAACATCAGTCTCCCCTCGGGAAGGTCCTGCAAAACTGCTTCTCAGCATCTGAGTATGGTCTCTAACAGCTTGAGGAGAGGGCATGTGTGAAGCTGTTCTGTCCGTTCTGACCAGTGTGTATGTAGGCATGTTGGCTATCTCATCACGAAACGTTTTCCCATAGAGATCAATGGATTTTTCTAGCCTAGTCACCTGACTAGTCAGACCCTGCAGCTTCCTATCTGTCTTCTGTTCAAAAGCCTGCAGTTGCTGAACAAATCTTGTTTCCATTGCAGCCATTGTCTGAATGACAGTATTTTGAAGATTCTCAAAATGTGCGTGAAGGTCCATATGTGGGTTTGGAGGTGTAGGTTCTGAAGTCTCCCCCTCAGTTTGAGCCTTAGTGAAGGCTTGAGAAGCTAGGACTTCAGTGAGAAAGACATCTGATGTGACAGGCTCAGGCTCTTTCTCCCCCTGAAGTATAGCTCTTTTTCCTTTTTTCCTTTGATGGTGGCACGGAGACTATTTCTTCATCAATGTCCATTGGAATGGACTGTGCACTGGACAGCTGATCTTCTCGTGCTATTGCTGAGGCTAGACTTGTAGCACCTTTCTGAATAGTGCGTCTGGTGGAGGAGACAGAGTAGGCGTCAAAGTCATCTTGTTCTTGCTCCTGTGCTTGTGACGCCAATGTTACTAGAACTTGAGCTAGCAATTCCTCATGATCACAGTTGACGATTTGGATGTCATACTCTGTGTCATCTGCAAATCGTGCAGCTTGCTCCTCATTCCACATTGTAAGGAATTCTTCCTCAGTCAGATCACAAGGATGTACAACCTTTTCTTGTGGTTGTATTTCTATTTCATCTCCTTCTTCCTCATCTCTCCCAGCATTACGATTTTCAGACTCACCACCTTCATCTGATCCACCTCGAGATTGGGTAGCTTCAGAATCATATTCCCATGTTTCTTCCTCACTTGCGTCTGAGTCCTTACCAGCAGGACTTTCTGTTTGTTGCCCCTTAACTGCCATGACTTTTCTCTTCTTTGGAGATTTCTGCCTTGACTCTTCCTCAAAGTCCACAATGACTGGTTCATTGTTCTTTGTTCTCCATCCAGCAGGAGTCATCTTGTATCCCATCTTTGTTACCATAGTCTCTCCAGCAGTCATTAGAGGAATTTCTTGCTTGACAAAGGCACATAGGCCTTCAATCTTGAGATGATTGATTATTTTGAAGATCAATGCCGCATAAGGAAGTTGCCCCTTTGGCTTGAGAGCTGATCTGTACATATGCAATAGTACAGTGTGAGCAAAAGAAATCCTCTGTCCTGTCAAGATTCCCCATAACAGCTTTGCCTCGTACTTTGAGATATCTGTCTTTGATGCTGCCTTGGGTCTGAGACATTCAATGATCACTTTGTGCATCATGATATGTTTCAGGGGAAAGTCTGTGTAGGCAATGTGTGACTTTGATTCCCTTGAGAAACTCGATTTGCCAGTCAGAAAGCAGAAAGCTTCACTTGCATTGATATCTAAGGGTTTGAAATCTCCCTTTCTGGTTCCCATGATTGAAGCCAATTCATCAACAGTCAGAAAATACTGCTTTCTTTTGATTGTGAAAGCCAGAGAGTTGAAGTTGACAAACTGAAGATTTGAATAGAAGTAAGCTACCAAATCAGGAAAAGTGTAGCCTCTCCAAGTTATAAACTGATCTATCTTCATCTTTTCCAGATGCTTCCTCAGATAGATGCCATTGCTGTCAAAGTACTTTAACTCAAATACCCTTTGAGGTATAATACCTCTCTGTTTCATTGCTTCAAACCTTTCTTTGTGAGCCTGATTCTGGAACAGTGGATTAGGAAAGCTTTTATCCAAATTAAAGCCTATATTTTTCACAAAGTTATTTAACAGAATGTCATCATCATCTTCCACCTTCGCCTTCGTACCGCCAGGTCTAATTGGGGATCGTCTTTGTTTCGAACTTGTTTCTGCAACTTTCTCCTTTCCTTTCCTAGAGACAGATGTAGGTTTTTCTACAGCAAGTGGTTCAACGATTTTTTCAGGCAGACTAAGAAACTCCAAAAGTTCGCCCTCACTATCAAAATGATGAGTTTTCAGCAGTTTTCAAAGTTCGTTTCCAAAATCTCATGCGGCCTTGATTCCATCATACATTGGCTTAATAGAATGAGCCATAGATTCCTTTATTTCAAAGGCAGACAGAGATAGACCTTTTGTCAGGCGGAGTGCTTCTCGTTGTTCGTTGATTTGGGTATCTGTGAGTTCCGCGCCGCTTGCAGTTGAGGCGGAGAACTTCCTTTTCGTCTGAGGCGTCTTCTTCGAGTCAGAGGCTGAATTTGGAGCCATTGATGCGTAGAAAGTTTGAAACTTTGAGTGAAAGAGTGTTGCTTGGACGAGGAAATCGAGAGCGAGAGGTTTTCAACACGGTTTTAGGGTTTTGATTTGAGAGAATTTTGAAAGTAAGAGAACAGAGGTGACGGTTCAGCGTTTTTATAAAAGAGGCGGTTATTTTTGGAAACACAAAAGAGAATTTTGATTTAAAAAGGAATTCTTAAAAAAAATATTCACGGTCAATAAGATATTAAACGATATCTATTCATATGAGGAACTTACCTAAAAGATAGCTTTTAGAGATAACTGACCTTTTGATTTAAGAAAAGTGTGAATTTTTTCTTACGCGCCTTTTTGACGTCCCTTCTGATGCTCCTTCTGTTGCTCCATCTGACGCTCCTTCTGATGCTCCTTCTGACTCTTCTTCTGACTCTCCTTCTGACTCTCCTTCTAACTCTCCTTCTGACTCTCCTTTTGACGCTCCTTCTGACGCTTCTTCTGATGCTCTTTCTGACTTTCCTTCTGACTCTCCTTCTGACTCTCCTTCTGACGTACCCTATTCTAAGGTATACTTAAGAAGGAAGGTTAATAATAGATAATTCATTTCTGATAAAATTAAAACTCTGTTTATCAAGTGGTTTAGTAAAAATACCTGCAAGTTGATTTTTCGTGTCAATGTATTGAATGTTAACAACACGGTTTTGAACATGATCACGTATGAAGTGATGCTTGATCTCAATATGCTTTGTTCTTGAGTGAAGTACAGGATTCTTTGTGAGATTTATGGCACTTGTGTTGTCACATAGGATTTCCACAGTTGATTCTTCAACACCATAGTCCTTGAGCTGCTGTTTTAGCCAAAGTATTTGAGTGCACCAGCTTCCAAGAGATAAGTATTCTGCTTCAGCTGTACTGAGTGCCACTGTATTTTGCTTCTTTGAGTACCATGAGACAAGCATGTTTCCCATAAGTTGACAGGTTCCAGATGTACTTTTTCTATCAATTTTGCAACCTGCAAGATCTGCATCTGAAAAACCTTTTAGTGTAAAATCAGAAGATTTAGAATACCACAAACCATAGTTGGGATAAGTCCCTATGTATTTGATTATTCTCTTGACTGCTGATAGGTGTGATTCTCTTGGACTTGACTAAAATCTTGCACATAAGCAGACACTATACAGTATGTCGGGTCTTGAAGCTGTAAGATAGAGTAATGATCCGATCATACTCCGATATAGTTTGGGATCGACTTCTTTTCCATCTTCATTCTTATCTAATTTGGAAGAGTGAGACATAGGAGTTTCTGTCTTCTTGCCATTCTCCATACCAAACTTCTTCACTATTTCTAATGCATACTTCTCTTGAAATATGAAGGTTCCTTTCTTGGATTGATGAATTTGAAGACCAAGAAAGAACCGTAATTCTCCCATCATACTCATCTCAAATTCATCCTGCATTGTTTTAGAGAATTGCTTACAGAGAAGTTCATTAGAGGAGCCGAATATAATATCATCAACATAAATTTGAACTAAAAGGATATCTTTACCTTTTCTTTGAATAAAAAGAGTGGTATCCACATTACATTTAGTGAAGCTGTGTTGAGATAAAAAAATTACTTAACCTTTCATACCATGTACGGGGTGCTTGTTTCAATCCAAAGAGTGCCTTTTTTAAGACATATACCATATCCTTTTCTTTAGGTTCTTCGAAGCCAGGAGGTTGTTCAACATATACCTTTGCTTTGATGTAGCCGTTTAGGAAGGCACTTTTCACGTCCATCTGAAAAAGTTTGAAGTCATTATAACAAGCATAAGCAAGAAGTAGCCTAATGGCTTCTAACCTGGCAACCGGTGCGTAGGTTTCATCATAGTCTATTCCTTCTTCTTGAGAATATCCTTTTGCTACAAGTCTTGCTTTGTTTCTCACAATTTTTCCTTTGTCATCAAGTTTGTTTCTGAATACCCATTTTGTTCCAATTACTGGACAATTTTTGGGACGATTGACTAGTTCCCAGACATTGTTGACTTTGAACTGATGTAGCTCTTCCTGCATTGCATTTATCCAGTTTTCATCTATTAATGCATCTTCAATCCTTTTTGGCTCTAATTCAGAAACCAAGGCGATGTTGCTCATTGCTTGCTTGAACTTGGATCTTGTTCTTACACCATCATTTATGCTGCCTATGATAAGTTCCTTTGGATGACTTGACTTATGCTTCCAGTTTTTGTCAAGTCCATCATTTGAGGATATTGTGGATTCATTCTGATCATCTTCTGGTCTTTCTTCTGAGGAAGTTTCCTTCTGAGCATTCTCCGAACTTGTATTCACATCTGATTCTGCTTGTGAGTTCATGACTTGATGAAGTGTATGCATTTGAATGGATTCAGGTTCATCATCCTGGTTGCTTTCATCGAACTTGATGTTCACTGATTCCTCAATAATACGAGTGTTCTTGTTGTAAACTCTGTAGGCTTTGCTTGTTGTTGAATATCCCAAGAAAATTCCTTCATCTGATCTTTCATCAAACTTTCCAACTCGATCATTAGCATTCTTTAGAATAAAGCATTTACAACCGAATACATGAAAGTATGCAATATCAGGCTTTCTTTCTTTGAAAAATTCATAGGGAGTTTTCTCAGAAAAAGGTCTGAGGGAAATTCGATTTAAGATATAACAAGCTGTTGAAACGGCCTCAGCCCAAAAGTTAGAGGCAATTTTACTTTCAATAAGAAGAGTTCTGGCCATTTCTTGCAGCTATCTATTTTTCCTTTCTACTACCCCATTTTGTTGTGGAGTATAAGGTGCAGAGAAGTTATGCTGAATTCCGAAATTAGTGCAAAAATCTGAGAAGTTTTGATTTTCAAATTCTCCCCCATGATCCGTTCTCAAACTGAAAATAGTGTAACCTTTTTCATTTTGAATTCTTTTAGTAAGGTTTGAAAAGGATATGAAAGCTTCGTTTTTGTGAGCAAGAAATGAAACCCATGTAAATCTAGAGAAGTCATCAACTATGACAAGGCAATATTTCTTACCTCCAATGCTTAGAGTTCTATTTGGTCCGAAGATGTCCATATGAAGTAGCTGCAGACAACGCTTAGTGGAAACTTGATTTAAAGACTTAAAAGAACTTCTTACCTGATTACCTAGTGTGCATGCATTACATAGTCCACTTTTCTCAAATTTTGTTTAAGGTAATCCTCGAACAAGTCCCTTCTTGGAAAGCTTTGAAATATGTTTCACACTAATATGACCTAACTTTCTGTGCCAAAGATCAGATTCATCCTTAACAGAAATAAGACATTTAGCATTTTCACAGTCACCATTAATATCTAGAAGATAAATATTCCCATGCCTTCGTCCCGTGAAGGATTGCTTCTTATCCTTGCTCATACCTGTGCATTTTAGATCTTGGAACCGAATATCATATCCAGAGTCACAGAGTTGACTTACAGAAATCAAGTTGTAGTTCAATCCTTTGACTAGAGAGACATCTTTAACGGTCAGATTTCCAATCTTTACATTTCCTTTCCCGATCACTTTACCCTTGTTCCTTCCTCCAAACGACACACTTCTTCCATCACAATCTGAGAGGGATATAAACACATCTGGATTTCCAGTCATGTGACTTGAACAACCATTATCCAGAAACCACTTGTTCTTCCTTCTCTTTGGTACCTGCAATAGATAACCAACTTATTGTTTCTTTGGTACCCATGTTTTCTTGGGTCCTTCTGTGTTAGTATATTTTGACCTTTTAATAGGTCTCCAGATTTTCTTGCAGTAATCCTTAGTATGGCTAGGATCACCACAATTCACACAAGGTTGTCGAATGTATGATCTAGTAAAATGCTTATAAAAATGATGCTTGTAATTGGAAAACGTTGGTTTTCGAAATTCAGTTTTAAAGACATTTCTTTGGCTACTTTCCTTTTTAAAACCTAACCCAGATCGATCATTAAAGGGTATTTGTTTTGATATAATGCTATTCAGAGTTTCTGAGCTTTGTGAAAACCTTTTTGATATAGTAGAAATTTTTTCTTTCAAGGAAGCATTTTCTCTTGAAACAGAATCATGATTTTCTTTCATCTGGTGAAACTCTTGTTGTAGAAAACTAATTTTTTCTTCTTGAGACAAATTCTGTTGTTTTAACGAAGTTTTTCCTTTTTCAAATAAGAAACCTTCTCAAGAGCTTCTTTGTAGTTTCTACACAATTCATCAATATATTCAACAACTTCATCAGGGAGTTCAGATGAACATACCTCAGTTTCTGAATCTGAACTTGAGTCTGATTCGGCCATGAGACAAATATTTGCATAATCATTCTCGCTTTCATTAGAATCACTCAAAGTTTCTACCTTTAGAGCCTTCTTGTACTTCTCATACTTGAGTTTGTCCTTCTTTAAAATTGAGCAGTTCGGTTTGATATGTCCTGCTTTCTTACAGTGGAAGCAAATCACGTCTTTGCTATCTTGTGAGTCGTTGCTTGATATTTTTGCCTCACTCTTCTTCCAAGGTTTCTTTCCTTTGATGTTTCTGCCTTTCCGAGCCATCTTCCTAAATTTCTTGACCATGAGGGCTAATTCTTCATCATCCTCATCTTCATCATCTCTGTCAGAAAAACATTGATTAATTTGACTTTTTAAGGCAATAGATTTTTTACCTTTCTGATCTCCCTTTTTGTTTGCTCGTTTTGTTTCATAGGATTGCAAAGTGCCGACTAGCTCATCCACCGAGAGTGGTCTAATTATTTGGCATTCTTGAATTGATGGCTTGATGTAATTCCAATCATCTGTGAGTCCACGTAGTATCTTCCTGACTTGCATTGGTTCAGCAATAGGTGCACCTTGTCTTGCAAGTCCACTTGCCAAAGTTTGAAACCTGTCTATCATATCTGCAATAGATTCATCAGGCTTCATTTCAAATGCTTCATAGTCACTCAATAAAATACTGAGCTTTGTTTCTTTCACACGATTTGTTCCTTGAAAGGTAACATGAAGTCTATCCCATATTGCCTTAGATGATTCTTCCTCTGAGACACGATTATAAAGAGGAGTAGATAAGGCACTAAAGAGAGCATTGACAACTTTAGAATCAGGGCCTTTTCTTTTAGCCTTTTCAGCATCAGTCATTGTTGTGACAATGTTTACTCCGTCAGCAGAGGTTGGATTTGTGGCATTTGCAGGAACTATTCCATTTGTAACGACATCCCACATCAGATCATCATAGGCTTTGAAGAACCACTTCATCTTGTTACTCCACATATTGTAATCATTTCCATCAAAGTATGGAGGCTTGTTGGCAAAGTGCGAATCGCTTGTTCCTGAAGAGTGATTGCTAGATATAGTAGATCGTTAACTCTGAAGTCAATAAACACTTCGTAAAATGAGCAACCTACTCTGATACCAATTGATGTAAATAGCAATATCTCCTAGAGGGGGGTGAATAGGAGATTCTGAACACAATTATATATTTCTTGCGGAATGGATAGAGTTCAGTGTACGATTAGGAACAAAAGCAGTATAACAGTGTGCAGAAAATCTAAACACAAGAGTAAGAGTTTAGAGAAGAGGATATTGCACACGATGTTTATAGTGGTTCGGCTTGGATCAAGCCAACGTCCACTCTCCCATGATGACAGCCGATTGGCTGGATTTCACTATGAAGAATCAAGAAGATTACAATCACTCAAGTGTTTTGTTTCCTTCTCACACAGATTTTCACAGTGAAGGATTTTTGAGTACACAGAATACTCTCTCAGATGAAACTCAAATTATTCTTGCACTTTGGATTGTTGTTCGCCCTCTTACGCTCTAGTCGAACATTATTCTTCTTTTATACTCCCCTGCCTCCGAACTAGCCGTTGGATTCCAGCCAAGGGATCGCTCTTCAATCCTTGATTGGACGTCATCAATCGTGATTGAACGAGACTGTATCTTCAGAAGATATGTAGACCGTTGGGTAAGATATTGAACCCTTCTGATTCAGTCGCCCATACAACTGAATCTCCAGCTTCCATAAGTGTGATAAGTTTGAGTTGATTCCCTAGGATATATTCCTTAGAAGATGATATCCCATTATAGAAAGTCCCTTAATTGACAGGGTGGGATATCAGGATAATTGAATATCACTTGCCTTGATCGGAAACTTGCCATACGTGGGTCTTCGTGTTTTGTGAAAAACAGGAACTGATCTTTCTTCAGATTCGTCTAAGAGGAAATTGATCAGTTGACATGGAATGGTAATACGGAGATTTGATGTGATCCATCCGTCACTGTTTGGATCGTCAGGAGCACTTCCATCTGACTCTACGTCAGAAGCACTTCCATCTGACCCTTCGTCAGAAGCACTTCCATCTGACCCTTCGTCATCGCGACAGAATTGGAATCACTCAACCTGCTGCTTACACATTCTTCCTGCATCACATTTCATTAAACAATATCTTTTGAAGGTTTTGTCAGAATCAAAATATAGGAGTATTTCCACAACATTATCGGATGATGAAATCTGGAAATTATGGCCCTGAGATTGCTCGTATTGGATGATTGGTTATATTGTGCATTTATATGACCTCATATGACTTCAATTGAATTATTTAGCATGAAAAGGGCCTAAGGCCGAGTTTTGAACACATATGCGTGTGGATATCCGATTATAATTAAAGATTGACCTATTTATTGTCGGATGATATGAGTGGTCATATGATGAGAGATGATACGACTCCTGACAAGTTCCTATCGCGCCTGGCATGCCTAGAGCATGGGGATAGACACGATGGCTTGTTGGACGCCCGACTTTCTCTTGTACGGCACTGACGAGTGCAGCGTAGGCTTGGATTGTCGAAAGCCGATCGCACCTTGTGACGGATTGGACCCCTTTTTGGGAAGTCTACCTGTAGAGCCCGGTAATGCCGAAAGCATTGGGGTTATCGCTTGTAGAAACTGTCGCCGTAGGAGTGGGACGATGCCTGTTTTGCATGAAATACTGCCTGGCATGCTAAAAGCATTGGGGTAGTATGGATCTTATTATATGCTCGGGATGCGAAAAAGCATGGAGTTTACTATATGTCGCAGATCATCGATTAACAAAGCTGATTTCATGTGATGTGTAATGCTTGATTGATCCCTGGATACGTTGGGACGATTTGAGTGCCTGGACAGTTGATTTGTGTTGACACGATTACATATTACATGCACTCTGCATTATGCATGGCGTCAACGGGTAAGCTGCTTGTGGTTAAGATACATATTTGTGGTTATGACTGCTTGATAGGATATTCTGGACGAATCAACGCCCTAAACAAGGCTTAGGCGTTGACTCGCTGAGATGTATATCTCATCCCTTCGTGGGAACATTTTTTCAGGTTCGAAGTGGTGAAGTTCGTAGGCTTGGAGCCGTTGGTTCTCTTAAAGTAGATTGACGCGACCTTATCCCACCTCGAAGTATGAGGATGATTATTAAATTATCCTAACTGAGTTAAGACGTGTATGTAAATAAATTGATGTTTTGATCGGATAAGTTTCCTGCTTTTCTATCCCTATATTATTTTATTTTCTGGGAGTTGTATTCGTTTTCGCTTGCGTAATAAATCTTCGTGGGTCGATAGCAAACCTGGGACGCTATCTTCTATGTCCCGAGGGACAATTGGACCTGGATGCCGTGTACCCAGGGTTTAGGGCGTAACATCCGATTTGGTATCAGAGCAAGGTCAGCCTGATCCATTTGGTCATGGCCTGGAGTGATAAGGAGCGATGGGATTTAGGATAGTGAGTAGGATCGTAAATTATGCATGTGTTTGTTATCCTTAGTAGGACTAAGAGTTTGTGCACGAGTGTGTTATTTGAACTTTAAGTTGCAGGCTCTATATTCTCATCGCGTGTTGCTTGGGGTGGACAGGACTCCGTATGTTACCTATAGAATGAGCAACCGTAATGAGTTGGAGTTTTATAGAAAGCTAGATCAAACTCAGGAGGATAACATCCGTATGTTATCGGAAAGGGCTACTACATCAGGATCACGGTTTACATCCTCAACTTTAAAGGATGTTCGACGAAGAAAGAAACCGACACTCAGGAGGAGGACTTATGCTTCGCTACATATGACAGGTGCGATTAGTAAGTCAATGCATCACCAAAGCGAGAAGTGTCGCCTGTGTCGCGGGAAGCATGATACTGGCCCATGTCCGCTGAGGAGTGGGGCATACTTTGGTTGTGGTCAACTGGACCATCAGGTTAGAGACTACCTACAAAGGTCGCATAATAGGCCGCAGGAACAACAATCTGGAGGAAACGTACAACAAAATTTCCAGAACCAACCTTAGATATAAAGATATGAGATATTCATAGTAGAATATCCTAGCTATAGAGTAGCCATGGCTAGTTCAGATGAGAGACTTTTGTTGGACTTGACTTATAGACATGAGTTATAATAAGGCGACTGATACTTTTGTGGATTATGTAAGCTTGAACTGGTGTTGTGTTTTGATGGTTGTAGTTATCGACCTTCGTTAATGTATCTGAAAGGAGATATGCTTAAGATATATGAGGAAGTTAACAGAACCAGGAAGTTTTAAGTTTGGATTTGAGTTGACGAGTGAGTTTGAACTTAGGAACTCTTTTGGGAAGACCAGTTGGCTGTGAGATTGAATTGTTATTGGATAAGCTTGATGATGTGGTTAAGTAATCGATAGACGGACTGGACAATTTTATTTGTAAGGTGAAATTTAGCTTTCGATCGCTGGAGATTAGTGTTCAGTTAAAGTGAATTTGGAATCACTGAGTTTTAAGTCGTAGGCTTTAGGTTTGAGTTATAAGACAACTCAATGAATTTTAAACTATCAATCCTTATTGATGGTCTTGATTGATAGGGCAAGAATTGTAAATGCGTCCCGAGATATGGACATACATTGTGGAATTGATAAAGAGCTATCCATTACTGCTATTAAAGCACGACTTGAGATGATGAAGGCAGTGTTTCTCTGAAAAAGGGATTTAGGGTTGTAGTTACTGGTGACGCCCCTAAGAAAGTCAATGAAATACTTATTCCTACTGAGATTGCATAGAGAATAATCTTTGAGGAGAAAGTCAACATTTAGAATATGAATGAGTTGCCAAAACCTAATCGATAAGAAGTTACGTCTGGCGTACCAAGATGGTTTGGCTAGGTAGTCATCCAGAAGGAGATTCTAAAGAGCATACCTCTTTGAGGTCCGGCCAAGTCATTCATCATAATATAATGGACTGAAGACATGTTTAACAGTAAGCCGCTGACAGTATGCAAGAAATGCGGACTGTGTACTTGACGATCACACTGTGAAGATAAATCCCTTGACCTATGGACCTCTTGGTGCTAACCAAAAAAAGGGGACAGTATCTATTTATCTTATCTTTTGACAACGCCTACTAGGACCGACGTCATAGAATTTTTTTATGTGGAATTAAACAATGAAGGTTTGTAATGGCAAGCTACGAGTCGATGATACAAGAGACTCGTCAACGGACTTGGTAAGTCGACATGATTAATGACAATCCAGTAAAAGGTCGAGACCGCGAGATGTGACAATTAGTAAGGTTTAGTGATCAGAGTACGTAGCGAAAACCGGATAAGACCACGAAGCTTCTTGGAATAAAGGCCACAAGAATTCTGTTTAGGAATTGGACTATTCACAAGTGACGACTAGGTGTCGAGGAGGGCCACTGAGATATGGGAGATTGTCTTCGACGTGGATCGTGGCTTGACTTGCCAACCGATTGTGTTGTGAATTGAGGTGACAACCTTGAGCCCAGCATGGATCGATCTGGGTTGATCTTGTCCCACCGTAAATCGACCATAGGATCGCTCTAAACTCGAGCAGGGATTGATCCATCGTATGATTTACGAACTGACATTGATCGACAACCAAGCCGGCTATGAGTTCATTAGAGGACGATTTGCATGAGAACCCCGTACCTATAGTGCATTGGCCAAGGACTGATCATCCTGGGTCGAGTGACGTGTCGTTGGATGTATACGGGTCGAGACGAACCAATCCTGCATCAATTTGAGTTGGTCATGAGAGGTAATCTCGATTGTGTTCGATTGTACGATTGATTTAAGAACAAGTGATTCTAACCCTAAATCAAGATATTCGAAGTGGTCCTCAACTTGTCACGACAAGTCGATTTTGCTTGGTAAAATGGATGGTTTAATCCTCAGCTAGATTCAGCTCCCAATCGAGGATTTTCTAAATATTCCAACAGTGGACAAGCGATGATTTTAATTTTGAGCGATGGTGAAGAAATCGATTATTAGTCGGCATTACCATTTCAATAGAATGCCCAAATTACCATTAGTGCTATTTACGAATGGCATCGGTAGAGTAAAAAGGGAGGTATGACCGATCCCGGTTGAGAACAGTTTAGAAATTGTCGATTGATATGCAAGGAGGATAGATTTTGTGGTCAGGTGTAGTTACAAAATGACATTTGACGTTTGAATTGATCGTCAGGAAAAAGAGTTGTAGTAAGTCCTATAACAGCCCCTTTTAGAAAGAAGGTATGTCGATACACTTCCTTGAATAATTGAATTGCTGCAAATTGCGAAAGGATTAGGGATTGATGCCTCAATGGATTACGGTTCTAAGGATAATACTTGAAGTGAGGTACTACAGTTATGGGTTATGATTGGAACGAGTTGATGTTTAAGGAACTATTAAAAATAAAATCGGACACCACGTGACCACTGCCGGCGCATTAGCCGAGTGGTATCCGGGGAATGACATGGTCCAAGAGGTCGCGGGATCGACCTCCGTAGGCGTCATTTGTAAATATCTTGTAAATAATATAGATATATAATAATAAAAAATTTGCACTAGAGTTATTTTATTATTCTATAGAATATTTTAACTTTTGATGGCGGTACAAGAGGAAAATATTTTGGACACCATACTTAAATTCCGGGGACGAAATTTCTTAAGGTGGGGAGAGTTGTGACGCCCTAGATGTTGGCATCTGTAAGATAGTAGAATCTAGAATATGAGATGCCAGTGAATTCTAACTTATGGTTTGAAAATTTAATTCCAAGTAATTTTGGATCGGAAATTAGAAATTTCCTCAATCGTCAATGGAATCGAATTGGGATTCGACCGTTAATCAATTCGATCTATAATTGAAATTCCTCGAGAAATTCGATCCTTGATTAGGTTGAGCTGACCCCTAAGAAGCCTAAGTTACCCTCGATTGGATGGCCAATTGTCCAATTTGCCCTTGTGTGTCAAATTACCAAAATGCCCCCGACTAAAAGGTGAAGTTACCAAAATGCCCTTGGGTTTTTATGAAAGCTAAGACAAGAAAAATCATGGTTGTGGGTCCCATTTTATCACTTAAGCCCAAATAGTCAAAGATGGCAGCCACTTCCCTTCCTCCACCGTCCATCTATTTCTCTCTCCCGGTTAAAACAGGGCCACCCCTGTCTCTCTCTCTCTCTTACTCACGATCTCTCTTTCTCATCTCTCTTCCCCGCACGTTTCCTCTTGGCCAGCACCACCACAGCTCAGCCACCACCATATCCGACCTTCCTCCACCTCCTCTGTCACCGTCGCACCACGCCGGACCACCGCGGAGCCACCGAAATCCACTAGAGAAGCCGGCGAACAATCCTACTCTGTTTCGGGCCTAGGACTATCGTGGCTGCTGTTCTTCACCTCCAACGGCTGTCCAGCCGCCACCATCGCCTTTCAACACCACCACACCACCCCTCACGACCCCTCCGGCATCGCTCTACGGCCCGTAGCCGTCGCAGATCCACCTGAGAGCTCAAACTCAAAGCCATCCCATGTTTCCGCTCTGATTCTGTTCGAGTCTGGTTTCCACTGCTTCCGTCGCCTCCAGCTCGCGGCTCCACCTACCTGCGACCACCTCAGACGTCCATCGACGTCATCCAGCCGCCGTCGTCCATAGTCCCGCCGACTGCCGTATCGGCCGAGCAAGGACAGATGTAGAGGCCGTTCCCCTGTTTTTGGCGTGCCCTGTTTCTGCTGCGAACTGCTTCGGTTCGCTGCTGTTCAACGCCGCGTCGTCGTCCGTCCGACCATCACCGGCCACCAACAGCTCCCCCGACTCCACATCGACCTCCTCCAACTGCCTCCGTCGCTTCCTCAGCTGCTCACTGCCCGGAGGAGCCAAGGACAGCCTCACCAGCCTAGGCCTTGCCCTGTTTTGCCCTGTTTAGGCCTGGGCCGAATTCTGTTTGGGCCAATTTTGGGCCTGTCGAGTTAGGCCATGGCCCATTACGTCTTGGGCCTTGTCCACAGCAGTTGGACCGTTTTCTTGGGCCTTGAATCAGGCCCGTGGGCCAAGTTGGTTAAGACTTTGGGCCCGTGGTTCGTGATATCAAGTTCGTGGTCCTTCGGGATTCAAGGTTCACGTTGAAGGATTTCTCGAGGATCGCCGCCAATCTCGACTCAAGTATTTGACTGTGAGTTGACTTCTAATCCTTGATTAGGTCGTTGATTACGTTTGGGATTAGTTTGGTTAGACTATTAGGTGTTTAGGTAATTTGATTAGGATTGGTTTAGGTCGGAACATCGGTTTAGATTAAATAGCCTTAATCGATTAAGCGAGTGATTTTATGATTATCTGGATTATAATCGCATGGTTTATGGTCGCCGTGCTTGATGGAAATTGAATGATTTATTAAGAACGAACGATCGACTAATGATTGATTTGGCCATAATCGATGAGATTATCTTGGATTTAAATTAGATGTAATTGCATTGGATTGATACCTAATTTGGTTTGTGAGAATTGATTGCCTATAGACAATAGGCCGGTTAATTGGTACGGATTATGTGATCGATTATTCGGATTGGTTATTGTTTTATCGGATGATGAAATCTGGAAATTATGGCCCTGAGATTGCTCGTATTGGATGGTTGGTTATATTGTGCATTTATATGACCTCGTATGACTCCAATTGCATTATTTAGCATGAAAAGGGCCAAAGGCCGAGTTTTAAACACATTTGCGTGTGGATATCCGATTATAATTAAAGATTGACCTATTTATTGTCGGATGATATGAGTGGTCATACGATGAGAGATGATGTGACTCCTGACAAATTCCTATCGCGCCCGGCATGCCTAAAGCATGGGGATAGACACGATGGCTTGTTGGACGCCCGACTTTCTCTTGTACGGCACTGACGAGTGCAGCGTA
The DNA here is from genome assembly GCA_021437785.1 of Rhodomyrtus psidioides. Taxonomy (NCBI): domain Eukaryota; kingdom Viridiplantae; phylum Streptophyta; class Magnoliopsida; order Myrtales; family Myrtaceae; genus Rhodomyrtus; species Rhodomyrtus psidioides. The sequence goes on along the minus strand of JAILYB010000003.1, from coordinate 11,115,163 downwards.
GGCTTGGATTGTCGGAAGCCGATCGCACCTTGTGACGGATCGGACCCCTTTTTGGGAAGTCTACCTGTAGAGTCTGGCAATTCCGAAAGCATTGGGGTTATCGCTTGTAGAAACCGTCGCCGTAGTAGTGGGACGATGCCTATTTTGTAGGAAATACTACCTGGCATGCTAAAAGCATTGGGGTAGTATAGATCTTATTATATGCCCGGGATACGAAAAAGCGTAGAGTTTACTATAGGTCGCAGATCATCGATTAACAAAGCTGATTTCATGTGATGTTTAATGCTTGATTGATCCCTGGATACGTTGGGACGATTTGAGTGCCTGGACAGTTGATTTGTGTTGACACGATTACATATTACATGCACTCTGCATTATGCATGGCGTCAACGGGTAAGTTGCCTGTGGTTGAGATACATACTTGTGGTTATGACTGCTTGATAGGATATTCTAGAAGAATCAACGCCCTAACCAAGGCTTAGGCGTTGACTCGCTGAGATGCATATCTCACCCCTTCGTGGGAACATTTTTCAGGTTTGAAGTGGTGAAGTTCGTAGGCTTGAAGCCGTTGGTTCTCTTGAAGTAGATTGACGCGACCTTACCCCGCCTCGAAGTATGAGGCTGATTATTAAATTATCCTAACTGAGTTAAGACGTGTATGTAAACAAATTGATGTTTTGATTGGATAAGTTTCCTGCTTTTCTATCCCTATATTATTTTATTGTCTGGGAGTTGTATTCGTTTCCGCTTGCGTAATAAATCTTCGTGGGTCGATAGCAAACCTGGGACACTATCTTCTATGACCCGAGGAACGATTGGACCTGGATGCCGTGTACCCAGGGTTTGGGGCGTGACAACAATCTTTAAGCCTACACATCAATTAACATCCCAAGAGACCTTACTGAGAGTTCTACAATAAGGCGACACCTCCACGAACCAATAAAGGTTTTGGTTTTCACAGCCGGTACAGGGGACAGAACCGGCCCTGGTTCAAACACATCAACAACCCACAAATCAATCTCTAAGCTCTAATTTATTACAAACCTGCTAATACATCCATGTACAAGTCTAGGAGGCTTACCATGGATTTTGGAACAAAAATCACACCTCAAAGAGTTGCATAGCAGCTCGGTTCCATTAGCTCCTCAAACGATCAGAAACTGTCCCACAGAATTCACCTAATTTCAACCACATAAACCCATCCAAACCCAAAGAAATATATAACCCTAGCTCAGCCAACATTAGTACTATGAATCTCAAAGATCTCACCAAAAGTTGGAGGCCATTTGAAGTCTTGATGTCCACGAAACAGCTCTTATCCCACAACCGGTTAGATTCTGCCTTCAATTTGACCTTTGCTCACTCAAACAGTCCTAATGGAAGAAATAATGGGCCAAATCAAGTTTATAATATGTTTCTGAAAAGGCAAGACGATAAGCTTTCTAATGGCGAAAGAATCACCTCAATCGGAAGTCGAACGAAAAAGTTATGGCCAGAGAAAGAGAGTTGGTCGGGACCGGTCGGACCGAAGCAAAACGCGTGAAGAAGAAAAATGACAATGGAGAGGAAGGAGAGGAGCTGGTCGTGCAAGAAATGAAGGAGAGAGGAAGAAGAAGACCAAGTCTAATCCAAATGAGTCAAAGCAAGGTTGAATGGTTGGTAGGCGAAAGGATTTGACAAGCTAATTAATGCTAATTGCTCTAACAATGACACTTGTTATTGTCTCCTCAAATATCTTGGCTCTCTTTGACCTTCTTTGACCATTAATTCGGCAGCCTTGGGGGATCTAAAAAGGCCAAAATGCCCTTCTAGAAATCTTAAGACAAGGGTAAAGCTTGAGGGGTAAAATGGTCATTTTGGGTGTGTCATCTGAAATTTCATTTTTTCCAATCTAAATTGCTCTTGATGAGGTGACGTCCATTTCAATTCAAATGTTGAAATTCCTAAATGTCCAATACCCAAATCTCGAGGTCCAATTTCATGTCGAGCCATCGTCGATTGTAATTCCAGTTTATCTCAAACTGACGGGCGACTCTTGCAGGCGCTGCGCGTATGGACCTTGGGATTTTTCTCAAGCCGTGGTGACTTTGATTGTCATGTAATTGCGAGGGTTTATTGCTAGCTCTTGCGGTCCTGATCATCGGAATCCGATTTAGGAAATTTTCGCAAATTACACATTGGTTAAGGGGAATCACCCGCGTTCCAACGTGTGCGCTAGCAAGACATTCCATGATCGTTCCTAGATCAATCTCTGCTGGTTCAAAATATCCCCTCGACAATCCTTATGGTCAAAGTGTCGTTTCTTATTCGAATTTCCCAGATCCACGTACCCATCCTCACGTTAGTCTTTCCCTTTCGGTCTGTTAACTCGAGAGTGGCCAACTCCGAGCGAGTTATAACTGAAACACATCGATCAATATCTTTCCAATCCATAGCCTCGAGAGGGTTCGAAATTTGGAATGTCACAGAAATTCTTACAAATCTATAAATGAAGTGTCTATTGATCGTGCTCTGCAGCTGTTACATATAGATGTCTTCGGACCTACTCGAACTCAGAGTATTGGAGGTAAAAGATATTGTTTGGTCATTGTGGATGATTATACCAGATTTAGTTGGGTATTCTTGTCTGAAGAAGAAGAAAAGAGGAGAATGATATGAATGAATCGTCTAACCCTCTAGGTTAACATGCTCTCATATTTATAATAATAAAGAGGGTACATAGTAATACGGTGAGTATTTCCACGCATGATAATGAATAATAAAATAACTCATAACACCCTCCCTCAAGCTGAGGCATAGATATCTGATGTAACTAGCAATATCTCCTAGAGGGGGGTGAATAGGAGATTCTGAACACAATTACAAATTTCGTGCGGAATGGATAGAGTTCAGTGTACGATTAGGAACAAAAGCAGTATAACAGTGTGCAGAAAATCTAAACACAAGAGTAAGAGTTTAGAGAAGAGGATATTGCACACGATGTTTATAGTGGTTCGGCTTGGATCAAGCCTACGTCCACTCTCCCACGATGACAGCCGATTGGCTGGATTTCACTATGAAGAATCAAGAAGATTACAATCACTCAAGTGTTTTGTTTCCTTCTCACACAGATTTTCACAGTGAAGGATTTTGAGTACACAGAATACTCTCTCAGATGAAACTCAAATTATTCTTGCACTTTGGATTGTTGTTCGCTCTCTTACACTCTAGTCGAACATTATTCTTCTTTTATACTCCCCTGCTTTCAAACTAGCCGTTGGATTCCAGCCAAGGGATCGCTCTTCAATCCTTGATTGGACGTCATCAATCTTGATTGAACGAGACTGTATCTTCAAAAGATATGTAGACCGTTGGGTAAGACATTGAACCCTTCTGATTCATTCGCCCATACAACTGAATCTCCAGCTTCCATAAGTGTGATAAGTTTGAGTTGATTCCCGAGGATATATTCCTTAGAAGATGATATCCCATTATAGAAAGTCCCTTAATTGACAGGGTGGGATATCAGGATAATTGAATATCACTTGCCTTGATCAGAAACTTGCCATACGTGGGTCTTCGTGTTTTGTGAAATTCAGGAACTGATCTTTCTTCAGATTCGTCTAAGAGGAAATTGATCAGTTGACATGGAATGGTAATACGGAGATTTGATGTGATCCATCCGTCACTGTTTGGATCGTCAGGAGCACTTCCATCTGACCCTACGTCAGAAGCACTTCCATCTGACCCTTCGTCAGCGCGACAGAATTGGAGTCACTCAATCTGCTTCTTACACATTCTTCCTGCATCACATTTCATTTAACAATATCTTTTGAAGGTTTTGTCAGAATCAAAATATAGGAGAATTTCCACAACAATCTCCCCATTTTTTATGGTGACAAAACTTTTCCTAGTTGCAAATTTAAGGGAAAACTTTAACCAGTGATAATATAATAAAAGTAAGTAGCCATCACATTTGCTCCTGCAGGTAATCATCATTAGAGATTCTGTAATGAAATTGTGCTCATAGGAGAGCATGTTGAGAGTAAGATTATCCTGCAATAATCCTGCACAAAACTAAACTTCTTAGTAAATTGTCCAGCAAAACGGTAGGATAGGTCTTCTCCTCCTTTCCTCTAAATTGAAATATGATATGATTAGAGAAATATGATTAGAGATATTCTATTGAGACTGCATAAAAATAATTTCAACTTCTCCCCCTTTTTGTCAACATCAGAAAGAAGAAAAAAATAGCTTTGAAAAAAAATATGGGAGTTTTTAAGAGGAGGGATGATTTTCAGGCTCAGTGTCAGTTTCCTCTCGAGAAGGTCCTCCAAAGCTTCTTCCCATCATTTGAGCATGATCTCTGACAGCTTGAGAAGAGTGCATGTTTGAGGCTGTTCTGTCCGTTCTGACCAGTGTATATGTAGGCAGGTTGGCTATCTCATCACTAAACATTCTCCCATAGAGATCAATGGACTTTTCCAGCTTAGTCACCTGACTAGTCAAACCCTGCAGCTTCCTATCTGTCTTCTGTTCAAAAGCCTGCAGTTGATGATCAAATTTTGTTTCCATGGCAGCCATTGTTTGAAGAAGAGTGTTTTGGAGATTTTCCAACAACACCTGAAGTTCCTCTTGTGGTTGAGAAGGTGCAGGTTCGTGAGTCTCCCCCTCAATTTGTGCCTTGGTGAAAGCCTGAGAGGCTTGGATTTCAGTGAGAAATACATCTGATGTAACAGGCACGGGCTCTTTCTCCCCCTGAATTATAGCTCTTTTCCCTTTTTCCTATGAGCTTGTCACGGAGACTATTTCTTCATCAATATCCATGGGAATGGACTGTGCACTGGACAATTGATCTTCTCGGGCAATTGCTGAAGCTAGACTTGCAGCATCTTTGGGAATTGTAGCCCTGGTGGAAGAGACAGAGTAAGCTTCAATGTCATCTTGTTCTTCCCCCTGTTCTGTTGACGCCAGTGTTACTAGAACTTTAGCTAGCAATTCCTCATGATCACAGTTGACGATTTGGGTATCATACTCTGTGTCATCTGCAAATCGTGCAACTTGCTCCTCATTCCACATTGTGAGGAATTCTTCCTCAGTCAGATCACAGGGATACACAACTTTTTCTTGTTGTTGTATTCCTGCGTCATCTCCTTCTTCCTCAACTCCTTCAGCACTCTGATTTTCGGACTGACCAGCTGCATCTGATTCACCTGGAGATTGAGTGGCTTCGGAATCATATTCCCCTGTTTCTTCCTCACTTGCGTCTGCGTCCTTATCAGTAGGAGTGTTTGTTTGTTGCCCTTTAACAGCCATGACTTTTCTCTTCTTTGGTGATTTCTGCCTTGACTCTTCCTCAAAGTCCACAATGACTGGTTCATTGTTCTTTGTTCTCCATCCAGCAGGAGTCATCTTGTATCCCATCTTTGTTACCATAGTCTCTCCAACAGTCATTAGAGGAATTTCTTGCTCGACAAAGGCACCTAGGCCATCAATCTTGAAATGATTGATTATTTTGAAGATCAACGCCGCATAAGGAAGTTGCCCCTTTGGCTTGAGAGCTGATCTGTATATATGCAATAGTACAGTGTGAGCAAAAGAAATCCTTTGTCCTGTCAAGATTCCCCATAGCAACTTTGCCTCATATTTTGATATATCTGTCTTTGATGCTGCCTTGGGTCTGAGACATTCGATGATCACCTTGTGCATCATGATATGTTTCAAGGGAAAGTTCGTGTATGCAAGATGTGACTTTGATTCCCTTGAGAAACTCGATTTGCCAGTGAGGAAGCAGAAAGCTTCACTTGCAGTGACATCTAAGGGTTTGAAATCTCCCTTTCTGGTTCCCATGATTGAAGCCAATTCATCAACAGTCAGAAAATACTGCTTTCTTTTGATTGTGAAAGCCAGAGAGTTGAAGTTGACAAACTGAAGATTTGAATAGAAGTAAGCTACCATATCAGGAAAAGTGTAGCCTCTCCTAGTTATAAACTGATCTAGCTTCATCTTTTCTAGATGCTTCCTCAGATAGATGCCATTGCTATCAAAGTATTTTAACTCAAATACCCTTTGAGGTATAATACTTCTCTGTTTCATTGCTTCAAACCTTTCTTTGTGAGCCTGATTCTGGAACAATGGATCAGGAAAGCTTTTATCCAAATTAAAGCCTATATTTTTCACAAATTCATTGAACAGAATGTCATCATCATCTTCCACCTTCGCCTTCGTACCGCCAGGTCTAATTGGGGATCGTCTACGTTTCGAACTTGTCTCTGCCACTTTCTCCTTTCCTTTTCTAGAGACAGACGTAGGTTTTTCTACAGCAAGTGGTTCAACGATTTTTCCAGGCAGACTAAGAAACTCCAAAAGTTCGCCCTCACTATCAAAATGATGAGTTTTCAGCAGTTTTCAAAGTTCGTTTCCAAAATCTCATGCGGCCTTGATTCCATCATACATTGGCTTAATAGAATGAGCCATAGATTCCTTTATTTCAAAGGCAGACAGAGATAGACCTTTTGTCAGGCGGAGTGCTTCTCGTTGTTCGTTGATTTGGGTTTCTGTGAGTTCCGCGCTGCTTGCAGTTGAGGTGGAGAACTTCCTCTTCGACTGAGACGTCTTCTTCAAGTCAGAGGCTGATTTTGGAGCCATTGATGCGTAGAAAGTTTGAAACTTTGAGTGAAAGAGTGTTGCTTTGAGGAGGAAATCGAGAGGTTTTCAACACGGTTTTAGGGTTTTGATTTGAGAGAATTTTGAAAGTAAGAGAACAGAGGTGACGGTTCAGCGTTTTTTTAAAAGAGGCGGTTATTTTTGGAAACACAAAAGAGAATTTTGATTTAAAAAGGAATTGTTAAAAGAAATATTCACGGTCAATCAGATATTAAGCGATATCTATTCATATGAGGAACTTACCTAAAAGATAGCTTTTAGAAATAACTGACCTTTTGATTTAAGAAAAGTGTGAATTTTTTTCTTACGCACCTTTTTGACGTCCCTTCTGATGCTCCTTCTGATGCTCCTTCTGACGCTCCTTCTGATGCTTCTTCTGACTCTCCTTCTGACTCTCCTTCTGACGCTCCTTCTGATGCTCCTTCTGACTTTCCTTCTGACTCTCCTTCTGACGTACCCTGTTCTAAGGTATACTTAAGAAGGAAGGTTAATAATAGATAATTCATTTCTGATAAAATTAAAACTCTGTTTATCAAGTGGTTTATTAAAAATATCTGCAAGTTGATTTTTCGTGTCAATGTATTGAATGTTAACATCACGGTTTTGAACATGATCACGTAAGAAATTATGCTTGATCTCAATATGCTTTGTTCTTGAGTGAAGTACAGGATTCTTTGTGAGATTTATGGCACTTGTGTTGTCACATAGGATTTCCACAGTTGATTCTTCAACACCATAGTCCTTGAGCTGCTGTTTTAGCCAAAGTATTTGAGTGCAGCAGCTTCCAAGAGATACGTATTTTGCTTCAGCTGTAGTGAGTGCCACTGTATTTTGCTTCTTTGAGTACCATGAGACAAGCATGTTTCCAACAAGTTGACAGGTTCCAGATGTACTTTTTCTGTCAATTTTGCAACCTGCAAGATCTGCATCTGAATAACCTTTTAGTGTAAAATCAGAAGATTTAGAATACCACAAACCATAGTTGGGATAAGTCCCTATGTATTTGATTATTCTCTTGACTGCTGATAGGTGTGATTCTCTTGGACTTGACTGAAATCTTGCACATAAGCAGACACTATACAGTATGTCGGGTCTTGAAGCTGTAAGATAGAGTAATGATCCGATCATACTCCGATATAGTTTGGGATCGACGTCTTTTCCATCTTCATTCTTATCTAATTTGGAAGAGTGAGACATAGGAGTTTCTGTCTTCTTGCCATTCTCCATACCAAACTTCTTCACTATTTCTAATGCATACTTCTCTTGAAATATGAAGGTTCCTTTCTGGGATTGATGAATTTGAAGACCAAGAAAGAACCGTAATTCTCCCATCATACTCATCTCAAATTCATCCTGCATTGTTTTAGAGAATTTCTTGCAGAGAAGTTCATTAGAGGAGCCGAATATAATATCATCAACATAAATTTGAACTAAAAGGATATCTTTACCTTTTCTTTGAATAAAAAGAGTGGTATCTACATTACCTTTAGTGAAGCTGTGTTGAGATAAAAAATTACTTAACCTTTCATACCAGGCACGGGGTGCTTGTTTCAATCCATAAAGTGCCTTTTTTAAGACATATACCATATCCTTTTCTTTAGGTTCTTCGAAGCCAGGAGGTTGTTCAACATATACCTCTTCTTTGATGTAGCCGTTTAGGAAGGCACTTTTCACGTCCATCTGAAAAAGTTTGAAGTCATTATAACAAGCATAAGCAAGAAGTAGCCTAATGGCTTCTAACCTGGCAACCGGTGCGTAGGTTTCATCATAGTCTATTCCTTCTTCTTGAGAATATCCTTTTGCTACAAGTCTTGCTTTGTTTCTCACAACTTTTCCTTTGTCATGAAGTTTGTTTCTGAATACCCATTTTGTTCTAATTACTGGACGATTTTTGGGACGATTGACTAGTTCCCAAACATTGTTGACTTTGAACTGATGTAGTTCTTCCTGCATTGCATTTATCCAGTTTTCATCTGCTAATGCATCTTCAATCCTTTTTTGCTCCAATTCAAATACCAAGGCGATGTTGCTCATTGCTTGCTTGAACTTGGATCTTGTTTTTACACCATCATTTATGCTGCCAATGACAAGTTCCTTTGGATGGCTTGACTTATGCTTCCAGTTTTTGTCAAGGCCATCATTTGAGGATATTGTGGATTCATTCTGATCATTTTCTAGTCTTTCTTCAGCTGAGGAAGTTTCCTTCTGAACATTCTCCGAACTCGTATTCACATCTGATTCTGCTGGTGAGTTCGTGACTTGATGAAATGTATGCATTTGAATGGATTCAGGTTCATCATCCTGGTTGCTTTCATCGAACTTGATGTTCACTGATTCCTCAATAATACGAGTGTTCTTGTTGTAAACTCGGTAGGCTTTGCTTGTTGTTGAATATCCCAAGAAAATTCCTTCATCTGATCTTTCATCAAACTATCCAACTCGATCATTAGCATTCTTTAGAATAAATCATTTGCAACCGAATACATGAAAGTATGCAATATCAGGCTTTCTTTCTTTGAAAAATTCATAGGGAGTTTTCTCAGAAAAAGGTCTGAGAGAAATTCGATTTAAGATATAACAAGCTGTTGAAACGGCCTCAGCCCAAAAGTTAGAGGCAATTTTACTTTCAATAAGAAGAGTTCTGGTCATTTCTTGCAACGACCTGTTTTTCCTTTCTACTACCCCATTTTGTTGTGGAGTATAAGGAGCAGAGAAGTTATGCTGAATTCCGAAATTAGTGCAAAAATCTGAGAAATTTTGATTTTCAAATTCTCCCCCATGATCCGTTCTCAAACTGGAAATAGTGTAACCCTTTTCATTTTGAATTCTTTTAGCAAGTTTTGAAAAGGATATGAAAGCTTCGTTTTTGTGAGCAAGAAATGAAACCCATGTAAATCTAGAGAAGTCATCAACTATGACAAGGCAATATTTCTTACCTCCAATGCTTAGAGTTCTATTTGGTCCGAAGATGTCCATATGAAGTAGCTGCAGACAACGCTTAGTGGAAACTTGATTTAAAGACTTAAAAGAACTTCTTACCTGCTTACCAAGTGTGCATGCATGACATAGTCCACTTTTCTCAAATTTTGTTTGAGGTAATCCTCGAACAAGTCCCTTCTTGGAAAGCTTTGAAATATGTTTCACACTAATATGACCTAACTTACTGTGCCAAAGATCAGATTCATCCTTAACAGAAATAAGACATTTAGCATGTTCACAGTCAGCATTAATGTCTAAAAGATAAATATTCCCATGCCTTCGTCCCGTGAAGGATTGCTTCTTATCCTTGCTCATACCTGTGCATTTTAGATCTTGGAACCGAATATCATATCCAGAGTCACAGAGTTGACTTACAGAAATCAAGTTGTAGTTCAATCCTTTGACTAGAGAGACATCTTTAACGGTCAGATTTCCAATCTTTACATTTCCTTTCCCGATCACTTTACCCTTGTTCCTTCCTCCAAACGACACACTTCTTCCATCACAATCTGAGAGGGATATAAATACATCTGGATTTCCAATCATGTGACTTGAACAACCACTATCCAGAAACCACTTGTTCTTCCTTCTCTTTGGTACCTGCAATAGATAACCAATTTACTGTTTCTTTGGTACCCATGTTTTCTTGGGTCCTTCTGTGTTAGTATATTTTGACCATTTAATAGGTCTCCAAATTTTCTTGCGGTAATCCTTAGTATGGCTAGGATCACCATAATTCACACAAGGTTGTCGAATGTAGGATCTAGTAAAATGCTTATAAAAATGATGCTTGTAATTGGAAAACGTTGGTTTTCGAAATTCAGTTTTAAAGACATTTCTTTGGCTACTTTCCTTTTTAAAACCTAACCCAGATCGATCATTGAAGGGTATTTGTTTTGATATAATGCTATTCAGAGTTTCTGAGCTTTGTGAAAACCTTTTTGATATAGTAGAAATTTTTTCTTTCAAGGAAGCATTTTCTTTTGAAACTGAATCATGATTTTCTTTCATCTGGTGAAACTCTTGTTGTAGAAAACTAATTTTTTTCTTCTTAGGACAAATTCTGTTGTTTTAAAGAAGTATTTTCCTTTTTCAGATAATAGACCTTCTGAAGAGCTTCTTTGTAGTTTCTACACAATTCATCAATATATTCAACAACTTCATCAGGGAGTTCAGATGAACATACCTCAGTTTCTGAATCTGAACTTGAGTCTGATTCGGCCATGAGACAAATATTTGCATAATCATTCTCACTTTCATCAGAATCACTCAAAGTTTCTGCCTTTAGAGCCTTCTTGTACTTCTCATACTTGAGTTTGTCCTTCTTTAAAATTGGGCAGTTCGGTTTGATATGTCCTGCTTTCTTACAGTGGAAGCAAATCACGTCTTTGCTATCTTGTGAGTCGTTGCTTGATATTTTTACCTCACTCTTCTTCCAAGGTTTCTTTCCTTTGGTGTTTCTGCCTTTCCGAGCCATCTTCCTAAATTTCTTGACCATGAGGGCTAATTCTTCATCATCCTCATCTTTCATCATCCTCTCTTCATCATCTGTGTCAGAAAAACATTGATTAATTTGACTTTTTAAGGCAATAGATTTTTTACCTTTCCGATTTCCCTTTTTGTTTGCTCGTTCTGTTTCATAGGATTGCAAAGTGCCGATTAGCTTATCCACCGAGAGTGGTCTAATTGTTTGGCATTCTTGAATTGATGGCTTGATGTAATTCCAATCATCTGTGAGTCCACGTAGTATCTTCCTGACTTGCATTGGTTCAGCAATAGGTGCACCTTGTCTTGCAAGTCCACTTGCCAAAGTTTGAAACCTGTCTATCATATCTGCAATAGATTCATCAGGCTTCATTTCAAATGCTTCATAGTCACTCAATAAAATACTGAGCTTTGTTTCTTTCACACGATTTGTTCCTTGAAAGGTAACATGAAGTCTATCCCATATTGCCTTAGATGATTCTTCCTCTGAGACACGATTATAAAGAGGAGTAGATAAGGCACAAAAGAGAGCATTGACAGCTTTAGAATCAAGGCCTTTTCTTTTAGCCTTTTCAGCATCAGTCATTGTTGTGACAATGTTTACTCCGTCAGCAGAGGTTGGATTTGTGGTATTTGCAGGAACTATTCCATTTGTAACGACATCCCACATCAGATCATCATAGGCTTTGAAGAACCACTTCATCTTGTTACTCCACATATTGTAATCCTTTCCATCAAAGTATGGAGGCTTGTTGGCAAAGTGCGAATCGCTTGTTCCTGAAGAGTGATTGCTAGACATAGTAGATCGTTAACTCTGAAGTCAATAAACACTTCGTAAAATGAGCAACCTGCTCTGATACCAATTGATGTAACTAGCAATATCTCCTAGAGGGGGTGAATAGGAGATTCTGAACACAATTACAAATTTCGTGCGGAATGGATAGAGTTCAGTGTACGATTAGGAACAAAAGCAATATAACAGTGTGCAGAAAATCTAAACACAAGAGTAAGAGTTTAGAGAAGAGGATATTGCACACGATGTTTATAGTGGTTCGGCTTGGATCAAGCCTACGTCCACTCTCCCACGATGACAGCCGATTGGCTGGATTTCACTATGAAGAATCAAGAAGATTACAATCACTCAAGTGTTTTGTTTCCTTCTCACACAGATTTTCACAGTGAAGGATTTTGAGTACACAGAATACTCTCTCAGATGAAACTCAAATTATTCTTGCACTTTGGATTGTTGTTCGCTCTCTTACACTCTAGTCGAACATTATTCTTCTTTTATACTCCCCTCCTTCCAAACTAGCCGTTGGATTCCAGCCAAGGGATCGCTCTTCAATCCTTGATTGGACGTCATCAATCTTGATTGAACGAGACTGTATCTTCAGAAGATATGTAGACTGTGACATTCCGAATTCCGACCCCTCTCAAGGCTATGGAATGGAAGGATATCGATCGGTGTGTTTCAGTGGTATCTCGCTCGGAGCAGGCCACTCTCGAGTTAACTGACCGAAAGGGAAAGACTAACACAAGGTCGGGTACGTGGACCTGAGGATTTTAAATAAGAAATGGCGCTTTGACCATAAGGATTGTCGAGGGAATATTTTGGGCCAGCAGAGATCGATCTAGGAACGATCATGGAATGCCTTGCTAGCGTTATACGTTGGGACGCGGGTGATTCCGCTTAACCAATGTGTAATTTGCGAGAATTTCCTAAATCGGATTCTGATGATCAGGACCGCAGGAACTAGTGATAAACCCTCGCAATCACATGACAACCAAAATCGCCACGGCTTGAGAAAAATCCCAAGGTCGATACGCGTAGCACCTGCAAGAGTCGCCCGTCAGTTTGAGATAAACTGGAATTACAGTCGATGATAGTTTGACATGAAATTGGACCTTGATATTGGGCATTGGACATTGAGGAATTCCAACATTTGAATTGAATTTGACGTCGCCTCGCCAATGGTCATTCAAAATGAGAAAAATGAAGTTTCGGACGAAAAGTGCCAAATGACAATTTTGCCCCTCGACCTTTGGTCTTGCCTTAAGAAATTCAGAAGGTCATTTTGGTCATTTCCCCTCCTCCATATGCTGCCGAAAAGGATAATATTAAGTGGTCAAAGTAGGTCAAAGTCAAGGAAGCAACCAATGGGAGGTTGCCATGTGTCATCTTTTGATTGGACCAAGCATTAAATGGAATTAATTGTGATCTTATCAAAATGGCTCCAATTATTTGTGTGACATCCTCTTCAACCTCATTTGGACGACCACTCCTCCTCTCTCTCCTCCATCTTCTTCACTTTTCCTCTTCATTTTCTCTCTAGCTTAGTCTGCTCGGAAGACAGTTTCTGACCCTGCTGTTCGGTCAGCTCGAGCGTCTCTTCCCGGAGTATTTTGGTCGAACCCTTTTACCACAGGTTAGTTCAAGATGTCCTTGACATTTTCCCGTTGGTTTCATGATTTTTGGAGGTCTGGTTAATTTATGGTGATTTTTGGAAGAAAAGTGGACAGATTCTGAGCTAGCTGAGGAAAGGTGGTGTTTCTAGCTCATAGAAAATCCAAATGACCTCAAATGTTCGAGGGTAGCTTCATAAATTAGAGTAATACATGTGTATGAGCAGAAATGATGTTTTCAATTGAGATTTAGGGGTGTTTCATGGCTGAGATTGAGTGGACAGAATTGAGTGAAAATCTGATCGGTGGATAATCTGTGGAGGTTGAACCATTTGAACATCCTAGGGGTGTTATTTTGCTTCCAAATCATTAGGGGATGTCCTAGATATGTAAATCTAGGTCTTGGCAAGAAGATTGGACAATAAATTGGTGATTTGAGGTGAATTATGGGCTGTTGGAATAGGGCAAAGGTAGAACAGAATGCTGTCCAATTCTGTTCCAGCTTTGACCGAACCCTTTGGTGGTTCTAGGAAGTGTTTCTATGGTCCAAATTGATTATTGGGATGTCCTAGGATGTCAATTGATGTCTCGGCAAGAAATTAGTTCGATCGGATTGAAATTTGGCGGAGTTAATTGACGGGAATTGTACTTTGTCCGTAGGACGACGCTTGACGTGATTTGGCTATGCATTTGTGGGCTTTAGTCCTTTGTCACTAGGTCAAGTATTTTGTTTTGAAAGTACTAAATGCCATGTTTTGGAAAGTACCCCGTTTTGCCATGCCAAAGTTTTTAATACCAAAATACCCACATTTTTCAAAAGTGTCTGGAGGTACTGGCAGCCTAGTTTAGGGTTAGGTTCGACTTACTGGGATTATATATCTCACCCCGTCGTGGGACAACATTTTTTTTTCAGGTCTCAGGTGATGGAAACCCAAGGTTTCCATGGATTGGCATTTGAGGAAGTCATTGGAGGCAATTGAGATTAATCTGATTAAAACCTTAGGGATTGAATATATTCTTTGGAGTTAGAATTGTACCTGACTTTGATATTACTTAGAAGAATACCCTTTTGTCCTAAGTCATCTTGTGTTTTATTTGTTTGGAGTTGTCCTCGCTTTCGCATGTATGTTTCATATAGATCTTTAAGCAATAGCCGTTGGTTCCTGGGAGATAATCAAAGTTAACGGCGGAGGTGGGATGCTCGCGTGCTCGCCGGATTCGGGGCGTGACATAGACCGTTGGGTAAGACATTGAACCCTTCTAATTCAGTCGCCCATACAACTGAATCTCCAGCTTCCATAAGTGTGATAAGTTTGAGTTGATTCCCGAGGATATATTCCTTAGAAGATGATATCCCATTATAGAAAGTCCCTTAATTGACAGGGTGGGATATCAGGATAATTGAATATCACTTGCCTTGATCGGAAACTTGCCATACGTGGGTCTTCGTGTTTTGTGAAATTCAGGAACTGACCTTTCTTCAGATTCGTCTAAGAGGAAATTGATCAGTTGACATGGAATGGTAATACGGAGATTTGATGTGATCCATCCGTCACTGTTTGGATCGTCAGGAGCACTTCCATCTGACCCTTAGTCAGAAGCACTTCCATCTTACCCTTCGTCAGAAGCACTTCCATCTGACCCTTCGTCAGCGCGACAGAATTGGAGTCACTCAATCTGCTGCTTACACATTCTTCCTGCATCACATTTCATTTAACAATATCTTTTGAAGGTTTTGTCAGAATCAAAATATAGGAGAATTTCCACAACAATATCGACCATGCCCAGCTTGTTACATATAAAGCGAACCCGTTGCCCAGCTAAAGGTTTAGTAAACACATCTGCTAGCTGATCTCCAGTGCGAATGTGTGAGAGAGAGAGACTACCACGTGTAAGCTCTTGTCGAACAAAATGACAATCAATCTCGATATGCTTTGTTCTTTCATGAAAGACGGGATTTGAAGCAATGTGAATTACTGAACTACTATCACACCATAACGAAGTGGGACCACTCGATCCATATCCAATCTCATTCAGAAGATGTCTAGTCCACATAATCTCTACAGTCGCTGTAGCAATGGCTCGATACTCTGCTTCAGCACTACTCCTCGCTACAATATCCTGTTTCTTACTCTTCCAAGAAACTAAATTACCCCCAACATACAAAGCATATCCAGAGGTAGACCGCCTATCAATAAGGCAACCAGCCCAATCAGCATCAGTATAACACTCCATGCGAGCATAACCATGAGCAGCAAAAATAATTCCCTTGCCAAGACTACCTCGAAGATATCTTAGAATCCTCAAAACAGCATCCCAATGCGGTTGTCTAGGTGCTGCCATAAACTGACTAGCCACACTAACCGAATATGCAAGATCATGCCTAGTCATCGTAGTGAGATAGTTTAGTTTACCAACAACACGCCGGTATCTTTCAGGATGTTCAAATAAGTTACCCTGATCAGAAAGAAGCTTTAATCCTGGTTCCATAGGCGACTCTGCAGGCCGAGATTGCTGCATGTTAAATTCAGTTAAGATATCCATAACATACTTACGCTGTGACAAATAGATACTTTCTTTCTTCTGGGCCACCTCGATCCCAAGAAAGTATCTCAAATCGCCGAGGTCCTTCATCTCAAAATGAGTATACAAATATCTTTTCAATTCAGCAATACCATGCTCGTCATCCCCTGTCAAGACAATAACATCTACATATAAAACTAGAAAGATACACCCAGTAGTAGTACGTCGATAGAATACTGCATGATCCTTTTGAGACTGAAGCAAACCAAAACTCCGAACAGCTGAGCTGAATTTATCAAACCATGCTCGAGGAGATTGCTTCAAACCATACAAAGAGCGACGAAGCTTACAGACTTTCCCTCCCTGAGTAGCAACCCCTGGGGGCTGCTCCATGTAAACATCCTCGGCAAGATCATCGTGAAGGAAAGCATTCTTGATATCCAACTGATGGAGAGACCAAGAATGCACAACTGCAAGGGATAAGAAGAGGCGAATGGAGGCCATTTTTGTAACAGGAGAAAATGTCTCAAAGTAATCAAGACCATGAGTTTGAGCATAACCCTTAGCAACCAACCGAGCTTTCAAACGAGCAACAATTTCATCAGGATTGACCTTCACGGCAAACACCCAACGACAACCAATAACTTGAGCACCAGAACGAAGATTAACCAAGGACCAAGTCTAATTGCGTTGGAGGGCCCTCATTTCCTCCTCCATGGCTAAGCGCCAACCTGCATGCTGAAGAGCCTCGGAAACAGAAGAAGGTAGAGAAATAACATCGATATTAGCCACAAAAGCCGACAAACTTACTGATAAACCTTTATAGGAATGTGTATAAAGAGGGCGATCTCTGCAGGCACGGTAGCTCTTACGAAGAGCAATAGGTTGCTCAGTAGTATCAGTCTCAAATGGGTCAGCAACAGGAGAGATTATCTCAGCAGGAGGATCCTCCACGGGAGAGACTGGCACAGAAAGAGAATTGTCAATGGGGGCATTGTCTAGTGAAGATGCTGGAGAGATAATTGGATGAGAGACCGTTGGTGGAAAATAAACAAGGACAGGGTCAGAAGATGTGGATTCAGACAATTGCGGGATTGGATAAGATGAACTAAAGCCACATGCAGAAAAGAAAGGTTGAGACTCTATAAAGGTAACATGACGAGAGGTGAGCATTCTTCCTAAGGTAGGAGAATAGCAACGATAACCCTTTGACACTCGTGAGTAACCAAGAAAAAAACATTTGAGTGCACGAGGATCTAGTTTTGATACACTTGGACGATCATCATGGACAAAACAAGTACACCCAAACACTTTAGGAGAAAGAGGAAAGGGACTGCGTTCAGGAAAGAGGAGCCCATGAGGTGTATTGCCCCCAAGAGAAGAAAGAGGCATGCGATTAATGAGATAGCATGTTGTAAGGACAGCATCCCCCAAAAATTTCTATGGAACATGCATATGTATAAGAAGAGCACAAGTAGTATCCATAAGATGGCGATTCTTCCGCTCAGCAACACCATTCTGTTGAGGTGTGCGAGCACATGAAAGACGATGGTGAATGCCATGAGAACGAAGAAATTGATGGAGTTGATCCGACATATATTCCCCTCCACGATCAGATTGTAAAGTTTGGATATTATGATGGAATTGAGTAGAGACAGAAGAATAAAACTCACGAAACACAGAAAATAACTCAAAACGTTCTTTTATTAAGTAAACAAATGACATTCTTGTGAAATCATCGACAAAGAGAACGTAGTAACGATAACCAAAAGCTGACACAATAGGACTAGTTCCCCACACATCAGAATGGACCAAGGCAAATGGAGCAGTTGCTCGTTGAGAGACACTTAGTGGTAAAGAAACACGACTATGCTTTGCAAGCTGACCTGACTCACAATTTATTGTAGACACCGAACGAAAACGAGGAAATAATGACTGCAACATAGACAAAGAGGGATGGCCTAGACGATAGTGAATGTCTAAAACATCAATCTCTTTCACTAGTGCAGCTGAAATGGAAGTACCATCCAGCTCGTAGATCCCACCATTGACGCTTCCCTTACTGATAGTCTTCCGCGTCGAGAGATCTTGCAGAACACAATAATCAGGATAGAAAGTAACGGAGCAATTCAAATCCCTTGTGATACGACCAACAGACAACAAATTAAATGGCATGCCAGAAGTATATAAAACAGAAGATAATGATATCTCGTTGGAAGGTTGTGCAGCTCTGTGTCCCTGAACGGTCACGGATGACCCATTCGCAATAGTAATATGGCGTAACGGAGACGAGGACTTATATGCAGTAAGAATATCTCTATTACCCGTCATGTGAGCACCTGCACCAGAATCAATAATCCAATCAGCGGAAGGAAGAGCTGCACATGCTGAGGTAGAGGAATAATCAGATGATTGATGTAGTTTCGCAATAGAGGCAGATGTAGTTCCACTCCCTGAGGTTTGAAACTCCAAGTAGCGAGTATACTCCTTTGGACTCATTGTAATAACTTTCTGGTTCATAGGCACAATCTCAAATGTAACATGAGCAGGTGTGGTCCGTGAACCAGAAGCTGCCTGTACAGCTTGTAACTTTTGGGAATAGCTGCGAAGATGTCCAACAATACCACAGTAATTGCAAGTACGAGTCTCCCGACCACGACCAGCAATGCTACCACGACCTCTCTCTCGGTCACGTCCTCCGCCACCACGGCCACCTCCTCTATTCATATATAGAGCAGCAGCCTGTTCACCAACTTCTGAAGGGCTAGATCTAACTTCATCACGACTTTCGGTACGAAGAACACGGTGATGAACTTCTCCAAGAGAAGGTACTCGAGCATCTGAAAGAATTTGTGATCGAGCAGTATCAAACTGAGCTCCCAGTCCATTAAGATAGCAGGTGACCAGAAACTGATTTCGTTTTTCTTGAAAAGTAGCCCGATTAGATGTAAACGGAACTAACCGATCAAACTCATCAGCAAAGGATTTAAATTCCTCGTAATATCCGTTCAGAGGCCGATTAGCAGGAGCCGGCTTCAATAACCCACAAATGACATCATAAAGTCGCGAAAAATCATTCAGAGAGGAGTATAAATCTGCCAAAGCATCCCATAACTCCTTAACAGTATCAGTATTGCTAACAACAGTCTGAACAGAAATATCCATAGCATTCAACAATTGACTATAAATACGACAATCAACAGTGTACCATTCATCATAAGTTGGATCATCCTCCCTCGGAGGAAGCTGGGTAAGATGATGAGATAGCCGTTGTCCATGCAAATTCTTGAATACATTCTTCTTCCAAAGTGTGTATGTAGACATCCCGTCAAAACACGTTCGACGAGCTTAGATGAAGTAGATATAAAGGTTGGAGCTCGTGATCGCATCACATCAGCTTCAGTCACACCAGATCTATTCATGGTTAATCCAGTCTCACCGGATTTGGCAGCATCTATTTGATTGTTTGTATTACTCATGACGAATACTTAATCTAGAAACTAGATTAATCAGAAAATCACAAGCTCCACCGTTTCATGGAACTGATTAGATCTAATCAGACCTCGACATGTAAATCAAATCCGAATGGCTTAGGACATGTCCGGCCAAGCTGGCCGAGAACTCTGGGCCATGGCCGGCCAAGTTGGCCGCGAGCCTTGGGACGTGGCCGGCCAATCTGGCCGAGAGACCTGGGACGTGGCTGGTCAAGATGGCCGAGAGACTTAGGACGTAGCCGGCCAATCTGGCTGAGAGCCTAGGACGTAGCCAAGAAAGAGAGAAGCAATTGCTAGATGGTGGTGAGGGTGATGGCGCTGATGGTGGGTGTTGGATAGGGTTTAGGTTGGAGCGGCTAGGGTTGGCTCTGATACCATGTCTGAAGAAGAAGAAAAGAGGAGAATGATATGAATGAATCGTCTAACCCTCTAGGTTAGCATACTCTCATATTTATAATAAGAAAGATGGTACATAGTAATACGGTGGGTATTTCCACACATGATAATGAATAATAAAATAACTAATAAAATAACTCATAACAATTCTTTCTTGCACATAAAAGTGATGCAATCTCATACTTTGAAACATTTTCAAAGAAAGTTCAAAATGAAAAATGTTATTCTATTTCAAGCATCAAAACAGATCATGAAGGGGAATTTGAAAATCATTACTTTGCTTAATTTTGTGATCAAAATGGTTTTCAACATAATTTTTCATCTCCATACACTCCACAACAAAAATGGAGTTGTTGAAAAGGAGAATAAATCTTTATAAGAAATGGCACGAACTCTATTATTGAAAGCAAAACACCTTCATATTTTTGGGCAGAAACTGTGTCTATTGCTTGCTATATTATAAACCGAGTTTTTCTTAGACCATTGCTTGAGAAAACCCCCTATGAACTTTACAAAGGAAAGAAACCAAATATTTCATATTTCCATATTTTTGGATGTAAATGCTATATTCTTAATAACTCAAGTGATCGGCTAAGTAAGTTTGATGAAAGATCAGACGAATGAGTATTCTTGGGATATTCGACTTCAAGCAAAGCATATCGAGTCTTCAACAAGAATTCTTAAATAGTTGAAAAATCCATGAATGTGAAATTCGAGGATGAATACACTGCTCAGAAGATCATTACCATTAATGAAGTGTCAGATGATCAGAACTCATCATTTGAGAAATAGAATTTATCATCTGAGAATTAGAACTCATCAACTGAGGTTGAAAAAGCAACTGAATCTTCTCAGAACTTGAAAGATTAGCAACCAGCTGCAACTTCTGAAAATCCAAATGCTGAAGAATCAATCGAAGATGAGCTTGAAAAGTCAAAGAAAAACTGGAAATACAAATCCAGTCATCCTACAGATCAAGTCATTGGAAACATCAACGAAGGAATCAGAACCAGATCTAAACTAAGGAGCGCAATAAATGTATTTGCTTTGGTTTCTGAGTTTGAACCCAAAAGAATTGAAGAAGCTCTGCAAGATGAAAGCTGGATTGAAGCTATGCAACAAGAGCTACATCTATTCAAACTCAATGAAGTATGGGAATTGGGGCCAAGACCAAAGAATCATCTCATTATTGGAACCAAATGGGTATTCAGAAACAAACTGAATGATAAAGGCAAGGTAACCAGGAACAATGCAAGACTTGTTGATAAGGGGTACTCTCAAGAAGATGGAATCGACTATGATGAAACATATGCCCCAGTAGCAAGATTGGAATCCATCAGACTCTTACTCGCCTACGCTTGCTATCACGACTTCAAACTATATCAAATGGATGTCAAGAGTGCATTCCTGAATGGATATATCAAGGAGGAAGTCTATGTTGATCAACCTCCAGGTTTTGAAGATCCAAAATGTCCAGATCACATGTTCAAACTTCAAAAGGAACTCTATGGACTTAAGCAAGCTCCACGAGCGTGGTACGAAAGGTTAAGTAATTTCCTTATCAACTAAGGCTGTGAAAAAGATAAAATTGATACATCTTTATTTATCAAAAGGGAAGGTAACGAAATTTTACTCAATTCAAATTTATGTAGATGATATTATATTTGGTTCATCTAACAAAAATCTCTGTAAGGAATTCTCTCATATCATGCAGAATGAATTTGAGATGAGCATGATGGGAGAACTTACATTCTTCTTAGGACTGCAAGTCAATCAGACTAAACGGCACATTCATACATCAAGAGAAATATGCTCTTGAACTGGTAAAGAAGTTCAGTCAGGAAAATTGTAAGAAAATTGATTTGCCTATGTCTTCTTCATCCAAGCTAGACAAGGATGAACAGGGAAAACATGTTGATTAGAAGCTTTATAGAAGCATGATCGGTTCATTACTATATTTAACTGCTTCTAGACCTGACATCATTTTTAGTGTATGCATATGTGATAGATTTCAATCAGATCTGAAGGAATTACACCTTACTGCTATAAAAAAGATCATAAATACATAGAAACTTATCCTAGTTTTGGACTATGGTATCCTAAGACCTCAAATCTTATATTGCATGGATATTCATATGCTGATATTACAGGTTGTAAATTAGACAAAAAAAAGTTCTTCATGAACATGTCAACTTCTCGGATCAATGTTGGTGTCCTGGTTCTCCAAAAAGCATAACATCGTAGCTCTATTAATTGCAAAAGCTGAGTATGTTGCATTAGGAAGTTGCTGTGAACAAATCCTATGGATGAAGCAACAACTGAAGGACTTTGGTGTTCAATCTCACAATGTGGAAATCGAATATGACGACACCAGCGCAATCAATCTCACCAAGAATCCAGTTCTACACTCACGATCTAAGCATATTGAAATTAAGCATCATTTTATTCATGATCATATACATAATGGTGATATTGGCATACAATTTGTTGATTCAAAGCATCAATTAGCTGACATATTCACCAAGACACTTGATAAGAATACATTCGAATATATCATACAAGAATTAGGTATTACTATGATGCATGTTTAAGCTGCCAACTAGACAGGAAAATTTTGCTTCAGAGCTTAAAGTGATACATGGAAGAAGCAAAAGATGCCAAAGCTTCATCTGAAGAAACTTTATAACTACAAGAAACTCAGAGTTTAAAGCATCATCTGAAGATGACATCTTATGAGTAGAGAATGACTAAATGTTTGATCATTCAAATTTTTGGCGTGTAAGTAGTTATATTTCTAGCAACAAATAAGGTACGCATCTTCACAATCTTTTTAAATATTATTGTGTTGATGGTGTGACAGTTGATTGAATTAATACTTGCTCTTTAAAAAGTTTCAACTCTGTTTGGAAAACGATTTTCTAATTTTTCTTCTTCTAGAATTTCAACCGTCTAAAAGCAGTTTCTAAAAAGTATTAAGACAAGAACTTGAAATGAACCGTCACCTTCTTCCTCGATCCTGCAAGAACAACTCCCACCCAAACTGAGCTCTTCCTCTCCGATTACTTTCTGTCGATCCAAAATTCAAACTCATTTCTTCAAAATCCTTTACCAAATGGCCTTGCAAGATTACTATTTGACAAGAAACTCTTTTGAAGAGTCCAAACATACGGTGGTCTTGCCAGACTTGTTCTGTCTAGGGACAACGAAGAAACATGTGTTCTGTAGTTTCTACTTCTGAGTTACATAGAGAGCATAAAGGCTGGTTAATGATGTTTCTCTTGACAAGATTTGCTTTTGTGGGTAAAGCAGTCTGGCAAACATTCCATAGAAAAAAGCGAATTTTTGGGGGGTAATTAGCTTTCCAGATGCTGTTCCATAATCTGCGAGAAGGTTGGAAGGAGGCTGAAGCTTGGTCTGTAGAGAGTGCTTTGTCTCTAGTAACATTATATCCACTCTTTATTGTATATTTTCCGGATTGTTTCGCAGTCCAAATTAGCTTATCCTTCCGGAGAGGCAAGGAAAGAGGGATAGACATAATTTCATCAACTAGATCATCATCGTAGAGTCGTCTGAGTCGTGGTTCATTCCATTTAGCTTCATGGTCTAAAATAAGGTCTGCAACTTTTGAAGGTTCATGCTCATTTGCAGGACCACCTAGAATTCCCCTTTTCAGCCAATGATCGTTCCTGATATTGACCATTTCACCATTGCCAATGGACCATCTTACTGACTCTGTGATTGTTTCTCTTCCATAAAGGATGCTTTGCCAACCCCAAGATGGTCTGTGGCCTTTTTTTGCATGGAGGAAGGAGCTGTTAGGAAAATAAAGGCCTTTTAATATTCTGCTCCACAGTGAGCTCTGATTTTCAGATAGTCGCCACGCTTGCTTTCCTAACAGTGTCTTGTTGAAAGTCAAGAGATCTTTGAAACCCAGTCCCCCTTTGTCCTTTCTGACTTTCAGGGTTTCCCATTTTCTCCAGTGAATTCCTGTTCCAGACTCACTATTTTTCCACCAAAAGGATGCCGTTTTACTCTCCACTAATTTGCAAACCGACATGGGTATTTTAAAGATCGACATTGCATACTGGGGGATGGCCTGTACCACAGATTTAATAAGGATCTCCTTTCCTGCCTTTGATATAAGATTTTCTTTCCAACCTTCAAGCTTCATATTTACTCTCGCGTTAATCCAAGAGAACATCTGTTTTTTGGAAGCCCCCCAATCAGATGGTATCCCTAGATACTTACCTGTTTTCTCCATTACTGGGACTCTTAAAGCAGATGCCATATTTTCCTTTAGCTGGTATGGACAATTTGGACCCATAAACAAGCTAGACTTGTTAAAATTAATCTCTTGACTAGAAGCATAGCAGTATTGATTTAAGATTGCTGCTAAATTCTGAGCTTCAACTAGCTTACCATCCATGAAAAAGATAGAATCGTCAGCAAAGAGAAAATGAGATCGAGTTGGACAGCTCCTTTTCAGCTTTAGGCCTCTAATAGTACCATCATTCACAGCCTTTCTCATTAGCATAGACAGAGTATTTGACATAAGGATGAAGAGGTATGGTGAAATGGGGTCTCCTTGTCGAATACCTCTTGATGGTTTGAAAAAGGGTAGAGGTTCTTCGTTAAGTTTAACACTAAAGGTTACTGAGGTAACACATGTCATAACTCTGTCAATCCAAAAGGAACAGAAACCCATATTCCGTAGGCAAGCTTCTAGGAAGTCCCATTCCACCCTATCGTAAGCTTTTCTCATGTCAAGTTTGAGTACGCCTTGAAATCTTTCCTTCCTTTTCCTGGTTCTCATCTGATGTAAAACTTCCTGAACCACCAAAATATTGCCTTGTATTTGTCTTCCCCCCACAAAAGCACTTTGTTCTTCAGCAATCAGGTCGGGCAGCCACTTTTTGAGTCTATTCTCTAAAATTTTGGAGATGATTTTATAGGCAAAATTACACAAACTGATTGGCCTGAACTGGTCGAGTCTTTCTGGATTTTTTACTTTAGGAATTAAAGTTATATGGGTTCTGTTCAAGTCCGGATGCATAATACCAGTCTCAAAAAAGTCTCTGATATCCTCGAAAAGACCCATTTTGATGTTGTCCCAGTTTTGTTGAAAGATGAGCCCATTCAGACCATCGGGATCTGAGGCCTTTAAGGGACCCATTTCAAAAACTTCCTTTTGTACCTCTAATAAGGAGACAGGTACAGACAACCCAGCATTCATTTCATTGGAGACAATAGGGGGACATTGCAGTAACACTTGATGAAAGTTTCTAGCTCCACCAGAGCGATATAGCTCCTTGAAAAATTCCACTGTCATCTCTTTTAGTTGTAAAGGATATTTAATCCAAGTGTCTTGGTTCATCAGCTGTAACATAGAAATTCTATTCCTCTGCCGTCGTTGGATGGTAGAAGCATGGAAGAACCTTATATTTTTGTCACCCCATTTCAGCCAGTTAATCCTCGATCTAAGGCCCTAGAACATTTCTTCTCTTCTCCATAAAGTTTCAATTTGGTCTAGAATAGCCTTCTTTTTACTGGCAAATTGATTCAGGTTTTGAGTGTTTGTCAGGGTCTCTAGTTCCCCTTTCAATTTTTGGATAAGTTTCTGACTATTGGGGAAGCTCCTTTTACTCCACTTTTCCAGACTTTGTGAGACATTTTCAGTTTTTGAACCAACCCAGCACCTGTTATTTCTGCTTTTTCCCATGTTTCTTTAATAAAACCCCTGTATTCGTCACTTTCCATCCAGTAAGCCTCAAACCTGAAAAGTTTTTTCCTTTTAACTCTGTCAGCATATAGGGAAAGAACAATGGGGCTGTGGTCTGAGCCTATAGCAGGCAAAGCAAATGCTTCAGCTAGGGGGAAGGTTAATCTCCAATCCAAGTTACAAACTGCCCTGTCCAGCCTTTTCTTTACAAGATACCCCTCTTCTCTGTTATTAGACCACGTGAATGCACGACCTTTGCTTTCAAGATCCATCATTCCACAACTGTCCAGCAATTCTTTGAAAGTTTGCATTCGATAGTTGTTGTGGAAATTCTCTTTTATTTTGATTCTGACAAAACCTTCAAAAGATATTATTTAATGAAATGTGATGCAGAAAGAATGTGTAATCAGAAGGTCGAGTGATTCCAATTCTGTCGCGCTGACGAAGGGTCAGATGGAAGTGCTTCTGACGAAAGGTCAGATGGAGGTGCTTCTGACGAAGGGTCAGATGGAAGTGCTCCTGACTAAGGGTCAGATGGAAGTGCTTCTGACGAAGGGTCAGATGAAAGTGCTTCTGACGAAGGATCAGATGAAAACGCTTCTGACCGAGGGTCAGATGAAAGTACTCCTGACGATCCAAACAGCGACGGATGGACCAGATCAAATCTCCGTATTACCATTCCGTGCCAACTGATCAAATGTTTCTTAGACGAATGTGAAGAAAGATCAGTTTCTGCATTCTACAAATCACGAAGACCCACGTATGGCAGGTTTCCGATCAAGGCAAGTGATATTCAATTATCCTGATATCTCCTCTAATCAATTAAGGGACTTTCTATAATGGGATATCATCTTCTAAGGAATATATCCTCGAGAATCAACTCAAACATATCACACTTATGGAAGCTGGAGATTTAGTTGTATGGGCGACTAAATCAGAAGGGTTCAATGTCTTACCCAACGGTCTACATATCTTCTGAAGATACAGTCTCGTTCAATCACGATTGATGACGTCCAATCAAGGATTGAAGAGCGATCCCTTGGCTGGATTCCAACGGCTATTACGGAGGCAAGGGAGTATAAAAGAAGAATAATGTTTGACTAGAAGAGACGACGTGCGAACAACAATCCAAAGTGCAGGCATAAATTGAGTTTCATCTAAAGAGAGTATTCTGAGTATTCAAAATCCTTCACTGTGAAAATCTGTGTGAGAGGGAAACAAAACACTTGAGTGATTGTAATCCTCTTGATTCTTCATAGTGAAATCCAGCCAATCGGCTGTCATCGTGGGAGAGTGGACGTAGGCTTGAACTAAGCCGAACCACTATAAATATTGTGTGCAATATCATCTTCTCTAAACTCTTATCTTTGTGTTTAGATTTTCTGCACACTGCTATACTGCTTTTGTTCCTAATCGTACACTGAACTTTATTCATTCCGCAAGAAATTTCTATTAAGTTCAGAATCCCCTATTCACCCCCCCTCTAGGAGATATTGCTAGTTACATCAATTGGTATCAGAGCAGGTTACTCATTTTACGAAGTGTTTATCAACTTCAGAGTTAATGATCTACTATGTCTAGCAATCACTCTTCAGGAACAAGCGATTCGCACTTTGCCAACAAGCCTCCATACTTTGATGGAAAGGATTACAATATGTGGAGTAACAAGATGAAGTGGTTCTTCAAAGCCTATGATGATCTGATGTGGGATGTCGTTACAAATGGAATAGTTCCTGCAAATACTACAAATCCAACCTCTGCTGACGGAGTAAATATTGTCACAACAATGACTGATGCTGAAAAGGCTAAAAGAAAAGGCCTTGATTCTAAAGCTGCCAACGCTCTTTTTTGTGCCTTATCTACTCCTCTTTATAATCGTGTCTCAGAGGAAGAATCATCTAAGGCAATATGGGATAGACTTCATGTTACCTTTCAAGGAACAAATCGTGTGAAAGAAACAAAGCTCAGTATTTTATTGAGTGACTATGAAGCCTGATGAATCTATTGCAGATATGATAGACAGGTCTCAAACTTTGGCAAGTGGACTTGCAAGACAAGGTGCACCTATTGCTGAACCAATGCAAGTCAGGAAGATACTACGTGGACTCACAGATGATTGGAATTACATCAAGCCATCAATTCAAGAATGCCAAACAATTAGACCACTCTCGGTGGATGAGCTAGTCGGCACTTTGCAATCCTATGAAACAGAACGAGCAAACAAAAAGGGAGATCAGAAAGGTAAAAAATATATTGCCTTAAAAAGTCAAATTAATCAATGTTTTTCTGACAGAGATGATGAAGATGAGGATGATGAAGAATTAGCCCTCAAGGTCAAGAAATTTAGGAAGATGGCTCGGAAAGGCAGAAACATCAAAGGAAAGAAACCTTGGAAGAAGAGTGAGGTAAAAATATCAAGCAACGACTCACAAGATAGCAAAGATGTGATTTGCTTCCACTGTAAGAAAGCAGGACATATCAAACCGAACTGCCCAATTTTAAAGAAGGACAAACTCAAGTATGAGAAGTACAAGAAGGCTCTAAAGGCAGAAACTTTGAGTGATTCTGATGAAAGCGAGAATGATTAAGCAAATATTTGTCTCATGGCCGAATCAGACTCAAGTTCAGATTCAGAAACTGAGGTATGTTCATCTGAACTCTCTAATGAAGTTGTTGAATATATTGATGAATTGTGTAGAAACTACAAAGAAGCTCTTGAGAAGGTTTCTTATTTGAAAAAGGAAAATACTTCTTTAAAACAATAGAATTTGTCCCAAGAAGAAAAAATTAGTTTTCTACAACAAGAGTTTCACCAGATGAAAGAAAATCATGATTCAGTTTCAAAAGAAAATGCTTCCTTGAAAGAAAAAATTTCTACTATATCAAAAAGGTTTTCACAAAGCTCAGAAACTCTGAATAGCATTATATCAAAACAAATACCCTTCAATGATCGATCTGGGTTAGGTTTTAAAAAGGAAAGTAGCCAAAGAAATGTCTTTAAAACTGAATTTCGAAAACAAACGTTTTCCAATTACAAGCATCATTTTTTAAGCATTTTACTAGATCCTACATTCGACAACCTTGTGTGAATTGTGGTGATCCTAGCCATAATAAGGATTACTGCAAGAAAATTTGGAGACCTATTAAAAGGTCAAAATATACTAATACAGAAGGACCCAAGAAAACATGGGTACCAAAGAAACAGTAAGCTGGTTATCTATTGCAGGTACCAAAGAGAAGGAAGAACAAGTGGTTTCTGGATAGTGGTTGTTCAAGTCACATGACTGGAAATCCAGATGTGTTTATATCCCTCTCAGATTGCGATGGAAGAAGTGTGTCGTTTGGAGGAAGGAACAAGGGTAAAGTGATTGGGAAAGGAAATGTAAAGATTGGAAATCTGACCGTTAAAGATGTCTCTCTAGTTAAAGGATTGAACTATAACTTGATTTATGTAAGCCAACTCTGTGACTCTGGATATGATATTCGATTCCAAGATCTAAAATGCACAGGTGTAAGCAAGGATAAGAAACAATCCTTCACGGGACGAAGGCATGGGAACATTTATCTTTTAGATATTAATGCTGACTGTGAACATGCAAAATGTCTTATTTCTTTTAAGGATGAAACTGATCTTTGGCACAGAAAGTTAGGTCATATTAGTGTAAAACATATTTCAAAGCTTTCCAAGAAGGGACTTGCTCGAGGACTACCTCAAACTAAATTTGAGAAAAGTGGACTATGTCATGCATGCACACTGGGTAAGCAGGTAAGAAGTTCTTTTAAGTCCTTAAATCAAGTTTCCACTAAGCGTTGTCTGCAGCTACTTCATATGGACATCTTCGGACCTAATAGAACTCTAAGCATTGGAGGTAAGAAATATTGCCTCGTCATAGTTGATGACTTCTCTAGATTTACATGGGTTTCATTTCTTGCTCACAAAAACGAAGCTTTCATATCCTTTTCAAAACTTGCTAAAAGAATTCAAAATGAAAAGGGTTACACTATTTCCAGTTTGAGAACGGATCATGGGGGAGAATTTGAAAATCAAAATTTCTCAGATTTTTGCACTAATTTCGGAATTCAGCATAACTTCTCTGCACCTTATACTCCACAACAAAATGGGGTAGTAGAAAGGAAAAACAGATCGTTGCAAGAAATGGCCAGAACTCTTCTTATTGAAAGTAAAATTGCCTCTAACTTTTGGGCTGAGGCCGTTTCAACAGCATGTTATATCTTAAATCGAATTTCCCTCAGACCTTTTTCTGAGAAAACTCCCTATGAATTTTTCAAAGAAAGAAAGCCTGATGTTGCATACCTTCATGTATTCGGTTGCAAATGCTTTATTCTAAAGAATGCTAATGATCGAGTTGGAAAGTTTGATGAAAGATCAGATGAAGGAATTTTCTTGGGATATTCAACAACAAGCAAAGCCTACAGAGTTTACAACAAGAACACTCGCATTATTGAGGAATCAGTGAACATCAAGTTCGATGAAAGCAACCAGGATGATGAACCTGAATCCATTCAAATGCATACACTTCATCAAGTCACGAACTCACAAGCAGAATCAGATGTGAATACGAGTTCGGAGAATGCTCAGAAGGAAACTTCCTCTGAAGAAAGACCAGAAGATGATCAGAATGAATCCACAATATCCTCAAATGATGGCCTTGACAAAAACTGGAAGCATAAGTCAAGTCATCCAAAAGAACTTATCATAGGCAGCATAAATGATGGTGTAAAAACAAGATCCAAGTTCAAGCAAGCAATGAGCAACATCGCCTTGGTATCTGAATTAGAGCCAAAAAGGATTGAAGATGCATTAGCAGATGAAAACTGGATAAATACAATGTAGGAAGAGCTACATCAGTTCAAAGTCAACAATGTCTGGGAACTAGTCAGTCGTCCCAGAAATCGTCCAGTAATTGGAATAAAATGGGTATTCAGAAACAAACTTGATGACAAAGGAAAAGTTGTGAGAAACAAAGCAAGACTTGTAGCAAAAGGATATTCTCAGGAAGAAGGAATAGACTATGATGAAACCTACGCACCGATTGCCAGGTTAGAAGCCATTAGGCTACTTCTTGCTTATGCTTGTTACAATGACTTCAAACTTTTTCAGATGGACGTGAAAAGTGCCTTCCTAAACGGCTACATCAAAGAAGAGGTATATGTTGAACAACCTCCTGGCTTCGAAGAACCTAAAGAAAAGGATATGGTCTATGTCTTAAAAAAGGCACTCTATGGATTAAAACAAGCACCCCACGCCTGGTATGAAAGGTTAAGTAACTTTTTATCTCAACACAGCTTCACTAAAGGTAATGTAGATACCACTCTTTTTATTCAAAGAAAAGGTAAGGATATCCTTTTAGTTCAAATTTATGTTGATGATATTATATTCGGCTCTTCTAATGAACTTCTTTGCAAGAAATTCTCTAAAACAATGCAGGATGAATTTGAGATGAGTATGATGGGAGAATTACGGTTCTTTCTTGGTCTTCAAATTCATCAATCTCAAAAAGGAACCTTCATATTTCAAGAGAAGTATGCATTGGAAATAGTGAAGAAGTTTGGTCGGGAGAATGGCAAGAAGACAGAAACTCCTATGTCTCACTCTTCCAAATTAGATAAGAATGAAGATGGAAAAGAAGTCGATCCTAAACTATATTGGAGTATGATCGGATCATTACTCTATCTCACAGCTTCAAGACCCGACATACTATATAGTGTCTGCTTATGTGCAAGATTTCAGTCAAGTCCAAGAGAATCACACCTATCAGCAGTCAAGAGAATAATCAAATACATAGGGACTTATCCCAACTATGGTTTGTGGTATTCTAAATCTTCTGATTTTACACTAAAGGGTTATTCAGATGCCAAGCCCAAGGAACTATTCTTGACCAAAAAATAATTTTTCACATTTTTCATATTTTTTAGTATTTTTGGAAAATAGAAAAAAACACTTAAAAAATCAAGAAAAATAGCATTTGAGGTCACAAAAATATGGAAAAATATCCAATATGTTTCCTTTTAATCCCTTTTATTTTTGACCTCTCAAAAAAATCAAAATCAGATTCAATTTTAGGTGTTCCTTCGTAACCCGTACTATTGAATTTGAAGAAAAAATAACAATTGAGTCTTTTAATTTGCAATTTTGGCATTTTTTAAGATCTTGACATTCAATCTAACTATCCCCTATTTCAATTTAGCCCAATTGTTTGTGCAATTTGCTCAATCGCACGGATTTGACAAAATTACATACTAAAATTGCATTTTAGTCCTTGAAATTGAGCATAATTGAAATTACTTTCAATTTAAGGGCTATCATTGCAAATTAAACATGCTACCCAATGGATTTCACCATTTTAAATCAATTGGAACAGGTGGTTTGACTCAATTTGATCATTTGCACCCTCAATTACACGATCCCCAATTCCCAATTAAATAAAAATTTGGGGATTTTGTAGAAATTGATGAAAACTTTTGGGCAAAACCACATTTCTAGATAGAATTCATGCCCTAGATTCGATTATAAGGTTCAATTGCAAAATTTTTCCATTAATTTGGGCTTAATTTGAAAAGTCCTATTCGGGACCGGTTCAGACCGGTCAGACCGGTCGAACCGGTCCGCTACAGTGTCTTCGTCTTCATCTAACCTGCGCACAAATGAACAGTGCAAGGTTGAATTTCAACAGGGGAATTGACCAAGCAATCGGCGGCAATTAAAAAAGAACTAGTGGGGGTTCCATTCGCCACAACATTCCCCGTCGATTGATACCAAGAGCATGACCAATGGCCGCCGGAGCAGGGAGCAATCGGCCAGTCAAACCTTCGGACCTGCAAAAGTCAACAAAGGCAAAAATAGCTCAAATCCTTGCCAAATTCGTGCGAAATGAAGCTCACCGCGGAACCAAAAGGAACTGAGCGAAATGCCCATCTTCCCCGACTTCGTTTTGACCCAATTGCACGTGACTACACGTGCCAAACCGAGTCAGTTGGAGATCCACCGTTCAGCGCCGAAAATCGAACAAGCTATATAAGCTAACAGGCCTTCGCGAAGAGAGGGGACAGTTAGTTCAGTTAGAGCAAGGAGTACATAATCGCGCGAGAGAGAGAGAACGCAAAGGAGAGCTCGTTCTCCGACCCCTGTCGTCGAGAATTGGAGCTCGAATTACAGGGCACCGGTTGGGCTGTTTCCGGCTGAACCACAGCCAAAGAAGGCTTTCTGAAGCTTGACCAGAGCGCCAGGAAGCTAACGCAGTCGGCCGCGCACAAGGAATCTGCGAGAACAGGTGAGTCACAGTCTCGAGTCTTCCTTCAAGCTCTCATGGCGATTCACGTGTTTCTTGATCATTCATGCAATTAATGTGTGCGTTTCGTTCCCCTAACATCACTGACCATGTTCGCATCTTCATTTTGCATCGATTTTGCTCACATACCCCGAATCGAGTCTTCCGATTTAGCCTCCATAGCCGATTCTTGCCCAGCCAAATCTGGGCCGAGCGAGCTCGATCGGAGCTCGAGGTAAGTTCCCTAAACATTGAATGATGCTTCACTGTTAATGAATTGGTTTAATACACCATGAATTGCCTGATTAGAGTACATGAGTGTATACTGGTTCTTGTTCGAACGCGTTTGATTCTGTGAATGGATTCGTGAAATCTTGAGATATGTTAAAATAGAAGCGATTTCGAGTTGATTGGCGCTGGTTTCGCACGATTCCATTAAAGTTTCACCGTTGGATCGACGTCGGAGTGCTTCAGCCGTCCATTTCGCCGGGGTCGAAAGGTTGAAGACGATGCTGACTTGGCAGGTGTTGACACCTGATTTTTGATCAGTCTTTCATAGTTTATTTTTTAAAAATTCATAAAAAAATCTATAAAAAGTTAAAAAAATTAAAAAATCATCTTTGGTAGCCTTGACCAAGTTAAATGAACCATTTTTGATAAAAAAAAATAATTTGTCATATTTTTTAATATTTTCCAAAAATAGAAAAATACATGAAAAATGAAGAAAAATAGCGTTCGATGTCGTAAAAATATAGAAAATAGTCAATATTTTTATTTTAATTTCCTTTTCATTTTGAACTCATAAATAGTCAAAATTCAACTTCAATTGCATGTGTTTCTTCACGACGCATAGAATTGAATTTGGCAAAAAAATGTCATTCGAGTATTTTAATTTGTAAATTTCTACATATTTTTTAGTCTTGATGTCCAATTAGATCGACCACCATCTACAATAAATTCCCCTTGCTGAATATTTTCGTTTTTGTTTCACATGATTTCATGGTGTAAAACGCCGAGTGGATCCCCAAATATAATCGGGTCGGCTCGTCCAAGACCAAACCAGGGCACGGCGAACCCCATGTGAGTACTCTCGAACTCATTCGATGCTTCCTAATGCTTTTCTTAGGTTAGATCGTGTGTAGAATGGCTAGGACAGCTAAATCATTCTTGAGCTGTGATTGATAAATAGGGCCTTACTAGGAATGCCAAGTGATTTATTTGCATATCTAGATTCCTTGAGTTGCGCATTTTATTACTGATTGTGATTGCTAGGATAATCACTCCTATCTGCATGAATTTCTAGATTTATGGTTCATACCTTACTCATCCGCATGAATCTCAGGCTAGAAAATTCAGTCAACTTAGGTACCGAAAGGGCGTCAACTCTGACAGTTGGTGTAACTAAGTCCCCGAAACCATTTCTCTGGTTCTCGCAGAATTGAATAGAAACTCTCAACTATTCGATTGGGTGGTCCAATCACACCCTAAAAAAATGATTGGTGGCGACTCCATGGCATGCACACTTAGCACATGTCACTAGACTACACTGAAAGTCGATCACGCATACCTCCGTTGCGATTTGGGTAATGGGCCTTGGGAGAGGCCCGCGTCCGACCAGACAGGACGGCCCATTAGCCCTCGAGAGCTCGACAACCTCAAGAGGGTCGCGACAGCAGGTCAACGAGTCAAAGCGCTTAGGTGGCGATCGACCATTGGTCCACGCGTCAGTCCAGTCAGCTCGGCCGTTGGAGGTTGTTATTCGAATAGGTAGATCCAACGGCTGAGATTTTTTGAGCCCAACAAATATTGTCCGTCCGATTAGAAATTAGGATAATGAAAAAATGATTTTAAATCGGAAATAAAAAATGATGGAAACGGCGCCGTGTGGGTTAGTTAGGAGGCGACGTCGTTTAGGTTAGTGGGATCGGACGGTCCAGATCAAGTCCCATGTTCCAATCGCAGCCGTAGGTTCAAGTAATTAGATCGGACGACCCTGGTCAAGTCTTCAATCAATCTGAACCATAGGATTTGGTAAGTCAATCCAAAGATCGTGGGTCAGCCACGTGGCCCATTAAGGACCGTCAGATCAGTGCCAAATAACCTGAAAATCAGAAATGTATTAAACGGCGTCGTTTCGACCAAGGATTTCGCGGGTCCGGGCCTGGGCCGTGTTCCGGCCCGAGTGGGTCGGGCCGACCCGGTCCGAATCACATTTTTTTTATTATTAAAAAATCAATAAAAAAATAATAATAAAATCAGAAAAATCTTAGAAAATCCAAAAAATGCTAGAAAATTCCAGAAAATTCCAAAACAAATGTGGAAAATTTGTGGAAAAATCCTAGACATTCCAGAAATCCCCAAAAATCGAGGGTTGACCACAGACAACTGGTCAACCCTATTTTTGGGGTTTCTTATCCAATTTTCCGAGACTTGACGACATTACCCTTTAGGGGTAAGTCGCCTCTGTTGTGCAAGCTAGATAAGGCCGATAATGCCAAGGTGAGAATTAGGGTCGATTAGACGACCAATTCTTAGGTTCGGGTTTTCGAGTCCCGCCTCTTTTCTCAAAATGACGATTTTGCCCTTTAATGGGAAAATCGTCTTTCTTGTCTCAATCGAGTTCTGAAAATTGCTTGAAGTTAGGGTTTGGGTCAGGTGGACGACCAACCCTAATATTTAAGATTTTCAGTTCTCATCTTTGTCCAAAATGACGACTTTACCCCTCCAAGGGTAAAATCATTTTTAAATACCAGAAAAATCCTGGAAATTCAAGAAAAATAGGAAATTGATTGGATTGATGGCCAATCCTATTTCCTCTGTCTTTTGACTTCCCAATTCATCTAAAATGACAAATTTTCCCTTTTCGAGGTGAATTGTCCCCGAATTATTCAAAATTACGATTCTGCCCCTCATGGGCGAATCATGTCCAAATCACTCCTAAGCCTTGATTGATATTTCTCTAGGCTAATAGGGCCTCATTAGGGATGCCATGCTGATTTCATGTGTTTTATCCGCATGTACTGGATCCTTGATTTGCGTACTTATTTCTATTGATTGTGAGTGATAGGGTAGTATTTCCCATCTGCATGAACTCCTAGATTTAGGATCTATATCTCACTCATCTGCATGAAATCCTAGGATCAGATAAACCATTCAGCTTAGGTACCGAAAGGGCGTCAACTCTGACAGTTGGCGTAACTAAGTCCCCGAACCCACTTCTCTGGTTTCCGCAGAATCGAATAAACCACTCCCAACTATTCGATAGGGTTTCCGATCGTACCCTCCACGAAACGATTGGTGGCGACTCCTTGGCATGTACACTCATCACATGTCATCAGACCACACTGAAGGTCGATCACGTATATCCAGCAGTTGCGATTTGGGTAATGGACCTTGGGAGAGGCCCGCGTCCGATCCAGCCAGCGATCGGGCGGCCCATTAGCCCGCTCCCGCCTCCGAGCTCGGGAGAGGGTCGCGACAGACTGGTGACTCCGCTGGGGACTATTCTAAAGCCAGAATCTCTGGTTACGAATTCCAGAGGACTTGAGCCGATTAAAAAGTTGTTTGGTTTATCTGACATTGTTTTCTGCAGATGCTCTCGAAGGTGAGGTACGTACACTAACCATTGTGTTAAATGTTTTTGCAGATTGGAGAAATAAGGGGTGGAGTGATTGTTGACATTTTTCCTGTAGGTTGGAGTTGGGAATGTATGTTTACTTTATGCATTTACTGAAGCGGTGTTTGATACAAACTGATGTGCATGACTTTGCATTGTGATGATCACGACACATCGCACACACTGGCGGTCAAACCCCGACTGCAACCACCCTTAGGTTACCTTAGATAGGGAAAGGATGCGAAAAGGATCTTGTGTTTGATGGCACTTGAGACTTTCGTATTCGTTCCCGCCTACCATCTGCATTGGCGATATCTAGCCCTCTTGGGTAGGTACCCTTGGGGAGGAATCTGCCTCGTGTGGATCGTGGGAGCTTGAGTCGTAGGTTCCTCACCTGACTTTCGGTTTTCTTTTTTAGAGTATACCCACTTGTCGCATGCGCATGTCCATGGATGGTTGGTATACCTAAAACCACCCATTGATACATGGGGCATTCCACGTCCCCCAAAGTGTGGTTGGTAAGACATTTATCTCTAAACGTACTTTATTTCCTGCTTCATGATATGACTCATACATTGCATACATCCATATGCATTCGCATCATGAAGATTACTCGGGTGACTAATGAGAACAACAATGATTATGGGGTAGGATGTCGCTGTTCCCTAAGAGCTCGACGGAGTTGGTGACCTTCGAGTACTTGAGAAAAGTTACTCGCCCCGGACCAAACACGAGGCTACACTTTACTAGATTCATGTATGGTCGGGAACTGACTAGACGTAAGCTAGGATATGCGGAGGACTGTCAAACCTGCTACTACGCTGATAATCTCAGATTCAAGCGACAATCAGACGAAATGATGAAGGATTATCTGGAGATGAAGAGACAACGTCGCAACCAGCTGGCTAGGGAAGCGTACGCTCGCAGGAAGGCTGAATTGCTGGCCAAAGAGAACATACACATGATTACTTCTTGGGGTAGGAAGAGACGCCCTGCGATCAAGACCAAGCCAAGGCGTATCACGATCAAGAAAGTAGAACCCGAGAAGGCTTCCGAAGTCATCCTACCCTGGACTAGAAAGTGGCCGGAGGAACTACAACCTCTCGACCAAACCACTGAAGATAACTCCCCTACCCTAGATTAAAGGAGAATTTCTGACTGACTGTCATTTGGGTAGACTTCTGAAGGAAGAGTGATCTAGACCCTCACGTTCCATTGTCTTTTATGGCTTTCTTGTTTGAAAAACCTTTCTTTACCGTTTTCTATTAGACATCTTGACTGTAATAAGAGTACATCCCACTTTGCTCCTTTGATGTGTTGACCAATGGAACGTGACATTGCTGTTCCCTTTAGTCACTGAGTAAACCTGACTAAATTGCATAATTCACTTCCCTGAAATGCAAATTAGGCTTTGAGTCAGGCTTTCAAGACCTGAAAAAGGGTCCTAATCTCCATTTCTTCAAATTGAACTATGCAATCAAGTTAGCTCATGCATGCTTCATGACATCTGCATATTCATACATTTAAAGTAATTTCTGGCGATTGACCTTTTAAAATCATTTGCATATTTTAGACTTGATGGGAAAGAATGATATTCAAGTGTTCAAGATCCCCCGAGCTGAACTCCAATCATGGTGGGATGGCATGGGCGAAGCCAGCCAGAAGTATGCGGAGTCACGACTAGGATACCTACTGGACCTACTGAAGATTGAGTGTCCACCTGCCTTTATTCAAGCCATGGCGCTCTACTGGGATCCTACCACCGCTACATTTTGCATGGAAGGATTAGAGATCACTCCCACTATCGAGGAATACAGCGCTGTCATCGGAGTTGAATTCACCCCTACGCTCGTCCGACCCCCTATAGGACTTGAACCCCTAAGTCAGGTGGCTGAATTCCTTGACACAAACCTAAATGAAGTCAAAGTAGATGTGAAAAGCAATTCTGGAAGAGTTTCCCTCTCTTTCCTTATTGACCGATTTTCCCGCCTTCCTGCTTCTAAAGGAACCAAATCTGGTAGAGCCTTTATCTTGGCATTCTTTAGCTTTGTGCTATTCCCAATCTCAACTGTCACCTTCGACCCTATCATGGCTATAGTAGCTAGGCAAGTCTGTTGTGGGTGGGATTACTCAAACATCCTCCTTGCCGAAACCTTCCTCTCCCTAAATCGTTTCAAGATAAACAAAAAGGGAATCTTTAGAGCTTCTAGTGACCTTCTATATCTATGGTTCACGTCCCATATCAGACAATTCCACATCCGCATGGGTTTCACTGAAATCAGCCCTAATGCACACCCTCTTAAAACATTTGCTAGAACCCATACACGTGTTCCTAAGTTCAACTTCATAGAGTGGAAGAACTTCTTCAAAGTCCTAAAACCCGAACAACTCCGATGGCGGCTAAGGTTACCGACGCTGAGCAAGGTCAGATTGACCTGCGATGACGGAAGCCCAGTCCCCTTGCTAGGATTCACGGGCGCAACTACATACTATCCAAGGAGGGTGATTCGACAGTTTGGAGCACTTTAGGAGATCCCTTCTTCACCGCGACCTGGTGTCTTTTCCTTTGACTTACCAAGCCAGACCCTCACGGAGGAGGAGAAGAAACAATTTGAAGCCAAGGTGGCATCCATCATACACTCCTTGAAGAATTCCCAGGCTGAAGAAATAAGTTGGCCAGAAGACATGACTCGAGAAGAAAACATTCATAGAGCCACCACAGAATACATTCAACATTTCAAAGCGATCCGACGAAGCCTTGTCGAGCCCTACATACCTGAATACATCGTGCCGTACGTACCTGGAATAGAGCCCTACATACCCGAAGACATGGGACCACTGTCATGTTCAGAAGACGAGGAGCCCCAAGCTGAAGAGGGGAATCTATACTGGAATGATGAGGATACCTTAGGCTTCAAACGTCCTAGACTTGAATAGACTATTCTGTCAAGTGTAAAATAAGCAAGCATTGTGATGCCTTCTCATACATTCTCATTTCTGTGGAATACTATCTTGGACACATGAGTATGAATGTGAACATGTTTTGCAAATGCATAAAAACTATCGTCAGAAATTACGCTTCTTTTAATTCCATGAGTTCTTGTCGGGAAATGATTAAAAGAACTACTTACATGAGGCTAAGGCTCACAAAGTAGCTCTTTTTCTCATCTACTGACAAGAAGCATGCAACTAAAAGAATTAGCTGCTCCCTTTTGCTAAAATGAAAGAAGTACTCACTCGAAATCTTTTTACAGGTACGCTTTCATCACGGAATTTCCCACACATCGCTTCCGAACTCGCCTTAAGACAAGAATGGAGCAGCAAGAGTTGACTCCGCGCGTGGGAATGTTAGAATCCCAAATGACAGCCCTGGCTACTATGATGGCCGACATCAAGGCGATGTTGGAAGTCACCCAAGCTAAACAAACGACGACTCACAACCAGAACAACGCTGGTACTTCTTTCGTACCCGATACGGCAGATAAAGATTTGACAAGAGATACACAGCGTACAGAGGAAGACGTTCATGAACAAAATAGTCGAGCACAACAAAAAGCCTCGCCTGTTGTCATCAACCTTGAAAAGGAGGAGAAGGAAAAACAAACCATGAAGACAGAGGCAGAGGCTAAGAGATTGGCCAAGATCGAAGAATGCCTGAGCAGCCAAGGCTATGAGCTAGCCCGCTTCGACAAAATATCTCCTTTTGCTAAAATAGAGACTCATTCTGACTACAGAGAGCCAGAGTTCGTGAGGAAATACAATGGGACAGGCTGTCCCCGTGCCCACCTCAAGTATTACTTGCGCAAGATGGCGCACTATTCGGACTACATCCCACTGTTAATGAACACATTCCAAGAGAGTTTGGCTGGCGCCGCTCTGGCTTGGTTTATTGAGCTAGATTTAGAGGATTATGATGAATGGGAGGACCTTGCAGAGGATTTCCTCAGACAATACAAGTTCAACACAGCTACAGCCCCAACAAGAGAGGACCTTCTGCGAACTTCGAAAGCAAGGGGTGAATTAATCAGGACATATGCCCAGAGGTGGCGAGCCTTGGCTACTCAAGTGAAGCCGTCAATCCCGGAAGAGGAACTAATCGATTTATTCCTGAAAGCACTCCCCTACGAGTACTTTGACAGACTGAACACTTCTGGATGTCAGACATTCGCACACCTGATTAAGGTTGCTGAGAGGCTGGAATGGGCCTTGAGAGAAAGAAGGCCTCAGGAAGCTCCTACTATGAAGCAGTATCCTCTGAGAAAGGAGAGAGAAGCCGGACTGGATATAGCATTTATACCAGATCCCCACAAGTTAAAGCCATTTGGCAATTCTAATCAGGCCAAAGGCGGATCATCCTGGTCAGCGCCAAAGGTACAAGAGCCTAGAAGAAAGCAATCCCAGAGACAATTCTCTCAGCTCCCGGGACCTTTATCCAAGCTACTCCCGATGCTGTTAGAGCAACACTTGGTGGCAAAAGAACCACCTAGGGCAAACCCTGCAAGGTATCCTGGCTTTGATGAGAGCCAGACCTGTGCCTACCATATGGGCGAAAGAGGGCATAATGTGGATAACTGCTATATCCTAAAACTGAAAGTGCAAGCCCTAATTGATAGTCAGATTTTGAAATTTGACAATGCAGCCTCAAATGTACAAGAAAATCCGTTGCCAGATCATCAAGCAGTAGGGGCAATATTCACTGAAGAAGAGGAGGATTACCTTAAACTGAAGGTAGATATGCCTAAGCTGGACACCCTGCTAACAATCGCTTCATCATACCCAAAAGAAGGGGAGATATCAACCGACCAAAAGAAGTTGTGTATCGACAAGATGAAGAGCTTGGGGATAGTGTCCGATATTACTGATGAAGAATTTGAAGGGATCGAAGCATCTCTATCTTTGAAAAAAACCACTTCTTGATCACAGCTGGGCAGAGTAATACCTGTGGTACCTCACATGAGAACTTGGTAAGCAGCCTGGGGCCAGCTACTCAGTCAGAGGAAGAATTCGAAGAGGACGAACTAGAAGCCAAGAGGCGAAGTCTAGCTGACCTTAAATTTATGGCTGATGCGCTTGAAAAGGGGGAAATTATAGACAATCTGGGTCAAGACTCTAGAGCATACAATTTCAAGGTGAAATATTCGGCCCCTCCC
This sequence comes from Rhodomyrtus psidioides, assembly GCA_021437785.1. Taxonomy (NCBI): domain Eukaryota; kingdom Viridiplantae; phylum Streptophyta; class Magnoliopsida; order Myrtales; family Myrtaceae; genus Rhodomyrtus; species Rhodomyrtus psidioides. The sequence continues at coordinate 11,073,464 of JAILYB010000003.1, read as the reverse complement.
AGCTTTTATCAGAAGATTGAAGACATCATACCGGACGGATGGGGAGGTATGGATGATCTCTCTCAACCAGAAACCTCAAACGGTATGGAAGAACTCGACAACGCCATATTGATGATCGAAGTAGCCACGGCCGTGGTGATCAGATTGCAAGAGCTGGATAGCCTGAGCAAGGTGGAAGATTGCCCAGTGAGGCCTGTCGTAATTCAATTGCCTCAAGAGGAAGAGAGCAACACGTCAGGACCAGAGATACCTCATCAGACAACTGTAACGATAAAAGTCCCCCCAGTAGAAGAGTATGATCCCAAAGCTGTTCATTGGGACTATGGGACCACACAAGTAGATGCAATAATGAGGTCTGGAAGATTTTATGCCCCCAGAGAGGGTGAATCCGAAAAAAGGGAGGTCTCAAAAGAAGATGCTGAAAAATTCATATCAATCGTCAAAACCAGCGAGTTTGAGGTGATAGAACAGCTGAGGAAGTTGCCCGCTCAGATATTCCTGTTAGACCTATTCATCAATTCAGATAAGCACAAGGACGCACTGCTGAAGGTACTCAACGAAGTACATGTCCCTGAAACAATCAATGAGGTACAACTAGGGGACTTTGTAGGAGCAATTCTCTTAAAAGATCAGTTGAGCTTCTCTGACGAGGACTTCCCCATGGAAGGAAGAGGGCACAACAAAGCTTTATACATCTCTGCCCAATGTAACGGCAAAAGAGTGGCACACGTATTGATCGATAATGGATCAGCCTTTAACATCTGTCCTTTGGCTACCATAAGGAGGCTGGGAATCAAGGAAGAGATGATCAAGACATCCAAGACAGCTGTGAGAGAATTCGATGGCATGAAGAAGACTGTAGAGGGTGAAATCGAGCTTGACGTACTCATCGGCCCAACTAAGTTCTCTATAAACTTTCAAGTAATGGATCTGCCCAGTGCATTTGGGTTCTTACTAGGAAGACCCTGGATCCATACAGCAGGAGCTGTCCCTTCGAGCTTGCACCAAAAAGTACGTTTCGTTGTAGATAGGAAGGTAATTACCGTACATGGGGAAGTCGACCTCCAGGCATACCAGAACAGTGCCATTCCCTATATTGAACCTGAAGAGAAAACAGAAGCAAGCTATCATTCCCTAGAGTTGGTAGCAACAGTTCATACCCCAGTAGGGTCGAAGTTGAGAACTCCTTACATCTCAGAAGCCAGTCTTCTACCAGCTAAGATGCTACTGGCATACGGGTTCAATCCTGAAAAAGGCCTAGGCAAACATAATCAGGGTATAAATACCCCACTACAGTTAAAGGCCAACCCGCATAGAAAAGGCTTGGGGTACCAAAAATATCCCATGAATGAATCTGTCCCGAAAGCAACAGGCAGAGGCCGAGGCAGAAACCTGGGACGCCGTGGAGGCGAAAACAGCCCGAATAACTCATTCATCGGTTCTCCAACCTGGAAGGGCAGGTCTCGAATGTTCAAGAATCCCTTAAATGCCTACTTCGACCAGAACTCCAAATGGCTATCTGAAGAGGATATCACTTCGCCGATGGAACCAGATCTGACAAACCCTTTTCTTGAAGATGACTCTGTGAATGTCATCGTGGAGTGGTTGGACAGTGAAGCCACTTCTTCTGTGTAAAGAGACTCTTCCTCTATCTTTAAATACTGCGTTTAGAACTTTCTGCATTGCATTGTATTTTCTTTCCTTGTTGTATGCATAGGAAAACGCCTTTGGATCCCCGGCCGTTGGTCCAAATAGCACATCTTGTAATACGGCCCATCTTGCATTCAATAAAACTACGCATGTTTTGTTAAGGACATATGGAACCACGAATCAGCCCGATGATGATAATGGTCTTCCATACAGAAGCTTGAGGCCTGATTTGCCATATGATTCCTAATCTTCAAAAAGATGTTCATGGGGCCGGGATATCCAATGACATGAGGATTAGTCCCCTTTGTACCTATACCTGTTTCAAAAACTTTTTCGAAAAGACTTTACATGATCATACATGTCATTTTTACTAAGCATAAACTAACCATACTCATGACATTTCAGGCATATCATCTCAAACATGCATACCAGGTTGTTGCAAAATTCGAATCCCTCCATTAACCACTCCTATAACATCGAGGAAGAGGAAGACGGTGATTATGCATCTATCCGAAGAGATTGGAACACCTTTGAAGAATCAAAGCCTCCTACCTCAGAAGAACCAGTCGCTATTAATTTGGGAGACACCGCGAACGTCAAAGAGGTCAAGATCGGCGGACACCTATCCCGTGATGAAAGGCTCGAGTTCACCAAGCTACTAAAAGAATATCAAGACATCTTCGCATGGTCTTACGCGGATATGCCAGGCCTTGATCCTAAGATTGTGGAACATGCATTGCCCACGGATCCGGGCATCAAACCTGTCAAACAAGGCAGTAGGCGGATGAAAGCCGAGTTAGAAGACAAGATTAAGGAAGAAGTCATGAAACTCCTTAGGGTAGGCTTCATTGAAGCTATCCCATATTCAGACTGGATTGCAAATATAGTACCCGTCATGAAGAAAGACGGAAAAGTTCGGATCTGCGTAGATTACCGAGATCTGAATAGAGCAAGCCCAAAAGATGATTTTCCACTCCCCCACATTGATGTATTGGTGGATAGTACGGCGGGTTATGAATTATTCTCATTCATAGATGGATTCTCGGGATACAACCAAATCTTCATGAAACAAGAAGACAAACCCAAGACTGCATTTACCACACCATGGGGGAATTTTTGCTACAAAGTCATGCCCTTTGGATTGAAAAACGCCGGGGCTACCTACCAGAAGGCTATGGTCACGTTATTCCATGACATGATCCACAAAGAGATTGAAGTATATGTTGATGACATGATCGCTAAATCCAAAAAAGGACAAGAACACATACAGGTATTAAGGAAGCTGTTTGAGCGCCTGCGCAAATACAAGTTAAAGCTGAACCCTAACAAATACGTGTTTGGGGCAAGATCCGGGAAACTCCTTGGGTTCATAGTCAGCAACAGGGGCATTGAGATTGATCCCTCAAAAATCCAGGCCATCCACGATTTATCAACTCCATCCACAGTAAAAGAAGTGAGAAGCCTTCTAGGGAGATTGAACTATATTGCCAGGTTCATCAATCAGCTGTCTGATGTGGCTAAGCCAATCTTCAAATTGCTTAAGAAAGGCGCGAAAATAACATGGGACGCCGAGTGCAGCAAGGCATTCCAAATGATCAAAAACTATTTGATCACACCACCGGTGCTTGTGCCACCAATTCCTGGTCACCCATTGACCTTATACCTGACCATACGACAAGAGTCCTTGGGAGCCTTACTTGCCCAGACAAGCCCGATAGATGGAAAAGAGATGGCCATTTATTACCTGAGTAAGAAATTCACGCCATCTGAAGCAAAATATATACCAGTTGAAAGGGCCTGCGTAGCAGCAGTATGGGTACTACGAAGACTAAGGCAGTATACCCTACATCATCACATTCAGCTCATAACAGAGAACGACCCCGTCAAATACCTCCTGGAGAAACCCGCTTTAATTGGGAAACTGGCAAAATGGCAAGTAATGTTGTCTGAATTTAACATTAAATGTTCTCCGCAGAAGTCGGTAAAAGGAAGAGCTATAGCGGACATGCTGGCAGAAAACCCATCGAGCACTGAATCCCCTGAAGTAATGAACACAGAAGGCCGAATTCTGAACTTAGCAGAGGATAAGTGGATCATGTATTTCGATGGTGCTGTTAACCTATCAGGGGCAGGCACTGGGGCAGTACTGATATCCCCAGATGGTCAACATTACCCTGTCGCGGCAAAGATAACTTTTCCTTGTACCAACAATATTTCAGAATATGAGGCATGCATTCTGGGCCTACGACTGGCCCTTTCCATGAAGATACCTAGATTGCAGGTCTTTGGAGACTCCATGCTCATTATTCTACAGACACAAGGGGAGTGGAAGACGAAAGATGCAAAACTCATCCCCTACCATGAATACCTTGAAGAATTGATACTCAAGTTCGAAGAAGTGTCATTCGAGTACCTATCAAGGTCTCACAACCAATTCGCATATGCATTAGCCACCCTAGCCTCGATGTTACAAACGACTGAAGGGTTGGATATAGAACCTCTGAGGATCGGCATTGTTGAAAAGCCAGCTTATTGCATGCTAATCGAAGAGGAATGTGATGGAGAGCCATGGTACTATGACATCAAGAATTACCTCTTGAAAAGGGAATTCCCTGAAGGATGCCAGTCAGGAGACCGAAAATACATAACCAAGATGGCCAGCAAGTTCTTCCTCAATGGACAAATTCTGTACAAGAGATCGTTTGATTCTACTCTGTTAAGATGTGTAGGTGCCAAAGAAGCAAATATTCTCATGAAAGAGATCCATGAAGGTGCGTGTGGGCCTCACATGAACGGCCACCTCCTTGCCCGGAAGATCATGCGGCTAGGTTATTATTGGATGACCATCGAATCAGACTGCTGTCAGCACGTCCGGTCATGCCACCAATGCCAAATATACGGGGATAAGATTAACGCACCCCCGAACGAACTACACCAAATGTCTGAAGTTTGGCCTTTCTCTATGTGGGGGATAGACATGATAGGGCCTATTAATCCTGTGGCTTCGAATGGTCATCGCTTCATCTTGGTAGCGATTGATTACTTCACTAAATGGGTAGAAGCCAGCTCTTATAAGAATGTCACTGCAAGAAATGTGGCAAGATTTGTCAAAAGAGATATCATATCCCGGTATGGTACCCCTCAAGCGATCATCACAGATAATGGGTCCAACCTAAACAACAAGATTGTCGATGGTCTGCTGGATCACTTTAGCATTCGACATCTGAATTCATCTCCTTACCGCCCACAGATGAATGGGGCAGTGGAAGCAGCCAATAAAAACATCAAGAGAATCTTGGCTAAAACAGCAGAAAACTACAGGGATTGGCACGAAAGGCTGCCCTTCGCCTTGATGGCTTACCGAACGTCGATCAGGACTTCTATAGGGGCAACTCCCTATAGTTTGGTATATGGGACAGAAGCAGTTCTACCAGTAGAAGTTAAGATTCCCTCTTTGAGAATCTTATCCGAAGATAAACTCTCTGAGTCAGAGTATTTCAAGCACAGATATGAACAGCTGAACTTAATAGATGAGAAACGTCTTAAAGCCATTTGCCATGGACAAACTTACCAGAAGAGGGTAGCCAGGGCGTTCAATCGAAAGGTCAAGACCAGAAACTTCGAAGTAAATGACTTGGTAATTAGGAAAGTTTTGCCAAGTACTACCCATCCAGGGGGAAAATTCACTCCAAATTACGAAGGCCCCTACATTGTTAAGAAGATCCTCACGGGAGGAGCATTAATTCTTGTAAACTCCGAGGGAGAAGAATTGGGGCACCCTGTGAATTCAGATGCTGTGAAGAAATATTACCCTTGAAATAAAATCAGATTCCGGTCATATGCCCTGCCTCGAATTGAGCCTACTCTTCATGATAGTCTTTGCATAAGCATGTCATGCATCTATGCATACATTAGCATGTGTTCAATATTGCAGGATCCAAGGAAGCAGGGTCGCGATAAGTTGGAACGCATGATCAAGGAGACCTAACGTCATGGTGGTCAGGTGCACATCTTCTTCTCCAAAGACTGAGAATTTTAAGAAATTTTAGAACAACTTAACCATCTTGTGTTGTTAAGAAAAATGCAGATTTTCGCGAATCTATCCACTTCCATTGGAATGCATGATCAAGGGTAAGGTGTATCGTTCTAATTTTCTGAAATTCGAGAGCATACACTGACATATTCCTTTTATGTTTTTCAGGAATCCCTAGCCGCGCTGGGCAGGTAAGTATTCCTTTCCTAATCTTTTAGGTTTACAAGACTGTCGGAATCCTTATTGATAGAATTTGAAGGCTTCTTGGAATCTAGCATGTATTCAAATCTCATGTCTAGAAAGACGCAAAATTCTCACAGTCATGTCATTGGCATTCATGTTTAAACTTGGAGGTTATCCGAACATGATTGAAATATGCATTGTGCATCATAAATCCCCTTGGAGGGTAAGTTTTGGAGAAAGCAAAATGAACTCTTCCAAACAAAAGTTGTTTAAATCATTCAAAAGGATGTTTCCTCAGACAAGAGGCAAGCCTGGTCCAAACACGTCCCATACACACTTAAGAGATAAGTGGAATGGTAAGGATAGCGAGACCTTGACCTACGGACGTAAGGGTTATTCGCAGTGATTACATGGATTGAGACGACGGAGGCATTCGTTTCTCTATCATAAACACTACAGGTGACCATTGATAACCATTTGAACGACGATTTCATTCTATACCCCTGTCAAGAACCACCCCACAGTGGGGCAAACTGGAGGTACGTCCAGAGGTATCAGGAGGTAAATGGTTAGAAGTTCTCTTGCTCAGACTTGCATCAATCTTCGTGTGTTGCTTGTCATTTTAACTTCTATGGTAATTCAGGTGCTTTAGGATGACGAAAAGCATTCGTTTCTCTATCCTACACACTTTTACCCTTTGTACAGCCCAGTTGAGCCTATACGTTCATTTCACAAACCTGTTGGTGATCATTGCATATTCCAAGATGGAAGCAACGTCCCTTCAAGAGTGGAGGAGTTCAAAACACAGGATTTGTGAAAAATTCCTAGCACATTAATGTTCGAGTGCTGAGATTCAAGCTATACATCTAGCACATTCATTTGAAAATTCTGATCCCCAAAAGAAAAGAAAAGATGGGATCTCAAAAAGAAAGAAGAGAGAAAAATTTAATCTTGGGCATCAAGAAAAAGCAAAGTGCCTGGTAAAAGCAAGGCCAATGCCCATCCAAATACTTGTACACTTGTGAATCATGTGTTTGATCTTGTAAATGCTGAAAGGTGGCATGATACCTTTGTATAGGTCACTAGTGAGATCTGATTGTAAAAGAAAAATTCCAAGGGAGCTAGACTGCGAAAGATGCTCCCCAAATCATGTCACACTCAGATAACGAAAGTGTAGACAAGATGTTGACGCCGTCTTGACATGAGAGAGACGTTCTCTAAAGACAAATATGCACTTCAAAGACTAAAGACGCTCTTTGGACGAGAAGGGACAAGATCGGCGGCAAACCTGCAGTGATCACCAATGTTAGACCCTTCTCATTTTCTAAGCCAAAAACAAGCCTTTTTTGGTCCCCAATCCTACCTACGTTACAACCCTGAAAAGCCTTTTCTGATTAAGGCACTTGGATTGACATAGGGTTTAATGTCTAAGCTTAGCTCGAAGAAGTTCGAGCAAGATTATTTCTTTCTCATTTCACAGGTTTCTTGACTTGTAAACCTGGAGCAGACGTTGAAGACTTCTCTTCGAAAGCCTTGACTTGCACGCAAGTCCCCCTTTGAAAACCGTTGACCAAGCCCAACATTACGGTCCCTTGGAAGTCCTCCTAATCGATCAAGGTGTATTCACTGCGAATGATCCTGAACCCTGGGCGCAGGTTTGATAGGAAGTTCGAGTGCATTCTTGGTAAAAGACCATTACCTCAAAACGGTGAGAAGTCCTCTTTGATGAGAATACTCCGTTAGGATATTTTAACCAAACTCTTTTGGTAATTTCAGATTGTTTGATTCAAACTTTCCCCGCAAGGAACTTTTGATCACTCCCGTATGTTGCAAGGTGTTTTGGATAACCTCCAACCTCGTAATACATTCATTGAAATTTTTTTCATGACTATGATATAAGTCATAAAGTGCTGTCAGTTTGACATCACATATCACTTAAAGACCATTGATGTGCCTTTGGTAAGAAAATTTTCAGGTTGGAGCTTTTGCAAGATTCTTGATGACTTCAGCTCCCAGAATGGCTTGCAGCACTCTTGGTAAGAAACAATTTACATGTCTAAACTTCTGCAGAATTCCTGGCAAGCCCAGATCTCAGAATAACACAACCTCTCTTGGTAAGAAAGAGTTTACATGTTCAAGCTTCTGTAGGACCCCTGGTATCCCCAGACCTCAGAATGCTACTTCTTTTGTGAAGAATATATTTCAAGTTTAAACTTCTGCAGGATACCTGGAGCTCCCAGGTCCCAGAATGTCACATTCAATGTCGAAAGGACAACATTCAAGATAGTCTTTCTGCGAGATCTCAAGTAGCCCCTAGATCCCAGAAGAATCTTATCAAAGTTTTTGCAGGTTTAAGTTTTCTGCAGGATACTTGGAATCCCCAAATCCCAGAATAACGCCTTGCATGTCGAAAGGACAATTTGCAAAATCAGCTTTCTGTGAGGTTCTAGATAACCCCTAAACCCAGAATAGCCCATTTGGTAAAGCGTCAAGGTTAGGCACACCTCATTTGTATAAATCCTAGTTAATTCCTTAGAATATAGGATCAAAATATTCGACAATCCCTAAGAGACTGGGTGCGTCATCCATAGGTTCCTAGCAGAAAGGAATCATTTTCTCGGCCTGATCCCCCTGACGGATCAAAATGTTCGACAATCCCTAAGAGACTGGGTGCGTCATCCATAGGTTCCTAATAGACAGGAGTCCTATTCATGGTCTGATCCACCATACGGATCAAAATCCCTGACAATCCCTAAGAGACTGGGTGCGTCATCCATAGGTTCCTAGCAGAAAGGAGTCCTATTCATGGTCCGATCCACCATACGGATCAAAACCCCGACAATCCCTAAGAGACTGGGTGCGTCATTCACAGGTTCCTGTCAAATGTAGGAATCCCATTCTGGTACGGCCTACCATACATGCTAGAGTTTAATCGCCCTAGGATACTCAAAAGACGAGTCCCTAGGTATTCACTAGAACCCGCTATACACCGCGCAGGCCACACGAGCATCAGGCAGGCGATCAACAGGTAAGTAACAGGTGGGTCTCTCTACTTTCTCTCTCACGTCAGCAAAAGAATGAAAAGCAAAGCCTTCACCAGTGGGACAAGAAAGATTGAGTGTCAAGATTCGTTTTTCTTTTCCCCAGTCGAGTCGGTCTAGACTCAGGTGTCACCTGTCTTTGAGCGAAACCTCTAACGAGATTCCTCTCAAAGAGGGGCAGCTGTTGACACCTGATTTTTTGACCAGGTCTTTTTCAGTTTTATTTTTGAAAAATCACAAAAAATTTATAAAAAGTCAAAAAATTACAAAATCAACTTTGGTGGCCTTGGCCAAGCCCAAGGAACCATTCTTGACCAAAAAATAATTTTTCACATTTTTCATATTTTTTAGTATTTTTGGAAAATAGAAAAAAAACACTTAAAAAATCAAGAAAAATAGCATTTGAGGTCACAAAAATATGGAAAAATATCCAATATTTTTTCTTTTAATCCCTTTTATTTTTGACCTCTCAAAAAAATCAAAATCAGATTCAATTTTAGGTGTTCCTTCGTAACCCGTACTATTGAATTTGAAGAAAAAATAACAATTGAGTCTTTTAATTTGCAATTTTGGCATTTTTTAAGATCTTGACATTCAATCTAACTATCCCCTATTTCAATTTAGCCCAATTGTTTGTGCAATTTGCTCAATCGCACGGATTTGACAAAATTACATACTAAAATTGCATTTTAGTCCTTGAAATTGAGCATAATTGAAATTACTTTCAATTTAAGGGCTATCATTGCAAATTAAACATGCTACCCAATGGATTTCACCATTTTAAATCAATTGGAACAGGTGGTTTGACTCAATTTGATCATTTGCACCCTCAATTACACGATCCCCAATTCCCAATTAAATGAAAATTTGGGGATTTTGTAGAAATTGATGAAAACTTTTGGGCAAAACCACATTTCTAGATAGAATTCATGCCCTAGATTCGATTATAAGGTTCAATTGTAAAATTTTTCCATTAATTTGGGCTTAATTTGAAAAGTCCTATTCGGGACCCGGTTCAGACCGGTCAGACCGCCGGTCAGACCGGTCGAACCGGTCCGCTACAGTGTCTTCGTCTTCATCTAACCTGCGCACAAATGAACAGTGCAAGGTTGAATTTCAACAGGGGAATTGACCAAGCAATCGGCGGCAATTAAAAAAGAACTAGTGGGGGTTCCATTCGCCACAACATTCCCCGTCGATTGACACCAAGAGCATGACCAATGGCCGCCGGAGCAGGGAGCAATCGGCCAGTCAAACCTTCGGACCTGCAAAAGTCAACAAAGGCAAAAACAGCTCAAATCCTTGCCAAATTCGTGCGAAATGAAGCTCACCGCGGAACCAAAAGGAACTGAGCGAAATGCCCATCTTCCCCGACTTCGTTTTGACCCAATTGCACGTGACTACACGTGCCAAACCGAGTCAGTTGGAGATCCACCGTTCGGCGCCGAAAATCGAACAAGCTATATAAGCTAACAGGCCTTCGCGAAGAGAGGGGACAATTAGTTCAGTTAGAGCAAGGAGTACATAATCGCGCGAGAGAGAGAGAATGCAAAGGAGAGCTCGTTCTCCGACCCCTGTCGTCGAGAATTGGAGCTCGAATTACAGGGCACCGGTTGGGCTGTTTCCGGCTGAACCACAGCCAAAGAAGGCTTTCTGAAGCTTGACCAGAGCGCCAGGAAGCTAACGCAGTCGGCCGCGCACAAGGAATCTGCGAGAACAGGTGAGTCATAGTCTCGAGTCTTCCTTCAAGCCCTCATGGCGATTCACGTGTTTCTTGATCATTCATGCAATTAATGTGTGCGTTTCGTTCCCCTAACATCACTGACCATGTTCGCGTCTTCATTTTGCATCGATTTTGCTCACATACCCCGAATCGAGTCTTCCGATTTAGCCTCCATAGCCGATTCTTGCCCAGCCAAATCTGGGCCGAGCGAGCTCGATCGGAGCTCGAGGTAAGTTCCCTAAACATTGAATGATGCTTCACTGTTAATGAATTGGTTTAATACGCCATGAATTGCCTGATTAGAGTACATGAGTGTGTACTGGTTCTTGTTCGATCGCGTTTGATTCTGTGAATGGATTCGTGTAATCTTGAGATATGTTAAAATAGAAGCGATTTCGAGTTGATTGGCGCTGGTTTCGCACGATTCCATTAAAGTTTCACCGTTGGATCGACGTCGGAGTGCTTCAGCCGTCCATTTCGCCGGGGTCGAAAGGTTGAAGACGATGCTGACTTGGCATGTCAACGAGTCAAAGCGCTTAGGTGGCGATCGACCATTGGTCCACGCGTCAGTCAAGTCAGCTCGGCCGTTGGAGGTTGTTATTCGAATAGGTAGATCCAACGGCTGAGATTTTTTGAGCCCAACAAATATTGTCCGTCCGATTAGAAATTAGGATAATGAAAAAATGATTTTAAATCGGAAATAAAAAATGATGGAAACGGCGCCGTGTGGGTTAGTTAGGAGGCGACGTCGTTTAGGTTAGTGGGATCGGACGGTCCAGATCAAGTCCCATGTTCTAATCGCAGCCGTAGGTTCAAGTAATTAGATCGGACGACCCTGGTCAAGTCTTCAATCAATCTGAACCATAGGATTTGGTAAGTCAAACCAAAGATCGTGGGTCAGCCACGTGGCCCATTAAGGACCGTCAGATCAGTGCCAAATAACCTGAAAATCAGAAATGTATTAAACGGCGTCGTTTCGACCAAGGATTTCGCGGGTCCGGGCTTGGGCCGGGTTCCGGCCCGAGTGGGTCGGGCCGACCCGGTCCGAATCACATTTTTTTTATTATTAAAAAATCAATAAAAAAAATAATAATAATAAAATCAGAAAAATCTTAGAAAATCCAAAAAATGCTAGAAAATTCCAGAAAATTCCAAAAAAAATGTGGAAAATTTGTGGAAAAATCCTAGACATTCCAGAAATCCCTAAAAATCGAGGGTTGACCACAGACAACTAGTCAACCCTATTTTTGGGGTTTCTTATCCAATTTTCCGAGACTTGACGACATTACCCTTTAGGGGTAAGTCGCCTCTGTTGTGCATGCTAGATAAGGCCGATAATGCCAAGGTGAGAATTAGGGTCGATTAGACGACCAATTCTTAGGTTCGGGTTTTCGAGTCCCGCCTCTTTTCTCAAAATGACGATTTTGCCCTTTAATGGGAAAATCGTCTTTCTTGTCTCAATCGAGTTCTGAAAATTGCTTGAAGTTAGGGTTTGGGTCAGGTGGACGACTGTTGACACCTAAATTTTGATCAACCTTTTTCTTCCTCTATTTTTCAAAAATTCATAGAAAATTCATAAAAAGCTAAAAAATTACAAAAACCAACTTTGGTAGCCTTGGCCAAGCTAAAGGGACCATTTTGGATAAAAATATTTTTTTTCATATTTTTCCTATTTTATTATTATTATTATTTTCGAAAAATATAAAATAAAAATAAAAAAAAAAGTAGTATTCGAGGTCACAAAAATATATACAAATAGTAGGTATTTTTATTTTTAATTTTCTTTACTTTAGGACCTCATAAAACAGTAAAATTCATGTTCCATTTTAGGTGTTCACTGATCACCGTAAAATTGAATTTGACAAAAATATTAGTAATGATTAAAAGGAAAAGGAGTGAAAACATCATCATTTAAAAGGAAAAGGGAACTAATCATTTTGTCTTCGCTTTTGATTATTTTATTATTATTTTTTTTACTTTTTAGTATTTTATTATATTATTATTATATTATTATATTATTATATTATTATATTTTTTATTACTTTACTCTCCTCCCCTCTCCTTCATCATCCGCAGCTCTGCTACTCCTTCTTCTTCTTCCCCTTTCTCCTTTTTCTTCTTCTTCTTCTTCTTCTTTTTCTTGGTGAATCTCCCCATCCCGTCGTACATCACTCCCCGCCACCACACGTCCGGCCACCTTCGTCGAGCCAGCTACCACCGTGATCCTGGGCCATGGCCGAGCCCATAGCCGAGTCGGCGAGCCAATGCCGTGGGCCGGTGGCCGTGCGCCTCGGCCATGGCCGTGGGCCGGTGGCCGTGAGCCTCGGCCATGGCCGTGGGCCGGTGGCCGTGCGCCTCGGCCATGGCCGAGGCCGTAGGCCGGTGGCCGTGCGCCTCGGCCATGGCCGAGCCCATGGCCGAGGCCGTGGGCCGAGGACGTCGGCCGAGTGGCCGTGCGTCTCGGCCATGGCCGAGCCCGTGGGCCTAGGCCGTGGGCCGAGGCCGTAGGTCAAGGCCATGGCCGAGCCCATGGCCGAGGCCGTGGGCCAAGGCCGTGGGCCGAGGCCGTAGGTCGTGGGCCAAGGCCGAGCCCATGGCCGAGCCCGTGGGCCAAAGCCGTGGGCCGAGCCCATGGCCGAGGCCGTGGGCCAAAGCCGTGGGCCGAGGCCGTGATCTTGGGCCGAGGCCGTGAGCCCATAGCCGGTCCATGGCTGAGTGAATTGGCTCGTTTCCGAGCCTGGATTTATTTATTTTTTAAATTATTATTATTTATTACCGGTCTTAAAACTTGTAAAATTGATTGTTGACATTTTGATGTGGTGATCGACAGGTGATGTGCATGGAGATGGTCGCAGGCTGGGGCTGGGCGATTGAAGGCCGGTGTCCAATCCGGTATGTTTTACGTACCCGATCCGTGTATTAGGGTTATTTTTCTAAAATGTCGCCATTATAGATTTGGTTTGCATGTATTTATCTCAGTTCAGTAGTTAGCTTATTTATCTGGTTGAGTGTTGTCTATTGCCAATGATATGCTTTTTGTTAAAATATTTTCTGAAAATATAAAAAAATATTAATAAATCAGAAAATGCCAAAAAAATGGAAAAATTAAAGAAAAACAAAAAATTGAGAAGAATTGCAGAAAATTACTAAAAAAATCCTAGAAAATTCCCAAGGCTGAAAATGATCAAAAGAAATTGATTGGTTGTCGTTTTTTTAGGATTTTCTCTCATTTAATCCAAAACGACGATTTTACCCCTCAAAGGGTAAATCGTATTTGATATTCCGATGAATTGTGGAAATTGCTTAGAATTTGGCGATGAGCCAGATAGGTGGCTAAACCTTATGTCTAGGATTTCCACATTTCATTCTCATTTTTAGAAAATGACGATTTTACCCTTCGAATGGTAAATCGGTTTCTAAAATTCCAAAAAATCATGAAAATTGCAAAAAAAAATAGGAAATGGGTCAATTGAGTGACCAAACCTATTTTTGACATCGTTTTACTCCGAATTCATTCCGAAATGATGATTTTGCCTTTTTTGGGCAAATCGTCCATTTTGTCTCAAAATTACGACTTTACCCCTTATGGGTAAAATCATGTCTAAATCATTCCTAAGCTTGATTGATACTTATTTAGGTTAATAGAGCCTTCTTATGAGTGTCATGTTGATTTGATGTGTTTACTTTGCATACTTGGATTCATTGATTTGCGCCTTTTATTATTGATTGTGATTGCCAGGATAGTCATTCCTATTTGCATGAATTCCTAGATTTAGGATTCATATTCCACTCATCTGCATGAAATCTTAGGTCAGAAAATTCAGTCAATTTAGGTACCGAAAGGGCATCAACTCTGACAGTTGGCGTAACTAAGTCCCTGAACCCATTTCTCTGGTTATCGTAGAATTGAATAGAAACTCCCGACTATTCAATAGGGTGGTCCAATCATACCCTCCAAAAAATGATTGGTGGCGACTCCATGGCATGCACACTTAACACATGTCACTAGACCACACTGAAGGTCGACTACGTATACCTCCGTTGCGATTTGGGTAACGGGCCTTGGGAGAGGCCCGCGTCTGACCAGACTGGACGGCCCATTAGCCCTCGAGAGCCCACGGCGAACCTCGAGAGGGTCGCGACAACGACCAACCCTAATATTTGAGATTTTCAGTTCTCATCTTTGTCCAAAATGACGACTTTACCCCTCCAAGGGTAAAATCATTTTTAAATACTAGAAAAATCCTGGAAATTCAAGAAAAATAGGAAATTGATTGGATTGATGGCCAATCCTATTTCCTCTGTCTTTTGACTTCCCAATTCATCTAAAATGACAAATTTTCCCTTTTCGAGGTGAATTGTCCCCGAATTATTCAAAATTACGATTCTGCCCCTCATGGGCGAATCATGTCCAAATCACTCCTAAGCCTTGATTGATATTTCTCTAGGCTAATAGGGCCTCATTAGGGATGCCATGCTGATTTCATGTGTTTTATCCGCATGTACTGGATCCTTGATTTGCACACTTATTTCTATTGATTGTGAGTGATAGGGTAGTATTTCTCATCTGCATGAACTCCTAGATTTAGGATCTATATCTCACTCATCTGCATGAAATCCTAGGATCAGATAAACCATTCAGCTTAGGTACCGAAAGGGCGTCAACTCTGACAGTTGGCGTAACTAAGTCCCCGAACCCACTTCTCTGATTTCCGCAGAATCGAATAAACCACTCCCAACTATTCGATAGGGTTTCCGATCGTACCCTCCACGAAACGATTGGTGGCGACTCCTTGGCATGTACACTCATCACATGTCATCAGACCACACTGAAGGTCGATCACGTATATCCAGCAGTTGCGATTTGGGTAATGGACCTTGGGAGAGGCCCGCGTCCGATCCAGCCAGCGATCGGGCGGCCCATTAGCCCGCTCCCGCCTCCGAGCTCGGGAGAGGGTCGCGACAACTTGATAAACAGAGTTTTAATTTTATCAGAAATGAATTATCTATTATTAACCTTCCTTTTTAAGTATGCCTTAGAACAGGGTACGTCAGAAGGAGCATCAGAAGAAGCATCAGAAGGAGCGTCAGAAGGAGCATCAAGAGGAGCGTCAGAAGGAAGAAGGAGCATCAAGAGGAGCGTCAGAAGGAGCGTCAGAAGGAGAGTCAGAAGGAGCATCAGAAGGAGCATCAGAAGGGACGTCAAAAAGGCGCGTAAGAAAAAATTCACACTTTTCTTAAATCAAAAGGTCAGTTATCTCTAAAAGCTATATTTTAGGTAAGTTCCTCATTGTCGCGACCCGTCCGAAAGAGGACGCGGCTAATGGATTACCGATAGCGGGTCTTGGATCGGCGCGGGCCCTCCCAGGCCCATACCAAATCGCGGCGGGAGTATTTTTCAAAAGGGATTCGGCGATAAGAGCCGATCGATTTCGACCTTAGTGTGGTCGTGGTGGCATGTGCAACTTGTGCATGCATTTGGAGTCGCCACCCGGTCTTTCTTGGAGGGTAGACCGGAAACCTTATTGACCGATTGGGAGAGATCGATCAATTCTGCGGAACCAGAGATTTTGAGTTCGGGGACTTGGTTACGTTGATGTCATTACCAACGCCCTTTCGGTACCTAACGCGAGTGATTTTCCCTAACTAGGATTTCATGCAGGCGCAATTTTGGGTGAGGTAAGTCTGACTTTGCACATTAACCAGTTTAACATGCTCACGTAATCATAATAAATAAATAGATGCCAATCACATAAACATCTATCATACGTGGTGATCATGGAATTATGATTTAATGGGTCTCGAGCCAATGAGACCACATTTAATCATTTTAATATTTTAATAACGGAGAGCCGCTCTTCGCTTCTTCTTGGTTTCTTGAACTCTTCAAGAATCGGGCCCCAAAGAGCTCGCCGACTTAAAAGGCTCATCCACATAATCCTCGTAGCATTTACATCAACAATTGACTATGCTAAAAATAAAGATTACATGAAAAATAAAAGGAGTACGCAGCCTCCATTTAATAATTACAACCCCAAATATATAAATAATCACCATACATTCATACATACATCAATCACATTGATTAGGGATTTTTCCATGATCACCACCCTTCCACGTAAGTAATAAATTCACAATTTAAAACTTAGGAAGGCACAATAAAAATTCTACGTTGAATCATATTCAGAATTTTTACGTAAAATAAGATAGCCATAAATTTTCGATTCAAAATTGATTTAGTCTCAATTTTTGCTACGTTGATTAATTTATCATATAAAATAATCAATCTCCATTAGCCATGTAAGACGAACAATTCGTTAATACATATTGGCCATAGTATTGCAAAAATTGCAAAAAATCAATTAAATGCACGAAAACACCTAAGGATTGGCTCTGATACCACTGTTGGGATCCACGTAACACGTAGCGGAAATAAATAACAACCCACACATGTATCTCCAGAGGTGTACTTCGTGCATTTCAATCGAAAAAAATCACAAAGTCTCAAAGGGAGTAAATAGATTACCTCTCGTAGCGTGCTTGAACGGAGGTGTCGGTTCGATGTTCTTCGATCTCAGCCTCCACAAGTGTTAGGCATCTAGTTAGGACGCACCACCAATTGACGAACGGGGAGACGACTAATAACTCCACAACAATTGTGCTAGCAATATGCGGAATCAATATTCCGAACTTGGTATATTTTGCTCGCTCAAGATTATGAGAATATAGAGAGTGTTTGTGTTCTTCTCTCTAAGCTCTCAAAAATTTGCACACTCTACAAAATGTCTCTCCCTCTCAACCTCAAAACTCTTGCCATCCTTTTATAGCCAAAAATACCTTCCAATAAATTGTATTTAAAAATAGCACTAACAATTATAAATTCTATCTAAAAATAGCACTCACAAATAAATGACATTTAAAAATAGCACTAACAATAGCACTCACAATTTATAATACAAAAATGCTATTTAAAAATAGCACTAACAATAGCACTCACAATTTATAATACAAAAATTCTATTTAAAAATAGCACTAACAATTATAAATTCTATCTAATAATAGCACTCACAAATAAATGACATTTAAAAATAGCACTAACAATAGCACTCACAATTTATAATACAAAAATGCTATTTAAAAATAGCACTAACAATAGCACTCACAATTTATAATACAAAAATTCTATTTAAAAATAGCACTAACAATTATAAATTCTATCTAATAATAGCACTCACAATTTATGATAAATAAATGCCATTTAAAAATAGCACTAACAATAGCACTCACAATTTATGATAAATAAATGTCATTTAAAAATAGCACTAACAATAGCACTCACAATTTATAATACAAAAAATGCTATTTAAAAATAGCACTAGCAATAGCACTCACAATACAAAAATGCTAAAAAAAGGCACTAACAAAGGTGTTAAAAATAATAACCATTATTATTATTACAAGAGTTAAAGAGGTTACCAAACAATACAAATATGCATAACGTATAAATACGTATGACGTATAAATACGTAGAGCATACGTATACATCCGTGAAACCGGGGACTAATTGAAAGAAAAATGTGCAATTAAGCCCTTTTGGTAAAAATTGATTAAATTGGAGGGCAAATTGACCTAATTGCACTTTAAGACTTTAGAATCCAATGTCATAGCTTATAAAAAGTGAGAATTGAAAACTAAAAGACTCGAAAATGATTTTTTTTTTTTTTAGGCTCGGTTCGGGTTTATGTTTGTGAAGGAACATAGTGACCCGAGCCGAATTTTTGAGATTTAAAGTGACACACTTGAAGAGGAAATTAAAACAAAATTATCGAATATTTTTGGGTATTTTTCTGACCACGAATGGTATTTTTCTGATTTTTTGGGTATTTTTATAATTAAATAAACTCGAAAAATATTAAAAATACCGAAAAATATTTTTTGTTCAAAATTGGTTCCTAAGGTTAAACCAAGGCTTCCAAAGTTGATTTTGTGATTTTATGACCTTTTTTGATATTTTTAATTAATTTTAAAGAATAAAAATCACAATAATAAATGGTAAAAAAAATCAGGTGTCAACAGCTGCCCCTCTTTGAGAGGAATATCGTTAGAGGTTTCTCTCAAAGATAAGGTGGCACCTGATTCCTAACCGACTCAACTGGGAAAATAAGAGAAGAAATGTTATGACATCGGATCCTTAAGCCTATTGATAAAAGCTCAAATCAATCCCCGGTTTGCTCTAACAATTTGAACATGGGCTGGAGTGAGAGAGGCTTACCTGAAGCTCACCTGTCGGATGCTGCCGGTTGCGACGACTTTCAAGAAGATGCCTAGGACTCGTCATTCAGAATATCCCAAGGAGATTAAGCTCTGATCTGTATGGTAGGTCATACCATGATGGGATTCCTAACTTGTAGGAACCTAAGGAAGGCGCATCCCACGCTTTGGGATTTGCCAAGAATTTTGATCCGTATGGTGGATCAGACCTTTGTGTTGATCCTTACTGCGATATTTATCAATGAGTTGACCCTTATGCGGTTTCTACCATATGTGACCCTTCAGGCGGTTTCTACCATTAATGTGATCCCTCAGGCGGTTTCTACCTTGGTTTGACCATTCAGGCGGTTTCTACCTTGAGTTGACCCTTCAGGCGGTTTCTACCTTTGATTTGACCCTTCAGGCGGTTTCTACCTTGTGTTGACCCTTCAGGCGGTATCTACCTTGTGTTGACCCTTCAGGCGGTATCTACCTTTGATTTGACCCTTCAGGCGGTATCTACCATATTTTGACCCTTCAGGCGGTATCTCCCTTGATTTGACCCTTCAGGCAGTATCTACCTTCATTTGACCCTTCAGGCGGTATCTACCTTTGAGCTGACCCTTCAGGCGGTATCTACCTTGTGTTGACCCTTCAGGCGGTATCTACCTTGTGTTGACCCTTCAGGCGGTATCTACCATGGTTTTGACCCTTCAGGCGGTGTCTACCATCAGTTTTGACTTTGAAAAGGGGTCTCATGACGAGGGTTCTCCACGTCCGATGAGACTGCCTAAATTATGAAAAAGGGGTCTCATGACGAGGGTTCTCCACGTCCGATGAGACTGCCTAAATTATGAAAAGGGGTCTCATGACGAGGGTTCTCCACGTCCGATGAGACTGTCTGATTTTTGAAAAGGGGTCTCATGACGAGGGTTCTCCACGTCCGATGAGACTGCCTAAATTATGAAAAGGGGTCTCATGACGAGGGTTCTCCACGTCCGATGAGACTGTTTGATATTTTGAAAATGGGTCCTGGGACGAGGGTTCTCCACGTCTGATAGGACTTTTCTTTTAAAAGGGTTTTTCTTCCCCTCTTTTTTAGAGACCCCGAAGTTTGTCGGGAATTCAGTTTTTGAAGCAGTGAAAGATTTTATTTTGACAAAGCTTCACTTGAGTCTGTTGAGGCGACATTCTGGGAGCTGGGTTCTCCAGGTATCCTGCAGAAATTTGAGCCTGAAATATTTTTCTTCACCAAGAAAACGTTAGTAATCTTTGGGAAGACCACGGCTGTCCATTTGACAAAATCGTATGATTTAAATTTTAATCATGAAATGTGCATTTTGATGCTGGAGGTCATCCAAAGCATTCTTGCAACATGCAAATGTGATCACAAGTCCCTTGCACGGAAAATCTGGATCAACAGTTTGAAAATTCCAAAAAGAGTTTGTTCAAAACGTCAATTGGAATATTTCTCGACAAGGAGGTCTTCTCACCTGTTTTGAGATGTGGTTTTTATAGGGGATGCACTCAATTCCCTACTAACCTGTGCCTAGGTTTTAGGCTCATTCGCAGCGCATACATTTTGATCGGTCGGGAGGTCTTCCACGGGACCGTAATGTTAGGCTTGGATATTGGCTTTCAAGGGGGACTCGCTTTGGAGTCGAGGCCATTGAATGAAAGTCTTCACCATCTGCTCCGGGTTTACAAGTCAAGAACCCTGCAAAATGAGAAAGAAATAGTCTTGCTCGTACTTCTTCGAGCTAAGCTATATGTTAACCCAAGTGTCTTAGTCAGAGAAGACTGTTTCGGGGTTGTAACATTGGTAGGATTGGGGACCGAAACAAGCTTATTTTTGGCTCAGAATTTATGAGGGGATTGACATTGGTGATCATCGCAGATTTGACACCTGTCCTTTCCTTTCTGCATCTTTAGTCTTTGAGGTGCGCAACTGATTTTGAGGTGTACACCAACTCTTTAGAGAGCGTCCCTTGTTGCATTCAGAGACCGACTCTCTCCATGTCTTTGTTCTGTGCTTGGCAGCATTTGGGGAGCAGCTTTTTTTATTTGACTCCTTTAAGAATTTTTTTTTTTTCATCCAAGTTTCACTGGGGATCAAGCAAACAGCTTTCATGAGCATCGGCCTTGCTTTTACCAGGCACTTTGCTTTTTCTCGATGCCGTGGATTTTTCTCATTCATTTTTGAAATCCCACTTTTTCTCATCTTCATAGGATCGCGTTAGACCTATGATCAAAGGTCTAACAAGGTTAAACATTAACTTAGGAATTCTTTTGCAAACCCTAAGTCTTGAACTTCTTCGTTTCTGAAGTGATGCTGCATCCGTCTTGGAATGTGCAATGATCACCAACGGGTTTATGAAATGATTCTGCAGGCTCAACTTGGCTATGCAAAGGATTCGGTGTGTGGGATAGAGAAATGAATGCTTCTCATCATCCTATGGCACTTGGATTACCATATAAACAACACACAAAGATTAATGTTAGTCCGAGCAAGAAAATTTCTAACCATTTTCTCCTGATGCTGCTGGACTCACCTCCATTTTGCCCCGATGTGGGGTGGTTCTTGACAGGGTTAAGAATGAAAACCGCCGTTCAAAGGGGTTATCAACGGTCACCTGTAGTGTTTAGGGGATATGAAACGAATGCCTCCGTCGTCCCAACCCATGTAATCGCTGCGAATGGTCCCTACTTCCGTAGGTCCAGATTCTGCTGTCTTATCCGCTCCATTTCTCTCTTAAGTGTGTATAGGACGTGTTTGGACTAGGCTTTGCCTCTCGTCTTTTGAGAAAACGTCCTTTTGAAAGTTTTGAACAACTTTTGATTGGAAAAATCTCTTTCGTTTTCTCCAAAAATTTTACCCGTCAATAGGATTTTATGATGCCCAATGCATGTTCAGATAACCTCATGTTTCAAAACATGAATGCCAATGAAGTTAGAATCCTATGTCTTTTCTAGACATCAGATTCTAAAAGCTTTTCTTTTCTTCTCTATTTTTTATTCAACATTTTCAATGGATTGGGGAAAGGGATACTTACCTGTCCCCCACGGCTGGAGATCCCTGAAAATGCGGAAGAAACATGTTATTGTTCGTTCATGAATTTTTCAAAAAATTAGAACGATACATCTTACCCTCGGTCGTGTGCCCCTGCGAGTGCACACAGGTTGTCAAAATTTGTCCTCCTTGATGGTGAGTCCCTATCAAGGATAAATAGCAAGTGTTAACTCATATTCCCAAATTGAAGACAAATTGGGACAATACAACTTTACTCTTGGTTCTCATCCCGTTCTGACGTCGCGTATTGATATGAACCACGTCTATCAAATCCGCTTATCCATGCTTGGAATATTTGCAATATCAATGGTTCAGCTGCCCCCGGTTGGGCAACGTCTGTTTTGTTATTTGAACAGATGGCTCCTTGGGTGATTTATCCACGTTTAACACCTGAGAAGGGAAAGAAATGAGACATTACTTTGGTATTCGGTTGAAGATCGTTTAGGAACGATACATCGTTTTACCAAATGGGAGGCTTCGTGACCAAACGTATTTCGTGCTGAATGGGGGTAGATCCCATTATGCTCCGCGGGTGATAGTCATCGTTCATGGAATTTGCTCCACGGATTAAGTGATTAATCCATGGCCCTTGGCTCGAAGACGTTCAAAGGGTAATGTTGACACTCAGAGCGGTTAGTTTTCAGCGTTAATTACAATGTTCCCGCGGGAACTTTACAACGAAATCCGTAACACATTCATTCGATGTATTCACCTCTCACTCTCCTGAGCCTTCTAATGATTTAGCACACGAGCTTCGAACCAGATGTCCGGTCGCCGGTACCGGTCACGACTGCGAAGATGCACTTGTTCCAAAATGCTTGACCCATAGGCTGAGTTGCTCATTCAGGAGATCGTCCGACCGCTCGAGTCGTCCAAGTTGAGCATCCTTAATTGCTGGTGACGGACTTCTCCCATTTTCGGCATGAACAACCTGGTTTCTCGGTTTATGCGTGATCCACACGCCGAGTTGCTCACTGAGGGACTCGCTTGAAATTTCAAGCCATTGACGCCCAAGTCGGGCATCCTCAACCGTTGGCGATGGGTTCCTCACACTACTTTCGACATGAACAACCTCACTTCTCGAGTTGGTATTTTCATCGTTGTCCAGTAGGTTTGTACCCGATGCTGGATTCGCCGTAGGAATAACACTAACGATCGGTTGGTGCTCAAATTGGGGAGTCCATACCTGCTGAAATTGTTGTACATACTCTTGGGGAGTACCAGGGTAACTCAGGGGGGAATTCAGCCGATCGAACCAAGAATAGATGTTTTCAAGGAGATCGTCTGAACCATCGAGCGACTGACACTCAGGTTGAGTATTGTCGACTACTGGAGAAGGAATCTTTTTGCCATTTTCGTCATGGACCACCTGATTCTTCGAGCCGGAATCTCCGTAATCGTCTCGCAAGATTGTATGTGCATCTCCTGCCAGTGTTAGATCCGCTGTAGGACTAGTATTAACGGCCAGTCGGTGCTCAGACTGGGGAGTCCCGATTTGCTGAAATTGCGGGTACATACTCCTGAGGAGTACTGGGATAACCCATGGGAGTACTCTGATTGATGCCTGAACAATCGACCGTGTAATTGTCAGTCCCATCGGTGTTAAGAGGTGATTGGATGCTTCCTGCTTCATGAGGATTGCGATCACAGCCATGCTCATCGTTTAAACTTGAACTGCCTCTCTCTTGGTCTAGCGCCACTCGTCCATCTCTCAGTAGTCTTTTGTAGCACCAAAGGTGGTTCCTGACTTTATTTCTATCCAATTCCGGCATGTTCATGATCTTGAGTATGCGCGATGGGCGAGCCAAACTGATCCCTAACTGTTGAACTGCATCAACAAATTTGCTATGAAGCTCCGAGGTCCAATAAAACCTTGTTTTCTTGCTAGCCGAAGTAGGGTTGGCAACTCGGCGGCTACTCTTCGTGGAATCTGGTCGTGTTGAACCGCCTCTATCTTGGTCTAGCGACGCTCGTCCATCTCTCAGTAGTTTCTTGTAGCGCCAAAGGTGATTCTTGACCATATTTTTAGTCAGTCCCGGCACGTTCATGATTTCGAGTATGCGCAATGGGCAAGCAAAACTGATCCCCAACTGTTGAACTGCATCAACAAATTTGCTATGAAACTCCGGGGTCCAACGAAATCTTATTTTCTTGCTAGCCGAAGTGGTGTCAGCAACTTGGCGGTTACTCTTCTCGGAATCTGGTCGTGTTGGAGGTTGCTCTGGAGGGGATTTAGTGGTCTCAGATCGGCTGGTCATGATGGTGAGTTCATCATCGAGCGGACCCGACTTGTCATGACGCATGTTCCCTTCCACAATGGGCGTCGACTTTGACCTTATAGCACTAGTTTCCTCTTGTAGATCCTCGGCGGTACCCGCCTGTTCCGAAAGATGTTGCGAAGGGCATTGCAACAAATGAGCATTATAAACCCCCAGATCTGGCTCTTCAGTGAATACTCCGTCCGTGGGAACAGGGTTACCGCACTCCAGGCAAATAGCGATGCTTAGAGCTTTTTTGTACTGAGTGTTTTTTATTCGAAGCTTTTCATTTTCCTCCCTTACAACCGCTAACTCGTGCCGATCGCGTTGCTGCTTCAGCCGGGTTCGTTTGTTTTCAAACCAGCACTTGACCTTCCGAGGCTCCCACCCTATCTCCTGGCCCATTTTGATTTTCTGTTCCATGTCCGGATAGGGGTATTCCCTGAAAAACAATTCGAGTTTATGGACTTGACCTGAAGTGTTGCGTTTGAGATATTCCCCTTTCTGACGCTGATAACCGTCGCGGGTACTGTTCTCGTTAACCAAGCCGCGGGTTTCATCATTAGAAGGATCGGTCTCCATGGCCCTCCTGTCAGGTTCGGTCCTGAGATCTTCAAACTCTTCCAGCAGCTCAAGCTCGGAGACCTCCAATTCTGGCGCTTCCAGTAAATGACAGAATCCCTTGAACATTTTGACCGGGATATCACTGTTTGATTTTCCGTTAACTCAGCTTTCTTTGTTCCTCCTTGGATCTTCACTTTCTCTGCAAATTCTGAGAGGTTAAAGGAGCCGGATCACCGTTCTTCGATCAAAGGTGATGGCTACCCGACGAGCGCTCTTCTCAATGTTTCGAGATTCCCACTTCGTCCTTTTGTGATGGCTACTTGACGAGCGTTTTTCTCAAGGCTTCGTAATTCCCACTTTGTCCTTTTTTGCTCTTTTCTACGTGAACGGAGCCTGAAGATCTCTTGCGTTGATTTCGCTTTATCGAGCACTACGCTTGTCCCCCTGGCCCAGTCTCTAGAGTAACAAGCCTGCCCACCTTTCGGCGCCATTATGTTTCGTAAAACCCGAGATCACAGGACGGTGGTGGATTCGTGACTCATCGGGGATGCATTAACGAAACCCGCTTGGCTCTACTGCACATAAAATATTATTACCACTTCTCCCTGTACTCGAGCATTTATAAGGTGATAGATTGATGTCAAGAAGATTAACACTTTAGCCTTATCAGACTCAGCCTCTCAAACACTCTTCACATTCTCACTCTCTTCTCCGTCATTCCATCGCATATGGATTCCTCCTCTATGCCTGTTGCCTTACCTGAAGCTTCGACCCAATGGGAGAGATTTTACCACCTCTTGGGTAGGGGTTATGGCTACATAAACAATCATCCTGAAGCTGAGGTTGAAGTTCGTACTCTGATTCCGGCCCTGGATACTGCGTGTATTGAAGGTACGAAACTGCAGAGGGAGTTTGTGATCTTCCCAACTCTCTTTAACAATTTCATGCAGGCTTACGAAGTTGCTAGCCGGGAGGTCACTTTGGCTGGTATCGTGCGAGCCCGTTATCAGGACCGAACTGAGTCCCTGATGTTGGCCATGCTGACGGCCGATAACCATAAAAGGGCTGTTGAATACGCCCACGCCCAGGTTTCGATGCTGGTCCGTGAGAGGGACAACTTGGTGGAGCGTCTGGCTCTTTTTGACACCGCCTTTGAGCAAGACCAGCACAACTTCGTGCTGAGGTTCCAGTGTGCCTGGTTGGAGGAAAGGCTTGAAGACCTGAGCATGGATATAGCTCGCGGGAGGGTGCTGGCTCATGACTTAGAGCTTGAGTTCGAGTACTATGACACCAAGGTGAACGAACTTAAGGAGAAATGTCGTCTCCTTTTCTTCAAGCTTGTAGACCTCGATTCCCGGAGTGTGGGTTGTAAGCAAGGCATGGATAGCATGGAGAGTCAGTTAAGCTTTTTTGTGATGCTTGTCAGAACTCATTTTGGGTTTACTGCTCCCCCTCAGTGATCCACTTGTAAACTTTCCTGCTGAATGAAATAAATGCGAGTTTGTTTATATATGCTCTTTCATTCTGCATTGTTGACTAGCCAAGAAAGGTTTTTGCTTTCGGATCTACGCGACTCCTTTTTCGCCTGTGTCAACAGATTGACTACGCATCATTCTCACAGCCTGACGCTTTATATTTGATTGACCTGAATGCCTCGTGAGAAATAGATTTGTAGTTGCTCGAAACTTAAAGATTGCCCCTGATTTTGCGGTCATTGCGTTTGGGGCCGCTAGTAATCTTTCACTTTCGAGCTCGATCACATTCTGCTAGTAACTCATGCTATCAATTCTGCCTTCACGCGTCGGGGCTGATTTTACCTTGAACTTAATAACAAGGAATTACCGTATACACACGAGATGACGTTTGCGAAAAACATTATGCAGAATCAACTCTAGCTATTGAAGAAACAAACGCATGCACCGATGAGAACTTTACAATAGGAGATACATCCTTCTCGCGTACATCCCCTTCTTTCTTGGGGCATATCCAATGACTAACCAGTCTGGCCTCAGCTTAGGTGTGCCATTACCAAGTGCAGATCATGGTTGCCAACCTTTAATAGCTTCCAACTGATCGAACCAGGTATCAAGTCCTTCATCGAAGAAATCACCCGACCCCTCGAACGATTGATGTGTAGGTTGAGCAGCATCGCCCGACGGGTTCTTCGAACTGGAACCTCCATCTTTGTCTGGGATTATAAGAGGAGATTTGATCGATTGACTACCACAAGCATCTCCCACTTGGGGATTAGGGAAATAAGAGTGCTCCAAGCTTTCTCCCATTAGATCATCTGAAGCCATATGCTCTGATTGGGCAAACCCTTGAGCACTGGACGTGGTGGGCTGATCTGCGACAGGATGAACACTGACTAGCTGCTGCTCGGACGGAGGAGTGCTTACTCGTTGCACTTGTGATGCGTGTTCTTGAGGAATATTGAAATGACTCGCGAGGATATCCTGATCAAATCCCCAATAGTCGTCCAGATTCGACCGAGCCTCATTTGTCATAAGGGTGCTGGGTTCGCAGCCGAGTCTATTGCTCGGATTCAGTTCTGCATAACGCTGTCCTAACGCCCTTCTGTAGCAACCAAGGTGATTCGCGACTAATTGCTTGGTAAGTCCCGGTACGTTCATGACCCTAAGTATGCTTGTCGGACCTATGAAGTCGAGTCCTATCTGTCGAACTGCGTCCAAGAACTTGAGATGAAGCTCCGGGGGCCAAGTGAATTTCTTCTTCTCGTCGTCCAGAGTGGCGTAGATAGCCTGCCGACTAACCTCTAACTCCTCTTGAACCGTATCTGATCTTACCGGAAGCTGTTGTGGAGGAGATTCATGGGCTTCGATGAGGTGACTCCGATCATAACGACACGTATCTTCTTCCTCCGAAGACACTGGTATAATTTCTGTAGGATCGATCTGCTCATGCGCGCCATTAGCAGGATCTGATTGTACCGGAGATGGCTCAAGGGAGCAGGGGGATAAATGAGCACCTTCCATCTTCGTAGAAGGCTTACTGGGGAACAATTTACTGAGGGTGGTAGGGCCACCGCAGTCAGGGCAGGTAATAGTACTGAGAATTTTCTCATACCACATGTTTTCCATTTGAAGGTTTTGGTTCTGCTCTTTTAGGGCCGTGATCTCCTTACGCCTGTGTTGGACACCTAGTCTGAAACGTCTATTCTGAAACCAAAAATGGATTCTCATAGGATTCATTCCCAGCTTCTGGCCCAATTCAATCTTTTGTTCCTCGTTTGGGCAAGGGCATTCATCGAAGAAAGCTTCAAGCTCCTGGATTTCTTTCCGAGCGTAGCGCTGGCGACTTTTTCTTTTCCGGGGTTGAGCGTCGTGGCCACTGCCGTCGTCACCACTGCGATCTTGATGTTCGTCACCGGCGATGTTGAGTTCCATGGCTTCGATGTCGAATCTGATTCTAGAGAATTTGAGGTCTTTCAACGAACTCGTCACTCGGGGTTCTCTGTTCTCTTTTGTATACTCGCTCTTTCGATTTGTTGCCTCCTTTTCCTCGAAAGCTAGGTCTGTTCAGCGTTCTGTTTTTGAAACGACGGAACTGTTTACCTCCTGCTCAGCTTTCCGACACGAAGGGGTAACCAAATCCTTCCGCGGCTTCTTCGATAGTAGCGCTCGCCTTTCACTTTTCCTCGATAGTCATGCCTGTTCAGCACTGTCTTCTCTTTTTAAGTGGCAGAGCTGTTCACTCGCCGCCCAGCTTTATGCGTGACGGAACAACACAATCCTTTCGCGGCTTCTTCGATAGTTGCGCTCGCCTTTCACTTTTCCTCAATAGTCATGCCTGTTCAGCACTGTCTTCTCTTTTTAAGTGGCAGAGCTGTTCACTCGCCGCCCAGCTTCATGCGTGATGGAACAACACAATCCTTTCGCGGCTTCTTCGATAGTTGCGCTCGCCTCCCTCCCAGCTTTAATAACGGCGAGACCGAATTTGTCAGGCCTGAAATTGCGGATCAGGACATGTCTGATGATTCACGGGAGGAGCAGCCCTCGCTTTACATTAACCCGGCTCCACAAGCATTATTGCTGCAACTTTTCTCCACTCTCGAGACGCTATAAAATGCGGAGTTGGTGTTTGGGAGATTAACGCTCTCATATAATTTGCTTCCATCCTCTAATCGCTCCACTACACACATCTCCGTCGAAAATGGCTTCTTCCCAAGTTCACACTTTCTCAGCCGAAGCTTTGACTCGATGGAAAGAGTTCTATAACCTCTTGGGTCGAGGCTACGCTCACATAGCCGATCATCCCGAAACCGAGGATGAGATCAGAGTCATGTTCGGGGACCTGGACATCACCTCCCTCGAGGGTACCCGCGTTGGGGAGGGAATACAATATTTTTCCAACGCTCTTTACGAACTCCTTGGAGGTCTACCGCGCTGCTCATCGGGGAGTTACCGTGGCTCGTGTCTTGCGAGCCCGTTATGAGGATCAGTCCGACCGCCTAGCGTTGGCTGACTACCTGGCCGATAGTCACAAAAAGGCTGTTGAGTTCGCCAAAGAGCGGGTTTCGACATTGCTACGCGAGAGGAGGAATCTGGTGGAGGACTTAGCTCTATCTCTAGCTACCTATGAGCGCGATCGACGTAATGCCCTGCTAAGGAATCGGAGCGAGTGGCTGGAAGAAAGGCTCAACGGCATAAACGAGGATATAACTCGTGAGAATGGACTTGTTCGGGACTTGGAAGCAGTCGCCGAAGATCACGAGACTCATGTTGTTGCAGTCAATGATGAACGCAAACGCCTCCACCTCAGGCTTGCGGACCATGATACGCGGAGTGGTGCGTATAAACAAAGCATCCATAACCTGGAGGGCCAGCTGGGCTCCTTTGTGTCGTTGATTAGGGCTCACTTCTGCTTTACTTTTCCACCCCAATGAATTGTATGATCTGGTTTGGGCAAGAATGAATGAAAGCCCCTGTGTTTGTTTTAGCTTTTATATGATCCATTTCTTCGAGCATCCGGACACCTTAGACTTGGATGAGCCGATCCATAATAAGTCGAGTAGATGTGTTCTGATTTTCTAACTCACTCATGGTCAGATGAAAGAATACCCTCAGACTTATCCAAGAAAAGATTTCTCTATGCTACTTGTTTTTCACCAACCCAACTCGTCGACTTATGTGCGATTTTAGGTGTACCAACCGCCCAAAGACATGCGCATGAGACAAGTGATGGTGAACTTCTAAAAATCAGAGGGTTTGGCACCTAAGGTTAAGGTTCCCACCTCGAGTTCTAGAAAGAGCCGATTCCATTGCACAACTATCGTTGCATTGGGACTCAATCCATAGTTCGAAGCGAGCGGAATTGAGAAGTGGATTACCCCGTGTTTTTCCTCACGGAGATTCCATTTTCAATTCCTTCTATTGTGTTCCTAAAGGCGGCGCCTGGGGTTTTAGGCGCGGTTGTGTGTGTCCATGTGTCGTGATCATCACAATGCAAGTCATGCACAACAATTTATCAATCAGCACTTCAAATCATCCACACAACATACATTCCTACGCCACACCTGCGTAAAATAAAGTTAATCACAGACTACACCCCTTATTACTCCAATCTGCAAAAACATATAACACCTATCGTGAGCGGACTTACCTCACCTTCAAGAGCGCCTGTAGGGTTAGAAAAATCACTCAATTTTTATTACGGCCTAAGTCCACTTGAGGTCTAGAACCATAGGTTCTAGAACAAGTTCCCCAGCGGAGTCGCCAGCTGTCGCGACCCGTCCGAAAGAGGACGCGGCTAATGGATTACCGATAGCGGGTCTTGGATCGGCGCGGGCCCTCCCAGGCCCATACCAAATCGCGGCGGGAGTATTTTTCAAAAGGGATTCGGCGATAAGAGCCGATCGATTTCGACCTTAGTGTGGTCGTGGTGGCATGTGCAACTTGTGCATGCATTTGGAGTCGCCACCGGTCTTTCTTGGAGGGTAGACCGGAAACCTTATTGACCGATTGGGAGAGATCGATCAATTCTGCGGAACCAGAGATTTTGAGTTCGGGGACTTGGTTACGTTGATGTCATTACCAACGCCCTTTCGGTACCTAACGCGAGTGATTTTCCCTAACTAGGATTTCATGCAGGCGCAATTTTGGGTGAGGTAAGTCTGACTTTGCACATTAACCAGTTTAACATGCTCACGTAATCATAATAAATAAATAGATGCCAATCACATAAACATCTATCATACGTGGTGATCATGGAATTATGATTTAATGGGTCTCGAGCCAATGAGACCACATTTAATCATTTTAATATTTTAATAACGGAGAGCCGCTCTTCGCTTCTTCTTGGTTTCTTGAACTCTTCAAGAATCGGGCCCCAAAGAGCTCGCCGACTTAAAAGGCTCATCCACATAATCCTCGTAGCATTTACATCAACAATTGACTATGCTAAAAATAAAGATTACATGAAAAATAAAAGGAGTACGCAGCCTCCATTTAATAATTACAACCCCAAATATATAAATAATCACCATACATTCATACATACATCAATCACATTGATTAGGGATTTTTCCATGATCACCACCCTTCCACGTAAGTAATAAATTCACAATTTAAAACTTAGGAAGGCACAATAAAAATTCTACGTTGAATCATATTCAGAATTTTTACGTAAAATAAGATAGCCATAAATTTTCGATTCAAAATTGATTTAGTCTCAATTTTTGCTACGTTGATTAATTTATCATATAAAATAATCAATCTCCATTAGCCATGTAAGACGAACAATTCGTTAATACATATTGGCCATAGTATTGCAAAAATTGCAAAAAATCAATTAAATGCACGAAAACACCTAAGGATTGGCTCTGATACCACTGTTGGGATCCACGTAACACGTAGCGGAAATAAATAACAACCCACACATGTATCTCCAGAGGTGTACTTCGTGCATTTCAATCGAAAAAAATCACAAAGTCTCAAAGGGAGTAAATAGATTACCTCTCGTAGCGTGCTTGAACGGAGGTGTCGGTTCGATGTTCTTCGATCTCAGCCTCCACAAGTGTTAGGCATCTAGTTCGGACGCACCACCAATTGACGAACGGGGAGACGACTAATAACTCCACAACAATTGTGCTAGCAATATGCGGAATCAATATTCCGAACTTGGTATATTTTGCTCGCTCAAGATTATGAGAATATAGAGAGTGTTTGTGTTCTTCTCTCTAAGCTCTCAAAAATTTGCACACTCTACAAAATGTCTCTCCCTCTCAACCTCAAAACTCTTGCCATCCTTTTATAGCCAAAAATACCTTCCAATAAATTGTATTTAAAAATAGCACTAACAATTATAAATTCTATCTAAAAATAGCACTCACAAATAAATGACATTTAAAAATAGCACTAACAATAGCACTCACAATTTATAATACAAAAATGCTATTTAAAAATAGCACTAACAATAGCACTCACAATTTATAATACAAAAATTCTATTTAAAAATAGCACTAACAATTATAAATTCTATCTAATAATAGCACTCACAAATAAATGACATTTAAAAATAGCACTAACAATAGCACTCACAATTTATAATACAAAAATGCTATTTAAAAATAGCACTAACAATAGCACTCACAATTTATAATACAAAAATTCTATTTAAAAATAGCACTAACAATTATAAATTCTATCTAATAATAGCACTCACAATTTATGATAAATAAATGCCATTTAAAAATAGCACTAACAATAGCACTCACAATTTATGATAAATAAATGTCATTTAAAAATAGCACTAACAATAGCACTCACAATTTATAATACAAAAAATGCTATTTAAAAATAGCACTAGCAATAGCACTCACAATACAAAAATGCTAAAAAAAGGCACTAACAAAGGTGTTAAAAATAATAACCATTATTATTATTACAAGAGTTAAAGAGGTTACCAAACAATACAAATATGCATAACGTATAAATACGTATGACGTATAAATACGTAGAGCATACGTATACATCCGTGAAACCGGGGACTAATTGAAAGAAAAATGTGCAATTAAGCCCTTTTGGTAAAAATTGATTAAATTGGAGGGCAAATTGACCTAATTGCACTTTAAGACTTTAGAATCCAATGTCATAGCTTATAAAAAGTGAGAATTGAAAACTAAAAGACTCGAAAATGATTTTTTTTTTTTTTAGGCTCGGTTCGGGTTTATGTTTGTGAAGGAACATAGTGACCCGAGCCGAATTTTTGAGATTTAAAGTGACACACTTGAAGAGGAAATTAAAACAAAATTATCGAATATTTTTGGGTATTTTTCTGACCACGAATGGTATTTTTCTGATTTTTTGGGTATTTTTATAATTAAATAAACTCGAAAAATATTAAAAATACCGAAAAATATTTTTTGTTCAAAATTGGTTCCTAAGGTTAAACCAAGGCTTCCAAAGTTGATTTTGTGATTTTATGACCTTTTTTGATATTTTTAATTAATTTTAAAGAATAAAAATCACAATAATAAATGGTAAAAAAAATCAGGTGTCAACACTCATATGAATAGATATCACTTAATATCTGATTGACCGTGAATATTTTTTTAAAGAATTCCTTTTTAAATCAAAATTCTCTTTTGTGTTTCCAAAAATAACCGCCTCTTTTATAAAAACGCTGAACCGTCACCTCTGTTCTCTCACTTTCAAAATTCTCTCAAATCAAAACCCTAAAACCGTGTTGAAAACCTCTCGCTCTCGATTTCCTCCTCAAAGCAACACTCTTTCACTCAAAGTTTCAAACTTTCTACGCATCAATGGCTCCAAAATCAGCCTCTAACTTGAAGAAGACGTCTCAGTCGAAGAGGAAGTTCTCCGCCTCAACTGCAAGCGGCGCGGAACTTACAGAAACCCAAATCAACGAACAACGAGAAGCACTCCGCCTGACAAAAGGTCTATCTCTGTCTGCCTTTGAAATAAAGGAATCTATGGCTCATTCTATTAAGCCAATGTATGATAGAATCAAGGCCGCAGGAGATTTTGGAAACGAACTTAGAAAACTGCTGAAAACTCATCATTTTGATAGTGAGGGCGAACTTTTGGAGTTTCTTAGTCTGCCTGGAAAAATCGTTGAACCACTTGCTGTAGAAAAACCTACATCTGTCTCTAGGAAAGGAAAGGAGAAAGTAGCAGAAACAAGTTCGAAACAAAGACGATCCCCAATTAGACCTGGCGGTACGAAGGCAAAGGTGGAAGATGATGATGACATTCTGTTCAATGACTTTGTGAAAAATATAGGCTTTAATTTGGATAAAAGCTTTCCTGATCCACTGTTCCAGAATCAAGCTCACAAAGAAAGGTTTGAAGCAATGAAACAGAGAGGTATTATACCTCAAAGGGTATTTGAGTTAAAGTACTTTGACAGCAATGGCATCTATCTGAGGAAGCATCTAGAAAAGATGAAGATAGATCAGTTTATAACTAGGAGAGGCTACACTTTTCCTGACTTGGTAGCTTACTTCTATTCAAATCTTCAATTTGTCAACTTCAACTCTCTGGCTTTCACAGTCAAAAGAAAGCAATATTTTCTGACTGTTGATGAATTGGCTTCAATCATGGCAACCAGAAAGAGAGATTTCAAACCCTTAGATGTCACTGCAAGTGAAGCTTTCTGCTTCCTGACTGGAAAATCAAGTTTCTCTAGGGAATCAAAGTCACATCTTGCATACACGGACTTTCCCTTGAAACATATCATAATGCACAAGGTGATAATCGAATGTCTCAGACCCAAGGCAGCATCAAAGACAGATATATCAAAGTACGAGGCAAAGCTGTTATGGGGAATCTTGACAGGACAGAGGATTTCCTTTGCTCATATTGTACTATTGCATATGTACAGATCAGCTCTCAAACCAAAGGGTCAACTTCCTTATGCAGCATTGATCTTCAAAATATTCAATTATTTCAAGATTGATGGCCCAAGAGCCTTTGTCGAGCAAGAAATTCCTCTAATGACTGCTGGAGAGACTATGGTAACAAGGATGGGATACAAGATGACTCCTGCTGGATGGAGAACCAAGAACAATGAACCAGTCATTGTGGACTTCGAGGAAGAGTCAAGGCAGAAATCTCCAAAGAAGAGAAAAGTCATGGCTGTTAAGGGGCAACAAACAGAAAGTCCTGCTTATAAGGACTCAGACGCAAGTGAGGAAGAAACAGGGGAATATGATTCTGAAGCTACCCAATCTCGAGGTGGATTAGATGAAGGTGGTGAGTCTGAAAATTGTAGTGCTGGGGGAGATGAGGAAGAAGGAGATGAAACAGAAATACAACCACAAGAAAAGATTGTATATCCATGTGATCTGAATGAGGAAGAATTCCTCACAATGTGGGATGAGGAGCAAGCTGCACGATTTGAAGATGACACAGAGTATGACATCCAAATTGTCAACTATAATCATGAGGAATTGCTAGCACAAGTTCTAGCAACACTGGCGTCAAAAGATCAGGAGGAAGAACAATATGACATTGGAGCTTACTCTGTCTCTTCCACCAGGGCCACAATTCCCAAAGATGCTGCAAGTCTAGCTTCAGCAATTGCCCGAGAAGATCAATTGTCCAGTGCACAGTCCATTCCAATGGACATTGATGATGAAACAGTCTCCGTGCCAAGCTCAAAGGAAAAAGGAAAAAGAGCTATAATTCAGAGGGAGAAAGAGACTGTGCCTATTACATCAGATGTATTTCTCAGTGAAGTCCAAGCCTCTCAAGCTTTCACCAAGGCACAAATTGAGGGGGACACTCACGAACCTGCACCTTCACAACCACAAGTGGAACTTCAGGTGTTGTTTGATAATCTCCAAAATACTCTTCTTCAGACAATGGCTACCATGGAAACAAAATTTGATCAGCAAATGCAGGCTTTGGAACAGAAAACAGATAGGAAGCTGCAGGGTTTGACTAGTCAGGTGTCTAAGCTTGAAAAGTCCATTAATCTCTATGGGAGAATATTTTGTGATGAGATAGCCAACCTGCCTACATACACACTGGTCAGAACGGACAGAACAGCCTCAAACCTGCCCTCTTCTCCAGCTGTACGAGACCCTGCTCCGATGATGGGAAAAAGCTTTGCAGGACCATCCCGAAGGGAGGCTGATATTGAGCCTGAAGATCATTCTTCTTCTTAAAAACTCACCTCTTTTTCTTTCTTTTATCTAGAACGCGTCATTATTTCATTTCTTTATGATGTTGACAAAAAGGGGGAGAAGTTGAAATTACTCTTATTACTATTGTGCAGTCTCAATAGATTATCCCTAATTATGTTTCAATTTAGAGGAAAGAAGGAGAAGATCTAACCTACTGTTTTGCAGGACAATCTTCTAAAGAAGTTTAGGTTCATGCAGGATTATTGCAGGATAATCTCACTCTGATCATGCTCTACCATGAGAACACTTTCATTACAGGACCTCAAATGATGATTACCTGCAGGAGCAAATGTGATGGCTACTCATTTTTTTTATGTATTATCACTGGTTAAATTCACTCTTAAATTTGCAACTAGAAAAGTTTTGTCACCATCAAAAAGGGGGAGATTGTTGTGGAAATTCTCTTTTATTTTGATTCTGACAAAACCTTCAAAAGATATTGTTTAATGAAATGTGATGCAGGAAGAATGTGTAATCAGAAGGTCGAGTGATTCCAATTCTGTCACGCTGACGAAGGGTCAGATGGAAGTGCTTCTGACGAAAGGTCAGATGGAGGTGCTTCTGACGAAAGGTCAGATGGAGGTGCTTCTGACGAAGGGTCAGATAGAAGTGCTTCTGACGAAGGATCAGATGAAAACGCTTCTGACCGAGGGTCAGATGAAAGTACTCCTGACGATCCAAACAGCGACGGATGGACCACATCAAATCTCCGTATTACCATTCCGTGCCAACTGATCAAATGTTTCTTAGACGAATGTGAAGAAAGATCAGTTTCTGCATTCTACAAATCACGAAGACCCACGTATGGCAGGTTTCCGATCAAGGCAAGTGATATTCAATTATCCTGATATCTCCTCTAATCAATTAAGGGACTTTCTATAATGGGATATCATCTTCTAAGGAATATATCCTCGAGAATCAACTCAAACATATCACACTTATGGAAGCTGGAGATTTAGTTGTATGGGCGACTAAATCAGAAGGGTTCAATGTCTTACCCAACGGTCTACATATCTTCTGAAGATACAGTCTCGTTCAATCACGATTGATGACGTCCAATCAAGGATTGAAGAGCGATCCCTTGGCTGGATTCCAACAGCTAGTTCGGAGGCAAGGGAGTATAAAAGAAGAATAATGTTTGACTAGAAGAGACGACGTGCGAACAACAATCCAAAGTGCAAGCATAAATTGAGTTTCATCTAAAGAGAGTATTCTGAGTATTCAAAATCCTTCACTGTGAAAATCTGTGTGAGAGGGAAACAAAACACTTGAGTGATTGTAATCCTCTTGATTCTTCATAGTGAAATCCAGCCAATCGATTGTCATCGTGGGAGAGTGGACGTAGGCTTGAACTAAGCCGAACCACTATAAATATTGTGTGCAATATCCTCTTCTCTAAACTCTTATCTTTGTGTTTAGATTTTCTGTACACTGCTATACTGCTTTTGTTCCTAATCGTACACTGAACTTTATTCATTCCGCAAGAAATTTCTATTAAGTTCAGAATCCCCTATTCACCCCCCCTCTAGGAGATATTACTAGTTACATCAATAGTTCTCGGAATCCCTTGTTCCTACCTTCTCCCAATAATAGAGAGTTTCATCAAAATCACCTATCCACACCCATGGGAGGTTGCTCGTGGATCTGAGTTGTCTAATTCTGTCCCATATGATGATTCTCTCTCTATAAGTTGCAGGTGCATAGACAAAGGTGACTCTAAAGGGTATTTTCATAGTAGGATCCATGTACTGTATATCAATAAAGTTTTCAGTGGCTGTTAGAATTGAAACTTCAGCTTTGTCTTTCCATAATAAGGCCAAACCCCCACCAATGCATGTAGGATTAACCACAAAGTGTTTTTGCAACAAGAGTCTCTTCCTCACTCTTATAACAACATTTTCACGATTCTTTGTTTCACATAGGAAAACCACATTGAGCCTTTCTTGGGCTATAATGGTTCTAAGGGCTTGAAATGTCAAAGGTGTGCCCAAACCTTGACAGTTCCAAGCTAAAAGAGCCATTTGTAATCCGAGCCACTAAACTATAACTTGATCTCTTCAGAAAAAGGGTGTTCACACGAAACAAGATATAACTGCAGCTAAGAGTAATCCTTAATATCCAAATAAAACTGCAACGAAGAATTTGTTGATAGGCACAAAAAGAACCTGGCATCTTTCTCTAACAAGCATTTTGTCGAACATGTATTTGGCACCAGGGGGGAACTTGTAAAAAGTGCTGGAGAAGGAACTAGTGAAAAGGCCAAAGCGGAGTCGTCCAAAACAGATATTGCTGCAGCGGGAGTGAAACGGGAGGTGGTGGAGGCGATAAACGGCTGAAGGCGTAAAAGTGGAGTCGTTCTTTGGCAATCGTCTGAGTGAAGGCGAAGTATGGCAAGGGAAGTTACAGGTGTGGGGAAGAAATTGGATTTCCAGAGATGGTGTATATGGAGGAAAGGAAGCACATCGGTTGGTCGGGATCACTCTCAGATTCGACATCGAGAAGGGAAGCTCCCATATAGGGAGAGTTGGGTCAGCTAAGTTAGAGGGAATTTGATTATACCGCAGTTTTGACATCCCCGTTTAAGTGGCAAAGTTAAGTGGCAAAGATATGTAGGAATCATAGAGGAGCCCATCTTATGACTAATAACAATTCGCCGTCATACAATCACACTGTCATGCTCGCAATACCCTATTGATGGATTCACAATCTCATCAAAATTCGAATCTTCCTAACACGTGTCCTCAAGATAAGATTCTCCTAAGTCCTATAGATCTTGGGAAAAATCCATATGCATAACCCCATGGCATTTCTTCTCGATAAGTATTGCGCACTTCGAAATAGCTTGATTTTCTTCGCATAAGATCTTTTAAACTCTAGAGATTCTCCATGATTTTTTTTTTAAACTACTTCCAAAGAGTTGGTACCGTGACAAACGTTTGACTTTCCTTTTTTTCCAAAATCTACAGACAAAGCGGTTTTCCTCCATCATATCAATCACTTCATTAAACGGTGATGGACTTGTTTAACCAATTGATACCCAGTCAATTACATCAAGTCCATGGAGACGAAGAGCGAACATTCCATCAAACATGTAATCGACGAGTCCACTCTCAAATTATGCCCCAGTCGCTATGTTAATTTACTAACTATTAAACAGCGTTTCAAGTTCATCTCTCTTGTTTTGTTTCAAGATAATTTGTTCACAATAGCCTTCACAAAATCTGCGAAAAATCACTTTTCGTGACAATATAACCTAATTTTAAAAGCCTCACTTAATACCAGTTCGACCGTCGACACGAATTAGACATTTTCGATAACATAAGTATGAATCAGATTGGTGAAACCCAAAATAGCATGTCCATTGGAGCACATGCTGCACGGGTGAGGCCTGCCCATCAGTGCACGTGCTACGCACATGGGAAAGAGATATCACGCCACAATGTCAAGTTGCAAGGAAGTCATATGTAGGGGCGAGCGGTTCCAGGTTCCGGGTAGGTTCCACCTAGAACCTGGAACCTACCCTCGGGTACAGGTTCCTCATTTTTCGGAACCTGGAACCTACCCTGTGTTCCCTGGAACCTGGAACCTACCCTGCCACAGGTTCCGGATCCGGTTCCAGGGTACCCTGGAATTTGCCGAGCCGCGAGAAAAGATTTTTTTTATATGAATATGCAAGCTCAAATGTGAAGTAATACCTTTTTATACTATAACACCATTAGTCATTTCAATGAATCGTAAGGGAAACAACTATAAGAAATAGAAGTAGATAATTAACTATTAACAATGCACAATTGAGGAAAGTTTAAACACTAATATAGGAAATTATGATTTTTATTTTATAAGATATACGGTTCCGGTTCTGGTTTCGGTTCCGGGTAGGTTCCATAGGGGAACCGGGAACCGGAACCGGAACCGCCGGTTCCTCAAAATGAGGAACCGAGAACCGGACCCGGACACATCGGAACCGGGAACCGAACCGGAACCGGCGGTTCGGTTCTCCGGTTCCCGGTTCTACCCGGGAACCATGCTCACCCCTAGTCATATGCAGAACACGTAAGGATCCCTATGTGTTTCGATCAATAAAAGATGTCAGACGGGCTACGGATACTAGTATAAGGCAATGCCACGTACTCAAATTAGTATTATATATAAAGGATGGATAATGCAACCACAAATATTAGTGCTGATGAGAAGTGATCCTACTAAAGACCCAAATATTTTCCAAGGAGCGCTAGAAATGATCAACATTTGCTTCCGAATTTTCGGCGGGTTATCTATGGTAATCTTAAGTGTTAGAATGCACGTGTGAGTTGTGTTAGAGAAGTCCCATATTGAAGAATTAATGTGATGTGGAGTAATTAATATATCCAAGTTGGCCCACAACTCATTGGCTTAAGCTTTTTGAGTGAAGGTGGGTCCAACTGGATATATTGACAGCCTCAGACTTGGGCTCCTTCTTGGCGATCTCCCCAGGTGAAAAAAGTATCGGACTTTCGCTGCGCGCTCTCAGCAAATGGTATCAAAGCCGATGGTTGATTGGTGGGCCTCCAATATGATATTTCGAAATATGATGGCCAACGCGATTTTCGGGCCGGTGAATAGTGTGGTGTAGCAACACGGGGCCGATGGGCATTGATGGAGATTCAAGTTGAGATATATTGATGCAGATGGATAATTGGATTAAGGGAGATCAAACCTAAGACTGAAGCATACAAGTGAGGGGGAGTTGTGTTAGAAAAGTCTCACATTGAAGAATTAATGTAGTGTGGAGCAGTTAAGCGTTGACAGAGATTCAAGTTGAGATATGTTGGTGCAGAGAGATACTTAGATTAAGGGGGATCAAACCGAACACTAGAGCTCACACGTGAGGGAGAGATTTTAAAATGCACGTATGAGTTGTGTTTAAGAAGTCTCACATTGAAGAATTAATGTGGTGTGAAGCAGTTAATATATTTTTTTATATTGACGGGCACGAACTATTGGTGGGCCTCCAATCTATTCCAGTGAATATCTCAAAAAGTAATCTGATGGCCAACGCAGTTTTCGGGCCAGTGAATGTTGTGGTGTAGCATCGTGGGTTCGATTGGCGTTGATGGAGATTCAAGCTGAGATATGTTAGTGCAGATGGATACTTGGATTAAGGGGGAGGAAACCTAATACTTGAGCTCATACGTGAGAGGGAGATTGATAGAATGCATGTGTGAGTTGTGTTAGAGAAATCTCATATTGAAGAATTAATGTGGAGTGGAGCAGTTAATATATTTTTTTATATTGACGGGCTCAGACTTGGGCTCTCTTTTGGTGATCTCCTCAAATGAAAATATCAGGCTTCCGCTGCGCGATCCCAACAAATAGAATCAAAGCCGATGGTTGATAGGTGGATCTCCAATCTGTTCCGGTGAATATTTCAAAAAGGAATCTGATGGCAGGCGCTGTTTCCGGGCTGGTGAACGTTGTGGTGTAGCAACGCGAGCCCGATGGGCATTGATGGAAATTCAAGTTTAGATATGTTGATGTAGAGAGATATTTGGATTAAGAGGGAGTAAACCAAACATTGGAGCTCACACGTGAGGGAGAGATTGTTAGAATTTATTGGGAGCACGTAGCGGAAGTCTGATACTTTCATCTAGGGAGATCGCCAAGAGGGAGCCCAAGTCCGAGCCCATCAATATATCCAGTTGGACCCACCTTCATTCAAAAGTTTAAGCAAATAAGTTATTAACTAACTTGGATATATTAATTGTTCCACACAACATTAATTCTTCAATATGAGACTTGTCTAACACAACTCACACGTGCATTCTAACAATCTTCCCTCTCACGTATGAGTTCCGGTGTTAGGTTTGCTCTCTCTTAATCCAAGTATCCATCTGCATCAACATATCTCAATTTGAATCTCCATTAATGTCTATCAGGCCTGCATTGCTGCACCACGATAACACACCGGCCCGAAAAACTACGTTGGTTATCAGATTCCTTCCTTGAGATATCCACCAAGCATCGGAACATATTGTAAGCTTACCAATCAACCATCGGCTCTGATACCATTAGTTGGGAGCACGCAGCGAAAGTTCGATATTTTCACCTAGGGAGATCGCCAAGAGGGAGCTCAATTCCAAGCCAGTCAATATATCTAGTTAGACCCACATTCACTCAAAAGCTTAAGTCAATGAGTTATGAGCCAACTTGAATATATTAATTGCTCCACACCACATTAATTCTTCAATGTCGGACTTCTCCTATACAACGCACACGTGCATTCTAACATTAATAGTGAAATAGCATAAAAAAGATGCGACTTGAGAATCCTTAATGCACGGAAGACGTGAATCCAGTCTACATGAATGAAAGAAGAAAGGAGTTGAGTTGATAGATGTAATCTCGAAGCTATCGACAGTTACTAGGGATTCGAATCGAAGGACCTAAAAGTTGAGAGAGTGGGCATGACTTGTCCGAGAAAAAGGGCCAAAATGATGTGAAGGTTTGAAGATATCAATAGTTACATGAAGTTAATTATGTACAAAATGAATAAGTGCTTGAGGACCTAGTCAAAAAGAATCCGTGGGAAACAGTGCTATCGACGCACCAAAAGCCACGACAATTGAAGAGCAGTTACATATTCAATCACTGTAAATACCACCAAGCATCCTCAGAAGGCCCCTCGATGAAATCAACAAATTACTTTATCTTTACTTACCACACTGCATTTTGCTTTTTTCGAAATCTCGTCGTCGAATCAAACTCCGGCATCTATCTTTACCTTAGATTCTGCTCCGTTGAGTCAAACTCCGGTGCAGCGTCGAATCGTGTTTAAGGATTTGTCGTCAAGTCAAACTCT
Organism: Rhodomyrtus psidioides; assembly: GCA_021437785.1. Taxonomy (NCBI): domain Eukaryota; kingdom Viridiplantae; phylum Streptophyta; class Magnoliopsida; order Myrtales; family Myrtaceae; genus Rhodomyrtus; species Rhodomyrtus psidioides. The sequence goes on along the minus strand of JAILYB010000003.1, from coordinate 11,030,684 downwards.
AGCACAATTTTAGGTGTGTTGTCTCATTACTTTGAGAGGAATTGTGCTCTCCAAATCATCCTATAGAATCAAACTCCAATTTGGTCTACGTTTTTATAATTTCTTTCATGTTCATTTGTATCGGTTTTCCTTTGAATTGTTCCTACTGAACCTTTTTCTTGAGTCAAACTCCGGTTGGAGTCACATTTGTAACATTTTATTGGAATCTTTACATAATTCGCATGTTGATTTTCCGACTATCTGTCTTCTATCTAGATCGCCACTGGATCTTTTATCGCATTTAAAAGTCGAAGAATGAATTTCAATGAAACATATTTTGTCGCGAAGAAATTCTGACGAAACACAGATAAAAAATTTCAAATTGTCCTTTTCCCAAAAAAAAAACAAATTTCCAATTTGCTTCACCATTGCGGAGCTAAATTTTGCATGAAGAAGATGAGATATATTTGTCATGAGGTTTTGGACGCCACTTAAGATAAGAATAATGCGAAAGAGTTTGTAAAGAAGCAAACTAAAGGTTGTAGAAAAGGAAAAAAGAATTAAATGTATCGAAAATATTTGAACTTTATATGGTCAATCTAACTTTAGTTAAGACAATCTGCAAGCAACTATTAAACGATTCAAGGGTCCATATAAAGGATAAGTTGATGCCCCCATTTTAACAATGACCCTTCTTCTCTAGATGACCTCTAGAAAAACGTACAAAATGCTCACTTAGGGTGCGCATTGCAACACTTTTACTATAGAAATCAACCTCTGGCTAAATCTTAAATTTTTGGCTTCCGGAGATAGTAAAAAAAATAAATAAATATATCTTCAAGTGGCTCTAAAATCAATTTTAAAGCAAAAAAAAAAAAGCCCAAAGTAGAAAAATGAAGTTGCGTAATCAATCGGATTTCTGTTCTATAAGTTGAAAAATAAAGTTACGTAACCAAATGAATTTATGCTCCAGCTGAAGTAGAAATTATCCTTTAGAAGACTCTTAATGTTAGTTTAGTAATATTTATTTACTCCGTCAATATGAACAAAAAAGAAAAACAATGAAGAAAAGAGATACATCTTTATCACAAATCAACTCACCTTTTGTATAATAATGTCCCATTCCTCCATTTCCAAAAGGTAAATATTTTTTTGAAAAGTCTAAGAGAGAGAAAGCAACATTAATATTGGTGCCTTTGACGGGTTTTTTTTTTTCCAATTTAATACAAAAAAAAATATTTACAAAATTAGATACTATTTGGAAGTATTTACCAATTTAGGTCTCGCGCGCTGGTAGAGCCAGCGCGCGAGACCCGCGCGCTACTACAAGCAAGCGCAGCGCTTGCGCGCTGCTTATAACAGCGCACGCAGGGAGCAATAATTTTTTTTTTGGCCTTTTGGCTGTTTTTTTTTTTTTGCAATGGCTCCCTTTTTTTACAACGAACGAACGAGCGAGACAACGGGGCCACGGAATCTAGACGCGTCATCGAACGAGCGAACAAACGAGCAAGGCGACGGGGCAGTAGAGAGACGAGAAAAAATTTTAAAAAATTAATTGAAAACAAATTGAATAAAAAAAACTAAAAGAAAACAAGGAAAAAAAATTAAAATATGATTAAAATAAAATAATAAAACAAAAAGGGGAGCAATTGCAAAAAAAAAAAAAAAAACAGCATTACGGCCAAAAGGCCAAAAAAAAGGGGAGCCATTGCACAAAAAAAAAAAAAAAAACAACAACTAAACCGCCAAGAAGCCAAAAGGCAAAAAAAAAAAAAAAATTCCCTGCGCTGTTATAAGCAGCGCGCAGCTTGCGCATGCTGTTTCAAACAGCACGCGGGTCTCGCGCGCTGGCTTTACCGGCGCGCGAGACCTAAATTGATAAATACTTTCAAATAATGTCTAATTTTGTAAATATATTTTTTGTATTAAATTGGAAAAAAAAAAACCCTCCTATAGTACGAGGAAGTTGTCGCATTAAACGCCGTGTCAGCTCCCCCAACGACTCTCATTTAAATCGGCTAGCCAATTGTCTGGATTTTCGTCAACCATGGACGAATGCACCGAGATAGACATTAGTGATGGTGACTGATCAAATAAAAGAACGTAAGATTATATTTATTTTGGGACAAAATGAATAATTTGAATTACTTTCTAAAAATGTTCATTTACACCGCTTAAAAAAAATGACTAAACATAATATATTTTCATTATCCACGAAAGCTTTTAGACATAAATTGTTGCGGATAATGAAAACATTCTTCATTAACTAATTGTTTCAAGTGATACAGGCGATATTTTTTTAAAAATATTTCTTATTATTCATTTTTCGTAAAAGAAACGAAACCTAAAATGCAAAAAACCATCCATTTCTAGAAGAGGGACTTGTCGCATTAAAGGCAAAATCTCAGCTCGCACAACTGCCCTCAGTTTTTCTTTTTTTTCCTCCTGCACACAATTACCCTATTTAAAGCAATCTTTTGTCAATTTAGATGGTTGTCCATGGCCGGTGGAACAAAAGACTCGGAGAAAATGGACCGTAGCGACCACGAGAGATGAGTTTAATGCTTACTAGAACGTACGACTTCACATACGAATAGAAAAACCATGAGATATTATGCCTAATTCTTTTTCATGGCATGGTCTTTCAGGCTAAGTCACTGTTGTAATACTAATGCGAAAATAACCAGGATCTTGCAAATACGTCAACGCGAAAGCCCAGAGAAAATAACGAGGAACGATAAAGGACACCAGATATAACGTGGTTCGGTCCGAATGTCGGTACCTACATTCACGGGGAGAGCCAGCAAGAACAATACATTATATCGGAGAGTCGGATTTACAATCGCTCAATATGCTCGTGTTTCCCGCACCTAAATTATACCAAAACCCCAAATGTTTTACAGATAAAAGAACTCTCAATTGAATATATATAAAATAAACTCACGCACAAACCACCGTTGTGAGACTCCTTCGCGCGCCAGACGACTTTCTTGTTCGCGTCGTCCTTTTCTGAATCTCGGTGTGTGGCTTTTCTTTCTCTTGTGCGACGCAACTTCGTCGTTAGAGCAATTTTGTCGCGCGGCTCCAACCCACGAAGTCCTCTCCTTTTTTTCTCAAGGATGTCTGACACTGCTATACTCTGCCTTGGTTTTTCTAAGGCAGAGGGATCTCCACCCTTGAAATAGGGGGGAAAAGTTTTTTATTGCTATTTCAAGGGTGGAGATCCTCTACCTTAGAAAAACTAAGGCAGAGGATCCATACCCATCTATTCGCGGCTTGGTCTTCCTCTTTTAACAGGAGAGAATAAAAAAACTACTTTTTTTTTTTGCTCTTTCCGTTGCCCTACTGCAGTGGTGAAAGAAAAAGGAAAGCTGTCCTTTTATCCAAGGGCCCCACAATACTTCCTTTTTCTTTGAATCTTTACGTTTCCTTTTCTTCAGCAATTTAGATAAGTCCAAGTCTTCATCTTGGTCAAACTTGAACAAAGGCAATTGCCACCGTACCAAATGAGAAATTAAAGCAACGTCCAAGACTCTAATAAATGTCAGATTTCTCACTCAAACTCGAGATATATTCAACAGTCACGAGGAAGACTTCGAAAGGGATTAACTTCTTCGGAGATACACGGCAGATATTAGTTTTAGTGCCAGAATTCACCTTAGATATATCGAGTGCATGCACCCAGATGTGCCTGAACTGTTTCAGTCTAGTGAGATGTACCTACCTCACATACGAACTGCTTCAATTTACTAATCTAAATAAGCCGTTGCTTGAATAGTAATCTAGCTTCTTGACATACGGTCCTTGCAAATTTTCAAGAATGATTGATTTGGTTTCGAAGAGTAATACTCTATTCTAAAAAGTTGGTATACTTTATAGACGCACCACTTCAATTTTGTAATCTGAATAGGTCATTGCATTGACAATAATCTAGCATCTTGACATAGCGTCCCACGAACGATTATTTGGTTTCGGATAGTAATTCTCTGTTCTAAAAAGTTGGTATTATCGCATAACCTTTCCTCAGAAGGATAGGCACCTAACCTTGCAATTCGGGTCGTCCATTTTTGGACGGATGGCTCAGATCTCTTGTTTTTAAGGGGCAATTTTTTGAATATTATATATATATATATATATATATATATATATATATATATATATATATTGTTAGTAATAATCTGGGCCGTCCATTCATAACACGGAGGGTCCGGATTACAAGGTTATGTCCTAACCTTCTAAGGAAAGGTTAGACGATCCATTTCCGGTATACTTCATACATGAACCGCTTCAATTTAATGACCCAAATAGGTCATTGTATGGATAATAATCTAGCTTCAATTTAATGATCCCAAGAACGATTGATTTGGTTTTGAAGAGTAGTTCTCTATTCTAAAAAGTCGGGACACCCCGTGTTGATTATTGTCTCGGTCGGTTCACATGACATTGTTTGACCGTTGCTTTACATTTTATGTCCAGGGACCCGAAGACCGAACATACCATCAAATAACTCATGTACGCGGACGACCATTACGTAAAAATTGACAAGGCCATGGAACTTCCGCCCGCCCGAATTAAATTTTAGGGCCTAAAACCGAGCTAGTCCGGGCCGTTCCAGGCCGGTTCAAACTTAGCCTGATTTTTTTTTAATTTCTTTTTATAAGTTAAAATAGATCAATTATTATATTTGGGGCTGAATTTCCCTAATTTGTGAATTAACGCTCTAAGAAAAATGTATTTTTTGAAATTATTAGTGAAATTCTGGTGTGAACATAAATACTAATCTTGATTAGGTTGATTAAGTTGGGTGGGCTGTGCTTAGAGTTGTAGGCCCTTGTTTAGAATTCATGGTCCAGTTCAAAATACCTTGGGATCCTTGTCATGCGGGCTGGACTGGGGGGTCGGGCCTACTCTAAGGTGGGAAAAAAAAAAGAAACGCAAATTAAAAAAAATTTGTGAAAATGATCCACGTCAGTACCGGCTGTGACAAGTAAGAAGAACGACCTCTACGTCAGTAGTTTCAGGTCAAAGTTGACCAGAATGACGAGATTGATAAATTGCCAAAAAGGTTTATGATTTATTTAAGTGCATTTTGCACGACGTTGCTACGGAACCGTTGACATATCACTTGTTGATAAGCTAACTTATTTATATGTATTCGTGGGTTTTCACACTTGACAAACTCGTTAGATGAATAAGTGGCATGATCATGTGATGCAGACATGTGATTTGTACATAAGTTTTGTTTGCTCGCTACGCCTGATTAAAGCTCATTTACATCCCCTAATAATTTAATGTCATGCACTAATCTCATTGTCCTTAGCATTACTCGAATTAGTGTCTAACATTAATCTGAAAACACTTTCAAATTTGCTGAATTTTCAAACTTCACCTTAAGCCTTTTTACTTTACTTCCATTTGAGGAAAGAAAGCACATGCAAAACCAATTCTTTTGATGCACCACTTACTATTTTATAACTTTCCTTATCAAACTGGATTTGAACGCAAAGTTGCACTGTCCAAGGGAGATGTCTCTAATAAGTTCATTGCACATGATAAGCTGAAGCCCCGACAAATCAACATGCTTTATCTATAAATAGCCTCATTGTCACCAAAAATACCATCTCGAACTAGTATCAGCTGATCCCTTAACCGTCATGAGTTCTCTAACTATCATCATCTCTCTCGTCTCCATTTCTCTCTTTCAACCTACTTACGGTCAGAACTCGCCCCAAGACTATCTCAACTCTCACAATGCCGCCCGGAACCAAGTTGGCGTGGCGAACGTGACATGGGACAACACCGTTGCTGCCTATGCCCAGAGGTACGCAAACCAACGGGTTGGTGACTACAGTCTTGTGCATTCCAATGGGCCCTACGGCGAGAACCTCGCCAAGGGCACCGGCACGTTCACGAGCAGCTACGCTGTGAGCTTGTGGGTTGCGGAGAAGCAATACTACACTTACAACACCAACAACTGCGCGAGAGGGCATGATTGCTTGCACTACACTCAGATAGTTTGGCGCGAGTCTATCCAAATCGGGTGCGCTAGGGTTAAGTGTAACTGCGGGTGGTGGTATGTTGTGTGCAACTACGATCCTCCAGGCAACTATGAAGGAGAACTTTCATACTAAGAATGGCATGTTAAGCGGCTACCTTGCTTTCGGGTTGCGGCCAGTGTAATAGTTAAAGGGTGTGTAAAAAAAATTAAAAGGGAAAATGAAAGCAACTAGCTTGATATGATGTATTGAGTAAGTTAAGTTATGGATGCATAACATGTTGCGCATAAAAGCAACTTAAGCAGATTATTACTGGCAAATTAGCAAATTATGGGACTGCTTGAAATGGCATTGGCAGATTTCAAGCACTCTCGTTCTTTCGACTTTAATGCTACAGACTACTTGATATGATGATTGATAGCTAGTTGTTGGCTAATTATAAGCTAATCGCAGGAGAGCACTGTCTTCTTTTTTCGATTTATCATGCATTGCTTTGTCAATAATATAGCCAAGGCCACCTATCTAATGAGTCTCTACTCTATTGACCAAAAAGGTACACAAAAACAAAACCAAAACAAAAAATTGATAAGATTATGTGACATTGTCCCTTTTTGCGCCTATTATTTTGGATACAAGTTCCTGTAGAATTTACTGCATTATTCAAAAAAGCAATACACAATTCAATATTTTCCCACATTTTGACTTAATATTGTTGTTCGCTGTTGCGACTTCTCCTCGGGTGAACCACCTAAGTTTTGGCTAATGGTTTATTAAGTCTAAATCTAGCTCTAGTTCTCCCAAGTTCATACAAATTCACAACTGAAGGTTGAAATATTTGACATGCAAAAGATTTTCACTTTGAGCTCTCTCTCTCTCTCTCTCTCTCTCTCTGCATGCTGTTTGGATATTATTGAGCTTGGTTAAGCGCGCCATTAAGAGTCGGCCCTGAGCTTGTTACCTCATGGTATGGTGATGTTCCAGTGCATCAGCAACGCGTTGATCCTATTAGGGGTGTCAAAATGGCCCGCATAAAGAGTTCCAACATGAAACAAAAATAACTGACTTAGCTACATACGTGTCCCCCTCTCTTTGGTTTCGTAACTCGCCTTGATCGAGCATAATTTCCTTATTGCCTCGGTCATATCCATCCGATCTGGTGGTGATTCCATCGAACATGTAACTCCAACTTCAAATACGGATATTATGCAATCTATCATCTTGCTTTCCTGTTGTCGATCATCAACTTCACTCCAAAGCCTTAAGTCTACAATATCCATCGCTCTTTATGGAAGAGCCATTCGAACAAAGCTATGAAGATTAAGATGCTGCCCAAAGGCCTCTTCAATAGGTCTCTTCCCAGTGAACATCTCCAATAATAGAATGCCGTAATTGTATGCATCCCCAATTGTGGAAACCTTGTGTCCCAAGCCACACTCTGAAAAATTCATTGAGACGTCGAATAAGAATGAACATTATGTTTTTTTTTCTCTTTGTTTGACAAATCCTCTGTCGGAGCAAGGCCTAAAACCTCTCTACTGGTTTTTCTTTTTCTTTCATATCTCTTTGTGTGACTTTCGTTTAGTGCATTGTCTATTGCTGATGTTTGGCGCCTGTGGTAAAAATCGTCACAAAAGTTGGAACGCATCAACCGGAAAGAAGTGCACCCAAAGTTGTCACATGCTTGCTAGACAGATTGCCTAAACATCAAGAGTGACTTTGTCCTCTAGTTGGCTATGGGAAAAGAAGAAAAAATATAGGTGAAATCCTCGGGGGAAATTATTTAGTGAATTTAGTGTATGCATTAACTAAATTTGAACTGCTGGTTTTGACTGGACATATATAGGATGACATGAGGCTAGTCATTTTCATGATCTGGATTCAGTTTAATTTCTACACCACACAATTTCTTTTTTGCAAGGCGGAAGAGAAGAAAATGCCTCAAAGAAGATACGATACTTGGAGGCACGTAGCCAATGGATCCTCTGACTACGGTTGAAGTTGAACTCCCCTGGTCCTGCACTCCTATAGCTTCGGCAGACATCGTTGAAATGATCTTTGCAAGCCCGAAATCTCCAACTCGAGCCACCATGTCATTGTCCAGAAGTACATTACTTGGCTTCAGATCTCCATGTGCGATTGCTAGAGAACAACCCTTATGGAGATATTCGATCGCAGTAGCTATGTCGATGGCGATGTTCAATCTCTGTACTAGTCTTAGATTTCTTGATATGCCGCGCTCATCGTCTTGTCCTATAGTTTTAGGGTGCAGCCAATTTTCCAAGCTTTCATTAGCCATCAACTCGTATATTAGAGCTTTGAAATCACTGCCACGAAAGTCCACGCTTGAACAAACGCTTAATATCTTCACGAGGTTTCGGTGTCGGATGGTTCCTAGAGTTCGACATTCGGAGACAAAGCTCTTTGAAGCACCTCTTTGCATTAGATTGAGCATCTTCACTGCCACCGTGGCACCGCTATCAAGAATCCCCTTATAAACTGTTCCGTATCTTCCTTTACCAATCAAATTGCTCTCAGAAAATCTGTTAGTAGCTCTCAGGAGTTCTTCATAAGAAATCCTCAAGAACTGGTGCTCCAAGGACAATGACGTTGAGGCATCCGTTGTTGTCTGCTTCTTTTTGCGGTAACAATAGATAGACAGGAACAACAAAGCCAAACATAACAAAGTGGCAGCTACCACAGATATGACAATGGTCTCTGTTGTAGAAGACTTGTCAGAGCTTGATGATTTGCATAGAGGAAGCTTCAGAATTGGAACACCTCCACAGAGTTGTCTATTTCCAGAAATCGACATAGCACTCGCATTAAGAAAAACTCCATCCTCCGGAACTTGTCCTTCCAGTTCATTGAAGGACAAATTCAAGTACTTGAGCAGTGAGAGCTCCGTGAGAAAGGTTGGGATTGGACCAGAGAAAATATTACTGGAAAGAACCAGCTCTTGTAGGCCTCGTAATGGACGTAAAGCTTGGGGGATTTGACCATGAAAAGAATTAGCTTTTAAGTGAAGCCGTTCCAATCTCAAGCACCCGCCTACGGAGGCCGGAATTAAGCCGGTCAATTTGTTGTATGACAGATCTAATTCCCCGAGATTTATTAAAGAACCAACTTGAATTGGAAGAGATCCGCTTAAATTATTATGCGCTAAACTGAGCAAGATTGACAAGGAAGAAAGACCCAAGATTTCAACTGGAACCGAGCCAAGTAAGTTATTGTTCGAAAGATCGAGCCCAGTTAATCTCTTGCAGTTGCTGATACTTTGCGGTATGTAGCCTTGGAAATTGTTGGAGGGAAGGTCGAGGACAGATAACGTCATGTTACCAATCGAAGACGGGATCTCTCCAGTAAACATGTTGCTATCCAAATAAAGTTCCTGCAAGCCGTAAAGTGCTCCGATGGAATCAGGAATGTGAGCAGTTAGAAAATTATCCCCTAAACTCAAGCGAGTCAAGTTGAAGAGATTCCCCAGAGCTGCAGGAATAGTTCCTTGGATCTGATTATTTGACAACTGAATTCACTGAATGTTGGTGGAGAGATTGGAGATGGATGTCGGCAACGATCCATGCAACAAGTTCGAGCCCATCGAGAGAACTTCTAAATTGGAACAATTAGCTAAAGAAGAAGCAAAGCTCAAGTCATCGTGCAACTGGTTATAAGCCATCGTAAACATGCGAAGGCCTTTAAGCCTTCCTAGATTCTTCGGTATTGGCCCATGGAAACGGTTGTTGAAAAGGTAAAGTTCTTGAAAACCAGTGGCATTCGTTAACGATGATGGAATCTTCCCAGTGAACAGGTTACTGGTGGCGCTAAGGACAGAGAGAGAAGGAAGAGTGTTGCCGATGTCATCGGGAAAGCTTCCTCGCAAACGGTTCAAACTACCGCTGAAGTAATTAATTCCGGAGATGTTAAAAATCCTCGGTGGAATCTCGCCGGTTAGATTGTTTCTTGATAGTTGGAAAAAATTCAACATCTTGAGTCTGGACAATTGCTCAGGTATTTCTCCGTGCAATGCATTGTTTAAAAGGCCGAGCTTTTGTAGCAGTGAGAGGTTTCCGATCGATGAAGGAACAAGACCTACAAGACTGTTTTCAGACAAGCCCAAGACTTTAAGCCTTGGTAAAGAACCAAGATTGGATTGAATTCCCCCCGCAAGTTGGTTATATATGAGATTTAGGTTCGCGAGGTTCGAGCAGCATGAAAGATTCGAGGGTATCGGCCCCCCAAATGAGTTGTGACTAAGAGTGAGATCGCTGAGCCTATGCAAATTGCCTACTTGTGGTGGGATTTCTCCACGGAAGCTGTTGTTCTGCAAAATCATGATCCTCAAGAAAGAGAGGTTACCAATGTGAGGAGATAGGAAGCCTCCCAAGCCCTGTGATATGAGGACCAGGGATGTGACCCTCCCAGGATGCCTTTTACTGCACAAAATTCCCTGCCACTCGCAGTGATGGGTAGGATCGTTCCAAGAGCTCAAGACTCCAAACGGGTCTTCGTGTATCGCGTCTCTGAAGGCGACTAACGCGAGCCGATCCATTTGGTTTTGCGAGCATGCTCCAGGGATTGTGATGGAGCTCCACCACCACAAGAGGGCAGAGTTGAGGATAAGAAACAGTTGTTTCCCCAATTCCCCGGTGACCCACTTTTAGTCTTGCTGAATTAATCACCTCCGCCCTGTGCACAATCCAATTGTTAAAAAACGCTATGGGAAGTACTGTAAATTATCAGAATTTTCTCTGTTCCTCTATTTTACCAACAAAGTCTTTATTTATTTTTGTTTTTTTTTTTTTTTCAGAACAAGCATATTCATTCACTAAGATAGAGTTTGTGAATGTTAAGGAATGTAGTTAATTGTAACGAACTCCATTAGTGTAGCAATATTCTTTAATTAATATTGTAACGTCTGTAATTAATACTCCATTAGTATAGCAATATTCTGTAGTTAATATTGTAACGTCTTAGTCCATTAATGTAGCAATATTATGTAATTAATATTGTAACGGACAATTCAAAATACTTTGAATTAGTCCTTGAAGAAAAACTCTATAAATACAAACGATGTCCTAGTGTTAAGGACAAGCGAAATTCATCCTCAAACCTTGAGTATATTTCTTACATGGTATTAGAGCTTCGAATGAAGTCTTCCTATAAAACCTGATCCTATAAAATTTCCTTAAAATTGACATTGTTGCTGCCTTAGCTACAAAACCTGATCCTATAAAATTTCCTGAACTCCATCGATTGCTCCTCAATCATGAGTTTCGAATGAAGTCTTCCATAGTGCCTATAGAGGCAAATGCTATCACTCACACCCCTTCATCATCTATCCCTCTTATTCCACCACAACCTAGTACCAATTTTCCACCTTCTATCACTCAAAATTCTCAATATCGTGGACAAGGCAACCAGCGCAATTATGGGACCCCGGGAAATCGATCTAAAAACAGAAAAGATCGATGCCAAATTTGTCAGAAATATAATCATACTGCTGTAATATGTTATTTCAAGTATTCGCAGTCTAACAATAGTGCTATTCAACCTATTGCTAATATGGCTGGAATTCTTCCTTCCCCATCACAGCAAGACTGGTTTTCGGATACTGCAGCTACTCACCATGTGACGCCTGACATTGCCAATCTGCAAATCTCTGCACCACATAACGGTAACGAATCTCTTCGTGTAGGTAATGGAGCAGGTTTAGACATTGTTAATGTCGGTTCTTCCACTCTTAAAACCCATATCAACAAGTCTTTCAATTTCTCCAATATTCTTCATGTCCCTACCATTACACGTAATTTACTTTCTGTTCATAATTTTACGTGTGATAACAATTGTTTCTTTGAGTTTCATCCATTTCACTTTGTTGCGAAGGATTTGCAGACCAAAGTTCCATTGCTCCAAGGTTTGATTAAGGATGTATTATACCGGTTGTCGGGTCTTTATGCCTTATCTCCATCCGCCAACACCATCTCACTTGATTCTTCCACCACCGCCATTACCTGGCATGCCCGAATGGGTCATCCCCAACAAAGCAAAGTTCACTCACTAATTCATTCAAACAATTTTCCATGTTCTACATTTGATTTCAATAAATGCTCTTCTTGTTTGTTAGGCAAATCTCATAAAATATCCCTACCCCCTACTCATAGCATTAGTAAAGCACCTCTCGATTTAATATTAACTGATGTATGGGGACCTGCTCCTATTGATTCTGTTTCTAGCTATAAGTATTTTGTCATATTTGTTGATGATTTTTTCAAATATACTTGGTACTATCCAATTCAAAATCGGTCTATGGTACCTTCAATTTTCGAAAAATTCAAGATTATGGCTGAGAAACAATTTGAAAAATCCATAAAAGCTGTACAGTCTAATTGGGGTGGGGAATACAGAACCCTAAATAAAATTTTTTCGAACAATGGAATTCTCCATCGTGTAGCTTGTCCACACACTCACAAGCAGAACGGAGCAGCTGAGCGCAAAATTCGTCATATTGTTGATACCGGTCTTACATCATTGGCTCATGCATCTATTCCTCTTAAGTATTGGCTTTATGCTTTTGAAACTACCATTTGTCTTATTAACAGATTACCAACACCACTTTTAAACAATATCTCACCTTTTCAAACACTTTTTAATCAAAAACCAGATTACAAGTTTTTGAAAATATTCGGTTGTGCTGTTTTTCCTTTATTAAGGCCATACAATTCGCATAAATTTTCACTCTGTTCTACTAAATGTGTGTTCTTAGGATATAGCTCATTGCACATTGGTTACCGTTGTTTAGATTACAAAACTGGACGCATGTAAATTGCAAGACATGCTAATTTTATTGAAAATATTTTTCCATTCGCCACACTTGGTTCACATTCTTCAGAAACACTATCGCCATCACATCCTTGGCTGACGATCTCCATGGCTGGTGTGTCCTCCCATGCGAACCATGTTGTTAATGGTAATATCCTATCTTCTACCCCGTCATCTAGCATTGCACCACCCACCTTTAAAGAACCATCACCGACATTATCAAGTGCTAATACTGCTTCAACATCTAACACGTTGATTTCTAGTCCGTCTAATGCTGGTACAAGTTCTAATGAGAATATTTCAGACGTCTCCTCACAGTAGGCTAATGTGATACCTCAACAACTGATTTATCAAGCACAAAGGACCCATCCAATGCGGCTGCGCCAAAATCCAAAGCCCAACAGTAAATATCCATTACCATATGTGAACTTGACTTAAATGAGTTCTAAAGAAGAGCCACAATGCTTCACCGAAGCTAATAAATATGAAAAATGGAGGGAGGCGATGCTTCAAGAATTTAATGCTTTATTACGTAATGGAACATGGGTTTTGGTTCCACCTAATCCCAAAGTAAATGTCGTGGGTTCCAAATGGATTTATCGAGTCAAGACTCGTGCAGACGGTTCAATAGATCGATACAAAGCCCGTCTAGTAGCCAAAGGCTATAATCAGCAAGAGGGTATTGACTATACGGAAACGTTTAGTCCTGTCGTTAAAGCAACCACAGTCCGTACAGTTATTTCATTGGCGGTGACAAAGAATTGGAAACTCCGACAGTTGGATGTTAGCAATGCATTTTTAGATGGTAACTTGACTGAAGAAGTCTACATGGCCCCGTCCCTGATCACCGACCCTGGCACCGACCCCAATTCAGATCCCGATCCCGGTCCACCGGCCCCGGCACCGGTCCCGACCTCCTACCCTGGCCTCGGGACCCAGCCCCGGGACCCGGACCAGGCCCTGTGACCCAGCCCCGAGACACGAACCCAGGTCCGGAACATAGACCCGGGTCCCGGACAACCCCCCGACCCTGGAACCCGGCCGCGGCCCCGCCCCCGGGACTAGGCCCCGGCCCCGGTCACTGTCACGATCCCGGGACTCGGCCCCAGCCCCGAGAGCCGGTCCCGACCCCCTGCCTCGGCCCCTGCACCCGATCCTAGGACCCAGTCCCGGCCTCGGTCCCCGCCCAAGGACTCGGCCCTAGCCTTGGCCTCGGGCCCCGGCACCGGCCCCCATCTCCAGCCCGGGCCTCGGGTCCCGGCCACGCCCTGGTCAAGGCCCCGGAACCCAGCCCCGGCCACGCCCCCGGTCACGGCCCTGGCTTCGATCCCGGTCATGGCCCCGGCCCTGGGACCCGGCACCGGCCCCAGGACCCGGCCCCTGCCTCGGTCCGGCCCCCCGACTCCGGCCTCGGTCCCGGTCCCGGCCCCGGCCGCGGTCACCGACACAACCCCGGGACCCAGACCCCGGCCCCGGCCCCGGTCACGGTCACGGTCACGGTCACGATCCCGAGACTCGGCCCCGGGAGTCTGTCCCGACTCCCGGCCTCGGCCCCAGCACTCGGCCCCGGTCCCCATCCCGAGACCTGGCCCCGTTCACGGCCCCGACCCCGACCTCGGTCACGGCCCCGACCCCTGGCCCTCGGCCTCGGCCCTGGTCCCGGGACCCGGCCCCGGAACCCTGCTCCGGCCCCTGCCCCGGTCACGGCCGAAGAATCCTGAGAGAATAAATATATGAACGGCCTGGGTAATGTTCGCGTGCTCGTCAGGTTCGGGGCGTGACAAAGGGGGAGCAAACCTAACACTGGAGCTCACACGTGTGGTGGAGATTGTTAGGATGCACATGTGAGTTGTGTTAGAGAAGTGCCACATCGGAGAATTGATGTGGTACTGAGCAGTTAATATACCCAAGTTGGCCCATAACTCATTGGCTTAAGCTTTTGAGTAAAGGTGGGTCCAACTGGATATATTAACAGACTTGGACTTGGGCTCCCCCTTAGCGATCCCCCCTAGCAAAAAGTATCGGACTTCCGCTGCGTGCACCCAACAGTTTCAATCATCATGACAGACATTTAAGCCTTCACGGATACGTAAGTAGTCAAAATTTATCAGATTTCTCTGTTTATATATCTTCAGTTGGTTTATAGTCTTATTCTAGATGACTGGCACAATCATGCAGGCCTGGACACTGTTAAGAGATCAAAAGTGGATGGAGCTTGTACATCCGTCTATCACATCCACATTCAACCCGCCGAAGTTTTACGATCCATCCATGTGGCTTTGATGTGTGTTCAGAAGAATCCGCGGGATAGACCGGAGATGTCGTCCGTCGTTATGATGTTGGGCTGTGGGAGCACATTGCCTCAGCCTAAACAGCCTGGTTTTTTCGAGATGAGTCCGTCCGAAGCAAGTTCTTCAAGCGGCGGCAAGCGTAAAGATATTTCGGCCAACTAAATGACGATTTCACTTACACAGGCTCGGTGATATATGCATCTACAGTTACAATCTAGTATCTATTTGATCTTACGTGAATATGAGAAGATCATGTCGTTCGTATTGAGGGTCATCTCTTAATCTGGAACAGCAAGACGTTGCAGGGACACATGAAAGATTGCACCTCCTGTTCTTCCAAATTTTGCTGGATTACGGTCAGAAAAGGAGAAGTGTGTACCATGTACTTCAATATCTTACTGTGCATACCCACGTACTTAATGAAGTAAACCCGGTTTTTCAAAAGAATCCTTGATGTTTCAATGTCTGCTTCGTTTGAATCGAAGAAACTGCGATCTAGTGAAGGATAGCCACAACTACAAGCAAGATCAGTAGTTTGAAGTAAAACCTTCACTCTGTCAAAGTCTGTACAACAGACAGTTCTTCGATTCTACGATGCCAAAATAACCATGACCTTCGAATGACGGCCTGCATTACGGCGACATCAACAAGCTCAGATGCAACTGAAACAGAAGAAACACTACAAAAAAACAGCGATTTAGCCACGAGCATTTAGCGACGAGATAATTTTCGTCGCTAATTTGTGACAAAAATAGCGACGACAAGGAAGTTCGTCGCTATTTACGACGAAAATAGTGACGGAAAAATCCCTCACAAATTTTGCGATGAATTTTGCGACGAACAAATATTTGTAGCTAATTAGTGACGAAATTAGCGACGAACAAGGAATTTGTAGCTAAATTAGCGACGAAAAATTACTTTCGTCACTAAATTGCGATGAACTTAGCGACGAAAGAACATTCCGTCGCTAATTTAGTGACGAATGTACAATTCCGTCGCTAAATGACCAAAAAGTGAAAAAGAAAGAAATTATTTAGCGACGAGGATCATTGTCCGTCGCTAAATTGTCACAAACAATGTTATTCGTGACTAAAAATTATTTTTTTAATTTAAATTGTTTTTTGTTTTTTGGTCCATTTAGCGACGACTAAGACTATTTGTCGCTAATTTAGCGACGAAAATTAGCGTTCGTCGCTAAATTTTATTTAATTATTTAGTTTTTTGGTCAAATTAGCGACGAATAATATTTTTCGTAGCTAATTTGACGAAAAATAAAATAAAAAGAACTGATTAGCGACGAAACCCTTTGTTCGTCGCTAATTTAGTGTTTCTTTTGTATTTAGTTTTGTATTTGTTTTTTTGGTAAAAAATAAATACAAAACTAAATACAAAAGCGACGAAAACCCTTTTTATTTATTTATTTATTATGTAATTTTTCAATAGCGACGAAAATAATTGTTAATTCGTCGCTAATTGCCATCCTTAATTTTTATTTTTTCAAGGTGTATTAGGACCCTTTTTATATTTATTACATATATAAAGTTGTGAACAAACAAAAAATGGAGATCAATTCTTTTGATAAAATATAACTTAGAAAAAAAAATCGTCTTTGATGAGAGATACTAAATAGAGTAGAGTAAGGATCTATTCGAAAATGGTTTACTTTGCATAATATTTGATTACCAAAAATATATATTGTAATTGTGTTATCCACGAATAAGATAGATAAGATACTATAAGCGAATAAGAGATGTTGTAAATCAATTAATAAAGATTTCAAAAACATTAGAAGGATCAATTTTTTAGCAAGGTACGGAATGTATCATCAAATATTCAAATGTGATTTTATAAGATGTAGTTTCGTTCAATATTAATAATGGGGATTCATAATATCACACGTTAATCAACCAAAGAAAGGTTCACTATATAACTAAAAGAAAGATCGATTATTTGGAATCCTTTCTCTCTTCAAACAGTGAATGATATAAATAAGAAACGCTTATGACACATCGTTTAGCTTAGTTTATTTATGTTCTTTCTTAGATTATATTATTTTATATTAATCTACATTAATTCATTTTAAAATAAAATAAAAATAGAGCGAATATTTTTTTGAAATTTAAAAATGAATATATTATTAATTAAGTAAAGATTACATTAATAAGCATAAATAAAGAGCGATCAATTTATTTATTTTTATTATCCTTGTTCCTGAATTAGAAAGCATTCCTTTTGGTCCTAGATAGCTTATTTGAAAAGGGTTTCTGCTTCTTCAGTGAATGCTCTAAAGAAGATATAATTTCTTGGAATTGAGGCTTATTTCTGTTATCCTTATTCCTGAATTAGAAAGCATTCCTTCTGTTTCATTATTTATGTGTAATCATTATTACACATTATACCACATCATTTGATCATTGTGCTTTATCCCCTCTTTTTTTAATTTTCAATATTTCTATGCTAGACTCATTATACCTTATCTTTTGTAGGGAGGAAGGGATCCATAGAGTTTTTATGTCCAAATTAAGGTCACGTCTCAGCTTGTTTATATCATTCACTGTTTATATAGATCGTGGGCTCCATTCTCAGCTTGTTTCATCTTATTCATTTTGTTTCGTTGCTAATTTAACGAATTCTTTTGAATTATATAGGATATATTTTCTTGCTAATTTTAAGAAGGTTTAAAATTTTTGTTAAAAATGTATTGAATTTTATGCACTCGGTCTGGTTCATCACCCAAAAGTAGAGAAAAAAAATGAGATTTGGTTCGTGACGCGTGTTGACACCTAAATTTTGAATTTTAGGAAATTCATTTATTTTATAAAATGAGGGTTAATCATAAGTCTCACAAAAAATAAGCTCTCCATGCATTGAATTTTCTATCAGTCGTGTCGTTTGCACTTAGGGTTAGAGTCGAGTCAATTGCGTTTAATTTGGCAAGCAACTAGACTAAATTTGGTCTAAGAATTTCCACTGTTACAAGAGAAAGCGCTGAATTTTATATGGGTTTTGGACTTAAAGTCATATTTAAATCAGCCCATTTTCTGTTTAATTTTTATTTTTGGGGACTTCAGTTAATCGTCAATTAGGCAATCTTGGCCCAAGGTTATGTCTCAAACCCACAAGCAAGGCCATGTTCGGCCATCTTCCCCTCAACGTCCTCTTAGCCGAAAACTGAATGGTCGAAAGGGACTCTTGAATTTTTGGATTTGATTAAAGAGTTTTAGAGGTCTTATCTTGATAATTTTTTTTAAAACAAAACTCTACCATTCTGTGGTAGATAAAGGGGAGTTTCGATAGATATGGACTCTTTTAATCTGATGCATGGCTGCGGATTGATCCTACACTAGCTAGGATTGACAATCCGATGGTCTAAATTAACTCCTACTTCTACTAGGACTAGTGGCGTGAAGCTATATATGCCAGGTTTTGTTCACGTTGGAGGGGGGACTCTCCATTTTTTTTTAACGGATAAAATATTCAGAGTGAGATAAAGTTCCCAGGCAAGCGAGTTAGGGTCAAAGTCATCGTTCTGACGTCCGCACCTTCGAGCATTCAACCACCTACCGCTCGTCCTTGCGCATCGTGTCCCGGCATCCACCCTTCTTTTGCGTGACATCGTAGCGTCGTCATCGCCACTAGCTCCTGAGTAACACGATCAGTTCGCCACCGCCGATTCACTAACGGAAGTTGCCCACGGCAGGCTGCCGTCCAGCGCTGTTTAGTCTTTGTTTCGCCGGATTTATGGTCAAGATAACTTGGTTTTTTATCGATATTTGGTTGCTAATCCTATTGTTGATTGGTGTTGAGATCCGTCAGAGTTTCGGGGTTCCAAACCGTCAAGGAGGAGGATGTTTCAAGCGAAGCTCACGGCTTCTACGTGCACTAGAATAGTGATCGAGAAGGTATGATTTTTTTTTTACTTTTTCGTTTGAAGTCCATGCTGTGCTGGCTTCATGATATGCATTACAGTCTTGTCCATGGATGGATGTGTGTGAACACGTGATCAAAGTTGGGGAATTGAGGCCTTTTGCCGCAAACAGAACATTGAGGTAATGGTGAGATAAAAAATCTAATTCTTTTGAAGATAATTTGCCCGATTGATTGGATTTTTGTGACACTTCTTCATAACTCATTGTTTCTTGGGTGAAATTGCTCATCATTGTGGTAATTTACATTGGATTAAAAAAAAAAGAATCAGATTTTTTCAGTTGAGAAACCAATTTGCGGCACGTAAGTTCCATCATGGCCAAATGTAATTATTCGATGAGTCTTTGGTTGCAACCCTCATGTTGGTTAGCTCAACAATGCTCTGTTTTACGTTATGGATAATATGGAGCTTCGTCAAATTACTGAGTTCTCTTAAAATTGGATAATGTTGGATTTGTCGTGAGCAACCTTTGATCCCGAAAATTATCCATAGCATTAGAATTGGTGGATTGCATGTTACCTTATCTTATCTCTTGCAATTTCTCTTAATATTATTTGATTAGAGATAAGGTTTGAGTTTACTTGGGTATTATCTATGTTTTTTTAAGAATTATCCTGAAATTAATTTTTCCAAACCTTAAAGATAATTTTCTCAAGTCGAGGCGGATAAAATTTCATTCCAATTGACCATATCTTTTAAATGGATAATTATCTAAAAATCGTTTCAAATCTCAAGAGATAGTTTTCTTAATTTAAAAGATATGAGATCCTTTGTGGATAGGACCTTATGTCCTTTAAAATTTTCGGCACCTATCCCTAGTTGGCCGAAGATCATCCTTTTTAATTTAAATCAAATAATTTTATAATCTACCTTAAGTATAATACATGCTCCCTTGTGCCTTGTCCCTCGGAATTATGTGCATTGTGATGACTATCTGACCCGACCCCCAGGGTACGACGTCATCCCCACACCAATTTGTCTAACCTATCTCATAACTTTGGGACCGAATTGACAAATTTTTAAATTCACTATCTGACCCGACCCCCAGGGCACGACGTGAATAAATTACCTTCTGACCCAACCCCCAGGGTACGAAGCGAATTCATCGGAAAATTCGGAATTTAAGGTGTATTATGCTCAAGGTTGATTATATCTTTATTTGATTCATTTTTCATAAAAAAAAAACACAAAAAAATAACAAAAATCATGAAAACACATAAAAATCATCATGCTATGGCATTAAATGAATTTTTTTCGAAATTCACACTTAAAGGACTCTTAATATAAATTGGATTTTAATTAATCAATTTGTGTTAATTGTCGAACCAATTCATTGAAAAGCCGAAAATTCATTAAATGTTATGATGTCTCATTTGCATTTCATATAGTCTAATTCGTCATGCATTTTCATAGTCCATGCGTGTAATTCGAAAATCATTTTTTTATTCAATTTTTCCTCTAAGATCAGTCATACCTTTTTATAAAAATCACCTTGCATGTCCTTTAGGGTAGTCATAATTTTTTCATTTCATGCATAATTGCCCGTCATTCATGCATTACCATGCCATGTCATCTAAGCTCATGCATCACCATATCACATGTCATTTAGATTAGAATTTACATTCTTTATTGCATTAAAATTTAATTTTTCAAGAATCATCATGCATGGTCACCTTTTCTTACGTCATGTAGTTTCATATTTTTGCATGTCATCTAGTCGCATTTGCATGCATTCATTAAATCCAAAAAAAAGAAAGGAAATTGCACCTTAATCTTTAATTGAGATCGATGGAATTTGCCAATTAAATAAATTCTTCACAAGAATGGTACCGAAATGGTGTTAATTGAAAAATTAACATAATCAAGTCCCCGAACCTAAACCTCTGGTTAGCAGAAAATAAAGTATTCTCCCGTACTTTATTTAGGTGTCTAATCTACCTATCAAAAAGATTAGTGGCGGCTCTGAAATTAAAAATCCTTTGATTAAAATCAAGTGGACCTAAGTCACGAATTGGTAGAGCTTGGGAGAGCTCGCGCTAGGTTAGTTAATTCACTTAATTAATCTGGTAATCCATTAACTTAAAATTCAAACCGTATTTTAGGTCGCGACAACTTGGGGACTCCACTGGGGACTTAATACTTGAATTTTCGAAAAAAAAAATGGATTAAATGTGGACCTTTACATTTTTCGAAAGTTTCATTGTATTTCAAGAGGACTTAGGCCGAATTCTTGTGATGATTTTTCCTTTGATTGGCTTTAATTCATTGACCTTGTTAGGTGTTATATGTTTTTGCAGGGTAAATTTAAATGTTACTAATCTCTATTTTGCAGGACAGTATAGTTTAAATTTATTCTTGATTTGTATGCCATGCCATTTGCCTTCAATTTCTCATCGCAATCGAACCTGGATTGCTAGTAATTAGGATGGTATCGCGCGGGTATCCACCTCACCTCACCCCCGAGGTTCGGTCGACCCCGTCCCTCGATCCCGACATTTTTCTTCGTGTTGGAGACTTCTCCTCTGGCCAGACCCCCATGGCACGGGCAGAATCTTGACCATAGCCGAAATTTTGGAAACTAGACCTGGCCAAACCCCCTTTGGTACGGTCCGTTTCTGGAACTTCACTTTGAGAACATCATTAATCAATTAACTTGCATCCATGCGCATGTGATTGTGTTGTGATTGTGGTTTCTCATGGTAAGCTCTTAACTTTTGTCTTTAGTTTAATTATTTTTCATTTTGGGTCGGTCCGTAGAAGATTAGGTTTTTCCTCATGGTCTTGTCAAGTCATGTCATTTTAGATGCCTTGTTTAGAAATTTTTTAGATTTCGTGGTAGTATTTTTTTTAAGTCATTGAAACAGTTCTAATTTTTACCCTGACTTCATTTGCACGAATTTTTACATAATTTTCGAGTCAGTTCTAACTCCCATGCGTGAAATAAAAAATGTTTGTGGGCCGGCAAAATTTCATGTCAAAATTTTTTGGGGTAATCCAATACATTTTTCATTTTATACGGAATTAATGGCCGTAATGGGGCAGGCTGAAATTTCACATGTTTTCTGACTCCATAATCACTTCGTGATTTTTCATTAGTAAATGGGCTTATTCATCAAATCATGAAACATGAAAGTTGTAGGATGAACTTTGAACTAGTGGGCTGCAAATTTTTGAACCTTTATTTACATTTTAAAGGGCCCATTCACTTTCCAAACAAAAATCGGATGAAGCAGTTTTTTGGACGAAATTCTTCTAAAGATGCATTAAACTAAATTGATCCGTCCATTTCTAGCTCTGGGCCTAAACATGAAAGTTGTTCATTACCTTCTTGAATACAAGCTCGTAAATTTTCACACCATTTTGGTATCCGGATCATTTTCTCCGAATTTTTTACCAAAATTCGACGGAATTGGAATTTTCCTGGCCACTAGCATTCGTCAAGTTCAAATGGCGTCAGTGAGTCTAGATTAGCCATGGACCGACCCAATGTGCATTATATCTCTTGCTCACCATATGATTGTCCTTCCCAGGTAACTTACCACGGGTCACCCACATATCACCAGGTCAGTTGCGAAGAAAATGGCTGACAAAGTTGAACTGAACGCCGCAATCCAAGAAGCCCTTTAGGAACACGTGGGCGCCCTCACTAGCAGAATGTATAACATGTTCTCCCAGATGGCAGACAAAGTGCTGGCGAGTCTCATGGCTAAGATGCCATTGCCTGGCCAGGCATCTCAACCTCTGGCACCACCTTCGGCTCCTGCAGCTGATGATCCGACCAAGAACCAGGGGCAGTTCTTGTCACTAGAGGACATGTTCATCCCGGGCTCTAGTATAAATGCTCCGCCAGTGGCTCCAGTTCACCAAGCCAGCCTTGTGGCGCCAGAGCATACTAATGATACAGCAACGCTAATGGCTCGGATGGAGCAACAGATGGAGTAGAAAATGGAGCAGAAGATGGAGGAAAGGCTCTGAGAGATTCATGGAGCACATAGTATCCCTCACATCGACTTTTCGGCCTTCACGAAAGTCGATGTGCCAGAGAAATTCAAAGTGCCCGATTTTGAGAAATACGACGGCACTTCCGACCCTGTGCAGCATGTTCAGATATACCAAGCGAGAATGAGCAAATATGCTGACAACGGCCCCCTACTGGTTCAGACTTTTCAAGCCAGTCTAAAAGAGGCAGCCATGCGTTGGTATATTGACTATGAGGTATACAGCATGGACAATTGGAAACAGGCGGCGACTGCTTTTATCAAGCACTTCAGTTTCAACATAGACGTCCTCGTCTCTAGAAAGGACCTGGAGCAAGCCGAAATAAAGAAGGGCGAGACGGTCAAGCAGTATGCTACCAGGTGGAGGAACATTGCGTCCCAACTCAAACCCGTTCCTCCTGAGAGGGAACTCATGAAGCTGTTTGTCTCTACCCTTCCGCAGACTATGCGGACACGGGTCCTTGGCACCTCTACGATATCATTTGCTCACCTCATAACAATGGCCGAGGAAGTAGAATGCGGTATGAAGAAAGGCTGGTACGGAGATGCTGGCACGCCTGCAAAACGATTTGCAATAAAGAAGGACAAAGAGGTCGCTCCTCAAATCAACATGGCAAGTTCCGCATCGGCTGTACAAGTTCCCGTCTACCAGCAAGGGAACTTTGGCGAGCAGAAACAGAGGAGGAATTCACGCCCATCTCGACAATACACATCTCTGCCTGGAACACTTTCTCAAGTCTTGGCTGTCCTCCGCAAGAAGGACCTGCTCTCAACTGAACCTTTGAGGCTCAATTATACGTCATATGCGGGTTACGACCCATCCAAGAAATGCGATTACCATCACAGTGAAGCTGGCCATATGACACCGACAATTGCATTGTGCTTAAAAATCGTATCCAGGACTTGCTCGATTCAAAGACGTTTTCGTTCCAAGGCAACACCCAGCCAAATGTCCAAAATAATCCTTTGCCCGACCATTCTGGCAAAATTAATGATGTGTTTGACTGCAGTGCCCAATCGGCATGCATTTTCAAAGTCCAGGTAATAGACATTCATGATGCTCTAATTAGGGCAGGCTATTACCAGATTGGAGAGCTGGTGTCGTTGGACCAGTTAAAGAAGATGATTGTGACCCTAGTGAGGAATGGGTTGATAGTTAAGGTCAATCACGCGGAAACAATTGCCACTATATCTCAGATCATCATTGATTGGGACCAGGAGTTCGCCGCTCTGACTATAACTCAATCTAAACATTCTCCACAAATAGAAGTAGCAGAAGCCAATGTAGCGAGTCTGGTCAAAGCCGATCTGGATTTAGCTGACATGCCCCCCCTGGAAGATGCGTTTAGCGATGAGTTAGGGATTTGTCATACCTGAAGCCTTGGTGATCACTTCACCCCAGCCATTCCCTTACACAGATGATAGGGCTGTTCCTTGGTTGTATGACCTGGCTTTGGTGACAAGATCCGACCGCACTTACAACGAGGATCAAACGACCAAACCGGTTACAAACAAAGATGCAAAAGAATTCCTTGCTGTGATCAAAACAAGTGAGTATAGCATCTTCGACCAACTGCCGAAGTTGCCAGCTCAGGTTTCTCTGCTCGAACTTTTGCAGTCGTCAGAAAAGCATCGGGACTCCTTGATGAAGGTACTGGGGGAGGTCCACGTCCTAGAAAATATTGACCAGGACAAGCTAAAGAATTTTGTCGGAACCATCCTTCTGAAAGATCAGGTGGCGTTTGCTGATGATGAGAATCCTGTTGACGGTCGTGGTCACAACAAAACCCTGCACATAACAGTAAAGCACAAGCAAACTTTGGTGGCACGGGTACTCGTTGACAATGGGTCGGCACTAAACATCTGCCCTTTGGCCACTCTAAATTGGCTGGGGGTAGATCTGGCCAGAATGCAAGCTGCCAAGACCTCGGTTAGAGCTTTTGATGGTGTGAAGAAAAATGTCATGGGACAGATCAATCTAGATGTCCTGATGGGGCCTTCTGTGTTCGATGTTTTGTTCCAGGTGTTGGATATTCCATCGGCTTTCAACCTCCTGCTGGGTCGTCCGTGGATTCACAATGCGGGAGCTGTACCGTCAAGTCTTCATCAAAAGATCAAGTTCGTCGTTGAGGGAAAGCTAGTGATCGTTCATGGTGAAGAAGATCATCGGATCTTCAATGAAACGGCTATTCCTTACATTGAGCCGGCACACAATGAAGAAGACTCGTATCATGCTTTTGAGTTGGTGCAAACTGTTCATGCATCACCAGAAAGTCCTCTACTAGTTCTTGAGGTATCAAACGCTTCCGTCATGGTGGCAAAGGTAATGGTGAGCAATGGATTTCAACCTGGTACATGCCTAGGCCGGCAGGGTCAAGGGATCCGTACCCCAATCGAGCTTAATGGACAATCTCATACGGCCGGTCTGGGACACGAGGGCGTGGCCAGTCTAGACGAGGTAAACAGCGTGGGACAGGCCATGGAAGGTTGGAATCTAGCCCTATTCCACCTCCTCTTTACACTACTTTCCGATCAGCTGGAGTGGTCGGTGGGTATGATGAGCTGACCCAATTCGAGGATGACTTAGGGATTGTATTCCCCGACTCGCCAAAGGACTAGATTTTGTTGGCTGAACCGATGGCAATAGGCGAACATGCAGCTGATGACGGGTGCCTGGATCTTATTGGTTGTTTTGATGACCTCATCATTGGAGCCATATCTGAGGATCCCATACAGGATGATAAAGCACTCGAAGAGGAGCTTTGCATGGCGTCTGGACCCCCGAGCTCATCTGTTGATGCCATGGTTGACGATCCAACGGAGGGTTCAGAGTAACATTTTTTGGATTTTGCAATCTCCTACGTGGGATCTTTCTAGCTTTCTTTAGTTTTCTAGACGGCATTAGGATTTTACATTCATATCGCACATTAGGATTTCTTTTCAGTTCAATGTTGCATTTCCATTCAATAATATGTAATTCATTGATTGTCACATCAATAAAATCACAGATATTTTTCATTTAGTTTTGGAATCTTGATGAGGTATCTCAAACTGACCCAATGACGATAACCAACGATCGAACAAAATTGTCATCTATGGTAAGTACTGAGGGTTGGGCTTCTTCAAGAATTCTCGTCCCGCGGTCTTCAAATGGAAATTTTTTGAAATACACACTAATTTTTGAAAATTGCAAAGCATGTAGGATTAAACTCTATTTGTTTCTCTGACTCTCCCACTTTATGTTTCAGGGGAAATTATGAGGAGGGTGATCCATTGGATTCTGGAATATATGACTTGGACGAATTCACTCCTGATTATGAAGAAATACGTCAAGACTTTGAACGGCATGAAATGATTAAGCCTCTGACTGGCGACGGGACGATATCAATCAATTTTGGCGATGAAGAAAATCCAAGAGAGGTGAAAATCGGAGCGAACTTATCCACTGAAATGGTGGGATGTCTTGCCAAGCTTTTGAAGGATTACCAGGATATCTTTGCCTGGTCCTATGCAGATATGCCCGGTCTTGATCGATCAATCGTTGAACATTGCTTACCGACCGATCCCTCAGTCAAGCCAGTAGTACAGGGTGCGCGAAGGGCTAGGCCAGAGCTAGCAAAGAAAATCAAAGAAGAAGTCATGAAGCTCATTGATGTCGAGTTCATTGAGGCTACCGAATATTCTGATTGGGTTGCTAATATTTTCCCAGTACTGAAGAAAGACAGTCGAGTTCGAGTCTGTGTCAACTACTGTGATCTAAACAAGGCTAGTCCTAAGGATGATTTCCCACTCCCACACATTGATGTACTTGTAGACAGCACGGCTGGGTTCGAAATGTTTTCATTCATGGACGGTTTCTCAGGCTATAATCAAATCCTGATGAACGTGAACGATAAACTGAAGACTACATTCACCACTCCCTGGGGGATGTTTCACTATAAGGTGATGCCCTTTGGCCTTAGGAATGCCGGCGCCACTTACCAACGAGCCATGGTCACTCTGTTCCACGATATGATGCATAATGAAATTGAAGTCTATGTCGATGACATGATCGCAAAGACAAGGGACGGGAAAGATCATATCGAAACCCTGACGAAGCTATTTGACAGACTCAGGAAATTCAGGTTACGCCTTAATCCAGCTAAGTGCGTTTTCGGTGCCAGCTCAGGCAAGTTACTCGGTTTCATTGTCAGTAACAAGGGTATTGAGATAGACCCGTCCAAGGTGAGAGCCATATGCGAACTCAAGCCGCCGACAACAGTTAAGGAAGTTCGAAGCCTCATGGGCAGATTGAATTATATTGCCCGATTCATTTCTCAGCTGTCGGAAATCGCTAAGCCTTTCTTCAAGTTGTTAAAGAAGAATGCGCTAGTTGAATGGAACGATGATTGTGATGAAGCTTTTGAGAAAATAAAACAGCACCTCATGAATCCACCAGTGCTTGTTCCGCCAGTGCCGGGGCAACCTTTGATCCTCTATCTCGTAATCCATAGTGAGTCTCTAGGTGCTATGCTAGCGCAGATAAGAAAAGATGATGGGAAAGAACGAGCCATTTATTATCTTAGCAAGAAGTTCACAGCTTCTGAAATGAACTACTCTGAAGCTGAGAAGACATGTGCGACACTAGTTTGGGTGCTACATCGATTGCGACAATACACTTTGCATTACCAAATCCTTTTGGTGACAGAGTGCGATCCCATCAAGTACCTAGTAAATCAACCTGCCTTGATCGGTAGGCTTGCCAAATGGCAGATCCTCATTTCTGAATTCGATGTGCAATATCTGTCCCAAAAGTCAGTAAAGGGACGAGCCATAGCTGATGTCTTGGCAGAAAACCCGGAGCAAGATGAAGACATTTATCAACCTGAAGATCGGGTCATGGTGGTAGGTGATTACATCTGGACCATGTATTTTGACGGAGCTGTGAATTTATCTGGATCAGGTACAGGGGCAATCTTGATATCCCCAGCCGGTCAGCACTATCCAGTAGCAGCGAAATTAGTGTTCCCTTGTACTAATAATGTTGCAGAATATGAAGCATGCATTTTGGGCCTACAGGCCGCGATTGAAATGGGTGTAACCCGGCTCAAGGTATTTGGAGACTCGGCCCTAATCATCCTTCAGACTGTCGGAAAGTGGAAGACACGGGATGCTAAGTTGCTACCATACCATGAGCACCTGGATGAGTTGGTGGAGGAATTTGATGATATTTCGTTTGAATATTTATCCAGAACTCATAATCAGTTTGCCGTTGAATTGGCTACTCTGTCTTCGATGTTGCAAGCTACTAATGGGCTTGAAGTCGAGCCATTGAAGTTTGAAGTGTTGAGAAAACCGGCTTATTGCATGGCTGTAGCCAATGAACCCGATGGCAAGCCTTGGTATCCCGACATCAAAACTTACATTCAAGAGCAGAAATTTCCTGAGAAGAGCACTGCATCAGATCAGAGGTACATAAGAAAGATGGCCTCAAAGTTCTTTCTCAGCGGTGAAAATCTTTACAAAAGATCCTTTGATTCAGTTCTTTTGAGATGCATTGATTCCACCGAAGCTATCAATCTGATGATGGAGGTACACGAAGGAATCTGTGGTCCACATATGAATGGCCACATGCTAGCCAAGAAGATCATGAGGTTAGGTTATTATTGGCTTACTGTTGACACCTGATTTTTGACCAAGTCTTTTTCAGTTTTATTTTCGAAAAATCATAAAAAAATTCATAAAAAGTCAAAAAATTACAAAATCAACTTTGGTGGCCTTGGCCAAGCCCAAGGAACCATTCTTGACCAAATTTTTTTTTTTCGTATTTTTCACATTTTTTAATATTTTTTAGAAAATAGAAAAATACTTAAAAAATCAAGAAAAATAGCATTTGAGGTCACAAAAATATGGAAAAATATCCAATATTTTTATTTTTAATCCCTTGTATTTTATACCTCACAAAAAATCCAAAATCAGATTCAATTTTAGGTGTTCCTTTGTAACCCGTAGTATTGAATTTGAAGAAAAAATAACAATTGAGTCCTTTAATTTGCAATTTTGGCATTTTTTAAGATCTTGACATTCAATCTAACTATCCCCTATTTCAATTTAGCCCAATTGTTTGCGCAGTTTGCTCAATTGCACGAATTTGACAAAATTATATACTAAAATTGCATTTTAGTCCTTGAAATCAAGCATAATTGAAATTACTTTCAATTCAAGGGCTATCATTGCAAATTAAACATGCTACCCAATAGATTTCACCATTTTAAATCGATTGGAACAGGTGGTTTGACTCAATTTGATCATTTGCACCCTCAATTACACGATCCCCAATTTCCAATTTAATGAAAATTTGGGGGTTTTGTGGAAATTGATGAAAACTTTTGGGTAAAACCACATTTCTAGATAGAATTCATGCTCTAGATTCGATTTTAAGGTTCAATTGCAAAATTTTTCCATTAATTTGGGATTAATTTGAAAAATCCTGTTCGAAAACGGTTCAGACCGGTCAGACAGCCGGTCCGACCGGTCGAACCGGTCCAGAACAGTGTCGTCTTCCTCAAAACGATCGTGCAAATGAACAGTGACAGGTCGAATTTCCAAGACCAAATTGAAGGACAATTCGCGACTAATTGAAGGAGGAATGGTGGGCGTTTTGTTCCTCTGACCTTCCCCCGTCGATTGACACCAACGGCACCATCCGACGTCGCCGGAGGAAGGAGTAATCGGCCGGTCAAGGACGCGAGACCTGCAAAAGTCAAACAACGATAAGAACAGCTCAAATCCATGCCAAATTCATGCGAAATGAGACTCGTCGAGGGACCTAATGAAGCCGAACGGAATACCCAGCTTCTCCGTCGCCGTTAGCATGTCATTTGGCACGTGATGACACGTGAGTTGAAGAGGGCAGAGGATTCCCCGTTCGGCGCCAAAACTCGAAGGGCTATATAAGCCTGTGGGAGGGCTTTCAGTTAGAAAAACGGTTGGTTCAGTTCGAAGGAAGGGAACAGAATCGCGCGAGAGAGAGAAAACACAATAGAGAGCTCGTTCTCCGACCCCTGTCGTCGAGAACTTGAGCTCGACTGCAAGGCATCGGTTGGGCCATCTCCGGCCAAACCAAAGCCAGGGAAGACCATCTAAAGTTCGCCCAGAGCGTCAGGAAGCGATCGCCACCGGCCACGCCTCGCGAAATCGCAAGAACAGGTAAATCATAGCTTCGAGTTCTTCATTGAGCTTCAATGGCAGACCTTGCATTCCTTGCTCAATCATGCAATTAATGTGTGCGTTTCATTCCCCGAACATCACTGACCACGCTCGCATCTCCATTTTGCATCGAATTTGCTCGCATACCCTGAATCGAGTCCTCCGATTTAGCCTCCATAGCCGATCCTTGCCCAGCCAAATCTGGGCCGAGCGAGCTCAATCGGAGCTCGAGGTAAGTCTTCTGAACCTCCATTTATGCTATTCTGTGACTGAATTTCTTTGATTTTGAGTGAATCGCATGATTGAGCTTCCATGGCCGTACTCGGCGATTTGCACGATGTTCTTGATTCTGCGAATGAGATGCTACGATCCTTAGATATGTTAAGCTAGAGACGATCGCGAGTCGATTAGAGTTAGTCTCGCACGATTTCATTAAGATTCCACCGTAGGATCGTCGCCGGAGATCCTCAGCCGTCCATTCCGCCAGGGTCGAGAGGTTGAAGACGAAGCTGACGTGGCGCGGTCAACCGGTCAAAGTCCTAGGTGTCAGTCTGTTATTGGTCCACGTGTCGGTCTAGTCAGCAGGCCGTTAGCAGTTTGTTATTCGAATTAATAGATCGGACGGTCGAGAATAATCGAGGCTAATAAATGGTGACCGTCCGATTAGCAAGTAAAAATATCCGAAAATCATTTTTGAATCGGAAATCCGAGTTGATCAGAAACGGTGTCGTTTGGCTAAGTGGGAGGGCGACGTCGTTTAGGTTAGTGGGATCGGACGGTCCGGATCAAGTCCCATGTTATAATCACAGCCGTAGGTTTTAGTAATTTGATC
Source organism: Rhodomyrtus psidioides (assembly GCA_021437785.1). Classification (NCBI taxonomy): domain Eukaryota; kingdom Viridiplantae; phylum Streptophyta; class Magnoliopsida; order Myrtales; family Myrtaceae; genus Rhodomyrtus; species Rhodomyrtus psidioides. Next base: position 10,999,653 of record JAILYB010000003.1, on the reverse strand, counting down.
AAACGGCCCTGATCGAGTCTTCGTCTAATCTGAACCGTAGATTCCAGTCAGACAATCCAATGGCCGTGGATTAGCCACGCGGTTCAGTAGCGACCGTCGGATCAAGGCTAGTAATCCGAAAATAAATAATGCGTGATACGGCGTCGTTTCGACCGGGGGCTTTGCGGGTCCGGATCTGGGCCGGGTTCCGACCCGAATGGGTCGGGTCGACCCGGTCCGAATAATATTTTTAAATAAAAAATCAAAAAATGATTTTAAAAAAAAATAAAAAAATAAAAAAATCAGAAAAATCTTAGAAAATCCAAAAAAATGCTAGAAAATTCCAGAAAATTCCAAACAAATGTGGAAAAAATGTGGAAAAATCCTAGATATTCCAGAAACCCCCAAAAATCGAGGGTTGATCACAGACAACTGGTCAACCCTATTTTTGGGGTTTCTTACCCAATTTTCCGAGACTTGACGACATTACCCTTTAGGGGTAAGTCGCCTCTGCTGTGCATGCAAGATAAGGCCGATAACGCCAAGGTGAGAATTAGGGTCGATTAGACGACCAATTCTTAGGTTTGGGTTTTCGAGTCTCACCTCTTTTCTCAAAATGACAATTTTGCCCTTTAATGGGAAAATCGTTTTTCTTGTCTCAATCGAGTTCTGAAAATTGCTTAAAGTTAGGGTTTGGGTCAGGAGGATGACCAACCCTAATATTTGAGGTTTTCAGTTCTCATCTTTACCCAAATGACGACTTTACCCCTCCAAGGGTAAAATCACTTGAAAATTCCAGAAAAATCCTGGAAATTCCCGAAAAATAGGAAATTGATTGGATTGATGGCCAATCCTATTTCCACTGTCTTTTGACTTCCCAATTCGTCTAAAATGACAGATTTACCCTTTTAGGGGTAAATTTCCCCCGAATTATTCAAAATTACGATTCTGCCCCTCATGGGCGAATCATGTCCAAATCACTCCTAAGCCTTGATTGATATTTCTCTAGGCTAATAGGGCCTCATTAGGGATATCACGCTGATTTCATGTGCTTTATCCGCATGTACTGGATCCTCGATTTGCGCACTTATTTTTAATGATTGTGAGTGATAGGGTAGCATTTCCCATCTGCATGAACTCCAAGATTTAAGATCTGTCCCCCACTCGTCTGTATGAAATCCTAGGATCAGATAAACCATTCAGCTTAGGTACCGAAAGGGCGTCAACTCTGACAGTTGGCGTAACTAAGTCCCCGAACCCACTTCTCTGGTTTCCGCAGAATCGAATAGACCACTCCCAACTATTCGATAGGGTTTCCGATCGTACCCTCCATGAAACGATCGGTGGCGACTCCTTGGCATGAACACTCGTCACATGTCACTAGACCACACTGAAGGTCGACCACGTATATCCAGCAGTTGCGATTTGGGTAATGGACCTTGGGAGAGGCCCGCGTCCGATCCAGCCAGCGATCGGGCGGCCCATTAGCCCGCTCCCGCCTTCCGCGAGCTCGGGAGAGGGTCGCGACACTTACACTGGAAAGCGATTGCATTCAGCACATTCGAAGCTGTCACAAGTGTCAGATTCATGGCGACAAGATTAATGTTCCTCCAAACGAGCTACACCAATTATCTGAACCATGGCCTTTCTCTATATGGGGTATTGATGTAATTGGCCCAATTAACCCGAAAGCATCAAATGGACATTGTTTCATCCTGGTCGCCATTTATTATTTTTCTAAATGGATCGAAGCGGCGTCTTATTTGGCAATCACGGCACGAAACGTCATGAAATTCATCAGTCGAGACATCTTCGCTCGATACGGTTCACCTGAAGTCATAATCACTGACAACGGCTCGAACTTGAACAACAAACTGATCGATGATTTGTTCAAGAAATTCAAGATCAAGCATCTTAACTCTTCCCCGTATCGTCCTCAGATGAATGGAGCAATGGAAGCGGCCAACAAAAACATCAAGAAGATTTTAGCCAAAACGGCTGAAAATTATAAAGATTGGCATGAGAGGTTGCCATTTGCGCTTATGGCTTATCGGACTTCGATCCGAACATCTACTGGGACAACCCCATTTTCTCTTGTATATGGAATGGACGCGGTATTACCAGTTGAAGTGGAAATCCCTTCCTTATGCATATTATCTCAAGTCAAGCTGACCGAACGTCGATTGGATCCAGCAGAGGATGGACCAGTTGAACCTGATCGATGAAAAGCGACTTAGGGCTTTATGCCATGGCCAGTGCTACCAGCAGAGGGTTGCCAGATCATTTAACAAGAAAGTCTGTCCTCGACATTTTCAGGTAGGAGTTCTTGTTCTAAGAAATTTATTGCCTATTGTACCCCTTCCAGAAGGGAAGTTTGCTCCGAACTATGGCGGTCCATATGTTGTGAAGAAAGTGCTCTCAGGCGGTGCTTTAATCCTGGCAGAGATGGATGGTCGTGTTTTCACTAGTCCTGTTAACTCTGATGCTGTAAAGAAATACTACATTTGAGTTGCCCTGACACTTTTTCTGATCAAATTATATCCATTTGATGGTCATTTATGCTCATTTGATGATCAGTCATGCTCTATTTGTCTGCTGTTTTGCTTGCATTATTAATTTTCATTGTGAGATAATTTCAATCAAGAAGTCTCTCTGGTCTTTTTAGACTGATCTTTTTGAATAAGGAACCTCAGGACGATGAAAGGCAAGCCATTTCCATACACGTATTGTGTCACCATCCCCAGTGAGCAGTGTGAGAATTTCCATGCTTACAAGATGAAGGGTTATCTCGCGAAAAGTATGATGACCAAGATGACATGAGGCATTCGTTTCCTCTATCCAAACACTACAGGTTGCCCATTGCTTAACCCCTTTGAACGGTGGTTTCATTTCGTAACCCTGTCAGGAACAACCCCACATTGGGGCAAATCTCAGAAAGTTCAAAGAATGAGTAGAGTTTTCTTGCTTTCACTTGCATCAATCTTCAAGTGTATTTGTTGCATGCGAATTCTATGTTAGCTCAAGTGCTTTAGATATGACAAAGGGCATTTCATTTCTATACCCATATATATTCATCCTTTGCTTAACCCAATTTGAGCGGCGAATTCATTTCTCAAAACTCAACGGGTGATCATTCTGAATGAAAAATTATTCCAAACCATTTGACAGATGAGCAAAGTGCCTTGGGGCAAGCTAAAACTTGAAAAAATTTGCTAGCACAATTTGCAAACAATTCAGATGAGACTCTCCCTTCCTTTTCAAAAGAGCTCGCTTACGAAAAAACAGCTCGCCATGCAAAAACAAAAGTCAAAGTTGGCCATGCACAAAAAGCTTACCATGAAAAAGGGCAAAAGGCCCACTCTCATCAAAAAAACGAAAAGGAAAAGAAAAGAGCTCTCTCAAAGAATCTCTGGGAGGAATGGAGGTCTCACCTGAATTTGTTCAAAATATATCCTTTGAAGAAATATCATTCTTGAAGTACCAAAGTGACAGAGGCGGATGTTCACTGATTTTCTCATCATACTACCCCTTGTTGAAAATAGGCCTTTCATTCCAAGCCTACCCTGAATCTACATTACAACCCTTATAAAAAAGTCTCTTCAGATTAGGGCACTTGGGTTAATATAGGGTTTCAAATGCTTATAAATGTTGCTCGAAGAAGTGCGAGCAAGATCATTTTTATCTCATTTTGAAGGGTTCCTGACTTGTAAACCCGATGCAGCTGATGGAGATTTGTTTCATAGCCTAATGACTCACATGAGTCCCCCTTGAAATAACCTTTGACCGAGCCTGAATTACAGTCCTTGAAAAAGACCTCACGGATTGATCTGGTCATACTGATTGCGAGAATACCCGGATCCTTGTCAAGCATGATGATGATAGAGTTTTGAGTGATTCTCTCACCCGCATCAATGGTCGGATCTCAAAAGCCTTTTTCATGAGAAAGAGTGAAAAGTCCTTTCTGACTCAATTTCCTCATTCAACTTGATCAGAATTGTTGAAAGGGTCGGACAGACTTCCTTATTGACAGAATTCCCCAGTGAAGCTTTATAATGCAAGCAAAAGCTCACAAATTTTTCTAGCATATAACATTGCATTTGCATGTCACCATTTTTAAGAGAATGGACAGGTACGATACAGTCGGCCTAGCCACCGCTCACTCAGGAAACCCAGGTAAGTTTTCAAAACCCTTTTCAGATTGACATCTTTTAAGGTTTAAGTTGTCATCTCTGGCCCTTCATGTTGTACTGACATTATTTTCAGGCATCACACTATTTTGTATTCATACTGATTCGATTCAGATGATACATCATCTCTTGTCTTGATACGGTGAGACCCGCTTGAGAAGGTCGCAAGAGATTATTTTTACCGTCTCATGGTGACCCATTGAGGAGGTCCCAAGAGACATCTCTTGTCTTGATACGATGAGACCTACTTGAGAAGGTCGCAAGAGATCATTTTTACCGACTCATGCTGGCCCGTTGAGGAGGTCGCAAGAGACACCTTACCAACTCATGGTTTATAGTCCACATGGTGACTTGCCAAGAGACACAGTGTCCACGCCGATTAGCTCGGGTGTCACATCTTTACCGACTCATGGTGACCCATTAAGGAGGTCCTAAGAGACAAATGGCCAGCTCGAACTATAACTCGAGCACATTTTCAAAACTCTACACAGATCTTGCGCCGTTTCGCGTTAGAAGGAAACTTCTAGCAACAGATGGGCCTAGTACCTTAGCATCCTGGCATCCACCGGAAGTTTGGAGGTTAAGGGAATCATTAGTTTATGAGTACTTGGTAAAACAAGTATTTCATAAGCGATCCATGTGCGGATTTCTTTGATGTGGGATAGGAGAAGTTTTAGCACATGTTATTTGTGGCATTGCATTTCATGCATCATTTCCTTTTGCATTAGAAAATGGGATTTAAACTCCCGGAAAAAATTACATCATCATCATTTGCATTTTCAAAATTTAGGTTTTAATTTTAGTCTTTGAGCGAAACCTCTGCGAGCTTCTACTCAAAGAGGGGCAGCTGTTGACACCTAAATTTTGAATTTTAGGAAATTTATTTATTTTATAAAATGAGGGTTAATCATAAGTCTCACAAAAAATAAGCTCTCCATGCATTGAATTTTCTATCAGTCGTGTCGTTTGCACTTAGGGTTAGAGTCGAGTCAATTGCGTTTAATTTGGCAAGCAACTAGACTAAATTTGGTCTAAGAATTTCCACTGTTACAAGAGAAAGCGCTGAATTTTATATGGGTTTTGGACTTAAAGTCATATTTAAATCAGCCCATTTTCTGTTTAATTTTTATTTTTGGGGACTTCAGTTAATCGTCAATTAGGCAATCTTGGCCCAAGGTTATGTCTCAAACCCACAAGCAAGGCCATGTTCGGCCATCTTCCCCTCAACGTCCTCTTAGCCGAAAACTGGATGGTCGAAAGGGACTCTTGAATTTTTGGATTTGATTAAAGAGTTTTAGAGGTCTTATCTTGATAATTTTTTTTTAAAACAAAACTCTACCATTCTGTGGTAGATAAAGGGGAGTTTCGATAGATATGGACTCTTTTAATCTGATGCATGGCTGCGGATTGATCCTACTCTAGCTAGGATTGACAATCCGATGGTCTAAATTAACTCCTACTTCTACTAGGACTAGTGGCGTGAAGCTATATATGCCATGTTTTGTTCACGTTGGAGGGGGGACTCTCCATTTTTTTTTAACGGATAAAATATTCAGAGTGAGATAAAGTTCCAGGCAAGCGAGTTAGGGTCAAAGCCATCGTTCTGACGTCCGCACCTTCGAGCATTCAACCACCTACCGCTCGTCCTTGCGCATCGTGTCCCGGCATCCACCCTTCTTTTGCGTGACATCGTAGCGTCGTCATCGCCACTAGCTCCTGAGTAACACGATCAGTTCGCCACCGCCGATTCACCAACGGAAGTTGCCCACGGCAGGCTGCCGTCCAGCGCTGTTTAGTCTTTGTTTCGCCGGATTTATGGTCAAGATAACTTGGTTTTTTATCGACATTTGGTTGCTAATCCTGTTGTTGATTGGTGTTGAGATCCGTCAGAGTTTCGGGGTTCCAAACCGTCAAGGAGGAGGCTGTTTCAAGCGAAGCTCACGGCTTCTACGTGCACTAGAATAGTGATCGAGAAGGTATGATTTTTTTTACTTTTTCGTTTGAAGTCCATGCTGTGCTGGCTTCATGATATGCATTACGGTCTTGTCCATGGATGGATGTGTGTGAACACGTGATCAAAGTTGGGGAATTGAGGCCTTTTGCCGCAAACAGAACATTGAGGTAATAGTGAGATAAAAAATCTAATTCTTTTGAAGATAATTTGCCCGATTGACTGGATTTTTGTGACACTTCTTCATAACTCATTGTTTCTTGGGTGAAATTGCTCATCATTGTGGTAATTTACATTGGATTAAAAAAAAATAATCAGATTTTTTCAGTTGAGAAACCAATTTGCGGCACGTAAGTTCCATCATGGCCAAATGTAATTATTAGATGAGTCTTTGGTTGCAACCCTCATGTTGGTTAGCTCAACAATGCTCTGTTTTACGTTATGGATAATATGGAGCTTCGTCAAATTACTGAGGTTCTCTTAAAATTGGATAATGTTGGATTTGTAGTGAGCAACCTTTGATCCCGAAAATTATCCATAGCATTAGAATTGGTGGATTGCATGTTACCTTATCTTATCTCTTGCAATTTCTCTTAATATTATTTGATTAGAGATAAGGTTTGAGTTTACTTGGGTATTATCTATGTTTTTTCAAGAATTATCCTGAAATTAATTTTTCCAAACCTTAAAGATAATTTTCTCAAGTCGAGGCGGATAAAATTTCATTCCAATTGACCATATCTTTTAAATGGATAATTATCTAAAAATCGTTTCAAATCTCAAGAGATAGTTTTCTTAATTTAAAAGATATGAGATCCTTTGTAGATAGGACCTTATGTCCTTTAAAATTTTCGGCACCTATCCCTAGTTGGCCGAAGATCATCCTTTTTAATTTAAATCAAATAATTTTATAATCTACCTTGAGTATAATACATGCTCCCTTGTGCCTTGTCCCTCGGAATTATGTGCATTGTGATGACTATCTGACCCGACCCCCAGGGTACGACGTCATCCCCACACCAATTTGTCTAACCTATCTCATAACTTTGGGACCGAATTGACAAATTTTTAAATTCACTATCTGACCCGACCCCCAGGACACGACGTGAATAAATTACCTTCTGACCCAACCCCCAGGGTACGAAGCGAATTCATCGGAAAATTCGGAATTTAAGGTGTATTATGCTCAAGGTTTATTATATCTTTATTTGATTCATTTTTCATAAAAAAAAAACACAAAAAATAACAAAAATCATGAAAACACATAAAAATCATCATGCTATGGCATTAAATGAATTTTTTTTCGGAATTCACACTTAAAAGACTCTTAATATAAATTGGATTTTAATTAATCAATTTGTGTTAATTGTCGAACCAATTCATTGAAAAGCCGAAAATTCATTAAATGTTATGATGTCTCATTTGCATTTCATATAGTCTAATTCGTCATGCATTTTCATAGTCCATGCGTGTAATTCGAAAATCATTTTTTTATTCAATTTTTCCTCTAAGATCAGTCATACCTTTTTATAAAAATCACCTTGCATGTCCTTTAGGGTAGTCATAATTTTTGCATTTCATGCATAATTGCCCGTCATTCATGCATTACCATGCCATGTCATCTAAGCTCATGCATCACCATATCACATGTCATTTAGATTAGAATTTACATTCTTTATTGCATTAAAATTTAATTTTTCAAGAATCATCATGCATGGTCACCTTTTCTTACGTCATGTAGTTTCATATTTTTGCATGTCATCTAGTCGCATTTGCATGCATTCATTAAATCCAAAAAAAAGAAAGGAAATTGCACCTTAATCTTTAATTGAGATCGATGGAATTTGCCAATTAAATAAATTCTTCACAAGAATGGCACCGAAAGGGTGTTAATTGAAAAATTAACATAATCAAGTCCCCGAACCTAAACCTCTGGTTAGCAGAAAATAAAGTATTCTCCCGTACTTTATTTAGGTGTCTAATCTACCTATCAAAAAGATTAGTGGCGGCTCTGAAATTAAAAATCCTTTGATTAAAATCAAGTGGACCTAAGTCACGAATTGGTAGAGCTTGGGAGAGCTCGCGCTAGGTTAGTTAATTCACTTAATTAATCTGGTAATCCATTAACTTAAAATTCAAACCGTATATTAGGTCGCGACAACGCGGAGAGTTGGGCGGGGGGCGAAGCCGGCTGGATGCGTACTCGCGTGATCGATCGATGGACGGGGGAATTATGTGAATGCCGAGACCGGCCTAACCTAAAGTAAAGGCTCTTCCCTTTGCCTCTCTTGATGGCGAATCTTGATTGACTCAGACTAGGAACCAATTCGGAGAAACAAGAAGCATGAGATGATATAGGCGTTCCGATAGCGAATTACTTGACTCGATGGATGGATGGAGGGAGGGCCCTCCAACTCAAACACGAAATCAATGTTGACTCAACAATCATCGAGAGAGGCACCACCAAGCGAGATCGAGACCAGCACCTTGTATAGGTTGGGTTCCAAACCTGTGCTTCTTTTCTTCAAATATCCCAATAATGGTAGGGGCTTCCAAGCTTGACTAACAAGCCATAAAATTGACTTTGAGAAAGAAGGGGGGGGGGGGGGGCGCTAGCTGCAATCAAAGGTTAGCGCTAACGAGCAAGAAGAGGCCCCTGACTATAGATAGGGCGCTACCAACCTAATAAGTTAGGGCTTTTTCAGCTGGATCGAATCGATTCTATGATTGAATAGCAGAAGTGCTACTTAGTAGTAGAAACTCGGAGAGACAGACATAGAGGGGACTCTATCATACCTACTCACTCCTAGGATGAGAAGTAGGTCCCTTGTTTTTGGCAGGAAGAGTTCCAACCTTTGTTGCATCTCGGTAGAGTGAGTCTACTTTGCGAACTGGCAGGACGCGGAGATCGATTGATCAATATGAATCTCAAGAGTGGATGGTTGACCGCCGCCGCCTTGTCATGGAGGCTCTCCGGCCGGGGAGGGGCTTGCTCTCGTAACCTTATCTCCCGGTGTATGTGAAAAAGAAAGAGTGACGAACCCATTTTTGTTCGGTCATAGGTTGGTCCAAAGAACGAGAGTCGGCTTACTTAAGTCCCTTGTTCCTCAGTAGCTCAGTGGTAGAGCGGTCGGCTGTTAACTGACTGGTCATAGGTTCAAATCCTACTTGGGGAGATTTGATTCATTTGGAATTAAAGAATTCAGAATGAAAGGGTTCGCTTTGACCGTTAAGAGTAGGTAACCCGTTCGTTCCCTGTGTCTTTGTTTCTATTGCATTCTATCTCATCATATCACATTCTGTTCTTCGATATTTGAGAATCACCGTCAATATCTCGGTGATAACCCTTTGTTCCATAGTCTTGGGGTGGGGCTATTTACAACTAGCCAATTAAGAATTCTCAGATATACTAGTACTAGCAAGTGCATCAAAGATGCAGTTATCGATTCTCCCGAGAGGCCACAATTTCGCGGTAATTGTGGACGGTCTATCTGAAATTTTTTTTTTGCTCTATTTATGCTGCGGCTAGGGTTTATTTTGACATATCTAATTAATTTAGCGAATTATTTATTTTTAATTTTAATTTTAATTTTGTTTTTAGTGACGAACATCTCTTTTCGTCGTTAAATTAGCGACGACATTTGTTGATCGTCGCCAATTCAGCGACGACTGCGACGACCTTCGAAGGTCGTCGCTGAATTGGCGATGATCATCAAATGTCGTTGCTGATTCAGCGACGACCTTCGAAGGTCGTCGCTGAATTTCACTTTCCCGCTCCTCCAAAAACTCGGTGCTAAAATTTTGGCTTCGAACCCGCTTCCCGCTCCTATATATTGCTCCCTGTTGACACCTGATTTTTGACCATCTATCATTGTGATTTTTATTTTTAAAATAAATTAAAATATCAAAAAAGGTCATAAAATCACAAAATCAACTTTGGAAGCCTTAGCCTAGCCTCAGGAACCAATTTTGAACAAAAAATATTTTTGGTATTTTTTAATATTTTTCGAATTTATTTAATTATAAAAATACCCAAAAAATCAGAAAAATACCATTCGTGGTCAGAAAAATACCCAAAAATATTCGATAATTTTATTTTAATTTCCTCTTCAAGTGTGTTACTTTAAATCTCAAAAATTCGGCTAGGGTCAACATGTTCCTTAACAAACATAAACCCAAACCGAACCCAAAAAAATCCTTTTCGAGTCTTTTAATTTTCAATTCTCACTTTTTATAAGCTATGACATTGTATTCTAAAGTCTTGAAGTGCAATTGGGTCAGTTTGCCCTCCAATTTGATCAATTTTAACCAAAAAAGCTTAATTGCATATTTTTCTTTCAATTAGTCCCCGGTTTCACGGATCTTGAATTTCACACGGGCATATCCATTAACATTCAACACCTCTACCCCATAATTTTCATCATGCCCAATCCATTGGCGGCCTCAATTCAGGCTAATTTGGTAGTTTGGATGTATATGTATGCTCTACGTATTTATACGTCATGCGTATTTATACGTTATGCGTATTTATACTGTTTGGTAACCTCTTTAACTCTTGTAATAATAATAATGGTTATTATTTTTAACACCTTTGTTAGTGCTATTTTTAAATAGCATTTTTGTATTATAAATTGTGAGTGTTATTTTTAGATAGCATTTATAATTGTTAGTGCTATTTTTAAATAGCATTTTTGTATTATAAATTGTGAGTGCTATTGTTAGTGTTATTTTTAAATAGCATTTTTGTATTATAAATTGTGAGTGTTATTTTTAGATAGCATTTATAATTGTTAGTGCTATTTTTAAATAGCATTTTTGTATCATAAATTGTGAGTGCTATTGTTTGTGTTATTTTTAAATATCATTTTTGTATTATAAATTGTGAGTGTTATTTTTAGATAGCATTTATAATTGTTAGTGCTATTTTTAAATAGCATTTTTGTATCATAAATTGTGAGTGCTATTGTTAGTGCTATTTTTAAATAGCATTTTTGTATCATAAATTGTGAGTGCTATTGTTAGTGTTATTTTTAAATAGCATTTTTGTATTATAAATTGTGAGTGTTATTTTTAGATAGCATTTATAATTGTTAGTGCTATTTTTAAATAGCATTTTTGTATCATAAATTGTGAGTGCTATTGTTAGTGCTATTTTATAATTCAATTTATTGGAAGGTGTTTTTGGCTATAAAAGGATGACAAGAGTTTTGAGGTTAAAGGAGAGAGAGGACATACGTTGAGAAAATTCTTAGAGGGGGGAGACATTTTGTAGAGTGTGCAAATTTTTGAGAGCTTAGAGAGAAGAACACAAACACTCTCTATATTCTCATAATCTTGAGTGAGCAAAATATACTAAGTTGGAATATTAATTCCGCATATTGCTAGCACAATTGTTGTGGAGTTATTAGTCGTCTCCCCGTTCGTCAATTGGTGGTGCGTCCGAACTAGATGCCTAACACTTGTGGAGGCTGAGATCGAAGAACATCGAACCGACACCTCCGTTCAAGCACGCTACGAGAGGTAATCCATTTACTCCCTTTGAGACTTTGTGATTTTTTTAGATTGAAATGCACGAAGTACGCCTCTGGAGATACATGTATGGGTTGTTATTTATTTCCGCTACGTGTTACGTGGATCCCAACAGTGGTATCAGAGCCGATCCTTAGGTGTTTTCGTGCATTTAATTGATTTTCTGCAATTTTTGCAATACTATGGCCAATATGTATTAACGAATTGTTCGTCTTACATGGCTAATGGAGGTTGATTATTTTATATGATAAATTAATCAACGTAGCAAAAATTGAGACTAAATCAATTTTGAATCAAAAATTTATGGCTATCTTATTTTACGTAAAAATTCTGAATATGATTCAACGTAGAATTTTTATTGTGCATTCCTAAGTTTTAAATTGTGAATTTATTACTTACGTGGAAGGGTGGTGATCGTGGAAAAATCCCTAATCAATGTGATTGATGTATGTATGAATGTATGGTGATTATTTATATATTTGGGGTTGTAATTATTAAATGGAGGCTGCATACTCCTTTTATTTTTCATGTAATCTTTATTTTTAGCATAGTCAATTGTTGATGTAAATGCTACGAGGATTACGTGGAGGAGCCTTTTAAGTCGGCGAGCTCTTTGGGGCCCGATTCTTGAAGAGTTCAAGAAACCAAGAAGAAGCGAAGAGCGGCTCTCCGTTATTAAAATATTAAAATGATTAAATGTGGTCTTATTGGCTCGAGACCCATTAAATCATAATTCCATGATCACCACGTAGGATAGATGTTTATGTGATTGGCATCTATTTATTTACGTGTGCATGTTAAACTGGTTAATGTGCAAAGTCAGACTTACCTCACCTAAAATTGCGCCTGCATGAACTCTTAGCTAGGAAAATCACTCGCGTTAGGTACCGAAAGGGCGTTGGTAATGACACCGACGTAACCAAGTCCCCGAACCCAAAATCTCTGGTTCCGCAGAACTGATCGACCTCTCCCAATCGGTCAGTAAGGTTTCCGGTCTACCCTCCAAGAAAGACCGGTGGCGACTCCAAATGCATGCACAAGTTGCACATGCCACCACGACCACACTGAAGGTCGAAAGCGATCGACTCTTATTGTCGAATCCCTCAAAAAATACTCCCGCCGCGATTTGGTATGGGCCTGGGAGGGCCCGCGCCGATCTAAAGCCCGCGATTGGTAATCCATTAGCCGCGTCCGCTTTCGGACGGGTCGCGACAGCTGGCGACTCCGCTGGGGACCTTGTTCTAGAACTTATGGTTCTAGATCTCAAGTGGACTTAGGCCGTAATTAAAACGCTGAGTGATATTTCTAACCCTGCAGGCGCTCTTGAAGGTGAGGTAAGTCCGCTCATGGTAGGTGTTATATGTTTTTGCAGATTGGAGAAATAAGGGGGGTAGTCTGTGATTAACATTGTCTTATGCAGGTTGGCGTAGGAATGTATGCTGTGTGGATGATTTGAAGCGCTGATTGATAAACTGTTGTGCATGACTTACATTGAGATGATCACGACACATGGACACACACAACCGCGCCTAAAACCCCGGGCGCCGCCTATAGGAAAACAATAGAAGGGATTGAAAATGTAATCTCCGTGAGGAAAAACACGGGGTAATCCACTTTTCAATTCCGCTCATTTTGAACTATGGATCGAGCCCCAATGCAACGATAGTTGTGCAATGGAATCTGCTCTTTCTAGAACTCGAGATGGGAGCCTTGTCCTTAGATTCCAAACCCTTTTGATTTTTAGAGTCAAGCCTCACTTGTCTCATGCGCATGTATATGGATGGTTGGTATACCTAAAACCAAAAAAATCATTGGGTACCTCTCATGGTAAGATCCTGCCGTTTCTATTTAAATTCACTCGCATCCTTTTATTTCGCACAACATGCTGCATTCATCAAATCTGAGGGTTGAGTCCAATTCAATTTTAGAGTATGGATAGAGTAGAGATGATCTCTCCAAGTCGGTCCCACATCCTGGACATATTCAAGTATGAGCAACGCGTCATCCGCCATCTGACTGTCGGGACATTCAATGGAGTTTACCCTTTTCAAGCTGTTCAAGGAATGATCCAGTAACCATACCGGAAGTTGAAGGACAGGTGATAACAGCAAATCCGAGACACCTACCGGAAATTATCAAAAGGGCATCTGATGAAAACGAAGACCCGAAATAGCCGGACCGAAGACATCAAGCGTTGTCCCCCAAAGACCCGACTTGGGGCATCTCTTTAGGTTATTAAGGGCCACGTTCCAGTCGTCCCTTTTCTTTTATCAAGATCATCGAGTCTGTAAGGAGCACCCGTCTGTGGGTCTCCCATCTATCTTTTACACCTCGATTCCTAAGTTTTGTCTAAGTGTCTTGACATTAGAATGTGACACTGGAATTTCTCTCAACCTTTCGGATTTTCCGGTTCAATTGCGTGTCTCACCTAGATGAAATTTTCGTTAGAACTCACACTCGGCATGTTTAACCCAAGTACGAGAATCTAACATTCATTTCATGGTGCGCCGGACATGGAATTGAACCGGTCTATAGCATGCATCATTGGTAATCCTTGGTAATTAACTAAAGTTGTCCATGTTTCCTGAATTCAAGAGGAGACATATATCCAAATTACCTTCGGGAAATCATTTCAATTTGGATGTCCTATCTCTCACCGAATTTAGGACACATTGGAATTGCATTTTTATCTTCTTGGAAATTCCACAGATTTTCTGGGGATTTGCCAAAAGTGATAACCATGGATTACGCTCCTTTTAGTTTTATGTTTTCTCTTGAAAAACATCGATAAGAATTTTTCACATGAGGTTAAGGTTTGTGTAAAAATCCTTATCTTCGTTAATCACAAGAAAGCATAAAATTGAAAGGATTTATGCTTTACTTCCCTTTCTGACATATTCCTGTCATTCGAACAGGTAATTTCCAGAATCAAAATCCGAGGACTTGTGTGAAGAATCACTCACAAGTTAAAATGGACCAGGAAGACATAGAAAAGCGCTTGACCACCCTGGAGAGTCAGTTGGCTTAGGTGTTCGCAATGATGACAGAGACGAAGACACCCATCCTCACCTCAGGAGTGGTCCTTCAAGAAGATCGAAGCTGGTCGACAACTCAAACCACAGGGATGGATATTTGAAGTCAGACAAAGAAGTCGACTTCTCACCAAGACAGCATACTGAGGCAAATCCCACTTAACTAGGGCAAACGCCACCTAACCGGGGCAGCCGGGTCAAGTGTAAAAGGACGTATCGTTCCAAAATGATTATTTTCTTGATATGGGAATAATGCTTCCTTTCTTTTTCCTCTCAGATGATGATCAAGAGCAGAGGACGCAGGATGTAATGCTCTCAAATAACAAGCGGGGAGTGCCCATTTTCAAGGCATCTCAGACATGCATTCTGGCTAAATATTTTCAAGAGCATTCTAATGGCTCAATTTGTGATCAAAACTTTTGAGAATACATCAAGAAGTTTCTCATCATTTAGAAATTTCTGTGAAAAGAGCACTTGAAAAGAAAATTTCAAGTTTTGCAGATTGACACATCTGATAAAAATGCCTTCTTTGAATAGAGTGAAAAGCACGAATTCATTTTTTTTTCGTTGCTAGCATACATAACATGCATCATGCATATCATGCACATATCCTGCATACAGAGAACCCAAAGGGAGAAATGTCGATTCCCACAGGACAATTTTCAAGGGTAAATTGTATCAACTCCAATAGTCAATTATACATGCCATTTACTCATGAGGTCTCTTCTTTTCAATAGGGGAACATCAAATACCTCAAATGGCGACTGTGATCGAGAGAATCACCAAACCACCACACGAAAAATCCCTAGATTGTCAAGTTGTCTAGGGATAGATAAAATAATAACCGAAGACTCTGGCAATTGAGATAAATGACCAGAACCGGCAAAAATAAATGGGAGCGGGTTCCCCCATTTGTTTCGAGGAGCCAAGTTGGGGGCAAACTCTCATAAACCCCATAAAAGCACATCAGACCAGGGTTATCAAACCCAGAGATGACAAACATCAAGACAAGTGTCACCTAACTGTGATAAATCACGCCTAACTGGGGCAAGTGAATTAATTTTGCGCTGGACAAAGAAAGATGTGTCTTCTCCGGCAAAGTCAAATAGCAGAGTCGTCCGCATCAGAATCAAACCCCAAGATACAAATTTGGGCGAACGGTAACTTTGTATCGTTCCAATTTGATCTTCGAAGATCACGGGCTTAACATGAGTTTTTCTCATTTAACAGGAAGTCGTTGGCACCGAAAGTCTCAAAAGAAAAGAGCTCGCTGACAGGGAGGCGAATAGAATCATCGGCCTTGGAAGTTAGGATTCCAGGAACTCTGAAGAGTGGCGCTGGAATGCGTCCAAAAACACAAGTGGATCTCCTCTAGTGCAAATCCTAGAGAAGGATTTATCGCCAACCAAATGGAGGAATCATGGCCACAAGATAGATGTCCAACTTCTGCAAGCCGCACGTTTGTGTTCAAACGGAAACACAAAACAGAATAAGGCGGTATCGTTCCAATCTATCTTGAATTTTGGAATACAAACTGACACCTAACCCCCGTCCTTGACAGGGGTTCGCCAACAAGGCGAAGCAGGATTTTTACAACCCTTGCATATTTGTCGGAGCACATGACCAAGGGGACCTCCAGCCACGGTGGACAGGTAAGTACCCCTTTCCCCAACCCAAAACAAAAAAGAGAAAAAAGAGAAAAAGAAAAACTTTCAGAATCTAATGTCTAGAAAAGACATAGAGTTCTAACTCCATTAACAATCATGTTTTAAAAACAAGATGTTGTCAAAACATGATTAGAACATGCATGGTGCAGCATAAAATCCCATTGACGGGTAAAGTTTTTGGAGAAAAATAAAAGAAATTCCCCCAACAAGACATTGTTCAAAACATTCAAAAGGACGTTTTCTCAAAAGACGAGAGGCGAGCCAAATTCAAACACGTCCAACACACACTTGAGAGATGAGTGGAGCGGACAGATGACAAAATCTGGATCTACGGAGGTAGGGATCATTCGCAGCGATTACATGGGTTGGGACGACGGAGACACTCGTTTCATATCCCCAAAACACTACAGGTGACCGTTGATAACCCCTTTGAACGGCGGTTTTAGTTTTTAACCCTGTCAAGAACCGCCCCACATTGGGGCAAAAAGGGAAGTAAGTCCAGCAGCGTCAGAAGAAAATGGTTAGAAATTTTCTTGCTCGGACTAACATTAATATTTGTGTGTTGTTTATATGGTAATCCAAGTGCCAAAGGATGACGAGAAGCATTCATTTCTCTATCCCACACACCATATCCTTTGCATAGCCAAGTTGAGCCTGCAAAATCATTTCATAAACCCGTTGGTGATCATTGCACATTCCAAGACGGATGTAGCATCACTTCAGAAACGAAGGAGTTCAAGACTTAGGGTTTGCAAAAAAAAAAAAAATTCCTAAGTTAAATGCTTAACCTTGTTAGACCTTTGATCATAGGTCTAACACGATCCCATGAAGATGAGAAAAAGTGGGATTTCAAAAATGAATGAGAAAAATCCACGGCATCGAGAAAAAGCAAAGTACCTGGTAAAAGCAAGGCTGATGCTCGTGTAAATTGTTTGATTGATCCGCAATGAAGCAGGATGGGAAAAGAGGAAATCCCTAAAGGAGTCAGATCAAAAAGACTACTCCCCAAATGGTGTCAAGCGTGGAGCAGAGACGCAGACAGAGTCATCAGTCTCTTAATGCGACGAAACGCTCTCTAAAGAGTTGGTGCACACCTCAAAAGCGGGTGCACACCTCAAAAATTGAAGGAGCAGAGAGGAAAGCGCAGGTGGTAAATTTGCAATGATCACCAATGTCAAATCCTTCTTAATTTCTGGGCCAAAAACAAGCCTTTTTCGGTCCCCAATCCTACCAATGTTACAACCCCGAAACAGTCTTCTCTGACTAAGACACTTGGGTTAACATAAAGCTTAGCTCGAAGAGGTACGAGCAAGACTATTTCTTTCTCATTTTGCAGGGTTCTTGACTTGTAAACCCGGAGCAGATGGTGAAGACTTTCACTCAATGGCCTCGACTCCAAAGCGAGTCCCCCTTGAAAACCAATATCCAAGCCCAACATTACGGTCCCGTGGAAGACCTCCCGACCGATCAAAATGTATGCGCTGCGAATGAGCCTAAAACCTAGGCACAGGTTAGTAGGGAATTGAGTGCATGTCGCGACCCGTCCGAAAGCGGACGCGGCTAATGGATTACCGATCGCAGGTCTTGGATCGGCGCGGGCCCTCCCAGGCCCATACCAAATCGCGGCGGGAGTATTTTTCAGAAGGATTCGACGATAAGAGTCGATCGCTTTCGACCTTTGTGTGGTCGTGGTGGCATGTGCAACTTGTGCATGCATTTGGAGTCGCCACCGGTCTTTCTTGGAGGGTAGACCGGAAACCTTACTGATCGATTGGGAGAGATCGATCAGTTCTACGGAACCAGAGTTTTTGGGTTCGGGGACTTGGTTACGCTGGTGTCGTTACCAACGCCCTTTCGGTACCTAACGCGAGTGATTTTCCTAACTAGGATTTCATGCAGGCGCAATTTTGGGTGAGGTAAGTCTGACTTTGCACATTAACCAGTTTAACATGCTCACGTAATCATAATAAATAAATAGATGTCAATCACATAAACATCTATCCTACGTGGTGATCATGGAATTATGATTTAATGGGTCTCAAGCCAATGAGACCACATTTAATCATTTTAATATTTTAATAACGGAGAGCCGCTCTTCGCTTCTTCTTGGTTTCTTGAACTCTTCAAGAATTGGGCCCCAAAGAGCTCGCCGACTTAAAAGGCTCCCCCACGTAATCCTCGTAGCATTTACATCAACAATTGACTATGCTAAAAATAAAGATTACATGAAAAATAAAAGGAGTACGCAGCCTCCATTTAATAATTACAACCCCAAATATATAAATAATCATCATACATTCATATATACATCAATCACATTGATTAGGGATTTTTCCATGATCACCACCCTTCCACGTAAGTAATAAATTCACAATTTAAAACTTAGGAAGGCACAATAAAAATTCTACGTTGAATCATATTCAGAATTTTTACGTAAAATAAGATAGCCATAAATTTTCGATTCAAAATTGATTTAGTCTCAATTTTTGCTACGTTGATTAATTTATCATATAAAAACAATCAACCTCCATTAGCCATGTAAGACGAACAATTCGTTAATACATATTGGCCATAGTATTGCAAAAATTGCAAAAATCAATTAAATGCACGAAAACGCCTAAGGATTGGCTCTGATACCACTGTTGGGATCCACGTAACACGTAGCGGAAATAAATAACAACGCATACATGTATCTCCAGAGGCGTACTTCGTGCATTTCAATCGAAAAAAAAATCACAAAGCCTCAAAGGGAGTAAATAGATTACCTCTCGTAGCGTGCTTGAACGGAGGTGTCGGTTCGATGTTCTTCGATCTCAGCCTCCACAAGTGTTAGGCATCTAGTTCGGACGCACCACCAATTGACGAACGGGGAGACGACTAATAACTCCACAACAATTGTGCTAGCAATATGCGGAATCAATATTCCGAACTTAGTATATTTTGCTCACTCAAGATGATGAGAATATAGAGAGTGTTTGTGTTCTTCTCTCTAAGCTCTCAAAAATTTGCACACTCTACAAAATGTCTCCCCCCCTCAACCTCAAAACTCTTGCCATCCTTTTATAGCCAAAAATACATTCCAATAAATTGTATTTAAAAATAGCACTAACAATTATAAATTCTATTAAAAATAGCACTCACAAATAAATGCCATTTAAAAATAGCACTAACAATAGCACTCACAATTTATAATACAAAAATGCTATTTAAAAATAGCACTAACAATAGCACTCACAATTTATAATACAAAAATGCTATTTAAAAATAGCACTAACAATTATAAATTCTATCTAATAATAGCACTCACAATTTATGATAAATAAATGTCATTTAAAAATAGCACTAACAATAGCACTCACAATTTATGATAAATAAATGTCATTTAAAAATAGCACTAACAATAACACTCACAATTTATAATACAAAAATGCTATTTAAAAATAGCACTAGCAATAGCACTCACAATACGAAAATGCTAAAAAAAAGGCACTAACAAAGGTGTTAAAAATAATAACCATTATTATTATTACAAGAGTTAAAGAGGTTACCAAACAGTACAAATATGCATAACGTATAAATACGTATGAAGTATAAATACGTAGAGCATACGTATACATCCGTGAAACCGGGGACTAATTGAAAGAAAAATGTGCAATTAAGCCCTTTTGGTAAAAATTGATTAAATTGGAGGGCAAATTGACCTAATTGCACTTTAAGACTTTAGAATCCAATGTCATAGCTTATAAAAAGTGAGAATTGAAAACTAAAAGACTCGAAAAGGAATTTTTTTTTTTTTTTTTTTTAGGCTCGGTTCGGGTTTATGTTTGTGAAGGAACATAGTGACCCGAGCCGAATTTTTGAGATTTAAAGTGACACACTTGAAGAGGAAATTAAAACAAAATTATCGAATATTTTTGGGTATTTTTCTGACCACGAATGGTATTTTTCTGATTTTTTGGGTATTTTTATAATTAAATAAACTCGAAAAATATTAAAAATACCGAAAAATATTTTTTGTTCAAAATTGGTTCCTAAGGCTAAACCAAGGCTTCCAAAGTTGATTTTGTGATTTTATAACCTTTTTTGATATTTTTAATTAATTTTAAACAATAAAAATCACAATAATAAATGGTAAAAAATCAGGTGTCAACAGCTGCCCCTCTTTGAGAGGAATCTCATTAGAGGTTTCTCTCAAAGATAAGGTGGCACCTGATTCCTAACCGACTCAACTGGGAAAATGAGAGAAGAAATGTTATGACATCGGATCCTTAAGCCTATTGATAAAAGCTCAAATCAATCCCCGGTTTGCTCTAACAATTTGAACATAGGCCGGAGTGAGAGAGGCTTACCTGAAGCTCACCTGTCGGATGCTGCCGGTTGCGACGACTTTCAAGAAGATGCCTAGGACTCGTCATTCAGAATATCCTAGGGAGATTAAGCTCTGACCTGTATGGTAGGTCATACCATGATGGGATTCCTAACTGGTAGGAACCTAAGGAAGGCGCATCCCACGCTTTGGGATTTGCCAAGGATTTTGATCCGTATGGTGGATCAGACATTTGTGTTGATCCTTACTGCAATATTTATCAATGAGTTGACCCTTATGGCGGTTTCTACCAATGAATTGACCCTTATGGCGGTTTCTACCATAAGTTGACCCTTCAGGCGGTTTCTACCTTTAATTTGACCCTTCAGGCGGTTTCTACCTTGAGTTGACCCTTCAGGCGGTTTCTACCATAAGCTGACCCTTCAGGCGGTTTCTACCTTCGGTTGACCATTCAGGCGGTTTCTACCTTTGTTTTGACCCTTCAGGCGGTTTCTACCTTTGAGTTGACCCTTCAGGCGGTATCTACCATTGATTTGACCCTTCAGGCGGTATCTACCTTCATTTGACCCTTCAGGCGGTATCTACCTTCATTTGACCCTTCAGGCGGTATCTACCTTTGTTTGACCCTTCAGGCGGTGTCTACCATCAGTTTTGACTTTGAAAAGGGGTCTCATGACGAGGGTTCTCCACGTCCGATGAGACTGCTTGATTTTTGAAAAGGGGTCTCATGACGAGGGTTCTCCACGTCCGATAAGACTACCTGAATTTTGAAAAGGGGTCTCATGACGAGGGTTCTCCACGTCCGATGAGACTACCTAAATTTTGAAAAGGGGTCTCATGACGAGGGTTCTCCACGTCCGATGAGACTACCTGAATTTTGAAAAGGGGTCTCATGACGAGGGTTCTCCACGTCCGATGAGACTACCTAAATTTTGAAAAGGGGTCTCATGACGAGGGTTCTCCACGTCCGATGAGACTGCTTGATTTTTGAAAAGGGGTCTCATGACGAGGGTTCTCCACGTCCAATGAGACTGTCTGATTTTGAAAAGGATTTTTTTTTAAGGGTTTCTCTTCCCCAAGAAAATATTGGTAATCTTTGAGAAGACAGCAATTGTCCAATTGACAAAATTTTATGACTTAAGCTTTAGTCATGAGATGTGCATTTTGATGCTGGAGGTTATCCAAAACATTCTTGCAACATGCAAATGTGATCACAAATCCCTTGTATGGAAAATCTGGATCAACAGTTTGAAAATTTCCAAAAAGAGTTTGCTCAAAACATCAATTGGAATATTTCTCGACAAGGAGGCCACCTCACCTGTTTTGAGGTGATGATTTTTAGGGGATGCACTCAATTCCCTACTGACCTGTGCCTAGGTTTTAGGCTCATTCGCAGCGCATACATTTTGATCGGTCGGGAGGTCTTCCACGGGACCGTAATGTTGGGCTTGGATATTGGTTTTCAAGGGGGGCCCGCTTTGGAGTCGAGGCCATCGAATGAAAATCTTCACCATCTGCTCCGGGTTTACAAGTCAAGAACCCTGCAAAATGAGAAAGAAAGAGTCTTGCTCGTACTTCTTCGAGCTAAGCTATATGTTAACCCAAGTGTCTTAGTCAGAGAAGACTGTGTCAGGGTTGTAACATTGGTAGGATTGGGGACCGAAAAAGGCTTGTTTTTGGCCCAGAAATCACGAAGGATTTGACATTGGTGATCATTGCCAATTTGTCACATGTCTTTTCCATTCTGCATCTTCCATTTTTGAGGTGTGCAACCGCTTTTGAGGTGTGCACAAGTCCTTTAGAGAACGTCTCTTGTGGTATTAAGAGATTGACAATTCTGTCCGTGTTTTTGCACCACGGCTGACATCATTTGGGGAGCAGTCTTCTTGATCTGACTCCTTTATGGGTTTTTCTCTCTTCCCAACTAGGCTTTATTGGGGATCAATCAAACAGTTTTCACGAGCATCGGCCTTGCTTTTACCAGGCACTTTGCTTTTTCTTGATGCTGGGGATTTTTTTCTTTATTTAAATCCCGCCTTTTCTTTTCCTTTGGAACTACGATGTTCAGAAAATTGTGCTAGATATACAACTTGAATCATAGCACATTTAAACGCCGATATGAGATTTTTCTATAAATCCCATCTCTTGATTTCTTCCGTTCTTGGAGTGATGCAGTTTCCATCTTGAAACATCCCATGATCACCAACAGGGGTTTATGAAATGAATTTGCAGGCTCAACTTGGCTGTGCAAAGGATATGGTGTGTGGGATAGAGAAATGAATGCTTCTCGTCATCCTATGGCACTTGGATTACCATATAAACAACACACAAAGATTGATGTTAGTCCGAGCAAGAAAATTTCTAACCATTTTCTCCTGATACCGCTGGACTCACCTCCATTTTGCCCCGATGTGGGGTGGTTCTTGACAGGGTTAAGAATGAAAACCGTCGTTCAAAGGGTTTATCAACGGTCACCTGTAGTGTTTGAGGGATATGAAACGAATGCCTCCGTCATCCCAACCCATGTAATCGTTGCGAATAATCCCTACTTCCGTAGGTCCAGATTTTGCTATCTGATCCGCTCCACTTCTCTCCTGTGTGTGTAGGACGTGTTTGGACTAGGCTTTGCCTCTTTTCTTTTGAGAAAACGTCCTTTTAAAAGTTTTGAACTTTTGATTGGAAAAAATCTCTTTCATTTTCTCCAAAAATTTTACCCGTCAAGGGGATTTTATGATGCACCATGCATGTTCTTATTCATGTTCAGATAACCTCCTGTTTTAAGACATGAATGCCAATGAAGTTTGAATTCTATGTCTTTTCTAGACATTAGATTCTGAAAGCTTTTCTTTTTCTCTCTGTTTTTTATTTAACATCTTCAATGGATTGGGGAAAGGGATACTTACCTGTCCCCCGCGGCTGGAGATCCTGAAAATGCGGAAGAAACATGTTATTGTACGTTCACGAATTTTTCAAAAAATTAGAACGATACAATTTACCCTTGGTCATGTATTCTAACGGGTAATACATGGGATGTGAAAACCTGTTCGTCTGTAAGGCGATTCCCCTGTCAAGGATAAATAACGAGTATCAATTCATATTCTCAAATTCAAGACAAATTGGAACGATACAACTTTACTCTTGGTTCTCATCCCGTTCTGATATTGCGTATTGATATGAACAACATCTATCAAATCCGCCTATCCATTCTTGGAGTGTTTGCAACATCAATGGTTCATCTGCCCCCAGTTAGGCAACGTCTGTTCTGTTATTCGAACAAATGGCTCCTTGAGTGATTTATCCACGTTTATCACCTGAGAAGGGAAAGAAATGAGACATTACTTCGGTATTCGATTGAAGATCGTTTAGGAACGATACATCGTTTTACCAAATAGGTGGCTTCGCGGCCAAACGTATTTCGTATTGAAGGGGTAGATCCCATTATACTCCGCGGGTGATAGCCATTGTTCGGGGAACTTGCTCCACGGATTAAGCGATTAATCCACGGCCCTCGGCTTGAAGATGCTCAAAGGGTGATGTTGACACTCACGCGCAATTAGTTCTAGACATTAATGAAAGATGTTCCCGTGGGAACCTTACAGTGCGATCAACAACATATTCAATAGGAGTGTTCCACCCCTTTCGTCTAAGCATTTTTCATCGAGTAACCATGCCTTGCATCAGACGTTTGGTCACCTGCCTTGCGTCACCACTGCGATGGCCCTCCGGCTCCAAATTGATCGAGCCAAAGATTGAACTCATCGCCAAGGAAATTGCTCGGGTCTTCGAGCCATTGATGTTCAAGTTGGGTATCAACAATTGTTGGGGGCAGATTTCCTTCATCGCCTTCATTGTGAGGAACTGGAGTCTTTGAGCTGGAACCTTCATCATTGCCCTGTTGGGGTCGAGACATACATTCCTGAAGAGTATTGATCCAAGTGTCCAGCTCCTCCTCAAGGAAATCGCTTGTTCTTTCTAGCCTTTGGTGCCCAGATTGGCTGTCGTCGACTGCAGGCGAGGGATTCCTCTCTTTGCTCTCGCCGTGAGCAACTTGACCCCTCGAATTGGAACTTCCTCCAATGACCGGCAGGTTTATATGTGCACTCTCTACCAATGCCAGATCCGCTTCAGGGACAGCATTAATGACCGAATCGCGCTCAAACTGAGGAATCCCTATGTGCTGGAACTGCGGTATATACTCTTGAGGAGTATTGAGATAGCTCGGCGGAGCATTCTGATTTGGGTTAGAGGAGTCGCTGACACGACTGCTGGTCCCGTCATTGCTGAAACACGGTTGGGTGCTCTCGGCTCTCCAATCATCGTGGTTGTAACTCTGCCCGGCACTTGAGCTCCAACTGGCTTTATGATGGTTTAACGCTATCCTTCCATCCCTTAGCAATCTCCTATAGTACTTGAGGTGAGACTCGACGTTAATTCTAGAGAGCCCCGGCACATTCATAATCTCGAGTATGCGTAGTGGGCTAGCCGAATCAACTCCCAGCTCTCGAATTGCATCAACAAATTTGGTGTGAAGTTCATAGGTCCAGTAAAACCTTGTTCTCTTATCACCCAAAATATCGTCAATACTTCGGTAGCTATTCTCTACGGGATCTAGTCGTTTCAAAAGTTGTCCAGGGAGGGACTCACCGACTTTGGATTGGCTGGCTGTGACAGCGAGTTCGTCATTGAGAGAACTCCCCCTGTGATGATTCATATCCCATTTCTCAGAGGATGTTGGTGTTGATCCTATGGTGTTGACTTGCTCATGCAGATCTCCGGCGATATCTGGCTGTGTCGGAAAATGCTGTGGAGAATACGGTAACAGCTGAGCGTTATTCGTCAACAGGGACGGTTCATCGAGGAACACCTCGCCGAGGACAACAGGATTACCACAATTAAGGCAGGTGGCCTTGGTCAGAGCTTCCTTATATCTCGCGCTTTCAGCTTGAAGCTTCTCATTCTCCTCCTTCAGGACCAGTAACTCATGGTCTGCGTATTGCTGTTTCACCCGGGTTCGTTTGTTGGCGAACCAAAACTTGACCTTCGAAAGCTCCAATCCTATTTTTCGGCTCAACTTCATTTTCTGTTGTCTGCTTGGAGTGGGGCATTCATTGAAGAAAGCTTCGAGCTCTCGGATTTGGCCTGGAGTGTGGCGTTGTAGTTGCTTCCTTTTCCGACTCCGGTCATCATTGTATACTCCTTTTTCGTAGCTGAAACCTAGAATTTCATCGCTGGAGGAGTCAGTCTCTATGGCCTTCGGGCAGGATTCAGCTCCAGGATCTTCAAAGTCTCCCAGCAGTTCGTGCTCAGAAATGTCCAGGTCGGGCGTTTCTAGCAGATGGGAATAACTTTTAAACATGATGGATCGGGGTATCTCGGGCTGATCTAGTTCACTCAGCTTTCTCAATTCGCTCTTACGTGTTTGCTCACTCTAGAAATTTTCTCAAGTGATTGTGCGTGTCCTGGAACCATCCTTCAGGCTGCATATGAAGACCAGCAAGCAAGCGCTCCTCCCGAGATCCTGCAATTACTCATCGTCTGTATTCCCCTTTCTTTTTCCTCGTGATAGGATCACAAACTCTCTTGCATTGATTCGGTTTCATCGAGTATTGCGCTCGTCCCCTAGTTCAGTCTTCAAAGTGGTGGGTCTACAATCTTTCGGCGCCTTTTATGATTTGCTAGGCCCGAGAACGTGGGGAGCAGCGGTGGACCCGCAATTAATGACTCCGTTTAATTCATTTAGCTCCATGGGAATTAACGCTATGATCTTCTCTCAACCCCTTTTCATCGTTCAAACGAAAGTGGCATTTTCCATGTGCATGCTGTTACTCTTCATTTCAGCATCCCGGGCGCTTGGTGAGGAATGAGTTCGTGGCCACTCAAAATTTTAAAGACCGTCTCTGGTTTCAGACTTAATCTAACAAGGGATCATCACAACTAAGCATGACGATGTTCGTCGATAGCGTTGGTTTAACTATAGTCATTAAAGAAAAATGTTCCCGTAGGAACTTTACAACGATAAAATGAGTGATCTACTCGTGAACATGTTCTTCTTTCTATGAGTGTTCGTAGTGACCGACCCATCGTGCCCCGAGTCAGGTGCTAGATCATGACTGTCCAACCATGCCAGCTTCCCACTGATTGAACAAGGCATCGAGCCCTTCATCGAAGAAATCGTCTATCGTGGGTTGACCAGCGGCAGACAGAGCACCAGCCGACTGCTGCTCGAATGGAGGAGTTCGCACTCGCTGTACTTGTGACACGCGCTCTTGAGAAATGTTGAAATGGCCCGGGAGGACATTCTGATCAGCTTTCAGTTTGCCGGTGGTCGGGTTGCTAGCTTGATTGATGCTTAGATTTGGCCGGGTATCTCTTGATGCCTGAGCATTACAATGGCGGTCGCCCCTAGCTTTTGAGCTCGAGACGGATTCCTCCCGGTTTAGCTCCGCTCGACGTTGTTTTAATAGCTTTCTGTAGGCAGCAAGGTGATTCCTGACCAGCTCCTTACTAAGCCCCGGTACATTCATGGCCTTAAATATGCGCGTCGGAGTTGCTGAGTCGATCCCCATTTGGTGAACCACGTCTAGGAATCTGGAATGCAATTCAGGGGGCCAAGCGAACCTCCTCTTATCGTGGCCCAAAATTGCATCGATGGCTTGACGACTGATTAACTCATCTCCAGCAGGACCCGACCCTATCGAAAATTGTTGTGCATGAGGCTGATATGCTTTGAGCTGGTCGGCGGTAACATCCAGCTCCTTGAAACTGTAACTCCAATCAAAGCGATGCAAATCCCATCCCCCAGGAGGCATTTGTATCATCTTCGTAGGATCATCATGCTCATGCGTGACTCCGGCAAAATCTGGTTGAGCAGGAGATGCCCCGAGGGAGTAGGGTGGTAAATGAACGTCTTCAATCATCGCGTGAGGATTATCGGGGAATATCTTACCGAGGGCGACGAGGTTATCGCAATGAGGGCAAACGGTAATATTGAGAGCTTTTTCATACCTCATGTTTTCTGTTCGCAGCTTTTGGTTTTCTTCCTTTAAAATCTCGACCACCTGACGTTTGCGTTGAGCCTTCGATTTGGATCTCCTATTTTGAAACCAAAACTGGATCCTCGACTGATTAATCCCCAACTCCCGGCTCAATTCAATTCTCCACTTCTTTTTCATGTAATGGCTTTTACTGAAAAGGGTTTCCAGCATTTGGGTTTCCTCCTGAGAGTATTGGTGAGGACGTCTTCTTTTCCCGAGTTGAACATCGTGGATGTCGTTGTCGTCGTCGCCGTGATCTTGATTTCCGTTGCCAGAAGTGTTGGGCTCCATGGTTTTGGCGTTAGACTTGATCTTGGAATCTTCGAGATCCCTCTGTAGTTCAATTTCTGAGATTTTTGAGTCAGTCGCCTCTAGTAGCTGACAATAACCTCTTAAATATGTTGGATTGAGAAATGTTTGATTGGTTCTTGCCCACTCAGAGTTCTCCACTCTCTCATGTATGCTCACTCCCTATAAAGTTTTCTTCGAGTGACTTCGTATGTTCAGGAGACGCTCTTCAAGCATCATTAGGAAAACGTTCCCCCTCAAGACTTTGAATTTCTCGCTTAGCTTTTCAATCGTGATGGGACTGCCAAATCCTGTTAGGGCTCTCTTCGATAGTTGCGCTTACCTCCCACCTAACTCTAATAATGGTGATCCCGACAAATCTTTTACATCTTTTAATTGATGAGCCGGAAATCGCGGACCGAAACGAATCCAATGGTTCTCGTGAGGGGACCTCCTGCTTTACCCCTAACTGGGCTCCACCAGCATTATTACTGAGACCCTTCATCATCCTCGAGTTGCTATAAAACCTCGAGTTGCTATAAAATGAGGAATTAATGTATGGAAGGTTAACGTTCTCGCATAATCAACTTCTTCCTTCTAATCTCTCTGTCAAACTCGTCTTATTCTCAAGCCAACCCAACGCAAATGGCCTCCTCTCCCGTACGCACTTTTTCAACTGATGTCTTGGCCCAGTGGGAAAAGCTTTATAACCTACTGGGTCGCGGTTACGCACACATAACCGATCATTCTGCGACCGAGGATGAAATCCGTGTCCTGCTCGAGGACCTTGATACCACTTCTCTCAAAGGTACTACACTGGGGAGGGAATATAGAATTTTCCCGACTTTCTTTGCACACTCCTTAGAGGCCTACCGTGCTGCTAATCGGGAGGTTCTCGTGGCTCGCGTCTTGCGAGCTCGTTATGAGGATCGATCTGATCATTTGGTGCTGACCAACTATCTGGCCGATAGTTACAAAAAGGCCGTCGAGTTTGCTAATGAGCGGGTCGCGACGTTGCTTCGCGAGAGGAGAAATCTGGTGGAGCAATTGGCCCTATCCCTGACCACCGGCGAGCATGACCGCCGCAATGTCCTGTTGAGGCTTCAGAGCGACTGGCAGGAAGAACGGCTCGACAAAATAACCGCGGACATAGCCCGCGGGAATGGACTGGTTCGAGACCTAGAAACAATCGCCGAAGAACATGAGGCCAAGGTCGCCGAAGTTAAGGGAGAATGCAAAAGTCTTCTCCTCAAGCTTGCCGACCATGACATGCGGAGTTGGGAGTATGAGCAGAGCATTAATAACATGGAGGGTCAGTTGGGCTCCTTCGTGTCGTTAATTAGGGCTCACTTCGGCTTTACTTTTCTACCCCGAATTGTATGACCTGCTTTTGAAAACCCTCCACTGAGCAAAATAAATGAGAACTATTGTGTGTGTGTTTTAACTTCTGTATGGTTCATTTCTTCGAGCATCCGAACATCTTCAACTTGGGTGAGCCGAACCATAATATCAGTAAGCCGAGCAAATATGTCCTGATTTTATAACTCGCTCATGATCAGATGAGATAATAGCCTTAGACTTGTCCAGGAAAAGATTTCTCTCTATTACCTATTTTTTTTACCTGCAAATAAAAAGACAGAATCAGAAGGAATAATTTGAAAAAGAAATCAAAAACCCCTTTCAATCCTATGCTTGCCCATGATTAATAAGGACAAGAACTTTTACAAGGGTTTTAATCTTGCGCGAAAAGTTTTTATCAATATTCCTCGAAAGAAAGCATACTATTGAAAGGAATGTAATTCACAATAATCGCTTTTGATCAATTTCGAGAGGAACGAATTACTCAAAAGTGCGAGGCATAATAACGTGTTTTAAATTTAATTGAAGATACGGCATCCAAATCAAGGCCGTTTTGTTAAGAACGAGAGTAATTTGGACATCTATCTCGTCATTAAATTCAAAACAACGCCGATATTCTCGATCAATTATCGTGGATTACCAGTGACGTAAAACATGCATGGACCAATTCAAGTGTATAATTCCTTCTAGCGAAATTGGGGTTGGATTACCCTATATGACCAAAAAGGTCGTGCAAGATTTCCAATTTTAATTTCCTCTAAAGGAATTATAAACTTGACTTGGGAGTATTCGGATGATTAGAGAAAATGCCACTATCACATTCCCATGACCTGTCAAAAGAAATACAACCAAGTTCCATCTAAATGTATACACCAATAGATCCCTAATACAGTCACTCTAAGGGGTGAGATAGAGAAAGCCTCGATAAAAGTAAACCCTATACAAGAGGACTAGCAATGGAAAATGAAACAAAGGAATGTGATCCTAACGTTTAAGGATGCCCCAAGTTCGATCTGTGACTTCCGGATCACTTGCCCCAACTCGTCATCTTCATTGGACGATATCTCAATAATGTCCATAGTAGGCTCTTTTGTTGCTCACTCGGCGCTTGTCATGGGATATCATCCTCTTCGTCTTCTATCAAGGACGTTTGGGAAAAACACACACATCTATCCTTGAAATGGCATTTAATCTAATCACCAGAATGCAATGAATGAAATGCCTATATTTATATGAACTGTAATAGATTCGAGGTGTAGAGAGTCTTACCAACAAAACTCGTCGACTTATGTGCGGTTTTAGGTGTACCAACCGCCCAAAGACATGCGCATGAGACAAGTTATGATGAACTTCTAAAAATCAGAGGGTTTGGCACCTAAGGTTAAGGTTCCCACTTCGAGTTCTAGAAAGAGCCGATTCCATTGCACAGCTATCGTTGCATTGGGACTCGATCTATAGTTCGAAGCGAGCGGAATTGAAAAGTGGATTACCCCGCGTTTTTCCTCACGGAGATTCCATTTTCAATTCCTTCTATTGTGTTCCTATAGGCGACGCCCGGGGTTTTAGGCGCGGTTGTGTGTGTCCACGTGTTGTGATCATCACAATGCAATTCATGCATAGCAATTTATCAATCAGCACTTCAAATCATCCACACAACATACATTCCTACGCCCAACCTGCATAAGACAATGTTAATCACGGACTACACCCCTTATTTCTCCAATCTGCAAAAACATATAACACCTATCGTAAGCGGACTTACCTCACCTTCACGAACGCCTGCATGGTTAGAAAAATCACTCAGCGTTTTAATTACGGCCTAAGTCCACTTGGGGTCTAGAACCATAGGTTCTAGAACACAGTGTCCCCAGTGGAGTCGCCAGCTGTCGCGACCCGTCCGAAAGCGGACGCGGCTAATGGATTACCGATCGCGGGTCTTGGATCGGCGCGGGCCCTCCCAGGCCCATACCAAATCGCGGCGAGAGTATTTTTCAGAAGGATTCGACGATAAGAGTCGATCGCTTTCGACCTTAGTGTGGTCGTGGTGGCATGTGCAACTTGTGCATGCATTTGGAGTCGCCACCGGTCTTTCTTGGAGGGTAGACCGGAAACCTTACTGATCGATTGGGAGAGATCGATCAGTTCTACGGAACCAGAGTTTTTGGGTTCGGGGACTTGGTTACGCTGGTGTCGTTACCAACGCCCTTTCAGTACCTAACGCGAG
This sequence comes from Rhodomyrtus psidioides, assembly GCA_021437785.1. Lineage (NCBI taxonomy): Eukaryota > Viridiplantae > Streptophyta > Magnoliopsida > Myrtales > Myrtaceae > Rhodomyrtus > Rhodomyrtus psidioides. The sequence continues at coordinate 10,968,076 of JAILYB010000003.1, read as the reverse complement.
TGATTTTCCTAACTAGGATTTCATGCAGGCGCAATTTTGGGTGAGGTAAGTCTGACTTTGCACATTAACCAGTTTAACATGCTCACGTAATCATAATAAATAAATAGATGTCAATCACATAAACATCTATCCTACGTGGTGATCATGGAATTATGATTTAATGGGTCTCGAGCCAATGAGACCACATTTAATCATTTTAATATTTTAATAACGGAGAGCCGCTCTTCGCTTCTTCTTGGTTTCTTGAACTCTTCAAGAATTGGGCCCCAAAGAGCTCGCCGACTTAAAAGGCTCCCCCACGTAATCCTCGTAGCATTTACATCAACAATTGACTATGCTAAAAATAAAGATTACATGAAAAATAAAAGGAGTACGCAGCCTCCATTTAATAATTACAACCCCAAATATATAAATAATCATCATACATTCATATATACATCAATCACATTGATTAGGGATTTTTCCATGATCACCACCCTTCCACGTAAGTAATAAATTCACAATTTAAAACTTAGGAAGGCACAATAAAAATTCTACGTTGAATCATATTCAGAATTTTTACGTAAAATAAGATAGCCATAAATTTTCGATTCAAAATTGATTTAGTCTCAATTTTTGCTACGTTGATTAATTTATCATATAAAAACAATCAACCTCCATTAGCCATGTAAGACGAACAATTCGTTAATACATATTGGCCATAGTATTGCAAAAATTGCAAAAATCAATTAAATGCACGAAAACGCCTAAGGATTGGCTCTGATACCACTGTTGGGATCCACGTAACACGTAGCGGATAAAAATAACAACCCATACATGTATCTCCAGAGGCGTACTTCGTGCATTTCAATCGAAAAAAAAATCACAAAGCCTCAAAGGGAGTAAATAGATTACCTCTCGTAGCGTGCTTGAACGGAGGTGTCGGTTCGATGTTCTTCGATCTCAGCCTCCACAAGTGTTAGGCATCTAGTTCGGACGCACCACCAATTGACGAACGGGGAGACGACTAATAACTCCACAACAATTGTGCTAGCAATATGCGGAATCAATATTCCGAACTTAGTATATTTTGCTCACTCAAGATGATGAGAATATAGAGAGTGTTTGTGTTCTTCTCTCTAAGCTCTCAAAAATTTGCACACTCTACAAAATGTCTCCCCCCCTCAACCTCAAAACTCTTGCCATCCTTTTATAGCCAAAAATACCTTCCAATAAATTGTATTTAAAAATAGCACTAACAATTGTAAATTCTATCTAAAAATAGCACTCACAAATAAATGCCATTTAAAAATAGCACTAACAATAGCACTCACAATTTATAATACAAAAATGCTATTTAAAAATAGCACTAACAATAGCACTCACAATTTATAATACAAAAATGCTATTTAAAAATAGCACTAACAATTATAAATTCTATCCAATAATAACACTCACAATTTATGATAAATAAATGCCATTTAAAAATAGAACTAACAATAGCACTCACAATTTATGATAAATAAATGTCATTTAAAAATAGCACTAACAATAGCACTCACAATTTATAATACAAAAATGCTATTTAAAAATAGCACTAGCAATAGCACTCACAATACAAAAATGCTAAAAAAAAGGCACTAACAAAGGTGTTAAAAATAATAACCATTATTATTATTACAAGAGTTAAAGAGGTTACCAAACAGTACAAATATGCATAACGTATAAATACGTATGAAGTATTGTTGACACCTGATTTTTTATCAGTCTTTCATAGTTTATTTTTTAAAAATTCATAAAAAATCTATAAAAAGTTAAAAAAAATTAAAAAATCATCTTTGGTAGCCTTGACCAAGCTAAAGGAACCATTTTTGATAAAAAAAAATAATTTCTCATATTTTTTAATTATTTCCAAAAATAGAAAAATACATGAAAAATGAAGAAAAATAGCGTTCGATGTCGTAAAAATATAGAAAAATAGTCAATATTTTTATTTTAATTTCCTTTTCATTTTGAACTCATAAATAGTCAAAATTCAAGTTCAATTGCATGTGTTTCTTCACGACGCATAGAGTTGAATTTGGCAAAAAAATGTCATTCGAGTATTTTAATTTGTAAATTTCTACATATTTTTTAGTCTTGACGTCCAATTAGATCGACCACCATCTACAATAAATTTCCCTTGCTGAATATTTTCGTTTTTGTTTCACATGATTTCATGGTGTAAAACGCCGAGTGGATCCCCAAATATAATCGGGTCGGCATGAGCTCGATAGCTCGTCCAAGACCAAACCAGGGCACGGCGAACCCCATGTGAGTACTCTCGAATTCCTTCGATGCTTCCTAATGCTTTTCTTAGGTTAGATCATGTGTAGAATGACTAGGACAACTAAATCATTCTTGAGCTGTGATTGATAAATAGGGCCTTACTAGGAATGCCATGTGATTTATTTGCATATCTAGATTCCTTGAGTTGCGCATTTTATTACTGATTGTGATTGCTAGGATAATCACTTCTATCTGCATGAATTTCTAGATTTAGGGTTCATACCTTACTCATCCGCATGAATCTCAGGCTAGAAAATTCAGTCAACTTAGGTACCGAAAGGGCGTCAACTCTGACAGTTGGTGTAACTAAGTCCCCGAAACCATTTCTCTGATTCTCGCAGAATTGAATAGAAACTCCCAACTATTCGATTGAGTGGTCCAATCACACCCTAAAAAAATGATTGGTGGCGACTCCATGACATGCACACTTAGCACATGTCACTAGACCACACTGAAAGTCGGTCACGCATACCTCCGTTGCGATTTGGGTAATGGGCCTTGGGAGAGGCCCGCGTCCGACCAGACAGGACGACCCATTAGCCCTCGAGAGCCCGAAAACCTCAAGAGGGTCGCGAAAAGTATAAATACGCAGAGCATACGTATACATCCGTGAAACCGGGGACTAATTGAAAGAAAAATGTGCAATTAAGCCCTTTTGGTAAAAATTGATTAAATTGGAGGGCAAATTGACCTAATTTCACTTTAAGACTTTAGAATCCAATGTCATAGCTTATAAAAAGTGAGAATTGAAAACTAAAAGACTCGAAAAGGAATTTTTTTTTTTTTTTTTTTTTTAGGCTCGGTTCGGGTTTATGTTTGTGAAGGAACATAGTGACCCGAGCCGAATTTTTGAGATTTAAAGTGACACACTTGAAGAGGAAATTAAAACAAAATTATCGAATATTTTTGGGTATTTTTCTGACCACGAATGGTATTTTTCTGATTTTTTGGGTATTTTTATAATTAAATAAACTCGAAAAATATTAAAAATACCGAAAAATATTTTTTGTTCAAAATTGGTTCCTAAGGCTAAACCAAGGCTTCCAAAGTTGATTTTGTGATTTTATAACCTTTTTTGATATTTTTAATTAATTTTAAACAATAAAAATCACAATAATAAATGGTAAAAAATCAGGTGTCAACAGTGCATCCCCTATAAAAACCACTATCTCAAAACAGGTGAGAAGACCTCCTTGTCGAGAAATATTCCAATTGATGTTTTGAATAAACTCTTTTTGGAATTTTCAAACTGTTGATCCAGATTTTCCGTGCAAGAGATTTGTGATCACATTTGCATGCTGCAAGAATGCTTTGGATAACCTCCAGCATCAAAATGCACATTTCATGATTAAAACCTAAGTCATACAGTTTTTGTCAAATGGACAGTCGTGGTCTTCACAAAGATTACTAACGTTCTCTTGGTGAAGAAAAATCTTTCAGGCTCAAACTTCTGCAGGATACCTGGAGAACCCAGCTCCCAGAATGTCGCCTCAACAGACCCAAGTGAAGCTTTGTTAAGATAAAAATCTTTCACTGCCTCAAAACTGAATTCCCGACAAATTTCGAGATATTTCAAAAGAAGGGATGAGGATAGAACCCTTTTTCAAAAGAAGTCGGCAAACTGTCCCAGCAGATGTGGAGAACCCTCGTTCCGGGACCCTTTTTCAAAATCAAGCAGTCCTAGCTTGACGTGGAGAACCCTCGTCCTAGGACCTCTTTTCAAAATATCAAACAGTCCCAGCGGACGTGGAGAACCCTCGTCCCAGGACCCATTTTCAAAATATCAAACAGTCCCAGCAGACGTGGAGAACCCTCGTCTTTGGACCCCTTTTCAAAAATCAGGCAGTCTCATCGGACGTGGAGAACCCTCGTAATGAGACCCCTTTTTCAAAGATCAGGCAGTCTTGGCATGACGTGGAGAACCATCGTCCCAGGACCCCTTTTCAAAAATCAGGCAGTCCTAGCATGACGTGGAGAACCCTCGTCCCAGGACCCCTTTTCAAGGAAAGAAAAGAAACCCCTGGTATGGTGAGTCAGAAGCCACAAAGGGAGAAATGAAAACCTGGTATGGTGAGTCAGAAGCCACGAAGGAAGAAATGAAAACCTGGTATGGTGAGTCAGAAGCCACGAAGGAAAGAAAAGAAACCCCTGGTATGGTGAGTCAGAAGCCACGAAGGGAGAAATGAAAACCTGGTATGGTGAGTCAGAAGCCACGAAGGAAGAAATGAAAACCCTGGTATAGCGGATCAGAAGCTACGAAGGGAAAATTGAAGACCATGGTATAGCGGACCAGAAGCTACGAATGGAGAATTGAAACCCCTGGTATAGCAGATCAGAAGCTACGAAGGTGAATGAATAAATAAATAAAATAAATAAATAAATAAAAGGTCGACAAAAAGTCCCAGCAGACGTGGAGAACCCTCGTCCCAGGACCCATTTTCAAAATATCAAGCGGTCCTAGCATGACGTGGAGAACTCTCGTCCCAGGACCCCTTTTCAAAAACCAAGCAGTCCTAGCTTGACATGGATAACCCTCATCCTAGGACCTCTTTTGAAAATATCAAACAGTCCCAGCGGACGTGGAGAACCCTCGTCCTAGGACCCATTTTCAAAATATCAAACAGTCCCAACAGACGTGGAGAACCCTCGTCTTTGGACCCCTTTTCAAAAATCAGGCAGTCTCATCAGACGTGGAGAACCCTCGTCATGAGACCCCCTTTTCAAAAATTAGGCAGTCCTGGCATGACGTGGAGAACCCTCGTCCCAGGACCCCTTTTCAAAAATCAGGCAGTCCTAGCATGACGTGGAGAACCCTCGTCCCAGGACCCCTTTTCAAGGAAAGAAAAGAAACCCCTGGTATGGTGAGTCAGAAGCCACGAAGGAAGAAATGAAAACCTGGTATGGTGAGTCAGAAGCCACGAAGGAAGAAATGAAAACCTGGTATGGTGAGTCAGAAGCCACGAAGGAGGAAATGAAAACCTAGTATGGTGAGTCAGAAACCACGAAGGAAAGAAAAGAAACCCCTGGTATGGTGAGTCAGAAGCCACGAAGAGAGAAATGAAAACCTGGTATGGTGAGTCAGAAGCCACGGAGGAAGAAATGAAAACTTGGTATGGTGAGTCAGAAGCCACGAAGGAAGAAATGAAAACCTGGTATGGTGAGTCAGAAGCCACGAAGGAAGAAATGAAAACCCTGGTATAGCGGATCAGAAGCTACGAAGGGAAAATTGAAGACCATGGTATAGCGGATCAGAAGCTACGAATGGAGAATTGAAACCCCCGGTATAGCAGATCAAAAGTTACGAAGGTGAATGAATAAAAAAAAAATAGACAAACAGTCCCAGCAGACGTGGAGAACCCTCGTCCCAGGACCCATTTTCAAAAATATCAAACAGTCACAGCCGACGTGGAGAACCCTCGTCCCAGGATCCCTTTTCAAAAATCAGACAGTCCTAGCATGACGTGGAGAACCCTCGTCATGAGACACCTTTTCAAATAATGGTAGAAACCGCCTAAAGGGTCAATTCAAGGTAGAAACCGCCTAAAGGGTCAAACCAAAGGTAGAAACCGCCTAAAGGGTCAATTCATGGTAGAAACCGCCTAAAGGGTCAATTCATGGTAGAAACCGCCTAAAGGGTCAAACCAATGGTAGAAACCGCCTAAAGGGTCAAACCAAAGGTAGAAACCGGCTAAAGGGTCAATGCAAGGTAGAAACCGCCTAAAGGGTCAAATCAATGGTAGAAACCGCCTAAAGGGTCAATTCAAGGTAGAAACCGCCTAAAGGGTCAAACCAAAGGTAGAAACCGCCTAAAGGGTCAATTCAAGGTAGAAACCGCCTAAAGGGTCAAATCAATGGTAGAAACCGCCTAAAGGGTCAATTCAAGGTGGAAACCGCCTAAAGGGTCAAACCAAAGGTAGAAACCGCCTAAAGGGTCAAACCAAAGGTAGAAACCGCCATAAGGGTCAAACTAAAGTTGAAGGTAGATACCGCCTAAAGGGTCAAATATGGTAGAAACCGCCACAAGGGTCAACTCATTGGTAAATACCACCATACAGATCAAAATCCCTGGCAAATCCCCCAGCGTGGGATGCGCCCTTCTCAGGTTCCTACCAGTTAGGAGCCCCATAATGGTGTGACCTACCATACAGGTCAGAGCTTAATCTCCCTAGGATATTCTGAACGAGTCCTGGGTATCTTCTTGAAAGTCGTCGCAACCGGCAGCATCTGACAGGTGAGCTTCAGGTAAGCCTCTCTCACTCCGGCCCATGTTCGAATTGCAAGAGTAAACCGGTGATTAACTTGAGCATTCATCAAAAGACTTAAGGGTCCGATGACATAGCATTTCTTTTCCCCAGTCGAGTCAGTTAAGATTCAGGTGTCATTTTGTCTTTGAAAGCAACCTCTGACGAGCTCACTCTCAAAGAGGGGCAGCTGTTGACACCTGATTTTTGACCATCTATCATTGTGATTTTTATTTTTAAAATAAATTAAAATATAAAAAAAGGTCATAAAATCACAAAATCAACTTTGGAAGCCTTAGCCTAGCCTCAGGAACCAATTTTGAACAAAAAATATTTTTGTGATTTTTTAATATTTTTCGAATTTATTTAATTATAAAAATACCCAAAAAATCAGAAAAATACCATTCGTGGTCAGAAAAATACCCAAAAATATTCGATAATTTTATTTTAATTTCCTCTTCAAGTGTGTTACTTTAAATCTCAAAAATTCGGCTAGGGTCAACATGTTCCTTAACAAACATAAACCCTAACCGAACCCAAAAAAATCTTTTTCGAGTTTTTTAATTTTCAATTCTCACTTTTTTATAAGCTATGACATTGTATTCTAAAGTCTTGAAGTGCAATTGGGTCAGTTTGCCCTCCAATTTGATCAATTTTAACCAAAAAGGCTTAATTGCATATTTTTCTTTCAATTAGTCCCCGGTTTCACGGATCTTGAATTTCACACGGGCATATCCATTAAAATTCAACACCTCTACCCCATAATTTTCATCATGCCCAATCCATTGGCGGCCTCAATTCAGGCTAATTTGGTAGTTTGGATGTATATGTATGCTCTACGTATTTATACGTCATGCGTATTTATACGTTATGCGTATTTATACTGTTTGGTAACCTCTTTAACTCTTGTAATAATAATAATGGTTATTATTTTTAACACCTTTGTTAGTGCTATTTTTAAATAGCATTTTTGTATTATAAATTGTGAGTGTTATTTTTAGATAGCATTTATAATTGTTAGTGCTATTTTTAAATAGCATTTTTGTATTATAAATTGTGAGTGTTATTTTTAGATAGCATTTATAATTGTTAGTGCTATTTTTAAATAGCATTTTTGTATCATAAATTGTGAGTGCTATTGTTTGTGTTATTTTTAAATAGCATTTTTGTATTATAAATTGTGAGTGTTATTTTTAGATAGCATTTATAATTGTTAGTGCTATTTTTAAATAGCATTTTTGTATCATAAATTGTGAGTGCTATTGTTAGTGCTATTTTTAAATAGCATTTTTGTATCATAAATTGTGAGTGCTATTGTTAGTGTTATTTTTAAATAGCATTTTTGTATTATAAATTGTGAGTGTTATTTTTAGATAGCATTTATAATTGTTAGTGCTATTTTTAAATAGCATTTTTGTATCATAAATTGTGAGTGCTATTGTTAGTGCTATTTTATAATTCAATTTATTGGAAGGTGTTTTTGGCTATAAAAGGATGACAAGAGTTTTGAGGTTAAAGGAGAGAGAGGACATACGTTGAGAAAATTCTTAGAGGGGGGAGACATTTTGTAGAGTGTGCAAATTTTTGAGAGCTTAGAGAGAAGAACACAAACACTCTCTATATTCTCATAATCCTGAGTGAGCAAAATATACTAAGTTGGAATATTAATTCCGCATATTGCTAGCACAATTGTTGTGGAGTTATTAGTCGTCTCCCCGTTCGTCAATTGGTGGTGCGTCCGAACTAGATGCCTAACACTTGTGGAGGCTGAGATCGAAGAACATCGAACCGACACCTCCGTTCAAGCACGCTACGAGAGGTAATCCATTTACTCCCTTTGAGACTTTGTGATTTTTTTCGATTGAAATGCACGAAGTACGCCTCTGGAGATACATGTATGGGTTGTTATTTATTTCCGCTACGTGTTACGTGGATCCCAACAGTGGTATCAGAGCCGATCCTTAGGTGTTTTCGTGCATTTAATTGATTTTCTGCAATTTTTGCAATACTATGGCCAATATGTATTAACGAATTGTTCGTCTTACATGGCTAATGGAGGTTGATTATTTTATATGATAAATTAATCAACGTAGCAAAAATTGAGACTAAATCAATTTTGAATCGAAAATTTATGGCTATCTTATTTTACGTAAAAATTCTGAATATGATTCAACGTAGAATTTTTATTGTGCATTCCTAAGTTTTAAATTGTGAATTTATTACTTACGTGGAAGGGTGGTAATCGTGGAAAAATCCCTAATCAATGTGATTGATGTATGTATGAATGTATGGTGATTATTTATATATTTGGGGTTGTAATTATTAAATGGAGGCTGCATACTCCTTTTATTTTTCATGTAATCTTTATTTTTAGCGTAGTCAATTGTTGATGTAAATGCTACGAGGATTACGTGGAGGAGCCTTTTAAGTCGGCGAGCTCTTTGGGGCCCGATTCTTGAAGAGTTCAAGAAACCAAGAAGAAGCGAAGAGCGGCTCTCCGTTATTAAAATATTAAAATGATTAAATGTGGTCTTATTGGCTCGAGACCCATTAAATCATAATTCCATGATCACCACGTAGGATAGATGTTTATGTGATTGTCATCTATTTATTTACGTGAGCATGTTAAACTGGTTAATGTGCAAAGTCAGACTTACCTCACCTAAAATTGCGCCTGCATGAACTCTTAGCTAGGAAAATCACTCGCGTTAGGTACCGAAAGGGCGTTGGTAATGACACCGACGTAACCAAGTCCCCGAACCCAAAATCTCTGGTTCCGCAGAACTGATCGACCTCTCCCAATCGGTCAGTAAGGTTTCCGGTCTACCCTCCAAGAAAGACCGGTGGCGACTCCAAATGCATGCACAAGTTGCACATGCCACCACGACCACACTGAAGGTCGAAAGCGATCGACTCTTATTGTCGAATCCCTCAAAAAATACTCTCGCCGCGATTTGGTATGGGCCTGGGAGGGCCCGCGCCGATCTAAAGCCCGCGATCGGTAATCCATTAGCCGCGTCCGCTTTCGGACGGGTCGCGACAGCTGGCGACTCCGCTGGGGACCTTGTTCTAGAACTTATGGTTCTAGACCTCAAGTGGACTTAGGCCGTAATTAAAACGCTGAGTGATATTTCTAACCCTGCAGGCGCTCTTGAAGGTGAGGTAAGTCCGCTCATGGTAGGTGTTATATGTTTTTGCAGATTGGAGAAATAAGGGGGGTAGTCTGTGATTAACATTGTCTTATGCAGGTTGGCGTAGGAATGTATGCTGTGTGGATGATTTGAAGCGCTGATTGATAAACTGTTGTGCATGACTTACATTGAGATGATCACGACACATGGACACACACAACCGCGCCTAAAACCCCGGGTGCCGCCTATAGGAAAACAATAGAAGGGATTGAAAATGGAATCTCCGTGAGGAAAAACACGGGGTAATCCACTTTTCAATTCCGCTCATTTTGAACTATGGATCGAGCCCCAATGCAACGATAGTTGTGCAATGGAATCTGCTCTTTCTAGAACTCGAGATGGGAGCCTTGTCCTTAGATTCCAAACCCTTTTGATTTTTAGAGTCAAGCCTCACTTGTCTAATGCGCATGTATATGGATGGTTGGTATACCTAAAACCAAAAAAATCATTGGGTACCTCTCATGGTAAGATCATGCCGTTTCTATTTAAATTCACTCGCATCCTTTTATTTCGCACAACATGCTGCATTCATCAAATCTGAGGGTTGAGTCCAATTCCATTTTAGAGTATGGATAGAGTAGAGATGATCTCTCCAAGTCGGTCCCACATCCTGGACATATTCAAGTATGAGCAACGCGTCATCCGCCATCTGACTGTCGGGACATTCAATGGAGTTTACCCTTTTCAAGCTGTTCAAGGAATGATCCAGTAACCATACCGGAAGTTGAAGGACAAGTGATAACAGCAAATCCGAGACACCTACCGGAAATTATCAAAAGGGCATCTGATGAAAACGAAGACCCGAAATAGCCGGACCGAAGACATCAAGCGTTGTCCCCCAAAGACCCGACTTGGGGCATCTCTTTAGGTTATTAAGGGCCACGTTCCAGTCGTCCCTTTTCTTTTATCAAGATCATCGAGTCTGTAAGGAGCACCCGTCTGTGGGTCTCCCATCTATCTTTTACACCTCGATTCCTAAGTTTTGTCTAAGTGTCTTGACATTAGAATGTGACACTGGAATTTCTCTCAACCTTTCGGATTTTCCGGTTCAATTGCGTGTCTCACCTAGATGAAATTTTCGTTAGAACTCACACTCGGCATGTTTAACCCAAGTACGAGAATCTAACATTCATTTCATGGTGCGCCGGACATGGAATTGAACCGGTCTATAGCATGCATCATTGGTAATCCTTGGTAATTAACTAAAGTTGTCCATGTTTCCTGAATTCAAGAGGAGACATATATCCAAATTACCTTCGGGAAATCATTTCAATTTGGATGTCCTATCTCTCACCGAATTTAGGACACATTGGAATTGCATTTTTATCTTCTTGGAAATTCCACAGATTTTCTGGGGATTTGCCAAAAGTGATAACCATGGATTACGCTCCTTTTAGTTTTATGTTTTCTCTTGAAAAACATCGATAAGAATTTTTCACATGAGGTTAAGGCTTGTGTAAAAATCCTTATCTTCGTTAATCACAAGAAAGCATAAAATTGAAAGGATTTATGCTTTACTTCCCTTTCTGACATATTCCTGTCATTCGAACAGGTAATTTCCAGAATCAAAATCCGAGGACTTGTGTGAAGAATCACTCACAAGTTAAAATGGACCAGGAAGGCATAGAAAAGCGCTTGACCACCCTGGAGAGTCAGTTGGCTTAGGTGTTCGCAATGATGACAGAGACGAAGACACCCATCCTCACCTCAGGAGTGGTCCTTCAAGAAGATCGAAGCTGGTCGACAACTCAAACCACAGGGATGGATATTTGAAGTCAGACAAAGAAGTCGACTTCTCACCAAGACAGCATACTGAGGCAAATCCCACTTAACTAGGGCAAACGCCACCTAACCGGGGCAGCCGGGTCAAGTGTAAAAGGACGTATCGTTCCAAAATGATTATTTTCTTGATATGGGAATAATGCTTCCTTTCTTTTTCCTCTCAGATGATGATCAAGAGCAGAGGACGCAGGATGTAATGCTCTCAAATAACAAGCGGGGAGTGCCCATTTTCAAGGCATCTCAGACATGCATTCTGGCTAAATATTTTCAAGAGCATTCTAATGGCTCAATTTGTGATCAAAACTTTTGAGAATACATCAAGAAGTTTCTCATCATTTAGAAATTTCTGTGAAAAGAGCACTTGAAAAGAAAATTTCAAGTTTTGCAGATTGACACATCTGATAAAAATGCCTTCTTTGAATAGAGTGAAAAGCACGAATTCATTTTTTTTTCGTTGCTAGCATACATAACATGCATCATGCATATCATGCACATATCCTTGTTGACACCTGATTTTTGATCAGTCTTTCATAGTTTATTTTTAAAAAATTCATAAAAAATCTATAAAAAGTTAAAAAAATTAAAAAATCATCTTTGGTAGCCTTGACCAAGCTAAAGGAACCATTTTTGATAAAAAATAATTTTTCATATTTTTTAATATTTTTTAATATTTTCCAAAAATAGAAAAATACATGAAAAATGAAGAAAAATAGCGTTCGCTGTCGTAAAAATATAGAAAAATAGTCAATATTTTTATTTTAATTTCTTTTACATTTTGAACTCATAAATAGTCAAAATTCAAGTTCAATTGCATGTGTTTCTTCACGACGCATAGAGTTGAATTTAGCAAAAAAATGTCATTCGAGTATTTTAATTTGTAAATTTCTACATCTTTTTTAGTCTTGACGTCCAATTAGATCGACCACCATCTACAATAAATGCCCCTTGCTGAATATTTTCGTTTTTGTTTCACATGATTTCATGGTGTAAAACGCCGAGTGGATCCTCAAATATAATCGGGTCGACATGAGCTCGATGGCTCGTTCAAGACCAAACCAGGGCACGGCAAACCCCATGTGAGTACTCTCGAACTCCTTCGATGCTTCCTAATGCTTTTCTTAGGTTAGATCGTGTGTAGAATGGCTAGGACAGCTAAATTATTCTTGAGCTGTGATTGATAAATATGACCTTACTAGGAATGCCATGTGATTTATTTGCATATCTAGATTCCTTGAGTTGGGCATTTTATTACTGATTGTGATTGCTAGGATAATCACTCTTATCTACATGAATTTCTAGATTTAGGGTTCATACCTTACTCATCCGCATGAATCTCAGGTTAGAAAATTCAGTCAACTTAGGTACCGAAAGGGCGTTAACTTTGACAGTTGGTGTAACTAAGTCCCCGAAACCATTTCTCTGGTTCTCGCAGAATTGAATAGAAACTCCCAACTATTCGATTGGGTGGTCCAATCATACCCTAAAAAAATGATTGGTGGCGACTCCATGGCATGCACACTTAGCACATGTCACTAGACCACACTGAAAGTCGATCACGCATACCTCCGTTGCGATTTGGGTAATGGGCCTTGGGAGAGGCCCGCGTCCGACCAGACAGGACGGCCCATTAGCCCTCGAGAGCCCGACAACCTCAAGAGGGTCGCGACAGACTGGCGACTCCACTGGGGACTGGTTCTTAACCATTTAGTGGACTTGAGCCGATTAAAAAGTTGATTGATTCTTCTAACCTAATTTTATGCAGATGCTCTCGAAAGTGAGGTGTATATGCTAACGAATGTGTTAGATGTTTTTGTAGACGGGAGAAATAAGGGGTGAAGTGCTTGTTAACTTTGTTTTATGCAGGCAAGAGTTTTGGATGTATGATTGTGTGGATGTTTATATTGAAGCGGTGATTGTTAAATAAAATGCATGTCTTTTGCTTTAGCACGACACAATGAATACACACAATTGCGCCTAAAACCCCAGGCGCCCTCTTTAGGAACACAATAGAAGAAATTGAAAATGGAATCTCCGTGAGGAAAAACATGGGGTAATCCACTTTTCAATTCTGCTCACTTCGAACTATGGATTGAGTCCCAATGCAACGATAGTTGTGCAATGGAATCGGCTCTTCCCAGAATTCGAGGTGAGAACCTTGGCTTTAGGTACCAAGCCCTATCTTTTGATTTTTAGGAGTTTTCCCTCACTTGTCTCATGCGTTTGTCTATGGAAGGTTAGTATACCTAACACTGCTAAAAATACAGAGAAGCTTGATTTTCTCTTAAGTTTGGTTGGTAAGACTTTTCTATCCCTCGAACTTGTTACAGCTCTTAATCATTATATTCATTGCATAATTCCGGTGATTGGATTAAATGCCATTTTGAGGATAGATAGGTGTGTTTTCCTCCCAATGTTCTTGATGGAAGATGAAGATGGTGTCATCCCATTACGAGCGCCAAGTGGACAAGAAGAGCCTGCTATGGACATCATTGAGGTATCATCTAATGAAGATGACGATTTGGAATAGGTGATCCTGAAGTCACGTCTCAAAGATCGAAACTGGGGCATCTCTAAGTATTAAGATCACATTCCTTTGTTTTAATTTTCATTTCTAGCCTTCTTGTATAGGATTTATTTTGCTGAGATCCTCTCTATCTGATCCCTTATATTGATTGTATTAGGGATCTATTTGTGTTTATATACATTCAGATTGAAATTTGTTGTATTTCTATTGACTTGTCATTGGAATGTGATAGTGGCATTTCTTCTAATCACTCGAATACTCCAAAATCAATTTTATAATTCCTTTGGATGAAATTGAAATTGGAAGTCTTATACAACCTTTTGGCCGTATAGGGCAATACAATCCCAATTTCGCCAGAAGGAACTATAAACTTGAATTGGTTCATGCATATTTTGCATCATTGGTAATCCACAATAATTGATCAAGAGTATTCGTGTTTTTCAAATTTAATGAAAAGATAGATATCCAAATTACTCTCGTTCTTAGCAAACGGCTTTAATTTGGATACCGTATCTTCAATTGAATTTAAAACACATCGTAATTGTGTACTTTTGAACATTCCATTGATTTTCTTGGAATTGATCAAAGGCGATTATCGTGAATTACATTCCTTTCAATGATATGCTTTCCTTTGAGGAATATTGATAAAAGCTTTTGCACAAGGCCAAAACCCTTGGAAAAGCTCTTATCCCTATTAATCACAAGTAAGCATAAAATTGAATGGATTTATGCTTTATTTTTCAAATTCTTTCTTCTGATTCTGCCTTTTCATTTGAAACAGGTTAAAAACAAGTAGAGAAGAGAAGTCTTTTTGTGGATAATCACGGTGGGAGGTTCCTTTATCCGATCATAAGCAAGATTAAAAAATCAAGATGTACACGCTCGAATCATCAATGTCAAAGCGCAGCTTGCCTAGGTTGAGAGTGGTCATGTGTTCGAGAAAGTCAGCCATACAGAAGTTGAGACACACACATTAGAGCTTTCATTCATTTCGCTCAATCGAGGGACCTTAAAAGCAGATCATACAAATCATCGGGGTGGAAACATAAAACCGCAATGAGCCCTAATTAGCATCACAAAGGAACCAAGTTGGCCCTCCATATTATTGATGCTTTGCTTATACTCACCACCTCGAGACTCGAGATCTGCAAGCTTAAGAAGAAGGCGTTTACATTCCCCTTTAAGCTCGGCAACCTTGGTCCCGTGATCTTCGGCGGCTATTTCCAGGTCCCGAACTAGTCCTCTCCCATGGGCTATATCCGCGGTAATGCTGTCAAGCCTTTCTTCCTGCCACTCACATTGAAACTTCAACACGACATTACGACGGTCGTGCTCATAGGTGGTCAGGGATAAGGCCAAGCACTCCACCAAATTTCCCCTCTCGCGAAGCAACATCGAGACTCGCTTGTTGGCGAACTCAACAGCCTTTCTGTGACTATCGGCCACAAGGTTGGCCAACACCAAGCAGTTGGACCGATCCTCATAGCGAGCTCGCAAAACGTGAGCCACGGTAGCTTTTCGATGAGCGACACGGTAAGTCTCTAAAAAGTTTATAAAGAGGGTTGGGAAGATTCTATATTCCCTCTCTAAATTAGTGCCCTCGATGGAGGTGGTGTCTATTTCCACGAGCAAAATGCGGATTTCATCTTCAGTTTCTGGGTGATCGGCTATATGAGCATAGCCTCGACCGAGGAGGTTATAGAGTTTTTCCCACTGGGCCAAAATTTCGGCCGAGAAAGCGCGAATATGAGAGGAGGTCATTTTCGTTGGAGTGAGGGAGAAGAAGATGAGTGTGGTAGAGTGATTAAAATAAGAAAAGGCAATTATGTAAGAGTGTTAATCTTCTCTGCATTAACTCCTCCTTTTATAGCAACTCGAGAATGAAGAAAGGCACAGCAATAATGCTCGTGGAGCCAAGTTAATTGGGTAAAGCAGTGGTGGCTCTTTCGGTGAACCATCAGATCTGTCCCAGTCCGCGATTTCAGGCTTGATAAACCTAAAAAAGTTGTAAAAAGATATGTCGGTGTCACCATATTAAAATTGAACGGGAGTTAAGCGCAACTATCGAAAAAAGTTGCGAAAGGATTTGGCGGTCCCATCATATTAAAAAACTGAGCAGGAGGCGAGCGTAGTTCCACCTTTTTGAAAATAAGTGGGAGACAGACATGGATATCGAGAAAAGGAAATCGATTTGGTGTCCCTCCACGTTGGAAAGAAGAAAGAAGACGACAAAGCGGGAAATACGAAATCTTGGGAGCAACGCTTGCCTGACGATCTTCATCCATGTTTAAAGAACGTTTCATGGGCATACAGAACCACTCAAAAGAAAATTTAGAGAGAGTGAGCATACATGAGAGAGTAGAGAACCCTGAGTGAGCAAAAATTGATCGAACATTTTTCGATCCAACATGTTTGAGGGTTACCATCAGTTGCTAGAGGCGACTAATCCAAAAATCTCAGAAAATGAACTACTGAGAGATCTCGAAGATTCCAGGATGGCGTCTGGTACCAGAACCACAGAACCCAACCCTTTCGGCAACGAAGTTCAGGATCTCAGCAGCGACGACAACAGCAGCAGCGATGGTCAATCCCGGAAAAGGAAACGTCGCCAGTGCCACACTCAGAATGAAATCCAAGAGCTTGAAGCTTTCTTTAGTGAATGCCCTCTCCCGAACATGAAACAAAGAAATGAATTGGGCCAGAAGCTAGGGATGAAACCTTTGAGGGTCAAGTTTTGGTTTCAAAATAAGCGAGCCAAATTGAGGGCTCAACACAGACGTCAAGAACTTGCGATTCTAAAGGAGGAAAACGAAAAGCTTCGAGCGGAGAACATGAGGTATAAGAAAGCTCCCAGCACTATCGCTTGCCTTAATTGCGGTGGCCCTATCACTCTCGGCGAAATGTTCCTTGATAAGCCTTATATGAGGATTGAAAATGCTCATTCACCACCCCACTCCCTCGAACCATCTTCGATACAATCGGATTTTGTTGGAGATATGCATGAACAAATCAATTCTACGAAGTCAATATCGATGCCTTCTAAAGGATGTGATATGCGTCACCATGATTGGAGTTTCCTTAACGATGAGCTTACTATCACGACCGACTAATCCAAAGCTGATGAATTCCCTCCACAACAATTTCCGGCTCGATCAAATTCTACTGGAAATAGGCCAGAGAGCAATAGCCAAGTTGTCAACACTGTTCCGGGTCGCAAGAAGACGAGGGTCAATTGGTCCCCCGAGCTTCATCTCAAGTTCCTTAGTGCGGTTCAGCAACTAGGGATCAACTCAGCATATCCAACGCGCATACTTGAGATCATGAACATACCAGGACTCACTAAAGATGGAGTCGCAAGTCACCTCAAGAGCTACAGAAGGGCGCTAAGACAGCGCCACACAGCACTGAACCTGAAAGAACTCAACTTGTGCCTAAACACTAGGCATGGCTATAACTACAATGCCCCTGAAGTAAGAAATACCCTGCCGAATCTAGGCACCGACCAAGCTGGTAGCAGCACCATCGACTACTTGGGCGTTAATCAAAATATTCCCTCGAATCATCTCAGCACCCCTCAAGAGTATATGCCACAAGTGCAGCAGGTACGAACTCCTTGGTTTGAGCAGCAACTTTTCGCTAGTGCTCTTCCTATCCCCGATCAACATATTGCGCCTAGTGTTCAAAGATCTGCCCGGCTTGGGCATATGATTTCGGAAGATCAAGCGGGCGGATGCTTTGAGGATTTTTGTTTCTCCCATTCCCAAATGGAAGGTGCTTTTGATAGTGAACCGATCAATCATCCTCTTATAATCTCGAGCAACGACGAAGGTTCTAGCTCGAAGAATCAGATCGCTCACAACAGAAACAGGAATCCTTCAACGCCAAGCGATGATGGTCAACCCGAATATCAGTTGCTCGAAGAATCAAAAGATTTCCTTGATGAGGAGCTCCATATCTGGATCGATCAGTTTAAAACTGATGGACTTATGAAGTTATGATCCAAAATGACGATTATATGTCTGATTCATGGTGTAGCTGGCTGATCACCGAGAATCCTCAAGGGAACTAGGCACATGTGAATGGATGTATCATTAATCTTTCTGTCATAAAGTCTTCCATGCAAGATAATCTTCCTTAATGCCTAGAGTTAATCTGGGGCAGCGATCAGTACTACCTGCGAGCATCATCATGCTTGAGTACGACAATCCCTTGTTAGATTAGAGTCGAGGCGAATCAATTGAACGCCACGAAGAAAAACATTTAAAGGCTTCACATAGGAAAATGCGAGCAAAAGCCCGAGCGAGCTCAAAGACGGTTAGCTCTGTATCGTTCTAAGGGACCTTTAGTCGTTATGAACTCTAAATTGAGCTTGTTTCATTCTCGATGGGGGTCGCTAACTGCTTCAAGAATTTTATAACAAAAAACGAACCAGTTAGGGACGCCAATAGTGCTGTGTCCTGGTAGTCAGTGAACTGGAAGTGGTACGAAACGTCAGGAGTTCGATCTCAGGATTGAAAAATCATTTTATCAGTTTGTCTATCACCCGATGAAGTTCAAAGAGATTCGACGCAGATGACTATAGAACTTGGGGCAATTCGAAAATCATCGATTCATTTTCATCAAGCGGCGAAGTTGGTATTGTAAAATGTGAAGCATGCAAATGACAAATCCGAAGCAGAAGGAGATGAATCATGATTCGCTTATCCAAGGTCGGGATTTCAACCTTCGACTAAAGCCAAATCTAGGATGAGTTTTTGATCTTGCCCACTCGACAAAACCCATCTCCACTGAAAATGGGGGCAAACCATTCCTACATTTGGAAAGCATGTCGAAGCCGAAGACATCAAATTCATCGTTTGATCGGTGGGGCAAGTCCCCGAAGCGATATTTATCATCCGCAGAGCGTAATGGAATCCATCCTTTCAATGTAAAACACATTTGGCCGCGGAGCCACCCATTTGGTAAAAAGAACGTATCGTTCCTAAATGATTTTCAATCAGATGCGGGGATAATGTTCTCTCATTTTCCTCTCAGGTGATGAACAGAGATGAGGCACCCAAGAAGCCATGCATTCAAATAACAAAACAGTGCATGAAACACGCCCAAAAAGATGAATGAATCTCCTCCGACGTAAATCCTCGAGGTGGATTCGTTGCCCAACCAGACGAAGAAATCATGGCCACAAGCTTAAGGGCCGGCTTCTACAATCCGCACATTGGCATGCAGAATGGAATTCAAATCAAGAGTAAAGTAGTATCGTCCCAATTTGTTTTGAATTTGGAAACCCAAAATAATGCTTAATATTTATCCTTGGCAGGAGCTCGCCATCAGGGCAGACATGTAAGTTTCATTTTTCTCCAAAAACCAAGAAGTCGAAAGAACTTTAGAACACCCAACAATCTTGTGTGACTATGTGAAGTGCAGATTTTCACAACCCTTGTACACTCGTTGGAGCATATGACCAAGGGTAAGATGTATCGTTCCAATTTTTGTAAAGTTTTAGAATATACAATGACATATCCCTTTTATATCTCCAGGATCTCCAGCCTCGATGGGCAGGTAAGTATCCCTTTTCCCAATTCATTGGAGATTAAAAACTTTCAGAATTAATTCGATTCTCACATCTAAAAAGACATAGAATTCTTACTTTATTGACATTCATGTTTTAAAACATGAGATTGTCTGAACATGAATTACACATGTATGGTGCATCATAAAATCCCTTTGAAGGATAAATCTTGATGAAATGAAATGAATTTTTCCAACAAGAGTCGTTTGAACTGTTCAAAAGGGTATTTTCTCATAAGAGAAGCGAGCCTAATCCAAACACGTCCCATACACACTTGAGAGATGAGGAGATTGGAAATGATAGCGAAACCTTAACCTATGGATATAATGGTCATTCGCAACGATTACATGGATCGAGATGACAGAGGCATTTATTTCTTCATTCCAAACACTACAGATGCCCATTGAGAACCCCATTGAACGGCGATTTTCATTCTCAACCCTGTCAAGAACCACCCCACATTGGGGCAAATGAAGGTTAGTCCATCAGTATCAGAAAGTAAACGGTTAGAAATTTTCTTGCTCGGACTAACATAAATCTTTGTGTGTTGTTTATATGATAATCCAAGTGTCATAGGATGACGAGAATAATTCATTTCTCTATCCTACACACTGTTATCCTTTGCACAACCAAGTTGAGCCAGCAAATTCATTTCATCAACCTATTGGTGATCATTGCATATTCCAAAGCAAAGGCAACATCACTCTAGGAATGGAAGCGTGCCAAAGTTTAAGTTGCATATCTAGCATGATTGCCGAAAATCCTAGCTCCAAAAGAAAAGAAAAACACGGGATTAAAAAAAGGGGGAAAAGAAAAATCCCTAGACATCAAGAAAAAGCAAAGTGCCTGGTAAAAAAGCAAGGCTGATGTCTATTCAAAATATCCCCAGTAAAGTCTAGAGAGACGATGAAAAGACCCTGCAAAGGAGTTAGATCAAGATGACTACTCTCCAAATGATATCGTGCTCAAATTGCAAACACACAAACAGACGGTCTCTTAATGTAACAAGAGACGCTTTTAAACATCCTTGTGCGCTCTAAAAGAGGAGTGTACACTTCAAGAAATGGAGATGTTCTTCGAATGACATGTGGCAAATTTGCAATGATCACCAATGTCAAACCCTTCACAATTTCTGGGCAAAAAATAAGCCTTTTTCGGTCCCCAATCCTTCCAATGTTACAATCCTGAAGTAGTCTTATCTGACTAAGACACTTGGGTTAATGTATAACTTAGCTCAAAGAAGTACGAGCAAGACTATTTCTTTCTCATTTTGCAGGGTTCTTGACTTGTAAACCCGGAGCAGATAGTGAAAAATTTCGTTCAACGGCCTTGACTCAAAAGTGAGTCCCCCTTGGAAACCGATATCCAAGCCTAACACTACGGTCCCGTGAAAGACCTCCTGATCGGTCGAAATGTATGCGTTGCGAATGATCCTGAAACCCAGGCACAGGTCGGTAGGAAATTGAGCACTTTCCCTATTAAAGATCATTATCACAGAGCAGTGAGGAGCCTTCTTGGGTGAGAAATACTCCAATGGATGTTTTGAGCAAACTCTTTTTGAAATTTTCAAATTGTTTGATCTAGAGTTTCCGTGCAAGGAATTTATGATCACATCTGTATATGGCAGGAATGTTTTGGATAACCTCCAACAATCAAAATGCACATTTCATGACTAAAACTTAAGTCGTAGAATTTTGTCAGTTAGATAATTATTGTCTTCCCAAAGATTACTAATATCTTCTTGGCGAGGAAAATTTTTTCAGGTCTAAGCTTTTTGCAGGACTTTTGGCCACCCCAAAGACTGGGTGCGTCATCCTTAGGTGAAGCCTTTTAGTAGGCAAATCTTTTCTAAGACCGATCCACAGAATGATCGAGTCTCCGACTAGCCCCGAAGAGCGGGTACGTCATCCTTTGATTCATATCAATTTGGAATCTCATAAATGGTAGAAACCGCCTAAAGGGTCAACTCAATGGTAGAAACCGCCTGAAGGGTCAATCAACGGTAGAAACCGCCTGAAGGGTCAACACAATGGTAGAAACCGCCTGAAGGGTCAATGTATGGTAGAAACGCCTGAAGGGTCAACCAATGGTAGAAACCGCCTGAAGGGTCAAAACAATGGTAGAAACCGCCGAAGGGTCAATGTATGGTAGAAACCGCCTGAAGGGTCAACCAATGGTAGAAACCGCCTGAAGGGTCAACTCAATGGTAGAAACCGCATGAAGGGTCAATGAATGGTAGAAACCGCATGAAGGGTCAAAGGACTGGTAGAGACCGCCTGAAGGATCAACCCAATGGTCCGATCCACCATACGGATCAAAACCTTGATGAATCCCGAACGCGGGAGGAGTCGTTTTCCCTAATAAGCCTTACATTAGGCAAGCCATTTCTAGTTTAGTCCACCACACGGATCAAAACCCTTGGCAAATTCCCAAATGTGGGATGCGTCTTCCTTAGGTTCCTATCAGTTAGGAATCCCATTATGGTTTGACCTACCATACAGGTCAGAGCTTAACATCCCCAGGACACTCCGATGACAAGTCCTTAGGAATCTACTTGAACCCATCAGACACAGCAAATGCCGCAAGCATTCGGCAGGTAAGGGGCAGGGAAGTCTATCTACTCCTTAACTTTCTTACATCATATCAGGGAATTAAATGAGCACATCTCTTTTTAAGGAAAAGCACACATTGATGGGCATGAAAATTGGATGTCATGATTTCTTTTCTTTTCCCAGTCGAGTTGATCGGAACACAGGTGTCACCTTGTCTTTGAGAGAAACCTCTGACGAAATTCCTCTCAAAGAGGGGCAGCTGTTGACACCTGATTTTTGATCAGTCTTTCATAGTTTATTTTTAAAAAATTCATAAAAAATCTATAAAAAGTTAAAAAAAATTAAAAAATCATCTTTGGTAGCCTTGACCAAGCTAAAGGAACCATTTTTGATAAAAAATAATTTTTAATATTTTTTAATATTTTTTAATATTTTCCAAAAATAGAAAAATACATGAAAAATGAAGAAAAATAGCGTTCGCTGTCGTAAAAATATAGAAAAATAGTCAATATTTTTATTTTAATTTCTTTTACATTTTGAACTCATAAATAGTCAAAATTCAAGTTCAATTGCATGTGTTTCTTCACGACGCATAGAGTTGAATTTAGCAAAAAAATGTCATTCGAGTATTTTAATTTGTAAATTTCTACATCTTTTTTAGTCTTGACGTCCAATTAGATCGACCACCATCTACAATAAATGCCCCTTGCTGAATATTTTCGTTTTTGTTTCACATGATTTCATGGTGTAAAACGCCGAGTGGATCCTCAAATATAATCGGGTCGACATGAGCTCGATGGCTCGTCCAAGACCAAACCAGGGCACGGCAAACCCCATGTGAGTACTCTCGAACTCCTTCGATGCTTCCTAATGCTTTTCTTAGGTTAGATCGTGTGTAGAATGGCTAGGACAGCTAAATTATTCTTGAGCTGTGATTGATAAATATGACCTTACTAGGAATGCCATGTGATTTATTTGCATATCTAGATTCCTTGAGTTGGGCATTTTATTACTGATTGTGATTGCTAGGATAATCACTCTTATCTACATGAATTTCTAGATTTAGGGTTCATACCTTACTCATCCGCATGAATCTCAGGTTAGAAAATTCAGTCAACTTAGGTACCGAAAGGGCGTTAACTTTGACAGTTGGTGTAACTAAGTCCCCGAAACCATTTCTCTGGTTCTCGCAGAATTGAATAGAAACTCCCAACT
Organism: Rhodomyrtus psidioides; assembly: GCA_021437785.1. Taxonomy (NCBI): domain Eukaryota; kingdom Viridiplantae; phylum Streptophyta; class Magnoliopsida; order Myrtales; family Myrtaceae; genus Rhodomyrtus; species Rhodomyrtus psidioides. The sequence continues at coordinate 10,944,695 of JAILYB010000003.1, read as the reverse complement.
ATTCGATTGGGTGGTCCAATCATACCCTAAAAAAATGATTGGTGGCGACTCCATGGCATGCACACTTAGCACATGTCACTAGACCACACTGAAAGTCGATCACGCATACCTCCGTTGCGATTTGGGTAATGGGCCTTGGGAGAGGCCCGCGTCCGACCAGACAGGACGGCCCATTAGCCCTCGAGAGCCCGACAACCTCAAGAGGGTCGCGACAATCCTGCATACAGAGAACCCAAAGGGAGAAATGTCGATTCCCACAGGACAATTTTCAAGGGTAAATTGTATCAACTCCAATAGTCAATTATACATGCCATTTACTCATGAGGTCTCTTCTTTTCAATAGGGGAACATCAAATACCTCAAATGGCGACTGTGATCGAGAGAATCACCAAACCACCACACGACAAATCCCTAGATTGTCAAGTTGTCTAGGGATAGATAAAATAATAACCGAAGACTCTGGCAATTGAGATAAATGACCAGAACCGGCAAAAATAAATGGGAGCGGGTTCCCCCATTTGTTTCGAGGAGCCAAGTTGGGGGCAAACTCTCATAAACCCCATAAAAGCACATCAGACCAGGGTTATCAAACCCAGAGATGACAAACATCAAGACAAGTGTCACCTAACTGTGATAAATCACGCCTAACTGGGGCAAGTGAATTAATTTTGCGCTGGACAAAGAAAGATGTGTCTTCTCCGGCAAAGTCAAATAGCAGAGTCGTCCACATCAGAATCAAACCCCAAGATACAAATTTGGGCGAACGGTAACTTTGTATCGTTCCAATTTGATCTTCGAAGATCACGGGCTTAACATGAGTTTTTCTCATTTAACAGGAAGTCGTTGGCACCGAAAGTCTCAAAAGAAAAGAGCTCGCTGACAGGGAGGCGAATAGAATCATCGGCCTTGGAAGTTAGGATTCCAGGAACTCTGAAGAGTGGCGCTGGAATGCGTCCAAAAACACAAGTGGATCTCCTCTAGTGCAAATCCTAGAGAAGGATTTATCGCCAACCAAATGGAGGAATCATGGCCACAAGATAGATGTCCAACTTCTGCAAGCCGCACGTTTGTGTTCAAACGGAAACACAAAACAGAATAAGGCGGTATCGTTCCAATCTATCTTGAATTTTGGAATACAAACTGACACCTAACCCCCGTCCTTGACAGGGGTTCGCCAACAAGGCGAAGCAGGATTTTTACAACCCTTGCATACTTGTCGGAGCACATGACCAAGGGGACCTCCAGCCACGGTGGACAGGTAAGTACCCCTTTCCCCAACCCAAAACAAAAAAGAGAAAAAAGAGAAAAAGAAAAACTTTCAGAATCTAATGTCTAGAAAAGACATAGAGTTCTAACTCCATTAACAATCATGTTTTAAAAACAAGATGTTGTCAAAACATGATTAGAACATGCATGGTGCAGCATAAAATCCCATTGACGGGTAAAGTTTTTGGAGAAAAATAAAAGAAATTCCCCCAACAAGACATTGTTCAAAACATTCAAAAGGACGTTTTCTCAAAAGACGAGAGGCGAGCCAAATTCAAACACGTCCAACACACACTTGAGAGATGAGTGGAGCGGACAGATGACAAAATCTGGGTCTACGGAGGTAGGGATCATTCGCAGCGATTACATGGGTTGGGACGACGGAGACACTCGTTTCATATCCCCAAAACACTACAGGTGACCGTTGATAACCCCTTTGAACGGCGGTTTTAGTTTTTAACCCTGTCAAGAACCGCCCCACATTGGGGCAAAAAGGGAAGTAAGTCCAGCAGCGTCAGAAGAAAATGGTTAGAAATTTTCTTGCTTGGACTAACATTAATCTTTGTGTGTTGTTTATATGGTAATCCAAGTGCCAAAGGATGACGAGAAGCATTCATTTCTCTATCCCACACACCATATCCTTTGCATAGCCAAGTTGAGCCTGCAAAATCATTTCATAAACCTGTTGGTGATCATTGCACATTCCAAGACGGATGCAGCATCACTTCAGAAACGAAGGAGTTCAAGACTTAGGGTTTGCAAAAAAAAAAAAAAATTCCTAAGTTAAATGCTTAACCTTGTTAGACCTTTGATCATAGGTCTAACACGATCCCATGAAGATGAGAAAAAGTGGGATTTCAAAAATGAATGAGAAAAATCCACGGCATCGAGAAAAAGCAAAGTACCTGGTAAAAGCAAGGCTGATGCTCGTGTAAATTGTTTGATTGATCCGCAATGAAGCAGGATGGGAAAAGAGGAAATCCCTAAAGGAGTCAGATCAAAAAGACTACTCCCCAAATGGTGTCAAGCGTGGAGCAGAGACGCAGACAGAGTCATCAGTCTCTTAATGCGACGAAACGCTCTCTAAAGAGTTGGTGCACACCTCAAAAGCGGGTGCACACCTCAAAAATTGAAGGAGCAGAGAGGAAAGCGCAGGTGGTAAATTTGCAATGATCACCAATGTCAAATCCTTCTTAATTTCTGGGCCAAAAACAAGCCTTTTTCGGTCCCCAATCCTACCAATGTTACAACCCCGAAACAGTCTTCTCTGACTAAGACACTTGGGTTAACATAAAGCTTAGCTCGAAGAGGTACGAGCAAGACTATTTCTTTCTCATTTTGCAGGGTTCTTGACTTGTAAACCCGGAGCAGATGGTGAAGACTTTCACTCAATGGCCTCGACTCCAAAGCGAGTCCCCCTTGAAAACCAATATCCAAGCCCAACATTACGGTCCCGTGGAAGACCTCCCGACCGATCAAAATGTATGCGCTGCGAATGAGCCTAAAACCTAGGCACAGGTTAGTAGGGAATTGAGTGCATCCCCTATAAAAACCACTATCTCAAAACAGGTGAGAAGACCTCCTTGTCGAGAAATATTCCAATTGATGTTTTGAATAAACTCTTTTTGGAATTTTCAAACTGTTGATCCAGATTTTCCGTGCAAGAGATTTGTGATCACATTTGCATGCTGCAAGAATGCTTTGGATAACCTCCAGCATCAAAATGCACATTTCATGATTAAAACCTAAGTCATACAGTTTTTGTCAAATGGACAGTCGTGGTCTTCACAAAGATTACTAACGTTCTCTTGGTGAAGAAAAATCTTTCAGGCTCAAACTTCTGCAGGATACCTGGAGAACCCAGCTCCCAGAATGTCGCCTCAACAGACCCAAGTGAAGCTTTGTTAAGATAAAAATCTTTCACTGCCTCAAAACTGAATTCTCGACAAATTTCGAGATATTTCAAAAGAAGTGATGAGGATAGAACCCTTTTTCAAAAGAAGTCGGCAAACTGTCCCAGCAGACGTGGAGAACCCTCGTTCCGGGACCCTTTTTCAAAATCAAGCAGTCCTAGCTTGACGTGGAGAACCCTCGTCCTAGGACCTCTTTTCAAAATATCAAACAGTCCCAGCGGACGTGGAGAACCCTCGTCCCAGGACCCATTTTCAAAATATCAAACAGTCCCAGCAGACGTGGAGAACCCTCGTCTTTGGACCCCTTTTCAAAAATCAGGCAGTCTCATCGGACGTGGAGAACCCTCGTAATGAGACCCCTTTTTCAAAGATCAGGCAGTCCTGGCATGACGTGGAGAACCCTCGTCCCAGGACCCCTTTTCAAAAATCAGGCAGTCCTAGCATGACGTGGAGAACCCTCGTCCCAGGACCCCTTTTCAAGGAAAGAAAAGAAACCCCTGGTATGGTGAGTCAGAAGCCACAAAGGGAGAAATGAAAACCTGGTATGGTGAGTCAGAAGCCACGAAGGAAGAAATGAAAACCTGGTATGGTGAGTCAGAAGCCACGAAGGAAAGAAAAGAAACCCCTGGTATGGTGAGTCAGAAGCCACGAAGGGAGAAATGAAAACCTGGTATTGTGAGTCAGAAGCCACGAAGGAAGAAATGAAAACCCTGGTATAGCGGATCAGAAGCTACGAAGGGAAAATTGAAGACCATGGTATAGCGGACCAGAAGCTACGAATGGAGAATTGAAACCCCTGGTATAGCAGATCAGAAGCTACGAAGGTGAATGAATAAATAAATAAAAAAATAAATAAATAAAAGGTCGACAAAAAGTCCCAGCAGACGTGGAGAACCCTCGTCCCATGACCCATTTTCAAAATATCAAGCGGTCCTAGCATGACGTGGAGAACTCTCGTCCCAGGACCCCTTTTCAAAAACCAAGCAGTCCTAGCTTGACATGGATAACCCTCATCCTAGGACCTCTTTTGAAAATATCAAACAGTCCCAGCGGACGTGGAGAACCCTCATCCTAGGACCCATTTTCAAAATATCAAACAGTCCCAACAGACGTGGAGAACCCTCGTCTTTGGACCCCTTTTCAAAAATTAGGCAGTCTCATCAGACGTGGAGAACCCTCGTCATGAGACCCCCTTTTCAAAAATCAGGCATTCCTGGCATGACGTGGAGAACCCTCGTCCCAGGACCCCTTTTCAAAAATCAGGCAGTCCTAGCATGACGTGGAGAACCCTCGTCCCAGGACCCCTTTTCAAGGAAAGAAAAGAAACCCCTGGTATGGTGAGTCAAAAGCCACGAAGGAAGAAATGAAAACCTGGTATGGTGAGTCAGAAGCCACGAAGGAAGAAATGAAAACCTGGTATGGTGAGTCAGAAGCCACGAAGGAGGAAATGAAAACCTAGTATGGTGAGTCAGAAGCCACGAAGGAAAGAAAAGAAACCCCTGGTATGGTGAGTCAGAAGCCACGAAGAGAGAAATGAAAACCTGGTATGGTGAGTCAGAAGCCACGAAGGAAGAAATGAAAACTTGGTATGGTGAGTCAGAAGCCACGAAGGAAGAAATGAAAACCTGGTATGGTGAGTCAGAAGCCACGAAGGAAGAAATGAAAACCCTGGTATAGCGGATCAGAAGCTACGAAGGGAAAATTGAAGACCATGGTATAGCGGATCAGAAGCTACGAATGGAGAATTGAAACCCCCGGTATAGCAGATCAAAAGCTACGAAGGTGAATGAATAAAAAAAAAAATAGACAAACAGTCCCAGCAGACGTGGAGAACCCTCGTCCCAGGACCCATTTTCAAAAATATCAAACAGTCACAACGGACGTGGAGAACCCTCGTCCCAGGATCCCTTTTCAAAAATCAGACAGTCCTAGCATGACGTGGAGAACCCTCGTCATGAGACCCCTTTTCAAAAATCAGGCAGTCTCATCGGACGTGGAGAACCCTCGTCATGAGACACCTTTTCAAATAATGGTAGAAACTGCCTAAAGGGTCAATTCAAGGTAGAAACCGCCTAAAGGGTCAAACCAAAGGTAGAAACCGCCTAAAGGGTCAATTCAAGGTAGAAACCGCCTAAAGGGTCAAATCAAAGGTAGAAACCGCCTAAAGGGTCAATTCATGGTAGAAATCGCCTAAAGGGTCAAACCAATGGTAGAAACCGCCTAAATGGTCAAACCAAAGGTAGAAACCGCCTAAAGGGTCAATTCAAGGTAGAAACCGCCTAAAGGGTCAAATCAATGGTAGAAACCGCCTAAAGGGTCAATTCAAGGTAGAAACCGCCTAAAGGGTCAAACCAAAGGTAGAAACCGCCTAAAGGGTCAATTCAAGGTAGAAACCGCCTAAAGGGTCAAATCAATGGTAGAAACCGCCTAAAGGGTCAATTCAAGGTAGAAACCGCCTAAAGGGTCAAATCAAAGGTAGAAACCGCCTAAAGGGTCAATTCAAGGTGGAAACCGCCTAAAGGGTCAAACCAAAGGTAGAAACCGCCTAAAGGGTCAAACCAAAGATAGAAACCGCCATAAGGGTCAAACTAAAGTTGAAGGTAGATACCGCCTAAAGGGTCAAATATGGTAGAAACCGCCACAAGGGTCAACTCATTGGTAAATACCACCATACAGATCAAAATCCCTGGCAAATCCCCCAGCGTGGGATGCGCCCTTCTCAGGTTCCTACCAGTTAGGAGCCCCATAATGGTGTGACCTACCATACAGGTCAGAGCTTAATCTCCCTAGGATATTCTGAACGAGTCCTGGGTATCTTCTTGAAAGTCGTCGCAACCGGCAGCATCTGACAGGTGAGCTTCAGGTAAGCCTCTCTCACTCCGGCCCATGTTCGAATTGCAAGAGTAAACCGGTGATTAACTTGAGCATTCATCAAAAGACTTAAGGGTCCGATGACATAGCATTTCTTTTCCCCAGTCGAGTCAGTTAAGATTCAGGTGTCATTTTGTCTTTGAAAGCAACCTCTGACGAGCTCACTCTCAAAGAGGGGCAGCTGTTGACACCTGATTTTTGACCATCTATCATTGTGATTTTTATTTTTAAAATAAATTAAAATATAAAAAAAGGTCATAAAATCACAAAATCAACTTTGGAAGTCTTAGCCTAGCCTCAGGAACCAATTTTGAACAAAAAATATTTTTGGTATTTTTTAATATTTTTCGAATTTATTTAATTATAAAAATACCCAAAAAATCAGAAAAATACCATTCGTGGTCAGAAAAATACCCAAAAATATTCGATAATTTTATTTTAATTTCCTCTTCAAGTTTGTTACTTTAAATCTCAAAAATTCGGCTAGGGTCAACATGTTCCTTAACAAACATAAACCCAAATCGAACCCAAAAAAATCCTTTTCGAGTCTTTTAATTTTCAATTCTCACTTTTTATAAGCTATGACATTGTATTCTAAAGTCTTGAAGTGCAATTGGGTCAGTTTGCCCTCCAATTTGATCAATTTTAACCAAAAAGGCTTAATTGCATATTTTTCTTTCAATTAGTCCCCGGTTTCACGGATCTTGAATTTCACACGGGCATATCCATTAAAATTCAACACCTCTACCCCATAATTTTCATCATGCCCAATCCATTGGCGGCCTCAATTCAGGCTAATTTGGTAGTTTGGATGTATATGTATGCTCTACGTATTTATACGTCATGCGTATTTATACTGTTTGGTAACCTCTTTAACTCTTGTAATAATAATAATGGTTATTATTTTTAACACCTCTGTTAGTGCTATTTTTAAATAGCATTTTTGTATTATAAATTGTGAGTGTTATTTTTAGATAGCATTTATAATTGTTAGTGCTATTTTTAAATAGCATTTTTGTATTATAAATTGTGAGTGCTATTGTTAGTGTTATTTTTAAATAGCATTTTTATATTATAAATTGTGAGTGTTATTTTTAGATAGCATTTATAATTGTTAGTGCTATTTTTAAATAGCATTTTTGTATCATAAATTGTGAGTGCTATTGTTTGTGTTATTTTTAAATAGCATTTTTGTATTATAAATTGTGAGTGTTATTTTTAGATAGCATTTATAATTGTTAGTGCTATTTTTAAATAGCATTTTTGTATCATAAATTGTGAGTGCTATTGTTAGTGCTATTTTTAAATAGCATTTTTGTATCATAAATTGTGAGTGCTATTGTTAGTGTTATTTTTAAATAGCATTTTTGTATTATAAATTGTGAGTGTTATTTTTAGATAGCATTTATAATTGTTAGTGCTATTTTTAAATAGCATTTTTGTATCATAAATTGTGAGTGCTATTGTTAGTGCTATTTTATAATTCAATTTATTGGAAGGTGTTTTTGGCTATAAAAGGATGACAAGAGTTTTGAGGTTAAAGGAGAGAGAGGACATACGTTGAGAAAATTCTTAGAGGGGGGAGACATTTTGTAGAGTGTGCAAATTTTTGAGAGCTTAGAGAGAAGAACACAAACACTCTCTATATTCTCATAATCTTGAGTGAGCAAAATATACTAAGTTGGAATATTAATTCCGCATATTGCTAGCACAATTGTTGTGGAGTTATTAGTCGTCTCCCCGTTCGTCAATTGGTGGTGCGTCCGAACTAGATGCCTAACACTTGTGGAGGCTGAGATCGAAGAACATCGAACCGACACCTCCGTTCAAGCACGCTACGAGAGGTAATCCATTTACTCCCTTTGAGACTTTGTGATTTTTTTCGATTGAAATGCACAAAGTACGCCTCTGGAGATACATGTATGGGTTGTTATTTATTTCCGCTACGTGTTACGTGGATCCCAACAGTGGTATCAGAGCCGATCCTTAGGTGTTTTCGTGCATTTAATTGATTTTCTGCAATTTTTGCAATACTATGGCCAATATGTATTAACGAATTGTTCGTCTTACATGGCTAATGGAGGTTGATTATTTTATATGATAAATTAATCAACGTAGCAAAAATTGAGACTAAATCAATTTTGAATCGAAAATTTATGGCTATCTTATTTTACGTAAAAATTCTGAATATGATTCAACGTAGAATTTTTATTGTGCATTCCTAAGTTTTAAATTGTGAATTTATTACTTACGTGGAAGGGTGGTGATCATGGAAAAATCCCTAATCAATGTGATTGATGTATGTATGAATGTATGGTGATTATTTATATATTTGGGGTTGTAATTATTAAATGGAGGCTGCATACTCCTTTTATTTTTCATCTAATCTTTATTTTTAGCATAGTCAATTGTTGATGTAAATGCTACGAGGATTACGTGGAGGAGCCTTTTAAGTCGGCGAGCTCTTTGGGGCCCGATTCTTGAAGAGTTCAAGAAACCAAGAAGAAGCGAAGAGCGGCTCTCCGTTATTAAAATATTAAAATGATTAAATGTGGTCTTATTGGCTCGAGACCCATTAAATCATAATTCCATGATCACCACGTAGGATAGATGTTTATGTGATTGGCATCTATTTATTTACGTGAGCATGTTAAACTGGTTAATGTGCAAAGTCAGACTTACCTCACCTAAAATTGCGCCTGCATGAACTCTTAGCTAGGAAAATCACTCGCGTTAGGTACCGAAAGGGCGTTGGTAATGACACCGACGTAACCAAGTCCCCGAACCCAAAATCTCTGGTTCCGCAGAACTGATCGACCTCTCCCAATCGGTCAGTAAGGTTTCCGGTCTACCCTCCAAGAAAGACCGGTGGCGACTGTTGACACCTGATTTTTGATCAGTCTTTCATAGTTTATTTTTAAAAAATTCATAAAAAATCTATAAAAAGTTAAAAAAATTAAAAAATCATCTTTGGTAGCCTTGACCAAGCTAAAGGAACCATTTTTGATAAAAAAAAATAATTTTTCATATTTTTAAATATTTTTTAATATTTTCCAAAAATAGAAAAATACATGAAAAATGAAGAAAAATAGCGTTCGATGTCGTAAAAATATAGAAAAATAGTCAATATTTTTATTTTAATTTCTTTTACATTTTGAACTTATAAATAGTCAAAATTCAAGTTCAATTGCATGTGTTTCTTCACGACGCATAGAGTTGAATTTGGCAAAAAAATGTCATTCGAGTATTTTAATTTGTAAATTTCTACATCTTTTTTAGTCTTGACGTCCAATTAGATCGACCACCATCTACAATAAATGCCCCTTGCTGAATATTTTCGTTTTTGTTTCACATGATTTCATGGTGTAAAACGCCGAGTGGATCCCCAAATATAATCGGGTCGGCATGAGTTCGATAGCTCGTCCAAGACCAAACCAGGGCACGGCGAACCCCATGTGAGTACTCTCGAACTCCTTCGATGCTTCCTAATGCTTTTCTTAGGTTAGATCGTGTGTAGAATGGCTAGGACAGCTAAATCATTCTTGAGCTGTGATTGATAAATAGGACCTTACTAGGAATGCCATGTGATTTATTTGCATATCTAGATTCATTGAGTTGGGCATTTTATTACTGATTGTGATTGCTAGGATAATCACTCTTATCTACATGAATTTCTAGATTTAGGGTTCATACCTTACTCATCCGCATGAATCTCAGGCTAGAAAATTCAGTCAACTTAGGTACCGAAAGGGCGTCAACTCTGACAGTTGGTGTAACTAAGTCCCCGAAACCATTTCTCTGGTTCTCGCAGAATTGAATAGAAACTCCCAACTATTCGATTGGGTGGTCCAATCATACCCTAAAAAAATGATTGGTGGCGACTCCATGGCATGCACACTTAGCACATGTCACTAGACCACACTGAAAGTCGATCACGCATGCCTCCGTTGCGATTTGGGTAATGGGCCTTGGGAGAGGCCCGCGTCCGACCAGACAGGACGGCCCATTAGCCCTCGAGAGCCCGACAACCTCAAGAGGGTCGCGACAGCGACTCCAAATGCATGCACAAGTTGCACATGCCACCACGACCACACTGAAGGTCGAAAGCGATCGACTCTTATTGTCGAATCCCTCAAAAAATACTCCCGCCGCGATTTGGTATGGGCCTGGGAGGGCCCGCGCCGATCTAAAGCCCGCGATCGGTAATCCATTAGCCGCGTCCGATTTCGGACGGGTCGCGACACTCCCTCGCACCCCTTCTTCTTCTACCTCCTCCCTATGCTCTCTGCCTCCTCCTCCTCTTCACTCTCTCCTCGTCTCCTTAAACTTCGCTCTCCTCCGAGACGGCCGTGACTCCGGCTCCACGTTGAAGATGATGCGGCCGGAAGACGCCTCCACTGCCTCCACCACTAGCCTCCACCCTCCGGGCGGGACTGCACCTGGACCCCCGTGGACCCACCCATCGACGTCAGCTGCGGCGTAAACGGCCTGCACCAGCTCCACCGTGGTCGATCGCCGGGCGGCGGTCGACAACGCCTCCTCCGAGACGGCCGTGGCTCCGCTCCACGTTGAAGATGATGCGGTCGGAAGACGCCGCCACTGCCTCCACCACTAGCCTCCCCCCTCCGGGCGGGACTGCACATGGACCCGTGGGGCCACCCACCGACGTCAGCTGCGGCGAAAACGGCCTGCTCCGGCTCCACCGTGGTCAATCGCCGGGCTGCGGTCGACGACACCTCCTCCGAGTGAGAGGAGCAGGGCCTCGCCAACGCCCACATCGCTGCCGGTCTCACTTCCTTATGACTCCGTGCACATTTCGAGGCTCCGGTCGCTGAGGAACGAGGCGGAGTATTTCAGAAGCTGGACGTAGAATTAGCTACGAGCAGCGACTGTTCGTCGCTAAAATTAGCTACGAACCAATCCGTTCGTAGCTAATTTTAGTGACAAACGAAGCCTTTCATCGCTAATTTCGGATGCGAACATCGACAAATATGACGACGAATGTCCGTTCGTCGCTAATTTTAGCGACGAACGGACCAATTTTTCGTCGCTAAATTTAGCGACGCTGAATTAGCTACAGATTTTTTCTAGTCCAAAATTCGTCGCCAAATCAATTTAGCGACGAATTTTTGCAAAATTCTCGTCGCTAATGTCGTGACTAATTGCGTGTTTTTTGTAGTGAAAACGAAAAGGATTTGACTTCCCAAAGGTGTTTATAGCCATTTTTCCGGGCTCCAGAGGAACAGAATAAGAACTGAAAGCTAACACAGGATAGAGATGTTGGAAAATACAAAGAGAAGTAGGATTTGGGTGGGAATGAGACTGACTTTTACCTACTTTACTGTAAATTGAGCAACGGTAGAGATACAGATAATTCTTCTGTGGTAACGTTTGTGGACAAGTAATTCTGAAGATGACTTTGGTTCACCAAGATGCTTTTGACCCAAGAAACTGTAATTTACTCACGGAAGTGCCTTTTCATGTAATAGCAAGCTTTGCTTCGGAACTACAAAGTTAAGCATGCTCAGGTCAAGAGCACTATCAAGATGGACAGGTGACCTCTTAGGAAAGTGTCCGTATATAGGCCGAAGAACAAGACCGTGAGACACAGTATGAAATATGCCAAAATGAACAGCATCTCAATGAGTTAATCCAGGAATGTCACGCAATGAGACTAAGGGAGTTGTCCGAACACAGTGAGTCCTCCGCCAAAAAATTCAATTCGTGCTTGAATTTGCTTCAAGAACTAATATTTCTGTTTGATCGCTCAACGTAGTGGATATACACATCCTTTTCATTAATCATTCTTAAAATTTCTCATTGAAAGCTTACAGTTGTTGAACCATTCATGTTTTTTAATCATCATAAGTATCAGAGCCTCACGAGTGTGACTTTTTTTATTTACGTTTGTAATTGTATTATTCACTTAGAAGCATACGACTTTTTTTATTTTACTCTAATGTTAAATTACGTGTGTAAAAAACTAAAAAGTTGACTTTATGATATAGTTAGTTATTCTTAGCTTTTTTAATAAACTATGGCATTCTATAAGTGGTTATTTAAGTTAGTGACCCTATTTAAGCATGCAGCAGAAATAATTCGGTAGCCGAGTCTTGGGATCTCTCGTATTATTCTTTTCACCACGAACAATGCTCCGAGTAGAAGTACCAATTCAGTGCTAAACATATTGCACGGATTCCAATTCAATACTAAACATTTCAATTTTACTAATGTAGTCCTAAACGATTGCACGGAGTTCCAATATAATCTTTTCGCCAATATGCAGTCGAAAATCAGTGATATAGTGCCCAGTCATCATTGGTCACTATACATGTGGCACGCTGACTTGGACGATTTTACTTGAAATGACATCTTATGAGAGCAACCACGTCAGCAATTTTCGATGGCAATAGGCTAAAATGAATCCGGTGTTAGAATATATTTTAATATATTCGTTGTGGGCTTTATTAATTGTATTTGTAAATTAATTGGTCTAATAAAGAAAGATATATACAGTTTCCTAATTTTAGTCGGATATGGGGCTGGATAGTATGGGCCGAGATAAGCCTTATCTTTAATAAGGGGATATGTTTCATTCTCTATAAATAGAGCTCAAGTCCCTCCTCTAAACCCTGATGTCCACATAACCTCACATATAGAATTTGTCTGAAGCGACAGTGAGGGGCCGTCTCATTGAAGCCAGTGATAAATGGGGTTCATAGAGGAGAAGATCTTGAGTATCAGATACTCGCAATTCCGCATCAAGAACGATGTATCCAAATTCAGGTGCATCAATTCTTTAACTCTATGGATGTGTGATTCGTGTTTCTATACGTGAGATCTTGGGTTGCTGCCTACGGATTGAAATACGTAGCTTACATGCGGTATCAGAGCTTACGCGTATCATATCGCGAATCGTGTTATCAGGGTTTTTTTGAAATTTTATTTTTGTCAAAACCAAAAGAAAATTATATATTCGGAAAGGGCTCGACGAGACGAGAAAAACCATATAAAGATCGTCGCCAGCAACCGCCGAACGCACCGCCACACGCTGCCACTCGCCGGTGGCTATCGGGCGTGTGGCGGCCACGCGCCAACGCGCGCTGACCAGACCCCGCTCGTGCGTGGCACGTGCAGGGCTGACGTTAGCTGACGTCATCGAAGCGGAGGCAGAGCTGACCCGACCCGACTCGTAACCCGACCCGTCTCTGGTTGACCGTTGACTCGGATTGTCCAGTTGGACCGGTTGTTAACCGATTCGACCGAACCGCCTCGACCGGGTCCGTCGGTTCGATTTTGGGGAGCGATTGGACCGGTCTAACCGGTCGGACCGGTTTCAGAACCGATCTAGAGACTGAACACGCGCAATGCATGTGTCAGCGTGTAAACTCACGCGCCGAAGCTTTGGGTGGCGCGTGAGAGCACGTGTGAGCTCCGATGGAGGTGATCTAGGTATCGATGTGCTCGTATGCTCATGCTATATAGGATGGTATATTTATTTTACATGTTTGGTATTTTTATGGATGGAAATACTTATGGAACGCCAAATACGAGCATATTTTGGGGTATTTTTGAAGTATTTTCTGGTATTTCTATATAGGTTTGTGAAATACAGGTACAGGCTTATATGAAAGTACCACATGCAATTATGTAGAGCATGATTTATCAATTTCATGTTTATGGTTTGATATGAATTGTTGAGGTATCGATATAAATTAGCAAAGCATGTAATTCTGAGGATGATTGCCCCTAATTTCTGAAATTACATGCATACAGTAAATGTGAAATATAAAGTTGTATCCCAATTTCAGGTAAATTCAGTTGGGTTGTAACCGCCAAAGCGGCACGCTTGGTTGAATTTAATAAAGAACGGGTTAAATAATATTGGGATGTCTCCTGTTTTAGTGCGTAGTTATACTCCCAAAGGAGGTAATTGCGTATTGGTGCATGGAGGGTTACATGTACAGCATATGGTTAAGGATTGATTGGTCTAAGTGCTGTCATACACCCAAAGGTGGTGATTAACGAAGGTTGAAATAAATTCTCATGACCGCTGTAATGTAGGGAGTATACAACTGCATGTCATGTTTTCTGCCCAAAGGTGATTATATGATGATGCATGTATCTCTTAAGGTGAAATTTCACATTAAGCTAATTAAAAACATTGATTTTTTTTAGTCACCATTTCTGTGAACGACAATTCTGTTAACATTGAGAATTGAGATTCATTAAGAACTGAATGATGATTATCTGTTTACAAGGATTGGCAAATATTTGTATTAGTCTTGTCAAGAAAGACCCCATAGTTCTCACTTTCATTAGTAAGAACTTTCAAAAGCATTATGTGCTTATTGGGTAAAGAGTGATCGGATTCGCTTATTTGATATGAAGCGATCCATTAAAGAACACTTGAAAAGTGTTTTCTGCCAGTTAACTGCACTGCTAAGTAAGTAAAGGAAGCCTTGAAGGTTTTGAAATTATATCTCGTTTATTACTAGGAGTGGTAAATATCTGTAATGACTCCTCAACATCAGGTGTAATGGTTTTATTAAGATTAAAGATTACGTCATAAAGTTGATAGAATTGCATTTTTAGCGGTTCTGCAATCATACTCATAAAGTATTATAGTAAACAACCGGTTATTCTGATGATTTGGATTCATGAAAGGCATCCTTTAAGAAGGATGGTGATTGCTACTTCTTTTATAAGTAGAACGGTCACATAAAAAAAGGACTACAGTTAATACAAATACTTGGTTATCTAAGTATGAGCGTAAAATAATGATTCTTTGGTGTTGGTATGTGAATTCATTCTATCTAAGGCCTCATCTGGTTTGTGATGGCTAGATAGCGGTGCGACATATAATGTTGCGTTTACCATATAGGAATTCATGAACTGAAAGGTGCCAAATCAGGTTGAATCAAGCTCATTAAGGAAACAACTATAAAGTTGACGTTGAATTGATGGGAATGTCATTCCGGATTCTGGTTTTATTGTGACATTAAGAAATATATTTTATGTACTCTCCTTAAAGACGCAATTTATTTTCCGTATCAAGTTTGGACATGTGTAGTTACTCTTTTGAGATTTCAAATAAAATAATTACTATTTCTTTCAATTAAAATAAAGTTGGGTACTACTCTATCTCCAGTGGATTGTATTGATTATGTTTATCTCCCATTGAATTATACGTCGCTTATACAGCTGAAACGTTGTTTGCAAAAGGTTTCTGCCTAAGGAACAATCATGCACATTAAGGAATAAATTTCTTGGTCACATCAATAAAAAAAGAGTGGAAAGACAGATAAAGGCAAGCATTCTGCTCACTCTTAAAAGTGACCTAGATATATGTGTAGATTGAAGCAGAGGTAAGATAACTAAGATAAAGGATGAAATTGTAGTCGATAGTTATGACCTATTGAAGGTCATTTATATTGGTATAAGTGGATCCTACATGGTAATATTGTGTAGATTTTTTATCACATTTAAATGATGATTTTTCTGTATATGTTTTTTGTACTTGGTTAAAAAAAAGTTTAATTTTCGTGACAAGTTCAACATATTTTTGACTATAGTCGATAAATTTATTTAAAAAAATGTGTCAGTTTTGATCAATGTGGTGAGTATCATGGTTGACATGGCAATGCTGAATAGCTTAAAGAACCATTTACCAAATACTTAAGAGAATTCTGGGTTGTGGTTTTGTGCCCGATATCCTCAATAGAAAGGTGTGGTCGAAAGGAAAAATCATACCATACGGATATGATGAAGAGTATGATTTGTAAAATTAATTTATATATTTTTTCTGTGGGATAAAACTTTGAAAATAACCCATTATGTTTCTATCAAAATATTTCATTGACTTCTTTTGAGTCATGGACTGGATGTTAATCTAGTTTGAACCATATTAAAGTTTGAGGTGTTCATGCAGAAATAAAGTTACATAATCCAACATTAGATAAGTTGGACTCCAGAACCACTCAGTTTTATTTTGTACCTTACACATATCATCTAAAGGGGTATTGATTTATTATCCCAAAGGAGGGACAAGAATTATGGAATTACAGATAGCTAAATTGCTGGAGCTTGATATAGCCGAATAAGGGTAGTTGCTCACAGACTATTCAAGGTAATGGTGTGGTATGGACCATTGTGTTGTTATTTCTGCCTATACAGATGATCATGGAGCATTCTAAGTTACGGTTCGATTCTGTTGGGGTTCAGGTTCTTGTTATTAAGACAATACCTGATGAAGTTTATCAAACCCTACAAGCGAAGAATAAAGGTTAAAGTAGCTCTACCTAAAAGATCTATCAGGCAGAGACGATCAGTTGTATCAAGTCACATTGTACAGTCTATCCGGAAGAGCATGACTACAAAATCGACTATGTAAATGATCTAGTAATTTATACAGTTGCTATTTCTTGTTCTTAATTATAATTGTGATTGGGTGCATGGTAGACGAGATACAGACTATGAAACATATGGTGTTTGGAAGCTTATTAGTATGTCCAAGGTCACAAGTCCATCTGCTGCAATTGGGTTTGTAAAACTTAAAGGGATTTCAGATGAAAGTTTTTTTCTACCTTATTATATCCAATTATATTTTGATCAGTGTTTTATTTGAGAAGTTTAAAACAGATTAGTAGCCAAATTTTTCACTCGTAAAGAATGAGTTGACTTAAAATAATTTTTATTCAGTCTCTCACAAAGAGTTTTTTCGGAGTGATTGAGGTATTAATGGCTCATTATTATAAGAAGCTTTATTATACAGATATTAAAACTTCTTTTTAATTGGATACTTCGAGGTAGTCTTTTTATGTAACTCGAAGGTTTTGCAGCAGATGATTTAGATAAACTTGTGCATAAAAAACGAAGAATCTCATAAAGTTATCATGGCATAAAGTTTGATCATATTCATGGGGATTCTAGACTGAAAAGTCTATTTTATGGAATTAAGTAAGCTTTTAGACAATTGTGGCTTGAAGTTTCATAGTATTGTAGCTTTATCCTGTTTTGTCAAGAACAAAGTAAATTGGTATACATACCACAAGATCAGTGGGAGGAATTTATTTTCATTGTGTTCTATGCAGACGATATCTTGCTTGAAAGGAATTTTCTTGAATTATTGCATAAGATGAAGCAGATATTGTCGAAGCATTTTTTACGTGATTGATCTTGATATAGAGTGTTTTGTCCTAGGCATTGAGATTCGTATGGATCATTCTTGTAATGTAATGGTTAAATCCAGGACACGTTCACTAGGTGATTACTAAGAAAGTTTTGAGGTACTTAAAGAGGAAAAAATACTGTATGCTAATTTACAGACATATTCAAGACCTGCAGCTAGTAAGGCATTCGGGTTTTAGCTTTGTTAGCTGTCAAGATGATGTGAAGTTGACAACTACAGACATTTATATGTCTATGTCGCGACCCGTCCGAAATTTTTCCTTAACGAATTAATTTCGTGGACGACGGGCGAATGGATTACCGATCGCGGGCCTTCCCCCGTATTGGAGTGCGGATCGCGGGCTTTAGATCGGCACGGGCCCTCCAGGCCCATACCAAATCACGGCGGGAGTGTTTTTTGAGGGATTCGACGATAAGAGTCGATCGCTTTCGACCTTAGTGTGGTCATGGTGGCATGTGCAGCATGTGCATACATTTGGAGTCGCCACCGGTCTTTCTTGGAGGGTAGACCGGAAACCTTACTGACCGATTGGGAGAGATCGATCAGTTTTGCGGAACCAGAGATTTTGGGTTCGGGGAATTGGTTACGTTGGTGTCATTACCAAAGCCCTTTCGGTACCTAATGCAAGTGATTTTTCTGATTAAGATTTCATACAGGCGCAAATTTGGGTGAGATAGGTCTGATTCAGGGTTTCATGCAGATTGGAAGACTAGTCCTATCAATCACAATCAATTTAATGAAAGCGCAATCAAGTGCATAAATAAACTACGTCGAAGCACATCAATTCAAATCAATGGCCTTCTAGTATAGCCATAAGGGCTTAAGGAAGGTGTGAGTTTAGGATTAGGGGTAAAATGGGAAGATTTGGGGACGATTAGCCTAAAGGGTAAAATCATCATTTTTTGGAAGGTTTGGATACCAAATTACCCAAAATATTCCATGGCCAGTTGATTGTGGCCATTTCCCAGTTTTGAGAATTTTTTGGAATTTCTTGATTTTTCTTCAATTTTTGGAATACAATTTGCCCAAAGGGCGAAATCGTCATTTTTAAGAAGGGACGGGGTTCAAAACACCCAGAATGAGTCGTGGCCAATTGATTGTGGTCATTTCCTATTTTTTGGGATTTTCCTGGATTTTTTAGAATCTTTTTGGAAGACGGTTTGCCGGAAGGGCAAAACCGTCATTTCTGGAAAGACCGGGGGTCAAAAGACTCGAAACAGGCGATGGCCAGTTGAATGTGGCCATTTTCTATTTTCTGGAATTTTTTAGAATTTTTCTAAATTTTTCGAATTTTTTTTGAATTTTTTATGATTTTCCGTTTTTTATTGAATTTTTGAATTTTTATTATTTTTTGTTATTTTCTGAATTTTTTTATTATTTTAAAAATATTTTCCGGGACGGGTCTGACCCGGCCCGAGCCTGTCGGGCTCCCAGCCCGGCCCTACCGGTCGGAACCGGCCTAAGACGACGCCATTTCCATTTTTTATAGGTTTTTTTTCTTTTTTTAACATTTTTTATTATTTTAATTATTATCCAAAAACCCTAGATCGGACGGTCCAGGACGCGCCACGTGGCAACATCTTGGCCCTTCGATCAGAACCTTTTTTTTTATAGTTTCCGAAAATTAAACCCCATCGACGGTCCATATCGTGCCACGTGGCCTCTTCTGGTGCGTCCAATCTTGGACTAGATCGGGCGATTCTCAGAGTGCCACCTGGCACAGTATCAGCCGTTGGATCAAAATGTTTTTATTATTTTCGAAAATCATTTATTAATTCTGAAAATCTTTTTAATTTTTCCAAAAATCCCAGATTGCGACACGTGGCGACACCACGACCGTCCGATGTGGGCATTTATTTTTTATTTTAGCCGACCCCACCACGCCGACGTCGCTGCCTACGTGGTAAGCCATGTCAGCACTTTGACCATTGACCAGTCCAAACCCCGCCGGAGAAGACGACCGGCGACTCGCTGGAACAGTGATTATTCCGGCGAAGTTGCCGGAATCCTTGTCGGAAAATCGGGACTGTGGACAAACCTTGATATTTTTTGGTCGTTTTTTCACCATTTGACTCCCTATGAACCCAGCATCAACATACAACAAAAATATGACACGAAACACGTCGGAAAACCCCCGAACCGACGGCCACCGAACTGGATCCGGCGAGGTACTTGCAGAATTTTTTTTTTTATGTTTAAAGCTCGTTTCAATCATTCGAGCAGCATCAAGGTAAGGTTTAGGGACTTCCCTGAGCTCGTTTCGAGCTTGCCACCCGCCGTTCTCCTCCCTTCGAGCTCTCGGCCCGAACCTTGGCCGGCGAAGCTCCGGGCCCGATTTTCGTCGCATTTTAATGCAAAATAACAGGCAAGTTAGGCTTAGAGCTAGTTATAAGGCAGTGTTAAGACGAGACTTGCAATAATAAAGACCGGGGGAGGCACGGTCGAGAGCCAAGAAAATCATAGCCCATTCGGGAATTTCATCGAACAGGTGATATGCATGAAAGAAATGGAGATTGGAGGAGAAAACCGACCTATCCGAGGGTCGCCGGCGACGGTGGCTGCTTCGACGATGATCCCACAAAGTCCCTGGAGCTCCCTCGAGGTTTCTCTCTCCCGAACTCGCTCTCAAAAATCCCTCCCTCCCTCGGCCAAGCTCCCTATCAAACCGAGATTCCTCTCTCCTTTTGTCCATGGCCGACCGGCCTTTTGTGCCCATCCACCTCAAAACCACGCCCATCGACCACTTGCCGCTTTCCCCCACGTTCGGTCGTTCCCTTTTTCTTAAAAAAAAATGCCCCCCTGTCGCGACCCTCTTGAGGTTGTCGGGCTCTCGAGGGCTAATGGGCCGTCCTGTCTGGTCGGACGCGGGCCTCTCCCAAGGCCCATTACCCAAATCGCAACGGAGGTATGCGTGATCGACTTTCAGTGTGGTCTAGTGACATGTGCTAAGTGTGCATGCCATGGAGTCGCCACCAATCATTTTTTTAGGGTATGATTGGACCACCCAATCGAATAGTTGGGAGTTTCTATTCAATTCTGCGAGAACCAGAGAAATGATTTCGGGGACTTTGTTACACCAACTGTCAGAGTTGACGCCCTTTCGGTACCTAAGTTAACTGAATTTTCTAGCCTGAGATTCATGCGGATGAGTAAGGTATGAACCCTAAATCTAGAAATTCATGTAGATAGGAGTGATTATCCTAGCAATCACAATCAGTAATAAAATGCCCAACTCAAGGAATCTAGATATGCAAATAAATCACATGGCATTCCTAGTAAGGTCCTATTTATCAATCACAGCTCAAGAATAATTTAGCTGTCCTAGCCATTCTACACACGATCTAACCTAAGAAAAGCATTAGGAAGCATCGAAAGAGTTCGAGAGTACTCACATGGGGTTTGCCGTGCCCTGGTTTGGTCTTGGACGAGCTATCGAGCTCATGCCGACCCGATTATATTTGGGAATCCACCCGGCGTTTTACACCATGAAATCATGTGAAACAAAAACGAAAATATTCAGCAAGGGGCATTTATTGTAGATGGTGGTCGATCTAATTGGACGTCAAGACTAAAAAAGATGTAGAAATTTACAAATTAAAATACTCGAATGACATTTTTTTGCTAAATTCAACTCTATGCGTCGTGAAGAAACACATGCAATTGAACTTGAATTTTGACTATTTATGAGTTCAAAATGTAAAAGAAATTAAAATAAAAATATTGACTATTTTTCTATATTTTTACGACAGCAAACGCTATTTTTCTTCATTTTTCATGTATTTTTCTATTTTTGGAAAATATTAAAAAATATTAAAAAATATTAAAAATTATTTTTTATCAAAAATGGTTCCTTTAGCTTGGTCAAGGCTACCAAAGATGATTTTTTAATTTTTTTTTAACTTTTTATAGATTTTTTATGAATTTTTTAAAAATAAACTATGAAAGACTGATAAAAAATCAGGTGTCAACAGCTGCCCCTCTTTGAGAGGAATTTCGTCAGAGGTTTCTCTCAAAGACAAGGTGACACCTGTGTTCCGATCAACTCGACTGGGAAAAGAAAAGAAATCATGACATCCAATTTTCATGCCCATCAATGTGTGCTTTTCCTTAAAAAGAGATGTGCTCATTCAATTCCCTGATATGATGTAAGAAAGTTAAGGAGTAGATAGACTTCCCTGCCCCTTACCTGCCGAATGCTTGCGGCATTTGCTGTGTCTGATGGGTTCTAGTAGATTCCTAAGGACTTGTCATCGGAGTGTCCTGGGGATGTTAAGCTCTGACCTGTATGGTAGGTCAAACCATAATGGGATTCCTAACTGATAGGAACCTAAGGAAGACGCATCCCACATTTGGTAATTTGCCAAGGGTTTTGATCCGTGTGGTGGACTAAACTAGAAATGGCTTGCCTAATGTAAGGCTTATTAGGGAAAACGACTCCTCCCGCGTTCGGGATTCATCAAGGTTTTGATCCGTATGGTGGATCGGACCATTGGGTTGATCCTTCAGGCGGTCTCTACCAGTCCTTGACCCTTCATGCGGTTTCTACCATTCATTGACCCTTCATGCGGTTTCTACCATTGAGTTGACCCTTCAGGCGGTTTCTACCATTGGTTGACCCTTCAGGCGGTTTCTACCATACATTGACCCTTCAGGCGGTTTCTACCATTGTTTTGACCCTTCAGGCGGTTTCTACCATTGGTTGACCCTTCAGGCGGTTTCTACCATACATTGACCCTTCAGGCGGTTTCTACCATTGTGTTGACCCTTCAGGCGGTTTCTACCGTTGATTGACCCTTCAGGCGGTTTCTACCATTGAGTTGACCCTTCAGGCGGTTTCTACCATTTATGAGATTCCAAATTGATATGAATCAAAGGATGACGTACCCGCTCTTCGGGGCTAGTCGGAGACTCGATCATTCTGTGGATCGGTCTTAGAAAAGATTTGCCTACTAAAAGGCTTCACCTAAGGATGACGCACCCAGTCTTTGGGGTGGCCAAAAGTCCTGCAAAAAGCTTAGACCTGAAAAAATTTTCCTCGCCAAGAAGATATTAGTAATCTTTGGGAAGACAATAATTATCTAACTGACAAAATTCTACGACTTAAGTTTTAGTCATGAAATGTGCATTTTGATTGTTGGAGGTTATCCAAAACATTCCTGCCATATACAGATGTGATCATAAATTCCTTGCACGGAAACTCTAGATCAAACAATTTGAAAATTTCAAAAAGAGTTTGCTCAAAACATCCATTGGAGTATTTCTCACCCAAGAAGGCTCCTCACTGCTCTGTGATAATGATCTTTAATAGGGAAAGTGCTCAATTTCCTACCGACCTGTGCCTGGGTTTCAGGATCATTCGCAACGCATACATTTCGACCGATCAGGAGGTCTTTCACGGGACCGTAGTGTTAGGCTTGGATATCGGTTTCCAAGGGGGACTCACTTTTGAGTCAAGGCCGTTGAACGAAATTTTTCACTATCTGCTCCGGGTTTACAAGTCAAGAACCCTGCAAAATGAGAAAGAAATAGTCTTGCTCGTACTTCTTTGAGCTAAGTTATACATTAACCCAAGTGTCTTAGTCAGATAAGACTACTTCAGGGTTGTAACATTGGAAGGATTGGGGACCGAAAAAGGCTTATTTTTTGCCCAGAAATTGTGAAGGGTTTGACATTGGTGATCATTGCAAATTTGCCACATGTCATTCGAAGAACATCTCCATTTCTTGAAGTGTACACTCCTCTTTTAGAGCGCACAAGGATGTTTAAAAGCGTCTCTTGTTACATTAAGAGACCGTCTGTTTGTGTGTTTGCAATTTGAGCACGACATCATTTGGAGAGTAGTCATCTTGATCTAACTCCTTTGCAGGGTCTTTTCATCGTCTCTCTAGACTTTACTGGGGATATTTTGAATAGACATCAGCCTTGCTTTTTACCAGGCACTTTGCTTTTTCTTGATGTCTAGGGATTTTTCTTTTCCCCCTTTTTTTAATCCCGTGTTTTTCTTTTCTTTTGGAGCTAGGATTTTCGGCAATCATGCTAGATATGCAACTTAAACTTTGGCACGCTTCCATTCCTAGAGTGATGTTGCATTTGCTTTGGAATATGCAATGATCACCAATAGGTTGATTAAATGAATTTGCTGGCTCAACTTGGTTGTGCAAAGGATAACAGTGTGTAGGATAGAGAAATGAATTATTCTCGTCATCCTATGACACTTGGATTATCATATAAACAACACACAAAGATTTATGTTAGTCCGAGCAAGAAAATTTCTAACCGTTTACTTTCTGATACTGATGGACTAACCTTCATTTGCCCCAATGTGGGGTGGTTCTTGACAGGGTTGAGAATGAAAATCGCCGTTCAATGGGGTTCTCAATGGGCATCTGTAGTGTTTGGAATGAAGAAATAAATGCCTCTGTCATCTCGATCCATGTAATCGTTGCGAATGACCCTTATATCCATAGGTTAAGGTTTCGCTATCATTTCCAATCTCCTCATCTCTCAAGTGTGTATGGGACGTGTTTGGATTAGGCTCGCTTCTCTTATGAGAAAATACCCTTTTGAACAGTTCAAACGACTCTTGTTGGAAAAATTCATTTCATTTCATCAAGATTTATCCTTCAAAGGGATTTTATGATGCACCATACATGTGTAATTCATGTTCAGACAATCTCATGTTTTAAAACATGAATGTCAATAAAGTAAGAATTCTATGTCTTTTTAGATGTGAGAATCGAATTAATTCTGAAAGTTTTTAATCTCCAATGAATTGGGAAAAGGGATACTTACCTGCCCATCGAGGCTGGAGATCCTGGAGATATAAAAGGGATATGTCATTGTATATTCTAAAACTTTACAAAAATTGGAACGATACATCTTACCCTTGGTCATATGCTCCAACGAGTGTACAAGGGTTGTGAAAATCTGCACTTCACATAGTAACACAAGATTGTTGGGTGTTCTAAAGTTCTTTCGACTTCTTGGTTTTTGGAGAAAAATGAAACTTACATGTCTGCCCTGATGGCGAGCTCCTGCCAAGGATAAATATTAAGCATTATTTTGGGTTTCCAAATTCAAAACAAATTGGGACGATACTACTTTACTCTTGATTTGAATTCCATTCTGCATGCCAATGTGCGGATTGTAGAAGCCGGCCCTTAAGCTTGTGGCCATGATTTCTTCGTCTGGTTGGGCAACGAATCCACCTCGAGGATTTACGTCGGAGGAGATTCATTCATCTTTTTGGGCGTGTTTCATGCACTATTTTGTTATTTGAATGCATGGCTTCTTGGGTGCCTCATCTCTGTTCATCACCTGAGAGGAAAATGAGAGAACATTATCCCCGCATCTGATTGAAAATCATTTAGGAACGATACGTTCTTTTTACCAAATGGGTGGCTCCGCGGCCAAATGTGTTTTACATTGAAAGGATGGATTCCATTACGCTCTGCGGATGATAAATATCGCTTCGGGGACTTGCCCCACGGATCAAACGATGAATTTGATGTCTTCGGCTTCGACATGCTTTCCAGATGTAGGAATGGTTTGCCCCCATTTTCAGTGGAGATGGGTTTTGTCGAGTGGGCAAGATCAAAAACTCATCCTAGATTTGGCTTTAGTCGAAGGTTGAAATCCCGACCTTGGATAAGCGAATCATGATTCATCTCCTTCTGCTTCGGATTTGTCATTTGCATGCTTCACATTTTACAATACCAACTTCGCCGCTTGATGAAAATGAATCGATGATTTTCGAATTGCCCCAAGTTCTATAGTCATCTGCGTCGAATCTCTTTGAACTTCATCGGGTGATAGACAAACTGATAAAATGATTTTTCAATCCTGAGATCGAACTCCTGACGTTTCGTACCACTTCCAGTTCACTGACTACCAGGACACAGCACTATTGGCGTCCCTAACTGGTTCGTTTTTTGTTATAAAATTCTTGAAGCAGTTAGCGACCCCCATCGAGAATGAAACAAGCTCAATTTAGAGTTCATAACGACTAAAGGTCCCTTAGAACGATACAGAGCTAACCGTCTTTGAGCTCGCTCGGGCTTTTGCTCGCATTTTCCTATGTGAAGCCTTTAAATGTTTTTCTTCGTGGCGTTCAATTGATTCGCCTCGACTCTAATCTAACAAGGGATTGTCGTACTCAAGCATGATGATGCTCGCAGGTAGTACTGATCGCTGCCCCAGATTAACTCTAGGCATTAAGGAAGATTATCTTGCATGGAAGACTTTATGACAGAAAGATTAATGATACATCCATTCACATGTGCCTAGTACACCATGAATCAGACATATAATCGTCATTTTGGATCATAACTTCATAAGTCCATCAGTTTTAAACTGATCGATCCAGATATGGAGCTCCTCATCAAGGAAATCTTTTGATTCTTCGAGCAACTGATATTCGGGTTGACCATCATCGCTTGGCGTTGAAGGATTCCTGTTTCTGTTGTGAGCGATCTGATTCTTCGAGCTAGAACCTTCGTCGTTGCTCGAGATTATAAGAGGATGATTGATCGGTTCACTATCAAAAGCACCTTCCATTTGGGAATGGGAGAAACAAAAATCCTCAAAGCATCCGCCCGCTTGATCTTCCGAAATCATATGCCCAAGCCGGGCAGATCTTTGAACACTAGGCGCAATATGTTGATCGGGGATAGGAAGAGCACTAGCGAAAAGTTGCTGCTCAAACCAAGGAGTTCGTACCTGCTGCACTTGTGGCATATACTCTTGAGGGGTGCTGAGATGATTCGAGGGAATATTTTGATTAGCGCCCAAGTAGTCGATGGTGCTGCTACCAGCTTGGTCGGTGCCTAGATTCGGCAGGGTATTTCTTACTTCAGGGGCATTGTAGTTATAGCCATGCCTAGTGTTTATGCACAAGTTGAGTTCTTTCAGGTTCAGTTCTGTGTGGCGCTGTCTTAGCGCCCTTCTGTAGCTCTTGAGGTGACTCGCGACTCCATCTTTAGTGAGTCCTGGTATGTTCATGATCTCAAGTATGCGCGTTGGATATGCTGAGTTGATCCCTAGTTGCTGAATCGCACTAAGGAACTTGAGATGAAGCTCGGGGGACCAATTGACCCTCGTCTTCTTGCGACCCGGAACAGTGTTGACAACTTGGCTATTGCTCTCTGGCCTATTTCCAGTAGAATTTGATCGAGCCGGAAATTGTTGTGGAGGGAATTCATCAGCTTTGGATTGGTCGGTCGTGATAGTAAGCTCATCGTTAAGGAAACTCCAATCATGGTGACGCATATCACATCCTTTAGAAGGCATCGATATTGACTTCGTAGAATTGATTTGTTCATGCATATCTCCAACAAAATCCGATTGTTCGAGGGAGTGGGGTGGTGAATGAGCATTTTCAATCCTCATATAAGGCTTATCAAGGAACATTTCGCCGAGAGTGATAGGGCCACCGCAATTAAGGCAAGCGATAGTGCTGGGAGCTTTCTTATACCTCATGTTCTCCGCTCGAAGCTTTTCGTTTTCCTCCTTTAGAATCGCAAGTTCTTGACGTCTGTGTTGAGCCCTCAATTTGGCTCGCTTATTTTGAAACCAAAACTTGACCCTCAAAGGTTTCATCCCTAGCTTCTGGCCCAATTCATTTCTTTGTTTCATGTTCGGGAGAGGGCATTCACTAAAGAAAGCTTCAAGCTCTTGGATTTCATTCTGAGTGTGGCACTGGCGACGTTTCCTTTTCCGGGATTGACCATCGCTGCTGCTGTTGTCGTCGCTGCTGAGATCCTGAACTTCGTTGCCGAAAGGGTTGGGTTCTGTGGTTC
The DNA here is from genome assembly GCA_021437785.1 of Rhodomyrtus psidioides. Taxonomy (NCBI): domain Eukaryota; kingdom Viridiplantae; phylum Streptophyta; class Magnoliopsida; order Myrtales; family Myrtaceae; genus Rhodomyrtus; species Rhodomyrtus psidioides. The sequence goes on along the minus strand of JAILYB010000003.1, from coordinate 10,917,657 downwards.
TGGTACCAGACGCCATCCTGGAATCTTCGAGATCTCTCAGTAGTTCATTTTCTGAGATTTTTGGATCAGTCGCCTCTAGCAACTGATGGTAACCCTCAAACATGTTGGATCGAAAAATGTTCGATCAATTTTTGCTCACTCAGGGTTCTCTACTCTCTCATGTATGCTCACTCTCTCTAAATTTTCTTTTGAGTGGTTCTGTATGCCCATGAAACGTTCTTTAAACATGGATGAAGATCATCAGGCAAGCGTTGCTCCCAAGATTTCGTATTTCCCGCTTTGTCGTCTTCTTTCTTCTTTTCAACGTGGAGGGACACCAAATCGATTTCCTTTTCTCGATATCCATGTCTGTCTCCCACTTATTTTCAAAAAGGTGGAACTACGCTCGCCTCCTGCTCAGTTTTTTAATATGATGGGACCGCCAAATCCTTTCGCAACTTTTTTCGATAGTTGCGCTTAACTCCCGCTCAATTTTAATATGGTGACACCGACATATCTTTTTACAACTTTTTTAGGTTTATCAAGCCTGAAATCGCGGACTGGGACAGATCTGATGGTTCACCGAAAGAGCCACCACTGCTTTACCCAATTAACTTGGCTCCACGAGCATTATTGCTGTGCCTTTCTTCATTCTCGAGTTGCTATAAAATGAGGAGTTAATGCAGAGAAGATTAACACTCTTACATAATTGCCTTTTCTTATTTTAATCACTCTACCACACTCATCTTCTTCTCCCTCACTCCAACGAAAATGACCTCCTCTCCTATTCGCGCTTTCTCGGCCGAAATTTTGGCCCAGTGGGAAAAACTCTATAACCTCCTCGGTCGAGGCTATGCTCATATAGCCGATCACCCAGAAACTGAAGATGAAATCCGCATTTTGCTCGTGGAAATAGACACCACCTCCATCGAGGGCACTAATTTAGAGAGGGAATATAGAATCTTCCCAACCCTCTTTATAAACTTTTTAGAGACTTACCGTGTCGCTCATCGAAAAGCTACTGTGGCTCACGTTTTGCGAGCTCGCTATGAGGATCGGTCCAACTGCTTGGTGTTGGCCAACCTTGTGGCCGATAGTCACAGAAAGGCTGTTGAGTTCGCCAACAAGCGAGTCTCGATGTTGCTTCGCGAGAGGGGAAATTTGGTGGAGCGCTTGGCCTTATCCCTGACCACCTATGAGCACGACCGTCGTAATGTCGTGTTGAAGTTTCAATGTGAGTGGCAGGAAGAAAGGCTTGACAGCATTACCGCGGATATAGCCCATGGGAGAGGACTAGTTCGGGACCTGGAAATAGCCGCCGAAGATCACGGGACCAAGGTTGCCGAGCTTAAAGGGGAATGTAAACGCCTTCTTCTTAAGCTTGCAGATCTCGAGTCTCGAGGTGGTGAGTATAAGCAAAGCATCAATAATATGGAGGGCCAACTTGGTTCCTTTGTGATGCTAATTAGGGCTCATTGCGGTTTTATGTTTCCACCCCGATGATTTGTATGATCTGCTTTTAAGGTCCCTCGATTGAGCGAAATGAATGAAAGCTCTAATGTGTGTGTCTCAACTTCTGTATGGCTGACTTTCTCGAACACCTGACCACTCTCAACCTAGGCAAGCTGCGCTTTGACATTGATGATTCGAGCGTGTACATCTTGATTTTTTAATCTTGCTTATGATCAGATAAAGGAACCTCCCACCGCGATTATCCACAAAAAGACTTCTCTTCTCTACTTGTTTTTAACCTGTTTCAAATGAAAAGGCAGAATCAAAAGAAAGAATTTGAAAAATAAAGCATAAATCCTTTCAATTTTATGCTTACTTGTGATTAATAGGGATAAGAGCATTTACAAGGGTTTTGACCTTGTACAAAAGCTTTTATCAATATTCCTCAAAGGAAAGCATATCATTGAAAGGAATGTAATTCACGATAATCGCCTTTGATCAATTCCAAGAAAATCAATGGAATGTTCAAAAGTACACAATTACGATGTGTTTTAAATTCAATTAAAGATACGGTATCCAAATTAAAGCCGTTTGCTAAGAACGAGAGTAATTTGGATATCTATCTTTTCATTAAATTTGAAAAACACGAATACTCTTGATCAATTATTGTGGATTACCAATGATGCAAAACATGCATGAACCAATTCAAGTTTATAGTTCCTTCTGGCGAAATTGGGATTGTATTGCCCTATACGGCCAAAAGGTTGTATAAGACTTCCAATTTCAATTTCATCCAAAGGAATTATAAAATTGATTTTGGAGTATTCGAGTGATTAGAAGAAATGCCACTATCACATTCCAATGACAAGTCAATAGAAATACAATAAATTTCAATCTGAATGTATATAAACACAAATAGATCCCTAATACAATCAATCTAAGGGATCAGATAGAGAGGATCTCAGCAAAATAAATCCTATACAAGAAGGCTAGAAATGAAAATTAAAACAAAGGAATGTGATTTTAATACTTAGAGATGCCCCAGTTTCGATCTTTGAGACGTGACTTCAGGATCACCTATTCCAAATCGTCATCTTCATTAGATGATACCTTAATGATGTCCATAGCAGGCTCTTCTTGTCCACTTGGCGCTCGTAATGGGATGACACCATCTTCATCTTCCATCAAGAACATTGGGAGGAAAACACACCTATCTATCCTCAAAATGGCATTTAATCCAATCACCGGAATTATGCAATGAATATAATGATTAAGAGCTGTAACAAGTTCGAGGGATAGAAAAGTCTTACCAACCAAACTTAAGAGAAAATCAAGCTTCTCTGTATTTTTAGCAGTGTTAGGTATACTAACCTTCCATAGACAAACGCATGAGACAAGTGAGGGAAAACTCCTAAAAATCAAAAGATAGGGCTTGGTACCTAAAGCCAAGGTTCTCACCTCGAATTCTGGGAAGAGCCGATTCCATTGCACAACTATCGTTGCATTGGGACTCAATCCATAGTTCGAAGTGAGCGGAATTGAAAAGTGGATTACCCCATGTTTTTCCTCACGGAGATTCCATTTTCAATTCCTTCTATTGTGTTCCTAAAGAGGGCGCCCGGGGTTTTAGGCGCAATTGTGTGTATTCATTGTGTCGTACTAAAGCAATAGACATGCATTTTATTTAACAATCACCGCTTCAATATAAACATCCACACAATCATACATCCAAAACTCCTGCCTGCATAAAACAAAGTTAACAAGCACTTCACCCCTTATTTCTCCCGTCTACAAAAACATCTAACACATTCGTTAGCATATACACCTCACTTTCGAGAGCATCTGCATAAAATTAGGTTAGAAGAATCAATCAACTTTTTAATCGGCTCAAGTCCACTAAATGGTTAAGAACCAGTCCCCAGCGGAGTCGCCAGTCTGTCGCGACCCTCTTGAGGTTGTCGGGCTCTCGAGGGCTAATGGGCCGTCCTGTCTGGTCGGACGCGGGCCTCTCCCAAGGCCCATTACCCAAATCGCAACGGAGGTATGCGTGATCGACTTTCAGTGTGGTCTAGTGACATGTGCTAAGTGTGCATGCCATGGAGTCGCCACCAATCATTTTTTTAGGGTATGATTGGACCACCCAATCGAATAGTTGGGAGTTTCTATTCAATTCTGCGAGAACCAGAGAAATGATTTCGGGGACTTTGTTACACCAACTGTCAGAGTTGACGCCCTTTCGGTACCTAAGTTAACTGAATTTTCTAGCCTGAGATTCATGCGGATGAGTAAGGTATGAACCCTAAATCTAGAAATTCATGTAGATAGGAGTGATTATCCTAGCAATCACAATCAGTAATAAAATGCCCAACTCAAGGAATCTAGATATGCAAATAAATCACATGGCATTCCTAGTAAGGTCCTATTTATCAATCACAGCTCAAGAATAATTTAGCTGTCCTAGCCATTCTACACACGATCTAACCTAAGAAAAGCATTAGGAAGCATCGAAAGAGTTCGAGAGTACTCACATGGGGTTTGCCGTGCCCTGGTTTGGTCTTGGACGAGCTATCGAGCTCATGCCGACCCGATTATATTTGGGAATCCACCCGGCGTTTTACACCATGAAATCATGTGAAACAAAAACGAAAATATTCAGCAAGGGGCATTTATTGTAGATGGTGGTCGATCTAATTGGACGTCAAGACTAAAAAAGATGTAGAAATTTACAAATTAAAATACTCGAATGACATTTTTTTGCTAAATTCAACTCTATGCGTCGTGAAGAAACACATGCAATTGAACTTGAATTTTGACTATTTATGAGTTCAAAATGTAAAAGAAATTAAAATAAAAATATTGACTATTTTTCTATATTTTTACGACAGCAAACGCTATTTTTCTTCATTTTTCATGTATTTTTCTATTTTTGGAAAATATTAAAAAATATTAAAAAATATTAAAAATTATTTTTTATCAAAAATGGTTCCTTTAGCTTGGTCAAGGCTACCAAAGATGATTTTTTAATTTTTTTAACTTTTTATAGATTTTTTATGAATTTTTTAAAAATAAACTATGAAAGACTGATAAAAAATCAGGTGTCAACACCCCCCTCCCCTCCCCTCCATGATCCCATGTTTCCTACTTGTCGGTTGCAGACCCGGTCGGGCCGAGTCTGACCCGACCGGCCCGGTTCGACCAATTTGCCCAAATTGGGCCCTAAATTGACCTATTTTTATGAAATTGATGGCAAAATCGAACTCCTTGACATGTTTTCTATCAAATATGGGTATTTTCGTGAATCAATTGATTGAAATTTAGTGAAAACCCCAAATTATCCCTAGGATCCGAAAATGATTTTCGCTTAATCGAGGGTCCAAACGACCAAGTTAGACAAATTGAGGCCACCAATGGATTCAGCATGATGAAAACTATAGGGTAGAGGTGTTTGATTTCAATGGGTATGCCCGTGTAAAATTTAATTTCAAGATTTGTGAAACCGGGAACTAAATTGAAAGAAAATTGTGCAATTAGGCTCTTTTGGTTAACATTGATCAAATTGGAGGGTAAACTGACCCAATTGCACTTCAAGGCTTTAGAACCCAATGTCATAGCTTATTAAAAATGAGAATTGAAAATTAAAATACTCGAAAGGGAATTTTTATGCTCGATTTGGGTTTATATTTGTGAAGGAACATAGTGACCCGAGCCGAATTTTCAAGATTTAAAGTGACAAGCTTGAAGAGGGAATTAAAAAAATACTGAATATTTTTGTGTATTTTTCTGACCACGAATGGTATTTTTCTGATTTTTTGGGTATTTTTATAATTAATTAAATTCGAAAAAAAAAATATAAAAATATATTTTTTGTTCAAAATTGGTTCCTGAGGCTAGGCCAAGGCTTCCAAAGTTGATTTTGTAATTTTATGACTTCTTTTTTTATATTTTTAATTAATTTTGGAAATAAAAACTGAAATAAAAGATGACAAAAAATCAGGTGTCAACAGTCTAAAGAAAAGTACAGTATTACAAAAAAGCGTGAACAGAAATCTATGTAATCCTCGATTAAGAAAGCGGAGTTTGTGGTATGCTTTTCAACTACTATTCAGGTTATTTGGCTCCGGAATCTCATTAAAGAGTTTGCCGTGTTTAATTTTATGAATAGACCCATACGGTTATATTGTGACTATAACTCTGCAGTATTGTTCATTAACAACAGAAGAGGTCCTAAGGGGTCTGAGCATCTGGCGGTCAAGTTTTTTACCATGAAGGTAACAGATGAAAGGGTGACAGTACAGTAGATCTTATTACACAGATGATAAGGCTGCAGACTCACTAATTTAAGGTCTTTGCCCATACACATTTGGATGAAATGTCGCAAATATAAAAGCATCGTGGGATGCTGATATGACGTGTTTATTGATGGTTTGAGTAAGCATCATGAGATGATGTTGTTTAGTGGGAGCTGCATTCGATATTTATTCTAATAAAGTTCACAGCTGTGTTTGTTACATTTTGTAACATATAGATATGTATCAACTCCATTGCATGCAATAAAGCTTTAATGATTAAGGGGAGTTAAATACATATATCAGTTGAAAATCTCAAGGCATCGTGTAAACCTTGAGTAATGGCTGGGGCATTTATTTATTTTAGCCAAAAGCATATGTCTTGTTACACGTAAAGTATAGTTAACTATAAAAGTAAGACATATGTTGGTTCGTTGGAACCGTAAAGATGTTCTCTCGTGATACATCCGGTTTCGTGACACATAAGGTGAGAGAATGGTGACTGACAAGGAGGATAACATATAAGGCGTCTCTGTTATTTGAGATGTTATCCGTTTGCCATACTACCATATCAAATCCATATCAGTAGAGTTGAAAGCATTTGTGATCGTGGATGGCTCTGTGTCTTCTGATGTAGTTACTGGCATGGTCCGGTGTTTAAAAATTTATGGGATCGGATTGATTATTGGGAAATATCTCTAGACCAATATAAAGATGCGCATATACAGCACAATTTCAATTAATTTCGCCCAAGTGGGAGAATGTTAGAATATATTTTAATATATTCGTTGTGGGCTTTATTAATTGTCATTGTAAATTAATTGGTCTAATAAAAAAAAGATATATACAATTTCCTAATTCTAGTCGGATATGGGGCTGGATAGTATGGGTCGAGATAAGCCTTATCTTTAATAAGGGGATAGGTTTCATTCTCTATAAATAGAGCTCAAGTCCCTCTTCTAAACCCTGATGTCCACATAACCTCACATATAGAATTTGTCTGAAGCGACAGTAAGGGGCCGTCTCATTGAAGTCAGTGATAAAATGGAGTTCATAGAGGAGAAGATCTTGAGCATCGGATTCTCGCAATTCCGCATCAATGATGATGGATCCAAATTCAAGTGTGTCAATTCTTTAACTCTATAGATGTGTGATTTGTGTTTCTATACGTGAGATCTTGGGTTGCTGCCTACGGATTGAAATACGCAGCTTACATTCGGCACAAAGGTTTGAGACCTCATTGGTTAAATTGTAAGTTTATGATTGAATTGGCATATGTATGTACATGAAGTTTGTGATGATTTGCTAATAATCACAACGAAGGGAGCTATAGCTTACTTAGTATTTATTCTTTTCTAACAGACCCACCTATCACAGGCCGCTATTAAATCATTGGCTTGCACTGACCGTCCAACCATATCATTATTGTATCTAGTACTGTTGTGTAAATTAAATATTATGCGATTAGGTATAGCCCATTTTTTCAAGAATTAATAACACATTGACCATAATAAGGTATTGGCATCTTAATCAAATAGTTGAAATTTTCAAAACCATTCCGTGGACGGTGGAATTTGGGCTCCACTAGCTATGTGACGGGATAACAATTCTGCTTGCAATATATCTTAGTTATTTTCAAGGTTCGTGAGCATTTCTTTGGGTATCTTCTAGATTTTCAAAGAGTGGAATCCCACAACTAGTCTTATTGAACTCTTCTCTCCTTCAACACTATAGTCTTCTAGAGTCGTTCAATTATTTATTAGCTCATGAGGCCATTTGATAATTGCTGCAGCAACTCGAATTATACCCCACTTATAGCAAGAGAACATGATTTCCATAAACTCATCGTCGAGATGGACACCAAAATTGTCACCGAACTTGTTAATCTAGTTAGTATAACTAATACCATGGGATCAACACTACTTACGGATATTAGAAGACTCATTGAGCTCTCTTTTTTATTTCAAAATTCGTCATATTTTTCAGGAAGTCAATCGATATGCTGATATGCTTGCCAATATTGGCATAGCAAAACGATAAATCATTATATCTGTGTCCATTTAGGTTTTTGGAAAGACATTATTAGTTGGACAATGACACAAATAGTTCAAGCGATTATTGACTTGCTACTTACTCTTTTTCTTCTTGCAAAGAGAAGCAAGTTGCATGACCTGAAATTAAAGCAGATTGAGTCGTAATCGACCACGTGCTCATTGGTGGAGATGGAACACAAAAATATTAGGATGCTATAATCCTATGATTAATTTTGTTAATCGTGAATGGTTCTAAGATGAGTCCACATCATTCTTTCTCTTGTTCTTGATCAAGTTGACTTTCAATCGATATAGCCCCTTACGTTTAACCCCGACCTGTTTCACATAAACTAATCGTAACGTCCCCCACGCGGCCGCCTCGTGGAAGAAATGTCACGCTCAGGTGGACATGATAGTTTGTTCGTACATACTTATGAAATATTAGTCGAATCAAAAGGTGTGCGCATCTTATTTTTGTCAATTAATTGAACTCATTTGACTTCAAAATGTCAAGTCATTCACACTTCTTTGACGTTAAGAAGTGCACAAAATTATTTTTTGGAAAAGGAAATACTGTTCATTAGTGGAAGAAAGAAGGAAGGGCTCTTATTCTTGGCATTGACAAGAAGTATATCAATTGAGGTTTGTAGTGCAAACCTGGTTCAGAGGCTTGGAAACCACCCAAGAGCTAAACCTGGTTCTTAGATTTAAAAAAAAAAAAATCGTAAGGCACGTTACATGAAAGATGATCATTAAAATTTATGGTCATCTTAAAAAATCATTCAACCTTCCATTATTTTTATCCAATTTAATCAGTCGATATTCTATATTTTCTTTCAATTATATTGCCCGCTAGAAAGTGTAATGTAAAAACTCCCTTTATCGGTCTCTTAACATTTACTTTCAGTTTCATCATGTCACTAAATCGTTGCCGAATTTTACTCGAATACCCCCCAACTTTTGCTCAATCCATATTTTTCACATAGTGAAGGGAGATATAGGAAACAAGATTGCATGACTCAATTAGAGAAGAGTACTAGATGTGTTATGGCTAGTTTTGGCTATTCTGCGTAGGGGATTAAAGGACAGTAGAAGTTTCACAAGTTCACGAGTGAACCCTGATCGCTTACGTTCCTCAACTTTTTAAAAAGCAATCTATTGGTTTCACTTTCATAAGCGCATCTATCAACAGCTTCCAAAAAAAAAAAAAATTCATGATTCGGATACTTGGATGCCGACATGCGTTAATTACAAACTTGGATGGTGGGCTTTGGCGGCGTGTGGGATCACTCTGCCTCTGCCTTACTTTTTGTAAGACAGAGTTATCCCCACCCTTCAGGTGAAGCTCCCTATGTGAAGACATTTAGGTGGGGCTCCCTATGTGAAGGGTGGGGATCTCCCTGCCTGGGCGTGGATCCCCTGTCAAGATTTTTGCTTGCCTATTGAATGGTGGGGATCCCCCAAGCCGTAAAATAGGCAAGGGATCCGGGTCCCCCTACCTACTTTTTGTAAGGTAGGGGATTCAGATCCGCTTTGGCCACCTAATCTGAAACGTGATTGGATTCCCGAGGGCAATGGACGGCAACTCCACGGTTTTCAACTGGGCCAAACACTCCTAACATTCTTCAATAATGGAACGCGCCGCCGCCCATGCCCTTGAAGTTTTGGCCGTGATATGCTCAACTGGGTATCCTGACAAATCCACAATTATATGCACATACCAAACAAAGAATCGAGCGAAACCCCCAAAAAAACAAAAACCAAAAAAATTGCTCAAAGAAATTCCCGGCATGAATCCCATGAAGACAAAACTAACAAATAGCAGAAACCCAAGAGGTGCGAAGAAAAATTGAGCTTTTTGCCAGTGGAGCCTGGACTCAAAAGCGCCTTTCAGCATTCGGGGCTTGGCGCTCGACGACTCCGTCCATTCAGATTACTAAACTCATGGAACGAATTAACCCTGAGAGTTCTGCAGTTAAGCCTCTCGACTAGGGTTGAGCAGTTCTAATTGGTCGGAATAGTTTCCTCATTTTTTGTAACATGAAACCTACCATACATATCCTGAAACTTGGAGTCTATCCGTCATAGGTACCAAAGTCTACCTAGGTTTCACCTAAATTTTTAACTGAATTATTGCAATGATCATCACATGTATTGACCATCACTTGCTGCCGCAATCTACGAACCACAACTCATATTTAGATACAAATAAATATGAAATATTACTAAAGTAAAGGTTTGAATCATAAATATCATCGGAAATGAAAGCTCAGATTAGTGGTTTCAAATTACATACTCAATAAAATACAGTAGGATCGGGTGATGACATATTTACCAAGAATCCAAAAAACTTGTTACATGTTCTAAGTTCTATGTAAGTGATACCCAAAACTTGGAACCTACCCGTCCTAATAGGCTCTCCAATTTTTTTTTTTAACCTGGAACCTATCATATATACCTAGGAATGTGGAACCGGACATGTTCCTATTCCAAGTTCTAAACTGAAATCATGCTTACCTAGACATGGCCAAATTGGACCCGGACTCGGAACCGGCCCGGAACCGGCCCGTTTACTAGGTCCGCGGTTCCGAACTGGAACCGGAACCAGACCTTCACGGGCCGGTTCCGGTTCCTATTTTTTTCGGAACCGCCGGTTCCGGGCGGTTCCAACCTGTTTTTTTTTTTTTAAAACTGTGGGGCCCGCCCCCTGAATTTTCAGGGGGCGGGCCCCCCCCCTCCCGCGGGAAAGAACCGTTCGGCTCTTCCCCAACGGCCCGAAGGCCAAAAATTAAAAAATTAAAAAAAAAACTCTATAAATACATCTTAATCCTTATTTATTTTTCTCACAATTTCTCTCTAATACTCTCAAGTGTCAAGTCTCACAATCTCTCAAATTCTCTCAATCAGCTATTCTCTCTAAATTTGGTCTCAATTTTTCGATCAATTTTCTCAAAAAATGGCAAGTGGAAGCAGAAATACTAGAAAGGGAAAGAACCCGATGCCGATCGAGATGGGAGAATCCGATTATCCCGTTCATGAATATGATCCTCGTGAATATGCATGTTGGGAAGATGACGATGCTTCCAATCCCAACGTCGAGCACGTCCCAACGCAAGAAAGTCTTCGTCCTCGTGGTGTCGAATAATCGTCGATAGCGAAGGAGCCGGGACGAAAGAGCCGAGAATCTGATTTATGGCTACACTTTAACAAAGTGTGAAATGAAAATGAAGGCAAGTTTGATATAAGCTGTAAATATTGTCCGCAGACATACAAGCTTGGTAAAGGAGATGGCTATGGAACATTTCGTCGGCATGTGACGAAAAAACATTCAACGCAAGCGGGGATTGACACTAGCCAACAACAAATTCCTGGGTTCGTCAATCCTAACGCTCATCCTTTATTTCGTTTAACTAATGCACTTTACAAAGAAACATTAGCTGAATATATTGCCCTTGAGCATGCTCCGTTTAATACTGGTGAAAATCCTAATTTTAGATATTTGGTAAACACTGCGTTAGCTCCGCAAGCACCATCTGTTTCGAGAAATACTCTTAAACGCGAACTTGAACATGTTTATACAAAACAAAAAAAGAAATTGTTAAGATTTTTTAAAGAATTCAATGGACGTGTACATATAGGTAGTGATATTTGGACTGATTCTTGGAATATTAATTCTTATATGGGTATCACGTGCCATTGGATAGGTGATGATTGGGTTATTCAAAAAAAACTTCTTGCATTTCGAGTTTTTCCTGAAAGGCATACGGCCCATAATATTTATAGACTAATTAGGTAAGTTTTAGAAGAATTTAATTTGATTGATAAAATTTTTTCAGTTGGTTTTGATAATGCCGCCGCAAATACTGCTTCCATTCCTGAGTTAGAAAAACTTTGTAAACCCTCTTTTGGCGGACAATTTTTTCACATTAGATGTGCTTGCCATGTTTTAAATTTATGTGTTCAAGATGGTTTACGAGTTCTTGCAACATCTCTTCAGCCAATAAATAATGCAATTAGATATTTGTGGAGCCGTCCTCAACTTATGAAAGAGTGGGAAAAATATTATAAAAAAAATGGGAGAAGGGCAAGAAGGTTTCCAAAAGATATTCCGATTCATTGGAATTCTACCTACGAGATGCTTCTACAAACTTTTGATTACAAAGATTTATTATGTTCCTTTATTTCGAATAATGTTCCCGATATTGCTTTGCTCCCGCAACATTGGGAAGTTTGCAAAAAAAAATTAGATTTTTTGAAAGTTTTTAATGATGCTACTAATATTTTATCTGGTGTTTATTATCCTACTACGCATTTATTTTTAATAGAGTGTGTTAACATTGCTGGTATTTTTAATGAATGTGAAAAAGATACTGAATTAGCTTCGAGTATTTTAGTAATGCGAGAAAAATGATTGCATTATTACTTGAACATTCCTCTTGTCTATTTAGTTGGTATTGTTTTCGATCCACATACTAAATTAGATGATTTATTAGATTATTTGAATGCTTATTATTATGAATGTTTACATTTGAATGAAGTAATAGATATTCATAGTATACAAGTAGATGTTAAAAAAGTTATAGTAGAATTATATAATGAATTTTGTAGTAAATATGGTTTAAGTGATAGTGGATGTGAATCTGTCCAGCCTAGTGTCTCACGAAGCAATACAGGTATTTCACTTGGTAGAGGGTATAAAATGCTCATGAGTAGGCAAAACAAAAACAAAAAAGGGACGACAGGTAGTATTTCCGAATTAGAAAACTATTTAACAATTTATTTTGAGTTTAGTGATTCCGAACACAACGCAGCAGATTTCAAGATTCTTGAGTGGTGGAAGAACCATTCAATTCAATATCCAGTTCTCTACCTTATTGCAAGACAAATATTAGCAACACCTTCTTCGACAGTGGCAGTTGAACAAGCATTTAGTGCTGGAGGATTAATTTTAGACTCCCGCCGTTCAAGATTAAATCCAGAAAGTGTGGAGTTTCAAGCTTGCGTCGATGATTGGACAAGGGCTAAGCTTCGACAACAAGAGTTGGATCGAGAACACGACTTCTTCAGTGATGATTGCGGAGATACCACCGCCACCACAACAACACGTAGCGACGATTGAGGATGAGGTAAGTTGGGGTTACCAAAGGTAAGAGAACTACATGGGCTTTGATTCTTCAATTCCCAAGAAGATATGTAGGCGCTTAATAATAATTCATTAAGTTCAAGCCCATTCCTCATCTTTTTTTTTTTCAAATTTTTTTACAATGTACAATTTGATTATAAATTTTAATTAATAATTTATAAATTTATTTTATTATTTTAAAAATAAAATTAAAGGTTCCGGAACCGGAACCGGCCCGGAACCGTCCGGTACCGAACCGGCACCGGAACCGGAACCGAAACCGGCCCGGAACCGGAACCGGAACCGGTCCTTTATGGGCCGGTTCCGGTTCCACCATTTGGCAGAACCGGAACCGCCGGTTCCTGAACCGGAACCGGCGGTTCGATGGAACCGTGCACGTCAGCTTACCCCTACTCTCCATTCAAGTTATTGGATTATGGGATCTCCGAATCACTAAAAGAAGAAAAGAAAAAGAAATAGTAGATACTTGTCCCGGATATTAATTTGATCCTTATGCATCAAAAGATGTCTAATCACTTAACAAAATTAATGCAGACCTACCCCCTACATTATTTTGATGTATTTGCTTCGAAAGATATCTATACAGCCTGTCCCTAAGGTGGATGAGAATCACCCGTTTGCTGCATTAATATATGTGAGACTTTTTTTCTCTTCTATGCTAGCTTATAACCTTAAGGTGTGCATGAAGAAGAATCCGTTGAAAAACTTAAACGAGTACCGAATTGATCTACAGCGTATCAAACATGAAGGTCGAATTACAGTCCAAAAAACTGGTCAAGCCGTCGGATCCGACGCCAAATCATTGCCGGAAGCTCGGCCTGTCCTTCGTCGACAACTTTATGCTTTCTCAGTATGTCGGGGTCGTTTTCTACTATCGAGCTCGCGAAAGCACGCCCGAGATCGATACACTTCAGAGGCATCGCCGCTTGGAGGAGTCGCTTTCCGAAACGCTTACCCTCTTTTACCCTCTAGCCGGTCGGTACGTCGGAGACAGGCTCTTCATCGACTGCAACGACCAAGGTGTGGAATTGATACAAGCCAGAGTGGATGGCACTCTAGATCAGCTCCTCCAGAGAGATGTTGACCGCGACTTTCTCAGCTGCCTATCAACATTCCCGCCGCAAGCAGCAGACAGTCCACTGGTCATAGTTCAAGCGAACAGCTTCGATTGCGGCGGATTAGCAATCTGCCTGCTCTATTCTCACAAAATAGCGGACCAGTACACCATGGCCATCTTCATGAAGTCGTGGGCCACCGCATGCCGGAGTGGAATCCACGAAGTAATCCCGCCGAACTTTGAGCTGCCATCTCTATTCCCGGCGAAAGAACCCGCATTCATCCCATGGCCCGCATTCCCCCTCCAGGAAAGGTTTGCGATGGCTAGACTCAAATTCCGCAGCCTAGCCTTGTCGAGACTGAAAGCTGCTTCCAATTCTTCCAACTCACGGGTGGAAATCGCGTCTGCACTGCTATGTAAGGCTCTTATCAGCGTTGATCACGCGGTAAAAGGCATGCTGAGGCCTCCCGTGCTCTGCACTCCGATCAACTTGCGCGAGAGAGCACAATTAAAGATCCCAGCGAACGCGTGCGGCAACTTCTTTTCTCACATAATCACTCCGTTCTCTGTAGAAGAGAGCGAGCCCACTTTCGATGGAATACTGAATCTGATAGGCAACGCGCACAGGAATGAGAAATCGAAGTACGCCGCGGTAGCAGACGCAAGCACGATGTGCTCAATGGTGGCGGATTCGTGGCGAGATTACTTCGATATATTTGGCAGAGAAGAAGCAAACGTGATTCTGATCAGTAGCTGGTGTAGATTCCCACTCTACGACAGTGATTTTGGATGGGGGAAACCAGACTTAGTGAGCAGCACAAGCCTTCCTCTGAGGTCAGTTTTTCTTGTGGACGGTCCAGTTGACGGTGGAATTGATGCTTGGATTACTCTGAACCCAGAGGAGATGGCTCTTTTCAGGCAAGATCCTGACATCGTGGCTTGTACTTCCTAGAAATGTTCTTGACAGAAGAACCACTGAATAAAAGTGAGGGTTACTCACTCGGGCATGTTTGATTCATATTCTGCTCTTTTTTTCCTTTTACTTTTTGAGTATTTCTAAGTTTGCATAACAAATCCAATCGCATCGGTATAAACTTATGGTTTGTAACGCGTGACAGCATTTCCTTGTGATCCTTCATATTCTGCTCTCGAAGGGCTTTTAAAGCATAAATCCATTTGATAAAGCAACTTCTGAAGCAAAAATCCGATTGGTTGCACAGCTTTATTTTTCTATTTCTAAAGCATTTTCTTTTTATCCAAAACGGGTTTTGAAGCCACTTGAAGAAATAACAAATATTTACTTCTCTCCATAAGTAGAAAAATCAATTTCTCCTTAAAAGCGGGAAGCAGAAGTTGATTTTCAAAGCAAAAAGTGTTGCCATGCGTGCAGCTTTCGTTATGAATTTTGAATATTTTTTTTTTGGTAAGTTAATTTTGAATATTTTATTGGTTTCAATGTAATTTCAAAAAAAAATTGGCCAGTAAAAAATATCATGGACATTGGACAATTGTAGAAAATACTTCATCTTTTATCGAGCAAGCATTTATCTTCCATCATATATATAATATACAAGGAGTTTAACCCTAATAATCTCATTGATTTCGACAATCATGCTCATGTGATGATGACTTAATCGATAATCACGCATCATACAAAGTAATATTACACATTACTCAAAAAAAAAAAGGGAATAGTAGCCACAAAAAATATGAATATATTTGTTAATATCTCTAAAAAAAGATTTTTTTTTAAGTAATAATAATGATTTTGCCGTGCGAGGACGTGTCGTCAAATATAATAGTTTGGAATAAATGTGCTTCTCATTCGTAATTGGCGCAGGACTATAAACACAGCAAATAACCAAAGTCTTGCTCATTCAAATGATCTTATCATGCAGAGTAAGACAAGCTCCAACTTCTGTACAACTACCAACAGATTGCATAGCTGTAGCCTGTTCTTGGCACCGTCGACATATCGTCATAATCCGACCAAGTACTAGCTCCGATCCCATCGCGTCCTCGATGCATGAATCCAGGCCAAAAACTCAGGATAAGATCAACCTCGGAACATATCTCTTGCAGACAAATTTGGCTATCACCAATCCAGCAGCTAATGAAGCTCCAAATAAAGCATGCAACCTCACGCAGTAATACTTTGCCACGAATATGGACCGCTTGTCCTTTATGACATTATGAGGGAAAAGGAATATCATTACTCTTTTATTAGAATAAACAGATCAGATAAACAAAGAAAGAGCAAAGTATATGTTCGAGCTGAAATAAAAGTCGAACAAAACTCAGCTTCGTACTGTGATTTCAGGTTCTCTGCTTACCTCGTGATTCTCTTCGACAAAGCTAACTACCCGGTTTCCCATAGGTAAGGTCAGAAGGCACAATATCTGGAGTAGATTGTTGTTAAGATGCAAATCAGCACAAAGGAGTAAAGAAAAACAAAATCCATCCGAGACACAGAATATTTCGACACATCCTTGATGATGAGATACTAAGAGAATTAAGGAAATGTGCGGTCAAGAAGACGCTCACGATGCAAGTAAAAGGAAGATCTCTGCTGAGACCGAAAGTTAATAGAAGAGAGTAGAGTGCTGTGACTGCCACTTTCACAACTGATGAAGCTTTCTCTGTTCCTAGCCTAACCTGCACATGAAATTGCAGCGTTAATGTGTAATTTTGTTTCACCAAACCTCATACCACAAGGGACAGCTGAGTCACCAGAGGGGATATTTTCCCGACTTCGATATCTTCTTCCACCTGAAAGATGAAATGACCGCAAGTGATTCTTAACTAGTGATCCCGAGAATGTCAACAAAATCTGGCTCAATGTGAAAATACCTGATGAAAGTGACTGCAGAAGAGGATTAAAGAGGTTGTGACGCCAACAAGAAGAGACGTGCACAGAACAGTTCCAGTCAAGGGAAGATAGCTCACGCCACTGTTAAATGAAACCATGTAAGTTACACCTCACATGATATGGACGAAAATCAGTTACAATTACCTGTTTTTGCCCATTAACCAGTAAAAAGCTGTAGTAGCAAAAGGTCCAAATGCTGCAAAGCACAAGGGCTCTCCAAGTCCATTGTAGCTCAATCGAAATGGTGGACACTGCAGAAGAGACAATTTCGTGTGAAAGAACGGTCTTCAAGATGGATCAAGTGTGATTAGTCTCGATCATGAAGTTGCTGTAACCCTTTGAACATCAATCTTAAAGTTTTAGGCTTGCAAGATTGGCTCAGATGCTTGAGCATTCCAAATGAACCACCCTAAAGTAAACGTATATAGGTAACACTTGAAGTACGTACCTGATATATATAACCACAGATGATAGCACAAGCCAGTAACAGCATCGGACGTAAATGTCCAGCCTCTAGGGATACCCATATCAGACCCATCAAGCCAAGAACAAGAAACACATAGGCCGCAACAAGAGTTCCTGTTCGGCTGCCAGCATGAATCACAAAAAGTAATTTTAGGCAGTTACCATCAAGCAAAAAGATGTGATAATTGACAGTGTATGGGATGCAACGGCAATAGTCAACTGATTACCTTCCAATCAGATTCACAACCGATTCCTTCTTATTTTTATCTGCTCCTGTATCGAAATCATAAACATCATTGCTGCGCAAGTACATGTAAGGTTTTCAATGCCTGAAATGAAAGTGGATCTAACAGATCTATAACAGTATCATGAGTGCAATCCATGTTCCTTCAGGCTTAGATTTTGCATTTTTCAGTTTCTCTTTTTTGAATACCTCTCAAGGATGGTTTCCATGTTTTTAGGAAGGGACAATCAGGCACAAATTATCAGATCAGACACTGCCCCGCAGGTCCCCAAGAATGAGAAAAAAAATCAGTCTACGAATAAAACACCACATACCATGAGACATTATCCATTAAAGCCACACTATGCTTAAGTTAAAACAATTAATACAGATTCACTAACATACCAAAGACAATCAGACCAGTTAATAATTCCCACAAAAGAGAGCACATGTGGACACTGCAGAACAAAAACGAATAACAAGCAGCATCTCCCTCATGTATGACACGAAAAATGAATAACTTGGTAAATGAATAAGAAATCTTGAACCAAAAGAAACACTATATGACAGAAGTCAAGCAATAACTTTATCTAATCCAAGTGAAACTGCTCCTTACCACTTAGTCTAAACTCGACATAAGACGAGTGTTTTACTAACCTTAAATTCAGCCAAGTGATGACGAGAATTGACGAAACCAAGAGCACAAAGTAACGTGTTGCAGGGAAAGTGCCAGACTGCAGATAGGCGGATGCACTACCAATCTGTTTACAAAAGTATAATGCAAGAATTGTACATTCGAAAGAGGTAGAAAACTAAAGTGATGTCATCCTGAATAAAATAGAAAAGACAGGGTCACACGATTATTACATGCTTGGAGAACAGAGAAATAGGATGCCAATTTTTTTTTTTGATCGAAGGATGCCAATTAACATTACCATCATTTTTATTAGACTAGACTAACATTACACCATCTATATTCTTTGTTCCATTAATCCTAAGGACTCTCTCAAACCTCATTATTTCCAGTAAATTACTTTTACGATAGACCTTCAAATGACTGTCAAATTAGCTGGACTTATACATCATCTATATTCTTTGTTCCATTAATTCTAAGGACTCTCTCAAACCTCATTATTTCCGGTAAATTACTTTTACGATAGACCTTTAAATGACTGTCAAATTAGCTGGACTTACACATCTCTGTAGCTTACAAGGGTTAGCAAGGAAAGGACCACTCTGACAGTAGCATTGCGCAGTCGTTCAGCCATATACTTAATTTCATTTTTGAATCCACATGGAAATTTAGACTCCGTATCTCCACAGAGAGAGACAACCATATTCCAAACTTGTACATCTAGTACATTCCCATATCTTCCTGCATCCTTCCATTAAATTCTTATCTTTCTAGACTGTACTTCTGTCAGATGCAAAAGATAAGGGGAAGTCATAATTATCAACTTTGTTGTTTCCTAAGTACCGTGAATTAATTGAAAACTCTCATTATACTCATGTTTGAAAAAAATTTTGAAGTTTGTGCTAGACTGGTGAATTCTACTAAAATAGTGTGTATCTTGACATCATCGATGAAGCACAAAAATTTTTATCTTTGGATTATAGAAAAAGCTTACCGTAAGAGGAACAAGAGCAACAGAGTAAATTGGCAACTTGATTGCCCTCCATATCAATGTTGCCATGGGAATATCATCGCCTTTTGCCAACTCTGAACTGTGACCATTCTTCACGAAAGAAGCTCGGTGAAGCTTAAATCTTTGCTTGACTTCTACGTGCTTCGTGTCCAGTCTTTTGAGAAATTTAGGCTGCTTAGGATAGGAACATAGCTTTTGGGCCTGTGCACGAGACCTACAGAAAGAGCTGGCATATGTGAGATCATCAAAATGACCAGTATCTCCTCATCCACCTTTTTTTCCATATAAATCAGGTGGAATTCAAACATCCCTTTCCCCGACAGGCACGTATGAAAGGATGAGAACATATAACTGATAACTGATAATGCAGGGTGATACAGCAGTTGAGATGAAACTTGCTGTAGTAAAGTAACCAAGTGAAAGAACGACGTAATCACAACAGAGCAGCACTATCTTTCGACTTGATATAGAAATCATTTCCTCATCAAGTCTTAAATCACCCATGCTTTACTCAAATAAAGTATTGTCCATGTCTGTTCGCCATGAAAGTTGTTCAGTCAAAGTTGATATATATCAAAACTCATCCACACATAATTACTCCCTTACACAGTTAAAAGCGAAGCTTCTAATTATGTAAATCAACAGGGAATATCCCAGTCATGAAAGGTCATTCTATTTTCCCCTACGAGAGTACTACCATCCTACAGTAGAAATAACACTTAAACACGAGAGATTTAAGGACTATACCTCAGATGGGTCATGGAGGATTACACTTATACATGATAACAACACTTGGATCAAACAGAGAATTAGCATCCAACATGACCCACCTCATACAAATAGCATCAAATTGTTTCCTTTATGAGGATGGTCATTTATCAGACCGTCATACACATCTAGAAACAACGGGATGTCCCCAACTCGTCCCACGATAATCGCTCGACAACATTTAATAATTCTCAGTCCCACATTGAGTTCCTTCATAAAGTATACAGCAAATTCATTTATAGCTACATTGGGTGTATAGCGAAAACGAAGACGAAGGAAATACCTTGTCATCCCATTCTGGTTTTGGAGGAAGTCATGGAGCTGGCGAAGACCAGAGCCCAGGTTGACATCACAGAACGAGGCAGCCATCAGCATTATTCACGAGACATTCTTCCAACTATGACTACCTACTGAGAAGAAATTGCCTCACAATCACACTTCTATTGTAGCAGCACAAAGCAAACACGCATTCACATGAATTCCACAGTGAAATTTGCATGCCATGCGAAATGCTCGGAAAACATCGCCGGTTGAAGAAGATTGACCAAGCAGACACGCAAGACCAGAACGAGAACGGAAAGTACGGAAGAGTAAGGAAGAACCCGACCCACCGTTTGGTTTCTCAGTCCTGCCACATAGAATTCCAACGAAAACGTCCGGGACAAGCTTTTGGACTGGGCAGCGATGAAGAGAGCTTCAAGGGAGAGGGGGAGCGAGAGAGATCATATCAATATCTGCTAAAATCTTAGCTACAGATGAGGATAACGTTAGACCGCTGATGCACGTGCATAAATGCGTTTGCACGTGACTCGTTTTTCTTCAATTTTGATTGCCATTATTATTTTTTTTATGAGCAAGACTTTACTAAATGAAAATTGGGAAGAAGTGTATTACAACTGCCATAAATTATGTGCAGCATTCACTTTATTATCAAACGGTTCAAAACGATCATTCAAGTATCAAAATCGGGAAAAAAAAATGATCACTTTAATGTCAAATCGAAGAAATTCCGATCAAATTAATTTTGTAACCTTTATAATTAAAAATATTATCTAACGTGGTAATTTTTTAAAAATAAAACTCTGGCGACGTGGACTTCTGAGGTAAATAATTAATTAAATAACAAAGTAAATTAAAAATAAGCTAAAAGCTTGAAAAAGAAAGTGTTAATAATGGTGGCCGCTCTGCAGAATCAAGCCCAGCAGCAATCCACTTGTACAAACCGCATAAAGCCAGAGACCTAGGTCACGCATGGTAACACTTCTCCTGTAGAAGTCATTTCTGAAGCAGAAGTTGAAAAATCAACTTTTGCTTCGGAAGCAGAAGTTAAAAAACAGCTTCTATTTGAGAAGTTGATTTCTGATCAGAGAAACGTGTTTGATAACTGGATGAAATTTTTGCTTCTGAAATAGAAAGCTGTTTGGTAATGGTTGAAAATTTGCACTTCTACATTTTTATTAATATAAAATATTCTAACAAAAATTATTGCTCCTTACGAAATGAAAAAAAAAAGACTATTTATTGATTAAAAAACTAAGTTAAACATGTGGATTAATCTATATGAATTGCAAACTCGAATAATCGAACACGAAACATGCTCGGGTATATACAAACTACACCACAATGGATATCGTTCAACACCTATTACAAAATAACAACTGAAAACTGCACAAATGTAAGGATTATTTCGTTCTGCCAATTTTTTTTTTACTTTTACTTTTTCATGTCCGATATCGTTTTTCATATATACAAAAAAAAATAGTATTTATTGTTTGTACATTACGACCTGACCAACTCTCTTGTCATATGGCGCCAGACATTCACATACTTCATACTCATCAATTGCTTTAAACATTTTCATGTGGTATTCATGCTTACTAGATTTTATTAACTGTTTCACGTTTTGCTTAAAAAAAATGATTGGACACGTACATCAAATAGGTGTCCACCAACTTCAAAAATCACAAGAAACGAATGACATTTTAATATGTACACCGGGGAAATCGTAAAATTTTGCAACGACGGAGTTTATATCTTAACCCACATTTGAGGAAATTCTTGGTAACTCCGAAAAGAAGGAAAAATAAAAATAAAAGTGATTATGTACTATTGCATCCCAAAATATACCCATGTGTCAACTTCTTGCTATTGTGTCCCCCTAAGCATGATTTAGTTGAATAGGGACAATGGGAAGCGATGTCTTTGAGGCCGAAACTGCATAAGGATGAAAGACAGATTCATTCTTCACTCTGCCGACAAGCCAAAAAAGAAACCCTTCATTCAATTACTTCTGGCCATTAAATGAAAAAAGGAAACCATTCATTCAATTACTTCCTGCCATTAAATGAAATTTCTTAAGGGTGCCTGTAGAAAATTCATAGCAATAAACAGGAAAAATTAGACATCACATAATATGGATCGACAAATCGTCCGAAATTCCGAAGTCTCGGAGCAGTGTCCTATTTTCCTGTTTTTCGAAATTTCGAAATTACAAACGCTGCAATAGCCAACAACATGAGAAAATTCCATTCACCAATAACAGTGGTAAAATTCCATTCATCAAGAACAGTGGTAAAATTACATTCACCAAACAATCTTTCGAGACACAGTTTAGTTGAAAGAAGTTGATAGAACAACAACCGATGAGAAGGGGACGCCTTTCTTAGGGCCATTCGCCTTCGCCACCATCGTAACTTTAAAAGCATCGACACAGCATTACAAACTACATATTGCATGTGGCGAAAGCAACATGCCTATTGATTTCTATGTCATATGTAGAGCTAGAGATAGGTGCCTTCAGGAGGCTGGACGAGCTTCCTGTTGTTTGGGGCTGCCTTTTCCTTCTTCAGCTGAGTCAGTATGTCCTCCTTGGTGTACTCCCTCTGCCAATTTGTGAGCAACCCAAATTTCTTCAGCCTGATCTGTAGAAAGCAATACTCTTTGTCTTTCTATGTCAATGTCCAAAAATTGTCCAATCCTCATATTGAATGTGTGACATCTAGGTTTTTATGCAGAAAATAAGAACTTCAAGTATCACGGAAATGATATAACATTCAGTGGACTTTGGGAAAAAGAAATCCAAAAGCCAATCCTTTTCTCCAATAGGAACAGGTGATGGCTATACGAAGCCATGATCGCGCTTCAATTTTTTTTATTTTTTGGGTCGAAATGAACATGCTTCACATCTAGACACGAACCTAAACAATGCAATATGAAGTCATGATCATGCAAAAATAGAAGCCAGTACATTTCACAAAAAAATAGGAGCATGGGATCAGTTACCACTCCAGTTTCATGGTTACCAAAAGTCAAGTTGATGCGTCACTCCAGTTTCATGGTTACCAGAAGTCAAGTTGATGCGTGAATGAAAACGACCAAAAGAAACCAACCACTTCGAAACGGAGACGCTCAATTCACACCGTAGTTCGGGAACTGTTCACACCAACAACAATAACTTCAGTTCTTTTCACCCACCAAACAGGAAAACAAAAACACAAAGGGATCGCAACATAGAGTAGAATTAACTGGTTTCAAAAGCAGAAAAGGAAATCACAACTTGTGGAGCAGCTTACATGAATCGAAAGAAGCACCGACTGGATGGGGAAGCACCGGGCGTGGAAATCACTCTAAACCCGCGAAGAGAAACAAAGAAGGGCAGTCGAAGAGCTTCAAAATGAACACTGGATGGATTTTCTGGGTAATCTTTGACACAGAACAACTTCAGCTGGTATATACGAACTTCGTGTATGGTCCTGACAAAAAAGAGAAAAATATGCAACAGTAAGCAATCTACACTAGACAACATAAACATAAATAGAAACAGACATAATACTTTGACTGATGCTATCAAAACTAAGTCCACAATGAAGCCACCTCTGATTGGACAGATTAGCACTTTGAATTTCTTCGCAAAATGAAGCATCCCTTTGTTTGTGATTGATATGCGTCTCTTGGCATGAAGTCACTGTTCATGCCGAGGTGGAGAGTGCAGGAGGCCCCGCTCCATATGACATCCAAAAAATTCACAACCAGAGCTCTATCTCAAAATTCATGCCAACCATCAAAAAAAAAAAAACCCTTCAGTCATGGAATCTCATCCATGTGATGATCCCTTGCCATTTTATTGGCAATATGCTTCCTAAGAATGTTCATTTCATTTCTCGCCTCGGTCAGTAAAACATATGTATCCTCATCATTCGCAAGTTCACACACATACTCCGGATCCCCATATTCAGAAAAATTCCTATCCCTCCGATCTTGATCACGGATGTAGTTATGAAGAGTACAACATGCTATTACAATATGTGCTTGCTTTTTAATTGAAAATGAAGGCATGTGTCAAAACAAAAAAGCGGTTCTTCAAAGCCGCAAAGGATCTCTTGATGAATGCCTATAGTTGAACAACTCTCTTGCTATTGTTGGTCTGGCATTTCTTCTGAAATCATTTAGATGATACCGATCACCTTTAAAAGGTGTTAGAAATCCTGGAGATGATGCATACCCAGAATCTACCACATAGTATTTGCCTATAAATAAGCATTCTTAGATTCATCATTATATGAAACAATGGCAAACTCATAAAGACGATTTCTGGTTTTAGAATTAACAAATACCTGGAGGTGGTCGAGGAAATTGTAGTACAGGAGTGTCAAGTGCTGCCGATAGCACTCGACAATCATTTGCCGATCCTTCCCAACCAACATACACAAATGTAAATTTCATATCAAATGAACACACACACAACACATTCTGAGTGGTAATTCCCTTTCTACCTCTGAAACGGATTTGATCCGCGACAGGTACGAAAGCATGAACATGTGTGCCATCAATAGCCCCTACGCATCCCTGCCACAGTTATGAAAGACTAGCATCATATAGTTTACCAACAAAAGTAAAACATCTGTGCACATATGAAAATCTTACCTTGAAATAAGGTTCATGCTTAGGATCTAAAAGAATCTCATGTGGGACATCATCAAAAGTAGGTGGTACGATAACCTCCCTTGATAATTTTCGAACTGCTTTCAATACACGGTTAAAATACTTACTGATAGTATATCCGGAATGTTGGAATCTCTCACATAAAGCTATATTCGAGCTCTTGTGACAAATCATACTTAAGAAAATCCCAACATGTTCATCTATTTTCAGATATCGACTATTTTGTAGCCAACCTCTTGCCTCCAGCAAACCACAAAGGTTAAGAAATACATGTCTCTTCATACCAAATGCTTCATATGCTCTATCCGAATGTCCAAAAAGAACTTCTCTCATCCATTCAGAACCCGACAGAATGTTATCCCTTATAGGTTCTCTTGTGTGCATGGACCTATGCAACTCAGCAAGATACAACCATCCCGTAAGTAAAAAATAATAATAATAATCATCATCATCATCAAAGTCTTCATCATCTAATGGAATTTCTTCAACAAAAGTTACTTCATCACTTACCCAGTCCATATCACCTAAAAAATGAAAGGCATGAACCAATAAGGTCCCTTACGACAACATATGCAAACAAGTAAATATGAAAACCATAACTAATCCACGGATACATAAGGAAGCCCTTCATAATAATAAGGGCATAAGTAGCAATCCAAAGTAATCGAGATCAGTCACAACATAACCATAGGCGCATAATAAAAACAACCCCAAAATATCTCAAATACATAGGTCTTCAGTGAAATGAAGCCATATATGAACTCATAGCATATGTGAACATCTACTTAAATAGAATTCAGAAGTGAAAGTCTCCATTCGGGTTGTGTTAGGACAAAACCCTCTCTCCAAGCTCTATTCATGCAAGCATGGTTCACTGCTTTGGTGTAAAGGTTTGGGTCCATCTCCGGCATGTCTTGCAGGATGGCAATCACGGCTCCCATAGAGTAAGGGTCTGTCGGTGGGGGGGGAGGGGGGCTTGCGAGGTGACAGAGGTCCGTGATGATTGACTCATCTTTATTTTGACGGCTTCTTGGATGACTTTGCATGTGCTGGCAAAATCATATCCAGCGCTCTTTCTCATTCTCTTGGAATTTGGAGTCCTATCCAACCTGTGCTTCTCACGACTTGGGATAGCCGTCAGTTCATTAGCTAACCCCTCTCCAGTTTCATTTTCATTACCCAACCTCTCCCCAACATGTGGATCTCGTGATCCTAATTCCTCATCACCAACATTTTCACCAGACACACCATTGTCATCGTCAGTTGATGACACCAACTCCTGCATATTTCCTGTAGCTGCCGCTCCATCGGCATATGAATCCCCAAACAAAATACAAAGCTGGGGATACAAAGGAAGCCCTTCATACCTGAATTTGGCCCATTTTGGATTAGCCTGCGCCATTTTCAAAATAACATACATAAGCAATATTTTTAAAGAATGCTTAGAAATAAAGAACCAAAACACCAAGTAAGGTTATACCTTGATATGAGACCCCCAAACACTTTCATCCTCCACGACAACCTTGTTGTTCACATTATCTCATCCAAATCCCAATTGGCCAAGAAGCTTCTTAAAACTACCGTATTCATCCTTCAGTTTGAAATTTTTGTTCCTGAACTGAGCTAGAGTATACTCCCGTCCCGTTTGTTTGTTAAACTCTCGTTGAATGTTATTCCACCCTGCTTTATTGAAGGTACTGGTAGTTCGGTTTTCCTTTTTAACCTCGTCCACCATGACATTTACAAACAATTGGGTCAACAGGTCGGTCCACTTTGCATTGACCGTCTCTTTGTGGGTTGTCATTTATTCTAAACCGATTTGAGTATAAGATAATGCAACTCATAGTAAGAACATGCTTATATGCATTACATAATATTAAATAATAATAATATATATTATTAATTTTATTATTGAAAAACACATCATACAAGGGAGGAGGGATACCAGCTGTTTATCGACAAATCTAAGTCAAAACAGTCTTGATAGCTGATTCCTGGTGCAAGTGGAACAATATTTGCATACCTATGAAAACCAAAGTGTCTGATATGATCAGTTAAAGCAAGAGTGCAACGGGCAAACACTAAAGAAAAACCACTATCCTTAAGGTACAAATTAACAAATAATGAAATCTAGTGGCATGCTATATTCACTAAAATCATCAGTACATACAAGGGGTAACATCAAGCCAATTAAGTTTCCGTAGGAAAAAAGTCAAATGCATTGACTATAGCATCCACTCAAATCCCTTTCTCTCGTCAAATGTTATGAAAAGTTTACTCTTCGAAGAACCGTTGCACATAATCGACTCCTGCATAATTATGACCACAAGATATTTAATGAACTCCTCAAATCATTCTTCATCAAGATCAATACGCAAGCATGGCATCAGTAACTTACCAACATGGGAAGATGAGCTAACTCTAGTTTCGTATGTTCCAAAACAAGAAACTGAAATTTAAGGCAAACCAAATATGACCCAGAATTCCATATAATATGCCAGAACAACGCCTTAATTTCTCAACTAAGAAACAGAAAAGTCGACGATATCAAAAGCAGAGAGAGATAATAAACTCCCTTAAAAAGAGTCAATCTCATCCGAAACAAAGACCTAGTCCAACAACATCACAATCCGTCAACGTTCCTTACACGAAAAGGAACGTCAAGAACCCCCACAGAAAAGAACAAGTCCAAACAAGCAAACCCACCAAAACAAGATTCAAACTTTAACACCCATAAACAAACCCCATCAAATTTCCTCGCTAACCCATCAACTGGAAACATTTAATCCACCAATAACAACACTGAAGCAAGTCAACATCCCGTAATCGAACTGGAAACCAAAATTAAGGGTCATTTCTCACATTTCTCATCTTCAGAATCAAAGACAGTACCTTACAAGAACGCCGGGTAGAAGAGAGCAGAGCAGATTCGAGCTCCAAGGAGGAAGGTGCGACTTTTCTTCTTCAAGCCGCGCGGCTCGTCGAAGTCAAAAAGCTTCAGAGGAGACTCCCTCCCCCAGAATTCCGCAGATACTAGCATACCAGAACAACGCCCTTATCATAACCCAACTCAAATCCCAAAATCATCGACCAACAGAACGTAATAGAGTTCGAAAGTGAATTGGCTTACATCCTAAAAGGGACCAGATCTGGTTCGACAAAACCCTATCCTCGCAAATCTGAGTTCGTCAAATGCAAAAGACGGACCGAAGGGTGAGATTCTCAGACGAGCGAAGAGAGAGGTACGCTTTTGTCGAGCATCGCCGGACTGGACAGACCAACAATTCGCACAGAGGATAGATGAGAAAAACAAAACCGCAGAGAGAGAGAGAGAGAGAGAGAGAGAGAGAGAGAGAGAGAGAGGGGGGGACACGAGAAAGATAAACGAAAAGGACATACCTTCGCTGTGGGAGATCAGACGAGGGAAGATTCGGCCTTCGCAGACGAGCGAAGATAGAGCTTCGCTTTGTCGAGCATCGCGGGAGTTCCTTGCTTCGCACAGAGCATATGAGCCCTAAAACCGAATGAAGAGAGAGACGACGATAGATATGAATGAAGAGAGAGCGCTAAAAATGAAAACGTTTCTCAGAGAATGGCTTCTGATTGAGAAGCTCCTTTTTCTAACTTCTCAAAAAGCCCAAAAAAAGCACTTCTTAAGAAAAAAGCAATTTCAGAAGTGGAATTTTTTTTTTTACCAAACGGTTTTCTACTACAGAAATTGCGTTACCAAATGGATTTCTGCTTCAGAAGTCACTTCTGAAGCAGAAATTGTGCTTCAGAAGTGTTACCATGCGCACCCCTAGCCAGCGTTGCCTGCGGTCGGCCTTCATCGCCCGAACCAAAGCCCCCCCTTTTATTTTTATTTTTATTTTTATTTTTTAGATTTTAGCTTATTTTTCTGTTTAATTTCTTTTTAAAGATAATTTTGAGTTAATTTTTAAGTTTAAGTTCACGTGGACTTCCGACGAGCCATGTCGGCTCTATTATTAATATATAAAAAAAGGCCATGTACGATTTCCGGCAAGAAAATCGAAATTGGCACTTAAGTGATCGTTTTGAAACTTTTTGACATTAAAGTGAGCGCCGTACACAATTTATGATATTTGTAGAGTACTTCTCACATAAAATTGACAATCCACATGCTCTATTTTCAATATTAACAATTTATCCAAAACAAGTTGTAAAGACATCGAAATTTTCAAGCTTATGAAATAGGTCGACTTTTTTGTTGGCAAAATGGAATAAAAAAACTTGATTTTCGTTTACATTTACGTGAGCTCAGAAATATTTTGAATTAGAAGAAATATATATAAAAAAAATTTCCTTGCAAATATAATGTCATAGGTAAACATAGACAACATTTAATCACATATTTATCCTCATGTTCTGTCAACTTTTTTTTTTTTGGTCGGACATGTTCTGTCAATTTGGGAAGTGAGAATCTATCTCTCCGTTACATGAAATACCAATAACAACAACAATAATAATAACAAAATGTGAGTGTGCGTGCGGAAAACTAAGGTCATTGTCTCCGTCTATCTAGCCTGTGAGCTAAGCTTCATGCTCTGTATCATTAAAAAGATAGAAATGATATAGAATAGAGTGCGTGAGAGATTTATAGGATGAGTTTAAGCTATAGTGATCATTTTAAATTGTTACGCTATCTATTCTTTAAAAATAGTAGTTATTAGTGGTTCTACCTATTATTAAGGTGCTTATATGAGATTTAGATGAAAGAAGTCTCACATAGGCAACCCATAATCTATTATCTTAAGCTTTTGAATAAATATGGATCTAAACGAATATGTTGATCCACTCAACATGAGGCTCAAGTGAAGATATGTTGTTTCCAATTCGTCGACTAAACAAGCGGTGTCAGAGCGATTGATCGATCGGTGGCTCACTTTCAATATGAATCAATGTCTAGTGAAGATCTTGGGAACAGAAATCTCGAATGTTACTTGAGCCTCTGAGCCCATCCAAACTCCAAAAAAAAAGGTAAATATCGCGAAAAACCCCAAATTGGTGCATTTGTGATAAATTTATCTCAAACTATATTTTGACTACCAAAAACCTCATATTGGTACACTTGTGACAAATTTACCCCAAACTATTTTTTTAACCACCAAAAATCCTAAACTTGTATAATTATGACAAATTTACCCCCACTACAAAAAACATGCAATTAGCCACGACATTAGTGACGAGAACTTCGCAAAAATTCGTAGCTAAATTGATTTGGCGACGAATTTACGACGAGAAAAAATATGTAGCTAATTCGGCGTCGCTAAATTTAGCGACGAAAAATTTGAAGGTCGTCGCTATAGCGACGAACGGCCTTGTTCGTCGCTAATTTTGGCGACGTACACAATTGTTCGGCGCCAATTTTGGCGACGAACAAAGCCGTTCGTCGCTAAAATTAGGGACGAACAAGGCCATTCGTCGCCAAAATTGGCGACGAACAGCAGTGTACGTCGCCAATTTTGGCGACGAACAACAGTGTACGTCACCAAATTTTGGCGACGAACGGCTTTGTTCGTCGCCAAAATTAGCGGGATTAAAAAACCCTAATCGGTGACGAACATACTTTCTCCCTAAATTTGCGACGAAAAATATATTCGTCGCTAATTTGTATATTTTGTTTTTTTATTTTTGGTCGGAGGAAGTTCTGGGAAATTGTCCAAGAAGAAGATGGCAACGAAGATTGCGAGGAAAATGAAAGCGATGCATAAGCGATGCGAAGGAAATTCCAGATACACAGACACATGAAGGGAGAGAAGAGGCCGGCGAGAGGGAGGGGTTCGGGTGGTGAAATCACCGGCTCCGCCGTCGACCGGAGTGAGCTTCCTTCCCTCCGAGCTTGCTCCTCGATGATTTTGCTGAGGGTGGATGATGGAGTTTGGCGTCGAGGCGAAGGGAGAGGAGGGAGGGAGTGGCAAGTGGAATGATGAGAGAGGGAGTGACGAGAGCGGCCGGGAAAGCTAATTTATAGACGAGCGGCCCGGGAAAAAAAAGGGCCATTTTTTTTAGCAGCAAAATTGAAAATTAGCGACGACCTTCGAATCTCGTCGCTAATTTTCAATTTCGCTGCTAAAAAAAATGGCGTTTTTTTTCCCGGGCCGCTCGTCTATAAATTAGCGACGACTTGCGAATGTCGTCGCTAATTTAGCGACGAAAAGAGATGTTCATCACTAAAAACAAAATTAAAAATAAAAATAAATAATTCGCTAAATTAATTAGATACATCAAAATAAACCATAGCCGCAGCAGCGTAAATAGATAAAAAAAAATTATATCAAAATAAACCCTAGTCGCATCAAAATAAACCCTAGCCCCTGGCCAACTCTCCGCGTCACGAACCAAATCTCATTTTTTTTTCTCTACTTTTGGGTGATGAATCAGACCGAGTGCATAAAATTCAATTCATATTTAACAAAAATGTGAAGCTTCTTAACATTAGCAAGAAAATACATATCCTATATAATTCAAAAGAATTCGTTAAATTAGCAACGAAACAAAATGAATAAGATGAAACAAGCTGGGAATGGAACTCGCGATCACCGAAGTACTTCATCCATGCGACAACCAACAAGGCAGTATAATGTGTAATAATGATTACACATAAATAATGAAACAGAATGAATGCTTTCTAATTCAAGAATAAGGATAACAGAAATAAACCTCAATTCCAAGAAATTATATCTTCTTTAAAGCATTTGTCGCGACCTAAAAAATCAGTTTCTTCCAATCTTAGGTTAATGGATTACTAGATTAATTAATTAAATTAACTAACCTAGCTCGAACTCTCCCAGTTCTACCAAATCGTGACTTATGGTTTAAGTGATGATCTTGCAAAAGATTTTGATTGTTTTGGAGCCGCCACTAATCATTTCTTGGTAGGTTGATTAGAAACCTAAATAAAATAGTGGGAGAAAACTATTTTATTTCTACGAACCAGAGATTTTAAGTTCGGGACTTGGTTACACTAATTTTTCAATTAATGTCCTTTCGGTACCAATTTCATGAAAAATGTTCAATTTGGCAATTGTGATGAATTCTGAATTGAAGTTCAAAGGTGCAATTTTTTTTTGTGTTTTCTTTTTATGATTTTTTTGTGTATTTTCGAAATTAAAAATTAATGAAAAATGAGAATGAATTGGTTCAAGATTAACTTAAAGTTTTCGGATTTAATTTGCATTAATTCCCAATTTTTTAAGAAAATCTTTTCACATTATGTCTATATATTTTAAAAGTTGGAATGAATTCAAAAGATTTTGTTTATTAAATGTGATCCATAAGATAGGATTTCTAGAAAATCCTATCTATCTAACAAAAACTGATAAGCCGTGGTTTTTAAGAAACCATATCTTGCTACTTCTTTTTTTTATTTTCTAAGGTTTTCTGACATGGAATGAGACATGAATTTTTATTTGATTTTTTTATTTTAAGTTTTTATGAATGAATTTAAATTAAAGTTGCAGGTTTTTCAATGAAAAGATAATTACTGCTGAATCTTTCGAATTAAGTTTCGATCTGAAGCCTGACAGATCGACCCTAAAATTCGAAATACCCGCTATGAAAATAATTCCATCTAAAGCCTGATAGATAGAGTTATTTCCATATGTGCGGTTGCGGATTAGGAAATTTTCCTAATCAATTACATTGTGAAAGGATTTTGGTATCCTATAAAAAAAATTATTATAATTTCAGAATCAGCTAGCCTATATAAAAAAATTATTATAATTTTTTTTCGAAAAAAAAATGATTGTTATTCATTCCGCATCCATATTCGAATTTAAATGTATGACGTCACATTAGACTTTATCAAGTCATGTCCTGGGAGGTGCTAACCAACAATATTGGACTATGAGAATTCAACTTGCTTCCTCATGTCTGACGATGCTAAACCCTAAGCTTATAATAATCACTCCAGCAAAAATATTGCGTGTAACATAAAATTTATATGGGCTATGAAGGGTGTCAGAACCGAACCTCAAAATCGAATCGAACTTAACCGAAAAATTCATGCATTTCAGTTCAGTTCAGTTCGTTTTTTCGGTTCAGATACTGAAAAACCAATTAGAATTTTTTTTTGTTCGATTTATTTCAGATCAATTCAAACTGAACTGAAAAAATAAAGCCAACTTTTTTTCCCTCAAAAAAGGAAACTTAAAAAGCAACCATTCTCTCTTCTTTGAACTAATTTCAGTAGTACTGTCTTGCCAGATTTGGCGTCGTGCCCCCACCCCACCGCCCCACCCCCCCCCCCCCCCCCCCCCCCCTCGCTCACTACCTCTCCTGTTCCCGGCGGCCTCCATTTTCTCTCCATTTCTTTTGCTCTTCGAAGGTTAATTTTCTTAGTTTGGAAGTGTCCCGAGTCGCTTGGTCACAGCTTGGTGCGTCTCGAGCCCGCCCGCCATTAGCCGCTCCTCAAAATCGAGTAGGGCTACCCACGCTCAACAACCAACTTTTATGATCCATGTCCGCGTCTCTTCTTCAATCCTCCCTTGTCACATGTTTGACAAAATGTCTGAACCAAACCTACACGAATCAGCCTTCCGTCTCAGTTTGTCTCAAATGATTACGATAATTTTTTCTTTCATGACGCTAGATCTGGCTAGGCGAGGGTGTTGCGGCCCTTGCCAGATGGCCAGCGACCTCAGCGGCTAGGCCATCTTTGAAACGAAAAAGGAAAAATAGAAAGAAAAATAAAAATTAAAAAAAAAAACAAAAAGTGAAGATCGAATGGAACAAAATTAGATTTGTTGGTACGGGTCAGTTCGAAATTTGATTCGGATCAAGTTTACACCCTAATAGTTAGTTCAGTTTGATTTTCCTGCAAAATCAAACCAAAATGAACCATTGACACCTCTTAGCTATACCGCCTTCGCCTGCCACCACTGCCAGAGTCCGAAGTCCACCATGGGTAGAATAAAGGAAGAATAGTAAGAACGGTAAAAAAGGTGTCTTGTCAAAGTTATTATGTTAAAGGACAATATCATATACATTTGTGTATGTTGTGTAAAAAAAAAAAAAAACCCATCTATCTAATAATCATATATTGTTCGTTCAAAAATACCCATATATTAAATTGAAAATACATAAGATTAAATCGAAAGGCATACACGATTTAATTAACTAATTACCGTTGTCGAGTCGATCCATGTAAATGAAGCCATATAATCCAGGATTAGGTCTTACTCTCCTTCTCCTCCTTCAGATGGTTTCCATGGATCAACAACAATTGTTTTAAATAGGGAGGAGATAAGAGATGAGAAAATTACCAAAAATATCCTAATTCTATTGCCAATTTAATCTTAACGCCTTTTATACTTGTGTCAAATCAGTCCTAAATCTTGTAATTTGGCCAGTTAATCCTAAACATTTTGGTAATTTGCTAACTTAGTTATAAACTTTTAATTTTGCCAATTTAGTCCTAAAACTTTTGACTATTTACTAATTTTGGTTGAAAATCGATAATGTGGTAGTGTTGTTAGCATCGTCCGCTTTATGTGGCATGCTCAATGTTGGCGTGGAAGATTTTTTAAATTTTTTCTATTTTTTATTATTTGTTTCTTTTCTCTTTTTTTCTTCGTTTTTTTAACCTCGTTGGTTGACCATTGTCGACCATAGGCGAAGGCCAGTGTCTAGCACTAGTCTAGGCAAGGGCCTCTGCGCCCTCGCCCAAATCCAGGTGAGGGCTAGGACCCTCCCCTATTGTCCTACGAGGGCCACGACGCCCTTGCCTGGTCTATGCACCCTCCCCCATCAGCTGAAGAGGGTGTTGCATCCCTCACTTGTGGCTAGCAAGGATCGCAAGCCTAGGGTTAGGGAAAAAAAAGAAAAAGGAAAAAATTTAAAAAAAAATTCCATGTCAGCGACTTCCAGCGCAAATTGGTAAATTTTCAAAATATTTAGAATTAAATTGGCACAATTAAAATATTTAAGGCTAAATTGACAAATCGTTAAAATGTTTAGGACTAAATTGGTCATATTGAAAGTTTACGACTAAATTATCACAAATGCAAAAAAGTGTTAAAATTTTTTTTGGCAATTTTCCTAGGTAAACTCAACTTCTATCGTATCTTAATTGCTTTCAACGTTCATGAGCACATCTTTGGGTATCTTCTAGATTTTCCAAAGAGTGGGATTTAACTATTGATCTTATTGAACGATTGTCTCCTTCAAATAAACTATGGTCAATCGGAGTCCGTCGATTATTTATCTTGCAAGTCCAGCTTTTAATAGAGAAAGCAACTTGGATTAAACCCGTACATTTACTAACTAATTGATTCTCCGGTGATAACTGAATTTAATGAGAGTTTGAAAGTCAAATTTCCTACTTAGGTGTGGAACAATAAATTCTTTTATTATTATTTTTTTGTCTATAATTCTTTCAGTCTTGACCAATTAGGTTTTGGCAAGACAATATTTAGTTGGACAAAGACGTGAGTGAATCCAGAAGTATTCAAGCGATGTTAACTTGCCACTCTCTACGTTCTTGTTCTTGCAACGCGGTAATGGTGGAATATGGAACACAATAATACCAGGATGTCATAAGTTCATCAAGTGTTATGTGTCGCATTTCCCCTTTCCCCCCTTCAGAAAACACGGGAATTCGAACATTTCGCCTCGATTACTTCTCGTAAATTCACGGGAACCGTCTCGCTCGCATACATTAAATAAGAATCCACCGATTGCGAGCGTGGGAATGCGTCTTCACAACCCCGATCCATTGTGTCCAAAACCAGCACTCTACCGATTGCAAGCGAGCATGGTCTCGCGGTTACGTGTGACATTTTCTAATTCGTTCTTTATGGTTGATCTTGTCAACCCCCGCGTCATTCTAACTCGAGCCTACATTATTATTATTTTTTTTCCCACGCTCTGGAACCAGTTGACTTTGTTTTGAGATGGCAATTTATGTTCAATCCCCAAGCCGTTTACCATAGAATATTCCAATGGCCGCGCCCCCCCGCCGCCTCATGAATAAATTTTTACGTGTTTTGTCGAATCAAAAGTCCGGACATCCTATGTTATATATATAGAGAGTAGGCATTTCCCTATCCATTGGTCGTATTGAATTGATTCCAAAGAGCTAAGTCATTCAGCCAGGCTATGTCGCATGTTTTGAATGGGCCCCAGCTTCTCGAAATGTCAAAAGAAGTGCGCAAAATTATTATTTGAAAAATGGAGATATTGCTTATCAGCGGAAGGAAGAAGGAAGAGCCCCTATTCTTGGCACCGACAAGATGCGGGATCGAAGACAATTCCACCTTTGAATGGTGTTCACTGTCAGTGTCCCCAAGGTGTAGAAGAAGAAGAAGCAGCAGCAGCAGCAGCCTGAGGTCAAGGCTATTGACATCTCTGGTTGAGTCCATGATGGTTACTTCAGACCGCGAACACGAAATCGTGGCTTCGTGTCTCCAGTGTCTGTGTTTCTTCTCTCTTTCGTGATGCGAGAGTCGTATAAACGTGGGGTTGTTGTCTCTGAGACATTGATGTAATCTGAAGTAACAATACTTCGATTACAATTCTTAGCCATGTTTTGCCTGGTTCGTTGGATCGCCGGAGTGAATCTTTGCTTTACTCTTCATCTTGCTCGCTTGTCTCTTCGTGGGTTGTCTTTCGATCAGCCGCAGCAGCAGCAACAAACAACGAAGGCGTCGCCGGTCGATCAGGGTGTCGCGAGCTCGGGCTTGGAGAATTTGCAGTCGGGGCTTCGGTTTTGGAAGAGGAACGATTGCTCATGCTAGGGCCACCTTAGTTATAAACCTTTTAATTATGTCAGTTTTGTCCTAAACATTTTAATGATTTGCCAAATTAGTTCTAAATCTTTTCATGAATTATCAATTTAGCCCTTCTGGTAAATTACTCAAATAATAGTTTAGGACTACAATGGAAAATTTTCAAAAGATTTGGAATGAAATTGGCAAATTTTCAAAAGGTATAGGATTGAATTGGAAAAATTGAAAGGTCTAGGATCAAATTGGTAAGTTATCAAAAGGTTTATGACTAAATTGATATAATTGAAAGGTTTATGAGTAAATTGGCATGAGTTCAACAGGTTTAGGACTCGGCTGCTGATCTTCCCATCTAAAACTAGATCGGGAGGAGAGAGCTCCTGCATCTAGATCGAGAGAGAAGAATAAAACAAAATTAATGAGACAGGGAGGGGAGGGGGAGACTAGTTCAAATCTCCCTATAAACGAATGAAAGTTGAAGAAGACGACCAACAGAGAGAAGAGCTAGAATGACCAACAGAGAGAAGAGCTAGAAATTACAGTTACGAGTTTCAGTCTACTTGATTGCCCATACAATCAAATCTTAGTTTCCATAACAAAATTGTTTCAGTCAAGGAAAGAATCTTCCCTTTGTGTGATTGCCAATCAATCAACATATTTTTCGTGACATAAATTGCAAGATAATCTTTACAAAGAAAGTCGACCAATATCTTCAATGGAGGGAATCCATAACAGATCACTAACTGAAAGGCAATGATATAAGATATCTCGATATGAACTTTCATTTCTTTTTTACGCCTCGTGCATGTCTTTTATTCATAACCATCTTTCCAATATGAATTTTACCTAATTAAACACAAACACTAGAGACATCAACAAGATACATAAATAGTTTTGTCAACTTCAAAACAAATAACGAGGTTTCCCGATTCTCTGACTTGGCCATCCACGAGACATCAGCACTTCTGAACTTTTCTCAAGCTACGAAAAATAAAAATTATGCGACTTGTTTCAAAGTTGATAGCAATAATTACCATTTACCACCATTATTGTGATGATCTCACCCCTTAAATAAGTTCACGATATACGCACGTTCCTTCAATGATAATGCTAATTGTTTATTTAATCTTATTGCTGACATCATTTTCCGGGGAAAAAATTAGAAACTCTTTGTATGACTGAATCTGAACAGAGGACGGACAAGAACCGCACGTACGAATTGAATTTAACTAAACTAATCTGGTGAGATGTTGGGTAGGTTTGGCTCCACCTGACCCTACATATGTTGTCTTCCATTTATATTTTGACTGGAAAATTATGAAAGAAATTTTAGGCCTATTGCACTTTTACTAATTTCATATTAAATATTTTAATTGTGCCAATTGAATAATAAAAAAAATTCACGTTTTGCCAATCAACGCTGACAATTTTTTTTTCTTTTCTTCTCATATCTTTCCTTTCTTTTCTTTTTACTATGGCCGGCGAGGGGCACTAGGCCCTCATCGGCTATCAAGTAAGGGTCATGACCCTCCGCCGGCCTCACCAAAATCTGGCCGACACTATCGCGGCCGCGGCTAGGGCGGCCTTGCCCAAAACCGAGCGAGGCTGGCCTCGCTTGTCGCCGCGATGGCCTCGCCCAACTCTGGGCGAGCTGGCCTCGCTAGCGACTGTGATGGCCTAAATACTCTCATTGGTCATAGTAAAAGAAATGTAAAGAAGGAAAAGATAATAAAAGAAAAAGGATTTTTTTTTTTAAATTTTATTAAAGATTCTCTGCATTTGCACCGACCCGGTTAGGTCGGCATTCACATCAGCGATTTCTAGCAAAATTAGTAGGATTGACTTAATTGGCAAAATTGAAATGTTAATAGTTAAATTGGCACCAATGCAGTATGTTCATGATTTTTTATTGGTAATTTTTCTTATTTTGACACTGTACACTAATGCAAAACTAACCTAAATTTTGGTTAACAAATCGAAGGGAAGAATTACGATTCGCAGCTCAGTAACCTCAAATTTTTGTTAATTAATTGAATTGCTCAAGTTTGACCACAAAATAATAATAATAATAATAATTGCTCGAGCGACAGGTTCATAGTTATTCATTATTCTGATGCAAGAGACTATTTCGCTCAGTAAATGTGGATGCTTCAGGAATTTCAGTATCTTCTTTTTGATGCGAGACAAATCTCATAAGTCTAAATTGGAACATTAAACGTGTTGAATGGTACGCGACCGTTGACCGTTAGAGTCGAAAAATGAATAATGGGTCAGATCAGGTATGTGTTAGTATTTGTCGTTATGTGTCGAATTAATGTTGGTATGTGTCGCCCGCCTACATATGGTGAGGTGACCGAAAATGGAATGAATAGTTAATAGCCGTCAACACTCCGGTCCACTTACGAAGTCGTCTGTACAGAATTCATTGACTCCAAAATCCGACTAATCAGTTTCGTATTATTAAGTTGCAAGCATGGATCCGTCGATAGTGCAACAAAACCAGGGAGATGATTAATCAGCCATAGTTCTTCTCTCGTTAATTTCCTTGTGAATCAGAAGCCAGTTTTAGTACTGCGGCAGCTCAACAACGTCCATGGAATCACACCTTCCAATTCTTCTGCTGACCTTCCGCTTCATTTCCCTTGTGTTGCAGAGAAGCTATGCGTTGGACTCCATTTCAGCTGGCCAGAACATCACAGATGGCCAAACGATAGTCTCCGCCGGCGGGAACTTTGAGCTAGGATTCTTCAGCCCCGGCAACAGCAAGAACCGGTATGTGGGCATGTGGTACAAGAAGATATCACCCAGGATGGTGGTTTGGGTTGCGAACCGAGAGAATCCCCTGAATGACTCTTCAGGAGTCCTGACGCTCAATTCCGGGGGCGTGCTGACTCTCCTGAACCGCACCGATGGGGCCGTTTGGTCCTCCAATGTGTCGAGATCCGCCCAGAATCCAATCGCGCAGCTTTTGGATTCAGCAAATTTTGTAGTAAAAGAAGGCAACGACAATGACTTGGATGATGCTATCTGGCAGAGTTTTGATCATCCTTCTAATTCATTCCTGGCTGGCATGAAGTTTGGTATAGACCGACAGAAAGGCCTGGACCGGTACTTCACCTCGTGGAAAAGTGCAGATGACCCCTCACCGGGTGATTTCACATATAGGCTCGATTCTTCGGGATATCCGCAGCTGATCTTATGGAACAGATCAGCAGTGCAGTTCAGGTTGGGACCTTGGAATGGCCTTCGGTTCAGCGGGGTCCCACAGATGAGGCCTAATCCGGTTTATAGCTATGGGTTCGTCTTCAACCAAAATGAAATCTACTACCACTTCAACATTCTGAACAGTTCCATAACGTCGATGTTGGTTTTAAAGGAGAATGGGATCGCTCAGCACTTCACTTGGATAGATCAGACACCCGGTTGGATACAGTATTCGCCCTCCCAAGCTGATGACTGCGACACTTATGCATTCTGCGGAGCGAATGGGATCTGTAACATGGCTAGCTCTCCAAAATGTGTGTGCTTGACAAGGTTCATGCCCGAAAACCCAGTCCGCTGGGGATTTGGGGACTGGTCAAATGGGTGTGTCCGGAGGACAGACCTGGATTGCCATGGAGGAGATAAGTTTCTGAAGCACACCGAAGTAAAATTGCCCGACACAAGGCTTTCGTGGTTCAACGAGAGCATGAACCTTCAAGAATGCGAGAGGACTTGCTTGAGAAACTGCTCGTGCACAGCTTATTCGAGCTTGGATATTACAGGGCAAGGAAGTGGATGCTTGCTTTGGTTCGGTGACCTGATGGATGTTAGACAGTTCACTGAGAACGGCCAGGATATTTATGTAAGGATGGCCGCATCAGAAGTCGGTACGTGTTCAAACATGAGTTACTTTCGACGTGATGACGGGAAGAGAACGAGCTTGAAATTAATTTTGTTAGTTTTTCTAACTTTTGTCTTTGGATTCATTGAGATGTACATCAAGGTGGCGGTTCGAGTGGGAATATTGGCACAAAGAAAAGAACAGGCATCATTGTCGGCACCGTGCTCTCCGTTTTGTTTCTCCTCGGGATTGCGGTTATTTACACGAAGTATAAGAGAGATGGTAAGGTCGTTTTTTAATCAGATAATTAGGCTTTCCAAGAAAAACGTTCAGCTTGATCCACAAGAGTCATTTTTTACTCTTGTTACCGCATGTTTTAAATGTTGCTGATTTGCAAAGTTTCATCAGATCATGTTTCCTTAAAAACTTGAATGAAACAAGTGGCCTTAAAACTATGGATGAACCAAATGCATGTTGCTGCTAATCTGTTCTGGAATTTTTATAGCTCAATTATGAGTTCTCTGTGGTTGATGAAAGTTACTCAATCTAATTTCAACTTGCAGGAAGGATCTATGCTTACTCCCGTCAAAGTGATAGCGAAGATCTAGAGTTACCCTTGTTTGACCTCACAGCCATAGCGACTGCAACGAATAACTTCTCCGATGACAACAAACTTGGAGAGGGAGGCTTTGGAGCTGTCTATAAGGTTTACTATTGTCAATATTCTGGAATCTAACTCCTCTTAATAAGGATAATAAATAAAAAGCTTTTACCTTTTAGGGTGTGCTGAAGAATGGCCAAGAAATTGCTGTGAAGAGGCTGTCGAAAAACTCCAGCCAGGGACAGGTCGAGTTCAAGAACGAAGTCATCTACATCGCCAAACTTCAACACCGAAACCTGGTCAAGATTCTTGGATGCTGCATTGAAGTAGATGAAATGATGTTGATCTATGAGTTCTTGCCCAACCGGAGCTTGGATTGCTTTATTTACAGTACGCTTCCCTCAAGTCCCTACATTTTCATTGCTTTTTGTCATAGAAAATGTAAGTAGCTTCCATTTCATAACTTATAAGCCTGTAATTCTGCAGACCAAGAGGAGGGTGTTTCACTGGATTGGCCTAAGCGCTTCGCTATCATCAACGGCATAGCTTTGGGGCTCCTATACCTTCACCGAGACTCGAGATTAAGAATAATTCATAGAGATCTGAAAGCTGAAAA
This sequence comes from Rhodomyrtus psidioides, assembly GCA_021437785.1. NCBI lineage: Eukaryota > Viridiplantae > Streptophyta > Magnoliopsida > Myrtales > Myrtaceae > Rhodomyrtus > Rhodomyrtus psidioides. Next base: position 10,876,011 of record JAILYB010000003.1, on the reverse strand, counting down.
CATCCTGCTCGACATCGAGATGAATGCAAAGATATCAGACTTTGGTTTAGCGAGGAGTTTCAGAGGTAATGAGAGCGAAGCAAGGACGAAGAGAGTGGTGGGAACATTGTGAGTTATCTTAACAAACGATCTCCACTGAATTTTGGTCCATTTGCTTCAAGAACTAATTATTCCTTTCAATGGCTTTTTTCATAGTGGTTACATGTCTCCAGAGTATGCCATCCACGGTTATTATTCGATAAAATCAGATGTGTTCAGTTTCGGCGTTTTAGTGCTCGAAATCATGAGCGGGAAAAGGAATCGAGGTTTCAATCATCCTGATAGACATTTAAGCCTTCTCGGATACGTAAGTAGTCAAAATTTATCAGATTTCTCTGTTTATATATCTTCAGTTGGTTTCTCGTCTTATTCTAGATGACTGACACAATCATGCAGGCCTGGACACTGTTCAGAGATCAAAAGTGGATGGAGCTTGTACATCCGTCTATCGCATCCACATTCAACCCCGCCGAAGTTTTACGATCCATCCATGTGGCTTTGTTGTGTGTCCAGAAGAATCCGCGGGATAGACCGGAGATGTCGTCCGTCGTTATGATGTTGGGCTGTGGGAGCACATTGCCTCAGCCTAAACAGCCTGGTTTTTTCGAGACGAGTGCGTCCGAAGCAAGTTCTTCAAGCTCGGCCAACGAAATGACGATTTCACTTACACACGCTCGGTGATATATGCATCTACAGTTACAATCTTGTATCTATTTGATCTTACGTGAATATGAGAAGATCATGTTGTTCGTATTGAGGGTCATCTCTTAATCTGGAACAGCAAGACGTTGCATGGACACATGGAAGATTGCACCTTCTGTTCCTCCAAATTTTGCTGGATTACGGTCAGAAAGGGAGAAGTTTGTACCATGTACTTCAATATCTTACTGTGCATACTCGCCTACTTAATGAAGTAAACCCGGTTTTTCGAAAGAATTCTTGATGTTTCTGAAAAATTTTGGTGGGACCACTTGCCAACTGTTCCAAAAGCTTAAGAATATTCAAACACTCCCTCTCACGCTTAGTCTGGTCTTTTGCCTAGTACTAAGCGTGGACAAATTCATTGGGGAGGCAAATAGAGGCAAATTTTGGTGGGACCACGCTTAATCTGGTCTTTTGCCTAGAAGCGTGGACAAATTCATTGGGAAGGCAAATAGAGGCAAATTTTGGTGGGACCACTTGCCAAGTGCCCCAAAAGGTTAAGCTGTTAGAAGAAGGCGTGATTTAATATTTATATATTCCAAAACTCCCCCTCACGCTTAATCTGGTCTTTTGCTTAGTACTAAGCGTGGACAAATTCATTGGGGAGGCAAATAGAGAAGGCGTGATTTAATATTTATATATTCCAACACTCCCCCTCACGCTTAATCTGGTCTTTTGCTTAGTACTAAGCGTGGACAAATTCATTGGGGAGGCAAATAGAGGCAAATAGGGGCCTGGAAAGATTTAAACTTAGGACCTCCTGCTCTGATACCATGAAAGATTTTGGTGGGACCACTTGCCAACTGCTCCAAAAGCTTAAGCTGTTAGAAGAATGCGTGGTTTAATATTTATATATTCCAACAATTTCAATGTCTGCTTCGGTTTGAATCGAAGAAGCTACGATCTAGTGAAAGGATAGCCACAACGACAAGCAAGATCAGTAGTTTGTTTGTAGTAAAACCTTCGCTCTGTCAAAGTCTGTACAGCGACATTTCTTCGATTCTATGATGCCAAAACAATCATGGCCTTCGAATGACGGCCTGCATCACGGCGACATCAACAAGCTCAGATGCAACTGAAACAGGAGAAAACGAAAAGGATTTGACTTCCCAAAAGGTGTTTAGAGCCATTTTTCCGGGCTCCAGAGGAACAGAGAAAGAACTGAAAGCTAACACAGGATAGAGATGTTGGAAAATACAAAGAGAAGTAGGATTTGGGTGGGAATGAGACTGGCTTTTACCTATTTTACTGTAAATTGAGCAATGGTAGAGATACAGATAATTCTTCTGGGGTAACGTTTGTGGAGTGGACAAGCAATTCTGAAGATATTAGACTTTGGTTCACCAAGATGCTTTTGATTAACTCACTAAAGTGCCTTTTCATGTAACGGCAAGCTTTGTTTCGGAACTGCAAAGTTAAGCATGCTCAGGTCAGAGCACTAACAAGATGGACAAGTGACCTCTTAGGAAAGTGTCCGTACATACGCCAAAGAACAAGACCGTGAGACACAATATGAAATATGCCAAAATGAACAACATCTCAATGAGTTAATCCAGGAATGTCACGCAATGAGACTAAGGGAGTTGTCCGAACATAGTGAGTCCTCCGCCAAAAAAATTCGAGTCATGCTTGAATTTGCTTCAAGAACTAATATTTCTGCTTGATTGCTCAACGTAGTGGATATACACATCCTTTTCATTAATCATTCTTAAGATTTCATATTGAAAGCTTACAGTTGTTGAACGATTCATGTTCTTTAATCATCATAAGAACCAGAGCCTCACGAGTTTGACTTTATTTATTTATGTTTGTAATCGTATTATTCATTTAGAAGCATACGACTTTTTTATTTTACTCTAATGTTAAATCACGTGTGTAAAAAGCTAAAAAAAACTAAAAAGTTGACTTTATGATATAGTTAGTTATTCTTAGTTTTTTTTAATAAACTATGGCATTCTATTAGTGGTTATTTAAGTTAGTGACCCTATTTAAGCATGCCGCAGAAAGAATTCAGTAGCCGAGTCTTGGTATCTCTCGTATTATTCTTTTCACCACGAACAATGCTCCGAGTGGAAGTACCAATTCAGTGCTAAACATATTGCACAGATTCCAACTCAATCCTAAACATTTTCAATTTTGCTAATGTAGTCCTAAACAATTGCACGGAATTTCAATGTAATCTTTTCGCCAATATGCAGTCCAAAATCGCTGACATGGTGCCTAGTCATCATCGGTCACTCTACATGGCACGCTGGGCGCGCATGGTAACACTTCTCAACCAGAAATCAACTTCTGACCAGAAGTTGATATCTCTACTTCTCCTCAAAAGCAGAAGTTGATTTTTCAACTCCTGCTCCAGATTGACTTCTGATCAGAGAAATTCGTTTTGTAACGGTTGAAAATTTCTACTTTTAAAACATTATTAACAAAATCTTCGGCAGTGGGCAAAGACGGCGGCGACGGCAAGCAGCTGTGGTGGACGACCGCCGGTGGTGGTTGCGACGGCGGCGGGTGGGCAGTGGTCGGCAGTGGTTGGTGGAGGCCGGTGTGGTTGAAGAAATGATTCTGAAGCCAAGAAGTAAAATTTTTTTTACTTCACAAAGTTTGCCAAAAACCCAATCAGAAGTTGAAAATCCTACCATAAATAAAAAATCCTACCATAAGTCAATTTTTTTACCAAACGGATTTCTCTACCATATTAACTTCTACCAGAGAAATGGAGAAGGAGAAGTGTTATCATACAGCCCTGATTTGGACGATTTTACTCGAAACGACATTTTATGAGGGCAATCACGTCAGCAATTTTCGGTGGCAGTTGGCTGAAATGAATCCGGCACAAAGGTTTGAGACTTCATTGGTAAAATTGAAAGTTTAGGATTGAATTGGCATATGTATGTACAGTAAGTTTGTGAATGATTTGCTAATAATCACAACGAAAGGAGCTATAGCTTAATTAGTATATATGTATTCTAACAGACCCACCTATCACAGACCGCTATTAAATCATTGGCTTCCACTGACCGTCCAACCATATCATTATTGTATCTAGTACTGTTGTGTAAACTAGATATTATGCGATTAGGTATAGCCCATTTTTTAAGAATCAATGACACATTGACCATAATAAGGTATTGGCATCTTAATCAAACAGTTGAAATTTTCAAATTCATTCCGTGGGCGGTGGAATTTGGGCTCCACCTTGCTATGTGACGGGATAACAATTCCGCTTGCAATATATCTTAGTTATTTTCAAGGTTCGTGAGCATTTCTTTGGGTATATTCTAGATTTTCAAAGAGTGGAATCCCACAACTAGTCTTATTGAACTCTTCCTCTCCTGCAACACTATAGTCTTCTAGAGTCGTTCAATTGTTTATTAGCTCATAAGGCCATTTGATAATTGATGCAGCAACTCGAATTATCCCCCACTTATAGCAAGAGAACACGGTTTCCATAAACTCATCGTCGAGACGGACTCTAAAATTGTCGCCGAGCTTGTTAATCTAGTTGGTCTGACTGATACCATGGGATCAACACTGCTTACAGATGTTAGAAGACTCATTGGGCTCTCTTTTTTATTTCAAAATTCGTCATATTTTTCAGGAATAGTCAATCGATCTGCTGATATGCTTGCTAATGTTGGCATAGCGAAACCGAACTATCCCATGTTTTGCTTTGTAATAAAGTTGAGATTGTAGACTTTAGACAGTAATTTCTTTAGTTTGCACTTTTATGTTTACCAAGAAAAAAAAAGATTTATACCCCATCTATACTAAATAATTAATTTTCTGGTGAGAACAGAATTTAGTAAGACCTTGGAGGTTTAGTTAAATTGTACTCGGGCATAGAACAATAAATCATTTTATCTGTGTCCATTTAGGTTTTTGGAAAGACATTATTAGTTGGACAATGACATAAATAGTTCAAGCGACTACTATTGACTTGCTACTTCATCTTGTTCTTCTTCTTGCAAAGAGAAGCAAGTTGCATGACCCGAAATTAAATCAGATTGAGTCGTAATCGACCACGTGTTCATTGGTGGAGATGGAACACAAAAATATTAGGATGCTATAATCCTATGATTAATTTTGTTAATCGCGCGCGAATCGTTCTAAGATGAGTCCACATCACTCTTTCTCTTGTTCTTGATCAAGTTGACTTTCAATCGATATAGCCCCTTATGTTTAACCCCGACCCGTTTCACATAAACTAATCTTAACGTCCCCCTCGCGGCCGCCTCGTGGATGAAATGTCACGCTCAGGTGGTCATGACAGTTTGCTCGACCATACATATGAAATATTAATTAGTCGAATCAAAAGGTCTGCGCATCTTATTTTTGTCAATGAATTGAACTCATTTGACTTCAAAATGTCACGTCATTCACACTTCTTTGATGTTTCGTCAAAAGAAGTGCACAAAATTATTATTTGGAAAGGCAATACTGTTCATTAGCGGAAGAAAGAAGCAAGGGCTCTTATTCTTGGCATTGACAAGAAGTATATCAATTTAAGTTTGTGGTGCAAACCTGGTTCAGAGCCTTGGATACCACCTAAGTGCTAAACCTGGTTCTTAGATCAGAAAAAAAAAAATCATAAGGCACGTTACATGAAACATGATCATTAAACTTTATGGTCATCTTAAAAAATCATGGAACCTTCCATTATTTGTATCCAATTTAATCAATCGATATTCTATATTTTCTTTCAATTATATTGCCCGCTAGAAAGTGTAATGTAAAAGCTCCCTTTATTGGTCTCTTAACATTTACTTTCAGTTTCATCGTGTCACTAAATCGTTGTCGAATCTTTACTCGAATTCCCCCCAACTTTTGCTTAATCCATATTTTTCACATAGTGAAGGGAGTTATAGGAAACAAGATTGAATGACTCAATTAGAGAAGAGTACGAGATTTATTAACACCAGTCTAGTAAATTGGTGTACTAACTGGTATATTACAAAACGACAACTTGAACAAGCAGGGAAAGTACCAAAAAAGGTCCTAAACCTATTGAATCGGTACCAATTTAATCATAAATCTTTTAATTGGACCAATTTATTCCTAAACATTTTTCCTTTGTGCCAATTTAATTCATTCAACCAATTTTAACCTAAAATCATTGACATTGAGGTTGACCGTCTTATGTGGCAAAACTGGTGCTTTTCTTTTCTTTTTTTTTCATTTTGGCCTGCAAGGGCCGCGCCATCACTGGTCCCGAACAAGGGTTGTCGACGGCCCTCAACTGCCAAAATGAGGAAAACAAGGTGAGAAATTAAACAAGTAAAGACAAAAAAAAATCTGGAAAAAGTATTAAAATTTATGAAATTTGTCCACAACAATACCAATTGTGCCATGTTGGACCTCTATATTGGAGATTTTCGATCAAAATTGGTATAATGAGCTAAATTGACACAAATGTAAAAGATTTATTAATAAATTTAGTGCAATAGATTTAGGAATTTTTTTGTGTACTATTCCCTAAATAAGTAGGTTGTGTGAACAACCCTTATAAGACTTTGTTAGAATGGAGTTGGAGAAAGGAAAGACCCTACGTGAACCTTGCTTTAACTTAAGTAACCTCATGAGATTGTTAGGTAGGATCATAGTTGTTAAGGCGACAAGGCGAGCAAAGGCCTCCAAAACGGCTAGGCGATTAGGCGCCCGCCTAGTCGTCCGCAAGGCGATAAGGCGACAATGAAGCTAAATTTATATATATATATATATATATATATATATATATATATATGTATGTATGTATGTATAATTGTATATTTTACATTTGTACTTCAAAATTTACATTCATGATTCAACAGAGCAAATATATGCATGAAAGATTATTAAAAATAAATAACTATCAAATATATTTAAGACATAATAATCATAAAATGAAGTAGGTAAATTATCAATGCAAATGAAAGAAAATTATCAACTTTCTTCATATAAAATTACCAACTTGTTTTGGGCAACAAATGTCATTCAAGTTTCTTATTAAAGTTTACTTGTTTGTCTTAATTAATTTATTAATTTTTAACTTACAATTTTTTTAACCTAGTTGAGAAGGTCTTCGGCACCGTTTGATAGCAAAGAGCAATTAGCAAATACAAGAGGAAAACCTAATGGGTTTGGATTTAACCTAATCTAGTGGGCTCAAAATAAAAGGGATTGGCCCTTTTGATCGTGGCCCACCGTCCATGTTGGCTCGAAATTTAAAAAAAAAAAAAAAAAAAAAAAACTGGGCCTTGTCAAGGCGCCCAAGGCGTCGCCTAGGCGCTCAAGGCGCCCAAGGCGACGCCTAGACAACCAAGGCGCCCGCCTTGAGGGCAACCAACAAGGCGACGGGACGCCTTGGCCATCAGAGGGCGCCTTGTCGCCTAGGCGTCGCCTAGGCGACGCCTTAACAACTATGGGTAGGATTGGGTCAACCTGACGTCACGCAGGCGGCCTTCCATTCATATTTCAACATGTGTACGCCGATGTGATGCTCACATTACGCTGGCAAAGTTGTTGATGGGGATTATATCTAAATCGAATTAGAACAATCACACAGGAAAAAAAAAAAAAAAAAGAAGAAGATGATGACACATGAGTTTACCCAAATTCACTCCAAAATAGGATTACGTTCTGCAAAGAGATTTCACTATATTATATTTATGTTTACACTATAGGCACTCGTTACAATGATTTCTCATATGAGCACAATATATAAGACCTAAAATGGGCCCAAAACCTAGACCTATCCGAATCCCTTTGTCCACACTCGTTACAATGATTTCACTATAATATTTAGGTTTACACTACAGCCACTTGTTACAATGATTTTCCTACCCCCGTCATTCCATGCGCAGAGGTGACATGTCGTTGGTATATACTTTAGTTTTTCTAACCTCACGTGGGTGTGTCCGGTATAAGAAACAAGAGTCCCGATGAAGTTTTCGCCAATTGCAACAGATGTGCGCTTAATTTATTAGAAATAGTGTTTTGTGCTGCAATTATTGGGTTAGGATCGATAATCCTGCAGATTGTTATCGCTAGTTTTGGCTATTCTGCGTAGGGTATTGAAGGACGGTAGAAAGTTTCACAAGTTCACGAGCGAACCCTGATCACTTGCGTTCCTCAACTTTTTAAAAAGCGATCTATTGGTTTCACTTTCTTAAGCGCATCTACATTTGGATGCCGACATGCGTTGCTTACAAACTTGGATAATTTACAAACCCTATTATTCCATCACCTTGGCTTGGATTCAGACCAAACAACATCGCATTCAGACCAAATAGCAAAGCATGTTCTTGCATCGACATAGAGTCAATATTTGTTTTTTGAAGGACTCTTGGTCTTGTTCATAATTCGTGATTTCTTTCTAACAAGAGCTGCAGATATGCCCTTCACCGGTATCTCTTTCCCCTTTATCTTCTTCTTTGCAGCGGCCATATATTGTTTCTTAGGAGATCGATGAGAGTGGTTGGTTGTTTGGAGAGGAACTTTTTGTGATGGACCTTGGCTCCATGAAGGTGGGTCTTCGTTGGCGCCTATTTTGGAGCTACCCTTTGTGTACTATGTTAATGTAGGAACTATACGTCGAGAAATTTGACTAACCTCTTCGATACACGACTGCGAGTCCTCAGCGAGTCTACAACTCGCGATTCACAAGCGGATAGCATTCATGTTTCACAACGTACGATCGTTTTTTTTCAAAGCAATGATGTATGCCTTTGATGTGATTTGTCTATTCTTGAGAGAGGAGAGGGTGAGAAGGAACATTAACATACGTTCGTCTGTACGTTTCTTTTCATTCGGTGTTCTCTTCTGTTATAGATACGAAGACTGCTGTTAGCTAAACGAAATTTTACCAAGCGATGCAAATGGATAGGACTGTGATCTGTTTGCATGAATGCCTGAAATTAATCAAATCAAAAGTCCGGACATCTTATGCTATTGAAAAAACATATTTCTGCCCGTTGATCAAATTGAACTGATTTTAGAGTGTCGGTGTCATTCACACTTCTTTGATGTTTTGTTTAAAAAAAAAAGTGCGCAAAATACTTATTTAAAAAAGAAAATAATGTTTATTGACAGAAGAAAAGAAGGAAGAGCTCCAATTCTTGGCATTTAAAACAATTTGCTTTTGAATGTGATGTGTACCAATTGAGGTGTGCAGAATAAACTTGGTTCGCAACCCCGGATATCACCTGACCTCTACACTTGATTGTAAGATTAAAAAACAAACAAACAAACCTCACAAGGCACGTCAAATCAATGATCATTAAATTATAGAGTTAATATCACGAAAAATTTCAAACTAGTATATATGTGACGAATTTACTCCAAATTAATTTTTTTAGCACAAAAAATCATAAATTGGTACACATATGATTAAATTTACCACTAATCAATTTTTTTTGCCACTAAAAACTTCAAACTAGTACACATGTAACAAATTTACCTTCCGTTAAATTGAGCCAATACCATAATAAATCTCAAACCGGTACACTTATGACAAATGTAGGATAAAAACTCCAAACTAGTACACTCGTCATTGTTGACACCTAAATTTTGATCAACTTTTTTTATTTATTTTTATTTTTATTTTTATTTCATAGAAAATCCATAAAAAGTTGAAAAAATTGAAAAATCAATTTTGGTGACCTTATCCAAGCTAAATGAACCATTTTGACCAAAAAAATAATTTTCATAATTTTCATTTTTTTTATATATATTTTCGAAAAATACAAAAAAAAAGAAAAAAAAAGAAAAAGAAAATCAAGAAAAATAATATTTGAGGTCACAAAGATATATAAAAATAGTCGGTATTTTTATTTTTATTTTATCTATTTTCTAACCTCATAAATAGTAAAATTCAGGTTTGATTTTAGGTGTTCTCTGATCACCATAAAATTGAATTTGACAAAAATATTAGTAATGATTAAAAGGAAAAGGAGGGAAACATCATCATTTAAAAGGAAAAGGGGGCTAATGATTTTGTCTTCTCTTTTTGTTATTTTATTTTATTTTTACTTTTTTTATTTTATTTTATTATTATTTTATTATTTTATTATTATAATATATATTTTTTTCTTTCTCTCTCTCTCTCCCCACTCCCTCTCTCCTTCCCGCTGCCTATTTATCTCCCCCCTCCTCCTCTTCCTCTTCCTCTTCCTCTTCTTCTTCTTCTTCTTCTTCTTCTTCTTCTTCTTCTTCTTCCTCTCTCCTCTCCCTTTCCCGAACCATCTCACTGTTCCGGTCATAACTCCGTCGTCCAATATCAGATCGAGGCGAAACCACCTCCAATAGAAAGCTTATCGTCTTATCTTTCCAGGGATATATTATAAGGCTCATTTGGCCCAGCCATTCGTCCGATGGAGCCGTTTGAATGAGCAAAGGTCGCTGCTGACCCTATAACGACCAGTTTCTGCCGCCGCCGTCGTCCTCCACGATCAGCCCTTCCGGCGACCTTTGCGCCTCCCTCTGACCATCACAGGTTAAGTTAAGATGTCCTTAACAATTTCCCATTGGTTTCGTGAATTTTCGAGGTCTGGTTAAATTATGGTGATTTTTTGAAAAACAGTCGACGAAAATCGAGCGAATTGAGGTATTGTGGTCATATCTCACTCATTTGGACTCATTTTAAGGTGAAATTTTCGGTGATGGCTTCCTAAGATGATAGGCTATGTTCTGGATTTTTAAGGTTGCTGAATATTTGCTGTGTATTTACTTTATGTCATAGCATTTCTATATTTCGCATAAAAGACCCAGAATCGGAAGGCCGAGCCTCCTGTTGGTGTCTAAATATTTGCTGCGTATTTACTTTATGTCATAGCATTTCTATATTTCGCATAAAAGACCCAGAATCGGAAGGCCGAGCCTCCTGTTGGTGTCTAAATATTTGCTGTGTATTTACTTTATGTCATAACATTTCTATATTTCGCATAAAAGACCCAGAATCGGAAGGCTAAGCCTCCTATTGGTGTCCAAGGTGTTTTATTTATTTATTTTCTGTAAATTATATTGTGCTACCCCAGAATCGGAAGGCCGAGCCTCCTGCTGGTGGTTTATACCCCCCACACATTGTTGCACGAGCACCGACGGACTCCGACGTCGTAAAATTCACCGGATCCCATCTCCTTTGCTTATGTTTATGTTGTATAATGACTTAATATCTTCTTTATTATTATTATTTTTTTTTTGCATTGTGTTGCGTCCTATAAAAACAAAAAAAATGCTAGATTGGATGGTTGCAGATGAGTCACGTGTCGTGATCCGATGATTTTCAGAATAAAAAAAATATTTTTAACATTAAAAGAAATAAATTTCGAATTTTACAACAATTAAAATGATTCGATTGTCACCGAGACGCCACGTGGCGAGTTAGGGACCGTTCAGTTGGGACTTATTTTTAGGAAATTTATAATAAAAAAAATCAAATAAAAAAAAATTCAAAAAAAGTGAATACTAAGGAAAAATTCAAAAAAAATTTGAGAAAAACCCCAGAAAATTCAATCAACTTAGGTACCGAAAGGGCGTCAACTCTAACAGTTGACGTAACTAAGTCCCCGAACCCATTTCTCTGGTTATCGTAGAATTGAATAGAAACTCCCGACTATTCAATAGGGTGGTCCAATCATACCCTCCAAAAAAATGATTGGTGGCGACTCCATGGCATGCACACTTAGCACATGTCACTAGACCACACTGAAGGTCGACTACGCATACCTCCGTTGCGATTTGGGTAACGGGCCTTGGGAGAGGCCTGCGTCCGACCAGACTGGACGGCCCATTAGCCCTCGAGAGCCCACGGCGAACCTCGAGAGGGTCGCGACAGACTGGCGACTCCGCTGGGGACTGGTTCTTAACCATTTAGTGGACTTGAGCCGATTAAAAAGTTGATTGGTTTTTCTGACATGTTTTATGTAGACGCTCTTCAAATTGAAGTATGTACTTTAACCCTTGAGGTGTTAAACGTTTTTGCAGATTGGAGAAATAAGGGGTGTAGTCCGTGATTAACATTGTTTTATGCAGGTTGGCGTAGGAATGTATGTTGTGTGGGTGATTTGAAGCGCTGATTGATAAACTGTTATGCATGACTTGCATTGTGATGATCACGACACCTGAACACACACAACCGCGCCTAAAACCCCGGGCGCCTCTATAAGCAAACAATAGAAGGAATTGAAAATGGAACCTCCGTGAGGAAAAACACGGGGTAATCCATTTTTAATTTCGCTCACTTCGAACTATGGATTGGGTGGGTCCCAATGCAACGATAGTTGTGCAATGGAACCTACCCTTTCTAGAACTCGAGGTGGGAGCCTTTAAGCCTCAGGAACCCCACCATTTAGGTGTCAAAACTTCACAAGTTTACATACGCATGATTGATGTGTTTGACATATCTTACCCCATTCAAAAGGTCTGTAAGTATCATTCCTTTCACCCTTTGAACTCAGTATAACTTTTTTCCATATGCTAACACGTCTTTCTACCCACCACAAGGGCAGGTAGCTTTAATCACGGAACCAAGAGTAACTCGTATTATAACTCGTCTCCGAGCCAGAATGGAGCAAGAGGAGTTGGGATCTCGCGTGAATAGTTTGGAAGGTCAGATGGCGTCAATGGCCACCATGCTAGCAGAAATGAAAGCCATGATGGTGGCTGCACAAGAAAGAAATCATGACCTCAGCCAGGATGCTCCGCCCGCACCCCCCAATGCTTCGAATGTGGCGCGAACTCAGGAAGAGAATGTGGCCGAGAATGTTAATCGAGTGTTAGCAGCTGATGCACTACCGAAGGCCGCGTCTGTAGTCATCGACCTAGAAAAAGACAAAAAGGAGAAACCCCCGGGCAAAATCGAAGAAGGCGCAAAGAGGCTAGCGAAGATAGAGGAATGCCTAAGCAGCCAAGGGTATGAGCTGGCTCGATTTGACAAGATATCACCATTTGCAAAAATTGAAGCGCCGTTAGACTATAAAGAACCCGATTTCGTCAGAAAATACAACGGGACGAGCTGCCCCCGAGCCCACTTAAAATATTACTTACGCAAAATGGCACTTTTTTCTGACTACGTTCCCTTGCTGATGAACACGTTTCAAGAGAGTCTGGCGGGTGCTGCTCTGGCTTGGTTCATCGAATTAGATTTGGAGGACTATGATGGATGGGAAGACCTAGCGGAGGACTTTTTACATCAATATAAGTTCAATACTGCTACAGCCCCTTCCAGAGAAGAATTGCTGAGAACCACTAAAGGGAGGAATGAGGCAATCCGTGCCTACGCTCAAAGATGGCGGGCCTTAGCAACACAAGTCAAACCGTCCATTCCAGAGGACGAGCTGGTCGACCTTTTCTTGAGAGCGTTGCCTTACGAGTATTTCGATAGGCTGAACACATCTGGTTGTCAAACATTTGTACACCTCATAAAAATCGCAGAAAGGCTGGAATGGGCGATGAGGGAAAGGAAAGCACCAGAAATCGCAACAAGACGCCAATATCCGGCCCGAAGGGAGAAGGAGGCTGAAGTTGATGTGGCCTTCGTACCAAACCCACCCAACCCTAAGCAGTTCTCCAATTCAAGTACGGTGCAAGGAAACTCGTCGATGTCGGTACAGAAACCATATGAACTAAGGAGGAAGTTGCCTCCCAAGCAGTTCACCCCCCTGCCAAGGTCGTTATCGAAATTACTTCCTATGTTGCTAGAGGAGCACTTAGTGGCTAAGGAGCCTCCAAGGCCGAATCCGGTGAAATTTAACGGGTACGATGAAAGCCAGTCATGTGTCTATCACATGGGAGAGAAGGGTCATAACGTAGACAATTGCATTGTTTTGAAGCACAAGGTGCAAGCCCTTATCGATAATTGCATCCTTGAATTCGACAAAACAGAGCCGAACGTGCAAAATAATCCACTTCCTGATCACCAAACCGTGGGGGTGATCTTCGACAACAAGTTCGACCGGTTCTTCTCCGAGGATTCCAAATGGTCGAAGGACGAGGGGATAGAAACGACATCGGAGGAACTTGATTTGACCAGCTTGTCTTTGGGAGATTTTGTCAAATCACTCGACGGCGACGCTCCTACCATGGAGTAAAGAGATATCTGTCTCTCTTCGACGCATCTAAATCCACATTAGGTGCCTCGGGCTTTTTCTTACGTGTTGTATTGTAATATAAGTATACTAAAAAAAAACCAAAAAAAAAACCAAAAAAAAAAACCAAAAAAAAATCATCAAAAATCAAAAATCAAAAAAAAGGGGGACGTATGGGAGCCACAAATCGGTCAATGACGAAAAAAAAAAAACTGAGACCTGATTTCCCACATGTCTCCTGGTTTGCAAAGTTTTGGGATGCGAGGATGCCCAATGATATGAGGGCTAGCTCCCATCCTACCCTTTCAATTTTTCTTAAGACGTCTCCCAAAGAAGTTTATCATTACATGAACTTTCTCTATTTTATAACCGTCTTTGTGACACTTCAAGCATGCCATTCCAAGCATACATAGCAGTTGTTAAATAACTCAGGTTCCCGAGGTGGAGCTTCCCTCCTAAATGGGGAATAAAACGATGCGGAGCCATCCATTCCAGCAACGATCAAAAGCAGGGGAATCAGATGGCAGTGCTTTCAAATGACGAAACAAGGAGTACCCCTTTTCATAACATAAGTCTGACTCAATGTTTTCAAGAGCGTTCTAATGGCTCAATTTGTGAACAAAATCTTTGAGAAAACCTGAAAAAGTTTCTCATCACCTGAAAATCTCTGTGAAAAGAATGCTTGAAAAAAAAAATCTTAAGTTTTATCAATACCTTCTTTGAATAGAATGAAAAGCACGAATTCATAGATGACCAGGATTGGCAAAACTCGTGGGAGCAAGTCTCTCCCTTTTCTCCGAGAAGCCCAGCCAGGGGCAAACTCTCATGATCCCCCCTAAAAGTGCAACAGACCAGGGTCATCAAATCCAGAGAGGACAAACAGCGAAACCGGCCTCACCGGGGCAAATTACTCGAAAAGCACGAAAAGACGAAACTTCGGAGGGAGTACCTCTTTTCAGAAATTCCAAATGAAGTCAGATAAAAACCCACGTCTATTTCTTCACATGTAGGTGCGTGGACTCCTTCAGATGGGATTAGAAATCTCCAACAAAAGCGGAAAGCGTTAAGACATGACTGGGGCATGCGAATCAATTTTGCCCTGGGCAAAGAAAGACGTTTCTTCTCTGGCAAAATCCGTAGACGCAATGACAGAGTTATCTGCATCAGAAATAAACCCCAGGATACAAACCTAGAGGCGGTAACTTTGTATCGTTCCAATTTGATCTCCATAAATCCCATGCTTAACAGGAAGTCGTTGGCGCCAAAAGCCACAAAAGAAAAGAACTCGCCAATGAGGAGGTGAATAAAATTATTAACCTTGGGAGTCAGCACTCCAAGGAAGGGTCTTTGATCAAGTGGAGGAACTATGAAGAGTGACGCTGGAATGCGCCCAAAAACACAAATGGATTTCCTCTGGGGCAAATCCTCGAGAATGATTCATCGCCAACCAAACGGAGGAATCGTGGCCACAATATAGATGGCCAATTTCTGTAAGCCGCGCGTTTGTGTTCAAATGAAAACACCAAGCAAGAACAAGGCGGTATCGTTCCAATTTGTCTTGAATTTTGGAACGCAAACTGACACTTATTGTTTGTTTTTGACAGGGGAGTCGCCTTGGAGACGAACAAGTTTTTACATCCCACGTACTACTTGTTAGGGTACATGACCGAGGGTAGGATGTATCGTTTCGATTTTCAAAAAAATTCGTGAATATACAATGATATGCTTCTCTTACATTTTCAGGGGTCTGCAGCCGCGACAGGTAGGTAAGTATCCCTTTCCCAGTTAGCTGGAGATAAAGAATGTTAAAATCCTTTCAGTCGTCATGAAAATTATCCAATGCATCGATGTTCATGATTTAAATCGGGAGGTTGCCCAAAGCATGAATAAAACATGCACGATACATCACAAGATCCCCTCAATGGATAAATTTTGGGAAAGAAGGGAGTGAATTTTTCCAAATATCATTATTTGTCAAATCATTCAAAAGGAAGTTTACTCAAAAGAGAGGCGAGCCTAATCCAAACATGTCCAACACACACTTGAGAGATGAGTGGAGTGGGCAGATAGCAAAATCTGGGTCTACGATGGTAGGGATCATTTGCAGCGATTACATGGGTTGGGACGACAGAGGCATTCGTTTCATATCCCCAAAAACTACAGGTGACCATTGATAAACCCCTTTGAACGGCGTTTTTCATTCTTAACCCTATCAAGAACCACCCCACATCGGGGCAAAATGGAGGTGAGTCCAGTAGCATCAGGAGAAAATGGTTAGAATTTTTTTTTTTTTTTTTTTTGCTCAGACTAACATTAATCTTTGTGTGTTGTTTATATGGTAATCCAAGTGCCATAGGATGATGAGAAGCATTCATTTCTCTATCCCACACACCATATCCTTTGCATAGCCAAGTTGAGCCTGCGAATTCATTTCATAAACCCATCGGTGATCATTGCAAGTTCCAAAACAAAGGCAAATCACTTCAGGAACGGAGAAGTTCAAGACTTAGGGTTTACGAAGAAACTACTAAGTTGATACTCAAGCGTGCTAAGAGCCAAGTCATATATCTAGCACAATTGCCAAGCATCCCACTTGCGACAAGGGATTAAAGAAATCCCCAGCATAAAAAAAAAAAGCAAAGTGCCTGGTAAAAGCGAGGCCGATGCTCGGGTGAACAATTTGATCGATCCCTAAAGAAACCTGGTAGGGAAAAGAAGAGGGAAAAACCCCTAATGGAGTCAGATCAAGAAGACTGCTCCCCAAATGATGTCAGCCGTGAAGCAAAAACACAAAAAGAGTTGTCAACCTCTTAATACCACAAGAGACGCTCTCTAAAGAGTTTGTACACACCTCAAAAACGGTTGCACGTCTCAAAAATTGAAGATACAGAATGGAAAAGACAGGTGACAAGTTTGCAATGATCACCAAGGTCAATTCCCTCATAAATTCTGGGCCAAAAACAAGCTTTTTTTTTCGGTCCCCAATCCTACCAACATCATAACCCTGAAACAGCCTTCTCTGACTAAGACACTTGGGTTAACATATAGCTTAGCTCGAAGAGGTACGAGCAAGACTATTTCTTTCTCATTTTGCAGGGTTCTTGACTTGTAAACCCGAAGCAGATGGTGAAAACTTTCGTTCAATGGCTTTGACTCAAAAATGAGTCCCCCTTGAAAACCAATACCAAGCCCAACATTACGGTCCCGTGGAAGACCTCCCGACCGATCAAAATGTATGCGTTGCGAATGAGCCTAAAACCTAGGCACAGGTTAATAGGGAATTGAGTGCATCCCCTATAAAAATCATTACCTCAAAACAGGTGAGATAGCCTCCTTGTCGAGAAATATTCCAATTGATGTTTTGAACAATCTCTTTTTGAAATTTTTCAAACTGTTGATCCAGATTTTCCATGCAAGGAATTTGTGATCACATCTGCATGTTGCAAGAATGCTTTGGACAGCCTCCGGCATCAAAATGCACATTTCATGATTAAAACTTAAATCATACGGTTTTGTCAGATGGACAACCGTCGTCTTCCCAAAGATTGCTAACGTTTTCTTGGTGAAGAAAAATTTTTCAGGCTCGAACTTCTGCAGGATCCATTAGAGACGCCAATCTCCCAGAAGAAGGCCTCGCTCTGAAGAGAAGAACGTACAAATCTATTTTTCTGCAGTATACCTGGAGAACCCAGCTCCCAGAAAAGTCACTTCCCGCATCATCAGCGTACCAGTGAAATTTTTGCCAAAATAAAATCTTTCACTGCTTCAAAACTGAATTCCCGACAAACTTCGGGATCTCTAAAAAAGGGGGGAAGAAAAACCCTTTTAAAAGAAACAGTCTCATCGGACGTAGAGAACCCTCGTCATGAGACCCCTTTTCAAAAATCAGGCAGTCTCATCGGACGTGGAGAACCCTCGTCATGAGACCCCTTCTAAAAAAAAAAAAATCAAGCAGTCCCAGCAGACGTGGAAAACCCTCGTCCTAGGACCTCTTTTCAAAAATCAAGCAGTCCTAACTTGACGTGGAGAACCCTCGTCCTAGGACCCCTTTTCAAAGCAAAACTATGGTAGATACCGCCTGAAGGGTCAACTCATGGTAGAAACCGCCTGAAGGGTCAACACAAGGTAGATACCGCCTGAAGGGTCAAAATGAGGGTAGATACCGCCTGAAGGGTCAACACAAGGTAGAAACCGCCTGAAGGGTCAAAATAATGGTAGAAACCGCCTGAAGGGTCAATCAAAGGTAGAAACCGCCTGAAGGGTCAATCCAATAGTGAAAATCACTTAAATGGTCAACTCAATGGTCCAATCCACCATACGGATCAAAATCATTGGCAAATCTCAAATGGGACGCGTCTTCCTTAGATTCCTATCAGTTAGGAATCCCATTATGGTTTGACCTACCATACGGGTCAGAGCTTAACCTCTCTAGGATACTCTAGTAACGAGTTCCTAGAAATTCTCTTGAATCCATCAAACACCGCGAAAATCGTACAAACATCGAACAGGTAAGTGGCAGGTATGTCTCTCTATTATCTCACTCTCTCATGTCAAATGAATGTTTCCCCCTTCAAGAAAGAGCATACATGGACAAGCATGAAAATTGGATGTCATGACTCCTTTTCCTTTAGTTTCCCGAGTCGAGTCGATCAGGACTCAGGTGTCACCTTATCTTTGAGAGAAACCTCTAACGAGATTCCTCTCAAAGAGGGGCAGCTGTTGACACCTAAATTTTGATCAACTTTTTTTATTTATTTTTATTTTTATTTTTATTTCATAGAAAATCCATAAAAAGTTGAAAAAATTGAAAAATCAATTTTGGTGACCTTAGCCAAGCTAAATGAACCATTTTGACCAAAAAAATAATTTTCATAATTTTCATTTTTTTTATATATATTTTCGAAAAATACAAAAAAAAAGAAAAAAAAGAAAAAGAAAATCAAGAAAAATAATATTTGAGGTCACAAAGATATATAAAAATAGTCGGTATTTTTATTTTTATTTTATCTATTTTCTAACCTCATAAATAGTAAAATTCAGGTTTGATTTTAGGTGTTCTCTGATCACCATAAAATTGAATTTGACAAAAATATTAGTAATGATTAAAAGGAAAAGGAGGGAAACATCATCATTTAAAAGGAAAAGGGGGCTAATGATTTTGTCTTCTCTTTTTGTTATTTTATTTTATTTTTACTTTTTTTATTTTATTTTATTATTATTTTATTATTTTATTATTATAATATATATTTTTTTCTTTCTCTCTCTCTCTCTCTCTCTCCCTACTCCCTCTCTCCTTCCCGCTGCCTATTTATCTCCCCCCTCCTCCTCTTCCTCTTCCTCTTCCTCTTCTTCTTCTTCTTCTTCTTCTTCTTCTTCTTCTTCTTCTTCCTCTCTCCTCTCCCTTTCCCGAACCATCTCACTGTTCCGGTCATAACTCCGTCGTCCAATATCAGATCGAGGCGAAACCACCTCCAATAGAAAGCTTATCGTCTTATCTTTCCAGGGATATATTATAAGGCTCATTTGGCCCAGCCATTCGTCCGATGGAGCCGTTTGAATGAGCAAAGGTCGCTGCTGACCCTGTAACGACCAGTTTCTGCCGCCGCCGTCGTCCTCCACGATCAGCCCTTCCGGCGACCTTTGCGCCTCCCTCTGACCATCACAGGTTAAGTTAAGATGTCCTTAACAATTTCCCGTTGGTTTCGTGAATTTTCGAGGTCTGGTTAAATTATGGTGATTTTTTGAAAAACAGTCGACGAAAATCGAGCGAATTGAGGTATTGTGGTCATATCTCACTCATTTGGACTCCTTTTAAGGTGAAATTTTCGGTGATGGCTTCCTAAGATGATAGGCTATGTTCTGGATTTTTAAGGTTGCTGAATATTTGCTGTGTATTTACTTTATGTCATAGCATTTCTATATTTTGCATAAAAGACCCAGAATCGGAAGGCCGAGCCTCCTGTTGGTGTCTAAATATTTGCTGCGTATTTACTTTATGTCATAGCATTTCTATATTTCGCATAAAAGACCCAGAATCGGAAGGCCGAGCCTCCTGTTGGTGTCTAAATATTTGCTGTGTATTTACTTTATGTCATAACATTTCTATATTTCGCATAAAAGACCCAGAATCGGAAGGCTAAGCCTCCTATTGGTGTCCAAGGTGTTTTATTTATTTATTTTCTGTAAATTATATTGTGCTACCCCAGAATCGGAAGGCCGAGCCTCCTGCTGGTGGTTTATACCCCCCACACATTGTTGCACGAGCACCGACGGACTCCGACGTCGTAAAATTCACCGGATCCCATCTCCTTTGCTTATGTTTATGTTGTATAATGACTTAATATCTTCTTTATTATTATTATTATTTTTTTTGCATTGTGTTGCGTCCTATAAAAACAAAAAAAATGCTAGATTGGATGGTTGCAGATGAGCCACGTGTCGTGATCCGATGATTTTCAGAATAAAAAAAATATTTTTAACATTAAAAGAAATAAATTTCGAATTTTACAACAATTAAAATGATTCGATTGTCACAGAGACGCCACGTGGCGAGTTAGGGACCGTTCAGTTGGGACTTATTTTTAGGAAATTTATAATAAAAAAAATCAAATAAAAAAAAAATCAAAAAAAGTGAATACTAAGGAAAAATTCAAAAAAAATTTGAGAAAAACCCCAGAAAATTCAATCAACTTAGGTACCGAAAGGGCGTCAACTCTAACAGTTGACGTAACTAAGTCCCCGAACCCATTTCTCTGGTTATCGTAGAATTGAATAGAAACTCCCGACTATTCAATAGGGTGGTCCAATCATACCCTCCAAAAAAATGATTGGTGGCGACTCCATGGCATGCACACTTAGCACATGTCACTAGACCACACTGAAGGTCGACTACGCATACCTCCGTTGCGATTTGGGTAACGGGCCTTGGGAGAGGCATGCGTCCGACCAGACTGGACGGCCCATTAGCCCTCGAGAGCCCACGGCGAACCTCGAGAGGGTCGCGACAGTCATCTGTCACGTGTCATCAAATTCAACAATTTAACGGTAAAATTTAATTGAAACTAATGAAGGATAAATTTATTATAGGTGTATTATTTTTAGGATTTTTTGTGATATTAATCCTAAACTTTAGCCAATTTAAAAAGATCATTCGACCTTCATTTTTGTTTTGTCAATCCGATCATCTATTTTACACTTTTACTTTCGATTAGATGGATCAACAACCCCCACTAAAATTTGTTGTTTATAACTCGCTTCCTTGATCTCTTAGGGCGCGCATGGCAATACTTCGGCTTCAAAAATCGACTTTTAGTTAGAAGTTGATTTTTCTATTTCTGCTTTAGAAGTTGATTTCTTATCAGAGAAAGACGTTTGATAACAGGACAAAAAATTTCTTATGGAATAGAAATTTATTTAGTAACGGTTGAAAATTTCTACTTCTAGAACATTATTAACACAAAATATTTTACAGAAAACTATTGATCCTAACCTAAAATGCATGTTATTCAAGAAAATTTAAATGCAAATACTAACAAATTTACGTATAATTCGTCATTTAATTATTTATACAAAAAATCAAACCAAGTTATGGAAAAATTGTAATAATGAATACGATAGCCGAGCTCATATATCCACGCTAAAAGCACGGGTAGCTCATTTCTTTGGGTAATTTCTAGATTTTCAAAGAGTGGAATCCCGTAACAAGTCTTATTGAACTCTTCTCTCCTTCAACACTATAGTCTTCTAGAGTCATTCAATTTATGAGCTTATAAAACCATTCGATAATAGATATATTAACTCGTATTATGCCCCATTTATAGCTAAAGAACATGATTACCATAAACTTATCATTGAGACAGACTCCAAAGTTATCACCGAACTTGTTAATCAGGTTAATATAGCTGATGTCACAGTATCAACACTACTTAAATATATTAGAAGACTCACGGGTTCTATTTTTCAGTTAAAAATTCGTCATATTTTTCGGGAAGTCAATCCATCTACTGATATGCTCGCCAATATTGGCATAGCGAAACGATTGGATACTACGTTCTACTTGTAGCCTCCTAAGGAACTATTTCATATTTTGTTTAGTGATAAAGTTTGGATTGTAGACCAAGAAAAAAAAAGAATCATACCCATTTATACTGAATAATTGATTTTCCGGTTAAGAACAGAATTTAGTAAGACCTTGGAGGTTTAATTAAATTATACTCGGGCGTAGAACAATAAATCATTTTATTTGTGTCCATTTAGGTTTTTGGAAAGACATTATTGGTTGGACAATAACATAAATAGTTCAAGCGAGTATCGACTTTCTATCTTCTTCTTCTTCTTGCAACGAGAAGCAAGTTGCATGAACTGAAATTAACGCAGATTAAGTCGCAAGGTGACCACGTGCTCATTGGTGGAAATGCAAAACAAAAATATTAGGATGTTATAATCCTATGTTTAATTTTGCTAATCACGGAACGTTCTAAGATAAGTCCACATTATTCTTTCTCTTGCTCTTGATCGAGTTGATTTTAAATCGATATAGCCCCGTATGTTTAGCCCCGACCCATTTCACATAAAATAATCTTAATGCCCCCCTCGTGGTGGCCGCCTCGTGGATGAAATGTCACGCTCAGGTGGACACGACAGTTTGCTCGTTTACACTTATGAAATACTTAGTCGAATCAAATGGTCCGCGTGTCTTATTTTTGCCAATGAATTGAACTCATTTGACTTAGAAATGTCAAGTCATTCACACTTGTTTGATGTTTCGTCAAAAGAAGTGCACGCACTCATTATTTGGAAAAGGACATAACTTTTTTTTTTTATGACCGAGGATCCGCCAGCTTACGCCAGCGCCTATATTCTTGGCATTGACAAGAAGTATATCGATTGAGATTTGTAGTGCGAACCTGGTTCAGTGCCTTGGATACCACCTAAGAGTTAAACCTGGTTCTTAGATTTAAAAAAAAAAAATCATAAGCCACGTTACATGAAACATGATCATTAAACTATATGGTCATCTTAAAAAATCATGCAACCTTCAATTATTTTTATTCAATTCAATCAATCAATCAATCAATATTCTATATTTGCTTTCAATTATAACGCCCGCTGGAAAGTGTAATATAAAAACTCTCTTATCGATCTCTTAACATTTACTTTCAATTTCATCGTATCACTAAATCATTGTTGAATCTTCCTCAAGTACTCCCCAACTAATGCTCCATCCATATTTTTCACATAGAGAAGGGAGCTATAGGAAAGAAGACTGAGTGACTCAATTAGAAAAGAGTACTAGATTTATTAGAATCAGTCTAGTAAATTGGTATACTAATTGGCCTATTACAAGACGACAACTTGAATAAGTGAGGAAAGTATAAAAAAAAAGTCATAAACCTACTAAATCGGCATCCATTTAGTCATAAATCTTTCAATTGAATCAATTTATTCCTAAACATTTTTCCTTTGTGCCAATTCAATTCATTCGACCGATTTTAGCCTGAAATCGTTGACATTGAGTCCAACTATTTAATGTGGCACGACTGGTACTTTTCTTTTCTTTTTTTCATTTTGACCGGTGAGGGTTGCGGCCATCACTGTCCCTGGACAAGGGTTGTCGACAACCCTTAGTGCCCAAAATAAGCAAAAAAATAAAAATAAAAGAAGAAAGAAAACAAAAAAGGAAAAAATATCTATAAAAAATATCAAATATTTGTAAAACTTGTCCACATCAATGCCGGTTATACCACGTGAGACGGCTGACCTCCATGTTAGAGATTTTTGGTTCAAATTGGCGTGATGAACTGAATTAGGTCAAATACAAAAAGTTTAGGGCTTAATTTAATGCAATAGACGTAGGATTTTTATTTTTATTTTTTGCACTATCCCCTAAATAAGTATGTCGTGTGGACAACCCTCATAAGACTTCGCCAAAATATAGTTTGCATATCGATTTCCCAAATTAGTCTTAATATACACGCCATGATCCTTGACATATTAAACAAGAAAACTGTGCAACCTGTCTGAAAGTCGCAAGGGCAATAATTACAAACGCAATTGTCGCACTGGCCTTACCCCCTTAACTACCCCCTTAATCAAGTTCATGATGTTTGCACGTTCCTTCGACGATGCTGCCAATTTCCTTTTTCAATCTTATTGCTGACGTCATTGTCGCCGAATTCTTGGAAATTCTATGTTTACAATGAAGTTGGAGGAAGGAAAGACCAGATGTGAACCTTAATTTAGCTTAAGTAACCTCATGAGATTGTCTGTCAGGTAGGTTTGGTTCAACATCACACTGCACTAGCAAAATAAATAAATAAATGAACATGATGCTAGCCTAACCGTTCACTGTCAAATGACAGTGGACGGTGGTGTGGATTGTTAGAGTTTTCCTAAGTGTGGGCTTATATTAATTGAGATTATAATTACCATTATACGGTATTAATTTACCGTTAACGGGGTTGGTCTAATAAAGTGAGATATAAGGATTCTTAATTAGCCTAATATGGACCTGGCTGGTGTGGGCCGAGTTCGGCCCGGCCTGTGATGATAGGGCCCTGCCAAAGAACTCTATAAATAGGCTAAGGCAACCCCCCTCTAACCCTAATTACTCCATAATTCCACACACCCAACTTCCTTGAGAAGTTGCTTCACTAAGGAGGTTGTTTCCTCCTATAAAGTCAAGTGAAGGTGAGGGAGGTGGTATCATCGACGCCAGGATTCCGGAGGGTTATAGAGGTGACGCGCCTAAGCCGAGGAATCGCCGGAGTTCCGCCTAAAGACCGGCGAATCCAAAACAGGTACACAAGCTCGTCTCTTTCACTGTACGGCATCCGATTCTCTGCTATGGTGATCCGGGGAGTGCCGTGGTAAAGTTTCTCACGGCCAACATGTGGTATCAGAGCCGCCATAGCGAAGATCGGGACCGTACTGTGTTTGCCTGTTTTCGGAAAATTTTACGGATGAAAATGATTTTTGATCATATATTTGGAACGGGCTCGTCGAGACGAGCATTTTGATGGGTAGATCGTCGCCGGAGGAGGCCGGGAGAGGCCGCACGCGCCACCACGCGCCACCACGATGGCTGCGCGTGGTAGTCCACGCGCGCACGCGCTGGCACTCGCCCAGTGCGGGCCGCGTCCGCGCATGCCACGTGGCGCACTCTGATTGCGCCACGTGGACGCGGTTACGGTTTAGGGTCAAACCCGACCCGAATTGATCGGGTCGACCCGTTGCCTGACCCGCTTTGTCCGGGTCAACCCGACCCGACCCTGACCCGACTTCGACCCGACTCCGACCCGAGTTGACCGTTGACCGGTCCGACCAGTCAACGGTTGGACCGGATGAACAGTTGGACCGGTCGCCGGTCGGACCGGTCATTGGACCGGTGAGCACGCCCCGCACGTGAGGAGCACGTGCGACGCGTGAGCCCCACGCGCCGAGGCTTTGGCCGGCGCGTGAGGGCGCGTGGATGCTCCGTTGGGGGTGATCTTGGTACCGGCGTGCTCGTATGGAAATTCCCTACACTGTGGTATATTTATTTGACATGTTTGAAGCTTTTAAAAATAGAAAAATACATAAAGACCCTTATGTACGTATGTTTTTAGGGGTATTTTGAGCATTTTTCATGTATTTCTATATGGTTTCGGAAATACCATGATAAGCTTACATGTATATGACCACATACAGGATGTGTAGAGTTTTAGCATGTATAAAGTTCCACATGCATCAATGTATACAGCAATGTTATTGGCATCGCCTATGATTTCAGAATAAAGTGCCCTATAGTGAAATTTGAAATCATTTGGATATGGTAAATGTGAGACATAAAGCTTATATCCCTGGTATGAGAGAGTTTCAAGGATTCAGTCAGGTAGTGACCGCCAAAGTGGCACACTTGGTTGGGTTTGAGAAATATCAGTCTCGTATTGTGGAAGGATGTCTCCTGTTTTGATGCATGGTCATACTCCCAAAGGAGGTGATTGTGTATTGATCATGGAGGGATACATGTATAGCATATGGTTGGGGATTGATCGATTCTAGTGAGTCATACACCCAAAGGTGGTGATTTACGAAGATTGAAATAGATTCTCATGGCCGCTATCATGTGGAGTGTTTGCAACTGCATGTCACATCTTCTGCCCAAAGGTGATTTTATGATGATGTATGCAGCTCTCTGGATGTGTACTCAAACAGTTTTTAAAGTTACACAATATTGGTTCATGAGGTATCACATGTGCAGCATAAAGTTTGAGAAGTAACTGATCCTAGTGGTTCATCCACCCAAAGGTGGTGATTCATAAAGATTGGATTTATTCTCTTTATAGGCTGTCACATATAAAGTGCACATTATCTATTCTGCCCAAAGGTGATTACATGATGGTGGATCTGATCCTCAAGATGTGTACTTTTAAGGATCAAGTTACACAGTACTCACATGGTGCCATTATTATACATTGCTTTTTAAAGTAGTCACCTTCCCAGTAAACGGTAACTCCATTAAGATTGAGGTTCATACTGGTTCAGACTTTGTGAAATAGCTGGAGGATATTAAGTTTTGTAATAAGGCTTGGTCATCTAAGTGTAGGCATGTAGGTGATGATTCTTTGGTTTTGATTCACGAATCTAATCTAGCAGAAGTCTCATCCAGTTTATGGAGACTTTATAAAGGTGTAACCAATTATATTGTGTTCACAGTACAAGGATTCATGATCACAAGAAACCAAATCAAGATGAATCAATAGCTCACATCAGGAAACAACAATAAAGTTGACATTAAATTCGTGGGAGATGTGTCATTTTAATTCCATTCTCTGGTTTTGATTTGACATTAAGGAATGCATTTTTTGTATCTACCTTTAGACGGAACTTGATTTCCGTATCATATTTGGACGTGAGCAGCTACTCTTTTTAACTGAAAGAACAACGGAATTTCTGTGTTCTCAAGTCGAATAAGGATGAGTGCTGCAATGTGTCAAATGAATTAGATTATGCTTAACTCCCGATGATATCTACATCACTTATACAGTGAAAGGTTGTTTTCCAAGAAATTTCCAGTTAAAGAACAGTTTTACGCATTGTGGCATAAAGATCTGGCCACTTATCTAGGGAAAGAGTGGGAGGCTGATAAAGCTTAACATCCTAACTACTCTTAAATGTGACCTGGAGAATTGCGTAAACTGATGTGGAAATAAGATGACCGAGATAAAGAAGAAATATTATAGTCCAAAGTTTCGACCTTTTGGAGGTCATACAGTTTTGTGTCAATGGACCTATATGACAACTCTGTGTTGAAAATTTTATTTCAACATATTTACTAACGACTGTTCCCCATATGGTTATATGTACTTGATTAAGGAAAAGTCTGACTCTCTTGACGAGTTCAAGGTCTTTAGGCTGAAGTCAAGGAATAGTTGGGAAAAGTCATAAAGATTGTCAGATCAGACCAATATGGTGAGTATTATGGTGTACATGACTGTTGACACCTGATTTTTGATCAGTCTTTCATAGTTTATTTTTAAAAAATTCATAAAAAAATATATAAAAAGTTAAAAAAATTAAAAAATCATCTTTGGTAGCCTTGACCAAGCTAAAGGAACCATTTTTGATAAAAAAAAATAATTTTTCATATTTTTTAATATTTTTTAATATTTTCCAAAAATAGAAAAATACATGAAAAATGAAGAAAAATAGCGTTCGATGTCGTAAAAATATAGAAAAATAGTCAATATTTTTATTTTAATTTCTTTTACATTTTGAACTCATAAATAGTCAAAATTTAAGTTCAATTGCATGTGTTTCTTCACTACGCATAGAGTTGAATTTGGCAAAAAAATGTCATTCGAGTATTTTAATTTGTAAATTTCTACATCTTTTTTAGTCTTGACGTCCAATTAGATCGACCACCATCTACAATAAATGCCCCTTGCTGAATATTTTCGTTTTTGTTTCACATGATTTCATGGTGTAAAACGCCGAGTGGATCCCCAAATATAATCGGGTCGGCATGAGCTCGATAGCTTGTCCAAGACCAAACCAGGGCACGGCGAACCCCATGTGAGTACTCTCGAACTCCTTCGATGCTTCCTAATGCTTTTCTTAGGTTAGATCGTGTGTAGAATGACTAGGACAGCTAAATCATTCTTGAGCTGTGATTGATAAATAGGACCTTACTAGGAATGCCATGTGATTTATTTGCATATCTAGATTCCTTGAGTTGGGCATTTTATTACTGATTGTGATTGCTAGGATAATCACTCTTATCTACATGAATTTCTAGATTTAGGGTTCATACCTTACTCATCCGCATGAATTTCAGGCTAGAAAATTCAGTCAACTTAGGTACCGAAAGGGCGTCAACTCTGACAGTTGGTGTAACTAAGTCCCCGAAACCATTTCTCTGGTTCTCGCAGAATTGAATATAAACTCCCAACTATTCGATTGGGTGGTCCAATCATACCCTAAAAAAATGATTGGTGGCGACTCCATGGCATGCACACTTAGCACATGTCACTAGACCACACTGAAAGTCGATCACGCATACCTCCGTTGCGATTTGGGTAATGGGCCTTGGGAGAGGCCCGCGTCCGACCAGACAAGACGGCCCATTAGCCCTCGAGAGCTCGACAACCTCAAGAGGGTCGCGACAGACTGGCGACTCCGCTGGGGACTGGTTCTTAACCATTTAGTGGACTTGAGCCGATTAAAAAGTTGATTGATTCTTCTAACCTAATTTTATGCAGATGCTCTCGAAAGTGAGGTGTATATGCTAACGAATGTGTTAGATGTTTTTGTAGACGGGAGAAATAAGGGGTGAAGTGCTTGTTAACTATGTTTTATGCAGGCAGGAGTTTTGGATGTATGATTGTGTGGATGTTTATATTGAAGCGGTGATTGTTAAATAAAATGCATGTCTTTTGCTTTAGCACGACACAATGAATACACACAATTGCGCCTAAAACCCCAGGCGCCCTCTTTAGGAACACAATAGAAGGAATTGAAAATGGAATCTCCGTGAGGAAAAACATGGGGTAATCCACTTTTCAATTCCGCTCACTTCGAACTATGGATTGAGTCCCAATGCAACGATAGTTGTGCAATGGAATCGGCTCTTCCCAGAATTCGAGGTGAGAACCTTGGCTTTAGGTACCAAGCCCTATCTTTTGATTTTTAGGAGTTTTCCCTCACTTGTCTCATGCGTTTGTCTATGGAAGGTTAGTATACCTAACACTGCTAAAAATACAGAGAAGCTTGATTTTCTCTTAAGTTTGGTTGGTAAGACTTTTCTATCCCTCGAACTTGTTACAGCTCTTAATCATTATATTCATTGCATAATTCCAGTGATTGGATTAAATGCCATTTTGAGGATAGATATGTGTGTTTTCCTCCCAATGTTCTTGATGAAAGATGAAGATGATGTCATCCCATTACGAGCGCCAAATGGACAAGAAGAGCTTGCTATGGACATCATTGAGGTATCATCTAATGAAGATGACGATTTGGAATAGGTGATCCTGAAGTCACGTCTCAAAGATCGAAACTGGGGCATCTCTAAGTATTAAGATCACATTCCTTTGTTTTAATTTTCATTTCTAGCCTTCTTGTATAGGATTTATTTTGCTGAGATCCTCTCTATCTGATCCCTTATATTGATTGTATTAGGAATCTATTTGTGTTTATATACATTCAGATTGAAATTTGTTGTATTTCTATTGACTTGTCATTGGAATGTGATAGTGGCATTTCTTCTAATCACTCGAATACTCCAAAATCAATTTTATAATTCCTTTGGATGAAATTGAAATTGGAAGTCTTATACAACCTTTTAGCCGTATAGGGCAATACAATCCCAATTTCGCCAGAAGGAACTATAAACTTGAATTGGTTCATGCATGTTTTGCATCATTGGTAATCCACAATAATTGATCAAGAGTATTCGTGTTTTTCAAATTTAATGAAAAGATAGATATCCAAATTACTCTCGTTCTTAGCAAACGGCTTTAATTTGGATACCGTATCTTCAATTGAATTTAAAACACATCGTAATTGTGTACTTTTGAACATTCCATTGATTTTCTTGGAATTGATCAAATGCGATTATCGTGAATTACATTCCTTTCAATGATATGCTTTCCTTTGAGGAATATTGATAAAAGCTTTTGCACAAGGCCAAAACCCTTGTAAAAGTTCTTATCCCTATTAATCACAAGTAAGCATAAAATTGAAAGGATTTATGCTTTATTTTTCAAATTCTTTCTTCTGATTCTGCCTTTTCATTTGAAACAGGTTAAAAACAAGTAGAGAAGAGAAGTCTTTTTGTGGATAATCGCGGTGGGAGGTTCCTTTATCCGATCATAAGCAAGATTAAAAAATCAAGATGTACACGCTCGAATCATCAATGTCAAAGCGCAGCTTGCCTAGGTTGAGAGTGGTCAGGTGTTCGAGAAAGTCAGCCATACAGAAGTTGAGACACACACATTAGAGCTTTCATTCATTTCGCTCAATCGAGGGACCTTAAAAGCAGATCATACAAATCATCGGGGTGGAAACATAAAACCGCAATGAGCCCTAATTAGCATCACAAAGGAACCAAGTTGGCCCTCCATATTATTGATGCTTTGCTTATACTCACCACCTCGAGACTCGAGATCTGCAAGCTTAAGAAGAAGGCGTTTACATTCCCCTTTAAGCTCGGCAACCTTGGTCCCGTGATCTTCGGTGGCTATTTCCAGGTCCCGAACTAGTCCTCTCCCATGGGCTATATCCGCGGTAATGCTGTCAAGCCTTTCTTCCTGCCACTCACATTGAAACTTCAACACGACATTACGACGGTCGTGCTCATAGGTGGTCAGGGATAAGGCCAAGCGCTCCACCAAATTTCCCCTCTCGCGAAGCAACATCGAGACTCGCTTGTTGGCGAACTCAACAGCCTTTCTGTGACTATCGGCCACAAGGTTGGCCAACACCAAGCAGTTGGACCGATCCTCATAGCGAGCTCGCAAAACGTGAGCCACGGTAGCTTTTCGATGAGCGACACGGTAAGTCTCTAAAAAGTTTATAAAGAGGGTTGGGAAGATTCTATATTCCCTCTCTAAATTAGTGCCCTCGATGGAGGTGGTGTCTATTTCCACGAGCAAAATGCGGATTTCATCTTCAGTTTCTGGGTGATCGGCTATATGAGCATAGCCTCGACCGAGGAGGTTATAGAGTTTTTCCCACTGGGCCAACATTTCGGCCGAGAAAGCGTGAATAGGAGAGGAGGTCATTTTCGTTGGAGTGAGGGAGAAGAAGATGAGTGTGGTAGAGTGATTAAAATAAGAAAAGGCAATTATGTAAGAGTGTTAATCTTCTCTGCATTAACTCCTCCTTTTATAGCAACTCGAGAATGAAGAAAGGCACAGCAATAATGCTCGTGGAGCCAAGTTAATTGGGTAAAGCAGTGGTGGCTCTTTCGGTGAACCATCAGGTTTGTCCCAGTCCGCGATTTCAGGCTTGATAAACCTAAAAAAGTTGTAAAAAGATATGTCGGTGTCACCATATTAAAATTGAGCGGGAGTTAAGCGCAACTATCGAAAAAAGTTGCGAAAGGATTTGGCGGTCCCATCATATTAAAAAACTGAGCAGGAGGCGAGCGTAGTTCCACCTTTTTGAAAATAAGTGGGAGACAGACATGGATATCGAGAAAAGGAAATCGATTTGGTGTCCCTCCACGTTGAAAAGAAGAAAGAAGACGACAAAGCGGGAAATACGAAATCTTGGGAGCAACGCTTGCCTGACGATCTTCATCCATGTTTAAAGAACGTTTCATGGGCATACAGAACCACTCAAAAGAAAATTTAGAGAGAGTGAGCATACATGAGAGAGTAGAGAACCCTGAGTGAGCAAAAATTGATCGAACATTTTTCGATCCAACATGTTTGAGGGTTACCATCAGTTGCTAGAGGCGACTGATCCAAAAATCTCAGAAAATGAACTACTGAGAGATCTCGAAGATTCCAGGATGGCGTCTGGTACCAGAACCACAGAACCCAACCCTTTCGGCAACGAAGTTCAGGATCTCAGCAGCGACGACAACAGCAGCATCGATGGTCAATCTCGGAAAAGGAAACGTCGCCAGTGCCACACTCAGAATGAAATCCAAGAGCTTGAAGCTTTCTTTAGTGAATGCCCTCTCCCGAACATGAAACAAAGAAATGAATTGGGCCAGAAGCTAGGGATGAAACCTTTGAGGGTCAAGTTTTGGTTTCAAAATAAGCGAGCCAAATTGAGGGCTCAACACAGACGTCAAGAACTTGCGATTCTAAAGGAGGAAAACGAAAAGCTTCGAGCGGAGAACATGAGGTATAAGAAAGCTCCCAGCACTATCGCTTGCCTTAATTGCGGTGGCCCTATCACTCTCGGCGAAATGTTCCTTGATAAGCCTTATATGAGGATTGAAAATGCTCATTCACCACCCCACTCCCTCGAACCATCTTCGATACAATCGGATTTTGTTGGAGATATGCATGAACAAATCAATTCTACGAAGTCAATATCGATGCCTTCTAAAGGATGTGATATGCGTCACCATGATTGGAGTTTCCTTAACGATGAGCTTACTATCACGACCGACCAATCCAAAGCTGATGAATTCCCTCCACAACAATTTCCGGCTCGATCAAATTCTACTGGAAATAGGCCAGAGAGCAATAGCCAAGTTGTCAACACTGTTCCGGGTCGCAAGAAGACGAGGGTCAATTGGTCCCCCGAGCTTCATCTCAAGTTCCTTAGTGCGGTTCAGCAACTAGGGATCAACTCAGCATATCCAACGCGCATACTTGAGATCATGAACATACCAGGACTCACTAAAGATGGAGTCGCGAGTCACCTCAAGAGCTACAGAAGGGCGCTAAGACAGCGCCACACAGCACTGAACCTGAAAGAACTCAACTTGTGCCTAAACACTAGGCATGGCTATAACTACAATGCCCCTGAAGTAAGAAATACCCTGCCGAATCTAGGCACCGACCAAGCTGGTAGCAGCACCATCGACTACTTGGGCGCTAATCAGAATATTCCCCCGAATCATCTCAGCACCCCTCAAGAGTATATGCCACAAGTGCAGCAGGTACGAACTCCTTGGTTTGAGCAGCAACTTTTCGCTAGTGCTCTTCCTATCCCCGATCAACATATTGCGCCTAGTGTTCAAAGATCTGCCCGGCTTGGGCATATGATTTCGGAAGATCAAGCGGGCGGATGCTTTGAGGATTTTTGTTTCTCCCATTCCCAAATGGAAGGTGCTTTTGATAGTGAACCGATCAATCATCCTCTTATAATCTCGAGCAACGACGAAGGTTCTAGCTCGAAGAATCAGATCGCTCACAATAGAAACATGAATCCTTCAACGCCAAGCGATGATGGTCAACCCGAATATCAGTTGCTCGAAGAATCAAAAGATTTCCTTGATGAGGAGCTCCATATCTGGATCGATCAGTTTAAAACTGATGGACTTATGAAGTTATGATCCAAAATGACGATTATATGTCTGATTCATGGTGTAGCTGGCTGATCACCGAGAATCCTCAAGGGAACTAGGCACATGTGAATGGATGTATCATTAATCTTTCTGTCATAAAGTCTTCCATGCAAGATAATCTTCCTTAATGCCTAGAGTTAATCTGGGGCAGCGATCAGTACTACCTGCGAGCATCATCATGCTTGAGTACGACAATCCCTTGTTAGATTAGAGTCGAGGCGAATCAATTGAACGCCACGAAGAAAAACATTTAAAGGCTTCACATAGGAAAATGCGAGCAAAAGCCCGAGCGAGCTCAAAGACGGTTAGCTCTGTATCGTTCTAAGGGACCTTTAGTCGTTATGAACTCTAAATTGAGCTTGTTTCATTCTCGATGGGGGTCGCTAACTGCTTCAAGAATTTTATAACAAAAAACGAACCAGTTAGGGACGCCAATAGTGCTTTGTCCTGGTAGTCAGTGAACTGGAAGTGGTACGAAACGTCAGGAGTTCGATCTCAGGATTGAAAAATCATTTTATCAGTTTGTCTATCACCCGATGAAGTTCAAAGAGATTCGACGCAGATGACTATAGAACTTGGGGCAATTCGAAAATCATCGATCCATTTTCATCAAGCGGCGAAGTTGGTATTGTAAAATGTGAAGCACGCAAATGACAAATCCGAAGCAGAAGGAGATGAATCATGATTCGCTTATCCAAGGTCGGGATTTCAACCTTCGACTAAAGCCAAATCTAGGATGAGTTTTTGATCTTGCCCACTCGACAAAACCCATCTCCACTGAAAATGGGGGCAAACCATTCCTACATCTGGAAAGCATGTCGAAGCCGAAGACATCAAATTCATCGTTTGATCCGTGGGGCAAGTCCCCGAAGCAATAGTTATCATCCGCAGAGCGTAATGGAATCCATCCTTTCAATGTAAAACACATTTGGCCGCGGAGCCACCCATTTGGTAAAAAGAACGTATCGTTCCTAAATGATTTTCAATCAGATGCGGGGATAATGTTCTCTCATTTTCCTCTCAGGTGATGAACATAGATGAGGCACCCAAGAAGCCATGCATTCAAATAACAAAACAGTGCATGAAACACGCCCAAAAAGATGAATGAATCTCCTCCGACGTAAATCCTCGAGGTGGATTCGTTGCCCAACCAGACGAAGAAATCATGGCCACAAGCTTGAGGGCCGGCTTCTACAATCCGCACATTGGCATGCAGAATGGAATTCAAATCAAGAGTAAAGTAGTATCGTCCCAATTTGTTTTGAATTTGGAAACCCAAAATAATGCTTAATATTTATCCTTGGCAGGAGCTCGCCATCAGGGCAGACATGTAAGTTTCATTTTTCTCCAAAAACCAAGAAGTCGAAAGAACTTTAGAACACCCAACAATCTTGTGTTACTATGTGAAGTGCAGATTTTCACAACCCTTGTACACTCGTTGGAGCATATGACCAAGGGTAAGATGTATCGTTGCAATTTTTGTAAAGTTTTAGAATATACAATGACATATCCCTTTTATATCTCCAGGATCTCCAGCCTCGATGGGCAGGTAAGTATCCCTTTTCCCAATTCATTGGAGATTAAAAACTTTCAGAATTAATTCGATTCTCACATCTAAAAAGACATAGAATTCTTACTTCATTGACATTCATGTTTTAAAACATGAGATTGTCTGAACATGAATTACACATGTATGGTGCATCATAAAATCCCTTTGAAGGATAAATTTTGATGAAATGAAATGAATTTTTCCAATAAGAGTCGTTTGAACTGTTCAAAAGGGTATTTTCTCATAAGAGAAGCGAGCCTAATCCAAACACGTCCCATACACACTTGAGAGATGAGGAGATTGGAAATGATAGCGAAACCTTAACCTATGGATATAAGGGTCATTCGCAACGATTACATGGATCGAGATGACAGAGGCATTTATTTCTTCATTCCAAACACTACAGATGCCCATTGAGAACCCCATTGAACGGCGATTTTCATTCTCAACCCTGTCAAGAACCACCCCACATTGGGGCAAATGAAGGTTAGTCCAACAGTATCAAAAAGTAAACGGTTAGAAATTTTCTTGCTCGGACTAACATAAATCTTTGTGTGTTGTTTATATGATAATCCAAGTGTCATAGGATGACGAGAATGATTCATTTCTCTATCCTACACACTGTTATCCTTTGCACAACCAAGTTGAGCCAGCAAATTCATTTCATCAACCTATTGGTGATCATTGCATATTCCAAAGCAAAGGCAACATCACTCTAGGAATGGAAGCGTGCCAAAGTTTAAGTTGCATATCTAGCATGATTGCCGAAAATCCTAGCTCCAAAAGAAAAGAAAAACACGGGATTAAAAAAAAGGGGAAAAGAAAAATCCCTAGACATCAAGAAAAAGCAAAGTGCCTGGTAAAAAGCAAGGCTGATGTCTATTCAAAATATCCCCAGTAAAGTCTAGAGAGACGATGAAAAGACCCTGCAAAGGAGTTAGATCAAGATGACTACTCTCCAAATGTTGTCGTGCTCAAATTGCAAACACACAAACAGACGGTCTCTTAATGTAACAAGAGACGCTTTTAAACATCCTTGTGCGCTCTAAAAGAGGAGTGTATACTTCAAGAAATGGAGATGTTCTTCGAAGGACATGTGGCAAATTTGCAATGATCACCAATGTCAAACCCTTCACAATTTCTGGGCAAAAAATAAGCCTTTTTCGGTCCCCAATCCTTCCAATGTTACAACCCTGAAGTAGTCTTATCTGACTAAGACACTTGGGTTAATGTATAACTTAGCTCAAAGAAGTACGAGCAAGACTATTTCTTTCTCATTTTGCAGGGTTCTTGACTTGTAAACCCGGATCAGATAGTGAAAAATTTCGTTCAACGGCCTTGACTCAAAAGTGAGTCCCCCTTGGAAACCGATATCCAAGCCTAACACTACGGTCCCGTGAAAGACCTCCTGATCGGTCGAAATGTATGCGTTGCGAATGATCCTGAAACCCAGGCACAGGTCGGTAGGAAATTGAGCACTTTCCCTATTAAAGATCATTATCACAGAGCAGTGAGGAGCCTTCTTGGGTGAGAAATACTCCAATGGATGTTTTGAGCAAACTCTTTTTGAAATTTTCAAATTGTTTGATCTAGAGTTTCCGTGCAAGGAATTTATGATCACATCTGTATATGGCAGGAATGTTTTGGATAACCTCCAACAATCAAAATGCACATTTCATGACTAAAACTTGAGTCGTAGAATTTTGTCAGTTAGACAATTATTGTCTTCCCAAAGATTACTAATATCTTCTTGGCGAGGAAAATTTTTTCAGGTCTAAGCTTTCTGCAGGACTTTTGGCCACCCCAAAGACTGGGTGCGTCATCCTTAGGTGAAGCCTTTTAGTAGGCAAATCTTTTCTAAGACCGATCCACAGAATGATCGAGTCTCCGACTAGCCCCGAAGAGCGGGTACGTCATCCTTTGATTCATATCAATTTGGAATCTCATAAATGGTAGAAACCGCCTGAAGGGTCAACTCAATGGTAGAAACCGCCTGAAGGGTCAATCAATGGTAGAAACCGCCTGAAGGGTCAACACAATGGTAGAAACCGCCTGAAGGGTCAATGTATGGTAGAAACCGCCTGAAGGGTCAACCAATGGTAGAAACCGCCTGAAGGGTCAAAACAATGGTAGAAACCGCCTGAAGGGTCAATGTATGGTAGAAACCGCCTGAAGGGTCAACCAATGGTAGAAACCGCCTGAAGGGTCAACTCAATGGTAGAAACCGCATGAAGGGTCAATGAATGGTAGAAACCGCCTGAAGGGTCAAAGGACTGGTAGAGACCGCCTGAAGGATCAACCCAATGGTCCGATCCACCATACGGATCAAAACCTTGATGAATCCCGAACGCGGGAGGAGTCGTTTTCCCTAATAAGCCTTACATTAGGCAAGCCATTTCTAGTTTAGTCCACCACACGGATCAAAACCCTTGGCAAATTCCCAAATGTGGGATGCGTCTTCCTTAGGTTCCTATCAGTTAGGAATCCCATTATGGTTTGACCTACCATACAGGTCAGAGCTTAACATCCCCAGGACACTCCGATGACAAGTCCTTAGGAATCTACTTGAACCCATCAGACACAGCAAATGCCGCAAGCATTCGGCAGGTAAGGGGCAGGGAAGTCTATCTACTCCTTAACTTTCTTACATCATATCAGGGAATTGAATGAGCACATCTCTTTTTAAGGAAAAGCACACATTGATGGGCATGAAAATTGGATGTCATGATTTCTTTTCTTTTCCCAGTCGAGTTGATCGGAACACAGGTGTCACCTTGTCTTTGAGAGAAACCTCTGACGAAATTCCTCTCAAAGAGGGGCAGCTGTTGACACCTGATTTTTGATCAGTCTTTCATAGTTTATTTTTAAAAAATTCATAAAAAAATATATAAAAAGTTAAAAAAATTAAAAAATCATCTTTGGTAGCCTTGACCAAGCTAAAGGAACCATTTTTGATAAAAAAAATAATTTTTCATATTTTTTAATATTTTTTAATATTTTCCAAAAATAGAAAAATACATGAAAAATGAAGAAAAATAGCGTTCGATGTCGTAAAAATATAGAAAAATAGTCAATATTTTTATTTTAATTTCTTTTACATTTTGAACTCATAAATAGTCAAAATTTAAGTTCAATTGCATGTGTTTCTTCACTACGCATAGAGTTGAATTTGGCAAAAAAATGTCATTCGAGTATTTTAATTTGTAAATTTCTACATCTTTTTTAGTCTTGACGTCCAATTAGATCGACCACCATCTACAATAAATGCCCCTTGCTGAATATTTTCGTTTTTGTTTCACATGATTTCATGGTGTAAAACGCCGAGTGGATCCCCAAATATAATCGGGTCGGCATGAGCTCGATAGCTTGTCCAAGACCAAACCAGGGCACGGCGAACCCCATGTGAGTACTCTCGAACTCCTTCGATGCTTCCTAATGCTTTTCTTAGGTTAGATCGTGTGTAGAATGACTAGGACAGCTAAATCATTCTTGAGCTGTGATTGATAAATAGGACCTTACTAGGAATGCCATGTGATTTATTTGCATATCTAGATTCCTTGAGTTGGGCATTTTATTACTGATTGTGATTGCTAGGATAATCACTCTTATCTACATGAATTTCTAGATTTATGGTTCATACCTTACTCATCCGCATGAATTTCAGGCTAGAAAATTCAGTCAACTTAGGTACCGAAAGGGCGTCAACTCTGAGAGTTGGTGTAACTAAGTCCCCGAAACCATTTCTCTGGTTCTCGCAGAATTGAATATAAACTCCCAACTATTCGATTGGGTGGTCCAATCATACCCTAAAAAAATGATTGGTGGCGACTCCATGGCATGCACACTTAGCACATGTCACTAGACCACACTGAAAGTCGATCACGCATACCTCCGTTGCGATTTGGGTAATGGGCCTTGGGAGAGGCCCGCGTCCGACCAGACAAGACGGCCCATTAGCCCTCGAGAGCTCGACAACCTCAAGAGGGTCGCGACAATGACCATGCTGGAAAACTTTAAGGGTCATTTACCATATACCTAAAAGGATTCTGGGATAGTAATTAAGTCTACTATGCCTGAAAGTTGTAATGAGGAGTATGATTAATGGAATGAACCTACAAGATTCTGTGTATGGATAGCCTTTGAGTTGTCTTCATACTTTGATTGGTGTTTTCACTAAGGTTATTCTATTGACCCTTTTGAGTTATGGATTAGACGTAAATCTAGATAAACCATCTAAAGATTTGAAGTTATCCTGCAGAGGTGAAGATGTATTGTCCAGCATTAGGTAAGTCCAGATCATTTGAAGGGATATTTGGTTAATGATCCCAACAGAAGTACGAGAATTATGGAATAACAGACAATGAAGTTTCTGAATTTTAATGAGGCCAAAAGATGCTTAGGCTATTAAGGTTAAAGGTACGATACATGTGTTGTGTCGTTTTCTCTGCCTATATACACGATCGTGAAGCCTACCACATCACAGTCTAAGCCTATTGGGGTTTAGGACAGTGTTATTAACACAGATTCTGATGAAGCTCTTCAAGCCCCATAGGTGTATGATGAGGTTAACGAGGCTCCATTTGGAAGATCCCTAAGGTAGAGACGACCAATTATACTGCCAGACTTATAGTCTATTTGGAGAGCATCATTATAATATAGGCCATATGGTTGATCCAGAAACTTATACAGATGCTGTTTCTTGTAATCAGTGAGATCTGGAGTTGGATGTGATAAAAGACGAGACATGGTCTATGAAACATAATGGTTTTTGAGAGCATAATGGATAGTTGAGGGTTATAAGTTCATCAGTTACAAGTGGATGAATAAGAC
This sequence comes from Rhodomyrtus psidioides, assembly GCA_021437785.1. NCBI lineage: Eukaryota > Viridiplantae > Streptophyta > Magnoliopsida > Myrtales > Myrtaceae > Rhodomyrtus > Rhodomyrtus psidioides. Next base: position 10,836,314 of record JAILYB010000003.1, on the reverse strand, counting down.
AAAAGGTCTTTAAAAGAAAAGTCAGAGAAGTTTAAAGCTAGACTGGTTGCTAAGATTTCACTCTGAGAGGAGGTGAAGACTATAAAGTAACTCTTTCCTCTAGTCTCTCATAAAGGTTCTTTCAGAGTGATCATGACATTTGTAACTCATCTTGTTTTAGAGTTACGCCAGCTGGATATTGATATCTATCTTCTCAAAGAGAGACCTTGATGAGGAAAGTCTATATGGTATAACCCGAAGGTTTTATAGCTGGTGATTCAGATAAACTTATCAGTAGACTAAAATAGTTTACTTAAGGCCTCATGCAACAGCTCTCAGATAATGACATCATGAGTTTCATATATGTTGTCACTTTATTCAGTGATGTTGAAAGTGAAGTGAATTAGTGTATATACTACATATTGATTCACATACAGATTGATTACTTGCAGCTAGTGAGGCATTCGGATTAAGACCTTACTAACTATTTGGATGACGAGAAGTTGACAACATAATACATCTTTGAATTAGCAGGCAGTGCGGCATAATAGAGAAAAACACAGATCTGTATTGTCCTCTAGCATTCAAGCGGAGTTTATAGCAAGCTTTTGGGCTGCTACTCAGGTTATTTAGCTCCAGAACCTCACTAGGGAGTTGATCGTATTTATTTTTATATGGACCCATACAGTTATAGTATGATGATGGCTCTGCATTGTTGATTATATACAACAACAGAGGTTTTAAAGGGTCCAAACATCTGGCGGTCAAGTGTTTGACCATAAAGAACCAGATCAAAATGGTGACATTAAAGTGGAGCATAGTTTCACAGATGATATAGTTGAAGTTCCACTGACTAAAGTTGTTTGCCCTTTTGTGTTTGAAATGACGTCATTAAGATGGGCCTAGCAGCATCTATGGATGCGGTTGTTCAGTGGGAGCTGTTGTCAATTTTTGCTCCAATAAAGTTTGCATCTGTGATTGTTACATTTGTAACATCTTGATATGGATCAACTCTATTGCGTGCAATAAAGTTTTTTGAGTTGAGTTGATCAATTGAAAATCTCAAGGTATGTGTAAACCTTGAATATAAGGCTGGGGGCATTGAGATACTAGCCTTGAAGATATGTCTTGTTACACATAAAGTACAGTTGACTATAAAGATAAGACATATGTAGGTTCATTGGAGCCATATATGTATTCTCTGGTGCATATCAAGTTTCGTGTCACTTAAGGAGAGAGAATGTTGCCTGACAAAAGGGGATAACACATAAAGTTTCTGTCTAAATATCTATTCTATGAGGTGTTATCCAACTGCCACACTACCATATTGAATCCATATCAATAGAGTTAAGGACATTCGTGACCATGGACGGCTCTGCGTACATTTTATGCAGTTACTACCATGATTCGGTGTTTAAGATTCTATGGGATCGGATTGGCTATTAAGAATAATCTCTAGACCAACATAGAGATGCGCATATACAGTACAGTTTCAATTAATATTCGCCCAAGTGGGAGAATGTTAGAGTTTTCCTAAGTGTGGGCTTATATTAATTGAGATTATAATTACCATTATACGGTATTAATTTACCGTTAACGGGGTTGGTCTAATAAAGTGAGATATAAGGATTCTTAATTAGCCTAATATGGACCTGGCTGGTGTGGGCCGAGTTCGGCCCGGCCTGTGATGATAGGGCCCTGCCAAAGAACTCTATAAATAGGCTAAGGCAACCCCCCTCTAACCCTAATTACTCCATAATTCCACACACCCAACTTCCTTGAGAAGTTGCTTCACTAAGGAGGTTGTTTCCTCCTATAAAGTCAAGTGAAGGTGAGGGAGGTGGTATCATCGACGCCAGGATTCCGGAGGGTTATAGAGGTGACGCGCCTAAGCCGAGGAATCGCCGGAGTTCCGCCTAAAGACCGGCGAATCCAAAACAGGTACACAAGCTCGTCTCTTTCACTGTACGGCATCCGATTCTCTGCTATGGTGATCCGGGGAGTGCCGTGGTAAAGTTTCTCACGGCCAACATGGATTTCCTAACATAATATTAGGGTAACATTATGTTACGAAATCCAAATCCATTGGACAGTGCTTTGCCTTGCCAGCAATAAATTCTTTTGTGGCTGGCAAATAGCAATTTAAAAAAGAAAAAGAAATTGTGAAAAAAAAAATGTGGCAAATATAACACGGTCAGGACTGTGTGGTCAATTTACAGGGTTGAATGGGCAGTTATATATGTGCTTAATTTGTTAGAAATAGTGTTTTCTGCTGCAATTGTTGGTTAAGGATAAACAATCCAGCTTTTTTTTTGGCTAATTTTGGCTATTCTGTGTAGGAGATAGAAGGACAGTAGAAGTTTCACAAGTTCACGAGGGATCCCTTTGTTTTCACTTTCTTAAGCACATCCATTAGCAACTTACAGAAAGCATGATTTCATGGAAAATGCTACCCAAACAGTCTGACGGTACTGTCAGTTATTTCTGACCGTAGACCATCACCGCTATTTTTTGCATAAAGCACTCGTTAATTGAAAAATTATGGGGTCAGAAATAATGACAGTACTTTCAGACTATTAGGGTAGCAGCTCCCTTCGACCATTTGGATGGCAGCATGCATAGCTTCCAAATTTGGATACGCTTACAAAAGCTATTATTCCATCACCTTTGGCTTGGATTCAGACAAAAAAACAACATTGCGGTAGCCGGTTGGCAGTTGGACCAAATAGCTAAACTATGTTCTTACATCAACATTTTCTGCTTAACACCTCACTTGAGCAGCACCAACCAAAATGTTACAAAAACGTGATAATATCCTAACAAGAAAAACAATAAATAAATAAATAAAAAGCATCAACCTCTTATCAATCGATCAGAATGTCACCGGTATCTCTTTACCATTATCTTCTTCTTTGCAATGGCCATTTGGTTTTTAGGAGATCAATGAGAGTGGGTGGTTATTTGAGAGGAACTTTATGTCTTTGACTTTGGCTCCGTGGAAGTGGGCCGGAATTGTTTAGTGATATTTTTGTTAGGATGCATGTGAAAAAGAGTTGCATTAGAAAAATACTATATCAGAAAATCGATATGCCGTGGAATAGTTAATATATCTTAGTTGGATTATAACTCATTGGCTTAATCTTTTCAGTAAATGTGGATCCAACTAAATATTCGGACTTAGGCTCATTCTTACCAATCTTTCTGGACGAATATATCAGATTTTTGCTGAGCGCTCTTAATAATTTCCAAGATCATTTGACCCAGATAGACATGCTCTTGGGGTCTTTGTTGGTGCACGTCCTCTATTTGTATCTTTAAACTCGTTTGTCTGTTGTCCTCTATCTATGATTTGTATCTTTACACTCATTTGTCTGCTGTCCATATGTGTTTTATAATGAATTTATGAAATCAATCAAATGAAAAGTCCGGATATTGTTTATTGAAAAAAGATATTTCTGCCCCGTGATCATATTGAACTGATTTTAGAGTGTCGATTTCATTCACACTTCTTTGATGTTTTGTCTAAATAAATGCACAAAATCATTATTTGAAAAAGGAAACACTGTTTATTAGCAGAAGAACCGACATCTAAACTCGATTATAAGATTTTTTCATCAAGGCATGTCAAATGAAGCGATGATCATTAAATTTTAATGTCACTTTAAAAAGATCAATTGACCTTCATTTTTTTTTTTGAAATCCGATGAATCAATTTTATATTTATTTTCAATTAGATGGCTCAACAACCTCACTAAAATGTGTTGTCTATAACTCACTCCCTTGATCTCTTAGAGAGTGCATGGCAACATTTCTATTATACTTCCACTTTCGAGAAGAAGTTGATTTTCCTTTTTCTGGAGAAAAGTAAAATTTTGCCTCTTCAAGTGGCTTCGAAACTACTTCTGATAATTTAATAATGCATGTCATAAATGAGTTGCATTTAGATTTAAAAATAAGCTTAAGTTGGTCATAAATGGGTTGCTTGATAATTTAATGAATCTTAAATGGGTTTCAACTGGGTTATAAATGAATTGTCTAACTATCTTAAGTGAGTCACAAACAAGTTTTTTGTTTTTTTAATTTGTTATTTTTCTTTTCTTTTTTTTGCAAGGGTCGATCGGTCGCCGCTGGCCTATCGTCAGACACTGCTGGTGGTTGATCACTGGTAGCAAGTCGCTGGCATCTGCCAGCCCTCGATTGTCATCACCGGTGGTCATCGACCGCTTGTCGTCGCGGTAGCCGATTGGCAGTTGGCTGCCGACGGAAGAAGGAAATATGGCGATTTCCTAGAAAAAAAAAATAGAAATCTATAAGAAACAAGTATTTTTTATTGAATTAAATATGAAAGTGTTTTAGTAATATGAATCGGGTATAGATCGCTAGATTTTGTATTACACAAAAATGGATCAAGACGGGTTAAATGAGTCAATATAGGTTGCACCATTTACGATCCGACCCGACCTGCCCGTTTGACACATCTAGATACATTGTTAGAAAGTCAAACCTAAAATTTTAATCTAACAAGACGAGGGAGACCACAAATATGTAAAAAAAAAAAAAAAAAAACATGTTAATATCATAGACAAATAATGTGAGATAATCATTCTACTAAATCGGTATACTGACGGGCCAACGACAAAAGTGAGAATTCAAATAAGCGAGGCCTTTCGATCCCAAACTACACTCCACCACATATAATAATACGTAGGAACTGTCTGACTAGCTTGAAATTTTGAGAGCAATAGTTACCAACATTATTGTATTCATCTCGCCCCTTAAGCAAGTTCGCGGCTCCCGCAAGTTTCCTCCAATGATAATGCTAATTGTTTGTTTTTTTTTTTTCATAATCGTATTGCTGACGCTATTCTCTTGTTTGACTGAAGCCCGGACAAAGGAGAGACGAGATGCAAACACGCACACGTGGGGATGTGCATCGATCCCGGTACGATTCGACAACCGGACCGAATCGACCGATACTGGGTGGCTCCCTGGTCCGGTTCCCACCTTCAAAAATTTGGGATCGAATTGATGGGCTGGTCCAAGATATAACAATGCTAATTAGGAAATTAATTTTTCTCTTTCAATATCGAGAAACTCCCACATGTGGGGAAAAGGAGAAACCAAAAAAGAAAAAGAAAAAAAGAAATCATCGGTTCCCTAATCATATGAGCCGATTCCTAATTACACAAATTAATAGCTAACCCTAATCGTCCGATTTCAGATTCTTCACTGAGGAGAGAACCAACACACTCGAAAACCGATCACTTCCTACATACACGAATTGCTCCAATTCAACTCAACGAACATTTTTGTCCCAAAAAAAAAAAAACAACAACAACAACAACAACCACCTCAACTAACACGTGCTTCAACTCAACTAACCGGTGAGAAGTTTAGGTAGGTTATGGGTCCCACCCGACGCGCATAGGCAGTTATCCAATTGCACTTCGACACGTGTTCGGGATTGTCCCGCACTCCACCGAAAGATTGATCCGATCACGTGCCGTCCGCATCAGCACGTGAAGACAATCTTCGAGTTTGCTTCGAGAAGGCGTCGTCGCGGGTCCCAAAATGTCGCTTGTCATTATTTGTCTCAATTCTTGTCTGATGTTTTCTTTCATGATGAGAACTGAGACCGGGGAAAGAGGATTTGGAGACAATCTTGTACTTAAGACTACGAAAAGAAAGACCGGAAGTTGCAGTTACAGACCAGATACAATTTTAGTGGAACAGGAATTAACTTCAATCAAATGCCCGAAGTGTTAGGGGGTGCATGATGATAACTTGCCAGAAATTGTTTTTCTGATCCTAACCTATTTCTGGATTACGTTTCGAACAGAAACTCGTTTGGTAACGCAATTCTATTTTTCTATTTCTGAAATAAAAAGTTGTTCTAGAAATAGATTTGAAGCAGAAATAAGAAACAAAAAAAAGTTACTTCTCCGAAAAATAGAAATAAAATTCTCCGTTGTCGACCACCACTCGCGCCCCCCGCCGGTCGCCGATCGCTCGCCGCTGCCTGCCGCCGCCGGTCTCCGGCTGCCATCGCCTCCACCAGCAGCCGCCGCTCTTTTCTAGAAGTAGAAACTTTCAACCCTTGTCAAAACAAATTTCAATTCTATGATCAGAAATTTTATGCCATTACCAAACGCATTTTTTTGCTCAAAAACTCATCCAGAAATAGAAATAAAAAAAAACTATTTCTATTCTAGAAATCTATTTCTGGAACAGAATGTTATCATTCACCCCCCCTAACCTCAGATTTTGGTTAATCTTGTGAATTTTCTCGGTCGGAACTGTTGAAGAAAAACAAGCTATCGAACATGACAAAATAAATAAAGCGGTAAATGAAACGGATATGGCGTTTACGCGATTTGTTCAATTCAACTGATCAAAGCGATATAGTGAGTATTACAACCATACTCAAGTCACTTAAGCATTCTCAGTGTTTAGGCCCCACAGAGTTTAGCCCTCATAATTATTTCCTCGCGGAACTATCTCCCGATCTCATAAATCTTACTACAATATTTATTGGCTATTAAACACTCTCGAATTCAGCTTGGAGTCACGAGTAAGCCGTAACTTGAGTTCAAGCTCAATTATTTGCTCAGGTAAGTGTTGCGGAGCGACAGATCCTTGGCCGTGGAATAGCCCGAGCAGTGATCGGTGAGCCGAGAATACCAGGCCAGCCATCCTTCCAAGTTGTTCCTAAGAACAGCACGGCAAATAACATCATCGTAATGGATCGGACAACCCTGAGCTTAGCTCGGTTTATCCAATCCAACAATCGAGATTGACAAAAAACACTTAAGCACAATAACTAGTTCCAGCCCGCCATGCCACATCAGGAGAGCGGCATTATCTCCCGATCAATTTACACACGGCAGCCGCCTTCAAAGCTTTTAAAAGAAACATCCATTTTATTCTAAAATTCCTACCAAAAATCACCCTACATTCCTGCGAACCAATTGCATCTTCTCTTCTGCATTACTCATTTTTCACCCCGCCACTAGCTCCACTAACGAGGACATGTGAATGCGGGAAAAAAATAGATCCACGACACGAGGCACACCACCATGGACCAACGGCCTAAAGACCAAAACTCATGATTCAACATAAATCTATAACGCTAGCAAAACTAGAAAACCTTATGGTCGACTTCCGGATCCGACGGGAAAAGTGGCTTCCTTGTTTTTTCAGAAAACTTAATCCGAGTGGGACTTTCTTTTAATTTCCAAATTCGACAGTCCATTGGATAAAGGTTGAAAATCCGAAATAGGATATCTCCTATGTAAACTCAGACATTTACTTGGGGCTCAAACTCAAAACTTGTTTTGACCATCTTTACCTTAAACTTGACGTTTGAGTCGTGTCACAACCGCTTCATCGAAATCTAGTCAATGTCACAGATTTCTTCTCGTCCAAGCCACGTTTGAACTTCACCATGACCATTAACCTCATCACAACGCCAATTCTACTTGCGACTTTAGCCGCTCCACAAGGATTTGCAAACACAAGTTCTTCTATAATTTATAACACAAAAATTGTTGTTGCATCGCATGTTAGGAGATTGAATACGCACCTTGTTAAACATAGTAATTACAATAACCGTTGGCTTTAGATGTTCCCATCTCGCTACATGCGCTATTTGTATCGATTACCACGCAAGTACATGTTACCTCAAAAGATTATTGTTACAAATCCACTGTGAGGTACACAACGTGAGGATTCGTATAGACACTACCATAACCAATCCTAGAGGCTAGAAGTATTGCGGATTCGACAAATATAATTTCTTTGCTCACAATGGTGAGTTTAGTTCGAGGCACCACCATAAAATGCCTCGCTCACCTTGCGCATTGTGACGTCCCGTACCGTCATCACCCCATTTGAGAAGGCTTTCCAAAATCCGATCTCTTCTTTAATCTTTCCTTAATGCGAGTACGATGGCACACGCTAAAGCGTTTAAAACAAAGCAATCAAGCGGCCATGCGGACATAAGTGCATGTCAAAACATCAAACACCAAATGGCAGGCATGCCTAACAAGAGGGTATGGGCTTTCATGGTTTGCTAACTAGATAATACACACATGCCAACCACCTTTTATTCATCTCTGGTCATAACCATTTACAACATTTATTCAAACTCACAATCCACTCCTTATTACATATGTATATAACTATTCACATTATTTACAAAATTCACATGGGAAGAGTACAACAGAGGGGTGATCTACCTTAGAGTACTACAACTTCCCACCGATTCTCCCGAATCAGAGTCGGAACCCTCACCTTTACTCTCAACTGATTCTTCAATTGGATTCTTCATTACATAGAGATCAAAGGGGAATGGATTGAGCTTGTCAAGAGCTATAGGGCATATCCATCTTCCTATTCCGCGATAGTATATCGCCTTGTATTCGCGCTTCACGATCCCATTAGGGAGTCCCTTATCTATGTAAATCTTGGATCGAACCAATTTATAGATTGGACAATACGGTATTTATGGGTGAGGATCAGTAAACTCTTCGAATGTATAACTAATCTTTATTGGATAGGCATACCTACGTTGTCGTATGGGCGTTGGATCCATAGTCACCTTAGTGAACTGAAAAGCGATTTCGACAATGGAATGAGTGGATTACACCCATCAATAGAATTCTATTCCGAATGACTACACCAACTATAACATCATAGAATTGAGGATCGTCCAAAACAACCAAACATGTCTCACATCAGCAGTAGATATCGAAATCCTACCAAAGCAAACATAATCCTCATAGACAACAGCACTCGCATCTGTTATCATAGAAAGCATAATAATAAGGATAGAGGTCTACTAGCCTCAATTAAGAGAGAAATCAATGAATGATCAAACGATTAGACAAATGAACGAACGGACAGTGGCCCAACTAGGGCACCGAACGGCCAAAGGTGGCGAACTGTGGTGGCGTGGCGACATGCGACATGGACAACATCGCACGGCTCGATGGAAAAGTGGATGGTGTATGACGGCAGCGTGGTGGTGGTCAGCTAAGGAGGTTCGACTAGGGCAGCTGGAGATCTCAGACAAGCAGAGTGACGATGTTCTGATAATATTATAATGAATAAACTGACTACCCAAGTATATATATGGGAAGCAGCTGAAATCCAATCAACTTGCTAGCAGCTTGCAGTAGAGTCAGCTTACGATGAATCAGCAGCTTGCAACCGAGCCAGACGGTGACACATGTCAAGCACGCGACAAGAGTCACGCGCGCATGGCTTGTAGCTGCCACGTGGCAAACTGCCTTGCCACGTGCTGATAGGTGGCCTCGCACATGTGCCACATGCCCCTACGTGCGGCTATGTGTCCAATCATGTCCTCTGCTCGTCTCAAATTTTGTTCATATTTGATTCGATGGGACTTAATTTCAACATTTTGTGTCCCTAAAAATAGTACGAGGTCCATAATAACTCTCTAAAAATACCTTGGAGTTCGGATAAAACTTCTTGCAGCTTGTCCAATAATCTGAGCTCATTAAATACTAATTCATTTTAAGCAGGTGAAGGTTTTCTGGTCATCATATGCATATCTTAGGAATGTGCACTTTCTTGCCCTCCAATAGAGCTTACCATCTTTGACAAAAAAAAAAAAAAACCGAGCTTACTTAAACATAACATGAGCAACAAAATATTCTAAGGATTAAATAGGACAAAAGAACACTAGAAGTGTCAATATTTGTGTACGGCGCTCACTTTAATGTCAATATTTTTTTTGGATCACTTCAGTGCCAATTTTTGACAAAAATGATCATTTCAGTGCCAACAGTACACGTGTCATAATTTTCGACAAGCCACGTTAGATCACATTGGGACACGTGTCATGATTTCGGCAAGCCACATCGGATTTAGCATTGAAATGATCGTTTTTTTATAAAAATTGGCACTGAAGTGATCCAAAAAAAAAATATTGGCACTAAAGTGAACGCCGTACACAAATATTGGCACTCATGTTGTCCTTATGTCGATTAAATAGTCAATAATGTTGCCTGACCACACTTTTTTAGGGGCTAAACATCAATTGCAGTCGATGGAGATCTATTCACCAAATAACTTTCTATACTGGGCACACGTACTAAGAATTTCCTAGGCATACCAATACTAGATATCATTTTATGGGTCATATCCAATAATAGTTTGCTCATTAACTCTACAACCTATTGTGATCCACTAGCATTAAGGCAATGTCTCACTATGCCTTCACGCAAAATTCACTCAATACCTCCGGGCTAGTTTTGATAACAACATCAGGTACTCCTCGAATAGCCTTCCACGATGTTGGCATAAATCTAGCATTCTTCCTCGAAGGAAATCGCGACAGCCTACGAAGACGCAAGTGAACCAACTTTGCAATCTTCGTTGTTTCTGCGACACTAATATTGTAGTACGCTTTCCGCCTTTTGACTCACAGCACTTGCATATATTCAATTTCCCAGCCGCACGGCCTCACATTTGATTCATTTCACTCAAGAACCTTGAGGCTTCTTTTACCAATATGTCCCAAACATATATTTCACAATTCAGACTCTCAAACGGTATGCATCCCACGTTGCCGCAACGAAATACGTCACTCTCTCCTTGAAACTCATTCAAAATAATATGCTCGATTCTTCTCAATATCTTCAGGGCATCTCGAGCATTCCTTAAAACACCACGTTCTGAACTATACCAGCAACCAATCACATTCATGATACTGTAGAAAACCAGATTTTTCCTCAGTTCTGGAGTAATATCTCCGGTCTATCTTTCCACGATAACATTTCGAATTCAAATTCTAAAAATTGCTGCACCAAGCAATCGCTCCTATCGAGTTTCCATCCACCACGTGGAGACAATCTTCGAGTTTCCTGACGAGCACGTCGCACGTCCACTTGTCATTTTTCCATCCTCTTAATCCCCGTCTGTCGTTTTCCTTCGCGCACCAGTATCGAGACACTGAGAGAATTTTGGAGACGGGTCTTAGGATTGCTTGACTATGAAAAGTGTAAACGGATATTACAGACCAGGTGTTATTTGTCAGAACGCCGTCTTCTGATGTCATGAACACATCTGTTTCTTCACGGTCCTTAACTTTCCCCATACGCAACGCAAGACCGTTTTGGCGAAATGTTTCCGTCTTCGGCTGGCTAGTGTGATGGCACCGCCGTTCGCCGAAAACAACAGCCACGTTTCGACCACTAACCCGATTCTGACAGATGGGAACCGGCATCTTGTGAAGGACAACTTTTCTGTAGCCGGGCTTCCAATGAGGCCAACGTCCAGATTGCGCCTTGAGCACGTCTGAAGTTAGATTATGATCAACGAGATCAGTAGTTAATTGTTGGCATGATGGGGGTCAACTTTGCTAGACAAACACATCACATGGCACGTACTCATCTCTACCCAGATCATTGAGTTTAATATCCGACTGACGGCTTCTGTACCATTAAGGCGAAAGCGTGGATCTTTGTTATTTCGCCCGTATAATATCCTCTGCCCATCGTCTTAAGCTTCTGGGATAGATCCATTAATATCACGTTAGAAGGCGATCACTTTGTCTGTTGTGCCCGCTGTCGCAGGTATGGAATCGGGTTTCGTCGCGCAATTGTCGTCCGTCCATCCCAGCAATGCGTGATGAAGTTGCCAAGTGCGACTCTGAGCTTGAAAACGGCATTCGTATGCTGCTTTACCAAGGTCCAAGAGTAAACTCAAAAAGTGCTAATTTCCTTAAACTCTTGCTTTTGCACATCATTTGATAATGATTTTATGTGGTCCAGGTCCAACATTGTGGCTCATTCCCGATTCACAGAGCAACAGAAACAGAGGACGGATTAATCAGCCTGATTGCCCCTCGTCTTTAATTTTCCCATGAATTAGAAGTCGGTTTGCTACTGTATCAGCTGAACATCACATATGGAACCATGCCTTTCGATTCTTCTACACAGCTTGTGCTTCATGTTCATCGTGTTGCAGATGAGCTATGCGTTGGACTCCATTTCAGCTGGCCAGAACATCACAGATGGCCAAACGATAGTCTCCGCCGGCGGGAACTTTGAGCTAGGATTCTTCAACCCCGGCAGCTCCAATAACCGGTACGTCGGCATATGGTACAAGAAGATATCGACCGGGAGGGTGGTTTGGGTAGCAAACCGGGAGAATCCCCTGAATGACTCCTCAGGAGTCCTGAAGCTCACTCCTCAGGGTGTATTGACTCTCCTGAACCAAACCAATGGAGTCGTTTGGTCCTCCAATGCTTCGAGATTGGCCCAGAATCCGATTGCGCAGCTTTTGGATTCAGCTAATTTCGTCGTAAAGGAAGGAAACGACAATGACTTGGATGATGCAATCTGGCAGAGTTTTGATCACCCTTCTAATTCGTTTCTGGCTGGCATAAAGTTTGGTATAGACCGAGCCAAAGGCCTAGACCGGTACTTGACCTCATGGAAAAGCGCCGACGACCCTTCACCGGGTGATTTCACATATAGGCTCGATCCTTCGGGATATCCGCAGCTGATCCTGAGGAATAGATCAGTAGTGCAGTTCAGGTCGGGACCTTGGAACGGCCTCCGGTTTAGTGGGTTCCCTCAGTTGAGGCCAAATCCGGTTTATAGCTTCGGCTTCGTCTTCAACCAAAACGAAATCTACTATTACTTCAATATTCTGAACAGTTCCGTCCCGTCGATGCTGGTTTTAAGCGAGAACGGGATCGCTGAGCGCTTCAGTTGGGTAGACCGGACACACGGTTGGATAGTGTATTCGTCTGCTCAAACGGATGACTGTGACAGTTATGCATTATGCGGAGGGAATGGGAATTGTAACATTGCTACCTCTCCGAAATGCTTGTGCTTGACAGGGTTCTTGCCCAAATACCCGAGCGACTGGGAATTCGGGGATTGGTCAAACGGGTGTGTCCGGAGGACAGAGCTAGATTGCCAGGGAAGAGATAAATTTCTGACGTACACCCAAGTGAAGTTGCCCGACACAAGGTTTTCGTGGTTCAGTGAGAGCATGAACCTTCAAGAATGCGAGAGGACATGCTTGAGGAACTGCTCATGCACCGCTTATTCGAATCTGGATATTAGGGGGCAAGGAAGTGGATGCCTTCTTTGGTTCGGTGACCTGATGGATATTAGACAGTTCAACGAGAACGGCCAGGACATTTACGTAAGGATGGCCGCATCAGAAGTTGGTACGAGTTACTTTCGATGTGATGACACGAGGAAGAGAATGAGTTCGATCTAACCATCGGATTCTTACTAACTTCTATTTTTATTACAATGTGTATCAAGGTGGTAGCAGCGGAAATCCCGGTGCAAGGAAAAGCACAGGCATCATTGTCGGCACCGTGCTGTCCGCAGTGCTTCTTCTCGGCATCGCAGTTGTTTTAACAAAGTACAGGAGAGATGGTAAAGCCGTTTTCATTCGATAATTATGGTTTCCAAGCAAGATGTCCTCCTTGATCCACAAGAGCCATCTTTTACTCAGTTAGCATAGGTTTTAAATGTTGCTGCTCTGCATCAAATGCAAAGTTTCATCAGATCATATCTCTTTGGAGAGTTGAATGAACAAAATTTGTGTTGCTTTGAATTCTGTGCTGGGATTTTTAATGCTCAATTATGAGTTCTCTTTACTTGATGAGTTTATTCATTGTGATTTCGACTTGCAGGACAGATCTTTGGAATCTCTCATCAAAGCCATAGTGAAGATCTTGACTTACCTCTATTCGACCTCGCAACCATAGTGAACGCGACGAATAACTTCTCCGAAGACAACAAACTCGGAGAGGGAGGTTTTGGAGCTGTCTATAAGGTTACCATTCTCATTTTTCAGAATTCTAATTCTGCTCGTACATATCCAAATGCACAATGGAAAAAAGGAACAAGAAAAGCCTCTTATCTTTTAGGGTGTTCTGAGGAATGGCCAAGAGATTGCGGTGAAGAAGCTGTCGGAAAACTCTAGGCAGGGACAGGTCGAGTTCAAGAACGAAGTCGTCTACATCGCCAAACTTCAACACCGAAACCTCATCAAGATTCTTGGATGCTGCATTGAAGTAGATGAAATGATGTTGATCTATGAGTTCTTGCCTAACCGGAGCTTGGATTGCTTCATCTTCGGTTTGTTTCGCTCAAGTCCCTACATTTTCATTGCTTTTGTCACAGAAAATGAGTGAAGCAGCTTCCATTTAATGTCTCATAAGGCCTATAATTTGGCAGATGAAGAGAAGGGTGTTTCACTGGATTGGCCTAAGCGCTTCGCTATCATCAACGGCGTAGCTTCAGGGCTCCTATACCTTCACCGAGACTCAAGACTAAGAATAATTCATAGAGATCTGAAAGCTGAAAACATCCTGCTCGACAATGAAATGAATCCAAAGATATCGGACTTCGGTTTGGCGAGGAGTTTTGGAGGTAACGAGAGTGAAGCGAACACAAAGAGAGTGGTGGGAACATAGTAAGTTATCTTAACAAGTGATGAAATTTTACTGGATCTGGTCCATTTGCTTCCAGAACTAATCATTCTTTTCAATGGCTTTTTTTGCACAGCGGTTACATGTCGCCAGAGTATGCTATCCACGGGTTATATTCGATAAAATCGGATGTGTTCAGCTTTGGTGTTCTAGTGCTGGAAATCGTGAGCGGGAAAAGAAATAGAGGCTTCAGTCATCCTAAACACCATTTAAGCCTTCTCGGATATGTAAGTTCGAAAATTTATGAGATCTTCTGGTTTTATTTTTCTCTGGTTAGTGTCTAGTCTTATTCTAGATGACTGAAATAATCATGCAGGCCTGGACACTGTTCAGAGATGGAAAGTCTATGGAGCTGGTCGATCCATCGATCACATCCACATTCAATCTTACGGAAGTTTTGCGATCGATCCATGTGTCTTTGCTGTGCGTTCAACAATATCCGAGAGATAGACCGGAGATGTCGTCTGTGGTTACGATGTTGGGCAGTGAGAGCACATTGCCTCATCCTAAACAGCCCGGTTTCTTCAGCGAGGAGTCTTTTTCGGAAGCAAGTTCTTCAAGCGGGGGCAAGCACCAAATACATTCGGCCAACCAAATGACTATTTCGTATGTACAGCCTCGGTGATGTATATCTGTAATTACAATTTTGTATGTATTGATCTTACATGAATAAGAGAAGATCATGGCGTTCGTATGGAGGGTCATCTCTTAATCTAGAATGACAGCCTGCCACATCATTTAGCTCAGATGCACCTAAAACAGCAAGAGAGGAAAAAGACTTCACTTCCCAATATAATGAGAAGATATTTGACTTCGGTTCGCCGTGATGCTTTCTGATGTATTGAGAGGGAAGGGAATCAAACATGAAGAGACTAAAAAAGTTGACCGAACATGGCGAATTCTTGAGTAAAACATCTCTGAATTATGCTTGATTTTCTTCGATATCTGATTATTCTGTTTAATCGGTCTGGTGCTTTAGTCCGAGGCGCCCTCTGTAGTTTTGACACTTGGGGTCGAGCACATTGCCTCAGCCTAAACAGATCAGCTTTTTCATTGAGGAGATCATACTAGAAACAAGTTCTTCAAGTTGCGGCGATTATCCGATATTTTTAGCCCACTGAAGTGGCCATCTCCGGTGAAAATCTAGACAGAACAATTTGCTGGCTCATACTGACCAACCACCATGAAGTTCTTGCTTCCATTATTATGTCAACAACATACATCACATAAAGGATCAGTTTACATACATCAGTGCTGTATGGTTCTTGCACTTTATATCACATAAGGCTGCAATCCAAGGAGTCCAAACAGTCTAGAAGCAGAACACAATCCCACAACCATTAGTATAACAGTCCAGGCTGCGCGAAATCATATCTTTACCCGATCCAGGCTTGATTTCCCATTGAGTGCGCTGCTCTGTTGAAGTTCCAGGTAGTCTTTGTATTTCATCCCGATGTACATGGCTCGGTTGTTCTCGCCATCCACCATCTGTTCCGCTGGCTTGACGACAGTGTCGGGCGATGGTCCATTAGATACAGATATCGACATCCTTGTAGCCTTGTTGTTCACGACAGCTCGATGCAGAACACTCTTGTATTTCCCATTGCTCATAATCTTGCTCAGTTGATAAGTGTCAACAGAAAAAGTTTTAGTTGCAATAAGCTTTATGGGTTCAGTAAGAAAAGAGTAGTAAACTACAAAGATCCGTATCTACTTTTTAACTGATTATTGTCCAGTGAAAGAAACAAAGAGAAAAGAGAATGTTTCAGGAAATTTATAGGACAACTATATGAACTATGGTCTTATGTGTAATAACAATGTCCCATCCATGAAGATAAACACTGTATCTGCATGAATAAACCAAGGCACAAAGTACACACCAAGATTTGAAGCAAATCCGGCCTCTATTGGAAGACAATGAGGGAGATTAGAAAGATGGAACATGAATTTCCATAAATGTACCTCTAAGTGATCGCCGGTGTTGACCAAAAACGCATTCGGAATGGGATCGATTTTGACCCACTTCCCGCCGTGGTGCACTTCGAGGCCACCAATTCCATTCTGTATGAGGATGGTCAACAGCCCGTGGTCTGAGTGTGGTGGCATGCCCATAGCAAGTTCTGGCTGCGGGCATGGCGGATACAGATTCGCCGTTAATATCTGTAGGCTTGATTCCATGTTCATTGCCTCGTCGATATAGCCTGGTTCATGTCCTAGGCTTTCGGATATACCCTTGAGCAGTCCCCTGACTAATTTCCGAACCGCCCCAGAGTATTCTGCTGAAACTTCACTGCAACAAACGTTGCTTTCATTCATCAGAGGAAATGCCACGGTGGTGTTATGTTCATCTTTATGGATGTCGCAAGTCTCTGTCACTCAACCTTTTATCTGACATGCTATTAATTGTCCGGCATTATCAAATTGAATCCTCAATACAAAATTTTGTTGTTTGCCATCAAGACAATCCAACATAGAGCTATCCTAACATAGGAATCGTGTGGTTTCTATCGCTATGTTTCAAGATTGCCAGATTTCTGGATAAACATAGAGCTATTATACAAGACTATCAAACTGGAACCAAAGATCCTGAAGAGCTTGCGCATCGGACAAATTGAAGTCATTTCGAGTTCAGATCCCATAAGATCAATTGAGGGGTCAATTGCTTCAGGTAGATATGGCAAATCGGGTATCCAAATCATGACATCTCTCATTTTGGTAACTCTAGAATTCAAGTCCGCCATTGAAGTGGTTAGTCGTACATATAGACAGATACTTTAGTAGTCCAGTCGAAGATTTCGATTCCAGTATTACCAGCGAAGAATGTTTTGTTCAAGTTCTTCTTCAGGCTTTCTTTTTTCCGATATATCTAATAATTCTCCGCTGCGAATGAAGATGTCGATGAACTCTGAAGTGCCGTGTCAAAAGATTGTTATTCCCCTGGATCTACTAGGATGGACCCGCCATCACTCAATAATGCTCCAGAATCTCTAACCTATACAAAATGACAAGCATACTATTCTATGGAGTCTACGTCAAGGGCCTACTTTCTCCACATAGAGAGATAGATAGAGAGAGGATACCTGAAGCCTTCTGGTTTGGTAGGGCTGTGAAACTTTGGATGCACCATCACCTTCAGAAAATCTCTCCAGAAAAACACCTTGTCGACCGAAGCATTGAAGCTCGTCCCGCATCTTATGGGGTCCAAC
Organism: Rhodomyrtus psidioides; assembly: GCA_021437785.1. Lineage (NCBI taxonomy): Eukaryota > Viridiplantae > Streptophyta > Magnoliopsida > Myrtales > Myrtaceae > Rhodomyrtus > Rhodomyrtus psidioides. Next base: position 10,818,641 of record JAILYB010000003.1, on the reverse strand, counting down.
ACGTGCTTCCCTTCGTACTCCCTCTTCTCCTCCTCTGTCAGATCGAAGAATCCGGTCAACACGTCGAACATCGCCTTCATTTGGCTCTCGTGGACTCCGTGGTTGATCACCTACTCCACATAAACCAGAAGCCATGATCAATACATGGCATACAAGACAATGGCGGATCATGTACAGATGGCTTGTATCATACTGGTCAAGATTGACTCCAGCTTTGATACCAATTTATACAAAATACATTCATATAAAATAAAAAAATAAAAAAGATTTCGGGTTTGATCTACGCGCAGCGCCCAATCTCTCAAGAGTCTAAGGCATGAGAAATAATTTCTCATGGATTTTCTTTAGCTCTAGCGTGAATGAACAACCATTGGTCGAACCAGCCAATTCAGTATAAACTGTTGCTAGTCTGTTCAGTACTCATGACAAGTTTGATAAGCGAAAGCTGATCAAATATTACCAATAGTTTGTTTTGCATCTAATAAAGAGAACTGCTATGAAGCAGCTAATGAACAAATGAACTAGCTAGGAAACACATGTACCATGAAGAAGCCCCAGTCTCGACAAGCCTTTGCAAGATCTGCGACGGCTTTAGACCGTTGATCGGGATTGCTCGAGGAGAGGAGAGAGAAGTCGATGACAGGGATGGAGTCATCATGGTCGGGATGAACGGCGGGATCACCGGAAGTGGAGCCGAAGGCGTAGCGGGAGGGGATGGAAGTGAGGTTGGAAGATTCAGCTAGAGCCTTGACACTTGCTGCTTTGAGCTGAGAAAAATTAGCTTCTTGATGGTGTGGAGCGACTTCACACACAGTAGCCATTTGAGATGAAGCAGGCTCTCTCTCTCTATCAATAAAATCTTCAGTGCAAGTCTATATCTAAAACAAAAAGGAGAAGTTCTGCTAGATCTAGAAGATGAAAGAAGAGTTCTTTGGTAAACTCTCCGAGACCGCCACATGGCAGCTCCTTTTTGTAAATGCGATTCCATTTGCAACACCTGACGCCTGAATGTCCGCGTCTTTTAGAGCATCATGCCAGTTCCTCCGAGCCACCAAAATAGTCTACTTGCCCCCACTGTAACCAAGCAAAAATTACCAGGTGAGTGGTTTCAAGTTCGGGTCCAGGTTATCTAATTTTTGAAACATGTAACCTACCCTACATATCATGAAATGTTAGAGCCATGTATCACGGTCCGGGAGTTTAGGACTAGTTCTCCTCGTGCTCGGGTGACGCTTGGGGTGTCATGGTGAGGAGTAGACGTTGTAGAGGGCAATAGGATAACTGGGTCAGGGGGTAGGATCAGATTGGTTTGTATTAGGAGTTCTAGGATCGAACATGATATATTCCTTAAGAGCTCTGAAGGCGGGTTTGGCCTCCCGTATACAAACTGGTCGGGAGCTGATGCCGCTCTCCTGATGATGGCCATGGCAGGCCGAAACCAGTTGTTGTGCTTAAAGAGATCTACTCGGCTTACTCGATGTACGGACGCCCAAGCTTGGCGAAGCGTGGTATGATCGGACGTGCTTTAAAGGCGAAAGGCTGGCTTGGCGTGGCTTGCCAAGCGCCGCACGGGCTATTCCGCGATAGAAATCTGTCGGCCCGTGACAATTTGGTATCAGAGCGGGATCCCTCCAGTAGGTGGGTGATTCGGGGAAATCCTGTGGTCTTCCCGGTCCTTTGAGGGCGGAGAGTGATCGCCGGGGCCAGGGGCTCGGACAAGGTGCGGCTCTCGTCTAGCTTCGGGGATGCCAATGAGGGCATAGGAAGGAACTGGATTTGTCCACTGAATGGGGAATACGATCCTGTATTTAGGAAGGGTCCGCTATCACGTTTCAAAGGTGGAACCTCTATTGGTTTGCCATGATCCAGAGCTGCATGGAAGACGAACGTGGGTACTGCCGAGGAGTGCAGTTGGCCAGGGATGCCACACTTGTCAGGATGTACAAGTGACCGTTCGTGAACAGCTTGGATCGATGGAGCAACCAATAGAGTGTCGTTGTTTTGTTGGGCGAGCGTACGACGCAGGGAAGCGACAAAATGTCCCGGAAGCTGCAAGGACAGCTTGGACTGGAGGAGGCAACCAGACCGTTGCTGTTTTGTTGGGCGAGCGTGTGACGTGAGGAAGCGACAGAACAACCCGCAACGAGGGCGTTTGCGGAATGAGTGGGGGAGAATATCACGGTCCGGGAGTTTAGGACTAGTTCTCCTCGTGCTCGGGTGACGCTTGGGGTGTCATGGTGAGGAGTAGACGTTGTAGAGGGCAATAGGACAACTGGGTCAGGGGGTAGGATCAGATTGGTTTGTATTAGGAGTTCTAGGATCGAACATGATATATTCCTTAGGAGCTCTGAAGGCGGGTTTGGCCTCCCGTATACAAACTGGTCGGGAGCTGATGCCGCTCTCCTGATGATGGCCATGGCAGGCCGAAACCAGTTGTTGTGCTTAAAGAGATCTACTCGGCTTACTCGATGTACGGACGCCCAAGCTTGGCGAAGCGTGGTATGATCGGACGTGCTTTAAAGGCGAAAGGCTGGCTTGGCGTGGCTTGCCAAGCGCCGCACGGGCTATTCCGCGATAGAAATCTGTCGGCCCGTGACACATGCGTGTATCAATTCTGCTGCATGTTATGTCCTTGTGTTTTATTTTAATCTTTGTTTTGTTATTTTAGTCATGTAATGATTATTGTGGTTTGATTAGTTTCATTAGGGGTTGCTTTGTTTACTATATTCTAGGGAGACAAGGCTTAGCAAGTTTTTAATGGGGTTCTAAAAGGTGTTCCCCTTGTGCGTGTACTATATCATTTCTTGTGCAAACGAAGCAAATGATGAGAGTGTTCTGTATTCTATCATCTCTCTCTATCTCTCTCTCTCTCTATCCCTCTCTCTGCAACTTGAGGTTTGCGTGAGATAATTGCTGAACATCTCTCGGCAACAACAGTGGTATCAGAGCTCTTCTGAAGGATCTTAAGGGACTGTGAAGTGAGGGTAAGCGTGCGTGATGGAGGCAGGTTCAAGTGGTTTCTCTGCTATGGCTACTCCAGTCTTTACTGGGGAAAATTATCAAGCTTGGGCTGTCAAGATGACAGCATTCTTGGAGGGTCATGATTTATGGGAGGCTGTGGAGAATGATTATGAAATTGCTCCACTTCCAAACGATCCGACCATGAATCAGATAAAGTACCATAAAGAGAGAACCACAAGGAAGGCCAAGGCAAAGTCTTGCATGTACGCTGATGTCTCAGCCCCAATCTTCACAAGGATCATGAGATGTGATTCTGCGAAGGCAATATGGGATTTCTTGAAGACTGAATACGAGGGAGATGAAAAGATAAGAAGCATGAAGGTGCTGAATCTCTTGAGGGAGTTTGAGAGACAGTAAATGAAGGATTCAGAGTCAGTGAAGGAATATTCTGATAGGCTGATTGAGATAGCCGAAAAGATCAGAGTCTTGGGAACTGACTTGAAGGATGAAAGGCTGGTTCAGAAGATCCTAGTGTCTCTTCCAGAGAAGTTTGAAGCTACCATAGCTTCTTTGGAAAATACAAGAGACATAGCTGACATAAAGCTTGCAGAATTGTTAAGTGCCTTGCAGGCACAGGAGCATAGAAGAATGATGAGAAGAGAAGAGCACGTAGAGGGTGCACTGCAAGCTAAAGTGAAGTTTAATGATGGAGGCAAAGGGAAGAAATGGAATCAGTCAAAAGGGAATGCACGTGACTCCAAGTTTGTAGCAAAAGAAGGAAGTTCTAGTGGGTCTGGCAACTGGAAGAAGAATAAGAAACCTTGTCAACACTGTGGTGGAATTAATCACCAGTCCTTTAGATGCTGGAGAAAGCCTGATGCCAAGTGCAGAAGATGTCACAAGTTTGGTCACATGGAAGCTATTTGCAAAGAGAAAAATCACCAGCAAGCAGGAGAAGCACAGATTGCAGTAAATGAGGCTGAGGAAGAACACTTGTTTGTAGCTTCCTGTTCTAGCTCTTCTGTTGTGAATGATGCATGGCTGGTGGATAGTGGCTGTACAAATCATATGACTGGCAATTTGAAGTTGTTTAGGAGTCTAGACAGGTCAGTCAGGTCCAAAGTCAGAATTGGCAATGGACAGTATATCGAAGTGCAAGGGAAGGGTACAGTGGCTATTGAAGGAAATCAGGAGGTGAAGCTGATAAATGATGTTCTCTTTGTGCCAAAAGTTGACCAAAATCTGTTGAGTGTTGGTCAATTAGTTGAGAAGGGCTATAAGGTGAAGTTTGATGGGAATGAATGCCTTATTGATAATGCAGATAGCAAGGAAGTACTGAGAATACCAATGAATGATAAGTGCTTTCTATTCAAGCCACAGGAGATGCAACAAATGGCTTTGAAGTGCAAAGAAGAAAATGCAGAGCTATGGCATAAAAGGCTTGGGCATGTTCACATGAAGAACATGTTATTTATGCAGAGGAATAGCTTGGCAGATGACTTGCCAAGTTTGGAGGAGGAATTTCCACAGTGCAAAACTTGTCTTCTGGGCAAGCAAGCCAGATTACCTTTTAAAGGAGGAGGCTGGAGAGCACGTGAGAAGCTGCAATTAGTCCACATAGATTTATGTGGACCTATGTTAGAACCATCTCTCACTGGTAGCAGGTATTTCATTACTTTCACATATGATATGACTAGGATGAGCTGGATTTATTTTCTGCAAGCCAAGTCTGAAGTTGCTGATGTGTTTGTAAAGTTTAAAGCCTTAGTTGAAAATCAGAGTGGGAAGAAAATTCAAATGCTCAGGTCTGATAATGGTACTGAGTATACTGCCCACAAGTTTAAGTTAAATTGTGAGCAAGCAGGCATTGTGCAGCAGTTCACTGCTCCCTATTCACCTCAACAAAATGGTGTCAGTGAGAGGAAAAATAGAAGCATTATGGAGATGGCTAGATGTATGATGCAGGAGAAGATGTTACCTAAGAAGTTGTGGACCGAGGCAGCTAATACTGCAGTGTTCTTGTTGAACAGATTGCCCACAAGAGCCTTAGAGAGGTCAACACCTTTTGAAGCCTGGTATGGTGTTAGACCATCTGTGAAGAATTTGAAGATTTTTGGGTGTTTGTGTTATACTCATGTTCCACAGGTCAAGAGGGATAAGCTGGATCAAAGAGCTGAGCTTGGAATCTTCATTGGGTACAGTCTCCAATCAAAGGCTTACAGGATTTTTCAGCCTATAACAGGGAAGGTGACTGTGAGCAGAGATGTTATTTTTCTAGAGGAAGAAGAGTGGAATTGGACAGAAGAAAAGAATGTAGGACTACAGCAATCTGCAGAACAACAACCTGCAACAATTGTACAGGTTGATGAAGTTGTGGATGGATTGGAAGATACTATGGATGGTCTTCCAGTAAGAGGCACAAGGTCACTTGCTGAAATTTATGAAAGAAGCAATGTGGAAGTGCTTGAACCAGCTAACTTTGTGGAAGCTAATGAGAATCAGAGGTGGATTGCAGCAATGCAGGAGGAGTTGGCAATGATTCAGAAGAACCACACATGGGAGCTTGTTAATAGACCATCTGATAAGAACGTGATTGGGGTTAAGTGGGTGTCCAGAACAAAACTTAATCCTGATGGTTCTGTCAATAAACACAAAGCTAGACTGGTTGTGAAAGGTTATGCTCAGATATGGGGAGTAGACTATTCTGAGACTTTTGCTCCAGTTGCAAGACTTGATACAATCAGGCTACTATTAGCTGTTGCAGCAGAGAATGAGTGGCCTATATTTCAGTTAGATGTCAAGTCTGCATTTCTGAATGGAGAGCTTGAGGAGGAGATTTTTGTTGAACAACCTGAAGGTTTCAGTATCAAAGGGCAAGAAGAGAAGGTATACAGATTGAGGAAAGCTCTATATGGACTGAAGCAGGCTCCAAGAGCTTGGTATGAGAAGATAGACAGATATTTGCAAGATTTTGGCTTTGTAAGAAGCTTGAGTGAATTCACTCTTTATGTCAAGAGGGTGAATCACAGTATTGTAATTCTGTCACTCTATGTAGATGATTTGTTGGTAACAGGGAATGATGTGGATCTGATAGAAAGGGTGAAGCAAGGTTTGTTTGCAGTTTTTGAGATGTCAGACTTGGGAAAGATGACTTATTTCTTGGGTCTGGAAATCAAACAAGATTCACATGAGATATTCATCTGCCAAAAAAAATACATGAAGAAAATTCTGAAGAAGTTTCAGATGGAAGATTGTAGAAGTGTCAACACTCCTATGGCTGCTAAGGAGAAGCTGCAGAAGAATGATGGAACAGATGCAGTAGATGCCTCTATGTATAGAAGTTTGATTGGATGTCTCATGTATCTTACAGCAACTAGACCAGATATTCTATTTGCTGTGAGTGTTCTATCCAGGTTCATGAGTAGTCCGAGTCAGTTACATTTTGTAGCTGCAAAAAGGGTCTTGAGATACCTCAAAGGAACATTGTTCTTTGGTGTGAAGTTTAGGAAAGGCTAGAAGTTTAAGTTGCAGGGCTTTTCTAACAGTGATTGGGCTGGCTCAGTGGATGACATGAAGAGTACATCTGGATACTGTTTTACTCTTGGTTCTGCCTATTTCTCCTGGTGTTCCAAAAAGCAGGAGATTGTTGCTCAGTCCACAACAGAAGCTGAGTTTATAGCAGCTGCTGCAGCTGCAAATCAAGCTTTGTGGCTGAAGAAGATAATGAAGGATCTGTTGTTGAATTCTGGTGATTGCATTGAAGTTTATGTGGACAATCAGGCTGCATTAGCAATATCACAGAATCCAATTTTCCATGGCAAAACCAAGCACTTCAAGATCAAATTCTTCTTTCTGCGTGAAGTGCAACAAAGTGGTGAAGTTAAGTTGGTCTATTGTAGGTCAGAAGATCAGCTTGCAGACATATTCACAAAGCCACTTCAAGCTGGAAGATTTGAACTGTTAAGAGAGAAAATAGGAGTTTGCAGCAGCAACTGATTCAAGGAGGAGTTTGTTGGAGCCATGCGTGTATCAATTCTGCTGCATGTTATGTCCTTGTGTTTTATTTTAATCTTTGTTTTGTTATTTTAGTCATGTAATGATTATTGGGGTTTGATTAGTTTTATTAGGGGTTTTCTTGTAATGATGATAGGAGTTGTAATGTTTGATTAGTTTCATTAGGGGTTGCTTTGTTTACTATATTCTAGGGAGACAAGGCTTAGCAAGTTTTTAATGGGGTTCTAAAAGGTGTTCCCCTTGTGCGTGTACTATATCCTTTCTTGTGCAAACGAAGCAAATGATGAGAGTGTTCTGTATTCTATCATCTCTCTCTATCTCTATCTCTATCCCTCTCTCTGCAACTTGAGGTTTGCGTGAGATAATTGCTGAACATCTCTCGGCAACAACATGAAACATGAAATCTATCATGTCACAAGTTCCAGAATCGGTTCCAAAGTCGTACCCAGGTTAAATGATTGCAGTAAGTTACACCTCTAATGACCATCATTTGTGACTCGTGCAAATTAGCTTAACAAATTCGATGGTTACGGTTTCTCCCAAAAGTGATGAAAAAGAGAGATCACGACATAGATCCACGAGTGTCATGCCAGATAGGAAGCGCCTTCGTTTTGTTTAGCTCTGTGAAATGATGGTGAACCAATTCAAAGGGGTTCCCAAATTGTATCCCACGATTTTCTTTTTGTTCTGATGATTAAAAGGGTTTTCACATGGAGACTTTCCATCAATAGAGGAAAAACAATTGCTACCATCAATAAGACTTCTCCTAAGACTTCCACTTGAGGGACGTAGCAAAGCCATTGAAGATTCATTGACCAAAGGAGCAAGATGTTCAGAGATTCACTCGGCGTAGAGCGACCTCACGCAGGAAACGGAAATATTCGCAAAGGAAAATCGAACATAAGCACGATAATACAGGTCAGGGTTACAGCAAACCAGAGCACAGGTGGTCAATGCATCCGAGTGTTCATACTAGGAACATGTCCTTCGAGTTGCGGCAAGTACCAGATATTTTTTAGCCCAATTGAAGTGGCTATTTCCAGCGAAAATCTAGACAGAAAAATCTGCTGGCTCATATTGACCAACCATCTGATTTACAGAACTACGAACTTAGGGTGCATTATCAAGTTCTTACTTCCATTTATTACGTCAAGAAGATACATCACAGAAAGGAGCAGGTTACATGCATCAGTGCTATATTATTCTTGGACCTTTTGCATCACATAGCATTAAACGTTTCATGAGGTTGCAGTCCAAACAGTCTAGAAGCAGAACACAATCACACATTCGTTTTGTCATTGCATACATCATAACAGTTCAGGCTGCACATGATTATATCTTCACCCGGTCCAGGCACGACTTCCCATCGAGTGGGTTGCTCTGCTGAAGTTTCAGGTAGTCCTCGTACTTCATCGTGAGGTACATGGGTCGGTTGTTTTCACCATGCACCAGCTGCTCCACCGGCGAGACTACAGTGTCGGGCGAAGGTCCGATAGATTGAGGGATCGACATCCTTGTAGCCTTATTGTTCACCACAGCTCGATGCAGAACACTCTTGTACTTGCCGTTGGTCATAATCTTGTACAGTCGAATAGTGTCGAATTAAAAAAATTTAGTTGCAATTAGCTTGATCAGTTCATGGGGACAAACAGTAGTAAATCACAAGGATCAGGAAAATGTTTCAGCAAATAAGATAACTACATGAATATGTCCCTTCCATAAAAACCTACGTTCCAAGATTTGAAACAAATTGGAACTCTCCTGCAAGAGAAGATGAAACATGAACTTCTATATATGTACCTCGAGGTGATCACCGGTGTTGACCAAAAAGGCATTCGGAATGGGATCGACGTTGACCCACTTCCCGCAATGGCGCAATTGGAGGCCGCCAATTCCATTCTGCATGAGGATGGTCAACAGGCCATGGTCCGAGTGTGGGGGTATGCCCATTGCGAGTTCCGGCTGTGGGCATGGCGGATACAGATTCGCCATTAATATCTGTAGGCTCGAATCCATGTCCATTGCCTCGTGGATATAGCCTGGTTCGAGTCCTAGGCTCTCCGATATACCCCTGAGCAGTTCCCTAGCTAATCTCCGGACCGCGCCAGAGTACTCTGCTAAAACTTCCCTGCAACAAACATTGCTTTGATTCATCAGAGGAAATTGCCATGGTGTTCTTTTCATCTTTAGGGATGTCACAAGTTTGTGTCGCTCTGGTTTGTCGCTGATTGTTTTGCTCTATCAAATTTAATCAGCACTTTGTTAATTTTCTCCAGTTGTCCACAATTATTCTTGTCTGACATCAAGATGACCCGACATAATGCTATCCTAACATAAGAATCGCGTAGTTTCTATCACTATGTTTCAAGATTGCCAGATTTATAGTTAGATATAGATCTGCTACCCAAAACTAACGAACGAAAAAAGAAAAAAGAAAAAAAGGTGAATAGCTTGCGCATCTGACAGGTTGAAGTTGTTCGCCCATTGAGTTGGATGACATATGACAATTAATAAGTCATATCAATTTGGAGTATTTACCTTTGTTTGTGACAGATGTACAAGTTCAGGGCCTTTCGTGGTGTTAACTCAATTTGACAGAGTTTAAATCTATTGCAGGTATACCGGATTTAAGTTTTTAATGGTAAAAAAATTAATTTGTGATAAGGTTATCAATACCGATTTAGGATTTATTCATAAAATTAACCCTTTTATTTTTCTGATATATCTGAGAATTTTCTGCTGTGGCTTAAGATCTGGAAGCATTGACAACTCTGAAGTACCCTGTCAAAGATTATCATGTCCTTGGACCCCTAGGATGGACCCATCATCAATCAATAATGCTCCAGAATCTGTAACTTGAATAAAATGACAAAAGCAAAACATTCCGTGGAGTCTTTGTCATTAGCATGATTTTTTTGTGACTAAAATCTCCATTGCATTATTGACCAGCTCCTTTGGCAAAGCTTAACCAGTTCAAGAAATGGCCCGCGCGCGCCATTTCTTGCCCTTCACACCAGGCTTATCACCACTCCTTGCGGCAATCAAACATTGTAAGAATAGAAAAAATAACAATGCTACCTAACCACCCTTCTTCGGAAGTCCAGCATCCAATCGTGGTTGATTGGATCCATTCACCAGTTAGCTCACCGTATTAAGCGCATCCGCCAGGAATTTCCAACCATATCAGTACTAGAGAGTACTTTATGGACTATCACAAGTTATGTTTTGCTCATTAACTTTGTAAATTGGTATGGTTCACTAGCACTAACGTGACGTTGCTATACCTTCCTTTGCGCAGAATCCGTATAATAACAGCTCTGAGCTGTCGTTCCGCATGTAATCGATCGTCTGACCGGCCTCATTTTTCTGTCAAAGTTGTCAATGCAAGGCTTCAAACATGTGGCCTCCGCACAAACATCTAAAGTCTTTCTCGAGTAGTCATCCATTAGCATAAATTTAGCGAACAATTGATTATCTAGGAAATTCTTTTTTTTTTTAAACGACATGTAGATGTACCACTCATTTAAGACCTAATGATCACTCACCCACAAAAGGAAATAAGACCCTACTTCTTTTTTCCTGTCGCCCCACCCCTCTCCTAGAGTCTTATCATGGACTCAGTGGTCCCCTGTTGGCTCCATCACTGTCGAGGATGGAGCCAGATCCGGTTGGGCGGAAGAGAGATAGAGATTGAAGAAGCAAATAAAGTCTAGAAAGATTTAAACTCGATAACTCATGCTCTAAACACCATGTGAGATTTTATGGGGTCATTGCCAATTATTATAAAAGCTTAAGCTGCTAGATGATGACGTGATTTGATATTTTAATTACTCTTCCATTAGAACGAGCAAGGAAGTCCATCTTAGGTAAATGCTAATCTCATAAAATACCCAGTTCATAGTCAAGAAGGAGATAATATGCAATCTAGTGTCTGGTTGGGTTTCTTGAACATAAGATTCTTCATAGTTGTGGTGCAGACAACTTGCAGTTGGGTTTCTTGAACATAAGATTCTTCATAGTTGTGGTGCAGACAACTTGCACATACATGATAGAAACTATTTCCATGCACATTAGACCTTTATTTGAAGACCCAAAAAAGAAGAAGAAGCACAATGGTACCTCAAGCCTTCTGGTTTGGTAGGGCAGTGAAACTCTGGATGCACCTTCACCTTCAGGAAATCTCTCCAGAAGAGCACCTTGTCGACGGAGGGATTGAAGCTCGTCCCGCATCGTATGGGGTCCAACACGTGCTTCCCTTGGAACTCCCTCTTCTCCTCCTCCGTCAGATCGAAAAATCGGGCGAACGCGTCGACCGTCGCCTCCATTTGGCTCTCGGGCACGCCGTGGTTGATCACCTATACACACGCATAACCCCAAGAGGCCGTGGTCAATATATAGCAGATAAGGCGCTGTCGAATCATGTATAGAGAGAGTTTACATCATACCGACGAAGAATGACTGCAGCTTATACACAATTAATGAAACATGGATCCCTAAGGAATAAAAAAAAAAGACAACGTGTCGGGTTCGAGTTCCAATCTCTTGGAGTCCAAGCGATGCATAGTAATTTCTCATTAATCTTTGTTTAGTTCCCGCGTGGATGATCGACTGTCGGTTGAACTAGCAAATTCAATTCAAACTGTTGCTGGTTTTTTAAGTACTTATAACAAGTTTTGATAAGCGCAAGCTGATCAAAGATGCCAACTGCTTGTTTTTAATGTTCGGGATAAGATAAAGTAAGAAAAGTGCTATGAAGCAGCTAATGTCCTAGCTAGGAACATATGTACCATGAAGAAGCCCCAGTCTCGACAAGCCTTTGCAAGATCCGAGACGACTTTAGACCGCCGATCGGGATCTTTCGAGGAGAGGAGAGAGAAGTCGATGATGGGAACGGAGTCATCTGGGTTGGAATGAACGGCTCGATCACCGGAAGTGGAGGCGGAGAAGGCGTAGCAGGAGGGAATGGAAGTGAGGCTGGAAGATTCAGCTAGAGTCTTAACGCTCGTTATCTTGAGCCGAGAAGTATCGTCTTCACGATGGAGCGGAGCAACTGGACAAACAGTAGCCATTTGAGATCTCTCTCTCTCTCTCTCTCTCTCTCTCTGGTGGATGATTTTATAAGACTGCCATGTGGCAGCACCTTTCTAAACAGTAAATGCGATTTTGTTTGCGGAATTGGATGCCTGCTTGTCCTCGGATCTCCTAGAACATCCAAACCAATTGCGTTGGGCCACCACACTCCAGAGTAGTACAGGTAATCATGGGAGCAGGCCCAAAATGATGACAAGGTAATAACATAATCTAATGAAAATTAGCGGAAAATAAAGGATTAATACTGCGAAAAACCCCAAATTGATACACTTATGACAAATTTACTTCAAATTATTTTTTTGACCACCAAAAATCTCAAAACCGGTACACTTGTGATAAATTTACCGCAAACCATTTTTTTGACTACCAAAAATCCTATATTTGTACTATTGTGATAAATTTACCCCAAATTAATTTTTTTACCATAAAAAATCCCAAACTAGTACACATATGATAAATTAATCCCACGTAAATTTCCGTTAAATTGAATTAATACCATGAAAAATTTTAAATTGACGCACTAGTAGCAAATATAAGGTAATGTGTATACCCGACAATTATCACGTGTCATCCAATTCAGCAATTCGACGATAAAATTTAAGAAAAACTAACAAAAGGTAAATTTATCACAACTGTACCAGTTTAGGATAAATTTATCACAAGTAGATCAGTTTGAGGTTTTTCATGATCAAAAAAATAATTTAGAATAAAATTATCACAAATGTACCAATTTGAGATTTTTGGTGATAATAACCCAAAAATAAATTTGTACCGGTTTGAGATTTTTATGATAAAAAAAATTAATTTGAGATAAACTTATTATAGATATATCAATTGAAAACTTTTCGCGATATTAATCAACTTTTAAAACTTAAACCCAACTTGCCTATCGTGACCACTCTCTTTAAGGCCCAATTTGGTATGGAAATACCGTCGTCAGCGTATCTCTGGCCAAAATTCATTTAAAAAAATGTCTCAAGCACGTGTACTTTAAGTAGAATAATTCGCCAAGCGGATATGCTTAACAACTTCAATGATTATGATTTAGGAATGCAATCTGAGCGATGAAAAGAGAGATCACGACGTAGATTTACAAGTGTCATGCCAGAAAGAAATCATGGGTTAACAAATTCAAAGGGGTTTCGATAGTGTTATCCACAAATTTATTTGTTTTGATGATTAAAAGGGTTTTTCAAACAAGGGACATACGAACAAAGAGAGCTTTTTCTTTTCATCAACAGGGAAAAACAGTTGCCACACCATTAATTTAGCTTTCCCAAGGCTATTCCACTTCAAGGAAATCGCAAGGCATCGAAGATTTCTTGCCTTAAAAGGTGCAAGATGTTCAGAGATTCACACGGTACAGAGCGAGCCCCTGACGCTAGAAACGGAAACTTTCAGCAGGAAAATCAAGCACAAGCACAATAATGCAGGTTAGCGGCGACGGCATCCAAACCTACACCAAACCAGAACACAAGTGATCGATGCATCCGAGCGCTCCCGAGGCCCCTGTATCTACATTACGGACATAGACATGATTTGTTGAGCCAGACCTGGATCTTGTTGAAGGAGCTCCCTCAAGTTGCTCTCCACGTCAGCCATTTGCTTCTCTAAGTACTCCTTTGAAGTCTGCAAAAAGACAACGAGAATCGGTTTTCTGATAAGAGACGATAATTCATTCAAGAAGTCACAGAAAAAAAAAATCCACATAGTAGATCTAAAAGAACAACTGGGTACAAGAGCACAGGTTACAAAATTTCTAAGAGAAAGTATTATCTTGCCGAAGTCTGCTAAAACTTACTTTCTCATGAACAAAACGAACAGCATCATAATTATTTTGATGGAATATGCAAAAATAAAATGGCTTTTCTACCTTTGCATTTTATGCCAGAAATATCATGATTGGTCCAAAAAGACAAACTATGTGTACGAGCAACAATGACCAGATGGTCAATAACAAGCTCTACTTGGGAAATCTTGCGGATTGAACTTTTGAAGTGGATAAAATTTGGGTAGGTTACGTTTTTCTCAATGTTAAGACCTCATTATAAATCAGATTCCTATATACATTGATTGATGGGATAGCAATGCACGTTTTCATATAGCCACATCTTTGAAGTAGACAGATGTATAAACAATACAAGAAGGGATGGGCAAGCAGCCTAAGAAATGGGACCATATGACTCGTACTTCACGGGTCAAACTGGCTTGACATTAGCGAACTATGTACTTAAAACTCTGTTAAAAGTCTAATATAGAGTAATAACATCATCCACAAGCAAGTGAAGAGTATTACAAAGTTTAAAAACTTATCCTGGAACTCTTTAACGAAAATTCGTGGTAAAGCAACAAAATGAAGAAACAGAGCCCTTCTAGCAGTTAGGTTTCATAGTTAAAAAAAATATCTACACTCAGTAGACTAGGCTAAAAGTCCCTGAGCACATTACAAAAGTAATGGAGAATCACAAGTAAAATATAACTATTTTCTGAAACCATAAGGGTAAAAAGTACCTGTAATGAAGATATAGCAGTCTCACTATCTTTAAGCTTTTGTTGCTGTTCATTCACTAAAACTGACTTAGGCTCCAAAAGAAACCTATAATAGATAGATTTTATGTGAGAAAGACATCAAGAATAGTAGAGATAAGGAAAAAGAGAGGAGGCTTTATAACAACTGTGACCCCCGTTTCAATGTACAACATTAGACAACAGCACACTAAAACTATAACACCCCTTAATGTGAGACATACTTTAACACTCCTGAAAGTTGAAGCTTATATCAAAATCTTCTAACCTGTTATACACATGAAGAACTGTAGAAACCTCTAAAGGCTAGGCACACAAGTCGGCAAGCTGATAAGACCTCATATCAATCACATTCTATGGTAGTTTCTTTTTTCAATGATGTGACACATAAGCTCAATATGGAGAGAAGACAAAGGGATTAAACATGAATTAAATGCCAGCATGGTAATGATAGATGAGATTTATTTTATCTGAATGTCTAAAGCCAAATCCTTCTATGATGTGCTTCAACAAAGCAACTCACAATAGCCAAGTGCTATGACTTAAGATACCTTGATCCAACACCCAACCTAGTAAAAGCAACTCGTTTCTTATGCCATAACACAAATGACATCCAACAAATGAAAAAGACCCCACTAGTCAACATTCTATCTAATCAAGATCTAGCCTACTGCCGATTAGAATAAAGCTTGCAATCAATCACCTTTAAATATGCCAGAGTACTTAGAACTGCATCCATATAAACAGGTCTAGGATTCTATTTCACTAGTTAAGTGAATGATTCACTAATATCTCCACAAATGAAAGTCAAGTACTACATAAGTAAGCCTTCAACCTGTGCTCTAGTCAGTTGCTTCAACCATTTGTAGGCTATGGGGGTGTTCATGCATTCTGCTCACTTCTCCCATATCATGAAGAAATTTTTTCTCCATTTCGTATCTTAAATAATCCGAGTTGAAAACTTTTAGGGCAGTTTTATTAGAGGACTAAGATTGGGGTAGAATGGAGTATGTTGTGGCTTGACACAATCACGACCTCCTATTCACGTAAATGATTAGACAAAAATTCATGAACATTTAAACTCATTGACTTAAAACATAGGTTAACAAGAACAAACTGATTTCGCAGAAGCTCATAATTTATCGCATTAGATATCAGTACAAAATTGGATTAGATCCAGCACTCACGTTCTCCCTGCATGACAAAGAAAACAAAACATGGGATGTAAGAGGCGCTTAATGTAATAGTAATGGAAGCATAATTCAGATAGATGATTACGAAATTCTTGCCAAATTGTATAACAATTTACTCGACTGCTTTGTACTCTTTCCAGACCAATCAAAGTACTATACCTACGGCCTTGTAAGTGTTGGTACTGTCAGGTAGCTGTCCCAGCTCCTCCAAGGTTAAATAAGCACGCTTCTTTTCTGTTTCCTTATTTCGAATCTGGTTTTGCACCTGAAGAGTAACCAGTTACCATTACAGTCAATGTCATGGATATCGCAAGACACTCAAAACAATTAGTGTTCATTAAGCTAGGGTGCAACAGTTAAGTGTCGTTGAGAAGGTTAATGAACAATTTATTGAGTAGCAATGAATGTAATAAATCTTACACCCATGAAACAAATGGATTTTGTCAGGTAAAGAGTCCTGCAGAATTAAAATTCAGAAAAGTGCGTCACACATGCATCTCGATGTCGCAGTCTGAGAAGCATCAAGATGGTACTCTCACATTGTCAGGCTGTCTGCAGTAGCATTATTGGCAAAAGATAAATGAAAATGTTCTTTTTTGGAGAAAAATGATCTTGGTTTTCCACCATGATGGCAGTTCCTTCGAAAAAATTCAATTACATGAAAAGACTACATGGAATATAAAACGACATATTTCTCTGAAAATGGCTAGTTGCATCAGAGTATTGTCTACACAATTAATATCCTATCTTTTTTGTTGTTTAGTGATATGTGTTGAATTATCCAGATTTTAGGTCTTAATTGTAGGAATATCTGTAATTAATTAGTTAGGATATGATCTCTTAGTATCCCATAATTTGTGGGATTTCAATAGCTGTATTTTTTCAGATCTGTTTTACCTTAGCTTGTACATAACATAGTTCTATAAATAGCTTTGTATTAGTCGTACAAGTGTAATGAGAAATATCACAATTCTTTTCTCTAAATTCTTCATGGTATCAAAGCATTAGGCTCGTATTTTTCTGGGTAGTGTTGCAGTGCAACCTTCATCGCTGCAATAAACTTCCAATCACAGCCTTCATTGCTGGTTCTGTTTTTGCAGCCTTCATTGCTGCAATAATCTTTCAATCACAGCCTTGCAGTGCAACCTTCATTGCTGCAATAATCTTCCAATCACAGCCTTCATTGCTGGTTCTGTTTTGCAGCCTTCATTGCTGCAATAATCTTTCAATCACAGCCTTCATTGCTGGATTATTTTTTCTTCTTACAAATCTGATCACAACTGTCATAGTTGTGATCCCTTTAGCTATATTTTTCCCACTTCAAGCTTGTCTCACTTTTTTGCCCTAAAACCTCATTCACTTGAAGCCTTCGTTGCTTCTGTTTTGCTGTTCCTTTAAAGTACTTTCTCTGTTTATTTCCCCATGTCTGGAAATATCCATGTTTGAGAAAAAAACTCAAGGCGAGGAAACCAATACCAACCATACCGGAGATCTACAAAATTTGAGGGCAACTTGTAGGCTGAATGAGAAGAATTATCTCAAATGGTCACAATTCGTCAAGACGTACCTGAAGGGTAAAGGAAGACTCAAACACCTCCTTGGAACAGGTCCAAAACCAGAAGATCCCACGTTCAATGCATGGGATGAAGCAGATTCAATGATCATGTCATGGCTATGGGATTCAATGGATCCAGCCATAAGTGATTCATGTATGTTTCTCAAGACTGCAAAGGAGATTTGGGATTCTGCTCGCAAGACTTATTCAAAGGCTCGAGATGCAGCACAAGTGTATGAAATCAAGGTAAAGGCAAGTGCAACAAGACAAGGGAGCAAAACCATGACGGAATATGCCAATTTCCTTCAAAATCTATGGCAAGAACTCGATCATTATCGAGTATTTGAGATGAAGTGCGTGGACGATGCTGCAACTCTGAAGACCTTCATTGAAAAGGATCGAGTATATGATTTCCTGGCTGGTCTTAATTCTGAGTTTGATCAAGTCAGGATTCAAATACTTGGAAAGGAAGAAACCCCTTCCTTGGAAGAGACAATCTCTCTAATCCGGGCAGAAGAAAGCCAAAGGGGAATAATGCTAGAGCCTCAAGCTGCGGAAGGCTCAGCATTAATAACTCATAATGCGTCAACACAAGAAAGAGGAAGAATGGATGGTTCAAAGCCTACATGGAGGGATAACCAAGATAGTATGTGGTGTACCCACTGTAAGAAGTCAAGGCATACAAAAGAGCGTTGCTGGAAACTGAATGGCAAACCAACAACCTCAAGCTGAGAGTGGGGAAATAGAGGAGGACAGTCAAGGCCCAAAGCTCATCTAATTGAACAAACCAGCCAGCAAATCAGTAATAGTGAAGGGCAAGACAATGAATTCTTCAACAGTGAGGAGATAGAAAGAATTAGAGGCCTTCTAGCGTCTCTTGAAAAGCCCTCTGCTGCATGTTCTTTGGCACTCTCAGGTAATTCTCCGTTTTCCTTTGGTCTAAATGCCTCAGAAACTCTTTCTAGTGAAGCTTGGATAATAGACTCAGGTGCTACTGATCACATGACTCACACTTCACATTTTTTTAGTACCTATATCCCATGTCCAAGCAATAGAAAGATAGTGGCGGCAAACGGTTCCCTAGCCACTGTTGTAGGAGTAGGTGATATCCATATTACGCCCATTCTCACTCTCAAAGGTGTCCTCCATGTGCCGAAACTATGAGCCAACCTCGTCTCCATACAAAAGCTCACCAAAGACCTCAATTGTTATGCGATTTTTTACCCTACATACTGTGTTTTCCAGGAACAGGATTTGGAGAGGAAGATTGGACTTGCTAAAGAAAGGAATGGGTTGTACTATCTTGAGACGCCGAGGGCTTCGAAGAAAGTCATGAATAATTCATCCTTGTCATTTCTTAGTGCTTCAACCAAAGATGTCATTTGGCTTCATCATTTTCATTTTGGTCATCCATCTTTTCGAGTCTTAAATATCATGTTTCCTTCCTTGTTTAAAGGATTAGATATGAATGAATTTCAGTGTGATACATGTGAATTTGCTAAGCACACCCGTGTATCTTTTCCTATTAACAACAAAAGAAGTTCTCATCCTTTTGATTTGATTCACAGTGACATTTGGGGACCTTCTACAATTCCAAATATCTCGAGGGCTCGTTGGTTTGTTTCTCTAATCGATGATTGCACTAGGGTCACATGGATATTCTTACTCAAAAACAAATCCGATGTAAGTAGTATTATTCCTAATTTCCATTCCATGGTTCAAAACCAATTTGGAGTCAAAATTAAGAGCTTTAGGTCAGATAATGCCCGAGACTACTCCAATCAGATCTTGTCAACCTATTTCCAAAAGGAAGGGATCATTCATGAGTCATCTTGTGTAAGCACACCACAACAAAATGGGGTTGCTGAAAGAAAAAGTGGTCATTTGCTTAACACTACTCGAGCATTGTTGTTTCATGGGAATGTCCCTAAAGTCATATTGGGGGGAAGCCGTCCTTACATCTACATACATGATTAATAGATTACCATCAAGAGTATTAAATTTCAAAACTCCTATATCTATTCTTTCTAGCTTTTATCCCCATTTCAGGTCAACAAATAATCTCACACCTAGAGTCTTCGGTTGCACCTCATTCATACATGTTCATAATCAACAAAGGGGAAAACTAGATCTCAGAGCAATCAAATGTGTCTTTCTTGGTTATTCCTCTACACAAAAGGGATACAAATGTTATCATCCTCCCTCTAGAAATACCTATATATCAGCCGATGTTACATTTGTGGAAAACAAACCATACTTTCCACTGTCTTATCTTCAGGGGGAGAAATCATTAGTGGAAGATAAAGACTTTGAAGACCTTAATCTTGATTTACCTCCACATAATCTTCCAACTCGAGCTTCCCCTTCTACTCAACTTGTTCCTGATCAATCAGCTCTTTTTGATGAATCAGTTCCTACTACTTCAATTCCAGACTCACTCCCTACATCCGAATCTATTCCGGAACAGGTGTCTACTCCTGCATCTACCCGTATTTATGAATCTATGAGATTTCCTCAGGTGTACTCGAGAAAGGCAGCTGTTCCAGACCAAACACAGGTTCAAGATTCTCATCTGAATTCTGCAAATGAATTTCCGGTAAGATCCAACTCTCCTTTGCATGAAGAATCAATAGATATGCCAGAAAATGACTCCTACCTTCCCATTGATGTTAGAAAAGGTACAAGAGAGTGCACAAAGCGACCTTTATATCCACTATCTCACTATGTGTCACTTGAACGCCTATCACCATCTCATAGAAATTTCATAATGAGTCTAAACACCATTGCTGTTCCAAATACTTTATCTGAGGCATTTTCTAAAGAAGAATGGAGGAATACAATGAGAGAAGAAATGGATGCAGTAGAAAGAAACAAGACTTGGGAGATTGTCGAAAACCGAAGGAAAAAAATCTTGTGGGCTGCAAATGGATTTTTTCCTTGAAATATAAAGCTGATGGTTCTCTTGAGAGATATAAAGCGAGATTGGTGGCAAAGGGATATACTCAGGCTTATGGAGTAGATTATCAAGAGACATTTGCTCCGGTGGCAAAGATGAACACTGAGAATTTTACTTTCTCTAGCTGCCCACTTTAATTGGCAACTACAACAGTATGATGTGAAAAATGCATTCTTACATGGAGACCTAGAAGAGGAGATCTATATGAGTATTCCACCAGGTTTTGAAGGGAAGAGGACAACAAACAAAGCATGTAGATTATGGAAAGCACTATATGGGCTCAAGCAATCGCCTAGAGCATGGTTTGGGAGATTTTCCAAAGTTATGAAAGCTTCGGGTTACAAACAGAGCCAAGGCGATCATACCCTCTTCATTAAGCACTCGACAACAGAGAGAGTGGCGGCACTTCTAGTGTACGTTGATGATATTATTGTCACAGGTGATGATGATGAGGAGAAACAGGAGCTGAAACGTTGTTTGATTAAAGAATTTGAAATAAAAGAGCTAGGAAGACTCAAATACTTCCTTGGGATTGAAGTTTCTTACTCTAGACAAGGGATTTTTGTTTCTCAACAAAAGTATGTGACCAATCTCTTGAAGGAAACTGGAAAACTTGGGTGCAAACCAGTAGCTACACCTATTGAGCATAATAAAAACCTTGGGGAGGCAAAGGAAGAACCTGATGTATAACGAGAAATGTATCAAAGATTGGTTGGGAAACTCATCTATCTGGCTCATACTAGGCCCAATATTGCCTATTCAGTGAGTGTGATTAGTCAGTTTATGCATGACCCAAGAGAATCACACTTACAAGCCGCCAATCGAGTGCTACATTACTTGAAAGGAAGTCCTCGAAAAGGAGTTATGTTCAGAAGAAACCAAAAACTTGTGCTAGAAGCTTATACCGATGCTGACTATGCAGGATCCTTGGTGGATAGAAGGTCAACATCTGGTTATTGCACATTTCTTGGTGGAAATTTAGTGACTTGGAGAAGTAAAAAACAGAACATAGTTGCAAGATCAAGTGCTGAATCAGAATTTCGAGCAATGGCCCAAGGAATATGCGAGCTATTATGGCTCAAAATCATCCCAGAAGATTTGAAAATTTAGTGGGAGGGTCCTATGAAGCTGTATTGTGACAATAAATCAGCAATTAACATTGCTCACAACCCTGTACAGCATGATAAGACGAAGCATATTGAAATTGACAGACACTTCATCAAAGAAAAGCTAGAAGAGGGGTTGATCTGCATGTCCTACATACCTTCTGGAAATCAACTTGCAGATGTGCTGACCAAAGGACTTAATGGTGGAATCTTTCACGAAATAACTTCCAAGCTGGGAATGGAAGATATTTATTCCTCAGCTTGAGGGGGAGTGTTGAATTATCCAGATTTTAGGTCTTAATTGTAGGAATATCTGTAATTAATTAGTTAGGATATGATCTCTTAGTATCCCATAATTTGTGGGATTTCAATAGCTGTATTTTTTCAGATTTGTTTTACCTTAGATTGTACTTAACATAGTTCTATAAATAGCTTTGTATTAGTCGTACAAGTGTAATGAGAAATATCACAATTCTTTTCTCTAAATTCTTCAATATGCTACAAACATACTTGGACAAGAGGTGCCCAAGAAAGATGCTTTTAGATATCTAGGATCAATATTGCAAAAAGGGGGAGAGATTGACGAGAATATAAGCCATAGAATCAAAGCAGGTTGGATGAAATGGCGCAGTGTATCAGGTTTTTTGTGTGATCGCAAAATCCCTCTTAAGCTAAAAGGAAAATTTTATAGAACAGTGGTAAGACCCGCAATGCTATACGGAGCTGAATGTTGGCCAGCACATACGCAACATGAGCATAAGATGGGAGTTACAAAGATGAGGATGTTAAGGTGAATGTGTGGGCATACAAGGATGGATAAGATAAAAAATGAAGATATTCGACAGAAAGTTTGAGTAGAAGTAGTGGCAGAAAAGATGAGAGAACATAGACTGAGATGGTTTGGGCATGTTCTTCGAAGACCCCTAGATGCTCCAATAAAAACAGAAGTTTGTTACCGGGAGCATGACATGAAGAAAGGAAGAGGTCGACCGAAACTAACTTGGGGGAAAGTAGTAAAACAAGATTTAAGGATGTGAGAAATAGATTGGCGTATGGTTTGTTCTAGGACGAAGTAAAAGGAAGCTATTAGTATTAGAGAGGGGTAGATTTCCTATGTTCCAAACTGACCTTTTTAGTCCTTAGTCCCTTTTTCCCTATTTTTATTTATATTTTATTCTTTTTTCTTCAATTGATCTTTGCTTTTTATTTTTGTTATATTCTATTTTTCTTTTTGGGGTTCATCGACCGCCGACCCCAGCTAGTTTGGGATAAAGGTAATGTTGATGTTGATGTTGAGTGATATGCTACGAACATCACTCTCCATACACTCCAATAGTTAAAGGACCCCAGACATCAGCTCAAGTAATCAATGTGTTTAAAAGATATGTTGTAATCTATTTGGTAATTTCTTTTCTGGCAAAATTACTCAGAGATTCTTGAAAATGCAAAGCTCATAAACAAGCGAATGTCGGATTCTGTCTTTCAGACAATATAAGACCAAGTTAAGGCCAAAGCCATCTAAGTAATAAGATGCTCATATAGCATGCTCACAACTTTCTAAGATGATCAAAGCTCTTTAAAAAAGTAAAATGCAATAGAAACAAAACAAAATTGGCCCAAAGATTCTGACCTGCTTCAATTTTCCAGTAGTCTCGATCATGCGCCCTTGAATCTCCATAAAGGCCTATTTCAGGATAGCCCCATCAGCAACAAATTTATTTAAAAAATAAAAAGTTCAATTGGAACAGCATGTCACTCCATAATAACACGATATTACACAATCTCGAGAAAGTATGCATGTAATGTTAGTCTGTCGGTTGTGAAATTAACAATAGAAAAATAAAAAGTCAGTAAGATGCCCATAAGGTTAGTTTGAACTTCTTTGCCAATTTCAGTACAGGAAGCATTAGAGAAGCCATCAGTTTAAGTTCTAAATTCAGTTAGTCAGTCATAGTGAA
The DNA here is from genome assembly GCA_021437785.1 of Rhodomyrtus psidioides. Classification (NCBI taxonomy): domain Eukaryota; kingdom Viridiplantae; phylum Streptophyta; class Magnoliopsida; order Myrtales; family Myrtaceae; genus Rhodomyrtus; species Rhodomyrtus psidioides. The sequence goes on along the minus strand of JAILYB010000003.1, from coordinate 10,795,281 downwards.
AGAAACAAAGGAACATAAAAAGTCAGTAAGAAGCCCATAAAGTCAGCTTGAATTTTTTTGCTAAATCCAGTTCAGGAAGCCTTAGAAAAGCCAACAATTAAGTTCTAGAAATGTGTCAAAGTTAATCTTACCGCTCTGTTCGCTTCGTCGGCCATTTCCCCTGACGAATTGTTCGCAGACTAGCCACCCGGACTCTAACTGATGCAAGAGAAATCAAAACCTATGGTTAAAATCCTCATCTTCTGGAGTATAACATCATCCCCATTCTTATAAACAATCAAGCCGACCTGATACAGGAAAATACTTGAACTCGACTAGAGTCACTAGTCTAAAATACTCTGAGCTAGAAACTCAACTCGAGCTCAACCAATTATAATTTTTGTAGGTAGTCAACCCGGAATTGGTTCACAATCCAGCCCCAGTGAGCTCAAAAACCAAAGGCGCTAAGCATTTTTCCACCTCGAACGCAAAAACAAGAATCAGCACCAACAATTTGATACATAAAACTTTCCACCATCTCCACATTTCTAGAAGTAAATAATGAAAAACAACTCGCTAAAGCAAAGCTATAAGGCATTGGTGAGGGCGAAAGGGCAGCGAATTGCACTTAAAGAAGGATCAAACATGAACAAGTAAGGGAAAGAAGACAGCAGCGAGATGATGGGTAAGCCATAAATCAGAGAGTGTTGGACGACAGAGAAGAGAGAGATCAAAAACGCAACCGCAGGAGAGAGACAGACAGAGAGAGAGAGAGAGAGAGAGAGAGAGAGAGATCGAAGAAACCTGCAAAAACCGAAACTTTGGGAAGAAGAGAGGAGAGACCAGAAGGGTTTGAAGATGGTGCGGGCGGACTGTGTTGGCAAGACACCTCCACCTGGAGCTACAATGTCAAAGGGGATACTCTGGTAAAAACCCCAACAATTTTTAAGGCTAAATATTTTATAAAAACGTTAGTACCACGAAAAACTCAAAACAGTGCACATGTAATAAATTTACCTCAAATTATCACAAAAAATACTAAAATGGCACTTTTAAAATAAATTTATTCTTTGTTAGTTTTCATTAAATTGAACTCCAAATCAATTCACATATGAGAAAGGTAAAAACCTCAAATCGATACACCAATCGACTGTCACGTGTCATCTAATTTATTAATAAAAATTAACGAAGCATATTTTTATCACAGGTATACCAATTTGGTATCTTTTGTGACAAAAAAAATTGGTGAATTTGTCACAAGGGGATCAATTTGAAAATTTTCGTGGTATTAACCTTTATTAAAAAAATATAATTATAAATATCGACATCTGCTACACGAGTCTACTTGAATCGTAAAACTTTGAAAAAAGGGCTCAAATGATTTTGAACTATGCCTCAACATATAATGTAATACCTAAATTTTTAATTTGTTTAACGTGGTCTCTGAACTTCACCCGATATGTGATGTCGCCCTTGAACTTTAAGTTTGTTCGATTCGATCTATGGACTTTTGATACGTGTTCAATTTATTCACACATATGAAAATTCCAATATTAAATATTTTCATATAAATATATGGACTAAATTAAACATGCACCACCCACATTGCACAAGAGTACATTTTTTTTTCGATACAAGATTACATTGAACAAACTAAAAAATTTTTATGAGCCAAAGTTTAAAAACCATTTATGTCATTGCTCTTTAAAACTTTCACTTCATTCACTCGAATCTAGAAACTTGCATTGACATTCAATCATGAAAATTTCGCTAATCCCATTGTTTTCCTTATACGAAATGTTATCAATTTTCACAATCTACGTGGCTGGCGCCTTATTAGAATAGTGCCGAATAAAAAGATTTCAAATTTACAAAAAAAAAAGGACTGAAAGTTAAATAAAAGAACAAAAAAGCAGAGAGAGAGAGAGAGGGGAAACGCACGAAGAAATGGGAGGCAACATCGATCATCGACGTTTGCCGGCGACTCTCACACGGCGGTCGCCTTTTCTCTTGCCCCCACCGAGCGAGGCAAACGGCCCTTATCGGCCCTAGCCAAGGCACCGGCAAAGAGAAGTGTGCCCCTTAGATTTTCCTCTCTCTAGCACCTTATGAGCACCACATATCTCCGAATTAAAATAAAAATATAAAAATTAGTTAGCTAGAATTTATTTTCATGAAAATCTAAGTGAGCTATCAGAATTTCTCAAATGTATATAATCAAATCTCGGCCTTCTTGCTACCCAAGTAAACCTGTCAATTAGGTTTGTGTGGTGAACGAAGTGGTCACGAGTCAGACTACCGTTAGTACACAAACCTCAGTATAATGTGGCAACTAATTTAGTTTGAAACTTTTCAATATAGTCAATTTAATCCTAAACCTTTTCAAAAAAATTCAATTTAGCCGTTCGATTGATTTTGACAGGGAAATCGCTAACGTGACAGTCCAATCAGCGTTGGTTGCATATGTGACATGGTCGGTGCTGAAGTAGATGATTTTTGCAAACAAAAAAAAAATTAAATTTTCTGAATATTTTCTACTTCTTTTTTCCTTTTTCTATTCCTTTTGGCATGTGACTGTTCTGGAGGATGACCGGCGAGCAACACAGGCGAAAAGGTAAATAAAAGAATAAAAGAATAAATTTCAAAAAAAATACAAAAATCGTCCATATCAGCGTCGGCCAGGCCGTACCTCGACCGGGCCAAATAGGAAGATTTGCATCCATGTTAGTGATTTGCTAAAATTGGCCAAACAAATTATATTGAAAAATAGTCAAAAGGTTTAGGACTAAATTGACCATATTAAAAAGTTTCGGACTGAATTGGTAGCCGTAACATAAGTTAGGATTTTTTGGACAATATTCCCATGAACATTTCATTCTATTTCGTCCATCAAAATGTCTGTTTGTTTTGATTCCTAGTGTGACTGTCTGATCTTGCACATAACCTCATAGTTAGCAATATTTTTCTCACCCTGCTTAAAGTTTCTCGAGTTTACTTTCAAATGGACTATTTTTTCCGCCATATGTGTTGTTCATTAGAAGAAAGTCTAGTATCTCATTGATGAATCAAATGTTTTACCCAATCGTTAGTCATTAGTAAATGCTCGACTCAATATGAAGTCGCCACATAGTCTTCACTGAAAAAACAAATGAAAAGCAATTACGCGTTGCTCAATGGCCAATCTCTTTCTTCTAGATTTATCTCGCAACTCCGTCGTATCAAAAGCCGTCTGGCCGGGAACTTCTCCCGAATGCCAATCAAGAACAGGCCGCCGCTTACTAGAGGTAGAGGCAGCAAAAAGAGTCTTAACCATATTGACACATATTTATTGGTGTAATTCCTAAATGCATTACCTAACTAACTTAAGTGAATCATAATAAACATGTTCACTTCTATTTTTTTTTCCCTTCTTTCTTTCAACTAAATCCGGAAAGGGTCACCGATCGACCTTACTGATCGTAGCCGAGGGCCGATCGATTGGCTGACCCTCGCTCGCGGCCAACGAAGGCTTTGCGGCCTTGGCCTAAGTCTAAGCGAGGATTGATGGTCACTAGACCTAGAAGGAAAAAAAAAGGAAAATATAAAATACATAAAATCCAGTATTTTATAGAATATATTATAAAAATTATTCAAGGTGTTTTAACAATATATTTTTTTAAAAAAATTATAAGAGATAAATTTTCTTAGTTTTCACCAAAAAAAATTCTTTGTTTGGATCAAATATGAAAGTGTTCTAGCAACATGGGTCGATTGGGTATTAGTCGAGTAATTTGCATTGCAATAAATAAACCATAAATGGGTTATATGGTCAATTTGGATCGGACTATTTATGATTACATCCTAGCCTAAACCGACCTATTCGATTGACAGGTCTATCACCTCGATAACATTGTAAATCACATTCCAATTGCAAATTAAAGGATAGACAATCCGAATAGCCTAGGAAAATGAAGGTGAACTGCTAAGGCTGAAAGGCCTAAAGCGCATTTTACTCCATTCAGCTCCAAGCACAACCAGCACATTAACCTTAGGTTCCCCTTTCTTGCATTACTATGGTTCATTACCGGAGTTTCGGATTACAGCCCGACAAACACAGGTCGGCCTCAGGAATCTAAGTACCAGGGACAAACGGTTCCAACTTCCAACTGCATCTTTTTCGAGAGTGTTTAACCAACAAGGAAGAAGAACAAGACGCATTATGAATGATTTCGCCAACGTAACAAGATAACTGAATGAACTCATCATGTTGGTGAACTTTACAGCAGCTCCATCTTAGGATTCAGTTACTGTAGGGCAGGTATGAAAACAAGAAACTACCATACCCCGAAGCCTAAAGCCAGAATATATAGCATGAAGTAGCTCGATTAGTCTCACGCGTCGTTTTTCATAGGCTAACAACCGATCACATGAGAACATCTTGCAGTCTTTCCCACAAAATAAATAAATAAATTCAGAAAAATGAACTCCTCTAGCTACGAAGCATGTGGCTCATGATAAAAACCACAATGAACATAGTTAAGGTCAGGTGGTATCAGAAGCAAAGGAAAACCAGAATGAAACATACTGAAGAAAACAGTAATGGGCAAACTGGCAAGTAGACCGACACGACGTCGCTTCATGAGGCTCTCAGAACCCGGCGGCGATATTCACCCAAAGCCCAAATTGGGAAAATGCTTCTGTAGGCCGCGTACGTTATCATACAGTTCTTGTTGAATACCCCCATAATCTCCTGTTAAGAGAAAAATGCATACATGACATTAAGCATCCACTACTAAATACAGAAACTAGTACACCACAGCAACGGATCCATTGACACAAATGTCCAAAGGCAATCATAGAGCAAAGTGATTTTTTCGTCATATTCATCCTAGGACCTAACTCAGTCGCAAACCGCGAGAAAAGCTGAAACATTGGAAAATAATATTTCCTTACTTGGTTACCTAAGAAGTGCCCTACCTTTTAAGAAACCTTATAACTGCCCGCATGCACATAAAGGGATGTCTATGAAAGGAAAAAGAAGAGACGAAAAAAAAAAAGCGGTATCCAAATAGTTTTACCTCTTGGGGAAAATCTCCGTTCTCCATTTGGGAATTTATCAAACATCTAGCAGCTCGGTGCAATCGAACTGGGTCTCTCTCGGCCTGATAAATTGAATCGCAGTTTGTAAGTAAATCAAACCACAGACATCGAGAATGTATAACATGTATTCCTATGGAATCAAGGAAATATGTGACACAAAAACCTTTTTCTCGTGAAAGGAGATCAAACAATTAAATATGATGTCTAACATAATTTGAATCAAGATCCATTGACTATCATAAGGAAACTATGCAGCCTCCAATAAGTGACATTAATTTTAGGTCGCAAACTAAACAAAACAAAACAATGCAAATGATCTTTTATACCTGCCCAGCATCAATGAGTGCCAACATCGCCCAGCTAGTATTCACAACATGAGAACGGTCACCCTCTAGGTTTGTATAAACCTGTTGTTCATTTGATCAGAGAATTATGGTAAAACGATTTCAGTGACACATTAGAGCATCAAACAAAAGGCTATTATCCTTACAAGCAGCCGCTTTTATATGTACGTCACACTATAACAGTTTGATCTTTCATAATTAAAAAATATCTGTATAGAAAGGAAAGATTTTGATTGAGAGGAGAAACAGTTAAACATCACATAGTCTACTTACTTTACTCCAAAGAAAGTGGAACTTAGATAATAAAGGGATGAATGACTATAATAAAACTGCTCCATCCACAATATAAGGTAGAGCAATCATTGAAGAGTCTTCCAAATCTATGCTCCAGGGGACCGATAGGATAGATAAGTGATTCCCATGCATCAGTTTGACTCGATGAACAACTAAGGATGTTTATTTTAAACCATCAATGATTAGACAGAAAGAAGGTTTTCTAGCAATATGAAAGGTCGATGAATTACCTTACCCCAAAAAAAAAAAAGGTGGAAGAATTCTATAAGCTCCTGAATTGAGAACTTCAATTAGAATTCAAATGGTCTATAGTACAAAATGTTTTCAACAAAACTATATCGATCGCTAGTGTCAATGATAAAAGAATCATTGAAGTGCAATTTCTAGAGCACTCTAAAGTGAGACTTATGAACAAATAGACATTAAAAAGACAAGAATGAAGGTGCTCCTGAAAAAAAAAACAAATAGATGAATATATAGAAAAGCTTGATGTGAAGGCATCTCAATTTGATCCACTACATAGTCTTGACTGTAGAGGACTCGTTAAGTGGGGAACACACTGTCCTAGAAAAATTTAGCATCAATGAGACGGACAAGCGATGTGACAGACTATTGAATAACTTGGTTTGAACTCTACAAGAAAGCAAAAATTGGTTGTGCACAAATGGGAGTTTGTGCAAATAGAAGATATCTCCACAATTGCATCTAGTTCTCAGGAAAATGCAAGTTACAAATTTCGTGCTCATGCACTTGGTATCAGCAGTTTCAAAGTACGATAAAGATCCTAATCCAAAATTCTGGTGTTTGGCTACGGTTTCATCCCCAATGTCAATGCACCATGTCACACATCGTGAGATACTCAATTGACAGGTTCAAATATAGCATTTTCCAAAATCGTTTATTCGCAGTTTCTATGTACTCTGCTTCATATGCCTTTTTAGGCATGTATAACTAAGATACTTTTGAAAAACACAAAACGCTACCTCCATCACAAAGCTGAAAATCAAGCAGGGAAGTCTATGACAAGCAAGCACATGAGAATTTAATGAACATTCAGATAAAATCAGAAAGCAGACCTTGTTTTGGCATGAAAGGTAACTTTCTCCCCATCCACCCGAAGCAAGCTGCTTAGATAACAAAAATTCACAGGCCTTACGTAGGCTAGCACTATTAGTATAGCTCCTTCCCGCAGCGACCAGCCCTAGCACTCCAAACCATGTACCATAGGTGAAGCAAACACCCCAAGACCCATACCTATTAAGCATTTAAACGACATAGCAATAAATACTCTCAACATGCAAAAGATTTAAGCAGTGACAATCTCAAGACCTGCTGCTGACAAAAACAGCCTGGTGCAGATTGCTCAAAATAGAAAACCTATATCATGAGAATCTCCATCTCCTTATCCTCTACGTTTAATTCAATTCAATTACCAAATTCTTTTTCCTTTTTTCTGCTAATTTTATTCAGGCATAGTGTCAAAAGGATGAAAACAAACCATGAGCCATCTGGTGCTTGTATCTTTTCGATAAACCTAGCAGCTCTCTCGATGCAATTCTGTATCTCTTCACGTCGATGCCCAGGATATAATTTCTTAAATGATGTCAAAGCCTGAATAGCAGCTGAGGTGCATTCCACATATCTACAAACCCATTACAATCACAGTAAATGCCTTTGCATGAGCAAGACTAGCAATAGTTTCCTGATAGAGAGTTTATGGTCTTACGGGTAATCAATAACAATGTCTCCAAAAGTTTCAGCTGGGTTAATCAACTGATACAGACAAATAGAAGGTTCAAGTTAAATTCAACTTTCATAAATAAGAGAGAGAGAGAGAGAGAGAGAAGAAGAAGAAGAGTCGGGTCATATGCATTCAGTAATTCCACGTAATAATATTTTGGTAGTCCAGTTATCTTTGGTTCATACTTTCTAGATTCGGCAATTCTGGATTCAAATCATAAGTTCAGGTTTTGTTGGATACGAAGTTCTTTCATGTGTTCCGTGTTCAATACAAATGAAATAAGTTCTATCCTCTAGGTTAAAGGGTTCATTTTTCCAGTTGAATAGGGGAATAATTTGGGTTGACTCAGCAGGTCAACTTTGTTGTTCTCTAAGATTTACAATTTTGACTAGAAATACGAGTTCTGACATGTTTTTTTTTTCCCAATTGAAAAATTCAAGCAAATAGCATAAACTTGGGATATTGCATTTGATTATTTGATATTGATATTATGTGATATACTGACAAAACTACACGGACAAGCATTCAAATCTGTGGGAAGAATTTTTTTTCCACATGTTTAACAGGCACTCACATGCTAAGCCACTGGACACTTAAACACTAGGGAAAAACAGCATGAATTTTTATACAAAGATATCAATTTTGTTCACCATCATACAAAATGTAGAAGATCAAACCTGCATTTTAGCTTGAATAGGAAGCAGGGATATCTAGCTCATATACTGCATAAAAACTAATCCATTTTTTTTCTTTTCTCCCATTTATTTTCAACAGAAACAGTTATAGGAATAATACCTCCAACCAGGCATATGACCGTGTCAGTTCATATGTAGCCAAGCCCCCCTCTTCATTCTGTTACATCACATATTGGTAAAAGAAAGCCACAATTAAATGGAATAAAGTAGAAAATTTCGTTAATTCCCAAAATAGTCAATCAGCAAAAACGAGGAACTGAAAAGGGTTTCAGAAGATGCTTATATTAGGATCTTCAAGCGAATGACTGTCGTTTTCTGGCATGATTCAGACTTTGTGCACATGCTTACAAATTTGAACAAAAAGCAATACTGAATGATGCATCATAATTTTTCAAAAACTATTCTTGGTGAAGCACTCTTGTACGATTTTCAGGAGATTCTTTGGACCCGTGAAATGACAGTCTTCAACAGTTTGTTAGAAGATGTGACTATGGGACAGAGACAGATTAAAGGGGGCAAAGAAAGACCAAGAAAAAAGTGAAGGACATGATAAGAAATTATAAGGAAAACTTAAATCTTATAGAAGAGTTGATACATACTGAACATAGTAGTAAAATGATTCATAAAGGTGACCCTCATTTATTAGGGTAAGGCTTATTAACTATGGTTCTCCATGAAGACGACTCTCCTCTTCAACCCCCCAAGTGTCCTTGTCTCTCCCACCAATGCACCCATGCGGATTTTCAAACACATAAGACCACACAATGTTGCACAACGCTTGAGTGAAAAGATCCTAAAACCTTCAAAATTGAGAAAAAAAAAAATGACAGATGATCGCTCCTTTCTCCCAGCCACACCAACTTTACACTACACTATAATATATATATATACACACACAAGTCTATACATATTATATCCATGAGAAACATTACCTACTTGAGCAAAGAAGAACATAGAATTAGACCGTATGAGTTGCCTACTTTAAAGTAGGGTTCATTTCACTTACTTTAACAGAAGGCGAGATGCTTTATCCACTTTCACTTGTTCCATCTCATTTTGGGTTCTGAATGCATTTTCAGGGTTGCTCTAAATATATACACTCAAGATTGCACTTAGGGACTGTGAGACCAAGGTAACTCCTTTAAGTACTGATATAAATAAAGTAGTAATTCATGAGAGCTAGAGTAGAGCGATTTACTTCTCAGCCAGAGGTAACTCCTTTAAGTACTGAAATAATAAGTAAAGTATTAATTCATGAGAGCTTAAGCAGAGCAAATTTACTTCTCAGCCAGAGACTTGCTGCAACATATGTACCTGTAACGAAAGAATGACATTTACAGCATCATATAACCTCTTTGCATCTAATGGTTCCCCAACTATCTCCGATGGAATTTTTGATAGTAACAGGGCAGCCTGAAGATAAGGACTGAGCAGATTAAGAAAACAATGAATCAAATTATGATAAAAAATAAAGCACTCGGCCTTCAGCAAAACTACTTTTAATCCTTCTGCTGTGCAGTCTGAGATGGGCCATCCATGATCTGCTGTCGAAAAAGGCCAAGCACCCTTTGAGATGTGGCGGTACCAGAAATCTAGGTTTCCTGGGCAATCTTCTAAAACCTTTGAATAAAAGAGAAGATATCAAAAGGAAAGTACCACAAGACTTGCATCAATCAGTAAACCAGAATGTTATCTGTGTGGTAAAAACAACCAACATGAGCAGAGAATCACCTGTGAGTTTTTAATATACATATGTGCCTTTTGCAAGGTTGAACCAAACTCTTCTACAAGATTGGTTGAGATAATTGCTTGAGCTGCAAATACAGTATCCCATAATTGACTTCCATTATAACCCTGCAGATAGTATTAGTTTATAAACCTGAAATAGAAACCGGCCAAAACCCTCAACAGATCACAACAGACAAAATTACACATGGTATCTACACTAAATCATAGTGGCATTTGTGTAACTTCATTGGCATTTGTGAAACTTCATTCAACAGAATCCACCTATGATTGTACACCAGTATTCATTCTGCATAACAGAATCAGATTCACCCTTGCCAACATATTAACCAGAAAACAAGGACAAGCATAATTCCATTAAACTGATATTAGTTGTGCATGATAGTGAATGTCTTGCACCTGCATTTTCATGCCATCTTCTGCAAGCCACAGATAGTCATATATTCTTGGAATATGCAATTTAAAGGCCTCTGAATTTGGATCTTCTGCCCAACAGCAGAGCATATTTAGCACCTGGATATTGCAAGAAACCAAGTCCATTAGTACAATACTAGTTTTCCCTCACTGATTGACTCTCAGATCATGTATGAAAATTTGACAGAAGGAAAATAAAGATGCTGGTGGAGGGAGGTGAGAACTACTAAAGCTACTCCGTAGGCTAGTTTAAGTGCAAATACATCATGGATAGTGAAGCGTTCATGTTAAAGTGAAAATAGAGCATCTGCATTGAGTCTTAACTCACTCGATTTGTTACAAGTTGAAGTAAAACTCATAGTTTTTTGTGAGGTCAACAAATTGACGTTCCAGTACTTGCAACAGCCATAGGCTAGAAAATTCAAACAAAGAAAGAACCGCAGTTATGATGCAGTAGATGCATACCTTGTTAACTGGACCGATGCAGATATAACGTGTATTCTCGTCTTCATAATGGATATGCTCAATTGCTGTGTGAAGAGCCTTTTCTCTCAACTTTTTCCCTGGCCAATTCAATAAGATGGGTTCGACAGCCTTATGCAGTGTGGCCCACAATATATCTTGCACCATTGGATGAGAATAATAAAGGTCCTCCTAAATGTGTAAATAGAGCAACATCAAGCATTGCAGATGCACACTATTTCCACTTTTTCCAAAGATCAAATCAGCAAAATCACATCATCCATGAGTCTATACAGTCAGCAACATCTACTATAGAGGAGTCTCTGCATGCCATAAAAGACCCACCCAACTCCTTTTTCATAACATGATCCTTTTTCCTTTTAACATAATTCAAGCAAAGACACCTTTTCACAACTGGCAAATTTACAATCCATGACCTAGCGCGGATAAAACGGCTATAAAAGTGAAGCAAGAAAGTTTGTAAGTCAGAACCATGTCGATTGTTCAGCAATGTTGGTTGGTCAATAACATTATTTAGAGTATGGATCACGAACTGCCGTCTCCCTCTTTCTCCAATTAGTGAGATGGCATATCCTAAATTTGAACGGTTGAATGGACGTCAATATCAAATAGAATCACAAAACTCTGTAAGTCACATCAGCTTCAAATATCAATATCATCCAATAGAACAGATACTGACAGGTCTAATAAGCCATTCACTGCATGAAAGCAAAGGTGATTCTCGTTCATCCATGTGTGGTAATGTGACATTTGTATAATAAGTACGGCCATGTAATTGAAGTTTGACCAACCTTTGCACATAAATTTCGTGCCTGGTTCCAATCTATCTCATGGTAAGGAACTGTATAAAGCTCCTTTCTCAAGGACAAAACAGTTGGTGTTATGGGACCTACAAACCTCTTCCCATACAAGTATGACATTGGCAAATAAACCATCCGGCAATGGCACCACATTCTTCCTGAGCAAATTTATTCAAAGATAACATAATCTATCAGATGAACTTATAGGCTGAACAGTAGGCTATAGCACACAAAGAAAGTGAATTAGTGCCATAAAATTCTTATTTTCACTTTTAGCTAGCTTTCCATAGCAACGCCAACTTCCAGAAAAAAAATAAACAAATCGACCATCAAAACAGGTGGCATATACTGTAAAGCTGCTTGACTCCACATGTTGCGTTCTATCTATCTGTTTAAGCAATCCATCCAAAAGTGGAAATTCTATTAAAAAAGTACAGATATACATTATAAACGCAAATGAATCCTAGGAAATTGTCAACTCTATCTTCAAGTGAATTTTCATTGCACACTATAGATCAGTAGCATTTCATTGGTGATTTCCAGCGAAACTTCAGCTTTATACGCAATAATAAAAGGATTACTAGTAATCTTATCCTCCCAAATTCAGCATTAAGCCTTTTCAATTAGCTATATCAACCACGAACACGTTTTCACATTCATAGGCGGTCGTGATGCCCTGCATTTATTTTAAGCACTATCCTAACCAACACTCAAGTCAGAGGGCTTTCAAGTTTCAGTGATCTAGTCTGAATGTTAGATGGTTTGAGGCCAACTACTTCTATGTGATTATTGATGCTTGATAAATTGCTCAATAAGCATTCTAGATTTCCCTTACCACCTATTCACTTATACAGAATGATGGGAATAAAGTGAGGTCAGGATGGGAAAGAACCTGGATGAAATGGAAGCATATAGGGAAGAAGCCATATCTCAGGGGGCAATGGGTTATTGCCTGACCACTCAAATGCTCCAAGTACCTGCCACAGGAGACAGTAAGTACTGTTGTAAGAGCACTATGGTATGCAAGATAACCATGGTCCAAAGTAAACATTTTTTTGTCTAGAAAGAGCCAAAAATTATGTCCTTAACTGAAAGCCACATTTTTCCCCATGATGTTATTGCGGTAGCACTGCCATGGTCCAGAATCCATTTTTGTGCCTTTTCCATAGCCCCTTGTCCATCGTTTGCAGCTTCTCCAAGCAACCTTAATGTAACATAGTTCAAGACAGAACCAAACATGGTGCTTGGACCTTCAATGTGCAAACCCCAGCCACCATCTTTGTTCTACATTATATGTGAAAAACGATAGAACTTCAGAGACAGCTAAAGAGCAATTCAGAGAAATGAGAATAGACACAATCTTCTGGTATAGATCCACCTAGCTGGAGAAGAAAAAGCCATACAGTACCAGCAACACAACACAATACTTACTTGATGATTGTACAGATACCGGCACATCTCTTGTTTATGTTGCTCAGACAAGACGGCATTTAGTGCTCCAGTAATAGAAAGAGCAATTACCTGATCCATAGAATGAAAGTTTTTCTAAAATATTAACATGACTCAAAAATTAAAAATACTTCTATTTGTAAGGTTGCTTCTTTGACAAACCAAATTTAACATAAAGTACGTAAGGCGTGGTACTTTCCAATGATAAATGCATCCGCATTGTAAAATTTGACAAAATCAACGAGGTGATCAAATATACCCTCGACAAATTATGCTCCTATGCAGAAAGAATGAGCACTTACCAAGCCAGGCATAAGAAACATAGGTCCTCCATAATCCCCTGGCCAGTGTCCATCATGGGCTTGAAGAGTTGAATGGAAGCTTATGGCCCTTTTCAGTATGTGCGTTACAGTCTCCTCTGTGATCTCATCCGAGTCTTTTACCTTCACTGGCGGTAGAACTACATTGCCTGTATTTTCCTTGGAAAACTGCAATTTCATGAAAGGAACTGAATTATTAGAGGGCAAGGGAAAAAGAAGATATAAAATTGAACTACATCATAAGTACCTGATTAAGTTTATTTGTTACAAAAAATTAGAGTGGTAAAAAACAGTGAACCATCACTGATAGAGCATAAGCAACCACTCATGTAAAGGGCCAGATATCTCAAGATGTATTAACAGCCAAGTCAGTAAGAATCCCAAAGAGAACTATTGCAGATAAACGCCCTTCTCATGGGAAAGTTCTTCAATAGTTAATGAAGGAGAAGAGAGCTCTATCCAATGCTTCCTTAGAAGGGTATAAAACTACAGACAAATTCATTACCCACAGCAGGTTATTCTAATCTAACAGACAGTTTATCTTTGCTAATCATTTGTGCTTGAGCTATTTTGTAGGATCACATACGCTCAGCACAATGTTCAGACCTGCATATCTCACACTATCCATAGCAAGACTAGGACAAAACTTCGCATTATAGCTGTCCATAGTTGAGTACAAGAAGGAAAATGTCTGTCTGGAAGTCTAAATCTTCACATGGACGAAGCTGGGGAAAATAGTTCAAAACAGGCCAGAAATTGAATATGGATGTGGAAATGTCTTCGCATAAAAGAAATCATGTTTGTATTGAGAAACTCGCAACTGGATTATTAGAACAAAACCAACTTCATACATATGCAGACATAGGTTTGCCATCAGTCCTAATATCTTATTTAGAAGTTCAACTGATGAAAAGAACCATATCAAAACGATAGCAGCATTGTAGTTAACTCATAAGTTACCAGAATCTCATAGAGAGAGGATTGCAGTAGCTACACTAATATTATGCAACAAAGCATAATCCTGTTTCTATTGCAGAAGTCAAACGGCAATGGCAGAAATCGTCATTGACAAAAACGTTATTGTCTTTTTGTCAATGAACCAAAAGTTTCAATTTCCAAAAAATATGAACCGTCCATGCTTCCTTCATCTATCATGGAAACATGAACATGACCACCTATACATTTATATTACGTTTACAAGAATTGGAGATTCACCTGAATTCGCATGATTAGATCTGAGCTGTGCTTCTTCTCAAACCGATGCTTTGCAAAGTTTGCACGAGCATCTTCAATCTCCTGAATCTCTTCTGGGGATCCGCAATTGGGATCAAACTCCCAAATTTGTCTACCAACATGATTGTTCAGACTTCTTAGCCAAGGATTCGCACCTTCCGCAACTTTCAATTTCCACATTCTAAAGGAAGCATCGTCAGTAAGTGAAGGCCGTGATGACAAACAGGTTAATGTCAAATTCACAAATATTTAAGGACAATGAAGTTACTGAATTGAAACATTCCACTTCTACCAACACACAGAAAGAAGAATAAAATAGTCATTGCACTCATTAAATTGATCACTAGCATTAATATCTGCACAACTTATCATTTGCCCCCCAACTATTATATATAATAGACAAGTGTACCACACGTTGCTGCATGCTGGAAGGACAATTATTCGACAATCAATCAGGTGATATGACACCCAACCCCACATTTGTTCGCTCAAACTCACAGAGTGAAGTGGAATAGAAAAAACATAAAAAAGGAACAAAAACTTTTAAATATAACTAAAGCAGTTCAAATAAGGATTTTATCGCACGGAAAGTATCCCAATTCATCCAAATTTTAATATTTTACTTGGTCAGAAGCACCTAATGGACAAAGCAGAACGTATCACTTAAAAGGTTTGTCAAAACTAGCACGTTGCACAGCATTAGAATTACTTTTCATACCAACTTGGTTTCATGTTGCAAGCTCAAATGCATACTTAGATGGACTTGACAAACAGATCAAAGTATCGATACTAGGTCGCATACTTCCTTTGAAAAGCAATTTTAAATATATAGCAGACAAAAAGGATGAGGAAAGACAGATTTAAAGGGATGTCCAGATAATAAACATCAGAATTTTCCAAGGTGCAGTCCTTTTCCCAAATTATAGAACCTTATAGTAAGAGAAAGACAAAACCTACATGCAAAGGGGAAAAAGGGCAATTTACCAGAATTTAAAAGGAAAAAGGAATATAACATGGTTCTTGACAGAATAATCCAACCACACGCCCCTAAGAAATATCTCTTAACGTAACTTCCCCTAAGAGTACCCCCCTTGTGTATAGAAAGATACGGGAGACTCAATTAATTTGAAAGACTATAGCCAATATATGGTATACAATTTTATATTTATATTATTAGTTGCAAAAACAATGACATGCTTCCTTACCATTTCTCCCAAATAGTCTGTTGAAGTAATGGGAATAGGAAAGCACAGAAGTAAAATACTTACAGAGTCAAGCCAAAAAGAAATATATATTTGAGCTTGACTTGTGTGAGCAGATAAAATCTTTTCAAAGCAAATAGCACACTCACTTGAGGATAATACAAACTGGTCAATTCAGCAAGAGGCACATCGTTCAATTGGTCAAATGGTAATCATCAGCATGAAACAGTTCCTGTGTAGCATAGAAGGGCTCAAGGAAATCTTATATATGTATTTCTGAGAAAGAACGCTGACCAACTCAGGGTGGTCCATTCCCAGTTGTCCAAAGTCTGAAGTTAACTTGTAAACAGTAAACACAGACAGACACAGTGCCATCGAAGCGGGGAAGCCGACTAAAGTTGATACACGGGTATTTCAATGCGCGCCACAGGGTAAAATCAGGAATGTGAGCGAATAAAAGCCGAATATTCGACCCCATTGTTCAGATTCACAGAATCGATCGCCGAAGCCCGACAATTTTGCAACTCATAAATCAAAAGAAACGCACTTTTTCCTAAAATCCCCAGAACCAATCAGAAAGAGATGAAGTTCTCTTTTGGGCCGACGCAAGACAATTGATACATTGCAACTTGGTGCTCATGGACGATCCTCTAACTCAACATTCCTAATCAGCAGCGACTCTAAACGACAGAGAGCCGCAAAGTCATCAAATCAAGCACCCATTTCGGAGAAAAATGCAACAAATCTGACACAACCAACGCCATTCTCACCTGATTCTTGGATCAAGAAGAGACCCCAAAAACCCAGACAGAGCACTTGCTGTAAAAGTCCAGCGAAAACCGAGAAGGGGCGCTTCTTGTTGCAGTGGGGTGGCACCGGCTCTTCAACAGTGAGGACAAAAGCGAAAATTCAAAACGGTGTTTTTCTTCCTTTCCAGGGAAAAAAAAACAAAGAAAACACGAAAAGCTCGAACCACCCACCACGTTAGCTAGCTCGTTTCATTTAAAATTCCCCACAAGATGCGAACTTGCAGACAGGACAACAACAATGGGACGGAAACCAACGCGAACCGCTTCGTCACGGGCAAAATGACGCCGAACAGGCGGACGACAAGTGGATGATCGCCGCTGGATCTCGACTCAGTTGCTAGGAATTGTCCGCGGTTCAACGTTTCTCGTCGGAAGGAGGAGAGGAGTACCGGCTACGAAGCTGTCTTTATAACTCCAGCTCGGAGCGATGATTCACACTGTGGGGCCGATTCCGTGATCCATGCGTAATTATAAGATGGTCTGAAATTCGGATGAAACCCACGTGGTTGCTTTCTGAACCCTGAAAAATACATGTGATCTTGAAAAACAATTTAATGTCACTATAATTTCGACGTCGGTCTCCCGACCAATTTTCCTTCTAGAAGAAAACTTGCATATCATGATATATTGGCGCGAGCTAGCGAATAACGGGTCAGGATCGCCTGCCAAGGAAATTTCCTTGGTAGGCGATCCCCACCCTCCATTGGGGTGGACCCCCCCCATGTGGAGGGTGGGGATCCCCTGCCATGGAAATTCCTTGGCAGGGAATTCGGGTCCGCGAATAACGAAGGTGAGACCAAACTCAAGGAACGTGGGTTGTGGGCAGAGGAGGTGGTACCCATCCTGCTCCTCGCTCAAATTGCGCACAGAATCGGACGAGAAAAGAAATTCGAGACGGAGACTCGCCCATCAGAGCACCAACAAGGAAGAGAACTACGAAGCGAGAAAATCGCCGGAGAGCTTGAGTTCAGTAGTTACCGGTGATGATGGCGGTGATGGAGCGGAGGTCGCGGCGGTCGGTGACTTGCTCGGTGGTTGTCGGAGGCGACGAAAATTGCGCGGTGGTCAGAGGAGGCGACGACAATTGAGCGGTGGTCGGAGGCGACGATGATTGTGCGGTGGTCGGAGGCGACGAAGATCTCGTGGGGGTGACGGCAATGAATAGGGAAGCAATATGCAGACGGCAGCTTCATGACCGCATCTTTAGAAAATAAGGTTTGTTATATTTTATCAAATCCGGGTGTATGCTACCCATCTCCCGAATTTCTTATACGGTGTTTTATCTGGGTATATCCGGATTTATCCGGTCCGGACGACATCGCCAAACATTAAATAGGATAATTTGTTATACTATCTGGGTCCAAATCCGGACCACCAAATGCAGCCATAGTATTTGTGATTTTCCAACATCATATTCATTGTACAAACATGGATAGAATGCTATTGCAAACATAGGGCAAATTTTCTGAAGTATGCGTCCAAAAAGCCCAAAGTCTCAATAGTCAGCTCTCGGATCTTCCGATCATTGCCCGCGAAATATTGAGATACAAAGTATTCTTATTAGCTAATTATTTCAAGCAATTTAAGCTAATATTTTTAGAAGAATATTTTTTAAATTATTCATTTTTTATGAAATAAACGGATCTTAAAAGTACATGTACAATTTTTGTTTTTAAAACAAAAGAAAGTAACATGCTAATTGTGTCGGCTTGCCCTAGGCAGCTGGGTGCACATGGGGGACAATAAGATTGCACTTTTGGCTCCCGCGATTCGTCAAAAGTTTCTGATTTTTTTTTCAATATTCTACACTGTAATTATATAATATAATTTTGGCTTTATGTGCCCTCATCCGTATTTAATATGAATCCCAATTCTAGAACGTGACCAAATTAAGTCAAGGTATAAATTCACAGATCGTAGACTATAGTCTTAGCAATAACAGCTAATAATATCGTGAGGACTAATGTCATGAGAAAGTATTTTCGCACACATTAAATGAAAATGAGAGTTAGGAAACTAACACCGCGCAAAATTAAGGTCCCAACATTTTCGAGCGGCCTAAAGTAATTAAATTAGTTAATTTAGGTAGCCTAAAATTGGATTAAAATAGCTTTGAAACTAAGGCGACTACGGGCGGGAGTTTTTTTCATTTATTTATGTAAATTCAATACATATGAGATCAAAAGGCGAATAAAATCCGCAACCATTGGGGGATAAAGTTGTATCGAGTTATTTATATTTTTCCGATTCAGTCGAGTGTAGTATATTGCGGCTTATGTAGTTGTATTATTGTTATAATATGAAGTTTCTTATTTTCTCTATGGATTTCAAAATTAACATGGATTCTTCCAACACTTCATTGCCGCTTTCTCATAAACTAATCATGAATATTTTTCAAACTAGAATGTCAATAAATCTATGAATTCCAAATTCTTTCTTTCTCCCCTATGAATGATTCCTTCAACTAGCAAATTTTTCCAGAGATTATTACGTAAACTTAATCATTTTTGTGGAATAAATCAATTTAAGAGTTTTTTACCCTTGAAAATATTGGGGAGCGGAGCAAATGGGATGGCAAAATAGTCCTACCCTCTACAGTTTCGGGATGAGATATATCAAGGGCCTATGTGGTAACAATTCTGTTCACGAGAATAACTTTCCCTTGAAAATAATGCATATAATGTTCTTACTGTTTTGTCTTTGGATTGTCGTGTAGATAATGAATGGATTTTGGATTCGGCTTGCTCATACCATAGGTGCCCAAATAAAGATTAGTTACACATATACTGGTTGTTCAGTTTTGATGGGTAACAATGCAGATTGCAGGATTGTAGGTATTGGTATAGTGTGGATCAAATGTCATGACAAGGTAGTAAGAACTTTGACAGATTTTAGGCACACATATTGAAGAAGAACCTTATTTCTTTGAGTAGTTTGGATTTCACTAGATGCATGTACACCGATGGGCTTTTTTATTGTGATGGGAGGTAACAAGAAAAATGGTATTTACGTTCTGCAGGGGAGTACCGTTGTGGGTTCTTTAAATATATCATTCTCTTCAGATTATGATAAATCAAGGTTGTGGTATATGCAGTTGGGCCACATGAGCAAAAGAGGAATGGCTATCCTAAGTAAGCGTGGTTTACTCTATAGGGAGCATACAAGTCCACATGATTTTTGTGAGCATTGTGTTTACGGGAAACATCATAGAGTTAGTTTCAGATTGGGGTGCACTCAACAAAGGGCACAGTTGACTATATTCACTCCAATTTGTGGGGACCTGCACAAGTTACATCTAAAGGTGGTGCAGTTTATCTTCTAACATTTATTGCTGGCTTTTCTAAGAAAGTCTGGATTTATTTCTTAAAGCGTAAAAGTGACGTTTTTTATACGTTCAAGAAATGGAATATATGATTGAAAATCAAACCGACAAAAAGATAAAGCGTCTCAAAATAGACTATGGTCTTCAGTTTTGTGGAGGTGATTTTAACAAGTACTATGAAGATTCAAGGATTGTTCGACATCGAACAGTCAAGTATACACCTCAGCAAAATGGAGTGGCGAAGCGCATGAATCGAACACTTTTAGAGAGAGAGTTAGATGTATGTTTTTCTAATACTGGACTTGATAAAGATTTATGGGCTGAAGCCGTGAACACGACATGCTATTTGATGAATCGTTCTCCTTCTACCACAATTGAATGTAAGACTCCAAATGAGCTATGGTCTGGTAAACCTTCTGATTATTCTGTATTGAAAGTATTTGGATGTCCCAATTATTATCATGTAAAAGATGGTAAGCTTGAACCTAGAGCCAATAAATGTATTTTTGTTGGTTATGCAGATGGAGTTAAGGGATATAGATTATGGTGTTCTGACCATCTGTGACATTTTGATTTCTAGTCGTTTTGAGACTATTTAATGAGAATATATCTAGCGATGTATTTCAGTCATATTTCGCTCGGAACTGATCAATCTCGAGTCAACTGACCAAAAGGGAAAGACTAACGCGAGAATAAGTACGTGGACCTAGGAACTCGAATAGGAAATGACGCTTTGACCATAAGGATTGTCGAGAGAACATTTAGAGCCATAAAAGGCCGATCTAAGAACGATTAAGGAACCCATTGCTAGCGTTGTGAGATTGGAGCGCGGGTGATGCCGCTTAACCAATTCATAATTTGCAAAATTTTCCTAAATCGAACGATGACGATCGAGACCGTCGGAACTAATAATAGACCATCGCAATTACATGACAACCAAAGTCGCCACGAACTGATGAGCCCTGAGTGTGATATAAGTCACAGAGTCAATACGCGTAGCGTCTGCAAAAGCCGCCCGTCGGTTTGAGATAGACTGGAATTACATTTAATAGAGAAATAAATCGGAAATGAGTCTCGAAAATTAGAAAATGGAGAATCAAGAATTCCAACATTTTGATTGGACTGGACGTCGCCTCGTCGAAGAAAATTCGAATTGGAAAAATCGATGTTTTAGACGCCGGAGGCGAAATAACCATTTTGCCCTTAAGCATTAGTCTTTTTTCTACTTTTGGACAAGGGCATTTTGGTCTTTTTCCCTAGCCTCTTGCTGCCGAAAATTTGGAATTATGGCAGCCCTTGGATGGAGTTGGTTGGCAATGAGGACACTTGTCAAAGGATTAAGCTTGTTGCATTTATTACTTGCTTTTCTCACATACCATTCAAATTGTTGACCAAGTGGATTTAACAAAACACTCTCTCCCTCATCTGCCTTCAGCCGAGCTTCCTCATTCGCGACACCACCTCCTCCTTCTTCTTCGTTCTTTTTTTTCTCCCAATCGAGAAACGCCCAGCTCGTCAAATTCTGACCGCCCTCTTCGCCGGCCTCTAGCGTCGCCACCGTCGACTTCCAGCCACCACGCCAGCCATCACGACCTAGCTCAGTGTCTTGCCGAACTCCTCGAAGTGGAAGCTCGGCATTTGGACCACTGAGCAGCCCCGGCTAAGCCTTTGCGAGCCGGTCGACGGAAACTGCTTCAGCCTGAGGTAGGTTCGGTTTTGCCTCCATAGGACCCCCGAATGTTGGAGTTTTTCGCTCAAAAATTGCAGATTGCTAGTAGACATATATGTGAAGTGTAGTAAAAAGTTGGACTGAATTTGATGAGGAATCGATGCCTTTTAATTGCTGTGTTTGCAAGGAAAAATCTGCCGGTTTTGAGACTTGTGGGAGATTGGCGCCATTCAAGGACTTCGTGGTGACGCTTTCATTTAAAATTCTCAGTGAGGCTTCCTTACTCCTAGATTGAACTGTTGGTATTGAGTTTGAGGTTAAATTGGAGGTTTAAGTGGGAGTTATGGGCTGTGTTGGTGAGAATAGAACAGAACTGGCCCCTGTCCTGTTCAATTTTGTTTTGGCCGTGAGTTTATGGGCTGTTGGAGTCAAGTTTGAGCTGAAATTTTCTCATAGCGATGTGTTAAATTGTCCGTAGTTATGCCCCTAAGGTTCTTGTTAAGTGGATTGTTGTTTCGATGAAGAAAGCTTGACGTTTTGGATGGAAATTGATATTAGGAGCTGCTGTCCTGTTGTGAGCCATAGGAGCCGAACCCTTTGTGGGCCTTGGGAAGTCAATTGCTTTGACTCTAGAGCGAGGTAAGGGGTTCCTAAACTTTAGCTAGGAAGATTGGACTCCATTGGTCGAGTTAGTCGTGAAATGGTATTGATTTTGGAGCGTCGTCTCATGATATTACATTGTGCGTTCTTTGTTGATATTGAAGATTTGTATGTGTGTTTTATGATTGAAATGCCATTATGATTTGTCTAAATCGAGGAACTCACATGTTATAGACCTTTAGTTCAATACATGAACTATATTCGATCATGAAGTCTGTTGTGGGTTTAGAGTTGGCATGCCTAAGAATTGTAGTACCCTAATGCATTTACGCGGGCCATGTGTCGACCGGGTGTTGACACCTGATTTTTGACCATTTATTATTGTGATTTTTATTCTTTAAAATTAATTAAAAATACCAAAAAAGGTCATAAAATCCCAAAATCAACTTTGGAAGCCTTGGCCTAGCCTCAGGGACCAATTTTGAACAAAAAATATTTTTTGGTATTTTATAATATTTTTCGAATTTATTTAATTATAAAAATACCCAAAAAATCAGAAAAATACCATTCTTGGTCAGAAAAATACACAAAAATATTCAATAATTTTTTTTTAATTTCATCTTCAAGTGTGTCACCTTAAATATTGAAAATTCGGCTCGGGTCACTATGTTTCTTCACAAACATAAACCCGAACCGAGCAAAAAAAAAATCCTTTTCGAGTCTTTTAATATTCAATTCTTAGTTTTTATAAGCTATGACATTGGGCTCTAAAGTATTGAAATGCAATTGGGTCAATTTGACCTCAAATTTGACCAATTTTAGCCAAAAATGGCTTAATTGCATAAAAATCTTTCAATTTAGTCCTCGGTTTCACAATTTTTGAAATTAAATTTCATAAGTGTCGCGACCCGTCCGGAAGCGGACGCGGCTAATGGATTACCGATCGCGGGTCTTGGATCGGCGCGGGCCCTCCCAGGCCCATACCAAATCGCGGCGGGAGTATTTTTCAAAGGATTCGACGATAAGAGTCGATCGCTTTCGACCTTCAGTGTGGTCGTGTGTCATGTGCAACTTGTGCATGCATTTGGAGTCGCCACCCGGTCTTTCTTGGAGGGTAGACCGGAAACCTTACTGATCGATTGGGAGAGATCGATCAGTTCTGCAGAACCAGAGATTTTGGGTTCGGGGACTTGGTTACGCTGGTGTCATTACCAACGCCCTTTCGGTACCTAACGCGAGTGATTTTCCTGACTAAGAGTTCATGCAGATTGGATGACTATTTCTATCAATCACAATCAATTTTTGGAAGACGATTCGCCCAAAGGGCGAAATCGTCATTTTAAGAAGGGTCGGGGTTCAAAACACCCGGAATGAGTCTTGGCCAGTTGTTTGTAGCCATTTCCTATTTTTGGGGATTTTCCTGGATTTTTTTAGAATTTGTTTGGAAGACGGTTTGCCAAAAGGGCAAAACCGTCATTTCTGGAAAGATCGGGGGTTAAATGACCCGAAACAGGTCGTGGCCAGTTGAATGTGGCCATTTCCTATTTTCTGGAATTTTTTAGAATTTTTCTGAATTTTCCGAATTTTTTTGAATTTTTGATTTATTTTTTTGAAAAAATTTTTATTAATAAAAGCCCAATTGCACCCTAAAGCCTAAATCACCAGCCAAGCCCGTACACTAGACTACACACAAAAAAGCATACTCACGCCACTTCTTAATGGGTTTGATTTTTTTATTAACATTTTTATTTTAGGGTCTTCTTCCTCCTGCTATTTCCCTTTATTTTTATTCCTTTTTTTTTTATCACCACGCCCTTTCTTTGTGGGTTCTCAGGATGTGAAAGCAATTTCACAGTCCAATCCTATGAAAGAATGAGAAAGCATCTCACCATCGGCCTACGCATGCTCCTTCATCAAGCCTCTACCACCTCAGTCAGGCGACCTCTGCAACTTCCGGCGAACTTTGAAGATTCGACTTAAGACATCTAACAAACGCGTCCATTTTACACGTAACAACTACTCATCTCAACCGCATCAATATAACTCCGATTTAGCACAAGAAAACAAACTTGAACTATCCTACAACGAAACCTACACAACATAACCAGATATGAATTTTCGGTGAACACAAGTTTTTCTCATTTTTGATCGTTATAGCTCAAATCTAAACACACATCAAACGTCAACAAAGGTTTAGGAAACTTATCTGGAGATCCTCATCTCTCGGTGATCGCCCGATGAAGTTTCCCGTTCTTGACGTCAGTGAGGTTTGGAAGGTCCAACAGTAGAGGTTTAAACCATTTTATGCGCAAGACATAGACAAAACAGAGCTTAGAAGGAGTTCGAAGCATCACTCAAAGTCAGAAAAATATCGAAGCAAGGCCATTCACGCTAACACAACACTTCAAGCGAAAGAGCATGATTGTGTTTAGGGGAACTCACATTCTTCGTATGTCGATATTGATGACGCAGCTTGGGTTTGGTTTGCAAAACCTTCGGAAATTCGCCTCGAATCAGAACGAAGCTTCGACGAGCTCTCTTTCTTCATCGACCACAGTCGAGACCTCCTCATCCCCTCCTCTTCTGTCTTTTTTTTTTTAGCGGCTACCCAGGAGACACCCCCCTCTCAGCGCTCGTTGCCTTTCTCTCCCTCCCTTTTTTTTTAACTTGCTATTATTTTTTTTCTTCTTTATTGGCACCCCACCTCAAGTAGAGATAAGTGGACGACAACATGGAGACTCTTTCCTCCCCCTTTTATCTTTTTAAATCAATCCATTTGGCCTTCTCTAGGTTGTCTAGCTCTCCTTTTATTTTTTTTATTGTTTTCCTCCCCTCCTTTCTCTCTTCGTGCCAATGAAGCAAGAGTACCACCCTACTCTTTTTTAATTCCCCAATGCTTTCTTTTTCTCCAATGGCTAACTCTCTCTTTTTTTTTTTAAATGACACGGCACTTTCTCCCCCTTGATCGGCCGAATGGTGTGACACTCCTCCCCATTATCATTATCATTTTCTTTTTATTTTTTATTTTTTTATCATTATCTTCCACCTTCTCCGGTTTCTTTCCGCTTAATGGCCGCTCATCCTTCCTTTGGGTCCTCTACTTTTCTTTTTAACACACTTCAATAATTCACTTTAGTCGTCCAAATAAGCAAATGAGCATTGCAACCAAATAAAATCGAAATGCGGGGCAATCCAATTAAATGCCAAAATCATAAATTAAAAGAGTCAAACGACATTTTTTTAACCCAAATTTAACTCTATGTGCTGTGAAAGAACTCATAAAATAAAACTTGAACTTTCTCTTTTGTGAGGTCAAAATAAAATAATGATTTTTTCCTTTTTTTTGTTTTTTGTGACCTCGAATGCTATTTTTTTTTATTTTTCATATATTTTTCTATGATAAAAATATAAAAAATTATATTTTTTTTTGGTCAAAAATGGTTCCTTTAGCTTGGCCAAGATCACCAAAGTCGATTTTTCATAATTTTATGACTTTTTTGTATTTTTAATTAATTTTAGAAAAAAAAATAAATAAAAATAAAATAAATAAAAGATGACCAAAAATCAGGTGTCAACAATAAGGGCATACCCATTGAAATTAAACACCTCTACCATATAGTTTGCATCATGCTGAATCCATTGGTGGCCTCAATTTTGACTAATTCGATCGTTTGGGCCCTCGTTTAAGCAAAAATCAATTTCGGATCCTAAGGGTAATTTGGGGTTTTCATTAAATTTCAACCAATTGATTCATGAAAATACCCATATTTGATAGAAAACATGCCAAGGAGTCCGATTTTGCCATCAATTTCAGAAAATGGGTCGATTTGGGACCCAATTGGGCGAAATTGGTCGAACCGGGCCGGTCGGGTCAAGCCCGACCCGACCCGGTCCGACCGGGTCTGCAACTAAGTTGCAGACCCACCGGCCGAAAGCAGGGGACAGCAGGGGATTAAAAAAATGAGCATAGGGGCCGGATTTTCGAGTAAAAAAAAAGCGACGGACGAATGCGGGAGACACGAGCGGGTGGTCGGCGATCGTTTTTGCGGATTGAGGGACCCGAAAAAGGTATGGTCGGCCATGAAAAGAGGGAAGGCCGAGAGAGAGAGAGGGGGGAGACCGAGGGAGTTCGAGCGAGTAGGAAGCGAGGGCGAGGCATGACAGAGATCCCCAGCCTTCAGGAAAGCATCGCCGGAGCTCTAGCCATCGTCGACGAGCTCAAACCAGAAAACATGCCGAAAATCCATGGCCGAGGCTCCCCGAAGTTCACCCGACCGTGGAGCTCGGTCCGGCGCAAATGGCGATCGCCGAGCCTCAAACGAACTCAGGTAAGCTTCCTGACCATCTAGGGAGGTTCTCTGAACGATCAGAATCGATTTTAATGCTAAAACAAAAATTTGCAATTGCCTCGCCGGAGTTGGTTCGGTGGCCGCCGGCTCGGAGCTTTTCCGACGTGTCTCCCGCCATGATTTGGTGTGTTATTGATGTGGGATGTGTGAGTTTTCTTTTGGTGTCAAAATGTGGAGGTTTTGGTGACGTTTTCACGTCGGTTCGGGCTCTCCGGCGAGGTTCCGGCGAGGGTCGCCGGGTTTTGGCACTGTTCATCGTCTTCTCCGGCGACCCTCCGGCCGGTCAGCGGCTGACGTGGCATGCCACGTCAGCAGCCACGTCAGCAGGGGTGGGTCCGGGCCGAGATTAAAACCGCCCAGATCGGACGGCTGTGGCTTCGCCACGTGTCGCGATCTGGGATTTTTGGAAAATTAAAATATTTTTTTTTAGAATTAATAAATGATTTTCGGAAAATAAAAATAAAATCAATTGGATGGTTAAAATTCGGCCAAGTGGCACTTCGTGGAGCGTCCGATCTTGTCCGAGATCAGACGCATCAGAAGTGGCCACGTGGCGCAATAAGAGCCGTCCGATCCGTGGATTTTCTGATAAATTAAAAAAATGATAAAAAAAATAGAAAAACCTTCAAAAAATCAAAACGGCGTCGTTTTAGGCCGGTTTCGACCCGTAGGGTCGGGCCGGGCGCCCGCGAGGCGCGGGCCGGGTCTGACCCGGCCCGGAAAATATTTTTTAAATAAAAAATAATAATAAAATAATAAAAAATTTCAAAAATCAATAAAAAAAAATAGAAAATCATAAAAAAACTCAAAAAAATTCGGAAAATTCAGAAAAATTATAAAAAATTCCAGAAAATAGGAAATGGCCACATTCAACTGGCCACGACCTGTTCCGGGTCTGTCGACCCCCGATCTTTCCAAAAATGACGGTTTTGCCCTTCTGGCAAACCGTCTTCCAAAAAAATTCTAAAAAAATCCAAAAAATCCCCAAAAATAGGAAATGGCCACAAACAACTGGCCAAGACTCATTCCGGGTGTTTTAAACCCCTACCCTTCTTAAAATGACGATTTCGCCTTTTGGGCGAATCGTCTTCCAAAATTGAAGAAAATTCAGAAAAATTCCAAAAAATTCTCAAAAATGGGAAATGGCCACAATCAACTGGCCATGGTATATTTTGGGTAATTCGGTATCCCAATCTTCCAAAAAATTGACGATTTTTCCCTTCGGGCTAAATCGCCTCCAAGTCTTCCCATTTTACCCCGGTCCGAAATCACACATTTCCTAAGCCTTTATGGCTATACTAGGAAGCCATTGATGTGAATTGACGTGCATTGATGTGATTTATTTATGCACTTGATTGCGCTTTCATTTAAATTGATTGTGATTGATAGGAATAGTCTTCCAATCTGCATGAAACCCTGAATCAAGCCTACTTCACCCAAAATTGCGCCTGCATAAACTCTTAGCTAGGAGAATCACTCGCGTTAGGTACCGAAAGGGCGTTGGTAATGACACCAGCGTAACCAAGTTCCCGAACCCAAAATCTCTGGTTCCGCAGAATTGATCGATCTCTCCCAATCGGTCAATAAGGTTTCCGGTCTACCCTCCAAGAAAGACCAGTGGCGACTCCAAATGCATGCACAAGTTGCACATGCCACCACGACCACACTGAAGGTCGAAAGCGGTCGACTCTTATCGTCGAACCCATTAAATGAAAACTCCCGCCGCGATTTGGTATGGGCGTGGGAGGGCTCGCACCGATCAAAGATCCGCGATCGGTAATCCATTAGCCGCGTCCGCCTCCGGACGGGTCGCGACAGCTGGCGACTCCGCTGGGGAATTTCTGTTCTAGAACCTATGGTTTTAGACCCCAAGTGTACTTAGGCCGTAATTAAAACGCTGAGTGATTTTTCTAACCCTGCAGGCGCTCTTGAAGGTGAGGTAAGTCCGCTTACGATAGGTGTTATATATTTTTGCAGATTGGAGAAATAAGGGGGTGTAGTCTGTGATTAACTTTGTCTTATGCAGGTTGGGCGTAGGAATGTATGTTGTGTGGATGATTCGAAGTGCTGATTGATAAACTATTGGGCATGACTTGCATCGTGATACTCACAACATATGAACACACACATTCGCGCCTAAAACCCCGGGCTCCGCCTATAGGAAAATAATAGAAGAGATTGAAAATGGAATCTCCGTGAGGAAAAACACGAGGTAATCCACTTTTCAATTCCGCTCATTTTGAACTATGGATCGAGCCCCAATGCAACGATAGTTGTGCAATGGAATATGCTCTTTCTAGAACTCGAGATGGGAACATTGGCCTTAGGTTCCAAACCCTATCTTGATTCTTAGAGTCAAACCTCACTTGTCTCATGTGCATGTCTTTAGATGGTTGGAATATCTAAAACCACCTAAAAAAAATCGGTGATCCTGGAGTCACATCTCGAAGACTGGAACTGGGGCATCTCCAAGTGTTCGGACCACATTCCTTTGATTGATTTGACATTCTTAGTTCTCTTGTATAAGATTAATTTTGCTGAGATCCTCTCTATCTCGTCCCTTAGATTGATTGTATTAGGGATCTATTTGTATTGTATACATCTTGATAAGGCTCATTTCTAC
Organism: Rhodomyrtus psidioides; assembly: GCA_021437785.1. Classification (NCBI taxonomy): domain Eukaryota; kingdom Viridiplantae; phylum Streptophyta; class Magnoliopsida; order Myrtales; family Myrtaceae; genus Rhodomyrtus; species Rhodomyrtus psidioides. Next base: position 10,766,130 of record JAILYB010000003.1, on the reverse strand, counting down.
CGAAAATGGGGGCAAATTCCCCAAACCCGTGGAGCATAGTGGAATTCATCCCTTCAGTGCAAAATACATTTGGCCGCAGAGCCACTCATTTGGTGAAAGGACGTATCGTTCCTAATTGATTTTTAATCAGATCTGGGGATAAGTTTTTCTCCATTTTTTTTTTATCTCAGGTGATAAAAGAGACAATGCACCCAAAAGCTCATGCATTCAAGTGACAAAACAGACGTCGCCCAGCTGGGGCAAATGAACCGTAGGCGTTGCAAATACCTTCAAGCATGGATGGAGGAATTTGATAGATGTTGTTCATATCAATATGCAACATCAAAACGGAGTGCAAATCAAGTGTAAAAGGACGTATCATTCCAAAATGATTATTTTCTTGATATGGGAATAATGTTTCCTTTCTTTTTCCTCTCAGATGATGATCAAGAGCAGAGGACGCAGGATGTAATTCTTTCAAATAACAAACAGGGAACATCAAATACCTCAAATGACGACTGTGATCGAGAGAATCATCAAACCGCCACATGACGAATCCCAAGAATATCAAGCTGTCTTGAGACATATAAAATTGATCAAGGACTCCGACAATCGAGATGGATGATCAGAATCTGCAAAAATCAATGGGAGCAGGTTCCCCCCATTTGCTTTGAGGAGCCAAACCGGGGGCAAACTCTCATGATCCCCCGTGAAAGCGCATCGGACCAGGGTCATCGAATCCAGAGATGACAAACAGCAAAACCATGCCTAACTGGGGCAAGTGAATGATTTGTACGCAGGACGTTTCTCCTCTGACAAAGTCAATGGACGCAATAACAGAGTCGTCCGCATCAGAATCAAACCCCAAGATCCGAATTTGGGTGAACGGTAACCTTGTATCGTTCCAATTTGGTCTTCCAAGACCACATGCCTAACATGAGTTTTTACTCATTTTACAGGAAGTCGTTGGCGCTGAAAGCCTCAAATGAAAAGAGCGCGCTAACAGGGAGGCGAATAGAATCATTAGCCTTAGAAGTCAGGATTCCAGGAGATGGTCTTTGATTATAAGACCTAATGGATGGTAAAAAGTATCGCTCCTACGTCACATGCTTTGACATGCATTTTGATAAAATCTTCTTTTTTTCCTTGAATAAAAGGAACCTTGAAGAATGGCGCTGGAGTGCGCCCAAAAACACAAATGGATCTTCTCTGGGACAAATCCTTGAGAATGATTCATCGCCAACCAAACGAAGGGATCAAGACCACAAGATAGAGGGCCAAATCCTGCAAGTCGTGAGTTTGTGTTCAAATGGAAACACAAAGCAAGAACAAGGCTGTATCGTTCCAATTTCCCTTGAATTTTGGAACGCCAACTAACAACTAATTCCCATCTTTGACAGGGGATCGCCATCAAGGTGAAACAGGTTTTCACACCCCATGAATTACCCGTTGGAGTACACGACCAAGGGTAAGATGTATCGTTCTAATTTTTTGAAAAATTCGTGAATGTACAATAACATGTTTCTTCTGCATTTTCAGGGATCTCCAGCCGCGGGGGACAGGTAAGTATCACTTTCCCCAATCCATTGAAGATGTTGAATAAAAAACTGTCGCGACCCTCTTGAGGTTGTCGGGCTCTCGAGGGCTAATGGGCCGTCATGTCTGGTCGGACGCGGGCCTCTCCCAAGGCCCATTACCCAAATCGCAACGGAGGTATGCGTGATCGACTTTCAGTGTGGTCTAGTGACATGTGCTAAGTGTGCATGCCATGGAGTCGCCACCAATCATTTTTTTAGGGTATGATTGGACCACCCAATCGAATAGTTGGGAGTTTCTATTCAATTCTGCGAGAACCAGAGAAATGGTTTCGGGGACTTAGTTACGCCAACTGTCAGAGTTGACGCCCTTTCGGTACCTAAGTTGACTGAATTTTCTAGCATGAGATTTATGCGGATGAGTAAGGTATGAACCATAAATCTAGAAATTCATGCAGATATGAGTGATTATCCTAGCAATCACAATCAGTAATAAAATGCGCAACTCAAGGAATCTAGATATGCAAATAAATCACATGGCATTCCTAGTAATGCCATATTTATCAATCACAGCTCAAGAATGATTTAGCTGTCCTAGCCGTTCTACACTCGATCTAACCTAAGAAAAGCATTAGGAAGCATCGCAGGAGTTTGAGAGTACTCACATGGGGTTCGCCGTGCCCTGGTTTGGTCTTGGACGAGCTATCGAGCTCATGCCGACCCGATTATATTTGGGGATCCACTCGGCGTTTTACATCATGAAATCATGTGAAACAATAACGAAAATATTCAGCAAGGGGCATTTATTGTAGATGGTGGTCGATCTAATTGGACATCAAGACTAAAAAAGATGTAGAAATTTACAAATTAAAATACTCGAATGATATTTTTTTTGCCAAATTCAACTCTATGCGTCATGAAGAAACACATGCAATTGAACTTGAATTTTGACTATTTATGAGTTCAAAATGAAAAGAAAATTAAAATAAAAATATTGACTATTTTTCTATATTTTTACGACATCGAATGCTATTTTTCTTCATTTTTCATGTATTTTTCTATTTTTGGAAAAAATTGAAAAATTATTTTTTGTCAAAAATGGTTCCTTTAGCTTGGTCAAGGCTACCAAAGATGATTTTTTAACTTTTTAACTTTTTATAGATTTTTTATGAATTTTTAAAAAATAAACTATGAAAGACTGATAAAAAAATCAGGTGTCAACAGCTGCCCCTCTTTGAGAGGAATTTCGTCAGAGGTTTCTCTCAAAGACAAGGTGACACCTGTGTCCCGATCGACTCGACTGGGAAAAGAAAAGAAAAGAAAAGAAAAGAAAAGAAATCATGACATCCAATTTTCATGCCCATCAATGTGTGCTTTTCCTTAAAAAGAGATGTGCTCATTCAATTCCCTGATATGATGTAAGAAAGTTAAGGAGTAGATAGACTTCCCTGCCCCTTACCTGCCGAATGCTTGCGGCATTTGCTGTGTCTGATGGGTTCAAGTAGATTCCTAAGGACTCGTCATCGGAGTCTCATAGGGATGTTAAGCTCTGACCTGTATGGTAGGTCAAACCATAATGGGATTCCTAACTGAAAGGAACCTAAGGAAGACGCATCCCACATTTGGGAATTTGCCAAGGGTTTTGATCCGTATGGTGGGCTAAACTAGAAATGGCTTGCCTAATGTAAGGCTTATTAGGGAAAACGACTCCTCCCGCGTTCGGGATCCATCAAGGTTTTGATCCGTATGGTGAATCGGACCATTGGGTTGATCCTTCAGGCGGTCTCTACCAGTCCTTTGACCCTTCAGGCGGTTTCTACCATTCATTGACCCTTTAGGCGGTTTCTACCATTGTGTTGACCCTTCAGGCGGTTTCTACCATACATTGACCCTTCAGGCGGTTTCTACCATTGATTGACCCTTCAGGCGGTTTCTACCATACATTGACCCTTCAGGCGGTTTCTACCATATATTGACCCTTCAGGCGGTTTCTACCATTGTGCTGACCCTTCAGGCGGTTTCTACCATTGATTGATCCTTCAGGCGGTTTCTACCATTGAGTTGACCCTTCAGGCGGTTTCTACCATTTATGAAATTCCAAATTGATATGAATCAAAGGATGACGTACCCGCTCTTCGGGGCTAGTCGGAGACTCGATCATTCTGTGGATCGGTCTTAGAAAAGATTTGCCTACTAAAAGGCTTCACTTAAGGATGACGCACCTAGTCTTTGGGGTGGCCAAAAGTCCTGCAGAAATCTTAGACCTGAAAAAAATTTCCTCGCCAAGAAGATGTTAGTAATCTTTGGGAAGACAATAATTGTCTAATTGACAAAATTCTACGACTTAAGTTTTAGTCATGAAATGTGCATTTTGATTGTTGGAGGTTATCCAAAACATTCCTGCCACATACAGATGTGATCATAAATTCCTTGCACGGAAACTCTAGATCAAACAATTTGAAAATTTCAAAAAGAGTTTGCTCAAAACATCCATTGGAGTATTTCTCATCCAAGAAGGCTCCTCACTGCTCTGTGATAATGATCTTTAATAGGGAAAGTGCTCAATTTCCTACCGACCTGTACCTGGGTTTCAGGATCATTCGCAACGCATACATTTCGATCAATCAGGAGGTCTTTCACGGGACCGTGGTGTTAGGCTTGGATATCGGTTTCCAAGGGGGACTCACTTTTGAGTCAAGGCCATTGAACGAAATTTTTCACTATCTGCTCCGGGTTTACAAGTCAAGAACCCTGCAAAATGAGAAAGAAATAGTCTTGCTCGTACTTCTTTGAGCTAAGTTATACATTAACCCAAGTATCTTAGTCAGAGAAGACTGCTTCAGGATTGTAACATTGGAAGGATTGGGGACCGAAAAAGGCTTGTTTTTTGCCTAGAAATTGTGAAGGGTTTGACATTGGTGATCATTGCAAATTTGCCACATGTCCTTCGAAGAACATCTCCATTTCTTGAAGTGTACACTCCTCTTTTAGAGCGCACAAGGATGTTTAAAAGCGTCTCTTGTTGCATTAAGAGACCGTCTGTTTGTGTGTTTGCTATTTGAGCACGACATCATTTGGGGAGTAGTCATCTTGATCTGACTCCTTTGGAGGGTCTTTTCATCATCTCTCTAGACTTTACTGGGGATATTTTGAATGGACATCGGCCTTGCTTTTTACCAGGCACTTTGCTTTTTCTTGATGTCTAGGGATTTTTCTTTTCCCCCTTTTTTTAATCCCGTGTTTTTCTTTTCTTTTGGAGCTAGGATTTTCGGCAATCATGCTAGATATGCAACTTAAACTTTGGCATGCTTCCGTTCCTAGAGTGATGTTGCCTTTGTTTTGGAATATGCAATGATCACCAATATGTTGATGAAATGAATTTGCTGGCTCAACATGGTCGTGCAAAGGATAACAGTGTGTAGGATAGAGAAATGAATTATTCTCGTCATCCTATAACACTTGGATTATCATATAAACAACACACAAAGATTTATGTTAGTCCGAGCAAGAAAATTTCTAACCATTTACTTTCTGATACTGTTGGACTAACCTTCATTTGCCCCAATGTGGGGTGGTTCTTGACAGGGTTGAGAATGAAAATCGCCGTTCAATGGGGTTCTCAATGGGCATCTGTAGTGTTTGGAATGAAGAAATAAATGCCTCTGTCATCTCGATCCATGTAATCGTTGCGAATGACCCTTATGTCCATAGGTTAAGGTTTCTCAATCATTTCCAATCTCCTCATCTCTCAAGTGTGTATGGGACGTGTTTGGATTAGGCTCGCTTCTCTTATGAGAAAATACCCTTTTGAACAGTTCAAACGACTCTTGTTGGAAAAATTCATTTCATTTCATCAAGATTTATCCTTCAAAGGGATTTTGTGATGCACCATATATGTGTAATTCATGTTCAGACAATCTCTTGTTTTAAAACATGAATGTCAATGAAGTAAGAATTCTATGTCTTTTTAGATGTGAGAATCGAATTAATTCTGAAAGTTTTTAATCTCCAATGAATTGGGAAAATGGATACTTACCTGCCCATCGAGGCTGGAGATCCTGGAGATATAAAAGGGATATGTCATTGTATATTCTAAAACTTTACAAAAATTGGAACGATACATCTTACCCTTTGTCATATGCTCCAACGAGTGTACAAGGGTTGTGAAAATCTGCACTTCACATAGTAACACAAGATTGTTAGGTGTTCTAAAGTTCTTTCGACTTCTTGATTTTTAGAGAAAAATCAAACTTACATGTCTGCCCTGATGGCGAGCTCCTGCCAAGGATAAATATTAAGCATTATTTTGGGTTTCCAAATTCAAAACAAATTGGGACGATACTACTTTACTCTTGATTTGAATTCCATTCTGCATGCCAATGTGCGGATTGCAGAAGCCGGCCCTCAAGGATTTATGTCGGAGGAGATTCATTCATCTTTTTGGGCGTGTTTCATGCGCTGTTTTGTTATTTGAATGCATGGCTTCTTGGGTGCCTCGTCTCTATTCATCACCTGAGAGGAAAATAAGAGAACATTATCCCCACATCTGATTGAAAATCATTTAGGAACGATACGTTCTTTTTACCAAATGGGTGGCTCCGCGGCCAAATGCGTTTTACGTTGAAAGGATGGATTCCATTACGCTCTGCGGATGATAACTATCGCTTGGGGGACTTGCCCCACGGATTAAACGGTGAATCTGATGTCTTCGGCTTCGACATGCTTTCCGGATGTAGGAATGGTTTGCCCCCATTTTCAGTAGAGATGGGTTTTGTCGAGTGGGCAAGATCAAAAACTCATCCTAGATTTGGCTTTAGTCGAAGGTTGAAATCCCGACCTTGGATAAGCGAATCATGATTCATCTCCTTCTGCTTCGGATTTGTCATTTGCGCGCTTCACATTTTACAATACCAACTTCGCCGCTTGATAAAAATGAATCGATGATTTTCGAATTGCCCCAAGTTCTATAGTCATCTGCGTCGAATCTCTTTGAACTTCATCGAGTGATAGACCGACTGATAAAACGATTTTTCAATCCCGAGATCGAACTCGAACTCCTGACGTTTCGTACCACTGCCATTTCACTGACTACCAAGACACAGCACTATTGGCGTCCCTAACTGGTTCGTTTTTTGTTATAAAATTCTCGAAGCAGTTAGTGACCCCCATCGAGAATGAAACAAGCTCAATTTAGAGTTCGTAACGACTAAAGGTCCCTTGGAACGATACAGAGCTAACCGTCTTTGAGCTCGCTCGGGCTTTTACTCACATTTTCCTATGTGAAGCCTTTAAATGTTTTTCTTCGTGGCGTTCAATTGATTCGCCTCGACTCTAATCTAACAAGGGATTGTCGCACTCGAGCATGATGATGCTCGCAGGTAGTACTGATCGCTGCCCCAGATTAACTCTAGGCATTAAGGAAGATTATCTCGCATGGAAGACTTTATGACAGAAAGATTAATGATACATCCAGTCACATGTGCCTACGTCCCTTGAAGATTCTCGGTGATCAGCCAGTTACACCATGAATCAGATATATAATCTCCATTTTGGATCATAACTTCATAAGTCCATCAGTTTTAAACTGATCGATCCAGATATGGAGCTCCTCATCAAGGAAATCTTTTGATTCTTCGAGCAACTGATATTCGGGTTGACCATCATCGCTTGGCGGCGAAGGATTCCTATTTCTGTCGTGAGCGATCTGATTCTTCGAGCTAGAACCTTCGTCATTGCTCGAGATTATAAGAGGATGATTGATCGGTTCACTATCAAAAGCACCTTCCATTTGGGGATGGGAGAAACAAAAATCCTCAGAGCATCCCCCCGCTTGATCTTCCGAAATCATACGCCCAAGCCAGGCAGATCTTTGAACACTAGGCGCAATATGTTGATCGGCGATAGGAAGAGCACTAGCGAAAAGTTGCTGCTCAAACCAAGGAGTTCGTACCTGCTGCACTTGTGGCATATACTCTTGAGTGGTGCTGAGATGATTCGGGAGAATATTTTGATTAGCGCCCAAGTAGTCGATGATGCTGCTACCAGCTTGGTCGATGCCTAAATTCGGCAGGGTATTTCTTACTTCAGGGGCATTGTAGTTGTGGCCATGCCTAGTGTTTAGGCACAAGTTGAGTTCTTTCAGGTTCAGTGCTGTGTGGCGCTGTCTTAGTGCCCTTCTGTAGCTCTTGAGGTGACTCGCGACTCCATCTTTAGTGAGTCCTGGTATGTTCATGATCTCAAGTATGCGCGTTGGATATGCTGAGTTGATCCCTAGTTGCTGAACCGCACTAAGGAACTTGAGATGAAGCTCCGGGGACCAATTGACCCTCGTCTTCTTGCGACCTGGAACAGTGTTGACAACTTGGCTATTGCTCTCTGGCCTATTTCCAGTAGGATTTGATCGAGCCGGAAATTGTTGTGGAGGGAATTCATCAGCTTTGGATTGGTCGGTCGTGATAGTAAGCTCATCGTTAAGGAAACTCCAATCATGGTGACGCATATCCCATCCTTTAGAAGGCATCGGTATTGACTTCGTAGAATTGATTTGTTCATGCATATCTCCAACAAAATCCGATTGTATCAAAGATGGTTCGAGGGAGTGGGGTGGTGAATGAGCATTTTCAATCCTCATATAAGGCTTATCAAGGAATATTTCGCCGAGAGTGATAGGGCCACCGCAATTAAGGCAAGCGATAGTGCTGGGAGCTTTCTTATACCTCATGTTCTCCGCTCGAAGCTTTTCGTTTTCCTCCTTTAGAATCGCAAGTTCTTGACGTCTGTGTTGAGCCCTCAATTTGGCTCGCTTATTTTGAAACCAAAACTTGACCCTCAAAGGTTTCATCCCTAGCTTCTGGCCCAATTCATTTCTTTGTTTCATGTTCGGGAGAGGGCATTCACTAAAGAAAGCTTCAAGCTCTTGGATTTCATTCTGAGTGTGGCACTGGCGACGTTTCCTTTTCCGGGATTGACCATCGATGCTGCTGTTGTCGTCGCTGCTGAGATCCTGAACTTCGTTGCCGAAAGGGTTGGGTTCTGTGGTTCTGGTACCAGACGCGATCCTGGAATCTTCGAGATCTCTCAATAGTTCATTTTCTGAGATTTTTTGATCAGTCGCCTCTAGCAACTGACTGTAACCCTCAAACATGTTGGATCGAAAAATGTTCGATCAATTTTTGCTCACTCAGGGTTCTCTACTCTCTCATGTATGCTCACTCTCTCTAAATTTTCTTTTGAGTGGTTCTGTATGCCCAGGAAACGTTCTTTAAACATGGATGAAGATCATCAGGCAAGCGTTTCTCCCAAGATTTCGTATTTCTCGCTTTGTCGTCTTCTTTCTTCTTTTCAACGTGGAGGGACACCAAATCGATTTCCTTTTCTCGATATCCATGTCTGTCTCCCACTTATTTTCAAAAAGGTGGAACTACGCTCGCCTCCCGCTCAGTTTTTTAATATGATGGGACCGCCAAATCCTTTTGCAACTTTTTTCGATAGTTGCGCTTAACTCCTGCTCAATTTTAATATGGTGGCACTGACATATCTTTTTACAACTTTTTTAGATTTATCAAGCCTGAAATCGCGGACTGGGACGGATCTGATGGTTCACCGAAAGAGCCACCACTGCTTTACCCAATTAACTTGGCTCCACGAGCATTATTGTTGTGACCTTTCTTCATCCTCGAGTTGCTATAAAAGGAGGAGTTAATGCAGAGAAGATTAACGCTCTTACATAATTGCCTTTTCGTATTTTAATCACTCTACCACACCCATCTTCTTCTCCCTCACTCCAACAAAAATGACCTTCTCTCCTATTCGCGCTTTCTCGGCTGAAACTTTAGCCCAGTGGGAAAAACTCTATAACCTCTTAGGTCGAGGCTATGCTCATATAGCCGATCACCCAGAAATTGAAGATGAAATTCGCATTTTGCTCGTGGAAATAGACACCACCTCTATCGAGGGCACTAATTTAGAGAGGGAATATAGAATCTTCCCAACCCTCTTTATAAACTTTTTAGAGACTTACCGTGTCGCTCATCGAGAAGTTACCGTGGCTCACGTTTTGCGAGCTCGCTATGAGGATCGGTCCAACTGCTTGGTGTTGGCCAACCTTGTGGCCGATAGTCACAAAAAGGCTGTTGAGTTCGCCAACGAGCGGGTCTCGATGTTGCTTCGCGAGAGGGGAAATTTGGTGGAGCACTTGGCCTTATCCCTGACCACCTATGAGCACGACCGTCGTAATGTCGTGTTGAAGTTTCAATGTGAGTGGCAGGAAGAAAGGCTTGACAGCATTACTGCAGATATAGCCCATGGGAGAGGACTAGTTCGGGACCTGAAAATAGCCGCCGAAGATCACGGGACCAAGGTTGCCGAGCTTAAAGGGGAATGTAAACGCCTTCTTCTTAAGCTTGCAGATCTCGAGTCCCGAGGTGGTGAGTATAGGCAAAGCATCAATAATATGGAGGGCCAACTGGGTTCCTTTGTGATGCTAATTAGGGCTCATTTCGGTTTTACTTTTCCACCTCGATGATCTGTATGATCTGCTTTTAAGGTCCCTCGATTGAGCGAAATGAATGAAAGCTCTAATATGTGTGTCTCAACTTCTGTATGGCTGACTTTCTCGAACATCTGACCACTCTCAACCTAGGCAAGCTGCTCTTTGACATTGATGATTCGAGCGTGTACATCTTGATTTTTTAATCTTGCTTATGATCGAATAAAGGAACCTCCCACCGCGTTTATCCACAAAAAGACTTCTCTTCTCTATCTGTTTTTAACTACTTAGAGATGCCCCAGTTTCGATCTTTGAGAGGTGACTTCAGGATCACCTATTCCAAATTGTCATCTTCATTAGATGATACCTCAATGATGTCCATAGCAGGCTCTTCTTGTCCACTTGGTGCTCGTAATGGGATGACACCATCTTCGTCTTCCATCAAGAACATTGGGAAAACACACCTATCTATCCTCAAAATGGCATTTAATCCAATAACCAGAATTATGCAATGAATATAATGATTATGAGCTGTAACAAGTTCGAGGGATAGAAAAGTCTTACTAACCAAACTTAAGAGAAAATCAAGCTTCTCTGTACGGTGTTAGGTATACTAACCTTCCATAGACAAACGCATGAGACAAGTGAGGGAAAACTCCTAAAAATCAAAAGATAGGGTTGGTACCTAAAGCCAAGGTTCTCACCTCGAATTCTGGGAAGAGTCGATTCCATTGCACAACTATCGTTGCATTGGGACTCAATCCATAATTCGAAGTGAGCGGAATTGAAAAGTGGATTACCCCATGTTTTTCCTCACGGAGATTCCATTTTCAATTCCTTCTATTGTGTTCCTAAAGAGGGCGCCTGGGGTTTTAGGCGCAATTGTGTGTATTCATTGTGTCGTGCTAAAGCAATAAACATGCATTTTATTTAACAATCACCGCTTCAATATAAATATCCACACAATCATACATCCAAAACTCTTGCCTGCATAAAACAAAGTTAACAAGCACTTCACCCCTTATTTCTCCCGTCTACAAAAACATCTAACACATTCGTTAGCATATACACCTCACTTTCGAGAGCATCTGCATAAAATTAGGTTAGAAGAATCAATCAACTTTTTAATCGGCTCAAGTCCACTAAATGGTTAAGAACCAGTCCCCAGCGGAGTCGCCAGTCTGTCGCGACCCTCTTGAGGTTGTCGGGCTCTCGAGGGCTAATGGGCCGTCATGTCTGGTCGGACGCGGGCCTCTCCCAAGGCCCATTACCCAAATCGCAACGGAGGTATGCGTGATCGACTTTCAGTGTGGTCTAGTGACATGTGCTAAGTGTGCATGCCATGGAGTCGCCACCAATCATTTTTTTAGGGTATGATTGGACCACCCAATCGAATAGTTGGGAGTTTCTATTCAATTCTGCGAGAACCAGAGAAATGGTTTCGGGGACTTAGTTACGCCAACTGTCAGAGTTGACGCCCTTTCGGTACCTAAGTTGACTGAATTTTCTAGCATGAGATTTATGCGGATGAGTAAGGTATGAACCATAAATCTAGAAATTCATGCAGATATGAGTGATTATCCTAGCAATCACAATCAGTAATAAAATGCGCAGCTCAAGGAATCTAGATATGCAAATAAATCACATGGCATTCCTAGTAATGCCATATTTATCAATCACAGCTCAAGAATGATTTAGCTGTCCTAGCCGTTCTACACTCGATCTAACCTAAGAAAAGCATTAGGAAGCATCGCAGGAGTTTGAGAGTACTCACATGGGGTTCGCCGTGCCCTGGTTTGGTCTTGGACGAGCTATCGAGCTCATGCCGACCCGATTATATTTGGGGATCCACTCGGCGTTTTACATCATGAAATCATGTGAAACAATAACGAAAATATTCAGCAAGGGGCATTTATTGTAGATGGTGGTCGATCTAATTGGACATCAAGACTAAAAAAGATGTAGAAATTTACAAATTAAAATACTCGAATGATATTTTTTTTGCCAAATTCAACTCTATGCGTCGTGAAGAAACACATGCAATTGAACTTGAATTTTGACTATTTATGAGTTCAAAATGAAAAGAAAATTAAAATAAAAATATTGACTATTTTTCTATATTTTTACGACATCGAATGCTATTTTTCTTCATTTTTCATGTATTTTTCTATTTTTGGAAAAAATTGAAAAATTATTTTTTGTCAAAAATGGTTCCTTTAGCTTGGTCAAGGCTACCAAAGATGATTTTTTAACTTTTTAACTTTTTATAGATTTTTTATGAATTTTTAAAAAATAAACTATGAAAAACTGATAAAAAAATCAGGTGTCAACAAAAACAGAGGAGAAAAGAAAGGCTATTCAGAATCTGATGTCTAGAAAAGACATATAATTCTAACTTCATTGGTATTCATGTTTTAAAAGAGGAGGTTGTCTGAACAGGAATAAAACATGCATGGTGCATCATAAGATTCCCATGAGGGGTAAATTTTGGAGAAAATGAAAAGAATTTTTCCAATAAAAGTTGTTCAGACCGTTTAAAAGGGTGTTTTCTCAGACGAGAGGCGAAGCCTAATCCAAACATGTCCAACACACACTTGAGAGATGAGTGGAGTGAGCAGATAACAAAATCTGGGTCTACGGGGGTAGGGACCATTTGCAGCGATTACATGGGTTGGGACGACGGAGGCATTCGTTTCATATCCCCCAAACACTACAGGTGACCGTTGATAACCCATTTGAACGGCGGTTTTCATTCTTAACCCTGTCAAGAACCACCCCACACCGGGGCAAAAAGGAAGTAAGTCCAGCAGCATCAGGAGAAAATGGTTAGAAATTTTCTTGCTCGGACTAACATTAATCTTTGTGTGTTGTTTATATGGTAATCCAAGTGCCATAGGATGATGAGAAGCATTCATTTCTCTATCCCACACACCGAATCCTTTGCATAGCCAAGTTGAGCCTGCAAAATCATTTCATAAACCCGTTGGTGATCATTGAACATTCCAAGACGGATGCAGCATCACTTCAGAAACGAAGGAGTTCAAGACTTAGGGTTTGCAAAAAAAAATTCCTAAGTTAATGTTTAACCTTGTTAGACCTTTGATCATAGGTCTAACACGATCCCATGAAGATGAGAAAAAGTGGGATTTCAAAAATGAATGAGAAAAATCCACGACATCGAGAAAAAGCAAAGTGCCTGGTAAAAGCAAGGCCGATGCTCGTGTAAGTTGTTTGATTGATCCGCAATGAAGCCGGATGGGAAAAGAGGAAATCCCTAAAGGAGTCAGATCAAAAAGACTACCCCCAAATGGTGTCAAGCGTGGAGCAGAGACGCAGACAGAGTCATCAGTCTCTTAATGCGACGAAACGCTCTCTGAAGAGCTGATGTACACCTCAAAATCGGTTGCGCATCCCAAAAACTGAAGGTGCAGAGAGGAAAAGGGCAGGTGGTAAATTTGCAATGATCACCAATGTCAAACCCTTCGTAATTTCTGGGCAAAAAACAAGCCTTTTTCGGTCCCCAATCCTACCAATGTTACAACCTTGAAACAGTCTTCTCTGACTAAGACACTTGGGTTAACATATTGCTTAGCTCGAAGAAGTACGAGCAAGACTATTTCTTTCTCATTTTGCAGGGTTCTTGACTTGTAAACCCGGAGCAGATGATGAAGACTTTCATTCAATGGCCTCGACTCCAAAGCGGGTCCCCCTTGAAAACCAATATCCAAGCCCAACATTACGGTCCCGTGGAAGACCTCCCGACCGATCAAAATGTATGCGCTGCGAATGAGCCTAAAACCTAGGCACAGGTTAGTAGGGAATTGAGTGCATCCCCTATAAAAACCACTATCTCAAAACAGGTGAGAAGACCTCCTTGTCGAGAAATATTCCAATTGATGTTTTGAACAAACTCTTTTTGGAATTTTCAAACTGTTGATCCAAATTTTCCATGCAAGGAATTTGTGATCGCATTTGCTTGTTGTAAGAATGCTTTGGATAACCTCCAGCATCAAAATGCACATTTCATGATTAAAAATTAAGTCATAAAATTTTGTCGAATGGACAGCCGTGGTCTTCCCAAAGATTACTAACGTTTTCTTGGTGAAGAAAAATCTTTCAGGCTCAAATTTCTGCAGGATACCTGGAGAACCCAGCTCCCAGAATGTCGCCTCAACAGACCCAGTGAAACTTTGTCAAAATAAAGTCTTTCACTGCTCCAAAAAAACTGAATTCCTGACAAACTTCGGGATCTTTAAAAAAGGGGGGGAAGAAAAAACCCTTTCAAAAGAAAAAATCCTATCAGACGTGGAGAACCCCCGTCTTATGACCCATTTTCAAAAATCAGGTAGTCTCATCGGACGTGAAGAACCCTCGTCATGAGACCCTTTTTCAAAAATATCAAGCAGTCCTAGCATGACGTGGAGAACCCTCGTCCTAGGATCCCTTTTCAAAAATATCAAACAGTCCTAGCATGACGTGGAGAACCCTCGTCCTAGGACCCCTTCTAAAAAATCAAGCGGTCCTCGCATGACGTGGAGAACCCTCGTCTCAGGACCCCTTTTCAAAATTTAGGCAGTCTCTTCGGACGTGGAGAACCCTCGTCATGAGACCCCTTTTCAAAATTTAGGCAGTCTCATTGGACGTGGAGAACCCTCGTCATGAGACCCCTTTTCAAAGCAAACACAAGGTAGATACCGCCTGAAGGGTCAACAAAGGTAGAAACCGCCTGAAGGGTCAACAAAGGTAGAAACCGCCTGAAGGGTCAAATCAAAGGTAGAAACCGCCTGAAGGGTCAACAAAGGTAGAAACCGCCTGAAGGGTCAATCAAAGGTAGAAACCGCCTGAAGGGTCAAATCAAAGGTAGAAACCACCTCAAGGGTCAAATCAAAGGTAGATAGCGCCTGAAAGATCAAATCAATGGTAGATACCGCCTGAAGGGTCAACACATGGTAGATACCGCCTGAAGGGTCAACACATGGTAGATACCGCCTGAAGGGTCAACACAAGGTAGAAACCGCCTGAAGGGTCAAACCAAGGGTAGATACCGCCTGAAGGGTCAACACAAGGTAGAAACCGCCTGAAGGGTCAAAACATGGTAGAAACCGCCTGAAGGGTCAACTCAAGGTAGAAACCGCCTGAAGGGTCAACCCAAGGTAGAAACCGCCTGAAGGATCAACTCATGGTAGAAACCGCCGTAAGGGTCAACATAAGGTAGAAACCGCCTGAAGGATCAACTCATGGTAGAAACCGCCATAAGGGTCAACACAAGGTAGATACCGCCTTAAAGATCAACACAAAGGTCCGATCCACCATACGGATTAAAATCACTGGCGAATCCTCAAGCGTGGGTTACGCCTTCCTTAGGTTCCTACCAGTTAGGAATCCCATAATGGTATGACCTACCATACAGGTCAGAGCTAAATCTCCCTAGGATATCCTAAATGATGAGTCCTAGGTATCTTCTTGAAAGTCGTCGCAACCGGCAACATCCGACAAGTGAGCTTCAGGTAAGCCTCTCTCACTCCGGCTCATGTTCAAATTGTTAAAGCAAACCGGGGATTAATTTGAGCTTTCATCAAAGGGCCTTAAGCGATTCAATGTCGTAGCATTTCTTCTCTCATTTTCCCAGTTGAGTCGGTTAGAAATCAGGTGCCACCTTATCTTTGAGAGAAACCTCTAACGAGATTCCTCTCAAAGAGGGGCAGCTGTTGACACCTGATTTTTGACCATTTATAATTATGATTTTTATTCTTTAAAATTAATTAAAAATATCAAAAAAGGTCATAAAATCCCAAAATCAACTTTGGAAGCCTTGGCCTAGCCTCAGGGACCAATTTTGAACAAAAACTATTTTTTGGTATTTTATAATATTTTTCGAATTTATTTAATTATAAAAATACCCAAAAAATCAGAAAAATACCATTCTTGGTCAGACAAATACACAAAAATATTCAATAATTTTGTTTTAATTTCATCTTCAAGTGTGTCACCTTAAATATTGAAAATTCGGCTCGGGTCACTATGTTTCTTCACAAACATAAACCCGAACCGAGCAAAAAAAAAATCATTTTCGAGTCTTTTAATTTTCAATTCTTGGTTTTTATAAGCTATGACATTGGGCTCTAAAGTATTGAAATGCAATTGGGTCAATTTGACCTCAAATTTGACCAATTTTAGCCAAAAGGGCTTAATTGCATAAAAATCTTTCAATTTAGTCTTCGGTTTCACAATTTTTGAAATTAAATTTCATAAGGGCATACCCATTGAAATTAAACACCTCTACCATATAGTTTGCATCATGCTGAATCCATTGGTGGCCTCAATTTTGACTAATTCGATCGTTTGGGCCCTCGTTTAAGCAAAAATCAATTTCGGATCCTAAGGGTAATTTGGGGTTTTCATTAAATTTCAACCAATTGATTCACGAAAATACCCATATTTGATAGAAAACATGTCAAGGAGTCCGATTTTGCCATCAATTTCAGAAAATGGGTCGATTTGGGACCCAATTGGGCGAAATTGGTCGAACCGGGCCGGTCGGGTCAAGCCCGACCCGACCCGGTCCGACCGGGTCTGCAACTAAGTTGCAGACCCACCGGCCGAAAGCAGGGGACAGCAGGGGATTAAAAAAATGAGCATGGGGGCCGTATTTTCGAGTAAAAAAAAGCGACGGACGAATGCGGGAGACACGAGCGGGTGGTCGGCGATCGTTTTTGCGGATTGAGGGACCCGAAAAAGGTATGGTGGGCCATGAAAAGAGGGAAGGCCGAGAGAGAGAGAGGGGGGAGACCGAGGGAGTTCGAGCGAGTAGGAAGCGAGGGCGAGGCATGACAGAGATCCCCAGCCTTCAGGAAAGCATCGCCGGAGCTCTAGCCATCGTCGACGAGCTCAAACCAGAAAACATGCCGAAAATCCATGGCCGAGGCTCCCCGAAGTTCACCCGACCGTGGAGCTCGGTCCGGCGCAAATGGCGATTGCCGAGCCTCAAACGAACTCAGGTAAGCTTCCTGACCATCTAGGGAGGTTCTCTGAATGATCAGAATCGATTTTAATGCTAAAACAAAAATTTGCAATTGCCTCGCCGGAGTTGGTTCGGTGGCCGCCGGCTCGGAGCTTTTCCGACGTGTCTCCCGCCATGATTTGGTGTGTTATTGATGTGTGATTGTTGACACCTGATTTTTGATCAGTCTTTCATAGTTTATTTTTAAAAAATTCATAAAAAATCTATAAAAAGTTAAAAAAATTAAAAAATCATCTTTGGTAGCCTTGACCAAGCTAAAGGAACCATTTTTGATAAAAAAATAATTTTTCATATTTTTTAATATTTTTTAATATTTTCCAAAAATAGAAAAATACATGAAAAATGAAGAAAAATAGCGTTCGATGTCGTAAAAATATAGAAAAATAGTCAATATTTTTATTTTAATTTCTTTTACATTTTGAACTCATAAATAGTCAAAATTTAAGTTCAATTGCATGTGTTTCTTCACGACGCATAGAGTTGAATTTGGCAAAAAAATGTCATTCGAGTATTTTAATTTGTAAATTTCTACATCTTTTTTAGTCTTGACGTCCAATTAGATCGACCGCCATCTACAATAAATGCCCCTTGCTGAATATTTTCGTTTTTGTTTCACATGATTTCATGATATAAAACGCCGAGTGGATCCCTAAATATAATCGGGTCGGCATGAGCTCGATAGCTCGTCCAAGACCAAATCAGGGCACGACGAACCCAATGTGAGTACTCTCGAACTCCTTCGATGCTTCCTAATGCTTTTCTTAGGTTAGATCGTGTGTAGAATGGCTAGGACAGCTAAATCATTCTTGAGCTGTGATTGATAAATAGGGCCTTACTAGGAATGTCATGTGATTTATTTGCATATCTAGATTTCTTGAGTTGCGCATTTTATTACTGATTGTGATTGCTAGGATAATCACTCCTATCTGCATGAATTTTTAGATTTAGGGTTCATACCTTACTCATCCGCATGAATCTCAGGCTAGAAAATTCAGTCAACTTAGGTACCGAAAGGGCGTCAACTCTGACAGTTGGTGTAACTAAGTCCCCGAAACCATTTCTCTGGTTCTCGCAGAATTGAATAGAAACTCCCAACTATTCGATTGGGTGGTCCAATCACACTCTAAAAAAATGATTGGTGGCGACTCCATGGCATGCACACTTAGCACATATCACTAGACCACACTGAAAGTCGATCACGCATACCTCCGTTGCGATTTGGGTAATGGGCCTTGGGAGAGGCCCGCGTCCGACCAGACAGGACGGCCCATTAGCCCTCGAGAGCCTGACAACCTCAAGAGGGTCGCGACAGACTGGCGACTCCGCTGGGGACTGGTTCTTAACCATTTAGTGGACTTGAGCCGATTAAAAAGTTGATTGATTCTTCTAACCTAATTTTATGCAGATGCTCTCGAAAGTGAGGTGTATATGCTAACGAATGTGTTAGATGTTTTTGTAGATGAGAGAAATAAGGGGTGAAGTGCTTGTTAACTTTGTTTTATGCAGGCAGGAGTTTTGGATGTATGATTGTGTGGATGTTTATATTGAAGCGGTGATTGTTAAATAAAATGCATGTCTATTGCTTTAGCACGACACAATGAATACACACAATTGCGCCTAAAACCCCAGGCGCCCTCTTTAGGAACACAATAGAAGGAATTGAAAATGGAATCTCCGTGAGGAAAAACATGGGGTAATCCACTTTTCAATTCCTCTCACTTCGAACTATGGATTGAGTCCCAATGCAACGATAGTTGTGCAATGGAATCGGCTCTTCCCAGAATTCGAGGTGAGAACCTTGGCTTTAGGTACCAAGCCCTATCTTTTGATTTTTAGGAGTTTTCCCTCACTTGTCTCATCCGTTTGTCTATGGAAGGTTAGTATACCTAACACTGCAAAAAATACAGAGAAGCTTGATTTTCTCTTAAGTTTGGTTGGTAAGACTTTTCTATCCCTCGAACTTGTTACAGCTCTTAATCATTATATTCATTGCATAATTCCGGTGATTGGATTAAATGCCATTTTGAGGATAGATATGTGTGTTTTCCTCCCAATGTTCTTGATGGAAGATGAAGATGGTGTCATCCCATTACGAGCGCCAAGTGGACAAGAAGAGCCTAAGTATTAAGATCACATTCCTTTGTTTTATTTTTCATTTCTAGCCTTCTTGTATAGGATTTATTTTGCTGAGATCCTCTCTATCTGATCCCTTAGATTGACTGTATTAGGCATCTATTTGTGTTTATATACATTCAGATTGAAATTTGTTGTATTTCTATTGACTTGTCATTGGAATGTGATAGTGGCATTTCTTCTAATCACTCGAATACTCCAAAATCAATTTTATAATTCCTTTGGATGAAATTGAAATTGGAAGTCTTATACAACCTTTTGGCCGTATAGGGCAATACAATCCCAATTTCGCCAGAAGGAACTATAAACTTGAATTGGTTCATGCATGTTTTGCATCATTGGTAATCCACAATAATTGATCAAGAGTATTCGTGTTTTTCAAATTTAATGAAAAGATAGATATCCAAATTACTCTCGTTCTTAGCAAACAGCTTTAATTTGGATATCGTATCTTCAATTGAATTTAAAACACATCGTAATTGTGTACTTTTGAACATTCCATTGATTTTCTTGGAATTGATCAAAGGCGATTATCGTGAATTACATTTCTTTCAATGATATGCTTTCCTTTGAGGAATATTGATAAAAGCTTTTGCACAAGGCCAAAATTCTTGTAAAAGCTCTTATCCCTATTAATCACAAGTAAGCATAAAATTGAAAGGATTTATGCTTTATTTTTCAAATTCTTTCTTCTGATTCTGCCTTTTCATTTGAAACAGGTTAAAAACAAGTAGAGAAGAGAAGTCTTTTTGTGGATAATCGCGGTGGGAGGTTCCTTTATCCGATCATAAGCAAGATTAAAAAATCAAGATGTACACGCTCGAATCATCAATGTCAAAGCGCAGCTTGCCTAGGTTGAGAGTGGTCAGGTGTTCGAGAAAGTCAGCCATACAGAAGTTGAGACACACACATTAGAGCTTTCATTCATTTCGCTCAATCGAGGGACCTTAAAAGCAGATCATACAAATCATCGGGGTGGAAACATAAAACCGCAATGAGCCCTAATTAGCATCACAAAGGAACCTAGTTGGCCCTCCATATTATTGATGCTTTGCTTATACTCACCACCTCGAGACTCGAGATCTGCAAGCTTAAGAAGAAGGCGTTTACATTCCCATTTAAGATCGGCAACCTTGGTCCCGTGATCTTCGGCGGCTATTTCCAGGTCCCGAACTAGTCCTCTCCCATGGGCTATATCCGCGGTAATGCTGTCAAGCCTTTCTTCCTGCCACTCACATTGAAACTTCAACACGACATTACGACGGTCGTGCTCATAGGTGGTCAGGGATAAGGCCAAGCGCTCCACCAAATTTCCCCTCTCGCGAAGCAACATCGAGACTCGCTTGTTGGCGAACTCAACAGCCTTTCTGTGACTATCGGCCACAAGGTTGGCCAACACCAAGCAGTTGGACCGATCCTCATAGCGAGCTCGCAAAACGTGAGCCACGGTAGCTTTTCGATGAGCGACACGGTAAGTCTCTAAAAAGTTTATAAAGAGGGTTGGGAAGATTCTATATTCCCTCTCTAAATTAGTGCCCTCGATGGAGGTGGTGTCTATTTCCACGAGCAAAATACGGATTTCATCTTCAGTTTCTGGGTGATCGGCTATATGAGCATAGCCTCGACCGAGGAGGTTATAGAGTTTTTCCCACTGGGCCAAAATTTCGGCCGAGAAAGCGCGAATAGGAGAAGTCATTTTCGTTGGAGTGAGGGAGAAGAAGATGAGTGTGGTAGAGTGATTAAAATACGAAAAGACAATTATGTAAGAGTGTTAATCTTCTCTGCATTAACTCCTCCTTTTATAGCAACTCGAGAATGAAGAAAGGCATAGCAATAATGCTCGTGGAGCCAAGTTAATTGGGTAAAGCAATGGTGGCTCTTTCGGTGAACCATCAGATCTATCCCAGTCCGCGATTTCAGGCTTGATAAACCTAAAAAAGTTGTAAAAAGATATGTCGGTGTCACCATATTAAAATTGAACGGGAGTTAAGCGCAACTATCGAAAAAAGTTGCGAAAGGATTTGGCGGTCCCATCATATTAAAAAACTGAGCGGGAGGCGAGCGTAGTTCCACCTTTTTGAAAATAAGTGGGAGACAGACATGGATATCGAGAAAAGGAAATCGATTTGGTGTCCCTCCACGTTGAAAAGAAGAAAGAAGACGACAAAGCGGGAAATACGAAATCTTGGGAGCAACGCTTGCCTGATGATCTTCATCCATGTTTAAAGAACGTTTCATGGGCATACAGAACCACTCAAAAGAAAATTTAGAGAGAGTGAGCATACATGAGAGAGTAGAGAACCCTGAGCAAGCAAAAATTGATCGAACATTTTTCGATCCAACATGTTTGAGGGTTACCATCAGTTGCTAGAGGCGACTGATCCAAAAATCTCAGAAAATGAACTACTGAGAGATCTCGAAGATTCTAGGATGGCGTCTGGTACCAGAACCACAGAACCCAACCCTTTCGGCAACGAAGTTCAGGATCTCAGCAGCGACGACAACAGCAGCAGCGATGGTCAATCCCGGAAAAGGAAACGTCGCCAGTGCCACACTCAGAATGAAATCCAAGAGCTTGAAGCTTTCTTTAGTGAATGCCCTCTCCCGAACATGAAACAAAGAAATGAATTGGGCCAGAAGCTAAGGATGAAACCTTTGAGGGTCAAGTTTTGGTTTCAAAATAAGCGAGCCAAATTGAGGGCTCAACACAGACGTCAAGAACTTGCGATGCTAAAGGAGGAAAACGAAAAGCTTCGAGCGGAGAACATGAGGTATAAGAAAGCTCCCAGCACTATCGCTTGCCTTAATTGCGGTGGCCCTATCACTCTCGGCGAAATGTTCCTTGATAAGCCTTATATGAGGATTGAAAATGCTCATTCACCACCCCACTCCCTCGAACCATCTTCGATACAATCGGATTTTGTTGGAGATATGCATGAACAAATCAATTCTACGAAGTCAATACCGATGCCTTCTAAAGGATGTGATATGCGTCACCATGATTGGAGTTTCCTTAACGATGAGCTTACTATCACGACCGACCAATCCAAAGCTGATGAATTCCCTCCACAACAACTTCCGGCTCGATCAAATCCTACTGGAAATAGGCCAGAGAGCAATAGCCAAGTTGTCAACACTGTTCCGGGTCGCAAGAAGACGAGGGTCAATTGGTCCCCCGAGCTTCATCTCAAGTTCCTTAGTGCGGTTCAGCAACTAGGGATCAACTCAGCATATCCAACGCGCATACTTGAGATCATGAACATACCAGGACTCACTAAAGATGGAGTCGCGAGTCACCTCAAGAGCTACAGAAGGGCGCTAAGACAGCGCCACACAGCACTGAACCTGAAAGAACTCAACTTGTGCCTAAACACTAGGCATGGCTATAACTACAATGCCCCTGAAGTAAGAAATACCCTGCCGAATCTAGGCACCGACCAAGCTGGTAGCAGCACCATTGACTACTTGGGCGCTAATCAGAATATTCCCCTGAATCATCTCAGCACCCCTCAAGAGTATATGCCACAAGTGCAGCAGGTACGAACTCCTTGGTTTGAGCAGCAACTTTTCGCTAGTGCTCTTCCTATCCCCGATCAACATATTGCGCCTAGTGTTCAAAGATCTGCCCGGCTTGGGCATATGATTTCGGAAGATCAAGCGGGCGGATGCTCTGAGGATTTTTGTTTCTTCCATTCCCAAATGGAAGGTGCTTTTGATAGTGAACCGATCAATCATCCTCTTATAATCTCGAGCAACGACGAAGGTTCTAGCTCGAAGAATCAGATCGCTCACAACAGAAACAGGAATCCTTCAACGCCAAGCGATGATGGTCAACCCGAATATCAGTTGCTCGAAGAATCAAAAGATTTCCTTGATGAGGAGCTCCATATCTGGATCGATCAGTTTAAAACTGATGGACTTATGAAGTTATGATCCAAAATGACGATTATATGTCTGATTCATGGTGTAACTGGCTGATCACCGAGAATCCTCAAGGGAACTAGGCACATGTGACTTGATGTATCATTAATCTTTCTGTCATAAAGTCTTCCATGCAAGATAATCTTCCTTAATGCCTAGAGTTAATCTGGGGCAGCGATCAGTACTACCTGCGAGCATCATCATGCTTGAGTGCGACAATCCCTTGTTAGATTAGAGTCGAGGCGAATCAATTGAACGCCACGAAGAAAAACATTTAAAGGCTTCACATAGGAAAATGCGAGCAAAAGCCCGAGCGAGCTCAAAGACGGTTAGCTCTGTATCGTTCTAAGGGACCTTTAGTCGTTATGAACTCTAAATTGAGCTTGTTTCATTCTCGATGGGGGTCGCTAACTGCTTCAAGAATTTTATAACAAAAAACGAACCAGTTAGGGACGCCAATAGTGCTGTGTCCTGGTAGTCAGTGAAATGGAAGTGGTACGAAACGTCAGGAGTTCGATCTCGGGATTGAAAAATCATTTTATCAGTTGGTCTATCACCCGATGAAGTTCAAAGAGATTCGACGCAGATGACTATAGAACTTGGGGCAATTCGAAAATCATCGATTCATTTTCATCAAGCGGCGAAGTTGGTATTGTAAAATGTGAAGCATGCAAATGACAAATCCGAAGCAGAAGGAGATGAATCATGATTCGCTTATCCAAGGTCGGGATTTCAACCTTCGACTAAAGCCAAATCTAGGATGAGTTTTTGATGTTGCCCACTCGACAAAACCCATCTCCACTGAAAATGGGGGCAAACCATTCCTACATCCGGAAAGCATGTCGAAGCCGAAGACATCAAATTCATCGTTTAATCCGTGGGGCAAGTCCTTGAAGAGATAGTTATCATCCGCAGAGCGTAATGGAATCCATCCTTTCAATGTAAAACGCATTTGGCCGCGGAGCCACCCATTTGGTAAAAAGAACGTATCGTTCCTAAATGATTTTCAATCAGATGCGGGGATAATGTTCTCTCATTTTCCTCTCAGGTGATGAACAGAGACGAGGCACCCAAGAAGCCATGCATTCAAATAACATAACAGTGCATGAAACACGCCCAAAAAGATGAATGAATCTCCTCCGACGTAAATCCTCGAGGTGGATTCGTTGCCCAACCAAACGAAGAAATCATGGCCACAAGCTTGAGGGCCGGCTTCTACAATCTGCACATTGGCATGCATAATGGAATTCAAATCAAGAGTAAAGTAGTATCGTCCCAATTTGTTTTGAATTTGGAAACCCAAAATAATGCTTAATATTTATCCTTGGCAGGAGCTCGCCATCAGGGCAGACATGTAAGTTTCATTTTTCTCCAAAAACCAAGAAGTCGAAAGAACTTTAGAACACCTAACAATCTTGTGTTACTATGTGAAGTGCAGATTTTCACAACCCTTGTACACTCGTTGGAGCATATGACCAAGGGTAAGATGTATCGTTCCAATTTTTGTAAATTTTTAGAATATACGATGACATATCCCTTTTATATTTCCAGGATCTCCAGCCTCGATGGGCAGGTAAGTATCTCTTTTCCCAATTCATTGGAGATTAAAAACTTTCAGAATTAATTCGATTCTCACATCTAAAAAGACATAGAATTCTTACAGGGCGTCAACTCTGACAGTTGGTGTAACTAAGTCCCCGAAACCATTTCTCTGGTTCTCGCAGAATTGAATAGAAACTCCCAACTATTCGATTGGGTGGTCCAATCACACTCTAAAAAAATGATTGGTGGCGACTCCATGGCATGCACACTTAGCACATATCACTAGACCACACTGAAAGTCGATCACGCATACCTCCGTTGCGATTTGGGTAATGGGCCTTGGGAGAGGCCCGCGTCCGACCAGACAGGACGGCCCATTAGCCCTCGAGAGCCTGACAACCTCAAGAGGGTCGCGACAGTGATGTGTGAGTTTTCTTTTGGTGTCAAAATGTGGAGGTTTTGGTGACGTTTTCACGTCGGTTCGGGCTCTCCGGCGAGGTTCCGGCGAGGGTCGCCGGGTTTTGGCACTGTTCATCGTCTTCCCCGGCGACCCTCCGGCCGGTCAACCGGTCAGCGGCTGACGTGGCATGCCACGTCAGCAGCCACGTCAGCAGGGGTGGGTCCGGGCCGAGATTAAAACCGCCCAGATCGGACGGCTGCGGCTTCGCCACGTGTCGCGATCTGGGATTTTTAGAAAATTAAAATATTTTTTTTAGAATTAATAAATGATTTTCGGAAAATAAAAATAAAATCAATCGGATGGTTAAAATTCGGCCAAGTGGCACTTCGTGGAGCGTCCGATATTGTCCGAGATCAGACGCATCAGAAGTGGCCACGTGGCGCAATAAGAGCCGTCCGATCCGTGGATTTTCTGATAAATTAAAAAAATGATAAAAAAATAGAAAAACCTTCAAAAAATCAAAACGGCGTCGTTTTAGGCCGGTTTCGACCCGTAGGGTCGGGCCGGGCGCCCGCGAGGCGCGGGCCGGGTCTGACCCGGCCCGGAAAATATTTTTTAAATAAAAATAATAATAAAATAATAAAAAATTTCAAAAATCAATAAAAAAAAATAGAAAATCATAAAAAAACTCAAAAAAATTCAGAAAATTCAGAAAAATTATAAAAAATTCCAGAAAATAGGAAATGGCCACATTCAACTGGCCACGACCTGTTCCGGGTCTGTCGACCCCCGATCTTTCCAAAAATGACGGTTTTGCCCTTCTGGCAAACCGTCTTCCAAAAAAATTCTAAAAAAATCCAAAAAATCCCCAAAAATAGGAAATGGCCACAAACAACTGGCCAAGACTCATTCCGGGTGTTTTAAACCCCTACCCTTCTTAAAATGACGATTTCGCCCTTTGGGCGAATCGTCTTCCAAAAATTGAAGAAAATTCAGAAAAATTCCAAAAAATTCTCAAAAATGGGAAATGGCCACAATCAACTGGCCATGGTATATTTTGGGTAATTCGGTATCCCAATCTTCCAAAAAATTGACGATTTTGCCCTTCGGGCTAAATCGCCTCCAAGTCTTCCCATTTTACCCCGGTCCGAAATCACACATTTCCTAAGCCTTTATGGCTATACTAGGAAGCCATTGATGTGAATTGACGTGCATTGATGTGATTTATTTATGCACTTGATTGCGCTTTCATTTAAATTGATTGTGATTGATAGGAATAGTCTTCCAATCTGCATGAAACCCTGAATCAAGCCTACTTCACCCAAAATTGCGCCTGCATGAACTCTTAGCTAGGAGAATCACTCGCGTTAGGTACCGAAAGGGCGTTGGTAATGACACCAGCGTAACCAAGTCCCCGAACCCAAAATCTCTGGTTCCGCAGAATTGATCGATCTCTCCCAATCGGTCGATAAGGTTTCCGGTCTACCCTCCAAGAAAGACCGGTGGCGACTCCAAATGCATGCACAAGTTGCACATGCCATCACGACCACACTGAAGGTCGAAAGCGGTCGACTCTTATCGTCGAACCCATTAAATGAAAACTCCCATCGCGATTTGGTATGGGCGTGGGAGGGCTCGCACCGATCAAAGATCCGCGATCGGTAATCCATTAGCCGCGTCCGCCTCCGGACGGGTCGCGACACCGGGGTCCTGATGCGTAGAACGACGCGGGACAGATATTGAGTTGTGTTGGCACTGGCCAGGGTTGAGACTGAAAACCTGAGGCGTTTACGCGGGTTTCTCAGTGAATGGATCTGAGGCGTAAGTAAGCGGACTGGGCCTGATGCGTAGTATACGCGGGCAAGAAAGAAGTGTGAGGTTGGCAAGGGCTGTGGAGTAGTTTGATTTAAATTGCATATTCGATTCTTACAATGATATGCGATGGCTTGATTTGTACTTGAGGCTTGTTTGTTCTTCTGTGCTATATGAGACTGTTTGATGCTTTATGTGGTTGTTGTTGTTTTTCTGTTGTGAATGGCTGCTTGTCTGAGTGTAAGGTCGGCCTAACTCGGGGTTAGGGCCTCTTTTACTGAGATTTCGATCTCACCCCGTCGTGGGACCGTTTCTTTTCCAGATCCTAGACCGTAAGAATGCCGCCTATTTAACACGGAGACCCGCAGTGGATGACTCCTTTTTGGGAAGAGTACCCTGATGGATAGGGAACGGTTTTTGTGAGAAAGACCATGGTAGTCTAGGTGGATGAGGCCGATAAGAAAGAGGTGCCTCATAGGTTTGAGGCTTGGTTCCGACACATAGGTGAGGTGACTACTAGGCCACTTAAGCCCTCTGAGGTACCTCGCGGTGTAGTCCCCAACTTTTGTCATCCCTCTCGGGATTCCTTTGAAGTAGATGGTTCTGCAGCGAGTTCGGTTAATGTACCAGAGAGGACCCCGACTCACGAGGACACCATTGAGGTGATTGAGCTTGAAGCCACCGAGGGCGACTTAGTGGAGCAACCCGAAGATGTCGCCATGGAGGTTATTGAGGAGGATTCAACTGAGGTTCAGTCTGAGACTTGGTCCGAGTACGAGCCCACGGAGGATGCCGAGGCGTCCGACGATTCCAGTGCTTCGACTTAGGAGTTGCAATTAGGCTGGTTGATACTTTTGTGTGGTCGTAGTGGTGTTGTCTTCTGGGGGATGTAATTATGGTCGTTGTTTTGGTCGTCCACCCGACCTTTTCGCTGGTCTTGGTGACCGCGCTTTTGTATAAACATCTTTTGGAAGTAAAGTGGCCATGTTCAGTTCTTGTCCCACTATTCAGGTTTCCCCGTTAATTTGTGCTTGGAGGAGTTGCCGTTCCGTTTCCGTCTGCTAGCTCTCGTGTTTTATTTTTTTTTAGTAAAAGTATCCTGGGACTTCGAGAGTCGTACTCTGGAGGGATCGTCGCGTCTGGCGTCGAAGACAAGGCACGGGGCGTGACACCATCAGTCACCAAAGTTTATAATCAGTAGGGATGTTACTTTTGATGATAATTCTATACTTAATAATCAAAGAAAAGTTGTTGAGTCTACAAATATTGAAGAAGAGAATATAGCGAAGAGGTGAAGTTTAGTGTAAAGCATCCATGAAGAACCTCTGAAGACATTTTTTTTCGTCTAGAAAGTGACGGTGAGCAACAAGACTCAGATTTGATTAAAGAAGAAGTAGAGGAAGTTGAACAACCTCAGATTTTGCCTGCAATGAGAGTTAAAAGACAAATTAAGCATCTTCAGAGGTATGATTTCGCTGACTTGGTAGCATATGCTCTTATAGTTGCTGAAGAGCATGATATTAAAGAACCTTCTACATTTCGTGAAGCTACTATTTGTTCTAAATCTGAGAAGTGGCTTGTTACGATGAATGAAGAGATAGAGTCTCCTCATAAGAACCAAACTTGGGATCTTGTGAAATTGCCTAAGGGCAAAAGAGCTGTTGGATGCAAATGGATTTTGAAAAAAAAAAAAGAAGGAATTCCAAGGGTTGAAGAAGAAAGATTCAAGGCATGTTTGATAGCGAAGGGTAAAAAAGAAGAGATCGACTTCAATGAAGTTTTCTCTCCAGTTGTGAAACATATTTCTATTCTTGTGTTGCTCGCATTAGTGGCCCTTTATGATCTAAAACTTGAGCAACTTGATGTCAAAATCGCTTTTTTGCATGGCGAGCTTGAGGAGACAATCTATATGTCCCAACCCAAGTGATTCATTGTTGAGGAAAAAGAAGATCAAGTTTGCAGGTTGAAACGCTCTTTGTATGGTCTCAAGCAATCCCCACGACAATGGTACAAGAAGTTTGATAGCTTTATGTTAAGTCATGGCTATTCACGAAGTATGCATGACAGTTGTGCGTACTATAAAAAATTGTGTGATGGTTATTTTGTTTATTTGCTGTTGTATGTGGATGACATGCTTATTGCAGCGAAGGATTTGTCAGAGGTACAATTGTTAAAGAAACAACTTAGCAGGAAATTTGAGATGAAAGATCTTTGAGTTGCCAAGAAAATTTTAAGTATGGAGATTCGTAGAGATAGACATGTTGGGAAGTTATACCTTTCACAAAAGGGGTATATTGAAAAAGTACTTGAACGTATTGGTATGAAGAATGCTAAATCGGTAAGTACTCCTCTGGCATCCCATTTTAGACTTTTTACTTCTTTGTCACCTAAAATCAAAGAAGAGAAAGATGAGATATCTGAGTTACATATTCTAATGCTGTGGATAGTCTTATGTATGCTATGGTATGCACTCGTCCATACATTTCCCAAGCAATTAGTATTATGAGCAGGTATATGACAAATTCAGGTAAAGCTCACTATAAGAAGTGAAGTGGATTCTTCGGTATATCTGGGGTACCTCAGATGTTGGTTTGATCTTTGATAAAGATTGTCATATATGGCATTCAGTTGTTGGCTTCGTTGATTCTGACATGCAGGTGATCTCGATAAAATGAGATCTTTGACAGGTTATGTTTTTACATTTGGTGGTTCCGAGGTTAGTTGGAGAGCAACTTTGCAAGACACAGTTGCTTTATCTACCACCAAAACAGAGTACATGGCAGCAACATTTGACCTAAAACGCAATGTATCACGAGAGAACGAAACACATCGATATTCATTATCACTTTGTGCGTGATGAGGTTGCTAAAGGTACAATAACTGTGAAGAAAGTACTTACAATGGATAATCCAGCAGATATGTTGACTAAACCAATTCCTTTGACCAAGTTCAAGCATTGTTTGGATTTGATTGATGTTCTCACCGTTTGAGTTGCTTAGGCGGTGTTGATTGCGGTTCATCCCTTATTTCCTACTTCAAGTAAAATTACGTAGGCTTAGGGATGTGCTTCGTTAATTCCGCCATTTGGCTGGTGGCCTTATGTGGTCACTCTTGATGGTGAGAGAGAGAGAGAGAGAGGGGGGTCTTGTGGCGTTTTGGTAAACGTTCTTTTGGAGATTTGAAGTCAAGGTGGAGATTTGTTATATTTTGACTTCAATTCAGTGATAAGGTTATTTTTTACCATTCATTTTGTTTTAGGGTTTTTTTAGAAGGGATTATAAAAAAGGATGTCTTGCATATCATATTCTAACACTTACTTTCGCTTCTGCCCCGAAACCCATTATTTTCACTTCTTGTCAGTTCTTTCGATATTTTGATTGTACGCTTGTACTCGTTATTAAAGATAGTGAATCCTTTCTCTCTCCCCGTGGTTTTTTCCCATTTTGGGTTTTCCACGTATATCGTGTTTTATTTTACTTTCATCCTTGCTATTACGCCATTGAATTTGTGCATCTCTTGGCGTTTTCTATATTAAAAGTTACACTAACTTTGTTTTTCTAAAATGACGTTGTTTCTCTTTTTGTACCTGGGAACAGAGAAGCTACTGTTTTTTTTTTTACTTACTGTTTATGATCCTAATCTATTGCCAGGAACAATTTCTATTCTGGAGAACATAATAGTTAATTGACGTTATCAAATAGATTTTTGTTCTTTTTCTAATTCGAAGAACAAAAGAACAAAAAAAAATAGAGAATTAGAAACGTTACCAAAATAATATAATAAAAAAAAATTTACTGAATTGGATGCCAATCGACAATTGGGCCGCCGATCGACACCAAATTTGCTCTCAATCGACAATTGGGCCACCGATTGGGGCCTAAATGGGCAATTGGGCCCCAACCGGCGGCCCAATTGCCAATTGGGACTCCCCAAAATAATTTTTTTCCCATTTAGGTCCCAACCGTCGACCTAATTGCCAATTGGGACTTCCCAAAACAATTTTTTTTAATTATAATTATTTAATTTATATTTTCTTTTTTTTATAAAATTAATTATTAAATAATAAATTATATTAAAATTACGTAAACTTTGAAAAAAAAAAGACAAGCACTACATAATTTATATTCCACCATTAAAATTTACTTTTAATTTATAATTTTTATAAAAGTAATTACTAAATAATAAATTATATTGAAATTACGTAAACTTTGAGGAAAGAAAAAGACAAGAACTACACAATTCATATTCCATCATTAAAATTAAAATTTAATTTATAATTTTTATATTATCAATTACATAATAAATTATATTGAAATTACGTAAACTTTGAGGAAAAAAAAGACAAGCACTACATAATTCATATTCCTCAAAGTTTACGTAATTCCAATATAATTTATTATTTAATAATTACTTTTATAAAAAAAATATAAATTAAAAATAAATTTTAATGATGGAATATGAATTATGCAGTGTTTATTTTTTTTCCTCAAAGTTTACGTAATTCCAATATAATTTATTATGTAATTGATAATATAAAAAATTTAAGTTAAAATTTAATTTTAATGGTGGAATATGAATTATGTAGTGCTTGTCTTTTTTTTCCTCAAAGTTTACGTAATTCCAATATAATTTATTATTTAATAATTACTTTTATAAAAATTATAAATTAAAAATAAATTTTAATGGTGGAATATGAATTATGCAGTGCTTATCTTTTTTTCCTCAAAGTTTACGTAATTCCAATATAATTTATTATTTAATAATTACTTTTATAAAAAAATATAAATTAAAAGTAAATTTTAATGATGGAATATGAATTATGCAGTGTTTGTTTTTTTTCTTCTCAAAGTTTACGTAATTCCAATATAATTTATTATGTAATTGATAATATAAAAATTATAAATTAAAATTAAATTTTAATGATGGAATATGAATTGTGTAGTTCTTGTCTTTTTTTCCTCAAAATTTACGTAATTCCAATATAATTTATTATTTAGTAATTACTTTTATAAAAAATATAAATCAAAAGTAAATTTTAATGGTGAAATATGAATTATGTAGTGCTTGTCTTTTTTTCCTCAAAGTTTACGTAATTTTAATATAATTTATTATTTAATAATTACTTTTATAAAAAAGAAAATATAAATTAAATAATTATAATTTTAAAAAATTGTTTTGGGGCCCCAATCGACCGCCCAATTGCTGATTGACACCCAATTCAATAAATATTTTTTTAACATATTATTTTGGTAAATATTTTTATAAAAAAATTATTTTGGAAAATTGCCCATTAATTCACGGGTAGCCATTCACTCAAAATTAGGAAACTAGACCGATTTTCAAAGTAGTTCGATTTAGTTCCCCAGTAGAATCGTTCCAATTGTACATCGTTAGTGCCCATTGTCATTCTACTCCAATTCCAAGTTTGAAATTGACATTAGAAATTTCTAACGCGAATGTGTTGCCATCACGAGCAAATTAGTGTACAAAACCAAAAAATATTCTGAGTTGGAATTCACAATTAGACTTGAACGATAAAATTTTTCATTCTCCACGCAAGCTCTCTCGAAATAAAAGCTCGACGCGTCTGGCGAACACGTCAATTTCGATTGATCAAATTTGGATCCGGAGGGACATGATTGCAAAAGTCATTTAATTTCAATAAATTGGATAAAATGTCCAGAAACGTAAATGGAGAACAAATCGACTGGCCAAAATCCGAATTACACACAGAAGTGCATCGATTGCTCGAACTTCGTGCGTGGTCGTGGTATCATCATCACCAGCCAGAAACACGAATGCCACCAGTCGCGAATGGGTTCTCGGGCCTTCTTCCTCTCACTTAGACGGTAAGCAGCAGGAAAAGCTACACCCCATGTTTCTTTTCATCTCGCAAGCTTTTGGGATTTCGTGATTCAGGCTCTTCTAGCTTCAATGAGCTCGTTGTTGGGTACTGATTCTTGGCGTTCTCCAGATTGAGATTCGTCGAGGGTTTCGGAGCTGCGAACGAATGGAGTTCCCGCAGGCTGTTGTCTTCGGGTGGGCTGGGGAGCGAACTGGTCGAGGATGCTGTGGTTGTTGAAGAGAGCGATGATTTGAAGAGCAGGATTTTCAGGCTGAGGCTGCCGAAGCGGAGCGTGACGAACGTTATTCAGAAATGGGTCGGTGAGGGTAATGGGATATCTGCTTCTGAGCTTCGGCAAATCTCTAAGGAGCTGAGGAAGTCTCAGCGTTACAAGCATGCTCTCGAGGTTCGGGTTTCTTTAGTCCCTGTCTGCTTTTCTTTTGTGGGGTTCGCTTGTTTTCGTTTGGTTGCTGTGGAAATGGTGGAAGCGGAAGTGGAGTTTGATCGTCAAGGTGACATTTTGAATCATTCTTAACGGTATCAATGTGAATGATGGTTAAAAATGATGTCCATTACTTCAAAGTGGCATGGATATGCTGTGTGGGCTGACGGGTGAAGTCTGTGTGAAAAGTTATTTGATTTGATTTAGATGAAGCATGATGGGAAAAAGCATCTGATTGAATCCGGAAGAACTGGGTTGCTCCCGAGTGTATAATCTGTGGCTGAACAATTGAACCGATAGAGAACGATCTGTTGTTTTCTTTAGAGTCTAATCTCTTTTGATGCGCAAAATGGTTGCCTGTTACACGGCTCTTTGTAGTTTTTCATAGCAAAGATGGTATTGACATTGGGATGGCTTTGCTCGGTCTTGCTTCTCAATAATGCAGTTTTGCACTTAATAACAGATGCAATATGGCAGTGATAGGACCAGCAATGCTTTGTGCAGATCAATCCTGTTGGTCCAGAATGACATTTAGGAAATGGTGTAGTCAAGTAGAGTTTTGCTTAGTACTATGTTGGGGAATTAAGAAAAAGATGGAATGCAAACTTAGTATACATAAGAACAGGATACTATAATGGATACGATACATGCTGACTATAAGATTTGAGGAACTTGTTGAAAGTGAAACAAGGGCTAATATATGTCTGCTGGGAAGACCTGACTTTGCAATGACACAAGTAGAAAGGGGCTGGAGAAGACTTAGTGGGCCTCAGAAGAAACTTTTAGTGTGACGACCCGCCAGACGTATGTGTAGATAAGAGGAAAAAGGGATTCTAATCAAGAAGGTAAAGAGAAGAGAGCAGAGGGATCAGAGGATATATGAGAGATTTGATTAGTTGAATTGGCATGACAAGGATGCTCCCTCATAGATTTTTTATGCGCGGCAGTAAGACTCAAACTACCAGGCAGAAATGGACTGTAAGACTCAAATTACCAGGAGAAACGCACTGTTACTATTCTGAACTCAGGCTCACTGTCCTAAATAACTTCTCTAGAAACTGTGAATATTTGGTAGCTTTATTTGCTTAGTTCCAGCTCAGCACCATAGATTTGCCATCTGATGCTACATCAACCTTTTGAGATCGTGCTCATATTCATGACATTTGCAATGCTTGATATAAGGTGATAAATAGTAGAACTCTATTTGATTATATCAGGACCAGACTCCAGTAGGGTTCCTAATGAATTCTCTTGCTACACGTTGAATATCTTCTAAGTTGTAGTTCAAGATGAGACCTTCAGAAGCATTAGCAGTTCGTGGATCGGCTATCTCAGTTAATAGAGCACCTGATGGAGACCACTCACTAGGCTGTTGTTTTTGCGTGAGTCAACACATCTCAGTGGCATCAATAGATAGGTGGAAAAATCATGACATGTCAAAGCTGAAGATTCTCATTTGACAATTAACTGTGATTTACATTTCATGTATTCATTTTCACAATATCCCTTGCCAAGTTATTTCTATAGATTAGCACGTGATTTTTTCAACTGCAATCACGATTACTAACACCCTTTAGTTCTACCTATATTGTTGCAAGTGTGGGGAGAATAATACAAGGGATTACTTAGTTTTATCAATCAAATCCGTACTTTTCATTTAACGGAAATTGCCTCTTCTGTTGCCCTCATACCATTAAAGGATGTTAATTTGTAGTCTATGTTTGGAGGGAGGGAGGGAGGGAGGAAGTAAGGCTTCTGGTGCTTCAGTTCATTTGACACCAATGACTTTTTGAAAACGTATTGACTACCGGTTCAACCAGTTGGACAGGGAATTGGCTCATGGTCCGATTTGGTTCAATCATTGCACCGTCAATGGTCAAATGTTGGACAGAACTAGTGATGACTGGTCAAGCAGGGCCTTTTGAACTGAGTAAAAAATGGTTCAAACTGGTTTTTTATTTAAAAAAAAAAGATATTAAGTTGAATGCTAGTCTTAAATCAGGGATGGTCACACTCCTAAATAAAATTTCATTGATATGTGTCCACTAGCCAAAGCAAATTTCTTGCTATTCAATTGGACGAACATGATATTAACTGCTTAAGGATCACAATGTAAGATGAGTAAATTGAATCTAAATGCTCCAAATATGGTTTCAGACCTGCGCCATACTAGTGATGAGTAAATTGAATCTAAATGCTCCAAATATGGTTTCAAACCTGCGCCATGCCAGTTCTTTTTGATAAGCCTCCGTGTGTCCAACCACCAAGCCAAATCCGTTCTATCGCAATGGTGTACATTGTATTATTTATACTGATCATCTTTCCGTATTTCAATTGGTTGGAGTGATTGGACCCTGTGTTGGTGGCTTGATTAGTTCACTCACTAGTCTGGTTTTGATAATATCGTGCGCAATGAGGGTTAGGATCCCTCTGTTGTCCTGAGAAAGAATTAGATGTTTGTCCTTATTTTTTTTCATCTTAGTGCATGAGCCTTGACCCTTTTTTATTGCCCATGCAGGTTTCAGAGTGGATGGTTACCAATGAGGGATTTGAATTGTCAGACAGAGATTATGCTGATCGAATAGACTTGATGACAAAGGTGTTTGGTATTGATGCTGCAGAGCGCTACTTTGAAGGTCTACCTGCATCAGCAAAATCCAGTGAAACTTATACTGCTCTTCTTCACTGTTACGCTAGTTTAAAATTGAGTGACAAAGCTGCAGATCTTTATGACATAATAAAGGATTCAGACCTCTTGTTCAGTGCTCTTACATACAACGAAATGATGACATTATACATGTCAATTGGACAGGTAGAGAAGGTCCCTTCAGTGGTGGATGAGATGAAACGCCAGAAAGTGGCTCCGGATATCTTCACCTATAATCTTTGGATTAGTTCATGTGCTGCTACGCTTAGAATTGATGAAGTTGAAAGAGTATTAGATGAAATGAGTCAGGATTCTAACTCAAATGAAGATTGGAAGAGATATAGGCACCTCACAAGGATATATGTCATCTCAGGTCAACTTTCGAACTCGGAGTCTGGTGGGCTGGTTGAAGCCGAGAAGGGAATCACTCAGAGAGAATGGATTGCGTATGATTTTCTTGTCATCCTCCATGCCAGCCTGGGAAAGAAGGAGAGAGTCGATCAAATATGGAAATCCTTGAGGATGACCAAACAAAAGATGACGAGCAGAAACTTTATGTGCGTTTTGTCTTCGTATCTGATGCTTGGGCATATGAAAGAGGTAGGAGAAGTCATTGAACAATGGAAGCAAGCCCCAATCACAAGCTTCGATAGTTCTTACTGCAGTCGACTTTTGGAAGCTTATAGAGAGATTGGGTTGATAGATGCCGCTAATGCCTTTCATATGCTTCTTATAGAGAAGAATTGCATCTCTGGCGATGGCCCTTAGTGAAGCATAGCGGAATTTTTTGGCACTTAATGTTCCTTCACTTAAATGGCACAGGGAAAGTCCCCTCGGGGTTCAATAATCAGCATCTCAAGTTTAGGTACTGTCAATGAATGTACTGACCTTATTTTGAACTTGGCTCAGATGCTACCATTCTGTAGCGCGAATAGACAATGGCTTTGCAGACGTGCTCCTATCCCCTGATTAGGTACTAAAAGGCCTTAATTTACTGATAGATCATCAACTCAGGTGAGAATATCTGGGTTAAAGAAATTATGTTCTTGGAGATTTGTTATGGATTGCTGATATCTTATTTCACCAGAGATTGTCATAGAGAAGATTTTGTTTGCTTCCTTTGGTTCCTTTCTTTATGGATGATCGGCAGACTTCCATGTATTAATCAACCTGTTTTCTCAATGTTTCTGTCTGCAAGCAAGCTGCGTACTTCCCATCAAGTTTACCCTTTTTCCCTGATTGCTTTCTTACCTGAGTAAAATTCGAAAAAGGAATCCATCATTTGGCATCAATGCATAATTTGGCTGGTGATGCGGCATTGTTGAGTTTCATTCTCGCACTGCATATTACGTTGGGTGGATTTTAAGTTTTCAGTTGGGGTGATCTTGATGGTCTGTCTACACGGAAGAATCCCGTTACGCGAGAACGGGAAAACGGCAATCATATTGCCGGAACGTCCGGTCTTTGGTGATTATTGGTTCAGGACTTTTACCAATAATCCTTCGGCTCCTGGAAAGTTGGGAGCCTTACGTAGTCCCATGTGTGCATTATTTCATCTGTGGGCGGTACGTCTCTTTGCTGCAAGACCTGCCATAGAAGAAATTTGTGGTCCAACTCCACTGATTGTCCTAAGCTTAGACAAAGGGAATCAAAGAGAGGAAAGAAAACACGTGACTTTTCGAAGTTTTTGCTCCATCCGTAGGTTATCTAAGCACTGGATTGGGTGGACAAGGATCCTATACCTCGCTCAGTTAGCACCCCAACAAATCTCAGCCGTTGATACTTTCGTCGTGAATTCCATAACTACACTTGTTTGCATGAAACAACGGTTTGGATGGGTAGGCCGCCAAATGGAGTTGCCGACGGGAGTGGACGATCTCATCTTGCTGAATCGATGGCCTAAGTTCGGGACGCCGGGGTGAGGAGTTCGATCTTTGAGACTGGGGTTAAAGATCTAGCTCATGAGTTATTTGGGCCGCCCGAAA
This sequence comes from Rhodomyrtus psidioides, assembly GCA_021437785.1. Lineage (NCBI taxonomy): Eukaryota > Viridiplantae > Streptophyta > Magnoliopsida > Myrtales > Myrtaceae > Rhodomyrtus > Rhodomyrtus psidioides. Next base: position 10,728,380 of record JAILYB010000003.1, on the reverse strand, counting down.
TTTTTGAGAGGAAACAAGTGCAAGTAGTGTAGCATGACTTCATCTTTTGATAAATATGGTCATTGGTTGAGTGTTAATACCAGACACACGAATGTACCACACCGGAAATTGTGACACCCGATTCGTAAATCAATCGGTATCAAGAGCTTTGATCGAGTTTCGATCAACGGTTGACTCGGAACTCAAATTGGCCTCAAGATGAAAAAGAGAAAAAAAAAAAAGGATCAACAGCAATCTCCGAGTTCCATCGCTTTCATCCCAAAGCCAGGAACTGCGATTTTCCGATTGTTGACGTCGGTCGTCGAGAAGCACGCAAGCCGCCGGGACCCTAAGGGAAATATCACTAGTCCAAGTCCGTGTCGGTCTAGGCAAGCTTGATCCTCAATCAATGAGGCATGACCCATATTGCGTTCCCTCGTCTCATGATTGGGGAATATGTACCCTATTTAAGAGGTGTTTATTTCGCTTAAAAAAAACTTAATATTTGGAAAATATTTTTCGAAAAACCAATCGTTTATATCGTTTACAAAAACTAATGAAGCGCAAAAAACTTTCGTCACCCACCAAAATAATCAGACATAAATTATTATCTATAATGAAAGCATTTCCCGTTGAATAATTTTTTTAAGAGATATAACCAATTATTTTTCAAAAAGTAATTTTTTTAATTTTTTTTTTGTGTTTCTCGCGACAACGCCCCCTTGACTCGTTTTTCCCTGCCACCGTTTGGTGCGTGGAGGTCAATGCACGGCTAGTGTGGACTCGAGCCCGAATGGACAGGCCGAAAGGTTAGGGAAGAAAAAAACAGATGGGGCCAAAATCTTTCCCAAGATGGGGAGATTTCGTCCAGATGTGAATGGTGTGGTCTTGGGAACGTGGAGAGAATCTCCTGTGAACAGCCAGGGGGAGAGAGAAAAGGCAAAAGGCAGAAATGAGAGGTAGTGACAGTGGACAAACAGTTCATGAACTTTAGTTCAATAGATAATGTGCTTCAACGAACTTTTAATTTGCTCGATGTGATTTTTAAAATTTTAGTCCGGGATGTAATGTCGTCCATAAACTTTCAATTCATCCAATGCGATCCCTGAACTTTTGGTACATGCTTAATCTAGTCCCCCGACTGTATGAAAGTATTCAATGCTGCCCTCGAGCTTGGACCAATGGAAGGACGACGTTGAACCTTTTCCACGTGAAAGTTTAGAGGCCAAAAATTTAAGGACCAACATTGGACGAAGCAAAAGTTCAGGCGGGCGACATTACGCGTTAGGTTAAATGTTCGGGGATTATATTAAATGAATTAAGAATTTAAAGATCACGTACCAATTAACATATCGAATTAAAGCTGATAAATTACCTGTCATTGTTCCTTTTGTCTAAGGACCGAGAGAAAGTTTGGGGAAGCCGCCATCTTCGTCCCATCGAAGCCAATGTCTGCCTGAACACCAGCAATGCATGGGGACATGCACGTGTGGTTGGAATGGGAGGCAATGTGGTTCCAGCCCCACCGCCCATTGCCCACCAATTCTAGACATTATCAACATGCCTTCCTAATTAAATCCTACAAAATTGGAGAATTGTTTTTTACAACGTTATCAACATATGTGTGTGGCAAAATGCAATAGAGTTGTAAAAAGGCCGGACAACATAATCGGAGAAATGTTCAAAAAGTCCTAAATTTATTGCACTTTTTGCCAATGAGGTTTTAAACCTTTTGGTTATTCCAATTGGGTCTTAAACTTTTTTATGTTTTGTCAATTGAGTCCATCCAGCTAATTTTGGCCAACAAATCGCTGATGTGGACATCCACCGACCTACATGGCATGGACGGCGCTAACTTTTTTTAATAATATTTTGCTTCTATTTCAATTTTTTTTATCTTTCTTATTTTTATCTTTTTTTTTTATTTTTCCCCCTTAAATTGGCGAGCGAGGGTCCCTAAGCCCTTGTCCTCGCCGGCCACTTAAATAAAAATAAAATAAAATAATTAATTTTAAAAAAATCAAAATTTCTTTAAAAAAAATCGTCGACATCAATATCGACTTTACGTCAGCGATTTTCGATCAAAAGATAAAATTCTTGATATCTGCACCGTGCGGCACCATGGGGGTCTTCAAGGATGTGAAACAACATCCTTTCTTTTTCTTTTCTCAGAGAACGTGTTTTAGCATCTTCCTTTTCCCCTTCCATCAAATTTACAATTGTATTACTGGAGTTTCTTTGGGCGTCGGACTAGTTTTCATCGGCTGTGACGGCCGCCTTGCCTCGAGGCAATCGACTAATTCATCGCGACAAAAAGAGGGGCTTCTGAAAAGATATATAGAACCAAATGTTGCTCACATTATTATTTTTTTGGCACAATTTCCCGTGGCATTAGAAAACAAGAAATTGGATAAAATAAAAAGATTGCAAAAATAATCAAAATTTGGTTGAGATGCACGATTGATGTTAGAAACGGTGCGCGAATTGCATAAATTGAGCTTGAAATAAGTACATCACAAGCGCTAAAACTATCGTACGTCACTAACTTGGGTGCCAATAATTTTTTTTAAACCACTTAAATGCCATGACTTTTTAAAAAACGTTCATTTGAATATCATAATTTTGAATTGATCAATTAAGTGCATTAATTTTTCAAAAACGTTCACCCAAGTATCGGAATTACGTAGTATGGCACTTTTGGTGAATATTTTTAAAAAGTTATATTACTCAAATAATCAGTTAAAAAGTGATATGGTACTCAAGTGATTGGAATAAATAGTTATGTCATTCAGGAGAGCGTCATATACAAGTTATGGTACTTAAGTGGTTGAAAAAAAAGTTATGACCCTTAAGTGAGCTCCATGTGAAAGGTAGGAAACTTGTTGTGTCCTTTTTCTAATCCTTTTTCCAACGTAGCTCTATCAAGAAATTGACTAATTCATCGCGACAAAAGGAGGAGATTATGAAACAAACTATTTTTTGGCAAATTTTTAAAATGAAAAGATTGCATAAATAATCAAAGTTTGGCTGATATGCACTTTTGATCTTACGGTACCCGATTTGCATAGATAGAGCTTGAGATAAGTACATGACTAGTGCTATAACTATCGTACAACGCTCATGTGAGTGTCAATAATTTCTTTCTAACTACTTAAGTGCTATAACTTCTAAAAAAAGGTCCATTTGAATATCATATTTTTGAATTGATCAATTAAGTGCCTTAATTTTTCAAAAATATTCACCCAAGTATCAAATAACATAGTCTGCCACTTTTCGTGAACATTTTTAAAAATTGTAGCACTCAAATGATTAATTGAAAAGTTACATGACAATAATGTGATCGAAAAAAAAATAATTATGTCACTTAAGGGAGCGTTGTACATAATACTCAAATGATCGAAAAAAAAACAGAGTTATGACTCTCAAGTAAGCGACTCATGAAAGATATGAAAGTTGTTGCGTCTTTTTTCTGATGTAGCTCTATCTCTGGAATATCCCGTGCACCCCAAGTAGGGTCTGTTGATACTCTTGGATTTTGGTCAAAATCTAACGTTTCGGTAGACATGGCCATTTGGGCTCGTGGGCTCGGAACCGGCCCTTTGACCGGGCCCGCAGGCCTGAACCGGAACCTGCGGTTCCGGGCCGGTTCTGAATCGCCAAAAAAAAGGGGGAGGGGGGCAGTGGGCCCCCCCTCGGGAAGAGCCGTTGGCTCTTCCCCTGCCATGCAGGCGGGGCACTTCCCCAGGGGCCGGGGGGGCCCATTGGAGCCATTGGCTCGGCCCGTTGGGAAATTCGCAACGGCCATTTTGGCCGTTGCAAATTTTCTTTAAAAAAAAACTAAAAATTCTCTATAAAAACCTCACAATCCCTCTTTATTTTTCTCACAATTTCTCTCAATTCTCTCCAATACTCTCAAGTCAAATTCTCTCGATCCGATATTCTTTCTCAATTCCATCTCAATTCTTTGAATCAACTTTCCGATCAATTCTCTCAAAAATGGCAAGTGGAAGCAGAAATACTAGAACGGGAAAGAGCCCGATGGAGATGGGAGAATCCGATTTTCCTGTTCATAAATATGATCCTCGTGAATATCCATGTTGGGAAGACGACGATGTTCCCAATCCCGACGTCGAACACGTCGCAACGTAAGAAAGTCTTTATCCTCCTACTGCCACTGCCACTGGTGTCGAAGGATCGTCGATACTAAATGAACCGGCACGGAAGAGTCGAGAATCCGACTTATGGCTACACTTCGACAAAGTATGGAATGAAAATGAAGGTAAGTTTGATATAAGCTGTAAATATTATCCGCAAAAATACAAACTTGGTAAAGGAGATGGCTATGGAACATTTCGTTGGCATTTGACGAAAAAATATCCAACGCAAGCGGAGATCGACACTAGCCAACAATAAATTTTCAGGTTCGCCAATCCTAACCCTCATCCTTTATTCCGTTTCACTAATGCACTTTATAAAGAAACATTAGCTGAATATGTTTCCCTTGAGCATGCTCCGTTTAATACTGGTGAAAATTTTAATTTTAGATATTTGGTAAACACTGCGCTAGTTCCGCAAGCACCATCTGTTCCGAAAACTACTCTTAAACGCGAACTTAAACGAGTTTATAAAGATCGAAAAAAAAATTGAAAACGTTTTTTGAAGAATTCAAAGGACGTGTACATATAAGTAGTGATTATTTGGAGTGAATCTTGGAATATTAATTCTTATATGGGTGTCACGTGCCATTGGATAGGTGATGATTGGATTATTCAAAAAAGGCTTCTTGCATTTCGAGTTTTTCCTGAAAGGCATACGGCCCATAATATTTATAGAATAATTAGGCAAGTTTTAGAAGAATATGGTTTTATTAATAAAGTTTTTTCAATTGGTTTTGATAATGCCGCCGCAAATACTGCTTCCATTCCCGAGTTAGAAACAATGTGTAAACCCTCTTTTGGCGGACAATTTTTTCACATTAGATGTGCTTGTCATGTTTTGAATTTATGTGTTCAAGATGGTTTGCGAATTCTTGTAACTTCTCTCCACCCAATAAATAGTGCAATTAGGTTTTTATGGAGCCGCCCTCAACTTATGAAAGTTTGGGGAAAATTTTGTAAAGAAAATAGGAGAACGGCAAGAAGGTTTCCAAAAGATATTCCGACTCGTTGGAATTCTACCTACGAGATGCTTCTACAAACTTTTGATGACAAAGATTTATTATGTTCATTTATTTCAAATAATGTTCCCGATATTGCTTTACTCCCGCAACATTGGGACGTTTGTAAAAAAAATTTAGATTGTTTGAAAATTTTTAATGATGCTACTAAACTTTATCTGGTATTTATTATCCTACTACGTATTTATTTTTAATAGAGTGTGTTATTATTGCTAATATTTTTAATGCATATGAAAAAGATATTGACTTAGTTTCGAGTATTTTAGTAATGCGAGAAAAATGGTTGCATTATTATTTGAACATTCCTCTTGTCTATTTAGTTGGTATTGTTTTCGATCCACGTACTAAATTAGATGGTTTATTAGATTATCTGAGTGCTTATTATTATGATTGTTTACATTTGGATGAAGTAATAAATATTTCAATTATACAAGTAGAGGTTAAAGAAGCTATAGTAGCATTATATAATGAATTTTGTAATAGATATGGTTTAAGCGACAGTGAATATGAATCTGCCCAGCATATTGTCTCAGAAAGCGATGCGGGTATTTCACTACTTAGTAGAGGGTATAAAATTCTCAAGATTAGGCAAAAAAAACATAAAGGGACATCAACAGGTAGTATTTTCGAATTAGAAAACTCTTTAATAATTTCTTTTGAGTTTAGCGATTCAGAAAACAACGCAGATTTCAATATTCTTGAGTGGTGGAAGAATCATTCAACTCAATGTCCAGTTCTCTCTCTCATCGCGAAACAAATATTAGCGACCCCTTCTTCAACAGTGGCGGTTGAACAAGCATTTAGTGCTGGAGGATTAATTTTGGACCCCCGCCGTTCAAGATTAAGTCCGGAAAGTGTGGAGTGTCAAGCTTGTGTCGATGATTGGACAAAGGCTAAATTTCGCCAACAAGAGCTGGATCGAGAACACGAATTCTTCAATGATGACTGTGGAGATACTACCACCACCACAACGGGTAGCGACGATTGACGATGAGGTAAGTTGGGGGTTACCAAAGGTAAGAGAACTACATGGGCTTTGATTCTTCTATCCCTAAGAAGATATGTAGGCGCTTAATGATAATTCATTAAGTTCAAGCCCATTCATTCTCTTTTTTTTTTCAAATTTTATTACAATGTACAATTTGATTATAATTTGTAATTTATTAATTTTATTTATTATTTTAAAAATAAAATTAAAAGTTCGAAACCGGAACCGGAACCAGCCTCTTAAGGGCCGGTTCCGATTCCACCTTTTGGCGTAATCGGAACCGGCGGTTCCGCGGAACCGGCCATGTCTATGTTTCGGTTCCAAATATGCATTTATTTGGACCACAAGTAGATCCTTTATTATTTGACAATGAACTTCTAACAAAGAAGGAGAATTTATCCTTCCCAAGCGCCATGTAGGCTCTTGAGTCGGTCCACTGTCAAATAGATGAATGGAGCAAAATTCCCGAAAGGTCCTAAACTTATTATGCGTTTTTCAATTCAGTGTTAAAATTTTTTCTTTCGATCAATTTTAGTCAAAAATTATTGTTGTGGTGTCCAGTTATTACCGGCAGTCCTCCGCGTTAGAATGCACTTATGCATTGTTGAAACTTTGATCTCAAAATCCCATAAGAAGTTGAATGGGAAATGAAAAATTATTTCGGTTCGTAACCCTTTATCGATGAAACTGTACGACTTCGTAACGTTTCGTCGAAACTGTACGATTTCGTGGCATTTCATCGAATCCTTTCAATGAAACCGTATTTTTTTATTGACAACCCTTTCGACAAAGCCATATGTCTTCGTAACTCTTCCCTTCACTCTCTATAAATATAAAACATTGACCATCACATTAGATAAGAGTATCAGACACGAGCATTAGGTACAATTGTTATGTTCATCATTCACTCATCATCGTCATCATTTTGTGCGATTATTCCGCGAAATTGTGTTCGAAGGTTTCCTCTGAAACAAGTATCGATTTCGAGGAAAGACGGTTCGTTTTATCCTGGGAGGCAATTGTCCAAGAACCATGGGTACCGGTTAAGGGGACAAATTTGTCTTAAGGACACAACGTGAATTTGTTGGGCTCGGATCATTCATCTGCATTCAGATTACTTATTTACGATTATTTTCAGATTTGTCTATCAATCGAATTTTCTATAAGAACATCAAGTCCTGCTTATAGGCGACAACAATCTTAATATACGAACTTCTACCCTCTTAGTGGACAACATGCATTATGTTAGAAATATCCTACATCGGAGAATTGATGTAGTGTGTGATGGGTTGTATCGAAAATCGAATCAGATGATCACACAGAGAATCAAGAAAAATTGAACGACGCACGAGATTACCCATATTCACCCCAGAATAGGGCTACGTCCTGCAAAGAGATTTCACTATAATTTTGGTTTACAACCACACACAACTCGTTACAATGATCAGCAAAAACGAGCAAAAATATACGCCCCAAAACGAGCCCAAAATCTAAACTTATCAGAAACCTCTTTAACCTCACAACATACGGGCCAATTTAAACAAAAATCCAAACCCCGCCTACTGATCGGGCAGCGGGACACTCGTGTCGGGAGCGCTGCCCCCGAACTTTCGCATTCCCTGCGCAAGAGTCACATGTTGTCGGATCATACTTCAATTTTCATAAGTTCACGTGGGCGTGCCCAGTGTGAGAAACAAGGATTCCCGAAGTATTTGTCAACTCCAACAATGCGGAGTAGTTAATACATACTAGTTGACTCATAATTCATTGGCTTTAGCTTTTTGAGTAAATGTTAGTCCAACTGAAAATGTTGACATGCTCGAATTTGGGCATCCTCTTGATGACCTACCAAGTTGATGGCATTGAGTTTCTGTTGAGTGTATGGTATTAGCATCGAAGAATTAGTATGGTGTTAAGCAGTTAATATGTCATTGTTGACTTATAACTCATTAGATTAAGTATTTGATTGAAGATAAGTCCAACTTGTTAGAAAGTATTGTTAGTAATAAGAGTATAACAGTAATACAGGTTAGGTGCAAGTGTGTTACGTGTAACCATATTATGATTTTTCTGATTAATAGGAAGTGATTGTCTATTCAACATGATATCAGAGGCTATTCTCTTATTCCTGGACCAAAAGTCGGCAAAAATCTAGTTTGCTATTTTCATAACCCACTCGCTGCCGTTGACTCTCTCTTGTAGTCGGCAAACATGGTATCAGAGCCTATTCTCTTATTCCCTAGACCCTTGCACTTGATCCCCTCCATCTCACCCTAGTCCATTGTGCCTCTCCTCTCCATCTCTCCCTAGCCGCTCACCTGAGGCCCAGCCCCAGCCTCTCGCTCCTCATTCCTTCGCCCTTTGACATCCCTCTTAGTTAAGATTTGGCATTGCCAGGCCTCAGTAGTGCCAAGAACGACATCGCACAGCAAGCCGATGCTAAATCCACCGTCGCCTGATGCTGCTCAAACTTGTCGAGTTCAAATATGGCAACGTTCAGCCATGACTTGACATTGAAGTCCACTACTCTTCACCCATGAAGTTGATGTTTCTCTGTTCTAGGTTGATTTTGTTTGTAGCCTACCTCATTTGTAAGAATTTGTGGAACCACTGCTAACTGCTTTAAAAGTTTAAGCTGTTAGAAGAAGGCGTTATTTAATATTTATGTATTCCAACACTCTCTCTCACGCTTAGTCTGGTTCTTTTTTTTTCTTAGTACTAAACGTGGACAAATTCATTGGTGAAGCAAATAGGAGCTTGGAAAGATTTGAACTCAAGGGCTCATACTTTGATATCATGTAAGATGTTATGGGACCATTGTCAACTGCTCTAAAAATTTAAACTGTTAGAAGATGACGTGATTTAATATTTCTGTATTCCGACATCATTATCTTTCTATGTGGTGTTGCCATTGGCCGGATGAAATATTAGGAATAAGGTTGCTAATTTTTTTGTGATTCGTACTGTTGCTTACTTATAGATGGCACCTATAGATCTATCTAACGAAACTCTTAAGGAGTCAAATGTCTTGTCGTCTAGGTTGCACCGATACCGACACGATATGTCGACACGCTATTTCTCAAAAATAGAAAAATTCGACACGTCGGGGACACGTTATATTAAATATTTTTTAAAATATAAAAAAATAAATAAAGTCAAAATAGGTATTATATGCACTAATTCGAATCGGAGATGGCGATCTTTCACTTATGTCAACAATTTGACAAACTCAAGAATTGTAAAAAATAAAAAGATATTATATTCTGAAAAATTCAACGGTAAGTTAAAAGCACGATACAATCAAAGGATATCAAACGAGATTATAAGGTTTTATCTTTCATAAAAGATCTTAAAGTCAGCATTGTCGAGTAGTTAAGGCTAAATTTTTAGAAGATGAGTCAGTCCCACAACTCAGAGAGAAGGAAAGGGAAAAGGGTCAACGGGGTCGCAATTCTATAATATCTAGGGTTCCAAAGTCCAAACTGCTGATATTAAGTTTTTCCTCCTTTTTAAGGAATTTCACGTGTCCGACACGGTGTCCGACACGACACTCTCACTTAGGAGGAGTTTCGGTGCAACCTAGCTTGTCGTTATATGCTCTGGCGTTACGTATCAATGTAATGTTTTAAAGAAGTTTCTGTGAATTGTTGTGTTAAGCGGTGGTTAGATTGAGCCCTATTTTCTTTTCAGAGATTACTATGTGGTTGATTGGATCATCAAGCTTTAAGTATTGGTTGCTATGACATTCATTCTTTTTTAGGCTTGTTTCACATTCCCTATTCACTGATGGATTCTAGATTAACTTTTGGATCCCCTTTTAGTCATTTTCAATTAACCTCTGTCAAGTTGGGTAGAATTAATTATCCGTTCTAATCTAAAGCTGTTGAGGTCTATCTTACTACCACCAAGAAACTTGACTATCTAATATCTACGGTATTGTCTTGCAAGGATAAAGCTACCGATTGGATTGCAGGAGATGTGACGATTCAGATTCTTTCATGGAATAGCATGGACCCTATGATCAGTTCTACTTTATTCAGTATGACTATGATATGGCATATTAGGAGAAATATACATTGCTCTATTCTAGATAGTATAATATGAAGCGGGTATGTGACATGTAGGAAGCATTATTTGATATTCAGCATGGAGATTAATCTTTTTCGAATCATTATGCTCGATTTACACCCTTTGCTAGTGATTAGGTACTATCTTCCTACCTCGAATGATTCAAATGTTTTTACCAAATGCCAAGAGGATCTATGGGTGATATTATCTTTTAAGTAATTGGGGCTTGAGCATTCATCTTTTCACCAATATATTACATCTCATAGCTCTCTTCCCACAGTTCATGAAGTTTTCTCTCAAGCTCTCCGTTCTATAATCACTAAGAAAATTTCCTCCATGCCAACTTTGGAGACACGCATTAAGCTTTCCCATGGTCCTAGTGGTCGTGGACATCAAGGTCGAGATTATCGATGTTGTGGACGTGGTTCTGTTCATAGTGGAGATCGTGATGGAGGGGTTAGTACTCGTGGTGCCATTAGTTCTGGGAATGGTCGTGGCTCACGTTATCGCCATCAGTGTCAAAGAGTCGGATATACAGAAGCTTATTACTATAATCTTCACCCAGAGGTCAAACCAACCCTCGTTACCTATGCAGAAGTGGAAAATTTTATTTTTATCGATCACCGGTTCCACTAAATTTGACTATTGTGCAAAATACAGGTGATTTTGTTGCATTGATACGTACTGAATAAGATACATTGGTTCTCTCTCAACAGAGGATATGATCTTCAGCTCCTACTTCAACTTTGGCACAATCCTCCAAAGATAATTCATCTTGTTTGTTTTCTACAGCATCTGACTCCTAGGTTATAGACTTTGGAGATACCAATCACATGACTCAAACTCTAATCTACTGTCTTTGTTTCTTTTTATATCCTTGTATCATCAAACTCAATTACATTAGCGAATCGCTCTCAATCTCAAGTCACTGTTACAATAGTTGCTCATTTGAGTCACTCTCTTTCTTTATAATTTGTCCTTCACCTATCAAAATCTCCTTATAAATTAATTTATGTTCGCTAGATAACTAAAGAATTGAATTATTATGTATTTTCCTCTCTATGTCTTTTAGGATCTGAAGACTAGGCAGATGATTGGTCTTTTAGGATCTGAGGAATAAAAAGATGATTAGTGAGGAACATGAATCAAATGGCTTGTACTATCTTGACAAGAATGTGTTAGCTACTGTAGTTGTAAGGCGTACAACCACCGATGTATATTGGATGCATTATCGTGCTAGTCACTGCCACCAAACATATTTTGATATCTATTTCCCAAGTCTGAGTATGTGAGTCACTTTCAATGTAAAGATTGTTAGTTTGATAAACAACATAGAGCCTCTTTTCCTTCTCGCATTCAAAGTCGTGCATCTAATCTTTTTGAGTCGATTCACTCAGATGTGTGGGATTCGTATCGTTTGTCTAAATTTATTTGAGCTGGCTCACTCAGATGTATGGGTTCCATGTCATTTGTCTGATGTCTTCGGATTTAGATATTTTTTCACATTCGTGGATGATTTTTCATAAATGACCTTCTTATTCTTAATAAAAAAAACGGTATGGAGATTTTCATTGCTTTTGATTATTCTATTTTGATGTGTTGATCAATATAATATCTATGTCAAATATTTACCGTCAGACAATGATAGAGAATATCTTGCTGCAACTTCAGATTTCCAGCCATTCTTCAATTCTTATGGTATTATTCATCATACTTCCTGTTCATATACCCCACAACAGAATGGCGTAGCTGAACGTGAAAATCTTCATCTTCTTGATATTGCCCATTACATTATATTTCATATGAATCTACCTAAAAATGTTTGGAGCCATAATGTTCTTACGATTTGTTATTTAATTAATAGGCTTCCAATTTCTATTCCTTAGTGGGAGATACCGTTCTTCTATTTTAAATCCAAATTGTCGTCTCCTTACCTCTTTGGGTCTGTAGGCGTGTCTATTTTGTACATCATCTTACTCCAGATCTTGATAAGCTGAATCCTCATGCTGAAAACGTATCTTTGTGGGATACTACTATGGACTTAAAAGGGATTTAAATGTTGCATCCCTACTAACTGTTGTATGTTTGTGTCTGCCGATGTAACATTCTCTGAAGACCAGTAATATTTTATTTCTCTGATGGTTCCCACGAGGTCTGGAGATAGTGACGGTTGCGTCATACCGACACTTCCAGCTAGATCCATAGAATTTCATTTTGTTGAACGCACCTATCATCGGCTCAGTACAATCCCCACTATGATCATTAGGTTGCGTCTTTACTAGCACCTAATTCATCTGTTCGCCCATCAGTTATTGGATCGGCCTTTGATCCTGATCCACTCACTACTTCAATAAAAGGTAACTACTCTTATGTTAGTCCTCCTATTGATCGTTATGCTCCATATTTCGGTCTTTTTTTTTATTGCTTTCGTTCACTTCATCCTATTTATTATATAATCATTTATCTCCTACCTTCTCTGCTTTTGGCTCGTCGTTGTCTTATATTTTCATGCCTAGCAGTGTTGATGAAGCTCTAGCTCGTCTAGGATGGCGTCGTGCCATGGGGATGAAATGCAAACGCTCATTGAGAATCGAACTTGGCAACTTACTTCCTTACTTGCAAGTCAGAAATCTATTGGCTGTCATTGGGTTTTAACTGTTAAATTTCACCCACGTGGTACTCTTGATCGATTGAAGACGGTTAGTTATGAAGGGGTATACTCAGACTTATGGTGTCGACAATGATGACACATTCTCGTCGATGGCCAAACTTCATCTGTTTGTGTGTTTATTTCATTGGCTTTGCGATTTGGCTAGTTTCATTATCAACTGGATGTGAAAGTTGCTTTTTTACATGGTGATCCAACTAAGGAGGTCTACATGGATCAACCACTTGGGCTTGTTGCTCAAGGGGGAATATGGTATGTTGTTTGCAAAAGGCTTTGTATGAACTTAAACAGTCTCTTCATACATGGTTTGGTAGATTTAGTGATGCAATCCTCAAATTTGAATTAAAGCAGTGTAAGGTAGATCATTCACTTTTCAGCTCTATTTCTTCAGTTGATTGTATCCTTCTAGTGTTATATGTGGATGATATAATCATTACTAGCATTGATTTGGATGATATCCCGAAACTTAAGCAATTTCAAAATATAAAATCCAATGCTGTCTTTGATATTTTCTTGATATTGAAGTAGCCTACTCAACTGCCAGTATCACTTGATCAAAATGGAAGTATGTATTTGATTTTCTTGGTAATGTTGGATTTCTTGGAGCAATTAGTTGATACCACCATGGATCCCAATGTAAAACTTGATGTAGACAATGAAGAATTACTAATTAATCTAGTTAAATATCGAAGAATAGTAGTCTTTTACCTAGTTCATGAGCTCTTCTCGTACTATTCATTGGGATTCTTGCACTTCGAAACGTCAAATATTTGAAGAGAGCACTTGGTAAAAGACTACTATTTGAGAATTATGGTAATCTAAACACTACAAGCTTCTCTGACGCTGATTTGGCTGGATGTCCTATGGATAAGAGATCTAGTTCAGTCCATTGTGTGTTTCTTGGAGGTAATTTAGTTACGTGGAAGACCAAGAAACAACATGTAGTTTCCCGATCAAACGCTGAAGCTAAATTTTGAGCTATGATACATGTAACATGTGAATTACTAGGATTGAGGATGCTACTATCAGAGATTAAAATGTCACTGTCAATCTATCTGTGTTATGTTATGAAAATTAATCCGCCATTCATATTGCATCCAATCTTGTCTTCCATGAGTGAAATAAGCACATAGATGTTGATTGCCATTTTGTCCGATAATTAGTTTAGAAAGGGGATATTATTCTTCAACACACAAAGGCGAATGATCAACTGGCAGACATCTTTACTAAGCCTTTATGAGGAAATAGAGTGAGCTTTTTATTTAACAAGCACGGATTATTTAATATCTACAACTCAACTTAAGAAGTGTTTTTTTTTTGTAAGGCAACTTAAGAAGTGTTGGAAAGTATTGTTTGTAATAATTTTTTTTGGTTGGAATTAGTAATAAGAGTTAAGCGCATGTGTTTATTGTGTGTGCATACATACATACATACACTATATATATAATTCTTTTGAATAATATAAGGTGAGTATCTCTTCAATGCAACTGCATATATTTACAGATTCGAATTTAAGCTCCCTCTTGATGACGTCCCCATGCGATGCTATTGAATTTATATTGCGCACTTCGAGCAGCATGTGATATAACCGACTATCTAACATAGACAATTAAAGACAAAAACCCACGTCATGTTGCTTAATTTTGTGAGTTTTCTTTCTTCTTTCTTCTTTCTTCTTTCTTCTTTCTTCTCTCTCTTCTCTCTTCTTTTCTTTAGTCAATGTTCCTCTTCCTCTTCCTCGTTTCTTGTTACTGATAAACGTTCATCTCCGCATTATCATGCTGACTAGAGGAAAGCATTAGCGGCGACCAAAGGCGGCTGTGAACCCAGCGAGCTACACCCTCCAAGAGGTGCCGACAGCCGACCCTTGTCGTAGGATATCTCTACTGGTCGATCCTCGTCGAACCATATCTCCACTAGTCAACTATGTGCTGTTCAACCCTTGGCTCAACAGATGTCGACCGCGGTTGGTCGACCCTTGGCAACCAAATCTCGTACGTCCCTCCAAATCTCGCGACTATACCTCGGCTTTGAGTTGTTAAGCTATTAAACTTCAAACTCTTTATTTTTATTATCTATGTGGCGGGCGAGGGCTCGACGACCCTTACAGGCTACATAGAGGAAAAAATAATGAAAATAAAAGAAGAGAAAAAAGGAAAAATAAAACAAAGAATTCTAAAAATGTTAAAATGCAATTAAAAATTATCCACGTCAGTGCCGACCATGCTCCGTAGGACGATCGCCATCCACATCAGCGATTTTCGACCAAAATTGACCGGATGGACTCAATTAGTAAAACATGAATATACTTAGGACTCAATTTGGCGAGGGTATCGCGGCTCTCATTATCCACGTCAGTGCCGACCATGCCCCGTAGGACGGTCGCCATCCACATCAGCGATTTTCGACCAAAATTGACCGGATGAACTCAATTAGTAAAACATGAATATACTTAGGACTCAATTTGGCGAGGGCATCGCGGCTCTCAACCATATGCAGCGTGGGCTGTGACGACCTCACTTAGTGCTGGCCACCATAGTTGAGCCTAAGTAAAAAAAAAGTAAATAAAATAAATGAAAAAATTATAAAAACTTCAAAAAAAAAATAATGGAATATTATGAAAATGTATGCATCAGCGTTAGAGGATGGTAGGCGTCCACATCAACGATTTTCAGCTAAAATTGGCCGGATAGACTCAATTGGAAAAAAAAAGGTTTATGATATAATTGCAACATGTCTAGGACTTTTTTGGTAATTTTCTCCTGAAAAGTACACTTGAACATATCATTTACCTGTAATTGGTCCAATAAATGCTTATACACTCAAATTTAAAAAGGTGAATAAGCTTCCTGATTTGATAATAAATTTTGGGCAGCCCAATTTCCATCCTTAAACGACTATATCCACTCCATTTATATTAAAAAAAAGATAAAATTGCCCTTGATCTTTCAATTGCAGCTTAAAGTGATGACCCCACCCCTTCTTTTTCTAATTTTTTTTTATTATTATTAAGGATCGTTACCATAATTAACCATTTTACATGTTTTTTTAGCGTATTAAAGAACAATGCATTCTCAATGTTGCGATGACATTTTACATGCTCCGTTTAAACTTATCTCGCTAATAGTAAGGGAAAACGACATTTTTTTTTTGTAAGGTAAGTATATATTGAACTTTTCAAAAACTAGGTACAAGAGCTAAACCGGGCACAAAAATCATGAACTTAATATGGCACCTTTGTGCCATAGAGGGGTCAACGGTGAATCGGTTGCAAGATACATCAACCCGACACAGCACGCACTATCTAGGGGCCGAGAAGGACAAAAGAAGTAGAAAGCTAACGGCCAAACAAACAGCCAACGACATAAGCTAATCGACCAGCATCCTTGCGTCAAAGGGCAAGGAGCCATCAAACGGTCTAAACAGTAGCAGGAAAGCTACACAAATGGCCTAAATAGTGGCCAAGAACTGAAGAAAGACGGCCAAACGGAGGCTGAAAAAGCAGTAAAATAAAGGGCTAAGTGGCATGGGGACGGTCGTCAAAGATGTCGGATGAAAGACCCCAACTACTTTGCAATCTCCTATTGCTCGTATTGTCCTCTATGTGACCAAAGGAAAGGGCTTTGTCCTTCACAAGCTTGACAAGATGATTGATGATCCTTGGCATAGACATGGGCTCATTACGGAAGATAGAGTTGTTCTGCTCAGTCCAGACTATATAGCACAGGGCTTCGAGAGAGAATCTAGCAATGCGATGCGAAATGAGTTGCCTCCTATGTGTTTCTTAGCCCACCGAAGATGGTCATCCCATGGACGGTTGCGCCAAGAAAGATTACAGTTTTCCGCCCAAGTTAAGGCAAGCCTACCAGTGATTGAACAAGCAAAAAATAGATGGTTGACAGAATCCGGTCTACACCGGCAAAAGGCGCACACACCATCGGATATTATGTGATATTTGAGCAGCAAAACCTGGGTAGGTAGCTGACTAAGAGAAGCTAACCACATTAGGAAGGCATGGCGTGAGCGATGGCACTATCCCATATTAGCGAGTGCCAATGTACATGCGGCTTCTTTGGCCTAATGAGGTCCCAGGCTGAAGCAATTGAGAAGTCACCAGAGGGGTGCCCTTGCCAAGAGAATCTATCCTCTCTAGAGTCTCTGAAATTAGGAGCCGGCTCCGACCAAGATGTAATAACATGTAATGCATCCAACGGTGTCCAGACAGAATCAAAGAAATCTCGAACATTAGTGTCACGAGCAATCCCAAATCGATAGATAGCCGTCGGAGTGAATAGCTTATGGAGGGGTCCTTTATCGTGCCAATGATCATACCGAAATAAAGTAGTGTGACCATTGTTGGATATATTATTAATATATTCCAGATAATATGTTCACATACAAGCCCAATAGGTAAAAGCATGGTTATTTGGGTCCAAATGGGCTGGAGCCCAAGAGCTTGCACATAACTTTAGGGTTTCCTACGCTGGAGGTAACACTGTTGAGCGTTCCAAACTAGACGTCTCTTGGTGTAATACTTCAAGCAGGCAAAACCATTTCTACTTACTCAAACCCTAACCTCCAACAATCTTGAAGTATTATCTTCGTGTATCGGATTTGAGCAAGCAAGGTGTCTACTTGAAAGTCTCGTCGAGGTGAACTTGCAGGTACAAGTTATTTTCGATTTCGACGGTTGGTTTGGCCGGGATCTGAGTTTGAAATTCGGATGACCGAAATCTTTGAATTGAGAACCCAGAAAATATAGCCAATTTCAGAGGGTCAGACCACTTGGGTTTCCTTCTACTCGTCGATACGAACGTTTTGAGTGGTCAATCGCGTTGAACGGAGGTCGGACGAAGGAGATACGGCCGCCGGAAGTTTTGCGGTACTGTAGCGTCGCGGTACTGTAGCGATACGGTACTGTAGCGCGCGGTACTGTAGCTCCGTATATTTCCGCGTATTTTTGCGTATTTTGGGCATATTTTGGTGAATTTTCAGCAACAAATGTAGTCCATCTTAAGGTTTTTGGGCGCTCCGGACTCATTTTTGGGGTCTATTTTGGCAAATTCCATTTCTACAGAGCAGTTTGACCAAAGTTAGAGGGGTTATTCGACTTTGTGAGCTCCGAGGACATCAAGGTGCACTCTTTCTAACTCTTTGCTCTGATTGGAATGGCAAAACATAGTTCCTATGATATTATAAAGTTACAATCATTTGATGTGACTGAATTTCATGGTTGGAAATTACACGTTCAATTTGGCATGAAAGAACGTGAAATATTCTATACTGTATTAAGTGATTTTGCATCTACCACTAAAGATGTGGATGAATATCAATGGAACAAAGATGAAGATTTTTGTAGAGATTACTTGTTGACATCTCTAAATCCTCGTCTAGCTATGACGTATAGTGAGTGTAAGACGGCGAAAGAGATATGGGATCACTTGAACGCTCAGTTCAAAAAACAAGAGGGGCTCTCTAAAACTCTCTTAGCAGAGAAGTTCTTTGACTTTAAATTCAATATGAATTCGAGTATCACCTCTCAGTTGATTGAACTTGAGAACATGAGTAACAAGCTGAAAGATGATAACTCTGATATGTCTGATAATCTCTTTGTTGGTCTTGTGTTGAGTAAGCTACCTGCTGAATGGAGTTCTTTGAAGACTGAAATGCATAGACAGAAAGAACAGATGGGACTGGATGAATTAAAGAGGTATATTCACATTGAGGATCAAAATATTACTAGGAAAAGTTTGGAACAAGTAGGTCAACAAAAGTCAGTTGCCAATTTTGTTTCACATTCCAATAGACCTCAGAAAAAATCCAAGTCACCAAAAGGTGAATCATCTTCTCAGTTAGAGGTCAAAAAGACTATCTCCAAAAGGAAGAAGAAGGGCAAGTGCCATAACTGTGGAAAGTGGGGTCACTGGGCTGCAGAGTGTAAACTACCAAAGAAGCCAAAGAGCGACACACCACAAAATGAGGCTAATATGTTAGTTAAGGAGTCTGAGCCTCAAGCCTTCATTGGAATGATGAAGAATGAAAAGGTCAGTGTCTCTTCTGAGTGGTGGTTGGATAGTGGCGCTACTTGTCATGCTGCAAATGACAAGAACTTACTTACTGATGTCACGGAAGTGAAAGACACCGTGGAAAATTGCAATGGTGGTGAGACAGAGGTGACTCATGCTGGAACTGCAAATTTGGTGCTTTCTTCAGGTAAATTACTAACTCTGAAACATGTTAGAGTAGTACCTTTACTGAAAAAGAATTTAATTTCTATGAGTTTACTTGATAAAGCTGGTATGTCCTTTTCAACTATGAATGGTAGAGTAACTTTATCAGTTAACTCATGTTATTTCGGTTGTGCGTTCATGGTTAATGGTATGTATAGGTTGAGTTTAGATACTGATAGCATAAATCATGTGAGTTCTACTTTGATTGATCCAAAGTTGTTACACAACAGACTTGGACATGTGAACTATAGGAAAATGCAACATCTAGCTAAAACTCACAACATTCCATTGGATACTTCTATTCGATTTGACAAATGTGAAGTGTGTGCACATGCTAAGATCACTAGAAAACCTTTTAAGTCGGTTTCTAAAAGCACACAACTTCTTGAGCTAATACATTCTGACTTTTGCGACTTTAGAAATTACGTTACTAGAGGTGGTCGGAAGTATTTAATAACATTCATAGACGATTTTTCTAGATATTGTCATGTTTATTTATTGAAATCGAAAGATGAGGCTTTTGAAAAGTTTAAGATTTTCAAGTCTAGAGTAGAAAATCAACTCAACTTGAAAATTAAGAGGTTTAAGAGTGATAGAGGAGGTGAATATACAATGACAGGGTTCAAGGAATTTTGTGCTTCAGAGGGGACAATACTTGAAACCACTGCTCCTTACTCACCCCAATCAAATGGTGTTGCCGAGCGTAAGAATAGAACGTTAACTGAAATGCTAAAGTACATGTTACTTACAGCTGGCATGCCTTCCTCCTACTAGGGAGAAGCAGTTCTAACTGCTAATCACATCTTAAACAGGTTGCCACACTCTAAGTTATCTATGACACCTTATGAGATATGGCATAAGCATCCTTGTAGATATGATACTCTTAAGACTTAGGGATGTGTTGCTTATGTTAGAATACAAGATCCTAAAAGACCTAAGGTGGGACCTAGAACAATTACTAGTGTATATCTAGGTAGTGCAGAAGATAGTGCTGCAAATAGATTTTTGGATCTATCTACTAACACGGTGATAGAATCTAAAGATGCAGAATTCTTCGAGAACAAGTTTCTTAGAGATCATGGCTTGAATGTTTATGGATCTACATATATGATTTCAGAGTCTCCTGTAGAATTTGAAGCAGGTCCTTCTGGCACTAATTCCACACAGCTGGCTATTGAACCAGTTCCGGTTAGAGTATCTATAAGAGAGAGAGTTCCCAAAAGTTTTGGTGAAAATTTTGTTACTTACCATCTAGAGGATGATCCATTCTCCTATCAAGAAGCAATGAGATCTAGGGAATCTCTACTTTGGGCAGAAGTTATAGATGATGAAATTAGCTCTCTACTACAGAACCACACTTGGAAGCTAGTCAATTTGCCAAAAGGGGCTAAGGTTATAGGCTGTAAGTGGGTATTGAAGAAGAAACTGAATAGTGATGGATCAATAGCTAGATACAAAGCACGTTTAGTAGCTAAAGACTATAAACAGCAAAGTGGAATAGACTATTTTGATGTATGACTATTTTGATGTATATTCACATGTGTGTCATTGTTGACACCTGATTTTTGATCAGTCTTTCATAGTTTATTTTTTAAAAATTCATAAAAAATCTATAAAAAGTTAAAAAAATTAAAAAATCATCTTTGGTAGCCTTGACCAAGCTAAAGGAACCATTTTTGATAAAAAAAAAAAATTTGTCATATTTTTTAATATTTTCCAAAAATAGAAAAATACATGAAAAATGAAGAAAAATAGCGTTCGATGTCGTAAAAATATAGAAAAATAGTCAATATTTTTATTTTAATTTCCTTTTCATTTTGAACTCATAAATAGTCAAAATTCAAGTTCAATTGCATGTATTTCTTCACGACGCATAGAGTTGAATTTGGCAAAAAAATGTCATTCGAGTATTTTAATTTGTAAATTTCTACATATTTTTTAGTCTTGACGTCCAATTAGATCGACCACCATCTACAATAAATTCCCCTTGCTGAATATTTTCGTTTTTGTTTCACATGATTTCATGATGTAAAACGCCGAGTGGATCCCTAAATATAATCGGGTCGGCATGAGCTCGATAGCTCGTCCAAGACCAAATCAGGGCACGGCGAACCCCATGTGAGTACTCTCGAACTCCTTCGATGCTTCCTAATGCTTTTCTTAGGTTAGATCGTGTGTAGAATGGCTAGGACAGCTAAATCATTCTTGAGCTGTGATTGATAAATAGGGCCTTACTATGAATGTCATGTGATTTATTTGCATATCTAGATTCCTTGAGTTGCGCATTTTATTACTGATTGTGATTGCTAGGATAATCACTCCTATCTGCATGAATTTTTAGATTTAGGGTTCATACCTTACTCATCCGAATGAATCTCAGGTTAGAAAATTCAGTCAACTTAGGTACCGAAAGGGCGTCAACTCTGACAGTTGGTGTAACTAAGTCCCCGAAACCATTTCTCTGGTTCTCGCAGAATTGAATAGAAACTCCCAACTATTCGATTGGGTGGTCCAATCACACTCTAAAAAAAATGATTGGTGGCGACTCCATGGCATGCACACTTAGCACATGTCACTAGACCACACTGAAAGTCGATCACGCATACCTCCGTTGCGATTTGGGTAATGGGCCTTGGGAGAGGCCCGCGTCCGACCAGACAGGACGGCCCATTAGCCCTCGAGAGCCCGACAACCTCAAGAGGGTCGCGACAGACTGGCGACTCTGCTGGGGACTGGTTCTTAACCATTTAGTGGACTTGAGCCGATTAAAAAGTTGATTGATTCTTCTAACCTAATTTTATGCAGATGCTCTCGAAAGTGAGGTGTATATGCTAACGAATGTGTTAGATGTTTTTGTAGATGGGAGAAATAAGGGGTGAAGTGCTTGTTAACTTTGTTTTATGCAGGCAGGAGTTTTGGATGTATGATTGTGTGGATGTTTATATTGAAGCGGTGATTGTTAAATAAAATGCATGTCTATTGCTTTAGCACGACACAATGAATACACACAATTGCGCCTAAAACCCCAGGCGCCCTCTTTAGGAACACAATAGAAGGAATTGAAAATGGAATCTCCGTGAGGAAAAACATGGGGTAATCCACTTTTCAATTCCGCTCACTTCGAATTATGGATTGAGTCCCAATGCAACGATAGTTGTGCAATGGAATCGGCTCTTCCCAGAATTCGAGGTGAGAACTTTGGCTTTAGGTACCAAGCCCTATCTTTTGATTTTTAGGAGTTTTCCCTCACTTGTCTCATGCGTTTGTCTATGGAAGGTTAGTATACCTAACACTGCAAAAAATACAGAGAAGCTTGATTTTCTCTTAAGTTTGGTTGGTAAG
This sequence comes from Rhodomyrtus psidioides, assembly GCA_021437785.1. Lineage (NCBI taxonomy): Eukaryota > Viridiplantae > Streptophyta > Magnoliopsida > Myrtales > Myrtaceae > Rhodomyrtus > Rhodomyrtus psidioides. The sequence continues at coordinate 10,705,929 of JAILYB010000003.1, read as the reverse complement.
ACTTTTCTATCCCTCGAACTTGTTACAGCTCTTAATCATTATATTCATTGCATAATTCCGGTGATTGGATTAAATGCCATTTTGAGGATAGATGTGTGTGTTTTCCTCCCAATGTTCTTGATGGAAGATGAAGATGGTGTCATCCCATTACGAGCGCCAAGTGGACAAGAAGAGCCTAAGTATTAAGATCACATTCCTTTGTTTTATTTTTCATTTCTAGCCTTCTTGTATAGGATTTATTTTGCTGAGATCCTCTCTATCTGATCCCTTAGATTGACTGTATTAGGCATCTATTTGTGTTTATATACATTCAGATTGAAATTTGTTGTATTTCTATTGACTTGTCATTGGAATGTGATAGTGTCATTTCTTCTAATCACTCGAATACTCCAAAATCAATTTTATAATTCCTTTGGATGAAATTGAAATTGGAAGTCTTATACAACCTTTTGGCCGTATAGGGCAATACAATCCCAATTTCGCCAGAAGGAACTATAAACTTGAATTGGTTCATGCATGTTTTGCATCATTGGTAATCCACAATAATTGATCAAGAGTATTCGTGTTTTTCAAATTTAATGAAAAGATAGATATCCAAATTACTCTCGTTCTTAGCAAACAGCTTTAATTTGGATACCGTATCTTCAATTGAATTTAAAACACATCGTAATTGTGTACTTTTGAACATTCCATTGATTTTCTTGGAATTGATCAAAGGCGATTATCGTGAATTACATTTCTTTCAATGATATGCTTTCCTTTGAGAAATATTGATAAAAGCTTTTACACAAGGCCAAAACCCTTGTAAAAGCTCTTATCCCTATTAATCACAAGTAAGCATAAAATTGAAAGGATTTATGCTTTATTTTTCAAATTCTTTCTTCTGATTCTGCCTTTTCATTTGAAACAGGTTAAAAACAAGTAGAGAAGAGAAGTCTTTTTGTGGATAATTGCGGTGGGAGGTTCCTTTATCCGATCATAAGCAAGATTAAAAAATCAAGATGTACACGCTCGAATCATCAATGTCAAAGCGCATCTTGCCTAGGTTGAGAGTGGTCAGGTGTTCGAGAAAGTCAGCCATACAGAAGTTGAGACACACACATTAGAGCTTTCATTCATTTCGCTCAATCGAGGGACCTTAAAAGCAGATCATACAAATCATCGGGGTGGAAACATAAAACCGCAATGAGCCCTAATTAGCATCACAAAGGAACCTAGTTGGCCCTCCATATTATTGATGCTTTGCTTATACTCACCACCTCGAGACTCGAGATCTGCAAGCTTAAGAAGAAGGCGTTTACATTCCCATTTAAGATCGGCAACCTTGGTCCCGTGATCTTCGGCGGCTATTTCCAGGTCCCGAACTAGTCCTCTCCCATGGGCTATATCCGCGGTAATGCTGTCAAGCCTTTCTTCCTGCCACTCACATTGAAACTTCAACACGACATTACGACGGTCGTGCTCATAGGTGGTCAGGGATAAGGCCAAGCGCTCCACCAAATTTCCCCTCTCGCGAAGCAACATCGAGACTCGCTTGTTGGCGAACTCAACAGCCTTTCTGTGACTATCGGCCACAAGGTTGGCCAACACCAAGCAGTTGGACCGATCCTCATAGCGAGCTCGCAAAACGTGAGCCACGGTAGCTTTTCGATGAGCGACACGGTAAGTCTCTAAAAAGTTTATAAAGAGGGTTGGGAAGATTCTATATTCCCTCTCTAAATTAGTGCCCTCGATGGAGGTGGTGTCTATTTCCACGAGCAAAATGCGGATTTCATCTTCAGTTTCTGGGTGATCGGCTATATGAGCATAGCCTCGACCGAGGAGGTTATAGAGTTTTTCCCACTGGGCCAAAATTTCGGCCGAGAAAGCGCGAATAGGAGAGGAGGTCATTTTCGTTGGAGTGAGGGAGAAGAAGATGAGTGTGGTAGAGTGATTAAAATACGAAAAGACAATTATGTAAGAGTGTTAATCTTCTCTGCATTAACTCCTCCTTTTATAGCAACTCGAGAATGAAGAAAGGCATAGCAATAATGCTCGTGGAGCCAAGTTAATTGGGTAAAGCAATGGTGGCTCTTTCGGTGAACCATCAGACCTATCCCAGTCCGCGATTTCAGGCTTGATAAACCTAAAAAAGTTGTAAAAAGATATGTCGGTGTCACCATATTAAAATTGAACGGGAGTTAAGCGCAACTATCGAAAAAAGTTGCGAAAGGATTTGGCGGTCCCATCATATTAAAAAACTGAGCGGGAGGCGAGCGTAGTTCCACCTTTTTGAAAATAAGTGGGAGACAGACATGGATATCGAGAAAAGGAAATCGATTTGGTGTCCCTCCACGTTGAAAAGAAGAAAGAAGACGACAAAGCGGGAAATACGAAATCTTGGGAGCAACGCTTGCCTGATGATCTTCATCCATGTTTAAAGAACGTTTCATGGGCATACAGAACCACTCAAAAGAAAATTTAGAGAGAGTGAGCATACATGAGAGAGTAGAGAACCCTGAGCGAGCAAAAATTGATCGAACATTTTTCGATCCAACATGTTTGAGGGTTACCATCAGTTGCTAGAGGCGACTGATCCAAAAATCTCAGAAAATGAACTACTGAGAGATCTCGAAGATTCTAGGATGGCGTCTGGTACCAGAACCACAGAACCCAACCCTTTCGGCAACGAAGTTCAGGATCTCAGCAGCGACGACAACAGCAGCAGCGATGGTCAATCCCGGAAAAGGAAACGTCGCCAGTGCCACACTCAGAATGAAATCCAAGAGCTTGAAGCTTTCTTTAGTGAATGCCCTCTCCCGAACATGAAACAAAGAAATGAATTGGGCCAGAAGCTAGGGATGAAACCTTTGAGGGTCAAGTTTTGGTTTCAAAATAAGCGAGCCAAATTGAGGGCTCAACACAGACGTCAAGAACTTGCGATTCTAAAGGAGGAAAACGAAAAGCTTCGAGCGGAGAACATGAGGTATAAGAAAGCTCCCAGCACTATCGCTTGCCTTAATTGCGGTGGCTCTATCACTCTCGGCGAAATGTTCCTTGATAAGCCTTATATGAGGATTGAAAATGCTCATTCACCACCCCACTCCCTCGAACCATCTTCGATACAATCGGATTTTGTTGGAGATATGCATGAACAAATCAATTCTACGAAGTCAATACCGATGCCTTCTAAAGGATGTGATATGCGTCACCATGATTGGAGTTTCCTTAACGATGAGCTTACTATCACGACCGACCAATCCAAAGCTGATGAATTCCCTCCACAACAATTTCCGGCTCGATCAAATCCTACTGGAAATAGGCCAGAGAGCAATAGCCAAGTTGTCAACACTGTTCCGGGTCGCAAGAAGACGAGGGTCAATTGGTCCCCCGAGCTTCATCTCAAGTTCCTTAGTGCGGTTCAGCAACTAGGGATCAACTCAGCATATCCAACGCGCATACTTGAGATCATGAACATACCAGGACTCACTAAAGATGGAGTCGCGAGTCACCTCAAGAGCTACAGAAGGGCGCTAAGACAGCGCCACACAGCACTGAACCTGAAAGAACTCAACTTGTGCCTAAACACTAGGCATGGCTATAACTACAATGCCCCTGAAGTAAGAAATACCCTGCCGAATCTAGGCACCGACCAAGCTGGTAGCAGCACCATTGACTACTTGGGCGCTAATCAGAATATTCCCCTGAATCATCTCAGCACCCCTCAAGAGTATATGCCACAAGTGCAGCAGGTACGAACTCCTTGGTTTGAGCAGCAACTTTTCGCTAGTGCTCTTCCTATCCCCGATCAACATATTGCGCCTAGTGTTCAAAGATCTGCCCGGCTTGGGCATATGATTTCGGAAGATCAAGCGGGCGGATGCTCTGAGGATTTTTGTTTCTTCCATTCCCAAATGGAAGGTGCTTTTGATAGTGAACCGATCAATCATCCTCTTATAATCTCGAGCAACGACGAAGGTTCTAGCTCGAAGAATCAGATCGCTCACAACAGAAACAGGAATCCTTCAACGCCAAGCGATGATGGTCAACCCGAATATCAGTTGCTCGAAGAATCAAAAGATTTCCTTGATGAGGAGCTCCATATCTGGATCGATCAGTTTAAAACTGATGGACTTATGAAGTTATGATCCAAAATGACGATTATATGTCTGATTCATGGTGTAACTGGCTGATCACCGAGAATCCTCAAGGGAACTAGGCACATGTGACTGGATGTATCATTAATCTTTCTGTCATAAAGTCTTCCATGCAAGATAATCTTCCTTAATGCCTAGAGTTAATCTGGGGCAGCGATCAGTACTACCTGCGAGCATCATCATGCTTGAGTGCGACAATCCCTTGTTAGATTAGAGTCGAGGCGAATCAATTGAACGCCACGAAGAAAAACATTTAAAGGCTTCACATAGGAAAATGCGAGCAAAAGCCCGAGCGAGCTCAAAGACGGTTAGCTCTGTATCGTTCTAAGGGACCTTTAGTCGTTATGAACTCTAAATTGAGCTTGTTTCATTCTCGATGGGGGTCGCTAACTGCTTCAAGAATTTTATAAAAAAAAAACGAACCAGTTAGGGACGCCAATAGTGCTGTGTCCTGGTAGTCAGTGAAATGGAAGTGGTACGAAACGTCAGGAGTTCGATCTCGGGATTGAAAAATCATTTTATCAGTTGGTCTATCACCCGATGAAGTTCAAAGAGATTCGACGCAGATGACTATAGAACTTGGGGCAATTCGAAAATCATCGATTCATTTTCATCAAGTGGCGAAGTTGGTATTGTAAAATGTGAAGCATGCAAATGACAAATCCGAAGCAGAAGGAGATGAATCATGATTCGCTTATCCAAGGTCGGGATTTCAACCTTCGACTAAAGCCAAATCTAGGATGAGTTTTTGATGTTGCCCACTCGACAAAACCCATCTCCACTGAAAATGGGGGCAAACCATTTCTACATCCGGAAAGCATGTCGAAGCCGAAGACATCAAATTCATCGTTTAATCCGTGGGGCAAGTCCTTGAAGCGATAGTTATCATCCGCAGAGCGTAATGGAATCCATCCTTTCAATGTAAAACGCATTTGGCCGCGGAGCCACCCATTTGGTAAAAAGAACGTATCGTTCCTAAATGATTTTCAATCAGATGCGGGGATAATGTTCTCTCATTTTCCTCTCAGGTGATGAACAGAGACGAGGCACCCAAGAAGCCATGCATTCAAATAACATAACAGTGCATGAAACACGCCCAAAAAGATGAATGAATCTCCTCCGACGTAAATCCTCGAGGTGGATTCGTTGCCCAACCAGACGAAGAAATCATGGCCACAAGCTTGAGGGCCGGCTTCTACAATCTGCACATTGGCATGCAGAATGGAATTCAAATCAAGAGTAAAGTAGTATCGTCCCAATTTGTTTTGAATTTGGAAACCCAAAATAATGCTTAATATTTATCCTTGGCAGGAGCTCGCCATCAGGGCAGACATGTAAGTTTCATTTTTCTCCAAAAACCAAGAAGTCGAAAGAACTTTAGAACACCTAACAATCTTGTGTTACTATGTGAAGTGCAGATTTTCACAACCCTTGTACACTCGTTGGAGCATATGACCAAGGGTAAGATGTATCGTTCCAATTTTTGTAAATTTTTAGAATATACGATGACATATCCCTTTTATATTTCCAGGATCTCCAGCCTCGATGGGCAGGTAAGTATCCCTTTTCCCAATTCATTGGAGATTAAAAACTTTCAGAATTAATTCGATTCTCACATCTAAAAAGACATAGAATTCTTACTTCATTGACATTCATGTTTTAAAACATGAGATTGTCTGAACATGAATTACACATGTATGGTGCATCACAAAATCCCTTTGAAGGATAAATCTTGATGAAATGAAATGAATTTTTCCAACAAGAGTCGTTTGAACTGTTCAAAAGGGTATTTTCTCATAAGAGAAGCGAGCCTAATCCAAACACGTCCCATACACACTTGAGAGATGAGGAGATTGGAAATCATAGCGAAACCTTAACCTATGGATATAAGGGTCATTCGCAACGATTACATAGATCTAGATGACAGAGGCATTTATTTCTTCATTCCAAACACTACATATGCCCATTGAGAACCCCATTGAACGGCGATTTTCATTCTCAACCCTGTCAAGAACCACCCCACATTGGGGCAAATGAAGGTTAGTCCAACAGTATCAGAAAGTAAACGGTTTGAAATTTTCTTGCTCGGACTAACATAAATCTTTGTGTGTTGTTTATATGATAATCCAAGTGTCATAGGATGACGAGAATAATTCATTTCTCTATCCTACACACTGTTATCCTTTGCACGACCAAGTTGAGCCAGCAAATTCATTTCATCAACCTATTGGTGATCATTGCATATTCCAAAGCAAAGGCAACATCACTTTAGGAATGGAAGCGTGCCAAAGTTTAAGTTGCATATCTAGCATGATTGCCGAAAATCCAAGCTCCAAAAGAAAAGAAAAACACGGGATTAAAAAGAGGGGGAAAAGAAAAATCCCTAGACATCAAGAAAAAGCAAAGTGCCTGGTAAAAAGCAAGGCTGATGTCTATTCAAAATATCCCCAGTAAAGTCTAGATATACGATGAAAAGACCCTGCAAAAGAGTCAGATCAAGATGACTACTCTCCAAATGATGTCGTGCTCAAATTGCAAACACACAAACAGACGGTCTCTTAATGTAACAAGAGACGCTTTTAAACATCCTTGTGCGCTCTAAAAGAGGAGTGTACACTTCAAGAAATGGAGATGTTCTTCGAAGGACATGTGGCAAATTTGCAATGATCACCAATGCCAAACCCTTCACAATTTCTGGGCAAAAAATAAGCCTTTTTCGGTCCCCAATCCTTCCAATGTTACAACCCCGAAGCAGTCTTATCTGACTAAGACACTTGGGTTAATGTATAACTTAGCTCAAAGAAGTACGAGTAAGACTATTTCTTTCTCATTTTACAGGGTTCTTGACTTGTAAACCCGAAGCAGATAGTGAAAAATTTCGTTCAACGGCCTTGACTCAAAAGTGAGTCCCCCTTGGAAACCGATATCCAAGCCTAACACTACGGTCCCGTGAAAGACCTCCTGATCGGTCGAAATGTATGCGTTGCGAATGATCCTGAAACCCAGGCACAGGTCGGTAGGAAATTGAGCACTTTCCCTATTAAAGATCATTATCACAGAGCAGTGAGGAGCCTTCTTGGATGAGAAATACTCCAATGGATGTTTTGAGCAAACTCTTTTTGAAATTTTCAAATTGTTTGATCTAGAGTTTCCGTGCAAGGAATTTATGATCACATCTGTATATGGTAGGAATGTTTTGGATAACCTCCAGCAATCAAAATGCACATTTCATGACTAAAACTTAAGTTGTAGAATTTTGTCAGTTAGACAATTATTGTCTTCCCAAAGATTACTAATATCTTCTTGGCGAGGAAAATTTTTTCAGGTCTAAGCTTTCTGCAGGACTTTTGGCCGCCCCAAAGACTGGGTGCGTCATCCTTAGGTGAAGCCTTTTAGTAGGCAAATCTTTTCTAAGACCGATCCACAGAATGATCGAGTCTCCGACTAGCCCCAAAGAGCGGGTACGTCATCCTTTGATTCATATCAATTTGGAATCTCATAAATGGTAGAAACCGCCTGAAGGGTCAACTCAATGGTAGAAACCGCCTGAAGGGTCAATCAATGGTAGAAACCGCCTGAAGGGTCAACACAATGGTAGAAACCGCCTGAAGGGTCAATGTATGGTAGAAACCGCCTGAAGGGTCAACCAATGGTAGAAACCGCCTGAAGGGTCAAAACAATGGTAAAAACCGCATGAAGGGTCAATGTATGGTAGAAACCGCCTTAAGGGTCAACCAATGGTAGAAACCGCATGAAGGGTCAATGAATGGTAGAAACCGCCTGAAGGGTCAAAGGACTGGTAGAGACCGCCTGAAGGATCAACCCAATGGTCCGATCCACCATACGGATCAAAACCTTGATGAATCCCGAACGCGGGAGGATTCGTTTTCCCTAATAAGCCTTACATTAGGCAAGCCATTTCTAGTTTAGTCCACCACACGGATCAAAACCCTTGGCAAATTCCCAAATGTGGGATGCGTCTTCCTTAGGTTCCTATCAGTTAGGAATCCCATTATGGTTTGACCTACCATACAGGTCAGAGCTTAACATCCCCAGGACACTCCGATGACAAGTCCTTAGGAATCTACTTGAACCCATCAGACACAGAAAATGCCGCAAGCATTTGACAGGTAAGGGGCAGGGAAGTCTATCTACTCCTTAACTTTCTTACATCATATCAGGGAATTGAACGAGCACATCTCTTTTTAAGGAAAAGCACACATTGATGGACATGAAAATTGGATGTCATGATTTCTTTTCTTTTCCCAGTCGAGTCGATCGGAACACAGGTGTCACCTTGTCTTTGAGAGAAATCTCTGACGAAATTCCTCTCAAAGAGGGGCAGCTGTTGACACCTGATTTTTGATCAGTCTTTCATAGTTTATTTTTTAAAAATTCATAAAAAATCTATAAAAAGTTAAAAAAATTAAAAAATCATCTTTGGTAGCCTTGAACAAGCTAAAGGAACCATTTTTGATAAAAAAAAAATAATTTGTCATATTTTTTAATATTTTTCAAAAATAGAAAAATACATGAAAAATGAAGAAAAATAGCGTTCGATGTCGTAAAAATATAGAAAAATAGTCAATATTTTTATTTTAATTTCCTTTTCATTTTGAACTCATAAATAGTCAAAATTCAAGTTCAATTGCATGTATTTCTTCACGACGCATAGAGTTGAATTTGGCAAAAAAATGTCATTCGAGTATTTTAATTTGTAAATTTCTACATATTTTTTAGTCTTGACGTCCAATTAGATCGACCACCATCTACAATAAATTCCCCTTGCTGAATATTTTCGTTTTTGTTTCACATGATTTCATGATGTAAAACGCCGAGTGGATCCCTAAATATAATCGGGTCGGCATGAGCTCGATAGCTCGTCCAAGACCAAATCAGGGCACGGCGAACCCCATGTGAGTACTCTCGAACTCCTTCGATGCTTCCTAATGCTTTTCTTAGGTTAGATCGTGTGTAGAATGGCTAGGACAGCTAAATCATTCTTGAGCTGTGATTGATAAATAGGGCCTTACTATGAATGTCATGTGATTTATTTGCATATCTAGATTCCTTGAGTTGCGCATTTTATTACTGATTGTGATTGCTATGATAATCACTCCTATCTGCATGAATTTTTAGATTTAGGGTTCATACCTTACTCATCCGAATGAATCTCAGGTTAGAAAATTCAGTCAACTTAGGTACCGAAAGGGCGTCAACTCTGACAGTTGGTGTAACTAAGTCCCCGAAACCATTTCTCTGGTTCTCGCAGAATTGAATAGAAACTCCCAACTATTCGATTGGGTGGTCCAATCACACTCTAAAAAAAATGATTGGTGGCGACTCCATGGCATGCACACTTAGCACATGTCACTAGACCACACTGAAAGTCGATCACGCATACCTCCGTTGCGATTTGGGTAATGGGCCTTGGGAGAGGCCCGCGTCCGACCAGACAGGACGGCCCATTAGCCCTCGAGAGCCCGACAACCTCAAGAGGGTCGCGACAGTCATCTATCAACTATAAGAATTATTCTTGCTTTGGCGTCTATTGAACACTTTGTAGTGCATCAAATGGATGCAAAAACAGTTTTCCTAAATGGAGAGTTAAATGAGGAAATTTACATGGAACAACTGGAAGGTTATGTCATGAAAGGCCTTGAGGACAAAGTTTGTAAATCGAACAAATCTTTGTATGGTCTTAAACAAGCACCTAAGATGTGACATCTTAAGTTTGACAAAGTGGTAAAGAGTTATGGCTTCCAGTCTAGTTACTCAGATAAATGCCTTTACCATCGTTCTATGTCAAATAAGATAGTCATCATTTGCTTGTATGTTGATGACATGTTAATTCTTGGCTCCGATCATTCTGTAGTGAGTGACGTGAAAGCTACTTTAGCTAAAGAATTTGACATGAAAGATCTTGAGATTGCTAATACCATTCTTGGTATGAAAGTAAGCTTTGAAAGGCAAGTCGTCTCCCTTAGCCATGCTCATTATATTGAACAGCTACTTTCTACCTGGGGATACAGTGAGTGTAAACCGATTGAGACACCATGTGATTATAATAAAAGACTGAGTCCCAATGAAGGGACCAGCGTGGATCAGTTCAAGTACTCGAAACTGATTGGTAGTCTCATGTATGCTATGAGTTGCACTAGACCTGACATAGCTTTTACAATTGGCATGCTGAGTCGTTTCACTAGTAATCCTAGTAAAGAGCATTGGGATGCCATCAGTAGGCTAATGAGATACCTTAAAGGTACTAAAGATTATGCTCTATGTTACTCTGATTTTCCTCCAACTGTGGATGGATATTCTGATGCCTCATGGTGCTCAGAGATTGGAAATAGTAAGTCAACAAGTGGATATGTATTCACGTTGGGTGGAGCTGCTATTGCTTGGAAATCCAAAAGACAGACTTGTATTGCATTGTTGTCTATGGAATCAGAACTTTTTGCTTTAGCTTCAGCCGGCGAAGAGGCAGAGTGGATAAAGAATCTGATTATGGATATTCCTTTGACTCGGCTAAAGATTAATTCCTTAAGCCTGTTCTGTGATAATCAAGCAGCTGTCCAAGTCGTCAAAAATGCTCTCTTTAATTCAAAGAGAAGACATGTGAGACTGAGACATGTGTTGTTGAATTATCTGAGAGAACAAGGAGTTATCACCTTGATCGATGTGAGATCGAAGGATAACTTGGCCGATGCTCTCACAAAAGGTCTGCCTAAAGATCAATTATTTAAAACAGTGGGGGAAATGGGGTTAAAGACTGTGTAGACAAGTCTTAATTACCATTTACTTACCTTCTAGTTGTGTGTTTTGAATTATCGAATCTTCTTTTGTTGGCCAAAATGATAAGCACAGTTTATGTGTTTCATCGATGTTCATGGTTGCTGATAAATTTGAAAAGGGTGAGTTGTCTCTTTCCAAACTTGATGAAGATGACTTTAACCTAATTCAAAGGTTCTATTTGGGAAGCTTGTGTCATTCCAAACTTGATGATACAATCCAACTAGGTTGGACTATCCTTTTGGTTAAATGATCTCATTCCAAATTTGATGCTAGATTATTTGACTTTAAGGAATTAGTAATTGTGACATTCCAAATTGAAACATAGAAATAGTTGTTTGCATAAGAAGCTTGTTGATCTTGTTCTTAATTGAAACATGATATTACGTGACTAGGTTATTGTAAGTGAGTTGACTATTGGTCGTGTTCTTTGAAACTAGACAATGGTTATTCTCTTATAAATAAACTTAAGTTGATGGCTCTTTGTAAATTAAACTGTTTAGGCCTTGTTCATGATTTGTGAAACTGGCTTGATGCTTATGAACATGATATTATGATGCTTTATGACATTAATATATGTTCTTCTCTGCCTGATATTATAATGCTAAGTTCTTTTAGTAGAACTAGACACTTTTAGTAGACTATTCAAATGATTGAATTCATGATAATATGAAATTCATATTTGACATTCTACAGGGAATGGCAGAGATGGAGGAGAGCTTAATAAGCAGGATCTTGATCAGGATGACCTACTTGGTGAATGAATATTTATTATTTAGAGCGTGTGGGACTTGACAGTTCACCTGCTATTGCCCATTTTGATGGAGTCCATTTACTTGAGACTTACGTTTTGATATCTCTATTTTGTGAACATGATTATGTTAGTTTCTTATATTTGGAAGGCCTTGGACTATTTTGAATGGCCTACTTATACTTGACTATTATGCATATGTTGATTGTGAACAGATTCATAGTAAGGATGATTCACTTATTTTGATTGCAAATGATGATTGAGTTTAATATTTTACTATTAAAACTATTATATCGATCCGAGTTGATTATCTTGGACAGAATGTGGATGATTCATATTTGTTTGAACATTACACTGACAACCGTATTTGATTGTGCTGTATGGTAAACATAGGAGGAGATTGTTTGATATATTATTAATATAATCCAGATAATATGTTCACATACAAGCCCAATAGGTAAAAGCATGGTTATTTGGGTCCAAATGGGCTGGAGCCCAAGAGCTTGCACATAACTCTAGGGTTTCCTACGCTGGAGGTAACACTGTTGAGCGTTCCAAACTAGACGTCTCTTGGTGTAATACTTCAAGCAGTCAAAACCTTTTCTACTTACTCAAACCCTAACCTCCAACAACCATTACCAATCCTCCATTTGAATTGTAGCATAAAATCCATACGGAGCTCGAGAATTTTCTTCCATGCCCAAGAACAAATGGTTGGTGTCGTGACAACCCAGAATTTTCTTGGAAAAAGACATTCTTTGATATGTTATAAAACTAAAAAGTCTCTTCTTCATATTTAATCATAACACCTTATTTATTTTTTGTCCCTCCTATCTCAGAAGTTCACTCTCTTATAAACTTTCTTATTAATTTCATTAGCCTAAAATATATATCGTCTCTTTATTTACTATACCACGGGATTTATCTTTGTTTCCTTATTATGTCGGCAAGATAACTTTTATAGGAGCATGTAAGCCGCAAAAGGAATATAAATACACTAAAAACATTATGCACAATGAGGTATCTTGATAATATTTTTGTAGTCCATACAAAGATTATATTAATGCTTGGCAGTAAAAAATAACTTAAAAATTTATCCTAAAATTTGATGGACACCATAAAAAAGATGCACATTTCTTGAAAATTTCTCTTTCCTACAAAACATTTTTTTATGCAAGTAATACCCAATAATTAAAAAGCATAGTATATTTAATAAACATGAAAAATCTACAATAAGGAATAATTATGGTACGTAGATCTCATATAGATATAAACAAACTTAAAAAAGGAAAGCAAATGAGTTTGAGACTACCAATTTAAATTGCAACTGAATGATAATAGGCATTTTTATCTTTTTGGTGAAAATTAAGTGGATTTAGTCATATAGAGTAGTGCTGAGTATAATAGACCAACCGAACGGGGAACCGCTTAGACCAGACTGAATCGACCGGCTGGGTCCGGTTCTCGAAGGCTCGTGTCCGATTCTCGGTTCCATAAAATTTAAACTGATTATTGTTGGTCTAGTTCTTGGTTCTAGGGGAAACCCGAACCTAAAATGCTTAGTATGACTTCCGTGTTAATGACAACGCGATGCAATTAATGAGAGGTGTTTCGGTGAATATGTCGTTAACAAGAAAAATTTAGTGACAAAACATTAAAAAAATACGACCGGTCCAATGATTGGACTGTTGGGTCGGTCTAATCCAGTTTCTGGTCCTTGAGATTGGGAACTGGTCCTCTCGATTGAGTTCCCGATTTCAGGGTGGGATTGGACCGGACCGAAAATCGATTATCCCTTATATAGAGGGTAGAAATAGCGCCATCCATAAATTTTCATCTAAGAAAGTAATTATCAATATGTGTAAAATTACCGAATTCAGAACTTTTCTAAAAGAAGCAACTTTTCCATAAGGAAAGAAATTACGAGAAGATGTGAGATACTTTGTTAGGAAGGTTATTTTTTTTTTTTTTACAGTTAAATCCAAACCTGTGCTTCTGTCCATCCAAATAAGTCAAGTCATTCCATGTAAAATGTCATCATTTATTAAGAAAAATAGCCATAACTACGATTGAACATGGACATCTTGACCTGGGAAAATCTAGGGTTCTTGAGCATGATCCACTTCATCTTTATCAATTTTGTGCCACATTAGTCATGCAATCAGAACATGTGGATACATCGAATTGGGTGGGCAGGGTACGAACTACAAAATGTGCATGTTCCAGGACAAGACAGATATACCATGCTCACCCTGAAGCCTGAGCACCTTAACCCGATCCTAACACGACTCAGGAAGTAGTCATCATCACGTCAATATGCCTTCAATGTCTGTTTCCCGAAGTTGGAATGGGGCATCTTCCAGGTTCCATCAAAAACCTAATGGACAGGCTGGTGGACCTACCCACTGGAACTTGGAGACGAGAGACCCATTTTCGCATCGGAAAAGCTCTTTCCCTGCGCCGGATGTCCGTGAGCCCGCTCGATCTCGGCCCTTCGAAGCTGCGGCTCCCACGCGGGTCTCGCGTGATCGATCGGCTTGAGATTTAGGCGCGATCGTGAACGACCGGCGCAGACAAGAGCAGCTCTCTCTATCTCATCTAGGGCAATCTATCTGTGGGCCGCGGTTCTCCTTTATCTTCATTAGGGTTCGGCATCGGGTAGGAAGGAGGCCCCCTTGCTCACATTCAATTGTCTGGTGATCATAACTCTCATGAGTAACATCAAGTGGCGTCCTTGGTTTCTCAAAATCTTTCATTCGTTGTCCCCATTTGAAATCCGGTGCGTATTCTGCAATAAATTCAAGCAAAACAATCATTAAGAGGACATTTTTTTTTTTGGGTCTAAAACTCTTATGCCTCCCTTGACTTTGATGTGTTTGTAAGTCAAAGACTGATTTTTATGGAGAAAATTACTAAAGAAATCTTAAATATATTACACTTTTGCCAGTTCAGTTCAAGACCTTTCAATTTGACCAATTTTGTCATAAACATTTTGACTATTTGCCAATTCAATCTCAAACCTTTCAGTTATGTTAATTTAGCCATAAAATTTTTAACAATTTGACAGTTTAGTCTTAAACCTTTTGAAGATTTGCCAATTTAACCATTTCGGCCAATTTTGGCCATAAATTATTGCAACACCAGTCGCCCTACATGGAACAGATGACACTGATGTGGACCTTTATTATCTTATTCTTATTTTCTTTATTTTTTTTTTCCTATCCTTAGGCCGGCAAAGCCACTGACCAACATGTCCTTGCCGAACACAAGTGAGGGCATCATCCCTCACCCAAATCCAATATAGGGCTGCGATGCCCTCGCTGGCTAATAGGTAAGTTGATTGCATGAGCCGAGTGAGTCACACGAGGTGCGAGGGGCACAAAATAAAATAGAGAAAATTACCATTAAAATCTAAACCTATCGCACATTGTCCAAAAAATAACAAAAATTAATTAAAAATATTAAATTTTTTGATTTTTTTTTATAAAGTTGTGTCCCAAGTAATTTTTGGCCAATATTAAATTGACAAATTATTGAGAGATTTAGGACTTAATTGACATAATGAAATATTTAGGACTATATTAACACAAATGTATCTCGGTTATGATTTATTTGGTAATTTTTCTCGAATAAATACTCAACCACACATCAATTATGAAAAGAGGGTCATCGTTTGGGTTGTCTTTTTGACAATTTGGCGACGTAAATCTGACATGATCCTCATAGATGACGCTATTTTTTTTTTTTTTTGGAGCGTAAGGAATGTTCTTACGGATCCCGATTCTAGGTGAAGTTTCGCAAGATTGACAATGGGATGGGCGGCAATGAGCAGTGAAAGAAGTGAAAATTCAAAATATAAAAAGGCATCCTTAATATGGTGAAAAGTGATGTTTGGAATCTGGAGAGCATTTTTGGGTGCGTTTGGGAACCGCTTTCTCGAAGCACCTTGGACAAATGCAAGTATCATTTAGTAATTTTTTTTGGAGAGTTTTGAGGATATGTAACTACATTTCTATTTAACTCAAGGCAGGCCCAAATGTACTCTGGGCTTTGAACATTTCCGCAATGCTAATATATTTTTTTCCTTCCAATTTTACCCTCATTAAACTTTCAGAATTATAGAAATGCCTCGCCTTACGTGACGTTACGAGCTATCCTCAATCACGTGACTTAGGGTCGCTTGAGGTCATGCGACTCCAGGCTAGGTTGGCCGGTAACTAAATCTGGCGGCGCCGATTGGCCAGTGGCCGATTTGGCTCATGGCAGCTTGAGTTTGGTCGGCAAAAGGATTGAGATTTTTTATTTAAAAAAAAAAGCTGACAAAAGTCCTTTACATGAGTGTAATTTTTTTTTCCAAATGGCATTAAAGTTAAAGTAGCTTCCTAATGCATTTTTTAATTACACTTTACCTAGTAATATTTACATTTTGAAAAGAACACTTCACCTAAAGTTCGTTTTCCCCAAAAGCGTTGCCAAAGGCTCCCTTTGTGAGTGGGAGACGTCAACCTTGAGGGTGTGCTTGTATCACGAATATTCATGATTAAATAATATTTTTTGAAAAATAATCGCTTATATTGCTTATAAAAATGAATAAGTAAAATACATTTTCATCACACACAAAAATAGTTAATCATAAACTGTTGTCCATAATAAAAATATTTTTCGTCCATTAATTTTCTAAGCGATATAACTAATTATATTTCGGTTTTTTTTTCAAATTTTGAATTTTTCATGGAATAAATGCACTCAATACATTTTTTCTGCGTTCATCATACCCAAAAAAAAAAAAAAGAGAGAGAAACGCATAAGGTCTCCAAAAAAGAAAAAACTACCTGCAAAAAATTCGCTTGTTCAAAACCCTAATGCACGGTGGTGGTCAGGCCATCTCTCTTTTTCATCATTCTTGGCTCTGATAGTGGCTGTTAGGAAATAATTTACCAAATGCAATCATGAAGCATCTGCAGTACAAAAGCAAAACCAAAGTAAAAGTGGACTTTGATCTTTAAATCCCACAGTAAAAAAAAAAAACCAGAATAAAAGGAGGGGGAGGGTCCATTCATTTACCACACTTAACCTCGGTTAGAGATGCTTGTGGCATTTGTACTGTGTTCTTGTCTGTTGCATGTGGTCACCTATATTGTACTATAGCCACCAGCTCCGGGTCAGGCCGATCCCAAACTTTGGTTCGCCAATATAGCCATGGTTGTCGCGACGGTCGCTGTAGCAAAGATCGGTGGAGACATCCGAAGGATCCAACCGTGAAGATATCGATTGATAACGCACGTTTGATCGCCCAAAAACTCCAAATGCATGCTAGTCCAAGGCTTGCGTCCCGCCTAAACTTCTTTTAACTTAGTTTTACAGAAAATAACTACCCTGAAATTATTATTTTTTTGAAAAACCCCAACTAGTACATCCGTGATAAATTTACCCAAAATTATTTTTTTTACCATAAACCCCAAACTGATACACTTGTGACAAATTTACCCAAAACTGTTACAACTGTGATAATTTACCCTCTATTAATTTTCGTTAAATTTTACCATCAAATTGCTGAGTTGGATGACACGTGACAATTGTTGGGTGTACACGTTACCATGTGTTTGCTATCAATTTAAAATTTTTCATGGTATTAACTCAATTTAACGGAAACAAACAAAAGGTAAATTTATCATATGTGTACCAGTTTAGTAGTTTGGGGTAAATTTATTACAGCTGTACTAGTTTAGGATTTTTTTTGGTAAAAAAAAATAGTTTGAGGTAAATTTGTCACAAATGTATCATTTTAGTATGGGGTAACTTTGTCATAAGTGTGCCAATTTGGGGTTTTCATGATATTAACCCTAAAAATTAACCAGTCAAGGAAAGCATTTTCGATTGATAAAAAAAAAAGCACCTTTAAAATTGGGAAAAATAAATTACTCTTTTTGAAAAGAGAAAATCATTTTCCCTCCTCTTTTCTCTTTGGACTCCTTCACCTTCATTTCCTTTCAATTATTTTTTATTTTTCCTTTTTCTTTCTTCCTCTATCGGTGGCAGGCCACAGGCGAGGGACAAGCTCGCCTAAGACCAGAAAGCTCCGCGAGCTCAAGCCTCATCGACCTTGGGCGATCTTGTCCATTAGCTATGGCCGATCACCAAATGTCATTGTGGCCAACGACCAACAGAAGAAGAAGGAAAAGGAAAAAAAAATAAAAAAATGATTTTCTTGAATAATTTTCTCCAACTAGATTTTTTATACCAAACAACAAAAAATATTTTCCTATTCATTTTCACGTTTTAACCAAAATGTCATGAAATTTTGTTAACTTTCTATAAAATATTTTCTACAAATGTCGCATTTTTTGCGAAACAAATGGAGCATTTTATCTTCATTTTTATAACATGGTCTCTAAATGCAAGGTTCATAGGAGACGTAGTGAGTAATATATAAGGCTGCCGCCAGATGATTGACATATGTATAATTTGAATACATAACTAAGACGACAGTTTTGATGGACCTAGCTAAACCTAGTAGTAACTAAGAACGTTTCTAAGGTGTTGTGACCTATTGCACGATAAATTACCGGTGGCGGCGACTGGCCACAATTGATGAACGAGCTTGCCCAAGGCCAGTAGGCCTAGTGAGCTCAAGCCTCCTCAACCAGCTATGGCTATTTGCCGACTATCACTGTGGTCAACGACTAACAACGAAAGAAGAAAAAGAGAAAAAAAAAAAGAAACGAAAAATTAAAAAAATCGATGTTTTTATGAATAATTTTCTCCAAGTAAAATTTTCATACCAAACGACAGAAAAATATTTTCCTGTTTATTTTCAGATTTTAACCAAAATATCGAAAAGTTTTGTCAACTTTCTAGAAATGCCTAATTATTTTCGGAGCAAATAGAACCTCATATCTTCATTTTTACACCATAGAGTCTCTAAATGCGAGGTTCATAAGAGATGTAGCGAGTAATACATAAGGCTACCGCCAGATGATTGGCATGCGAATAATTTGACTACATAACTAAGATGGTAGTGATTTTATCAATTCGTTTGGTTTAACGGACCTCGTACTAACTAAGAATGTTTCTAAAGTGTAAAATTGCAATGTCAAGTGTTTAGATAACTTAAAAAAATCAAAATTTTCCTGTCAATCATTTCATTTTGGACGAGGACCCCACAACTTGAATAAGTTAAATCTTTCCTAATTTTCCTTTTTTCTTTTTGGAAAATAACTGTCACGAACTAGACAGAAAATTTTCCAGACAAAGAACATACTTTCCTTTCACATCGTTGAATGCTGCTACTGCCAGTGTCGAAGTCACTGTTCAGTTCTATCTCGTTTACAGTGTCTGGATCAAAGGAAAATCTCTTTTGCCTTGGAGAACAAATGCTCAATTATTAGGAAATTCTCAGCCGGACTGGGCACCCAGTCGTAAGGCACTGAATCTGTTGAGTCTTTTTCAAATTGCACGAGAGCTTTCAGATAATCCAAGACAGGAACAGTGCTCTCAAGAACGCCACCCATTACTTCACAGCCTGTGAAATCTTCCAAGGAAGGCGACAATTCAAGATGGCCCCGAGCATCCCCATGTGGGTCTCTCCCTTTTTCTTGCCATGATCTTCTGTTCCACTGGTACTTGCTCTTGTTCTCGGTTCTGCTTCTTCTGTCTGCTTTGGGTTGCTGCTCGGAGAGAGTCGCTTCAGCTGACACAGAGAGCTCCGGCAAGTTCTTTCCCGGGTTCCAAACCATGTGGGATTCTGAAAATGAGTCCGCCGGTGGGAGAGATTACGGAAATGGCGGGCTCAGCTCCGACAAACAAGGGGTTAAGACAGAAGGGTTCGAGCTCAGAGATCAGTCATGGTGAGTGCAGACGCCGTCTCCTCTGTTTCTCGTTTCTTTGCCTTTTCTTCTCTTTTCCCTTTCCCAAGTCTGAGCAAAAAGTGAGGTTTTCCGCTTGAAAGCGAATGGATTTGGTAGTGATGAGCTCTGAATTTGATGGGAAAAGAAGGGTTTTTTTCTTCTTCTTTTTAATCCTTTCTGTGGTGGTAGAAATAGTTTCGGATCAGGGAAAAACAACAGAGAACCTGGTGAAAGTGAGCTTGCTTCATGATGTAATTGATGGGCTAACGGCAATTTTTTTTTTTTTTGGGCAAATGCACACAGGCATGTTGCAACTGACATCCCAAGTGACCTTCTTGTTCATGTTGGAGAAGTTAATTTCCACTTACACAAGGTAGAACCATTCGAATCACTTCATCTTCTTCAGATTCAGAGGAAGGTTTAAGCATAAGTTAAACCAAAATATTATAAAAAATTTTGACATAGCTTTCCATATCTTGTTAAAGTATCCCCTGCTCTCTAGGAGTGGGAAGTTCAACAGGCTCATATATGAATCGCGTGACCCCGACTTGAGCAAGGTGGTTTTGGATGATCTTCCCGGTGGGCATGAAGCTTTCGAGCTGGCCGCAAAGTTCTGCTATGGGATTGCCGTCGATCTGACGGCAGCCAATATTTCCGGCCTGCGCTGCGCGGCTGAGTACTTGGAGATGACCGAGGACTTGGAGGAAGGCAATCTTATATTCAAAACTGAAGCCTTTCTGAGCTACGTAGTCTTATCTTCGTGGCGAGACTCGATATTAGTGCTTAAAAGCTGTGAGAAGCTCTCGCCATGGGCGGAGAATCTCCAGATTGTACGGAGATGCAGTGAATCAATAGCTTGGAAGGCCTGTGCGAACCTGAAAGGGATAAGATGGGCTTACACAGGGAAGCCGCCGAAAGTCTCGAGCCCGAAATGGAACGAGATGAAGGAGTCGAGCCCGAGCAGGGCTCACCAGGCTCCTCCTGATTGGTGGTTCGAAGATGTCTCGATTCTGAGGATTGATCATTTTGTGAGGGTCGTCACTGCTATCAAAGTAAAAGGCATGAGGTTCGAATTGATCGGCGCGGCGATTATGCAGTACGCCACAAAGTGGCTTCCAGGTTTGATAAGAGATGGAACAGGAGCAGGAGATGAAGGAAGCAACAGTGGGAACAGCAATAGCAGCAGTGGAAGCAGTAGTTGGAAAGGCGGGCTCCACATGGTCGTGGCCGGGACTAAGGATGAGCCTTCAATGGTTCAGTCCAAAGACCAGAGGATGATAATAGAGAGCCTTATCAGTATAATTCCTCCGCAGAAGGACAGCGTCACGTGTAGCTTCCTTCTTCGGCTTTTGCGAATGGCAAACATGTTGAAAGTGGCTCCTGCATTAGTAACCGAGTTAGAGAAACGGGTCGGCATGCAATTCGAGCAGGCGACCTTGGCCGATCTTCTTATTCCTTCGTACAATAGGAGTGAGACTTCGTACGATGTTGATCTAGTTCAGAGGCTGCTGGAGCATTTTCTTGTTCAGGAACAGATGGAAGGTTCGAGCCCGAGCAGGCAGTCGTTTCCGGAGAAGCACGGCTACGATGGTGCTCAACGAGTTAATGGGCAAAATGCGAAGATGAGAGTGGCGAGACTAGTCGACAGTTATCTCACTGAGGTGTCCAGAGACAGAAACCTCTCATTGACAAAGTTTCAAGTGCTGGCTGAGGCATTGCCTGAATCTGCAAGGACTTGTGATGATGGACTTTACCGAGCAATCGACTCGTACCTTAAGGTAATTAACTCTTGGCTCTAGGTCTCTTGAATTACCTTTTCAGTTCTACCCGCTAGACAATCTCAATGCTAGTACTGGTAAAGCAATTAGCGGAAACTTTGTGATTGCATTACAATTAGATTTGTCTGAATGGCGATGCTTGTAATCTCTTGAGGATACACTTAAACCTAACATCTTGATTTTGCAACAGTAATTGTTCAGATATACTCATCTTCATGTAATGTACACTGGGGATATCTGCATAAATTTTGACAGGGGATGCTTTTTGTCAACAATGGATTATTTGTTTATCACTCTGAAAATTAGTATTGGAGGGAAACAAACAAAATCATTCTTGATTCCATACCAAACCGAAAATGTTGCCTCGCAATTTCGTTCTTCATTCTACACCAAACTAAATTTTTTGACTTTTGAGCCGTAATTATTATGATGTAATCGTCCGGCGATCCGTTCGAACATAATATCGTTTCAGAACCTATATTTCGTTGTAACCACCGACTTTCTTTCAGTAAGGATATCATGAATCTGATATCTTGTGAGTGACGGGAAATTTTACCTCATGAATCTGATTTGATGGAAAATTTGACATCTTCCGCCGTTAGATTGATATTAGCATATTGACAGGCACATCCGACGCTCACCGAGCACGAGAGGAAGCGGCTGTGCCGGATCATGGATTGCCAGAAGCTCTCGATCGACGCGTGCATGCACGCTGCGCAGAACGAGCGGCTCCCCTTGAGAGTGGTCGTCCAAGTCCTCTTCTCGGAGCAAGTTAAGATAAGCAACGCGCTCGCCAGCAGCTCACTCAAGGAAACCGGAGGCGACGCGCAATACCAGCCGATGGTCCCGAACCGAAAGACCCTCCTGGAAGGGACCCCGCAGTCATTCCAGGAAGGTTGGGCGGCCGCGAAGAAGGACATAAACACCCTCAAGTTCGAGCTGGAGAGCATGAAGGCCAAGTACGTCGAGCTGCAGAATGACATGGAGGTTCTGCAGAGGCAGTTCGACAAGGCGGCGAAGCCGAAGAACGGGTCGGCTTGGAGCAGCGGGTGGAAGAAGCTGAGCAAGCTGACCAAGATGAGCAACTTGGAGAGCCAGGACAGTGGGCCTCAGGTGCCAGGTGCAGATCAAACCAGGAAGACTCCTAGGAGGTGGAGAAACTCAATTTCCTGAGGGCATTTGGGGGAACAAAAATGAAATGATGAAAAAAAAAAAAAGAACCAGTTTTCCTGGAAGTAAAATACTTTTTTGTTCTTCCCAATTTGGTTTCTGTTAATTCATTTTGGTAGGTGTTACAAGAACTTGGTGAAACGTAACTGGACCCCCCCCCCCCCCCCCCCCCCCCCCCCCCCCAAAAAAAAAAAAAAAAAAAAAATCTCCTCAGAGTGAGCTTTCCGCTGTTTTGATTGTTCTTTTATGTGAAATTGCACATTTATATTCTTTTTATATGTATCCGATCTCTCTCCGCCTATCAATTTAAAATTAGACATTTTATAATGGGATCAGAGATTCAGAGTGTTTCGCTCAGTCTATTTCGTGTGAGCAACCTTTTCTTAATTCGGCTTGCACATGAAAAATGGTGTTAAAGGATCTCACCTATTTTATTTACGGGTTAAGCTTTTGAATTGGACGTTCTGTTGTTCTTTATTCAGTTAGATGAATCGCGTTTTTCGGATCAGCTTTGTGGAACTCAAAAATGTCATTGTCAGCGGATGATTTTGTTTTTCTAGAATAAATTTAGGACCGCTTAATCAGTATTTTTTTTAACTACATTCTTTTTGAGGTGAAATATGTGATCTTGGAGTCCTTTGAAGTCTTGTCGTTGGCGATTCTTTGATGATTTCTTGAAGTTCAAACATTTCTTTCTCTTCCTTTCATTGGGGGCAAATGGGAAGGTTGAGAAGTTGGAAAAGGTGTTTCATTCCGAAGAATTAAAGCCCACTGCATTCCGATTCGGATTACTCACTGAGACGTAAGTACCCTTCGGATTGCATGAAATTACAACACTGCCACTCGTGAGTCGTGTTTGATTCGGATTGCTGAATCATTATAGTTAATACTATGAAAAATTCTAAACTATACATCTGTGAAAAATTTACCCCAAATTGATTTTTTTATCATAAAAATTCCAAACTCGTATAACATGTGATAAATTTATTCAAAATAAATTTTTTATCACAAAAACCCCAAAACTGATATACATGCGATAAATTTATCCCAAACTAATTTTTTTGACCATAAAAAATCCTAAACTGGTACACCGTGGCAAGTTTTACCTTTGTTAGTTTTCGTTAAATTAGGCTAATACCACGAAAAATCCTAAATTGATACAGCTGTGATAAACAAAGGGTAAAAACTCCAAATTGGTATGCCCGTCTACTGTCACGTGTTATCTAACTGAGCAAGAAGTAAAATTTACGGAAAACTAACGGAGGGTAACTTTATCACATGTGCACCAGTTTGAAGTTTTTAGTAGTCAAAATATTAATTTGGGTAAATTTTAAACATGCATATGAATTTGAAGTTTTTTGTGGTATTAACCTTAATGACTAATGAATAAACCCTTTCTTGCTCGGTAGGTTTGATTGGCTTAGAGGAAAAGCTCAAAGTGAACCCCTTTTTGTTTCCGGGTCAAAATTCAAAGGATTATTCAAATTTTCCAAAATTATGAAAAGAATTTATATATGAATTTACAAGTCAATCGAAGCTCCCTTTCGATGGGTCCAAGCCTTTGTTTTGTTTTTCACCGAAAGAATTAGAAGTGATTTTCACCTCGAAATGAGGTTGAAAGTAATGTTTTTCCCCCAAAAAGAAAGAGAAAATGTTCCAATTGCCCATCAATTCATTCTCTTCCTACAAAACATTTATATGCATAGTACCTGATTCAACGGTTGGGTTACGTTAAGTTAAAATACATCCAACATCCAACACTAGCTTGTTGTCGGCTCGAGATTGCCTTAATGGGATCTGATTCTTGCGATCGTCGGTTCGTGGCTGTAGCCCGTCCCAAATGGATCCGGATCGTCTGCCCTGGGATCCAGGCCATCCGTTTTTAAATGGACGGCCCAGATCTTCTATTTTTAGGGGGTAATTTTTTGGGTTTTTAGTTTTTAGTAATAATCTGGCCATCCATTCATGACACGGATGGCCCGGATTCAAAGGGTAGGACCTGCCATTTCCTTAGAATGGCAGACGATCCCTTCACATCCCGAATTGTGTTTCTCATCGGCAGGCGAGGTGTGGGTCCCATTCCCGTCGAAATACTATTTTGGCCAGCATTTAAAAAAAAAGAATGGTTGGAAATCGGAGTGGTCTTGCTTTTTAGACTTTCCCCAAGACACCTCCCTCCCTCCCTCCCGATGTGTGACCGTTAATCTCGTTACCCGATCCAACGGCGGGCCTGCCTATAAATTTGAATCGCCACCAACTTCTTCTCCATTTGTCCCGCGCTGTTGCAAACGAGCAAGAGAAATTTTTCTCCTTCCCATCCTCCTGGGCAACAGGAGCTCTGGATCTTTTCCCCCCACCTTTCGAGGCTTCCGTTGGCCCCTCCCGTGGCCTCCTTGTGGATTGTTCGCTGGAGCTGATCATCTACGGTGAGTCGATTTCTCTGCAATTCTCCGTGTCTCTGTACGCGCTCGGATCGAGCTACAGTCTATGATTCGTCGCTATTGATTGAGTAACGAGATGACCCGTGATCTGCACTCCATTTTTTTTTCTTTTCTTGTTTGTGCTGTAATGGGGTTTTGCTCTGCGGAGAGGAACTATGCGTAAATGAATTCAAAACGTCAATTTTGTGCCGAAATTCGGGATCCCGGCAGCGCTTGTCTTCAAATGTGCCGTTGCAATCGGCTTTTGAGGGGGTGGCAAGGCTTGCCAGTTATGCGCCAGGGATTGCCGATTCGGTTAGTACATACATGATGGGTTATGTTATTTGGATGCCGGGTAACTTGTCGAGTTCGAGTTTCGCCGCGCCCGGATCCAGGTCTTGAGCTCAATAGGGTTTATATGCGTGTTAATTTCTCATCCATCGTTCTCGTGGCATTGGTTTGTTCTTTTCCATTACAGTCGATTCAGAAGGATAGGTTAAGATGATTGAAGGGGAGTTGATTTTAACCTAGAAAGAGAGGTCCTTTAGATCCATGACAGAATTCCATTTTTGGTCATCGAAGCTTTTTCTCAGCTGAAACTAGTAGATTTTATGGGGCACCATTAACTCAAGTGGGGTTGTTTTGAAAAAATTGCTAGATCTACGATGGTTGCCATTGAGCATCCGATGGACAGCAAAGACTTTCTAGCTACGGAAACGAAGAAGATATTGCATGCATTGGCGTCTGAGTGGGAAGATGTAGTCGATTCGACTGCATTACAGGTGATTCCCCTTAAGGGGGCGATGACGAATGAAGTCTTCCAAATAAACTGGCCGACCACGGAAGATCACGTCTCGAGGAAGGTCTTGGTCCGGATTTACGGGGAGGGTGTGGGGGTGTTCTTCGACAGGGATAACGAGATTCGGACATTCGAGTCCATGTCCAAGAATGGGCAAGGGCCTCGTCTTCTGGGGAGATTCTCTAATGGGAGAGTGGAAGAGTTCATTCACGCACGGGTACTCCTACTATCTTTGGTGCACACATGAACTCAAATTTCTCACTAAATGATGAACAAATCACGATGCATGAAGAGACTCGAAATGGGGTTGATGTGGCTAGCGTTAGCATTAGGTCTTTCAGTTATAACGTGATGAGGAATGTTGATTAGATTAACAGAGGAGTTCCTTTGATAAGGATCACCGATTTACGAGTTTTATGCCTGCAATTGTATGCCATTTTTTTTCCTGCTTTTCGCAAAGTAAAATGACAGGAGGGTGAGTGCAGAGTCATTTCTGTTGTTATCGTATCTGTCACCTGAAATTGATGGCTAGCTAAGTTAATCTGATCGTGTGGGATGATGCAGACACTTTCGGCTTCTGATCTAAGGAGCCTTGACATTTCTGCTTGTATAGCAACGAAAATGAGAGAGTTTCATGAGCTTGATATGCCGGGTTCGAAGAGTGTTGTTCTCTGGGATAGACTAAGGTATTGATTTTGTTTCTTCCTAGTCATTATTCCTACTTTTCGGGGGAACGAGCAAATGTAACAGTGCTACATGTATTGCCGATGTTACATTTTTCTTGAATAAGTAGCACCAGCAGTAATTCTACACAAATATGAGTAAGATTGTTTATTTCTTTGCCAATTTTCCAGAAAGTGGCTTCGGACGGCCAAGCGTATGGCTACTCCACAAGAAGCCCAGGTTGTTCACTTGAATGCCATCAAAAACGAAATTCTTCTCTTGCAAAGCGAACTTGCAGGGGATCAACATATCGGATTTTGCCACAATGATCTACAGTACGGTAACATAATGATGCACGAAGATACTAAAGCGATAACCATCATCGTATGATCCTTCAAAAGTCAATTACGTTGTTTTGCTCCTTTTTTTTTTTTTTAACTAGTACATGCAGGTTGCGAGTGCAAACTTTGAAGTTTGATTTAATGAGGGTGCTCAGCATTGAATATACCCATATCATGCACCTAGGGAGTGCTCTACAGATTGTTCCAACTCTTCATACCTAGAAATACCCCCTGAGGATTTTGTTACTTCAGAGTAGTAGAGATGGCAATCTCAGAAAGTTCTTACTGCATTTCTTGTAGAAAACTCCTTTGGTGGTGCAGAAACCAGAAAGGCACAAGGAGACACAGTGTTAA
The DNA here is from genome assembly GCA_021437785.1 of Rhodomyrtus psidioides. Lineage (NCBI taxonomy): Eukaryota > Viridiplantae > Streptophyta > Magnoliopsida > Myrtales > Myrtaceae > Rhodomyrtus > Rhodomyrtus psidioides. Next base: position 10,678,878 of record JAILYB010000003.1, on the reverse strand, counting down.
GATTTACTGGTCGAGATAGAAGTTGAAGATCGTGAGATGTGTCGTAAATGAAAATACTGTAGTTAGAAGGGAGAAAAACAGAAAGTTGCTCTGTCCAATCTCAAGTACAATGTCCTCTGCAAAGGTCCCATCCAAAGTTGAATTTCTTTACGAGGTTTCGATGTATACTTTGCTGACGACATTCACTTACTCTTTCTTTGGATGGTAGAGTTTTGTGTCTGCCCCTTCGTACATATACTTCTTTCAGCAGATGTTCATGTATCGAAATTGCCTTGTGATGATCTCTGATTTCACCATTGTGGGACACGAATTTGCATTTTTCATCTTCTTCATTTTGTTGCACTGCCAGTGATAATGTCGCCATGGACTTGATTCGTGAAGCTTAAGAATAGTCATACTAATTACATATTCATCTCCTATAAGTAGCTATAGACTTGATTCTACTAATATACTAGATCATTGTGGGTGCTGTTCTCGTGTAATCTATCTATTCCGGGTTTACGGCCCAGACTTATTAAAGAAAACTTGCGCAAATTGTGTAGAGAAAGATTATTGTCTATTCCACTCTTCATGTTCTTTTCCTCTCCATAGAAGATTGCCCTTGTCTATGTAATTGTTAAAATTTCCTTGGTTATGCTTTCTACATCTTCTTATTATGGTAGCTTGACAGATGAAGAGGTCAGTTAGGGCTAATGTTTCTCAAATTCTATCTTTTCGACCTCATCAGGACTATGAATATTCCAGTTACAATCCAATTGCTTTTGATATCGCAAATCATTTCTGTGAGATGGCTGCCGACTATCATACTAAGACTCCACATGTTCTGGACTATGGAAAATATCCAAGTGCGCAATTATTTTACCATGTTGTTTTGATTGTTTCCACTTCCTCCTTGCTTTTATCTACCTCTGAGTAGCAAATACTAATGATTTGCTTTAACGTTGTGATTTCAACAGGTTTAGAGGAGCGTAGAAGATTTGTGCAGACTTATTTGAATGCTTCAGGTACAGTTGCATTTTCTTGTATGTGTGAAGAATTATAAGATACAAATCGCACGGGGTCTGTTTTGTCGCTCTAGTTTACTTTTGGTCAGTCCATTTTCACCGGCCAACTTACTATGATAAACATCAACATCACCTTTATCCCAAACTAGTTGGGGTCGGCAGTCGATGAACCCAAAAATAAATAAAATAGAAGCAAGACTGACTGAGAAAAAGGAAATAATTCTATAAAAATAAATAAATAAAAATATTAATGGGAAAAAAGACAAAAAAAGACAGTCAGGAACATATGAATGCTGCCCCTTTACAATGCTAATAGCTTTCTTCCACTCCGTTCTAAGACAAACTGTATGCCAATCTATTTCTTACATCATTAAATCTTGTTTTACTACTTTCCCCTAAGAAAGATTCGGCTGACCTATTCCTTTCTTCATGTCATGTTCTCGATGACACACTTCTGTCCTTATCGGACCATTTGGGGATCTTCGAAAAATATGCCCAAGCCATCTCAATATATGCTTTCTCATTTTTCCGCCACCGGTACTTCTCTAACTTTTCGTCAAATATCTTCATTTCTTATCTTATCCATCATCCACCTTAACATCCCCATCTCCGCTACTCCCATTTTATGCTCATGTTGTCTTTGTGCTGGCCAACATTCAGCTCCTTATAGCATTGTAGGCCTTACTGCGGTTCTATAAATTTTCCTTTTAGCCTAAGAGGGATTTTGCGATCACATATAAATCCTGATGCACTGCGTTATTTCATCCAACCTGCTCTGATTCTACGGCTTACATCCTCATCAATCTCTCCCCCCTTTTGCAATATTGATTCTATGGCCAACTTACTATGATGTGCATAGGAAAATTGCCACAAAACACAGCTCTCTCGCTAGGAATCTATCGGTTAAAAATGGTAGCCATAACCAAAATTTTGAATTGGTTGCTTGAGACAGCTTTTAGCGACCAAAATATTTCCTCACCGGAAAGACACAGAAAATCTACTGATAGTTTCTGGCAACCAAGAAACTGCCTCTTGCGACCAAGGGTCAAAGAAGTTTAGTGTCCAACACATTGACAAAATATGTTTCTCCATGTGATTTGCACTTCTCATTGGAATAATCATTGAGACCTTTGACAGTGAAATTCAGAACTGCAAGAAAGACATTTAAGCCTCATTCACAGTCAACTTTTCTAATTTCTATGCATGCTTAAATGGAATGTCAAACCTCTGTGCAGGTGATGCACCTGCGGATGTTGAGGTAGAGCAGCTGCTCCAAGATGTTGAGAAGTATACTTTGGCAAGTCATCTATTCTGGGGACTTTGGGGAATAATATCAGTATGTACTTATACCCATATGCTTTGTTTCTTGCTATTGCAAAGTCAACATTTTACTCTATATTGTACTATGAAGTTGCTCTCTCTTTTGCACGGCCGTTCCAGGTAGAAATTTTGTACTGCCCTCTAGAAATTTATACTACATATGCTGGCGCATAAAGTTGCATAGCATCTCACACTGCTGTTGTTTGATTAGTACAATGTCAAAGAGAGGGTTTATGTTTGTACCATTTTCATTTTAGAACGGAAAACAGCTTATAGGTAACTGAAAGCTTCAATCATGTCATTGATCTTGGCCCTTTTTTCTATTCGGCTTTCAGGAGCACGTGAATGAAATCGACTTTGAATATATGGAATATTCAAAACAGCGGTTCGAAAGATATTGGTCAACGAGGCCAATGCTATTGAGTTCACATGAAACTCCTCGCTTTGACCGTGTGTCAACACCTAAATGTGTGCCTTGGTCCTGCATTTTCTAACTTGGTCAAAGCATTGTCCAGATGTGAAGCAAAGCACAATGTTATTGTTCTCCTTTATATAGGAAATGGTTAGACGAGCAGTGTGCCAGCGACTTGAATGTCCAAGGTCCTAAATTTCTAGATTACTATTGACTGTTGGTCTAGATGAGATAGTATAACTTGTGAGTGTACTATCTTGATCATTGTATAGTTATGTTGTTGCCATCCCTCCATTATTTCCAGTATCTGAACTTTCTTGTTTCCTTCAATTAGAGGATCGAGGTCATCTCTATTAACTGGCGACACGCATTTCGTCGAGAAAGGAATAATATAGTGCCGGGTACATGTCTCATTTCAACGCTCTCCCAAGCAAATTGCCAAACTAAAATATGTTAGCCAAGCGTTGGCTTAGAAGATGATTATAGTAAAAAATTGAAGCGTGCCCTTGATTAGAGAGTCTAGGTCGCCCTCTTTGAGTATCTCGAATCGATGGAAATGGTTCATTGAGAAAGAAGAAAGTCAATGATGAATGGGGAGGAAGCTTGATTTTCGATGTTAATTTTATGCTTACAGTGACCCTTAATAAAGACAGTAGTAAGAGAAGACAAATAAGGATCGGTTAGGAATGGAAAACCTATGTTTCTGATGCCGTATCTCCTTGGTCTTTGCCCTGCTTCCTGTCTTCCTTTGTTCAAATCTTACCGGAGATGTTCCTTCAACTTCCCCGTCACCTTCATGTCCCGAACCTCTGTAGGTTGAGCCGATCTGTCACTTCTGGACCTGATTGTAATGCGTGCAGCGATAAAATCCGTGGTTCCACGTACCCATCCTGCTGCGAGGAAGTACATAATTCTTCACATTTCACTGCAAAAACAATTGTTGGTCGAGTGGTTATGTTCTCTGATGATTTCGACAAAAGAGAATTCAGCCTGGAACCTTCTATAAAAGGCCTATCACCGTGATAAAGGCGCTTTCTACCTCGACCCAGACTGTATGATATCGACTCTCTCTTGAACAACAGATAGAGGTCCCTGATTTGTCCGCCCATGAAACATCCATTAACATCCTTCCATGCAGAGAAAATGTGGTGTTGGGATTTGCCGCAAGGCAAGCGATGGGAAGTTATCGCACAATTCTTCAATCTCTTGTCATAGTAAGAAGCAAAACATCAGCTCACGGTCTAGCGTTGAATTTAAGTGTTGCACATTGGGTGATCCTAGTGCTGAACTTGTTTGGCTCCGTTGGCTTTCAGAAATCACCTGCTACTATCCGGTGCGGGCACCAAATTCGCCGTTTAGATCACGAGAAGTGCAGCTTTTCGTGAACGGGCTAAACTTATTGAGAACGATCATCACTTTACTTGACAGCATCTTCTTTTACTGATCAAACAGTGGATGATCTAAGGAAGGCTCCTCGTCTTGCTCAATTTTTCTAGTTGCTTGTCCAAACTCCAGTTGGTTTCCTTGGGACCACCTTAAGTTTGAGGGATGTGAAAATACTGTCAGAATACTCCAAAATTGCAATTAAATTGTAATTTTTGCTATTCCTAAAATAACTAGTTTCCTTGTTAGATTAGATTACTCCATCTCCTGCAGATATTGTTCGGGTGTAAAATACTGGAGTAATACAATAACCATTTTCTTATATTTGTCTCGAACTATCAAAAACCAACGATGCAATATTTAATGTGCTTTCTGTTTCTCAGAAAGATAAATCCAACATTTGAGATGAGAGTGTTCTTTTCCTTCCAACTTGGCCGCTTCGAATCAACGTCCCTGGCAATGTCAGTTTCTGTCGTTGTATCACTACATGTTCCTTAATCCATACATTATGTAACTTCCTTAATCATTTGTGTGCGCTTGTCAACGACTGAATAGGACTGGTTCGCCATCTCAATCGCAAGTATCAAATCACTCGACTGTTAAACGGAATCACTGCTCCAAATCCATCGTTTTGTCAGCTTGCATGCTTTAAACAATACTTATCGATGTCGTGCACCAACACAAAATCAAGATTTGTTTGTTCTTTATACCCAACAGGGTTTAATGACATTGTGTAGTAGTTGAGATTTTGTCATCCTCAATTATAAGATAGTATTAAATTTTCTCCCTCATCCACTGATGAAGCTGATGGCGTCATTGTTAGAGAAGAGTTCTGTTTCTTCTGCATGCTCTCTGAATCTGCTATGAGCAATTCGTTTGAGGCTGGACTTTACTGCAGGCAAAAATCCAACTTAATCTTGGCAAAATCGCAGAAGCCTGACCAACCAAATCTTACAAAACCAAGACATGATCTCGACAAGTTCAACGAACATAACATTGTTTTTCACTTGCAATTAAATTCACAAAAAGCGCAGTTGAACAGTTACTTTGCTCGGACAAACATTCAAATTTAAAGGACAGTGGGTGAAGAAGATCCAAGAGACTGATATGCTACACAAGAGAAAGTTCTCAGGTTCTTGCAGATGAAGGAGATGGAGGAGAAGATGTGGTCGAATTCGTCCTCGGGATCCCAGGAATCTTCGGGATGAAAGGATATGGAGGCCATGTCACATGCGGGAGTTTCAGAAGTGCAGGCAATGTAGGCATCGGATAGGATGGCTGCGGCGACGGCATTGTGTGTTCATACGATGCTGGCGGTGTATAAGGCGATGGTGCTACTGATGGTGAATCAAATTCTCCTTCGAAGGCATCGGTGGTAAAGTTGGTGCTTGTGCGGGGGAGGTTGGTGGTGGCGGGGAAGTTATCTTTGGCGGTAAAGGTGATGGTTTAGGTGCAGGTGAATTGCATACAGGTGGCAATTGCTTTGACACTGGTGGAGATGGTGCTGCCGGTATCGGTGCCGGTAAAGCAGAACTTGGCGGGCTCGGTGACAATGGTGACAATTTCGGGGCTGGCTGGTGAGAAGTAGGTGGTGATGATGATTTAGGAGTTGGTGGACTAGGAGGAGATGTTATGGACTTCGATGGTGGTGATAGTGGTTGCTTAGGCGTTGGTGGATCGAAGATGGGCGAGCTAGGTGGTGATGGTGGTGATTCAGGAGATGGTAAATGGGATCCCGGTGGAGTTTGGGTCGAAGGTGGTGGCTGTAACGGGGTTGATTTAGGAGGTGAGCTAGGACGTAGCGATTTGTGTGGCGATGGTGGTGATTTTGGCAATGGTGAAGTGGTTTGAGGTGGTGGTGAGCTTGATTTTGATGGTGGCGAATGTGATGAATTGTGCACTGAAAAGTCGGGAGGAGGGGCGTTAGGCGTTGATGGTGCCGGTTTTGGCATTGGAGGGGTGGGATTAGGTGGTGATCGGGTCGGCTTTGATGGCGGTATAGGTGGCGATTTTGGAGACGGCGAATTGGTACGAGGTGGTGGTCGGCTTGATTTTGTTGGTGGCGAATGTGAAGAGTTGTTCGCTGATAAATCAGGGGGAGGTGCAGTAGGCGTTGCAGGTGGTGATCGGATCGATTTTGATGGCGTTGCAGGTGGTAATTTTGGAGAGGGCGAATTGGCTCGAGGTGGTGGTTTGCTTGATTTTGATGGCGGCGAACGTGACGAGTTGTGCGCTGATAAATCAGGAGGAGGTGTAGAAGGCTTTGATGGTGGCGATTTTGGCCTTGGAGGGGTGGGATTAGGTGGTGATTTTGGCGATGGTGGTGAATGAGCAGACTTCGATGGCGGCGGCAGATATTTAGGGGCCGGTGGATTGAGACTAGGAGACTTTGGGGGCAATGGAGAAGATTTCGGAGGTCGGGTTGATTTCAATGGCGCTGATGGGGACTTAGGTGTTGGTGCATTGAAACTCGGGGGTGATAGCACTGATATAGGCGCTGGTGATGGCGAAATGAAACCAGGTGGAGTATGTGAAGACTCCGAGGGTGGCGACGGTGACAATTTTGGGGCTGGCGAATTCAAAGTAGGCGGCGAGCCAGTCAAAGGAGGCAAACGCGGCAACTTAGGCCTAGGCAATGGTGGCACGGCCTTCACTTCTGGCGCCGACAGCAATTCCTGGCCGGCATGGGGAAGAGACCGCGCCTCTGCGGTCGTCACACGGGTTCTCTCAAAGACCAAACTTAGGCACAAAACCAAGAAAATGCAGTAGGAAGATGCCATTAACACTACAGACTGTATGATGATTCCAGCTTGTGATGCCAAATGGAAAGACAGGCGCTTGCGTTATAAGAAGAGCTGGAAGTGTTCAGGCTTTGTGGGTTGGGTTGGAAGGATTGGGTTGGTCAGGATTGTAAATATGGTTTTAATGGCTAGGACAAGGTCTTTATTGGAGGTGGGGATCATGCTGGGCACTTTTTACTATCTTGGTCCTTTTCCTCTGTGTACTTCCTAAAAGATCCTGTAAGTCTCTTCTCTTCCTCACTGCAGCAGTTGTTCTGAGCAGCATCGAGGACTTCTGCTTCAGGACGAACCTACCATCGACCATACCGAAAACAGGACAGGTTCCGAGATAAGACGGCATTACAGCATTCTATTGTATCTTGCATGACAGACTCTGAGACTGTGAGCTTCTAGATATGTGAGTAATGTATCTCGCCCGATGTGTTGAACGCGTTGCATTCTTGGATTAACTCACTAAGGTATGATCCATTTTGGCATGTACCATATCGAGCCTCCCGTTTTGTCCTTTATCGTACGGATGGGCACCTTTTCCGGAGATCACCAATCCTGGTAGCGCTCTCATAATCCTTCTTCTCTTGTTCAATGCATATTTCGATTCATTCCTGCTATCTTTGCAATCCTAGAAGCCTGTACCAGGATCAGCTCCTTATCCGTGTCCTTTCTCGCCCCGAAGACCAATCCTCGCCCTTGTCGGACCGAATTGTTGTGGAATGCAAGTTAAACCGATCTGCACAGTTGAGAGAGAGAGAGAGAGAGAGAGAGAGAGAGAGAGAGAGAGAGAGAGAGAGAGAGAGAGAGTGTATAAGAACAGACACCCCCACGCTGCATACCGACTTTGGCTGCCCATCATAACTTCGAACATTAACTGACATGTCTTGTCCGAAGGATGGTAGCGGTGAAGTGCTAATACTGAACTCCACTTCAATGCCAATGCCAATGCCAATCTGGGCTGCCCATCATAACTTCGAGCATTAACTGACATGTCTTCCGTTGCTCTGCGTGAGCTCGGTTACATGTGCTTGGAAGTTGGAAATTTATCAATAAACCAATGCAGTACTCCCACAGAAGTTTCCACAACATATCTCGAGTACAATATGATCCATATCCTTCTTATGTGTTTGAAATGTTAAGTACAAATGCATCTGTAGCACGGGTTTGAAAACTAGTCTGATATATCATATGCCTTTTGAAATACTGAATGCATTCAATCTAAAGAGAGTTTCTTTTCTTTTTGTTGAAGTGAAGGATGGGAGGGATAGATGAGCAAGCAAAGAAAATTACAGATCATGAGAAAATATTTCCGGCTGTCTTTCGAGAATATGTCCCGGAGGTGAGGACGCCGATAATCTAGAATTATACAATCGCCGTCTGGATGAAGCAATGTAGACGTCTCATAGGAAGATGCACGGCCTCGCTTTTCTTCAAATAGAATGATAAAGCAATATCAAGAAAAGTAAAATTTTTAAGGAAAGTCTCAGAAAATCTCAATATAGATACTCAGTGTTTAGATGACACTGTTTATGACTTTATGTGCAGTGAAGTAGACTATTGAGTAAATTATCCAAAAAGCCCTAAACTTATTGTACGGCAGAATTGTGACATTTTTGTAAGGAGTGAGGGGCTACATTATGCAATATTGTCCGCTTCGAGCCCAATGGCCCTCACAGCTTTAACATGCATTACATAGAGTAGAGAACCCAAAGCCTTGTCAACTAATCCAAAATTCCCCCTTTGGCGACGTGGGACAAGAGACATGTGCTAAACCTCACCCCGCATATGTCCAGGCTTGAGGCACAACCTCTCCTACCATCCCTCCTCCTGCGCATGCCGCCGGGGTGTGGGTCGTCACAATTTTAGTCCTAAACCTTTTTAATGATTTGTCAATTTAGTCCCAAACCTTTCAGTCGTGTCAATTTAGTAACTGAAGTTTTGCTAATTTATCAATTTAGTCCTAAATCTATATTTGTAGAAAGGACTAAAGGACTACATTGATAAATTATCCAGAGGTTTATGACTAAATTGGCAAATCGTTAAAATGTTTAGGACTACATTGTCGCAATCGAAATGATTAGAACCGAATTGATAAATTGTCAAAAAATTTAGGACTACATTGGTAGAATTGAAAGGTTTATGACTGAATTCGCCACTGTACAATAGTTTTAGGACTTTTTGGATAATTATCCCGTAGATTATGTATAGAGAGAAGTCATTTAAATTTTGTTAAGAAAAGTTTGAGAGTAGAATATCTATAATGGTTGATAAAGGCATCAATGTTATATATGTATAATATACTATCTAATGTAGTGACTAATAAAACTAACTTCATGTGAATGAGAAGATATATTTATGGTTATAAATTTAAGTGAAGTTGACTCTAATAGGCAAGAGACAATCTTATATAAGGGAAAAACATGTATATATCTATTGAATAAAGAGAGAATTTGACTTTTTAGCTTGAAATAAAAAGTAAAATTAATTGCCGTATGCATACAATTGTTTTGGTTCAATCCAATACAAGATGTGGTAGAAGCAAATATTAGAGTTAATTTTTACCTAATTAAAGAATGAGGATTGCTTGAATAATGACAAACCAGCTGTGTCAAATTAAAAAAGAAAAAAAATATTGTGTCATATATTCTACTTTTGTGAAATATGAAACATGTTCATCGTATAACAAACGACACATTTGCTCTTGTTGATATTGTTTTCCATAATTTGAATTTCATGATTATGGTCACTGCTATGATTCTAAGAAAATAAAAACCAATTCATGTTAATTAGTTAAATGTGCAAATAACAACACAAGGAGTTTCAGCAAACGTAAATTTCAATACATCTATAATATAAAACCGAGGCAAAGCATGTAAATGACAAGTTTACATAAAGTATCACAAACTGCCATAGGAACGAGTTCCATAATTCATGTCACAAACTGTCATACAAACAATTATATCCGACATATACCATTCCGAGGCATGCTCGGACCATTAGAATAGAAGTACTAAAATTCTCGCATCACCGTGGTTCAAGGACTCGTAGCATCCACGGACATGTCCTTCGGGACGAAAGGCAACGTCAGCTTGGGGAGATCAGGGAAATGAGGCAATTCGGGCACTTCCGGCAACTCCGGCTTCGGTATCATCGGTATTTCAGGCTTTGGCAGCTCCGGAAGTGGTGGCAATTCGACTTTCGGCAGTGATGGCAACTCCGGCTTGGGTAGGGTTGGGATGTCGGGAAGGTGAGGCAATTCGGGCACCTCGGGCAAGGCCGCCTCCAGAATCCGGCGAGCTCCGACCGAGCTCTTGCTTGTCAAGGACAGAGCAAGGACGAACAATGCCAAGAGACACGCGAGCCCGCGGTAGTTCGCCATCGTTAGAATCGACGGACTAGCAAATTGAAGAACTTTCGAACCGGTGAATGTCAAGTGAACAAGCGCGGATGTGTTTGAGCAATGGCTTGATGTGGGGGGGGGGGGGGGGGTGTTCTTAAAGAGGAGGGACGTGGGGATTGGGGGGAGATTGCGAGTATGGTTTGTGTGGTGGGAAAATTACCAAAGCGTTAGCTCAACTTCTGAACCATTCTCGTTTTCTTTTGCTCAACAACAAGATGGAGCAGATGATTCCAAGAAATGATCTTTCTACTACTGGCTTTCTATAAGCTTGTGAATATGAGTGGTGGAGGGATTTCATAGCTAGGCGGCAAAGAGAAAAGAAAGGAAATGAGTTATAAACTGTATGTATAATAGGACGGAGTCCGCGATCTTGGTTAGAGCCGTCAAAATTTGTCACAAACCATATGTTATCCCACATTTATTGAAATGGTTTAAGTATGTGGGGAAAATTGTCAAAAAAATCCTAAACGTTTTACGTTTTTGCCAATTCAGTCCTAAACCTTTTACACTTTTGTCAATTCGGTTCTATTGGCTAGAAATCGCTGACGTGAATGTCAGCCATCCTACATAGTACCGCGCGTGCTGGCGAGGATAATTTGTTATAATATTTTATATTATATATTTTTCAACTATTTTTATTTTTTTATTCGGTTTATTTTTTGTTTTTCCTTTTTTTCCCCCTTTTCTCCTTTATTTTTCCCCTCCAACGTTGGGCTAGGGCCACCCTTGGCAAGGGCAGCCCTCACCCGGTGCTGGCAGGGGTAAAAGAAAGAAAAAAGAAAAAAGGGAAAGGAGAAACATAAAAGAGTAAATAAATAAATAAAAATATATTAAAATACCATAATTTTATTAAAAAATTATCCACGTCAGTACCGACGTGCCACGTAAGACGGCTAGTATCCACATCAATGGTTTCTACCAATAGGATTGAATTGGTGGGTTTATGACTGAATCAACAAATTTGAAAATTTCAGGATTGAATTGGCAAATGTATAAAATGTGTAGGACTTTTTTTTAACAATTTTCTCATCATATATGGGCCACGTTTAAACTCATAATTTGGGTCATTTATGGATTTTGAAAGTAAAGCCAAAAAGATAGGTGTTAGTTGGTCAATTAGTAGCCTACCTTCAACCCAAATTAAACATGGAGTCATCCATATTGTTTTTTGGTCAAAAAGCCACGCATCCTTCAAAGGTGACAATCTAAAGACAAAGTTACTAAATGTGGATCCCAGGTCGGGGGTCGGGTATCAATTGCTGAATTTGTGTTGAACATAAATAAGTCAATTTGAAACAGACTATTTTCGACACGACTTAAACCCGAATTCATCTATAAAGTGGTAAGCATATTCTTTCCCGCTCAATACCGAATTCGAATCCCCGTAATTGCGCATTCTCTCATAATTTCATAAAATCATGTGTATATGGTAATTTCTTGATATGCGTAGGACAAGAAAGCAACCGCTGTTAAGTCTACCACTTTTTGGGCCTCAGTAGGGCCTAATTCCCTTATTGGGCCTTTAGTTGGGCCTGGCCAAGTTGAGGGTAAGGCCACCTACGTCTGGAGGGGCCAAAAGAGGAGTTGGTGGCATCCAAGCCGACTGAAGAGGAGAAGCTAATCGCCTTGCTTTCACCGGAAGTAGCGGACTTGCCGGGGAACATGGTGTTCGGCCAGCCAAGGGAGAAGTCGCTTTTGGAGAAAGTGCAGGGTTCAAGATCCGCGAAATCACGAGGTCAAGAAGGGGAAGACTAAGCGGCATGGGAGATTGAAGAATTGCCAAACCTTCGACAGAACCGGCGATCGAATAGAAGGATTTGAATGGGTAATCGAAGGACAAGGGCATAGATCAGTTGCATGTGGGAGAATGTCGCGGACCGGAGGTTCTCAAGAGGCAATAGGCTGAGGCGGTAGCCAAGATGACCGGGCATGCCTTAATGTTATATACGGGTCTAGGATTTTTCTATCCTATCAAAATCTTATCCCGACTAAAATTTCGAACGATCAAACGCAGCCTAAAAGCATTATATACTTATATTCTTGATAAATCTTGCAATTAATTGATGTGCGCGCTAAATGAAGAGATATACAATTTTTTGTATATCTCCACTCTTTTTCACGCTTAAGGTAGATGTTCATTTACTTTTCTGTTCACGCGGCTGCTCTGTCCCCCTCAAAAAGAGGTCTTAGGGGCGCAATCAATTTAGGAGAAATTTATTTTTGCTCTCTTGATTTGATCTTGACTTGCAATTGAATAGATCTTTGAATATTATCATTCAAATAATATCCTAAAAATGACTACATCTCAATATATATACATGCCCGTTTCCATACTTTAAAAAAAAAAAAGGAGAATCGGTTGTCTCGATAAGCAATTGATTCTTTTTTTGACATATACACTTTGGTACTAGTTCAATTTCAGATTTGTTAAGGGTGTGCATGATAACACTTCTAGAAGTTGATTTCTGTTCCAGAAGTGATTCTGCAAAAGAAATCTGTTTAATAATGCAACTTCTGAAGAAGAAGTCCATTTGGTAAATTTTTGTACTTCTAATAGAATTTTTTTACTTCTGAAACTATTTTTTGCTAAAAATATCACTTCTCGGCTTTAGAATTGCTTCTTCCCTCATCTATCGTGACGACCTCACTCTTTTCTCTGGCTGACCTGATTTGTTCTCTCTTTTTTTTTCTGTTAGAAACGCTCAAAGGTCTCGTCGTCGACACTCCAGAATGCTCTATGTCACTCCAATCATGCCTCCGCCTCCGCCTTCGCCGTTGCCTCCCAATTTGCACGCCTAATGGCCTCAACGACCTGCTGATTTCAATTCGCCCTTGCGAATCCTCTTCTCTCTATCTGTCGTCTTCCGGAGACCCATCGGCAGCCAAGCCCTTTTGAGCCATCTCTGCTTCCGCCGTTGCCTTTCGGAGACCCGTCAGCAGCTGTGATTCGTCTTTTGCATCCGAGAAACTCAAATTCTGATCATACTGTTAGAGATGCGTGCATCCACTTTTTGGCTGATCATAAGTTCCAACACAGGTTCCCCAGTTTTTGTTCCCAACCGAGACAAGAGGCAGAAGAAGGTTTAAAAATTCTGGTGCTTCTCTCAATTGACTAAATGAAATTTGTTTAAAATGAACTCTTTAATGAACACCAACGTTAGAGCATTTTTGGTAGCAATTTCTTTCATGCGACATGACGAACTTTCTTCTTTTTCATTGCGTATGCGACTAGGTTTCAGATGTCCCATGATTGATGATTTGTACAATTGACGGGTGTCCGAGCTTCTTGCACAACCATGCTTTCTATTACATAACATTGCCTTTTGCTGTTCTGTTCGATCTTTTGAGCGGGAATAGGATCATGGACGCGAGACCTTCCGGAAGGATGGCATTAGGTCTGTCATGAGAACTCCTTCTCCTGCGATCTTTTTCACCAGGAGGAATCTGACTGGAGGGAATCCAGATTTTGCGGCAAGCTCTCATGCGTCCACAACATTATTTGGGGGTTGTCTAGATGAAGTTCACAAAGTTGGTCATTTCGCTACACGAAGCTGTAAATATATTTTTTTTTGGGGCGTGAATTAATTCTGGTCACGCTTGCCCTGTTTGCATTCATGTCTGATTTGAGTATGCTTATATTCAACGAGTATCCTGGTCCAAAAAGGCGAGACCTTCGAGGATCATAAAAAGTTCAAATTGCATGGTGATGTTAAGAGCTCTTTTTTTTTTTCCAAACTACGGTACTCCATTCATTCAACTAGAAGCAGAATTACATGAAAAGGCATTTTGAGAATCACAATAAAGTAAATCCCCCAAAGGGTTTAACCATCCAAATAGAAAGAAGCAAGTTTCTCCGATGGGCCTTCGCGATCCAATCAGCTGCACCATTCTCTGTATGCGCGACATTGGTTATCCTCACTGCATCTTTGCCCAGCTAGGCCATAATAGCCCTACATTTCACGAACAGACCTCTAAAAAGCCCATGGACTTTCCTCTGGATCCTGTAGAAGATAAGGGATAGATTTGTTGTCGGTCAAAATATCTACCCTTATCTTCTCTTGTACGGTTACGCTTGGAGACGCCCATGGTGATGTTAACAGTTTGAAGAGAGAAATATGCAATCAAATGTACAAGAAACTATCAAATGGTCAATTACATCCTTGATTTTGTGTTTTGATCCTGAAGGAAATGCTGTGAAGAGAAAATCCACTCATTCAACTTGCCCCACCTTTTTTTAATCCCCCCCCCCCCCCCCCAAAAAAAAAAATTTGCCCCTTTGCCATCCGACTTCAGCGGAGATGGGAGGCCCTGGTGAAGCAAAATGGGCATTTCAACAACATCGAGATCATGGATCCATTAGTTCGTCCGCCGCGTCAAAAGGCATCCGAAGCGACGGCCGATGTGACCATGATGCGCTTCAGAGCCAGCTGGGAGGGGCTCCTCAAGGTGCATTTTTGGAGCGAAACGATTGAACACTTGTTCGAACACTTCTCGAAGAAGGCCGAAGAATCGACCATATTCTTCGCGAACCCTTCTTAAAATCGAAAGGCCGAGACATTTTGAAAGATTTTGGTGGGACCACTTGCCAACTGCTCCAAAAGCTTAAGCTAATAGAAGAAGGCGTGGTTTAATATTTATATATTCCAACACTCCCCCTCACGATTTGTCACGCCCCGACTCTCGAGCCCGCGACATCCCTTGCCAAATCGCCACGAGGTCATAGAGATAGCGTCCCAGGCACACTACCGACCTATCATATACCAGCGCATGCGGAAACGTTTTAATACCCTGACAACAAAATCAAACAGGGATAGAAAAGTAGGCAGTCACAACAGTCATTCAAAAACATACCATTATAAATCATTGGACATACACAGATGAGTCTTAACCCCATTGGGTTGTAGCTGAATAAATAACCCCTTACTTCGGGGTGGCTCACTAGACCTCAAATAGTTCATCGGTCAGATAAGATTAACTCCTCATCTACTCCAAACTTATAAATCCAAAAGCCAAACACCGACGTTCACGAGTCTTCGTCACTTGGGACCTGAAAATGTTATCCCACGACGGGATGAGAATAAATCTCAGTGAATCAAGCCTAAGCTCGGTTAGTAAACTGATTCACCCAAGGCATCCTAACAGAGATATTACAAGATCACATAGGCACGTAAAACAGCCTCACAAACTAACAATATAACCATCATCCACATGCACACTTACCAGCCTTCAGCCATACAAAATGCAATGTTCGACATGACTCAACAGTCAAACCAATCAATCACTCAATCACAGCATTACACCCACTCGTATGCACAGGACATCCACCAAAACAATGCACACACTACAATAATAACTCGAACACAAGCGAGTATGAACTTCCGTCTTCCTATTCCATTCGTCCCATTCCAAACGTCGTAGTCAGGATGCGCTCATACTTACCCATGTACGAAGTTACATTGCATTCAATCCTTTTATTAACGATGATCGTGTCTCCGGCACATGAGAGGATCTACGCGAAAGAGGGCGTGATTCAACTCTCACAAATAACGCGATCTAACACCTCAGTGTGATCCAGCGTTCTACCGGCAAAACCGAGCTACGTTCATTTACTCTCTGCAACGGCTACTACAAGCGGTGTATCCAGTGCGTTTGGCACGGCACCAGCAAGTAGGCATCCTTATACGGGACCTCAGTCCAACCTCCATTGCGACCGGCATCCGACCAACTCTGCATCCGTACTAGTTAACACCGAATCAGAGCTGTCGTGCTTCTGGCAAGTCGTATGGTTCCGTACAAATCATAGAACACGAGCTTGCCAGGAACATCATCGTTTTTCCTCATATGACCATACAATCCACATCCAGCAATCAACCCATTTCATTATCTTTGGTTAAGGCCGGATGCTCACTCAGGCATGTAAAAGTCTTGGCCAAATGCCATTTTCATGCTAAAATATGTCTTTTGACTCCACACCTGGTCATATGCAAATGCAGACTAGCCATTAGTCACCACAACCACACATAGGGCGATTAACCCTCAATCATCAATTGCCAACCAAAGAACATTCACTACACCCAATCAGGCATTTCAGTGAAGCGATTCAATCAACGAAGCCATAACTCAATCCCGAATAATCAAACTCAATCAAATAATATCCAGCTCAATTCATGCCATGTCATTTATTAATCGATTCAATTTAGCACATTGATCGCTCGCTCGTCTCTGGCCTATCGCTCACTCGCGATCACAAAACGGCAATCTATTGCCCAATCAATCAATCAATCAATATTCACCTAGCAATAATTAGCCACAGACAATTCAATCAATTCGGCTAACTTAATCGATCGGCCATTTAACATAATCCCAATTTCTATTTAAACCGGCCCCGATCGTGTACCTAAATTCCACAACCAGCTAATTCTAGGCGCAATTAGCGCCTTAACCAAGGTTTAGGGTCAACTCACATCCAATTAGCTCGCTAGGGTGGTCTCAACGGCGACGGCAGGGACAATGGCGGCGGCTGCGGCCAAAAACCTAAAATCTCGGGAAAGCCTCAGGGGAGTCTCGCGAGGTCACCGGGACGAGTGGCCGGCGGCGGCGAAGCTCCGACGAGCGGGGGCGGCCTGAAAACAGAATCGGGCAGCGGTCAAAAATAGGGTTCCGGGTTGATTTCCGGTGATTCCCGACCCCACAGGCTGGGACGAGGCCGGCAAGGCCGGGGATCTCACCTAGGGATCGAGGGGAGTCTTCGGGACAGGTCGAGCACGGCGGAGGGCGGCTGGAAGTGGCTGAACCGGCGGCGAACAGAACCGGCCCGAGCAAGGGTTCGCGTGGCCGAAAATAGGGGCGGCGGTTCGAGGTGATTCCGCGCCCCACGCGCGGCGGCAAGCTCCACTGAGCTCAGAGAAGATGGAGGGGAGTCCTAGGAGGCCGAAGGAGGTGGCGGTGTACGGCGGGGGCGGTTGAAACGGCGGAATCGAAGAAAATTCCCAAACCGATCAAAAATAGGGCACCGCGAGCTTCGGGGCTGTTCATGGCGGCTTCGACGGTCGATCGGCGGTGGGATGTCTTCGGCTTGGTCGAGGGGAGGTTGAGGGACAAGGCTAGGGTGGTGTGTGGCAGCTGCGGCACCGGAGACGGCCGGAGGAAGTCCCGACGTTCTCGGTTTTGCAAGGGCCGAACAGGGGCTGAGGTTCCCGCGGCGGTTTCTCAGCCGTTCGGCGGCCAATGGTGGTCGTGGCGGGTCAGGACGACGGCGACGAGTGGCTGAGGGTCGTGATGGCTGGCTGGTGGATGGTTGTCGGCCAAAAATCCATCGGAGGAGGAAGGAGGAGGCTCGGTGGGGGGTGTTCCACGAGCAACCGAAGAAGAAGAAGAAAAACAAAGAGAGAGAGAGAGAGAGAGAGAGAGAGAGAGAGAGAGAGAGAGAGAGAGAGTGAGTGAGTGAGAGAGCAGGAGGGAAATGAACGGCTGATGGGAGGTGGAGTGGGGTCCACAAAGAATTTTGTGACTAATTTGTCTCTTATGGAAATATCTAGGGGCAATACGGTCATCTGGTAATTCAGGACTGAAATGAAATTCGGTGTACTGAACGAATGGTAATTTTGGTATTTTCATAGGTTAGGCTCGGTCGGGATTAGGCTCGGGTTGCGAGGATTGAAATCCTAATTCACGGCGACTAAGAACTCGAAACCTAATCTATACCGACTGAACTTCAGAATTCGTCCAAACGTTGTCTCTTCAGTCCTTTCAATCCAATATAATTTATCGAATGAATTTCAATCTTAATCCATTTTATCGAATTCAGGAACTTTACCGAAGTCGGATTTCTAAGGCGTCACAACTCTCCCCCACTTAGGAAATTTCATCCTCGAAATTGAAGTACTGCTACTACCCTTCTAACAAATAAGGATATCTAGCCCACGTAACTTTCTCAATCTCCCTAATAGTTCCTTTAGGTTCACGGTTTTAACTAAACCACCTTGACTAGCAGGACCGTCTTGTTCCAGCATACTCGCTCTTTCCTATTCACGATTCTGACTGGACTTTCCACAAATGATGTCTACCCATCCAATTTAATTTTCTCATAACTCAGCATATGAGTGGAGTCCGATTCGTACTTCCTTGACATTGACACGTGGAAAATGTTACACTTGAGTACGCCTCAGCGGCAACACAAGATAGTACACCAAATTCTCAATTCTTTCCAAAATCTCGAAAGGTCTGACATACCTTGGGCTTAACTTTCCTTTATTGCCAAAACGAGATGTCCCTCTGTTGACACCTGATTTTTGACCATTTATTATTGTGATTTTTATTCTTTAAAATTAATTAAAAATATAAAAAAAAGTCATAAAATCACAAAATCAACTTTGGAAGCCTTGGCCTAGCCTCGGGGACCAATTTTGAACAAAAAATATTTTTTGGTATTTTATAATATTTTTCGAATTTATTTAATTATAAAAATACCCAAAAAATCAGAAAAATATCATTCGTGGTCATAAAAATACACAAAAATATTCAATAATTTTGTTTTAATTTCCTCTTCAAGTGTGTCACTTTAAATATTAAAAATTCGGCCCGGGTCACTATGTTACTTAACAAACATAAACCCGAACCGAGCCCAAAAATTCCTTTTCAAGTCTTTTAATTTTCAATTTCTACTTTTTATAAGCTATGACATTGGATTCTAAAGTCTTGAAGTGCAATTAGGTCGATTGGCCCTCCAATTTGATCAATTTTAACCAAAAGGGCTTAATTGCACAATTTTCTTTCAATTTAGTCCCTGGTTTCACAATTTTTGAAATTAAATTTCATACGGGCATACCCATTAAAATTAAACACCCCTACCTTACAGTTTTCATCATGAAGAATTCATTGGTGGCCCCAATTTTGACTAATTCGGTCGTTAGGGCCCTCGTTAAGCGAAAATCTATTTCGGATCCTAGGGACAATTTGGGGTTTTCACTAAATTTCAATCAATTGGTTCATGAAAATACCCCTATTTGATAGAAAATGTGTCAAGGAGTCCGATTTTGACATCAATTTCATGAAAAGGATATGATTTTGGGCCCAATTTGACAAATTTAAGTCGAACCGGGCCGGTCGGGTCAGGCCCGACCCGGCCCGGTCCGACCGGGTCTGCAACTTGCAGACCCACCGTCCGAAAACAGGGGAGAACAGAGCATTAAAAAAACGAGCTCGGGGGACCAGATTTTCGAGAGAAAAGGGCGACAACCGATGGTGGAAGGAAAGTGGGGGGTAGATGTGGTTGTTTATGGAAGGACAAAAAAAAAGAAAAGAAAGGAAAGCGGGTCTGTCGGCCATGAGAGGGAAGAGGCCGAGAGAGGGAGAGGTCTGCAGGGACTCAGAAATAAAAAAAAGAAACTCGCTCAGGAAATCTGGGTGGAGGATTTTTTTCTCCTGCCAAGTTATCAAGGAATGTGGGAACCGAAGAAAGGGGGGTCCAATCACTTCTAAATGGTTGGATTTTCTGTATATGAGCATGGATATTCTTCTCAAAAAAAAAAAAAGAACAGTTCCTATCAGCAACGCGGGAGTCTGTCAAAGCTTCCCGCATTTGGCTAAGGTCATCATCACCAGCCTACCGCCCGGAGCCGCCGGAAAAGCAGTCAGAAGCTGCTCGGATGCGCCAGCTCTGTTTCACGCCGGGACTGCAGCTGCTTCTGTCCAGTTGCTCCGTCCCCCTTCAGCCACCGCCACCTCCCTCCGATCGTCGTCACATCACCTCCCACGAACCCTCTGACGTCTCTCCACCTTCGCATGCCGCCACAGGACCGCCGGGGAACACCAAATAACCAGAAAACCGAACAATGCCCTGTTTCTGCGTCCGGTTCTGTTCGGGCTGAGCTCCGCCACTTCGCCACCTTCCCTCGCCCATATATGACCGCTACAGACCTCCATGCACCTCTACCAACCACCCCAAGAAGACCCGACGTCGTTAGACCCGAGGACAACTGTGAATCAGCCCCGACAACCCTGCTCTGTTCGGGTTCCCTGTTCCGGCGTTTGTAGCTTATTGTTGAGGCTTTTCCGCCTCCCGCCGGCCATCACGAGTCACCCACTGCTCCCTCCGACCGCCACGTCCTTGTGCCTTCATCAGCCTACCACCCCGACGCCGCTGGAGCTGTGAAACGGCCGCCTCAACCGTGCACCGCCCTTTTTCTGTCGATGCTCCCTGTCCACGGGCCGTGTCTTATTCTGGGCCGGGATTGTGGGCTAGTGACCTGGGCCATGGCCTGAGGTGTGGGCCGAATATCTGGGCCCGTGTGCCAGGTCTGCGGGCCAAATTGGCCGAGAGCTTTGGCCCGTGGGCCGAAGAAATTGGGCCATTACCTGAGAATTTTGGGCCCACGGTCCACCGTATTCAAGGGTCGCGTCGAAGGATTTTCCGAAGATCATCGCCAATCTCGACTCCAATATTTGACTGTAACGCGCACGGAGACAGTAATATGTCGAGGCTGAGCGATTGAAGATCGGTGTCCAATCAGGTATATTCTGCATACCCGATCCGTATATCAGAGTTATTTTCCTAAAAAATATTGCTGTTATAAATTTGGTCTGTATGTATTTGTTTCAGTCTAGTGGTTAGCTTATTAATAAAAAAATAATAAAAATAATAATAAAATTCAAAAATTCAATAAAAAAATAGAAAATCATAAAAAAATTCAAAAAAATTCGGAAAATTCAGAAAAATTTTAAAAAAATTCCAGAAAATAGGAAATGGCCACATTCAACTGGCCATGACCTGTTCCAGGTCTTTCGACCCCCGGTCTTTCCAAAAATGACGGTTTTGCCCTTCCGGCAAACCGTCTTCCAAAAAAATTCTAAAAAATTCCAGAAAATAGGAAATGGCCACTTTCAACTGGCCACGACCTGTTTCGGGTCTTTTGACCCCCGATCTTTCCAAAAATGACGGTTTTGCCCTTCCGGCAAACCGTCTTCCAAAACAATTCTAAAAAAATTCAGGAAAATCCCAAAAAATGGGAAATGGCCACAATCAACTGGCCAAGACTCATTTCGGGTGTTTTGAACCCCGACCCTTCTTAAAATGATGATTTCGCCCTTTGGGCGAATCGTCTTCCAAAAATTGAAGAAAAATCAAGAAATTCCAAAAAATTCCCAAAAATGGGAATTGGCCACAATCAACTGGCCATGGAATATTTTGGGTAATTCGGTTTCCAAACCTTCCAAAAATTGACGATTTTGCCCTTCGGGCTAAATCCCCCCCAAGTCTTCCCATTTTACCCTGGTCCGAAATCACACTTTCCCTAAACCTTTATGGTTATACTAGGAAGCCATTGATTTGAATTGATGTGCATTGAAGTGATTTATTTATGTACTTGATTGCGCTTTCATTTAAATTGATTGTGATTTATAGGAATAGTCTTCCAATCTGCATGAAATCCTGAATTAAGCCTACCTCACCCAAAATTGCACATGCATGAACTCTTAGCTAGGAAAATCACTCGCGTTAGGTACCGAAAGGGCGTTGGTAATGACACCGACGTAACCAAGTCCCCGAACCCAAAATCTCTGGTTCCGCAGAACTGATCGACCTCTCCCAATCGGTCAGTAAGGTTTCCGGTCTACCCTCCAATAAAGACCGGTGGCGACTCCAAATGCATGCACAAGTTGCACATGCCACCACGACCACACTGAAGGTCGAAAGCGATCGACTCTTATCGTCGAATCCTTCTAAAAAATACTCCCGCCGCGATTTGGTATGGGCCTGGGAGGGCCCGCGCCGATCCAAGGCCCGCGATGGGTAATCCATTAGCCGCGTCCGCCTTTCGGACGGGTCGCGACAGCTGGCGACTCTGCTGGGGACTTGCTCTAGAACATATGATTCTAGACCTCAAGTGGACTTAGGCCGTAATTAAAACGCTGAGTGATTTTTTTAACCCTGCAGGCGCTCTTGAAGGTGAGGTAAGTCCGCTCATGGTAGGTGTTATATGTTTTTGCAGATTTGAGTGATAAGGGGGGTAGTCTGTGATTAACATTGTCTTATGCATGTTGGCGTAGGAATGAATGATTGTGTGTATGTTTTATATTGAAGCGGTGATTGTTAAATAAGATGCATGTTTATCGCTTTAGCACAACACATGAACACACACAATCGCGCCTAAAACCCCGGGCGCCGCCTATAGGAAAACAATAGAAGGGATTGAAAATGGAATCTCCGTGAGGAAAAACACGGGGTGATCCACTTTTCAATTCCGCTCGCTTCGAACTATGGATCGAGTCCCAATGCAACGATAGCTGTGCAATGGAATCGGCTCTTTCTAGAACTCGAGGTGAGAACCTTAACCTTAGGTGCCAAACCCTCTGATTTTTATAAGTTTACCATCACTTGTCTCATGCGCATGTCTTTGGGCGGTTGGTACACCTAAAACCGCACATAAGTCGACGAGTTTGGTTGGTAAGACTCTCTATCCCTCAAATCTATTACAGTTCATATAAATATAGGCATTTCATTCATTGCATTCTGGTGATTAGATTAAATGCCATTTCAAGGATAGATGTGTGTGTTTTTCCCAAACGTCCTTGATAGAAGACGAGGAGGATGATATCCCACGACGAACACCGAGTATGCGAGGAGCATACTGTGGACATTATTGAGGTATCATCCAACGAAGATGACGAGTTGGGGCAAGTGATCCTGAAGACACAGATCGAAACTGGGGCATCCTTAAACGTTAGGATCACATTCCTTTGTTTCATTTTTCATTACTAGTCCTCTTGTATAGGGTTTATTTTTACCGAGGTTTTCTCTATCTCACCCCTTAGAGTGATTGTATTAGGGATCTATTGGTGTATACATTCAGATGGAGCTTGGTTGTATTTCTTTTGACGGGTCATGGGAATGTGATAGTGGCATTTTCTCTAATCATCCGAATACTCCCAAGTCAAGTTTATAATTCCTTTAGAGGAAATCAAAATTGGAAATCTTGCATGACCTTTTTGGTCGTATAGGGTAATCCAACCCCAATTTCGCTAGGAGGAATTATACACTTGAATTGATTCATGCATGTCGTACATCATTAGTAATCCACGATAATCGATCAAGAGTATCGGCATTGTTTCGAATTTAATGACGAGATAGATGTCCAAATTGCCCTCGTTCTTACAAAACGGCCTTGATTTGGATGCCGTATCTTCAATTAAATTTAAAACACGTCGTTATGCTTTGTACTTTTGACTAGTTCGTTCTTCTCGAAATTGATCAAAAGCGATTATCGTGAATTACATTCCTTTCAATAATATGCTTTCCTTCGAAGAATACTGATAAAAAACTTTTGCGCAAGATTAAAACCCTTGTAAAAGTTTTTGTCCTTATTAATCACGAGCAAGCATAAGATTGAAAGGGGTTTATGCTTTCTTTTTCAAATTATTTCTTCTGATTCAGTCGTTTCATTTGCAGGTGAAAAATAGGTAATAGAGAGAAATCTTCTCCTGGATGAATCTGAGGCTATTCTTTCATCTGATCATGAGCAAGTTAGAAAATCAGGACATATTTGCTCAACTTATTGATATTATAGTTCAGCTCACCCAAGTTGAAGATGTTCGGATGCTCGAAGAAATGGACCATATAAAAGCTAAAACACACACACATGAGCTTTCATTCACTTTCGCTCAATCGAAAGACTTTCAAAGCAGATTAATATAGATTAGCGAGGCGGAAAAGTAAAGCCGAACTGAGCCCTAATCAGCAGCACGAAGGAGCTCAATTGGCCCTCCATATGGTTGATTCCCTGCCTACACTCACCGCTTCGTATATCATGATCCGCGAGCTGGAGAAGAAGGCGCTTGCACTCATTCTTAAGGTCAGCAACCTTGGCCCTGTGATCTGCAGCAGCAAGTTCCAAGTCCCGGACCAATTCCCTCCCACGGGATACATCCGCCGTAACAGTATCGAGTCGCTCTTCCAGCCAATCGCTCTGAAACTTCAACATGATGTTACGACGATCATGCTCATAAGTGATCAGGCACAAGGCCAAACGCTCCACCAAATTTCCACGTTCACGAAGCATCGTCGAGACCCGCTCGTTGGCAGTTTCCATAACCTTGTTGTGGCTGTCGGCCACGAAGTTAGTCAACGTCAGGCAGTCACAGCGGTCTTCGTAGAGGGCTCGCAAGACACGAGCCACGAGAACTTCCCGGTGAGCAACGCGGTAAGCCTCTAGAAAGTTCGCAAAGAGGGCTGGGAATGTTTTATACTCCTTCTCCAACTCAGTACCCTCGATGGAAGTAGTGTCTGTGGCCGCAAATAGAACGCGGATCTCAGCCTCGATCTCCGGATGATCGGCTATGTAAGCATAGCCCCGACCCAAGAGATTATAGAGTTTTTCCCATCGGGCCGGGACTGCGATTGAAAAGACGCAAGCATGGGAAGAGTCAGAGGAAGAAGCAGAAGATGAAGCCATTTCTTGTTGGAAGGATGGAGAGGAAGGCGAGTGCGATGGAATGAATGAAAGTGAAAGCTGGGCAAATGAGAGCACTAACCTTCTCCTCGTTTCATAGTAGCTCAAAAATGGAGAAAAGTTACAGCAATAATGCTTGTGGAGCCGGGGTAGTTAATGTAAAGCAGGGGCTGCTCCTCCCGTGAAGCATCAGACTTGTCTCGATCCGCGATTTCAGGCCTGACGAGTTTGAAAAGTTGTAAAAGAGTTGTCTATTTCACTATTATTGAGATGGAGCGGGAGTCGAGCGCAAATATCGAAGGAGCCGCGGTAGGGTTGATAGTTTTGTCATGATGAAAAGCTGAGCGGGTGGTGGACGTAATTTAGTCTTTTGAGAGATAGTGGGGGACAGGTTCGGCTATCGAGGAAAGAAAAGCGATCCGTGATCTCTCCACCATGAAAAGGAAGGAAGACGACAAGACGAGAAACTCAAAATCTCTAGAAGAGCGCTCGCCTGGTGATCGTCTTCCATGCTCGAAGAGCGACTCCTGAGTACGCAAAGTCACTCAAAAGAAAGTTTAGAGAGAGTAAACATAGGAAGAGGATTACAAGACCTTGAGTGAATAAAAAAGGACGAACAAACCTTTTCTTGATCCAGTATGTTTAACAGTCATAGTCATTTGTTGGAGATGACTGACCCAAATGTCCTAGGTAATGTGCAGTTGGGAGACCTCGAAGTCTTTGGGATCGAGCCAGATGTCGAAACCATACTACCCAACCCTGCTGGCAACGAGGTTCAGGATCAGGGCAGTGACGATGACAGTGGTGGCGACGACGACAGTAGCAGCAACAACGACGGCAGCGGCGATGTCCCATCTCGTGGAAGAAGACGTCGCCGGCTCTATACTGAGAAGGAAATCCAGATACTCGAAGTCGCCTTCAATAAGTGCCGTTACCCGAATACGAGACGAAGAAGAAAATTAGCCCGGAAATTAGAGATGGAACCCTTAAGGGTCAAGCACTGGTTTCAAAACAGACGGGCCAGATCAGTGGTTCGGGGAAAGTGTCAAGAGCTCGAAACTCTAAAAGAAGAATACGCCAAGCTTCGAGCAGAAAACATGTGGTATAAGGAAGTCCTCATCAACGCCGCTTGCCTTAACTGCGGTGGTTCTATCGACACTCGCGAAATGTTCCGTGATAAGTTTTCTATGAGAATCGCAGGTGGTCGTCCGCCACCCCACTCCCTCAAACCATCTTTTGAAAGAGGGGAGGCGCGTTACTACAATTTCCCTGACAATGGGCTTACTATCACCACAGACCAGTTCGAAGTCAACCAGCTTCCCCTGCAACAACCTCTGGCACAACCAGACCCCGCCGAGAGTGAATCGAGGAATGATCGCCGAGTCACGGATGCTATCCTGAGTCGCCAAAAGAAGTTCATATGGTCTCCAGAGCTTCACAGAAAATTCCTTGATGCGGTTCACCAAATAGGGAATGACTCATTATGTCCGACACGCGTACATGAGGTCATGAATGAACCGGGGCTCGCTAGAAGGTTAGTCGCAAACCACCTTAATGGTTACCGCAGGAAGCTACGACGGCGTCATGCCGCACGGCGCCTAGAAGAGCCCGACTCGAACTTGAACATTAGGTACGGCTACGAACGCAGCAGCCATGCCTCAAGAAGAGCCCTGCCGAGTCTCGATACCAACCAAGCCGGTAGCTCTACCACCAACTGTTGGAGAATTGGTCAATATAGCCCTATCAGTCATCTTAATGTTCCTCAAGAATACGTGCTACCGGTGCAACAAATATACACTTCTCCGCTCGAGCAGCAGCCGTCCACCGGCGCTCTTCCTGCTGCTGATCCACCCACGACGTCTAATGTTCAGGAGTTCGCCCAACTAGGGCATATGATCTCAGATGATCCAGTGGGGGAACACTTCGAACAATTTTGCTTCCCTGATCTCTGAGTGAGACACGCTTTTGATAGGAAAGAGGTCGACCCTCCTCTTTTCTTCTCAAACAAAGATGGTGGTCACAGTTCGAAGAATCCATCAGGAGGAGGCTAGCAAACCTTCACGGCCATGATCTGGAGTCGATGACCGCGCACCTGAACCCAGACATGATGGGGGTGGTGATCGAACATACCCAGAGAAAGGGGGGGCTTGTACACAAGTAGAACTTATTTCTTATTTGCGCATTGTAAAGTTTCAATCGGAGCAGTTCCTTTCTTCTTTAAGGCCTAGGGTTGATTTCACACAATGATGCTTGCTAACATCATCATGTTTAGCTACAACAATCTTTTGTCACAATGGGTTCGAGGTAAATCGACCAAGCGCACGAAGGCAAACGTGACAGCATAGGTTACAAACATAACGTGAGCGGGCTCGAAAGCGGAAAGATCGTCAGTTGCATCAAACACTATGATTGCGAAACCAAGGGCAATATTGAATCTTGCGAAGGATAAGCGGAAATGTACATACACTCTCATTTATAGCACTTAACAGGAGACTTTACAAATAGACTACTGAGGAGGAACCGTAAATCCAAAGTGAGTTCTAATGAGCATCACAAATGAGCTCAATTGATTCTCCATGCTATCCATGCCTTGCTTACAACCCACACTCTGGGAATCGAGGTCTACAAGCTTGAAGAAAAGGAGACGACATTTCTCCTTAAGTTCGTTCACCTTGGTCTCATAGTACTCGAACTCAAGCTCTAAGTCCTGAGCCAGCACCCTCCCGCGAGCTATATCCATGCTCAGGTCTTCAAGCCTTTCCTCCAACCAGGCACACTGGAACCTCAGCACGAGGTTGTGCTGATCTTGCTCAAATGCGGTGTCAAAAAGAGCCAGACGCTCCACCAAGTTGTCCCTCTCACGGACCAACATCGAAACCTGGGCGTGGGCGTATTCAACAGCCCTTTTATGGTTATCGGTCGTCAGCATGGCCAACATCAGGGACTCAGTTCGGTCCTGATAACGGGCTCGCACGATACCAGCCAAAGTGACCCCCGGCTAGCAACTTCGTAAGCCTGCAGGAAATTGTTGAAGAGAGTTGGGAAGATCACAAACTCCCTCTGCAGTTTCGTACCTTCAATACACACAGTATCCAGGGCCGGAATCAGAGTACGAACTTCAACCTCAGCTTCAGGATGACTGTTTATGTAGCCATAACCTCTACCCAAGAGGTGATAAAACCTCTCCCATTGGGTTGAAGTTTCTGCTGAGGCAGCGGGTACAGGAGAGGAAGCCATCTGCGATTCAACGACAGAGAAAAGAAGGAATGATGAAGGAGTGTTTGAGAGGTTAGATCGAAATGTTAATCTCCTCGATGTCAACCTCTCGCCCTTTAACGCTCGAACGAGAAAGGGAAAGCTGCAATAATTTTTCTATACGCAGCAGGGCTAATCAAGCCTCATTAATACATCCCTGGTGAGTCACAGATCCACCTCTGTCCCGTGATTTCGGGCTTAGAAAAGGTAACAACACCTAAAGGCCGGCGGACCTATTACTTTGGAGACCGAGCTAGGGGGACAGGCGTAATGCTCGATAAAGCAAAAGTCGACACGGGAAATCTGCACGCTCCACTCAGGCAAGAGAGAGTAAGAACGAACGGGGGGAATCACGAAGTCTCGAAAGGAACGCCCGTCAGACACTCGTTACTCGATTTCAAAGCGACGCTTCTTGGAACACGCCTAATCTCTGATAATTACAGAGAGGGTGAACATCTGAGAAAGGGTGGAGAAAATCAAGCGAACGAAGATCAGGAAAAGACATTTCGACCCAAAATGTTCAAGGGGTACCATCATCTGTTGGAAACGCCTGACCTAAATGTTTCCGAACTTGAACGGCTAGAGGAATTTGAAGACCTCGGAAACGAATTCGTCATGAAGGATATGGAAATCGACTCGACCATCCAGGAGACTCAAGCCCTCAGCGACCAAGACGCCAGCGACGATGATCCGCGCCAGAAAAGAAAGCGTCGCCAGCTCTACACTCCGGATGAGGTACAGATACTTGAAGCTATCTTCAAGGAATGCCCTTTCCCGGACACAGAACAGAGGAAGAAGTTGGGTCAAAAACTAGGGACGAGCCCTTTGAGGATCTTGAATTGGTTTCAAAATAAACGAACCAAGCTGAGTAATCAGTACAAACGACGGGAGACCGCGTTTCTAAAGGAACAGAACGAGAAGCTTCGAACAAAGAACATGAGGTATGAAGAAGTTCTTAGCACTATTGTCTGCCCTAACTGCGGTGGCCCTACCACTCTCAATAGATTGTTTCCCGTTAAACCTTCTGCTAGGATCGAAAATACTGGTGATGTAAATGAACAAATCAATCCCACAAAGATAGTGCCAGTGCCTTCTGAAGGAGGGAATATATGCCACTATGATGAGAGTCACCACGAGTCTTCTCCACAACGACTTATGGCAGGATCAGATCCTGCTCGAGAAGGGTTAAAGATCAGCCGTCAAGCTGTCGACGCTATTCTGAACCAAGAGAAGAGGATTTTAGCGTGGCCCCTGGAGCTTCACCGCCGGTTCTTAGACGTGGTTCGGCGAATAGGGCTCGACTATGCACGCCCGAAGAAAGTAATGGAGGCCCTGAATGCACCAGAACTTACCAAGGCTATGGTCTCAAATCACCTCGGTTGTTACAGAAGAGCGCTAAGACAGCGTCATGCTAACCTCGGTTACAAATTCAACACTTATTGGGAAATTGATCAGAATATTCATCTGAGTCATCCCAATTTTCTTCAAGAGTGTGTGCCACAGATGCAGCAGGTGCAGCACCCATCCGTCGCTGTTTTTCCGCTTACTAATGAGCTTTCTGCGCTTAGTGCCCAAGGACTTGCCGAACTAGGGCATGTGGTTTCAAAGGATCTAACAAGGGAATGCGTTGAGCATTTTTGTTTCCCTAATTCCCAAGTAGGAGATGCTTATGGGGGTCAATCGATCAACTCCCTTCTCATGTTCTCGAGAAGAAATGGAGGTTCCAGCTCGAAGAACCAGTCGGGCGATACTACCCAACCCATGCATCAATATTTCGAAGGATCAGATGACTTCTGCGACGATCAGTCAGTGATACTTCGATCCAAAATGTTCCAAGGATACCGTCATTTGTTGGAAACGCTCGACTTAGAAGTCTCCGAGCTTAAACTGCTGGAAGAATTTGAAGATCACGGGACCGAATCCGGCACGATGGTCATGGAGATTGACACTTCCAACGATGAAACTCAAGGTTGTGGTAATGAAAACAATGCCCATAGCAGTGATCAGCGTCAGAAAGGAAAACATCCCCTTCACCATACTTCAAGTCAAGACCGGGAGCTTGATTTTTTCTTCGAGGAATGCCCCCATCCAGATGAGAAGCAGAGGGCTGAGCTAGGTCGAGAGTTAGGGTGGGAGCCTGGGAAGGTCAATAAGTGGTTTCGTAACAAACGAGCCCGGTTGGGGAATCTACATAGACAGCAAGAGCTAGCGATTCTGAAGGAAGAAAATGAAAAGCTTCGAACAGAAAACGCTAGATATGAGGAAGCACTGAGCAGTGCCACTTGCCTTGATTGCAATAACCATATTCTCATCAGTGAAATATTCTCCGAAGAGCCACTTCTAGAGATTGGTAGTGCTCATATGTTACAATGCCTTTCGCAATGTCTTCCGGTGCAGTCAGATACCGTCGAAGGCTTACAAGAGCAGTTTCCAACACAATCAGATCTCATAGAGATTAGTCGGCGAGCTGTTCTTGTTGACAAGAAAGCGCGATTTTCTTGGACTGCTGAACTCCATCAGAAATTTGTTGATACAGTTCGACAGTTGGGGATCGACACGGCACGATCAACGCGCATACACGAAATCCTGAACGTGCCGGGACTCTCTAAAGTTAACGTCGCGAGCCACCTTGGATATTTCAAGAGGTTGCTAAAAGAGGGACGGGTGACACTAAGCTCGGATGGAGCTGGTTCGAACTTAAATGTTGGTCATAACTGCAATCACGATGATTGTAGAGCCGGGAACACCCAACCATGTTTCGGTGTTGACGAGACCAGCAACCATGTCACCGACTCCTCTAACCCAAATCAGAACGCTCCACCAAGCAGTCTCAATACCCCTCAAGTGTATATACCGCAGTTCCCGCAAATAGGAACTCCCCAATTTGAGTACCAACCTGTTGCTAGTGCTCTTCCCATGGCAAATCCAACATTTACATGGGACATGTCTACATATTTGCCGGGCAACAAGGGAGGTTCCAGCTCGAGGAATCAAATCATCCAAGGCGAGAGTGATCTATCGCCAGCGGTCGGTGACACTCGACTTGAGCATCAATGGCTCGGAGATTCGAGCGATTTCCTTGGAGAGGAACTCAATTTCTGGCTCGATCAGCCTGAAGCTGGCGGACTCTTGCAATAGTGATACAGAGCCGACGATCAGGTGTTTGATTCAAGGCGCGATTTGTAAAAAAAAATGTTCGGAGAAAAGAGGTTGAATAGCCTGAATGAATGTATTGGCAATCCCATTGTAAGGCTCCCATGGGGGCATTTCTCATTTACGCTTAAAACTAGTCGTACGAAGATCCGCCTTACCTTTTGAGCATCTTTAAGCTCAGGGGCGAGCTCCCCAAGCAATGATCATCGTTCGCAGAGCATAATGGAATCCACCCCTTCAATGCAAAATGCATCTGGCCGCGAAGCCACCCATTTGGTAAAACGATGTATCGTTCCTAAACGATCTCCAATCGGATACCGAAATAATGTCTTCTTTCTTTTCCTTCTCAGATGATAAACATGGATAAATCACTTAAGGAGTCATGCGTTCAAATAGCAGAACAGACGCTGCCCAGCTGGGGGCAGATGAACCATTGATGTTACAAACACTCCAAGCATGGATAGACGGATTTGATAGATGTTGTTCATATCAACACGCCACATCAGAATGGGATGAAAATCAAGAGTAAAGTTGTATCGTCCCAATTTGTCTTGAATTTGGGAATATGAATTGACACTTATTGTTTATCCCTGACAGGGGAGCCGCCTTGCAGACGAACAAGTTTTTACATCCCATGTACTACTCGTTAGAGTACATGACTAAGGGTAGAATGTATCGTTTCTATTTTTGGGAAATTCGTGAACATACAATGATATGCTTCTTTTACAATTTGCAGGGATCCGCAGCTGCGACGGGCAGGTAAGTATCCCTTTTCCCAGTTAGCTGGAGATAAAAAATGTCAGGATACTCTCAGCCGGCATAAAGATTTTCCAATGCATCGATATTCATAATTTAAATCGGGAGGTTACTTGAAGCATGAATAGAACATGCACGGTACATCACAAAATCCCCTCGACGGATGAATTTTGGAGAAAAGAAAATGAATTTTTCCAAATATGATTATTTTTCAAACCATTCAAAAGGATGTTTCCTCAAAAGAGAGGCAAGCTCAAATCCAAACACATCCTACATACACTTGAGAGATGGGTGGAGCGAATCAAATAGTAAAATCTGGACCTACGGAGGTAGGGACCATTCGCAGCGATTACATGGATTGGGACGACAGAGGCGTTCGTTTCATATCATAAACACTACAGGTGACCGTTGACAACCCATTTGAACGGCGGTTTTCATTATCAGCCCTGTCGAGAACCACCCCACATCGGGGCAAAATGGAGGTGAGTCCAGTAGCATCAGGAGAAAATGGTTAGAAATTTTCTTGCTCGGACTAACATTAATCTTTGTGTGTTGTTTATATGGTAATCCAAGTGCCATAGGATGATGAGAAGCATTCATTTCTCTATCCCACACACCATATCCTTTGCATAGCCAAGTTGAGCCTGCGAATTCATTTCATAAACCCATTGGTGATCATTGCAAGTTCCAAAACAAAGGCAAATCACTTCAGGAACGGAGAAGTTCAAGACTTAGGGTTTACGAAGAAACTACTAAGTTGATACTCGAGCGTGCTAAGAGCCAAGTCATATATCTAGCACAATTGACAAGCATCCCACTTGCGACAAGGGATTAAAGAAATCCCCAGCATCAAGAAAAAGCAAAGTGCTTGTTAAAAGCGAGGCCGATGCTCGGGTGAACAATCTGATTGATCCACAATGAAGCCGGATGGGAAAAGAAGAAATCCCTGAAGGAGCCACATCCAAAAGGGCTGCTCCCCAAATGGTGCCAAGCGCAGAACAAAGACATAGAGAGAGTCGCTCTCTAAACGCAACAAGAGACGCTCTCTAAAGAGTTTGTGCACACCTCAAAAGCGGTTGCACGCCTCAAAAATTGAAGATGAAGAATGGAAAAGACAGGTGACAAGTCTGCATTGATCACCAATGTCAATCCCCTCATAAATTCTGGGCCAAAAAAAAAAACAAGCCTTTTTCGGTCCCCAATCCTACCAACATCATAACCCTGAAACAGTCTTCTCTGACTAAGACACTGGGGTTAACATATAGCTTAGCTCGAAGAAGTACGAACAAGACTATTTCTTTCTCATTTTGCAGGGTTTTCGACTTGTAAACCCGGAGCAGATGGTGAAGACTTTCATTCAATGGCCTCGACTCCAAAGCGGGTCCCCCTTGAAAACCAATATCCAAGCCCAACATTACGGTCCCGTGGAAGACCTCCCGACCGGTCAAAATGTATGCGCTGCGAATGAGCCTAAAACCTAGGCACAGGTTAGTAGGGAATTGAGTGCATCCCCTATAAAAACCATTATCTCAAAACAAGTGAGGAGACCTCCTTGTCGAGAAATATTCCAATTGATGTTTTGAACAAACTCTTTTTGGAATTTTCAAATTGTTGGATCCAGATTTTCCGTGCAAGGGATTTGTGATCACATTTGCATGTTGCAAGAATGTTTTGGATAACCTCCAGCATCAAAATGCACATTTCACGATTAAAACTTAAGTCATACGGTTTTTGTCAAATGGACAGCCGTGGTCTTCCCAAAGATTACTAACGTTTTCTTGGTGAAGAAAAATCTTTCAGGCTCAAACTTCTGCAGGATACCTGGAGAACCCAGCTCCCAGAATGTCGCCTCAACAAACTCAAGTGAAGCTTTGTCAAAATAAAATTTTTCACTGCTTTAAAACTGAATTCCCGGCAAATTTCGGGATCTTTCAAAAGAAGGGGCGAGGTTAGACCCCATTTTCAAAAATCAAGCAGTCCTAGCATGACGTGGAGAACCCTCGTCCTAGGATCCCTTCTAAAAAATATCAAACAGTCCTAGCATGACGTGGAGAACCCTCGTCTCAGGATCCCTTTTCAAAACTTAGGCAGTCTCATCGGACGTGGAGAACCCTCGTCATGAGACCCCTTTTCAAAACAATCAAAGGTAGAAACCGCCTAAAGGGTCAAAACAAAGGTAGAAACCGCCCAAAGGGTCAAAACAAAGGTAGAAACCGCCAAACAAAGGTAGAAACCGCCTAAAGGGTCAAAACAAAGGTAGAAACCGCCCAAAGGGTCAAAACAAAGGTAGAAACCGCCTAAAGGGTCAAAACAAAGGTAGAAACCGCCATAAGGGTCAACTCATCGGTAAATACCGCCCTAAACATCGACACAAAGGTCCGATCCACCATACGGATCAAAATCCTTGGCAAATCCCAAGGCGTGGGATGCGCCCTCCTTAGGTTCCTACCAGTTAGGAATTCCATAATGGTATGACCTACCATACAGGTCAGAGCTTAATCTCCCTAGGATATTCTGAATGACGAGTCCTAGGTATCTTCTTGAAAGTTGTCGCAACCGGCATCATCCGACAGGTGAGCTTCAGGTAAGCCTCTCTCACTACGGCCCATGTTCAAATTGTTACAGCAAACCGGTGATTAATTCGAGCTTTCATCAAAAGGTTTAAGGATTCGATGTCATAGCATTTATTCTCTCATTTTCCCAGTTGAGTCGGTTAGGAATCAGGTGCCATGTCATCTTTGAGAGAAACCTCTGACGAGATTCCTCTCAAAGAGGGGCAGCTGTTGACACCTGATTTTTGACCATTTATTATTGTGATTTTTATTCTTTAAAATTAATTAAAAATATCAAAAAAAAGTTATAAAATCACAAAATCAACTTTGGAAGCCTTGGCCTAGCCTCGGGGACCAATTTTGAACAAAAAATATTTTTTGGTATTTTATAATATTTTTCGAATTTATTTAATTATAAAAATACCCAAAAAATCAGAAAAATATCATTCGTGGTCATAAAAATACACAAAAATATTCAATAATTTTGTTTTAATTTCCTCTTCAAGTGTGTCACTTTAAATATTAAAAATTCGGCTCGGGTCACTATGTTACTTAACAAACATAAACCCGAACCGAGCCCAAAAATTCCTTTTCAAGTCTTTTAATTTTCAATTTCTACTTTTTATAAGCTATGACATTGGATTCTAAAGTCTTGAAGTGCAATTAGGTCGATTGGCCCTCCAATTTGATCAATTTTAACCAAAAGGGCTTAATTGCACAATTTTCTTTCAATTTAGTCCCCGGTTTCACAATTTTTGAAATTAAATTTCATACGGGCATACCCATTAAAATTAAACACCCCTACCTTACAGTTTTCATCATGAAGAATTCATTGGTGGCCCCAATTTTGACTAATTCGGTTGTTAGGGCCCTCGATTAAGCGAAAATCTATTTCGGATCCTAGGGACAATTTGGGGTTTTCACTAAATTTCAATCAATTGGTTCATGAAAATACCCCTATTTGATAGAAAATGTGTCAAGGAGTCCGATTTTGACATCAATTTCATGAAAAGGATATGATTTTGGGCCCAATTTGACAAATTTAAGTCGAACCGGGCCGGTCGGGTCAGGCCCGACCCGGCCCGGTCCGACCGGGTCTGCAACTTGCAGACCCACCGTCCGAAAACAGGGGAGAACAGAGCATTAAAAAAACGAGCTCGGGGGACCAGATTTTCGAGAGAAAAGGGCGACAACCGATGGTGGAAGGAAAGTGGGGGGTAGATGTGGTTGTTTATGGAAGGACAAAAAAAAAAAGAAAAGAAAGGAAAGCGGGTCTGTCGGCCATGAGAGGGAAGAGGCCGAGAGAGGGAGAGGTCTGCAGGGACTCAGAAATAAAAAAAAGAAACTCGCTCAGGAAATCTGGGTGGAGGATTTTTTTCTGCTGCCAAGTTATCAAGGAATGTGGGAACCGAAGAAAGGGGGGTCCAATCACTTCTAAATGGTTGGATTTTCTGTATATGAGCATGGATATTCTTCTCAAAAAAAAAAAAAGAACAGTTCCTATCAGCAACGCGGGAGTCTGTCAAAGCTTCCCGCATTTGGCTAAGGTCATCATCACCAGCCTACCGCCCGGAGCCGCCGGAAAAGCAGTCAGAAGCTGCTCGGATGCGCCAGCTCTGTTTCACGCCGGGACTGCAGCTGCTTCTGTCCAGTTGCTCCGTCCCCCTTCAGCCACCGCCACCTCCCTCCGATCGTCGTCACATCACCTCCCACGAACCCTCTGACGTCTCTCCACCTTCGCATGCCGCCACAGGACCGCCGGGGAACACCAAATAACCAGAAAACCGAACAATGCCCTGTTTCTGCGTCCGGTTCTGTTCGGGCTGAGCTCCGCCACTTCGCCACCTTCCCTCGCCCATATATGACCGCTACAGACCTCCATGCACCTCTACCAACCACCCCAAGAAGACCCGACGTCGTTAGACCCGAGGACAACTGTGAATCAGCACCGACAACCCTGCTCTGTTCGGGTTCCCTGTTCCGGCGTTTGTAGCTTCTTGTTGAGGCTTTTCCGCCTCCCGCCGGCCATCACGAGTCACCCACTGCTCCCTCCGACCGCCACGTCCTTGTGCCTTCATCAGCCTACCACCCCGACGCCGCTGGAGCTGTGAAACGGCCGCCTCAGCCGTACACCGCCCTTTTTCTGTCGATGCTCCCTGTCCACGGGCCGTGTCTTATTTTGGGCCGGGATTGTGGGCTAGTGACCTGGGCCATGGCCTGAGGTGTGGGCCGAATATCTGGGCCCGTGTGCCAGGTCTGCGGGCCAAATTGGCCGAGAGCTTTGGTCCGTGGGCCGAAGAAATTGGGCCATTACCTGAGAATTTTGGGCCCACGGTCCACCGTATTCAAGGGTCGCGTCGAAGGATTTTCCGAAGATCATCGCCAATCTCGACTCCAATATTTGACTGTAACGCGCACGGAGACAGTAATATGTCGAGGCTGAGCGATTGAAGATCGGTGTCCAATCAGGTATATTCTGCATACCCGATCCGTATATCAGAGTTATTTTCCTAAAAAATATTGCTGTTATAAATTTGGTCTGTATGTATTTGTTTCAGTCTAGTGGTTAGCTTATTAATAAAAAAATAATAAAAATAATAATAAAATTCAAAAATTCAATAAAAAAATAGAAAATCATAAAAAAATTCAAAAAAATTCGGAAAATTCAGAAAATTTTAAAAAAATTCCAGAAAATAGGAAATGGCCACATTCAACTGGCCATGACCTGTTCCGTGTCTTTCGACCCCCGGTCTTTCCAAAAATGACGGTTTTGCCCTTCCGGCAAACCGTCTTCCAAAACAATTCTAAAAAATTCCAGAAAATAGGAAATGGCCACTTTCAACTGGCCACGACCTGTTTCGGGTCTTTTGACCCCCGATCTTTCCAAAAATGACGGTTTTGCCATTCCGGCAAACCGTCTTCCAAAACAATTCTAAAAAAATTCAGGAAAATCCCAAAAAATGGGAAATGGCCACAATCAACTGGCCAAGACTCATTTCGGGTGTTTTGAACCCCGACCCTTCTTAAAATGATGATTTCTCCCTTTGGGCGAATCGTCTTCCAAAAATTGAAGAAAAATCAAGAAATTCCAAAAAATTCCCAAAAATGGGAAATGGCCACAATCAACTGGCCATGGAATATTTTGGGTAATTCGGTTTCCAAACCTTCCAAAAATTGACGATTTTGCCCTTCGGGCTAAATCCCCCCCAAGTCTTCCCATTTTACCCTGGTCCGAAATCACACTTTCCCTAAACCTTTATGGTTATACTAGGAAGCCATTGATTTGAATTGATGTGCATTGAAGTGATTTATTTATGTACTTGATTGCGTTTTCATTTAAATTGATTGTGATTTATAGGAATAGTCTTCCAATCTGCATGAAATCCTGAATTAAGCCTACCTCACCCAAAATTGCACATGCATGAACTCTTAGCTAGGAAAATCACTCGCGTTAGGTACCGAAAGGGCGTTGGTAATGACACCGACGTAACCAAGTCCCCGAACCCAAAATCTCTGGTTCCGCAGAACTGATCGACCTCTCCCAATCGGTCAGTAAGGTTTCCGGTCTACCCTCCAATAAAGACCGGTGGCGACTCCAAATGCATGCACAAGTTGCACATGCCACCACGACCACACTGAAGGTCGAAAGCGATCGACTCTTATCGTCGAATCCTTCTAAAAAATACTCCCGCCGCGATTTGGTATGGGCCTGGGAGGGCCCGCGCCGATCCAAGGCCCGCGATCGGTAATCCATTAGCCACGTCCGCCTTTCGGACGGGTCGCGACACCCTCTCCTAGGCGACACCTTCTAAAAGACATAAT
Source organism: Rhodomyrtus psidioides (assembly GCA_021437785.1). NCBI lineage: Eukaryota > Viridiplantae > Streptophyta > Magnoliopsida > Myrtales > Myrtaceae > Rhodomyrtus > Rhodomyrtus psidioides. The sequence goes on along the minus strand of JAILYB010000003.1, from coordinate 10,640,585 downwards.
TGTCCATCTGAAATTCCAAAGGTCTTCGTCTCTTATTGGCGTAACTTTTCTGATAACACTGAATTGTCCTCTCTCTGTCTATAATAACCTTGATCGCGCTTATCGATTGTTCTGTTAATCTTTCTTTCCCCAATGTCAATCCAAACAGACTAGCGTTCGACACGCTTTACTAAACAGTGCCTCGGAAAGTACCATCTCAATGCTCTGCTGGTAACTGTTCCTCCCAATTACCTTAAAATCCAAAACGCATGCCTCAAACTTGTACTCCAAAGTCTAAATTGTCCTTTCAAACTGACTATCCATCTTCGAATGATAGATCACACTGAATTGCAGTCTCGCCTTTCCAAAATTTATACTATGCTTAATTCAAATCATTCATTACCTCCTCTCTGTACACCGAAATCACGGAACGATCACCAAACCCAAGTCAGATTCAAACAACTTACGATCCTCGTTTACCAATATGCCGCAATTCCATATCCACAATTCGTTTAAGCAGGGTGAACCATTCAACCCTAAGGATTCAACTCAACCGTGACCATCTAACCTTACTGTCCCATCCAACTGTCGGTTGTCCTAGTAACCGCAGTAATTAACCGTTCCCCACAATTCGATTAACTATTTCTTACTTCCAATGAGCAGAGTTTAACGCTGCTTCTCCTCTTGATCCATAGATATCAATCATGACTAACACTAATGTCAATTTGGGCATTCTGTTTACATGGAGAAAGTCAACTTATGATTCACCTCTTCATCAGTCAACGCCTTGAGACTTGGAATCATCACGTCACTCTGGGAACATCTGAAGAATCATCGAGTTTAGGTTTCAAATCCAACTGAGGGTCAGGTTATCCATTCTATCGAACATGGTCAGCTCACAAACGACTAGCGAGTCAAGAACTACCTCAAATATCCTGGTTTAGGGTTAGAATCACCCGTTCCTAAACCGGTGGTACAACTGAACACTATCGAGATCACCTCTCATGACCAACTCAAATTGATGCAGGATTGGTTCAGCTTGACCCGCATTCTTCCAACAACACGTCACATGACTTAGGGTGATCAGCCCTTTGACTAGTGCGCGGTTGGTACGGGGTTCTAGTACAAATCGTTCCTCACTGGGTCCATGGCCATTCTGAATATAGATCAATGCCAGCTCGCAAATCATGCCACGAATCAATCCCTGGTTAACTTCAGGGTGATCCTATGGTTGACTTACAGTTGAGCATGATCCATCCAATTCGATTTATGCTTGATTTTGGATCGCCACACAGTCGAGTCTCAATCAGCACAGCCGACTGGTAAATCAGGCCATCATCCAAGTCGATGGCGACCTCAAAACTCTCTCGGTGGTCTCCTCAACCCTTAGTCGTTGTTCGCGAGTAGTCCGAGCCTTGAAGTATTACATTTACACCAAGCTGAATCTCTTCACACTGTTATAACCTGCACATGCATCATCAATCTGTTTCCTGCACTCCAAACTGAGTCATTCTTCCCCTTAACTCCTTGGAAGTTTCATCACACGTTCATTGTGATCTTTTTCTACCTTTACTCTAGAATCCTCAACGATCGCAGCAGTCCACTAGGCTTATAATGCTGCGCTTGGTCTTATCAGTACATCAGAATCTTAACCCTTCCTTTGGCCAAACCTGCCTTCCTATCAACCTCTTAGTAACCTTATCTCAACTCTTGGTACCTTCACGAGCTATTCGAACTAACACTGAAACTACGGTGGTGAGTTTCGATCGATTTTCTGTTTTACCAAAAGCAAGACCCTTATGATCATTGTCCCAAGAAATCGTGTGGCCCTACGATGCTTACGATGCGCCACTCTGATAACTATCCGTCCTTAATTGTCACATCTCGGAATCTTAATCTTATTTAGGGGTATCACCAATCTCCATAGCCTATGCAACCAACTTGCGATTTACCATGTCGTCTAACCCCAGATTGTCCTTACGAACTTTCTTTGCTCGTCTTTACCGTCCTTTTTCCATGCACATGTCTAATCACAGTCCTCAGGCAGTGCACATTTCACCATGACCTCATTAAGTTACTAGCCAACTGAACCATACAAGTCTCAAGTCATCTCAAAATTGCCTTTACATCGATCCTTATCAATTCGTACCTTCTGACTCTTTGGGGTCTCATTACACCTTAAAGATCAATATCACAATTCACGTTCGCTCCACTGCAAATATTCATCTAGCCATTAATTAGGATCCAAAGAAAAACAACGGCTAAGGCAATCCAAACAAAACAACACTTCGAATTTATGCAATCCACAAAATACTAATTGCCTTAATACAAACCCATATCCATAAACCTTATCCACAAAAAGTCTTTTCAAACTCGACTAGCTATTGCTAATCAGTACTAGAACATCTTAGCTCAAAAGTCACCCTACTCCCAGTAGAGTCAATCCTGGTTGTCCTGCTGAACATTTTCTCGAGTTTGTCCTTCTTACGGCAGCGATGCTTGATCTGTCTTATTTCTCATTGGGCAGTCCTTCACTTGGTGTTCCGGCTGGTAACATTTAAAACATTCTCCACCTCTATGCGAGCAGGGACCCGACCCATGCTTTAGACGACACAAGCGACACTTCTCACTTTGGCGGAGCATCGGCTTCTTGATTGTACTCCACCGGTTAGACGGAATGTGATACTTGTTGACAAACATCGGCCTCTTCTCTATCCGACGGTTATCCCTAAAAGAAGGCGCGAATCCCGATCCAGATGCGATTGCTCTGTCAGCCATGCTCTTCTCCACAGATTGGGCCCTTTCATACAATTATCTATAACTCCTTATGTCCAGCGACACCAGTCGATCCTTAATTTTCGGTTTCAATTCTTCACGAAATCTTCTCATCTTTTTCACCGAATCACTAGTTACTCGTGGTGCATACTATGACAGTTCAGCGAATCTCACTTTATATTGCTCTATTGTCATTTGGTCCTGACGAAGCTGCAGGAATTCAATCATCTTTTTCTCTCGCCTACAGTCCAGAAAGTACTTGCCATAGAAGGTTTCAACGAAGGCATCCCATACCGGGATCATACTTTTGGGGAACATCTTTCCTTGTGTTACTTCCCACCATGCATTAGCGTCACCTTGAAGTTGGTAAACGGCCAGTGTTACCTTGTCCTCCTCGGAACATCCTAGCACAGTGAACGCCTTCTCGATTTCCTTAATCCACAAGATTGCAGCCTCTAGGTCTCCTAACTCTTTAAACTTCGGCGGCTCGAGGTTCAAAAACCTTTTCATCAACTCTGGTATTGGTAGCACACCACTCTCATATCCAGTCAATGAGTCTTCATGCGAAACGGCGGTAGCATTAGCTTGACTACACCTATGCTGTCCAACTACAGCTCTCAAAGTTTCCAATGTCTGCAGAATCCCTTCTACTCTGGGACCTTCTTGAACTATCCTTCCACTAGACACCATCTCATTATGGTCGCTCATTATACAGGTAACTTACGGAGTCCTGTCCACCCCAAGCAACACGTAATGAGATAACCAAAAATCAGTCAAAAACATAGGTAACAAGCACATGCAAAAGCTTATGATCCTACTAACTATCCCAAATCCCAACGTTTCTTATCACTCCAAGCTAATGACCAGATGGATCAGGCTGACCTTGCTCTGATATCACCTTGGGCGGGGATGTCACGCCCCGACTGTCGAGCCCGCGACATCCCTTGCCAAATCGCCACGAGGTCATAGAGATAACGTCCCAGGCACACTACCGACCTATCATATACCAGCGCATGCGGAAACGTTTTAATACCCTGACAACAAAATCAAACAGGGATAGAAAAGTAGACAGTCACAACAGTCATTCAAAAACATACCATTATAAATCATTCGACATACACAGATGAGTCGTAACCCCATTGGGTTATAGCTGAATAAATAACCCCTTACTTCGGGGTGGCTCACTAGACTTCAAATACTTTCTCGGTCAGATAAGATTAACTCCTCATTGTTGACACCTGATTTTTGATCAGTCTTTCATAGTTTATTTTTAAAAAATTCATAAAAAATATATAAAAAGTTAAAAAAATTAAAAAATCATCTTTGGTAGCCTTGACCAAGCTAAAGGAACCATTTTTGATAAAAAAATAATTTTTCATATTTTTAAATATTTTTTAATATTTTCCAAAAATAGAAAAATACATGAAAAATGAAGAAAAATAGCGTTCGATGTCGTAAAAATATAGAAAAATAGTCAATATTTTTATTTTAATTTCTTTTACATTTTGAACTCATAAATAGTCAAAATTTAAGTTCAATTGCATGTGTTTCTTCACGACGCATAGAGTTGAATTTGGCAAAAAAATGTCATTCGAGTATTTTAATTTGTAAATTTCTACATCTTTTTTAGTCTTGACGTCCAATTAGATCGACCACCATCTACAATAAATGCCCCTTGCTGAATATTTTCGTTTTTGTTTCACATGATTTCATGGTGTAAAACGCCGAGTGGATCCCCAAATATAATCGGGTCGGCATGAGCTCGATAGCTCGTCCAAGACCAAACCAGGGCACGGCGAACCCCATGTGAGTACTCTCGAACTCCTTCGATGCTTCCTAATGCTTTTCTTAGGTTAGATCGTGTGTAGAATGGCTAGGACAGCTAAATCATTCTTGAGCTGTGATTGATAAATAGGACCTTACTAGGAATGCCATGTGATTTATTTGCATATCTAGATTCCTTAAGTTGGGCATTTTATTACTGATTGTGATTGCTAGGATAATCACTCTTATCTACATGAATTTCTAGATTTAGGGTTCATACCTTACTCATCCGCATGAATCTCAGGCTAGAAAATTTAGTCAACTTAGGTACCGAAAGGGCGTCAACTCTGACAGTTGGTGTAACTAAGTCCCCGAAACCATTTCTCTGGTTCTCGCAGAATTGAATAGAAACTCCCAACTATTCGATTGGGTGGTCCAATCATACCCTAAAAAAATGATTGGTGGCGACTCCATGGCATGCACACTTAGCACATGTCACTAGACCACACTGAAAGTCGATCACGCATACCTCCGTTGCGATTTGGGTAATGGGCCTTGGGAGAGGCCCGCGTCCGACCAGACAGGACGGCCCATTAGCCCTCGAGAGCCCGACAACCTCAAGAGGGTCGCGACAGACTGGCGACTCCGCTGGGGACTGGTTCTTAACCATTTAGTGGACTTGAGCCGATTAAAAAGTTGATTGATTCTTCTAACCTAATTTTATGCAGATGCTCTCGAAAGTGAGGTGTATATGCTAACGAATGTGTTAGATGTTTTTGTAGATGGGAGAAATAAGGGGTGAAGTGCTTGTTAACTTTGTTTTATGCAGGCAGGAGTTTTGGATGTATGATTGTGTGGATGTTTATATTGAAGCGGTGATTGTTAAATAAAATGCATGTCTATTGCTTTAGCACGACACAATGAATACACACAATTGCGCCTAAAACCCCAGGCGCCCTCTTTAGGAACACAATAGAAGGAATTGAAAATGGAATCTCCGTGAGGAAAAACATGGGGTAATCCACTTTTCAATTCCGCTCACTTCGAACTATGGATTGAGTCCCAATGCAACGATAGTTGTGCAATGGAATCGGCTCTTCCCAGAATTCGAGGTGAGAACCTTGGCTTTAGGTACCAAGCCCTATCTTTTGATTTTTAGGAGTTTTCCCTCACTTGTCTCATGCGTTTGTCTATGGAAGGTTAGTATACCTAACACTGCAAAAAATACAGAGAAGCTTGATTTTCTCTTAAGTTTGGTTGGTAAGACTTTTCTATCCCTCGAACTTGTTACAGCTCTTAATCATTATATTCATTGCATAATTCCGGTGATTGGATTAAATGCCATTTTGAGGATAGATATGTGTGTTTTCCTCCCAATGTTCTTGATGGAAGATGAAGATGGTGTCATCCCATTACGAGCGCCAAGTGGACAAGAAGAGCCTAAGTATTAACATCACATTCCTTTGTTTTATTTTTCATTTCTAGCCTTCTTGTATAGGATTTATTTTGCTGAGATCCTCTCTATCTGATCCCTTAGATTGACTGTATTAGGCATCTATTTGTGTTTATATACATTCAGATTGAAATTTGTTGTATTTCTATTGACTTGTCATTGGAATGTGATAGTGGCATTTCTTCTAATCACTCGAATACTCCAAAATCAATTTTATAATTCCTTTGGATGAAATTGAAATTGGAAGTCTTATACAACCTTTTGGCCGTATAGGGCAATACAATCCCAATTTCGCCAGAAGGAACTATAAACTTGAATTGGTTCATGCATGTTTTGCATCATTGGTAATCCACAATAATTGATCAAGAGTATTCGTGTTTTTCAAATTTAATGAAAAGATAGATATCCAAATTACTCTCGTTCTTAGCAAACAGCTTTAATTTGGATATCGTATCTTCAATTGAATTTAAAACACATCGTAATTGTGTACTTTTGAACATTCCATTGATTTTCTTGGAATTGATCAAAGGCGATTATCGTGAATTACATTTCTTTCAATGATATGCTTTCCTTTGAGGAATATTGATAAAAGCTTTTGCACAAGGCCAAAATCCTTGTAAAAGCTCTTATCCATATTAATCACAAGTAAGCATAAAATTGAAAGGATTTATGCTTTATTTTTCAAATTCTTTCTTCTGATTCTGTCTTTTCATTTGAAACAGGTTAAAAACAAGTAGAGAAGAGAAGTCTTTTTGTGGATAATCGCGGTGGGAGGTTCCTTTATCCGATCATAAGCAAGATTAAAAAATCAAGATGTACACGCTCGAATCATCAATGTCAAAGCGCAGCTTGCCTAGGTTGAGAGTGGTCAGGTGTTCGAGAAAGTCAGCCATACAGAAGTTGAGACACACACATTAGAGCTTTCATTCATTTCGCTCAATCGAGGGACCTTAAAAGCAGATCATACAAATCATCGGGGTGGAAACATAAAACCGCAATGAGCCCTAATTAGCATCACAAAGGAACCTAGTTGGCCCTTCATATTATTGATGCTTTGCTTATACTCACCACCTCGAGACTCGAGATCTGCAAGCTTAAGAAGAAGGCGTTTACATTCCCATTTAAGATCGGCAACCTTGGTCCCGTGATCTTCGGCGGCTATTTCCAGGTCCCGAACTAGTCCTCTCCCATGGGCTATATCCGCGGTAATGCTGTCAAGCCTTTCTTCCTGCCACTCACATTGAAACTTCAACACGACATTACGACGGTCGTGCTCATAGGTGGTCAGGGATAAGGCCAAGCGCTCCACCAAATTTCCCCTCTCGCGAAGCAACATCGAGACTCGCTTGTTGGCGAACTCAACAGCCTTTCTGTGACTATCGGCCACAAGGTTGGCCAACACCAAGCAGTTGGACCGATCCTCATAGCGAGCTCGCAAAACGTGAGCCACGGTAGCTTTTCGATGAGCGACACGGTAAGTCTCTAAAAAGTTTATAAAGAGGGTTGGGAAGATTCTATATTCCCTCTCTAAATTAGTGCCCTCGATGGAGGTGGTGTCTATTTCCACGAGCAAAATACGGATTTCATCTTCAGTTTCTGGGTGATCGGCTATATGAGCATAGCCTCGACCGAGGAGGTTATAGAGTTTTTCCCACTGGGCCAAAATTTCGGCCGAGAAAGCGCGAATAGGAGAGGAGGTCATTTTCGTTGGAGTGAGGGAGAAGAAGATGAGTGTGGTAGAGTGATTAAAATACGAAAAGACAATTATGTAAGAGTGTTAATCTTCTCTGCATTAACTCCTCCTTTTATAGCAACTCGAGAATGAAGAAAGGCATAGCAATAATGCTCGTGGAGCCAAGTTAATTGGGTAAAGCAATGGTGGCTCTTTCGGTGAACCATCAGATCTATCCCAGTCCGCGATTTCAGGCTTGATAAACCTAAAAAAGTTGTAAAAAGATATGTCGGTGTCACCATATTAAAATTGAACGGGAGTTAAGCGCAACTATCGAAAAAAGTTGCGAAAGGATTTGGCGGTCCCATCATATTAAAAAACTGAGCGGGAGGCGAGCGTAGTTCCACCTTTTTGAAAATAAGTGGGAGACAGACATGGATATCGAGAAAAGGAAATCGATTTGGTGTCCCTCCACGTTGAAAAGAAGAAAGAAGACGACAAAGCGGGAAATACGAAATCTTGGGAGCAACGCTTGCCTGATGATCTTCATCCATGTTTAAAGAACGTTTCATGGGCATACAGAACCACTCAAAAGAAAATTTAGAGAGAGTGAGCATACATGAGAGAGTAGAGAACCCTGAGCGAGCAAAAATTGATCGAACATTTTTCGATCCAACATGTTTGAGGGTTACCATCAGTTGCTAGAGGCGACTGATCCAAAAATCTCAGAAAATGAACTACTGAGAGATCTCGAAGATTCTAGGATGGCGTCTGGTACCAGAACCACAGAACCCAACCCTTTCGGCAACGAAGTTCAGGATCTCAGCAGCGACGACAACAGCAGCAGCGATGGTCAATCCCGGAAAAGGAAACGTCGCCAGTGCCACACTCAGAATGAAATCCAAGAGCTTGAAGCTTTCTTTAGTGAATGCCCTCTCCCGAACATGAAACAAAGAAATGAATTGGGCCAGAAGCTAGGGATGAAACCTTTGAGGGTCAAGTTTTGGTTTCAAAATAAGCGAGCCAAATTGAGGGCTCAACACAGACGTCAAGAACTTGCGATTCTAAAGGAGGAAAACGAAAAGCTTCGAGCGGAGAATATGAGGTATAAGAAAGCTCCCAGCACTATCGCTTGCCTTAATTGCGGTGGCCTTATCACTCTCGGCGAAATGTTCCTTGATAAGCCTTATATGAGGATTGAAAATGCTCATTCACCACCCCACTCCCTCGAACCATCTTCGATACAATCGGATTTTGTTGGAGATATGCATGAACAAATCAATTCTACGAAGTCAATATCGATGCCTTCTAAAGGATGTGATATGCGTCACCATGATTGGAGTTTCCTTAACGATGAGCTTACTATCACGACCGACCAATCCAAAGCTGATGAATTCCCTCCACAACAATTTCCGGCTCGATCAAATTCTACTGGAAATAGGCCAGAGAGCAATAGCCAAGTTGTCAACACTGTTCCGGGTCGCAAGAAGACGAGGGTCAATTGGTCCTCCGAGCTTCATCTCAAGTTCCTTAGTGCGGTTCAGCAACTAGGGATCAACTCAGCATATCCAACGCGCATACTTGAGATCATGAACATACCAGGACTCACTAAAGATGGAGTCGCGAGTCACCTCAAGAGCTACAGAAGGGCGCTAAGACAGCGCCACACAGCACTGAACCTGAAAGAACTCAACTTGTGCCTAAACACTAGGCATGGCTATAACTACAATGCCCCTGAAGTAAGAAATACCCTGCCGAATCTAGGCACCGACCAAGCTGGTAGCAGCACCATCGACTACTTGGGCGCTAATCAGAATATTCCCCCGAATCATCTCAGCACCCCTCAAGAGTATATGCCACAAGTGCAGCAGGTACGAACTCCTTGGTTTGAGCAGCAACTTTTCGCTAGTGCTCTTCCTATCCCCGATCAACATATTGCGCCTAGTGTTCAAAGATCTGCCCGGCTTGGGCATATGATTTCGGAAGATCAAGCGGGCGGATGCTTTGAGGATTTTTGTTTCTCCCATTCCCAAATGGAATGTGCTTTTGATAGTGAACCGATCAATCATCCTCTTATAATCTCGAGCAACGACGAAGGTTCTAGCTCGAAGAATCAGATCGCTCACAACAGAAACAGGAATCCTTCAACGCCAAGCGATGATGGTCAACCCGAATATCAGTTGCTCGAAGAATCAAAAGATTTCCTTGATGAGGAGCCCATATCTGGATCGATCAGTTTAAAACTGATGGACTTATGAAGTTATGATCCAAAATGACGATTATATGTCTGATTCATGGTGTAGCTGGCTGATCACCGAGAATCCTCAAGGGAACTAGGCACATGTGAATGGATGTATCATTAATCTTTCTGTCATAAAGTCTTCCATGCAAGATAATCTTCCTTAATGCCTAGAGTTAATCTGGGGCAGCGATCAGTACTACCTGCGAGCATCATCATGCTTGAGTACGACAATCCCTTGTTAGATTAGAGTCGAGGCGAATCAATTGAACGCCACGAAGAAAAACATTTAAAGGCTTCACATAGGAAAATGCGAGCAAAAGCCCGAGCGAGCTCAAAGACGGTTAGCTCTGTATCGTTCTAAGGGACCTTTAGTCGTTATGAACTCTAAATTGAGCTTGTTTCATTCTCGATGGGGGTCGCTAACTGCTTCAAGAATTTTATAACAAAAAACGAACCAGTTAGGGACGCCAATAGTGCTTTGTCCTGGTAGTCAGTGAACTGGAAGTGGTACGAAACGTCAGGAGTTCGATCTCAGGATTGAAAAATCATTTTATCAGTTTGTCTATCACCCGATGAAGTTCAAAGAGATTCGACGCAGATGACTATAGAACTTGGGGGCAATTCGAAAATCATCGATTCATTTTCATCAAGCGGCGAAGTTGGTATTGTAAAATGTGAAGCACGCAAATGACAAATCCGAAGCAGAAGGAGATGAATCATGATTCGCTTATCCAAGGTCGGGATTTCAACCTTCGACTAAAGCCAAATCTAGGATGAGTTTTTGATCTTGCCCACTCGACAAAACCCATCTCCACTGAAAATGGGGGCAAACCATTCCTACATCTGGAAAGCATGTCGAAGCCGAAGACATCAAATTCATCGTTTGATCCGTGGGGCAAGTCCCCGAAGCAATAGTTATCATCCGCAGAGCGTAATGGAATCCATCCTTTCAATGTAAAACACATTTGGCCGCGGAGCCACCCATTTGGTAAAAAGAACGTATCGTTCCTAAATGATTTTCAATCAGATGCGGGGATAATGTTCTCTTATTTTCCTCTCAGGTGATGAACAGAGATGAGGCACCCAAGAAGCCATGCATTCAAATAACAAAACAGTGCATGAAACACGCCCAAAAAGATGAATGAATCTCCTCCGACGTAAATCCTCGAGGTGGATTCGTTGCCCAACCAGACGAAGAAATCATGGCCACAAGCTTGAGGGCCGGCTTCTACAATCCGCACATTGGCATGCAGAATGGAATTCAAATCAAGAGTAAAGTAGTATCGTCCCAATTTGTTTTGAATTTGGAAACCCAAAATAATGCTTAATATTTATCCTTGGCAGGAGCTCGCCATCAGGGCACACATGTAAGTTTCATTTTTCTCCAAAAACCAAGAAGTCGAAAGAACTTTAGAACACCCAACAATCTTGTGTTACTATGTGAAGTGCAGATTTTCACAACCCTTGTACACTCGTTGGAGCATATGACCAAGGGTAAGATGTATCGTTCCAATTTTTGTAAAGTTTTAGAATATACAATGACATATCCCTTTTATATCTCCAGGATCTCCAGCCTCGATGGGCAGGTAAGTATCCCTTTTCCCAATTCATTGGAGATTAAAAACTTTCAGAATTAATTCGATTCTCACATCTAAAAAGACATAGAATTCTTACTTCATTGACATTCATGTTTTAAAACATGAGATTGTCTGAACATGAATTACACATGTATGGTGCATCATAAAATCCCTTTGAAGGATAAATCTTGATGAAATGAAATGAATTTTTCCAATAAGAGTCGTTTGAACTGTTCAAAAGGGTATTTTCTCATAAGAGAAGCGAGCCTAATCCAAACACGTCCCATACACACTTGAGAGATGAGGAGATTGGAAATGATAGCGAAACCTTAACCTATGGATATAAGGGTCATTCGCAACGATTACATGGATCGAGATGACAGAGGCATTTATTTCTTCATTCCAAACACTACAGATGCCCATTGAGAACCCCATTGAACGGCGATTTTCATTCTCAACCCTGTCAAGAACCACCCCACATTGGGGCAAATGAAGGTTAGTCCAACAGTATCAGAAAGTAAACGGTTAGAAATTTTCTTGCTCGGACTAACATAAATCTTTGTGTGTTGTTTATATGATAATCCAAGTGTCATAGGATGACGGGAATGATTCATTTCTCTATCCTACACACTGTTATCCTTTGCACAACCAAGTTGAGCCAGCAAATTCATTTCATCAACCTATTGGTGATCATTGCATATTCCAAAGCAAAGGCAACATCACTCTAGGAATGGAAGCGTGCCAAAGTTTAAGTTGCATATCTAGCATGATTGCCGAAAATCCTAGCTCCAAAAGAAAAGAAAAACACGGGATTAAAAAAAGGGGGAAAAGAAAAATCCCTAGACATCAAGAAAAAGCAAAGTGCCTGGTAAAAAGCAAGGCTGATGTCTATTCAAAATATCCCCAGTAAAGTCTAGAGAGACGATGAAAAGACCCTGCAAAGGAGTTAGATCAAGATGACTACTCTCCAAATGTTGTCGTGCTCAAATTGCAAACACACAAACAGACGGTCTCTTAATGTAACAAGAGACGCTTTTAAACATCCTTGTGCGCTCTAAAAGAGGAGTGTACACTTCAAGAAATGGAGATGTTCTTCGAAGGACATGTGGCAAATTTGCAATGATCACCAATGTCAAACCCTTCACAATTTCTGGGCAAAAAATAAGCCTTTTTCGGTCCCCAATCCTTCCAATGTTACAACCCTGAAGTAGTCTTATCTGACTAAGACACTTGGGTTAATGTATAACCTAGCTCAAAGAAGTACGAGCAAGACTATTTCTTTCTCATTTTGCAGGGTTCTTGACTTGTAAACCCGGATCAGATAGTGAAAAATTTCGTTCAACGGCCTTGACTCAAAAGTGAGTCCCCCTTGGAAACCGATATCCAAGCCTAACACTACGGTCCCGTGAAAGACCTCCTGATCGGTCGAAATGTATGCGTTGCGAATGATCCTGAAACCCAGGCACAGGTCGGTAGGAAATTGAGCACTTTCCCTATTAAAGATCATTATCACAGAGCAGTGAGGAGCCTTCTTGGGTGAGAAATACTCCAATGGATGTTTTGAGCAAACTCTTTTTGAAATTTTCAAATTGTTTGATCTAGAGTTTCCGTGCAAGGAATTTATGATCACATCTGTATATGGCAGGAATGTTTTGGATAACCTCCAACAATCAAAATGCACATTTCATGACTAAAACTTAAGTCGTAGAATTTTGTCAGTTAGACAATTATTGTCTTCCCAAAGATTACTAATATCTTCTTGGCGAGGAAAATTTTTTCAGGTCTAAGCTTTCTGCAGGACTTTTGGCCACCCCAAAGACTGGGTGCGTCATCCTTAGGTGAAGCCTTTTAGTAGGCAAATCTTTTCTAAGACCGATCCACAGAATGATCGAGTCTCCGACTAGCCCCGAAGAGCGGGTACGTCATCCTTTGATTCATATCAATTTGGAATCTCATAAATGGTAGAAACCGCCTAAAGGGTCAACTCAATGGTAGAAACCGCCTGAAGGGTCAATCAATGGTAGAAACCGCCTGAAGGGTCAACACAATGGTAGAAACCGCCTGAAGGGTCAATGTATGGTAGAAACCGCCTGAAGGGTCAAAACAATGGTAGAAACCGCCTGAAGGGTCAATGTATGGTAGAAACCGCTTGAAGGGTCAACCAATGGTAGAAACCGCCTGAAGGGTCAACTCAATGGTAGAAACCGCATGAAGGGTCAATGAATGGTAGAAACCGCCTGAAGGGTCAAAGGACTGGTAGAGACCGCCTGAAGGATCAACCCAATGGTCCGATCCACCATACGGATCAAAACCTTGATGAATCCCGAACGCGGGAGGAGTCGTTTTCCCTAATAAGCCTTACATTAGGCAAGCCATTTCTAGTTTAGTCCACCACACGGATCAAAACCCTTGGCAAATTCCCAAATGTGGGATGCGTCTTCCTTAGGTTCCTATCAGTTAGGAATCCCATTATGGTTTGACCTACCATACAGGTCAGAGCTTAACATCCCCAGGACACTCCGATGACAAGTCCTTAGGAATATACTTGAACCCATCAGACACAGCAAATGCCGCAAGCATTCGGCAGGTAAGGGGCAGGGAAGTCTATCTACTCCTTAACTTTCTTACATCATATCAGGGAATTGAATGAGCACATCTCTTTTTAAGGAAAAGCACACATTGATGGGCATGAAAATTGGATGTCATGATTTCTTTTCTTTTCCCAGTCGAGTTGATCGGAACACAGGTGTCACCTTGTCTTTGAGAGAAACCTCTGACGAAATTCCTCTCAAAGAGGGGCAGCTGTTGACACCTGATTTTTGATCAGTCTTTCATAGTTTATTTTTAAAAAATTCATAAAAAATATATAAAAAGTTAAAAAAATTAAAAAATCATCTTTGGTAGCCTTGACCAAGCTAAAGGAACCATTTTTGATAAAAAAATAATTTTTCATATTTTTAAATATTTTTTAATATTTTCCAAAAATAGAAAAATACATGAAAAATGAAGAAAAATAGCGTTCGATGTCGTAAAAATATAGAAAAATAGTCAATATTTTTATTTTAATTTCTTTTACATTTTGAACTCATAAATAGTCAAAATTTAAGTTCAATTGCATGTGTTTCTTCACGACGCATAGAGTTGAATTTGGCAAAAAAATGTCATTCGAGTATTTTAATTTGTAAATTTCTACATCTTTTTTAGTCTTGACGTCCAATTAGATCGACCACCATCTACAATAAATGCCCCTTGCTGAATATTTTCGTTTTTGTTTCACATGATTTCATGGTGTAAAACGCCGAGTGGATCCCCAAATATAATCGGGTCGGCATGAGCTCGATAGCTCGTCCAAGACCAAACCAGGGCACGGCGAACCCCATGTGAGTACTCTCGAACTCCTTCGATGCTTCCTAATGCTTTTCTTAGGTTAGATCGTGTGTAGAATGGCTAGGACAGCTAAATCATTCTTGAGCTGTGATTGATAAATAGGACCTTACTAGGAATGCCATGTGATTTATTTGCATATCTAGATTCCTTAAGTTGGGCATTTTATTACTGATTGTGATTGCTAGGATAATCACTCTTATCTACATGAATTTCTAGATTTAGGGTTCATACCTTACTCATCCGCATGAATCTCAGGCTAGAAAATTTAGTCAACTTAGGTACCGAAAGGGCGTCAACTCTGACAGTTGGTGTAACTAAGTCCCCGAAACCATTTCTCTGGTTCTCGCAGAATTGAATAGAAACTCCCAACTATTCGATTGGGTGGTCCAATCATACCCTAAAAAAATGATTGGTGGCGACTCCATGGCATGCACACTTAGCACATGTCACTAGACCACACTGAAAGTCGATCACGCATACCTCCGTTGCGATTTGGGTAATGGGCCTTGGGAGAGGCCCGCGTCCGACCAGACAGGACGGCCCATTAGCCCTCGAGAGCCCGACAACCTCAAGAGGGTCGCGACACTCATCTACTCCAAACTTATAAATCCAAAAGCCAAACACTGAAGTCCACGAGTCTTCGTCACTTGGGACCTGAAAATGTTATCCCACGACGGGATGAGAATAAATCTCAGTGAATCAAGCCTAAGCTCGGTTAGGAAACTGATTCACCCAAGGCGTCCTAACAAAGATATTACAAGATCACATAGGCACGTAAAACAGCCTCACAAACTAACAATATAACCATCATCCACATGCACACTTACCAGCCTTCAGCCATACACAATGCAATGTTCGACATGACTTAACAGTCAAACCAATCAATCACTCAATCACAGTATTACACCCACTCGTATGCACAGGACATCCACCAGAACAATGCACACACTATAATAATAACTCGAACACAAGCGAGTATGAACTTCCGTCTTCCTACTCCATTCGTCCCATTCCAAACGTCGTAGTCGGGATGCGCTCATACTAACCCATGTACGAAGTTACATTGCATTCAATCCTTTTATTAACGATGATCGTGCCTCCGGCACATGAAAGGATCTACGCAAAAGAGGGCGTGATTCAACTCTCACAAATAACGCGATCTAACACCTCAGCGTGATCCAGCGTTCTACCGGCAGAACCGGGCTACGTTCCTTTACTCTCGGCAATGGCTACTACAAACAGTGTATCTAGTGCGTCTGGCACGACACCAGCAAGTAGGCATCCCTATACGGGGCGTCGGTCCAACCTCCATTGCAATCGGCATCTGACCAACTCTGCATCCGTACTAGTTAACACCGAATCAGAGCTGTCGTGCTTCTGGCAAGTCGTATGGTTCCGTACAAATCATAGAACACGAGCTTGCTAGGAACATCATCGTTTTTCCTCATATGACCATACAAACCACATCCAGCAATCAACCCATTTCATTATTTTTGGTTAAGGCCGGATGCTCACTCAGGCATGTAAAAGTCTTGACCAAATGCCATTTTCATGCTAAAATATGTCTTTTGACTCCACACCTGGTCATATGCAAATGCAGACTAGCCATTAGTCACCACAATCACACATAGGGCGATTAACCCTCAATCATCAATTGACAGTCAAAGAACATTCACTACATCCAATCAGGCATTTCAGTGAAGCAATTCAATCAACGAAGCCATAACTCAATCCCGAGTAATCAAACTCAATCAAATAATATCCAGCTCAATTCATGCCATGTCATTTATTAATCGATTCAATTTAGGACATTGATCGCTCGCTCGTCTCTGGCCTATCGCTCACTCGCGATCACAAAACGGCAATCCATTGCCCAATCAATCAATCAATCAAACCTAGCAACAATTAGCCACAGACAATTCAATCAATTCGGCTAACTTAATCGATCGGCCATTTAACATAATCCCAATTTCTATTTAAACAGGCCCCGATCGTGTACCTAAATTCCACAACCAGCTAATTCTAGGCGCAATTATCGCCTTAACCCAGGTTTAGGGTCAACTTACATCCAATTAGCTCGCTAGGGTGGTCTCAACGGCGAAGGCAGCGGCGGCGGCGGCCAAAAACCTAAAATCTCGGGAAAGCCTCAGATGAGTCTCGCGAGGTCACCGGGACGAGTGGCCGGCGACGGCGAAGCTCTGACGAGCGGCGGTGGACTGAAAACAGAATCGGTCGGCAGTCAAAAACAGGGTTCCGGGTTGATTTCTGGCGATTCCCGACCCCACGGGCTGGGACGAGGCCGGCCAAGGCCAGGGATCTCACCTAGGAATCGAGGGGAGTCTTTGGGACAAGTCGAGCACGGCGGAGGGCGGCCGAAAGTGGCTGAACCGGCGGAGAACAGAACCGGCCCGAGTAGGGGTTCGCGCGGCCGAAAACAGGGGCGGCGGTTCGAGGTGATTCCGGGCCCCACGCGCGGCGGCGAGCTCCACCGAGCTCAGGGAAGATGGAGGGGAGTCCTAGGAGGCCGAAGGAGGTGGCGGTGCACGGAGGGGGAGGCCGAAACGGCGGGATCGAAGAAAATCCCCAAATCGATCAAAAATAGGGCACCACGAGCTTCGGGGCTGTTCGCAGCGGCTTCGACGGTCGATCGGCGGTGGGATGGCTTCGGCTTGGTCGAGGGGAGGTTGAGGGACAAGGCTGGGGTGGTGAGTGGCGGCGGCGGCGCCGGAGACGGCTGGAGGAAGCTCCGACGTTCTCGATTTTGCAGGGGCCGAACAGGGGCTGGGGTTCCCGCGGCGGTTTCTCAGCCATCCGGCGGCCAATGGTGGTCGTGGCGGGTCAGGACGACGGCGACGAGTGGCTGAGGGTCGTGATGGCTGGCTGGTGGATGGTTGTCGGACAAAAATCCATCGGAGGAGGAAGGAGGAGGCTCGGTGGGGGGTGTTCCACGAGCAACCAAAGAAGAGGAAGAAAAACAAAGAAAGAAAAGAGAGAGAGAGAGAGAGAGAGAGATCGTGAGAGAGCAAGAGGGAAATGAAAGGCTGATGGGAGGTGGTGTGGGGTCCACAAAGAATTTTGTGACTAATTTGTCCCTTATGGAAATATCTAGGGGCAATACGGTCATTTGGTAATTCAGGACTGAAATGAAATTCGGTGTACTGAACGAGTGGTAATTTTGTTTTTTTCACAGGTTAGACTCGGTCGGGATTAGGCTCGGGTCGCGAGAATTGAAATCCTAATTCGCGGCGACTAAGAACTCGAAACCTAATCTATACCGACTGAACTTCAGAATTCGTCCAAACGTCGTCTCTTCAGTCTTTTCAATCCAATATAATTTATCGACTGAATTTCAATCTTAATCCATTTTATCGAATTCAGGGACTTTACCGAAGTCGGATTTCTAGGGCGTCACAAGCTTAGTCTGGTCTTTTGCCTAGTACTAAGCGTGGACATATTCATTGGGGAGGCAAATAGGGGCTTGGAAAGATTTGAACTCAGGACCTCCTGCTCTGATACCATGAAAGATTTGGTGGGACCACTTGCCAACTGCTTTAAAAGCTTAAGCTATTAGAAGAAGGCGTGGTTTAATGAAAGATTTGGTGGGACCACTTGCCAACTGCTCTAAAAGCTTAAGCTTTTAGAAGAATGCGTGGTTTAATATTTAATTATTCTAGCACTCCCCCTCACGCTTAGTCTGGTCTTTTGCTTAGTACTAAGCATGGACAAATTCATTGGGGAGGCAAATAGGGGCCTGGAAAGATTTTAACTCAGGACCTCCTGCTCTGATACCATGAAAGATTTTGTGGGATCATAGCCAACTACTCTAAAAGCTTAAGCTGATAGAAGAAGGCGTGGTTTAATATTTATATATTCAAACACTCCCCCTCACGCTTAGTCTGGTCTTTTGCCTAGTACTAAGTGTGAACAAATTAATTAGGGAGGCAAATAGGGGCTTGGAAAGATTTGAACTCAGGACCTCCTGCTCTGATACCATGAAAGATTTTGGTAGGACCACTTGCCAACTGCTCCAAAAGCTTAAGCTAATAGAAGAAGGCGTGGTTTAATATTTATATATTCCAACACATTCATCCTCCGGAAGCGCTTGTGATCAGGTACAATACAAGTCGGAGACGGGCTCAATGCAGGCGTATAAGGACTCAGGAGCAGCAACATTAAAATGGTCGAGCAGTTTTATCAGTAGATTGAGCAGAGTCAGTCTGAAAATGGCAAGTAACCAAAGAAGAGGCAATGCTGCACTCAGATAGTGGTACCTGACCCTCTGCGGTAAAAAAAAAAAATCATCTATTGATAACGTTGCACATTTCCTAACATTAGATTAGTTACTCATAATCACTATACGTTAAATTTAAGCAAAATTAAGCTTCCAGCTATTTATCCCACCTGCCAGTGGCTTTGAAAAGATGGTCAAGGGAAAAAACAAGTGTTGTCAGTTGCCACGATCATTTCAAAAAAATCCGTGCCGGGCGGGCCGGCTCAGCCCGAAAATTCGCTTGATTTTCGCTGCCCGATTTTTTTAACACCTATTTTTTCTTTTTAATTTAATTTATTTTTATTTATTTTTATTTTTATATTCTTTTATTTGATAGGTTTGTTAATTGATTTTGATTCCAAAAAAGAAGAAAAAAAAAACGGCCCAACCCGGGTCGGACCGGGCCGAGACCCAGCTCGTTGACACTCCTAGCCACAACCTTGGGGAGCACTAAAACCAATCTGCACAAGGATAAAAACTAGTTATTTACTCATATGAACCTACCAACAAAAACCAGCCAATACTGTATCAAGCCTAGTCGACCAGATGAATCCTATTACCCAGTTAAAGATCGGTGATTGCTTGTTTAAAAAGAGATTAATCTGAGACAGCTACATTAGAACTGTTCTTGACGTCATTGTTATCGTCAGGATCAACATAATGAAGTATTAAAAATCAGCGACGCTAAATAACTAAAAGTTTCCTCAGTGTCCTCCCTCCGTCAAGTTCTTGCCTTGAGGAAATTTTAAGTTAATGTAATAAAACGACACCTCCCACAAGAGGTGGGACATCTTCCTCCTCCTAAGCTTGGTTGATGCCGGAGGCCACTTAAGACCAATTACCTCATAAACTATGTAGTTTTGCATTTTTTTGAGCCCCTTCCATCCACCGTCAAGAACCCACGAAAGAACCCAAGTGTCGCCGTGTGAATTAACTATAGGACGACGACGTTAAAAATGTCCGTGAAGGCTTAATTCAATTTTGCCCATAAAATTGGTCTCCATTTGCATAAAATAATTAAATGACATATCATACGTAAATCCGTCATTATTTGCGCTTTACTTTTCTTGAATAACATGCATTTTAGGTTATGATCAATAAATTTTGTGCAAAAGAAGTTTGTGCTAATAATTTTCCAGAAGTAAAAATTTTCAACCATTATCAAACGAATTTCTATTCCAGAAGCATAAATTTTGTTCAGTTGACAAATGCATTCTCTATCAAAAATCAACTGAACAAAATTTCTGATAGAGAATGCACTTGTCAACTGAACAAAATTTCTGCTTCCGGAATAAAAATTCGTTTGATAATGGTTGAAAATTTCTTGCCGAAAGTTCATTTCTGAAACAGACGTGTTATCATGCGCACCCTTAGATGCCAAATTTTCTGAAAAATGCTCACTTCAGTGCCAACTCCAATTTGAGCTAATGTGGCTCGCCGAAAATCCAACGTGGCCTATTTTTTTTTTATTGATTTTTTTCTGCTTGCCGAACTTGGCAATGAAGTGAGTGTTTTTCAAAACATTTGGTACTTAATGATCGTCTTGAAATTTTGGCACTGAAGTGATCATTTTCAAAAAATCTGGCACTAAAGTGATCGTTTTGAAAGTTTTGGCATTAAAGTGAGCGCCGTACACACGTTTTGACACTTGTAATGTACTTAAGCCGAGATATGTTATATTATCACCTAAGTAACACCGACATCGACACCAATACTGACACTGATACGGGGACACGACACGACACGACATGCCGACACGCCATTTCTAAAAAATAGAAAAATTCGAAACGTCAGGGATACGTTATATATTAAATATATAATATCATATATACACATAATAAATTATTATTTTTAGGATTATTTCAATCAAATTAAATTTGATTTAAATTCATAAATAAATAGAAAGTTAAAAAAAAAAAGCCTTAGAATTGATCTCACATCGGTGATGATTGAGAGAGACAAAAACAAAATAACTTGAGAAGATTCGAGAATCTCATATTGGTGGTGAGTGAGAGGGACAAATATGAAGTCACTTTAAAAAGTCATGAATGAGACCTAAAGACTTACAATGTGAAGAAAGGAGTCCCACATTGATGCCTAGTGAGAATAATAAGTACATTGACTCTTTAAATTGTCAAGAATGAGATATGAAGAATTACTTCTAATGTCTATTTGGCTAATGATGAAGTGAATATATATATATAGTGAAAAAGCTTTTTAAAATGCTCGACACGCATGTTGCGTAGGTGTCCGACGTGTTGACCAGGTGTCGGAAATCGACACGCATTGATCACATGCCGAACATGGGTGTCAGTCGCGTTGACAAAGTGTCGAAATGCCGACACGCGGTCAACGCGACCTACACGGGTATCAGGAGGTATCGGACGGATGTCGGTATCGGACACAGTGTCCGACACGATACTCTTACCTAGGAGGAGTATCGGTGCTACATAGATTATCACAATGGCTAGCAATCAATTTGGATTTGTCTTTGATGATTGTCAATCATGAAAGGTACTTGGCTCTATCTATCTATCAAAGACGTGGATTAAGGAAGAAGAGATGTTTTACCAAATGAATAATTCTATCTTTGGAAACACATATCTTAACAGGCTTCGGCAGCTCGGGAAATGGCGGCAGCTCGACTTTCGGCAGTAATGGGAGTTCTGGCTTCGGCAGGCTGGGGATGTCGGGAAGGTGAGGCAGTTCGGGCACTTCCGGCAACGTCTCCTCCAGAAGGCGGCTAGCTCTGACCGAGTTGTCGCCAATCACCGAAGACAAAGCAAGGACAAACAATGCCAAAAGGTGGCCGAGTCCACGAGGGTTCGCCATGGTCGGATCGATCGGCTTGCAAATTCAGAAGCTTTGAATCTCAAGTGAGATGGCGAAGTTGTGCTTGAGCAAATGGCTTGATGGAGAGTTTATAAAGAGAAGGGACGTGGGGATTGGGGAGATTGCAAGTATGGTTTGGTGGGAATATTGCCAAAGTGTTAGTTCAACTTCTGAAACCAATCTCATCTCCGCATGTTCAACAAGAAGATGGCGCAGATCATTCCAAAGAGGAGTTTGCCAATTCTTGGCTTTTTAAGATTTTAAATGCCAGTTGAGGTGACAGACATGCTCGTTGTTTAAGTGTCATAACTTTTATTTTTTTCTATGCTTACTTGAGTACCGTAACTTTTTAAAAGCATTCACCACAAATGCAATATCATGTCGAATTTCCGACATTTTGGTAAACGTTTTTAAAAGTTTTTGGCACTTAAGTGATCAATTGAAAATCATGACATTTAAGTGAACATTTTATAGAAGTTACGCCACTTATTTGATTGAAGAAAAATTACGGCACTCAACGAAAGTTATGCCACTTGTGATGTTTTTATAAAAAAAAAAAATAGTTTGCGTTTGCGATCTCATTATGTACAATGGGACGAAGTCCATAGTCAATAATATAAATGGTGTGTTTGTTTTGGGAAAAGTATTTTCAGGGAAAGTGTTTTATGGACTTTCGTCAGTTTGGCTCTCGAAAAATGATTTGGTCAACGAAAAGTACTTTCTAGTCAACAAAGATTTTATTCATTAAAATAGGAAAGTGAATTCTCCAAAATAAAAAGGTGAAAACACTTTTTCAAATTTGAGTATCTCACTTTCTTTGAAAACGGAGTTGGGAATCGATCCCGGGGTCGAGGCCGGCAACCCTGGCCAAGGACTGGGACCGGGGCCGGGGGGTGGCGACAGGGGCCGGGGACTGGGACTGGGGGTCGGGGCTGGCGACCGGGGCCGAGGCTTGGGATCGAGGATCAGGGCCAAACCTGGATCGGGACCGGGGTTGGGACCGGCGACCGGGGCCGAGGACAGGGGCCAACACCGGGGATCGGGATCGGGGCTGGGGCCGGGGACCGGGACAGGGACCGGGCCGGCGACCGGGGCCGAGGCCGAGGTTGGGACGGGCGGCTGCCGGCGACTAGGGTAGGGGCCGGGACAGGGAACAATGGCCGGCGACCAGGGTCGGGACCGGGAACAATGGCCAGTGACCAAGGTTGGGGCCGGGACAGGGGACAATGGCCAGCGATCAGGGCCGGTGTCGGGGATCGGGGCTGGGACCGAGGCAGGGCCTAGGGACTAGGGCCGAGGCCGGAGCCTAGGCCAGCGACTTGGGCTGATGTCGGTGTTGGTTAGGGGTCGAGGCCTGCCGTGGACCGAGGCCAGGATTGGCGATTGGCACCGGGGCCATATCTGGGGACCGGGGCCGGTGTCCACCAGGGACCGAGGCCAGGACCGGCGATCGGGACCGAGGTAGGGATTGGCGACCGGGGCCGGGGCCTGTGACCTGGACCGGGGGCGGGACAGGGGTTGGGACCAATCACCGGTCCCGGCGCCGGTCCCGGTCCCGGTCCCAATCGCCTTCGCTGGTCCCGGTTGCTTAAAAAATTTCATTAGATTTTTTATTGTGTGGAAGTATTTTAGTAATATTATTTTCTTAAAATATTATTATGTTTTGATAATATGGGTCAAAACGGGTCGGGTCGGGTCAAATATTGGTCATTAAATGTGGGTTAATATGGGTCAATATGAGTCGGATCATATTCGACCCGGATTATACCCGACCCACCCATTTGACACCTCTACCTGATGCTATCCCCGTCCCGTTCCAGAAGCGAGTCTCCCATGTTGGCCCTGCTCCGCCGCAAGAAGACCGGCGGCGCCCTCGCGCCCCCACCCGACTGGATGGTTTGGAGATCCGGAAGCTTGAGGCCCATGGGCGATGCGCTAGCGCTATTGATGGAGGGTCCGGATCCCGACGGGGGCGAGACGGGAGACCCGAGGGGAAAGAACGGCTCGGCCTTGGGCCAGTGGGTGAAAGGCCAGCTTTACGGAGAGCCGTTGATGAGCTCCGCGGCGTGCGGGAGGTTTGATTTGAGGGTGTTGCTCGGGGTGCTTGCGCGCCTCTCGCGCAAGTTCACTTCAGTTCTCTCGACCCTCTGCCTCTCATCAGTATCAATGACAGTCTCATTGATAAGATTGAAATCGTTTTCCAAATAAGAACCAAACACCGAAAAATATTTTCGGTAACATATTACCAAACAAAAGAAAACAAATCGTTTTCCAAGAAAATGATTTTCAGAAAATCACTTTCCAAAAAACGAATTCCCCAAAATCACTTTCCTTGAAACAAACACACATAGTGAAATTTAGAAGTTGTCCATGATCATTACATATGAGATCTACAATTAATGTGAGGATCTCTCGAACGGTAAGCAAGTACATGTCGGAAAAAAAAGAACGGGCATAAAAAAAGGAGTCCCCAAAGACAGCTTCTACCGCCGTCCGTCGCCAATGGTGCTTTGCTGATTTTTTCTTCAATATTAAATTCCCATATAAGTTAGATGTGAAAAAGGTCGATAAGGAAGTAAGCTTAAATTCTTCTATTTGGAATTATAAAACTCATAACAACCATGGACAAGTGCACTGGCAAAATTAAAGAAATAGTAATAATGGCATACTATGTCGGTGTAATATGAAAGTTACACAGGAAATCACAAACTGTGAACAAGTTTAGTAATTCATATGACAATTAAACTCACACAACCAAGGTCCATATAATGTTATGAGATATGCTCAGACCATCAAAATAGAGGTAATAAAATACTGAATGGCATCATGTTGTATAACAGCATCAGCGGTTCAAGGATTAGTAGCAGCGACGGACCAGGAATCGTGGGAACGAAAGGCAATGTTGGCTTGGGGAACTCAGGAAGATGAGGCAGTTCGGGCACTTCCGGCAGTTCCGGCTTCGGTATTGTCGGAAATTCAGGCTTCGGCAGCTCGGGAAATGGCGGCAGCTCGACTTTCGGCAGTGATGGGAATTCCGGCTTCGGCAGGCTGGGGATGTCGGGAAGGTGGGGCAGTGTTGGGAATTAAGTCAAATTCATTAAGTGTTATAGTGACCGTTCGACTCCCATGGCATAATTAGTATTCCGATGTAATTATTGTTTTAGTAGACATAATTAGTTGAGTCTATCATCTTTTAGTATTCCGATGTAATTGTTGTTTTAGTCTTTTCACTTTCCTAGAGAGACTCAAGAGTCATGTTTTAAGCCTATAAATAGGTGAGTCTTGTAACCATTTCAGTATGGGTGAATCGATTGTGAATACAGTATATTGAAAAGCCACCTTCCGTCGCCTCTTCCTTGTGTGAACAAAGTTCCTTTGAGAGTGCTTGTTGAGAGCCCCACAGTCGATTTATCCCATCAAATTGGTATCAGAGCTTCACGGTTTCGTGATTATGGCGTCAACAAGCAACCTTCCTTTTCAGTATCCAGTCCTCACCAAAGAAAACTATGGCAAGTGGGCTTCCAGAATGAAAGCCATACTCGGCGCCCATAGTGTGTGGGATCTTGTCAACAATGGCTATGATGAGCCAGATGAAGATGTCGCGTTGACTCAGGCTCAGAGGAATGCGTTGGAGAAGACTCATTCGAAAGATCAACTCGGGTTGTCAATCATCTTTCAAGCCTTAGACGATTCTATGTTCGAGAAAGTCTTGAATGCTACTACATCCAAGGAGGCATGGGAGATTCTTCAAACCACGCACCAAGGTGTTGAGAAAGTAAAGAAGATCCGCCTTCAAACTTTGAGAGGCGAGTTCGAGGTAATCCGTATGAAAGAATCTGAGTCGATTTCTGATTATTTCACAAGAGTTTTAGCTATTGTGAATCAGATGAAAAGGAATGGCGAAGATGTTCCTGATGTTCGTGTTGTCGAAAAAATCCTGCGGTCGTTGGATAAGAAGTTCGACCACATCGTTGTCGCTATCGAGGAGTCGAAAGATGTCGATTCTATGACGGTCGATGAGCTCATGGGTTCGTTGCAAGCCCATGAAGAAAGACTGAAAAGAAACAAGCCTGAACCGGTGGAGGAAGTACTCCAATCTCGATTGAATATCTGAGATAACAAAGGCCAAAGAAGTGACCCTATGCAAACTCGATGGGTCAATCAAGATCGTGACCGAGGACGCGGTAGAGGCCGTTTCCAAGGAAGAGGTCGTGAACGAAGCGGAGGAGATTTCGCCCGAAGCAATGAGTGCTTTCATAATCAAAGAAGTACTCGTGGAAGAGGAAGAAACACAAATAGCCGGTATGATAAATCAAAGGTTCGATGTTATCGTTGTAATAAATGTGGCCATTATGCTTATGAGTGTTGGCAGAAAGAAAGTGCGGTGGCAGATGAAAAGGCGAACCTGGTGAATGATGGTGATCAAGTTCTTATGCTGGCATTTAAAGAAAATGCTGATGAAAAGAATGATACGTGGTACTTGGACACTGGAGCAAGTAACCACATGTGCGGCCGAAAGGAGATGTTCGTTGAAATGGATGAGACAGTAAAAGGAAAAGTCTCGTTCGGTGATAATTCTCAAATTCTTGTCGAAGGGAAAGGTACGATTTTAATACGTCTGAAGAACGGAACACGTCAGTTTATTACTAACATGTATTATGTGCCGAAGATGTCGAGCAATATTTTGAGTTTGGGACAGCTTCTTGAGAAAGAATTTACTGTCCAGATGAAAAATCTATGTCTTATGTTGAGAGATTGCAATAATAAGTTGATTGCGAATGTGAAGATGTCGAAGAATAGGATGTTCACTCTGAACATCAAAGATGATATGTCTACATGCCTTCAAGCATGTGTAGACAATCCTTCGTGGCTATGGCATTTGAGGTTCGGTCATCTCAATTTTGGCGGACTCAATATGCTTTCTCGCAAGAAGATGGTGTATGGCTTACCGCATATTGATCACCCCAATCAATTATGTGAAGGATGTGTAATTGGCAAGCATTCTCGAGCAAGTTTTCCGAAGGAGTCGACTTATCGAGCGAAGAAGCCACTGGAGTTGATTCATTCTGATGTATGTGGTCCGATCACTCCTCAGTCGTACGGTAATCATCGTTACTTTGTTACGTTTATTGATGATTTTACTCGAAAGACTTGGGTGTTTTTCTTGAAAGAAAAATCAGAGGTGTTTGATATGTTTAAGCACTTCAAGAAAATGGTTGAAAAGGAGAGTGGTTATTTTATCAAGTCTTTAAGAACTGATCGTGGAGGAGAATTTACTTCTGGAGAATTTAATCAATTCTGTGATTACCATGGCATTCGACGTTTCTTAACGACGCCGTATTCCCCACAACAAAATGGTGTGGCTGAGCGAAGGAACAGAACCATTCTCGACATGGTTCGCAGTATGTTGAAAAGCAAAAATTTGTCGAAGGAGCTTTGGGGCGAAGCTGTCAGATGTGCAGTTTATCTGCAGAATCGATGTCCCACGCAAGGACTCGATGGTGTTACCCCAGAAGAAGCATGGAGCGGGAGAAAACCTACGGTTTCTCATTTAAGAATTTTTGGGAGTGTTGCGTATGCTCACGTACCCGACCAGAAAAGATCGAAGTTGGAAGACAAGAGTAAAAAGCTCATTTTCATCGGGTATGATTCCTCATCAAAAGCTTACAAATTGTTTGATCCTGACACTTTGAAAGTACATGTAAGCAGAGATGTGAAATTTGATGAAGAAAGTTTGTGGGAGGAAAATCGACAACTTGTCAAAACCAGTCATGATAAATTTGTCGAAACCGTTCGTGATGATTCTGTCGAAATGGAGATTGAAGCTCATTCACCTTCTCCGATGTTCTCTCCATCATCGTCAGCTTCAACTTCAAATACTGTCGAAGAATCGCTAGCACCGAGATCAAGAAGACTTTTTGAAATTTATGAAGCTACCGATGAGCTTCACCTTATATGTCTTCTTGCAGATTGTGAACCACTTATTTTCGATGAAGCTGCCAAAGAAGAAAATTGGAGGAAAGCCATGGATGAAGAGATAGAAGCCATCGAAAAGAATAAAACGTGGCAACTCGCTGATCTTCCGAAGGACAAAAAGGCGGTCGGTGTCAAATGGGTATACAAGGCCAAGAAGAACGAGAAAGGAGAAATCACTCGTTATAAGGCCAGACTTGTCGCAAAGGGCTACAAACAGAAAGCTGGGATCGACTATGACGAGGTATTTGCACCTGTCATCCGAATGGAAACCATCAAACTAATGATTTCCATTGCAGCTCAAAATCGGTGGCCAATCTATCAAATGGATGTCAAATCGGCATTCCTGAATGGCGTTCTTGAAGAAGAAATTTATGTCGAACAACCCACTGGGTTTGTTGTGAAAGGCCATGAAGACAAAGTGCTGAGATTGAAGAAAGCTTTGTATGGGCTTAAGCAATCTCCGAGAGCTTGGAACTCCAGAATCGATGCTTATTTCAAGGCAAATGGCTTCGTACAATGTCCGTACGAACATGCTCTCTACTTGAAGCATGAGAAAGGTGATGTTTTATTGGCATGTTTATACGTTGATGATCTTGTCTTCACAGGAAATAATTCTGGATTGATTGACACTTTTAAAGCATCGATGGTGAAAGAATTTGAAATGACAGATAATGGTTTGATGAGTTATTTTCTGGGTATCGAAGTGAAGCAAAATGAAGATGGGATTTTTATTTCCCAAAAAAGATATGCTGAAAATATCCTTGAGAAATTCAACATGAAGAATTGCACTTCGGTTAATACTCCGATGGATTGTGGTGCAAAACTGTCGAAGTTCGATGAAGGTGTCGATGTTGATTCAACATATTTTAGAAGCTTGATTGGAAGCTTAAGGTATTTGACCTGTACCAGACCAGATATCATGAACAGTGTCGGAATTGTGAGTCGATATATGGAGAATCCGAAGACATCTCATCTTAAGGCAGCAAAGAGGATACTTCGGTACATCAAAGGTACTATCTCTCTTGGCTTGTATTATTATCAATCTGAACTATTTCAACTCAGAGGTTATTCAGATAGTGATTATGGGGGAGATGTCGATGATCGAAAAAGCACTACGGGCTTTGTATTTTATTTGGGTGAAACTGCTTTTTCATGGTCATCAAAGAAGCAATCCAGTGTTACTCTGTCGACATGTGAAGCGGAGTATGTTGCTGCATCATCGTGTGTTTGTCATGCGATATGGTTGAGAAAGTTGCTCAAAGAAATCTATATGGAGCAAAAGGATGCAACGGAGATTTTTGTTGATAATGTTTCTGCCATTGCTTTGGCGAAGAATCTAGTTTTTCATGAGAGGAGCAAGCATATCGATGTTCGATATCATTTTATTCGAGAACAAGTCAGCGACAAACAAATTGAAGTTGTGCATGTGAAGACCGGTGATCAAGTCGCAGATATTTTTACGAAACCTCTCAAGATCGAAGTGTTTCGGAAATTCAGAAGTTTACTTGGAATGATCGACGGAAGAGAATTTGGCTTAAGGGGGAGTTTTGTTGGGAATTAAGTCAAATTCATTAAGTGTTATAGTGACCGTTCGACTCCCTGTTGACACCTGATTTTTGATCAGTCTTTCATAGTTTATTTTTAAAAAATTCATAAAAAATCTATAAAAAGTTAAAAAAAAATTAAAAAATCATCTTTGGTAACCTTGACCAAGCTAAAGGAACCATTTTTGATAAAAAAATAATTTGTCATATTTTTTAATATTTTTTAATATTTTCCAAAAATAGAAAAATACATGAAAAATGAAGAAAAATAGCGTTCGATGTCGTAAAAATATAGAAAAATAGTCAATATTTTTATTTTAATTTCTTTTTCATTTTGAACTCATAAATAGTCCAAATTCAAGTTCAATTGCATGTGTTTCTTCACGACGCATAGAGTTGAATTTGGCAAAAAAATGTCATTCGAGTATTTTAATTTGTAAATTTCTACATATTTTTTAGTCTTGATGTCCAATTAGATCGACCACCATCTACAATAAATTCTCCTTGCTGAATATTTTCGTTTTTGTTTCACATGATTTCATGGTGTAAAACGCCGAGTGGATCCCCAAATATAATCGGGTCGGCTCGTCCAAGACCAAACCAGGGCACGGCGAACCCCATATGAGTACTCTCGAACTCCTTCGATGCTTCCTAATGCTTTTCTTAGGTTAGATCGTGTGTAGAATGACTAGGACAGCTAAATCATTCTTGAGCTGTGATTGATAAATAGGGTCTTACTAGGAATGCCAAGTGATTTATTTGCATATCTAGATTCCTTGAGTTGCGCATTTTATTACTGATTGTGATTGCTAGGATAATCACTCATATCTGCATGAATTTCTAGATTTAGGGTTCATACCTTATTCATCCGCATGAATCTCAGGCTAGAAAATTCAGTCAATTTAGGTACCGAAAGGGCGTCAACTCTGACAGTTGGTGTAACTAAGTCCCCGAAACCATTTCTCTGGTTCTCGCAGAATTGAATAGAAACTCCCAACTATTCGATTGGGTGGTCCAATCACACCCTAAAAAAATGATTGGTGGTGACTCCATGGCATGCACATTTAGCACATGTCACTAGACCACACTGAAAGTCGATCACGCATACCTCCGTTGCGATTTGGGTAATGGGCCTTGGGAGAGGCCCGCGTCCGACCAGATAGGACGGCCCATTAGCCCTCGAGAGCCCGACAACCTCAAGAGGGTCGCGACAGACTGGCGACTCTGCTGGGGACTGGTTCTTAACCATTTAGTGGACTTGAGCCGATTAAAAAGTTGATTGATTCTTCTAACCTAATTTTATGCAGATGCTCTCGAAAGTGAGGTGTATATGCTAACGAATGTGTTAGATGTTTTTGTAGACGGGAGAAATAAGGGGTGAAGTGCTTGTTAACTTTGTTTTATGCAGGCAGGAGTTTTGGATGTATGATTGTGTGGATGTTTATTTTGAAGCGGTGATTGTTAAATAAAATGCATGTCTATTGCTTTAGCACGACACAATGAATACACACAATTGCGCCTAAAACCCCAGGCGCCCTCTTTAGGAACACAATAGAAGGAATTGAAAATGGAATCTCCGTGAGGAAAAACATGGGGTAATCCACTTTTCAATTCCGCTCACTTCGAACTATGGATTGAGTCCCAATGCAACGATAGTTGTGCAATGGAATCGGTTCTTCCCAGAATTCGAGGCGAGAACCTTGGCTTTAGGTACCAAGCCCTATCTTTTGATTTTTAGGAGTTTTCCCTCACTTGTCTCATGCGTTTGTCTATGGAAGGTTAGTATACCTAACACTGCAAAAAATACAGAGAAGCTTGATTTTCTCTTAAGTTTGGTTGGTAAGACTTTTCTATCCCTCGAACTTGTTACAGCTCTTAATCATTATATTCATTGCATAATTCCGGTGATTGGATTAAATGCCATTTTGAGGATAGATATGAGTGTTTTCCTCCCAATGTTCTTGATGGAAGATGAAGATGGTGTCATCCCATTACGAGCGCCAAGTGGACAAGAAGAGCCTACTATGGACATCATTGAGGTATCATCTAATGAAGATGACGATTTGGAATAGGTGATCCTGAAGTCACGTCTCAAAGATCGAAACTGGGGCATCTCTAAGTATTAAGATCACATTCCTTTGTTTTATTTTTCATTTCTAGCCTTCTTGTATAGGATTTATTTTGCTGAGATCCTCTCTATCTGATCCCTTAGATTGATTGTATTAGGGATCTATTTGTGTTTATATACATTCAGATTGAAATTTGTTGTATTTCTATTGACTTGTCATTGGAATGTGATAGTGGCATTTCTTCTAATCACTCGAATACTCCAATATCAATTTTATAATTCCTTTGGATGAAATTGAAATTGGAAGTCTTATACAACCTTTTGGCCGTATAGGGCAATACAATCCCAATTTCGCCAGAAGGAACTATAAACTTGAATTGGTTCATGCATGTTTTGCATCATTGGTAATCCACAATAATTGATCAAGAGTATTCGTGTTTTTCAAATTTAATGAAAAGATAGATATCCAAATTACTCTCGTTCTTAGCAAACAGCTTTAATTTGGATACCGTATCTTCAATTGAATTTAAAACACATCGTAATTGTGTACTTTTGAACATTCCATTGATTTTCTTGAAATTGATCAAAGGCAATTATCGTGAATTACATTCCTTTCAATGATATGCTTTCCTTTGAGGAATATTGATAAAAGCTTTTGCACAAGGCCAAAACCCTTGTAAAAGCTTTTATCCCTATTAATCATAAGTAAGCATAAAATTGAAAGGATTTATGCTTTATTTTTCAAATTTTTTCTTCTGATTCTGCCTTTTCATTTGAAACAGGTTAAAAACAAGTAGAGAAGAGAAGTCTTTTTGTGGATAATCGCGGTGGGAGGTTCCTTTATCCGATCATAAGCAAGATTAAAAAATCAAGATGTACACGCTCGAATCATCAATGTCAAAGCGCAGCTTGCCTAGGTTGAGAGTGGTCAGGTGTTCGAGAAAGTCAGCCATACAGAAGTTGAGACACACACATTAGAGCTTTCATTCATTTCGCTCAATCGAGGGACCTTAAAAGCAGATCATACAAATCATCGGGGTGGAAATATAAAACCGCAATGAGCCCTAATTAGCATCACAAAGGAACCTAGTTGGCCCTCCATATTATTGATGCTTTGCTTATACTCACCACCTTGAGACTCGAGATCTGCAAGCTTAAGAAGAAGGCGTTTACATTCCCCTTTAAGATCGGCAACCTTGGTCCCGTGATCTTCGGCGGCTATTTCCAGGTCCCGAACTAGTCCTCTCCCATGGGCTATATCCGCGGTAATGCTGTCAAGCCTTTCTTCCTGCCACTCACATTGAAACTTCAACACGACATTACGACGGTCGTGCTCATAGGTGGTCAGGGATAAGGCCAAGCGCTCCACCAAATTTCCCCTCTCGCGAAGCAACATCGAGACTCGCTTGTTGGCGAACTCAACAGCCTTTCTGTGACTATCGGCCACAAGGTTGGCCAACACCAAGCAGTTGGACCGATCCTCATAGCGAGCTCGCAAAACGTGAGCCACGGTAGCTTTTCGATGAGCGACACGGTAAGTCTCTAAAAAGTTTATAAAGAGGGTTGGGAAGATTCTATATTCCCTCTCTAAATTAGTGCCCTCGATGGAGGTGGTGTCTATTTCCACGAGCAAAATACGGATTTCATCTTCAGTTTCTGGGTGATCGGCTATATGAGCATAGCCTCGACCGAGGAGGTTATAGAGTTTTTCCCACTGGCCAAAATTTCGGCTGAGAAAGCGCGAATAGGAGAGGTCATTTTCGTTGGAGTGGGGGAGAAGAAGATGAGTGTGGTAGAGTGATTAAAATACGAAAAGGCAATTATGTAAGAGTGTTAATCTTCTCTGCATTAACTCCTCCTTTTATAGCAACTCGAGAATGAAGAAAGGCACAGCAATAATGCTCGTGGAGCCAAGTTAATTGGGTAAAGCAATGGTGGCTCTTTCGGTGAACCATCAGATTTGTCCCAGTCCGTGATTTCAGGCTTGATAAACCTAAAAAAGTTGTAAAAAGATATGTCGGTGTCACCATATTAAAATTGAGCGGGAGTTAAGCGCAACTATCGAAAAAAGTTGCGAAAGGATTTGGCGGTCCCATCATATTAAAAAACTGAGCGGGAGGCGAGCGTAGTTCCACCTTTTTGAAAATAAGTGGGAGACAGACATGGATATCGAGAAAAGGAAATCGATTTGGTGTCCCTCCACGTTGAAAAGAAGAAAGAAGACGACAAAGCGGGAAATACGAAATCTTGGGAGCAACGCTTGCCTGATGATCTTCATCCATGTTTAAAGAACGTTTCATGGGCATACAGAACCACTCAAAAGAAAATTTAGAGAGAGTGAGCATACATGAGAGAGTAGAGAACCCTGAGTGAGCAAAAATTGATCGAACATTTTTCGATCCAACATGTTTGAGAGTTACCATCAGTTGCTAGAGGCGACTGATCCAAAAATCTCAGAAAATGAACTACTGAGAGATCTCGAAGATTCTAGGATGGCGTCTGGTACCAGAACCACAGAACCCAACCCTTTCGGCAACGAAGTTCAGGATCTCAGCAGCGACGACAACAGCAGCAGCGATGGTCAATCCCGGAAAAGGAAACGTCGCCAGTGCCACACTCAGAATGAAATCGAAGAGCTTGAAGCTTTCTTTAGTGAATGCCCTCTCCCGAACATGAAACAAAGAAATGAATTGGGCCAGAAGCTAGGGATGAAACCTTTGAGGGTCAAGTTTTGGTTTCAAAATAAGCGAGCCAAATTGAGGGCTCAACACAGACGTCAAGAACTTGCGATTCTAAAGGAGGAAAACGAAAAGCTTCGAGCGGAGATCATGAGGTATAAGAAAGCTCCCAGCACTATCGCTTGCCTTAATTGCGGTGGCCCTATCACTCTCGGCGAAATGTTCCTTGATAAGCCTTATATGAGGATTGAAAATGCTCATTCACCACCCCACTCTCTCGAACCATCTTCGATACAATCAGATTTTGTTGGAGATATGCATGAACAAATCAATTCTACGAAGTCAATACCGATGCCTTCTAAAGGATGTGATATGCGTCACCATGATTGGAGTTTCCTTAACGATGAGCTTACTATCACGACCGACTAATCCAAAGCTGATGAATTCCCTCCACAACAATTTCCGGCTCGATCAAATCCTACTGGAAATAGGCCAGAGAGCAATAGCCAAGTTGTCAACACTGTTCCGGGTCGCAAGAAGACGAGGGTCAATTGGTCCCCCGAGCTTCATCTCAAGTTCCTTAGTGCGGTTCAGCAACTAGGGATCAACTCAGCATATCCAACGCGCATACTTGAGATCATGAACATACCAGGACTCACTAAATATGGAGTCGCGAGTCACCTCAAGAGCTACAGAAGGGCGCTAAGACAGCGCCACACAGCACTGAACCTGAAAGAACTCAACTTGTGCCTAAACACTAGGCATGGCTATAACTACAATGCCCCTGAAGTAAGAAATACCCTGCCGAATCTAGGCACCGACCAAGCTGGTAGCAGCACCATCGACTACTTGGGCGCTAATCAGAATATTCCCCCGAATCATCTCAGCACCCCTCAAGAGTATATGCCTCAAGTGCAGCAGGTACGAACTCCTTGGTTTGAGCAGCAACTTTTCGCTAGTGCTCTTCCTATCCCCGATCAACATATTGCGCCTAGTGTTCAAAGATCTGCCCGGCTTGGGCATATGATTTCGGAAGATCAAGCGGGCGGATGCTCTGAGGATTTTTGTTTCTTCCATTCCCAAATGGAAGGTGCTTTTGATAGTGAACCGATCAATCATCCTCTTATAATCTCGAGCAACGACGAAGGTTCTAGCTCGAAGAATCAGATCGCTCACAACAGAAACAGGAATCCTTCAACGCCAAGCGATGATGGTCAACCCGAATATCAGTTGCTCGAAGAATCAAAAGATTTCCTTGATGAGGAGCTCCATATCTGGATCGATCAGTTTAAAACTGATGGGCTCATGAAGTTATGATCCAAAATGACGATTATATGTCTGATTCATGGTGTAACTGGCTGATCACCGAGAATCCTCAAGGGAACTAGGCACATGTGACTGGATGTATCATTAATCTTTCTGTCATAAAGTCTTCCATGCAAGATAATCTTCCTTAATGCCTAGAGTTAATCTGGGGCAGCGATCAGTACTACCTGCGAGCATCATCATGCTTGAGTGCGACAATCCCTTGTTAGATTAGAGTCGAGGCGAATCAATTGAACGCCACGAAGAAAAACATTTAAAGGCTTCACATAGGAAAATGCGAGCAAAAGCCCGAGCGAGCTCAAAGACGGTTAGCTCTGTATCGTTCTAAGGGACCTTTAGTCGTTATGAACTCTAAATTGAGCTTGTTTCATTCTCGATGGGGGTCGCTAACTGCTTCAAGAATTTTATAACAAAAAACGAACCAGTTAGGGACGCCAATAGTGCTGTGTCCTGGTAGTCAGTGAAATGGAAGTGGTACGAAACGTCAGGAGTTCGATCTCGGGATTGAAAAATCATTTTATCAGTTGGTCTATCACCCGATGAAGTTCAAAGAGATTCGACGCAGATGACTATAGAACTTGGGGCAATTCGAAAATCATCGATTCATTTTCATCAAGCGGCGAAGTTGGTATTGTAAAATGTGAAGCATGCAAATGACAAATCCGAAGCAGAAGGAGATGAATCATGATTCGCTTATCCAAGGTCGGGATTTCAACCTTCGACTAAAGCCAAATCTAGGATGAGTTTTTGATCTTGCCCACTCGACAAAACCCATCTCCACTGAAAATGGGGGCAAACCATTCCTACATCCGGAAAGCATGTCGAAGCCGAAGACATCAAATTCATCGTTTAATCCGTGGGGCAAGTCCCTGAAGCGATAGTTATCATCCGCAGAGCGTAATGGAATCCATTCTTTCAATGTAAAACGCATTTGGCCGCGGAGCCACCCATTTGGTAAAAAGAACG
Source organism: Rhodomyrtus psidioides (assembly GCA_021437785.1). Taxonomy (NCBI): domain Eukaryota; kingdom Viridiplantae; phylum Streptophyta; class Magnoliopsida; order Myrtales; family Myrtaceae; genus Rhodomyrtus; species Rhodomyrtus psidioides. The sequence goes on along the minus strand of JAILYB010000003.1, from coordinate 10,604,076 downwards.
TATCGTTCCTAAATGATTTTCAATCAGATGCGGGGATAATGTTCTCTCATTTTCCTCTCAGGTGATGAACAGAGACGAGGCACCCAAGAAGCCATGCATTCAAATAACAAAACAGTGCATGAAACACGCCCAAAAAGATGAATGAATCTCCTCCGACGTAAATCCTCGAGGTGGATTCGTTGCCCAACCAGACGAAGAAATCATGGCCACAAGCTTGAGGGCCGGCTTCTACAATCTGCACATTGGCATGCAGAATGGAATTCAAATCAAGAGTAAAGTAGTATCGTCCCAATTTGTTTTGAATTTGGAAACCCAAAATAATGCTTAATATTTATCCTTGGCAGGAGCTCGCCATCAGGGCAGACATATTTTCACAACCCTTGTACACTCGTTGGAGCATATGACCAAGGGTAAGATGTATCGTTCCAATTTTTGTAAAGTTTTAGAATATACGATGACATATCCCTTTTATATCTCCAGGATCTCCAGCCTCGATGGGCAGGTAAGTATCCCTTTTCCCAATTCATTGGAGATTAAAAACTTTCAGAAATAATTCGATTCTCACATCTAAAAAGACATAGAATTCTTACTTCATTGACATTCATGTTTTAAAACATGAGATTGTCTAAACATGAATTACACATGTATGGTGCATCACAAAATCCCTTTGAAGGATAAATCTTGATGAAATGAAATGAATTTTTCCAACAAGAGTCGTTTGAACTGTTCAAAAGGGTAATTTCTCATAAGAGAAGCGAGCCTAATCCAAACACATCCCATACACACTTGAGAGATGAGGAGATTGGAAATGATAGCGAAACCTTAACCTATGGATATAAGGGTCATTCGCAACGATTACATGGATCGAGATGACAGAGGCATTTATTTCTTCATTCCAAACACTACAGATGCCCATTGAGAACCCCATTGAACGGCGATTTTCATTCTCAACCCTGTCAAGAACCACCCCACATTGGGGCAAATGAAGGTTAGTCCAACAGTATCAGAAAGTAAACGGTTTGAAATTTTCTTGCTCGGACTAACATAAATCTTTGTGTGTTGTTTATATGATAATCCAAGTGTCATAGGATGACGAGAATAATTCATTTCTCTATCCTACACACTGTTATCCTTTGCACGACCAAGTTGAGCCAGCAAATTCATTTCATCAACCTATTGGTGATCATTGCATATTCCAAAGCAAAGGCAACATTACTCTAGGAATGGAAGCGTGCCAAAATTTAAGTTGCATATCTAGCATGATTGCCGAAAATCCTAGCTCCAAAAGAAAAGAAAAACACGGGATTAAAAAAAGGGGGAAAAGAAAAATCCCTAGACATCAAGAAAAAGCAAAGTGCCTGGTAAAAAGCAAGGCTGATGTCTATTCAAAATATCTCCAGTAAAGTCTAGATATACGATGAAAAGACCCTGCAAAGGAGTCAGATTAAGATGACTACTCTCCAAATGATGTCGTGCTCAAATTGCAAACACACAAACATACGGTCTCTTAATGTAACAAGAGACGCTTTTAAACATCCTTGTGCGCTCTAAAAGAGGAGTGTACACTTCAAGAAATGGAGATGTTCTTCGAAGGACATGTGGTAAATTTGCAATGATCACCAATGCCAAACCCTTCACAATTTTTGGACAAAAAATAAGCCTTTTTCGGTCCCCAATCCTTCCAATGTTACAACCCTGAAGCAGTCTTATCTGACTAAGACACTTGGGTTAATGTATAACTTAGCTCAAAGAAGTACGAGCAAGACTATTTCTTTCTCATTTTACAGGGTTCTTGACTTGTAAACCCGGAGCAGATAGTGAAAATTTTCGTTCAACGGCCTTGACTCAAAAGTGAGTCCCCCTTGGAAACCGATATCCAAGCCTAACACTACGGTCCCGTGAAAGACCTCCTGATCGGTCGAAATGTATGCGTTGCGAATGATCCTGAAACCCAGGCACATGTTGGTAGGAAATTGAGCACTTTCCCTATTAAAGATCATTATCACAGAGCAGTGAGAAGCCTTCTTGGATGAGAAATACTCCAATGGATGTTTTGAGCAAACTCTTTTTGAAATTTTCAAATTGTTTGATCTAGAGTTTCCGTGCAAGGAATTTATGATCACATCTGTATATGGCAGGAATGTTTTGGATAACCTCCAGCAATCAAAATGCACATTTCATGACTAAAACTTAAGTCGTAGAATTTTGTCAGTTAGAAAATTATTGTCTTCCCAAAGATTACTAATATCTTCTTGGCGAGGAAAATATTTTCAGGTCTAAGCTTTCTGCAGGACTTTTGGCCGCCCCAAAGACTGGGTGCGTCATCCTTAGGTGAAGCCTTTTAGTAGGCAAGTCTTTTCTAAGACCGATCCACAGAATGATCGAGTCTCCGACTAGCCCCGAAGAGTGGGTACGTCATCCTTTGATTCATATCAATTTGGAATCTCATAAATGGTAGAAACCGCCTGAAGGGTCAACTCAATGGTAGAAACCGCCTGAAGGGTCAATCAATGGTAGAAACCGCCTGAAGGGTCAACACAATGGTAGAAACCGCCTGAAGGGTCAATGTATGGTAGAAACCGCCTGAAGGGTCAACCAATGGAAGAAACCGCCTGAAGGGTCAAAACAATGGTAGAAACCGCCTGAAGGGTCAACTCAATGGTAGAAACCGCATGAAAGGTCAATGAATGGTAGAAACCGCCTGAAGGGTCAAAGGACTGGTAGAGACCGCCTGAAGGATCAACCCAATGGTCCGATCCACCATACGGATCAAAACCTTGATGAATCCCGAACGCGGGAGGATTCGTTTTCCCTAATAAGCCTTACATTAGGCAAGCCATTTCTAGTTTAGTCCACCACACGGATCAAAACCCTTGGCAAATTCCCAAATGTGGGATGCGTCTTCCTTAGGTTCCTATCAGTTAGGAATCCCATTATGGTTTGACCTACCATACAGGTCAGAGCTTAACATCCCCAGGACACTCCGATGACAAGTCCTTAGGAATCTACTTGAACCCATCAGACACAGCAAATGCTGCAAGCATTCGACAAGTAAGGGGCAGGGAAGTTTATCTACTCCTTAACTTTCTTACATCATATCAGGGAATTGAATGAGCACATCTCTTTTTAAGGAAAAGCACACATTGATAGGCATGAAAATTGGATGTCATGATTTCTTTTATTTTCCCAGTCGAGTCGATCGGAATACAGGTGTCACCTTGTCTTTGAGAGAAACCTCTGACGAAATTCCTCTCAAAGAGGGGCAGCTGTTGACACCTGATTTTTGATCAGTCTTTCATAGTTTATTTTTAAAAAATTCATAAAAAATCTATAAAAAGTTAAAAAAAAATTAAAAAATCATCTTTGGTAACCTTGACCAAGCTAAAGGAACCATTTTTGATAAAAAAATAATTTGTCATATTTTTTAATATTTTTTAATATTTTCCAAAAATAGAAAAATACATGAAAAATGAAGAAAAATAGCGTTCGATGTCGTAAAAATATAGAAAAATAGTCAATATTTTTATTTTAATTTCTTTTTCATTTTGAACTCATAAATAGTCCAAATTCAAGTTCAATTGCATGTGTTTCTTCACGACGCATAGAGTTGAATTTGGCAAAAAAATGTCATTCGAGTATTTTAATTTGTAAATTTCTACATATTTTTTAGTCTTGATGTCCAATTAGATCGACCACCATCTACAATAAATTCTCCTTGCTGAATATTTTCGTTTTTGTTTCACATGATTTCATGGTGTAAAACGCCGAGTGGATCCCCAAATATAATCGGGTCGGCTCGTCCAAGACCAAACCAGGGCACGGCGAACCCCATATGAGTACTCTCGAACTCCTTCGATGCTTCCTAATGCTTTTCTTAGGTTAGATCGTGTGTAGAATGACTAGGACAGCTAAATCATTCTTGAGCTGTGATTGATAAATAGGGCCTTACTAGGAATGCCAAGTGATTTATTTGCATATCTAGATTCCTTGAGTTGCGCATTTTATTACTGATTGTGATTGCTAGGATAATCACTCATATCTGCATGAATTTCTAGATTTAGGGTTCATACCTTATTCATCCGCATGAATCTCAGGCTAGAAAATTCAGTCAATTTAGGTACCGAAAGGGCGTCAACTCTGACAGTTGGTGTAACTAAGTCCCCGAAACCATTTCTCTGGTTCTCGCAGAATTGAATAGAAACTCCTAACTATTCGATTGGGTGGTCCAATCACACCCTAAAAAAATGATTGGTGGTGACTCCATGGCATGCACATTTAGCACATGTCACTAGACCACACTGAAAGTCGATCACGCATACCTCCGTTGCGATTTGGGTAATGGGCCTTGGGAGAGGCCCGCGTCCGACCAGATAGGACGGCCCATTAGCCCTCGAGAGCCCGACAACCTCAAGAGGGTCGCGACACTCCCATGGCATAATTAGTATTCCAATGTAATTATTGTTTTAGTAGACATAATTAGTTGAGTCTCTCATCTTTTAGTATTCCGATGTAATTGTTGTTTTAGTCTTTTCACTTTCCTAGAGAGACTCAAGAGTCATGTTTTAAGCCTATAAATAGGTGAGTCTTGTAACCATTTCAGTATGGGTGAATCGATTGTGAATATAGTATATTGAAAAGCCACCTTCCGTCTCCTCTTCCTTGTGTGAACAAAGTTCCTTTGAGAGTGCTTGTTGAGAGCCCCACAGTCGATTTATCCCATCAGGCAGTTCGGGCACTTCTGGCAACGTCGCCTCCAGAAGGCGGCTAGCTCCAACCGAGTTGTCGCCAATCACCGAAGACAAAGCAAGGACAAACAATGCCAAAAGGTGGCCGAGTCCACGAGGGTTCGCCATGGTGGGATCGATCGGCTAGCAAATTCAGAAGCTTTGAATCTCAAGTGAGAAGGCGAAGTTGTGCTTGAGCAAATGGCTTGATGGAGGGTTTATAAAGAGAAGGGAGGTGGGGATTGGGGAGATTGCAAGTATGGGTTTGGTGGGAATATTGCCAAAGTGTTAGTTCAACTTCTGAAACCAATCTCATCTCCGTATGTTCAACAAGAACATGACGCAGATGATTCCAAAGAGGAGCTTTGCCCATTCTTGGCTTTTTAAGATCGATTTTAAATACCAATGGAGGTGACAGACACGTACTACGCTCGTTTAAGTGTCGTAACTTTTTTTTTATATGTTTACTTGAGTATCATAACTTTTTAAAAACGTTCACCATAAGTGCAATGTCACATCAAATTTTCGACACTTTGTTTGAACTTTTTTTATAAATTTTTGGCACTTGATTATAGCATTTAAATGTACGTTTTATAGAGATTATGGCACTTATTTTGTTGAAGAAATATTATAACGCTCAACAAAAGTTATGCCACTTGTAATATTTTATATAAAAAAAATTACGATCTCGCCATGTATAGTGCGACGAAGTCCAGAGTCAATAATATAAGAGTAAGATCTACACGTGTTCCGTGATCATCATATATACGAGATTTATAATTAATGTAAGGATTACTCGAGTTGTAAACTATGTAGCACGGACACGCCTACCGGGAGAAATTTTGCGTGTCGGGCGCGGAGACACGGCCGGACACGGGGGACCGCATGTCCGGTGGCCAACAAAAAAGGGCAGGCGTGTCCGACACGCCGACACGTCCCCGACACGTAAGGGATACGTCCCGACACATCCAACTGGTGAATTTTTTTTTTGAAATATGCTGTGATCTTATAAGTTTGAAGCTATTATTTGAGGTCATCGTTACCGCAAATCAATAATATCTTAATGTCAAATATGATATATATATATATGTGTGTGTGTGTGTGTGTGTGTGTGTGTGTGTGTGTGTGTGTCGTGTCCCGGCGTGTTGGAATTCTCTATTTTTTTAGAACTGTCGTATCGGCGTGTCGTGTCCCGTATCCCGTGCTGTATCGGTGCTACATAGGTTGACGTACATGTCGGGAAAAAGGAACTTCAGGCGACAATCTTTCAGAGACGGGCATAAAAAAAGGAGTCCCTAAAGACAGCTTCTACCTCCGACCAAAAAAAGAAAAGAAAAAGACAGCTTCTACCGCCGTCCGTCGCCAATAGTGCTTTGGCTATCAAAAAGGCTATATTTATTTCGAATAAATAAATAATTTTTAAAAAATGATTTTTCTTTTTATCTCGAAGCAATTAGCCAATAAAAAACAATTTCACTATCGATAATAATTTATATCTAAATATCTTCATGAAAATTTAAAATATTTTTATTGATTTATTTTTATAATCAATATATTGATGCTTATTTAAAAAAAAAACGTTAAATCATTCGTGAAACAAATGCTGCCGAAAATTTAAAGAAAAAGCCCACCCTAAAAATAAAATGGTTAATACCGCCAAAAACCCAAACTTGGTAGACATGTGATAAATTTACCTCAAATTATTTTTTGACCATGAAAAACCCTAAACTGGTACGGCTGTTACAAATTTACCCAAACTGGTACAATTGTGACAAATTTACTCTCCGTTAGTTTTCGTTAAATTTTACAGTCAAATCGCTGAGTTTAATGACACATGGCAATTGTCGAGTGTAGACATTACCATATATTTGCTATAGGTGTATCAATTTCAATTTTTTGTGGTATTAATTCAATTTAATGAAAATCAACAGAGGATAAATTTGTCATTATGTACCAGTTTATGATTTTTTATGAAAAAAAATTAATTTGGGGTAAATTTGTCACATTTATATCAGTTTGAAATTTTTTGTGATTAAAAAAATAATTTGAAATAAATTTATGATAGAAATATCAATTTGAAATTTTTCACGGTATTAACCCAAAATAAAAAGCGAAGCCTTCTAAAAGGCCAAAGAGCAGCTCGCTCTCGATTTTCTCCCGGCCTCTCTCCGTCTCTCTCCCGCAAAAGCTCGGCTCGAGTTTTCGCACTGCGTCTTCCTCTCTCCGTCTCTCTTTAACACTCCAGCTGGGAGCTCGAGGTCGAGGACGAGTGTCTTTAGACCACAATTCGCCCGTCGGCTTTCTTCTTCACGGTCAGGTCATTGTTCGCTCTCTCTCTCGCTCTCTCGCGGCAATGTGGGAACCGATTTGCAAAGCGATTAACTTGGCCGGATGGTTCAATCATGTGTTGTGGAGTAACTGCCAACAAGCTAACCTGGCATGGTTATAGGCGATTCTGGGTCTTGCAAGTACTTGCACACCTTGTGCTCGTTATAATGTTTCACTTAATTCATGCGAAGGCGGAGGACAGTCTTTTACATTGGATTTCTCACCGAGTATTGGGATTGAAATTTGAGTTGACAGTAGTTGACCACCACTGCCACTTTATATTTAAAGGACGGTAGTGTTGGTCACTTGGTTAACATGTCCAAATGATGGGAAATGGCTGACTTGGTGTTACAGTAGATGTGTTGATTTGTTCTTTTCTAACGTTTCTACTTCATAAAGGTGAAGGTGTGATGACGGTAATTCGTATGAAAATTTCTTGGACATTGTATGGGATGTTCTATGATGTGGAAAGTAGTGTGTTACCATTACCCCTTTGACGTGACCTCCTTTTGATTATTTGATGTGAACTAGTATTTCGGCAGCTCCATAAATTTTGCATGAAAGGTGGTAAACCCATTGTCGAACAATGACGAAATCTCCACCCTTTTTTCTCTTGATACGTCTATCCTCGTGTCCTCATCTGGTTATGATGGCATTTCAGGGTTCCTTGAACAGCATAGATTACACTATAAGTTATTTGAATAATATTTGAGGGTTCTGATGGTGAGGTTCTTGTTTTCAGTTTTAAATTCTGAATGAAGACACATCCACGTCATCATCTATGTCGTTGATTAAGCGCATATCTCCATCCTTCGCTGCTCGCAATCAAGAGAACCACAGGCTTTTGAGCTCTTCTTCTTCAGCAGCATTTCATGAAGCCTTTTCTGCTACCTCGCGGTCTCTAGATGATATGCACACAAAGGATGGTAGCACCCAGGTAAATTCTTCTTGACGTCCTTAAGAAAACTATGCACTTTAGAAGCATGCATTGGTGTGTGACGTCATATGTTTATTTGGTTAGCTTCAAACTCTGATTGATTTACTGTGCGTTCTGAATTATTTTTCTTCACTTTCTCTGATATTGGAGCCAAATAGTTTTATACTCACTGCTTTTTGTTACTCGAGGAAATGAAAATTTTCCTTGTTTGAATAGTACAAAGACAAAAGAAAATGTAAGGAAAATGGGAAAAAATGAGATCCCTTCAAGGACCACAAGACATTTTCCTCCAAAATGGGTAGGAAATGGAAGGAAATGCTTAAAAGACCCCTCCTGTCCCCTCTTGTGCTTATTTTTCATAAAACAGGGAATTTGTTTTGACAAAAGTTATTGTAGTCTATTGTATTCGTTTATTCTCTCCATAGCCTTTTCTTTTGACGTATATGCAGGTCACTTAGTCTTGTTTTTGTCATTTTGTTGGAGAAGATGAACGTTTTTGAATAAATTATAAAATCATAAGTTGAGTTGTGGTGATGTCAAAAGTAGTAACAGGTTCTGACGTTGTGATTTAGAAGCCAAATTGAGAGAGCATCCTATAATCTTAATTTGGTTAGTAGCTTCGTGACAATGAATAGAATAGCAATAGTTTCCCATTCACCAAATCACATGGACAAGCAACTTAATCCATTAGTAAGGTCCAGTTTGGCATTTGATTGATATTAGATCTCATTTCGTGGAGTTGTGTTGCCAATCTCAGGTGAATTTCTTCCTTGTAATTTCCCTAACGGTTTCTATGTGTCTACTGTCAGGTGAAGTTACCATCCAAGAATCTCCCTCAAATTGTAAAACCAACTCTAAGACCTCTTCAACCATCATCTTCATCACCTCCCTCTCTTCTCTCAGACCTCAAGCTGCCCTCTCCATCTCTATTACCAACCCTGACTCTCTCTACAACCAATCATGATAATCTGATAAACTTTCTCGAGTCCAAACTCTCTTTCCCTCTCACACCAAAGAGTCTCCTCCACTTCCTCAAGTCCAAACTCCACCCCAACCCTAATTTAACCCTGTACGACTTTCATATCTTCAGTTGGGCCTCCACGATCGACTCCTATCGCCATGACCACTCAACATTTGAGTGGATGGCTCGCACTCTTGCTGTTTCAAGCCGTTTCGAGCAACTCAGTTCACTTCTCCGGTTCATGGCCTCAAACCCTTGCCCTTGCTCTGATGGAATTTTCTCATGCCCCAGGACGGAGCCAATCTTTCAATTCTCAGTCGAAGCTTATTGCAGAGCTCGGAAACTGGAGGAAGCAATGATTGCTTTTGAAAATATGGAGAAGATGATCGATGGCAGGCCGAGTGTGGTGAGTTATAATGCTTTGATTCATGGATTTGTGAAATGGGGTGAGCATGCCAGGGCATTGGGCTTCTATGATAGAATGATAAGGAACAGAGTCAAGCCTAATGTGATCACATTTAATATCTTGATTAGTAGTTATTGTAGAAATTTACAGTTTGGATTGGCCTTGGAGTTGTTTAAGGAGATGAAGGAGAAGGGTTGCAGCCCCGATGTGGTAAGTTTCAATACTTTGATCAAGGGGTTTTTTCGGGAGAGGAAGTTTGAGGATGCAATCACAATGGTTTATGAGATGATCGAACTGGGGTGCCTGTTGTCGAGTGCGACTTGTGAGATTTTGGTTGATGGCCTCTGTAGGGCAGGTAAAGTGGCTGAAGCATGTAATTTGGTGATTGGTTTTTCCAGTAAAAGAGTGTTGCCTGAGGATTACGATTATTTTGGCCTTGTGGAAGCTTTGTGCAGTTCAGGCAATTCTGATAGAGCACTTGATGTTGTTACTGGTCTGTGGAAGGGGGGCAATTTTCCAAGTTTGATTGCTTGTACTACTTTGGTGGAAGGTTTGAGGAAGCAAAAGAAAAGTGAAGAAGCACTTGCTTTGATGGAAAATATGCTTAAAGAAGGTATTGTACCAGACATTGTGACATTCAATTGTTTGCTTGAGGATCTTTCTGATATAGGGATGACTGTGGAAGCGAACAAATTGAGGTTGTTGGCACAAATAAAGGGTTTGGAACCAGATGGCCTGACGTACAGGATTCTGGTATCTGGTTTTACGAGAGAAAAAAAGAGAAGGGAAGGCCAGATTCTGGTAGATGAGATGTTAGACAAGGACTTTATACCTGATCTCGCAACATACAACAAGTTGATTGATGGGCTTTCGAACTCAAAACATACTTCTAGGAAGAAAGGTTGAAGATGGGTTAGGATCTTCTCCATTTCAACTTTGTTTCTCGAATGCTGGCATTTGTTTGTGAATCCCCTTATGCTTTGTGCTGTTTGCAAATTAGTCTTACCACTTTGGGACAAAGCGGGTTTGTGCCTGTGTTTCAGATGGTTGAGGACAATGGACAGCCCGGGAGAGAGCAGAATAGATAACGGTACGTGCACAAACCAATGAGTGGAGGGGAACAGAAACTTCACATTGAGTTGTAGGAATCGTAAAGCCAGGAGAGCCAGATTGTAATGTTCAGCAACAGATGATGTGGACGAGTAGTGCCCAGATGACATCTAGGAGGTATGAACCATGGTAATGATCATAAGCATTACTCCAAGGATATGAGAGTGTTGGAAAGTACAAGTGATCGAGAAAAGTTCATTTGGATCGTGTTTGTAAATAAACGTGATTAATAATGAAATTGATGAGCGTGCATATTGTAAAAGCCGCAGAAGATCGACATTCAATTTTCTGGGAGATCTCAGACTGCTATAAATTAATCCAATGATGTAAAGCTTTTGGGAAGAAAATTCATGCAAATTCTGTAAGTCAGAAGTATGAAAAGAGTTGGTTGAAGCCAAGGTGCTTAATTGTAGATGTAATGACGCAAGGGGATAGATTTTTTCCGTTGTGTCCTTGAAAAGAAAACAATGATCAGACTTTGAATTGGGCTGAGAGCTTTATTATGATGTCCGTTGTGTGGGATGGACCCTGGGCAAAGAGTTCTTGGGATTGAAAGTAAAGGCTATGAACTATCAGGTTGACAAAGCTTTCTAGTAAGAGACTTTTTATTTGGTATGGAGAGGTCACTGACTTTTTATTAGCTACTCACTTTGACCCTGCAAACTCTCTTAGTTCAAATTCTCCAATATTACAAAAGAGGAGCTCGAGTTTGTTTTGGAACAATTCTAAAAATGATTTTGCAAGCCATGTGTAAAACTTGACGGGATTCGTTTCACATTGATGAACCTTATTCCAATCTCGTTCCGACCACAGATTCGTTTTTTGACTTATGCCCATCCTGAAAATCCACTGGCTACAAAAATATCCATTCGACCCAAAAACACGGGAAAATTATCAAAAAATTATAAATTTATTGATAATTTTGTCAATTTAATCTTAAATCTTTTTTTTTTTTGGCAAACGATTCCTAAACCTTTTGTATTTATGTTAACTTGACCATAAATTGCCGACATGGACGTTAACCGTTCACAAGCTCTCATGCGTCCACAACATTATTTGGGGGTTGTCTAGATGAAGTTCACAAAGTTGGTCATTTCGCTACACGAAGCTGTAAATTTTTTTTTTTTTGGGCGTGAATTAATTCTGGTCACGCTTGCCCTGTTTGCATTCATGTCTGATTTGTGTATGCTTATATTCAACTAGTATCCTGGTCCAAAAAGGCGAGACCTTCGAGGATCATAAAAAGTTCAAATTGCATGGTGATGTTAAGAGCTTTTTTTTTGTCCAAACTACGGTACTCCATTCATTCAACTAGAAGCAGAATTACATGAAAAGGCATTTTGAGAATCACAATAAAGTAAATCCCCCAAAGGGTTTAACCATCCAAATAGCAAGAAGCAAGTTTCTCTGATGGGCATTCGCGATCCAATCAGCTGCACTATTCTCTATATGCGCGACATGGGTTATCCTCACTGTATCTTTGCCCAACTAAGCCATAATAGCTCTACATTTCACGAACAGACCTCTAAAAAGCCCATGGACTTTCCTCTGGATCCTGTAGAAGATAAGGGATAGATTTGTTGTCGGTCAAAATATCTACCCTTATCTTCTCTTGTACGGTTACGCTTGCAGACGCCTATGGTGATGTTAACAGTTTGAAGAGAGAAATATGCAATCAAATGTACAAGAAACTATCAAATGGTCAATTACATCCTTGATTTTGTGTTTTGATCCTGAAGGAAATGCTGTGAAGAGAAAATCCACTCATTCAACTTGCCCTACCTTTTTTTAAACCCCCAAAAAAAAAAAATGCCCTTGTGCCATCCGACTTCAGCGGATATGGGAGGCCCTGGTGAAGCAAAATGGGCATTTCAACAACATCGAGATCATGGATCCAATAGTTCGTCCGCCGCGTCTGGAGGCATCCGAAGAGACGGCCGATGTGACCATGATGCGCTTCAGAGCCAGCTGGGAGGGGCTCATCAAGGTGCATTTTTGGAGCGAAACGATTGAACACTTGTTCGAACACTTCTCGAAGAAGGCAGAAGAATCGACCATATTCTTCGCGAACCCTTCTTATAATCGAAAGGCCGAGACATTCATCCTCCGGGAGCGCTTGTGATCAGGTACAATACAAGTCGGAGACGGGCTCAATGCAGGCGTATAAGGACTCAGGAGCAGCAACATTAAAATGGTCGAGCAGTTTTATCAGTAGATTGAGCAGAGTCAGTCTGAAAATGGCAAGTAACCAAAGAAGAGGCAATGCTGCACTTAGATAGTGGTACCTAACCCTCTGCGGTAAAAAAAAAAAAAAATCATCTATTGATAACGTTGCACATTTCCTAACATTAGATTAGTTACTCAGAATCACTATACGTTAAATTTAAGCAAAATTAAGCTTCCAGCTATTTATCCCACCTGCCAGTGGCTTTGAAAAGATGGTCAAGGGAAAAAACAAGTGTTGTCAGTTGCCACGATCATGTCAAAAAAATCCGTGCCGGGCGGGCCGGCTCGGCCCGAAAATTCGATTTTCGCTGCCCGATTTTTTTTAACACCTATTTTTTTAATTTAATTTAATTTATTTTTTATTTTTATATTCTTTTATTTGATAGGTTTGTTAATTGATTTTGATTCCAAAAAAGAAAAAAAAAAAGAATACGGCCCAGCCCGGGTCAGGCCGAGCCGAGACCCAGCTCGTTGACACTCCTAGCCACAACCTTGGGGAGCACTAAAACCAATCTGCACAAGGATAAAAACTAGTTATTTACTCATATGAACCTACCAACAAAAACCAGCCAATACTGTATCAAGCCTAGTCGACCAGATGAATCCTATTACCCAGTTAAAGATCGGTGATTGCTTGTTTAAAAAGAGATTAATCTGAGACAGCTACATTAGAACTGTTCTTGACGTCATTGTTATCGTCAGGATCAACATAATGAAGTATTAAAAATCAGCGACGCTAAATAACTAAAAGTTTCCTCAGTGTCCTCCCTCCGTCAAGTTCTTGCCTTGAGGAAATTTTAAGTTAATGTAATAAAACGACACCTCCCACAAGAGGTGGGACATCTTCCTCCTCCTAAGCTTGGTTGATGCCGGAGGCCACTTAAGACCAATTACCTCATAAACTATGTAGTTTTGCATTTTTTTGAGCCCCTTCCATCCACCGTCAAGAACCCACGAAAGAACCCAAGAGTCGCCGTGTGAATTAACTATAGAACGACGACGTTAAAAATGTCCGTGAAGGCTTAATTCAATTTTGCCCATAAAATTGGTCTCCATTTGCATAAAATAATTAAATGACATATCATACGTAAATCCGTCATTATTTGCGCTTTACTTTTCTCGAATAACATGCATTTTAGGTTATGATCAATAAATTTTGTGCAAAAGAAGTTTGCGCTAATAATGTTCCAGAAGTAAAAAATTTCAACCATTATCAAACGAATTTCTATTCCAGAAGCAGAAATTTTGTTCAGTTGACAAATGCATTCTCTATCAAAAATCAACTGAACAAAATTTCTGATAGAGAATGCACTTGTCAACTGAACAAAATTTCTGCTTCCGGAATAGAAATTAGTTTGATAATGGTTGAAAATTTCTTGCTGGAAGTTCATTTCTGAAACAGACGTGTTATCATGCGCACCCTTAGATGCCAAATTTTCTGAAAAATGCTCACTTCAGTGCCAACTCCAATTTGAGCTAATGTGGCTCGCCGAAAATCCAACGTGGCCTATTTTTTTTATTTATTTTTTTATGCTTGCCGAACTTGGCAATGAAGTGAGTGTTTTTCAAAACATTTGGTACTTAATGATCGTCTTGAAATTTTGGCACTGAAGTGATCATTTTAAAAAAATCTGGCACTAAAGTGATCGTTTTGAAAGTTTTGGCATTAAAGTGAGCGTCGTACACACGTTTTGACACTTGTAATGTACTTAAGCCGAGATATGTTATATTATCACCTAAGTAGCACCGACACCGACACCGACACCGATACTGACACTGATACAGGGACACGACACGACGCGATACGCCGACACGCCATTTCTCAAAAATAGAAAAATCTGACACGTCAGGGATACGTTATATATTAAATATATAATATCATATATACACATAATAAATTATTATTTTTAGGATTATTTCAATCAAATTAAATTTGATTTAAATTCATAAATAAATAGAAAGTAAAAAAAAAAAAGCCTTAGAATTGATCTCACATCGGTGATGATTGAGAGAGACAAAAACAAAATAACTTGAGAAGATTCGAGAATCTCATATTGGTGGTGAGTGAGAGGGACAAATATGAAGTCACTTTAAAAAGTCATGAATGAGACCTAAAGACTTACAATGTGAAGAAAGGAGTCCCACATTGGATGCCTAGTGAGAATAATAAGTACATTGACTCTTTAAATTGTCAAGAATGAGATATGAAGAATTACTTCTAATGTCTATTTGGCTAATGATGAAGTGAATATATATAGTGAAAAAGCTTTTTAAAATGCTCGACACGCATGTTGCGTAGGTATCCGATGTGTTGACCAGGTGTCGGAAATCGACACGCATTGATCACGTGCCGAACATGGGTGTCAGTCGCGTTGACCAAGTGTCGAAATGCCGACACGCGGTCAACGCGACCTACACGGGTATCAGGAGGTATCGGACGGGTGTCGGTATCGGACACAGTGTCCGACACGATACTCTTACCTAGGAGGAGTATCGGTGCTACATAGATTATCACAATGGCTAGCAATCAATTTGGATTCGTCTTTGATGATTGTCAATCATGAAAGGTACTTGGCTCTATCTATCTATCAAAGACGTGGATTAAGGAAGAAGATATGTTTTACCAAATGAATAATTCTATCTTTGGAAACACATATCTTAATTGTGTGGCAATTGGATCAATGGGAGATTCTAATCTTACTTCTGAATGGCTACAAAATATTGTATACAATCTTGTTCAATGGGATAATGGAGAGTGATCGTTTAAAGACCTTTCAACGGTTAGATTGAAGGTGGAGGAGCATGAAAGGACCTCAAGGTTGAAGAGAAAGAGAAAGATTTGAAATTTCAAAGTTCAAGAAAACTTCTACGTACTCTACTCATTCGTGATCCAAACACTCTAATTTTTATAGGTTCTAAATTGAATAATTGAGTGTAAGGCATAGTTGTCTATCAACTCAAGGAGTGTCGCCAAGTTGTAAACTTCAAAAGTGGAATCTAGCCAATTAGCTATCAGCATGAAAAAGTGAATGTAGGCTTGATCTCAGTCGAACTACTACAAATTTTGCGTGCAATTTCTCTATGCCATAAACTCCTTTATTATTATTCAAGATAGTAAAATTTTGGCATATTCAGAATCTGAAGTCACCTCAGATCTTATTCATGGTCAGACTCTGAACAAAGTTCTAAACTGGTTCTATTTAATTTTCCATTGTTTTATTGAATATTTTGAAATTACATATTCACCTCCATCTAAGTGATATCACTAGCAAATATAATTATCACTGTCATAACTCTAAAAGCATACCAATTTTTCTTTTAAGAATGTGAACAAACTATGTACTGAGTTTTAGGCTCCATTTCTTTCACGGAAGATGAAAAATTTGGGAAAAAAAATTCCTAGAAACATTTTTTTTGGGTAAGTTAAGTATATTTATAAACTTTTCAAGTTTCTAGGTACAAAAATGAAGCCGGACATAAAAACCATGAACCAATATTGACACCATGTGTGTCAATATGGGTTCAACGGTGAACCGGCTGCAAAATGAACAACGCAGCAGCGTGCGCTTACCTAGAGGCCAAGAGTCGGCTAACACGAGCAAACAAACGGCCAAAACAGAGGCAAGAGGAGTAGTAAAAAACATGGCCAAACAAGTGGCCAGAAACATTTGTTTGTCTTAGTTACAAAAGTTAATGAACGAAAATATTTTCTTCATCCACAAAAAATTTTAGGAATAAATTGTTGTCAATGATGAAAACTTTTTTCACTGACTAATTATTTGAAGTAATACAATAGAGATCATTTTTTGAAAAATATTTTTCAAATAATTCATTTTCTGCAAAATTCGAGGAGACCTAATAATAAACACCAACTGCCCATGTACTTTGGAATACAAGACTCGTACGAAGCATGAAAAAGTGCAGTAGCAGTTTAAGATGGAGTAATTATAGCATACTCTATTGGGTGTAAAAGAACAGTTCGGCAAGATATCACAAAGTATCATGTCAACGAGTTCAATAGTTCCTATCACAAATCGTCATACGAACAAGTACATATGGCATATATCGTTCTGAGGAATACTTAAGACCATACAATAGAAGTAGTACTAAGATACTAAATTGCATCGTATTGTATCCCGACGCCAAGTTCACATCACAGCGGTTCAAGGACTAGTAGCACCGACAGACATGTCCTTCGGAACGAAAGGCAATGTTGGCTTAGGGAAATCAGGGAGATCAGGCACTTCGGGCACTTCTGGCAATTCCGGCTTCGGTATTGTTGGTATTTCAGGCTTTGGCAGTTCGGAAAGTGGTGGCAATTCAACTTTCGGCAGTGACGGAAATTCGGGCTTTGGCAGGCTCGAGATGTCTGGAAGGTGAGGCAATTCCGGCTTAGGCAGTTCGGGGACCTCGGGCAAGGTCGCCTCTAAAAGTCGGGAGCTCCGACTGGGTTCTCGCCAATCGTCAAAGACAAAGCAAGGATGAACGATGCCAAAAGATGCGCGAGTCCATGAGGGTTCGCCATCGGAGGATCAATCGGCTAGCAAATTGAAGAACTTTCTAGTGAAGAAGCTGGGAGTCTCGAGTGAAATGGTGCAGCTGTGTTTGGGCAATGGCTTGCTGGGGAGGTTTTTAAAGAGGAGGCACGTGGGGATTGGGGGAGATTGCAAGTACGGTTTGGTGGGAAAATAACTCAAGTGTTGGTTCAGCTTCTGAACCAATTTCTTCTCTTTATGTTCAACAAACAAGATGGAGCTGATGATTCCTGTTAAGGAAAGCCACTACTCAGCATATATTTTCGGGATTCAAATATTTTCAGGATTGTGTTTTGTTATTCCGTTGCCTATTTCTATTCCATATCTTCACTGTTGGAGGAAGAAAAGATTCTTTGGGATTGTTTATTATTCTGTTACGATTTTGTATCGCCTTCCAAGAGTCTTTATATACGTTGTATCTATAACACAATTGTATAGAGTGAAAAAGAGCAATAAAATTTTCCTTCCTCATATCGTCTTCCTCCGAGTTTCTTTCTTTTCAAGTTGGTATCAGAGCCCTTTGGCGAAAGCCTCGTCGATCCATGACTAAAGATACACCACCTCCTACACAGACGTCGTCATTGACTGTCTCAAATAACCCGACTCTCATGTCTCCACCAAGCATTGGAGAGAAGCTCATGGGGACAAACTTTCCAATTTGGAAAACACAGATCTCACCGTATTTACGCGCTGCACGCTTGCTGTCCATTCTGGATGGCACCGAACCTGTACCGGAGGAGACGGATTCAGCGTATGAAAACTGGAAATTTCGAGAGTCCATAGCCTTGGCTTGGATCCTCAATTCGTCGACTGCTCCAATAGTTGCCCAACTGACGAATCACACGTCTGCAGCAAGCGTTTGGAAGTACCTTGCAGATTCGTATGCTGCTCAATCAACCGTTCGCGCATCTGCTTTACGGCTCCAACTTCAGTCACTCTCAAAAGGCCACCGATCTGTCACGGAATTCCTACAAGAAGCCACTAGCCTCACAGACCAGTTAGCTGCTATTGGTGAACCTTTATCTATTAATGAATATCATACTCAATTATTTCGTGGTTTGGGTGCTGAATTTCAGGGTCTCGACACCGCAATCTCTATTTTGACTCAAACCGGGTCTCTGACAAAGGACCAAATTCATGCCTTAATTCTTAATCATGAGGGAAGGCTAGAGCTAGCATCGGCCACACATCATCCTCCACCGGCGGCATTTCAGACCAACCAAGTCTTGCCTCCTTCTCGACACACCCGTCCCGGATCCAATAACTTCCACTCAGATTTCCATCAATCTGGGAATTTCTCTAGAACATCCCATGGCCGTGGCTCACATTATGGAACTGGCAATCGCGGGAGACGCCATAACGGAGGAGGCCCATTCTGTCAACTCTGTGGCAAGCAAGGCCATAGGGCTAATACTTGCTATCGATTTGTTGGATCAGCCCAACCGGCACTACTGCAGCCTGCACAAGCACACTTGACGGGTTCGGATTCAGTGCCACGATACTTGCCACCATCCAGTCCGCCCTCTGCTCTCACATCTTCAGCATGGTTTGTTGATTCAGGTGCTACACATCACGTTATGGACAATTCTGCAGGACTTTCTAGTGTCACTCCGTATTCCGGTCCAACTCAGCTTGTTGTGGGTGACGGCGTTTCCTTACCCATCACCCACACAGGTACACTCATATCCTTCTCTCCCTCCTTTACACTTTGTTAAATTCTAGTTGTACCCGGAATCACTAAAAACTTACTTTCCGTGTCTCGTTTCGCACTTGATAACCAATGTGTTTTCCAATTCGATTCTAACATATTTGTTGCCACATCTATCAAAAATGGTCAGGAAATCCTCCGCGGCATACGTGACAATGGACTTTATCGCGTCATCCTTCCACCTTGCTCCTCTTCCGCACCTTCTGCATCTGTTGCTTCACTAACTCTATGGCATAACCGTTTGGGACATGCCACCGTCGACCGGCTTGTGCGTCTTCTCAATTCATCCAACATTAGTTTTAGTCGTTCTTCATCTTCAGTCTGTCCGGCGTGTGCTATGAATAAAAATCACCGCCATAGTCATTATCCCACTTTGTCTAGGTCCAAACATCCTTTGGAATTAATTCATTTTGATATTTGGGGTCCATCTCCTGTTATTTCATTCAACGGCAATAAATACTATATTTGCTTCATTGACGATTACTCGCGTTTCACGTGGTTCTATTCCTTCACATCTCGTAGTCAATTTTGTTCCATCTTTAAAGCCTTTCACAAACTTGTCGAAAATCAACTTAACTGCAAAATTAAGTCCATACAATGTGACGGAGCACCTGAATTCATCACATCTACGGAATTTCTACAATATATTCGAGAGCATGGTATCCACCAACGGATTTCTTGTCCGTATGCACCTTATCAGAATGGGACTGCGGAACGGAAACATCGACATATAGTCGAAACCGGATTGACCCTTCTTCATCAAGGTTCTGTTCCACCGGAATTTTGGGAGTTCGCTTTTGAAACTGCGGTTTACTTGATTAACCGCACGCCAACACCAGTCATTGATAACTTGTCACCCTGGGAGGCTCTATTTCATACTAAACCTGATATTACGCACTTACGTGTTTTTGGTTGTGCAGTATATCCGTTTCTTCGCCCTTACTCTCCGCATAAGCTTGCACCACGATCGAAGGTATGCATCTTTATGGGCTATCCTCCGGGTTATAAAGGATATCGCTGCTATTGTCCCAAGGAGAAGCGCCTCTATGTTGTTGCGGATGCCACTTTTGATGAGGCCTTCTATCCTCTTGCTCCCACATTCCACGCCTCTCACAGTCCCTCAACACCGACACATGTGGATCTATTTGTGCCTGTCGATTTGTCTCTCTCATCCTCGACACTTGTGGAACCGGTTGAGTCTTCACCAACTATGGATGTTCCCCCCATTGCCTCCACCGACAATGCTCCTGGACATGTTGAGGTACCCCAAGCACCTCAAGTCACGGTACCGACATCTTCTTCTCATCCTATGATAACCCGTCTTCGCGATGGGACTATAGCTCGTCCTACTTTTCAACGAAATCATACCTCAGCTCTTGTGGTTCAGTCCAATATTCCTGAAGAACCAACTTGCTTTTCCAAGGCTGCCAAGGATGAGCAATGGCAACTTGCAATGCAGTCCGAATACAACGCATTAATGGAGAATGGCACCTGGAGTCTTGTTCCTCTTCCTGCTCATGCTCGACCCATTGGATGCAAGTGGGTCTATAAAATTAAGCTCCGCTCTGATGGAACTATTGAACGCTATAAAGCAAGATTGGTCGCCAAGGGTTTCCATCAACAAGAGGGTATCGATTATACAGAGACGTTTAGCCCGGTGGCAAAGCCTGTTACTATACGCACAGTCTTGTCTTTGGCGTATTCTCAACATTGGTCCATTCGACAATTGGATGTCTCTAATGCGTTCCTCCACGGATTCCTCGAGGAGGAAGTTTATATGACTCAACCACCAGGTTTCGTTGATGCAAGTAAGCCTGACTATGTTTGTCGTCTTCGGTACTCTTTATATGGTCTGAAACAAGCGCCTCGCGCTTGGTATACTCGCTTGAGTTCCTATTTGTGCGACTTGGGATTTGTCATATCTAATGCCGACACCACCTTGTTTGTCAAGCACACGGCTGCTTTCACCATTTACTTATTGGTGTACGTTGACGACATTATTTTGACTGGTTCCCCAAATGCTCCGCTACAGGATCTCATGCAATCTCTTCAATCTGAATTTGCTATCAAGGATTTAGGGGACATTCATTATTTTTTGGGGATTGAGGTGCTTCACACCACTGATGGGTTACGTCTTCATCAGGGTCAATTTGTGAGGAAAATACTGAAAAATGCTAATATGCAATCCGCTAAACCTGCCGCCACCCCTACCAATTCCGTGGAACCAGACACAGCTGCGTCCCATGAGCCACTTGCCGATCCATTTCAATATCGCAGCATTGTGGGAGCACTTCAATATCTCACTCTTACGCGGCCCGATATTGCATATGCGGTCAATACCGCTTGTCAACATCTTCACGCTCCCACGGTGGCGCATTGGCAAGCCGTGAAACGTCTTCTCCGTTATTTGGCTGGTACGATGTCGCATGGTCTTCTCTTCACTCGCACGGTAGCCATGCAGCTCCATGCATTCTCTGACGCCAGTTGGGCAGGTGACCGAACCGACCGTCGCTCTGTTGGTGGCTTCTGTATCTATCATGGACCCAATCTCATCTCTTGGTCATCTCGTAAGCAAGGCACTGTCGCTCGCTCCAGTACTGAAGCTGAATACAAATGCCTTGCGGATACGACTGCGGAGCTCATGTGGCTTGAATATCTGCTTCGGGATCTTCATGTGCCCCCACCCGTACCGCCCATCCTTTGGTGTGATAACTTATCCGCCATCTACTTATCGGCCAATCCTGTGTTCCATGCTCGCACCAAGCATGTAGAAATTGATTACCACTTCATTCGGGAACGCATTACACGGAAACAATTGGTCGTCCGCTATATCTCTACTGAGGAACAAACTGCCGATATCTTCACTAAAGGTTTGCCCACTCGTCGATTTCTTCAGTTGCGGTCCAAGCTAATGGTTCATCCTCACCATTAGCTTGCGGGGGGATGTTAAGGAAAGCCACTACTCAGCATATATTTTCGGGATTCAAATATTTTCAGGATTGTGTTTTGTTATTCCGTTGCCAATTTCTATTCCATATCTTCACTGTTGGAGGAAGAAAAGATTCTTTGGGATTGTTTATTATTCTGTTACGATTTTGTATCGCCTTCCAAGAGTCTTTATATACGTTGTATCTATAACACAATTGTATAGAGTGAAAAAGAGCAATAAAATTTTCCTTCCTCATATCGTCTTCCTCCGAGTTTCTTTCTTTTCAAGTATTCCAAAGGGGATCTTGCCAGTTCTGGGCTTTCTAAGCCTGTAACTATCAGTTGTGCTGAATTTCTTAGCTCGGCGGGAAAGAGGACGGAAATAGTTTATGATCTCCCTACGTGGAACCCGACGAAGTCCAGAGTTTTGGTAGGAGAAGTCAATAATTTAAGGACAAAGATCCAAGCTTTGTCCGTGACAGTTGTACAGGAAATGTGTATACTTATCTAAACCTAGATTAAATTTATTTTGGTGCAGTTAATAGATCTATTAAACTTCTCTTTATCTATATATCCGTTCACGTGTGCCCTCGATACTTTTCGTTTTCTCTTTTCGCATGCTAGAGTTTAAGATGATTGTCCCTTACATTTTTTTTTTTGTATGCATACCCTTTTTTCACCCTTGGGAGGGTAGAATATTTATTTATTCTGGTTCTTTATGTGCATTTAATTTCCTTTCTTCTGCTAAGAAGGGGCACTTAGTCGCAAAATCAATTCATGAGAAATTGATTTTTGTTTTCTTTATCTGATCTTGACTTGCTATTGAATGGATATTTATTATTACATTCCATATAATATCCTAAAAATGTCTACATTGCAATATACAGATTTATATTTGAAATGTAAAAAAGTGAGACTAGGTTATAATCTATTTCTTATGTATGGATCATCCTTCTTAACAGTACTTTAAAAAGCAATTGATTCATTTTCGTTGGGAGCGCGCAGTAAAAGTCTGATACCTTTGGATCATGAGATCGCTAAGAGGGAACTCAAGTCCAAGCTCATTAACATAGCTACCGAAGAACTCAAGTTAAATTTTCATCAACGCCCAACTTCATTCCTACGGGCCCACGATGCCACACCACAATGTCCCATTGCTCGAAAATCGCAGCCATTGGCTCTGATAGCATTTGGTAAAAGAATACAATAGAAGTCTCATACCTTTGGCCGGGAAGATCGCCCAGAGGAAGCCCAAATTCAAGCCCATCAACATATTCAGTTGGACCAACCTTTACTACAAAAACTTAAGATAATGAGTTATGAGCCAATTAGGATATTTTAATTGCTCATCATCTCTTCAATTCTCCGATATGAGATTGTTCTAATACAAATTACTCACACGTGCATCTTAATAGTTTTTTTGACATAAACATTTTTATTATGTGCCTTTAAAAGTTAATTATGCTTAAAAGTTCGGGAATAATACAAAGAGATAAAAGGAATGATGAATGATTTTGATTTCATGAGAATTAGCAAAAATGATGGAGAACTTATGAGCTGAAACTATCTTTTATATAATCTATCTCACGTGATAATATAATTTGCCAACCTTGCAAGGTTTTTTAATTTGTAAAATAACCCACTTAATACTACCATAAAAAAAGTTTTAGCACATATCACAATACGACATTATCATATTTTCGTATGTAGTAGAGTATAAACTATAGATGTATTGATGTCACGCTGGCTTCAATTTAATGAGAAATATTCTTTTGTTTTCCAAATAGAATGATCATAAATTTTTCAAGAAAAGTAAAAAACTAAAGGAAAGTCTTTTAGAATCTCAATCTAAATGCAAATATTCAGGTGATATTTTTCCGTGTAGTAAAGTAGACTATACATATTTAGAGACGTCTTTTTTTTTTCATGAAAATTTTGAGAGAAGAATATTTAGAATATGAACATAGTCACAAATGTCATATTCATATATGGTAAATACTATCTAGAGTAATAAGTAGTATAGTAACTTCACGGTAATGAAAGACGTTTATGCTTGTAAGCTTAGGTAAAATTGATTCCATGAGACACGACGTGATATTTGACATAAAGGACAAATATGCAAATTTATCTATATACAATATAGAGAGAGAAATCAACTTTTTCACTTGAAATAGAATTTGTAGCAGAATAAAGAATATGTGAAACAATATTCAAGGAAAGAAGAAGAAGAAGAAGAAGAAGAAGATTATTTTGTGAAAGTGAAGTTAACTGTAATATGCATAATATATTGTTTGATAGAAAACATATAACAATTAAAAAAGATCTTAGAGTATCTAGAATTGAGTTAGGAGGGTCTGTCATAGAACGCAAAATTACTTTGGTTCTGTTGATATTTAATAACGCGGATACGTCTACGAATCTTGCAAATATGTCGAGACAAAATACCAGAGAAATTACGATGAACGATAAAGGATACCAGATATTTACGTGGTTCGGTCCGAATATCGGTACCTACGTCCACGGGGAGAGCCGGCAATATAATCCACTATAATCGGAGAATCAGATTTATAATCGCTCATGCACTCGAGTGTTTCCCGCATCTAAATTAAGCCCAGCGCAAACCCACAAGTAATATCTCACAATCTCTCATAGAATTCTTACTCAAAGACTCACGGAGAGAAAATCAATACTTGTCTTGTTTGCAATAAGAACGGTTGAACCAAGAACGCCCTTGACGTTCTTTTCTTCGCTCTCGATGTGGCTTGAAGAAGCGCTCTGGACGACTGTTCGTGCGGCTCGGAACCCTTGCGGAAAGAACCCTTCTATTCTGTTCGCGTTCCGCTCTTTATTTTCTGCCGAGTCTGAGCTTTATATACGGCTGCACCTTTTACTATAACATGATGACGAGGAACCCTTGTCTTCTTGTGTGGCTGCTGCAGGACACGCCCAATACAAATAAAAGGCCCTTATTTTCTCTTTTATTTATTTCCACGACAAAGACCCTTCTTTGCCCTTTTGTGGCGCGAGTACAATTGAAGCCAAAGGAAATCACTCTCTGCTGGATTGGGACCCACGTGATATATGCATCCGCTTTTATACGGTTGCCTTCTCTATTGCCATTGGGTGGCTTCAAGAAAGTCAAAGAAACAATTCCTTTGTTGACCGGCCAATCATATCCGAAATAAAAAAAAGTGCATATCCGCTCAAACTCGAGACATATCCCAACAGATTCAATCAAATATAAATGCATTGATGTACAAATATTGTAGTTAAATTTAATTGACTAAAGAATGTTGATTGCTTGGAAAATGACAAATAGTTGTGCCAAGTTAAAAGATAAAATAGTCTATGATAAATTCAACTTTAGTAAATTATGGTATGTAAGATGTTTGATGAGTATAAAGTGAATTTATAATACAAATGTGTTGGAATTGGCGAATACTTCGGAGACCATTGTTTCTCACACCTGGCACGCCCACGTGAGCTTAGGGAAATTGAAATGTTATCCGACGATATGTGACTCATGCGCGTAGGATGCGGGGGTTCGAGAGCAACGCCCCCGACATGGATGTCCCGTTGCCCGACCAAGCGGATGGCTGCCCCGCTTGCCGGTGAGCGGGTGGGGGTTCGGGGACAGCACCCTCGAAACAACAACAAGTTTGGGCTTTATTTTAAGTTGGCCCGTATGTTGTGAGATTAAAGAGGTTTCGGATAGGCTTAGGTTTTGGGCCCATTTAGTGCATATATATTATGCTCGTTTATGACTGATAATTGTAATGAGTTGTGCGGCTATAAATAGAATCATAGTGAAATCTCTTTGCAGGACGTAGCCATATTCTAGGGTGAACCTAGGTAAACCATGTGTCGTCTATTTTTATTGATTTATGTTTGATCATTCTGATTCGGTGTGCGATAAATACCATCAAAATGAACCTATCTCATTCCATCATACAATAAAAGAGGCATTTTTTTTTTGGTAAAGTAAGTGAGTATATAACTAATCAACACGCCAAGTACAAAAGAAATGCCAGACACAAAAACCACGATCCCATCACGACAGTTGAATGTGTCCTAAGGGGAAAGAAGGCGTAAGGCATTGCAAGATACATCAATGGCTAAGCCAAAAAGATGATAAAAGGCTGAACAATGCCCAGACACCTTGGAACCAAGCCAACGGGATAGAAACGGAGACAAACTCCATCTATAAATAACATCAAAGTATGCAAATGCTGGCCAGTGGGGGGCATGGACGAACCGCCACATGTGAACAAGCAGCACAACAACAAGATGGGAATTGAGCAGCAACCGCAACACCGGAGGACAAGTAGGAAACTCTTGCAGTTAAAGAAGGAGGCATTTTTTTTTGCTGATTCTTTCTTTCATTATTTAAATTCTCATGATTATTGTCACCCTTGTAACTTTAAAATATTGAATTTCCGCATAGGTTAATTGCTCTATTGACATATAAAACTCACACAAAACATGGGCAAGTGCACCGGCTATATTAATAGAGCAATCGTAGCATACTTCATCGGCGTAAAAAGGAAGTCAGACGTGACATTACAAACTATGAACGAGTTCCGTAATTCATATCACAAATTGTCTTACAAATAAGTACCACATCCAGTCCTAAGGCATATGCCCAGACCCGTTAAAACAGAAGTAAGACAATACTAAATCACATCATATCGTATCGTGACTCCAAGATCACAGTTCGGCGGTTCAAGGATTAGTAGCAGCAACAGACTTGTCCTCCGGAATCGTGGGAATGAAAGGCAATGTTGGCTTAGGGAAATCTGGAAGATGAGGCAATTCGGGCACTTCCGGCAATTCCGGCTTTGGTATTGTTGGAAATTCAGGCTTTGGCAGTTCAGGAAGTGGCGGCAATTCGACTTCCGGCAGTGATGGCAATTCAGGCTTCGGCAAGCTTGGGATGTCGGGAAGGTGGGGCAACTCCGGCTTAGGCAGTTCGGGCACTTCAGGCAACGTCGCCTCCAAAAATCGGCCAGCTCCAACCGGGTTCTCACCGATCGTCAAACACAGAGCAACGACGAACAAAGCCAAAAGATGGGTGAGCCCACGATAGTTCGCCATCGTAGAATCGAGCGACTAGCAAGCTGAAAAGAGCTTTGAGCAGAGAAGCAGTGTGTTTGAGCAACGGCTCGGTGGAGGGTTTTTAAAGAGGGGGGACGTAGGAATTTGGGGAGATTGCAAGCATGGTTTGGTGGGAAAATAAACCAAGTGTTGGTTCAACTTCTAAACCAATTTCATTTCCATACATTCAACCACAAGATGGAGCAGATGATTCCGAAAAGGATCTTTCGCGGGAAAGAGAAAATAAAGGTTATGATCTCACTACGTGCAACACGACCAAGTCCCGAGTTTTCTGAGTGACAGTTGTCCATGAAATGTACACTTATCTTAAGCTAGTCTAAATTTATTTAAGTGCAATTAATAGATTTATTAAACTTCTCCAAGTCTTCCATTCTCTTTCTCTATATATCCGTTGACGTGCATTCGATATTTTTGATTTTCTCTTTTCGCATGATATAGATAAAGATGATTGTCACTTACATTTCAAATTTCCTCTTTTTTCAATCTTGAGGGGGCAGAGATTTTTTTTTTAAAAAAATTCTGGTCTTTATGTGCATTTAATTTCCTTTTTTTTTTCCTTTTATCTTGACTGGCTATTGAATGAATATTTTGTTATTATCATTCAAAATAATATCATAAAAATAATATCAATCTAAAAATTTACTCGACCAAAATGCGCGAGCGCGCGCTCGCACACACACACACATATATATATTTTCTTATTTATGGATCATCCTTCTTACCAGCATTTCGAAAAGCAATTGTTTCTTTTTTTTCGGCATTAACTTTTTTGTTATGTGGCTTCAAAAATTAACTATACTTAAAAATTTCGAATCAGCAAAAACGACTGAGAACTTATGAGCTGAAACTACCTTTTATGTAGTACGTCTCACACGATAACATAATAGCCAACCAAAGAAGAGTATTAACCATAGAAGGGAATTAAATAGTTTCCGGTAAAAATATAACACTACCACAGAATTTTCAACACATCACAAATATAATGTAATGACATTTTCGTATGTAGAATAGTATTGACTATATTGTATCTATAGCACGTGGTTTCAAAACTAGTCTAATATATTATAGGAGATTCACATTAAATATATTTCACTTTATCAGAAATATTCTTTTCTTATCAAAAATTGGATTTTTAGATTTTTCAAGGAAAATTACCTTTAAAAAATTCTTTAAAATTCTAACCGAGATACACTTTTAAGACATGTAATGCATTCAATTTGATGAGAAAGATTCTTATTTTTTCCAAATAGAATGATAATAGTTTTAAAATATCAACTTAGTCACAAATGTCCAATGATTCAAATATTATCTAAGCATAATAAGAAATATAACTAAGGGTGGGTTTGTTCAGGAAAAGTATTTTCTCGGAATTAGTTTTTCAGACTTTCACCCGTTTAGTTGACAAAAAAATGATTCAGTCAACGGAAAATATTTTTCGATTAACGGAAAGTTTATGTACAAAATCAGAAAAAAATGAATTCCCCAATTTGTATATGTGAAAATACTTTCCAAAATTGCTCCTCTTGAACTTTAAATATTTTTAATATCATTTTCTTTTCTTTTTTTCTTCCACCCCCATCGCGATTGGCCAGTTGCAGCCACCGGCAAGCTCGAGGCCATCGAATCTGGTGGCCTTGAGGCTCGCCGGTGTCAATGGAGGAAAGGAGAACAAAAGTAAACATAAAAAATTAAAAAAAAATAATCGAATTTCTTTTTTGCCTCAATTAAAGTTATGAGGTTGAAATTATTTTTCAAATGAAATCCAAACATCGAAAAACATTTTCGGTAACATATCATCAAATAAAGAAAACAAACCGTTTTTTGGAAAAAAAAAATTCACAGAAATCATTTTCCAGAAAATGAATTACGGGAAAACGTTTTTAAGTTAAATAAACGCACCATAACTTCATATTAATGAAAAGATGCTTATGCTTATGAATTTAAGTGAAAAATTGACTCTATGAGACACAAAATGTTATAGAGAGAATCGACTTTTTCACTTGAAATGGAATTAGTAGCAGAATGGACTGGGAATATGCGCATCAATATTCAAGAAGAAACAATTATTTTATAACAGTAAAGTTGACTATGATATGGTATCTCATTTGCTAGAAAAATATATATATAATAATTAACACGCGTCAATACTATAACATAGAGCGCAAAATTACTTTGGTTCAATGAAATACAAAATGTAGTAAAGGACAAATTTATCAGAGTTAATTTTGCTTGACTAAAGAATGACGATTGCTTGAAAAAGGACATAATAGTTGTGCCATCTTAAAAGGACAAAAAATCTACGATGAATTCAATTAAAATATGATACATAAGATTTTTGATGAGCATGAAGTGAATTTCTAATTTGTATATAAGACAAGGGAACCTATCTCATTCCATAATATTATCAAAGACACATTTTATTTTATTTTTGCTGATTTTTTTCTTCAATATTAAATTCCCATATAAGTTAGATGTGAAAAAGGTAGATAAGGAAGTAAGCTTAAATTCCTTCTATTTAGAACTATAAAACTCATGACAACCATGGACAAGTGCACTAGCAATATTAAAGAAAAAGTAATAATGGCATACTCTGTCGGTGTAATAAGAAAGTTACACAGGAAATCACAAACTGTGAACAAGTTTAGTAATTCAAATGACAAACTCATACAACCAAGTTCCATATAATGTTCTGAGATATGCTCAGACCATCAAAATAGAGGTAATAAAATACTGAATGGCATCATGTTGTATAACAGCATCAGCGGTTCAAGGATTAGTAGCAGCGACGGACTTGTCCTCAGGAATCGTGGGAACGAAAGGCAATGTTGGCTTGGGGAACTCAGGAAGATGAGGCAGTTCGGGCACTTCCGACAGTTCCGGCTTCGGTATCGTCGGAAATTCAGGCTTCGGCAGCTCGGGAAATGGCGGCAGCTCGACTTTCGGCAGTGATGGGAGTTCCGGCTTCGGCAGGCTGGGGATGTCGGGAAGGTGGGGCAGTTCGGGCACTTCCGGCAACGTCTCCTCCAGAAGGCGGCTAGCTCTGACCGAGTTGTCGCCAATCACCGAAGACAAAGCAAGGACAAACAATGCCAAAAGGTGGCCGAGTCCACGAGGGTTCGCCATGGTCGGATCGATCGGCTTGCAAATTCAGAAGCTTTGAATCTCAAGTGAGATGGCGAAGTTGTGCTTGAGCAAATGGCTTGATGGAGAGTTTATAAAGAGAAGGGACGTGGGGATTGGGGAGATTGCAAGTATGGTTTGGTGGGAATATTGCCAAAGTGTTAGTTCAACTTCTGAAACCAATCTCATCTCCGCATGTTCAACAAGAAGATGGCGCATATCATTCCAAAGAGGAGTTTGCCAATTCTTGGCTTTTTAAGATTTTAAATGCCAGTTGAGGTGACAGACATGCTCGTTGTTTAAGTGTCATAACTTTTATTTTTTTCTATGCTTACTTGAGTACCGTAACTCTTTAAAAGCATTCACCACAAATGCAATATCATGTCGAATTTTCGACATTTTGGTAAACATTTTTAAAAGTTTTTGGCACTTAAGTGATCAATTGAAAATCATGACATTTAAGTGAACATTTTATAGAAGTTACGCCACTTATTTGATTGAAGAAAAATTACGGCACTCAACGAAAGTTATGCCACTTGTGATGTCTTTATAAAAAAAAAAAATAGTTTGCGTTTGCAATCTCATTATGTACAATGGGACGAAGTCCATAGTCAATAATATAAATAGTGTGTTTGTTTTGGGAAAAGTATTTTCAGGGAAAGTGTTTTATGGACTTTCTCAGTTTGGTTCTCGAAAAATGATTTGGTCAACGAAAAGTACTTTCTAGTCAACAAAGATTTTATTCATTAAAATAGGAAAGTCAATTCTCCAAAATAAAAAGGTGAAAACACTTTTTCAAATTTGAGTCTCTCACTTTCTTTAAAAACGAGGTTGGGAATTGATCCCGGGGTCGAGGCCGGCAACCCTGGCCAGGGACTGGGACCGGGGCCGGGGGTGGCGACAAGGGCCGGGGACTGGGACCGGGGGTCGAGGCTGGCGACCGGGGCCGAGGCCTGGGATCGAGGATCATGGCCAAACCTGGATCGGGACCGAGGTTGGGACCGGCGACCGGGGTCGAGGACAAGGGCCAACACCAGGGATCGGGATCGGGGCAGGGGCCGGGGACCGGGACAGGGACCGGGCCGGCGACCGGGGCCGAGGCCGAGGTTGGGACGGGCGGCCGCTGGCGACTAAGGTAGGGGCCGGGCAGGGAACAATGGCCGGCGACCAGGGCCGGGACCGGGAACAATGGCCGGTGACCAAGGTTGCGGCCGGGACAGGGGACAATGGCCGGCGATCAGGGCCGTTGCCGGGGACCGGGGCTGGGACCGAGGCAGGGGCTAGGGACTAGGGCCGGGGCCGGGGCCGGAGCCTAGGCCAGCGACTTGGGCTGATGTCGGTGTTGGTTAGGGGCCGAGGCCGAGGCCTGCCGTGGACCGAGGCCAGGATTGGCGATTGGCATCGGGGCCATAGTCGGGGACCGGGGCTGGTGTCCGCCGGGGACCGAGGTCAGGACCGGCGATCGGGACCAAGGCCGGGATTGGCGACCGGGGCCAGGGCCTGCGACCGGGACCGGGGGCGGGACAGGGGCTGGGACCAATCACCGGCCTCGGCGCCGGTCCCGGTCCCAATCGCCTCCGCTGGTCCCAGTTGCTTAAAAAATTTCATTAGATTTTTTATTGTGTGGAAGTATTTTAGTAATATTATTTTCTTAAAATATTATTATGTTTTGATAATATGGGTCAAAAGGGTCGGGTCGGGTCGGGTCGAATATTGGTCATTAAATGTGGGTTAATATGGGTCAGATGGGTCAATATGAGTCAGATCATATTCGACCCGGATCATACCCGACCCACCCATTTGACACCTCTACCTGATGCTATCCCCGTCCCGTTCCAGAAGAGAGTCTCCCATGTTGGCCCTGCTCCGCCGCAAGAAGACCGGCGGCGCCCTCGCGCCCCCCACCCGACTGGATGGTTTGGAGATCCGGAAGCTTGAGGCCCATGGGCGATGCGCTAGCGCTATTGATGGAGGGTCCGGATCCGGACGGGGGCGAGACGGGAGACCCGAAGGGAAAGAACGGCTCGGCCTTGGGCCAGTGGGTGAAAGGCCAGCTTTACGGAGAGTCGTCGGTGAGCTCCGCGGCGTGCGGGAGGTTTGATTTGAGGGTGTTGCTCGGGGTGCTTGTGCGCCTCTCGCGCAAGTTCACTTCAGTTCTCTCGACCCTCTGTCTCTCATCAGTATCAATGACAGTCTCATTGATAAGATTGAAATCGTTTTCCAAATAAGAACCAAACACCGAAAAATATTTTCGGTAACATATTACCAAATAAAAGAAAATAAATCGCTTTCCAAGAAAATGGTTTTCAGAAAATCACTTTCCAAAAAACGAATTCCCCAAAATCACTTTCTTTGAAACAAACACAAAATTTAGAAGTTGTCCGTGATCATTACATATGAGATCTATAATTAACGTGAGGGTCTCTCGAACGGTAAGCAAGTACATGTCGGAAAAAAAGGAATGGGCATAAAAAAAGGAGTCCCTAAAGACAGCTTCTACCGCCGTCCGTCGCCATTAGTGCTTTGCTGAATTTTTTCTTCAATATTAAATTCCCATATAAGTTAGATGTGAAAAAGGTTGATAAGGAAGTAAGCTTAAATTCTTCTATTTCGAATTATAAAACTCATCACAACCATGGACAAGTGCGCTAGCAATATTAAAGAAATAGTAATAATGGCATACTCTGTCGGTGTAATAAGAAAGTTACACAGGACATCACAAACTGTGAACAAGTTTAGTAATTCATATGACAAACTCATACAACCAAGTTCCATATAATGTTCTGAGATATGCTCAGACCATCAAAATAGAGGTAATAAAATACTGAATGGCATCATGTTGTATAACAGCATCAGCGGTTCAAGGATTAGTAGCAGCGACGGACTTGTCCTCAGGAATCGTGGGAACGAAAGGCAATGTTGGCTTGGGGAACTCAGGAAGATGAGGCAGTTCGGGCACTTCTGGGAGTTCCGGCTTCGGTATCGTCGGAAATTCAGGCTTCGGCAGCTCGGGAAATGGCGGCAGCTCGACTTTCGGCAGTGATGGGAGTTCTGGCTTCGGCAGGCTGGGGATGTCGGGAAAGTGGGGCAGTTCGGGCACTTCGGGCAACGTCGCCTCCAGAAGGCGGCTAGCTCCGACTGGGTTGTCACTAATCGCCGAAGACAAAGCAAGGACAAACAATGCCAAAAGGTGGCCGAGTCCACGAGGGTTCGCCATGGTCGGATCGATCGGCTAGCAAATTCGATCAGAAGCTTTGAATCTCAAGTGAGAAGGCGAAGTTGTGCTTGAGCAAATGGCTTGATGGAGGGTTTATAAAGAGAAGGGACGTGGGGATTGGGGAGATTGCAAGTATGGTTTGGTGGGAATATTGCCAAAGTGTTAGTTCAACTTCTGAAACCAATCTCATATCCGTATGTTCAACAAGAAGATGACGCAGATGATTCCAAAGAGGAGCTTGCCAATTCTTGGCTTTTTAAGATTTTAAATACCAATAGAGGTGACAGACAAGTACTACCCTCGTTTAAGTGTCGTAACTTTTTTTTTTTAATGTTTACTTGAGTGTAACTTTTTAAAAACGTTCACCATAAGTGCAATGTCACGTCAAATTTTCGACACTTTGTTTGAACTTTTTTTTATAAATTTTTGGCACTTGATTATAGCATTTAAACGTACGTTTTACAGAGGTTATGGCACTTATTTAGTTGAAGAAATATTATAATGCTCAACAAAAGTTATGTCACTTGTAATGTTTTCATAAAAAAAAAAAATTACGATCTCGCTATGTACAGTGCGACGAAGTCCAGAGTCAATAATATAAGAGTAATATCTACACGTGTTCCGTGATCATCATACATACGAGAACTATAATTAATGTAAGGATTACTAGAGTTGTAAGCTATGTAGCACGGACACACCTACCAAGAGAAATTTTGCGTGTTGGGCATGGCGACACGGCCGGACACAGGGGATCGCGTGTCCGAATGGCCAACAAAAAAGGGCAAGTGTGTCTGACACGTCCCGGACATGTAAGGGATACGTCCCGACACGACCAACTGGTGAATTTTTCTTTTTTATAAATATGATGTGATCTTTGAAGCTACTATTTGAGGTCACCGTTACCGTAAATCAATAATATCTGAATGTCAAATATGAAATATATATGTGTGTGTGTGTGTGTCGTGTCCCGGCATGTCGGAATTCTCTATTTTTTAAGAACTACTGTATCGGCGTGTCGTGTCCCATATCCCGTGCTGTATCGATGCTATATAGGTTGACGAACATGTCGGGAAAAAGGAACTTCAGGCGACAATCTTTCAGAGACAGGCATAAAAAAAGGAGTCCCTAAAGACAGCTTCTACCGGCGTCCGTCGCCAATAGTGCTTTGGCTATCAAAAGGCTATATTTATTTCGAAATAAATAAATAATTTTTAAAAATTGAATTTTCTTTTTATCTCGAAGCAATTAGTCAATAAAAAACAATTTCACTATCGATGATAATTTATATCTAAATATCTTCATGAAAATTTAACATATTTTTTATTGATTTATTTTTATAAGCAATATATTGATGCTTATTTAAAAAAAACAAGGTTAAATCATTCGTGAAACAAATGCTGCCGAAAATTTAAAGCAAAAGCTCACCCTAAAAATAAAATGGTTAATACCGCCAAAAGCCCAAACTTGATAGACCTGTGATAAATTTATCCCAAATTATTTTTTTGACCATGAAAAACCCTAAATTGGTACGGCTGTTACAAATTTACCCTCCGTTAATTTTCGTTAAATTTTACCGTTAAATCGCGAAGTTTAATGACACGTGGCAATTGTCGAGTGTACATACACATTACCATATATTTGCTATAGGTGTATTAATTTCAATTTTTTGTGGTATTAACTCAATTTAATGAAAACCAACATAGGATAAATTTGTTATTGTGTACCAGTTTGGGATTTTTTTTATGGAAAAAAATTAGTTTTTGGTAAATTTGTCAC
This sequence comes from Rhodomyrtus psidioides, assembly GCA_021437785.1. Classification (NCBI taxonomy): domain Eukaryota; kingdom Viridiplantae; phylum Streptophyta; class Magnoliopsida; order Myrtales; family Myrtaceae; genus Rhodomyrtus; species Rhodomyrtus psidioides. The sequence continues at coordinate 10,568,985 of JAILYB010000003.1, read as the reverse complement.
ATTTATATCAGTTTGAAATTTTTTGTGATTAAAAAAATAATTTGAGATAAATTTATCACAGAAATATCAATTTGAAATTTTTCACGGTATTAACCCAAAATAAAAAGCGAAGCCTTTTAAAAGGCCTAAGAGCAGCTCCCTCTCGATTTTCTCCCGGCCTCTCTCCGTCTCTCTCCCGCAAAAACTCGGCTCGAGTTTTCGCACTGCGTCTTCCTCTCTCCGTCTCTCTTTAACACTCCAGCTGGGAGCTCGAGGTCGAGGACGAGTGTCTTTAGACCACAATTCGCCCGTCGGCTTTCTTCTTCACGGTCAGGTCATTGTTCGCTCTCTCTCTCGCTCTCTCGCGGCAATGTGGGAACCGATTTGCAAAGCGATTAACTTGGCCGGATGGTTCAATCATGTGTTGTGGAGTGACTGCCAACAAGCTAACCTGGCATGGTTATAGGCGATTCTGGGTTTTGCAAGTACTTGCACACCTTGTGCTCGTTATAATGTTTCACTTAATTCATGCGAAGGCGGAGGACTGTCTTTTACATTGGATTTCTCACCGAGTATTGGGATTGAAATTTGAGTTGACAGTAGTTGACCACCACTGCCACTTTTTATTTAAAGGACGATAGTGTTGGTTACTTGGTTAACATGTCCAAATGATGGGAAATGGCTGACTTGGTGTTACAGTAGATGTGTTGATTTGTTCTTTTCTAACGTTTCTACTTCATAAAGGTGAAGGTGTGATGACGGTAATTCGTATGAAAATTTCTTGGACATTGTAAGGGATGTTCTATGATGTGGAAGTAGTGTGTTACCATTACCCTTTTGACGTGATCTCCTTTTGATTATTTGATGTGAACTAGTATTTCGGCAGCTCCATAAATTTTGCATGAAAGGTGGTAAACCCATTGTCAAACAATGACGAAATCTCTGTAAGAGTGCGCAATCTTGCTAGATATATCACTCTCAGATATGCGGAAGCTTTGTGGTGACAATACGAGAAAAATGTAATAGACAACTCAAGATAAACTCGTTATACTAAACTGAAAGTATAACAATCAGAGATTATCTCATACAACTATTACAACCTATTCTCTCATACCACACGCCACACTTGAAGTCTTTCTCTAGGTTGAGAAAGCTTAGAAAACAACATATAAGGCTAGCCTATTTATAGAAGACACTAAACACTCAAAGACAACAATACCTAATCAAACAAAAGAGAGTAATCACTCCTCCACGCTAACCACCCCTAGTAATAACTCCTCCATGGACAACACCTAATTAAATATTCCTCCAAGCTAACCACCCCTAGTAATAACTCCTCCATGGTGCAAGTGTAATTAATTAATAATATTAGGTGTTGAACTTCAACACTCCCCCTCAACACCTAATACCCTTTACATCGTCTGCTCTAGATTCTCGGTCTCCGACTGCTGATTGCTCCGGTTCCTGACCGCATAGGCTTTGATATGCTTCATGGCCTGCTGGCTCCAGGTTTACGATCCTCGATCGTCCACTCTAGGTTCTCGGTCTCCGGCTGCTGATTGCTCCGGTTCCTGACCGCCTAGGTTTCGGCACAATCCTTGGACAACCTGGGCTCTGATACCAATTGTAAGAGTGCGCAATCTTGCTAGATATATCACTCTCAGATATGCGGAAGCTTTGTGGTGACAATACGAGAAAAATGTAATAGACAACTCAAGATAAACTCGTTATACTAAACTGAAAGTATAACAATCAGAGATTATCTCATACAACTATTACAACCTATTCTCTCATACCACACGCCACACTTGAAGTCTTTCTCTAGGTTGAGAAAGCTTAGAAAACAACATATAAGGCTAGCCTATTTATAGAAGACACTAAACACTCAAAGACAACAATACCTAATCAAACAAAAGAGAGTAATCACTCCTCCACGCTAACCACCCCTAGTAATAACTCCTCCATGGACAACACCTAATTAAATATTCCTCCAAGCTAACCACCCCTAGTAATAACTCCTCCATGGTGCAAGTGTAATTAATTAATAATATTAGGTGTTGAACTTCAACAATCTCCACCCTTTTTTCTCTTGATACGTCTATCCTCGTGTCCTCATCTGGTTATGATGGCATTTCAGGGTTCCTTGAACAGCATAGATTACACTATAAGTTATTTGAATAATATTTGAGGGTTCTGATGGTGAGGTTCTTGTTTTCAGTTTTAAATTCTGAATGAAGACACATCCACGTCATCATCTATGTCGTTGATTAAGCGCATATCTCCATCCTTCGCTGCTCGCAATCAAGAGAACCACAGGCTGTTGAGCTCTTCTTCTTCGGCAGCATTTCATGAAGCCTTTTCTGCTACCTCGCGGTCTCTAGATGATATGCACACAAAGGATGGTAGCACCCAGGTAAATTCTTCTTGACGTCCTTAAGAAAACTATGCCCTTTAGAAGCATGTATTGGTGTGTGACGTCATATGTTTATTTGGTTAGCTTCAAACTCTGATTGATTTACTGTGCGTTCTGAATTATTTTTCTTCACTTTCTCTGATATTGGAGCCAAATAGTTTTATACTCACTGCTTTTTGTTACTCGAGGAAATGAAAATTTTCCTTGTTTGAATAGTACAAAGACAAAAGAAAATGTAAGGAAAATGGGAAAAAATGAGATCCCTTCAAGGACCACAAGACATTTTCCTCCAAAATGGGTAGGAAATGGAAGGAAATGCTTAAAAGACCCCTCCTGTCCCCTCTTGCGCTTATTTTTCATAAAACAGGGAATTTGTTTTGACAAAAGTTGTTGTAGTCTATTGTATTCTTTTATTCTCTCCATAGCCTTTTCTTTTGACATATATGCAGGTCACTTAGTCTTGTTTTTGTCATTTTGTTGGAGAAGATGAACGTTTTTGAATAAATTATGAAATCATAAGTTGAGTTGTGGTGATGTCAAAAGTAGTTACAGGTTCTGACGTTGTGATTTAGAAGCCAAATTGAGAGAGTATCCTATAATCTTAATTTGGTTAGTAGCTTCGTGACAATGAATAGAATAGCAATAGTTTCCCATTCACCAAATCACATGGACAAGCAACTTAATCCATTAGTAAGGTCCAGTTTCGCATTTGATTGATATTAGATCTCATTTCGTGGAGTTGTGTTGCCAATCTCAGGTGAATTTCTTCCTTGTAATTTCCCTAACGGTTTCTATGTGTCTACTGTCAGGTGAAGTTACCATCCAAGAATCTCCCTCAAATTGTAAAACCAACTCTAAGACCTCTTCAACCGTCATCTTCACCACCTCCCTCTCTTCTCTCAGACCTCAAGCTGCCCTCTCCATCTCTATTACCAACCCTGACTCTCTCTACAACCGATCATGATAATCTGATAAACTTTCTCGAGTCCAAACTCTCTTTCCCTCTCACACCAAAGAGTCTCCTCTACTTCCTCAAGTCCAAACTCCACCCCAACCCTAATTTAACCCTGTACGACTTTCATATCTTCAGTTGGGCCTCCACGATCGACTCCTATCGCCATGACCACTCAACATTTGAGTGGATGGCTCGCACTCTTGCTGTTTCAAGCCGTTTTGAGCAACTCAGTTCGCTTCTCCAGTTCATGGCCTCAAACCCTTGCCCTTGCTCTGATGGAATTTTCTCATGCCCCAGGACGGAGCCAATCTTTCAATTCTCAGTCGAAGCTTATTGCAGAGCTCGGAAACTGGAGGAAGCAATGATTGCTTTTGAGAATATGGAGAAGATGATCGATGGCAGGCCGAGTGTGGTGAGTTATAATGCTTTGATTCATGGATTTGTGAAATGGGGTGAGCATGCCAGGGCATTGGGCATCTATGATAGAATGATAAGGAACAGAGTCAAGCCTAATGTGATCACATTTAATATCTTGATTAGTAGTTATTGTAGAAATTTGCAGTTTGGATTGGCCTTGGAGTTGTTTAAGGAGATGAAGGAGAAGGGTTGCAGCCCCGATGTGGTAAGTTTCAATACTTTGATCAAGGGGTTTTTTCGGGAGAGGAAGTTTGAGGATGCAATCGCAATGGTTTATGAGATGATCGAACTGGGGTGCCTGTTGTCGAGTGCGACTTGTGAGATTTTGGTTGATGGCCTCTGTAGGGAAGGTAAAGTGGCTGAAGCATGTAATTTGGTGATTGGTTTTTCTAGTAAAAGAGTGTTGCCTGAGGATTACGATTATTTTGGCCTTGTGGAAGCTTTGTGCAGTTCAGGCAATTCTGATAGAGCACTTGATGTTGTTACTGGTCTGTGGAAGGGGGGCAATTTTCCAAGTTTGATTGCTTGTACTACTTTGGTGGAAGGTTTGAGGAAGCAAAAGAAAAGTGAAGAAGCACTTGCTTTGATGGAAAATATGCTTAAAGAAGGTATTGTACCAGACATTGTGACATTCAATTGTTTGCTTGAGGATCTTTCTGATATAGGGATGACTGTGGAAGCGAACAAATTGAGGTTGTCGGCACAAATAAAGGGTTTGGAACCAGATGGCCTGACGTACAGGATTCCGGTATCTGGTTTTACGAGAGAAAAAAAGAGAAGGGAAGGCCAGATTCTGGTAGATGAGATGTCAGACAAGGACTTTATACCTGATCTCGCAACATACAACAAGTTGATTGATGGGCTTTCGAACTCAAAACATACATCTAGGAAGAAAGGTTGAAGATGGGTTAGGATCTTCTCCATTTCAACTTTGTTTCTCGAATGCTGGCATTTGTTTGTGAATCCCCTTATGCTTTGTGCTGTTTGCAAATCAGTCTTACCACTTTGGGACAAAGCGGGTTTGTGCCTGTGTTTCAGATGGTTGAGGACAATGGACAGCCCGGGAGAGAGCAGAATAGATAATGGTACGTGCACAAACCAATGTGTGGAGAGGAACAGAAACTTCACATTGAGTTGTGGGAATCGTAAAGCCAGGAGAGCCAGATTGTAATGTTCAGCAACAGATGATGTGGACGAGTAGTGCCCAGATGACATCTAGGAGGTATGAACCATGGTAATGATCATAAGCATTACTCCAAGGATATGAGAGAGTTGGAAAGTACAAGTGATCGAGAAAAGTTCATTTGGATCGTGTTTGTAAATAAACGTGATTAATAATGAAATTGATGAGCGTGTATATTGTAAAAGCCGCAGAAGATCGACATTCAATTTTCTGGGAGATCTCAGACTGCTATAAATTATTCCAATGATGTAAAGCTTTAGGGAAGAAAATTCATGCAAATTCTGAAAGTCAGAAGTATGAAAAGAGTGGGTTGAAGCCAAGGTGCTTAATTGTAGATGTAATGACGCAAGGGGATAGATTTTCTCCGTTGTGTCCTTGAAAAGAAAACAATGGTCAGGCTTTGAATTGGGCTGAGTGCTTCATTATGATATCAGTTGTGTGGGATGGACCCTGGGCAAAGAGTTCTTGGGATTGAAAGTAAAGGCTATGAACTATCAGGTTGACAAAGCTTTCTAGTAAGAGACTTTTTATTTGGTATGGAGAGGTCACTGCCTTAATAGTCAAAATATTAAGACCCACTAGAATTTTTAGCTACTCACTTTGACCCTGCAAACTCTCTTAGTTCAAATTCTCCAATATTACAAAAGAGGAGCTCGAGTTTGTTTTGGAACAATTCTAAAAATGATTTTGCAAGCCATATGTAAAACTTGACGGGATTCGTTTCACATTGATGAACCTTATTCCAATCTCGTTCCGACCACAGATTCGTTTTTTGAGTTATGCCCATCCTCAAAATCCACTGCCTACACAAATATCCATTCGACCCAAAAACACGGGAAAATTATCAAAAAATTATAAATTTATTGACAATTTTGTCAATTCAATCTTAAATCTTTTTTTTTTTTGGCAAACGATTCCTAAACCTTTTGTATTTATGTTAACTTTGACCATAAATTGCCGACATGGATGTTAACCGTTTACGGACGCCGACATGAACAGTTTTCATAATATTTTAATATTTTCGCAGGTGTTATTTCCTCTTTTGTGGGTCATTCAATCCCCAAAAACACACTCTTATCTCTTTCACTCGGCAAGATAAACGACCTCTGCATTGTTATCTGAAGATCCACTAGCGTTTCAACCGATTGCGCCGACTTTGAGGGTTCAATCGAAAATCAATAAGTATATATGACACATATCATTTCATATCACAATCTGTCACATATCAAGTACATGTATATCATCTGAGGCATGCTCAGATCATTAAGATAGACGGACTAAAATTACGATATCATATAATATTGTATCCCAACGTGAAACTGACAATTACATAAGTTTTAAGGAGTAGCAGCGGTAGGGACAGACTGGACCTTCGGAATCGTGGGAATGAGAGGCAATGTTGGCTTAGGGAATTCAGGGAGATGAGGCAGTTCAGGCACTACTGGCAATTCTGGCTTCGGAATGGTTGGCAATTCTGGCTTTGGCAGTTTTGGAACTGGCGGCAATTCGACTTTCGGCAGTGATGGCAACTCCGGCTTCGGTATTGTTGGTACCTCAGGCTTTGGCAGTTCTGGAACTGGCGGCAATTCGGCTTTCGGCAGTGATGGCAGCTCTGGCTTCGGTATTGTTGGTAATTCAGGCTTTGCCAGTTCTGGAACTAGCGGCAATTCGACTTTCGGCGATGATGGTAGCTCCGGCTTCGACAGGCTTGGAATGTCGGGAAGGTGAGGCAATTCGGGCTTCGGCACTTCGGGCTTCGGCACTTTTGGCACTTCGGGCTTCGGCACTTCGGGCTTCGGCACTTTTGGCACTTCGGGCTTCGGCACTTTTGGCACCTCAGGCACTTCGGGCACTTCGGGCTTCGGCACTTTGGGCACCTCAGGCACTTCGGGCTTCGACACTTCGGGCACTTTGGGCACTTCGGGCTTCGGCACTTTGGGCACTTCGGGCTTCGGCACTTCGGGCACCTCAGGCACTTCGGGCACTTCGGGCACCTCAGGCACTTCGGGCTTCGGCACTTCGGGCACTTCAGGCACCTCAGGCACTTCGGGCACTTCGGGCACTTCGGGCACCTCAGGCACTTCGGGCACTTCGGGCACTTCGGGCAGCGTTGCCTCCAAAAGTCGGCGAGCTTCAACCGAACTCTCGCCGATCATCAAAGGCAGGGCGAGGGCAAACAATACCAAAATACGCGCAAGCCCGTGATGGTTTGCCATTGCGGAACCGAGTCGCAAATTCAAAAACTTTGATGAAGATGGTGATGAAGCTGTGAATCTCAAGTGAAAAGGGTCGTGGTGTGCTTGAGGAATGGCTAGATTGGCGGTTTTTAAAGAGGTGGGACGTGGAGACTGGGGAGATTGCAAGTATGGTTGGGTAGGAAAACTAGCAAAGTGTTGGTTCAACTTCTAAGCCAATCTCATGTCCATATGTTCAACACAAGGTGAGCATATTAATAACTCCAAAAGGACTTTTGCCAGCCTTTCGCTTTCTGAGATTGTAATGTAGCCATCAGCCGTATTGTACAAGTAAGGCTCCACTTGTTTCGTGGAGAATGAATGATTTGGAAAATATTTTCGTAAAAACGATCGCCAATATAATTTGAAATAATCAATCAATCGAAAAAAAATTCATTCGCAACAACAGTTCATGTCGGTATTTTCATGACAATGAAAATATCTTTGTTCAAACCCATTGTAGTCGAACTTAAAGGAGATCGGCAATTGGAAAGACAAGGTAAAGACATGGGGCTACTTTCTTTCCAGGTAGCTTTGCATCCAGGAGAATGTTGCTAACGCCGTCAGGCAACAACCCGCCGGAGAATAGAAACCCCTATGCCACCAGGATCAGTGAAATTCACGGCCCTGGACGGAGAAACAACATCGCAATTAGCAGGGCTAGCCTCGGGGAGGAACAAAGCATCATGGTCGCGGTGCCCATCATGAACGGCACCGCCTTTGCTGTCGCAAACTTCACCGGCACTACCCTCTCCCTCCCTCTCTCTCCCCTCTCTTTCCATGCCAGATGAAAATCTAGGCACATTGATTGCCGCAATGCGGTTGCCACTCTTTGACAAAGGTGACGAGGACCTCCTCACCAATGGGCAATGGCCACAGCCAGAGGTGATCAGTTTCCACTCCGGTCTCATCCAGAAATTGAGAACCGGATCCGAAGGACCGGTTCCCAGTTTCTAGGAATAGGAATCAAACCGCATGGTCCTAGAACCAGATTGGATCAACCGGTCCAGTTTCCGAACGGTCCAATGAAACCGGCGAATTATCAGTAGAAGCGAGCAATACGGATTTTGTTTTTAATATATTCATTAAAATTAGAATTGCACTTAAGAAATAAAAAAATAACTGGTGGATTATCATATATACATTTATGGACTCCGCAAGCGCGAGAATCTATCAATATTTCCAATTTCTCTCCTTTTTTTTTCTTTTTTTTTCGGGCTCCCCCTTGGCGATCCCGATTCCATCGGTCTGTCTTGTTCACCCCTAATCACAGCTTTGTTGCAGATCTGCAAATGATGCAATTTTCCCTTTTGCTTTCGATTAAATAGTATCGTCTTTAAATTGTTAATTTCGTTTCTAATTGTAAGATTTTCAAATGTAAATATTTCAATTTGCAATGGCATTAAGACTGTCAATAATCCCATTGAATTATTAGGATTGACAACAACTTAGGCAAAGTAGAAGAAAAAAAGCACGTATTCGAAACAAGAAAGACAAGATATTGAAGGCGGCTCGTGCAATCCTAGACATACTCATCGGCATCATAAATTTCGTAAATGGTCGGTACGACGATATGAATACTTTGATCGCTCAATTCCGATGGAGGAATGAGTTCACAAAACCAAAAAATAAGTAACATCGCAAGGATCAAGTATTGTTATGGAGGGAGCGGAAAATGAAAGCTGAACATAATAAAGCATTTGCAAGATTTGATACTTCTTCAGATAGATGCATCAGGACAATCTTGCAGCAGCTACTTCTGTTTCTTTTCCCTTTTTCCCTGGAGTTTCCTATTTCCTAGAATTTCTTATCTCCTATTATATTAAAGGTTTCAATTCGAATCCAAGTTTGTCCGGCTGGAACATGTCACCAGGGCTGCAGAGGATAACACATCGTATCCAACCTCTTATCCTCCCGACTGTTAGACATACTTGTATAGCCTTGTAGTCTTATAGCTTTCTCTTACACTCCTTCTTTCTCTTTAGTCCCACATAGGAAGAGCACTAAGCTCTTTACCTCTTCTAAGCCTATATAAGGGCTTCTCATGTACATTGTTTGACACACCATTACTAGAGAACAATACCATTCTCTCTTAATCATTCTTTCTTATCATGGTATCAGAGCCAAGATCATTGTCTTGAAAAGTATGCTCTGCGATTGCCACAAATTGGATCTTCCGCATCAGAAATTAAGATAATGAGCTCATTATTTTTAAAAGTATGCTCTGCGGTTGCCATAAATTGGATCTTCCGCATCAGAAATTAAGATAATGAGTTTTGGGCTATTGAGCCGTCACCCAGCTTTGCTAGCGTCTCTAATTTGTGTCTCTCGATCCTTTTGATCAGCTTTCCCACCTCAACCCACTTTTCTAGCTTCGCTAGTGATTTTTCTGTTGTCATGGGCGATTCTAGTGACCGCATAGATGTCAAGTTTGATGGTTCAAACTATTCACTTTGGAAACCATCAGCAATGGCGGCTCTTGTTTACCGCGATTTATTTGAGCATGTTGAAGGTTTCCGTCTATGTCCTGATGCTCTTAAGGAAAGTGCCTCATCTGAGGCGGTTGTAAAGCGTACCGCTGAAATTCGAGCATGGACAGTTGCTGATCGGAAGGCATGGGCTATTCTTTTTGGCTCTATTGATCCTGCTCTTCGCCCACAATTTTCTCATATTGTTGGAGCGAAATGTTTGTGGGATCAGCTCGCCGAGATGTTTACTCAGACCGGGGACATTCGGGTTTATCAGTTGGAGCAAGAAATTTACTGTGCTACGCAAGGGTCTCGCTCTGTTCGAGACTTTTACAATTATATGCATTCCCTTTGGAGTCAATTAGATATTCTTGCTCCTGTTCTTTGCTCGACATGCTTGAACTGTACTAGGTGTCCATCTACTCGGCTTCAAACTCAAGATAGACACTGTCTACATACTTTCCTTATGAAGCTTGGCTCTCCTTATGAAGGTGTTCGCAGCCAGCTTCTCCATCGCTCTCCTAGACCGTCCCTCCTTGACGCTATCAAAGAATTGCAGTCTGAGGAAACTCGTCTGGGTCTACTTTCCTCCTCTGCAGTTGCTGATTCCGCTGCTGTTTTAGCTGCTCCACCACGTGCTCCGCCTGCTGTTTTGGCTGCTTCACCACGACCTCCCTCTGCACGTGGCTCTTGCCGCCTTTTATGTACTTATTGTCACCGTCTTGGACACAAGGAGCCACACTGTTAGCAAAAGAAGAAGGAAGCTTCACGCCCTTCAGCAACACCGCGTTCTATTCAGTATTCTGTGACATCTCCACACTCTCGACCTATTACTCTGGTTTCTTCTTCTACGGATAATCGAATTGCCGCCCTTGAAGCACAGCTTGCTCGATTGAACCCTTCTTTGCTTGGGTCTTTTCCCGATTCCAGCACTCCTACAACTTCTTCATCTACAGGAAACACTGCTGCAACCACTCCATCTTCAGGTGACACTTCTATTACCTGGATACTTGACTCAGGAGCTGCTAGACATATGTCTAGTTCCGCTGCTTGTCTCACTCAGCTCTCTGAGCTCAAGCATCCAGCACATTTCTTTACTGCTGATGGCTCTCCTCTCCTAGCTACCCGGCGGGGAACTCTCACCATCTCTCAAGATTTCAATGTCCCTAACGTGTTACATGTTCCATCTCTAGCTCTCAATTTATTATCCGTTGGACAACTTACTGATGCTGGATGTACTGTAAGCTTTACAGATAGCTCTTGCTTTGTGCAGGATCGTTTGAGTGGTCGGATGATTGGGAGAGGTAGTAGACGGGACGGACTCTATATTATGCAGCATCTCCACCTTCCAACTTCTTCCCTTCCTTCTCCTGTGTTGGCTACCATTGATCTTGCCCGATGGCATCAACGTCTCGGACATATTCCTTCTTCTCGTCTCACCGTCCTTCATCAACGAGGTGCTTTAGGTCCTGTTTCTTCTGGTAATCTTCCTCCATGTTCTGTATGTCCCTTGGCCAAGCAATCTGCTAAGCCTTTTCCTATTAGTAACTCTAGATCTAGTGCAATTTTCGATCTTATTCATTCTGATGTATGGGGTCCTGCCCCACTTTGTTCAAAAAGTGGTTTCAAATATTATGTCTCTTTTATTGATGATTACTCTCGTTATACATGGGTCTATCTTATGCGTCAACGCAGTGATTTCTTTTCCATCTATCAGTCTTTTACTACCATGATTTCCACCCAATTTAATACAAAAATCAAAGTTTTTCGTTCAGACTCGGGAGGAGAATATCTTTCTACTGTTTTTCGTTCCCTCTTGGCCAGCGATGGTACACTTCCTCAACTATCTTGTCCTGGGATTCCAGCTCAGAATGGGGTTGCTGAACGCAAGCACCGTCATATTTTAGAAACCACTCGCGCTCTCTTACTTGGGACATCTGTTCCTACTGAGTTCTGGGCTGAGGCACTTCTCACAGCTGTTCATCTAATTAACCGCCTACCCTCGTCTGTTCTTCATCAAGACACCCCTTTCCAGCGTCTCTATTCTCGATCTCCCAGCTATAATCATCTTCGAGTTTTTGGGTGTACTTGTTTTGTCATTCTTCCACCCACCGAACGTACGAAGCTCACCGCTCGCTCCATCTCCTATGCATTCTTGGGTTACAGCACCGAGCACAAGGGTTATCGCTGTTACGACCCAAATGCGCGACGTATACGTATTTCTCGCAATGTTACCTTTCATGAACACGTTCCCTTCTTCCCTACAAATGTAACACCTCCTGTCTCGACCCATGTTCCATTTATGGATTTCCCTGTTGATCCTTTTCCTGATCCTCCTTATTCTGCTTTCACATCGGAACCAAATATATCACCACCGTCCCCATCTTCTCCTACCCGTTCTGCTGTACCTCCTACTCTACCTGCCCTCGACGATTCTGTAGTTCTAGAGCCACGCCGTAATCCTCCTCGGGATCGACGTCCGCCTACTCGGTATGTTGCTTCTACTTCTTATTCTACTGAGTTTAGCTCCTTTTTGGCTGCTGTTCATGCTGTACAAGAACCCACTAGTTATCGTGAGGCAGTTCAGCATACTGAGTGGCGTCAAGCTATGTCTGAGGAACTCAGGGCATTGGAAAGTACTGGTACTTGGGAGCTTGTGTCTCTCCCTCCAGGTCGCTCCTTGGTATCATGCCGATGGATATATAAGATTAAAACCCGTTCTGATGGCAGTATTGAACGTTACAAAGCACGTCTGGTTGCCAGAGGTTTCTCGCAGGAGTATGGCATTGATTATGAGGAGACGTTTGCTCCCGTAGCAAAGATGACATCTGTCCGAGCTTTACTAGCTATTGCTTCAATTCGTAATTGGCCCCTCTTTCAGCTTGATGTCAAGAATGCTTTTCTTCATGGGGATCTTCAAGAGGATATCTTCATGCAACCTCCACCTGGTCTTGGTCATATTTCTGGACAGGTTTGCCGCTTGCGACGGGCTATTTATGGTCTTAAACAGGCTCCTCGTGCTTGGTTTGAGAAGTTCAGTGATGCTATTCGATCTGCTGGTTTTACTCAAAGCGAGGCTGATCATGCTATGTTTGTTCATACCTCTTCTGCTGGTTGCACTATTCTTCTTCTTTACGTTGATGATATGGTTATCACTGGAGATGATCGCGACCATATTGAACATACCAAGCGGCACCTTCAGCAACATTTTGCCATGAAGGATCTTGGACCACTACGCTACTTTCTTGGGCTTGAAATTGCTCGCAGTTCACGTGGTATCCTTATTTCTCAACAAAAATATACTGCTGATATTCTCTCTAGGGCTGCTCTCTCGGATGCACGCACTGCTGCTACTCCTATTGAGCTGAATCAGAAGCTCTGCTCGGATGACGGGGAGCCTCTTTCTGATGTGACCCGCTATCGAACTTTGGTTGGCAGCCTTGTATATCTTACTATCTCCCGACCCGACATTGCTTATGCTGTTCATGTTGTCAGTCAGTTTGTTGCTGCTCCTCGCACAGTTCATTATGCTGCTGTTCTGAGGATCTTGCGATATCTCCGAGGCACTTTATCGCGTTCCTTATTTCTGCCATCTTCTTCTGCTCTCAAGTTGCGTGCCTATTCTGATGCTGATTGGGCTTCCAATGTGTCTGATCGCAAATCTATCACTGGCTATTGCATTTTTCTTGGCGATTCTCTCATTTCTTGGCGTGCCAAGAAACAACAAATTGTCTCACGCTCCTCTACAGAGTCCGAGTATCGTGCTATGGCTGACACTACCGTTGAGACTGTTTGGCTTCGCCGCTTACTTGCTGACATGGGTGTTTCACTTCCGGATCCCACTCCTCTACACTGTGACAACAAGAGTGCCATCCATATTGGTGCAAATCCAGTCTTTCATGAGCGTACAAAACATATTGAGATCGATTGTCATCTGACTCGTCATCATCTTCAAGCTCGCACTATTTCTCTTCCTTTTGTTGGAACTGAGAATCAACTTGCAGATTGTTTTACGAAGGCTCTTACATCACAACGCTTTAAATTTCTTCTTTCCAAACTCTCGTTGTTTGATCCACCTTGAGTTTGAGGGGGGGTGTTAGACATACTTGTATAGTCTTGTAGTCTTATAGCTTTCTCTTACACTCCTTCTTTCTCTTTAGTCCCACATAGGAAAGCACTAAGCTCTTTACCTCTTCTAAGCCTATATAAGGGCTTCTCATGTACATTGTTTGACACACCATTACTAGAGAACAATACCATTCTCTCTTAATCATTCTTTCTTATCACCGACGACCAAATGCTACTGGAGCATAAGCTAACCCAGAAGAAAATGTTAGCCGCGATTACTACTTATGCAACGACCCGAGATCATCACGTATAGATATGTGAATCACAATTTCATAAAGTAGAAGAATTGACGCACCTTATTTTGGATCCATTGTTCTTGATACGGAATTGCAACGATCCGATACTTAAGAGCTTCTCCTTTATGAACTCCAATTATTGCTGGCCCCTCATGTATCGCCTCTGACGATCTTCTCCTATATGAACCTCATTCATTGGGGAGGCAACTAGGGGTGGCCTGGAAAGATTTGAACTCAGGACCTCCTGCTCTGATACCATGAAAGATTTGGTGAGACCACTTGCCAACTGCTCTAAAAGTTTAAGCTATTAGAAGAATGCGTGGTTTAATATTTATATATTCCAACAAAAAGCAATCATCTTCTCCTGAACTTTTACTTGTCGTTATAGGATCAAAGGCCTCCGCATCTTGTAGTATGAATCACGCTTGTGCAGAACATAGTAACAAGAAGGAACTTTAAAATGCGATAACTCCTCATTATGGTTGACATCCTCACCGTCTCGATTTTGAGTGTGTGTGTGTGTGTAACCCATTCTTTCCTACGGCCTGTTGCTTATGGGACGCGTGTTTCATCAGGTTATGAACCTTATGATTATGGCCATACCCTTAGATGTCGTGCCTGCCTGATTGTTATACATGTACTTGTACTATTTTTATTTAGGTCTTGCGCATGCGCCTTTGTATTAAGTAATATAATACTAAGTCAGAACACGATTAGTGATGGATTAAGGAGCGAGCTGTTACAGATGTGGTATCAGAGAAATGGGGTTAAGGAGCGACTACTACACAGTAAGGCCTCCAATTTTGGCATCGAAGTTCGTCCTCCACGGCTAGTTTGAAACTGTGCGAGAAGAGAAATGGGGAAAAGATGGGTTATCCGGGTTGCTGGGTCGGATTCAATTCGACTTGGTCGATCTAAACATGCCAAATTGACCTACAAATCCTCAATATTTGTCAAATTAAACCCCAAAATTGAACTTAGGGACAGAGATTTCATCTAGAGAAGGTATAATTGGGTAGAATTGGTAAAGAATTCTGCAAAACCCCCAAATTTTGGGTTTAACTTTAATGAATATTAAGAAATCCAAACCCTAATGGAAAAATTAGTTCAATTAAACCCCATCAATGGATTCAGAATGATGAAAATCATAAGGTAGTGGAGCTTGATTTGCATGATCATCCCTAATTTTTTTTTATTAATTGCATTAGGAGTGAATTCAGGGACTAAACTAAAAAAATAAAAGTTCAGTTTAGTCCCTTTCGTTGAAATTGTGAAATTCTTTAAACATCTGGGTTAAAATGCAACGTGAGATACTAAAGGCAAATGTCATGATTCTGAAAAAGTAAAAAGTTTAAATAAAACGACTTGAAATGTAATTTTTGGATCAATTTGGAATTATGCTCAATGAAAAGACTTGAATTTTGCAAATTTTAAATGACCAAAATGAAAAGGGAATTAAAAGAAAAATATTGACTATGTTTATGTATTTTTGTGGCCACGAATGCTATTTTCTCGAATTTTCAAGAATTTTCCTAATATTGAAAAATACAAAAAAAAATGCAAAAAATATGAAAGATTATTTTTTTTGTTCAAAAATGATTCCTTAAACTTGGCCAAGCCCTCTAAATTTATTTTGCAATTTTTTTGACTTTTTTATGGATTTTCTATTAATTTTCTTAAAAAGAAAGATTAAAAATCAAGTGTCAACAGCAGCTCCTCTTTGACAGAAATCTCGCTAGAGATCCCTATCAAAAATAAGGTGACATCTAAGCTTTAATCGACTCAACAGCGAAAAAGTAAAAAAGTGATGACATTTGACTCTTTGGCACCTAAATTTTGATTTTCCTTAAATCGTACATTTTGCATAAATGAAAATTACCTTAGTTCTAACCAAAAATTAATTTCTCATGCATTGCACATTTAATTTCTATCAATCGTTCATTATCATTTGCATTCAGGTTAGAAGCAAAGCATTTGAGCTAAATTTGATAGGTGGTTGGACCAGACTTGAGTCCCAGAATTTTCAAGCTCAATTCAATCCATTCATGATCATTTAATTAATTAAGGCTTTATATTAACTGTTATTTTCTGAGAGAAGACTTAATAGGACCCGAAGATGTGGAGCGGGCCCACAATTCGATTGAAAAATTCGGCCATAGCTAGGACATGGTTGGCCGAACTCCAAAGCGAGGCCCTAATTAATTACCCATTTAATTAATTAGAGCCTGGATTAGGCCTGAGATTACACCACAAGCCTACTAAGACATGTAATTTTTGGCCACCATCACATTCTCCCTAGCTTGGCAAAAATTCCTAGCGTCCTAGTAGGATTATGACTCTTTCAATTTCAAATTAATTCTGAATATTGTTGGTTCGGGAGGTCTTATCCCAGTGGGAGTTTCAAGGGATTAGGACTCTTAACCTAATGGCTATCATTCAATCTTACTTATCCTAAGGTCACAATTAACTCCTACTCCTACTAGGATTAGGATACTAAAGTCTATTATAAGTAAGCTATCGCATTCGGCACATTCATTCTAGACCCATACGATTTTCGGCAGCCACAAAGAAGAGGAAAGATTCAGAACTTCGAAAAGTTTCTAGGAAGTTTGATTGTCTCCCCCCAAAGTCGAGACAATCCTGTTTCACCCCTGTTCGAGTTTGTTTTAGCCTCTGTTTTCGACTGAAATTCAACAACTAACTTGCTTGCTATTTGGTGTTAGATTCTTGTATTGTTTAGAGCACAAAATTCAGCTTAAAAAGTGAACTTTTTTTTTTTTTGGGCGATTACTCAAGGCTGCGCGTTGCTGGAATTTGGCTTAGGAAAAGACATCATTTCCTTAATTTTCTCCACCCTGTGATTGCAATTCATGCTTGCTTGAGAATTTGCACATATGTTCTGATACTTTGACGTAGGAACATCAATTCAATCCCAAATTGCCTGTAAGCCGAGAAAACGCAAGAAATATGACACGAAAAAGTGTCCAGAAAAAGGGGGAAATAGATCAAGGACTATAACAGAGACAATGTGGCACGATAGACCTGACTGGATTTCTAAGTACGGAGATAAGCCTCCAACTTGAAATTCAACAAGCTACTTGTCCAAAAGAAAAGAGTACATGGTATATTCACAGCAACTGCTCCAAGGAACCAATGCACATGTTGAGACCCAAATGTATAAAAGGAGGACAGTAAACCAACCTGCAGCTTCAATTGTCTTTTCTCAATCATAGGAGAAGCTGCCAGTACCTTAGTGCATTGATGGAGACAGATCGGTAATCGCACATACCTCAAAGAACATAGTATACCCTTTTTTTTGCGAAGATGCCGGTGAATTTTGCCTTTCTCCAATATGCATTTGTTTTCAGGTCATCTGAAACCAACGCTTCCTGCTTGTATGATATGTTATACCAACAAAAGATGCCTTCGAAGGTTGAAACAGAACTAAATTCAACAGAGCTCCAAACTATTCAAGATAAACTGTCGAGATTATGGTATTATATCTAGACAACATATTTTCAAATTTCTGTTATCTGCTTCATCGGCTACGGATGCCACAGCACAAACAACCAAGCCAAGTGCTTTCCTCTACCAAATCGAATTCCCTACTTTGAAGCATGTGCTGTTCCTGAATAAGCAAGCATCATCACATGCAGCAGTCCTTAACCAAAAATAAAACAATTACCAGCACTCATTTGGGCTATTAGAAATTCATAAGAGACAGGACGAACACTTCTTTCTTTGATTCTCTTTCAAAGTAGAACATTTCAACCAGTTAATGTTAAAGCCAAACTATTGATGCAAATCATATATGTGTTGTGTTAAAGGCAAAAGCATATATCACCATGATGCAGCGCCAATTCGTTTCTTGGTTTTTCTCCTCAGATGTATACCAAAAGTTTATCTACATAAATCAAACTAGAGTCTTCCAAAAGAAACATTGCAAAAACTTCAGTACTAACAAAGTAGACAATGTCCATAAATACGTGGCAGCCATAACTTAATATTAGCAAAACTATTCATGGTACACTCAACATCCAGAGATGGGGAACCAATCCAAGCACAGAACCTTTCCATGTCAAGAGCACATCTCTTGATAAAAGAGAATAGGTGAAGAAAATTGTAAGAGAACATCCATATATCAAACTGCAAGCTGCTGAAGTCATCAAAAAGCTCCCTCCATCCCTCTCTCTGAATGGACACAAATTCTGACAACTGGGAAGGAGATTAACAGACACAGATAGAATGCTGTACAGAATGCAAAATCATGAAGGTCCCTTCACATGAAAGAAAAAGGCTAAATGCAAAGATGCTATCCTCTCCTCGGAAGCCATGCAAAAGAGGGAAAAAAAAAAAACGAACAATATGGAATATCAAAGCCGATAGAGATAATCATGAGTGGAACTTGAAAAGGAGGAAGAATGACTGAATTGGTCCACCATAAACTCCATGGAACAGGGAAAAAAATGAAAAACTTACTGCGTGAGAAGGATAAATGGATCCTTTCAATTCCCTGTCAAAATGAGAACAGTGGCACTGACAAGTGGGAACACAGGAGAATTCCATTCTTTTCCACTACCTCCATGATATAAATGGCTTTTAAGAAGGATGCTCTAATCGAGATGGAAACGGTGACTTAAGCTCAGAAATCAACGAAACAACAACCAAGCACATTGAAACCCACTAAAAATAAGGTTTGCTGCAGAATAAAATGCCAAGTTTCATCTCACATTACCTAGTTTCAATATTCACTCAAAAAAACTGGCCCTGAAAAAACCAGTGCTGCTTAAGCTAGCCCACAACCACGACCTGTCTCCAGGATTATGCTCACCATATCTGATACAGTTACCTCTCCATAAAGAATCGAGTTAGAATGATAAATGGAGCTTATCTAACTAAACTAAGGTCTTTTGACCAAGAAAAAAAAAACAAAAACAGAACAAAACAAAACTAAGCTAAGGTCTTTCTAACTCCAGGAAGATGCTTAGTGGATGCATCTCAAGCTCTAACTATTTCTAGACTATAGTATCTGTCCCTACTAGAACAGACAATTAAACAAAGAATGTTATTGAGTTCAATCGCCAAAAGGAGTACAAAAGTGAAAAAAAAAAAAAAGGAACTAGATTAATCATACTAAGACTCCACATAGTATTGCAAATATGTCAGCCCCAGAGGAACGGAACAGTTCAGTAGATAGTGCGTGGATCTTCTCATTAACATCCTTTTCAACTAAAATACAATGGCTCAACTCGGGAAAACAAGGCATGCATACGTTTGGATATTTTAATGATGCTGAAAAATTCAATCGCATTTTATCTTCCAACTCCACCATCCTTCAACATCCCAAAATTAAATCATCAACTAAACCAAAAACTTCATCACCAGAACCAATCATCAACAAAATAGATAAAGCATGTCAAATAAAATGCAAGCATAGAACGTAAAAAAGTTCAAGCAAACTTAAAGAGAACTCCTCATGTTTTATCAATAATCCATCCCAGGACAACCAGAAGATCCCAAGGAGGAAAAAAAATAAAAACCACCGGAGAAGTTAGAAGAGGTTGCTACATAATATACATTAGCTTTACTACAAGATCAAAGACTAGGAGAACATGACAAGGGAATTGCCAGTACCTCGACAGGTTGAAATACAACAAACAACCATGCGAAAGAGAGCTACAAAAAGCAACAATGAAAGCAGCCTTACTACCCTAAGCAGCCTTAACCTTATCGTCATTGACCACAGAAAGTATAGGCAAACTGCTCAGGAACTCATCAAGACCTTCGAAAAACCCCGTCCCTTCAATATTATCCTCCTCACCATTGCCTGTCCTATTCCCTTGACTCACAACTCTTGCAGGCTCTTCCACCTCATTACTGAACTCCACATTCAAATCCAACTTACCCATTCCCCCTTTTGCCGTCTGTTTCCTCGTGGAGCTTCCCGTCGCCTTCTTACTCGACTCTGTCCCCTTCTTACTCGACTCCGTCCTCTCCCCAACTTTCGCAGCAGTCCCATTAACTGCATTATCCCCACCACCATCATTTCCCTGCTCATCCGCATCCGCATTCCCTCTTCTTGTTCTCTCTATTGGCACTTTGTTAGCAGCACTTCTACTCCCCAGACTCTTCCTCTTCACTCTCCTTGTCTTTCTTTTACTCCCCCATTCTTCACCCGAATCCGCACTTGACTCCGAAAGCTCTACATAAACATCATCATCATCATCATCGTCATAATACACCCTTGGGGCAGGTCTCTGCACAGCATTCCCACCTTTTTGTTCTCCCTGAGAAGTTCCTTGCCCAGGAGCAGGGCATGCAACCATACGTGACATAGGCATCCAACCAGGGGCGCCCTCAGTTTGACTTGGTATCCCCGGAAACCCAATTGGGAAGAACCCCCAACAAGAAAAGTGCGTATCTTTCTCAGACACAGGCGGCGACGGTATCACCACCGCTTGAAATGCCCTCTTGCAATTCTGGCACTTGAGCACACACTCCGCATAAACCCTAGGGTACTCATAGAGATAGTAACAGTACGGGCACGCAGTCCAGAAGGTGGCCGACACCGACTCGGTAGCTTCGCTCGCCAGCCGGGTAGGCCGAGGCTGCACTGGCGTACCGTTCCCGAAAACCGGCCTCTCATTCTCCGCCGGAGCATTCCAATCGTTACCCCTAATATTTCTAGACGGAGGCGTCTGACTCCCGAGCTGTCCCAACAAGCTAAGCTTCAATTCGTTATCGTACAATGCCTTCTTGCTAGGGTTGGACAGCACCGACCACGCGTCGGAGACGAGCCTCAGAGCCTGATCCGCGAATGGGAAGCGGTTCCTATCCGGACTCAAGAGCAGCGCGAGCCTGCGGAAATGGGTCGCGATCAGCTCCAGGCTCTGGGTCAGGTGGCCGAGCTGGAGGATCGCGTACCAATCGGGCTGGTTGTTGACCAGCGACTCGCCGGCGAGGAGCGTGTCGACGACGGCGAGCATGTGGTCGGCGTACTCGAGCCCCGGGTCCGACTCCCGGGCCCGGATCGCGAAGGTCCTTGTCCCCTGGAAGTCGCGCGTGGCGAGGAGCTTCGCCGCCGCCGTGAGCCACCTCTCCGCCTCCGCCCTGTGGCCCTGGCTGCTTCCACCATCCATTTCTCTCTCTCTCGAACACACACGCACACGCACACGCACACTCTCTCTCTCTCTCTCACGCGCACACACACACTCTCTCTCTGCGCGAACACACACACACACACACACTCTCTCTCTAAAAAAAAGTACTTTTTCCCAAGCTCGTTTGGCTGCTCCGGAGAGAAAGTTGAGGTCTTGGGAAGCGAGAGTTTACGAAAGAGGACAGCAGAGCGGGGGAGAATCACAGCTTAACCAGGACGTGCCACGGTGGAGAGAGCCGGGGGTGCTTTGGTCATTCCCCAGGGGACTTTTATCTGAGAGGACGAGGTGGGGCCTTTTTCAACGTTTTCAGATATCGGAGGACGAATCGGGGGGGGGGGGGGGGGGGTGGTGCTACAGTGCTGCTTGGGAAGACGAGGCAGACAGATCTTGAAGTGAAAAACTGCTCTTGTAATGAGAAAATCGTGTTTTTTAAGGAATTTTTTCGCACATGTTTGGATTGATTGTAATGTCACACTAGATTTTTTTTTTTTCGTTTTTCTTTTTTTAGGTTTTTTTATTCACTAAAAAAAGTAATATTCTTGCTGAGATAAAACGACATGTTCCGCTCGGAAAGTGAAAGATCTTTCGTCGAAGCGCAGATTCTCGATTTTTCACGAAGTGAGATTCTGCTATGGTTTTTGGAACGTAGATGAACGTCCTATTTAAAGACCAAGGACTGCGAATGACGACGAAGATCGAAAAAGTTAACAATATTGATAAATCGAGAAAGTAAGATCGGGGGAATGTGCGGTTTCGTTGATGATCCCCCTTCTTGACTTCGCGTCATCAAGAATACAACACACCGATTACAAACGGTTACAACTTCGAAAGTGACTGAGCTACTTGACTGGCGCTAGGTACCCTTGTGTTCGATCGATGCCCTTGTTCCCATGATCTCTCCTCGCTTCCAATACTTAAACCAGATGTGAAGATAGCCCCAAGCCTTTGCTTGCTCCGTCAATGAGCTTTATTGAACACCTCTCAACTACTTGTCAATGTCGGTTCCCGCGTAACTGCCGATGATCCTTCTTCGTAGATGTCGGTATTCATGCCGTACAATTGTCAATTTATCCGTAGGCTCGAACCGCTTTCGTCGTCCAATCTTTCTTGACAGATTGCACTGGATTGCGCGTCGATAGCTGTATCTTATAGCTGTTGAGGTCCACGCGACGTGTTTATCGACCAATTGTTTTTTGCTATTTTAATGACCATGTCGATGATATCAAACAAACTTAGATAACCGATTAAACCTACTATTTGTCGATTTGAAAGAGTTGGTTATTTCTTTTGTTGTATACCACCCCCATGGTCAAAAATGCAAATTCCCCTCCTTAAAAAATAAATACTACAAGGCTGCGTTTGATCGCCCGAATTTTTAGTCAGAATAGGATTAGATATGATAGGATATGAAATCCATGGATTTTTCCATATCCTATCTTGTGTTTGGTGAATCGCAGTAATAGAGCCAGATATGTTCATATCATATCATATTCATTATTTGGTATATACGATATATCAATATAAAATAAATTTGAAAAAGCACAATCGAAAAATATAAGAATCTCTTGTAATTCACTGTTGAATCTAGTAAAAGAAAGAAAATATAAACATTCAACTTTTGTTGAAAAGTTTTGTCTTTTTCACGACATTCGTTAAACCTCAATATGAAACACAAAGTTATGGAGGAGAAAAAGATTTGACTCTCTTTATGTTTTCTTATACTGTGACATTCCGAATTCCGACCCCTATCGAGGCTATGAAATGAAAAGATATCAATCGATGCATTTCAATTATAACTCGCTCCGAGTTGGCCACTCTCTAGTTAACTGACCGAAAAGGAAAAACTACCGCGGAGTCGAGTATGTGGACTTGGGGAATTTAAATTAGAAATGGCATTTTGACCATGAGGATCGTCGATGGGATATTTTGGGCCAGCAGAGATCGATCTAAGAACGATCATAGAATGCCTCGCTAGCATTATATGTTGGGACGCGGGTGATTCCGCTTAACCAATGTGCGATTTGTGAGAATTTCCTAAATCGAATTTCGATGATCAGGACCGCAAGAACTAGCAATAAACCCTCGCAATCACATGACAACCAAAGTCACCACAACTTGAGAAATCCTAAGGTCGATACGCGTAGCGCCTGCAAAAGTCGCCCGTCAGTTTGAGATAAATTAGGATTACACTCGACGAGAGCTCGACATGAAATTAGACCTCAAGATTGGGTATTTGACATTAAGAAATTCCAACATTTGAAAAAGAATTGGACGTCGCATAATCGACGGTAGTTTTAAATTGGAAAATGGAGGTTTTGGACGGAAAGGGCGAAATGACCATTTTGCCCTCGAGGTTTGGCCTTGTCTTAATATTTGGTGAAGAGCGTTTTGGTCATTTGGACTTCTCCTAAGGCTGCCGAAAATCAAAGGCTAGAAGGGTCTTTTGTTGCCAAGATATTATGTGCTTGAAGACAAGTGTCATTGTGGGATTAATTGGCACTATTAGAACACTTTATACCTACCATTCAACTAGTTAACCAAGAAAGATGGAAGACTAACCCTCTCTTCTTCCTCCCCATTGTTGACACCTGATTTTTAATCACCTTTTATTTTGATTTTACTTCTTAAAATTAATTAAAAATAACAAAAAAAGTCATAAAATTACAAAATCAACTTTGGAAGCCTTGGCCCAGCCCTAGGAACCAATTTTGAACAAAAAAATATTTTTCGAAATTTTTAACATTTTTTCGAATTTATTTAATTATAAAAATAACCAAAAAATCAGAAAAAATACCATTCGTGGTCAGAAAAATACACAAAAATAGTCAATAATTTTATTTTAATTTCCTCTTCACGTTGGTCTTTATAAATCTCAAAAATTCGACTTGGGTCATTATGTTCCTTCACAAACATAAACCCGAATCGACCATAAAAATTACCTTTTGAGTCCCCTAATTTTTAATTTCCACTTTTAATAAGCCATGACATTATAATCTAGAGCCTTGAAGTGCTATTGGGTCAATTAGGCCTTCAATTTGATCAATTTTGACGAAAAGGACCTAATTGCACAAATTTCTTTGCGATTTAGTCCCCGGTTTCGCGGATCCTAAAATTAAATTATCTCTAGGGACACCCATGAAAATAAAATACCCCTACCCTATTGTTTTCATCATGCCGAATTCATTGGTGGCCTCAATTTGAATTGATTTGATCGTTTAAGCCTTCGATTTGGCGAAAATCGATTTCGGATCCTAGGCACGATTTGGGGTTTTCATCAAATTCCAATTCAATTGTTCGTGATAATACTCATCTTAAATGGAAAACGTGCCGAGGAGTCCGATTTTGGGGTCAATTTCACGAAAAAAGATCAATTACGGGCTCAATTGGGCGAAAAACGCGCGGTCGGATCGGTCGGGTCGGACCCGACCCGACCCGACCGAACCGGGTCTGCAACCAAAGTTGCAGACCTGGTATTTTCACGTACAAGCACAGAAAGGCAGGGGAGGTTTTGCAGGAAACAGAGGCAAATCGGCAGAGGGGCAGCGTCGCGCGACAAGATCCCAGAGCACGGCTACCTTTTCCAGACGACGTCGGGGACGTGATCGTCCTCTCGGATCGGCTCGGATCGGGACTATAAGGTCGGAGAGAGAGAGGGAGCAAAGGGGGGGGGTTCTCACGGTTTCAAAATTTTTTGGGAGAGAGAGAGCGAGATCCGAGGGAACCGAGAGGAAGGGAGAGCGATCGAGCATCGTCGTCGGTTCTACAAGTACCGGGGAGCCCGAAGCGTCGTCGTCGGAGCCCGGAGCTGCCGCTAACACCCGGCCAAGGTCGGTACCCCTCTTTCAACTCCCCTGTTTCTTTTGCGCCTACTGTGGATCCGCTCGGTTTGGGTTCTCGACCAAACCGAGCCGAACCGAATGCATTCCGACATTCTTCGTGACCCATGTATTGATGTTTGAACGTCCATTTGCTTCGGTTTTGCGCGAAATGTTCATAGATCTAGTATAAATGTTCATTTTAGCACGCCCGCCAACCGTTCGACGAAATGCCCGCCGGTTGTTTTCTAGGCACAATGGCCACGGCCGAGTCTCGTTTGAGCGTGTTTCGAAATATTCCTGCCCTTAAGGTGTTCTAGGATCATTGCTAAGCCATTATATGTGTTTGTTTTGCATCGACCCGTGCCGAAAACGGAGGTTGGAGCTCCCGGTCCCAAACCCGAGCCGAGAGCTCGGTCCGGCGAAACCGGTGGTCGCCGAGGTCCAAGCGACCTCAGGTAAGCCTCGAAACCTTTATTAGATGATATCTCAATGGTTGAAACAAGCTTTGTACGACAAAAAAATTTTCCGGAAATTTCATCGCCGGAACCGAATCTGTGGGTGGTCGGTTTGCCCGTTTCCGGCGTGTTTGCAACTGTGAATGTTGGTGTATGTCGATGCTTGGTGTTTAAGGAGTCTAATGGCGCAAGAATCGTCGAAAAATACGACGAGTTGGGGCCGGCCGCGACATTCCGGCGAGGATTCCGGCGGAATCGCGGGAATTTCCCTCCTCCGGTCGTCACTGGTCAACCGTGTTGACCAGTCAACGCCGACGTGGCAAGCCACGTAGGCTGTCGCGACGGCCTAAAAAAAATCAAAAAATAAAAAACGGCGTCGTTTTAGGCCGGTTGTCTACCCGTACGGTCGGGCCGGGCGCCCGAGAGGCGCGGGCCGGGTTTGACCCGGTCCGGAAAATATTTTTTTAATATAATATAATAAAAAATTATTCAAAAAAAAAAATTAAATTAAAAAAAATCCGAAAATTCATAAAAAAAATAGAAAATCATTAAAAAATTCAAAAAAAAATAATAAAAAAAATAATAAAAAAGTTCAGAAAAATTCTAAAAAATTTCAAAAAATAGAAAATGGTCACAATCAACTGACCATGTCGTATTTCGGGTCTTTCGAACCCTAATTCTTCCAAAATGACGATTTTTCCCTTTAGGCAAATCGTCTCCCAAAAACCAAAGAAATTCAAAAAAAATTCCAAAAAAAAACTCCGCAAAATAGAAAATGGCCACAATCAACTGGCCATGTCCTATTTTGGGTCTATCAGACCCCAATCTTTCCAAAAATGACGATTTTGCCCTTTAGGCGTGTCGTCTCCCAAAAATCAAAGAAATTCAAAAAAATTCCAAAAAATCAAGAAAATAGAAAATGACCACAATCAACTGGCCATGACCTATTTCAGGTCTTCCCCAATCTTTCAAAACGACGATTTTGCCCTTTTGGCAAATCGTCTCCCAAAAATTCCAAGAAAATTCCAAAAGAATTCCAGAAATTAGGAAATGGCCACAATCAACTGGCCATGACCTATTTTGGGTCTTCCAATCCCAATCTTTCCAAAATGACGATTTTGCCCTTTTGGCAAATCGTCCCCCAAAAATTCCAGAAAATTCCAAAAGAATTCCAGAAAATAGGAAATGGCCACAATCAACTGGCCATGACCTATTTTGGGTCTCTGAAACCCAACCCCTTCCAAAATGACGATTTTGTCCTTTAGGCAAATCGTCTCCCAAAAAATTGAAGAATTCCAAAAGAATTCCAGAAATTAGGGAATGGCCACAATCAACTGGCCATGACCTATTTTGGGTCTTCCAAACCCTAATCTTTCCAAAATGACGATTTTGCCCTTTTGGCAAATCATCTTTCCAAAAATTGAAGAAATTCATAAAATTTCAGAAAAATTTCAGAAAATAGGAAATGGCCACAATCAACTGGCCATGACCTATTTTTGGTCTTCTGAAACCCGACCCTTTTCAAAATGACGATTTTGCCCTTTCGGCAAATCGTCTCCAAAAAATTCCAAGAAAATTCCAAAAAAAATCCAGAAAATGGGAAATGACCACAACCAGCTGGTCAAGACCTATCTTTGGCCTTTCGAATCCCGATCTTTTCAAAAATGACGATTTTTCCCTTTAGGGAAATCGTTTCTCGAGAAATCCCGAAGAATTCAAGAAAAATCTCCAAAATAGGAAATGGCCATGATCAACTGGCCATGACCTATTTTGTTTATTTCAACACCCAAACCTCCCAAAAATTGACGATTGAGGTTTGTTCACTGCAGCTAATGCTAGACATCCTCCACCGATTGACCTTAACCAAGCCGCAAATCCTTATATCCCCACCGCTTCTGATACAAGTGGGTCCGCTGGGACAAATCCTGCAACTACTCCCGATCAGGTCCCGACTGTTGAAGTTCCGCCAAGGATCCCGCCCGTCATAATTGATCTGGAGGAAAAACAAAAGGAGAAGGCTGTACCAAAACTCGATGAGGGAGTAAGGAGGATTGCTAAGATTGAGGAGTGTTTAACCAATCAGGGGTTTGAGTTGTCCAAATATGACAAAATTACACCCTTCGCGAAGATTGAGGTCCCGGCGGACTATAAGGAACCAGATTTTTCAAGGAAGTATAACGGGACGGGTTGCCCCAAAACTCACCTGAAGTACTATCTGTATAAGATGGCTAAGTATTCAGACCACATACCACTCCTTATCAACACTTTCCAAGAGAGCCTGACCGGAGCCGCTTTGTCTTGGTACGTGGAGCTGGATGTTCAGAAGTACGATGACTGGGATGAGTTCGCAGGGGAATTCTTACGTCAATATAAGTTTAACGCGATGACCGCCCCTACGAGGGAGGACCTACTTCGGACCGCCAAGGGGAGAAGCGAAAGCGTTCGCTTATATGCACAGAGATGGAGAGCACTGGCCACCCAAGTCAAACCATCGATCCCCGAGGAGGAGTTAGTGGATATTTTTCTGAAGGCCTTACCTTATGATTACTTTGACAAACTGAACACCTCTGGGTGTCAGACCTTCGCGCACTTGATCAAAGTGGCAAAGAGACACGAATGGGCAATACGAGAAAGGCGTGTACCAGAAGCAGCTCCTAGGCGACAATTTCCGATAAAGAAAGAGCGCGAGCCAGGTTCTAAAGTGGCCTTCGTCTCTAACCCCCCGAAGCCAAGGAAGTTCGAAGATTCGACCCCGACCCGAGGGAACACCTCCTGGGCAAATCAGAGGTATCCTGAGCCTAAGAAGAGGGAGCCTCCCTCATTTACACCACTGCCAATTTTAATGTCAAAATTACTCCCCAAACTCCTGGAAGCGCGATTGCTGGCCAAGAAACCGCCTAGGATGAAGCCACCCAGGTTCCCCGGATTCGATGAAAACCAAGCATGTACATACCACATGGGTGAAAAGGGGCATAACGTAGATAATTGTCGGGCCTTGCAGTATGACGTACAGGCTCTCATTGACCATAACCTCATGGAGTTTGACGGGGCAAGTCCCAATGTTCAGCAGAATCCTCTACCTGAACACACTGTCAACGCCATATTTGACGTCGATTTGGAGGGTGACTTAGAATTTCTGGTCAACGTACCCAGGATGGAGGCGGTACTAGCCGTAGCTTCGCAATATCCTGGACAGGACGAAGTCGCGAAGGATCAAAAAGTGGCTTGTTTGACTAAGCTGGCTGACATGGGCGTTATCGCCAAGACCGACAGTCGTAACTTCTCAGGATGCTACACCAGGATTAACTTGGATTCAAACCAATTCTCGCTGAAAGCCACAAGAGGGAAGACCTGGGACATCCCCACGGGGTATTTGATGAACATCGAAGATGCTGGAAAAGCTGAGAAATTGGATGAATATGAGCACAACTTAAAGAAAGCCCGACAGGGTGATAGGAGGTTTGTACGGGAAGCTCTCCAGAGAGGGGAAATAATTGACAATTTGGGGGAAGACAGCGGAGGCTATAACTTCAAGGTGTCGTATTCTATTCCTCCGGGTTTCTTCGACGATCCCAAAGAAGTGATTCCTGATGGCTGGGGAGGTATGGATGATCCCCAAGAATCGAAAACAGCCGATACAACCACTGAAGCAGCCTTCACATGGACCCAGGGAGCGGAAAACGACCGGAGGATGTCTACGCGATTAGCTGAAATGGAGGCACGAATGTCTGACCTGGTAGACATACTGACTTATTTGGTTCAACAAGTAGCAGCCGAGGGATCTAAAGAGAATACCGTTACGCTAATGGAGCACCGGGAAGAGATAGACAGGTGGGGTTGTAAGCTCAACGACTTAGAAGAACGACACTACGAGCTAGCTGATGGTCTCACTCAGTTAGAAGCCCTGACGAACTCCCTATATCTCCGAGCCGAAGCTTCCTCAACAAGGCATGTCGACAATTTCGCCTTCCGTTGGACCTATAACGGGGAAGGATGCCCGAGGGCGCACGTCTCGTCTTACCTGAAAGCGGTTTCTGGGCTTGACAAGGATGGGGATACGCTTATTCGAAACTTCGAATTAAGCTTGGAAGGGCCAGCTCTCACTTGGTTCCGCACGCTGGATTGGTGTGGCCTTAGCACATGGAACGACTTCATAACCCAATTCCTTGAGCGCTTTGACGTTAATCGACCACTTTGTTTCAGCCGTAGAGACCTAACCCTCATGGAGAAAGGAAAGGGTGAAGATATTCGATCGTACGCATTTAGATGGAGAAAGGTTGCAGCGAAGGTATATCCTCCCTTGACTGAGGAGGAGTTGATTGAATTCTTCATGAAAACTATGCCGTGTAAAACTGCGACATCCATGGGATCCTACTGGTATCGTTCCTTTGCCCATCTGGTGGACGAGTTGGAAAAAGTCGAATGGGCCCAACAACAAGATCAGGCCCGAGGATCGAAGGTCGCTAGAACGGGAAGCGCCATCCAGTTCGTAAAGAGGATGAATGAAGAATTTCAACTCTCCAAATCTGAACCCAGATCAATTGAAGCGTACCCCCCTAGTCCAAGAGGTGGGTATAACTCTGAAGAACTTTACCTGGACGGGTCCATCTGTGTATTGGAAAGGGCAGGCCCGCTCGTAATTAATCTCGCAGAGTTTGACGCGGCACCCGAGGACGACAATGAGACGACGGAGGAGGCCGACGAATCCCCAAACATCGAAATTACCAAGGACAATCCTTTGGTAATCATTCTCCCCGCAATGGAACCCTATAACTCTAAGGCAGCCCATTGGAATTATGGCACTGGCGATGTGGACGCTATCACCCGCTCTGAAAGGTGTTTTATTCACAAGGAGGATGCTGCAGAGAAGAAAGGAGTAACTGAAGAGGATGCCAGGCAGGTCTTATCCCTCGTCCGGACCAGCGAATTTGAGGTAGTCGAGCAGCTGAGGAAGATGCCCGCTCAAATTTCACTCCTAGACCTCTTCAAGACCTCTGAAAAGCACCGCGACGCTCTTCTAAAGGTACTTAATGAGGCACATGTGCCTGAGTCCATCAATGAGACTCAATTGAAAGATTTCGTGGGTGCTATCCTTCTAAAGGATCAAGTGTCCTTCTCAGACGAAGATTTCACGACGGAAGGCAGAAATCATAACAAGGCACTGTACATATCAGTAACCTGTCATGGCAAGCGGGTATCGCGCGTGTTAGTGGACAATGGGTCGGCATTTAACATATGCCCTATGGCCACGCTTAGAGGGTTGGGAGTAAAGGAAGATTCGATCAAGGCGTCGAAGTCCACCATTCGAGCGTTTGATGGGGCAAAAAGCGAAGTGATTGGAGAGATCGAGCTAACTGTCATCGTGGGCCCAACCGAATTCTCAATCAACTTCCAGGTTATGGATATTTCGGCGTCGTTCGGAATGTTACTAGGAAGGCCTTGGATCCATACAGCGGGAGCCGTCCCGTCCAGCTTACATCAGAAGGTCAGAATGGTGATTAACGACAAGCTAGTCACCGTGCACTCGGAGGCTGATTACATGACAGGCCAGGTAAACACCATTCCTAGAGTAGAGCCGGCTACTGAAGAAGAATCGGGCTTTCATGCTTTGGAAATGATGTACATCATGCGTGTGCCGGCGGGCATAGTTACCAGGGTACCGAATTACTCTAAACCATCAATCATGGCGGGCACGATACTAAGTCAACATGGATTCATCCCTGGATTGGGGCTGGGCAAGCGGCATCAAGGGATCCGTGAACCGATCACCTTGGCTACAGTTCAGAGTCGGAATGGACTGGGTTTTAAAAGGGAGCAAAGGGGCAAGCCCGACAGTTATAGGCATGGTCGGAGTCGTGGCGGACGGTTCTTGGGATCGAACGCTTGGAAGGGCAAAGGAAAGATGTTCGAAACTCCCCTAAGTCGGTTCTTTGATGAAGCGTTTAAGTGGCTGGAGGACGAGGAAATAGATACCA
Organism: Rhodomyrtus psidioides; assembly: GCA_021437785.1. Lineage (NCBI taxonomy): Eukaryota > Viridiplantae > Streptophyta > Magnoliopsida > Myrtales > Myrtaceae > Rhodomyrtus > Rhodomyrtus psidioides. The sequence continues at coordinate 10,537,564 of JAILYB010000003.1, read as the reverse complement.
CGGAGGAAGAGTCCAATTTGTTCAGGTTGTTCTTGGAGGACTCCGTCAACGTCATCATCGAATCATTCGACGGCAACGCTCCTATCTTTGAGTAAAGAGATTTCTGCCTCGAGCTTTCACCAATGTCTTACGTTTCAATATTATTGCAAAAAAAAAAAAACACACACACCAAAAAAAAAATAAAAAAAAAATAAAAAAATCAAAAAATGGGGACGTGTGGGGGCCACAAATCGATCGATGATGATCCGAATGAGAGAAAAGAAATAGTGCAAAGAAAAGAAGAGATGAAAAGAGAAGAAGAGCCCTGAGACCTGATTTCCCACATGTCTCTTAGTTTCTAAAATTTTGGGATGGCAAGGATGTCCAATGATATGAGGACTAGCCCCCATCACACGTTTTCAGTTTTAATCTTTTCTCTTAAAACATCTCCCAAAGAAATGCACCGTACATGGATTTTTCCTTATATGTCAACTAACCATCCTGGTGACATTTCAGGCATACCATTCCAAGCATACATAGCAGGTTATTACGTGGCTCGGGTTCTCGAGAGGGAGCTACCCTCCAAATCGAAGAAGAGGATGAAGAGCAGAATCTGGGAGAGTTAAGGTATAGCTGGGATCGCCATGAAGAGTCCAAACCACCCGTCGCCGAGGGTACCGTTTTAGTAAACATAGGGACCTCAGAGGATGTCAGAGAGGTGAAGATCGGTGAAAGTCTATCATCGACAGAGGGGTTTAGGATAATTGAACTCCTCAGAGAGTACCAGGACATTTTCGCCTGGTCATATGCGGACATGCCGGGAGTGGACGCCAGCATTGTGGAACATAGGCTACCGACCGATCCTTGTATTCCTCCTAAAAAGCAGAAACTTAGGAGGACGAAACCCGAGCTGGCAAAGAAAATTGAAGAAGAAGTAATGAAGCTCCTTAAGGTGAGGTTCATTGAAGTAATTGCATATCCAGAATGGATCGCTAATATCGTCCATGTCATGAAAAAGGACGGGAGAGTTCGAGTCTGTGTAGACTACCGGGATTTGAACAGGGCTAGTCCCAAAGACGACTTCCCGTTGCCACATATCGATGTCCTGGTCGATAGTACGGCAGGATTTGAACGGTTCTCTTTTATGGATGGGTTCTCTGGCTACAACCAAATCCGTATGAGGGAGGAGGATAAAGCCAAGACGTCATTCATCACGCCCTGGGGCACTTTTTGTTACAAAGTCATGCCGTTTGGCCTAAAGAATGCTGGGGCAACCTATCAGAGGGCGATGATTACCCTTTTCCACGACATGATGCATAAAGAGATAGAGGTGTATGTGGACGACATGATAGCGAAGTCCAGATGTGGTGAGGAGCATACCGCAGTGTTGAGGAAATTGTTCGAACGACTTAGGAAGTATCAACTGAGGCTGAACCCCACGAAGTGTGTATTTGGGGCAAGATCCGGCAAGTTGCTGGGGTTTGTAGTTAGCAATCGCGGCATCGAGATTGACCCCACCAAGGTCCAAGCCATTCTTAATCTTGGGACCCCCTTAACAGTTAAGGAGGTGAGGAGCCTTTTAGGCAGATTGAACTACATCGCCCGCTTTATATCCCAACTTTCAGAAACAGCCAAGCCGTTCTTTAAGCTCCTGAAGAAAAACGCTAGAATCAAGTGGGACCAAGAATGCCAACAAGCGTTTGACAGGATTAAAGAATATCTGATTAATCCGCCGATATTGGTGCCTCCGATTCCTGGTGTTCCTCTAACCCTCTACCTCACTATTCATAATAAGTCCTTGGGGGCTTTACTCGCTCAGACGAATCCCAAAGATGGCAAAGAACGAGCGATTTATTATTTAAGCAAGAAGTTCACCGCGTCAGAGGCAAAATACCAGGAGATAGAGAAAACGTGCGTCGCCCTAATCTGGGTATTCCGTAGGTTGAGGCAGTACACTCTCCACCATACTATCCAGTTAGTCACGGAGAATGATCCGATCAAATACCTGCTAGAGAAGCCGTCATTGGTGGGAACATTGGCCAAATGGCAGGTACTCTTGTCCGAATTTGACATAAGGAGCTCGAATCAGAAGTCAGTGAAAGGGCGAGCCATCGCCGATATGTTAGCAGAGAGTTCACGAGGTCATGACACCCCCGACGGAGAAGAGGAAGCCGAGGGTCATATTCTGACACTCTCAGATGACAAGTGGACTATGTATTTCGATGGCGCGGTCAATTTAGCCGGGGCAAGTACTGGGGCAATCTTAATATCTCCAGATGGCGAACACTACTCTGTAGCCGCGAAGTTGACATTCCCGTGCACTAATAATGTGGCGGAATATGAAGCTTATATCTCGGGGCTACAGTTGGCCCTCAACATGAGGGTACGGAAGCTACAGGTGTATGGTGATTCGATGCTAATCATCCTACAAACCCAAGGCGAATGGAAAACAAGAGATCCTAAGCTTGTCCCATACCATAAATTCTTGGAGGAAATGAGTGAAGAATTCGAAGCTATCGATTTCGAGTATCTGCCGAGGACGCAGAATCAGTTCGCTGATGCGCTAGCTACCTTGTCTTCCATTCTTCAAGTAACGAACGGTATGGATATCAAGCCGCTAAGGATTGGCGTCACCCAAGAGCCGGCGCATTGCATGGTGGTTGAAGAGGGGTTCGACGATCAGCCTTGGTATCATGACATTAAAAATTACCTGGCGAAAGGGGAATTTCCTCCAGGTGCCCAAGCAGGAGATAGAAAGTACATAGCAAAGTTGGCCGGCAAGTTCTTTCTCAGCGGCCAAGTTCTTTACAAGAGGTCTTATGACTCAGTGCTCCTTAGATGCGTGGACGCCAATGAAGCCAAGTCACTTATGAGCGAGATACACGAGGGAGAATATGGTCCCCACATGAATGGCCATCTCCTTGCCAAGAAAATCATGAGGCTAGGGTATTACTGGTTGACCTTGGAATCGGATTGTAACCAGCACGCGAAGTCGTGTCATCAATGCCATGTGTATGGAGATAGAATCAACGCCCCTCCGACTGAGCTGCACCAGATGTCCGAAGCTTGGCCCTTCTCGATGTGGGGCATAGACATGATCGGGCCAATTAACCCCAAGGCTTCGAATGGGCACCGGTTCATACTAGTGGCGATAGACTACTTCACCAAGTGGATAGAGGCAGCTTCCTACATTAATGTGACCGCGAAGAACGTGGCTAAGTTCATAAGGCGAGATATCATTTCGAGGTACGGGACCCCTCAAGCCATCGTGACGGATAATGGCTCGAATCTGAACAATGAGACGGTGGATAACCTCTTGAATAGCTTCAACGTTCGTCATCTCAATTCATCGCCTTACCGACCCCAAATGAACGGAGCTGTGGAGGCGGCAAATAAGAATATCAAGAAGATCCTGGCTAAGACCGCAGAGAACTACCGGGATTGGCATGAGAGGCTACCCTACGCGCTGATGGCGTACCGAACTTCGATTCGGACTTCCACTGGGGCAACGCCTTACTCGCTGGTGTATGGCATGGAAGCAGTCCTGCCAATCGAAACAGAGATTCCATCGCTGAGGATCCTATCTCAGGTCGAGCTTAGTGAAGCCGAATGGGTCCAGCAGAGACATGAACAGCTAAACTTGATAGACGAGAAGCGTCTAAAGGCGATTTGCCATGGCCAGGCGTACCAGAAGAGAGTCGCCAGGTCATTCAATCGAAAAGTTCGACCAAGAATGTTCGAAGCCGACGACCTTGTCGTCAAGAAGACCCTCCCGAACATGTCACACCCTAGGGGCAAGTTCACCCCGAATTATGAGGGACCGTATGTGGTTAGGAAGGTTTTACCTGGAGGAGCCTTAATCCTTGTAAACATGGACGGAGAGGAGTTGGGACATCCTGTAAACGCCGATGCGATCAAGAAGTATTATCCATGATTGAATCGGAAGCCCCAAGCGGCACCATTCTCTCAAAGAACCCGAGTCACTGCATACATCTTATGCATACATACATGCACATACGCATTTCTGTGCAGGAAATCTCCAGGAGAGATGATCAGCCGGAGAGACGCCCCCCGATCGGGACGAGACGCGTTAGAAAATCACACGAAGGAGAATCGGTTGTAACCCGAACCCTTTCAGATTTGAGTAACCATTGATGCTGTCATTTTCATTTTTACAGGTACTTCCCCGACCGCCGGAGCGGGCGTCAGTCGAAACAGAGTGCCTCGTCCACAAAGACAGGACAAAAACAAAAAATGAAAACCCCCCCAAACCCTTTCGAGACTTCTTCGAAGATGGTGTCTGCGTCCATGTAAAAAAAAATGCATGAGAAATTCTTGAAATCTTTTCATCTGCACTCACATTAAATAAGCTTTTGGAATCATCCCAACACATGCATTGGAACATGCATATTGCATCAAGGATCCCAGTAAGGGACGTTTTGGATAAAAAGAAATGAATTTTCAAAAGGGAATGTTTAAAATTGTCAAAAGGAGTATCTCAAACGATGAGAGGCAACCCATGCTCAAACACGTCCCTACAAACACTTGAGGGATGAGTGAAGTAAGAACTAGAATAGGAACCGTGTTCGCGGATGTAGGGATCATTCGCAGTGGTTACCTAGATTGAAAAGACGAAGGGCATTCTGTTCTCTATCCCAAACACCACAGGTCAACCATTGTTAACCAATTTGGGCGGAGGCTTCAATTCTATAACCCTGTCAAGAGCCACCCTATATTGGGGCCAATCAGAAGGAATTCCAGCGGCAGTATGAGGTAAATGGTCAGAAATCTTTTTGCTCGAACCATCATCAATCTTCGAGTGTTTCTTTACATTCAAACTCATACCGTGATTCAAGTGCTTTAGAACGACGAAAAGCGATCGGTTCTCTATCCTACACACGCTCATCCTTTGCGCAGCCTCATTGAGCCCGCATATCTGTTTCGTTAACCCCGTTGGTGATCATTGCCCATTCCAAGATGAAGACGGCGCCACCCCAAATCGGGAGAACTTAAAAGAACTGGGTCTATAGAAAAGTCTTGAATCAATTCTTCAATGTGCGAAGATTTTGTTCGCATGTGTGTCTAGTATAATCTAAAAAAAATCTTGCCCAAAAAATGGGAAGAAAAAGAAAAGGCGGGATTAAAAAAAAGGGGGGGGGGCAGTCCCGGGCATCAAAAAGCAAAGTGCCTGGTAAAAGTAAGGCCAATGCCCATTCAAATTCTTGTATATTTATAAATCATCCAAAGGATTTCGGGATACCCAAATGTCAATCCCTAGTGGAATCTACTTGTAAAAGAAAATGCCCAAGGGAATCAAGTCATGAAGTTATCCCCAGCCGGAGCGCGTCCAAGTGACGACTACACCATCCTTGAGCAACGAGGGTGCTTTCTGAAGATCAATCCAAGGGTCAAGATCGGTGGTAAATCTGCAATGATCACCAACATCAAACCCCCATTTCATATATTCTGAGCCAAAAACAGGCCTTTCTCAGTCCCCAATCCTCACCTACGTTACAACCCTGGAAAGTCTTTTTCGACTAAGGCACTTGAGTTAACGTAGAGTTTAAATGATTTTAAGCATCGCTCGAAGAGGTACGAGCAAGACTATTTCTCTCTCATTTTTTCAGGGTTCTTGACTTGTAAACCCGAAGCAGATGATGAAGATTTTCAATTCATTGGCCTCGACTCGACCACGGGTCCCCTTTGAAAACCATTGACCGAACCCAACATTACGGTCCCTCAAAAGTCCCTTTCCGATCAATCAAATGGTATACACTGCGAACAGTTCCGAAACCTTGAACATAGGTTCGAGAGAGAATTTGAGTGTTTCAAAAATGAGAGAAAGTGAGAAGAAACCTCCTAAAAATAGTAAGGAGCCCTCTTTGATGAACGTACTCCAATTGGCATTTTAACCAAACCATTTTGCTTATCTCAGATCATTAGATCCAAAACCCTCCCTAAAAGGAGCTTTGATTGTCACATCGTGTTGCAAGATGTTTTGGATGATCTCCTACATCATTAGCATACCCAGATGAAATTTTTGGCTGAATGAAATTTTTGATAACATTAAGACAGGATCCCCTCTGCTAGTCATGGGAACCCCTTTTTAAAATCAGACTGAAACCCCATCCGACATTGCGAGCCGCAGTCATGGGAGAGTCTTTTTAAAAGAAAAAAATCCCTCTGCTTGTCATGGAATCCTCAGTCAAAATAAAAAATCCCTCTGCTTGTCATGAAATCCTCAGTCAAAACAAAAAATCCCTCTGCTTGTCAAGGAAACCCTATTTCAAATAAAGAAAAAATCCCTCTGCTTGTCATGAAATCCTCAGTCAAAACAAAAAATCCATCTGCTTGTCAAGGAAACCCTATTTCAAAAAATAAAAAATCCCTCTGCTTATCAAGGAAACCCTATTTCAAAATAAGGAAAAATCCCTCTGCTTGTCATGGAATCCTCAGTCAAAACAAAAAAATCCCTCTACTTGTCAAGGAAATCCTTTTCAAAACACAAAAATCCCCTCTGACTTGGAGAACCCTCGTCATGGAAAACCCTTTCAAAAACAAAAAATCTCATCAAACGTGGAGAACCCTCGTCCCAAGAACACTTTTCAAAGGAAAAACTCAAGGAAAATTTAAGAAGTCCCCTCTGACCCCGCTAGTCAGCGTCATGGGATCCCCTAAAGCAAATAGGTGCTTAGAAGCCGACCCAAGACTAGAGCTCAAAAGGCTCGCTTGCCGCTTCAAAAGCACGATGACCTAGATAAATCTCTCTGTAAGTGTTCACAGGTTGGTAGTCGCGGATCTGTCATCTTCCGGACCGGATCGCCAATTTTCAGCTACAGAAGATTTCTTCCACCCCAAATCCCACCAGACAGGGATATACGACAGAGGTGTCTCAAAGCACAATTCAAGATCGGAGCCCGTAACGCTCTCGACTTGCCGCCTAGAGATACGGTGATCGCCTTTTCCGCGAAGCACGCGCCGGATAGCCATGCCTCGAAGCTCTCACCCTTCGGAATGGATTGCAGCCGGTAGCCGCGGAAGAGACATTTATTCCACCCCAAATCCCACCATATAGGGATCCACGACAGAGGTGTCACAAAGCACAGTTCAAGATCGGAGCCCGTAACGCTCTCGACTTGCCGCCTAGAGATACGGTGATCGCCTTTTCCTCGAAGCACGCGCCGGATAGCCATGCCTCGAAGCTCTCACCCTTCGGAATGGATTGCAGCCGGTAGCCGCGGAAAAGACTTTGAAAACCCTGGTATAGTGGACCAGAAGCTACAAAGGGAGGAATAAAACCTGGTATAGCGAGTCAGAAGCTACGAAGGTAAAAAAACAAAAAAGAGGAAGCCGAGCCCGCGATTTTCAACGCCCCAGGAGCATAACGACGAACTCTCATATTCCACGAGCACAGCAGCGGACAGGTAGGTAAGCTCCAGGTAAACTTCCCCCTCCCCGGCCCACGTTCAAATAGTTAAAGCGAACCGGGGACGAATTTGAGCTTTCGCCGATGGTTTTCTTAGAGTCTAATGTTATGGCCTTTCTTTTTCCCCAGTAGAGTCGGTTAAGACTCAGGTGTCATTTTTGTCTTTGAAAGCGACCTCTGACGAGCTCACTCTCAAAGAGGGGCAGCTGTTGACACCTGATTTTTAATCACCTTTTATTTTGATTTTACTTCTTAAAATTAATTAAAAATAACAAAAAAACTCATAAAATTACAAAATCAACTTTGGAAGCCTTGGCCCAGCCCTAGGAACCAATTTTGAACAAAAAATATTTTTCGAAATTTTTAACATTTTTTCGAATTTATTTAATTATAAAAGTAACCAAAAAATCAGAAAAAATACCATTCGTGGTCAGAAAAATACACAAAAATAGTCAATAATTTTATTTTAATTTCCACTTCACGTTGGTCTTTATAAATCTCAAAAATTCGACTTGGGTCATTATGTTCCTTCACAAACATAAACCCGAATCGACCATAAAAATTACCTTTTGAGTCCCCTAATTTTTAATTTCCACTTTTAATAAGCCATGACATTTTAATCTAGAGCCTTGAAGTGCTATTGGGTCAATTAGGCCTTCAATTTGATCAATTTTGACGAAAAGGACCTAATTGCACAAATTTCTTTGCGATTTAGTCCCCGGTTTCGCGGATCCTAAAATTAAATTCTCTCTAGGGACACCCATGAAAATAAAATACCCCTACCCTATTGTTTTCATCATGCCGAATTCATTGGTGGCCTCAATTTGAATTGATTTGATCGTTTAAGCCTCCGATTTGGCGAAAATCGATTTCGGATCCTAGGCACGATTTGGGGTTTTCATCAAATTCCAATTCAATTGTTCGTGATAATACTCATCTTAAATGGAAAATGTGCCGAGGAGTCCGATTTTGGGGTCAATTTCACGAAAAAAGATCAATTACGGGCTCAATTGGGCGAAAAACGCGCGGTCGGATCGGTCGGGTCGGACCCGACCCGACCCGACCGAACCGGGTCTGCAACCAAAGTTGCAGACCTAGTATTTTCACGTACAAGCACAGAAAGGCAGGGGAGGTTTTGCAGGAAACAGAGGCAAATCGGCAGAGGGGCAGCGTCGCGCGACAAGATCCCAGAGCACGGCTACCTTTTCCAGACGACGTCGGGGACGTGATCGTCCTCTCGGATCGGCTCGGATCGGGACTATAAGGTCGGAGAGAGAGAGGGAGCAAAGGGGGGGTTCTCACGGTTTCAAAATTTTTTGGGAGAGAGAGAGCGAGATCCGAGGGAACCGAGAGGAAGGGAGAGCGACCGGAATTTCCCTCCTCCGGTCGTCTTCTCCGACGACCGGGTTGACTGGTCAACCGTGTTGACCAGTCAACGCCGACGTGGCAAGCCACGTAGGCTACTGCGTCGGCCTAAAAAAAAAAAACAAAAAACAAAAAAAACAAAAAAAGGGGAAGAAAAGAGAAAAAGGGAAGAGAAATCAACTGGACATTAGGCTTTAGAAATAAAATTGGGCTCTTCATTTAATTTTCGGATTGGGCCGTTGGAGAAATTAGAAAGAACATTGGGCCAGGTTGAGTTGGGCTTTAGTATAAATATTTGCCATAAAAAAGATGAGGATGGGCCTTTCTTTTAGATTTTATTTGGGCTTCTTGTGAATTCCGAAGGGTTGGGCTTAGAGGCCCAATCCGGATCATCACTTTCGGATTTAAAAAAAAAATTGAAAAATAAAAAACGGCGTCGTTTTAGGCCGGTTTTCGACCCGTACGGTCGGGCCGGGCGCCCGAGAGGCGCGGGCCGGGTTTGACCCGGTCCGGAAAATATTTTTTTAATATAATATAATAAAAAAATATTCAAAAAAAATTAAATTAAAAAAAATCCGAAAATTCATAAAAAAAAATAGAAAATCATTAAAAAAATTCAAAAAAAAATAAAAAAATAAAAAATAAAAAAAGTTCGGAAAAATTCTAAAAAATTTCAAAAAAATAGGAAATGGTCACAATCAACTGACCATGTCGTATTTCGGGTCTTTCGAACCCTAATTCTTCCAAAATGACGATTTTGCCCTTTAGGCAAATCTTCTCCCAAAAACCAAAGAAATTCAAAAAAAATTCCAAAAAAAAACTCCGCAAAATAGAAAATGACCACAATCAACTGGCCATGTCCAATTTTGGGTCTGTCAGACCCCAATCTTTCCAAAAATGACGATTTTGCCCTTTAGGCGTGTCGTCTCCCAAAAATCAAAGAAATTCAAAAAAATTCCAAAAAATCCAGAAAATAGAAAATGGCCACAATCAACTGGCCATGACCTATTTCAGGTCTTCCCCAATCTTTCAAAACGACGATTTTGCCCTTTTGGCAAATCGTCTCCCAAAAATTCCAAGAAAATTCCAAAAGAATTCCAGAAATTAGGAAATGGCCACAATCAACTGGCCATGACCTATTTTGGGTCTTCCAATCCCAATCTTTCCAAAATGACGATTTTGCCCTTTTGGCAAATCGTCCCCCAAAAATTCCAGAAAATTCCAAAAGAATTCCAGAAAATAGGAAATGGCCACAATCAACTGGCCATGACCTATTTTGGGTCTCTGAAACCCAACCCCTTCCAAAATGACGATTTTGTCCTTTAGGCAAATCGTCTCCCAAAAAATTGAAGAATTCCAAAAGAATTTCAGAAATTAGGGAATGGCCACAATCAACTGGCCATGACCTATTTTGGGTCTTCCAAACCCTAATCTTTCCAAAATGACGATTTTGCCCTTTTGGCAAATCATCTTTCCAAAAATTGAAGAAATTCATAAAATTTCAGAAAAATTTCAGAAAATAGGAAATGGCCACAATCAACTGGCCATGACCTATTTTTGGTCTTCTGAAGCCCGACCCTTTTCAAAATGACGATTTTGCCCTTTCGGCAAATCGTCTCCAAAAAATTCCAAGAAAATTCCAAAAAAAATCCAGAAAATGGGAAATGACCACAACCAGCTGGTCAAGACCTATCTTTGGCCTTTCGAATCCCGATCTTTTCAAAAATGATGATTTTTCCCTTTAGGGAAATCGTTTCTCGAGAAATCCCGAAGAATTCAAGAAAAATCTCCAAAATAGGAAATGGCCATGACCTATTTTGTTTATTTCAACACCCAAACCTCCCAAAAATTGACGATTTCGCTCTTCGAGCAAGTCGTCCCCAAATCTTCACAGTCTACCCCTGGTCCCAAATCACACCTTCCCTAAGCCCTTAAGGCTATACTAGGAAGCCTTTGATTTGAATTGATGTGCATTGACGTGGTTCATTTATGCACTTGATTGCGCTTTCCTTATATTGATTGTGATTTGATAGGACTAGTCTTCTAATCTGCTTGAAATCCCTGAATCAGACTTACCTCACCCAAAATTGCGCATGTATGAAATCTTTGGAAAATCACTCGCGTTAGGTACCGAAAGGGCGTTGGTAATGACACCAACGTAACCAAGTCCCTGAACCCAAAATCTCTGGTTCCGCAGAACTGATCGATCTCTCCCAATCGATTAGTGAGGTTTCCGGTCCACCTTCCAAGAAGGACCGGTGGCGACTCCAAATGCATGCACACATAGCACATGCCACCACGACCACACCAAGGTCGAATGCGATCGACTCTTATCGTCGAAACCCCCGCATAAAATTAATTCCCGTCGCGATTTGGCATGGGCCTGGGAGGGCCCGTGTCGAGAAAGCCCGCGATCCACATTTCAGAGTGGGGGCCCGATTCGACAATCCATTAGCCCGCGCGTCAAAAGAAAATTTCGCGAGGTCGCGACACCCATTTGCACGACAGCTTCCTCTTCTCCTCCTCCTCCATTTTTGTGTTCTTCCTTCCTCAGCAAAACTGCTCCTGCATGACCAGCCTCTGCCCGCTATTTTGCCTCCTTCGTCCGCCGCCTCCGGCCACCACCTTGTCTAGCGCCGATCACCCCGATCGCCCTCAACCTCTCCTCTACGAACCCGTGGTGGCCGTTCAGCCATTGGTCGTCGGTTGTGTTCAGTGCAATCTCGAGAGTGCGCAAAGGTCATATTCTGACCCGGTTTGGGAGAGGGCCGGTTCTCTTCGACTTCAAGGCTTCGTTTACTTCCAAATTTTTGGTAAGGCCCTCTAGACTCTTAGTTTAGGAGCTGAGAAAATTAGTTTTGAGAATTGGTTGGAGATAGAATAGATTTTAAAGTTGGTTTTGTGTGAAATTCCAAGGTCAGTTTATGTTCGCTTGCTGACCGTGAGAAGCCGAGGCTATTCGAAGAACCTTGGAGCGTCGCCTTACTGTGAATTTCTTGGTAGGACCCTTAGAGATGTATTTTGATATGTTGGCAAGAGGATTTTGCAAAAAAATTGGAGTTTAGAAGTGATTTATGGGCTGTTTTGTGTGACTCTCCCTAGGACCGATTTTGCCCTGCTGTAGACTGACTGAACCGAACCCTTTAAGGGCTTGTGGAAGTGTCACCTTGCCATAAAATCCTTGGCAAGGCATCTTAGAACGTTATATGATGAGTTAATGAAGTGGTTGCTTGATGGAATTGAGTTTGAAAGGGAATTGAGGGCTGTTTTGTGTAATTTTTCTAGGATACCACACTGCCCTGTACCAGTCAGATTAGAACCGAGGCTTGTGCGATCTCTTAGAGGAGTTTGCTAGCTTGGATTGTGTGGTAAGAAGAGGAGGTTAAGTTACTAATGGGTGGATTTTTGGCTGAATTGATTGTGTTTGAAGGGCTGTTTTGAAGTGAAAAACGTGAGAGACCCGAGAGTAGTGTAAAACTGATTTCCGCGCACCGATTTTAAAATGAGTCGTTCTAAGTCGTCCTGTACTCAAATTGAGCTCTGTTTTCGCTCACACGTCCGTAAGACCTTGAGGGACAAGAATCTGAAATTAGATTTCTCAAAAAGATAGTAGAAAAATGTCATTTTTCTTGTGACTGCCACTGGTCGTGAAAGCTCAAAGTGGGCAGTTTTGGTGAATTTAGATTATCAATGCTTTGCCTTGGTTGAATGACTCTTAACATGCTTGGAAAGTATTGAATTGAAGCTGTGGCTTCTAGATAATGAGGTCATGTGCATGAAATATGATTTGTGATGATGAATTTGATTGAATTTATGAGCCAGATGCGCTTGTATTGGTATGTCTGAGATTGACAGGAGAGTGCCTAGTTGATTGATTGCTTTAAATCATGAGATTGGCTATTGAGCCCTTATGATATGAATTGGCTATTGGGCCATTGTGAAATGATTTGGCTATTGAGCCCTTGTGATATGAATTGGCTATTGAGCCCTTGTGAAATGATTTGGCTATTGAGCCCTTGTGATATGAATTGGCTTGGTGCCCTTGAAAGATAAATCGGCTTGGTGCCCTTGATTAATGAGAAATGGCTAGTGAGCCCTTGATCAATGAAATATGGCTAGTGAGCCCCTCGATCGATGAAAGATGAATCAGCTAGTAAACCCTTGATTCGTGAGAAATGGCTTGTGAGCCTTTGAATGACGAGATTGAGCTCTTGGGAAATGTTTTGGCCAGTGGGCCAATGAGACATGATCTATGAACTAAGCATTGTGCTAATATGCCTGAAGTTAGACATGCACGGTTCGACGGAACCGCCGGTTCCGGTTCAGGAACCGGCGGTTCCGGTTCCTAAAAAAGCCGGAACCGGAACCGGCCCTTAAAGAGGCGGTTCCGGTTCCGGTTCGGAACCGGCGGTTCCGATTCCGGTTCAAGGAACCGCCGGTTCCCGTCGGTTCAATTTGTCCATATATATTTTTTATAATTTATTTGCAATATGAACAATCAAATTGAAGGTAGTTGAGTGGTTTAGGGTGCTTATTTCAACTAAAAGATCAAAGGTTCGAATCCCACTTCAAGCAATTATCATTTTCTCTATTTTTTTATTTTATTTTTTATTAAAAATAACGGGTCGGAACCGGAACCGGCCCGTGAAGGTCCGGTTCCGGTTCGGAACCGCGGACCCGGTCAACGGGCCGGTTCCGGGCCGGTCAACGGGCCGGTTCCGGGTCCAATTTGGCCATGTCTACCTGAAGTGCATGGATTTCTTGACGTGTCTGTGTGACTTGTGAGGTTCGAATTAGAAAGTAAATCTGTGGATGACATGAGTCATTGTATGCCCGAGATGCTTGTCATGCCATGTTTTACAAATTATCTCGTTTAAAAGAATTTACTTCAAAATCAGTATGTTTTTCAAAGGTGCCTGGAGGCACCAATAGCCTAGCTTAGGGTTAGGGTCGACTTAATGAGATTGTTATCTCACCCCGTCGTGGGACCAATATTTTCAGACTCGAAGCCTTGATGGAGACCATTAGAGGAAGATGAAGGCGAAGAGGTCGAGTTCGACTAGTCGAGAAGTCTATCTTTTTTTTTTTTTTATGCCTGTGAGGATCTCTTAATATTTTGGAGTAGAGTTGTAAATTGAATCCGTGCTTTATCTGGAGAGTAAATGTTCTTGTGTTGAAACGTCCTAAGTCATCTTTTGTAATAAAGGATAATGAGTCGTTATCTCGTTTCTGCTCGTGTATCTTATTGTATAGATTTGATAAGTTGTGGGTTAAAGGATCCTAGGAGTAGATCTAAATTATGAAAGGCCAAGTGGGATGTTCGCGTGCTCGCAGGATTCGGGGCGTGACATGTATTTTTGATGTGAACTAGAAAGCTAAGAAAGAGAGTAAGTTTCAACTATCTCGCTATTTTCGTAAAGTTTTATAATAAATTATAAAGAAACTTCTACATAAACTAGAGTTAGAGAGACAGGGATGCTTTTTTTTTTTTAGAAATTTCATTACTCATTCTCTTCAAGAATTAGAGAAATCATTTTATTTACTTAAAATCTAGTTTCTTCTACTTCATTTTTATTATTTTTTCATTATAAATATTTTTTATTATTATTTTGACTCCCTTCCATCATTTCTTAATAAAATTTTTCATTAAAAATAAATTATATTATTATACTTAAAATATTTAATGATATAAATACTAAATGTGTGTGTGTACATATACAAACTATATACTATAATGAAGAAAGAAATCAAATTGTAAATATGATTTATAAAAAATAAAAATAAAATTATTTTTTATTTTGATTTTTCTTTCTAACATTAGAATTCAAATTTATTTAACAATAATTAGTATTTAAATTTTATTATATAAGAAGTTTGTTATTCGAAAAAATAGTTTTTATACTATAAACAAAAGAAATCATATCCACATTTATCATATCTCCCCCCCTAGGATAATTATATCCAGGCTATATCCCCCTTATATCCTATCCTGAGTAGGAACCAAACACAGGATATGATAAATTTTATCCTATCCCGACTTATATCCTGACTGTCAAACGTAGCCCAAGTCTACAAGTCCCTCACAAACTCTAACCTCCACCGCCCAAACCCCATCTCTCCTCCCCCGCCCAACCCTCACCCATGATCTCTAGCCGAGGTCGGGGACATCGAGATGTGACGTCGATTAAGCTAAGATCGCAACTAACGGGCATGGCGGCGAGGCCAGTGATAAAAGGGTTTGGCGGTGGCCGGTGATGGCAAATAATCTTAGGATTGGTGATATTGATTTTCGGTGTGGGTGTGGTAGGAAATTTAGGATTTGGGCGGGCAGTAATATGAGAAAGGAAATGACATTATTGCAAGCAATGCTAGATGTGAAGAAGTAAAATAGTTTCAATTTAAAAAAAAAAATCAATATGCAAACATGCAGTTGTGAAAACAGATGGAGTACGCAGTAATGAGATGAAATATGGAGGTTGGTTTTTGCCATTTTCCCTTATTCTAATCTTGCAGCGCACATGGCTTGATTTTTCCCTTTTATAAACACATAAAACTTTCGTTAATATAAAAATGTCGACACAAAAATTTGAAACAATTCCAAAAAAGGGCCCAAAATCCTCTCATTTTTTTAAATAAAAGCCTCAAGTGAACTTTGTTTCAAATAAGGGTTTAAAGTGGCATAATATATTTCAAATAAGGGCCTGAAGTGACCATAGAGTTTCAAAAAAGGGCCTGACCTAAAGGGTATTTTCGTCATTTTGCATTTTGATTTTTTTTTCTCTATTTTTTCCTTTTTCTAGTTTAAAAAATGAAAAAAAAAATATTATCATCAACATCAACAACACATTTATCCCAACCTAATTAGGGTCGACGGTCAATGAACCCAAAAATAAATAAAATAAAAGCAAGATCGATTGAGGTGAAAAGAAAGAATTATAAAAAATAAAAAAATAAATATATATATATAAATATATATAAATATCTATAGGGATAAATGATTAGAAAACACAGTTAGAAACATAAGAATTCTGTCCCTCTACATTATTAATAGCTTTCCTCCATTCCGCCCCAAGACAAACAATACGCCAATTTATTTCTCACTCCATCAAATCTTGTTTTACTACTTTTCCCTAAGTAAATTTCGGCGGGCTCTTCCTTTTTTCACGTCATGCTCCCAATAGAAAACTTATGTTCTTATCGGAGCATTAAGGGATCTCCGAAGAATATGCACAAATCAACTCATTTATGTTCTCTCAAATTTTTTGCCACCAGTACTACTCCAATTTTTCGTCGAATATCTTCATTTATTATCTTATTCATCCTTGTATGACCACACATTCACCTTAATATCTTTATTTTCACTACTCTCATTTTATGCTCATGTTGCTTCTATACTAACCAACATTCAGCTCCAAAAAGCATTGTAGGCCTTACTGTTATTCTACAAAATTTTCTTTTAGCATAAGATGGATTTTGCGATCACACAAAGACCCTCACGCATTGCACCATGTCATCCACCATGCTTTGATCTTATAGCTTACATCCTCATCAATCTCTCTCCCCTTTTGCAATATTGATCATAAATATCGAAAAGCATCTTTCTTGGGTACCTCTTGTCCGAGAAAATTCACGGATTCTTGATCTCCTCCTCTTTTCGTGTCAAACTCACACTTCATGTATTCAGTCTTACTTCGACTTAACGTAAATCATGTAAACTCCAACGTATTTCTCCATAATCCTAGTTTAGCGCCAATCTTAACTATGGTCTCATCAATGAGCATAATATCATATGTAAATAACATACACCACGGCACCTCATCTTGGATATCTTTTGTAAGCTCATCCATAACTAGGATAAAAAGATAATGACTCGAAGTAGAACCTTGGTGTAAGCCTATTATGATTGAAAAATAACTTGATGTGCCATTATAAGTCTTCACACATGTAGTAATACCATCATACATATCCTTAATTGCATCCACATACTTTGAACGTACTTTTTTCTTCTCAAGAACCCACCACAGAACATTTCTTGGAACCCTATCATACGCCTTTTCGAGATCAATAAATACCATATGAAGGTCATTCTTTTTTCTCGATATCTCTCCATCAATTATCGTATCAAGAAGATAGCTTACATGGTAGATCTTCCTGGCATAAATCCAAATTGATTTACAGAGACCTTAGTATCTATTCTCAAACGATGCTCAATAACTCTCTTCCACAACTTCATTGTATAACTCATAAGCTTAATGCCTCTATAGTTAGAACAATTCTAGATATTCCCCTTGTTCTTGTAGATAGGCACAAGTATACTCTTCCTCTATTTATCAGCCATCTTATTAATATGGAAAATCTTGGTAAAAAGATTAGCCAGCCACTTTATTGCCACATCCCTAAGTATCTCCACACGTCAATAGAGACACCATCGAGTCTCAAGGGTTTATCCGTCTTCATATTCTTTAATGCCTCCTTAACTTCATGTACCCTAACTCTACGCACAAACTTTCTATTTAAATCATTAGAAGTGTCCTCCAACTTCATCTCATTTCTATTGCTCTCTCCATTAAAAAGCTTGTTAAAATAGTTCATCCACATTTTTTAAACTTTTGCATCTCTTACTAAAAGTTTTTATTTTCATCCTTGATACATCTAACCGTGTCAAGTCTTTACTTTTCTTATCCCTTATCTTTGCAAGCATATAGATACCCTTTTCTCCTTCTTTGCTCCCAAGTCTCTTGTACATATTGGTAAAAGCCTTGCGTTTAGCCTCTCGCACCGCTTTCTTGGCATTTTTTCTCGTTAGTCTAAATTTTTGCAAATTCTCTTCATTATGATGTTTATGCAAACATCTGAAGCACTCTTTCTTTTGTTTAATTACCTCTTGCACATCTTCATTCGACCATCAAGTTTCCTTTGTTTGAAGTCCATTTCTTTTACTTTCCTCTAACACCCCTCTTGTCATTTTCTAAATGCAATTAGACATCTCGTTTCACATCATATTTACTTCATCTTATAGATGCAACGGTCCTTCTTGAAGCATTCTTTCCTTGAAATTTGTTTGTTTTCCCACATTTAATTTCCACCTTCTTATTTTGGGGTTCTGAGTACTTCTCTGCATTTTATGTACTTTGTTATATCGAATCTCTAAGACCGCCAACTTATGTTGCATAGCTACACATTCTCCAAGGTAGACTTTGCAATTTACATACGAGGCTCTATCATCTCTTCTAGCAAGAAAGAAATAAATCTGGTTACAGTTGTGACTGCTACGAAAAGTGATTCAATGTGACTCTCTTTTCCTAAAGAAGATATTTGCCAACATTAAATCAAAAGCTAATGCCTCCACTACTTTGACCAAGATGTCTTCATCAGCCTCATTTCTAGTCTTATAGCTAAAACCTCCATGAACTCTCTCAAAACCTCTACTATTTTGACCAACATGTCCATTTAGATATCCTCCTATGAACACTTTTTCCTCGCGTGATATCCCCCTTAAAGTCTCCTTCAAATCTTATCAAAATATGATTTTATCGGATACTTGCAATTCAACTTGGGGGCATACACACTAAGGATATTCAAAATCAAAGCTCCCACTACTAGCTTATCCAAGATAATCATATCTTCTATTATTTTAGCATCAACATCTCTATCTTTGAAACTTTTATCGATCAGAATCCCAACTCCATTTATACCCTTTTTTGAGCATGCGTACCATAGCTTGAATCCAATGCCTTTCACTTCCTTAGCATTTTCTCCTACCCATTTAGTCTCTTGTAGGCAAGCAATATTCACTCTCATTCTAGCAAAAGCATATGCCAGCTCCTCAACTTACCTGTTAAGGTTCTTATATTCCAACTTCCTAATCGAATCCTTACCCCCGATGCATTTCTTACTCTCCACACTCGTCCATAACAGTGTGAGGACCCTAGCTCACTTTTCACCGCATCCGGGCACCGACGTCGTGCATCACTTTGGGAATGATGGCCAAGGCTAGCTTCCTTATCTCTCGCACCTATCTATCTTGATGCAAGAACCCTTGCCCTTTTTTCGCTACACCCGAGCATCAATGCAACACGTCGCTAAAAAGAATACGTTCCAATGAAAAATAAGTAGGGTTCATCTCATAAAAATAACTTTATTTTACACTGGCTCGTCACGCCTAGCGCAACCCTCCTCGTCACGCCAGTGTGGCTATTTTTTTTTTGATAAAAAAAATGAAAAAAGCTACATTAGCGGGAGGTTTGCCCCTCCCTCTTATGACAGTCGGCCCACCGCTAGTGGGGAGTCGGCAAGGGTGGCGAAGGTCGGAGACCACTACCCAACTCTAGGCGAGGATTGACGGCCTTCGCCTAGGACAGGGCGGGGGTTGACGGCCCTCGTGTTGGTTAGGGCGCGGGTCGCCATCCCTCCTTTGGTTAGGGCGGGGGCCGGTGACCCCCCACCCAAATTTGGGAGAGGGCCAACTGGCCCTCGCTTTTGATCGGCAAGGTCGCCGATCTTCGCCTCTAGTCAACAGGTTTGCCGACGCAGCGAGAGCCGACGACCTCACTGACCTTCATCGCCCCTTCCCCAGCGGTGGGGCGGCAGCAAGAGGCAGCCTCCCTCCTCTGTATGTATATATTTAAATTTTTTGTTAAATTTTAAAGAAATAGAAAAAAAGAAAATTTAATAAAAAAAAGGGAAAAATCAAATATAAAAAAGATCGAAATGCCCTTGAAATCGGGCTTTTTTTTTTTTAAATTTCATGACCACTTTAGGCGCTTATTTGAAACAACGTTCACTTTAGACACTTGTTTGAAAAAATAAGGGCACTTCAGGCCCTTATTTGAAATAAGGTTTGCTTAGCACCCTTATTTGAGAAATTAAGAAGAGTTGGAGCCCTTAAATAAAAATTTCCCCAATTTTTTTTTTCACTTACTCTACGATCTTTTAAAATTTGAGTAGCACTTTAGATTTTGTTGGAAAAAAAAAACTTACCGGGTTGAAAATAGCTAATATCATTATTTTAACTCAATAAACACTCAGCATTGTAGTTCATGTTAGAAGATTACGCGCACTATTTTGATGAAAGTATGACTTTTGACGGATTCAAAACTCCTATTTGGTAAAAATGAAGTTAAGAGATCATTGTAGAAATGAATAATTTGATATATATATTGTATCATTTATAATAATGAATGATTAAAAAATATCTTCATCTTTTATGGATTAGACATAAGTAGTTATAAAAAAAATGAAAGCATTTTTTATTGACAGACGAAAATTGAAGAATAGGCAGAATAATATGTGTGTGTATCCTACTTACTTGTATAATTTACAATGTAAATGCTCTTATTTATAATAAAACGAAAGGTTAACTAAGGAAATAGTCAATGGAATCAACTCCAATCTTTTAATTGATATAATTCGATCAATTATAATCTTAAGAAATCTCGGGTTGATCAAATATGATCCGATTGATCATCGCAAATCTTTAATATTGACTAATAATTTTAAGCTATAAAAGCGATAATTTTTTGAAGGAAAAAAAGAAAGAAAAAAAAGACATTTTTGGCTGGTGAAATGGATCGAAGAAAAGTTCCGATCATTCGTGTGATTACCTGGGTTCAACCCAACAGCTCCCATCGAGAGAGATTGAGAGGGAGAGAGATGGGGGAGGAGAAGGTGAAGGACGAGGCGCTTCAGATGATGGGGATGTTCCAGGTGTTGCCGAAGCTCGTCGTCTTCGATCTCGATTACACTCTCTGGCCCTTCTACTGGTTCGTTCCTCTCTTTTCCAATCTCTCTCTTCCACTCTCTCCCTTTTTCTTGCAAATTCTTCTGCGTCTTGTATTTCCTCCGAAGCCACTTTCATCATTCCCCATGGTCCTTTTACAAGTATCTGCCATGGAATTCCGGACAGAACCCTCCTTTCGAGTCAGTTCGCCATGACTGGGACGAGGTGTTCGTAGGATGAATTGGGTTGGTGGCAAATATGTGGAATATCAAGCTCTTGGACGCTAATCTTGTTAAGAGTCTTCGCTTCTGTGGACGTGCAAGAGGTTTGGAAGATGGGCAAACGTAATTCGATATCAGCATCGGTTGTGACTTGCGGATTAGTTCATTTCGTTATCTTGACTTTCTCCTTCTTTGAATCCTCTGGTGTTTGAGCTTCTTACGATTTGGTGTCTACACCATTTGCATTTTGTAGCTTATTATGAATCGCTTGTAGCTCGTTGAACTCCACACCCTTTTGCAGCTGGAGGTTCTTTTCTATGTTTCTGTTTTTATTTTTCTTTCTTGGCATTCATTGGCTCTCTTAAGGCCTAAGGGTTCATCTGGAAAGCACAATGCAAAGGTTTGGTGAATCCTGAGTGCTAGGCTTCCCTTTGTTTTTCGTTTGATTCGATGTGCCTTTTGCGTTGTGAGTAATACCTTTTGTAACTTGCTCATTGCGGTTTCTTGTTGATGGCCAGCGAATGTCGCTCCAAACGAGAAATGCCCTCTCTTTACCCCCATGCTAAAGGTATTATTTATGCCCTGAAAGACAAGGGGATCGATGTTGCCATTGCTTCCAGATCGCCTACTCCGGATATAGCCAAGACTTTTCTGGAGAAACTTAGCTTAAAGTCGATGTTTGTTGCCCAGGTTGGTGTTTAGGACATACTTGCATCTACTCTATGCCGTCACTGGTGTACACAGTTACTTTAGCATCAACCAATTCAACCCAGCTCTACATAGCTCACTGTTTTTTTTTTTTCAACTATGTGCATAAATGGTGATATTTTGTTGGTCAAGCAAGCTAGGGCATTTCGTTGATTCATCTGGCATGGGTGATGTATGATCATTACATGACTTTTTTCTCATCGAAGGCTGGGCAAATTTGAGAGAGATTATTTTAATCTGAGAAACTTAATCATTGACAAATGGGATTAGAAACAGTTACTGAACTGTCTTGGCGGAAGTTTTTAATCAACCAGACATGTCACAATATTTGAGATATCTTGTGAAAGTTAGAGTTGCTATTGGTTGAATGGAGTCCAGCCAATGCACATGCTTATCCATCTGGGTGTCTAGGACTATATTTCCATGCTTATAGATGAGGAAAATTTCTAGATGCAAGGAGATCCTTGTGTTCTGAAGCTTTCATGTCTTCAACTCCATTAATTTGATTAGTAGATTATTACACAGATGAACCCAACCCGGAATATGAACCATAAAAGATCGATAATTGGGCATCTCTGCGCAAATAAAGTTAAGATAGGCTCTATCTATGTTGAGATTAGTCGATTACAACAAGCAGGACCGATCATCGAAATCGATATTGAATTGCATGCTGAATCAGTGATTTTTTTGTGGTCAGACAGAGTAAAGCATTTCCACTAATCTGCCAGCCATCTTGGATGCATTATAATCGGCTGGTATCCTTTGCATAAGGTCGAACAAATTAAGGGTATATGAAATAACAACATGCCAGTTGTAGCTTTAGGAGAAATGCTTATGTTTTATCCTTCCTATACCAGATCAAGGTGGTCTTGTCAAGTAATCATAGTCCTGTCAATTGTAGCCTTAGGAGAAATTTGAATGATGTTTATACTTCCTCTACCAGACAAAGTGGTTTTTCATGCAGTTGGAGTTTGTTGCTCTGGATGATATATGCTCAATTTTCTCTTTGCAATCATTCAGGAGATTTTTTCTAGCTGGTCACACAAGACTGAGCATTTTCAGAGAATTCATTCAAGGACAGGGGTGCCATTCAACTCAATGCTCTTCTTTGATGATGAGGACAGGAATATTGAAGCGGTAATTCATTATCTGGGCAAATGTTTATTCCCGTTTTCTGTATCATTTGTAGAGGTAGCATCTGGAACGATAAGTATTTTTCGGTTCTCATGGCTTTTACGGCGTATTGCCTATAATGCCACCAGTTCTTCATGCTTATTTTGAGTAAGCATACCTTTGACTTTTGCAGGTTTCAAAAATGGGAGTGACAAGTATTTTGGTAGGTAATGGTGTAAACCTTGGAGCATTTAGACAAGGGCTAGCAAAATTCTCTGAAAATTTTAACACAGTTGAGAAGAATAAGCAGAGATGGCGCACAAAGTTCACCAAAGATGCAGATTCATCTGATAAGAAGCGAGGGCATTGAATGTAAGGTACTGTCTGGATGGACTCTATCTAGAAGGTACCAAAATGGCGACCAGTTATACTTTACAACTGCATTGCAGTGTGAGCTACAATATTCCTTTTACTGATAGAATAGACAAAACCATGGGTTATACCCTATTGATTCCATTAGCTGGAAGTTTCTTCCTCCAACTGAAAGTTGAAAGTTGCATACTGAATGGAGGACTATTGAGGTGTGAATGTTCATTGATTACTCACAATGTGGAAGTGCAAATGACTGGAGTCATTTTGAGTTTCTCCACCACGTGTGTGCGGCATTTGCATACTGTAGATAGTCCTCTCTTTGTTTAAGCTTAAAATGACGGGGGAGACAACAACTATTTCTTTCAGTCGTGCCGGCAACAAGCCTCTTACTCTAATCCTTCTAGATAGATTTGTTCTTTTGCATTTCAACGCGAATTCTTGATCTATAGAAAGCTTTGATGGATATTCTAACTACAAAGCAATGTAATTCACTTCACCCCATATTTACAAGAGGGGAGGAGCTATTTGTTTTGAAAGTGACAGGTTTGAAGTTGTGAAGCCGTGGTAGGAAGGCCACTTTGATCCAATGAGTGCCCGCGGTGCACGCATGATTTTCCTTGTCCACATTTTCGTCGAAGTGCAACGAGCAATCTCTCTCTCTCTCTCTCTCTCTCTCTCTCTCTCCCCTTGTGGCCATTCCATTGGAAAAGACGGAAAATCTTGGTGTTGGAAGCCTTCAATCTCTATCCATTACTCATTCTATTTGCTTTTACAGATCCTAGCAAGAATGTGACTTATCGGAGGCGAACTGGCCTTGTCGTCGTCTTCGTCTGCAAAATTATTCATATTGCGCGTAGAAAAATGTCGCTCTGGCGACTTTGATCTCTCGTTCACTCCTCGATATGAAAAGCAATGCCTTGCATGGAAGAGCAAATTTGAACAGTCATAAACAAAAGGTTAGGAATTTCAAGCAAAGATGAGCTACTTTACCACATTGTGACTAATCAAGAGTCCCACTAACAGCTAAGAATAATGCAGAGTTATAATGAATCACAGCTTCTGCGAACATATGAAATTCGGCGACCTCCCCTCTTAGCCTGCCAACATCACTACTCTTTGAAAATTCAAAATCCAGCTGAGGAATGTTGACAAGTACACTGTTTCGTAATCCATCGTCCTAGAAAAGAATCAAGAAAGAATACTTTACAGAAACCATACAACCGCCAAACATCACTTGACAAAAGTTTCAGAAAAACGATACAATCACCACAGTAAGACAAGTACAAAGATGAAGCAACACTCAAGGGAATGGTCCACAAAGATCAATTTCCTTTGTCTTTTGATTGGTACTTCGAGGATAAGATGTCCTGCAAGTAACTCAATTTAAAGTGCCTTCACACCGTTTCCACGATAAGCAACTGTTCAAGTTCTTCCCTGCGCCGTTCCAGGTCCTACGATGGTATAAGTTATCAGGCCAAATTCACCACAATAAGCAAGAAAGGCAGAAAAAGAAACCAAAGGCTATTAATGTGAAATTAGCCAACTGAATCTTGACCCTCTGTTAAGCAAGTTTCGCTGTTGAACGCCAGCAAAGAAGATAATAACCAAGACTAAAACCAAAAGGAAACCTTGTACTTAAGTGCTTTTTCAATTGATCAAATCAACTTGGCATATACTAGATTCAGATGTTCAGGTATAAGATAAGAAGTGACCATCCGCAAGTGGAGAGACCACATATGATGCCAATGCTACATCTAGTAGCATGATCACAGTAACTGCCAGAATGAGCACTAACTAAAGCATTGCTTACCTCCAAGTCCTTCGCTGCCTGCTCCCTTGATATTTCTTTCTTCCGTCGAGAACGTTTCAGTAAGCCTATGCACAGAATTCCCTATTCATCAATACCAAAGCAAAAATATTAAGCGTCACTGGATTCCTCAGATCCAAATTAATGGAAAGTACAAAACTGTGTTTATCCAATAGAATCATATTCCTCACCAGGTGTTATTAAATCATAATTTGGAGCATACAATATAAGATCAGAAGCTGCAGATAATTGTTGTGAAAATGAAGGGCTTGTGGACTAACTATATTTGGGAAGATATCTCCATCCCATGACACTACGGGATTTTTTAGGTTTCTTCTCAGATTAATTTGAGTTGCACAGAAGAAAAACCAAGGTCAACTTTGACAACAATACAAATTACATCTTCAGGCATACTAAGTGGAGCTACAACTTTGCTGCACATCATTATTCAGGACCCTACCACACATGCTCAGGAAAACCTCAGAAGTTATTTCAATATTGGACTTTGGGCATACGATCACAATCAGTTCAGAGCAATAACCTTACCGAAACAACATATATTACACCACAAGAAAGGAGCATATAAGCTGCAATATTCTGAAGAAGAACAAGATCTTGCTGCTCCTCAGTATAGTTTGGGAAAGCTCTTGTCATCACCGCAACACTGGATAAAAAGGGACAACAATTTCAGAAGGCGAGGCATATGGATTGTTCAACCCTAAATGGTACAAATATGGTTGTTCCAGGAACTTTCGTATCGCAAATCAGATTATTCAATCCTTGAACCAAAACCATGTTCTAGACTGGACAAAATATCAAATTTAACTTGATCTATCCGTGACTATATCAACCAGAATTCTAGTACAAAATGCTAGTATTTCACATTCTGATTGCGTGAAATTGATGACTGAAAGTGGGTCAATCTGGTGGTCCATAAGATGACTCAAAAGGAATCAAGAGGAGATAAAAGGAGGAATCTTTAACAGTACATACAAGATCTGCAGCATGCCTCTCCCAGCCCAATACTCCAATACCTGAAAAACGTTCACCAATTGGTCCATTAGCCAGCGCAGAGAGGATACAAGCTCTAACAAGAACACAACCAGAGACTACGAAAACAACGACTCATGTCGAGCAAGTGCAATTCTATCTAGAACATAGTCAGAGACTGGCAAGTGCAATTCTATCTAGAAATTTTTGTACATTAATGCGGGGTTGTCCAAAACTACAGTTCAAAATGCATCCAGACGATTCAAAGAGGAAAACCAAAACCAACCTTCCAGAATTTGATAATGAATCCCCACTCCGTCTCGGCGAGCACTGCGAAAAATGCTATCACCACCGCGTAACACCGGAATATGCCGTCGAAAACCTAAAGCCGACGACCCGGCACGACGGTTACGATTAGATTCAGATAGCAACGAGCAACAGCGCCCACACACATACACACAGAGATAGATAGAGAGTACGTCGTATCCGTTCTTGAAGGAGCGTATGGCGGAGAGGACGTTGACGGCGATGCAGAGGACGGCGCAGAGGGAGGTCAGGACGCTGAAGCACCGGCAAACGATCAGGAAAGTGTCGGGCCTCGCCCGAATCCTCCTAACACCCGACCCGGAGGCTCTATGCGGTTGTAGCTGCGGGTGCGAGTTCTCTCCCCCATCTCCTTCTGCTCCGCCGTGTCCCGCCATCTTTTCCTCTCTCCTCCTCCCGAGAAGATCTTCGCAGCTCCTAGGAAGCTCGCGCTCGCCTACTTCGAACCATCACCATCCGCCGCGCTTCGTGTGTCTCCGCCTCCGAATCTCCGCGAGCGATCTTGGGCAGGAGCGCGTGTCGAGCTTCGATCAGGAAGTGAAGAGCTCTCTGGGTGGTGGTGGTGGTGGTGGCTGTGGCGGTGTTCGTCTTCCCTCCTGGAGCTCTGCCCAAAGCGAAAAGCCGGATACCTTCACCTGCCATTCAAGGAAGTCAGTTGGAAACGGACACGTCCCGGTCGAGGTGTTGGGAAAAGTGGCACGTGGCAGTTGGACACTGGTTCACGAATTTCATCTGAGTATGCGCCAAAAAAAGAGAGGAGAAGAAACGCGCTTTACCATCGGCCATGGGGGCATAAATTTGGATTTGGAACTAAGGCGGAGGAATGCCACCCTCCAACCCTTTTTTGTAAGGGAAAAGTTTTTTATTATTAAATGAATGGTGGAGATTTCTCTGCCTTAGGGGGTGTTGACACCTGATTTTTGACCATTTATTATTGTGATTTTTATTCTTTAAAATTAATTAAAAATATAAAAAAAGGGTCATAAAATCACAAAATCAACTTTGGAAGCCTTGGCCTAGCCTCAAGAGCCAATTTTGAACAAAACAATATTTTTCGTAATTTTTAATAATTTTTTTAATTTATTTAATTATTAAAAAATACCCAAAAAATCAGAAAAATACCATTCGTGGTCAGAAAAATACACAAAAATATTAAATAATTTTGTTTTAATTTCCTACTCAAGTGTGTTACTTTAAATCTTGAAAATTCGGTTCGGGTCAATGTTCATTCACGAACATAAACCCGAACCGAGCCAAAAAAATGCCAATCGAGTCTTTTAATTTGTAGATTCTATAATCTTGACGTCGACCACCGTATGCAATAAACGCCCATTGTTTCTCTTCTTCGTGAGGGGACTAGAATGATTTAAAAAAATGAAAAGAGGAGGGAGTGGAAGACAGATTATCCATGGAGCAAAGGTGGGGGAGCGGCGCCTCAACCAAAAACAAGAGTATAATATAAAAAAAAAAAAAGGAAAAGTAGAGGACAGCAGGAGTCTGTCCTCCACCATGCAATAGAAAAGAAGGATTAAACAAAAAAGAAGGAGAGAGGACATAGGATATTCAGACATTAAAGAGTTAGAGAGAATGATTCCAAGACCGTGGTGGTCGGAACCAAAAAAAAGAGATAGGCACATAGCTCTCGCCTTTATCGAAGCGGGGGGAATCGTGATTTCTCTCTCAGCTCAGGTTTCGACTGAAAAAAAATGAGGACGAAGGAGGGAAGAGCCTGAGGACGAGGAAGGAGAGGATGCTCCATGACTGCCTCGAAACGAATCGATGAGATACTGAGTGAACTCCGAGAGGCGGCGTGGGATTTGAGCTCGTACCCGAGCGCGGCGAATCGTCGACGTAGCACGCCAACGACCTGAAGATTGACGAGCGAGGCGACGACGAACCAGGAGATCGGTCTAGACGGATTCTCGCACAAAGACAGCCGACGACGATGTAGTGGGATGAGACGTCGCTCCAACGTTTGGCTATGTTGGTGAGAGTTGATAGCTCAGCAGCCGAACCCAAGCGATGCATGAGCGTCAACCGTCGAAGCGCGCCAACCGCCGAAGTACTTCGAACCAGAGCGATACCAATCCGCCGGGCGTGACGCAACGAGCCAGTCCCTACGACTCACGGCCGTCGATGGGCTAAGAAGCTGTCTCGGGGAAGAAAACGGAGACCACCTCTTCCTCCATCCGGCTCACCTGGTCACGGCCACCATCATCATCAGCATGGCCACTGCCTCGCATAAAACAGGGGGAATCGAACAGAGAGAGAGGAAGGAAAGAGAGGAACCGAGAGCTTCGGAAGCTCGACCCCGACGAACGGCGCAAAACCAAAGCTCCGAACAGATCCTGTGAGCTTCATGACTCCATGAGGGACCCTTAGAACCGAATGGCGCTTCGTTTCATCATAGAACCGCGTATTACCACGAACGAGCTATGGCTCGGCCTTTAATGGCACTTCTTCATCTGGACCACGGTTCTTCGAGATTTTTGGTTTAGAATGCTCCTAACGCATTTCTGATTCCACTCCTACCTTTGGTTTGTGTTTTCGTTGCATATAATTCGCTGAGTCGACCCCGGACCGCCGGATCTTTCATGAACTCGGGAGCTTGTTTCGAGCAACGGCGAACTCTCTCGATGGCTCCATGAAGCTGGCCATCACTGTGAACCAACCGTAAGCCGCCGAGCTCATCTATTCGCCGCCACCAGTGAAAGAACGGAAGCTTTGAAGCTGAGATGGCGACCCCGCGAGAAGGATGATTCGGGAAGTAAGTCTCGAGAGCCTCCTGCAATCCAAAGGAAGAGCTCGTACTCGATCGAACATCATTTCCTCGTTTAAAAAAAAAAGTTGATCCAGAACCATCTCAACCCATCTCGAGTTCCGTAGCTCAACGTGGACGTCTATAAGCCTGTGCAAGGATCAGGTAAGTTCTCTCCCCCCTCTCGAGATGATCGTGAATGGATTATACCGCCAGTTTCATCATAGGAATCGCTTGAATGATTCTCGCAGGATATGGTTGTTCAGTTGATATCATCCTTAGTATATCCAAAGCTATTTTCTAACGTAAAATCAAGATACGTTGAGGAAGGGATGTTGCATGAGGAAGATGAGTGAACAATGACTGAAGGTTATTCTCCCTTGGCTGTTCGTGTGGGTTGAAATAAAAAGAAAAGCACTTGTAGTCAGCCTGTAGAGAATGTGGAAAAATAATAGAATAATCAAACGAAAGAACGAAAGTAAAAAAATGGGGATGAAGTGTTCCATTAGGAGTGTGTGCGTGGGGATGATTTCTTTTTAAGCTGGTCATCGCCGAATCTGGGCTTCCTAAACCAGTGTCGTTTAGCCCGGTTCCGACCCGTAGGGTCGGGCCGGGTCCAACCCGGCCCGGAAAATATTTTTAAATAATAATAAAAAAATAATAATAAAAAATTTAAAAATCAATAAAAAATAGAAAGTCATAAAAAATTCAAAAAATTCGGAAAATTCAGAAAAATTCTAAAAAAATCCCAAAAAATAGGAAATGGCCACAAGCAACTGGCCAAGACTCATTCCGGGTGTTTTGAACCCCGACCCTTCTTAAAATGACGATTTCGCCCTTTGGGCGAATCGTCTTCCAAAAATTGAAGAAAAATCAAAAAATTCCAAAAAATTCTCAAAAATGGGAAATGGCCACAAACAACTGGCCATGGAATATTTTGGGTAATTCGGTATCCAAACCTTCCAAAAATTGACGATTTTGCCCTTCGGGCTAATCGCATCCAAATCTTCCCATTTTACCCCTGGTCCGAAGTCACGCCTTCCTTAAGCCTTTATGGTTATACTAGGAAGCCATTGATCTGAATTGATGTGCATTGAAGTGATTTATTTATGTACTTGATTGCGCCTTCATTTAAATTGATTGTGATTGATAGGAACAGTCTTCCAGTCTGCATGAAATCCTGAATTAAGCCTACCTCACCTAAAATTGCGCATGCATGAACTCTTAGCTAGGAAAATCACTTGCGTTAGGTACCGAAAGGGCGTTGGTAATGACATCAGCGTAACCAAGTCCTCGAACCCAAAATCTCTGATTCCGCAGAATTGATCGATCTCTCCCAATCGATCAGTAAGGTTTCCGGTCTACCCTCCAAGAAAGACCGGTGGCGACTCCAAATGCATGCACAATTTGCACATGCCACCACGACCACACTGAAGGTCGAAAGCGATCGACTCTTATCGTCGAATCCCTCAAAAAAATACTCCCGCCGCGATTTGGTATGGGCCTGGGAGGGCTCTCGTCGATCCAAGGCCAGCGATCGGTAATCCATTAGCCGCGTCCGCTTTCGGACGGGTCGCGACAGCTGGCGACTCCGCTGGGGAAACTGTGTTCTAGAACCTATGGTTCTAGACCCCAAGTTGACTTAGTCCGTAATTAAAACGCTGAGTGATTTTTCTAACCATGCAGGCGCTCTCAAAGGTGAGGTAAGTCCGCTTACGATAGGTGTTATATGTTTTTGCAGATTGGAGAAATAAGGGGTGTAGTCCGTGATTAACATTATCTTATGCAGGTTGGCGTAGGAATGTATGTTGTGTGGATGATTTGAAGCGCTGATTGATAAACGGTTGTGCATGACTTGCATTGTGATGATCACGACACATGGACACACACAACCGCGCCTAAAACCCTGGGCGCCGCCTATAGGAAAACAATAGAAGGGATTGAAAATGGAATCTCTGTGAGGAAAAACACGGGGTAATCCAATTTTCAATTCCGCTCATTTCGAACTATGGATAGAGCCCCAATGCAACGATAGTTGTGCGATGGAATCTGCTCTTTCTAGAACTCGAGGTGGGAACCTTGACCTTAGGTGCCAAATCCTTTGATTTTTAGAAGTTTTATCCTCACTTGTCTCATGTGCATGTCTTTAGATGGTTGGTATATCTAAAACCACCTAAAAAAAAAAATCGGTGATCCTGGAGTCACATCTCGAAGACTGGAACTGGGGCATCTCCAAGTGTTCGGACCACATTCCTTTGATTGATTTGACATTCTCAGTTCTCTTGTATAAGATTAATTTTGCTGAGATCCTCTCTATCTCGTTCCTTAGATTGATTGTATTAGGGATCATTTGTATTGTATACATCTTGATAAGGCTCATTTCTATCGAAAATGGGGGCAAATTCCCCAAACCCGTGGAGCATAGGGGAATTCGTCCCTTTAGTGCAAAATACATTTGGCCGCAGAGCCACTCGTTTGGTGAAAGGACGTATCGTTCCTAATTGATTTTTAATCAGATCTGGGGATAATTTTTTCTCCATTTTTTATCTCAGGTGATAAAAGAGACAATGCACCCAAAAGCTCATACATTCAAATGACAAAACAGACGTCGCCCAGCTGGGGCAAATGAACCGTAGGCGTTGCAAATACCTTCAAGCACGGATGGATGAATTTGATAGATGTTGTTCATATCAATATGCAACATCAAAACGGAATGCAAATTGTCGCGACCCTCTCGAGGTTCGCCGTGAGGTTCTCGAGGGCTAATGGGCCGTCCAGTCTGGTCGGACGCAGGCCTCTCCCAAGGCCCGTTACCCAAATCGCAACGGAGGTATGCGTAGTCGACCTTCAGTGTGATCTAGTGACATGTGCTAAGTGTGCATGCCATGGAGTCGCCACCAATCATTTTTTTGGAGGGTATGATTGGACCACCCTATTGAATAGTCGGGAGTTTCTATTCAATTCTACGATAACTAGAGAAATGGGTTCGGGGACTTAGTTACGTCAACTATCAGAGTTGACGCCCTTTCGGTACCTAAGTTGATTGAATTTTCTGCAATTTTTCTCAATTTTTTTTTGAATTTTTCCTTAATAATTCATTTTTTTGAAATTTTTTTTATTTGATTTTTTTATAAATTTCCTGAAAATAAGTCCCAACTGACGGTCCCTAACTCGCCACGTGGCGTCTCGGTGACAATCGAATCATTTTAATTTTTGTAAAATTCGAAATTCATTTCTTTTAATGTTAAAAATATTTTTTATTCAGAAAATCATTGGATCACGACACGTGGCTCATCTGCAGCCATCCAATCTAGCATTTTTTGTTTTTGTTTTTATTTTTATAGGACGCAACACAATGCAAAAAATAAAGAAGATATTAAGTCATTATACAACATAAACATAAGCAAAGGAGATGGGATCCGGTGAATTTTACGACGTCGGAGTACGTCGGTGCTCGTGCAACAATGTGTGGGGGTATAAACCACCAGCAGGAGGCTCGGCCTTCCGATTCTGGGGTAGCACAATATAATTTACAGAAAATAAATAAATAAAACACCTTGGACACCAATAGGAGGCTTAGCCTTCCGATTCTGGGTCTTTTATGCGAAATATAGAAATGCTATGACATAAAGTAAATACACAGCAAATATTTAGACACCAACAGGAGGCTCGGCCTTCCGATTCTGGGTCTTTTATGCGAAATATAGAAATGCTATGACATAAAGTAAATACACAGTAAATATTTAGACACCAACAGGAGGCTCGGCCTTCCGATTCTGGGTCTTTTATGCGAAATATAGAAATGCTATGACATAAAGTAAATACACAGTAAATACGAAAAAATACAAAATAAACAATAATCCGAGCTCGGATGAGGAGGACGTTGAACTATTTTCACAAATCCGAATGGTGAAGATGAAGAAAGAATTGAGATGAGATTATACACAAAATTTTACCTCGATCCGATGGTCGAATTGATCGAAAACTGAAGAAATACCGGCGGATGAACAGTTCCCGCGCCAGGAACAACTTCTGATTTGGCTGCTGTACGACCACTTGGAGAGATCTTTTTAAAGATCCGAACGGTGGATATGAAGAAGGGGTTAAGAAGACCCTGTACACAAAAAATCAGCTCGATCCAACGGCTCAATCGGCCGGAAACTCAAGAAATGTCGGCGGGTATACAATTCCCACGCCTGGAACAGCTTCTGATTTGGCTGTTGTGCGACCACTTTGAGAGATTTGTTTAAAGATCCGAACGGTGGATATGAAGAAGGGATCAAGAAGACCTTGTACACAAACATTCAGCTCGATCCAACGGTCCAATCGGCCGGAAACGCAAGAAATGTGGAGGGTGGTAGTGTGATGACAAAAAAAAAATGGAAGAGAGAATATATGGAATGAGCGTGGGAGAGGAAGAAGAAGAAGAAGAAGGAGGAGGAGGAGGAAGAGGAGGAGGAGGAGAGGCTACGGATGATGAAGGGGGGGAGTATAAATAGTAATAAAAATAAAATAAAATAATGAAATAGTAATATAATAATAATATAATAAAATATTAAAAAGTAAAAATAATAATAAAATAATCAAAAGTGAAGACAAAATGATTAGTCCCCTTTTCCTTTTAAATGATGATGTTTTCACTCCTTTTCCTTTTAACCATTACTAATATTTTTGTCAAATTCAATTTTATGGTGATCAGAGAACACCCGAAATCGAACTTGAATTTTACTGTTTTATGAGGTCCTAAAGTAAAGAAAATTAAAAATAAAAAATACCGACTATTTGTGACCTCAAATATTATTTTTCTTGATTTTCTTTTTCTTTTTTTCCTTTTTTTGTATTTTTCGAAAATATATTAAAAAAATGAAAATTATGAAAATTATTTTTTTAGTCAAAATGGTTCATTTAGCTTGGCTAAGGTCACCAAAATTGATTTTTCAATTTTTCAACTTTTTATGGATTTTCTATGAATTTTCAAAAAAATAAAATAAAAATAAATAAATAAATAAATAAATAAAGTTGATCAAAATTTAGGTGTCAACACAAATCAAGTGTAAAAGGACGTATCGTTCCAAAATGATTATTTTCTTGATATGGGAATAATGCTTCCTTTCTTTTTCCTCTCAGATGATGATCAAGAGCAGAGGACGCAGGATGTAATGCTTTCAAATAACAAACAGGGAACATCAAATACCTCAAATGGCGACTGTGATCGAGAGAATCACTAAACCGCCACATGACGAATCCCAAGAATATCAAGCTGTCTTGAGACAGATAAAATTGATCAAGGATTCTGACAATCGAGATGGAGGATCAGAATCTGCAAAAATCAATGGGAGCAGGTTCCCCCCATTTGCTTTGAGGAGCCAAACCGGGGGCAAACTCTCATGATCCCCTATGAAAGCGCATCAGACCAGGGTCATCGAATCCATGAGATGACAAACAGCAAAACCATGCCTAACTGGGACAAGTGAATCATTTGTACGCCGGACGTTTCTTCTCCGGCAAAATCAATGGACGCAATTGTAGAGTCGTCCACATCAGAAGTAAACCCCAGGATACAAGCCTGGGTGAACGGTAACTTTGTATCGTTCCGATTTGATCTCCAAAGATCCCACATGTAACATGAGTTCTTCCTCATTTGACAAGAAGGCGTTGGCGCCAAAAGCCCCAAAAGAAAAGAACTCGCCAACAGGGAGGCGAATAGAATCATTGGCCTTGGAAGTCAGGACTTCAAGAAATGATCTTTGATTATAAGACCCAGTGGAGGGTAAAAAGTATCGCTTCCACATTTCATGCTTTGACATGCATTCTGATAAAAATTTCCTTTTTTCATGAATAAAAGGAACTATGAAGAGTGGCGCTGGAATGAACCCAAAAACACAAATGGATCTCTGTCGCGACCCGTCCGAAAGCGGACGCGGCTAATGGATTACCGATCGCGGGCCTTCCCTCGCACAAGGGTGCGGATCGCGGGCTTTGGATCGACGCGGGCCCTCCCAGGCCCATACCAAATCGCGGCGGGAGTATTTTTCAAAGGGATTCGACGATAACAGTCGATCGCTTTCGACCTTAGTGTGGTCGTGGTGGCATGTGCAACTTGTGCATGCATTTGGAGTCGCCACCGGTCTTTCTTGGAGGGTAGACCGGAAACCTTACTGATCGATTGGGAGAGATCGATCAGTTCTACGGAACCAGAGATTTTTGGTTCGGGGACTTGGTTACGCTGGTGTCGTTACCAACGCCCTTTCGGTACCTAACGCGAGTGATTTTCCTAACTAAGAGTTCATGCAGACGCAATTTTGGGTGAGGTAGGCTTGATTCAGGGTTCCATGCAGATTGGAAGACTAATCCTATCAATCACAATCCATTTTAATGAAAGCGCAATCGACTGCATAAATGAATCATGTCAATGCATATCAATTCACATCAAATGGTCTCCTAGTATAGCCACAAGGGCTTAGGGAAGGTGTGATTTCGGTCAGGAGGTAAAATGGGAAGATTTGGAGGCGATTAGCCCGAAGGGCAAAATCGTCAATTTTTGGGAGATTTGGATATCGAATTACCCAAAATATTCCATGGCCAGTTGATCGTGGCCATTTCCCATTTTTGAGAATTTTTTTGGGATTTCTTGATTTTTCTTCAATTTTCGGAAGACGATCCGCACGAAGGGCGAAATCGTCATTTCTTAAGAAGGGTCGGGGTTCAAAACGCCCGGGATGAGCCTTGGCCAGTTGATTGTGGCCATTTCCTATTTTTAGGGATTTTCCTGGATTTTCCGAATTTTTTTGAATTTTTTATGATTTTCTATTTTTTATTGAATTTTGAATCTTTTATTATTTAATTAAAACTGGGCCCGGGTCAGGTTCTCGGGCCTGAACCTCCTTTCCTCATCCGAATTGGGCTTCAAATGTCCTGGCCCAACCACCTACGCTCAAAGTACAAAAAGCCCGGCAACTCCTCTTCCAACCTAATACGGGCCCGGCTTTTATTAGAAATAGAATAGGGCCCAGCTGACCAGACTCAGCCCCCCCACACGCCTAGCCCAAAACGTGGTGCAGAACAGCCCAACATGATACTGTTCAATCGTCTTCTTCTTCGTGCGACGTCTTCTCAGAGGAAAGCTCAAGTCTGCTTCGGCTTGTGTCGCTGGCGTCCCTTACTCCCGATCGTCGTCGGCCTCCCAACTGACCCATCGCCTGATCACTCCAACGTCGGGTCATGCTCCAACGGCCTTTCGTCACCAGCGTTGGGTTTGAGCTCGTATGCCGCATCATCGCTGGTTCGGCTCATCCTGCCACCGCCAGGTTCAGCTCGACGAGATATGCCGAGTCTGCTCATCATTTGCCGAGGTATCGACAAGACTGACAGCCTTCTCATACAGCCTTCTCCTGCCTCGTCATTGCGGCGCCAGGATCCGTTCGCCACCATTTGTGGCCGTGTTCGTCCGCCGCCACATCGCCGGGGTTCGTTGAAAGGACACGAACGCGCGAATAAAACTAAGCGGGATGGGGGTCGGGGGACACTGATGACTAGAGGCTGAGTTCAAACTTAAAGCGGTGAAAACTCAAGAGAACGGCAGACCAAAGCTCCCTCGTATTCAGCGTATGTATTCGACTAATACTAACGAAAATCTGTCTCTAACTCGACCATGCAAAGCAGGAACGAGACTTGAAGCTTACCTGGCTCGGGAGCGTCGCCGAGTCCGGTCCTCCGGTATTGAGGCCACCATGCAAGGATCCGACGTCGCGCCATCATCTTTACTCACGTTGGCATGGATACGAGCTGCCGCCATGACTGGATCGTTCCCGCTTCGGCACGCCGGTCACCGTGGTCATTCCTATCACTCGTCACCGGTGAAACGCATGCAAGGGCGGCTTCCGTGTTCGTCGTCTCACGACACCTGCTGCTGGTCGCATCTCCCTATGGTGGGGATGGTTGGACTAAACGGCGACGGCTTGGGTTGTCGTAGCTGGCGGGCACAGCGGTGTAGGAGCTTTGAAGGAGACGTCCAGTCAACGAACTTAGGGACAGAACAGATTGGACTAAAGCTCGGGAGAGGCCTGAAAGGTCATCGGAATAGTGTGTCGTGATACAAGGTTGTGGTGATGATATCGATTTGTATCAACGATGCTGGCGGTTAGTATGTGTGGAAGAAATCATGGTCTCGTGGTCTCCTCTCTCTCCTTTGCGGCACCCAACGGACGAAATGGCGGCTTCGAGCAGCAGAACAGCGACGAGCTGACGTCGAGGTAGCAAAAGAGACGCCGGGAAGGGTAGCTAGCTTTGAGTGACAATGGATGGAGCACGGGATCTCGGGACAACGATCTCGATATCTACGGCATGGAGGTGCCGAGACGACCATCAGATGCATCAGGTTGGCATGTCAGGGACCAATCAGCAGCGTTTGAGGCGGAAAAGAAGCTATGGGCCACCGGGTGGACATCGGGGAGGTCTCAGAATAGCAGCCGAGCGGCGGCTGGAAGGGATGAAGGGCGTTGGACAAGGCTGAGCAGAGGCTTCGGTTTCCCAGGACCACAATCCTCTAGACTTGTCATGGCTGCAGATGGCTTTGGATGGGCTGAAGGAACAGGTCAAAGCCAAACAAGAGCTAGAAAAACATCAGATGGCGCCGGGTCCATGAATAGATGAGCGTCGTGTCTGATCACGGGGAGCGGGTGCCAGGGCATTCCAGGTCATGAACAGGAGCTATGGTCCTTGGCATCGAGATGATGGGCAGCGACTCCGAAGATGCCTTCTAGCTCGTCCCCGCTGACTTCTTCCGCATCTCGTCTATGATGAAGAGCAGGCAGGCGCTCGACAGAGGGACGGGGGCCGAGGAGCTGAAGACACAGTCAAATGAACGAGCAGAGGAAGAGACGGGAATACGTCGGACGTAAAGTCTAGACGATGGTTCAGCGACGGAACGACAACTAGATGGTGATGGTAGTAGCAGCCGTGTTTTTGTTTTTTTTTTAGCTCCCCCCAAAACCTCATGCTTTATCCCTCGTGCGGATGAAAATTCGAATCTTCCCAACCACTCTAGCTTTCCCTTCCCCCTTTTTTTATAATCCCACTCTCCTTTGTCCCTTCCAATGTCCTCTCTTTTGAAAACAATGCGCCGCTCCCTTCCTTTTGGCGATATTATATCCCATTTGGCCTTAGGGATCCAGCTTCCCTTATTTGGATTTGACCGCCGCTCTTCGGTGAATGAACCGTTCGACGTTTTCTTTTTAATTAGGTCAAGCATTAGCAACAACTAAAAGGGACGCTAGAATGGTACGTCAAGGCTCAAAGATGAAAAACCTTCAAACTAAAAGACTCAAACGATTTTTTTATGCCCGGTTCGGGTTTATGTTTGTGAAGGAACATAGTGACCCGAGCCGAATTTTCAAGATTTAAAGTGACGCACTTGAAAAGGAAATTAAAACAAAATTATCGAATTTTTTTTGGGTATTTTTCTGACCACGAATGGTATTTTTTCTGATTTTTTGGGTATTTTATAATTAAATAAACTCGAAAAATATTAAAAATACCGAAAAATATTTTTTGTTCAAAATTGGTTCCTAAGGCTAAACCAAGGCTTCCAAAGTTGATTTTGTGATTTTATGACCTTTTTTGATATTTTTAATTAATTTTAAAGAATAAAAATCACAATAATAAATGGTAAAAAAAATCAGGTGTCAACAGCTGCCCCTCTTTGAGAGGAATCTCGTTAGAGGTTTCTCTCAAAGATAAGGTGGCACCTGATTCCTAACTGACTCAACTGGGAAAATGAGAGAAGAAATGCTATGACATCGGATCTTTAAGCCTTTTGATAAAAGTTCAAATTAATCCCTGGTTTACTCTAACAATTTGAACCTGGGCCGGAGTGAGAGAGGCTTACCTGAAGCTCACCGGTCGGATGCTGCCGATTGCGACAACTTCCGAGAAGATACCTAGGACTCGTCACAGAAAATCCTAGGGAGATTAAGCTCTAACCTGTATGGTAGATCATACCATTATGGGATTCCTAACTGGTATGAACCTAAGGAAGGCGCACCCCACACTTTGGGATTTGCCAAGGATTTTGATCCGTATGGTGGATCCGACCTTTGTGTTGATCCTTATGGTGGTATTTACCAATGAGTTGACCCTTATGGCGGTTTCTACCCTTGAGTTGACCCTTCAGGCGGTATCTACCTTGATTTGACCCTTTAGGCGGTTTCTACCTTTGTTTTGACCCTTTAGGCGGTTTCTACCTTTGATTTGCTTTGAAAAGGGGTCTCATGACAAGGGTTCTCCACGTCCGATGAGACTGCCTGGTTTTTGAAAAGGGGTCTCATGACGAGGGTTCTCCACGTCCGATGAGACTGTTTGATTTTTGAAAATAGGTCCTGGGACGAGGGTTCTCCACGTCTGATAGGACTTTTTCTTTTAAAAGGGTTTTTTTTTCTTTTTTTTTTCAGAGATCCCGAAGTTTGTCGGGAATTCAGTTTTTGAAGTAGTGAAAGATTTTATCTTGACAAAGCTTCACTTGAGTCTGTTGAGGCGACATTCTGGGAGCTGGGTTCTCTAGGTATCCTGCAGAAGTTTGAGCCTGAAAGATTCTTCTTCACCAAGAAAACGTTAGTAATCTTTGGGAAGACCACGGCTGTCCATTTGACAAAACCGTATGATTTAAGTTTTAATCATGAAATGTGCATTTTGACGCTGGAGGTTATCCAAAGCATTCTTGCAACAAGCAGATGTGATCACAAATTACTTGCATGGAAAATCTGGATCAAAAGTTTGAAAATTCCAAAACGAGTCTGTTCAAAACATCAATTGGAATATTTCTCGACAAGAAGGTCTTCTCACCTGTTTTGCGATAGTGGTTTTTTATAGGGGATGCACTCAATTCCCTACTAACCTGTGCCTAGGTTTTAGGCTCATTCGCAGCGCATACATTTTGATCGGTCGGGAGGTCTTCCACGGGACCGTAATGTTGGGCTTGGATATTGGTTTTCAAGGGGGACCCGCTTTGGAGTCGAGGCTATTGAATGAAAATCTTCGCCATCTGCTCCGGGTTTACAAGTCAAGAACCCTGCAAAATGAGAAAGAAATAGTCTTGCTCGTACTTCTTCGAGCTAAGCTATATGTTAACCCAAGTGTCTTAGTCAGAGAAGACTGTTTCGGGGTTGTAACATTGGTAGGATTGGGGACCGAAAAAAGCTTGTTTTTGGCCCAGAATTCATGAGGGGTTTGACATTGGTGATCATTGCAAAGTTGTCACATGTCTTTTCCATTTTGCATCTTCAATTTTTGAGGCATGCAACCGCTTTTGACAACTCTGTCTGCGTCTTCCACGCCTGACATCATTTGGAGGAGTAGTCTTTTTGATCTGACTCCATTAGGGATTTCCTCTTTTCCCATCCAGCTTCATTGTGGATTAATCAAACAACTTACACGAGCATCGGCCTTGCTTTTACCAGGCACTTTGCTTTTTCTCGATGCCGTGGATTTTCTTATTTTTGAAATCCCACTTTTCTCATCTTCATGGGATCGTGTTAGACATATGTCTGAAAGTCAAAACATCTTTAAATAACAGCCCGGGAATCTTCCTCGTAATCCCTGAGTCTTGAACTCTTCCATTTTTGAAGTGGTGGTGCATCCGTCTTGGAATGATCACCAATGGGTTCATGAAATGAATTTGCAGGCTCAAGTTGGCTGTGCAAAGGATTCAGTGTGTGGGATAGAGAAATGAATGCTTCTCGTCATCCTATGGCACTTGGATTACCATATAAACAACACACAAAGATTAATGTTAGTCCGAGCAAGAAAATTTCTAACCATTTTCTCCTGATGCTGCTGGACTCACCTCCATTTTGCCCCGATGTGGGGTGGTTCTTGACAGGGTTAAGAATGAAAACCGCCGTTCAAAGGGGTTATCAATGGTCACCTGTAGTGTTTGGGGGATATGAAACGAATGCCTCCGTCGTCCCAACCCATGTAATCGCTGCGAATGGTCCCTACCTCCGTAGGTCCAGATTTTACTATTTGATTCGCTCCACTATCTCTCAAGTGTATGTAGGATGTGTTTGGATTTGAGTTTGCCTCTCTTTTGAGGAAACATCCTTTTGAAAGTTTTGAACAACTTTTGATTGGAAAAATCTCTTTCGTTTTCCCAAAAATTTTACCCGTCAAGGGGATTTTATGGTGCACAATGCATGTTCATACAACCTCATGTTTCAAAACATGAATGCCAATGAAGTTAGAATTCCATGTCTTTTCTAGACATTAGATTTTGAAAGCTTTTTTTTTTTTTCTCTCTGTGTTTTTGGTTTAACATCTTCAATGGATTGGGGGAAAGGGATACCTACCTGTCCACCGTGGCTGGAGATCCCTGAAAATGTAAAAGAAGCATATCATTGTATGTTCACGAATTTTTTTGAAAATTGAAACGATACATCCTACCCTCATGTACCCTAACAGGTAGTATGTGGGATGTAAAAACTCATTCGTCTCCAAGGCGATTCCCCTCTATCAAATCCGCCTATCCATGCTCGGAGTGTTTGTAACATCAATGGTTCATCTGCCCCCAGCTGGGCAGCGTCTGTTCTGCTATTTGAACGCATGACTCATTGAGTGATTTATCCATGTTCATCATCAAATAGGTGGCTTCGCGGCCAAACGTATTTCGTGTTGAAGGGGTAGATCCCATTATGCTCAGCGGGTGATAATTATGGTTCATGGAACTTGCTCCACGGATTAAGTGATTAATCCACGGCCTTCGGCTTGAAGATGCTCAAAGGGTGATGTTGACACTCATGCGCAATTAGTTCTAGATATTAATGAAAGATGTTCCCGTGGGAACCTTACAGTGCGATCAACAACATAGGCAATAGGAGTATTCCACCCCTTTTCTCGAAGCATTTTTCATCGAGTAGCCATGCCTTGCATCAGACGTTTGATCACCGGCCTCGCGTCACCACTGCGATGGTCCTCCGGTTCCAAATTGATCGAGCCAAAGATTGAACTCATCACCAAGGAAATTGCTCGAGTCTTCGAGCCATTGATGTTCAAGTTGGGTATCAACGATTGTTGGGGGCAGATTTCTTTCATTGCCTTCGTTGTGAAGGACTGGAGTCTTTGAGCTGGAACTTTCATCATTGCCCTGTTGGGGTTGAGACATACATCCCTGAAGAGTATTGATCCAAGTGTCCAACTCCTCATCAAGGAAATCACCTGTTCTTTCTAGCCCTTGGTGCCCAGATTGGGTGTCGTCGACTGCATGTGAGGGATTCCTCTCTTTGTTCTCGCCGTGAGCAATTTGATCCCTCGAATTGGGACTTCCTCCGATGACCGGCAGGTTTATATGTGCACTCTCTACCAATGCCAGATCCGCTTCAGGGACAGCATTAATGACTGATTCGCGCTCAAACTGAGGAATCTCTATGTGCTGGAACTGTGGCATACACTCTTGAGGAGTATTGAGATAGCTCAGCGGAGCATTCTGATTTGGGTTAGAGGAGTCGCTGAAACGACTGCTAGTCCCGTCATTGCTGAGACACGGTTGGGTGCTCTTGGCTCTCCAATCATCATGGTTGTAGCTCTGCCCAGCACTTGAGCTCCAATTGGCTTTATGATGGTTTAACGCTATCCTCCCATCCCTTAGCAATCTCCTATAGTACTTGAGGTGAGACTCGACGTTAATTCTAGAGAGCCCCGGCACATTCATAATCTCGAGTATGCGTAGTGGGCTAGCCGAATCAACTCCCAGCTCTCGAATTGCATCAACAAATTTGGTGTGAAGTTCATAGGTC
Organism: Rhodomyrtus psidioides; assembly: GCA_021437785.1. Taxonomy (NCBI): domain Eukaryota; kingdom Viridiplantae; phylum Streptophyta; class Magnoliopsida; order Myrtales; family Myrtaceae; genus Rhodomyrtus; species Rhodomyrtus psidioides. Next base: position 10,494,998 of record JAILYB010000003.1, on the reverse strand, counting down.
CAGTAAAACCTTGTTCTCTTATCACCCAAAATATCGTCAATACTTCGGTAGCTATTCTCTACGGGATCTAGTCGTTTCAAAAGTTGTCCAGGGAGGGACTCACCGACTTTGGATTGGCTGGCTGCGACAGCGAGTTCGTCATTGAGAGAACTCCCCCTGTGATGATTCATATCCCATTTCTCAGAGGATGTTGGTGTTGATCCTATGGTGTTGACTTGCTCATGCAGATCTCCGGCGATATCTGGCTGTGTCGGAAAATGCTGTGGAGAATACGGTAACAGCTGAGCGTTATTCGTCAACAGGGACGGTTCATCGAGGAACACCTCGCCGAGGACAACAGGATTACCACAATTAAGGCAGGTGGCCTTGGTCAGAGCTTCCTTATATCTCGCGCTTTCAGCTTGAAGCTTCTCATTCTCCTCCTTCAGGACCAGTAACTCATGGTCTGCGTATTGCTGTTTCACCCGGGTTCGTTTGTTGGCGAACCAAAACTTGACCTTCGAAAGCTCCAATCCTATTTTTCGGCTCAACTCCATTTTCTGTTGTCTGCTTGGAGTGGGGCATTCATTGAAGAAAGCTTCGAGCTCTCGGATTTGGCCTGGAGTGTGGCGTTGTAGTTGCTTCCTTTTCCGACTCCGGTCATCATTGTATATTCCTTCTTCGTAGCTGAAACCTACAATTTCATCGCTGGAGGAGTCAGTCTCCACGGCCTTCGGGCAGGATTCAGCTCCAGGATCCTCAAAGTCTCCCAGTAGTTCGTGCTCAGAAATGTCCAGGTCGGGCGTTTCTAGCAGATGGGAATAGCTTTTAAACATGATGGATCGAAGTATCTCGGGCTGATCTAGTTCACTCAGCTTTCTCTATTCGCTCTTACGTGTTTGCTCACTCTAGAAATTTTCTCAAGTGATTGTGCGTGTCCTAGAACCATCCTTCAGGCTGCATATGAAGACCAGCAAGCAAGCGCTCCTCCCGAGACCCTGTAATTACTCATCGTCTGTATTCCCCTTTCTTTTTCCTCGTGATAGGATCACAAACTCTTTTGCATTGATTCAGTTTCATCGAGTATTGCGCTCGTCCCCTAGTTCAGTCTTCAAAGTGGCGGGTCTACAATCTTTCGGCGCCTTTTATGATTCGCTAGGCCCGAGAACGTGGGGAGCAGCGGTGGGCCCGCAATTAATGACTCCGTTTAATTCATTTAGCTCCATGGGAATTAACGCTATGATCTTCTCTCAACCCCTTTTCATCGTTCAAACGAAAGTGGCATTTTCCCTATGCATGCTGTTACTCTTCATTTCAGCATCCCGGGCGCTTGGTGAGGAATGAGTTCGTGGCCACTCAAAATTTTAAAGACCGTCCTTGGTTTCAGACTTAATCTAACAAGGGATCATCACAACTGAGCATGACGATGTTCGTCGATAGCGTTGGTTTTAATATAGAATTAACTATAGTCATTAAAGAAAAATGTTCCCGTAGGAACTTTACAATGGATAAAATGAGTGATCTACTCGTGAACATGTTCTTCTTTCTATGGGTGTTCGTGGTGACCGACCCATCGTGCCCCGAGTCAAGTGCTAGATCATGGCTGTCCAAGCATGCCAGCTTCCCACTGATTGAACAAGGCATCGAGCCCCTCATCAAAGAAATCGTCTGTCGTGGGTTGACCAGCGGCAGGCAGAGCACCAGCCGACTGCTGCTCGAATGGAGGAGTGCGCACTCGCTGTACTTGTGACACGCGCTCTTGAGAAGTGTTGAAATGGCCCGGGAGGACATTCTGATCAGCTTTCAGTTTGCCGGTGGTCGGGTTGCTAGCTTGATTGATGCTTAGATTTGGCCGGGTATCTCTTGATGCCTGAGCATTACAATGGCGGTCGCCCCTAGCTTTTGAGCTCGAGACGGATTCCTCCCGGTTTAGCTCCGCTCGACGTTGTCTTAATAGCTTTCTGTAGGCAGCAAGGTGATTCCTGACCAGTTCCTTACTAAGCCCCGGTACATTCATGGCCTTAAATATGCGCGTCGGAGTTGCTGAGTCGATCCCCATTTGGTGAACCACATCTAGGAATCTGGAATGCAGTTCAGGGGGCCAAGCGAACCTCCTCTTATCGTGGCCCAAAATTGCATCGATGGCTTGACGACTGATTAACTCATCTCCAGCAGGACCCGACCCTATCGAAAATTGTTGTGCATGAGGCTGATATGCTTTGAGCTGGTCGGCGGTAACATCCAGCTCCTTGAAACTGTAACTCCAATCAAAGCGATGCAAATCCCATCCCCCAGGAGGCATTTGTATCATCTTCGTAGGATCATCCTGCTCATGCGTGACTCCGGCAAAATCTGGTTGAGCAGGAGATGCCCCGAGGGAGTAGGGTGGTAATTGAACGTCTTCAATCATCACGTGAGGCTTATCGGGGAATATCTTACCGAGGGCGACGAGGTTATCGCAATGAGGGCAAACGGTGATATTGAGAGCTTTTTCATACCTCATGTTTTCTGTTCGCAGCTTTTGATTTTCTTCCTTTAAAATCTCGACCACCTGACGTTTGCGTTGAGCCCTCGATTTGGATCTCCTATTTTGAAACCAAAACTGGATCCTCGACTGATTAATCCCCAACTCCCGGCTCAATTCAATTCTCCACTTCTTTTTCATGTAATGGCTTTTACTGAAAAGGGTTTCCAGCATTTGGGTTTCCTCCTGAGAGTATTGGTGAGGACGTCTTCTTTTCCCGAGTTGAGCATTGTGGATGTCGTTGTCGTCGTCGCCGTGATCTTGATTTCCGTTGCCAGAAGTGTTGGGCTCCATGGTTTTGGCGTTAGACTTGACCCTGGAATCTTCGAGATCCCTCTGTGGTTCAATTTCTGAGATTTTTGAGTCAGTCGCCTCTAGCAGCTGACAGTAACCTCTTAAATATGTTGGATTGAGAAATGTTTGATTGGTTCTTGCCCACTCAGAGTTCTCCACTCTCTCCTGTATGCTCACTCCCTATAAAGTTTTCTTCAAGTGACTTTGCATGTTCAGGAGACGCTCTTCAAGCATCATTAGGCAAACGTTCCCCCTCAAGACCTTGAATTTCTCGCTTAGCTTTTCAACGTGATGGGACTGCCAAACCCTGTTAGGGCTCTCTTCGATAGTTGCGTTTTCCTCCCACCTAACTCTAATAATGGTGATCCCGACAAATCTTTTACATCTTTTAATTGATGAGCCGGAAATCGCGGACCTAAACGAATTCAATGGTTCTCGTGAGGGGACCTCCTGCTTTACCCCCTAACTAGGCTCCACCAGCATTATTACTGAGACCCTTCATCATCCTTGAGTTGCTATAAAATGAGGGATTAACGTATGGCAGATTAGCGTTCTCGCATAATCAGCTTCTTCCTTCTAATCTCTCTATTAGCCTCGTCTTATTCTCAAGCCAACCCAACGCAAATGGCCTCTTCTCCCGTGCGCACTTTTTCGACTGATGTCTTGGCCCAGTGGGAAAAGCTTTATAACCTATTGGGTCGCGGTTACGCGCACATAACCGATCATTCTGCAACCGCGGATGAAATCCGTGTCCTGCTCGAGGACTTAGATACCACTTCCCTCGAAGGTACTACGCTGGGGAGGGAATATAGAACTTTCCCGACCCTCTTTGCACACTCCTTAGAGGCCTACCGTGTTGCTGATCGGGAGGTTCTCGTGGCTCGCGTCTTGCGGGCTCGTTACCAGGATCGGTCTGATCATTTGGTGCTGACCAACTATCTGGCCGATAGTCACAAAAAGGCCGTCGAGTTTGCCAATGAGAGGGTCGCGACGTTGCTTCGCGAGAGGAGAAAACTGGTGGATCAATTGGCCCTATCCCTGACCGCTGGCGAGCACGACCGCCACAATGTCCTATTGAGGCTGCAAAGCGACTGGCAGGAAGAACGGCTCGACAAAATAACCGCAGACATAGCTCACGGGAATGGATTAGTTCGGGACTTGGAAATAATCACTGAAGAACACGAGGTCAAGGTCACTGAGGTTAAGGGAGAATGCAGAACCCTTTTCCTCAAGTTCGCGGACCAGGACATGCGAAGTCGTGAGTACGGGCAGAGCATTAACAACATGGAGGGTCAGTTGGGCTCCTTTGTGTCGTTAATTAGGGCTCACTTTGGCTTTACTTTTCCACCCCGAATTGTATGACCTGCTTCTGAAAACCCTCCGCTGAGCAAAATAAATGAAAGTTCTCGTGTGTGTTTTAACTTCTGCATGGTTCCTTTCTTCAAGCGTTCGAACATCTTCAACTTAGGTGAGCCGAACCGTAATATCAATAAGTCGAGCAAATATGGATTTTATAACTCGCTCATGATCAGATGAAAGAATAGCCTCAGACTTATCCAGGAAAAGATTTCTCTCTGTTACCTATTTTTTACCTGCAAATGAAAAGACAGAATCAGAAGGAATAATTTGAAAAAGAAAGCAAAAACCCCTTTCAATCTTATGCTTACCCATGATTAATAAGGACAAGAACTTTTACAAGGGTTTTAATCTTGCGCGAAAAGTTTTTTATCAATATTCTTCGAAAGAAAGCATACTATTGAAAGGAATGTAATTCACAATAATTGCTTTTGATCAATTTCGAGAGGAGCGAATTACTCAAAAGTACGAGGCATAATAACGTGTTTTAAATTTAATTGAAGATACGACATCCAAATCAAGGCCGTTTTGTTAAGAACGAGAGTAATTTGGACATCTATCTCGTCATTAAATTCAAAACAACGCCGATATTCTCGGTCAATTATCATGGATTACCAGCGGCGCACAATCATGCATGAACCAATTCAAGTGTATAATTCCTTCTAGCGAAATTGGGGTTGGATTACCCTATACGACCAAAAAGGTCATGCAAGATTTCCAATTTTGATTTCCTCTAAAGGAATTATAAACTTGACTTGGGAGTATTCGGATGATTAGAGAAAATGCCACTATCACATTCTCATGTCCTGTCAAAAGAAATACAACCAAGTTCCATCTAAATGTATACACCAATAGATCCCTAATACAATCACTCTAAGGAGTGAGAAAGAGAAAGCCTCGATAAAAATAAACCCTATACAAGAGGACTAGTAATGGAAAATGAAACAAAGGAATGTGATCCTAACGTTTAAGGATGCCCCAAGTTCGATCTGTGACTTCCGGATCACTTGCCCCAACTCGTCATCTTCATCGGACGATATCTCAATAATGTCCATAGTAGGCTCCTTTGTTGCTCACTCGGTGCTTGTCATGGGATATCATCCTCTTCGTCTTCTATCAAGGACGTTTGGGAAAAACACACACATCTATCCTTGAAATGGCATTTAATCTAATCACCAGAATGCAATGAATGAAATGCCTATATTTATATGAACTGTAATAGATTCGAGGGATAGAGAGTCTTACCAACCAAACTCGTCGGCTTATGTGCGGTTTTAGGTGTACCAACCGCCCAAAGACATGCGCATGAGACAAGTGATGGTGAACTTCTAAAAATCAGAGGGTTTGGCACCTAAGGTTAAGGTTCCCACTTCGAGTTCTAGAAAGAGCCGATTCCATTGCACAGCTATCGTTGCATTGGGACTCGATCCATAGTTCGAAGTGAGCGGAATTGAAAAGTGGATTACCCCGTGTTTTTCCTCACGGAGATTCCATTTTCAATTCCTTCTATTGTGTTCATAAAGGCGGCGCCCGGGGTTTTAGGCGCGGTTGTGTGTGTCCACGTGTCGTGATCCTCACAATGCAAGTCACGCACAACAGTTTATCAATCAGCACTTCAAGTCATCCACACAACATACATTCCTACGCCCAACCTGCATAAGACAATGTTAATCACAGACTACGCCCCTTATTTCTCCAATCTGCAAAAACATATAACACATACCATAAGCGGACTTACCTCACCTTCAAGAGCGCCTGCAGGGTTAGAAAAATCACTCAGCGTTTTAATTACGGCCTAAGTCCACTTGAGGTCTAGAACCATAGGTTCTAGAACAAACGTCCCCAGTGGAGTCGCCAGCTGTCGCGACCCGTCCGAAAGCGGACGCGGCTAATGGATTACCGATCGCGGGCCTTCCCTCGCACAAGGGTGCGGATCGCGGGCTTTGGATCGATGCGGGCCCTCCCAGGCCCATACCAAATCGCGGCGGGAGTATTTTTCAAAGGGATTCGACGATAACAGTCGATCGCTTTCGACCTTAGTGTGGTCGTGGTGGCATGTGCAACTTGTGCATGCATTTGGAGTCGCCACCGGTCTTTCTTGGAGGGTAGACCGGAAACCTTACTGATCGATTGTGAGAGATCGATCAGTTCTACGGAACCAGAGATTTTTGGTTCGGGGACTTGGTTACGCTGGTGTCGTTACCAACGCCCTTTCGGTACCTAACGCGAGTGATTTTCCTAACTAAGAGTTCATGCAGACGCAATTTTGGGTGAGGTAGGCTTGATTCAGGGTTCCATGCAGATTGGAAGACTAATCCTATCAATCACAATCCATTTTAATGAAAGCGCAATCGACTGCATAAATGAATCATGTCAATGCATATCAATTCACATCAAATGGTCTCCTAGTATAGCCACAAGGGCTTAGGGAAGGTGTGATTTCGGTCAGGAGGTAAAATGGGAAGATTTGGAGGCGATTAGCCCGAAGGGCAAAATCGTCAATTTTTGGGAGATTTGGATATCGAATTACCCAAAATATTCCATGGCCAGTTGATCGTGGCCATTTCCCATTTTTGAGAATTTTTTTGGGATTTCTTGATTTTTCTTCAATTTTCGGAAGACGATTCGCACGAAGGGCGAAATCGTCATTTCTTAAGAAGGGTCGGGGTTCAAAACGCCCGGGATGAGCCTTGGCCAGTTGATTGTGGCCATTTCCTATTTTTAGGGATTTTCCTGGATTTTCCGAATTTTTTGAATTTTTTATGATTTTCTATTTTTTATTGAATTTTGAATCTTTTATTATTTAATTAAAACTGGGCCCGGGTCAGGTTCTCGGGCCTGAACCTCCTTTCCTCATCCGAATTGGGCTTCAAATGTCCTGGCCCAACCACCTACGCTCAAAGTACAAAAAGCCCGGCAACTCCTCTTCCAACCTAATACGGGCCCGGCTTTTATTAGAAATAGAATAGGGCCCAGCTGACCAGACTCAGCCCCCCCACACGCCTAGCCCAAAACGTGGTGCAGAACAGCCCAACATGATACTGTTCAATCGTCTTCTTCTTCGTGCGACGTCTTCTCAGAGGAAAGCTCAAGTCTGCTTCGGCTTGTGTCGCCGGCGTCCCTTACTCCCGATCGTCGTCGGCCTCCCAACTGACCCATCGCCTGATCACTCCAACGTCGGGTCATGCTCCAACGGCCTTTCGTCACCAGCGTTGGGTTTGAGCTCGTATGCCGCATCATCGCTGGTTCGGCTCATCCTGCCACCGCCAGGTTCAGCTCGACGAGATATGCCGAGTCTGCTCATCATTTGCCGAGGTATCGACAAGACTGACAGCCTTCTCATACAGCCTTCTCCTGCCTCGTCGTTGGGGCGCCAGGATCCGTTCGCCACCATTTGTGGCCGTGTTCGTCCGCCGCCACATCGCCGGGGTTCGTTGAAAGGACACGAACGCGCGAATAAAACTAAGCGGGATGGGGGTCGGGGGACACTGATGACTAGAGGCTGAGTTCAAACTTAAAGCGGTGAAAACTCAAGAGAACGGCAGACCAAAGCTCCCTCGTATTCAGCGTATGTATTCGACTAATACTAACGAAAATCTGTCTCTAACTCGACCATGCAAAGCAGGAACGAGACTTGAAGCTTACCTGGCTCGGGAGCGTCGCCGAGTCCGGTCCTCCGGTATTGAGGCCACCATGCAAGGATCCGACGTCGCGCCATCATCTTTACTCACGTTGGCATGGATACGAGCTGCCGCCATGACTGGATCGTTCCCGCTTCGGCACGCCGGTCACCGTGGTCATTCCTATCACTCGTCACCGGTGAAACGCATGCAAGGGCAGCTTCCGTGTTCGTCGTCTCACGACACCTGCTGCTGGTCGCATCTCCCTATGGTGGGGATGGTTGGACTAAACGGCGACGGCTTGGGTTGTCGTAGCTGGCGGGCACAGCGGTGTAGGAGCTTTGAAGGAGACGTCCAGTCAACGAACTTAGGGACAGAACAGATTGGACTAAAGCTCGGGAGAGGCCTGAAAGGTCATCGGAATAGTGTGTCGTGATACAAGGTTGTGGTGATGATATCGATTTGTATCAACGATGCTGGCGGTTAGTATGGGTGGAAGAAATCATGGTCTCGTGGTCTCCTCTCTCTCCTTTGCGGCACCCAACGGACGAAATGGCGGCTTCGAGCAGCAGAACAGCGACGAGCTGACGTCGAGGTAGCAAAAGAGACGCCGGGAAGGGTAGCTAGCTTTGAGTGACAATGGATGGAGCACGGGAGCTCGGGACAGCGATCTCGATATCTACGGCATGGAGGTGCCGAGACGACCATCAGATGCATCAGGTTGGCATGTCAGGGACCAATCAGCAGCGTTTGAGGCGGAAAAGAAGCTATGGGCCACCGGGTGGACATCGGGGAGGTCTCAGAATAGCAGCCGAGCGGCGGCTGGAAGGGATGAAGGGCGTTGGACAAGGCTGAGCAGAGGCTTCGGTTTCCCAGGACCACAATCCTCTAGACTTGTCATGGCTGCAGATGGCTTTGGATGGGCTGAAGGAACAGGTCAAAGCCAAACAAGAGCTAGAAAAACATCAGATGGCGCCGGGTCCATGAATAGATGAGCGTCGTGTCTGATCACGGGGAGCGGGTGCCAGGGCATTCCAGGTCATGAACAGGAGCTATGGTCCTTGGCATCGAGATGATGGGCAGCGACTCCGAAGATGCCTTCTAGCTCGTCCCCGCTGACTTCTTCCGCATCTCGTCTATGATGAAGAGCAGGCAGGCGCTCGACAGAGGGACGGGGCCCGAGGAGCTGAAGACACAGTCAAATGAACGAGCAGAGGAAGAGACGGGAATACGTCGGACGTAAAGTCTAGACGATGGTTCAGCGACGGAACGACAACTAGATGGTGATGGTAGTAGCAGCCGTGTTTTTGTTTTTTTTTTTAGCTCCCCCCAAAACCTCATGCTTTATCCCTCGTGCGGATGAAAATTCGAATCTTCCCAACCACTCTAGCTTTCCCTTCCCCCTTTTTTTATAATCCCACTCTCCTTTGTCCCTTCCAATGTCCTCTCTTTTGAAAACAATGCGCCGCTCCCTTCCTTTTGGCGATATTATATCCCATTTGGCCTTAGGGATCCAGCTTCCCTTATTTGGATTTGACCGCCGCTCTTCGGTGAATGAACCGTTCGACGTTTTCTTTTTAATTAGGTCAAGCATTAGCAACAACTAAAAGGGACGCTAGAATGGTACGTCAAGGCTCAAAGATGAAAAACCTTCAAACTAAAAGACTCAAACGATTTTTTTATGCCCGGTTCGGGTTTATGTTTGTGAAGGAACATAGTGACCCGAGCCGAATTTTCAAGATTTAAAGTGACGCACTTGAAAAGGAAATTAAAACAAAATTATCGAATTTTTTTTGGGTATTTTTCTGACCACGAATGGTATTTTTTCTGATTTTTTGGGTATTTTATAATTAAATAAACTCGAAAAATATTAAAAATACCGAAAAATATTTTTTGTTCAAAATTGGTTCCTAAGGCTAAACCAAGGCTTCCAAAGTTGATTTTGTGATTTTATGACCTTTTTTGATATTTTTAATTAATTTTAAAGAATAAAAATCACAATAATAAATGGTAAAAAAAATCAGGTGTCAACAATCTCCTTTGGGGCAAATCCTCGAGAATGATTCATCGCCAACCAAACGGAGGAATCGTGGCCACAATATAGATGGCCAATTTCTGCAAGCCGCGCGTTTGTATTCAAATGAAAACACCAAGCAAGAACAAGGCGGTATCGTTCCAATTTGTCTTGAATTTTGGAACGCAAACTAACACTTATTGTTTGTTTTTGACAGGGGCTCGCCATCAAGGCAAAGCGGGTTTTCCCATCCCATGTATTACCCGTTGGAATACATGACCAAGGGTAAATTGTATTGTTCTAATTTTTTGAAAAATTCGTGAACGTACAATAACATGTTTCTTCCGCATTTTCAAGGATCTCCAGCCGCGGAGGACAGGTAAATATCCCTTTCCTCAACCCATTGAAGATGTTGAATAAAAAATAGAGAAAGAAAAGAAAAGCTTTCAGAATCTGATGTCTAGAAAAGACATAGAATTCAAATTTTATTGGCATTCATGTTTTGAAACAGGAGGTTGTCTGAACATGAATAAGAGCGTGCATGGTGCATCATAAAATCCCCTTGATGGGTAAAATTTTTGGAGAAAAAAAAGAGATTTTTCCAATTAAAAGTTGTTCAAAACTTTCAAAAGGACGTTTCCTCAAAAGACGAGAGGCAAAGCCTAAATCCAAACACGTCCTATACACACTTGAGAGAGAAGTGGAGCGGATCAGATAGTGAAATCTGGACCTACGGAAGTAGGGATTGTTCGCAGCAATTACATGGATTGGGATGACGGTGGCATTTGTTTCATATCCCCAAATACTACAGGTGACCATTGATAACCCCTTCGAACGGCGGTTTTCATTCTTAACCTTGTCAAGAACCACCCCACATTGGGGCAAAATGTAGGTGAGTCCAGCAACATCAGGAGAAAATGGTTAGAAATTTTCTTGCTCGGACTAACATCAATCTTTGTGTATTGTTTATATGGTAATCCAAGTGCCATAGGATGACGAGAAGCATTCATTTCTCTATTCCACACACCATATCCTTTGCACAGCCAAGTTGGGCCTGCCAAATTATTTCATAAACCCGTTGGTGATCATTGCACATTCCAAGACGGATGCAGCATCACTTCAGAAACGGAGGAGTTCGAGACTTAGGGATTACAAAGAAATTCCTAGGCTAATGCTTAAAGCGTGTTTAGACATTCGATCATATGTCTAACATGATCTACCGAAGATGAGAAAAGCGGGATTTCAAAAGGAAAATGAAGACGAAGAAAATCCCCAGCATCAAGAAAAAGCAAAGTGCCTGGTAAAAGCAAGGCCGATGCTCGTGTAAGTTGTCTGATTGATCCCCAATGAAGCCTGGATGGGCAAAAAAAGAGGAAATCCCTGAAGGAGCCAAATCCAAAAGGGTTGCTCCACAAATGGTGCCGAGCGCAGAACAAAGACATAGAGAGAGTCGGTCTCTGAACGCAACAGGAGACGTTCTCTAAAGGATTTGTGTACACCTCAAAAGCGGGCGCAAACCTCAAAGAATGAAGATGCAGAAAGGTAAGGACAGGTGGCAGATTTGCAATGATCACCAATGTCAAACCCCTCATGAATTCTGAGCCAAAAATAAGTCTTTTTCGGTCCCCAATCCTACCAACATCGTGACTTTGAAACAGTCTTCTCTGACTAAGACACTTGGGTTAACATATAGCTTAGCTCGAAGAGGTACGAGCAAGATTATTTCTTTCTCATTTTGCAGGGTTCTTGACTTGTAAACCCGGAGCAGATGGTGAGAACATTCATTCAATGGCCTCGACTCCAAAGCGGGTCCCCCTTGAGAACCATTATCCAAGCCCAACATTACGGTCCCGTGGAAGACCTCCCGATCGATCGAAATGTATGCGCTGCGAATGATCCTAAAACCTAGGCACAGGTTAGTAGGAAGTTGAGCGCATTCCTTACAAAAGACCATTATCACAGAGCGGTGAGGAGCCCTCTTGGATGAGAAATTCTCCAATAGATGTTTTGAACAAACACTTTTTGGAAATTTCAAATTGTTTGATCCAGATTTTCCGTGCAAGGGATTTGTGATCACATTTGCATGTTGCAAGAATGCTTTGGATAACCTCCAGCATCAAAATGCACATTTCACGATTAAAACTTAAGTCATACGGTTTTTGTCAAATGGACAACCGTGGTCTTCCCAAAGATTACTAACGTTTTCTTGGTGAAGAAAATTTTTCAGGCTCAAACTTCTGCAGGATACCTGGAGAACCCAGCTCCCAAAATGTCGCCTCAACAGACTAAAGCGAGGCTTTGTCAAAATAAAATCTTTCACTGCTTCAAAACTGAATTCCCGACAAATTTCGGGATCTTTCAAAAGAAGGGGTGAGGATATGACCCCTTTTCAAAAATTTAGGCAGTCTCATCGGACGTGGAGAACCATCGTCATGAGATCCCTTTTCAAAAATCAAGCAGTCCTAGCTTGACGTGGAGAACCCTCGTCCTAGGATCCCTTTTCAAAAATATCAAACAGTCTCATCGGACGTGGAGAACCCTCGTCATGAGACCCCTTTTCAAAAATCAGGCAGTCTCATTGGACGTGGAGAACCCTCGTCATGAGACCCATTTTCAAAGCAAACAAAGGTAGAAACCGCCTGAAGGGTCAAATCAATGGTAGATACCGCCTGAAGGGTCAACCAAAGGTAGAAACCGCCTAAAGGGTCAAATCATGGTAGATACCGCCTAAAGGGTCAAATCAAGGTAGATACCGCCTGAAGGGTCAAATCAAAGGTAGAAACCGCCTGAAGCGTCAAAACAAAGGTAGAAACCGCCTGAAGGGTCAAAACAAAGGTAGATACCGCCTGAAGGGTCAGTCAAAGGTAGAAACCGCCTGAAGGGTCAACTCAAAGGTAGAAACCGCCTGAAGGGTCAAACAAAGGTAGAAACCGCCTAAAGGGTCAAAACAAAGGTAGAAACCGCCTAAATGGTCAAATCAAGGTAGAAACCGCCTAAAGGGTCAAACAAAGGTAGAAACCGCCTAAAGAGTCAAAACAAAGGTAGAAACCGCCTAAATGGTCAAATCAAGGTAGAAACCGCCTAAAGGATCAACTCAAGGTAGAAACCGCCATAAGGGTCAACACGAGGTAGATACCGCCTTAAGGATCAACACAAAGGTCCGATCCACCATACGGATTAAAATCTCTGGCGGATCCTCAAGAGTGGGATGCGCCTTCCTTAGGTTCCTGCCAGTTAGGAATCCAATAATGGTATGACCTACCATACAGGTAAGAGCTTAATCTCCCTAGGATATTCTGAATGACAAGTCCTAGGTATCTGCTTGAAAGTCGTCGCAACCGGTAGCATCCGACAGGTGAGCTTCAGGTAAGCCTCTCTCACTTCGGCCCATGTTCAAATTGTTAGAGCAAACTGGGGATTAAATTGAGCTTTCATCAAAGGGCCTTAAAGATTCAATGTCGTAGCATTTCTTCTCTCATTTTCCCAGTTGAGTCGGTTAGGAATCAGGTGCCACCTTATCTTTGAGAGAAACCTCTAACGAGATTCCTCTCAAAGAGGGGCAGCTGTTGACACCTGATTTTTGACCATTTATTATTGTGATTTTTATTCTTTAAAATTAATTAAAAATATAAAAAAGGGTCATAAAATCACAAAATCAACTTTGGAAGCCTTGGCCTAGCCTCAAGAGCCAATTTTGAACAAAAAAATATTTTTCGTAATTTTTAATAATTTTTTAATTTATTTAATTATTAAAAAATACCCAAAAAATCAGAAAAATACCATTCGTGGTCAGAAAAATACACAAAAATATTAAATAATTTTGTTTTAATTTCCTACTCAAGTGTGTTACTTTAAATCTTGAAAATTCGGTTCGGATCAATGTTCCTTCACGAACATAAACCCGAACCGAGCCAAAAAAATGCCAATCGAGTCTTTTAATTTGTAGATTCTATAATCTTGACGTCGACCACCGTATGCAATAAACGCCCATTGTTTCTCTTCTTCGTGAGGGGACTAGAATGATTTAAAAAAATGAAAAGAGGAGGGAGTGGAAGACAGATTATCCATGGAGCAAAGGTGGGGGAGCGGCGCCTCAACCAAAAACAAGAGTATAATATAAAAAAAAAAAAGGAAACGTAGAGGACAGCAGGAGTCTATCCTCCACCATGCAATAGAAAAGAAGGATTAAACAAAAAAGAATGAGAGAGGACATAGGATATTCGGACATGCAAGAGTTAGAGAGAATGATTCCAAGACCGTGGTGGTCGGAACCAAAAAAAAGAGATAGACACACAGCTCTCGCCTTTATCGAAGCGGGGGGAATCGTGATTTCTCTCTCAGCTCAGGTTTCGACTGAAAAAAATGAGGACGAAGGAGGGAAGAGCCTGAGGACGAGGAAGGAGAGGATGCTCCATGACTGCCTCGAAACGAATCGATGAGATACTGAGTGAACTCCGAGAGGCGGCGTGGGATTTGAGCTCGTACCCGAGCGCGGCGAATCGTCGACGTAGCACGCCAACGACCTGAAGATTGACGAGCGAGGCGACGACGAACCAGGAGATCGGTCTAGACGAATTCTCGCACAAAGACAGCCGACGACGATGTAGTGGGATGAGACGTCGCTCCAACGTTTGGCTATGTTGGTGAGAGTTGATAGCTCAGCAGCCGAACCCAGGCGATGCATGAACGTCAACCGTCGAAGCGCGCCAACCGCCGAAGTACTTCGAACCAGAGCGATACCAATCCGCCGGGCGTGACGCAACGAGCCAGTCCCTACGACTCACGGCCGTCGATGGGCTAAGAAGCTGTCTCGAGGAAGAAAACGGAGACCACCTCTTCCTCCATCCGGCTCACCTGGTCACGGCCACCACCATCATCAGCATGGCCACTGCCTCGCATAAAACAGGGGGAACCGAACAGAGAGAGAGGAAGGAAAGAGAGGAACCGAGAGCTTCGGAAGCTCGACCCCGACGAACGGCGTAAAACCAAAGCTCCGAACAGATCTTGTGAGCTTCATGACTCCATGAGGGACCCTTAGAACCGAATGGCGCTTCGTTTCATCATAGAACCGCGTATTACCACGAACGAGCTATGGCTCGGCCTTTAATGGCACTTCTTCATCTGGACCACGGTTCTTCGAGATTTTTGGTTTAGAATGCTCCTAACGCATTTCTGATTCCACTCCTACCTTTGGTTTGTGTTTTCGTTGCATATAATTCGCTGAGTCGACCCCGGACCGCCGGATCTTTCATGAACTCGGGAGCTTGTTTCGAGCAACGGCGAACTCTCTCGATGGCTCCATGAAGCTGGCCATCACTGTGAACCAACCGTAAGCCGCCGAGCTCATCTATTCGCCGCCACCAGTGAAAGAACGGAAGCTTTGAAGCTGAGATGGCGACCCCGCGAGAAGGATGATTCGGGAAGTAAGTCTCGAGAGCCTCCTGCAATCCAAAGGAAGAGCTCGTACTCGATCGAACATCATTTCCTCGTTTAAAAAAAAAAGTTGATCCAGAACCATCTCAACCCATCTCGAGTTCCGTAGCTCAACGTGGACGTCTATAAGCCTGTGCAAGGATCAGGTAAGTTCTCTCCCCCCTCTCGAGATGATCGTGAATGGATTATATCGCCAGTTTCATCATAGGAATCGCTTGAATGATTCTCGTAGGATATGGTTGTTCAGTTGATATCATCCTTAGTATATCCAAAGCTATTTTCTAACGTAAAATCAAGATACGTTGAGGAAGGGATGTTGCATGAGGAAGATGAGTGAACAATGACTGAAGGTTATTCTCCCTTGGCTGTTCGTGTGGGTTGAAATAAAAAGCAAAGCACTTGTAGTCAGCCTGTAGAGAATGTGGAAAAATAATAGAATAATCAAAAGAAAGAACGAAAGTAAAAAAATGGGGATGAAGTGTTCCATTAGGAGTGTGTGCGTGGGGATGATTTCTTTTTAAGCTGGTCATCGCCGAATCTGGGCTTCCTAAACCGGTGTCGTTTAGCCTGATTCCGACCCTTAGGGTCGGGCCGGGTCCAACCCAGCCCGGAAAATATTTTTAAATAATAATAATAAAAATAATAAAAAATTCAAAAATCAATAAAAAATAGAAAGTCATAAAAATTCAAAAAATTCGGAAAATTCAGAAAAATTCTAAAAAAATCCCAAAAAATAGAAAATGGCCACAAGAAACTGGCCAAGACTCATTCCGGGTGTTTTGAACCCCGACCCTTCTTAAAATGACGATTTCGCCCTTTGGGCGAATCGTCTTCCAAAAATTGAAGAAAAATCAAAAAATTCCAAAAAATTCTCAAAAATGGGAAATGGCCACAAACAACTGGCCATGGAATATTTTGGGTAATTCGGTATCCAAACCTTCCAAAAATTGACGATTTTGCCCTTCGGGCTAATCGCATCCAAATCTTCCCATTTTACCCCTGGTCCGAAGTCACGCCTTCCTTAAGCCTTTATGGTTATACTAGGAAGCCATTGATCTGAATTGATGTGCATTGAAGTGATTTATTTATGTACTTGATTGCGCCTTCATTTAAATTGATTGTGATTGATAGGAACAGTCTTCCAGTCTGCATGAAATCCTGAATTAAGCCTCCCTCACCTAAAATTGCGCCTGCATGAACTCTTAGCTAGGAAAATCACTTGCGTTAGGTACCGAAAGGGCGTTGGTAATGACATCAGCGTAACCAAGTCCCCGAACCCAAAATCTCTGATTCCGCAGAATTGATCGATCTCTCCCAATCGATCAGTAAGGTTTCCGGTCTACCCTCCAAGAAAGACCGGTGGCGACTCCAAATGCATGCACAATTTGCACATGCCACCACGACCACACTGAAGGTCGAAAGCGATCGACTCTTATCGTCGAATCCCTCAAAAAAATACTCCCGCCGCGATTTGGTATGGGCCTGGGAGGGCTCGCATCGATCCAAGGCCCACGATCGGTAATCCATTAGCCGCGTCCGCTTTCGGACGGGTCGCGACAGGGGGCACATGAAAATAATTCTGTTTCTAAAATCAATTTTTAGCTAGAAATAATTTTTTCTATTTCTATTTCAGAATGAGTTTCTGAGCTGAAAAACGCATTTGATAACGGCATAAAATTTCTGTTTCTGGAATAGAAATCTGTTTGATAACAATATGAAATTTCTGTTTCTGGAACAGAAATCTGTTTGATAACAACATAAAATTTCTACTTGTGGAATAAAAATTTTGTTCGAAAACAACACAAAATTTCTATTTCGTCTAATTTTACTTCCAAATTCCTTTATTTGAAAAATTCACAATCTCCCAATTTGTATAAACAAGATAGCATAGAATCAAGGTCCCAATTTGCATCAACGTGAGATTCTTTTCGAGTATTGCATTCTTCACATTCGTTTTCTGTTTCTATTTCTGCCATAAGCTATAATTTTCTACTTCTCATTTTGGGTCTAAAACAATTTCTGTTTCAGATTTTTGTTTTAGAAATTGAAAAACATATTTGTATTATCAAACAAGTTTTTGTTCCAGAAATTATTTCTGGAATAGAAATAGAGAAACTAAATTGTTTTCATGCACGCCCTTAGTTTCACTAACTAAGGCAGAGAATCCAACTCCCATAAATTTTCGCTCCACGTGTTGGGCTTAATACTAAAAAAAACTCTTTAACTTCAGCATTTATATCAATTATATCCAAAAAAAATTCTCATAAAAAACCTAACTTTTATTTTTGTCCAAATTCTACCGATCTAATATTAAAAAAAACCCTTAACTTTAGCATCTGTCCTAATTATATAAAAAAAAATCATTCAACTTTTACTTTTATCCCAATTCTACCACCGTCAGCCTTCTATTTATAATCACCGGTAGTTAATCATACGGGCTCGAATTTTCTCGCCAAATTTATCAATGAATTTTCTAAATTTAGAAATAGGTTTAATAGTTTGTCAGAATATCTCCATGTCTATCCGTTCTTTGAGCTGTTGACATGATTATATATCTCCCGGCAATATGTATGGAAGCAAATAACAGAAGAAAAGTTCGAAATTTTTTCATGTCAGCTTTGTTGATGAGTAATTTATTAATGACATGAAAATATCACGTAATATCAATTAATGGTGATTATAGACATAAGGCTAATAGTGATTGTTGACACCTGAGTTTT
This sequence comes from Rhodomyrtus psidioides, assembly GCA_021437785.1. Lineage (NCBI taxonomy): Eukaryota > Viridiplantae > Streptophyta > Magnoliopsida > Myrtales > Myrtaceae > Rhodomyrtus > Rhodomyrtus psidioides. The sequence continues at coordinate 10,477,058 of JAILYB010000003.1, read as the reverse complement.
TACCATTTATTATTGTGATTTTTATTCTTTAAAATTAATTAAAAATATAAAAAAAAAGGTCATAAAATCACAAAATCAACTTTGGAAGCTTTGGTTTAACCTTAGGAACCAATTTTGAACAAAAAATATTTTTCGGTATTTTTAATATTTTTCGAGTTTATTTAATTATAAAAATACCCAAAAAATCAAAAAAATACCATTCGTGGTCAGAAAAATACCCAAAAATATTCGATAATTTTGTTTTAATTTCCTCTTCAAGTGTGTCACTTTAAATCTAAAAAATTCGGCTCGGGTCACTATGTTCCTTCACAAACATAAACCCGAACCGAGCCTAAAAAAAATCATTTTCGAGTCTTTTAGTTTTCAATTCTCACTTTTTATAAGCTATGACATTGGATTCTAAAGTCTTAAAGTGCAATTAGGTCAATTTGCCCTCCAATTTAATCAATTTTTACCAAAAGGGTTTAATTGCACATTTTTCTTTCAATTAGTCCCCGGTTTCACGGATGTATACGTATGCTCTACGTATTTATACGTCATACATATTTATACGTTATGCATATTTGTACTGTTTGGTAACCTCTTTAACTCTTGTAATAATAATAATGGTTATTATTTTTAACACCTTTGTTAGTGCCTTTTTTTTTAGCATTTTTGTATTGTGAGTGCTATTGTTAGTGTTATTTTTAAATAGCATTTTTGTATTATAAATTGTGAGTGCTATTTTTAAATGAAATTTATTTATCATAAATTGTGAGTGCTATTGTTAGTGCTATTTTTAAATGACATTTATTTATCATAAATTGTGAGTGCTATTATTAGATAGAATTTATAATTGTTAGTGCTATTTTTAAATAGCATTTTTGTATTATAAATTGTGAGTGCTATTGTTAGTGCTATTTTTAAATAGCATTTTTGTATTATAAATTGTGAGTGCTATTGTTAGTGCTATTTTTAAATGTCATTTATTTGTGAGTGCTATTATTAGATAGAATTTATAATTGTTAGTGCTATTTTTAAATAGCATTTTTGTATTATAAATTGTGAGTGCTATTGTTAGTGCTATTTTTAAATAGCATTTTTGTATTATAAATTGTGAGTGCTATTGTTAGTGCTATTTTTAAATGTCATTTATTTGTGAGTGCTATTTTTAGATAGAATTTATAATTGTTAGTGCTATTTTTAAATACAATTTATTGGAAGGTATTTTTGGCTATAAAAGGATGGCAAGAGTTTTGAGGTTGGGAGGGGGGAGACATTTTGTAGAGTGTGCAAATTTTTGAGAGCTTAGAGAGAAGAACACAAACACTCTCTATATTCTCATAATCTTGAGAGAGCAAAATATACTAAGTTCGGAATATTGATTCCGCATATTGCTAGCACAATTGTTGTGGAGTTATTAGTCGTCTCCCCGTTCGTCAATTGGTGGTGCGTCCGAATTAGATGCCTAACACTTGTGGAGGCTGAGATCGAAGAACATCGAACCGACACCTCCGTTCAAGCACGCTACGAGAGGTAATCTATTTACTCCCTTTGAGACTTTGTGATTTTTTTCGATTGAAATGCACGAAGTACGCCTCTGGAGATACATGTATGGGTTGTTATTTATTTCCGCTACGTGTTACGTGGATCCCAACAGTGGTATCAGAGCCAATCCTTAGGTGTTTTCGTGCATTTAATTGATTTTTTGCAATTTTTGCAATACTATGGCCAATATGTATTAACGAATTGTTCGTCTTACATGGCTAATGGAGATTGATTATTTTATATGATAAATTAATCAACGTAGCAAAAATTGAGACTAAATCAATTTTGAATCGAAAATTTATGGCTATCTTATTTTACGTAAAAATTCTGAATATGATTCAACGTAGAATTTTTATTGTGTCTTCCTAAGTTTTAAATTGTGAATTTATTACTTACGTGAAAGGGTGGTGATCATGGAAAAATCCCTAATCAATGTGATTGATGTATATATGAATGTATGATGATTATTTATATATTTGGGGTTGTAATTATTAAATGGAGGCTGCGTACTCCTTTTATTTTTCATGTAATCTTTATTTTTAGCATAGTCAATTGTTGATGTAAATGCTACGAGGATTACGTGGAGGAACCTTTTAAGTCGGCGAGCTCTTTGGGGCCCAATTCTTGAAGAGTTCAAGAAACCAAGAAGAAGCGAAGAGCGGCTCTCCGTTATTAAAATATTAAAATGATTAAATGTGGTCTCATTGGCTCGAGATCCATTAAATCATAATTCCATGATCACCACGTAGGATAGATGTTTATGTGATTGACGTCTATTTATTTATTATGATTACGTGAGCATGTTAAACTGGTTAATGTGCAAAGTCAGACTTACCTCACCCGAAATTGCGCCTGCATGAAATCCTAGTTAGGAAAATCACTCACGTTAGGTACCGAAAAGGCGTTGGTAACGACACCAGCGTAACCAAGTCCCCGAACCCAAAATCTCTGGTTCCGTAGAACTGATCGATCTCTCCCAATCGATCAGTAAGGTTTCCGGTCTACCCTCCAAGAAAGACCGGTGGCGACTCCAAATGCATGCACAAGTTGCACATGCCACCACGACCACACTAAGGTCGAAAGCGATCGACTCTTATCGTCGAATCCTCCTGAAAAATACTCCCGCCGCGATTTGGTATGGGCTTGGGAGGGCTCGCGCCGATCCAAAACCCGCGATCCGCACCCTTGTGCGGGGGAAGGCCCGCGATCGGTAATCCATTAGCCGCGTCCGCTTTCGGACGGGTCGCGACAGCTGGCGACTCCGCTGGGGACCTTTGTTCTAGAACCAATGGTTCTAGACCTCAAGTGGACTTAGGCCGTAATTAAAACGCTGAGTGATTTTTCTAACCATGCAGGCGCTCGTGAAGGTGAGGTAAGTCCGCTCATGGTAGGTGTTATATGTTTTTGCAGATTGGAGAGATAAGGGGTGTAGTCCGTGATTAACATTGTCTTATGCAGGTTGGCGTAGGAATGTATGTTGTATGGATGATTTGAAGCGTCGATTGATAAACTGTTGTGCATGACTTGCATTGTGATACTCACAACACATGAACACACACAATCGCGCCTAAAACCCCGGGCGCCGCCTTTAGGAACACAATAGAAGGAATTGAAAATGGAATCTCCGTGAGGAAAAACGCGGGGTAATCCACTTTTCAATTCCGCTCGCTTCGAACTATGGATCGAGTCCCAATGCAACGATAGCTGTGCAATGGAATCGGCTCTTTCTAGAACTCGAGGTGGGAACCTTAACCTTAGGTGCCAAACCCTCTGATTTTTAGAAGTTTACCATCACTTGTCTCATGCGCATGTCTTTAGACGGTTGGTACACCTAAAACCGCACATAAGTCGAGGAGTTTGGTTGGTAAGACTCTCTATCCCTCAAATCTATTTCAGTTCATATAAATATATGCATTTCATTCATTGCATTCTGGTGATTAGATTAAATGCCATTTCGAGGGTAGATATGTGTGTTTTTCTCCAACATCCTTGATAGAAGACGAGGAGGGCGATATCCCATCGCGAACACCGAGTGTGCAACAAAGGAGCCTACTATGGACATTATTGGGGTATCGTCCAATGAAGATGACGAGTTAGGGCAAGTAATCCGGAAGTCACAGGTCGAACTTGGGGCATCCTTAAACGTTAGGATCACATTCCTTTGTTTCATTTTCCATTACTAGTCCTCTTGTATAGGGTTTATTTTTTTACCGAGGTTTTCTCTATCTCACCCCTTAGAGTGATTGTATTAGGGATCTATTGGTGTATACACTCAGATGGAGCTTGGTTGTATTTCTTTTAACGGGTCATGGGAATGTGATAGTGGCATTTTCTCTAATCATCCGAATACTCCCAAGTCAAGTTTATAATTCCTTTAGAGGAAATCAAAATTGGAAATCTTGCATGACCTTTTTGGTCGTATAGGGTAATCCAACCCGAATTTCACTAGAAGGAATTATACACTTGAATTGATTCATGCATGTCGTACGTCATTGGTAATCCACGATAATCGATCAAGAGTATCGGCATTGTTTCGAATTTAATGACGAGATAGATGTCCAAATTGCCCTCGTTCTTAACAAACGGCCTTGATTTGGATGCCGTATCTTCAATTAAATTTAAAACACGTCGTTACGCCTTGCACTTTTGACTAATTCGCTCTTCTCAAAATTGGTCGAAAGCGATTATCGTGAATTACATTCCTTTCAATAGTATGCTTTCCTTCGAGGAATACTGATAAAAAGCTTTTTACACAAGATTAAAACCCTTGTAAAAATTTTTTGTCCTTATTAATCACGAGCAAGCATAAGATTGAAAGGGGTTTATGCTTTATTTTTCAAATTATTCCTTCTGATTCTGTCATTTCATTTACAGGTAAAAAAAATATAGGGTAATAGAGAGAAATCTTTTCCTGGATAAGTCTGGGGCTATTCTTTCATCTGATCATGAGCGAGTTAGAAAATCAGAACACATCTACTCGACTTATCGTGGATCGGCTCATCCAAGTCTAAAATGTCTGGATGCTCGAAGAAATGGATCATATAAAAGCTAAAACAAACACAGGGGTTTTCATTCATTCTTGCCCAAACCAGATCATACAATTCATTGGGGTGGAAAAGTAAAGCAAAAGTGAGCCCTAATCAACGACACAAAGGAGCCCAGCTGGCCCTCCAGGTTATGGATGCTTTGTTTATACGCACCACTCCGCGTATCATGGTCCGCAAGCCTGAGGTGAAGGCGTTTGCGTTCATCATTGACTGCAACAACCTGAGTCTCGTGATCTTCGGCGACTGCTTCCAAGTCCCGAACAAGTCCATTCTCACGAGTTATATCCTCATTTATGCCGTTGAGCCTTTCTTCCAGCCACTCGCTTCGATTCCTTAGCAGGGCATTGCGTCGATCGCGCTCATAGGTAGCCAGAGATAGAGCTAAGTCCTCCACCAGATTCCTCCTCTCGCGTAGCAATGTCGAAACCCGCTCTTTGGCGAACTCAACAGCCTTTTTGTGACTATCGGCCAGGTAGTCAGCCAACGCTAGGCGGTCGGACTGATCCTCATAACGGGCTCGCAAGACACGAGCCACGGTAACTCCCCGATGAGCAGCGCGGTAGACCTCCAAGGAGTTCGTAAAGAGCGTTGGGAAAATACTGTATTCCCTCCCCAACGCGGTACCCTCGAGGGAGGTGATGTCCAGGTCCCCGAACATGACTCGGATTTCATCCTCGGTTTCGGGATGATCGGCTATGTGAGCGTAGCCTCGACCCAAGAGGTTATAGAACTCTTTCCATCGAGTCAAAGCTTCGGCTGAGAAAGTGTGAACTTGGGAAGAAGCCATTTTCGACGGAGATGTGTGTAGTGGAGCGATTAGAGGATGGAAGCAAATTATATGAGAGCGTTAATCTCCCAAACACCAACCCCGCATTTTATAGCCTCTCGAGAGCGGAGAAAAGTTGCAGCTAATGCTCGTGGAGCCGGGTTAATTAATGTAAAGAGGGGGCTGCTTCTCCCGTGAATCACCAGACATATCCTGGCCCGCGATTTCAGGCCTGGCAAATTCGGTCTCGCCATTATTAAAGCTGGGAGGGAGGCGAGCGCAACTATCGAAGAAGCCGCGAAAGGATTGGGTTGTCCCATCACGCATAAAGCTGGGCGGCGAGTGAACAGCTCTGCCACTTAAAAAAGGGGAAGACAGTGCTGAAGAGACATAACTATTGAAGAAAGGTGAAAGGCGAGCGCAACTATCGAAGAAGCCGCGAAAGGATTGGGTTGTCCCATCACGCATAAAGCTGGGCGGCGAGTGAACAGCTCTGCCACTTAAAAAAGGGGAAGACAGTGCTGAAGAGACATAACTATTGAAGAAAAGTGAAAGGCGAGCGCAACTATCGAAGAAGCCGCGAAAGTATTATGTTGTTCCGTCACACATAAAGCTGGGCGGCGAGTGAACAGCTCTGCCACTTAAAAAAGGGAAGACAGTGCTGAACAGACACGACTATTGAGGAAAGGTGAAAGGCGAGCGCTACTATCGAAGAAGCCGCGGAAGGATTTGGTTACCCCTTCGTGTCGGAAAGCTGAGCAGGAGGTAAACAGTTCCGTCGTTTCAAAAACAGAACGCTGAACAGACCTAGCTTTCGAGGAAAAGGAGGCAACAAATCGAAAGAGCGAGTATACAAAAGAGAACAGAGAACCCCGAGTGACGAGTTCGTTGAAAGACCTCAAATTCTCTAGAATCAAATTCGACATCGAAGCCATGGAACTCAACATCGCCGGTGACGAACATCAAGATCGCAGTGGTGACGACGGCAGTGGCCACGACGCTCAACCCCGGAAAAGAAAAAGTCGCCAGCGCTACGCTCGGAAAGAAATCCAGGAGCTTGAAGCTTTCTTCGATGAATGCCCTTGCCCAAACGAGGAACAAAAGATTGAATTGGGCCAGAAGCTGGGAATGAATCCTATGAGAATCCATTTTTGGTTTCAGAATAAACGTTTCAGACTAGGTGTCCAACACAGGCGTAAGGAGATCACGGCCCTAAAAGAGCAGAACCAAAACCTTCGAATGGAAAACATGCGGTATGAGAAAATCCTCAATACTATTATCTGCCCTGACTGCGGTGGCCCTACCACCCTCAGTAAATTGTTCCCCGGTAAGCCTTCTACGAGGATGGAAGGTGCTCATTCATCCCCCTGCTCCCTTGAGCCATCTCCGGCACAATCAGATCCTGCTAATGGCGCGCATGAGGAGATCGATCCCACAGAAATTATACCAGTGTCTTCGGAGGAAGAAGATACGTGTCATTATGATCGGAGTCACCTCATCGAAGCCCATGAATCTCCTCCACAACAGCTTCCGGTAAGATCAGATACAGTTCAAGAGGAGTTAGAGATTAGTCGGCAGGCTATCAGCGCCACTCTGGACGACGAGAAGAAGAAATTCATTTGGCCCCCGAAGCTTCATCTCAAGTTCTTAGACGCAGTTCGACAGATAGGACTCGACTTCATAGGTCCGACGAGCATACTTAGGGTCATGAAGGTACCGGGACTTACCAAGCAATTAGTCGCGAATCACCTTGGTTGCTACAGAAGGGCGTTAGGACAGCGTTATACAGAGCTGAATCCGAGCAATAGACTCGGCTGCGAGCCCAGCACCCCTATGTCAAAGGAGGCCCGGTCGAATCTGGACGACTATTGGGGATTTGATCAGGATATCCTCGCGAGTCATTTCAATATTCCTCAAGAACACGCATCACAAGTGCAGCGAGTAAGCACTCCCCCGTCCGAGCAGCAGCTAGTCAGTGTTCATCCTGTCGCAGATCAGCCCACCACGCTCAGTGCTCAAGGGTTTGCCCAATCGGAGCACGTGGCTTCAGATGACCTAATGGGAGAATGCTTGGAGCATTTTTATTTCCCTAATTCCCAAGTGGGAGATGCTTGTGGTAGTCAACCGATCAAATCTCCTCTTATAATCCCAAATAAGGATGGGGGTTCCAGTTCGAAGAATCCGTCGGGCGATGCAGCTCAACCTATACATCAATCGTTCGAGGGGTCAGGTGATTTCTTCAATGAAGGATTTGATACCTGGTTCAATCAGTTGGAAGCTATTAAAGATTGGCAACCATGATCTGCAGTCGGTAATGGCACACCTAAGCCGAGGCCAGATTGGTTGGTCATTGTACATGCCTAAAGAAAGAAGGGGATGTACGCGAGAAGGATGTATCTCCTATTGTAAAGTTCTCATCGGTGCACGCGATTGTTTCTTCAATAGCTAGAGTTGATTTTGCATAATGTTTTTCGCGAACGTCATCTCATGTGTATACGGTAATTCCTTGTTATTAAGTTCAAGGTAAAATCAGCCCCGACGCGTGAAGGCAGAATTGATAGCATGAGTTACTAGCAGAATGTGATCGAGCTCGAAAGCGAAAGATTACTAGCGGCCCCAAACGCCGTGACCACAAAATCAGGGGCAATCTTTAAGTTTCGAGCAACTACAAATCTATTTCTCACGAGGCATTCAAGTCAATCAAATATAAAGCGTCGGGCTCTGAGAATGATGCGTAGTCAAGCTGTTGACACATGCGAAAAGGAGTCGCGTAGATCTGAAAGCAAAAACCTTTCTTGGCTAGTCAACAATGCAGAATGAAAGAGCGTATATAAACAAACTCGCATTTATTTCATTCAACAGGGAAGTTTACAAGTGGATCACTGAGGGGGAGCAGTAAACCCAAAATGAGTTCTGACAAGCATCACAAAAAAGCTTAACTGACCCTCCATGCTATCCATGCCTTGCTTACAACCCACACTCCGGGAATCGAGGTCTACAAGCTTGAAGAAAAGGAGACGACATTTCTCCTTAAGTTCGTTCACCTTGGTCTCATAGTACTCGAACTCAAGCTCTAAGTCATGAGCCAGCACCCTCCCGCGAGCTATATCCATGCTCAGGTCTTCAAGCCTTTCCCCCAACCAGGCACACTGGAACCTCAGCACGAGGTTGTTCCGGTCTTGCTCAAAGGCGGTGTCAAAAAGAGCCAGACGCTCCACCAAGTTGTCCCTCTCACGGATCAGCATCGAAACCTGAGCGTGGGCGTATTCAACAGCCCTTTTATGGTTATCGGCCGTCAACGTGGCCAACATCAGGGACTCAGTTCGGTCCTGATAGCGGGCTCGCACGATACCAGCCAAAGTGACCTCCCGGCTAGCGACTTCGTAAGCCTGCATGAAATTGTTGAAGAGAGTTGGGAAGATCACAAACTCCCTTTGCAGTTTTGTACCTTCAATACACGCAGTATCCAGGGCCGGAATCAGAGTACGAACTTCAACCTCAACTTCAGGATGATTGTTTATGTAGCCATAACCTCTACCCAAGAGGTGGTAAAATCTCTCCCATTGGGTCGAAGCTTCAGCTAAGGCAGCAGGCACAGACGAGGAATCCATATGCGATGGAATGACAAAGAGGAGAGTGGGAATGTGAAGAGTGTTTGAGAGGCTGAGTCTGATAAGGCTAAAGTGTTAATCTTCTTGACGTCAATCTATCACCTTATAAATGCTCGAGTAAGCAGGGAGAAGTGATAATAATAGTTTATGTGCAGTAGAGCCAAACGGGTTTCATTAATGCCTCCCCGATGAGTCACGAATCCACTACCGTCCTGTGATCTCGGGTTTTACGAAACATAATGGCGCCGAAAGGTGGGCAGGCTTGTTACTCTAGAGATTGGGCCAGGGGGACAAGCGTAGTGCTCGACAGAGCGAAATCAACGCAAGAGATCTTCATGCTCCGTTCACGCAGAAAAGAAAAAAAAAAGGACAAAGTGGGAATTACGAAGCCTTGAGAAGAACGCTTGTCAGGTAGCCATCACAAAAGACGAAGTGGGAATTACGAAGCCTTGAGAAGAGCGCTCGTCAGGTAGCCATCACAAAAGGACGAAGTGAGAATCTCGAAGCATTGAGAAGAGCGCTCGTCGGGTAGCCATCACCTTTGATCAAAGAACGGTGATCCGACTCCTTTAACCTTTCAGAATTTGCAGAGAAAGTGAGGATCCAAGGAGGAACAAAGAAAGCTGAGTTAACAGAAAATCAAGTAGTGATATTTCGATCAAAATGTTCAAGGGGTTCTGTCATTTACTGGAAGCGCCAGACTTGGAGGTCTCCGAGCTTGAGCTGCTGGAAGAATTTGAAGATCTCAGGACCGAACCTGACACGAGGGCCATGGAGACCGATCCTTCTAATGATGAGACCCGCGGCTTGGTTAACGAGAACAGTACCCGCGACGGTGATCAGCGTCAGAAAGGGGAATATCTCCAACGCAACACTTCAGGTCAAGTCCATAAACTCGAATTGTTTTTCAGGGAATACCCCTATCCGGACATGGAACAGAGAATCAAAATGGGCCAGGAGATAGGGTGGGAGCCTCGGAAGGTCAAGTGCTGGTTTGAAAACAAACGAACCCGGCTGAAGCAGCAACGCGATCGGCACGAGTTAGCGATTGCGAGGGAGGAAAATGAAAAGCTTCGAATAAAAAACATTCAGTACAAAAAAGCTCTAAGCATCGCTATTTGTCTTGAGTGCAGTAACCCTGTTCCCACGGACGGAGTATTCACTGAAGAGCCAGATCTGGGGGTTCATAATGCTCATTTGTTGCAATGCCCTTCGCAACATCTTTCGAAACAGGCGGGTACCGCCGAGGATCTACAAGAGGAAACTAGTGCTATAAGATCAAAGTCGACGCCCATTGTGGAAGGGAACATGCGTCATGACAAGTCAGGTCCGCTCAATGATGAACTCACCATCGTGACCAGCCGATCTGAGACCACTAAATCCCCTCCAGAGCAACCTCCAACACGACCAGATTCCGAGAAGAGTAACCGCCAAATGGCTGGCACTACTTCGGCTAGCAAGAAAATAAGATTTCGTTGGACCCCGGAGTTTCATAGCAAATTTGTTGATGCAGTTCAACAGTTAGGGATCAATTTTGCTCGCCCATCGCGCATACTCGAAATCATGAACGTGCCGGGATTGGCGAAAAATATGGTCAAGAATCACCTTTGGCGCTACAAGAAACTACTGAGAGATGGACGAGCGTCGCTAGACCAAGATAGAGGCGGTTCAACACGACCAGATTCCGCGAAGAGTAGCCGCCGAGTTGCCAACACTACTTCGGCTAGCAAGAAAACAAGGTTTTATTGGACCTCGGAGCTTCATAGCAAATTTGTTGATGCAGTTCAACAGTTAGGGATCAGTTTGGCTCGCCCATCGCGCATACTCAAGATCATGAACATGCCGGAGCTGGATAGAAATAAAGTCAGGAACCACCTTTGGTGCTACAGAAGACTACTGAGAGATGGCCGAGTGGCGCTAGACCAAGATAGAAGCGGTTCAAGTTTAAACGATGAGCATGGCTGTGATCGCAATCCTCATGAAGCAGGAAGCATCCAATCACTTCTCAACACCGATGGGACTGGCAATCACACGGTCGATTGTTCAGGCATCAATCAGAGTACTCCCCTGGGTTATCCTAGTACTCCTCAGGAGTATGTACCGCAATTTCAGCAAATCGGGACTCCCCAGTCTGAGCACCGACTGGCCGGTAATGCTAGTCCTATAGCGGATCTAACATTGGCAAGAGATGCACATACAATCTTGCGAGACAATTACGGGGATTCCGGCTCGAAGAATCAGGTGGTCCATGACGAAAATGGTGAAAAGATTCCTTCTCCAATAGTTGACAATACTCAACCTGAGTGTCAGTCGCTCGATGGTTCAGATGATCTCCTTGAGAACATCTATTCTTGGTTCGATCGGCTGAATTCCCCCCTGAGTTACCCCGGTACTCCTCAAGAGTATGTACAACAATTTCAGCAGGTATGGACTCCCCAATTTGAGCACCAACCGATCGTTAGTGTTATTCCTAAGGCGAATCCAGCATTGGATACAAACCTACTGGACAACGATGAAAGTACCAACTCGAGAAGTGAGGTTGTTCATGCCGAAAGTAGTGTGAGGAATCCATCGCCAACGGTTGAGGATGCCCGACTTGGGCGTCAATGGCTTGAAATTTCAAGTGAGTCCCTCAGTGAGCAACTCGGCGTGTGGATCACGCATAAACCGATGAACCGGGTTGTTCGTGCCGAAAATGAGAGAAGTCCGTCACCCGCAATTAAGGATGCTCAACTTGAACGACTCGAACAGTCAGACGATCTCCTGAATGAGCAACTCAGCCTATGGGTCAAGCATTTTGGAACAAGTGCATCTTCGCAGTCGTGACCGGTACCGGCGACCAGACGTCTGGTTCTAAGCTCGTATGCAAAATCATTAGAAGGCTCAGGAGAGTGAGAGGCGAATACGTCGAAGGAATGTGTTACGAATCTCGTTGTAAAGTTCCCGCGGGAACATTTTAATTAACGCTTAAAACTAACCGCTCTGAGTGTCACCCTTTGAACATCTTCGAGCCAAGGGCCGTGGATTAATCACTTAATCTGTGGAGCAAGTTCCATGAATGATGACTATCACCCGCGGAGCATAGTGGGATCTACCCCATTCAGCACGAAATACGTTTGGTCACGAAGCCTCCTATTTGGTAAAACGATGTATCGTTCCTAAACGATCTTCAACCGAATACCAAAGTAATATCTCCTTTCTTTCCCTTCTCAGGTGATAAACGTGGGTAAATCACTCAAGGAGCCATCTATTCAAATAACAGAATAGACGTTGCCTAACTGGGGGCAGAGGAACCATTGATGTTACAAACACTCCAAGCATGGATAGGCGGATTCGATAGATGTTATTCATATAAAAAACGCAACATCAGAACATGATGAGAACCAAGAGTAAAGTTGTATCGTCCTAATTTATCTTGAATTTGGGAACATGAATTGACACTTATTATTTATCCTTGACAGGAACTCGTCATCAAAGCGGGCAGATTTCCTACAAACCTGGTATACTCGTTAGAGTATATGACCAAGGGTAAGATGTATCGTTCTAATTTTTTTGAAAAATTCGTGAACATACAATAACATGTTTCTTCCGCATTTTCAGGGATCTCCAGCCGCGGGAGACAGGTAAGTATCCATTTCCCCAATCCATGGAAGATGTTAAATAAAAAACAGAGAGAAAAAGAAAAGCTTTCAAAATCTGATGTCTAGAAAAGACATGGAATTCTAACTTCATTGGCATTCATGTTTTGAAACACGAGGTTGTCTGAACATGCATTGTGCACCATAAAATCCCCTTGACGGGTAAAATTTTTGGGAAAACGAAAGAGATTTTTCCAATCAAAAGTTGTTCAAAACTCTCAAAAGGATGTTTCCTCAAAAGAGAGGCAAGCTCAAATCCAAACACATCCTACATACACTTGAGAGATGAATGGAGCGAATCAAATAGTAAAATCTGGACCTACGGAGGTAGGGACCATTTGCAGCGATTACATGGATTGGGACGACGGAGGCGTTCGTTTCATATCATAAACACTACAGGTGACCGTTGGCAACCCATTCGAACGGCGGTTTTCATTCTTAACCCTGTCAAGAACCACCCTACATCGGGGCAAAATGGATGTGAGTCCAGCGGCATCAGGAGTAAATGGCTAGAAATTTTCTTGCTCGGACTAACATCAATCTTTGTGTGCTGTTTATATGGTAATCCAAGTGCCATAGGATGACGAGAAGCATCCATTTCTCTATCCCACACACTATATCCTTTGCATAGCCAAGTTGAGCCTGCAAATTCGTTTCATGAACCCATTGGTGATCATTCCAAGACGGATGCTGCACCACTTCAAAAATGGAAGAGTTCAAGACTCAGGGATTACGAAAGAGAAATCCCGGACTGATATTTAAAGCATGTTTAGACTATATGTCTAACACGATCCCATGAAAAAAAATTGGATTTCAAAAGTGAATGAGAAAAATCCACGGCATCGAGAAAAAGCAAAGTGCCTGGTAAAAGCAAGGCCGATGCTCGGGTAAGTTGTTTGATTGATCCACAATGAAGCCGGATGGGAAAAGAAGAAATCCCTGAAGGAGCCAAATCCAAAAGGATTGCTCCCCAAATGGTGCCGAGCGCAGAACAAAGACACAGAGAGAGTTCTTGTTCTCTGAATGCAACAAGAGGGGCTCTCTAAAGAGTTGGTGTACACCTCAAAATCAGTTGCGCACCTCAAAGACTAAAGATGCAGAAAGGAAAGGACAGGTGTCAAATCTGCGATGATCACCAATGTCAATCCCCTCATAAATTCTGAGCCAAAAATAAGCTTGTTTCGGTCCCCAATCCTACCAATGTTACAACCCCGAAACAGTCTTCTCTGACTAAGACACTTGGGTTAACATATAGCTTAGCTCGAAGAAGTACGAGCAAGACTATTTCTTTCTCATTTTGCAGGGTTCTTGACTTGTAAACCCGGAGCAGATGGTGAAGACTTTCATTCAATGGCCTCGACTCCAAAGCGAGTCCCCCTTGAAAGCCAATATCCAAGCCTAACATTACGGTCCCGTGGAAGACCTCCCGACCGATCAAAATGTATGCGCTGCGAATGAGCCTAAAACCTAGGCACAGGTTAGTAGGGAATTGAGTGCGTCCCTTATAAAAATCATTACCTCCAAACAGATGAGATGGCCTCCTTGTCGAGAAATATTCCAATTGATGTTTTGAACAAACTCTTTTTGGAATTTTCAAACTGTTGATCCAGATTTTCCGTGCAAGGGATTTGTGATCACATTTGCATGTTGCAAGAATGCTTTGGATAACCTCCAGCATCAAAATGCACATTTCATGATTAAAACTTAAATCATACGGTTTTGTCAAAATGGACAGCCGTGGTCTTCCCAAAGATTACTAACGTTTTCTTGGTGAAGAAAAATCTTTCAGGCTCAAACTTTTGCAGGATACCTGGAGAACCCAGCTCCCAGAATGTCGCCTCAACAGACTCAAGTGAAGTTTTGTCAAAATAAAATCTTTTACTGCTTCAAAAAGCTGAATTCCCGACAAACTTCGGGGTCTCCAAAAAAAAGGGGGAAGAAAAACCCTTTTAAAAGAAAAGTCCTATCAGACGTGGAGAACCCTCGTCCCAGGACCCATTTTCAAAATATCAAACAGTCTCATCGGACGTGGAGAACCCTCGTCATGAGACCCCTTTTCATAATTTAGGCAGTCTCATCGGACGTGGAGAACCCTCGGCATGAGACCCCTTTTCAAAAATCAGACAGTCTCACCGGACGTGGAGAACCCTCGTCAGGAGACCCCTTTTCATAATTTAAACAGTCTCATCGGACGTGGAGAACCCTCGTCATGAGACCCCTTTTCAAAGTCAAAACTGATGGTAGACACCGCCTGAAGGGTCAAAACAAAGGTAGATACCGCCTGAAGGGTCAACACATGGTAGATACCGCCTAAAGGGTCAAATGAAGGTAGATACCGCCTGAAGGGTCAAATGAAGGTAGATACCGCCTGAAGGGTTAAATCAAAGGTAGATACCGCTTGAAGGGTCAACACAAGGTAGATACCGCCTGAAGGGTCAACACATGGTAGATACCGCCTGAAGGGCCAACACAAGGTAGAAACCGCCTGAAGGGTCAAACCAAGGTAGAAACCGCCTGAAGGGTCAACTCAAGGTAGAAACCGCCTGAAGGGTCAAACCAAGGTAGAAACCGCCTGAGGGATCACATTAATGGTAGAAACCGCCTGAAGGGTCACATATGGTAGAAACCGCCATAAGGGTCAATTCATTGGTAGAAACCGCCATAAGGGTCAACTCATTGATAAATATCGCAGTAAGGATCAACACAAAGGTCTGATCCACCATACGGATCAAAATCCTTGGCAAATCCCAAAGCATGGGATGCGCCTTCCTTAGGTTCCTACAAGTTAGGAATCCCATCATGGTATGACCTACCATACAGGTCAGAGCTTAATCTCCATAGGATATTCTGAATGACGAGTCCTAGGCATCTTCTTGAAAGTCGTCGCAACCGGCAGCATCCGACAGGTGAGCTTCAGGTAAGCCTCTCTCACTCCGGCCCATGTTCAAATTGTTAGAGCAAACCGGGGATTGATTTGAGCTTTTATCAATAGGCTTAAGGATCCGATGTCATAACATTTCTTCTCTCATTTTCCCAGTTGAGTCGGTTAGGAATCAGGTGCCACCTTATCTTTGAGAGAAACCTCTAACGAGATTCCTCTCAAAGAGGGGCAGCTGTTGACACCTGAGTTTTTACCATTTATTATTGTGATTTTTATTCTTTAAAATTAATTAAAAATATAAAAAAAAAAGTCATAAAATCACAAAATCAACTTTGGAAGCTTTGGTTTAACCTTAGGAACCAATTTTGAACAAAAAATATTTTTCGGTATTTTTAATATTTTTCGAGTTTATTTAATTATAAAAATACCCAAAAAATCAAAAAAATACCATTCGTGGTCAGAAAAATACCCAAAAATATTCGATAATTTTGTTTTAATTTCCTCTTCAAGTGTGTCACTTTAAATCTAAAAAATTCGGCTCGGGTCACTATGTTCCTTCACAAACATAAACCCGAACCGAGCCTAAAAAAAATCATTTTCGAGTCTTTTAGTTTTCAATTCTCACTTTTTATAAGCTATGACATTGGATTCTAAAGTCTTAAAGTGCAATTAGGTCAATTTGCCCTCCAATTTAATCAATTTTTACCAAAAGGGCTTAATTGCACATTTTTCTTTCAATTAGTCCCCGGTTTCACGGATGTATACGTATGCTCTACGTATTTATACGTCATACGTATTTATACGTTATGCATATTTGTACTGTTTGGTAACCTCTTTAACTCTTGTAATAATAATAATGGTTATTATTTTTAACACCTTTGTTAGTGCCTTTTTTTTAGCATTTTTGTATTGTGAGTGCTATTGTTAGTGTTATTTTTAAATAGCATTTTTGTATTATAAATTGTGAGTGCTTTTTTTAAATGACATTTATTTATCATAAATTGTGAGTGCTATTTTTAAATGACATTTATTTATCATAAATTGTGAGTGCTATTATTAGATAGAATTTATAATTGTTAGTGCTATTTTTAAATAGCATTTTTGTATTATAAATTGTGAGTGCTATTGTTAGTGCTATTTTTAAATAGCATTTTTGTATTATAAATTGTGAGTGCTATTGTTAGTGCTATTTTTAAATGTCATTTATTTGTGAGTGCTATTATTAGATAGAATTTATAATTGTTAGTGCTATTTTTAAATAGCATTTTTGTATTATAAATTGTGAGTGCTATTGTTAGTGCTATTTTTAAATAGCATTTTTGTATTATAAATTGTGAGTGCTATTGTTAGTGCTATTTTTAAATATCATTTATTTGTGAGTGCTATTTTTAGATAGAATTTATAATTGTTAGTGCTATTTTTAAATACAATTTATTGGAAGGTATTTTTGGCTATAAAAGGATGGCAAGAGTTTTGAGGTTGGGAGGGGGGAGACATTTTGTAGAGTGTGCAAATTTTTGAGAGCTTAGAGAGAAGAACACAAACACTCTCTATATTCTCATAATCTTGAGAGAGCAAAATATACTAAGTTCGGAATATTGATTCCGCATATTGCTAGCACAATTGTTGTGGAGTTATTAGTCGTCTCCCCGTTCGTCAATTGGTGGTGCGTCCGAATTAGATGCCTAACACTTGTGGAGGCTGAGATCGAAGAACATCGAACCGACACCTCCGTTCAAGCACGCTACGAGAGGTAATCTATTTACTCCCTTTGAGACTTTGTGATTTTTTTCGATTGAAATGCACGAAGTACGCCTCTGGAGATACATGTATGGGTTGTTATTTATTTCCGCTACGTGTTACGTGGATCCCAACAGTGGTATCAGAGCCAATCCTTAGGTGTTTTCGTGCATTTAATTGATTTTTTGCAATTTTTGCAATACTATGGCCAATATGTATTAACGAATTGTTCGTCTTACATGGCTAATGGAGATTGATTATTTTATATGATAAATTAATCAACGTAGCAAAAATTGAGACTAAATCAATTTTGAATCGAAAATTTATGGCTATCTTATTTTACGTAAAAATTCTGAATATGATTCAACGTAGAATTTTTATTGTGTCTTCCTAAGTTTTAAATTGTGAATTTATTACTTACGTGAAAGGGTGGTGATCATGGAAAAATCCCTAATCAATGTGATTGATGTATATATGAATGTATGATGATTATTTATATATTTGGGGTTGTAATTATTAAATGGAGGCTGCGTACTCCTTTTATTTTTCATGTAATCTTTATTTTTAGCATAGTCAATTGTTGATGTAAATGCTACGAGGATTACGTGGAGGAACCTTTTAAGTCGGCGAGCTCTTTGGGGCCCAATTCTTGAAGAGTTCAAGAAACCAAGAAGAAGCGAAGAGCGGCTCTCCGTTATTAAAATATTAAAATGATTAAATGTGGTCTCATTGGCTCGAGATCCATTAAATCATAATTCCATGATCACCACGTAGGATAGATGTTTATGTGATTGACGTCTATTTATTTATTATGATTACGTGAGCATGTTAAACTGGTTAATGTGCAAAGTCAGACTTACCTCACCCAAAATTGCGCCTGCATGAAATCCTAGTTAGGAAAATCACTCACGTTAGGTACCGAAAGGGCGTTGGTAACGACACCAGCGTAACCAAGTCCCCGAACCCAAAATCTCTGGTTCCGTAGAACTGATTGATCTCTCCCAATCGATCAGTAAGGTTTCCGGTCTACCCTCCAAGAAAGACCGGTGGCGACTCCAAATGCATGCACAAGTTGCACATGCCACCACGACCACACTAAGGTCGAAAGCGATCGACTCTTATCGTCGAATCCTCCTGAAAAATACTCCCGCCGCGATTTGGTATGGGCCTGGGAGGGCTCGCGCCGATCCAAAGCCCGCGATCCGCACCCTTGTGCGGGGGAAGGCCCGCGATCGGTAATCCATTAGCCGCGTCCGCTTTCGGACGGGTCGCGACAGTGATAAAATTGGGACAAAAGTAAAAATTGAAGGTTTTTTATGATACAAAATTATTGAATATAATATGGGACATATACTAAAGTTGAGGGGTTTTTTTATACTAGGTCGATAAAATTGAGACAAAAGTAGAAGTTTGGGTAGAATTGGGACAAAAGTAAAAGTTAAAAGTTTTTAGACAAAATAAAGTTTTGGATATAATTGTTACAAATACTAAAGTTGGAGGTTTTATGGGTATTGGACTCGTAATGATGTGCGTAAATTTTTAACTTCTTTAATGTGATCACTAAATTTTTTTGTACATGTTTAATCCAGTCATGCACTATAATAAAATGAACAATATTTTTTCTACCGTTAATTCAAGCTTAGGGATAATTTTCAAAATTTTATATGATTTAGGGACTAAATTGAATATGTACAAAAAATTCAACGATCATATTGATTAAATTAAAAGTTTAGATACAATATTGTATGTCAAGAAAAGATTTAGGAACTCTATTGAACAAATTAAAAGTCCAGAGATGACATTGCATGTTGAGTCAAAGTTCATGAACTATTTATATAATTAAACCTTTGTCAAATGGCTATCTATACATCTTTTATTATATGATCTGGGTTTTATATTTAAGGGTTAATATTACAAAAAATTCTAAACTGGTACATTTGTGATAAATTTATCTTAAATTATTTTTTTAACCACCAAGAATTCCAAACTGGTATAATTATGACAAATTTGCCCCAAACTAATTTTTTTTATCACGAAAAATCTCAAACTGGTATACATATGATAAATTTACTCTTGGTTAGTTTCCGTTAAATTGAGTTAATGCCACAAAAAATTTCAAATTGATACACCCGTAGCAAACATAAGGTAATGTGTGCACCCGACAATTGTCACGTATTATCCAATTCAGCAATTTGACGATAAAATTTAACGAAAACTAACATAAGGTAAATTTCTCACAGTTGTACCAATTTCAGGTAAATTTATTACAGGTATATCAGTTTGTAGTTTTTTATGATCAAAAAAATAATTTAAGATAAATTTATTATAGGTGCATCAGTTTGGGATTTTTTGTGGTATTAATCATATATTTAAAGATCACCTTGTACAATTACATCAATTATAACTATGTCCCTGTCATTTTCTTTTTCGAAAATAAAGTAGGATGAATCGGCAGTCCGCGGGTTTCCTTGGATGCAAACTGTGTCTTCTTTTGTCCTTTTATCTACGCTGGTAATACATGCAGGCATTGCGCATTGACGTAAGTTGTTTTGTCTTTTGCAATCAATCAAGAAATAATTGGGTCGAAATAATGGGAAAATTACCAAAAGAATTATTATAATTGTGTCAATTCAGCCCCAAATTTTTTACTTATGCCAACCGAGTACTAAAACTTTTGTAATTATGTCAATTCAATCCATTTGACCGGCCATGTGACGCCCTGGAAATTCGACTTCGGTAAAGTGCATGAATTCAATAAAATGGATTAATATTGAAATTCAATCTGTAAAATATTTTGGATCGTTAGGACTGAAGAGACAATAATTGGACAAATTCTGAAACTTCAGTCGGTTTAGATAGGTTTCAAATTCTTAGTCGTCGTGAATTAGGATTTCAATCCTCGCAACCTGAGCCTAATCCTGATCGAGCCTAGCCTGTGAAATTACCAAAAACACCCTTCGTTCAATATATGAAATTTTATTTCAGTCCCGATTTATCAAATTACCATTTTTCCCTCAATAATTCATTCACTAGAGACAAAATTCAAGTCCCATGTATGGGCCCCACCAATCAAATCCCCCATCAGCC
The DNA here is from genome assembly GCA_021437785.1 of Rhodomyrtus psidioides. Classification (NCBI taxonomy): domain Eukaryota; kingdom Viridiplantae; phylum Streptophyta; class Magnoliopsida; order Myrtales; family Myrtaceae; genus Rhodomyrtus; species Rhodomyrtus psidioides. Next base: position 10,456,761 of record JAILYB010000003.1, on the reverse strand, counting down.
CATCTCTCTCTCTCTCTCTCTCTCTCTCTCTCTCTCTCTGCCTTTTTGTCTGCGTGAGAACCAGCCCCCCCTCCTCTTCACCGAACCACGTCCTCCTCCTCCTCCTTCTTGTTGTTTTGCTCGACCACCACTCCCCGACCACCTCAAGCCTTCATCCTCCGTCGCGCCACCACCATTCGACCGTCAACCGCCGCCTCAAAGTGGCCGGACCGCCGCAAGACTAGCCGCGCGACGCCCTGCCCTGTTTCGGGTTCAGTGGGTTGTTCGCGCGACTCTACCGTCCACCGCCGCTCTAGACCACCAGCCATTACCTCGCCGGCTCCCCTCAAACCCTCAGGTCGCCACCTAATCATCGACGACCGCCGCTTGTCCCTCGAACCGCCGCAGCAGCCGATTACCCTGTTTTGGATCGAGATCGTTACTCGAGCTTCCTCAGCCACCCTCAGCCGCGTCCGACCACCATCCGCGGATCCAAGAACCTCCATCCAACCTCCAAACCGCCTCGCAACTATCAACAACCGCTGTACGTCGTTGGAGAGCCCGAAAGTAGACCTGACGCGAGCCCTGCCGTGTTTTCATCCCGATCCCCTATTTTCGATCGTGGGACTATTCCACCGTCTCCGGCCGTTCTCCACCGCTTCCATCGGTCCCAACCAACTCCCTCCGACCCCTAGGTGAGTCCCTGAGCTTTAGCCGGTCTTGTCACGACCCGTGAAGCTGAGAACCGCCCTATTTCAGCCCCGATTTTCTCTATTTTCACTCTGACCGATACTGTTTCAGCTGTCGCCGTCGCTTGCCGAAACTTCGTTGCCGACCACCTGTCCGCGACCTTGCCAAACCTTCTCGAAGTGTCCTTGAAGTGTAGGGTCGAGTCGCCGTGCGATAAACCCTAGGTTGACCGAGAACCGCCGTCGCCGTCGCCGTCGCCGTTCGTTGCCGCCGCCGTCGCCGCCGCCTGCGCCGTCGCCGTTGAGACCGCCTGAGCTAACTCCCCTGGTGAGTTGACCATAATCCTTGGTTAGGGCGCTAATTGCGCCTATGATTAGTCGATTAGTCGAATAGGGCGTTTAAGTACGCGATCGTGGTCGGTTTAGGTATAAACCAGGTTTAGGTTAAATGGCCACGATCGATTATGTTAGTCGGATTAGTTTTGGTCGTCTGTGGCTAGTTGGTTGCTAGATTGAATTGATTGATTAATTAGACAATGGATTGTCATTGTTTGATCGCGAGCGAGTGATGGATTAGAGGTGAGCGAATGATCGATGATTTCTAAATCAAATCGACTAATAAAGGACCATTGCATGAAATTGAGCCTTATGTGGCCTAATGAAACTTGTTTTCATGTAATTGAATTGATTATATGCATTTGGTCGTTTGTCTCGTTGGAATGGCTGATTGAGAGCTGAATGTTCATTTAGAGGTTAATTACCTCGTCTGTGATTATGGTGACTAGTGTATAGTCTTCATATGCATATGACCGAGCGTGGAGTCAAAAGACATATTTTAGCATGAAAATGGCAATGGGCCGAGTCTTTGAGCATGTCTGTGTGAGCATCCGGCCTTAACCAAAGATAATGAAATGGGTTGATTGCTGGATGTGTATTGTATGGTCATATGAGGAAACGATGATGCTTTTCCTAGCAAGTTCGTACCGTACCAATCTGATGGAACTACAAGACTTGCCAGAAGCATGACAATTCTGATCCAGTGCCAACTAGTACGGATTCAGAGTTGGTCGGATGCTGGTTGCTGCTTGTGATGGACCGACGCCCCGTATAGGGATGCTTACTATCGTAACGTGCAATGGGTGCACTGGATACACAGCTTGTAGTAGCCGTTATCGAGAGAAAAAGAACGTAGCCCGGTCCTGCCGGTAGAACGCTAGATCGCGTTATCTGTGAGAGACGAATCACACCAATCGCGTAGATCCTCTCATGTGCCGTTGGCACGATCATCGTTAACAAAATGGACTCATGTGGTGTCTTGTGCATATTTGTGGATGTGATACTTGTTTGAGTGATTGACTGATATGACTGCTGAGTCGAGTCAAACATTGCATTGTGCGTGGCTGAAGGCTAGTAAGTATACATGTGGATGATTATTATATCGTGGCTGTACTTGGGTACTATATGATTATATGATCTTGTGAGCCTTTTGTTAGGATGTTTTAGGCGAATCGGTTTCCTAGCCGAGCATAGGTTTGATTCATTGAGATTTATTCTCACCCGTCGTGGGATAACATTTTCTGGTCCCTACTGATGGAGCTTCGTGGATATCAAGGAGTGGATGTGGGATTATTAAAGGGGAAGTAGATGACAAGTTAGCCTTACCTGATCGAGTAGCCTTTTTGAGGTTTTGATTAGCCGCCCCGGAGTATGGGGTTGTATACGTACGTTAGTAGCTTAATGTTTAAGACTCATCTGTTGTTATGTATATATGTTTATAATTATCATATGGTGAATTGTTGTGTTGATTGACTCTTGCTATTCTATTCCATGTTGATTTGTTGTCAGGGAGTTAACACGTTTCCGCATGCGTCAGTAAGTGATAGGTCGATAGTGTGTTTGGGACGCTATCACTATGACCTCGTGGAGATTTGACAATGAATGTTGCGGGCTTGAGAGTCGGGGTGTGACATCCCCGCCCAAGGTGGTATCAGAGCAAGGTCAGCCTGATCCATCTGGTTATTGGCCTGAAGTAATAAGGGGCGTTGGGATTTGGGATAGTTAGTAGGATTCTAACCGTTGTGCATATGATTGTTATTTATGCCTTTAAGTTGTTGAGTTGTGCGCACGTGTTTATTACTCAAGTTTTAAAACTATATGCATGAGCTCGCATTGGTATTGCATTGGGGTGGGCAGGACCCCATATGATACCTGTCGGGAGTGTAGATTGTTAAAATATTTGGGTGAAGTTTGGAACCGTTGGGAATAGTCTTTAGGATCTCGACGCCACTAAAGGATAAGATAATGCCTGCTGCAGGATGTTTCGAGGATAAGTTGATTATAAGCTATCAAAAGAGGAGGATAGGTTTGATCATTCTGACGATGTGTAACCTTGGTGTTATTATGGGCATAAATTGTCTTGGAGCCGTGATTGATGTTGTTACAAGGCGCTGAGTCTTAACCCGTTAGATGGGATAGTTTTGAGTATTGGCGATAATCAAGGAGGAGCTTCGACTTGGTTGGTTTTGTTGCCTAAGGCAACACGTCTACTGGCGAGTGGTTGTTAAAGTTATCTGCAGCTCGTGATTGATGTGTTAGCTGAGGAACCTAGGATGAGAGACATCGCATTAACATATGAACTTTCTGATGTCTTTTTTTAAGGGATGCAAGGGTCGCGGCCAAAACGGGAAGGAATGGAGTTGTCCTCTAAAATGTCTTTGGTCTTTAAGGCACCATGTGAGATGATTTTATCGGAACTTAAGAACTTTAAGGTGCAGAAGTGTGAGGTGTTGGATAAAGGATTGATCCACCCTAGTGGTCACTATGAGATGTGCCTGTGTATTCGTGAGGAAAAATGAGGATCATTGAAGTTATGCATCGGTTGCAGGCAACTTAATTAGGTGGCGAGGAAGGCCCAGCACCCCCTACCGAGGTTAGATGAATTGTTTGACCAGCTGCAATGAGCTTCGATACCCCTTAGGACCGATCTATGGATGTGATATCATCAGTTGAGGATTAGGAAGGAGAATATGTTGAGAACGATATTAAGGACGCGTTAAAGGCTCTATGAGCTTACCATGATGCCAATTGGTCGGACGTATGCACATGTTTCTTTTTATAGATCCGATGATTAGTGTACTTGAGAAGGGTATTAGGATTGATTGGTGATGGCATCCCTAAGTGACATCCGGCTATACTTGAGGAATTTGGAAAACTGTGAGTAGTATTTGAGGATCATATCAAGGACCTATAGAAAGTATAAGTGATTGTTAAGTTCGACACGTGCGAGTTTTGGTTAACTCGTGTAGTTCGCGTAGGGCGTATGACTTCCGGTGAAAGAATTTCAGTGAGCGCGGCCAAGATCGAGACGATCATGGATTGACCAAGACCGCTAATAATGACAGGCATTCGAAGCTTTTTAAGTTTGGCGAGTTATAGAGGTTTTGTGAAAGGAAGTTATTGATGAACTAGGCTCATCAATATAAATTTGCAATGAGGCGACTTGTATTGGTGGATTGTGTAAGCTAGAATTATGTGATATGTTAATGATTTTGATCTCGACTTTCGTTGTTGGACATAAGTGGTGATGCGATCAATACTCGCAAGAAAGCGAGCGAGGATTATTGATCCTTAAGATGTAATGGCCCCTCAGGAAGTCGGAAGATTAGAACTGATAAGAATCGATGTGAAGGAAGGTAATAGGTGATGAGTGACGAGGAAAAATCTTCTACTACACGTGCTTTAAAGAAATTGCGAAAGTTGGGTCATACCTCCGAACCTTGATCGGAGAAGGCCTTGCAATATGACAAGGGCAGTCTTGTAATAACCTGAAATCGTATGATTTAGTCAACCTACGAACTGATTAAGTCGTGGTGGAGTGTGCACTATCTGAGGACGGTAGTTAGTGAAATGTTAGACAATGGGTAAAACAAAGACTGCGAGGACTAACAAAAAGATTTGTAGTGGTATTCTAAAAGTGGACAACGTAGTGGGGTTGCCAGTTGGACATATGAATTATTGTGATTGGTGGCAACCAGGATAAGATTAAGATTGCGAGATGTGACAGATAAGGAAGGCTAGTTATCAGAGTGCGCATCGGAAGTATAGTAGGACCATGCAGTTTCTTGGAATGATGACTTTAATGATCTTGCTTTTGGATAAAGCAGAGAATCTGCCGGAACCTATCGCAGTAGCCATAACATTAATCCAGATAGCTCGTTGAGATATCAAGATTTGAGGTAAGGTTACTAAGGGGTTGATAGGAAGGCTGGTATAGCCAAGTAATGGGTTAATATTTGGTGTATCGATAAGTCAAAGCGCAACATTACAAGCCTAAGTGGACTACTGCTGTCATTGGGGATTCCAGAGTAAAGGTGGGAAAGATCACAATGGACTTGTGATGAAACTTCCAAGAAATCAAGGGATAAATGACTCAGTTTGGAGTGCAGTAAGTATGTTAATGATGCATGTTCGGGTTATAACAGTATGAAAAGATTCAGCTTGGTATGAGTGTGATGCCCAAGACCTAGGACCGACCCAAGTTTAAGACTCGGACTACTCGCGAACAACGATCAAGGGTTGAGGAAGCCACCGAGAGTTTAGAGGTTGCCCTCGACGCGGGTGATGGCTTGATTTGCCAGTCGGTTGTGCTGTTGATTGAGATTCGACTGTGTGGTGATCTTAAATCAAGCATGGATCGAGTTGGGTTGATCTCGCTTAATTGTAAGTCAATCATAGGATCACCTTGAAGTCGACCATGGATTGATTCGTGGCATGATTTGCGAGCTGGCGTTGATCTATATTCAGGATGACCATAGACCCAGTGAGGAACGATTTGTACTAGAACCCCGTACCAACCGCGCACTAGTCAAAGGGCTGATCACCCTGAGCCGTGTGACGTGTTGTTGGAAGAATGTGGGTCGAGACGAACTAATCCTGCATCAATTTGAGTTGGTCATGAGAGGTGATCTCGATAGTGTTCGATTGTACCACCGGTCTAGGAACGGTTGATTCCAACCCTAGACCGTGATATTTTAGGTGGTCCTCGACTCGTCAATCGCTTGTGAGCTGATCCTGTTCGACAGAATAGACGGTCCGATCCTCAGTTTGATTTGGCGCCCGAGTTCGGTAATTCTTCAGATGTTTCAATAGTTGACAAGTAGTAATTCCAAACCTCAGGACGTTGACCGGACCAACAATCGAATATTGATGATTACGTAATCGATCGAAGAAAAGGAGAATAATTAGTCGACCTTCTCCATGTAAGCAGAATGCCCAAATTGCCATTAGTGTTAATCGTGATTGACGTATATGGAACAAGAGGGGAAGAAGTGTTAAACTCTGCTCATTGGAAGTTAAGAAATGGTCAGTCGATTCGTGGGATTGGATAATTACTGCGATTACTAGGATCATCGACAATTGGATGAGACAGCAAGGTTATTTGATCACAGATTGAGTTGAATCCTTAGAGTTGGATGGTTCAACCTGTTTAAATGAATTGTGCATATAGAATTGTGGCAGATTAGTAAACGAGGGTCGTAAGTTCGAATCTAACTTGTGTTCGATGGTCGCTTTGTGGTTTCGGTGCACTAAGTGAAGATAAGGATTGATTTGAAGCGAGCGTAGTATGAATTTTGGGGAAACGAAACTGCAATTCAGTACAGCCTATTGCTGGTAGACGGATGGTCAGTTTGAAAGGACAATTCAGGCCTTGGAGTACAGGTTTGAGGTATGGGTTTGGATTTCAAGGTAATTGGGAGGAACTGTTGCACCTGATGAAGTTTGCCTAAATAGCAATTACCAGCAGAGCATTAAGATTGCGCTTTTCGAGGGATTGTATGGTAGAACGTGTAGAATGCTAATCTATTGGGACGAAGTTGGAGAAAGGAAGACCGCTGGACTTGATTTAGTGGAGCAATCAATGGAAGCTGTTAAGGTCATCAAAGACAGACTAAGGACAGTTCAGAGTCGTCAGAAAAGTTACGCCAATTAGGAGCGAAGACCATTGGAATTTCAGTGGTCAATCATGTCTTTTATAAGGTGTCGCCTATGAAAGGAACATCACGTTTTGGTAAGAAAGGAAAGCTAAGCCTAATGTATGTCGGATTTTTCAAGATTTTAGAAAGAATTGAGAATTTAGTGTATTGTCTTGCGTTGCCGCTGAGACTCACTCAAGTGTATAATGTCTCCCATGTGTCAATATTGAGGAAGTGCGAATCAGACCCCGCTCATGTGCTGAATTAAGAGGAAATTGAATTGGATGAACGATCATCGTATGTGGAAAGTTCAATCAGAATCGTGAATAGGAAGAACAAGTGTTCCGAAACAAAATGCTTTCGTTGGTCAATGTGATTTGGCAACACCATGGAACTGGAGTTACGATTTGGGAGATCGAGGAAGTTATAAGGAATAGATATCCTTAGCTGTTTGAAGGGTTGTAGCAGTACTTCAATTTCGAGGACGAAATTTCCTAAGGTGGAGAGTTGTGACACCTTGGAAATTCGACTTCGGTAAAGTGCCTGAATTCAATAAATGGATTAATATTGAAAGTCAGTCTGTAAAATATTTTGGATAGTAAGGACTGAAGAGACAATGATTGGACGAATTCTGAAGCTTCAGTTGGTTTAGATTAGGTTTCAAATTCTTAGTCGTCGTGAATTAGGATTTCAATCATCGCGACCCGAGCCTAATCCTGATCGAGCCTAGCCTATGAAATTACCAAAAACACCATTCGTTCAGTGTATGAAATTTCATTTCAGTTTCGATTTATCAAATTACCATTTCATTCACTAGATATAAAATTCAAGCCTCCATGTGTAGGCCCCACCCATCAAATCCTCCATCAGCCCATCTCTCTCTACCTTTTTGCCCGCGTGAGAACCAGCCCCCCTCCTCTTCACCGAACCACGTCCTCCTTCTCTTCCTTGTTGTTTTGCTCGGCCACCACTCCCCGACCACCTCAAGCCCTCATCCCCCGTCGCACCACCACCGTTCGACCGTTAATCGCCGCCTCAAAGCGGTCAGACCGCCGCAAGACCAGCCGCAAGACGCCCTGCCCTGTTTCGGGTTCAATGGGCTGTTCGCGCGACTCTGCTGTCCACCGCCGCTCTTGACCACCAGCCACCACCTCGCCGGATCCCCTCCAACCTTCAGGCCGCCGCCTAATTGTCCACGACCGCCGCTTGGCCCTCAAACCGTCGCGGGAGCCAATTACCCTATTTTTGACCGAGACCGGTGTTCAAGCTTCCTCAGCCACCCTCGGCCGTGTCCGACAACCATCCGCCGATCCAAGAACCTCCCTCCTACCCCTAGATCGCCTCGCAACTGTCGACGACCGCCGTACGTCATCGGAGAGCCCCAAAGTAGACCGACGCGAGCCCTACCCTATTTTCGTCTCGATCCCTGTTTTCGATCGTGCGACTGTTTCGCCATCTCCTGCCGTTCTCTGCCACTCCCACCGATCCCAACTGACTCCCTCTGACCCCTAGGTGAGTCCCTGAGCTTTGGCCGGCCTTGTCACGGCCCGTGAGGCTGAGAACCGCCCTATTTCAGCCCCGGTTTCCCATGTTTTCACTCTGGTCGGTTCTGTTTCAGCCACCGCTGCCGCTCGCCGGAGCTCCGTCGCAGCCCACCTGTCTCGGTGACCTTGCCGGACCTTCCCGAAGTGTCCTTGAAGTGTAGGGTCGAGTCACCGCGCGATAAACCTTAGGTTCAACGAGAACCGCCGCTGCCGCCGTTGTTCGTCTTCGTCGTCCGCGCCGTCGCCGTTGAGACCGCCCGAGCTAACTCACCTGGTGAGTTGATCCTAATCCTTGGTTATGGCACTAATTACGCTTAGGATTAGTCGATTAGTCGAATAGGGCGTTTAAGTACGCGATCGTGGTCGATTTAGGTATAAATCGGGTTTAGGTTAAATGGCCGCGATCGATTATGTTCGTCGGATTAGTTTAGGTCGTCTGTGCCTAGTTGGTTGCTAGATTGAATTGATTAATTGATTGGGCAATGGATTGCCGTTGTTTGATCGCGAGCGAGTGATGGATTAGAGCTGAGCGAACAATCGATGATTTCTAAACCGAATTGACTAATAAAGGATCATTGCACGAAATTGAGCCTTGTGTGGCCTAATGAGACTTGTTTTCTTGTAATTGAATTGATGATATGCATTTAGCCGTTTGTCTCGTTGGAATGGCTGATTGAGAGCTTGAATGTTCATTCAGAGGTTAATTACCTCGTCTGTGATTATGGCGACTAGTAGATAGTCTGCATATGCATATGACCGAGTGTGGAGTCAAAATACATATTTTAGCATGAAAATGGCCATGGGCCGAGGCTTTGAGCATGTCTGTATGAGCATCCGGCCTTAACCAAAGATAATGAAATGGGTTGATTGCTGGATGTGTATTGTATGGTCATATGAGGGAACGATGATGCTTTTCTTGGCAAGTTCGTACCGTACCAATCTAATGGAACCACACGACTTGCCAAAAACATGACAATTATGATCCAGTGCCAACTAGTACGGATTCAGAGTTGGTCGGATGCCGGTCGCTGCTTGTGATGGACCGACCCCCCGTATAGGGATGTCTACCTCCGTGCCATGCAACGGGTACACTGGATACACCGCTTGTAGTAGCCGTTGTCGAGAGAAAAAGAACGTAGGCCAGTCCTGCCGGTAGAACGCTGGATCGAGTTATTTATGAGAGTCGAATCACGCCAATGGCGTAGATCCTTTCATGTGCCGTTGGCACGATCATCGTTAATAAAAATGGACTCGTGTGGTGTCCTGTGCATACTTGTGGATGTGATGCTTGTTTGAGTAATTGACTAATATGACTGCTGAGTCGAGTCAAGCATTATATTGTGTGTGGCTAAAGGCTAATAAGTATGCATGTGGATGATTATTATATCGTGGCTGTACTTGAGTGCTATATGTAGTTATATAATCTTGTGAGCCTTCTGTTAAGATGTCTTGGGCGAATCAGTTTCCTAGCCGAGCTTAGGCTTGATTCACTGAAATTTATTCTCACCCCGTCGTTGGATAACATTTTCAGGTCCCTACTATTGGAGCTTCGTGGATACCAAGGAGTGGATGTGAGATTATTAATGGGAAAGTAGATGAGAAGTTAGTCTTACCCGATCGAGTAGCCTTTTTGAGGTCTTGATTAGCCGCCCCGAAGTATGGGGTTGTGTACGTACGTTAGTAGCTCAATGTTTAAGACTCATCTGTTCTTATGTATGTATGTTTATAATTATCATCTGGTGAATTGCTGTGCCGATTGATTCCTGTTATTCTATCCCATGTTGATTTGTTGTGAGGGAGTTAAAACGTTTCTGCATGCGTAAGTATGTGACAGGTCGATAGCGTGCTTGGGACGCTATCACTATAACCTCGTGCCAATTTGGCAGGGGATCTCACGGGCTCGAGAGTCGAGGCGTGACAGGCCCTCACTGATGTGTGTAAATTTCAATAATATTTTAACATTTTTTAAATTTATTAATACTTTTTTTCTTTTTTCTTTTTTTGTTAAGTTCTACAGGAGGCCGCTGACTAGGGGTGAACGGTTTCCGGTCCGGTCCGGTCCGATTCCCTTCAAGAACCAGGAATCGGACCAATGGTTCTGATTCTCATTTTTCGGAACCGTGGACCGGACCGACAACCACGAGAACCAAGAACCGGACCGGGCCGTCGGTCCGGTCCGATTCTAAGGAGCCAATAACACAATCAAATTCCATTTAAGAATGATCGAAACATTTTAAACCTTATGTTATTTATAAAAAAAAAAGAGAGAGAGGAAAAGAAGAAAAGGATGATAGGAAGCCACTTAGTCTTGAGGAATTGTTGCAGGAGGCATCGAAAGAATTGGAGGTGGCAAGGATTAACATCACTATGTTTGAAGAAAAGGCTAAGCAGATATCAAAAACTGCCATAGCTTTGAAGGATGAAGCTCAGAAAGCCTGGAACAATGTGAATAGTACGGTGAATACCATACAAGATGTCGTAAATGAAGAATGTGTTGCCAAAGAGGCTGCTCAAAAGGCAACCAATGTGAGGACTGAGTGAAGGCCGAATTGAACAGGGTGGTAACTCAAGGAGGGCTGCAAAGTACAAAGTGGAAAAGAAGCGAAATCTAATCAGTAATTAGTAAACGTTATGTTATTTAAAAAAGAAAAAATTGACCGGTCCGGTCCGATTCTATGGCCGTAGAATCGAAAACCGGACCGCCCGATCACCGGTTCTAATTTTAGGAACCAAGAACCGGATCGAACACCTTTAGAACCGAGAACCGGACCATAGGTCCGGTTCCGTCCAGTCGGATCCCGGATTGGGCGGTCCGATTTGCTCACCCCAACCGCCTACTATTGGGTGATGGCTTATGAGCTCTTGCTAGTTAAATCTAATAATCAAATTGCTAGATTAAATAGCTCGTGGCAATTTACGGATGTATCAGTTTGAAATTTTTATCCTATATTTGTCACATGTATATCAATTTAGGATTTTCATGATAATAACCGAATTTAAAGGAAGCTAAATCTATCACAGACATATCAATTTAAAATTTTTCATGATACAAATAATTAATTTAGAATAAATTTATCATAAATATAGCAATTTAATGATTTTGATGATCAAAAAAATAATTTTGAGTAAACTTATCACTTGTATACCAATTTGAAGTTTTAATTTAAGGTAAATTTATCACAGATGCACAAGTTTAGGATTTTTCATGATATTAACCTTTTTGAAAAAGATTGAAAACTTAATTAGAAGGTAAGGGTTAAAAGAAAATGAGGAGGCCAAGAAGAGAGAGTGGTTAATGCAAGAAGAAAGGGGTGGGGATCACCTGCCAAAGGCTGGTGACTTACCCCCATCTCCACTCTTGATATTGCTCTTCCCCCTATATCAAGGGTGGGGATTCCCATACCTTGGGAAAACCAAGGTAGGGGATTCGGGTCCAGATGAAAGACCCATAAAACAACCTTATTCAAGAAAGGTAAACTATATGTACATCTCTCAAGGATGGATTTTTCATTGAAAGCGCCTCTATAAAAGAGAGATTTCAAGAGGAAAATCATCGCAGGAAAAAAAAAAAAAAACAAGAACAGTCATGCCAGGCAAATATGAAAACAGGGAGACAACTATATGCTTTGAGAAGAAGACTGCCATCCACAAACAGTGAAGACATCATCAGGGACTACATAAGAATTTCATAAGATCGATCTCGTGAGGCCATAAACGCATCTAAAGACCATCCTCATGCGTCATGAGAATCCCATCTTCATTTACATTCGGGATCATGACGTTAGATGTCGGACACAAGAACGAGGTATGCGGAAAATTTAGCTCAGTATGGCAAAAGACTGATGATAACCCATGAAGAGTAAAACTTGAAAGGCCTTCGCTCCATTAGTGTCTCTGTTACATGCTTACTTCCTCAGCCTGGAATCTAAATTGGTCAAGGACGAACATGTATATCGCTCACCGAAAAGTGGTCAGAATACCGAGAAACCTCTAGCATGACATGAAGGAAGTACCGCAATAGTGAAGGAGACTATATCATCAGCATATGCTTCTTGTTCCCCTTTTAACAATAGTCTTACGGCCATCTGAGCGCTTAAGAAGCATTCCCCCACTGTGATTCACTCCACAGGCAAATCACACATGGATGTCGTAACCAGCTGGAAAATAGCAAAACTTTCAGCGGATGTCTACCAAAAAACACGAGCATACAAAAAGTATATGCCATCTCATTGAACAAGCACATCAACATACATCAACATCAACAACACCTTTATCCCAAACTAGTTGGGGTCGGCGGTCACATTGAACAAGCACGTTAATGAAAAATGCTGTATCGAGATTTTGGAAACTGAATCCACTGCGGCAGCAAGGAAAAAGGGTTCACATGTGTGCTTGAAAGTAAACGAACAATGGAAGAACTTTTCAGAACTCCTATAAACATCAGCAGACATGAAAGGGTTGATTTCATCGGAATCATTACTGCGTGGTTATACCAAAGGAAATGCCTGATATTTTGGATTTTCAGATGAAGGGATATTGGTGCAAACATCTCCTCGAGCAAAAAAATGTCCATGTACCCGGCAAAGAATTGAAGTGTCATCTTCATGACAAAAGTTAATTGGTAATCTACAACAAAAAAACTACTATGTCCAAGTTATTCACTGGATAGAGAACTAAATGGCAGCTTCATACCAGCAAACCCACTAAACCTCAAGTAAGGAAGAACTTACTCCATGCCTAGAGAAAATGGTAGCATGCTCAGATGCTATGTACAATGCAAGTCTAATCCTGAAGCTTTAGCCGATTAAAGAACACCAAGAAGTGATACTCAGGGGCCCAATAGACAAACCCAACAACAGGCCCCCCTTTAATGTACTGCACAAATAGACATCATATTGTTAGGAGACTTCAAGGGATTGGAGATCCAGTGACCTGAATGAGATGGAGAAGACTATTAGAAACACTAACCTTTCCGTCCAAAATAACCAGCTCACCATCCACCCATCTTGGATTTTGAAATCCAGGTTCAGCAAGCCTTCCCTGGCCTTTATATCTAGCAATCTGAATAGTCATAAGATCGGCAGCTTATCAATCTATTTGAAGAGGTGATGAAAAATGAGGAGTTGAGTAGAGTAAGCGCTTCAGATCTTAAAATAAACTATACCACTCCAAGTTCTTCTGGAATGATCCCTTTATGCGGAAGCTGATATCTTTTACCAATCTTAGCACGGAAAGCCACCTGTTCAAGGAAGAGAATGCGGCCTAAATTAGACAATCTTAGGAAAATTTTATCATACATTAAAATTAATTATAGGAAATGCTGTCAACCCCAAGCACAGTAGCAATACCTACGACATAAATTTATGAGCCACTGAAAATTATGAACAAAAAGCAGGCAATTATTTTAACTTTATAGCCAGCCACTATAGTTAAGCAAACCGTTTTTGCATACCTTTTTTTTGTTGAAAATGGATGGTGGGGCCAATTACTGCAAAACCTATCTAGACTAGCTTTATTTGACTTTGAAGCAGAATCATCCTTCATGATTTTATGGGCTATCATTATCTCAGTTATCCGAACTTAACACACGATCTTAACATGAAAGGTCATTACCTTTCCAGCTGGCACATAGCGATCTCCTGTGAGTTTTAAGGCTTCAACGTACTCATAAAACTCGAGTTCCGTTCGATCCTTGGTCTGGCCATCCTCTCGCCACTGTCCAAACTTACGTCTCAAATGAATGACCTCTGAGGAGTAAATTCCATGTGCACCAATGTACAGCCCTGACCGAAAAAAAAAATTTATAGGGATATCATTTACTTTTAATGCAAGTACAATGGGATGCCACTAATGTTTTGACCATGAATGACAATCCATATTAGATAGCAAGAAGCAAAATACCGTTTAGAGGATCAAAAGAAGTTGGTATTTCAATGCGATTAAAAGTCGTCGATCCAGAAAGGGATCTGTGATTTTGAGCTTGGCTAAGAGTGAGGCTTATCAATTCACCAACATCTTTTAGGACCTGGACCATTGAAAGCCAAAATAACTATATATTCAAACCTCCGGAACCAAAAAAGAAAGAAGAAATAAAGCATGGATTACTCAAATTAAGAGTAAAAATTTTACACAACCTTCATTGGTATCTTCTCCCCACCAATGAACTTGGCGAGATCAAGCATAACTTGGTCAATACTGCGACCACTCCGGAACTTAGATTCCCTACCTGCGGAAGACTGTTTCCTGCCACTGGAGACCTTTCCACTGACATCCTTAATCATTGAGAAACAAAATGAAGAACGACCCTTTTTCTCTAGGATTGCTGGCAGTCGAAGTAAGTCTTTTGAAGGGACATTGGTAGAAAGTTTTTGCATAAGGCCACCAACGACAACTTTAACCGCAAACTCATTTTGCCCTCCACTTTCAATAATTCCAGGAATCGAATCCATTTCCATCTCATCTCTCTCTTGATCACTTTCACTCTTAACTTCATCTTCAGCTTCTAAATCTTCAGCATCCACATCATCTTCTTCCTCTTCATCCTCCATCATCTGCTCAATCACCTTAGCTATAAGGTCCTTGTCAACTTTTCCAGGTGCTGTCACTTTCATAACCTTGACCCTAACACCAGGAATCATATCTCTCAGAATATTCTGAAAACCAGGAAGTTGCTCGGAAAGATCAGAACCATCTTCCCTGCCACTACCATCCTCATCATCTTCTGTAGTGGCGATGACTACGTCATTTTTTCCCTCAATTGATGGATTAGTGTTGCTTTCAGTAACAGACACCACAGAGCCTATAGGAAGTTCTTGAATAACTTCACTCCGCTTCAAGTATACAGCCTGAAAACCAGGTGAATACCCTTAAACACACATGCAAAATCAAGTGTCACAGTCTAGCTAGCAGAAAATACTCCACATACTAAACTTACTAAGATATGAAAGCATAAAAAATGGAGTCAGGCATCAATTTCATCTTTCAAGTGAAAACACAAACACAATGCACATGTAGGCATGAAAGAAAGCATACCCTAAGGTCAAATGCAGAGGCATGTCCACGAATCCAGGCAGTTATGCTATTTAACGCAATTGATGGAATACAAGCAGAGCATATTCGGCATTTGCATAAACGGAGATGCCCAACTAGAAAAATAAAGCTATTACTAAGTATCCTTATTAAAGTAACAATGGAGGATGTTAAAGGAATTTTGCTCAAGGCCGTCAAAAGAAAGTTGTGAGCAGTTAAATCCATTATGTCAAACTGTCATGACTAATCAGGAGTAGCTATATAAATTTTGTCAGAAATTCCCCGAGCGACAGTTTGTGGGTTTTTCCCTCACTTCAAAACTTCTCAGATCTCAGGCAGTAGTTGATTATAGTCAACGCAATATTATTGTTTGGATAAGTCCTCTCTGGCATATATAACAACAAGCACATCCTCAGGTTGTCTATTTACTAGCATGACATTGTCCACACACCACAATTAAAATATCCAGATAAACCTAGCTATTTCTATTCTGTTAACGCCATTATTTCCAATGACCATCACACACTGCGTCCACAAGACCTACCAGATAATATTTCCTCAGTTAAGCTCATTTTTGACATATTAGGATGCAGAGCGTCCATAAAGATCTCTAGGAAGGTCATAGGACATCAAGACTTTATGATCAAATTATAATTGCCTCTTCCTCGACAACAAACACAACCACCACCACCACCCCCAAAAAAAAAAAAAAAGTTACCTCTTACTAGCAATGACATTGTCCACACCACACAATTGAAATATCCAGATAAATTTAGCTAAACTTACCTATTTCTATTCTGTTAAAGTCATTATTTCCACTGAACATCACACACTGTGTCCATAAGACATATCCAGATAATATTTTCTCAGATAAGCTTGTTTTTAACATGTTAGAATGCAGAGCATCCATAAAGATCTCTAGAAAGGTCATAGAACATTAAGTATCTATGATCAAGTTATAATGGCCTCTTCCTCCACAACAAAACAAAATCACCCCCCCCCCCGCCACAAAAAAGAAGAAGCCAAAACCTATCTTATGGTCCATTTGTTTGAAGAAAAAATGTTTTTGAGAAATTATTTTCCAACCTCCCAATGTTTGAATGACGGAAAACTAATTGACTTACCGAAAAATGTTTTATGCCCTGAAAACCTAAGTAGCACCGACACCGACACGTCATTTCTAAAATTAAAAAAGAAAAATAGAGAATTCCAATACGTTATTTAACAAATGAATATCTTTATATTTACATGATAATTGTCATTTTTATGATTATTTCAATTAAATTAATTTGATTCCAATCCACAAATAAATAAATAAATAATAAAAAAGAGCCTAGAATGAATTTACACTAAAAACACTAATCCACCAATTGTTAATATCATTTTTCGAATTGACAAATTCAACTACATTTCATTTCAATAATCCATAAAACTTGGATAGAGAAAAAAAAAAAAGCAATCCACATTCCACCATTAAATTTAACATTTAACAATAAGTGGATAAAAAAATAGATATTTCCGGTTGCTCTATCGTCATTATAGTTCTGCCGATAGTTACAAATTCCAATCAGATGAACTAGTAGTAAATCCTCAAAATCAAAACCCCCTTTTCTTCGTCAAGCATATGATTGAGAATAAAAAATCAAAATTGTCTCAACAATTAAGAAACACAAGACCCTTTTCTAAACTTCCAAAATGAAAGTGAAAAATCATCTACCCCCCCCCCCCCCCCAAAAAAAAAAGAAAAAAAAAGAAAAAAAATCAGATTTTTTTCTTACCAATTCAGAACCAAAACCCAAACAGGAGAAACTCAAGACGCCACCTCCCCTAATTCTGGGATATCGCCCTATAGTGCCTTGATCATCAAGATTTTGTGAGGAGGGCATTGCGATCCCCAGTGAGCTCAAGACTGAGAAGATGGAGAAAGAGACCCTGAGGAAGATGAATCTCAAGTCGACCCTACTGTAGATTGTACGAGAGCCGAGAGGGTGAGAGGGGTCGAGAGAAGAGAGCCAAGGTGGTGAGAAGGTCGAGAGAGACTGAGAGCGAGAGGGTAGAGAGGGCGATTAGGGACGCCGTGCAAGAGCCGAGATGGTGAGAGAGGCCGATAGCAAGAGGGTAGGATACGGTGATTAGGGTGGAGGATTTTAGAATATTAGGTTTTGATAGATTTACATTTTGACCCATAGAACATTGAAAGTTTTTTTTTTTTTAAATTAACTCGCGCGTGTCGGAATGTTGGACTAGCGTCATTGGCGTATCGGGAGCGTTGATCACGTGTCAGAGCGTGTCGGACCGACACACATCCGACACCAAAGCGGAGGCCCCCAGAGAGTGTCCCTGCTACCTAACTGAAAACGTTAAGCTAAGATTTGGCGAAAATGACTTCCCCTTCTGGAAGAAGGAAATAATTTTCTCTAAACCACCAAACAAACGAAAAGTAACCATTGTAATTTTTTTTTACTTTTATCATGGAGTTTTCAGTGAAACAATCACCCCCTTAGTAAGAAAAGCGATCTTGACAACCTTTTGGATATCAATAGCAAGACATTACAACATCAAAGCAAAGAAAATGGTACCAAAATTCTGCGTTTACCAAGCATGCCAAGGTACTAGAGAGAGAGAGAGAGAGAGAGATTCAAATGAAGAGCATTTGAAAAAAACTGTCACAAAGAGCACATTATCTTGATCTGATGACAAACACTCAGGCGACAGATACACCTAAAAGGAAAAGATATACCTGTTGCTGGTATTCCCCTTTCTTGTCCACCTTCAAGAAAACTTCAAACAAAGGAACACCGCCTGCAGCTGTCACAAGTTGCCTGAAAAATACAATATTCAGTAAAGACTACAAGGTTCCAAAACAAAGAATAATACCAATAAACCAGCAGAATATAGTGTGAAAATTCTCTCTTTAAAGGTCCCTTCCCCCAAAACACTCACACTCCAAAAACAACCAAAAAAAAAAAAGGAAAAAGAAAGAAACCAAAAACGGAGACTGCTTCCAGTCAAGTAGGTGTACCCCAGAGCTACAGCTGGCAGCTGGAACCCACAAGCAAACTGCTTCATCTCTAGTATAAATCTAGAAAATGAGCCAACATATAGCTCCATGTTGATCAACCATCCCTCTTTATCATATTAGTTGATTAGGCAAATAGAAACATACCAATGCAGACAGTTTGTCATCTATAGAATATTTCCTCATAATCATGGATACTGCAAAGGGAACTACCAATGGGAAACCTATCCTTTTTATTTGGTGTTTCATTTTGCACAATCAAACAAGGCATGACAAGATGTCAGTCGATAATACTTTTCACACAGAATGTATCAGTTATGGGGAACCTTGAGATAAATGGTAGTTGACACTATATATTATAGGGCTCTTTTTTGCAGCTTAATTTTGACATACAAAAGAAACACTTCCAGCTAGTAGAATTTACATATGTAAGCAGCGATGGCACAAGAGTGCATCACAACAAATCTACAGAAGCTCTCATTTAAACCTGTGTATGAGCTCACATAAATACAGGACTGTTTAATCATATTCATTGGAAGAAATATAGACATAGTTTGGATAAAAAATAGGTATTCAACACCTTGCATTCAAAAGAGAACCGGATAAAGCCATCAGCATGCTTTATAAATAGAATCATAATCAGACCTAACCTAATGTAACAAGACCATGAAGACATAGTGGAACATGGACATTGTTCATTGGAAGAAATATAGACATAGTTTGGATAAAAAATAGGTATTCAACACCTTGCATTCGAAAAAGTACTGGATAAAGCCATCAGCATGCTTTTCACATAGAATAGTAATCAGACCTAACCTAATCTAACAAGACCATGAAGACATAGTGGAACATGGACACTGACCCTACTGTCGACCAAAGCATCCCTGTCAATTTAGGCATCATCACAATGATTGACATTCCCTAGAGAGTTGGTGGACGAAAACTACCCTCAAGGACACAGGCACAAACTGTCTCAACTAAACAGATTATGACACATTGGAGACACTCAAAATGACTAATATCAGAGACTACCGACCTCTCAGATTTGTGGGAAGCAGTTATAAACTCATTGCTAAGGTTCTTGATAATTCGCTCAAGGCTGTTGCTCTTAAATTAGTTCAGCCTCTCAAACACTTTTATCTCCCAGGCAGGGAAATGCTTGATTCTGTTATAATTGCTAATGATTGCCAATATAGCCGTTTCAAATCTTCTTATCTAGGCATCATATGTAAAGTTGACAATGGCAAGGCCTTTGATCAAGTTTATTGGAATATATATATAAAGGATCAAATGAAATGTCATTCTCTATGTTGCCTTTCACCAATTGCTCAACCCACCTCCACCACAGCCTTCTTTATAATGAGAGTCTCTCCCTCCCTCCCTCTCTCTAGTCAAAGAGGACTGCAATGACATGACCATAGTTGCCTTTACTTGACTCTACCACCTCTGGCTAAACAAAATTGCGAAACCCATCTATATGTATATAATTACAACCAATGTGGCTCAACTAGAAAACTTAGGGTGCACATGAAATCTTGCCAACTTCTCAATTTCCCTGCCAGAAGTCGATCTGGCAGGGAAATTCGTTTGATAAAAATACTGCCGAAGTAGAAATTCGTTTGGTAAAAAAATTGACTTCTGGCAAGATTTTTGAGTGATTTTGAGAAGTAAAAAATTTTCACTTCTCCCCTTGAGAAGTCATTCTCGCGGGACCGGCCGGCCGGCCGCTGCCGCCTACCGACGGTCGAAACATTTTTTTCATAATGTTTCGAACATCGTCTTTTTTAATTGTTATCAAACGCATTTCTCTATCAGAAATCAACTTCTGAAGCAGAAGCTGAAAATTCAACTTTTACTTCAAAGCAAAAGCTGAAAAAATGACTTCCTTGCCAGAAGTCATTCTTGACTCCGGCAAGATTTCATGCGCATCCTTAACCAACAAAATGATAGATTGCGACGGTTTGAGTCTTATGCCCGAGAAAGCCTCAACTTGAACTTTGGATTATTTTTTTCATTCAAATGGTTCTTCACTTGAAATCAGAAACAAAAATTGCATGTGATGAATTTGTCTTCAGATAGTAATAGTTA
Organism: Rhodomyrtus psidioides; assembly: GCA_021437785.1. NCBI lineage: Eukaryota > Viridiplantae > Streptophyta > Magnoliopsida > Myrtales > Myrtaceae > Rhodomyrtus > Rhodomyrtus psidioides. Next base: position 10,436,441 of record JAILYB010000003.1, on the reverse strand, counting down.
TACGAGCTTACCGAGGACTGTAACTCCTTGCCACATATCTTCCATGCTCTGCAGTAACACGAATTATTATACCATATGGATCGTATGTTTCATTTGATGTCCCAGCCCACCATCCCACCTATAAGCAAAAACCATGAAAAATCAAAGAACATAATGCCGTGAGGATGCAAGTATAATGTATAAACTGCTTCACCAGACTCGATAGTAATCCAAACCAAGGTCAGCTGAGAGTTAATCGACAAAAAAAGTTACAACGCAACATCTAACTTCTTCCATTGCTATCACTATGTAGAATCTTTGGCACTCAAGGTTGGAAGATTAATGAACATGCAAGAATTTGTAAGTGCAAAAAGGCTTGGTTTTTTCACCTTATTGAATCTCAACACATGGTTCAGCATACAGAGGCCTGGCAATGAGTTGACGAAAAAGGAATATTTTTTTTTTTGGGTAAGTACAAAAAGGGAATATTTTGTTGAAGGGAAAAAAAAACAAAAACAAAAACAACTAGCACCAGGGAAAGTGAAATTTTGGCCTTAGCCACCAACTGCTTCAACTGGAATCCCTTAATATCAACCATAGTGCCATTTTCATCATTTGGCTTTTTTTACTAGATTCTTTTGTGCGATTTTACTCATCCTCTCTAGTCAATTAGTAAAAGGGCTACAGTTCCGCTTCACTTTAATTATTGCCTGAAGAGAAGACAGAAAAATTCGATAATAAAAGCCCAAGAACTAAATCTTCTTAGAAGCTTCACCCCTAGTTATTTCCTTTCCATGATACTATTGCTAATCTCCTCCACAACATCTCATTATCCAGTCTTAGAAATACTGTTTTTCTTAGTTGTTCAACAGAGTTCATCTCAGGAACTATGATGATGTGATAATGGATTATGGCACCAGATATTTTTTCAATATTTTAAAAAAAGGAACTTGATAATCACTTTAGACAGAGATTCATCAAATGAGATACAAAGCATAATCATAAAGTATCACAATATATATACCGATACATCCAGAATAATTGTGTAACAAATGAAAGCCTTTCCCAAACTCCAGCATGCACCCCTAGGAGTACTATAGAGTATAGCACTCAGAATAAGCAAAAGCATGTACTAGAGAAACCTACCAATCCAGCACCAGCATTATCTCGCATAAAAGCTGCATCCTGATAACGTTCTTCATTTATGGCACTCTGAAATTCCAAACAGTAAACAAGAAACAACAAAATGTTAGTGCTGGAGAATAATGACATCAACGAATAACTCAGGGAAGTCCAAGTTCCTACTTTCAGGTAAGACATCACTCTGCCAACAGTGTCACCAGTGGACGCCGCTGCAATTGCTACCTTAAGCCTCCCAGCCTCTTCATAATCCTCTTTGAGCACAGCATTACTTAATTGCGACTGTTAGACCAATGTGAAAATTTAAAATTTTGATCAACATTTAGGATAAACATGGTTAAAGTATAAACTAACTAAATCATTCGAGAAAAAAGAATCCGGAATAGGAGACATGTTTCTAATATGCCCTCCAGGTTCAGTCAACTCAGGAAGTCTATATTTCTTCTACCACCCTCTCGTTCCTCCACAGTAAAACACTCCTTCACCATATGCCCTAATGACCCTTTGGGAGTAGCACACAACTTGTATCAGGTTGCCAAAAAATTGACAGCTAAAGCCTCCTTCGGCAGGTGAAGTTTGTTTAAATTGAAGTGGTTATCTTAGAATCATCAGCAAAGACATGTCTAGGCTCTTTTCATGGGTACAAAGTATCTGATCAGTGTAAATCAGATGCTCATAAAGCGAAGGCAACAAAAAGGTGCATGATCATTTTTAGCCACCGCGTTCAAATTGCAAAGCTTGCTGCTCTCATTTTTTCCAAACTTAAACTACTGCATTTCAACGAATAAGTCGACTCAGTGAAGAGATGCCATTTAATGCACAGCAGCCCCATTAGAACTTTAACAAGTACGTCATCTTATCAAACATAAAAAAATCCAAAACAGACAGCAGAAAATTTAACCAATTACCCAGATTACACATTCAAAAAAAAAAAAAAAAACACCTTTATAATGCACTCATGGTTTCTCAGAAAGCACAAAGATACAAAGAGGAAAGAACTGGAACGCAAGGCACCTTCAATATCGAAAGCAGACGCTCTTGCCCGTCGATTTCCTCAAAGTGCTGCTTCCACCGATCCCAATCCCAGCTCTCGTCCCCATCCCTCTCCTCCGCTCCCTTCCTCTCCCTCCCCATCGAGCCGCCGCCGCCGCCGCCGCCGCCGTCGCGGGCGCCCTCAGGCTCCTTCGCGCGCGCGTTCACGTAGGAATCGAACGTCCTCATCGCGGATTTCACCAGGTCCCGGATGGCCGAGTCCCACCCCCAAGGGGCGGAGTCGCCGGGAGGAGAGGGCGCGTCCGAGGGGGTGCTCCGGCAGTGGCAGAGCGCGGAATCGGGAGCCCTGGAGAGCGATTGGGAGGGGAACGCCGATGTCGACTGGGGAGGGCCGAGGGACCTCCTCGTGGCCGCGCAGGACGAGAATTTCGCGCTCGGGAACATCAATTGGTGCGGGGTCGGAGGCGTCGCCGAAGCCATTGCCCAATGCCCGATGGATGCCTCCCACGCACAAGTTCTAGAGAGAGAGAGGAGCAGGTTTTAGAGAGAGTGAAAGAGAGCAGGTGGTAGAGGTGGACGGTGGACCAGAAGGTGTTGGCGAGGGAGGGAGAGAAGAGTGATGATGATGATTCGGGCTGCGTAGTGACCATGGAAGCTAAAGCCTGAAAGGAAATCAGATAAGGATGGTCTTTTCGACAGAGGTTCCTTCTGCTGCTGACGTGGAATTTCTCTCTGATTTTGTTTTTATTTTTATTTTTCTTTCGGAATATTCAGCGACCGTTTATTTATTTTTATGTTTCGTTGGGTGTGGACGAGATTAGAATGAATTTTCATACATGCATACCGAGGGAATCGAGAGGGTGGCAAATTTTTTGTCAACCATGCTGTCCAAAACATGCATTTTTAGTCGGCAAATGAAATGAATGGTTATTCGTTCGGGAAAGGTATGTTGATTAGGAGGTTATACATAGTATAATACAAAAGGAAACCCGAGGGCGAATTCAACCTGGGCTCCGTTCGAAGAGACGAATAATGGTCCTTCTCCCTCACATGCTCCTTCCCATGAGCAACTCGGTTGCCTTCGTGAACGAGAACGCGGATCACCCTCACGTGGGAAGATGAACATTGAATTGACTGAGTGGTAGAGTCGTGGAAACACCTCTTTCTTCCCTATTTTGGACCTTAACTCCCCGGAACAATATGCTACTGCTGAAACACGAAAGAATTGAAATCTTAGATCAAAACACTATGTATGGATTGTATGAACTGCCTAAACAAGAATTTTTGAACAGCGAATAGCCAGAGCTATTACTCACTACATCCAAAAATTTCCATTAATGAAATATGTAAATCCAGAATCGTAAGCATAGAATATGACCCCAATCAAAATGCATCCATTTGTCTCATACACTATGGGGATGGTGAGAAGAGATATATTTTACATCCCAGATGGGCTATAATTGGAGATACCATTGTTTCTGGTACATAAGTTCCTATAAAAATGGGAAATGCCCTACCTTTGAGTGCGGTTTGAACTATTAATTTACGTAATTAGAAGTAACCAATTAGGTTTACGACGAAACCTAGAAAACCTCGACGTGACATGAGCGTGAAAGGGATTCAAGAATCTGTTTTCTTTTTATAAGGGCTAAAATTATTTATTTTGGCTTTTTGACCCCATATTGTAGGGTGGATCTCGAAAGATATGAAAGAAAGATCTCCCTCCAAGCCCCTATTTACATGAAAATACAATAGATGAATAGTCATTCGATGAAAAATAATTTGAATATTTCATTTTATATCGGAATAAGCATAGAGATCCAATCACTGGATCATTAACTAATAAAATAAGGAATGAGTAAAGTTAGTAGGTACCTAAATCGGTTTCTCATCAAAGTTTCCATCGAAAGTAGAACTGCGCGTTAAATCTTTTCCAGTATCATTGGATGGGAAACTTGACGGGGCCAGATCTGGGAATCGATCGAAAGTTAGTGAGATTTCACGAGACGACAAAAAGTCTTTAGGCCATAATTAAGACCCGACCTAGGCTCCGTTTATTCTGCGAAAAATGAATGATTTGGATAATTTTTTTTTTAAAAAAACAATCGCTTATGTTACTTATAAAAATATATATGATCGAAAAATATTTTCATCATAATGTTTAGACATATATCATTATTCAATGTCGACAATATATTTCACCGACTAATTATTTTAAGCGATATGTTCGATCATTTTTAGAAAAAGTATTTTTTAAATTATTTATTTTTCACGTGATAAATAGAGAAAATTGGTGCTTTTTTATGACACACAAAAATCATTGATTTATGATGAAGACCCGATCTAAAGTGAGTGCTCTTTTATCAGACAAGAAAAATAAAATAAAATCAAAAGTAGGACCTGACCTAAAGTCAGTGCTTTTTAAGGGAAGTAGGCCAAACAAATGAAATTACGAGACCAAACCAAACATTATATTTCTGATTTCGTACGTACATATGCAAATCGTTTGTGTCATCATGAAGTTGAAAATTACCCATTTGGCCTGTGTAATTCAGATTGAGATTATGTAAGTGGTATTCAACTATTATTAGCTAAATAGAACAACCAAACCGGTTCTTTAACCGGTTCGCGTGTCGACTCGGGTCAGATGAACATCCCGGCCCAACGGGGAGAGAAATGGGCTTGGGCTCATCCTTTGTCGACGTCGAGGATAAATAAAACGTTAACGTTCCCTCCACCTTGTCCACAACTTCTCTCTCTAGCTCGCTCGCTCGCAGAGCAACGACTATGGCGGTTTGCTTCTCTCCCGGCATACCCCTTCAAATCGGAGGTACTGCGTGATTCTCACCTGTTCTGCTAACGCAAATTGGAATCTTTTCCTTCGCGCTTAACTTGAATTGATCTTGAGTAAGTTTTTTTTTTCCCCCTCCAAATCTTGGCAGGGTGCCGTCGTCCTCTCGTGACCCAACCATTGAAGCTCCACTCCACAGTGAGTCTTCTTAACCTAGTACTGGTTATGGTTTGTGGGCGCCTTATGATTGTAGTAATTCTCACTGACCCATGATCCTGCATCAGTGGATGTTGCATCGAATTAGGATCTTGTTTCCGAAAGAATACTGCTGGGTGTGGCTAAGAGCTCTCGCAGAACTTGGTTTATACTTGTATTGGGCATTTAAACAAGACCACACATTCGTGTTTCGAGTCTAGATAACCAATTGTTCTTCTGCACCCGCTAATAATGAACTTAAGTTCTGTAAAGTTTTGTAGTGTACCTGGCGTTGCTTCGAAAAATAATCCTTAACATTGTGTCCTTCCCATCGGGTTAGTTGTGTCCGATACTTCTGCCGTGAATTATGTACTGCTCTTGGATCATGTTACATGGGACACACTGGTGAGGCCAGAGGAACAAAAAAAAGAACTTTTGAGGGTAGACAGTGGACGAGAAGAGGGCGGGTTTCGTAGCCTTGGCGCGTATGGCGTGCTTCTGTATGACGAGGTCCATAAATGGTGTCATAAATGTTAAATGATACTGTGGCTTCTTCTTGGATTGGATGAATACTATTTGATCAATACCTGATGATTTACAGTGAATTGGACTTCATCCTGTGTACCAACCACTGATTTTGTTGAAGGCCCTCCACGTATCAATTTCTCTACTCTGCAGTTAGCTTAGCAAGTCTGCCTTGTACATTTTGCTTATGTACACATGCTGATCATATGCATAAAATATGGAAATTTGACCATGTTTTTGGAATTTCGCCTACCCAGTTCTTGTTTGTCTGGTAGATTGGCATTAGTCTCTGAAGGATACTTCCATAACCTGCAATATAGTGTTTTTGAGCCCGAACAATCAATTGATAACTTTTTGTACTTCATTCAATGTGGCTTTCGTTGGGTAATTTACCGTATATAAGCAGGCAGAGCACGGAGATCCCCAGCTCAAAATCTATTGCCTCAAGAAATCTACTTCATTCTAATGAAGAGAGACAGCTATGCACTGTTGCATTTTTGCATTGTTTGTCTTCATCCAATAGACGAAAATAGAGTCAGTAGTGCAGCTTCCAAAATGTAACTACCATTCTTTACTGATTAGTTTATCTCCACCGATCCCGTCGTCCTGGAAAAGGTCTCTCTTTTTAGCCTATGAATGTTTGCAATATACAAACAAGAAAAGCTTATGTTTTCTGCTATGCCATGACCATATGTGATTTGGCTTCTATATGGTCCATAGCAACTCAGATGGCTGTATAGTGTCTTAGTGAATTGGCTTTCTACTTGTGGCAGAGAAGCTTCAAGTGGCACAATGGAAGAAAATCAGGTTTTCAACTTCAGTCAATGAGATGTAGTGCGTGTTGGGAAGTTGGAGTGCCTTCTAGCGCTGAATTGGTATCAAGTTCAGTCACATTGGGGGACCTTTTCGATTCTCATGATATCATTCGAAATTTCAACGTAGATGTTCCGAAAGTTTCTCAGTTTGCCACAGGTACCATACATGGATTAGTTCTGGCAGATCTGGACCCTGCAACAGCGAAGCTAGCAATTGGGATCCTGGGCCCATTTCTCCCGGCTTTTGCTTTCCTTTTCATCTTGAGAATAGTAATGTCATGGTACCCGAAACTTCCCGTCGGGAAGTTCCCTTATGTAATTGCTTATGCTCCCACGGAACCGCTTCTCATACCAACAAGGAAGCTGATCCCTCCCCTCGGCGGAGTTGACGTGACTCCAGTTGTTTGGTTTGGACTGGTCAGCTTTCTGAACGAAATACTAGTGGGTCCACAAGGACTTCTTGTCCTTCTATCTCAGCAAGTCGGCTGATAAATTTTTGTGTCATGAGTGTATACGATAATAGATGAATTCTTAGTTCACTCTTCTCGTATTTCTTTTTCCCGGTCTGAGCTATGCTGCTGCCTTTTCTTGTCATGTATGCACTGGCACTGAAACTGGACGTTTTTGAATGATAGATGCAGCATTTTGATGTCCCATTTTCTGGTGAGCTTTTCCCTCTGCAAAAACTGGTGTCATGGTTACTGTCTCATGGTAACTGATTCAAGAATTGAATCAAATGGGCATTTTAGCCATTTGCATCAAGCTCAGGCTTCCTTCTTGGATACGTGCTCCTCTGGTAGCACACACTACTCTTCTGAAAGGAATGAGTGTTAGAATATGCTCAAAATCTGAAGGTGACATAGGCAGGACCTGTGCCTGCTCAATGTCATAAAGAGGAGCAGGACCTGTGCCTGCTCAATGTCATAAAGAGGAGCTAGACAGGAACCAACTCCACCTCAGGAAGCCTCTAGTCCTCAAGCTTGATCAGTATGCAATGACTTCTCTGAGAGTTTCCAAGAGCAAGAAACTGAGGGAAGATAAGATGAAACTAGATGATATAAGACTCCGTTTGTTTCGCTGAAAATAAATGGTTTGAATTTTTTTTTTTTAAACAATCGTTTGTATCGCTTAAAATAATTAGTAAATGAAAGATATTTTCATCATTGACAAAAAAAAATTCTGGACGATGAAAATATTTTTATCGCGTTCATTTTTATAAGCTTCTTTAAAAACGTATTCGCAATGTTCATTTTTCGCGAAATAAACGGTGAAGTTTTCATGGTTTCTCCTGCAGCACTACAAAGGGTTGCTCACTATGGACTGGTTCTTGCTAATGCCCCGGTTTCTTATTTGGAATGAGTTGGAGGAAATGTGCAATTAAGCCTAAATAAATCATATAATATACATAGATATCATTCTATTAAACTAGCAAAAGACTACACACTTGCATGCGAAGAAATATAAAAAAAAAAAATTGCGAAAGAAACTCTTAAATAAGTAATGAAAAATGATCGAAACCGAAAATATAAAGTCAAATTGTTGGAAGAATAAAAATACTTAAATTAAATTATAATTCGACCAAAAAAATTAAATTATAATAACTTGCAATTATCTCAATTAGTGTTGATCTCGATTATACCCAGTTTAAATAGACAATAACAATGGATCTTAATAACTTGTCGGAAATGTTTGTGATTGTTGTGTAGTTTTTATCTCTACAAACTAAGCATGGATATAGCTCAAAAACCTTTACTTTCCCTAAACAATTATGCAGTACTGCCCATAATTTTTACCTCTGGTAAAGAAATTTCGCCTTTGAAGGCGAAACTTTTTTAAGAACGTACCGAAAGTATGTCTCTGCAAATATTTTGTTCATGTACCTCTAAACAAAACTCCACATTGAAAAGATAAAATTGCTCCTCCTTATAAACTCATTTTGGATGCATTTGGAAAGAAAGTGCGGTTTTCGCAAATAGAGGGATGAGGATAATCGATGCACAGGTGTAAAATTGTAATGCAAAACATAGGCATGTATATGGTATTTTTAACAATAGGGCAGGCAAAAACGTTATTAAGTAAAGGGTTAATACTTAAAAAAAAACTCCAGATCGATGCACATGTGAAAAATTTACCTCGATCTGTTTTTTTATCACAATAAATCTTAAACTGATAAATTTATTTCAAATTATTTTTTGAATCACAAAAAATCTCGTACCGGTATATTTATGACAAATTTATCCAAAATTATTTTTTTGACCATAAAAAACCCCGGATTGTAAATCTGTGATAAATTTTGATGCAAATATTGCGTGATATTTAGGCATCTTTTATTTTTAGGCAATTTTATATTTTTAGGATATTTTCGTAATTTTGTGAATCTTATTGTCATTAGGGTTAGCACCCTATATAAGTTTGTTTCGAGAGTTTTGAGAGCAGTTTTTGAATATTTTTAAGAATATACGATTTGATATCGTTTCTGAGAGAACAACGATTGTTCCTCATTCTATCGATTTTGTTCTTCATCGCCTTCTTTCTATCGTATTTCGGCATCATTTGGTATCAGAGCACATGTTGCTTCAAACTGATGGCTGAACAAAATCGTGGTTGTCGAAGGCAGCGTGGTCGTGGAGACCAGGGACGTGGAGTCGTTCCTGATGTAGATGAACAACCGCGTATGCGAGACCTGCGAGACATAGAAATCGAAGAGCTAAGGAGACAAGTTCAGGGTATGCAGCGACGTCTTGCGGAGGTAGGGCTTGACACGCAACCTGAAAAAGGAGCGGAATCTGCTGACTCAACCGAGGTTGAAGAGGAGGAAGACAACCCTGTTGTGGTTCTGAACCAGGGGCGGAATCGAGGAGTACGACTTGGAAATCAGACTTCTTCTCAAAATTTCGGGATGAAGATCGAGATTCCTGAGTTTCATGGTAAGACTCATCCTGATGAGTTTATCGATTGGTTACATACGGTAGAGCGGATCTTTGATCTCAAGGATCTGATCGAGAGCCAAAAGGTAAAATTGGTGGCTATTAGGCTACGAAAACATGCGTCGATTTGGTGGGAACACGCAAAAAAGAAACATGCTAGAGAAGGGAAGCCGAAGGTGGATCGTTGGGAGAAGATGAAAAAGCTGTTATAATTTTTTTTTGCCTACCCATTATAGGCAAGAGGCGTTTATCAAGTATCATAATGTCAAGCAAAATGATCGGTCAGTTGAGGAGTTTACGGAGGAATTTGATCGATTGGGGATGCGTTGTGATGTAGCGGAGGAAGACGAACAAACGATTGCTCGATACCTCGCAGGGTTGCGTTATGAGGTTTCTGACGTTGTCCAATTACAGCAGTATTGGACATATGAGGATGTATGCAGATTGGCCCTAAAGGTGGAGGGACAGTGTAAAAGAAAGAGCAGTGGTTCCAAGTGGTCGGGCAGTGATTCTAAGTGGTCAGGCAACAATTCCAAGTGGTCAGGTAAAGAATTCCGAGGGAGAGCGGGGAGTTCTTCAGCTCCGGCAGCAATTAAGGGTGCGAGTTCAAATTCTGCACAAAAAGGAGAACATAGTAGCAGTGGTTCTAGCAGGGGAGGAGCTGCAGCTAAGCGATGCTTTAAGTGTCAGGGACTGGGGCATTTCGCGGCTGATTGCCCGAACCGGTAGATTGTGACCTTTGTTGATAACTCAGCGCTTTTTGAAGATCCAGATAACGAAGAATCTGAAGAAGAAAGAGAGAATGCGGAATCAGATCGAGAGGACATTCTCTATGCCGATTCTGGTGAGTCTCTAGTTGTGCGTAGGGTTTTAAATATTGCCGAGGTAGATGATGAATTGTGGCTAAGGCATAATATCTTTCATACGAAGGGCATTAGTGGAGGAAAGGTGTGTAGTATGATAATTGATGGCGGAAGTTGCGAAAACGTGATATCTACTACTATGGTCGAAAAGTTGCGAAAACGTGAATCGTGGCTTAGGCATAATATCTTTCATCCGACCGCTCTCGAGGCTATGGAATGGAAAGATATCGATTGGTGTATTTCAATGGTATCTCGCACGGAGCAGGCCATTCTTGAGTTAACTGACTGAAAGGGAAAGACTAACGCAAGGACGGGTACGTGGACCTGGGAAATTCGAATAAGAAACGGCACTTTGACCATAAGGATTGTCGATGGGATATTTTGGGCAAACAAAGATCGATTTAGGAACGATCATGGAATGCCTTGCTAGCGTTATACGTTGGGACGCGGGTGATTCCGCCGAACTAATGTGTAATTTGTGAGAATTTCCTAAATCGGATTCCGATGATCAGGACCGCATGGACTAGCGATAAACCCTCACAATCACATGACAACCAAAGTCGCCATGACTTGAGAAATCCTAAGGTCGATACGCGTAACGCCTGCAAGAGTTGCCCGTCAGTTTGAGATAGATTGGAATTACAGTCGATGAGAACTCGACATGATTTTGGCCTCAGAATTTGGGTATCAGACATTGAGAAATTCCAACAATTTAAATATTTGGACGCCGCGTCATTGAGAATAATTAGGATTGGGATTCGCCTCATAAGGCTAGAGAAGCGATGCTTTGGATTAGAAATGGAAATTTACTTTTTGCCCTCGAAGGTTATTCATGCGTATAGGAATGGACAAGGGCAATTTGATCTTTCTTCTCACACCCTCCTTGGAAGAAATTAAAGGGGTAGTGTGGTCTTTTGGCCACTTGATATTTACTTAAAGGAGATAAGACAACCCTATAGCCTTAGCCTAGACCCCTACTTAACATTTATTAATGGTCTTATCTCACCTAACCTAGTCATTTCATGCATTTACCTTGGGGATTAAGCTCACACTCTCTCTCTTCTTCCTCTAGCTTGGCCGAACATCACTCTCTCTCTATTCCCTTCATTTTCTTCTTCCTTCTTCTTGCTCACTCGTGGAACCCTCTCGGCCGACCGCTCCTCCTCACCGTTCGCTCACCACAACGTCGACCATCGGCGACCTCACGCCCCAACGTCGACCACCACAACGACCCTCAGCCACTCCTCTACAACCTCCAACTTGCCGTTCAACCATTCTTTAGCCCATTTGACCCGTGGAGCTGCCAGAGTCCGAAGAGGTCAGAATCGGGGCGAGCCAGATCTTGAGCTCCTTTAGACCAACCTTGGGTGCTTGTCTTGCCTCTAAATCAAGGTGAGACATCCTTAAGACATAATATTAGGGTTGAGTAGGTTTGGTTTGAAGTTTGGTTGAAGATAGATGGGTTTTAATGGTTGAACTTGGTGGGTTTTCTTAAGGGCAGAATCTTCCTTCTTCGACCGGCAAAGGATCCGTGAGCTTTTGAGACCCGACGAGGCGTCGTTCGACTTGGAAATCTTCAGTAAGCTACTCTAAGACATAGTACTACATGTTGGTGAAGGGTATGTAGAATTAGAATGGCGTATTGATGAGTTATGATGGCTGGTTTGTGTAAAACCCCTAGGACAGAAAACTGCCCTACGCCGGTCAGTGTTTGAAACCGAAATGGTGGCTGCAAATTATGGGATTTCACTTGCTTGGTTTGTGGTAAGATAACTTCTAACCCTTCGTTAGGGTATTAAGTTATTAATAGGTGACTTGTGGTTGAATTGGAAGTATTTGAAGGGCTGATTTTGAAGTGAACCACGTAGAGGCTAAGAGCCGTGTAAATCTGACCCTAGCGTGCACTAATTTTAAAATGGCTCGTTCTAGGTCGTCTGATATTCAAATTGAGCTCCGTTTTTGCTCACACGTCCGTAAGACCTTGAGGGATAAAGTTATGAAAGTAGATTTCTCAAAAGGTCAACAGATCAATACCGATTTATTCGGGAATGAATCTGGTCGTGGAAGGCCAAGAGTGGACAGCTTGGTGCCGCGACATTGCGTCGATCGTTTTATGGAATTGTTTGGCCTAAGTTCGAGATAAGTTATGCCTAAACCTTTATTAGGATGTTAGATTACTAAAGGACGAAGTTTTGAGTCCGATTGAAGGGTTTTATGAACTGATTTTATGAGAGACGCGAGGAAACCCAAATCTGCCTATTTTGATGAATTGAGCTTGAGTGGTTTCATGGCATGGAAATCTTGAAAACGAGGTTGAACTGAGGAGTCTTAATCTGATTGTGGCATGTGGTTGGGCCTTTTGGCATGTTATATAGAAATTTCCATTTGAATTGAGTACATTGAGTGACATGGATTGCTAAATGGGTCTAGAGACGACTTGTGGAATGGAATTCTAAGATTTCTTTGGAGAATGCCAAGTTTAGAGTTGGATTAATGGTCATTTGACATTTGTGCTAAGTCGAGGATGTGTATGTGTGGTAACACAATTGTGCTTTGCTTTAAAAAGAGTTTTTATTGAAATCACTTATTTTCTGAGAATTGTGAAATTGAAATGAGGCCGTGGGCCGATTTGTATTGGATTGAACTCGTTGTTTATTGAATGAAAACTTATAGCCAATCAGTCGGATGTTTGATCTCGACGTTGGGTGTTTGATCCCAAATGTTATTGTGGGTGTTTGATCCCAAGATTATGAGCTCAGGGACTTGATCTCATTTGGCCTGACGAGGTCACTGCGGCTAGAGAGTCTTACAGTAGACCGAATCATCTCGTGGTGCTGGAGTAACGAGAGTCACTGTATTGACCGAATCATCTCTAGGTCCGGATGCGAGAGTCTTCATGTTGACTGCTTCGAGGGAGTTAAGGTATCGGACGTCACATGTTTGACCGAATCATCTCGCCGGATTGGCCATGACGAGAGTCTCATAGTTGACCGAATCATCTCGACGGTGCTAGGGAGTGAGAGTCACTATGATGATCAATTCATCTCGTCGTAATAAAGTGAAAAGATGAATTGTTTTCGGTGGCTAATTGATTTCATGGCAAGTTATGGCTTGATTAAAGAGAACTCTTATTGAGGCCCAAGGCGCTTTGGCGCGGACGGGTGACGACTTGTTACCATTTAATGAAAGCCAAGTTTTATGAGAAAACGAAATGGAATCGAATGATAGTTAGAAACAAAGAACTGTTTTCACTGAATTTGTTTAACTGAAAACCCTGCCATAGTACGAAGCTCAGTTTTACTCATGAAATCTTTTGTGACTGATTCGAGTCGATTTGAAGGTACTGAAATGCCTCGTTTTGACAAGTACCCTGTCTTTATCATGCCAAAGTTTTTAATCCCAAAATACATTATTTTTCAAAATGTCTGGAGGTACTAATAGCCTAGTTTAGGGTTAGGTTTAGCTTACTGAGATTTATATCTCACCCCGTCGTGGGACAACATTTTCAGGTCCTAGACGAAGGGAACCCGAGCTCGCCATGGATTAACATTCGATGAAGTCGCTGGAAGAAATGATTATGAATTCTTTTGTGATAATAGGGTTGTAATGAATTGCTTGGGGATTTAGAACTGTAACCTCTAATGTATGATTGACCTTTATATATGGTGTACCATTTTGTCCCAAGTCATCTTGTGTTTTATTTGTATGCGGTTGTTTCACGTTTCTACATGCTTGTTTCATTTAACCAAGTGGAGACTGGAGACCGTGGCCGATGGGTCCTGGGTACTAAGGCAAAGAGGAACGACCTGATGGGATATTCGCGTGCCTGCCAGATTCGGGGCGTGACAGGCTGCTGATCAATACTCACTATATAGAGTGACTGACGACGTTTTTTTTGTCATTTTAGAGTAGTTTAAATGAGTTTTTAGGCATTTCTTCGATTTTTAGGCCATTTTCGTAATTTAATGGTATTTTCGTAATTCTTTGTAATATTGCGTGTCATGCCCCGCTTACCTTAGCGAGCTCATCACATTCGCCTCTAGCCATAAATGAAATCCCAAGAACAACACGTGGCCTAACATGAAATGAAAAGCACATACGAAAGGGAACAACACTCCGTACAATACACAACAGATGAAATTTGGAATGATATGGAAGCACACACATATACATAACATACTTCGAAAGTTGATACAAACGACGGTGGGAAAGGTCTTAATTAGAAACCACATACTAGACTGGGTAGGCTCTCAGGCTAACATTACACAGGCTAATCCACAGATCCTGCCTAAGCCTCACACCAAAATTTTTTCCTACCCTTAACCTAACTACTGCACCTCCCTATCCCGAAAAACCACTCGAACTGTCGCTTCCTTCGGCTTCATCTTCCTCTGGGTTATATTCAGAAAATGTTTCTGATGGCACCTCCTCTGCGATGTCTTCGGTGTCCTCCTCAGTCTCCCCCTCTAGATCTTCTGCTTCATCGGCGGATCTCTATGTAATTCATGTACTCCTCGAGGATGTTCTTTGATCCCCTCATGGACATTGGGTTCTCCACCTCGATTTCTAAGCGAGAAGGGTGACACCCACTCGGTACGACCTCCGTGGGAACCTCCTTAGGAACCTCCTTAGGCAACAAGAGACCCATCGGGTTGCTATTTCCCAGACGACAATACCATGCCTCGAAGCGATGAGGTTGCAGCTTAGTCTTCCTTTCGTCTACCCAGACCGTCGTTTTCTTCCAGACATACACAATTCCCTTTATGGCGAGAAATTCATCAAAAGAGGCGATCATCTTCTTTGGATCGCCTAACCTTATCGGCAACATGCTTATGATTTGGGGTTTGGAAAAATATGTCCCACTACGGGGTGAGATTTACATCCCAGCAAGTGAAACCCAACCTAAACCAAACTAAACCATTAGTCCCACCAGACCATACAACAATGCAAGAATGCAAGGAATTCATCAAGCAACGGCATATGGCATCTCAACATCATTTATCACAAATACTTGGCACGATAATTTACCATCAAGTACATCACATGCTATAAGACCCAAGCTTCACACACATTAACATAAATTACATTCACATTATCACAAGTCACCACAATGACACATTACTCTCCATCGCCAGAGCTCCAAGCCGCGATATAGTTCACAAGGGCGTCTAACCAATTGATATCACTGGGGCTACAAGCCAATTGATATCATCGGGGCTACAAGCCAATCGATATTATTAGGGCTCATAGCCAACTGGTACCATTGGGGTTACAAGCCAATCGGTACCTCTGGGGCTCATAGCCAATTGATACTACGGAGGCTCCAAGCCAATGCGATCTCCGGGGCTCCAAGCCAATTGATCGCTGGGGCACTATAGCCCGTTCATTAACATCGGCATTATAGCCAATTCAATAACACATCATCATTCACTATGCTTTTATCACACAACCACGCCACACAATACAACTATCCAGTAGCGTCCTAGGGTTCAAGTAAGGGTTTAGGAAACATGTACCTTAGTGGATTAGCAAAGTTCCACACCAAACGAGTCTCCTCGATCCCACAAGATCATGGCCAATCAAGGATTACATGTCCTAGAAAAATCCATCAATTTCGAATCAGAAAACAATCGAACCTCACTTTCGTTATACCAATCCCTCAATCACCCATCAAATGGCAACTCAAGATGCTTCATCTATCACTCGAATACACGGCGATACCTCCACGAACCCCCAAAGCGTTCGGTTCATGCAACAATATATAGGGCATAATGTATCTCGGAGTTTCGTGTCCAAATTAGCCCTTAAATCACTTCTAATTCCAAATCCACTTCACACACTTCCCATTAACACCTCACATAACGTCTTATGAAGCCTCATGAGTCATTTTGAAGTCAAGAAACCATTTAAAGAGGCCCCAATAGATTCGGTCCAAACAGGGCAGAATTTTAACAGAACCGGTTTTGGTTCAATCCGCATAAACAAGCCATAACTCCATCCTAGGTTCCAATTTTCCACAAAATAATCTTGTCAGAACCTCAATATATGTGATTGGGAAGCTCACCAAGAGTTTCGTTGCGAAATAACTCCACAAGACCTTCGAACAGCTCGGTTCATTCACGGTCCTTCCACGGTCAGAATCTGTTCGATTTTAACCACCCACAATCAGCCATGAAAACCTATTTTAACACCACTAAACTTGCGACCACAGATCATCCAACTTGAGTACTATGTGTTATAGAGATCCCACAGAAAGAAAGAAGTCATTTGAAGTCTCTAAGAGGGAGAACGGAGGCCTTACCCCAGCTCGCGTGGATTCCGTCCAGTTTTGGTCTCGGGCTCGTACAGGTAAAAATACTTAACAAAATGACAAACTACCACTTGCAACTTATCAAGAACACATTGATCTAGCTTCTGGTGGTCGGAGACGGCAAGGTGGCAGTCGGATGTGGCGCTCGCGCACACCGAACAGGAGCAACAGAGTCTGTCTTTTGGAGCAGTTTTGCTAGAGAGGAAAAGAAGAAGATTTTGAAGGAAATGGAATAGGGGAATGTGGGTGCACGGCTAAAATGGCTAGAGAAGATGTCCATCAAATTATTGGGGAAATTTTTGACAAGATGTGATTTAATGACATTTAATGCTTGGCTTCACCAAAGGATGACACATGGCATTGGCTCTAATTATTGGTCCTCAAGACTTTAACCTTCATTGACCCTCTTTTCCCTCCATTTTCGGGAGCTTCATGGGAATGTTAGAATGACCATTTTGCCCTTCCAACTTTCTTAAGGCAAATGTATAAGGTTGAGGGGAAAAACGGTAATTTGGCACTTTTCGTCCGAAACTTCGTTTTTCTCATTCTGAATGTCTATTGGCGAGGCAACGTCAAATCCTTTTTCAAAATTGAAATTCTTCATTTCCAATTGCCAATTCGAGCTTCCATTTCATGGTCGATCTCTCGTCGATCGTATCTTCAGTTTATCTCGAACTAACGGGTGGCTTTTGCAGACGTTACGCGTATCGACTCTGTGACTCCCATCACACTTAGGACATCTCAAGATAAGACAACTTTGGTTGTCATGTAATTGCGAGGGTTCATTACTAGTTCCGACGGTCTCGATCGTCATTGTTCGATTTAGGAAAATTTCGAAAATTATAAATTGGTTATACGGCATCACCCGCATTCCAATCGTATAACGCTAGCAATGAATTCCTTAATCGTTATTCGATCGGCCTTTATTGGTTCTAAATGTTCCCTCGACAATCCTTATGGTCAAAGAGTCATTTCCTTTTTCGAATTTTCTAGGTCCACGTATCTTATCATGCATTAGCCTTTCCCCTTTAGTTAGTCTACTCTGGATTGATTAGATCCGAGCGAGATATAACTGAAAAATATCGATAGATAGTTCTCATTCAATAGCTTCAAAATGGCAAGAAATTCAGAATGTCACATTGCGTTTCCTATGGTTGGCACTAGGGGTGATCGGTTCATATGATGTGTGGTTTTACCCTAGAATCGAGAACCATCCGCTAGGAACTAGTTCCGCAAAATGCGAACCGTGAATCAACCGCTTCTTCTATGAACCGTGAACCAACCGAACCATCGATCCGGTCCGATTTTCGATTGGATTCCGATTACGTTTCATTTGCTGCATGTTGAATTGCCCTTCATCTTTTCTGGGAGATAAATGTAGAGGTAAAACTCAAACATAGGCTTATCTATTTAACTTTTTTGAGGGTGGGATCTGAAAAATGGTGGAATGAAACTACCAGGGCTAGTGCTTTGCTTCTAACTTGTTAATAATACATATATTGTACCAAATGTTTAATCCTCTTGTGAAATTCCAAAGGCGCGAAATGCCAATTCAGCATCTACAATTTAATGAAGATGGTTCGGTCAAGCACGGTGGAGTTGCTACGGAGCGGTTGCATACTGATATGCATCTTGATGGCTATATCTACTATGGTCTGAGCATTCATACCACATTTCATTCTCAATCTTGATGAACAACCAACCTAGTTTTTACTGTATGATCAATAATCATACTTCTTTCAAAATCTGTCACTCCAAGTGAAGCAGAACTGCCGAAATATGCCTTTGTATTACTCAAATGATAAGTTCACATAGCTCTAGATATGCCTCTATACATTGACAGCATAAAAAAAAAAGA
This sequence comes from Rhodomyrtus psidioides, assembly GCA_021437785.1. NCBI lineage: Eukaryota > Viridiplantae > Streptophyta > Magnoliopsida > Myrtales > Myrtaceae > Rhodomyrtus > Rhodomyrtus psidioides. The sequence goes on along the minus strand of JAILYB010000003.1, from coordinate 10,418,045 downwards.
CCAAAAGGAGTCTGGAATTACATCTGAAGCGATATAAGAGTAAGGAGAAAGCAAATAAGAGCAATCGCTACAGTGATTGCTTAATAGATTTGACCGTAACTTATTAAAGTTTATAAGGAGCGGTTCATGGGCTGGTTGGATGGTTCGCATTCAAATCCGTAAACCAAACCGATAAAATCGGTTCTAAAAAATTGAAATCGAGAACCGAACCATACCCGCCAAAAATCATCCAAAATCAACCGGTTAGGTACGGTCCGATCCGATTTGGTTGGATCGAGGTTTTTCTGCTCACCCCTTGTTGGCACCATATATAAGGGTGCTAAGGGTTTCAAGATGGAAAATTGGAATTTCGACTTTTAATATAGCGAGAGAATTTTCTCTTCTTTGAGTTCTTTGAGGATTGAACCTCATCAAGGCTTCCATGTGGCCGTCGATTTGATTTATCGAGCAAGATAGCGAGTTCTCTTGTTTATGGTGTCCATAGCGTTGATTGGTTGACACGGGTTCGTCAACATGTCACATTCATATGAAGGTTACCAATCACAAGTTCGATTAGTGATCGAGGTTCGTAAATTCGCACCTTCCAGATCTTCGTAGAATGATCAATTCCACATCGATTCACATCAAAACCTCTATGGTCATGTTGATGGGACCAAATCGTGTCCCTCTAATGTAGCCCAAGCAGCTCTTTAGCAACAACAAGATGTTTACATCATGAGTCTTTTAATTGCGTCCCTACCAGAATCTATTTTGCCTCTTATTCTGGATAAACCAACTAGCAAAGATATTTGGGATTCTCTCAATGCCTCTTATGGCTCTACTTCCGCCACATGTATGCTCTCCCTTCATTTGAGTCTTCAACGTCTGTAGCAAAGACATGAGAAACCAGTTATTGATTTCCTCCATCGTGCAAAGTCCATGGTCGATGAGATGGGTGCTGCAGGCAAGCCTCTTGAATAAGAGGATTTCAATGTCCACATCTTTCGTGGTCTCCGATTTGATCTCCAGAACATTGTTCCTACCCTACTTAGTTGTTCTGAACCAATCTCGTTTACGGATATTCAAACCCTTCTACTAAATATGAGAGTATTAAGGCTTCTAAAAAATTACAGATCTTTGAGCCTTCTTCTCAAGCTAACTTTGCTACAGCCAACTTTGCTCAACGAGATTCCGTTACTTCTGCTGCCACCCCTTTGGGTTCATCATTCTCTGGCCATGGTCAGTCCAGAGGTCATTGGGGTCGTGGTGGTTACTTTGGCCGAGGTTGTGGTGCTCGTGGTGCTCAACAAGGTCAATTATGGTGTTCCATCTGTCAACGTACGAATCATACTATCGCGACATGCTACCATCGTCCTCTAACTATGCCTTGTTACTCGCCCCATACACATAACCCTTCTTATACTTCATCTTTCCAACGCTCTTACTCCCTCAATGCCAATTTGAGCCATGCTTTTCCCCCTCTTTTACCTTCACCTACCAATACCTCGTCTTGGTACCCTGGCACGGGTGCCTCCCACCATGTCATGCCTAATAGACAATCCCTCTCTTCCTACGAAGCTTCTAATGGATCGGATCAACTACACGTAAGAAATGGTAAAGGTCTCAAAATCTCTAAATTGGTACTTCTTCTATTCATTCCTCGACTTCAAATCTTTCTTTTTACTTAAAAGATGTTCTTCATGTCCTTGATATTTCTAAGCATTTACTTTCTGTTCAAAATTTTTTGACTAATAATAATGTCTTCTTTGAATTCTATCCTACTCACTTTGTGGTTAAAGATGTAGTTACCAAGGCGATTTTTTTTTTGCGGCCTGAGTAGTGATGGTCATTACACTATACCGCAACAACCTTCAATGCTTACTGCCAGTATTGCGGAACGGACTTTCATAGATGGCTGGCATCAACGTCTTGGCCATCTCCATGAGCATCTCTTACAATTTATGATCAAAGAGAATAAATTGCTGTGTCAGTCCACATGGTTGAGTCATTTATGTATAGCTTGCCAATTGGGCAAGGCTTGTCATCAATCTTTAGGATCATCTCCAACTCGTAGTTTATTTCCATCTAATTTAATTTATAGTGATGTTTGGGGTCCTTCTCATTTTGTTTCAACTGAAGATCATCGCTATTTCGCTATTTTTGTTGATGATTGCACAAATTAATTTGGTTTTATCCTCTCAAAGCAAAATCAGATGTTTACTCTATTTTTATTACTTGAACGTCTTTTTTCACGAAAAATAAAAGCCATTCAGACAGACTAGGGTGGTGAATTTCGAACCCTCCCACCTTTTTTTTTTTTTTCAAAAATTGGTATTGCTCATCGCCTTTCCGCCCCTTATGTCCATGAATAGCAATGGGTGGTTGAGCGTCGTCATAGGCATGTAGTTGAAACCGATTTAACATTATTAGCTTATGGCTCTGTCCCTCAGCAATATTGGTATTACGCATTCGAAACGGCAGTCTATCTCATAAATCGGATGCCGTCCAAGGTCACTAATCGCATTTCCCCATTTCAAATGGTTTATAGTCATCCTCCAAATTACTTATTTTTAAAAATATTTGGGTGTCGTTTTCCATATTTACTTCTTATAATGCCCATAAGATGGATTTTCGATCTTCCATGTACTTTCTTGGGATACAGTCCCTCTCATACAGGGTATCGCTGCCTTGATCCTGTTACAATCATTTATTCATTGCCCGATATATTCGTTTTGATAAAATATGTTTTCCCTTTGCAATTCATTCTATTATCGGTCCATCACCAACTCATCCCCACCTACATCTATTCGAGTATCATGGGCTTCAGCCCCAATTAGCATTCCTCCCCTACAACTATAGTGAGATCAGAGACTCAGTGTCATCTACTGCCAATTCATCCACCTCTCTTGCTCTAAGAACCAAACCCCTCCATGATCTTTATCATTCTACCTCCGCATCGGCCTCTCCACCACTACATCGCCCCTACCTAGGCCAACACGCACCACATCATGCAACTTCGCTCTCATTCTCCTCAAACTAACACCATCACCACTCCCCTTAACGAACCAACCTCATTCACCTAAGTCAACAAAATCCTTGAGTGGCGTGCAGTTATGAGTGGTAAATTAATGCCTTCTTAAAAAATGGCACTTAATCTTTGCTCCCTCAAACTTCCTCCATGAATCTCGTTGGGTATAAGTGGGTTTACAAAGTTAAACGCAAAGCAGATGGTAGCCTTGAGCGCTATAAAGATCACTTGGTCGCTAAGGATTTTCATCAGCAACAAGACTTGGATTACACAGAAACCTTCAGTCCAGTTGTGAAAATTACCACTATTCGCTCCATTTTGTCTATTGATGTCTCTCAAGGATGACAAGTGCGACGACTGGATGTGCACAATGACTTCTTACACAGGGTTATTTTTGAAGAGGTGTACATGGAGCAGCCCCCTAGTTTTACAAACCCAACTCATCGTGACTATGTTTGCAAGTTGCATCGTTCACTATATGGTCTTAAGCAAGCTCTGAGAACTTGGTTCCAACGACTTTCTCAATTTTTACTTCATACGGGATTCTCGGCATTACAAATAGATCTATCATTGTTTATCTATCGAAGATGATTTATTTTTTGATCTATGTTGATGACATTCTGGTTACAAGAAATGCACCTTCTACTACCTGTTCAATAAAGAAATTGTCTACAGAGTTCTCCATTAAGGATCTTGGACCACTGCTGTAACACCCCGCGTCCCTTGGAGCTCAATATATTCACCTTAGGCCAATCATTACCCAGGAACCTCACACGGCCTAGCATGATATGAAGTGCACACACGGAAGACGTGATACATCGCCGTACAATAAAGATAAAAAGAATAGGGGAGTTTTGGAGGAAAACAAAAGCACACCCATTTATACATTGCATAGACATCAAGTGCATACAGCGGAAGAGAAAAGACAAAAACATAAAGCCGTACACCCTGGATAGAAAAGGAACTAAAGCCTATGGTTCAAAGGCTACTACCAAACCCTTCCTAAAGCCTAACACCAAAATTGTTCCCTTATCGCCCAACCCCTTTAATTCAGATTTGTCTTCAGAACAGCTCGAATCATCTCTTCCATCGTCCCCCTCAGCATCTGGGTCGCAATCCGAAAAAGTCTCTGATGGGACATCCTCTGAAGGCTCTTCGGTGTCTTCCTTGGCTCCCTCTTCTTCTTCTTCTTCTTCTTCTTCTTCTTCCATGACCACGATAGCGTCAGAAGAAACCTCTACATAGCTCATGTACTCAGCAGAGGACAAAAGAGACTTCGACTCTTCAGGTATATTTCTAGAACCTCCCACAGATGCTGGGTTGTCCACTTCTATGCCCGGTCGGGACGGATGGTACCAAGTTGGAATTACCTCTCACGGAACATCCTTTGGCAACAGGGGTCCCATCAAGCTGTTATCTCCCACCTGACGGAACCAGGCTTTAAAACGATGGGGTTGTAGTTCTGGCTTCCCTTCGTCTACCCAGACTGTCGTGCACTTTCTAATGTACATAATACCCTTCCGATACGGAAACTCATCAAAATCGGTGATTATCTCCTTTGGATCGCCCAAGCGGATCGGTAACATGGCTAGGGTTTAGGGTCTGAAAAGTTTGTCCCACTAAGGGGTGAGATCGACATCTCAGAAAGTGAAACCTAACCCTATACCTCAATGCAAGTCCTACCGGATGACACACAAATGCCATTCAAAATGCAGAGTAACAAGCAATGCAATGGCACCAGACATCTCACAAGACAACATCAATTACATACATGGCATTCAATACAAACAATCATGCTCAATCACAAGGTCTCATACCCAAGCATATATATTCAAGTACGCCACAACCACCTCTTTCTCAATCACCCACATACTCCACTGGCACTCTTGCCACTTGACATCTCCGGGGTCATCAAACCAAACGATACTTTCCAGGCTTACAGCCACTCTATGCCGCCGGGGTCTCACTAGACCAAATGGCATTCACATTTTTATTTTATTTCACCACCCTCCGATACCGTCGGGGTCTCACTAGACCATATGGTATCCTCTCGATTTCATTCAATTTTATCACTCTCCGATACCGCCGGGGTCTCACTAGACCAAATGGTATCCTCACGCCTTTCTCATCATCACAATGCCATCCAGACACACATGCAATTCTTTTCATAAAAATTTATCATTCAATCACATTATTCAATCACCCAGTGTGTCCAGGCATTCAGAGAAAGGATTAGATAACACTTACCTGATTTAATAACACAATAAAACACCAAGAAATTCTCCCAAAGTCACGAGTACCGAATTCCCACAAATGCGTCGTCCACCTAACAAGATTAACCAATCTTGAATCATAAACCATGGAATATCCACTTCCATTAAAGTAATCTTTTCCTAGCCATACCGTTGGCAATTCAAGACACCATTTTTTTTATAACCATTGGACATCGTAACTCTCACTCCGAACCCTTAATATGTTCGGTTTACTTAGCCATATACATGGCAATACTCAATTTAGCGTTTCGTGAACCAATTTCACCACAAATCACCTTTAAACTTCAATCCACTTCTCACATCTCCCATTAACATCTCACACGATATCATACAATATATTCTAGGTCAATTGACGTCCAAAAATTCCTCATTTAGTCCCTAACAGAACCGGCCAGCATGTACTCTTCCTTAAAACAGAACCGGTTTTGGGTTCCAACCGCTTAATCGAGTCATAATCCAATCTCATGTCTAACTCTTTACACAAATAACCTTCCAAGACCTTCATTTACATGTTTAAAGGGCTCATTAAGAGATTTGGAGTCGGTTGACACCCCAAAGACAACAAAACAGTCCAATCTCCTCTTGATCAGAATCTGTCCAGAATTTACCGCTATTGTTCTTCCATGAAAACCGAAGTTATCGTTATCTATTTGCAGCCAAAATTTATCTGAACATAGTACTGGGTGTTAATAATCTCTCCTAAAAAATTGAGGTCAATCGGAATTTCTAAGAGGGTAAACCATAACCTTCTCTCAGTTCGCACGGAATCCGTCCGCTTTTCTTCCAAAAATCACTATAAATTAACCAGACCTCCTAAAATCATGAAACCAACGAAAAAATATCAAGGACACATAGATATAACCTCTGGAAGTCGAATCACCTCAAACGGCCACCGGGAAGGCCTGCTCGAGCTCACCGAACAGCAAACACAGAAACTAACTTTTCTGGCAGTTTTTGGTTGAGGCGAAATGGAGAGGAAAATGAGGTGAACGTGTGGAGGAGGCTTACACAGTAGATGAAGTCCTTAATACCATTGTATCACACATATAATTGAGCTAAAATTGATAAGACATGGTTAGGTGGGCATTTAATGCCAAATACTCTCAATGGTTGACAAGTGGCACCACCTAATAATACAACTTAACATTTGACTCATCTTTGACTATTGTTTGAAGGGATTTTTGGCAGCCATAGGATGTAGGGAAAATGTCCATTTTGTCCTTCACAAGTTCTTATGGCATAGATAAATGGTCTATGGGCAAAATGGTCTTTTCGCACTTTCAGTCCAAACTTCACTTTTCCAATTCGAAATTACCATTTGGCGAGACATTGTCAAATTCCTACTAAGAATTGGAATTCTCTATTTTCAATTGCCAATTTTGAGCTTCCATTTCATGATCATTCGTCCGTCGATCGTAATTCTAGTTTGTCTCGAACTAACGGGCAGCTTTTGCAAACATTACGCGTATCGACTCTGTGATTCTCATCACACTGAGGATAACTCAAGTTATGACAGCTTTGGTTGTCTTGTAATTGCGAGGGTTCATCGCTAGTTCCGGCGGCTTCGATCGTCATAGTTCGATTTAGGAAAATTTGCAAATTATACATTGGTTAAGCGGCTTCACCGGCGATCCAATCGTATAACGCTAGCATTGTATCCCTTAATCATTGTCTGATCGGCCTCATTGGCTCTAAATGTTCCCTCGACAATCCTTATGGTCAAAGCGTCACTGCCTTTTTCAAGTTTCCTAAGTCCACGTACTTTGTTATGCGTTAGCCTTTCCCTTTTGGTCAGTTTACTCGAGATTGATCAGATCTGAGCAAGACAAAACTGAAATACATCGTAAGGTACATTCACATTCAACAGCCTCAAAATGGCAGGAAATTCAGAATGTCACAACTGCACTTCTTCCTTGGAATGGAGGCTATTCGTCAATTTGAAGGGTTGCTTCTCTCTCAAGGATGTTGTATTGATGATTTTCTTCACTGGGCTAGATGTTTGAGTGTAAGCCTGTATGAACTCCTATGGCTACAACTATAAATCAATATGAGAAAGGAGGTGCTCTAATGTTTGACGCTACTCTATATCGGTCTATGGTTGGCGCCCTCCAATATGTGATATTGACAAGACCTGATCTCTCATTTGCCATTAATAAAGCATGTCAATTCATGCATGTACCGATTGAAGACCACTGGCAAATGGTGAAATGCATCTTGCGTTGTCTCAAACATGCAAGGTCGTCTGGTTTGTTTCTTTATGGATGGAATGATACTTGCTTGCAAGGTTTTTCGATGTGGATTGGGCTGGTAGCTCTGACGACATGAAGTCAACTGGAGGGTATGCTATTTTTCTGAGTTCTAACTTAATCTCTTGGAAGTCTAAGAAACAACGAACCGTAGCGCGCTTTTCAACGGAGTCTGAGTATAAAGCCCTTGTCGATGTTGCAGCTGAACTCATCTGGCTTGAGTCACTTTTTCAAGAGCTTGGGTTCTCTCCTCAAGGTCATTCCATCCTTTGGTGTGATAATATTGGTGCCACTTATCTGTTTGCAAATTATGTTTTTCATGCTCATACCAAATATGTTGAAATTGACTTGCACTTTGTCTGTGATCGTGTCGCCAAACGACAACTCAATGTGCAGTATATCTTCATAGCTGATCAATTGGCCGATGCTCTCACCAAAGCTCCTCCTATAATACGTTTTGAATTTCTACGAGACAAGTTGAAGATCCGCAATCTCAACTCTTCCACTTGAGAGGGTGTATCAACTGAACATTGCGTTATCACTTATGAAAGATTTGGAATCGCATCGTTGGATATTAATTAAAGATAGCACTATCAGTTTGATTGATTTGGAATCGTAGTTTTCTATTTTATGTATTTTCTTTTTATTAGTAATTTTTTTAGAATGTACTCTTGGGTATATAAATACCCCTTTTTAGTTTAATGAAAATTACGACGATTTTGTTGTAAATATATTAACAAGTGGATGTTTCACCTTCCACCATTTTTCCTCTTCCAATGAGGATTGATTATGTACATTGATGAGGATTGATTACATACATTAAGGAGGATTGATTACGAATATTGATTACGTACATTAAGGAGGATTGATGATGATTGATGTTTAGCCTTTTATATTTCACGAACGTCATTACTCTCCTGCCTATAAATAGATGCTTGTGTAACTTGTTGAAGATAATGAAAATGAGTTGACATTCTGCTCCCACATTTCACTTGTCTCTTCTTTCTCTCATTATATTCCTAGTAGAGTTCTCTAAGTTGATTCCAAAGATCATCGTTTCCTTTTACAACACGTTATCAGCACGAACCGGTTAGAATCTTGGATATCACTCAAGGTAACGCACCTTACTTCTCCATCTAATATCTCTACAATTTCTTTTGAGTAAGTGAAATATTACCAAGAGAGAGTTTGCGACGTTAAATATTACCGGAAGTAATTATCTAACATGGGTTTTTGATGTCAAGATACACTTAACATCGTTAGATCTCGGTCGATCTATTATCCTAGAATCTAATTATATTCCAGCCCAGAAGGCTAAGGCTCTTATCTTCATTCGCCACCAATTACATGAAGATTTAAAGGCAGAGTATCTGACTAAGGAGGACCCTACAGTTTTATGGCAATCCCTAAAGGATCACTTTGATCATCAACAAGAAGTTGTCCTTCCTCATGTGAGGTTTCAATGGATCAATTTACGTTTTCAGGATTTTAAGCCCGTAGCAGATTATAATTTTTCCATTCATCGAATTGTATCACAATTAAGACTATGTGGCCAGCAGATCACAAAGACTGAAATGCTAGAAAAAAACATTATCTACTTTTCATGCCAATAACCTTGTACTCCAACAGTAGTAAAGGGCAAAGAATTACTTCAAGCATTCAGAGTTAATCTCAGCACAACTTGTAGCTGAAAAGCACAACCAGTTGTTGATGCAAAATAGGAATTCTCGTCCTCCTAGATCGGCACCTGTGCCTGAAGCACATGTCGCACGTCATAGAAACAAGAGCCACGGGCATTGGAAGGGTAAATGGCGTAACTTGAAAAATCAGCCTTATAAAAAGCTGAGATAGAGGTTCACAAGGACCTAAACGTGGTCCACAAAGAAAAAAAAAAGGTCCAGAAGTGCCTAACTAGGTTGGTGCCAATGTTTGCCATAGATGTGGTTCTACAGTCCATTGGTCTCGTACTTGTCGCACCCCAAAGCACCTGGTTGATCTCCATCAAAGAGAACAAGATGAGAGAAGAAAGGGAAGCCAATGTTGCAACAAAGCCCTCAATAGAGAATAAAAAATCATCTCTTGACAATACACCTTTTGATATTGATCATTTTCTGGATTTAGATTAAGCAATATATATAAGTCTATGTTAATTTTTATTTACGTGTATTCTATCGGTTTTTGAATAATTTTTATATTTAATATTATAATTCCATTTCTTACTCTTTTTGTTAATCATCAATGATGCTAAGTAATTACCTCGAGGAGAATAATGGTATTATTTGTCTTGTAGACAGTGGTACTACACACACTATTCTCCAGTAGAGGAAGTTTTTTGGGGGATTGAAAAAATGCGAAGAGAGTATCACCACTATTTCAGGCGACAGTAACATTATTATAGGCTCCGGAAGAGCTCATGTAATACTACCAATGGGCACAAAATTTTTTATTAATGGTGCTTTATTTTTCCCACGGTCTAAAAGGAACCTGCTCAGCTTTAAAGATATTCATTCCAATGGGTTTCACGTTGAAACCGAGACCGAAGGTAGCAAAAAATACTTGTATCTAACTCATATGAGTGGATACAGAAAACAAATTATGGAAAAGTTACCATTATTCTCCTCCGGGTTATATTATACTTACATACATGTAAGTAATAAACTTATTGCGATGAACTTGAAGTTCACAAACCTAGAAGGTTTTCAATTATGGCATGACCGTTTGGGTCACCCAAGGTCGAATATGATGCGCCGAATATTAACGCATTCAGTTGGGCATCATTAACAAATCGTGGGCTCCCTTCATCCACTGATTTGTATGCGATGCGTGTGCTGAGGATAAATTAATTGTACGGCTGTCTCATCCTAAAGTAAGGGTGGAATCTCCTATATTTTTGCATAGAATTCAAGGAGATATCTGTGGGCCTATCCACCTTGCATGTGAACCTTCAGGTACTTTATGGTCATGATTGATGCTTCAACGCGATGGATATACGTTGACTTATTGTCAACACGTAATATGGCATTCGCAAAATTACTCACTCAGCTCATTAAATTACATGCACAATTTCCTGATTACCCGATCTAGAAGATCCGGCTAGATAATGCTGGTGAGTTTACGTCTAAGGCTTTTGATGACTACTGTATGGCCATTGGGGTAGACGTGGAGCATCCTATGCCACAAACTCATACACATAACGGCCTAGCAGAATTTTTAATTAAACGCCTGAAAATGATTGCTAGATCGTTGCTATCAAGGGCCAAATTACCTTTTAGTTTATGGGGACATGAGATATTGCACACTGCATCATTGATTAGAATTCGACCGATTGCATATAATGAATACTCCTCGATTCAACTTGTACGTGGATGTATCTACGAATTTTTGGTTGTATCGTTTATGTTCCTATACCATCTCCACAGCGTTCCAAAATGGGGTCTCAACGTCGACTTGGTATTTATGTGAGATACGAATCTCCATCTATTCTAAAATATTTGGAGTCCCAGACGGGCGACTTGTTTACTACCTGGTTTGCTGACTGTACATTTGATGAGACATTTTTCCCGACTTTAGAGGGAGAAAACCTTAAGCTTAAAGAACGCCGAGAAATTTCCTAGAAGGAAGATCAATTGAATTATCTTGATCCACGTACAAGCATGACTGAACTTGAAGTTTAAAAGATTATTAACTTGCAACATTTAGCAAGTAAACTGCCAGATGCATTTATTGATCACAAAGGGGTGACTAAGTCTCATGTTCCTACAGAAAATGCACCACCTAGAGCGGAGATCCCCTTGGGACAAAAAATGTCTGATGAGCCTAATCAACGCCGGAAGCGCGGACGGCCCACAGGGGCCGAAGACATAAATCCACGAAAAAGAAAAAACATTTAGTCACCCAATGCGCCTCCTGCAGAGGAAAGCAATCCCTGTGAAATTAGTGCAGCTACCCCAAATGACAATCTTGGGAATACGGAACGGTCAAATCCTATTGATCTGGGAAACGATGAAGATTTGGTTGATGTCATATCGAGGTTGCAGTAAATTATATGAATACGGGAATGAAATATTATAGAATTACAATTATCGTCGACGACTCCTTTACCTCTTCAGTAGCGTTCACTATCTCAAAAGATAGTCTGGATTCAGAATCAAAATCCATTCTTGAATGCCAGAAGCGTTTAGATTGGATTAAATGGAATGAGGCAATTAAGGCAGAACTAGATTCGCTTAATAAACGTTGTGTTTTTGGACATGTTGTCCAAACACCCAAAAATGTTATCCCTGTTGGTTATAAATGAGTGTTTGTAAGAAAACACAATGAAAAGATTGAGGTGGTAAGATATAAAGCGAAACTAGTTGCCCAAGGGTTTTCGCAGAGACCCGGTATAGACTTTGATGTCACTTATTCTCCCGTATTGGATAATATTATGTTTCGTTATTTGATCAGTAGGGCAGTAAGTACGAATCTTGATATGCGCCCAATGGATGTTGTGATTGCATATTTATATGGGTCACTTGACACTGATATATGAAAGTCCCTAAAGGATTTTTAATTCTCAAGATGGGAAGAATGAAAATCGCAACATGTGCAGTATTAAGTTGCAAAGATCAACATGTCCCTAAAGGATTTTTAATTCTCAATATGGTCTTAAACACTCCGGTCGCATGTGGTACAACTAGACATGGGCGGTTCGACGGAACCGCCGGTTCCGGTTCCACGAAAGGTGGAACCAGAATCGACCCTTGAGGATCCGGTTCCGGTTCGGAACCGGTCGTAAGGAACCGCCGGTTTCGCCGGTTCAATTTGTCCATACCTTTTTTTTTATAATTTATTTGCAATGTTAACAATTCAATTGAAGGTAGTTGAGTGGTTTAGGGCACTTGCTTCAACCAAAAGACCACGGATTCGAATCCCACTTCAAGCAATTACCATTTTCTCAATTTTTTTCTTTTATTTTTTTTAGATAGGGCCCGGAACCGGCGGTTCCGGGCCGGTTCCTAAAAATGTTGAACCCAGTCAATCGGTTGGTTCCAAGCCAGTCAACGGGCCGGTTTCCGGGCCACGGTTCAATTTGGCCATGTCTAGGTACAACCGATTAAGTGATTACCTCATGAAGCAGGATATATAAATAATGTAATATATCCTTGTGTATTCATAAAAAGGTCACCAAATGGCTTTGCCATTATATCTGTATATGTTGATAACCTAAATATAATTGGAACTCCAAAAGAGCTCGAAGAACTCGTTCCTGCCTGAAAAAAGAATTTGAAATGAAAGACTTGGGTCAGACCAAGTACTGCCTCGGCCTGCAAATCAAGCACCTCCCAGAAGAAGTTTTATTGCACCAGTCTAGTTATACAAAGAAGATATTATAGATATTTTATATAGATAAATCTCATTCTCTCAGCACACCAATGGTGATCCGTTCACTTGAAGTGGACAAAGACCCATTTAGACCTAAAGAGGAAAACGGGAATAGATTATGACCTGAAGTTCCTTATCTTAGCACTATAGGAGCACTGTTATATCTTGCAAATTGCACCATGCTTGATATTGCATTTGTAGTAATTGTTTTAGCTAGACACAGTGCCAATCCAACCCGAAGACATTAGAATGGCATTAAACACATCTTACGTTACCTTTAAGGAACTGTTGATCTTGGTTTATTTTACTAGAGAAACAAAGATTTAACATTGGTGAGATATTCAGATGTTGGCTATATGCCTGATCCTTATAATGCCAAGTCACAGATTGGTTATGTGTTCCTTTGTGGATGCACGACAGTTTCATGGAAGTCAGTAAAACAAAGTGTAGTTGCTACTTCCTCAAATCATTCTGAGATTATTGCATTATTTGAAACTGCCAAAGAATGTGTTTGGTTGAAAACTTTGATACATTACATTCAAGATTCATGTGGCTTATCCTCAAATCATGATGCCCCCCACTATACTTTTTGAGGATAATGCGGCTTGTATTGCACAAATATGTGATGGATTTGTCAATAGTGACAGAACTAAACATATTTGTTGATATTTCGAATTTCGACCCCTCGAGGCTATTGATTTAAAATGGGGTCTCGAAATTTGAAATTGGACAATGAGGAATTCTAACATTCGAATTGAATTTGACGTCAGCTCGCCGATTGTAACCTAAAATTGAAAAAGTAAAATTTCAGACGGAAAGTACAAAATTACCATTTTTCCCCTCAAGCCTTAACCTTACCTTAAGATGATAGAAGGGCAATTTGATCATTTGGTCTCTATGGGCTGCCGAAAATTGGTGGGGGAGGTGGTCAAAGAGAGTCAATAGAAGAGAATACATTTTTTGAGCAATGACAAGTGTCAAGGTTGGATTAGTTGACATTTAGAGAGTAACTTTTAAACTACCATTCAAGCTTGTTGACCAAGAGGGATTAGACTAAAACCTCTCTCTCTTCCTCTCATTTTGATCGACATTTTCTCTCTCATTCCTCTCTTCCTTTTCGTTTTCATCATCTTGGCCGAGAAGACCCGTCCGTCGCCAGCTCGCTGCCCTATCCCGACTACTTCAGTATTTCGGCCATAACTTCTTCATCCAATGGCCAATTGAGGTAATTCTACCACCATTAGAAAGCTTGTCGTCTTGCCTTTCCAAGGACATATTATAAGCTTGATTTGGCCCAGTATTATGTCCCGTAGGTAGATTTGAATGGGCAAAGGTCAGGCGAGGTCAGATTCTGATCGGTTTGAGGGAAAGACATGTTTCGCAGGCTTCGGGACTTCAAATGGCTCCAAATTTTCAGTGAGGTCTTCTTAACCCGTGGTACTTGAGTTGGCTGAGCTAGGAATGTAAGTTTGATTGAGTTTATAGGGGTTTCCATGACTGATTTTGGTGGTTTTCCGAGATAGTTTCTGGCTATTGGTGGACCGAGTGGAACCGAGGCTGTTCCCGGCCCTTTGAGGCATCGACTTACTCCAAAACTCTTGGTAAGCCTCTTATAGACGTAGTATGACATATTAGCAAGTTGATTTCGTGATAAATCGAAGTTTAGAGATGAGTTATGGACCGATTAAGAGGGTAGAGGGCAGAATCTACTCTGCCTTGTTTCGATTTGAGTAAATCGAACACCTTGAGGGTTGTGGGAGGAGTCGCCGCGTTATTAATTCATCGTTAGGTCATTATAGAAGGTTAATTGAAGTGTTATTGAGGTATTGGTCCAAAGGAATTGAAGAACGATTGAATTTTGATATGGAAAAATGTTACTTTTCTTAGGACCGTGCGTGACCACCATTTGGCCGTGAGTTTTGCTGATCTTGGGGAGTCGTTTGGATTGAATTTGCCGATTGGATCAAAGTGTAAGTGACTCTTAAACCTTTGTTAGGAAGTTAGGACACTTCTGGATGGGGTTGGATGATATATTGATGAATTTGAGAGTCTATTTCATTGATTGTTCATGATCGACTGAGATAACTGATGTGCGAGTCGTGTGTACTCCTGATGATGAGAAATTATAACTCTCATGGCTAAGTTGTTGTTGTGTGCATTCGATTGACAAGGGTGCTGGTATGGTTATGTGATATTTGGCCTTGAATGGCGACTATTTGAGAAATATGAATGAGTTGGCAAGAGAACGAATCGTTAGATCGACTATTTTGCTGTGTATTTGATATCACCTTGTGGGTGTTTGGCCTCGATGTCTTGCATGATAAAGATTTATTACTTGTTTGATAAAATTGTACTCGATCATGAAGTTTCTTAAGAGAATAATTTGGATTGTGAGCCTAAGGGCCTATGACACCCTGATGTGTTAGAACGCGGGGTTGCAAGTGGAGTTATACCCTGATGCGTCAGAATGCGGGGTCAGCTTATATCCCGATGCGTCATAACACGGGATAAGTTTAGTACATGTCGACATGAGCCTAGTTATGGCATTTGAAACATGAGGCGTTTTAACACGGGTTTGCCAACTTTATGGTCTGATGCGTATTGACGCGGGCCGGGCCTAAGGCGTATTGACGCGGACATAGCTATTGAAAAGGGAATTGATATCCTGATGCGTCAGAACACGTGATAGTCTTGATACGTGTCTACACAAGTATCGAAATGGCATTTGGAACCTGATGCGTCAGAATGCGGGTTGCAAATCGAGACCTTGATTAGCCTGATGCATATTGACGTGGGCTTGGCCGTTGAGATTGAATTTGTGATTAGCCTGATGCGTGTTGACGCGGGCTTGGCCATTGGAATTGGAAGTTGTGATGAAATTGAGAATACACATTCGCTTATGAACTCAATGTTGTGTTAGTACGAAACTTGGTTGTGATGATATGATTGCCCTTGAATCGTGATTGCTTTATGCCAGTTATATTGAGGTGCCTTAATGTTTGATTGTCATGTGTTGTTTTATCGATGAATCATTGTCTATTGTTTTATTGCATAATCTGGGAGGACTAATGGCCTAGTCTAGGTTTAGGATGAACTTGCTGAGATTTATCTCACCCCATCGTGGGATTAACTTTTTCAGGTCCTAGGCGATGGAAATCTGAGCTTGCCAATAATCGGTATTTGAGGAAGTAATTATGGGAAATAGATTTACACTTTTGTGACTTTAGGGATTTCATGTTACCTTGAAATTAGAGTTGTATCCTCTGAACCTGTAGTCGGCTTTTATAAGAAGGCGTCCCCTATGTCCCGAGTCATCTTAAGTTTGAATTGTGTGGAGAAGTTTCATCGCTTCCGTATGTTTATATCATTTAGGAGTTTTAAATTGTAAGCTGACGGATCCTGGGTACCACTGAAACAAGACAGCTCTAGTGGGTTATTACGTGCCTGACGAGTTCGGGGCGTGACATATGTCACCTAAGTTATTTTACCCACATGAACTCCAAAATAATGGTGAAATAGATACCCATCAAATTCGCTCTAGTGACAATCTTGCAGATTTGTTCACTAAATCCCTTTCTACTTCCACATTTGAAAAATTTGTTTATGGAATAGGGATGCGTCGGCTTGGACGACTACTTCAATCAGGGAGAGCGAAGTGATCATCCCTAAAGGATGCAACCCAGAAGGTTTATGGCTGTACTCTTTTTCCCTTTGTAAGTTTTTTTTTCCCACATGATTTTTACTTACCAAAGGTTTTTAATGAGGCAGCCCACGTGCAATGACTATTAAAATGAGGGGGAGTATTATACGCATTGTACTCTTTTTTTGTCCCAATGGGTTTTTCTTGGCAAGGTTTTTAATGATGCAATATAAATAGCGTATATAAAAAGGTGAACATCCAAGAGGGAGTGTTGTAAATATATTAATAAGTGGATGTTTCACCTTCCACCATTTTTCCTCTTCTAATGAGGATTGATTACGTACATTAAGGAGGATTGATGATGATTGATGTTTAGCCTTTCATATTTCATGAACGTTTTTACTCCCCTGCATATAAATAGAGGCTTGTGTAACTTGTTGAAGATAATGAAAATGAGTTGACATTCTGCTCCCACTTTTCTCTTGTCTCTTCTTTCTCTCATTATATTCCTGTAGAGTTCTCTGAGTTGATTCCAAAGATCTCGTTTTCTTTTACAACAAATTTCTGATTTAATCCCATTAATTGAATTAATACCACAAAGATCCCCAAACTGATACACCTTTGACAAACAAAGGCTAATAACACAAATTGGTGCACCTATCAACTGTCAAGTTTCATTCAACTCGGCAATTTGACAATAGAATTTAACGGAAAGTAACGGATGGTTAATTTGTCACAATAGTTTAGGATAAATTTGTTAGAATGGTACACGTTTGGGGGTTTTGTGGTTAAAAAAATAGTTTAGAGTAAATTTATCAGAAGTATGCCAGTTTGGGTTTTGTGATGACCAAATAAATAGTTTGAGGTAAATTTATCATACATTTGGCAATTAGAGATTTTTTTAGATAAAAAAATAATTTTGAGTAAATTTATCACAAGTTTACCAGTTAAGATTTTTCGTAGCATTAACCTTTAGGTAAATTACAAGACGTGTTTTTGGTACTTTTCTAGATGCACTTGTGAGTAATCTTAATATGTATTAAATCTAGGAACCATAGATATTTTCCAACACGCAATCGACATGTGGTCAATAGGTGTTAAGACATCTGACATGTGGTCAACACTTTGGGCACATGAGTGACATGCGAGTCAACCATCACGACACTTCATTTCGACACGCACTGGGTCATTTTTAAATATTTTCAATAAATTATGGGTCAAAATGTAAATTTATAGGGTTAATACTATCGAAGATCCCAAACTGGTAAATCAGTGACAAATTTATTCTAATTTTTTTTACCACGAAAAATCTCAAACCAATACACATGTGATAAATTTAACCCAAATTATTTTTTTATCATAAAAAAATCATAAACTGGTACATCTGTGATAAATTTACTATAAACTAATTTTTTATTATAAAAAATCTCAAACTGGTATACCTATAACAAAATTGGGTTAATACCATAAAATTTTTAAATTGATGCACCTGTGACAAACATAGGGTAAAAACACTAAACTCGTATACCTGTGAATTGCTACGCGCCACCCAACTCAGTAGTTTGACAGTTAGATTGAACAAAAATAAATGGAGGGTAAATTTGTCATAAGTGTACCCGTTTATGGTAAATTTGTCACAGGTGCATCAATTTGAGATTTTTCGTGGTAAAAAAAGTTTAGGGTAAATTTGTCACAGACGTACTAGTTTGGTTTTTCTTATGGTATAGACACACACACACACACACACACACACACATACACACTTAAATCATATATCCAACTAGTTCAAAATTAATATATCTAACCAGTCAAAAAAATTGATAGTGAATTCCTAGTAGTAACAAAAGAAGAAGAAACTGGAGTGCCAATATTTGTGTACGGTGCTAACTTTAACGCTAAATTTTTTTGTCGGCTCACTTAAGTGCCAAATTTTTTGAAAAATGGTTATTTGAGTGACAACTCCGGCGAACATCGTCGGAAATCTGATGTGGCGTCTACGTGGCTCGCTGGAGCATCCCAATTAACAAAATAAAAAAAAAACAAAAGTTTAAAAAAATCCAAGTCATATTAAAAAAAATTAAAAAAATTAAAAAATTGAAAAGGCAGGGGAGGGCTGTGCCTGCCCTCGCCGCCGCCGGCAATGACCGGTGAGGGTGGAGTATGGGCCAGCCACCCCCCGCCGGTAGCTGGTGAGGGTTCAACCTCGCCCAGATCTGCGAGGTTGAGGGTCGCCGGCCACTGGCTAAGGTAGCCAGTGGCCGGCGACCCCCGCCGACCCATCCCCCTACTTCGCCGTCCATTTCTAGCAGTAGTGGGCTGGCGGCGGCACGGGTTATGTAAGCCCTCGCCGCTCAATCTATTTTTCTCTCTTTTTTTAAGTTTATTTTTTTAATTATTTAGCTTTTTTTTAAATCAATATTATGTGGAAATTATTTTAATTTTTGGCTCATTCTTTGCCACGTGTACTATTCTTTAAAAAACAATTGCCATGTAATATTAAAAAAATAATAAAAAATACGACGTATATGATTTAGCTGGATTTGGCACGTAAGTGAGCCGGTAAAAAAAATTAGCACTAAAGTGAGCGCCATATACAAATATTGGCACTCCAGGTGTTCTTCTGCCTATATATATAATTTGTATGTATAAAGATATACATTTAAACTACATCGTAGCTCCAATGTGTTAGAATTCTTTATTTTTTGAGAAATAATGTGATGCCCCGAACGTCACGCGCGACATGTGCATTTTTTTAATTAAATATAATGAGCATGCTGAAGCAAAGAACAATAAGCACAACATACAATAATATATATGCATCATTTATTTGTACCACTAGTTTACCAAATATACATGATACGATTTTTATATTACATCATAGCTAGCACACTACACACAAAAGAGCACAGTACTGGGAAGAGGATTCAGGTCACTTATCTCCGTTTACTACACCCCCTTCGATAAAAAAAGTCTACTTACGCGTACCAAACTATACCTATGGGTCGATAACTTCACCCATCGACCCATCATTGCCATCAAAACCAGGGGGACCATCAATGTCACGCTCTTAACCCGTCGAGCACACATGCATCCCACCAGGCCGTTGATCTTCAAATATCTCCCAGGATCCCTCGGCGAATCCGTAAAACAACTTGACAAAAAAACAAGATCGCGGAAGCCATAAAACTTGCTCCATACAAATTACAACGAGATGACTCAGGACAAAGGGTATACGCTCCTTAAAAATAAATTTTTTCTCAAAAGTCATCGCAGTCAAGTACCCAAAACTTAAGTCCTAAATCCGTAAAATTCAGGTACAATCCCTAAGGCCACAAAATACAGAAACCAATCGTGTAATTACTTCCTCGAGAGCTTATCCTCATCTCACCGGTACTCCCGTCTTCAAGGACTTGAAAAATTAATCCCCCACTAGGGTGAGATATACATCTCAGCAAGCTCGCCTTAAACCTAAACTAGGCCATCCGTCCCACCGAACCAAAGCAATCAAAGCAACATATATAATTTGCTAAAACAGGACATGGCATCAACTCAAGGCAAAATAGCATAGAGCGACCAAGCTTTCGTACTAGCTTATAATTATTTTCATCATAACATGAATTAAAAAGACATCCACTTCCTCTTTCGAACCTCCAGAGACTAGCCCGCGTTCAGACGCCTCAGGCTATCTCGATCAATAAACCCGCGCTCAGACGCATTAGGTTTAGCAGCTTATCATCAAGCTCATGTCGACATGTCAATTCCCCATCCCGCGTTCAGACGCATCAGGATGTACTTTCAACCACCACCCCGCGATCAAATCGCATCAGGGTGTACCCCCAACCACAACCCCGCGATCAAATCGCATCAGGATGTATCTCATCACGCAACCCCGCAATCAAATCGCCTCAGGGTGTCTCTCATTTCTCAACCTCGCGATCAAATCGCCTCAGGGTATGTCTCATGGCTCAACAGCCCATTTTCTCAAGCAACTCAATTCAAATCAAGAATCATCACAATAAACATTTAATCACCTTTTCATCATGAGGAAATCTCAGTAACATAATCATAAATCAATTACTCGCCAAAAACGTGCTTTGCCACAAAAATAACAATTCATGAGTCGGATATCACATGACTACATAAGCAAGTAAAGCATTCCATCAAGCACAATTTCAATGTGACCAAGAGGACAACAATTTTTATAACGGACAAGCACACAAGGCTTAGTCCTCATCAATTCCACTTGGCTTTCAATCAATCATGCGTAATAAATCAACCAATTCATCAATTCCTCAATGAAACCGTCCAGTCGCATCCAAATGTCCTAATAAAGGTTTAGGGGTCACTCACCTTCGTTCCGGCTAGCAAGTTTCCATCAAAATCCTTCGTCAAGCTCAGCTCCCAATCGATTTCTTCGCTGCCTAAAACATGGCAGCATAGATACTTAGCGACAATCCGGCGTTTCAATCAATTTGTACAATCTAGCCCCAATTCCACTCATCGTGGACCTCATTAACAACTCGAGGAACACTATAGTATGTCCTAACAACACATTTAGAGCATGGCGACACCACGAACAGCCCCCAACAGAACCGAATTACTCAAAATCAAAACAGGGCAAAATCGATTCTGCTCCTTTTCGCATAAACAGTCCATGAGTTCCCTTTTAAGCTCCAATTTATCATCAATTCCTCATGCTAAAACCTCAATCAACATGTTATATAGCACAACGATGAATTTCGAAGCTAATTAAGACTCCTAAGACTTCCGAACAGCTCACTTCATCTCGGTTCCACCGGCGGTCAGAATCTGCCCTTAAAAACCACATCAATTAAACTATCAAAACTTAATCGAAACGTAACCAAATAAACGGCCCTAACTCATTGAACTTAGTACTACATGTCATGTAACTTCCATAAAAATTTTGGAGCTAAATGAAGTCTCTAAGAGGGTGAACCATAGCCCTCTCTTAGTTAGCTCAGAATCTTTCTACTTTTCTTCCAAAAATCACCATAAATTAACCAGACCTCCAAAAATCACGAAACCAATGGGAAATTATTAAGGACAGGTTAAACTAACTTGTGGTGGTCGGCAGCAGGCCAAAAAGTCATCGGAGGTGGCGCTCGCACGGACCGAACGGGGCGTGTAGAACTGGTCGACTGGAGCAGTTTTCTGTTCTTGAGAAAAAGCTCAAAATGAAGATGAAGAAGATGATGGCTCATGAAATTTTGGGGGATTCAGCAGATGAAATGAGACTTCATTCCACCATGGTCAAGGTTCTAGAAGATTAGGCTTAGTGAAAATTTAATGACTATTATCCAAGTAATGACACTTGTCCCTTAATCAATAATATCAAAGCTCCAATGACTCATTTGCCCCTCCAATTTTCTGCAGCCTCCTTGGGGAAGAAGTAAATGTCAAATGACTAAAATGCACTTCTCAAATCATTAAGGCAAGGTTAACTCTCCAAGGGCAAAATGGTTTTTTCACACCTTTCGTCCGAAATTTCAATTTTTCGATATTTTCGTCCTCGATAAAATGGCGTCCAATTCATTCAAATGTTGGAATTCTCCATTGGCCTATATCCGATTTCAAGACCCCTTTCCATATCTTAAGCCTCGAGAAGGGTCGAAATTCGGAATGTCACAATCAAAGTCCCTAATTGGTCCAATTAACCCGCCTCGATGTTTTGATATCAAGCGACATACAAATGCGGAATCCATTTGGCTAGTCCAACATCGATCCATACTATGGAAGTATACCTTGTATACACTATAGCTGACCCAATAATATTCACATCATCATAAATATACTTGACATGCACGGCAGCTCCAAACTATGGTGGTCGGGGAACATCCATCCTACACGTCTGAAAAATAAAGGGATGAGTCGAGACCCAGTAAATGAAATCCCCAATACTAAAATAGAAAATCATCCTGCCACTCAACCTGCAATTGTAACAACATAAGCTTCGGACAGTACAAATAATTAATTTATTATGAGGGCATGAATAATATTTTGTATCATGACATATATCATTAAAAAAAAAAATAAACAACAATATTCCATGAGATCAATCATTCAAGTGTAAGCAGATAACATATCACAAAAATATCACGTCAATCAACACAAATGAATTCATATACGTCACTGGCCAGGACTATCTTGATTCATGAGACATCGTTGCCGCCAAATCTTGGGGAACGGAATTATACATACCCATTTGCCACGCCTTTTGCCTATTCATCATGGATGTCCTCTACATTAGCGAGGATGAATACGCCACTGTACATCCTTGTGAAGATAGTCATTTCTTAACATCATACCATGGTTATACGAACCATGTCATACCATGACTACACGAGCCATGTCATCATAAAATTTCATGTCATCTCAACCTTGTAGAGAATCGTAACATACGATAGAACATCTGGCTAACTCTAGAGTCTCATACATATACTCATACAAGGGAATTCGCTTGATGGCGGTTAGGTCGTGGCAAAGGTCTTTATCATATGTTAACATAACAATGATTAACAATAATACCATAAATGCCACACATATTTTAGTAGCTATAAGCCTATAATTACAAATGATATGATGTTAATCTCTTGGCATTTCTCGTATATATCATGACAATCGATTAGTCACGTACAATTTATGTAATTCTTTCTTATCTTTTCTCCAAGCTAATATCTATTTTTTTTTGAAGTCTTTAAATCTAAATACGTATCTAGAATTCGGTACTACTAATCTATAATTCATGTATGTATTACTATATATTTTAAATTTTCATTGATTACGCTCACTTTTACCACAAATACAAAGAATCATCATCTATGATTCTGAACTTTTAGAATTCAATCATTTTTCCTTAAAAGAAACCTCTTGTTTTATATTGCTATTCCTAGAGTTCAATTTGATTACCAAGGTTATTCTTTCTTTATCTAAGACCTATTAACGTATTATTTACACTCTAAGTGCACCATTTATATTTTATAAAACTACTCAGAACAGCCCACCTTTAATTAATTAAACCATTTTCCCCAAACTAGCGTAAACGATCACACTACTTTGAATTAATCAATTGTCTCTAGAAATTAACTTAATCACCCATCATGATGAGTTTCCTTAGGCCCCGAACAGTCCCCAAAACGCTCAGAATTTACAGATTCGTTCTCCATCTTGAAAAAATTACAGATTTGCCCTTAGAGCTTCTAAAATCATTTTTCTTTTACCGGTTTTGTTTCCTCTGGTTAACCTACTATTTAACACCAAAAATCATTAAATTACCATGTTAACAGCTCACTCTTATTCTGTAAATTTTGAAATTACCCCTGTAATTTTCTAAAATTGATCAAAATACCCTTATTTTGTCTAGTTCCACCGTTTTCATGCCTTTCTCTTTCAAGATGTAACAAAGCCATGTAATAATTTCGCAAATACATCACAAATACGTCCAAGACCAGCAGAAAGCTTTAAAATTCAAGTCTACAATCACAAGGAATTAACGTACGATCTTTAAAACTAAATCACATATAGAACAAAAGAGAGCATAATAAATACACAATCAATCAAGCAAGTTAAAGAATACCAAGAAGATCATTCTAACTAGTTCTTAGGGTTTTCACTTGCCTTTGAGCTAATCCTCAACAAAGCAAGCCCTTAAACACCTTATGAGATACAAGAGTAGAAGTGAGGATTTTGAACTTCTCTTGAGAGAGCTTTGAGGTAAATTTTTGTTGACTTTGAAGAGGGGAGGTTCACGCATGAAATGAAGAGGAGAATACCCATTTATCTCTCGTCTTCCTCCATTATTGTATATAGAAGAGTGAATTGAAGTCCCATTAATTGTCTAGAGTTAAAAATAATCATGACTTTTAACTTGGGTTAATAATAGATAAAAGGTCACTTGGGTTAAAAACATATGTCATGCATGATGTCATTAAGGCTAGGTTCAATGAATTGAATTAAGTCATGTGATGATTAACTTGGTGAAAATTATGCCATTTGGAAGACTAGAGAGGTGACAAATGTCATAATTTAGGGTAAAAGATTGAGATATCAGGTCATTTGTAATAAATAATTCACAATACGATAAATAAATAGGAAAATCGATATGTAATTTTTTTTGGGTTGAAATCGATATGTAATTGAGAAGCCGATAAATTAGAAAATTATTTTGAAACCACTAAAATTATTAACAAAAGATATAGAACACTTGAGACATCCAAACTCAGTAAAATTTTAACAATTGAAAATTATTTGATACGTATTAGGAGCGTATTGATCCCCATTGACATTTACTAAACTAATTTTATTCCTTAATAATTCTCGCTAACTTAATATTCTAAAAAAAAAACTTATAAACTACGAATAAAGTTCGGACGTCACAAATAACATGTCGGCGTGTTGTATCATGTCGTGTCGTGTCGTATCGTATTGCATCGCGTGTTGATGTGAGTGTTACTTAGGTACTAATCATATTGAAAAGTGGTGGCCCTATTTCCATCATTGACCGAGACGCTCATTTTTTCTTCTTCTTTTGATAAAAAAAAAAGCAAGCAAAAAGCCCGAGCATTACGTTGTGGTTGTTTTTTCGGATAACTGATCAAAGCACCTTGTCTTTTTGATTTACTATTTCTTTATTTTTAATTGAGCTAGTTGTTGGAAATCGTTTTCTTTATCGAAACTGGCATTGTGGTTCTTAGAAAAAAAAAGGATATGTTTACTAGAAACCTCAAAATTTGTCACGAAAGTGCAATTGAGTCTTAAAACTTATAAAAAGTGTAATATAATTTTAAATATTATCAAATTGATGCAATCGAGTTCTTCGTTAATTCCATCCAATTTGACTAGTGAAAAATATTGACGTGATTTTTTCAAATAATTTCTATTTCTTACGTGGGAACGAGTGACTAAAACAACATCATTTTGATCAAAATTTGAATTTGAAGATGATTTTTATTTAAATTAATTAAAAACAAACAAGGCTAAAATTTAAAAAAAAAAACCAAAAATAGAGAAAATATTAAAAAATCATATCAGCATTTTTTGTTGGCTAAAGATTGATAAGTTTTGGAACTCGATTTTATATATATATCATAATTTTTTTTAGTACTTATAAAGAACGTATAAAAAAAATCGATGAAAGAAAAAAAAAAGAAATTAGAGAAGGAGAACGAGAAGGGAAAACGGGGCAACCGGCTAGTGGCTGACTACCGTCTCTTCCCCCCTTCTCTTTCTTCGTATATGCAACTTTAATTGAGACAGCCCCATCACGAAGGGATCTCTACCCTTACCTAAAGGGTAGGCCATGCCTTTTAAATTTGGGTCATCATAGATAGATGACTCAGATTATTATTTAAAAAATAAAAAATAAAAAATTTAAAATATTACTTCTTAAAAATAAAAGATCTGGACCGTCCATTTAAAAATGGACGGCCCAGATCACAGTGCCCAGGTCCCCCCCAGGTGCCCAGGTCCCCATCCTCGCTTTGTTTATGTCTGTCTCTCATGAATTCAACTGGCGGACCTCGAGAGCATGGGAAGAAGCTTCCTCACTCTCCCCGCGAAGCGCCGTCCCATGTACCAAGCCTCAGCATCGATGCCCGACCCCAGCCCTAGCCTCTTCCCCGCCGCCAACGGTCCCTCCAAGCGCTCCAGGGCCCCTCCTCCGCCCCTCTCCGTCCCTCCCGGCCACGCCGCGTTCCGCCTCCTCTGCCACGCGTCCCGCATCGGCGGGGTCATCGGCAAGTCCGGTGCCACCATCAAGCATCTCCAGCAGTTGACCGGCGCGAAGATTCGGGTCGAGGACGCGCCCCAGGAATCGCCCGACCGGGTCATCACGGTGATCGCCTCGAGTGCGGTTTCGACCACAATCTCGGTCTCGCTCAACGGCGGCGGCGGCGGCGGCGGCGGCGGCGGCAGTCGTGATGAGAGCCCGGGGGCGAGTGATGGTAATGGCGATGTTGAGGACGAGGTGGAGGTGTCCAAAGCGCAGGAGGCGCTGATTAGGGTTTTCGAGAGGATATTGGAAGTCGCGGCGGAGAGCAACGGAGTTGCCGCGGGCGTCGGGGTGGTTTCTTGCAGGGTTTTGGCGGGGAAGAGCCAGGCCGGGTCTGTGATTGGTAAAGGAGGGAAGACAGTGGAGAAGATAAGGAAGGACAGTGGTTGCAAGATTAGGGTTTTGACTGAGCAGCTGCCTGCGTGTGCTGCTGCTGGCGAAGAAATGATAGAGGTAGGTCAATGTTGAAGGCAAAGTTATGCCCATTTGAATAATTGAAGAGTCTTATTGTTGCCGCGTGGTGTCAGTTGCTCTTTTGGAAAAAAAGAAAGTTTGCATCTTGAATAATCAGCATGAAATTATCTGGTGTGACTATCGAGGTGAGGCCCTGTTGGGATTTCTTCTGGACCTCTGGAAGATTGTTACTTTAAGTGATATGGCTTAGCTAGGATTCTTGCTGTGGCGTTAGTGAATGATAGAATGCAAGAGCAATGTCCAGGTTCTTCTAAGAAATTTCAATGTATGATAAGGTGGAGATGACTGAAATATGCTTCACAAGTTTGCATTTACAAAAAATGTGATTTGGTTTTCTTGACTGATAATATTGACTGTTATTCATAGATGAATGTAATACCTCATGGGAAGGGCAATAGGGTTGGTCTAGTCACAAAAGATTTGTTACATGAGGAATACATGTAGCTCATCTGCTAGTTTTATTCAGAGTTTCAACCTTATCTTGTAATGATGATATTATCATTTGCTTGTGTCACTAGAATATGGGAAAGCCATTTTATAAGTGGAGTTAGTTGAGCCCAAGGATACCATAGGGAAAAGATAGATGTTTCTCCTCTTTAAATTATTATTGTGGCGTTGCTATTTGTGTAAGTGTCCACTCATGTGGCAGATCGAAGGGGAGGTTCATGGAGTAAAGAAGGCACTTGTTGCGGTATCTGGCCGCCTTCAAGAATGTCCACCGGCTGATAAGGTACCTGACAGGTCTCGGACAACTGGTGGCAGAACTCTTGATTCTTTGTCCCTCCAGACTTTGCCTGCCTTTCATGTAGATCTTCCTCAGAGGAACCCAGTGTTACCCGCAATGCCAAGTGGAGCAGTTAGTTATGGTGCAGGAGTCCATCCTTTGGCTGTTGAAGTAAACAGGGCCCCTACTATTGAAGCGAAAGCACTTCAGCAAGAAGTTAGTTACAGGATTCTTTGTTCCAATGACAGGGTTGGGGGTGTCATTGGAAGGGGGGGCTCCATTGTTAAGGCTCTTCAGAATGAATCAGGTGCTTCAATAAGTGTTGGACCTACTGTAGCTGAGTGTGATGAGCGATTAATAACTATTACGGCTTTTGAGGTGTGTTAGTTGGTTTCTTTTACTAATTTACATCCAGTTAGCCTTTGGTGGATTGTGATGTATGTGATGTTGGCTTTGAAATACAATGCAGAATCCCGAATCACGCTACTCACCTGCACAAAAGGCTGTTGTTCTTGTTTTTACGAGGTCGGTTGAAGCTGGCATTGAAAAGGTTCTGGATTCTGGCTCAAGTAAGGGTTCTCCTGTTACGGCTCGTCTTGCAGTCCCATCGAACCTTGTTGGTTGCTTGTTGGGAAAAGGAGGCTCTATAGTTTCAGAAATACGGAGGGTAACAGGGGCTAACATTTGGATAATGGTGGGTGACCCGGTCCCTAAGTGTGCTTCAGAGGATGATGAAGTGGTACAGGTGTGATACCGCGGCTTATTTATTATTTACCATAGTTCTTGCAGAAAAATATACTTGAGGATATGAACAATCTGAATATTCAAGTCAACATGGGGTTAATAATGTATGTTGCAGTTGGAATATGATGCCAAAGGCCTAAACTGTAGTGGTGCAACTGGTAAAGAGTTTATTAATCTTTTTGTGAGATTGCTTGTATGTCTTTGCAAGTAGACAAGCTTTATCCACATAAGAATCAACTATTTTGATTCTCAAGCTTTTTCATGGATGCTTGAAAATGACCTGAGTTTCAAGGTTTTTCATGGTTATTACAATTATGTCATCATGTTGTGTTTCATTTTGGTCTTGTGCAAGAAATGTGGCCTATGTTCTATGCAAGATGAAGCGCCATATATTGGAGCTATTAAGTTTGTACGTTTTTTGACCAAAATAAAAGTTTGTACGCTTTGGAGCCTCTATGCAAATCCTGCTGTAAGCCACTGTCTTATTTTCTAATGGAGTTGGGAATGGGGCTACTGCAAGGATGGGCTTCCTTCACTGTTGCAGTTGTGGGGCCTTGACTGGGTTGCTGTACCTGAATAATTGAGATAATCAATATGCATAGATAATTAAACTAGTTCAGTAGACATTGCTCAGAAAACGTACATTGATCCTTGGAGGACTTGTAGTGGGAGGCTTTGAATTTGTTATGTCAAAATCCAGCATGTAGATTGGGAGAGATGATTAGAGAATACGATGCAATATTCTTTGTTCATTCATTGGCCGCAAGTATGGACGTTGTTTAGTAAATATTATTGTCCTTTTTCGATCTGTTTTTCAGCTAATGCAATTTTCTCCCATAATGTCTGTGATTACTTGCACAACTTTTATCGCTCCGCTTTTCCACTGCAATTGATGCCATGCGTGACTGCAATTTGAAGGAATGAAACATTGGGTTTAAGTTTAATACCTTGTTTGACAGAAGCTATGTATAATGGAGATAAAATTTCCTTCAAGGATGCATAACTTGGTAGCTAGTCTAGGATTTTTGGTTATCTCTATTATATTTAAATTTCAACGGAAATTCCATACCTTTTTCTGGGTGTTATTATTTTCTTCATGTCTATCAAGTGCTTCTGGGATGTTTTGAGCATTAAACACCCTTACAGATGTATAAATTCAGATGAAGGGACTTATTTGCATCATTTAGAATAATCTAAGTTCTTACATGAGATGGCAAGTGATGCTTCACTCATGTAATGTTTGCTGGTATGGTGCTTCGAGTATTAGAAAGTGGGCTGTAAGCAGCCTTCGATGGTTAGATAAAACTTGCTGCTCTGCATATTGCTGACAACATATGATATGTTATTTGTCTGGATCCCTGTGGGGGATGTTCAATTGGTATGGCCTTGTGGGGCTTACAGGTTGTGGGGTTTGTGTTGGGTAAAGGATGCATCTGTGGCAGGGTACCACCTTTGCCTCCTGTCTCCTTGTCTTTTATCATAGAATTTTTAAGAGGTTTATCATTGTAGCATTGTTTTTCCATTAGTAGAATTATACATGAAAAAGCAACCAAAAGAATTTATTTGAGATTTGGGCTTTGGCCCGGACCGGACCGGCCTGATCCTGGTCGGTCCGGGCCAGGACCTTGTGCTAGAAAGTACCAGGCACGAATTTTCCTTGTCAGACCAAAATCTTTACAGAAGCCCGCCTACCCTGGCCCATGCTCAACCCTAGTGTCATGTTCTTTGTTGGGAACTGAGAATTCATAAGTCTAATTATGTTTTCCATGAAAAAGACAATTTAGTGTAGGTTTTAAATTTCTGTGTACAAGAACACTAATATATGCACTGGAGGATTGCTCAATTTGATGCTTTTCCAGTCCAATGACCTGGTGCCACTAGTCTATTTAAAGTAAGTATGGAAATTTTGTTATGATAGGTCATGGAAGCATATTGATAGCTCAATTTGATACTTCTAACTACCGATGGTAGCTTTCGTCTCTGGGAGGTTCACTAGAGATGTGCCATCTCCCTGGTTTACAATAATTCATGCTGATTAGTTGCTTGTAACAGTGTTTTTGATATTCTGGAGGATTTAGATGAAACAAGTTGTGGGGTTGAGATGTGATGAGAGCTTTTGGTGTATGTAAGGTTCTTATGTGTGTGGACCATATTGATAAGTTTTAGCACGTTGAGTGAACACAACTTGTGGGAATAATTTGCAACATAGATTTCTACTATATTCTAACTAGTCTATTATGCAGATTTCGGGGGAGTTTTCTAACGTTCAAAATGCATTATACAATATAACTGGTAGACTGCGAGATAACGTTCTTCCCAGCTCATCAAATAATTTGGGAAGCCGGATGGCTTCCTCTGTTTTGGCGGAGACTAGTCCTTACGGAAGACCAAAGGATCCTGTTGCTCTGGGTTTGGACTCATCGCCGGGTATTTCTCCAGGTTTAAGCAGATACACAACTTTGACACCTACTACAGATCAACCTGGATTAAGGCATCATCTTGATCATCATTCCCCACCAAGGTTGTGGACATCGCAGGTGTGTTCTCTTTGCTCAAATTTCTTTGATGCATACTTCATGTATGTAGGGATCAAAGGGATTTCTGAGCACTTTCACTTCTATGGTCATTTTATTTGCAGGGTGTTGCTGGAGTTCCACAAAGGAGCATCTCCGATGTTGGCAGAGGTTTGACATCACTAAGAAGTGGTACGGAACTTGGCAGGTTCGTAGTCTGTGGTCCAGCTATAAGAACATATCACATTACTTTTTTGTCAATAATATGAGAGGCGGCATTTGAAGTTAGATTGTAAACTATGTATTGAATAAACTTATAAGGATTTACAAATCATACTGGCTTTTCTTTCTTTTTGAGAGCGTGATTGGGTAATTTTCATGTTGTAGATTTTCTTTATCACATCAAAGTGGGGCCCGTGGATATTTGTATTTGAAGACTAAGTCACGGCAGTCCATGGCAAGAGACCCGCCTGTTACTATTTAACCATCAATTCACTATTGATGCTCTTTGTGGGACTGCAGTTAACTGAGAGTCTCAGCTTTTGTTTTTGAAGATTGCAAACTTATTAGTCATTCGGATTCTGAGTTAATAATTTTTCCTATTAGTATATTTTGAGACATGTCTGCAGTTGTAGAGACCAAATTACTCGATCACCGCGACTTCTAGATAATGTAAACGATGCTTCTCTTGGGCATACCCAGAGAGTGAAGTGCCTAACTAATATCAGGAATTTGTAGTGGACTCCACAGAAAGCATACTTCTTAGGTTTTTGTGTTGCAACTTTTTTGTTTACTTAACTTCATAACCTAACTTGTGCAGTGGGAGTAAATCTGCTATTGTGACAAACACTACAGTCGAGATTGTTGTACCTGAACATGTCATCCACTGTGTCTATGGGGACAATGGTAGCAATTTGACTAGACTGAGACAGGTAACTCATACATGCTTGTTTGGCAGATTACTTGCTTCATTTGGTGTTCTTAATTTGGCAAGCAAAAGTTCTTCTCTACTTTTCAACTTGTGTTTGTAGGCAGTTGAAATGTTTCGATCCATCTTACAGAAGCACTTACATTTCTGTGCACTTCTGGAAGGCCAATTAGGCTGCGCATGGTAACCATTCTGTTTCGGAAAACTGATTCTGATTAAAATGACTTTCTCTGATTCCGTTTATGGATGAGTTTTAGAAAATTAGAACGCATTTGATAATTGCCCAAAATTTCTGTTCCTGGAATAGAAACACACTTGATAACTGTACAAAATTTCTATTTTGAAAAATTGTTGCTCTTCTTAATTTTTTTCATTTAAGCCAAATAACTATGTAGTTACTTTGTAAAATCTCATCCTAAATTGAAGACTAATTTCCAATGCACACTAAAATAATTTTAAATACATGACGTTTGAAGTTCGATTAAAGCATGAGACAGTTCCCATATTAAGAACTCATTTTTTTCTTTAAATGTTGTGTTGTCCAAAATACATACAAACATAGAAGCCGAATAACTAAATTATCCACTGACCCAAAAAAAAAAAATTTATCCTCCTTTATACGAAGTACGAATCCTTCACTATCATTTTGTAGCTTTTGTCCTAAATCCAAATGGGTGTTTGGCTTCAACTCCACGTGCAGATGGTCATATTTTGTGACGCACGGCTACGAGTATATATGTTATCATCCGCATGTTGGTTGCCCTCATCTTTTGTGACATTTTTTGCGAGAAAGTGAAATCTATGAAATCTAGGAAATATAGACCCAAATTTATGAAAATGAGGTCAAACAGCCTAATCTAACCTCCTATTTTTAGGGATTTTCTAAATTTTTTTGATTTTTTTTTTAAATTTCAATGTTTTTCGAATTTTTCTTATTTTTATTAAGTTGAGGGAAAAGCTATGAGAGAACTGAAAGGAAAAAGTGAGAAGTAATTCTTTTTTCCGAAACCAAATTTTTTTTTTTTGATTTTGAATTTTGCTCTAAAACTGATTATGATTCTCTAAAACTAATTCTGGCAATCAGAATCAGAATTATTTATGTTACCAAACAAGATTCTCATCCTTTTTTGTTCCAAGGAACAGAATCAGATAACCAGAATGGTTCTCATGCAGGCCCTTATATTCTTGCCCAATGCTATGTGCCCTTGTTAACGCCTGAACTCGAGTTGACTGATACCCTGGAATACATGGCTATCTCTCAACTGGTTTTTGATACTTCCGGCATTTGATTAGTTGGCCTAAAGTTTATAGACTACACTTGTTTGGAATGCAAATAGGATGAGGGGATCAGATTTGAGATCTTTTAGGTTTTGATGAAGGTGGATGCCAGATGTGCCAAACTTCTGTCCCTATATCTTTTAACTATCCATGTTTAGTTTCCAACATCCTATGGAAATTCTTTCATTGGTTCAGTGATTCTTTGTTCTTCTCCTTGAATACATAAGCTACATTACATGTAAAGGTGCAAAATGTCAACATGCCATTCTTGTTTTCCTGAATATTGAAGTAAACGGAAAATATCATAAAAGGGACCGGATTTACTTCCAACAGATAATACTAGATACAAGAGACGAAAGGTTAACATACCATCCTTGTCATTCTCTGTACTGCGTTTCAATCTGTAGCTCTCAGTTTTTGATTTATTATAGTCCAGTTCAACTGACGTTTACCCCATGATGCCTTTCCAATAGATTTCTGGTGCAAAGGTTATAGTGCATGAACCTCATCCTGCGAAAAGTGAGAGGACCATTGTCATCTCTGGCACGCCGGATGAGACTCAAGCTGCGCAAAGTCTTCTTCATGCATTTATTCTCACTGGTTCATGACAATACGTTCACTAAAGAAACCATCGGCTCTGCATCTTTCGGCGGTTTCTTCTCTGTAAGTGGACACAAATATTAGAAGCCAATTCATTTGGAGAGGCGTTTGTTTCAACTTTCATAGTTATTCTTTTTCTGCAGAGTTATTTGTATCTCTTTCTTGTAGATTGTAAAATAGGAATTAAAAAAAAAAAATCGAAAGTCTATTGCACGATTGTCCATGTTCTGTTTATTCAAGGATCAAGTTTCTTCTCTTTAGATTATTCTTCTCTGCAGGGAGTCAAATTCTCTTACTTAAATGAAGTACCGAAAGTCGACGGGCAAAATCTACCGAAAGTCATTACGATTTTTTACATATTCCTTGTGCAGGGGCCAATGCCATCGCGGTGGTCGCAAGTGCTGTGACTCGGTGTCTGTTGAGGTTGATGCTGAAGAAGGAATGGGAATCTTTGGACCAGGGATCGAGGGTGTTTCTGCAGTTTAGGGATAAGTAAAATGGTCAGCGACGACGGCTATGTGGCCCAGTTAATAAGAGGGAGGCGAAGGGGCAAGTGCAGCTAGCACATTTTGGTCGTACCAACTTGAATGAGATAAATGGTAGGTCATGCCTGTTTGAAAGTATTCTCATCTATATGGCAAGGAGTCCATGGCTCGAAACATTCTCTATGATCTCGCCATTTCTTCTCTCTTCGTTTGAATCGGGCCAGACTATATAAAAGTAGACGAGTTTCGGGTTGTTAATTAGTTTCGAAATATGTGAAATAACGAGATCAATCTGTATACAATACAAAACAGGATCTTGTCAGGGAGTGCTACTGACCCGCCTGTAGAGAAGTTATCAAGGAACTCTTACAATTTTTACTGCACCGATTTCTCCTATTGTGTTTTGTGTAATCGGTACATTGAAAGTTGACTGACGATGCTTATGTCTACTCTTCTGTCACTGAGTCTCGTCTTTTTGGTAAATGATTGAACATGGGAGATGGAAACATATTGTGGTCGATCCGTTCATCACCTTGGATCCATAGAAAGCAATCCCAGCAAGAATAAAGCTGTCGCCGTTTTCCATGATCGTCGCAAATGGTCATTAAGGGACATATTCTAGCTAGAATCCGGCCTATGGTGGAATGGATATTCTTGATCGTTGATCCTGTGGATTTCACATGCATTTAACTTGATTTAGAGTACAACGATTGACCCGGTCGGCCCACATGGATTCGGCAACTTGAACAGGAAAAAAAATAGGACAGCCGATGGGTCTAGAATCTTCAAAAATTATGGAGAACAACATTGGAAATATATTTCGTCTCATGGAAGATTCGACAGCAGAATTACATAGTTCAAAATCCAAACGACATGGACGTACGCCCTTCACATACCAACAAGCACACTGAGGAAAATATAAAACTCGCGAACAGACACATAGCACTTATTTATTACCGAGCATGGCTGTGCATAATCACGGACAAGCCGTCCAAGCCTTCCCTTTGATTGAAGGTGCTCAAAACTTCTTCGGTCGCGTCGAGTAGAACGCGGGCTTTGTATAGTCTGCTCAACTCATTGGCATGTTGGTTTCCACTGGGGGCTCTTGCGGAATGGTCGTTGATTTCGTACGTCGTCGCCTGCGTCGGCGCCAGAGAAATCAAGAGCAGTAGCGCGAGAACAAATTGTTTCGGAGACATTTTGAGCTATGATCTATATACATTGAATAGAAGAAGGACAAGACAAGAAGACTTGATTAGTCAGCCTCTCCAAGCGCTATTTTGAAATCACACGGCAAGTGTTTCTTTAGGTTTTCTCACCATCAGAAGTTAGGAGACTCCGTTGTTTTTGCCGTCCTCTTGCAAACCGATGAAAACGTCGTCTCATGGGGCTATGGAAGAAGCTCAGAATTGTCACTCTCCTAATCATATGTATAATCGAAAGGAGTAATATGACGAAAAATCCCAAACTGATATATGTTTACACCTAAATTTTGATTTTAGAAAATCCATTTATAAAATGAGGGTTAATCATAATTCTTGTAAAAATAAATTCTCATGCATTGCATATTTATTTTCTGTCAGTCATTTGCATTTAAAGTCAGAGATGAGACAATTGAGCTTAATTTTCGACAGGCGGCTGGGCCAGATTCAATTGAGAATTTTCGACCATGCATGAGAGGGTGTGCCGAATTTTAATGAGCCAATGGGATTCAATTTCAAGTCTGGATGTCATCGTAAACCCACTCAAGGCTTCTAATTTTCGGCCATCTCATGTTCACTGATCCATCATTGCCGAAAATTTGAAGAATCTAAGGGATTTGGACTCTTTCGAAATCAAGTTAATTAAGAATTTTGTCAGATTAGGGGAACCATCTAGTTAGAGTTTCAAGAGATGCGGATTCTATTGATCTAACGGCTCACAAGTGGTCTAGCAAAAAATAGCAATCCGACGGTCCCTAATTAATCTTACACATGCTAGGATCGGTGAAGGCTTGCCGCTTGAGCTCTATAAAAACAAGGCCTCATTCATGTCAAAAGGGGGGACTTCATTCAGCGGACGTATTGAAATCTTCGGCATATGTCTAGATGCTGAAAATTCTGAGCATATTGGAGGAGATTTAAAGAGTTCGATTGTTTCCCCATCCGGTCGAGACAATCCTCTTCGATCTCGAGAACCCTGTCGATAAAGCCCCCCGGTCGTCCGTCCTCATCCACGACTGTGAGACGTCACCGCACCAGCATCTCCACCAGCCGTAAGTTCCATCATTAGTAGGTCAGCCGAAGTCCTTCCAAGCGCGCAAGCAACGCAATCAGCCCCGGAATTCCCAGTCTCAACACGTGGACTGAATATTCCACCAAGGACAGCCCAGGATCATCGTTATCCAGCCCTGTTCAGAGAGAAGTCTGATCTTGTCTACTCGTCAATTTATAATATCTAACAAGGTTACGGATTGGTGCTAAAGGGTGTGCAAATCCGGAGCTCGATTCATTGCAAAGTCGAGTGAAAGGTGGCCTGCTTTGGGAGAAATCCTCAGTTCGCATAGGTGCTGGAAGTTGCTCGAAAAAGGTATGATTTCCTTTCGCATTGGGATGTAATTCATGCATTGGTGCATGTGTTCTATCGAGTTGAAGGTATCGTTGGACAATGCAACTGAGGTGAAAATTTGATCCTTTTATCAGGCTATGTTAAGAGCAGGAGAATTGAAACCCTAAGTTTTATTACAAGTTTGAACTCAATTAATGTAACCAAGTCCCTAAACTTATTTTCTTTGGTTCGTAGAGATAAAATAGTTCTCCCACTATTTTATATAGGTTTCTAATCAACCTACCATAAATGATTAGTGGCAGCTCCAATTGAACTTTTTTTTATGAATGAACCTAAGTTGCGATTTGGTAGGACTTGGAGGGTCCGAGTTAGGTTAGTTAATTTAATTGACATAATAATCCATTAGCCTAATTTTAGGCCGCGACAATATATACAAGACAAATTTATTCTAGACTAATTTTTTGATTACCAAAATCCTCAAACTGATATGCATGTAACAAATTTTCCATTACAACGAAAATCTCTCAGTTGGTACATATGTGATAAACAGATCATGAAAATTTCAAACTGGTACACCCATCAATTGTCGCGTGTCATCTGACTCAGCAAATTGACGGTTAAATTCGATGAAAACTAATAGAGTGATAAATTTATCATTGATTCACTAGTTTGAGAATTTTGATGGTAAAAAAATAATTTTGGATAAATTTATTACAAGTATACCCATTTAAAATTTTTCTTGGTATCAAACCTTGTCGCTACCTAGATTTTAGCAAGATCTAGGCGATTGGTTTATTAAGTCAATTAACTAATTAACCTAGATTAGACTCTCCCAAATCTTGCCAAATCGAAATTTAGGTTCAAATAATTAACATGCAAAAGATTTTCAACATGGAGTCGCCACTGATCGATTTATGGTCGGTTGATTAGAGACCTAAGTAAAGTATCAAGAGAAATACTTTATTGCTACGAACCAGAGATTAATGAGTTCGAGGACTTAGTTATGCTAATATTTATAATCATGCCGTTTCGATACCATTCAATTTGTGAATAATGTTTAAGTAGGCAGCTTGGATTAATTTTAATCTAAAGGTCTAACATGTGAGGTGATTTAACACTTAATAATTAAAGCGTTGAATAAATTGCAAGGTAGGAAGAAAAGAACATACTTGGATGTTGTAGCCTAAATTCTAATGCTTATCTCCCAAGCGTAAGATTTATTCTAATGCAGTTTTTTTATTATTATTTTCATTTATTTAAATGAAGAATGTAAATGAGTGACATGCATGTGCAATTACTCTAATGACATGTCATATGTGCATTTATCTAAATGATTTAAATCTAATGACATGCAAAATCAACTTAACTAGAACGATCTACAATTTAAATTAAATAACATGCCAATTGGCTAATTAACATAGTCTAAATGACATGTGAAAATGAATTGGATTTAACCGAAGTGTCATCATTAGCATAGACATGCAAATTATATGAATGAACCTAGACATGATTCTAAATAACATGCAAACAATGACATAGCATTTATGATATGATAAAGTTAGTGACATGGAAACCTATATGACATGCATGATGACATGACAATAATTGATGGCATAGCAATAACATGGCAAACAATGTGACATGTCAATGATGACATGGCAGTTATCCGTATAAGATGAATCGCCTAATCTCTATGGTTGACATGGAATGTTCTAGACTACATTAGATGTATATGCATGACATATTTTTGGTATTTTTGTATGAATTTCCAAATTAATTATCATTAAAATTAAATATATCCTAAATGAAGAGTAACTAAAATTTATAGGAAATAAATTGATTTTTTTTATGACCGAGGTGTCCGGGCCAGCTTGCGCGCACCTCGACTATTCCTCGGGGGGACTAGCACGACAACCACCGGTCGTGACCCCAAAAATAAATTGAATTTAATCTCGAAAATATTTAGAAAAATCTTTAACCCTAAATTTACATGTTAACCCTAAATTTACATGTTTTAGAATGTGTAAACGTACCTAGACCAGGATGCAATCTACTCTAATTTCATATTAATTTGAACATGCCTGATCTGTTACATGCAATGCAATCTATAAGATAGAATTTCTGACCAATCCTATCGATCTTTTCCATGGCTCGATAGATTCTCTAGAATCTCACCATTTCTTCTCGCTCCATTCACACCGGGCAAGGACATGTAAAAGTAGACAAGGCAGTTTCGAATTATGCATAATTATATCCTTGAGACCCTTCACAAGATTCCCTTTGACCATATAGGATTTGATGATATAAAAAGATAGGACACGCAAAATCACAGCAAGAATCTTCTGTCATGTGTCTTTGTCTTTTGGTAGATGATTGAACATGGGAGATGGACACATATTGTTGGACTGAGTGGTTGATCTGTTTCACCACCTCGGCTCCATAGATAGCAATCACAGCAAGAATAAAACTATCACCGTTTTCCATGATCTAGTAAATGGTCATTAAGGGACATATTCTAGCCAGAATCCGGCCTATGGTGGAATGGATAGTCTTGATCGTTGATCCTGTGCTTCCCACGTTTATTTAACTTGATTTAGGGTTTTACGATTCACCCGGTTCAGATGGATTCGGTCCCTGCAAGTATTTTCTCACGAGGCCACAGAAAAAACCTTGAAGTGGCAATGACGCGAAACAACTTGAACAGGAAGAAAGGCTTGACAGAATGATTTGGTGTTCGAAAAACTTCAGGAACTTATTGAAGTCTCTATGTCAAATGCATCGCGTCGACCTCCCATGTGTCATAGCCTAATAATCGGTTGAACCTGACTGGAGTTGTTGCCGGAGCGAGCCACCGATAATATGATACAGTCGATGGGTCTAAAATCTTGAAAATATATGGAGAACAGCATGGAATTATATTTCATGTCATACAAGATTTCAATAGTAGAATTACATATTTCAAACTCCAAACGAAATAATCGTACACCCTTCACAAACCAGCAAGCACACAGAGGAAAATATAGAGCTCGCGAACAAACACATAGCACTTATTTATTACCGAGCATGGCTGTGCATAATCACGGACCAGTCGTCCGTACTGGCGGAATAGAGCCGCTGTTAAGCCGCTTGCCAGTTGGTCACGGGCTTTTCAATTTCTGATCTGGTCGTCCTACCTTTTGTTCTCTGCCAATTCGGGTCAAGTTTCCTTGAATTGATGGAAGGATTTGGCGCGCTGTTCTTTTCGATCATTGCGGAGAGCTCAGCAAGCCAAGCAAAGTCCTGTGCGCTCTCTGCAATGTCATTTTGTTGAAAGTTGTTAGTGTCAAGTACAACTCCATTGACCTCTATGCGAAAGTAGCCATCATTCTCCAGAGGCTTCAAGTAGGTGTTGCTCTTTGGCACATCATCTTTCTTCCATGGGACAGAACTGTCGAAGGGGCGGGTGCGCGTGTATGGCTTCTGATAGACCTCCTCGCTGCGGGGGTTTCTTGTGGTACCATAAGCAAGTTTATAATCGCGCCACAGCTCGTGCACAGACTTTCCAAGCAACTGGACGAAGAACGCCTCGGAGTAGGAATCTTTCAGGAGAGAATTAAGCTCCGCGACGAAACCATGCTTGAGGCCATTGCAGTAGTCGAGAAAGTAAGCCGTGACTGCATAACCATCGTCCCATCTTGATCCTGACCCCTTCCTTGGCCAGCCTTTGGACGCGTAACCGCCTTTCAATCTCACGTAATCAGCGATGCCGTTGATGAGCCCTCTAGGGGCCATACCGTTGCCGGTCCATTGCCAAACATGGGTCATTTCGTGGTACACCACTCCGGCGAACTCCTCCTCTATGTCTCCTCAATAGCGTTGGAGATAATCTGCGTTCAACCGAATGACGTTGTCTATGGTACTGGCGACCGCGTGTGGAGAAGGGAAGCTCTCGATTCGGAGAGTTACCCTATCGTACTTCTTGCCCTCGCCTTCCTTTTGATTGAAGGTTTTCAAAACTTCTTCAGTCGCGCCAGATAGAATACGGACTTTGTAGCGGGTGCTCAACTCATGGCCATATTTGTTTCTTCCGGGAGCCCTAGCGGAATGGTCGATGATTTTGTACATCATCCCGTGAGTCGATGTAAGAGAAATCAAGAGCAAGAATGCGAGAACATACTGTTTCGGAGACATCCTGAAGTGTGATCTTCGGATATTTGATAGGTTCCACAAGAAGATGTGAGTCTATTTATATAAACTTAATAGAAGAAGAACAAGACAGGAGCTCTTGATCAGTCAGCCTCTCGGAGTGCTACTCTTTGGTATCACATGGCAAGGGATTATCGACAATTTCGGTTTTCTACGTTGTTTTTGCCGTCCTCTTGTAAACTGATGAAAAAGTCGCCTCATGAGCCAAGGAAAGAAGGACAAAACTGTCACTCTCCTGATCCTGAAGCGTTGCATTTGTCCTTGTGAAGGTGCAAAATGCCAACGTACCATTCTTCTTTTACTCAATATCACAGTAGACGGAAAATTTATCAAAGGGTACAAGGGTTTACTTCCAGCCGATAAAACAAGATACAAGAGATTAAGGGTCAATATGCCATTCTTGTCAAATGCTGGAGTTGGCAAATACTTGGACACCATTGTTTCTCATACTGGGTACGCCCACGCGAGTTTAGAAAAACTGAAGTATGAACCAACGACATGTGATCCCTGCACACGGAATGACGGGGGTCCCGCTGTTGGGACAGCGAGCGAGGGTTCCCCTCCCTGATAAGCGGATGGCTGCCTCGCTCATCGGTGAGCGAGTGAGGGCTCAGGGGCAGCGCCTCCAAAACAACATCGGATTTTAGGCTTTTGTTTTAAGTTGGTCCATTTATTGTGGGATCAAAGAGATTCAAATATGTTAGGTCTTTGAGCCCATTTTAAGTCATATATGTTGTACTCGTACGAAAGATCATTGTAACGAGTGATTGTGGCTGTAAACCTAAATATCACAACGGAATCTCTTTACAGGACGTAGCTCTATTTTGGAGTGAACCTGAGTAAACTTGTGTGTCATTTTTTCTATTTTCTGTGTGATTATTCTGATTCGATTTAGGTTATAACCCATCAAGTCTTTACTGTATTTCAATACGAAGATATCGGTTTTTGATTTGTCAAGGTTCAGTTCAACTCATGTTTACCCTATGATGCCTTTTCAATAGATTTCCGGTGCAAAGGTTATATAGTGTACATGATGAGCTGGGTCATATATGCGTTAGCTAAATATTGCTAAATGGGCCGATGTGGATTTGAGTAATAAAGTCCCATCAAAACGTAGGTTTTTAATGGGTCTAAAGTGCAATCCACCTGCGGTCCCCCTTCAATTGTCTTTAGGTTCAAATTGGGGAATTTTTTGCTAGTTTAGTTACCCTTTTTTTTTTTTCAGAATTGGAAAATAATAAAAGAATTATGATCTTTCAAGCTTCAGAAAACCGTGAAAAATAGTGTATGATTTGACATGTCAGTATTTATTGACTTATTGATTTAAGGGACGTCGGACAGTACTTCATGTGAAGCTCCAAAAATTTGCAACGAGAAAAAGTCGCAAACAAGTCAAAAGTCTTGTTTGGAACCTTATAAAGCTACTAAAAAAATTTACCTTTCACACTACGCAAATAGTACAGAAGTTATTGTTTCTAAATGTCTATATGTTTTAGTAACATGAGTTGGGCTAGGTATGTGTTAGGTACGTGTTAGGTCAATGTGATATTGAATTTGTATTGCATTACAGTTGGTCAAAATGGGTTGATTGGATTGATATGGATCGATATGGATCGGATCATTTTTTACCCGACCTAATACCGTACCGATCCACCCATTTGAAAAGGCCCTAGTTGTCATCTCTAGCGCGCCAGATAAGACTCAACCTGTGCAGTCTTCTTCATGCATTTCTAGTCATTGGTTCATGACAGTTCACTAATGAAACCGTCGGCTCTGCATGTTTTGACAGTTTATTCTCTGTACGTGGCACAAGAACATTAGAAGCCAATTCATTTGGAGAGATGTTCCCATCCTTATAAGAATTAGATAATCTGGATTGACCTAGTTTGGACAAATCACCAATTAATGCATGAATTTCCCAATTCCTATCAAATCGGCCTCAAAAACGTCATGACCAAATTTTGAACTTGCTCAAATGTCAAAATTGAAACTCCATTTCTCAAATTGGATGAGAAGCTAGTATGGATCATGTCAAACTGGTCTAATTATAATGAGATGTGGGGTTGCAATTCATGTCAATTGAACATGCATATGAGTGAATTTGTTAAAATCGTTGTTGGATTTGTATTCCATCCACTCAATTGTGTAGAATCAAAGCAATTGTGCAATAATTATGAATACTCAATCAATCGACTGTTCGGAGCTAAAAAATGGCCCGTTTTGATTTTGCCAATGAATTTCAAAATTGTTGCGACAATTAGATGCAGTATGGTGTCTATATCAAATGTCCTAAAGACAACTGCCTCTAAAAATGACAAAAAAACGAACTACTTGATTTTTGGTCAATTAGGAGGTGATATTTTCAAATTGGGGAAAAGTCAATTCCTAACTGCTGTTCGGAAAATTCTAAGTGCACAAAGTTAAATTGAAGTACAAAGGAATTGATTTTGATATTTTTGATATTGTCAATTTTTTTGGCAAAAGGTTGACCATTGATTTGAGTTTTTGGTCAAAGAGTCATTTTTTTTTTTGTAAA
Source organism: Rhodomyrtus psidioides (assembly GCA_021437785.1). Classification (NCBI taxonomy): domain Eukaryota; kingdom Viridiplantae; phylum Streptophyta; class Magnoliopsida; order Myrtales; family Myrtaceae; genus Rhodomyrtus; species Rhodomyrtus psidioides. The sequence goes on along the minus strand of JAILYB010000003.1, from coordinate 10,374,714 downwards.
TTCCAAGTGCAAAATTGAAATTAGTGCAAAAAAGAAATTTTTTTACCAATGATTGACTTGTCGGTCAAATTTGGTCTAAAGAGGTTAACTCTAAAGTCAACGCCTTGATTTTTTTTTTATTTTAAATTTGAATGCAAAACAAGGTGTAAATGAAGTGCTAAAGATATTTCTAATGCTAAATGACACTTTTTGGCCAAGAATGGGCTGCTTCGTGATCAGAAACCCTAATTTTGAGTTTTTACCTTTTCGACAACATGTCGGCTAAAAATCAAGTGTCAACCTGAGATAAGTTCTTGGTATCCTCTCAAGTTGCCTAAGGTGAGCCTCAAGTGTCCACCCAGGTATCTGAGGTGAGCTCCGGATATTCACAAACACTTTTCAAATAGCTAAGGAGAAATCTAGATATTTAGTGAAACTCTTTCGTATATCTGAAGAGAAATCCGGATATTTAGTAAAGACCCTTCTACAATACTTCAAGAGAAATCCAAGTACTTCATCGAAACCCTTGTCGAATACATGAGGAGAAATCCAGGCATTTCATCTAAATTCTTTTTTTTTGGATATCTTAGGGAAAATCTAGATATTTCGGAAGGACCCTTCTTGAATACTTGAGGAGAAATTCAAGTATTTCATGAAAACCCTCCTCGAATACCTAATGAGAAATCCAGATATTTCCCAGAAGTATTTTTCAAAAATCCAAGGAGAAATCTAGATATTTCGTAAGGACCCTTCTGAGATACTTAAGGACAAATTCAAGTATTTCGTGAACACCCTTTGCGACTATGTGAGGAGAAATCCAAGTATTTGTTAATATAATCCAAGACCCAAGGACCATCCGCGTGCTCGTTTATCAAGGAATACTTCAAAGACCTAAGGTTCATCCAGGTGTCAAGAGTTGCTTGACCTTTCCATAATCTTCTAAGAGATAACTTTTCCTTAGAAGGTTAGGCCATAATCTTACAATTTGGGCCGTTCATGTTATAAATGGATGGCACAAATTATATATAAATTTTTTTAAAAAATTACCCCCTAAAAACGGAGATTTGGGCCGTCCGTCCAAAAATGGACCGTCTGGATTGCAAGGTTAGGTACCTAACCTTATGAGGAAAGGTTAGGCAATTCAGGATTGCTCTCCCGGATCCTTGCAGTAAGTAATTGCAGTATTTTTCATATTCATCATATTTCCTTGCATGAGAAAATGGGTATGGGCTCATTGAGATCCATGTTCCTGACAAAAGAATCATTGCATTAGCATGGCCTAACTTTAGGTGTCATTTATCTTGGAAAGAAACAAGAGTAGGTAAAGCACTCGTTAACTAACTCGAACAAGAGTAAGTACAAATGATTTATTTCACGGGCCAGGTCTCTTGTTCTAAGTCTTTGAGAGGTTATATTCAACAATCTTAGACTTTTTTGTATAAGACAATAGGGCGAGACACATAGATAAAGGCTGCTAAATTCATCAAATTAGGAGTTTAGACTTTTATGGCTTTCACAGGAGAGACAAAGAAGAGTTGGAATTCGATAAGGAAGGTTCATAAATCAGAATATAACTCGAATACATGTTGGCGACTAATGAGAGTTGGTAGCCCGAAACTAATTGATAGTTCATTTTTTTTTTTTGGTCGAAAATCTAATTGATAGTTTAATACTTAAAATTTTGGCAATGCACTAAGACACACATTAATGCACATAGAAGTTAGGTCAATTTAAGTTGCTGATAAGAAAGGAAATTAAAAAGCGATAAAAGAATCAAACCTCTGTGGATAATCTTTTTTTTTTTTTGGTCGAAACCTCTGGATAATATTTTGATTGTTATAAAATTAGCAATTAAGTGCTAGTAAGTTATCAATAAATTGCCATAAAATCATGTGACCGATAACTTCTTTCCGAAATTTACCAACTACAAAAGATTTCCGTTCTGGAACAAAGTCCAATTGTCCCAAATTCATAAGTGAGAGAAGAAAAGAAAAGGTCACCAACTGATCCTATGAAAGATCATAGTATAGAGAAGATTGGCAACAAGAGGAGTAAGTGTCTTCTTCATAACAATCGCGACCTTAAAGTATGATAGGCGACCTGAAAATGGAAAATGGACTCGCAATAGAAAACTTAGATAGAGAAACTTAAAACATACTCTTATTAGGCAGACTCAGTGACATATGATCCAGATGAGATTAGAGTAACTTAGTTCAAATTCTGCAACAAAGTGCACGTATGCCCTTCACAAACCAGCCGATTGTTTCACCGATCTTTTCAATCATGGCGGAGACATTAGCAATCAAACAGCTCCAGGCTCCATTGCAGTTTCCCAAATTCTTAACCAAGTTTTTTGAACTCCCTGCAATGTCATTTCGTTTGAAGTGGTCAGCTTCAAGTGCGACTCCAGGGAACGCTGCGCGTAAGGATTCATGTTTATACTCCAGGGAATTCAAGCTGGCTTTGTTCTCCGGCACGTATTCTGGCTTCAACAGGATGTAATTGTATTTGGGGCTGGGGCTGGGGCTGGGGCGTGGGGGTGGCCTTCGATATACCTCCCCGTAACCGGGGATTCTTCTGGTACCACAAGCAAGTTGATAATCGCGCCACAGCTCGTGCACAGACTTTCCAAGCAACTGGACGAAGAACGCCTCGGAGTAGGAATCTTTCATGAGAGCATTAAGCTCGGCGACGAAACCATTCTTAATCTCATTGCAATATTCGAGGAAATAAGCCGTGACTGCAAATCCGTCGTCCCATCTCGATCCTGAGCCCCTCCTCGGCCAGCTTTTGGATGCGTACCCACCTTTCAATCTCACGTAATCGGCAATGCCATTGACAAGCCCCCTAGGAGCCATGCCGTTGCCTGTCCATTGCCAAACGTGCGTCATCTCGTGGTACACCACTCCGGCGAACTCTTCTTGTATATCTCCTCTGTAGCGTCGGAGGTAATTCGCGTTCAACCGAATGAGGTTCCCTGTAGTGCTGGCGACCCCACGTTGGTTACGGAAGCTCTCGATTAGGAGAGTTACTCTATGGTACTTCTTGCCCTCGCCTGCCTTCTGATTGAAGGTGCTCAAAACTTCTTGAGTCGCAGCAAATAGAACCCGGGATTCGTAACGGCTGTTCAATTCATTGGCGTGTATGTTTCCCCCGGGGACTTTATCGGAGTGGTCGATGATTCGGTATATCGTCGCGTGCGTCGATTTCAGAGAAATCAAGAGGAGTAGTGCTAGAACAAAGTGTTTGGGAGACATTGTGAACTATGGTTTTTTGGATGTTTGATGGGTTTCGCAAGCAGATGTGACTATTTATATACACTGAATGGAAGAAGAACAGGACAGGAAGTCATGATTAGTCAGCCTGAGTGCTACTCTTTGGCATAACATGGCAAGTTTTTCGATAAATATTATGTTTCCTCCTCATCAACTGCTGTGACACTACGTTGTTCTTGCCGTCCTCTTGTGAACTGATCATATGATGTATCGAAGTCTTTGCGTTTGTGTTGGATAAAGGCTCTTCGATGTTTTCTAGTAGAGCTGATGTGCTCACTGCTCACGTCATTCTCTTAATCCCTTTTCTGACTTATTACTCTATTGGGAAAATTTCTTTGTTTGGGAAGAAATACATTATCAACAAATGGGAAAGTATAGCTTTCACTTATATCATGATTGGTCTTGAAGGAGCTTTGGTGACCTCCCATTTTTAAAATCGAGTTATCAAGGCCAATTACTGCTAAATTTTATTAGTGACTTACTTAAAAGACTCGCTTTTTTCATAAATAAAAGTACCGATATTTTATTAATAGCGCCAGCCACAAAATAAAAGGAAGGCATTTTGGGAATTTTGATCCGAAATGAATGTTCTATCCTTTAATGGATTGAAGACGTAAATTTAGGCTTGGTGCTTGGGATAAACTTCGCTCAATGGAAGAGCCCGTCTTTATACTCATGGTGATATTCAAACCAAAACTCTTGAAACCCTTAAACCCTAACCATTCTGATGTCCTCTGTGACGTCCTGCAATTTCGACGTCTAGAAGATATCTAAATTCAATAAAAGGTTCAATATTAAATTTCAATTCGTTATATTGATATTGGAATTTGAGGATTTAAGAGACGACATATGGATACAGGCTTCGATAGTTGGATCGTCGCGTGGTAGTAGACGTGGTCACTTGGAATCGTGGACTCGGAACAAGCCCGTTGACCGGGCCCACGGTTCCGAACCGTAAATTTTATATATATATTGGGGGAATGAGCCATTGGGTTCTTTCCCCCGTGGGGCCCTTCGGGCCGTTGCAATGCAACGGCACCCCCCACCCCCTAAACTTTTTTTTTACAAATTATATTACACCCCTCCCTCCGATCCCCACCCCTTTTATAAATATTCCTCCTCCCTTTCATAATTCCTCCCATCTCAATTCTATCAAATTCTCTCAATTCTCCAAAATTCTTTCAATCCGCTCAATTCTCTCATTCCCGTCTCAATTCTCTGAATCAGTATTTTGATTAGTTCTCTCAAAAAATGGCAAGTGGAAGTAGAAATACTGGAAATAGCTCGATGAGAGAATCCAATTTTTCTAATCCTGAATATGATCTTCGTGACTATGCATGTTGGGTAGACGACGATGATAATATCAAATTTATTGCCAATCCCAATGTCGAGCATGTCTCAACGCAAAAAAAAAATTATCCTCTTTCTCGTGTCGAAGAAATATCGACAACAAATGAGTCGGAACGGAAGGCCCGAGAGGGCACATCCGACTTATGGCAACACTTTGACAAAATACGTGAAAGCGAAGGTAAGTTTAAGATAAACTATAAATATTGTTCGAAATCATATATTTTTTTCTAAATGAGACAGCTACAACACATTTCGTTGGCATCTGAGGAACAAGCATCCAACGCATGCGGGGATCGACACTAGCCAATAACATTTTTTTTTTTTGCTAGTTTAGCTACCTCTTTTTTTTTTTTTAAGAATTGGAAAATAGTAAAAGAATTATGATCTTTCAAGCTTCAGAAAACCGTGAAAAATAGTGTATGATTTGACATGTCAGTATTTATTGACTTATTGATTTCAGGGACGTCGGACAGTACTTCATGTGAAGCTCTAAAAATTTGCAACGAGAAAAAGTCGCAAACAAGTCAAAAGTCTTGTTTGAAACCTTATAGGCTTATAAAGCTACTAAAAATATTTACCTTTCACACTACGCAAATAGTACAGAAGTTATTGTTTTTAAATATTTATATGTTTTAGTAACATGAGTTGGGCTAGGTATGTGTTAGGTACGTGTTGGGTCGAAATGTGTTATTGAATTTGTATTGCATTATAGTTGGTTAAAATGGGTTGATTGGATTGATATGAATTGGATCGGATCATTTTTCACCCGACCTAAAACCGTACTGATCCACCCATTTGAAAAGGCCCTACTTGTCATCTCCAGCACGCCAGATAAGACACAACCTGTGCAGTCTTCTTCATGCATTTCTATTCACTAGCTCATGACAGGTCACTAATGAAGCCGTCGGCTCTGCATGTTTTGATAGTTTATTCTCTGTAAGTGGCACAAGAACATTAGAAGCCAATTCATTTGGAGAGATGTTCTCATCGATATAAGAATTAGTGGCATTTCTTTCTTATAGATTGTAAAATAGGAATTAAAAAAAAAATCAAAGTCTATCGCAAGATTCTTCACTTTCTGTTTCTTCATGGATGAAGTTTCTTCTCTTTAGATTATTCTTTTCTGCAGGGAGTCAATTCTTTCCCTTACATGTACGGTGAAAATGTTAGCATTTAAACTAAATTCGTAAATGTTTTCAGTATAATTGAAAAAATTAGCAATGTCAATTCATGGTTATTGATTAGCAACCTGGCAGTCGATGTCTGTTCGACTTCCAAGACTGATGCAAGAACTAAGAGTCTTTATTGTAGTGTTGCTTTTAAAAGTCATAATTCAGTGAATTTATTAAAAGTGTGTTCATGTTTCTATCTCTAATTTAATGTTTTGTACATTACCAAGAATCTATCTCATTCTAGTCATTTAAGAATAAGATGATGAGTCATATAACAATCCAATGTAAAGGTAAGCATTATGATCATTTCTAAGGTGAAATAAAAGTGATATATAAAAAGAAATTGCCTATTCTCTTCCATAAGTTGTATGTTTTTACCTTCAAATTATCCTAGTAATTTGGTATCACAACTTACAGTTTATGATCATGGCCTCAATAAACAATCAATATCCGCTTCAATATCCTAGTCTTACCAAAGAAAATTATGGTAATTGGGTTGTTAGAATAAAAGCCTTACTCGCCTATAATTGCATGGAAATTGTCAACTCAGGCTGTAATGAACCAGAAGATGAAGCCACGTGAGTCAATTCGGTTCAATCCTAGTTCCATTGCCTGAAAGGAAGCCGGATGCATCAGGTTGAGCGGGGTTGAATTTGTGCTCAATTCGGTTCAATCCTAGTTCCATTTTATCCACATTTCCTATTTTTCCAATTATGATGATTTGAGAATTTTTTTTTTTTGCATGAAATTGGACCCGAATAAATGCAAATTGGATAATCTGGATTGACCTAGTTTGGACAAATGACCAATTAATGCATGAATTTCCCAATTCCTATCAAATCGGCCTCAAAAGCGTCAAGACCAAATTTTGAACTTGCTCAAATGTCAAAATTGAAACTCCATTTCTCAAATTGGATGAAAAGCTAGCTAGTATGGATCATGTCAAACTGGTCTAATTATAATGAGATGTGGGATTGCAATTCATGTCAATTGAACATGCATATGAGTGAATTTATCAAAATCGTTGTTGGATTTGTATTCCATCCACTCAATTGTGTAGAATCAAAGCAATTGTGCAATAATTATGAATACTCAATCAATCGACTGTTCGGAGCTAAAAAATGGCCCTTTTTTTTTATTTTGCCAATGAATTTCAAAATTGTTGTGACAATTAGATGCGGTATGGTGTCTATATCAAATGTCCTAAAGACAACTGCCTTTAAAAATGACAAAAAAAAAACGAACTAATTGATTTTTGGTCAATTAGGAGGTGATATTTTCAAATTGGGGAAAAGTCAATTCCTAACTGCTGTTCGAAAAATTCTAAGTGCACAAAGTTAAATTGAAGTACAAAGGAATTGATTTTGATATTGTCAATTTTTTTGGCAAAAGGTTGACCATTGATTTGACTTTTTGGTGAAAGAGTAATTAGCAGGTCAAACTTCAATTATTTTTTTATTTTTTTTTTGTAAATTCCAAGTGCAAAGTTGAAATTAGTGCAAAAAAGAAAATTTTTGACCAATGATTGACTTGTCGGTCAAATTTTGTCTAAAGAGGTTAACTCTAAAGTCAACGCCTTTATTTTTTTTAATGAAGTGCTAAAGATATTTCTAATGCTAAATGACACTTTTTGGCCAAGAATGGGTTGCTTCGCGATCAGAAACCCTAATCTTGAGTTTTTACCTTTCAACGGCATGTCGACTAAAAATCAAGTGTCAACCTGAGATAAGTTCTTGGTATCCTCTCAAGTTGCCTAAGGTGAGCCTCAAGTGTCCACCCAGGTATCTGAGGTGAGCTCCAGATATCTACAAACACTTTTCAAATACCTAAGGAGAAATCTAGATATTTAGTGAAACTCTTTCGGATATTTGAAGAGAAATCCGGATATTTAGTAAAGACACTTCTACAATACTTCAAGAGAAATCCAAGTACTTCGTCGAAACCCTTGTCGAATACATGAGGAGAAATCCAGGCATTTCATCAATTTTTTTTTTTTTGATATCTTAGGGCATATCTAGATATTTTGGAAGGACCCTTCTTGAATACTTGAGAAGAAATTCAAGTATTTCATGAAAACCCTCCTCGAATACTGTCGCGACCCGTCCGAAAGCGGACGCGGCTAATGGATTACCGATCGCGGGTCTTGGATCGGCGCGGGCCCTCCCAGGCCCATACCAAATCGCGGTGGGAGTATTTTTCAGAAGGATTCGACGATAAGAGTCGATCGCTTTCGACCTTAGTGTGGTCGTGGTGGCATGTGCAACTTGTGCATGCATTTGGAGTCGCCACCGGTCTTTCTTGGAGGGTAGACCGGAAACCTTACTGATCGATTGGGAGAGATCGATCAGTTCTACGGAACTAGAGTTTTTGGGTTCGGGGACTTGGTTACGCTGGTGTCGTTACCAACGCCCTTTCGGTACCTAACGCGAGTGATTTTTCTAACTAGGATTTCATGCAGGCGCAATTTTGGGTGAGGTAAGTCTGACTTTGCACATTAACCAGTTTAACATGCTCACGTAATCATAATAAATAAATAGATGTCAATCACATAAACATCTATCCTACGTGGTGATCATGGAATTATGATTTAATGGGTCTCGAGCCAATGAGACCACATTTAATCATTTTAATATTTTAATAACGGAGAGCCACTCTTCGCTTCTTCTTGGTTTCTTGAACTCTTCAAGAATTGGGCCCCAAAGAGCTCGCCGACTTAAAAGGCTCCCCCACGTAATCCTCGTAGCATTTACATCAACAATTGACTATGCTAAAAATAAAGATTACATGAAAAATAAAAGGAGTACGCAGCCTCCATTTAATAATTACAACCCCAAATATATAAATAATCATCATACATTCATATATACATCAATCACATTGATTAGGGATTTTTCCATGATCACCACCCTTTCACATAAGTAATAAATTCACAATTTAAAACTTAGGAAGGCACAATAAAAATTCTACGTTGAATCATATTCAGAATTTTTACGTAAAATAAGATAGCCATAAATTTTCGATTCAAAATTGATTTATTCTCAATTTTTGCTACGTTGATTAATTTATCATATAAAATAATCAATCTCCATTAGCCATGTAAGACGAACAATTCGTTAATACATATTGGCCATAGTATTGCAAAAATTGCAAAAATCAATTAAATGCACGAAAACGCCTAAGGATTGGCTCTGATACCACTGTTGGGATCCACGTAACACGTAGCGGAAATAAATAACAACCCATACATGTATCTCCAGAGGCGTACTTCGTGCATTTCAATCGAAAAAAATCACAAAGCCTCAAAGGGAGTAAATAGATTACCTCTCGTAGCGTGCTTGAACGGAGGTGTCGGTTCGATGTTCTTCGATCTCAGCCTCCACAAGTGTTAGGCATCTAGTTCGGACGCACCACCAATTGACGAACGGGGAGACGACTAATAACTCCACAACAATTGTGCTAGCAATATGCGGAATCAATATTCCGAACTTAGTATATTTTGCTCACTCAAGATTATGAGAATATAGAGAGTGTTTGTGTTCTTCTCTCTAAGCTCTCAAAAATTTGCACACTCTACAAAATGTCTCTCCCCTCAACCTCAAAACTCTTGTCATCCTTTTATAGCCAAAAATACCTTCCAATAAATTATATTTAAAAATAGCACTAACAATTATAAATTCTATCTAAAAATAGCACTCACAAATAAATGACATTTAAAAATAGCACTAACAATAGCACTCACAATTTATAATACAAAAATGCTATTTAAAAATATCACTAACAATAGCACTCACAATTTATAATACAAAAATGCTATTTAAAAATAGCACTAACAATTATAAATTCTATCTAATAATAGCACTCACAATTTATGATAAATAAATGCCATTTAAAAATAGCACTAACAATAGCACTCACAATTTATGATAAATAAATGTCATTTAAAAAGAGCACTAACAATAGCACTCACAATTTATAATACAAAAATGCTATTTAAAAATAGCACTAGCAATAGCACTCACAATACAAAAATGCTAAAAAAAGGCACTAACAAAGGTGTTAAAAATAATAACCATTATTATTATTACAAGAGTTAAAGAAGTTACCAAACAGTACAAATATGCATAACGTATAAATACGTATGACGTATAAATACGTAGAGCATACGTATACATCCGTGAAACCGGGGACTAATTGAAAGAAAAATGTGCAATTAAGCCCTTTTGGTAAAAATTGATTAAATTGGAGGGCAAATTGACCTAATTGCACTTTAAGACTTTAGAATCCAATGTCATAGCTTATAAAAAGTGAGAATTGAAAACTAAAAGACTCGAAAATGATTTTTTTTTAGGCTCGGTTCGGGTTTATGTTTGTGAAGGAACATATTGACCCGAGCCGAATTTTTGAGATTTAAAGTGACACACTTGAAGAGGAAATTAAAACAAAATTATCGAATATTTTTGGGTATTTTTCTGACCACGAATGGTATTTTTCTGATTTTTTGGGTATTTTTATAATTAAATAAACTCGAAAAATATTAAAAATACCGAAAACTATTTTTTGTTCAAAATTGGTTCCTAAGGTTAAACCAAGGCTTCCAAAGTTGATTTTGTGATTTTATGACCTTTTTTGATATTTTTAATTAATTTTAAAGAATAAAAATCACAATAATAAATGGTAAAAAAAAATCAGGTGTCAACAGCTGCCCCTCTTTGAGAGGAATCTCGTTAGAGGTTTCTCTCAAAGATTAGGTGGCACCTGATTCCTAACCGACTCAACTGGGAAAATAAGAGAAGAAATGTTATGACATCGGATCCTTAAGCCTATTGATAAAAGCTCAAATCAATCCCCGGTTTGCTCTAAAAATTTGAACATGGGCCGGAGTGAGAGAGGCTTACCTGAAGCTCACCTGTCGGATGCTGCCGGTTGCGACGACTTTCAAGAAGATGCCTAGGACTCGTCATTCAGAATATCCTAGGGAGATTAAGTTCTGACCTGTATGGTAGGTCATACCATGATAGGATTCCTAACTTGTAGGAACCTAAGGAAGGCGCATCTCACGCTTTGGGATTTGCCAAGGATTTTGATCCGTATGGTGGATCAGACCTTTGTGTTGATCCTTACTGCGATATTTATCAATGAGTTGACCCTTATGGCGGTTTCTACCAATGAATTGACCCTTATGGCGGTTTCTACCATATGTGACCCTTCAGGCGGTTTCTACCATTAATGTGATCCCTCAGGCGGTTTCTACCTTGGTTTGACCCTTCAGGCGGTTTCTACCTTGAGTTGACCCTTCAGGCGGTTTCTACCTTTGATTTGACCCTTCAGGCGGTTTCTACCTTGTGTTGACCCTTCAGGCGGTATCTACCATGTGTTGACCCTTCAGGCGGTATCTACCTTGTGTTGACCCTTCAAGCGGTATCTACCTTTGATTTTGACCCTTCACGCGGTATCTACCTTTGATTTTGACCCTTCAGGCGGTATCTACCTTTGATTTGACCCTTCAGGCAGTATCTACCATATTTTGACCCTTCAGGCGGTATCTACCTTGATTTGACCCTTCAGGCGGTATCTACCTTCATTTGACCCTTCAGGCGGTATTTACCTTTGAGTTGACCCTTCAGGCGGTATCTACCTTATTTTGACCCTTCAGGCGGTATCTACCTTTGTTTGACCCTTCAGGCGGTGTCTACCATCAGTTTTGACTTTGAAAAGGGGTCTCATGACGAGGGTTCTCCACGTCCGATGAGACTGCCTAAATGAAAAGGGGTCTCATGACGAGGGTTCTCCACGTCCGATGAGATTTCCTGAATTTTGAAAAGAGGTCTCATGACGAGGGTTCTCCACATCCAATGAGACTGTCTGATTTTGAAAAGGATTTTTTTTTTAAGGGTTTCTCTTCCCCAAGAAAATATTGGTAATCTTTGAGAAGACAGCAATTGTCCAATTGACAAAATTTTATGACTTAAGCTTTAGTCATGAGATGTGCATTTTGATGCTGGAGGTTATCCAAAACATTCTTGCAACATGCAAATGTGATCACAAATCCCTTGTATGGAAAATCTGGATCAACAGTTTGAAAATTTCCAAAAAGAGTTTGCTCAAAACATCAATTGGAATATTTCTCGACAAGGAAGCCATCTCACCTGTTTTGAGGTGATGATTTTTAGGGGATGCACTCAATTCCCTACTGACCTGTGCCTAGGTTTTAGGCTCATTCGCAGCGCATACATTTTGATCGGTCGGGAGGTCTTCCACGGGACCGTAATGTTGGGCTTGGATATTGGTTTTCAAGGGGGACCCGCTTTGGAGTCGAGGCCATCGAATGAAAATCTTCACCATCTGCTCCGGGTTTACAAGTCAAGAACCCTGCAAAATGAGAAAGAAAGAGTCTTGCTCGTACTTCTTCGAGCTAAGCTATATGTTAACCCAAGTGTCTTAGTCAGAGAAGACTGTTTCAGGGTTGTAACATTGGTAGGATTGGGGACCGAAAAAGGCTTGTTTTTGGCCCAGAAATCACGAAGGATTTGACATTGGTGATCATTGCCAATTTGTCACATGTCTTTTCCATTCTGCATCTTCCATTTTTGAGGTGTGCAACCGCTTTTGAGGTGTGCACAAGTCCTTTAGAGAACGTCTCTTGTGGTATTAAGAGATTGACAATTCTGTCCGTGTTTTTGCACCACGGCTGACATCATTTGGGGAGCAGTCTTCTTGATCTGACTCCTTTATGGGTTTTTCTCTCTTCCCAACTAGGCTTTATTGGGGATCAATCAAACAGTTTTCACGAGCATCGGCCTTGCTTTTACCAGGTACTTTGCTTTTTCTTGATGCTGGGGATTTTTTTCTTTGTTGAAATCCCGCCTTTTCTTTTCCTTTGGAACTACGATGTTCAGAAAATTGTGCTAGATATACAACTTGAATCATAGCACATTTAAACGCCGATATGAGATTTTTCTATAAATCCCATCTCTTGATTTCTTCCGTTCTTGGAGTGATGCAGTTTCCATCTTGAAACATCCCATGATCACCAACAAGGGTTTATGAAATGAATTTGCAGGCTCAACTTGGCTGTGCAAAGGATATGGTGTGTGGGATAGAGAAATGAATGCTTCTCGTCATCCTATGGCACTTGGATTACCATATAAACAACACACAAAGATTGATGTTAGTCCGAGCAAGAAAATTTCTAACCATTTTCTCCTGATACCGCTGGACTCACCTCCATTTTGCCCCGATGTGGGGTGGTTCTTGACAGGGTTAAGAATGAAAACCGTCGTTCAAAGGGTTTATCAACGGTCACCTGTAGTGTTTGAGGGATATGAAACGAATGCCTCCGTCATCCCAACCCATGTAATCGTTGCGAATAATCCCTACTTCCGTAGGTCCAGATTTTGCTATCTGATCCGCTCCACTTCTCTCCAGTGTGTGTAGGACGTGTTTGGACTAGGCTTTGCCTCTTTTCTTTTGAGAAAACGTCCTTTTAAAAGTTTTGAACTTTTGATTGGAAAAAATCTCTTTCATTTTCTCCAAAAATTTTACCCGTCAAGGGGATTTTATGATGCACCATGCATGTTCTTATTCATGTTCAGATAACCTCCTGTTTTAAGACATGAATGCCAATGAAGTTTGAATTCTATGTCTTTTCTAGACATTAGATTCTGAAAGCTTTTCTTTTTCTCTCTGTTTTTTATTTAACATCTTCAATGGATTGGGGAAAGGGATACTTACCTGTCCCCCGCGGCTGGAGATCCTGAAAATGCGGAAGAAACATGTTATTGTACGTTCACGAATTTTTCAAAAAATTAGAACGATACAATTTACTCTTGGTCATGTATTCTAACGGGTAATACATGGGATGTGAAAACCTGTTCGTCTGTAAGGCGATTCCCCTGTCAAGGATAAATAACGAGTATCAATTCATATTCTCAAATTCAAGACAAATTGGAACGATACAACTTTACTCTTGGTTCTCATCCCGTTCTGATATTGCGTATTGATATGAACAACATCTATCAAATCCGCCTATCCATTCTTGGAGTGTTTGCAACATCAATGGTTCATCTGCCCCCAGTTAGGCAACGTCTGTTCTGTTATTCGAACAAATGGCTCCTTGAGTGATTTATCCACGTTTATCACCTGAGAAGGGAAAGAAATGAGACATTACTTCGGTATTCGATTGAAGATCGTTTAGGAACGATACATCGTTTTACCAAATAGGTGGCTTCGCGGCCAAACGTATTTCGTATTGAAGGGGTAGATCCCATTATACTCCGCGGGTGATAGTCATTGTTCGGGGAACTTGCTCCACGGATTAAGCGATTAATCCACGGCCCTCGGCTTGAAGATGCTCAAAGGGTGATGTTGACACTCACGCGCAATTAGTTCTAGACATTAATGAAAGATGTTCCCGTGGGAACCTTACAGTGCGATCAACAACATATTCAATAGGAGTGTTCCACCCCTTTCGTCTAAGCATTTTTCATCGAGTAACCATGCCTTGCATCAGACGTTTGGTCACCTGCCTTGCGTCACCACTGCGATGGCCCTCCGGCTCCAAATTGATCGAGCCAAAGATTGAACTCATCGCCAAGGAAATTGCTCGGGTCTTCGAGCCATTGATGTTCAAGTTGGGTATCAACAATTGTTGGGGGCAGATTTCCTTCATCGCCTTCATTGTGAGGAACTGGAGTCTTTGAGCTAGAACCTTCATCATTGCCCTGTTGGGGTCGAGACATACATTCCTGAAGAGTATTGATCCAAGTGTCCAGCTCCTCCCCAAGGAAATCGCCTGTTCTTTCTAGCCTTTGGTGCCCAGATTGGCTGTCGTCGACTGCAGGCGAGGGATTCCTCTCTTTGCTCTCGCCGTGAGCAACTTGACCCCTCGAATTGGAACTTCCTCCAATGACCGGCAGGTTTATATGTGCACTCTCTACCAATGCCAGATCCGCTTCAGGGACAGCATTAATGACCGAATCGCTCTCAAACTGAGGAATCCCTATGTGCTGGAACTGCGGTATATACTCTTGAGGAGTATTGAGATAGCTCGGCGGAGCATTCTGATTTGGGTTAGAGGAGTCGCTAACACGACTGCTGGTCCCGTCATTGCTGAAACACGGTTGGGTGCTCTCGGCTCTCCAATCATCGTGGTTGTAACTATGCCCAGGACTTGAGCTCCAACTGGCTTTATGATGGTTTAACGCTATCCTTCCATCCCTTAGCAATCTCCTATAGTACTTGAGGTGAGACTCGACGTTAATTCTAGAGAGCCCCGGCACATTCATAATCTCGAGTATGCGTAGTGGGCTAGCCGAATCAACTCCCAGCTCTCGAATTGCATCAACAAATTTGGTGTGAAGTTCATAGGTCCAGTAAAACCTTGTTCTCTTATCACCCAAAATATCGTCAATACTTCGGTAGCTATTCTCTACGGGATCTAGTCGTTTCAAAAGTTGTCCAGGGAGGGACTCACCGACTTTGGATTGGCTGGCTGTGACAGCGAGTTCGTCATTGAGAGAACTCCCCCTGTGATGATTCATATCCCATTTCTCAGAGGATGTTGGTGTTGATCCTATGGTGTTGACTTGCTCATGCAGATCTCCGGCGATATCTGGCTGTGTCGGAAAATGCTGTGGAGAATACGGTAACAGCTGAGCGTTATTCGTCAACAGGGACGGTTCATCGAGGAACACCTCGCCGAGGACAATAGGATTACCACAATTAAGGCAGGTGGCCTTGGTCAGAGCTTCCTTATATCTCGCGCTTTCAGCTTGAAGCTTCTCATTCTCCTCCTTCAGGACCAGTAACTCATGGTCTGCGTATTGCTGTTTCACCCGGGTTCGTTTGTTGGCGAACCAAAACTTGACCTTCGAAAGCTCCAATCCTATTTTTCGGCTCAACTCCATTTTCTGTTGTCTGCTTGGAGTGGGGCATTCATTGAAGAAAGCTTCGAGCTCTCGGATTTGGCCTGGAGTGTGGCGTTGTAGTTGCTTCCTTTTCCGACTCCGGTCATCATTGTATACTCCTTCTTCGTAGCTGAAACCTAGAATTTCATTGCTGGAGGAGTCAGTCTCTATGGCCTTCGGGCAGGATTCAGCTCCAGGATCTTCAAAGTCTCCCAGCAGTTCGTGCTCAGAAATGTCCAGGTCGGGCGTTTCTAGCAGATGGGAATAACTTTTAAACATGATGGATCGGGGTATCTCGGGCTGATCTAGTTCACTCAGCTTTCTCAATTCGCTCTTACGTGTTTGCTCACTCTAGAAATTTTCTCAAGTGATTGTGCGTGTCCTGGAACCATCCTTCAGGGTGCATATGAAGACCAGCAAGCAAGCGCTCCTCCCGAGATCCTGCAATTACTCATCGTCTGTATTCCCCTTTCTTTTTCCTCGTGATAGGATCACAAACTCTCTTGCATTGATTCGGTTTCATCGAGTATTGCGCTCGTCCCCTAGTTCAGTCTTCAAAGTGGTGGGTCTACAATCTTTCGGCGCCTTTTATGATTTGCTAGGCCCGAGAACGTGGGGAGCAGCGGTGGACCCGCAATTAATGACTCCGTTTAATTCATTTAGCTCCATGGGAATTAACGCTATGATCTTCTCTCAACCCCTTTTCATCGTTCAAACGAAAGTGGCATTTTCCCTGTGCATGCTGTTACTCTTCATTTCAGCATCCCGGGCGCTTGGTGAGGAATGAGTTCGTGGCCACTCAAAATTTTAAAGACCGTCTCTGGTTTCAGACTTAATCTAACAAGGGATCATCACAACTGAGCATGACGATGTTCGTCGATAGCGTTGGTTTAACTATAGTCATTAAAGAAAAATGTTCCCGTAGGAACTCTACTCGTGAACATGTTCTTCTTTCTATGGGTGTTCGTAGTGACCGACCCATCGTGCCCCGAGTCAGGTGCTAGATCATGGCTGTCCAAGCATGCCAGCTTCCTACTGATTAAACAAGGCATCGAGCCCCTCATCGAAGAAATCGTCTGTCGTGGGTTGACCAGCGGCAGGCAGAGCACCAGCCGACTGCTGCTCGAATGGAGGAGTTCGCACTCGCTGTACTTGTGACACGCGCTCTTGAGAAATGTTGAAATGGCCCGGGAGGACATTCTGATCAGCTTTCAGTTTGCCGGTGGTCGGGTTGCTAGCTTGATTGATGCTTAGATTTGGCCGGGTATCTCTTGATGCCTGAGTATTACAATGGCGGTCGCCCCTAGCTTTTGAGCTCGAGACGGATTCCTCCCGGTTTAGCTCCGCTCGACGTTGTTTTAATAGCTTTCTGTAGGCAACAAGGTGATTCCTGACCAGCTCCTTACTAAGCCCCGGTACATTCATGGCCTTAAATATGCGCGTCGGAGTTGCTGAGTCGATCCCCATTTGGTGAACCACGTCTAGGAATCTGGAATGCAATTCAGGGGGCCAAGCGAACCTCCTCTTATCGTGGCCCAAAATTGCATCGATGGCTTGACGACTGATTAACTCATCTCCAGCAGGACCCGACCCTATCGAAAATTGTTGTGCATGAGGCTGATATGCTTTGAGCTGGTCGGCGGTAACATCCAGCTCCTTGAAACTGTAACTCCAATCAAAGCGATGCAAATCTCATCCCCCAGGAGGCATTTGTATCATCTTCGTAGGATCATCCTGCTCATGCGTGACTCCGGCAAAATCTGGTTGAGCAGGAGATGCCCCGAGGGAGTAGGGTGGTAAATGAACGTCTTCAATCATCGCGTGAGGCTTATCGGGGAATATCTTACCGAGGGCGACGAGGTTATCGCAATGAGGGCAAACGGTAATATTGAGAGCTTTTTCATACCTCATGTTTTCTGTTCGCAGCTTTTGGTTTTCTTCCTTTAAAATCTCGACCACCTGACGTTTGCGTTGAGCCTTCGATTTGGATCTCCTATTTTGAAACCAAAACTGGATCCTCGACTGATTAATCCCCAACTCCCGGCTCAATTCAATTCTCCACTTCTTTTTCATGTAATGGCTTTTACTGAAAAGGGTTTCCAGCATTTGGGTTTCCTCCTGAGAGTATTGGTGAGGACGTCTTCTTTTCCCGAGTTGAACATCGTGGATGTCGTTGTCGTCGTCGCCGTGATCTTGATTTCCGTTGCCAGAAGTGTTGGGCTCCATGGTTTTGGCGTTAGACTTGATCTTGGAATCTTCGAGATCCCTCTGTAGTTCAATTTCTGAGATTTTTGAGTCAGTCGCCTCTAGCAGCTGACAATAACCTCTTAAATATGTTGGATTGAGAAATGTTTGATTGGTTCTTGCCCACTCAGAGTTCTCCACTCTCTCATGTATGCTCACTCCCTATAAAGTTTTCTTCGAGTGACTTCGTATGTTCAGGAGACGTTCTTCAAGCATCATTAGGCAAACGTTCCCCCTCAAGACTTTGAATTTCTCGCTTAGCTTTTCAATCGTGATGGGACTGCCAAATCCTGTTAGGGCTCTCTTCGATAGTTGCGCTTACCTCCCACCTAACTCTAATAATGGTGATCCCGACAAATCTTTTACATCTTTTAATTGATGAGCCGGAAATCGCGGACCGAAACGAATCCAATGGTTCTCGTGAGGGGACCTCCTGCTTTACCCCCTAACTGGGCTCCACCAGCATTATTACTGAGACCCTTCATCATCCTCGAGTTGCTATAAAATGAGGAATTAATGTATGGAAGGTTAACGTTCTCGCATAATCAGCTTCTTCCTTCTAATCTCTCTGTCAAACTCGTCTTATTCTCAAGCCAACCCAACGCAAATGGCCTCCTCTCCCGTACGCACTTTTTCAACTGATGTCTTGGCCCAGTGGGAAAAGCTTTATAACCTACTGGGTCGCGGTTACGCACACATAACCGATCATTCTGCGACCGAGGATGAAATCCGTGTCCTGCTCGAGGACCTTGATACCACTTCTCTCGAAGGTACTACACTGGGGAGGGAATATAGAATTTTCCCGACTCTCTTTGCACACTCCTTAGAGGCCTACCGTGCTGCTAATCGGGAGGTTCTCGTGGCTCGCGTCTTGCGAGCTCGTTATGAGGATCGATCTGATCATTTGGTGCTGACCAACTATCTGGCCGATAGTTACAAAAAGGCCGTCGAGTTTGCTAATGAGCGGGTCGCGACGTTGCTTCGCGAGAGGAGAAATCTGGTGGAGCAATTGGCCCTATCCCTGACCACCGGCGAGCATGACCGCCGCAATGTCCTGTTGAGGCTTCAGAGCGACTGGCAGGAAGAACGGCTCGACAAAATAACCGCGGACATAGCTCGCGGGAATGGACTGGTTCGAGACCTGGAAACAATCGCCGAAGAACATGAGGCCAAGATCGCCGAAGTTAAGGGAGAATGCAAAAGTCTTCTCCTCAGGCTTGCCGACCATGACATGCGGAGTTGGGAGTATGAGCAGAGCATTAATAACATGGAGGGTCAGTTGGGCTCCTTCGTGTCGTTAATTAGGGCTCACTTCGGCTTTACTTTTCTACCCCGAATTGTATGACCTGCTTTTGAAAACCCTCCACTGAGCAAAATAAATGAGAACTCTTGTGTGTGTGTTTTAACTTCTGTATGGTTCATTTCTTCGAGCATCCGAACATCTTCAACTTGGGTGAGCCGAACCATAATATCAGTAAGCCGAGCAAATATGTCCTGATTTTATAACTCGCTCATGATCAGATGAGATAATAGCCTTAGACTTGTCCAGGAAAAGATTTCTCTCTATTACCTTTTTTTTTTTTACCTGCAAATAAAAAGACAGAATCAGAAGGAATAATTTGAAAAAGAAATCAAAAACTCCTTTCAATCCTATGCTTGCCCATGATTAATAAGGACAAGAACTTTTACAAGGGTTTTAATCTTGCGCGAAAAGTTTTTATCAATATTCCTCGAAAGAAAGCATACTATTGAAAGGAATGTAATTCACAATAATCGCTTTTGATCAATTTCGAGAGGAACGAATTACTCAAAAGTGCGAGGCATAATAACGTGTTTTAAATTTAATTGAAGATACGGCATCCAAATCAAGGCCGTTTTGTTAAGAACGAGAGTAATTTGGACATCTATCTCGTCATTAAATTCAAAACAACGCCGATATTCTCGATCAATTATCGTGGATTACCAGCGACGTAAAACATGCATGGACCAATTCAAGTGTATAATTCCTTCTAGCGAAATTGGGGTTGGATTACCCTATATGACCAAAAAGGTCGTGCAAGATTTCCAATTTTAATTTCCTCTAAAGGAATTATAAACTTGACTTGGGAGTATTCGGATGATTAGAGAAAATGCCACTATCACATTCCCATGACCTGTCAAAAGAAATACAACCAAGTTCCATCTAAATGTATACACCAATAGATCCCTAATACAATCACTCTAAGGGGTGAGATAGAGAAAGCCTCGATAAAAGTAAACCCTATACAAGAGGACTAGCAATGGAAAATGAAACAAAGGAATGTGATCCTAACGTTTAAGGATGCCCCAAGTTCGATCTGTGACTTCCGGATCACTTGCCCCAACTCGTCATCTTCATTGGACGATATCTCAATAATGTCCATAGTAGGCTCCTTTGTTGCTCACTCGGTGCTTGTCATGGGATATCATCCTCTTCGTCTTCTATCAAGGACGTTTGGGAAAAACACACACATCTATCCTTGAAATGGCATTTAATCTAATCACCAGAATGCAATGAATGAAATGCCTATATTTATATGAACTGTAATAGATTCGAGGTATAGAGAGTCTTACCAACCAAACTCGTCGACTTATGTGCGGTTTTAGGTGTACCAACCGCCCAAAGACATGCGCATGAGACAAGTTATGGTGAACTTCTAAAAATCAGAGGGTTTGGCACCTAAGGTTAAGGTTCCCACTTCGAGTTCTAGAAAGAGCCGATTCCATTGCACAGCTATCGTTGCATTGGGACTCGATCCATAGTTCGAAGCGAGCGGAATTGAAAAGTGGATTACCCCGCGTTTTTCCTCACGGAGATTCCATTTTCAATTCCTTCTATTGTGTTCCTATAGGCGACGCCCGGGGTTTTAGGCGCGGTTGTGTGTGTCCACGTGTTGTGATCATCACAATGCAATTCATGCATAGCAGTTTATCAATCAGCACTTCAAATCATCCACACAACATACATTCCTACGCCCAACCTGCATAAGACAATGTTAATCACGGACTACACCCCTTATTTCTCCAATCTGCAAAAACATATAACACCTATCGTAAGCGGACTTACCTCACCTTCACGAGCGCCTGCATGGTTAGAAAAATCACTCAGCGTTTTAATTACGGCCTAAGTCCACTTGGGGTCTAGAACCATAGGTTCTAGAACACAGTCTCCCCAGCGGAGTCGCCAGCTGTCGCGACCCGTCCGAAAGCGGACGCGGCTAATGGATTACCGATCGCGGGTCTTGGATCGGCGCGGGCCCTCCCAGGCCCATACCAAATCGCGGCGGGAGTATTTTTCAGAAGGATTCGACGATAAGAGTCGATCGCTTTCGACCTTAGTGTGGTCGTGGTGGCATGTGCAACTTGTGCATGCATTTGGAGTCGCCACCGGTCTTTCTTGGAGGGTAGACCGGAAACCTTACTGATCGATTGGGAGAGATCGATCAGTTCTACGGAACTAGAGTTTTTGGGTTCGGGGACTTGGTTACACTGGTGTCGTTACCAACGCCCTTTCGGTACCTAACGCGAGTGATTTTTCTAACTAGGATTTCATGCAGGCGCAATTTTGGGTGAGGTAAGTCTGACTTTGCACATTAACCAGTTTAACATGCTCACGTAATCATAATAAATAAATAGATGTCAATCACATAAACATCTATCCTACGTGGTGATCATGGAATTATGATTTAATGGGTCTCGAGCCAATGAGACCACATTTAATCATTTTAATATTTTAATAACGGAGAGCCACTCTTCGCTTCTTCTTGGTTTCTTGAACTCTTCAAGAATTGGGCCCCAAAGAGCTCGCCGACTTAAAAGGCTCCCCCACGTAATCCTCGTAGCATTTACATCAACAATTGACTATGCTAAAAATAAAGATTACATGAAAAATAAAAGGAGTACGCAGCCTCCATTTAATAATTACAACCCCAAATATATAAATAATCATCATACATTCATATATACATCAATCACATTGATTAGAGATTTTTCCATGATCACCACCCTTTCACATAAGTAATAAATTCACAATTTAAAACTTAGGAAGGCACAATAAAAATTCTACGTTGAATCATATTCAGAATTTTTACGTAAAATAAGATAGCCATAAATTTTCGATTCAAAATTGATTTATTCTCAATTTTTGCTACGTTGATTAATTTATCATATAAAATAATCAATCTCCATTAGCCATGTAAGACGAACAATTCGTTAATACATATTGGCCATAGTATTGCAAAAATTGCAAAAATCAATTAAATGCACGAAAACGCCTAAGGATTGGCTCTGATACCACTGTTGGGATCCACGTAACACGTAGCGGAAATAAATAACAACCCATACATGTATCTCCAGAGGCGTACTTCGTGCATTTCAATCGAAAAAAATCACAAAGCCTCAAAGGGAGTAAATAGATTACCTCTCGTAGCGTGCTTGAACGGAGGTGTCGGTTCGATGTTCTTCGATCTCAGCCTCCACAAGTGTTAGGCATCTAGTTCGGACGCACCACCAATTGACGAACGGGGAGACGACTAATAACTCCACAACAATTGTGCTAGCAATATGCGGAATCAATATTCCGAACTTAGTATATTTTGCTCACTCAAGATTATGAGAATATAGAGAGTGTTTGTGTTCTTCTCTCTAAGCTCTCAAAAATTTGCACACTCTACAAAATGTCTCTCCCCTCAACCTCAAAACTCTTGTCATCCTTTTATAGCCAAAAATACCTTCCAATAAATTATATTTAAAAATAGCACTAACAATTATAAATTCTATCTAAAAATAGCACTCACAAATAAATGACATTTAAAAATAGCACTAACAATAGCACTCACAATTTATAATACAAAAATGCTATTTAAAAATATCACTAACAATAGCACTCACAATTTATAATACAAAAATGCTATTTAAAAATAGCACTAACAATTATAAATTCTATCTAATAATAGCACTCACAATTTATGATAAATAAATGCCATTTAAAAATAGCACTAACAATAGCACTCACAATTTATGATAAATAAATGTCATTTAAAAAGAGCACTAACAATAGCACTCACAATTTATAATACAAAAATGCTATTTAAAAATAGCACTAGCAATAGCACTCACAATACAAAAATGCTAAAAAAAGGCACTAACAAAGGTGTTAAAAATAATAACCATTATTATTATTACAAGAGTTAAAGAAGTTACCAAACAGTACAAATATGCATAACGTATAAATACGTATGACGTATAAATACGTAGAGCATACGTATACATCCGTGAAACCGGGGACTAATTGAAAGAAAAATGTGCAATTAAGCCCTTTTGGTAAAAATTGATTAAATTGGAGGGCAAATTGACCTAATTGCACTTTAAGACTTTAGAATCCAATGTCATAGCTTATAAAAAGTGAGAATTGAAAACTAAAAGACTCGAAAATGATTTTTTTTAGGCTCGGTTCGGGTTTATGTTTGTGAAGGAACATATTGACCCGAGCCGAATTTTTGAGATTTAAAGTGACACACTTGAAGAGGAAATTAAAACAAAATTATCGAATATTTTTGGGTATTTTTCTGACCACGAATGGTATTTTTCTGATTTTTTGGGTATTTTTATAATTAAATAAACTCGAAAAATATTAAAAATACCGAAAACTATTTTTTGTTCAAAATTGGTTCCTAAGGTTAAACCAAGGCTTCCAAAGTTGATTTTGTGATTTTATGACCTTTTTTGATATTTTTAATTAATTTTAAAGAATAAAAATCACAATAATAAATGGTAAAAAAAAATCAGGTGTCAACAAATACCTAATGAGAAATCCAGATATTTCCGAGAAGTATTTTTCAAAAATCCAAGGAGAAATCTAGATATTTCGTAAGGACCCTTCTGAGATACTTAAGGACAAATTCAAGTATTTCGTGAACACCCTTTGCGACTATGTGAGGAGAAATCCAAGTATTTGTTAATATAATCCAAGACCCAAGGACCATCCGCGTGCTCGTTTATCAAGGAATACTTCAAAGACCTAAGGTTCATCCAGGTGTCAAGAGTTGCTTGACCTTTCCATAATCTTCTAAGATATAACATTTCCTTAGAATGTTAGGCCCTAATCTTACAATCTAGGTCGTTCATGTTATAAATGGATGACCCAAATTATTACTAACAAAAATATATATAAAAAATTTTAAATATTACCACATAAAAACAGGAGATCTGGGCCGTCCTTCCAAAAATGGACAGCCTGGATTGCAAGGTTAGATACCTAACCTTCTGAGGAAAGGTTAGGCGATTCAGGATTGCTCTCTCGGATCCCCGCAGTAAGTAATTGCAGTATTTTTCATATTCATCATATTTCCTTGCATGAGAAAATGGGTATGGGCTCATTGAGATCCATGTTCCTGACAAAAGAATCATTGCATTAGCATGGCCTAACTGTAGGTGTCATTTATCTTTGGAAAGAAACAAGAGTAGGTAAAGCACTCGTTAACTAACTCGAACAAGAGTAAGTACAAATGATTTATTTCACGGCGAGGTCTCTTGTTCTAAGTCTTTGAGAGGTTATATTCAACAATCTTAGACTTTTTTGTATAAGACAATAGGGCGAGACACATAGATAAAGGTTGCTAAATTCATCAAACTAGGAGTTTAGACTTTTATGGCTTTCACAAGAGAGACAAAGAAAAGTTGGAATTCGATAAGGAAGGTTCATAAATCAGAATATAACTCGAGTGCGTGTTGGTGACTAATGAGAGTTGGTAGCCTGAAACTAATTGATAGTTCATTTTTTTTTTTTGGTCGAAAAACTAATTGATGGTTTAATACTTAAAATTTTGGCAATGCACTAAGACACACATTAATGCACGTAGAAGTTAGGTCAATTTAAGGTTGCTGATAAGAAAGGAAATTAAAAAGCGATGGAAGAATCAAACCTCTGTCGATAATCTTTTTTTTTTTTTGGGTCGAAACCTCTGGATAATATTTTGATTGTTAGAAAAATCATGTGGCCGATAACTTCTTTCCGAAATTTACCAACTACAAAAGATTTCCGTTCTGGAACAAGTCCAATTGTCCCAAATTCATAAGTGAGAGAAGAAAAGAAAAGGTCACCAACGGATCCGATGAAAGATCATAGTATAGAGAAGATTGGCAACAAGAGGAGTAAGTGTCTTCTTCATAACAATCGACACCTTAAAATATGATAGGAGATCTAAAAATGGAAAATGGACTCGCAATAGAAAACTTAGATAGAGAAACTTAAAATATACTCTTATTAGGCAGACTCAGTGACATCTGATCCAGATGAGATTAGAGTAACTTAGTTCAAATTCTGCAACAAAGTGCACGTATGCCCTTCACAAACCAGCCGATTGTTGCACCGATCTTTTCAATCATGGCGGAGACATTAGCAATCAAACAGCTCCAGACTCCATTGCAGTTTCCCAAATTCTTAACCAAGTATCTTGAACTCCCTGCAATGTCATTTCGTCGAAAGTTGTGAGCCTCAAGTGCGACTCCAGGGAACGCTGCGCGTGAGGAGTCATGTTTATACTCCTGGGAATTCAAGTCGGCTTTGCTCTCCGGCACGTATTCTGGCTTCAACAGGATGTAATTGTATTTGGGGCTGGGGCTGGGGCGTGGGGGTGGCCTTCGATAGTCCTCCTCGTAACCGGGGATTCTTCTGGTACCACAAGCAAGTTGATAATCGCGCCACAGCTGGTGCACAGACTTTCCAAGCAACCGGACGAAGAACGCCTCGGAGTAGGAATCTTTCATGAGAGCATTGAGCTCGGCGACGAAACCGTTGTTAAGGTCATTGCAATATTCGAGAAAATAAGCCGTGACTGCAAAACCATCGTCCCATCTCGATCCTGAGCCCCTCCTCGGCCAGCTTTTGGATGCGTACCCACCTTTCAATCTCACGTAATCGGCAATGCCATTGACAAGCCCCCTAGGAGCCATACCGTTGCCTGTCCATTGCCAAACGTGCGTCATCTCGTGGTACACCACTCCGGCGAACTCTTCTTGTATATCTCCTCTGTAGCGTCGGAGGTAATCCGCGTTCAACCGAATGAGGTTCCCTGTAGTGCTGGCGACCCCACGTTGGTTACGGAAGCTCTCGATTAGGAGAGTTACTCTATGGTACTTCTTGCCCTCGCCTTCCTTCTGATTGAAGGTGCTCAAAACTTCTTGAGTCGCAGCAAATAGAACCCGGGATTCGTAACGGCTGTTCAATTCATTGGCGTGTATGTTTCCCCCGGGGACTTTATCGGAGTGGTCGATGATTCGGTATATCGTCGCATGCGTCGATTTCAGAGAAATCAAGAGGAGTAGTGCTAGAACAAAGTGTTTGGGAGACATTGTGAACTATGGTTTTTTGGATGCTTGATGGGTTTCGCAAGCAGATGTGACTATTTATATACACTGAATAGAAGAAGAACAGGACAGGAAGTCTTGATTAGTCAGCCTGAGTGCTACTCTTTGGCATAACATGGCAAGTTTTTCGATAAATATTATGTTTCCTCCTCATCAACTGCTGTGACACTACGTTGTTCTTGCCGTCCTCTTGTGAACTGATCATATGATGTATCGAAGTCTTTGCGTTTGTGTTGGATAAAGGCTCTTCGATGTTTTCTAGTAGAGCTGATGTGCTCACTGCTCACGTCATTCTCTTAATTCCTTTTCTGACTTATTACTCTATTGGGAAAATTTCTTTGTTTGGGAAGAAATACATTATCAACAAATGGGAAAGTATAGCTTTTACTTATATCATGATTGGTCTTGAAGGAGCTTTGGTGACCTCCCATTTTTAAAATCGAGTTATCAAGGCCAATTACTGCTAAATTTTATTAGTGACTTACTTAAAAGACTCGTTTTTTTCATAAATAAAAGTACCGATATTTTATTAATAGGGCCGGCCACAAAATAAAAGGAAGACATTTTGGGAATTTTGATCCGAAATGGATGCTCATTCCTTTAATGGATTGAAGAAGTAAATTTAGGCTTGGTGCTTGGGATGAACTTCTCTCAATGGAAGAGGCCGTCTTTATCCTCATGGTGATATTCAAACCAAAACTCTTAAAACCCCTTAAACCCTAACCCTTCCGATGTCCTCTGTGACGTCCTGCAATTTCGACGTCTAGAAGATACCTAAATTCAATAAAAGGTTCAATATTAAATTTCAATTCGTTATATTGATATTGGAATATGAGGATTTAAGAGACGACATATGGATACAGGCTTCGATAGTTGGATCGTCGCGTAGTAGTAGACGTGGTCATTTGGAACCATAAACCCGGAGCCGGCCCGTTGACCGGGCCCATGGTTCCGAACCGTAAATTACACACACACACACACTCACTGGGGGATTGAGCCATTGGGTTCTTTCCCCCATGGGGCCCTTCAGGCCTTTGCAATGCAACGGCACCCCCCTCTCCCAAACTTTTTCTTTTTTACAAATTATATTATACCCCTCCCTCCCATCCCCACCCCTTTTATAAATATCCATCCCCCTTTCATTTTTCTCACAATTTCTCTCATCTCAATTCTCTCAAATTTTCTCAATTCTCCCAAATTCTCTCAATCCGCTCAACTCTCTCAATCCCGTCTCAATTCTTTGAATCGGTATTTCGATTAATTCTCTCAAAAAATGGCAAGTAAAAGTAGAAATACTGAAAAGAGCCCGATGAGATAATCCAATTTTCCACATTATGAATATGATTATCATGACTGTGCATGTTGGGTAGATGATGATGATAATATCAAATTTATTCCCAATCCCAACGTCGAGCACGTCTCAACGCAAAAAAAAATTATCCTCTTTCTCGTGTCGAAGAAATATTGACAACAAATGAGCCGGAACGGCATGCCTGAGAGGGTACATCCGACTTATGGCAACACTTTGACAAGGTACGTGAAAGCGAAGGTAAGTTTAAGATAAATTGTAAATATTGTCCGAAATCATACAATTTTTCTAAAGGAGACAGTTACGGAACATTCCGTTGGCATCTGACGAAAAAGCATCCAACGTAAGCGGGAATCGACACTAGCCAACAACAAATTTTCGGGTACGCCAAACCTAATACTTGTTGCGACCTGGCTTGAGCCTCCTTTGAGGGGGTCCGACGGGTTTAGAGGTATTGCCATCGTTCAATGGCGTGAACTCTCCCAAGTCCTACCTCGCGTGACATTGGATTTCATTTTACTGAATAGCAAACTAAAAATGCTATTGGAAGTTGCCACTAGCCTATTGGGGTCGACTATAAGCCAATTGAGATACGTGAATATTATCTCGATTCCTACGCAACCTGAGCTTCTGAGTTCGGGGACTTGTTTACACTACCTAGATAATTAGCGCCCTTTCAGTACCTACCCAGTTAACATTCCCTAAGGTGACCACACATTCTGCATTTCATTTTAAGCTTACCAGGTATCTAACCAGTACTAAATGATCATACATAATGTTTTTCTATCATTTTTTGTGTAATTACCTATTTATTCCTAACCTAACATCCAGGAAAAGCAATTTAACAGGCAATTTTTCAAAAGACAGTGTTGTAAACACTCAATTAGGTACATGTGCCAAATACTAGTATGGAATAACCACATGCAATCCAAATATATAAAGGTGATATTTAAAGAAAGTAATTTCGGCACGTGGATCGGATATGCAAAAATGGATCGGATTGGACGTCAGTCTTCATTCGCCAAGCCTCAATGGGCTACCATCTCCATGGGCATCATCGTGGATCACCACGTTGAGATATCAATCTAATGCATCAAGCACTTGGAACATGCACTCACTCAAAGTAAATACTTAGCAAAGTTCAGTTAATTAAAGGATAAAATGAGTATCTCGAATTAAACTCTAATTATTATGCTAATTTACCTAATGAGATATGCATTATAGAACAAACTATATTCACATGCAAAGTTAAACCTAAGTCATGCGAATTAAACATGAAGAACACATCAAATAATCAAACATATAAAAAAAAAGCCTAATTGGACAATATAAGCAAATAGATGCATTTTCTATCTATTTCTTATTTTTTGGCATTTTAAGGCATTTGTCTGATTTTTGGAATTTTTGGAATTATTTATCTATTATTAATTAATAATAATAATAATAATAATAAATAAATAAAGGAAACCAGGTCCGGGTCGGGTTCTCGGACCCGAGCCTAAATCAGGTCGTTGGACCTTATAGGCCCGAATGAGAGAACCTGAACCGGGCTCGGTTGACACAAAAGAGTGAGGTCCACCTCGGCCTTGTCCTGACTCAAATGGGCTTGGACCTCCTTCTGGCCCAGCTTTAACACAGAAACCCTGAATTCACTAGGGCCTTCAACTCGCTGAGCCCATATAGAAACTCTACAAGTCTAGGCCCAGCTTCAAGCTTCGTGAAAGAGAACAATACAAGCCCAACAGCCTCTCTTTCCTCCTGCACCAACCTGCTCGATCAGCCCAAACGACCAAAGGAATAAAAATGGGTACTGCTCACCATCTTCTTCCTCGTGTCTCCTGCTCTGTAGTACACAACGGCGTTTCCAACAAACGAAACTCGAGAAATGACTCGACCCAATCGATCGACTCCACCCCGTCGGCCACCGTCAGAGCCGATAACTGCCCTCAAACCTGAACGCCGGCTGGTGACGGGCATCGTCGGTACTCCCTCAACCAGGAAGCTTCGGCCAAGTCTTCCTCGTCTAGTGCGTCTGCAAAACTCAGTGGCGCCGACGGCCTCGACAGACGCCGCCCCCCAGCCTTTGCTCAACTGAGTCACTTTCCGCCGGGGACTCGCTCGCCGCACCACCACTTCCCGTGTCTGGGCCCATATGCCATTGTTTATCATCTTCTTCGTGGCGTTCGACGAACGACAGAGCACCAAACACGCCCTCACGTCCGGACCTCCAGCGGGCGGGATTTCAAGCGTCGGTGGGTTAGCCGAGATATGCCATCGCCTCTGACTAAGCCCAACTTGCCTCCTTTAACTCGTTCGATCTCGCCTCCGCCATCACGAGCCTCCTTTTCCATGAAGTGAACAACACCGACAGCTTCTGCGACGTTACGCCCAAACCTCACTCGCATCCTCTGCGGACTGAGGACCTTCAACATTGATCTCCTGAACATCAGCCTGACGCCAAGCTAGCGGCCTTCATGGTCAACACGGACCTCCGAAACCATATCGTCCAAGCTCCCGTCATGCTACCACTTATGGTTCAAGCTCGAACCACCTAAACAGTGCACTCCCCCCAAAGCAAACTGCAACGCCTTACCATGAACTTCCGGAGAACTGACGACCAATGACAACGGGCTCGGCAGGGGGGTCGAGACTACCACCGCTACTCCACATCGCCCGGCTGAACCTCCCCGGACGGTTGTTCACTCAAAAGACCATCCGTAGTTCGAAACCAAGCAAAGGCATGGAGTTAACGACATGGACGAATGAACGCGTGCAAGCGATGAACCAAGAGAAGGGATTAAAAGCTTGCGACCGGACATGAGTGTTAGAATATGTCTCGAGTTTAAATCAAAATTCAGATGAATTATAGGAAAGCAAGAAACTTAGATTCCGACGTCATATTGTTTGATACGGAAATAAGGTTTTCTTATTCGGATACGAGAATCCAAGTTGCAAAAATATATACACACGAACTTGGGTTCTGTGAAGGATTATTACTTTTGTCTTTATCCAATTGGTGGGCCTTGATGGGAGAGAAGATTTACTTTCCTCCTTGCAAAAGGTGGCGTGCAGGAAAGAAAGTCCATGTTGGATTTTCTTTGACCGACTGACTCAAACAAGGAAAGTCTGGCAACAATTCGAAATCTCCTGCATGGTTGACGAAAAAAGGCTGTTGTTCTTTCTTTCATATAAAAGTAGAAGGGCACCGAATTCCTGATGCATCGCAGCAGAGAGGGACTTCTCCACGGAGCATTGAATTTTCGTCCGAAGAAAAATGAAATTATCTTGAAGCGCCGTTCGTCAAGTGCTTGACAATGAATCTTCGTTTGTTCGTGGAATTACATCAAGAATTTAAATATCGAAGCCGAATAAATCTTGTTATTAGATTTGTGTTTAATTCTTTTACAAGATTGATAAATTATTTCGTTAGGAATTGAGGACTGAACATTATGTGTTATCTTAGATGTAAATGAGGTTGGGAAACACTAAGAGTGTATTTGTGTAACTTGTGGTCTCGCTTTTTTTTTTCTATTTAAATTTTTAATGAGAGCATTATTACCTCTATACATATTAGGTTTATTGAAACAAGAAATTTGTAAGAAACCGAGTTCCTTTCCACGTTGTCGACCAAATTTATGTTGATATGTAATCTCAGTGTATCGCTTGATCTATAATGGAATTCGTTGCTGCTCTCCCTGTAGACGTAGATCTTTACGATCGAACCACGTATATCTTATGTCTGATTTACTTTGCTCGTTTTGTCTATTTTTCGATCGATCGCTTGTTCCGCGTTCCGCGCAACAATGAGTATTCCACCGAAAATGACAACAACACTTTTTCGATCGATCTCTTGTTCCGCGCAACAACGAGTATTTCACCTAAAATGACAACCACACAACAGAGGGATTCGCAATGGCCACAACAACCTAAGAGACCACCTGAGACTCGCCGGCCCGAGAAATCAAAACTCTCGGCGAGTCCCCACGATCGAAACGGCTGACCAAACTCGAGAGAAAAGGTCGACCTTTTCCAGTGCGATCACTGGGGAGCTCGGAGAGTCGACTGAGGGAAGCTGGCGAGTCCTCCCCTTCAACCGCATAGCCTCTGCCCAGGTCGAACTCATCTCGGCTCTTTCATTGTCACGACGCAGCGACCTAGGCTGCAACGGCAGCAACCACCTCAAGGCGGCTCAGCCACTCGAGCTTTTGCTCTAGATTCCTCGGCTCCTCCTCTTTTTTCTTTTTTCGGTCCCCCCTCCCCGAAGAAGAAGCAGCCGACACCCCCACCTTTTTCCACCCTCTTTCCGTCTCTGCTACCTTCTCTACCAAGTAGGTATTTTTGTGGCTGGGAGTGAAATCCGGCTGATGGAGACGTGAGTTAATGAAGAGCACGTGAAGTGTACTTGGGATCGTCTGTGATGAGAGACGTGAGTGTGAGAGATAGGCACGAGTGGGTTGATGAAAAAAAAAGGAGAATTGGGCCAACTAGTTGGCTTGAAAGAAAAGAAATGGGAGGCGGCCAGTCCAACTTGGCACGCGGGTGGGCTGGTCCGACAGACTGAAAATGCAGGCCGCGCCTTGCCTCGGGCGGGGCTTGGGTTCATTTGGCCCAATCTCAATTTTTGTGTTTTATACTTTTTTTTGGGAAAATTGTTTTATAGTTCTTTTTTTTTTATTTTGCACTAATCAACAAAATATGTATAATTAATAAATTGACAATTCTAATAATAGTTAGAATAATAAAATACGGGATCGCCAAAATTAGGTGTCAACAACACTCATCATTTATTCCGTTACACTGGTGCACTTTATAACAAAACAGTAGCTGAATATGTTACTCTTGAACATGCTTCGTTTACTACTAGTGAAAGCTTTAATTTGGAATTTTTGGCAAACTGCATTGGTTCCGTATGCACTATTTGATCCGAAAAACTACTCTTAGATGCGAACTTTTGAAGCTACTTAAAAAACAAAAAAAAAGGTTTGATAATTTTTTTTACTGATTTCAATGAACGTTTGCATGTAAGTAGCGATATTTGGACTGATCCTTGGCAAATTCATTTTTATATGGGTCTCACATGTCATTGGATAGGTGACGATTGGACCATTCAAAAAAGATTTCTTACATTTCAAGTTTTTGATGAAAGGCATACGTTCATTAATATTTATAGAATAATTAGCCAAGTTTTAGATGAATATAATTTGATTTTCAATTGGTTTTGATAATGCCGCGACAAATACCACTTTCATTCCGGAATTAGAAAATATTTGTAGACCCACTTTTGGCAGACAATTTTTTCACATTAGATGTGTTTGCCATGTTTTAAAGTTATGTGTACAAGATGGTTTACGAACTCATGAGAATTCTCTCGCCCTAATAAAAAAAGCAATTAAATTTTTATGGAGCCGTGCCCAATTTATGAAAGCATGGGGCAAATTTTGTAAAGAAAGTGGAAGCACAGAAAAAAGATTTCCAAAAGATATTCCGACTCATTGGACTTCTACCTACTAGTTGCTTCGTCAATCTTTTGAGTACAAAGATTTATTATGTACGTTCATTTCGAATGATGCTCCCGATATTACTTTACTCCCATAACAATGTGACGCTCGCAATTTTTTTTTTTATAGATTTTCTGAAAGTTTTTAATGATACCACTAATACTTTATATGGTGTTTATTATCATACTACGCATCTTTTAGTTGAGTGTGTTAATATTGCTGGTGTTTTTAGTGATTATGAAAAAGATACTCAATTAGTTTCGACTACTTTAGTAATGCAAGAAAAATAGTTGTATTATTATTTCAATATTCCTCTTATTTATTTGGTTGGTATTATTTTCGATCCACGTACTAAATTAGATGATTTATTAGATTATCTGAATAATTATTATTATACTTGTTTACATTTAGATGAAGCAATAGATATCTCAAGTGTACAAGGAGAGGTCAAAGACGCTATAA
Source organism: Rhodomyrtus psidioides (assembly GCA_021437785.1). Lineage (NCBI taxonomy): Eukaryota > Viridiplantae > Streptophyta > Magnoliopsida > Myrtales > Myrtaceae > Rhodomyrtus > Rhodomyrtus psidioides. The sequence continues at coordinate 10,341,135 of JAILYB010000003.1, read as the reverse complement.
TAGCATTATATAATGAACTTTGTAGTAGATATGATTTAAGTGGTAGTGGATCTTCTCAACCTAGTTCCTCACAAAGCGATGCGAGTGGTTCAATTAGTAGAGGGCACAAAATGCTCACAAATAGGCAAAAAACAAAAACAAAAGGGGACAACATGTCTATTTTTAAATTAGAAAACTATTTAACCATTACTTTTGAGTTTAGTGATTCCGAACATAATAAATATTTCAAAATTTTGGAGTGGTGGAACAACCATTCAACTCAATTCCTAGTTCTCGCCCTCATCGTAAGACATATATTAGCAACCCCTTCTTCAATTGTTGCAATTGAACAAACATTTAGTGCTGGAGGATTAATTTTAGATGACCATCGTTCAAGATTAAGTCTGGAAGCTGTGAAGGCTCAAGTTTGTGTCGATGATTAGACAAAGGCTAAATTTCGACACCAAAAGTTGGATCGAGAACCCGAATTCTTCAGTGAGGATTATGGAGATACCATCGACACGGGTACCACAACGAGTAGCGACGATTGATGATGATGTAAGTTGGGGTTATCAAAGGTAAAAGAACTATATGGGCTTTGATTCTTCTATCCCCAAGAGTGGTGATGTGGTGACGGGGAAGCGTCGGTGATGCCACAAATGGCCGGAGGAGGGCTAGAGGCTCTCGGGTTAAGGAAGGACAGAATAGGGCAGGAGCTTCGGTGGCTGTTTCGCGGCAGTCCGGCGGCCAACGGCTGCGTTGGAGGGCTCAATGGTGACAGCGAGGTGCGGCTGGATGTGATGGTGCCGACTGTGGGTAGTGGCGCACAAAAACGAAGGAGGAGGAGCTCGGCTTGAGGGGTGTTCCACGAGCAAGAGAAAAGAGAGAGCAAATATGGGGAAGAGATAGAGTGAGCAGAAAGAGAGAGTCACGTGGGAGAGAGAGAGAGAGAGAGAGAGAGAGAGAGAGAGAGAGAGAGAGAGAGAGAGAGAGAGAGATGGCTGATGGGAGGGATGGTGGGGCCCACCAAGAAGACTTTGACCGTTTATCTTATATGCATAAATAATTGAGGGGGCAAAACGGTCATTTGATAAGTCGAAACTAAAATGAAATTTGCGCACAAGATGAAGGGTATTTTCACAGGCCAGGCTCGGTTAGGGTTAGGTTAGGGCGCAAGAATTGAAATCCTATTCGCGATGGCTAAGAATTTCGAAACCTAATTTATACCGACTGAAGCTTCAAAACTTATCCAATTATTGTCCCTTCAGTCATTACGATCCAAAATAATTTACAGACTGAATTTCAATATTAATCCATTTTATTAAATTCAGGCACTTCACAAAAGTCGAATTTCCAAGGCGTCACAACTCTCCATTCTTAGGAAATTTCATCCTTGAAATTGAAATATTGCTATAATCCTTCCAACGGATAAGGATATCTATTCTTCATAACTTCTTTATTTCCCCAAGTAGTTCATTCAGTTCCATGGGGTTGCTAAATCATCTTGACCAACGGGATAACCTGGTTCTGGACCACTTGCTGTTTTCTATTTACGATCCTAACTGGACTTTCCACATATGATACTCGCTCATCCTGCTCGTACTCTTTGTAACTCAGTACATGAGCAGGGTCCGATTCGTACTTGCTTAACATTGACACATGAAAGACGCTATGCACTAGAGCAAGGCTCGGCGATAACATAAGACGATACGCCAAATTCCCAATTCTTTCCAAAATCTTGAAAGTTCCTACATACTTGGACTTAGCTTTCTTTTAATGCCAAAACGAGATGTCTCTTTCATAAGCGACACCTTAAAAAATACGTGATTACCCACCTGAAATTCCAAAGGTCTTCGCTTCTTATCGACGTAACGTTTCTTATGACTCTGTGCTGCCACAGTCTGTCTTTAGTAACCTTGATAGCTTCCATCAACTGTTCCACTAATTCAGGACCCGTGATCTTCTTTTCCCCAACTTCATCCAATTGACAAGCGTCCTGCACGCTCTGCCGTACAATGCCTTGAAAGACACAATCTTAGTGTTCTATTGATAACTGTTATTCAGGCAGACTCCACCAAATGTAACTGTTCCTCCCAACTACTCTTGAAATCCAAACCCATTCCTCAAACCTGTACTCTAAAGTCTAAATTGTCCTTTCAAACTGGCCACGAGTCTGCGGGTAATAGGCCGTACTAAACTGCTTTCGTTTCCCCAAAATTTATACCACGCTCTCTTCAAATCAATACTTATCTCCACTTAGTGCACCGAAACCACAAAGCGACTATCAAACACAAGTCAGACTCAAACTTACGATCCTCATTTACCAATATGCCACAATTCCATATCCACAATTCATTTAAACAGGTTGAACTAGTCAACTCTAAAGATTCAACTCAACCTGTGACCATATAACCTTGTTGTCCCATCCAATTATCGATTATCCTAGTAACTGCAGCAATTATCCATTCCTACGAATCGATTGGCCATTTCTTAACTTCCAATGAGTAGAGTTTAATGCTACTTCTCCTCTTATTCCATAGATGTCAATCACGACTAGCACTAATGGAAATTTGGGCATTCTGCTTACATGGAGAAGGTCGACTAATTTTTGCCTCTTCTTCGGTCGATTAATCATCAATATTCGAGAATTGGTCTGGTCAACGTCTTGAGGTTTGGAATCACTACTTGTCTACTCTTGAAACATCTGAAGAATTACCGAACTCAGGCGTCAAATCAAACTGAGGGTCAGGCCATCCATTATGTCGAATAGGGTCAGCTCACAAGTGATTGGCTAGTCGAGGACCACCTTAAATATTATGGTTTAGGGTTGGAATCACCCTTCCTAGACCGGTTGTACAATCGAACACTATCGAGATCACTTCTCATGACCAACTCAAATTGATGCAGGATTGGTTTGTCTCAACATGTAGTCCTTCAACAACACATCACATGGCCCAGGGTAGCTAATCCTTGACTAGTGTGTGGCTGGCACGAGGCTCTAGTATAAATTGTTCCTCACTGGGTCCATGGCTATTCTGAATATAGATCAATGCCAGCTCGTAAATCATGCCATGAATCAATCCCTGGTTGACTTCAGGGTGATCCTATGGTTGACTTACCGCTAAGCGAGATCAACCCAACTCTATCCATGCTTGATTTAAGATCGCCACATAGTCGAGTCTCAATCAACAGCACAACCAACTGGCACATAAGGCCATCATCCACATCGAGGGCGACCTCTAAACTCTCGGTGACTTCCTCAACCCTTAACAAGTAGTTCGAGTCTTAAGCTTAGTCGTTATTCGCGAGTAGTTCGAGTCTTAAGTTTAGGTTGGTCCTAGATCTTGGGTATTACACTCAATCAAGCTGAAGCTCTTCACACTGTTATAACCTAAACATGCATCATCAATCTGTTTATTGCACTCCAAACTATGGGTGTCAATGGGCTGGGTCTCTTAAAGCCCCGACCCGGCCCGAAATTTAATAATACCGAGCTTAGCCCGGCCCGGTACCCGAATTTCATATATCCCATATTTTCGGGTCGGGTCGGTAGGTTTTTTTTTGGAGTTTTTTTTTTGGGCTCCTCCTCCAATTGCAAACTTTCAGATATTTGAAGAATTCAATATTTTCTGAAATTAGATTATATTCACTTTTTCATATTCGTTAAAATCATCTCAAAATCTCAAGTCAAACTCAACGACAACAAGCTAAAATCTGGAACTCGACGACCAGAGTTAATCCCAAATTGTGCCAATAAAAAGGCCATATTTATAGCCCATAGGTGTTAAATCATCATCATCGGTTGAGGCTAAACAAAGAATGATTCCTGCTCTGGTTTTTGAACAAGAATTCTATATTCACTCTTAAGGACTCAACTTCAAAACTGCACAACTTCAAATTTTGAATAACATATTTCAGGTCAAGCTCAAAAGAAAATAAGGGACCAAGATGGCGAACCGAAGTTAAGCGAATCTATAGGTACATCGATGAAAACCCACAAAAATGTGAGTTAATATGAGAGAGAGAATTGGATCATCTTTAAAAGCTACATTACGAAAGACTAGAGAAGCAACAATGAAATGGTTTGTGTTGCATTGCAAAGAACAAGAGAGACGATGCACTAGTTTGCTCCATGTCCTCGACTCATGGTCCCTTCCGAGACTTTTCTTTTTCCACATAACCCTGCATCGGAGCAATAATTAGATGTAAGCAAAAGAAAAATCATGTCTTGACTTATCCTTCCCAATTTAAAATTGGATGTGCTTATCTCCACGTTCACTTTAACAATGAGATATCTTCTTTTGAGAGACAACCAATACAGGTACCAAAAAAGTGGAGAAAATGCATTTCACAATTGTCAGCAGGAGAAAGCAAATGGCCAACAATGAATTCCATCATAGAAGCCTCACTTGAAGTATACACAGGGCAGGGCAAGCTCTGTAATGAAATCAGAATACTCTCTAAGCTCGGAATTGCACTACCTTGTAAAAACAACTAGTCCCAAAAGGGAAGTTTCCATCTCCAAAATTTAAGTACTTACAGTTAATTGACCCGCAAATTAGGAATAGGCTGGAGAGGCCAATTTGAGAATAGAAGAAGAAAGGAAAGGAACACGCGCAAGTTCTGTAGAGCCACTGGTTAAGTTTGATAGAAAGTATTCCTATCCCCTGCAGTCAAGAAGCAGACCATAAGCTTGTAGCATGTTTGTCCAAATGGCCAAAGTTTTCACTTATTATTGGGCTTAAATACACCTGGAGCGCCATAAGTTGTGTACGGCGATCAGTTTAGTGCCAAAACTTTCAAATCGATCAGTTTAGTGCTAAGTTTTTGTAACTTCGATCACTTCAGTGTTAACTTCGGAGAAAATCGTGCACTTCAGTGTCATTTTGGTCAAAATCCGGCCAAAGTCTGGCGAAGTGAATTACGTGAATTTTGTAATTGAATTTTATTATCTAACATGCCGATTTTTTTAAGCGGTTGCCACGGTGGAATCCGACATGGCTTAAATGAAGGGCGGGAGTGTAAAAACGACGTCGTTGATGTATTGCAAAGATAAACGATGTTGCTCTTGTTATCTTCTTCAAAGTCGTCGTCGCTCGTGGAGTGAGAGGGACTCGTATGAGTAAATCGAAGTCGTGGTCGCGCTCGCCAAGTCAGAGCTGGTCGATCGCTATTCGAAGGTCAATTGTCGCTGCCGCCGTTTCCCGCTCGTCGATGTGAGGTATGTGTCCGCGTCCTCTGTCCCTCTCTCAAAGTAAGACCTGAGCCAAAATTAGGGTGAAATGAGGGCTTCGACAAGAAAACTAGGGTTAGGGGCAAAATTAGGGGCGAATATGGTAAAATGAAGGCTCGAAATTGATGCGTTGAGAACGTATACTGCTTTAATCACAGCCTTTGCGGTTGATTTGTTGGTAAAGGAAAATAGTGGCCCCCGAGGGCCCTTCTATCCCTTTCGAATATGAATTTTTTCTTCCCAAAGGTTCAGTTGTTTAATCAGACCTCTAAGGCCTTTGCAGTGTAAAATTACTTTTTGTTTGCTAGGAACAAGTGAACTGAATGCTGAAGGGACCTGAAACTGCAAAATCTAAAACACTGTGCATCGGTTGTCATGTTCCTTTGTTGATACTACACGACAAATAATGAGTCTTTAATCAAATAGCAGGCCTGTGGAGACCTCCATGTGCATTTGTTGCTGACTGTGGTCCCAAAAGCTGATACCTTCACTAATTTTTGTTTCTTTTCGTGCAGGCATGGACAAGAATCTTGTTGCTGTCATTATTTGTTATGGAGGAAATTTTGTCATTGACATCGATGAGTGGGACTACGAAGGTGGAAATGAAGGAACAATTTTCGTGGATGTCAGAATGTTGTTGTCTGTTTCTTTCGTGAGGGATATAGTGCACTTATATAACCTCAAAGTAGGTAAGTTACTCTATTGGCTTCCTGGGAAGGATTTGAGGGATGGGTTGAGAGAGTTGTGGGATGATAATGGGTTTCAAAATCTGATTAGTCAATATCTCCATGGCAACAAAGCGAAAGGTTATGTAGACAGTGATAGCGATGATGATGATGATGCTGATGATGATGATGATGATGATGATGCTCGGGATGAAGACAGAACTGAAACAAGAGAAGTAGGCATTGATTCCACTTCTCATGGAGGTGAAACCATTGTAGAAGGGCATGAGGAATGGGCAGACATGGAGGATTGGGTTAATGGCAGGATCCTGGGGAGGGGGAGGAGGGAAGGGAGGATAGGGAGGAGGGAAGAGTAAGCAATACATATGATGAGGCAATTACTGGATTAGAATGGGAAATTGCAGAATCTAGTGATGATGATGATGATGATGAAGCTGTGAAAAATGTTAGCGTCGTAGCAGACGACGACGACGACGATGAGGAGCTGCAAAGGTCAAGGAAAATCCGCAAGGACTTTGAGAGGAAAAACATGTAGGTTGGGGAGAATTAGAGAGAGGTGAAGCAGCAACTGGAGAAGAATGTACACCTACTACAACTATTAGTCCTGCTATAGCTACTGCTAACGATGAAGATATTGACAGTGACGACTGGATTGGTACTTCTGATGATGAGTCTGAACAAGAAGGACAAGTTGCAACTATGCGTAGAAGGAAAAGTAAGTACCCTTCCTATGATCCATCTGTAGCTAATCCTATTTTGAGCCTTGGTATGAAATTTGAGGATTCCAAATAGTTTAAGGATGCCATCCTGAAGAGCTCCATTGCTGAGCAGAGGACTCTAGAATTTCTTCAAAATACAAATGAGTATGTGAGAGCTAGGTGTCCACAACGTAATTATGGATGGAAGATCTACGCAGCACTAAGCAAGAGGAGCGGGTCATTCCAAATTAGATCATTCTGGGAGGAACATACATGTTCAATTATTTTTGACAACAAAAAGATAACAAGTACGTTGTTGTCAAAGCAGTTCTTCAACACGATCAAGGCGATACCGGAGATTAAGAGTCCTCACTTGAAGCAGCAGGTGAGAGAGCAAGTAGGGATTAATGTGTCAGAGAATCAGCGCAAGAGAGCCAAGTATAAAGTTATGACAAAACTCTTAGGTCAGTACAAGCAAGAATATGCATAGGTATGAGATTATGCTTATGAATGTAACTTCAAAACCACCCAAGTAGGGTCTATACTGAGGTTGTGGAGAGGCCATTGCCCGATGAAGAGACCATGTTCGACAGGTTTTACGTGTGCTTTGATGCATGCAAACAAGGCTTTTTATCTAGCTATAGAAGAATAGTAGGATTGGATGGATGCTTTTTGAAAGGGTTATGCAAGGGTGAATTGTTGGCTGCAATTGGTAGGGATGTCAATAACCAAATGTTTCCTGTAGCTTGGGCTGTAGTGAGGATAGAAAATAAGGATACTTGGTCGTGGTTCATGAAAAATTTGATGGCTGACTTGGAGATTGCCGACGGGAGGGGTTGGGCTTTCATGAGTGATCAACAGAAGGTAAAACTTGGTCATTATGTTGATCATTGCATTATTTTGAAATCAGCTCATCATGTTACATTTTCCCTTTTCTTACTATTATTCATTGTTTAATATTTTAGGGACTTGTTCTTGTATTAGCTGACTTGATGCCACATGCCGAGCATAGAATGTGTGCGAGGCACATATATGTCAATTGGGTGAAGAAGTATAAAAGGGATAAGCTGCAAAAGCAATTCTGGCAAATTGCAAAGAGAACAAACATGGATGACTTTAGGATAGAAAAACGGGTCTGCTTGAGCTGACAAAGGATGGTTTCGAAGCGCTATTCCAAACTGAAGCGAAGCATTGGTGTAGGGCTTTCTTCAGCGAAGAATTCAAGTGCGATATCTTTGTCAACAACCTTAGCAAAACTTTCAATGGCAGCATATTAGCCTCTAGGTGTAAGCCAATTGTTTCCATGCTTGAGGATATACGACTTATGGTCATGACTAGGCTGCATAGTAAAAGAGATGATGCTGCGAAGTGGACTAGAGAATGTGGTCATCGGATTGCAAAGACATTAGATGCCAACCTAGCTGCTTGTAAGTTCTGTCGTCCAATTTGGAATTGCGATGACGGGTTTGAGATCAAGAAGCATGAAGACACATAAGTTGTTCACCTCCAGAGGAGGAAGTGTTCATGTCGGGCATGGCAACTAACTGGAATTCCCTACGAACATGCCATTTTTGCCATCCAGAATGTCACGCCCCGACTCTCGAGCCCGCGACATCCCTTGCCAAATCGCCACGAGATCATAGAGATAGCGTCCCAGGCCCACTATCGACCAATCACTTAACTGCGCATGCGGAAACGTTTTAACTCCCTAACAAAGATTCACATGGGATAGTGCAGCAGATAGTCACAACCGTCATTCACAAATAGACAATAATTATAAACACACATACATGACCGCATATAAGTCTAGATCTTATTCAGACTAACATACGTATGCAACCCCATACTTCGGGGCGACTAAACAAGACCTCAAAAGGTCACTCGGTCAGGTGAGGTTAACTTCCCATCTACTTCAAAAGACTAATCCAATAGCCAATCCTTGGCGTCCATGAGTCTTCATCCGAAGGAACCTGAAATTGTTACCCACGACGGGGTGAGAATAAATCTCAGTGAATCAAGCCTAAGCTCGATTAGGAGACTGATTCACCCAGGTCATCCTAACAGAGACATTACACATCATATCACCACCTATAGCACCCAAGTACAGCCATGACATAATGATCATCCACATGCATACTTAATAGCCTTAAGCCACACGCAATGTAATGCTTGACTCAACTCAACAGTCAATCACTCAATACAGCACCACACCCACGTGTACGCACGGGAGACCACACAAGTCCATTTATTAACGATGATCGTGCCATCGGCACATGAGAGGACCTACGCGAAAAAGGGCATGATTCGACTCTCACAAATAACGCGATCCCGCACCTCAATGCGATCCAGCGTTCTACCGGCAGAACCAGGCTACGTTCCTTTACTCTTGGCAACGGCTACTACACGCAGTGTATTCAGTGCACCCGTTGCACGGCACACGCGGTAGGCATCCCTATACGGGGCGTCGGTCCAACATCCATTGCGACCGGCACCCGACCAGCTCTGCATTCGTACTAGTTAACACAGGATCAAAGTTGTCATGCTTCTAGCAAGTCGTCTGGTTCCATTAGATTGGTACGGTTCGAACTTGCCAGGAACGCATCATCATTTTCCTCAAATGACCATACAATCTACTTCTAGCAATCAACCCATTTCATTATCTTCGGTTAAAGCCGGATGCTCACTCAGGCATGTAAAAGTCTTGGCCAAAAGCCATTTTCATGCTAAAATACGTCTTTTGACTTCGCACATGGTCATATGCAAATGCAGACTAACCACTAGTCACCACAACCACACATAGGGCGATTAACCCCTAATCATTAATCCAACAACCACAGTTATTCCAGTCAATTAATCAAGCCATCCAGCGAGGTAATCAATACAAACACGAAAAATCAATTCGATTAGGCCACATAAAGGCTTGAATTCATGCAATCATTATTTATTATTCAAACCAATCGATTTAAATCGTCGATTGCTCACTCGTCTCTAGCCTATCTCTCGCTCGCGATCAAACCACGACAATCTATTGCCCAATCAATCAATCGACATTTATCTAGCAACAATTAGCCATAGACAATTCAATCAACTCGGCTAACCTAATCGATTAGCCATTTAACCTAATCTCAATTTCTATTTAAATCGGTCCCGATTGTGTACCTAAATTCCACAAAATACTAAATGACTAATCTAGGCGCAATTAGCGCCCTAACTAAGGATTATGGTCAACTCATAATTAGCTAGCTCGGGCGGTGTCAAAAACAACGATGCGGCGTCGACGGTCCTCGACGATGACGGCGGTGGCGGTCCTCGGTGAACCTAGGGTTTATCGCGCGGCGACTTGAACCAAAACCTCGGGGACACCACGGGAAGGGCCGGCAAGGTCACCGGGACAGATGGTCGGCGGCAGGAGCTCCGGCGAACGACGTTGAAAATAGAACCGGTCAGTAGCGAAACAGGGCAAACAGGGGCAATTCAGGGAGTTTCTCGACGCCGAGGGCCGAGGCGAAGGCGGCCAATGATCGGGGACTTACCTAGGGGCTGAGGGTGACCTACATGACCGGCGACTGGCGGCAGAAGGGTTGCCAAAGGCAGCGAACAGCCGCGAGCAGCAGCTCGGGTAGAAAATAGAGGACGGCGGTAGAACAAGGGAGGGACTTCGGGCCGATTTTCGGCCACCACGCGTGGCGGCGAGCTCCGCCGAGCTCAAGGAAGCCGGAGATGGGTCTTGGGAGTTCGTTGGGGGTGGCGGTGAGCGGCGGCAACGGCCAGTTTGGCGGGATCGAAGCCAATCTCGAACCAGATCGAAAACAGGGTACCGGGGCTTTGGGGCCTGCTCGCGGCGGCTCCGGTGGCCGACGACCGGTGGGGTTGGTTGGGGGAGGTCGAGAGGGGATTGATGGACGTCGGTGGGGCGGTGGTTACCGGAGGTGGCGTCGCGAACGGCAGGAAGAGGGGCTGGCTGGACTTCTCGAGTTAAGTGACTGAAAAACAGAGCATGGGCTCCCGACCGTTTTTCGTTGCTTCCGGAGGTTGTTGACGGCGGCGAAGGGGTCGGGGGTGACGGCGAGGAAGGACTGGAGGTGGTGGCAGTCGGTGGTGGGTGGTGGTCGGCCACAAATTCGACGGGAGGAGGAGAAATAGAGGAGGTGTTCAATCGGGGAGGGAAGAGCAGAGAGAGAGAGAGAGAGAGCAGATGAGAGACGTGAGAGAGAGAGCACGTGGGCGACTAAAGGAGAGAAGGCAGATGAGAGACGTGAGAGAGAGAGAGCACGTGGGCGACTGAAGGAGAGAAGGTGGTCCACTTTGAAGACTTTTGGGGCAAATTTGTCCCATATGCAAATATCTAGGGGCAAATTGGTAATTTGGCGATTCGGGATCTGAAATGAAATTCGATGTACTGAATGAAGAGTAATTTTGGTAATTTCACAGGCTAAGCTCTGTCAGGATTAGGCTCGGGTCGCGAGGATTGAAATCCTAATTCACGGTGTCTAAGAATTCGAAACCAAATCTAAACCGACTGACGTTTCAGAAATCATCCAATTATCGTCTCTTCAGTCCTTACGATCCAATATATTTTATCGACTGAATTTTGATATTAATCCATTTTATTGAATTCATGCACTTTACCGAAGTCGAGTTTTCCAGGGCATCACAACTCTCACCCCTTAGGAAATTTCGTCCTCGAAATTGAATTTTTGCTACAACCCTTCAAACGAATAAGAATACCTAATCCTCACAACTTCCTCAATCCCCCTAATAGTTCATTCAGATCCATAGTGTTACCAAACCACCTTGATTAGGGAGATCGTCTTGTTCCAGAGCACTCGCTCTTTCCTATCTACTATCCTAATTGAACTTTCCACGTACGATGTCTACCCATCCAATTCAATTTCCTCAACTCAGTATCTGAGCGGGGTCCAGTTCGCACTTTCTTAATATCGACATGTGGAAGATGCTACACTTGAGTATGCCTCGGTGGCAACACAAGATAGTATGCCAAACTCTCAATTCTTTCCAAAATCTCGAGAGGTCTGACATACCTTGGGCTTAACTTTCCTTTATTGCCAAAACGATATGTCCCTCTTCATAGGTGTTGACACCTGATTTTTTATAAGTCTTTTCTAGTTTATTTTTTAAAAAAATCATAAAAAAATCTATAAAAAGTTGAAAAATTACAAAATCAATTTTGGTAACCTTGGCCAAGCTAAAGGAACCATTTTTGACAAAAATAATTTTTCACATTTTTCATATTTTTTTTATTATTTTCGAAAAATATAAAATATATGAAAAATCAGAAAAATAGAATTTGAGGTCTCAAAAATTTATAAAAATAGTAAATATTTTATTTTAATTCTATTTTTTATTTTGACCTCATAAAAAGACAAAAATTAAGTTCAATCGCATGTGTTCCTTCCTAACATATGAAGTTGAATTTGGCTAAAAAAATGCCATTTGAGTTTGTTTGTTTGTTTGTTTTTTTTTTGTTTTTTTGTAGTTCTTACAATTTTCGAATCTTGGCAGTCAATTTGAGTGCCCTATGTTGCACCTTAATCCGATTGTTCGCTGACTATACAATTGTGCGAATTGGGCAACCGACCTAACTGACGAAATTGACAAAAGAGGGAGCATGATGATTGGAAGAGGGGACCACCGTCATCACGATGTCCCCCCTCTTTTCTTTCCCTTTCTCTCTCTCGCGCCCGCTCCCTCTCTTTCTCACACGCTCTCCCCCCTCTCTTTTGCTCTTTCCTCTCTCTCTCTCTCTTTTGAATGCACTCAAGTGCACTCAAGTGCACTTGAGTGCACTCAATTGAGAGAGAGGGAGGATCGGCCCTCTCTCATCCGCGATTCCTCTTCTTCTTCCGTCTCCGTCTCCTTCTTCTTCTTCTCTTCTCCTCTTCCTTCTTTTCCTCTGATATTTTCATCCTCCCTGGGATTACGGCGACCACCCTCACCACCACCTTGCTCCGCCACCCTCCGACGCCGTGCCGAGATCCCGTCCGTCTTGCTATTTATCACGACTGTCGCGACCCTCTTGAGGTTGTCGGGCTCTCGAGGGCTAATGGGCCGTCCTGTCTGGTCGGACGCGGGCCTCTCCCAAGGCCCATTACCCAAATCGCAACGGAGGTATGCGTGATCGACTTTCAGTGTGGTCTAGTGACATGTGCTAACTGTGCATGCCATGGAGTCGCCGCCAATCATTTTTTTAGGGTATGATTGGACCACCCAATCGAATAGTTGGGAGTTTCTATTCAATTCTGCGAGAACCAGAGAAATGGTTTCGGGGACTTAGTTACACCAACTGTCAGAGTTGATGCCCTTTCGGTACCTAAGTTGACTGAATTTTCTAGCCTGAGATTCATGCGGATGAGTAAGGTATGAACCCTAAATCTAGAAATTCATGTAGATAGGAGTGATTATCCTAGCAATCACAATCAGTAATAAAATGCCCAACTCAAGGAATCTAGATATGCAAATAAATCACATGGCATTCCTAGTAAGGTCATATTTATCAATCACAGCTCAAGAATAATTTAGCTGTCCTAGCCATTCTACACACGATCTAACCTAAGAAAAGCATTAGGAAGCATCGAAGGAATTCGAGAGTACTCACATGGGGTTCGCCGTGCCCTGGTTTGGTCTTGGACGAGCTATCGAGCTCATGCCGACCCGATTATATTTGGGGATCCACTCGGCGTTTTACACCATGAAATCATGTGAAACAAAAACGAAAATATTCAGCAAGGGGCATTTATTGTAGATGGTGGTCGATCTAATTGGACGTCAAGACTAAAAAAGATGTAGAAATTTACAAATTAAAATACTCGAATGACATTTTTTTGCCAAATTCAACTCTATGCGTCGTGAAGAAACACATGCAATTGAACTTGAATTTTGACTATTTATGAGTTCAAAATGTAAAAGAAATTAAAATAAAAATATTGACTATTTTTCTATATTTTTATGACATCGAACGCTATTTTTCTTCATTTTTCATGTATTTTTCTATTTTTGGAAAATATTAAAAAATATTTAAAAATATGAAAAATTATTTTTTTTTTTATCAAAAATGGTTCCTTTAGCTTGGTCAAGGCTACCAAAGATGATTTTTTAATTTTTTTAACTTTTTATAGATTTTTTATGAATTTTTTAAAAATAAACTATGAAAGACTGATCAAAAATCAGGTGTCAACAACGACCTCGTGGAGCTCCTAGATACCGCAATCCCCCTCCATCTTCCTCCTCTGTTTCGCCCCACGCCACGTCGTCGCTCTTCGTCGTCGCCGCTTGGCCGCGAATCCATCGTGTTCGGGCCGATCCCGGCCGTGGGCCGATCCCGTGGGTCGAGCGGCCGTGATCTTGGGCCATGGCCGTAGGCCGAGGCCGTGGGCCGAGGCCGTGGGCCGTGGCCGTGGGCCGAGGCCGTAGGCCAAGGCCATGGCCGAGCCCATGGCCGAGGCCATGGGCCAAAGCCGTGGGCCGAGGCCGTAGGCCATGGCCGAGCCCGTGGGCCAAAGCCGTGGGCCGAGGCCGTGGGCCGAGGCCGTAGGCCATGGCCGAGCCCATGGCCGAGGCCGTGGGCCAAAGCCGTGGGCCGAGGCCGTGATCTTGGGCCGTGGCTGAACCCATAGCCGGTCCATGGCTGAGCGAATTGGCCCGTTTCCGAGCCCGGATTTATTTATTTTTTAAATTATTATTATTTATTGCCGGTCTTAAAACTTGTAAAATTGATTGTTGACATTTTGATGTGGTGATCGACAGGTGATGTGCATGGAGATGGTCGCAGGCTGGGGCTGGGCGATTGAAGGCCGGTGTCCAATCCGGTATGTTTTACGTACCCGATCCGTATATCAGGGTTATTTTTCTAAAATGTCGCCATTATAGATTTGGTTTGCATGTATTTATCTCAGTTCAGTAGTTAGCTTATTTATCTGGTTGAGTGTTGTCTATTGCCAATGATATGCTTTTTGTTAAAATATTTTCTGAAAATATAAAAAAATATTAATAAATCAGAAAATGCCAAAAAATGGAAAAATTAAAGAAAAACAAAAAAATTGAGAAGAATTGCAGAAAATTACTAAAATAAAAAATTCTAGAAAATTCCCAAGGCTGAAAATGATCAAAAGAAATTGATTGGTTGTCGTTTTGCAGGATTTTCTCCCGTTTAATCCAAAACGGCGATTTTACCCCTCAAAGGGTAAATCGTCTTTGATATTCCGATGAATTGTGGAAATTGCTTAGAATTTGGCGATGAGCCAGATAGGTGGCTAAACCTTATGTCTAGGATTTCCACATTTCATTCTCATTTTTAGAAAATGACGGTTTTACCCTTCGAATGGTAAATCGATTTCTAAAATTCCAGAAAATCATGAAAATTGCAAAAAATAGGAAATGGGTCAATTGAGTGACCAAACCTATTTTTGACATTGTTTTACTCCGAATTCATTCCGAAATGATGATTTTGCCTTTTTTGGGCAAATCGTCCATTTTGTCTCAAAATTACGACTTTACCCCTTATGGGTAAAATCATGTCTAAATCATTCCTAAGCTTGATTGATACTTATTTAGGTTAATAGAGCCTTCTTATGAGTGTCATGTTGATTTGATGTGTTTATTTTGCATATTTGGATTCATTGATTTGCGCCTTTTATTATTGATTGTGATTGCCAGGATAGTCATTCCTATTTGCATGAATTCCTAGATTTAGGATTCGTACTCCACTCATCTGCATGAAATCTTAGGTCAGAAAATTCAGTCAACTTAGGTACCGAAAGGGCGTCAACTCTGACAGTTGACGTAATTAAGTCCCCGAACCCATTTCTCTGGTTATCGCAGAATTGAATAGAAACTCCCGACTATTCAATAGGGTGGTCCAATCATACCCTCCAAAAAATGATTGGTGGCGACTCCATGGCATGCACACTTAACACATGTCATTAGACCACACTGAAGGTCGACTACGTATACCTCCGTTGCGATTTGGGTAACGGGCCTTGGGAGAGGCCCGCGTCAAACTAGACTGGACGGCCCATTAGCCCTCGAGAGCCCACGGCGAACCTCGAGAGGGTTGCGACAGACTGGCGACTCCGCTGGGGACTCTTGCTCTAGAACATATGATTCTAGACCTCAAGTGGACTTAGGCCGTAATTAAAACGCTGAGTGATTTTTCTAACCTTGCAGGCGCTCTCGAAGGTGAGGTAAGTCCGCTTATGGTAGGTGTTATATGTTTTTGGCAGATTGGAGAAATAAGGGGTGTAGTCCGTGATTAACATTGTCTTATGCAGGTTGGGCGTAGGAATGTATGTTGTGTGGATGATTTGAAGTGCTGATTGATAAACTGATGTGCATGAATCGCATTATGATGATCACAACACGTGGACACACACAACCGCGCCTAAAACCCCGGGCGCCGCCTTTAGGAACACAATAGAAGGAATTGAGAATGGAATCTCCGTGAGGAAAAACGCGGGGTAATCCACTTTTCAATTCCGCTCGCTTCGAACTATGGATCGAGTCCCAATGCAACGATAGTTGTGCAATGGAATCGGCTCTTTCTAGAACTCGAAGTGGGAACCTTAACCTTAGGTGCCAAACCCTCTGATTTTTAGAAGTTCACCATCACTTGTGTCATGCGCATGTCTTTGGGCGGTTGGTACACCTAAAACCGCACATAAGTCGACGAGTTTGGTTGGTAAGACTCTCTATCCCTCAGATCTATTACAGTTCATATAAATATAGGCATTTCATTCATTGCATTCTGGTGATTAGATTAAATGCCATTTCAAGGATAGATGTGTGTGTTTTTCCCAAACGTCCTTGATAGAAGACGAAGAGGATGATATCCCATGACAAGCATCGAGTGAGCAACAAGGGAGCCTACTATGGACATTATTGAGATATCGTCCAATGAAGATGACGAGTTGGGGCAAGCGATCCGGAGGTCACAGATCGAACTTGGGGCATCCTTAAACGTTAGGATCACATTCCTTTGTTTCATTTTCCATTACTAGTCCTCTTGTATAGGGTTTATTTTTATCGAGGCTTTCTCTATCTCACCCCCTAGAGTGATTGTATTAGGGACCTATTGGTGTATACATTCAGATGGAACTTGGTTGTATTTCTTTTGACGGGACATGGGAATGTGATAGTGGCATTTTCTCTAATCATCCGAATACTCCCAAGTCAAGTTTATAATTCCTTTAGAGGAAATCAAAATTGGAAATCTTGCATGACCTTTTTGGTCGTATAGGGTAATCCAACCCCAATTTCGCTAGAAGGAATTATACACTTGAATTGGTTCATGCATGATTGTGCGCCGCTGGTAATCCACGATAATTGACCGAGAATATCGGCGTTGTTTTGAATTTAATGACGAGATAGATGTCCAAATTACTCTCGTTCTTAACAAAACGGCCTTGATTTGGATGTCGTATCTTCAATTAAATTTAAAACACGTTATTATGCCTCGTACTTTTGAGTAATTCGTTCCTCTCGAAATTGATCAAAAGCAATTATTGTGAATTACATTCCTTTCAATAGTATGCTTTCTTTCGAAGAATATTGATAAAAAAACTTTTCGCGCAAGATTAAAACCCTTGTAAAAGTTCTTGTCCTTATTAATCATGGGTAAGCATAAGATTGAAAGGGGGTTTTGCTTTCTTTTTCAAATTATTCCTTCTGATTCCGTCTTTTCATTTGCAGGTAAAAAATAGGTAACAGAGAGAAATCTTTTCCTGGATAAGTCTGAGGCTATTCTTTCATCTGATCATGAGCGAGTTATAAAATCCATATTTACTCGACTTATTGATATTATGGTTCGGCTCACCTAAGTTGAAGATGTTCGAACGCTCGAAGAAAGGAACCATGCAGAAGTTAAAACACACACGAGAACTTTCATTTATTTTGCTCAGCGGAGGGTTTTCAGAAGCAGGTCATACAATTCGGGGTGGAAAAGTAAAGCCAAAGTGAGCCCTAATTAACGACACAAAGGAGCCCAACTGACCCTCCATGTTGTTAATGCTCTGCCCGTACTCACGACTTCGCATGTCCTGGTCCGCGAGCTTGAGGAAAAGGTTTCTGCATTCTCCCTTAACCTCAGTGACCTTGACCTCGTGTTCTTCGGTGATTATTTCCAAGTCCCGAACTAGTCCATTCCCGTGAGCTATGTCTGCGGTTATTTTGTCGAGCCGTTCTTCCTGCCAGTCGCTTTGCAGCCTCAATAGGACATTGTGGCGGTCGTGCTCGCCAGCGGTCAGGGATAGGGCCAATTGATCCACCAGTTTTCTCCTCTCGCGAAGCAACGTCGCGACCCTCTCATTGGCAAACTCGACGGCCTTTTTGTGACTATCGGCCAGATAGTTGGTCAGCACCAAATGATCAGACCGATCCTCGTAACGAGCCCGCAAGACGCGAGCCACGAGAACCTCCCGATCAGCAACACGATAGGCCTCTAAGGAGTGTGCAAAGAGGGTCGGGAAAGTTCTATATTCCCTCCCCAGCGTAGTACCTTCGAGGGAAGTGGTATCTAAGTCCTCGAGCAGGACACGGATTTCATCCGCGGTTGCAAAATGATCGGTTATGTGCGCGTAACCGCGACCCAATAGGTTATAAAGCTTTTCCCACTGGGCCAAGACATCAGTCGAAAAAGTGCGCACGGGAGAGGAGGCCATTTGCGTTGGGTTGGCTTGAGAATAAGACGAGGCTAATAGAGAGATTAGAAGGAAGAAGCTGATTATGCGAGAACGCTAACCTGCCATACGTTAATCCCTCATTTTATAGCAACTCAAGGATGATGAAGGGTCTCAGTAATAATGCTGGTGGAGTCCAGTTAGGGGGTAAAGCGGGAGGTCCCCTCACGAGAACCATTGGATTCGTTTAGGTCCGCGATTTCCGGCTTATCAATTAAAAGATGTAAAAGATTTGTCGGGATCACCATTATTAGAATTAGGTGGGAGGAAAGCGCAACTATCGAAGAGAGCCCTAACAGGGTTTGGCAGTCCCATCACGTTGAAAAGCTAAGCGAGAAATTCAAGGTCTTGAGGGGGAACGTTTGCCTAATGATACTTGAAGAGCGTCTCCTGAACATGCAAAGTCACTCGAAGAAAACTTTATAGGGAGTGAGCATACAGGAGAGAGTGGAGAACTCTGAGTGGGCAAGAACCAATCAAACATTTCTCAATCCAACATATTTAAGAGGTTACTGTCAGCTGCTAGAGGCGACTGACTCAAAAATCTCAGAAATTGAACCACAGAGGGATCTCGAAGATTCCAAGATCAAGTCTAACGCCAAAACCATGGAGCCCAACACTTCTGGCAACGGAAATCAAGATCACGGCGACGACGACAACGACATCCACAATGCTCAACTTGGGAAAAGAAGACGTCCTCACCAATACTCTCAGGAGGAAACCCAAATGCTGGAAACCCTCTTCAGTAAAAGCCATTACATGAAAAAGAAGTGGAGAATTGAATTGAGCCGGGAGTTGGGGATTAATCAGTCGAGGATCCAGTTTTGGTTTCAAAATAGGAGATCCAAATCGAGGGCTCAACGCAAACGTCAGGTGGTCGAGATTTTAAAGGAAGAAAATCAAAAGCTGCGAACAGAAAACATGAGGTATGAAAAAGCTCTCAATATCACCGTTTGCCCTCATTGCGATAACCTCGTCGCCCTCGGTAAGATATTCCCCGATAAGCCTCACGCGATGATTGAAGACGTTCATTTACCACCCTACTCCCTCGGGGCATCTCCTGCTCAACCAGATTTTGCCGGAGTCACGCATGAGCAGGATGATCCTACGAAGATGATACAAATGCCTCCTGGGGGATGGGATTTGCATCGCTTTGATTGGAGTTACAGTTTCAAGGAGCTGGATGTTACCGCCGACCAGCTCAAAGCATATCAGCCTCATGCACAACAATTTTCGATAGGGTCGGGTCCTGCTGGAGATGAGTTAATCAGTCGTCAAGCCATCGATGCAATTTTGGGCCACGATAAGAGGAGGTTCGCTTGGCCCCCTGAACTGCATTCCAGATTCCTAGATGTGGTTCACCAAATGGGGATCGATTCAGCAACTCCGACGCGCATATTTAAGGCCATGAATGTACCAGAGCTTAGTAAGGAACTGGTCAGGAATCACCTTGCTGCCTACAGAAAGCTATTAAAACAACGTCGGGCGGAGCTAAACCGGGAGGAATCCGTCTCGAGCTCAAAAGCTAGGGGCGACCGCCATTGTAATGCTCAGGCATCAAGAGATACCCAGCCAAATCTAAGCATCAATCAAGCTAGCAACCCGACCACCGGCAAACTGAAAGCTGATCAGAATGTCCTCCCGGGCCATTTCAACACTGCTCAAGAGCGCGTGTCACAAGTACAGCGAGTGCGCACTCCTCCATTCGAGCAGCAGTCGGCTGGTGCTCTGCCTGCCGCTGGTCAACCCACGACAGACGATTTCTTTGATGAGGGGCTCGATGCCTTGTTCAGTCAGTGGGAAGCTGGCATGCTTGGACAGCCATGATCTAGTACTTGACTCGGGGCACGATAGGTCGGTCACCACGAACACCCATAAAAAGAAGAACATGTTCACGAGTAGATCACTCATTTTATCCGTTGTAAAGTTCCTACGGGAACATTCTTCTTTAATGACTATAGTTAATTCTATATTAAAACCAACACTATCGACGAACATCGTCATGCTCAGTTGTGATGATCCCTTGTTAGATTAAGTCTGAAACCAGAGACGGTCTTTAAAATTTTGAGTGGCCACGAACTCATTCCTCACCAAGCGCCCGGGATGCTGAAATGAAGAGTAACAGCATGCACAGGGAAAATGCCACTTTCGTTTGAACGATGAAAAAGAGTTGAGAGAAGATCATAGCGTTAATGGAGCTAAATGAATTAAACGGAGTCATTAATTGCGGGTCCACCGCTGCTCCCCACGTTCTCGGGCCTAGCAAATCATAAAAGGTGCCGAAAGATTGTAGACCCACCACTTTGAAGACTGAACTAGGGGACGAGCGCAATACTCGATGAAACCGAATCAATGCAAAAGAGTTTGTGATCCTATCACGAGGAAAAAGAAAGGGGAATACAGACGATGAGTAATTACAGGGTCTCGGGAGGAGCGCTTGCTTGCTGGCCTTCATATGCAGCCTGAAGGATGGTTCTAGGACACGCACAATCACTTGAGAAAATTTCTAGAGTGAGCAAACACGTAAGAGCGAATAGAGAAAGCTGAGTGAACTAGATCAGCCCGAGATACTCCGATCCATCATGTTTAAAAGCTATTCCCATCTGCTAGAAACGCCCGACCTGGACATTTCTGAGCACGAACTGCTGGGAGACTTTGAAGATCCTGGAACTGAATACTGCCCGAAAGCCATGGAGACTGACTCCTCTAGCGATGAAATTCTAGGTTTCAGCTACGAAGAAGGAATATACAATGATGACCGGAGTCGGAAAAGGAAGCAACTACAACGCCACACTCCAGGCCAAATCCGAGAGCTCGAAGCTTTCTTCAATGAATGCCCTACTCCAAGCAAACAACAGAAAATGGAGCTGAGCCGAAAGATAGGATTGGAGCTTTCGAAGGTCAAGTTTTGGTTCGCCAACAAACGAACCCGGGTGAAACAGCAATACGCGGACCAGGAGTTACTGGTCCTGAAGGAGGAGAATGAGAAGCTTCAAGCTGAAAGCGCGAGATATAAGGAAGCTCTGACCAAGGCCACCTGCCTTAATTGTGGTAATCCTGTTGTCCTCGGCGAGGTGTTCCTCGATGAACCATCCCTGTTGACGAATAACGCTCAGCTGTTACCATATTCTCCACAGCATTTTCCGACACAGCCAGATACCGCCGGAGATCTGCATGAGCAAGTCAACACCATAGGATCAACACCAACATCCTCTGAGAAATGGGATATGAATCATCACAGGGGGAGTGCTCTCAATGACGAACTCGCTGTCGCAGCCAGCCAATCCAAAGTCGGTGAGTCCCTCCCTGGACAACTTTTGAAACGACTAGATCCCGTAGAGAATAGCTACCGAAGTATTGACGATATTTTGGGTGATAAGAGAACAAGGTTTTACTGGACCTATGAACTTCACACCAAATTTGTTGATGCAATTCGGGAGCTGGGAGTTGATTCGGCTAGCCCACTACGCTTACT
The DNA here is from genome assembly GCA_021437785.1 of Rhodomyrtus psidioides. NCBI lineage: Eukaryota > Viridiplantae > Streptophyta > Magnoliopsida > Myrtales > Myrtaceae > Rhodomyrtus > Rhodomyrtus psidioides. The sequence continues at coordinate 10,319,374 of JAILYB010000003.1, read as the reverse complement.
CGAGATTATGAATGTGCCGGGGCTCTCTAGAATTAACGTTGAGTCTCACCTCAAGTACTATAGGAGATTGCTAAGGGATGGAAGGATAGCGTTAAACCATCATAAAGCCAGTTGGAGCTCAAGTGCTGGGCAGAGTTACAACCCTGATGATTGGAGAGCCAAGAACACCCAACCGTGTTTCAGCAATGACGGGACCGGCAGTCGTGTCAGCGACTCCTCTGACCCAAATCAGAATGCTCCGCCGAGCTATCACAATACTCCTCAAGAGTATATGCCACAGTTCCAACACATAGAGATTCCTCAGTTTGAGCACGAATCAGTCATTAATGCTGTCCCTGAAGCGGATCTGGCATTGGTAGAGAGTGCACATATGAACCTGCCGGTCATTGGAGGAAGTTCCAATTCGAGGGGTCAAATTGCTCACGGCAAGAGCAAAGAGAGGAATCCTTCGCCTGCAGTCGACGACACCCAATCTGGGCACCAAGGGCTAGAAAGAACAGGTGATTTCCTTGATGAGGAGCTGGACACTTGGATCAATACTCTTCGGGAATGTATGTCTCAACCCCAACGGGGCAATGATGAAGGTTCCAGCTCAAAGACTCCAATCCCTCACAACGAAGGCAATGAAAGAAATCTGCCCCCAACAATCGTTGATACCCAACTTGAACATCAATGGCTCGAAGACCCGAGCAATTTCCTTGGCGATGAGTTCAATCTTTGGCTCGATCAATTTGGAGCCGGAGGACCATCGCAGTGGTGACGCGAGGCCGGTGATCAAACGTCTGATGCAAGGCATGGCTACTCGATGAAAAATGCTTCGAGAAAAGGGGTTGAATACTCCTATTGAATATGTTGTTGATCGCACTGTAAGGTTCCTACGGGAACATCTTTCATTAATATCTAGAACTAATTGCGCGTGAGTGTCAACATCACCCTTTGAGCATCTTCAAGCCGAGGGCCGTGGATTAATCGCTTAATCCGTGGAGCAAGTTCCCCGAGCAATGACTATCACCCGCGGAGCGTAATGGGATCTACCCCTTCAGTGCAAAATACATTTGGCCGCAGAGCCACTCGTTTGGTGAAAGGACGTATCGTTCCTAATTGATTTTTAATCAGATCTGGGGATAAGTTTTTCTCCATTTTTTTTTATCTCAGGTGATAAAAGAGACAATGCACCCAAAAGCTCATGCATTCAAATGACAAAACAGACGTCGCCCAGCTGGGGCAAATGAACCGTAGGCGTTGCAAATACCTTCAAGCACGGATGGAGGAATTTGATAGATGTTGTTCATATCAATATGCAACATCAAAACGGAATGCAAATCGAGAGTAAAGTCGTATCGTCCCAATTTATCTTGGATTTGGGAATGCGAGTTGACACTTGTTATTTATCCTTGATAGGGACTCGCCATCAAGGAGAACAGATTTTCACAACCTGTGTAAACTCGCTGGGGCACACGACCAAGGGTAGGATGTATCATTCCAATTTTTTTTTTAAATTTTGGGACATACACTGACATATTTCTTCTTTATCTCCAGGGATCTCCAGCCACGACGGTCAGGTAAGTATCCCTTTCCCCAATCAATTGAAAATGTTAAATAAAAAAAATAGAAAGAAAAAGAAAAGCTTTTAGAATCTGATGTCTAGAAAAGACATAGAATTCTAATTTTATTGACATTCATGTTTTAAAACAGGAGGTTGTCTGAACATGAATAAAACATGCATGGCGCATCATAAGATTCCCATGAGGGGTAAATTTTGGAGAAAATGAAAAGAATTTTTCCAATAAAAGTTGTTCAGACTGTTTAAAAGGGTGTTTTCTCAGACGAGAGGCGAAGCCTAATCCAAACATGTCCAACACACACTTGAGAGATGAGTGGAGTGAGCAGATAACAAAATCTGGGTCTACGGGGGTAGGAACCATTTGCAGCGATTACATGGGTTGGGACGACGGAGGCATTCGTTTCATATCCCCCAAACACTACAGGTGACCGTTGATAACCCATTTGAACGGCGTTTTTCATTCTTAACCCTGTCAAGAACCACCCCATACCGGGGCAAAAAGGAAGTAAGTCCAGCGGCATCAGGAGAAAATGGTTAGAAATTTTCTTGCTCGGACTAACATCAATCTTCGTGTATTGTTTATATGGTAATCCAAGTGCCATAGGATGACGAGAAGCATTCATTTCTCTATCCCATACACCTTTACCCTTTGCACAGCCAAGTTGGGCCTACAACTTCATTTCATAAACCCGTTGGTGATCATTGCTCATTTCAAGACGGATGCACCATCACTTCAGAAACAGGAGTTCAAGACTTTGGGTTTGCAAAAAAAATTTCTAAGTTAATGCTTAACCTTGTTAGACCTTTGATCATAGGTCTAACACGATCCCATGAAGAAAAAAAATGGGATTTCAAAAGTGAATGAGAAAAATCCACGGCATCGAGAAAAAGCAAAGTGCCTGGTAAAAGCAAGGCCGATGCTCGTGTAAGTTGTTTGATTGATCCGCAATGAAGCCGGATGGGAAAAGAAGAAATCCCTGAAGGAGCCAAATCCAAAAGGGTTGCTCGCCAAATGGTGTCAAGCGCGGAATAAAGGCGCAAAAGAGAAAGGACAGGTAGCAAATCTGCAATGATCACCAATGTCAAACTCCCCAAGAATTTTGGGCCAAAAACAAGCCTTTTTCGGTCCCCAATCCTACCAACATCATAACCCTGAAACAGTCTTCTCTGACTAAGACACTTGGGTTAACATATAGCTTAGCTCGAAGAGGTACGAGCAAGACTATTTCTTTCTCATTTTGCAGGGTTCTTGACTTGTAAGCCCGGAGCAGATGGTGAAGACTTTCATTCAATGGCCTCGACTCCAAAGCGGGTCACCCTTGAAAGCCAATATCCAAGCCTAACATTACGGTCCCGTGGAAGACCTCCTGATCGATCAAAATGTACGCGCTGCGAATGATCCTAAAACCTAGGCACAGGTTAGTAGGAAGTTGAGCGCATTCCTTATAAAAGACCATTATCTTAAAACAGGTGAGAAGACCTCCTTGTCGAGAAATATTCCAATTGATGTTTTGAACAAACTCTCTATGGAATTTTCAAATTGTTTGATCCAGATTTGCTGCGCAAGGAATTTGTGATCGCATCTGTATGTTGCAGGAATGTTTTGGATAACCTCCAGCATCAAAATTCACATTTCACGATTAAAACTTAAATCATACGGTTTTGTCAGATGGACAACCGTCGTCTTCCCAAAGATTGCTAACGTTTTCTTGGTGAAGAAAAATTTTTCAGGCTCGAACTTCTGCAGGATCCGTTGGAAACACCAATCTCCCAGAATGTCGCCTCAACAGACTCAAGTGAAGCTTTGTCAAGATAAAATCTTCCACTGCTTCAAAACTCAATTCCCGACAAATTTTGGGATCTTTCAAAAGAAGGGGTGATGATAGAACCCTTTTTCAAAAGAAGTCAGCAAACTGTCCCAACAGACGTGGAGAACCCTCGTCCTAGGACCCCTTTTAAAAAATCAAGCAGTCCTAGCTTGACGTGGAGAACCCTCGTCCTAGGATCCCTTTTCAAAAATATCAAACAGTCTCATCGGACGTGGAGAACCCTCGTCATGAGACCCCTTTTTAAAGCAAATCAAGGTAGAAACCGCCTGAAGGGTCAACTCATTGGTAGAAACCGCCTGAAGGGTCAACTCAAGGTAGAAACCGCCTGAAGGGTCAAATTAAAGGTAGAAACCGCTTGAAGGGTCAACTCGAGGTAGAAACCGCCTGAAGGGTCAACTCATGGTAGAAACCGCCTGAAGGATCAATGTGTGGTAGAAACCGCCAGAAGGGTCAACCAATGGTAGAAACCGCCGGAAGGGTCAACTCAAAGGTAGATACCGCCATAAGGATCAACCCAATGGTCCGATCCACCATACGGATCAAAACTTTGACTAATTCCAAATGTTGAAGAAGTTGTTTTCCTAGGTATGCCTTACTGTAGGCGAACCGCTTATGGTCTAATCCACCATACGGATCAAAATCCTTGGCAAATTCCCAAAGAAAGAATGCGCCTTCTTTAGATTCCTATCGGTTAGGGATCCCATAATGGTATGACCTACCATACAGGTCAGAGCTTAACCTCCCTAGGACACTCTAGTAACGAGTCCCTAGATAGTCTCTTGAATCCATCAAACACCGCGAAAATGGCACAAACACCGAACATGTAAGTGGCAGGTATGTCTCTCTACTATCTCACTCTCTCATGTCAAATGAATGTTTCCCCTTTCAAGAAAGAGCATACATCGACAAGCATGAAAAACTGGATGTCATGACTCATTTTCCTTTAGTTTCACGAGTCGAGTCGATCAGGACTCAAGTGTCACCTTGTCTTTGAGAGAAACCTCTTACGAGATTCCTCTCAAAGAGGGGCAGCTGTTGACACCTGATTTTTTATAAGTCTTTTCTAGTTTATTTTTTAAAAAAATCATAAAAAAATCTATAAAAAGTTGAAAAATTATAAAATCAATTTTGGTAACCTTGGCCAAGCTAAAGGAACCATTTTTGACAAAAATAATATTTCACATTTTTCATATTTTTTTTTTATTTTTGAAAAATATAAAATATATGAAAAATCAGAAAAATAGAATTTGAGGTCTCAAAAATTTATAAAAATAGTAAATATTTTATTTTAATTCTATTTTTTATTTTGACCTCATAAAAAGACAAAAATCAAGTTCAATCGCATGTGTTCCTTCCTAACATATGAAGTTGAATTTGGCTAAAAAAATGCCATTTGAGTTTGTTTGTTTGTTTGTTTTTTTTTGTTTTTTTTTTTTGTAGTTCTTACAATTTTCGAATCTTGGCAGTCAATTTGAGTGCCCTATGTTGCACCTTAATCCGATTGTTCGCTGACTATACAATTGTGCGAATTGGGCAACCGACCTAACTGACGAAATTGACAAAAGAGGGAGCATGATGATTGGAAGAGGGGACCACCGTCATCACGATGTCCCCCCTCTTTTCTTTCCCTTTCTCTCTCTCGCGCCCGCTCCCTCTCTTTCTCACACGCTCTCCCCCTCTCTTTTGCTCTTTCCTCTCTCTCTCTCTTTTTTGAATGCACTCAAGTGCACTCAAGTGCACTTGAGTGCACTCAATTGAGAGAGAGGGAGGATCGGCCCTCTCTCATCCGCGATTCCTCTTCTTCTTCCGTCTCCGTCTCCTTCTTCTTCTTCTCTTCTCCTCTTCCTTCTTTTCCTCTGATATTTTCATCCTCCCTGGGATTAAGGCGACCACCCTCACCACCACCTTGCTCCGCCACCCTCCGACGCCGTGCCGAGATCCCGTCCGTCTTGCTATTTATCACGACCTCGTGGAGCTCCTAGATACCGCAACCCCCCTCCATCTTCCTCCTCTGTTTCGCCCCCCGCCACGTCGTCGCTCTTCGTCGTCGCCGCTTGGCCGCGAATCCATCGTGTTCGGGCCGATCCCGGCCGTGGGCCGATCCCGTGGGTCGAGCGGCCGTGATCTTGGGCCATGGCCGAGCCCATGGCCGAGGCCGTGGGCCCAGGCCATGGCCGTAGGCCGAGGCCGTGGCCGTGGGCCGAGGCCGTGGGCCGAGGCCGTGGGCCGTGGCCGTGGGCCGAGGCCGTAGGCCAAGGCCATGGCCGAGCCCATGGCCGAGGCCGTGGGCCAAAGCCGTGGGCCGAGGCCGTAGGCCATGGCCGAGCCCATGGCCGAGGCCGTGGGCCAAAGCCGTGGGCCGAGGCCGTAGGCCATGGCCGAGCCCATGGCCGAGGCCGTGGGCCAAAGCCGTGGGCCGAGGCCGTGATCTTGGGCCGTGGCTGAGCCCATAGCCGGTCCATGGCTGAGCGAATTGGCCCGTTTCCGAGCCCGGATTTATTTATTTTTTAAATTATTATTATTTATTGCCGGTCTTAAAACTTGTAAAATTGATTGTTGACATTTTGATGTGGTGATCGACAGGTGATGTGCATGGAGATGGTCGCAGGCTGGGGCTGGGCGATTGAAGGCCGGTGTCCAATCCGGTATGTTTTACGTACCCGATCCGTATATCAGGGTTATTTTTCTAAAATGTCGCCATTATAGATTTGGTTTGCATGTATTTATCTCAGTTCAGTAGTTAGCTTATTTATCTGGTTGAGTGTTGTCTATTGCCAATGATATGCTTTTTGTTAAAATATTTTCTGAAAATATAAAAAAATATTAATAAATCAGAAAATGCCAAAAAATGGAAAAATTAAAGAAAAACAAAAAAATTGAGAAGAATTGCAGAAAATTACTAAAAAAAAAAAATTCTAGAAAATTCCCAAGGCTGAAAATGATCAAAAGAAATTGATTGGTTGTCGTTTTGCAGGATTTTCTCCCGTTTAATCCAAAACGGCGATTTTACCCCTCAAAGGGTAAATCGTCTTTGATATTCCGATGAATTGTGGAAATTGCTTAGAATTTGGCGATGAGCCAGATAGGTGGCTAAACCTTATGTCTAGGATTTCCACATTTCATTCTCATTTTTAAAAAATGACGGTTTTACCCTTCGAATGGTAAATCGGTTTCTAAAATTCCAGAAAATCATGAAAATTGCAAAAAATAGGAAATGGGTCAATTGAGTGACCAAACATATTTTTGACATTGTTTTACTCCGAATTCATTCCGAAATGATGATTTTGCCTTTTTTGGGCAAATCGTCCATTTTGTCTCAAAATTACGACTTTACCCCTTATGGGTAAAATCATGTCTAAATCATTCCTAAGCTTGATTGATACTTATTTAGGTTAATAGAGCCTTCTTATGAGTGTCATGTTGATTTGATGTGTTTATTTTGCATATTTGGATTCATTGATTTGCGCCTTTTATTATTGATTGTGATTGCCAGGATAGTCATTCCTATTTGCATGAATTCCTAGATTTAGGATTCGTACTCCACTCATCTGCATGAAATCTTAGGTCAGAAAATTCAGTCAACTTAGGTACCGAAAGGGCGTCAACTCTGACAGTTGACGTAATTAAGTCCCCGAACCCATTTCTCTGGTTATCGCAGAATTGAATAGAAACTCCCGACTATTCAATAGGGTGGTCCAATCATACCCTCCAAAAAATGATTGGTGGCGACTCCATGGCATGCACACTTAACACATGTCATTAGACCACACTGAAGGTCGACTACGTATACCTCCGTTGCGATTTGGGTAACGGGCCTTGGGAGAGGCCCGCGTCAAACTAGACTGGACGGCCCATTAGCCCTCGAGAGCCCACGGCGAACCTCGAGAGGGTCGCGACAATAGGCGACACTTTCAAAAAGACATAGTTGCCCATTTGAAATTCCAAAGGTCTTCGTCTCTTATCGGCGTAACTTTTCTGATGACTCTGAACTGTCCTCAGTTTGTCTCTGATAACCTTGATAGCGTCTAACGACTATTCTACTGATCTTTCTTTCCCTAATTTCAATCCAAACAGACTAGTGTTCTACTCGCTTTACCAAACAATGCCTCGGAAAGCACCATCTTAATGCTCTACTGGTAACGACTATTTAGGAAAACTCCACTAAGTATAACTGTTCCCCCCAATTACCTTGAAATCCAAAACGCCTGTCTCAAACCTGTACTCCAAAGTCTAAATCGTCCTTTCAAACTGACCATCCGTCTTCGAATGATAGATCACACTGAACTGCAGTTTCGTCTTTCTAAAATTCATACTAGGTTCGCTCCAAGTCAATCTTAATGTCCACTCTGTGCACCGAATCACAGAACGACCACCAAACCCAAGTCAGATTCAAACTTACGATCCTTGACTACTAATTTGACACAAATCCATATCCACAATTCGTTTCAACAGGGTGAATCATCCGACTCTAGGGATTCAACTCAACTGTGACCATCAAATCTTGATGTCCTATCCAACTGTTGGTTGTCTTAGTAACCGCAATAATTATCCATTCCCACGAATCGACTGGCTATTTCTTAACTTCCAACAAGCAGAGTTTAACGCTGCTTTTCCTCTTGTTCCATAGATGTCAACCACGATTAATACTAATGGCAATTTGGGCATTCTGCTTACATGGAGAAGGTCTACTAATAATTCGCCTCTTCTTCAACGCTTTGAGATTTAGAATCACCACTTGTCGTCGCTTGAACACCTGGAGAATTACTAAACTCAGGTGTCAAATCAAACTAAGGATCGGACCGTCCATTCTATCGAACAGAGTGAGCTCACAAACGACTGACGAGTCGAGGACCACCTCAAATATTCCGGTTTAGGGTTGGAATCATCCGTTCCTAGACCGATAGTACCATTGAATACTGTCAAGATCACCTCTCATGACCAACTCAAGTTGATGCAGGATTGGTTCAACTCGATCCATAGTTTCCCCAACAACACAACACATAATCCATGGTAGCTAATCCTTGACTAGTGTGTGGCTGGTACGGGTTCTAGTACAAATCGTTCCTCACTGGGTCCATGGCCATCCTGAGAATAGATCCATGCCAGCTCGCAAATCATGCCACGAATCAATCCCTAGTTAACTTCAGGGTGATCCTATGGTTGACTTACAGTTGAGCGAGATCAACTCCAAATCGATCCATGCTTGATTTCAGATCGCCACATAGTTAAACCTCAATCAGCACAGCCAACTGGTAAATTAGGCCATCATCCACGTCGAGGGCGACCTCTAAACTCTCGGTGGCTTCCTCAACCCATGGTTGTTGTTTGTGAACAGTTCGAGTCCTAAGCTTGGGTCGGTTCTAGATCTTGGAGCATCACTTTTATACCAAACTGAATCTCTTCACACTGTTAAAACCTGCACCTGTATCGTCAATCTGTTTACTGCACTCCAAACTGAGTCATTTATCCCTTGACTTCTTGGAAGTTTCATTACAATTCCATTGTGATCTTTTCCCACCTTTACTCTAGAATCCCCAACGACAGTAGCAATCCACTAGGCTTGTAATGCTACGCTTTGACTTATCTATACGCTAACTCTTCGCCACAAGCTTGGATGTAACAATTTTCCTGACAATACCTTAGTAACCTTATCTCAAATCTTGGTGCCTCTTCCAACTATTCGAACTAACACTGAAACTATTATGGTGAGTTCCGATCGATTTTCTATTTTATCAAAAGCAAGACCCTTATGGTCATTATTCCAAGAAATCATGTGGCCCTACAACGCTTCTGATGCGCCACTCTGATAACTATCCGTCCTTAATTGTTACATCTCGCAATCTTAATCTTATTCAGGGGTGTCGCCAATCTCCATAGCTTATGCAACCAACTGGCGACCCTACCATGTCGTCTCCCCTTAGACTGCCATTGCGAACTTTCCTTGTTTGTATCTATCGTTCCTGTTCCATGCACATGTCTAATCACAGTCCTCAGGCAGTGCACATTTCACAATGACCTCATTAGGTTAATAGTCGACTGAACCATACAGGTCTCAAGTCATCTCAAAACTGCCTTTGACATACTACAAAGCCTTTTCCGGTCAAGATTCGGAGGTATGAACCAACCTTCATAATTCTTTAAAGCACGTGTAGTGGAAGATTTTTCCCTGTTACTCATCACCCATTAGCTGCCCTCACATCGATCTTAACAATTGCACCTTCCGACTCTTTGGGAGTTCATTAAACCTTAAAGATCAATATCACAATTCACGTTCGCTCCTCTACGAATATTCATCTAGTCATTAATTAGGATCCAAAGAAAAACAACAGCTAAGACAATCCAAGCAAAACAACACTTCAAACTTATGCAATCCTCAAAATACCAGTCACCTTATTACAAACCCATATCCATAAGTCTTATCTACAAAAAGTCTTTCCAAGCTCGACTAACTATTGCTAACCAGCACTAGAACATCTTTATCCAAAAGTCACCCTACTCCCAGTAGAGTTAAATCCGGTGGTTCTGTTGAACATTTCCTCAAGGTTTTCCTTCTTGCGGCAGCGATGCTTGGTCTGTCTTATTTCTCAGTGGGCAATCCTTTACTTGGTGGCTAAGCTGGCCACATTCGAAGCATGCTCCACTTCTGTACGGACACGAATCATTCCCATGCTTACGGCGACACAGACGACATTTCTCACATTGGCGGAACATCGGCTTTCTGATTGTACTTCTTCGATTAGACGGAATATGATACTTGTTGATATACATCGGCCTCTTCTCTAACCAACGGTTATCCCTAGAAGAAGGCACAGATCGCGATCCATATGCGATTGTCCTTTTAGCCGTGTTCTTCTCCACAGATTGGGCCATTTCATACAATTCACCAAAACTCTTGAAATTCATCGGCACCAGTTGATCCTTAACTTCAGGTCTCAATCCTTCACGAAATCTTCTCATCCTAATCACCAAATCACCAGTTACTCGTGGTGCATACTTGGACAGTTCGGCGAATTTCACTTCATATTGCTTTACCGTCATATGTGTTGTGGAAATTCTCCTTTATTTTGATTCTGACAAAACCTTCAATATAAATTGTTTAATAAAATGTGATGTAGGAAGAATGTGTAAGCAGCAGGTTGAGTGATTCCAATTCTGTCGCGCTGACGAAGGGTCAGATGGAAGCGCTTCTGACGAAGGGTCAGATGGAAGTGCTTCTGACGTAGGGTCAGATAGAAGTGCTTCTAACGAAGGGTCAGATGGAAGTGCTTCTAACCAAGGGTCAGATGGAAGTGCTCCTGACGATCTAAATAGTGACGGATGGATCACATCAAATCTCCGTATTACCATTCCGTGCCAACTGATCTAACCCATGTATGGCAGGTTTCCGATCAAGGCAAGTGATATTCGATTATCCTGATATCCTCTCTAATCAATTAAGGGACTTTCTATAATGGGATATCATCTTCTAAGGAATATATCCTTGGGAATCAACTCAAACTTATCACACTTATGGAAGCTGGAGATTCAGTTGTATGGGCGACTGAATCAGAAGGGTTCAATGTCTTACCCAACGGTCTACATATCTTCTGAAGATACAGTCTCGTTCAATCACGATTGATGACGTCCAATCAAGGATTGAAGAGCGATCCCTTGGCTGGAATCCAACGGCTAGTTCGGAGGCAGGGGAGTATAAAAGAAGAATCATGATGGACTAAGGGAAGTAGTGCGAACAACAATCCAAAGTGCAAGCATAATTTGAGTTTCATCCAAAGAGTATTCTGTGTACCCAAAATCCTTCACTGTGAAAATCTGTGTGAGAGAGAAACAAAATACTTGAGTGGTTTTAATCCTCTTGATTCTTCATAGTGAAATCCAGCCGATCGGCTGTTATGGTGGGAGAGTGGACGTAGGCTTGATCTAAGCCGAACCACTATAAATATCGTGTGCAATATTCTCTTCTCTAAACTCTTACCCTTGCGTTTAGATTTTCTGCACATTGTTATACGGTTCTTGTTTCTAATCGTACACTGAACTTTATTCATTCCGCAAGAAATTTCAACTCTGGGAGATATTGCTAGATACATCAATTGGTATCAGAGCAGGTTGCTCATTTTACGAAGTGTTTATTAACTTCAGAGTTAACGATCTACTATGTCTAGAAATCACTCTTCAGGAACAAGGGATTCGTACTTTGCCAACAAGCCACCATACTTTGATGGAAAGGATTACAATATGTGGAGCAACAAGATGAAGTGGTTCTTCAAAGCCTATGATGATCTGATGTGGGATGTCGTTACAAATGGAATAGTTCCTGCAAATGCTACAAATCCAACCTCTGCTAACGGAGTAAATACTATCACAACAATGACTGATGCTGAAAAGGCTAAAAGAAAAGGCCTTGATTCTAAAGCTGTCAACGCTTTCTTTTGTGCCTTATCTACTCCTCTTTATAATCGTGTCTCAGAGGAAGAATCATATAAGGCAATATGGGATAGACTTCATGTTACCTTTCAAAGAACAAATCGTGTGAAAGAAACAAAGCTCAGTATTTTACTAAGTGACTATGAAGCATTTGAAATGAAGCCTGATGAATCTATTGCAGATATGATAGACAAGTTTCAGACTTTGGCAAGTGGACTTGCAAGACAAGGCGCACCTATCGCTGAACCAATGCAAGTCAGGAAGATACTACGTGGACTCACAGATGATTGGAATTACATCAAGCCATCAATTCAAGAATGCCAAACAATCAGACCACTCTCGGTGGATGAGCTAGTCGGAACTTTGCAATCCTATGAAACAGAACGAGCAAACAAAAAGGGAGAACATAAAAGTAAAAAATCTATTGCCTTAAAAACTGAAATTAATCAATGTTTTTCTGATACAGATGATGAGGATGAGGATGATGAAGAATTAGCCATCATGGTCAAGAAATTTAGGAAGATGGCTCGGAAAGGCAGAAACATCAAAGGAAAGAAACATTGGAAGAAAAGTGATGTAAAAATATCAAGCAACGACTTACAAGATATCAAAGACGTGATTTGCTTCCACTGTAAGAAGGCAGGACATATCAAACCGAACTGCCCAATTTTGAAGAAGGACAAACTCAAGTATGAGAAGTGCAAGAAGGCTCTAAAGGAAGAAACTTTAAGTGATTCTGATGAAAGCGAAAATGATTATGCAAACATGTGTCTCATGGCCGAATCAGATTCAAGTTCAGATTCAGAAACTGAGGTATGTTCATCTGAACTCCCTGATGAAGTTATTGAATATATTAATGAATTGTGTAGAAACTACAAAGAAGCTCTTGAGAAAGTTTCTTGTTTGAAAAAGGAAAATGCTTCTTTAAAACAACAGAATTTGTCCCAAAAAGAAAAAAATGATTTTCGACAACAAGAGTTTCACCAGATGAAAGAAAATCATGATTTAGTTTTAAAAAAAATGCTTCCTTGAAAGAAAAGGTTATGATATATCAAAAAGGTTTTCACAAAGCTCAGTAACTCTTAATAGCATTATTTCAAAATAAATACCCTTCAATGACCGATCTGGGTTAGGTTTTAAAAGGGAAAGTAGCCAAAGAAATATCTTTAAAACTGAATTTCGAAAACCAACATTTTCCGATTACAAGCATCATTTTCATAAGCATTTTACTAGATCCTACATTCGACAACCTTGTGTGAATTGTGGTGATCCTAGCTATACTAAGGATTACTGCAAGAAAATTTGGAGACCTATTAAAAGGTCAAAATATACTAACACAGAAGGACCCAAGAAAACATGGGTACCAAAGAAACAGTAAGTTGGTTATTTATTGCAGGTACCAAAGAGAAGGAAGAACAAGTGGTTTCTGGATAGTGGTTGTTCAAGTCACATGACTGGAAATCCAGATGTATTTATATCTTTCTCAGATTGTGATGGAAGAAGCGTGTCATTTGGAGGAAAGAACAAGGGAAAGGTCATCGGGAAAGGAAATGTAAAGATTGGGAATCTGACCGTTAAAAATGTCTCTCTAGTCAAAGGATTGAACTACAACTTGATTTTTGTAAGTCAACTCTGTGACTCTGGATATGATATTTGGTTCCAAGATCTAAAATGCATAGGTATGAGCAAGGATAAGAAGCAATCCTTCACGGGACGAAGGCATGGGAACATTTATCTTTTAGATATTAATGCTGACTGTGAACTTGCTAAATGTCTTATTTCTGTTAAGGATGAATCTGAACTTTGGCACAGAAAGTTAGGTCATATTAGTGTAAAACATATTTCAAAGCTTTCCAAGAAGGGACTTGTTCGAGGACTACCTCAAACTAAATTTGAGAAAAGTGGACTATGTCATGCATGCACACTGGGTAAGCAGGTAAGAAGTTCTTTTAAGTCCTTAAATCAAGTTTCCACTAAGCATTGTCTGCAGCTACTTCATATGGACATCTTCGGACCAAGTAGAACTCTAAGCATTGGAGGTAAGAGATATTGCCTTGTCATAGTTGATGACTTCTCTAGATTTACATGGGTTTCATTTCTTGCTCACAAAAGTGAAGCTTTCATATCCTTCTCAAAAATTTGCTAAAAGAATTCAAAATGAAAAGGGTTACACTATTTCCAATTTGAGAACGGATCATGGGGGAGAGTTTGAAAATCAAAGTTTCTTAGATTTTTGCACTAAGTTCGGAATTCAGCATAACTTCTCTGCACCTTATACTCCTCAACAAAATGGGGGTAGCAGAAAGGAAAAACAGATCTTTGCAAGAAATGGTCAGAACTCTTCTCATTGAGAGTAAAATTCCCTCTAACTTTTGGGCTGAGGCCGTTTCAATAGCATGTTATATCTTAAATCGAATTTCCCTCAGACCTTTTTCTAAGAAAACTCCCTATGAATTTTTCAAAGAAAGAAAGCCTGATGTTGTATACTTTCATGTATTCGGTTGCAAATGCTTTATTCTAAAGAATGCTAATGATCGAGTTGGAAAGTTTGATGAGAGATCAGATGAAGGAATCTTCTTGGGATATTCAACAACTAGCAAAGCCTATAGAGTCTACAACAAATACACTCGTGCAGTTGAGGAATCAGTGAACATCAAGTTCGATGAAAGCCACCAGGATGATGAAACTGAATTCACTCAAATGCATACACTTCATCAAGTCAGGAACTCACGAGCAGACTCAGATGTGAATACGGGTTCGGAGAATGTTCAGAAGGAAACTTCCTCAGTTGAAGAAAGACCAGAAGATGAACAGAATGAATCCACAATATCCTCAAATGATGGCCTTGACAAAAACTGGAAGCATAAGTCAAGTCATCCAAAGGAACTTATCATAGGCAGCATAAGTGATGGCGTAAAGACAAGATCCAAATTCAAGCAAGCAATGAGCAACATCGCCTTGGTATATGAATTGGTGCCAAAAAGGATTGAAGATGCATTAGCAGATGAAAACTGGATAAATGCAATGCAGGAAGAACTACATCAGTTCAAGGTCAACAATGTTTGGGAATTGGTCAATCGTCCAGTAATTGGAAGTATTCAGAAACAAACTTGATGACAAAGGAAAAGTTGTAAGAAACAAAGCAAGACTTGTAGCAAAAGGATACTCTCAAGAAGAAGGAATAGATTACGATGAAACCTACTCACCGGTTGCCAGGTTAGAAGCCATTAGGCTACTTCTTGCTTATGCTTGTTACAATGACTTCAAACTTTTTCAGATGGACGTGAAAAGTGCCTTCCTAAACGGCTACATCAAAGAAGAGGTATATGTTGAACAACCTCCTGGCTTCGAAGAACCTAAAGAAAAGGATCTGGTATATGTCTTAAAAAAGGCACTCTATGGATTGAAACAAGCACCCCGCGCCTGGTATGAAATGTTAAGTAACTTTTTATCTCAACACAGCTTCACTAAAGGTAATGTAGACACCACTCTTTTTATTCAAAGAAAAGGTAAAGATATCCTTTTAGTTCAAATTTATGTTGATGATATTATATTCGGCTCCTCTAATGAACTTCTCTGCAAGAAATTTTCTAAAGCAATGCATGATGAATTTGAGATGAGTATGATGGGAGAATTAAGGTTCTTTCTTGGTCTTCAAATTCATCAATCTCAGAAAGGAACCTTCATATTTCAAGAGAAGTATGCATTGGAAATAGTGAAGAAGTTTGGTCTGGAGAATGGCAAGAAGACAGAAACTTCTATGTCTCACTCCTCCAAATTAGATAAAAATGAAGATGGAAAGGAAGTTGATCCCAAACTATATCGGAGTATGATTGGATCATTACTCTATCTCACAGCTTCAAGACCAGACATTCTATATAGTGTCTGCCTATGTGCAAGATTTCAGTCAAGCCCAAGAGAATCACACCTTTCAACAGTCAAGAAAATAATCAAATACATAGGGACTTATCCCAACTATGGTTTGTGGTATTCTAAATCCTCTGATTTTATACTAAGGGGATATTCAGATGCAGATCTTGCAGGTTGCAAAGTTGATAGAAAAAGTACATCTGGAACTTGTCAGCTCATGGGAAACATGCTTGTCTCATGGTATTCAAAGAAGCAAAATACAATGGCACTCAGTACAGCTGAAGCAGAATACGTATCTCTTGGAAGTTGCTGCACTCAAATACTTTGGCTAAAACAGCAGCTCAAAGACTATGTTGTTGAAGAATCAACTGTGGAAATCCTATGTGACAACACAAGTGCCATAAATCTCACAAAGAATCCTGTACTTCACTCAAGAACAAAGCATATTGAGATCAAGCATCACTTCATACGTGATCATGTTCAGAACGGTGATGTTAACATTCAATACATTGATACAAAAAATCAACTTGCAGATATTTTTACTAAACCTCTTGATAAACAGAGTTTTAATTTTATCAGAAATGAATTATCCATCATTAACCTTCCCTATTAAGTATACCTTAGAACATGGAGCATCAGAAGGAACGTCGGAGAGTCAGAAGGAGAGTCAGAAGGAACGTCAGAAGGAGAGTCAGAAGGAACGTCAGAAGGAGCGTCAGAAGGAGCATCAGAAGGAACATCAGAAGGAGAGTCAGAAGGAGCGTCAGAAGGAGCGTCCGAAGGAGCATCAGAAGGAGCATCAGAAGGAACGTCAAAAAGGCGCGTAAGAAGAAATTCACACTTTCTTTTAAAAAGGTCAGTTATCTCTAAAAGCTTTTTTTTAGGTAAGTTCCTCATATAAATAGATATCTCCGAATATCTGATTGACGGTGAATATTTGTTCTATTAAAAGAATTTTTTTTTCTTCCTTTAGAAAATCAAAATTCTCTCTTTCGTTTCCAAAAATAACCGCATCTTTTATAAAAACGCCGAACCGTCACCTCTGTTCTCTCACTTTCAAAATTCTCTCAAATCAAAACCCTAAAACCGTGTTCGAAATCTCTCGCTCTCGATTTCCTCCTCAAAACAACACTCTTTCACTCAAAGTTTTAAACTTTCTAAGCATCAATGGCTCCAAAATCAGCCTCTGACTCGAAGAAGACGCATCAGTCGAAGAGAAAGTTCTCCGCCTCAACTGCAAGTTGCGCGGAACTCACAGAAACCCAAATCAACGAACAGCGAGAAGCACTTCGCCTGGCAAAAGGTCTGTCTCTGTCTGCCTTTGAAGGAAAAGAATCTATGGCTCATTCTATTAAGCCAATGTATGATAGGATTAAGGCTGCAGGAGATTTTGGTAACGAACTTAGAAAACTGCTGAACACTCACTATTTCGATAGTGAGGGCGAACTATTAGAGTTTCTTAGCTTGCCTGGGAAAATCGTTGAACCAATTGCTGTAGAAAAACCTGCATCAGTCTCTAGAAAAGGAAATGAGAAAGTGGCAGAGACAAGCTCGAAACAAAAACCATCCCCAATTAGACCTGGCGGCACGAAGGCAAAGGTGGAAGATGATGATGACATTATGTTCAATGACTTTGTGAAAAATATAGGCTTTATTTTGGATAAAAGCTTTCATGATCCCTTGTTCCAGAATGAGGCTCACAAAGAAAGGTTTGAAGCAATGAAACAGAGAGGTATTATACCTCAAAGGGTATTTGAGTTAAAGTACTTTGGCAGCAATGGCATCTATCTGAGGAAGCATCGAGAAAAAGGTGAAGATAGATCAGTTTATAACTAAGAGAGGCTTCACTTTTCCTGATTTGGTAGCTTACTTATATTCAAATCTTCAGTTTGTCAACTTCAACTCTTTGCTTTCACGGTAAAAAGAAAGCAGTATTTTCTTACTGTTGATGAATTGGCTGCAATCATGGGAACCAGAAAGGGAGATTTCAAACCCTTAGATGTCACTACAGGTGAAGCATTCTGCTTCCTGACTGGCAAATCGAGTTTCTCAAGGGAATCAAAGTCACATATTGCCTACACAGACTTTCCCTTAAAACATATCATGATGCACAAGGTGATCATCGAATGTCTCAGACCCAAGGCAGCATCAAAGACAGATATATCAAAGTACGAGGCAAAGCTGTTATGGGGAATCTTGACAGGACAGAGGATTTCCTTTGCTCATACAGTACTATTGCACATGTACAGATCAGCTCTCAAGCCAAAGGGCCAACTTCCTTATGCCGCCTTGATCTTCAAAATAATCAATTATTTTAAGATTGATGGCCTAGGTGCCTTTATCAAGCAGGAAATTCCTCTGATGACTGCTGGAGAGACTATGGTAACAAAGATGGGGTACAAGATGACTCATGCTGGATGGAGAACAAAGAACAATGAACCAGTCATTGTGGACTTCGAGGAGGAGTCAAAGCAGAAATCTCCAAAGAAGAGAAAAGTCATGGCTGTTAAGGGACAACAAACAGACAGTCCTACTGATAAGGACTCAGACGCAAGTGAGGAAGAAACATGGAAATATGATTCTGAAGCTACTCAATCTCGAGGTGGATCAGATGAAGATGGTTAGTTTGAAAATCATAGTGCTGAAGGAGATGAGGAAGAATGAGATGAAACAGGAATACAACCACAAAAAAAGTTGTGTATCCCTGTGATCTGACTGAGGAAGAATTCCTCACAATGGGGATGAGGAGCAAGCTGCACGAATTGAAGATGACACAGAGTATGACATCACAATTGTCAACTGTGATCATGAGCAATTGCTAGCACAAGTTCTAGCAAAGTTGGCGTCAAAAGAACAGGAGGAAGAACAAGATGACATTGGAGCTTACTCTGTCTCTTCCACCAGGGGAACAATTCACAAAGATGCTGCAAGTCTAGCTTCAGCAATTGCCCGAGAAGATCAATTGTCCAGTTTACAGTCCATTCCAATGGATATTGATGAGGAAATAGTCTCCGTGCCAAGCTCAAAGGCAAAAGGGAAAAGAGCTATAAATTAGGGGGAGAAAGAGCCTGTGCCTGTTACATCAGATGTTTTTCTCACTGAAGTCCTAGCTTCTCAAGCTTTCACCAAGGCACAAACTGAGGGGGAGACTCAAGAACCTGCACTTTCAGAACCACAAATGGAACTTCAAGCGCATTTTGAAAATCTTCAAAATACTCTTCTTCAGACGATAGCTGCAATGGAAACAAGATTTGATCATAAAATGAAGGTTTTTGAACAGAAGACAGATAGGAAGCTGCAGGGTTTGACTAGTCAGGTGACTAAGCTGGAAAAGTCAATTGATTTCTATGGGAGAATGTTTTGTGCTGAGATCGCCAACATGCCTACATACACACTGGTCAGAACGGACAGAACAGCTTCAAACCTGCCCTCTTCTCAAGCTGTAAGAGACCATGCTCAGATGATGGGAAGAAGCTATGAAGGACCTTCTCGAGTGGAGGCTGATAATGAGCCTGAAGATCATCCCTCTTCTTAAAAACTCTTATTTCATTTTCTATTCTTATAGGACGCGTTATTATTTTAAGCAACTTTTTATACAAATTTCTTTCTGATGTTGACAAAAAGGGGGAGAAGTTGATTTTACTTTTATGCAGTCTCATTAGATTACCTCTAATTATATTTCAATTTAGAAGAAAGGGGGAGAAGACCTAACTTACCTTTTGCAGGATAATCTTACTCTGATCATGCTCTCCTATGAGAACACTTTCATTACATGATCTCTAATGTTGATTACCTACAGGAGCAAATGTGATGGTTACTCACTTTTATTATTTTATCACTGGTTAAATTTTCATTTAATCACTCATTTGTAATTTGCAACTGGAGAAGTTTTGTCACCATCAAAAAGGGGGAGATTGTTGTGGAAATTCTCCTATATTTTGATTCTGACAAAACCTTCAATAGAAATTGTTTAATAAAATGTGATGCAGGAAGAATGTGTAAGTAGCAGGTTGGGTGATTCCAATTCTGTCGCGCTGACCAAGGGTCAGATGGAAGCGCTTCTGACGAAGGGTCAGATGGAAGTGCTTCTGACGTAGGGTCAGATAGAAGTGCTTTTGACGAAGGGTCAGATGGAAGTGCTTCTGACCAAGGGTCAGATGGAAGTGCTCCTGACGATCTAAACAGTGCTGGATGGATCACATCAAATCTCCGTATTATCATTCCGTGCCAACTGATCTAACCCACGCATGGCAGGTTTCCGATCAAGGCAAGTGATATTCGATTATCCTGATATCCCCTCTAATCAATTAAGGGACTTTCTATAATGGGATATCATCTTCTGAGGAATATATCTTTAGGAATCAACTCAAACTTATCACACTTATGGAAGCTGGAGATTCAGCTGTATGGGCAACTGAATCAGAAGGGTTCAATGTCTTACCCAACGGTCTACATATCTTCTGAAGATACAGTCTCGTTCAATCACGATTGATGACGTCCAATCAAGGATTGAAGAGCGATCCCTTGGCTGGAATCCAACGGCTAGTTCGGAGGCAGGAGAGTATAAAAGAAGAATCATGATGGACTAAGGGAAGTAGTGCGAACAACAATCCAAAGTGCAAGCATAATTTGAGTTTCATCCAAAGAGTATTATGTGTACCCAAAATCCTTCACTGTGAAAATCTGTGTGGGAGAGAAACAAAATACTTGAGTGGTTGTAATCCTCTTGATTCTTCATAGTGAAATCCAGCCGATCGGCTGTCATCGTGGGAGAGTGGACGTAGGCTTGATCTAAGCCGAACCACTCTAAATATCGTGTGCAATATTCTCTTCTCTAAACTCTTACCTTTGCGTTTAGATTTTCTGCACACCGTTATGCAGTTCTTGTTTCTAATCGTACACTGAACTTTATTCATTCCGCAAGAAATTTCAATTTTGTTCAGAATCTCCTATTCACCCCCCCTCTAGGAGATATTGCTAGATACATCAATATGTTCCTGTCGAAGCTGCAGGAATTCAACCATCTTTTTCTCTCGCCTACAGTTCTAAAAGTACCTGCCATAGAAGGCTTCAACGAAGGCATCCCACTCCAGGACCATACATTCAGGGAACATCTTTCCTTGTGTTACTTCCCACCACGCATTAGCGTTACCTTGAAGTTGGTAAACGGCTAACGTCACCTTGTCCTCTTCGGAGCATCCCAGCAGGGCGAATGCATTCTCTATTTCCATAATCCACCAGATTGCAGCCTCGGGATCTCCTATCTCTTCAAACTTCGGCGGCTCGAGATCTAAAAACCTTTCCATCAACTCGGGTATTGGTTGTGTACCACTCTCATTTTTAGCCACTGAGTCTTCACACGAAATGACGGCGACAACACTAGCTAGACTACTCACTTGCTGCCCAACTACAGCTCTCGAAATTTCCAATGCCTGCAGGATCCCTTCTACTCTGGGATCTTCTTGAGCTAACCTTCCACTAGGCACCATCTCATTACGGTCGCTCATTATACATGTAACTTACGGAGTCTTGTCCACCCCAAGCAACACGTAATGAGATTACCAACCGTCAGTCAAAAATATAGATAACAAGCACATGCAAAAGCTTATGATCCTACTAACTATCCCAAATTCCAATGCTCCTTATCACTCCAAGCCAATGACCAGATGGATCAGGCTGACCTTGCTCTGATACCACATTGAGCGGGGATGTCACGCCCCGACTCTCAAGCCCGCGACATCCCTTGCCAAATCGCCACAAGGTCATAGAGATAGCATTCCAGACCCACTATCGACCAATCACTTAACTACGCATGCAGAAACGTTTTAACTCCCCGACAAAGATTCACATGGGAAAGTGCAGCAGGTAGTCACAACCGTCATTCACAAATAGACAATAATTATAAACACATATACATGACCACATATAAGTCTAGATCTTATTCAGACTAACATATGTACGTAACCCCATACTTCAGGGCGACTAGACAAGACCTCAAAAGGTCACTCGATCAGGTGAGGTTAACTTCCCATCTACTTCAAAAGACTAATCCAATAACCAATCATTGGCGTCCATGAGTATTCATCCGAAGGAACTTGAAGTTGTTATCCCACGACGGGGTGAGAATAAATCTCAGTGAATCAAGCCTAAGCTCAGTTAGGAGACTGATTGACCTAGGACATCCTAATAGAGAAATTACACATCACATCACCACCTATAGCACCCAAGTATAGCCATGACATAATGATCATCCACATGCATACTTAATAGCCTTAAGCCACACGCAATGTAATGCTTGACTCAACTCAACAGTCAATCACTCAATACAGCACCACACCCACGTATACGCATAGGACATCACACAAGTCCATTTATTCACGATGATCGTGCCACCGGCACATGAGAGGATCTATACGAAAAAGGGCATGATTCGACTCTCACAAATAACGCGATCGAGCACCTCAATGCGATCCAGCATTCTACCGACAGAATCGGGCTACGTTCCTTTACTCTCGGCAACGGCTACTACACGCTGTGTATCCAGTGCACCCGTTGCACAGCACACACGGTAGGCATCCCTATATAGGGCGTCGGTCCAACATCCATTGCGACCGGTATCCGACCAGCTCTGCATCCGTACTAGTTAACACCGGATCAAAGTTGTAGTGCTTCTAGCAAGTCGTCTGGTTCCATCAGATTGGTACAGTACGAACTTGCTAGGAATGCATCATCGGTTTCCTCAAATGACCATACAATCCACATCCAGCAATCAACCCATTTCATTATCTTCGGTTAAAGCCGGATGCTCACTTAGGCATGTAAAAGTCTTGGCTAAATATCATTTTTATGCTAAAATATATCTTTTGACTTCGCACACGGTCATATGCAAATGCAGACTAACCACTAGTCACTACAACCACACAAATGGCGATTAACCCCCAATCATTAATCCAACAGCCACAGTTATTCCAGTCAATCAATCAATCCATCCAATGAGGGAATCAATACAAACACGAACAATCAATCCGATTGGGCCACATAAAGGCTTGAATTCATGCAATCATTATTTATTAGTCAAACCAATCGATTTAAATCGTCGATTGCTCACTCGTCTCTAGGCTATCTCTCGCTCGCGATCAAACCACGGCAATCCATTGCCCAATCAATCAATCGATATTTATCTAGCAACAATTAGCCATAGACAATTCAATCAACTCGGCTAACCTAATCGATCAGCCATTTAACCTAATCCCAATTTCTATTTAAACCGGCCTCGATCGTGTACCTAAATTCCACAAAAAATTAAGCGACTAATCCTAGGCGCAATTAGCGCCCTAACCAAGGATTAAGGCCAACTCATAATTAGCTAGCTCGGGCAGTCTCAAAAATGACGACGCGGCATCGACGGTCCTCGGCGACGGCGACGACGGCGACGGCAGCGGTCCTCGGTGAACTTAGGGTTTATTGCGCGGCGACTTAAACCAAAACCTCGGGGACACCACGGGAAGGACCGGCAAGGTCACCGGGACAGGTGGGCGGCGGCAGGAGCTCCTTCGAACGGCGACCGGCGCTGAAAACAGAACCGATCGGTGGCGAAATAGGGTAAACATGGGCTGTTTGGGGAGTTTCTCGACGCCGAGGACCGAGGCGGGGGCTTCCAATGATCGTGGACTTACCTAGGGGCTGAGGACGACCTACAGGACCTGCGACGGGCGGCGGGAGGGCGGCCAAAGGCAGCGAACAACCGCGAGCAGCAGGTCGGGTAGAAAACAGGGGACATCGACAGAATGGGGGAGAGACTTCGGGCCGATTTTCGACCACCACGCGCTGCGGCGAGCTTCGCCGAGCTCAGGGAAGTCGAAGAGGGGTCTTGGGGGTTCGTTGGCGTTGGCGTTGGCGTTGGCGTTGGCGGTGGCGGTGAGCGGCGGCGACGGCCGGTTCGGCGGGATCAATGTAAATCCTGAATCGGGCGAAAATCGGGCACCGGGGCTTCGGGGCCTGCTCGCGATGGCTCCGATGGCCGACGACCGGTGGGGTTGGTTCGGGGAGGTCGAGAGGGGACCGGTGGACATCGGTGGGTCGGTGGTTACCGACGGTGGCATTGCAAACGGCCGGAGGAGGGGTTGGACTTCTTGGGTTATGTGACTGAAAAACAGAGCGTGGGCTCCCGACCATTTTTCGTTGCTTCCGGCGGCTGTTGATGGCGGCGAATGGGTCGGGGGTGACGGCAAGGAAGGACTGGAGGTGGTGGCAGTCGGTGGTGGATGGTGGTCGGCCAAACATTCGACAGGAGTAGAAGAAATGAAGGAGGTGTTGAATTGGGAAGGGAAGAGCAGAGAGAGAGAGAGAGAGAGAACAGATGAGAGACGTGAGAAAGAGAGCACGTGGGCGGCTGAGGGAGAGAAGGTGGGCCCACTTTGAAGACTTTTGGGGCAAATTTGTCCCATATGCAAATATCTAGGGGCAAATTGATAATTTGACGATTCGGGATCTGAAATGAAATTCGGTATACTGAACGAAGAGTAATTTTGGTAATTTCACAAGCTAAGCTTGGTCAGGATTGGACTCGAGTCGCGAGGATTGAAATCCTAATTCACGGTGACTAAGAATTCGAAACCTAATCTAAACCGACTGACGTTTCAGAAATTATCCAATTATCGTCGCTTCAGTCCTTACGTTCCAATATATTTTGTCGATTGAATTTCGATATTAATCCATTTTATTGAATTCAGGCACTTTACCGAAGTTGAGTTTTCCAAGGCGTGACACAGAACCAAGAAGAGAACCCAGAACATTACCTAGCTGATTGCTATAGCAAAAGGTCGTATCTTGATACGTATAAGTTCATGATGCAACCTATTAGAAGTAGCAAATATTGGGAGCCAACCAATCGTGACGCCTCGATACCTTTACCATTAAAGAAGGAAGTAGGAAGGCCAAAGCGAAGACGAATGCTGCAAGGGGGAGATATTTCAAAACAAAGGATGAGCAAGGCTGGTACAAAGATGATGTGCTCGCACTGCCATAAGTTAGGGCACAATAAAAAAGGCTGTCAAGTGAGGAAGCAACTTAGAGGACAAGTGATTGCTAGAGATCCGACAAAAGAACCAATAGAAGGCCACACCGTGTAGCTTCCTCAAGGGCCACCAGAAGAGCAGAATGCGTCGACGGTTCACCAACCGACGAGAAAATATACGGTAAGATGATACATTGTTTGCTTTCTTTGTCTTCCTATAAGGTTTGCAATAGTCTAACCTCATTTGTACCTTTCAGGTGAGAAAAAGAAGGGCGAGAGTTAATCAAACTACCCAACCATCACCACCTCAAGTGTCAACACAAGCTGCTGCACCAGGAATGATGTACAACCACCTCAAGGGCCAATGGAAGAACAAGTTGGACAACTAATTCAAGTGCCAATAACTGAAAGAATAGCCCAGCCACCTCCATCAGCGCACATTGAATCTACCGTTGAGCAAACGATGAGGAAATATCTAGTAAGATGTACATTCTTTGTTTGTATTAGTTTATGGCCCCTAGTGTAACCTTGTAAACACACTTTAGGTGAGAAGAAGACCAACAACAGTCCAGCCACCACCACCACCACCTCCGGAGCCAAAAGAAACTGATGCACAACCACCACTTTCTCGGCGAACAAGAGGGGCTCTTGGAAAGAGGTTGAAGGAATATGGTTATGGCCTATTCACAGATGAGCGCATCGGAATGAAAATTTTGCATGTATGTTTCATATGACTTGTCCATTTAAGGACAATAATGTAAAAAATCCTGAATCATTCCTTCTGTTATTGTATTGTAGCTTGGGAGAAGCTCGGAAATGCTTATTTCCAAAGGTGGGCAAACCTAAGAGTTAACGACTCTACCAAAGAAGAGATTGCAAAAGACGAGGATAACAGCTAGAGCTCTAATGCAGCCACCAAGGAAGAAGCCAGCAAGAGTTCCATGTCAACTAGTGCTTGATACGCCACTTGAGGAACCAGAACCTCCACATGTTAGAAAGAGTGCTCGGATCATGAACCAAGTCAAAAAGCCATCGAAGGGAGCCGTGGGGTTGTTAACATTGACTGATATGAATGTAGGATAGGAGTGCACCTTTAATTTAGTGTTGTTATCTATTGTTGGACACTCGTACCGATTTAGCGTTGTTTTTTTTTGTTGGGAACCCGTACTCCTACTTTTTGTTAATATAAGTGGTTAGCTCAATTGGAGCTTCTTGTTATTGAACTATGCATTTATGTTGTGATTCCACTTCTTATTATGTTGGTTGTTTATGAATGCTGTTGGCGGCAAGTTTATATTTGGTGGTTGTTGACTTGCGACTGTTTATAGTTGGTTGTTGATTGATTGGCTGATATTAATTGTTAGCTCACAGGTTTTGAGTGCACTGAAACCTACTCGTGCAATGGTAATGCACGAGCAAGTTGCTGGTGTAAGCTCACTTTTGTGTACTAGCAAGTTGCTAGTGCACTCTGGTGAAAAATCTGCACCAGCAACTTGCTGGTGTGCTGTGAGGATACAGCTTGCATGAATTGGTTATTGCAAATTTCGATGATGCACTTAAGTGATCGCTTTCAGAATAAGTTGGCACTTAAGTGACCATTTTCAAAAAAAAAAAAATTGACAGTTAAGTGAACACTTTTTAAGCTCGACTAGCACTTGAGTGATTAGAATGTACAACTTATGGCACTTGAGTGATCAGAATGTACAGCTTGTGATACTTATATTATTATAACCGATAACCATTTGCAGTAAAATCATAAAATTAGCTTGCAAACATGTAAAAATAGCTCCAATGCTCACTGCAACAACATGTTTGCAATCTTTAAACAGTTCCAATGCTTATTGCAACAACATGTTTGCAATCTTTAAACAGTTCCAAACAAAAAATGCCAAACAAAAAAAAAACATAAACCCCCCCATATACAGCAGCTGCAGCAGCATCAGCAAAGGGAGGAACGAAACAACTGCAGCAAACTACATATTTTGCAGCAAAGCTTCAACTAAAACTAAGCATACACTGACTACATACATTGTTACTCCAAAAAACTGACCAAAACTAAAGCAAACTCATATTGACAATACATAGTTAACTCAAAAACTGATCAAAACCGAGCATACATTGCATTAACCGTTCATTTCAAACAAAATACTTCTGCAAGCTCCTTTATCCAAAAAAATATCATCCATTACTATATTATACAATACAGATACATATCGAACCCAACTTCACCTACTGAAGACTGACAAGGTTCCTCTGATCACACACATTACACTTACACATTACATAGATTACACAACATAACAAAACGATAATTATGCCTCGATAACGCGACCTTTGTCTTCGCATCGTTGACACTTCCTTCTTCAATTGATTCGCCAGAGATGTTACAGCCTTCAGCCCAGCTTCCCTTGAATCGATATCATCAAATTCGTTCATGAATGTATGTAGAGGTTCATCTCTAATATCACGTCTGTGGCTCGACCCGAGAATTTCTGATTAACCCATTTGAAATATTTGCACTTCGACTCCTCCTTATATCTGCCGCATCCATGAAATCTTCTCCCAGGATTCAAACGAGTCCAAGATGTTCTCGTTGGACTCGATAACCCACAAAACATAAAATTTCACCATTACCTTCAGTTGGCCGAACCGAATTTGAACTGCTACTGAAGCTCCTTCCCTCCATTTCGACCTAGGGCTTTTAATTTTGGGGCGAAATCAAAACGTTGGAAGAAGATTCATTCAGCCGCTCTTTTACTTTTTGCGTTCGTGTTTTAATTTTGGGGATTAGGGTTTATCAGGCGCAATTTCATTTAAAACGATGTCATCTTCCTCTTTACAACGTTGAGTCAGCTTCTGGCGAGCCACGTTGGCCTCTGTTTGAATGTAAATAGTCCACGTCGGCGCCACATACACATTTCGGCGGTCACGCAAGCACTTAGCACTGAAGTGATCGAAGTTACAAAAGCTTAGTACTAAACTGATCAATTTGAAAGTTTTTGGCACTAAACTGATCACCGTACACAACTTATGGCACTCCAGGCATACTTAAGCCCTTATTATTGCATGTAAATCTAAATCTCAAACAATCCAAAATGACTAACATTTGGTCCACAGAAACCATAAAGCTACTTATATTCTTAGAACTTGCAAAGACGCAAAGAACTTGCAAAGAAGGCTAAATGACCGAATGGGTTTCAAAGAACGTCACATAGTAATAGACAGAGATGAACCCCCTTTCAAAACAGAATACAAAGAAGTAGATAGGTTTTTTCAAAACTAGATACACTACAACTTCATGATCTATGCGATTATATGTACCAAGCTCCAGATACACTTCGTCAAGCATCAAGAGACATCAATGTCAAAGGTTGGCTCAATGGTCGTAGTTGGTAACTCTGCATTAAATTTGCAATGAAAATGAGAACTAAGGTATCCATTGAAATATAGGAAGTTATAAATATATCCACCGAAGATCTCCTTTTTTTTTTCCTGTGGTACTTGGAGTACTTGTTTCAGCAATCCAACAAATTGAACATTCAATGGTAATTACTAAAATATCTCAATTCACAAACAAATTTCAACACAACCCTACGGTCATTTTCACCATTACAATTTCAGCAAACAGGCTTCAAACAATGCAACAAGTGTACAATAAAGACAATCTGTACCTATGAGTGTGATATTTGATTATAATTTCAGCAAATAGGCTACCCTTTGATGTAGACTTGAAAAGGATCCAAGAATAGTTTTCGTATTTGCACTTGTGAGTGCGAAATTTATATCAGTGATATAAGTATCATAGCATTTAAGAAGCCAAATTTTCGAAAATTGGCAAGAACTTAAAAAAAAAATCGTACAGAGAGCAAACTCCTGAAAGGGCTCAAGAAATTAGATTCATATCCCCAACTTCATAATCAGTTTTGATTTACCATGATGGCACCATACTCTTTTCAATTGTTTGATTAGTGACAATGGCATACCAAACACTTGTCAACTAAGACATGCAGCTTTAGTGAGTTCTGGACTAATAGTTTGATAAAGAGCTTGTAAAATCATGAGTGATCACTATGTTGGGGCAAGCATCTATGCATCACATACAAAGCAAAAGAGATTACTCAATGTGCAGCTTTTGATCTTCTAATGGGTTTAAAGTTTCAGTCATCTCTTAATCCCTCCGGTCCATATAATCGTCGAGTCTGATGCTAAGAGAACCGGTGATGAGGAATTTTGTCAACGATATTGTTTACGAGAAGAATAGGTACGACTAGACCATAAACAGATACTCGTCGAACCCATAAAATTTTTTCCCCAAAAAACGCATACGCGCCAAGAAATTCCCTAAAAAGAGGTCAAGAGTTGCACTTACCTACGATTCAGGAGAAGGACAGAGCATTTTGATCCAGATCTGTGGGATCCGAAATGCTGTCGAGCTTAAACTCAGGGTTCATCGGGGAATCAAGTCCTCTTCGTCCCTTCGTTGCCGCACGATCCTACTCTGGAATTCCAACAAACTTGAAAGAGGGGGAGAGAATACAAGAAGATGAAGAGACCCTAAAACCCTTTTCTCTCTCAAGCGCCCTCTCTCCTCTAATCTCTCTGACTTGGCATCTCTGTAAGGTCGGGAGATGCCGACCAAGATGCTGGGAAAAGCAAGAGGTCTATTGCAGTTGTCAATTCTCTTCGGGCCATCTTTTTTATTTGGGCCGAGCCTTACACGGAACAGTACCAAGACCCGGCCCAGAAATACACCTAATTTTCAAACTGGGCCGGGCTGAGCTGGGTCGGCGCAGGTTGGATTGACACCGCTACTCCAAACTGAGTCATTTATCCCTTGACTTCTTGGAAGTTTCATCATGAAACTATTGTGATCTTCTCCCACTTTACTCTAGAATCCCCAATGACAGCAGCAGTCCACTAGGCTTGTAATGCTGCACTTTGACTTATCAATACACCAAAAATTTGACCATTCGCTTGGCCATACCAGCCTTCCTATCTGTCCTTTAATAGCCTTACTTCAAACCTTGGTGCCTCCTTAAGCTATTCGGACTAACACTAAAACTACTATGGTGAGTTCCGATTGGCTTCCTGTTTTATCAAAAGCAAGACCTTACGGTCATTATTCCAAGAAATTGCGTGGCCTTGCTATGCTTTCGATGCGCTACTCTGTTAACTAGCCTTCCTTAATTGTCACATCTCGCAATCTTAATCTTATCTTAGGGTATCGCCAACCTCGATAATCTGTGCCTCCAACTGGCGACTGTCCACCCTTGTACTGCCATTACGAACTTTCCTTGTTCATCTTCACCATCCTCATTCCATGCACATGTCTAAGGTTTCATTAATTATAGTCTTCAGGCAGTGTACACTTCACCATGGGCCTCAAGTCATTAGGTTACTAGTCGACTGAACCATAGGGGCCTCAAGTCATTACAAGACTGCCCTTGTCATACTGCTAGGCCTTCTCCGATCAAGGTTCAGAGGTATGACCTAACCTTCGCAATTTCTTTAAGCACGTGTAATGGACGATTTTTCCTTGTCACTCATCACCTATTACCTGCCTTCACATTGATTCTTATCAGTTCGAATCTTCCGACTTCCTGAGGGGCCATTAGATTAAAAAAAAATCAATTCCTTAACCCTCGCTTGCTTCCTTGCAAGTATCGATCGCATCACCACTTAGGTCCAACAATGAAAGTCGAGATCAAAATCATTAGCATATCCCATAATTCTAACTTACACAATCCACCAATACAAGTCGCCTCATTGCAAATTTGTATTGACGAGTTTAGTCAATCAATAACTTTCTTTCACAAAAGCTCTATAACTCGCCGAACTTAAGAAGCTTTGAATGCATGTCGATATCATCGGTCTTGGTCAATCCATGACCATCTCAATCTTAGTCGGACCCACTGATACTCCATCACCAGAAATGACATGTCCTACAAGCCACACGAGTTAACCAAAACTCACACTTATTAAACTTGATAGTCACTTATACCCTACATGGGTCTTCGATCGAATGCTACTTACTGCCATCCAAATTCCTCAAATACGGTAGGATGTCGCTTAGGGATGTCATCACCAATCAATCCAAATACTTTTCTCGAGTACACTATTCATCGAATCTATAAAAAGAAACACGGGCATACATCCGACCAAACGACATCAAGGTAAGCTCATAGAGCCTTTAACGCGTCCTTAATATCATTCTTGACATACTCTCCTTCCTAATCCTCAAATGATGATATCTCATCCATAGATCGGTCCTAGGGGGTACCGAAGCTCTTTGCAGCTGGTCAAAGAATTCATCTAACCTCGGCAGGGGGTACTGGTTCTTCCTTCCCACCTAGCTGAGTTGCCTGCAATCGATGCATAACTTCAATGATCTTCCTTTTTCCTTACGAATACACAGGCACCTCTCATAGCGACAATTAGGGCGGATCAATCCTTTATTCAACACCTTACACTTCTGCACCTTAAGGTTCTTAAGCTCCGATAGAATCATCTTACATGGTACCTTAAATACCAAATTCATTTTAGAGGGCAACTCCACCACAACTACATTGTTTTCCTTTTTGGCTGTAACCTTGTAACTCTCAAAGAAAGACATCCGGAAGTTCATACGTGATTACGATATCTCCCATCCTAGGTCATTTAGCTAGCGGTTCAAATATGGACGTCAAATAGCTTTAACAATCACTTGTCAGTAGACTAGTGGCCTTAGGCGACGGAGCCAAACAAGTCGAGGCTTCTCCTCGATTAACATTAAACTCAAAACTAACCAACCTGACTGGTTAAGACTCAGCGCCTTGTAACAACTTCAAACATGGTTTCAAGGTAATCCGTGTCGATAATAATATCAAGGTTACACATCTTTAGTATGATCACCATATCCTCCTCTTTTGATAGCTTACAATCAACTTATCCTCTAAACGTCCTACATCAGGCACTACCTTAACCTTTAGTGGCGCCGAGATCCTAAAGACAGTTCCCAACGGTTCCAAATTTCACCCAAACACTTTAACAATCTACACTCTCGACAAGTACCATATGGGGTCCTGCCCACCCCAATGTAATACCAATGCGAGCTCAGGCATCCAGCCTCAAAACTTGAGAATGAACACATGCGCACAACTTAATAACTTAAAGGCACAGATAACAATCACCTGCACAACGGTTAAAGTCATACTAACTGTCCCAAATCCCAACGCTTCTTATTACTCCTGGCCAATAACCAGATGGATCAAGCTGACCTTGCTCTGATACCACTTTGGGCCGGGATGTCACGCTCCGACTCTCGAGCCCACGACATCCTTTGTCAAATCGCCATGAGGTCATAGAGATATCGTCCCAGGCACACTATCGACCTATATTCATTTACGCATGCGAAAACAGTTTACTCATTGGCAACAAATAATCAAACATAGATAGAATAGCAAGAGCCAATCACCACAACGGTTCACCAAAAGATAATTATAAACAATCATACATAACAGCAGATGAGTCTTAATCTTACTGAACTACTAACGTACATACACAACCCCATACTTCGGGATAGCTAGACAAGACCTCAAAGGGTTACTCGGTCGGGTAAGGCTAACTTCTCATCTACCTCCACAGATTACTTCAACATCCATTCCTTGGTATCCACGAGCTCCATTAGAAGGGACCTGAAAATGTTATCCCACGAAGGAGTGAGAATAAATCTCAGTAAATCAACCCTAAGCTCGGTTAAGAAACTGATTCACCTAGGGCATCCTAACAGAAGCTTACAGGGTCACACATGTACGTATAACAGCCAATCACAATCACAATATAATAATCATCTACATGTACACTTACCAGCCTTTAGCCACACATAATGCAATGCTTGACTAGACTCCGCAGTCATATCAGTCAATCACTCAGACAATGCATCGCATCCACAAGTATGCACAAGACATCACACAAGTCCATTTATTAACGATGATCGTGCCAACGGCACATGAGAAGATCTACGTGATTGGCGTGATTCGACTCTCACAAATAACGCGATCTAGCACATTAGTGCGATCTAGCGTTCTACCGGCAAGACCGGGCTACGTTCTTTTTCTCTCGGCAACGGCTACTACAAGTGGTGTATCCAGTGCACTCGTTGCACGGCACGGCGGTAGGCATCCCTAAACGAGGCGTCGATCCATCACAAGTTGGGACCAGTATCCGACCAATCATGAATCCATACTAATTAGCACCGGATCAGAATTATCGTGCTTCTGGCAAGTCGTGTGGTTCTATCAGATTGGTACGGCATGAACTTTCCAAGAAAGGAATCATCGTTCCCTCATATGATCTCACGATGCACATCCAGCAATTAACCCAATTCATTATCTTTGGTTAAGGCCGGATGCTCACACATACATGTAAAAGACTAAGTCCAAGGCCATTTTCATGCTAAAGTATGTCTTTTGATTCCACACTCGATCATATGTATATGCAGACTATCATTAGACTCTGCAATCACAGAAGGACGATTAACCCCCCAAATAGATGGCCAACCAATCTGTTGACATTCAATACTCAATCAGGCATTTCAGTGAAGTGATCAAATCAATAAGGCCATAACTCAATCCCGAGCAAGCAAATCCGATTAAGCAAGATCAAGCTCAATTCGTGCAATGCCTTTATAATCGATTCAAATTTATAACGTCGATCGCTCGCCCGTCTCTAACCTGTCGCTCGCTCGCGATCGAACCACAATCAATCAATCGATAATCCTCTAGCAACAAATAGCCATAGACGATTCAATCAATCCAGCTAACTCAATCGGTCGTGGTCATTTAACCTAATCTCCGTTTCTATCTAAACCGACCTTGATCGCATACTTAAATGCCCTAATCGGCTAATTCTAGGTACAATTAGAGTCTTAACAAATGATTAGGATCAATTCACAAGGTGAGTTAGCTCGGGCGATTTCAACGGCAACGGCACGGGCGGCGACGACGAACGACGACGGCACGGGCGGTTCTTGGCCACAAACACGACCAAGCCATGGTTCTAGGGTTTCTCGAGGAGCGCCACTACTCGACACTAGCTAGGATACGTGGCGGAGGCCTGGCAAGGTGCTGATGGCGATGGTAGAGCTTCGGTGACTGGCGAAGGGCTGAAACATAACCGATCAACCAGGGGAAACTGGGGAACTGGGTTGTTCTTGGGTGGTTCTTGGCCTCAAGGGCCGGGATAAGGCCGGCCAAGGCTACGAAACTCACCAAAAAGTCGAGGACGACCATCGGGATCGACGGAGAGCGGCGGAGAGCGGCCAGAGATGGTGGAATAGCGACAGCATAGAACCGGTCCAAAACAGGGAAAAAATGCTGTGAATAGGGGAGGGGTTCCGAGCTGGTTTTCGTGCTTTATCGGCGACGACGATCTTCCGCAAGCTCAGAGAAGCAAAAGGGAGGCTCGAGGAGGTCGTTGGAGGCGAAGGTGAGCGGCGGTGGCGGCGGATCTGGCCAGGTTCAAAGTAAACCTGAATCGGACTCCAAAACATTGTACCGCGGCTCTCAGGGCTGCTCGCGGTAGCTTCGGTGCTCATCGGGCGGTGAAGCTAGGTCAAGACGGTGGTGAGGAGGCCAGAGAGTGGTGGTGTGGTGACGGGAGGCATGGGTGATGCCGTAAATGGCCGGAGGAAGGCTGGGGGTTCTCGAGTCAAGGAAGGGCAGGAGCTTCGAGGGATGTTTTGCGGCCGTCCGACGGCCAATGGTGGCGTCGGAGGGCTCGACGGTGACAGTAGGTGCTGTTGGATGTGGTGGTGCCGGCTGTGGATGGTGGCACACAAAAACGAAAGATGAAGAGCTCGGCTTGGGGGTTGTTCCATGAGCAAGAGAAAAGAGAGCGCATATAGAGGAAGAGAAAGAGTCACGTGTGGGAGAGATAGAGTGATGGCTGATGGGAGGGATGGTGGGGCCCACTAAGAAGACTTTGACCATTTGTCTTATATGCACAAATAATTGAGGGGCAAAACGGTCATTTGATATATCGAAACTGAAATGAAATTTGCGCACAGGATGAAGGGTATTTTCACAGGTTAGGCTCGGGCGCAAGAATTGAAATCCTAATTCACGACAGCTAAGAATTTCGAAACCTAATCTATACCGATTGAAGATTCAGAACTTACCCAATTATTGTCCCTTCAGTCCTTACGATCCAAAATATTTTACAGACTGAATTTCAATATTAATCCATTTTATTGAATTTAGGCACTTCACAAAAGTCGAATTTCCAAGGCGTCACACGCTGACCCCACAACTGTCCTGCCTCGAGCTGCTAGCCGCGTTGCGAGCCCAAGCCAAATCGGCGAGCCTAAAGTCCCTACTCATGAGCTGATCTAACTCGAAACTGTGTCGCGCCCTATCCGAAAATGAGCCAAGCCCGTACACCTTTGTGGGCCTGTATCTGAAACCCTCAAGCTAACCCGACCCTGACTGACCCTCGTAGCAGCCGTGACTTGAACTTGACATGAATCGATTCATGCCGTGTTGGTGAGTTCGTGTCGCCGCGAGCTATTCCAATTGCCGTATCTGAATGGTCATCGCTCGATGCCCGTGAACCCATGCATTGTTGTGGTTGTCGCTGACGCGGTCGATCGTCACCGAACATGAGTTAATTTGAGAGTTAGCCCCTATCTCTCTGTTAGGACGCTAATTACGTTTGAAATTAGCTTAGTTATCTTATTAGGATGTTTAATTAGATAAATTAGGGCCAGTTTAGTTAGGAACTTGGTTTAGGCTAAGTGACCCCAATTAACTAAGTTAGTCTGTTTAGCTAGGAGATTGTGGCTATTTGGGATTAGAATGATTGATGGTATGACCATTATTGCTCGATCGCTAGTGAGCGATAGGCTATGGATGAGTGTACTATTAATGGTCGAATTGAATTGGATAATATCGAATTAACGTTATGAAACGAGCATTAATGAGTATAGTCAGATAGGATATTCATAACTGGATCAATTGGATTTGTTTGATCGATCGTCTATATCGATTGCTTGGTTGAATGCATTGATTGATTGTCAAGTCTCTTAGGTGTTTGTTTGATTGTTTGTCACCTGTTTTTAGATGCAAAATTTGGTAGATAAACCCATGCATTCATATGACCATGTGCGGAATCAAGATGCATGTTTAGCATGAAAATGACCTTGGGTCGAGTCTTTGAGCACGACTTGTATTCCAAAAGAAATCGATGATGTTGTCGAAAAGACTTTGCAAGCAAGCAAAAGGCCAATGGAAGAAGCAACATTTGGAGAAATCTAACAAGCAGTTCATGTAGCAATTGAATAATTATGTCACGGAAGAGAACTCTTTAAGAGTTATCTTAAGCAGAACCGCAATCTTGATAAAGTTAGTGTAAGGCCAGACTTGAAGTTAAAGTGTTCTAGAGACTGTAGTGATCCATCATACTCGGGTCACAAGAATAAGAAGTATTACAAGAAGTTCCCCTTTGCAAATAAAAGGCATGGTAAAGGAAAGTAGAATTCCCTCGACGAAAGAAGCATAATTCTTCCAACAAATCTAGGAAGAAGTTTAAGTCAGATAGATGCTAAATCTTCAACAAGAAAGAGCATTTTGCTAAAAAGTGTCCTCAGACAAAACGCCAGGGTAATTTCATGATTCGGGAGATAGCTCAAAACACATGGATTTTTCTTGATGATGGGGATATTGAATCAGTATTTTCCATCGAAGATGTGCCTTCATCTGAAATCCTTTGTGCTCTCAAAGCCTACTCTTTTGATTCTGATGAATCTCTGGGTGAAATCTTTGCCTTTTTCCAAGATTCCCCCTTAGACTCACTCCATATTCAGTTTTCTGTCTTTCACTCCCTCTATGTTC
Organism: Rhodomyrtus psidioides; assembly: GCA_021437785.1. Lineage (NCBI taxonomy): Eukaryota > Viridiplantae > Streptophyta > Magnoliopsida > Myrtales > Myrtaceae > Rhodomyrtus > Rhodomyrtus psidioides. The sequence continues at coordinate 10,282,807 of JAILYB010000003.1, read as the reverse complement.
TAGTCCAGATATTCACTTCTGAGGATAAAAAGCCCATCCAGGGGATTGCATTCATTGACACTAGAGCTGCTGCTTCTCTTATGGATATTAAGGTTTTACTAGAAAATTTTTGGATGCCTTATACAATATATTTCCATTATGCTTCTGGTGGTACTTTTACTACCAAAGTCCACAGCAAACCAATAACTCTTCAGATTTTTTCTTCAATGCTCAATCACCACAAAAATCTTTGGATGCCATTCCTATGAGAAGGATCTTATCATTGGTTGGGACATTCTTGCCCAATTACCATAACTCAGGATTGTTCCTGATGGTTTGCAATTCAAGGATCATTTCAAAGAGTTTGTTGATATCCAAAGACTCTTTATCACTCAGTTCGAAAATCCTTGATCCCATAACTCAGTCTCTCTTGTCTAGTTGTGCTGATTCTCATTCTCAGTTTTCTTAAACTTGTTTCCATCCACTTTGGAAGAATTCCGACTTCTTTGTTAGACATCCATTCAAGAAAAATGAGGATGTCAATCCTATAAAGGCTAGTCATTCTTGTATGGATCCTGAGCACCTTGTTCTAGGTGCTGAACTTCTTGTCCAAGGCCTCATTGTATCCTCAGATTCTCAATGGGCTTGTGAAGCCTTTTATGTTAATAGAAGAGCATAGCAGAATCATGGTAAACTTAGGCTAATTATCAATTACTAGTCTTTGAACCAATTCCTTCGGCATGACAAGTTTCCATTGCCTCACATAAATTCCCTCTTCTCCAGTCTTGCGCAAGCAAATATATACTCTAAGTTGGACCTGAAAACGAGATTTTGGCAAATAGGAATTCACCCTGAAGACTGTCCAAAAATAGAATTTTGCATTCCTAATTAGCATTTTCAGTGGACAGTTGTCCCATTTGGCCTCAAAATTGCTCATTCCCTTTTCCAAAAGGCTAAGTGCAGAATTTTCTAACCCCTCCTACCAAATACAAAAATTTACATTGATGATATCCTTATTTACAGTGCTAACGAAAAATCTCATTGTAAGCTTCTTTCTCAGTTTGCTGAGATTGTGCAAAATATTGCATCATGCTTTCCTAGAAAAAAGATGATTATTGCCCAGAAGGAGATAGATTTTCTTGGCATGCACTTAAAGGAAGACACTTATTGTTCGGGTCCTCATATTGCTGAAGATTTGCAAAAGTTCTCAGATGAAAATCTTACTATCGGACGGATGCAATCTTTCCTTGGCATTGTGAATTATCTTAGGGACTCTATTTCAAAGATATCAAAAGCTCTTCATCCACTTCAAAGGATGCTAAAGAAGAATGCACCACCATAGGGACCAAAGCAGACAAAAGCAGTAACTTATTTGAAGGAGATATCGCAACACCTTCCTCCTTTGCAAATCCCATCCACAGGGAAAAGGATTCTGCGGACAGATGCCAGTCACAAATATTAGGTAGCCATTTTCTTAGAAGAAATTGATGGTAAGCGACGAATCTGTGCTAGCAAAAGCAAACGCGTCACCCAGGCATAAATGCACTATCATTCAACTTTTAAAGAGATCTTGATAGTCAAATATGGAATCAAGAAGTTTGAATTCTCTCTTATAGGACATCATTTCCTTGTCGAGATGGATATGTCCTCTTTCTCTCAGATGCTTAAATTCAAGCAGAAGCAAATTCTACACCCACAGCTTCTGAGATGGGTAGATCTTTTTTCCAAGTAGTTTTTTGATGCCAAGCATATTGCAGGGAAAAAGAATGTGCTCATAGACTTCCTCTCCATGCCCAAGCAAGCAGTTTCTTCAATCAACATGTATATACGTAAAGATACCTTGCGTAATACATTATGTGTAGTTGATATGAGAGAAGATCGGTAGAATTGTCATAAATATCCCCCAAAAGTTCCAGGTTTGATCCAAGCCAATCTTTTTACTCCAAACTTACTAGTCCATCTTTGGCATTACCATTACCATGTTTTCAAAGATTATGGTGGTCTAATGTTACAGCCAAACGGCCTCAACTTTGACTATCCTTTCATTCATCCACTTCGGTGGTCACTAGACTTTGAGTTTCCTGAAGAACTCAAATGGATGTTTTGGTGTTTGTTCAATCTCTATGTTGTTGCCATTGAATTCCCCATAGATAAGATCATCAGAGTCTTGTCTAAATTGGTCATGGGAGACTTCCAGAACCAGAAGAACCTAATATATATGTTGATTAGATTCTAGCCGACTACGCTTTTAGTGCCAAAATTTATAAAAAAAAAAAGGATCACTTTAGTGCCAAGTTCGATTTACTTTGTCGAAATTTTGGCGTGGCAATTTTTTATTAATGTTTTCGATTGACGTGGCTCACTGGCTGTCCACATGGCATTATTTTTTAAAATTTGAATTTTTTATATTTAACATAATTTAATAAATAAGCTAAAATTTAAAAAAAAACCAAAAAAAATGAAAAAAAAGGCATCGGGGGAGGGTTGCTAGAACCCTCGTCGCCGTTGACCCCCGTCGGCCTCAAGTGAAGGCCTGTAGACCCTCGTCCAGATCTGGGCGAGGGTCGCGCCCCTGACCCAGATCTACCCCCTCTAGTGGCGGCCCCTCGCTGGGCGAGGGTCGTGAGATCTAGGAGAGGGTTTGTAGGCCCTCACCTGAGGCCAGCGGGGGTCGCCGGTCCCTGGCCATGGGTCGGCAACCGCCGCTGGCCATTGCCGGCGATGGTGGGGTGGCAGGGGCGAGGTTCCAGCAACCCTTCCACCCTTTTTTTTCTTATTTTTCAATTTATTTTATTTTATTTTAAATAAAGTTTTTATTTTTAAAAAACTTATATTAATTTTTTATTTTTATTTTTTAATGAATTTTGAAGTCCATGTAGTACCAACAAGGACTTCTTTTTCTTAAAAAAAATATCAATTAAAATTTAAATTTAATTAAAAATGCGACGTGACAATTTTGACCGGAATTTTTTGCCGGAGGCACCAAAGTGATCCTTTTTTTTTGTTATAACTTTTGGCATTAAAGTGATTCAATTAAAACTTTTAGCACTAAAGTGATCTTCTTACACAACTTTTGACACTAAAAGTGCACTTTTGCCAATTCCAGCCTCTTGAAGCATGGCGAGAATTGTTCAAACAGCAGGGACGAATTGAAAGATCTGAACCAGAAAGACACACCACTATGATCTTTCACAATCCTTGGACCTTTATTGGCCCTTTAGGATATGCCAGACCAGATGCTGAACAGCTTGGAACAACCACTTATAAGCCCAAACTTTATGAACATATTGCTCGTGTTCACAAGACGTTGCCTAGGTCAATTATGGCGATACCCCATGAATATCGTGAACTTGAAAGAGTTCTCTACCAAGAAAATCGTACTATTCTACCTTGGATATGGCACATCATGCGACAAGTCTTCTGTGGGATAGGACTTGCATGCACCTAAAGACTCATGAAGCTCTGGAAATATTTTGACAAAATCAGCCAACTCAGTCTCAATGGATACAGACGCACAGGATCCATGGGGAGGACCACTTTCACAAAACCCATATGATTTTTCCTCCAGCTCCAGCCAGAATATTCCGACAGAAATTCCATCTAGCTCTCAACTACCAGAGCATTTTCACAGACTTTATTAGTAGGACACACAAGACCTTGTCACGATGAAAGACATCATATCTGGTGAAAGATATGCTGCAGAACAAGCAGACACACAATATGACCCAGACCTAGAGATAAGATTGTCAAAGCTTGAAGAATAGCAACTTTTGCATGCCCACAAGAGAGAGAGAGAGAGAGAGAGGAGAGAGAGAGAGAGAGAGAGAGATGGCCCAGTCAGGTCAGATTCAGATGACACAAATTATTACCCATCATAATTTGTTGTCACTTTGTCTTTGTCGGCCACATGTCTATTTTCAATGTGTTTTCAATAATTAGCCCTTGGGAGGTCAAAAGTTGATGTCGGTCTGTTGGCCATATGTTTAAAGTATACTGTCATGTAGTGTCAGCAGAATCTAATGTTTGTAACTGGTTGTAACCGGTGTCCAGTTGTTATGAGTCTCTTCGTAGCCTATATAAGGCCTCCTGTATCTCGTAAGAAGGCAGATGAAGCCTCCTCTAAATATCAGTGTGAAGTTTGCTATACCACGAGTTTCTAAAGTTTCTCTTCCTCTTCTCATCCTAGCAGGGTACCTTTACTTTAGAATCATTTCATTACTTTGGTAGTACGATGTGGTTCAGTATGCTCTCCAGTTGCTACTCACTAGAACTTGTTGATTAGAAATTTCTGGCACCTTAAGGGTTGAGCTTCAAGATTGAGCTTGGAAGCAAGTCCCCTAAGTAATTGGATGCATTTATTACATCTTGACTGTTTCTAACTTCTTTTCTAAGTTTTATTAATGAACTTGTTTCCCATTGGTCCGCTTGTTTAAGCTAGTTATCTTAGGTTTCTAGGCTAGCTACTTATCCTTATTTAATTGGTACACTTGCATGGCTAATAATGAACCTTATCTTTTCATTTAATACTTGAAAGTAATATTGATCTTATCCTAGTATTAATTACTTGAAAGTGATATTGATCTTATTCTATCATTAAATGCTTGAAAATAGCATTTCTATTTGTCATTTACCTCTTAACTTTGCATTGACTTATTGAAAAAGACATTTATTCTATTTTGACTTCACATTGACTTATGAAAAATGACGTTTATTCTATCTTGATTTCGATTTGACTTATCGAAAATGACATTATTCTTATCATTTAGAAAATTGACTTACCATTGACTTTATTCTTACTCTTTAGAAAATTGACTTAGACTTGACTTTATTCTTATCCCTTAGTCTTATCCTTTAGAAAATTGGCTTGTCGTTAACTCAATTGACTTAGCATTGACTTCTTTGTTCTGTTTGATTTATAAATAACAATTCAAGAACTGTTTCTACATATTATAATTTCTAATGCAATTTTTTTGAAAAACTTCCCAAATAAGTTCAGCGATAGCTTTTTTGAGAAATTTCGAAATAACTTTCTTGAAAAGTTATGGAATAGACTCTTCTAAAAGTTCCTTTAAGAATATGTCAAGAAGATTTATTTTACTTTCTAATTATTTCTAATGTGGGGAAAATTCGGGATGTCAAATATTGTTTTAACAAAGCATCTAAAGATCAATTCTCTATTAATGGTGAGCAAGGCAATGCACGTAGGAGTGTCTACTAGCTGGAGGTACCTACGTAGAAGGTGAATAAGCCTAAAGTCTGGTCAAGCTTAGAAGTACCTTGAATTGGTGAATAGTGAGGTAGGGTCTTGATTGCCAATATACTTGGAGGGACCAGAAGATGGAAGCTTAAGTGAAGTTCTAGATATTGCATTTGAAGTTTTGAATGTTGTATCTGAAGGTCTCAAACACTGCCGAGAGCTTGGACATTGTTTGAGGAGCTCAAACATTGTGCGAGGAGCTCAGACGTTGTTACGTAGCTCAAGCTCTAAGGAAATATTTCATACGTAACAACCATAATATTATGAGATATTTTCAAGATGATTTAATTGAGATTATATATCATCGCAATGGCTAGCAAATCAAGTTGGATTTGTTCTTGCAGATTATCAATCATGAAAATCAATCAAGGACATGTATTAAGGGAGAGGAAGATGACTCACCTAACAAAAAACTCTATCCATGGAAACCCAAGATCATAATTATACGGGCGATTTGATCTAACAGAAGATTCTTTCCTTTATCAACCTCAACGGCTACGAGATCATTTGTACACAATCTCGTTCAAATGGGAAGTTTGAAGAGTGATCCTTTGGAGGCCTTGCATGGGTAGTTGGAGGTGGAGTATAAAAAGAGACCTCAAGGATGAAGAGCCTAAGACGAGAGAGCATAATCTTAAATTTCAAGATTTACATCCTTCATATATTCTTGATCCAAACACTGTAATACTTATAGGTTTATTCAAGTGAGAGAGTGTTAGATGAGAAATCTAGTGACTTGAGAATCGTGAAAGGTGTTGTAACCTTTGAGTTATTTACTAGTGGAATCCAGCTGATTGGCTGCCACTATGAAAAAGTAGATGTAGGCTTCAATAAAGCTGAACCACTATAAACTTCCTGTGCAAATTCTCTATCTTAAACTCTTTGTTTTTACATTATGATATATATTGCAATGTTTTGGTAGTTGAATTGTTCATAATACTGCATCTGAGGACGCCTTAGATCTTGTTAGCTATCATCTTATGAACTAAGCTCTGAGCTTATTCATTTAAATTTTCACATTGATTTCTAAAGTTATTTGAAATCACATATTCACCCCCCTCTAAGTCATAACGCTAGCACCGACACATATTGCATGAGGAACGTCATATAAAAATCAATGATAAATCAAGCGATACAATAGTAATGACAATCATAATCAAGGGACTTGAACACTTTTACTGTTTTCCAATCCCAACTATACCCCATAGCTCACACATAAGAATTAGGGATGGCAAATCGGTGGGTTGGGTTGGGTTTGGGTGAGTCATAAATGGATCCGACCCAAATTCACGTATTCAACTCATATTGACCTATTTAATTTCAGGACAATTTAGATGACCCATACCAATCTACATCCAACACAAGCCCACCATTTAACCCATATGAAGTGTTCGACCAAAAAAAAAAAAACCCCATATGAAGAACAAAGAAAAAAAGCCAATAGATCTATTTTTTTTTTTAAAAGAAAGCTTTATGGCTGCCACCACGGTACCCCATCCGCCTGGATCCGGATCGTCTACCCTTCCCTTTGAAGGACAGGCGTCTGCCCTTGGGATCCGTGCTGTCCGTTTTTAGACGGACGGCCTAGATTTCCTATTTTTAAGGGACAACTCTTTGGGTTTTTTACTTTTTATTTTTTTAGTAATAATCTAGGCCATCCATTCATAACACGGACGGCTCGGATTTCAAGGGCAGAGCCTACCCTTCTGAGGAAAGGGCAGACGATCCCTTAGACATCCGCCTCTTGCCGCTTGTGAAATCACTTGTTCTTTGCCAATTTGCAATCTAATTCGAATGCAACGTCTATAACAGGAGCCACCGCAGCTATTGTCGGCTGGACCTGCAGATTCCTCGCCGGGAATTCTTTTTCCAAGTCGAATAGGAAGTCCCAATTAAGAAGCACCACGTCCGTTGTCGATTCTGGTGTCGATGAACCTTTTAGACTCTGCCTCTGATCCGAAATCAGGGCATCTACGGACCACTGTTGTGCTGATATCTCAAGCATAATGCCAAAAGGTCTTGCTCATAATCCAAGTTAAGACGTCCTCAAAGAGCAAAACATCATTAGTCTTTAAGACTGCATCTGAACCGAAATTGGGACTATGAAGAGCCTAAACCTCACTGGCTTAGTCGAAGCACGACATATCCAATTGTACTCCATCGTCAGGTGGTCCAAATCCTCATTGCTGGTGATGGAGATTAGCCCATCGAGGTCCTCACTGAGGAGTTCGTACTTGACTTGAAGGCGGTGGCGACACATAGCGACGAGAGCTTGGATATGAAGGAAAACTTGACGCAGCGCTTAGTGATGAGGACCTTGGTCTCGTCACCCATGTAGGCGAGTTGATTGTCATGGGGATGCGGTTGGATCTTGCCGCCATAGCTGCACATGAGGGAGAGATCGATGGCGTCTCTCTCTACGATTTCTAGGTCAGCTTAAACCCATTAAGACCCTATTTATTAAAACTTGAATTGAATAATATATGACCTAAATCATTGAATATGTTTAGCCCATTTTGACACCTCTAATAACAATGTTTAGCCCTCGCGATTCCTCGCGAAATGGTCTCTCGATCTCGTAAAAAGAATTCACGGATACTACTGCAAGATTAATTGACTTGAACACCAAAAGCTCGTATTGAATACATTCATGAAGACCCACTACTTATATTATGACAGTATGATTTTCCTGGCATTTCGAGACCTTTGACTGTAAGATATCTATCGAAGTATTTCAGTTATATCTCGCTCGGATCTGATCAATCGCTAGTTAACTAACCAAAGGGGAAACGCTAACGCCCGATGAGGTACGTGGACCTAGGAAATTCGATTCGAAAACGGCGTTTTGACCATAAGGATCGTCGAGGGGATATTTAGAACCGAGGCCGATCTGAGAACGATTAAGGAATCCATTGCTAGTGTTATACGATTGGGACGCAGGTGATGCCGCTTAACCAACGTATGATTTGCGAAATTTTCCTAAATCGATTTAGGACGATCGCGGCTGTCGGAGCTAGTAATAGACCCTTGTGATTACATGATAACCAAGATTGCCGTAATTTGGATTTTCTTGAGTGTGATGAGAATAACAGAGTCGATATGCGTAACGTCCGCAAAAGCCGCCCGTTAGTTCGAGATAAATTGAAATTACGGACGATGAGAAATCGATCACGATTTGGGATCTCAAAATGAAAAATGGAAATGGGGAATGGTAACAATGAGTTTGGATTGGACGACGCCTAATCGAGGATGAAAATTAGGGGAAAAACGATTTTTCGGACGAAGGGTGTGAAAAGACGATTTTGCCCCTGGGGCGTTGACTTTATGTTATTAATTGGACAAGGGCATTTTTGTCAATTGGATACCCCCAATGTATCAGCCGAAATTTAAGCGGCAAAAGTGGAAGAAACTTCAGATTTTATGGAGAAAATCCAAGTGTCATTAATATATGGTGAGCATTAATTAAGCCATACACCTAAGCAAGCTCTAGAATATTTTTGGGGATGAGAACAAGCCTTTTTCTTCCTCCTCCTTCTTCCATTCACGAACAGCACCAGTAGAACCACCATCTTCTCCATTTTTCTTTCTTCTTCTTCCTCACGTCCAGAACAGCCCCTGCACAATCCGAATTTTTCTCCGACTTTGTCGACGTCTAGCTCTTCAACCGTTGATCTCCAGCTAGCGAGCCATATATCATCTCGAATATCTCCTTGTTGCCGAACTTTTCCAACTGGAAGCACGCCGATTGGCCACCTGAATAGCTCCGGCCGGCCAATCTCCCGATAGTCGACGGAAACTGACTCAACTGGAGGTAGGCTCTGGTTTGAATTTAATTGAACCCCTTGTTGGATGAGTTTTGAGCTAAATTTTTGTGGAGGTCTAGTAGACACATATATTGAGTTTCTGTAAAATGTTGGACGAAATTGAGCGACATCTTCACCTAGAATCATTGTGATGTTTAAAGGACAAAATCTGTCCAATTGCAGACTCGGGGGAATTGGCGCCTATCGAAAGTCATCCGGCGTCGCCTTGAGCCAAAATTTTCGATGAGGCCTCTTGACATGTAGAAATTTGTGTTAGCGAAGGTATTTGTGGAAAAATCGAGGAGTTGAGTTGAGCTTTGGGGTTGATTGGGCAGAATTGAAACCGAACAGGGAGTGCCCTGTTTCGGTTCTGTTTTGGCTGTGTTGTTGAGGGCCGTTCATGTTGGAATTGAGTCTAAATTTTGTCGTTGTGACATACTAGGACGTCTATTGATATGTTATGGAGGATTATGTCTCGTGGTTTGAGGATTAGGCGAAGAAAAATTGACGAATCGCTTGATTTTCACTAGGATCGTTGCTGCCCTATTCTGGAAGTTTGTGAGGCTGAATATTTGAAGTTCTAGGGAAGGGGTTTTGCTGATTTAAGCTTGAGGTAAGAAAGTTCCTAAACCTTGGATAGAACGATTGGACTCGATTGGGTGAATTTGATGGAAATTATGCTAGTTTTGATAAGTTATGATGAAATTATACCATGTGTGATTATGTGCCATGCCGATTGATAAAATTCTTTTGATCACGCGTGACATAGGTTGGTTGTCAATCATGGTTGTTGGAATTAATTGTCTCGCGTGCCTTGAATTATAGCTCGATGCGTGAGCTTGTATTTGTTTACGATGTCTTGATGTGAGATGAATTCTGGCATGCTTGAGGAACGTTATGAGATACCCTGATGCGTGAGACGCGGGGTTGAAAATGGCCAATGTCCTGATGCGTAAGACGCAGGACGAGAATTGATGTGTGTCGACACAGGCCGGAGATAATATTGGAAACCTTATGCGTTTTACGCAGGTTTATCAATGAGTTGGTCTGATGCGTAAGTACGCGGACCTAGCTTGAGGCGTTCCACACGCGGGCTTGAACCAAATGAAAGTCGAAAAGGAAGGAAGGCGTGATTTGGTTTTGTGATGTGAACTTGTCTTAATTGATGGAATATTGTTAAAGATGTCTCGAATTTTGAGCCCACGACAGAAAGAAGAAGAAAAAATCAAAAGGAAAGACGCCGTTGTTGACAGTAAAGATATATATATATATATTTCAATGTTATGTGGACATCAAGAAAAGGGAAGTCTGATGGTACAGTCATGGTCAGCAGGGCATATAAAAACGAAATCAAATATGCGAGAAGGCGTATCCTGAGAAGTTGGTTTTCGGATCTTTTAGAGCAGAGATACGAGAAACGTGATAAAGGTGATTTCCTTTTTAGGGTTATAAAATATTCGGCCAAGGAATTGACCGTATATTACATGGAGGTTTCCTTCTTCTTTTTCTCTCTTCTGATTGTTCACGTAAAGAGTGACATATACTTGTGTGTATATATATCTATTCTGCTCGTTAGACGAATATTATCGTAGCAGGGGGTCTTCGTACGTTTCGGAGGAATAGAGGACGTGAAGATTGTGACTTTGTGAAGCGCCGTTCGTCGAGTGCTTGCTCGCAGGATTTATTCCGTGAAATTACATCAAGTGTTCAAGTGTCAAAGCCGATTAAATCTTGAGGTTAGATTTGTGTTTTAATTCCTTTGCGAGATTGACAGATTGTTTCGCTAGGAATTGGGGGCTAAACACTGTGTGCGTTCTTGGATGTAATTAGGGCTGGGAAACACCAAGCGTGTGTTTGTGTAACTCGAGTGTGATCTATAATCTCCACGTGTCACTCGTTCTATAGTGGAATTCGTTGCTACTCTCCCCGTGGACGTAGGTCTTTATGACCGAACCACGTACATCTGGTGTCCATTTTACTTTGCTCGTTCTGTCTATTTTTCGATAGATCGCTTGTTCCGTGCAACAATTGGTATCAGGGCTAGGCTTGCTTGAGTTGAAGCGAATCGATGGCGACAGGAGAAGCTAAAGTGAAAATTGACAGATTTGAGGGGAAGGACTTTGGTTTTTGGAAGATGCAGATAGAAGACTATTTATATCATATGAAGCTGCACGAGCTCTTGTCTGGGACGAAACCAAAAACGATAAAGCAACCCGATTGGGAATTGCTGGATAGAAGAGCGATGGGTGTTATTCGGCTGACGTTGGCTTGTAACGTCGCATTTAATATTGTTAAGGAGAAGACCACTGCAGGTTTGATGAAAGCCCTGTCAGACATGTACGAGAAGCCTTCTGTGATCAACAAGGTCTATTTGATGCGACGTCTGTTTAACTTGAAGATGAGCGAAGGTACATCAGTTACTAATCATATCAATGAATTCAATGTGATCGTTAGTCAATTGAGTTCAGTTGAGATTGACTTTGAAGATGAGGTATGTGCTTTGATTCTATTATCCTCATTGCCTGATAGTTGGAATACTACTGTTACTGCTGTTAGTAATTCTTCTGGGTCAACTAGTTTCACATTTGATGGGATTCGAGATTTAATTCTGAGTGAGGATATCCGTAGAAGAGAATCTGGCGAATCTGTATCTGCTGCTTTAGTAGGTGAAAGAGGAAGAACTAGTGCTCGTGTTAGCAGAAGTAGTATGAACATGAATAGACGCAGTCAGTCAAGGACTAGCGGTGATCCTTTTGAAACTGTGGCAAGAGAGGGCATCTTAGAAGAAATTGTTTTAAGCTGAAAAATGAAAGGGCTAATGGAATTGGAGTTGAATCTGCGGATGATGTTGCAGCTGTAGCTGAAAATTCTGATGGTGTCGATTGTGTCTTGTCTGTCACTGAGAATTCGTCGTTTGACGGATGGATTATGGATTCTGGTTGTTCTTTTCATGCTATACCAAACAGGAACTGGTTTACTTCTTATCAATGCATAGATAGTAGTAAAGTGCAGTTGGGAAACAACGCTGAATGCGATGTTGTGGGTGTTGGTGATGTTAAAATCAGAATGCATGATGGTATTGTGAGGACTTTGACTGGGGTAAGACATGTTCCGGAATTGAAAAAGAATTTAATTTCCTTGGGTGCCCTAGATTCAACTAGATGCAGATATTCTTCACGAGGTGGAGTCCTGAAGATTGTTCGAGGTGCCCTGGTGATAATGAAGGGAATCAAGCATGGCGGCTTGTATAAACTTCAAGGTGAGACATTGATAAGTTTCGCTCCTGAGACGTCGACATCTGTTCGAGAGTCTAATGGCTACTCGAGGAAGGCCGGGTTGTTTGTGCGGAAGCACAAGTTTGATGCTGTTGTCAGGAATACGCAGTCGAGAGCTTTGATCGGAATTGAGACTGGTAAGTTGATCAAGCATGTGCGAACTGATAGTAGCATGGAGTACTGCTCGAAGCTGGTAAATAAATTCTGCATGAATAAGGGCATAGTGAAACACCGCACTAGTGCTAGTAAACCACAATAGTGTGCAGAATTGATGAGCAGAGAGTTACTAGAGACAGCCCGTGAAAATATCTCTAGTGCTGGTATGGCTGGGAGAATTCCAGCGGATGCGCTTAGTATGGCAAGCTACCTGGTGAATAGGTCCCCATCGACTGCGATTGAATATCGGACTCCCGAAGAAGTGTGGTCAGGTAATGTTGCTGATGATTCTATTTTTAGAATGTTTGTTGCCCGTCTTATTATCAAGTAAGTGATGGTAAGCTCGATGTGAGGGCAAAGTGCATATTCCATGACTATGCACAAGGTGAGTGTGGCGATCAGTTGTGGTGTCCGAGTATAAATTCACCTGTTTGTAGCAGAGAAGTTACCTTTGACGAGTCTCCAGTACTTCTGGCTAGGAGTGATTGTGGCAGTGTTTATATGGATCTAGACGGTGTTCAGCTTAAGGTGGAGTTGCAACCAGAAACTCTTGAGGTAGTAGATACTAGCATGGTAATCGACACAGATGGTGCTTATAACGAGGTGGAGCCTATAGAGCCAACAGTTGCTGTAATTGCTAAAATTGACAAGGTACGTATTCGGTCTCCTGACAGATATGGATGCAATGGTGGTTTTGCTTTATCTATAGTTGAGGAGCTTATGTCTGATAGTCCTTGTGGAGCAGTTAAAAGTGCATGTTCAATTGGTGTTCTGATGAGGTCTATAGTTATGGCGAAGTTCAAGCGCTACTTAGACTTGCATGATGTCTGTGGCGGTTGAGCCCATTGGGGCCTGTTGAGAGAGTAGCGGATGATGTTCGGATTATTAGCGAAGCGATTGTGATATAGCTCAAATGTCGAGCCAAGGTGGAGATTGTTAAAGATGTCTCGAGTTTTGAGCCCACGACAAAAAGAAGAAAAAAAAATCGAAAGGAAAGACGCCGTTGTTGACTATATATATATATATATATATTTCAATGTTATGTGGACATCAAGAAAAGGGAAGTCTGATGGTGCAGTCATGGTCAGCAGGGCATATAAAAACGAAATCAAATATGCGAGAAGGCGTATCCTGAGAAGTTGGTTTTCGGATCTCTTAGAGCAGAGATACGAGAAACGTGATAAAGGTGATTTCCTTTTTAGGGTTATAAAATATTCAGCCAAGGAATTGACCGTATATTACATGGAGGTTTCCTTCTTCTTTTTTTCTCTTCTGATTGTTCACGTAAAGAGTGACATATACGTGTGTGTATATATATCTATTCTGCTCGTTAGACGAATATTATCGCAGCAGGGGGTCTTCGTACGTTTCGGAGGAATAGAGGACGTGAAGATTGTGACTTCGTGAAGCGCCGTTCGTCGAGTGCTTGCTCGTAGGATTTATTCCGTGAAATTACACCAAGTGTTCAAGTGTCAAAGCCGATTAAATCTTGAGGTTAGATTTGTGTTTTAATTCCTTTGCGAGATTGACAGATTGTTTCGCTAGGAATTGGTGGCTAAACACTGTGTGCGTTCTTGGATGTAATTGGGGCTGGGAAACACCAAGCGTGTGCTTGTGTAACTCGAGTGTGATCGGTAATCTCCGTGTATGGCTCATTCTATAGTGGAATTCGTTGCTACTCTCCCCGTGGACGTAGGTCTTTACGACCGAACCACGTACATCTAGTGTCCGTTTTACTTTACTCGTTCTGTCTATTTTTCGATCGATCGCTTGTTTCGCGCAACAGATATGATGCCATGGTTTTATAAATGATGCTTGTGGATATTCTCATAGTTCTTATGGTTGTTACATGCATCACGTTATTGTTATACGTTGAGTTTGTGTTGCATTCATCTGAGTGTACTGTTAATTTAACCTAGTGTTAGGACTTTTCTTACTGAGATGTCGATCTCACCCCGTAGTGGGACCCTATCTTTTTTCCAGACCCTAGGAATTGAAGATGATGCCGATCCGTTTGGGTGAGCCCCAGGAGATGACTAGGTATATTGAAGAGTATCCTGACTATCGTGGTAAAGAATATATTAGACGGACTACAGTAGTGTGGGTGGACGAGCCAGGAACGCCAGATAAACCCCATAGGTTCGAAGCATGGTATCGTAAAGAAGGTGAAGGTATGTCTGAGCAGTTAAGACCCCAGAACGTTTCCAGAGAAGCTGTACCCTCTTGGTGCCACCCGACCCGAGAGGAAATAGAAATCGAGACCTCTACTGTGGGATCGAGGAACATACCTGAAGGAGAACCGGCGGGTGGGGCAAGCATTGAAGTGATCGAGATTTCAGATTCCGAGGACGATATGGAAGAGGATTCCATTGAGGTGTCATCGAAGTCTTTCTCGGACTACGACCCAGCTGAGGACCTGGAGCAAGCTGATGATACTGGTACTACTTAGGACTTTTGTGATCGTCCTACTTTTTGGGAGCGTCTTTTGGTGGAGTTGGTCTAGTGGTGGGACTTAGTGGTTTCCTTTTCGTCTGCCCTTTTGTTGTCCCGACCGGTGCTTTTGAAAGAGAGTTCTTGGTCTCTTATGTACAGACTTATCTTTTGTTGTATAAAGGTTTCTTGTTCCCTGCATCTCATTCTTGGTTGTTTGTATTAGTTGATTTTGTTCGGATGGGTTTTATTTTCCTTATATCTTCCGCTTGTGAGTCTCATTTCATTTGGTCGTATTAGTGAGAGTATCCTGGGACAGATCTTACGGCAGGATAAGGATGTATGTGCTCGTAAGGAAGGCGGGTCGTGGCATCCTAGTTAAAGTGGTATCAGAGTGAGGTCAACTCGATCCAAGTTGATTGTGGATAGGAGTAATAAGGAGGAATGGGATCTGGGGTGATTGGGTAGCAAGACCGTAGGAAGGGTTCGCTAGAGTAAGTTATGTAATGCATGGCATTTGAGTGGCGCATGTCTTTGGAATCATGAAAGTGGCATTATTATGATGAGTGAATACAACCAAGCTTTGAACTGAGCATGTGCATTGATCGTGAATGCTTGCTTTGTGAAGTATTGTGCATTTCATTTGAGCTGGTAGCACAATTCTATATTCTAAATCGTTGTGCTCTTGAAATTGTCTGAGAATGGTTGCTTTGAAGTGGGTGTTGATAGTTGTGTGGCATGGAACCATTAGATGGGAATGATTGATCTAAGTCTTTAATCCCATGGTGGAATTATAGTGGTGCAGGGAGTATAAGGATGAGCGATCGACCTGCGAGACGTAGAAGACCTAGTGTTAGGGCCTCTAGTTCGGGGCCACCTGCGGTAGAGAATCCTGGAATGAGAGATGTGTTGAGGGCCTTGGAATGGATTGGTAATCTGATAGATAGACAGGCTTAGGATAGAGATGCTGCTATAACCCAAGCTGTGGGCACGGCCTTGACTGCAGTGAATGCAACGACGGGTACCAATGCAGAGGGCGGAGGTAGTGGTAGCAGTGGCCAAGGCGCCGGAACTAGTAATGCGCAAGTTAATGCAAATGCTGGCCAAACTGTGGGAATTGGCAATATGCCAGGTAATGTTATTGCACCTCGAGATATATGTCAATTAGTGGAACAGTTTGTGAAGTTGAGGCCACCTCAATTTAATGGAACTGGTGACCCGGAGTTGGCACCCAGATGGATAGAAAGGCTCGAGAAAATTTTTGGAGTCCTGAGATGTACGGGTGAGGAAAAAGTACTCCTGGCGGTGTACCAACTAGATGGTACGGCAAGTGATTGGTGGAAGGCCACTAAAGACGGAGTGTTTCTTGAGGGCGTTGCTTTGAACTGGACTACGTTTTCGGAGGTCTTCAATGATAAGTATTTCTCGGAGACTGCGCGAGAAAGCAAGTTGGTGGAATTCCAGAACTTACGTCAGGGTCATTTGACGGTTGATCAATATGAAGCAGAGTTTGCAAGGTTGTCTATGTACGCACCGCGTTACGTGGAGGATCCACTAGAGAAGATGCGAAGGTTTCCAGATGGGTTACGACCTGAACTTCGCAGCCAGATGGTGGCCATGAATTTGAGAACTTATAAGGAAGTTTATGAATAGGGACAGATGATAGAACGAGACATGAGAGAGAGGTCAATAGCATCAGGATCACGGTTCCCTGTACCTCGAGATAATGGTCAGTTGGGTAAGAGACCGATGATGAGTAGTAGGCATTTTATTCCGCCTGCACGGAAGAACATTGGTAAGCTACAGTATGAGTCCAACCTTAACTGTCGCTTGTGCGGAAGAAGACATGGAAATGGACCTTGTCCGACTAGGACATGCGCATGCTTTAAGTGTGGTCAAATGGGCCATCGGATGAGATGGTGTCCCAACCAAACTCAATTGGCTAGACCTCAAGGACAACGACCACAAGCAGGAGCCCCAGCTGTTGCTCCGCAGAATGAATTGGCGAGACCCCCAGCTCAAGGGCGAGTTTATGCTGTAGCTCGAGGCGAAGCAGAGAATGCGCCCGATGTGGTCACAGGTATGGTTTACTTGTGTGACCAAATTGCTTATGCATTGTTTGATCCTGGCGCTTCGCATTCCTTTGTGTCTGCTCGTTTTGCTGAGATGGTTGAAATGGATTTGAAGCCTTTGAATGTGACTTTGTATGTTACTACTCCGCTAAAGGATAAGGTGATAGTTTCGTTAGGTTGTGCGGATTGCAAGATAGCCATAGATGGTAGAGAGGAAAGGATAGACTTGGCAGTACTGCATATGTTTGATTTTGATGTGATTATTGGGATGGATTGGTTGAATAGACAAAAAGCTGTAGTCGACTATGGTGAAAAGGTAATCCGTTTCTATCCGGATGGTCGTCCTAGCTTTGAGTTTAAGGGAAGTCGTGGGGGAACTTTCATTCCTTTGGTTTCGTCGCTTGAAGCGATAAAGTTGTTGGATGAGGGATGTCGAGCTTACTTGGTTACGGTAGTTGATATGACGGCTGAAGAGCCGAAATTGGAAAATATAACCGTGGTACGTGAATTTCCTGATGTTTTTCCTCATGAACTGCCGGGATTGCCACCCGAGCGTGAGATCGAGTTCGTAATTGAGTTAGCCCCTAGGACAGAGCCAATTTCAAAGGCACCTTATAGAATGGCATTATCGGAGTTGAAAGAGTTAAAGGTGTAGTTGCAGGAATTGCTTGACAAGGGATTCATTAGGCCTAGTGCTTCTCCATGGGGAGCACCAGTATTATTTGTGAGGAAAAAGGATGGATCTTTGCGTCTGTGCATAGATTACAGACAGTTGAACCAGGTTACTGTTAAAAATAAGTATCCGTTGCCGAGGATCGATGACCTGTTCGATCAGTTGCAGGGAGTTTCAATGTTCTCTGAAATAGACTTGAGAACGGGATACCATCAGTTGAAGATTACGGAGGAGGATATTCCGAAAACGGCTTTCAGGACGAGATATGGACACTATGAATTTAGGGTGATGCCTTTTGGTTTGACGAATGCTCCAGCTGCATTCATGGATATGATGCATCGAGTGTTTAAGAAATACCTCGATCGTTTCGTGATAGTGTTTATTGATGACATTCTAATTTACTCGAGGAGTAACGAGGAACACGAAAGGCACTTAAGAATTGTTTTACAGACCTTGAGGGAACACTCGCTTTACGCCAAATTCAGTAAGTGCGAGTTCTGGTTAAACAAAGTGGCATTTCTTGGACATATAATATCTGGAGAAGGGATTTCAGTAGACCCTGCAACGATAGAAGCGGTGATAAATTGGCCTAGACCTACGACGGTCACTGAGGTTCGGAGTTTTCTAGGATTGGCTGGTTATTATAGACATTTCATGGAAAAGTTTTCGTCTATAGCTATGCCATTGACGCAGTTAACTAAGAAGTCTATGAAGTTTGAATGTATGGATAAGTGTGAGAGGAGTTTTCATGAGCTTAAGCATCGTTTGACAACGGCACCAGTTCTCACGATACCTTCTGGACCTGGAGGCTTTAAAATTTATAGCGATGCGTCGTTGAAGGGTTTAGGGTGTGTATTAATGCAGCACGGAAGGGTAGTGGCCTATGCTTCGAGGCAATTGAGACCCCACGAGTTAAATTATCCGACGCACGACTTGGAACTAGTTGCGATTGTTTTCGCCCTGAAAATCTAGAGACACTACTTATGCGGAGAAATGTTCCAAATTTACACGGACCATCAGAGTTTGAAATATCTATTTTCTCAGAAGAAGTTAAATATGAGACAACGTCGATGGATGGAATTACTTAAGGATTACGATTGCGACATCTTGTACCATCATGGGAAGGCAAATAGAGTTGCCGATGCACTCAGTCGGAAGTCCAGTATTCCGCACTTAATGATTAAAGGGTGGTCTGTACTTGAAGGATTGAGGGACTCGGAGTTCAAATTGGAAGTGAGCCAAATGACAAGCTTGATAGCGACGTTGAGAATCGAGCCGTAAATTCAAGAAAGGATAAAAGTTTTACAGACCACGGATCCTGAAATCCAGAAAATCATTAATTTGGATGTGAAGAAGAGGAAAGACGATTTCCAGGTAACTAAGGAAGGAATTTTAAAATTTCGCGGACGTCTTTGTGTGCCTAATGATGCATAGCTTAAAGAAAGAATCTTGTCTGAAGCTCATCGGAGTAATTACAGTATTCATCCAGGCAGTACAAAGATGTACCAGAATTGATGTCAGCACTATTGGTGGAACGGTATGAAAGTGGATGTAGCTAGGCAAGTAGCAAAGTGTTTGACGTGCCAGCAGGTGAAAGCACAACATTGTAAACCCGGTGGATTATTGCAACCTTTGGAGATTCCGGAATGGAAATGGGAGCACGTAATGATGGATTTTATTATGGGATTACCGTGGAGTCAGAAAGGACATGATTCGATTTGGGTAGTCGTAGACAGGCAGACTAAGTCTGCGCACTTCATCCCTGTGAAAAAGGACTTTGCAATGGACAAGTATGCTGAATTGTATATGCGATAGATCGTACGTTTACATGGAGTACCTATCACGATAACGTCGGATCGAGATCCTAAGTTTACGGCGAATTTTTGGAAGAGTCTTCAGGATGCCTTGGGAACTAGATTGCAATTTAGCACAGCGTATCATTCGCAAACCGATGGACAATCAGAAAGGACGATTCAAACGCTCGAGGACATGTTGCGAGCATGCGTTATAGACTTTAAAGGCGGATGGGAGGATCATTTGCACCTAGTGGAATTCGCGTATAATAACAGTTATCAGCAAAGTATTGGAATGGCACCGTTTGAGGCACTTTATAGAAGAGCGGGCAGGACTCCTTTGTGCTGGGACGAGGTAGGAGAAAGAAGTATCACGAGACCAAAATTGGTAGAACAATCTGTTGAAGCGATAAAAGTAATCAGGGATAGGTTGAGAACTGCACAAAGTCGCCAGAAAAGTTATGCCGATAAGCGACGCAAGCCCTTGGAATTTCAAGTTGGCGATCATGTGTTTCTCAAGATATCACCTATGCGAGGCATATCCCGATTCGGAAAGAAAGGAAAGTTGAGTCCGAGATATATAGGCCCATTCAAAATTTTGGAACGAATTGGGACTTTAGCCTATAGACTTGCTTTACAGCCAAGTTTGTCCCAAGTACACAATGTCTTTCATGTGTCGATGCTAAGGAAGTATGAGCTAGATCTGACCCATGTTTTGGATTACGAGACTATAGAATTGGACGACAGAGTATCGTATGTGGAAAGACCTGTTAGGATTGAAGAATATAAGGAGTACGTTTTGAGGAACAAGATGGTATCGCTAGTCAAAGTAGTTTGGGAGCATCATGGAACTGAAGGTGCCACATGGGAAAACGAAGAGGCAATGAGGCGTCAGTACCCCCATTTGTTTGAATAGTAGATTGCAAATAATTTCGAGGACGAAATTTTTGTAAGGGGGGAAGAGTTGTGACAGTCTGATTTCCCTGATATTTCGAGACCTTTAACTGTAAGATATCTATCGAAGTATTTAAGTTATATCTCGCTCGGATCTGATCAATCGCGAGTTAATTAACCAAAGGGGAAAGGCTAACGCGCGACGAGGTACGTGGACCTAGGAAATTCGATTCGAAAACGGCGTTTTGACCATAAGGATTGTCGAGGGGATATTTAGAACCGAGGCCGATCTGAGAACGATTAAGGAATCCATTGATAGTGTTATACGATTGGGACGCGGGTGATGCCGCTTAACCAACGTATGATTTGTGAAATTTTCCTAAATCGATTTAGGACAATCGTGGCCGTCGGAGCTAGTAATAGACCCTTGCGATTACATGACAACCAAGATTGCCGTAATTTGGATTTTCTTAAGTGTGATGAGAATCACAGAGTCGATACGCGTAACGTCCGCAAAAGCCGCCCGTTAGTTCGAGATAAATTGAAATTACGGACGATGAGAAATCGATCATGATTTGGGATCTCGAAATGAAAAATGGAAATGGGGAATGGTAGCAATGAGTTTGGATTGGACGACGCCTATCGAGGATGAAAATTAGCGGAAACACGATTTTTCGGACGAATGGTGTGAAAAGACGATCTTGCCCCTGGGGCGTTGACTTTATGTTATTAATTGGACAAGGGCATTTTTGTCAATTGGATACCCCCAATGTATCAGCCGAAATTTAAGGGTCAAAAGTGGAAGAAACTTAAGATTTTATGGAGAAAATCCAAGTGTCATTAATCTATGGTGAGCATTAATTAAGCCATACACCTAAGCAAGCTCTAGAATATTTTTGGGGATGAGAACAAGCCTTTTTCTTCCTCCTCCTTCTGCCATTCATGAGTAGCACCAGCAGAACCACCATCTTCTCCATTTTTCTTTCTTCTTCTTCCTCACGTCCAGAACAGCCCCTACACGATCAGAATTTTTCGCCGACTTCGTCGACGTCTAGCTCTTCAACCGTTGATCTCCAGCTAGCGAGCCATATATCATCGCGAAGATCTCCCTGTTACCGAACTTTTACAACTGGAAGTACGCAGATTGGCTACCTGAGGAGCTCCGGCCGGCCAATCTCCCGCGAGTCAACGGAAACTGACTCAACTGGAGGTAGGCTCCGGTTTGAATTTAATTGAACCCCTTATTGGACGAGTTTTGAGCTAAATTTTTGTGGAGGTCTAGTAGACACAGTTATTGAGTTGCTGTAAAATTTGGGCGAAATTGAGCGACATCTTGACCTAGAATCATTGTGATGTTTAAAGGACAGAATCTGTCCAATTGTAGACTCGGGGGAATTGGCGCCTTTCGAAAGTCATCCGGCGACGCCTTGAGCCAAAATTTTCAGTGAGGCCTCTTGACATGTATAAATTTGTGTTAGCAAAGGTATTTGTGGAAAAATCGAGGAGTTGAGTTGAGGTTTGGGGCTGATTGGGTAGAATTGAAACCGAACAGGGGAGTGCCTTGTTTCGGTTCTGTTTTTGGCTGTGTTGTTGAGGGCTGTTCATGTTGGAATTGAGTCTAAATTTTATCGTTGTGACATACTAGGACGTCTATTGATATGTTATGGAGGATTATGTCTCGTGGTTTGAGGATTAGGCGAAGAAAAATTGATGAATCGCTTGATTTTCACTAGGATCGTTGCTGCCCTGTTCTGGAAGTTTGTGAGGTTGAATATTTGAAGTGCTAGGGAAGGGGTTTTGCTGATTTAAGCTTGAGGTAAGGAAGTTCCTAAACCTTGGATAGAACGATTGGAGTCGATTGGGTGAATTTGATGGAAATTATGCTAGTTTTGATAAGTTATGATGAAATTATACCATGTGTGATTATGTGCCATGCCGATTGCTAAAATTCTTTTGATCACGCATGACATAGGTTGGTTGTCACTCATGGTTGTTGGAATTAATTGTCTCGCGTGCCTTGTACTATAGCTCGATGCGTGAGCTTGTATTTGTTTACGATGTCTTGATGTGAGAAGAATTCTGACATGCTTGAGGAACGTTATGAGATACCTTGATGCATGAGACGCGGGGTTGAAAATGGCCAATGTCCTGATGCGTGAGATGCGGGACGAGAATTGATGTGTGTCGATACAGGCCAGAGATACTATTGAAAACCTGATGCGTTTTACGCAAGTTTATCAATGAGTTGGTCTGATGTGTAAGTACGCGGACCTAGCTTGAGGCGTTCCACACGCGGGCTTGAACCAAATGAAAGTCGAAAAGGAAGGAAGGCGTGATTTGGTTTTGTGATGTGAACTTGTCTTAATTGGTGGGATATGATGCCATGGTTTTATAAATGATGCTTGTGGATATTCTCATAGTTCTTATGGTTGTTACATGCATCATGTTATTGTTATACGTTGAGTTTGTGTTGCATTCATCTGAGTGTACTGTCAGTCTAACCTTGGGTTAGGACTTTTCTTACTGAGATGTCGATCTCACCCCGTAGTGGGATCCTATCTTTTTCCAGACCCTAGGAATTGAAGATGCTGCCGATCCGTTTGGGTGAACCCCAGGAGATGACTAGGTATATTGAAGAGTATCCTTACTATCGTGGTACATTATATATTAGACGGATTACAGTAGTGTGGGTGGACGAGCCAGGAGTGCCAGATAAACCCCATAGGTTCGAAGCATGGTATCGTAAAGAAGGTGAAGGTATGTCTGAGTAGTTAAGACCCCAGGACGTTTCCAGAGAAGCTGTACCCCCTTAGTGCCACCCGACCCGAGAGGAAATAGAAATAGAGACCTCTACCGTGGGACCGAGAAACATACCTGAGGGAGAATCGGCGGGCGGGGCAAGCATTGAAGTGATCGAGATTTCAGATTCCGAGGACGATATGGAAGAGGATTCCATTGAGGTGTCATCGGAGTCTTTCTCGGATTACGACCCAGCTGAGGACCTGGAGCAAGCTGATGATACTAGTGCTACTTAGGACTTTTGTGATCATCCTACTTTTTGGGAGCGTCTTTTGGTGGAGTTGGTCTAGTGGTGGGACTTAGTGGTTTCCTTTTCGTATGCCCTTTTGTTGTCCCGACCGATGCTTTTGAAAAAGAGTTCTTGGTCTCTTATGTACAGACTTATCTTTTGTTGTATAAAGGTTTCTTGTTCCCCGCATCTCATTCTTGGTTGTTTGTATTAGTTGATTGTGTTCGGATGGGTTTTATTTTCCTTATATCTTCCGCGTGCGAGTCTCATTTCATTTGGCCGTATTAGTGAGAGTATCCTGGGACAGATCTTGCGGCAGGATACGGATGTATGTGCACGTAAGGAAGGCGGGTCGTGACATATATAGACCAGAATTTGATCCACAATAGGAAAACCCCTTCCGAGAAAATCACTCAAACTTGGAGACCTACTTGCATGGAGTTATCATTACGTGGTTACACTCGAGATCTATTCTCAACACAATGTGTCTTTCCTATAATTCCATCATGTTGAAGTTTCTTTTATCAATCTTTTTTTAAGAAAAGCTTAGGTTCCTCAAGGATTAACATCTACAACTCCCCAGTGTAATAGATGGAAGTTGAAGTTTGTGGCCAAGTTAAAAACCCGAAAGATATCTCCAACAAATGCAGAGATAAATTGTATGCATGAATAGGCAAGGCTGTTCGGTCATGTATACAACAGAGACCAACCATAGAAAACTTCAACCCATAAGCTTGTAATCCTTTCTCAATAGTCCTGTTGTCCCACAAGCACTCGTACACACATTTTCACAACGAAATCAATATCAAATACTCCCACCAATATCTAACACCATAAAGAGCGAACAAAAACTAGAAACCAAGGCTGTGCTTGTACACGCAATAGCTACAAATCATAGAACTGAATAATTGCGATACAGAACCCATATAAACAGTCAACTTACACTGTGTTCGGAAGCAATGCAGAAGGAGACGAATGAGAAGACTTCTTGGAAGTGCCAGTTAATGAAGACAGTTCGGTACCGTAAGCGCTCTGTGGTTCACTATTTGTGAACCTGGTGGACGGAACATGTGACGATTCGGGCATCGAAGATGAAGGCACGATGTATGTCGGGATGGGCAACTTTGGTGGGAGAATGGGTGGCGAAGCATCAAAGTTCAAAACTGTTATCGCTTTGCTTATAGGGGGCCGCTCCTTAGGGTCCGGATGAGCGCACCAGAGGCCTACAATCATCAAGCACTCCATTTGTCGCCCATCGAAATTTTCTCTTAACTTCGGATCTGCCGCATCGAATAGCTTCCCAATTCCATAGAGCTCCCTGACCCACTCCACGAGTTGGACTTGGCCTTGTGATGATCTGGGATTGATAGCTCCTCTTCCGCACGCTATTTCTAAGAGGACGACTCCAAAGCTGTAGACATCAGATTCCTTGCTTGCCTGGCCTGTATAGATACATTCAGGGGCCAAATATCCCATGGTCCCTGCAAATATGGTTGTTTGCGATCCTTTGGCATGGTCGACTATCCTAGCCAATCCGAAATCGCCCAATTTAGCCTCGAATTGTGCATCAAGCAGGATATTGCTAGACTTTATATCCCTGTGCACGACGCATTGTTTCAAATCCTCGTGCAAGTATTTCATCCCTAAGGCGATGCCTTGAGCGATATTGTACCTCTTTTCCCATGTCAGCGGCACTTTGTCTTTGAACAAATGAGAGTCTAAGCTACCGTTCGACATGAACTCGTACACAAGGAGGAACTTATTTCTCTCATGACACCAGCCGACGAGCTCCACTAAATTTTTATGCCTGAGATGTCTAATCGTCTTCACTTCAGTGGCGTACTCCTTTACGCCTTGGTTGGAATCTGGAGTGATCTTCTTGATGGCGACATGGGAATTTGCATCAGCGAGGTGGCCTTCATACACTCCTCCGAAACCCCCTTTTCCGAGCAACCGGGTATCGGCAAAGTTGTTAGTCGCGACAGCCAAGACCTGGTAGGAGTACTCCTTGGGTCCCTTCGACTGTTCAAATGCTTCATCAATCCCAGGAACATCTTCTTCTCGACTTTCATCATTTTTACTTCTTTTTAGCTTATAACCATACCAGCCAAATCCTGCAACAAGGATAAGAAACACCAAAGAGCTTAAGCCTAAGATAGCCCCCCTCACCCGGGACTTACTCTTTTTCCCTCGTGTCATACCCCCTATAGGTGGTTTGACAGTAGTCGCGTTGGTTGTACCATTTACATTGTCAAGGATTTGTAGACTAGAGTTGAATTCCCACGAGAAAATGCTATGAGCCTCAAACAATTGCCCCGTTGTTGCCGAGAAACCGAAAACCACCCATTCCGGCAAGTACTCTGTCAGGTTGACTGGCTGATAGTAAAGGCTGGTAGAATTATCACCACCATCTCCAAAAAGAACACTCAAGCTCATCGTACTAGAATCATATGTGACCTGAGCATGGAGTATTTTACCGTAGAGTATGCTGTCCTCCATCCATGAGACGCAAGTGTCATTGACAGAAGCCAGGCTGTTTACGTCGATACCAACATGATCACATGGCGGATCCCACGCATTTGTGGAAGGGTCATAGAAAGTATCAAACTCTACCGCAACAAATGAAGTACTAGAGTTGGTAGCGCTTTGATTCGAACTTGTGAGGCCTAGCAAGCGTCCATCTGAGTGTTCAGGGATCTGCGATCCATTGGGAGCAAGAAAGAAAGCCAATCCATCAGCATGGGAGGAGTTCATACTGGAGTTGATAGCAAAAGTAAATTGGCTGACAAAATTTGCCACATTCCCTGTTGAACTATCCCACAGGTGCATGGGTTGATTATATATTGCTCGGCCAACTAAGTTTGTGTTTCCCTCCGATGGCGCACCTAGAGTGAGTTGGATGATAGAGTTCAGAGCGGAGGCACAGCCCTGATAGGTTATTCTCTGATCGTTCTGTTGAAAGAACGGGAAATTGAAAGAAATGTTGTCGAAGGATTCGGGATTGGCAGATAGAATGCTTAATGAAAGGATAAAGACTGTTTGTGCTAGAGCCTCTATCATCCGACGCATTCTCAGTGAGCCGTGAGCTATCATTGTTCCAAAGATTCAGAGGCTCGTCTGGTTCTTTCACTAGCTTCTGTTCATTGCAGAGAGCACCTGCAGCTGCCGAAGTCTGAAAATTTGAGTCATCCATGAACAGTTGTGCAGAAATACAAAAGATAAATGCACAATCTCAGTGATCGAAGCGCTAGTAGAAAGAAAATGTTTGAGGATTGTCTGCAGACAGACATATCTGAAATCATTCCATGCCCTGAAAAGGAATCGGAAGAAGTATAAATGGATGTCACAACATTTTATAACTGTTGTTGTCCATAACATTAATCTACTCGATAACATAGCAGCTGATAGGTAATTTGACAGCGATGGGAGTGATGGAAGAGGATAAGGTCTACAAGGCCGCTACTCCCAAACACTATACACTGTTAGGTAAGCATTCGCTGGTAAGTAACCGTATGGTCTACAGACCATGTGAACTTATCAGAGGTCCAGATGTCCCTGATCTGCAAGGTCCATGCACCTCCTTAGCTGGAGATTATGCTATCTAAGATCCGATTTGGCAACATATGAGCATGTCTTCCTCAAGCTAGTGTTTGTAAATATCTATGTTTATCCTTCTTTTTATGCAACTTCCCTTTCAGAAAAATGCAGCAAAATAACCAAATTCTTGCTTAGTGCTACCCCACAGCAAAAGAAGAAAGAGACATGTCTATAGCAAGTCAACTAAAATTCTCCTAAGTTAGGATGAAGAACACTATTTTTGAAGATCTTTAATCACTTTTCAGTATTGTTGTTTGTTGTGTTTTTTTTTTCCTTTGTCTAGGTTAGAGTCGTCATACGAAGCCTCTCCCCACTTCGATGGACTCGTCAAGGACGAATTTATCATCTTGTCTCATAGGATCTATTGAAACTATACGTCTCAAAATCCTTCCATCTTTCTTTGCTTCAAAAGTTTCGACTAACTCTGACTTATGCTTCCCCAACAGGTGAACATTTAATCCTTTCTGCCGAAAATCTCAAGCAATATATATTCCTCTTATATTTTCACATGTTAATATGGAGAACTCCACAGGTCCAGAATCTCATCTTCCGATATTTGAACCTGTCCCTGACCCTCTGCGCCTTTTCTAGTGCCGCCATAAAAGCCGGTGCGTAACACCAAGACGAACCGCACAAATGTACAGCAGCAACTGTTAATGGCTACTTGTTAACGCTTCAATTCTACAAAAGGATTCAACTATTGTTCAAAACCCAACACATAAGTTGATAAATCTACATGAAATATGCATTATTTCGCAGAATATCCTTCTGCAAACCAACAAAAGCAGCATAGACGCTAGGCACTCGTGCTGAGAGACAGAAAGAGAACCTGGATCTTGGAATGAAAGTCCAGGTACAGCCAGCCACAAAGACAGTCAGAAGAAGAAGAAACAAGAGACGAATGAAGGTCCGACAGTGAAGAGAATCTGAATTTTATTGGATAAAACGATAAATACAAGTGTGACAAAGAACAGCCCGCCTCCAAGTCTTGGTCGTGCTTCTGGGCTAGCTAGCAACTGGCTTTCACTCCGGCACATGCGCATGCGTGTTGCTTTCCTGCCTACAGCTACTTTCACGTAACGGAACGATTTGGGACCCAATATGACACGACACATCGGCACGTAATTTCTCAAAAAATAAAAAATTTCAACACGTTAAAGTACGTTATATATATATGATAAATTATCGCTTTTTAAATTTCACAAATATATAAATATTGCAAAAAATGATTAAAAATTTGTGGAAAATCATCAGATATGCAAAAAAAATTAAAAATTAAAAAATTAAAAAATTAAAAAATTGAAAAAAGAAGAAGGAGCAATTTATGTTTGATTTTCCAGAAGTCATACACCTGAAACACGCTAACAACTCACATCCCTTCTCGAGGACTCGTCAGAACTCCCCCAAAATTCTTCCTCCACCAAGACCAAGACTCAAGGGTCCTCAACCATGGTTGTGTTAACTCTACCTGTTAACTCTATCTGAGAACTAGGGTTTGAAAAGAATTGATCTTTCTTCCCGGCTCCCAAATATCTTTCTTTCTCCGTCCGAACCGATGCTGTCGTCCCCGCCCCCTCCTCTACAATGTCGTACCTCAACACCTCGTCTCCCCAGCCGAGTGCCGACCCCCCTGCCCATAAGGGCCACAACTCCATCCTCGTCACTGGCCACTCTCCCTCTAACTGTAACCTCGATGGCTCCCTATCCTCAAGCCCGATCTCTTCCCCTCCGACGCCCTCGCCGGTCTCGGCTTGAGCTCTACGAGTGGCCAGCGTTTCTTATTTAAATTGATTTTTGCTGTTCTTTTTCTGAGTTCTGTTTCCCAAATTGCCCGGACACTTGAGTCCGCAAACGAGTCCGGCACCAAGCTTTGTTGACTGCGTGTCGAATGCTCGAACATGTGTTGACCGCATGTCCAACACGCTCACGAGGGCTCAGGAAGCGAGTCCGTGCTACAGTTCTTCCTAATTAAGTTAACGGCGCTGGTGTTGTCACATTTGATAGCAATATTTTATTCATCAACTCCCAATCCCTCAATTATTATTTCATCCACTGAATTTGAGCACTTTAGCTTTCGAGAGCTTCCCTTGTAACGTATAAATTTTTGGGTTAATATTACGAAAAATCTCAAAATAGTACATCTGTGATAAATTTATTGCAAATTATTTGACCACAAAAAATCTCAAACTGGTCCACTTATGATAAATTTACCCCAAATATGTAAATCTGTGATAAATTTACCCTCCATTAATTTTTGTTAAATTTAACCGTCAAATTATTAAGTTAGATGGCACACATCAGTTCATGGATACATCAGTTTAAGGTTTTTACCTTATGTTTGTCACACACACACACACACACACACATATATTTATATATATATCAATTTGAAATTTTTGGTGGTATTAACCGATTTAACGAAGGATAAATTTATCATAGGTATACAAATTTGGCGTTTTTGTGATAAAAAAAATTAGTTTATGGTAAATTTTTCACATGTGCACTGGTTTAGGCTTTTTTATGGTCAAAAAAATAGTTTGGGGTAAATTTGTCACAAGTGTATCAGCTTGGAGTTTTTCATGATCAAATAAATAATTTGTAGTAAATTTATCATAGGTGTACTAATTTGGAGTTTTTCGTGATATTAACCCTAATTTTTTTTCTTTTTGATATTCTAACAATATTTCAAACTTCAACAAGAAAAAAAACACCTTTTATTTTTAGGGTTAATACCATGAAAAACCTCAAACTGGTACACTTGTGACAAATTTACCCCAAATTATTTTTTGACCCCGAAAAATCCCAAACTGGTACACTTGTGACAAATTTACCCCAAACTGGTACACATATGATAAATTT
The DNA here is from genome assembly GCA_021437785.1 of Rhodomyrtus psidioides. Classification (NCBI taxonomy): domain Eukaryota; kingdom Viridiplantae; phylum Streptophyta; class Magnoliopsida; order Myrtales; family Myrtaceae; genus Rhodomyrtus; species Rhodomyrtus psidioides. The sequence goes on along the minus strand of JAILYB010000003.1, from coordinate 10,252,991 downwards.
ATCATCCGTTAGTTTTCATTAAATTTAGCCATCAAATTGCTGAGCTATATGGCACGTGACAGTTCATGGGTATACTAATTTAAATTTTTTACCCTTTCTTTGTCACGGATGTATCAATTTAAAATTTTTCGTAGTATTAATCGAATTTAATGAAGAATAAATTTGTCATAAGTGTATAAGTTTGGAGTTTTTCATGATTAAAAAAATTAGTTTAGGGTAAATTTTTCACAAATATATCATTTTAGGATTTTTGATGGTCAGAAAAATAGTTTGGGGTAAATTTGTCACAAGCGTATCAGTTTGGAGTTTTTCGTGGTCAAAAAAATAATTTAGGGTTAATACTACGAAATACCTCAAACTGGTATACTTGTGATAAATTTACCCCAAATTATTTTTTTAATCACGAAAACCCCAAACTTATACTTGTGACAAATTTACCCCAAACTGGTACACCTGTGATAAATTTATCATCCGTTAGTTTTCGTTAAATTTAACCGTCAAATTGCTAAGTTATATGGCACGTGGCAATTCATGAGTATACCAATTTAAGTTTTTTTCCCTCTGTTTGTCACGGATGCATCAATTTAAAATTTTTCGTGGTATTAATTGAACTTAATGAAGAATAAATTTGTCATAGGTGCATAAGTTTGGAGATTTTCATGATTAAACAAATTAGTTTAGGGTAAATTGTCATAGGTGTATCATTTTAGGATTTTTTATGGTAAAAAAATAGTTTTGAGTAAATTTGTCGCAAGTGTACCAATTTGGGGTTTTTCGTGTTCAAAAAAATAGTTTTTGGTAAATTTGTTACATGTGTACTAATTTGAGGTTTTTCGTGATATTAACACTTATTTTTATTTAAGTCCCAAAAGAACGGGTTAGGTGAAAATATCATACATACATCAATGCCCAGCGTCTGCCAATTATCCCTCGGACTTTTGCATTTGAGGCTTCTTCTTTAGTTTTACTTTGGAGGATGGAAAAATGGGCACACGAGAATGAATAATATATCGCAATCGAATGTGACCACACCAGCGCCATCAACCTAATTAAGAATCAAATTCTTCATTCGCCAACTATGCATATTGAAATTACGCATCATTTTATTTGAGAACATATGCATAATGATGATATTTATATTCAGTTTGTTGATTGAAAGCACAAACTAGCTGACTTATACACAAAATCTTGGAAAATAATTCATTTGAAATATTCGAAACGAGTTGTGTATTATTAACCCCTTTTTCTTAAGTGACTATTAAGACGGGTTATAACACTCAAGGCCAAAAATTGGTGATACTCAAGGCAAAAGCTTCATATCAGACTCAAAGACAAGATGCAAAAACATAATGATGTCCAAACTTGGATATACTCAGTTCATTTGAAATATGAAGTCTGTCATTTAAATTTTTGGCGCCTGAATTCTATTTCTGCAAAGAAATAAGATACGCATCCTAACTTTGCTTATATCGTGTAATTACATTGATTGATTATGTTTTCTATTTATTCCAAAAGAAACTTTCAAAAACTACCATTTGGAGTTATCAATCAATTTCCAAAAAAATTGGATCAATGTTCAAAATTTATTAGATTAACTTCCTTATGACTCCGAACAGTTGCCTATTTCTTGAAAACCTATCCCAATACGGCTATTTTTCACTCACACCCTCGAAGTTTCAAACTTTCTTCATCATCTCTGCTAAAATCGCTCAACGGCTCTTACATCGGCATCCGCTTAGAGAAAAATCGACATTGGAACTCGTCAATCGTCTCACATCTCCAGCATGGGGTCTAGGGCTTAAGGCCCTACTCATTTCGACATCTCTAATTGTCTGATGAAGAAATCGTTGGTATCGCTCCCCCTATGAGCAAGGATGCTGTTGATGCAAAAATACTTGAAGTATATTGTGGATTACTTTCGGATGAAAGCTGCCAATGAGCAAACAATTCTTGAATTCCTGAGACTAAATGATTATAAGGGTGCGTTTGTTTTGGAGAAAGTATTTCCTGTTAACAAAGATTTTATTAATTAAAATAGGAAAGTGAATTCCCCAAAATAAAAAACGTGAAAACACTTTCCCAAATTTGAGTCTCTCACTTTCTTTGAAAACGAGACTGAGGCCGAACCCAAGGACCGATCCCGGGGCTGAGGCCGGCGACCCAGGTCGAAACTGGGGACCAGGGCAGGGGCAAGGGCAGGGGCCATGGCCGTGATCGGGGCCAGGGCCGCGACCATGGCCGGGCCGGGACCGGGGCAGGGGACCAGTGACCTGAGGCCGGGGACCGGGGCCCGGGATCAAGGATCGGGACCGGGGCCCGGGGATCGGGACCGGGGCCCGGGGATCGGGACCGGGACGGAGGCCGAGGCTGGGGCAGGGGCCGGGACCGAGGCCGGGGCAGGGAACCGGGGATCGGGGCCGCAACCAGGGCCGCGCCGGGACCGAGACTGAGACCGAGACTAGGGCCGGGGCCTGGGCCGGAACCGAGGACCCCGGTCGGGACTGAGGCCAGGCTAGGGACCGGGGACAGGGGCTAGGTCGGGGACCAGGGCTGGGCGGGGACCGGGGCCGAGGCTGGGGCCGGGAACAGGGTCGGGGCCTGGCCAGGTCAGTTCACGTCAGCTCTCTCGACCATCTGCCTCTCCTCAGTATCAAAGACAGTCTCTTTGATGAGATTGAAATCGTTTTCCAAATGAGAACCAAATACCGAAAAATATTTTCGGTAACATATTACCAAACAAAAGAAAACAAATCGTTTTCCGAGAAAGTGATTTTCAGGAAACCACTTTCCAGAAAACGAATTCCTGAAAACCACTTTCCTTGAAACAAACACACCCTAAGTCTGAGGCAGAACTTAATGTTGTTTTCTCCAACCCGCTTAGGCTTTTGCAGATCCTGAGAATGTTGATTCTGAGAGCAAAATGAAACATGCATCTTCTCGTGAAGGAAAGGAAAAGATAGGATAGGAGAATCATCTGAACTTGTTTCTACTCCTGTTGAACAGACCCCTGTTTCTGAAAAGATCGCTGATTCTCATCCAGAAAGGAAGAGAGACGACAATGACGATAAAATCTTCAAAGAGTTTATGAGAAAACATGGTGGTTTTACTGCGGTGGGAAGTTATCAAGGAAAGCTGTTCAGATCCAAACAACATTTGGAATATCACAACTTTTGGCTAGAGGAGCTGTGCATATCAGGACAACTGATTTTGCCTTCTTCAATAACTATGGTATTCCCATTCAGCATCTCTTTGCTAACTTGAAATTGAAAAGCTTTTGCACCACTTCTTCCACTGTTTATCCAGCATTGACTGCATGTTTTATTCCAATCCTTCTTTCTTTACTCTAAACACTATTCAGTTTACTGTTTTTGATAATGTCTATACTTTGCATGTGAATCATCTCGCTGAAATTCGGGAAATTTTCCAATTTAATTTTAAAAAATATTTACAAAATCAGGTAAATTTTAAAAGTATTTACAATATTGGGTCTCGCCGGTCATGCCATTGCGCGACGGTCGCACAATGCGCAGACTGTTGCGTGGTGCCCCAATTGTCGTGCTACAGTCTGGGCACTGCGCGACTGTCACGCCCAATCGGGCTTGTGGGCATGCTAACAGTCGCACGCCAGTCATACTGGCGCGCGACTGTCGGCACACAAACAAGACGACATGCCTGATTAAGGGCCTGCAACCTGACCTGCAGGCCTTTTCTCCTCCCTCTCTTCAGCTTCTCTCCTTCCTCAAGCTTTCTCTCCTCCCTCACTTCATCAGATGTCTCACGCCTCACTCTCTCAGTCGCTCTCGCGCTCGTTCTGCCTCCCTCAGAGGTCGTCTCACTACAACCGCCGTATTCACTCGTTCTTTGGGGTTCTTTCACTCATTCAGTTCATTTTCGGAAACCCTCATTCTACGTCGCTCGTTGTTCCTCCTTTAGGTGCTCTCAGTATTAAAAACTCTCAAACATTCGCGTTTAATTTTTTAATATTTAAATTAATTTATAATTTTTTATTTGACAGATAAAAGCAAATAGAACCTTTTTCTTGGTAGTTGGAGGTCCTCATTTGATGCGTACTCTCCCTCGATAATTTTAGATAAATTTTATTGTAGTTGTTTTTCACAGTTTCGTAAGCATAGGCTATCAATAATATGTCCCGAAAAGCGTGGGTCGGGTTTTACCTGGTCCAACGAATATTTTTTAAATAAATTAAAATTTTAAATAATTAAAAAATAGAAAATAGAAAATGGCCATGGACTACTTTTGGTAAATTGGCCTTTGATTTTTAGAAAATGACGATTTTGCCCTCCTCACAAATTATCTCCAAAAATTACGAACAATTCTAAAAATTCTAAAAAAATCTGAAAAATAGAAAATGGCCACAATCAACTGGCAAATGCACTATTTTTGGTAATTTGGCCTCTGATTTTTAAAAAATGACTATTTTTCCCTTTTGACAAATTATTTCCCAAAAATTACGTAAAATTTTGAAAAATTCTAAAAAAAAATCAAAAAATAGAAAATGGCCACAATCAACTGGCCATGGACTATTTTCGGTAATTTGGTCTCCGATTTTAAAAAATGACGATTTTCCCCTACTAGCAAATTATGTCCCAAAAATTACGAAAAAATTCTGAAAAATCCGAAAAATAGAAAATGACCACAATCAACTGGCCATGGAATATTTTTGGTAATTTGCCTCCGATTTTTAAAAAATGACGATTTTGCCCTTCTGGAAAATTATCTCCCAAAAAATGACGATTTTGCCCTTCTGGCAAATTATCATTAGATTTGTAGAGTCGATCTATATTCAAACTCACATCCCACTTAAATATATCATCATAGCTAGTGATCTAGCTTGGATTTCCTTATATAGAAAGTGATGAAGCTACCTTCCTTGAATGAAGAACTTTACTTAGGGAAACTAAGATTTGATTGTATAGACAACCAAATTGACAAATATTCTAATTTTAGCCCTAAACGGCTACTCAATCTTCTTTGTGCAATCTCATCCAAACAGATTAATAGGAGAGTGATACTTTGAAGACTATCCAATGGGTAGATTGAAAGTGGAGGAGTATAAAAGAAAACCAAGGTGCTGAAGAGTAAAGAGTGAGATCAAAAATCATAAATTCCAAAGTGCTAGATAGTTCCATACTTGTTAACTGTGAAATACAATTTGTGATCCTTGAGAGACATTAAGAGGGTGATGGTGTGTGAGACAGTGAAATCTATCAATTCAGTATCATCACTCTATTGTATAATTTCTTATCGATTGATTAGTGAAATACAATCAGTAGGCTATCAGCGTGGAAAAGTGGACGTATGCTTGCTCTAAGCCGAATCATTATAAACTTTTTGTGCAATTTTTTTTTTCTATCACTTAGCTCTTGTTATTACTTTTGATAGAATCTTGCACACTAGTGAATATCATCATACCACTCATAATATTCACACTTTATTCTCAGTTGATTTTGATAATACTCAACTTGGTTTTTTTATTTTCACATTAGTTTATCAATTTTTGTTAAAATCACCTCTTCACCCCCTTTAGGTGATATTCTAGCTTACACCATATGCATTCATGCAGCGTTCCCTTTGATGTGCATGTTGCATGGGTGCATGAGATGGTTATAGAATTTGTGAGTTTAGGCTCCATGTGTCCCATCACTGTCTCTTTGTTTTCCATTCGAATAAATAACAAGAATACAGTCTGTGTAATGTTTTTGTACACATCCATGTGCTTCCACAGGTAACTAACTGCTCATCTCTATTGCAAGAGATCTTATGTATAGAACAATTTGCATAGCCTGTGTATGAGATTAATCCAAGTGCTGCTATGTCAAACTGATGCACTTAGGGACTTTTTATTTTGGGCGTTTTTATAATTTTAGTGTTTTTAGGTATTCTTTATAATTTTAGTGGCGTTTTTGTAATATTGCGTTTCCTAGGTCAATTAGGGTTAGCATCTTATATAAAGATGCTTAGGACTCGTGGAAGAGCAGTTTAGGACAGACATTGATATTTTTTGTTGATTTTGATAAAATCACACTTGAGTGAACGGTGGTTCCTCGTTTATCATTTCGATTCTTTTATTTAGCCTTGCTTTCTATCGCGCTTCGGCATCAATTGGAATGTGTCCAAAGTGTCATCAATAGCAGCAAAATAAGCTGCCTCTTCAAGCCAACCTTGCTGCACTGGAAGAAACTTACCAGAGCAAAAAAGATTTTATAGATGTATTTGTTGCGCAAAAGTTTCTGTTCCAAAGGCAGTGGCAGAAAATTCGTGAGTATGCTCACATGAAGGGCATTAGAATCATGGGAGGCATGCCAATTTATGTTGATTATCATAGTGCAAATGTTTGGGCAAATAAATTTTTTTTACTGAATAGGAAAGGCTTCCCATTGTTGGTTAGTGGTGTTCCGCCTGATGCTTTCAGTGAGACTGGTCAACTGTGGAACAACCCCCTATATGACTGGAAAGCAATGGAAAATGAAGGATTCTCATGGTGGATACGGAGGTTGCGAAGAGCTCAGAGTCTATACAATGAATTCAGGATAGACCATTTTAGAGGATTTGCTGGGTTTTGGGCTATTCCTGCAGAGGCAAAAGTTGCGATGGTTGGGCGATGGAAGGTGGAACCTGGAAAACCGTTGTTTGATGCCATCTCCAAAGCTCTTGGAAAGATTAACATAATAGCAGAAGATTTGGGCGTTATCACAGAGGATGTAGTTAAGCTAAGAAAGTCCATTGGTGCTCCTGGAATGGCTGTGCTACAGTTTGCTTTTGGAGGTGATGTTGACAATCCTCACTTGCCTCACAACCATCAGAGCAACCAAGTTGTGTATACGGAGACTCGTGATAATGACACGATACAGAGCTGGAAGGAGAAGAGGAAGAGTCATTGGAAGTATAGGAAGAGATTGAGGTCATTGAAGAAGACGCAGATTCGAGGACGAATCTTTGTCATAGCAGAGGAGAATGATGCACTTAGGGACGTTTTATTTTGGGCGTTTTTATAATTTTAATGTTTTTAGGTATTCTTTATAATTTTAGTGGCGTTTTTGTTATATTGCGTTTCCTAGGTCAATTAGGGTTAGCATCTTATATAAAGATGCTTAGGGTTCGTGGAAGAGCAGTTTATGACAGACATTGATATTTTTCGTTGATTTTGATAAAATCACACTTGAGTGAACGGTGGTTCCTCGTTTATCATTTTGATTCTTCTGTTTAGCCTTGCTTTCTATCGCGCTTCGGCATCACAAACACATTGTTATTCCCTGAGAATGTGGATGCCTTTTCTTACCACCAATTGCCATTGAAATGGATGGCTACCGGAACCATACACGATAAAGAGACAAGGGACAAATTTGGAAAAGAATCTCAACACAAAATTCGCGGATATTGGAGAATATGATCTTTTTCCCAAAAAGAAATTGAAGCCAACATGAAGGAAATATAATTTTTGCTCATGAAATTTTTAATACTTTGAATAACTACCTAACTTTGAAACTCAAATATATTATAGTGTACTGGCGATTTCATGATTTTGCATATTATAGATGTAATAAAAATTTTCAAATAAGAGCTTCAAGTGTCCTCACTTTCTCAAAAAGGGCCTAAAAAGGATCTTATTTCAAATACGGTCTTAAAGTGGCTAAATCATTCCAAATAGGAGCTTTTGGCTGGTCGGGACCATGTGACTATTTTGGCTGTCGAAAATTGGGTATTGTAGTAAAAAAAATATGCATATAATTTATTTTATCATTATTTATTTATTTTTCTTTTTCTCCTTCCCTCCTTGGCCATTGGTGCCCTTACCCTCACATGGTATGGCCACTCTCTAATCAGATCTAGGGGGGGTCACCCTTGCCAACCTAGGTGAGGGCAGCCCTCACCTGAGTTTAGCGACCTCCGTCGACCCTGCGACAACTGATAGAGGGAAGAGGAAAAAAAAATAAAATTAAAAAGGAAAAGAAATAAAAAGTAAAAGGATGAGGGCACTTCGTCCGGTGAGGTCAGGCCCTTCTTTGAGACTAATAGGATCACTTCATACCATTATTTGAAAAAACAAATATCCACTTTAGGCCCTATTTGGGAAAATGAGTGTATTTCAAGCCCTAATTTGAAAGTTTTCCTGTATATATTGAAAATCAAATTAGTGAGCGACTTTTTTGCCTTTTTTAATGTGATATCAAAGAATTACAAAACAAGTGAATATTTGCAAACTGCATCAAGTCTCTTCTACCATTTATCGAAGGGAAAATTACCCAAAAAAAAAAAATAAGCCCTAAGGCAATGCCAATTCAGTTTTAAACTTTTTAATTTGTTCAATTTAGTCTTAATTATTTTGACAATTTACTAATAGAGTCCTTCTAACTAAAATTGCTGACGGTATTGTGGATGCTAGCTGTTCGATATGTAAAAATCGACGCCGACAAGAATAATTTTTGTAGCCTTTATATTCTTTCAAAAACAAGAAAAATAAAAAAGGAAAAAATTCAGAAAAATTTCTAAAAATTTGTAAACATTGTCCCCATTTGCACACTCCATGGCACATAAATTGGCAATTCATTAAAACATTTAGAACTAAATAGGCCACATTATAAAGTTTAGGATTAAATTGGCATTTGCCCAACAAGTATAGGACTTTTTTGGTACTTATGCTCATTTGTTGAACTTAGACACAATAAACATCTATCTAGTTTAACCACCCACCCGGGTGGCGCTGCTGGTTTGAGCACGCTTCTGCATACGACAGGTTGCGTGTTCGAATCCCAGGGCGTCACTCAAAAATGGTGACTTAACCGGTGCACGATGTGTGGTGGCTAGCACGTGTCGCCCCGAGGATTATTCGGACTCCACCCGGTTGATCCCCCCGGTTTGAGACCCGGTTCGCCAGTTGATCCCGCCGGGTTGAGACCCGGTTCGCCGTGAGCTCGGACACCTCGGTTAAAAAAAAAAAAAAAAACATCTATCTAGTTTATTTACCAAAACAAAACAAAAGAAACATCTATCTAGTTACGTTATTTTGAATTGAAAGTTGGCTAGCATGGTGAAGAAACAAAAAAAAAAAATTAGTGAGGCGAAAAATGTAATTAAAAGAAGTCCATTATACTTTTGATTGTTTAAATACATTTCATTTTTGGCAAGTCTCAAGAAGATCATGATTTTGATTTTCAGGTTAACTTGGATTGTTATGGCTAGCTGAATTCATCAAGGCTTTAAGCCGGGGAAAAGAACATTATAAGTATTAAAAATTGTGTACGGAGATAATTTTGATGCCAATAGTTTCATCTGGATGACTTCAGTGCCAAATTTTCTGAAAAATAATCACTTAAGTACCAACTCTGATATGCTTGGCAGAAAATTCAAATTGGCTTTTTTTTAATAAATATACAAAGCTTACGTGGCTCGCCGAAGACTAGTTAGCAATAAAAAATAAAAAATACAAACTGAATTAGTTTTAAAAAATAAAAAAGCTAAAAGATAAACAAAAAAATAGGGATTGCAGAATGAGGCGGCGAGGCCTTGCACAACCCTCGCTGCCGCGCCCCACCGTCGCCAGCCACCGTTGCCCTACCATCGCCGACAATGGTCAATAAGGGTTGCTGAGCCTTGGCTGGGGGCTCGCCACCCCCGCCGGCCATGCCTAGTTGAGGACAGCCTTGGATGAGGCTCCAAGGCTTTATTTCAGATCTGAAAGTTGACAATCAAATAAAGGCTTTGCTTTTTTCATTTTACTTTAAATAATTTTTAAAAAAAAATCTGTTAATTTTTAGTTTTTTAATCTAACTCTATTTTTTCAATTTTTTTAAGTTTAGAGGTCCAATGTGGGCTTAAATTTTTTTTTAAATACCACTTAATATTAAAAATTCAATTCAAAATGCCATGTATTAATTTTGGCAAGATTTTCTTGCCGGAGGCACCAAGGTGATCGTTTTGTCTCTAACTTGACACTGAAGTGATCCGATGGAAATCCTTGACACCAAAGTGACCTCCGTACACAACTTTTGACACTTATACTGCACTTCTCCCATCTAGATGTGTGTCCAACAACGATAGATGAATGGATAGGGAGATAGACATTGGTGATGGCAACTGATCAAATAAAAGAAAATAAGACTATGTTTACTTTGCGAAAAATGAATAATTTAAATTAATTTCTAAAAATGTTCATCTACACTGCTTATAAAAATGAGTGAACGTAATATATTTTCATTGCCCACAAAAATATTTAGACATAAATTGTTACAGATAATGTTTATATTTTTCATTTATTAGTTGTTTCAAGCGATACAAGCGATATTTTTAGGCAAATATTTTTTAATATTCACTTTCTGTAAAACAAACCAAACCTAAAATGTAAAATACCATCCATTTCTAGAAGGGGGACTTGTCGCATCAAAGGCCATCTCAGCTCCCACAGCTGCCCTCAATTGCTCTCTCTCTCTCCCTCTCCCTCTCAACACAACTACCCTATTCACGGCAATCTTTTGTACATTTAGATGGTTGTCCTTGACCGGCGGAAGAAAAGACTTGGAGAAATGGACCATAGGGACCACGAGAGACGAGTTTAATACTTACTAGAACGTAAGACTTTTCATATGAATAGAAAGCGTGAGGTATTATGCCTAATACTTTTTTTCATGGCATGACGCGAACGCCTTCGAAAGGGATTACCTTCTTTGGAGATGCACGGCAAACATTAGTTTTAGTGCTAGAATTCATCTTAGGTATATCGAGCGCAAGCACTCAAATGTGTATGAACTATAATACTTCACATACGAACTGCTTCAATTTAGTAATCTGAATAAGCCATTGCATAAATACTATCTAGCTTTTTGACATGTGGTCCTTGCAAATATAAAGTTAGATTTCCAAGAATGATTGATTTGGCTTCGAAGAGTAATTCTCCATTCTAAAAAATTGGGACATCCCGTGTCGATTCTTGTGTCGGTTGGTTCACATGACATTGTTTCCTTGTCTTAAGAAAGAAGCATTGGAGAGTTTGACCGTTGTTTCACACACTACAAAAAAACAGCGATTTAGCCACGAGATCATTTTCGTCGCTAATTTGTGACTAAAATAGCGACGACAAGGAAGTTCAAAAATTTTGTGACGATTTTTGTGACGAAAAAATATTTGTAGCTAATTAGCGACGAACAAGAAATTCGTAGCTAATTAGCAACGAAATTAACGAAAAACAATACATTTGTAGCTAAATTAGCGACGAAAAATTAATTTCGTCGCTAAATTGAGATGAACTTAGCGACGAAGAACAATCCGTCGCTAATTTAGTGACGGATATACAATTTCGTCGCTAAATGGCCAGAAATTTTAAAAAAAGAAATAATTTAGCGACGACAATCATTATTCGTTGCTAAATTGGCCACAAACAATGTTATTCGTGACTAAATTTTTTTTTATTTTAATTTTTATTTGGTTTTTGGTCAATTCAGTGACGACTAAGACCGTTTGTTTAGCGACGACAACTAGTGTTTGTCGCTAAATTTTATTTATTACTATTTTTTTTTGTTTTTTGTTAAACTTAGCGACGAACAGTGTTGTTCGCTAATTTAGTGTTTCTTATGTATTTAATTTTTAATTTGTTTTTTTGGAAAATTTAGCGACGAATAGTGTTGTTCGTTGATAATTTGAGGAAAAATAAAATAAAAAGAATTTATTAGCGATGAAATTGTCGTTTCATCGCAAAAATAATTTTTTTAAAAGTATAATTAGCGACAAAAGACTGTGTTCGTCGCTAAATATTATTTTTTATTTAAATTAATTTAGCGACGAAATGTCAATTTTGTCGCTAATTAGTTCTTTTTTTTTAATTTTCTTTTGTCAATTGCTACAAGCTTCGTGAATCTTATGTAATTTTTCTATGGCGACGAAAACAATTGTTCGTCGCTAATTGCTATCCTTAATTTATATTTTTTTCAAGGTTTATTAGGACCCTTTTTTATATTTATTACATATATAAAGTTGTGAACAAACAAAAAATGGAGATCAATTCTTTTGATAAAATATAACTTAGAAAAGAAATCGTCTTTGATGAGATACTAAATATATCAGTGGAGTAAGGATCTATTCGAAAATGATTTACTTTCCATATATAATATTTGATCACCAAAAATATATATTGTAATTGTGTGATCCACGAAAATGAAATCGATCGGTTCTTTCTTCTAATTTTGAAAGATAGATAAGATACTATAAGCGAATAAGAGATGTTCTAAATCAATTAATAAAGATTTCAAAAACATTAGAAGGATCAGTTTTTTAGCAAGGTACGGAATGTATCATAAAATATTCAAATATGATTCTATAAGATCTAGTTTCGTTCAATATTAGTAATGAGGGTTCAATGTATCACACGTTAATCAACCAAAGAAATGTTCAATAATAACTAAAAGAAAGATCGATTATTTGGAATCTTTGCTCTCTTCAAACGGTGAATGATATAAATAAGAAACGCTTATGATACGTCGTTTAGCTTAGCTTATTTATGTTATTTCTTCGATTATATTATTTTATATTAATCTACATTAATTCTTTTTAAAAGAAAATGAAAATAGAGCGAATATTTTTTGAAATTTAAAAATGAATATATTATTAATTAAGTAAAGATTACATTAATATGCATAAATGAAGAGCGATCAATTTATTTATTTTTATTATCCTTGTTCCTGAATTAGAAAGAATTCCTTTTGTTCCTAGATAGCTTCTTTGAAAAGGATTTCTGCTTCTTCAGTGAATGCTTTAAAGAAGATATAATTTCTTGGAATTGAGCTTTATTACTGTTATCCTTATTCTTGAATTAGAAAGCATTCATTCTATACCACATCTTTTGCCTTGTTGGTTGTCGCGTGGATGAAGTACTTCGGTGATCACGGGTTCCATTCTCATCTTGTTTCATCTTATTCATTTTGTTTCGTTGCTAATTTAATGAATTCTTTTGAATTATATAGGATATATATTTCTTGCTAATTTTAAGAAACTTCACATTTTTGTTAAATATGTATTGAATTTTATGTACTCGGTCTGATTCATCACCCAAAAGTAGAGAAAAAAATGAGATTTGGTTCGTGACGCGGAGAGTTGACCGTTGCCCTACCATCGCCGGCAATGGTCAATAAGGGTTGCTGAGCCTTGGCTGGGGGCTCGCCACCCCCGCCGGCCATGCCTAGGTGAGGGCAGCCTTGGATGAGGCTTTGTTTCAGAACTGAAAGTTGACCATCAAATAAAGGCTTTGCTTTTTTCATTTTATTTTAAATAATTTTTTAAAACAAATCTGTTAATTTTTATTTTTTTAATCTAACTCTATTTTTTCAATTTTTTTTAAGTTTAGAAGTCCAATGTGGGCTTATTTTTTTTAAATACCACTTAATATTAAAAATTCAATTCAAAATGCAATGTATTAATTTTGGCAAGATTTTCTTGCCGGAGGCACGAAGGTGATCGTTTTGTCTCTAACTTGACACTGAAGTGATCCGATGGAAATCCTTAACACCAAAGTGACCTCCGTACACAACTTTTGACACTTATACTGCACTTCTCCCATCTAGATGTGTGTCCAACAACGATAGATGAATGGATAGGGAGATAGACATTGGTGATGGCAACTGATCAAATAAAAGAAAATAAGACTATGTTTACTTTGCGAAAAATGAATAATTTAAATTAATTTCTAAAAATGTTCATCTACACTGCTTATAAAAATGAGTGAACGTAATATATTTTCATTGCCCACAAAAATATTTAGACATAAATTGCTACAGATAATGTTTATATTTTTCATTTATTAGTTGTTTCAAGCGATACAAGCGATATTTTTAGGCAAATATTTTTTAATATTCACTTTCTGTAAAACAAACCAAACCTAAAATGTAAAATACCATCCATTTCTAGAAGGGGGACTTGTCGCATCAAAGGCCATCTCAGCTCCCACAGCTGCCCTCAATTGCTCTCTCTCTCTCCCTCTCAACACAACTACCCTATTCACGGCAATCTTTTGTACATTTAGATGGTTGTCCTTGACCGGCGGAAGAAAAGACTTGGAGAAATGGACCATAGGGACCACGAGAGACGAGTTTAATACTTACTAGAACGTAAGACTTTTCATATGAATAGAAAGCGTGAGGTATTATGCCTAATACTTTTTTTCATGGCATGACGCGAACGCCTTCGAAAGGGATTACCTTCTTTGGAGATGCACGGCAAACATTAGTTTTAGTGCTAGAATTCATCTTAGGTATATCGAGCGCAAGCACTCAAATGTGTATGAACTATAATACTTCACATACGAACTGCTTCAATTTAGTAATCTGAATAAGCCATTGCATAAATACTATCTAGCTTTTTGACATGTGGTCCTTGCAAATATAAAGTTAGATTTCCAAGAATGATTGATTTGGCTTCGAAGAGTAATTCTCCATTCTAAAAAATTGGGACATCCCGTGTCGATTCTTGTGTCGGTTGGTTCACATGACATTGTTTCCTTGTCTTAAGAAAGAAGCATTGGAGAGTGTGACCGTTGTTTAACACATTACAAAAAAACAGCGATTTAGCCACGAGCATTTAACCACGAGATCATTTTCGTCGCTAATTTGTGACTAAAATAGCGACGACAAAGAAGTTCGTCGCTATTCGCGAGGAAAATAGTGACAAAAAAATTCCTCACAAATTTTGTGACGATTTTTGTGACGAAAAAATATTTGTAGCTAATTAGCGACGAAATTAGCGATGAACAAGAAATTCGTAGCTAATTAGCAACGAAATTAACGACAAACAAGACATTTGTAGCTAAATTAGCGACGAAAAATTAATTTCGTCGTTGAATTGAGATAAACTTAGCGACGAAGAACAATCCGTCGCTAATTTAGTGACGGATATACAATTTCATCGCTAAATGACCAGAAATTTTAAAAAAAGAAATAATTTAGCGACGAGAATCATTATTCGTCGCTAAATTGTCCACAAACAATGTTATTCGTGACTAATTTTTTTTTAAATTTTTATTTGGTTTTTGGTCAATTCAGCGACGACTAAGACCGTTTGTTTAGCGACGACAATTAGTGTTTGTCGCTAAATTTTATTTATTAATTTTTTTTTGGTTTTTTGCTCAACTTAGCGACGAACAGTGTTGTTCGATAATTTAGTGTTTCTTTTGTATTTAATTTTTAATTTGTTTTTTTGGCAAATTTAGTGACGAATAGTGTTGTTCGTTGATAATTTGAGGAAAAATAAAATAAAAAGAATTGATTAGCGATGAAATTGTCGTTTCATCGCAAAAATAATTTTTTTTAAAAGTATAATTAGCGACGAAAGACTTTGTTCGTCGCTAAATATTATTTTTTATTTAAATTAATTTAGCGACGAAATGTCAATTTTGTCGCTAATTAGTTCTTTTTTTTTTAATTTTCTTTTATCAATTGCTACAAGATTTGTGAATCTTATGTAATTTTTCTGTGGCGACGAAAACAATTGTTCGTCGCTAATTGCTATCCTTAATTTATATTTTTTTCAAGGTTTATGCGGACCCTTTTTTATATTTATTACATATATAAAGTTGTGAACAAACAAAAAATGGAGATCAATTCTTTTGATAATATATAACTTAGAAAAGAAATCGTCTTTGATGAGATACTAAATAGATCAGTAGAGTAAGGATCTATTCGAAAATGATTTACTTTGCATATATAATATTTGATCACCAAAAATATATATTGTAATTGTGTGATCCACGAAAATGAAATCGATCGGTTCTTTCTTCTAATTTTGAAAGATAGATAAGATACTATAAGCGAATAAGAGATGTTCTAAATCAATTAATAAAGATTTCAAAAACATTAGAAGGATCAGTTTTTTAGCAAGGTACGGAATGTATCATAAAATATTCAAATGTGATTCTATAAGATCTAGTTTCGTTCAATATTAGTAATGAGGGTTTAATATATCACACGTTAATCAACCAAAGAAATGTTCAATAATAACTAAAAGTAAGATCGATTATTTGGAATCTTTGCTCTCTTCAAACGGTGAATGATATAAATAAGAAACGCTTATGATACGTCGTTTAGCTTAGCTTATTTATGTTATTTCTTCGATTATATTATTTTATATTAATCTACATTAATTCTTTTTAAAAGAAAATGAAAATAGAGCGAATATTTTTTTGAAATTTAAAAATGAATATATTATTAATTAAGTAAAGATTACATTAATATGCATAAATGAAGAGCGATCAATTTATTTATTTTTATTATCCTTGTTCCTGAATTAGAAAGAATTCCTTTTGTTCCTAGATAGCTTCTTTGAAAAGGGTTTCTGCTTCTTCAATGAATGCTTTAAAGAAGATATAATTTCTTGGAATTGAGGTTTATTACTCTTATCCTTATTCTTTAATTAGAAAGCATTCATTCTATTTCATTATTTATGTGTAATCATTATTACACATTATACCACATCTTTTGCCTTGTTGGTTGTCGCGTGGATGAAGTACTTCGGTGATCACGGGTTCCATTCCCATCTTGTTTCATCTTATTCATTTTGTTTCGTTGCTAATTTAATGAATTCTTTTGAATTTTATAGGATATATATTTCTTGCTAATTTTAAAAAGCTTCACATTTTTGTTAAATATGTATTGAATTTTATGCACTCGGTCTGATTCATCACCCAAAAGTAGTGAAAAAATGAGATTTGGTTCGTGACGCGGATTGTTGGGCCGGGGGCAAACTGAGATTTGATGTATCTAATTAATTTAGCGAATTATTTATTTTTATTTTTTATTTTTTTTAGTGACGAACATCTCTTTTCGTCTCTAAATTACCGACGACATTCGAAGGACGTCGCTAATTTTCAATTTCGAGCGGCCCGGGAAAAAAAGCGCCTTTTTTTTAGTAGTGAAATTGAAAATTAGCGACGAGATTCGAAGGTTGTCGCTGGTTTCACCTTCGAATCTCGTCGCTGGTTTAGCGACGACCTTCGAAGGTCGTCGCTAAACCAGCGACAACCTTCGACGATTTAGCGACGACCTTTGAAGGTCGTCGCTGGTTTAGTGACGACCTTCGAAGGTCGTCGCTAATTTTCAATTTCGCAGAGTCAAAAAAATGTCGCTTTTTTTCCCGGGCCGCTCGTCTATAAATTAGCTTCCCCAGCCGCTCTCGTCATTCCACTTGCCACTCCCTCCCTTTTCTCTCCCTTCGCCTCGACACCAAACTCCGTCGTCCACCTTCAGCAAAATCGTCGAGGAGCGAGCTCGGAGGGAAGGAAGCTCACTCCGGCGATCAACTTGACGTCCTTGGTCGCTCTCGTTACCGTGAGCAGCTCAGAGGGAATGAAGCTCACTCCGGCGATCGACCCGAACCCCTCCCTCTCCGGTCGACGGCGGAGCCGGTGATTTCACCGCCCTAGAATGCCGTCCTACGTCTTCGTTGTCGGCTTTTGGCTGAACTTTCATGTGTCTATGTATTTGGAATTGTAGCCATCGTTGGAAATGCTTTTGCTTTCATTTTCCTCGCAATCTTCGTTGCCATCTTTTTCTTGGACAATTTCCCAGAACTTCCTCCGACGAAAAAAAAAATTAAAAATTAGCAACGAACGAAGTGGTACGCCGCCAAAATTGGCGATGAACAACAGTGTGCGTCGCCAAATTTTGGCAACGTACACAGTGGTTCGTCGCCAAAATTGGCGACGAACCACTGTGTACGTCGCCAAAATTTTGGCGACGATTGGCTTTGTTCGTCGCCAAAATTTGGCGACGATTGGCTTTGTTCGTCGCCATCGTCGCCAAAATTTGGTGACGATTGGCTTTGTTCGTCGCCAATTTTGGCGACGATTGGCTTTGTTCGTCGCCAATTTTGGCGACGAACCACAGTGTACGTCGCCAAGTACCACTTCGTTCGTCGCTAATTTTGGCGACGACCTTCGAATTTTTCGTCGCTAAATTTAGCGACGCCGAATTAGCTAACGAATTTTTTCTCGGCGCAAATTCGTCGCCAAATCAATTTAGCTACGAATTTTTGCGAAATTCTCGTCGCTAATGTCGTGGCTAATTGCGTGTTTTTTTGTAGTGACATTTTATGTCCATAGAGACGAAGACCGAACATTCCATCAAACGACTAATGTACGTGGATGACCCTTACGTAAAGATTGACAAGTCCATGGAACTTCCGCTCGCTCGAATTAAATTGTAGGGCCTAAAGCCGAGACGAAGACCGTGGAACTTCCGCTCGCTCGAATTAAATTGTAGGGCCTAAAGCCGAGACGAAGACCGAACATTCCATCAAACGACTAATGTACGTGGATGACCCTTACGTAAAGATTGACAAGTCCATGGAACTTCTGCTCGCCCGAATTAAATTGTAGGGCCTAAAGCCGAGCTAGACCGGGTCGTTTCATGCCGATTCAAACTTAGCCCTGAATTTTTTTTATTTCTTTATATAAGTGGAAATAGACCAATTATTATATTCGGACTGAAATTGATTGAACTTTTTTTTCTAACAAGGCCCATGAAAAAAGACACGCCAAGTGAGGTTAAATTCTGATCTTTGGTATGGATCGTAATATCCAATTGTGTTTTACCGCGAAAATCTAATGGACCTACTAGAATTGACCAGCCCTGATTCTTCATTTGGCAAAATTTTACTTGTTAGGCTCGAGGTATCTAACCCAGCGATAGAGTATCACCTTGACGTGGTGGTCTCCTTTTAGGTCCTATCCGAAAGAGAATATATTATATAATTTGTGAATTAATTTTCTAAAAAAATGTATTTTTTTAGATTATTGGTGAAATTCACCTATATGTTAATCTTGATTAGGTTGAATAAGTTGGGTGGGCTGTGCTTAGAATTGTAGGCCCCTGTTTAGGATTCATGGTCCAGCTCGAAATACCTTCGGATCCTTATGATGCAGGCTGGACTTGGGGGTCGGGCTTACTCTAAGGAAAAAAAAAATCAAATTTATAAAAAAATTGTGAAAATTGTTCACGTTAGCACTAGCTATGACACATAGGATCATTGACCTCCACATCGTAGTTTAAGGTCAAAGTTGGCCGAAATGAGTAAATTGACAAATAGTAAAAAACTTTATGATTCAATTGGCACAATTAAAATATATATGATTGAATTGCCATAAGTTGAATAAGCTTAGGACTTTTTTGGTAACTTTTCACTTAGTTATGTTCTCTCACATGACTAGGTGGCACCTATGAAGAAGAGTAAAAACTTCCAGCAAATTTGGGAAAATAACAATATATCCCCTAGATTTCTATATTATCACAAATTGCCTCCTGGTTTTAGAAAATTTCCAATTTACCCCATGATCTTCTAAAATCGTTGCAAAGTACCCAATATATTGATTTCAAATTAAAAAATTAATTTAAAATAAGAAGAAACTGAAACTTAAATGAAAAATGATACATATATTTCTCTTGATAAGAAATTACGCAAATCATTTTCCTGTAAACCCTTACTCTACTTTACATAGTATCTCACATCCCAAATCTAGATTGTCGAATTTGATCAGATCTAGGTGGAACTCGTATAAGACCTACTATTTGCTATGACTCAGATTCAATTTATTATTTATCATTTTCCTGTAAACGTAAATAATGTGTTTTTTATGCTTAGATTAGTTAAAGGAAAAGTGGACAATAACTTAATTGAGACAATTCAGGTTATTGGATTGATTGATATCTTGCTTTCAATTTGGAGATCAAACTGTTTTATGCTCTTTGATATTTTCATGCATTGAAAAGTGAATCTTTTTTATTGCATGATACTCTTTCCTTAAATGGTCTTTAAAGATGAGTTGAGAAATAATCTTTAGCCATCTCAATTTGATATATAACATGTTTTATCATTTACATTGTTTGCTAAAGATGCCTTTTTGGAGTAAATATCTTTTAAAATCGTGTGATGCATTTTCGTAGATCTTGAGATGAAAAGAGAATGATTAACCGGACTGAACAAGCAAGGATAGCCCTTAATTCGGTTCAAGACGCTATGCAGCTTGATCCCACCAATTAGGCGCTGGTGGATAGTGAAATGGAACACCTTCAGGCCTTCTCTACTTAAGACTCCAAGAGGAGTCTTTCTACAAACAAAAATCAAGAATCAGATGGCTCAAGAAAGGGGATATGAATACTAGATTTTTTCATCACTTCGTCAACAAGAGGAGACTTCACAATCGCATCCTCTCGGTGTTGGATTCGGGTGGGAACCTTTTGATCGAACCTACTCAAGTTCGGGACCATATAGTCGGCCACTTTGAGGAGTTGCTCAACGGTGATCCTACATCTACTCGGCCTGGAATCCCTGAGATATGTGGATATCTTTCTCGCACTTCAGATGACGAGCAAGTGGAGGCATTATCCCGGACTGTCACGGAGGAGGAAATTCGAACCACTATCTTCTCTTTAGCTAAAGGTGAAGCTCCTGGACCTAATGGCGTTAGTGTTGAATTCTTTATCTCGTCGTGGGAAGTCGTTGGACCATCAATTATTATGGCAATCCAAGACTTCTTCACAAATGGTAGCCTCCTAAAAGAGACGAACGCTACCATCTTATCACTTGTGCTGAAGACTCCTAACGCCATGGCTATGGGTGACTTCCGACCTATTGCATGTTGTAATACGATTTACAAATGCATCACTAAGATACTTGCCAACTGAGTAGCATCTATATTGCCATACATCGTTTCCCCTTCTCAAACTGCTTTTGTTAGAGGTAGGCGGATTAGTGACAATATAATGCTTGCTCAAGAGTTATTTGCGGACTTTCATCATGAGCCATATCTTCCCAAATGTGCTATTAAGGTTGACTTTCGCAAAGCTTATGACACGGTGGATTGGGGGTTCCTTAAGGCGACATTGAAGGCTTTTCGATTCCTAGATTTCATTGTTAAACTTATCATGGAATGTGTCCCCACTCCTAAGTTCTCTGTGGCAATTAATGGAGAACTATATGATTTCTTCTCGAGTACTAGAGGCATCCGACATGGCGATCCGTTATCTCCACATCTCTTCACTTTGGTTATGGAAGTTTTTTCTGCCATCCTACACTCCAAGAATGCTTTACCGGCCTTCAAATTTTTCTGAAGATGTAAACATAGCCGAGTTTCACACTTTTTCTTGCTGATGATGTACTTCTATTTGCCGAAGGAAACTTGGGCAACATTTGCCTATTAAAGGAGGCTCTAGACCTTTTTTCTAATTGGTCCGGCCTATCGCCGAATCTTAGTAAGAGTGAACTTTTTCTCTCGGGTGGTTCAACTTTCCTACAAGATCAAATTCGATGGTGTCTATATTTGCAAGAAGGTACTCTTCTTTTTCGATATTTAGGAGTACCTGTTATTTCCTCCAGAATCTGCAAGGTTGATTGTGATGCCCTAGTAAATGCCATTACTGCTAGAGCCCGGTCTTGGACCCAGAGATTTCTATCTTATGCTGGACGGTTGTAGCTCTTGAAATCGGTTTTACCTTCTATACACGTATAATGGGCTACTGTTTTCACTCTTCCAGAGTCTGTTATCAATAGGATTAAACAAATCCTTAGACAGTTCCTTTGAAAAGGCCCCGACTTAGGTGTTGGGGGGGCTAAAGTCTCCTGGTCAGACATATGCTTACCTAAGGATGAAGGAGGCCTAGGGATTCACAGACTAGTAGATTGCAATAAGGCGATGACCTTGAAGCATATCTGGATTCTCTTCACAGACAAAGAGTCACTTTGGTGCAAGTGAATTCACTCGACCTTCCTCAAGAACAAAAACTTCTGGGTAGTCAGCAGACCTACTATATGTTCTTGGGCATAGAAGAAGATTTTGGACCTCAGGTTAGATTCTTTCATCTCTATAGATGGATTATTGGCAATGGGCAATCGACGTCATTCTGGTTTAATCATTGACATGACAAATGCCCTTTACACAAACTTGTCACAGCCGGAGATATATACTGATCTAGGATACCTCGTGAGGTTACGGTTCGAGACTTTTTCTATTCGGACTGGCCGTCCTCTACTATGCTAAACACAATCTTATCTTGGATGGATACCGGCACCCTCTTTTGTAGAGAATAGAGATAACAAGCTCACTTGGATAGGTCACTCTTCTGGAGCCTTTTCGGTAGCATCGGCTTGGGACTCGTTGAGACCCACAAAACAACCAGTCCATTGGCATTCATTCATATAGGATAAGGCCTTTGCCCCAAGAGATGCCTTCATTATGTGGTTAGCTTCGTACAATCGCTTACCTACCCAAGTACGACTACTTCAGCACCGTCGAATTGAGGATGGTGTTTGTGCTTTTTGTCGACTTAGACCGGATTCCATTGACCACTTATTTTTTGGTTGCTTGATCACCTTGAGCCTTGCCTCTACTTGGGCTTCTAATTGTAACTTGTCTTGGCAAAACCTAGCTTGGGATGATTTTATCAGATAGGCCAAACAACATATGGGTGGCCGATCATTTGCTCATCAAATTGCAAAGTTTTCCCTTGGCGCATTATGCCACATTATCTGGACTGAAATGAACAACATCCTTTTCCAAGATAGAAATGTCTTCATACCGGCTATCATGTTACATCTTACCAAGAAGGTTAAAGACATAGCCCTCTCGTTTGGACACATTCAAGACTGTCCACGCAATAGAAGCTTACAAAGAAAATGGGGGCTCTCGGCCACCATCTTTGAGGATCAATGCAACTCTAATTAGTTGATGTTTTATGGTTATTTTCTATTTTATGGGTAGCTTCTCCTTTCCCTTTAGGTCATGGTTTTGGCCATTGTTTTTTAGTCGTGTTGCACCGGTTCTTCTACGCCTGTTACCCCTAGACGGTAGTAGGATATGGATGTACCATAGCCGGCTGCTTTGTCGTTTCATTTTGTGGCTAGGACCTTCTTCATGTCCGACTTACAGGAGACAGATTCATATGCTTTTCAGAGGCTCCAATACCAGAATGTTGTTATGTTTTTATGCCTATGACTGTCACAAATTGTGCTACCATTATGCTGCTATACAGATCTGTTGTTCCTTCCCTGTTCGGTACCCTTTAACCCTTTAAAGCAACTGAGGTGGCTTCTGTCTTGGCTGGTTTTTATGACTTATTTGGCTGTTTGGTTGGCTGGCCAGCTGTTCGTGGTGCTACTTTATAGTGGTTCTTGGTAACTAGTCTTACTTTTATTTGGTCGGTGGATTGCAAACCTAGTCAGATCCCTCATTCGGTCGCTTGTTTGGCCTAAAATCTTGTTACTTTCTGTTTTTTTTTTTTTGCAGACTGTTTGGCCATCACTGGTGTTGTTGCCGCCCAGACTTGTCGCTATCCAGAATTGCCATGCCCCGGCTTGGTCCTATTTAGGTCGACTGGTCTGGTTACTTTGTTGGCCAACTGCTTGGCTCCTTATCTGTATATGATGTCCTTCTTCTTGGCTACTTGTGTGACATTCGAAATTTCCACCCCCTCGAGGCTTAAGACACGGAGTGGAATCTCGAAGTTTGATATTGGGCAAGGAAGAATTGTAACATTTGAAGGGAATTGGACGTCGTCTCATCGAAGGTAATTTAAATTGGAAAAGTGAAGTTTCGGACGGCAAATGCAAAATTACTATTTTGCCCCTCGACCCTTGCCCTTGCCTTAAGGATAAATGGAGGGTAATTTGATCATTTGGACCCCTCATGAGCTGCCGAAAATTTAATCAATGGAAGTCCACAAGAGCCAAGATATTTAATTGGATGATGACAAGTGTCATTAAAAGACACAACCTTATCTTCATGGCATTAAATGCCCATCTTTTCTTCACTAACCCTTATAGAAGATGTGCTAATTGGGATTAAACAAACTTATTCTCCCTCCCTCACATTTTTGGCCACCATGTCTCTCCTCTCTCTCCATTTCCTCTTCATTTTCTTCTACCTCTCTCTCGGCCGAATCGGTCCATCCCGACCTGCACCGATCACCTCCCTTCCTCCGGCCATAACTTTTTCTCCGATATCGTATTGAGGTAAAACCACCTCCAATAGAAAGTTTATCGTCTTATCTTTCTAGGAACATATAGTAAGCTCGATTTGACCCAGTCAATTGTCCCGTAGGTCTGTTTGAATGGGTAAAGGTCATATTGAGGTAAAATCTGACCGGTTTTGGAGAAGGACCTGTTTCGTGGGTTTCGAGACTTCAAATGGCTCCAAAGTTTTTGTGAGATCTTCTACACTCATAGTATTAGAGTTGGCTGAGATGTGGTTGCAAGTTTAGATGATTTAATATGGGTTTTCATGGCTGTTTTGTGATGGTTTCCTTGAGGCAAAATCTGACTGCCTGTGCATCGAAGAGAATCGGACCGATTGGAAGTCCTTAAGGTGTTATCTTGCTTCAAAATCTTTGGTGAGCTTACTAAACATGTGGATTAAGGTTTTGGAAAGTTAATTTCATAGTAAATTGGAGCTTAAGATTGAATTGTGGACTGATTAGTGTGGTAGAGAGCAGAACCGAATCTGCCCCTATTTTGGATTGTGGAAACCGAACCTCTTGAGGCTTCGAGGAGGTGTCGCCGTGTCTTAAATTCATCGTTAAGGCATACTAGAATGCTAATTGAGATGTTATCGAAGTATTGGTACGATGAAATTGAGATAAAAATGAGTTTTAATGTGGAAAATGTGCTTTTTTCCCCAGGACCGTGTGTGCACCCTAGTTGGCCATGAGCTTGCTAAGTTAGGTGGCTCATTTGGATGGAATTTGCTAGCTTGATTAAAGAGGTAAGTGTTCTGTGGCATCCCCCATTTATTAGATTCCTAATGACCAAGATTGGTCAAATGGGTTTTGAAGTTGACTTTTGACGCAAGGAATTGAAAATCATAAGACGGACGATGGAGAAATAATCGAAGGTTTTATTTTAAGAAGCGACGATCATTGGATTGATCGATTACTTATGAATTTTGAGGATTCTTGCCCATAGGATTGTATGTTCGAAAATTCCTAAGCTAGGTGCAAGAGTGAGAATCGGCCATGAGGACAATGTAAAGGGTGGCATGATATTTTCTTATGCAAGACTAGGTGGTCGACCGTCCAAAGGAATTAGCTAGAAATAAAATTTTGGATGCCAATTACCTAGGTGATGTTCGGTCGTGGAGTGGGGAGCAAGAGGCGATATACTCCTCTTTGGCATGAATTTTCCATTGGCCATAGAAGACCTAGGAAGTGGCGCAAGAAGCAAGCTTTTCCATTGGCCTATGTCATATCAAAATCTACTTTAGATAATAGGCCATTGAGGGTAGCGCCAAGTGGCACATGGGCTCCTTCTTCCATGGACCCTCATTGGGCGAAAACCATGGGGAAATGGTAAAGAATTTCATTGGTGATTAATCATATCAACTTTTGTGACAATGATTGGCGGCCATTGGGGGTATTGCCAAGTGGCAATTGAAGGCTAGGAAGTGAAGGCATCCATGGCAAGTGTCACATGAGAGCTTCCCTATGCAATGCAACAAAAAGGAAAACCCTCCATCTTCTCTTCCCTTTTCCCCTATCTTCGTCCGAGCAAGTGAGGGAGAGATGGAGAGTTCATGGGAGTGAGCTTGAGTGAGGGACCGAGAGCTCGCAAGAGAGAGAATGGGCGACCGAGGAGCGCGAAGAGGAAGAAGAAGAGGCGGTCCGGCGTGGCATTGTCAAGGGAACCGAGAAGAGAAGACGTCGAGCTCGAGCTAGGAAAGCTATCAAGGCAAGATTTCCTTCAATCTTACCATAGGATAGAAGTATTTAGTGGCTTTGTTTCATTGAGGAATCCACGTGAGGTTGTAAGGATGGAAACCGTTCGGTGGTCTTCGTTTTGGACATGCAGAATTTTGCGTTCTGTTCGTGGCATGAGGCGTGACTAGCTTAAGTCATATTGCATGAAATTGGTAGTGGATCTTGAGGAAAAAGGAAGGAAATCTCGAGGACACTTAATCACCAAGCTAGATGGAGTAGTTTACACGTTGAGGGCCGAACTGAGTTCGGTTTTGGCATTTCTTTTTCTGTCCCGCCGATGAAGTGAAATTAGATTGTGTTCCATTTCCTTTTCTCGAATTTTTATTGAAAAGCTAGCCTCGGATGGCATGACCATGACAATGGCTAGTCGAATTGAAAGAGATTTAGAGCTTGAATGCGTGGGAAATACCATGCGGTCTTCGGTTCAGCGGGTTATGTTTCTTTTCTGTTTAGTAAGTTGATTGATGATTTATTTAACTGCCTTGCATTACCTCATGGTGTATGACCGAGTGATAGGTCTAGGCAAAGAAGGATTTTGGGTGACTCATCGACTTGGAACGGACAATGGACTGAGCAACGATCCTAAGGAAGTCAAATTCTGATTCTGGTATAGTGCAGAATAGGTCCGGTTTTGTAGAAATAATTGTTGTAGCTAAGCTAGACTTACTTCAGTTCTTTATGATGGTGATCGTAAACTCATGATGGTACAAGTTGGATGAAACGATTTGTTATATTGGAAGAAGAAGACTCCGTCCTAGGAAGTGAACTGTGGCGGTGCGAAAGGAGAATAGAACAAAAACTTGGCACAAATTGACGACTAAAGTCCGCCATACAGGAATCTCATGAAGGAAGCAATTGAAACCTTCTTTTAATCTTGTGTCATGAGCTTAGGCTAAGTTACTTGCTAGATTTATCGTTTGATGGCCAATAGCTCGGTAAACCCGAGAGCTTCCATGGGAGAATTGATGATTTTCGTAGCCAATAAAATTCTCTTTAATGCTTTGCTCGATTGGTTTTCATTATAACATATCTCATGAGTATTATCTTGTGAATTGGCATGCTCATTTTGTTGGCCTGGCATTGTTATATCAATTACAGAATTGATAGTGAGAATCTTGTGATTCATGGCTGAGCATGCATTGGCACATGGTGCCGAGCGATATATGATGAGATATGTGGAGTAATTGCTCTTCAGTGTACTGAATTGAGATGACGCCCATGGGCTGTGTGCGGGGATTTGTACGTGCTTGACGACCCTGTGCTGTGTGCTGGGTAGAGCCATACCATGCGTCGAGGACGCCCTGGAGTAAGGGGTCGCCGCAAGCCATTGGGCTTGGCGATGGTTGTGTGAGCGAAGAGCACGTCATTGCATTGCATCATGGCACTTCTGCATCTTATGACTCTTGTTTGAAATTGTGAATTGTTATGGTACTTTATTGTCATGGAAATGTCCTATAGTTTGTCCTAGGGAGTCGTAGGACCCCTATGGTAGGATTGAATGTTTTCTTGCTAGCCGTCGCGCTAACCCACGTTTGTGGACATATTTTTCATATTAGCATCATGGTGACCATTCACAGGCGCTTTGGAGTTCCTGTTGACTATGACTCTTACTATCGTGATATGATACATTTAGATGTTCTGCACCTGAAGTTAGTATCTCATGTACATACTATGTGGGTCGATGAGGGCGAGCCTGCGTTGACTATTTATCGTTGGTATGCCATCTATATTCGCAAGGGTAATAGGCTCATTGGTCCGTTTTCTGAGAGCACTTTTGATGCACCTCCCGTTCCTACCGTACCAGTAGCTCCTCTTGAGCCCATAGCTCCTGCTGCTCCTGTACCTCCTCCACGTGTTGTCCCAGTAGCTCCTGCTGCTCCTGTGCCTCCTCCACGAGTTGTCCTCGCTGTCCCAGTTGTCGCTTCTCCTATTCCTGCTCCTGCACCCGTGCCAGCTGTGTTTGTTCCTCCACCCGAGCTACTCGAGGAGTCCTAAGATGAGGAGATGTTTCCCTCCGACCTATCTGGGGAGGACTGAGGGTTTGGAGCTAGTCTTGGCGACTTTTTGGAGTAGGCGACTGATGTAGGATATAGTAGTTTTATTTTGGCCATCCCAGACTATGCCTATGGTTTCACGACTGAGTCATCTTTTGTTATACATATATGTATGAACTCATATGGTCGTGTTTAACGCTTATATATATATATATATATATATATATATATATATATGAAGTTGTAGTTCTTATGCTTGTTTGCCTAGGTGGTTCACTAAGTTGTTATTATTATGTGGCATGTGGATACTTATTATTATTAAGTTAATCTCTATTTATCGCTATTAGAGACCTATGACCGTAGGGTGGCGGTCTGGGACGCCACATGTTCCTTAAACCTTTACTCGAAAGTTAGGACACTACTGAATGAATCGAATTGAGGAATTGTTTGATTGGTGAATTCCATGAGTTAAATGGTATGGTGTGATAATGGTTGTGATGAGGATTGGCATGGTTGCATGTTAATTGCATTGTAATTGCCTTATGTGATCTCCATGGCCAGAGTGCCTACTGTGAAATGAGATGGCCAGAATGCCTATTGTGAAATGAAATGACTATTGTGCCTTACGTTATTGTGATGGCCATAGTGCCTATGTGATTTAATTAGCTATAGTGCCCTTATGCAAATGAAATGGGCTATAGTGCCCTAGTATGATTGCATGGCTATAGTGCCCTTTTGCAAATGAAATGGCTATAGTGCCCCAGTATGATTATATGGCTATAATGCCCTATTGTAAAAGCATGGCCAGAGTGCCCTTATGCTATTGATTTGGCCAGAGAGCCCCTGCGAATACATTGCGGTTAGTATGCCCTTGGCAATGAGATGATGTAATGATGTTATGATTACTCTGAAGTTATGAGTATGTTTTGTGCTAATGCATGAAGCTTGGGTCTCATAGTGTGTGTTGTGCTTGACTGTGATTCTTGCTTATGCCATTCGCACTAAGATATTTGATATTTGAATGCCATGTGTTAATGCCTTGATGAGCTTCTGTCTTTTGCTTTATTGCATAGTCTAGGGGACTGGCGGTCTGGTCTAGGTTTAGGGTTCACTTGCTGAGATTTATATATCACCCCGTTGGGGACTAACTTTTTCAGGTTCCAGGCGATGGAACGTTAAGTTTGTCAAGGTTGGATATTCGAGAAGGAATTGTAGGATATGGATTCACACTTTGTGACATTAGCGATTGTAATTTTTGATTTGTGGATGTAGAAACTGAATTACTAGTATTTGACCGTGAAAGGATTCGAGGTGTATTTTATGAATATGATAAGTGTACCCCTCTTGTCTTGAGTCATCTCATTGTGAATTTATATGGAGTTGTTTTATTGCTTCTGTGACCTTGTTTCATTTTGAAATTATGATTGATAAGGATAGAAGGATTCTGGGAGATTACCGACTTATGAACGGCCTGGGGAGATGTTCGCGAGCTCGATGAGTTCAGGGCGTGACATCCCCGTTTAAGTGGTATCAGAGCAAGGTCAGCTCGATCCAATGTGATTGAGGTTTGGAGTGATAAAGAGTGATAACTTGGGGACAATTAGATAGTGAGACCTTTAGGATTACGCATTTATCACTGAATCTTGAGGATTATAGGCTTGAACTTGTGTTGTATACTAATGGTTCTAGTGTCGATTTTGATTGATGATCTTTGGTGATGCTATGATTGAGGCTCACAAGGAAGCAATCAAGAAATTGAAGAGTCATGAGCATTGATTTTGAGTTTGTAAATGTGCTTGAGGTTGATAGAGGATTTGCTTATGAACGAGGGTCAGTTGGATTGTATGATCGTGATTATGGCTTGTCAATGACCCAATTTGAGGAAAATGAGTTATAGAGAAACGACTGGTATTAGTAGACTCAGCCTTGAATTGCGCTATATCTTGATGACTTTTAGTTATTGATTGCTATTGACAATCTCGGATGAGATGAGATGAGATGTGAAGGTCATTGATGGAGTTAGAAATTTTCGATGGATAAGAATTGATTTGAAGACGATTGTAGTATGATAGGTAGTGAGAACAAACATGTTGTGCATGTGTTTGTGGCTATGAAATGAAAGTTGATAAGAGTGCATGCATGAGCTTATCATTATTGGACTTAATAAATTGTCGCTTGGTATGGGACGAGTTGATGGGAAACCTACAAATCGTGATGAAGCATGGTATGGGACGTGTGGAATGTGGCTTTCTCCGTAGATGTATGACTTGAGACAACCTGCAACGCCTAGGTTTGATGAGGGCGGGGAGTGATCGCCGGGATAGAGAGGTCCGGACAAGGAGCGGCTCCTAATAGGCTTCTAAGATAGCAAGGAGGCAGGAATGACCCAAGTCATAAATTGAAAGGGGAAGTCTAGGTATCAAGTTGAGTCCAATTGTGGTTAAGAGATGTATAGCACGAGATTGATTCTTAAAGTGAATGTCCAAGAGTGGCATGACATTTATAATGGTTGCCTGTGATTGGCACGGTTGAGAACCTAGTATATGGCAGTGGGTGCTATTTGAAAAAGAAAACTGATGTTGTGATTGGCCTGATTGGCATGTTTTGTAATTGGCATCATGTAATTGTTATGGCTAAGGTCTAATTGAGAGATTAGACGGCGTGAGGAGTTTTTACCCTGTTGAAACTGATGCCTGTTGAGATTGAGATAGCATGTTGTGATTTTGCTAGAGTGACAGATGCCTCTAGATTTGAAGCATGAGTAATTGACTTACTAAAGTGATGCCTTAAGTGGTTATTTGATGTTGGCCTAGTTGAGGCTTGCCTAGTAATTGACTGTTAATTCAGAAGTTGCCTCGTTGAGGATGGCTTGTTATGTGGTTGCTGCTTAAGGATGGTTTGGAAACCTCGGATAATGGGCAATTAGTTGAGATTGCCTAAGCACCACTGGATAGTTGATTGATGGTGAATAGATAATGAAATGAGCAGCTTGAGACTGCTAGGCTTGAGTAGATGACATAAGTCTTTGATTCATAGAGGGAATCATAGTAGTTCAAGTAAATGAGCTTGAACGACCGGAGTTTGGTCACTAAATGAGAATTTGGCTCAAGTATGCAATATATGAGAAGATCCAAGAACTGGAAGGGATCGTGAGAAATGAGTAAAGATGAACAACTGAAGTTTGAGTACTGAAAGAGCATTTGGCTCGATGTTTTTTTTTTAATTGTGTGAGACCCAAGAGTTGACCGGTCATGAGAACTTTGGAGGAAAATGTGAAAGTAGATGGGTAGGTAGACTCGAGGAAGAGCTGTCATTGTTACCTAAGTTACTGTTACGACTGATGTTAGTGTTAACGAGTTAGGTGATGAAAGTCACAAGAAATGTGACTCTGAGACTACTCATTTCCAAAGTGGAAATGTGAAAAAGAACCACGTAAGTTTTGAATAGCTTGTGAGATGGATCACAAGGTTGAGGTCGACTAAGGTTCGATGGAGAAAATGAATTTGAAATTGCCTTCTTATAAATTGAGGATTTTGTGAGAAAACCTTAGAGGTTTTGGGTATACTGAAGAAAGAAAGTAACCTTGGCAGTTATTAGCCTTAAGAGGCTGTTGATGATTGGTGAAATGTCACCAAAGGGAGAGTTTTCCTTGAATGCATGGTATCTGTCTGAATCGCCTTCATTGTGTTGTTTAATGGAAGTACCTTCTTGGGATTGCTTGAGAGCAAAGGTTGTTTAGATCCTAATGGTCATGTAAGGACCTGAAGAAGATCGACCAATATGAGGCGGAGTCCTCAAGGTCGCCTAAGTATACTAAGGGTAGTCGAGGACCCTTTGAATGAGACGTGAAGTCCTTGAGTGGATTGGAATTTAAAAAGCCTTAGGGCTAATTCCTATTCCTAGTTATGAGGAATTGTAAGGAATCCTAAGGATAGAAGTGGATGATCGGAAGAGGAGTAAGTAAGAGAATCTCCGCTAATAGGTGCTATTGGAACATAGAATGTGCTTGTAAGGAATGGTCATTAACTTGGCATAAGGCTTAGCTCTAATCGCCTTGGTATTAAGATCGAGCGTCTGGATTGAGAAAGAAGACGTAGAACTTGAATGACTCCTGGAAGTGAAGTCCGAGAAACTGTCCTGTAGACAACGTTGAATTTCAGGATAATGTCAATGTTCGACGGAATAGATGAAATTGAGACAAGGCCGCATTAGCTGGTTGTGAAACCAAGAGGTCAAGGCACTAATGCTTCCTGAGGAAAGAGTGACAAAAATGAATAAAATGTTGTATGGTCCAAGTGGAGACCTATGAGAGCAGAGGGCCAAGGTATGAGCTCTCAAGCGAATGGTACCATGGACAGTTGGAATGAATCGACACTTGGTAGTAATGAAGTGGATAACAATGGGATTGGGTATCTAAGGAATGATTGAGTTGATTGTTATTGTCTCGAGAGACGATGATTGGATTCATTTAAGGAGTCACGAGAAACATGAACAGTTTTGAGAGTATCATATGGACTCTAAGGAGATGCCCGTTGTATGCTATATGAGAAGAGCAGGAGCTGTGGACCTGATGAGGTAAGATTTCTCAATCATGAAATTTCTGGAAAATGAAACCCATGTGGAGCCTTTGACGGTTGGAATAAGTAATGGACCGACTAAGGTCAACACGAGCTACAGAAATTTGAAGTTTCCTGGGAGTGATGAATTGTTATAGACGTATCGTGGGAAGATTCCCCACAAGAGATGTTCCTTTGATGAGATGGATTAAGGACAAGAGGTAGCGCGAATGGATGAATGAATATGAAAAGAGTATTAGGAGACTTAAACCAAGTTGATGACTACGATGTTAATGGTGTTTCCGTTTGGAAATTATGAAGGTCGTAATGACGCGACGCAGAATGAAACTTGAGGCATAACGAGACAATTGAAAGTGGGCATTGCTTATACATCGTGATGGTAAGGCCATATGAGTTGGAATGCTTAGAGCATGATTGGAGTTGGTTTGCGAATGTCATTGTGACAAAGTTTTGGAAACATTGTTTGGGTGAAAGAAGATTTTGAGTCTATATCTACCACAAGAAAATAACGTAGTAGTTTCCCGAGAGAAATCGAACGAGAGGCAACGTTGATGTATGTAATTGCTTATGGATATGAGAGCGTTGCTTGTATAAAGACAGACCTCGAAGTTATGTGAACTATAAGAGGTTGAGAGCATTGATTGTCTAAAAGGAAATGAAAGCAAGTCACGTGGAACAAAGAGATTACCCAAGTATTGTTACTGCGATACCTCATATCACTAAGGAAGGTTGGATTAATTGGCGGATGCTTATAGTTGAGAATTGAGTATTGTGTAATTGGTGATGAGGGATATATCTTCCCTCGAGAGATAAGAGATTCAACTTCTAAATTGGAAGTTTGTCAATTGACTAGTTGATGGCTACTTGAAGCGTCAAGCTTGAAAGTTGAGAAGGGGCTAAGACATTACGATGAACGGACCCTGATGTCCAAAGGATTATGAGAATGAACATAGCAGGAAAGAAATCCAAACTTCCAAGTGCTTGGGAAAGAAGCTTTGAAGTTGGGGATAGAACCCTTGAGGTCCCGTGGACGAGAGTATGGGTCCAATATGGAAGAGAAACTTAAAGAAACGACTTCATCGGAAATTCGAAGGGAGAACTATGATGTCCATTGGGATGGTACAAAGGTGTGACAACATTTGCCTTAATACTATCGATGATATGGACTAAAATTGGATTAGTCTAACATGTGATCGAGCATTAGACTTGCCGACAAAAGCGGGAGACATGACCTCGAAGGTTGAGGGATTACTACGATCGTTGGAGATTTTCGAATGAAGTTGAGAATGAATTACTACGGGAGTAACCATGAATTTTCTTAGGGAGTCGATAAAGCTATGACTCGATTTGGATAATAGATGGCAAGTTAATAAAGCCCTTGAATCTCTATTGGTGCGAAAGGACGTTTGAAGAAAATGATACGCCAAATGGTATGGGTACTAAAGAGTGTATTCTGGCGGTGGTTTAGTAATAATGGTGATAGGCAAATGGAAGAGACGACGTGAGTGCTCGAGGGTAAACTACTGACAGATGGTATGAATGTTGAAAGAGAATAGAGAGGAGCAAATACAGATTGAGGGCTGAAGGAAACAAGTCTTGGAGAAGGATGAATTTGTCGGAAAGGACAAGCGAGAACGTCAAGTCATGTAAGAAGTTATCTGGAAGAGTGAGATAGTGGTGAGGTGCAGATACCCCAAAAGACTGGAATATTATAAGGTTGCAAATTTCGAGGACGAAATTTCTTTGAGAGGGAAAGAATTGTGACATTCGAAATTGGATAATTTTCCATATTAATTTTTTTAAAAAAATATTTATCAATTTAAAATTAAAAAAATATTTACCAAATTGGGTGTCAATCGACAATTGTGCCACCGATTGGGGGATGGATCCCCCAATCGGCAATTGGGCCTTCGATTGGGGCCCAAAACCAACATTTGGGTCCCAATCGGCGACCCAACTGCCAATTGGGATCGAAATTTATTTTTTTTATTTTATTTTTTTTTCAATGGATTTGTCTCGAAAAATTATGCGAAATTTAAAAAAAATTCGTTCCAAATGGACACTCGAGCAATGAGATATGCCCTTTCAAAGTATTATTCCTTCGGATTTTTAAAACTTTGCTAATTTAGGCATCTATTTAAACGAGTAAATTATAAAAGTATCAATTAAATAATAAATTATATTGAAATTATGTAAACTTTGAGAAAAAAAAGCACTACATAATTCATATTTCACCATTAAAATTGACTTTTAATTTATATTTTTTATAAAACTTTTAAATTAAATAATAAATTATATTGAAATTACATAAAATTTGAGAAAAAAAAGTACTACGTGATTCATATTCCACCATTAAAATTGACTTTTAATTTATATTTTTTTTATAATTTTTTTAATTAAATAGTAAATTATATTGAAATTACGTAAATTTTGAGGAAAAAAAGCACTACATAATTCATATTCCACCATTAAAATTGACTTTTAAATTTTTTTATAAAAGTATCAATTAAATAATAAATTATAATTGAAATTTTATTAATAATTTAGGCATCAATTATAATCTATTATTTAATTGATACTTTTATAAAAATATATATATATATATAAATTTAAAAGTCAATTTTAATGGTGGAATATGAATTATGTAGTGCTTTTTTTTTCCTCAATGTTTACGTAATTTCAATATAATTTATTATCTAATTGATACTTTTATAATTTACTCGTTTAAATAGATGCCTAAATTAGTAAAGTTTTAAAAATCCAATGGAATAATACTTTGAAAGGGTATATCTCATAGCTCGGGTGTCCGTTTAGAACGATTTTTTTTTTATTTAGCATAATTTTTCGAGACCAATCCATTGAAAAAAAGAAAATAAAAAAAAATTGGCCCCAATCGACCGCCGATTGGAGCCCAAATGTTGGTTTTGGGCCCCAATTGGAGGCCCAATTGCCGATTGGCACCCAATTTGGTAAATATTTTTTTAATATTAAATTGGTAAATATTTTTAAAAAAATGGATTTGGAAAATTGCCCTTCGAAATTTTCGCCCCTCGAGGTTTAAGACATTGAGTGGAATCTCGAAGTTTGATATTGAGCAAGGAAAAATTGTAACATTTGAAAGGAATTAGACGTCACCTCATCGAAGGTAATTTAAATTGGAAAAGTGAAGTTTCGGACGGCAAGTGCAAAATTACCATTTTGCCCCTCGACCCTTGCCCTTGCCTTTGCCTTAAGGATAAATAAATGGTAATTTGGTCATTTGGACCCCTCATGAGCTTCCGAAAATTCCGTCAATGGAAGTCCACAAGAGCCAAGATATTTAATTGGATGAAGACAAGTGTCATTAGAAGATACAACCTTATCTTCATGGCATTAAATTTTCATCTTTTCTTCACCAACCCTTCTAGAAGATGTGCTAATTGGGATTAAGCAAACTTCTTCTCCCTCCCTCACATTTTCGGCCATCATCTCTCTCACCTCTCTCCATTTCCTCTTCATTTTCTTCTTCCTCTCTCTCGACCGAATCTGTCCAGCTCGACCTGCACCGACCACCTCCATTCCTCCGGCCATAACTTTTTCGTCCGACATCATATTGAGGTAAAACTGCCCCCAATAGAAAACTTATCATCTTATCTTTCTAGGGACATGTAGTGAGCTCGATTTGGCCCAGCCGTTTGTCTCGTAGGTCTATTTGAATGGGAAAAGGTCAGATTAAGGCAGAACCGGACTGGTTTTGGAGAAGGGCCAGTTTTGTGGACTTCGAGACTTCAAATGGCTCCAAATTTTAGGTGCGATCTTCTACACTCATAGAATTAGAGTTGGTTGAGCTGTGGTTGCAAGTTTAGATAAGCTAAGATGGGTTTTCATGGCTGTTTTGTGATGGTTTATTTGAGGCAGAATCTGACCGCCTGCGCATCGAAGAGAATCGGACCGATTGGAAGTTCTTAAAGTGTTATCTTGCTTCAAAATCTTCAATGAACTTACTAAACATGTGGATTAAGGTTTTGAAAAGTTAATTTCACGGTAAATTGGAGCTTAGGATTGATTATTATGGTAGAGAGTAGAACCGAATCTGCCCCTATTTTGGATTGTGGAAACCGAATCTCTTGAGGGTTCAAGGAGGTGTCGCCGTGTCTTAAATTCATCGTTAAGGCATACTAGAATGTTAATTGAGATGTTATCGAAGTATTGGTGCGATGGAATTAAGATAAAAATGAGTTTTAATGCGGAAAATGTGCTTTTTTCCCTAGGACCGTGCGTGCACCCTAGTTGGCCGTGAGCTTGCTAAGTTAGGTGACTCATTTGGATGGAATTTGCTGGCTTGATTAAAGAGGTAAGTGTTCCTTAAACCTTTACTCGAAAGTTAGGACACTACTGAATGAATCGAGTTGAGAAATTGTTTGATTGGTGAATTCCATGAGTTAAATGGTATGGTGTGATTATGGTTGTGATGAGGATTGGCATGGTTGCGTGTTAATTGCATTGTAATTGCCTTATGTGATCTCAATGGCCAGAGTGCCTACTGTGAAATGAGATGGTCAAAGTGCTTATTGTGAAATGAAATGACTATTGTGCCTTACGTTATTGTGATGGCCATAATGCTTATGTGATTTAATTGGCTATAGTGCCCTTATGCAAATGAAATGGGCTATAGTGCCCCAGTATAATTGCATGGCTATAGTGCCCCAGTATGATTGCATGCCAAGCCTTCGCTCTCAGTTTTGGCATTCTTTTCGATAAAATCTCGAGCTTTTCAATCTCAAAATTTCGTTGAGTCATAAATAATGTACGTTCAAACAACCAAGCCCATAAAACCGAGCCAAACAACTAGCAATGTCCAATCTTGGTTTCAAAAACCATAGCTCCTTAAGTCACAACTTTGAACTCACGTGGATTAAACATGAAAACATAATCTCCAAGTAAAATTCGAGCCATCAAGAACTTAACTTCACACATGGACAGATTAGGGTCCCTTGCGTTTCTCTCAAAATTCAATCCATAATCATTCAATCGAGTTCAAACTTCGTCTATTAGTGACTAACATCCCAATAAAGGGTTAGGAGCAACTTACTAGATAATGAACTAGCCAAAGTCCACAAGACTCTCCTTGAAGCTCACGGCCAGAATAGATCCGAAAATGGCAGTGTTGCCCTCTAAAGAGTTCATGCAAGAATCAACTATCAAACTCCATCATAATCACTTCAAACCTCAACTAATGATCCCTTGACATGCTTAAATAAGTCTAGAGATCAACTCACCAATTGAACTAAGTGAAATCAGCCTTTGAATAGCCTCTTAAGTCCATGGTTTGGTCGGGGTACACAATCTATTCGGTTTACGAAAATCAAGCGAAACCGACTATTAAACTCCATCAAATCCTCGTCAAACTTCAACCAATAGCTCATTAACACGCCAAGCTAAGGTTTAGGGGCATCCTGCCTTTCGTTCCAAGCAAAATCATTCCTTAAACCACTCCCAAAGTCTCTCGTTCAGTCAGCATATACCAACCTGTTCGGTTCAAGTAAAAATGCCACAAACATCTATCAAACTCCATTGAATATTCACTAAACCTTAAACATACACCTCTTAACATTCTAAACTAAGTCTTAGAAGCAGCTTACCTTATCAGAGATGCAAGATCAGTCCTCAATCAGCCTCTAAGTCACGATCCTAGCGAGAAACCCTTCGGACAGATTCTGTCCACAAATACTCCATGAGAAACCACCCACGAAAATCTATCAAAATCCATTCTTGCACCTATAAGCACAATGATATATGTCTTATCTAGGCTTGAGAGGTGGTCTTACCCATGATTGGGGCGAAATGAGCTCAAAATCCAACTTTGGAGCTTTCGGGTTCAAATCTGACCAGCCTGACCTCTGTTTCTTAAAATGGCTCTACGGGACGAACGGCTAAGTGGATTTGGGCTCATAATACTTTGTTGGAATGGAAATAAGATAAGCTTTCTAATGGTAGTGGAATCACCTCAATCCAACACCGGACGAAGAAGTTATGGACGGAATAATGAGCATGGTCGGAGCAGGGCAGTCTGGCAAGCGAGAGAGAGAAGAGAGGAAAATGAGAGAGAGCTGAGGGGGAGAGGGCTTGGCCGAGAAAATGAGGGAGGGAGAGAGCGAGAGGCTTTCCTTATCCCCTTGGTCAACATGGTTGAATGGTTGTTGAGAGATGACAATCATTAATGTTAATTGACTTCTCTTACCAAATAATGACACTTGTCATTGGCTCATAAAAATCTTGAAATCAAATAACTATTATAACCTCAAATTTTCGGCAGCTATAGGGGCTCTCAAAAGACCTAAATGCCCTTCTTCAAAACTTAAGGTAATGCTAAACCACAAGGGGAAAAATGGTCATTTCACACTTTCCGTCCAAAACTTCCTTTTTCCAATATAAATCACCGTCGATGAGACGATGTCCAATTCATTTCAAATGTTGGAATTCCTCAATGTCCAATACCCAATCTCGAGGTCCAATTTCATGTCCAGCTCTCGTCGACTGCAACTCCAATTTATCTCAAATTGACAGGCGACTCTTGTAGGTGCTACGCGTATCGACCTTAGAATTTCTCAAGTCGTGGTGACTTTGGTTGTTGTGACATCCCTCCCCTTATTCCCACATTGCCTAGGGGGAGATCTTGGATAGGCTTATAAGCCTTGGGCCTCTATTGAACTTGCAAGACGCGTTCTACGAGTGTGTTGTCAATGCTTCCGCTGCACAGGAACAAAGCCTTGCGGTCGAGGCCGTAGCTGGGTAGTGGTGTCGTCCGTGAGCCCCAGTGCGGTAAGGCCGAAAAGGATAATATCTTTCTCATAAAAGACGCATTTTGCTGGGCATTGTGTGGCGACGCCCGAAAAAGAAAAACCGTGAGGACTGTGTGTCCAAAGCAGACAATATCTTGCAAGTAGTGGCGCAGTGGTGCGCGGTGGGCCCAGGCCGTTACAGTTGGTATCAGAGCCGACCCCCGACCGCATGTGTGGACTCCCGTAGCTAGGTAGCGGTAGCGACGGAGTCCGCGAGCTCGTGAGCCCTAGTGCGGTACGGACATAACGGGGACGTTGTCCGGAGGGGGGGAGATCGTGACATCCCTCCCCTTAGTCCCACATTGCCTAGGGGGAGGTCTTGATAGGCTTATAAGCCTTGGGCCTCCATTGAACTTGCAAGACGCGTTCTGCAAGTGTGTTGCTCAGTGCTTCCGCTGCGCAAGAACAAAGCCTTGAGGTCGAGGCCGTAGCTGGGTAGCGATGTCGTCCGTGAGCCCCAGTACGGTAGGGCCGAAGAGGACAATATCTTTCCCAAAAAAGACGCGTTTTGTCGGGCGTTGTGTGGCGGCGCCCGGAAAAGCAAAACCGTGAGGACTATGTGTCCAAAGCGAATAATATCTTGCAAATAGTGGCGCATCGGTACGCGGTGGGCCCAGGCCGTTACAGAGTGCAAGTTCAATGGAGACCCAAGGCTTATAAGCATATCCAAGACCTCCTCCATAGGCAATGTGGGACTAAGGGGAAGGATGTCACAATCTCCCCCCCTCCGGACACAACGTCCCCGTTGTGCCCGTACCGCATTGGGGCTCATGGGCTCGCGGACTCCGCCGTTACCACTACCCAGCTACAGAGTCCACACATGCGATCGGGGGTTGGCTTTGATACCAACTTAACTACCTAGGCCCATCGCGCACTACTGTGGCACTACTTGCAAGATATTGTTCGCTTTGGGCTTTGCAACCTATACGGTTTTGCTTTCCGAGCACTCAGCCAGAAAAACGCGTCTTGCAAGTTTAATGGAAGCCCAAAGCTTATAAGCCTATCCAAGACCTCCCCATGGGCAATGTGGCACTAAGGGGAGGGATGTCACAATCTCCCCCCTTCCGGACACAACGTCCCCGTTGTGCCCCTACTGCACTGGGCTCACGGGCTCGCGGACTCCGCCCCTACCGCTACCCAGCTACGGGAGTCCACACATGCGGTCGGTGGTCGGCTCTGATACCAACTGTAACGGCCTAGGCCCACCGCGCACCGCTGTGCCGCTACTTGCAAGATATTGTCCGCTTTGGACACACAGTCCTGACGATTTTGTTTTTCCGGGCGCCGCTACACAACGCCCGGCAAAACGCGTCTTTTATGGGAAAGATATTGTCCTCTTCGGCCCTACTGCATTGGGGTTCACAGAGGACACCGCTACCCAGCTACGGCCTCGACCTCAAAGGAGACTTACCTCGAGCTCTGATTGAGCTCGCTATGGCTAGAATGGCTTGGCCATTGATCGACCAGGCCGAGCTGGGTTAGGAGTTCGACTCAGCGTTTTCAGGCAAAATCGATGCAAAAATGAGTTGCAGCAGTGGTCAGTGACATCCAAGGAACAAAACGCACACACTAATCGCAAGAATAAACGTAAAACAGGCGAATCGCCATTGGTGCATAGTGAAGAGCTCAGAACTGCGTCTCACGTATTTTCGCGATTTCGCGTGGCGCGGTCGACGGTGATTGCTTCCTGGACCTTTGGCGAGCTTGTGGCAATCTTTTTTGGCTTCGGTTTGGCCGGAGACGGCCTAACTAGTGCCCTCCAAATTCGAGCTCTAACCCTCGATAATGACGATGGAGGGTGAGCTCTCTCTCTCTCTCTCTCTCTCTCTCTCTCGTTCTCTCTCCCTCTCTCTCGATTCTGTTGTCCTCTAGAAACAGAATTATCCAACCCCCTGTCTTCGAAAGCCTTCCAAGGCTATATCTCTCTTTTCGAATTTTACCGCCAATCGGTGGACCCTCATTTGTCCCTCTCTCACGTGCCTCCCATGTACCATTTGGTCGTCGGACGGTGACAGAATCCGTTGGGTTTCCGTTCGTGTCCGTCAAGACCTCCGGCGTTTTCCATTTGGTGCGAATTTGGACGAATTTGATCTGAGTTTCGCTTTTTGTTGACTTTTGCAGGTACCGACGCCTTGACCAATCGATTACTTCCCGTCCTGGCGATGTCAAGTGATGTCGCCGGTGTCGATCGACGGGGGACGATGAGAGGAACAAAACGCCTACCATTCCTCTTCCAATTATTCGTGAATTCCCCTTCAATTTGATCACTGAAACTCGGGCTTCAAACCTGCAATGGTCGCGCGAAGCTTTGGGGAAGAAGACATTGTTCCAGACCGGTTCGACCGGTCTGACCGGGCGGTCTGACCGGTCAGAACTGGTTCTGACTCTATTTTCAAAATTAATCCCAAATTGACTTGGGATGTTTGCAATTAAACCTCAGAATTGAACTTAGGACATGAATTTTATCCAAAAATGTGATTTTGCCCAAAAGTTTATGTCAATTTCTACAAAAACCACAAATTTACCCTTAATTGCAATTACGCAAATCGTGAAATTGAAGGCTCAAATGATCAAATTGGACAAAACCACCTATGCCAATTGATTCAAATTGATGAAAAGCATTGGGAATTGGCTTTAATTTGTAATGGTAGTCCTTGAATTGAAAGTAATTTCAATTATGCCCAAATTCAAGGACTAAAATGCAATTAAGTATGCAATTTTGCCCAATTCATGCAATTGAGCAATTTGTGCAAATAATTGGGATAAATTGCAATAAGGGACAATTAGATTGAATGT
Organism: Rhodomyrtus psidioides; assembly: GCA_021437785.1. NCBI lineage: Eukaryota > Viridiplantae > Streptophyta > Magnoliopsida > Myrtales > Myrtaceae > Rhodomyrtus > Rhodomyrtus psidioides. The sequence continues at coordinate 10,211,067 of JAILYB010000003.1, read as the reverse complement.
CAAGATCCCAAAAATGCCAAAATTGCAAATTAACAGACTCAATTGACATTTTTTTTACCAAATTCAATCATATGTGTAACAAAAGAACACACAAAATTGAATTTGAATTTGGAATTTTTATGAGGTCAAAAGGACAAGGGATTTAAAAGAAAAATATTGACTTTTTTCATATTTTTGTGACCTCGAATGCTATTTTTATTGAATTTTCAAGTATTTTCCTATTTTCTAAAAATACTAAAAAATGCGAAAAATGCGAAAAATTATTTTTTGGTAAAAAAAATGGTTCCTTAGGCTTGGCCAAGGCCACCAAAGTTGATTTTGTGATTTTCTGACTTTTTGTGAATTTTTTTATGAATTTTTTAAGAATAAGCTAAAAAGGCTGATTCGAAATTAGGTGTCAACATGATTCTCGTCTGTAAATGACAATAACTTATTTGGGTGTCTTACTTGTTAGACAGGTTTGCAAACTTTGGCATTTTGACTGTGGTTTGTTAATTTTACTTGCAAATTCGTATACCTTTGTGATGATGATCCATTTCCAGAAAACTCTACCTGTAAGGCTGTAAGTTATCCATCATGTATGTCAATGTTGCACAAGTCAAATGCAAGACATCTTCGCATGAATGAATGCGATATGCCAATTTTTTTTTTTTGAAAGCCTTTCATTTGCTAAAGCAACACACATATACACACACACACACTTTCATCTATGCAGGAAATACTATATATATTGAATATACTCATAGTGCGTTTTAACTATCTCAAGTGTTGGTAAGTTCTCTTATATATATTTTCAGGCAAAAGAATACCAAAAGTGCCAATATTTATATATGGCGCTCACCCTGATGTCAATATTTTTTTGGATCACTTAAGTGCCAATTTTTTTTTTAAAATGATTTTCTAAGTGCCAACTCCGATGAGGTCATTAGAATTTCTTGCCATCGGCACTAAAGTGATTATTTTTTCTCCGATTTGGCACTTAAGTGATAAAAAAATTGGCATCAAAATGAGCGTCGTACACAAATATTGACACTTGATGTGTCCTTATGCCGATATTTTCAAGAGCATAACTAATCAAAGTGTTGACTTTACGAAACTGCTTGCTCATGCTTTCACACAAGCTTTTATAGAAATCATTTCTTATTAAAGCTCTTAAAACACATTTTTCGTCAATTATATGAAAAGATTTTTTCATCATAAAAAGGGGAGATTATTGAGAAAACATCTATATTTTGAAGATGACAAAATTACCTTTGATTTATCGTGAATCTGATAAATGCATCCAACCTTTCGATCCGGATTGGAGAAATGGAGGGTGGGGATTGTAATGATTCCCTACCATGCTGGTAGGGAATCCTTAGCCGTTTTTCTAGGGGAGTTACTTTTGAAGAGGAGGTTATTAAATATTATTCAAAATATTATTTCATGGATATAATCATAGTAATTGTTTGGATTTCAACATTGCACATATGTGGATATCGTCAATGCATTTGAATCATTCAGAGGCTATGCCAAAGTTGAAAATCATTAGATTTGTAAAGTCGACCTATATTCAGACTCATATCCCATTTAAATATATCATCACAACTAGTGATCTAGCTCAGATTTCCTTATATAGAAAGTGATGATTAGCTTCAATCTTATTGCGATGCACATCCTCACGCATGACACCTTGATTCATTAGCAATCATCTTTCAAGACAAGCTACCTTCCTCGAATGAAGAACTTCACTTAGGGAAACCAAGATTTGATTGTATGGGCAACCAAATCGACGAATATTTTGATTTTACCTCTCAACAGCTACTCAATCTTCTTTGTACAATCTCGTCCAAATATATTAATTGGAGAGTGATCCTCTGAAGACTATTCAACGGGTAGATTGAAAGTGGAGGAGTATAAAAGAAAACCAAGGTGTTGAAGAGTAAAGAGTGAGATCAAGAATCATAAATTCCAAAGTGCAAGATAGTTTCATTCTTGTTAACTGTGAAATGCAATTTGTGATCCTTGAGAGACATTGAGAGGGTGATGGTGTGTGAAATAGTGAAACCTATCAAACTTCAGTATCTTCACTCTATTGTGTAATTTCTTATCGATTGATTAGTGGAATACAATCAGTATGGTATCAGCGTGGGAAAGTGAACGTATGCTTGCTCTAAGCCGAACAATTATGAACTTTTTGTGCATTTTTGTTTTCTATCACTCAACTCTTGTTATTACTTTTGAGAGAATCTTGCACACTAGTGAATATCATCATACCACTCATAATATTCACACTCTGTTCTCAGTCGATTTTGATAATACCAACTTGATTATTTTATTTTCACATTAATTTATCATTTTTTGTTAAAATCACTTATTCACCCCTCTTTAGGTGATATTCTAGCTGACAACATCTAACATTCATGCAACATTCCCATTGATGTGCATGTTGGATGGGTGCATGAATTGGTTATAGAATTTGTGAGTATAGGCTCCATGTGTCCCATCACTGTCTCTTTGTTTTCCATTCGAATAAATTACAAGTATACAGTCTGTGTAATGTTTTTGTACACATCCATGTGCTTCCACAGGTAACTAACTGCTCATCTCAATTGCAAGAGATCTTATGTATAGAACAAAATTACATAGCCTGTGTGCATGAGATTAATCCAAGTGCTGCTATGTCATACACATTGTTATTCCCTGAGAACGTGGATGCCTTTTCTTACCACCAATTGCCATTGAAATGGATGGCTACTGGAACCATACACGATAACGAGACAAGGGACAAATTTGGAAAAGAATCTCAACACAAAATTCTCGGATATTTGAGAATATGATCTTTTTCCCAAAAAGAAATTGAAAACAACATGAAGGAAATATAATTTCTCCTCATGAAAATTTTAGTACTTTGAATAACTACCTAACTTTAAAACCCAAATATATTTGAGCAAAAGCACTATACTCCGTCATTGCCAAGGAGGGTGATGAGGAGCAGAAAGAAGAAGAACCAAGGGTAGTACGACTCGGAGGCATTAGAAAACTTAATTCCGTGCGAACTTGATCATTGCCGAAGAAAAACTCAAGTGCAACGATGCTAAACTTTGTTGACGTGCGCGACAAACCTCTTATTGCTTTGGTTGACACGAGGGTGACAAACTTATTCCTCTCGAGCGAAGCGGCAATGTGGTTGGGGCTCCGCATGGAACCCTATGAACATTGGTTCAAGATGCTCAATTTTGATGATAAGCCAACTACTAGTGTTGCTAGAGGCATTAGTTTAAGTTGGTGGATGGAAAGGCAAGATCAATTTCGAGATAATCCCGCTCGATGATTATAATCTTCTTTTGAGCGTGGATTTCCTTGACCTAGCTAAAGCGATGGTTGACCTGGGAACTAAGTCTATCATCATCACTGATCCTGAATGCCCATCGATCGCGACCATGATCATTGGGGTATAAGAGACGAATAACATCAAAACGATTCGACTCGTGAAAAAAAAAATAGATTTGAGATGCTGAATAAGTCAAGCACGAAGACCCGACCTTTGAAGAAGCCAAAGGAAGAGTGGGAGCTGCCTACACAAACTTTAAACACCATGCTGACCAATGTGCTATTCCCGGAGGTGGAAGACATTAGAGCGGCCAAGACAAAGAACAAGTCACTAATGACTCATGTACCAGTTGAAGCACCGATCAAGCATCAAATCTTGAAGCTGAAGAAGAAGCACTCTCGTGGATGACAAAACAAAAACCAAAAAAAGCCATCGATCCAAGAGAAGGATGTATGCGGCAAAGAAAAAATCCACCTCGAGCACCGAGGACGGCGCTCAAATAGCTGGGGGAGAATGACACGGGCTGATTTTTTCGTAGCCTAACCGGTCGCGCAGATAGCCGAGAGATATCCAAGACTTGCTGTGTCTTAACGACCAAGGGTTTCCTAGCATTCTCTAGGACTCTAGAACTTTCTCAAGGGCGGGCGATATTGTAATTGTCCCTCTTTCTATAAGTTTCTTACTTAATAACGGTAGTTAGGAAGATGGGAGATGTGATCTTAGCCGTTGGACGGGATAGTGATCTACGGTTGTAATCCGAGGCCTCCTATTATATAAAAGGAAGTCCTCGTTCTCATCTAATCATCCACAAAAAGAATAACACAAAGCATTTCTCCCGAGTTTCTTTCTTGAACTCTCCTCTCTCTACATGATCCAGGTGAAACATCAAAGAAAAGGCTTGGCTTAGGCTAGCGTAAGCATGGTTCAAGAGAAGGATGTGAGCAGCAAAGAAAAACATCCACCTCGATCATCGAGGATGGCGCTCAAATAGGTGGAGGAGAATGACACAAACCGATTTTTTTGTAGCCCAACCGGTCGTATAGATGGCCGAGAGATACCCAAGACTTGCTGTATCTTGACGACCAAGGGTTTCCTAGCATTCTCTAGGACTCTAGAACTTTCTCAGGGACGAGCGATATTGTAATTGTCCTTCTTTCTTTAAGTTTCTTATTTAATAATGATAGTTAGGAAGATGAGAGATGTGCTCTTAGCCGTTGGACGAGATAGTGATCTACGGTTGTAATCCGAGACCTCCTATTATATAAAGGGAAGTCCACGTTCTCATCTAATCATCCACAAGAAGAATAACACAAAGCATTTCTCCCAGAGTCTCCTTCTTGAACTCTCATCTCTCTACGTGATCCAGGTGAAACATCAAAGAAAAGGCTTGGCTTAGGTTAGCGTAAGCATGGTTCTAGGGTAGAACCTAGAACCTGGAGGACCGAACCTGTGACATTTCGAATTCCGGCCCCTCTCGAGGCTATTGAATGGAAAGATATCGATCGAGGTATTTCAGTTGTATCTCGCTCGGAGTTGGCCACTCTCGAGTTAACTGACCAAAAGGGAAAGACTAACGCGGAGTCAAATACGTGGACCTGGGGGATTTGAATGAGAAATGGCACTTTGACCATAAGGATTGTCGAGGGAATATTTTGGGCCAGCAGAGATCGATCTAGAAACGATCATGGAATGTCTTGCTAGCGTTATACGTTGGGACGCGGGTGATTCCGCTTAACCGATGTGTGATTTACGAGAATTTCCTAAATCAGATTCCGATGATCAGGACCGCAGGAGCTAGCGATAAACCCTCACAATTACATGACAGCCAAAGTCGCCACAGCTTGAGAAAAATCCCAAGGTCGATATGCGTAGCGCCTGCAAGAGTCGCCCGTCAGTTAGAGATAAACTAGAATTACAGTCAACGAGAGTTCGACATGAAATTGGACCTCGAGATTTGGGTATTGGACATTGAGGAATTCCAACATTTAAATTGAAATGGACGTCGCCTCATCGAGGGCAGTTTAGATTGGAACGACACGTGCAAAATGACCATTTTACCCATCGACCCTTGCCCTTGCTTTAAGAAGGAATGAATGACATAATGGTCATTTGGACCCCTTGTAGCTGCCGAAATTTGATGGAAGAATGGTCAAAGGAAGTCAATGGCTTCTAGAAGCAAAGACAAGTGTCAAGTGAGGAAGAAGCCAAGTGTCATCAAATTGGGAGCCCTTATCCAAATAGACTAGATTAGATGCCTAGTTGCATTAAATCCTAGTCTAATCCTCACCTAAGTTTCTCTCTCTCCTCTTGACTTTTGAAGGAAGCAAAGCATCTCTCTCCCTCCATTCTTCATTGTCGCGACCCGTCCGAAAGCGGACGCGGCTAATGGATTACCGATCGCGGGCCTCCCCCCGCACAAGGGTGCGGATCGCGGGCTTTGGATCGGCGCGGGCCCTCCCAAGCCCATACCAAATCGCGGCGGGAGTATTTTTCAAAGGGATTCGGCGATAAGAGCCGATCGATTTCGACCTTAGTGTGGTCGTGGTGGCATGTGCAACTTGTGCATGCATTTGGAGTCGCCACCGGTCTTTCTCGGAGGGTAGACCGGAAACCTTATTGACCGATTGGGAGAGATCGATCAATTCTGCGGAACCAGAGATTTTGAGTTCGGGGACTTGGTTACGTTGATGTCATTACCAACGCCCTTTCGGTACCTAACGCGAGTGATTTTCCTGACTAAGAGTTCATGCAGGCGCAATTTTGGGTGGGGTAGGTTTGATTTAGGGTTTCATGCAGATTGGAAGACTATTCCTATCAATCACAATCAATGAAAGCGCAATCAAGTGCATAAATAAATCACATCAATGCACGTCAATTCACATCACATGGCCTCCTAGTATAGCCATAAGGCCTTAGGGAAGGCGTGATTTAGGACCGAGGTAAAATGGGAAGATTTGGAGGCGATTTAGCCCGAAGGGCAAAATCGTCAATTTTTGGAAGACGATTCGCCCAAAGGGCGAAATCGTCATTTTTAAGAATGATCGGGTTCAAAACACCCGGGATGAGCCTTGGCCAATTGATTGTGGCCATTTCCTATTTTTTGGGATTTTTCTAGAATTTTTAGAATTTTTTTTGGAAGACGGTTTGCCGGAAGGGCAAAACCGTCATTTTTGGAAAGACCGGGGGTCAAAAGACCCGGAACAGGTCATGGCCAGTTGAATGTGGCCATTTCCTATTTTCTGGAATTTTTTTAGAATTTTTTAGAATTTTTCCTTTTTTTTGAATATTTTAATGATTTTCCATTTTTATTGATTTTCCGTATTTTTATTATTTATTTTTAATATTTTCGAAAAATATTTTAATAAAAAGCATGTCTTTGACAATAGATAACACTCAACCAGATAAATAAGCTAACCACTAGACTGAAACAAATACATGCGAATCAAGTCTATAAAGGTAATATTTTAGAAAAATAATTCTGATATACGGATCGGGTACGTAAAACATACCGGATTGGACACCGGCCTTTAATCACCCAGCCCCAGCTTGCGACCATCTCCATGCCCGTTACCTGTCGATCGCCATTAGAATGTCGATAGTCAATTTCACAAATTAAGACTAAAAATTAAAAATTAAAAAAAAAAATCAAAATCGGACACTGTTCAGGCACTGTTCAGGCACTGTTCCGACACTGTTCCGACACGCTCCGACACGGCTTCGACACGGCTCGGACACGGCTCCGACACGGCTCCGACACGGTCCCGACACGGCTTCGACACGGCTCCGACACGGCTCGGACACGGCTCGGACACGGCTCCGACACGCTCCGACACGGCTCGGACACGGCTCGGACACGGCTCCGACACGGCTTCGATACGGCTCGGACACGGCTCCGACACGCTCCGACATGGTCCGACACGGCTCGGACACGGCTCGGACACGGCTCCGACACGCTCCGACACGCTCCGACACGTCCCGACACGTTCGGACACGCCTTGACACGGGAACCGAGCGGGGAACGGCCGGGACAGTTGGACAACGGCCGTCGGGTGACGGCCGACTCCGGGATCGATGGCAAAGATTGAGGGAACGTCGGGGCGGAATAAAACAGAGCACGGCGGCGACAAGCCGCGTTGGCTCGCAAGTTCTAACCTCACGGCGGCTCGGGTTCTCGGATCTAGCGACTCGAGGCGATAGCGGCGGTACGATGGGATGGTGGTGAGGTGGTGGCTGGTTCAACAAGGGCGACCGGACGTGTGGTGGTTGGAGGTGGTCGTTCGGCTTGGGCCTCCACGAAAGAGAAGAAGAAGAAGTTGCCGAAGAAGAAGAAGGAGAAAGGGGAAGAAGAAGAAGGAAGAAGAGCAGGCGACGGATGATGAGGGGGGAGGGGGGAAGAGTAAAATAATAATAATAATAAAATAATATTATAATAATATTATAATAATATAATAAAATACTAAAAAGTAAAAATAATAAAAAAAATAATAATCAAAAGCGAAGACAAAATGATTAGTTCCATTTTCCTTTTAAATGATGATGTTTTCACTCCTTTTCCTTTTAATCATTACTAATATTTTTGCCAAATTCAATTTTATGATGATCAAAGAACACCTAAAATCAAACCTGAATTTTACTATTTATGAGGTTAGAAAATGGATAAAATAAAAATAAAAGTACCTAATATTTTTATATATTTTTGTGACCTCAAATATTATTTTTCTTGATTTTCTTTATCTTTTTTTCTTTTTTTTTGTATTTTTCGAAAATATATTAAAAAAATGAAAATTATGAAAATTATTTTTTTGGTCAAAATGGTTCATTTAGCTTGGCTAAGGTCACCAAAATTGATTTTTCAATTTTTCAACTTTTTATGGATTTTCTATGAATTTTCAAAATAAAAAATAAAAATAAAAATAAAAAAGTTGATCAAAATTTAGGTGTCAACAGCTGCCCCTCTTTGAGAGGAATCTCGTTAGAGGTTTCTCTCAAAGATAAGGTGACACCTGAGTCCTGATCGACTCGACTCGGGAAACTAAAAGAAAAGGAGTCATGACATCCAATCTTCATGCTTGTCCATGTATGCTCTTTCTTGAAGGGGGAAACATTCATTTGACATGAGAGGGTGAGATAATAGAGAGACATACCTGCCACTTACCTGTTCGATGTTTGTGCGATTTTCACGGTGTTTGATGGATTCAAGAGAATTTCTAGAAACTCGTTACTAGAGTATCCTAGAGAGGTTAAGCTCTGACCCGTATGGTAGGTCAAACCATAATGAGATTCCTAACTGATAGGAATCTAAGGAAGACGCGTCCCATTTGGGATTTGCCAAGGATTTTGATCCGTATGGTGGATCGGACCATTGAGTTGGCCATTTAAGTGATTTTTACTATTGGGTTGACCCTTCAGGCGGTTTCTACCGTTGTGTTGACCCTTCAGGCGGTTTCTACAATGAGTTGACCCTTCAGGCGGTATCTACCTTGGTTTGACCCTTCAGGCGGTATCTACCTTGTGTTTGACCCTTCAAGCGGTTTCTACCTTGAGTTGACCCTTCAGGCGGTTTCTACCTTGGTTTGACCCTTCAGGCGGTATCTACCTTGTGTTTGACCCTTCAGGCGGTTTCTACCTTTGTTGATCCTTCAGGCGGTATCTACCTTTGTTTGCTTTGAAAAGGGGTCTCATGACGAGGGTTCTCCACGTCCGATGAGACTGCCTAAATTTTGAAAAGGGGTCTCATGACGAGGGTTCTCCACGTCCGATGAGACTGCCTAAATTTTGAAAAGGGGTCTCATGACGAGGGTTCTCCACGTCCGATGAGACTGTTTGATATTTTTGAAAAGGGGGTCTCATGACGAGGGTTCTTCACGTCCGATGAGACTGTTTGATATTTTGAAAAGGATTTTTTTTTTAAGGGTTTCTCTTCCCCAAGAAAATATTGGTAATCTTTGAGATGACAGCAATTATCCAATTGACAAAATTTTATGACTTAAGCTTTAGTCATGAGATGTGCATTTTGATGCTGAAGGTTATCCAAAACATTTTTGCAACGTGCAAATGTGATCACGAATCCCTTGCATGGAAAATCTAGATCCACAGTTTGAAAATTCCCAAAAAGAGTTTGCTCAAAACGTCAATTGGAATATTTCTCGACAAGGAGGCCATCTCACCTGTTTTGAGGTGATGATTTTTAGGGGATGCACTCAATTCCCTACTGACCTGTGCCTAGGTTTTAGGCTCATTCGCAGCGCATACATTTTGATCGGTCGGGAGGTCTTCCACGGGACCGTAATGTTGGGCTTGGATATTGGTTTTCAAGGGGGACCCGCTTTGGAGTTGGGGCCATTGAATGAAAATCTTCACCATCTGCTCCGGGTTTACAAGTCAAGAACCCTGCAAAATGAGAAAGAAAGAGTCTTGCTCGTACTTCTTCGAGCTAAGCTATATGTTAACCCAAGTGTCTTAGTCAGAGAAGACTGTTTCAGGGTTGTAACATTGGTAGGATTGGGGACCGAAAAAGGCTTGTTTTTGGCCCAGAAATCACGAAGGATTTGACATTGGTGATCATTGCAAATTTGTCACATGTCTTTTCCATTCTGCATCTTCCATTTTTGAGGTGTGCAACCGCTTTTGAGGTGTGCACAAGTCCTTTAGAGAACGTCTCTTGTGGTATTAAGAGATTGACAATTCTGTCCGTGTTTTTGCACCACGGCTGACATCGTTTGGGGAGCAGTCTTCTTGATCTGACTCCTTTATGGGTTTTTCTCTCTTCCCAACTAGGCTTTATTGGGGATCAATCAAACAGTTTTCACGAGCATCGGCCTTGCTTTTACCAGGCACTTTGCTTTTTCTTGATGCTGGGGATTTTTTGTTGAAATCCCGCATTTTCTTTTCCTTTGGAACTACGATGTTTAGAAAATTGTGCTAGATATACAACTTGAATCATAGCACATTTAAACGCCGATATGAGATTTTTCTATAAATCCCATCTCTTGATTTCTTCCGTTCTTGGAGTGATGCAGTTTCTATCTTGAAACATCCCATGATCACCAACAAGGGTTTATGAAATGAATTCGCAGGCTCAACTTGGCTGTGCAAAGGATATGGTGTGTGGGATAGAGAATGAATGCTTCTCGTCATCCTATGGCACTTGGATTACCATATAAACAACACACAAAGATTAATGTTAGTCTGAGCAAGAAAATTTCTAACCATTTTCTCCTGATGCTGCTGGACTTACTTCCTTTTTGCCCCGGTGTGGGGTGGTTCTTGACAGGGTTAAGAATGAAAACCGCCGTTCAAGTGGGTTGTCAACGGTCACCTGTAGTGTTTATGATATGAAACGAACGCCTCCGTCGTTCCAATCCATGTAATCGCTGCGAATGGTCCCTACCTCCATAGGTCCAGATTTTACTATTTGATTCGCTCCACTCATCTCTCAAGTGTATGTAGGATGTGTTTGGATTTGAGCTTGCCTCTCTTTTGAGGAAACATCCTTTTGAGAGTTTTGAACAACTTTTGATTGGAAAAATCTCTTTCGTTTTCCCAAAAATTTTACCCGTCAAAGGGATTTTATGGTGCACAATGCGTGTTCAGACAACCTCATGTTTCAAAACATGAATGCCAATGAAGTTCGAATTCAATGTCTTTTCTAGACATCAGATTTTGAAAGCTTTTTCTTTTTCTCTCTGTGTTTTTTTTGTTTAACATCTTCAATGGATTGGGGGAAAGGGATACCTACCTGTCCACCGTGGCTGGAGATCCCTGAAAATGTAAAAGAAGCATATCATTGTATGTTCACGTAAAGGAAGCGGAGACAAGTCTGAGCGAGACGAGCAGGTATGCTATCCCCACAAACACGGCGCTCCTGGCCATAAAAGGGGACTGCATGTTTGCTCACTCAAGCCCATTCTTGAAGCTCAACCCTCAAGGTGCCAGATATTTCTGGTTCAACAGGTTCCACATAGTGGCAAGTTGAAGAGCATACTAAACCAAACCAATCGTACTACTGAGTCAACAAGAGGATTCAGATATGCGAAAGATCATGCTTATAGGAAAGGAGAAGAAAGGGAACTTAGAAACTCATGATAGAAGCACACTGATATTTCACAAAGGTTTTTCCTCCCCGTTTACAATGCCTTTGGGGGCCTTTTATAGGCAAATTTCATACCCAAGGACTTCTGACAAACTTACAAACGCATTCACGACAAAAGACTAAAAAGTCTTCCGGTGAACAGTGTTTTGCTACAGTGATTTGCGCACCTAACTCTATCAAACATACGGTGAACAGTGTTGCTACAGTGTTTGAACAGTACCATGAACAGTACTATGAACAGTACCGTGAACAGTAATTTTCGTAAAAAGTCTACTGGTCCTACAGATCATTATTTCAGACATATTAAAGACCTTAGCACACCTAACTCTATCAAACACACGGGAACTTTAAACTACCCAGTTTCACGTACATGTAATAAAAGTCTGAGCCAATCATTGAAGAAGAAATGGAAGACCAACCTGAAGTTGAGCATCCACCTCCACCTTCCCAGCCTTACCATGACCCATCGTCATCGACCTATAAATCCTATTCGTCCAATTTCTTCACTTTGGATGATATCCCTTACCACAAATGGGCAGAAAGGCTCCAAGAGTTTCATTCTTGGATGATTACCAGAAATCTAAAGGAACACAGCTCTTATGATGTTCTCCTTGAGTTTGTCACTCGATTCACCGGTTCCTTAAAAGATTGGTGGAAATTAGCCCCAGAAAGAGACCAACTCCAGTTTCTTACCATGTCCTTTGATGAAGCAATTCAGCTGATTCATCTTTTCTTTATTGGCCAACCCCAAGATTCGAAAGAACTCAAAAGAAAAGAATTCTTTGAAAGAAAATGCTGTTCTCTGGCCAAAAAAGACCTGGATCGACACTTTCGAGAAATGATCAAGCTTTTCTACCAGCTTGGTTCTGATCCTAATCTCAAGTCCGTATTCCTGGCTTCCATCCCTAAAGAGATTAGTCAAGTTGTTGAGAAAGCCCTGAAGCTAAATAAACAAGACCATCACAGATGCGACTTTTGGAGAAATCCAACAGTCTGTCCACCTTGCCATTGAAGAAATGTGTCACAGAAGAGAGGTCTTCAGAAGTTACCTCCGGGAGAATCGATCTCTCGAAAAGAATTGTGACAATCCTCATTGGAAGATCAAGTGCTCAAGAGATTGCAGTGATCCCTCTTGTGCTGGTATTAAGAAGCGCAAGCACTTCAAGAAGTTCTCCTTTGAGAAGTTCTCATTTGGCAGACGAAGACCTAAGAGAAGCAAGTGGAAGTTCCTTCGAAAAAAGAAGCGCCATCACTCCTCTGCTTCTGGTTTCAAGAAAAAGAAGAAATCCGACCGATGCTACATCTGTAGCAAGAAGGGGCACTTTGCAAAAAACTATCCTCAGGCAAAGCGCCAAGGAAGTTACATGATCCAAAAGATTTCCTCCACCACAGGAATCCCTTTGGATGACGAAGATATTGAGTCTGTCTTCTCTGTTGAAGATGAGCCTTCACCAGACACACTGTTTGCCCTCCAAACATATTCCTCAGACTCTGATGAATCCCCAGGTGATATCTTTGCATTCTTCCCTGATAATATTCCCGACTCTTTCCATGTCCAACCCGTTTTCCACTCTCCATATATTCCCATCCAAATCCACACCCCAGAAAATGACAGACCTGTCCAAGTCATTGCTCTCATTGATACCGGCGCGGCAGCATCACTTATGGATATAAAAGTACTCCCAGAAGAATTCTGGACGCCTTACACAAGGTATTTCCATTCTGCCTCTGGTGATACTTTTACCACAAAATTCCGCAGCAAAACCATCACACTCCAAATATTTCCAGGCTGTTCCATATCCACAAAAATCCTTGGTTGTAATTCCCCAGATAAGGACCTTATCATTGGTTGGGATATCCTAGCCCAGCTTTCCCAGCTCAGAATCAAACCCACTGGTTTACAATTTGGTGACCAGTTTCGTGAGTATGTGGATATCCAGAGACTTTTCATCATTCAGCCAGAAATCCTTGATCCAATTACCCAAAGTCTCTTATCCTGTTGTTCTGAATCCCATTCCCAGTTTATCCAAACCTGTTCAAACCCTCTTTGGAAAAACTCTGACTTCTTTGTCAAACTCCCATTCAAGAAAAGTGAAGATGTTAATCCCACAAAAGCCAGTCATTCTGGTATGAATCCTGAACATCTTGCTTTGGCCCAGAAGGAATGTGCTGAGATACTCTCGCAAGGTCTCATTGAACCCTCTGATTCACAATGGGCTTGTGAAGCCTTTTATGTGAACAAGCGAGCAGAACAGAATCGTGGTAAGCTCAGATTGGTGATCAATTATCAGCCCTTGAACAAATTCCTTCAAGATGATAAATTTCCTTTGCCTCACAAAAACTCTTTGTTTGGTAGCCTAGCCCAGGCTAAGATCTATTCAAAGTTCGACCTGAAAGCAGGTTTTTGGCAAATTGGCATTCATCCTGATGACCGTCCTAAAACTGGTTTTTGCATTCCAAACCAGCACTTTCAATGGACAGTCGTCCCCTTTGGTCTTAAAACAGCTCCATCCATCTTTCAGAAAGCCATGTGTAGAATTTTCCAGCCCATTCTCCCACATGCCCAAATTTACATTGATGATATTCTCCTCTACAGTCCTGATGAGGAATCCCATTGTAAATTACTCTCCCAGTTCGTTGAAATTGTCCAGAAACATGGAATCATGCTTTCCCAAAAGAAAATGATCCTTGCTCAAAAAGAAATTGAGTTCCTTGGTATGCATTTGAAAGAAGGGACCTACTGTCCAGGTCCTCACCTTGCAGAAGAACTCCAAAAATTTCCCTCTGAGAATTTGACAGTTAGCCAAATCCAGGCTTTCCTTGGAATTGTCAATTATGTCCGAGACTTTGTGCCAAAAATCTCTAAGGCACTCTATCCTCTTCAGAGGATGTTGAAAAAAGATGCTCCCCCATGGAGACCGAAGCAGACACAGGCTGTAGCTCATCTCAAAGAAATTCTGCAGCATCTCCCCCCTTTGCAAATTCCTTCCACTGGTCAAAGAATTTTGCAAACAGATGCTAGTGATAAGTATTGGGCAGCCATTCTCCTTGAAGAAATCAAAGGTAAACGCTTCATCTGTGCTTACAAAAGTGGACGATTCACTCCCGCAGAGATGCATTATCATTCCACTTTTAAGGAGATTCTCGCAGTGAAATATGGCATCAAGAAGTTTGAATACCACCTTATTGGGCATCACTTTTTGGTCGAAATGGATATGTCTTCATTTCCCCAAATGCTCAATTTCAAGCAGAAACAGATTCCCCATCCGCAATTGTTAAGGTGGGCCGAATGGTTCTCGAAATATTCTTTTGATGCTAAACACATAGCAGGCAAAAAGAATGTCCTTGCAGACTTCTTGTCCAGACAGAAGCACCCAGTTGAATCCATCAACATGTACGTCCGCAGAAGTCCATTGGATGCAAGAAGATTTCGTACCACACCAATACGAGATACACCATGGAATACTCTCACTTATCCTCCAGAAGTCCCAGGACAAGTTGCAGAAAATAATTTCTGTGAGAATTTGAAGTATTACATGAATGAGTACCAGAACCGCATATTCAGCACTTATGGTGGATTAATGTTAGGACCACATGGTCTTAATCCTGATTATCCATTTATCCATGTCTTGCGGTGGTCTCCTGATCAAGATTTCCCTGAAGATCTCAAATGGTTCTTTTGGTATTTTCTCAATGTATATGCTGTTGCCATTGAATTTCCCACAGACAAGATTGTCCGAGTCTTGTCCAGAGCACTCATGGGAGAATTCTCAAACCAAAAGGCTTTGACAGAAATGCTCACTTGGTTCCAGCCTTTAGCAGCGTGGAAACAACATTTCATCTTTCAGCGAAATTGTGGAATACCTGACCCAGAAAGACACACCACAGTCCTTTTTCACAGGCCTTGGGTTTTCTTCAGCCCAACCGGAGATGTCCGAGAAAAAGCATTGTATTATGGCACCACTACATTCAAGCCCAATCTCCATCGACAAGTCTTTCGGATCTACACAACACTTCCCAAGCCCATCACACTGATGCAGTATGAGTATAGAGAACTCCAGCGAGTCCTATGTCAAGAAAATCATGAAATCCCTCCTGAAATTTGGCCATACCATCACATGAACCACTCGTGGGATAGGCCCAAAATACACCCTCAGGTTCGTCAAGCTCTTGAAGATTATAGAAGCAACCAGCCAGGTTCTTCTATGGATACCGACACTCCTGGCACTCAAGACCCTTGGGGAGGACATTTGTCACAAAATCCATACTCTACAGCAGACATTGCATCTAGCACCCAGGACCAGCCATCCAGCTCGTACAAGTGGCCTCAGCTCCAATTATGGCCCCAGCCTCAGATGCCATCCAGCTCTAATCAAAGTGCGCGACAAGATCCATCAGACCCAGTCACTATGGAAGATATTTTGTGCGGCGAAAGACACGTGGCAGAACAAGAAGATAGTCCCTCACTCACTGAAGACGAAGACCCAGACGTTGGACTGTCCCAGCTCGAAGAACAGTGGTACTGGAATAAATTCAAAAAAGACAAAGACGGCCCAGACAGCTCTGACTCTGACGATGCCAATTATCACCCAGATCCAGACCGTCGTCGGCTTTGAACTACCCAGTTTCACGTACATGTAATAAAAGTCTGAGATGACTTTGTAGTCATCGTTTGTCAGAATGTTTAAAGTTCCCGTGTGTTTGATAGAGTTAGGTGTGCTAAGGTCTTTAATATGTCTGAAATAATGATCTGTAGGACCAGTAGACTTTTTACGAAAATTACTGTTCACGGTACTGTTCATAGTACTATCAAACATATTTCAGACATATTAAAGACCTTAGCACACCTAACTCTATCAAACACACGGGAACTTTAAACATTCTGACAAACGATGACTACAAAGTCATCTCAGACTTTTATTACATGTACGTGAAACTGGGTAGTTCAAAGCCGACGACGGTCTGGATCTGGGTGATAATTGGCATCGTCTGAGTCAGAGCTGTCTGGGCCGTCTTTGTCTTTTTTGAATTTATTCCAGTACCACTGTTCTTCGAGCTGGGACAGTCCAACGTCTGGGTCTTCGTCTTCAGTGAGTGAGGGACTATCTTCTTGTTCTGCCACGTGTCTTTCGCCGCACAAAATATCTTCCATAGTGACTGGGTCTGATGGATCTTGTCGCGCACTTTGATTAGAGCTGGATGGCATCTGAGGCTGGGGCCATAATTGGAGCTGAGGCCACTTGTACGAGTTGGATGGCTGGTCCTGGGTGCTAGATGCAATGTCTGCTGTAGAGTATGGATTTTGTGACAAATGTCCTCCCCAAGGGTCTTGAGTGTCAGGAGTGTCGGTATCCATAGAAGAACCTGGCTGGTTGCTTCTATAATCTTCAAGAGCTTGACGTACCTGAGGGTGTATTTTGGGCCTATCCCACGAGTGGTTCATGTGATGGTATGGCCAAATTTCAGGAGGGATTTCATGATTTTCTTGACATAGGACTCGCTGGAGTTCTCTATACTCATACTGCATCAGTGTGATGGACTTGGGAAGTTGTGTGTAGATCCGAAAGACTTGTCGATGGAGATTGGGCTTGAATGTAGTGGTGCCATAATACAATGCTTTTTCTCGGACATCTCCGGTTGGGCTGAAGAAAACCCAAGGCCTGTGAAAAAGGACTGTGGTGTGTCTTTCTGGGTCAGATATTCCACAATTTCGCTGAAAGATGAAATGTTGTTTCCACGCTGCTAAAGGCTGGAACCAAGTGAGCATTTCTGTCAAAGCCTTTTGGTTTGAGAATTCTCCCATGAGTGCTCTGGACAAGACTCGGACAATCTTGTCTGTGGGAAATTCAATGGCAACAACATATACATTGAGAAAATACCAAAAGAACCATTTGAGATCTTCAGGGAAATCTTGATCAGGAGACCACCGCAAGACATGGATAAATGGATAATCAGGATTAAGACCATGTGGTCCTAACATTAATCCACCATAAGTGCTGAATATGCGGTTCTGGTACTCATTCATGTAATACTTCAAATTCTCACAGAAATTATTTTCTGCAACTTGTCCTGGGACTTCTGGAGGATAAGTGAGAGTATTCCATGGTGTATCTCGTATTGGTGTGGTACGAAATCTTCTTGCATCCAATGGACTTCTGCGGACGTACATGTTGATGGATTCAACTGGGTGCTTCGGTCTGGACAAGAAGTCTGCAAGGACATTCTTTTTGCCTGCTATGTGTTTAGCATCAAAAGAATATTTCGAGAACCATTTGGCCCACCTTAACAATTGCGGATGGGGAATCTGTTTCTGCTTGAAATTGAGCATTTGGGGAAATGAAGACATATCCATTTCGACCAAAAAGTGATGCCCAATAAGGTGGTATTCAAACTTCTTGATGCCATATTTCACTGCGAGAATCTCCTTAAAAGTGGAATGATAATGCATCTCTGCGGGAGTGAATCGTCCACTTTTGTAAGCACAGATGAAGCGTTTACCTTTGATTTCTTCAAGGAGAATGGCTGCCCAATACTTATCACTAGCATCTGTTTGCAAAATTCTTTGACCAGTGGAAGGAATTTGCAAAGGGGGGAGATGCTGCAGAATTTCTTTGAGATGAGCTACAGCCTGTGTCTGCTTCGGTCCCCATGGGGGAGCATCTTTTTTCAACATCCTCTGAAGAGGATAGAGTGCCTTAGAGATTTTTGGCACAAAGTCTCGGAGATAATTGACAATTCCAAGGAAAGCCTGGATTTGGCTAACTGTCAAATTCTCAGAGGGAAATTTTTGGAGTTCTTCTGCAAGGTGAGGACCTGGACAGTAGGTCCCTTCTTTCAAATGCATACCAAGGAACTCAATTTCTTTTTGAGCAAGGATCATTTTCTTTTGGGAAAGCATGATTCCATGTTTCTGGACAATTTCAACGAACTGGGAGAGTAATTTACAATGGGATTCCTCATCAGGACTGTAGAGGAGAATATCATCAATGTAAATTTGGGCATGTGGGAGAATGGGCTGGAAAATTCTACACATGGCTTTCTGAAAGATGGATGGAGCTGTTTTAAGACCAAAGGGGACGACTGTCCATTGAAAGTGCTGGTTTGGAATGCAAAAACCAGTTTTAGGACGGTCATCAGGATGAATGCCAATTTGCCAAAAACCTGCTTTCAGGTCGAACTTTGAATAGATCTTAGCCTGGGCTAGGCTACCAAACAAAGAGTTTTTGTGAGGCAAAGGAAATTTATCATCTTGAAGGAATTTGTTCAAGGGCTGATAATTGATCACCAATCTGAGCTTACCACGATTCTGTTCTGCTCGCTTGTTCACATAAAAGGCTTCACAAGCCCATTGTGAATCAGAGGGTTCAATGAGACCTTGCGAGAGTATCTCAGCACATTCCTTCTGGGCCAAAGCAAGATGTTCAGGATTCATACCAGAATGACTGGCTTTTGTGGGATTAACATCTTCACTTTTCTTGAATGGGAGTTTGACAAAGAAGTCAGAGTTTTTCCAAAGAGGGTTTGAACAGGTTTGGATAAACTGGGAATGGGATTCAGAACAACAGGATAAGAGACTTTGGGTAATTGGATCAAGGATTTCTGGCTGAATGATGAAAAGTCTCTGGATATCCACATACTCACGAAACTGGTCACCAAATTGTAAACCAGTGGGTTTGATTCTGAGCTGGGAAAGCTGGGCTAGGATATCCCAACCAATGATAAGGTCCTTATCTGGGGAATTACAACCAAGGATTTTTGTGGATATGGAACAGCCTGGAAATATTTGGAGTGTGATGGTTTTGCTGCGGAATTTTGTGGTAAAAGTATCACCAGAGGCAGAATGGAAATACCTTGTGTAAGGCGTCCAGAATTCTTCTGGGAGTACTTTTATATCCATAAGTGATGCTGCCGCGCCGGTATCAATGAGAGCAATGACTTGGACAGGTCTGTCATTTTCTGGGGTGTGGATTTGGATGGGAATATATGGAGAGTGGAAAACGGGTTGGACATGGAAAGAGTCGGGAATATTATCAGGGAAGAATGCAAAGATATCACCTGGGGATTCATCAGAGTCTGAGGAATATGTTTGGAGGGCAAACAGTGTGTCT
Organism: Rhodomyrtus psidioides; assembly: GCA_021437785.1. Classification (NCBI taxonomy): domain Eukaryota; kingdom Viridiplantae; phylum Streptophyta; class Magnoliopsida; order Myrtales; family Myrtaceae; genus Rhodomyrtus; species Rhodomyrtus psidioides. The sequence continues at coordinate 10,191,554 of JAILYB010000003.1, read as the reverse complement.
GGTGAAGGCTCATCTTCAACAGAGAAGACAGACTCAATATCTTCGTCATCCAAAGGGATTCCTGTGGTGGAGGAAATCTTTTGGATCATGTAACTTCCTTGGCGCTTTGCTTGAGGACAGTTTTTTGCAAAGTGCCCCTTCTTGCTACAGATGTAGCATCGGTAGGATTTCTTCTTTTTCTTGAAACCAGAAGCAGAGGAGTGATGGCGCTTCTTTTTTCGAAGGAACTTCCACTTGCTTCTCTTAGGTCTTCGTCTACCAAATGAGAACTTCTCAAAGGAGAACTTCTTGAAGTGCTTGCGCTTCTTAATACCAGCACAAGAGGGATCACTGCAATCTCTTGAGCACTTGATCTTCCAATGAGGATTGTCACAATTCTTTTCGAGAGATCGATTCTCCCGGAGGTAACTTCTGAAGACCTCTCTTCTGTGACACATTTCTTCAATGGCAAGGTGGACAGACTGTTGGATTTCTCCAAAAGTCGCATCTGTGATGGTCTTGTTTATTTAGCTTCAGGGCTTTCTCAACAACTTGACTAATCTCTTTAGGGATGGAAGCCAGGAATACGGACTTGAGATTAGGATCAGAACCAAGCTGGTAGAAAAGCTTGATCATTTCTCGAAAGTGTCGATCCAGGTCTTTTTTGGCCAGAGAACAGCATTTTCTTTCAAAGAATTCTTTTCTTTTGAGTTCTTTCGAATCTTGGGGTTGGCCAATAAAGAAAAGATGAATCAGCTGAATTGCTTCATCAAAGGACATGGTAAGAAACTGGAGTTGGTCTCTTTCTGGGGCTAATTTCCACCAATCTTTTAAGGAACCAGTGAATCGAGTGACAAACTCAAGGAGAACATCATAAGAGCTGTGTTCCTTTAGATTTCTGGTAATCATCCAAGAATGAAACTCTTGGAGCCTTTCTGCCCATTTGTGGTAAGGGATATCATCTAAAGTGAAGAAATTGGACGAATAGGATTTATAGGTCGATGACGATGGGTCATGGTAAGGCTGGGAAGGTGGAGGTGGATGCTCAACTTCAGGTTGGTCTTCCATTTCTTCTTCAATGATTGGCTCTACAGGGTCAGCCATCATAACGTCTGCCACAACAGACTGGGTGCTAGAATCATAGGATTCAGTATCTGGAATGGAAGATGACTCACTGATAGAGATTTCAGGAGTAGCTGGGGGTGAAGGATTTATGGATTTCACTGTGGAGATGGTGGGAACCTGGTTTCGAAGGAAATTTTCCAAGGGATTGGAAACCATGTATGAGTGAGAAGGTTTATGAGGAGGGGATGAAGGAGGAGATTTTTCTGGTGGTGCTGAAGGAGGTGGGAAAAAGGTATGTTTGCTTTTTTCTTTTTTCTCTTGGTCTAGCTTTTTAAGACGATCTCGAAGAGCAAGGAAGTTCGTCTTTGGAGGAGGTGGTGTTGTGCTGAGTACAGCAGCAAAAGAGTTGGGGTCTGGAGAGCATGGCATGAAGGATGTGGGGTTAGGAGTTGCTGTTGGAAAGAAAAATGGATCAAGGGCTTGTAGATTCCTTTGCTCAAGGAGAGCTTGTTGTTCTTGCAGTATCTGGACCTGGCGTCTAAGCTTCTCGATCTCAGGAGTTTGGTCTTCCAGATAATGACTTGTAGGAATCTGTTTTGTCTCCATTAGATACAGCCTCTTCTGGAAATCTTCCAACATCTTCTTTGAGACAGATGTAGCATGGTCTACCCTGTCAAGACGAGTAGCCACTGTGTTTATTGCTACATTCTGGGCGAGAGCATTCTCTGTCTGCCAATTCAGAACAGCTTCAACAGGTGTAGGGCCTTTCCGTCTTCCATGAAGATCGACATCATGTGGAGTTGTGATCTTTGGGGAATGGAAGTATTTCTGCTGTGCATCAGAGAAACTTTCAGCAGGAGGGAATCTGATAGTGGCTGAACTTTCTTCAGATGGGGCAGGCTGTAAAGGTGGGAAGTCTTCTGGTCGGAACATGCAAATACTGGGTAAAACAGGAGGTGGTTCAGGTTTAAGATTGCAAGTGTATGGCTGAGGGAGTATGATGGGACAAGAGTTTTTCTTTACCCATTTGAGGATGGGTTTGTAGAATGGAGAAGTGATGGGTTTCTTTGGTGGTGGTGGTGGTGGCTTTGGTTCATCTGGGGGACAAGCAGGTGGAGGTGCAGTAATTTGAGGAGGTTTGGGAGAACCATACTCAACCATATACTGCCAGCGTCCGCCGTCTTCACCAAGAGGACCCACGGTTGGATCACCGTCTAGGTACCTTTGGTAAAGTGAATCTTTCTTCTTCTTGTTCTTCTTTTTGGAGGACGGTCTGTCATCCTCATCTTCTAGATTCAAACAAGAAGAACAGGAACAGTCAACATCCCAAAAGCAATGTCCGGAGGGATCCTTGTAATAATGGATGGGTCGTCCATTTTCATCAAAGGATTGGACATGGGCTTTAGGATCTGGGTCTTCCATACTGACCGACTCAGTTGGACATGGGGTGAAGCATAGGATGGTGGGGAAAGATGGAAAAACAGAGGAAGAAGTGTCTTCCTTCTCTTTTGTAAACTTAATGGTGACAGTACCATCTTTTTTCTTGGTGTATTGTGGCTCAGAGGACTGGACAGGTCGGGAATTTTGGTGGAGTTTTTCATAATTGGTTACCCAACTGTCAGGAAGGAGTTTGACAAGCTGATCTCTTGGAAGTTGACGAGGGATGTGGATACATGAAGTCTGGTCGTTGTCAACAGAGATAAGCAAGGCATCATCTGCACTTGGTAGGTTGAGATCAATGGCATGGTTTTGTACTCTATACACCATCTGGTAGTGTAGAGTAGCAATTATGGCTGATGTGGTTTGAGGAGCACCAGTGATCTGCAACTGAACCTTCAAAGCAGAGAGAAGGTTGGGATCTGCCAAGGCCATGTTGAAATTTGGGAAGAGAGTCACAAATACTGTGCCTGCGTTCAGAGTGGTCTGAACAGTGCCAATGCAAGCATGCTGGTATTCCAAGAAACGAGTATCGAGGAGAGCAACCCGAGCAACTACGGGCAAGCCTTTTCGCCCATGCAAGGATAGGGCCAAACGGATGGCGCCAAAGTGGAGGTGGGTGTAACCCTGTTGAGCCCACTGAGCAGGGAACTCTGGTGGAATTTGGAGAGTCACAAACTGCTCTTGTTGCGTAGACAGAATGGGGTGCTGGTCAAATTTAGTGGACTGGACATACTCTTTAACAGAGCGGTGATGGTGGTTTGCAAAAAGCAGAATAGGGGTTCATGAGTGGGAGTTGTGTTTCGGAGATTTTGCGATCGTCATTTACATAGGACACCTCATAGAGATAATCCATTTTTGAGGAAGTGGATTTGCGGAGTTCGGGTGGTGGTGGTAGTGAGATGGTGGTTTCTAACTGAACTGGAGCGGAAATATCTGTGGAGTTTTCCATGAGAGTTTGGATTTCTCCTTTCCCTTCAGCAGATCTAAGAATATAAGAATACTAATCTTAACTCAGTTTCGACGATGTTTGGCTCTGATACCAGTAAAGGAAGCGGAGACAAGTCTGAGCGAGACGAGCAGGTATGCTATCCCCACAAACACGGCGCTCCTGGCCATAAAAGGGGACTGCCTGTTTGCTCACTCAAGCCCATTCTTGAAGCTCAACCCTCAAGGTGCCAGATATTTCTGGTTCAACAGGTTCCACATAGTGGCAAGTTGAAGAGCATACTAAACCAAACCAATCGTACTACTGAGTCAACAAGAGGATTCAGATATGCGAAAGATCATGCTTATAGGAAAGGAGAAGAAAGGAAACCATGTATGAGTGGGAAGGTTTATGAGGAGGGGATGAAGGAGGAGATTTTTCTGGTGGTGCTGAAGGAGGTGGGAAAAAGGTATGTTTGCTTTTTTCTTTTTTCTCTTGGTCAAGCTTTTTAAGACGATCTCGAAGAGCAAGGAAGTTCGTCTTTGGAGGAGGTGGTGCTGTGCTGAGTACAGCAGCAAAAGAGTTGGGGTATGGAGAGCTTGGCATGAAGGATGTGGGGTTAGGAGTTGCTGTTGGAAAGAAAAATGGATCAAGGGCTTGTAGATTCCTTTTCTCAAGGAGAGCTTGTTGTTCTTGCAGTATCTGGACCTGGCGTCTAAGCTTCTCGATCTCAGGAGTTTGGTCTTCTAGATAATGACTTGTAGGAATCTGTTTTGTCTCCATTAGATACAGCCTCTTCTGGAAATCTTCCAACATCTTCTTTGAGACAGATGTAGCATGGTCTACCCTGTCAAGACGAGTAGCCACTGTGTTTATTGCTACATTCTGGGCGAGAGCATTCTCTGTCTGCCAATTCAGAACAGCTTCAACAGGTGTAGGGCCTTTCCGTCTTCCATGAAGATCGACATCATGTGGAGTTGTGATCTTTGGGGAATGGAAGTATTTCTGCTGTGCATCAGAGAAACTTTCAGCAGGAGGGAATCTGATAGTGGCTGAACTTTCTTCAGATGGGGTAGGCTGTAAAGGTGGGAAGTCTTCTGGTCGGAACATGCAAATACTGGGTAAAACAGGAGGTGGTTCAGGTTTAGGATTGCAAGTGTATGGCTGAGGGAGTATGATGGGACAAGAGTTTTTCTTTACCCATTTGAGGATGGGTTTGTAGAATGGAGAAGTGATGGGTTTCTTTGGTGGTGGTGGTGGTGGCTTTGGTTCATCTAGGGGACAAGCAGGTGGAGGTGCAGTAATTTGAGGAGGTTTGGGAGAACCATACTCAACCATATACTGCCAGCGTCCGCCGTCTTCACCAAGAGGACCCACGGTTGGATCACCGTCTAGGTACCTTTGGTAAAGTGAATCTTTCTTCTTCTTGTTCTTCTTTTTGGAGGACGGTCTGTCATCCTCATCTTCTAGATTCAAACAAGAGGAACAGGAACAGTCAACATCCCAAAAGCAGTGTCCGGAGGGATCCTTGTAATAATGGATGGGTCGTCCATTTTCATCAAAGGATTGGACATGGGCTTTAGGATCTGGGTCTTCCATACTGACCGACTCAGTTGGACATGGGGTGAAGCATAGGATGGTGGGGAAAGATGGAAAAACAGAGGAAGAAGTGTCTTCCTTCTCACTCACCAACAAGGGTTTATGAAATGAATTCGCAGGCTCAACTTGGCTGTGCAAAGGATATGGTGTGTGGGATAGAGAATGAATGCTTCTCGTCATCCTTTGGCACTTGGATTACCATATAAACAACACACAAAGATTAATGTTAGTCCAAGCAAGAAAATTTCTAACCATTTTCTCCTGATGCTGCTGGACTTACTTCCTTTTTGCCCCGGTGTGGGGTGGTTCTTGACAGGGTTAAGAATGAAAACCGCCGTTCAAGTGGGTTGTCAACGGTCACCTGTAGTGTTTATGATATGAAACGAACGCCTCCGTCGTCCCAATCCATGTAATCGCTGCGAATGGTCCCTACCTCCGTAGGTCCAGATTTTACTATTTGATTCGCTCCACTCATCTCTCAAGTGTATGTAGGATGTGTTTGGATTTGAGCTTGCCTCTCTTTTGAGGAAACATCCTTTTGAGAGTTTTGAACAACTTTTGATTGGAAAAATCTCTTTCGTTTTCCCAAAAATTTTACCCGTCAAAGGGATTTTATGGTGCAAATGCGTGTTCAGACAACCTCATGTTTCAAAACATGAATGCCAATGAAGTTAGAATTCCATGTCTTTTCTAGACATCAGATTTTGAAAGCTTTTTCTTTTTCTCTCTGTGTTTTTTTTGTTTAACATCTTCAATGGATTGGGGGAAAGGGATACCTATCTGTCCACCGTGGCTGGAGATCCCTGAAAATGTAAAAGAACCATATCATTGTATGTTCACGAATTTTTCGAAAATCGAAACGGTACATCCTACCCTCATGTACCCTAACAGGTAGTATGTGGGATGTAAAAACTTATTCGTCTCCAAGGCGATTCCCCTGTCAAGGATAAAAAATAAGTGTTAATTCATATTCCCAAATTCAAGACAAATTGGGACGATACAACTTTACTCTTGATTTTCATCCCATTCTGATGTTGCGTATTGATATGAACAACCTCTATCAAATCCGCCTATCCATGCTTGGAGTGTTTGTAACATCAATGGTTCATCTGCCCCCACAGCTGGGCAGCGTCTGTTCTGCTATTTGAACGCATGACTCATTGAGTGATTTGTCCATGTTTATCATCTGAGAAGGAAAAGAAAGAATACATTACTTCGGTATTCGATTGAAGATCGTTTAGGAACGATACATCGTGTTACCAAATAGGTGGCTTCGCGGCCAAACGTATTTCGTGTTGAAGGGGTAGATCCCATTATGCTCAGCGGGTGATAATTATGGTTCATGGAACTTGCTCCACGGATTAAGTGATTAATCCACGGCCTTCGGCTTGAAGATGCTCAAAGGGTGATGTTGACACTCACGCGCAATTAGTTCTAGATATTAATGAAAGATGTTCCCGTGGGAACCTTACAGTGCGATCAACAACATATGCAATAGGAGTATTCAACCCCTTCTCTCGAAGCATTTTTCATCGAGTAGCCATGCCTTGCATCAGACGTTTGATCACCGGCCTCGCGTCACCACTGCGATGGTCCTCCGGCTCCAAATTGATCGAGCCAAAGATTGAACTCATCGCCAAGGAAATTGCTCGGGTCTTCAAGCCATTGATGTTCAAGTTGGGTATCAACAATTGTTGGGGGCAGATTTCTTTCATTGCCTTCGTTGTGAGGGATTGGAGTCTTTGAGCTGAAACCTTCATCATTGCCCTGTTGGGGTTGAGACATACATTCCCGAAGAGTATTGATCCAAGTGTCCAGCTCCTCATCAAGGAAATCACCTGTTCTTTCTAGCCCTTGGTGCCCAGATTGGGTGTCGTCGACTGTAGGCGAGGGATTCCTCTCTTTGCTCTCGCCGTGAGCAATTTGACCCCTCGAATTGGAACTTCCTCCGATGACCGGCAGGTTCATATGTGCACTCTCTACCAATGCCAGATCCGCTTCAGGGACAGCATTAATGACTGATTCGCGCTCAAACTGAGGAATTTCTATGTGCTGGAACTGTGGCATATACTCCTGAGGAGTATTGAGATAGCTCGGCGGAGCATTCTGATTTGGGTTAGAGGAGTCGCTGACACGACTGCTAGTCCCGTCATTGCTGAAACACGGTTGGGTGCTCTTGGCTCTCCAATCATCATGGTTGTAACTCTGCCCAGCACTTGAGCTCCAACTGGCTTTATGATGGTTTAACGCTATCCTTCCATCCCTTAGCAATCTCCTATAGTACTTGAGGTGAGACTCAACGTTAATTCTAGAGAGCCCCGGCACATTCATAATCTCGAGTATGCGCAGTGGGCTAGCCGAATCAACTCCCAGTTCTCGAATTGCATCAACAAATTTGGTGTGAAGCTCATAGGTCCAGTAAAATCTTGTTCTCTTATCACCCAAAATATCGTCAATACTTCGGTAGCTATTCTCTACGGGATCTAGTCGTTTCAAAAGTTGTCCAGGGAGGGACTCACCGACTTTGGATTGGCTGGCTGCGACAGCGAGTTCGTCATTGAGAGAATTCCCCCCGTGATGATTCATATCCCATTTCTCAGAGGATGTTGGTGTTGATCCTATGGTGTTGACTTGCTCATGCAGATCTCCGACGGTATCTGGCTGTGTCGGAAAATGCTGTGGAGAATACGGTAACAGCTGAGCGTTATTCGTCAACAGGGATGGTTCATCGAGGAACACCTCGCCGAGGACAACAGGATTACCACAATTAAGGCAGGTGGCCTTGGTCAGAGCTTCCTTATATCTCGCGCTTTCAGCTTGAAGCTTCTCATTCTCCTCCTTCAGGACCAGTAACTCATGGTCTGCGTATTGCTGTTTCACCCGGGTTCGTTTGTTGGCGAACCAAAACTTGACCTTCGAAAGCTCCAATCCTATTTTTCGGCTCAACTCCATTTTCTGTCGTTTGCTTGGAGTGGGGCATTCATTGAAGAAAGCTTCGAGCTCTCGGATTTGGCCTGGAGTGTGGCGTTGTAGTTGCTTCCTTTTCCGACTCCGGTCATCATTGTATACTCCTTCTTCGTAGCTGAAACCTAGAATTTCATCGCGGGAGGAGTCAGTCTCCATGGCCTTCGGGCAGGATTCAGCTCCAAGATCTTCAAAGTCTCCCAGCAGTTCGTGCTCAGAAATGTCCAGGTCGGGCGTTTCTAGCAGATGGGAATAGCTTTTAAACATGATGGATCGGAGTATCTCGGGCTGATCTAGTTCACTCAGCTTTCTCTATTCGCTCATTCGTGTTTGCTCACTCTAGAAGTTTTCTCAAGTGATTGTGCGTGTCCTAGAACCATCCTTCAGGCTGCATATGAAGGCCAGCAAGCAAGCGCTCCTCCCGAGACCCTGCAATTACTCATCGTCTGTATTCCCCTTTCTTTTTCCTCGTGATAGGATCACAAACTCTCTTGCATTGATTCGGTTTCATCGAGTATTGCGCTCGTCCCCTAGTTCAGTCTTCAAAGTGGTGGGTCTACAATCTTTCGGCGCCTTTTATGATTTGCTAGGCCCGAGAACGTGGGGAGCAGCGGTGGACCCGCAATTAATGACTCCGTTTAATTCATTTAGCTCCATGGGAATTAACGCTATGATCTTCTCTCAACCCCTTTTCATTGTTCAAACGAAAGTGGCATTTTCCATGTGTATGCTGTTACTCTTCATTTCAGCATCCCGGGCGCTTGGTGAGGAATGAGTTCGTGGCCACTCAAAATTTTAAAGACCGTCTCTGGTTTCAGACTTAATCTAACAAGGGATCATCACAACTGAGCATGACGATGTTCGTCGATAGCGTTGGTTTTAATATAGAATTAACTATAGTCATTAAAGAAAAATGTTCCCGTAGGAACTTTACAACGGATAAAATGAGTGATCTACTCGTGAACATGTTCTTCTTTCTATGGGTGTTCGTAGTGACCGACCCATCGTGCCCCGAGTTAGGTGCTAGATCATGGCTGTCCAAGCATGCCAGCTTCCCACTGATTGAACAAGGCATCGAGCCCCTCATCGAAGAAATCGTCTGTCGTGGGTTGACCAGCGGCAGGCAGAGCACCAGCCGACTGCTGCTCGAATGGAGGAGTGCGCACTCGCTGTACTTGTGGCATGCGCTCTTGAGAAGTGTTGAAATGGCCTGGGAGGACATTCTGATCAGCTTTCAGTTTGCCGGTGGTCGGGTTGCTAGCTTGATTGATGCTTAGATTTGGCCGGGTATCTCTTGATGCCTGAGCATTACAATGGCGGTCCCCCCTAGCTTTTGAGCTCGAGACGGATTCCTCCCGGTTTAGCTCCGCTCGACGTTGTCTTAATAGCTTTCTGTAGGCAGCAAGGTGATTCCTGACCAGCTCCTTACTAAGCCCCGGTACATTCATGGCCTTAAATATGCGCGTCGGAGTTGCTGAGTCGATCCCCATTTGGTGAACCACATCTAGGAATCTGGAATGCAGTTCAGGGGGCCAAGCGAACCTCCTCTTATCGTGGCCCAAAATTGCATCGATGGCTTGACGACTGATTAACTCATCTCCAGCAGGACCCGACCCTATCGAAAATTGTTGTGCATGAGGCTGATATGCTTTGAGCTGGTCGGCGGTAACATCCAGCTCCTTGAAACTGTAACTCCAATCAAAGCGATGCAAATCCCATCCCCCATGAGGCATTTGTATCATCTTCGTAGGATCATCCTGCTCATGCGTGACTCCGGCAAAATCTGGTTGAGCAGGAGATGCCCCGAGGGAGTAGGGTGGTAAATGAACGTCTTCAATCATCGCGTGAGGCTTATCGGGGAATATCTTACCGAGGGCGACGAGGTTATCGCAATGAGGGAAAACGGTGATATTGAGAGCTTTTTCATACCTCATGTTTTCTGTTCGCAGCTTTTGATTTTCTTCCTTTAAAATCTCGACCACCTGACGTTTGCGTTGAGCCCTCGATTTGGATCTCCTATTTTGAAACCAAAACTGGATCCTCGACTGATTAATCCCCAACTCCCGGCTCAATTCAATTCTCCACTTCTTTTTCATGTAATGGCTTTTACTGAAAAGGGTTTCCAGCATTTGGGTTTCCTCCTGAGAGTATTGGTGAGGACGTCTTCTTTTCCCGAGTTGAGCATTGTGGATGTCGTTGTCGTCGTCGCCGTGATCTTGATTTCCGTTGCCAGAAGTGTTGGGCTCCATGGTTTTGGCGTTAGACTTGATCTTGGAATCTTCGAGATCCCTCTGTGGTTCAATTTCTGAGATTTTTGAGTCAGTCGCCTCTAGCAGCTGACAGTAACCTCTTAAATATGTTGGATTGAGAAATGTTTGATTGGTTCTTGCCCACTCAGAGTTCTCCACTCTCTCCTGTATGCTCACTCCCTATAAAGTTTTCTTCGAGTGACTTTGCATGTTCAGGAGACGCTCTTCAAGCATCATTAGGCAAACGTTCCCCCTCAAGACCTTGAATTTCTCGCTTAGCTTTTCAACGTGATGGGACTGCCAAACCCTGTTAGGGCTCTCTTCGATAGTTGCGCTTTCCTCCCACCTAACTCTAATAATGGTGATCCCGACAAATCTTTTACATCTTTTAATTGATGAGCCGGAAATCGCGGACCGAAACGAATCCAATGGTTCTCGTGAGGGGACCTCCTGCTTTACCCCCTAACTGGGCTCCACCAGCATTATTACTGAGACCCTTCATCATCCTCGAGTTGCTATAAAATGAGGAATTAATGTATGGAAGGTTAACGTTCTCGCATAATCAGCTTCTTCCTTCTAATCTCTCTGTTAAACTCGTCTTATTCTCAAGCCAACCCAACGCAAATGGCCTCCTCTCCCGTACGCACTTTTTCAACTGATGTCTTGGCCCAGTGGGAAAAGCTTTATAACCTACTGGGTCGCGGTTACGCGTACATAACCGATCATTCTGCAACCGAGGATGCAATCTGTGTCCTGCTCGAGGACCTTGATACCACTTCTCTCGAAGGTACTACAATGGGGAGGGAATATAGAACTTTCCCGACTCTCTTTGCACACTCCTTAGAGGCCTATCGTGTTGCTAATCGGGAGGTTCTGGTGGCTCGCGTCTTGCGGGCTCGTTATGAGGATCGATCTGATCATTTGGTGCTGACCAACTATCTGGTTGATAGTTACAAAAAGGCCGTCGAGTTTGCTAATGAGCGGGTCGCGACGTTGCTTCGCGAGAGGAGAAATCTGGTGGATCAATTGGCCATATCCCTGACCACCGGCGAGCATGACCGCCGCAACGTCCTGTTGAGGCTCCAGAGCGACTGGCAGGAAGAACGGCTCGACAAGATAACCGAGGACATAGCTCGCGGGAATGGACTGGTTCGGGACCTGGAAGTAGTCACCGAAGAACACGAGGCCAAGGTCGCCGAAGTTAAGGGAGAATACAGAAGTCTTCTCCTCAGGCTTGCCGACCACAACATGCGGAGCTGGGAGTATGAGCAGAGCATTAATAACATGGAGGGTCAGTTGGGATCCTTTGTGTCGTTAATTAGGGCTCACTTTGGCTTTACTTTTCCACCCCGACTTGTATGACCTGCTTCTGAAAACCCTCCGCTGAGCAAAATAAATGAAAGTTCTCGTGTGTGTGTTTTAACTTCTGTATGGTTCATTTCTTCGAGCATCCAAACATCTTCAACTTGAGTGAGCCGAACCATAATAGTAATAAGCCGAGCAAATACGTCCTGATTTTATAACTCGCTCATGATCAGATGGAAGAATAGTTGCAGATTTGTCCAAGAAAAGATTTCTCTATACTACTTGTTTTTCACCTGCAAATAAAAAGACAGAATCAGAAGGAATAATTTGAAAAAGAAATCAAAAACCCCTTTCAATCCTATGCTTGCCCATGATTAATAAGGACAAGAACTTTTACAAGGGTTTTAATCCTGCGCGAAAAGTTTTTATCAATATTCCTCGAAAGAAAGCATACTATTGAAAGGAATGTAATTCACAATAATCGCTTTTGATCAATTTCGAGAGGAACGAATTACTCAAAAGTGCGAGGCATAATAACGTGTTTTAAATTTAATTGAAGATACGGCATCCAAATCAAGGCCGTTTTATTAAGAACGAGAGTAATTTGGACATCTATCTCGTCATTAAATTCAAAACAACGCCGATATTCTCGATCAATTATCGTGGATTACCAGCGACGTAAAACATGCATGGACCAATTCAAGTGTATAATTCCTTCTAGCGAAATTGGGGTTGGATTACCCTATACGACCAAAAAGGTCGTGCAAGATTTCCAATTTTAATTTCCTCTAAAGGAATTATAAACTTGACTTGGGAGTATTCGAATGATTAGAGAAAATGCCACTATCACATTCCCATGACCTGTCAAAAGAAATACAACCAAGTTCCATCTAAATGTATACACCAATAGATCCCTAATACAATCACTCTAAGGGGTGAGATAGAGAAAGCCTCGATAAAAATAAACCCTATACAAGAGGACTAGTAATGGAAAATGAAACAAAGGAATGTGATCCTAACGTTTAAGGATGCCCCAAGTTCGATTTGTGACTTCCGGATCACTTGCCCCAACTCGTCATCTTCATTGGACGATATCTCAATAATGTCCATAGTAGGCTCCTTTGTTGCTCACTCGGTGCTTGTCATGGGATATCATCCTCTTCGTCTTCTATCAAGGACGTTTGGGAAAAAAACACACATCTATCCTTGAAATGGCATTTAATCTAATCACCAGAATGCAATGAATGAAATGCCTATATTTATATGAACTGTAATAGATTCGAGGTATAAAGAGTCTTACCAACCAAACTCGTCGACTTATGTGCGGTTTTAGGTGTACCAACCGCCCAAAGACATGCGCATGAGATAAGTTATGGTGAACTTCTAAAAATCAGAGGGTTTGGCACCTAAGGTTAAGGTTCCCACTTCGAGTTCTAGAAAGAGCCGATTCCATTGCACAGCTATCGTTGCATTGGGACTCGATCCATAGTTCGAAGTGAGCGGAATTGAAAAGTGGATTACCCCGTGTTTTTCCTCACGGAGATTCCATTTTCAATTCCTTCTATTGTGTTCCTAAAGGCGGCGCCCAGGGTTTTAGGCGCGGTTGTGTGTGTCCATGTGTCGTGATCATCACGATGCAAGTCATGCACAACAGTTTATCAATCAGCGCTTCAAATCATCCACACAACATACATTCCTACGCCAACCTGCATAAGACAATGTTAATCACGGACTACACCCCTTATTTCTCCAATCTGCAAAACATATAACACCTATCGTAAGCGGACTTACCTCACCTTCAAGAGCGCCTGCAGGGTTAGAAAAATCACTCAGCGTTTTAATTACGGCCTAAGTCCACTTGAGGTCTAGAACCATAGGCTCTAGAACAAGTTCCCCAGCGGAGTCGCCAGCTGTCGTGACCCGTCCGAAAGCGGACGCGGCTAATGGATTACCGATCGCGGGCCTCCCCCCGCACAAGGGTGCGGATCGCGGGCTTTGGATCGGCGCGGGCCCTCCCAAGCCCATACCAAATCGCGGCGGGAGTATTTTTCAAAGGGATTCGGCGATAAGAGCCGATCGATTTCGACCTTAGTGTGGTTGTGGTGGCATGTGCAACTTGTGCATGCATTTGGAGTCGCCACCGGTCTTTCTCGGAGGGTAGACCGGAAACCTTATTGACCGATTGGGAGAGATCGATCAATTCTGCGGAACCAGAGATTTTGAGTTCGGGGACTTGGTTACGTTGATGTCATTACCAACGCCCTTTCGGTACCTAACGCGAGTGATTTTCCTGACTAAGAGTTCATGCAGGCGCAATTTTGGGTGGGGTAGGTTTGATTCAGGGTTTCATGCAGATTGGAAGACTATTCCTATCAATCACAATCAATGAAAGCGCAATCAAGTGCATAAATAAATCACATCAATGCACGTCAATTCACATCACATGGCCTCCTAGTATAGCCATAAGGCCTTAGGGAAGGCGTGATTTAGGACCGAGGTAAAATGGGAAGATTTGGAGGCGATTTAGCCCGAAGGGCAAAATCGTCAATTTTTGGAAGACGATTCGCCCAAAGGGCGAAATCGTCATTTTTAAGAATGATCGGGTTCAAAACACCCGGGATGAGCCTTGGCCAATTGATTGTGGCCATTTCCTATTTTTTGGGATTTTTCTAGAATTTTTAGAATTTTTTTTGGAAGACTGTTTGCCGGAAGGGCAAAACCGTCATTTTTGGAAAGACCGGGGGTCAAAAGACCCGGAACAGGTCATGGCCAGTTGAATGTGGCCATTTCCTATTTTCTGGAATTTTTTAGAATTTTCTGAATTTTTCCTTTTTTTTGAATATTTTAATGATTTTCCATTTTTATTGATTTTCCGTATTTTTATTATTTATTTTTAATATTTTCGAAAAATATTTTAATAAAAAGCATGTCTTTGACAATAGATAACACTCAACCAGATAAATAAGCTAACCACTAGACTGAAACAAATACATGCGAATCAAGTCTATAAAGGTAATATTTTAGAAAAATAATTCTGATATACGGATCGGGTACGTAAAACATACCGGATTGGACACCGGCCTTCAATCGCCCAGCCCCAGCCTGCGACCATCTCCATGCCCGTTACCTGTCGATCGCCATTAGAATGTCGATAGTCAATTTCACAAATTAAGACTAAAAATTAAAAATTAAAAAAAAAAAATCAAAATCGGACACTGTTCAGGCACTGTTCAGGCACTGTTCCGACACTGTTCCGACACGCTCCGACACGGCTTCGACACGGCTCGGACACGGCTCCGACACGGTCCCGACACGGCTTCGACACGGCTCCGACACGGCTCGGACACGCTCCGACACGGCTCGGACACGGCTCCGACACGGCTCCGACACGGCTCGGACACGGCTCGGACACGGCTCCGGCACGCTCCGACACGCTCCGACACGGCTCCGACACGCTCCGACACGCTCCGACACGTCCCGACACGTTCGGACACGCCTTGACACGGGAACCGAGCGGGGAACGGCCGGGACAGTTGGACAACGGGCGTCGGGTGACGGCCGACTCCGGGATCGATGGCAAAGATTGAGGGAACGTCGGGGCGGAGTAAAACAGAGCACGGCGGCGACAAGCCGCGTTGGCTCGCAAGTTCTAACCTCACGGCGGCTCGGGTTCTCGGATCTAGCGACTCGATGCGATAGCGGCGGTACGATGGGATGGTGGTGAGGTGGTGGCTGGTTCAACAAGGGCGACCGGACGTGTGGTGGTTGGAGGTGGTCGTTCGGCTTGGGCCTCCACGAAAAAGAAGAAGAAGAAGTTGCCGAAGAAGAAGAATGAGAAAGGGGAAGAAGAAGAAGGAAGAAGGAAGAAGGAAGAAGAGCAGGCGACGGATGATGAGGGGGGAGGGGGGAAGAGTAAAATAATAATAAAAATAAAATAATATTATAATAATATTATAATAATATAATAAAATACTAAAAAGTAAAAATAATAATAAAAAATAATCAAAAGCGAAGACAAAATGATTAGTTCCCTTTTCCTTTTAAATGATGATGTTTTCACTCCTTTTCCTTTTAATCATTACTAATATTTTTGCCAAATTCAATTTTATGATGATCAAAGAACACCTAAAATCAAACCTGAATTTTACTATTTATGAGGTCAGAAAATGGATAAAATAAAAATAAAAATACCTAATATTTTTATATATTTTTGTGACCTCAAATATTATTTTTCTTGATTTTCTTTTTCTTTTTTTCTTTTTTTTTTGTATTTTTCGAAAATATATTAAAAAAAATGAAAATTATGAAAATTATTTTTTTGGTCAAAATGGTTCATTTAGCTTGGCTAAGGTCACCAAAATTGATTTTTCAATTTTTCAACTTTTTATGGATTTTCTATGAATTTTCAAAATAAAAATAAAAATAAAAATAAAAATAAAAATAAAAATAAAAAAGTTGATCAAAATTTAGGTGTCAACATTCATCAGCCGAACTTCATCTTTCCCTCATCTCTCTTTCATTTTTTCTCTCTCTCTCGCTTGCCAGCTCATTGCCCTATTCTGACCACCCCACTGTTCCGGTAATAACTTCTTCGTTCGATGGCCGATTGAGGTAATTCCTTTTCCACTAGAAAGATTATCGTCTTGTGATTCCAAGGACATATTATAAGTTCAATTTGGCCCAGCCATTCGTCTCGTAGGTCGGTTTGAGTGAGCAAAGGTCAGATTGAAGGCAGAATCTGACCGGTTTTGGGAGAAGAGTTGTTTCGTGGGCTTAAAGACTTCAACTGGCTCCAAATTTTCAGTGAGCTCTTCTACACTCATAGTACTAGGGTTTTCAAAGCTGGGGTTGTAAGCTTACTTGAGTTTTGATGGGTTTTCATGGCTGAAATGAAGTGGTTTATGTGGAACAGAATCTGACCGCCTGAGCATCAAGAGGAACCGGGCTGATTGGAAGCTTTTGAGGTGCTATTTTGCTTCCAAATTCTCGATGAGCCTATTAAAAGATGATTTCATGATGAATTGAAGTTTATAGTTGGAATTGTGGGCTGTTATGCATGATTAGTTGAGGACCGATTCTGCCCAATTGATGTTCAGCCATAACCGAATCTGTTGGGGGTTGAATAAAAGCTATTTTGGCATTGAAATGATTAGTGAGACATCATAAGACATTATATGAGATGTTATTGAGGAGTATGTGAAGTGGATTGGAAATTAGAGGTGATTTCAGGGCTGTTTGTGGTAAAAAATGGAGATGCCGTGTAATCTGCCATTAGCGCGCACCAATTTTGAATTGAGTTGTCCTAAGTCGTCCGATATCCGAATTGAGCTCCATTTTTGCCCACGCGTCCATAAGACAATGAAGTATAAGATTATGAAATTTTATTTCGTAGAACTTCGATGGAACAATACCAGTTTATTCGGGAATGAGTCTGGTTGTGGAAGGCCAAAATGGACAGCTTGGTACCGCGACGTTGCGTCGTGCGTTTTGTGGAATTTGCATGGCCTAGGTTCCAGGTAAGTTTCTCCTAAACCTTTATTAGGAGGTTAGGTTACTAAAGGACAAAGTTTTGAGTCGAATTGAATATTTTTGTGAACCGATTTTTGAGAGGCGCGAGAAACCCCAAATCTATCCTATTTTTGATGGATTAAGCTTGAATGGTTTCATGGCGTGAAAATTGTGAAATTAAGTTTGAATTGAGGAGTCCTAATCTGGTTGTGGCATGTGATTGGGCCATTTTGCGTTCTTTGTGGAAATTCTCATTGATTTGAGTGCACGAAGCGGATTGGTTTACCAATTGGGTTTTGAGATGACTTGTGAAAGATCAAATTTGAGATTTGATTGAATTGAGTTGTGTGATGCTTGTGTTTTACTGAGAATTTCGTAACGAGAAATGTTTTTGGTCTAGTTATGGACGTTTGAAATGAGTGCCTTGATTCGGCGAGAAAATACTGAATTTCCTGAGTTGATTTTGAATGAAAATTGAGGCGTGAATTTTGAATGAAAATTGAGGCTTTTTATAACTGAATTTTTATGAGTAATGGCGTGTGGGATCGCCGAGAAAATCTTAAGTGCACAGGCGTATGGGATCACCAGGAATTTATAATTTGGCCAACGTTTTGGGAGGGAGTTACTCCCATTTGACCTGGCGAGGTCGTGCGGCTAGAGAATCCCATACTAACACGATTCATCTCGATTGAAAATGGGCGTCGAGAGTCGTATGGTGACTGAATCATCTCTAGGTTCGGACGCGAGAGTCTCATATGGACTGACGGGTCATATGGAGATCGAATCATCTCGCAGCCCCAAGATGGGCGGCCTAGGATAGGCGGATATGGAAAGATATGTTTTCCGAAAAAATCAAGAATGATTTTGAGAAATTGAATATGCCTCATGTTTTGAAATTGGCCCAGAAATGGGCGTGAGAGTAAAGAACATGTTTTCTGGAAATTTTGAGGAATGATACTTTTGAGAAAGAAGTGAAAGTTGCCTCATATTTTGAGATGGCGTCGAGTGCTTGCTTCTGATTGAAATCCCTGCCATTGTATGAAGCTTAGAGTACTGAAATGTCAAGTTTTGTCAAGTACACTATTTTACCACGCCAATACTTTTATACCCCAAAATACCCCATTTTTCAAAAGTGTCTGGAGGTACTAGCAGCCTAGTTTAGGGTTAGGTTTAGCTTATTGAGATTTTATATCTCACCTCGTCGTGGGATAACATTTTTCAAGTCCTAGACGATGGAAACCCGAGCTTGCCATGAATTGGCATTTGAGGAAGTCATTAGAGGAAATGAAGATTTTTCTGATTGACACATTAGGGACTGTGTTTGTGTTTGGAGTTATATTTGTAACTGACTTTGACATTTATGAGAAGAGTACTTCTTTTTGTCCGAAATTATCTTTAGAATTTATTTATATGGAGTTGTCATCGCTTTCGCATGCATGTTTTATACGAACCTTTAAGTGGTGGCCGTTGATTCTTGGGAGATGTTCAAAGGTAACGGCGAATGTGGGATGCTCGCGTGCTCGCCGGGTTCGGGGCGTGACAGAACCGATTGGAACCGATCGGTTCCAGGTTCAGGGTGTGGAGGGTAGGTTCTATGTTCCAAAAATTAGGAAATCTATTCTGACGAGTAGGTTTTAGGTTCCAGTAGAGATGCACGGTTAGACGGAACCACCGGTCCGGAACCGACGGTTCCGGTTCGGCCAAATGGTGGAACCAGACGGTTCCGGGCCGGTTCCGGTTCCAAAATTTTAATTTTATTTTTAAAATAATAAAATAAAATAAATAAATTATTAATTAAAAATTATAATCAAATTGTACATTGTAAAAAAATTTGAAAAAAAAAATGAGGAATGGGCTTGAACTTAATGAATTATCATTAAGCGCCTACATATCTTCTTGGGGATAGAAGAATCAAAGCCCATGTAGTTCTCTTACCTTTGGTAACCCCAACTTACCTCATCCTCAATCGTCGCTACCTGTTGTTGTGGTGGCGGTAGTATCTCCACAATCATCACTGAAGAATTCGTGTTCTCGATCCAGTTCTTGTTGTCGAAGCCTAGCCCTTGTCCAATCATCGACGCAAGCTTGAAACTCCACACTTTCCGGACTTAATCTTGAACGGCGGAAATCCAAAATTAATCATCCAGCATTAAATACTTATTCAACTGCCACTGTTGAAGAAGGGGTCGCTAATATTTGTCTTGCGATGAGGGAGAGAACTGGATATTAAATTGAATGGTTCTTCCACCACTCGAGAATCTTGAAATCTGCGCTATGTTTGGAATCACTAAACTCAAAATAAACTGTTAAATAGTTTTCTAATTCGGAAATACTACATGCTGTCCCTTTTTTATTTTTTTTGCCTATTCATGAGCATTTTATACCCTCTACCAAGTGAAATACCTATGTTGCTTCGTGAGACACTATGCTGGACAGGTTCACATCCACTGTCACTTAAACCATATTTAGTACAAAATTCATTATATAATTCTACTATAACTTTTTTAACATCTACTTGTATACTTTGAATATCTATTACTTTATTCAAATGTAAACAATCATAATAATAAGCATTCAAATAATCTAATAAACCATCTAATTTAGTACTTGGATCGAAAACAATACCAACTAAATAGACAAGAGGAATGTTCAAGTAATAATGCAACCATTTTTCTCGCATTACTAAAATACTCGAAGCTAATTCAGTATCTTTTTCACATTCATTAAAAATACTAGCAATGTTAACACACTCTATTAAAAATAAATATGTAGTAGGATAATAAACACCAGATAAAATATTAGTAGAATCATTAAAAACTTTCAAAAAATCTAAATTGTTTTTGCAAACTTCCCAATGTTGCGGGAGCAAAGCAATATCGGGAATATTATTCGAAATAAAGGAATATAATAAATCTTTGTAATCAAAGTTTATAAAAGCATCTCGTAGGTATAATTCCAACGAGTCGGAATATCTTTTGGAACCTTCTTGCCTTTTTCCCATTTTTTTTACAATATTTTCCCCACTCTTTCATAAGTTGAGGACGGCTCCATAAATATCTAATTGCATTATTTATTGGCTGAAGAGATGTTGCAAGAACTCGTAAACCATCTTGAACACATAAATTCAAAACATGGCAAGCACATCTAATGTGAAAAAATTGTCCGCCAAAAGATGGTTTACAAAGTTTTTCTAACTCAGGAATGGAAACAGTATTTGCGACGGCATTATCAAAACCAACTGAAAAAATTTTATCAATCAAATTAAATTCTTCTAAAACTTGCCTAATTAGTCTATAAATATTATGGGCCGTATGCCTTTCAGGAAAAACTCGAAATGCAAGAAGTCTTTTTTGAATAACCCAATCATCACCTATCCAATGGCACGTGATACCCATATAAGAATTAATATTCCAAGAATCAGTCCAAATATCACTACCTATATGTCCATTGAATTCTTTAAAAAATCTTAACAATTTCTTTTTTTGTTTTGTATAAACATGTTCAAGTTCGCGTTTAAGAGTATTTCTCGAAACAGATGGTGGTTGCGGAGCTAACGCAGTGTTTACCAAATATCTAAAATTAAGATTTTCACCAGTATTAAACGGAGCATGCTCAAGGGTAACATATTCAGCTAATGTTTCTTTGTAAAGTGCATTAGTGAAACGAAATAAAGGATGATCGTTAGGATTGGCGAACCCGGAAATTTGTTGCTGGCTAGTGTCGATCCCCGCTTGCGTTGAATGCTTTTTCGTCACATGCCGACGAAATGTTCCATAGCCATCTCCTTTACCAAGTTTGTATGTCTGCAGACAATATTTACAGCTTATATCAAACTTGCCTTCATTTTCATTCCATACTTTGTTAAAGTGTAGCCATAAATCGGATTCTCGACTCTTCCGTCCCGGCTCCTTTGCTATCGACGATTCTTCGACACCACGAGGACGAAGACTTTCTTGCGTTGGGATGCGCACGACGTTGGGATTAGAAGCATCGTCGTCTTCCCAACATGCATATTCACGAGGATCATATTCATGAACGGGATAATCGGATTCTCCCATCTCGATCGGCATCGGGCTTTTTCTCTTTCCAGTATTTTTGCTTCCACTTGCCATTTTTTGAGAAAATTGATCGAAAAATTGAGACGAAATTTAGATAGAATAGCAGATTGAGAGAATTTGAGAGATTGTGAGACTTGAGAGTTGAGAGTATTATAGAGAATTGTGAGAAATTGTGAGAAAAATAAATAGGGATTGAGAGATATTTATAGATTATTTATTTATTTATTTTAATTTTTTTTTGGCCTTCAGGCCCCAGGGGAAGAGCCGTTGGCTCTTTCCCGAGGGCGGGGGGGCCTCGCCCCTTGAAATTTTCAGGGGGCGGGGCCCACAAGGGGGGGTTTTTTTTTAATTGAACGGGTCAGAACCGGCCCGGAACCGTTCCGAAAAATTAGGAACCGTGGACCCGATCAACGGGCCGGTTCCGGGCCAGTTCCAGGTCCGGGTCTTATTTGGCCATGTCTATGTTCCGGGTGGAACCGGAACTTGAAACCTGAAGCAAGTTTTTATATTTTTTTTCTTGGTATATGTCTTCATGTAATCTTGCGATATTCCATTTTGTATCTGATGATGAGTATGTAATTTCGAACCAATTTATCATTTAGACTTTTGCTTTGTTAATGTGTTATATTTTTCATGTGTCTAAATATGAGTTGTGGTCAGTGAATTCAGCAGCAAGTGATTGTCAATAAATGTGATTATTAATTGCAATCGTGCAACTAAGAACAAATGTGGAATTTGAGTATAACCTGAAACCGGCCTTAGAACCTGTGACATGGTGGGTTCTAGGTTTCAAGGTATATATGGTAGGTTCCAAGTTCACAAAATGAGGAATCTATATAGACGGGTAGGTTCTAGGTTTCTGGCGGAACCTCTACGGAACCTGAAACCGCTTGCCCCTAACTTAGGTTCCCAATCATACAAAGGAAGCCTAAGTCGCTGCATGCGTCGACCCTCAACTCCCGACATGTGACACATGAATAGGCAAGGCTCCTCGGTCAAGTATACAACAGAGACCAACCATAAAAAAAATTCAACCCATAAGCTTGTAATCCTTTCTCAATTGTCTATTTTGCCCTCTAGTGTGCTGTCCCACAAGCACTCATACAAACATTTTTACATCAAAATCAATATCAAATACTACCACCAATATCTAACACCATAAAGATCGAACAGAAACTAGAAACTAAAGCTCTGCATGTATACACGTAATAGCTACAAATCATAGAACTGAATAATTGCAATACAGAACCCATATAAACAGTGAACTTACACTGTTTTCGGAAGCAATGCAGAAGAAGATGAATGGGAAGACTTCTTGGAAGAGCCAGTAAATGCAGACAGTTCTGTACCTGAAGCGCTCCATGTTTCACTACTTGTGAAGCTGATGGACGGAACATGCGGCGATTCAGGCATCGAAGATGGAGGCGCAATGTATGTTGGGATGGGCAACTTTGGTGGGAGAATGGGTGGCAAAGCATCGAAGTTCAAAAAGGTTATTGCTTTGCTTATGGGGGGCCGCTCCTTAGGGTCCGGATGAGCGCACCAGAGGCCTACGATCATCAAGCACTCCATTTGTCTCGCATCGAAATTTTCTCGTAACTTCGGATCTGCCGTATCGAATAGCTTCCCAATTCCATAGAGCTCCCAGACCCACTCCACGAGTTGGACTTGGCCTTGTGATGATCTGGGATCGATAGCTCTTCTTCCACACGCTATTTCTAAGAGGACGACTCCAAAGCTGTAGACATCAGATTCCTTGCTTGCCTGCCCTGTATAGATACATTCAGGGGCCAAATATCCCATGGTCCCTGCCAATAGGGTTGTTTGCGATCCTTTGTCATGGTCGACTATCCGAGCCAATCCGAAATCGCCCAATTTAGCCTCGAATTGTGCATCAAGTAGGATATTGCTAGACTTTATATCCCTGTGCACGACGCATTGTTTCAAATCCTCATGCAAGTATTTCATCCCTGTGGCGATGCCTTGAGCAATATTGTACCTCTTTTCCCATGTCAGCGGCACTTTGTCTTTGAACAAATGAGAGTCTAAGCTACCGTTCGGCATGAACTCGTACACAAGCAGGAACTTATTTCTCTCATGACACCAGCCGACGAGCTCCACCAAATTTTTATGCCTGAGATATCTAATCGTCTTCACTTCAGTGGCGTACTCCTTTACGCCTTGGTTGGAATCTGGAGTGATCTTCTTGATGGCGACATGGGAATTTGCATCAGCGAGATGGCCTTCATACACTCCTCCGAAACCCCCTTTCCCGAGCAACCGGGTATCGGCGAAGTTGTTAGTCGCAACAGCCAAGACCTGGTAGGAGTACTTCTTGGGTCCCTTCGACTGTTCAAATCCTTCATCAATCCCAGGAACATCTTCTTCTCCACTTTCTTCATTTTTATTTCTTTTTAGCTTATAGCCATACCAGCCAAATCCTGCAACAAGGATAAGAAACACCAAAGAGCTTAAGCCTAAGATAGCCCCCCTCACCCAGGACTTACTCTTTTTCCCTCGTCTCATCTCCCCCATGGGTGTGTCGACCGTAGTCGCGTTGGTTGTACCATTTACATCGTCAAGTATTCGTAGACTAGAGTTGAATTGCCATGAGAAGATACTATGAGCCTCAAACAATTGCCCTGTTGTTGCCGAGAAACCGAAAACCACCCATTCCGGCAAGTGCTTTGTCAGGTTGACTGGCTGATAGGAAAGGCTGGTAACATTATCAGCATCATCTCCAAAAACAACACTCAAGTTCATTGCTCTAGAATTGTACGTGACCCGAGCATGCAGCTTTTGACCATGGAGTACGCTGTTACTCATCCATGAGACACAAGTGTTACTGACAGAAGCCAGGCTGTTTACATCGATACCGATGTGATGACAGAGTGGATCCCATGTATTTGATGAATGGTCATAGAAAGTGTCAAACTCTACCGCAACATATGCAGTACTAGAGTTGATAGAGTTTGGATTAGAACTTGTAAGGCCTAGAAAGCGTCCTTCTGAGTGTTCAGAGATCTGCGATCCATTGGGAGCGAGAAAGAAGACCAATCCATCAGCATGGGAGTAGTTCATATGGGAATTAATAGTGAAATTAAATTGGCTGACAAAATCTGCCACATTCCCTGTTGAACTATCCCACAGGTGCATGGGTTGATGATATATTGCTCGGCCAACTATGTCTGTGGTTCCCTCCGATGGCGCACCTAGAGTGAGTTGGATGATGGAGTTCAGTGCGGAGGCATTGCCCTGAAAGTCTATTCTCTGATCGTTTGATTGAAAAGATGGGAAATTGAAAGATATGTTGTTGAAGGATTCGGGATTGGCAGACGGAATGCTTAATGAAAGGATGAAGACTGTTTGTGCTAGAGCCACTTTCATCCGACGCATTCTCACCGAGGCGTGAGCTATCATTGTTCCAAAGATTCAGAAGCTCCTCCGGTTCTTTCACTAGCTTCTGCTCATTGCACAGAGCACCTGCAGCTGCCGAAATCTGAAAATTTGAGTCATTCATGAACAAAAGACGATTAATTCACAATTTCAGTGCCGGAAGCACTAGTAGAAAGAAAATATTTGAGGATAGTCTACAGACATTTTTGAAATCATTCCATGCCCTGAAAAAGAATTGAAAGAAGTATAAATGGATGTTGTAATATTTCATCACTGTGATTACCCATTAACATTCGTCTACTTGATAACATAGCAACTGATAGATAGTTTGACAGTAATGGGGATGATGGAAGAGTATGATCATTGTTGACAAATCTAGAAAATTTTGGCAGCCAAGATGTATATCAATCCTACAATATTCCGTTGCAAAGCATTATGTTTTTAATTTATGGTATTACTTAGATCAAGCAATTGACTCTGACTCAATCGGTCACATGACTGCCAATCCTGTAGTGCAGTAGCTGTGACCCCATAGAAGCAAAGTGACTCTGTTGAATTGATAAGACTTGTGAGAAAATTCTTGTTGGGTAGGATTGAAAATGAACATGGCGCAACAACAGAGAAACAGATGTGACTTCAAAGTTTTGTACTAGCTCTGGTTCATCACGAATCAAACAGGCAATTCATCAAACAACCTGCGAAAACTTGGTATCAGTTTGCTTAACGCCAACACATCGGTCTCTCAAACCAAACTGTAGGTGTCTCTCTGTTTTGTCTTTGCTTCAACCTGCAGGGCCTTCTTGAAATCTACAGATGGCTCTTTCAAATCCGTAGTTCCTCCACCACATCACGTGAAAGGCCTTGGCCCTAGCAACTATATACGATTTCCTTAGCCATGTGACGGTAGGCTCAAACAGTCACAACTTATATTGATTCAATTGAAACGTCCTTGGGAACGATGATTTGCAACTATATTCGAATAACACATGTAGTGTGGAAGCTGAAATAAGGGGACTTCGTGATGGACTCAAACTTAGCTAAGAGCAGCTAAATTAGAGGTAGAGTTGCACAATGGATCGCAAATGTCAATACTGATTGACATCGACATACAGTGCTCGTTTAGGAGTACATTTCAGTTGCCGTTCATTGCATAACTGACATGTGATAAACCGGGGCATCGTCTTGATTTTCAAGAAACATAGATAAGGTCTACAAGGCTGCTACTCCTAACACATAAGTAACCATATGGTCTGCAGACCATGTGAACATATATATCCCAATCATTAAATTATGCGGATCTCACAAAGGAGCCCACATGTCAAAGATGCAGATGTGCTTGATCTACATGGTCCATGCACCATAAATTGTTCTCTCCTTAGCCATAAATTATGCTATCTAAGATCCGATTTGGCAACATATGAACATGTCTTCCTCACAGCTGTGTTTGTAAATCTCCGTTTATCCTTCTTTTATGCGACTTCCCTTCCAAACGAATGCAGAAAAATTGCCAAATTCTTGCATTGTGCTACCCACAGTAAAAGAAGACAAACAAGTCTATGGTAAGTCAACTAGAAGTCAGTCTCCTGAGGATGAACAAGAAACATGTTATTTTGGACATCTTCCATAGTAAGTGTTAACAAGAAACATCTTATTTTGACTTTATGCTTCCTCGACCGTTAGCCATTTAATCCTTTTTGTCGAATATTTCCGGCAATATCTTCTTCTTATATTTTTCAATCGGTAACACGGGGAACTCCACAGATCCAGAATTCCATCTACCGAGATTTGTACCTGTCCCTCACCCTCTCCGCCTTCTACAGTGCCACCATAAAAGCCGATGCATAATACCAAGACGAACAGCTCACTAACGTATAGCAGCCACTGCTAATAGCTACTTGTTCATGCAAAAGACAGATACCAATGGCTACTTGTTAACACTAAAATGCCACAAAAAAGATTCACTAAAACATTGTTCAAAATCAAACACATAAGTTGATAAATCTACATGAAATATGCATTATTTCGCGCAATGTCCTTTTACGAACAAACAAAAATACCGTAGATGCTGGGCACTCGCGCAGAGAGAGAGAGAGAACCTGAATCTTTGACTGAAAGTTGAGGTACAGCCAGCTCATAAGAAGAAGAAGACAGAGAGGGATGAAGGTCTTACAGTGAAGAGAATGTCTGTGTTTTCTGCATTATATTCGACGAAAACGTAGATTGCTTTGATAAATACAAGTGTGAAAAAGAACAGCTCGCCTCCAAGTCTTGGTCGTGCTTTTGGGAAATGATTGACCTGTGTAGGACCAAAGCGACATTCTCGTGTGCCCCTCTTTCCATCCTCCAATGCAAAACTAAAGAACAACCCACCAATCAAACAAGCCTGATATGGGAAAAGTCTGAAACATGGTCAGCAGACATGAAGACCCACGAGGGGCATTGACGTATGTCTCACATTTTAAATTAACCGGCTTATTTGGGACTTAAATAAAAATAAAAAGTTACTCTTTTTTATGTCGTTATAGTTCGAAACATTGCTTCAGTTTCAATGAATTACGGGAAATTTTATAAATCAATATTTCAGCACATGAGCTTTCAGGAGATTCGGATTTATAAAAAGTCAACATGCGTGAGCTACAAGATTTAAATTAAGCGAAAGAGCAAGAATCCATTAGCGCTCGTTATAGCGACGAGATGTCGGCAAAGAGAATGAAAATCAAATCTTAGGGGAAAATGATATCATAAGTGTCATAACTTTTGTACGATGCTCACTTGAGTATTATAACTTTTTTGTCGATCATTTGAGCGTCATATGCTATAATTTTTTTTTCCCTAATCTTTATAGAACTTTTCAATCGATCTCTTGAGTGCTGTAGCTTTTTAAAAGCGTTTACCATAAGTGCTATACCGCGTCAGATTTTAAGCACTTACGTGAACGTTTCTAGGAGTTGCGGCACCTGGTGGATCACAAATTATGAGACTCAAGAGAATGTCATTGTTAAGTTATGGCACTCAAGTGGTCGAAAGATATTCGGTGACAAAAAAAACCTCATAATTCGTTTGAGTGAACGCCATTTTTAAGCCATAAATTTGTCCATATATACCCCACTACCTTATCTGGGTACGCTTCTCACTTTTGATTATGAGATTATCACATAAAATACCTTTTGCTCTCTCCTAGGCTCCTAGCACGTTGCCTCGCTCGTTATAGCCGTTGTCCACGTCATCTGTCTCCACAACAGCCGTCGACATATAGTTCCCTCCTTAGAAAGCAGTCGACCTCCGAGGTCATCATTCACCAACCTTCAACAGTAAGGTCGATGTCCCGATCTTAGAAGACCTTAGATTGAGTTTGAACATCTCCATCTGAACTCTCCTGATCTGGGGAGATCTGATATGGATCCCTACCCTATCATTACCCTACCATGCGAGACGGGGTTTCAAAATTTGAATTTGGCGGGAACCCCCTCTCTCACATGTCAGAGGGTATGGTATGGCAGACGATCCAAGTCCGAGGAGATCGCTGGTAGATGTGTCAAATAGGTGGGTCGGGTCGAATATGGTCCGACCCATATTGACCCATCTGACCCATATTGACCCATATTTAATGACTCATACCCGACCCGCGACTAACACATACCCGACCCAACCCGTTTTGACCCATATTATCAAAACACAACAATATTTTAAGAAATAATATTTCCATACAATAAAAAATCTAGTGAAATTTTTAAAGCGATCGGGAACGGCGAAGGCGATTCGGCCGTTGGTCCCGACCCCGGCCCCTGCCCCAATCCCCGGCCCCAGTGATGATGCACCGAAAACACCACCTTCCATTAAGCTCTCTAATATATAAGGTTCGTAAATGATTCAACAAAAACTCATTTTGCTATCTATGGAAACTGAAATCAGCAACTAGAATGGCAATCAGATTCGTTCGCGTAGGTAATGGTTCGACCACATCAAGGATAAGATAGTGCGATCCAAAATTTCGACCAAGAAAAAAAAATGCTCATGATAAAGTGTAATTTCTTGTCATCAGATTTGCCTCTTCACACTCAACTCCTTTCCAAGTTAAGAAGTTTAGGAATAGAAACAAGAACTTAAAAAAGCATGGCTCTATATATTCACTAACACATGAAATTGACCCTTAACATATCAACAAATGAACATTCCCTTACATATCAGAGGACACCACCATTTCTATAGGGAAAAAAAAAATTCCACATCTTCAAAGAAAACATCCTCCATCTCTATCTCTCTATCGCAAGAACCACCATCCCTCTCTATATTCAGGCATCACGAATTGACATCGGGTCACCTGTTGTGCTCGTTTTGGTGCTTCGACATTGATGTTGTGAATCTTCACAGAATTACACAGAAGCTCCAGTCCCCCTCTGTATTCAGGCATCACAAAAAACTTGAGTGTGATTACAGGGCTCTTTGTGACAAAACAACCGGGCAATTAGCATTGTCGGGTGTCGCGACCCTCTCGAGGTTCGCCGTGGGCTCTCGAGGGCTAATGGGCCGTCCAGTCTGGTCGGACGCGGGCCTCTCCCAAGGCCCGTTACCCAAATCGCAACGGAGGTATGCGTAGTCGACCTTCAGTGTGGTCTAGTGATATGTGCTAAGTGTGCATGCCATGGAGTCGCCACCAATCATTTTTTGGAGGGTATGATTGGACCACCCTATTGAATAGTCGGGAGTTTCTATTCAATTCTGCGATAACCAGAGAAATGGATTCGGGGACTTAGTTACGTCAACTGTCAGAGTTGACGCCCTTTCGGTACCTAAGTTGACTGAATTTTCTGACCTAAGATTTCATGCAGATGAGTGGTGAGTGGAGTACAAATCCTAAATCTAGGAATTCATGCAAATAGGAATGACTATCCTAGCAATCACAATCAATAATAAAATGAGCAAATCAATGAATCCAAATATGTAAAATAATCACATCAAATCAACATGACACTCCTAATAAGGCTCTATTAGCCTAAATAAGTATCAATCAAGCTTAGGAATGATTTAGACATGATTTTACCCATCAGGGGTAAAGTCGTAATTTTGAGACAAAGGGGACGATTTGCCTAAAAAGGGAAAAATCGTCATTTCGGAATGAATCCGGAGTAAAACAATGTCAAAAATAGGTTTGGTCACTCAATTGACCCATTTCCTATTTTTTTGCAATTTTCATGATTTTTTGAAATTTTAGAAACCGATTTACCATTCGATTGGTAAAATCGTCATTTTCTAAAAATGGGAATGAAATGTGGAAATCTTAGACATAAGGTTTAGCCACCTATCTGGCCCATCACCAAATTCTAAGCAATTTCCACAATTCATCGGAATATCAAAGACGATTTACCCTTTGAGGGGTAAAATCGTCATTTTGGATTAAAGGGGAGAAAATCCCAAAAATGAAAACAAATCAATTTTTTGTCATTTTCAGCCTTGGAAAAGTTTTAGAATTTTTTTAGGAATTTTCTGCAATTTTTCTCAATTTTTTTTTGAATTTTTCCTTAATAATTCATTTTTTTGGATTTTTTTATTCTGAAAAACCCCAATCGGACGGTCTAGAATGCACCACGTGGCGTCTCGATGACAATCGAATCATTTTAATTTTTGTAAAATTCGAAATTCATTTCTTTTAATACTAAAAATATTTTTTTATTCTGAAAATCACCGGATCACGACACGTGGCTCATCTGCAACATCATTTTTTTTTGTATTTTTATAGGACGCAACGCAATGCAAATTATAATAAAAATAAAGAAGATATTAAGTCATCATACAACATAAACATAAGCAAATGAGATGGGATCCGGTGAATTTTACGACGTCGGAGTCCATCGGTGCTCGTGCAACAATGTGTGGGGGTATAAACCACCAGCAGGAGGCTCGGCCTTCCGATTCTGGGGTAGCACAATATAATTTGCAGAAAATAAATTAATAAAATGCCTTGGACACCAATAGGAGGCTTGGCCTTCCGATTCTGGGTCTGATAGGCGAAATAACATAAAGTAAATATACAGCAAATATTTAGACACCAACATGAGGCTCGGCCTTCCGATTCTGGGTCTGATAGGCGAAATAACATAAAGTAAATATACAGCAAATATTCAGACACCAACAGGAGGCTCGGCCTTCCGATTCTGGGTCTAATAAGTAAAATGCAGAAAATGCAGAAAATGCACACTTTTATTAAATGCAATACAATACAAATTAACTATATGATGCATGAAATGCTAGGACATAAGATAAATACATAGTAAACACGAAAAAATACAAAATAAACAATAATCCGAACTCGGATGAGGAGGACGTTGAACTATTTTCATAAATCCGAACGGTGAAGATGAAGAAAGAATTGAGATGAGATTATACACAAAATTTTACCTCGATCCGATGGTCGAATTGATCGAAAACTGAAGAAATACCGGCGGATGAACAGTTCCCGCGCCAGGAACAACTTCTGATTTGGCTGCTGTGCGACCACTTGGAGAGATCTTTTTAAAGATCCGAACGGTGGATATGAAGAAGGGGTTAAGAAGACCCTGCACACAAAAAATCAGCTCGATCCAACGGTTCAATCGGCCGGAAACTCAAGAAATGTCGGCGGATATACAGTTCCCACGCCTGGAACAGCTTCTGATTTGGTTGCTGTACGACCACTTTGAGAGATTTGTTTAAAGATCCGAACGGTGGATATGAAGAAGGGATCAAGAAGACCTTGTACACAAAAAATCAGCTCGATCCAACGGTCCAATCGGCCGGAAACGCAAGAAATGTGGAGGGTGGTAGTGTGATGACAAAAAAAAATGGAAGAGAGAATATGGGAAAAAAAATGAGCGTGGGAGAGGAAGAAGAAGAAGAAGAAGAAGAAGAAGAAGAAGAAGGAGGAGGAGGAGGAGGAGGAGGAGAAGAGGAAGCTACGGATGATGAGGGGGGAGTATAAATAGTAATAAAAATAAAATAAAATAATGAAATAGTAATATAATAATAATATAATAAAATATTAAAAAGTAAAAATAATAATAAAATAATCAAAAGTGAAGACAAAATGATTAGTCCCCTTTTCCTTTTAAATGATGATGTTTTCACTCCTTTTCCTTTTAATCATTACTAATATTTTTGCCAAATTCAATTTTATGATGATCAAAGAACACCTAAAATCAAACCTGAATTTTACTATTTATGAGGTCAGAAAATGGATAAAATAAAAATAAAAATACCGACTATTTTTATATACTTTTGTGACCTCCAATATTATTTTTCTTCATTTTCTTTTTCTTTTTTTTCTTTTTTTTTCGAAAATATATTAAAAAAAATGAAAATTACGAAAATTATTTTTTTGGTCAAAATGGTTCATTTAGCTTGGCTAAGGTCACCAAAATTGATTTTTCAATTTTTCAACTTTTTATGGATTTTCTATGAATTTTCAAAAAAAATAAAAATAAAAATAAAAAAGTTGATCAAAATTTAGGTGTCAACAGCTGCCCCTCTTTGAGAGGAATCTCGTTAGAGGTTTCTCTCAAAGATAAGGTGACACCTGAGTCCTGATCGACTCGACTCGGGAAACTAAAGGAAAAGGAGTCATGACATCCAATCTTCATGCTTGTCCATGTATGCTCTTTCTTGAAGGGGGAAATGTTCATGTGACATGAGAGAGTGAGATAATAGAGAGACATACCTGCCACTTACCTGTTCGATGTTTGTGCGATTTTCGCGGTGTTTGATGGATTCAAGAGAATTTCTAGGAACTCGTTACTAGAGTATCCTAGAGAGGTTAAGCTCTGACCCGTATGGTAGGTCAAACCATAATGGGATTCCTAACTGATAGGAATCTAAGGAAGACGCGTCCCATTTGGGATTTGCTAAGGATTTTGATCCGTATGGTGGATCAGACCATTGAGTTGACCATTTAAGTGATTTTCACTATTGGATTGACCCTTCAGGCGGTTTCTACCATCATTTTGACCCTTCAGGCGGTATCTACCTTGAGTTGACCCTTCAGGCGGTTTCTACCATGGTTTGACCCTTCAGGCGGTATCTACCTTGGTTTGACCCTTCAGGCGGTTTCTACCTTTGTTTTGACCCTTCAGGCGGTTTCTACCTTTAGTTGACCCTTCAGGCGGTATCTACCTTGGTTGACCCTTCAGGCGGTTTCTACCTTGAGTTGACCCTTCAGGCGGTATCTACCTTGGTTTTGACCCTTCAGGCGGTTTCTACCTTTGGTTTGTTTTGGAAAGGGGTCTCATGACGAGGGTTCTCCACGTCCAATGAGACTGCCTGAATTTTGAAAAGGGGTCTCATGACGAGGGTTCTCCACGTCCGGTGAGACTGTTTGATATTTTTGAAAATGGGTCCTAGGACGAGGGTTCTCCACGTCATGCTAGGACTGTTTGATATTTTTTTGAAAAGGGTGTCCTAGGACGAGGGTTCTCCACGTCAAGCTAGGACTGCTTGATTGTTTTATTTTATTATTATTTTTTTGAAAAATGGGTCCTAGGACGAGGGTTCTCCACGTCTGCTGGGACAGTTTGCTGACTTCTTTTGAAAAAGGGTTCTATCCTCACCCCTTTCTTTTGAAAGATCCCGAAATTTGTCGGGAATTCAGTTTTGAAGCAGTGAAAGATTTTATCTTGACAAAGCTTCACTTGGGTCTGTTGAGGCGACATTCTGGGAGCTGGGTTCTCCAGGTATCCTGCAGAAATTTGAGCCTGAAAGATTTTTTACCAAGAAAACGTTAGTAATCTTTGGGAAGACCACGGCTGTCCATTTGACAAAAAACCGTATGACTTAAGTTTTAATCGTGAGATGGCATTTTGATGCTGGAGGTTAACCAAAGCATTCTTGCAACAAGCAAATGTGATCACAAATCCCTTACACGGAAAATCTGGATCAATAGTTTGAAAATTCCAAAAAGAGTTTGTTCCAAACATCAATTGGAATATTTCTCGACAATGAGGTCTTCTCACCTGTTTTACGATAGTGGTTTTTTATAGGGGATGCACTCAATTCCCTACTAACCTGTGCCTAGGTTTTAGGCTCATTCGCAGTGCATACATTTTGATCGGTCGGGAGGTCTTCCACGGGATCGTAATGTTGGGCTTGGATATTGGTTTTCAAGGGGGATCCGCTTTGGAGTCGAGGCCATTGTATGAAAGTCTTCACTATCTGCTCCGGGTTTACAAGTCAAGAACCCTGCAAAATGAGAAAGAAATAGTCTTGCTCGTACTTCTTCGAGCTAAGCAATATGTTAACCCAAGTGTCTTAGTCAGAGAAGACTGTTTCAGGGTTGTAACATTGGTAGGATTGGGGACCGAAAAAGGCTTGTTTTTGGCCCAGAAATTACGAAGGGTTTGACATTGGTGATCATTGCAAATTTACCACCTGCCCTTTCCTCTCTGCACCTTCAGTTTTTGGGATGCGCAACCGATTTTGAGGTGTGCACCAGCTCTTCAGAGAGCGTTTCGTCGCATTAAGAGACTGATGACTCTGTCTGCGTCTCTGCTCTACGCTTGACACCATTTGGGGAGCAACCCTTTTGGATTTGGCTCCTTCAGAAATTTTCTCTTCCCAACTAGGTTTCATTGGGGATCAATCAAACAGTTTATGCGAGCATCGGCCTTGCTTTTACCAGGCACTTTGCTTTTTCTTTTCTGATGCTGAGTATTTCTTTAATCCCTTGTCGCAAGTGTAATGCTTGGCAATTGTGCTAGATATATGACTTGGCTCTTAGCACGCTTGAGTATCGACTTAGTAGCTTTTTCGTAAACCCTAGGTCTTGAACTCCCTCGTTTCTGAAGTGATCTGCTTTGTCTTGAAATTTGCAATGATCACCAACGGGTTTATGAAATGAATTTGCAGGCTCAACTTGGCTGTGCAAATGATAAACATGTGTGGGATAGAGAAATGAACGCTTCTTGTCATCCTATGGCACTTGGATTACCATATAAACAACACACAAAGATTGATGTTAGTCCGAGCAAGAAAATTTCTAACCATTTTCTCCTGATGCTGCTGGACTCACCTCCATTTTGCCCCGATGTGGGGTCGTTCTTGACAGGGTTAAGAATGAAAACCGCCGTTCGAAGGGGTTGTCAATGGTCACCAGTAGTATTTGGGAATATGAAACAAATGCCTCCGTCATCCCAATCCATGTAATTGCTGCGAATAATCCCTACTTCCGTAGGTCCAGATTTTGCTATCTGATCCGCTCCACTTCTCTCTCAAGTGTGTATAGGACGTGTTTGGATTAGGCTCTGCCTCTCGTCTTTTGAGAAAACGTCCTTTTGAAAGTTTTAAACAATTTTTAATTGGGAAAATCTCTTTCTTTTTCTTCAAAAATTTTACCCGTCAAGGGGATCTTATGATGCACCATGCATGTTTTATTCCTGTTCAGACAACCTCCTGTTTTAAAACATGAATGTCAATAAAATTAGAATTCTATGTCTTTTCTAGACATCAGATTCTAATAGCTTTTCTTTTTCTCTCTATTTTTTTATTTAACATTTTCAATGGATTGGGGAAAGGGATACTTACCTGACCGTCGTGGCTGGAGATCCCTGGAGATAAAGAAGAAATATGTCAGTGTATGTCCCAAAATTTTATAAAAATTGGAATGATACATCCTACCCTTGGTCGTGTGCCCCAGCGAGTTTACACAGGTTGTGAAAATCTGTTCTCCTTGATGGCGAGTCCCTATCAAGGATAAATAACAAGTGTCAAATCGCATTCCCAAATCCAAGATAAATTGGGACGATACGACTTTACTCTCGATTTGCAATCCGTTTTGATGTTGCATATTGATATGAACAACATCTATCAAATTCCTCCATCCGTGCTTGAAGGTATTTGC
This sequence comes from Rhodomyrtus psidioides, assembly GCA_021437785.1. Classification (NCBI taxonomy): domain Eukaryota; kingdom Viridiplantae; phylum Streptophyta; class Magnoliopsida; order Myrtales; family Myrtaceae; genus Rhodomyrtus; species Rhodomyrtus psidioides. The sequence continues at coordinate 10,156,205 of JAILYB010000003.1, read as the reverse complement.
AACGCCTACGGTTCATTTGCCCCAGCTGGGCGACGTCTGTTTTGTCATTTGAATGCATGAGCTTTTGGGTGCATTGTCTCTTTTATCACCTGAGATAAAAAAAAATGGAGAAAAACTTATCCCCAGATCTGATTAAAAATCAATTAGGAACGATACGTCCTTTCACCAAACGAGTGGCTCTGCGGCCAAATGTATTTTGCACTGAAAGGACGAATTCCACTATGCTCCACGGGTTTGGGGAATTTGCCCCCATTTTCAATAGAAATGAGCCTTATCAAGATGTATACAATACAAATAGATCCCTAATACAATCAATCTAAGGGACGATATAGAGATGATCTCAGCAAAATTAATCTTATACAAGAGAACTAAAAATGTCAAATCAATCAAAGGAATGTGGTCCGAACACTTGGAGATGCCCCAGTTCCAGTCTTCGAGATGTGACTCCAGGATCACCGATTTTTTTTAGGTGGTTTTAGATATACCAACTATCTAAAGACATGCACATGAGACAAGTGAGGATAAAACTTCTAAAAATCAAAGGATTTGGCACCTAAGGTCAAGGTTCCCACCTCGAGATCTAGAAAGAGCCGATTCCATTGCACAGCTATCGTTGCATTGGGACTCGATCCATAGTTCGAAGTGAGCGGAATTGAAAGGTGGATTACCCCGTGTTTTTCCTCACGGAGATTCCATTTTCAATCCCTTCTATTGTTTTCCTATAGGCGGCGCCCGGGGATTTAGGCGCGGTTGTGTGTATTTTCGGTGTCGTGCTAAAGCGATAAACATGCATCTTATTTAACAATCACCGCTTCAATATAAAACATACACACAATCATTCATTCCTACGCCCAACCTGCATAAAACAGAGTTAACAAGTACTCCACCCCTTATTTCTCCAATCTGCAAAAATATTTAACACCTCAAGGGTTAAAGTACGTACCTCACCTTGAAGAGCATCTGCATAAAACATGTTAGAAAAATCAATCAACTTTTTAATCGGCTCAAGTTCTCTAAAGTCCCCAGTGGAGTCGCCAGTCTGTCGCGACCCTCTCGAGGTTCGCCGTGGGCTCTCGAGGGCTAATGGGCCGTCCAGTCTGGTCGGACGCGGGCCTCTCCCAAGGCCCGTTACCCAAATCGCAACGGAGGTATGCGTAGTCGACCTTCAGTGTGGTCTAGTGATATGTGCTAAGTGTGCATGCCATGGAGTCGCCACCAATCATTTTTTGGAGGGTATGATTGGACCACCCTATTGAATAGTCGGGAGTTTCTATTCAATTCTGCGATAACCAGAGAAATGGGTTCGGGGACTTAGTTACGTCAACTGTCAGAGTTGACGCCCTTTCAGTACCTAAGTTGACTGAATTTTCTGACCTAAGATTTCATGCAGATGAGTGGTGAGTGGAGTACAAATCCTAAATCTAGGAATTCATGCAAATAGGAATGACTATCCTAGCAATCACAATCAATAATAAAATGAGCAAATCAATGAATCCAAATATGTAAAATAATCACATCAAATCAACATGACACTCCTAATAAGGCTCTATTAGCCTAAATAAGTATCAATCAAGCTTAGGAATGATTTAGACATGATTTTACCCATCAGGGGTTGTTGACACCTAAATTTTGATCAACATTTTTATTTTTATTTTTATTTTTATTTTTATTTTTATTTTTATTTTTATTTTTATTTTTGAAAATTCATAGAAAATCCATAAAAAGTTGAAAAATTGAAAAATAAATTTTGGTGACCTTAGCCAAGCTAAATGAACCATTTTGACCAAAAAAATAATTTTCATAATTTTCATTTTTTTAATATATTTTCGAAAAATACAAAAAAAAGAAAAAAAGAAAAAGAAAATCAAGAAAATCAAGAAAAATAATATTTGAGTTCACAAAAATATATAAAAATATTCGGTATTTTTATTTTATCCATTTTCCGACCTCATAAATAGTAAAATTCAGGTTTGATTTTAGGTGTTCTTTGATCATCATAAAATTGAATTTGGCAAAAATATTAGTAATGATTAAAAGGAAAAGGAGTGAAAACATCATCATTTAAAAGAAAAGGGGACTAATCATTTTGTCTTCGCTTTTGATTATTTTATAATTTTTTTTTTACTTTTTAGTATTTTATTTTATTATTATTTTATTATTTTATTATTTTATTATTTTATTTTTAGTATTTAAGGCACCTCCCCCCCATCATCCGTGGCTCCTTCTCCTCCTCCTCCTCCTCCTCCTCCTTCTTCTTCTTCTTCTTCTTCTTCCTCTTCTTCTTCTTCTTCTTCTTCTTCTTCCTCTCTCCTCTCCCTTTCCCGAACCATCTCACTGTTCCGGTCATAACTCCGTCGTCCAATATCAGATCGAGGCGAAACCACCTCCAATAGAAAGCTTATCGTCTTATCTTTCCAGGGATATATTATAAGGCTCATTTGGCCCAGCCATTCGTCCGATGGAGCCGTTTGAATGAGCAAAGGTCGCTGCTGACCCTGTAACGACCAGTTTCTGCCGCCGCCGTCGTCCTCCACGATCAGCCCTTCCGGCGACCTTTGCGCCTCCCTCTGACCATCACAGGTTAAGTTAAGATGTCCTTAACAATTTCCCGTTGGTTTCGTGAATTTTCGAGGTCTGGTTAAATTATGGTGATTTTTTGAAAAACAGTCGACGAAAATCGAGCGAATTGAGGTATTGTGGTCATATCTCACTCATTTGGACTCCTTTTAAGGTGAAATTTTCGGTGATGGCTTCCTAAGATGATAGGCTATGTTCTGGAATTTTAAGGTTGCTGAATATTTGCTGTGTATTTACTTTATGTCATAGCATTTCTATATTTCGCATAAAAGACCCAGAATCGGAAGGCCGAGCCTCCTGTTGGTGTCTAAATATTTGCTGCGTATTTACTTTATGTCATAGCATTTCTATATTTCGCATAAAAGACCCAGAATCGGAAGGCTAAGCCTCCTATTGGTGTCCAAGGTGTTTTATTTATTTATTTTCTGTAAATTATATTGTGCTACCCCAGAATCGGAAGGCCGAGCCTCCTGCTGGTGGTTTATATCCCCACACATTGTTGCACGAGCACCGACGGACTCCGACGTCGTAAAATTCACCGGATCCCATCTCCTTTGCTTATGTTTATGTTGTATAATGACTTAATATCTTCTTTATTTTTTGCATTGTGTTGCGTCCTATAAAAACAAAAACAAAAAAATGCTAGATTGGATGGTTGCAGATGAGCCACGTGCCGTGATCCGATGATTTTCAGAATAAAAAAAATATTTTTAACATTAAAAGAAATAAATTTCGAATTTTACAACAATTAAAATGATTCGATTGTCACCGAGACGCCACGTAGCGAGTTAGGGACCGTTCAGTTGGGACTTATTTTCAGGAAATTTATAATAAAAAAAATCAAATAAAAAAAATTCAAAAAAAGTGAATACTAAGGAAAAATTCAAAAAAAATTTGAGAAAAATTGCAGAAAATTCAATCAACTTAGGTACCGAAAGGGCGTCAACTCTAACAGTTGACGTAACTAAGTCCCCGAACCCATTTCTCTGGTTATCGTAGAATTGAATAGAAACTCCCGACTATTCAATAGGGTGGTCCAACCATACCCTCCAAAAAAATGATTGGTGGCGACTCCATGGCATGCACACTTAGCACATGTCACTAGACCACACTGAAGGTCGACTACGCATACCTCCGTTGCGATTTGGGTAACGGGCCTTGGGAGAGGCCTGCGTCCGACCAGACTGGACGGCCCATTAGCCCTCGAGAGCCCACATGCAACCTCGAGAGGGTCGCGACAGACTGGCGACTCCGCTGGGGAATGGTTCTTAACCATTTAGTGGACTTGAGCCGATTAAAAAGTTGATTGTTTTATGCAGACGCTCTTCAAATTGAAGTATGTACTTTAATCCTTGAGGTGTTAAACGTTTTTGCAGATTGGAGAAATAAGGGGTGTAGTCCGTGATTTACATTATTTTATGCAGGTTGGCGTAGGAATGTATGTTGTGTGGGTGATTTGAAGCGCTGATTGATAAACTGTTATGCATGACTTGCATTGTGATGATCACGACACCTGAACACACACAACCGCGCCTAAAACCCCGGGCGCCCCTATAAGCAAACAATAGAAGGAATTGAAAATGGAACCTCCGTGAGGAAAAACACGGGGTAATCCATTTTTAATTTCGCTCACTTCGAACTATGGATTGGGTCCCAATGCAACGATAGTTGTGCAATGGAACCTACCCTTTCTAGAACTCGAGGTGGGAGCCTTTAAGCCTCAGGAACCCCACCATTTAGGTGTCAAAACTTCACAAGTTTACATGCGCATGATCGATGTGTTTGACATGTCTTACCCCCTTCAAAAGGTTTGTAAGTATCATTCCTTTCACCCCTTGAACTCAGTATAACTTTTTTCCATATGCTAACACGTCTTTCTACCTACCACAGGGCAGGTAGCTTTAATCACGGAACCAAGAATAACTCGTATTATAACTCGTCTCCGAGCCAGAATGGAGCAAGAGGAGTTGGGATCTCGCGTGAATAGTTTGGAAGGTCAGATGGCGTCAATGGCCACCATGCTAGCAGAAATGAAAGCCATGATGGTGGCTGCACAAGAAAGAAATCATGACCTCAGCCAGGATGCTCCGCCCGCACCCCCCAATGCTTCGAATGTGGCGCGAACTCGGGAAGAGAATGTGGCCGAGAATGTTAATCGAGTGTTAGCAGCTGATGCACTACCGAAGGCCGTGTCTGCAGTCATCGACCTAGAAAAAGACAAAAAGGAGAAACCCCCGGGCAAAATCGAAGAAGGCGCAAAGAGGCTAGCGAAGATAGAGGAATGCCTAAGCAGCCAAGGGTATGAGCTGGCTCGATTTGACAAGATATCACCATTTGCAAAAATTGAAGCGCCGTTAGACTATAAAGAACCCGATTTCGTCAGAAAATACAACGGGACGAGCTGCCCCCGAGCCCACTTAAAATATTACCTACGCAAAATGGCACTTTTTTCTGACTACGTTCCCTTGCTGATGAACACGTTTCAAGAGAGTCTGGCGGGTGCTGCTCTGGCTTGGTTCATCGAATTAGATTTGGAGGACTACGATGGATGGGAAGACCTAGCGGAGGACTTTTTACATCAATATAAGTTCAATACTGCTACAGCCCCTTCCAGAGAAGAATTGCTGAGGACCACTAAAGGGAGGAATGAGGCAATCCGTGCCTACGCTCAAAGATGGCGGGCCTTAGCAACACAAGTCAAACCGTCCATTCCAGAGGACGAGCTGGTCGACCTTTTCTTGAGAGCGTTGCCTTACGAGTATTTCGATAGGCTGAACACATCTGGTTGTCAAACATTTGTACACCTCATAAAAATCGCAGAAAGGCTGGAATGGGCGATGAGGGAAAGGAAAGCACCAGAAATCGCAACAAGACGCCAATATCCGGCCCGAAGGGAGAAGGAGGCTGAAGTTGATGTGGCCTTCGTACCAAACCCACCCAACCCTAAGCAGTTCTCCAATTCAAGTACGGTGCAAGGAAACTCGTCGATGTCGGTACAGAAACCATATGAACTAAGGAGGAAGTTGCCTCCCAAGCAGTTCACCCCCCTGCCAAGGCCGTTATCGAAATTACTTCCTATGTTACTAGAGGAGCACTTAGTGGCTAAGGAGCCTCCAAGGCCGAATCCGGTGAAATTTAACGGGTACGATGAAAGCCAGTCATGTGTCTATCACATGGGAGAGAAGGGCCATAACGTAGACAATTGCATTGTTTTGAAGCACAAGGTGCAAGCCCTTATCGATAATTGCATCCTTGAATTCGACAAAACAGAGCCGAACGTGCAAAATAATCCACTTCCTGATCACCAAACCGTGGGGGTGATCTTCGACAACAAGTTCGACCGGTTCTTCTCTGAGGATTCCAAATGGTCGAAGGACGAGGGGATAGAAACGACATCGGAGGAACTTGATTTGACCAGCTTGTCTTTGGGAGATTTTGTCAAATCACTCAACGGCGACGCTCCTACCATGGAGTAAAGAGATATCTGTCTCTCTTCGACGCATCTAAATCCACATTAGGTGCCTCAGGCTTTTTCTTACGTGTTGTATTGTAATATAAGTATACTAAAAAAAAAAAACCAAAAACCAAAAACCAAAAAAAAATCATCAAAAATCAAAAATCAAAAAAAGGGACGTGTGGGAGCCACAAATCAGTCAATGACGAAAAAAAAAAAAAAAAAAAAAAAAACTGAGACCTGATTTCCCACATGTCTCCTGGTTTGCAAAGTTTTGGGATGCGAGGATGCCCAATGATATGAGGGCTAGCTCCCATCCTACCCTTTCAATTTTTCTTAAGACGTCTCCCAAGGAAGTTTATCATTACATGAACTTTCTCTATTTTATAACCGTCTTTGTGACATTTCAAGCATGCCATTCCAAGCATACATAGCAGTTGTTAAATAACTCAGGTTCCCGAGGAGGAGCTTCCCTCCTAAATGGGGAATAAAACGATGCGGAGCCATCCATTCCAGCGACGATCAAAAGCAGGGGAATCAGATGGCAGTGCTTCCAAATGACGAAACAGGGAGTACCCCTTTTCATAACATAAGTCTGACTGAATGTTTTCAAGAGCGTTCTAATGGCTCAATTTGTGAACAAAATCTTTGAGAAAACCTGAAAAAGTTTCTCATCACCTGAAAATCTCTGTGAAAAGAATGCTTGAAAAGAAAATCTCAAGTTTTATCAATACATTCTTTGAATAGAATGAAAAGCATGAATTCATAGATGACCAGGATTGGCAAAACTCGTGGGAGCAAGTCTCTCCCTTTTCTCCGAGAAGCCCAGCCAGGGGCAAACTCTCATGATCCCCCCCTAAAAGTGCAACAGACCAGGGTCATCAAATCCAAATAGGACAAACAGCGAAACCGGCCTCACCGGGGCAGATTGCTCGAAAAGCACGAAAGGACGAAACTTCGGAGGGAGTACCTCTTTTCAGAAATTCCAAATGAAGTCAGATAAAAAACCCACGTCTATTTCTTCACATGCAGGTGCGTGGACTCCTTCAGATTGGATTAGAAATCTCCAACAAAAGCGGAAAGCGTTAAGGCATGACTGGGGCATGCGAATCAATTTTGCCCTGGGCAAAGAAAGACGTTTCTTCTCTGGCAAAATCCGTAGACGCAATGACAGAGTTATCTGCATCAGAAATAAACCCCAGGATACAAACCTAGAGGCGGTAACTTTGTATCGTTCCAATTTGATCTCCATAAATCCCATGCTTAACATGAGTTTTCCTCATTTAACAGGAAGTCGTTGGCGCCAAAAGCCACAAAAGAAAAGAACTCGCCAATGAGGAGGCGAATAAAATTATTAACCTTGGGAGTCAGCACTTCAAGGAAGGGTCTTTGATCAAGTGGAGGAACTATGAAGAGTGACGCTGAAATGCGCCCAAAAACACAAATGGATTTCCTCTGGGGCAAATCCTCGAGAATGATTCATCGCCAACCAAACGGAGGAATCGTGGCCACAATATAGAAGGCCAATTTCTGCAAGCCGCGCGTTTATGTTCAAATGAAAACACCAAGCAAGAACAAGGCGGTATCGTTCCAATTTGTCTTTAATTTTGGAACGCAAACTAACACTTATTGTTTGTTTTTGACAAGGGAGTCGCCTTGGAGATGAACAAGTTTTTACATCCCACGTACTACTTGTTAGGGTACATGACCGAGGGTAGGATGTGTCGTTTCGATTTTCAAAAAAATTCGTGAATATACAATGATATGCTTCTCTTACATTTTCAGGGGTCTGCAGCCGCAACAGGTAGGTAAGTATCCCTTTCCCAGTTAGCTGGAGATAAAGAATGTTAAAATCCTTTCAGTCGTCATGAAAATTATCCAATGCATCGATGTTCATGATTTAAATCGGGAGGTTGCCCAAAGCATGAATAAAACATGCACGATACATCACAAAATCCCCTCAATGGATAAATTTTGGGAAAGAAGGGAGTAAATTTTTCCAAATATCATTATTTGTCAAATCATTCAAAAGGAAGTTTACTCAAAAGAGAGGCGAGTCTAATCCAAACATGTCCAACACACACTTGAGAGAGGAGTGGAGTGGACAGATAACAAAATCTGGGTCTACGATGGTAGGGACCATTTGCAGCGATTACATGGGTTGGGACGACAGAGGCATTCGTTTCATATCCCCAAACACTACAGGTGGCCGTTGATAAACCCCTTTGAACGGCGTTTTTCATTCTTAACCTTGTCAAGAACCACCCCACATCGGGGCAAAATGGAGGTGAGTCCAGCAGCATCAGGAGAAAATGGTTGGAAATTTTCTTGCTCGGACTAACATTAATCTTTGTGTGTTATGGTAATCCAAGTGCCATAGGATGATGAGAAGCATTCATTTCTCTATCCCACACACCGAATCCTTTGCATAGCCAAGTTGAGCCTGCAAAATCATTTCATAAACCTGTTGGTGATCATTGCACATTCCAAGACGGATGCAGCATCACTTCAGAAACGAAGGAGTTCAAGACTTAGGGTTTGCAAAAAATTCCTAAGTTAATGCTTAAACTTGTTAGACCTTTGATCATAGGTTTAACACGATCCCATGAAGAGGAGAAAAAAATGGGATTTCAAAAATGAATGAGAAAAATCCACGGCATTAAGAAAAAGCAAAGTGCCTGGTAAAAGCAAGGCCGATGCTCGTGCAAGTTGTTTGATTGATCCCCAATGAAGCCGGATGGGAAAAGAGGAAATCCTTTAATGAGCCAAACCCAAAAGGGCTGCTCCCCAAATGCTGCCAAACACAGAACAAAGACATAGAGAGAGTCGGTCTCTGAATGCAACAAGAGACGCTCTCTAAAGAGCTGGTGCACACCTCAAAATCGGTTGTGCACCTCAAAGACTAAAGATGCAAAAAGGAAATGACAGGAGGCAAATCAGCAATGATCACCAATGTCAAACCCGTCACGAATTCTGGGCCAAAAACAAGCCTTTTTCGATCCCCAATCCTACCAATATTACAACCTTGAAACAGTCTTCTCTGACTAAGACACTTGGGTTAACATATTGCTTAACTCGAAGAAGTACGAGCAAGACTATTTCTTTCTCATTTTGCAGGGTTCTTGACTTGTAAACCCGGAGCAGATGGTGAAGACTTTCATTCAATGGCCCCGACTCAAAAGTGAGTCCCCCCCTTGAAAACCAATATCCAAGCCCAACATTACGGTCCCGTGGAAGACCTCCCGACCGATCAAAATGTATGCGCTGCGAATGAGCCTAAAACCAAGGCACATGTTAGTAGGGAATTGAATGCGTTCCCTATAAAAAACCACTATCGCAAAACAGGTGAGAAGACCTCCTTGTCGAGAAATATTCCAATTGGTGTTTTGAACAAACTCTTTTTGGAATTTTCAAACTGTTGGTCCAGATTTTCCGTGCAAGAGATTTGTGATCACATTTGCATGTTGCAAGAATGCTTTGGATAACCTCTAGCATCAAAATGCACATTTCACGATTAAAACTTAAGTCATACGGTTTTTGTCAAATGGACAGCCGTGGTCTTCCCAAAGATTACTAATGTTTTCTTGGTGAAGAAAAATCTTTCAGGCTCAAACTTCTGCAGGATACCTGGAGAACCCAACTCCCAGAATGTCGCCTCAACAAACTCAAGTGAAGCTTTGTCAAAATAAAATTTTTCACTGCTTCAAAACTGAATTCCCGGCAAATTTCGGGATCTTTCAAAAGAAGGGGTGAGGTTAGACCCCATTTTCAAAAATCAAGCAGTCCTAGCATGACGTGGAGAACCCTCGTTCTAGGACCCCTTTTCAAAAATATCAAACAGTCTCACCGGACGTGGAGAATCCTCGTCATGAGACCCATTTTCAAAATCAAGCAGTCCTAGCATGACGTGGAGAACCCTCGTCCTAGGATCCCTTCTCAAAAATATCAAACAGTCCTAGCATGACGTGGAGAACCCTCGTCTCTGGACCCCTTTTCAAAATTTAGGCAGTCTCATCGGACGTGGAGAACCCTCGTCATGAGACCCCTTTTCAAAGCAAACAAAGGTAGATACCGCCTGAAGGGTCATCTTACGGTAGATACCGCCTGAAGGGTCAACTCAAGGTAGAAACCGCCTGAAGGGTCAACTCAGGGTAGAAACCGCCTGAAGGGTCAAACTCATGGTAGAAACCGCCTGAAGGGTCAACACAACGGTAGAAACCGTCTGAAGGGTCAACCCAATAGTAAAAATCACTTAAATGGCCAACTCAATGGTCCGATCCACCATACGGATCAAAATCCTTGGCAAATCCCAAATGGGACGCGTCTTCCTTAGATTCCTATCAGTTAGGAATCCCATTATGGTTTGACCTACCATACGGGTCAGAGCTTAACCTCTCTAGGATACTCTAGTAACGAGTTTCTAGAAATTCTCTTGAATCCATCAAACACCGCGAAAATCGCACAAACATCGAACAGGTAAGTGGCAGGTATGTCTCTCTATTATCTCACTCTCATGTCAAATGAATGTTTCCCCCTTCAAGAAAGAGCATACATGGACAAGCATGAAGATTGGATGTCATGACTCCTTTTCCTTTAGTTTCCCGAGTCGAGTCGATCAGGACTCAGGTGTCACCTTATCTTTGAGAGAAACCTCTAACGAGATTCCTCTCAAAGAGGGGCAGCTGTTGACACCTAAATTTTGATCAACATTTTTATTTTTATTTTTATTTTTATTTTTATTTTTATTTTTATTTTTATTTTTGAAAATTCATAGAAAATCCATAAAAAGTTGAAAAATTGAAAAATAAATTTTGGTGACCTTAGCCAAGCTAAATGAACCATTTTGACCAAAAAAATAATTTTCATAATTTTCATTTTTTTAATATATTTTCGAAAAATACAAAAAAAAGAAAAAAAGAAAAAGAAAATCAAGAAAATCAAGAAAAATAATATTTGAGTTCACAAAAATATATAAAAATATTCGGTATTTTTATTTTATCCATTTTCCGACCTCATAAATAGTAAAATTCAGGTTTGATTTTAGGTGTTCTTTGATCATCATAAAATTGAATTTGGCAAAAATATTAGTAATGATTAAAAGGAAAAGGAGTGAAAACATCATCATTTAAAAGAAAAGGGGACTAATCATTTTGTCTTCGCTTTTGATTATTTTATAATTTTTTTTTTACTTTTTAGTATTTTATTTTATTATTATTTTATTATTTTATTATTTTATTATTTTATTTTTAGTATTTAAGGCACCTCCCCCCCATCATCCGTGGCTCCTTCTCCTCCTCCTCCTCCTCCTCCTCCTTCTTCTTCTTCTTCTTCTTCTTCCTCTTCTTCTTCTTCTTCTTCTTCTTCTTCCTCTCTCCTCTCCCTTTCCCGAACCATCTCACTGTTCCGGTCATAACTCCGTCGTCCAATATCAGATCGAGGCGAAACCACCTCCAATAGAAAGCTTATCGTCTTATCTTTCCAGGGATATATTATAAGGCTCATTTGGCCCAGCCATTCGTCCGATGGAGCCGTTTGAATGAGCAAAGGTCGCTGCTGACCCTGTAACGACCAGTTTCTGCCGCCGCCGTCGTCCTCCACGATCAGCCCTTCCGGCGACCTTTGCGCCTCCCTCTGACCATCACAGGTTAAGTTAAGATGTCCTTAACAATTTCCCGTTGGTTTCGTGAATTTTCGAGGTCTGGTTAAATTATGGTGATTTTTTGAAAAACAGTCGACGAAAATCGAGCGAATTGAGGTATTGTGGTCATATCTCACTCATTTGGACTCCTTTTAAGGTGAAATTTTCGGTGATGGCTTCCTAAGATGATAGGCTATGTTCTGGAATTTTAAGGTTGCTGAATATTTGCTGTGTATTTACTTTATGTCATAGCATTTCTATATTTCGCATAAAAGACCCAGAATCGGAAGGCCGAGCCTCCTGTTGGTGTCTAAATATTTGCTGCGTATTTACTTTATGTCATAGCATTTCTATATTTCGCATAAAAGACCCAGAATCGGAAGGCCGAGCCTCCTGTTGGTGTCTAAATATTTGCTGTGTATTTACTTTATGTCATAACATTTCTATATTTCGCATAAAAGACCCAGAATCGGAAGGCCGAGCCTCCTGTTGGTGTCTAAATATTTGCTGCGTATTTACTTTATGTCATAGCATTTCTATATTTCGCATAAAAGACCCAGAATCGGAAGGCTAAGCCTCCTATTGGTGTCCAAGGTGTTTTATTTATTTATTTTCTGTAAATTATATTGTGCTACCCCAGAATCGGAAGGCCGAGCCTCCTGCTGGTGGTTTATATCCCCACACATTGTTGCACGAGCACCGACGGACTCCGACGTCGTAAAATTCACCGGATCCCATCTCCTTTGCTTATGTTTATGTTGTATAATGACTTAATATCTTCTTTATTTTTTGCATTGTGTTGCGTCCTATAAAAACAAAAACAAAAAAATGCTAGATTGGATGGTTGCAGATGAGCCACGTGCCGTGATCCGATGATTTTCAGAATAAAAAAAATATTTTTAACATTAAAAGAAATAAATTTCGAATTTTACAACAATTAAAATGATTCGATTGTCACCGAGACGCCACGTGGCGAGTTAGGGACCGTTCAGTTGGGACTTATTTTCAGGAAATTTATAATAAAAAAAATCAAATAAAAAAAATTCAAAAAAAGTGAATACTAAGGAAAAATTCAAAAAAAATTTGAGAAAAATTGCAGAAAATTCAATCAACTTAGGTACCGAAAGGGCGTCAACTCTAACAGTTGACGTAACTAAGTCCCCGAACCCATTTCTCTGGTTATCGTAGAATTGAATAGAAACTCCCGACTATTCAATAGGGTGGTCCAACCATACCCTCCAAAAAAATGATTGGTGGCGACTCCATGGCATGCACACTTAGCACATGTCACTAGACCACACTGAAGGTCGACTACGCATACCTCCGTTGCGATTTGGGTAACGGGCCTTGGGAGAGGCCTGCGTCCGACCAGACTGGACGGCCCATTAGCCCTCGAGAGCCCACATGCAACCTCGAGAGGGTCGCGACAGGGGTAAAGTCGTAATTTTGAGACAAAGGGGACGATTTGCCTAAAAAGGGAAAAATCGTCATTTCGGAATGAATCCGGAGTAAAACAATGTCAAAAATAGGTTTGGTCACTCAATTGACCCATTTCCTATTTTTTTGCAATTTTCATGATTTTTTGAAATTTTAGAAACCGATTTACCATTCGATTGGTAAAATCGTCATTTTCTAAAAATGGGAATGAAATGTGGAAATCTTAGACATAAGGTTTAGCCACCTATCTGGCCCATCACCAAATTCTAAGCAATTTCCAGAATTCATCGGAATATCAAAGACGATTTACCCTTTGAGGGGTAAAATCGTCATTTTGGATTAAAGGGGAGAAAATCCCAAAAATGAAAACAAATCAATTTTTTGTCATTTTCAGCCTTGGAAAAGTTTTAGAATTTTTTTAGGAATTTTCTGCAATTTTTCTCAATTTTTTTTTGAATTTTTCCTTAATAATTCATTTTTTTGGATTTTTTTATTCTGAAAAACCCCAATCGGACGGTCTAGAATGCGCCACGTGGCGTCTCGATGACAATCGAATCATTTTAATTTTTGTAAAATTCGAAATTCATTTCTTTTAATACTAAAAATATTTTTTTATTCTGAAAATCACCGGATCACGACACGTGGCTCATCTGCAACATCATTTTTTTTTTGTATTTTTATAGGACGCAACGCAATGCAAATTATAATAAAAATAAAGAAGATATTAAGTCATCATACAACATAAACATAAGCAAATGAGATGGGATCCGGTGAATTTTACGACGTCGGAGTCCATCGGTGCTCGTGCAACAATGTGTGGGGGTATAAACCACCAGCAGGAGGCTCGGCCTTCCGATTCTGGGGTAGCACAATATAATTTGCAGAAAATAAATGAATAAAATGCCTTGGACACCAATAGGAGGCTTGGCCTTCCGATTCTGGGTCTGATAGGCGAAATAACATAAAGTAAATATACAGCAAATATTTAGACACCAACAGGAGGCTCGGCCTTCCGATTCTGGGTCTGATAGGCGAAATAACATAAAGTAAATATACAGCAAATATTCAGACACCAACAGGAGGCTCGGCCTTCCGATTCTGGGTCTAATAAGTAAAATGTAGAAAATGCAGAAAATGCACACTTTTATTAAATGCAATACAATACAAATTAACTATATGATGCATGAAATGCTAGGACATAAGATAAATACATAGTAAACATGAAAAAATACAAAATAAACAATAATCCGAACTCGGATGAGGAGGACGTTGAACTATTTTCATAAATCCGAACGGTGAAGATGAAGAAAGAATTGAGATGAGATTATACACAAAATTTTACCTCGATCCGATGGTCGAATTGATCGAAAACTGAAGAAATACCGGCGGATGAACAGTTCCCGCGCCAGGAACAACTTCTGATTTGGCTGCTGTGCGACCACTTGGAGAGATCTTTTTAAAGATCCGAACGGTGGATATGAAGAAGGGGTTAAGAAGACCCTGCACACAAAAAATCAGCTCGATCCAACGGTTCAATCGGCCGGAAACTCAAGAAATGTCGGCGGATATACAGTTCCCACGCCTGGAACAGCTTCTGATTTGGTTGTTGTACGACCACTTTGAGAGATTTGTTTAAAGATCCGAACGGTGGATATGAAGAAGGGATCAAGAAGACCTTGTACACAAAACATCAGCTCGATCCAACGGTCCAATCGGCCGGAAACGCAAGAAATGTGGAGGGTGGTAGTGTGATGACAAAAAAAAATGGAAGAGAGAATATGGGAAAAAAAATGAGCGTGGGAGAGGAAGAAGAAGAAGAAGAAGAAGAAGAAGGAGGAGGAGGAGGAGGAGGAGAAGAGGAAGCTACGGATGATGAGGGGGGAGTATAAATAGTAATAAAAATAAAATAAAATAATGAAATAGTAATATAATAATAATATAATAAAATATTAAAAAGTAAAAATAATAATAAAATAATCAAAAGTGAAGACAAAATGATTAGTCCCCTTTTCCTTTTAAATGATGATGTTTTCACTCCTTTTCCTTTTAATTATTACTAATATTTTTGTCAAATTCAATTTTATGATGATCAAAGAACACCTAAAATCAAACCTGAATTTTACTATTTATGAGGTCAGAAAATGGATAAAATAAAAATAAAAATACCGACTATTTTTATATACTTTTGTGACCTCCAATATTATTTTTCTTGATTTTCTTGATTTTCTTTTTCTTTTTTTTTCTTTTTTTTCGAAAATATATTAAAAAAATGAAAATTACGAAAATTATTTTTTTGGTCAAAATGGTTCATTTAGCTTGGCTAAGGTCACCAAAATTGATTTTTCAATTTTTCAACTTTTTATGGATTTTCTATGAATTTTCAAAAAAAATAAAAATAAAAATAAAAAAGTTGATCAAAATTTAGGTGTCAACATCGGGCAAGGAAGATAACATAACGAGATCAAACGCAACAAGAGGAACCATGTCTCTGTTAACGGATGAGACCGTCGAAGACAAATGTCCCCGGCGGTAGTTCTGATTGCCACGAGGGGCACACACATGATAAAATATATTTTCAACTAAGTATTAAAAATGATGAGGCAGGAGATAAGTTAATGACACTAAATAAACCTCAAAATGTTGTAAAATATCGTGCTGCAAGTATATAACAGAGAGAACATAGAGAGCAAGTAGAGGAAGCCATAGGAGAAATCTCTTTATTTCAACTTATCTTTTTGACCAAAACTAAGCTCCTATTTATAGGAGAATAAGGATGCACTTATCATTAATACTAATGTATTGAATTAATACATACATTTGATAGGGAGATGAACTTAGAAATGTACCATAAAAGGTACATTAGATAGGATGAATATAATGAATATTCATTTATGTATTTCAAACATTCATGTATTTCATAACACTCCCCCTTGAATATTCATTGTGTTCATCATATTATGAATGTGCATAGAATGATACTGCCTCATTAAAAAACCTTAAGCCGGAAAAACCCAGTAGGACAAAAAACCGAACAAAAGGGAAAAAGAGTGCAGTGCATAGTTCATAATATCTCCCCCTCAATTAAACCATATAGCCACTGTTGGGGCTAGTCAATCTTGCATCTTGTGAACTCGCAGCATACCAACGCCATATACTAATTTTTCAAAAATTGATGTTGGCAATGATTTGGTAAAAAGATCTGCACGATTATTTATGGATTGAATCTGTTTAACATCAACTTATCGACTTTCTTGGAGTTCGTGAGTATAGAAAACTTTCGGCAAGATATGCTTGGTCCTATCACCTTTGATATATCCTCCCCTAACTTGTGCAATACAAGCAGCATTATCTTCATAAATTATGGTGGGAAAATTTACAACCGGTGTTAAACAACAAGAATTATGAATATACGTTATAACGGATCTTAACCAAACACACTCTCTTCCAGCTTCATATAAAGCAATAATCTCAGAATGGTTAGAAGATGTAGCTACTAGCGATTGCTTAGTAGAACGCCAAGAAATGGCAGTGCCGTTATAACAAAACAAATAACCGGTTTGAGAGCGAGCCTTATGTGGATCAGATTTATATCCAGCATCAACATATCCAACTAAACCAGATGTAGTGAAAACCTTGAAATAATATAATCCCAAATCTATGGTTCCTCGGAGATAACGAAAAATATGTTTAACTCTATTCTAGTGTCTCCGAGTTGGCTCAGAACTAAAACGTGCCAATAAATTTACTGCGAAAGCGATATCTGATCTCGTACATTGTGCCAAGTACATTAACGCCCCAATTGCATTGAGATATGGTACTTCGGGATCAAGAAACTCTTCATCAGATTCTCTAGGACGAAATGGATCCTTTTGGGGATCTAGAGACCTTACAACCATAGGGGTGCTCAATGGGTGAGACTTGTCCATGTTGAAGCGTTTAAGTAATTTTTCAATTTATGCTGATTGATGGACAATTATTTCATTTGCTTTATGCTCAAGCTCTAGACCAAGACAAAGTTTGGTTTTACCCAAGTCTTTAACTTCAAAATCCCTTTTCAAATACTCAGCAGTTTTAGCTAACTCTTCTGGAGTTCCAATTAAATTCATATCGTCGACATAAACTGCTACAATAGCAAATCTGGTTTCTGATTTCTTAATAAACACGCATGGGCAGATAGGATGATTCTTGTACCCTTCCTTAATTAGGTACTTACTTAGGCGTTGGTACCACATGCGACCGGATTGTTTTAACCCATACAAAGATCTTTGCAACTTTATTGAGAATAAATTGCGGGGAGTGCATGCTTCAGGCATTTTAAATCCCTCATGAATTTTTATATAAATATCAGAGTCTAATGAGCCATATAGATAAGCCGTCACAACGTCTATAAGACGCATTTCCAATCTTTCAGAGACTGCAAGGCTAATTAGAAAACGAAATGTAATCATATCCATCACAGGTGAATATGTCTCATCATAATCAATCCCAGGTCGCTGGGAGAATCCTTGAGCAACGAGTCGGGCTTTATATCTCACAACCTCATTTTTCTCATTTCGTTTTCGGACAAATACCCATTTATATCCAACATGCTTTACATTGTCAGGGATTCGACTTACAGGTCCAAAAACCTCTCGTTTAGCTAGAGAAGCTAATTCGGCCTTAATTGCTTCTTCCCATTTAAGCCAGTCATGCCTTTGACGGCATTCAATAATAGATTGTGGCTCATAATCATCATCCATAATTTTATGAGCAACTGAGAATGCAAAAACATCATCCATGATGATTTCATTCCGATCCCAAATCTCATTACAATATGTAATGGAATTCTCAGTATCCCGGGGTTGGTGATCATTTCATGGGTTTGTGCCTCTTCAGGGACAATAAGCACTTTGGGAGCAAGTACAATACCGGGCTCTTCTGGAGCGGATTCCTGATTCTTTCCCCTTCGTTTTCGAGGAATAGTGTCTTTTGATCCTATCGGTCTACCACGCTTCAAATGTGGTGGATTTTGATCCATTTTATCCTGTCCTTCGGGAACAACTATTCTAGCTAGAGCATTTGTAGCTGGAATATGAGACTTCGTTACCTTAGCAGCATCATTAAATGTATCAGGAAGTCTATTGGCCATAGCCTATAAATGGATTATACGCTGCATCTCGTTTTCACATTCAGGAGTTCTTGGGTCTAAATGTGTCACGCCCCGACTCTCAGGCTCGCGACATCCCTTGCCAAATCGCAACTAGGTCACGAGAGATAGCGTCCCAGGCTACTATCGACCTTTAAATAAATTACGCATGCGGAACGTGCCTAACTTCCAATTCAACAAGATCAGCATGGGATAGAGAAGCAGGAACAACCAGGCAAACAAAACACAAGCACTAAACCGATGAGAATAGATGATCCATGACCTTACAGAGCTACCAGCTAACATATACAACCCCATGCTTCGGGGCGGCCCTCTAAGACTCACAAAAAGATACAGGAATCGGGTAAGGTCAACTCTCATCTACTCCAAAAGGATACTTCCACAAAAGATCCTCCAACAGCTCGAAAAGATCACGGTTAAGGCTAGTGATCACGACGTCCAACGGAGGAGCCGGGTTGTTGGGATCGTTATAAGAACTATTACTCGACTGTACAGAAGGGGCTACAGACTGCTCGAGCTCGTCTTTAGGCTGCGTGCTGGGTTCGGGATCCACTACCTCCCCGTCAGGCGTATCGATGTCCATCGGGTCCTAAGCTGGGGCATTAGCGACCCCTGAGCAGGTGGTCCCTCAAACCCACGAATCGGGCCGTAGAGATCTATCCCGTCACGAAGGTACCAGGCCTTGAAGTGGTGAGCCACCAGAAGCGGCATCCCCTCATCGACCCGTACAGTCGTGACATGACGCTCCCAGATTTGATTCGTACCTGGCACCGGATGAGACGTGACATCGTGAGACGAGTGGGTAAGGGTACCGAATCGCACAGGTCTTTCCATTACTTCGGACCTGAAAGTGTTAACCCACGACGGGGTGAGAAATAAATCTCAGTGAATCAAGCCTAAGCTCGGTTAGGACATTGATTCGCCCAGAATATACTAAGCATCACAACCAACATACAGTTCAGTCACATAACTCAATAAGATATAGTCACAACATAATAAACAACCCATCAAGGCACCACAATTTAAGTGTACGCCAGGCACCACACAAATTCATTTATTCAAGATGACCCACGCCATTGGTGTGATCCAATTCCATAACGCGATCCAGCACTTCAGTGCGATCTAGCGTCCTTCCGGTAGAACCGGACTATGTCTCTTTTCCCTCTCAACGATGGCTACTACAAGCGGTGTCTCCAGTGCACCCAGCACGGCACCAGCAAGCAGGCGTCCCTAAACGGGGCGTCGGTCCATCACAAGCAGCGACCGGCATCCGATAATTCCTTAAGACCGTACGTCTGGTACGGGGCATGAATTATCGTGCTTCTGGCAAGTCGTTTAATTCCATACAATAGGTACGGTAAGTGCACGAATAGTACAAAACGAACTTGCCAGGTAATCGACATCTGTCCCTCATGTGACCACACAATTCACACTTGGAAATCAATCCATTAATTATCTTTGATTAATGCCAAATACTCATACAGACATGCTAACAGACTCGGCCCACGGCCATTCAAGACACTCAGTCAGGCATGTCAGTGAGGCGATAAAATCCATGAGGTCAATGACTAAATCACGAGCAACCAATTCAATCAGGCACTATCAAGCTTAATTCGTGCCATGACAATTATTAACCAGATTGATTTAACACACCAATCGCCCGCTCGTAATCGAACCACAATCAATGAATTATCATCCAATCAATCAATCACTAATTTTATCACAATTAGCCACAGATAATAAAATCACCCCAAAGAGTCTAATCGATCGGCCATTTAACCTAGCCCAATTTCTAACTAAATCGGCCCCGATCGTGTACCCAAATTTCACAATCAACTAATCCTAGGCGCAATTAGCGCCCTAACCAAGGGTTAGGGTCAACTCACTGAGTAAGTGAGCTCGGACGGTCTCGACGGTCGACAGCGACGGCAATGGCGGCGGTTCTTGGCAACTAAAGGGTGAACGGTGCGGCGATTCGAACAAAAACTTCGAAAACACCTCGGAAAGGTCTCGCGAGGTCGTCGGGACGGGTGGCCGGCAACGGAGCTCCGGCGAGCGGCGGCCGGCGACCAAAACAGAACCTGTTCAGTGAAAAACAGGGGAAAACAAGGTGCTTTTAGGGCGGTTCTCAATCCCACGGGCTGCAACAAGGCCGGCCAAGGGTACAAGACTCACCTAGGGGTCGGGGGACGTTAGTTAGGATCGGTGAAAGGCGGCGGAAGGCGGTCGACGACGGTGGAGCAGCAAGTCACAAAACCGGCGGCAGACAGGGCAAAACGCGATAGAAAATAGGGGAGATTTTCGAGGCTTCTCATGAGCTCCACCGGCGACGACAAACTTCCATGAGCTGGGGGAAACAAGAGGAAGGTCAGAGGAGTCGAACGGTGTGATGGTGAGCGGCGAGGCAGTTGGAAACGGCCGGGGTCGAAGAAAAACCGAACCGGGCTCAAAACAGAGCACCGGTGGTTTCAGAGCTTACCGCGGCGGCTCCGACGAACAACGACCGGCGAGATCGGTTCGGAGCGGTCAAGGGGAGGCTGGTGGTCGGTCGTGAGGCGGTGGTCGGGCCTGGCGGCGTCGCGAAAGGCCAGGGAATGGGCTGGAAGTGCTCGGGCAGCAGGGGCTGAAACAGAGCATCGTTTTTCCCGAGCCTTCCCGCGGCGGTCCGGCGATGAACGGCGGCTGGGCTTGGGTGACGACGATGGCAGGGAGTGGCTGGAGGTCTTGGTGATCGGTTTGGGGGTGGTGGTCGCGCCAAAGAGGAAGAACAAGGGAGGACGTCGCTCGGCCGTGGGTTTTTCCCCAAAACCGCAAGGAAAAGAAGAAGAAGAAGAAGAAGAAGAAGCAGCGGCAGAAGAGAGAGGGAGAGAGAAAATCACGTGGGCTGATGGGAGTGCACGGGGAAGGAGGAAATGGTGGGGCCACTGTTGACACCTAAATTTTTGAACATTTTATTTTATTTTATTTTATTATCTATTATTATTTTTGAAAAAAAAAATATAGAAAAATGTGTGAAAAATGAAAGGTAGAGACATAATTATTAGTCAAAGTCCTCTTTTGCTTTTAAAAGATTATGTTTTTATTTTATTTTATTATTAGTACTACTATTATTATTATTATTATCATGATTTTGATTTTTTTTTAGGCTCTCTCTCTCCCCTCCTTATCGCCGACAATGGGACTCTGCTTCTAAAAAAAAAAAAAAAAAAAAAAAAAAAAAAAAAAGATCCCAGGACATTCCCATCTCTTCTTCTTCCTCCGAGTCTCTCCCTCGTCGCCACTCTCGAGCCCCGAGAAAACCCCAACGCCGACGCAACCGCAACGGCAACCATCGAAGCCTCCGCCGCCGTCCTCCCAGATCGGCCCCATCCTCCGCAGGCCCTACACCGATATAAATGCCCTCTACCAGCTGGACCGCGAGCTCGGCCGCGGCCAGTTCGGCGTCACCTACCTCTGCACCGAGCGCTCCACCGGCCTAAAGTACGCGTGCAAGTCCATCTCGCGCCGCAAGCTAACGACCCGGAAGGACATTGGGGACGTCCGGCGGGAGATCCTGATCCTGGAGCACCTCTCCGGGCAGCCCAACATCGTGGAGTTCAAGGGCGCGTACGAGGACCCGCAGTACCTGTACCTGGTCATGGAGCTCTGCTCCGGAGGAGAGCTCTTCGACCGGATCATCGCCAAGGGGGCCTACAAGCGGGGGGCGGCGAGGGTCGGGCGGCAGGAGGTGAACGTAGTGCATGTGTGCCACTTCATGGGGATGATGCACCGCGATCTCAAGCCTGAGAATTTCCTGCTAGTTGTCAAGCACGAAGAATCCCCTCTCAAGATCACCGACTTTGGCCTCTCCGTCTTCATCGAACCAGAACCGTCCCTCTCGCTGCTTCGCTCGCCATCCTCTTGTGGTCGAATCCAGCTCGAGCTGGATTTCTCTCTGGATTACCCGGAATAGAGTCTGTCCCTTGGTCCCCAATTGCCTCAGATTGAGTTCCTCGAGCGGTTTAATGAAGAGAACCAGAAGAAGTACGCAGAATTTGATGACAGGTTCAAGCAATCTCCTCTGCTCAAGAAGCTGCTGGAGCAGTCGAAGCTCAATAAGGAGAGGAACAAGCAAGAGATACAAGACAAACACTGCATCCGCGGAGCCGAGTGGGGCGTGAGGGATTGTTCGGCAGAAGGTATGTCTCCGGAAGATCGAGAAAACTTCATTGCCATGTTGAAGCAGAAGGCCGGCGTGAAATGAAGGAGTCTCTTCACTTCCCAACCGGAGACGCACGACACTGTTAAAACCAGTTAGGTTGTCGTCGGGTTGCTCCCGGCCACCTCAGGTTTATTGACAAGTTTCGGATGATTCATGGCATCATGTTGAGTAGACTCAAAGCATATAAAGCATGGTCAAAAGGAAAGAAGCCGACAGTCAGAAAAGAGAAATGAAAAGATGTGATTTTGTCCTTTTATTTTAAGGTCTCATGGTGTGAAAAAGGACAAAGCCACCCAATTGAGCATCTTGATCTCTTCAGCGCACAATGTGTCCAAGCGGTGGGGTCAAGTCAATGGTGCTCGATTTCATCACCGACCCATGTGACTACTTTTGTTAGTTGTTCGCTGTTGCAGGTCTTGTTTACAAGTCATCCTGTAAGCGAAGCATTGCTTCGTGGATTTTCCAGTTGTCGTTCCCTTGCACTGATATCGAATCGGTCCTTGGAGGCGTTTAACTCGAAGAGGGAAAGGAAGCTCAGCTTAGGTAACGGGCATGGAGATGGTCGCAGGCTGGGGCTGGGCGATTGAAAGCTGGTGTCCAATCCGGTATGTTTACGTACCCGATCCGTATATCAGGATTATTTTTCTAAAATATTGCATTTATAGACTTGATTCGCATGTATTTGTTTCAGTCTAGTGGTTAGCTTATTCATCTGGTTGAGTGTTATCTATTGTCAAAGACATGCTTTTTATTAAAATATTTTTCGAAAATATTAAAAATAAATAATAAAAATACGGAAAATCAATAAAAATGGAAAATCATTAAAATATTCAAAAAAAAGGAAAAATTCAGAAAAATTCTAAAAAATTCCAGAAAATAGGAAATGGCCACATTCAACTGGCCATGACATGTTCCGGGTCTTTTGACCCCCGGTCTTTCCAAAAATGACGGTTTTGCCCTTCCGGCAAACCGTCTTCCAAAAAAAAATTCTAAAAATTCTAGAAAAATCCCAAAAAATAGGAAATGGCCACAATCAATTGGCCAAGGCTCATCCCGGGTGTTTTGAACCCGATCATTCTTAAAAATGACGATTTCGCCCTTTGGGCGAATCGTCTTCCAAAAATTGACGATTTTGTCCTTCGGGCTAAATCGCCTCCAAATCTTCCCATTTTACCTCGGTCCTAAATCACGCCTTCCCTAAGGCCTTATGGCTATACTAGGAGGCCATGTGATGTGAATTGACGTGCATTGATGTTTATTTATGCACTTGGTTGCGCTTTCATTGATTGTGATTGATAGGAATAGTCTTCCAATCTGCATGAAACCCTGAATCAAACCTACCCCACCCAAAATTGCACCTGCATGAACTCTTAGTTAGGAAAATCACTCACGTTAGGTACCGAAAGGACGTTGGTAATGACACCGACGTAACCAAGTCCCCGAACTCAAAATCTCTGGTTCCGCAGAACTGATCGATCTCTCCCAATCGGTCAGTAATGTTTCCGGTCTACCCTCCAAGAAAGACCGGTGGCGACTCCAAATGCATGCACAAGTTGCACATGCCACCACGACCACACTAAGGTCGAAAGCGATCGACTCTTATCGTCGAATCTTTAAAGATATACTCCCGCCGCGATTTGGTATGGGCCTGGGAGGGCCCGCGCCGATCTAAGGCCCGCGATCCACATTTCAGAGTGGGGGTCGCGATCGGTAATCCATTAGCCGCGTCCGTTGATTTTCGGACGGGTCGCGACAGCCACATGAAGACTTTCAAGGCTTTTGTCTCGTGTGCATTAAGGGCATTTGTCCTATGCATAAGGGTAGGGGCATTTTGGTCTTTTCACAATTTTGGGACTGAAACGAATTTTGGCGCACTGGACGAAGTGGAAATTTTGTAATTTCACTGGCTAGGCTAGATTGGGATTAGGCTAAGGCGCGAAAATCGAAAATCTAATTTGTAAAGGCTAAGAAATCGAACCCTAATCTAAAACAATCGAAACTTCGGAATTTGTCCAAATTATCGTCACTTCAGTCCTAATAGTCCAAAATATTTATCGACTGTAATTCCACTTAATACTCTTTTATTGAATTCCGAATCTTACAGAAGTTGGAATTTCCAAGACGTCACAAAATGAGATAAATTTTTCTCATTCCAGGAGATAACCTCAACTGATTTCTGCTTTGCAGTAATTGAAGTCGTAAGTGTCCCAATTGATGGAAACACTGTCTTATCGAAATGACAATCCACGAATCTAGCAGTAAAAAGATCACCAGTAGTTGGTTCCAAGAACCTAATAATGGACGGCGAATCAAACCCAACATAAATGCCCAAACGGCATTGGGGACCCATTTTAGTTCTTTTTGGTGGTGCTATAGGCACCTGTACTACACAACCAAAAGTGCATAAATGTAAAATATCAGGTTCATAACCAAGAACCATCTGAAGGGGAGATTGTAAGAGACTAGCAGTAGGGCGCAATCTTATTAAGGCCGCCGCATGCAAAACTGCATGACCCCATACTGTGTCGTTGTGATTTGTTCTCAATAATAGAGTGCGGACAATGATTTGGATGCGTTTAATCAACGATTCTGCCAATCCATTTTGAGTATGAACATATGCGACTAGGTGCTCAACCTCGATTCCGAGTGAAGCACAATATGTATCAAAACTCTTTGATATAAATTCACCAGCATTATCCATCCTTATACTCGTAATTGGATAATTAGGGAAATGTGCCCGGAGCTTTATAATCTGAGCAAGTAAACGTGCAAATACGACATTGCGCGTAAATAATAGGCAAACATGGGACCATCTACAGGATGCGTCCACTAGTACCATAAAATATCGAAACGGTCCACATGGTGGTTGTATTGGTCCACAAATATCACCCTGAATTCTTTGCAAAAATAAAGGGATTCAAGATTAACCTTTGTTACAGAAGGTTTGATAATGAGTTTTCCTTGTGAACAAGCTTCACAATTATAATAATTGGACAACAAAACCTTTGTATCCTTTAAAGGGTGTCCTCTTGTGTTCTGAATTATTCTACGCATCATTGTAGCGCTAGGGTGACCAAGGCGATCATGCCACAATCCAAACTTATCAGGATTTACCAATCTCCAGGACATGGTGGTATAAGTTTCAATGGCCTTAATCAAGACATAATACAAACCCGTAGGAGAAGCTTCTAGCTTCTCATGGATGGTCTTCAGGCCCATCTTATAAGAGATAATGCCAAGAAATTCCTTATTTTGCTCATAAATAGTCTCAATATGGTACCCATTTCGGCGTACATATTTGAAACTAAGTAAATTCCTTTTTGATCTACTGCTTAGAAATGCATTCTCAATATGCAGGATGGTGCCATTTGGCAAAACAATTGTGGCATTCCTGAAACCATCAATAATCTTAACAGGACCTGATATTGTATGAACATGTGCTTTACGTAATGTCACACTCGAGAAAAAGTGTCTATTATGAAATATGGAATG
The DNA here is from genome assembly GCA_021437785.1 of Rhodomyrtus psidioides. Taxonomy (NCBI): domain Eukaryota; kingdom Viridiplantae; phylum Streptophyta; class Magnoliopsida; order Myrtales; family Myrtaceae; genus Rhodomyrtus; species Rhodomyrtus psidioides. The sequence goes on along the minus strand of JAILYB010000003.1, from coordinate 10,130,260 downwards.
TGTTGTTGCACTATCAAGCAAACAAACATCTTCCTCTTTCTCGGTATTTTCCATTTGCATTTATGTTGACAACTTCATGTGTCAAGTATCATAAAATTTGTATATAAGTTATAGGATCAAATAAAATTTCAAAAATAACAAATATAAGGTTCATAAGCATTTCATTACATAATCATTTTAGAGAATAATAAAAGAGTAATACATTTAAAGAAAAACAACTAAAAAGAAATTATCATAAAACTCGAAGTCTAAGTTGTCATCCACCAGTCTGATGCCTGATCAAAGCATTCAGAGGTCCTCAAAGAAATCAGAGACATCCAAGGATGCATTTGCTGCTTCAAGAGCAAGAGGAGTCCCACCAACAGAGATATTGTTGGCCTCAACAGTGGTTATTGCAGTAGGATTAATTTCAATGGATTGAGATTCACTACGCTTGCCCGTATTTTTTAAAGATGCCTGGTATAGATCAGCAAAGTGCTTTGGCGTACGACAAGTACGTGACCAGTGCCCACCCATGCCACAACGATGGCAAATACTTTCATTGGTTACCTTCATTGGCTTCTTTTCTTAGTCATGATACGGGCCAAGGTTAGATTTCCTAGGGCGGTTAAAATTCCTGCCACCCCTACCCATTCGAGGATTATGTCCTTGCCTGCGCTTATAGCTCTTAAAATGGCCAGTATTTTTCTCATAGTTGGCATGTGCTTCAGGCAATGCTTTTGAGCCAGCAAGTCTAAGATCATGATTTTTGAGCAGCAGTTCATTTGTTTGCTCAGCAGCCAGGAGCACAGAAATTAATTCAGAGTATGTGGCAAAATGACGCTGCCGATATTGCTGTTGCAATACAATGTTCGAAGCATGGAAGGTGGAGAAAGTTTTCTCTAATAGCTCCGCATTAGTGAGCTTGACACCGCATAACTCAAGTCGAGAAATAATATCAAATAAAGTGAAGTTATAGTCAGACACTGATTTAAAATCTTGCAGCCTGAGATGCTGCCAGTCATAATGCACTTTAGGGAGGATAATAGTCTTGGTATGATCATACCTATCCTTCAACCTCCTCCACAGGGTCTGAGGGTCTCAATCGGATAAATATTGAGTCTGCAGGCTCTCATGCACATGACGACGAATAAAAATCAATGCATTTGCTTGTCGCGACCTTCCCTCGCGGATAGGAGACAAAGGGGCCTAATAGGCCGCCCGATCGTTGGCTTGATCAGACGTGGGCCTCTCCCAAGGTCCATTACCTAAATCGCAACGGCTGGATATACGTGGTCGACCTTCAGTGGGGTCTAGTGACATGTGATAAGTGTACATGCTAAGGAGTCGCCACCAATTGTTTCGTGGAGGGTACGATCGGAAACCCTATCGAATAGTTGGGAGCTGTCTATTCGATTCTGTGGGAACCAGAGAAATGAGTTCGGGGACTTAGTTACGCCAACTGCTAGAGTTGACGCCCTTTCGGTACCTAAGCTGAATGGTTTATCTGATCCTAGGATTTCATACAGACGGGTGGGGTATAGATCCTAAATCTAGGAGTGCATGCAGAAGGGAATGGCTACCCTATCACTCACAATCATTAAAAGTAAATGCGCAAATCAAGGATCCAGTATAAGCGGATAAAACACATGAAATCAGCATGGCATCCTGAATGAGGCCCTATTAGCCTAGAGAAATATCAATCAAGGCTCAGGAATGATTTTGGCATGATTTGCCCATGAGGGGCAAAATCGTAATTTTGAACAATTCGGGGAAAATCCGCCTTGGAAGGGAAAATTTGTCATTTTAGACGAATTGTAAAGTCAAAAGACGGGTGAAATAGGATTGGCCATCAATCCAATCTATTTCCTATCTTTCGGGAATTTTCAGGATTTTTCTGGGATTTAAAAGTGATTTTACCCTTAGAGGGGTAAAATCGTCATTTTGGACAAAGACGAGGATTGAAAATCTCAAATATTAGGGTTGGTCACCCACCTGACCCAAACCCTAACTCTGAGCAATTTTCAAGATTCGACTGGAATGTGAAATACGATTTACCCTTTGAGGGGTAAAATCGTCATTTCAGGGGAAATGATAAGATTCGAAAATCCCAGCAAAAGGATTCGCCACCTAACTGGCCCTATCCTAATCTAGGCATTTTCGACATATCTTGAAATACAAAGCAAGGACGAATTACCCCTAAAGGGCATTGTCGTCAATTCTTGGAAGAACGGATAAGAAACTCCAAAAATAGGGTTGACCAGTTGTCTGTGGTCAATCCTCGATTTTTGGGGATTTCTGAAGTGTCTAGGATTTTTCACAATTTTTCCACACATTGTTTTGGAATTTTCTAGAATTTTCTAGCATTTTTTTGGATTTTCTAGGATTTTTCTGATTTTTTTTTTATTTTTCAAATCATTTTCTGATTTTTTATTTAAAAAAATGTTATTCGGGCCGGGTCGAGTGACCCGGCCCACGACTCGTGGGCGGGCGGTCCGACCCGCTCGGACCCAACCCGAAACGGCGCCGTTTCAATCTCCCCTGCTCAAATTTTAATTTCCCGCCCAAACCTAAACTAAGGGTCCTGATTGCGCCACGTGTTGACATTCGGACGGCCTGATCTTCATAATGAACCGACGGCCACGATTGAAGGGCAAGATTAAATCTCGACCGTTCAATCCATGGCCTTTTTTTATTTTTCGGACTGTCCTAACCTGATCTGACGGTCTTTGATGGACCACGTGGTTAATCTATGATCGTTGGCTCTGTTTACTAAATCTTACCGCCCAGATTGATTAGAGACTCGCCCGGAACCGTCCGATTGACCTATTAAGACCTACGGCCATGATTAGAACATGGGATTTGATCAGGACCCTCTATTCTTACTTACCCAAAACGACGTCGCCTAGTCCCCGATCAAAACGGCACCGTTTGTCGTTCTGATTGATTTTTCGATTAAGACCATTTTCAATTAATACTATTTACTAATCGGACGGCTATTATTTATTTGACTCGATTAACCTAGACCGTCCGATCCAACGATGACTTGCCCTAACTGACTAACGGTCAAGCTGACTCAACGTCCAAGTGGACCAATGGCAGACTGCCACCTAAGCTTTGACCGGTTGACCGCGCCACGTCAGCTTCATCTTCAACCTCTCGACCCCGACGAAATGGACGCCTGAGGAACTCCGGCGACGATCCGACGGTGGATTCTCGATGAAATTATGCGAGATCAACGGCAATCGACTCGCGATCGTCTCTAGTTTAAAATATCTAGGAATCACAGCACCCCATTCACTAAATCACGAGTATCAAGCATAGCGCTGAGTACGGCCATGGGAGTTCGATCGCTCAATTAACACAAAATCATTACAATTCCACCACAAGATTGCATCAATTGATGTCCATGAGACTTACCTCGAGCTCTTATTGAGCTCGCACGGCCCAGATTTGGCTGGGCGACTATGGATGGCGGTCGGCAATGGAGGCTATGTTCGAAGACTCGATTCGAGATATTCAGGCGAAATCGATGCAAAATGAAGATACAATGATGGTCAGTGATGTCCAAGGAATGAAACGCACACGGGAATTGCAAAGATTGAAACCAAAATCAGGGTTCACCATTGAAGACCATAGCTTGAGCTCGAAGGTCGGGATTACCTGTCCTGGCAGTTTTGGGCTGCGCGGTCGATGGCGATCGCTTCCTGGGGGCTTGAGCGTCTTCTTGTCGACCTTGAAGAGCTTCGGTTTGGCCTGAGAAGGCCTGACCGGCGTTCTACAAATCCGAGCTCTACCCTCGACAATGGCGATGGAGGAAAGCTCTCTCTCTCTCTCTCGTTCTCTCTCTTTCTCTTGATTCTGTTTCTTCTTTTTCAACTGAATTCGCTCTCCCCTTCAATAAAAAGCGACCATGAGCTTATATAGCTCTTGGGAATTTTGGCGCCGCAACGGGGGTGGGGTAACGGCCTCAATTGCACGTGAGGCCACTTGCACTTAGGCCCAAACGGCGTCGGGGACGATGGGTTTTCCGTCCAACTCCGTTTGGTCCTCCGGTGGCCCTCATCTTTTGCAAATTTGGCATGGATTTGCGTTGAGTTGACTTTTGCAGGCCCACAGGATTGACCGACTGATTACTCCTTCCTCCGGCGACCATTGGCCGCGACTCCGGCGTCAATTGACGGGGGATGATCTAAAGTGTTAAACCCCCACCAATGTGTCTTCGATTGTGGACGACTTGACCTTCAATTTGATCTTCAAAGCTCGGCAGGTCACTGTTCATCTGCTCGAGCTCTTTAGGGAAGACGACACTATTCTGGACCGATTTGGCTGGTCTGACCGGTCAGAACCGGTTCCGATTTACCATTTTCTAAATTAAACCCAAATTAACGGGAAAATTTTGCAATTGAACCTCAGAATCGAATCTAGGGCATGGATTTTATCTAGAAATGTGATTTTGCCTAAATGTTCATATTATTTTCAATAAAAACCCCAAATTTTCATGTAATTGCAAATTGGGGATTTGTGCAATTGAGGGTTTGGATGATCAAATTGGGCCAAATCACCTATGCCGATCGATTTAAAATGGTGAAATCCATTGGGTAGCATGTTCAATTTGTAATGATAGCCCCTGAATTGAAAGTAATTTCAATTATGCTCAAATTCAAGGACTAAAGTCCAATTAAGTTTGCAATTGAGCAACTTGTCCGAACAATGAGGTCAAATTGAAATAGGGGACAATTAGATTGAATGTCAAGATCCTAAAAAATGCTAAAATTGCAAATGAAAAGACTCAATTGATATTTTTTTGACAAATTCAACCATTGCGTTACAAAGAAACACACAAAATTAAACTTGAATTCGAATTCTTGATGAGGTCAAAATGATAAGAAATTTAAAAGAAAAATATTGACTATTTTCCTACATTTTTATGACCTCAAATTCTATTTTTTGTTGATTTTTTAAGTATTTTTCTATTTTCTAAAAAATACTAAAAAATGTAAAAAAAATATGAAAAATTATTTTTTGGTCAAAAATGGTTCCTTAGGCTGGGCTAAGGCCACTAAAGTTGATTTTGTAATTTTTTTACTTTTTATGAATTTTTTTGTGATTTTTCAAAATAAGACTAAAAAGACTTGGTCAAAAATCAGGTGTCAACAGCTGCCCCTCTTTGAGAGGAATCTCGTGAGAGGTTTCGCTCAAAGACAGGTGACGCCTGAGTCTAGACCGACTCGACTGGGGAAAAGAAAAACGAATCTTGACACTCAATCTTTCTTGTCCCTCTGGTGAATGCTCTGCTCCTCATTCTTTTGCTGACGTGAGAGAGAATGTAGAGAGACCCACCTGCTATTTACCTGTTGATCACCTACCTGATGCTCGTACGGCATGCGCGGTGTATAGCGGGTTCAAGTGAATACCCAGGGACTCATTTTTTTTTTTTAGTATCCTAGGGCGGTTAAACTCTAGCCTGTATGGTAGGCCGTACCAGAATGAGATTCCTTTACTTGACAGGAACCTGTGAATGATGCACCCAGTCTCTTAGGGATTGTCAGAAGTTTTGATCCGTATGGCGAATCAGACCATGAATAGGACTCCTTTCTGCTAGGAACCTATGAATGACGCATCCAGTCTCTTAGGAATTGTTAGGGGTTTTGATCCGTATGGTGGATCAGGCCATGAATAGGACTCCTCTCTGTTAGGGAACTATGGATGACGCACCCAGTCTCTTAGGGATTGTCGAACATTTTGATCCTTTAGGGGGATCAAGCCGAGAATAGGACTCCTCTCTGCTAGGAACCTATGGATGACGCACCTAGTCTCTTAGGGATTGTCGAACATCTTGATCCTATATTCTAAGGAATTAACTAGGATCTATACAAATGAGGTGTGTCTAACCCTTAGGCTTCACCACATGGGCTATTCTGGGTTTAGAGGTTACCTAGAACCTCACAAAAAGCTGATTTTGTCAAAAGTTTTTGATCCTATATTCTAAGGAATTAACTAGGATTCATACAAGTGAGGTGTGCCTAACCTTTAGGCTTCACCACATGAGCCATTTTGGGTTTAGGGGTTACCTAGAACCTCACAGAAAGCTGATTTTGAAAATTATCCTTTCGACATGCAAGGCGTTATTCTGAGATTTGGGGATGCCAAGTATCCTGCAGAAAACTTAAACCTGCAAAAATTTTGATAAGATTCTTCTGGGATCTAGGGGCTACTTGAGACCTCGCAGAAAGACTATCTTGAATATTGTCCTTTCGACATTGAAGGTGACATTCTGGGATCTGGGAGCTCCAGGTATCTTGCAGAAAGTTCCAACCTGTAACATTGGGATCTCACGGAGAGATGATTTCTAAAGATTGTTCTCTTGACATGGGAGGTGACATTCTGGGATCTGGGTACTCCAGACATCCTGCAGAAAGCTCAGACCTGTAGTACTGGAATCTCGCACAGGGAGATAATTTCAAACATTATCCTTTTGACATGGGAGGTGACATTCTGGGATCTGGGTACTCCAAGCATCATACAGAAAGATCAAACCTGTAACATTGAAATCTCACATAGGGAGATAATTTCAAACATTGTCTTTTTGACATGGGAGGTGACATTCTGGGATCTGGGTACTCCAGGCATCCCGCAGAAAGATCAAACCTGTAACACTAGAATCTCACATAGGGAGATAATTTCAAACATTGTCCTTTTGACATGGGAGGTGACATTCTGGGATCTGGGTACTCCAGGCATCCTGTAGAAAGATCAAACCTGTAACACTGGAATCTCACATAGGGAGATAATTTCAAACATTGTCCTTTGGCATTGGAGGTGATATTCTGGGATCTGGGTACTCCAGGCATCCTGCAGAAAGATCAAACCTACAAAACTGCTCATAAGAATGTGTTTTCCTGAGATATGGAATTATCAAGGATCTTGTAGGAAAATAAACTTGAAAGCTCTTCTTCACAGAGCAAGGCATTCTTCTAGAATCTAGGGCTACCATGATTCTTATAGAAGTTTAACCAAGAAAAATAGCATTCTAGGATCTGGGGTTACCAAGAATCTGTCAGAAGCTCAGGCATATAAACTCTTCTTCTTAGAGAAATGTGTCATTCTGGGACTTGGGGCTACCACGAGTCCAAGAGAGGTTGTGTTCTTCTAAGATCTGGACTTGCCAGGAATTCTGCAAAAGTTTAGACATGTGAATCGTTTCTTACCAAGAGTGATACATGCCATTTTAGGAGCTGAAGTCATCAAGAATCTTGCAGAAACTCCATTCTGAAAATTTTCTTACCAAAGGCACATCAATGGTCTTTAAGTGACATCTAATGTCAAGCTGACAGCACTTTATGACTTATATCAAAGTCATGAAAGATTTCAATAAATACATTACGATGCTGGAGGTTATCCAAAACACCTTGCAACATACAGAAGAGATCAAAAATTCCTTGTGGGGAAAGTTTGAATCAAAACAATCTGAAATTACCAAAAGAGTTTGGTTAAAATGTTCAACGGAGTGTTCTCATCAAAGAGGACTTCTGACCGTTTTGAGATAATGGTCTTTTACTAGGAATGCACTCGAATTTCCTATCAAACCAGTGCCTAGGGTTCAGGACCATTCGCAGTGCATACACCTCGATCGATCAGGAGGACTTCCAAGGGACCGTAATGTTGGGGCTTGGTCAACGGTTTTCAAAAGGGGACTTGCGTGCAAGTCAAGGCTTTCGAAGATAAGTCTTCAATGTCTGCTCCAAGTTTACAAGTCAAGAAACCTGCAAAATGAGAAAGAAATAATCTTGCTCGAACTTCTTCGAGCTAAGCTTAGACATTAAACCCTATGCCAATCCAAGTGCCTTAATCAGAAAAGGCTTTTCAGGGCTGTAACGTAGGTAGGATTGGGGACCAAAAAAGGCTTATTTTTGGCTCAGAATATGTGAAGGGTCTAACGTTGGTGATCATTGCAGGTTTGCCGCCGATCTTGTCCCTTCTGGTTCAAAGAACGTCTTCAGTCTTTGAATTACATTGATAGTCTTTGAAGAGCATTGTCAGTCTTCGAAGCGCACATTTGTCTTTAGAGAATATCTCTTTCATGTTGAGACGGCGTCAACATCTTGTCTATGCTTTCATCATCTGAGTGTGACATGATTTGGGAGAATCTTTCGCAGTCCAGCTCCCTTGAAATTTTCTTTTACAACCAGATCTCACTAGTGGTCTATACAAAAGTATCATGCCATCATTTGGCATTTACAATATCAAAACACATGATTCACAAGTGTACAAGTATTTGAACAGGCGCTGGCCTTGATTTTACCAGGCACTTTGCTTTTTCTTGATGCCCAGGATCGAATTTCTCTCTCTCTCTCTCTCTCTCTCTCTCTCTCTCTCTCTCTCTCTTTTCATCTTTTTTCGAAATCCCATCTTTTCTTCTGGGGACCAGAATTTTCAAACGAGTGTACTAGATGTACAACTTAAATCTCAGCACTCAAACATTAGTCCAAGAATTTTTACAAATCATATCTTTCGAACTTTTTCCGTTCTTGAAGTGACGTCGCTTCCGTCTTGGAAAATGCAATGATCACCAACAGGTTTGTGAAGCGAACATATAGGCTCAACTGGGCTGTGCAAAGGGTAAAAGTGTATAGGATAAAGAAACGAATATTTTTCGTCATCTTAAAGCACTTGAACTACCATAGAAGTTAAAATGACAAGCAACACACGAAGATTGATGCAAGTCTGAGCAAGAGAACTTCTAACCATTTACCTCATGATACCGCTGGATGTACCTTCAGTTTGCCCCACTGTGGGGTGGTTCTTGACAGGGGTAAAGAATGCAACCGCCGTTCAAATGGTTATCAATGGTCGCCTGTAGTGTTTATGATAGAGAAACGAATGCCTCCGTCGTCTCAATCCATGTAATCACTACGAATAACCCTTACGTCCGTAGGTCAAGGTCTCGCTATCCTTACCACTCCACTTTATCTCTCAAGTGTGTATGGGACGTCTTTAGATTAGGCTTGCCTCTTGTCTAAGGAAACATCCTTTTGAACAACTTAAACAACTCTTGTTGGAAAAGTTCATTTTGCTTTCTCCAAAATTTACCCTCCAAGGGGATTTACGATGCATAATGCATATTTCAACCATGTTCAGATAACCTCCAAGTTTAAACATGAGTGCCAATGCCATGACTGTGAGAATTCTGCATCTTTATAGACATGATAATTGAATGCATGCTAGATTCCAAGAAGCCTTCAAATTCTAGCAATAAGGATCCTAACAGTCTTAAAACCTAAGAGGTTGGGAAAGGAATACTTACCTGCCCAGCGTGGCTAGGGATTCCTGAAAAACATAAAAAGGAATGCGTCAGTGTATGCTCTCGAATTTCAGAAAATTAGAACGATACACCTTACCCTTGATCATGCACTCCAATGGAAGTGGATAGATAAAATCTGACCATCACAATGTTAGGTTTCATCGATCCTGCATTCCAATCTGAATGACAATGCGTGGATTACAGAAATCGGCCATTTTGACTTACGATGATGATCCCTTTATCTGATTTGGTAATGAATTCCGTTCGATGGCTTCCTTCATCTTTGGAACGTGCTCCATGCCATTCTTCGAAGTTTCATGCTCTTCGTTTGCTGTCTTCTGTCTTCATTAAACATTCCTGGTACTCGCCGTTGAGGACTTTGCTTCCTAGAGTCCTGCAATATTGAACACATGCTAGTGTATGCATGGATGCATGATATGCTTATGCAATGACTGTTATGATGGCTCGGCTTAATTCGGAATGAGTCATATGACCAGAATCTGATTTTATTTCAAGGGTAATACTTCTTCACAGCATCTGAATTTACAGGGTGCCCCAGTTCTTCTCCCTCGGAGTTTACAAGAATCAATGCTTCTCCCGTGAGAATCTTCTTGATAATGTAGGGACCTTCGTAATTCGAGGTGAATTTACCTCCCGGATGGATAGTATTCGGCAAAGTCTTCTTAATTACCAAGTCATTCACTTCGAAATTCCTGATTTTGACTTTTCGATTAAATGCCCTGGCTACCCTCTTCTGGTAAGTTTGTCCATGACAAATGGCTTTAAGACGCTTCTCGTCTATTAAATTCAACTGTTCATATCTGTGTTTGGAATACTCTGACTCGGTGAGTTTGCCCTCTGATAAGATTCTCAAAGAGGGGACCTTAACTTCCACGGGTAGGACTGCTTCCATCCCATACACCTGACTATAGGGAGTTGCCCCTGTAGAAGTCCTGATTGATGTTCGATAAGCCATTAAGGCGAATGGTAACCTTTCATGCCAATCCCTGTAGTTTTCTGCTGTTTTAGCCAAGATTCTCTTGATGTTTTTGTTGGCTGCTTCCACTGCCCCATTCATCTGCGGGCGGTAGGGGGATGAATTCAGATGTCGAATACCAAAGTGATCCAGTAGATCATTGACAATCTTGTTGTTCAGGTTGGATCCATTATCTGTGATAATTTCTTGAGGGGTACCATACCGGGAGATGATGTCTCTTTTGACGAATCTTGCCACATTTCTTGCGGTGACATTCTTCTAAGAACTGGCTTCTACCCATTTTGTGAAGTAATCAATCGCTACCAGGATGAAGCGATGACCATTTAAAGCCAAAGGATTAATAGGCCCTATCATGTCTATACCCCACATAGAGAAAAGCCAAACTTCAGACATTTGGTGTAGTTCATTTGGGGGTGCATTGATCTTATTACTATATATTTGGCATTGGTGGCATGACCGGACATGCTGACAGTAGTCTGATTCGATGGTCATCCAAAAATAGCCAAGGCATATGATCTTCCTGGCGAGGAGGTGGCCGTTCATGTGAGGCCCACATATACCTTCATGGATCTCTTTCATGAGAATATTTGCTTCATTGGCATCTACACACCTCAACAGAGTAGAGTCAAATGACCTTTTGTACAGAATTTATCCACTGAGGAAGAATTTGATGGCCATCTTGGTTATGTATCTCCGGTCTCCCGCCTGACATCCTTCAGGAAACTCCCTTTTTGAGAGATAATTCTTGATGTCGTAATACCATGGCTCTCCGTCAAACTCTTCTTCGATTAGCATGCAGTGGGCTGGCCTTTCAATTGTGCTAATCCTTAGGGGTTCTATATCCAACCCTCTAGTTGTTTGCAACATTGAGGCCAGGGTGGCCAACGCATCTGCAAATTGATTGTGAGATCTTGATAGGTACTCGAACGACACTTTTTCGAACTTAAGTGTCAATTCTTTAAGGTATTTGTGATAAGGGATGAGCTTTGCTTCTTTTGTCTTCCACTCTCCCTGTGTCTGTAAAATGATGAGCATGGAATCTCCATAAACTTGCAACCTATGTATCTTCAAAGAAATGGCCAATCGTAGGCCTAGAATGCACGCCTCGTATTTTGAGATGTTGTTGGTGCAAGGAAAAGTTATTTTTGCCGCCACAGGATAATGTTGATCATTGGGGGATATCAGTACTGCCCCAGTGCCTGCCCCTGATAGATTAACAGCACCATCGAAGTACATGACCCACTTGTCCTCTACTAAGTTCAGAATTTGATCTTCTGTCCTTATTACTTTAGAAGGCTCACTGCTTGACGGGTTTTCTGCCAGCATGTCAGCTATAGCTCTTCCTTTTACTGACTTTTGTGGAGAACACTTGATGTCAAATTCAGATAGCATCACTTGCCATTTTGCTAATTTTCCAATTAAAGTGGGTTTCTCCAGGAGGTATTTGACAGGATCGTTTTCTGTTATGAGCTGAATGTGGTGGTGTAGGGTATACTGCCTCAATCCATGAAGTACCCATACCGTTGCTACACAAGCCCTTTCAACTGGTACATATTTTGCTTCAGATGACGTGAATTTCTTACTTAGGTAATAGATGGCTCTTTCTTTACCATCTATCGGACTTGTTTGGGCAAGTAAGGCTCCCAAAGATTCCTGCTGTATAGTCAGATATAAGGTCAATGGGAGACCAGGAATTGGTGGCACAAGTACCGATGGAGCGATTAGATAGTTCTTAATCTATTGGAATGCCCTACTGCATTATGCATCCCATGTCGCGCTCGCACCTTTCTAGAGCAATTTGAAAATTGGCTTAGCCACATCGGACAGTTGATTGATAAATCTGGCAATATAGTTCAGTCTCCCTAGAAGGCTTCTCACTTCTTTTACTGTGGAGGGAGTTGACAGATCATGGATAGCTTGAATCTTTGAAGGATCAATCTCAATGCCCCTGTTACTAACTATGAATCCGAGAAGTTTCCTAGATTTTGCCCCAAACACACATTTGTTAGGGTTCAACTTCAACTTATATTTGCGCAGGCGCTCAAATAATTTTCTTAACACCTGTATGTGATCCTGCCCTTTCTTGGATTTGGCGATCATGTCATCGACATATACTTCAATTTCTTTGTGGATCATATCATGGAATAATGTGACCATAGCCTTCTGATAGGTAGCCCCGGCGTTTTTTAATCCAAAGGGCATGACTTTATAGCAAAAGTTCCCCCAAGGTGTGATAAAAGCGGTTTTTGGTTTGTCTTCTTGTTTCATGAAGATTTGGTTGTATCCTGAGAATCCATCCATGAATGAGAATAATTCATAACCTGCCGTGCTATCCACCAACACATCAATGTGAGGAAGTGGAAAATCATCTTTTGGGCTCGCTCTATTCAGATCTCGGTAATCCACGCAGATCCGAACTCTACCATCCTTCTTCATGATGGGGACTATATTTGCAATCCAGTCTGAGTATGGGATAGCTTCAATAAAGCATACTCTGAGAAGTTTCATAACTTCTTCCTTAATTTTGTCTTCCAACTCGGCCTTCATTCGTCTGCTACCTTGCTTGACAGGTTTGATACTAGGATTCGTGGGTAATGCATGCTCCACAATCTTAGGATCTAGTCCTGGCATATCGGCGTAAGACCATGCAAAAATGTCTTGATATTCTTTTAGTAACTCTGTGAACTCGAGCCTTTCATTTCGGGATAAATGCCCGCCGATCTTGACCTCTTTGATATTCACGGCGTCTCCCAAATTAACAATGATTGGTTCTTCCGAAGTAGGAGGCATTGATTCCTCAAAGGCATTCCATTCTCTGCGGATAGACGCATAACCTTCATCTTCCTCTTCTTCAATGATATAAGAACAGTCAATGGGGAAATCCGAATTGCATAACAACCTGGTATGTATGTTTGAGATGATATGCTTGAAATTTCATGAGTATGGTTAGTTCGTATTCCGTAAGAATGACATGCATGATCATGGAAAGTCTTTTTCGAAAGAGTTTTTGAAATAAGTACAGGTATAAACGGGACTAATCCTCGTGCCCTTGGACATCCTGGCCCCGTGGAAATCTTTTAGAAATTAGGAATCATACGGCAAATCAGGCCTCAAGCTTCTGTGCAGAAGACTAGTATCATCATCGGGTTGATTCGTGGTTCCATATGTCCTTAACAAAATGTGCGTGGTTTTATTGAATGTAAGATGGGCCGCATTACAAGCTGCGCTATTTGGACCAACGGTCGGAGATCCAAAGGCATTTCCCTATACGTACAATAAGGATTGAAAATGCAATAAAGTGCAGAAAGTTCTAAATGCAGTATTTAAAGACAATGGGAGAGTTTCTTTACTCAGACGAAGTGGCTTCATCACTTAGCCACTCTATGATGACATTCACAGAGTTGTCTTCAAGAAATGGGTTTGCCAGATCCGGTTCTATTGTCGGAGTGATATCTTCTTCTGACAACCACTTGGAATCTTTTCTGAAATAGGCGTTCAAATGAGTATTGAATATCTTCGATTTGCCTTTCCAAGTTGGGGAACCAATGAATGAACCCTTTGAGTTGCTCTGGCTTTCATGACGTCCAAGGTTCTTGGCTCGGCCTCGGCCTGTTGCCTTTGCGACAGACTCATCCACATGATATTTTTGATACCCCAAGCCCATTCTATGTGGGTTAGCTTTTAACTGCAGGAGGGTATTTATCCCTTGACCGTACTTACCTAGACCTTTTCCAGGGTTAAATCCATATGCCAGTATCATCTTAGCTGGTAAAAGACTGGCTCCTGAGACGTAGGGGGCTCTCAATCTTGTCTTTGCCGGAGTATGAACTGTCGCTACCAGTTCTAGGGAATGATAGCTTGCTTCTGTCTTAAGTTCAGGTTCAACGTAGGGAATGGCGCTGTTCTGGTATGTCTGGAAGTGGGTTTTCTTGCACATTTGGGGCCACATTGTCAAACTTCAGAATCTGACTGTCAATCAGAGCTTGCACTTTCAGCTTAAGGATATAACAGTTATCCACATTATGTCCCCTCTCGCCCATATGGTAGACACAGGTTTGGCTCTCGTCAAAGCCAGGATACTTAACAGGATTTGCCCTAGGCGGTTCTTTTGCCACCAGACGTTGCTCTAGCAGCAGTAGGAGTAACTTGGATAAAGGCCTCGGGAGCTGAGAAAATTGCTTCTGGGGTTGCCTTCTTCTAGGCTCTTGTATTTTCGGCGCCGACCAGGACGATCCTCCTTTGGTCTTATTAGAATCGCCAAACATCTTGGGCTTGTGGGGGTCCGATATGAATGCTATGTCGAGTCCGGCTTCTCTCTCCTTTTTTAAGGGATACTGTTTCCTAGTAGAAGCTTCATGAGGCCTCCTTTCTTTTAAGGCCCATTCTAGCCTTTCAGCAACCTTGATCAAGTGTGCAAATGTTTGATATCCGGAAGTGTTCAGCCTGTCGAAGTACTCGTAAGGGAGTGCCTTTAGGAATAAGTCAATTAGCTCGTCCTCTGGGATTGATGGCTTTACTTGGGTAGCCAGAGCTCGCCATCTCTGAGCATATGTTCAGATTAATTCACCTATCGCCTTCGAAGTTCGTAGAAGGTCTTCTCTTGTTGGGGCTGTAGCCGTGTTGGACTTATACTATCTGAGGAAGTCTTTTGCAAGATCTTCCCACCCATCATAATCTTCTAGGTCTAGCTCAATGAACCAAGTCAGAGCGGAGCCAGCCAAACTCTCTTGGAACGTGTTCATTAATAGTGAAATATAATCCGAATAGTGCGCCATCTTGCGCAGGTAATACTTGAGGTGGGCACGGGGACAGCCTGTCCCGTTATATTTTCTCACGAACTCTGGTTCCTTATAGTCGGGAGGAGTAAATGAGATATCTTGTCGAAGCGGGCTAACTCATAGCCCTAGCTGCTCAAGCATTCTTCGATCTTGGCTAATCTTTTAGCCTCTACTTCAGTTTTCACAATCTGCTTCCCATTCTCTTCCTTCTCGAGGTTGATAATAACAGGCGAGGCCTTTTGTTGTGACCGGCTGTTTGGCTCACGGATGTCCTCCTCTGTACATTGGGTATCTCTCGTCACCTCATTATCTTCTGTATCAGGTATAAAAGAAGGACCCGGGTCGTTCTGGTTATGAGCCATTGTCTGTTTAGCTTGGGTGGCTTCCAGCATTGCCTTGATGTCGGCCATCATAGTTGCCAGGGCAGTCATCTGAAATTTCAACATGCCCACACGCGGAGTCAATTCTTGTTGCTCCATTCTTGTCTTAAGGCGAGTACGGAAACGATATGTTGGTAATTCCGTGATGAGAGTGTACCTGTTCCAGAAGGATTCCCAGTGAGTATTTCTTTTGTCTTTGACAAAAAGGAGCAGCTAATTCTTTCAATTGCATGCTTCTTGTCAGTAGATGAGAAAAAAGGCTACCTCGTGAGCCTAAGCCTCATGTATGTAGTTCTTTTAGTCATTTTCCGACAAGAATTCATGAAATTAAAATAAGCGTAATTTTTACGATAGTTTTTATGCATTCGCAAAACATGTTCATACTTATGCTCATGTGTCCAAAATAGTATCCAACAAAAATGAGAATGTATGAGGAGGTGTCACAATGTTTGCTTATTTTACACTTGACAGAATAGCCTATTCAAGTCTAGGACGCTTGAGGTCTAAGGTATCCTCATCATCCCAGTATGGATTCCCTTCTTCAATCTGGGGCTCCTCATCCTCTGAATATGACAGCGGTCCCATGTCTTCGGGTATGTACGGTTCTATTCCAGGTACGTACGGTACGATATATTCGGGTATATAGGGTTCGACAAGGCTCCGTCTGGTCGCTTTAAAGTGCTGAATGTATTCCGTAGTGGCTCTATGAATGTTTTCTTCACGAGTCATGTCTTCTGGCCAACTTATTTCTTCAGCCTGAGAATTCTTCAAAGAGCGTATGATGGATGCCACCTTGGCTTCAAACTGCCTCTTTTCCTCTCCCATGAGGGTCTTGTTTGGTATGTCAAAAGAAAAGATACCAGGTTGTGGTGGGGAAGGGATCTCTTGTAGTGCCCCAAACTGTCGGATCACCCTCTTTGGATAGTATGCAGTAGCGCCCGTGAATCCTAGCAAGGGGACTAGACCTTTGTCATCGCAGGCCAATCTGACTTTGCCCAGCGTTGGCAACCTTAGCCGCTATCGGAGTTGTTCGGGCTTTAGAACTTTAAGGAAGTTCTTCCACTCTATGAAGTTGAACTTAGGAATACGTATATGTGTTTTGACAAAGGTTTTAAGAGGATGTGCATCAGGGCTGATTTCAGTGAAACCCATGCGGATGTGGAATTGTCTGATATGGGATGCGAACCACAAATACAAAAGATCACTAGAGGCTCTAAAGATTCCCTTTTTATTTTTCTTGAAGCGATTTAAGGAAAGGAAGGTTTCAGCAAGAATGATGTTTGAGTAATCCCACCCACAACAGACTTGTCTGGCTACTACAGCCATGATAGGGTCGAATGTGACAGATGAGATTGGGAACAGCACAAAGCTGAAGAATGCCAAGACAAAGGCTCTACCAGATTTGGTCCCTTTAGCAGCAAGGAGGCGGGAAAATCGGTCTATAAGGAAAGATAGGGAGATTCGTCCAGAATTGCTTTTTGCATCTGCTTTGACTTCGTTTAGGCTTGTGTCAAGGAATTCAGCCACCTGACTCAGGGGTTCAAATCCTACGGGGGGTCGAACGAGCGTGTGAGTGAACTCAACTCCGATTACGGCGTTGTACTCTTCAATAGTGGGAGTAATCTCTTGTCATTCCATGCAGAATGTAGTGGTGGTAGGATCCCAATAGAGCGCCATGGCTTGGATAAAGGCAAGTGGACACTCAATCTTCAACAGGTCTAATAGGTATCCTAGTCGTGATTCAGCATACTTCTGGCTGGCTTCGCCCATGCTATCCCACCACAATAGGAGTTCGGTCCGGGGAACTTTGAACACTTGAATATCATTCTTTCCCATCAAGTCTAAATTATGCAGATGATTTTAAAAAATCAATCGTCATAAATTACTTTTAAACATATTATTATGCAGATGCCATGAGGTATGCATGGGCTAACTTAATTGCATAGTTCAATTTGAAGAAATGGAAATTAGGACCTTTTTCAGGTCTCGAAGGCCTGACTTAAAGCCTAACTTGAATTTCAGGGAAGCGAATTATGCAATTTAGTCAGGTTCACTCAATGACTAAGGGAAACAGTAATGTCACATTCCATTGGTCAATACATCAAATGAACACAGTGGAATGAACTTTTATTACAATCAGGATGCCTAATGAAAGAAAGATAAAGAGAGACTCTTCAAACAAGAAAGCCATAAAAGGCCGATGGAATGTGAGGATCTAAATCACTCTTTTCCTAGAGGTCTATCCAAACGATAGTCAGTCGGGAATTCTCCTCTAGTCAAGCGTAAAGGGGGTCGTCTTCAATGCTTTGGTCGAAAGGTCGTAGTTCCTCTGGCCATTCTCTGGTCCATGGTATGATGACTTCAGGAGCCTTCTCGGGTTTCACCTTCTTGAGTGTGATGCGTTTTGGCTTTGTCCTGATCGCGGGACGCCTCTTTCTTCCCCAAAAAGTGATCATGGGTATACTTTCTTTAGTCGGTAGTTCAGCCTTTCAACGGGCATATGTTTCCCTGGCCAACTGGTTGCGACGCTGTCTCTTCATCTCTAGATAATTCTTAAACATCTCGTCCGCTTGTCGCTTAAACCTAAGGTTATCGATGTAGTAACGGGTTTGGCAATCTTCGGCATATCCCAACTTACGTCCAATCAATTCTCGACCATGCATGAATCTGGTGAAGTGCAGCCTTGTGTTTGGTCCAGGGCGAGTGACTTTCCTTAGGTACTCGAAGGTTACCAATTCTGTCGAACTCTTAGGGAACAGCGACATCCTACCCTATTACCATTGTTGTTTCAATTAGTCACTTGAGTGATTTTCATGATGCGAATGCATATGAGTGTATGTGATGTATGAGTCATATTATGGAACGGGGAATAATAAAGTACATTGGAAATAAATGCCTTACCAACCGTACTTGGGGGAGTGTGGAATGTCCCCCTGTATCAATGGGCGGTTTTAGGTATACCAACCATTCATAGACACGCGCATGAGACAAGTGGGTATACTCTAAAAATCGAAAATCAGGTGAGGAACCTATGGCTCAGGCTCCCACGATCCACATGAGGCAGATTCCTCCCCAATAGTACCTACCCAAGAGGGCTAGCTATCGCCAATGCGGATTGTGAGCATGAACGAA
The DNA here is from genome assembly GCA_021437785.1 of Rhodomyrtus psidioides. NCBI lineage: Eukaryota > Viridiplantae > Streptophyta > Magnoliopsida > Myrtales > Myrtaceae > Rhodomyrtus > Rhodomyrtus psidioides. The sequence continues at coordinate 10,111,690 of JAILYB010000003.1, read as the reverse complement.
TACGAAAGTCTCAAGTGCCATCAAACACAAAATCCTTTTCGCACCTTTTCCCTATCTAAGGTAACCTAAGGGTGGTTGCAGTCGGGGTTTGACCGCCAGTGTGTGCGATGTGTCGTGATCATCACAATGCAAGGTCATGCACAGCAGTTTGTATCAAAACACCACTTAAGTATGTGCATAAAATAAACATACATTCCCAACTCCAACTTGCAGGAAAAATGTCAACAATCACTCCACCCCTATTTCTCCAATCTGCAAAAACATCTAACACAATGGTTAGCGTACGTACCTCACCTTCGAGAGCTTCTGCGAAAAACAAGGTCAGATAAACCAAAAAACTTTTTAATCGGCTCAAGTCCTTTGGAATTCGTAACCAGAGATTCTGATTTAGAATAGGTCCCCAGTGGAGTCGCCAATCTGTCGTGACCCTCCCTCGCGGATAGGGGGCAAAAGAGGCTAATGGGCCGCCTGATCGCTGGCTTGATCGGACGTGGACCTCTCCCAAGGTCCATTACCCAAATCACAACGGCTGGATATACGTGGTCGACCTTCAGTGGGGTCTAGTGACATGTGATAAGTGTACATGCCAAGAAGTCGCCACCAATCGTTTCATGGAGTGTACGATCGGAAACCCTATCGAATAGTTGGGAGCTGTCTATTCGATTCTGCGAGAACCAGAGAAATGGGTTCGGGGACTTAGTTACGCAAACTGCTAGAGTTGACGCCCTTTCGGTACCTAAGCTGAATGGTTTATCTGATCCTAGGATTTCATACAGACGGGTGGGGTACAGATCCTAAATCTAGGAGTGCATGCAGAAGGGAATGGCTACCCTATCACTCACAATCATTAAAAGTAAATACGCAAATCAAGGATCCAATACATGCGGATAAAACACATGAAATCAGCATGGCATCCCTAATGAGGCCTTATTAGCCTAGAGAAATATCAATCAAGGCGTAGGAATAATTTTGGCATGATTTGCCCATGAGGGGCAAAATCGTAATTTTGAACAATTTGGGGAAAATCCACCTTGGAAGGGAAAATTTGTCATTTTAGACGAATTGCAAAGTCAAAAGACGGGGGAAATAGGATTGGCCATCAATCCAATCCATTTCCTATTTTTCGGGAATTTTCAGGATTTTTCTGGAATTTAAAAGTGATTTTACCCTTAGAGGGGTAAAATCGTCATTTTGGACAAAGACGAGGATTGAAAATCTCAAATATTAGGATTGGTCACCCACCTGACCCAAACCCTAACTCTGAGCAATTTTCAAGATTCGACTGGAATGGGAAAGACGATTTACCCTTTGAGGAGTAAAATCGTCATTTCAGGGGAAATGATAAGATTCGAAAATCCCAGCAAAAGGATTCGCCACCTATCTGGCCCTATCCTAATCTAGGCATTTTCGACCTATCTTGAAATACAAAGCAGGGATGAATTACCCCTAAAGGGCATTGTCGTCAATTCTTGGAAGAACGGATAAGAAACCCCAAAAATAGGGTTGACCAGTTGTCTGTGGTCAATACTCGATTTTTGGGGATTTCTGGAGTGTCTAAGATTTTTCACAATTTTTCCACACATTTTTTTGGAAATTTCTGGAATTTTCTAGCATATTTTTGGATTTTCTAGGATTTTTTTATTTTATTTTATTTTTTAAAATCATTTTCCGATTTTTTATTTTAAAAAATGTTATTCGGGCCTGGTCGGGTGACCCGGCCCACGACTCGCGGGCGGGCGGTCCGACCCGCTCGGACCCAACCCGAAACGGTGCCGTTTCAATCTCCCCCACTCAAATTTTAATTTCCCGCCCAAACCTAAACTAAGGGTCCTGATTGCGCCACGTGTTGACATTCGGACGGCTTGATCTTTATAATGAACCGACGGCCACGATTGAAGGGCAAGATTAAATCTCGACCGTTCAACCCATGGCCTTTTTTTTTTATTTTTCGGATTGTCCTAACCTGATCTGACGGTCTTTGATGGACCACGTGGTTAATCTATGATCGTTGGCTCTGATTACTAAATCTTACGGCCCAGATTGATTAGAGACTCGCCCGGAACCGCCCGATTGACCTATTAAGACCTACGGCCATGATTAGAACATGGGATTTGATCAGGACCGTCTATTCTTACTTACCCAAAACGACGTCACCTAGTCCCCGATCAAAAAGGCACCGTTTGTCGTTCTGATTGATTTTTCGATTAAGACCATTTTCAGTTAATACTATTTACTAATCGGACGGCTATTATTTATTTGACTCGATTAACCTAGACCGTTCGATCCAACGCTGACTCTCCCTAACTGACTAACGGTCGAGCTGACTCAATGTCCAAGTGGACCAATGGCAGACTGCCACCTAAGCTTTGACCGGTTGACCGCGCCACGTCAGCTTCATCTTCAACCTCTCGACTCCGACGAAATGGACGGCTGAGGAACTCCGGCGATGATCGGACGGTGGATTCCTGATGAAATTATGCGACACCAACGGCAATCGACTCGCGATTGTCTCTAGTTTAACATATCCAGGAATCACAGCACCCCATTCACTAAATCACGAGTATCAAGCATAGCGCCGAGTACGGCCATGGGAGTTCGATCGCTCAATTAACACAAAATCATTACAATTCCACCACAAGATAGCATCAATTGATGTCCATGAGACTTACCTCGAGCTCCGATTGAGCTCGCACGGCCCAGATTTGGCTGGGCGACTATGGATGGCTGTCGGCAATGGAGGCTATGTTCGAAGACTCGATTCGAGATATTCAGGCGAAATCGATACAAAATGAAGATGCAATGATGGTCAGTGATGTCCAAGGAATGAAACGCACACGAGAATCGCAAAGATTGAAACCAAAATCAGGGTTCACCATTGAAGACCAGAGCTTGAGCTCGAAGTTCGGGATTACCTGTTCTGGCAGTTTTGGGCTGCGCGGTCGATGGCGATCGCTTCCTGGGGGCTTGAACGTCTTCTTGTCGACCTTAAAGAGCTTCGGTTTGGCCTGAGAAGGCCTGACCGGCGCTTTGCAAATCCGAGCTCTACCCTCGACAATGGCGATGGAGGGGAGCTCTCTCTCTCTCTCTCGTTCTCTCTCTTTCTCTTGATTCTGTTTCTTCTTTTTCAACTGAATTCGCTCTCCCCTTCAACAGAAAGCGACCATGAGCTTATATAGCTCTTGGGAATTTTGGCGCCGCAACGGGGGTGGTGTAACGGCCTCAATTGCACATGAGGCCACGTGCACTTAGGCCCAAACGGCGTCGGGGACGATGGGTTTTCCGTCCAACTCCGTTTGGTCCTACGGTAGCCCTCATCTTTTGCAAATTTGGCATGGATTTGCGCTGAGTTGACTTTTGCAGGCCCACAGGATTGACTGACTGATTACTCCTTCCTCCGGCGACCATTGGCCGCGACTCCAGCGTCAATTGACGGGGGATGATCTAAAGTGTTAAACCCCCACCAATGTGTGTTCGATTGTGGACGACTTGACCTTCAATTTGATCTTCAAAGCTCGGCAGGTCACTGTTCATCTGCTCGAGCTCTTTGGGGAAGACGACACTGTTCTGGACCGGTTTGGCCGGTTTAACCGGCGGTCTGACTGGTCAGAACCGGTTCTGATTTACCATTTTCTAAATTAAACCCAAATTAACGGGAAAATTTTGCAATTGAACCTCAGAATCGAATCTAGGGCATGGATTTTATCTAGAAATGCGATTTTGCCTAAATGTTCATATTATTTTCAATAAAAATCCCAAATTTTCATGTAATTGCAAATTGGGGATTTGTGCAATTGAGGGTTTGGATGATCAAATTGGGCCAAATCACCTATGCCGATCGATTTAAAATGGTGAAATCCATTGGGTAGCATGTTCAATTTGTAATGATAGCCCCTGAATTGAAAGTAATTTCAATTATGCTCAAATTCAAGGACTAAAGTGCAATTAAGTTTGCAATTGAGCAACTTGTCCGAACAATTAGGTCAAATTGAAATAGGGGACAATTAGATTGAATGTCAAGATCCTAAAAAATGCTAAAATTGCAAATTAAAAGACTCAATTGATATTTTTTTTGACAAATTCAACCCTGTGCGTTATAAAGAAACACACAAAATTAAACTTGAATTTCAATTCTTGATGAGGTCAAAATGATAAGAAATTTAAAATAAAAATATTGACTATTTTCCTATATTTTTGTGACCTCAAATTCTATTTTTTGTTGATTTTTTAAGTATTTTTCTATTTTCTAAAAAATACTAAAAAATGTAAAAAATATGAAAAATTATTTTTTGGTCAAAAATGGTTCCTTAGGCAGGGCTAAGGCCACCAAAGTTGATTTTGTAATTTTTTTACTTTTTATGAATGTTTTGTGATTTTTCAAAATAAGACTAAAAAAGATTTGGTCAAAAATCAAGTGTCAACATTGCTCTATCTTTATCATTTGAGGTTCCATCTTCTATGATTGCATTAGCGAGACCTTGCCCTTAGAGGTGCATTTCCATGTCAAGGCACCAGGACAGATAATTATTTCCACTCACTTCCAGGTTGTGAAATTTGGGATTTTCAATATTTGCCATAATTCTGTACCAAAATGAATCCTTAAAATAATTAGAAGGATTTCCAAATATCCACCGCCACTTCAGGAGCAGAAGGACACTTTTAGATTTGAAGTTGGTTTTAGACCAAAAAGATAATAAAAGATGAAGAATTGATAGAAGAAGATGAAGTATAAATTGATTAAAGAAAACAAAGAGAACACTTACCTACTTTCTCAGTTGGTAGATCTTCGTGCTGATAACGTGTTGTAAAATATCGCACTACAAGTATATAACAGAGAGAACATAGAGAGCAAGTAGAGAAAACCAGAGGAAAAATCTCTTTATTTCCACTTATCTTTTTGACCAAAACTAAGCTCCTATTTATAGGAGAATAAGGATGCACTTATCATTAATACTAATGTATTGAATTAATACATACATTTGATAGGGAGATGAACATACATTGGATAGGGAGATGAACTTAGAAATGTACCATAAAAGGTACATTAGATAGGATGAATATAATGATTATTCATTCATGTATTTCAAACATTCATGTATTTCATAACAACAATTTAACAATTCTCACACATGATAGAACTGAATGTTGCAAAGCAATTGCATTGTCGAGTTCTGGTCAAGTTTCGAGTAAAAAAAAAAATAGTATTCTCTGGATACCAGCCAGCGCCTTAATGCTATCTTTTTTTGTCAAATGGGGACAACTGCAGAGCCACAGCATATGCTCACTTGCTCACAATGCATTCATTCCAAAATCAGTGGCGACAACCTCGTACAATAGCAAAATGTAATCATTCCAAAACAAGTTACTTCCCTGATCTTTCAATCTGTGAAGGAAACCACAGATATAAAATTCATATAATCATCAATTATAGAAACTAGCATATACATACACATCTTCTAACCAACATGTGCATTAAATCATGAGTAAACCAAGAGGAGAATGAAATAAAAGAAAATACCTAATGCACATAATCTGCAAAGTCAACAATGAGAGACTCATCATCGAATTCTTCCTCAGGCAGAACTCCAAATAACCAATCTCTAGTGCACAGCTCAGCCTCTACATTTTCAGGCGAAAGAGAACTACGATATTTACTTAGAATGCGTCTTCCAATGCTAAACGCCGACTCTGAGGCAACAGAAGTGATAGGAATGCTCAATATATCACGTGCCATAAGAGACAACTCGGGATATCGCTGTGAATAAGCTTTCCAATAATCAAGGACATTGAGACCCGGATATTTTTTTTTTCTATCAAGCCTATTCTCCTCCAAATACAAATCCAATTGTGACTTACCAAATTGTGAGTCAAAGTGTTCACTCTCGAATGCATCATACTCGTCAAGATCATCCCCAATATTCTCTACAACGCCCTCAACTGAAGTATTACCTCGACTACCTGAAGATGTAAAGTGTTCGACTCTCAAGGTTACATATTCATCAAAAAGCATATAGAGCTTTTCTCGAATGCTTCGTACAAAATCCACGTGATCATCCATGTTCAATTTCAAATAGCAAAACTCTAACAAGTGTAGCTTATAGCGAGGATCTAATATGGCTGCAAAAGATAAGACAACACTATAACACTTCCAATATTTTTCAAACTTCCTTAGCATTGCCAGAGCCATAGTTTTAATAGCCCCATCCTCACTACCACTTGCCTTCATCAAACGAAACTGGATTTGCCATACTCCATAGAAATATAAATTCGCCGTGGGATATTTAACTCCAGAGAAGAGGGTAGAAATATCATAAAAGGGTTGTAACAAGAATGCAATTTTCTTGGCTCTAACCCAATCCTCAGGTGATGGGCATGTGAGAAAGTTACTATCAATTAACTTCAAATGGGAAAATGCTTCTTTAAAGACCAAAGCACCTTCAGGCATTAGGTATGTAGAGTTCCATCTGGTAGGCACATCAATGTAGTGGGCCGTGATAGTCATAATGATCAGTTGTAATAGAAGTCCACAAATCGGAAGTCAAACATATTCTACTCGAAAGTGACACTAAATTTGATTTCAAGTTTCTCTTCTCTTTCTCATAAACTTTTATGACATCACTTTTTGCTGTATTTCTTGATATGTGCTTCACTTGGGGGTTGAGATAACTAAGCAACTCTCTAGTAGCCTCGTGCTCTACAAAAGAGTAGGTGTAATTATGCTTGATTATTGCTTTTGCTAACTTCCCTCTAAACACAACTTGATCAAATCGTTCCGCAGAACCACTAACATCGACCTCTCGAGTGCGACAATTATCTAAATGACGCAACATATTTTTTGTCCCATGCCTAGCCATGTAAATTTGCTCGCACCACTTACACTTGGCCTTTTCCTTGCCATCCTCACCTGTGAATCTTTCGAATTCAGACCATACGGTGGAAGTGAATCTCTTTGATCTTTTAGAGCAAATAGAGTTATTTTCCTCATGAAGTGAGACTGCAACTTTACGTCTCTTGGATTGTTCTGTACTTGAAAACTCTTCTGGATCTTCAATAGATCTTGACATTTCAGCTATAGAAAAAAAAATGCAACATTTTATAATCTATACTTGAACTAGACTAGCATTACTTGAATTTGCAGAGCTTAAAACTAAACAGGTTCAAAATTTTCATGCAAAATTTGAATATATAAATAGCAAGAATGCTTTGGAGGCAATATTTTATCAAGAGGATGTCCGCATCATCTTTAATCTTGCGGATAGATATACTTGTAGGAAATTATGCAAGCACGCAACTCTTGACAAAAGACATTGAACTGAATTGTACTACTCACAAGCCCTCTCGAATGGATCCAATGGGTCAAACATCTCCGAATGGGTTGTCAAGAAGATTGATTCCTTGGCTGCTACAAAGTGGAAAATAAAAGAGAGAATAAACCAAACATGCTATAGAATTAGAAGCAAATCAATCAAAATGGCCACATGCAGGTTGGACTTTCCAAAAATTATCCTCTATCTATAAGATAACCCCTATTTCCCTTCCCTACAAAATACTGGAAATAATGCAGCTCCAACCACATGCAGTTTGGAAAGTTTAGCTGTATTATTATCAAGTTGCATACCATTTCCAAATAACTAAAGTAATTTCAATTCCATATGCATATCGTAATTATGAACTAAGGTTCCCCTTCCATCTGTGGCGTAGAGCAATTGGAGCATAAATTGTGACAAAACTACCTTCACACAGGCTGCAGTCTCTGTTGAAACTTCAGTGCTCACTGTAGGAAACACAAAAAAATCATTTAAGTGGTGGATCGTGGTTCTCTGACAGAAGACAAACTAACTTTCAGGGATGGCTACATGGATCCTGTTTCTCACCATGAATATTTGTGCTCTCGATGTATCATTGCTCGAGATATCTCTTCCTAGTATTTGCCTACCAACTTAATACTTCCCGCAACACGAGTAATAATTGCTTAAATTTCATATCCATCTACAAGGTCTTTTTCAAAAGGACATGGTGAGGCCATTGTTAACAAGCAAGTCTAAGAATTAACTCATCGGAACATCGGTCGCCTGTTGCAGATGGCAATTTGAACCAGGAGAACAGCATTAAAACTAGACAAAGTAAACCAAGCAGCACTGGAGCGGATTGACAATCATTATAAGGTTCACCTCAACTTGCTCCCCTGTTAATCCAGTAGGAAAAATCATCAAAAAAGGAAGTTAAGGAAAGGAAAGAAGCTTGCAAAATAGCACACCACGCATGCTATTAAATCAGGTCTTAGTAAAAGTAATGCACTACATGACTAAAGAAAGGTGTATCATCCACTTAGCCTGAAACTACGCAATCTGAATCGAAATCGCACAATCTGTGTTTCACCCAAGTAAGCCAAGAAGCAAACAGATCAACGCGATTACATTCTAGCATTCCCCCACTCAGCAAAGGGGTCGACGAATTCTTCCAAAAAAAATTTCTAAAATAGGACGATGGCTTACCTTTGGCGAGTCCAGAAGGCGAGGCATCTGTTGACACCTAAATTTTGATCAACTTTTTTATTTTTATTTTTATTTTTATTTTTTTTTAAAATTCATAGAAAATCCATAAAAAGTTGAAAAATTGAAAAATCAATTTTGGTGACCTTAGCCAAGCTAAATGAACCATTTTGACCAAAAAAATAATTTTCATAATTTTCATTTTTTTAATATATTTTCGAAAAATATATAAAAAAGAAAGAAAAAGAAAAGTGAAGGAAAAGAAACTGGAAGGGGACTCATTGGGATAAAAAAGGATCGATTATTATGGGGTTAAAAAGAAGAGGATGAGTCGATAGTGCGCTTCAGAAGTTTGCTCCTAATCGTGCTTTAGGAAATTGTATATGATGGGCCATTGGCATACTTCCTCCATAAAAAAAATGGGCATCATCTTTAAGGGAGCACATGCGCAGGGACAACCACTCCAAAGCCATCATCATCATCTTCAGCTTTGGGGAAGGGAGAAAGCAAAAGTGGGGTGCTTATTCTTTGAAAAGGGGCGTTTTCTTTTAGGGTGTCGCCCACCGAAAGGAATCCCATAAGAGCAATGAAAACTAAAAAGTAAAGGAAAGGTGGAAAAAGAGAATTTTGGGGAGAACATAAAAAGAGAGAGAGAGAGAGCTTCTTCTTTTTTTGGGGGGAAGGATCTTCGGAAATCGACCACCCAGATGGTCATCCTCGAATGGTGAGTGTAAAAAAAACTGCGTCTAAAACGAGGCGACGAAAGCTTGGGAGTGGCAGTCTGATGAGGTCCATGGAGAACGTCAAATTTCCTCGCCAGAGAAAGATTTTGAGGCTGAAGTCGTCACCGCCATGTTGTCGTAATCACTACCGCAGTCTAGGTGAAATATCGACGACGCCATGCTCAATGACCGTCAAAGGACGTCGGCTCGCGACCGTTCAGGTAAGTCACCTCTTCGTTTTTCGTACCATCTCGGATGATCTAGACCGACATTCGTCCTCTTCGACATAAGTCCAGCGTACGTTTATGCATATGTGTTCTTTGCTAGTATTATCACCCGTTTGTTATGTTTTTATTCATTTGCTTTATTTATTTATTTATTGCTCTAGTTCATGTTTCGAATGTTTAAAATCAGTTCCCATCATTCCTGGAACCTTACATATTTGTTAATGTCTGAGTTAAGTCTCTCTGTGACAGCATACTTTATTTGGTTGTTCGACGGTAGAGTTGAGTTGATTCTGCCATGTTGATGATTTGTTTTCCTTTCACCGTAAATGTCGTGCATTGCTGATCGCGGCGTCGCCCAACCATGGTGGTGGTCCGTTTGAAAACTTTTGACAAAAATAAAAAAATAAAAAAAATGATGAAGAGAAAAACGATGTCGAAGCCTGGACTAGTGGCAACTCATCCGTGACTGCCTGGTGACGAAGGTAGCTAGATATCATAATTCGAGGCAACATTCGGTGGCCGAAGATGGTGTACGCGAAGGTCTCAGAGAAGCTTCCATGGCTTCCTCCTGTAAAAATGAGTTGTTGAGGTCTAGGGGGGGCTTACAGAAGTTCATGAAGAAGACAACCCCAAAAGAAAGAATAAAAAATGTAGAAAGAGAATAAAATGATAAAAAAATGGGGATGATGAGAATGGGGAGAGTGCGTGCACATTGGGGTTTGATATTGCATAAGTGTTGTTAACGTATGAAACAAAAATCAAATAAAAATAAATAAAAAAATAATAATAAAAAATTCAAAATTTCAATAAAAAATGAAAAATCATAAAAAATTCAAAAAAATTCGGAAAATTCAGAAATATTCTAAACAATTCCAGAAAAATAGGAAATTGCCACTTTCAACTGGCCACGACCTGTTTCGGGTCTTTTGACCCCCGATCTTTCAAAAAATGACGGTTTTTCCCTTCCGGCAAACCGTCTTCCAAAATAATTCTAAAAAACTTCAGGAAAATCCCAAAAAATAGGAAATGGCCACAAACAACTGGCCAAGGCTCATTCCGGGTGTTTTGAACCCCGACCCTTCTTAAAATGACGATTTCGCCCTTTGGGCGAATTGTCTTCCAAAAATTGAAGAAAAATCAAGAAATTCCAAAAAATTCTCAAAAATGGGAAATGGCCAAAAACAACTGGCCATGGAATATTTTGGGTAATTCGGTATCCAAATCTTCCAAAAATTGACGATTTTGCCCTTCGGGCTAATCGTTCCCAAATCTTCCCATTTTACCCCTGGTCCGAAATCACATCTTCCCTAAGCCCTTATGGCTATACTAAGAGGCCATTGACTTGAATTGATGTACATTGATGTGATTTATTTATGCACTTGATTGAGTTTTCATTAAAATTGATTGTGATTGATAGGAATAATCTTCCAATCTGCATAAAACCCTGAATCAAACCTACCCCACCCAAAATTGCGCCTGCATGAATTCTTAGCTAGGAAATCACTCGCGTAAGGTACCGAAAGGGCGTTGGTAATGACACCAGTGTAACCAAGTCCCCGAACCCAAAATCTCTGGTTCCGCAGAACTGATCGATCTCTCCCAATCGGTTAGTAAGGTTTCCGGTCTACCCTCCAAGAAAGACCGGTGGCGACTCCAAATGCATGCACAATTTGCACATGCCACCACGACTACATTGAAGGTCGAAAGCGATCGACTCTTATCGTCGAATCCTTTGAAAAAAATACTCTCGCCGCGATTTGGTATGGGCCTGGGAAGGCTCACGCCGATCCAAGACCCGCGATCGGTAATCCATTAGCCGCGTCCGCTTCCGGACTGGTCGCGACAGCTGGCGACTCCGCTGGGGACCTTTGTTCTAGAACCAATGGTTCTAGACCTCAAGTGGACTTAGGCCGTAATTAAAACGCTGAGTGATTTTTCTAACCCTGCAGGCGCTCTTGAAGGTGAGGTAAGTCCGCTTATGATAGGTGTTATATGTTTTTGCAGATTGGAGTGATAAGGGGGGTAGTCTGTGATTAACATTGTCTTATGCAGATTGACGTAGGAATAAATGATTGTGTGTATGTTTTATATTGAAGCGGTGATTGTTAAATAAGATGCATGTTTATCGCTTTAGCACGACACCGAAAATACACACAACCGCGCCTAAAACCCCGGGCGCCGCCTATAGAAAAACAATAGAATGGATTGAAAATGGAATCTCCGTGAGGAAAGACACGGGGTAATCCACTTTTCAATTCCGCTCATTTCGAACTATGGATCGAGCCCCAATGCAACGATAGTTGTGCAATGGAATCTGCTCTTTCTAGAACTCGAGGTGGGAACCTTGACCTTAGGTGCCAAATCCTTTGATTTTTAGGAGTTTTATCCTCACTTATCTCATGTGCATGTCTTTAGATGGTTGGTATATCTAAAACCACCTAAAAAAAAAAAAAATTCGGTGATCCTGGAGTCACATCTCGAAGACTGGAACTGGGGCATCTCCAAGTGTTTGGACCACATTCCTTTGATTGATTTGACATTCTTAGTTCTCTTGTATAAGATTAATTTTGCTGAGATCCTCTCTATCTCGTCCCTTAGATTGATTGTATTAGGGATCTATTTGTATTGTATACATCTTGATAAGGCTCATTTCTATCGAAAATGGGGGCAAATTCCCCAAACCCGTGGAGCATAGTGGAACTCGTCCCTTCAGTGCAAAATACATTTGGCCGCAGAGCCACTCGTTTGGTGAAAGGACGTATCGTTCCTAATTGATTTTTAATCAGATCTGGGGATAAGTTTTTCTCCATTTTTTTTTATCTCAGGTGATAAAAGAGACAATGCACCCAAAAGCTCATGCATTCAAATGACAAAACAGACGTCGCCCAACTGGGGCAAATGAACCGTAGGCGTTGCAAATACCTTCAAGCACGGATGGAGGAATTTGATAAGTGTTGTTCATATCAATATGCAACATCAAAACGGAATGCAAATCAAGTGTAAAAGGACGTATCGTTCCAAAATGATTATTTTCTTAATATGGGAATAATGCTTCCTTTCTTTTTCCTCTCAGATGATGATCAAGAGCAGAGGACGCAGGATGTAATGCTTTCAAATAACAAACAGGGAACATCAAATACCTCAAACGACGACTGTGATCGAGAGAATCACCAAACCGCCACATGACGAACCCCAAGATACGAATTTGGGTGAACGGTAACCTTGTATCGTTCCAATTTGGTCTTCGAAGACCACATGCCTAACATGAGTTTTTACTCATTTTGCAGGAAGTCTTTGGCGCTGAAAGCCCCAAATGAAAAGAGCGCGCTAACAGGGAGGCGAATTGAATCAGTGGCCTTAGAAGTCAAGATTCCAGGAGATGGTCTTTGATCATAAGACCTAGTGGATGGTAAAAAGTATCGCTTCCACACTTCATGCTTTGACATGCATTCTGATAAAAATTTCATTTTTCTTGAACAAAAGGAACTATGAAGAGTGGCGCTGGAATACGTCCAAAATCACAAATGGGTCTCCTCTATGGCAAATCCTTGAGAAGTATTTATCGCCAACCAAACGGAGGAATCATGGCCACAATATAGATGGCCAATTTCTGCAAGCCGCGCGTTTGTGCTCAAATGGAAGCACAAAACAAGAATAAGGCTGTATCGTTCCAATTTGCCTTGAATTTTGGAACGCAAACTGACGCCTAATTCCCATCTTTGACAGGGGATCGCCATCAAGGCTAAACAGGTTTTCACATCCCATGTATTACCCGTTGGAATACATGACCAAGGGTAAATTGTATCGTTCTAATTGTTTGAAAAAAAATTCGTGAACGTACAATAAAATGTTTCTTCTGTATTTTCAGGGATTTCCAGCCGCGGGGGACAGGTAAGTATCCCTTTCCCCAATCCATTGAAGATGTTAAATAAAAACGAAAAGCTTTCAGAATCTAATGTCTAGAAAAGACATAGAATTCAAAATTCATTGGCATTCATGTTTTAAAACAGGAGGTTGTCTGAACATGAATAAAAACATGCATGGTGCATCATAAAATCCCCTTGACGGGTAAAATATTTGGAGAAAATGAAATAGATTTTTTCCAATCAAAAGTTCAAAACTTTCAAAAGGACGTTTTCTCAAAAGACGAGAGGCAAAGCCTAATCCAAACACGTCCTATACACACTTGAGAGAGAAATGGAGCAGATCAGATAGTGAAATCTGGACCTACGGAAGTAGGGATTGTTCGCAACAATTACATGGATTGGGACGACGGAGGCATTCGTTTCATATCCCCCAAACACTACAGGTGCCCGTTGATAACCCCTTTGAACGGCGGTTTTCATTCTTAACCCTGTCAAGAACCACCCCACATCGGGGCAAAATGGAGGTGAGTCCAGCAGCTTCAGGAGAAAATAGTTAGAAATTTTCTTGCTCGGACTAACATTAATCTTTGTGTGTTGTTTATATGGTAATCCAAGTGCCATAGGATGAGGAGAAGCATTCATTTCTCTATCCCACACACTGAATCCTTTTGCATAGCCAAATTGAGCCTGCAAAATCATTTCATAAACCCGTTGGTGATCATTGCACATTCCAAGACGGATGCAGCATCACTTCAAAAACGAAGGAGTTCATGACTTAGGGTTTGCAAAAAAAAATTCCTAAGTTAATGCTTAACCTTGTTAGACCTTTGATCGTAGGTTTAACACGATCCCATGAAGATAAAAAAAAATGGGATTTCAAAAGTGAATGAGAAAAATCCACGGCATCGAGAAAAAGCAAAGTGCCTGGTAAAAGCAAGGCCGATGCTCGTGTGAGTTGTTTGATTGATCCGCAATGAAGCCGGATGGGAAAAGAAGAAATCCCTGAAGGAGCCAAATCCAAAAGGGTTGCTCCCCAAATGGTGCCGAGCGCAGAACAAAGACATAGAGAGAGTTATCGTTCTCTGAATGCAACAAGAGAGGCTCTCTAAAGAGTTGGTGCACACCTCAAAATCAGTTGCACACCTCAAAGACTAAAGATGCAGAAAGGAAAGGACATGTGTCAAATCTGCAATGATCACCAATGTCAAGCCCCTCATGAATTCTGGGCCAAAAACAAGCCTTTTTCGGTCCCCAATCCTACCGATGTTAAGACCCTGAAACAGTCTTCTCTGACTAAGACACTTGGGTTAACATATAGCTTAGCTCGAGGAGGTACGAGCAAGACTATTTCTTTCTCATTTTGCAGGGTTCTCGACTTGTAAACCCGGAGCAGATGATGAAGATTTTCATTCAATGGCCTCGACTCCAAAGCGGGTCCCCCTTGAAAACCAATATCCAAGCCCAACATTACGGTCCCGTGGAAGACCTCCCGACCGGTCAAAACGTATGCGCTGCGAATGAGCCTAAAACCTAGGCACAGGTTAGTAGGGAATTGAGTGCATCCCCTATAAAAACCATTATCTCAAAACAGGTGAGAAGACCTCCCTGTCGAGAAATATTCCAATTGATGTTTTGAACAAACTCTTTTTGGAATTTTCAAACTGTTGGATCCAGATTTTCCGTGCAAGGGATTTGTGATCACATTTGCATGTTGCAAGAATGCTTTGGATAACCTCCAGCATCAAAATGCACATTTCGCAATTAAAACTTAAGTCATACGGTTTTTGTCAAATGAACAGCCGTGGTCTTCCCAAAGATTACTAACGTTTTCTTGGTGAAGAAAAATCTTTCAGGCTCAAAATTCTGCAGGATACCTGGAGAACCCAGCTCCCAGAATGTCGCCTCAACAGACCCAAGTGAAGCTTTGTCAAGATAAAATCTTTCACTGCTTCAAAACTGAATTCCCGACGAATTTCGGGATCTTTCAAAAGAAAGGATGAGGATAACACCCTTTTTCAAAAGAAGTCGGCAAACTGTCCCAGCAGACGTGGAGAACCCTCGTTCTGGGACCCTTTTTCAAAATCAAGCAGTCCTAGCTTGACGTAGAGAACCCTCGTCCTAGGACCTCTTTTCAAATATCAAACAGTCTCATCGGACGTGGAGAACCCTCGTCATGAGACCCCTTTTCAAATTCAGGCAGTCTCATCGGACGTGGAGAACCCTCGTCATGAGACCCCTTTTCAAAAATTAGGTAGTCTCATCGGACGTGGAGAACCCTCGTCATGAGACCCCTTTTCAAATTCAGGCAGTCTCATCGGACGTGGAGAACCCTCGTCATGAGACCCCTTCTCAAAAATCAAGCAGTCTCATCGGACGTGGAGAACCCTCGTCATGAGACCCCTTTTCAAAGCAAAACAAAGGTAGAAACCGCCTGAAGAGTCAAACTCAAGGTAGATACCGCCTGAAGGGTCAAACCAAGGTAGATACCGCCTGAAGGGTCAAACCAAGGTAGATACCGCCTGAAGGGTCAACCAAAGGTAGAAACCGCCTGAAGGGTCAAACCAAGGTAGATACCGCCTGAAGGGTCAAACCAAGGTAGATACCGCCTGAAGGGTCAACCAAAGGTAGATACCGCCCGAAGGGTCAAATCAAAGGTAGATACCGCCCGAAGGGTCAAACCAAGGTAGATACCGTCTGAAGGGTCAAACCAAGGTAGATACCGCCTGAAGGGTCAAATCAAAGGTAGATACCGCCTGAAGGGTCAAACCAAGGTAGATATCGCCTGAAGGGTCAAACCAAGGTAGAAACCGCCTGAAGGGTCAACCAAAGGTAGAAACCGCCTGAAAGGTCAATACAAAGGTAGAAACCGCCTGAAGGGTCAAACCAAGGTAGAAACCGCCTGAAGGGTCAACACAAAGGTAGAAACCGCCTGAAGGGTCAAATCAAGGTAGATACCGCCTGAAGGGTCAAATCAAAGGTAGAAACCTCCTGAAGGGTCAACCCAACAGTAAAAATCACTTAAATGGCCAACTCAATGGTCCGATCCACCATACGGATCAAAATCCTTGGCAAATCCCAAATGGGACGCGTCTTCCTTAGATTTCTATCAGTTAGGAATCCCATTATGGTTTGATCTACCATACGGGTCAGAGCTTAACCTCTCTAGGATACTCTAGTAACGAGTTTCTAGAAATTCTCTTGAATCCATCAAACACCGCAAAAATCGCACAAACATCGAACAGGTAAGTGGCAGATATGTCTCTCTATTATCTCACTCTCTCATGTCAAATGAATGTTTCCCCCTCCAAGAAAGAGCATACATGGACAAGCTTGAAGATTGGATGTCATGACTCCTTTTCCTTTAGTTTCCCGAGTCGAGTCGATCAGGACTCAGGTGTCACCTTATCTTTGAGAAAAACCTCTAACGAGATTCCTCTCAAAAAGAGGCAGCTGTTGACACCTAAATTTTGATCAACTTTTTTATTTTTATTTTTATTTTTATTTTTTTTTTAAAATTCATAGAAAATCCATAAAAAGTTGAAAAATTGAAAAATCAATTTTGGTGACCTTAGCCAAGCTAAATGAACCATTTTGACCAAAAAAATAATTTTCATAATTTTCATTTTTTTAATATATTTTCGAAAAATATATAAAAAAGAAAGAAAAAGAAAAGTGAAGGAAAAGAAACTGGAAGGGGACTCATTGGGATAAAAAAGGATCGATTATTATGGGGTTAAAAAGAAGAGGATGAGTCGATAGTGCGCTTCAGAAGTTTGCTCCTAATCGTGCTTTAGGAAATTGTATATGATGGGCCATTGGCATACTTCCTCCATAAAAAAAATGGGCATCATCTTTAAGGGAGCACATGCGCAGGGACAACCACTCCAAAGCCATCATCATCATCTTCAGCTTTGGGGAAGGGAGAAAGCAAAAGTGGGGTGCTTATTCTTTGAAAAGGGGCGTTTTCTTTTAGGGTGTCGCCCACCGAAAGGAATCCCATAAGAGCAATGAAAACTAAAAAGTAAAGGAAAGGTGGAAAAAGAGAATTTTGGGGAGAACATAAAAAGAGAGAGAGAGAGAGCTTCTTCTTTTTTTGGGGGGAAGGATCTTCGGAAATCGACCACCCAGATGGTCATCCTCGAATGGTGAGTGTAAAAAAAACTGCGTCTAAAACGAGGCGACGAAAGCTTGGGAGTGGCAGTCTGATGAGGTCCATGGAGAACGTCAAATTTCCTCGCCAGAGAAAGATTTTGAGGCTGAAGTCGTCACCGCCATGTTGTCGTAATCACTACCGCAGTCTAGGTGAAATATCGTCGACGCCATGCTCAATGACCGTCAAAGGACGTCGGCTCGCGACCGTTCAGGTAAGTCACCTCTTCGTTTTTCGTACCATCTCGGATGATCTAGACCGACATTCGTCCTCTTCGACATAAGTCCAGCGTACGTTTATGCATATGTGTTCTTTGCTAGTATTATCACCCGTTTGTTATGTTTTTATTCATTTGCTTTATTTATTTATTTATTGCTCTAGTTCATGTTTCGAATGTTTAAAATCAGTTCCCATCA
The DNA here is from genome assembly GCA_021437785.1 of Rhodomyrtus psidioides. Classification (NCBI taxonomy): domain Eukaryota; kingdom Viridiplantae; phylum Streptophyta; class Magnoliopsida; order Myrtales; family Myrtaceae; genus Rhodomyrtus; species Rhodomyrtus psidioides. The sequence goes on along the minus strand of JAILYB010000003.1, from coordinate 10,093,820 downwards.
TTCCTGGAACCTTACATATTTGTTAATGTCTGAGTTAAGTCTCTCTGTGACAGCATACTTTATTTGGTTGTTCGACGGTAGAGTTGAGTTGATTCTGCCATGTTGATGATTTGTTTTCCTTTCACCGTAAATGTCGTGCATTGCTGATCGCGGCGTCGCCCAACCATGGTGGTGGTCCGTTTGAAAACTTTTGACAAAAATAAAAAAATAAAAAAAATGATGAAGAGAAAAACGATGTCGAAGCCTGGACTAGTGGCAACTCATCCGTGACTGCCTGGTGACGAAGGTAGCTAGATATCATAATTCGAGGCAACATTCGGTGGCCGAAGATGGTGTACGCGAAGGTCTCAGAGAAGCTTCCATGGCTTCCTCCTGTAAAAATGAGTTGTTGAGGTCTAGGGGGGGCTTACAGAAGTTCATGAAGAAGACAACCCCAAAAGAAAGAATAAAAAATGTAGAAAGAGAATAAAATGATAAAAAATGGGGATGATGAGAATGGGGAGAGTGCGTGCACATTGGGGTTTGATATTGCATAAGTGTTGTTAACGTATGAAACAAAAATCAAATAAAAATAAATAAAAAAATAATAATAAAAAATTCAAAATTTCAATAAAAAATGAAAAATCATAAAAAATTCAAAAAAATTCGGAAAATTCAGAAATATTCTAAACAATTCCAGAAAAATAGGAAATTGCCACTTTCAACTGGCCACGACCTGTTTCGGGTCTTTTGACCCCCGATCTTTCAAAAAATGACGGTTTTTCCCTTCCGGCAAACCGTCTTCCAAAATAATTCTAAAAAACTTCAGGAAAATCCCAAAAAATAGGAAATGGCCACAAACAACTGGCCAAGGCTCATTCCGGGTGTTTTGAACCCCGACCCTTCTTAAAATGACGATTTCGCCCTTTGGGCGAATTGTCTTCCAAAAATTGAAGAAAAATCAAGAAATTCCAAAAAATTCTCAAAAATGGGAAATGGCCAAAAACAACTGGCCATGGAATATTTTGGGTAATTCGGTATCCAAATCTTCCAAAAATTGACGATTTTGCCCTTCGGGCTAATCGTTCCCAAATCTTCCCATTTTACCCCTGGTCCGAAATCACATCTTCCCTAAGCCCTTATGGCTATACTAAGAGGCCATTGACTTGAATTGATGTACATTGATGTGATTTATTTATGCACTTGATTGAGTTTTCATTAAAATTGATTGTGATTGATAGGAATAGTCTTCCAATCTGCATAAAACCCTGAATCAAACCTACCCCACCCAAAATTGCGCCTGCATGAATTCTTAGCTAGGAAATCACTCGCGTAAGGTACCGAAAGGGCGTTGGTAATGACACCAGTGTAACCAAGTCCCCGAACCCAAAATCTCTGGTTCCGCAGAACTGATCGATCTCTCCCAATCGGTTAGTAAGGTTTCCGGTCTACCCTCCAAGAAAGACCGGTGGCGACTCCAAATGCATGCACAATTTGCACATGCCACCACGACTACATTGAAGGTCGAAAGCGATCGACTCTTATCGTCGAATCCTTTGAAAAAAATACTCCCGCCGCGATTTGGTATGGGCCTGGGAAGGCTCACGCCGATCCAAGACCCGCGATCGGTAATCCATTAGCCGCGTCCGCTTCCGGACTGGTCGCGACAGCATCGGGAAAGAGAAGGTGATTCGAGGGTTGACGATGGTGGCGATCGAACGTGAATGGGGAAGGAGAGAACAAGGAGCTGAGGGAGGGGGATAGAGACATGATGGGAGGCGGGCGCGATGAAGGTGGGTGATGGAGGCGCGTGACGGAGGCCGCGACGGAGGCACGCGACGGAGGCCGGGACGGAGGCGCGCGACGGAAGCCACGAAGGAGGCGGGTGACAGCTGCTTGCGACTTTGCGAGATGCCAGGGCAAGAAATGCTCGTGAAAAGTGAAAATTGAGCAGATCAGGTCACGCCTTGATGTTGCTTTGATGGGTTGAAAGTGGGTCTAAAATGGGTTGAGAGTGGGTTGAAGCGTGGACCATTTTCAACCCACTAAGTTTTTCTGATATTTTATTGGACTCATATTTAGTGATCTTCCTGAAAATAACAACCCATATGTGGCCCATTTTATGTAAAATATAGGCCAAAAACAGGTCTTTGACCCATATTGCCGGCTCTAATCACTGGCCAAAATGAATCGAAAAGAAAAAGAAGAAGAAGAAGAAGAAGAAGAAGAAGAAGAAATGAAAAGAATACGTCAGCGTCGGTCGTACCACGTAGGATGGCAGCATTCACGTCACGGTTTTAGGCCAAAATCGGCAGGATGGATTGAATACAAAATACTTACAACTAAATTAATTGAATTGAAATGTTTAGAAAATTTTTGGTACCGTTTTTCAATATTTTTTGTGGCGAGGGCTCCGTCGCTCAACACCCTATACTGGCTTCGCCACCTTCTTAGTTCTCATTATTCTATTCAACCCGTACATTAGTTTTCTTCTTGCAAAAGCGTGGGTTCCAAGCGAAGCATTTGTATATAGCCAAACCTCAAAATATTCTGCATTTTTCTATGTCCTCAAACTTGGTGACCAAGTACTTGACTGGATATATTAAAATGGCCTCCCAAACTCTCTCCTTCCATTTCTCTCTCTATCTCTCTGTCCATCTCTCTATATGGCGCCCAAGACAAAGAAGCAGCACCGCCACCGCCCTGGCCTAAAGAAAAGCCAAAATAAGAGAGATGAGACCGCTAAGTCTTGCTCTTGGCCGGACCTTCCGCGGCCACTTCTCAACACGATCCGCAGCCACCCGCTCCTCATGCACAACCTGACTTTTGGCGTCACGACCAAGTCATGGAGATCAAAGCCTGCACCATGTTCACCCTCAAATTAGCTTCAACTCTAACTCTTAGATACGACCCACGACACCCATATGACTCGTTTCAGCATTACATTCCCTCAAATGTGGCTGGGCCACTGGAGGTACTACAAGAGGGAACTGAACTACTGGCATCCATGGACTTGCCTCGTCGGATACTCGCACGATGTCGTCCTCGCACGAGGCGGGCTGACCCCTCTTCCCAGGTGTATCTTTGGAATCCGCTCGGGTCTGGGTACTCGTGTCTCCCGCCTTGGGATTGCCATGTTCCTTTCAAGCGCTCCATCGTGAGTTCGCCACACGCGGGCCGTAGCACATGTCTCTGCTACGTCCTGATGGTCATGACGGGCATGAGCCGCCCGGCTTTCGTGTTCTGTGATCTTTCTAGGAGGCAGCCGGGTGAGCGCAAGTGGTTGAAGTATGATTGCAATGTTGAGGACCCGAGTTGTGGGAACGACTCGGAAAGTCGTATGGAGTTCACAAATGCCGTCAGTGCGAATGGCAAGTTCTATGCCCTGAGTTCGTAGGGGACGCTCGCGGTGATAGAGTATGTGGATTCAGGCGCCGAGATCATTGCCCTGTGTCGAAGCAGGACGGTTCTTGGTGGCCAGTGGAGGCGTTTCAGGGAGTATTTGCTGGAGAACAAGGGCGAAGTTTTGGTTGTTTTCCTAGTGTCCAGGAGGACAGTAAAAGTTATGGATGATGTCGAAGTTCTGAGGCTCGGCATCGATAACCGATCGTGGACCAAAGCTAGTAATATCGGTGATCGAGCACTTTTCATGGGGGCTAATTACTGTCTCCATGTCTTGGCGAGTGAAGAGGGGTGGTGCAGGAGAAACTGCATCTACTTCGTGCAGAAAGAAGAGGACGATAATGTTTGGCGAGTGTTTGACATGAAAAAGAGTAGCATTTCATGGTCATGGTGTTGGAACGAAGAAGATTGTCCAGTTGGGTGGATCTGAACTCGATTCGGGGTAGCGAAATTTATTTAGCTTAATGTCGTCCTGGATAAGAAATAGTCACGATGAATTGTAAGTTTGAGTAAATTTGACAGTTACCAATATGAAATTTCTTTAGCTAACTGTGGTCTGGAAGAACAAACGGATTCGAATGATTACAGAATCGTGGATTTAGATGAGTAATAGCCCTTGAAACTGACCGTGCTATGCATCTTTCCTATAATTCCTCAATTCAAACTGTGCTTGTACAAACGTAATACTTATAGATAAGATGACACAAAAGTTGCAATACAAAACCTGCAGTGAACTTTCTCCGCTTCTGAAATAAATGCAGAAGAACTTGAACTAGAAGATTTCTAGGAAGAGCGGGTAAATGCAGACGGTGTTACTGTAAGTGCTCCATGGTTCGCTACTTCTGAAGGTGTATGACGACGCGTGCGACAATTCGGATGTAAAAAATGATGGCGCGATATAAGTTGGGATGGGCCACTTTGGTGGGAGAACCGGCAGTGAAGTTCAAAGAGGCTATCGCTTTGCTTATGAGAGGCCGCTCCTTAGGGTCCAGATGAGCACACCAAAGGCCAACCATCATCTCCATTTGTCTTGTGTCGAAATCTTCTCCTTACTTTGGATCCGCTGCATTTAATAGCTTTCCAATTCCATTGAGCTCCCAGACCCACTCCACCGGTTGGACTTGGTCTTCTTATGCTCTATGTTAGGATGCACATGTGAATTGTGTGAGAGTAGTCTCATATTGGAGAATTAATGTGGTGTGGAGCAGTTAATATATCCAAAATTGGCTTATAATTCATTGGCTTAAACTTTTTAGTGAAAGCGGTTCCAACTGGATATATTGACGGGCTCGAACTTGAACTCCCTCTTAGCGATCTCCCTGGGGTAAATGTATCGGATTTCTGCTGCACTCTCCCAACAGTTCAAGTCGAAAAATATGAAGCTGAAGGAGATATTGTCAAATGTTGCCAAGGTTGTTGTTGATCCAATGACTAAAGAAAGGATGAAGATGAGTGGGAAATTCATGTTGGGTAAGCCATGGAAATTCATCATTCGGAAGCCAATAAATAGGAGTGTACATCTTTCCTTAGAAGGCTAAGCCATAATCTTGCAATCTTGGCCATTCGTGTTATGAATGGATGTCTCAAATTATCACTAATAAAAATATATATAAAAATTCTAAAAATTGCCCCTTAAAAACAAGAGATCTGGACCGTTTGTCCAAAAATCAATGGCTTAGATTGCAAAGTTAGGCGATCCGGATCCACAACAGTTTGTTTACGAAGAAAACAATTAGCTGATATTATTTAACGCGTGACCATGTGTATAATACTAATGTTAATATCAATTCATCGATTTAGAAAATCAATTAGCTGATATATTTTCAGAGCCTTTAGGAAAGAGCTCATTTAAATACATTGAAAATTGATTAAACGTTATTAATCCATTTTCTTATGTTGGATGTGAGTAGACAGGTGACCATATCCTATACCAGTTAGGGGTGTCAAATGGGTGGGTTGGGTCAGGTCATAAATGGTTCGACCCAAATTGACTCATTAACCCGTTTATGACCCATTTATGTACAATACAAACTTATTGACCCATACCCGACCCAACTCATTTAAGAAAACACTTCTATATTTTATTTAATCAATGAAATTTTATTTCTTATGATTGTTTAATAAAATTATATTGCTGAAATATTTTCATTAAATACAAATCGGCATTTTTATTGAATATGGGCATACTTGGCCCCGGCCACCCCGGCCCTGGACCCAGTCCCGGTCCCGGTCCCCGACCCCGGCTACCCAGGCCCCGATCCCAGCCTTGGCCCCGGTCCTTGCCACCTCGGCCCCAGTCCACGCCACCGGTCCCAGCCCCGATGCCCGCCCCCGGCCCCAATCACCTGCCCCGGTGTCGGTACCGTCGCCAGTCCCTGCCTCAACCCCAATCCCCGATCCCGGGCCTGGACCAGACCTCGGTCCCCGGTCCCGGGCTCGGACTCTACCTGAGTCCCCGATCGCGAGCCCGGACCCGGCCATGGCCAGGGCCTTGGTCCCCGGCCCTGGCCCCCAGCCACAGCCACCGACCCTAATCCCGGATCAGGTCTCGAACCCAGGCCTTGAAAACGGCCCCGGCCCCCGATCTCGGCCCTGGACCGGGCCCCTAGCCTAGGTCCCCGGCCTCCGACCCCGGACCCAGCCTCGGTCCCCGGCCCTGGCCCACGACCCAGACCTGACCCTGGCCCCGGACCTGGCCCACGACCCAGACCTGACCCTGGCCCCGGACCGAGCCCTGGTCCTCGGCCTCGGCCCCGTTCGTGGACCCGGCACGAGTTCCCGACCATGGTCTCCGACCCCAACCCGACCCCGACCCCGACCCCGACCCAACCCAGCCTCGGACTCTATCCCTTGGGCCGGAGGCCCCGGCCCAGGTCCTTGGCCCTCGACCCCGGCTCTGGACAGGGACCTAGCCCTAGCCTCGGACCTAGCCCTAGTCCTCGGCCTCGGTCCCCGGCCCCTTTCGTGGACCCGGGTCGGGTCCCCGACCCGGGCCCCGTCCCCGGTCTCCACCCAAGACCTGGATCCGGCCCCAATCCCTCGCCCCGGTCCTTGGCCTCAATCCTCGACCTCGTTTGCTGACCAAGCCCGGGTCCCTAACCCTGGTCTCCGGCCCTGGCCTCGGCCCCGGTCCCTGGCCCCGCCCTCGATCTCCACCCTGGCCTAGGCCTCGGACCCGGCCCCGTTTGTGGACTCGGTCCGGGTCCCCGACCACGGTCTCCGGCCCCGGCCCCAGACCCGAACCCAACCCCGCCCTGCCCTCGATCTCTACCCCGGCCCCGGCCCCGGACTCAGCCCCTGGGGCCGGGGGCCCAGGATCCGGCCCCGGTCTTGAGCCCGGACTCGGCCTCGGTCTCTGGCCTTGGCCCCGTTCGCTGACCCGACCCCTGTCTCCAGCCCCGATCCCTGGTCCCGGTCCCGATCCCGATCCCGGCCCAAGCCCCGACCTTGGTCCCTGGTCTTGGCCTCGGCCCAGGCCCTTGTCTATTGAGGGAAGAAGATGAGATTAAATTAAATGGGTCGTCAATGGGTTTGGATCAAACCTATTAAGACCCATCTATTTTTGTCTATTAAAACTCATTTATGGCTAGCAAGAGAAATAAGAGTGATCCATTAATGACCCATTTAAAGATAAATGGGTTTTAGACCCATTTTGACAGGTCTACAGTTCACAAAAAGGTGGTTGTATTCAAGTATTGGTAAGTGATCAGACATAAAGCCAACTTGCCCACAGATGGCTATATTATAGAGACAAAACATGAATAAGCAATTGCATCCAAACACGGATATAAGCAGTGTTCTTAAAAGGTGAAGTATACATGCTACTTTTTGGAGGATAAATTCTTTTGGCAAGGAAATCAGGTACGCGTTCTAAACTTGTTTTAATATACAATGCAAATTCTTCCTTGATTCTGTGTAAGTTGCGCGATTGTGTCCATTTGAAAAATTTTGTGATTGTTCTTAACGGTTATACGTTGCACAATGGAGCTCAGTAATGGCTTCTAGATCTAAAAGATCGACGTCGTTATAGATGGAACAGGGACAGACATTCTTGAGCAGGATGACAATGACATCCAGGAAGATGCTGAGATTCGGGGCGGAGGGTGGGGGGAGTCAAAGGATAATCCACCAGCAGATGTTCCTGTACCATGATTCTGTTCTGATGGAGATGCTGCAAGAAGTCACACACACCCAAGCCAAGTTAATGTAGTAAATACAGAAAAATCAATGAAGAATTTGAGAGAGAAAATCACAACTTCATCCCCAAAGGTCGTCTCATTCTCAATGATAGTTTGTTGCTAAATCTTCTTGATTCCAATCACAACTAGGCAACCAGTGACAACCCGTAAGATTCTTTGTCAAGTCCAACTACTAATACATATCGTCTAGGCCCGCCAGATAGCCATCGGCTCTGTTACCGCTATTGCGACAGCAAAAGTTCAGTGTCTTCGGAATTGGGAGATTCAATGGGGAGTCCAAAACTTGTCCACTGATACCATTATTTAATGGTAACTCAAATTGCTGATTCTAAATTCGCGTTTGAATAGGCACAATTGGTCATGGACCTTCTGGCTTGAAATTTAGCCTATGAAATTTGCCATGCATTCTTTGACGCCCGATTTTCAGTTAGTCTATTTTTATGAATTTTGTAGAAAATTCATAAGAAATTTGTAAAAAGTCAAAAAATTGAACAATCAACTTTGGTATACTTGGCCGAGTGTAGGGAACCATCTTTGAACAAAAAATAATTTTTCATATTTTTTTAATATTTTTCGAAAATGGAAAAATTATTGAAAATTCGGGAAAAATAGCATTTGAGGCCACAAAAATACATAAAAATAGCCAATAATTTTATTTTATTTTTCTTTTCATTATGGCTCCTTAATATTTTGAAAATGTAATTCAGTACCCTATGTCTCTTCATTGAGCATAGTCTTGAATTAAGCAAAAAATTACAATTTGATTTATTTTTATTCCCAATCTTTGCATTTTTAGAGTCACGACACTTGATTTCAATATTCTTCATTTCAATTTAGTCAAATTATTTCATTAATTGCGTGAATTGCATGAATTGTATATAATTGCATAAATTTATTTTAATTTAGACCCTGAGCTTCAATTGAATTGAAATTAACCAAAATCTAGGGACTGCCATGCTAAGGTCAGACATCTACCCTGTGTTTTTCAACCTTCTGAATCGATTGCCAAGGGTGGTTTGGTCCAATTTGGCTGTTTAGAGTTCAATTTGGCGATGCCAATTCGGGTCAAGGAGTGAATTTGGGGTTTTTATGCAATTCATTGAGATATTTTGGGGAAAATAACATTTTCAAATAGAATCCATGGTCCTGAACCTAATTATGTGATTTAATTGAAGAAATTCTCAAAAATTATAGGTTAATTTCAAGAAATTGGATCAACCCGGTCTGTTGGATCAAACCGGGCTCACCCAGCAAGCCGGCTGAACAGTATCATCTTTCTCAGTCAATTCCCGCGCATTTTGAAGTTTGCAAGCCGAAATTTGACATCAAAATTGGAGAGACAAACTGCCACAATTGGATGAACTAAGGCAGGGGTTTCGCTCTCCATGTCGTCCCGCATTGATCGGGACTAACCTTGCTGCCGATGATCGTCGGAGCATGACGGAATTGGATGGCCAATGCCATGGCCACCTGCGAAAGTCAACCTTGATAGAATAGCCAAATTGGACATCCACTTGCCACGTTGAAGACACAAACAGAACTGGATGGAATCCTCTCCGTCTTCAACGCCGTCTAGACCAAGAATCAAGTGAATTCATGTGCAATTCAAGTCGGTAGCACGCTCGAGTTTTCAAATTGGGCATATAGCCTTCTCACACATGCTAGAAGAAGAAAGAGCTTCATTCTCTTCCACACATGCAACATACTAGAGAGAGAAGTAGAGAGAGGAGAGAGAAGCTCTTGATCGTTGCCATTGACGAAGTTCTGAGCTCTGACCGTGGAGCTTCGGTTCGAATGATCTAAAGCAAATCGGGCCTCTAAATCACTTTAGGAAGCTTATGTGTACTCCAAAGAAGTGATCGCCACTAGTCTCGCAGCTCGACGTTCCCTAAATCGGTATGTTTGAAATTCGACCTTAGCTCAGTGCATCAATGGTGGAGCTTGTCTCCCGCAGTCATTCTTCAAGCTATTGTATACGTTTTACTCCTTAGACATTTCTGAACACGATCATACTTTTGTTTTGCATCGATTACACCTAAAACCTTCGAGTCGAACATCTAGCCATAGCTCAATCTGTCAAAGCTTCCCTAGCTCAAGTTAACCTGAGCCAGGTCAATTGGACTTGAGGGTAAGTATCCTGAACTTGATTTGAATGTGTTTGAAGCTTTGATTGTATTGTTATGCCCTATTTCATGCGATTGAATCTGCCATGGCTGTACTAGTTCGAGTTTCATTCCTATTGATTTTGTGGATAGCTAGGTCTGATTGTTAGGTATGTTGTAGAGAATGATGACACGAATCGAACGGGACGGATTTCGCTCGATTTGGCCCAAGTTTGGCCATCGATCGGCGTCGGAAAAGTCTCAGTCGTCCATTTGACGGGCTCGCGAGGAAGACGAAGACCAGTCAACTCGTGCTGACTGTCAACGTCCGACGTGTTGCTGACTTGTCACCACATGGTATGATACGTGGCGTACACGTTAGCCAGGCGTAATAAGAATTGAATTTTCAAAAATAAAAATAATAAAATGATTGGACGGCCGAGGTGTTTAGGAACTATAGGATTAGTAATTATATTTTAAAATTTTGGAAAATAGATAAAAAAATAGAAAATAATAAAATAATAATAAAAAAAAAACGAAACAGCCTTATTTTAGGTCTGGGCGGTTCGAGTCGAGTTTGGGTCGGGCACCCGGTTCATGTGAGCTGGGTCAACCCGGTCCGAAAAATATTTAAAAAGTCAATAAAAAAATAGAAAAAACAATAAAAAATTTCAAAAAAATAGAAAATTCCCCAAAAATCACATAAAATGGAAAATGGCCCAACCCGTTTTAATTATATTTATAGTCCAGGCTATACCTTAGTATGCCATGACAGTTTTTAAGGTGCCTCTACAAATTTGTCGTGATATTGAAAGAAGGATTGTAGCCTTTTGGTGGACAAACAAGGATATCCATTCTGGTCTGCATTGGCGCGGTTGGGAGGTTCTCAAGAGTAGTAAGCATGATGGCAGACTCGATTTTCGCGATCTTATTAGTTTTAATCATGCTATGCTTGGGAAAACTGCTTGGAGACTTCACTCTGACCCAGCTAGCCTTTGGGTTTCCTTAATGAAGGGCCTTTACTTTCCATATAGCTCATTTTGGGAAGCTACGAAGGGGGCCAGGTGTGACATCCCTATTTCAGTAACCCCTTAGTGGTAGAGGAAAATCGAAATAAATTGGGGAAAGCTAAGTCACGATGAAGAATTGACACCATCAATATATGCTTAAAGAGATAAGTTGAGAGTCAAACCAGTTTTGTGGAACACAAGAGGATTGATTTGGAAGTTATTAACAACATGAGGACGGGTGGCGATTTGATCGAGGGGTTGCGTGATGAAAGTACACCCTGATACGATTTGATCGCGGGGTTGTGGTTGAAAGTACACCTTGAGGCGATTTTATCGCTGGGTTGTGATTGAAAGTACATCCTGATGTGTCTGGACACGGGATGAGAAGTTGACATGTCGACATGAGCTTGGTGATAAACTGCTAAGCCTGATGCGTCTGAACACCGGTTTATTGATCGAGATAGCCTGAGGCGTCTGGACGCTGGCTAGTCTCTGGAGGTTCGAAAGAGGAAGTGGATGTCTTTTTAATTCACGTCCTGATGAAAATAATTATAAGCTAGTACGAAAGCTTGGTCACTCTATGCTATTTTTGCCTTGAGTTGATGCCATGTCGTGCTTTAGCAAATTATATATGTTGCTTTGATTGCTTTGGTTCGGTGGGACGGATGGCCTGGTTTAGGTTTAGGGTGAGCTTGCTAAGATGTCCCAGTGGGGGATTAATTTTTCAGGTCCTTGAAGAGGAGAGTATCGATGAGATGAGGATGAGCTCTCGATGAAGTAATTACTCGATTGATTTTTGTATTTTGTGGCCTTAAGGATTGTACCTGAATTTTGCGGATTTAGGACTTAAATTTTGGGTACTTGACTGCGATGACTTCTAAGAAGAATATTATTTTTAAGGAGTGTATACCCTTTGTCCTGAGTCATCTCATTGTTATTTGTATGGAGCAAGTTTTATGGCTTCCACGAATCTTGTTTCTTTGTCAAGTTGTTTTACGGATTGACCGAGGGATCCTAGGAGATATTTGAAGATCAATGGCCTGGTAGGATGTACGTGCGCTCGACGAGTTCGGGGCGTGACAAAAGTCATATAAAATCAATGATAAATCAAGCGATACAATAGTAATGACAATCATAATCAAGGGACTTGAACACTTACTGTTTTCGAACCCCAACTATACCCCATAGCTCACACATAAGAATTAGGGATGGCAAATTGGTGGATTGGGTTGGGTTTGGGTGAGTCATAAATGGATCCGACCCAAATCCACCTATTCAACTCATTTTGACTCATTTAATTTCAAGACAATTTAGATAACCCATACCAATCCACATCCAACACAAACCGCCCATTTAACCCATCTGAAGAACAAAGAAAAACGCCAATAATAATGAAAAAAAAAGGAGCTTTATGGCTGCCATCGTCGTACCCCTTCCGCCTCCCCCCGCTTGTGAATCACCGGCTCTTCGCCAATTTGCAGTCTAATCCGACTGCAACGTGTGACGCCCTAGAAATCCGACTTCGGTGAAGTTCCTGAATTCGATAAAATGAATTAAGATTGAAATTCAGTCATTAAATTACATTGGATCGAAAGGACTGAAGAGACGACGTTTGGACGAATTCTGAAGCTCAGTCGGTTTAGATTAGGTTTCGAATTCTTAGTCGCTGCAAATTAGGATTTCAATCCTCGCGACCCGAGCCTAATCCCGACCAAGCCTAGCCTATGAAAATTACCAAAATACCCTTCGTCCGTTGTATCGAAAATTCATTTCAGTCCCGATTTATCAAAAGACCATTTTGCCCTTGGATATTTGCAAATGAGACAAAATTGCCCCAAAAGTCTTCTTGTGGGCCCCTAGTCAACTCAGCCCACACACACACACACACACACAAACACACACACACACACACACACACACACACACACTCTCTCTCTCTCTCTCTCTCTCTCTCTCTCTCTCTCTCTCTCTCGCGAACGAAGCCCCCTCCCCTGTTCTTTTTCTTTCTTCTTCTTCTTCTTCTTCTTCTTCTTCCTTGTTTGCGCCGAGCTTCCCCGACCACCACCTCACCATCACCGACCACGACCTCCAGTCACCTCCAGCCGTCGCCACCGACCTCGTCCCGGTCGCCGTTGGCCGTCGGACAGCCGGGAAAACCACTGTAGAAGTCCCGGCCCGTAGCCCCTGTTCTGACCCGAGGAGACCCGAGCTTCCCCCGGCCGTTCGCGGCACCACCGCTGCCACCCACCACCTCGGCCAAGTCCCTCAGCTTCCCCTCGACCAAGCCGAAGCCACCCCACCGCCGATTAGCCACCGGAGCCGCCGCAAATCGCCCCGAAGTCGTCGGTGCCCTGTTTTCAAGCCGGTCCGCGTTTTCTTCAGATCCGGCGGTTCCGCCGCCCACCGCCATGCACCGCCACCGCCAACAAGCTCCCCGACCACCCTTCTACCTTCCCTCAGCTCGGCCGAGCTCGCTGTTGTGGAAATTCTCCTATATTTTGATTCTGACAAAACCTTCAAAAGATATTGTTAAATGAAATGTGATGCAGGAAGAATGTGTAAGCAGCAGATTGAGTGACTCCAATTCTGTCGCGCTGACGAAGTGTCGGATGGAAGTGCTTCTGACGAAGGGTCAGATGGAAGTGCTTCTGACGTACGGTCAGATGGAAGTGCTTCTGACTAAGGGTCAGATGGAAGTGCTCCTGACGATCCAAACAGTGACGGATGGATCACATCAAATCTCCGTATTACCATTTTATGTCAACTGATCAATTTCCTCTTAGACGAATCTGAAGAAAGATCAGTTCCTGCATTTCACAAAACACGAAGACCCACGTATGGTAAGTTTCCGATCAAGGCAAGTGATATTCAATTATCTTGATATCCCACCCTGTCAATTAAGGGACTTTCTATAATGGGATATCATCTTCTAAGGAATATATCCTCGGGAATCAACTCAAACTTATCACACTTATGGAAGCTGGAGATTCAGTTGTATGGGCGACTGAATCAGAAGGGTTCAATGTCTTACCCAACGGTCTACATATCTTCTGAAGATACAGTCTCGTTCAATCAAGATTGATGACGTCCAATCAAGGATTGAAGAGCGATCCCTTGGCTGGAATCCAACGGCTAGTTCGGAAGCAGGTGAGTATAAAAGAAGAATAATGTTCGACTAGAGCGTAAGAGGGCGAACAACAATCCAAAGTGCAAGAATAATTTGAGTTTCATCTGAGAGAGTATTCTGTGTACTCAAAATCCTTCACTATGAAAATCTGTGTGAGAAGGAAACAAAACACTTGAGTGATTGTAATCTTCTTGATTCTTCATAGTGAAATCCAGCTAATCGGCTGTCATTGTGGGAGAGTGGACGTAGGCTTGATCCAAGCCGAACCACTATAAACATCGTGTGCAATATCCTCTTCTCTAAACTCTTACTCTTGTGTTTAGATTTTCTGCACAATGTTATACTGCTTTTGTTCCTAATCGTACACTGAACTCTATCCATTCCGCAAGAAATTTATAATTGTGTTCAGTATCTCCTATTCACCCCCCTCTAGGAGATATTGCTAGCTACATCAATTGGTATCAGAACGGGTTGCTCATTTTACGAAGTGTTTATTGACTTCAGAGCTAACGATCTACTATGTCTAGCAATCACTCTTCAGGAACAAGCGATTCACACTTTGCCAACAAGCCTCCATACTTTGATGGAAATGATTACAATATGTGGAGTAACAAGATGAAGTGGTTCTTCAAAGCCTATGATGATCTGATGTGGGATGTCGTTACAAATGGAATAGTTCCTGTAAATACCACAAATCCAACCTCTGCTGACGGAGTAAACATTGTCACAACAATGACTGATGCTGAAAAGGCTAAAAGAAAAGGCCTTGATTCTAAAGCTGTCAATGCTCTCTTTTGTGCCTTATCTACTCCTCTTTATATTCGTGTCTCAGAGGAAGAATCATCTAAGGCAATATGGGATAGACTTCATGTTACCTTTCAAGGAACAAATCGTGTGAAAGAAACAAAGCTTAGTATTTTACTGAGTGACTATGAAGCATTTGAAATGAAGCCTGATGAATCTATTGCAGATATGATAGACATGTTTCAGACTTTGACAAGTGGACTTGCAAGACAAGGTGCACCTATTGCTGAACCAATGCAAGTCAGGAAGATACTACGTGGACTCACAGATGATTGGAATTACATCAAGCCATCAATTCAAGAATGCCAAACAATTAGACCACTCTCGGTGGATGAGCTAGTCGGCACTTTGCAATCCTATGAAACAGAACGAGCAAACAAAAAGGGAGACCAGAAAGGTAAAAAAATCTATTACCTTAAAAAGTCAAATTAATCAATGTTTTTCTGACACAGATGATGAAGATGAGGATGATGAAGAATTAGCCCTCATGGTCAAGAAATTTAGGAAGATGGCTCGGAAAGGCAGAAACATCAAAGGAAAGAAACCTTGGAAAAAGAGTGAGGTAAAAATATCAAGCAACGACTCATAAGATAGCAAAGACGTGATTTGCTTCCACTGTAAGAAAGCAGGACATATCAAACCGAACTGCCCAATTTTGAAGAAGGATAAACTCAAGTATGAGAAGTACAAGAAGGCTCTAAATGCAGAAACTTTGAGTGATTCTGATGAAAGCGAGAATGATTATGCAAATATCTGTCTCATGGCCGAATCAGACTCAAGTTCAGATTCAGAAACTGAGGTATGTTCATCTGAACTCCCTGATGAAGTCGTTGAATATATTGATGAATTATGTAGAAACTACAAAGAAGCTCTTAAGAAGGTTTCTTATTTGAAAAAGGAAAATACTTCTTTAAAACAACAGAATTTGTCCCAAGAAGAAAAAATTAGTTTTCTACAACAAGAGTTTCACCAGATGAAAGAAAATCATGATTCAGTTTCAAAAGAAAATACTTCCTTGAAAGAAAAAATTTCTACTATATCAAAAAAGTTTTCACAAAGCTCAGTAACTCTGAATAGCATTATTTCAAAACAAATACCCTTCAATGATCGATCTGGGTTAGGTTTTAAAAAGGAATGTAGCCAAAGAAATATCTTTAAAACTGAATTTCGAAAACCAACGTTTTCCGATTACAAGCATCATTTTCATAAGCATTTTACTAGATCCTACACTCGACGACCTTGTGTGAATTGTGGTGATCCTAGCCATACTAAGGATTACTGCAAGAAAATTTGGAGACCTGTTAAAAGGTCAAAATATACTAACACAGAAGGACCCAAGAAAACATGGGTACCAAAGAAACAGTAAGTTGATTATCTATTGCAGGTACCAAAGAGAAGGAAGAACAAGTGGTTTCTGGATAGTGGTTGTTCAAGTCACATGACTGGAAATCCAGATGTGTTTATATCCCTCTCAGATTGTGATGGAAGAAGTGTGTCGTTCTGAGGAAGGAACAAGGGTAAAGTGATCGGGAAAGGGAATGTAAAGATTGGAAATCTGATTGTTAAAGATGTCTCTCTAGTCAAAGGATTGAACTACAACTTGATTTCTGTAAGTTAACTCTTTGACTCTGGATATGATATTCGGTTCCAAGATCTAAAATGCACAGGTATGAGCAAGGATAAGAAACAATCCTTCACGGGACGAAGGCATGGGAATATTTATCTTTTAGATATTAATGCTGACTGTGAACATGCTAAATGTCTTATTTCTGTTAAGGATGAATCTGATCTTTGGCACAGAAAGTTAGGTCATATTAGTGTGAAACATATTTCAAAGCTTTCCAAGAAGGGACTTGTTCGAGGATTACCTCAAACTAAATTTGAGAGAAGTGGACTATGTCATGCATGCACACTGGGTAAGCAGGTAAGAAGTTCTTTTAAGTCCTTAAATCAAGTTTCCACTAAGCGTTGTCTGCAGCTACTTCATATGGACATCTTCGGACCTAATAGAACTCTAAGCATTGGAGGTAAGAAATATTGCCTCGTCATAGTTGATGACTTCTCTAGATTTACATGGGTTTCATTTCTTGCTCACAAAAACGAAGCTTTCATATCCTTTTCAAAACTTGCTAAAAGAATTCAAAATGAAAAGGGTTACACTATTTCCAGTTTGAGAACGGATCATGGGGGAGAATTTGAAAATCAAAATTTCTCAGATTTTTGCACTAATTTCGAAATTCAGCATAACTTCTCTGCACCTTATACTCCACAACAAAATGGGGTAGTAGAAAGGAAAAACAAATCGTTGCAAGAAATGGCCAGAACTCTTCTTATTGAAAGTAAAATTGCCTCTAACTTTTGGGCTGAGGCCGTTTCAACAGCATGTTATATCTTAAATCGAATTTCCCTCAGACCTTTTTTCTGAGAAAACTCCCTATGAATTTTTCAAAGAAAGAAAGCCTGATATTGCATACTTTCATGTATTCGGTTGCAAATGCTTTATTCTAAAGAATGCTAATGATCGAGTTGGAAAGTTTGATGAAAGATCAGATGAAGGAATTTTCTTGGGATATTCAACATCAAGCAAAGCCTACAGAGTTTACAACAAGAACACTCGTATTATTGAGGAATTAGTGAACATCAAGTTCGATGAAAGCAACCAGGATGATGAACCTGAATCCATTCAAATGCATACACTTCATCAAGTCACGAACTCACAAGCAGAATCAGATGTGAATACGAGTTCGGAGAATGCTCAGAAGGAAACTTCCTCAGAAGAAAGACCAGAAGATGATCAGAATGAATCCACAATATCCTCAAATGATGGCCTTGACAAAAACTGGAAGCATAAGTCAAGCCATCCAAAGGAACTTATCATAGGCAGCATAAATGATGGTGTAAAAACAAGATCCAAGTTCAAGCAAGCAATGAGCAACATCGCTTTGGTATTTGAATTGGAGCAAAAAAGGATTGAAGATGCATTAGCAGATGAAAACTGGATAAATGCAATGCAGGAAGAGCTACATCAGTTTAAAGTCAACAATGTTTGGGAACTAGTCAATCGTCCAAAAAATCGTCCAGTAATTGGAACAAAATGGGTATTCAGAAACAAACTTGATGACAAAGGAAAAGTTGTGAGAAACAAAGCAAGACTTGTAGCAAAAGGATATTCTCAAGAAGAAGGAATAGACTATGATGAAACCTACGCACCGGTTGCCAGGTTAGAAGCCATTAGGCTACTTCTTGCTTATGCTTGTTACAATGACTTCAAACGTTTTCAGATGGACGTGAAAAGTGCCTTCCTAAACGGCTACATCAAAGAAGAGGTATATGTTGAACAACCTCCTGGCTTCGAAGAACCTAGAGAAAAGGATATGGTATATGTCTTAAAAAAGGCACTCTATGGATTGAAACAAGGACCACGTGCCTGGTATGAAAGGTTAAGTAATTTTTTATCTCAACACAGCTTCACTAAAGGTAATGTAGATACCACTCTTTTTATTCAAAGAAAAAGTAAAGATATCCTTTTAGTTCAAATTTACGTTGATGATATTATATTCGGCTCCTCTAATGAACTTCTCTGCAAGAAATTCTCTAAATCAATACAGGATGAATTTGAGATGAGTATGATGGGAGAATTACGGTTCTTTCTTGGTCTTCAAATTCATCAGTCCCAGAAAGGAACCTTCATATTTCAAGAGAAGTATGCATTGGAAATAGTGAAGAAGTTTGGTATGGAGAATGGCAAGAAGACAGAAACTCCTATGTCTCACTCTTCCAAATTAGATAAAAATGAAGATGGAAAGGAAGTCGATCCCAAACTATATCGGAGTATGATTGGATCATTACTCTATCTTACAGCTTCAAGACCCGACATACTATACAGTGTCTGCTTATGTGCAAGATTTCAGTCAAGTCCAAGATAATCACACCTATCAGCAGTCAAGAGAATAATCAAATACATAGGGACTTATCCCAACTATGGTTTGTGGTATTCTAAATCTTCTAATTTTATACTAAAGGGATATTCAGATGCAGATCTTGCAGGTTGCAAAATTGATAGAAAAAGTACATCTGGAACCTCTCAGCTCATGGGAAACATGCTTGTCTCATGGTATTCAAAGAAGCAAACTACAGTAGCACTCAGTACAGCTGAAGCAGAATACGTATCTCTTGGAAGTTGCTGCACTCAAATACTTTGGCTAAAACAGCAGCTCAAAGACTATGGTGTTGAAGAATCAACTGTGGAAATCCTATGTGACAACACAAGTGCCATAAATCTCACAAAGAATCCTGTACTTCACTCAAGAACAAAGCATATTGAGATCAAGCATCACTTCATACGTGATCATGTTCAAAACCGTGATGTTCACATTCAATACATTGATACAAAAAATCAACTTGCAGATATTTTTACTAAACCACTTGATAAACAGAGTTTTAATTTTATCAGAAATGAATTATCCATTATTAACCTTCCTTCTTAAGTATACCTAAGAACATGGTACGACAGGAGAAGCATCAGAAGGAGAGTCAGAAGGAGAGTCAGAATGAGCATCAGAAGGAGAGTAAGAAGGAGCGTCAGAAGGAATGTAAGAAGGAGAGTCAGAAGGAGAGTCAGAAGGAGCATCAGTAGAAGCGTCAGAAGGAGCATCAGAAGGGATGTCAAAAATTCAAAAGGCGCGTAAGGAAAAATTCACACTTTCTTTTAAAAAGGTCAGTTATCTCTAAAATCTATCTTTTAGGTAAGTTCCCCATATGAATAAATATCTCTTAATATCTGATTGAGCGTGAATATTTCTTTTTGAATTTATTTCTAAATCAAAATTCTCTTTTGTGTTTCCAAAAATAACCGCATCTTTTATAAAAACGCTGAACCGTCACCTCTGTTCTCTCACTTTCAAAATTCTCTCAAATCAAAACCCTAAAACCGAGTTGAAAATCTCTCGCTTTCGATTTCCTCCTCAAAGCAACACTCTTTCTCTCAAAGTTTCAAACTTTCTACGCATCAATGGCTCCAAAATCAGCCTCTGACTCGAAGAAGACGCCTCATACGAAGAGGAAGTTCTCCGCCTCAACTGTAAGCGACGCGGAACTCACAGAAACCCAAATCAACGAACAGCGAGAAGCACTCCGCCTGACAAAAGGTCTGTCTCTATCTGCTGTTGAAGGAAAAGAATCTATGGCTCATTCTATTAAGCCAATGTATGATAGAATCAAGGCCGCAAGAGATTTTGGCAACGAACTTAGAAAACTGCTGAAAACTCATCATTTTGATAGTGAGGGCGAACTTTTGGAGTTTCTTAGCCTGCCTGGAAAAATTGTTGAACCACTTGCTGTAGAAAAACCTACGTCTGTCTCTAGAAAAGGAAAGGAGAAAGTGGCAGAGACAAGTTCGAAACGTAGACGATCCCCAATTAGACCTGGCGGTACGAAGGCGAAGGTGGAAGATGATGATGACATTCTGTTCAATGAATTTGTGAAAAATATAGGCTTTAATTTGGATAAAAGCTTTCTTGATCCATTGTTCCAGAATCAGGCTCACAAAGAAAGGTTTAAAGCAATGGAACAGAGAGGTATTATACCTCAAAGGGTATTTGAGTTAAAGTACTTTGACAGCAATGGCATCTATCTGAGGAAGCATCTAGAAAAGATGAAGATAGATCAGTTTATAACTAGGAGAGGCTACACTTTTCCTGACTTGGTAGCTTACTTCTATACAAATCTTCAATTTGTCAACTTCAACTCTCTGGCTTTCACAGTCAAAAGAAAGCAATATTTTCTGACTGTTGATGAATTGGCTTCAATCATGGCAACTAGAAATGGAGATTTCAAACCCTTAGATGTCACTGCAAGTGAAGCTTTCTGCTTCCTGACTGGCAAATCAAGTTTCTCAAGGGAATCAAAGTCACATCTTGCATACACAGACTTTCCCTTGAAACATATCATGATGCACAAGGTGATCATCGAATGTCTCAGACCCAAGGCAGCATCAAAGACAGATATATCAAAATACGAGGCAAAGTTGCTATGGGGAATCTTGACAGGACAAAGGATTTCTTTTGCTCACACTGTACTATTGCATATGTACAGATCAGCTCTCAAGCCAAAGGGGCAACTTCCTTATGCGGCATTGATCTTCAAAATAATCAATCATTTCAAGATTGATGGCCTGGGTGCCTTTGTCGAGCAAGAAATTCCTCTAATGACTGCTGGAGAGACTATGGTAACAAAGATGGGATACAAGATGACTCCTGCTGGATGGAGAACAAAGAACAATGAACCAGTCATTGTGGACTTTGAGGAAGAGTCAAGGCAGAAATCACCAAAGAAGAGAAAAGTCATGGCTGTTAAAGGGCAACAAACAATCACTCCTGCTGATAAGGACGCAGACGCAAGTGAGGAAGAAACAGGGGAATATGATTCTGAAGCCACTCAATCTCCAGGTGAATCAGATGCAGCTGGTCAGTCCGAAAATCAGAGTGCTGAAGGAGTTGAGGAAGAAGGAGATGACACAGGAATACAACAACAAGAAAAAGTTGTGAATCCCTGTGATCTGACTGAGGAAGAATTCCTCACAATGTGGAATGAGGAGCAAGTTGCACGATTTGCAGATGACACAGAGTATGATACCCAAATCGTCAACTGTGATCATGAGGAATTGCTACCTCACGTTCTAGTAACACTGGCGTCAACAGAACAGGGGGAAGAACAAGATGACATTGAAGCTTACTCTGTCTCTTCCACCAGGGCTACAATTCCCAAAGATGCTGCAAGTCTAGCTTCAGCAATTGCCCGAGAAGATCAATTGTCCAGTGCACAGTCCATTCCCATGGATATTGATGAAGAAATAGTCTCCGTGCCAAGCTCAAAGGACAAAGGGAAAAGAGCTATAATTCAGGGGGAGAAAGAGCCCGTGCCTGTTACATCAGATGTATTTCTCACTGAAATCCAAGCCTCTCAGGCTTTCACCAAGGCACAAATTGAGGGGGAGACTCACGAACCTGCACCTTCACAACCACAAGTGGAACTTCAGGTGCTGTTGGAAAATCTCCAAAACACTCTTCTTCAGACAATGGCTGCCATGGAAACAAAATTTGATCAGCAACTGCAGGCTTTTGAACAGAAGACAGAAAGGAAGCTGCAAGGTTTGACTAGTCAGGTGACTAAGCTGGAAAAGTCCATTGAACTCTATGGGAAAATGTTTAGTGATGAGATAGCCAACCTGCCTACATATACACTGGTCAGAACGGACATAACAGCCTCAAACATGCACTCTTCTCAAGCTGTCAGAGATCATGCTCAAATGATGGGAAGAAGCTTTGCAGGACCTTCTCGAGAGGAAGCTGATACTGAGCCTGAAGATCATCCCTCCTCTTAAAAACTCCCATATTCTTTTTTCAAGCTATTTTTTTCTTCTTTCTGATGTTGACAAAAAGGGGGGGAAGTTGAAATTATTTTTATGCAGTCTCAATAGATTTTCTCTAATCATATCATATTTCAATTTAGAGGAAAGGAGGAGAAGACCTACCTACCGTTTTGCAGGACAATTTACTAAGAAGTTTAGTTTCGTGCAGGATTATTGCAGGATAATCTTACTCTGATCATGCTCTCCTATGAGCACACTTTCATTACAGAATCTCTAATGATGATTACCTGCAGGAGCAAATGTGATGCCTACTTACTTTTATTATATTATCACTGGTTAAATTTTTTCCTTTAAATTTGCAACTAGGAGAAGTTTTGTCACCATCATAAAGGGGGAGATTGTTGTGGAAATTCTCCTATATTTTGATTCTGACAAAACCTTCAAAAGATATTGTTAAATGAAATGTGATGCATGAAGAATGTGTAAGCAGCAGATTGAGTGACTCCAATTCTGTCGCGCTGACGAAGGGTCAGATGGAAGTGCTTCTGACGTAGGGTCAGATGGAAGTGCTTCTGACTAAGGGTCAGATGGAAGTGCTGTTGACGATCCAAACAGTGACGGATGGATCACATCAAATCTCCGTATTACCATTTCATGTCAACTGATCAATTTCCTCTTAGACGAATCTGAAGAAAGATCAGTTCCTGCATTTCACAAAACACGAAGACCAACGTATGGCAAGTTTCCGATCAAGGCAAGTGATATTCAATTATCTTGATATCCCACCCTGTCAATTAAGGGACTTTCTATAATGGGATATCATCTTCTAAGGAATATATCCTCGGGAATCAACTCAAACTTATCACACTTATGGAAGCTGGAGATTCAGTTGTATGGGCGACTGAATCAGAAGGGTTCAATGTCTTACCCAACGGTCTACATATCTTCTGAAGATACAGTCTCGTTCAATCAAGATTGATGACGTCCAATCAAGGATTGAAGAGCGATCCCATGGCTGGAATCCAACAGCTAGTTCGGAAGCAGGGGAGTATAAAAGAAGAATAATGTTCGACTAGAGCGTAAGAGGGCGAACAACAATCCAAAGTGCAAGAATAATTTGAGTTTCATCTGAGAGAGTATTCTGTGTACTCAAAATCCTTCACTGTGAAAATCTGTGTGAGAAGGAAACAAAACACTTAAGTGATTGTAATCTTCTTGATTCTTCATAGTGAAATCCAGCCAATCGGATGTCATCGTGGAAGAGTGGACGTAGGCTTGATCCAAGCTGAACCACTATAAACATCGTGTGCAATATCCTCTTCTCTAAACTCTTACTCTTGTGTTTAGATTTTCTGCACACTGTTATACTGCTTTTGTTCCTAATCGTAAGAAATTTATAATTGTGTTCAGAATCTCCTATTCACCCCCCTCTAGGAGATATTGCTAGCTACATCACTCGCCGCCGCGCGTGGTGGCTGAAAAGCCGCCTGAACCGCTCCCATGTCTCGGCCGCGCGAAGACCCTGTTTCGCGGCTGGTTCTGTTCGGTCGTCGTTCTGCCGCTCCCGGCCGCCGTCCGCCGCCTCTGGCCGGTTCCGTAGGTTGCCCTCGACCCCTAGGTAAGATCCCCGGCCTTGGCCGGCCTCGTCCTGGCCCGTGGGGCCGTGAATCGCCGGAAAACAGCCCGGTTCCCCTGTATAACCCTGCTGCCCGGTTCTGTTTTAGGCCGCCGCCGCTCGCCGGAGCTTCACCGTCGCCGGCCACCTGTCCCATTGACCTCGCGAGACTTCCCTGAGGCATTCCCGAGATTTAAGGTTTTTGGGCCGCCGCCGCCGTCGCCATCGCCGTTCGTCGTCGTCGGCCGTTGAGACCGCCCGAGCTTAATTTGATAGTGAGTTGACTCTAATCCTTGGTTAGGGCGCTAATTGCGCCTAGGATTAGTCATTTAGTCAATTATGGTATTTAGGTACACGATCGGGGCCGATCTAAATAGAAATTGTAATTAGGATAAATGGCCGATAGATTTGGTTAGCCGGACTGATTAAATTGTCTGTGGCTAGTTGTTGTTAGAGAATTATTGATTGATTGATTGTGCAATGGATTGTCGCTGTTTGATCGCGAGCGAGCGATAGGCTAGAGACGAGCGAGCGATCGACGACGTTTAAGTCGGATTGACTAATAAATAATTATTGTATGAATTCGAGCCTTTATGTGGCCTAATCGGACTGATTGTTCGTGTTTGTGTTGATTGCCTCGTTGGATGGTTTGATTGATTGGCTGGAATGACTGTTTGGCGTCAATCATTGATTGGGGGTTAATCGTCTGTGATTGTTGTGACTAGTGGTTAGTCTGCATTTGTATATGACCGTGTGCGAAGTCAAAATAAATATTTTGGCACGAAATGGCCTTTGGCTGAGACTTTTACATGCCTGTGTGAGCATCCGGCCTTAACCAAAGATAATGAAAATGGTTGATTGCTGGATGTATTATGTATGGTCATACGAGGGAAAAACAATGAGGTTCCTGGCAAGTTCGTGTTCTATGATTTGTAAGGAACTATACGACTTGCCAGAAGCACGATAATTCATGCCCCGTGCCAGACGTACGGTTTTAAGGGATTATCGGATGCCGGTCGCAACTGGTGTTGGACCGACGTCCCGTTTAGGGATGCCTACTTGCTGGTGTTGTGATGGGTACACTGGATACACCGCTTGTAGTAGCCGTTGCCGAGAGTAAAGGAACGTAGACCGGTACTGCTGGTGAGACGCTGGATCGCACTGAGGTGTTGGATCGCGTTATTGGGAGAGTCGTATCAAGCCCTCTTTCGCGTAGATCCTCTCTGGTGCCGTGGGCACGATAACCGTTAATAAAAAGGATTGAATACAATGTAACTTTGTGCATGGGTTAGTGTGAGCGCATCCCGACTACGAAATTTGGAATGAGACCAATGGAGTAGGAAGACGGACGTTCATACTCGCTTGTGTTCGAGTTATTATTGTATTGTGTGCATTGTCCTGGGGAATGTCTTGTGCATATTTGTGAATGTGATGCTGGGATTGAGTGATTGATTGACATTGACTGCTGAGTCATGTCGAGCATTGCATTATGTGTGGCTGAGGTTGGTAAGTGTGCATGTGGATGTTTTTGATGTTATGATTTACTTAGGTGTTATTCATGTCTATGCAAACCTTCGGTTAGGATCCCCTGGGCGAATCAGTTTCCTAACCGAGCTTAGGCTTGATTCACTGAGATTCATTCTCATCCCGTCGTGGGATAACAATTTCAGGTCCATTCGGATGGAGCTTCGTGGATGCCAAGGATTGGCTATTGGAGTTATCTGTTGAAGTAATTGGGGAGTTGACCTTACTTGACTGAGTGACCTTTTGAGGTCTAGTGAGCCGCCCTGAAGTAAGGGGTTATTTGAGTTAGCTATAGCCCAGTACGGTTAAGCTCCATTTGTTTATTTTGGTTAAATTGTACAGATTTGTTTTTGAATGATTGTTGTGACTACCCACTTTTCTATCCCTGTTTGATGTTGTTGTCAGGGAGTCAAAACGTTTCCGCATGCGTAAGTTAAGTGATAGGTTGATAGCGTGCCTGGGAAGCTATCTCTATGACCTCGTGGCGATTTGGCAAGGGATGTCGCGGGCTCAAGAGTCGGGGCATGACACAATGTCCCTATCGGGAGCCGCCACTGCTATTGTCGACTGGTCCTGCAGATTCCTCGCCAGGAATCCTTTTTCCAAGTCGAATAGGAAATCCCGATTAAGAAGCACCATGTTCGTTGTCGATTCTGGTGGCGATGAACCTTTTAGACTCTGCCTCTGAACCGAAATCAGGGCATCCACGAACCACTGTTGTGCCGATATCTCAAGCATAATGCCAAAATGTCTTGCTCCTAATCCAAGTTAAGACGTCCTCAAAGAGCAAAACATCATTAGTCTTTAAGACTACATCTGAACTGAAATTGGGACTATGAAGAGCCTCAACCTCACTAGCTTAGCCGAAGCACGACATAGCCGATTGTACTCCAATCAGGCAGGGGTGTGCAACTGGACCGAGTTGATCCGGAACC
Source organism: Rhodomyrtus psidioides (assembly GCA_021437785.1). NCBI lineage: Eukaryota > Viridiplantae > Streptophyta > Magnoliopsida > Myrtales > Myrtaceae > Rhodomyrtus > Rhodomyrtus psidioides. Next base: position 10,067,754 of record JAILYB010000003.1, on the reverse strand, counting down.
CGAATCGGCCCACCCGAAAAATAGGGTCGGGAACTGGTTCCCGCTCAAACCGGTCCGGATACCAGTTCTAAATTTTGAGAACATGTTTAAATCGGTTCGATTTCCGGGTCTAGGTGTAGGCCCATTCGGACCGATTTTTAGAACCGATTTTTAGTTGCTATAAAAAAAAAAAGAAATCCTAGATTCCGACTCCCTAGTGCGTCGCTACATTTGTTGCTCATGCTCATTGCTCACGGCCCTCAGCTCCTCACCTCTTCTCATTTAATTTTTGTTTGATGGATTGTTCCTTTCAGTGGATTGTAATTTTTGTTGCTCATTTTATCAATACTCATATTATTTTCATAAAAAAAAAAGGAAAATAGGTTTTCGGCTAGACCTTGGAATCGAACCGAAAAATAGGGTTGGTTCCAAAACAGATTCTAAGACAAACAAGGTCGATTCTCGATTTCAAAAATTGGGAACCGGTTATAACAAGGTCGGTTTCAGGGTCTGAACCGGCCCACCCTGCCCATGCTCACCCCTAATGTCAGGTGGTCCAAATCTTCGTTGTTGGTGATGGAGATTAGCCCGTTCGTACTTGACTTGGAGGCGGCAGGGCCACAGAGCGACGAGAGCTTGAACATGAAGGAGAACTTGACGCAGCGCTTAGCGATGAGGATCTTGGTCTCGTCACCCACGTAGGCGAGTTGGTTGTCGTGGGGAGGCAGTTGGATCTTGTCGCCATAGCTGCAGATGAGGGAGAGATGGCGTCTCTCTCTAGGATTTCTAGGTCAGCTTAAACCCATTAAGAGCCTATTTATTAAAACTTGAACTAAATGATATATGATCTAAATCATTGATTATGTTTAGCCCATTTTGACACCTCTAATAACAACGTTTAGCCCTCACAATTCCTCGCGAATTAGTCTCTCGATCTCGTAAAAAGAATTCATAGATACTACGGCAAGATTCATTGACTTGAACACTAAAAAGCTCATATTGAATACATTCATGAAGAAGACCCACTTCTTATATAGACCAGAATTTGATCCACAATAGGAAAACCCCTACCGAGAAAATCACTCAAACTTGGAAACCTACTTGCAGGGAGTTATCATTACGTGGTGACACTCGAGATCTATTCTCAACACGATACGATGTATCTTTCCTATAATTCCATCATGTTGAAGTTTCTTTCATCAATTTTTTCTAGAAAAGCTTAGGTTCCTCAAGGATTAACATCTACAACTCCCCAGTGTAATAGATGGTTAGTTGAAGTTTGTGGCCAAGTTAAAAACCTGAAGGATATCTCCAGCAAATGCAGAGATAAATTGTGATGCCGAAACGCGATAGAAAGCAAGGCTAAACGGAAGAATCGAAACGATAAACGAGGAACAATCACTGTTCACTCAAAACGATATCAAATCGTAATATTCTCAATATTCAATAATCTGCTCACAAAACCCTAAAGACAACCTTATATAGGTGTCAACCCTAATGACAAAAGATAACACAAAAATTACAAAAATATCATTAAATTATAAAATTACCTAAAATAGAAAAATGCCCAGAAATCCATCTAAACGACCCCGAATTGCCAAAATCCAATGCCAACGGCACCGAGTATTAATCAGACGACCGTTTCGCTTCAATCGACCAAATTTGAGCCCAATCTGATGTCGTTGACTGATTCTGTCTGCCGATCCTAGGTGCATTGATTCTGTCTACTGGTCCTAGGTGCATCATCCTCCCCTGCTAGAAAAAGATTCGCCCTCGAATTTGCTTCGTCGTCATTAATAAAAACATCTTTTGAAAGACTCTTTTCATGCGCCTATACTTCATGTTTTGCTTGTTCTCTCGGACTTCGCCTTCCTTAAGAACCTCTTGATATGCCACAGTAAGATGAGATTTCTGTATCTCGAATAAAAAGACATCCTCACACCATTCTCTTAAAACATACACAACATAGCATGCAACATTAAGAGAATTGGTTGCTTTGAGAAGGATACTGACATCTATCAATGCAGTCAATCCTTCAGCTTCTTGGCACCTGACTAGCAAGCAATCTGAAAACTTGTGTATTATAGGTGCACCAACTAACTTAAGAAACTTAGACCTGAAATCTTCTGGACAAGACATAAGATCAACTCCCCAAACCTTCTTTGTCGAATTTCTCTCATCATCAACATCAGCTTTCAACTTGTCCAGTGTGTCACTGAATTCAACTTCTGCCCATAACTCAAGCCAATCGGGTCGATCACAGTAGACAGACAAAGAGGAAAGCTTCTGCAATTTGCTTTCATCCATAAGAGAGAATGAGATCCCAAAATTAACTGTGAGGTATTTTAATTGGTTATCGAAAGAAATCATCAAATAGCCAACACATCTAATATTCTCCAAGAAAACTAGTTTCGTCTCATCCTTATACAAACCAACATGGCCACGAGTATTAAATGCTGGACGAAGCTCTTCGGCCTCGGTCCCATAAATTTCTCCAGTATTTTTAAAGAAATTTGGTCAAACACCTGACAAAAGTAACCTGATTGTTGTGCTGATCGGACGCCAATTCCATCAATTGCTCTGGGTCGACGGTCTCATCGACCTCCTTCGCGCCTCCATCGCCTACCTCGCCGCCCTTCACCGACACGAAAGCTTCTACCATCGCTACTGGGTCCGCATCTTCTGGTTCTCTATCGGATTCATCGTAGACTGGAAGTCTATCTTCATCATAGTCTGAATCTTTATCAAAAATTGGATCTTCGTCAAATTATGGATCTTCGTCAAAGATTGGATTTTTATAACAAGTCGGATCCGCATCCACTTGTTCTCCGTCAGATTCATCGTAGACTGGATTTTCATAGACCGAATCCACGAACGCGGCGAACGAGTAATTTTGATCAAGAATCGGATCTTGCTCAAAAATCGGATTTTTGTCAAAGATTGGATCTTGAAGCTCGGAAATCTCGATCTTCATCCCGAAATTAAGAAAAGTGGACTGACTTCCAAGTCATACTCCTCGATTCCGTCCCTGGTTCAAATCCTCGAAAGGATTGTCGTCCTCTTCTTCAACATCGGATGAGTCCGCAGATTTCGCTCCTTCTTCGGATTGCGCATCTAGCCCTGCCTCCGCAAGACGTCGCTGCAAATCCTGCTTTCGTCTTCTCAGCTCTTCAACTTCTATGTCTCACGGGTCTCTCGGACGCGGCTGTTCATCTGCATCAGGAACGACTCCACGCTCCCGGCCTCCACGAGCACGCTGTCTTCGACCACATCGATTCCGTTCAGCCATTGATTTCAAGTAACATGTGCTCTGATACCAAATGATGCCGAAGCGCGATAGAAAGCAAGGCTAAACGGAAGAATCGAAACGATAAACGAGGAACAATCACTGTTCACTCAAAACGATATCAAATCGTAATATTATCAATATTCAATAATCTGCTCACAAAACCCTAAAGACAACCTTATATAGGTGTCAACCCTAATGACAAAAGATAACGCAAAAATTACAAAAATATCATTAAATTATAAAATTACCTTAAAATAGAAAAATGCCCGGAAATCCATCTAAACGACCCCGAATTGCCAAAATCCAATGCCAACGGCACCGAGTATTGATCAGATGACCGTTTCGCTTCAATCGACCGAATTTGAGCCCAACCTGATGTCGTTGACTGATTTTGTCTGCCGATCCTAGGTGCATTGATTCTGTCTACTGGTCCTAGGTGCATCAAATTGTATGCATGAATAGGCATGGCTGTTCGGTCAAGTATACAACAGAGACCAACCATAAAAAACTTCAACCCATAAGCTTGTAATCCTTTCTCAATTGTCCTTTTCGCCCACTGCTGTGTTGTCCCACAAGCACTCATACACATTTTCACATCAAAATCAATATCAAGTACTCCCACCAATATCTAACACCATAAAGAGCGAACACAAACTAAAAACCAAGGTTGTGCTTGTACACGCAATAGCTACAAATCATAGAACTGAATCATTCCGATACAGAACCCATATAAACAGTGAACTTACACTGTGTTCGGAAGCAATGCAGAAGGAGATGAATGGGAAGACTTCTTGGAAGAGCCGGTAAATGCAGACAGTTCGGTACCGTAAGTGCTCCGGGGTTCACTGCTTGTGAAGCTGGTGGACGGAATATGTGACAATTCGGGCATCGAAGATGGTGGCACGATGTATGTCGGGATGGGCAACTTTGGTGGGAGAATGGGTGGCGAAGCATCGAAGCTCAAAACGGTTATCGCTTTGCTTATGGGGGGCCGCTCCTTAGGGTCCGGATGAGCGCACCAAAGGCCTACGATCATCAAGCACTCCATTTGTCTCGCATCGAAATTTTCTCCTAACTTCGGATCTGCCGCATCGAATAGCTTCCCAATTCCATAGAGCTCCCAGACCCACTCCACGAGTTGGACTTGGCCTTGTGATGATCTGGGATCGATAGCTCTTCTTCCACACGCTATTTCTAAGAGGACGACTCCAAAGCTGTAGACATCAGATTCCTTGCTTGCCTGGCCTGTATAGATACATTCAGGGGCCAAATATCCCGTGGTCCCCGCCATTAGGGTTGTTTGTGATCCTTTGGCATGGTCGACTATCCGAGCCAATCCAAAATCGCCCAATTTGGCCTCGAATTGTGCATCAAGCAGGATATTGCTAGACTTTATATCCCTGTGCACGACGCATTGTTTCAAATCCTCGTGCAAGTATTTCATCCCTAAGGCGATGCCTTGAGCGATATTGTACCTCTTTTCCCATGTCAGCGGCGGTTTGTCTTTGAACAAATGAGAGTCTAAGCTACCGTTAGACATGAATTCGTACACGAGTAGGAAATTATTTCTCTCATGACACCAGCCGACGAGCTCCACTAAATTTTTATGCCTGAGATGTCTAATCGTCTTCACTTCAGTGGCGTACTCCTTTACGCCTTGTTTGGAATCTGGAGTCATCTTCTTGATGGCGACATGGGAATTTGCATCAGCGAGGTGGCCTTCATAGACTCCTCCAAAACCCCCTTTCCCGAGCAACCGAGTATTGGCGAAGTTGTTAGTCGCGACAGCCAAGACCTGGTAGGAGTACTTCTTGGGTCCCCTCGACTGTTCAAATCCTTCATCAATCCCAGGAACATCTTCTTCTCGACTTTCATCATTTTTATTTCTTTTTAGCTTATAACCATACCAGCCAAATCCTGCAACAAGGATAAGAAACGCCAAAGAGCTTAAGCCTAAGATAGCCCCCCTCACCCAGGACTTACTCTTTTTAGTCACATTGTCAAGGATTCGTAGACTAGAGTTGAATTCCCACGAGAAAATACTATGAGCCTCAAATATATCCCCCGTTGTTGCCGAGAAACCGAAAACCACCCATTCCGGCAAGTACCCTGTCAGGTTGACTGGCTGATAGTAAAGGCTGGTAGAATTATCACCACCATCTCCAAAAAGAACACTCAAGCTCATTGCACTAGAATCATATGTGACCTGAGCATGGATTCTTTTACCGTGCAATATGCTGTCCTCCATCCATAAGACGCAAGTGTTCTTGACAGAAACCAGGCTGTTTACGTCGATACCAACATGATCACATGGCGGATCCCACGCATTCGTGGAAGAGTCATAGAAAGCGTCAAACTCTACTGCAACAAATGCAGTACTAGAGTTGCTAGAATTTTGATTCGAACTTGTGAGGCCTAGCGAGCTTCCTTCGAAGTGTTCAGGGACCTGCGATCCACTGGGAGCGAGAAAGAAAGCCAATCCATCAGCATGGGAGGGGTTCATACTGGAATTGATAGAGAAACTAAATTGGCTGACAAAATTTGCCACATTCCCTGTTGAACTATCCCACAGGTGCATGGGTTTATTATATATTGCTCGGCCAACCGCGCTTGTGGTTCCTGGCACAACTAGAGTGAGTTGGATGCTGGAGTTCTGTGCGGAGGCACTGCCCTGAACGGTTATATTCGGATGGTTCTGTTGAAAGGACGGGAAATTGAAAGAAATGTTGTCGAAGGATTCGGGATTTGCGGATAGAATGCTTAATGAAAGGATAAAGACTGTTCGTGCTAGAGCCTCTATCATCCGACGCATTCTCACTGAGTTATGAGCTATCATTGTTCCAAAGATTCAGAAGCTCGTCTGGTTCTTTCACTAGCTTCTATTCATTGCAAAGAGCACCTGCAGCTGCCAAAGTCTAAAATTTGAGTCATTCATGAACAATTACATAGAAATGCAAAAGATAAATGCACCATCTCTGTGATGGAAGCGGTAGTAGAAAGAAAATGTTTTAAGATGGTCTACAGACATTTCTGAAATCATTCCACGCCCTGAAAAGGAATTGGTAGAAGTATAAATGGATGTGGTAATATTTTATCACTGTTTTCCTCCATAACATTCATCTACCTAACATAGCAGCTGATAGGAAATTTGACAGTGAGTGGAGGTGATGGAAGTCCTTGGTGTTTAGGAGACGCATTTGGAAACAATGAAGAGTATGATCATCATTGACAAATCTAGGAAAATTCCGGCGGCCAAGATGTACATCAATCGTACAATATTCCATCGCAAAGCTTTATGGTTTTTGTTTCTAGAAGTATCAGATCAAGCGACTCTGACTCAATTACATGAGTTCTGCCAATCATGTAGTGCGGTAGCTGTGATCCCATATAAGCCAAGTTATTCTATTGAATTGATAGCCAGGTGATTGAAAATGGACATGGCGCAACAACTGAAGAACAGATGTGGCTTAGACCTCAAGAAATCAAAGTTTTGTACTAGCCCTGGTTGATCTTAATCAAAAAGTCAACTCATCGAACAACCTGCAAAAACTTGGCGTCAGTTAGCTTAACGCCAACACGTCCCTCACTCAAATCAAACTGTAAGTCCCTCTCTGTATTGCCTTTGCTTCAACCTGTGGGGCCTTTTTGAAATTTACAGATGCACATCAGGTTCTTTCTAGACCGCAGTTCCTCCACCACATCACGTGAACGGCGACCTTAGCAACTATACGATTTCTTTAGCCATGCGACGGTAGCCTCAAACAGTCGCAACAGACATTGGTTTAATTGAAACGTCCTTGGGAAGGATGATTATGGGGACTTGGTGATGGACTCAAACTAAGCTTAGACCAGCTAAATCAGAGACCACACAAATATTTTAGATAGACCTCCTAAAAATGTAAAAAGCATAATACATTGCGATATATTTTAGATAGCGTTGCACAATGTATCTCAAATACTGATTGACATCAACATAGAGTGCTTGTTTGGTACACCTCAGTCGCCGTTTGTTACATAACTGACATGTGATAAACCGGGGCATCGACTTGATCTTTAATAGATATAGATAAGGTCTACAAGGCCTCTACTCCCAACACAATACCCTGTCACGTAAGCATTCGCTGGTAAGTAACCGTATGGTCTACAGACCATGTGAACTTATCAGAGGTCCAGATGTCCCTGATCTGCACCTTCTTAGCTGGAGATTGTGCTATCTAAGATCAGATTTGGCGACATATGAGCATGTCTTCCTCAAGGTAGTGTTTGTAAATATCTTATCCTTCGTTTTATGCAACTTCCCTTTCAGACAAATGCAGCAAAATAACCAAATTCTTGCTTAGTGCTACCCCCACAGCAAAAGAAGAAATAGACATGTCTATAGTAAGTCAACTAGAATTCTCCTTAGTTAGGATGAAGAACACTATTTTTGAACATCATCTTAAACCACTTTTCAACATCTCTAGGTTAGAGTCGTCATACGAAGCCGCTCCCCACTTTGATGGACACGTCAAGGAGGAACTTACCAGCTTGTCTCATAGGATCTATTGAAACTATATGTCTCAAAATCCTCCCATCTTTCTTTGCTTCAATAGTTTCGATTAACTCTGACTTATGCTTCCTCAACAGGTGAACATTTAATCCTTTCTGCCGAAAATTTCAAGCAATATATTCCTCTTATATTTTCACTTGTTAATACGGAGAACTCCACAGGTCCAGAATCCCATCTTCCGAGATTTAAACCTGTCCCTGACCCTCTCCGCCTGTTCTAGCGCCGCCATAAAAGCGGTGTAACACCAAGACGAACCGCACAAATGCACAGCAGCAACTGTTAATGGCTACCAGTTCATGCCAAAGACAAATGCTGAACTGTTAATGGCTACTTGTTAACACTTCAATTCTACAGAAGGATTCAAATATTGTTCAAAACCAAGCACATAGGTTGATGAATCTACTTGAGATATGCATTATTTCGCAGAATATCCTTCTGCAAACCAACAAAAGCAGCATAGACGTTAGGCACTCGTGCAAAGAGAGAGAGAAAGAGAGAGAACCTGGATCTTGGAATGAAAGTTGAGGTACAGCCAGCCACAAAGCCAGTCATCAGAAGAAGAAACAAGAGAGGAATGAAGGTCCGACAGAGAAGAGAACGTCTGTGTTTTCTGAATTATATTGGATAAAACGATAAATACAAGCGTGAAAAAGAACAGCCTGCCTCTAAGTCTTGGTCGTGCTTTTGGGCTAGCTAGCAACTACCATTCACTCCGGCACCAGCGCATGCATTTGCATGCTCCTTTACTGCCTACCCCTACGCTTACACACCCACACGACGCGACACGACACAACCTGTAGGCATGTAATTTTTCAAAAATTAAAAAATTTCGACATGTTGGGACACGTTATATATTAAATATATATTTGCTTTTGAGTTAAGATGGGTTTAACTGGATATGTTAACAGGCTCGGACATGAGCTTCCTCTTGGATATCTCCAAGAAAGAAGGTATCAGACTTCTGCTGCGCACTCCCATCAAATGGTATCAGAGCCGATGATTGATGTCCCCCATGCGGTTACTGAGCGGGCCCAAAGGTAGACTTCATGGTTATGAAGTTGGACTATTCAACTTGAGATAAGTTGATGCAGAAGGATACCTGAATTAAGGGAGACCAAACCTAACATTGGATCTCACAGGTGATGGGGACATTGTTAGGATGTGTACGTGTGAGTTGTGTTAGAAGAGTCCCACGTTGGAGAATTAATGTGGTGTTAAGCACTTAATATATCCAAGTTGGCTCATAACTCATTAGCTTAAGCTTTTGAGTTAAGATGGATTTGACTAGATATGTTAACGGGCTCGGACATGGGCTTCCTCTTGGATATCTCCCCAAAAGAAGGTATCAGACTTCTGCTGCGCACTCCCATCAATATATGCATGATAAAAGTCGTGCCCGTACCGCACTGGGGCTCACGGGCTCGCGGACTCCGCCGCTACTGCTACCCAGCTACGGGAGTCCACACATGCGGTCGGGGGTCGGCTTTGATACCAAATGTAACGGCCTGGGCCCACCGCGCCCCGCTGCGCCACTACTTGCAAGATATTGTTCGCTTTGGGCTTTGCAAGCCGTACAATTTTGTTTTCCGAGCACTCAGCCCGAAAACGCGTCTTGCAAGTTCAATGGAGGCCCAAGACTTATAAGCTTATCCAAGACCTCCCCACTAGGCAATGTGGGACCAAGGGGAGGGATGTCACATCTTCAGCCCTCCCCCAAAATTCTTCATCCACCAAGACCAAAACCAAGACCCATGGGTCCTCAACCATGGTTGGGTTAACTCTACCTGCTAACTCTATTTGAGAACTAGGGTTTGAAAAGGATTGACCTTTCTTCCCGGCTCCCCTCATCCTTAAACACGCGACCTCTCCTCCCAAATGGGCATGGATCCCATGTGCAGGGTGATCCCCACCCTTCATTGGGGGGATCCGGATCGCAAATATCTTTCTTTCTCTGTCCGATGCCGTCCCACCCCCCCACCCCCGACAATGTCGTCCCCTCAACACCTCGTCTTCTTGCTACTCAAGCTTTTCAGCGCAGGTTCTCCCCAGCCGAGTGCCGAATTTCCTGCCCCTAAGAGCCACAACTCCATCCTCATCACTGGCGGCTTTCCCTCTAACTCTAACCTCGACAGCTCCCTCTCCTCAAGCCCGACCTCTTCCCCTCCAACACCCTCGCAAGGTCTTGTGACGCCTTTGAAATTCAACTCTTGTAATGTACCTGAATTCAATAAAATAGATTAATATTGAATTTCAATCTTTAAAATATTTTGGATCGTAAGTATTGAAGAAACGAAAATTGAACGATTTCTGAAGCGTCGGTCAAAATAGATTAGGCTTCGAAAACCTTAGTCGCCTGGATCCTTGATTACTGGGTCTCGCCTTGAGCTCTACGAGTGGCCAGCAATTCTTATTTAAATTGATTTTTGCAATTCTTTGTCTGAATTCTGTTTCCCAAATTACCCGGACACTGTGAGTCCAGCACCGAGCTTTGTTGACTGCGTGTCAAACGCTCGGACAGGCGTTGACCCCGTGTATCCTTGAAGAAAGAAATCAACACTGGAACTCGTCAATCGTCGCACATCTCAAGCATGGGGTCTAGGGCTTCAGAAGGTCCAACCCATTTCGACATCTCTAATTGTCTGATGAAGAAATCGTTGGTAATGCTCCCCCCATGAACGAGGATGTTGTTGATGCAAAAATACTTGAAATATATTGTGGATTACTTTCGGATGAAAGCTGCTAATGAGCAAACAATTCTTGAATTCCCGAGACTAAATGATTACAAGTCTGAGGCGGAACTTAATGTTGTTTTCTCCAACCCGCTTAGGCTTTTGCAGATCCTGAGGATGTTGATTCGGAGAACAAAATGAAGCATGCATCTTCTCGTGAAGGAAAGGAAAAGATGGGACAATCATCTGAACTTGTTTCTACTCCTGTTGAACAAACCCTTGTTTCTGAAAAGGTCGCTGATTCTCATCCAGAAAGGAAGAGAGACAATGTTGACACCTAAATTTTGACTTTTAGGAAATTCATTCAAGCACAAAAATGAGAATTAGTTTTAGTTCTCAAAAAAAAATTATTATTAGGTTTCTTGCATAGAATATTTAATTTTCTTATTCATGCATTACGTTTGCATCAATTTGGACCAATGATGGGATTTGCGCTTGAATTCACAAAGCGACTGGATTAGAACCCAGCAGAGAAAATTCGGACTATCTTCGGTAGAGAAATTGTGGCTGAAATTCTCATAAGAAAAGAAAAGTCTTGGGTTTTAATTAATTAGGTTTGGTCCATTATAAATAAAAGGCTTTGAGCTTAATTGGTATTAGCCCATAAAGATTAAGCCTTTCAAGGAAAACCTAATTAAACCTAGTTACCACTATATAAAGATTCTTGAAGCTTTGTGCAAAAGGAGAGAGGGGGGGGGGGGGGGGGGGGCACTCAATGTTACACATACGGCCATAAAGGAAAAGGCAGAGTAGGAGTGATGGAAAGAAAAGAAATCTTGAGTGGCGGTCTTGATTCTTGGTCCAGCACATGGTAAAGATCGTGAGATTTGAAGAGGCCATCATGCAGAGGGAGCGCACATCCACGATTCGCTAGAGGATAGAAAACAACAAAGGGGGTGCTCATGTTCTCAAATTGAGATGCTTTGTCTTCTTCTTTGCTTTGTTTTGACTGCCGCTTATTTGCAGGCGGAGAGATTCTGAAATGGAGGCCAATTCATCGTCAAATACGGCAGATTTTTAGAGGCCAATCAAAAAATATCACACACGGCACATAGAGCAAAGGCCACAATATTTCAATATACGGCAGCCATAAAGTGAGAAGAAAATCAGAATTTCGAGAGTTAAAAAGGTAGGGTTCGTGAGAGGTCCGGGATGAACGAACAAAAAAGAGATGCTTTTTTTCTTCATGTGGAATTCCACGTGCTCAGTACAGAATGCACCCATTGAGACTCAAGATACATGATCACAAAAGAAAGAGTCCAAAGGGGTTGTTCAATTTATGAGATTAATCGTTTTCCTTTGATATTTGCCTTTTGATCAACATTTACTGAGAGCGTTGATTCATCGTCAATAGTTGCTATTGCTTTATTTGTTGTTTTCCCCTCGCTCGTGTCCTTGTTATTACAGGTGAGGATCCCATGCCGCCAGGAGCATCCTGATCGATCTCCATGCCGGACCTCCCATTGCGAGCTCGCAAGCCCTACCGTCAAGCACCGCGAAACATCCATCCTGGAGCTCTCATGATGATGCGATGATGATCTGTTGCACTGTCTAGACAATTTAGACACCATGCTCCGCTTGATGGAGGAGAATAGCCGTGGTTTTAAAGGAGAGATTACATCTCCATTAGAATTCCATCCCCACATCCCACCATCATCTTTTATTATTTCTTTTCTCAGATTTCATGCACAATAGCAGGTGCAACGTCCACTTGAACACTTGGAGCTAAAGAAGAAGACAAAGTTCGGAGAGACTAAAATCGGTAGTGGACCGAAGCAAGTTACCAGTCATAAGTGAGAGTCCAACACTTGCTCAAAGCTGTGAGCATTAGTCATCTGAGCGCATCCCGCGCGCAGCCTAGGAGCTCACTATCCAGTCTATTTGCACCACAAATCAGCCTCAATTCTGTGGTAAATCATCCTTGTCTATCATTGTTATTTGAGGTTTAATATCGGTACCATTTGGTGTTAGAACCTCGGCAGCCTAGGAGCTCACTATCCAGTCAAGTTCGAAAGTCGCAATCTTGGGCAAGTTTGCAGCTTGCACACATGCTGGAATTTTGGCTTGGAAAAGGTAAAATTCCATCTTCGGATATCAAGGTTATCTTATTTTCCTAATTTGACTTGATTGAATTATTTGAGCATATCTGCGAGGTTCTGATTGCCTAATTCGGATTGTCGAAATTTGATGCGAGTTGTTCATATCTCACATATATTTTTCGAAACTAAGGTTATCTAAAAATTTTAAGCAAGTCCGGTGATATTGTGCATATTTGGCATATCTTGTGGATGACATTTGAGTAATTGGAATCGCGATGATATCATAAAATTCTGAGCATATCGGATAAGATCTTAACACAATTGGGAATTCCAAATATATCTTTAAAATCTGGAATAATTATCTTAAATTCATTTCAAATCTCAATAGATAATTTTCTAAGATTAAAAGATATGATCCTTCGCGGATAGGACCTTATGTCCTTTAAAATTTCGGCACATATCCCTAGTTTGGCCGAAGATCATTTAATTTTAATTCAAATATTTTTATAATCTTCCTTGAGTATAATGCATGCTCCCTTGTGCCTTGTCCCTTCGAATATGTGCATTGCGATGACTATCTGACTTCACCCCCGAGGTACGACGTCATCCGCACACCAATTTGTCTAACATATCCCATGACTTTGAGACCGAATTGACAAATTTTAAAATTCACTATCTGACCCGACACTCAAGGCACGACGTGAATAAAATTACGTTCTGACCCATCCCCAAGGTACGAAGCGAATTCATCGAAAAATTCAGAATTTAAGGTGTATTATGCTCAAGGTCTATTATATTTTTATTTGATTCATTTTTCATAAAAATCATAAAAATCACAAAAAAATCATCTTGTCATAGTCTTAATTGAAATTTCGGAAATCATGTCTCAAGGGTAACTTTTAATAAAAATTGGATTTTAATTAATCAATTTGTGTTAATAGTTGAGCCAATTCATTATAAAAACTAAAAATTCATGAAGAGTAATGACATCTCAGGTGCATTTCATATAGTTTGGTCATCATTCATTCTCATATGCCATGCACGCATTTTTTTCAAATCATTTCATAAGTCATGCGTATGTCTCATAATATTCATGCCATTATCATCCATTTTTGCGCCACTAGTATAGGTCATATTTTTACTTGTCATTCATGCATTGTTTTTTCCATTCCACGTCATATCATCTAAACCACGTGCATTTGCATTAAATTTAATTTTTTTCCACTAAAATTATTCATGCCATCATTTTAGTGAATAATCTTGCACGTCATTTAAGGTAGTCATAATTTTTGCATTTCATTCATAATTGCATGTCATTCATGCATTACCATGCCATGTCATCTAAGCTCATGCATCACCATATCGCATGTCATTTAGATTAGAATTTACATTCTTTCTTGCATTAAAATTAAATTTTTTGAAGAGTCATCATGCATGATCATCTTTTCTTACGTCATGTAGTTCACATCACATTGCATGTCATTTGGTTGCATTTTGCATAACATTCATTTAATCAAGAAAATCCTAAAAAAAATGAATTGCACCTTGATCTTAAAGTGAAATCAATGGAATTTGCCAATCAAGGAAATTTGTCACAAGAATGGTACCGAAAGGGTGTTAATTGAAAAAATTAACATAATCAAGTCCCCGAACCTAAATCTCTGGTTAGCAGAAAGTAAAGTATTCTCCCAATACTTTATTTCAATACTTTATTTACGTATCTAATCTACCTAAAAAAAAAGATTAGTGGCGGCTTCGAAATTAAAAATCCTATGATTAAAATCAAGTGGACATAAGTCACGAATTAGTGGAGCTTGGGAGAGCTCGCGCTAGGTTAGTTAATTCATTTAATTAATCTGGTAATCCATTAACCCGAAATTCAAACCAAATTTTAGGTTGCGACAGACGACAATGACGAGAAAATCTTCAAAGAGTTCATGAGAAAACATGGTGGTTTTACTGCTGTGGGAAGTTAACAAGGAAAGCTGTTCAGATCCAAACAACATTTGGAATATCACAACTTTTGGCTAGAGGGGCTGTGCATATCCGGACAACTGATTTTGCCATCTTCGATAAATTCGGTATTCCCATTCAGCATCTCTTTGCTAAATTGAAATTGAAAAGCTTTTGCACCACTTCTTCCCCTGTTTATCCAGCATTGACTGCATGTTTTATTCCAATCCTTCTTTCTTCACTCTAAACACTATTCAGTTCACTGTTTTTTTTTATAATGTCTATACTTTACATGTTAATCATCTCGCTGAAACTCGCGAAATTTTCCAATTGAATTTTAAAAAAATATTTACAAAATCAGGAAAATTTTAAAAGTATTTACAATATTGAGTCTCGCCGGTCGTGCCACTGCACGACGGTCGCGCAGTGGGCAGATTGTTGCGCGGTCGCGCAACAGTCTGGGTGTGACATCCCTCCCCTTAGTCCTACATTGCCTAGGGGGAGGTCTTGGATAGGCTTATAAACCTTGGGCCTCCATTGAACTTGCAAGACATCCCTCCCCTTAGTCCTAAAAGCAAAATCGTGAGGACTGTGTGTCCAAAGCGGACAATATCTTGCAAGTAGTGGCGCAGCGGAAGCGCGATGGGCCCAGATCGTTGAAGAGAATGTCCGTGTTTCCTGCATTATATTCGATGAAAACGTAGATTGCTTTGATAAATACAAGTGTGAAAGAGAATAGCTCGCCTCCAAGTCTTGGTCGTGCTTTTGGGAAATGATTGACCTGTGCAGGACCAAAGCGACATTCTCATGTGCCCATCTTTCCATCCTCCAATGCAAAACTAAAGAAGAACCCACCAATCAAACAAGCCTGATATGGAAAAAGTCTGAAGCATGGTCAGCAGCACATGAAGATCCACGAGGGGCATTGACGTACGTCTCACATTTTAAATTAACCTGCTTGTTTGGGACTTAAATAAAAATAAAAAGTTACTTTTTTTATGTCGTTATAGTTCGAAATATTGCTTCAGTTTCTATGAATTACGGAAAATTTTATAAATCAATATTTCAGCACACGAGCTTTAAGGAGATTCGGATTTATAAAAAGTCAACATGCGGGAGCTACAAGATTTAGAATAAGCGAAAGAGCAAGAATCCGTTAGAGCTCGTTATAGCGACGAGATGTTGGCAAAGAGAATGAAAATCAAATCTCGGGGAAAAATGATATCATAAGTGTCATAACTTTTGTGCTTACTTGAGTGTCATAACTTTTTTGTCGATTATTTGAGTGTTATATCTTATATACGGCATTCACTTGCGGCACCTGGTGGATTGCAAGTTATGGGACTCAAGAGAATGTCATTTTTAAGTTGTGGCACTCATGACCAAAAAAAAAAAAAAGTTACGATCCTCAGGTAAGTATCATACGAAAGTTATGACCATTGTGGTGTTCCTATCGTGCCCCGAAAGATATGTAGTGACAAAAATCTCATAATTCGTTTGAGTCAACGTCATTTGTAAGCCATAAATTTGTCCATATATACCCCACTACCTTGGGCAAGGATTCTCTACCATAAGCAGAGAAACATTAAAATGCCTTTTTGCTCTCTCCCAGCACGTTGCCTCGCTCGTTATAGCCGTTGTCGACGTCATCTATAACCACAACAGCCGTAGACGTATAGTTCCCTTCTTAGAAAGCAGTCGACCTCCGAGGTCATCATTCACCAACCTTCGACAGTAAGGTCGATGTCACGATCCTATAAGACCTTAGATTGAGTTTGAACATCTCCATCTGAACTCTCCTAATCTGGGGAGATCGCCCGCCAAAATGAATCGCAAGAAAAAAAAAATGAAATAAAAAGAACACGTCAGCGTCGGTCGTGCCACATAGGATGGCAGCATTCACGTCACGATTTTCGGCCAAAGTCGGCGGGATGGATTGAATACAAAAGATTTATAACTAAATTAATTGAATTGAAATGTTCAGAAATTTTTTGGTACCGTTTTTCAATATTTTTTGTGGCGAGCGCTCCATCACTCGACACCCTATACTGGCTTCGCCACCTTCTCAGTTCTCATTATTCTATTCAACCCGTACATTAGTTTTCTCCTTGCAAAAGCGTGGGTTCCAAGCGAAGCATTTGTATATAGCCAGACCTCAAAATATTCTGCATTTTTCTAAGTCCTCAAACTTGGTGACCAAGTACTTGACTGGATATATAGAAATGGCCTCCCAAACTCTCTCCTTCCATTTCTCTCTCTATCTCTTTGTCCATCTCTCTCGATGGCGCCCAAGACAAAGACGCAGCACTGTGACGCCCAGGATTTCGACACTCTTCCGATAATAGAATTTAGTCCATGAATTGCCCTTGAGTGGATAATTTACCAAAATGCCCTTGACATTTAAAGAAATCACCAAAATGCCCCCAGGGTTTGCTACACATCACATGTCATCATGACTTCACCCCACCTTGACATCATCAATGACATCATTCTCTATATGACATCATCCTCCATCATGACATCATCGATGACGTCATCAACCTAATGTCCCACATAGAATAGGAGTGGAACTACACCCCCTCATCTCTTCCTGTATATATATATATGTACCTCTCATCTCTCTCACACTCACTTATGCCGTGGCCCATAATGGCCAGGCCGTGGCCAGTCACGCACTGGCCATGGCCCAAATATCTGGCCGCGTGGCCGGGCCGTGCCTGGTCCATGGCCGGCCAAGTTGGCCTATGGCCGTGGCCTATATCCGGGACGTGGTCGGCCATGATGGCCGATGTCCTGGGCCATGTCCGGGCAATGTGCCCGCGTGTTCGGGCCGTGGCCGAGGACTTGGGGCCGTGTCCAAGAAGTTGGCCCGTGGAAAGGCTTTCAAGGATCGCCACGTCTAATTAACTGTGAGTTGACTTCTAATCCTTGTTTAGGTCATTGATTGCGTTTAGAATTAACCGCTTAGAACTCTAGGCGTTTAGGTAAATTGATTGGGGTCGGTTTATGTTAGTATTTTGGAATAGGCTAAATGGCCTCAATTGAAAAGATTAGCCTATTTCGATTGATCAATACTTGACTATTTGGTTCTGAAACGCCTTTGAATGGAGTGGTTGCCCTATAGTTTTATGGCATGCTATCGAAATGTCAATTCATGATAATTGTCTTATTGCCATAATTATGTGACCGTGAGATTGAATTGAGTTGGAAATCTATTGAATGGTCGATTTGTGATTATTGGCTTGTGGCTACCTGAGATGAATAGTAGCTAGTGTGGTATATGCATATCATGCCGCATGCCTCATGTGACACATTGGAAACGAAAATGGATGAAGGCCAAGTCTTAAAGCACGGATGCTTGATCATCTGGCTATAGGCAAAGATAAGAACGAAATGATTGCGAATGAATTGTATGGGCTTTTGATGAAATGATGATGTGACTCCAAACAAATTCGATGTGCTTGGAGGTGCCAATGGCACTGGGAACTATAATCGCACGACTTGTTAGATGCCTGACAATCTTGGTGTGGTGCGAAGCTGGCATGGAGCATGGAGAGACTGTCGAAAACCGATCGCAGCTTGTGACGGATCAGACCCCTTTTGGGAAACCTACATGTCGTGCTTGGAGTGCCATGAGCATGGGGTTAATATGCTTGGAGTGCCATAGTATGGGGTTATTGTGCTTGGAGTACCATGGGCATGGGGTCACCACTTGTAGAAGCCGTCACTGATAGGATATGGGACGATGTCTGTTTTATAGAAGACATTACCTTGAGTGCCATAGGTATGGGGTAGTGTAGACTTTATAAAATATCATGGATCATCATTTAACAAATTAATAGTAGGCAGTGTGACTCGTTCATGGGCAAGTGTGAGTATATCCTGACTACGAGGTTTGGTATGAGACGAACTGAGTAGGAAGACGGAAGCTCATATTCATTTATGTTCGAATTATCGTTGCATTGGGTGTTGTGATGCCTGGATGCATTGGGATGATTTGAGTGTCTGGACAGTTGATTTGTATTGACACGATTATATATTATATGCACTTTGCATTATGCACGACATCAATGGGTAAGTTGCATGTGGTTGAGATACATATTCTGTTATTACGATTGCCTAATAGGATATTCTGGACGAATCAACGCCCTAACCAAGGCTTAGTCGTTGACTCGCTGAAATGTACATCTCACCCCTTCGTGGGAACATTTGTCAGGTTCGAAGTGATGAAGTTCGTTGGCTTGGAGCCGTTGGTTCTCTTGGAGCACATTGACGTGACCTTGCCGCGCCTCGAAGTATGAGGCTGATTTTTCTATTACCCTGATTGAATTAAAACATGTCTGTAAATGAATTGATGTTTCAATTTGGTATGCACCTTGCTTTACTATCACTGTTTCTTTTATTGTCTGGGAGTAGTAAACGTTTCCGCATGTGTAGTAAAATTTGGGGTCGATGGCGAACCTGGGATGCTATCCTTTATGACCCTTGGGACGATTTGACCTGAATGCAGCGTACCCGAGGGTTTGGGGCGTGATATCCGATTTGGTATCAGAGCAAGGTCAGCATGATCCATTTGGTCATGGCCTGAAGTGATAAGGAGCGTTGGGAAAGTGGGATAGTTAGTAGGATTACGAGTTTATGCATGTGATTGTTGATTGTCATTCTAGCAATTTGAGTTTTCCTATCGTGCTTTACTCCGGGGTGAGCAAAACTCCATAAAATACCTGCCATAATGAGAAATCGTAATGACATTGTGGCTCAAGAGAGGTTGGTTTAAGAAGATTTGTTCAGAGAGATCCCGAGATAGATGAGACCCTATTGATGTTAGAAATTTCGGAAGCTACAATTAGCAATCAAGAAACGAATCAAGTTAATGTCGACGATGTTGCTCCGCATGGAAATATATAGATGGAGGCGGAAGCATGGGGCTATTGATGTTTGAGTTGGTGAAATAATTTCAAAAGTTGAGCCACTGATCTAGAGCGTACAACCTCATGGGTTAAGGAAACGGCATAGGCATTCGCCTTGTTGAGATGTACGGAAGTGGATAAAGCAACGCTGGCTGGTTACCAATTACAAGATGACGCTAGCACTTGGTGGGAAGTCATGGTGAGTTGCGAGAACAAAGGATGATTGAATTCTTGTAGTTTCGACAAGGCTAGATGACCATGAATTGGTGCGAGGTGAAGTCCGACGAGTTGCCTAAGTATAGGCTAAGAATGATTGGGAACCCTATGAGTAGGGCGAAAAGGTTTCGAGACCGGAGGTTAGGGGTCGACTGATTGAAAGGAGAATTGCATCTGGGTTGCGATTTGGTATCCCCTACTAGAAATAGCTGTTGAAATGGAAAAAAGGTCGATGATAAGATAAAGTTGTCCTGTTTTGCTCAATTGAAGGAACGCTACGAAAAGTTGGCAGGTGACCCTAAGAATAAATGCTAATCCGACTCTATAGGGGAAACATGGAACAACTCCATGTCCTTTCATAGGAGCTTATTTTGGATGTGATTAACCTGATTCCCAAGTGGAGAATTTTCCATTCTTAAAAATGAAAGCTTAAGCGTCCTCACTGTTAGAAGAATAACTGCAAGAGAATATTCCACAGGACAACTTGGGTTGACTACATTGGGGAAATGGAGTGATGGTCGTGGTAAAATACCCTGGCTATAGGTTAGCCATGGTTAGTCCAGATGAGAGGATTCTTTGTTGAACTTGACCTATGGATATAGGTTGTAATAAAGCGACTGATACTTTTGTGGATTATGCAGGCTTGAACTGGTGATATGTTTGGAGGGTTGTAGTTATCGACTTTTGTTAATGCATCTGAAAGGTGATATGCTTAAGATACACGAAGAAGCCAATGGAATCATGAAGTTTTAAGTTTGGGTTTGAGCAGACGAATGAGTTTAAGTTTAGGCACTCTTTTGGAGAATCAGTTGGACATTATGATTGTGATCATAGATTGTCAATGATCGGACATGAGGTTACAGATGAATCTTACGCAATTGATTTTTGAGATGTGATAGTCGTTTGTGGAATTATTTGATTGATAAGGATTGACCTGTAAATTAGTATTGTGTCATGACTAGTGAAGGCGATCGTTCATTGCATTTATTTATTGCATTAAAATGAAAATTTAGAAACGTGCATGCATGAGCATATCATTATTTTATCGGACTTGATAAATCGTCGCTTGGTATGGGACAAGCTGTATGGGATGCCCACAAATCGTAAGACATGGTACGGGACAAGTCGAACGGGGACCTTTTTAGTAGATGCCTCACTTGGGGAAAGTCCTGTAGCGACCTAGTCCGACGAGGGCGGGAAGTGTCGCCGGGGCAGAGAGGCCTGAGCAAGGAGTGGCTTTTGGCAGGCTTCTAGGATGGCGTTGGAAGCAAGAATGAACCAAGTTATGCATTGAAGGGGGGTCTAGGCGTTGCGCAAAGTCTAACCTTTGTTAAAAGATACATTGCATTAAAAAAATTGATTTTTAAAGTGAAAATATTTTCGAAATTGCATGGCATAACATTGTGTTTCGATGAGAGAAAAGATAAATGATGAGATACTATGGAAGTGGAAATGCTTGGGCTTCCTAGTGGGAAGTTGGTGAAAGTCTGATGTGATACTTTCGAGGTTGTTTTTAGAAAACATCCCATCTGTGTGAGGGATATGTGGTTTATATGTGCTTGTAGTGATTTATCTCGCAGAGGTCTAGACGGCATCGGACTTGTTTGAATTTATGCTTTGTGCGGAGACTGTAACCAGCAGAACCACGGTCAGGCATTTTGATCAAAGAATTGTGAAAACACACATGAAAGGTTCATGATGGCTAGTTATGAGTGAATGATATATTGTGGTTTGCCAGATGAATCTATGAGTTAGTAAGGTTGGTGATGACCTAGGATAAGGTCAAGATACGATATGTGCAATTAGGGAAGATGATTGATCAGAGTACGTCGCGAAAGCTTGATAAGACAAAAAGTTTAAGTTGGATAAGGACCACAAGAGTTTTGGATAAAAGTTGGACTATTCGCAAGCGACGACTGAATGTTGAGGAAGGCCACCGAGGTAATGGAAATCGTTTTGAATCGGATCAAGGCTTGACTTGCCAGCCAATCATATTGTGAATCGAGGTGACAACCTCGACTCAGGCATGTGCTGACTTGGGTCGATAGCGTTCAGTTACAAATCGGCCATAGGATCGCCCTACAGCATGCCAGGGAATGATCCATGGCATGATTTGTGAGCTAACGTAAATCGACAAACACGTTGACCATGGATCCACTGAGAGACGATTTGTGCTAGAACCCCGTACCAACAGCGCATTGGCCAATGACTGATCATCCTGGGTCGAGTGATGTGCCGTTGGGTAAATACGGGTCGAGACAAATCAATCCTGCATCAACTTGAGTTGGTCCAGAGAGGTGACCTCGGCAGTGTTCATCTGTACCATCGGTTTAGGAACGGGTGATTCCAACCCTAACCGAGATATTAAAGTGGCCATCGACTTATCAAGTAAAAGGCACTAAGATTGGAGAAATCCTGGAAGTTTCAATGGTTGATAAGTGTCGCGACCCATCCGGAAGCGGACGCGGCTAATGGATTACCGATCACGGGTCTTGGATCGGTGCGAGCCCTCCCAGGCCCATACCAAATCGCGGCGGGAGTATTTTTCAGGAGGATTCAACGATAAGAGTCGATCGCTTTCGACCTTAGTGTGGTCGTGGTGGCATGTGCAACTTGTGCATGCATTTGGAGTCGCCATCGGTCTTTCTTGGAGGGTAGACCGGAAACCTTACCGATCGATTGGGAGAGATCGATCAGTTCTACGGAACCAGAGATTTTGGGTTCGGGGACTTGGTTACGCTGGTGTCGTTACCAACGCCCTTTCGGTACCTAATGCGAGTGATTTTCCTAACTAGGATTTCATGCAGGCACAATTTTGGGTGAGGTAAGTCTGACTTTGCACATTAACCAGTTTAACATGCTCACGTAATCATAATAAATAAATAGATGTCAATCACATAAATATCTATCCTACGTGGTGATCATGGAATTATGATTTAATGGGTCTCGAGCCAATGAGACCACATATAATCATTTTAATATTTTAATAACGGAGAGCCGCTCTTCGCTTCTTCTTGGTTTCTTGAACTCTTCAAGAATTGGGCCCCAAAGAGCTCGCCGACTTAAAAGGCTCCTCCACGTAATCCTCGTAGCATTTACATCAACAATTGACTATGCTAAAAATAAAGATTACATGAAAAATAAAAGGAGTACGCAGCCTCCATTTAATAATTACAACCCCAAATATATAAATAATCATCATACATTCATATATACATCAATCACATTGATTATGGATTTTTCCATGATCACCACCCTTTCACGTAAGTAATAAATTCACAATTTAAAACTTAGGAAGGCACAATAAAAATTCTACGTTGAATCATATTCAGAATTTTTACGTAAAATAAGATAGCCATAAATTTTCGATTCAAAATTGATTTAGTCTCAATTTTTGCTACGTTGATTAATTTATCATATAAAATAATCAATCTCCATTAGCCATGTAAGACGAACAATTCGTTAATACATATTGGCCATAGTATTGCAAAAATTGCAAAAAATCAATTAAATGCACGAAAACACCTAAAGATTGGCTCTGATACCACTGTTGGGATCCACGTAACACGTAGCGGAAATAAATAACAACCCACACATGTATCTCCAGAGGCGTACTTCGTGCATTTCAATCGAAAAAAATCACAAAGTCTCAAAGGGAGTAAATAGATTACCTCTCGTAGCGTGCTTGAACGGAGGTGTCGGTTCGATGTTCTTCGATCTCAGCCTCCACAAGTGTTAGGCATCTAGTTCGGACGCACCACCAATTGACGAACGGGGAGACGACTAATAACTCCACAACAATTGTGCTAGCAATATGCGGAATCAATATTCCGAACTTAGTATATTTTGCTCGCTCAAGATTATGAGAATATAGAGAGTGTTTGTGTTCTTCTCTCTAAGCTCTCAAAAATTTGCACACTCTACAAAATGTCTCTCCCCTTCAACCTCAAAACTCTTGCCATCCTTTTATAGCCAAAAATACCTTCCAATAAATTGTATTTAAAAATAGCACTAACAATTATAAATTCTATCTAATAATAGCACTCACAAATAAATGACATTTAAAAATAGCACTAACAATAGCACTCACAATTTATAATACAAAAATGCTATTTAAAAATAGCACTAACAATAGCACTCACAATTTATAATACAAAAATTCTATTTAAAAATAGCACTAACAATTATAAATTCTATCTAATAATAGCACTCACAATTTATGATAAATAAATGCCATTTAAAAATAGCACTAACAATAGCACTCACAATTTATGATAAATAAATGTCATTTAAAAATAGCACTAACAATAGCATTCACAATTTATAATACAAAAAATGCTATTTAAAAATAGCACTCACAATACAAAAATGCTAAAAAAGGCACTAACAAAGGTGTTAAAAATAATAACCATTATTATTATTACAAGAGTTAAAGAGGTTACCAAACAGTACAAATATGCATAACGTATAAATACGTATGACGTATAAATATGTAGATCATACGTATACATCCGTGAAACCGGGGACTAATTGAAAGAAAAATGTGCAATTAAGCCCTTTTGGTAAAAATTGATTAAATTGGAGGGCAAATTGACCTAATTGCACTTTAAGACTTTAGAATCCAATGTCATAACTTATAAAAAGTGAGAATTGAAAACTAAAAGACTCGAAAATGATTTTTTTTAGGCTCGGTTCGGGTTTATGTTTGTGAAGGAACATAGTGACCCGAGCCGAATTTTTGAGATTTAAAGTGACACACTTGAAGAGGAAATTAAAACAAAATTATCGAATATTTTTGGGTATTTTTCTGACCACGAATGGTATTTTTCTGATTTTTTGGGTATTTTTATAATTAAATAAACTCGAAAAATATTAAAAATACCGAAAAATATTTTTTGTTCAAAATTGGTTCCTAAGGTTAAACCAAGGCTTCCAAAGTTGATTTTGTGATTTTATGACCTTTTTTGATATTTTTAATTAATTTTAAAGAATGGTAAAAAAAATCAGGTGTCAACAGCTGCCCCTCTTTGAGAGGAATCTCGTTAGAGGTTTCTCTCAAAGATAAGGTGGCACCTGATTCCTAACCGACTCAACTGGGAAAATAAGAGAAGAAATGTTATGACATCGGATCCTTAAGCCTATTGATAAAAGCTCAAATCAATCCCCGGTTTGCTCTAACAATTTGAACATGGGCCGGAGTGAGAGAGGCTTACCTGAAGCTCACCTGTCGGATGCTGTCGGTTGCGACGACTTTCAAGAAGATGCCTAGGACTCGTCATTCAGAATATCCTAGGGAGATTAAGCTCTAACCTGTATGGTAGGTCATACCATGATGGGATTCCTAACTTGTAGGAACCTAAGGAAGGCGCATCCCACGCTTTGGGATTTGCCAAGGATTTTGATCCGTATGGTGGATCAGACCTTTGTGTTGATCCTTACTGCGATATTTATCAATGAGTTGACCCTTATGGCGGTTTCTACCAATGAATTGACCCTTATGGCGGTTTCTACCATATGTGACCCTTCAGGCGGTTTCTACCATTAATGTGATCCCTCAGGCGGTTTCTACCTTGGTTTGACCCTTCAGGCGGTTTCTACCTTGAGTTGACCCTTCAGGCGGTTTCTACCTTTGATTTGACCCTTCATGCGGTTTCTACCTTGTGTTGACCCTTCAGGCGGTATCTACCATGTGTTGACCCTTCAGGCGGTATCTACCATGTGTTGACCCTTCAGGCGGTATCTACCTTGTGTTGACCCTTCAAGCGGTATCTACCTTTGATTTTGACCCTTCAGGCGGTATCTACCTTTGATTTGACCCTTCAGGCGGTATCTACCATATTTTGACCCTTCAGGCGGTATCTACCTTAATTTGACCCTTCAGGCGGTATCTACCTTCATTTGACCCTTCAGGCGGTATCTACCTTATTTTGACCCTTCAGGCGGTATCTACCTTGATTTGACCCTTCAGGCGGTATCTACCTTCATTTGACCCTTCAGGCGGTATCTACCTTATTTTGAAAAGGGGTCTCATGACGAGGGTTCTCCACGTCCGATGAGACTGTTTGATATTTTGAAAATGGGTCCTGGGACGAGGGTTCTCCACGTCTGATAGGACTTTTTCTTTTAAAAGGATTTTTCTTCCCCTTTTTTTGAGACCCCGAAGTTTGTCGGGAATTCAGTTTTTTGAAGCAGTGAAAGATTTTATTTTGACAAAACTTCACTTGAGTCTGTTGAGGCGACATTCTGGGAGTTGGGTTCTCCAAGTATCCTGCATAAGTTTGAGCCTGAAAGATTTTTCTTCACCAAGAAAACGTTAGTAATCTTTGGGAAGACCACGGCTGTCCATTTTGACAAAACCGTATGATTTAAGTTTTAATCATGAAATGTGCATTTTGATGCTGGGGGTTATCCAAAGCATTCTTGCAACATGCAAATGTGATCACAAATCCCTTGCACGGAAAATCTGGATCAACAGTTTGAAAATTCCAAAAAGAGTTTGTTCAAAACATCAATTGGAATATTTCTCGACAATGAGGTCTTCTCACCTGTTTTGCGATCGTGTTTTTTTATAGGGGATACACTCGATTCCCTACTAACCCGTGCCTAGGTTTTAGGCTCATTCGCAGCGCATACATTTTGATCGGTCGGGAGGTCTTCCACGGGACCGTAATGTTGGGCTTGGATATTGGTCTTCAAGGGGGACTCACTTTTGAGTCAAGGTCATTGAATGAAAGTTTTCACCATCTGCTCCGGGTTTACAAGTCAAGAACCCTGCAAAATGAGAAAGAAATAGTCTTGCTCGTACTTCTTCGAGCTGAGCTGTATGTTAACCCAAGTGTCTTAGTCAGAGAAGACTGTTTCAGGGTTATGATGTTGGTAGGATTGGGGACCGAAAAAGGCTTGTTTTTGGCCCAGAATTCATGACGAGTTTGACATTGGTGATCATTGCTGATTTACCTCCTGTCTTTTCCTTTCTGCATCTTTAGTTTTTGAGGTGTACAACCGATTTTGAGGTGTGCACCAGCTCTTTAGAGAGCGTCCCTTGTTGCATTCAGAGACCGACTCTCTCCATGTCTTTGTTCTGTGCTTGGCAGCATTTGGGGAGCAGCTTTTTTTATTTGACTCCTTTAAGAATTTTTTTTTTTTCATCCAAGTTTCACTGGGGATCAAGCAAACAGCTTTCATGAGCATCGGCCTTGCTTTTACCAGGCACTTTGCTTTTTCTCGATGCCGTGGATTTTTCTCATTCATTTTTGAAATCTCACTTTTTCTCATCTTCATAGGATCGCGTTAGACCTATGATCAAAGGTCTAACAAGGTTACACATTAACTTAGGAATTCTTTTGCAAACCCTAAGTCTTGAACTTCTTCGTTTCTGAAGTGATGCTGCATCCGTCTTGGAATGTGCAATGATCACCAACGGGTTTATGAAATGATTCTGCAGGCTCAACTTGGCTATGCAAAGGATTCGGTGTGTGGGATAGAGAAATGAATGCTTCTCATCATCCTATGGCACTTGGATTACCATATAAACAACACACAAAGATTAATGTTAGTCCGAGCAAGAAAATTTCTAACCATTTTCTCCTGATGCTGCTGGACTCACCTCCATTTTGCCCCGATGTGGGGTGGTTCTTGACAGGGTTAAGAATGAAAACCGCCGTTCAAAGGGGTTATCAACGGTCACCTGTAGTGTTTGGGGGATATGAAACGAATGCCTCTGTCGTCCCAACCCATGTAATCGCTGCGAATGGTCCCTACTTCCGTAGGTCCAGATTCTGCTCTCTTATCCGCTCCATTTCTCTCTTAAGTGTGTATAGGACGTGTTTGGACTAGGCTTTGCCTCTCGTCTTTTGAGAAAACGTCCTTTTGAAAGTTTTGAACAACTTTTGATTGGAAAAATCTCTTTCGTTTTCTCCAAAAATTTTACCCGTCAATGGGATTTTATGATGCCCAATGCATGTTCAGATAACCTCATGTTTCAAAACATGAATGCCAATGAAGTTAGAATCCTATGTCTTTTCTAGACATCAGATTCTAAAAGCTTTTCTTTTCTTCTCTATTTTTTATTCAACATTTTCAATGGATTGGGGAAAGGGATACTTACCTGTCCCCCGCGGCTGGAGATCCCTGAAAATGCGGAAGAAACATGTTATTGTTCGTTCATGAATTTTTCAAAAAATTAGAACGATACATCTTACCCTCGGTCGTGTGCCCCTGCGAGTGCACACAGGTTGTCAAAATTTGTCCTCCTTGATGGTGAGTCCCTATCAAGGATAAATAGCAAGTGTTAACTCATATTCCCAAATTGAAGACAAATTGGGACAATACAACTTTACTCTTGGTTCTCATCCCGTTCTGACGTCGCGTATTGATATGAACCACGTCTATCAAATCCGCTTATCCATGCTTGGAATATTTGCAATATCAATGGTTCAGCTGCCCCCGGTTGGGCAACGTCTGTTTTGTTATTTGAACAGATGGCTCCTTGGGTGATTTATCCACGTTTAACACCTGAGAAGGGAAAGAAATGAGACATTACTTTGGTATTCGGTTGAAGATCGTTTAGGAACGATACATCGTTTTACCAAATGGGAGGCTTCGTGACCAAACGTATTTCGTGCTGAATGGGGGTAGATCCCATTATGCTCCGCGGGTGATAGTCATCGTTCATGGAATTTGCTCCACGGATTAAGTGATTAATCCATGGCCCTTGGCTCGAAGACGTTCAAAGGGTAATGTTGACACTCAGAGCGGTTAGTTTTCAGCGTTAATTACAATGTTCCCGCGGGAACTTTACAACGAAATCCGTAACACATTCATTCGATGTATTCACCTCTCACTCTCCTGAGCCTTCTAATGATTTAGCACACGAGCTTCGAACCAGATGTCCGGTCGCCGGTACCGGTCACGACTGCGAAGATGCACTTGTTCCAAAATGCTTGACCCATAGGCTGAGTTGCTCATTCAGGAGATCGTCCGACCACTCGAGTCGTCCAAGTTGAGCATCCTTAATTGCTGGTGACGGACTTCTCCCATTTTCGGCATGAACAACCTGGTTTCTCGGTTTATGCGTGATCCACACGCCGAGTTGCTCACTGAGGGACTCGCTTGAAATTTCAAGCCATTGACGCCCAAGTCGGGCATCCTCAACCGTTGGCGATGGGTTCCTCACACTACTTTCGACATGAACAACCTCACTTCTCGAGTTGGTATTTTCATCGTTGTCCAGTAGGTTTGTACCCGATGCTGGATTCGCCGTAGGAATAACACTAACGATCGGTTGGTGCTCAAATTGGGGAGTCCATACCTGCTGAAATTGTTGTACATACTCTTGGGGAGTACCAGGGTAACTCAGGGGGGAATTCAGCCGATCGAACCAAGAATAGATGTTTTCAAGGAGATCGTCTGAACCATCGAGCGACTGACACTCAGGTTGAGTATTGTCGACTACTGGAGAAGGAATCTTTTTGCCATTTTCGTCATGGACCACCTGATTCTTCGAGCCGGAATCTCCGTAATCGTCTCGTAAGATTGTATGTGCATCTCCTGCCAGTGTTAGATCCGCTGTAGGACTAGTATTAACGGCCAGTCGGTGCTCAGACTGGGGAGTCCCGATTTGCTGAAATTGCGGTACATACTCCTGAGGAGTACTGGGATAACCCATGGGAGTACTCTGATTGATGCCTGAACAATCGACCGTGTAATTGTCAGTCCCATCGGTGTTAAGAGGTGATTGGATGCTTCCTGCTTCATGAGGATTGCGATCACAGCCATGCTCATCGTTTAAACTTGAACTGCCTCTCTCTTGGTCTAGCGCCACTCGTCCATCTCTCAGTAGTCTTTTGTAGCACCAAAGGTGGTTCCTGACTTTATTTCTATCCAATTCCGGCATGTTCATGATCTTGAGTATGCGCGATGGGCGAGCCAAACTGATCCCTAACTGTTGAACTGCATCAACAAATTTGCTATGAAGCTCCGAGGTCCAATAAAACCTTGTTTTCTTGCTAGCCGAAGTAGGGTTGGCAACTCGGCGGCTACTCTTCGTGGAATCTGGTCGTGTTGAACCGCCCCTATCTTGGTCTAGCGACGCTCGTCCATCTCTCAGTAGTTTCTTGTAGCGCCAAAGGTGATTCTTGACCATATTTTTAGTCAGTCCCGGCACGTTCATGATTTCGAGTATGCGCAATGGGCAAGCAAAACTGATCCCCAACTGTTGAACTGCATCAACAAATTTGCTATGAAACTCCGGGGTCCAACGAAATCTTATTTTCTTGCTAGCCGAAGTGGTGTCAGCAACTTGGCGGTTACTCTTCTCGGAATCTGGTCGTGTTGGAGGTTGCTCTGGAGGGGATTTAGTGGTCTCAGATCGGCTGGTCATGATGGTGAGTTCATCATCGAGCGGACCCGACTTGTCATGACGCATGTTCCCTTCCACAATGGGCGTCGACTTTGACCTTATAGCACTAGTTTCCTCTTGTAGATCCTCGGCGGTACCCGCCTGTTCCGAAAGACGTTGCGAAGGGCATTGCAACAAATGAGCATTATAAACCCCAGATCTGGCTCTTCAGTGAATACTCCGTCCGTGGGAACAGGGTTACCGCACTCCAGGCAAATAGCGATGCTTAGAGCTTTTTAGTACTGAGTGTTTTTTATTCGAAGCTTTTCATTTTCCTCCCTTACAACCGCTAACTCGTGCCGATCGCGTTGCTGCTTCAGCCGGGTTCGTTTGTTTTCAAACCAGCACTTGACCTTCCGAGGCTCCCACCCTATCTCCTGGCCCATTTTGATTTTCTGTTCCATGTCCGGATAGGGGTATTCCCTGAAAAACAATTCGAGTTTATGGACTTGACCTGAAGTGTTGCGTTTGAGATATTCCCCTTTCTGACGCTGATAACCGTCGCGGGTACTGTTCTCGTTAACCAAGCCGCGGGTTTCATCATTAGAAGGATCGGTCTCCATGGCCCTCGTGTCAGGTTCGGTCCTGAGATCTTCAAACTCTTCCAGCAGCTCAAGCTCGGAGACCTCCAAGTCTGGCGCTTCCAGTAAATGACTGTCGCGACCCTCTTGAGGTTGTCGAGCTCTCGAGGGCTAATGGGCCGTCCTGTCTGGTCGGACGCGGGCCTCTCCCAAGGCCCATTACCCAAATCGCAACGGAGGTATGCGTGATCGACTTTCAGTGTGGTCTAGTGACATGTGCTAAGTGTGCATGCCATGGAGTCGCCACCAATCATTTTTTTAGGGTATGATTGGACCACCCAATCGAATAGTTGGGAGTTTCTATTCAATTCTGCGAGAACCAGAGAAATGGTTTCGGGGACTTAGTTACACCAACTGTCAGAGTTGACGCCCTTTCGGTACCTAAGTTGACTAAATTTTCTAGCCTGAGATTCATGCGGATGAGTAAGGTATGAAACCTAAATCTAGAAATTCATGTAGATAAGAGTGATTATCCTAGCAATCACAATCAGTAATAAAATGCCCAACTCAAGGAATCTAGATATGCAAATAAATCACATGGCATTCCTAGTAAGGTCCTATTTATCAATCACAGCTCAAGAATGATTTAGCTGTCCTAGCCATTCTACACACGATCTAACCTAAGAAAAGCATTAGGAAGCATCGAAGGAGTTCGAGAGTACTCACATGGGGTTCGCCGTGCCCTGGTTTGGTCTTGGACGAGCTATCGAGCTCATGCCGACCCGATTATATTTGGGGATCCACTCGGCGTTTTACACCATGAAATCATGTGAAACAAAAACGAAAATATTCAGCAAGGGGCATTTATTGTAGATGGTGGTCAATCTAATTGGACGTCAAGACTAAAAAAGATGTAGAAATTTACAAATTAAAATACTCGAATGACATTTTTTTGCCAAATTCAACTCTATGCGTCGTGAAGAAACACATGCAATTGAACTTGAATTTTGACTATTTATGAGTTCAAAATGTAAAAGAAATTAAAATAAAAATATTGACTATTTTTCTATATTTTTACGACATAGAACGCTATTTTTCTTCATTTTTCATGTATTTTTCTATTTTTGGAAAATATTAAAAAATATTTAAAAATATGAAAAATTATTTTTTTTATCAAAAATGGTTCCTTTAGCTTGGTCAAGGCTACCAAAGATGATTTTTTTATTTTTTTAACTTTTTATAGATTTTTTATGAATTTTTTAAAAATAAACTATGAAAGACTGATCAAAAATCAGGTGTCAACAGCTGCCCCTCTTTGAGAGGAATTTCGTCAGAGATTTCTCTCAAAGACAAGGTGACACCTGTGTTCCGATCAACTCGACTAGGAAAAGAAAAGAAATCATGACATCCAATTTTCATGCCCATCAATGTGTGCTTTTCCTTAAAAAGAGATGTGCTCATTCAATTCCCTGATATGATGTAAGAAAGTTAAGGAGTAGATAGACTTCCCTGCCCCTTACCTGCCGAATGCTTGCGGCATTTGCTGTGTCGATGGGTTCAAGTAGATTCCTAAGGACTTGTCATCGGAGTGTCCTGGGGATGTTAAGCTCTGACCTGTATGGTAGGTCAAACCATAATGAGATTCCTAACTGATAGGAACCTAAGGAAGACGCATCCCACATTTGGGAATTTGCCAAGGGTTTTGATCCGTGTGGTGGACTAAACTAGAAATGGCTTGCCTAATGTAAGGCTTATTAGGGAAAACGACTCCTCCCGCGTTCGGGATTCATCAAGGTTTTGATCCGTATGGTGGATCGGACCATTGGGTTGATCCTTCAGGCGGTCTCTACCAGTCCTTTGACCCTTCAGGCGGTTTCTACCATTCATTGACCCTTCATGCGGTTTCTACCATTGAGTTGACCCTTCAGGCGGTTTCTACCATTGGTTGACCCTTCAGGCGGTTTCTACCATACATTGACCCTTCAGGCGGTTTCTACCATTGTTTTGACCCTTCAGGCGGTTTCTACCATACATTGACCCTTCAGGCGGTTTCTACCATTGATTGACCCTTCAGGCGGTTTCTACCATTGAGTTGACCCTTCAGGCGGTTTCTACCATTTATGAGATTCCAAATTGATATGAATCAAAGGATGACGTACCCGCTCTTCGGGGCTAGTCGGAGACTCGATCATTCTGTGGATCGGTCTTAGAAAAGATTTGCCTACTAAAAGGCTTCACCTAAGGATGACGCACCCAGTCTTTGGGGTGGCCAAAAGTCCTGTAGAAAGCTTAGACCTGAAAAAATTTTCCTCGCCAAGAAGATATTAGTAATCTTTGGGAAGACAATAATTGTCTAACTGACAAAATTCTACGACTTAAGTTTTAGTCATGAAATGTGCATTTTGATTGTTGGAGGTTATCCAAAACATTCCTGCCATATACAGATGTGATCATAAATTCCTTGCACGGAAACTCTAGATCAAACAATTTGAAAATTTCAAAAAGAGTTTGCTCAAAACATCCATTGGAGTATTTCTCACCCAAGAAGGCTCCTCACTGCTCTGTGATAATGATCTTTAATAGGGAAAGTGCTCAATTTCCTACCGACCTGTGCCTGGGTTTCAGGATCATTCGCAACGCATACATTTCGACCGATCAGGAGGTCTTTCACGGGACCGTAGTGTTAGGCTTGGATATCTGTTTCCAAGGGGGGCTCACTTTTGAGTCAAGGCCGTTGAACGAAATTTTTCACTATCTGCTCCGGGTTTACAAGTCAAGAACCCTGCAAAATGAGAAAGAAATAGTCTTGCTCGTACTTCTTTGAGCTAAGTTATACATTAACCCAAGTGTCTTAGTCAGATAAGACTACTTCAGGGTTGTAACATTGGAAGGATTGGGGACCGAAAAAGGCTTATTTTTTGCCCAGAAATTGTGAAGGGTTTGACATTGGTGATCATTGCAAATTTGCCACATGTCCTTCGAAGAACATCTCCATTTCTTGAAGTGTACACTCCTCTTTTAGAGCGCACAAGGATGTTTAAAAGCGTCTCTTGTTACATTAAGAGACCGTCTGTTTGTGTGTTTGCAATTTGAGCACGACAACATTTGGAGAGTAGTCATCTTGATCTAACTCCTTTGTAGGGTCTTTTCATCGTCTCTCTAGACTTTACTGGGGATATTTTGAATAGACATCAGCCTTGCTTTTTACCAGGCACTTTGCTTTTTCTTGATGTCTAGGGATTTTTCTTTTCCCCCTTTTTTTAATCCCGTGTTTTTCTTTTCTTTTGGAGCTAGGATTTTCGGCAATCATGCTAGATATGCAACTTAAACTTTGGCACGCTTCCATTCCTAGAGTGATGTTGCCTTTGCTTTGGAATATGCAATGATCACCAATAGGTTGATGAAATGAATTTGCTGGCTCAACTTGGTTGTGCAAAGGATAACAGTGTGTAGGATAGAGAAATGAATCATTCTCGTCATCATATGACACTTGGATTATCATATAAACAACACACAAAGATTTATGTTAGTCCGAGCAAGAAAATTTCTAACCGTTTACTTTCTGATACTGTTGGACTAACCTTCATTTGCCCCAATGTGGGGTGGTTCTTGACAGGGTTGAGAATGAAAATCGCCGTTCAATGGGGTTCTCAATGGGCATCTGTAGTGTTTGGAATGAAGAAATAAATGCCTCTGTCATCTCGATCCATGTAATCGTTGCGAATGACCCTTATATCCATAGGTTAAGGTTTCGCTATCATTTCCAATCTCCTCATCTCTCAAGTGTGTATGGGACGTGTTTGGATTAGGCTCGCTTCTCTTATGAGAAAATACCCTTTTGAACAGTTCAAACGACTCTTATTGGAAAAATTCATTTCATTTCATCAAGATTTATCCTTCAAAGGGATTTTATGATGCACCATACATGTGTAATTCATGTTCAGACAATCTCATGTTTTAAAACATGAATGTCAATGAAGTAAGAATTCTATGTCTTTTTAGATGTGAGAATCAAATTAATTCTGAAAGTTTTTAATCTCCAATGAATTGGGAAAAGGGATACTTACCTGCCCATCGAGGCTGGAGATCCTGGAGATATAAAAGGGATATGTCATTGTATATTCTAAAACTTTACAAAAATTGGAACGATACATCTTACCCTTGGTCATATGCTCCAACGAGTGTACAAGGGTTGTGAAAATCTGCACTTCACATAGTAACACAAGATTGTTGGGTGTTCTAAAGTTCTTTCGACTTCTTGGTTTTTGGAGAAAAATGAAACTTACATGTCTGCCTTGATGGCGAGCTCCTGCCAAGGATAAATATTAAGCATTATTTTGGGTTTCCAAATTCAAAACAAATTGGGACGATACTACTTTACTCTTGATTTGAATTCCTTCTGCATGCCAATGTGCGGATTGTAGAAGCCGGCCCTCAAGCTTGTGGCCATGATTTCTTCGTCTTGTTGGGCAACGAATCCACCTCGAGGATTTACGTCGGAGGAGATTCATTCATCTTTTTGGGCGTGTTTCATGCACTGTTTTGTTATTTGAATGCATGGCTTCTTGGGTGCCTCATCTCTGTTCATCACCTGAGAGGAAAATGAGAGAACATTATCCCCGCATCTGATTGAAAATCATTTAGGAACGATACGTTCTTTTTACCAAATGGGTGGCTCCGCGGCCAAATGTGTTTTACATTGAAAGGATGGATTCCATTACGCTCTGCGGATGATAACTATCGCTTCGGGGACTTGCCCCACGGATCAAACGATGAATTTGATGTCTTCGGCTTCGACATGCTTTCCAGATGTAGGAATGGTTTGCCCCCATTTTCAGTGGAGATGGGTTTTGTCGAGTGGGCAAGATCAAAAACTCATCCTAGATTTGGCTTTAGTCGAAGGTTGAAATCCCGACCTTGGATAAGCGAATCATGATTCATCTCCTTCTGCTTCGGATTTGTCATTTGCGTGCTTCACATTTTACAATACCAACTTCGCCGCTTGATGAAAATGAATCGATGATTTTCGAATTGCCCCAAGTTCTATAGTCATCTGCGTCGAATCTCTTTGAACTTCATCGGGTGATAGACAAACTGATAAAATGATTTTTCAATCCTGAGATCGAACTCCTGACGTTTCGTACCACTTCCAGTTCACTGACTACCAGGACAAAGCACTATTGGCGTCCCTAACATGTTCGTTTTTTGTTATAAAATTCTTGAAGCAGTTAGCGACCCCCATCGAGAATGAAACAAGCTCAATTTAGAGTTCATAACGACTAAAGGTCCCTTAGAACGATACAGAGCTAACCGTCTTTGAGCTCGCTCGGGCTTTTGCTCGCATTTTCCTATGTGAAGCCTTTAAATGTTTTTCTTCGTGGCGTTCAATTGATTCGCCTCGACTCTAATCTAACAAGGGATTGTCGTACTCAAGCATGATGATGCTCGCAGGTAGTACTGATCGCTGCCCCAGATTAACTCTAGGCATTAAGGAAGATTATCTTGCATGGAAGACTTTATGACAGAAAGATTAATGATACATCCATTCACATGTGCCTAGTTCCCTTGAGGATTCTCGGTGATCAGCCAGCTACACCATGAATCAGACATATAATCGTCATTTTGGATCATAACTTCATAAGTCCATCAGTTTTAAACTGATCGATCCAGATATGGAGCTCCTCATCAAGGAAATCTTTTGATTCTTCGAGCAACTGATATTCGGGTTGACCATCATCGCTTGGCGTTGAAGGATTCCTGTTTCTGTTGTGAGCGATCTGATTCTTCGAGCTAGAACCTTCGTCGTTGCTCGAGATTATAAGAGGATGATTGATCGGTTCACTATCAAAAGCACCTTCCATTTGGGAATGGGAGAAACAAAAATCCTCAAAGCATCCGCCCGCTTGATCTTCCGAAATCTTATGCCCAAGCCGGGCAGATCTTTGAACACTAGGCGCAATATGTTGATCGGGGATAGGAAGAGCACTAGCGAAAAGTTGCTGCTCAAACCAAGGAGTTCGTACCTGCTGCACTTGTGGCATATACTCTTGAGGGGTGCTGAGATGATTCGGGGGAATATTCTGATTAGCGCCCAAGTAGTCGATGGTGCTGCTACCAGCTTGGTCGGTGCCTAAATTCGGCAGGGTATTTCTTACTTCAGGGGCATTGTAGTTATAGCCATGCCTAGTGTTTAGGCACAAGTTGAGTTCTTTCAGGTTCAGTGCTGTGTGGCGCTGTCTTAGTGCCCTTCTGTAGCTCTTGAGGTGAGTCGCGACTCCATCTTTAGTGAGTCCTGGTATGTTCATGATCTCAAGTATGCGCGTTGGATATGCTGAGTTGATCCCTAGTTGCTGAACCGCACTAAGGAACTTGAGATGAAGCTCGGGGGACCAATTGACCCTCGTCTTCTTGCGACCCGGAACAGTGTTGACAACTTGGCTATTGCTCTCTGGCCTATTTCCAGTAGAATTTGATCGAGCCAGAAATTGTTGTGGAGGGAATTCATCAGCTTTGGATTGGTCGGTCGTGATAGTAAGCTCATCGTTAAGGAAACTCCAATCATGGTGACGCATATCACATCCTTTAGAAGGCATCGATATTGACTTCGTAGAATTGATTTGTTCATGCATATCTCCAACAAAATCCGATTGTATCGAAGATGGTTCGAGGGAGTGGGGTGGTGAATGAGCATTTTCAATCCTCATATAAGGCTTATCAAGGAACATTTCGCCGAGAGTGATAGGGCCACCGCAATTAAGGCAAGCGATAGTGCTGGGAGCTTTCTTATACCTCATGTTCTCCGCTCGAAGCTTTTCGTTTTCCTCCTTTAGAATCGCAAGTTCTTGACGTCTGTGTTGAGCCCTCAATTTGGCTCGCTTATTTTGAAACCAAAACTTGACCCTCAAAGGTTTCATCCCTAGCTTCTGGCCCAATTCATTTCTTTGTTTCATGTTCGGGAGAGGGCATTCACTAAAGAAAGCTTCAAGCTCTTGGATTTCATTCTGAGTGTGGCACTGGCGACGTTTCCTTTTCCGAGATTGACCATCGCTGCTGCTGTTGTCGTCGCTGCTGAGCTCCTGAACTTCGTTGCCGAAAGGGTTGGGTTCTGTGGTTCTGGTACCAGACGCCATCCTGGAATCTTCGAGATCTCTCAGTAGTTCATTTTCTGAGATTTTTGGATCAGTCTCCTCTAGCAACTGATGGTAACCCTCAAACATGTTGGATCGAGAAATGTTCGATCAATTTTTGCTCACTCAGGGTTCTCTACTCTCTCATGTATGCTCAGTCTCTCTAAATTTTCTTTTGAGTGGTTCTGTATGCCCATGAAACGTTCTTTAAACATGGATGAAGATCATCAGGCAAGCGTTGCTCCCAAGATTTCGTATTTCCCGCTTTGTCGTCTTCTTTCTTCTTTTCAACGTGGAGGGACACCAAATCGATTTCCTTTTCTCGATATCCATGTCTGTCTCCCACTTATTTTCAAAAAGGTGGAACTACGCTCGCCTCCTGCTCAGTTTTTTAATATGATGGGACCGCCAAATCCTTTCGCAACTTTTTTCGATAGTTGCGCTTAACTCCCGCTCAATTTTAATATGGTGACACCGACATATCTTTTTACAACTTTTTTAGGTTTATCAAGCCTGAAATCGCGGACTGGGACAGATCTGATGGTTCACCGAAAGAGCCACCACTGCTTTACCCAATTAACTTGGCTCCACGAGCATTATTGCTATGCCTTTCTTCATTCTCGAGTTGCTATAAAAGGAGGAGTTAATGCAGAGAAGATTAACACTCTTACATAATTGCCTTTTCTTATTTTAATCACTCTACCACACTCATCTTCTTCTCCCTCACTCCAACGAAAATGACCTCCTCTCCTATTCGCGCTTTCTCGGCCGAAAATTTGGCCCAGTGGGAAAAACTCTATAACCTCCTCGGTCGAGGCTATGCTCATATAGCCGATCACCCAGAAACTGAAGATGAAATCTGCATTTTGCTCGTGGAAATAGACACCACCTCCATCGAGGGCACTAATTTAGAGAGGGAATATAGAATCTTCCCAACCCTCTTTATAAACTTTTTAGAGACTTACCGTGTCGCTCATCGAAAAGCTACCGTGGCTCACGTTTTGCGAGCTCGCTATGAGGATCGGTCCAACTGCTTGGTGTTGGCCAACATTGTGGCCGATAGTCACAGAAAGGCTGTTGAGTTCGCCAACAAGCGAGTCTCGATGTTGCTTCGCGAGAAGGGAAATTTGGTGGAGCGCTTGGCCTTATCCCTGACCACCTATGAGCACGACCGTCGTAATGTCGTGTTGAAGTTTCAATGTGAGTGGCAGGAAGAAAGGCTTGACAGCATTACCGCGGATATAGCCCATGGGAGAGGACTAGTTCGGGACCTGGAAATAGCCGCCGAAGATCACGGGACCAAGGTTGCCGAGCTTAAAGGGGAATGTAAACGCCTTCTTCTTAAGCTTGCAGATCTCGAGTCTCGAGGTGGTGAGTATAAGCAAAGCATCAATAATATGGAGGGCCAACTTGGTTCCTTTGTGATGCTAATTATGGCTCATTGCGGTTTTATGTTTCCACCCCGATGATTTGTATGATCTGCTTTTAAGGTCCCTCGATTGAGCGAAATGAATGAAAGCTCTAATGTGTGTGTCTCAACTTCTGTATGGCTGACTTTCTCGAACACCTGACCACTCTCAACCTAGGCAAGCTGCGCTTTGACATTTATGATTCGAGCGTGTACATCTTGATTTTTTAATCTTGCTTATGATCGGATAAAGGAACCTCCCACCACGATTATCCACAAAAAGACTTCTCTTCTCTACTTGTTTTTAACCTGTTTCAAATGAAAAGGCAGAATCAGAAGAAAGAATTTGAAAAATAAAGCATAAATCCTTTCAATTTTATGCTTACTTGTGATTAATAGGGATAAGAGCTTTTACAAGGGTTTTGACCTTGTGCAAAAGCTTTTATCAATATTCCTCAAAGGAAAGCATATCATTGAAAGAAATGTAATTCACGATAATCGCCTTTGATCAATTCCAAGAAAATCAATGGAATGTTCAAAAGTACACAATTACGATGTGTTTTAAATTCAATTGAAGATACGGTATCCAAATTAAAGCCGTTTGCTAAGAACGAGAGTAATTTGGATATCTATCTTTTCATTAAATTTGAAAAACACGAATACTCTTGATCAATTATTGTGGATTACCAATGATGCAAAACATGCATGAACCAATTCAAGTTTATAGTTCCTTCTGGCGAAATTGGGATTGTATTGCCCTATACGGCCAAAAGGTTGTATAAGACTTCCAATTTCAATTTCATCCAAAGGAATTATAAAATTGATTTTGGAGTATTCGAGTGATTAGAAGAAATGTCACTATCACATTCCAATGACAAGTCAATAGAAATACAACAAATTTCAATCTGAATGTATATAAACACAAATAGATC
This sequence comes from Rhodomyrtus psidioides, assembly GCA_021437785.1. Taxonomy (NCBI): domain Eukaryota; kingdom Viridiplantae; phylum Streptophyta; class Magnoliopsida; order Myrtales; family Myrtaceae; genus Rhodomyrtus; species Rhodomyrtus psidioides. The sequence continues at coordinate 10,027,703 of JAILYB010000003.1, read as the reverse complement.
CCTAATACAATCAATATAAGGGATCGGATAGAGAGGATCTCAGCAAAATAAATCCTATACAAGAAGGCTAGAAATGAAAATTAAAACAAAGGAATGTGATCTTAATACTTAGAGATGCCCCAGTTTCGATCTTTGAGACGTGACTTCAGGATCACCTATTCCAAATCGTCATCTTCATTAGATGATACCTCAATGATGTCCATAGCAGGCTCTTCTTGTCCACTTGGCGCTCGTAATGGGATGACACCATCTTCATCTTCCATCAAGAACATTGGGAGGAAAACACACCTATCTATCCTCAAAATGGCATTTAATCCAATCACTGGAATTATGCAATGAATATAATGATTAAGAGCTGTAACAAGTTCGAGGGATAGAAAAGTCTTACCAACCAAACTTAAGAGAAAATCAAGCTTCTCTGTATTTTTAGCAGTGTTAGGTATACTAACCTTCCATAGACAAACGCATGAGACAAGTGAGGGAAAACTCCTAAAAATCAAAAGATAGGGCTTGGTACCTAAAGCCAAGGTTCTCACCTCGAATTCTGGGAAGAGCCGATTCCATTGCACAACTATCGTTGCATTGGGACTCAATCCATAGTTCGAAGTGAGCGGAATTGAAAAGTGGATTACCCCATGTTTTTCCTCACGGAGATTCCATTTTCAATTCCTTCTATTGTGTTCCTAAAGAGGGCGCCTGGGGTTTTAGGCGCAATTGTGTGTATTCATTGTGTCGTGCTAAAGCAAAAGACATGCATTTTATTTAACAATCACCGCTTCAATATAAACATCCACACAATCATACATCCAAAACTCTTGCCTGCATAAAACAAAGTTAACAAGCACTTCACCCCTTATTTCTCCCGTCTACAAAAACATCTAACACATTCGTTAGCATATACACCTCACTTTCGAGAGCATCTGCATAAAATTAGGTTAGAAGAATCAATCAACTTTTTAATCGGCTCAAGTCCACTAAATGGTTAAGAACCAGTCCCCAGTGGAGTCGCCAGTCTGTCGCGACCCTCTTGAGGTTGTCGAGCTCTCGAGGGCTAATGGGCCGTCCTGTCTGGTCGGACGCGGGCCTCTCCCAAGGCCCATTACCCAAATCGCAACGGAGGTATGCGTGATCGACTTTCAGTGTGGTCTAGTGACATGTGCTAAGTGTGCATGCCATGGAGTCGCCACCAATCATTTTTTTAGGGTATGATTGGACCACCCAATCGAATAGTTGGGAGTTTCTATTCAATTCTGCGAGAACCAGAGAAATGGTTTCGGGGACTTAGTTACACCAACTGTCAGAGTTGACGCCCTTTCGGTACCTAAGTTGACTAAATTTTCTAGCCTGAGATTCATGCGGATGAGTAAGGTATGAAACCTAAATCTAGAAATTCATGTAGATAAGAGTGATTATCCTAGCAATCACAATCAGTAATAAAATGCCCAACTCAAGGAATCTAGATATGCAAATAAATCACATGGCATTCCTAGTAAGGTCCTATTTATCAATCACAGCTCAAGAATGATTTAGCTGTCCTAGCCATTCTACACACGATCTAACCTAAGAAAAGCATTAGGAAGCATCGAAGGAGTTCGAGAGTACTCACATGGGGTTCGCCGTGCCCTGGTTTGGTCTTGGACGAGCTATCGAGCTCATGCCGACCCGATTATATTTGGGGATCCACTCGGCGTTTTACACCATGAAATCATGTGAAACAAAAACGAAAATATTCAGCAAGGGGCATTTATTGTAGATGGTGGTCAATCTAATTGGACGTCAAGACTAAAAAAGATGTAGAAATTTACAAATTAAAATACTCGAATGACATTTTTTTGCCAAATTCAACTCTATGCGTCGTGAAGAAACACATGCAATTGAACTTGAATTTTGACTATTTATGAGTTCAAAATGTAAAAGAAATTAAAATAAAAATATTGACTATTTTTCTATATTTTTACGACATAGAACGCTATTTTTCTTCATTTTTCATGTATTTTTCTATTTTTGGAAAATATTAAAAAATATTTAAAAATATGAAAAATTATTTTTTTATCAAAAATGGTTCCTTTAGCTTGGTCAAGGCTACCAAAGATGATTTTTTTTATTTTTTTAACTTTTTATAGATTTTTTATGAATTTTTTAAAAATAAACTATGAAAGACTGATCAAAAATCAGGTGTCAACAATGACAGAATCCCTTGAACATTTTGACCGGGATATCACTGTTTGATTTTCCGTTAACTCAGCTTTCTTTGTTCCTCCTTGGATCTTCACTTTCTCTGCAAATTCTGAGAGGTTAAAGGAGCCGGATCACCGTTCTTCGATCAAAGGTGATGGCTACCCGACGAGCGCTCGTCTCAATGTTTCGAGATTCCCACTTCGTCCTTTTGTGATGGCTACTTGACGAGCGTTTTTCTCAAGGCTTCGTAATTCCCACTTTGTCCTTTTTTGCTCTTTTCTACGTGAACGGAGCCTGAAGATCTCTTGCGTTGATTTCGCTTTGTCGAGCATTACGCTTGTCCCCCTGGCCCAGTCTCTAGAGTAACAAGCCTGCCCACCTTTCGGCGCCATTATGTTTCGTAAAACCCGAGATCACAGGACGGTGGTGGATTCGTGACTCATCGGGGATGCATTAACGAAACCCGCTTGGCTCTACTGCATATAAAATATTATTACCACTTCTCCCTGTACTCGAGCATTTATAAGGTGATAGATTGATGTCAAGAAGATTAACACTTTAGCCTTATCAGACTCAGCCTCTCAAACACTCTTCACATTCTCACTCTCTTCTCCGTCATTCCATCGCATATGGATTCCTCCTCTATGCCTGTTGCCTTACCTGAAGCTTCGACCCAATGGGAGAGATTTTACCACCTCTTGGGTAGGGGTTATGGCTACATAAACAATCATCCTGAAGCTGAGGTTGAAGTTCGTACTCTGATTCCGGCCCTGGATACTGTGTGTATTGAAGGTACGAAACTGCAAAGGGAGTTTGTGATCTTCCCAACTCTCTTTAACAATTTCATGCAGGCTTACGAAGTTGCTAGCCGGGAGGTCACTTTGGCTGGTATCGTGCGAGCCCGTTATCAGGACCGAACTGAGTCCCTGATGTTGGCCATGCTGACGGCCGATAACCATAAAAGGGCTGTTGAATATGCCCACGCCCAGGTTTCGATGCTGGTCCGTGAGAGGGACAACTTGGTGGAGCGTCTGGCTCTTTTTGACACCGCCTTTGAGCAAGACCAGCACAACTTCGTGCTGAGGTTCCAGTGTGCCTGGTTGGAGGAAAGGCTTGAAGACCTGAGCATGGATATAGCTCGCGGGAGGGTGCTGGCTCATGACTTAGAGCTTGAGTTCGAGTACTATGACACCAAGGTGAACGAACTTAAGGAGAAATGTCGTCTCCTTTTCTTCAAGCTTGTAGACCTCGATTCCCGGAGTGTGGGTTGTAAGCAAGGCATGGATAGCATGGAGAGTCAGTTAAGCTTTTTTGTGATGCTTGTCAGAACTCATTTTGGGTTTACTGCTCCCCCTCAGTGATCCACTTGTAAACTTTCCTGCTGAATGAAATAAATGCGAGTTTGTTTATATATGCTCTTTCATTCTGCATTGTTGACTAGCCAAGAAAGGTTTTTGCTTTCGGATCTACGCGACTCCTTTTTCGCCTGTGTCAACAGATTGACTACGCATCATTCTCACAGCCCGACGCTTTATATTTGATTGACCTGAATGCCTCGTGAGAAATAGATTTGTAGTTGCTCGAAACTTAAAGATTGCCCCTGATTTTGCGGTCATTGCGTTTGGGGCCGCTAGTAATCTTTCACTTTCGAGCTCGATCACATTCTGCTAGTAACTCATGCTATCAATTCTGCCTTCACGCGTCGGGGCTGATTTTACCTTGAACTTAATAACAAGGAATTACCGTATACACACGAGATGACGTTTGCGAAAAACATTATGCAGAATCAACTCTAGCTATTGAAGAAACAAATGCATGCACCGATGAGAACTTTACAATAGGAGATACATCCTTCTCGCGTACATCCCCTTCTTTCTTGGGGCATGTCCAATGACTAACCAGTCTGGCCTCAGCTTAGGTGTGCCATTACCAAGTGCAGATCATGGTTGCCAACCTTTAATAGCTTCCAACTGATCGAACCAGGTATCAAGTCCTTCATCGAAGAAATCACCCGACCCCTCGAACGATTGATGTGTAGGTTGAGCTGCATCGCCCGACGGGTTCTTCGAACTGGAACCTCCATCTTTGTCTGGGATTATAAGAGGAGATTTGATCGATTGACTACCACAAGCATCTCCCACTTGGGGATTAGGGAAATAAGAGTGCTCCAAGCTTTCTCCCATTAGATCATCTGAAGCCATATGCTCTGATTGGGCAAACCCTTGAGCACTGGGCGTGGTGGGCTGATCTGCGACAGGATGAACACTGACTAGCTACTGCTCGGACGGAGGAGTGCTTACTCGTTGCACTTGTGATGCGTGTTCTTGAGGAATATTGAAATGACTCGCGAGGATATCCTGATCAAATCCCCAATAGTCGTCCAGATTCGACCGGGCCTCATTTGTCATAAGGGTGATGGGTTCGCAGCCGAGTATATTGCTCGGATTCAGTTCTGCATAACGCTGTCCTAACGCCCTTCTGTAGCAACCAAAGTGATTCGCGACTAATTGCTTGGTAAGTCCCGGTACGTTCATGACCCTAAGTATGCTTGTCGGACCTATGAAGTCGAGTCCTATCTGTCGAACTGCGTCCAAGAACTTGAGATGAAGCTCCGGGGGCCAAGTGAATTTCTTCTTCTCGTCGTCCAAAGTGGCGTAGATAGCCTGCCGACTAACCTCTAACTCCTCTTGAACCGTATCTGATCTTACCGGAAGCTGTTGTGGAGGAGATTCATGGGCTTCGATGAGGTGACTCCGATCATAACGACACGTATCTTCTTCCTCCGAAGACACTGGTATAATTTCTGTAGGATCGATCTGCTCATGCGCGCCATTAGCAGGATCTGATTGTACCGGAGATGGCTCAAGGGAGCAGGGGGATAAATGAGCACCTTCCATCTTCGTAGAAGGCTTACTGGGGAACAATTTACTGAGGGTGGTAGGGCCACCGCAGTCAGGGCAGGTAATAGTACTGAGAATTTTCTCATACCACATGTTTTCCATTTGAAGGTTTTGGTTCTGCTCTTTTAGAGCCGTGATCTCCTTACGCCTGTGTTGGACACCTAGTCTGAAACGTCTATTCTGAAACCAAAAATGGATTCTCATAGGATTCATTCCCAGCTTCTGGCCCAATTCAATCTTTTGTTCCTCGTTTGGGCAAGGGCATTCATCGAAGAAAGCTTCAAGCTCCTGGATTTCTTTCCGAGCGTAGCGCTGGCGACTTTTTCTTTTCCGAGGTTGAGCGTCGTGGCCACTGCCGTCGTCACCACTGCGATCTTGATGTTCGTCACCGGCGATGTTGAGTTCCATGGCTTCGATGTCGAATCTGATTCTAGAGAATTTGAGGTCTTTCAACGAACTCGTCACTCGGGGTTCTCTGTTCTCTTTTGTATACTCGCTCTTTCGATTTGTTGCCTCCTTTTCCTCGAAAGCTAGGTCTGTTCAGCGTTCTGTTTTTGAAACGACGGAACTGTTTACCTCCTGCTCAGCTTTCCGACACGAAGGGGTAACCAAATCCTTTCGCGGCTTCTTCGATAGTAGCGCTCGCCTTTCACTTTTCCTCGATAGTCATGCCTGTTCAGCACTGTCTTCTCTTTTTAAGTGGCAGAGCTGTTCACTCGCCGCCCAGCTTTATGCGTGATGGAACAACACAATCCTTTCGCGGCTTCTTCGATAGTTGCGCTCGCCTTTCACTTTTCCTCAATAGTCATGCCTGTTCAGCACTGTCTTCTCTTTTTAAGTGGCAGAGCTGTTCACTCGCCGCCCAGCTTCATGCGTGATGGAACAACACAATCCTTTCGCGGCTTCTTCGATAGTTGCGCTCGTCTTTCACTTTTCCTCAATAGTCATGCCTGTTCAGCACTGTCTTCTCTTTTTAAGTGGCAGAGCTGTTCACTCGCCGCCCAGCTTCATGCGTGATGGAACAACACAATCCTTTCGCGGCTTCTTCGATAGTTGCGCTCGCCTCCCTCCCAGCTTTAATAATGGCGAGACCGAATTTGTCAGGCCTGAAATTGCGGATCAGGACATGTCTGATGATTCACGGGAGGAGCAGCCCTCGCTTTACATTAATTAACCCGGCTCCACAAGCATTATTGCTGCAACTTTTCTCCACTCTCGAGACGCTATAAAATGCGGAGTTGGTGTTTGGGAGATTAACGCTCTCATATAATTTGCTTCCATCCTCTAATCGCTCCACTACACACATCTCCGTCGAAAATGGCTTCTTCCCAAGTTCACACTTTCTCAGCCGAAGCTTTGACTCGATGGAAAGAGTTCTATAACCTCTTGGGTCGAGGCTACGCTCACATAGCCGATCATCCCGAAACCGAGGATGAGATCAGAGTCATGTTCGGGGACCTGGACATCACCTCCCTCGAGGGTACCGCGTTGGGGAGGGAATACAATATTTTTCCAACGCTCTTTACGAACTCCTTGGAGGTCTACCGCGCTGCTCATCGGGGAGTTACCGTGGCTCGTGTCTTGCGAGCCCGTTATGAGGATCAGTCCGACCGCCTAGCGTTGGCTGACTACCTGGCCGATAGTCACAAAAAGGCTGTTGAGTTCGCCAAAGAGCGGGTTTCGACATTGCTACGCGAGAGGAGGAATCTGGTGGAGGACTTAGCTCTATCTCTGGCTACCTATGAGCGCGATCGACGTAATGCCCTGCTAAGGAATCGGAGCGAGTGGCTGGAAGAAAGGCTCAACGGCATAAACGAGGATATAACTCGCGAGAATGGACTTGTTCGGGACTTGGAAGCAGTCGCCGAAGATCACGAGACTCAGGTTGTTGCAGTCAATGATGAACGCAAACGCCTCCACCTCAGGCTTGCGGACCATGATACGCGGAGTGGTGCGTATAAACAAAGCATCCATAACCTGGAGGGCCAGCTGGGCTCCTTTGTGTCGTTGATTAGGGCTCACTTCTGCTTTACTTTTCCACCCCAATGAATTGTATGATCTGGTTTGGGCAAGAATGAATGAAAGCCCCTGTGTTTGTTTTAGCTTTTATATGATCCATTTCTTCGAGCATCCGGACATCTTAGACTTGGATGAGCCGATCCATAATAAGTCGAGTAGATGTGTTCTGATTTTCTAACTCACCCATGGTCAGATGAAAGAATAGCCTCAGACTTATCCAAGAAAAGATTTCTTTATGCTACTTGTTTTTCACCTGCAAATGAAAAGACCGAGTCAAAAGGAATAATCTGAAAAAGAAAGCATAGACCCCTTTCAATCTTATGCTTGCTCGTAATTAATAATGACAAGAACTTTTACAAGGGTTTTAATCTTGTGCGAAAAGTTTTTATCAATATTCCTCGAAAGAAAGCATACTATTGAAAGGAATGTAATTCACGATAATTGCTTTTGACCAATATTCAGAAGAGCGAATTAGTCAAAAATGCAAGGCATAACGACGTGTTTTTAAATTTAATTGAAGATACGGCATCCAAATCAAGGCCGTTTTGTTAAGAACGAGAGCAATTTGGACATCTATCTCGTCATTAAATTCGAAATAACGTCAATACTCTTGATCAATTATCGTGGATTACTTAGTGACGTATGACATGCATGGACCAATTCAAGTGTATAATTCCTTCTAGCGAAATTGGGGTTGGATTACCCTGTACGACCAAAAAGGTCGTGTAAGATTTTCAACTTTAGTTTCCTCTAAAGGAATTATAAACTTGACTTGGGAGTATTCGGATGATTAGAGAAAATGCCACTATCACATTCCCATGACCCGTCAAAAGAAATACAACCGAGTTCCATCTGAATGTATATACCAATAGATCCCTAATACAATCACTCTAAGGGGTGAGATAGAGAAAGCCTCGATAAAAATAAACCCTATACAAGAGGACTAGTAATGGAAAATGAAACCAAGGAATGTGATCCTAACGTTTAAGGATGCCCCAAGTTCGATCTGTGACTTCCGGATCACTTGCCCCAACTCGTCATCTTCATTGGACGATATCTCAATAATGTCCATAGTAGGCTCCTTTGTTGCTCACTCGGTGTTCGCCATGGGATATCATCCTCCTCGTCTTCTATCAAGGACGTTTGGGAAAAACACATGCATCTATCCTTGAAATGGCATTTAATCTAATCACCAGAATGCAATGAATGAAATGCCTATATTTATATGAACTGTAATAGTTTTGAGGGATAGAGAGTCTTACCAACCCAACTCGTCGACTTATGTGCGATTTTAGGTGTACCAACCGCCCAAAGACATGCGCATGAGACAAGTGATGGTGAACTTCTAAAAATCAGAGGGTTTGGCACCTAAGGTTAAGGTTCCCACCTCGAGTTCTGGAAAGAGCCGATTCCATTGCACAACAATCGTTGCATTGGGACTCAATCCATAGTTCGAAGCGAGCGGAATTGAGAAGTGGATTACCCCGTGTTTTTCCTCACGGAGATTCCATTTTCAATTCCTTCTATTGTGTTCCTAAAGGCGGCGCCTGGGGTTTTAGGCGCGGTTGTGTGTGTCCATGTGTCGTGATCATCACAATGCAAGTCATGCACAACAATTTATCAATCAGCACTTCAAATCATCCACACAACATACATTCCTACGCCACACCTGCGTAAAATAAAGTTAATCACAGACTACACCCCTTATTACTCCAATCTGCAAAAACATATAACACCTATCGTGAGCGGACTTACCTCACCTTCAAGAGCGCCTGTAGGGTTAGAAAAATCACTCAATTTTTATTACGGCCTAAGTCCACTTGAGGTCTAGAACCATAGTTTTTAGAACAAGTCCCCAGTGGAGTCGCCAGCTGTCGCGACCCATCCGGAAGCGGACGCGGCTAATGGATTACCGATCACGGGTCTTGGATCGGTGCGAGCCCTCCCAGGCCCATACCAAATCGCGGCGGGAGTATTTTTCAGGAGGATTCAACGATAAGAGTCGATCGCTTTCGACCTTAGTGTGGTCGTGGTGGCATGTGCAACTTGTGCATGCATTTGGAGTCGCCACTGGTCTTTCTTGGAGGGTAGACCGGAAACCTTACCGATCGATTGGGAGAGATCGATCAGTTCTACGGAACTAGAGATTTTGGGTTCGGGGACTTGGTTACGCTGGTGTCGTTACCAACGCCCTTTCGGTACCTAATGCGAGTGATTTTCCTAACTAGGATTTCATGCAGGCACAATTTTGGGTGAGGTAAGTCTGACTTTGCACATTAACCAGTTTAACATGCTCACGTAATCATAATAAATAAATAGATGTCAATCACATAAATATCTATCCTACGTGGTGATCATGGAATTATGATTTAATGGGTCTCGAGCCAATGAGACCACATATAATCATTTTAATATTTTAATAACGGAGAGCCGCTCTTCGCTTCTTCTTGGTTTCTTGAACTCTTCAAGAATTGGGCCCCAAAGAGCTCGCCGACTTAAAAGGCTCCTCCACGTAATCCTCGTAGCATTTACATCAACAATTGACTATGCTAAAAATAAAGATTACATGAAAAATAAAAGGAGTACGCAGCCTCCATTTAATAATTACAACCCCAAATATATAAATAATCATCATACATTCATATATACATCAATCACATTGATTAGGGATTTTTCCATGATCACCACCCTTTCACGTAAGTAATAAATTCACAATTTAAAACTTAGGAAGGCACAATAAAAATTCTACGTTGAATCATATTCAGAATTTTTACGTAAAATAAGATAGCCATAAATTTTCGATTCAAAATTGATTTAGTCTCAATTTTTGCTACGTTGATTAATTTATCATATAAAATAATCAATCTCCATTAGCCATGTAAGACGAACAATTCGTTAATACATATTGGCCATAGTATTGCAAAAATTGCAAAAAATCAATTAAATGCACGAAAACACCTAAAGATTGGCTCTGATACCACTGTTGGGATCCACGTAACACTGTTGACACCTGATTTTTGATCAGTCTTTCATAGTTTATTTTTAAAAAATTCATAAAAAATCTATAAAAAGTTAAAAAAATAAAAAAATCATCTTTGGTAGCCTTGACCAAGCTAAAGGAACCATTTTTGATAAAAAAAAATAATTTTTCATATTTTTAAATATTTTTTAATATTTTCCAAAAATAGAAAAATACATGAAAAATGAAGAAAAATAGCGTTCGATGTCGTAAAAATATAGAAAAATAGTCAATATTTTTATTTTAATTTCTTTTACATTTTGAACTCATAAATAGTCAAAATTCAAGTTCAATTGCATGTGTTTCTTCACGACGCATAGAGTTGAATTTGGCAAAAAAATGTCATTCGAGTATTTTAATTTGTAAATTTCTACATCTTTTTTAGTCTTGACGTCCAATTAGATTGACCACCATCTACAATAAATGCCCCTTGCTGAATATTTTCGTTTTTGTTTCACATGATTTCATGGTGTAAAACGCCGAGTGGATCCCCAAATATAATCGGGTCGGCATGAGCTCGATAGCTCGTCCAAGACCAAACCAGGGCACGGCGAACCCCATGTGAGTACTCTCGAACTCCTTCGATGCTTCCTAATGCTTTTATTAGGTTAGATCGTGTGTAGAATGGCTAGGACAGCTAAATCATTCTTGAGCTGTGATTGATAAATAGGACCTTATTAGAAATGCCATGTGATTTATTTGCATATCTAGATTCCTTGAGTTGGGCATTTTATTACTGATTGTGATTGCTAGGATAATCACTCTTATCTACATGAATTTCTAGATTTAGGGTTCATACCTTACTCATCCGCATGAATCTCAGGCTAGAAAATTCAGTCAACTTAGGTACCGAAAGGGCGTCAACTCTGACAGTTGGTGTAACTAAGTCCCCGAAACCATTTCTCTGGTTCTCGCAGAATTGAATAGAAACTCCCAACTATTCGATTGGGTGGTCCAATCATACCCTAAAAAAATGATTGGTGGCGACTCCATGGCATGCACACTTAGCACATGTCACTAGACCACACTGAAAGTCGATCACGCATACCTCCGTTGCGATTTGGGTAATGGGCCTTGGGAGAGGCCCGCGTCCGACCAGACAGGACGGCCCATTAGCCCTCGAGAGCCCGACAACCTCAAGAGGGTCGCGACAAACACGTAGCGGAAATAAATAACAACCCACACATGTATCTCCAGAGGCGTACTTCGTGCATTTCAATCGAAAAAAATCACAAAGTCTCAAAGGGAGTAAATAGATTACCTCTCGTAGCGTGCTTGAACGGAGGTGTCGGTTCGATGTTCTTCGATCTCAGCCTCCACAAGTGTTAGGCATCTAGTTCGGACGCACCACCAATTGACGAACGGGGAGACGACTAATAACTCCACAACAATTGTGCTAGCAATATGCGGAATCAATATTCCAAACTTAGTATATTTTGCTCGCTCAAGATTATGAGAATATAGAGAGTGTTTGTGTTCTTCTCTCTAAGCTCTCAAAAATTTGCACACTCTACAAAATGTCTCTCCCCTTCAACCTCAAAACTCTTGCCATCCTTTTATAGCCAAAAATACCTTCCAATAAATTGTATTTAAAAATAGCACTAACAATTATAAATTCTATCTAATAATAGCACTCACAAATAAATGACATTTAAAAATAGCACTAACAATAGCACTCACAATTTATAATACAAAAATGCTATTTAAAAATAGCACTAACAATAGCACTCACAATTTATAATACAAAAATTCTATTTAAAAATAGCACTAACAATTATAAATTCTATCTAATAATAGCACTCACAATTTATGATAAATAAATGCCATTTAAAAATAGCACTAACAATAGCACTCACAATTTATGATAAATAAATGTCATTTAAAAATAGCACTAACAATAGCACTCACAATTTATAATACAAAAAATGCTATTTAAAAATAGCACTCACAATACAAAAATGCTAAAAAAGGCACTAACAAAGGTGTTAAAAATAATAACCATTATTATTATTACAAGAGTTAAAGAGGTTACCAAACAGTACAAATATGCATAACGTATAAATACGTATGACGTATAAATATGTAGAGCATACGTATACATCCGTGAAACCGGGGACTAATTGAAAGAAAAATGTGCAATTAAGCCCTTTTGGTAAAAATTGATTAAATTGGAGGGCAAATTGACCTAATTGCACTTTAAGACTTTAGAATCCAATGTCATAACTTATAAAAAGTGAGAATTGAAAACTAAAAGACTCGAAAATGATTTTTTTTAGGCTCGGTTCAGGTTTATGTTTGTGAAGGAACATAGTGACCCGAGCCGAATTTTTGAGATTTAAAGTGACACACTTGAAGAGGAAATTAAAACAAAATTATCGAATATTTTTGGGTATTTTTCTGACCACGAATGGTATTTTTCTGATTTTTTGGGTATTTTTATAATTAAATAAACTCGAAAAATATTAAAAATACCGAAAAATATTTTTTGTTCAAAATTGGTTCCTAAGGTTAAACCAAGGCTTCCAAAGTTGATTTTGTGATTTTATGACCTTTTTTGATATTTTTAATTAATTTTAAAGAATGGTAAAAAAAATCAGGTGTCAACAATAAGCGATGGTTATGAATTTTTGGTAATGAGGAGGCTAATCGTTAGTGGATCTTACTCATTTAAATAGAATGCCCAAATTGCTATTAGTGCTAATCATGAGTGGCGTCCATAGAAAAGAAAGGAAAAATGAGTCCGAGATACGCCGAACCATTAGGACCCTAAAATGAATTGGGGAAATCTTGCATACCATCTTGTATTGTCCTCGAGGCTTGCTCCGGATCATGGTGTATCCCATGACTCGATGGTAAGGAAGTACGAGCTTAACCTCACTCATGTGTTAAGTTATGAAGAGATTGAGCTAAATGAGCGAGCGTCGTATAGGGAGCGTTCAGTCGAGATCGTGGATAGGAAAGAGCAGGTGCCTTGGAACATGATGAATCTGTTAGTCAAGGTAGTTTGGCGATACTATGAAACGGAAAAAGTAATGTGGGAAGTAAGAAAGTGGTGAAGCAACATCTGAGGAGTCAGTAACAAGGTCTGGTTGCTGAAGATGAATGGACGACTCCTATCAAATACGTCATGAATGTTGATTTATGGGATGAATGGCATCCATGTGAAGACTACCGATTGGATTGAATAATGAGTTCACAAGGTGACAATTCAATTTGAATCTTTGGGGATTATACTACATAACCTGTCTATATGAATTGTGGATATGGAATTGTGACTGGTGGGTGTGGATAAGTGGAATTGAGTTTGACTAGTACAATAGTAGCCACATTGAGATTTTAGTACGCTAAGTCGAGATATGGATCGACCTGAGTCGAATATTAGGTGAGGGACAAGAGAGATAACACGATGAGGTGCCAATGAATGCGCCGTTGGAATTGGTACAACAGTTTAAATTTCAAGGACGAAATTTCCTAAGGTGGGGAGAGTTGAGACGCCCAGGATTTCGACACTCTTCCGATAATAGAATTTAGTCCATGAATTGCCCTTGAGTGGATAATTTACCAAAATGCCCTTGACATTTAAAGAAATCACCAAAATGCCCCTAGGGTTTGCTACACATCACATGTCATCATGACTTCACCCCACCTTGACATCATCAATGACATCATTCTCTATATGACATCATCCTCCATCATGACATCATCGATGACATCATCAACCTAATGTCCCACATAGAATAGGAGTGGAACCATACCCCTCATCTCTTCCTATATATATGTACCTCTCATCTCTCTCACACTCACTTATGCCGTGGCCCAAAATGGCCGGGACGTGGCCGGTCACGCACGGGCCATGGCCAAAAGTTCTGGCAGCGTGGCCGCGCCGCGCCTGGTCCATGGCCGGCCAATTTGCCTTATGTCCGTGGCCAAAATCCGGGACGTGGTCGGCCATGATGGCCGATGTCCTGGGCCATGTCCGGGCCGTGTGCCCGCGTGTTCGCGGCCGTGGCCGAGGACTTGGGGCCGTGTCCAAGAAGTTGGCCCGTGGGAAGGTTTTTAAGGATCGCCACGTCTAATTAAATGTGAGTTGAATTCTAATCCTTGTTTATGTCATTGATTGCGTTTAGAATTTAATCGCTTAGAACTCTAGGCGTTTAGGTAGACTGATTGGGGTCGGTTTAGGTTAGTATTTTGGAATAGGCTAAATGACCTCAATTGGAAAGATTAGCCTATTTCAATTGATCAGTACTTGATTGTTTGGTTTTGAAACGCCTTTGAATGGAGTGGTTGCCCTGTAGTTTTATGGCATGCTATCGAAATGTCTATTCATGATAATTGTCTGATTGCCATAATTATGTGACCGTGAGATTGAATTGAGTTGGAAATATATTGAATGGTCGATTTGTGATTAATGGCTTGTAGCTACTTGAGATGAATAGTAGCTAGTGTGGTATGTGCATATCATGCCGCATGCATCATGTGACACATTGGAAACGAAAATGGATGAAGGCCAAGTCTTAAAGCACGAATGCTTGATCATCTGGTTATAAGCAAAGATAAGAACGAAATGATTGCGAATGAACTCTATGGGCTTTTGATGAAACGATGATGTGACTCCTAACAAGTTTGATGTGCTTGGAGGTGCCAATGGCACTGGGGACTATAATCACACAACTTATTAGACGCCCGACAGTCTTGGTGTGGTGCGAAGCTGGCATAGAGCATGGAGAGACTGTTAGAAGCCGATCGCAGCTTGTGACGGATCGGACCCCTTTTGGGAAACCTACATGTCGTGCCTAGAGTGCCATGAGCATGGGGTTAATATGCCTGGAGTGCCATAGTATGGGGTTATTGTGCTTGGAGTACCATGGGCATGGGGTCACGACTTGTAGAAGCCGTCGCTGATAGGATATGAGACGATGCCTGTTTTACAGAAGACATTACCTGGAGTGCCATAGGCATATGGTAGTGTAGACTTTATAAAATATCATGGATCATCGTTTAACAAATGAATGGTGGGCAGCGTGACTCGTTCATGGGCAAGTGTGGGTTTATCCTGACTACGAGGTTTGGTATGGGACGAACTGAGTAGGAAGAGGGAAGCTCATATTCGTTTATGTTCGAATTATCGTTGCATTGGGTATTGTGATGCCTGGATGCATTGGGATGATTTGAGTGCCTAGACAGTTGATTTGTGTTGACACGATTATATATTATATGCACTCTGCATTATGCACGACATCAATGGGTAAGTTGCATGTGGTTGAGATACATATTCTGTTATTACGATTGCCTAATAGGATATTCTGGATGAATCAACGCCCTAACCAAGGCTCAGGCGTTGACTCGCTGAGATGTATATCTCACCCCTTCTTGGGAACATTTTCAGGTTTTAAGTGATGAAGTTCTTAGGTTTGGAGCCGTTGGTTCTCTTGGAGTACATTGACGTGACCTTACCCCGCCTCGAAGTATGAGGCTGATTATTGTATTACCCTAATTGAATTAAAACATGTCTGTAAATGAATTGAAGTTTCGATTTGGTATGCACCTTGCTTACTATCCCTATTTCTTTTATTATCTGGGAGGAGCAAACGTTTCCGCATGTGTAGTAAAATTTGGGATCGATGGTGAACATGGGACGGTATCCTTTATGACCCTTGGGATGATTTGGCCTGGATGCCGCGTACTCGAGGGTTCGGGGCGTGACAAGCACCGCCACCCCCACCACCCCGGCCGAAAGAAAAGCCAAAATCAGAGAGATGAGACCGCTAAGTTTTGCTCTTGGCCGGACCTTCCGCGGCCACTTCTCAACACGATCCGCAATCACCCACTCCTCATGCACAACCTGAATTTTGGCGTCACGACCAAGTCATGGAGATCAAAGCCAGCCCCATGTTCACCCTCAAATCAGCTTCAACTCCAACTCTTAGACACGACCCCCGACACCCATATGACTCGTTTCAGCATCGCATTCCCTCAAATGTGGTTGGGCCACTGGAGGTACTACAGGAGGGAACTGAACTACTGGCATCCATGGACTTGCCTCCTTGGATACTCGTACGATGTCGTCCTCGCACGAGGCGGGCTGACCCCTCCTTCCCAAGTGTATCTCTGGAATCCGCTCGGGTCTGGGTACTCGTGTCTCCCGCCTTGGGATTGCCATGTTCCTTTCAAGTGCTCGGTCGTGAGTTCGCCGCACGCGGGCCGTAGCACGTGTCTCGGCTACGTCCTGATGGTTGCGACGGGCATGAGCCACCCGGCTTTCATGTTATGTGATCTTTTCAGGAGGCAGCCGGGTGAGCGCAAGTGGGTGAAGTATGATTGCAATGTTGAGGACCCGAGTTGTGGGAACGGTTCGGAAAGTCGTATGGAGTTCACAAATGCCATTAGTGCGAATGGCAAGTTCTATGCCCTGAGTTCGCAGGGGACGCTCCCGGTGATAAAGTATGTAGATTCAGGCGCCGAGATCGTTGCCCTATGTCGAAGCAGGTCGGTTCCTGGTGGCCAGTGGAGGAGTTTCAGGGAGTATTTGCTGGAGATCAAGGGCGAAGTTTTGGATGTTTTCCTAGTGTCCAGGAGGACAGCAAAAGTTGTGGATGATGTCGAAGTTCTGAGGCTCGGGGTCGATAACCGATCGTGGACCAAAGCTAGTAATATCGGTGATCGAGCACTTTTCATGGGGTCTAATTGCTGTCTCCATGTCTTGGCGTGTAAAGAGGGGTGGTGCAGGAGAAACTGCATCTACTTCGTGCAGAAAGAAGAGGACGATAATGTTTGGCGAGTGTTCAACATGAAAAAGAGTAGCATTTCGCGGTGTTGGAACGAAGAAGATTGTCTAGTTGGATGGATTTGAACTCGATTCGGGGTAGCGAAATTTGTTTAGCTTAATGTCGTCATGGATAAGAAATAGTCACGATGAATTGTAAGTTCGAGTAAATTTGATAGTTACCAATATGAAATTTCTTTAGCTAACTGTGGTCTGGAAGAACAAGCTGATTCAAATGATTACAGAATCATGGATTTAGATGAGTAATAGCCCCTGAAATTGACCGTGCTATGCATCTTTCCTATAATTCCTCAATTAAAACTGTGCATGTACAAACGTAATACTTACAAATAGGATGACACAAAAGTTGCTATACAGAACCTGCAGTGAACTTTCTCCGCTTCTGAAAGAAATGCAGATGAAGTCGAACTGGAAGATTTCTAGGAAGAGCGGGTAAATGCAGACGGTGTTACTATAAGCGCTCCATGGTTCGCTACTTCTGAAGCTGTACGACGACGCGTGCGACAATTCAGACGTAAAAAATGATGGCGCTATATAAGTTGGGATGGGCCACTTTGGTGGGAGAACCGGCGGTGAAGTTCAAAGAGGCTATCGCTTTGCTTATGAGAGGCCGCTCCTTAGGGTCCAGATGAACACACCAAAGGCCAACCATCATCTCCATTTGTGTTGTGTCGAAATCTTCTCCTAACTTTGGATCCGCTGCATTTAATAGCTTTCCAATTCCATTGAGCTCCCCGAGCCACTCCACCGGTTGGACTTGGCCTTCTTATGCTTTCTGTTAGGATGCACATGTTAGTTGTGTTAGAAAAGTCTCATATTGGAGAATTAATGTGGTGTGGAATAGTTAATATATCCAAATTGGCTTATAACTCATTGGCTTAAACTTTTTAGTGAAAGCGATTCTAACTGGATATATTGATGGGCTCGAACTTGAGCTCCTTCTTAGCGATCTCCCTGGGGTAAAGGTATCGGATTTCTACTACACTCTCCCAACAGTTCAAGTCGAAAAATATGAAGCTGAAGGAGATATTGTCAAATGTTGCCAAGGTTGTTGTCGATCCAATGACTAAAGAAAGGATGAAGATGTGTGGGAAATTCATGTTGTGTAAGCCATGGAAATTCATCCTTCGGAAGCCAATAAATAGGAGTGTACAACAGTTTGTTTACGAAGAAAACAATTAGCTGATATTATTTTACGCGTGACCGTGTGTATAATAACAATGTTAATATCAATTCATCGATTCGGAAAATCAATTAGCTGATTAAATTTTCAGAGCCTTTAGGAAAGAGCTCATTTAAATACATTGAAAATTGATTAAATGTTATTAATCCATTTTCTTATGTTGGCTGTGAGTAGACAGGTGACCATATCCTATACCAGTTCACAAAAAGGTGGTTGTATTCAAGTATTGATAAGTGATTATACATAAAGCCAACTTGCCCACAGATGGCTATATTATAGAGACAAAACATGAATAAGCAATTGCATCCAAACATGGATATAAGCAGTGTTCTTAAAAGGTGAAGTATACATTCTACTTTTTGGAGGATAAATTCTTTTGGCAAGGAAATCAGGTACGCGTTCTAAACTTCTTTAAATATACAATGCAAATTCTTCCTCGATTCTGTGTAAGTTGCGCGATTGTGTCCATCTGAAAAATTTTGTGATTGTTCTTAACGGTTATACGTCGCCCAGAAGAGCTCAGTAATGGCGTCTAGGTCTAAAAGATCGACGTCGTTATAGATGGAACAGGGACAGACATTCTTGAGCAGGATGATGATGAAATCCAGGAAGATGCTCAGACTCGAGGGGGAGTCAAAAGGATAATCCACCAGCAGATGTTCCTGTACCATGATTCTGTTCTGGTGAAGATGCTGCAAGAAGTCACACGCACCCAAGCCAAGTTAATGCAGCAAATGCAGGAAAATCAATGAAGAATTTGAGAGAGAAAATCACAACTTCGTCCCCAAAGGTCGTCTCATTCGCAATGATAGTTTGTTGCTAAATCTTCTTGATTCCAATCACAACTAGGCAACCAGTGACAACCCGTAAGATTCTTTGTCAAGTCCAACTACTGATACATATCGTCTAGGCTCGCCAGATAGCCATCGGCTCTGTTACCCCTATTGCAACAGCAAAAGTTCAGTATCTTCGGAATTGAGAGATTCATGGGTAGTCCGAAACTTGTCCACTGGTACCATTATTTAATGGTAACTCAAATTGCTGATTCTGAATTCGCGTTTGAATAGGTACAATTGGTCATGGACCTTCTGGTTTGAAATTTAGCCTATGAAATTTGCCGTGCATTCTTTGACACCTGATTTTCAGTCAGTCTATTTTTATGAAATATTTAGAAAATTCATAAGAAATTCGTAAAAAGTCAAAAAATTACAAAATCAACTTTGATATACTTAGCCGAGCGTAGGGACCATCTTTGAATAAAAAATATTTTTTCTTATTTTTATATTTTTTAATATTTTTCGAAAATGGAAAAATTATTGAAAAATCAAGAAAAATAGCATTTGAGGCCACAAAAATACAAAAAAAATTGCCAATAATTTTATTTTATTTTCCATTTCATTATGGCTCCTAAATATTTTGAAAATGTAATTCAGGACCCTATGTGTGACGCCTTGAAAATCCGACTTTGGTGAAGTGCCTGAATTCAATAAAAAGGAAATTAAATTGAATTTCAGTCGATAAAATTTATTGGATCGTAAGGACTGAAGAGACGATAATTGGACGATTTCTGAAATTTCAGTCGGTTTAGATTAGGTTTCGAATTCTTAGTCGCCGTGAATTAGGATTTCAATCCTCGCGACCCGAGCCTAATCCCGACCGAGCCTAGCCCATGAAATTACCAAAATACCATTCGTTCGTTGTACCGAAAATTCGTTTCAGTCCTGATTCGCCAAGTGGCCAAATTGGCCCTAGATATTCGCATATAGGACAAACTGCCCCAAAAGTCCTTGATGGACCCCACACTCTCTCTCCTCCCTCTTTTCTCTCACGTGGGCTGCTGCCCTCTCTTGCTCACTCACGTCTCTCTCTCTCCCGATGACTCTTTCTCTTTCTCTACCTCTTCCTCTCTCCAACCGAACGTCCTCCTCCTCTCTTCCTCCTCCTTCAGCCTCCGTTTTTGTGCGCCACCACCCCTCATCGACAGTCACCACCGCCAGTCACCTCCTACCCGCCACCACCGAACTGTCCCTGGTCGTAGCTCGCCACCGGCAGCCGCGAAACCTAGCCCCTGTTTCGGACGCCCGCTAACCCGAGGACGTCGCCGCCTCCTCCGGCCGTTCGCGACGCCACCGCCGCCACCCACTACCTCGGCCACGTCCCTCAATCTCCCCTCGACTCCCCTGAAGCCACCCCACCGCCGATTAGCCACCAGAGCTGCAGCAATCAGCCCCGAAACTGCCGGTGCCCTGTTTTAGACCCGGTTCGTGTTTTTCTTCTATCCGGCCGTTTCGCCGCCCACCACCTCTCACCGCCGCTACCGACGACCTCCCCACACCCCCTTCCACCTTCCCTCAGCTCGGCCGAGCTCGCTGCCACGCGTCGTGGCCGGAAATCGCCTCTGACCGCTCCCATGTTTTCTACGCGCGTGAGCCCTGCCTCCGCCGACTCTGTGCGTCGTCGTTCCACCACTTTCGGCCTCCCTCCGCCGTGCTCAACCTGTCCCGAAGACTCCCCTCGACCTCTAGGTGAGATCCCCGACCTTGGCCGGCCTCGTCCCTGCTCGTGGGGCCGTGAATCGCCAAAAAACAGCTCGGAAACCCTATTTTGACAGCCAGCCGGTTTTGTTTCAGGTCGCCGCTGCTTGCCGGAGCACCGCTGTCGCCGGCCACCTGTCCCGGTGACCTCGTGTGACTTCCCTGAGGCATTCCTGAGATTTTAGGTTTTTGGCCGCCGCCGCCGCCGCCGCCGCCGTCATCGCTGTCGTCGCCGTTGAGACCGTCCGAGCTAACTCACTGAGTGAGTTGACCCTAATCATTGGTTAGGGTGCTAATTGCACTTAGGATTAGGATAAATGGCCGATCGATTTGGTTAGTTGGGGTGATTGAATTGTCTGTGGCTAATTGTTGCTAGATGAATATTGATTGATTGATTGGGTAATGGATTGCCGCTGTTTGATCGCGAGTGAGCGATAGGCTAGAGACGAGCGAGCGATCGACGACGTTTAAGTCAGATTGACCAATAAATAATTATTGCACGAAGTGAGCCTTATGTGGCCTATGGGGATTTTTTTTCCTTACTATTGCCTTGTTTTGATTCATTGGATCGATTGTCTCGCTAGAATGGCAGATTGAATGTTTGTATGTGCATTGACTGACTGAACGTTCATTTAGGGGTTAATGACCTCGTTTGTGATTGTGGTGACTAGTGGTTAGTCTGCATTTGCATATGACCGTGTGCGAAGTCAAAATACATATTTTAGCATGAAAATGGCGTTTAGCCAAGATTTGTACATGTCTGAGTGAGCATCTGGCTTTAACCAAAGATAATGAAATGGGTTGATTGCTGGATGTGGATTGTATGGTCATATGAGGAAAACGATGAGCATTCCTGGCAAGTTCGTGTCGTACCAATCTGATGGAATCAAACGACTTGCTAGAAGCACGACAGCTCCGATCCGGTGTTAACTAGTACGGATGCAGAGTTCGTCGGATGCCGGTCGCAATAGATGTTGGACCAACGCCCCGTATAGGGATGCCTACAGCGCGTGCCGTGCAACGGGTGCACTGGATACACCGCTTGTAGTAGCCGTTGCCGAGAGTAAAGGAACGTAGCCCGATTCTGCCGGTAGAACGCTGGATCACACTGAGGTGTTAGATAGCGTTATTTGTGAGAGTCGAATCACGCCCTCTTTCGCGTAGATCCTTTCATGTGCCGGAGGCACGATCATCGTTAATAAAAGGATTGAATACAATGTAACTTCGTACATGGGTAAGTATGAGCGCATCCCGACTACGACGTTTGGAATGGGACGAATGTAGTAGGAAGACGGAAGTTCATACTCGCTTGTGTTCGAGTTATTATTGTATTGTGTGCATTATCTTGGTGAATGTCCTGTGCATAATTGTGGATGTAATGCTGTGATTGACTGATTTGACTGTTGAGTCGAGTCAAGCATTGCATTGTGTGTGGCTTAAGGCTAGTAAGTATGCTTGTGGATGATCATTATGTTATGGCTGTAATTTGGTGCTATAGGTGGTGATATGATGTGTAATATCTCAGTTAGGAGGCCCTGGGCAAATCAGTTTCCTAACTGAGCTTAGGATTGATTCACTGAGATTTATTCTCACCCTGTCGCGGGATAACAATTCCAGGTTCCTTCGGATGAAGACTCATGGACGCCAGGGTTTGGCTTTTGGATTTATAAGTTTGGAGTAGATGAGCAGTTAATCTTACCTGACCGAGGAACTACTTGAGGTATAGTGAGCCGCCTCGAAGTAAGGGGTTATTTATTTAGCTATAGCCCAATGGGGTTAAGACTCATCTGTGTATGTCGAATGCTTTATAATGGTATGTCTTTGAATGACTGTTGTGACTGCCTACTTTTCTATCCCTATTTGTTTATGCAGTCAGGGTATTAAACGTTTCCGCATGCGCTGGTTTATGATAGGTCGGTAGTGTGCCTGGGACGCTATCTCTATGACCTCGTGGCGATTTGGCAAGGGATGTCGCGGGCTCAAGAGTCGGGGCGTGACACTATGTCTCTTCATTGAGCATAGTCTTGAATTAAGCAAAAAATTACAATTTGATTTATTTTTACTCCCAATCTTTTCATTTTTAGAGTCATGACACTTGATTTCAATATTCTTCATTTCAATTTAGTCCAATTATTTCATTAATTGCGTGAATTGCATGAATTGGACATAATTGCATAAATTTATTTTAATTTAGACCTTGAGCTTCAATTGAATTGAAATTAACCAAAATCTAGGGACTGCCATGCTAAGGTCAGACATCTACCCTATGTTTTTCAACCTTATGAATCGATTGCCAGGGGTGGTTTGGTTCGATTTGGCTGTTTACAGTTTCAATTTGGCGATTTCAATTTTCGGGTCAAGGAGTAAATTTGGGGTTTTTATGCAATTCATTGAGATATGTTGGGGAAAATAACATTTTCAGATAGAATCCATGATCCTGAACCTAATTATGTGATTTAATTGAAGAAATTCTCAAGAATTATAGGTTAATTTCAAGAAATTGGATCAACCCGGTCTGTTGGATCAAACCGGGCTTGCCTAGTGACCCGGCTGAACAATATCATCTTTCTCAGTCAATTCCCACGCATTTTGAAGTTTACAGGCCCAAATTTGACATCAAAATTGGAGAGAGAAACGGCCACAATTGGATGAACTGAGGCAGGGGTTTCGCTCTCCATGTTGTCCCGCGTTGATCGAGACTAACCTTGTCGCCGATGATCGTCGGCGCACGACGGAATTGGATGGCCAATGCCATGGCCACCTGCGAAAGTCAACCTTGATAGAATAGCCAAATTGGACATCCACTTGCCACGTTGAAGACGCAAACAGAACTGGATGGAATCCTCTCCATCTTAAACGCCGTCCAGACTAAAAAGCAAGTGAGTTCCTGTGCAATTCAAGTAGGTAGCACGTGCGAATTTTCAAATTGGGCATATAGCCTTCTCACACATTCTAGAAGAAGAAAGAGCTTCATTCTGTTCCACACATGCAACAGACTAGAGAGAGAAGTAGAGAGAGGAGAGAGAAGCTCTCGATCGTTGCCATTGACGAAGCTCTGAGCTCTAACTGTGGAGCTTCGATTGGAATGATCTAAAGCAAATCGGGCCTCTAAATCACTTCAGGAAGCTTGTGTGTACTCCAAAGAAGTTATCGCCACCAGTCTCGCAGCTCGACGTTCCCTAAATCGGTAAGTTTGAAATGCAACCTTAGCTCAGTGCATCAATGGTGGAGCTTGTCTCCCTCAGTCATTCTTCAAGCTATTGTATACGTTTTACTCCTTAGACATTTCTGTACACGATCGTACTTTTGTTTTGCATCGATTACACCTAAAACCTTCGAGTCGAACATCTGACCATAGCTCAATCTGTCAAAGCTTCCCTAGCTTAAGTTAACCTGAACCAGGTCAATTGAACCTGAAGGTAAGTATCCTGAACTTGATTTGAATGTGTTTGATGCTTTGATTGTATTGTTATGCTCTATTTCATGCGATTGAATCTACCATGGTTGTACTAGTTCGAGTTTCATTCCTATTGATTTCGTGGATAGCTAGGTCTTATTGTTAGGTATGTTGTAGAGAATGATGACACGAATCAAACGGGACAGATTTCGCTCGATTTGGCCCAAGTTTGGCTGTCGATCGGTGCCGGAAAAGTCTCAGCCGTCCATTTGACGAGCTCGCGAGGAAGATGAAGACCAGTCAACTCGTGCTGACTGTCAACGTATGACTGTCGCGACCCGTCCGAAGGCGGACGCGGCTAATGGATTACCGATCGCGGGCCTTCCCCCGCACAAGGGTGCGGATCGGGGGCTTTGGATCGGCACGGGCCCTCCCAGGCCTATACCAAATCGCGGCGGGAGTATTATTCAAAGGATTCGACGATAAGAGTCGATCGCTTTCGACCTTAGTGTGGTCGTGGTGGCATGTGCAACTTGTGCATGCATTTGGAGTCGCCACCGGTCTTTCTTGGAGGGTAGACCGGAAACCTTATTGACCGATTGGGAGAGATCGATCAATTCTGCAGAACCAGAGATTTTGAGTTCGGGGACTTGGTTACGTTGATGTCATTACCAACGCCCTTTCGGTACCTAACGCGAGTGATTTTCCCTAACTAGGATTTCATGCAGGCTCAATTTTGGGTGAGGTAAGTCTGACTTTGCACATTAACCAGTTTAACATGCTCACGTAATCATAATAAATAAATAGATGCCAATCACATAAACATCTATCCTACGTGGTGATCATGGAATTATGATTTAATGGGTCTCGAGCCAATGAGACCACATTTAATCATTTTAATATTTTAATAACGGAGAGCCGCTCTTCGCTTCTTCTTGGTTTCTTGAACTCTTCAAGAATTGGGCCCCAAAGAGCTCGCCGACTTAAAAGGCTCCTCCACGTAATCCTCGTAGCATTTACATCAACAATTGACTATGCTAAAAATAAAGATTACATGAAAAATAAAAGAAGTACGCAGTCTCCATTTAATAATTACAACCCCAAATATATAAATAATCATCATACATTCATATATACATCAATCACATTGATTAGGGATTTTTCCATGATCACCACCCTTTCACGTAAGTAATAAATTCACAATTTAAAACTTAGGAAGGCACAATAAAAATTCTACGTTGAATCATATTAAGAATTTTTACGTAAAATAAGATAGCCATAAATTTTCGATTCAAAATTGATTTAGTCTCAATTTTTGCTACGTTGATTAATTTATCATATAAAATAATCAATCTCCATTAGCCATGTAAGACGAACAATTCGTTAATACATATTGGCCATAGTATTGCAAAAATTGCAAAAAATCAATTAAATGCACGAAAACACCTAAGGATTGGCTCTGATACCACTGTTGGGATCCACGTAACACGTAGCGGAAATAAATAACAACCCATACATGTATCTCCAGAGGCGTACTTCGTGCATTTCAATCGAAAAAAATCACAAAGTCTCAAAGGGAGTAAATAGATTACCTCTCGTAGCGTGCTTGAACGGAGGTGTCGGTTCGATGTTCTTCGATCTCAGCCTCCACAAGTGTTAGGCATCTAATTCGGACGCACCACCAATTGACGAACGGGGAGACGACTAATAACTCCACAACAATTGTGCTAGCAATATGCGGAATCAATATGCCGAACTTAGTATATTTTGCTCTCTCAAGATTATGAGAATATAGAGAGTGTTTGTGTTCTTCTCTCTAAGCTCTCAAAAATTTGCACACTCTACAAAATGTCTCCCCCTCAACCTCAAAACTCTTGCCATCCTTTTATAGCCAAAAATACCTTCCAATAAATTGTATTTAAAAATAGCACTAACAATTATAAATTCTATCTAAAAATAGCACTCACAAATAAATGACATTTAAAAATAGCACTAACAATAGCACTCACAATTTATAATACAAAAATGCTATTTAAAAATAGCACTAACAATTATAAATTCTATCTAATAATAGCACTCACAATTTATGATAAATAAATGCCATTTAAAAATAGCACTAACAATAGCACTCACAATTTATGATAAATAAATGTCATTTAAAAATAGCACTAACAATAGCACTCACAATTTATAATACAAAAAATGCTATTTAAAAATAGCACTAGCAATAGCACTCACAATACAAAAATGCTAAAAAAAAAGGCACTAACAAAGGTGTTAAAAATAATAATCATTATTATTATTACAAGAGTTAAAGAGGTTACCAAACAGTACAAATATGCATAACGTATAAATACGTATGACGTATAAATACGTAGAGCATACGTATACATCCGTGAAACCGGGGACTAATTGAAAGAAAAATGTGCAATTAAGCCCTTTTGGTAAAAATTGATTAAATTGGAGGGCAAATTGACCTAATTGCACTTTAAGACTTTAGAATCCAATGTCATAGCTTATAAAAAGTGAGAATTGAAAACTAAAAGACTCGAAAATGATGATTTTTTTAGGCTCGGTTCGGGTTTATGTTTGTGAAGGAACATAGTGACCCAAGCCGAATTTTTGAGATTTAAAGTGACACACTTGAAGAGGAAATTAAAACAAAATTATCGAATATTTTTGGGTATTTTTCTGACCACGAATGGTATTTTTCTGATTTTTTTGGTATTTTTATAATTAAATAAACTCGAAAAATATTAAAAATACCGAAAAATATTTTTTGTTCAAAATTGGTTCCTAAGGTTAAACCAAGGCTTCCAAAGTTGATTTTGTGATTTTATGACCTTTTTTGATATTTTTAATTAATTTTAAAGAATACAAATCACAATAATAAATGGTAAAAAAATCAGGTGTCAACAGCTGCCCCTCTTTGAGAGGAATCTCGTTAGAGGTTTCTCTCAAAGATAAGGTGGCACCTGATTCCTAACCGACTCAACTGGGAAAATAAGAGAAGAAATGTTATGACATCGGATCCTTAAGTCTATTGATAAAAGCTCAAATCAATCCCCGGTTTGCTCTAACAATTTGAACATGGGCCGGAGTGAGAGAGGCTTACCTGAAGCTCACCTGTCGGATGCTGCCGGTTGCGACGACTTTCAAGAAGATGCCTAGGACTCGTTATTCAGAATATCCTAGGGAGATTAAGCTCTGACCTGTATGGTAGGTCATACCATGATGAGATTCCTAACTGGTAGGAACCTAAGGAAGGCGCATCCCACGCTTTGGGATTTGCCAAGGATTTTGATCCGTATGGTGGATCAGACCTTTGTGTTGATCCTTACTGCGATATTTATCAATGAGTTGACCCTTATGGCGGTTTCTACCAATGAATTGACCCTTATGGCGGTTTCTACCATATGTGACCCTTCAGGCGGTTTCTACCATTAACGTGATCCCTCATGCGGTTTCTACCTTGGTTTGACCCTTCAGGCGGTTTCTACCTTGAGTTGACCCTTCAGGCGGTTTCTACCTTTGATTTGACCCTTCAGGCGGTTTCTACCTTGTGTTGACCCTTCAGGCGGTATCTACCATGTGTTGACCCTTCAGGCGGTATCTACCTTGTGTTGACCCTTCAAGCGGTATCTACCTTTGATTTTGACCCTTCAGGCGGTATCTACCTTTGATTTGACCCTTCAGGCGGTATCTACCATATTTTGACCCTTCAGGCGGTATCTACCTTGATTTGACCCTTCAGGCGGTATCTACCTTCATTTGACCCTTCAGGCGGTATCTACCTTTGAGTTGACCCTTCAGGCGGTATCTACCTTATTTTGACCCTTCAGGCGGTATCTACCTTCATTTGACCCTTCAGGCGGTATCTACCTTTGAGTTGACCCTTCAGGCGGTATCTACCTTATTTTGACCCTTCAGGCGGTATCTACCTTCATTTGACCCTTCAGGCGGTATCTACCTTCATTTGACCCTTCAGGCGGTATCTACCTTTGTTTGACCCTTCAAGCGGTGTCTACCATCAGTTTTGACTTTGAAAAGGGGTCTCATGACGAGGGTTCTCCGCGTCCGATGAGACTGCCTAAATGAAAAGGGGTCTCATGACGAGGGTTCTCCACGTCCGATGAGATTTCCTGAATTTTGAAAAGGGGGTCTCATGACGAGGGTTCTCCACGTCCGATGAGACTGTTTGAATTTTGAAAAGGGGTCTCATGACGAGGGTTCTCCACGTCCGATGAGACTGCCTAAATTTTTGAAAAGGGGTCTCATGACGAGGGTTCTCCACGTCCGATGAGACTGCCTAAGTTTTGAAAATGGGTCTCATGATGAGGGTTCTCCACGCCCGATGAGACTGCCTAAATTTTGAAAAGGGGTCTCATGACGAGGGTTCTCCGAGTCCGATGAGACTGCCTAAGTTTTGAAAAAGGGGTCTCATGACGAGGGTTCTCCACGTCCGATGAGATTTCCTGAATTTTGAAAAGGGGGTCTCATGACGAGGGTTCTCCACGTCCGATGAGACTGTTTGAATTTTGAAAAGGGGTCTCATGACGAGGGTTCTCCACGTCCGATGAGACTGCCTAAATTTTTGAAAAGGGGTCTCATGACGAGGGTTCTCCACGTCCGATGAGACTGCCTAAGTTTTGAAAATGGGTCTCATGACGAGGGTTCTCCACGCCCGATGAGACTGCCTAAATTTTGAAAATGGGTCTCATGACGAGGGTTCTCCACGTCCGATGAGACTGCCTAAGTTTTGAAAAAGGGGTCTCATGACGAAGGTTCTCCACGTCCGATGAGACTGTTTGATATTTTGAAAAGGGGTCTCATGACGAGGGTTCTCCACGCCCGATCATGACGATGGTTCTCCACGTCCGATGAGACTGCCTAAATTTTGAAAAGGGGTCTCATGACGAGGGTTCTCCACGTCCGATGAGACTGCCTAAGTTTTGAAAAAGGGGTCTCATGACGAGGGTTCTCCACGTCCGATGAGACTCTTTGATATTTTGAAAAGGGGTCCTGGGACGAGGGTTCTCCACGTCTGATAGGACTTTTTCTTTTAAAAGGGTTTTTCTTCCCCCTTTTTTTTTGGAGACCCCGAAGTTTGTCGGGAATTCAATTTTTTTGAAGCAGTGAAAGATTTTATTTTGACAAAACTTCACTTGATTCTGTTGAAGCGACATTCTGGGAGCTGGGTTCTCCTGGTATCCTGCAGAAGTTTGAGCCTGAAAGATTTTTCTTCACCAAGAAAACGTTAGTAATCTTTGGGAAGACTACGGCTGTCCATTTTGACAAAACCGTATGATTTAAGTTTTAATCATGAAATGTGCATTTTGATGCTGGAGGTTATCCAAAGCATTCTTGCAACATGCAAATGTGATCACAAATCCCTTGCACGGAAAATCTGGATCAACAGTTTGAAAATTCCAAAAAGAGTTTGTTCAAAACATCAATTGGAATATTTCTCGACAAGGAGGTCTTCTCACCTGTTTTGCGATAGTGATTTTTTATAGGGGATGCACTCAATTCCCTACTAACCTGTGCCTAGGTTTTAGGTTCATTCGCAGCGCATACATTTTGATCGGTCGGGAGGTCTTCCACGGGACCGTAATGTTGGGCTTGAATATTGGTTTTCAAAGGGGACTCGCTTTGGAGTCGAGGCCATTATATGAAAGTCTTCAACATCTGCTCCGGGTTTACAAGTCGAGAACCCTGCAAAATGAGAAAGAAATAGTCTTGCTCGTACCTCTTCGAGCTAAGCTATATGTTAACCCAAGTGTCTTAGTGAGAGAAGACTGTCTCAGGGTTATGATGTTGGTAAGATTGGGGACCGAAAAAGGCTTGTTTTTGGCCCAGAATTTATGAGGGGATTGACATTGGTGATCATTGCAAATTTGTCACCTGTCTTTTCCATTCTGCATCTTCAGTTTTTGAGGTGTGCAACCGCTTTTGAGGTGTGCACAAGTCCTTTAGAGAGCGTCTCTTGTTGCATTAAGAAGGTTGACAACTCTGTCTGCGCCTTTCCTCTGCGCTTGACATCATTTGGAGAGCAGTCTTTTTATCTGACTCCTTTAGGAATTTTCTCTTTTCCCATCCAAGTTTCACTGGGAATCAAGCAAACAGCTTGCACGAGCATCGGCCTCGCTTTTACCAGGCACTTTGCTTTTTCTTGATGCGGTGGATTTTTCTCATTCATTTTTGGAATCCCGCTTTTTTCTCATCTTCATGGGATCATGTTAGACATATAGTCTAAACATGCTTTAAATATCAGTCCGGGAATTCTCTTCGTAATCCCTGAGTCTTGAACTCTTCCATTTTTGAAGTGGTGTGGCATCCGTCTTGGAATGATCACCAATGGGTTCATGAAATGAATTTGCAGGCTCAAGTTGGCTGTGCAAAGGATTCGGTGTGTGGGATAGAGAAATAAATGCTTCTCGTCATCCTATGGCACTTGGATTACCATATAAACAATACACAAAGATTAATGTTAGTCCGAGCAAGAAAATTTCTAACCATTTTCTCCTGATGCTGCTGGACTCATCTCCATTCTGCCCCGATGTGGGGTGGTTCTTCACAGGGTTAAGAATGAAAATCGCCGTTCAAATGGGTTGTCAATGGTCACCTGTAGTGTTTGGGGATATGAAACGAATGCCTCCGTCGTCCCAATCCATGTAATCGCTGCGAATGGTCCCTACTTCCGTTGGTCCAGATTTTGCTGTCTGATCCGCTCCACTCCTCTCTCAAGTGTGTATAGGACGTGTTTGGATTTAGGCTTTGCCTCTCGTCTTTTGAGGAAGTGCCCTTTTGATTGTTTTGAACATTTTTTTATTGGAAAAATCTTTTTCATTTTCTTCGAAGATTTTACCCGTCAAAGGGGATTTTATGATGCCCCATGCATGTTTTTATTCATGTTCGGACAACCTCCTGTTTCAAAACATGAATGCCAATGAAATTTAAATTCTATTAGATTCTGAAAGCTTTTCTTTTCTTGTCTATTTTTTATTCAACATCTTCAAGGGATTTTGGGAGAGGGATACTTACCTGTTCCTCGTGGCTGGAGATCCCTGAAAATGTAGAAGAAACATGTTATTGTTCGTTCATGAATTTTTCAAAGAAAATTAGAACGATACATTTTACCCTTGGTCATGTATTCCAACGGGTAATACATGGGATGTGAAAACCCGCTTTGCCTTGATGGTGAGCCCCTGTCAAAAACAAACAATAAGTGTCAGTTTGCGTTCCAAAATTCAAGACAAATTGGAACGATACCGCCTTGTTCTTGCTTGGTGTTTTCATTTGAACACAAACGCGCGGCTTGCAGAAATTGGCCATCTATATTGCGGCCACGATTCCTCCGTTTGGTTGGCGATGAATCATTCTCGAGGATTTGCCCTAAAGGAGATCCATTTGTGTTTTTGGGCGCATTCCAGCGCCATTCTTCATAGTTCCTTTTATTCAAGAACATGAAATTTTTATCAGAATGTATGTCAAAGCATGAAGTGTGGAAGCGATACTTTTTACCATCCACTAGGTCTTATGATCAAAGACCATCTCCTGGAATTCTGACTTCTAGGGCCACTGATTCAATTCGCCTCCCTGTTAGCGCACTCTTTTCATTTGGGGCTTTCAGCGCCAACGACTTCCTGCAAAATGAGTAAAAACTCATGTTAGGCATGTGGTCTTCGAAGACCAAATTAGAACGATACAAGGTTACTGTTCACCCAAATTCGTATCTTGGGGTTTGATTCTGATGCGGACGACTCTGTTATTGCGTTCATTGACTTTGCCAGAGGAGAAACGTCATTCTTTGTCCGGCGCACAAATGATTCACTTGCCCCAGTTGGGTGTGATTTGTCGTAGCTAGGTGACGCTTGCCCCAGCTAACTTCATTCCTGCATTTTGTTGCAATCCCCATCCTATTTGGGGGTGTCTTTTCTCTTGGGATTCATGATGACGTCTTACTGATGTATTCCCTTCTTTCGCCGATTATTGACGCTTCTCATTTGATGGAGGTCGTTTCAATATCGTATATTGATGTGGATGATGAGTATTGCTTCATCTCGTCTGCATTTGCGGGTGTTGTTCGTGAGATGATTCCTGATTACTTCCAAAACTGCTTTGCCCCAGTTGGGCGGTGTTCGTCTTGGCAACATGCCTTAGCACTTTCCGTGTTTGTTGGTAATTTTCAATTCAATTTTGACAACGTCCATGCACTCCCATGGGTTTCGCCGATTCTGATCTTCTATCTCAATTGTCAGAATCTTCAATTATTTTTATCCGTCTCTAGGTGGCTTGACGGCCTTGGGATTTGTCGTGTGGCGGTTTTGTGATTCTCTCGATCATCGTCGCCATTTGAAGTATTTGATGTTTGCCTGTTGAAGAGAAGAGACCTCATGAGTAAAGGGCATGTATAATTGACTATTGGAGTCGATACAATTTACCCTTGAAAATTATCCTGCGGGAACCGGCATTTCTCCCTTCGGGTTCTCTGTATGCAGGATATGTGCATGATACGCATGATGCATGTTAGGTATGCTGGCAACGAAAAATGAGTTCGTGCTTGTCACTCTATTCCGAGAAAGCATTTTTTTATCAGATGTGTCAATCTGCAAAACTTGAATTTTTCTTTTTAAGTGTTCTTTTCACAAAGATTTCTAAATGATGAAAAACTTCTTCAGGTTTCCTCAAAGGTTTTGTTCATAAATTGAGCCATTAGAACGCTCTTGAAATATTCGGCCAGAATGCATGTCATGAAAAGGGGTACTCCCTGTTTTGTCATTTGAAAGCACTGCCTTCTGATTCCTCTGCTTTTGATCGTCGCCGGAATGGACGGCTCCGTATCGTTTTATTCCCCATTTAGGAGGGAAGCTCCTCCTCGGGAACCCGAGTTATTTAACGACCTGCTATGTATGCTTGGAATGGCATGCTTGAAGTGTCACAAAGATGGTTATAAAATAGGGAAAGTTCATGTAATGATAAACTTCTTTGGGAGACTTCTTGGGAAAAAATTGAAAGGGTAGGATGGGAGTTAGCCCTCATATCCTTGGGCATCCTCGCATCCCAAAACTTTGCAAACTAGGAGACGTGTGGGAAATCAGGTCTCAGGATTTATTTTTTTTTATATCGTCATCGACCGATTTGTGGCTCCCACACGTCCCCATTTTTGATTTTTGATTTTTGATTTTTTTTTGATTTTTTTTTTGACAATATTACAATGCGAGACGTAAGAAAAAGCCCGAGGCACCTAATGTGAATTTAGATGCGTCGAAGAGAGACAGATATCTCTTTACTCCATGGTAGGAGCGTCGCCGTCGAGTGATTCGATGATGACGTTGACAGAATCTCCCAAAGACAAGCGGGTCAAATCAGGTTCCTCTGCCGTGGTTTCTATCCTCTCGTCCTTCAACCATTTGGAACTCTTGGAGAAGAACTGGTCCAGCTTGTTGTTGAACACCTTACTTTTACCTTTCCAGGTACTTGAACCGATGAAAGAACCATCCTGACCCCCTTTGCGTGTACTGCCTCCAAAATTCTTTCCCCTGCCTCGGCTTACACCTCGGCCTCCTTGGCGGCTTTCCCCAACATGATGCCAATTTCGCTCCCCAAGATATCCCAGGCCGGCTCTGTGTTCGTTTGACCTTAGTTGCAGAGGTGCTCGAATCCCCTGGTTATGCTTACCCACACCGCCTCCGGGGATGAACCCATAGGATAGCAATATCTTCCCGGGCAAAAGGTCATACTGGGAGAGGACGGGGAGCCTCGGCTTGGTTCCCACAGGCGTGTGAACGACCGCCACCAGGTCAAAGGAGTGATAACTCGCCTCCTCTTTATTTTCAGGTTCCACATAAGGAACGGCACTATTCTGGTATGACATGAGATCCACTTCACCATGCACAGTGATCATTTTGTTGTCCACTACAAAGCGGACTTTCTGGTGCAGACTGGATGGTACGGCTCCGGCTACGTGTATCCATGGTCTCCCAAGAAGGAATCCGAAGGCACTCGGTAAGTCCATCACTTGAAACTCGATAGAAAATTTGGTCGGGCCTATGAAAACGTCCAGCTCGATTTCTCCTACCACCGCCTTCTTCGTTCCATCAAAGGCTCTGATGCTGGCTTTGGAGGTCCTGATCAGTTCCTCTTTTATACCCAGATTCCTCAAAGTGGCCAGAGGACAAATATTAAAAGCGGAGCCATTATCGATCAGTACGCGAGACACTTGCTTTCCGTGGTATCTGACCGTTATGTATAATGCCTTATTATGTGCCCGCCCTTCCATTGGGAAGTCTTCATCCGAGAAACTCATTTGGTCTTTCAGCAGAACAGCGCCAACAAAGTCTTCGAGCTGATCCTCGTTAATAGACTCGGGTACGTGTACTTCATTCAGAATCTTCATTAAAGCCTTCTTGTGCTTCTCTGAATTTAAGAACAAATTTAGCAGAGAGATCTGGGCCGGCATTTTTCGTAGTTGTTCTATCACTTCGAATTCGCTTGTTTTAATGATAGACAAAAGCTTTTCGGCGTCCTCTTTAGATACATCTTTTTTCTCAGGTTCGCCTTCTCGTGGTGCATAAAATTTCCCTGATCGCATTAAGGCACTGATCTCGCTCGTTCCATAATCCCAGTGAACTTTCTTGGGATCATAATACTCTACAGGAGGAATCTTTATCACCACAGGTGAGGTTTTCTCGACTCTTGTGTCCAACTCATTATCTGCTTTGTCGTCAGTAAGGCGAATTACAACTGGCTTAATCAGGCCATCATCATCCCCCTTCCAGTTGTCGATCTTGGTTAAACTGATGACCAAAGGCTTTGTACTGTCCACCATTCCTACCAGATCATTGGGTTTTTTAGGCCCGTGTGTAAGTTCTACGCGGAACTTGTCTGAATCTGTTCCGATCTTTAAACAATTTTTCTTTTTGTTGTCGAAGATCACTCCTACGGTTTGGTGATCAGGAAGTGGGTTTTGTTGCACGTTTGGCTCTGTTTTGGCGAATTCAAGGATGCGACTGTCGATAAGGGCTTGCACCTTGTGCTTCAAAACAATGCAATTGTCTACGTTATGGCCCTTCTCTCCCATGTGATAGGCACATGACTGGCTTTCATCGTACCCATTATATTTCACCGGATTCGGCCTTGGAGGCTCTTTAGCCACTAAGTGCTCCTCTAGTAACATAGGAAGCAATTTCGATAACGGCCTTGGCAGGGAGGTGAACTGCTTGGGAGGCAACTTCTTCCTTAGCTCATATGGTTTCTGTGCCGGCATTGACGAGTTTCCTTGCACCGTACTTGAATTGGAGAACTGCTTAGGTCTGGGTGGGTTTGGCATGAAGGCCACATCAACTCCCGCCTCCTTCTCCCTTCGGGCCGGATACTGACGTCTTGCTGCGATTTCTGGTGTTTTCATTTCCCTCATCGTCCATTCCAGCCTTTCTGCGATTTTTATGAGGTGTACAAATGTTTGGCAACCAGATGTGTTCAGCCTATCGAAATATTCGTAAGGCAATGCTTTTAAGAAAAGGTCGACCAGCTCATCCTCTGGAATAGATGGTTTGACTTGTGTTGCTAAGGCCCGCCATCTTTGAGCGTAGGCGCGAATTGGCTCGTTCCTCCCTTTTGTGGTCCTCAGCAATTCTTCTCTAGAAGGTGCTGTAGCAGTATTGAATTTATATTGATGTAAAAAGTCCTCTGCCAGGTCTTCCCATCCATCATAGTCCTCCAAATCTAATTCGATGAACCAAGCCAGAGCAGCACCCGCCAGACTCTCTTGAAATGTGTTCATCAGCAAGGGAACGTAGTCAGAAAAAAGTGCCATTTTGCGTAGGTAATATTTTAAGTGGGCTCGGGGGCAGCTCGTCCCGTTGTATTTTCTGACGAAATCGGGTTCTTTATAGTCTGACGGCGCTTCAATTTTTGCAAATGGTGATATCTTGTCAAATCGAGCCAACTCATACCCTTGGCTGCTTAGGCATTCCTCTATCTTCGCTAGCCTCTTTGCGCCTTCTTCGATTTTGCCCGGGGGTTTCTCCTTTTTGTCTTTTTCTAGGTCGATGAGTACAGACGCGACCTTCGGTAGTGCATCAGCTGCTAACACTTGATTAACATTCTCGGCCACATTCTCTTCCTGAGCTCGCGCCACATTCGAAGCATTGAGGGGTGCGGGCGGAGCATCCTGGCTGAGGTCATGATTTCTTTCTTGTGCAGCCACCATCATGGCTTTCATTTCTGCTAGCATGGTGGCCATTGACGCCATTTGACCTTCCAAACTGTCCACGCGGGATCCCAACTCCTCTTGCTCCATTCTGGCTCGGAGACGAGTTATAATACGAGTTATTCTTGGTTCCGTGATTCAAAGCTACCTACCTGTAAGTAGGTAGAAAGATGCTTTAGCATATGGTGAAAATGAACACGTATATATAAAAGTTATACTGAGTTCAAAAGGTGAAAGGGACGATACTTACGGACCTTTCGACGGGGTAAGATATGTCAAACACATCGATCAAGCGCATGTAAACTTGTGAAGTTTCGACATCTAAAGGGCGGGGTTCCTAAGGCTTAACGGCTCCCACCTCGAGTTCTAGAAAGGGTAGATTCCATTGCACAACTATCGTTGCATTGGGACCCGATCCATAGTTCGAAATGAGCGGAATCGAAAAGTGGATTACCCCATGTTTTTCCTCATGGAGATTCCATTTTTAGTTCCTTCTATTGTTTTCCTATAGGGGCGCCCGGGGTTTTAGGCGCGGTTGTGTGTGTCTATGTGTCGTGATCACCACAATGCAAGTCATGCACAACAGTTTATCAATCAGCGCTTCAAATCATCCACAAAACATACATTCCTACGCCAACCTGCATAAGACAATGTTAATCACGGACTACACCCCTTATTTCTCCAATCTGCAAAAACATATAACACCTATCATGAGCGGACTTACCTCACCTTCAAGAGCGCCTGCAGAGTTAGAAACATCACTCAGCGTTTTAATTACGGCCTAAGTCCACTTGGGGTCTAGAACCATAGGTTCTAGAACAAAGTCCCCAGCGGAGTCGCCAGCTGTCGCGACCCGTCCGAAAGCGGACGCGGCTAATGGATTACCGATCGCGGGCCTTCCCCCGGCCCATACCAAATCGCAGGGCTTTGGATCGGCACGGGCCCTCCCAGGCCCATACCAAATCGCGGCGGGAGTATTATTCAAAGGATTCGACGATAAGAGTCGATCGCTTTCGACCTTAGTGTGGTCGTGGTGGCATGTGCAACTTGTGCATGCATTTGGAGTCGCCACCGGTCTTTCTTGGAGGGTAGACCGGAAACCTTATTGACCGATTGGGAGAGATCGATCAATTCTGCAGAACCAGAGATTTTGAGTTCGGGGACTTGGTTACGTTGATGTCATTACCAACGCCCTTTCGGTACCTAACGCGAGTGATTTTCCCTAACTAGGATTTCATGCAGGCTCAATTTTGGGTGAGGTAAGTCTGACTTTGCACATTAACCAGTTTAACATGCTCACGTAATCATAATAAATAAATAGATGCCAATCACATAAACATCTATCCTACGTGGTGATCATGGAATTATGATTTAATGGGTCTCGAGCCAATGAGACCACATTTAATCATTTTAATATTTTAATAACGGAGAGCCGCTCTTCGCTTCTTCTTGGTTTCTTGAACTCTTCAAGAATTGGGCCCCAAAGAGCTCGCCGACTTAAAAGGCTCCTCCACGTAATCCTCGTAGCATTTACATCAACAATTGACTATGCTAAAAATAAAGATTACATGAAAAATAAAAGAAGTACGCAGTCTCCATTTAATAATTACAACCCCAAATATATAAATAATCATCATACATTCATATATACATCAATCACATTGATTAGGGATTTTTCCATGATCACCACCCTTTCACGTAAGTAATAAATTCACAATTTAAAACTTAGGAAGGCACAATAAAAATTCTACGTTGAATCATATTAAGAATTTTTACGTAAAATAAGATAGCCATAAATTTTCGATTCAAAATTGATTTAGTCTCAAATTTTGCTACGTTGATTAATTTATCATATAAAATAATCAATCTCCATTAGCCATGTAAGACGAACAATTCGTTAATACATATTGGCCATAGTATTGCAAAAATTGCAAAAAATCAATTAAATGCACGAAAACACCTAAGGATTGGCTCTGATACCACTGTTGGGATCCACGTAACACGTAGCGGAAATAAATAACAACCCATACATGTATCTCCAGAGGCGTACTTCGTGCATTTCAATCGAAAAAAATCACAAAGTCTCAAAGGGAGTAAATAGATTACCTCTCGTAGCGTGCTTGAACGGAGGTGTCGGTTCGATGTTCTTCGATCTCAGCCTCCACAAGTGTTAGGCATCTAATTCGGACGCACCACCAATTGACGAACGGGGAGACGACTAATAACTCCACAACAATTGTGCTAGCAATATGCGGAATCAATATTCCGAACTTAGTATATTTTGCTCTCTCAAGATTATGAGAATATAGAGAGTGTTTGTGTTCTTCTCTCTAAGCTCTCAAAAATTTGCACACTCTACAAAATGTCTCCCCCTCAACCTCAAAACTCTTGCCATCCTTTTATAGCCAAAAATACCTTCCAATAAATTGTATTTAAAAATAGCACTAACAATTATAAATTCTATCTAAAAATAGCACTCACAAATAAATGACATTTAAAAATAGCACTAACAATAGCACTCACAATTTATAATACAAAAATGCTATTTAAAAATAGCACTAACAATTATAAATTCTATCTAATAATAGCACTCACAATTTATGATAAATAAATGCCATTTAAAAATAGCACTAACAATAGCACTCACAATTTATGATAAATAAATGTCATTTAAAAATAGCACTAACAATAGCACTCACAATTTATAATACAAAAAATGCTATTTAAAAATAGCACTAGCAATAGCACTCACAATACAAAAATGCTAAAAAAAAAGGCACTAACAAAGGTGTTAAAAATAATAATCATTATTATTATTACAAGAGTTAAAGAGGTTACCAAACAGTACAAATATGCATAACGTATAAATACGTATGACATATAAATACGTAGAGCATACGTATACATCCGTGAAACCGGGGACTAATTGAAAGAAAAATGTGCAATTAAGCCCTTTTGGTAAAAATTGATTAAATTGGAGGGCAAATTGACCTAATTGCACTTTAAGACTTTAGAATCCAATGTCATAGCTTATAAAAAGTGAGAATTGAAAACTAAAAGACTCGAAAATGATGATTTTTTTAGGCTCGGTTCGGGTTTATGTTTGTGAAGGAACATAGTGACCCAAGCCGAATTTTTGAGATTTAAAGTGACACACTTGAAGAGGAAATTAAAACAAAATTATCGAATATTTTTGGGTATTTTGCTGACCACGAATGGTATTTTTCTGATTTTTTGGGTATTTTTATAATTAAATAAACTCGAAAAATATTAAAAATACCGAAAAATATTTTTTGTTCAAAATTGGTTCCTAAGGTTAAACCAAGGCTTCCAAAGTTGATTTTGTGATTTTATGACCTTTTTTGATATTTTTAATTAATTTTAAAGAATAAAAATCACAATAATAAATGGTAAAAAAATCAGGTGTCAACAGCTGCCCCTCTTTGAGAGGAATCTCGTTAGAGGTTTCTCTCAAAGATAAGGTGGCACATGATTCCTAACCGACTCAACTGGGAAAATAAGAGAAGAAATGTTATGACATCGGATCCTTAAGTCTATTGATAAAAGCTCAAATCAATCCCCGGTTTGCTCTAACAATTTGAACATGGGCCGGAGTGAGAGAGGCTTACCTGAAGCTCACCTGTCGGATGCTGCCGGTTGCTACGACTTTCAAAAAGATGCCTAGGACTCGTTATTCAGAATATCCTAGGGAGATTAAGCTCTGACCTGTATGGTAGGTCATACCATGATGAGATTCCAAACTGGTAGGAACCTAAGGAAGGCGCATCCCACGCTTTGGGATTTGCCAAGGATTTTGATCCGTATGGTGGATCAGACCTTTGTGTTGATCCTTACTGCGATATTTATCAATGAGTTGACCCTTATGGCGGTTTCTACCAATGAATTGACCCTTATGGCGGTTTCTACCATATGTGACCCTTCAGGCGGTTTCTACCATTAACGTGATCCCTCAGGCGGTTTCTACCTTGGTTTGACCCTTCAGGCGGTTTCTACCTTGAGTTGACCCTTCAGGCGGTTTCAACCTTTGATTTGACCCTTCAGGCGGTTTCTACCTTGTGTTGACCCTTCAGGCGGTATCTACCATGTGTTGACCCTTCAGGCGGTATCTACCTTGTGTTGACCCTTCAAGCGGTATCTACCTTTGATTTTGACCCTTCATGCGGTATCTACCTTTGATTTGACCCTTCAGGCGGTATCTACCATATTTTGACCCTTCAGGCGGTATCTACCTTGATTTGACCCTTCAGGCGGTATCTACCTCCATTTGACCCTTCAGGCGGTATCTACCTTTGAGTTGACCCTTCAGGCGGTATCTACCTTATTTTGACCCTTCAGGCGGTATCTACCTTCATTTGACCCTTCAGGCGGTATCTACCTTTGAGTTGACCCTTCAGGCGGTATCTACCTTATTTTGACCCTTCAGGCGGTATCTACCTTCATTTGACCCTTCAGGCGGTATCTACCTTCATTTGACCCTTCAGGCGGTATCTACCTTTGTTTGACCCTTCAGGCGGTGTCTACCATCAGTTTTGACTTTGAAAAGGGGTCTCATGATGAGGGTTCTCCGCGTCCGATGAGACTGCCTAAATGAAAAGGGGTCTCATGACGAGGGTTCTCCACGTCCGATGAGATTTCCTGAATTTTGAAAAGGGGGTCTCATGACGAGGGTTCTCCACGTCCGATGAGACTGTTTGAATTTTGAAAAGGGGTCTCATGACGAGGGTTCTCCACGTCCGATGAGACTGCCTAAATTTTTGAAAAGGGGTCTCATGACGAGGGTTCTCCACGTCCGATGAGACTGCCTAAGTTT
This sequence comes from Rhodomyrtus psidioides, assembly GCA_021437785.1. Classification (NCBI taxonomy): domain Eukaryota; kingdom Viridiplantae; phylum Streptophyta; class Magnoliopsida; order Myrtales; family Myrtaceae; genus Rhodomyrtus; species Rhodomyrtus psidioides. The sequence goes on along the minus strand of JAILYB010000003.1, from coordinate 9,986,641 downwards.
TGAAAATGGGTCTCATGACGAGGGTTCTCCACACCCGATGAGACTGCCTAAATTTTGAAAATGGGTCTCATGACGAGGGTTCTCCACGTCCGATGAGACTGCCTAAGTTTTGAAAAAGGGGTCTCATGACGAAGGTTCTCCACGTCCGATGAGACTGTTTGATATTTTGAAAAGGGGTCTCATGACGAGGGTTCTCCACGCCCGATCATGACGATGGTTCTCCACGTCCGATGAGACTGCCTAAATTTTGAAAAGGAGTCTCATGACGAGGGTTCTCCACGTCCGATGAGACTGCCTAAGTTTTGAAAAAGGGGTCTCATGACGAGGGTTCTCCACGTCCGATGAGACTGTTTGATATTTTGAAAAGGGGTCCTGGGACGAGGGTTCTCCACGTCTGATAGGACTTTTTCTTTTAAAAGGGTTTTTCTTCCCCTTTTTTTTTGGAGACCCCGAAGTTTGTCGGGAATTCAATTTTTTTGAAGCAGTGAAAGATTTTATTTTGACAAAACTTCACTTGATTCTGTTGAAGCGACATTCTGGGAGCTGGGTTCTCCAGGTATCCTGCAGAAGTTTGAGCCTGAAAGATTTTTCTTCACCAAGAAAACGTTAGTAATCTTTGGGAAGACTACGGCTGTCCATTTTGACAAAACCGTATGATTTAAGTTTTAATCATGAAATGTGCATTTTGATGCTGGAGGTTATCCAAAGCATTCTTGCAACATGCAAATGTGATCACAAATCCCTTGCACGGAAAATCTGGATCAACAGTTGGAAAATTCCAAAAAGAGTTTGTTCAAAACATCAATTGGAATATTTCTCGACAAGGAGGTCTTCTCACCTGTTTTGCGATAGTGATTTTTTATAGGGGATGCACTCAATTCCCTACTAACCTGTGCCTAGGTTTTAGGTTCATTCGCAGCGCATACATTTTGATCGGTCGGGAGGTCTTCCACGGGACCGTAATGTTGGGCTTGAATATTGGTTTTCAAAGGGGACTCGCTTTGGAGTCGAGGCCATTATATGAAAGTCTTCAACATCTGCTCCGGGTTTACAAGTCGAGAACCCTGCAAAATGAGAAAGAAATAGTCTTGCTCGTACCTCTTCGAGCTAAGCTATATGTTAACCCAAGTGTCTTAGTGAGAGAAGACTGTCTCAGGGTTATGATGTTGGTAAGATTGGGGACCGAAAAAGGCTTGTTTTTGGCCCAGAATTTATGAGGGGATTGACATTGGTGATCATTGCAAATTTGTCACCTGTCTTTTCCATTCTGCATCTTCAGTTTTTGAGGTGTGCAACCGCTTTTGAGGTGTGCACAAGTCCTTTAGAGAGCGTCTCTTGTTGCATTAAGAAGGTTGACAACTCTGTCTGCGCCTTTCCTCCGCGCTTGACATCATTTGGAGAGCAGTCTTTTTATCTGACTCCTTTAGGAATTTTCTCTTTTCCCATCCAAGTTTCACTGGGAATCAAGCAAACAGCTTGCACGAGCATCGGCCTCGCTTTTACCAGGCACTTTGCTTTTTCTTGATGCGGTGGATTTTTCTCATTCATTTTTGGAATCCCGCTTTTTTCTCATCTTCATGGGATCATGTTAGACATATAGTCTAAACATGCTTTAAATATCAGTCCGGGAATTCTCTTCGTAATCCCTGAGTCTTGAACTCTTCCATTTTTGAAGTGGTGTGGCATCCGTCTTGGAATGATCACCAATGGGTTCATGAAATGAATTTGCAGGCTCAAGTTGGCTGTGCAAAGGATTCGGTGTGTGGGATAGAGAAATAAATGCTTCTCGTCATCCTATGGCACTTGGATTACCATATAAACAATACACAAAGATTAATGTTAGTCCGAGCAAGAAAATTTCTAACCATTTTCTCCTGATGCTGCTGGACTCATCTCCATTCTGCCCCGATGTGGGGTGGTTCTTGACAGGGTTAAGAATGAAAATCGCCGTTCAAATGGGTTGTCAATGGTCACCTGTAGTGTTTGGGGATATGAAACGAATGCCTCCGTCGTCCCAATCCATGTAATCGCTGCGAATGGTCCCTACTTCCGTTGGTCCAGATTTTGCTGTCTGATCCGCTCCACTCCTCTCTCAAGTGTGTATAGGACGTGTTTGGATTTAGGCTTTGCCTCTCGTCTTTTGAGGAAGTGCCCTTTTGATTGTTTTGAACATTTTTTTATTGGAAAAATCTTTTTCATTTTCTTCGAAGATTTTACCCGTCAAAGGGGATTTTATGATGCCCCATGCATGTTTTTATTCATGTTCGGACAACCTCCTGTTTCAAAACATGAATGCCAATGAAATTTAAATTCTATTAGATTCTGAAAGCTTTTCTTTTCTTGTCTATTTTTTATTCAACATCTTCAAGGGATTTTGGGAGAGGGATACTTACCTGTTCCTCGTGGCTGGAGATCCCTGAAAATGTAGAAGAAACATGTTATTGTTCGTTCATGAATTTTTCAAAGAAAATTAGAACGATACATTTTACCCTTGGTCATGTATTCCAACGGGTAATACATGGGATGTGAAAACCCGCTTTGCCTTGATGGTGAGCCCCTGTCAAAAACAAACAATAAGTGTCAGTTTGCGTTCCAAAATTCAAGACAAATTGGAACGATACCGCCTTGTTCTTGCTTGGTGTTTTCATTTGAACACAAACGCGCGGCTTGCAGAAATTGGCCATCTATATTGCGGCCACGATTCCTCCGTTTGGTTGGCGATGAATCATTCTCGAGGATTTGCCCTAAAGGAGATCCATTTGTGTTTTTGGGCGCATTCCAGCGCCATTCTTCATAGTTCCTTTTATTCAAGAACATGAAATTTTTATCAGAATGTATGTCAAAGCATGAAGTGTGGAAGCGATACTTTTTACCATCCACTAGGTCTTATGATCAAAGACCATCTCCTGGAATTCTGACTTCTAGGGCCACTGATTCAATTCGCCTCCCTGTTAGCGCACTCTTTTCATTTGGGGCTTTCAGCGCCAACGACTTCCTGCAAAATGAGTAAAAACTCATGTTAGGCATGTGGTCTTCGAAGACCAAATTAGAACGATACAAGGTTACTGTTCACCCAAATTCGTATCTTGGGGTTTGATTCTGATGCGGACGACTCTGTTATTGCGTTCATTGACTTTGCCAGAGGAGAAACGTCATTCTTTGTCCGGCGCACAAATGATTCACTTGCCCCAGTTGGGTGTGATTTGTCGTAGCTAGGTGACGCTTGCCCCAGCTAACTTCATTCCTGCATTTTGTTGCAATCCCCATCCTATTTGGGGGTGTCTTTTCTCTTGGGATTCATGATGACGTCTTACTGATGTATTCCCTTCTTTCGCCGATTATTGACGCTTCTCATTTGATGGAGGTCGTTTCAATATCGTATATTGATGTGGATGATGAGTATTGCTTCATCTCGTCTGCATTTGCGGGTGTTGTTCGTGAGATGATTCCTGATTACTTCCAAAACTGCTTTGCCCCAGTTGGGCGGTGTTCGTCTTGGCAACATGCCTTAGCACTTTCCGTGTTTGTTGGTAATTTTCAATTCAATTTTGACAACGTCCATGCACTCCCATGGGTTTCGCCGATTCTGATCTTCTATCTCAATTGTCAGAATCTTCAATTATTTTTATCCGTCTCTAGGTGGCTTGACGGCCTTGGGATTTGTCGTGTGGCGGTTTTGTGATTCTCTCGATCATCGTCGCCATTTGAAGTATTTGATGTTTGCCTGTTGAAGAGAAGAGACCTCATGAGTAAAGGGCATGTATAATTGACTATTGGAGTCGATACAATTTACCCTTGAAAATTATCCTGCGGGAACCGGCATTTCTCCCTTCGGGTTCTCTGTATGCAGGATATGTGCATGATACGCATGATGCATGTTAGGTATGCTGGCAACGAAAAATGAGTTCGTGCTTGTCACTCTATTCCGAGAAAGCATTTTTTTATCAGATGTGTCAATCTGCAAAACTTGAATTTTTCTTTTTAAGTGTTCTTTTCACAAAGATTTCTAAATGATGAAAAACTTCTTCAGGTTTCCTCAAAGGTTTTGTTCATAAATTGAGCCATTAGAACGCTCTTGAAATATTCGGCCAGAATGCATGTCATGAAAAGGGGTACTCCCTGTTTTGTCATTTGAAAGCACTGCCTTCTGATTCCTCTGCTTTTGATCGTCGCCGGAATGGACGGCTCCGTATCGTTTTATTCCCCATTTAGGAGGGAAGCTCCTCCTCGGGAACCCGAGTTATTTAACGACCTGCTATGTATGCTTGGAATGGCATGCTTGAAGTGTCACAAAGATGGTTATAAAATAGGGAAAGTTCATGTAATGATAAACTTCTTTGGGAGACTTCTTGGGAAAAAATTGAAAGGGTAGGATGGGAGTTAGCCCTCATATCCTTGGGCATCCTCGCATCCCAAAACTTTGCAAACTAGGAGACGTGTGGGAAATCAGGTCTCAGGATTTATTTTTTTTTATATCGTCATCGACCGATTTGTGGCTCCCACACGTCCCCATTTTTGATTTTTGATTTTTGATTTTTTTTTGATTTTTTTTTTGACAATATTACAATGCGAGACGTAAGAAAAAGCCCGAGGCACCTAATGTGAATTTAGATGCGTCGAAGAGAGACAGATATCTCTTTACTCCATGGTAGGAGCGTCGCCGTCGAGTGATTCGATGATGACGTTGACAGAATCTCCCAAAGACAAGCGGGTCAAATCAGGTTCCTCTGCCGTGGTTTCTATCCTCTCGTCCTTCAACCATTTGGAACTCTTGGAGAAGAACTGGTCCAGCTTGTTGTTGAACACCTTACTTTTACCTTTCCAGGTACTTGAACCGATGAAAGAACCATCCTGACCCCCTTTGCGTGTACTGCCTCCAAAATTCTTTCCCCTGCCTCGGCTTACACCTCGGCCTCCTTGGCGGCTTTCCCCAACATGATGCCAATTTCGCTCCCCAAGATATCCCAGGCCGGCTCTGTGTTCGTTTGACCTTAGTTGCAGAGGTGCTCGAATCCCCTGGTTATGCTTACCCAGACCGCCTCCGGGGATGAACCCATAGGATAGCAATATCTTCCCGGGCAAAAGGTCATACTGGGAGAGGACGGGGAGCCTCGGCTTGGTTCCCACAGGCGTGTGAACGACCGCCACCAGGTCAAAGGAGTGATAACTCGCCTCCTCTTTATTTTCAGGTTCCACATAAGGAACGGCACTATTCTGGTATGACATGAGATCCACTTCACCATGCACAGTGATCATTTTGTTGTCCACTACAAAGCGGACTTTCTGGTGCAGACTGGATGGTACGGCTCCGGCTACGTGTATCCATGGTCTCCCAAGAAGGAATCCGAAGGCACTCGGTAAGTCCATCACTTGAAACTCGATAGAAAATTTGGTCGGGCCTATGAAAATGTCCAGCTCGATTTCTCCTACCACCGCCTTCTTCGTTCCATCAAAGGCTCTGATGCTGGCTTTGGAGGTCCTGATCAGTTCCTCTTTTATACCCAGATTCCTCAAAGTGGCCAGAGGACAAATATTAAAAGCGGAGCCATTATCGATCAGTACGCGAGACACTTGCTTTCCGTGGTATCTGACCGTTATGTATAATGCCTTATTATGTGCCCGTCCTTCCATTGGGAAGTCTTCATCCGAGAAACTCATTTGGTCTTTCAGCAGAACAGCGCCAACAAAGTCTTCGAGCTGATCCTCGTTAATAGACTCGGGTACGTGTACTTCATTCAGAATCTTCATTAAAGCCTTCTTGTGCTTCTCTGAATTTAAGAACAAATTTAGCAGAGAGATCTGGGCCGGCATTTTTCGTAGTTGTTCTATCACTTCGAATTCGCTTGTTTTAATGATAGACAAAAGCTTTTCGGCGTCCTCTTTAGATACATCTTTTTTCTCAGGTTCGCCTTCTCGTGGTGCATAAAATTTCCCTGATCGCATTAAGGCACTGATCTCGCTCGTTCCATAATCCCAGTGAACTTTCTTGGGATCATAATACTCTACAGGAGGAATCTTTATCACCACAGGTGAGGTTTTCTCGACTCTTGTGTCCAACTCATTATCTGCTTTGTCGTCAGTAAGGCGAATTACAACTGGCTTAATCAGGCCATCATCATCCCCCTTCCAGTTGTCGATCTTGGTTAAACTGATGACCAAAGGCTTTGTACTGTCCACCATTCCTACCAGATCATTGGGTTTTTTAGGCCCGTGTGTAAGTTCTACGCGGAACTTGTCTGAATCTGTTCCGATCTTTAAACAATTTTTCTTTTTGTTGTCGAAGATCACTCCTACGGTTTGGTGATCAGGAAGTGGGTTTTGTTGCACGTTTGGCTCTGTTTTGGCGAATTCAAGGATGCGACTGTCGATAAGGGCTTGCACCTTGTGCTTCAAAACAATGCAATTGTCTACGTTATGGCCCTTCTCTCCCATGTGATAGGCACATGACTGGCTTTCATCGTACCCATTATATTTCACCGGATTCGGCCTTGGAGGCTCTTTAGCCACTAAGTGCTCCTCTAGTAACATAGGAAGCAATTTCGATAACGGCCTTGGCAGGGAGGTGAACTGCTTGGGAGGCAACTTCTTCCTTAGCTCATATGGTTTCTGTGCCGGCATTGACGAGTTTCCTTGCACCGTACTTGAATTGGAGAACTGCTTAGGTCTGGGTGGGTTTGGCATGAAGGCCACATCAACTCCCGCCTCCTTCTCCCTTCGGGCCGGATACTGACGTCTTGCTGCGATTTCTGGTGTTTTCATTTCCCTCATCGCCCATTCCAGCCTTTCTGCGATTTTTATGAGGTGTACAAATGTTTGGCAACCAGATGTGTTCAGCCTATCGAAATATTCGTAAGGCAATGCTTTTAAGAAAAGGTCGACCAGCTCATCCTCTGGAATAGATGGTTTGACTTGTGTTGCTAAGGCCCGCCATCTTTGAGCGTAGGCGCGAATTGGCTCGTTCCTCCCTTTTGTGGTCCTCAGCAATTCTTCTCTAGAAGGTGCTGTAGCAGTATTGAATTTATATTGATGTAAAAAGTCCTCTGCCAGGTCTTCCCATCCATCATAGTCCTCCAAATCTAATTCGATGAACCAAGCCAGAGCAGCACCCGCCAGACTCTCTTGAAATGTGTTCATCAGCAAGGGAACGTAGTCAGAAAAAAGTGCCATTTTGCGTAGGTAATATTTTAAGTGGGCTCGGGGGCAGCTCGTCCCGTTGTATTTTCTGACGAAATCGGGTTCTTTATAGTCTGACGGCGCTTCAATTTTTGCAAATGGTGATATCTTGTCAAATCGAGCCAACTCATACCCTTGGCTGCTTAGGCATTCCTCTATCTTCGCTAGCCTCTTTGCGCCTTCTTCGATTTTGCCCGGGGGTTTCTCCTTTTTGTCTTTTTCTAGGTCGATGAGTACAGACGCGACCTTCGGTAGTGCATCAGCTGCTAACACTTGATTAACATTCTCGGCCACATTCTCTTCCTGAGCTCGCGCCACATTCGAAGCATTGAGGGGTGCGGGCGGAGCATCCTGGCTGAGGTCATGATTTCTTTCTTGTGCAGCCACCATCATGGCTTTCATTTCTGCTAGCATGGTGGCCATTGACGCCATTTGACCTTCCAAACTGTCCACGCGGGATCCCAACTCCTCTTGCTCCATTCTGGCTCGGAGACGAGTTATAATACGAGTTATTCTTGGTTCCGTGATTCAAAGCTACCTACCTGTAAGTAGGTAGAAAGATGCTTTAGCATATGGTGAAAATGAACACGTATATATAAAAGTTATACTGAGTTCAAAAGGTGAAAGGGACGATACTTACGGACCTTTCGACGGGGTAAGATATGTCAAACAAATCGATCAAGCGCATGTAAACTTGTGAAGTTTCGACATCTAAAGGGCGGGGTTCCTAAGGCTTAACGGCTCCCACCTCGAGTTCTAGAAAGGGTAGATTCCATTGCACAACTATCGTTGCATTGGGACCCGATCCATAGTTCGAAATGAGCGGAATCGAAAAGTGGATTACCCCATGTTTTTCCTCATGGAGATTCCATTTTTAGTTCCTTCTATTGTTTTCCTATAGGGGCGCCCGGGGTTTTAGGCGCGGTTGTGTGTGTCTATGTGTCGTGATCACCACAATGCAAGTCATGCACAACAGTTTATCAATCAGCGCTTCAAATCATCCACAAAACATACATTCCTACGCCAACCTGCATAAGACAATGTTAATCACGGACTACACCCCTTATTTCTCCAATCTGCAAAAACATATAACACCTATCATGAGCGGACTTACCTCACCTTCAAGAGCGCCTGCAGAGTTAGAAACATCACTCAGCGTTTTAATTACGGCCTAAGTCCACTTGGGGTCTAGAACCATAGGTTCTAGAACAAAGTCCCCAGCGGAGTCGCCAGCTGTCGCGACCCGTCCGAAAGCGGACGCGGCTAATGGATTACCGATCGCGGGCCTTCCCCCGGCCCATACCAAATCGCAGGGCTTTGGATCGGCACAGGCCCTCCCAGGCCCATACCAAATCGCGGCGGGAGTATTATTCAAAGGATTCGACGATAAGAGTCGATCACTTTCGACCTTAGTGTGGTCGTGGTGGCATGTGCAACTTGTGCATGCATTTAGAGTCGCCACCGGTCTTTCTTGGAGGGTAGACCGGAAACCTTATTGACCGATTGGGAGAGATCGATCAATTCTGCAGAACCAGAGATTTTGAGTTCGGGGACTTGGTTACGTTGATGTCATTACCAACGCCCTTTCGGTACCTAACGCGAGTGATTTTCCCTAACTAGGATTTCATGCAGGCTCAATTTTGGGTGAGGTAAGTCTGACTTTGCACATTAACCAGTTTAACATGCTCACGTAATCATAATAAATAAATAGATGCCAATCACATAAACATCTATCCTACGTGGTGATCATGGAATTATGATTTAATGGGTCTCGAGCCAATGAGACCACATTTAATCATTTTAATATTTTAATAACGGAGAGCCGCTCTTCGCTTCTTCTTGGTTTCTTGAACTCTTCAAGAATTGGGCCCCAAAGAGCTCGCCGACTTAAAAGGCTCCTCCACGTAATCCTCGTAGCATTTACATCAACAATTGACTATGCTAAAAATAAAGATTACATGAAAAATAAAAGAAGTACGCAGTCTCCATTTAATAATTACAACCCCAAATATATAAATAATCATCATACATTCATATATACATCAATCACATTGATTAGGGATTTTTCCATGATCACCACCCTTTCACGTAAGTAATAAATTCACAATTTAAAACTTAGGAAGGCACAATAAAAATTCTACGTTGAATCATATTAAGAATTTTTACGTAAAATAAGATAGCCATAAATTTTCGATTCAAAATTGATTTAGTCTCAATTTTTGCTACGTTGATTAATTTATCATATAAAATAATCAATCTCCATTAGCCATGTAAGACGAACAATTCGTTAATACATATTGGCCATAGTATTGCAAAAATTGCAAAAAATCAATTAAATGCACGAAAACACCTAAGGATTGGCTCTGATACCACTGTTGGGATCCACGTAACACGTAGCGGAAATAAATAACAACCCATACATGTATCTCCAGAGGCGTACTTCGTGCATTTCAATCGAAAAAAATCACAAAGTCTCAAAGGGAGTAAATAGATTACCTCTCGTAGCGTGCTTGAACGGAGGTGTCGGTTCGATGTTCTTCGATCTCAGCCTCCACAAGTGTTAGGCATCTATTTCGGACGCACCACCAATTGACGAACGGGGAGACGACTAATAACTCCACAACAATTGTGCTAGCAATATGCGGAATCAATATTCCGAACTTAGTATATTTTGCTCTCTCAAGATTATGAGAATATAGAGAGTGTTTGTGTTCTTCTCTCTAAGCTCTCAAAAATTTGCACACTCTACAAAATGTCTCCCCCTCAACCTCAAAACTCTTGCCATCCTTTTATAGCCAAAAATACCTTCCAATAAATTGTATTTAAAAATAGCACTAACAATTATAAATTCTATCTAAAAATAGCACTCACAAATAAATGACATTTAAAAATAGCACTAACAATAGCACTCACAATTTATAATACAAAAATGCTATTTAAAAATAGCACTAACAATTATAAATTCTATCTAATAATAGCACTCACAATTTATGATAAATAAATGCCATTTAAAAATAGCACTAACAATAGCACTCACAATTTATGATAAATAAATGTCATTTAAAAATAGCACTAACAATAGCACTCACAATTTATAATACAAAAAATGCTATTTAAAAATAGCACTAGCAATAGCACTCACAATACAAAAATGCTAAAAAAAAAGGCACTAACAAAGGTGTTAAAAATAATAATCATTATTATTATTACAAGAGTTAAAGAGGTTACCAAACAGTACAAATATGCATAACGTATAAATACGTATGACATATAAATACGTAGAGCATACGTATACATCCGTGAAACCGGGGACTAATTGAAAGAAAAATGTGCAATTAAGCCCTTTTGGTAAAAATTGATTAAATTGGAGGGCAAATTGACCTAATTGCACTTTAAGACTTTAGAATCCAATGTCATAGCTTATAAAAAGTGAGAATTGAAAACTAAAAGACTCGAAAATGATGATTTTTTTAGGCTCGGTTCGGGTTTATGTTTGTGAAGGAACATAGTGACCCAAGCCGAATTTTTGAGATTTAAAGTGACACACTTGAAGAGGAAATTAAAACCAAATTATCGAATATTTTTGGGTATTTTTCTGACCACGAATGGTATTTTTCTGATTTTTTGGGTATTTTTATAATTAAATAAACTCGAAAAATATTAAAAATACCGAAAAATATTTTTTGTTCAAAATTGGTTCCTAAGGTTAAACCAAGGCTTCCAAAGTTGATTTTGTGATTTTATGACCTTTTTTGATATTTTTAATTAATTTTAAAGAATAAAAATCACAATAATAAATGGTAAAAAAATCAGGTGTCAACAGCTGCCCCTCTTTGAGAGGAATCTCGTTAGAGGTTTCTCTCAAAGATAAGGTGGCACCTGATTCCTAACCGACTCAACTGGGAAAATAAGAGAAGAAATGTTATGACATCGGATCCTTAAGTCTATTGATAAAAGCTCAAATCAATCCCCGGTTTGCTCTAACAATTTGAACATGGGCCGGAGTGAGAGAGGCTTACCTGAAGCTCACCTGTCGGATGCTGCCGGTTGCGACGACTTTCAAGAAGATGCCTAGGACTCGTTATTCAGAATATCCTAGGGAGATTAAGCTCTGACCTGTATGGTAGGTCATACCATGATGAGATTCCTAACTGGTAGGAACCTAAGGAAGGCGCATCCCACGCTTTGGGATTTGCCAAGGATTTTGATCCGTATGGTGGATCAGACCTTTGTGTTGATCCTTACTGCGATATTTATCAATGAGTTGACCCTTATGGCGGTTTCTACCAATGAATTGACCCTTATGGCGGTTTCTACCATATGTGACCCTTCAGGCGGTTTCTACCATTAACGTGATCCCTCAGGCGGTTTCTACCTTGGTTTGACCCTTCAGGCGGTTTCTACCTTGAGTTGACCCTTCAGGCGGTTTCTACCTTTGATTTGACCCTTCAGGCGGTTTCTACCTTGTGTTGACCCTTCAGGCGGTATCTACCATGTGTTGACCCTTCAGGCGGTATCTGCCTTGTGTTGACCCTTCAAGCGGTATCTACCTTTGATTTTGACCCTTCAGGCGGTATCTACCTTTGATTTGACCCTTCAGGCGGTATCTACCTTGATTTGACCCTTCAGGCGGTATCTACCTTGATTTGACCCTTCAGGCGGTATCTACCTTCATTTGACCCTTCAGGCGGTATCTACCTTTGAGTTGACCCTTCAGGCGGTATCTACCTTATTTTGACCCTTCAGGCGGTATCTACCTTCATTTGACCCTTCAGGCGGTATCTACCTTTGAGTTGACCCTTCAGGTGGTATCTACCTTATTTTGACCCTTCAGGCGGTATCTACCTTCATTTGACCCTTCAGGCGGTATCTACCTTCATTTGACCCTTCAGGCGGTATCTACCTTTGTTTGACCCTTCAGGCGGTGTCTATCATCAGTTTTGACTTTGAAAAGGGGTCTCATAACGAGGGTTCTCCGCGTCCGATGAGACTGCCTAAATGAAAAGGGGTCTCATGACGAGGGTTCTCCACGTCCGATGAGATTTCCTGAATTTTGAAAAGGGGGTCTCATGACGAGGGTTCTCCACGTCCGATGAGACTGTTTGAATTTTGAAAAGGGGTCTCATGACGAGGGTTCTCCACGTCCGATGAGACTGCCTAAATTTTTGAAAAGGGGTCTCATGACGAGGGTTCTCCACGTCCGATGAGACTGCCTAAGTTTTGAAAATGGGTCTCATGACGAGGGTTCTCCACGCCCGATGAGACTGCCTAAATTTTGAAAATGGGTCTCATGACGAGGGTTCTCCACGTCCGATGAGACTGCCTAAGTTTTGAAAAAGGGGTCTCATGACGAAGGTTCTCCACGTCCGATGAGACTGTTTGATATTTTGAAAAGGGGTCTCATGACGAGGGTTCTCCACGCCCGATCATGACGATGGTTCTCCACGTCCGATGAGACTGCCTAAATTTTGAAAAGGGGTCTCATGACGAGGGTTCTCCACGTCCGATGAGACTGCCTAAGTTTTGAAAAAGGGGTCTCATGACGAGGGTTCTCCACGTCCGATGAGACTGTTTGATATTTTGAAAAGGGGTCCTGGGACGAGGGTTCTCCACGTCTGATAGGACTTTTTCTTTTAAAAGGGTTTTTCTTCCCCTTTTTTTTTTGGAGACCCCGAAGTTTGTCGGGAATTCAATTTTTTTGAAGCAGTGAAAGATTTTATTTTGACAAAACTTCACTTGATTCTGTTGAAGCGACATTCTGGGAGCTGGGTTCTCCAGGTATCCTGCAGAAGTTTGAGCCTGAAAGATTTTTCTTCACCAAGAAAACGTTAGTAATCTTTGGGAAGACTACGGCTGTCCATTTTGACAAAACCGTATGATTTAAGTTTTAATCATGAAATGTGCATTTTGATGCTGGAGGTTATCCAAAGCATTCTTGCAACATGCAAATGTGATCACAAATCCCTTGCACGGAAAATCTGGATCAACAGTTTGAAAATTCCAAAAAGAGTTTGTTCAAAACATCAATTGGAATATTTCTCGACAAGGAGGTCTTCTCACCTGTTTTGCGATAGTGATTTTTTATAGGGGATGCACTCAATTCCCTACTAACCTGTGCCTAGGTTTTAGGTTCATTCGCAGCGCATACATTTTGATCGGTCGGGAGGTCTTCCACGGGACCGTAATGTTGGGCTTGAATATTGGTTTTCAAAGGGGACTCGCTTTGGAGTCGAGGCCATTATATGAAAGTCTTCAACATCTGCTCCGGGTTTACAAGTCGAGAACCCTGCAAAATGAGAAAGAAATAGTCTTGCTCGTACCTCTTCGAGCTAAGCTATATGTTAACCCAAGTGTCTTAGTGAGAGAAGACTGTCTCAGGGTTATGATGTTGGTAAGATTGGGGACCGAAAAAGGCTTGTTTTTGGCCCAGAATTTATGAGGGGATTGACATTGGTGATCATTGCAAATTTGTCACCTGTCTTTTCCATTCTGCATCTTCAGTTTTTGAGGTGTGCAACCGCTTTTGAGGTGTGCACAAGTCCTTTAGAGAGCGTCTCTTGTTGCATTAAGAAGGTTGACAACTCTGTCTGCGCCTTTCCTCCGCGCTTGACATCATTTGGAGAGCAGTCTTTTTATCTGACTCCTTTAGGAATTTTCTCTTTTCCCATCCAAGTTTCACTGGGAATCAAGCAAACAGCTTGCACGAGCATCGGCCTCGCTTTTACCAGGCACTTTGCTTTTTCTTGATGCGGTGGATTTTTCTCATTCATTTTTGGAATCCCGCTTTTTTCTCATCTTCATGGGATCATGTTAGACATATAGTCTAAACATGCTTTAAATATCAGTCCGGGAATTCTCTTCGTAATCCCTGAGTCTTGAACTCTTCCATTTTTGAAGTGGTGTGGCATCCGTCTTGGAATGATCACCAATGGGTTCATGAAATGAATTTGCAGGCTCAAGTTGGCTGTGCAAAGGATTCGGTGTGTGGGATAGAGAAATAAATGCTTCTCGTCATCCTATGGCACTTGGATTACCATATAAACAATACACAAAGATTAATGTTAGTCCGAGCAAGAAAATTTCTAACCATTTTCTCCTGATGCTGCTGGACTCATCTCCATTCTGCCCCGATGTGGGGTGGTTCTTGACAGGGTTAAGAATGAAAATCGCCGTTCAAATGGGTTGTCAATGGTCACCTGTAGTGTTTGGGGATATGAAACGAATGCCTCCGTCGTCCCAATCCATGTAATCGCTGCGAATGGTCCCTACTTCCGTTGGTCCAGATTTTGCTGTCTGATCCGCTCCACTCCTCTCTCAAGTGTGTATAGGACGTGTTTGGATTTAGGCTTTGCCTCTCGTCTTTTGAGGAAGTGCCCTTTTGATTGTTTTGAACATTTTTTTATTGGAAAAATCTTTTTCATTTTCTTCGAAGATTTTACCCGTCAAAGGGGATTTTATGATGCCCCATGCATGTTTTTATTCATGTTCGGACAACCTCCTGTTTCAAAACATGAATGCCAATGAAATTTAAATTCTATTAGATTCTGAAAGCTTTTCTTTTCTTGTCTATTTTTTATTCAACATCTTCAAGGGATTTTGGGAGAGGGATACTTACCTGTTCCTCGTGGCTGGAGATCCCTGAAAATGTAGAAGAAACATGTTATTGTTCGTTCATGAATTTTTCAAAGAAAATTAGAACGATACATTTTACCCTTGGTCATGTATTCCAACGGGTAATACATGGGATGTGAAAACCCGCTTTGCCTTGATGGTGAGCCCCTGTCAAAAACAAACAATAAGTGTCAGTTTGCGTTCCAAAATTCAAGACAAATTGGAACGATACCGCCTTGTTCTTGCTTGGTGTTTTCATTTGAACACAAACGCGCGGCTTGCAGAAATTGGCCATCTATATTGCGGCCACGATTCCTCCGTTTGGTTGGCGATGAATCATTCTCGAGGATTTGCCCTAAAGGAGATCCATTTGTGTTTTTGGGCGCATTCCAGCGCCATTCTTCATAGTTCCTTTTATTCAAGAACATGAAATTTTTATCAGAATGTATGTCAAAGCATGAAGTGTGGAAGCGATACTTTTTACCATCCACTAGGTCTTATGATCAAAGACCATCTCCTGGAATTCTGACTTCTAGGGCCACTGATTCAATTCGCCTCCCTGTTAGCGCACTCTTTTCATTTGGGGCTTTCAGCGCCAACGACTTCCTGCAAAATGAGTAAAAACTCATGTTAGGCATGTGGTCTTCGAAGACCAAATTAGAACGATACAAGGTTACTGTTCACCCAAATTCGTATCTTGGGGTTTGATTCTGATGCGGACGACTCTGTTATTGCGTTCATTGACTTTGCCAGAGGAGAAACGTCATTCTTTGTCCGGCGCACAAATGATTCACTTGCCCCAGTTGGGTGTGATTTGTCGTAGCTAGGTGACGCTTGCCCCAGCTAACTTCATTCCTGCATTTTGTTGCAATCCCCATCCTATTTGGGGGTGTCTTTTCTCTTGGGATTCATGATGACGTCTTACTGATGTATTCCCTTCTTTCGCCGATTATTGACGCTTCTCATTTGATGGAGGTCGTTTCAATATCGTATATTGATGTGGATGATGAGTATTGCTTCATCTCGTCTGCATTTGCGGGTGTTGTTCGTGAGATGATTCCTGATTACTTCCAAAACTGCTTTGCCCCAGTTGGGCGGTGTTCGTCTTGGCAACATGCCTTAGCACTTTCCGTGTTTGTTGGTAATTTTCAATTCAATTTTGACAACGTCCATGCACTCCCATGGGTTTCGCCGATTCTGATCTTCTATCTCAATTGTCAGAATCTTCAATTATTTTTATCCGTCTCTAGGTGGCTTGACGGCCTTGGGATTTGTCGTGTGGCGGTTTTGTGATTCTCTCGATCATCGTCGCCATTTGAAGTATTTGATGTTTGCCTGTTGAAGAGAAGAGACCTCATGAGTAAAGGGCATGTATAATTGACTATTGGAGTCGATACAATTTACCCTTGAAAATTATCCTGCGGGAACCGGCATTTCTCCCTTCGGGTTCTCTGTATGCAGGATATGTGCATGATACGCATGATGCATGTTAGGTATGCTGGCAACGAAAAATGAGTTCGTGCTTGTCACTCTATTCCGAGAAAGCATTTTTTATCAGATGTGTCAATCTGCAAAACTTGAATTTTTCTTTTTAAGTGTTCTTTTCACAAAGATTTCTAAATGATGAAAAACTTCTTCAGGTTTCCTCAAAGGTTTTGTTCATAAATTGAGCCATTAGAACGCTCTTGAAATATTCGGCCAGAATGCATGTCATGAAAAGGGGTACTCCCTGTTTTGTCATTTGAAAGCACTGCCTTCTGATTCCTCTGCTTTTGATCGTCGCCGGAATGGACGGCTCCGTATCGTTTTATTCCCCATTTAGGAGGGAAGCTCCTCCTCGGGAACCCGAGTTATTTAACGACCTGCTATGTATGCTTGGAATGGCATGCTTGAAGTGTCACAAAGATGGTTATAAAATAGGGAAAGTTCATGTAATGATAAACTTCTTTGGGAGACTTCTTGGGAAAAAATTGAAAGGGTAGGATGGGAGTTAGCCCTCATATCCTTGGGCATCCTCGCATCCCAAAACTTTGCAAACTAGGAGACGTGTGGGAAATCAGGTCTCAGGATTTATTTTTTTTTATATCGTCATCGACCGATTTGTGGCTCCCACACGTCCCCATTTTTGATTTTTGATTTTTGATTTTTTTATTGATTTTTTTTTTGACAATATTACAATGCGAGACGTAAGAAAAAGCCCGAGGCACCTAATGTGAATTTAGATGCGTCGAAGAGAGACAGATATCTCTTTACTCCATGGTAGGAGCGTCGCCGTCGAGTGATTCGATGATGACGTTGACAGAATCTCCCAAAGACAAGCGGGTCAAATCAGGTTCCTCTGCCGTGGTTTCTATCCTCTCGTCCTTCAACCATTTGGAACTCTTGGAGAAGAACTGGTCCAGCTTGTTGTTGAACACCTTACTTTTACCTTTCCAGGTACTTGAACCGATGAAAGAACCATCCTGACCCCCTTTGCGTGTACTGCCTCCAAAATTCTTTCCCCTGCCTCGGCTTACACCTCGGCCTCCTTGGCGGCTTTCCCCAACATGATGCCAATTTCGCTCCCCAAGATATCTCAGGCCGGCTCTGTGTTCGTTTGACCTTAGTTGCAGAGGTGCTCGAATCCCCTGGTTATGCTTACCCAGACCGCCTCCGGGGATGAACCCATAGGATAGCAATATCTTCCCGGGCAAAAGGTCATACTGGGAGAGGACGGGGAGCCTCGGCTTGGTTCCCACAGGCGTGTGAACGACCGCCACCAGGTCAAAGGAGTGATAACTCGCCTCCTCTTTATTTTCAGGTTCCACATAAGGAACGGCACTATTCTGGTATGACATGAGATCCACTTCACCATGCACAGTGATCATTTTGTTGTCCACTACAAAGCGGACTTTCTGGTGCAGACTGGATGGTACGGCTCCGGCTACGTGTATCCATGGTCTCCCAAGAAGGAATCCGAAGGCACTCGGTAAGTCCATCACTTGAAACTCGATAGAAAATTTGGTCGGGCCTATGAAAACGTCCAGCTCGATTTCTCCTACCACCGCCTTCTTCGTTCCATCAAAGGCTCTGATGCTGGCTTTGGAGGTCCTGATCAGTTCCTCTTTTATACCCAGATTCCTCAAAGTGGCCAGAGGACAAATATTAAAAGCGGAGCCATTATCGATCAGTACGCGAGACACTTGCTTTCCGTGGTATCTGACCGTTATGTATAATGCCTTATTATGTGCCCGCCCTTCCATTGGGAAGTCTTCATCCGAGAAACTCATTTGGTCTTTCAGCAGAACAGCGCCAACAAAGTCTTCGAGCTGATCCTCGTTAATAGACTCGGGTACGTGTACTTCATTCAGAATCTTCATTAAAGCCTTCTTGTGCTTCTCTGAATTTAAGAACAAATTTAGCAGAGAGATCTGGGCCGGCATTTTTCGTAGTTGTTCTATCACTTCGAATTCGCTTGTTTTAATGATAGACAAAAGCTTTTCGGCGTCCTCTTTAGATACATCTTTTTTCTCAGGTTCGCCTTCTCGTGGTGCATAAAATTTCCCTGATCGCATTAAGGCACTGATCTCGCTCGTTCCATAATCCCAGTGAACTTTCTTGGGATCATAATACTCTACAGGAGGAATCTTTATCACCACAGGTGAGGTTTTCTCGACTCTTGTGTCCAACTCATTATCTGCTTTGTCGTCAGTAAGGCGAATTACAACTGGCTTAATCAGGCCATCATCATCCCCCTTCCAGTTGTCGATCTTGGTTAAACTGATGACCAAAGGCTTTGTACTGTCCACCATTCCTACCAGATCATTGGGTTTTTTAGGCCCGTGTGTAAGTTCTACGCGGAACTTGTCTGAATCTGTTCCGATCTTTAAACAATTTTTCTTTTTGTTGTCGAAGATCACTCCTACGGTTTGGTGATCAGGAAGTGGGTTTTGTTGCACGTTTGGCTCTGTTTTGGCGAATTCAAGGATGCGACTGTCGATAAGGGCTTGCACCTTGTGCTTCAAAACAATGCAATTGTCTACGTTATGGCCCTTCTCTCCCATGTGATAGGCACATGACTGGCTTTCATCGTACCCATTATATTTCACCGGATTCGGCCTTGGAGGCTCTTTAGCCACTAAGTGCTCCTCTAGTAACATAGGAAGCAATTTCGATAACGGCCTTGGCAGGGAGGTGAACTTCTTGGGAGGCAACTTCTTCCTTAGCTCATATGGTTTCTGTGCCGGCATTGACGAGTTTCCTTGCACCGTACTTGAATTGGAGAACTGCTTAGGTCTGGGTGGGTTTGGCATGAAGGCCACATCAACTCCCGCCTCCTTCTCCCTTCGGGCCGGATACTGACGTCTTGCTGCGATTTCTGGTGTTTTCATTTCCCTCATCGCCCATTCCAGCCTTTCTGCGATTTTTATGAGGTGTACAAATGTTTGGCAACCAGATGTGTTCAGCCTATCGAAATATTCGTAAGGCAATGCTTTTAAGAAAAGGTCGACCAGCTCATCCTCTGGAATAGATGGTTTGACTTGTGTTGCTAAGGCCCGCCATCTTTGAGCGTAGGCGCGAATTGGCTCGTTCCTCCCTTTTGTGGTCCTCAGCAATTCTTCTCTAGAAGGTGCTGTAGCAGTATTGAATTTATATTGATGTAAAAAGTCCTCTGCCAGGTCTTCCCATCCATCATAGTCCTCCAAATCTAATTCGATGAACCAAGCCAGAGCAGCACCCGCCAGACTCTCTTGAAATGTGTTCATCAGCAAGGGAACGTAGTCAGAAAAAAGTGCCATTTTGCGTAGGTAATATTTTAAGTGGGCTCGGGGGCAGCTCGTCCCGTTGTATTTTCTGACGAAATCGGGTTCTTTATAGTCTGACGGCGCTTCAATTTTTGCAAATGGTGATATCTTGTCAAATCGAGCCAACTCATACCCTTGGCTGCTTAGGCATTCCTCTATCTTCGCTAGCCTCTTTGCGCCTTCTTCGATTTTGCCCGGGGGTTTCTCCTTTTTGTCTTTTTCTAGGTCGATGAGTACAGACGCGACCTTCGGTAGTGCATCAGCTGCTAACACTTGATTAACATTCTCGGCCACATTCTCTTCCTGAGCTCGCGCCACATTCGAAGCATTGAGGGGTGCGGGCGGAGCATCCTGGCTGAGGTCATGATTTCTTTCTTGTGCAGCCACCATCATGGCTTTCATTTCTGCTAGCATGGTGGCCATTGACGCCATTTGACCTTCCAAACTGTCCACGCGGGATCCCAACTCCTCTTGCTCCATTCTGGCTCGGAGACGAGTTATAATACGAGTTATTCTTGGTTCCGTGATTCAAAGCTACCTACCTGTAAGTAGGTAGAAAGATGCTTTAGCATATGGTGAAAATGAACACGTATATATAAAAGTTATACTGAGTTCAAAAGGTGAAAGGGACGATACTTACGGACCTTTCGACGGGGTAAGATATGTCAAACAAATCGATCAAGCGCATGTAAACTTGTGAAGTTTCGACATCTAAAGGGCGGGGTTCCTAAGGCTTAACGGCTCCCACCTCGAGTTCTAGAAAGGGTAGATTCCATTGCACAACTATCGTTGCATTGGGACCCGATCCATAGTTCGAAATGAGCGGAATCGAAAAGTGGATTACCCCATGTTTTTCCTCATGGAGATTCCATTTTTAGTTCCTTCTATTGTTTTCCTATAGGGGCGCCCGGGGTTTTAGGCGCGGTTGTGTGTGTCTATGTGTCGTGATCACCACAATGCAAGTCATGCACAACAGTTTATCAATCAGCGCTTCAAATCATCCACAAAACATACATTCCTACGCCAACCTGCATAAGACAATGTTAATCACGGACTACACCCCTTATTTCTCCAATCTGCAAAAACATATAACACCTATCATGAGCGGACTTACCTCACCTTCAAGAGCGCCTGCAGAGTTAGAAACATCACTCAGCGTTTTAATTACGGCCTAAGTCCACTTGGGGTCTAGAACCATAGGTTCTAGAACAAAGTCCCCAGCGGAGTCGCCAGCTGTCGCGACCCGTCCGAAAGCGGACGCGGCTAATGGATTACCGATCGCGGGCCTTCCCCCGGCCCATACCAAATCGCAGGGCTTTGGATCGGCACAGGCCCTCCCAGGCCCATACCAAATCGCGGCGGGAGTATTATTCAAAGGATTCGACGATAAGAGTCGATCGCTTTCGACCTTAGTGTGGTCGTGGTGGCATGTGCAACTTGTGCATGCATTTAGAGTCGCCACCGGTCTTTCTTGGAGGGTAGACCGGAAACCTTATTGACCGATTGGGAGAGATTGATCAATTCTGCAGAACCAGAGATTTTGAGTTCGGGGACTTGGTTACGTTGATGTCATTACCAACGCCCTTTCGGTACCTAACGCGAGTGATTTTCCCTAACTAGGATTTCATGCAGGCTCAATTTTGGGTGAGGTAAGTCTGACTTTGCACATTAACCAGTTTAACATGCTCACGTAATCATAATAAATAAATAGATGCCAATCACATAAACATCTATCCTACGTGGTGATCATGGAATTATGATTTAATGGGTCTCGAGCCAATGAGACCACATTTAATCATTTTAATATTTTAATAACGGAGAGCCGCTCTTCGCTTCTTCTTGGTTTCTTGAACTCTTCAAGAATTGGGCCCCAAAGAGCTCGCCGACTTAAAAGGCTCCTCCACGTAATCCTCGTAGCATTTACATCAACAATTGACTATGCTAAAAATAAAGATTACATGAAAAATAAAAGAAGTACGCAGTCTCCATTTAATAATTACAACCCCAAATATATAAATAATCATCATACATTCATATATACATCAATCACATTGATTAGGGATTTTTCCATGATCACCACCCTTTCACGTAAGTAATAAATTCACAATTTAAAACTTAGGAAGGCACAATAAAAATTCTACGTTGAATCATATTAAGAATTTTTACGTAAAATAAGATAGCCATAAATTTTCGATTCAAAATTGATTTAGTCTCAATTTTTGCTACGTTGATTAATTTATCATATAAAATAATCAATCTCCATTAGCCATGTAAGACGAACAATTCGTTAATACATATTGGCCATAGTATTGCAAAAATTGCAAAAAATCAATTAAATGCACGAAAACACCTAAGGATTGGCTCTGATACCACTGTTGGGATCCACGTAACACGTAGCGGAAATAAATAACAACCCATACATGTATCTCCAGAGGCGTACTTCGTGCATTTCAATCGAAAAAAATCACAAAGTCTCAAAGGGAGTAAATAGATTACCTCTCGTAGCGTGCTTGAACGGAGGTGTCGGTTCGATGTTCTTCGATCTCAGCCTCCACAAGTGTTAGGCATCTATTTCGGACGCACCACCAATTGACGAACGGGGAGACGACTAATAACTCCACAACAATTGTGCTAGCAATATGCGGAATCAATATTCCGAACTTAGTATATTTTGCTCTCTCAAGATTATGAGAATATAGAGAGTGTTTGTGTTCTTCTCTCTAAGCTCTCAAAAATTTGCACACTCTACAAAATGTCTCCCCCTCAACCTCAAAACTCTTGCCATCCTTTTATAGCCAAAAATACCTTCCAATAAATTGTATTTAAAAATAGCACTAACAATTATAAATTCTATCTAAAAATAGCACTCACAAATAAATGACATTTAAAAATAGCACTAACAATAGCACTCACAATTTATAATACAAAAATGCTATTTAAAAATAGCACTAACAATTATAAATTCTATCTAATAATAGCACTCACAATTTATGATAAATAAATGCCATTTAAAAATAGCACTAACAATAGCACTCACAATTTATGATAAATAAATGTCATTTAAAAATAGCACTAACAATAGCACTCACAATTTATAATACAAAAAATGCTATTTAAAAATAGCACTAGCAATAGCACTCACAATACAAAAATGCTAAAAAAAAAGGCACTAACAAAGGTGTTAAAAATAATAATCATTATTATTATTACAAGAGTTAAAGAGGTTACCAAACAGTACAAATATGCATAACGTATAAATACGTATGACATATAAATACGTAGAGCATACGTATACATCCGTGAAACCGGGGACTAATTGAAAGAAAAATGTGCAATTAAGCCCTTTTGGTAAAAATTGATTAAATTGGAGGGCAAATTGACCTAATTGCACTTTAAGACTTTAGAATCCATTGTCATAGCTTATAAAAAGTGAGAATTGAAAACTAAAAGACTCGAAAATGATGATTTTTTTAGGCTCGGTTCGGGTTTATGTTTGTGAAGGAACATAGTGACCCAAGCCGAATTTTTGAGATTTAAAGTGACACACTTGAAGAGGAAATTAAAACCAAATTATCGAATATTTTTGGGTATTTTTCTGACCACGAATGGTATTTTTCTGATTTTTTGGGTATTTTTATAATTAAATAAACTCGAAAAATATTAAAAATACCGAAAAATATTTTTTGTTCAAAATTGGTTCCTAAGGTTAAACCAAGGCTTCCAAAGTTGATTTTGTGATTTTATGACCTTTTTTGATATTTTTAATTAATTTTAAAGAATAAAAATCACAATAATAAATGGTAAAAAAATCAGGTGTCAACAATGACGTGTTGTTGACCTGTCACCACGTGGTATGATACGTGGCGTACACGTTAGCCAGGCGTAATCAGGATTGAATTTTCAAAAATAAAACTAATAAAATGATTGGACGGCCGACGTGATTCCACGTGGTTCAATAGGTACTATAGGATTAGTAATTAGATTTTAAAATTCTGGAAAATAGATAAAAATAACATAAAATAATAAAATAATAATAAAACGAAACAGCCTTATTTTAGGTCGGGGCGGTTCGAGTCGAGTTTGAGTTGGGCGCCCGATTCATGTGAGCTGGGTCAACCCAGTCCGAAAAATATTTAAAAAGTCAATAAAAAATAGAAAAAATCATAAAAAAAATTTCAAAAAATAGAAATTCCCCAAAAATCACATAAAATGGAAAATGGTCACATTCAACTGGCCCAACCCATTTTAATTATATTTATAGTCTAGGCTATACCCCAGTATGCCATGACAGTTTTTAAGGTGCCTCTATATATTTGTCGTGATATTGAAGGAAGGATTGCAGCCTTTTGGTGGACAAACAAGGATATGCATTTTGGTCTACATTGGCGCGGTTGGGAGGTTCTCAAGAGTAGTAAGCATGATGGCGGACTCGATTTTCGCGATCTTATCAGTTTTAATCATGCTATGCTTGGGAAAAGTGCTTGGAGACTTCACTCTGACCCAGCTAGCCTTTGGGTTTCCTTAATGAAGGGCCTTTACTTTCCATATAGCTCATTTTGGGAAGCTACGAAGGGGGCCAGGTGTGACATCCCTATTTCAGTAACCCCTTAGTGGTAGAGGAAAATCGAAATAAATTGGGGAAAGCTAAGTCACGATGAAGAATTGACACCATCGATATATGCTCAAGGAGATAAGTTGAGAGTCAAATCAGTTTTGTGGAACACAAGAGGATTGATTTGGAAGTTATTAACAACATGAGGACGGGTGGCTAAATTTCACATTCAAGGGGCTTAAGAGGTAGTAAAAGGTCATCACACATTATGTTGGGTGTGATTAATCAAGGGAATTTCATTGGCCCTTATAAGAATGTAAAATTTCACAAAAATGTCTCACAACCCGAGAGCCCGTGTCTTGAAATTTTAGCGCACGTCGAAAGTAAAACGATTTGTTTGGGCTCATCTGGATGTTGAATTGAGCTGTGTTTTCTCTCATGCGATCGTAAGAAGATGAGAAATCCGAATCTAAGGTTTAATTGTCAAGAAAATGGACGGAAATTTGTCAGGTTAAACGGGAATGAACCTAGACGTGATTGTGTGCGAGATTCAAAGGACAGCTCGCCGTTGCATGCAAGCTAACTGTCACTCCTCTCTTTCCCTCTTGCCAAATGGCGGCCTAGCTGCTGCATGTCCCCCAAGTGTCCCTAGCCTCCCCTCCACTCCTTCCCAAGTGGCGGAGTCTAAACCCAATAACTCGCCATTTGTCGCATGACTTGGTCCTCATGTTGTAAGCTGCGTATTTAATCCTGTATGCAGCGACCCAAGATACACACGTACAGATACACAAATCCCTGTTTCATCCATAGAGTCAAAGAGTTAACGCACCTTGTTTTGGATTCATCGTTCTTGATGCGGAATTGCGAGAATCCGACGCTTAAGAGCTTCTCCTCTATGAACCCCCTTGATCACTGGCTTCAATGAGACGGCCCCTCACTGTCATTTCTGACGATTTCTATATGTGAGGTTATGTGGACATTAGGGTTTAGAGGAGGGACTTAAGCACTATTTATAGAGAATGAACCCTACCCCCTCATCAAGGATAAGGATATCTCGGCCCATACTATCCAGCACCATATCCTACTTGAATTAGGAAATAATATATCTCTTTCTTGTTAGACCAAATAATAATTACAGTAACAATTAATAAAGCCCACAATTGAATATTAAAACGAAATATTCTAACATTCTCCCACTTGGGCTAAATTAATTGAAACTGTACTGTATATGCGCATCTTTATATTGGTCTAGAGATAATTCCCAACAGTCAATCCGATCCCATAAAGTCTTAAGTACCGGACCATGCCAGTAACTGCATCAGAAGACACAGAGCCATCCACAATCACAAATACTCTTAACTTTACTGATATGGATTTGATATGGTAGTATGGCAATCGGATAACATCTCAAATAATAGAGACGCCTTATATGTTATCTTCATTGTCAGTCACCATTCTCTCACTTTATGTGTCACAAAATCGGATGTATCACGAGAGAACATCTTTACGGTTCCAACGAACCAACATATGTCTCACCTTTATAGTTAACTATGCTTTACGTGTAACAATACATATGCCTTTTGGCTAAAATAAATGCCCCAGCCATCACTCAAGGTTTACACAATTCCTTGAGATTTTCAACAAATATGCATTTAATATCACATTAAAAAAATTTCAAAGAATGTAAAAGTTCAATACATATCAAAATCATTACTAAAAGTAATATAACATTGTAAACTTTATTAGAGCAAAAACTAGAAAGCTCCCACTAAACAATGGCAACCCATGATGCTTCTAAGCCCATATTAATGACATGTCGTTCAAATACACAAGGGCGTAGACCTTTCGTCAGTGGATCAGCAATCATAGCATCTGTAGTTATATGCTCTACTGCAACGTCACCATTCTGCACGGACTCCTTTATGGTCAAAAACTTGACCTCCATATGCTTAGACCCCTTGAGACCTCTATTGTTGTTAATGAATAACACAGCAGAGTTATTGTCACAATACAACTGTATGGGTCTATCAATAAAGTCAAACACGGTCAACTCTCTAATGAGATTCCGGAGCCAAATAGCCTGAGTAGCAGCTGTAAAGCATGCTATAAACTCCGCCTGCATAGTAGAGGATGATATTGTTCTCTGTTTCTCACTTTTCCATGATACTGCACCACCTGCTAGCATAAAGACATACCCTGTTGTCGACTTTTTGTCATCCTCACAACCAGCATAATCTGAATCTGAATATCCCACCAGCTGCAAGTTCTGAACACATCTGTAAATCAATATATAGTCTCTAGTTCTTTTTAAGTACCTCAAAACCTTCTTGGCAGCGATCCAGTGATCATGTCCTGGATTTGACTGATACCTACCTAGAAGTCCTGTTGCAAAAGCAATGTCTGGCCTAGTACAAACTTGAGCATACATGATACTACCAAGTGCACTAGCATAAGGTACATCCTTCATCTGTGCTTTCTCAATTTCTGAATGAGGACATTGTGAAAGACTCAATTTATCACCTTTGCAAACTGGAGCATTCCCTGGTTTGCACTCTTGCATATTGAATCTCTTTAGAACACGATCAATATAAGCCCTCTGAGATAAGCCCAATATGCGGCGAGAACGATCCCTATGGATCTCAATGCCAAGAACAAAAGATGCTTCACCTAGATCCTTCATGTCAAAATTCTGCGACAACATTCTTTTGGTCTCATGCAGTAACCCAATGTCGCTACTAGCAAGCAAGATGTCATCAACATAAAGAACGAGAAAAATAAACTTTCTCCCACTGACCTTGCAGTATATACATTGATCTAGCTTGTTCTCAACAAAACCAAAAGAAGTAACAACACTATGAAACTTCAAATACCACTGTCTAGAGGCTTGCTTCAAACCATAGATAGACTTTTTCAATCTACAAACCAGATTACCTCTATCATCTATTGTAAAACCTTCTGGTTGTGCCATATAAACATGTTCATCAAGATCTCCATTCAGAAAACAGTTTTAACATCCATCTGGTGAAGCTCCATATCAAAATGAGCTACTAAGGCCATAATTACTCTAAAGGAGTCTTTAGAAGAAACTGGAGAAAAGGTTGATTCATAATCAATTCCCTCCCTTTGAGTGAATCCCTTAGCTACTAGTTTAACTTTAAATTTTTCAATCTTCCCTGTAGAGTCCCTTTTGGTCTTAAAAACCCATTTACAACCAACAGGTTTGTAACCTTCAGGTAATGCAACAAGCTCCCAGACATCATTATGTTTCATAGACAACATCTCATCCTTCATTGCATCTAACCATAAATCAGATTGAGGATAAGAAATTGCTTCTGTATAAGTCACTGGATCAACAACATAACCAATATCATAATCCTGTTCTCCCAGATAAACTATATATTCTGGTGGTATAGCTGATCGTTTCTGTCTAACAGATCTCCTTAGAGGAGCATCTTCTACTTCATTCTGTTCCTGATAAGCTTGAGGAACTTCATCAGGAATTGCCTCAATAACGGGTTCCTGAGCCTCAACAGGTTCAATCTGTGGTACATGAACTTCCTAAACTGTTTGTATAGGTATAGAAAACGACATAGGAGTACTCACCGTGCTGTTATCCTCAATAGTCTGCGAACAATCACCCTTTTCTGCTACATCAAGTTCCAGGAATTTTGCTGTCTGTGAATCCACAATTCTCATTCCTCCATTGGGATTATAAAATCGATATCCCTTTGAATGATCTGGATAAGAGACAAAATAACATCGAGTGGTTTTGGGATCCAACTTGCTCAAAGTTGGATTATACAATTTTACTTCTGCAGGACATCCCCAAACCTTTAGATGATTCAAGCTAGGCTTCCGTCCAGTCCCCAATTCAAAAGGGGTAAGCGGCGCAGATTTAGTAGGAACACGATTTAATATGTAAAGCGCCGTTTTCAAAGCCTCACCCCATAAAAAAACCAGGTAAATTAGTTCTGCTAATCATGCTTCTTACCATATCCATGAGAGTACGATTGCGCCTTTCAGCTACACCATTCTGTTCAGGACTACCGGGCATGGTAAAATGAGCCACAATCCCGGAATCCTCTAAGTACTTGGCGAATGGCCCTTTAAGCTGTCCAGCATCGCCATGTCGACCATAGTACTCACCACCGCGGTCAGATCTGACAATTTTTATGACTTTCCCCAGTTGTTTCTCAACTTCAGTCCGGAAAATCTTGAATTTGTCAAGAGATTCAGACTTTTCCTTAATCAAGCACAGATAACCATATCGGGAATAGTCATCTATAAATGTGATGAAATAAAAATTTCTACACAATGTTGCTGTATAGGGTCCACTTATATCTGTGTGGATGATCTCTAACAAGTGAGAACTACGGACTGCAGTTTTCTTCTTTATTTTGGTTATCTTACCTCTACAGCAGTCTACACATGTGTCTAGGTCACTTATAAGAGTGGGTAGAATGCTAGCCTTTATCAGTCTTTCCACTCTTTCTTTAGAGATGTGACCAAGACGTTTGTGCCATATTGCGTATGACTGTTCCTTAGGTAGAGGTCTTTTGGAAACAACCTTTTCAGCTGTATAAGCGACGTATATTTCATTGGGAGACAAACATAATCTGTACAATCCATTGGACATAGTGCAATACCCAATTTTATTTGAATTAAAAGAAATAGAAATTGCAGAGTTTGAAATCTCAAAAGAATAACCACACATGTCCAAACTTGATACGGAAATTAAATTCCGTCTGAAAGAAGGTACATAAAATGTATTTCTCAACATTAAATTAAAACCAGAATCTAGAATTAAAACAACATCTCCCACGAACTCAACATCAGCTTTATTGTTGTTTCCTACGGTGAGCTTTGATTCATCCTTATTTGGCTTCCTCCGGTTTATGAATCCCTGTATGGTGAACGCAACATGGTTAGTTGCACCGCTATCTAGCCACCACGAACAAGATGGGGCTTCAGACAGATTAGATTCACAAACTAACGCCAAAGAACCATTACCTTTAGGCTCACGCTTAGATAACCAGTTCTTATACTTAGCGTAGTCTTTCTTTACGTGTCCTCCCTTCTTACAGAAAAAGCAAAGACCATCCTTACC
Source organism: Rhodomyrtus psidioides (assembly GCA_021437785.1). Lineage (NCBI taxonomy): Eukaryota > Viridiplantae > Streptophyta > Magnoliopsida > Myrtales > Myrtaceae > Rhodomyrtus > Rhodomyrtus psidioides. The sequence goes on along the minus strand of JAILYB010000003.1, from coordinate 9,957,414 downwards.
AGCATTACCGTCCTTTTTAAAGGTCGGTTTCTTTGGTCCCAAGTTGTCATGATGACCAGCAGAGGAATGAGTTCCTTTACGATTCTTGTTGCCCTTGCCCTTCTTGGCACCAGAACTTGAAGTAGCATACATAGCCATATGCACGTTACTTTTCTTCAGCTTGGACTCTTCTGACACCACCCTTGCAATCAAGTCGTTGATTGTCCATGCCCAATCAGCAGTATTATATTGTGTTTGGATAATACCAAACTCAAGTGGAAGAGAATTCAGCACAAAATGTATGATACAAGCATCAGGAATGGGAACATTAAGCTCTTTTAGCTTTGATTGCATATCTACCATCCTCATGACATAGTCCATAACACCAGCAGAACCATCATACTTCAAACTAAATAATCCTGACATATGTGTCCCAACTTCAGCATTAGGGGATTCACGATTTCTAGCCACCAAGGCATCCATCATTCGTCTAGTAGTGATGTCAGCAGCAAAATCACTCCTAAGATGCTCCTGTATGGATCGCTTCATTGACAGCAAGCAAATCCTATTGCTCTTTTCCCAAGCAGCAAACTGTGCCTTTTGAGCATCTGTACTAGTTTCAGTAAGAGCTGCGGGTCTATCCCCACTAAGAGCAGCATGAACATCTGCCAGTTCCATACCAAACAGAAAATCCTCTTTCCACTTCTTAAAATTGCTACCAGTAAGAATCTCAATAGTTATGGAGTTGCCGTTCACAGAAAAGGTGACTGAAAAATAACCAATATTTTTAATTAGCACAATGTGAAATTTCACCATGAGAGCTACATACATCATCATATAATTACCTTTGGGCAGAAAACATGACATGCAGTTGTATGCTCCCTACATTACAGCGGCCATGAGAATTTATTTCAATCTTTGTTAATCACCACCTTTGGGTGTATGACGGCACTCGGACTAATCAATCCTCAACCATATGCTGTACATGTAACCCTCCATGCAAGAATACGCAACTAATCCTTTGGGAATATAACTACGCATTAAAACAGGAGACATCTCAATATTATTTAACATATTCTTTATTAAACTCAACCAAGCGTGCCGCTTTGGCGGTCACAACCCAATTGAATTTACCTGAAATTGGGATATAACTTTATATTTCACATCCACTGTATGCATGTAATTTCAGAAATTGGGGCAATCATGTTCAAAATTACACGCTTTGCTAATTTTCATCGATACCTCAATAATTCATGTCAAACCATAAACATGAAATTGATCAAAAAATTTCCACATAATTCCACGTGATACTTTCATGTAAGCCTGTACCTGTACTTCACAAATCCTTACAGAAATACCAGAAAATACCTCAAAAATACCCCCAAATACCCTCGTATTTGGCGTTCCGTACATATTTCCATCCATGAAAATACCAAACATGAAAAACAAATGTACCATCCTGTAGAGCATGAGCATACGAGCACGCCGGTACCTGGAACACCTCCATCGGAGCTCTCACGCGCCCTCACGCTCCGCCTAAAGCTTCGGCGCGTGAGCTTCACGCGCTGACACGTGCATCGCACTTGTTCAGTGCCTCAGCCGGTCTTCGAACCGGTTCGACCGGTCTAACCGGTCCGACCGCTACCTTAAACCGGTTTAGCGAACCGGGTCGAGTCTGCGGGTCGGGTCGGGTCAACGAGTCGGGTCGGGTCTGCCAGGCTAAGATGACGTCAGCTGACGTCAGCCCCCACGTGCCGCGCACGTGCGGGGCCCGAGTCAGCGCGTGATGCGCGTGGGGGGCGTGGCCGCCACGCGCCCGATAGCCACCGGCGAGTGGCGGCGCGTGGAGGCACGTCCGGCGGCTTCTGGCGGCGATCTTTATATGGTTTTGCTCGTCTCGTCGAGCCCTTTCAGAATATATAATTTTCTTTGAATTTCGATAAAAATAAAATTTCGAAAATACACCGGGAACGCGATTCGTGACCTAATACGTGCAGGCTCTGATACCACATGTAAGCTGCGTATTTAATCCTGTATGCAGCGACCCAAGATACACACGTACAGATACACAAATCCCTGTTTCATCCATAGAGTCAAAGAGTTAACGCACCTTGTTTTGGATTCATCGTTCTTGATGCGGAATTGCGAGAATCCGACGCTTAAGAGCTTCTCCTCTATGAACCCCCTTGATCACTGGCTTCAATGAGACGGCCCCTCACTGTCGTTTCTGACGATTTCTATATGTGAGGTTATGTGGACATTAGGGTTTAGAGGAGGGACTTAAGCACTATTTATAGAGAATGAACCCTACCCCCTCATCAAGGATAAGGATATCTCGGCCCATACTATCCAGCACCATATCCTACTTGAATTAGGAAATAATATATCTCTTTCTTATTAGACCAAATAATAATTACAGTAACAATTAATAAAGCCCACAATTGAATATTAAAACGAAATATTCTAACACATGTTTCACATGCCTATAGAAGCAACATCAGGGTGAGCAAAGAGGCTTTTGGTCCTTTAATCCTCCCTCTTCACCCTCTTCTTTTGGGCGACCAACAGCTCGAATGAAGGGCAGCAGCTAGGGAAAAAGATCATCAACGACTAGCGGGGGGAGGACATTCACGGCAATGGCAGTTATTTGAATCTATAGGTGAGAATCTCTTCCAATCTTGTCTTGTAGCACTAGTTCTAGGGTCATTGAGTGAATTCTCTGAGTTTAGACTAAATCGGCCGTGCATGTGGAGGTTGATGTCTCTATAGCTGAATTGGTATAATGTAAACAAGGCAGCCAAGGTTGAGGAAGGTGGCGATTGGGATGAATTTTCATAGAGGATGCGCGTGTGTAATCTATGAAGGTTCATGCATTCTGGTCGTGAGGACTTATGGGGGATATAGAGCCGAGAGCTGGTCGTTTCCATCGTGGGGGAGTTGTCTTATAGGAGTAGATTGGACATTGATCGGACCAAGGAAAGTCTAGGGTGCCGAGGCCAATAGAGACGAAATGAATCCGTTTCATGTGGGTGAATTACAACTCTGATAAATGGACTTAGGACTGAGCAAGGATCACTAAGATTGGATGAGACGTGGATTATAATCTCAAGTATTTCAAGAATGAGATTGACAGAGATGCCGATGGTCTTGACCCTAATTGAGGTAGCAAGGGGGACAAACGAGAATCCTAGGATGAGCCGTGGATCACCTAGGCTAATTGGATAGAAAATTTCCAGTTTAATAAATTATCATGAGCCCAATTAGATTCAAAATGATTCCGCAAGTTAAGTTGCTTTTATGAATGACGTTAAATTGTGATTATGCCCGTACATCGCTTTGACAAGGTCAAAGTTGAGCCGTATGTAAGTATGATTAGCCTCCTAGAATGGAGACGACATGATGTGATTAATCGTGTGGTTCTTGTTATGAATGATTCATGCAAAATCATGGCATATTCTTGATATCGTGTAGAATCATCATGTAAGGTGAATGGACACCCATGTGCTATCATTCATGACATTACATGAATTGTGATCATGTAAATGAGAATCGAGAGCTTGCTTGTGTCCCAGAAGAGAAGATGGGACCCTGAGCTGAGTGCAGGGCAATGTGACGGTCTAGACCGATGGAGCCTCTGAGGAGAGGAAATGGGAAGAAAGCTGAAATGGGTCATGGCGATCGCAGAGATGAGACAAATGGCTGCACTATACATGAGCATGTGCATGCCGTGCATTATATAAATATTGTGTGTAGTTGTTCTTTTAATTGTTCAAGTGTTAAGATGGGTTCGTAGAACATGTTGTCATTGATCTTGTCAGAAAACTAGGTTGATTCGTTAGATTTCTCCTCAATATGTAACTGAGATCTAAGGCTAATTAACCTATTAAATCAGGTTAGGAATGACTTGATTGGACGTTATTCTCGCTAGCTTTATGCTAACCCACGTTGTGGGAACATTTTTTAGATAAGGAGGTATGGCGGCATCTTGCCTTGGTCGGTGTCGGAGTAGGCGGATAGGAGGCTTTAAGGGTTCGTTACACCAGGCCATCATGGGGATGGTAAAGCCTGTTGACGGGCCGCGACTCAACCGCTCCTTTTGTGTGTTGGCAAGTCGGTAATGGGAATACAATCCGAGTTCAATTCGAGTTCGCGATGATAACTGGTTACCATGGGGACCTATAGTGGTGATCCAGCATCTACTGAACCTCAACTACTAGTTGACTTTATCACCCCTTCCTTTCAATGGGATGAACATCTCATTCACAATTACTTCTCATCACAAATAGCTGAGGAGATTTGACAATTCCACTCGCTAACAGAATTCCCAAGATCGGCTGTTATGGGCTCCCTCTATTTTAGGCCAGTACTCAATTAAAACAGCCTATCAAATGCTCTAGATGTCCACCTTTCATAGGCCTATAGTGCATCCATCTACTTCCTATCAACCTCCCTCTCGGATATGGAAACAGATTTGGCCTCCTAAGATTCGACACTTCTTATGGAGAGTATGTCACAATGTGTTATCAACAGCAGCTAACCTAGTTCAAAGAGAAATCATACCTGACCCAAGCTGCAGCCTATGTCACCAAACCCCAAAAATCGTTGAACACTTGTTGTTGTTGTGTCCTTGGAAAACACAGGTATGTCACATACGCTTATAAATATGCCAATAAATCTGCAAAGTATAACAAGGATTGAAGAGTGGTTAGATTACCTGCTGCAGAAACCACTATCAAACCAGCCATCTGTGTCCCTCATTGTCTATCTTCTCTAGCAGATTTGGAAAGCTAGAAATGCTGCAATTTTTCGCCAACAAAATCTGGATCTAGAACATATAGTTTATATGGCACTTGCTAATAATGCTAGCTATTGCAGATTGCAACCAAATAGACAACGGCGGGAACAAGACCTACCTGAGCAATGGATAACTCCTTTGGCTGGCATACATAAATTGAATATAGATGCCTCTTTCCTCCCAGACAAGACTTCAAGAGTCGTCGCGAGTATATTGCATGATGAATAAGGCATTTGCATTGATGGTTTCGTCAAGGATGTCCATGCTAGCGACTCCGAACAAGCTGAAGCTTTGGCCTGTAAAGAGGGAGTACAATTATGGGCTAATCATCAACAAACTCGGACACCACTGCAATCTACCTCGCGTTCTCTCATTATTGAATCTGATTGTGCTAATGTAGTAGGGGATCTTACTTCTTTGCTTTCCCTTCTACTTGAACAACGAAACCCTCATTTAGAGCCAAGACCTTCTCTGACCTCGTGGAAGTCATCTCCGATCCTGTTGGAATGTCGATATTTGATCAATTGATTTGGGCTTGAAGTTTAGTTCAACCACTGTTCTAAAAAGGCTAATAAAGTAGCCCATTGGATCTGTCAAGCTTATAAACGGCACCATCTACCTTTTAATTGGACCTCCTCTCCCCCTTTTGTACTTCGGGCTTTGCTCTCTTCGGAGGCCCCTCTGCTGTCTTGTACTTCTCAACCTCCATGATATGTGTTAAAAATGAGGCTTTGGATCCCCCCCCCCCCCCCCCCACCCAAAAAAAAAGTAGCTCAACCCGTTTTTGTCAATTTTGGGTTCTCGAGCCTTCCCATATGACCATGTTACATTTTTAGACATTTGGTTCTAGTTCTTTCCCGAATCATTTTCTAACTTAAATTGTCACGCCCTGAACCCGCCGAGCACGCAGACATCACCCAGCCCGTTCATCCTAAAGAAATCTTCCAGGATCCTTAGGCCCACTTCTATCAAACTTCATGAAATAGACGGAAGCAAGAAAACACCTCCATACAAATTCAATACAAGATGACTCGGGATAGGAACATGGTACACTTCTCAATAGAATAAAGGTACATCGGGTTACAATAGCCAAATACCAAGGGTTCAGTTTCTAATCCATAAAAACAGCTATAATCCCTAAGGTTACGAAAAGCGAAAATCCACTTGAGTACAATTACTTACTCGAGAGTTCATCCTCATCAAGCTCGGGTTTCCATCATCAAGAACCAGAAAAAAGTTAATCCCACGACAGGGTGAGATATAAATCTCAGTAAGCTCACCCTAAACCTAAACTAGGCCATCAGTCCCACCGGATATCTTTAAGGGCAAAGCCTACGGTAGCTCATTAAAAGAATGGCACATGACACCAATGAATCATGACAAAGGCATCTTAACAGCAAGACCATATTCATTACACACATAAAGCTTCATTCTTAATTTCATCCCAAATTCTCTTTCTTGAGTGGCTAGGCTCGCGTCAACACGCATCAGGCTATCATCAAGTGCTAGGCAGAACCCGCATCGTAACGGATCAGGTCGTTCTCCTCAATTGCCCTCGTAAGAACGCATCAGGCGGCCCACATCAACAACGCATCAGGCTAGGATACTGCCCACGTAATACGCATCAGGTCAATCATCCTTACTTTGCCAAGTATAATATCCCGCGTTTTAACGCATCAGAATATAATTAGATCATAACCCCGCGTTAAACGCATCAGGGTATACTTCCAACCACAACTCCGCGATCAAATCGCATCAAGGTGTGCCTCATCACGCAACCCCGCGATCAAATCGCATCAGGGTGCCACCGACCTTAAGCTCTCATCTCATCAGGATACTTGCTCTCATGGCTCAACAGCCCATTTCCTCAGACAACTCAATTCAACTCAAGAATCATCACAACAAGCATTTCACCACATTTTCATCATGAGAACTTTCAGGCAATAGACAGTATAATTCGTCTACTTGCTAAGATCAACGTACTTTGTCACAAATCCATAGCTCAGGAACCTCGCGTCATACGGCCACATAAACAAGCAATTCATATGAGCATACACTCGTCAAATTCAACCATGAGGACAACAATTCCATATCAACAAGCACTCATGGCTTGATCCCCACCATTTTCAATTCGGCTCTCACCAATTCAAGCATAAAAAAAATTAATCAAGTCATCGATTTATCAATTAAACCTGTCCAGTTGCGTCCAAATGTCCTAATAAAGTTTTAGAAGTCACTTACCTCTGCACTCAAATAGCAAACTCCACTCACAATGCCCCTCCAAGGTTAACAATTTCATGGCCGAACAGGGCACCCACGGCGCACCTAGGAAAATCACGTCGAAACTCAGTCATTTCTCATTTCCATTGTGCCAATACTTCAATAGCACACACAACCCATTATTCTCATGTCTTCACAGCGCCGATTCAATGGCCCTAAGCATGCCAATTGCCATTCTATCAAGGCAAGTCGTCATAAATATCATTCCGCCCAAAACTGTCCTATTTTAGGTTCCACGCGCAGCTGCAATCACAAGAAAACTGACCTTTTTCTGCTGCTTTTTTAAGAAATCCAATTTCATATTATTAACCCTCGAGGTTTGACGGACGCGTGGGCGAAAGCGGAGCTAAATTTGAGTACCGGACGACTTAGAACGACAAAATTTAAAAACAGTGCGCGCTGAAAACAGTTTAGTCGGTCTTAGGGGATTCATGAAATCCGGCCATTAAAACTCATCCCAACCCCATTCTAATTCATCACACTCTTCACCAACATGTAATACTATGTCTTAAATAGCCTTACCAATAATTTCCCGGCAAGGCGATACCTCGAAAGCCTTCGAAAGTTCTCAGCTTCCCCGGTTCAGTGCAGGGGCAGAACCGGTCCTAAGCAACCACACCAAAACAGCCCATAATTCAACCTCTAACATTAATTCTTTGCAAAACCTATTCACCAACATATCATACAACAACCCTAGGTGCCTTACCGAAAGTTTCAAGGCACGGAGATGACCCAAAGTTCCTCAAATGGCTCGATTTTTACCACCGGTGTACAGAGGCAGAATCTGTTCTTGGATTATCACACAAAACCAACTTCAAAATCTATCCCAACTCCATCCAATCCTTAAAATTAACTTTCTCACTTCTTATTATAGGAGTCAAGAGGATCTCACCGAAATTTTGGAAGCAATCGAGCCCTCGAAGTGGGCGAACGAAGACCTTTTCCCAAACCGAGTCAGAATCCGACCAGCCTGACCTTTGTCTACTCAAATCAACCTACGGGACAGAATATTGGACCAAATCAAGATTATAATATGTCTATGAAAAGATACGACCATAAGCTTTCATTTTGAGGTAGTTTTACCTCAATCGGCCGTCGAACGAGGAAGTTACGGCCAAAACAGTGGAGGCATCGAGACTGGGCAGCAAGCTGGCGACGGCTTCTCGGCCAAGATGAGGAAAAACGAAAAGGAAGAGAGGAAGGAGAGAGAAAGTGTCGACCAAATTGAGAGGGAGAGAGAGAGAGGTTGGTATTAATTCATCTTGGTCAAAAGGTTAAAGAATGGTAGGTAAAAACTAGTTAATTAATCCTAATCTGCCAAACATTGACACTTGTCCTCAAGCAATTTAATATGTTGCTATCCAATGACCATTTTAACCTTGAATTTTCAGCCGCCATGGGGATGTCCAAATGACTAAAATGTCCTTCCAAATTCCTTAAGGCATGGGCAAGGCTCGAGGGGCAAAATGGTCATTTCACACTTTCCGTCCGAAAATTCGCTTTTCCAATTTTAGGTTACGATCGGCGAGTCGACGTCAAATTCAATTCGAATGTTAGAATTCCTCATCGTCCAATTTTAAATTTCGAGACCCCATTTTAAATCAATAGCCTCGATGGGTCAGAATTCGGAATGTCACAATTCTTTCCCCCTAAAGAAATTTCGTCCTCGAAATTTGTAACTTTCTAACCATCAGTTTGGACATCGGAGCCTCACCGTTATCTCACTTTTCCAGATAACTTCTTCCATGACTTGTCGTTCTCGTTTTTCCTTTCCAGCAAAAATCATCCTTCCCCAGGACTTGTTTCCTTCAGTCCTCAACCTGTACTTGCTTCTCTCTATTTCTTTCTACATTCATAACATCTGTTAGCAGTTTACCCTCGAGCATTCACATCGTTTCTTCTAATTGCCTATCACCATTGTCATTAAACCTCTGCCGGAATGCACTCTTTAGTGCCCATACCACGTGGCGTATCAATCCTTTCAAGGTCACGCTTCTTTCTTGTCGGCATGTTTAATACTTGACCTCATACTCGACTAACCCACTTTTCAATCCAAACCATCGATAGTATCGATGCAAGTATCGTCACTTCTTTGCGCCATAACAACGAATACCATAATTCTCCCGTCGAATTTCCGATGAGGTCATCTCTTTAAGTTTCTCTTCAATAATGAACTTGTACATTCGTCCAAAGGACTTCAGGATTTCTATCCTCAACTTCGAGGTTTCTATCCCGAGTACTCAGAAGTCTAGGTTTCTTCCATGTTCTATTCATTCCCATAACTCCTTAAATGTCAGGGTCCGATCATGGCATTGTCTTAATTCCTTTATGACCTCCAGGCTAAGTGCTTCCAGTAGCCGTCGATTAGTCAATTGGCAAACTTCCAATTTAGAAGTTGAATATCATATTTCTTGAGGGAAGATCTGTCCCTCCATCATCAATTACACAATGCTAATTTCTCAACCTCTTATAGTTCACATAACTTGCGAGGTCTCTCTTCACATAAACAACGCTCCTATAATCATAACAATTTTATACATCTGTGTTGCTTCTTGTTCAATTCCTCTTGGGAATCTCTTCGTACTACCTTACTCTCTCGTGGTAGACAAAGATTCAGAGTCTTCTTCCATCCCAAATAAGTTTTCTGCAAATAAACTCTAACCATGCTCCAAGAATTCCAACTCACATGGCTTTACTATCCCGATGTACAACCAATCCTCATTTTAAATCACCTCATTACGTCTCAAATTTCCACGTCACATTATCAAGATTCTATCGACTCTTTTGGTTCCAAACAGGAACGCCATCATCCGCGTGGTCATCAACTTGACCCAAGTCTCCGAAAACTCTTTTCACGTTCATTTATTCATTCGTGCTCCTTCTTATCCTCAGTCTATTTCATCAATGGAACAACTCTGGTGGGGAATCTTCCCACGATCCGTCTATAACAATACATTAATTCCAGAAAACTTTGAGTTTTAGCAACCCACATCGTCCCTAGTCGATTCGTCACTTATCCCAATCCTCAAAGATTCCACATGATTTTCATTGCTTAGAAATTTCACAACTGAGAAATCTTTCCTCATCAGACCCACAGCTCGTGCTCTTCACAATTGGCATATAACGGACATCTCATTAGAGTTCATAAGATACACTCGAAGGTTGGTCATGTTTCTCACGACTCCTTAAATGAGCTCAATCATTGTCTTTCTAGATGGTAACAACGAACTCAATCATTCCTTGAACACCCAATCCGACTATTATCCACTTTATTACTACCAAGTGTTGAGTCATTTCAACTGTCCATGGCACCATTCACTTGAAAACTCATATCTTGGCTCTTTGCTCTCAAGGGTCCTCACTAGGGCCATACAACATTTTGTTCATTTTTGTCACCCTTTCCTCATGGAGCATTAGTCCCATGACCTTTCGATTTCGCAACTCGTTAATGCAACCTTGTCTCGATTTCATCCATTCAACTGAATATCGACATTATCTTGGAATTCAACGTTGTCCACCGGACAATTTCTTGGAATTCTCTTCCAAGAATCATCTAAGTTCTGCATCTTCTATCTCAGTCCAGACGTTCAATCTCCATACCAAGATGGTTAGAACTTTCTTTTTCTTCCACACAAGGTCTCTTACCCTATGAAAGAACTATACACTTCATTGACATTCTCTTACTTCGAATCCACCTTACCTTCTTATTCAATGTGACATCGATCTTGGAGTCTATGTCAACAGCAGTGTTTGTACTCCAATATTCAGATGTCATCATACTTGGCATTCTCCTTCCAATGACTCAATCACCTCAAGTGACAAGGTTCCAAGGAGTTGGGTTTTTTCTTAGTCACCATAAATCCACGTATCGAATATTCAATTCGATTACCTCAAGTCACTTTGTAATTACACTCTAAGTGCTCTTTTCACTTACTCATCCATTCATTAAAATCTCGAGTGGCTAGGACTATCAAGTCTATTCACTTTTCCTTCCATCAACGTCCATCTCATGATCTAATCACCGTTAAGAACAACACCCTATTCTTTAAGGGTGACAACTCACAATGTTATTTCTTGGGATTCTGATCCAACTTCAATCAATCCCATTTCAATCTCAATATCAGACAACTGACATAATTCTTGAAATGCCAATATCTCATTATGAGTCTTACGCCAAGGTAATGGCCGTTTCTCGCAGGTGTGTTCCATATTCTATAGTGAACATCTCTTTTCTCGTAATCAATGAGCATAAATTATCTTATTCACATGTCTCTCGATCATTCTCCTCTTCTACTGAGTCCCATTACCACTTCTCAAAATCAGGAATAACAACTAGCCATAAGGTTTTCAAATTCCAATCCACTCAAGGACTTCACGTCTCATTCAAAGGGTTCTTGACCACCCTTGGCACACTTAGACCACCTTGAGAACTCTGTCTCACACTGGTCGATCGTCCTTGGATTCTTGCAAGATTCTTAGGATCCAAACAACCTTTGCTTTCAAGCAATCCCAGGACGATACTTTCATTGAACGATCCGACGAAGGCGATCCTACCAGATACCATGCCTTCAAGGAAAACTCTTCCTTTGGTGACATTTCACCAATCATCAACAGCTTCTTAAGGCTAATAACTGCCATGGTTAATTTCTTTCTTCAGTGCACCCAAAACTTCTAAGGTTTTCTCATAAAACCCTTAATTTATAAGAAGGCAGTTTCAATCTCACTTTCTATCGAACTCGATCGATATCAACCTTAAATATAGTTCCATTCCCTAACTATTCAAAGCTTTTATGGTTCTTTTCCATGTTTCCACCTTGGAAATGAGCAATCTCTAAGTCATCTTTCTCGTGACTTCCATCACTTATTTCATCGGTCCTAACATTTGTCGCCACAGTGATTTAGGCAATCATGGTAGCTCCTCATTGGGCTCACCTATCCAACAAACTTTCTCATTTCTATTCGAAGTCCTTACGACCCATTCAACTCTTGGGTCCTGCGTAACTCACAAACTCGAGCCAAGTGCTACTCTAGCGACCATACCTTGGTCCTTCAACCTTATTAGATTCTCATGTCACTTGAACCACTATGATTCCCTCCAAGAATCAAAGACTTAGGTCATCTAAGTCTAGCAGTCTCAGGCTACCCCTCTCATTATCTTTTACCATCAACCATCAGTGGTTCCCAACGATTCTCAACTAGTCACTCATTATACAAGAATTCCAAATCATCTTTAAGCAGCAACCACATAACAAGTCAGCCTCCACGAGGTAGCTTCTCAATTAACAGCCATCACTAAGCAAGCCTCAATAGGCTAAAATTCAACTAGGTCAACACCAAGCAATTACTCAAGGCGTTACTTCTATAAGTCAATCGCTCATATTTTAAACATAAGGCATCTACCATCCATCACAAATACGACAGGCTTTCTCATTCTCAATAGGAATCAGTTCAACGGGGTATAAACTCCCCACACGCCGTCTAATCTCTCAGTTAGACCTTGGCCAAGCCAATCACATGATGCCAAACATAAAACACGCCTAACAGGCCCATCACAAACATCAATTTTCTTTTTCAAACGGCATCCACTGCCAAGCGCAAAGCTTTTAACCATGCCACTCACAGGAGTCATTTCACATGCCATGCCACCTTTGAAAATTCGTTTTAAAAAATAAATCACGTGCCGTACATCGCTTAACCACAACCAGACTCAACCTGATACCTAGACTTTCTCTTTCAATTTATAGCCTAGGTCATTCATGTCTCCTTGATCTTAGAAGCTTGCCAAGAGCCGCTCCTTGTCCATACCTCTCTATACCGGCGATCACTCCTCGCCCTCATCAGACCTGGTCGATGCAGGTTGTCCCAAGTCATATATCTATGGAGGAAGCCCCGTTCCACACGTCCCATAACATGCTTCATTACAGTTTGTAGGTATCCCATCAACTCGCCCCATACGAAGCGATGGTTTATTAAGTCTGACAGTGATAAGTTCATGCATGCGCCCTCATTAACTTTCATTTCATAACCACAAACACATGCACAACATATTTATTCTCGCTACTCATCACACCATGGTCGTTTTCCAATCAATTCTCATCCGCAAAAGATTTCTAATTCCCACAAGCGATCATCAACTCTTTCGAATCAATTTCCTATATTCAATCATACACCTCAAGCTTAGTCGCTAATCAAGTCAAATCCATATGCATTCGATCACAACTGATCTTCAATCCAAATACTCCTTGTACACATTTCATCTCATATCATCCAAAGTTGACAATAGCAATCAGTAGCTAAAACCATTGAGATATAACACAATTCAAGCCTGAATCCCCTATTACAATTCGCCTCTTTATACCTTATTTTCCTTAAGTTGGGTCATCGACAAACTACAATCACAATCATGTCATCTTATTGACCCTTCATTCATAAGCTCTTCTCTAGCAACCTCAATTCCAAGCTTATGATTCATCAATCTCCACTCGCTTCCTTTTAAGCCTTAACCATAACATCACTCACGATCATCGATTAAAATCAACACTATGACCAAGTAAATACGACAAAGTTCAATCCTAGAATCCTTAAGGTTCAACGATCAATGCTTAATCCTGAAGGCCTCACTATTCAATTGTCCCCAAGTCATCACCCCTTATCACTCCAAACCTCAATCACAATTGATCGAGCTGACCTTGCTCTGATACCACTTCAACTGGGGATGTCACGCCCCGAACCCGGCGAGCACATAGACATCACCCAGGCCGTTCATCCTAAAGAAATCTTCCAGGATCCTTAGGCCCACTTCTATCAAACTTCATCAAACAGACGGAAGCAAGAAAACTCCTCCATACAAATTCAATACAAGATGACTCGGGACAGGAACATGGTACACTTCTCAATAGAATAAAGGTACATCGGGTTACAATAGTCAAATACCAAGGGTTCAGTTTCTAATCCACAAAAACAGCTATAATCCCTAAGGTTACGAAAAGCGAAAGTCCACTTGAGTACAATTACTTCCTCGAGAGTTCATCCTCCTCAAGCTCGTGTTTCCATCATCAAGAACTTGAAAAAAGTTAATCCCACGACGGGGTGAGATATAAATCTCATTAAGCTCACCCTAAACCTAAACTAGCCCATCAGTCCCACCGGATATCTTTAAGGGCAAAGCCTACGGTAGCTCATTAAAAGAATGGCACATGACACCAATGAATCATCACAAAGGCATCTTAACAGCAAGACCATATTCATTACACACGTAAAGCTTCATTCTTAATTTCATCCCAAATTCTCTTTCTTGAGTGGCTAGGCCCGCGTCAACACGCTTCAGGCTATCATCAAGTGCTAGGCAGAACCTGCGTCGTAACGCATCAGGTCGTGCTCCTCAATTGCCCTCGTAACAATGCATCAGGCGGCCCATGTCAACAACGCATCAGGCTAGGATACTGCCCGCGTAATACACATCAGGTCAGTCATCCTTACTTAGCCAAGTATAATATCCTGCGTTTTAACGCATCAGAATATAATTAGATCATAACCCCGCGTTAAACGCATCAGGGTGTACTTCCAAGTACAACCCCGCGATCAAATCACATCAGGATGTGCCTCATCACGCAACCCTGCGATCAAATCGCATCAGGGTGCCACCGACCTTAAGCTCTCATCTCATCAGGATACTTGCCACCAATCACGTGCTCTCATGGCTCAACAGCCCATTTCCTCAGACAACTCAAGAATCATCACAACAAGCATTTCACCACATTTTCATCATGAGAACTTTCAGGCAATAGACAGTATAATTCGTCTACTTGCTAAGATCAACGTACTTTGTCACAAATCCATAGCTCAGGAACCTCGCGTCATACAGCCACATAAACAAGCAATTCATATGAGCATACACTCTTCAAATTCAACCATGAGGACAACAATTCCATATCAACAAGCACTCATGGCTTGATCCCCACCATTTTCTATTCGGCTCTCACCAATTCAAGCATAAAAAAACAAATTCAACAATTCATTGATTTATCAATGAAACATGTCCAGTTGCGTCCAAATGTCCTAATAAAGGTTTAGAAGTCACTTACCTTTGCACTCAAATAGCAAACTCCACTCACAATGCCTCTCCAAGGTTAACAATTTCATGGCCGAACAGGGCACCCACGGCGCACCTAGGAAAATCACGTCGAAACTCAGTCATTTCTCATTTCCATAGTGCCAATACTTCAATAGCACACACAACCCATTATTCTCATGTCTTCACAGCGCCGATTCAATGGCCCTAAGTGTTGACACCTGATTTTTTACCATTTATTATTGTGATTTTTATTCTTTAAAATTAATTAAAAATATCAAAAAAGGTCATAAAATCACAAAATCAACTTTGGAAGCCTTGGTTTAGCCTTAGGAACCAATTTTGAACAAAAAATATTTTTCGGTATTTTTAATATTTTTCGAGTTTATTTAATTATAAAAATACCCAAAAAATCAGAAAAATACCATTCGTGGTCAGAAAAATACCCAAAAATATTCGATAATTTTGTTTTAATTTCCTCTTCAAGTGTGTCACTTTAAATCTCAAAAATTCGGCTCGGGTCACTATGTTCCTTCACAAACATAAACCCGAACAGAGCCTAAAAAAAAATATTCCTTTTCGAGTCTTTTAGTTTTCAATTCTCACTTTTTATAAGCTATGACATTGGATTCTAAAGTCTTAAAGTGCAATTAGGTCAATTTGCCCTCCAATTTAATCAATTTTTACCAAAAGGGCTTAATTGCACATTTTTCTTTCAATTAGTCCCCGGTTTCATGGATGTATACGTATGCTCTACGTATTTATACGTCATACGTATTTATACGTTATGCATATTTATACTGTTTGGTAACCTCTTTAACTCTTGTAATAATAATAATGGTTATTATTTTTAACACCTTTGTTAGTGCCTTTTTTTTTTAGCATTTTTGTATTGTGAGTGCTATTGCTAGTGCTATTTTTAAATAGCATTTTTGTATTATAAATTGTGAGTGCTATTGTTAGTGCTATTTTTAAATGACATTTATTTATCATAAATTGTGAGTGCTATTGTTAGTGCTATTTTTAAATGGCATTTATTTATCATAAATTGTGAGTGCTATTATTAGATAGAATTTATAATTGTTAGTGCTATTTTTAAATAGCATTTTTGTATTATAAATTGTGAGTGCTATTGTTAGTGCTATTTTTAAATAGCATTTTTGTATTATAAATTGTGAGTGCTATTGTTAGTGCTATTTTTAAATGTCATTTATTTGTGAGTGCTATTTTTAGATAGAATTTATAATTGTTAGTGCTATTTTTAAATACAATTTATTGGAAGGTATTTTTGGCTATAAAAGGATGGCAAGAGTTTTGAGGTTGGAAGAGAGAGACATTTTGTAGAGTGTGCAAATTTTTGAGAGCTTAGAGAGAAGAACACAAACACTCTCTATATTCTCATCGTCTTGAGTGAGCAAAATATACTAAGTTCGGAATATTGATTCCGCATATTGCTAGCACAATTGTTGTGGAGTTATTAGTCGTCTCCCCGTTCGTCAATTGGTGGTGCGTCCGAACTAGATGCCTAACACTTGTGGAGGCTGAGATCGAAGAACATCGAACCGACACCTCCGTTCAAGCACGCTACGAGAGGTAATCTATTTACTCCCTTTGAGGCTTTGTGATTTTTTTCGATTGAAATGCACGAAGTACGCCTCTGGAGATACATGTATGGGTTGTTATTTATTTCCGCTACGTGTTACGTGGATCCCAACAGTGGTATCAGAGCCGATCCTTAGGTGTTTTCGTGCATTTAATTGATTTTTTGCAATTTTTGCAATACTATGGCCAATATGTATTAACGAATTGTTCGTCTTACATGGCTAATGGAGGTTGATTATTTTATATGACAAATTAATCAACGTAGCAAAAATTGTGACTAAATCAATTTTGAATCAAAAATTTATGGCTATCTTATTTTACATAAAAATTCTGAATATGATTCAACGTAGAATTTTTATTGTGCCTTCCTAAGTTTTAAATTGTGAATTTATTACTTACGTGGAAGGGTGGTGATCATGGAAAAATCCCTAATCAATGTGATTGATGTATATATGAATGTATGATGATTATTTATATATTTGGGGTTGTAGTTATTAAATGGAGGCTGCGTACTCCTTTTATTTTTCATGTAATCTTTATTTTTAGCATAGTCGATTGTTGATGTAAATGCTACGAGGATTACGTGGGGGAGCCTTTTAAGTCGGCGAGCTCTTTGGGGCCCAATTCTTGAAGAGTTCAAGAAACCAAGAAGAAGCGAAGAGCGGCTCTCCGTTATTAAAATATTAAAATGATTAAATGTGGTCTCATTGGCTCGAGACCCATTAAGTCATAATTCCATGATCACCACGTAGGATAGATGTTTATGTGATTGACATCTATTTATTTATTATGATTACGTGAGCATGTTAAACTGGTTAATGTGCAAAGTCAGACTTACCTCACCCAAACTTGCGCCTGCATGAACTATTAGTCAGGAAAATCACTCGCGTTAGGTACCGAAAGGGCGTTGGTAATGACACCAGCGTAACCAAGTCCCCGAACCCAAAATCTCTGGTTCCGCAGAACTGATCGATCTCTCCCAATCGGTCAGTAAGGTTTCCGGTCTACCCTCCAAGAAAGACCGGTGGCGACTCCAAATGCATGCACAATTTGCACATGCCACCACGACCACACTGAAGGTCGAAAGCGATCGACTCTTATCGTCGAAGAATACTCCCGCCGCGATTTGGTATGGGCCTGGGAGGGCTCGCGCCGATCCAAGACCCGTGATCGGTAATCCATTAGCCGCGTCCGCTTCCGGACGGGTCGCGACAGCTGGCGACTCCACTGGGGACCTTTGTTCTAGAACCAATGGTTCTAGACCTCAAGTGGACTTAGGCCGTAATTAAAACGCTGAGTGATTTTTCTAACCATGCAGGCGCTCTTGAAGGTGAGGTAAGTCCGCTCATGATAGGTGTTATATGTTTTTGCAGATTGGAGTGATAAGGGGGGTAGTCTGTGATTGACGTTGTCTTATGCAGGTTGGCGTAGGAATGAATGATTGTGTGTATGTTTTATATTGAAGCGGTGATTGTTAAATAAGATGCATGTTTATCGCTTTAGCACGACACCGAAAACACACACAACCGCGCCTAAAACCCCGGGCGCCGTCTATAGGAAAACAATAGAAGGTATTGAAAATGGAATCTCCGTGAGGAAAAGCACGGGGTAATCCACTTTTCAATTCCGCTCATTTTGAGCTATGGATTGAGCCCCAATGCAACGATAGTTGTGCAATGGAATCTGCTCTTTCTAGAACTCGAGGTGGGAACCTTGACCTTAGGTGCCAAATCCTTTGATTTTTAGAAGTTTTATCCTCACTTGTCTCATGTGCATGTCTTTGGATGGCTGATATATCTAAAACCACCTAAAAAAAAAACCGGTGATCTTGGAGTCACATCTCGAAGATTGGAACTGGGGCATCTCCAAGTGTTCGGACCACATTCCTTTGATTGACTTGACATTCCTAGTTCTCTTGTATAAGATTAATTTTGCTGAGATCCTCTATATCTCGTCCCTTAGATTGATTGTATTAGGGATCTATTTGTATTGTATACATCTCGATAAGGCTCATTTCTATCGAAAATGGGGGCAAATTCCCCAAACTCGTGGAGCATAGTGGAATTCGTCTGTTCAGTGTAAAATACATTTGGCCGCAGAGCCACTCGTTTGGTAAAAGGACGTATCGTTCCTAATTGATTTTCAATCAGATCTGGGGATAAATTTTTCTCCATTTTCTTTTATCTCAGGTGATAAAAGAGACAATGCACCCAAAAGCTCATGCGTTCAAATGACAAACCAGACGTCGCCCAGCTAGGGCAAATGGACCGTAGGCGTTTCAAATACCTTCAAGCACGGATAGAGGAATTTGATAGATGTTGTTCATATCAATACGCAACATCATAACGGAATGCAAATCAAGAGTAAAGTCGTATCGTCCCAATTTATCTTGGATTTGGGAATATGAGTTAACACTTGTTATTTATCCTTGATTGGGACTCGCCATCAAGGAGGACAGATTTTCACAACCTGTGTGCACTCGTAGGGGCACATGGCCAAGGGTAAGATGTATCGTTCTAATTTTTTGAAAAATTCGTGAACGTACAATAACATGTTTTTTCCGCATTTTCAGGGATCTCCAGCCGCGTGGGACAGGTAAGTATCCCTTTCCCCAATCCATTTAAGATGTTGAATATAAAAAAAAAAAACTGAGAAGAAAAGAAAAGCTTTCAGATTCTAATGTCTAGAAAAGACATAGAATTCAAATTTCATTGGCATTCATGTTTTGAAACAGGAGGTTGTCTGAACATGAATAAGAACATGCATGGGGCATCATAAAATCCCCTTTGACGGGTAAAATTTCTAGAGAAAATGAATTCAAAACTCTCAAAAGGACGTTTTCTCAAAAGACGAGAGGCAAAGCCTAGTCCAAACACGTCCTATACACACTTAAGAGAGAAGTGGAGCGAATCAGACAGCAAAATCTGGACCTACGGAAGTAGGGACCATTCGCAGCGATTACATGGGTTGGGACAACGGAGGCATTCGTTTCATATCCCCCAAACACTACAGGTGACCGTTGATAACCCCTTTGAACGGCGGTTTTCATTCTTAACCCTGTCAAGAACCACCCCACATCGGGGCAAAATGGAGGTGAGTCCAGCAGCATCAGGAGAAAATGGTTAGAAATTTTCTTGCTCGGACTAACATTAATCTTTGTGTGTTGTTTATATGGTAATCCAAGTGCCATAGGATGATGAGAAGCATTCATTTCTCTATCCCACACACCGAATCCTTTGCATAGCCAAGTTGAGCCTGCAGAATCATTTCATAAACCCGTTGGTGATAATTGCACATTCCAAGACGGATGCAGCATCACTTCAGAAACGAAGGAGTTCAAGACTTAGGGTTTGCAAAAAAATTCCTAAGTTAATGTTTAACCTTGTTAGACCTTTGATCATAGGTCTAACGCGATCCCATGAAGATGAGAAAAAGTGTGATTTCAAAAATGAATGAGAAAAATCCACGGCATCGAGAAAAAAGCAAAATGCCTGGTAAAAGCAAGGCCGATGCTCGTGTAAGTTGTTTGATTGATCCGCAATGAAGCCGGATGGGAAAAGAGGAAATCCCTAAAGGAGTCAGATCAAAAAGACTACTCCCCAAATGGTGTCAAGCGTGGAGCAGAGACGCAGACAGAGTCATCAGTCTCTTAATGCGACGAAACGCTCTCTGAAGAGCTGGTGCACACCTCAAAATCGGTTGCGCATCCCAAAAACTGAAGGTGCAGAGAGGAAAAGGGCAAGTGGTAAATTTGCAATGATCACCAATGTCAAACCCTTCGTAATTTCTGGGCCAAAAACAAGCCTTTTTCGGTCCTCAATCCTACCAATGTTACAACCCTGAAACAGTCTTCTCTGACTAAGACACTTGGGTTAACATATTGCTTAGCTCGAAGAAGTACGAGCAAGACTATTTCTTTCTCGTTTTGCAGGGTTCTTGACTTGTAAACCCGGAGCAGATGGTGAAGACTTTCATACAATGGCCTCGACTCCGAAGCGGGTCCCCCTTGAAAACCAATATCCAAGCCCAACATTACGATCCCGTGGAAGACCTCCCGACCGATCAAAATGTATGCGCTGCGAATGAGCCTAAAACCTAGGTACAGGTTAGTAGGGAATTGAGTGCATCCCCTATAAAAAACCACTATCTCAAAACAGGTGAGAAGACCTTCTTGTCGAGAAATATTCCAATTGATGTTTTGAACAGACTCGTTTTGGAATTTTCAAACTGTTGACCCAGATTTTCCATGCAAGTAATTTGTGATCACATTTGCTTGTTGCAAGAATGCTTTGGATAACCTCCAGCATCAAAATGCACATTTCATGATTAAAACTTAAATCATACGGTTTTGTCAAATGGACAGCCGTGGTCTTCCCAAAGATTACTAACGTTTTCTTGGTGAAGAAGAATCTTTCAGGCTCAAACTTCTGCAGGATACCTAGAGAACCCAGCTCCCAGAATGTCGCCTCAACAGACTCAAGTGAAGCTTTGTCAAGATAAAATCTTTCACTACTTCAAAAACTGAATTCCCGACAAACTTCGGGATCTCTGAAAAAAAAGAAAAAAAAAACCCTTTTAAAAGAAAAAGTCCTATCAGACGTGGAGAACCCTCGTCATGAGAACCCTTTTCAAAATTCAAATAGTCTCATTGGACGTGGAGAACCCTCGTCATGAGACCCCTTTTTAAAAATTAGGCAGTCTCATCGGACGTGGAGAACCCTCGTCATGAGACCCCTTTTCAAAGCAAAACAAAGGTAGAAACCGCCTGAAGGGTCAAACCAAGGTAGATACCGCCTGAAGGGTCAACTCAAGGTAGATACCGCCTCAAGGGTCAAATCAAAGGTAGAAACCGCCTAAAGGGTCAAATTCAAGGTAGAAACCGCCTGAAGGGTCAAATCAAAGGTAGAAACCGCCTGAAGGGTCAATCAAAGGTAGAAACCGCCTGAAGGGTCAATCAAAGGTAGAAACCGCCTGAAGGGTCAACTCAAGGTAGAAACCGCCTGAAGGGTCAATCAAAGGTAGAAACCGCCTGAAGGGTCAACTCAAGGTAGAAACCGCCTGAAGGGTCGACTAAAGGTAGAAACCGCCTGAAGGGTCCAAACAAAGGTAGAAACCGCCTGAAGGGTCAAAACAAAGGTAGAAACCGCCTGAAGGGTCAAACCAAGGTAGATACCGCCTGAAGGGTCAACTCAAGGTAGATACCGCATGAAGGGTCAAACCAAGGTAGAAACCGCCTGAAGGGTCAAACCAAGGTAGAAACCGCCTGAAGGGTCAACTCAAGGTAGAAACCGCCTGAAGGGTCAAATCAAAGGTAGAAACCGCCTGAAGGGTCAATCAAAGGTAGAAACCGCCTGAAGGGTCAATCAAAGGTAGAAACCGCCTAAAGGGTCAATCAAAGGTAGAAACCGCCTGAAGGGTCAACTCAAGGTAGAAACCGCCTGAAGGGTCAATCAAAGGTAGAAACCGCCTGAAGGGTCAACTCAAGGTAGAAACCGCCTGAAGGGTCGACCAAAGGTAGAAACCGCCTGAAGGGTCAAAACAAAGGTAGAAACCGCCTGAAGGGTCAACTCAAGGTAGAAACCGCCTGAAGGGTCAAATCAAAGGTAGAAACCGCCTGAAGGGTCAACTCAAGGTAGAAACCGCCTGAAGGGTCAATCAAAGGTAGAAACCGCCTGAAGGGTCGACCAAAGGTAGAAACCGCCTGAAGGGTCGACCAAAGGTAGAAACCGCCTGAAGGGTCCAAACAAAGGTAGAAACCGTCTGAAGGGTCAAAACAAAGGTAGAAACCGCCTGAAGGGTCAAAACAAAGGTAGAAACCGCCTGAAGGATCAACCAAAGGTAGAAACCGCATAAGGGTCAAAACAAAGGTAGATACCGCCTGAAGGGTCAAACCAAGGTAGATACCGCCTGAAGGGTCAACTCAAGGTAGATACCGCCTGAAGGGTCAAACCAAGGTAGAGACCGCCTGAAGGGTCAAACCAAGGTAGAAACCGCCTGAAGGATCACATTAATGGTAGAAACCGCCTGAAGGGTCACATATGGTAGAAACCGCCATAAGGGTCAATTCATTGGTAGAAACCGCCATAAGGGTCAACTCATTGATAAATATCGCAGTAAAGATCAACACAAAGGTCTGATCCACCATACGGATCAAAATCCTTGGCAAATCCCAAAGCGTGGGATGCGCCTTCCTTAGGTTCCTACCAGTTAGGAATCTCATCATGGTATGACCTACCATACAGGTCAGAGCTTAATCTCCCTAGGATATTCTGAATGACGAGTCATAGGCATCTTCTTGAAAGTCGTCGCAACCGGCAGCATCCGACAGGTGAGCTTCAGGTAAGCCTCTCTCACTCCGGCCCATGTTCAAATTGTTAGAGCAAACCGGGGATTGATTTGAGCTTTTATCAATAGGCTTAAGGATCCGATGTCATAACATTTCTTCTCTCATTTTCCCAGTTGAGTCGATTAGGAATCAGGTGCCACCTTATCTTTGAGAGAAACCTCCAACGAGATTCCTCTCAAAGAGGGGCAGCTGTTGACACCTGATTTTTTACCATTTATTATTGTGATTTTTATTCTTTAAAATTAATTAAAAATATCAAAAAAAGTCATAAAATCACAAAATCAACTTTGGAAGCCTTGGTTTAGCCTTAGGAACCAATTTTGAACAAAAAATATTTTTCGGTATTTTTAATATTTTTCGAGTTTATTTAATTATAAAAATACCCAAAAAATCAGAAAAATACCATTCGTGGTCAGAAAAATACCCAAAAATATTCGATAATTTTGTTTTAATTTCCTCTTCAAGTGTGTCACTTTAAATCTCAAAAATTCGGCTCGGGTCACTATGTTCCTTCACAAACATAAACCCGAACAGAGCCTAAAAAAAAATATTCCTTTTCGAGTCTTTTAGTTTTCAATTCTCACTTTTTATAAGCTATGACATTGGATTCTAAAGTCTTAAAGTGCAATTAGGTCAATTTGCCCTCCAATTTAATCAATTTTTACCAAAAGGGCTTAATTGCACATTTTTCTTTCAATTAGTCCCCAGTTTCATGGATGTATACGTATGCTCTACGTATTTATACGTCATACGTATTTATACGTTATGCATATTTATACTGTTTGGTAACCTCTTTAACTCTTGTAATAATAATAATGGTTATTATTTTTAACACCTTTGTTAGTGCCTTTTTTTTTAGCATTTTTGTATTGTGAGTGCTATTGCTAGTGCTATTTTTAAATAGCATTTTTGTATTATAAATTGTGAGTGCTATTGTTAGTGCTATTTTTAAATGACATTTATTTATCATAAATTGTGAGTGCTATTGTTAGTGCTATTTTTAAATGACATTTATTTATCATAAATTGTGAGTGCTATTATTAGATAGAATTTATAATTGTTAGTGCTATTTTTAAATAGCATTTTTGTATTATAAATTGTGAGTGCTATTGTTAGTGCTATTTTTAAATAGCATTTTTGTATTATAAATTGTGAGTGCTATTGTTAGTGCTATTTTTAAATGTCATTTATTTGTGAGTGCTATTTTTAGATAGAATTTATAATTGTTAGTGCTATTTTTAAATACAATTTATTGGAAGGTATTTTTGGCTATAAAAGGATGGCAAGAGTTTTGAGGTTGGAAGAGAGAGACATTTTGTAGAGTGTGCAAATTTTTGAGAGCTTAGAGAGAAGAACACAAACACTCTCTATATTCTCATCGTCTTGAGTGAGCAAAATATACTAAGTTCGGAATATTGATTCCGCATATTGCTAGCACAATTGTTGTGGAGTTATTAGTCGTCTCCCCGTTCGTCAATTGGTGGTGCGTCCGAACTAGATGCCTAACACTTGTGGAGGCTGAGATCGAAGAACATCGAACCGACACCTCCGTTCAAGCACGCTACGAGAGGTAATCTATTTACTCCCTTTGAGGCTTTGTGATTTTTTTCGATTGAAATGCACGAAGTGCGCCTCTGGAGATACATGTATGGGTTGTTATTTATTTCCGCTACGTGTTACGTGGATCCCAACAGTGGTATCAGAGCCGATCCTTAGGTGTTTTCGTGCATTTAATTGATTTTTTGCAATTTTTGCAATACTATGGCCAATATGTATTAACGAATTGTTCGTCTTACATGGCTAATGGAGGTTGATTATTTTATATGACAAATTAATCAACGTAGCAAAAATTGAGACTAAATCAATTTTGAATCGAAAATTTATGGCTATCTTATTTTACATAAAAATTCTGAATATGATTCAACGTAGAATTTTTATTGTGCCTTCCTAAGTTTTAAATTGTGAATTTATTACTTACGTGGAAGGGTGGTGATCATGGAAAAATCCCTAATCAATGTGATTGATGTATATATGAATGTATGATGATTATTTATATATTTGGGGTTGTAGTTATTAAATGGAGGCTGCGTACTCCTTTTATTTTTCATGTAATCTTTATTTTTAGCATAGTCGATTGTTGATGTAAATGCTACGAGGATTACGTGGGGGAGCCTTTTAAGTCGGCGAGCTCTTTGGGGCCCAATTCTTGAAGAGTTCAAGAAACCAAGAAGAAGCGAAGAGCGGCTCTCCGTTATTAAAATATTAAAATGATTAAATGTGGTTTCATTGGCTCGAGACCCATTAAGTCATAATTCCATGATCACCACGTAGGATAGATGTTTATGTGATTGACATCTATTTATTTATTATGATTACGTGAGCATGTTAAACTGGTTAATGTGCAAAGTCAGACTTACCTCACCCAAACTTGCGCCTGCATGAACTATTAGTCAGGAAAATCACTCGCGTTAGGTACCGAAAGGGCGTTGGTAATGACACCAGCGTAACCAAGTCCCCGAACCCAAAATCTCTGGTTCCGCAGAACTGATCGATCTCTCCCAATCGGTCAGTAAGGTTTCCGGTCTACCCTCCAAGAAAGACCGGTGGCGACTCCAAATGCATGCACAATTTGCACATGCCACCACGACCACACTGAAGGTCGAAAGCGATCGACTCTTATCGTCGAAGAATACTCCCGCCGCGATTTGGTATGGGCCTGGGAGGGCTCGCGCCGATCCAAGACCCGTGATCGGTAATCCATTAGCCGCGTCCGCTTCCGGACGGGTCGCGACACTAAGCATGCCAATTGCCATTCTATCAAGGCAGTCATCATAAATATCATTCCGCCCAAAACTGCCTTATTTTAGGTTCCACGCACAGCTGCAATCACAAGAAAACTGACATTTTTCTGCTGCCTTTTTAAGAAATCCAATTTCATATTATTAACCCTCGAGGTCTTACGGACGCGTGGGCGAAAGCGGAGCTAAATTTGAGTATCGGACGACTTAGAACGACTCAATTTAAAAACAGTGCGCGCTGAAAACAGTTTAGTCGGTCCTAGGGGTTTCATGAAATCCGGCCATTAAAACTCATCCCAACCCCATTCTAATTCATCACACTCTTCACCAACATGTAATACTATGTCTTAAAGAGCCTTACCAATAATTTACCGGCAAGGCGATGCCTCGAAAGCCTTCGAAAGTTCTCAGCTTCCCCCGTCCAGTGCAGGGGCAGAAACGGTCCTAAGAAATCACACCAAAACAGCCCATAATTCAACCTCTAACTTCAATTCTTTGCAAAATCTATTCACCAACATATCATACAACAACCCTAGGTGCCTTACCGAAAGTTTCAAGGCACGGAGATGACCCAAAGTTCCTCAAATGGCTCGGTTTTTGCCGCCGGTGTACAGGGGCAGAATCTGTCCTTGGATTATCACACAAAACCAACTTCAAAATCTATCCCAACTCCATCCAATCCTCAAAATTAACTTTCTCACTTCTTATTATAGGAGTCAAGAGGATCTCAACGAAATTTTGGAAGCAATCAAGCCCTCGAAGTGGGCGAACGAAGACCTTTTCCCAAACCGAGTCAGAATCCGACCAGCCCGACCTTTGTCTACTCAAATTGACCTACGGGACATAATATTGGGCCAAATCAAGCTTATAATATGTCTATGGAAAGATAAGATCATAAACTTTCATTTGGCTGTGGTTTTACCTCAATCAGCTATCGGAGGAGGAAGTTACGGTCAAAACAGTGGAGGCATCAAGACTGGGCAGCGAGCTGGCGACGGGTCTTCTCGGCCAAGATGAGGAAAAACGAAAAGGAAGAGAGGAAGGAGAGAGAAAGTGTCGACCAAAATGAGAGGGAGAGAGATAGAGGTTGGTCTTAATTCATCTTGGTCAAAGGGTTAAAGAATGGTAGGTAAAAAGTAGTTAATTAATGCTAATCTCCCAAACATTGACACTTGTCCTCAAGCAATTTAATATCTTACTATCCAATGATCATTTTAACCTTGAATTTTCAGCAACCAAGGGGATGTCCAAATGACTAAAATGTCCTTCCAAATTTCTTAAGGCAAGGACAAGGCTCGAGGGGCAAAATGGTCATTTTGCACTTTCCGTCCGAAACTTCGCTTTTCCAATTTTAGGTTACGATCGGCGAGTCAACGTCAAATTCAATTCAAATGTTAGAATTCCTCATCGTCCAATTTTAAATTTCGAGACCCCATTTTAAATCAATAGCCTCGATGGATCGGAATTCGGAATGTCACATAAATGGATCTTTCTCTAAACCTATAGGGCTTTACTAGGTATGTCATGTTGACTCCAATTGGTGATTTTAATGTGTTTTATTCGCACATTATTGATTCTTTGATCTACACACTTCCCTTCTTTGATTGTGATTGGTAGGTTAGAAATTCTCGTCAGCATGAAACCCTTTGGATCGTTAGACCCTACCTCATTTTTTGACGCACCAGTATGGATTCTTAGTTTAGAAAATCACTCAATGTAGGTACCAAAAGGGCGTCGATGAGAATCTCGACATAACTAAATCCCCGAACCCATTTCTTTGATTTTCGTAGAATCAAGCAATATTTCTCGATCGCCCGGTAGGGTTCCCGACCATACCTTTTAAAAAATGGTTAGTGGCGACTCCGTTGGCATACATACTGATCACATGTCACACAACCACACTAAGATCAACCTCGATTATTTCTTAATTCCTTCCACCGCGGCGATTTGGGTAATGGGCCTTGGGTAGGGCCGGCGTCTAAGATCCATCCACTACGAATTGGACGACGATGACCCATTAACTCATTTGCCCCCTCCCCTGGGAGGGGTCGTGACAGACCTGGCGACTCCACTAGGGACTTCAAAGGATTTTAGATGATAAAAATATTGAGTGTTTTTTGACATGGTTTCATGTAGGTGCGCTTGAAGATGATGTACGTACCCTAACAAAATGTATTAAATGTTGATGCAGATTGGAGAAATAAGGGGTGACATATTTGTTAACGTGCTTTGTGCAAATTTGGAGTATGGTGTTGATTGTTTATATTATACACTTTTGGAGTGCCGTATCGATATCAAATTATTGTGCATGACTTTGTGTATTCTGAGTATCACAACACCACATGCACAAGTGCCTAAACCCAAGCCACGAAGCACCTCCAGGCCGCCATAGATAGGGATTGGTATGCAAAGCTCCTACATTTGATTGCGCTTGGGTTGACCATACTTAATTTCACTCGCTATTTGGATTGGTTTGTTTGATTGCACTTATGGATGAATTTATTAAACCAAATAACGTGAGCCTTTTTAGGTTCATACCCGAGCCATTTTCTGATTTATAGAGTCAAATCACCCCCACTTGGGTATAAGTACACTATCAATGCTATAATTTTTATACGACGTTCACTTGAGTGCCATAACTTTCAAAACGTTTACTTGAGTGCCATACTTTTCAAAAATCGTTCACTTAAGTGCCATCGCTGATGTAGATGCCGACAAAGCTAACCTAGACGCCGAAAAGCTGACGTGGTACGCCGAAAAAGCTGACGTGGATGCCGAAAACGTTGACATAGCACTCAAGTGAACAATTTTGCTCCGACATGGCATTCAAGTGAACGTTTTGAAAGTTATGGTACTCAAGTGAATGCCGTACACAAGTTACGGCACTCACGGTGTACTTATCCCCCCCCCATTTGTCTCATGCGCATGTGATTGAAAGATTGATATACCTAAAACTAAAAACCTAAAACCTAGAAAAGAGAATATCATCTGGTTGATAAGATATTTCCAATTCAAGTTTTATAATTTCAATTCTTGCACATTTCAAATTGTACGTGTCATGCATCATCACAAACATGTCATATATCATTATTGAAGATCATTTAGGTGATTGGTTTGAAAGCCATCTCTAGGATAGAAAGATGGTTTCCCCAAATCAAGTTAAGATTCCCAAAGTGGTTACCCTAGAGCATGAAAACTCTCATTAGGAGCATCCGCGCAAACTGGAGCTCGAGAAAAGAAAGAAGAAAATTTCGAAACTACTTATGAAGTTGAAGAAGCGTTGTCGTGCAATTAGATTACCGTTCGTGTTTCCTCGGATTGGTGGATATTTCGTCAGATGCGAACTCCAATTAAGACTGAATCCGACTTGGGGCATCTTTAGGGTTTATTGCATCTATGTGATTCGACTTTCATTTTCACATATCATGTATCGGATTATCCATCTTGGAAATCCGTACATCTTTTCTCCTTGGATCTGGATATATTAGGGATCTTTTGAGTTGTATTTACACCGTTTAAACCTATTTTGGGTACTTTGATCAATATATGTGATAATGACTTTCATTCCAATCATTTAGATGATCATAGTCAATTGCATGATCACTTTGATGAAATCTGGTTTAAAACTCCCTATTTAATTCCTTTTGGTCAAATAAGAGCGTTTAACCCTTATTTCACAAAGAGAGAACATGAAATTGAATTAGTGCACATTCATTACATTTACATCATAACCATGCATGGAACATCATAATCCATGATAATTGATTTTAGGATCATTCTCCATATTATAGATGATGAAGAATAGAGATATCAAGGTTATTCTAGTCCCACGTAAGGAGTTGACGCAATGGTGGAATCGTCTCCATCCAATCAACTAAGCATATGTCGAAGAACGATTGGGTAGATTGGTAGATCTCGTCAAGATGGAATACCAACCCGCACTTATTCAAGCCTTAGCAAGATGTTGGGATTCTCATACTATGACTTTCAACCTCCAAGGATTGAAGATCACACAGACTATTGAAGAGTATATCGCCAGCAAAGGGGTTGAATTAGACAAACATTTAGCCCAACTCTCTCTAGACATGGACCCCACTCAATCCTTATCTAAGTTTCTCCGTCTCAAAGTCCCAAAAATAGAGAAAGTTTACAAGTCTCATTCTAGTAAGTTTACCTTCTCATATCTCTTTCACAATTACTCTTTTCTCCCAACCGACATTGGTCATAGATCGGCTAAGGTTTTCATCATGGCTTTCTTTGCATTCGTTCTATTTCCTACCTCTAGGACTACCTTTGATTCATTTATAGTTCATATCGCTCAACAAGCATGTCTCCATTTGAACTACTCCCATATGATCCTAGCTGAGACGCTCATTTCTTTAAACCATTTTCAATCCGCTAAAAGGGGCACTTTCCAAGCATCAAATAAACTTCTTCATTTGTGGTTCACTTCTCACATCAAAACCTTTGGTCTTCGAGTGGGGTGCTACGAGATTAGTAAACATGTCCATCCCCTTAGATCCTTCTTAAAATGTCAATCCTTAGTTCCTAAACTCTATTTTAAGAAGTGAAATGAATTACTCATGGGCTTTGAACCAAAACATATTCGATGGCGTTTGACTTGGCCAAGATTACTAGAGGTCCGCATCACTAGTATAGAGGGAAACCCCATCCCTTTATTGGGTTGCAAGGGTAGAGTTGCTTACTACCCAATTCGAGTTGTGAGACAATTCAATATATTATAAGAAATCCCACCAGAAGTACGTCTCGAGATATTCTCGTTTGATCTACCATGTGGCGAGCTTACCAAACAATCCAAAATGGCTTATGAGTAGACATGGCCAAATTGGAACCGGGCCCGGAACCGGCCCGGAACCGGCCCGTTGACCGGGTCCGCGGTTCCGAACCGGAACCGGAACCAGACCTTCACGGGCCGGTTCCGGTTTCTTTTTTTTCGGAACCGGCCCGGAACCGGCGGTTCCGGGCCGGTTCCGAACCGTTTTTTTTTTTTTTTAAAAAAAAAATGGGCCCCGCCCCCTGAAAATTTCAGGGGACAGGGCCCCTCTTTTGGGGAAAGAGCCGAACACGGCCGTTTGGGGGAGAGAGCCGTTGGCTCTCTCCCAACGACCCGAAGGCCAAAAATTAAAAAAAAAAATTAAAAAAAAGGGCCGAAAAAAACTCTATAAATACATGTCAATCCTTATGTATTTTTCTCACAATTTCTCTCAATTCTCTCTAATACTCTCAAGTCTCACAATCTCTCAAATTCTCTCAATCTGCTATTCTCTCTAAATTTGGTCTCAATTTTCGATCAATTTTCTCAAAAAATGGCAAGTGGAAGCAGAAATACTAGAAAGGGAAAGAACTCGATGCCGATCGAGATGGGAGAATCCGATTATCCCGTTCATGAATATGATCCTCGTGAATACGCATGTTGGGAAGACGACGATGCTTCCAATCCCAACGTCGAGCACGCCCCAACGCAAGAAAGTCTTCATCCTCGTGGTGTCGAAGAATCGTCGGTAGCGAAGGAGCCGGGACGAAAGAGCCGAGAATCCGATTTATGGCTACACTTTAACAAAGTGTGGAATGAAAATGAAGGCAAGTTTGATATAAGCTGTAATTATTGTCCGCAGACATACAAGCTTGGTAAAGGAGATGGCTATGGAACATTTCGTCGGCATGTGACGAAAAAACATCCAACGCAAGCGGGGATCGACACTAGCCAACAACAAATTCCTGGGTTTGTCAATCCTAACGTTCATCCTTTATTTCATTTCACTACTGCACTTTACAAAGAAACATTAGCTGAATATGTTGCCCTTGAGCATGCTCCGTTTAATACTGGTGAAAATCCTAATTTTAGATATTTGGTAAACACTGCGTTAGCTCCGCAAGCGCCATCTGTTTCGAGAAATACTCTTAAACGCGAACTTGAACATGTTTATAAAAAACAAAAAAAGAAATTGTTAAGATTTTTTAAAGAATTCAATGGACGTGTACATATAGGTAGTGATATTTGGACTGATTCTTGGAATATTAATTCTTATATGGGTATCACGTGCCATTGGGTAGGTGATGATTGGGCTATTCAAAAAAGACTTCTTGCATTTCGAGTTTTTCCTGAAAGGCATACGGCCCATAATATTTATAGACTAATTAGGCAAGTTTTAGAAGAATTTAATTTGATTGATAAAAATTTTTCAGTTGGTTTTGATAATGCCGCCGCAAATACTGCTTCCATTCCTGAGTTAGAAAAACTTTACAAACCCTCTTTTGGCGGACAATTTTTTCACATTAGATGTGCTTGCCATGTTTTAAATTTATGTGTTCAAGATGGTTTACGAGTTCTTGCAACATCTCTTCAGCCAATAAATAATGCAATTAGATATTTGTGGAGCCGTCCTCAACTTATGAAAGAGTGGGGAAAATATTGTAAAAAAAATGGGATAAGGGCAAGAAGGTTTCCAAAAGATATTCCGACTCGTTGGAATTCTACCTACGAGATGCTTTTACAAACTTTTGATTACAAAGATTTATTATGTTCCTTTATTTCGAATAATGTTCCCGACATTGCTTTGCTCCCGCAACATTGGGAAGTTTGCAAAAAAAATTTAGATTTTTTGAAGGTTTTTAATGATGCTACTAATATTTTATCTGGTGTTTATTATCCTACTACGCATTTATTTTTAATAGAGTGTATTAACATTGCTGGTATTTTTAATGAATGTGAAAATGATACTGAATTAGCTTCGAGTATTTTAGTAATGCGAGAAAAATGGTTGCATTATTACTTGAACATTCCTTTTGTCTATTTAGTTGGTATTGTTTTCGATCCACGTACTAAATTAGATGGTTTATTAGATCATTTGAATGATTATTATTATGAATGTTTACATTTGAATGAAGTAATAGATATTCATAGTATACAAGTAGATGTTAAAAAAGTTATAGTAGAATTATATAATGAATTTTGTAATAAATATGGTTTAGGTGATAGTGGATGTGAATCTGTCCAGCCTAGTGTCTCACAAAGCAATACAAGTATTTCACTTAGTAGAGGGTATAAAAGGTTCATGAGTAGGCAAAAAAAACAAAAAGGGTCAACAGGTAGTATTTCCGAATTAGAAAACTATTTAACAATTTGTTTTGAGTTTAGTGATTCCGAACACAACGCAGCAGATTTCAAGATTCTTGAGTGGTGGAAGAACCATTCAATTCAATATCCAGTTCTCTCCCTCATTGCAAGACAAATATTAGCGACACCTTCTTCGACAGTGGCAGTTGAACAAGCATTTAGTGCTGGAGGATTAATTTTAGACTCTCGTCGTTCAAGATTAAATCCAGAAAGTGTGGAGTTTCAAGCTTGCGTCGATGATTGGACAAGGGCTAAGCTTCGACAACAAGAGTTGGATCGAGAACACGACTTCTTCAGTGATGATTGTGGAGATACCACCGCCACCACAACAACAGATAGCGACGATTGAGGATGAGGTAAGTTGGGGTTACCAAAGGTAAGAGAACTACATGGGCTTTGATTCTTCTATCCCCAAGAAGATATGTAGACGCTTAATGATAATTCATTAAGTTCAAGCCCATTCCTCATTTTTTTTTTTACAATATACAATTTGATTATAAATTTTAATTAATAATTCATTAATTAATTTTATTATAAAATTGGTTCCGGAACCGGAACCGGCCCGGAACCGTCCGGTACCGAACCGGAACCGGCCCGGAACCGGTCCTTTATGGTCCGGTTCCGGTTCCGCCATTTGGCGGTTCCGTCGAACCGTGCACGTCTACTTATGAGGCCAAGATCAATCTTATTATCCATGCCTTAGAGAACTCTCTGCTTCAGGAAATGGAATGGCCTGGCCATTTAGATAAGGAGGTGGATACTCATCGAGCATATAAGGAGTATATCAAGAAATTTAAGGAGTTCTGTCAATCTCTGGTAGAGACGTATGTTTCTGAGCACGTAACCCCTCGAGAGCTGGAGATCGAGCCTTATGTACCAGAGTACATTATGACATATGTTTCCGGAGTTGATTCATACATTCTCGAAGATCTAGAGCCATTATCTTGCGATGAAGACCCTTACATGTGGGTTTCAAATGGATCTGCAGACTTGGAGGACATCCCTTGCTCCAAGCGTCAGCGAGTTGGATAGATATTTCCCCATTAGTCTTATCATTTGAATATTGCATTTCATGATATACTGATCACTCTTTAAGTTTTTGAATTGTAATAAACTTGTTTCGGTCTAGTCTACACATATCTGGCTCATTCATCACGATTCGGCAAGAAACAATTACCACCGATTAAATCTTTACCAATAGCATGATTATTTGCGACAAATGGAGAAAGAGACCCATTTGATGGGCCAAAGGGCGAAAGGCCCATCAATAGGCCTTTCCCTCATTTTTCTCAAGTAAACATGGTATTGAGAAGATTCTAAAGTTTTGCCAATGCCAAGTGCTTATTCTTTCAATTCTAATTCATTTCTTAAAAGCTAGGCGATATATAATCAAGAGGATTCGTAGCAAAGCTCAATTATCGAGGATGGAATATGAGGAACTCGCTCCTAATGTAGTGGGTTTGAAAATTTATATGAACGATGTGGCTACTATAGTAGCAGAATTGGATGCCATGATAATTGCGAGTCAAGAAAAATACCCGACTGGTCCTGGCCTCAATATACAACCAAGTTCTTCTAATGACACAAGTCAGGACCATCCCGCTAGTCCTAATATGGAAGTACCCCTGAAGGCCGCCCGGTAATAGATTTGGAAGCAAATGAGAAACAAACCCCAAAAGCTGAAGAGGGTGTAAAAAGGCTTACGAAAATATAAGAGTGCTTCACTAATCAGGCTATGAGCTTTCAGGTTCGATAAGGTGACTCCGTTCAGTAAAATCGAAGGAACCAGACTTCGTGAGGAAGTACAATGAGACAGGCTGTCTCAAAGCACATTTAAAGTATTATCTGTGCTGCATGGCGTAATATTCAAACAACATCTCCTTACTAGTGAACACTTTTCAAGAAAGCCTATCCAGTGCGGTACTAGCATGGTTTATTGAGTTAGAGACCGAGAATATCACCGATTGGGACAAATTAGCTGATGAATTTCTTTGCCAATACAATTTTAATATGTTGACCGCATTTGCAAGGGAGGATTTGCTGAGAACCCCGAAAGGGAAGAACAGGCCATTCGAGCCTATGCGCAAAGGTAGAGAGCACTAGCTATACAAGTGAAACCACATGTTCCCGAGGAAGAGCTCGTCGACATATTTCTCGAGGCACTAACATTCAAATTCTTTGAAAAGATTAAACTCCCGGATGTCAAACGTTCACACACTTAATTAAGGTTGTGGAACGACATGAATAAGCCCTCCGAGAAATGCGGAACCCTGAATCGACATTCAGACGTCAATATTTAATAAGGCGAGAAAGAAAGCCAATAAAGAAAGTAGCATTCATTCCCAATCTACCTAAGCCAAGGAAATTTCCTAATTCCACTCCGACTCAAGGAAATACTTCATGGACCGTTACAAGAGCACCGGAGCCAAGAAAGAAGGTTCCGCAGGTTTTTACACCATTACCACGACCTTTTATCTAAATTGTTACATATGCACCTAGAAGGGCGACTAGTCGCCAAGGAACCCCCAAAGATGTATCTACCCAAATTTTTTGGGTTTGACGAGACTTAATCATGTGTATACCATATGGGTGAGAAAGGACACAATATGGATAATTGTCTTCCTCTAAAGTACAAAGTCCAAGCATTGATAGACGGTGGAATCCTAGAGTTTGAAAATCTGAACCAAATGTGCAACAGAATCCCTTACCAGACCATGATGAGGTAAACGCAATTTTCGAAAATGATCAAGAAGAAAGTCTGAAGTTCATAGTTGATATCCCGAAGTTACAAGAGGTGTTGGCCATGGCCTCTCAATATCCTGAATATGAAAACGTTACAAATGAGCAAAAGAGGCTATGTTTGGCTAAGTTTATCGATTTAGGTGTCATTGGAAGGCTTGAAGACTCTTTTTTCATGGGGATGTATGTGACAATTGACATGACATCGGAAGAATTCATAATGAGAACTATAAGAGATGCATCTTGGAGGATCCCTTCTGGTTATTTGATGAATATTAAGGAAGACAAAGATGCAGAAGAAGAGCTTGACGAATATGAAAAACATCTTGAGAAGGCTCGAAAAGGAGATATGAAGTTTATGTGAGAAGCGCTTAAAAGAGGCGAAGTGGTTGATAATATGGAACAAGACAGCGAGAGTTATAACTTCAAATTTTTCTATTCAGCCCCTTCTAGTTTATTTGTAGATTCAAAAGATATAGTTCAAGATGGTTGGGGAGGCATGGATGAGCCAACCAACGAGAAAATGTACTATCGGTGACACACTTGAAGAAACTGATACCTTAAATGATCAACAGATCATTAGGTTCTCCAACCTAGAGACAAGTATGAATTACCTGGCAGATATGATTTCAGAACTAGTTCAGTTGGTTAGAAAGCTCAACGGACCAGAGACAGAGGAAAGCATGTAGATATTGGAGATACTAAAGATAATTGAAACGTAGAATCACTGAATGGCTAACCTAGAAGCACATTGCAATGAATTATCGAGCATGCTGACAGAGTTTATGAAGCTTATGATTCCAATCACCCAAGCTAACATTCCACCTCAAGAATCGACTCCGAGGATAGTGTTCTATATTAGCTACGATAGTACCGGGTGTCCTTTGGCCCACATCTCGTACTATCTCTGAAAGATGATCGAATGTCATGAAGATGACGAAGCTCTCATCCACAACTTTAAGCATAGTCTGATGGGATCCGTGCTACTCTGGTTTCGATCCCTTGATTTGAATTGGGTCCCCAACTGGGAGGATTTAACTTAGCTATTTGAGGCAGAACTAAAGGGGCACGTTAACCGAACTGACTTGTTGAATGCCAGGAAAGGAGAAGACGAGAGTTTTCAATTCTTTGCACGAAGATGGAAAAAGACCATATAAACAAGTACAACCCCCATTATCAGACAGAGAAATGATGGAGTACATACTTAAGGCACTTCTAGCGGAATATTTCGACCGCATGAGTTCATACACTTACTACTCATTCGAGCATGTGATAGACGTGAGTTTGAGAGTGGATGTCACGCCCCGACTCTCGAGCATGCAACATGCCAACCAATTCCCCTTTCGGTCACGAAGGATAACGTCTTAGGCGCGCTATCGACCTATGAACCTACCACGCATGCGGAAACGATTCACTCTCAAATGACATATCAAGAAGGGATACAAAAGCATGAGACATTCACACCAATAACTCCTCAAAAGATTATCACATACATATAACCATCAGATGTTTATTAACTTTATAGAGCTACAACATACAACCTCATTCTTCGGAGCGGCTCCCTAAGACCTCAAAAGATATCTGGTCGGGTAAGGTTTAACTCCACATTTACTCCAAAAGACTACTCCACAACCACGCTTGGCATCAACGAGACTTCATCACTTGGGACCTGAAAATGTTAGGCCATGACGGAGTGAGAAATAAATCTCAATGAATCAACGCTTAAGCCCGGCTAGTGCGTTGATTCGCCCAGAACATCATACCAATCAGACATGACATATCATCAAAGAATAGGTATCTCAGCCATATGCAACTTACTCGCCCGGACGCCACATGAAATGCAATGATTGACTCGACTCGACTCAACAACTCCATTTGTTAACGAGGATCCACACGATTGGTGTGATCGACTCTAACAATTAGTGCGATCCCACACTCTTTTGGGAGAACCAGGTTACATCCCCTTACCCTTTCGACGATGGCTACTACAGGCGATGTATTCAGTGCACCCAGCACAGCATGGCAAGTAGGCATTCCTATACGGAGCTTCGGTCCATCACAAGCTACGACCAGTATTCGACAATCCCTTAAAATTGTACAACTTGGCATGGGCATGAATTGTCGTGCTTTTGGAAAATCGTGTAGGTCCATACGATTGGTACGGTGTGTACAATAAGTATAATACGAACTTGATAGGAAAACTCATCATCCATCATATTACCATAAAGCACACCCGACAATCAATCATTTTTATTCTCTTTGATTTAGGCCGGATGCTCATACAGACGTGTTCAAAAACTCAGCCCAAGGCCATTTTCATGCTAAAACATGTCATTTAATTCCACACTCGATCATATGCGTATGCAAACTAACCAATAAGCACTGCAATTCAGAAAAAGGGCAGTTAAACCCCAACGAGCGATCAATCACCCAACGATCTTTCAAGGCACTCAATCAAGCCATCTAAAGAGGCGATCAAACAAGTAAAGGCCATCGATTCCATTATGAGTAATCAAATCCAATTAGGTCACATAAACGCTCAATTTCGTGCAACAGTCCTTTATTAGTCAATTCAATTTACAATTGTCGATCGCTCACTCGTCTCTAACCTATCGCTCGCTCGCAATCCAATTACAATATACAGTCAATCAATCGATCAATCACATCCGTCTAACATCAATTAGCCACAGACAACCTAATCTAACCCGACTAACTTGATCAATCGCGGTTGTTTATCCTGAACTCAATTTCTATCTAAATCGACCACAATCATGCTACCTAAACACCCTAATCGGCTAACCAACTAATCATAGACGCAATTAGCGTCATAACTAAGGATTAAAGTTAAATCACAAGTTGAATTAGCTCAGGTAGTCACGAGAACGAGGACACGGGCAGCGACGCTCCTTGGCGATCTCACGACCCAACTTGATTCTTCCATTTCTCGAGCTCCGAAAGCCGTCTAAAGGGTTCCTAAGAGGCGACAACACTCCAGGATGGCGGAATGGGACTCGAGGATGGCGGTTGGTGTTCTCTGGAGGCCAGAACAATCACTACCAGCGGTAGCCCCGAGTAGAACAAAGCAGGAGACGGTCGACTTTGAGGGCTGTTTGAGGGGTTTCAGGGCGGCTTGAAGCTAGGGAATGGATCAAGCTAGGTCGGTGGGATGTCAAGGAGACTGAGGGAGGCGTCGATGACGGTGGAGGGCGGCCGGAAGTGGCACAACAGTTGTGAACAGGGGAGGGCAGCGGCATCAGGAACAGGGGAACTAGAACAGTACAGACGGTTCTGGGGGTTCTCGGATCCAATGGGGGAGGGCAACGGCTCAAGGGGACTTGGGATGATGGCGCATGACAGAGGAGTGGTCTGAAGAGGCGGTGGCGGAGACGGAGAACAATCAAAGGTGGCGAAGCAAAGGCTAGAATGGCAATCACGCGAAAATCGGGGAGGCGGGTCTCAGGCCTGATTCACGGCTCTACAAGCGATAGATGGCCACCAACAGTCTTGGCCGATGATGGAGGGTCGATGGGGCTTGCTAGAGTCGATCGACGAGCGACAGAGGGTAGCGAGGTAGCGGCGACTAGTGGCTCGAGGCGAAACAGAGAACTGGGGGAAAAACAGGGTGTGCCGAGGTTCTCGGGGCTGGTCGCGGTGGTTCTTGGCGCCACCGACGACGAGGGGGTGGCTGGCGAAGGCGACTAGAGTGGTAGGTGGTGGTGAACAACGGCGGTTAGGGCCGGAGTTCGTCAAGTCGGCTGTGGCGTCGGTGAAACAGAACATGGGAGCAACTGGTTCGCGAAGGCTGTCCGACGGCTCGCGGCGGCTAGCGACGACTCCGGGGTGGCGTACGGGGGCGGCGTGACGAAGGATGGTGGTCGGAGGAGTGGGTGGTGTCTGCCATCGAGTGGAAGGGTTAACTAGGAAAGACCAAAGAAGAAGAAGAAGAAGAAAAATTAGACGACAAAAGGGGGGAAGTCGTCCACGAGGGAAAGAGAGAGAGAAGGAAGGAGAGAGAGTGATGGTGATTAATCGGTGAGATGTGAAGTGATGTGAGGGTTGGGCCTACCTTGGGTCAACTCAAGATTCAAAATCCTTAGGAAAAATACATTTTTAGTGCTAAAAATTATGTACATATATCACTTTAGTGTCAAAAGTTTCAAACGGATCGCTTTAGTGTCGAAAGTTATGTACAAAGATCACTTTAGTGCCAAAAATTTCAAACGGATCACTTTAATTCTAACTGTTTTTTAAAAACGATCACTTAAGTGCCAACTTCTTTTAAAAACGATCATTTTTAGTGCTAAATCTGATGTGCCACGTCAGCTTAAAAAATAATAAAAATAACATGTGTCGAATTTTTGGTGAGCCACGTCACCTCTAGCACTGAAGTAGTCATTTTTAAAAGAACTTGGCACTAAAATGGTCTCTGTGCATAACTTTTAGCACTAAAGTGATCTGTTTGAAACTTTTGACACTAAATTGATCTCCGTACACCACTTTTGACACTAAAAGAGTACTTTTGCCCAAAATCCTTGTCTTCTAATGAAAATATCTGAGGGCAAAACGTTCCTTTGGCATTTTAGGACTGGTTGGACATTTAGCTCAACCAATGGAGGGCATTTTGGTTTTTTCACAGCTCGGGCTTGGTCAGGGTTAGGCTTGGACACAAGGATTTATATCCTAAATCGCAACAACTAAGGTTTTCGAAACCTAATCAAATCTGACCAACGTCTTGAGAATCATTCAATAATCGTCACTCAAGTCCTTATGATCCAAAATATTATGTTGACTGAAATTTAATATAATTGTTTTTTTTTAATTTAGGAACTTTATAAAAGGAGAATTTTCGGGGCGTCACAGTGAAAGAGATAATGCTTAGAGTTAAGAATGAACGACAAAAGATAACTGAACAGAGAAAGTCCAGAAGCTCGGGAAATGCCGAACCGTACTATGGATACTGTTGAGGTTGATGTCTTGTATTCTGTTATCCAAGAAATATTTTAGGCTATGTGGGCAATTTTGTAATTTGTGCCATGTAGGGTTTCGCTATATATATTTAGGGCGAAACGGATCTCAAAAGAGATCGGATGTGAGAAAGAGTGGCTGTACACTTTTTTTACATTATTAGTGAAACAGATCTCATCTCCTCGTGGACGTAGGTAGGCGGAACATCTCCCCTGCTGAACCACGTAAATTCTTGTGTTGTTCGAATTTCCATTACTTTCTTGCATCGTTGATATGATCGAATTTAGATATTCGACAGATACAACTCTGATGACATCTATGAGGATGAGCTGATTGGAATGGTTGACCTACCAATCCACTTCGTTATTGAGCTAA
The DNA here is from genome assembly GCA_021437785.1 of Rhodomyrtus psidioides. NCBI lineage: Eukaryota > Viridiplantae > Streptophyta > Magnoliopsida > Myrtales > Myrtaceae > Rhodomyrtus > Rhodomyrtus psidioides. The sequence goes on along the minus strand of JAILYB010000003.1, from coordinate 9,916,326 downwards.
ACAAGGTAGATACTTTGGTGGAAGATGAAAGTGGTCTTTGCAGGCCTCTGATCATCATGATGGCATGTAATGAATCGAATGGAATCCCAGAAGATCAAAATGAGGATATCAAACCTGTGAAGATCAAGATCCCACCCATTGAGGAGTACGACCCGAAAGCTGTACATTTGGATTATGGAACCAATGACATAGACGCTGTCATGAGACCTGGAAGATGTTATGCGCTTAGATAAGGCGAACCTAAGAAGAGGACACTGATGAAAGAAAACGTCGAAGAACTCCAATCGGACGTGAGAACAAGCGAATATGAAGTCCTGGAATAACTCCGAAAGATTCCTGCACAGATTTCACTTTTAGATCTCTTCATAAACTCTGAGAAGCATAAAAACGCCCTAATGAAATTATTGAACAAGATGGAGGACTTTGTGGGCGCCATCCTGTTGAAGGATTAGATTTCGTTTTCAAATGAAGACTTCCCTAGGGAGGAACGAGTCCACAACAAAGCTCTCTACATTTCCGCAAGGTGCCATGGAAAATAGGTTCCTCATATTTTGATTGATAATGGTTTAGTGTTCAACTTATGTCATATGTCCTTTGAACACCCTGAAGAGCTTAGGGATAAGTGGGGATCTCATCAAAAGGTCCAAGGCAACCATGTGCTCATTTAACGGAGTCTCAAAATACATAGCTGGGGAGAGCGAGCTGGATGTCTTGATAGAACCCGCCACGTTCTCCATCCCTTTTCAAGTATTGTACATCCCAAGTGTGTTTACTATATTACTGGGAAGACCTTGGATACATGTATCAGAAGCTATACCTTCAAGTCTTCATAAAAAATTTAAGTTCGTGGTGAATGGTAAGCTAATCACCGTTCAAGGCGAAATGGGACACTGCACGCACCTAAAGGAGTTGGTTCCCTATATTGAACTTCAAGGGACTGAAGAGTTAAGCTACCACGCTTTCGATATTGTGTCTGTCGTGCACATACCGTTTGGTACAAGAATTACTTCTCCAAACCTCTCTAAGGCTGACTTTGGGCTAATGGCATTCCCAAAAAACTACCCAAACACCTAGACTTTGGCTCAAAGAGCTTTGGGTGTCTAAAGCCACTTGGGAAAGTAGTTCCCAAACGCACCCTAAGTCATCAATTATGGCTGGAAAGGTACTTTCGATGAATGGCTTCATTTCAAGAGCTGGATTAGGGAAGCATGATCAAGGAATTCGCAATCCTTTAAGTTAGGAATCGAACAACCATAGAATTGGTTTGGGTTATAAAGAGATGAACGATCATTATGGAGGTCAAGGCCGAGGTAAAAACCATGGAGGTTACAGAAGCTATGGAGGCTGAAACGATCGACTCATTGGATCTGAAAGTTGGAAAGCTAGAGGAAAAATGTTCAATAACCCTTTGAGTAAGGTGTTCTACAAAAACACCAAGTGGCTGAAGGATAAGGACATTCATGCTATTATGGAATCGGATTTATCCAACCCAGTCATCGATGATCGGGTGAGTCATTGAGTGGCTCGAGGATGACACTCTAATCCATGAGTAAAAAGACTCTCTCTTGACTCTTTCTTTAATGCATTTAGTAGCTGTATTTCCTTTTCTGCAATTTAAGATTCTGTCATTGCATTCCTTTTAAGTACCCTTGGATCTCTGACTTTTAATCTAAGAAGTGCAGTATTGTAATGAATCTCACTTTGTTAATCAATAAAAGCATCGCCAAGTTTTATTCAGGACATATAGAGTAACAAATCAGTCCAATGATGATGCTTGTCTTTAGATAATTGTGAAGCTTGAGGCCTGATTTGTCGTATCGTTCCTAATTTCCAAAATAAGTCTGAACTTCGACCTTAGCTCTGTGCATCAATGGCGGAGCTCGTCTCCACCATCATTCTTCAAGCTATTGTGTGCATTTTACTCCATAGACATTTCTGAATACAATCGTACTTTTGTTTTGAATCGATTGCGCCTAAAATCTTAGAGTCGAACCTCCAGCATGTGAGCCGGGTCGTATCGTACTTTTAAATTCTGTAAAATAGATAAATTTTTTTTTTAAAAAAAATAGAAAAGAAAAAGGAAACTGCACCATTTGAGGTCAGGCCGGTCTGAGTCGGGTCTAGGTCGGGTGCCCGGTTCATGTGAGCCGGGTCAATCCGGTCCGAAAAATATTAAAAAAATTGATTAAAAAATTCAAAAAAATAAGGAAAATCAATAAAAAAAAATCGAAAAATTCAAAAAATGGGAAATGGTCACATTCAATTGGCCCAACTTGTGTTTGTCGATTTTGGGTTTCCGAGCCTTCCCAAATGACCACTTTATCATTCTGGACATTTAGTCTCAATTCTTTTCCGAATCATTTCCGAACTTAAATGGACCTTTCTCTAAGCCTATAGGGCTTTACTAGGTATGTCATCACCTTGATTGGTGATTTTGATGTGTTTTATCCACACGTTATTGATTCCTTGATATGTGCAACTTCCCTTATTTGATTGTGATTAATAGGTTAGAAATTCCCGTCAGCATGATACCCTTTGGATTGTTAGAGCCTACCTCATTTTTCGATGCACCTATATGGATTCTTAATTTAGGAAATCACTCAGCGTAGGTACCAAAAGGGTGTCAATGAAAATCTCGACATAACCAAATCTTCGAACCCCATTTCTCTGATTTTCGTAGAATCGAGTAATATCTCCTAATCGCTCGATAGGGTTTCCGACCATACCCTCCAAAAAAATGGTTGGTGGCGACTTCATTGGCATGCACACTTATCACATGTCACATGACCATACTAACGTCAACCTCGATTATTTCTTAGTTCCTTCCGCCGTCGAGATTTGGGTAATGGGCTTGGGAGGGGCTCGCGTCTGAGATCCATCCACTACGAGTTGGACGCCGACGACCATTATCCCGTTTCCCCCCCCCCCCCTCCCCCCGGCCTGAGAGGGGTCGCGACATGCATACAAACCTAAACTTGCAAGTTTAAGTTTGTATGCATGTCGCGACCCCTCCATTAATATAGTCTGAAACTACCCACCCACGCATGACCGAGTTGGTTGAGAGCGTGCTATTCCTCGTCAGATCACTGGTTCGAACTCCCAACTCGACTTCGTGACTTAAGTGGGGGGCCATGGCTGGTGGGCTGCTATGCTAGCTCCCCCCGAGGTATTGACGCAGGCGCAAGCCGTTGCGTAAACTTGCGGATCCTTGGTTAGCAAAAATATATATATATATATATATATATATATATATAGTCTGAAACTTCTTTACCACAAAAAAAAAAAAAAAAATCCCACGCGCACACACAAACAGAGTGAAACAAAAACAGAATGTTGGGAACCAAGCACATTTATCACCGTCTTAAGCCGTCTTGCATACACACTTCATCAAGAATTATGAAGCCATTCACATTGCCTGAAACAAAAACAAAATGCCGAGATCTAAACACTTGTATCACCAGCTTCATTGGAAGTGGCGGTCTTGTATGAAGAAATGGGCGACAACATAGATGTACCCGAAAAAGGAGCTAGATATGTTGGGACAGGCATCTTTGTGGGAAGGCTTGGGGGCAAAGCCTCACCCTTAAGATACCATGTTGCTTCTCTGATAGAAGGCCTGGGCTTGTAATCCGGATGAGCACACCAAAGCCCTACAACTGTTAAGTATTTAAATTGTTCCGCATCAAAGTCTCCGCCTAGTTTTGGATCTATTGCTTCCAAAAGCCTTCCTGTCCCATAATGCTCCCAAACCCACGTCACGAGCCCCATATGGTCCGGTATCTGTCCCGAGCGGACGACTTTTATTCCACACACTATCTCCAGAAGGACAACCCCAATGCTATAGATGTCTGATTCCTTGCTTGCCTTCTGGGTTTGATAGCATTCGGGAGCCAAGTAGCCCATGGTCCCGGCTGGTACAGTCGTTCGCTCCCCCTTGGCATGGTCGACTAGTCTAGCCAACCCAAAATCCCCTAGCTTTGGCGTTGAAATTTTGGTCGAGCATGATGTTGCTCGACTTGATGTCCCTGTGGATCACGCATTGTTCCCATCCTTCATGGAGGTACTGCAACGCCCAGGCTATTCCCTGAGCAATCTTGTACCTAGTCTCCCAAGACAACAGGGTTTTGCCCTCGAACAAATGAATGTCCAGGCTGCTCTGAGACATGAACTCGTAGACGAGGAGGAACTCCTTTTTCTCGTGGCACCAGCCGATTAGCTGGACTAGGTTTTTGTGCCTGAGTTGGCTAATTGTCTTCACTTCGGACGCGTACTCCTTCGCCCCCTGCTTGGATTCCGGGGTTATCTTCTTGACGGCCACATGGGTCGCGTTTTTCAGGTCACCTTTGTACACAATTCCGAAGCCTCCTTGGCCTAGTAAACGGTCGTTTGCGAAATTATCCGTCACCTCCACCAGTTCCTTGTGGCAGAACTTCCTCCCAACAGGAACCTCTTTGAGTTCTGCACTGATGGACGCCATATTTCCATTTCCTTGCATCAGAACTTCATCCTTTCGATTCCTCTTTGACCTACAAAAGAACCAACCCAAGCATGCAACGGAAAAAGACAGTAAACTGCCAACTACAACACTGGAGATTACCCAAAACATTGTGTGATTGCTCTTCTTTAGGCTAACTGGTGGTGCGTTCGGATTTGGATCGGTTGATACAGTGTCAGCGCGGACTCCTAGGCTAGAGTTGAATTCCCATGTGTGAAGAGTGTGCAGCTCAGAGTACCCTCTGGTGCTGGCCGAGAAACCGAAGACTACCCATTCTGGCAAATAGTCTTTCAAGTTCACTATGGAGGAAAGACTAGAAACATTTTCACCTGAACTCGAGCTACCGTCTTCTGTCAAAAGAACGGTTAGATTCTGTAAGCTGGAGTCGTACGTGATCCTTGCATGAAGTTGCTGACCGGTCATAACAGCGTAATCCAACCACGGAACGCAGACACTGTTGGCGGATGCGATGTCATTTAGATCGATTCCGAGATGTTCGCACGGTGGATCCCAGGGATCCCAAGCATAGTCATAGTAAGTGTCGAACTCCACGGCAACAAATGTGGAGGTCGAATCGGAAGAGTTCCGACCATCGGTACTCACAAGGCCTAGGTCGCCTCCATCCGACTTGTCGGGGATCTGTGATCCAATGGGAGCGAGAAAGAAGGCCAAACCATCGCCGTAAGGCTTGTTACCTTGCGAATTGATGACGAAAGTAAACTGGGTGCTGAAATCAGCCATGTCGCCCGTGACATTGTCCCAGAGGCGCATTGGCTTGTAATACATGGCTCGGCCGATGCTGTGGCGGAGGTCCGCGTCACGCTGGCTGAACGAGAGCTGGGTGATCGGGCTCACGATCGAGGCATTGCGCTGGAGATTGATATCAGGATCGTTCGAGTGTAAATTTGCGAAGCTGAAGGATATGTTGTCAAATGTTGCCAGGGTGGTTGCTAATCGAATGACTAAAGAAAGGATGAAGATTAGTGGGAAATTCATGTTGTGTAATCCACGGAAGCTCATCGTTCGTTTGGAAGCCAGTAAATAGGAGAGGAAAATATACAAAAAAAAAAAAAATTGTCTAAGCAATTTCTTAGAATGGTTCCATAAAATAAAATAAAAATTAAAAAATAAGAACGCGGAAAGTTCACAAAAAATAGTTTCGCGTTGACGAAGACGGGATCGAGGATGGCCAGACATTCATCCCTAAATCGATTTTTTCCGGTAGAAGTTTGGAAAGCAAGTTAAAATAACACGACGAAGACGGGATGGTGGTCCTCTTACAATTTGATATTGTTACCTTCACAAATCGCCATCGCTATATAATAATTTCTCCCTCTCTCTAGGAAGTGGTCACTGGTCAACCTTGAGGTCGCAATCCACGAACCTTCGATAGCAGCTCGATGTCGCTTATCTTAGAAGAGCTTACGTCGAGGTTGAAGATCTCTCGAATTGGGTTCCCTTGATGTAAATCTATTGTCCCCGCATGAAAAAAATTAAACGTCAAATCCCAAAAGATAATTCATGTACAGTTACAAATTGATGAATCTTTGTATCAGTTCTTAATTGTCCCCAAAAGGAACCACGAATTCTTACTCGAGGTACAAAAATGGCAACCCGTATCTTTTCCGTCCCAAATCATCTTACAATTAGACGAGTCTAAACTAAATTATTAATAATAAAAAAAAAATGTCACGTCATCATCTTTATCCACGTCACAAGACTCACAACGTGGGATTGCTTGGACAACAATTATAAAACGGTGATTCTTTTCATTATACTCTAGCGAAAGCTCGTGCTTGGACAACAATTAGTGCAAGTCATGATGTATGATGCTGCCAATTACTTGAGAGTATGCCACCTGTTTGTATTGTTAGATTTTTTTTTTTTTTGTTATTAACATTAGCTGTGGAAGAAAAGGATTATTCGCAATTTTAAGGCCCAACCCTTTAAACCTTTCAATTAGATTTTCAATGTGATGAGATTGTGTCAAAACCTAGACCATCATAATTCCTTAGAACTTTGATGTCGAGCATAGCATTCATGACACATAATCTTTCATCTCGGAGTTCTTTTGGGAACATTCTTGGTGATTTTAATAAGGTTTAATACTATGAAAAATCTCAAACTGGTACATATGTGACAAATTTACTTCATACTATTTTTTTTACCATAAAAACCCTAAACTAGTACTACTATGATAAATTTACCCCAAATTAAATTTTTTACCAAAAAAATCTCAAATTGATACACATATGGCAAATTTACCCTCTGTTAGTTTTCGTTAAATTGAGTTAATATCACTAAAAATTTCAAATTGATGCATCTGTAGCAAATATAGGGTAACATATATACCCGATAATTGCCACGTATTATCCAACTCATCAATTTAATGGTAAAATTTAACGAAAACTAACGGAGGTTAAGTTTTTCACGGTTGTACCAGTTTGGAGTAAATTTATCACAGGTGTACCATTTATGATTTTTTATAGTAAAAAAAATAGTTTTGGGTAAATTTATCATAGGTGCACCAGTTTGGGATTTTTGGCGGTATTAACTCTTTTAATAACCTCAGCGTTATCTCCAAAAATAAACAAGTCATCGACATATAGAATATATACACATCCAATAGTCATGGATTTAGTGTACACATATGATGTAGAACAATTGGCAATCGGGGAAATTTCAATCATCTTGAAAATCATGATTGGCGATATCGGGAGAATTTCACTAATTCGAGGTAAATAATCTCGGATCGCGCTCAAAATTGATCGGTTGAGACAAAATGGCCGTCTGGTTCAAAGCCATCGCTTTGCTGTGACTACGATGCATTTTAGCGTTTCAGAGTCGTTTAGACCACTTTTTAGGCAGTTTTCTAATTTAGGCAATTTTGAACATTTTGATTATTTGTAATATTTGATTGGGATTATCTTAGATTAGCTTAGATATGATTTTGATAATGTTATCGTTAGCAATTTTATTTCCTAAAGGAGTCCTATCACTATATATTGGACGTCCGTCTTTGTAATTCATACGTTATCATTCAATCAAATTTCTGAATTCCTTTGGAATTGTTCAAGTTATCACTTCTCTCTGCGTCATTTGATATTAGAGAATGTGTTCTTCTGTGACGATGGTGAATAAGGTGAATGTCAATCTCCTCGTAGCTGAGGACCGTGAAAACGAGCCTATCACGCGGGCTGAGTTCAATCAATTCGTGGGTCAATCCGATCGGAGGTTGCAACAGATCCTTGATGCCATCCAGCGTTTGTCCACAAACCAACTACTTGGTGTTCTTCCAGCCGAGTGAATTCCTGTCGTTCGTGATCCCGAAGTTACCATGAAGCGTGGAGGAAATCACCAACACAGGCAACAAGACTATATCGAGGATACTAAAGACGAAGATGAAGAGGATTTCCAGGATATGCCTATTCGTGCGTTCGTCGATGAAGAGGATTCCAAGATAAGCATGTTTGTGAAGGTCGTCGACATGGATGTTATCGACAAGATCTCGAGCAGTATCAATTGAAGGTAGATCTCCCAACTTTCAATGGCAACTTAGATATTGAAGATTTTATGGACTGGCTTTAGGAGGTCAAAAAATTCTTCGATGCTATGGAGATCGAAGAGGATCGCCAAGTGAAACTTGTGGCATACAAGCTGAAGAGTGGAGCTTCGAGCTGGTGGGAGCAGACTCAATTAACCCGTCGCCAACAAGGCGGGGCTCCCATCCAAACGTGGAATCGAATGAAACAACTTTTGAAGGTGAGGTTCCTCCCATCAAATTATGAGCAGTTGTTATTTCATCAATTCTAGAATTGCAGCAGTTGAATTGATCAGTCCAAGCTTATACGGAAGAGTTTCTTCGACTATCCTCTTGCAATAGCCTTGATGAATCAGAGGCCCTAGACTACTCGGTACATCACTGGGTTGCGACTCAATATTCAGGATCGAGTGTCCTTGCATCAATTGTTTACTGTTGATGATGCCCAAGAGATGGCGAGAAAGGTTGAGATGCAGCTGGAGAGGACTGGCCCTAATTCTCGAGGTAACAACCACTCGGGTCGTGGATCGTTTGGAAAAGGAAAGCAAACTAAATTTTCGAGTTCTTGATTTGAACCGAAATTCAGGGAGTACTACAGGAGTATTCAAGGAATCAATAGCATCAAACAATCGCGCCCCTAATTCGAATGCACAGAATCCTTATGCAAGCCCCAACCAATCAAGTGCTACAAGTGTAATGAATTGGGCCATCGTTCCAGCGATTGTCCACAGCGAAGAATGGCTAATATTGTGGAGCATGATGATGAAGTCTATGAAGATAAGTGGGTGGATGAGGAAGAAGTGGGTGAGCAAGTTAACTATGTTATCCGACGTCTATTACGAGCCCTACGGATAGAAGACACCCAACGAAATCAACTCTGCCGCGCTCGATGTACTGTCAACGACAAGGTATGTGATGTCATCATTGACAGCGGAAGTCACGAAAATATAGTATCAAAGGCCTTGGTGGATCACTTGCAATTGAAGACAAAGTCGCATCCCATGCCTTATATGATTTGGTGGATTTGTAAAGGAGCAGAACTTAAGGTAACTCAGTTATGTCGTCTGCCTATTTTGATTGGGAAATCATATCAGGGTATTATCATTTGTGATGTTGTGGAGATGGATGCATGCCAAGTATTATTAGGGCGACTTGGCAGTATGATGTTGATATCACTCATCGAGCTAGGGAGAACACTTATTCTTTTGTGTGGAAAAAGATTAAAATTACTTTGAAACCAAAGAGTAGTACTCCCCAGATTCTAAAGAAGCAAGGCACTGACGTTATGTTAAATGTCCGTAAACATGAGGGAATGTATATGATTGTGGAGAAGGGAGAACAGCAAGCCGTTATTCATAACCCCGATATTCTTAAGCCTTTGCCGAAGGCATTCAGCGATGTAATTCCAAAAGTCTTACCTGACGGATTACCTCCTTTGAGGGATATCCAGCATAAGATTGATTTTCTTACAGGTGCCAGTCTTCCTAATTTGTTGCATTATCGTATGAATCCGAGGGAGAATCAGATTTTACAAGAGCAAGTGGGCGAGCTCCTTCGAAAGGGTTTCTTGCGCGAGAGCAAAAGTCCTTGTGCTATTCCTATGCTTCTCACACCGAAGAAAGAAGAAAGTGTACGGATGTGTGACGATAGCTACGCCATCAACCGAATTACTATCAAGTATAGATTTCCAATTCCTCGACTTGACGATACACTTGACAGACTTGCTAGGTCAAGGGTTTTTACAAAGATCGATCTATCTATCGGATACCACGAAGTTCGCATCCGTCTTGGTGATGAGTGGAAGATAGCTTTTAAAACAAGTGCAGGTTTGTATGAATGGCTTATTATGCCATTTGGACTCACTAACGTGCCTAGTACTTTCATGCGTTTGATGACACAAGTTCTCAAACCTTTTATTGGCAAGTTTATGGTGGTTTTCTTTGATAATATTCTCATATATAGTCCAGATGATTGGCAGCCTATGGAGCACTTGAGGGATGTCTTGCTGGCCTTGTAGTCGAACCAATTATTTATTAATCTGAAGAAGTGTAGTTTCATGACAGAATGACTTCTTTTCCTTGGTTTTGTTGTTGGAATAGATGGTCTTCATGTGGATGCAGAAAAGGTGGCTGCGATCCGCAATCGGCCAATACCTCAGACCGTTGGGGAGGCTTGTAGTTTCCATGGTCTTATGACATTCTACCGTCGCTTCATCCGAAATTTTAGCACTATTATGGCCCCAATTACAGATTTTCTGAAGAAAGGAAAGTTTCATTGGGGTGATGACGCTAAAGCCAGTTTTAATCTTATCAAGGAAAGCTTTCCATGGCGCCGGTATTGATGCTCCCCGACTTTGAGAAAGTGTTCAAGCTGGACTGCAATGCTTCTGGTATAGGGATTGGTGCTGTTCTTTCCCAAGAAGGTAAGCCTATTGCCTATTTTAGCGAAAAACTTAATGATGTTAGTAGGCGATAGTCTATGTATGAGCAGGAGTATTATGTTGTAGTGCAATCTATTAAGCATTTGGCAGCCCTATCTTTATCAGCATGAGTTTGTTCTGAATACGAATCAGCAGGCCCTCAAGTATATAAAGAGCCAAAAACATCTAAACAGGATGCATGCGCGATGGGTCTCCTTTTTGGAGCAATTTAATTTTGTGTTTTGTCATAAGGCGAGACATTTGAATAAAATCACAGATGCCCTTAGTCGCCGTGCTGAGATATTAGTGACCGTACGCAATGATGTCGTTGGTTTTTATAATATTTTTTTCTCTTTATGCTAACAATGTTGATTTTGGTGATATATGGGAGAAGTGTTCTCAAACAGGTTGTAATGGGGATATGATCATTCAAGACAAGTTCTTGTTCTTTAGGAACATATTATGCATTCCTCATGACTCTTTGCAAGAACAACTCATTCGAGAACTTCATGGCGGTACCTTGAGTGGACACTTAGGTTGTGACAAAACTGTGACATTGGTTGAGGATAGGTACTATTGGCCCTAACTGAAAAGGGATGTAGGGCGATTCGTTAATAAGTGTTATACATGCCAAACCGCTAAAGGTCATTCTCAAAACACTAGGTTATATACTCCTCTGCCTATTCATACTAGTCCTTAGATAGATATTTCAATGGATTTTGTGTTGGGAGTTCCCCGAACACATTGTAGTTTCGACTCTATTTTTGTGGCGGTCAACAAGTTTTTGAAGATGGCACATTTCATTCCCGATAAGAAGACTTCGGATGCTTCACATGTCGCGAGTTTATTCTTTCGTGAAGTAGTCCGCTTGCATAGTGTACCAAAGACAATCACCTCTGATCGTGACACCAAGTTCTTGAGCTACTTTTGGCGGAATTTGTGGCATTTATTTGGAACTGATTTACAACATAGCAGTTCTTTCGATCCACAGACTAATGGTCATATTCGATGTCTCTGTAGCGACATGCCCAAGCAGTGGGATCGATATATTGCTCCTGCTAAGTTCGCTTTCAATAGCACGATCAATCGTTCAGTTGGTAAATCTCCTTTTGAAGTTATCTATGGGCGGACTCTACAACATGCTCTTGATTTGGTTCCTCTGCCAAAGATCCTCAGTTATAATGTCGCGGCCGAAAATCTCACGACGAAAATTATGAAAGTTCAAGCTGATGTGGCGTGACAACTTGCTACTTCTAAATTGAAGTATAAGGATGATGCTGACAAACGGCGTAGTTCCAAGGTTTTTGAAGAATGTGATGAGGTGATGGTTTTCCTACGCAAGGAGCGATTCCCTGTTGGCACCTATAACAAGCTGAAGTATAAGAAGACTTATTCGAGTATCATTCTCCCGATACTCCTCTTTATCCCGATACTAACTCGAGGACGAGTTTTCTTGAAGAGGAGGAGACTGATGTAGAACAATTGGCGCTTAATTATCTTGAAAATCATGATCGGCAAAAATCGGGGAAATTTCAATCATCTTGAAAATCATGATCGGCGAAAATCGGAGAAATTTCACTGATTCGGGGTAAATGATCTCCGATCGCGCTCAAAATTGGTCAGTTGAAGTAAAAAGGTTTTGATTCAAAGTCACCACTTTGCTATGTCTATGATGGATTTTAGCGTTTCGGAGTCGTTTAGATCACTTTTCAGGCAGTTTTCTGATTTAGGCAATTTTGAATATTTTGAATATTTGTAATATTTGATTAGGATTATCTTATATTAGCTTAGATATGATTTTGATAATATTATTTTTAGCAATTCTATTTCCTAAAGGAGTCCTATCACTAAATATTGGACGTCCATCTTTGTAATTCATACATTATCATTCAATCAAATTTCCGAATTCATTTGGTATTGTTCAAGTTATCGCTTCTCTCTGCGTCAACATATTTGTCACACTCTTGATTCTATACACATTGTGGATCATCACATGGTCAAATTTCTCAAGCCATTTTTTAGGAGCTTGTTTAAGTTTATACAATGATTTGACAAGTCTTCACATCGTGTGTTCTTGTTATTTGTCCTCGAATCCTTCATGTGGTTCCATAGAAATCTCGTCGTTGAGATCAACATTAAATAATGCATTTTTCGCATCTATCTTATGTATCTACATGCGTTGCTATTTTGAGCATAGTAAGTACATGTGCAATCCAACGTTTTAGATTCCAACCAAGTTTATTTAGGAGGGATCGCCACTTTGACGAGGCAACCTCACACTTTCAAATATTTGTAATATCGTAACCTTGTTGGTTCAATAGGATTCGGGACATTGTCCATGTTGAGCCTAAGCAAAATTGACCCTTGGACCTTCCACTGTCGAGAGCGGGAGGCTTTCACCCTTGAGCCTTCCACTCAAGTGCATAAAAGATTTGAGCATTCACATTGGTGTAATGCCTAGAACGTCACGGGCAACACGTGTCCTTTCTAATTATACCATTTTTTGGTTAATAGCATGCGAAAGCACTACAACATGTCATACAAGAAAATCTCACGAATTTAGTTAATTATATATGCTTCTTCATATTTACTCATTAGTTAGCATCCTTATACAGTATTCAGACCAATACAATACATTATAAAAGTTATGGGAAGAAAGCTAGGCAACTAGCACAACTACACCTATTAAACTAAAGGCGAACCTACATTACCAAGCCACCATCCAACTCAATGGTTAATGGCCTCTAGCAAACATCTCGTTCCCTCCATCATCATGTTCGTGGAACCATCCTACACGTCTAAAAAATAAGGAGTGAGTCGAAGGCTAATAAAAAAAAAATCCTAGTAAATAACCATCTCACTACTTAATTTGATGCATGTACAATACTATGATCCTACTCACATCCAAAATAGCTATGATAAACGATTAAATAATGTATGCACTAATTTACTATCGTGTCATGTCAATGAAAACCATGAACGATATCATATAAAATTATTCACCCAAATGCAAGTAGATGATGTAACATATTGTGATGCATGATTTTCACTGATTTAGTTCATTAATAGGCATGTATGCACAATTGATGCATTGTATTTGTTCTTTCGTCTGATTTTATCTCGACTCCCGAGGCATCCCAACTTCGGAGTATCCCGACATATAAGGCATCTCTCTTTTAGACATCCCGAACACTCATAGGGCTTGACCAAGATATTTTCATCATTTGTTTTTTTTATATCTTATATTTTTCCTTTTATTCTTTTCCTTTGATTTTTTCCCTTGATTTTGCCGGTTGGTTAGACCACAAGGGAAGAATGGGCGGCCTCGCTAGGGGCCGTCAAGGCAAGGCCTCCCTTGATTGCCATGAGGGATAGCCTTGCCCTACAACAGCGAGGCAACCCTTGCCGGCCGCGGCAAGGCGAGCCCTCACTCAGATCGACGAGGGCTTACCTCGACAACCCCAAGTGAGGCGACCTCAGCTGCCCCAAAAATAAACCTCAGCTATAGGAACAAAAGAAACAAAAGGCAAAAATAGATCGATACCATGAAAGCGACTTAGAGAATGTAGGAAGACACAAACTCCTACTCATGCATACGCTAAATCCCCCCACCACCAGACACGAATTCGATCGTGTTGTGGAAACCTCCTCTCTAAATATTTTGATTCTGACAAAACTATCCTTGTTTTGATAGAGTCTATGTAATGTTTACAATATTTTAATTGAAGAATGAACAAGCGAACAAAATTTTGTATTGATCCATCTCTGGCATCTAGACTCAAGGAGTAGTTGTACATTTGCATCTGAAGACGATCATATGGAGTTGCTTCTGAAGACGTTTAGATGAAGTTGCTTCTGAAGATGATCAGATGGAGCATGACTACATCTGAAGGCTTAGTCATCTAAAGAGTTATTTGATATGTCAAAAAGACTTCATTAAAACTCAGTATCAAGGTTCAAGATTATCTATTCAGATTCTGTGATTCTTTACTTCTGAAAATTACTTTTGAATATTGTTCATATGCTACAATTTCTTCTAGACAGTATTACTTATATCTCCAATTCGATTTTTGTAACTAAATCTCATCCTTTGTGAACTGTAGACTTATGGGCCACAGACTATGTAGTGAAGGACAATGCCTTCGTGGAATTTCAACGAGTTCTATATGGAGCAAAGTAGATGAATGTGAGAAAAAATTCATGGGTGAAAGTTAAAGGAATTGGCACCTACCAATTGAATATGTGTGGTGATTGCACCCTATTCCTACATGATGTATTATATGCTCAAAAACTCGATGGAATTTAGTTTACGTGTTATTTTTTGTTAAACTTGATTTCTATTTGGGCTTTTAACGATGGTAATGACTTATCATTGGGAACAAATTATTATGGTTCTGGATATTTTATGTATAGTTTCATTGTACTAATTGTTGAATACAATAATGTGAATGTTAATCATTCTCTATTTACATCTTTTGTGATGATGTGAATGGTCATATTGGCGTATGTCGAATATTTTAGACAAGCCAAAGAGGGCTTATTGGGCAATATTGAAAAGTCAATTTGTTTATTTATAAGCATTGCTTGGCGGGAAAAATAGCAAGGAAACTATTTGGAAAAAGAACAAGAGCTGAGTTAACTTTGCAGTTAATCCATTCGGATATATGTGGTTCAATGAATATGATAGCAAGGCATGTGACTGTTTATTTCATCACATTATAGATTATTACACTCGATTCGGACATGTTATTTTTTATTTCTCATAAATATGAGGCATGAGTTTCTTTGAAAAATTTAATGATCATAGCGGAAAATCTTTTTGAAAGAAATTTTTTTTTAAAAAAAAATTAAGATCTGATCGAGGTTGAGAAAATCTATCTGATCAATTTAGATGTTTATGTGATAAAAAAGAATAGAAAGATAGTTGACTATTCTAACAACTTCTCAACAGAATAAAGTTGCAAAGAGAGGAGAAACATGTCCTAATGAAAATGGCTAGGTCTATGATGGCACATCTTAATTTGCCTATCACTTTTTGAGGTGTTGATTGTTGTCTATATACTTAACCGTGTACCTTCTAAATTGATTACTTCCACTCCATGTGTGTTGTGAACATGTCGAAATGAGATTTGAGTTTTCTTAAACCTTGGAATCTGTTGCCAATATCCACGAATCTTCCTACAAGTTTTAAAAATTAGGCCATAGAGGCAAAAAGAGTATCTTCTTGAGATACTGAGAGCACTTAAAAGGATATGTGTTATAGGTGAGCAAGAAAGTCTGGGTAAAACTAATTTTGAATCACGAGATATCACATTCTTAATAAATGAATTTTCGAAAAAAGGCGAGATAAGTGAAGATTATTATCTATTTGAAATGTTGGATAGTGATAATGATTTTACTAGGGCATCTCATCCATGTGGAAGCAATGTGAGAAGTGAGTAATTTGTGGTGGACCAGTCTCAATTGCAACCACTTGATGTGAAGATATCATCATTATCTAATCCGAGTGGGAGCGTAATAGAGAATGATGTACTAAGTGCATGATCTTCAATACGGCGAACAAGTCACCGAGTGTGAGCGTAATAGAGCATGGTGCACTAACTGTATAATCTCCAATTTAGAAAATAAGTCATAAAAGCGTTCTCCGTGCCCCGATAAGGAAAAGGTGATACAAGTAATGGAAGAAGAGATTGAGTCAATCAGATCAAATAAAGTTTGGAAATTGGTTAATCTTTGAAATGGACACAAAGCCATTAGGAACAAATGGTTTCTTAAAATAAAGTAGAAAGCTGATGGCTCGAATGCAAAGTATAAAGTTCGTCTTGTGGCGAAAGTGTATAATCACTAATATATTATGCATATTTTTTTTCTCCTGAGGTGAGATTTACTCAATTCGCCTATTATGGCTGTAGTGAAAAGTATGGATCTTGAATTACATCAAACGGATGTAAAGTCTACTTTTCTTAGTGGAGAATAAGAATAAGAAATTTTGTAAGGAATAGCCTATTGTGTTTGTTACAGAAGGCTAAGAACAAAAAGTACGTTGATTTTTGAGATTGATATATGGCCTTGAGCAGTCTTTGAGACATTGATATATACGTTTTCATAATGTCTTAGTGACATATGATTTTTTAACTATTGATAAAGATCATTGTGTGTGTATCAAAAGATCCCAAGATCAATTTGTGATCTTTTCACTATATGTTAATTATATACTAATTGCCTGATATGGAGGTTGATACAGTCAAGAATTGCTTATATTCCAATTTTGAGATAAAAGACATGAGTGAGTTTGCATATATTCTTGAAATTCAGAGTTTCAAGATATTGTTTAAAGAGATCGTGATATCTTTCGTAAGATATTTATATAGATAAAGTCCTTGAATGATTTGCAAGATTGTAAATCCATAAATACTCATATTGTAAGAAGTGAAGGATTGAGCCATAAAATGTATCTTGAGACTCCACAAGAAAAAGAGCGAACGGAAAATGTTCCATGTGCAAGTGCTGTTGGAGGCTTATTGTACACTATATCTTGTATAAGACCTGATATTCATTATGTAGTTGGAATGGTTAGTAGATATCAATCCAATCCAAGTCAAGCACATTAAATTGTCGTTAATAGAATTCTAAGGTATCTAAAAGTACTGTCGATTTTTGATGAGTGATCAAGGTAGAGACCTGTGCCTTGAAGGCTATACTAATGTTGACTGAAGAAGAGGTTTAAAAGGGAGAAATTCTACCTTTGGATTTATGTTCTTTCTTAACAATGGCGCAATAGGAAGTCTTGACTGATTCATCTAGAAAACATAGTCCAACTTGCATGTGTTAAGCATATTATGGAATAGTGAGAAGCAAACGTGTATAGCCCAACCCACGATAGAAGCTGATCTTGTGGTATTATTAGCGACAGTACAAGAGAGTGTTTAGCTTAAGAGATGTTTGGATCAATGGGGTATTGGTAATGATGTTGCAGATTTAATTATTAGTTAATTGTGACAACGAAGCAGTAATAACTTACACTAAGGATCCACTGAAAAATCAAACATATAGACATGAAATATGATATTGTGAAAAACATGGTTATACGAAAAGATGTGAACATATAGTATATATCTACACATAGAATAATAGTAGATCTTATGATGAAGTCAATTCCTAGAGATATTTTTATTTGGTCATTTGATGACAAAGGGATTAGTTCCCTATGTTGAAATCTCTAGGGCTACGTTTGGTCGTCCGAATTTCTAGGCAAGATGGGATAAAAAGTTTAGGGATTTGATCATATGTTATCTCTTGTTTGGTGAACATCAAATTTAAATTCGGATATCTTCATATCATGTCCTATCCATTGTTTGGTAGAAACAGGATATCAATATAATAATTATTGATTTATACCATCCGAAGGCTCTTGTTTGAAGTCAATGTAGCGGATTTTCGGTGGCTCGTCGGGTCGGAGTTCGAGGGAACTCCCATCGATCAACACTTTTGTCTACGGCTTGAAATATTTGTCGAAGAAAAGAACATGTGCAACTTTCTAATAGTCACCATATTGCCCACCTTGCACAATCTTCTTAACAAGCTCATCCGGCATATCGAAAATCTCCAGTACTTTCAGCTTTCTCAGGTGTTCAATTCCTGATAGAAGCTTCACTAATAACTTGCAACACCGTATGATGAACTTCTCAAGACAATGCATTGCTTCCTTCTCCACTTCTATGCACCTGAGTTCGTCGAAATGATCAAGACTCAGGGTTGCTAGCTTCTTAAAGGCACTTACTTTAAATCACAATGAGCTTCTTTCATAAGCCTCAAGTAACTCGAGATGCACAAGAATGGACATATTTTGGAGAGACATAAGAGAGTTATCTTTTAGGCGAATTCACCTCAATTGCAATTTCATCAAGCTACTAAGGGAGGGTGGCCAGTGTGAGAATACCCTCAAGCGTCCTCTCAAGTAGATTATCTGCAAGAATGGAGGTGGACCAAAGAGGTATTGCAGATCAATAATCTCACCATCATCAATAAATGTTATATGTATTGCCTGAAGCCTTGTTCACTCGGAGATTGACAAGCACAAATCCCTTCCATCTTCTTTTCTTATTCAGAATAGCCAACCTATCTAGTTGTGTCACATGCCAAGCTCTCTCATCATACTGTTGCTACTCTCGTCATTTGCTTCTATATAGCACAGCTTTTGAAGGGATTGCAAAGCCCCTCGAACTTCAATGTTGGCTGGGTTTAATTGGCGTCGTGTTGCTTGATATTCATTCTTAGTATAATCGATCAAACCCTTTGTCTATGGCTTGAAATATTTGCTGAAAAATTTGCACGTCGCTGCCGAAGAAACAGCCCCCTGACCAGGGTGGTGGCCCACCGACACAGAGGCAGCTGGATGTGGCGAAGAGGCGAACATGGCATGGCAAAGAAGGGGTGGCGTGAGTAATGGATAAGAGAAATCCTATCCAGTTTTATCTCACCCCTCCTTAAGATTATTTTATCCTCCATATATCTTCATATATCCCATTTATATCATATCCTAGACAACTACCAAACACATGATAGGACAAAACATATCATATCCTGAGTTTTATCCGGTCAACCAAACGCAACCTAAGAGTGCATAGAAATTGGAGTACTGAATGTTTATGCAAATTAATGCTAAGAGCATTATATTGAGAAGGTGTCTCAAACAAATAAGAGATTAGTACACTCACATGGGTAATCACCTCTATTTACTGTGTGATAAATTAAGATGAGACAATTTTAAGCTTTTTGTCTGGGTAATAATTGAGAGCTTGAGCTTAGAATATAGATGTCACCTTAACATAGTGTTAAGATGAGAACTTATCATTTATAATGTCCGGAAGTGAAATAACCCATGTATTTCACTTAATCTATTTTTATTGTTAGATGTGAGTTTTGATTGATACTTTTG
Organism: Rhodomyrtus psidioides; assembly: GCA_021437785.1. Classification (NCBI taxonomy): domain Eukaryota; kingdom Viridiplantae; phylum Streptophyta; class Magnoliopsida; order Myrtales; family Myrtaceae; genus Rhodomyrtus; species Rhodomyrtus psidioides. Next base: position 9,896,933 of record JAILYB010000003.1, on the reverse strand, counting down.
AGTAGAGTCGAGCAGTTACGTGAACTCAAGTTACACATTGAGTGTGTCTAAGCTATCATCTATGCTATATTAAATAAAAAGATATATGCTCCATGGGGAAGGAGAAAATACCGTAATACGTATTCCATATTACATATACAGAAATCGACCAATGAGAGTAGGCAAAGTTTAGATATCAACTTTTTAAGCCGTGTGAGACTCTCGAGGATAAGAATTCCTCATTTGATGCATTCAAGACTCTTCATTATTCTCAAGATTTCTATTTGATGTTCGCTAGCATATAATGTTGACTATGGTCATGAAATTGATTCGGTCTAAAAGGAGATTTCTAAAAAAAAAAAAGAGAGCTGAACTGAGATTAAGAGATATAATGGAAGAGAATGATCGATTTAGAGTTTTAAGTCACTTTATAGATTTGTATTCATAGACCGGTTAGTTATGATTATTTAGTGTTATCATAACTATTAATATAACGTATCAGGCTTAACATGTGTGTGTGTGTGTGTGTGTGTGTGTGTGTGTGTGTGAGACTGATCGATCTACTGTCGCGACCCTCTCTCGGAGGAGCTACCGGAGGGGGGACTAATGGGCCGCCCGATGTTGCCTGATCGGACGTGGGCCTCTCCCAAGGTCCATTACCCAAATCGCAACGGCTGGATATACGTGGATGACCTTCAATGCGGTCTGGTGACATATGATATGTGTACATGCCAAGGAGTCGCCACCAATCGTTTCGTGGGGGGTACGATCGGAAACCCTATCGAATAGTTAGGAACGATCTATTCGATTCTGCGGAAACCAGATAAACAGGATCGGGGACTTTGTTACGTCAACTGTCAGAGTTGACGTTCTTTCGGCACCAAAGTTGAATGATTGGTCTAATCTTAGGATTTCATACGGATGAGTGGGGACGGATCCTAATTCTAGGAGTTCATGCAGACAGGAATGGCTACCCTATCACTCATAGTCAGTAAAAGTAAATGCGCAAATCAAGGATCCAGTACGTGCGGATAAAACACATGAAAGTAGTATGGCATTCCTAATGAGGCCCTATTAGTCTAGAGAAGTATCAATCAAGGCTTTAGGAGTGATTTCGATATGATTCGCCCACAAGGGGCAATATCGTAATTTTGAGAAATTTTGGGGATAATATGCCTCAGAGGGGCAAAATCGTCATTTCAAATGGGATGTACAGTCAAAAGATGGTATAAATGGGATTGACGATCAAATCTTTCCATTTCTTATTTTTCGGGAATTTTCAGGATTTTTCTGGAATTTAAAAGTGATTTTACCTTTAGAGGGATAAAATCGTCATTTTGGACAAAGATGAGAACAGAAAATCTCAAATATTAGGGTTGGTCACCCACCTGACCCAAACCCTAATTTTAAGCCATTCTCAGGACTCGATTGGAATAAGAAATACGATTTTCCCATTGAGGGCCAAAATCGTCATTTTGAGAAAAGGGACGAGACACGAAAACCCAAGCCCAAGAATTGATCGCCTAACCGACCCTAATTCTTGCCTTGGCATTATCGACTTTATCTCACTTACACAACAGATGCAACTTGCCCCTAAAGGGTAATATCGTCAATTCTTGGAAGAACGGATAAGAAACCCCAAAAATAGGATTGACCAGTTATCCATGGTCAATCCTCAATTTTTGGGGATTTCAGGAATATCTAGGATTTTTTCACAATTTTCCTATATTTTTTGGGATTTTCCAGGGTTTTCTAGCATTTTTTTGGATTTTCTAAAAATTTTCTGATTTTTTTTTATTTTTAAAATCATTTTCTGATTTTTTTTATTATTAAAAATGATTCGAACCGGGTCAACCCGACCCACTCGGGTCGGAACTCGGCCCAAACCTAAACTCGCGTGACCTGCACACCTAAACGACGCCATTTCTTCCTTTTTTATTTTCGGATTATCCAGACTTGATCCGACGGTTCCTATTGAACCGCGTGGCTAATCCACGGCCGTCGGATCTGATTACTAAAACCTACGGGCTAGATTGAACGGAGACTCGATCAAGGCCGTCCGATTGACCAACTAAAATCTACGGCCAGGATTAGAACCTGAGACTTGATCTGGGCCGTTCCCCTTTACTACCCTAAACGACGTCACCCACTCACTAACCCATACGACGCCGTTTCGATTCAATTTGATTTTCTGATTTTAAAACATTTTCGGATATTCCTAATTACTAACCGAACGGTCATTATAAATTGGACTTGATTAACCTAGACCGTCCGATCTAAGCTGACTCACCCTAAAAAACTAACGGTCGTGCAGACTCGACACCTACGTGGACCAACTACAAGACCCCACTTGGAACTTTAACCCGCTGACTACGCCACGTCAGCTTCGTCTTCAACCTCTCGACTCCGATGGAACGAACGGCCGAGCTTCTCCGACGATGATCCGACGGTGAGATCTTAACGAAATCGCGCGAAACCAACGTTAATCGACTCGCAATCGTCTCAAGTCTAACATATCTAAGAATTAAAGAATCCCATTCACAGAGTCGCGAGCATCATGCAGAATGTAGAGTACGGCCATGGAAGTTCGATCGCTCGATTCACATCAAACCATGGCAATTCAGTCACAGGATAGCATCAATCAATGTTCAGAAGACTTGCCTCGAGCTCCGATTGAGCTCACTCGGCCCAGATTTGGCTGGGCGACTTTGAACAGTGGCCGACAATGGAGGCTAAGTTCAAAGACTCAATTCGAGGTATTCGGGCGAAATCGATGCAAAATGAAGATTCGACGATGGTCAGTAATGTCTAAGGAACGAAACGCACACGTTAAGTGCAAGAATAAACGTGAAACAGATAAGTCGCCATTGATGCATAGTGAGAAGGTCGGAACTGCGTCTCACCTTGTTCTGCAGTTTCAGGCTACGCGGTCGGCGGCGATCGCTTCCTTGAAGCTCCGGCGACCTTCCAGCAACACTCAATGGCTTCGGTTTGGCCTAAAAGTGGCCCAACCTGCGCCTCACAATTAGAGCTTGAGCTCTCGACAATGGCAGTTAGAGGGCGAGCTCTCTCTCGCTTTTTCTCTCTCTCTCTCAATTCAGTTTTTCATCCGCCAACTGAATCAACCACCTCTCTCTCGTTCTAGAAGGTCGACTGGCTTTTATACCCATTTCGAATTTTGGGGCCTAGCGGGGAACCCGTGTACCAGCTTCAATTGCACGTGAGGCCACGTGCCATTAGGTCCAATCGGCGTCGGGAATGATGGGCATTCCGTCCAACTCTGTTTGGTCCTCCGGAAAGTCTCATTTCACACAAATTTGGCATGGATTTGTGCTAAGTCTTGCTTTTGTTGACTTTTGCAGGTTCCGTATCTTGACCAGCCGATTACTCTTCGTTCTGGCGACCATTGCTCGTGATTCTAGCATCAATCAACGGGGAATGGCCTGAGGAACAAAACCCCTCCTCAAACCCTTCCAATCGTGGCCCTTTTCATCCTTAATTTTGCCATCAAAATCGACCTTGACACTGTTCATTCGCCCGAGTTCTTGAGGAGGAAGACGACTGTGTAGCGAACCGGTTCGACCGGTCTGACCAGCGGTCTGACCGGTCCAAACCGGTTTCGAATTACTATTTTTCAAATTAAACCCAAATTAATGGGAAATTTTTGCAATTGAACCTCAGAATCGAATTTAGGGCATGAATTTTATAAAAAAAAAATGTGGTTTAGCCCAAAAGTTCATATCAATTTCAACAAAAACCCCAAATTTTCATTTAATTGCAAATCGGGGAATTGTCTAATTGAAGGTTCAAATGATCAAATTGGACCAAATTACCCATGCCAATCGATTCAAAACAATGAAAACCATTGGGAAGTGTTTTCAATTTGCAACGGTGGTCCTTGAATTGAAAGTAATTTCAATTATGCCCAATTTCAAGGACTAAAATGCAATTTAGTATTCAATTTTGCCCAATTTATGCAACTAAACATTCTGTGAGGGCAATTGGGTTAAATTGTAATAAGGGACAATTAGATTGAATGTCAAGATCCTGAAAAATTCCAAAATTACAAATTAAAAGACTCAATTGACATTTTTTTAACAAATTCGATCATATGTGTTACAAAGGAACACGTAAAATTGAATCTGATTTTGGACTTTTTTGTGAGGTCAAAAAGACAAGGGATTTAAAATAAAAATATTGACTATTTTTTAATATTTTTGTGACCTCAAATGCTATTTTTCTTGATTTTTTGATTATTTTCCTAATTTCTGAAAATATTTAAAAATATGAAAAATTATTTTTTTGTCAAAAATGGTTCCTTAGGCTTGGCCAAGGCCACAAAAGTTGATTTTGTAATTTTTTGATTTTTTATGAATTTTCTAAGAAATAACTGAAAAAGAATGATCCAAAATTAGGTGTCAACAGTTGCCCCTCTTTGAGAGGAATCTCGCGAGAGGTTTCTCTCAAAGACAGGTGACACCTTAGTCTAGATCGACTCTACTAGGGAATAGAAAAATGAATCTTGACATCGAATCTTTCTTATCCCGCTGGTGAATGCTTCACCTTATCTTTGTTGATGTGAGAGAGAGAGGCGGGGTAGAGATGCTCACCTGTTACTTACCTGCCTGATGTTCGTGCGGCATGCGCGGTGTATAGCGGGTTCAAGTGGATACTTGGGGGCTCGTCTCTTGAGCACCCTAGGGCGGTTAAACTCTAGCATGTATGCAGGAACCTATGAGTGACGCACCCATTCTTTAGGGATTGTCAGAAGTTTTGATCCGTATGGTGGATCAAACCATGAATAGGACTCCTCTCTGCTAGGAACCTATGGAGGACGCACCCGTTCTGTAGGGATTATCGAACATTTTGATCCGTCATGGGGATCAGGCCGTGAATAGGACTCCTTTCTGCTAGGAACCTATGGATGACGCACCCGTTCTATAGGGATTGTCTGACATTTTGATCCATCAGGGGGATCAGGCCGTGAATAGGACTCCTTTCTGCTAGGAACCTATTGTCGCGACCCTCTTGAGGTTGTCGGGCTCTCGAGGGCTAATGGGCCGTCCTGTCTGGTCGAACGCGGGCCTCTCCCAAGGCCCATTACCCAAATCGCAACGGAGGTATGCGTGATCGACTTTCAGTGTGGTCTAGTGACATGTGCTAAGTGTGCATGCCATGGAGTCGCCACCAATCATTTTTTTAGGGTATGATTGGACCACCCAATCGAATAGTTGGGAGTTTCTATTCAATTCTGCGAGAACCAGAGAAATGATTTCGGGGACTTAGTTACACCAACCGTCAGAGTTGACGCCCTTTCGGTACCTAAGTTGACTGAATTTTCTAGCCTGAGATTCATGCGGATTAGTAAGGTATGAACCCTAAATCTAGAAATTCATGTGGATAGGAGTGATTATCCTAGCAATCACAATCAGTAATAAAATGCCCAACTCAAGGAATCTAGATATGCAAATAAATCACATGGCATTCCTAGTAAGGTCCTATTTATCAATCACAGCTCAAGAATGATTTAGCTGTCCTAGCCATTCTACACACGATCTAACCTAAAAAAAGTATTAGGAAGCATCGAAGGAGTTCGAGAGTACTCACATGGGGTTTGCCGTGCCCTGGTTTGGTCTTGGACGAGCTATCGAGCTCATGCCGACCCGATTATATTTGGGGATCCACTCGGCGTTTTACACCATGAAATCATGTGAAACAAAAACGAAAATATTCAGCAAGGGGCATTTATTGTAGATGGTGGTCGATCTAATTGGACGTCAAGACTAAAAAAGATGTAGAAATTTACAAATTAAAATACTTGAATGACATTTTTTTGCTAAATTCAACTCTATGCGTCGTGAAGAAACACATGCAATTGAACTTGAATTTTGACTATTTATGAGTTCAAAATGTAAAAGAAATTAAAATAAAAATATTGACTATTTTTCTATATTTTTACGACAGCGAACGCTATTTTTCTTCATTTTTCATGTATTTTTCTATTTTTGGAAAATATTAAAAAATATTAAAAATATGAAAAATTATTTTTTATCAAAAATGGTTCCTTTAGCTTGGTCAAGGCTACCAAAGATGATTTTTTAATTTTTTTAACTTTTTATAGATTTTTTATGAATTTTTTAAAAATAAACTATGAAAGACTGATCAAAAATCAGGTGTCAACAGCTGCCCCTCTTTGAGAGGAATTTCGTCAGAGGTTTCTCTCAAAGACAAGGTGACACCTGTGTTCCGATCAACTCGACTGGGAAAAGAAAAGAAATCATGACATCCAGTTTTCATGCCCATCAATGTGTGCTTTTCCTTAAAAAGAGATGTGCTCATTCAATTCCCTGATATGATGTAAGAAAGTTAAGGAGTAGATAGACTTCCCTGCCCCTTACCTGCCGAATGCTTGCGGCATTTGCTGTGTCTGATGGGTTCAAGTAGATTCCTAAGGACTTGTCATCGGAGTGTCCTGGGGATGTTAAGCTCTGACCTGTATGGTAGGTCAAACCATAATGGGATTCCTAACTGATAGGAACCTAAGGAAGACGCATCCCACATTTGGGAATTTGCCAAGGGTTTTGATCCGTGTGGTGGACTAAACTAGAAATGGCTTGCCTAATGTAAGGCTTATTAGGGAAAACGACTCCTCCCGCGTTCGGGATTCATCAAGGTTTTGATCCGTATGGTGGATCGGACCATTGGGTTGATCCTTCAGGCGGTCTCTACCAGTCCTTTGACCCTTCAGGCGGTTTCTACCATTCATTGACCCTTCATGCGGTTTCTACCATTGAGTTGACCCTTCAGGCGGTTTCTACCATTGGTTGACCCTGCAGGCGGTTTCTACCACACATTGCCCCTTCAGGCGGTTTCTACCATTGTTTTGACCCTTCAAGCGGTTTCTACCATTGGTTGACCCTTCAGGCGGTTTCTACCATACATTGACCCTTCAGGCGGTTTCTACCATTGTGTTGACCCTTCAGGCGGTTTCTACCGTTGATTGACCCTTCAGGCGGTTTCTACCATTGAGTTGACCCTTCAGGCGGTTTCTACCATTTATGAGATTCCAAATTGATATGAATCAAAGGATGACGTACCCGCTCTTCGGGGCTAGTCGGAGACTCGATCATTCTGTGGATCGGTCTTAGAAAAGATTTGCCTACTAAAAGGCTTCACCTAAGGATGACGCACCCAGTCTTTGGGGTGGCCAAAAGTCCTGTAAAAAGCTTAGACCTGAAAAAAATTTCCTCGCCAAGAAGATATTAGTAATCTTTTGGAAGACAATAATTATCTAACTGACAAAATTCTACGACTTAAGTTTTAGTCATGAAATGTGCATTTTGATTGTTGGAGGTTATCCAAAACATTCCTGCCATATACAGATGTGATCATAAATTCCTTGCACGGAAACTCTAGATCAAACAATTTGAAAATTTCAAAAAGAGTTTGCTCAAAACATCCATTGGAGTATTTCTCACCCAATAAGGCTCCTCACTGCTCTGTGATAATGATCTTTAATAGGGAAAGTGCTCAATTTCCTACCGACCTGTGCCTGGGTTTCAGGATCATTCGCAACGCATACATTTCGACCGATCAGGAGGTCTTTCACGGGACCGTAGTGTTAGGCTTGGATATCGGTTTCCAAAGGGGACTCACTTTTGAGTCAAGGCCGTTGAACGAAATTTTTCACTATCTGCTCCGGGTTTACAAGTCAAGAACCCTGCAAAATGAGAAAGAAATAGTCTTGCTCGTACTTCTTTGAGCTAAGTTATACATTAACCCAAGTGTCTTAGTCAGATAAGACTACTTCAGGGTTGTAACATTGGAAGGATTGGGGACCGAAAAAGGCTTATTTTTTGCTCAGAAATTGTGAAGGGTTTGACATTGGTGATCATTGCAAATTTGCCACATGTCCTTCGAAGAACATCTCCATTTCTTGAAGTGTACACTCCTCTTTTAGAGCGCACAAGGATGTTTAAAAGCGTCTCTTGTTACATTAAGAGACCGTCTGTTTGTGTGTTTGCAATTTGAGCACGACATCATTTGGAGAGTAGTCATCTTGATCTAACTCCTTTGCAGGGTCTTTTCATCGTCTCTCTAGACTTTACTGGGGATATTTTGAATAGACATCAGCCTTGCTTTTTACCAGGCACTTTGCTTTTTCTTGATGTCTAGGGATTTTTCTTTTCCCCCTTTTTTTAATCCCGTGTTTTTCTTTTCTTTTGGAGCTAGGATTTTCGGCAATCATGCTAGATATGCAACTTAAACTTTGGCACGCTTCCATTCCTAGAGTGATGTTGCCTTTGCTTTGGAATATGCAATGATCACCAATAGGTTGATGAAATGAATTTGCTGGCTCAACTTGGTTGTGCAAAGGATAACAGTGTGTAGGATAGAGAAATGAATTATTCTCGTCATCCTATGACACTTGGATTATCATATAAACAACACACAAAGATTTATGTTAGTCCGAGCAAGAAAATTTCTAACCGTTTACTTTCTGATATTGTTGGACTAACCTTCATTTGCCCCAATGTGGGGTGGTTCTTGACAGGGTTGAGAATGAAAATCGCCGTTCAATGGGGTTCTCAATGGGCATCTGTAGTGTTTGGAATGAAGAAATAAATGCCTCTGTCATCTCGATCCATGTAATCGTTGCGAATGACCCTTATATCCATAGGTTAAGGTTTCGCTATCATTTCCAATCTCCTCATCTCTCAAGTGTGTATGGGACGTGTTTGGATTAGGCTCGCTTCTCTTATGAGAAAATACCCTTTTGAACAGTTCAAACGACTCTTGTTGGAAAAATTCATTTCATTTCATCAAGATTTATCCTTCAAAGGGATTTTATGATGCACCATACATGTGTAATTCATGTTCAGACAATCTCATGTTTTAAAACATGAATGTCAATGAAGTAAGAATTCTATGTCTTTTTAGATGTGAGAATCGAATTAATTCTGAAAGTTTTTAATCTCCAATGAATTGGGAAAAGGGATACTTACCTGCCCATCGAGGATGGAGATCCTGGAGATATAAAAGGGATATGTCATTGTATATTTTAAAACTTTACAAAAATTGGAACGATACATCTTACCCTTGGTCATATGCTCCAACGAGTGTACAAGGGTCGTGAAAATCTGCACTTCACATAGTAACACAAGATTGTTGGGTGTTCTAAAGTTCTTTCGACTTCTTGGTTTTTGGAGAAAAATGAAACTTACATGTCTGCCCTGATGGCGAGCTCCTGCCAAGGATAAATATTAAGCATTATTTTGGGTTTCCAAATTCAAAACAAATTGGGACGATACTACTTTACTCTTGATTTGAATTCCATTCTGCATGCCAATGTGCGGATTGTAGAAGCCGGCCCTTAAGCTTGTGGCCATGATTTCTTCGTCTGGTTGGGCAACGAATCCACCTCGAGGATTTACGTCGGAGGAGATTCATTCATCTTTTTGGGCGTGTTTCATGCACTGTTTTGTTATTTGAATGCATGGCTTCTTGGGTGCCTCATCTCTGTTCATCACCTGAGAGAAAAATGAGAGAACATTATCCCCGCATCTGATTGAAAATCATTTAGGAACGATACGTTCTTTTTACCAAATGGGTGGCTCCGCGGCCAAATGTGTTTTACATTGAAAGGATGGATTCCATTACGCTCTGCGGATGATAAATATCGCTTCGGGGACTTGCCCCACGGATCAAACGATGAATTTGATGTCTTCGGCTTCGACATGCTTTCCAGATGTAGGAATGGTTTGCCCCCATTTTCAGTGGAGATGGGTTTTGTCGAGTAGGCAAGATCAAAAACTCATCCTAGATTTGGCTTTAGTCGAAGGTTGAAATCCCGACCTTGGATAAGCGAATCATGATTCATCTCCTTCTACTTCGGATTTGTCATTTGCATGCTTCACATTTTACAATACCAACTTCGCCGCTTGATGAAAATGAATCGATGATTTTCGAATTGCCCCAAGTTCTATAGTCATCTGCGTCGAATCTCTTTGAACTTCATCGGGTGATAGACAAACTGATAAAATGATTTTTCAATCCTGAGATCGAACTCCTGACGTTTCGTACCACTTCCAGTTCACTGACTACCAGGACACAGCACTATTGGCGTCCCTAACTGGTTCGTTTTTTGTTATAAAATTCTTGAAGCAGTTAGCGACCCCCATCGAGAATGAAACAAGCTCAATTTAGAGTTCATAACGACTAAAGGTCCCTTAGAACGATACAGAGATAACCGTCTTTGAGCTCGCTCGGGCTTTTGCTCGCATTTTCCTATGTGAAGCCTTTAAATGTTTTTCTTCGTGGCGTTCAATTGATTCGCCTCGACTCTAATCTAACAAGGGATTGTCGTACTCAAGCATGATGATGCTCGCAGGTAGTACTGATCGCTGCCCCAGATTAACTCTAGGCATTAAGGAAGATTATCTTGCATGGAAGACTTTATGACAGAAAGATTAATGATACATCCATTCACATGTGCCTAGTTCCCTTGAGGATTCTCGGTGATCAGCCAGCTACACCATGAATCAGACATATAATCGTCATTTTGGATCATAACTTCATAAGTCCATCAGTTTTAAACTGATCGATCCAGATATGGAGCTCCTCATCAAGGAAATCTTTTGATTCTTCGAGCAACTGATATTCGGGTTGACCATCATCGCTTGGCGTTGAAGGATTCATGTTTCTGTTGTGAGCGATCTGATTCTTCGAGCTAGAACCTTCGTCGTTGCTCGAGATTATAAGAGGATGATTGATCGGTTCACTATCAAAAGCACCTTCCATTTGGGAATGGGAGAAACAAAAATCCTCAAAGCATCCGCCCGCTTGATCTTCCGAAATCATATGCCCAAGCCGGGCAGATCTTTGAACACTAGGCGCAATATGTTGATCGGGGATAGGAAGAGCACTAGCGAAAAGTTGCTGCTCAAACCAAGGAGTTCGTACCTGCTGCACTTGTGGCATATACTCTTGAGGGGTGCTGAGATGATTCGAGGGAATATTCTGATTAGCGCCCAAGTAGTCGATGGTGCTGCTACCAGCTTGGTCGGTGCCTAGATTCGGCAGGGTATTTCTTACTTCAGGGGCATTGTAGTTATAGCCATGCCTAGTGTTTAGGCACAAGTTGAGTTCTTTCAGGTTCAGTGCTGTGTGGCGCTGTCTTAGCGCCCTTCTGTAGCTCTTGAGGTGACTCGCGACTCCATCTTTAGTGAGTCCTGGTATGTTCATGATCTCAAGTATGCGCGTTGGATATGCTGAGTTGATCCCTAGTTGCTGAACCGCACTAAGGAACTTGAGATGAAGCTCGGGGGACCAATTGACCCTCGTCTTCTTGCGACCCGGAACAGTGTTGACAACTTGGCTATTGCTCTCTGGCCTATTTCCAGTAGAATTTGATCGAGCCGGAAATTGTTGTGGAGGGAATTCATCAGCTTTGGATTGGTTGGTCGTGATAGTAAGCTCATCGTTAAGGAAACTCCAATCATGGTGACGCATATCACATCCTTTAGAAGGCATCGATATTGACTTCGTAGAATTGATTTGTTCATGCATATCTCCAACAAAATCCGATTGTATCGAAGATGGTTCGAGGGAGTGGGGTGGTGAATGAGCATTTTCAATCCTCATATAAGGCTTATCAAGGAACATTTCGCCGAGAGTGATAGGGCCACCGCAATTAAGGCAAGCGATAGTGCTGGGAGCTTTCTTATAGCTCATGTTCTCCGCTCGAAGCTTTTCGTTTTCCTCCTTTAGAATCGCAAGTTCTTGACGTCTGTGTTGAGCCCTCAATTTGGCTCGCTTATTTTGAAACCAAAACTTGACCCTCAAAGGTTTCATCCCTAGCTTCTGGCCCAATTCATTTCTTTGTTTCATGTTCGGGAGAGGGCATTCACTAAAGAAAGCTTCAAGCTCTTGGATTTCATTCTGAGTGTGGCACTGGCGACGTTTCCTTTTCCGGGATTGACCATCGCTGCTGCTGTTGTCGTCGCTGCTGAGATCCTGAACTTCGTTGCCGAAAGGGTTGGGTTCTGTGGTTCTGGTACCAGACGCCATCCTGGAATCTTCGAGATCTCTCAGTAGTTCATTTTCTGAGATTTTTGGATCAGTCGCCTCTAGCAACTGATGGTAACCCTCAAACATGTTGGATCGAAAAATGTTCGATCAATTTTTGCTCACTCAGGGTTCTCTACTCTCTCATGTATGCTCACTCTCTCTAAATTTTCTTTTGAGTGGTTCTGTATGCCCATGAAACGTTCTTTAAACATGGATGAAGATCATCAGGCAAGCGTTGCTCCCAAGATTTCGTATTTCCCGCTTTGTCGTCTTCTTTCTTCTTTTCAACGTGGAGGGACACCAAATCGATTTCCTTTTCTCGATATCCATGTCTGTCTCCCACTTATTTTCAAAAAGGTGGAACTACGCTCGCCTCCTGCTCAGTTTTTTAATATGATGGGACCGCCAAATCCTTTCGCAACTTTTTTCGATAGTTGCGCTTAACTCCCGCTCAATTTTAATATGGTGACACCGACATATCTTTTTACAACTTTTTTAGGTTTATCAAGCCTGAAATCGCGGACTGGGACAGATCTGATGGTTCACCGAAAGAGCCACCACTGCTTTACCCAATTAACTTGGCTCCACGAGCATTATTGCTGTGCATTTCTTCATTCTCGAGTTGCTATAAAATGAGGAGTTAATGCAGAGAAGATTAACACTCTTACATAATTGCCTTTTCTTATTTTAATCACTCTACCACACTCATCTTCTTCTCCCTCACTCCAACGAAAATGACCTCCTCTCCTATTCGTGCTTTCTCGGCCGAAATTTTGGCCCAGTGGGAAAAACTCTATAACCTCCTCGGTCGAGGCTATGCTCATATAGCCGATCACCCAGAAACTGAAGATGAAATCCGCATTTTGCTCGTGGAAATAGACACCACCTCCATCGAGGGCACAAATTTAGAGAGGGAATATAGAATCTTCCCAACCCTCTTTATAAACTTTTTAGAGACTTACCGTGTCGCTCATCGAAAAGCTACCGTGGCTCACGTTTTGCGAGCTCGCTATGAGGATCGGTCCAACTGCTTGGTGTTGGCCAACCTTGTGGCCGATAGTCACAGAAAGGCTGTTGAGTTCGCCAACAAGCGAGTCTCGATGTTGCTTCGCGAGAGGGGAAATTTGGTGGAGCGCTTGGCCTTATCCCTGACCACCTATGAGCACGACCGTCGTAATGTCGTGTTGAAGTTTCAATGTGAGTGGCAGGAAGAAAGGCTTGACAGCATTACCGCGGATATAGCCCATGGGAGAGGACTAGTTCGGGACCTGGAAATAGCCGCCGAAGATCACGGGACCAAGGTTGCCGAGCTTAAAGGGGAATGTAAACGCCTTCTTCTTAAGCTTGCAGATCTCGAGTCTCGAGGTGGTGAGTATAAGCAAAGCATCAATAATATGGAGGGCCAACTTGGTTCCTTTGTGATGCTAATTAGGGCTCATTGCGGTTTTATGTTTCCACCCCGATGATTTGTATGATCTGCTTTTAAGGTCCCTCGATTGAGCGAAATGAATGAAAGCTCTAATGTGTGTGTCTCAACTTCTGTATGGCTGACTTTCTCGAACACCTGACCACTCTCAACCTAGGCAAGCTGCGCTTTGACATTGATGATTCGAGCGTGTACATCTTGATTTTTTAATCTTGCTTATGATCGGATAAAGGAACCTCCCACCGCGATTATCCACAAAAAGACTTCTCTTCTCTACTTGTTTTTAACCTGTTTCAAATGAAAAGACAAAATCAGAAGAAAGAATTTAAAAAATAAAGCATAAATCCTTTCAATTTTATGCTTACTTGTGATTAATAGGGATAAGAGCTTTTACAAGGGTTTTGGCCTTGTGCAAAAGCTTTTATCAATATTCCTCAAAGGAAAGCATATCATTGAAAGGAATGTAATTCACGATAATCGCCTTTGATCAATTCCAAGAAAATCAATGGAATGTTCAAAAGTACACAATTACGATGTGTTTTAAATTCAATTGAAGATACGGTATCCAAATTAAAGCCGTTTGCTAAGAACGAGAGTAATTTGGATATCTATCTTTTCATTAAATTTGAAAAACACGAATACTCTTGATCAATTATTGTGGATTACCAATGATGCAAAACATGCATGAACCAATTCAAGTTTATAGTTCCTTCTGGCGAAATTGGGATTGTATTGCCCTATACGGCCAAAAGGTTGTATAAGACTTCCAATTTCAATTTCATCCAAAGGAATTATAAAATTGATTTTGGAGTATTCGAGTGATTAGAAGAAATGCCACTATCACATTCCAATGACAAGTCAATAGAAATACAACAAATTTCAATCTGAATGTATATAAACACAAATAGATCCCTAATACAATCAATCTAAGGGATCAGATAGAGAGGATCTCAGCAAAATAAATCCTATACAAGAAGGCTAGAAATGAAAATTAAAACAAAGGAATGTGATCTTAATACTTAGAGATGCCCCAGTTTCTATCTTTGAGACGTGACTTCAGGATCACCTATTCCAAATCGTCATCTTCATTAAATGATACCTCAATGATGTCCATAGCAGGCTCTTCTTGTCCACTTGGCGCTCGTAATGGGATGACACCATCTTCATCTTCCATCAAGAACATTGGGAGGAAAACACACCTATCTATCCTCAAAATGGCATTTAATCCAATCACCGGAATTATGCAATGAATATAATGATTAAGAGCTGTAACAAGTTCGAGGGATAGAAAAGTCTTACCAACCAAACTTAAGAGAAAATCAAGCTTCTCTGTATTTTTAGCAGTGTTAGGTATACTAACCTTCCATAGACAAACGCATGAGACAAGTGAGGGAAAACTCCTAAAAATCAAAAGATAGGGCTTGGTACCTAAAGCCAAGGTTCTCACCTCGAATTCTGGGAAGAGCCGATTCCATTGCACAACTATCGTTGCATTGGGACTCAATCCATAGTTCAAAGTGAGCGGAATTGAAAAGTGGATTACCCCATGTTTTTCCTCACGGAGATTCCATTTTCAATTCCTTCTATTGTGTTCCTAAAGAGGGCGCCCGGGGTTTTAGGCGCAATTGTGTGTATTCATTGTGTCGTGCTAAAGCAATAGACATGCATTTTATTTAACAATCACCGCTTCAATATAAACATCCACACAATCATACATCCAAAACTCCTGCCTGCATAAAACAAAGTTAACAAGCACTTCACCCCTTATTTCTCCCGTCTACAAAAACATCTAACACATTCGTTAGCATATACACCTCACTTTCGAGAGCATCTGCATAAAATTAGGTTAGAAGAATCAATCAACTTTTTATTCGGCTCAAGTCCACTAAATGGTTAAGAACCAGTCCCCAGCGGAGTCGCCAGTCTGTCGCGACCCTCTTGAGGTTGTCGGGCTCTCGAGGGCTAATGGGCCGTCCTGTCTGGTCGAACGCGGGCCTCTCCCAAGGCCCATTACCCAAATCGCAACGGAGGTATGCGTGATCGACTTTCAGTGTGGTCTAGTGACATGTGCTAAGTGTGCATGCCATGGAGTCGCCACCAATCATTTTTTTAGGGTATGATTGGACCACCCAATCGAATAGTTGGGAGTTTCTATTCAATTCTGCGAGAACCAGAGAAATGATTTCGGGGACTTAGTTACACCAACCGTCAGAGTTGACGCCCTTTCGGTACCTAAGTTGACTGAATTTTCTAGCCTGAGATTCATGCGGATGAGTAAGGTATGAACCCTAAATCTAGAAATTCATGTGGATAGGAGTGATTATCCTAGCAATCACAATCAGTAATAAAATGCCCAACTCAAGGAATCTAGATATGCAAATAAATCACATGGCATTCCTAGTAAGGTCCTATTTATCAATCACAGCTCAAGAATGATTTAGCTGTCCTAGCCATTCTACACACGATCTAACCTAAAAAAAGTATTAGGAAGCATCGAAGGAGTTCGAGAGTACTCACATGGGGTTTGCCGTGCCCTGGTTTGGTCTTGGACGAGCTATCGAGCTCATGCCGACCCGATTATATTTGGGGATCCACTCGGCGTTTTACACCATGAAATCATGTGAAACAAAAACGAAAATATTCAGCAAGGGGCATTTATTGTAGATGGTGGTCGATCTAATTGGACGTCAAGACTAAAAAAGATGTAGAAATTTACAAATTAAAATACTTGAATGACATTTTTTTGCTAAATTCAACTCTATGCGTCGTGAAGAAACACATGCAATTGAACTTGAATTTTGACTATTTATGAGTTCAAAATGTAAAAGAAATTAAAATAAAAATATTGACTATTTTTCTATATTTTTACGACAGCGAACGCTATTTTTCTTCATTTTTCATGTATTTTTCTATTTTTGGAAAATATTAAAAAATATTAAAAATATGAAAAATTATTTTTTATCAAAAATGGTTCCTTTAGCTTGGTCAAGGCTACCAAAGATGATTTTTTAATTTTTTTAACTTTTTATAGATTTTTTATGAATTTTTTAAAAATAAACTATGAAAGACTGATCAAAAATCAGGTGTCAACACCTATGGATGACGCACTCGTTCTGTAGGGATTGTCAAACATTTTGATCCGTCAGGGGGATCAGGCCGTGAATAGAGCTCCTTTCTGCTAGGAACCTCTGGAGGACGCACCCGTTCTGTAGGGATTGTCGAACACTAAGCTGATTATGTATTCTGAGGAATCAACTATGGTTTATACAAGTGAGGCGTACCTAATTCTCAGGTTTACCAAATGAGCTATTCTGGGTTTGTGAAACGAACGTATAGGCTCAACTGGGCTGTGCAAAGAGTAAAAGTGTATAGGATAGAGAAACGAATACTTTTCGTCATCCTAAAGCATTTGAATTATCATTAAGTTAAAATGACAAGCAACACACGAAGATTGATGCAAGTCTGAGCAAGAGAATTTCTGACCATTTACCTCCTGATACTGTTGGACTTACTTCCAGTTGGCCGCAATGTGGGGTGGTTCTTGACAAGGGTAAAGAATACGACCGTCGTTCAAAGGGTTATCAATGGCCACCTGTAGTGTTTAGGATAGAGAAATGAATGCCTTCGTCATCTCAATCTATGTAATCGACGCGAAGGGCCCTTATATCCTCGGATCTAGGCTTTCATATTCTCACACTTCTCTCATCTTTCGAGTGTATGTAGGACGTGTTTGGGTTAGGTTTGCCTTCTATCTGGAGGAACATCCCTGTTAGACAGTCTAAGCAAGCTATATTTTTGGAAAAATCACTTTGTTTTTCTCCAGGCATTTACTCCACCGGAGATTTCAAAGATGCATCATGCATGCTTGGACAACCTCCGGTTCTGACAGGTGTGCAGCAAATGCCAGGGATTCATCTTTTATTTTCAAAAATAATGTTTATTCCTAAGTTCGGGCATGTGAATGTTCATTCTCTTTCTCCTTTCATCTTACAGAAAGTGAGAGAGATTTTACTGCGTTTGTCTTCCGTCTTCATCAGGCATTCTTGCATGTAGGATAGAATAGACATTCTTGTGAGTGAAATGTGGCTTAACCCTTGATGGAACAGATATATATCACCTGGCACTTGATGTTGAAGACCCTTCCGTCCAGGGTTCCATTTGGATGAATCCAATTTTGAATCCGCTTCTTGGCATCCTGCAAAACTGAACACATGCTAGTGTATGCATTGATGCATGATATGCTTATGCAATGACCGTTATGGCGGTTCAGATCATTTCGAGACAAGCCACATATTCAACATCTGATTTCATTTAAAGGATAATACTTCTTCACAGCATCAGAATTTACAAGAATCAACGCTCCTCCTGTGAGAATTTTCTTGACAATATAGGGGCCTTCGTAATTCGGGGTAAACTTGCCTCCCGGATGGATAGCATTTGGTAGAGTCTTCTTTACCACCAGGTCGTTCACCTCAAAATTTCTGGCTCTAACCTTTCGATTGAATGACTTGGCCACCCTTTTCTGGTAGCTTTGACCATGACAGATCGCTCTGAGATGCTTCTCGTCTATCAAATTCAGCTGTTCATATCTGTATTTGGAGTATTCTGTTTCAGAAAGTTTATCCTCTGATAAGATTCTTAAAGAGGGAACCTTAACTTCCACGGGCAGGACTGCTTCCATCCCGTATACCAGAGCGTAAGGAGCTGCCCTTGTAGAAGTTCTGATCAAAGTTCGATAGGCCATCAAGGCAAAGAGTAGCCTTTCATGCTAATCCCTATAATTCTCTATAGTCTTAGCCAAGATCTTTTTGATGTTTTTGTTAGCCGCTTCCACTGCCCCATTCATCTGCGAGCGGTAAGGCGAGGAGTTAAGATGTCGAATACCAAAGCGATCCAGTAGATCATCGACAATCTTGTTGTTCAGGTTGGACCCATTATCTGTACTAATCGCTTGAGAGGTACCATATCGAGAGATTATGTCTCTATTAATAAACTTTGCCACACTTCTTGCGGTGACATTCTTGTAAGAATTGGTATCTATCCACTTTGTGAAGTAATCGATCGCCACCAGGATGAAGCGGTGACCATTTGAAGCCGTCGGATTGATGGGTCCTATCATATCTATCCCCCACATAGAAAAATGCCAGGCTTCGGAAATTTGATGCAGTTCGTTCGGGGGCGTGTTAATCTTATCGCCGTACACTTGACACTGGTGGCATGACCGGACATGCTGGCAGTAGTCTAATTCGATGGTCATCCAATAATATCCGAGCCGCATGATTTCTTGGCGAGGAGGTGGCCGTTCATATGGGGCCCACATATACCTTCATGAATCTCCTTCATGAGAACATTTGCTTCTTTAGCATCACGCACCTTAACAGAGTGGAGTCAAATGACCTTTTGTACGGAACTTATCCACTGAGGAAGAACTTGCTGGCCATCCTGATTATGTATCTCCGATCTCCTACTTGGCACCCTTTAGGAAACTCCCCTTTTAAGAGATAATTCTTGTTGTCATAATACCACGGCTCTCCGTCAGATACTTCTATCATCATACAATAGGCCGATTTTTTCACTATGCCGATCCTTAATGGTTTTATTTCTAACCCACCAGTTACTTGTAACATTGAAGCCAGTGTGGCCAGTGCATCTACAAATTGATTATGAGATCTTGGTAAGTATTCAAATGACACCTCTTCAAACTTAAGTGTCAACTCTTCAAGGTATTCATGATAAAGGATGAGGTTCAACCTCAACTTGTATTTGCGTAGTCGCTCAAATAGTTTTCTTAATACCTGAAGGTGATCATGTCCCTTCTTGGACTTGGCGATCATGTCATCAACATATACTTCGATTTCTTTGTG
This sequence comes from Rhodomyrtus psidioides, assembly GCA_021437785.1. NCBI lineage: Eukaryota > Viridiplantae > Streptophyta > Magnoliopsida > Myrtales > Myrtaceae > Rhodomyrtus > Rhodomyrtus psidioides. The sequence continues at coordinate 9,877,595 of JAILYB010000003.1, read as the reverse complement.
GATCATGTCGTGGAATAATGTGACCATAGCCTTCTGATAGGTGGCCCCAACGTTCTTCAATCCGAAGGGCATAACCTTATAGCAAAAGTTTCCCTAGGGGGTGGTAAATGCAGTCTTCCATTTGTCCTCCTTCTTCATGATGATCTGGTTATATCCGGAGAATCCATCCATGAATGAGAATAGTTCGTACCATGCGGTACTATCAACCAGTACGTCAATGTGAGGTGGTGGGAAATCATCTTTCAGACTTGCTCTATTCAAATCTCGATAATCTACACAAATCCGAACTTTGCCGTCCTTCTTCATGATGGGGACTATGTTTGCAATCCAGTCCGAGTATGGGATAGCTTCAATAAAGCCCACCTTGAGAAGCTTCATAACCTCTTCTTTAATTCTGTCTTCTAACTCGGCTTTCCTCCATCTACTGCCTTGCTTGACAAGTTTAACACCAGGATCTATGGGTAATGCATGTTCCACAATTTCAGGATCCAAACCCGGCATGTCAGCATAAGACCATGCGAAGACATCCTGATACTCCCTTAGTAATTCCGTAAACCTGAGCCTTTCATCTCGAGATAAATGGCCACCGATCTTGATTTCCTTGATATTCATAGTGTCGCCCAAGTTAATGACAACCGGTTCTTCTGAAGTAGGAGGCATTGACTCCTCGAAGGCACTCAATTCTCTGCGGATAGACGCATAACCTTCGTCCTCATTCTCTTCTTCAATATTGTAGGAGCAGCCAACATGATGATCCGAATCGCACAACAACCTAGTATGTATGTTTGAGATGATATGCCTGAAATGTCATGAGCACGGTTAGTCTATACTTCATATAGAAATGTCATGCTTGGGTGTGGAAAATCTTTTCAAAAGAGATTTCAAAATAAATGCAGGTATAAACGGGACTAGTCTTCATATCATAGGACATTCTTATCCCTCAGAAATCCTTTAGAAATTAGGAATCATATGGAAAATCAGGCCTCAAGCTTCTGCGTGGAAGACTAATATCACCATTGGGCTGATTTGTGGTTCCATATGTCCTTAACAAAACTTGTGTGATTTTATTGAATGCAAAATGGGCCGCATTACAAGCTATGCTCTTTGGACCAACGGCCTGAGATCCAAAGGCGTTTTCCTACATTTATTTCAAACAGTGGAAATTGAAAGTGCGACGAAATGCATGAAATTTGAATGCAGTATCTAGAGTAGGGAGGATATTTCTTTACTCAGAAGAAGTGGCTTCATCACCCAGCCACTCTATGATGACATTCACGAAGTTATCTCCCAAGAAAGAGTCCGCCAGATCTGGTTCTGCTGTTGGAGTTATGTCTTCTTCTGACAACCACCTAAAGTTCTTGCTGAAGTATTCGCTCAATGGGCTGTCAAACATCTTAGATTTGCCTTTCCAAGCTGGAGAACCAATGAATGAGCCTTTCTGGTCTTTCTGGCTTCCATGGCGTCCCCGGCTCTTGCCTCGGCCTGTCGTCTTAGGGGCAGACTCGCCCATGTGGCTTTTCTGATATCCCAAGCCCACCCTATGTTGGTTAGATTTCAACTGTAGAGGGGTATTTATTCCTTGGCCATGTTTACCCAAACCTTCTCTAGGGCTATATCCATATGCGAGTAGCATCTTTGCTGATAAAAGGTTGGCTTCAAAAACATATGGAGTCTTTAATCTTTCCCCCACGGGAGTGTGTACTGCTGCCACCAACTCCAGGGAATGATAGCTTGCTTCCACCATAATTTTGGGTTCGATGTAGGGAATGGCGCTGCTTTGATATGTTTGGAGATCAACTTCTCCATACACGGTAATCATCTTCCCGTCTACTACAAATCGTATTTTCTGATGTAGGCTTGAAGGCACGGCTCCTACTACGTGAATCCAAGGTCTTCCCAACAGGAATCCGAATGCACTAGGCAAATCCATCACTTGGAAGTTTATAGAGAATTTTGTTGGGCCGATGAGTACGTCTAGCTCAACTCACCTACCACAATCTTCTTCATCCCATCGAAAGCTCTCACTGCTATTTTGGAGGTTTTAATCATCTTTTCTTTGATGTCTAAACTCCTCAAGGTAGCTAAAGGACATATGTTGAAAGCGGATTCGTTGTCAATTAGCACGTGTGCTATTCTTTTTTCATTGCACTGTGCAGTAATGTATATGGTCTTGTTGTGTCCTCTCCCTTCCATGGGGAAGTCTTCATCTGAGAAGCTCAATTGATCTTTCAGGAGGATAGCCCCTACAAAGTCCCCTAATTGTACATCATTAATTGTTTCATGGACATGTACCTCATTCAGTATCTTCAACAGTGCATTCTTATGCTTCTCTGAATTAATGAACAAATCCAGTAGAGGTATTTGGGCCGGTATCATCCTTAACTGCTCAATCACTTCAAACTCGCTGGTTTTAATAATGAACATGAGTTTTTCTGTATCCTCCTTCGAGACTTCCTTCTTTTCGGACTCGCCTTCCCTAGGGGGTAGAATCGTCCAGATCTCATTACTGCATCTACTTCCCTCGTCCCATAGTCCCAGTGAACTGCCTTAGGATTGTACTCTTCTACCAGATGGACTTTTATGGTTATCGTCGTCGAGCAAGCTGCCTCTGGTTCGGCTGTATCGTCCGCTTCCTCTATTGGTAGCCAAATCACAACAGGATTGATCAGACAATCTTCTACCTCACTCAAGCTGTCAAGCTCTTCGGTTTGATCACCACAATCGTAGTGGCTTCAATCATCGACACAGTGTCGTCAAAGTTCTTTGAGAAAATTTAGTTTTCCAGTTGACGATGCCAGTCGTCGTTTCTTAGCTTTGCTGATGTCGCAAATTTTGGGTACCCTCTCATTCCCTTGAATAGTTCAACTGAGTCTTGCCGCTGATCTTTCGATCTCTCTATTTCGACATACTGCTTTGTATTAAGCTTGGAATCTATCATCTGGTCAATTGACGATTCAAAACCTTTCGTAAAAGGCCTTTCTGCCTCCTCCGGGATTTCTGGTCGAACGGGGTCATCCATACCTCCCCATCCGTCTGGTATGATGTCCTCCATTCTCTGATAGAAACTAGGAGGAGCAGAATATTTCACTTTAAAGTTATATCCTCCAGAATCTTCACCCAAGTTGTCTATGATTTCTCATATTTCGAGTGCGTCAGCCATGAATCTGCGATCTGCTAAGCTTCGCCTCTTAGCTTCCTGTTCGTCCTCATCGAGTTCTTCTCCTTGTTGGACGATCGGCCTGAGATCATCTACCAGACTCTCGTGCGGGATACTCCACGCGCCTCCCTGCTCAGTTTTAATCATAAAGTGGCTTCCTTCCAAGCTTAGAGAGGCATCGACTCCCTCGAATCTTTCATCGGTATCGTTTGATATTATCCCCAAGCTCATCATCTTAGCAATACATAATTTCTTCATGTCAGTAGAGACCTCCCCTTCTTTTGGGTATAGTGAAGCGATCGCCAGAATGTTGGTTAGTTTAGGTATGTCCACCTTCAGCTTAAGGCGGTTCTCCTCATCGTCGGTGAATATTGCCCATACTGCTTGGTGGTCAGGGAGCGAATTTTCTTGTACATTCGGAGCAATGTTATCAAACTTCAGAATCCGATTGTCAATCAAAGCTTGTACCTTCAGCTTAAGGATATAGCAATTATCGACGTTGTGTCCCCTTTCGCCCACGTGATAGACACAGGTCTGGCTTTCATCAAAGCCAGGATATTTAACAGGATTTGCCCTAGGTGGTTCCTTCGCCACCAAGCGTTGTTCTAGCAGCATTGGGAGCAACTTGGATAAAAGCCTCGGGAGCTAAGAGAACTGCTTTTGGGGTTGCCTCCTTCTAGGCTCTTGCCCTTTTGGTGCTGACCACGATGATCCTCCCTTGGTCTGATTAGAACTGTTAAATATCTTGGGCTTATGGGGGTCTGGTATGAAAGTTATGTCGAGCCCAGCCTCTCTTTCCTTTTCAGGAGATACTGTTATCTAGTAGAAGTTTCATGCTGCCTCCTTTCTCTTAAGGCTCATTCGAGTCTTTCTGCCACCTTTATCAAATGTGTAAAGGTTTGACATCCAGAGGTGTTTAATCTATCGAAGTATTCGTAAGGGAGCGCTTTTAAGAACAGGTCAACCAGCTCCTCTTCTGGGATTGACGGTTTTACTTGGGTTGCCAAAGCTCGCCACCTCTGGGCGTATGTCCTGATCAATTCACCCCGTACTTTTGAGGTTCGTAGGAGATCTTCTCTCGTCGGGGATGTAGCCGTATTGAACTTATACTGTCTGAGGAAGTCCTCTGCAAGATCTTCCCACCCATCATAGTCATCTAGGTCTAATTCGATGAACCAAACCAGAGCGGCGCTAGTCAGACTCTCCTGGAACGTGTTCATCAGCAATGGAACATAGTCTGAATACTGCGCCATCTTGCGCAGGTAATATTTGAGGTGAACACGGGGACAGCCTGTCCCATTATACGTCCTCACGAAATCTGGTTCCTTGTAGTCAAGAGGGGTCTCCACTTTGGCGAAGGGAGATATCATGTCGAAACGGGCCAACTCATAACCTTGGTTGCTCAAGTATTCTTCAATCTTGGCTATTCTCTTAGCCTCCGCTTCAGTTTTCACGGTCTGCTTCCCTTTTTTATCTTTCTCAAGGTTGATGACAACATGGGGTGTTTTTTGTTGTGTTTGGACGTTCGGCATACGGACATCCTCCTTTATGCGTTTGGCATCTTTTGTTGTTTCTTTATCAGTCATATCGGGCGTAAATGATGGACTCGAGTTGTTCTGATTAGGAGCCATTGACTGTCTGGCGTGGGAGGCTTCCAGCATTGCCTTAATATCAGCCATCATAGTCGCCATAGCAGTAATCTGAGTCTCTAACATGCCTACTCGCGGGGTCAACTCCTGTTGTTCCATTCTCGTATTAAGCAGAGTGCAAAAACGATGTGTTGGTAATTTCGTGGTGAGAGTGTACCTGTTTAGAAGGAACTTCAGTGCTTATTTCTTCAGTATTGGCAAAAGGAAGTACTTGGCTTTTCTAATTGCATGTTTTTTATTGGTGAATGAGAAAAAGGACTACCTTGTAAGCCTTAGTCTCATGTAAGCAGTTCTTTCAATCATTTTCCAAAAAGAATTCATGAAATTAAAAGAAACGTAATCTTTGACGATAGTTTTTATGCATTTGTAAAATATGGCCACACTCCTGCATATGCTTCCAAAATAATATTCAGTACAATTGAGTATGCATGAAAAGGCATCATAGTGTTCGCTTATTTTACACTTGACAGGATAGTCTATTCAAGTCTAGGACGCTTGAGGTCTAAGGTACCCTCATCATCCCAACATGGATCCATCTCTTCAGTCTGGGACTCTTCATCTTCTGAATACGGCGGCAATCCCATATCTTCGGGTATGTATGGCTCTACTCTAGGCATGTACGGTACGATGTATTCGGGTACATAGGGCTCGACGAGGTTGCGTCTGACTGCCTCAAAGTGTTGAATGTATTTTGTGGTAGCCCTATGAACATTCTCTTTGCGAGTCATGTTTTTTGGCCATCTTATATCTTCAGCTTGAGAGTTTTTCAAAGAGTGTATAATAAATTCCATCTTAGCTTCAATCTGCTTCTTCTCTTCCTTTGTAGGGGTCTCTTTTGGTATATCAAATGAGAAGATAGGGGGCCGTGGTGGAGAAGGAATTTCCTGTAATGCCCCAAATTGTCGGATAACCCTCTTCGGATAATATGCAGTGGCGCCTATGAATGCTAGCAAAGGGACTGGGTCTTCGCCATTACATGCGAGCCTGACTTTGCCCAGTGTTGGCAATCTAAGCCGCCATCGGAGCTGTTCCAGTTTCAGAGTTTCAAGGAAGTTCTTCCATTCTACGAAGCTGAACTTAGGAATACGTGTATGGGTTTTGACAAAGGTTTTAAGAGGATGGGCATCGGAGCTAATCTCAATGAAACCCATGTGAATATGGAATTGTCTGATATGAGATGTGAACAATAGGTATATAAGTCCACTAGAAGCTCTAAAGATTCCCTTCTTGTTTTTCTTGAAGCGATTTAGGGAAATGAAGGTCTCAGCAAGGATAATGTTAGAGTAATCTCACCCACAACAAACTTGTCTGACTACTACAGCCATAAGAGGGTCGAAGGTGACAAACAAAATCGGGAATAGCACAAAGCTAAAGAAGACCGAGATAAAGGCTCTACCAGATTTAGTCCCTTTAACGGCATGGAAGTTGGGGAATCGATCTAGGAGGAAGGATAGTGAAATCCGTCCAGAATTACTTTTGGCGTCTGCTTTGACTTCGTTAAGGCTTGTGTCAAGGAATTTCGCTAGTTGACTCAAAGGCTCGAATCCTATGGGAGGTTGAACTAGTAAGTGAGTAAACTCCACTCCGATGGCGGCGCTGTACTCTTCAAGAGTAGGGGTAATTTCCAGCCCTCCCATGCAGAAGGTGGTGGTGGTAGGATCCCAATAAAGCGCCATGGCTTGAATAAAGGCATGTGGACACTCAATCTTCAGCAGGTCCACTAGATACCCCAGTCGTGATTTGGCGTATTTCAGGCTGGTTTCGCCCATGCTATCCCACCATGATAGGAGCTCGGTCCGAGGAACTTTAAACACTTGAATATCATTCTTTCTCATCAAGTTTAAACTATGCAAATGATTTTGAAAAGTCAATCGTCAAAAATTACTTTAAACATGTGACTATGCAAATGCCATGAAACATGCATGGGCTAACTTAATTGCATAGTTCAATTGGAGAAATGAAAATTAGAACCTTTTTCAAGCACTGAAGGCCTGACTTAAAGTCTAATTTGAATTTCAGGGAAGTGAATTATGCAATTTAATTAAGTTCACTCTAGTGACTAAGGGAACTAACAACGTCACATTCCATTGGCCAATACATCAAATGGGAAAAGAGCGGAATGAATCCCTTATTACAATCAGGACGTCTAACGAAAGAAAGGTAAAGAGAGACTCTTCAAACAAGAAAGCCATAAAAGGCCGATGGAATGTGAGGATCTAAACTACCCTTTCCCAAAAGTTTATTCTTCTTTACAATAATAGTCAGTAAGGAACCCTCCTCTAGTTGAGTGTAAGGAGTCTCCTTCGGTAAATTGATCGAGGCATCTCAACTCCTCTGGCCATTCTCTGGTCCATAATATAATGACTTCTGGAGTCTTCTCACGTCTCAGCTTTTTAAGTACAATGTGTTTCGACCTTGTCTTGATTGTAGGGCGTCTCCTTTTTCCCCCAAGGGTGATCATGGGTATATCTTCCTTAGCTTGCCGTTCAGCTTTTCGACGAGCATACGCGTCCCGAGCTAAGCGGTTGCGATGTTGTCTCTTCATCTCCAAATAGTCCTTGAACATCTCGTCTGCTTGTCGCTTAAACCTGAGGTTTTCGACATAGTAGCGGGTTTGGCAATCTTCGGCGTATCCCAACTTGCATCTAGTTAGTTCTCGGCCATGCATAAATCTGGTAAAGTGCAACCTTGTGTTCGGTCCAGGACGAGTGACTTTCCTTAGGCACTCGAAGGTCACCAACTCTGTTGAACTTTTAGGAAACAGCGACATCCTACCCCCTTATCATCATTATTTCAATTAGTCACTTGAGTGATTTTCATGATGCATGCAAATGCATGTGAATATCTGTAATGCATGAGTCATACTATGGAACAGGGAATAGTAATGTACATTGAAAGTAAATTCCTTACCAACCAAACTTGGGGAATGTGAAATATTCCCTTGTAACAATGGGCAGTTTTAGGTATACCAACCATCCACAGAGCGCATGAGATAAGTAGGTATACTCTAAAAATTAGAAATTGGGTGAAGAACCTATGGCTCAGGCTCCCACGATCCAAATGAGGTAGATTCCTCCCCAAGGGTACCCACCCAAGAGGGCTAGATATCGCAAATTTGGATTGTGAGCGGGAATGAATACGAAAGTCTCAAGTGCTATCAAACATGAGATTCTTTCGCATCATTTCCCTATCTAAGGTAACCTAGAGGTGGTTTGCAGTCGGGGTTTGACCGCCAGTGTGTGCGATGTGTCATGATCATCACAATGCAAGGTCATGCACAGCAGTTCGTATCAAACACCGCTTTAATATATGCTAAAAATAAACATACAATCCCAACTCCAACCTGCATGAAAGATGTCAACAATCACTTCACCCCTTATTTCTCCAATCTGCAAAAACATCTAACACGATGGTTAGCGTACGTACCTCACCTTCAAGAGCATCTGTAGAAAATAATGTCAGATAAACCAACCAACTTTTTAATCGGCTCAAGTCCTCTAGAATTCTCAACCAGAGATTCTGGTTTAGAATGGTCCCCAGTGGAGTCGCCAGTTTGTCACGACCCTCTCTAGGAGGAGCTACCGGAGGGGGGCTAATGGGCCGCCCGATGTTGCCTGATCGGACGCGGGCCTCTCCCAAGGTCCATTGCCCAAATCGCAACGGCTGGATATACGTGGTCGACCTTCAGTGCGGTCTGGTGTCATGTGATATGTGTACATGTCAAGGAGTCGCTACCAATCGTTTCGTGGAAGGTACGATCGGAAACCCTATCGAATAGTTGGGAGTGATCTATTCGATTCTGCGGAAACCAGAGAAACGGGATTGGGGACTTTGTTACGTCAACTGTCAGAGTTGACGCCCTTTCGGCACCTAAGTTGAATGATTGGTCTGATCCTAGGATTTCATATAGATGAGTGGGGACGGATCCTAATTCTAGGAGTTCATGCACACAGGAATGGCTACCCTATCACTCACAGTCAGTAAAAGTAAATGCGCAAATCAATGATCCAGTACGTGCGGATAAAACACATGAAAGCAGCATGGCATCCCTAATGATGCCCTATTAGCCTAGAGAAGTATCAATCAAGGCTTTAGAAGTGATTTCGATATGATTCGCCCATGAGGGGCAGCATCGTAATTTTGAGAAACTTTGGGGACAATTTGCCTCAGAAGGGCAAAATCGTCATTTCAGATGGGATGTACATTCAAAAGATGGTAGAAATGGGATTGGCGATCAAATCTTTCCATTTCTTATTTTTCGGGAACTTTCAGGATTTTTCTGGAATTTAAAAGTGATTTTACCTTTAGTGGGGTAAAATCGTCATTTTGGACAAAGATGAGAACTGAAAATCTCAAATATTAGGGTTGGTCACCCACCTAACCCAAACCCTAATTTTAAGCCATTCTCAGGACTCGATTGGAATAAGCAAGAGGATTTTCCCATTGAGGGGCAAAATCGTCATTTTGGGAAAATGGACGAGACTCGAAAATCCAAGCCCAAGAATTGGTCACCTAACAAACCCTAATTCTTGCCTTAGCATTATCGACTTTATCTCACTTACACAACAGAGGCGACTTGCCCCTAAATGGTAATATCGTCAATTATTGAAAGAACGGATAAGAAACCCCAAAAATAGGGTTGACCAGTTTTCCGTGGTCAATCCTCAATTTTTGGGGATTTCTGGAATATCTAGGATTTTTTCACAATTTTTCTATATTTTTTTGGGATTTTCTAGGGCTTTCTAGTATTTTTTTGGATTTTCTAAAAATTTTCTTATTTTTTTATTTTTAAAATCATTTTCTGATTTTTTTTATCATTAAAAATGATTCGGACTGGGTCAACCCGACCCACTTGGGTCGGAACCCGGCCCAGACCCGAACCCGCGTGACCCGCACACCTAAACGACGCTGTTTCTTCCTTTTTTATTTTCGGATTATCCAGACTTGATCCAACGGTTCCTATTGTACCGCGTGGCTAATCCACGGCCGTCGGATCTGATTACTAAAACCTACGGTCTAGATTGAACGGAGACTCGATCAGGGCCGTCTGATTGACCTACTAAAATTTACAGCCAGGATTAGAACCTGAGACTTGTTCTGGGCCGTTCACCCTTACTATCCTAAACGACGTCGCCCACTCACTAACCCATACGACACCGTTTCGATTCAATTTGATTTTCTGATTTTAAAACATTTTCGGATATTTCTAATTACTAATCGAACGATCATTATAAATTGGACTTGATTAACCTAGACCGTCCGATCTAAGCTGACTCACCCTAACAAACTAACGGTCGTGCTGACTCGACACCTACGTGGACCAACTACAAGACGACACCTGGAACTTTGACCCGCTGACTACGCCACGTTAGCTTCGTCTTCAACCTCTCGACTCCGATGGAACGAACGACCGAGCTTCTCCGACAATTATCCGACGGTGGGATCTTAACGAAATCGCGCGAAACCAACGTCAATCGACTCGTAATCGTCTCTAGTCTAACATATCTAAGAATCAAAGCATCACATTCACAGAGTCGCGAGCATCATGTAGAATGTCGAGTACGGCCATGGAAGTTCGATCGCTCGATTCACATCAAACCATGGCAATTCAGTCACAGGATAGCATCAATCAATGTTCAGAAGACTTACCTCGAGCTCCGATTGAGCTCGCTCGGCCCAGATTTGGATAGACGACTTTGAACAGTGGCCGGCAATGGAGGCTAAGTTCGAAGACTCGATTCGAGGTATTCAGGCGAAATCGATGCAAAATGAAGATTCGACGATGGTCAGTAATGTCTAAGGAACGAAACGCACACGCTAAGTGCAAGAATAAACGTGAAACAGGTAAGTCGCCATTGATGCACAGTGAGAAGGTCGGAACTGCGTCTCACCTTGTTCTGCGGTTTCAGGTTGCGCGGTCGGCGGCGATCGCTTCCTTGAAGCTCCGGCGACCTTCCAGAAACACTCAATGGCTTCGGTTTGGCCTGAAAGTGGCCCAACCTACGCCTCACAGTTCGAGCTCGAGCCCTCGACAATGGCGGTTGGAGGGCGAGCTCTCTCTCTCTCTCTCTCTCTCTCTCTCCTCTCTCTCTCTCTCTCTCTCTCCTCTCTCTCTCTCTCTCTCTCTCTCTCCTCTCTCTCTCTCTCTCTCTCTCTCTCTCGATTCATTTTTTCATCTGCCAACTGAATCAACCACCTCTCTCTCGTTCTAGAAGGTCGACTGGCTTTTATACCCGTTTCGAATTTTGGCGCCGAGCGGGGAACTGTGTACTGGCTTCAATTGCATGTGAGGCCACGTGCCTTTAGGTCCAATCGGCGTCGGGGACAATAGGCATTCCGTCCAACTCTATTTGGTTCTCCGGCAAGTATCATTTCACACGAATTTGGAATGGATTTGTGCTAAGTCTTGCTTTTGTTGACTTTTACAGGTTCCGCATCTTGACCAACCGATTACTCTCCGTTCTGGCGACCATTACTCGTGATTCTAGCATCAATCAACGGGGAATGGCCTGAGGAACAAAACCCCTCCTCAAACCCTTCCAATCGTGGCCGTTTTCATCCTTAATTTTGCCATCAAAATCGAGCTTGACACTGTTCATTCGCCCGGGTTCTTGAGGAGGAAGACGACACTGTAGCGAACCGGTTCGACCGGTCCGAACTGGTTCTGAATTGCAATTTTTCAAATTAAACCCAGATTAATGGGAAATTTTTGCAATTGGACCTCAGAATCGAATTTAGGGCATGAATTTTATCAAAAAATATGGTTTTGCCCAAAAGTTCATATCAATTTCAACAAAAACCACAAATTTTCATTTAATTGCAAATCGGAGAATTGTGCAATTGAAGGTTCAAATGATCAAATTTGACCAAATTACCTATGCCAATCGATTCAAAACGATGAAAACCATTGGGTAGTGTGTTCAATTTGTAGCGGTGATCCTTGAATTGAAAGTAATTTCAATTATGCCCAATTTCAAGGACTAAAATGCAATTTAGTATTCAATTTTGCCCAATTTATGCAATTATACATTCTGTGAGGGCAATTGGGTTAAATTGTAATGAGGGACAATTAGATTGAATGTCAAGATCCTAAAAAATGCTAAAATTGGAAATTAAAAGACTCAATAGACATTTTTTTACCAAATTCAATCATATGTGTTACAAAGGAACACGTAAAATTGAATCTGATTTTGGACTTTTTGTGAGGTCAAAAAGACAAGGGATTTAAAATAAAAATATTTACTATTTTTTCATATTTTTGTGACCTCAAATGCTATTTTTCTTGATTTTTCGAGTATTTTCCTAATTTCTGAAAATATTAAAAAATGCGAAAAATATGAAAAATTATTTTTTTGGCCAAAAATGGTTCCTTAGGCTTGGCCAAGGCCACCAAAGTTGATTTTGCAATTTTTTAATTTTTTATGAATTTTTTATGAATTTTCTAAGAAATAACTAAAAAAGGCTGATCCAGAATTAGGTGTCAACATCTAGGGTATAACATACGAAGATCTACTATTGGTTATGTCCATTTTTAAGCTATTATATACTCCCAACAGATATATAGCAACGATCTCTCAGTATATGATGGTGGCACAGACTATTTGCCGATATGAAACTTGTAGATAAAATGGTATTATCTATAGCCCATAATGTGCTAGTGGGAGCTGTTGGAATTAATTGATTAGAATTATATGATTCGCCCATAATGGGCTATAATCGAATGACGGTTATTGGAGGGAGGTTACCGGTGGTTACCAATGAGAGGTTATCAAAGGCAGTTATTTGCTATTTTGAATATAAGATAAGTCGGAGGGGGGGAACGTAAGTCTGTGACTCACGTCAGTTTTCTCCCTCTCCAAAAATGCTCTTGAGAAGAACTCTCTCAAATTTTCCTTGCACTTATTTGAACAATTGATTCTCGCAAGGTTGTTCGTTGGAGGCTCTTAATCTTTGGACAGCGGGTACTTCTCTCATATTATCGTACTCCGACCAGTGATACAAGTTAGTAATTGATTGGGCATATTATAGTAAGATTTTCCGTACGTGTTTCGTTAAGAAACACGAATTCGTTTTCGCCAATCGAAAAGGAGACGAGGGTGATGTCAAGCTTATTGAGGAGATGGTGGCGATGGAGGCGGCCGAGGTGATGATCGGATGTAGAAATTATGTTTGAGTGTATTTGATGGAAGTGGAAGAGAATATCCTCACGAGAAATCAGAGTTAGAGGATGAAAAATGACCTCATTTGTGGTCTCACTCTTGAGGTAATTTCTTTTTGAAAAATACTTTTTTGACAGCCTGATGGTACTGTCAATTATTTCTGACTGTAAATCCATACACAATCCCCGTGTATTTTGCATAAATCACTTATTAATTGAAAAATCGAAGGGCAAAAAATAATGAAAGTACCGTCAAACTATTAGGTAACAACTCGCTTTCTTTTTTATCATTATTTCCTTTTGGGTCAAACACGGCCCCGAGGCAATTTTGATTCCTAAACCATTTATGTAATGAATATTCAAAGTGACAAAGATTACTCTTCCAAGGAACGGCCGATAAGGGCGCAAATTTAATTGTTAATCGGTCCCCTCCACGTGAAAATGAAAGTTTTTGGAAGTGCAAACGTGATAATACATTAGGCAGCATTCTTCGAAATAAAGGTAATAAATACACGCACATTAAAACGTGTCAGTTATGGATACGATAACGGCGCCGTCCACTTGCCCCCCAAGAATCTCGAGCCAACTGTTTGAGCGTACGAGGTTTTGCACTTCTCAGTTCTCTCGAGTACAAACCTAGTCCTACTCTCCTTCCTTGACCGACATCTGTCCTAAGCTATCTGTCTCTATTGTTCGAAGGCTTCCTCGGCAGTGGTCATTGACAAATGGGGAGTCTTGGGAAGGAGAGTGCCGGTTAAGATCGTACTCGCGAGAGTGTACATCGACAGGTGAGTGAAGAGATCTAGTCTTTTATTGTTCTGAGTAATAGAGGGGGACCGTTTATTGGGCGAAGAGAATCTGCTCCGCCTTTCCTTTTTTAAAACGTGGGTTGGTTTGCCATTGAGAGTAAAAGAACATCAGTTCCTTCTGATCAGAAAGCATCAAGAACGTTTCTACAGTCCATTCAATCATGGCTTTACAGCAAGTAAGCTTCTCATCTTTCTTCTTCCTGTTGCTATGTTCCTCCTTTATCTTTTTCACTGTTTCAAACTTCTCTGGCATCTATTGTTTTCACACGTTCATTTTTTTTTTTTCAAATAGACATGCCGACTCTCATTTTCTTGAGCTAGAATCATAACTTTTGCTCCCCTTGTTCTAGCAGCGGAATTAGTGAAGTTTTTTTTTTATGTGTGGTTCATGAGAGAGCTTAATCGTAAATCTGACGGATAAAGAAGGCGAGAAACCCTAAGTTTTGAAGGGAAAGGTGGTGAGAGATGGGAAGAGGAAAGATTGCGATAAGGAGGATTGACGACTCCACGAGCAGGCAAGTCACGTTCTCGAAGAGAAGAAAAGGGTTGCTCAAGAAGGCGAGCGAGCTTTCCATACTCTGCGATGCCGAGGTGGGGATCATCGTCTTCTCTTGCACCGGAAAGCTTTACGATTTCGCAAGCTCTAGGTTAGATCTCTTCCTCGTCTTTCCTTCCCTCAAAATCAAATCTCCTCTCTGCTATGCTCAAAATTTTTCATTGACTAGTTTCTAGTGGCTTCAGTTCTTTTGCAATCTCTTAGAGTTTTTGGCAATGGGAATCCCAAAACAATTTTCGTGATGACAAACATTGTCGATCTGCATATGTATTAGCCAAAGTTGGAGGGACCTCATGATGTAAGGACCCTTGTATTGCTCACTTCTTCATTTGTTTGTTTCCCTTATTTGATTCAGGCAACCTAAAACTGTCTTAGTATCTCCTTTTTGGCAGCTCTAATCAGAATTAGGACTTTAGAAGCAATCGTAGATGTCGGCTACATATTTTTTAGGTTAAAATTGGCTCCTTTCAGTTCAATTTAATCAGAATTCACAAGATACATGACACTCAAAAATTAATTCCTCACAAAGATAACCAAAATATATTGCAAGTACATGCTAGAAATGGATCCTCGCTGATAAATTATTTAAATGTTTACACTAACAATATGTAGCATAGGCTCAGTTTCTGTTTCTCTTTAAATACCTCGAGATTTACTCTAAATAGATACTCTCCTGGAAGCTAAAACTCTAAAATTCCCCATATATAGGCAGAAAGCACGATACTCTCTCAGTCATACAAGAACCTATACCTGTTTGGTGTCCACCCTGGACAATTCACATTTGACTCTAATGATTTGAGGCTAATATAGGACACAAGCAATAAGGAAAACCCTCTGCGATGTAATGATTCCACAAGTAAAATAAACTTCATTAAAAGGTAAATCAACCTTAAAAAGTAACTGGAACTCAAACATATGATAAATGTGATGGTGAAAACTGGTCGGTAGTTACGCACATATTCATCTGACATTTATGTCCTCATGTCAGTGTCATTGTTATCACTAGTGAATATTGCCACGAACTATGCGCAAAACATCCAATACCGTGCAAATTATAAAAGCTATCACAAACTCGTCAGATACATTTTCTAAAAAACTTCACAGATTCACATGGTGTTAGTGTTTTGTGCCATCAATGGCTGGTGGATATGTAAATCATATGATCCGATCTGAAAACTAAGATACATCATACCATAACATTTATGGACAGGTATAGAAGATAAATTGAGTACATAATAATAGTTCAGCTTTCTATATGAAGCCAGAATATATGAATTGATCAAAATTTTTAGTCATACTTACACCTCGGTCCGAAGACTAGGGGAAGTTTAGGAGAGATGGGGAAAGCCAGTAGTTGCCGGTCAGGGTGAGGATAAGCTTGCTGGCATTCCACAAGATAGTAACTATCAAAAGAGTTCACGATGAGTAGAAATTGGTTTTACAATTTTCCCCTTTAAGCAAGTAGGATTATCTCCTATAGGAATATTTAAGCATGAGATAGAAATTATGTAAGCGTGGTCCATAAGAATATGTCTAAATACCATAATAAGATTATCTTTGGGAACGTTGATTTTACTAGTTTCATATCGAATTTGTACTATGAACATATGAGAAAAGAAATATAGATGATTGTGCCATGTGTTAGATGCCAATAATCGCCATTTTTCGATAAACAAATGCTGTGGGAAGTAAATAAAACATAGTTTCTTTACACTGAAACAGAAATGCATCTAGAAAGGTGCTGTACAAGCACAGCATAAACTTTCAATGGAAACTAGCATGTGTATGCAAAAGAAATATGTTAAATAAGGCCGTGAACTCTATTATGGGCAGCTTTCGAACAAACAAACAGAAAAGGTAAAGTAAAAAGACACAAATTAATCGGAGAAGATGTATCGGCCATTTTCATATGCTTAAGATGTTTATTTTGATCTATATGTGAAGAAAGATTTCAAAACTAGATTTTCTTTTCATGAAAACATAGCCTTAGCGGCAAAGTTGACATAGTATAATGCTGAAAGGGTTGAATAGGGGAGTTCTCTTGTGGGATCGATAGATTTGATGCAATCTGAGGATATGAAAATCTATTTAGATAAGTTTGAAAGGTGGGGGGATACGTTTGAGAGAAGAAATGAAGGTAGGGACTTGTTTTGCTATTTACATCGATCGCCGCCGACTAACTAAAAACTTGAACTATTAAGTAAGGTTCGGTTCATAATATTCAAATGCAAGGACATTCCACCTATGCACAAGCTAGACTTTTCTTAATATCGAAGCGTGGAAATTGATAATTGGAGAAAATAAAGGGTTTTGGTAATATTGGAATATTAAGATCTGATGATAGTCTCTTCTGTACGAGTAGCATTTTTCATATTCTGGGACGAGAAAAACCAAAGAGAATGTGACTCAAAAGACCTAAGGGGAAAAAAAAGAAAGAAAGAAAGAAAGAGAAAACACACACACACACTGGTGGTTAGAAACATTCCAGTTTGGGCTTATCTGTAACTCAAACAGTAGCTCTTTGAAATGAGTAATATTTTCTTTGACACGTTGGAAGGTCCGAACTCCATTGACTTAAGTTCGTCGTGATCGCGATCGCCCTTAGACAAACCTCTCGTGCTTCGAATGAACGTGTACCAAGTCCCTCTCCTGAGAAAACCTTTCATCCAATGTGCTTCATTCTTAGGCTTCAACTCTGCCGTTACCTCCTCATAAACCCTTTGAATATGTTCTGCAAAAGCCTCGTCAGGATCACTTATTCTTCCCCTCTTTGTGAAAATGGAGCAAGACCGAGCAAATGTTGAGGATTCGAGCCATACATATGCTCCGGATGGGGTCTTCGTGCTATCGTTCACTTCTTTCTAGGCAAGTTATGCCTAACGAATGACAATATCCCAGCTCTTTAAGTTATTCCCAACACAGTTTCCCGTCATATCACCGGAGCTTCTGTCAAGCCATTTCTGTCTAAGCATGTTTTTTTTTTTTAGATGTCCTCCTATGATTCTCTGCTAGTCTTTTGATATGAAGTACATTCTGCAGTGGATAGCGAATTATTTTCAAATAGACGACCACCATGCCACCGGAAAGCCAGAACTTCTGCACTTGCTGCTTCTTGTGACAATTAGGATCAATGTGGGGCTCAATTTTTAGCTCTTCAAAGCTTTATCACATGGGTGCACAACAGACTTAACAGTATGGGATAGGGATAGCTCAACAGACTTGTTGCTACATTAGATTCCCCCGATTTGAAAAACAATGAGACGTTAAATATAATTCAAAAAATGGACCCCACTTTTCGCAAGCTGGTCGTAATCTACTTGGAATTTACATATCCCAAAAATGTCGGATGATGCCTTGAGATGATTGACCTCGATGGTACAACCAAAAACTCCAAATTACATCCACAGTGATACAAATACCCTAAACTTTTTTCATGTCACCGAAAGTCATCAACCTCTCTATTACAGTTCCATCCAGGGTATATTTGTCACACAGGTATAAGTTTGAAATTTGTATTGTTCGGGGTTTTTTGTCACAATGGGCAAGTTTACAATTTTTAGTGACCCAAAAAAAAAAGATTTGTGGTATGTGTCGCGCAGTGGACACAGTTTAAAGTTTTCTTGTGGTATAAACTCTTTCAGTAATAGCGGTAACAATTTTCACTAGATATTTTAAAAGTCGACCCAGGTTTTGGGTTTTGACATGAGGGGACTTACCAATTTGCAATAAGCAGATATACATCAACTTGCTTGTGCATTCATTTTCCACTTTTGGCACAACTATTCCATATACTATAACAATGAATATCTCGTAGTCAATCTCTATCTATAAGCTTCAATGTGGCAGTATGCAGTTGGTGCTAGAACGTTACAAGGAGTTGAGGGAGGACGGCCACCAACTATTTAATCCAGCTTCAGAAATCAAGGTAAGAATCTGAAACGACCACCTCATTTTCCACAAAGTTCGCATAGAAACTCCAGATGTCTCTCATTCTTAAAGACCCATTCTACACTAAAATGGCATCAGCGTCCTGTGGAAACTTGGTCATTCCATTAGTACTTTTAATGCTCTAGCTGTAAAACTGCACCCGCACAATACTCTCCACTTCACTGTCAAGAAGTTTCTCTTTATCATTTGAACAAGCAACATGAAAAATGCTGTCACTCATGGAATATGCTTTAGCAGTACTAGAACTAAAGATTAGCTGCATACAGAACTTTGCCTGTCCCAGAAAGTGGCGACAGAGATTTGGTGAATTTAATAAAGCTTTTGTTCGAAGAACAAAATAATTAATCCAATCAGACTCCATGCTTATTGGATAGGATCGGGGTTGAAAAAGATGCCGGTTATCTTCATTAAACAGCAAAAACAGAATTGAGATGTTGTTTGGTAGTATACTGTGGTTAACACATTTGAAACAACAGTTACTATGATTAGCTAAGAAGCTTCAGTTAGGATTCTTCATCAACCAATTCGTGCATAATGGCAGCAACTCCATAATAATGCATGGCTGCAAGACTTAATATGTAACCAAAACGTCTAAGCATAGACGACGAACAAGGGAAATACACAAAAGATAGACTGCAAGAGCAGTGTAGCAGGGGTCATTAGAGAATGTTAAAGACCCTTTTATCTGAAGTCTAGTAATGGACGACTTCAATGGGTTAATTGAGGGAAGCCAATGTGTATCCATCGGCCAATTGCCTTTCAATAGTCGTATAGACAGCAATTTATACATCATCAAGCAAATATGCTATGAACCAGCAGACAAGTCTTTGAATGAGCTAGAGAGACTAAAGTAAAGAAATGCTTACCACCTTATGTTCTATCCTTTCCTACAATCAAATTATGCATGCATAAACTAATGGAAAGGAAAGTGAGAGGATTATCGGGTCATTGTGAGGTAGCTAAAGCAATCAATACATTGCTATTGCAATTCAACTGGGGTCAATAAGTGCCAAGGACATATTAGTAGCAATAGCATGTATAAAAGGATTAATGACTTTTCATGTACTTCTGCTTATTTTACGATCGAGTACCTAAATTTTTTTCATTCAATCAAATAAACTTCTCAAATGTGGATCAATGTGAGGCCTTCATTAAAATTGCGGACAGAAAATGCCAAATTGGACACTAATACCGGTGAATAGCCATTAATTTTCTATAGTTGCATATGATGTTGGCCTCTTCAAATGATGTCATGTCAATAGTCATATTGAATGGACAAGAACGTCCAAGGGAAATTGAATAATTGAGTAGGTTCCAATTAGGCGTAAGTTTTTCTAAGTAAATGTTGGAAAGCCCAGTCTAAAAGTTTAAGCTGATAGGTGGAAGAAAACCATTTTAAAGAGCATTTAGGATCTGTTGTCAAGCGCTGTGGGATAATACTTCAATACCTTCTCCCACGTATAAGTCAGATTACGAGCGGCACATGAAATTCACATTCACGTGGAATTTTGACTATGAATATTCGTGGAAGGAATAGCACTGGCTCTAATACCATGTTCAAAAGTCCAATCTAAACGCTTAAGCTGATAGGTGGAAAGATATCACATAACTATAAAGAGCAGTTAGGACCCATTGTCAAGCGACGTGAAACAATACTTCAACAATAAACGAGCGACATCAGTAAAATTACATGACTTGACCATTTATTAAAAGGAGGTCGCAAATTGTCCCAGATCTGAAAAGTTGAGGTACTTGATTGAATAAAGAAAAATTTTAGGTACTCGATAGTAAAAGAGACAAACGTTCAAATATTTGCACTGTCTTTATCCCTCTGTAAAAGTGGAGAACGTAACTAGCAACAACGACAATGACAAAAACTAGATCTTCTCCAACTTAATGTGGTTTGTTTATACAGATCTGTCATTGTGCACTCTTTTAACCTGAGTCTTATGTAAGGTTGAAGTACTCCAACTTTCTCCTTATTCTATTTCCTGTCCTTATGGGTTTTTCTTGCCTTTATTAAACTACATATCCATCATGTACTCACATCCTTTCGTTGGAGGATCTGAAGGCCATTGTTTCACATTTCTAGATAACCTAGAATGAGCATTCCTCATTTTAACTTTAAATGAGGTCGTGCCCACCTTTCTTCAGATATATTCATCTCCATAATGTTGGCACAGGAGTTGGCCTTGAACCATAATGCCTCATTCTCACAGAGGATGGGAGAAGACCTATGGCTTGATTTTAGACAACCCAAAGGCCACTACTTGAGTACTTGTTTTGGGAGCTTCATCCACGTGATCAACTGGCTCGTTATTAAATGGTCTCAAGCAACACACTCGCAGGTACTGTGTGAACTAAGGAGCATGTAAGACAGTACTAGACCCTAAGAGCCACCACTAGAACCTGTTTGGAACAAAGTATCACATGGTAGGAGTCACCTCTTGAACCTGCAGGCTACTTGTAGAATCCTAAATATTATAGCGGTGTTTGGTTAAAGAGACGACATTGACAAGGACATTAGTTTTTGATCTCATGTCTGATGGAAGAGGACTTATTGCTTGATTCTTAAGGAAATGAGACACCTCCAACGGCCGCCTTTTAATAATCCTTCTGGGGGCTTGGGTTTGTACCACATGGCAGCCGGATTAGGTCATTACATGAATCATGCTGTGACATGAGTTGGGACATGCTTAAGAGCAAGGCGTTGCTGCTAAAGCATGTTCTGCAAGTCTAAGGACATGAGATTGGCAAGCAGACAGGTCGTCCAAGATTGAAGCATGGCGCAGCCAATGACTCACTGATGCAAAAGAGAAGGCTGGGCTACCTTACTCATGGGTGGGCAGGGATGTGCTTAACAGAGTAAATCATGTGTATGAGGGCGACAAGTCAATGGTGCACGAGTCCCCAAATGCACGGGCTATTTGTAACAATCCGGCTGGAAAGACATGAACCAAATCCTTGAAAGAGTTGCTCAAATTGGCGGTGACTGCAGAGGTAGGCTGCTAATTATGTATCAGTGGGATCCCTCTCTCACTCTGTCTAGGAGCTGTGGTCGGGTAGGCTGCTAATTATGTATCAGTGCGATCCCTCTCTCACTCTGTCTAGGACCTGCGGTCATGCAAGCTCCTCCCCCACGTGTAGCAATAATGCCAATATCAGTGTTGCCCATAGAGTTCAATACATTAAGCCCAAAACCATACAAGGAAAAAGGACCAGTCCTGCACTTTGGCCGGTGCATTACTATGATATCATTCGTTACAACCTGTCCCAAACCACGTGAGCTAAGCCCCAAAAGGAGAACTCAAGGTGGCAGTGACCTTGGGGAGTTGGTTACTTATATATCGAGCACTCAACATCCCTCTCCTACTCTATGTGCGACTTGGAGTGTTCAAGTATTGGGGAAGGCCATGTGCACTCCAAAAGGGTTGTGAGCGGGCAACTATGGGCTGTCTGACGGTTGGTTAAGCAAGGCACATGCTGCTTTGTTCGAGATGATGCAAAATGCTGTGCATGGGCTAATTCAAGAACAGAATGATTAGATGCATGAGCAAGCTGACTGGTTCATGAGTGCATTTCTATGAGCGAAATCCATGTGGATGAGCACAGTGCAAGTGCACTCTCGTGTTGCACCAGCAAGGTGCATGTGCATAGAACTATGAAACATTACGCAGTTTGAGCTTTCAAACATTTGGTTGTGCGACAATATTAACAGGTTTTTGAAAGATTGCAACACATACAATAAGCTACAACATGATCAACAGCTAGTGAATTTCAACTGTTATCCTCATGGCTGCACAATTTTCCAGTGTACTAGCTTTGGAAACCCTAGTTGCTAGAAATGCTTCACTGATCAAACACCCATTTTTTTTGGTCCAAATCAAACCCCAAATTCAATTGGTCGAAACTATTCTAGTTAATTTAATCACCACTCAATGAAGGAAAGCTCACTTCTGTATGCTTACATAATCCTTCACCACCTCTAATAGAATTTCCAAAACATGTACTTGTAAGTAAAATATCCATTAAGCATCCATTAGAAAAAGACCATATCCAGGTTCTTACCTTACAGACGCTGCCTGCAGTTGTACTAGACTAGTCTACTCGGTATTAGGATCATCCATTTCATCAGTCCTCATCACTCATTATCGCCATTGAGATCCATGCAACTCTTTGAGAACTTCCTCATTGTAAAACACACACCAAAATAATGTCTTCCCATTCATTGACTATTCTATGATGCTACTGCTCTGATGTTCCCAGCATTGCCAAAGAGAGGTCGCAAGCTTAAGACAACAGCTGCAGCACCTGCAAGAGCGCCACAGGTACAGTAATTTTTCACTTTGTCAAGAATTTTTGGAGAAATGTACATGAATGATATAGACGTGGACCGCCAAAAGGATTGGACCCTTCCAATTATCTCACTAAATTATATTTAGCATGCTTACCTGAATTAAAGTTTCTGTTCCAACTGTTGGCATATGTTAAAATTATCATCTTGTAGAGGAATATTAAGAATCAGATTACAAAGTACAGAATACCATGGTATCAGAGATTCATACAATATATTCCACTTGGTGCAAAAAAACTTGTCGGTTGTTTGTAATGTACAAAAGGTTTAGCCCAATGTGATGTGTAATTGAGAAAAAGACATCCACAACTTATTCATGTCCAAGGAGAGAAAAAGACATCTACATCATAACCAAAGAAGCCAACAACTTCTCCTATGATCATTAAGCATAATCCTCTGCCAAGCATATTCTATCTACTTGATATGCAAATTTTCGAGAGAGCTACTAATGCCCAGGCAGAAGTAGCATAAAGTGTTATTTGCTGTGACCAAATAGATCTTCTTAGTCCATGAAGAACGTGTGAGTGGAGTAAGCCCAACAATTTTTTTAGTGGCAGAGGGGACAATAAATTCAGGGATAGATTTTGAAACTATCACGTTAGGGGTATACTTCTAGTTATTTTGGATGAGCTGCTAGGACAAAGAAATCAAGAAACTATCACATTTGGGGTATACTTTCTCAGTTACACTGGTGGAGCTGCCAGCAAAAAGAGATCCAGAAGGCTTCCTAGAGTTTGCACAATCTTGGGATGCTAGACTGTGTCCAAGACTTCAAAATAGACTAATTTCATTGATATAATCAGTAAAGTCCTTTCAACATTGCTAAAGCAACTCGTCACGACAGCTCCTAGATTTAAAAATTTGGCAAATTATACATTAGAAGAATGTTCATTCACTTAACTAAATAATTGGAAAGGGTGTTGGATGCCTCTTCATAAGATATGCCATCAGAATGTGAAGTATCTAGAGACATAAGGTCTTCAAAATGTGGCAGGAAATTGATAAGTTCTAGAGTGTAAGCATGATATTTTCTCTCCAATCTGAATCATTACAGGCAATTGACGGGAGAACAACTCTCTGACCTCAGTGTCAAAGATCTGCGAAATCTAGAAAGCCAGCTGGAGATGAGCCTAAAGGGCGTCCGTACCAAAAAGGTACTAGCCGAATATCTGCCTTGAACTGTCAAACATTGTTTCTGTATTACCACCAAAGCCAGGAAAAGACACACCACTACCTCAACATATGCAAGGAATAATTCTGGTAACTGTTTCTCTACAGGAACAAATTTTCTCTGGCGAGATAAAAGAGCTGAACCTAAAGGTTTTCAGAAATCTGGTGACTTCATCCCAATGGTATGGTTATCAATTATCAAGTGACTCACAATGCTTAATTCATTACAGGGGAAGGTGATGCATCAGGAAAACATAGAGCTGCATAAGAAGATAAGTCTCTTCCTTCAGGAAAATAATGCATTGAAAAAGAAGGTAATAGTTCAGACGTCAAATGCATCTGTTACATCTATAGAAACCAAAATCTATCAATTACTCGTCTTTTATTTTACTGAAAAAATTTCCTAATCCGTAGGTGTATAGAGCAGGGGATGTGAATCAAGCTAACCAATATTCCCACGAAGCATCAACGACGACCATAGTACATGACTTGTTTGCACCTTCAAACCTCCAGCTAAGCCAGCCACAGCCTCAGAGTAAAGAAGCCCTTCTAGAAGCAACCAATCTGGGGTAGATTTCCAACTCATTCATTTTGAAGAACATATTTTCAGTCAAGGTCATTTCTTTCTCACAAGAGATCTGACTAAGCACTGTGAACCAGATTGCAACTGCATTAGCACAAGTTCGGACTGTGGATGGTATCAACTGTATTGCATCAAAAGCTAGCAGACAGCTAAAAAGCTCAAGCTTCCACAAGTTTAGAGTTCTCTACGCACAACAAACTAGTAAATCCAGCAGAAAGACGTCAAGCCGTAGTATGTAGTGTGTAAAACTCAGAACTGTTTGGCATTGGAACACTTTATCTCTGTAAATGAAAACATGTGAATAAATAACACAAGCAAGACAACCTACCAAAAGTTATTCACCATCATCAGTTAAGTTGTCCTCTTTTTTCTACCGACATCTGTTAAAAGGTTTGCACTGCCAATTCTTCTCTAATCATAGTCTTGATCACTGCTTTTCTTCCAAAAGTGTGACCTCTACAGCCTCTGAACAATTTAAGAACTTGCAGATTATAGTTTCGAAATCCACACAATCTGTGTATGAGAAATGGTCTAAAAGGATGGACCTCTCTATCGCTATGTGACATGTAAATACCAAGAATGCAGAGACACGGAAAGAAGCATGAATGAAAGAATTCATCCAGCTTCCCTTGGTGTCAAAGTACGCGGCATCTTAGATAAATTTGCAACAATATGTACACAACCAAGCAGCCGTTGTGTCTAGCAGACATGGAAGATAGAACAAATAAACACAGTATCTAATCACGCTGGAAGCCACAAAAGAACAGGAATCAGAGAAACGGAGCGTTATCAAACAAGCCCCTTCCTCTAAATCTGACTTATGTCGAGCAACATGTGTACAGCTGATTCCATGGCAATAACGAGTACAAGCTTCAATTTTTATGCCCTGGCAGGATTGATTTCATCATTCCTTATCCTTTGAGGAGTCTTCGTCTGAGGCTCTTAAGCGGCATAAACAGATAATCTAGAAGGACTAGGACTTCACTCTCCATGCGGTTTCATTTCCCTATTACGAACTCATTGTTCGATCAGCCGCGAAGTCCGTCAGCAATCCCACCACCTTAACACAGCTACATCTTCGGAACATCTGAACGACTCTGCTTAGCGAAGTGATGGCAAGAACCCAACACCATTTTCGTCCACTAGAGCCCCCACTAACGATGCAAGTATTCTTCTTGGGTGACGGGTTATCAGAGAGAGCTAACCCATCGTAGCAATCAGCGACTCGATCAGCCTCCGTCGCACGGTCCACAGGGCGGAGCAACGAGGGAACCGCTGCGAACTACACAACAGCCGTCTCGGAGGCGATGTTCTACTGTTGATGAGAGAAACCGTCGAGATAACAAGTGACGACGTTGAGGAGATTTCGCCCTCTTCCCACCGCCCCCATGAATTGGCTCAAGATCGCATGAGAATGGCTCCACCACCTTTTTACTGGAGCAGAAGGTCCACTGCAGAACAGGCTTTCCCGCTTTCCCGACCGTCTGCATGTCAATCTCGGTCCTTTGAGTCGGTGATACACATCACGGATGATGCGCAGTGATTACGTCAAAGGGTTGATCGCCTTCCGGATGGTTCAGTGAAATCGATAGATTATGAGCGGAGATAAGGAATATGGATTTTAATTTGGGAAAATTTCAATAAAGGACATCAAGTACCTGATTTTTTTAAATAAAGGCTCGAAATAAATTTTGTTTCAAAGGGCTCAAAGTGCCTTATTTGTTTCAAGGAAGGCCTGATTTTTGCCTTTTTTTTCTCTTTTTTGTAATTTTATCTTTTTTTTTCTGATTTTTCTTTTCGGTTTTTCCTTTCCCTTTTTATTTTTCTTTATCTCCTGAACTTGTCCTTCGAGGATTTCTTCGACCACGTCCTCGACAGCTCCGTCAGCTCGAGGCTCAACCGGAACATGAGGATGCAGAACTCCATCTGGCTCAGTTCGCCGTTGCCGTCCACGTCGCCCTCCCGGTGCATGCTGGCACGAGCTTCTCTGCCAGCGACAAAGCGATGTCGTCCCTCATCCTTGTTGGGAATTAAGTCAAATTCATTAAGTGTTATAGTAATTATGACTCCCATGGCTTAATTAGTTTTATCCCATCAATCCTCAAGTCGGCCACGGCCCATCCCGCCTGCTTAGCCCGAACCTCCTCCAGCGCCACCTTGAACTTCCTCAACGATTCCTTCGCCTGGCCGAAAGAAGACCTTGCTCCATCCCGTCCGCTCATAGTTGCTTGTGTCGAGCTTCACCTTCGCCTCGTGCTTCTCCACCCAGTGCTCGCCCAGGAGGTGCCTCAAGTTGGACTGAGCCACCTTGTCGATGACGTACCGAAGATCGTTAGCAAGGAAGAGGTACGAGAGAGCCACGTCCTTGGAACGCTCGACCTTCACATCCAGCTTGAACAGCAGAATAAGAACGAGCCACGCGAACCGCTTGAACATCCCCGACGCATCGCGATGTCCGGCGGCAATTAAGGCGGCAGAGTAGCAGCCGGCGAAGTAGGAGTCCGGGAACCGGGTGCTCAGGGCTACTGTTGACGGGCCATTTGGTGATTATGTCGGCAAGGACACTGCTGTAGTTGGCGACGAAGGCGAGGTAGTTCAAGACGTAGCGCGTCAGCGGGTGGATCAATAAATCTATCAGGAGGAGGAGGAGGAGGAGGAGAAGAACAAAAGCGGGACGAGCAAAGGATTGCTAGGGGCGCACCAACCCATCTTTCGATTTCCTTCCGCTATGGTAAAAGCCAGAATGGCGCAGGAGAGATGTCCGCAGCTAAAATATATAAAGAGAGAGCCACAACCCACTCGGTATCTGATTCAGATAGTGGGAAAAGAAGAAGATGAAGCGGAAGAAGGAGCGGGTCAGGAACGAGAAAAATAAAAAGGAAAGGAAAAATTGAAAAGAAAAGCAGAAAAAAAATAAAATTGCAGAAAAGACAAAAATCAAGCCCTTTTTTAAAACAAATAAGGCACATCGGGCTCTTATTTGAAACAAAGTCCACTTCGGGCCCTTATTTGAAAAAATCAAGGCACTTGAGGCCCTCAATTGAAATTTTCCCTTTTAATTTTAATATATAAGTAAAAATTATATTTTGTACTTAAGATATAAAAAATAACCGATAGATTATTAAATTTTTACTTAAGAAACAAAAGAAATAAATAAAAAATAATTTGTTCGATTCGAGCAGCACGATGGACCGAAAATCACTCGTTCTAATTTTATTCAATCGAGAATCGCAACAGCCCCTTGATAACGAGACCTAACTTGTCGGTTAGAGCGGTTTTCGGTTCGATCGATCCGTCTTACCCACTCGCTATCTATGTTTAAAATCGAATATTCTATAAGAAGCACGAACATTTGATGGGAATTAATGCTGGTCGACCTCCTCATCCTTTTAGTTTAAAGAATGGAGTCAATTTGATTTGGCGATCTAATAGACTCACATAAACTTCTACCCTAAAATCAGTTGGGATAAGAGTTTAATCGAGAACCCCCATCCATCCAAGCACTTAAAGTCTACTAAAGATGATTTTGTCAATCTCTAGATACAAAGGATTATAATTTAACAAGTGACAAACACCAATTACAAGCGTGATCTCTAATTTTACGATGGTCAGAGTTTAATCGAGACCCGCGCACTAGTATTGCTAGCGCGCAACGCTTGCAACGCGTGCGCGCTAGTGTAACTAGCGGCCGAGATCCAAATTGATAAATACTTTTTTATAATTAATTTTGTAAATATTTTTTTTAGAATTAAATCGGAAAAAAACCCTAAATTTATTGGTATTAACCCTTATAAAAAAAATCCTAAATCTTTCGTAATTGTTTCAATCAGTCTCAAATATTTTACTTTGTCAATTCAGTATCATTATGCCAATTCAGTTTTAAGCTTTTTGTATTTGTGTCAATTCAATCTTTATAGTCAATTTTTGTCGAAAATTACTGACAGGGCATAGCCGGCACTGACGATTGACATGGCTTGTGATGCCCTGGAAATCCGACCTCGGTGAAGTTCCTGAATTCAATAAAATTGATTAAGATTGAAATTCAGTCGTTAAATTATATTGGATCGAAAGGACTGAAGAGACGATGTTTGGACGAATTCTGAAATTCAGTCGGTTTAGATTAGGTTCGAAATTCCTAGTCGCCGTAAATTAGGATTTCAATCCTCGCGACCCGAGCCTAATCCCGACCGAGCCTAGCCTAGGAAATTACCAAAATACCCTTCGTCCGTTGTACCGAAAATTCGTTTCAGTCCCGATTCGCCAAAAGACCGTTTTGCCATCGAATATTTGCAAATGGGACAATAAGCCACAAAAGTCTTCCTAGGGCCCCACCCCAACTCCCATCAGCCGTTCTCTCTCTCTCTCTCCCTCTTTCCTTCTGCTCGCGCGACCCCCTCCCTCGACCGAACGTCCTCCTCCCTTCCCCGATCAATTCCTCCTCCTCCCGTTCGAGTTTTGGCGCGCCACCACCCATCATCGACGGCCACCACCTCCAGTCACCTCCTACCGCCACCACCGAACCGTCCCCGACCGTCGTTCGCCGCCGGAAGCCGCGAAACTCCAGCTCCTGTTTTCGGACCCCCCCGACCCGAGGAGACCCAGTCCGTCTCCGGCCGTTCGCGGCGCCACCGCCGCCACCCACCACCTCGGCCACGTCCCCCAGCCTCCCATCGACCAAGCCGAAGCCACCCCACCGCCGATTAGCCATCGGAGCAGCCGCAATCAGCCCCGATTTCCACGGTGCCCTGTTTTTGGGCCGGTCCGGTTTATCTTCAGATTCGGCCAAACCGGCCGCCGCCGTTGCTCACCGCCGCCACCATCGAACTCCCAAGACTCCCTTCCACCTTCCCTCAGCTCGGCCGAGCTCGCCGCCGCGCATGGTGGCCGGAAAGCCCTCCAAACCGCCGCCCCTGTTCTGCCGCGCGAAGACCCTGTTCGCGCTCGGTTCTGTTCGGCTGCTGCTCCGCCGCTCCCAGCCACCGTCCGCCGCCTCTGGCCAGTCCCGTAGGTTGCCCTTGACCCCTAGGTGAGATCTCCGGCCTTGGCCGGCCTCGTCCTGGCCCGTGGGGCCGTGAATCGCCGGAAAACAGCCCGGTTCCCCTGTTTAACCCTGCTGACCGGTTCTGTTTTAGGCCGCCGCCGCTCGCCGGAGCTTCGCCGTCGCCGGCCACCTATCCCATTGACCTCGCGAGACTTTCCTGAGGCATTCCCGAGATTTTAGGTTTTTGGGCCGCCGCCGTTCGCCGTCGTCGGCCGTTGAGACCGCCCGAGCTTAATTTGATAGTGAGTTGACCCTAATCCTTGGTTAGGGCGCTAATTGCGCCTAGGATTAGTCATTTAGTCAATTGTGGTATTTAGGTACACGATC
Source organism: Rhodomyrtus psidioides (assembly GCA_021437785.1). NCBI lineage: Eukaryota > Viridiplantae > Streptophyta > Magnoliopsida > Myrtales > Myrtaceae > Rhodomyrtus > Rhodomyrtus psidioides. Next base: position 9,847,843 of record JAILYB010000003.1, on the reverse strand, counting down.
GGGGCCGGTCTAAATAGAAATTGGGATTAGGATAAATGGCCGATCGATTTGGTTAGCCGGACTGATTAAATTGTCTGTGGCTAGTTGTTGTTAGAGAATTATTGATTGATTGATTGGGCAATAGATTGCCGCTGTTTGATCGTGAGCGAGCGATAGGCTAGAGACGAGCGAGCGATCGACGACGTTTAAGTCGGATTGACTAATAAATAATTATTGTATGAATTCGAGCCTTTATGTGGCCTAATCGGACTGATTGTTCGTGTTTGTGTTGATTGCCTCGTTGGATGGTTTGATTGATTGGCTGGAATGACTGTTTGGCGTCAATCGTTGATTGTGGGTTAATCGCCTTGTGTGTGGTGACTAATGGATAGTCTGCATTTGCATATGACTGAGTGCGAAGTCAAAATACATATTTTAGCATGAAAATGACATTTGGCCAAGATTTTTACATGCCTGAGTGAGCATCCGGCCTTAACCAAGATAATGAAATGGGTTGATTGCTGGATGTGGATTGTATGGTCATATGACGAAAAACGATGATGTTCCTAGCAAGCTCGTGTTCTATGATTTGTACGGAACCATACGACTTGCCAGAAGCACGACAACTCTGATTCGGTGTTAACTAGTACGGATGCAGAGTTGGTCGGATGCCGGTTGCAATGGATGTTGGACCGACGCCCCGTATAGGGATGCCTGCAGCGCGTGCCGTGCAACGGGTGCATTGGATACACCGCTTGTAGTAGCCGTTGCCGAGAGTAAATGAACGTAGCCCGGTTTTACCGGTAGAACGCTGGATCACACTGAGGTGTTAGATCGCGTTATTTGTGAGAGTCGAATCACGCCCTCTTTCACGTAGATCCTCTCATGTGCCGGTGGCACGATCATCTTTAATAAAAGAATTGAATGCAATGTAACTTCGTACATGGGTAAGTATAAACGTATCCCGACTACGACATTTGGAATGGGACGAATGGAGTAGGAAGACGGAAGTTCATACTCGTTTGTGTTCGAGTTATTATTGTATTGTGTGCATTGTCCTGGGGAATGTCTTGTGCATGTTTATGGATGTGATGCTGTGATTGAGTGACTGATTGACATTGACTGCTGAGTCATGTCGGGCATTGCATTATGTGTGGCTGAGGTTGGTAAGTGGGCATGTGGATGGTTGTTATAGTGTTGTTTGTGAATGGCGGTTATACATGCCTGTGTGGTCTTTGAGTTTCCCTTAGGATGCCCTGGGCGAATCAGTTTCCTAACCGAGCTTAGGCTTGATTCACTGAGATTTATTCTCACCCCATCGTGGGATAAAATTTCAGGTCCCAAGTGACGAAGCCTCGTGGACGCCATGGATTGGTTGTTGGAGTAGTCTATTGAAGTAAGTGAGAAGTTGACCTCACCTGACCAAGTGACCTTTTGAGGTTTTGTCTAGTCGCCTCGAAATATGGGGTTGTGTACATTCGTTAGTATGAATAAGGTCTTGATTGGTTTGCTGGTATGTATGAATTGTGATTTTCATTTTGTGAATGTCGATTGTGACTGCCTACTTTTCTATCCCTGTTGGTTTATGTTGTCAGGGAGTTAGAACGTTTCCGCATGCGTAGTTAAGTGATAGGTCGATAGCGTGCCTGGGAAGCTATCTCTATGACATCGTGGCGATTTGGCAAGTGATGTCGCGGGCTCGAGAGTCGAGGCGTGACATGGCTGATTTTTAATAATATTTCAAATATATATATTTTATGTTTTTCTTTTTTTTTCCTCCTTCCTCCTCTCGCCAGGACAAAGCTTACCCCGAAAGATCGGTGCATCTGAAAAATGTTTTTCTTTTCATTAAACATTATTGTTTACTTGTTACCCTTTTTGTTTTCAAATTTTACGTCGCACATATTAAGACATTTTTAATGTAAAATGCTCGAAATCTCTTATCTCATATGTAAATTGGCATGTCTTTCATGTTTTTTTTTTCCCCCAGATTTATCTAACATTTTGAAAACTTTCTCCGGTAAAAAAGAAAGTTATTTTTAACTTAAAAAAAGGACGAAACAAACGCACTTAAAGTATCGGAATCATACACCAAATTAACTTATTTCATAAGATTTTCATCAGTCAATTAATCATAAGTACGTCTAATATTTTCATATTTTTATTGATGTGTTGTAATTATAATAATCTTCTAATATCTCATGCATTAATAGAAATATAAGATAATTCCATTTTTTATATAATTATATTGGTATGATAAATTGTAATAATCTGTTTTCGCTCACCCCTCCTGTTCGCTCTCGCGCTCCCCCTGTCGCGCAGCCTCCACCAGGTTCTTGCCTGCTTGTCGCCGTCCGCCGCCCTCATCTGTGCCCCGCTCGCCGTCGTCTCTTCAAGGTTCGGCCTCCTCACCGGTCAGCTCCGTCGACGTCGGCAGTTCGTCACTCTTCAGGTCGCTTCCCGTCTCTACTTGTCTCTCTTTCACTCTCTCTTGCTAGGTTGCCGACTCTTTCTCTCTGTTCAGCTGCTCCTCAGCCCTCCCAAGAATTCCCGTTTGGCTCCCCAGATGGTCTATTTATCGGCGAATCGCCGTTCGTTTGCGAAAATCTTATCTTTTCTTTGTTCACGCAGCTGATTACTCGAATCTTGGTTGTTGACTTAATTTGTGAAAATCTACCGTGCTAACTTGATTTGTGAAGGTGATGCTACCCAGCAGTTCTGTTTTTCCTTCTGTTTGGGTGGTCAGGAATCTGAATTAGGAATGAGTTGGATGTTACGTTCTTCTTTGTTTTTAAATTCGATTCTTCTTGTCTTCGTATTGAAGATTTCATTTTTAAGTTGGTGAAAGATTGTGAATCACTTCAGGCTAAATGATAAAAACCTCTTAACCTTAGACAAGCTCTCTGTCTCCCCTGTTGATCCTTGGTGTCGTGGTTTTTCGTTGAAGAAGTAGGCCGTTTATGGATGAAAAAGCAGCCACCTTTCTTAAGCACAAGGGGAAGATGTAGCTATAGCGAGGCAGTGATTGTCACCGAGATTGCGAAAGTGAAAGTTAAGTGTGAGGGTGAGTAGGATGTGTGTGGTTTGAAGCAGGTGAGCTGTGTAGAAGAGAGACAAGTGAGTGCTTTGATTGCTGATTGGGTCAAGTGCGGCGAGTTGTGTCTTTCTGATATGTTGAGTGTGGTCTTGCGAGCTTATTTGTTACCGAAAGGTGAGTGAAACAAATCAATCATTGCAATTGAGTTAGTTGTCAAATTTAAGCTCAACAACTTGTGTTTATTGTCTGTCGAAGGATATAAACTTTGGTTTAAAAAAAAATAACTTCAAAGAATTGCTGTCTTGAGAAAAGTAGTATTTTTCTTTTGCATTGTAGAGACAAATCTTTATATGAAGCTAATCTCCTTACCATAGATTATAAACTCTCTCTGCGTGGTTGGTGATATTTTTCTCAACATTTTGGAATATCCTGCTTGTACAGTAGTTGTTGCTGATGGAACACGCATCCTTTGGAGATCAACGGAATGTCACATTTTCTTTTGCTGAGGAGGATCATACGCTTGCAAATGCCCTCAGATTTACCTTGAATCAAGAGTCAGTACTGTACTTGGTGCTATTTATCAGATCTTTACATAGTTGGATCATCTATCCATTGATTTTTTTGGTCAATAATCAGCATGTAAGTGTTAAACATCAGGAGCAGGGATGCTATTAAGCAGTAAAATTACTAAAAGGACGAATTTTAACTGGATAGCTATACGTACGAATTTTCACCTATCAACTATCACATGAATGTTCTTTGTTTCACTCAAAATGAAGGTTACTTCTTACTTTCGGTTTTCGTTGGGTGAAATCAGTGAATGAAGCTAGAGTTACTCGTCTTGGAGAGTGATAATCTGGAAAAATGTTACGTTGAGCTACTAACTAGAATATTTTCTCCTATATTTCCTTTTTCTCCCTGGTATAGAAGTTAGCAGGATCTTCTAGTATACTTCTATCTTCTCCACATATTCTGTTTTTGCTATTTTGCACAGTTGGTCTGTTTCTGGTAAGTTTAGATACCATATAGTTTTAATGCATGTTGTGTCTATTCTGCAGTCCACGGGTAATATTTTGTGGTTACAGCATTCCTCATCCTTCAGAAGCCCGAGTTAATATTAGAGTTCAAACAACAGGTATTATATATTCTCATCAATGTCAAGCCTAAGAGATTTGATGTACTTAGGATGCTTTGCTTTGCTTCTAAACATCATGTTATAATATAAAATTGTAGTTGGTTATGCATTTCTTTATAAATGGGTAGACCAGGAAATAAGGATAAAGTGTTGCTGGATTTTGTCAAAAATGCTTGACTAGATCATGGAATCCGCACGGCACATCATGGAATCTGAAATGCATGCTGCCATATCCAGCACTGTTAAGTCGTTCAAAATTGTACCATTTCTCTGTTTTAACTTTGCACCTTAACGCCATGAAGCTTCCTCCACAAAACATTGGGGAGGATTGCCCTGGTTAGTAGAGGCCTCCCTTTCCCAGGCATTTGGCCTGGCTTTTGTGTCTCGAATCCATCTTACCCACCTTGTGTAACAAATGGAGTTGTTGGCCAGCTAGCATTTTCTTCTCTGGTGATCTCCAGAGTGGCTTTTCATGTATTCTACCCTGTTTGAATCTTTTACATGGTGTTTCTCAGGTGAGCCAGCAAGAGAGGTATTGAAAGATTCATGCCAAGATCTGATGCTGATGTGTCAACACATAAGGGGCACATTTGATAAAGCTGTCAATGATTTTAGAACGAAAAATCCTCCTTCCGAGGACATGGACTCAGATTAATGGTGAATTTGGTGTGGCAGCTTTCGATTTATTAGGCCTCCTCATTCTATGTTCGCTCGACTTTTTCAAAGAATGGATTCTTATCAAGATCTTGTCTGCAGAAAAATACTGCACTGATATTTTTAAGTAAACTATTTGTGAGTACTTGGGAAGCCATTCGGCATCATGATATCGATCATATGTGAAGTCCCACTCAGCATCAATGGCAGAATTGAAGATGAGGATATCAATGTCTCGGGCATATTTCTTCTCTATATAGTTTTTTGGGGAACACAAGTTGTTCTTTTATATGTAACCGTTAGTTTTTTGCTTCTGCTCATTCTTCTATGATATTTCTGTTGAGTCGTTCCTTGAGAGAAGACGCATGTAGGGCATTCCAGTGGGCTCATACTAGCTTCCATGTAACTGGTTCTTTGTCATCATGCATCCGAGTTCTCTCATTTTACAAACTTGATAATCAGTGCAGATCTAAAAGTTCAGAATTGCAGTTTTGCAGTAGTCGTAGCACACTATCCATGGAGGGTGTCTACCTAAACCAATCCTGGACATTCCGCGTATTTTGCTGGTGATAGTGAATTTCTACATGCCCTTAATATAACAATCCTTTGTATTTGTACCACGCAACTACGCTGACATACAATAAAATGGTCCCGATGCTGCAAGCGCCGACGGTCCACAGGAAGTTTTCCTCGGCCTGATTTGGGGGATGCCAAAGTGCGATTCTTATGTTTATGCCCATCACGCCGACGACGGTTATGTACGAGCTGATCACCAGAATAGCGGTTGTTATCAGCACTCCCAGTTGCAGAAGATTGTTCTGCTTGTCGTCCAACATTATGTTCACGTAGTCTTCTGTGTCGTCGACGTACTCCCTCAGCTTTAAGATCAGATGAAGCAAGGAGAACTAAATTAAGCTACTAATTCGCAGCGAGAAGGCTGTTATGGTATCATAAGAATATTCAATTGTCACCAGAGAGAGTAAGTTTGAGATTCATACTGTAGACAGCTTGTTAAGTGTGCCATCAACTTGCACAAAGTATGCCTCTAGGAGCATCTCTAATTCTGCCACGTCAACACGCCTGGCCGAGGCGCCGCGAGAATTGCTGCTTGTGACCTTTTCAATTTCATCATTCCGAATACCACGCGGCGAATTCAAGCCGTCATCGGGTACGGTATCAGGATCTCCGCTGCGATTCCTGTATAATTCAATGACAAGACAATGGCAAGAGGATTGAGATTAACACAAAGCAAGAGATTCGGTATGTGCCTGTGATTGCTCAGTTCAGGAACTTCATCTTCTTCCTCGACGGTAGCTGAGGAAGAAGAAGAGTTGTCATCTTCTTCTTGAAGCAGTTTGCTGGTCAGGTACATCCCCGCCATGTCCCCATCGTCTTCGAGAAGATGCTCGAGCTCATCCCTCACCTAAAGATACATGGAAAAGGCCCGTGCTATAAAAAGTGACCACTTGAGATACGACTTATGATGATTTAGTTTGTTGAAATATCTCACATCGCTTTTTATTAGGGTTTATATGCTCTTTATATATATATATGTAGTCTCCTTCCGCTTATTGATCAGATTTTTTTGGTGAGATTTTCCTACGCGGTATCAAGACAAGATGCATCCATCCATAAACTTTTGGACTGGACTTTTTAACATAGTTTTCCCCACCTCTCCTTAACGCCTAAGTTATTTAGTAACTAATCATAGATTTTAGGATAGATAGAGAAGAAGAGTCTCAAACCTTTCCAACGCGTTGAGTTAATGCAACCAAACGGCCCTTAATTTGACGAACCCTTTCGAGGTAGAAGCTACTGGTCTCCGAAGTTAGCCTATCCAACACGGGGTAAGCCTCTTGCTCTAATGCTTTTGTCTGCATTTCTTTCATAAGTTGATTAGTTTTATGAGCATTAAGTACTGACTGATCACATAAAGAAACCCTCACGACAGACAGACTGCGTACCTCGTCGTCCAAACAGGAGCAAGCAGTTTCAAGGCATGCCTCTAAAGCAACAAACTCGAAGGGAAGAGTCAGTGATCCGTCTTGCTGTTCCTTCAACACTCGACTGCGCTCCACACCCTCTTGTGAACCTTCAAGGATTCTTGCCGACTCTTTCGCAGTTTGCTCGTCAGCGCCGTTTCCGCGAATCTAATGAGCAAAGCACAGGTCAATCTTTTCTTTCTGAGCCAAGCATGGCATAACTGTTAGGAATTAGTAAAGTTAATTTTGTATTCGATTGATGAAGGGAAGTCCAGCTTTGCTTTGGACTTTGTCTTGGACACGGTTATCTTTTTTTCCATATGAAAGAGATAAGGAGTGTTATATCTTATCCATTTCGACTAGATCTTGGACAAGATACGAGAAGGAAAGACCAACATGAATTTCTCATTGTCATGTTGACAATAATTATAGGTATTAAAAAGTCCAACCCAAAAACTTTAAACTTATAGGCGGACGAAGACCACATAAAAATAAAGATATGATTCATATATTTCAATTAGACACTTTCCAAAAAACTAGTCATGTATTTATTATTCATTCAGGACTTACAAAATATTTGTTTCATATATTTGTTCCTGTTGTAAGATTCATACACATGTTAAGTTGGTGGTCGAGGACAATAATACAAAAAAGCATTCGTAACCTTGTTTGACGTAGGAGAAAAGATCCTTGGACATCGCATACATGAATTTGTAACATCAGACAATAAGGTACGTCCATACTTTGTGTTTTTTTAATAGATTTTAATTTAATATTTGTGTTGATAATATTCAATTATATACACGATAAACAATACATGTAAGCATATATATTTTTCATTATAAAGATACATATTTATGCCGATGGGTGGTCTTGGGGCTTGAGCCTCTCTCATCTCAAAAGTCAGCCCCTTCCACAATCGATGTAGGATAATCCAATAATTTCCCCTCGCACATTAGTCATCGAGGGTTGCATAGGATGTGCAACAATCCGTATTCTTTAAGTAGTCTTGAGTCTCTCTCATTCTAAAAATTAGCTGAAAAGATGAAAATTTTCCTCAAACTTATAAACCCACCATTAGCCTTCCACAACTAATGTGAGATAACCCAACAATCTCCTCCTCATACATCAGACCCTAAGTGAGATGACCCAACAAATACTTCGTTCAAGCAAAAAATGCAAAGATTTTATGCAAATATATTTAACAGCATGAATAATATGCCCTGACTCTGGAAGGATGGTAGTCAACTATATTTTGTAAAAGAATTTTCATTAACGTGATAAATGCATCAATTAACACAAAATGAACGCACCACTAATTCAACTAAATATAAAACATCTATTTTGATGCAAGGAAAGATTGAAAACCTTCACTGTGTTTGCTTCATGATAGTGCAAGAACCGTCGCTTGAGCTCTTCCACGAAAGGAACCACCGCCGGGTCCTTAGAGTTCAGCAACAAAACATCATGCGCAGTTATTATCCCCTTGATGTGCTCCAACTTGATCACAATCGCTCTCTCGCGGCCCGTGATGGACGATGGGTACGAGAGGAACGGGTCGAGGATCCGGAGGTCACGAGCCGAGAGCCCCGTGCGGCGCATGATTGACTGCTTCCCGGCATCGATCTGCTGGACCCGGCTGGTCGAGTCGATGACGAGCCAGGTCTTGATCCGCACCACCTTCTTCCGGTGCCGATGGTCGTTCATGTTTCCCACATCGATCAGCGCCGGGTTCACCACCGGGTCATCTCGGGGCATCATCGAAGGATGATCTCGCGGCGCGGTCATTGAGTGAAGATTGCTTTGTGAGCATACATTGATGGAGCAGGGTATATTCAACTCTCTGATGAATAAACTATAGAGCATGGTTGCTAGGTGCCATGGACGGAGTGGAATGTGCTTAACGAGCCAGGTGATATGCAGTGACGGCCCTCACTGGGTTATCCATGAACACTGTCCCAGGTTGTCTTGTAGGGTCACTTTTTTTAGGTACAGAACAGCACGCACCATCAAGGTCATGCCAATAAACACAATGGATAGAATTATTTTACAAGGGTTTTGGCAGAAATAGCTTGTCATTTTGTTGCAACGGTGCCACAATATTTAGAATACATAATGGATCTCTGGATGATGGGAACATTACTGTAAAAGTCCAAAGCTCATTGCATTTATATCTATTCAGTCCTCACGATTTTTCAATTTAGGCAATTTAATTCTTAATATTTTGATGATTTATCAATTCAGTAATAAATTTTTCAATTGTGTCAATTTAGTCCTAAAACTTTTGATAATTTGCCAATATAGTCATTCCAATTAATTTTTATCCAGAAACCGATGACGTGATGGTTTAGTCAGTGCCTATCGTCCTACGTGACATGTTTGGTATTAACCTAGACAAAATTTTCTAGTACTAACTTATTATTATTATTATTATTATTATTATTATTATTATTTCAGCTTTTGAAATAACTACAGTGGTGGAAGAAGAGACACAGCGTGCTTTGACTTCCCTTAATGCTTGTTCATCGAATTGCTAAATGTCACACCTCGACTCTCCAGCCCGCGGCATCCCTTGCCAAATCGCCACGAGGTCATAGAGATAGCGTTCCAGACACACTATTGACCTATACTTATTTACGCATGCGGAAACGATTTACTCCCGGACAACATATAAATAGGCATGGATAGATTAGCAAGGGATACACATCGAAGCCATTCATCAAAAAATAATCACATCCAAACAAAACAGCAGATGAGTCTTAACCCTACTGAGCTACTAACAGACAACCCCATGCTTCGGGGCGGCTCACTAAGACCTCAAAAGGGTATATGATCAGGTAAGGTTAACTTCTCATCTACTTCAAAAGGGTACTCCCACATTCTTGCTTCGGTATCCACGTAACTTCATCACTTGGGACCTGAAAGTGGTTCCCACAATGGGGTGAGATATAAATTTCAGTGAATCAAGCCTAAGCTCGGTTAACAAATTGATTCGCCTAGAACGTTCTAACAGAAGGCTCACATAGACACATAATATATGTTGAGATTAAAATAACGTGGAAACGCCTTCGGATCTTGCAAATATGTCGAGACGAAATTACCAGAGAAATTACAAGGAACGATAAAGGAAACCAGATATTTACGTGGTTCGGTCCGAGATCGGTACCTACGTCCACGGGGAGAGCCAGCAATATAATCCACTATAATCAAAGAGTCAGATTTACAATCACTCATGCACTCGAGTGTTTCCTGCACCTAAATTAAGCCCAAAGCAAACCCACAAGTAATACTCACAATCTCTCACAGAGAATTCACTCAGAAAAACTCATAGAGAAACTGATCCGACGGTCACCAGGTCAACATGTGGCCAAACCTAGACTATTGGATCGTCTAACAGACTCATACCCGACTCTAACAACTTAGCTGACGTGGCTGCCACGTGGCATGCCACGTCAAAATTTTGATCGGATGATCGCCACGTCATCGTCTTCTTCCTCGAGTGTAGTTCACCTGCAACGAACGGCCGAGAGCCTCCGGCGAGATCTAACGGCGAAACCTCGACGTAACCGAGCAAAACTGGCACGATTCGACTCGTCTGAACATCATGCGCAACATATCCCAGAATCAAACATGATTATCCTCAGAAACTAAGCTAATCAAGCTTTAATCAGTCTGACCATGGCTGTTCTAATCAAGCAACAAAGAGCATATCGAGCTAATTCCTTCACATGATCACACCTAAATGAGTTCAGAGCACTTACCTATAGGTCAGATTGACTTGGTGAGGTATATGATTACCTAGACAAGCTTCGACTAAACTGGCGATGGCGACAGGATTCAAACGCGGGGTTTGACTCGATTTCAATGCAATTAAAATACAGAGCAATGCTTAGTGATGTTTCATATATAATATGAACACATCCATTATTAGAATCGAAGCCCGAATGGAACTTCGCCATTGAAGGTCAGAAATCAAGCTCAAAGGTTGACTCACCGTTTTTCGAGATCAAAGGCAACGCGCTTTGGTGCGATCGACTCTGCAGAGCTCAAGCGAGCTTCTCGAAGTAGAATTGCGGCTCGATTCAGCCTAAATCGCCGTCACCAATCACTTACAGGCCGAGCTCAAACTCTCGACGATGGGGTCGGAGAGCAAGCGCTCTCTCTCTCTCTCTCTCTCTCTCTCTCTCTCTCTCTCTCTCTCTCTCTCTCTATTATGTTAATCTCCCAAAAAAAGAATGACGGTCCCCTCGTTCTCCAAAGCCTTCGAAGGCTATATACTCATTTCGAAAATTTTTGGCGCAAATCGGGGGTGTTCACCGACTTGAGAAGGCACGTGATCGTGCGTGTCATTTGGTCCAAATGGCGACGGTGATGATGGGAAATTTTGTCAAGCTCAAATGGTCTTTCGGCGTGCGCGAATGGATGTCCGACTTGGCCATTCTGTGAAAGTTGACTTTCACAGCCACCGCGATACTGACCGATCGATTCTGCCCTGTTCTAGTGATCATTGGCGACGAGATCGGTCTCAATCGACTCGTCTTGAAGCGAGGAACCAAACGTCCTCCAAAATCCCTTTGATTATGTCCAAGTTGGCCCTCAATTTTCTCATTGAAATTCGGCCTACAAGTGTTCGCAAAAAGGCGCGAGTTTGGGGAAGAAGATGCACTGTTTGGATCGGTCCGATCGGTTCAACTTGATTTTTCCCAAAATTAATCAAAATTCATGGGAAATTTTCACAATTAAACCTCAAAATCAAACTTAGGACATGAATATTGTCTAAAAATGGGGTTTTCCCCAAAAGTTCTTGTCAATTTATATAAAAACCCCAAATTTGTTTTTAATTACAATTCGGTAAATTGGGAAATTGAGGACTCAAACCGCCAAATTGGACCAAACCACCCATGCCAATCGATTCAGAATGATGAAAAACACTGGGCAGTGGTTCCAATTTGTGAGGGAGGTCCTTGAATTAAAAGTAATTTCAAATCTACCCATTGCAAGGACTAAATTGCAATAAAATGTGCAATTTTGCCCAATTCGTGCAATTGAGCGATTTAAGCAAGCAATTGGACTAAATTGCAATGAAGGACAATCAGATTGAATGATAGGACTCCTAAAATGCCAAAATTACAAATTAAAAGACTCAAATGACATTTTTTTACCAAATTCAACTATGTGTGTAACAAAGGAACACATAAAATTGAACTTGAATTTTGAATTTTTATGAGTTCAAGAACACAAGGGAATTAAAATAAAATATTGACTATTTTTTCATATTTTTGTGACCTCAAATGCTATTTTTGTTGATTTTTCATGCGTTTTCCTATTTTTTGAAAATATCAAAAAATGCGAAAAATATGAAAAAATATTTTTTGATCACAAATGGTTCCTTGGGCTTGACCAAGGTTACAAAAGTTGATTTTTCAATTTTTCAACTTTTTATAAATTTTTTTATGAATTTTCTAAAAATGAACTGGAAAAGACTGATCGAAAATCAGGTGTTTGTCACATAATGTAGTGGCTACAATAACCGTGGATAAATTGCACCTCAAGACGAAGAACACCCACAACTTTACAAGCTTTCTTGCCTTTGCAAAGGAATACGGTAATGGTCGATAAAATATGTTATGTTCAATTTTTCATTGGGGAAAACAAAATATAATGATGAAGTATGGCGTATGTTGTTCCCATGGATGCTTGTCATTTGCCTCTTGGAAGACCTTGACAATATGTAGGAAAGCTGTGCATGATGGCCTTAAAAATACCTACTCATTTAGCAAGGACTAGAGACATATCACAAGTGTTCCATTAAATCGATCCACGATACTCAAAATTCAATCTGGGGAGGGAAAGACAAGTGGGGAAAACCTTTTCTTGTGTAAAACATGGATTCAAAAAGCCATTCACAAAAAAAAAAAAAGAAAAGCTTTTTCCTTGTGGTTAAAATAAAAACAAGTGAGAAAGAGAGTTCTCTACGCTGTGAAATTTGCTTTTTAATGAAAAATCTTGAAGATGTGTTTCCATCATTAAAGAATTTCATAGGGTTCAAGCTAATATATTATCTAATTCGTTGGAGAGGCTGTCCAAGAAATTTATCAGAATCAAGTTCCTTTGATAATGATAGTTATAGCAACTCAGCTACTTTCAATTCTGAAAATGAAGCAATGATAAAATTTGAGGACAAATCTTCAACAACCTAGGGAGATTGATGTAGGAGTATTGGGCTTTGTAGATTGATCCAAGTTGAAGATGCCCGATTATGCGGAAAAATTATCGATTTGGTGAACAAGTTCTCAATTTCATGGTTGTAGATTGGCTACCTAGATGTCGATTCCGAGACTATGAATCGATTACCTAGCAACCAGAAGTTGTTCTAGACAATTTTCTTTGTTGTTTCTTGATCTTTCAAGGTGTTTATTGGTCTGCCTAAGATGGTGAACGAAATTAAAGTCTAAGTTTAATTACTTTGCATCAGGTTAAATGTATTTAGTCATAACTTATGAGTCTTAAAGATGTTGTAAGTTTTAAGAATCAAAGCCAACTCTCCAAGTCTCTAGGTGTTTTAATACATTTTCTAGTTCCTAAGACTTATTGTGTTTACTAGTTCATATGTCATTAATGTCGGGTAGTTTCCATGTCCTTAATACTTATTATATTTCCTAGGTATTAGTTCCTCTATTTCCTGTGCAAGGAAGTCGACTTGAACATTGAGAATATATGAGATTTATCTCTATTTGAGCAAACATCTATCCCGATTTTTGTATTCTTGGAAGGTGGATTCTTCCTTGATGGTGTGCCATGAAGTATTGTATCCTCAGCCGGTGATTTTTCCTTGGTGGTGAGCTTCTCCTATCTTGAAGTCTTGCATCCTTGGCAGGTGACTCGTTCAGTCAGCTTTGGTGGTGAACTTTTTCAATTCCAATCTTTATCCTTTATTGGTGACACGTCCTATATGTCTTGGGACCTACATAGTAACCATTCTGATTCTCCTCCCATGAACAGTAAAAAATGAGAATGTTGTTTCGTAATGTAAATAATTTTGATTCTGATTCTGTTCTCAGAATCAGTTTTGGAGAATCAGAATCAGTTTTAAAGTAAAATCCAGAAGCAAAAAAAAAATTGCTTCTGAAAAAAGAATCACTTTTGAAATAAAAAAACAAAATGAAGTCACACATCTATCACTTTTTCCTTGTAGTTTTCTCGTCATTTTCCCCTCTACCTAATAAAAATAAAATAAAAATATAAAATATAAGAATATAAAATTTTCAAAAAATAACAAAAAAATTAGAAAATTCCAAAAAATAGAAAAAGCTTAGATTAGGCTAGTGTGACCTTATTTTCATAAAGTTGGTCCTAAGTTTAATAGATTTCATAGATTCCACTCTCCTACATTGAATAATACAGACAATGAGAGCATCCAACGTGCATATCTGTAGCCGTGCGTCACAAGATATTGCTATGTAATTAGACAATGCAGCATTTAAAGAAAAAATGATTCCTTAATATGAGAACCTGTCTCACGCTTCATCTAACTTTAAACATAATATATTAAAATTTGTATATCATTCACGACATGCTAAAACATAATATATTTTAAATTATTTTAGTGTGCATTGAAAATTAGTCTTCAATTTAGGATGAAATTTTATAAATTAACTACATAGTCATTTGATTTAAATGAAGAAAATAAGAAAAGAAGCATTTTTTTGAAACAGAAATTTTGTGCAGTTATCAAACATGTTTTGATCCTCTAAAACTCATCCAGGAATAGAATAAAAAAAAAATCATTTTAACTAGAATCGGTTTTCGAAATCAGAATGGTTACCATGCGCAGCCTTGATTTTATTCGTAATCTATCATGTACTTTCATTTATCTTCCAATCACTCAAAACAACACTTGTCCGGCCCACAGCCGCATCAATAATGACACGTGACTCAGACAAGTGTTGGCAACCTAAAGATAAACACACATGGGACCGAGCCATGTTGATCTTGACCCGCTGCCTACATAAACCGTTTATGTTTGTACCATGCTATTGCAATAGCATACAAGGCAATCGTTCCGACGGTGCATCCGGCAGTTGTCCAGAGGAAATAGTTGATTGTTGGATTTAGAGGGCGGTGGAGGCTAAATCTGAAGTCCATGCTGAATACTCCGGTCACATCGACGAACATCGTTATGAATAAGGTCGCGGTGGATATCACGACTCCCATTTGCAGCAGATTGTTTTGCTTGTCATCCAACAATATGTTCACATAGTCCTCCGTGTCTTGAATGTGTTCCCGTAGCTGTCAATAGAGACAAGAAGAAGATGTTTTTCAGGAATTGAATGAGATTCATGGTGAAGAGTAAGCGGCCGCGTGCGTTCGAGTGTAGTTTGAGATTCCTACCGCGGATAGCCTGTTGAATGTGCCATCAAGTTGCACAAAGTATGCCTCTAGGAGCATTTCCAATTCAGCCACATCAAGGTGCTTGCTAGAGTAATCAGAGGGCTTGCTCGTGCTCAAGCCACCATGAGAACTACTACCTTTGATTCCTCCTTCCACTTCTTCATTGTTCAGCGAGTCGCGCGGAGAACTCAAACACTCATCTGGCGTGATTCCATCGTCTCCTTCGCGATTCCTGCAAAATTACGGAGAGAAAGTGTTAGGGAAAGATTCGAAATTATTCGGCGTGGTGATCGAAAACATGATGCTAGAGATGTAGAATGTTTGCCTTTTTTTATTGTCTAGTTCACGATGTTCATCTTCCTCCGCGGTGATCGAGGAAGAAGAAGAAGGCGACTTGCCATTTTCATCTCGGAGTAATTTGCTGGTCAAGTACATCTCTGCCATGTCTCTATCATCCTCGAGAAGATGCTCGATCTCGTCCCTTATCTAGAGATTTCAAAAAAAAAAAAAAAAGGTCACGGTGAAATGTTTTTGCCAATTAGTTGGGTTACGGAATTTGGTATCATAATAATTATATTCGTCTAATAGCTCAAGCTTTTAGATTAATTGATCATGACTCCTTTTGCATATATATGTATCACAGCACTTTCTAGGCAGCCTCTATATGTCTCAGTAACCATAATGTTGTATATTATACTTCGCACTAAGGTCAAATCCCAATCTACGATAGATGGGAAGTGGTTATAACATTTAATATTAAATAATTGCTTCATTTACGGCTGAAATGTTTATATCAGTTAGTTGTGATCTCACAAAATCTAAATAGCTAATTCAGTTACTCATGCACGTACTATTTAGTCTCAGATGAACCAATACAAAAATGCAGTCTAAAAAATTAACATAGAGAACTTTCAAGGGTCTATATGACCTAAGGGGATATACTCTTAATTAAATTGGGCAAATGCTTATATGAGTTACGTGACGATTCCAGTCTAACAAAAAATTGTCTCATGATTTATCGACTTCCATTTATGTTTCTTTCCAGAATTACTAGGCAAATGAAATTTGGTAACTCACTAGATTAACCGGCAAAATAAAATAGAACATGAAATCTTGGTAAGTAACTTGAACAGGAGTTGGTAATCTAAACTAAGATGATAATTTAATCTGACAAACCTTGGTTTGTCACTTTGCTTTAGGTTGATAATTTCGTAAAATATTTAGTCAATCCAAAGGGCTAATAATAGTACAAATATGTAATTTACATATTATTAAAAATTTATTTTTACATAAAAGTGCTCATAGGTTACCAACAAGTAAATTTGACAAAAAAAAAAGTCACAAGTCATTTCCTCTACCAATATTTTTTTGACACTTACCAATACTAATTGAAGTTTTACCAGCATTGAGGAAAATTCTATAGAGTTCTGCAGGGTGCAAGACTCAAACCTTTTGAACTCGTCCAGTCAACCCGACCAAGCGAGCTTTAATCTGTCGGACCTGCTCAAGATAACGTGTACCAATCTTCGAGATTAGCTTGTCCACAGCAGGATTAGCCTCTTGCTCTAACGTTTTTGCCTACATTTCCCAGCGAACAATTTGAGGAGCGGTAAGTACAAATATGCAGCTCTCCAATGCAGATAAAAAAGACCAGAGCCCTTTACCTCATCGTCCAAACTAGAGCATGCAGCTTCAAGGCATGCCTCTAAGGCCACAAACTCAAAAGGAAGAGTCTCCGATCTGTCGTGCTGTTGCTTAACCTCTCGAGGTTGCGATACGTTCTCTTGGGTAGCTTCGAAAACTTGATGCGAAGCTTCCTCAGATTGCTCTTCTTCGCCAGTGGTTCTGTCAACCTATTATGAGAGAATGACAACTAAAAGAAAATCGACAGCAAAATGAAATCTCCAGATACACAGTCTAAGGCTAGCGACTACCGTAACTAAGAATAGTAAATTTTCATGGGCGGTATCTGTTATCAGATACACAGTCTAAGGCCCAAATAGTTGGTGAGAGAGCGAATTTTCAATTTTTTTTAAAAAAAATAAAAATAAAAATGATAGTCTCAGACTCTCAGGAGATCTTATGAAATGCACGATGGCTTCCTAGATCGTAGCTACACTACTACAACAATGTTGTTGATGTTATCTCACATCGGTTGTGGAAGGAGCTGATGGACAATGTATAAGTATGAGAGAAAGTCTCATTATTTGAGCTAGTTTTTGAGATGAGAGACACCAAAGATCACCCAATACTGACATCAGAGACCAGATAACCAACAAGCCTGGATGCAACGGCAAAAATAAAATGAGGGAAGAAGCAATTTTTTTTTAAATGATCACTCGTATCTTACGAAGATAAACGAACAAAATAAAATTGAATTTCAAAAAAAACATTTAGTAATAAATTTGCCCATAATAAAAAGTTTTGATCAATTATTTATTTCAAACGAAACAAAATATCACTTTTATATTTTTTTTTTTAATTTTTAATTTTTATTTTTGCTAAAACAATGAAGCCTTAAGATAAAGTTCACACTGAACTTACTAAATCGCTCGGGAGCTAAATCAAACCAATTAAAACTTTAGGAAAAATATTAATTTCATTTTGGACAAAAGTCCAACGGTCCGATCGAGGCAATCGAAAATTTAGATGCGACATTTAATGTTAAACCAAAGGACAAGGACGTCCAATATTACTCCAAACCTTCATGGCGTTGAACTGAAAATGATGCGAGCACCGGCGCTTGAGCTCCTCCACGAAAGAAGCCACAGTGGGATCCTTGGGGTTCAGCAGCCAGACGTCCTTGGCCGTGATCACTCCCTTAATGTGCTCCAGCTTGACCACCAGCGCCCTCTCCCGCCCCGTCACGGTCGACGGGTAGGACAGCGACGGATCCAGGATCCGCAGGTCCCGCGCCGAGAGCCCCGTCCGCCGTATGATCGCGTGCTTGCCCATCTCGATGATCTGGGCCTCGCCTGTCGAGTCGACCAAGAGCCAGGTCCTGATCCCGATGCCCTTCTTCCGGCGCCAACGGCACGCCAAGTTGGCCGCCGGCATCTGAGGCGGGTTCGGGTCGAGGTCCTCTTCCGGGCACGTCGAAAGGTGACTCCTCAGCATTACGTTCTTCCTTCCCTGTGGGGATCAGAGAGATGATGAATTCGAGTTTGAAAGAAGGTTGATGTTCATTAAAAAGAAAAAAAAAAGGGTTTTTATATTAGAGAGAATAACCCATCGGAGAAACGACACAAAGACGGTCGACATTGACACGGCATGTGATTCTCACGGACGGCCCTCCTTCCACGGGCGTGGAGAACCATGATGCATTGGAAGGAGTTCCATAAACGGTGAAAAATTTCATGCGCGAGGAGTCTTTGTGAAACTCAGAGGAGCGACTCTGATACCAATTGTTGAGCAAGACAGACAAGGAAGTGATTCTAGCTCAAAGAATATCTCGACATTTATAGTAAAAGGAGCATATATTTTGTTGACACCTAAATTTTAATCACCTATTTAGACATTCATTGCATTGACAAATTATGAGTCGACCCTGGTTTCTAAACAAACAAATTCTTAACTTGCATTTGCACATTACGGACACCTTTCGTTTAATAATATCAGTTAAATCAGGGTAAAAAAAGTTCTAAACCAATTGCAATTGTGTTGATTCAGTACTAAACTTTTTTTTGTCGATTCAGTGTTAAACCTTTTACAATTGTGCCATTTCAGTCCATCATGCGAATTTTGGCCGGTCGGCGCTGACGTGGATGCCGGCCGGCCGGCGACTTAAAATTTTATTATTTTATTGAATTTTTTAAAGATTTTTTTATGTTCTTTATTTTTTTTCCTTTTTTTTTCTGCCCTCCCTCCCTCTTCCCTTACTAGAACCACTTCAGGCCGGTCGCCACAGTCCAGCTACTGGCCAGAGGCGTGGCCAAAAGAAAAAAAACATAAAAAACATAAAAAAATATTAAAAACTTCATAAAAAAAATTGAAAAACTAATAAAATATTCGTCCGCCGGCCGGCCGGTGTCCATGTTAGCGTCGTTCGGCCAAAATTCACCGGATGAACTGAAATGACACAATTGCAAAATGTTTAGGAATGAATCGGCAAAAAAAAAAAGTTTAGGACTGAATCGGCATAATTGCAATAGATTTATGACTTTTTTGATAATTTTCCCGTTAAATCATGTCTCACGAAACTCAATCTGATTGAAAGATGGAAATTGATCCATATTGAAATATTGAATGGCGGTGTGGGTTTTCGAGCAATACAAATAACCTCTGGATGGAATATAATGAAATAGAGCCACTTTAAGGTTCCTTATGAAATGAGCGTGTAGCGAAGCCACTATGAAGAAGTTTCGGGACTAAGGAAAATAAAAGAGGAGTTTAAGAAAGTCCACCTTGTTTGCCTTTTATGGTTTGTCTTATTCCTGGACATATATATATATATATAAATCCAAGATTCGGTCGACGAAGTTTTCAAGGCCGTGGTCTGTTTAAACTTGGAGAAAATTATTGATGATTGACCGCATCTCTTAAGATGCAAGACGACAGCCGCAGGTAGGACTGTCTCGGGGATTAGCCGCACAAGGAAAAAACGGACAGCTCATTGGTGGCTTCGTGGGTACTCGATTCCTGCAGTGATTTTTTATTTTTTTCTAGCCGTCGAATGTATTGTTGAATGCCATGATTGAGTGCAGCGAGTTTTACATCCAATTGAGCAGTTCATTTGTAAAAACTTTGAGTTTGGTGGAATCTAGGCATGAGAAATATTCTAGCGTGCTATTTATTGTAACTATGATTCTTCGATTACAGTGGACTATATGTTGCAAGCTATCCGTGAGGATGTAGGCACCGATACGTTGATCGAAGCACACCGATCCACGTAAATCTCTGATATTCTTATAATTCCTTTATTTTTAATTTTATTTTTTTTTATGATTTTCATTGACTTATTTGCAAGATCCGTTAGTATTTCCCCATTAACATCACCAATTGGTATTAGAGCTACAAGATAGGATTATCTGGATTGTGATTTGGGGCTTACTTGTCTGATTATTATCTAGAAAATTTGTTGTTGCAATCTTGTCTAAAGAGACGGTAGAAATTGACAAGTTTGATGGGAGGAATAATTTTGGGTAATGGATCGTTAAGTTGCGTGAATTATCGACAACTCAAGATATGGCCAAGGCATTGGATGACAAAGATGAGTTGCCAATTTCGATGGAGGAGCTTGATAAGGTAGAGAAAATGGAGAAAGCAAAGAGTATAATCCTATTGAATTTGTCAGATGAGGTAATAATAGAGATGATCGAGGAAATGGATGCCACAACGTTGTGAGCAAAACTTTAGATATTCTATTTAACGAAGGGTTTGAACAATCGTTTATATATGTTGACATGATGTTCAGTTTAGTTATTCTAAAGGTACGTCATAAACATTTTGCATTTATACCAATTGAGCACATTCGACTAATTTTTGCCAGCATCTTACGTGGCACTAGTGAGTGCCTACACTAGGATTGGGCGAGGGCCGGTGAAAGGCCCGTATCGGCCAACGCGAGCGAGGGCCACATGCCCTCGCCTAGATTTGGGCCAAGCAATGATGTCACGGCCCTTGCCCACTCCAAGCGAGGGTGTCGTGGCCCTTAGTTGGCCTAGATCTGATTAAGGGCTCGCGGTCCTTGCATTGGCCGGCGAGGGTCTCCAGCCCTCTCTCCAAAACCAAAAAAAAAGGTAAAAAATAAATTTTAAATTTTAAAAAAATATTTACTTTAGCGCCGGTGTACTAGTCGTGTCACATAGGACGACTAGCATTCACATCACCGATTTCTAGGCAAAATTCGCCAAATTGGCTCTATTGACATAAATTTAAAAAGTTTGGGAGTAAATTGGCACAATGAAAATGTTTATGACTGAATTTGCACCAATACAAAAGGTTTAGCATTTTTTGTGCACTTTTTCCTAAATTGAAGCGTAGCAACGTTACATGACGATGACAATTTGAGTTATCAAACCAATTTGACTCGATAGATTTTGTTGAAGCTACTAACTTTTAATAAAGTACAAAAATAATATTATGATACTTAGTGATTCAAAACGAAGTGGTAATTTCGTATAAAAGTCTATAACTTCAATGAGAATTGGTAAGTTGTAGAAAAATTGGTAATTCGAGAACAACTTAGTCAACGATGACAAGCGTCATTAACTTTATTAAAAAGAACACCAATAAATACTCAAATATAATTTTGATATATGAGTTGGTAATTTCAATAAAATCTTTTACTTATTAGAAAAGTTGCAATTCAAAACGAACTAGTCAACGTCTGTAAGTGTCTCAAACGATAGTCGTAACTCGTTGATAAGTAACTCAAATAAAGTTAAGAATAGATATGAAACTCGATAACTCTAATATAAGGTGCATATTAATAGAAAAAGTAATTCGAAATAGATCAAATAAATATTGATATGTGACCAAATGACGTAGAGAAAAGCGAATCTTGGAAAATAATTCCAAAGAATGCACGAATTTGATTGAATAATAATGATAAGATGTCGATTACAAAAGATGGACGCCCTATATATAGAGATAGGGTTCCTTTAGGCATCAGAATAATTAAAGATAATAATATCAAAATTATATCTATCTTATCCTAATAGAATTCGAATTAAAGATAACAAAATTTCGGAATATTCTAAATTGCCTAAAACAGAAACTGAAAAGTGGTCTAAACCATTCCGAAATGACGAAATCCATCGTATCTCACAGCAAAGCAGTAATTTTGAATCAGATGGGCGTTTCGCTTCAACCGACCAATTTTGAGACCGATCTGAGACCGTTTGTCCCAATATCCGAAATTATCGGCCCAATTGATTATCCAATTTGGCAAGATAATCGCATGCCAATCAATTGGGACAAACGATCTCGGATCGGTCTCAAAATTGGTCGGTTGAAGCAAAACGCTCATCTGATTCAAAGTCACCGCTTTGCTGTGAGATACGATGGATTTCATCATTTTGGGATTGTTTAGACCACTTTTCAAGCAATTTTCTGTTTTAGGCAATTTAGAATATTTCGAAATTTTGTTATCTTTAATTCAAATTCTATTAGGATAAGATAGTTATGATTTTGATATTGTTATCTTTAATTATTCTGATGCCTAAAGGAGCCATATCTCTATATATAGGACGTCCATATTTTGTAATCGACATCTTATCATTATTATATAATCAAATTCGTGCATTCTTTGGAATTGTTTTCCAAGATTCGCTTCTCTCTGTGTCATTTGTGGATTTTAAATGAGTGTTTGCAACCTAAAGATAAACAAATACTGTAAAAACATATGCTTTTCCTGTATCTATACCATACATGCTGTCCGTAAATGTGTTTCCACACAAAACATTCTCCGGCCGATGTTGAACTCGACCCGCTAGCTATATGAAGCGTTTATGTTTGTACCATGCTATTGCAATAGCGTACAAGACGATCGTCCCAACGGTGCATCCGCCTGCTGTCCAAAGGAAATTGTTGACTGCCGGATTCGGAGGGTGAAAGAGTGCTATTCTGACGTTCATACCGAATATCCCGGTCACAACAACGAACATGGTGATGAATAACGTCGCCGTCGATATCACGACTCCCATTTGCAGCAGATTGTTTTGCTTGTCATCCAACATTATGTTCACATAGTCCTCGGTGTCTTGAATGTACTCCCTCAGCTTTCAACAGAGACAAGGTGAAGATGTTTTTAAGGAATTGGATAGGATTCGAGGTTAAGACTTCGCTCACGCGTGCGTGCATTCTGAGTGTAAAAGTTCGAAATTCATACCGCGGATAGCTCGTTGAGATTGCCACCAAGCTGCACAAAATATGCCTCTAGCAGCATTTCCAATTCGGCCACATCAAGGTGCTTGATTGAGCCATCAAAATGCTTGCTTGAGCCATCAAAGTGCTTGCTCATGCTCAAGCCACCATGTGAGTCACTATCTTTGATCCCCTCTTCCATTTCATCACGATTCAGCGAGTTGTGAAGAGCACTCGCACTCTCATCTGGTGTGATTCTATCGTCTTCTTCGCGATTCCTGCGTAATTAAGTGGAAAAGGTCTTTGAAGAAACAGACAAAGATTCGAAATTATTCGGCCATGATCGACAACATGATGCTAGAGATGTAGGATGTTGCCTTTCTTCTTCGTATAGTTCATGGAGTTCATCTTCCTCTATGGTGATCGACGAAGAAGACGACGACTTGTCATTTTCATCTTGGAGTTGTTTGCCGCTCAAATACATCTCTGCCATGTCTCCATCGTTCTCGAGAAGATGTTCGATCTCGTCCTTTATCTAGGGATTAAAAAAAAAATGAGCCATGATGAACTGCTTTTGCCGATTAGTACGTTTTTATTTAGCAGTTTAAACTCTTAAATTAGTCGATTGTGACTCTTTTGCATTTACATAATAGCAATTTCTAGGCGGCCTCTAACTAAATTCTCAAGCGACCGGAAGTGTTATGATATTAAATATTAAATAATGCATTCATTTAATAGCTTAAATATTTAGATTAGTCAGTCATGATCTCACAAAATCCCAAAAGCAAACTCTGTTACTCGTTCGCTCGTTACTTTTTCCTTTAGACGAAGTAATACTAGTGTCTCTATGACCTGTTTTTGGGATGCCAACTAAGATGTACCCTTACTTAAATTGGGCAAATGCTTATATGGATTACATTGACAATTCTGGCCTCTAACAAAAATTCTCTCATGATTTATCCACTTTTATTTACTTTTCTTACCGTGACCACTATCTAATGTATTGAGTTAACAAATTTCATATATCTAGAAAAGTTGGCGTGTGATATAATTTCGGCAGATAATCCTAAAAATAGTTACTAGGCAAATGAAATTTGGTAACATGCTAGATTAACCGGTAAATTAAAATAAAACTTTAGATGTTCATAAGTTACTCAAATGAGAATTGGTGATCTAAAACTAACAGGTAACTTCTTACAAAAGTTTGTAAGTTAAAATAATTCAGGTTGGAAATTTGCCAGTCATTTTGTCTACCAATAGATTCTTTTTTTTTTTTTTTTGGAAACATAACAACATTGATTGAAGTTTGCCGGAATTGTGGAAAATTCTACAGAATTCTGCAGGGTGGAAGACTCAAACCTTTTGAACTCGTCCCGTCAACGCGACCAATCGAGCTTTAATCTGCCGGACACGCTCGAGATTCCGGGTACTAATCTTCGAAATTAGCTTGTCCAAAGCAGGATTAGCCTCTTGCTCTAATGCTTTTGCCTAAATTCCCCCAGCAAATAATTTGAGGAGCGACAAGCAAAATATGCTGCTCTATAATGCAGATGAAAAACCAGAGCCCTTTACCTCATCGTCTAGACTAGAGCATGCAGCTTCAAGGCATGCCTCTAAGGCCACAAACTCAAAAGGAAGAGTCTCCGATCTGTCGTGCTGTTGCTTAACCTCTCGAGGGTTCGATACATTTGTTGGCCGTGAGAAACTTTACCACGGCACTCCCCGGATCACCATAGCAGAGAATCGGATGCCGTACAGCGAAAGAGACGAACTTGTGTACCTGTTTTGGATTCGCCGGTCTTTAGGCGGAACTCCGGCGATTCCTCGGCTTAGGCGCGTCACCTCTATAACCCTCCGGAATCCTGGCGTCGATGATACCACCTCCCTTACCTTCACTTGACTTTATAGGAGGAAACAATCTCCTTAGTGAAGCAACTTCACAAGGAAGTTGGGTGTGTGGAATTATGGAGTAATTAGGGTTAGAGGGGGGTTGCCTTAGCCTATTTATAGAGTTCTTTGGCAGGGCCCTATCATCACAGGCCGGGCCGAACTCGGCCCACACCAGCCAGGTCCATATTAGGCTAATTAAGAATCCTTATATCTCACTTTATTAGACCAACCCCGTTAACGGTAAATTAATACCGTATAATGGTAATTATAATCTCAATTAATATAAGCCCACACTTAGGAAAACTCTAACATTCTCCCACTTGGGCGAATATTAATTGAAACTGTACTGTATATGCGCATCTCTATGTTGGTCTAGAGATTATTCTTAATAGCCAATCCGATCCCATAGAATCTTAAACACCGAATCATGGCAGTAACTGCATAAAATGTACGCAGAGCCGTCCATGGTCACGAATGTCCTTAACTCTATTGATATGGATTCAATATGGTAGTGTGGCAGTTGGATAACACCTCATAGAATAGATATTTAGACAGAAACTTTATGTGTTATCCCCTTTTGTCAGGCAACATTCTCTCTCCTTAAGTGACACAAAACTTGATGTGCACCAGAGAATACATATATGGCTCTAATGAACCTACATATGTCTTATCTTTATAGTCAACTGTACTTTATGTGTAACAAGACATATCTTCAAGGCTAGTATCTCAATGCCCCCAGCCTTATATTCAAGGTTTACACATACCTTGAGATTTTCAATTGATCAACTCAACTCAAAAAACTTTATTGCACGCAATAGAGTTGATCCATATCAAGATGTTACAAATGTAACAATCACAGATGCAAACTTTATTGGAGCAAAAATTGACAACAGCTCCCACTGAACAACCACATCCATAGATGCTGCTAGGCCCATCTTAATGACGTCATTTCAAACACAAAAGGGCAAACAACTTTAGTCAGTGGAACTTCAACTATATCATCTGTGAAACTATGCTCCACTTTAATGTCACCATTTTGATCTGGTTCTTTATGGTCAAACACTTGACCGCCAGATGTTTGGACCCTTTAAAACCTCTGTTGTTGTATATAATCAACAATGCAGAGCCATCATCATACTATAACTGTATGGGTCCATATAAAAATAAATACGATCAACTCCCTAGTGAGGTTCTGGAGCTAAATAACCTGAGTAGCAGCCCAAAAGCTTGCTATAAACTCCGCTTGAATGCTAGAGGACAATACAGATCTGTGTTTTTCTCTATTATGCCGCACTGCCTGCTAATTCAAAGATGTATTATGTTGTCAACTTCTCGTCATCCAAATAGTTAGTAAGGTCTTAATCCGAATGCCTCACTAGCTGCAAGTAATCAATCTGTATGTGAATCAATATGTAGTCTTTTGTCCTCTTTATGTACCTTAAAACTTTCTTGACAGCAATCCAGTGATCGTTTTCTGGATTTTACAGATATCTGCCTCATGTTCTCAAAACAACATTTGGGTTCTCTCAACATCCGTATAAGGACATGACAATAGATTCAGTTTATTACCCTTAATGTCAAGATCAATTCTTGACTTACAGTGCTGTATACTGAATCTTTCACAATACGATCAACACATGTCCTATGAGACAGGCCCAATATGCAATAAGAATGATCCCAACAGATCTCAATGCCCACGACAAAAGACACCTTACCAAAGTCCTTTATGGCAATATGTGCTTTGCTTCATGCAGTAATTCAACATCACCACTTGTAACATATTGTTCAAAAGAAGATAAAATTTCCTCCCACTGATCTTGTAGTATATACACTAATTCACTTCACTTTCAACATCACTGAATAAAGTGACAACATATATGAAACTCCTGATGTCATTATCTGAGAGCTGTTGCATGAGGCCTTAAGTAGACTATTTTAGTCTACTGATAAGTTTATCTGAATCACCAGCTATAAAACCTTCGGGTTATACCATATAGACTTTCCTCATCAAGGTCTCTCTTTGAGAAGATAGATATCAATATCCAGCTGGCGTAACTCTAAAACAAGATGAGTTACAAATGTCATGATCACTCTGAAAGAACCTTTATGAGAGACTAGAGGAAAGAGTTACTTTATAGTCTTCACCTCCTCTTAGAGTGAAATCTTGGCAACCATTCTAGCTTTAAACTTCTCTGACTTTTCTTTTAAAGACCTTTTGTCTTATTCATCCACTTGTAACTGATGAACTTATAACCCTCAACTATCCATTATGCTCTCAAAAACCATTATGTTTCATAGACCATGTCTCGTCTTTTATCACATCCAACTCCAGATCTCACTGATTACAAGAAACAGAATCTGTATAAGTTTCTGGATCAACCATATGGCCTATATTATAATGATGCTCTCCAAATAGACTATAAGTCTGGCAGTATAATTGGTCGTCTCTACCTTAGGGATCTTCCAAATGGAGCCTCGTTAACCTCATCATACACATATGGGGCTTGAAGAGCTTCATCAGAATATGTGTTAATAACACTGTCCTAAACCCCAATAGGCTTAGACTGTGATGTGGTAGGCTTCACGATCGTCTATATAGGCAGAGAAAACGACACAACACATGTATCGTACCTTTAACCTTAATAGCCTAAGCATCTTTTGGCCTCATTAAAATTCAGAAACTTCATTGTCTGTTATTCCATAATTCTCGTACTTCTGTTGGGATCATTAACCAAATATCCCTTCAAATGATCTGGACTTACCTAATGCTGGACAATACATCTTCACCTTTGCAGGATAACTTCAAATCTTTAGATGGTTTATCTAGATTTACGTCTAATCCATAACTCAAAAGGGTCATTAGAATAACCTTAGTGGAAACACCAATCAAAGTATGAAGACAACTCAAATGCTATCCATACACAGAATCTTGTAGGTTCATTCCATTAATCATACTCCTCATTACAATCTTGAAAATGCGCTTTTGCCTATCGGCCGCCTCATTATAACTTTCAGGCATAGTAGACTTAACTACTATCCCAGAATCCTTTTAGGTATATGGTAAATGACCCTTAAAGCTTTCCAGCATGGTCATGTACACCATAATACTCACCATATTGGTCTGATCTGACAATCTTTATGACTTTTCCCAACTATTCCTTGACTTCAGCCTAAAGACCTTGAACTCGTCAAGAGAGTCAGACTTTTCCTTAATCAAGTACATATAACCATATGGGGAACAGTCGTTAGTAAATGTGTCGAAATAAAATTTTCAACACAGAGTTGTCATATAGGTCCATTGACACAAAACTGTATGACCTCCAAAAGGTCGAAACTTTGGACTATAACATTTCTTCTTTATCTCGGTCATCTTATTTCCACATCAGTTTACGCAATTCTCCAGGTCACATTTAAGAGTAGTTAGGATGTTAAGCTTTATCAGCCTCCCACTCTTTCCCTAGATAAGTGGCCAGATCTTTATGCCACAATGCGTAAAACTGTTCTTTAACTGGAAATTTCTTGGAAAACAACCTTTCACTGTATAAGTGATGTAGATATCATCGGGAGTTAAGCATAATCTAATTCATTTGACACATTGCAGCACTCATCCTTATTCGACTTGAGAACACAAAAATTCCGTTGTTCTTTTAGTTCAAAAGAGTAGCTGCTCACGTCCAAATATGATACGGAAATCAAGTTCCGTCTAAAGGTAGATACAAAAAATGCATTCTTTAATGTCAGATCAAAACCAGAGAATGGAATTAAAATGACACATCTCCCATGAATTTAATGTCAACTTTATTGTTGTTTCCTGATGTGAGCTTTTGATTCATCTTGATTTGGTTTCTTGTGATTCATGAATCCTTGTACTGTGAACACAATATAATTGGTTACACCTTTATAAAGTCTCCATAAACTGGATGAGACTTCTGCTAGATTAGATTCGTGAATCAAAACAAAAGAATCATCACCTACATGCCCACACTTAGATGACCGAGCCTTATTACAATAGCAGTCCCACTTTATGTGACATTTCTTCTTATAAAAGAAGTCGTAGTCACAATCTTTCTCAAAAGATGCCATTTTTGGACCCAAACTGTCTGAATGACCAGTTGTTTCAAGAGTTCCTTTATGAGTACGATCTTTAAACCTTTTGCTCAATGTGTCCACCATCCTTATGACGTAATCTCTAACTTCATAAAAACCATCAAACCTTATATTGAAGAGTTCTCACTGATGTATCATAATATCAGCAGTGAACGAGACACAGACCCAGGCTACTTGGGCTTCCATCATCCATACAACAGTGCAGTCAACAGGCCATCTACTCTCACAGTAGTACTAAATGGATTACTTCAGAAATCACAAGCAAATCCAATTGCTCTTTAATCCAGGCAATAAAATGTCCCTTCTTGAGTTCCATATGTTAACAGTAAAATCTGTCAACTTATCCTCATAAAGAGCAATATAAACTTCTGCCAGCCATATCACAAAACTTAATATCCTCCAGCTATTTCACAAAGTCCGAACTAGTATGAACCTCAATCTTAATGGAGTTACCGTTTACTGGGAAGGTGACTACTTTAAAAAGCAATGTATAATAATGGCACCATGTGAGTACTGTGTAACTTGATCCTTAAAAGTACACATCTTGAGGATCAGATGCACCATCATGTAATCACCTTTGGGCAGAATACATAATGTGCACTTTATATGTGACAGCCTATAAAGAGAATAAATCCAATCTTTATGAATCACCACCTTTGGGTGGATGAACCACTAGGATCAGTTACTTCTCAAACTTTATGCTGCACATGTGATACCTCATGAACCAATATTGTGTAACTTTAAAAACTGTTTGAGTACACATCCAGAGAGCTGCATACATCATCACAAAATCACCTTTGGGCAGAAGATGTGACATGCAGTTGCAAACACTCCACATGATAGCGGCCATGAGAATCTATTTCAATCTTCGTGAATCACCACCTTTGGGTGTATGACTCACTAGAATCGATCAATCCCCAACCATATGCTATACATGTATCCCTCCATGATCAATACACAATCACCTCCTTTGGGAGTATGACCATGCATCAAAACAGGAGACATCCTTCCACAATACGAGACTGATATTTCTCAAACCCAACCAAGTGTGCCACTTTGGCGGTCACTACCTGACTGAATCCTTGAAACTCTTTCATACCAGGGATATAAACTTTATGCCTCACATTTGTCATATCCAAATGATTTCAAATTTCACTATGGGGCACTTTATTCTGAAATCATAGGCGATGCCAATAACAATTGCTGTATACATTGATGCACGTTAAACTTTATACATGCTAAAACTCTACACATCTTGTATGTGGTCATATATATATAAGCTTATCATGGTATTTCCGAAACCATATAGAAATACATGAAAAATGCTCAAAATACCCCTAAAAAACATACGTACATAAGGGTCTTTATGCATTTTTCTATTTTTAAAAGCTTCAAACATGTCAAATAAATATACCACAGTGTAGAGAATTTCCATACGAGCACGCCGGTACCAAGATCACCCCCAACGGACGTCTCACGCGCCCTCACGCGCAGGCCAAAGCCTCGGCGCGTGGGGCTCACGCGCCGCACGTGCTCCTCACGTGCGGGGCGAGCTCACCGGTCCAATGACCGGTCCGACCGGCGACCGGTCCAACTGTTCATCCGGTCCAACCGTTGACCGGTCGGACCGGTCAACGGTCAACGGTCAACTCGGGTCGGAGTCGGGTCGAAGTCGGGTCAGGGTCGGGTCGGGTTGACCCGGTCAAAACCGGGTCAGTCAACGGGTCGACCCGGTCAATTCGGGTCGGGTTTGACCCTAAACCGCAACCGCGTCCACGTGGCGCAATCAGAGTGCGCCACGTGGCATGCGCGGACGCGGCCCGCGCTGGGCGCGTGCCAGCGCGTGCGCGCGTGGGCTACCACGCGCAGCCACTGTGGTGGCGCGTGCGGCCGTTCCCGACCTCCTCCGGCGACGATCTACCCATCAAAATGCTCATCTCGACGAGCCCGTTCCAAATATATGATCAAAAATAATTTTCGTCGGGAAAAATTTCCGAAAACAGGCAAACACAGTACGGTCCCGATCTTCGCTTTGGAGGCTCTGATACCACATGTTGGCCGTGAGAAACTTTACCACGGCACTCCCCGGATCACCATAGCAGAGAATCGGATGCCGTACAGCGAAAGAGACGAACTTGTGTACCTGTTTTGGATTCGCCGGTCTTTAGGCGGAACTCCGGCGATTCCTCGGCTTAGGCGCGTCACCTCTATAACCCTCCGGAATCCTGGCGTCGATGATACCACCTCCCTTACCTTCACTTGACTTTATAGGAGGAAACAACCTCCTTAGTGAAGCAACTTCACAAGGAAGTTGGGTGTGTGGAATTATGGAGTAATTAGGGTTAGAGGGGGGTTGCCTTAGCCTATTTATAGAGTTCTTTGGCAGGGCCCTATCATCACAGGCCGGGCCGAACTCGGCCCACACCAGCCAGGTCCATATTAGGCTAATTAAGAATCCTTATATCTCACTTTATTAGACCAACCCCGTTAACGGTAAATTAATACCGTATAATGGTAATTATAATCTCAATTAATATAAGCCCACACTTAGGAAAACTCTAACAACATTCTCTTGCGTAGATTCAAAAACTTGATGTAAAGATTCCTCAGATTGCTCTGTCCTGTTGACCTATTATGAGAAAGAGACAGGATTGAGCGACAGCTTTTAATTTACTGTGAGAATAACATACGGTTTTGAATTGCAAAAACAGAGATAACAAATTATTATGAGAAATGATAAAGTCACAGTCCTTTAATCTACTGTGAAAATAATAGTCTGTTCTAGACCACAAAAACGTAAATAATGAATAAGTATTAATCGCTGTGGGGTTCACTCATTCAAGAATTTACGGCTCGCAATATATTGTTATTCTCATAGTAGTCCGAAAATGTTATGCTAGTAAAACCCTATGCGAAAATGACCACAAAAAAAAATGACAACAAAATGAAATCTCATATCTAGTTTTTAAGTGCTACCGACTGTGTCTGGATCCCCTACTTGCATGGCAGGGGATCATAGCAATATTGGCCATTGGATTTGCCCCCTATAAAAAGGGAGGGAAATCCAATGGCCCCCCTAACTATAATCCCCTGCCATACAAGCAGGGGATCCGGATCCGGATCCGCTACCGACTACCGTAACTCAGAAAAACAAATCTTCGCAGGCGATATCCGCTATCAGAGCCTTTCTCGAGTCAATTAGGTTTATCTTATCGATACTCGTTTACTCGGGTGATATCTGTTCCGATCATCGGTAAACGGTGACATTGTTGGACAAAAGAGAGGGAGGCAGTATCTTGGGTATGATGTGTGGGTTGCTCCAGTTGAATACTGGATAAATCAAACCAACAAAGTGCTGCTTCACCAGGAATGGCTACACAGCCTAAGCCTCAATGAGAAGGTGAGGGGAAGAATTTTCAATTAAGAAACTTAATTAAAAATGATAATTTTCAGATGTTCTTAGGAAAAAGATGGATGGCATTCTAGATGGGAAAATTACCAAAAAAGTCCTAAACCTTTTACAGTTATGTCAATTCAGTCCTAAACCTTTTTTTTTGCCGATTCAGTCCTAAACCTTTTGCAATTGTGCCATTTAAGTCCATCCGGCGAATTTTGGCCGGCCGACGCTGACGTGGATGCCGGCCGGCCGGTGACTCATTATTTTAATATTTTTTGAATTTTTTATGATTTTTTATTATAATTTTTAGGATTTTTTTTTTCTTTTTTCCCCCTTTCCCTCTCCTCTCACCTCCCCTTCCATCGTCCCTGCAATTCACCGTCCCTCCCCTTCCTTGCAACTCATCGTCCCTGCAACTCACCGTCCCTCCCCTTCCCTGCAACTTCGGTTGCTTTGGTCCGGTGACCGGTCGGAGGTGCGGCCGGATAGGCCGCATCGTCCCGCCATGGCTGGGCGAGGCTCGGCCTCGCAAGCCCAAATCTGGGCCGACGAGGTCGAGCCTCGACCGGGATGGCAAGCCCAGATTTGGGCAGACGAGGTCGAGCCTCGACAGGCCATGGCGAGGCTCGACCTCGCCTGGCCATTACGAGGAAGCGACGGGACTCTGCGTCGCTGGCCTCGGCGGAGCTCGCCGCCCATGGCCGACCTCGCATGGATCTGGCGAGCTCGTGGCTTGCCGGCCTCGGGCGAG
The DNA here is from genome assembly GCA_021437785.1 of Rhodomyrtus psidioides. Taxonomy (NCBI): domain Eukaryota; kingdom Viridiplantae; phylum Streptophyta; class Magnoliopsida; order Myrtales; family Myrtaceae; genus Rhodomyrtus; species Rhodomyrtus psidioides. The sequence continues at coordinate 9,814,714 of JAILYB010000003.1, read as the reverse complement.
TCCAAGATCATCGAGATCAGCCGCCTCGAGCTCACTGGGCAGAGCCATGGCCATCACCGGGCGGCCGGAGGAAGGAGGATGGAGCGGCACCGGACCATGGAAACCGACTGAGTTGCAGGGAGGGGAAGGATCCAGACACGAAGGGAAGGGGAGGTGAGAGGAGAGGGAAAGGGCAAAAAAAGAAAAAGAAAAAAAATCCTAAAAATTATTTAAAAAATCATAAAAAAATCATAAAAATTAAAATAATGGGTCGCCGGCCGGCCGGCGTCCACGTCAGCGTCGGCCGGCCAAAATTCGCCGGATGGACTTAAATGACATAATTGCAAAAGATTTAGGACTGGATCGATAAAAAAAATAAGTTTAGGACTGAATTGACATAACTGTAAAAGGTTTAGGACTTTTTTGGTAATTTTCCCCATTCTAGATTGTAGCTGAGCCACTTAAGACAAAGTTTCTATTTTTCTGGTTAAAAAAGATGAACAGATTGACTTTGGGCGTGCAATTAATGGACAGGTGGACTACTTCACTATGTTGCTGATTTCACATGTTTAAGAAGAAGAAAAGTAAACCTTAAATTCTACTAGTGAACTGAGTTGCTTTGTTTTCAGGGCATAGTAAAAAATCATCTATCCATTCTAGTTCACACAATCTCGATTAACTTGAGTAAGAAGATGACATGGTTCGGATAAGGCGAGTGAGTTTGTCTCGATTTTGGAAGCTTCTCTTAGGGCGGGCTTGTTGCGCAAAAAATGAATAGTTAAAAAAAATCTAAAAAAAATCGCTTATACCTCTTACAAAATTGTATGTGTGAAGAAAATTTTAATTGTCCAAGAAAATATTTAAGCATAAATTGTTGTTGACGATTAAATATGTTTCATTGACTAATTATTTTAAATGATACTAGCGGTCGTTTTGAGGAAAATATTACCAAAATCATTTATTTCCTTGAAACAAACGAAGCCTAAAGATAAAGTTTACATTGAACTTGTTAAAATCAAAGGGAACTAGATCAAACCCATTGAAGTTTAGGAACAATGTTTCATGTTGGACAAAAATTTCAATAGTCCGATCCAACCAATTGAAAATTCTGGTGCGACATTAAGCGTTAAACCAAAGGACAAGGACAAGGATGTCTAATATCATACACCAGAAATCACAGTGAGCCAAGCATTAAGATGGTTTCTTGTTAGTTTCTTTCAAATCGGAACGCCGTGATTGACATGATCGGACGAGAACTAATCAATCAGATGTCATTGATGTAGAGTCTATTTCTTTGATATGTTCAAGAATATTACTTCAAACCTTCATGGCGTTGGCCTGATAATGATGCGAGAACCGACGCTTGAGCTCCTCCACGAAAGGAGCCACCGCGGGATCCTTGGAGTTGAGCAGCCAAACGTCCTTGGCCGTGATCACTCCCTTTATGTGCTCCAGCTTGATCACCAGCGCTCTCTCCCGCCCCGTCACGGTCGATGGGTAGGACAGCGACGGATCCAGGATCCGCAGGTCCCGCGCCGAGAGCCCCGTCCGCCGTCTGATCACGTGCTTCCCCGCGTCGATGAGCTGGGCCTCGCCTGTCGAGTCGACAACAAGCCAGGGCTTGATCCCTATGTCCTTCTTCCGGTGCCGATAGCCCGTCGAGTGGGCTGCCGGCATCAGAGGCGGGTTCGGGTGGAGGTCCTCTTTCAGGTTGGTCGAAAGACAGATGTCCGACATTATGCACTTCTCTCTTCCCTGTTGGATCAGAGAGATGATGAATTCGAGACTGAAATAACCTTGATGTTATCTAGGAAAGAACATGGTTTCATATTAAATGATGCAAAGACGATCGACATTGGAAGGCACGAATTAAGATTAATTTTTGTTACAACTGCTGAGGCTGAAATGCATAGTTTAAGGAGGAACATGATTAACAAGGGAGGTGATTCACAGGGACGGCCCTCACTGGTGTGGTTTGTATAGACGTGGATACCCATGCTGCATTGGAAGGTGCTCCATACATGGTGAAAATATCCATGTAGTTCTGATATCAATTGTTGAATAACATAAGGAGGTGGGTCTATCTCTAAAAATATGTAGACATATATCGTACAATATTTAAAATAAATATCGTCCTAGAAACATCTTAGAAACATCTTAAATTTTTCTAGGGAAGTTATTTCCTACATACCTTTAGACGAACGTCTACCTAGATGTTTCTCTCTCTAGATAATTCTAGAGAAAATAGCTCCCTAGATAATTCTACACTCTTCTTAAAGTATCTTTCAACAAAATCTCTAGATGTTTGGGTAACCTAAAGGTATTTAGAATTCTTGAGAAAAGAGATGGGTTACAATCCGTTGGATCAGATGTGCCTTGTTTGGGACTAAGTTTGATACTTTCATTCGAAAAGTTCACCCAGATTGAGTCCAAATCCGAATTTATTAACATATTCGATTGGATTTACTCTCACTCAAAAGCATGATAACTATACTATATTAACAACTCCACCATTCACTACATTCCCGACGAGGGATTTGTTTTTCCTAACCCCCTCACACATATACCTCAACAAATCTCCCACTCATGTGTAACCTTATAGCATAAGGCATGCTCCTACTTAATTAATAAGTTATTGAACGTTAGCATAATCACAATTCAAATCTCCACCTTGACCTATCCAAGTTTGGGAAATGTTGTAACTATCTAAGGCAAGAGTTGGTAAAACAAAATGAATTAGTCACTTGATGAGAGAAAAGTTGTTAGTCATGTTGTTTGTTAGCACTGTCACCAAGAGGGGGTAAATAGGTGATTGGACTAAACAAAACAGATGCGGGTAAGGGGAATTGAGAGCAATGCAAAATTATTTATAAACTTGATTCCGCTAAGTAATCAAAACATATATTACAGTAAAATGTGATAGCTTATTTGTAACATCATGGATTAAGTGTCGCGACCTAAAAAAAATCAGATTTTAAGTGAATCGGATTATTAGGCAAGTTATCGAGAACTAACCTAATGCGGACCCTTCCATGCCCTACCGAATCGCGACGTGAGAAAATTAGAACAAATGAGGAGTCGCCACTAATCGTTCGAGGTAGGTCGATTAGAAACCTAGATGAACTAGCGGGAGAACTAATTCACCTCTGCGAACCAGAGATTTTGGATCCGGGGATTTGGTTACGCTAATCGACTTTGACTAACACCCTTTCGGGACCTAGATTCCTTTTTTGGATTTTTCTTGAATTTTTAGAATTTTTTTGGAAGACAGTTTGCCAAAGGGGCAAAACCGTCATTTTTGGAAAGATTGGGGGTCGAAAGACCTGAAACAAGTCATGGCCAGTTGAATGTGGCCATTTCTTATTTTCTGGAATTTTTTCAAATTTTTTTGGAAGACGGTTTGCCGGAGGGGGCAAAACCGTCATTTCTGGAAAGATCGGGGGGGGGGGGGGGTCGAAAGACCCGAAACAGGTCATGGCCAGTTGGATATGGTCATTTCCTATTTTCTGGAATTTTTTAGAATTTTTCTGAATTTTCCAATTTTTTTTGATTTTTTTATGAATTTCCAATTTTTATTGTATTTTTTATTATTTTATCATTTTTCTATTATTTTCTGAATTTTTTAATAATTTTAAAAATATTTTCCGGACCGGGTCAGACCCGACCCGCGCCTCTCGGGCGCCCGGCCCGACCCTAGGGGTCAGAACCGGTCTAAAACGACACCGTTTCATATTTTTTTTATTTTTATTTTTTTTTATCAATTTTTTGATTTTTTAATCATTTTGTTTAATTATCCGAAAATTCCCGGATCTAACGGTTCATATTGTGCCACGTGGCCTGATCTCGTGCGTCCGATCTCTCGCTTGATCGGAGGACCCATAGAGAGCCACGTGGCTCAATCGTAACCGTCGGATCAAAAATTAATTTATTTTCCTTTTTTAGAAAACTATTCAAATCGGACGCTCCAGATTGTGCCACGTGGCCACCTTCGGCGCGTCCGATCTATCATTAGATCGGACGTTCCACAGCGTGCCACTTGGCACAACCTCGTCCGCCGGATCGATTTTAATTTATTATCCGAAAATCATTTATTTTATTTCTCAAAATTTCAGGATTGCGACACGTGTCGCGATCGGGACCGTCCATTTTATTTTATTTCTTGAAAATCCACATGGCCCCCCCACCCGGCAGACGTGGCGCCTACGTGGCATGCCACGTCGGCGTTGACCAGTTGGCCGGCCCAGACCCGCCGGAGAAGACGATGAATAGTAAAAATTCCGGCGAAGTCGCCGGAATTCTCGCCGGAGGGCCCAAATCGACGTAAAAACGATGGTTTTGAGTCCTGATTTTTTCACCAAATAAACCCCCATCAGACCCCGACCAATCTACATTCAATTCATGGCAAAAATAATGCCGGGAACTACCTCAAAAGCCCGGCGACCGAACCGGCTCCGGCGAAGCATTTGTGAAAAAAAAAAATTTGGTCGAAGCTCGGTTTCAGTCCTTCAGAAAGCATCCAAGGGTGGTTTAGGAACTTACCTGAGCTTGTTTCGAGCTCAGCGACCGCCGGAAGTTCCCCACCGAGTTCCTATTCCGACTCGTGGCCGGCGAAGGTCGGGGTCCAGTTTTCGCCGAGTTTCAATGCAAAATGAATAGCAAGTTGAGCTTAGAGTTGGATCTAGATGATTTTTAAAGCGAAACTTGCACGAAAGGGGGTCGGGAAAGGTCCGGCCGAGAGCCCCGAAATAAAATGCTCATTGAAGCATTTCGTCAAACACATGGAGTGCACTGAAATGAAGCTCGGGGGCGGATACCAACCTATTCGGAGCTCGCCGACGGCCACTAAGCTCCGGTGATGGTCGAGGGGTGTTGCCAAAGACCCTGGGTTGCCGGTTGTCCGTCGGTTTCCTCCAAAAAAAAATCCCCTCTCTCTCTCGGCCAAACTCCCCTTAAACCGAGAATCTCCCCCCTGTTTTCATGGCCGACCGGCCCGTTTTTGTGCCCATCCGCCTGCCAAAGGCGAATATTCCTCTGCCAACCTGCTTCCCACGCTCGTTTTAGCTTTTTCCTTTGAAAAATCGCACGCCCCACGTTCGGTTGCCGCTCCCCTGTTTTTCCCACGTTCTGTCCACGCTTGGCCGAGTGGTCTGCAACAATGTTGCAGACCCGGTCGGACCGGGTCGGGTCGGGTCTGACCCGACCGACCCGGTTCGACTAAATCGCCAAATTGACCCCCCAATTGACTTCTTTTCGTGAAATTAACACCAAAATCAGACTCCTTGATATTTTTTCTATCAAATATGGGTATTTTCATGAATCAATTGATTGAAATTTAGTGAAAACCTCAAATTGTCCCTAGGATCCAAAAATGAATTTTGGCTAATCGAAGGTCCAAACGATCGAATTAGTCAAAATTGAGACCACCAATGGATTCCTCATGATGAAAACTATAGGGTAGAGGTGTTTAGTTTTGATGGGTGTGCCCGTGTGAAATTTAATTTCAAAAATTGTGAAACCGGGGACTAAATTGAATAAAAATTTGTGCAATTAAGCCCTTTTGGTTAAAATTGATCAAATTGGAGGGAAAATTGATCCAATTGCACTTCAAGACTTTAGAATCCAATGTCATAACTTATAAAAAGTGAGAATTAAAATTTAAAAGACTCGAAAAGGATTTTTCAGGCTCGGTTCGGGCTTATGTTTGTGAAGGAACACCATGACCTAAGCCTAATTTCCCTGATAAAAAGTGAAAATATTAAAGGGGAAATTAAAATAAATTACTGAATATTTTTTTGTATTTTTCTGACCACGAATGGTATTTTTTTCTAATTTCTTGGGTATTTTTATAATTAAATAAATTCCAAAAAATATTTAAAAATACAAAAAATATTTTTTGTTCAAAATTGGTTCCTAAGGCTAGGCTAAGGCTTCCAAAGTTGATTTTGAAATTTTTTGAAATTTTTTGAAATTTTTAGTTAATTTTAGAAATAAAAACTGAAATAAAAGATAGTCAAAAATCAGGTGTCAACAGCTGCCCCTCTTTGAGAGTGAGCTCGTCAGAGGTTGCTTTCAAAGACAAAATGACACCTGAATCTTAACCGACTCGACTGGGGGAAAGAAATATTATGACATCGGATCCGTAAGCCTTTCGATGAATGCTCAAATTAATCCTTGGTTTGCTCTTGCAATTCGAACGTGTGCCGGAGCGAGAGAGGCTTACCTAACGTTCACCTGCCTGTTGAATGCTACGCGTGCGGAGTCTGAGGTTTTATCATTGCTCTCTTAGGGTGCCGAAAATGAGGGGCTCGTCCCTTTTTTTTTTTTTGAAATGACGAAATGCAAGACTGAAAATAACACGCGTCTAACTTCTTTTTTCAAAGAACTCGCACATGGGTCGCGTAAGGGGTATCTGTTTTCACAAATACCTTATACACTAAGGATTCCCTTAATCACCTGTGAGGATCTTAAGGTACTGGGCCCACCCGTCCTCAGGAATTTCTTTCTTCCTGACTCGTGGCGATGCAAGATGTCTGTAGGCCGATTTTGCGAGTTCTGGATCGCAAGTCGGTAATGCTTCTGCACCACGATCATCCGCTCATCACGTGAAACATTAGCTGCGAGAAAAACCTTCGGACCACGATCATCCGCTCATCACGTGGAACGTTGGTTGAGAATTGGCTTCTGCATCACGATCATCCGCTCATCACGTGAAACATTGGCCGAGAATAAAACTTTCGAACCACGATCATCCGCTCATCACGTGGAACGTCAGCTGAGAATTAAGCTTCCAAACCACAATCATCCGCTCATCCTGTGGAATGTTAGCTGCGGGCCGGATTTGCGAAATGCTGGTATCGCAATCGGGTAAAAACTGAATCACATTCATCCTTTATGTGAAATAGTGGACAGAATTACGAAATGCTAGTATCGTAATCTGAGAAAAACTGAATCATGTTCATCCTTTACATGAAACAGCAGACAGAATTGCGAAATGCTGGTATCGCAATCTGAGAAAATCTGAATCATGTTCATCCTTTACATGAAACAGTGGACAGAATTGCGAAATGCTGGTATCGCAATCTGAGAAAATCTGGATATGGTGCTCGAGTTATGGATCGAGCGGGCCTGATTGTCGTCGGGGATCTTCCGTCCAGATCACCATGTTTAGCTTGATACCTGCAACATTGAAGATGCGATCATTCAAGTCTGAAAGAGGATCAGAAAACTTACCTGAGTTGACTGAAACCCGGCTTTTAGGATTTGCTGAATCGGTTTGCTCACCACGTTCAGTTCATAAGGAAATGGTGTTTTGCATGAACCTTAATGCAAATGCAACAACTTGTGAGCTTCTACTTGCATCGTAAAGCTCCACTTAGGATTTTATCAATAAGGAAAACTGTCTGATCCTTTTGACAAAATTTAACCAAATAGAATGAGGAACCTTCAGTTAGAAAGGACTTTTTCTCACTCTTTTTGAAAAAGGCTATTTGACCCGACCATTGATGCGGGTATGAGAATCACTCAGAGCTTTCCTTATTACACCTGATAAGGGTCCGGGTAATCTTGCAATTAGTATAACCATACCAATCCATGAGGTCTTTTCAAATACTATAATTCAGGCTTGGTCAAAGGCTATTCAAATAGGACTCACATGAGTCATTAGGCCATGAAATGAAAATCTTTGTCAGTTGCATTGGGTTTACAAGTCAGGAACCCTGCGAAATGAGATAAAAATGATCTTGCTCGCACTTCTTCAAGCAGTATTTATAAGCATTTGAAACCCTATATTAACCCAAGTGCTTTAATCTGAAAAGACTTTTGGAAAGGGTTGAAACGTAGGTTTAGGGTAGGCTTGGAAATGAAAAGCCTATTTTCCAACAAAGGGCGCATGAAGATGAGAAATTGGTGATCATCCGTCTTTGACACCTTTGTATTTCATGAATGGTTTTTCTTCGTGGAACACATTTCGATCAAATCTAGACGAGACCTCCCTTCTTTTCGATTTTTCTTAAGAGAGAGCTCTTTTCTTTTTCTCTTCCTTTTCGATGAGGGTATGCGTTTTTGCCTCTTTCTTTCGATACGAGCTCTTTTTGAAAAGGGAGGGAGAGTCTCATCTGAATTGCCTACAAGTTGTGCTGGCACATTTTTCGATTTTCAGTCTGCCCTAAGGCACTTTGCTCATCTGTAAAATGGTCTGGAATGATTTCCTTTCGGGATGATCACCAATTAGGTTTCGAGAAATGAATCCGCCGCTCAAGTTGGGTTAAGCAAAGGATGAGTGTATATGGGTATAGAAATGAAATACTCTTCATCATGTCTAAAGCACTTGAGCTAAAATAGAATTCGCATACAATAATTACACTTGAAGATTGATGCAAGTGAAAGCAAGAAAATTCTATTCATGCTTTGAATTTTCTGAAATTTGCCCCAATGCGGGGTTGTTCCTGACAGGGGTATGAAATGAAACCACCGTTCAAAGGAGTTTAGCAAAGGGAGACCTGTAGTGTTTGGATAGAGGAAATGAATGCCTCATATCCTCTTGGTCGTCATACTTTTTGCAAGATAACCCTTTCACCTTGTAAATATGGAAATCTTCACACTTACTCACTTGGGGTATGATATAGGACGTGTATGGAAATAGCTTGCCTTTCATCATCCCGGAGTTCCTCATTCAAAATGATCAACATCAATTGACCAAACAAATCTCCAGATTGAAAAATTCAGTGAAGATTTATAACACAATCAGAAAGCAAGCAAAATGTGCATGAGTATTAAGATTCACAAAAACATTATAACATCTCAGGTATAATATTTCTTCACTGAATCCGCATTGACAGGATTAGTGAAGACACGTCCATCCATCTCTGCCAAGATCAAGGCGTCGCCTGGAAGGGCTTTCTTCACTATGTAGGGTCCGCCATAATTTGGAGCAAACTTCCCTTCTGGCTGTGGGATGATAGGCATAAGCTTCCGCAGCACAAGGTCTCCCTCCTGAAAATGTCGAGGTCGTACTTTCTTGTTAAACGTTCGGGCCACTCTCTGCTGATAACATTGGCCATGGCATAAGGCTTTGAGCCTCTTCTCGTCAATCAAGTTCAACTGATCTATCCTCTGTTGGATCCAATCTGCTTCAGTCAGTTCTATCTGGGACAAAATGCGCAGAGAAGGAATCTCCACTTCGACCGGTAATACTGCTTCCATACCATATACCAAGGAGTATGGGGTTGCCCCGATTGATGTCTGGATTGAAGTCCGGTATGCCATAAGCGCGAACGGCAACCTGTCGTGCCAATCTCGATAATTCTCAGCCGTCTTAGACAAGATCTTCTTGATGTTCTTGTTCGCTGCCTCAACTGCCCCGTTCATCTGAGGGCGATATGGAGAAGAATGCAAGTGTCTGATCTTGAACGCTTTGAGCAGTTCTTCCACCTGTTTTCTATTCAGATTCGCACCATTATCTGTGATTATGACCTCGGGGGCTCCATATCGAGCAATTAAATCGCGTCCGATGAACTTTACCACATTTCGGGACGTGACCGTTGAATATGATGTCGCCTCAATCCACTTGGAAAAATAATCAATTGCCACCAGAATGAACCGATGTCCATTGGAAGCTTTAGGGTTGATCGGACCAATCACATCTATTCCCCACATCGAAAATGGCCAAGGCTCGGATAACTGATGCAACTCGTTTGGAGGGACATTGATCTTGTCACCATGAATCTGGCATTTATGGCAACTTCTGACATGCTGTATACAATCATTTTCTAAGGTGAGGCAATAATAGCCCAGCCTCATGATCTTCCTTGCTAGCATATGGCCATTCATGTGAGGGCCACAGACGCCTTCATGCATTTCTGCCATTAAACGAATCGCTTCAGTCGCCTTAACACATCTTAGCAGGACCGAATCGAAAGACCTCTTATAAAGATTTTCTCCGCTCAGGAAAAACTTTGAAGCCATCTTCCTTTTATACTTCTCGTCTGAAACCGTACTATTCTCAGGAAACTTCTGATTGTCGCGACCCGTCCGAAAGCGGACGCGGCTAATGGATTACCGATCGCGGGCCCTTTGATCGGCGCGGGCCCTCCCAGGCCCACACCAAATCGCGGCGGGAGTATTTTTCAAAGAGACTCGGCGATAAGAGCCGATCGATTTCGACCTTCGGTGTGGTCGTGGTGGCATGTGCAACTTGTGCATGCATTTGGAGTCGCCACCGGTCTTTCTTGGAGGGTAGACCGGAAACCTTACTGACCGATTGGGAGAGGTCGATCAGTTCTGCGGAACCAGAGATTTTGGGTTCGGGGACTTGGTTACGTCGGTGTCATTACCAACGCCCTTTCGGTACCTAACGCGAGTGATTTTCCTAGCCAATAATTCATGCAGGCGCAATTTTGGGTGGGGTAGGTTTGATTCAGGGTTTCATGCAGATTGGAAGACTATTCCTATCAATCACAATCAATTTAAATGAAAGCGCAATCAAGTGCATAAATAAATCACATCAATGCACGTCAATTCACATCATATGGCCTCCTAATATAGCCATAAGGGCTTAGGGAAGGCAGGATTTAGGACCGAGGTGAAATGGGAAGATTTGGAGGCGATTTAGCCCGAAGGGAAAAATCGTCAATTTATTTTTGGAAGACGATTCGCCCAAAGGGCGAAATCGTCATTTTTAAGAATGATCGGGTTCAAAACACCCGGGATGAGCCTTGGCCAATTAATTGTGGCCATTTCCTATTTTTTGGGATTTTTCCAGATTTTTTTTGGAATTTTTTTATGATTTTCCATTTTTTATTGAATTTATTGATTTTTTTATTATTATTATTAAAACCGGTCTGGGTCGGGCTCCGGATTTGGGTCTGGACCGGGTCATCGGGCCTGATCAGGCCCGAATAGGAAGAGCCAATCCAGGCCCGACGAACAAAACAAGAGGCCCAAGCCTCATATTTGTTTTCCTCATACGAGCCGGGCCTCTAATTCAGACTGTTGGCCCAACTCCCTCACGCTCCAACCTTTAAATTCTTTAAAATAAAACAGCCCAACCCACTAGCCGGACTCTCTTCCTTTACCACAACCCACTTGAAAAGCCCATACTAACCTTATTATCACTATTCATCGTCTCCATCCTCGCGTCACCTTGCTCTGCGAAGACCCGACGGCGACTCTGCTCCTTCGACACCAACAGCCCTCAATCGACTCGCTGTCCGGACTCATTCATCATGTCACCGCCACTATCCCTCGCGGCGACTTCCTCGTGGAAACACCGGATCTGCTCGTTGTCGGGACTCGCTCATCACCACCCTCACGTCATATTCGCCTTCTCACTTCCCCACCAAGGACCTGATGATAGAGGAAACGACGTGCTTGCCATAGAAGTGCCCGTCCCAGTCATCGTGCAAGTTGAACCATCTGCTCAGGGGTTCGCCTGATCCATTTAGGCGTCTAGACGCGCGAGCCCTGATTCCGGCGCGAGGCGCTGAGGTAACGAGCTTTGGCATTGATGATGCGACGAGCGTTGTCGTCGGAGAGGGGGTTCTTGGGGTGCTTGGATCTGGGTTTGGGTTTGTTGAGGCCGTCGCTGAGGGACCAGGGGTCTGGGCCGACGGAGCAGCGAAGTGGACTTAAGGGACTTGGGGGTCGCCGGAAGCAGAGGAAGGAGGCAGTTGCCGGGTATGAAGCTCGACCTCGCCCACTCCATTCATCCACTTCTCGTTCGTTTCCCACTGGTGGCGATGCTGATGACCATGGTGGCAGTTTCGAGGTCCGGAGCCTCGCGGTGCTTCGGGCGTCGGCGGTCTCGTTGCCCATGGATGGGATGGGGACACGCTGTCATGCGAGCTTCACTGGTCGGTGGTGAGCGAGGGTGAGAGCTGGCTCGGAACGTCAATGGACTGTGCACGATGCAATGATGGACGAAGACAGAGGCGGCAGCATGGTGTCGGGTTGAGCATGGAGGGTGGAATAGCAGAATGTGTGAGGAGGAAGAAGATGGAGTCGCGGGTCTCGGATGACTGTCATCCGAACATGGTGAAGTGGTGCAGTGGCATCGGTGAAGTTGTAGACATGAACTGGCAGATCTGGCGTCACGTCGGCATGATGGGAGCTCGGGTGGTGGTTGGACAGTGACGAGTTTGGAAGCGTCAGGCGCGGCTAGGTTTGAAGGACTTGGGCCGTCGATGGCATCGTTGGGATGAACAACAGCTAGAGTGGTCAGGACCGGCTATAGACGACGGCGCGGTTGAGTTGGGACTTCAATGAGGGTTGTTACACCTGTACAGAGGCGGAGGAGGTGGCTGCAAGTGACTGGCGCGGTTCTCGTGGCTCGCGATTGGCCGAGGCAGGTGGCACCGACGTGAGAAGTGGTCGCAGATCTGCTCGCGGCTCAAGGTCACGTCGGCTCTGGCGATAATGACTGGGATCTACGCCTCTTTGTTCCCACTCTCGCTTGCCGATCCCACTCCTTTAGTCACGCTTACGGTATTTTGCCGAATCTGAGTGCGAGATGGCCATTGACACAAACCACTCACGCCGACTCACTTTCGAAACACTAAACGAACGGACCCCGACCTCACATGCGTAACCAGCGGATAGCATGCTAAAACAAGCCCACCTAGACAAGCTGCATGTGCGAGCTACGGTGGGGATGGCAGGTTTCCAACACGGACTCTAGGACGAACTCCAAATACAACAAACAGCAAACGTATTCGAAACAGATAAGCAAAGACACAGACCGTCAATAAGGGGGAGTTTGGCTGAACTCTCGCTGGAACTCGGGAGAGAGCATCTCCGAGCTCGTTGAGCGCGCCGGTCATCGTTCATGTCACCTCTTCCAGGTCGAGCTCACCTCGGCTTCATCGGGTCTGCTCCAGCTTCAGGCGGCCGTGGACGATGAGGAGGAGGAGGTGGTGAGTGACGACCATTTCGCCGGCCAAGGTATCCCTTTTTTTATGGTCCGAGATCCCCCCTAAAAAAAATCAGACTCCTCGCTGCCGAGCATCTCACGCCTCCACTCCAACGTGCATTGCCTTTTTATTTTAATATCCTTGTCTCCCACTTTCTTTTGGCATCCCTTCTTTCCAGATGGTGGAGCAATATTTAAAGAGTCCCTCACTTTTTTGATGGAGAACGAGTAGGATTACGCTTTCGCTCTCACGTACTCTCGCTCAAACTATTATCGCCGGTCGTCCTTACTTCTATTGTGCTGTCCAACTCGCGAAGCTCTTCGACCATCATCATCAACTGCCATTGTATTATAAGAACCTGCTCATCTTGCCGTCATATCATTGATTTGCTTATCCGACGATTTTAAACTCAATTGACTCACTCTATCTTAAATGTCAAATGAATGTCAGAAAATATACAATGCATGCAAAACTATTTTTGTGAGAATTAAGACTAATTCTCATCATTTTTTTTTACGCTCACACGAATAATAATAATAATAATAATAATAATAATAATAATAATAATAATAATAAATAAAGATAAAATTTAGGTGTCAACAGTGACCCGAGCCGAATTTTCAAGATTTAAATTGACACACTTGAAGAGAAAATTAAAACAAAATTATCGAAATTTTTTTGTATTTTTCTGACCACGAATGGTATTTTTCTGAATTTTTGGGTATTTTTATAATAATTAAATAAATTCAAAAAATATTTAAAAAAAAACAAAAAATATTTTTTGTTCAAAATGGGTTCCTAAGGCTAAGCTAAGGCTTCCAAAGTTGATTTTGTGATTTTATGACCTTTTTTGATATTTTTAATTAATTTTAAAAATAAAAATCGCAATAACAGATGGTCAAAAATCAGGTGTCAACAGCTGCCCCTCTTTGAGAGTGAGCTCGCAGAGGTTGCTTTCAAAGACAAGACGGCACCTGGTTCCTAACCGACTCAACGGGGAAAATGAAAAAGAAATGCTATGACATCGGATCCTTAAGGCTCTTGATAAAAGCTCAAATTAATCCCCGGTTTACTCTAACAATTTGAACATGGGCCGGAGTGAGAGAGGCTTACCTGAAGCTCACCTGTCGGATGCTGCCGGTTGCGATAAATTTCAAGAAGATACCTAGGGCTTGCCAAGACACCCTAGGAAAATTAAGCTCTGACCTGTATGGTAGGTCATACCATTATGGGGTTCCTGACTGGTAGGAACCTAAGGAAGGCGCTTCCCACGCTTTGGGATTTGCCAAGGATTTTGATCCGTATGGTGGATCAGACCTTTGTGTTTACCCATGAATCGACCCTTATGGCGGTTTCTACCATATTTGACCCTTCAGGCGGTATCTACCTTGAGTTGACCCTTCAGGCGGTATCTACCTTGAGTTTACCCTTCAGGCGGTATCTACCTTGAGTTGACCCTTCAGGCGGTTTCTACCTTTGATTGACCCTTCAGGCGGTTTCTACCTTGAGTTGACCCTTCAGGCGGTTTCTACCTTGAGTTGACCCTTCAGGCGGTATCTACCTTGAGTTGATCCTTCAGGCAGTTTCTACCTTGGTTTTGACCCTTCAGGCGGTATCTACCCTTGATTGACCCTTCAGGCGGTTTCTACCTTGAGTTGACCCTTCAGACGGTATCTACCCTTGATTGACCCTTCAGGCGGTTTCTACCTTGAGTTGACCCTTCAGGCGGTTTCTACCTTGAGTTTTGCTTTGAAAAGGGGTCTCATGACGAGGGTTCTCCACGTCCGATGAGACTGCCTAAATTTTGAAAAGGGGTCTCATGACGAGGGTTCTCCACGTCCGATGAGACTGCCTAAATTTTGAAAATGGGTCTCATGACGAGGGTTCTCCACGTCCGATGAGACTACCTAAATTTTGAAAAGGGGTCTCATGACGAGGGTTCTCCACGTCCGATGAGACCGCCTAAATATTTTTGAAAAGGGGTCTCATGACGAGGGTTCTCCACGTCCGATGAGACTGCCTAAATTTTGAAAAGGGGTCTCATGACGAGGGTGTCGCGACCCGTCCGAAATCAACGGACGCGGCTAATGGATTACCGATCGCGGGCTTTGGATCGGCGCGGGTCGCGACAGCTGGCGACTCCGCTGGGGAAAAGAAATGCTATGACATCGAACCCTTAAGTCCTTGATGAATGCTCAAATTAATCACCGGTTTACTCTTGCGATTCGAACGTGGGCCTGAGGGAGAGCGGCTTATCTGAAGTCTGCCCATTGGGTCCTGCGCATGCGGAGTCTGATGTTTTATCACTACGCTCTCAGGATGCCGGAAAAAGGAGGGGCTTGTTCCCCTTTTTTTTCTTCTTTTTTTGTTTGTTTTTTTTGTTTTGTTTTGTTTTTTTGTTTTTTTGTTTTTTTTAAATATAGGCCCTCGTAGCTTCTGACACACTATCCCAGGCTTTATTCCTCGAAAACCTTTCCCGGCTACTGACAGGAAACACTCACAGAAAGATTTATCGAGCACCCCAAGCTTTGGGGATCCCATGACGCTGACTAGCGGTGACAGAGGGGATATTTTTGGCTTGAAAGGGAATCCCATGGCGCTGACTAGCGGGGCCAGAGGGGATTTCTCAGTCGGAGGTTTGCTACGTCCGGCGAGACAGTTTGATCTTTTGAAAAGGTTCCCAGGACAGGGGTTCTCCAAGTCCAATGGGATTTCCTGATTTTTTGAAAGGGTTCCCAAAACGGAGGTTTTCCACGTCCGATGGGATTACCTGTTTTTCTGAGAAGGAGTCCCGAGTCGGAGGTTTTCCACGTCCGCTGGGATGGTTTGATCTTTTGAAAAGGTTCCCGGGACAAGGGTTCTCCAAGTCCAAGGGGATTTTTTGATTTTTGGAAAGGGGTCTCATGACGAGGGTTCTCCACGTCCGATGAGATTACCTGTTTTTCTGAGAAGGGGTCTCATGACGAGGTTTCTCCACACCTGATGAGATTACCTATTTTTCTGGTAGGGGTCTCATGACGAGGTTTCTCCACGCCTGATGAGATTACCTGTTTTTCTGGTAGGGGTCTCATGACGAGGTTTCTCCACGCCTGATGAGATTACCTGTTTTTCTGGGAAGGGGTCTCATGACGAGGTTTCTCCACGCCTGATGAGATTACCTAAATTTTGAAAAGGGGTCCCATGACGAGGTTTCTCCACGCCTGATGAGATTACCTGTTTTTCTGGGAAGGGGTCTCATGACGAGGTTTCTCCACGCTTGATGAGATTACCTGTTTTTCTGGTAGGGGTCTCATGACGAGGTTTCTCCACGTCCGATGAGATTACCTGTTTTTCTGGTAGGGGTCTCATGACGAGGTTTCTCCACGCCTGATGAGATTACCTGTTTTTCTGGTAGGGGTCTCTTGACGAGGTTTCTCCACGCCTGATGAGATTACCTAAATTTTGAAAAGGGGTCCCATAACGAGGTTTCTCCACGCCTGATGAGATTACATGTTTTTCTGAGAAGGGGTCTAATGACGAGGTTTCTCCACGCCTGATGAGATTACCTGTTTTTCTGGTAGGGGTCTCATGACGAGGTTTCTCCACGCCTGATGAGATTACCTAAATTTTGAAAGGGTTCCCAAGTCGGAGGTTTTCTACGTCCGACGGGATTGCCTATTTTTGAAAAAGATTCCCAAGGCGGAGGTTTTCCACGTCCGTTGGGATTACCTGGTTCTTCAAATGGGTTCCCAAATTGGAGGTTTTCCACGTCCAATGAGATTGTCTATTTTTGAAAACGATTCCCAAGACGGAGGTTTTCCACGTCCGCTGGGATTATTTGATTTTCTTGAAAAGGGTCCCCAAGTCGGAGGTTTTCTACGTCCGATGGGATGGTTTGGTTCTCAAAAGGAGTTCCCAACACGGAGGTTTTCTACGTCCGATGGGATTTCCTGATTTTTGAAATGGGTTCCCGAATTGGAGGTTTTCCACGTCCAATGGGATTGTCTATTTTTGAAAACGATTCCCAAGACGGAGGTTTTCCACGTCCGTTGGGATTGTTTGATTTTCTTGAAAAGGGTCCCCAAGTCGGAGGTTTTCTACGTCCGATGGGATGGTTTGGTTCTCAAAAGGAGTTCCCAACACGGAGGTTTTCTACGTCCGATGGGATTTCCTGATTTTTGAAATGGGTTCCCGAATTGGAGGTTTTCCACGTCCAATGGGATTGCCTATTTTTGAAAAAGATTCCCAAGACGGAGGTTTTTCACGTCCGCTGGGATGGTTTGGTTTTCTTGAAAAGGGGTCCCAAGTCGGAGGTTTTCCACGTCCGGTGGGATTTCCTGATTTTTGAAATGGGTTCCCGAATTGGAGGCTTTCCACGTCCAATGGGATTGCCTATTTTTAAAAAAGATTCCCAAGACGGAGGTTTTCCACGTCCGCTGGGATTACTTGGTTTCTACCATGATTTGACCCTTCAGGCGGTTTCTACCTTGAGTTGACCCTTCAGGCGGTATCTACCATGATTTGACCCTTCAGGCGGTATCTACATTTGGTTTGACCCTTCAGGCGGTATCTACCATTGGTTTGACCCTTCAGGCGGTATCTACCTTTGGTTTGGCCCTTCAGGCGGTATCTACCATGAGTTTGACCCTTCAGGCGGTATCTACCTTTGGTTTGACCCTTCAGGCGGTATCTACCTTTGCTTTGACCCTTCAGACGGTATCTACCATTGATTTTGCTTTAAAAGGGGGTCTCATGACGAGGGTTCTCCACGTCTGATGAGACTGCTTGAATTTTGAAGAGGTTCCCCAAAACGGAGGTTTTCCACGTCCGATGGGGATGTTTAGTCTTCTGAAAGAGGAGTTCTTCTTTCCCCCTTTTTTTGAAAAAGATTCCCATGGCGTGGGTTCTCCACGTCAGAGGGGATATTTTTGATGATGATTTTTTGTAAAAGGGTTTTTCATTCCCCTTTTTTTGAAATGATTCCCAAGGCGTGGGTTCTCCACGTCAGAGGGGACGTTTTTGATTTTAAATGATTTTTAGAGAGGGGGTCTTCCGTCCCCCATTTTTGAAAGATCCCGAAATTCACCGGGGACTCAATTTTGACACAGTGAAATATTTTTATTCTGAAAAAATTTCACCTGGGTATGCTGATGATGAGGAAGATAACAGTCTGGGAGCATGGGTTCTCCAGGCATCCTGCAGAAAGTTCAAACCTGTAAATTCTCTTCAAGATGTTTCAGCTTGGGACCTGGGTTTTCCAGGCATTTTGTGCACTCCAGCTTGTGGAGCGAAATATTCCTGTAGGATCTAGGGTTGCCAGACATCCTACAGAAAACAAATGTGTGGGCTCTTTTCCTAAGAGCGGGGCGTTCTTCTGGGGACTTGGGGGTCACCAAGGATCCTGTAGAAGTTTGAGCCTGAAATATTTTTCTTCACCAAGAAAACGTTAGCAATCTTTGGGAAGACGATGGCTGGCCACTTGACGAAGCCGTATGATTTAAGTTTTAGTCATGCAGTGTGCATTTCGATGCTGGAGGTTTTCCAAAGCATTCTTGCAACATGCAAATGTGATCACAAATCCCTTGCACGGAAAATCTGGATCAAATAATTTGAAGATTCCAAAAAGAGTTTGCTCAAAACATCAATTGGAATATTTCTCGCCGAAGAGGTCTTCTCACCTGTCTTGCGATAGTGGTCTATTATGTGGGATGCACTCAATTCCCTACTAACCTGTGCCTAGGTCTTAGGCTCATTCGCAGCGCATACATTTTGATCGGTCGGGAGGTCTTCCACGGGACCGTAATGTTGGGCTCGGATATTGGTTTTCAAGGGGGACCCGCTTTGGAGTCGAGGTCATCGAATGAAAGTCTTCACCATCTGCTCCGGGTTTACAAGTCAAGAACCCTGCAAAATGAGGAAGAAATAGTCTTGCTCGTACCTCTTCGAGCTAAGCCATACGTTAACCCAAGTGTCTTAGTCAGAGAAGACTGTTTCAGGGTTGTAATGTTGGTAGGATTGGGGGCCGAAAAAGGCTTGTTTTTGGCCCAGAACTCATGAGGGGATTGACATTGGTGATCATTGCAAATTTGCCACCTGTCTTTTCCATTTTGCATCTTCAATTTTTGGGGTGCACGACCGCTTTTGAGGTGTGCACCAATTCTTGTGAAAGCGCCTCTGGCTGCGTTAAGAGACTAACAACTCTATCTGCGCCTCTGCTCCGCGCTTGATATCGCTTGAGGAGTAGTTTTTGGAATCTGACTCCTTCTGAATTTTGGTTTCTCCCCTTTTCAAACAGGTTTCACTGGGGGATTGATACAAATTGTTCACCCAAGCATCGGCCTTGCTTTTACCAAGCCCTTTGCTTTTTCTTGATGCTGGGGATTTTTCTCATCATCTGTTCCTTTTCATTTTTTTTGAAATCTCGCTTTTTCTCATCTTCGAGAGATCATGTTAGACATGTGACCAAAGGTCTAATAAGCTTCATCATTAACTTAGGGATTTCTTTGCAAACCCTAAGTTTGAACTCTTCCGTTTTTGAATTGGCGCTGCCTCTGTCTCGGAACTTGCAATGACCACCAACGGGTTTATGAAATGAATTTGCAGGCTCAACTTGGTTATGCAAAGGATATGGTGTGTGGGATAGAGAAATGAATGCTTCTCGTCATCCTATGGCACTTGGATTACCATATAAACAACACACAAAGATTGATGTTAGTCAGAGCAAGAAAATTTCTAACCATTTTCTCCTGATGCTGCTGGACTTACTTTCGTTCTTGCCCCGATGTGGGGTGGTTCTTGACAGGGTTGAGAATGAAAACCGCCGTTCAAAGGGGTTGTCAATGGTCACCTGTAGTGTTTGGGGATGTGAAACGAATGCCTCCGTCGTCCTAATCCATGTAATTGCTGCGAATGGTCCCTACTCCCGTAGGTTCAGATTTTGCTATCTGATTCGCTCTACTTCTCTCTCAAGTGTGTATAGGACGTGTTTGGATTAGGTTTTGCCTCTCGTCTTTTGAGAAAACGTCTTTTTGAAAGTTTTGAACAACTTTTGATTGGAAAAAAATCTCTTTCATCTTCTCCAAAAATTTTACCCGTCAAGGGGATTTTATGCTGCACCATGCATGTTCTAATCATGTTTAGACAACCTCTTGTTTTCAAAACATGATTGTTAATGGAGTTAGAACTCTATGTCTTTTCTAGACATTAGATTCTGAAAACTTTTCTTTTTCTCTTTTTTCTCTTTTTTTGTTTTGGGTTGGGGAAAAGGGGTACTTACCTGTCCACCGTGGCTGGAGGTCCCTGAAAATGTAGAAGAAACATGTCATTGTATGTTCACGGATTTTTCAAGAATCGGAACGATACTGCTTTACCCTTGGTCATGTGCTTCAACTAGTAATACATGGGATGTCAGAATCCTGTTTTGCCTTGTTGGCGAGCCCCTGTCAAGGACGGGAACTAGGTGTCAGTTTGTATTCCAAAATTCAAGATAAATTGGAACGATACCGTCTTATTTTGTTTGTGTTTCCATTTGAACACAAACGTGCCGCTTGCAGAAGTTGGCCATCTATCTTGTGGCCATGATCCCTTCCTCTGGTTGGCATGGAATCCTTCTCTAGGATTTGCACTGGAGGAGATTCATTCATGCTTTTGGATGCATTCCCACGCCAATCTTCAAAGTTCAATCAAAGACCACTTCTTGAAGTCATGGCTTCCAAAGTTGATAATTCTATTCGCCTCCTTGTCGACGAATTCCTTTCTTTTGCGGCTTTTTGGCGCCAACAATTTTCTGTCCATCTTGACGGCGAATCCCTGTCAACAAATAAACATCAAGTGTCAGTTCGTGTTTCGAAATTCAAGACAAATCGAAACGATACTGCTTTACTTTCGCTTCGCGCCTCCATTTGAACGCAAATGTAAGGCTTGTTGAAGTCGGCCATCTAGCTCGTAGCCATGATCTACCCGTCTGGTTGGCAACGAATCCTTCTCTAGGATTTGAACCGGATGAGATCAATTTGTGCTTTTGGACGTATTCTAACGCCATTTTGCGGGGTTCCATTTCCTGGCAGCTTGCCCCCTACAACGGATATTTCTTTTCGCTTCCACGTTGGGCGAGATCCTTTCTTTTGTGGCTTTTTGGTGCCACCAATTTTCTGCCAAATGAGAACAAACTCATGTTAAGCATGGGATCTTTGGGGGATCAATTTGGAACGATACAAAGTTACCGTTCACCCAGGTTTGTATCCTGGGGTTTACTTCCGATGAGGACGACTCTGTCATTGCGTCCATGGATTTTGCCAGGGAAGAAATGTCCTTCCTTTGTCCGGCGCACAAATGATTCACTTGCCCTGGTTAGACGTGGTTCATCATGGCTAGGTGATGCCTGCCCCAGCTAAATTCATTCCTGCGTTTTGCTATAATCTCCATCCTCTTTGGGGATGTCTTCCCTCTTGGGATTCCTGATGACGCCTTACTGACGTATTCCTTTCCTTCGTCGATTATTGACGCTTCTCATTTGATGTGGATGATGGATGCTGCTTCATCTCGTCTGTATTTGTGGGTGTTGTTCGTGAGACGATCCTCAATCACGTCGACAACTGCTTTGCCCCAGTTGGTCGGTGTTCATCTTGGCAGCGTGCCTTGGCATTCCCATGCTCCTGGACGATTTTCAATCCGATTTGAAGACATTCATGCACCTGCATATGAAGAGACAGGTGTGGGGATTTTTCTGGCTTCATTTGAAATTTCAGGAAGGAGGTACTCCATTCGAGACTTCGTCCTTCCAACATTTGAAGGAGCAGTGTTTTCCAAGTATTTTGCCCCAGTGAGGCTTGTCTTGGTGTTTGTCATCTCTGGGTTTGATAACCCTGGTTCGATGCACTTTCATGGGGGACCGTGGGAATTTGCCCCCGGCTTGGCTCCTCGAAGCAGGTGGGGGAGCCCGCTCTCATGAATTTTTGTCGATTCTGGTCATCTATCTCGATTGCCAGATTCTTCGATTATTTTTTCTCTGTCCCTAGACAGCCTGACAATCTGGGGATTTGTCATGTGGCGGTTTGGTGATTCTCTCGATCACAGTCGCCATTTGAGATGTTCGATGTTCCCCTATTGAAAAGAAGAAATCTCATGAGTAAAGGGCATGTATAATTGACTATTGGAGTCGATACAATTTACCCTTGAAATTTATCCTGCGGGAACCGGCATTTCTCCCTTTGGGTTCTCTGTATGCAGGATATGTGCATGATATGCATGATGCATGTTATGTGTGCCAGCAACGAAACATGAGTTCATGCTTTTCACTCTATTCAGAGAAAGCATTTTTATCAGATATGTCAATCTGGAAAACTTGAAATTTTCTTTTCAAGCGCTCTTTTCACAGGGATTTCTAAATGATGATAAACTTCTTCCAGTTTTCTCAAAGGTTTCGTTCACAAATTGAGCTATTAGAATGCTCTTAAAAATATTTAGCCAAAGTGCATGTCTAAGATGCCATGAAAAGGGGTACTCCCTGTTTGTCATTTGAAGGCATTGCTTCTTGGGCCCTTTGCTTCTGTTCCCAACCTGAAAGGAAAAAGAAATGAAACATTATTCTCATATCAAGAAAATAATCATTTTGGAACGATACGTCCTTTTACCAGAATCGATGGCTCCGTATCGTTCTCCTTCTCATTTAGAAGGGTTTGATGTGTTTTGTCTTTGATTGATTATTCCACTTCATCATGATTCATGGGTGATAACTGCTTCAGGGACTTCCCCTACGTATCCCCATGGTGAATTCGGCATATCCTACATTCGGTACCCTTTCTGGGTAGAGAGTGATTTGCCCCCAGCAACTGGATGCGTTGTCTGGGGCTGACTGATTTAGTTGCCGGCAGTTTGATCATGCCGTGTTGGTGTATTCAATCTTCTGAAGATCTCAGCATTTGATGTTCTGCAACGTTTGACACTCCTTGGTCTCATCCATGCATTCCAAATTCTTCATGCATATTTTGCCTTGTCGTCATTTCATGACGTCCCTCGAGCATTCTTACGCTTTAATAGTCTTTTATTTCATCTTCGGGCATCCAAGACGATGGAGATTCTTCGGTGGTCCCATTCACTTTTATCATCACCTGCAAGAATGGGAAACCACATCAACTTATGAACAAATTAGTTTGATCTGGAATGGATACACCCTTTTTTGGCTTAGGAGGGTCGATCCTAATCAGGTTTCTCCTTCTTCACGCTATCTGTTTGGGGTTCAACCTGATTTGATCCATCCTGTTTTTACCAACCCAATGGGGGTGACATCTGATGAAGGCACCTTCATCTTCCTTTTGTAGGGAATGCAAGTTTCTATTTGTTGGTCTTCAACCATCCTATCCATCGTTCCACCATCACCTTTAATGTGGTCAGATGAGGGCATTTTCGGCAAATGTCTGCCATGTAAAACCTGTCCCTCCTGTCTATCCGCAGATGGATTTTTCTTCTCGATCTGTTTTTCACCTGAGAGGAAGAGATAGGAAATATTATGCCAATATCTGATTGGAAATCAATTAGGAACGACACGTCCTTATCCTTGATCCGATTGCCCCGGTCAGGTGGTGTTTGCCCTAGTTGAGTGGGATTTGCCCTAATTGACTACTTTGATCCACTTCACAATTTTTACGGTTCTTTTTTTAATTTGGGGATATATGCCATTTGTAGTTTCTCGTCCCTTTTCATCTTGGCGGGCTTTGCCCCAGTATGTCGTCTTAGTGAGAAGTTGACTCCTTTGTCTGTCTTCAAACATCCATCCTAGTGGCTCGGGTTGTCGACTAGCTTCGATATTCTTGAAGGACCACTCCTGAGGATCAGTAAAACACAATCAACAAATTTTCAAATTTAAAGAGATCAGATTACAGCTAATTCTCTTCCGCATGTGGCTTCTTTGATTGCATGCTATTCCACGTCTTGAAAGATGGCAAAATGCCCTCATCAGTTGACTCTCTAAGGTGGTCCAGCGCTTTTAACTTGCGACTGATTTTTCACACAAGTCTTTGGATTTTGATTCTGGAAATCACCTGTTCGAATGACAGGAATATGTCAAAAAGGGAAGTAAAGCATAAATCCTTTCAATTTTATGCTTCCTTGTGAATAACGAAGATAAGGACTTTTACACAAGCCTTAACCTCATGTGAAAAGTTTTTACCGATGTTTTTCGAGAGAAAACATAAAACTAAAAGGAGCGTAATCCATGGTTATTACTTTTGGCAAATCCCCAGAAAATCTGTGGAATTTCCAAGAAGATAAAAATGCAATTCCAATGTGTCCTAAATTTGGTGAGAGATAGGACATCCAAATTGAAATGATTTCCCGAAGGTAATTTGGATATCTTGTCTCCTCTTGAATTCAGGAAACATGAACGACTTTAGTTAATTACCAAGGATTACCAATGATGCATGCTATAGACCGGTTCAATTCCATGTCCGGCGCACCATGAAATGAATGTTAGATTCTCGTACTTGGGTTAAACATGCCAAGTGCGAGTGCTAACGAAAATTTCATCTGGGTAAGACACGCAATTGAACCGAAAAATTCGAATGGTTGAGAGGAATTCCAGTGTCACGTTCCAATGTCAAGACACTTAGACAAGACTTAGGAATCGATGTGTAAAAGATAGATGGGGGACCCACAGACGGGTGCTCATTACAGACTCGATGATCCTAATAAAAGAAAAGGGACGACTGGAACGTGACCCTTAATAACCTAAAGAGATGCCCCAAGTCGGATCTTCGGGGGACGACGCTTGATGTCTTCGGACTGGCTATTTCGGATCTTTATTTCCGTCAGGTGCCCTTTTGATGATGCCCGGCAGGTGTCTCGGATTTGCTGTTATTGCCTATCCTTCAATTTCGTGTATGGTCACTGGATCATTCCTCGGACCGCTCGAAAAGGGTAGACTCCGTTGACTGTCCGGGCAGTCTGATGGCGGATGACGCGTCGCTCATATTTGAATACATCCGGGATATGGGACTGACTTGGAGAGATCATCTCTTCTATCCGTACTCTAAAGTGGAATTAAACTCAACCATCAGACTTGATGAATGCAGCATGTCGTGCAAAAATAAAAAGCTGCAAGTGAATTTAAATAGAAATAGCAGGATCTTACCATAAGAGGTACCCGATGATTTTTGGTTTTTAGGTATACCAACCATCCATATACATGCGCATGAGACAAGTGAGGCTCGACTCTAAAAATCAAAATGTCTTAGGTGAGGAACCTAAAGGCTTCCCCCTATCCGAGTCGATAAATTCGTCCATGAGCGCAATCCACAACAAATGGATAAAAGTCTCGACTTAGATAGTGAGTGGGATCGAATATGGTCGACCCCAGCGCAATCCACGCTAGAGCGTTGCATATCGATCCCCGATCTATGGCTACTTGAAAAGGTGATTTCGCGGCCTGGGTTTGGGCGCTTTGTGCAAAGTGTCGTGATCCTCAAATATGCAGTGAATCATGCGCAACAATTTATATGTCAATCAGCGCTTCAAATCATCCATATAACATACATTCCTACGCCCATCCTGCATAAGACAATATTAATCACAGACTACACCCCTTATCACTCCGATCTGCAAAAACATATAACACCTATCATGAGCGGACTTACCTCACCTTCAAGAGCGCCTGCAGGGTTAGAAAAATCACTCAACGTTTTAATTACGGCCTAAGTCCACTTGAGGTCCAGAACCAAGTGTTCTAGAACAATGTCCCCAGCGGAGTCGCCAGCTGTCGCGACTCGTCCGAAATCAACGGACGCGGCTAATGGATTACCGATCGCGGGCTTTGGATCGGCGCGGGCCCTCCCAGGCCCATACCAAATCGCGGCGGGAGTATCTTTTAAAGGATTCGACGATAAGAGTCGATCGCTTTCGACCTTCGTGTGGTCGTGGTGGCATGTGCAACTTGCGCATGCATTTGGAGTCGCCACCGGTCTTTCTTGGAGGGTAGACCGGAAACCTTACTGACCGATTGGGAGAGATCGATCAGTTCTGCGGAACCAGAGATTTTGGGTTCGGGGACTTGGTTACGCTGGTGTCATTACCAACGCCCTTTCGGTACCTAACGCGAGTGATTTTCCTGACTAAGAGTTCATGCAGACGCAATTTTGGGTGAGATATGTATGAGTCAGGGTTTCATGCAGATTGGAAGACTGGTCCTATCAAATCACAGTCAATATAATGAAAGCGCAAGTCAAGTGCATAAATAAATCATGTCAATGCACATCAATTTCAATCATTGGCCTCCTAGTATAGCCATAAGGGCTTAGAGAAGATGTGATTTAGGGCTAGGGGTAAAATGAGAAGATTCTGGGATAATTAGCCCGAAGGGGAAAATTGTCATTTTTTGGAAGGTTTGGATACCGAATTACCCAAAATATTCCATGGCCAGTTGATTGTGGCCATTTCCCATTTTTGAGAATTTTTTGGAATTTCTTGCTTTTTCTTCAATTTTTGGAAGACGATTCGCCCAAAGGGCGAAATCGTCATTTTCAAGAAGGTTCGGGGTTCAAAACACCCGGGATGAGCCTTGGCCAATTGTTTGTGGCAATTTCCTATTTTTGGGATTTTCCTGGATTTTTTAGAATTTTTTTGGAAGATGGTTTGTCGGAAGGGCAAAACCATCATTTCAGAAAAAGATCGGGGGTCGAAAGACCCGGAACAGGTCATGGCCAGTTGAATATGGCCATTTCCTATTTTCTGGAATTTTTTAGAATTTTTTGAATTTTCCGAATTTTTTTGAATATTTTATGATTTTTCATTTTTTATTGATTTTTTGATTATTTATTATTATTTTTGGATTTTTTAATATTTAAAAAAATATTTTCCGGGCCGGGTCAAACCCGGCCCGCGCCTCTCGGGCGCTCGGCCCGACCCTAGAGGTCGACACCGGCCTAAAACGACACCGTTTTGATTTTTTAAAACATTTTTTTATTTTTTAACAATGTTTTTAATTTTTTTTATCTATTTTATTTAATTATCCGAAAATTCCCCGGATCGGACGGTCCACGTCGTGCCACATGGCTTCGTCTCGTGCGCCCGATCTTCCACTAGATCGGGCGACTCACAGAGAGCCACGTGGCTCGATCACGACCGTCGGATCAAAAATTAAATTCTTTTCCTTTTTTAGAAAAACCCGCAAATCGGACGCTCTAGAACATTCCACGTGCCCTCCTCTGGTACGTCCGATCTTGTACAAGATCGGACGTCCCTCAGTGAGCCACGTGGCACATCCTCGTCCGCCGGATCGATTATTCGAAAATCATTTATTTAATTTTCCAAAAATTCCAGGATCGCGACACGTGTCGCGATCGTGACCGTCCGTTTGTTTTATTTGAAAATACATGGATCGGACCCCACCCGGCTGACGTGGCTGCCTACGTGGCACGCCACGTCGGCCGTTGACCATTGACCGGCCGGAGGGTCGCCGGAGAAGACGATGAACAGTGAAAAATCCAGCGGGAATAGTAAAAATTCCGGCGAGGTCGCCGGAAAATTGTGAAACGGGCCCGAAACTTGGTATTTTTCGCCCGTTCTTGCGGCATTCGACTCCTTAGACACTCAGCATCAATATGCAACCAAAAAGGGACAAAAAGCGCATCGGTAACCGCCCCAAAAATCTGGCGACCGAACCGGCTCCGGCGAAGAATTCACAAAAAAAATTTTATTTGTTTAAACTCGATTCTAGGCATTCACATGGCATCTAAGGAATGTTTAGAAGCTTACCTATAGTCCTTTGATGGTCGGTGGCCGTGGGCTTCGCCGGTGTGAGCTTTAGGTTCGGCCCGAGCACATCGAACTCCAGCCACCGCTCCCGGCATGGTTTCAATGCAAAATAAACACGTAAACAAACTTAGAGTCGGTTCTAGGATTAACTTAGGGCCCTAACCGAACATATGCCACTCGAATCACGCACGGCCGGGGACGAAACCGAGTTGAAACATGCATCGGCATTTCACCGAACACATGGCGTGCATAAGAAAATATGGAGATCCGGCGAGATACCGACCTATTCGGAGCTCGCCGACGGCCACTAAGCTCCGGTGATGATCAAGGAGTGTCGCCAAAGGCCCTGGGTTGCCGGTTGTCTGTCGATTTCCTCCCGAAAATTTTTTTCTCCCTCTCTCGGCTCCCCTCGGTTTTGACCGAGAATCCCCCTCGCTCGCGGTGGCCGACCGGCCCGCTTTTGTGCCCATCCGCCTGCCAAAATGCGAATATTCGCTGCCCCCTTGCTTCCTACGTTCGGCCGCCCCCTTTTCTTTTGAAAATCGCACGCCCATGCCCATTTTTTTAGTCCTCTGTTCTGCCCCTGCCTTACTGTCCACGTTCTGCAGAGTGGTCTGCAACAATGTTGCATACCCGGGTCGGACCGGGTCGGACCCGCCCGACCCGGTTCGACCAAATAGTCAAATTGACCCCCAAAATGACCTCTTTTCATGAAATTGATGGCAAATTCGGATTCCTTGGCATGTTTTCTATCAAATATGGGTATTTTCGTGAATCAATTTATTTAAATTCTGTGAAAACCCCAAATTGTCCCTAGGATCCGAAATTTAATTTCGCCAAATCGAAGGCCTAAACGATCGAATTAGCCAAAATTGAGCCCACCAATGGATTCATCATGATGAAACCTGTTGGGTAGAGGTGTTTAATTTTAATGGGTGTGCCCGTGTGAAATTTAATTTCAAAAATTGTGAAACCGGGGACTAAATTGAAAGATTTTTATGCAATTAAGCCCTTTTGGTTAAAATTGATCAAATTGGAGGGCAAATTGACCCAATTGCATTTCAATACTTTAGAGTCCAATGACATAGCTTATACAAACCGAGAATTGAAAATTAAAAGACTCGAAAAGGATTTTTTTAGGCTCGGTTCGGGATTAGGTTTGTGAAGGAACCCCATTAATCGAGCCAAATTTCCCTGATAAAAATGTGAAATTAAAATAAAATTTCTGATTATTTTTGTGTAATTTTCTGACCACGAATGGTATTTTTCCTGATTTTTTGGGTATTTTAATAATTAAATAAATTCCAAAAAATATTAAAAAATTCAAAAAATATTTTTTGTTCAAAATTGGTTCCTAAGGCTAGGATAAGGCTTCCAAAGTTGATTTTGCAATTTTTTGATCTTTTTTTCTATTTTTAATTAATTTTAGAAATTAAAACTATAATAAAAGATAGTCAAAAATTAGGTGTCAACAGAGAGTTCTCCACGTCCGATGAGACTGTTTGATATTTTGAAAAATGGGTCCTGGGACGAGGGTTCTCCACGTCTGATAGGACTTTTCTTTTAAAAGGGTTTTTCTTCCCCTCTTTTTTTAGAGATCCCGAAATTTGTCGGGAATTCAGTTTTTGAAGCAGTAAAAGATTTCATTTCGACAAAACTTCGCTTGAGTCTGTTGAGGCGACATTCTGGGAGCTGGGTTTTCCAGGTATCTTGCAGAAGTTTGAGCCTGAAAGATTTTTCTTCACCAAGCAAACGTTAGTAATCCTTGGGAAGACCACGTCTGTCCATTTTGACAAAACCGTATGATTTAAGTTTTTAATCATAAAATGTGCATTTTGATGCTGGAGGTTATCCAAAGCATTCTTGCAACATGCAAATGTGATCACAAACCCCTTGCACGGAAAATCTGGTTCAACAGTTTGAAAATTCCAAAAAGAGTTTGTTCAAAACATCAATTGGAATATTTCTCGACAAGGAGGTCTTCTCACCTGTTTTGCGATAGTGGTTTTTTATAGGGGATGCACTCAATTCCCTACTAACCTGTGCCTAGGTTTTAGGCTCATTCGCAGCGCATACATTTTGATCGGTCGGGAGGTCTTCCACGGGACCGTAATGTTGGGCTTGGATATTGGTTTTCAAGGGGGACCCGCTTTGGAGTCGAGGCCATTGTATGAAAGTCTTCACCATCTGCTCCGGGTTTACAAGTCGAGAACCCTGCAAAATGAGGAAGAAATAGTTTTGCTCGTACCTCTTCGAGCTAAGCTATATGTTAACCCAAGTGTCTTAGTCAGAGAAGACTGTTTCAGGGTTATGATGTTGGTAGGATTGGGGACCGAAAAAGGCTTGTTTTTGGCCCAGAATTTATGAGGGGATTGACATTGGTGATCATTGCAAATTTGTCACCTGTCTTTTCCATTCTGCATCTTTAGTTTTTGAGGTGTGCAACCGCTTTTGAGGTGTGCACAAGTCCTTTAGAGAGCGTCTCTTGTTGCATTAAGAAGGTTGACAACTCTGTCTGCGTCTTTCCTCTGCGCTTGACACCATTTGGGGAGTAGTCCTTTTGATCTGACTCCTTTAGGGATTTCTTCTTTTCCCATTCGGCTTCATTGTGGATCAATCAAACAACTTACACGAGCATCGGCCTTGCTTTTACCAGGCACTTCGCTTTTTCTCGATGCCGTGGATTTTTCTCATTCATTTTTTTTGAAATCCCATTTTTTTTTTCATGGGATCGTGTTAGACCTACTATCAAAGGTCTAACAAGGTTAAGCATTAACTAAGGAATTTTTTTTTTTTTTTGCAAACCCTAAGTCTTGAACTCCTTCGTTTCTGAAGTGACGCTGCATCCGTCTTGGAATGTGCACTGATCGCCAACGGGCTTATGAAATGATTTTGCAGGCTCAACTTGGCTATGCAAAAGGATTCAGTGTGTGGGATAGAGAAATGAATGCTTCTCATCATCCTATGGCACTTGGATTACCATATAAACAACACACAAAGATTAATGTTAGTCCGAGCAAGAAAATTTCTAACCATTTTCTCCAGATGCTGCTGGACTCACCTCCATTTTGCCCCGATGTGGGGTGGTTCTTAACAGGGTTAAGAATGAAAACCGCCGTTCAAAGGGGTTATCAACGGTCACCTGTAGTATTTGGGGATATGAAACGAATGCCTCCGTCATCCCAATCCATGTGATTGCTGCGAATGATCCTTATTTCCGTAGGTCCAGATTCTGCTATCTGATCCGCTTCACTCTTCTCTCAAGTGTGTATAGGACGTGTTTCGACTTAGGCTTTGCCTCTTGTCTTTAAGAAAACGTCCTTTTGAAAGTTTTGAACTTTTGATTGGAAAAAATCTCTTTCATTTTCTCCAAAAATTTTACCCGTCAAGAGGATTTTATGATGCACCATGCATGTTCTTATTCACGTTCAGACAACCTCCTGTTTTAAAACATGAATGCCAATGAATTTTGAATTCTATGTCTTTTCTAGACATTAGATTCTGAAAGCTTTTCTTTTTATTTAACACCTTCAATGGATTGGGGAAAAGGATACTTACCTGTCCCCTGCGGCCGAAAATCCCTGAAAATGCGGAAGAAACATGTTATTGTATATTCGCGAATTTTTCAAAAAATTAGAACGATACGTCTTACCCTTGGTCATATACTCCAACGAGTATACCGGGTTTGTAGGAAATCTGCCCGCCTTGATGACGAGTTCCTATCAAGGATAAATGATAAGTGTCAATTCATGTTCCCAAATTCAAGATAAATTGGGACGATACAACTTTACTCTTGGTTCTCATCATGTTCTGATGTTGCGTTTTGATATGAATAACATCTATCGAATCCGCCTATCCATGCTTGGAGTGTTTGTAACATCAATGGTTCCTCTGCCCCCAGTTAGGCAACGTCTATTCTGTTATTTGAACGTCTGGCTCTTTGAGTGCTTTATCCATGTTTATCATCTGAGAAGGGAAAGAAATGAGACATTACTTTGGTATTCGGTTGAAGATCGTTTAGTAACGATACATCGTTTTACCAAGTGGGAGGCTTCGTGACCAAACGCATTTCGTGCTGAAAGGGGTAGATCCCACTATGCTCCTCGGGTGATAGTCATCGTTCATGGAACTTGCTCCACGGATTAAGTAATTAATCCACGGCCCTTGGCTCTAAGATGTTCAAAGGGTAATACCGACACTCAGAGCTGTTAGCTTTAAGCGTTAATTAAAATGTTCCCGCGGGAACTTTACAACGAGATCCGTAACACATTCGTTCGACGTATTCGCCTCTCACTCTCCTGAGCCTTCTAATGATTTTGCACACGAGCTTAGAACCAGACGTCTGGTCGCCGGTACCGGTCACGACTGCGAAGATGCACTTGTTCCAAAATGCTTGACCCATAGGCTGAGTTGCTCATTCAGGAGATCGTCTGACTGTTCGAGTCGTTCAAGTTGAGCATCCTTAATTGCTGGCGACGGACTTCTCCCATCACTTTCGGCATGAACAGCCCGGTTCCTCGGTTTATGCGTGATCCATATGCCGAGTTGCTCACTGAGGGACTCACTTGAAATTTCAAGCCATTGATGCCCAAGTCGGGCATCCTCAACCGCTGGCGATGGGTTCCTCACACTACTTTCGGCATGAACAACCTCACTTCTCGAGTTGGTATTTTCATCGTTGCCCAGTAGGTTTGTGTCCAATGCTGGATTCGCCGTAGGAATAGCACTAACGATCGGTTGGTGCTCAAATTGGGGAGTCCATACTTGCTGAAATTGTTGTACATACTCTTGAGGAGTACCGGGGTAACTCAGGGGGGAATTCAGCCGATCGAACCAAGAATAGATGTCTTCTAGGAGATCGTCTGACCCATCGAGCGACTGACACTCAGGTTGAGTATTGTCGACTACTGGCGAAGGAATCTTTTTGCCATTTTCGTCATGGACCACCTGATTCTTCAAGCTGGAATCTCCATAATTGTCTCGCAAGATTGTATGTGCATCTCCTGCCACTGTTAGATCCGCTGTAGGACTAGCATTAACGGCCAGTCGGTGCTCAGACTGGGGAGTCCCGATTTGCTGAAATTGCGGTACGTACTCCTTAGGAGTACTAGGATATCCCAGGGGAGTACTCTGATTGATGCCTGAACAATCGACCGTGTAGTTGCCAGTCCCATCGGTGTTAAGGGGTGATTGGATGCTTCCTGCTTCATGAGGATTGCAATTACAGCCATGCTCATCGTTTAAACTTGAACTGCCTCTATCTTGGTCTAGCGTCACTCGTCCATTTCTCAGTAGTCTTTTGTAGCACCAAAGGTGGTTCCTGACTTTATTTCTATCAAGCTCCGGCATGTTCATGATCTTGAGTATGCACGATGGGCGAGCCAAACTGATCCCTAACTGTTGAACTGCATCAACAAATTTGCTATGAAGCTCCGAGGTCCAATAAAACCTTGTTTTCTTGCTAGCCGAAGTAGTTTTGGCAACTCGGCGGCTACTCTTCGCGGAATCTGGTCGTGTTGAACCGCCTCTATCTTGGTCTAGAGACGCTCGTCCATTTCTCAGTAGTTTCTTGTAGCGCCAAAGGTGATTCTTGACCATATTTTTAGCCAGTCCCGGCACGTTCATGATTTCGAGTATGCGCGATGGGCAAGCAAAACTGATCCCTAACTGTTGAACTGCATCAACAAATTTGCTATGAAACTCCGGGGTCCAACGGAATCTTATTTTCTTGCTAGCCGGAGTAGTGTCAGCAACTTGGCGGTCACTCTTCTCGGAATCTGGTCGTGTTGGAGGTTGCTCTGGAGGGGATTTAGTGGTCTCAGATCGGCTGGTCATGATGGTGAGTTCATCATTGAGCGGACCCGACTTGTCATGACGCATGTTCCCTTCCACAATGGGCGTCGACTTTGACCTTATAGCACTAGTTTCCTCTTGTAGATCCTCGGCGGTACCCGCCTGTTCCGAAAGATGTTGCGAAGGGCATTGCAACAAATGAGCACTATAAACCCCCAGATCTGGCTCTTCAGTGAATACTCCGTCTGTGGGAACAGGGTTACCGCACTCAAGGCAAATAGCGATGCTTAGAGCTTTTTTGTACTGAATGTTTTTTATTCGAAGCTTTTCATTTTCCTCCCTCACAATCGCTAACTCGTGCCGATCGTGTTGCTGCTTCATCCGGGTTCGTTTGTTTTCAAACCAACACTTGACCTTCCGAGGCTCCCACCCTATCTCCTGGCCCATTCTGATTCTCTGTTCCATGTCCGGATAGGGGTATTCCCTGAAAAACAATTCGAGTTTATGGACTTGAACTGAAGTGTTGCGTTGGAGACATTCCCCTTTCTGACGCTGATCACCGTCGCGGGTACTGTTCTCGTTAACCAAGCCGCGGGTTTCATCATTAGAAGGATCGGTCTCCATGGCCCTCGTGTCAGGTTCGGTCCTGAGATCTTCAAATTCTTCCAGCAGCTCAAGCTCGGAGACCTCCAAGTCTGGCGCTTCCAGTAAATGACAGAACCCCTTGAACATTTTGATCGAAATATCACTGCTTGATTTTCCGTTAACTCAGCTTTCTTTGTTCCTCCTTCGATCCTCACTTTCTCTGCAAATTCTGAAAGGTTAAAGGAGTCGGATTACCGTTCTTTGATCAAAGGTGATGGCTACCTGATGAGCGCTCTTCTCAATGCTTCGAGATTCCCACTTCGTCCTTTTGTGATGGCTACCTGACGAGCACTCTTCTCAAGGCTTCGTAATTCCCACTTCGTCCTTTTTTTTTTCTCTTTTCTACGTGAACGAAGCATGAAGATCTATTGCGTTGATTTCGCTCTGTCGAGCATTACGCTTGTCCCCCTGGCCCAGTCTCTAAAGAAACAAGCCTGCCCACCTTTCGGCGCCATTATGTTTCGTAAAACCCGAGATCACAGGACGGTGGTGGATTCGTGACTCATCGGGGATGCATTAACGAAACTCGTTTGGCTCTACTGCACATAAACTATTATTACCACTTCTCCCTGCTTACTCGAGCATTTATAAGGTGATAGATTGACGTCAAGAAGATTAACACTTTAGCCTTATCAGACTCAGTCTCTCAAACACTCTTCACATTCCCACTCTCCTCTCCGTTCTTCCATCGCATATGGATTCCTCCTCTGTGCCTGCTGCCTTAGCTGAAGCTTCGACCCAATGGGAGAGATTTTACCACCTCTTGGGTAGAGGTTATGGCTACATAAACAATCATCCTGAAGTTGAGGTTGAAGTTCGTACTCTGATTCCGGCCTTAGATACCGCATGTATTGAAGGTACGAAACTGCAAAGGGAGTTTGTGATCTTCCCAACTCTCTTCAACAATTTCCTGCAGGCTTACGAAGTTGCTAACCAGGAGGTCACCTTCGCTGGTATCGTGCGAGCCCGCTATCAGGACCGAACTGAGTCCCTGATGCTGGCCATGCTGACGGCCGATAACCATAAAAGGGCTGTTGAATACGCCCACGCCCAGGTTTCGATGCTGGTCCGTGAGAGGGACAACTTGGTGGAGCGTCTGGCTCTTTTTGACACCGCCTTTGAGCAAGACCGGCAC
Organism: Rhodomyrtus psidioides; assembly: GCA_021437785.1. Classification (NCBI taxonomy): domain Eukaryota; kingdom Viridiplantae; phylum Streptophyta; class Magnoliopsida; order Myrtales; family Myrtaceae; genus Rhodomyrtus; species Rhodomyrtus psidioides. The sequence continues at coordinate 9,779,533 of JAILYB010000003.1, read as the reverse complement.
AACCTCGTGCTGAGGTTCCAGTGTGCCTGGTTGGGGGAAAGGCTTGAAGACCTGAGCATGGATATAGCTCGCGGGAGGGTGCTGGCTCATGACTTAGAGCTTGAGTTCGAGTACTATGAGACCAAGGTGAACGAACTTAAGGAGAAATGTCGTCTCCTTTTCTTCAAGCTTGTAGACCTCGATTCCCGGAGTGTGGGTTGTAAGCAAGGCATGAATAGCATGGAGAGTCAGTTAAGCTATTTTGTGATGCTTGTCAGAACTCATTTTGGGTTTACTGCTCCCCCTCAGTGATCCACTTGTAAACTTTCCTGCCGAATGAAATAAATGCGAGTTTGTTTATATACGCTCTTTCATTCTGCATTGTTGACTAGCCAAGAAAGGTTTTTGCTTTCGGATCTACGCGACTCCTTTTCGCATGTGTCAACAGCTTGACTACGCATCATTCTCACAGCCCGACGCTTTATATCTGATTGACTTGAATGCCTCGTGAGAAATAGATTTGTAGTTGCTCGAAACTTAAAGATTGCCCCTGATTTTGTGGTCATAGCGTTTGGGGCTGCTAGCAATTTTTTACTTTCGAGCTCGATCACATTCTGCTAGCAACTCATGCTATCAATTCTGCCTTCACGCGTCGGGGCTGATTTTACCTTGAACAAGGAGTTACCGTATACACACGAGATGACGTTCACAGAAAACATTATGCAAAATCAACTCTAGCTATTAAAGAAACAAACGCATGCACCGATGAGAACTTTACAACAAGAGATACATCCTTCTCGCGTACATCCCCTTCTTTCTTTGGGTATGTCCAATGACTAACCAATCTGGCCTTGGCTTCGGTGTGCCATTACCGACTGCAGATCATGGTTGCCAACCTTTAATATCTTCCAACTGATCGAACCAGTTATCAAGTCCTTCATCGAAGAAATCATCTGACTCCTCGAACGATTGATGTGTAGGTTGAGCCGCATCGCCCGACGGGTTCTTCGAACTGGAACCCCCATCCTTGTCTGGGATTATAAGAGGAGATTTGATCGATTGACTACCACAAGCATCTCCCACTTGGGAATTATAAAAATGCTCCAAGCATTCTCTCATTAGATCATCTGAAGCCACATGCTCCGATTGGGCAAACCCTTGAGCACTGGGCGTGGTGGGCTGATCTGCGACAGGATGAACACTGGCTAGTTGCTGCTCGGACGGAGGAGTGCTTACTCGCTGCACTTGTGATGTGTGCTCATGAGGAATATTGAAATGACTCGTGAGGATGTCCTGATCAAATCCCCAATAGTCGTCTAGATTCGACCGGGCCTCCTTTGACATAAGGGTGCTGGGTTCGCAGCCGAGTCTACTGTTCGGATTCAGCTCTGCATAACGTTGTCCTAATGCCCTTCTGTAGCAACCAAGGTGATTCGCGACTAATTGCTTGGTAAGTCCCGATACCTTCATGACCCTAAGTATGCTCGTCGGACCTATGAAGTCGAGTCCTATCTGTCGAACTGCGTCTAAGAACTTGAGATGAAGCTCCGGGGGCCAAATGAATTTCTTCTTCTCGTCGTCCAGAGTGGCGCTGATAGCCTGCCGACTAATCTCTAACTCCTCTTGAACCGTATCTGATCTTACCGGAAGCTGTTGTGGAGGAGATTCATGGGCTTCGATGAGGTGACTCCGATCATAACGACACGTATCTTCTTCCTCCGAAGACACTGGTATAATTTCTGTGGGATCGATCTGCTCATGCGCGCCATTAGCAGGATCTGATTGTGCCGGAGATGGCTCAAGGGAGCAGGGGGATGAATGAGCACCTTCCATCCTCGTAGAAGGCTTACCGGGGAACAATTTACTAAGGGTGGTAGGGCCACCGCAGTCAGGGCAGGTAATAGTACTGAGGATTTTCTCATACCGCATGTTTTCCATTCGAAGGTTTTGGTTCTGCTCTTTTAGGGCCGTGATCTCCTTACGCCTGTGTTGGACACCTAGTCTGAAACGTTTATTCTGAAACCAAAAATGGATTCTCATAGGATTCATTCCCAGCTTCTGGCCCAATTCAATCTTTTGTTCCTCGTTTGGTCAAGGGCATTCATCGAAGAAAGCTTCAAGCTCTTGGATTTCTTTCCGAGCGTAGCACTGGCGACTTTTTCTTTTCCGGGGTTGAGCGTCGTGGCCACTGCCGTCGTCACCACTGCGATCTTGATGTTCGTCACGGGCAATGTTGAGTTCCATGGCTTCGATGTCGAATTTGATTCTAGAGAATTTTGAGGTCTTTCAACGAACTCGTCACTCGGGGTTCTCTGTTCTCTTTTGTATACTCGCTCTTTCGATTTGTTGCCTCCTTTTCCTCGAAAGCTAGGTCTGTTCAGCGTTCTGTTTTTGAAACGACGGAACTGTTTACCTCTTGCTCAGCTTTCCGACACGAATGGGTAACCAAATCCTTCCGCGGCTTCTTCGATAGTAGCGCTCGCCTTTCACTTTTCCTCGATAGTCATGCCTGTTCAGCACTGTCTTCTCTTTTTAAGTGGTAGAGCTGTTCACTCGCCGCCCAGCTTTATGCGTGATGGAACAACATAATCCTTTCGCGGCTTCTTCGATAGTTGCGCTCGCCTTTCACTTTTCCTCAATAGTCATGCCTATTTAGCACTGTCTTCTCTTTTTAAGTGGCAGAGCTGTTCACTCGCCGCCCAGCTTCATGCGTGATGGAACAACACAATCCTTTCGCGGCTTCTTCGATAGTTGCGCTCGCCTCCCTCCCAGCTTTAATAATGGCGAGACCGAATTTGTCAGGCCTGAAATTGCGAATCAGGACATGTCTGATGATTCACGGGAGGAGCAACCCTCGCTTTACATTAATTAACCCGGCTCCACAAACATTATTGCTGCAACTTTTCTCCACTCTCGAGACGCTATAAAATGCGGAGTTGGTGTTTGGGAGATTAACGCTCTCATATAATTTGCTTCCATCCTCTAATCGCTCCACTACACACATCTCCGTCGAAAATGGCTTCTTCCCAAGTTCACACTTTCTCAGCCGAAGCTTTGACTCGATGGAAAGAGTTCTATAACCTCTTGGGTCGAGGCTTCGCTCACATAGCCGATCATCCCGAAACCGAGGATGAGATCCGAGTCATGTTCGGGGACCTGGACATCACCTCCCTCGAGGGTACCGCGTTGGGGAGGGAATACAGTATTTTTCCAACGCTCTTTACGAACTCCTTGGAGGTCTACCGCGCTGCTCATCAGGGAGTTACCGTGGCTCGTGTCTTGCGAGCCCGTTATGAGGATCAGTCCGACCGCCTAGCGTTGGCTGACTACCTGGCCGATAGTCACAAAAAGGCTGTTGAGTTCGCCAAAGAGCGGGTTTCGACATTGCTACGCGAGAGGAGGAATCTGGTGGAGGACTTAGCTCTATCTCTGGCTACCTATGAGCGCGATCGACGTAATGCCCTGCTAAGGAATCGGAGCGAGTGGCTGGAAGAAAGGCTCAACGGCATAAATGAGGATATAACTCGTGAGAATGGACTTGTTCGGGACTTGGAAGCAGTCGCCGAAGATCACGAGACTCAGGTTGTTGCAGTCAATGATGAACGCAAACGCCTCCACCTCAGGCTTGCGGACCATGATACGCGGAGTGGTGCGTATAAACAAAGCATCCATAACCTGGAGGGCCAGCTGGGCTCCTTTGTGTCGTTGATTAGGGCTCACTTCTGCTTTACTTTTCCACCCCAATGAATTGTATGATTTGGTTTGGGCAAGAATGAATGAAAGCCCCTGTGTTTGTTTTAGCTTTTATATGATCCATTTCTTCGAGCATCCGGACATCTTAGACTTGGATGAGCCGATCCATAATAAGTCGAGTAGATGTGTTCTGATTTTCTAACTCACTCATGGTCAGATGAAAGAATAGCCTCAGACTTATCCAAGAAAAGATTTCTCTATACTACTTGTTTTTCACCTGCAAATGAAAAGACCGAGTCAGAAGGAATAATCTGAAAAAGAAAGCATAGACCCCTTTCAATCTTATGCTTGCTCGTAATTAATAAGGACAAGAACTTTTACAAGGGTTTTAATCTTGTGCGAAAAGTTTTTATCAATATTCCTCGAAAGAAAGCATACTATTGAAAGGAATGTAATTCACGATAATTGCTTTTGACCAATTTTCAGAAGAGCGAATTAGTCAAAAGTGCAAGGCATAACGACGTGTTTTAAATTTAATTGAAGATACGGCATCCAAATCAAGGCCGTTTTGTTAAGAACGAGAGCAATTTGGACATCTATCTCGTCATTAAATTCGAAATAACGTCAATACTCTTGATCAATTATCGTGGATTACTAGTGACGTATGACATGCATGGACCAATTCAAGTGTATAATTCCTTCTAGCGAAATTGGGGTTGGATTACCCTGTACGACCAAAAAGGTCATGCAAGATTTTCAACTTTAGTTTCCTCTAAAGGAATTATAAACTTGACTTGGGAGTATTCGGATGATTAGAGAAAATGCCACTATCACATTCCCATGACCCGTCAAAAGAAATACAACCGAGTTCCATCTGAATGTATACACCAATAGATCCCTAATACAATCACTCTAAGGGGTGAGATAGAGAAAGCCTTGATAAAAATAAACCCTATACAAGAGGACTAGTAATGGAAAATGAAACCAAGGAATGTGATCCTAACGTTTAAGGATGCCCCAAGTTCGATCTGTGACTTTCGGATCACTTGCCCCAACTCGTCATCTTCATTGGACGATATCTCAATAATGTCCATAGTAGGCTCCTTTGTTGCTCACTCGGTGTTCGCCATGGGATATCATCCTCCTCGTCTTCTATCAAGGACGTTTGGGAAAAACACACGCATCTATCCTTGAAATGGCATTTAATCTAATCACCAGAATGCAATGAATGAAATGCCTATATTTATATGAACTGTAATAGTTTTGAGGGATAGAGAGTCTTACCAACCCAACTCGTCGACTTATGTGCGATTTTAGGTGTACCAACCGCCCAAAGACATGCGCATGAGACAAGTGATGGTGAACTTCTAAAAATCAGAGGGTTTGGCACCTGAGGTTAAGGTTCCCACCTCGAGTTCTAGAAAGAGCCGATTCCATTGCACAACTATCGTTGCATTGGGACTCAATCCATAGTTCGAAGCGAGCGGAATTGAGAAGTGGATTACCCCGTGTTTTTCCTCACGGAGATTCCATTTTCAATTCCTTCTATTGTGTTCCAAAAGGCGGCGCCTGGGGTTTTAGGCGCGGTTGTGTGTGTCCATGTGTCGTGATCATCACAATGCAAGTCATGCACAACAATTTATTAATCCGCACTTCAAATCATCCACACAACATACATTCCTACGCCACACCTGCGTAAAATAAAGTTAATCACAGACTACACCCCTTATTACTCCAATCTGCAAAAACATATAACACCTATCGTGAGCGGACTTACCTCACCTTCAAGAGCGCCTGCAGGGTTAGAAAAATCACTCAATTTTTTAATTACGGCCTAAGTCCACTTGAGGTCTAGAACCATAGTTTCTAGAACAAGGTCCCCAGTGGAGTCGCCAGCTGTCGCGACCCGTCCGGAAGCGGACGCGGCTAATGGATTACCGATCGTGGGCCCTTTGATCGGCGCGGGCCCTCCTAGGCCTATACCAAATCGCGGCGGGAGTATTTTTCAAAGAGACTCGGCGATAAGAGCCGATCGATTTCGACCTTCGGTGTGGTCGTGGTGGCATGTGCAACTTGTGCATGCATTTGGAGTCGCCACCGGTCTTTCTTGGAGGGTAGACCGGAAACCTTACTGACCGATTGGGAGAGGTCGATCAGTTCTGCGGAACCAGAGATTTTGGGTTCGGGGACTTGGTTACGTCGGTGTCATTACCAACGCCCTTTCGGTACCTAACTCGAGTGATTTTCCTAGCCAAGAATTCATGTAGGCGCAATTTTGGGTGGGGTAGGTTTGATTCAGGGTTTCATGCAGATTGGAAGACTATTCCTATCAATCACAATCAATTTAAATGAAAGCGCAATCAAGTGCATAAATAAATCACATCAATGCACGTCAATTCACATCATATGGCCTCCTAATATAGCCATAAGGGCTTAGGGAAGGCAGGATTTAGGACCGAGGTGAAATGGGAAGATTTGGAGGCGATTTAGCCCGAAGGGAAAAATCGTCAATTTATTTTTGGAAGACGATTCGCCCAAAGGGCGAAATCGTCATTTTTAAGAATGATCGGGTTCAAAACACCCGGGATGAGCCTTGGCCAATTAATTGTGGCCATTTCCTATTTTTTGGGATTTTTCCAGATTTTTTTTGGAATTTTTTTATGATTTTCCATTTTTTATTGAATTTATTGATTTTTTTATTATTATTATTAAAACCGGTCTGGGTCGGGCTCCGGATTTGGGTCTGGACCGGGTCATCGGGCCTGATCAGGCCCGAATAGGAAGAGCCAATCCAGGCCCGACGAACAAAACAAGAGGCCCAAGCCTCATATTTGTTTTCCTCATACGAGCCGGGCCTCTAATTCAGACTGTTGGCCCAACTCCCTCACGCTCCAACCTTTAAATTCTTTAAAATAAAACAGCCCAACCCACTAGCCGGACTCTCTTCCTTTACCACAACCCACTTGAAAAGCCCATACTAACCTTATTATCACTATTCATCGTCTCCATCCTCGCGTCACCTTGCTCTGCGAAGACCCGACGGCGACTCTGCTCCTTTGACACCAACAGCCCTCAATCGACTCGCTGTCCGGACTCATTCATCATGTCACCGCCACTATCCCTCGCGTCGACTTCCTCGTGGAAACACCGGATCTGCTCGTTGTCGGGACTCGCTCATCACCACCCTCACGTCATATTCGCCTTCTCACTTCCCCACCAAGGACCTGATGATAGAGGAAACGACGTGCTTGCCATAGAAGTGCCCGTCCCAGTCATCGTGCAAGTTGAACCATTTGCTCAGGGAGTGGTCAGGACCGGCTATAGACGACAGCGCGGTTGAGTTGGGACTTCAATGAGGGTTGTTACACCTGTACAGAGGCGGAGGAGGTGGCTGCAAGTGACTGGCGCGGTTCTCGTGGCTCGCGGTTGGCCGAGGCAGGTGGCACCGACGTGATAAGTGGTCGCAGATCTGCTCGCGGCTCAAGGTCACGTCGGCTCTGGCGATAATGACTGGGATCTACACCTCTTTGTTCCCACTCTCGCTTGCCGATCCCACTCCTTTAGTCACGCTTACAGTATTTTGCCGAATCTGAGTGCGAGATGGCCATTGACACAAACCACTCACGCCGACTCACTTTCGAAACACTAAACGAACGGACCCCGACCTCACATGCGTAACCAGCGGATAGCATGCTAAAACAAGCCCACCTAGACAAGCTGCATGTGCGAGCTACGGTGGGGATGGTAGGTTTCCAACACGGACTCTAGGACGAACTCCAAATACAACAAACAGCAAACGTATTCGAAACAGATAAGCAAAGACACAGACTGTCAATAAGGGGGATTTTGGCTGAACTCTCGCTGGAACTCGGGAGAGAGCACCTCCGAGCTCGTTGAGCGCGCCGGTCATCGTTCATGTCACCTCTTCCAGGTCGAGCTCACCTCGGCTTCATCGGGTCTGCTCCAGCTTCAGGCGGCCGTGGACGATGAGGAGGAGGAGGTGGTGAGTGACGACCATTTCGCCGGCCAAGGTATCCCTTTTTTTATGGTCCGAGATCCCCCCTAAAAAAAATCAGACTCCTCGCTGCCGAGCATCTCACGCCTCCACTCCAACGTGCATTGCCTTTTTTTTTTAATATCCTTGTCTCCCACTTTCTTTTGGCATCCCTTCTTTCCAGATGGTGGAGCAATATTTAAAGAGTCCCTCACTTTTTTGATGGAGAACGAGTAGGATTACGCTTTCGCTCTCACGTACTCTCGCTCAGACTATTATCGCCGGTCGTCCTTACTTCTATTGTGCTGTCCAACTCGCGAAGCTCTTCGACCATCATCATCAATTGCCATTGTATTATAAGAACCTGCTCATCTTGCCGTCATATTATTCATTTGCTTATCCGACGATTTTAAACTCAATTGACTCACTCTATCTTAAATGTCAAATGAATGTCAGAAAATATACAATGCATGCAAAACTATTTTTGTGAGAATTAAGACTAATTCTCATCATTTTTTTTTACGCTCACACGAATAATAATAATAATAATAATAATAATAATAATAATAATAATAATAATAATATAAAGATAAAATTTAGGTGTCAACAGTGACCCGAGCCGAATTTTCAAGATTTAAATTGACACACTTGAAGAGAAAATTAAAACAAAATTATCGAAATTTTTTTGTATTTTTCTGACCACGAATGGTATTTTTCTGAATTTTTGGGTATTTTTATAATAATTAAATAAATTCAAAAAAATATTTAAAAAAAAAAACAAAAAAAAACAAAAAATATTTTTTGTTCAAAATTGGTTCCTAAGGCTAAGCCAAGGCTTCCAAAGTTGATTTTGTGATTTTATGACCTTTTTTGATATTTTTAATTAATTTTAAAAATAAAAATCGCAATAACAGATGGTCAAAAATCAAGTGTCAACACTGATCCTGGATATACATCTTGATATCCTGATACCAGGGTTTGCTATCTGGCTCATCCGCTACAACCATGCAGTAGGCCGGCTGTCTTGAGACTTCGAACTTTAGTGGTTCAACTTCTAACCCCTCCGTGACACGCAACATTGATGCCAGAGTGGCCAAAGCGTCTGCAAATCGATTTTGGGTTCTAGACAAATATTCAAACGTGATATCTGTAAAACTTTCCATCAATTCGTCTAAATACTCATGATAGGGCAACAGCTTTGGATCTCGCGTCTTCCATTTACCAACCGTCTGGAGAATAATTAAGGCTGAGTCTCCAAATACCTTGAGTTTAGATATTCCCATTTCTATCGCTACTTGTAGACCAAGAATACATGCTTCATATTCGGCAATGTTATTAGTGCAAGGGAACACCAATTTTGCTGCTACTGGATAGTGTTGACCTCCAAGAGATATCAGGACTGCTCCCGTACCGGACCCTGACAAGTTTACAGCTCCATCAAAGTACATTGTCCAAACATAATCTTCGACCGCCATAATTCAATCTTCAGGTCGATAAAGATCATCACCTTGCATCGGATTTTCTGCTAGAACATCAGCTATAACTCTTCATTTCACCGATTTCTGAGGCAAGTATCGGATGTCAAACTCGGAAATGAGAATTTGCCACTTGGCCAGTTTGCCAACCAATGCAGGCTGATTCAGGAGATATTTAATAGGATCGCACTCCGTCACCAAGAGGATTTGGTAATGCAGAGTGTATTGTCGCAGCCTGTGTAACACTCATACCAATGCTGCGCATGTCTTTTCAGCCTCTGAGCAATTTGATTCGGAGCCCGTGAATTTCTTGCTCAAATAATAGATGGCCCGTTCTTTAGCATCTCCTTGACTTTCTTGGGCTAGCATGGCTCCAAGTGACTCACTATTTATTGTGAGGTAGAGAATCAATGGTTTCCCCGGTGTGGGTGGCACAAGGACAGGTGGGTTCATAATATGCTGCTTCAACTTCTCAATCGCTTCCTCGCATTCTTCATCCCATCTAATAAGTGCATTCTTTCTCAGGAGCTTGAGAAAGGGTTTGGCGGTCTCTGTCAACTGAGAGATGAATCGGGAGATATAGTTCAATCTTCCCATGAGACTCCTAACCTCCTTCGCCGTGGTCGGTGGTTTCAATTCACAGATTGCCTTAGCCTTCGATGGATCGATCTCGATGCCTCGGTTGCTGACGATAAAACCGAGCAGTTTGCCACTGCTAGCTCCAAAAACACACTTCGCTGGGTTGAGGCGTAATTTGAACTTCCTAAGCCGCTCAAATAGCTTAATCAGAGTTTGGACGTGGTCTTCCCCTTTCCGGGTCTTGGCAATCATATCATCCACATATACTTCTAACTCATTATGAATCAGGTCATGAAATAGAGTCACCATGGCCCGTTGATATGTTGCCCCAGCATTCTTCAGTCCAAAAGGCATCACCCTGTATTGAAATAATCCCCATGGGGTAGTGAAAGTGGTTTCTTCTTATCATTTTCGTTCATCAGGATCTGGTTGTACCCTGAGAAGCCATCCATGAAAGAAAACAGCTCAAATCCAGCTGTGCTGTCCACTAGAACATCGATATGCGGGAGGGGAAAATTATCCTTCGGGCTGGCCTTATTCAAGTCCCGGTAGTCTACACAAACTCGAACTCGACCATCTTTCTTCATCACTGGAACAAGGTTGGCAATCCAGTCTTGGTATTGAGAAGTCTCAATGAATCCCACGTCTAGGAGTTTCATAACTTCCTCTTTGATCTTATTTTCCAACTCCAGTCTAGCTCTTCGTTTCTTCTGCGCTACTGGATCACAAGATGGGTTGAGTGGAAGACAATGTTCCACAATCGAGCGATCGAGCCCTGGCATGTCTGCGTAGGACCATGCAAAGATATCTTGGTAATCCTTCAGGAGTTGAATCAACCGTCTAGCTGTGTCCTCAGGAAGGTTTGCCCAAATCCTGACTTCCTTAAGGTTTTCTTCATTTCCGAGATTGATAGACAAGGTCTCCTCTCTAGTCAACGGCTTGACCGTTTCATGTTCCTCGAATTCCCGACGTATTTCTTCGTATTCGGGGTCGAGTTCATCGAGGTCATACACTCCAGAATCCATTAGATCTCCCTCCACATCCCTAAAACATAAAGTAGGGAATTCAAAAAAACAAACAGGGTTTAAAGATGCATGCCCTATCATTTTTTTTATGCGATCTTTTCTTTCTTTTTGCTTTTTCTTGGCTTTTTCTGTTTTTCTTTCTGAAAAATTTATTTTACAAGAATTTTGAGACGGGAATCTTTGAAGAAGCCCAACCCTCGGTATCTCACCATTGACGACAATTTGTTTGACCGTTGGTTATCGTCATCGGGTTGGTTTGGGGTACTTCGACAAGATTCCAAAATAATGGATAAAAATTTCCGTAATTCCATTGATCTTCAAAAATCAATTCATTACATCTATTGATTGAAAAGTGCAATACCGAAGGGAAAAGTTCAAACAATAATCGAAATAACTGAAATTAAAAGAAAGCTGGAAATATCCCACGCCTGGGTAACATAGACTGGTTACTCTGAATCTAAGCCCTCAAATGGATCGTCTTCAGAGTGAACACTATTCGAAGGCCCCGGTGGTCTACGTTCCAAGTAGGGCTCTTCTTCAGGGGTCCCCTCTATTTGCATAAGGTTTTCAAGCACAGCTCCCACGGTCATGTCATCAAACCATTCAGCTAGGTTAGGTATCTCATCCTCCACATCCAGTTCCATGGGCTCTACTTCAGCGACCTGCTCTCTCACCGGAACGTGGAATACAATCCTCAAATCGTTCTCATACTTGGACAACTCATCATATCCTCCGACCACTCCACCGGATCTGAAAGTGATATATAGGGGCTGTGGTTGAGAACTATTTTCTTGCTTGCCAAGTCCTCTCACTATCTGCTTGCCATAACTCTGTCCTGGATAACCAAGGCCCGCCTTATGATTTTGACATTTAAACTCGACAGGGGCGCGGACTCCTTGGCTATGTCTTCCCAGTCCCATGCCAGGTTGATAACCATTTCCTACCATTACTTTGGCCACCATAACAGAAGCGGCCGACATCTCGGGAGTTGGTAAGGGACTCTCAGGAGAGGCATGTATGGTCTGTATTAGCTCGAACACGTGATACGAGCTTTCTTCATTTCCAGTCGGTTCCACGTAGGGAATGGCTGTCTCGTTATAGATCTGATGGTCTTCCTCACCAAACACCGTCACCAGCTTCTTCTCAACCACAAATTTGATCTTCTGATGGAGGCTCGAAGGTACGGCGCCCGCAATGTGGATCCAAGGCCATCCAAGTAGAAGGTTGAATGCAGAGGGAATATCTAGGACTTGAAATAAAATGTCAAATGTCGATGGTCCGATGAGGATATCCAAATTTACCTGCCCCAGAACATCTTTCTTCATCCCATCAAAGGCTCTGACATGGGTCTTTGCCGACTGCATTCTAGTCAAGTCCACTCCTAATCGGTTCAAGGTGGCCAATGGACATATATTCAATGCTGAACCATTGTCGATGAGGACTCGAGACACAAAGGTTTGTTTGTACTTCACGGTAATGTGCAGGGCTTTGTTATGGCCCCGACCTTCTACAGGAATCTCATCGTCTGCGAAAGCCACTTGATCCTTCAGCAGGACTGCCCCGACAAATCCTTCCAGCTTCTTTTGTTCGACGTCTTCAGGGACATGAACCTGCGTCAGAACCTTCTGTAACGCCTCTTGATGCTTAGGCGAGGTTTGTAACAATTCGAGTGGAGAGACTTGAGCTGGCGCCTTCCTTAGCTGATCTACAATGTTGTATTCGCTAGTCTTAATGACCGCGAGAAACTCCTTAGCTTCCTTCTCTTCGACTGGTTTAGCCAGCTTATCTTCATGGTAGGTTCGTCCTGAACTAGTTATAAGAGCTAAGTCATAGGACCAAGGGACTGCCCGACCATGTGAATAAGGGAAAGGTTGTGGGATGGTAATCATCAGGTTCTCGTTCACCACCAACCCCAGATCATCCTCTGACGCGTCTTGTAACGGGGGCATATATGCTAACTCTGGATCTACTTGAGCTTCCATTTCAATCTCCTTGGTGGGAACCGCTACTTCAAGTGGGGATATAGCCAATGCCGCTAGCTCCTGTTCCCAGTCAATAACCATCCCGGAGATGGTAGCTATCGTCCCAAATTGGTTCATCCAAACCACCAAGCCATCTTTGACCAACTTAGTAAACATCTCCTCCAGTTGAGTTGAAGCCACCACTTCTCCTGTCTGATAATAACCTGCCCTGGCTAGGGCGTCAAGAGCTTCAATAGCCTTGACCTTAATTGGACCTGCTGTGCTAGTGCCTTCTCCTAAAATAGCATTGATAGCCCCAGAATGTTCAGGTAGGGGATTCTTCTGCACGTTGGGCTGCTTGTTGGGTAGCGAGATTGCTCCAATCTCAATCAGATCCTGAATACGATTTTTCAGGACGAAACAACTGTCTGTGTCGTGACCTACTTCCCCACGATGATAATCACACTTCTTACTCGGGTCATACCACTTTATGTTTGACGTGTTCGCTCTCATTGGCTTTGTAGTTAAGAGCCCTTTCTTTTGTAGGATAGCCCAAATCTGCGTCAAGGTCCCCGGGAGTGGGCTGAATTGCCGGTTCTTCCATGTGTCCCTTCTCTTGTTACCACTAACCCTCCGTTCGTCAGGGAGTTGAATGATGGGACTCTGAACCGCCGGTCTCTACGTATATGCCAAGTTAACCTGCGTGGCTGCTGGTTCCTTCTTTGGTGCAAAACGCTTCGGACCGTTTCCGCTGTCTCCATACCAGTCTCCCTTCCAGTTACTTTCCACCTCCTCGGCAAAGGAAATAAGGTCAGAGAAAGATGCGACCGCCGATATGAACACATGCGCTCGTACATTCTGTGGCAGGGTAGAGACGAATAGTCTCATCAGTTCCCGTTAGGGAAGTGCCGGTTTCAACTGTGAGGCGAGACTCCTCCATCTAGTGCCGTACTCCTTAATTGACTCACTCTTCTTCATTTCGGCCCGCTCCAAATCTTGTGTTGTGATGGCCACATCAATATTGAAGCTGAAATGCTGCACAAAATCATTGGCCACTTCGTCCCAATCATCTTTGGTATAGACTTCATAAGCAACGTACCATCTCATGGCGGCTCCTTTCAAACTGGCCTGAAATGTTTGGATCATGAGAGCGTCATTTGCAGCATACTTACCCATTCTGGCCTGGTAAGTCTGGATGTGCTGCACAGGATCTGACGTGCCGTCATACTTCTCAAAATTCGGGACTTTGAACTTGTCCGGATAGATTGTTTTTGAAAAGGCTGAACGGTCAATCTTAGGGACATGTCGTGCACCCTCAACCTCTTTGAGCCTCAGGTCCATCGTGGCCAGCATCTTCGCATTATCATCCCTTTGTGGAATAATAGCTTCAGGTAGAGAATAGTTCACCAGCGGGACAGACGGTACTTGAGCCGATGATTGGCCAACAGGTGAGGCTACAACTCCAGGCATGTTTTCCTCATCTTCTTCTTCCTCCTCCTGACGTAGGTCGACATATAACCCTTTCGACTGAAACAAGGGGTTGGGATGCACAGATGTAGCTGAAGGTGGTTGTTGGCCCAAAGACAGCTGGGATATCATAGCCTTCAGCTCGGCCAGTTGATCATTAAAGACTTTGGCTTGCTCCTCCATTTCCCTTCTCATTTCCTGCCTTATTCTCTCCTCCATTTGGGCAATTGATTCAGCTGGATTGATCATTTTCCTAGCCTTGGAGCGAGTGTTGTATGGATGCTGAGGGAGATCCGTGATATGCTTCCTGGTCCGAAGAAATATACATGATTAGTAACATGTTTCAGGCATACCGGGCTTATCCATGACACACTCTAACTTACGGACTTCCTAAGACTCCCAATTTTGTTTGCGTTTGATAGAGAAAAACCTTTGCCATTGCAAGCATTTTGATTCAATTAAGAAAAACATTCATGGCAATAAAGATTTGAAATTCTCCATTCAATCACAATTAAATAACTTCAAGAAATAAGTTCTGACGAAGTCGAATTACAAGAAATAAATCCTTAAACAAATCTCTAGAAAAACTGAAAGCACTCAAAAAGACTAAACATCTCGAACTATAGATCCCGGGGGAATCTTCTGAGCCTTGAGCTTCTTGTATTTTTCCTCAAAGATGCGGGCCCTCTCCTTAGCTTTGGCATACTTCCGCTTGAGTAAACGGATTTTGAGACGCATGGTTTCCTGAACTGGAATGGTGGGAACCACTGGGAGCCACTCCTTTGGTATATCATGCTCCTTGATATACTTGAGAGATGCGCAGTACGTCTTGACCCTTGCTTTAAGGACTTCCTTTGGAAATACAAGCTTCACTGGCTGATAACGTTCCCATACAGAACGCGACAGAGCGGCATGTTCTTCGAATCTTTAATCGTTTCCCTCGAAGTAGATGCAGATCTTGCCTTCCTTTGGCTTTGGTGGAATTTCCTGTAGGACACCATACTGACGGACTACCCTTGCAGGATGATAGTCTAACACGCCCGAAAGTCCCAAGAGAGGAATAGGTGCTCCGTCTGGACCCATGATCCTCGCTTCCTCCACCTTAAACCACATAGCACTCCATAGGAAGGTCACTGGACTGGGGTTTGATAATAGGGCCAAAAGCTTGGTATAGTGAAAGTCAGGAAGTTGACCTTGTTCATTTTTAAATTTCAAGAAAGGGTGTTCAAGTTCTGAAATCAATGGTATTTCGAGGTATTTTCCAAACTGAACATAGTGAGAAAGGAACCAAACTTGCAGAATTTCTGGAGAAAAACGGAGTGTCTTATCTTGTTTGGCCTTAAACCTATTGAGTGAAAGGAAAGTTTCTGCCAAAATCGCATTGACAAAATTTCTACCATCTAACACTTCGTTGACAAAAAACAACATCAAAGGATCGACATGATTTGGCTTATGTGGAAAAACGATTGACCCGAAGAATAACATCATGAAAATTCTAGCTCTGCCAAACCTAGAAGATTCAACCCTAAGACAACTATCTAGGAATGAGATGGGGCAACTCCTCCTTTCTTGTTTCAAAATCTTAGCCACTTCATCCCTATTGACATTTAAAAACTCAGACAAGACTAAGACTGAATCCCTACCAAGTGGCGGAGCGACCAAAACCCGGCCTAGTGACTTTCCAACAAGAATACTATATTCTTCCAAGGTGGGAGTTAGCTCATGCTTACCAAAGATGAAGGTGGTAGTCTGTGGACTCCAAAATTGAACCAGAGCATGAACTAAACCAAATTGAATATGGATATGGATCAAAGGAAGCATCCGGCCGATGTAAAATCTGATTATCTCTCTGGTATCCTCGCCTAAAAAATTCCACCATTCTTTCAATTTTTCCCTAGCTGGCTCAATACACCTGATATCTCCTTCCCCCATGACCTATAATCCAAGACTCTAACTCACCCTAACTGTCATGGATCAACCCGAAAAAACATAAATAGAGAGAAATGTAAAGTTTAGAAAATACCGCCTTTAAAGAACTGAAACAGACAGTCACATAGACATACATATGAAGTCGTGAGGTTCACTAACTAATAGGCTTCAAAAGTGGAGCCTCAAGGATACTCAGACCAAGCCAACTGGGGTTTGCGGCTGGATCGAGGTCCCCCGTAGGTATCCGGCTCAGCCAAGTGAAGACCCGCATCACTAGGGTAAGTGACGAGGGTACTCGCTCTTGGCACCGATTTAGAAAGGTTCGGGACTTGAAAAGGACGACTCAGGCCACAGGGTAATGGCCGAAGTATCCCTAACCAAGAACCATCATAAGCCTAGCCATTCAGGTCCAATGGCGGGTTGTGTGAGCGAAGTGTAGTGTCTATCCAACTAAGGCATGCACATCATGTTATATCAAAACATCGCTTCTACATAAACTCATATACATAAGCTCCTTCAAACTGCAAAACAAGGGTTAGCAAATACTCGCCCCTTATAACTCCTAGCCTGCACAAAAAGGGTTAACAAACACCTCCCCTTATCACTCCAAATCTGCAAAAACATTTAACACCTTAAAGGTGAGATTCAACCAATCCACTCAAGATATCCAGGGAATCTAAACGGCCTAAATCCTCTATCACTTTTAAATTTTTCGAAAGGTTCAGATAACTAAGTTAAGCATTCATATTTCTCGGAAAATAAAAAGTAAGTCCCCAGCGGAGCCGCCAAGCTGTCGCGACCTAAAAAAAATCAGATTTTAAGTGAATCGGATTATCAGGCAAGTTATCGAGAACTAACCTAATGCGGACCCTCCCAAGCCCTACCGAATCGCGACGTGGGAAAATTAGAACAAATGAGGAGTCGCCACTAATCATTCGAGGTAGGTCGATTAGAAACCTAGATGAACTAGCGGGAGAACTAATTCACCTCTGCGAACCAGAGATTTTGGATCCGGGGATTTGGTTACGCTAATCGACTTTGACTAACGCCCTTTTGGTACCTAGATTCCTTTTTTTGGATTTTTCTTGAATTTCTAGAATTTTTTGGAAGACAGTTTGCCAAAGGGGCAAAATCGTCATTTTTGGAAAGACTGGGGGTCGAAAGACCCGAAACAAGTCATGGCTAGTTGAATGTGGCAATTTCCTATTTTCTGGAATTTTTTCGATTTTTTTTGGAAGACGATTTGCCGGAGGGGGCAAAACCGTCATTTCTGGAAAGATCGGGGGGTCGAAAGACCCGAAACAGGTCATGGCCAGTTGGATATGGTCATTTCGTATTTTCTGGAATTTTTTAGAATTTTCCTGAATTTTTCAATTTTTTTTTACTTTTTTTTATGATTTTCCATATTTTATTGAATTTTTTATTATTTATCATTTTTATATTATTTTCTGAATTTTTTAATAATTTTAAAAATATTTTCCGGACCGGGTCAGACCCGACCCGCGCTACTCGGGCTCCTGGCCCGACCCTAGCGGTCAGAACCGGTCTAAAACGACACCGTTTCATATTTTTTTTTATTTTTTTATTTATCAATTTTTTGATTTTTTTAATCATTTTATTTAATTATCCTAAAATTCCCGGATCTAACGGTTCATATTGTGCCACGTGGCCTGATCTCATGCGTCCAATCACTCGCTTGATCGGAGGACCCACAAAGAGCCACGTGGCTCAATCGTAACCGTCGGATCAAAAATTAATTTATTTTCCTTTTTTAGAAAACCATTCAAATCGGACGCTCCAGATTGTGCCACGTGGCCACCTTCGGCGCGTCCGATCTATCATTAGATCGGACGTTCCACAGCGTGCCACTTGGCACAACCTCGTCCGCCGGATCGATTTTAATTTATTATCCGAAAATCATTTATTTTATTTCTCAAAATTTCAGGATCGCGATCGGGACCGTCCATTTTATTTTATTTCTTGAAAATCCATGTGACACCCAAACCGGCAGACGTGGCGCCTACGTGGCATGCCACGTCGGCGTTGACCAGTTGACTGGCCCAGACCCGCCGGAGAAGACGATGAATAGTAAAAATTCCGGCGAAGTCGCCGGAATTCTCGTCGGAGGGCCTAAATCGACGTAAAAACGATGGTTTCGAGTCCCGATTTTTTCACCAAATAAACCCCCATCAGACCCCAACCAATCTACATTCAATTCATGGCAAAAATAACGCTGGGAACTACCTCAAAAGCCCGGCGACCGAACCGGCTCCGGCGAAGCATTTGTGAAAAAAACAATTTTGGTCGAAGCTCGGTTTCAGTCCTTCAGAAAGCATCCAAGGGTGGTTTAGGAACTTACCTGAGCTTGTTTCGAGCTCGGCGACCGCCGGAAGTTCCCCACCGAGTTCCTATTCCGACTCGTGGCTGTCGCGACCCGTCCGAAAGCGGACGCGGCTAATGGATTACCGATCGCGAGTCTTTCCACCGCACTGGAGTGCGGATCGTGGGCTTTGAATCGGCGCGGGCCCTCCCAGGCCCATACCAAATTGCGGCGGGAGTATTTTTCAAAGGATTCGACGATAAGAGTCGATCACTTTCGACCTTCAGTGTGGTCGTGGTGGCATGTGCAAATTGTGCATGCATTTGGAGTCGCCACCGGTCTTTCTTGGAGGGTAGACCGGAAACCTTACTGATCGATTGGGAGAGACCGATCAGTTCTGCGGAACCAGAGATTTTGGGTTCGGGGACTTGGTTACGCTGGTGTCATTACCAACGCCCTTTCGGTACCTAACGCGAGTGATTTTCCTAGCTAAGAGTTCATGCAGGCGCAATTTTAGGTGAGGTAGGCTTGATTCAGGGTTTCATGCAGACTGGAAGACTATTCCTATCAATCGCAATCAATTTAAATGAAAGCGCAATCAAGTGTATAAATAAATCACATCAATGCATATCAATTCACATCACATGGCCTCCTAGTATAGCCATAAGGGCTTAGGGAAGGCATGATTTAGGACCGGGGTAAAATGGGAAGATTTGGAGGCGATTTAGCCCAAAGGGGAAAATCGTCAATTTTTGGAAGGTTTGGATACCGAATTACCCAAAATATTCCATGGCTAGTTGATTGTGGCCATTTCCCAGTTTTGAGAATATTTTTGGAATTTCTTGATTTTTCTTCAATTTTTGAAAGACAATTCGCCCAAAGGACGAAATCATCATTTTAATAAGGGTCGGGGTTCAAAACACCCGGAATGAGTCTTGGCCAGTTGTTTGTGGCCATTTCCTATTTTTTGGGATTTTCCTGAATTTTTTTAGAATTTTTTTGGAAGACGATTTGCCGGAAGGGCAAAACCGTCATTTCTGGAAATATCGGGGGTCAAAAGACCCGAAATAGGTCGTGGCCAGTTGAATGTGGCCATTTCCTATTTTTTGGAATTTTTTTAGAATTTTTTTGAATTTTTCGAATTTTTTTGAATTTTTTATGACTTTCTATTTTTTATTGATTTTTTGATTTTTTATTATTTTTTTATTATTAATATTATTTTTTTAAAATTTTTTTAATTAAAATTATTTCCGGGCCGAGTCAGACCCGGTCCACGACCCGGACCCGCGACCCAGGCCCGGCCCGCCCCCTCCACGACCAAAACGGCGCCGTTTCACGGACTGAGAACGGACGCCTCAGATCGAGCCACGTAGCGCATCTTAGACCGTCAGATTATTTTTTTATTTTTTTTTGAAAAATCTAGATCGCGACACGTGGCACGTTCTCCACCGTCCGATCTGGTTTTATTTTATTCACGGACGGGGCCCACCACGCTGACGTGGCTGCTGACGTGGCATGCCACGTCAGCATTGACCCGTTGACCGGCCGGGGGGTCGCCGGAGAAGACGATGAACAGTGAAAATTCCGGCGAGGGTCGCCGGAGATCCCTAACCGACGTTAAATTGACCGTTTTGAGTCGCGATTTTCACACGAAATCGATCACCAGCAAAAATACAATCACATACCGTCATTTCATGGCGAAGAAAGGGTCGGAAACTACCTCAAAAACTCACCGACCGAACCGGCTCCGGCGACCAATTTACAGAAAATTTTTTGTCATCCAAAGCTTGTTCTAAGCATTCGCAAGGTATCCTAGGGAGTTTTGGAAGCTTACCTGAGGTTGGCTGTGGTTCGGCGACCGCTTGAAGTCCCCGTCGAGCTCATGGTATGGGTGGCGGCCGGCGAAGCTCGGGCTCGCGTCCTCGGCGGTTCTCGATGCAAAATAAAGATCACAACACACTTAGGGCCAGTTCTAGAGGAGTTTAGAGACGAAAAACATGGCAAGTAAGGATCGGAAACCCTCGGCCGAGACTAACAAAGTTCAAAGCCCAACGGGGCATTTCGTCGAACACATGGCCAGCGCATCCGAGATGGTGGTCAGAGGGAAAAACTGACCTATTCACGGCTTGTCGACGGCGACTAAAGCTCCGGTGGTGATTGACCTCCGTCGCTGAAGGTCCGAGGATACTCCCTTGCCCCCGGTTTCGCTCGAACTCACTCGGCCCAGCTCTCTCTCCCCCGGCCGAACCAAAAAAAAAATACCCCCCTCCTTCTTTCTCTCTCTCTCGGCCTCTCTTTGTCCGTGGCCGACCAATGGCCGTCCCCACCACCGCCGTTTGCTCCACCACGGTTTGCCACCACTAGCTTCGCTTTCGGCTCGCCGGCCCCTCCCCCTTTCTTTTTTCATTTTGTGCGTTGTCCTGCGCGGGTCTGCAACTGAGTTGCAGACCTGGTTCGGACCGGTTCGGGTCGGGTCTAACCCGACCGGCCCGGTTCGACTCTCCTTGCCCAATTTAGCTCTAAATCGACCTCTTTTCATGAAATTGACATCAAATTCGGACTCCTTGTCGTGTTTTCTATCAAATATGGGCATTTTCGCGAATCAATTGATTGAAATTTAGTGAAAACCCCAAATTGTCCCTAGGATCCAAAAATTAATTTCGCTTAATCGAAGGTGCAAATGATTGAATTAGCCAAAATTGAGGCCACCAATGGATTCAGCATGATGAAAACTATAGGGCAGAGGTGTTCAATTTGAATGGGTATGCCCGCATGAAATTTAATTTCAAAATTTGAAAAATCGGGGACTAAATTGAAAGATTTTTATGCAATTAAGCCCTTTTGATTTAAATTGATCAAATTGGAGGGCAAATTGACCCAATTACACTTCGAGACTTTAGAATCCAATGCCATAGCTTATAAAAAGTGAGAATTGAAAATTAGAAGACTCGAAAAGGATTTTTTAGGCTCGGTTCGGGTTTATGTTTGTGAGGGAACATAGTGACCGGAGCCGAATTTTCAATATTCTAAGTGACACACTTGAAGAGGAAATTTATATAAAATTATTGAGTATTTTTGTGTATTTTTCTGACCACGAATGGTATTTTTCTGATTTTTTGGGTATTTTTAATAATTAAACAAATTCGAAAAATATTAAAAAAAATACCAAAAAATATTTTTTGTTCAAAATTGGTTCCTAAGGCTAAGCCAAGGCTTCCAAAGTTGATTTTGTGATTTTATGACTTTTTTTGATATTTTTAATTAATTTTAAAGAATAAAAATAAATGGTCAAAAATCAGGTGTCACCAGCTGCCCCTCTTTGAAAGGAATCTCGTTAGAGGTTTCTCTCAAAGATAAGGTGGCACCTGATTCCTAACCGACTCAACTGGAAAAATGAAAGAAGAAATGCTATGACATCGGATCCTTAAGCCTTTTGATGAATGCTCAAATTAATCCCCGGTTGTCGCGACCCTCTCAGGGTTCGCCGTGGGCTCTCGAGGGCTAATGGGCCGTCCAGTCTGGTCGGACGCGGGCCTCTCCCAAGGCCCGTTACCCAAATCGCAACGGAGGTATACGTAGTCGACCTTCAGTGTGGTCTAGTGACATGTGTTAAGTGTGCATGCCATGGAGTCGCCACCAATCATTTTTTGGAGGGTATGATTTGACCACCCTATTGAATAGTCGGGAGTTTCTATTCAATTCTGCGATAACCAGAGAAATCGGTTCGGGGACTTAGTTACGTCAACTGTCAGAGTTGACGCCCTTTCGGTACCTAAGTTGACTGAATTTTCTGACCTAAGATTTCATGCAGATGAGTGGAGTACGAATCCTAAATCTAGGAATTCATGCAAATAGGAATGACTATCCTGGCAATCACAATCAATAATAAAAAGCGCAAATCAATGAATCCAAATATGCAAAATAAACACATCAAATCAACATGACACTCATAAGAATGCTCTATTAACCTAAATAAATATCAATCAAGTTTAGGAATGATTTAGACATGATATTACCCATAAGGGGTAAAGTCGTAATTTTGAGACAAAAGGAACGATTTGCCCAAAAAAGGCAAAATCATCATTTCGGAATGAATTCGGAGTAAAACAATGTCAAAAATAGGTTTGGTCACTCAATTGACCAATTTCCTATTTTTTTGCAATTTTCATGATTTTCTGGAATTTTAGAAACCGATTTACCATTCGAAGGGTAAAATCGTCATTTTCTAAAAATGAGAATGAAATGTGGAAATCCTAGACATAAGGTTTAGCCACCTATCTGGCTCATCGCCAAATTCTAAGCAATTTCCACAATTCATCGGAATATCAAAGACGATTTACCCTTTGAGGGGTAAAATCGTCGTTTTGGATTAAACGGGAGAAAATCCTAAAAAAACGACAACCAATCAATTTCTTTTGATCATTTTCAGCCTTGAGAATTTTCTAGAATTTTTTTTTTAGTAATTTTCTGCAATTCTTCTCAATTTTTTTTGTTTTTCTTTAATTTTTCCATTTTTTTGGCATTTTCTGATTTATTAATATTTTTTTATATTTTCAGAAAATATTTTAACAAAAAGCATATCATTGGCAATAGACAACACTCAACCAGATAAATAAGCTAACTACTGAACTGAGATAAATACATGCAAACCAAATCTATAATGGCGACATTTTAGAAAAATAACCCTGATATACGGATCGGGTACGTAAAACATACCGGATTGGACATCGGCCTTCAATCGCCCAGCCCCAGCCTGCGACCATCTCCATGCACATCACCTGTCGATCACCACATCAAAATGTCAACAATCAATTTTACAAGTTTTAAGACCGGCAATAAATAATAATAATTTAAAAAATAAATAAATCCGGGCTCGGAAACAGGCCAATTCGCTCAGCCATGGACCGGCTATGGGCTCAGCCACGGCCCAAGATCACAGCCTCGGCCCGCGGCTTTGGCCCACGGCCTCGGCCATGGGCTCGGCCATGGCCTTGGCCTACGGCCTCGGCCCACGGCTTTGGCCCACGGCCTGGCATGGCCTGGTATCACGGCCACTCGGCCCACGGCCTCGGCTATGGGCTCGGCCATGGCCCAGGCGCTTAGACTGGATTATCGGCCATGGCCCAGGAGCTCGGCCCACGGGCTCGGCCAGCGGGATCGGCCATGGCTAGGTCTCGGTTGGGCCACAGCCCGGTCGTGACCGGGTCTTGCCCGACGACGGTATCACAAGGGCCTCTCGGATCCTTTAGGGCTTCGGGTTCAGGGCCTCGGGTTCACGGCCAAATGGTGGCGACGACGAAGGACGGCGGAGAGAACTGGCCGTGGAAGTGAGAGACGAGGCGAGAGAGGACAGATGGCCAGCGACAAAGATGGAAGGGTGGTGGTGGTGGTCCGTCGTTGACAGAGAACGAAAGAGGGGGAAAGACGTCGGGTCGGGGTTGAGTCGCATCCAACAGGTGAGAGAAAGCGAGGCCGAGGCTCTCGACTTCTCGTGAGGCGACGACGGAGAGCTGGCGGATTTGTAGGCTGGCAAAGGCTGGGCGACAACACGAACCAGAGGGGGGGGAAGCGTTTGGCCGTTTTTTTTTAGAGGAAAGGCACGTGAGGGAGAGAGAGAAAAGGGAAAAAGGGCTTGGTCAAATGTTCTTAAGTGCACTTGAGTAGAGTGTACTCAAGTCCACTTGAGTGCAAAAACATTCCTCCAAATCTCTCTGCCGACTTCCTCTCCTCCCTCTTCTTTATTATTATTATTTTTAAATAAACACTCCACCAGCTATCCACTTTTCACCGAAGAAGGACCCTGCTCTTCTTATTGTGTCCCTTCTTTTGCTTTTTAAATAATGGGACTATCTCGGTGGCGAGAGAGATTCCTCGCGCTACGCCATCCGTTTTGTCATCCATCCATTTTTAATCATGCTTTCCTAATTTGGACTGGACCAAGTAACACCCTCCAAAATTCCATTCCTTAAACCGTTTTAGTGAGGATACACTCAGGCAAGGGAAACCAACATTGATATTCAATATGTGATCAACAGAGGATAGTAACAATGTATGGCTATCAAATTGACTGTCAATATGCTTAAAATTAAAAGACTCGAAAAGGATTTTTTTTTTTTGCTCGGTTCGGGTTTATGTTTGTGAAGGAACATATGGACCCGAGCCGAATTTTCAAGATTTAAAGTGACACACTTGAAAAGGAAATTAAAACAAAATTATTGAATATTTTTGTGTATTTTTCTGACCACGAATGGTATTTTTCTGATTTTTTTTGTTCAAAATTGGTTCCTAAGGCTAAGCCAAGGCTTCCAAAGTTGATTTTGTGATTTTATGATCTTTTTTGATATTTTTAATTAATTTTAAAGAATAAAAATCACAATAATATATGGTCAAAAATTAGGTGTCAACAGCTGCCCCTCTTTGAGAGAAATCTTGTTAGAGGTTTCTCTCAAAGATAAGATGGCACCTGATTCCTAACCAACTCAACTGGGACAATGAAAGAAGAAATGCTATGACATCGGATCCTTAAGGCTCTTGATAAAAGTTCAAATTATTCCCTGGTTTACTTCAACAGTTCGAACATGGGCCGGAGTGAGGGAGACTTACCTGAAGCTCACCTGTCAGATGCTGCCCGCTGTGACGACTTTCAAGAAGATACCTAAGACTCGTCATTCAGGATATCCTAAGGAGATTAAGCACTGACCTGTATGGTAGGTCATACCATCATGGGATTCCTAACTGGTAGGAACCTAAGGGGGGCGCATCCCACGCCTTGGGATTTGCCACGGATTTTGATCCGTATGGTGGATCGGACCTTTGTGTCGATGCTTAGGGCGGTATTTACCAATGAGTTGACCCTTATGGCGGTTTCTACCAAATTTGACCCTTCAGGCGGTATCTACCGTTGAGTTTAGTTTGATCCTTATGGCGGTTTCTACCAATGAGCTGACCCTTATGGCGGTATCTACCATCAATTTGACCATTCAGGCGGTTTCTATCTTATTTTGACCCTTCAGGCGGTATCTACCTTGAGTTGACCCTTCAGGCGGTTTCTACCATGAGTTGACCCTTTAGGCGGTTTCTACCATCAGTTGACCCTTCAGGCGGTATCTACCTTGGTTTGACCCTTAAGGCGGTTTCTACCTTCAGTTGACCCTTCAGGCGGTATCTACCTTGATTTGACCCTTCAGGCGGTGTCTACCATCAGTTTTGACTTTGAAAAGGGGTCTCATGACGAGGGTTCTCCACGTCCGATGAGACTGCCTAAATTATGAAAAGGGGTCTCATGACGAGGGTTCTCCACGTCCGATGAGACTGCCTAATTTTTTTTTAAAATGGGTCTCATGACGAGGGTTCTCCACGTCCGATGAGACTGCCTAAATTTTGAAAAGGGGGCTCATGACGAGGGTTCTCCACGTCCGATGAGACTGCCTAAATTTTGAAAAGGGGTCTCATGACGAGGGTTCTCCACGTCCGATGAGACTGCCTAAATTTTGAAAAGGGATCTCATGACGAGGGTTCTCCACGTCCGATGAGACTGCTTGATTTTTGAAAATGGGTCTCATGACGAGGGTTCTCCACGTCCGATGAGACTGTTTGATATTTTGAAAATGCGTCCTGGGACGAGGGTTCTCCACTTCTGCTGGGACAGTTTGCTGACTTCTTTTGAAAAAGGGTTCTATCCTCACCCCTTCTTTTGAAAGATCCCGAAATTTGCCGGGAATTCAATTTTGAAGCAGTGAAAGATTTTATCTTGACAAAGCTTCACTTGGGTCTGTTGAGGCGACATTCTGGGAGCTGGGTTCTCCAGGTATCCTGCAGAAGTTTGAGCCTGAAAGATTTTTCTTCACCAAGACAACGTTAGTAATCCTTGGGAAGGCCACGGCTGTCCATTTGACAAAAACCGTATGACTTAAGTTTTAATCGTGAAATGTGCATTTTGATGCTGGAGGTTATCCAAAGCATTCCTGCAACATGCAAATGTGATCACAAATCCCTTGCACGGAAAACCTGGATCCAACAGTTTGAAAATTCCAAAAAGAGTTTGTTCAAAACATCAATTGGAATATTTCTCGACAAGGAGGTCTTCTCACATGTTTTGAGATAGTGGTTTTTGTAGGGGATGCACTCAATTCCCTACTAACCTGTGCCTAGGTTTTAGGCTCATTCGTAGCGCATACATTTTGATCGGTCAGGAGGTCTTCCACCGGACCGTAATGTTGAGCTTGGTTATTGATCTTCAAGGGGGACTCACTTTTGAGTCAAGTCCATTGTATGAAAGTTTTCACCATCTACTTCGGGTTTACAAGTCAAGAACCCTGCAAAATGAGAAAGAAATAGTCTTGCTCGTACTTCTTCGAGCTAAGTTATATGTTAACCCAAGTGTCTTAGTCAGAGAAGACTGTTTCAGGGTTGTAACATTGGTAGGATTGGGGACCGAAAAAAAAAAGGCTTGTTTTTTGGCCCAGAATTCATTGCGGGTTTGACATTGGTGATCATTGCTGATTTGCCACCTGTCCTTTCCTTTCTGCATCTTTAGTTTTTGGGGTGCGCAACCGACTTTGATGTGTGCACCAGCTCTTTAGAAAGAGTCTCTTGTTGCATTCAGAGACCGACTCTCTCCATGTCTTTATTCTGTGCTTGGCAGCATTTGGGGAGCAGCCCTTTTGGGTTTGGCTCTTTCAGGGATTTCCTCTTTTCCCATCCGGCTTCATCGCGGATCAATCAAACAACCTAAACGAGCATCGGCCTTGCTTTTACCAGGCACTTTGCTTTTTCTCGATGCCGTGGATTCATTTTTGAAATCCCACTTTTCCTCATCTTCATGGGATCGTGTTAGACCTACGATCAACGGTCTAACAAGGTTAAGCATTAACTTAGGAATTTTTTTTTGCAAACCCTAAGTCTTGAATTCCTCCGTTTTTGAAGTGATGATGCGGCATCCGTCTTGGAATGATCACCAATGGGTTCATGAAATGAATTTACAGGCTCAAGTTGGCTATGCAAAGGATTCGGTGTGTGGGATAGAGAAATGAATGCTTCTCGTCATCCTATGGCACTTGGATTACCATATAAACAACACACAAAGATTAATGTTAGTCCGAGCAAGAAAATTTCTAACCATTTTCTCCTGATGTTGCTGGACTCATCTCCATTTTGCCCCGATGAGGGGTGGTTCTTGACAGGGTTGAGAATGAAAACCGCCGTTCAAAGGGGTTATCAACGGTCACCTGTAATGTTTGGGGAATATGAAACGAATGCCTCCGTCGTCCCAATCCAAGTAATCGCCGCGAATAATCCCTACTTCCGTAGGTCCAGATTTTGCTATCTGATCTGCTCCACTCCTCTCTCAAGTGTGTATAGGACGTGTTTGGATTTAGGCTTTGCCTCTCGTCTTTTGAGGAAGCGCCCTTTTGATTGTTTTGAACAATTTTTTATTGGAAAAATCTCTTTCATTTTCTCCAAAGATTTTACCCGTCAAAGGGGATTTTATGATGCCCCATGCATGTTTTTATTCATGTTCGGACAACCTCCTGTTTCAAAACATGAATGCCAACGAAATTTAAATTCTATGTCTTTTCTAGACATTAGATTCTGAAAGCTTTTCTTTTCTTCTCTATTTTTTACTCAACATCTTCAAGGGATTTGGGAGAGGGATACTTACCTGTCCCTCGCGGCTGGAGATCCCTGAAAATGTGGAAGAAACATGTTATTGTACGTTCACGAATTATTCAAAAAATTAGAACGATACAATTTACCCTTGGTCATGTATTCCAACGGGTAATACATGGGGTGTGAAAACCTGTTTCGCCTTGATGGCGATCCCCTGTCAAGGATGGGAATTAGGCGTCAGTTTGCGTTCCAAAATTCAAGGCAAATTGGAACGATACAGCCTTATTCTTGTTTTGTGCTTCCATTTGAGCACAAACACGCGGCTTGCAGAAATTGGCCATCTATAGTGTTGCCATGATTCCTTCGTTTGGTTGGCGATAAATCCTTATCAAGGATTTGCCATTGAGGAGACCCATTTGTGATTTTGGACGTATTCCAGCGCCACTCTTCATAGTTCCTTTTATTCAAGAAAAATGAAATTTTTATCAGAATGCATGTCAAAGCATGAAGTGTGGAAGCGATACTTTTTACCATCCACTAGGTCTTATGATCAAAGACCATCTCCTGGAATCCTGACTTCTAAGGCCACTGATTCAATTCGCCTCCCTGTTAGCGCGCTCTTTTCATTTGGGGCTTTCAGCGCCAACGACTTCCTGCAAAATGAGTAAAAACTCATGTTAGGCATGTGGTCTTCGAAGACCAAATTGGAACGATACAAGGTTACCATTCACCCAAATTCGTATCTTGGGGTTTGATTCTGATGCGGACGACTCTGTTATTACGTCCATTGACTTTGCCAGAGGAGAAACGTCCGGCATACAAATGATTCACTTGCCCCAGTTAGGCATGGTTTTGCTGTTTGTCATCTCTGGATTCGATGACCCTGGTTTGATGCGCTTTCATGGGGGATCATGAGAGTTTGCCCCCGGTTTGGCTCCTCAAAGTAAATGGGGGGGAACCTGCTCCCATTGATTTTTGCAGATTCTGATCATCCGTCTCGATTGTCAGAGTCCTTGATCAATTTTATCTGTCTCAAGACAGCCTGATATTCTTGGGATTCGTCATGTAGCGGTTTGGTGATTCTCTCGATCACAGTCGCCATCTGAGGTATTTGATGTTCCCTGTTTGTTATTTGAAAGCATCACATCCTGCATCCTCTGCTCTTAATCATCATCTGAGAGGAAAAAGAAAGGAAGCATTATTCCCATGTCAAGAAAATAATCATTTTGGAACGATATGTCCTTTTTCACTTGATTTGCATTCCGCTTTGATGTTGCATATTGATATGAACAACATCTATCAAATTCCTCCATCCGTGCTTGAAGGTATTTGCAACGCCTACGGTTCATTTGCCCCAGCTGGGCGACGTCTGTTTTGTCATTTGAATGCATGAGCTTTTGGGTGTATTGTCTCTTTTATCACCTGAGATAAAAAAAAAATGGAGAAAATCTTATCCCCAGATCTGATTAAAAATCAATTAGGAACGATACTTCCTTTTACCAAACGAGTGGCTCTGCGGCCAAATGCATTTTGCACTGAAGGGACGAATTCCACTATGCTCCACGGGTTTGGGGAATTTGCCCCTATTTTCGATATAAATTAGCCTTATCGAGATGTATACAATACAAATTGATCCATAATACAATCAATCTAAGGGACGAGATAGAGAGGACCTCAGCAAAATTAGTCTTATTCAAGAGAACTAAAAATGTCAAACCAATCAAAGGAATGTGGTCCGAACACTTGGAGATGCCCCATTTCCAGTCTCCGAGATGTGACTCCAGGATCACCGATTTTTTTTTAGGTGGTTTTAGCTATATCGGCCATCTAAAGACATGCACATGAGACAAGTGAGGATAAAACTTCTAAAAATCAAAGGATTTGGCACCGAAGGTCAAGGTTCCCACCTCGAGTTCTAGAAAGAGCAGATTCCATTGCACAACTATCGTTGCATTGGGGCTCGATCCATAGCTCAAAATGAGCGGAATTGAAAAGTGGATTACCCCGTGTTTTTCCTCACGGAGATTCCATTTTCAATCCCTTCTATTGTTTTCCTATAGACGGCGCCCGGGGTTTTAGGCGCGGTTGTGTGTGTTTTCGGTGTCGTGCTAAAGCGATAAACATGCATCTTATTTAACAATCACCGCTTCAATATAAAACATACACACAATCATTCATTCCTATGCCAACCTGCATAAGACAATGTCAATCACAGACTACCCCCCTTATCACTCCAATCTGCAAAAACATATAACACCTATCATGAGCGGACTTACCTCACCTTCAAGAGCGCCTACAGGGTTAGAAATATCACTCAACGTTTTAATTACGGCCTAAGTCCACTTGGGGTCTAGAACCATAGGTTCTAGAACATGAGTCCCCAGCGGAGTCGCCAGTCTGTCGCGACCCTCTCGAGGTTCGCCGTGGGCTCTCGAGGGCTAATGGGCCGTCCAGTCTGGTCGGACGCGGGCCTCTCCCAAGGCCCGTTACCCAAATCGCAACGGAGGTATACGTAGTCGACCTTCAGTGTGGTCTAGTGACATGTGTTAAGTGTGCATGCCATGGAGTCGCCACCAATCATTTTTTGGAGGGTATGATTGGACCACCCTATTGAATAGTCGGGAGTTTCTATTCAATTCTGCGATAACCAGAGAAATGGGTTCGGGGACTTAGTTACGTCAACTGTCAGAGTTGACGCCATTTCGGTACCTAAGTTGACTGAATTTTCTGACCTAAGATTTCATGCAGATAAGTGGAGTACGAATCCTAAATCTAGGAATTCATGCAAATAGGAATGACTATCCTGGCAATCACAATCAATAATAAAAAGCGCAAATCAATGAATCCAAATATGCAAAATAAACACATCAAATCAACATGACACTCATAAGAATGCTCTATTAACCTAAATAAATATCAATCAAGTTTAGGAATGATTTAGACATGATATTACCCATAAGGGGTAAAGTCGTAATTTTGAGACAAAAGGAACGATTTGCCCAAAAAAGGCAAAATCATCATTTCGGAATGAATTCGGAGTAAAACAATGTCAAAAATAGGTTTGGTCACTCAATTGACCAATTTCCTATTTTTTTGCAATTTTCATGATTTTCTGGAATTTTAGAAACCGATTTACCATTCGAAGGGTAAAATCGTCATTTTCTAAAAATGAGAATGAAATGTGGAAATCCTAGACATAAGGTTTAGCCACCTATCTGGCTCATCGCCAAATTCTAAGCAATTTCCACAATTCATCGGAATATCAAAGACGATTTACCCTTTGAGGGGTAAAATCGTCGTTTTGGATTAAACGGGAGAAAATCCTAAAAAAACGACAACCAATCAATTTCTTTTGATCATTTTCAGCCTTGAGAATTTTCTAGAATTTTTTTTTTAGTAATTTTCTGCAATTCTTCTCAATTTTTTTTGTTTTTCTTTAATTTTTCCATTTTTTTGGCATTTTCTGATTTATTAATATTTTTTTATATTTTCAGAAAATATTTTAACAAAAAGCATATCATTGGCAATAGACAACACTCAACCAGATAAATAAGCTAACTACTGAACTGAGATAAATACATGCAAACCAAATCTATAATGGCGACATTTTAGAAAAATAACCCTGATATACGGATCGGGTACGTAAAACATACCGGATTGGACATCGGCCTTCAATCGCCCAGCCCCAGCCTGCGACCATCTCCATGCACATCACCTGTCGATCACCACATCAAAATGTCAACAATCAATTTTACAAGTTTTAAGACCGGCAATAAATAATAATAATTTAAAAAATAAATAAATCCGGGCTCGGAAACAGGCCAATTCGCTCAGCCATGGACCGGCTATGGGCTCAGCCACGGCCCAAGATCACAGCCTCGGCCCGCGGCTTTGGCCCACGGCCTCGGCCATGGGCTCGGCCATGGCCTTGGCCTACGGCCTCGGCCCACGGCTTTGGCCCACGGCCTGGCATGGCCTGGTATCACGGCCACTCGGCCCACGGCCTCGGCTATGGGCTCGGCCATGGCCCAGGCGCTTAGACTGGATTATCGGCCATGGCCCAGGAGCTCGGCCCACGGGCTCGGCCAGCGGGATCGGCCATGGCTAGGTCTCGGTTGGGCCACAGCCCGGTCGTGACCGGGTCTTGCCCGACGACGGTATCACAAGGGCCTCTCGGATCCTTTAGGGCTTCGGGTTCAGGGCCTCGGGTTCACGGCCAAATGGTGGCGACGACGAAGGACGGCGGAGAGAACTGGCCGTGGAAGTGAGAGACGAGGCGAGAGAGGACAGATGGCCAGCGACAAAGATGGAAGGGTGGTGGTGGTGGTCCGTCGTTGACAGAGAACGAAAGAGGGGGAAAGACGTCGGGTCGGGGTTGAGTCGCATCCAACAGGTGAGAGAAAGCGAGGCCGAGGCTCTCGACTTCTCGTGAGGCGACGACGGAGAGCTGGCGGATTTGTAGGCTGGCAAAGGCTGGGCGACAACACGAACCAGAGGGGGGGAAGCGTTTGGCCGTTTTTTTTAGAGGAAAGGCACGTGAGGGAGAGAGAGAAAAGGGAAAAAGGGCTTGGTCAAATGTTCTTAAGTGCACTTGAGTAGAGTGTACTCAAGTCCACTTGAGTGCAAAAACATTCCTCCAAATCTCTCTGCCGACTTCCTCTCCTCCCTCTTCTTTATTATTATTATTTTTAAATAAACACTCCACCAGCTATCCACTTTTCACCGAAGAAGGACCCTGCTCTTCTTATTGTGTCCCTTCTTTTGCTTTTTAAATAATGGGACTATCTCGGTGGCGAGAGAGATTCCTCGCGCTACGCCATCCGTTTTGTCATCCATCCATTTTTAATCATGCTTTCCTAATTTGGACTGGACCAAGTAACACCCTCCAAAATTCCATTCCTTAAACCGTTTTAGTGAGGATACACTCAGGCAAGGGAAACCAACATTGATATTCAATATGTGATCAACAGAGGATAGTAACAATGTATGGCTATCAAATTGACTGTCAATATGCTTAAAATTAAAAGACTCGAAAAGGATTTTTTTTTTGGCTCGGTTCGGGTTTATGTTTGTGAAGGAACATATGGACCCGAGCCGAATTTTTAAGATTTAAAGTGACACACTTGAAAAGGAAATTAAAACAAAATTATTGAATATTTTTGTGTATTTTTCTGACCACGAATGGTATTTTTCTGATTTTTTTTGGGTATTTTTATAATTAAATAAATTCGAAAAATATTAAAAAAATACCAAAAAAAAAAATTTTTTGTTCAAAATTGGATCCTAAGGCTAAGCCAAGGCTTCCAAAGTTGATTTTGTGATTTTATGATCTTTTTTGATATTTTTAATTAATTTTAAAGAATAAAAATCACAATAATATATGGTCAAAAATTAGGTGTCAACACCGGTTTGCTCTAACAATTTGAACATGGGCCGGGGTGAGAGTGGCTTACCTGAAGCTCACCTGTCGGATGCTGCCGGTTGCGACAACTTTCAAGAAGATGCCTAGGACTCGTCATAGAAAATCATAGGGAGATTAAGTTCTGACCTGTATGATAGGTCATACCATTATGGGATTCTTAATTGGTAGGAACCTAAGGAAGGCGCATCCCCACGCTTTGGGATTTGCCAAGGATTTTGATCCTTTTGGTGGATCGGACCTTTTGTGTCGATCCTTATGGCGGTGTCTACCTTGTGTTGACCCTTCAGGCGGTATCTACCTTTGGCTTGACCCTTCAGGCGGTTTCTACCTTGAGTTGACCCTTCAGGCGGTTTCTACCTTGAGTTGACCCTTTAGGCGGTTTCTACCTTTGTGTTGACCCTTTAGGCTGTTTCTATCATGAATTGACCCTTTAGGCGGTTTCTACCATTGTTTTGAACCTTTAGGCGGTTTCTACCATTGTGTTGACCCTTTATGCGGTTTCTACCATTGGTTTGACTTTGAAAAGGGGTCTCATGACGTGGGTTCTCCATGTCCGATGAGACTGCCTGATTTTTTGAAAAGGGGTCTCATGACGAGGGTTCTCCACGTCCGATGAGACTGCTTGATTTTTGAAAAGGGGTCTTGGGATGAGGGTTCTCCACGTCTGCTGGGACTGCCTGATTTTTGAAAAGGGGTCCTGGGACGAGGGTTCTCCACGTCATGCTAGGACCGCTTGATTTTTGAAAAGGGGTCTCATGACGAGGGTTCTCCACGTCCGATGAGACTGCCTGATTTTTGAAAAGAGGTCCTGGGACGAGGGTTCTCCACGTCTGCTGGGACTGCCTGATTTTTGAAAAGGGATCCTGGGACGAGGGTTCTCCACGTCCGCTGGGACAGTTTGCCGACTTCTTTTGAAAAAGGGTTCTATCCTCATCCCTTCTTTTGAAAGATCCCGAAATTTGTCGGGAATTCAGTTTTGAAGCAGTGAAAGATTTTATCTTGACAAAGCTTCACTTGGGTCTGTTGAGGCGTCATTCTGGGAGCTGGGTTCTCCAGGTATCCTGCAGAAGTTTGAGACTGAAAGATTTTTCTTCACCAAGAAAACGTTAGTAATATTTGGGAAGACCACGGCTGTCCATTTGACAAAAACCGTATGACTTAAGTTTTAATTGTGAAATGTGCATTTTGATGCTGGAGGTTATCCAAAGCATTCTTGCAACATGTAAATGTGATCACAAATCCCTTGCACGGAAAATCTGGATCCAACAGTTTGAAAATTCCAAAAAGAGTTTATTCAAAACATCAATTGGAATATTTCTCGACAAGGAGGTCTTCTCACCTGTTTTGCGATAGTGGTTTTTATAGGGGATGCACTCAATTCCCTACTAACCTGTGCCTAGGTTTTTGGCTCATTCGCAGCGCATACATTTTGATCGGTCGGGAGGTCTTCCATGGGACCGTAATGTTGGGCTTGGTATTGGTCTTCAAGGGGGACCCGCTTTGGAGTCGAGGCCATTGAATGAAAGTCTTCACCACCTGCTCCGGGTTTACAAGTCGAGAACCCTGCAAAATGAGAAAGAAATAGTTTTGCTCGTACCTCTTCGAGCTAAGCTATATGTTAACCCAAGTGTCTTAGTCAGAGAAGACT
This sequence comes from Rhodomyrtus psidioides, assembly GCA_021437785.1. NCBI lineage: Eukaryota > Viridiplantae > Streptophyta > Magnoliopsida > Myrtales > Myrtaceae > Rhodomyrtus > Rhodomyrtus psidioides. The sequence goes on along the minus strand of JAILYB010000003.1, from coordinate 9,744,432 downwards.
GTTTGAGGGTCTTAACATCGGTAGGATTGGGGACCGAAAAAGGCTCGTTTTTGGCCCAGAATTCATGGCGGGTTTGACATTGGTGATCATTGCTGATTTACCACCTGTCCTTTCCTTTCTGCATCTTTAATTTTTGAGGTGCGCAACCGACTTTGACGTGTGCACCAGCTCTTTAGAAAGAGTCTCTTGTTGCATTTAGAGACCGACTCTCTCCATGTCTTTATTCTGTGCTTGGCAGCATTTGGGGAGCAGCCCTTTTTTGATTTGGCTCCTTCAGGGATTTCCTCTTTTCCCATCCGGGCTTCATTGTGGATCAATCAAACAACTTACACGAGCATCGGCCTTGCTTTTACCAGGCACTTTGCTTTTTCTTGATGCAAGGGATTATTATTATTATTATTATTTTAAATCCCGGTTCTTCTCATCCTCGATGGAATCATGTTAGACATATGATCGAATGTCTAAACATGCTTTAAGCATTAGCCTAGGAATTTCTTTGTAATCCCTAAGTCTCGAACTCCTCCGTTTCTGAAGTGATGATGCATCCGTCTTGGAATGTGCAATGATCACCAACGGGTTTATGAAATAATTTGGCAGGCCCAACTTGGCTGTGCAAAGGATATGGTGTGTGGGATAGAGAAATGAATGCTTCTCGTCATCCTATGGCACTTGGATTACCATATAAACAACACACAAAGATTAATGTTAGTCCGAGCAAGAAAATTTCTAACCATTTTCTCCTGATGCTGCTGGACTCACCTCCATTTTGCCCCGATGTGGGGTGGTTCTTGACAGGGTTAAGAATGAAAATCGTCGTTCAAAGGGTTTATCATCGGTCACCTGTAGTGTTTGGGGGATATGAAACGAATGCCTCTATCGTCCCAATCCATGTAATCGCTGCGAATGGTCCCTACTTTCGTAGGTCTAGATTTTGCTATCTGATCCGCTCCACTTCTCTCTCAAGTGTGTATAGGACGTGTTTAGATTAGGCTTTGCCTCTCGTCTTTTGAGAAAACGTCCTTTTGAAAGTTTTGAACAATTTTTTATTGGAAAAATCTCTTTCATTTTCTCCAAAAATTTTACCCGTCAAAGGGGATTTTATGATGCACCATGCATGTTCTTATTCATGTTCAGACAACCTCCTGTTTCAAAACATGAATGCCAATGAAGTTAGAATTCTATGTCTTTTCTAGACATCAGATTCTGAGAGCTTTTCTTTTCTTCTCTGTTTTTTTTTATTCAACATCTTCAGTGGATTGGGGAAAGGGATACTTACCCGTCTCCCGCGGCTGGAAATCCCTGAAAATGCGGAAGAAACATGTTATTGTACGTTCATGAATTTTTCAAAAAATTAGAACGATACAATTTACCCTTGGTCATGTATTCCAACGGGTAATACATGGGAAGTGAAAACTTGTTCGTCTCCAAGGCGACTCCCCTGTCAAGGATAAACAATAAGTGTCAATTCATATTCGCCAATTCAAGACAAATTGGGACGATACAACTTTACTCTTGATTTTCATCCTATCCTGATGTTGCGTATTGACGTGAACAACACCTATCAAATCCGTGTATCCATGCTTGGAGTGTTTGCAACATCAATGGTTCCTCTGCCCTGGTTGGGCAATGTCTATTCTGTTATTCGAACGCATGACTTTTTATGACCTCGTCTATTTTTATAACCTGCGATGAAAAATGGAGAAAACCTTATCCCCCTGATCGATTGAAAATTAATTTGGAACGATACGTCTTTTTACCAAACGGGTGGCTTCGTGGCCAGATGCATTTTGCATTGAAGGGACGGATTCCCTTATGTTCTGTGAACGATGATCATCGCTTAGAGAGCTCGCCCTTGAGCTTGAAGATGCTTAAGAGGTAAGGCGGATCCTCGTACGGCTGGTTTCAAGCGTAAATGAGAAATGTTCCCATGGGAATTTTTACAATGAGGCTACCAATACAGTCATTCAGGGTATTCAACCTCTCTCTCACTTGAGCATTTTTTATGAGCAATTGTGCCTTGAATCAGACCCATGATCGTCGGCTTTGTGTCACCATTACAAGAGTCCGCCAGCTTCAGGCTGATCGAGCCAGAAATTGAGTTCCTCTCCAAGGAAATCGCTCGAATCTCCGAGCCATGTATGTTCAAGTTGAGTATGACCGACTGCCAGTGATGAATTTCTTTCATCACTTTCGCTTTGAACAATCTGATTTCCCGAGCTCGAACCTCCATTGTTGCCCTGTTGAGATTGTGGTTCATATTCCTGGGGGGTGTTGAGATAGTTCTAGGGGTTGCTCAGCTGATTGATCCAAACCTCCAGCTCTTCATCAAGGAAATCGCTTGCTTCTTCGAGCTCTAGGCGCTCAGACCGGGTGTCATTGAATGTAGGCGAGGGACTTCTCCCACTGTCCTCGCCGTGAGCAATTTGACTCCTCGAGTCGGAACTCCCCTCGTTGACCAGTAAGTTTGTAGACGTGTCCCATGTAGATGTCGGCTTCGCCACGGGAAGAGCACTAGCAACGGGTTGTTGCTCAAATCGGGGATTTCCCATTTGCTGGAGTTGTGTTATGTACTCCCGGAAAGTGCTGTAGTTATAACCATACCTGGCGTATTGGTCCGAGCTGGTTCCATATGGGTCTGATGTTGTCGAGGTTTTCTTTAGCCACTTTCTGTAGTGTTTGAGGTGACTCATGATGCTGCTTCTGGTAACTCCTGTTACGTTCATGATCTCTAGTATGTTCTGTGAACGAGCCGAGTTGATCCCCAGTTGTTGAACTGCATCCACAAATTTATAATGAAGCTCTCGGGTCCAATGAAGCTTTTTTTTTTTGTTATCCAGAGTAGCACCAGAAACTCGACGGCTGCTTTCTTCGAGATCCGACTGCGCTGGAAGCTACTTTGGGGGAAGTTCATCGCCCCCAAATTGATTGGCCTCGATGGGGAGCTCATCACTAAGGAGGCTCCACTCCTTATGATATAGGCTCCATCCGTCAATAGGCAGTGATATTGACTCTCCAGTGTTGATTTGCTCAAGTGAGTCTTGAACGGCGCCCGACCGCTCCGGAGGATGTTGTGGAAGCCATTGTGACAAGTGGGCATTATTAAACTGCGGATACGGCCCTTCGAGGAACGCTTCGCTGATTGGAATAGGGTTGTTGCAGTTAAGGCAAGCAGCAACGCTCAAAGCCTCTTTACACTTCGCATTTCCCATTCGGAGTTGTTTAACTTTGTCATGTAGAATCTGCAACTCGCGATGTCTGAATCCATCCATCCACCGGGACCGTTTGTTGCGAAACCAAATCTTGACTCTCGCAGGCTCCATACCCAGCTTCCGGCCTAGCTCAATTTCCTGCTCCTCCGTTGGACGGGGGCATTCACTGAAAAAAAACATTAAGCTCTTGGCGTTGGTATGGAGTGTGGGGTTCGTGGGGTTTCCTTCTCACGCGCTGAACATCGCCACCGACATTCTCGCCGTCGAGGGTTTGGGTTTCTTTACTAGAGGAGCCAATCTCCATAGCCCTTTGTTGACACCTGATTTTTGATCAGTCTTTCATAGTTTATTTTTAAAAAATTCATAAAAAATCTATAAAAAGTTAAAAAAATTAAAAAATCATCTTTGGTAGCCTTGACCAAGCTAAAGGAACCATTTTTGATAAAAAAAAATAATTTTTCATATTTTTTAATATTTTTTAATATTTTCCAAAAATAGAAAAATACATGAAAAATGAAGAAAAATAGCGTTCGATGTCGTAAAAATATAGAAAAATAGTCAATATTTTTATTTTAATTTCTTTTACATTTTGAACTCATAAATAGTCAAAATTTAAGTTCAATTGCATGTGTTTCTTCACGACGCATAGAGTTGAATTTGGCAAAAAAATGTCATTCGAGTATTTTAATTTGTAAATTTCTACATCTTTTTTAGTCTTGACGTCCAATTAGATCGACCACCATCTACAATAAATGCCCCTTGCTGAATATTTTCGTTTTTGTTTCACATGATTTCATGGTGTAAAACGCCGAGTGGATCCCCAAATATAATCGGGTCGGCATGAGCTCGACAGCTCGTCCAAGACCAAACCAGGGCACGGCGAACCCCATGTGAGTACTCTCGAACTCCTTCGATGCTTCCTAATGCTTTTCTTAGGTTAGATCGTGTGTAGAATGGCTAGGACAGCTAAATCATTCTTGAGCTGTGATCGATAAATAGGACCTTACTAGGAATGCCATGTGATTTATTTGCATATCTAGATTCCTTGAGTTGGACATTTTATTACTGATTGTGATTGCTAGGATAATCACTCTTATCTACATGAATTTCTAGATTTAGGGTTCATACCTTACTCATCCGCATGAATCTCAGGCTAGAAAATTCAGTCAACTTAGGTACCGAAAGGGCGTCAATTCTGACAGTTGGTGTAACTAAGTCCCCGAAACCATTTCTCTGGTTCTCGCAGAATTGAATAGAAACTCCCAACTATTCGATTGGGTGGTCCAATCATACCCTAAAAAAATGATTGGTGGCGACTCCATGGCATGCACACTTAGCACATGTCACTAGACCACACTGAAAGTCGATCACGCATACCTCCGTTGCGATTTGGGTAATGGGCCTTGGGAGAGGCCCGCGTCCGACCAGACAGGACGGCCCATTAGCCCTCGAGAGCCCGACAACCTCAAGAGGGTCGCGACAGACTGGCGACTCTGCTAGGGACTGGTTCTTAACCATTTAGTGGACTTGAGCCGATTAAAAAGTTGATTGATTCTTCTAACCTAATTTTATGCAGATGCTCTCGAAAGTGAGGTGTATATGCTAACGAATGTGTTAGATGTTTTTGTAGACGGGAGAAATAAGGGGTGAAGTGCTTGTTAACTTTGTTTTATGCAGGCAGGAGTTTTTGATGTATGATTGTGTGGATGTTTATATTGAAGCGGTGATTGTTAAATAAAATGCATGTCTTTTGCTTTAGCACGACACAATGAATACACACAATTGCGCCTAAAACCCCAGGCGCCCTCTTTAGGAACACAATAGAAGGAATTGAAAATGGAATCTCCGTGAGGAAAAACATGGGGTAATCCACTTTTCAATTCCGCTCACTTCGAACTATGGATTGAGTCCCAATGCAACGATAGTTGTGCAATGGAATCGGCTCTTCCCAGAATTCGAGGTGAGAACCTTGGCTTTAGGTACCAAGCCCTATCTTTTGATTTTTAGGAGTTTTCCCTCACTTGTCTCATGCGTTTGTCTATGGAAGGTTAGTATACCTAACACTGCTAAAAATACAGAGAAGCTTGATTTTCTCTTAAGTTTGGTTGGTAAGACTTTTCTATTCCTCGAACTTGTTACAGCTCTTAATCATTATATTCATTGCATAATTCCAGTGATTGGATTAAATGCCATTTTGAGGATAGATATGTGTGTTTTCCTCCCAATGTTCTTGATGAAAGATGAAGATGGTGTCATCCCATTACGAGCGCCAAATGGACAAGAAGAGCCTGCTATGGACATCATTGAGGTATCATCTAATGAAGATGACGATTTGGAATAGGTGATCCTGAAGTCACGTCTCAAAGATCGAAACTGGGGCATCTCTAAGTATTAAGATCACATTCCTTTGTTTTAATTTTCATTTCTAGCCTTCTTGTATAGGATTTATTTTGCTGAGATCCTCTCTATCTGATCCCTTATATTGATTGTATTAGGAATCTATTTGTGTTTATATACATTCAGATTGAAATTTGTTGTATTTCTATTGACTTGTCATTGGAATGTGATAGTGGCATTTCTTCTAATCACTCGAATACTCCAAAATCAATTTTATAATTCCTTTGGATGAAATTGAAATTGGAAGTCTTATACAACCTTTTAGCCGTATAGGGCAATACAATCCCAATTTCGCCAGAAGGAACTATAAACTTGAATTGGTTCATGCATGTTTTGCATCATTGGTAATCCACAATAATTGATCAAGAGTATTCGTGTTTTTTAAATTTAATGAAAAGATAGATATCCAAATTACTCTCGTTCTTAGCAAACGGCTTTAATTTGGATACCGTATCTTCAATTGAATTTAAAACACATCGTAATTGTGTACTTTTGAACATTCCATTGATTTTCTTGGAATTGATCAAAGGCGATTATCGTGAATTACATTCCTTTCAATGATATGCTTTCCTTTGAGGAATATTGATAAAAGCTTTTGCACAAGGCCAAAACCCTTGTAAAAGCTCTTATCCCTATTAATCACAAGTAAGCATAAAATTGAAAGGATTTATGCTTTATTTTTCAAATTCTTTCTTCTGATTCTGCCTTTTCATTTGAAACAGGTTAAAAACAAGTAGAGAAGAGAAGTCTTTTTGTGGATAATCGCGGTGGGAGATTCCTTTATCCGATCATAAGCAAGATTAAAAAATCAAGATGTACACGCTCGAATCATCAATGTCAAAGCGCAGCTTGCCTAGGTTGAGAGTGGTCAGGTGTTCGAGAAAGTCAGCCATACAGAAGTTGAGACACACACATTAGAGCTTTCATTCATTTCGCTCAATCGAGGGACCTTAAAAGCAGATCATACAAATCATCGGGGTGGAAACATAAAACCGCAATGAGCCCTAATTAGCATCACAAAGGAACCAAGTTGGCCCTCCATATTATTGATGCTTTGCTTATACTCACCACCTCGAGACTCGAGATCTGCAAGCTTAAGAAGAAGGCGTTTACATTCCCCTTTAAGCTCGGCAACCTTGGTCCCGTGATCTTCGGCGGCTATTTCCAGGTCCCGAACTAGTCCTCTCCCATGGGCTATATCCGCGGTAATGCTGTCAAGCCTTTCTTCCTGCCACTCACATTGAAACTTCAACACGACATTACGACGGTCGTGCTCATAGGTGGTCAGGGATAAGGCCAAGCGCTCCACCAAATTTCCCCTCTCGCGAAGCAACATCGAGACTCGCTTGTTGGCGAACTCAACAGCCTTTCTGTGACTATCGGCCACAAGGTTGGCCAACACCAAGCAGTTGGACCGATCCTCATAGCGAGCTCGCAAAACGTGAGCCACGGTAGCTTTTCGATGAGCGACACGGTAAGTCTCTAAAAAGTTTATAAAGAGGGTTGGGAAGATTCTATATTCCCTCTCTAAATTAGTGCCCTCGATGGAGGTGGTGTCTATTTCCACGAGCAAAATGCGGATTTCATCTTCAGTTTCTGGGTGATCGGCTATATGAGCATAGCCTCGACCGAGGAGGTTATAGAGTTTTTCCCACTGGGCCAAAATTTCGGCCGAGAAAGCGTGAATAGGAGAGGAGGTCATTTTCGTTGGAGTGAGGGAGAAGAAGATGAGTGTGGTAGAGTGATTAAAATAAGAAAAGGCAATTATGTAAGAGTGTTAATCTTCTCTGCATTAACTCCTCCTTTTATAGCAACTCGAGAATGAAGAAAGGCACAGCAATAATGCTCGTGGAGCCAAGTTAATTGGGTAAAGCAGTGGTGGCTCTTTCGGTGAACCATCAGATCTGTCCCAGTCCGCGATTTCAGGCTTGATAAACCTAAAAAAGTTGTAAAAAGATATGTCGGTGTCACCATATTAAAATTGAGCGGGAGTTAAGCGCAACTATCGAAAAAAGTTGCGAAAGGATTTGGCGGTCCCATCATATTAAAAAACTGAGCAGGAGGCGAGCGTAGTTCCACCTTTTTGAAAATAAGTGGCAGACAGACATGGATATCGAGAAAAGGAAATCGATTTGGTGTCCCTCCACGTTGAAAAGAAGAAAGAAGACGACAAAGCGGGAAATACGAAATCTTGGGAGCAACGCTTGCCTGACGATCTCCATCCATGTTTAAAGAACGTTTCATGGGCATACAGAACCACTCAAAAGAAAATTTAGAGAGAGTGAGCATACATGAGAGAGTAGAGAACCCTGAGTGAGCAAAAATTGATCGAACATTTTTCGATCCAACATGTTTGAGGGTTACCATCAGTTGCTAGAGGCGACTGATCCAAAAATCTCAGAAAATGAACTACTGAGAGATCTCGAAGATTCCAGGATGGCGTCTGGTACCAGAACCACAGAACCCAACCCTTTCGGCAACGAAGTTCAGGATCTCAGCAGCGACGACAACAGCAGCAGCGATGGTCAATCTCGGAAAAGGAAACGTCGCCAGTGCCACACTCAGAATGAAATCCAAGAGCTTGAAGCTTTCTTTAGTGAATGCCCTCTCCCGAACATGAAACAAAGAAATGAATTGGGCCAGAAGCTAGGGATGAAACCTTTGAGGGTCAAGTTTTGGTTTCAAAATAAGCGAGCCAAATTGAGGGCTCAACACAGACGTCAAGAACTTGCGATTCTAAAGGAGGAAAACGAAAAGCTTCGAGCGGAGAACATGAGGTATAAGAAAGCTCCCAGCACTATCGCTTGCCTTAATTGCGGTGGCCCTATCACTCTCGGCGAAATGTTCCTTGATAAGCCTTATATGAGGATTGAAAATGCTCATTCACCACCCCACTCCCTCGAACCATCTTCGATACAATCGGATTTTGTTGGAGATATGCATGAACAAATCAATTCTACGAAGTCAATATCGATGCCTTCTAAAGGATGTGATATGCGTCACCATGATTGGAGTTTCCTTAACGATGAGCTTACTATCACGACCGACCAATCCAAAGCTGACGAATTCCCTCCACAACAATTTCCGGCTCGATCAAATTCTACTGGAAATAGGCCAGAGAGCAATAGCCAAGTTGTCAACACTGTTCCGGGTCGCAAGAAGACGAGGGTCAATTGGTCCCCCGAGCTTCATCTCAAGTTCCTTAGTGCGGTTCAGCAACTAGGGATCAACTCAGCATATCCAACGCGCATACTTGAGATCATGAACATACCAGGACTCACTAAAGATGGAGTCGCGAGTCACCTCAAGAGCTACAGAAGGGCGCTAAGACAGCGCCACACAGCACTGAACCTGAAAGAACTCAACTTGTGCCTAAACACTAGGCATGGCTATAACTACAATGCCCCTGAAGTAAGAAATACCCTGCCGAATCTAGGCACCGACCAAGCTGGTAGCAGCACCATCGACTACTTGGGCGCTAATCAGAATATTCCCCCGAATCATCTCAGCACCCCTCAAGAGTATATGCCACAAGTGCAGCAGGTACGAACTCCTTGGTTTGAGCAGCAACTTTTCGCTAGTGCTCTTCCTATCCCCGATCAACATATTGCGCCTAGTGTTCAAAGATCTGCCCGGCTTGGGCATATGATTTCGGAAGATCAAGCGGGCGGATGCTTTGAGGATTTTTGTTTCTCCCATTCCCAAATGGAAGGTGCTTTTGATAGTGAACCGATCAATCATCCTCTTATAATCTCGAGCAACGACGAAGGTTCTAGCTCGAAGAATCAGATCGCTCACAACAGAAACATGAATCCTTCAACGCCAAGCGATGATGGTCAACCCGAATATCAGTTGCTCGAAGAATCAAAAGATTTCCTTGATGAGGAGCTCCATATCTGGATCGATCAGTTTAAAACTGATGGACTTATGAAGTTATGATCCAAAATGACGATTATATGTCTGATTCATGGTGTAGCTGGCTGATCACCGAGAATCCTCAAGGGAACTAGGCACATGTGAATGGATGTATCATTAATCTTTCTGTCATAAAGTCTTCCATGCAAGATAATCTTCCTTAATGCCTAGAGTTAATCTGGGGCAGCGATCAGTACTACCTGCGAGCATCATCATGCTTGAGTACGACAATCCCTTGTTAGATTAGAGTCGAGGCGAATCAATTGAACGCCACGAAGAAAAACATTTAAAGGCTTCACATAGGAAAATGCGAGCAAAAGCCCGAGCGAGCTCAAAGACGGTTAGCTCTGTATCGTTCTAAGGGACCTTTAGTCGTTATGAACTCTAAATTGAGCTTGTTTCATTCTCGATGGGGGTCGCTAACTGCTTCAAGAATTTTATAACAAAAAACGAACCAGTTAGGGACGCCAATAGTGCTTTGTCCTGGTAGTCAGTGAACTGGAAGTGGTACGAAACGTCAGGAGTTCGATCTCAGGATTGAAAAATCATTTTATCAGTTTGTCTATCACCCGATGAAGTTCAAAGAGATTCGACGCAGATGACTATAGAACTTGGGGCAATTCGAAAATCATCGATTCATTTTCATCAAGCGGCGAAGTTGGTATTGTAAAATGTGAAGCACGCAAATGACAAATCCGAAGCAGAAGGAGATGAATCATGATTCGCTTATCCAAGGTCGGGATTTCAACCTTCGACTAAAGCCAAATCTAGGATGAGTTTTTGATCTTGCCCACTCGACAAAACCCATCTCCACTGAAAATGGGGGCAAACCATTCCTACATCTGGAAAGCATGTCGAAGCCGAAGACATCAAATTCATCGTTTGATCCGTGGGGCAAGTCCCCGAAGCAATAGTTATCATCCGCAGAGCGTAATGGAATCCATCCTTTCAATGTAAAACACATTTGGCCGCGGAGCCACCCATTTGGTAAAAAGAACGTATCGTTCCTAAATGATTTTCAATCAGATGCGGGGATAATGTTCTCTCATTTTCCTCTCAGGTGATGAACATAGATGAGGCACCCAAGAAGCCATGCATTCAAATAACAAAACAGTGCATGAAACACGCCCAAAAAGATGAATGAATCTCCTCCGACGTAAATCCTCGAGGTGGATTCGTTGCCCAACCAGACGAAGAAATCATGGCCACAAGCTTGAGGGCCGGCTTCTACAATCCGCACATTGGCATGCAGAATGGGATTCAAATCAAGAGTAAAGTAGTATCGTCCCAATTTGTTTTGAATTTGGAAACCCAAAATAATGCTTAATATTTATCCTTGGCAGGAGCTCGCCATCAGGGCAGACATGTAAGTTTCATTTTTCTCCAAAAACCAAGAAGTCGAAAGAACTTTAGAACACCCAACAATCTTGTGTTACTATGTGAAGTGCAGATTTTCACAACCCTTGTACACTCGTTGGAGCATATGACCAAGGGTAAGATGTATCGTTCCAATTTTTGTAAACTTTTAGAATATACAATGACATATCCCTTTTATGTCTCCAGGATCTCCAGCCTCGATGGGCAGGTAAGTATCCCTTTTCCCAATTCATTGGAGATTAAAAACTTTCAGAATTAATTCGATTCTCACATCTAAAAAGACATAGAATTCTTACTTCATTGACATTCATGTTTTAAAACATGAGATTGTCTGAACATGAATTACACATGTATGGTGCATCATAAAATCCCTTTGAAGGATAAATCTTGATGAAATGAAATGAATTTTTCCAATAAGAGTCGTTTGAACTGTTCAAAAGGGTATTTTCTCATAAGAGAAGCGAGCCTAATCCAAACACGTCCCATACACACTTGAGAGATGAGGAGATTGGAAATGATAGCGAAACCTTAACCTATGGATATAAGGGTCATTCGCAACGATTACATGGATCGAGATGACAGAGGCATTTATTTCTTCATTCCAAACACTACAGATGCCCATTGAGAACCCCATTGAACGGCGATTTTCATTCTCAACCCTGTCAAGAACCACCCCACATTGGGGCAAATGAAGGTTAGTCCAACAGTATCAGAAAGTAAACGGTTAGAAATTTTCTTGCTCGGACTAACATAAATCTTTGTGTGTTGTTTATATGATAATCCAAGTGTCATAGGATGACGAGAATGATTCATTTCTCTATCCTACACACTGTTATCCTTTGCACAACCAAGTTGAGCCAGCAAATTCATTTCATCAACCTATTGGTGATCATTGCATATTCCAAAGCAAAGGCAACATCACTCTAGGAATGGAAGCGTGCCAAAGTTTAAGTTGCATATCTAGCATGATTGCCGAAAATCCTAGCTCCAAAAGAAAAGAAAAACACGGGATTAAAAAAAAGGGGAAAAGAAAAATCCCTAGACATCAAGAAAAAGCAAAGTGCCTGGTAAAAAGCAAGGCTGATGTCTATTCAAAATATCCCCAGTAAAGTCTAGAGAGACGATGAAAAGACCCTGCAAAGGAGTTAGATCAAGATGACTACTCTCCAAATGTTGTCGTGCTCAAATTGCAAACACACAAACAGACGGTCTCTTAATGTAACAAGAGACGCTTTTAAACATCCTTGTGCGCTCTAAAAGAGGAGTGTATACTTCAAGAAATGGAGATGTTCTTCGAAGGACATGTGTCAAATTTGCAATGATCACCAATGTCAAACCCTTCACAATTTCTGGGCAAAAAATAAGCCTTTTTCGGTCCCCAATCCTTCCAATGTTATAACCCTGAAGTAGTCTTATCTGACTAAGACACTTGGGTTAATGTATAACTTAGCTCAAAGAAGTACGAGCAAGACTATTTCTTTCTCATTTTGCAGGGTTCTTAACTTGTAAACCCGGATCAGATAGTGAAAAATTTCGTTCAACGGCCTTGACTCAAAAGTGAGTCCCCCTTGGAAACCGATATCCAAGCCTAACACTACGGTCCCGTGAAAGACCTCCTGATCGGTCGAAATGTATGCGTTGCGAATGATCCTGAAACCCAGGCACAGGTCGGTAGGAAATTGAGCACTTTCCCTATTAAAGATCATTATCACAGAGCAGTGAGGAGCCTTCTTGGGTGAGAAATACTCCAATGGATGTTTTGAGCAAACTCTTTTTGAAATTTTCAAATTGTTTGATCTAGAGTTTCCGTGCAAGGAATTTATGATCACATCTGTATATGGCAGGAATGTTTTGGATAACCTCCAACAATCAAAATGCACATTTCATGACTAAAACTTAAGTCGTAGAATTTTGTCAGTTAGACAATTATTGTCTTCCCAAAGATTACTAATATCTTCTTGGCGAGGAAAATTTTTTCAGGTCTAAGCTTTCTGCAGGACTTTTGGCCACCCCAAAGACTGGGTGCGTCATCCTTAGGTGAAGCCTTTTAGTAGGCAAATCTTTCCTAAGACCGATCCACAGAATGATCGAGTCTCCGACTAGCCCCGAAGAGCGGGTACGTCATCCTTTGATTCATATCAATTTGGAATCTCATAAATGGTAGAAACCGCCTGAAGGGTCAACTCAATGGTAGAAACCGCCTGAAGGGTCAATCAATGGTAGAAACCGCCTGAAGGGTCAACACAATGGTAGAAACCGCCTGAAGGGTCAATGTATGGTAGAAACCGCCTGAAGGGTCAACCAATGGTAGAAACCGCCTGAAGGGTCAAAACAATGGTAGAAACCGCCTGAAGGGTCAATGTATGGTAGAAACCGCCTGAAGGGTCAACCAATGGTAGAAACCGCCTGAAGGGTCAACTCAATGGTAGAAACCGCATGAAGGGTCAATGAATGGTAGAAACCGCCTGAAGGGTCAAAGGACTGGTAGAGACCGCCTGAAGGATCAACCCAATGGTCCGATCCACCATACGGATCAAAACCTTGATGAATCCCGAACGCGGGAGGAGTCGTTTTCCCTAATAAGCCTTACATTAGGCAAGCCATTTCTAGTTTAGTCCACCACACGGATCAAAACCCTTGGCAAATTCCCAAATGTGGGATGCGTCTTCCTTAGGTTCCTATCAGTTAGGAATCCCATTATGGTTTGACCTACCATACAGGTCAGAGCTTAACATCCCCAGGACACTCCGATGACAAGTCCTTAGGAATCTACTTGAACCCATCAGACACAGCAAATGCCGCAAGCATTAGGCAGGTAAGGGGTAGGGAAGTCTATCTACTCCTTAACTTTCTTACATCATATCAGGGAATTGAATGAGCACATCTCTTTTTAAGGAAAAGCACACATTGATGGGCATGAAAATTGGATGTCATGATTTCTTTTCTTTTCCCAGTCGAGTTGATCGGAACACAGGTGTCACATTGTCTTTGAGAGAAACCTCTGACGAAATTCCTCTCAAAGAGGGGCAGCTGTTGACACCTGATTTTTGATCAGTCTTTCATAGTTTATTTTTAAAAAATTCATAAAAAATCTATAAAAAGTTAAAAAAATTAAAAAATCATCTTTGGTAGCCTTGACCAAGCTAAAGGAACCATTTTTGATAAAAAAAAATAATTTTTCATATTTTTTAATATTTTTTAATATTTTCCAAAAATAGAAAAATACATGAAAAATGAAGAAAAATAGCGTTCGATGTCGTAAAAATATAGAAAAATAGTCAATATTTTTATTTTAATTTCTTTTACATTTTGAACTCATAAATAGTCAAAATTTAAGTTCAATTGCATGTGTTTCTTCACGACGCATAGAGTTGAATTTGGCAAAAAAATGTCATTCGAGTATTTTAATTTGTAAATTTCTACATCTTTTTTAGTCTTGACGTCCAATTAGATCGACCACCATCTACAATAAATGCCCCTTGCTGAATATTTTCGTTTTTGTTTCACATGATTTCATGGTGTAAAACGCCGAGTGGATCCCCAAATATAATCGGGTCGGCATGAGCTCGACAGCTCGTCCAAGACCAAACCAGGGCACGGCGAACCCCATGTGAGTACTCTCGAACTCCTTCGATGCTTCCTAATGCTTTTCTTAGGTTAGATCGTGTGTAGAATGGCTAGGACAACTAAATCATTCTTGAGCTGTGATCGATAAATAGGACCTTACTAGGAATGCCATGTGATTTATTTGCATATCTAGATTCCTTGAGTTGGACATTTTATTACTGATTGTGATTGCTAGGATAATCACTCTTATCTACATGAATTTCTAGATTTAGGGTTCATACCTTACTCATCCGCATGAATCTCAGGCTAGAAAATTCAGTCAACTTAGGTACCGAAAGGGCGTCAATTCTGACAGTTGGTGTAACTAAGTCCCCGAAACCATTTCTCTGGTTCTCGCAGAATTGAATAGAAACTCCCAACTATTCGATTGGGTGGTCCAATCATACCCTAAAAAAATGATTGGTGGCGACTCCATGGCATGCACACTTAGCACATGTCACTAGACCACACTGAAAGTCGATCACGCATACCTCCGTTGCGATTTGGGTAATGGGCCTTGGGAGAGGCCCGCGTCCGACCAGACAGGACGGCCCATTAGCCCTCGAGAGCCCGACAACCTCAAGAGGGTCGCGACACCCTTGTGCCAAATCGAGCTCCAAGATCTTCACATTCTAGCAGTTCAAGCTCGGAGATTTCATGGTCGGGCGCTTCTAACAGGTAACGGTAGCTCTCGAGCATGTTGGATCGAAATATCACTAGTCGATTTTCATTCGCTCAGTTTTCTCCCCTTCCCTCCGAATGCTCTCGTTCTTTGTAACTCTTTCAGAGGTTAAGCATGTTCCAGGGATCATCCTTTCGATTTAGATAATGATCGTCCGGTGAGCGCTCTTCTCGAAACTTCGTGATTCTCCCATGTCTTTTCTTATTCTGTTCTATGTGAGTGGAGCCTGAAGATCTTTCGCGTCGATCTCGCTTTGTTGAGCACTACGCCTGTCCCCCCTAGCTCGGTCTCTAAAGCAATAGGTCTGCCAACCTTTCGGCGTCATTAAGTTTTGCTAAACCCGAGATGAGGACAGTGGTGGATCTGTGACTCACTGGGGACGCGTTAATGAAATCTGCTCAGCCTCGCTGCACATAAACAATTTATATAACCGTCCCCTTCTTTATCCGATCATTATGAGGTGAGAGAGCGATGTCAGGCAGACTAACATTTTAGCCTAATCAGATTCAGTCTTTCAAGCATCCCTCCAACACTCACTCTCCTCTCCACCATTCAATCGCACATGGCTTTCTCTCCTGTACCTGCTGCCTTAGCCGGGGCTTCAACCCATTGGGAGAGATTTTATCACCTCCTGGGTAGAGGTTATGGTTATATAGATAATTATCCTGAAGCTGAGATTGAAATCCGTACTCTGATTCTGGCCTTGGACACCGCATGTATCGAGGGTACGAAACTGCAAAGGGAGTTTGCGACCTTCCCAACTATTTTCAACAATTTCCTGAAGGCCTATCATGTCGCCAGCCGGGATGTCACTTTGGCTTGCATCGTACGAGCTCGCTATCAAGACAGGACTGATTCCTTGGTGTTGGCCATGCTGACGGCCGATAACCATAAGAGAGGTGTTGAATACGCCAACGCCCAGGTCTCCTTGTTAGTCCGTGAGAGGGACGACTTGGTGGAGCGGCTAGCTCTCTGTCAAACCATCTTTGAGCAAGATCAGGACAATCTCATGCTGAGGTTCCAGTGCACATGGTTGGAGGAAAGGCTTGAAGATCTCACCGTGGATATAACTCGCGGAAGAGCGCTGGCCTTGGACTTAGAGCATGAATCTGAGTACCAGGAGGCCAAGGTGAACGATCTTAAGGAGAAATGCCGTCTCCTCCTCTTCAAGCTTGCAGAACTTGATCCTCGGAGTGCCAGTTGTAGGCAAGGCATGGATAGTATGGAGAGTCAATTGAGTTCTTTCGTGATGCTTGTTAGAGCTCATTTTGGGTTTACGGTCCCTCCTTAGTAATCCATTTGTAAAGTTTCATGTGGAGTGAAAATAAATGCGAGTTTCTATATATGCTCCTTTATCTTCCGTATGGTCACCGGGCCAGTAAAGGTCATCGCCTCCGAATCTAAGCAATTTCCTTTTTCACCTGTGCAAACAGCTCGGTTATATATCATTTCCACAGCCTGACGCCTTTCATCTGAACGATTTGAATGTCTTGCGAGAAATGGGTTCGTAGATGCTCAAAATGTTAAGGTTGCCCTTGATCTTGTGACCATGGTGTTTGTGGCAGTTAACGATCTCTCGTTTTCGAATGCCGCTTACGTTCTGTTCGCCACTTATACCGTCATTTCTACTTTCACGTGTTGGGTTGATTCATCTCGAACCTAACATAACAAGGGATTGACGTATCTAAACATGATGATGCTCGCAGGCAGCATTGTGCAGAATCAACTCTGACTATTAAAGAAGAAAACAAATGCTTCGCTGGGAATTTTACAATGAAAGGAATAAGGGATACATCCTTCTAGCGCACGTGCCCCTCTTTCCGTGAGTATGCTTAATCATCAACTCATCGCGTCTCGGCTCAGGTGCGCGATTATTGATCGCAGATCATGGTTGCAAACGTTTGCTAGCTTCCCACCGATCGAACAAGGTATCAAGTCCTTCGTCGAAGAAGTCATATGATCCTTCAAACGATTGCCATGCAGATTGAGCAACATCGCCCGACGGATTTCCCGAACTAGAATCCTTGTCTTTGCTTGAGAATACCAGAGGAGGGTCGACTGGTTCACCTTCAAAGGCGTCCCCTATTTGGGAATTGGGTAAACCAAAATGCTCGAAACACTCTTCTATTGAATCATCTGAAATCACATGCCCCTGCTGGGTAGACCCTTGACCATTAGCAAAAAGAGTGATGGCGGAGGGCTGCTGCTCGCACAAAGGAATGATTACTTGCTGCACTTGTGGTACGTACTCTTGAGGAATGCCAAGATGGTTCGGAGGGATACCATGAACAATTTCCTGGTAATCGGCAGTAGAACGGCTGGGTTGGTCGGTGTCAAGATCCGGCCAGACCTCTCTCGACGCACGTTGATCTCGTTCGAGGTCACGTCTGGTGCTTGAGTTCGAACCGGGTCCTTTTAGGCTCAGCCTGGTACGACGTTGTCTTAGCGCCTTTCGGTAACTACCAAGGTGGCTCGCGACTGCATATATAGAGACTTCCGATTCATTGATGATCTCAAGTATGCGTGCTGCACACGTTGGCCTGGTTCCTACCTCTCGCACCGCGTCGAGGAACTTGCGATGAAGACTCGGGGGCCAGAAGAACTTCTTCTTCTTCTTTTTTTGTCTGATCATGGCATCGATGACTGGGTGATCACCCTTTGATAGACTCTTGGTAGGGTCTGATTGTTCCGGTAGTTGTTGTAGAGGAAGTCGATTGGCCTCGAGCTGATTAGGGGTAAGAGTAGGCCTATCGCCAGGGACCACATAGTGACATATATCCTGTTCTTCAAAAGTTGGTTCGAAGGAGTAGGATTGCGGACGAACGTTCGGGACTATCATGGAAGGGTTGTCACGGAGCAACTTGCGAAGGTCAACAGGGCCACCGCAATTGGGGCAAGTGGTAGTAACGAGAGTCTTCTTGTACCATACGTTCTCTGCCTGCAGCTTATCGTGATATTCCACCAGAGTGGCGAGCTCCTGACGTCTGCCCTGATCTGCCATTTTGGCCCGCTTGTTCTGAAACCAATACGTGACTCTCGCAGGCGTCATCCCCAACTTTCGGCTTAATTCCTATACTTCTTTTACTTTCGAACGAGGGGTTTCCCTGAAAATAGCTTCGAATACTTGGATTTCCTCCTTACTATGAGGCCGGCGAGATCTGCTTTTTCGAGGTTGGCCGTCGCTATCCTAATCGTCGTCGTCGTCGTCGTCGCCGCCGGAATACTGAACCTCATCGCTGGGGACGTTGGGCCCTATGGCTTCGGCACCAGACTCAATCATGGAACCTTCGAGGCCCTCGAACTGGATATTATTTAGGCCGTTGGGGCTAGTCGCCTCTAACAACTGACGATAACTCCCAAACATACTGGATCAGGAAGAGGTTGCTCAATTCTTACTTACTCAGGGTTTTGTAGTTTTCTTCGTATGTTCACTCTTTCTCTGAACTTTCTTGTGAGTGATTTCATAAGTTCAGGAGACGTTTTTCAAGCACGGAAGACGATCATCAGGCGAGCGCTCCCCTCAAGATTTTGAATTTCTCGCTTTGTCGTCTTCCTTTCTTTTTCATGATGGAGAGATCCCGGATCGCTTTTCTTTCCTCGATAGCTGAACTTGTCTCCCACTACGCTTTCCAAAAGGCTGAACTATGTTCACCCCCCGCTCAATTTTTCATCATGACAAGACTACCAAAAACCTACAACGGCCTCTTCGATACTTGCACTCGACCTCCGCTCCCCCTCAATAATGGTGAAATAGACAATTCTTTTACGACTTTTCAGACTCGTCAGACCTGAAATCGCGGATCGAGGCGGGTCTGGTGATTCAAGAGAGGAGCGGCCCCCACTTTACTTAATTATCGGTTCCATGAGAATTATTGCTGCGGCTTTTCCCCACTCTCGAGACGCTATAAAGCGTGGAATTAGCGTTTGGGAGAATAACATTCTCGTATAACCTGCTTCCACCTTCTAACCGCTCTACTACACATCTCTCCTTCAAAAATGGCATCTTCTCCCATTCACACTTTCTCAGCTGAAGCTTTGGCTCAATGGGAGGAATTCTATAACCTCTTGGGTCGAGGTTATGCTCACATAGCTGATCATCCCGAAACCGAGGATGAAATCCGAGTCATGTTCGGGGACTTGGACATCACTTCCCTCGAGGGTACAACGTTGGGGAGGGAATATGCGATTTTCCCAACACTCTTTACGAACTCCTTGGAGGTCTACCGCGCCTCTCATCGGGAAGTTACCATGGCTCGTGTCTTGCGAGCCCGTTATGAGGACCGATGCGAACACTTGGTGCTGACTAACTTCATGGTTGACAGCCACAATAAACTTATAGAGTCCATCAACGAGCGGGTCTCAACGTTGCTACGTGAACGGGGAAGTTTGGTGGAGCGGCTGGCCATATGTCTAACCACCTATGAGCATGACCGTCGTAATGTCATGTTGAAGTTTCAAAGTGAGTGGCTGGAAGAGAGGCTCGATTGCGTTACCGCGGACGTATCCCGTGGAAGGGAACTAGTTCGGGATCTGGAACTCGCCGCTGAAGATGACGGAGCCAAGGTTGCTGAGCTCAAGAATAAGTGCAAGCGCCTTCTTCTCCAGCTCGCGGACCTTGATATGCGGAGTGGTGAGTATAGGCAAAGCCTCAGTAATATGGAGGGGCAACTGGGTTCCTTTGTGATGTTAATTAGGGCTCACTTTGGGTTTACATTTCTGCCCCGATGAACTGTATGTTCTGCTTCTGACATCCTTCGATTGAACGAAAATGAATGAAAGCTCCCGCGTGTGTGCTTTTACTTTTGTACAGTTCCTTTCTTCAAAAGTTCGAATACTCTCAGCTTGGGCGAGCTGAACCAATAAATCGAGCAAATATGTCTTGATTTTCTAACTCATTTAAGATCAGATGGAAGAATAGTCGCAGGTTTTTTCCAAGAGAAGATTTCTCTATACTACTTGTTTTTCACCTGTAAATGAAAAGACCGAGTCAGAAGGGATGATTTGAAAAATGAAAGCAAAAACCTCTTTCAATCTTATGCTTGCACGTGATTAATAAGGACAAGAACTTTTACAAGGGTTTCAATCTTGTGTGAAAAGTTTTTATCAATATTCCTCGAAGGAAAGCATACTATTGAAAGGGACGTAATTCACGATAATCGCTTTCGATCAATCTCGAGAGGAATGAATTGCTCAAAAGTGCAAGACATAATAACGTGTTTTAAATTCAATTGAAGATATGGCATCCAAATTAAGGCCGTTTGCTAAGAACGAGAGTAATTTGGACATCTATCTTGTCATTAAATTTTGAAACAACGTCGATACTCTTGATCAATTATCGTGAATTACCAGTGGCGTACAACATGCATGAACCAATTCAAGTGTATAGTTCCTTCTAGCGAAATTGGGGTTGGATTACCCTATACGACCAACAAAGGTCGTGCAAGACTTCCAATTTTAATTTCCTCCACAGGAATTATAAACTTGACTTGGGAGTATTCTGATGATTAGAGAAAATGACACTATCACATTCCCATGACCCGTCACAAGAAATACAACCAAGTTCCCAGCTGGATGTATACACCAAAGATCCCTAATACAATCACTCTATGGGGTGAGATAGAGGAAACCTCAGTAAAAATAAACTCTATACAAGAGAACTAGTAATGGAAAATAAAACAAAGGAATGTGATCCTAACTTTTAAGGATGCCCCAATTTCGATCTATGAGTTCAGGATCGCTTGCCCCAACTCGTCATCTTCATTGGATGATACCTCAATAATGTCCATAGTAGGTTCTTTTGTTGTACACTCGGTGTTCGCCATGGGATATCACCCTCCTCCTCTTCTATCAAGGACGTTGGGGGAAAACGCATATATCTATCCTCGAAATGTCATTTAATCTAATCACCAGAATGCAATGAATGAAATGCCTATATTTATATGAACTGTAATAGATTTTAGGGATAGAGAGTCTTACCAACCAAACTCGTCGACTTATGTGCGGTTTTAGGTGTACCAACCGACCAAAGACATACGCATAAGACAAGTGATGGTGAACTTCTAACAATCAGAGGGTTTGGCACCTAAGGTCAAGGTTCCCACCTCGGGTTCTAGAAAGAGCCGATTCCATTGCACAACTATCGTTGCATTGGGACTCGATCCATAGTTCGAAGCGAGCGAAATTGAAAAGCGGATTACCCCGTGTTTTTCCTCACGGAGATTTCATTTTCAATTCCTTCTATTGTGTTCCTAAAGGCGGCGCCCGGGGTTTTAGGCGCGATTGTGTGTGTTCATGTGTCGTGAGTATCACAATGCAAGTCATGCATAACAGTTTATCAATCAGCGCTTCAAATCATCCGTACAACATACATTCCTACGCCAACCTGCATAAGACAATGTTAATCACGGACTACACCCCTTATCTCTCCAATCTGCAAAAACATATAACACCTACCATGAGCGGACTTACCTCACCTTCAAGAGCGCCTTCAAGATTAGAAAAATTACTCAGCGTTTTAATTACGGCCTAAGTCCACTTGGGGTCTAGAACCATAGGTTCTAGAACAAAACTTCCCCAGTGGAGTCGCCAGCTGTCGCGACCCGTCCGAAAGCGGACGTGGCTAATGGATTACCGATCGCGGGTCTTTCCACCGCACTGGAGTGCGGATCGTGCGCTTTGGATCGGCGCGGGCCCTCCCAAGCCCATACCAAATCGCGGCGGGAGTATTTTTCAAAGGATTCGACGATAAGAGTCGATCGCTTTCGACCTTCAGTGTGGTCGTGGTGGCATGTGCAAATTGTGCATGCATTTGGAGTCGCCACCGGTCTTTCTTGGAGGGTAGACCGGAAACCTTACTGATCGATTGGGAGAGACCGATCAGTTCTGCGGAACCAGAGATTTTGGGTTCGGGGACTTGGTTACGCTGGTGTCATTACCAACGCCCTTTCGGTACCTAACGCGAGTGATTTTCCTAGCTAAGAGTTCATGCATGCGCAATTTTAGGTGAGGTAGGCTTGATTCAGGGTTTCATGCAGACTGGAAGACTATTCCTATCAATCGCAATCAATTTAAATGAAAGCGCAATCAAGTGCATAAATAAATCACATCAATGCATATCAATTCACATCACATGGCCTCCTAGTATAGCCATAAGGGCTTAGGGAAGGCATGATTTAGGACCGAGGTAAAATGGGAAGATTTGGAGACGATTTAGCCCGAAGGGCAAAATCGTCAATTTTTGGAAGGTTTGGATACCGAATTACCCAAAATATTCCATGGCCAGTTGATTGTGGCCATTTCCCATTTTTGAGAATTTTTTTGGAATTTCTTGATTTTTCTTCAATTTTTGAAAGACAATTCGCTCAAAGGACGAAATCATCATTTTAATAAGGGTCGGGGTTCAAAACACCCGGAATGAGTCTTGGCCAGTTGTTTGTGGCCATTTCCTATTTTTTGGGATTTTCCTGAATTTTTTTTAGAATTTTTTTGGAAGATGGTTTGCCGGAAGGGCAAAACCGTCATTTCTGGAAAGATCGGGGGTCAAAAGACCCGAAATAGGTCGTGGCCAGTTGAATGTGGCCATTTCCTATTTTCTGGATTTTTTTAGAATTTTTCTGAATTTTTCGAATTTTTTTGAATTTTTTATGACTTTCTATTTTTTATTGATTTTTTGATTTTTTATTATTTTTTTATTATTAATATTATTTTTTAAAAATTTTTTAATTAAAATTATTTCCGGGCCGAGTCAGACCCGGTCCACGACCCGGACCCGCGACCCAGGCCCGGCCCGCCCCCTCCACGACCAAAACGGCGCCGTTTCACGGACTGAGAACGGACGCCTCAGATCGAGCCACGTAGCACATCTTAGACCGTCAGATTATTTTTTTATTTTTTATTCACGGACGAGGCCCACCACGCTGACGTGGCATGCCACGTCAACGTTGACCCGTTGACCGGCCGGAGGGTCGCCGGAGAAGACGATGAACAGTGAAAATTCCGGCGACCCTCGCCGGAGATCCCTAGCCGACGTGAAATCGACCGTTTTGAGTCGCGATTTTCACACGAAATCGATCACCAGCAAAAATACAATCACATACCGTCATTTCATGGCGAAGAAAGGGTCGGAAACTACCTCAAAAACTCACCGACCGAACCGGCTCCGGCGACCAATTTGCAGAAAATTTTTTGTCATCCAAAGCTTGTTCTAAGCATTCGCAAGGTATCCTAGGGGGTTTTGGAAGCTTACCTGAGGTTGGCTGTGGTTCGGCGACCGCTTGAAGTCCCCGTCGAGCTCATGGTATGGGTGGCGGCCGGCGAAGCTCGAGCTCGCGTCCTCGGCGGTTCTCGATGCAAAATAAAGATCACAACACACTTAGGGCCAGTTCTAGAGGAGTTTAGAGACGAAAAACATGGCAAGTAAGGATCGGAAACCCTCGGCCGAGACTAACAAAGTTCAAAGCCCAACGGGGCATTTCGTCGAACACATGGCCAGCGCATCCGAGATGGTGGTCAGAGGGAAAAACTGACCTATTCACGGCTTGTCGACGGCGACTAAAGCTCCGGTGGTGATTGACCTCCGTCGCTGAAGGTCCGAGGATACTCCCTTGCCCCCGGTTTCGCTCGAACTCACTTGGCCCAGCTCTCTCTCCCCCGGCCGAACCAAAAAAAAATACCCCCTCCTTCTTTCTCTCTCTCTCGGCCTCTCTTTGTCCGTGGCCGACCAATGGCCGTCCCCACCACCGCCGTTTGTTCCACCACGGTTTGCCACCACTAGCTTCGCTTTCGGCTCGCCGGCCCCTCCCCCTTTCTTTTTTCATTTTGTGCGTTGTCCTGCGCGGGTCGGCAACTGAGTTGCAGACCCGGTTCGGACCGGGTCGGGTCGGGTCTGACCCGATCGGCCCGGTTCGACTCTCCTTGCCCAATTTAGCTCTAAATCGACCTCTTTTCATGAAATTGACATCAAAATCGGACTCCTTGTCGTGTTTTCTATCAAATATGGGCATTTTTGCGAATCAATTGATTGAAATTTAGTGAAAACCCCAAATTGTCCCTAGGATCCGAAAATTAATTTCGCTTAATCGAAGGTGCAAATTAATTTCGCGACTCTCCTTCACCAATGGATTCAGCATGATGAAAACTATAGGGTAGAGGTGTTCAATTTGAATGGGTTTGCCCGCATGAAATTTAATTTCAAAATTTGAAAAACCGGGGACTAAATTGAAAGATTTTTATGCAAATAAGCCATTTTGATTAAAATTGATCAAATTGGTGGGCAAATTGACCCAATTGCACTTCGAGACTTTAGAATCCAATGCCATAGCTTATAAAAAGTGAGAATTGAAAATTAGAAGACTCGAAAAGGATTTTTTAGGCTCGGTTCGGGTTTATGTTTGTGAAGGAACATAGTGACCCGAGCCGAATTTTCAATATTATAAGTGACACACTTGAAGATGAAATTTAAACAAAATTATTGAGTATTTTTGTGTATTTTTCTGACCACAAATGGTATTTTTCTGATTTTTTGGGTATTTTTAATAATTAAATAAATTCGAAAAATATTAAAAAAAATACCAAAAAATATTTTTTGTTCAAAATTGGTTCCTAAGGCTAAGCCAAGGCTTCCAAAGTTGATTTTGTGATTTTATGACTTTTTTTATATTTTTAATTAATTTTAAAGAATAAAAATTATAATAATAAATGGTCAAAAATCAGGTGTCAATAGTGGCCGGCGAAGGTCGGGGTCCGGTTTTCGCCGAGTTTCAATGCAAAATGAATAGCAAGTTGAGCTTAGAGTTGGATCTAGATGATTTTTAAAGCGAAACTTGCACGAAAGGGGGTCGGGAAAGGTCCTGCCGAGAGCCCCGAAATAAAATGCTCACTGAAGCATTCGTCAAACACATGGAGTGCACTGAGAAAAATGAAGCTCGGGGGCGGATACCAACCTATTCGGAGCTCGCCGACGGCCACTAAGCTCCGGTGATGGTCGAGGGGTGTTGCCAAAGACCCTAGGTTGACGGTTGTCCGTCGGTTTCCTCCCAAAAAAAATCCCCTCTCTCTCTTGGCCAAACTCCCCTTAAACCGAGAATCTCCCCCCTGTTTTCATGGCCGACCGGCCCGTTTTTGTGCCCATCCGCCTGCCAAAGGCGAATATTCCTCTGCCAACCTGCTTCCCACGCTCGTTTTAACTTTTTCCTTTGAAAAATCGCACGCCCAACGTTCGGTTGCCGCTCCCCTGTTTTTCCCACGTTCTGTCCACGCTTGGCCGAGTGGTCTGCAACAATGTTGCAGACCCGGTCGGACCGGGTCGGGTCGGGTCTGACCCGACCGACCCGGTTCGACTAAATCGCCAAATTGAACCCCCAATTGACTTCTTTTCGTGAAATTAACACCAAAATCAAACTCCTTGATATTTTTTCTATCAAATATGGGTATTTTCGTGAATCAATTGATTGAAATTTAGTGAAAACCCCAAATTGTCCCTAGGATCCAAAAATGAATTTTGGCTAATCGAAGGTCCAAACAATCGAATTAGTCAAAATTGAGACCACCAATGGATTCCTCATGATGAAAACTATAGGGTAGAGGTGTTTAGTTTTGATGGGTGTGCCCGTGTGAAATTTAATTTCAAAAATTGTGAAACCGGGGACTAAATTGAATAAAAATTTTTGCAATTAAGCCATTTTGGTTAAAATTGATCAAATTGGAGGGAAAATTGATCCAATTAAAACTTTAGAATTAAAAATTAAAAGACTTGAAAAGGATTTTTCAGGCTCGGTTCGGGCTTATGTTTGTGAAGGAACACCATGACCTAAGCCTAATTTCCCTGATAAAAAGTGAAAATATTAAAGGGGAAATTAAAATAAAATTACTGAATATTTTTGTGTATTTTTCTGACCACGAATGGTATTTGTTTTTCTAATTTCTTGTGTATTTTTATAATTAAATAAATTCCAAAAAATATTAAAAAAATACAAAAAATATTTTTTGTTCAAAATTGGTTCCTAAGGCTAGGCTAAGGCTTCCAAAGTTGATTTTGCAATTTTTTGAACTTTTTTGATATTTTTAGTTAATTTTAGAAATAAAAACTGAAATAAAAGATAGTCAAAAATCAGGTGTCAACATTAAGTCACTGAGCTATTGTCCGTTTTGACCCATTCCATATCGAGCCTCTTGATTTTCTCTTTTGCCATATAAGTGGGCACCTTCCTAGGAGATCACCCATCTTAGGAGTGCTCTCATCTAGGCACATTTAACTTTAGAGTTCCAAAACTAAGTATTATCGTTACGTCAAAAGGCGTCTTCGTGAGTTATTTCCAGTTTTCACATATATATTTCGAGAAAAGCTTTGCACTGGTTAAAGTAAGCACCAAGGGCAATAACCCATTTTTTTCTTTTGATATATCTAGGATGATAAAGCGATACGTGGGCTGCGTTCATATCGTTGTGATTCCAAAATCGCTTTCTCCCATTTTAGTACACAGCTCGATTCATTCCTGCCCCCTTCGTCATTCTAGAAGCCTACCAGAAACCACTCACTGTCCAAGCCCAATAGCCCCGACAGTCGCTCCGCACCTCGTCGGATCGAGTCTATACAGGCCATTAGCTTCCATCTAATTTGTCTCCGATCCATATACCTACTAGAGGAGATCCCGCTCTAATACTATATTGTGACATCTTGGATTAATTCACTCAGTTATTATTCGCTTTGACCCGTCCCATACTGAGCGTGGCGGTTTTGTCCTTTGGCATATATGTAGATACCTTGCCAAGAGGTCACCCATCCTGGGAGTACTCCCATCTTAGCACGCTTAACTTTGAAGTTCTAAAGTTAAGCATTGTTAATATGTAAAAGGCGCCTCCATGAGTTAATTCCTGTATATATATACACTTTGCCTTTTTTAGTGCACAATTCAGTTCATTTCTGCCTCTTTCTTCTTCATAAAAGCCTGCTAGGAGCCACTTCTTTCTAAACCAAATAGCCCCGGCTCTCACTCCCCGCCCTTATTGAACTGGGTCATTGCACTTATACTCAAGCACTTCAACACAGAATTAAGTGCTACTTCTATACAAAGCTTTCTCACTCTGCACACTTTTAAACATTGCACAACACCTCTGAAAGAATTACCAGGTTCATCGAAGGAAGATAATATAGAATATGTGTCTAGAAATATGTCTTGATCTCTCTTTAACTTTACAGTGCCTTGTGCTCCTTATATACTTCTCATCCTCAAAGCTTCCCGTTGAATAGAAACACCACGAGATTAATCTCCAAACTAGCCATTGGCATTGATGATAAAGATCACTTAGCCGTTGAAATTGAAAGATAAGAGATTTGAGAGGATTTGTTTGTCGATATAATCAAATAATTGAATCCACAAATTGAGTCTCTAAGAAAGGTAATTTATCTTCGTGGTGATCGCTAATCAATCCAGATTTATCGTTTGGAAAATTAATAAAATAATATTTAATATTGTTTGACAATCAATATAACTTAGGAAAGGAATTTCACCTGGATCATGAGCTGTTAGTGAGAGATAACATAACCTAAATACATTGATGATTAAGATTATAACAACCTTGAGGATCGCGTGAATATTAGGATATATCTTGCTTATAAATAAATAATAGAATTTGCTTCTGTCCATAAACCTGCTTTTTTCAGTATATAAAACTTGGCAGACGATCGGATACAAGAATATATATAGAAAATGTCATCAAAGTACGTGCAAAGTCTTTTCAAGATCTTTAGCAGTTTTGTCATCTTCAAAACCAAATAGTTTTTATCAACAAATCATTCCAATTGAGGTTGGTAATTATACGACAAAAAAAAGGTTGGTAATTTAAAAAAAAAAACAAGAGCTATTCATTGAAAAGGCTTGTTGAGGCAAGGCAAGTAAAAGTTGAAAGTTAAGAGAAGAAAAAACTAACAAATGTTGGAAAGCATCTCGAATTTGAGTTAACAAGAGAAAAGTTGGTAAGTCACGGGAATGAAAGTTGATAAGTTGATTTAGAGAAAATTACTAAAAAAGTCATAATTCTATTGCAATTATACCGATTCAGTCCTAAACTTTTTTTTTTCTTGTCAATTCAGTCCTAAACCTTTTGTAATTGTATCATTTCAGTCCATCCAACGAATTTTGACCGGTCAATGCTGACGTGGACGTCAGCCGACCGGTGATCGAATATTTAATATTTTTTTCATAATTTTTATGCTTTTTTTATTTTTTGTTTATCCTTTTTCTCTTTCCCCTCCCCTCCGCTCCCCTCCCCTTCGCTGCCCCACTCCATGTCCAACGATTGCCCTATTCCAGCGATCGCCAGAGCGCGGTCATGGCGGGGGTAACCTCGCCATCGTTGGGCGAGGCAACGACGGTAAGGTCGGGCCCTGCCATGACCGGGCGTGGCTCGACCTCGCAAGGCAAGATCTGAGCCGGCGAGGTTAAGCCTCACGGTGGCCATGGTTGGTCGCGACCTCACCTGGCCAGGGTGAGTGCTGACTACGCAACCTAGAAGGACGAAGACTTCTCGCGTTAGAGCTCGAACTAGCGTTTAACAGAGCAGACGAAAGACTGCGGAAGCAGAGCGCCATCTCCATCTTCTTTTGGTGCTTTTTTCTCTCTCCCTCTCTACAATTACAGCGTGCCGCGCGCACAAATCTGAATTGCGAGATCGAGCATCGCCAGGCCATGGCGAGGCTCCACCTCGCCGTCACCGCCTCGCCTCGGTCTGTTGACACCTGATTTTTGATTAGTCTTTCATAGTTTATTTTTTAAAAATTCATAAAAAATCTATAAAAAGTTAAAAAAATTAAAAAATCATCTTTGGTAGCCTTGACCAAGCTAAAGGAACCATTTTTGATAAAAAAAAATAATTTGTCATATTTTTTAATATTTTCCAAAAATAGAAAAATACATGAAAAATGAAGAAAAATAGCGTTCGATGTCGTAAAAATATAGAAAAATAGTCAATATTTTTATTTTAATTTCCTTTTCATTTTGAACTCATAAATAGTCAAAATTCAAGTTCAATTGCATGTGTTTCTTCACGACGCATAGAGTTGAATTTGGCAAAAAAATGTCATTCGAGTATTTTAATTTGTAAATTTCTACATATTTTTTAGTCTTGACGTCCAATTAGATCGACCACCATCTACAATAAATTCCCCTTGCTGAATATTTTCGTTTTTGTTTCACATGATTTCATGGTGTAAAACGCCGAGTGGATCCCCAAATATAATCGGGTCGGCATGAGCTCGATAGCTCCTCCAAGACCAAACCAGGGCACGGCGAACCCCATGTGAGTACTCTCGAACTCCTTCGATGCTTCCTAATGCTTTTCTTAGGTTAGATCGTGTGTAGAATGGCTAGGACAACTAAATCATTCTTGAGCTGTGATTGATAAATAGGGCCTTACTAGGAATGCCATGTGATTTATTTGCATATCTAGATTCCTTGAGTTGCGCATTTTATTACTGATTGTGATTGCTAGGATAATCACTTCTATCTGCATGAATTTCTAGATTTAGGGTTCATACCTTACTCATCCGCATGAATCTCAGGCTAGAAAATTCAGTCAACTTAGGTACCGAAAGGGCGTCAACTCTGACAGTTGGTGTAACTAAGTCCCCGAAACCATTTCTCTGGTTCTCGCAGAATTGAATAGAAACTCCCAACTATTCGATTGGGTGGTCCAATCACATCCTAAAAAAATGATTGGTGGCGACTCCATGGCATGCACACTTAGCACATGTCACTAGACCACATTGAAAGTCGATCACGCATACCTCCGTTGCGATTTGGATAATGGGCCTTGGGAGAGGCCCGCGTCCGACCAGACAGGACGACCCATTAGCCCTCGAGAGCCCGACAACCTCAAGAGGGTCGCGACAATCCTCCACTGCATTTACCTCTTGTCGTATCAAATTTGCTTGCATGATATAAAGACTGCATGTCTTCTTGCCTTTTGCCATCACCATAGAGCCTTTAGTCAATTTCCATTTGCCATCGTAGAAGGAGTTGCAATAACCGTCGTCATCTAAGGCACCTGTGGAAATCAAGTGAAGTCGAATATCTGGAACATGTCTCACATTTTTCAAAAGTAAAGTACATCCCATATCAGTCTCCAGATAAACATCTCCCATGCCAATAACCTTAGAAACACCACTATTTCCCATCCTAACACAACCGAAATCACCGCTGCAATAGGATGTAAAGAAGTCACGACGTGAAGTGACATGATAAGAAGCTGCAGAATCAACAACCCAACTAGAATCTTGGCATGTGAGATTTACATAACCGTCATCACAAATGAACACAATATCACCGTCAGCTGCAACTGCTGTTGTAGGCTGATTTTCTTCTTTCTTTTTATCTCCATTTCTATCATGGGATTTATCTCTCTTCGGTTGCCAACACTCTTTGGCATAATGTCCCATTTTGCCACAGTTGTAGCACTTCACACTTCTTCTTGGCCTTGACTTCGATCTTCCTCTTGACTTGCCCCTGTCATTACTTTGAAACTTTCTTGACTGACTTCTGCCTCTATGTTCTATGACAAGCGCTTCCGATTTGGAAGCATAATTCAAACTTTTCCGCTTTCTTTAATCATGCTCATAGAAAGCACACCATAAGGAGCAGAATTATTTAACGCCACAACCAAGGTGTCCCAGCTGTCAGGAAGTGTACCAAGCAATAAACAAGATTGCAATTCATCACCAAGGTCAATCTCAAGATTTGTCAATTGATTTACAACATCTTGAAATTCACTCAAGTGCTCCGTCATGCTACTCCCTTCCTTGTATCTCAAGTTCACAAGTCTTTTCACTAGAAGAGCTTTATTTTGTGGAGTTCTCCTCTCATAGAGATCTTGCAATTTCTTCCACAAAGTATCCGCCTTCGTTTCTTGAGCAACATGATGAAACACACTATCATCAATCCATTGTCGGATAAACCCAACCGTCTTCCGATTCATTCGCTCCCACTCTTTATCTTCCGTATCTCCTTTAGCTTCATTGCCTTCGATCGTATCATACAAATCTTTGCAATATAATACGTCTTCCATCCGAGGCTTCCATATAGAGTAATTCGAGGCATTTAACTTAAACATAGTGCCACTCGTATTCTCCATCTAATACAAGAATCTCAACTCTAGCTCTGATACCACTTTGTTGGGGAAAAACGGGCAACACCTCGGCACAAATATAGCCAATCCAGGATCAAATAATAACCCCCGACACTACTCCAATATAATCCAGCAACAACCAACAATTATATCCAGCAAAATATCAACCTCGCAGCAACGAATATAATACCGGAACGATAAAGAAATATAACACCAAGATTTACGTGGAAAACCCGAATCGGGAAAAACCACAGACGACCCAAAAATTTCCACTAATCACCAAGAATAGCAGAATACACCAAGTATTTCGCTCTAGTCACACACTAGAGCTCAACAACAATATTCCAGGAGCAATTCCTCAAAATGGGGCTAGAAAACCCTAACCGCAATAGGAGAACCGGAGACAAATCTCAACAAACGAAACCTATCAATTTGTAGATCTCAGTCTCACGAACAACATACTGAAATTTGAGACGATTCCGATAATGTTTGGCCGCCGAAATCACACCGGAGGTCATCGCCCTTTCTCTCCTTCCCTGCGTTCACCGAGAGCTTCCCCTGTTTTTACTCACTCTCGGCTCTCTCTTCTCTCTCTCCTGTTATCTCTGCCGCTGCTCTCTTCTCTCTCTTCTTTTCGGTTGCCTTCTCTCTCTCTTTTCACACACGAAGCAACACACAAAACACACAAAAGCAAAGGAATGATGGGCATCCATCATTTTGTCTCTTCCTTTTTCTTTCTTTATTCTTTCTTTTTCTTTTGTTTCTCTTTCTTCTTTTGCAAACAAATAAAATAAAAAAAATGCTGATTGTCCCCCACAAGTGGCGTACCAGCCAACAAATCATATATAAAAAAAAAAAGCCAATCATCGTCCAATTAAAAGATGTTTCGCCTTATTAGATATAGTTTGGTTTAATGAATTATTACCCATGACATGAGATTAGATTAAATTACCAGGGATAACAACATCATCCAAACAATATAAAGATCAGGGCAATAATCGTCCATCAACACATTGGATTCGGATGAGTAAACTTCCAAGTGTGCCGAAACTTCCATGCTCTTGTCAAAAAATTCTGATTTTTGTTCAGCTTAATTCAACTCCGTTAAGATTGGTGAATGATCCTTACTTGGGAAAAGACATGTTCCAATTAAGCTTTCTCAAAAAGTATGCGACGATCCAACCAATTCAAGGAACAAAATCAAATTTGCATAGAAAACATAATCGATTTTTTGGCACTCGCAAAAGTGAATGGGAAAAGGCTTGAATTTTTTAGTTTTAATTGCAAATCCTGGATGTTCATTGAAGCACAAGAATGTATATGCCCATTATCAAGTTGACAAAACAAAGAATGCAACTAAAAAGCAAGAAATTCGAACCTTTTTTAGCAAAATTCCAGCACACCAACGAGCAGACTTTTCCGCACAAAAGGAGTCCCTTTTTGCTCGTTTCCAATCCCAAGATCGCCGAGGCTCTAGCACCAAATCACAGAAACGTTAGACAGTCTAAATAAATCTGAAATAATGCTGGAACAGTACCGCAAAGGGAGCTGAACAGCGGCTGCGACAATTCGTCGGGGCAAACAGCTATCTCAAGGGTCGTTCTTGCATATTGGAGGCGTTTCGAGGAGCAGTAAAGGGCCGAACTCTGGGGAGAGGATGGAGGAGGCATGCGACGGGAGGAGGCCGACAATGTCGATGAAGCTCGATGGGAGGACGAACGACCTTCAGCGACGGTTAAGCTTGATCACGTACGCACGCTCGGGACCCGTCGGTTGAGGATTACCATGAACAGCTATGACAGTTAAACTTAAGAAAAACTTTTCTTTCACTTTCTCTTGCCAAAAATTCTGATCTCCCCTTGTAACATGAATGACGTCTTGCATATATAGAACTTGACTCGACAATCCTATCATGAGCAGGAATTAATTAAGACCTTTGGATTGCCGATCCTAGCTAGAGTAGAATTAGTCTTACAACGTTGGATTGTTAAGAGTCCACATCCCTCAGAGCTCTAGCTACATATGTTTCCGAACTTAATCAAACAGTTTGAATTATCAACAAATCGAAGAGTCCCAATCCGTGGAAACTCATCCAAAATTTTGGCCAAGTGATAGTAAATCTGGTAATGGCCGAAAATGAGGTGTATACGTGAGCTCTTGATGCAATTTTGGGCCTTGAATAATTAAAAGAACAAACGGTTAAAAGCCTTCCAATTAGACAGACAAATTGGGCTGAATTTTCTTTGAATTTGGTCAATTGTGGGCTTATTTCGAAATTCTTAGGCTCAAAAATACCAAATTAAAAGCCTCAATAAAATACAAACCGAAACATACTTGAATATAGCTCACGAAAACTTGGCACACCCTTCCATGCTTGATCAGATTTTCATGTCTAGTCCATCCGTCTGTCGAATTAAATTTCATTGACTCGCCTCCAAACATACATATAAATCACATGACTTAAATAAATATGCAATGCATGAAAATTTATTTTTGCGAGAATTATGAAAAACTCTCATTTTTATAAAATAAATGAATTTCCTAAAATTCAAAATTTAGGTGTAAACACTCCCAAGTCAAACTCCCAATTCACGTTAAAAAGACTAAACTTAGCATTTCAAAAACCCATACACGCCCATAGCCAAACCCCACTCAATACTCAATACATATCCAAAGCCATGGGCAGTCTAGAACTAGAAGCCCCGCCTTCCGCCGACGCCACCACCATTGCCGACTCCAAAAAGCCGAACGGTGTGGGCGACGCCGAGGACGATCTCTCACCCATCGAGCAAGTCCGGCTCATCGTGACCAACACCGACGACCCGACCCTGCCCGTGTGGACCTTCCGGATGTGGTTCCTCGGGGTGCTCTCGTGCGCCCTCCTCTCTTTCCTCAACCAGTTCTTCGCGTATCAGACCGAGCCCCTCATCATCATCCAGATCACCGTCCTCCCCATCGGGCGGTTCATGGCGGCCGTGCTCCCGACAGCCAAGTTCCAGATCCCCGGGCTCGGGCCAAGGACGTTCTCCCTCAACCCGGGGCCGTTCAACATGAAGGAGCACGTGCTTGTCTCCATCTTCGCCAATGCCGGGAGCGCATTCGGGTCGGGCTCTGCCTACGCCGTGAGCATCGTGAACATAATCAAGACCTTCTATGTCCAGAGCATCTACTTCTTCTTCGGTTGGCTTCTCATAATCACTACCCAGGTAAATATCCCGGAAGTGGCCATTTTCCTGAGAATTCCCCGCTAGCATAAAAATCCTCAAAAGGGCCTTAAGTTCTCTGGATACCAAACTTTATGTACACTACAAAAATCCGAAAGTATATAGAGATGGTCGTAACATATGAATCCCCACTAGCATAAAATATTCCTAACATATTCCCATTTGCACGGAAAACAATTATAGCAAGTATCAACGCCGCACTCGTTTTGGTGCCGTAACTTTTCAATCGATCACTTAAGCGCCTTGACTTTTTAGTTGATTGAATAAATGGCATATCTTTTGAAAGACTTTCTCAAATATCAACAAGGAAACTCATGCCACCTCGGGCTTTTTGACAAGGGAAATCGCATCAACGTTGCTCGAGCAATTTTTTTTTAGTTATGCCACTCTAGTAGTTGATTGAAAAGATATGGTATCAAAGCAAGCGTCATACATAAATTTTGACATTTGTGGTGTCATAATCTTCGCTTTATACTATTTACTGCTCATTTCACTTTGAGATGGTAGAAACCTTAGGTTTCCCACTTTAGAGTTCGAGTTCAAGTTCTAATACGAGAACCCAAAACAAATTGTATGCTTTCTTCGATATAAATCTCAGATACAAACTACAGAATCATCATCATTATGAATTATTTGCCAAGCAAAATGCTAATGATGTGAGGGAAAGAGGAGTGCAGGTGTTGGGCTATGGCTGGGCGGGGCTGCTGAGGAAGTACGTGGTGGAGCCTGCTCACATGTGGTGGCCTAGCACTCTCGTTCAAGTCTCCCTCTTCCGGTTAGTAATTTAACAATCCATTTTATTCGTTAATTTTTTAGTAAAATTGCACAAATTAACTCTTTCTCGAGAGAGAATTAAAATATCCGTTGCTCGAAATTAAGAGATTATCTCAATCATCGACTTACTTAATTCTTCACTTTAAGTCATGATGTGGAGTATAAATTGGGTCAATTACCGTCTCTATTATAACAACAATTTGGTCAACGTCAAATGAACATTGAAATAGAGGAGAGAGAAAATTTCTGATTATTTCTATTTGGTGTATTAAACTCAATTTGTTTGGAGGGGGTGCTAGGCTCGCGAGAGTTACACACAATGTCGATTGCGAATCTCTTTCGAAAACTATGTAATCTCTTCCGATAACTCCATCGTATCATCTAATAAACTCAAGACTTGCACATTCGCCTTTGTATTGGTCATCTCGTCCAATCGTCTTTGACACGCTAAGGAAATCCCTTTCGTTACGCATAGGATTTGCGCCTCGTTATTTTCCGCGCGCGAGCGATCATGACCCCAACTCGGGTTGTAAGTCAACAGAGTGTGTTCCGACGTTTGGCTACGTGTGTGGTCCTGCATCATGAGTATATTTGTGTTGCGGATTCAACGTCCTGTCTCAATCCAACATGAAGCATGGACTGAACTTTCATTTTTGGGCGCTTCCAAGACTTTTATGTCAACAAGCTTGATGAAAAAACATATAAAAAACTCCTAGTTAATGTACTTATTATTTTTACACCCATATGGGTAATTAATATCGGAGTATAAGATATGTTTATCGTTAATAGATGTGGTCAGTTTCTTGGTAAGTAGATTCCTGATCAAGAAACTAGATACTACCATGCTACCATGTTAGAGTCGGTTCTTATATTTTGAAATTAAGAACTGAACCTATTGACCATAGGATCAAACTTTTTTTTTATAATAATAGTAGCTATTTATGGGTCCAAGCTGAAATTACTAATAACAAAATATGGATTCAAACTATAAAAGCGGGAGAAGTACACTACAAGTGCCATAACTTTCATACGGCGTTCATTTAAATGCCATAACTTTCAAAACGTTCACTTGAGTGCCACATCTGAGTAAAAACGTTCAGATGAGTGCTAATTCCGGCCAAAATTGTTCACTTGAGCGCTATTTTCGTCGGAAACATGACGTGAAATTTTCACTATTATTTAATGAGTTTCTGAGTGCCACGTGGAAATTCCACGTCATTTTTAAATAATTTCTATTTTTAATTTTTTTATACACATCAGAAAAATAAAAGGAAAATAAGAAAAATTAATGAAAAATTCAAAAAAAAAAAGGGTCAAAGATTTCTAGATAACTCCGCATTCAAAT
The DNA here is from genome assembly GCA_021437785.1 of Rhodomyrtus psidioides. Taxonomy (NCBI): domain Eukaryota; kingdom Viridiplantae; phylum Streptophyta; class Magnoliopsida; order Myrtales; family Myrtaceae; genus Rhodomyrtus; species Rhodomyrtus psidioides. The sequence goes on along the minus strand of JAILYB010000003.1, from coordinate 9,707,784 downwards.
CACCAGGAAAGATCATAACAAGGATGACGCATCGAGGTCAAGGAAGTGGGAATTTTGGAGCGCATCTTTGTGACTTTTCATGTGAACACGGTTGCATGCATTGACTACTGTGTTCTGCCCCGCTGAAATTTCTATAAGCTGTGTCACGTAAGGTCCAGTAAGATCATACCAGCGATTCTTACTTTAGCAAGGAAATTAAGGAGCGGTTTGCTCACGAAATGCAACTTAAGCAGGAAATTGATGCCGGAAATTCATCGCAGAAATTGTATCAGCCCGCCTTGAGAGATTGTTAGGACTAGCAGTGTCTCACCCTGAACAACGTCAGCAATGTGAAATCTGTCGCATTACGAAACCGGTACGACGGGATCTCGAGTTAGAGCTGAATACGACGTAGATCCGATGTAAGCATAAGGCTATCAATGGCAATTAGGAACCAGACATAGCAAGAGATTCAAAATACCGTTCACAAGTACAACTATTAATGTTCATATTCGAAGCTTTGGCTTAGGAAGTTATAGTTTGACTCTGAACTTTTTGAGTATCTATATTCTGAATTTCAGGAACTGTCAAGTGTTTTTTAGCCGTACCGTAATGAAATGTGATGTCGTTATGATTATCGGCACTCTCATAGAATGCATTTTCCGGTGATAAGCTCAATCTGCAATAATAATGATGTTCATCAGATTGTTCGTCATTTGAAATCAGTAATACGGATTTCGCAGGGCCTTGCACGAGAAAGATGATCGACGCATGTCGCGGGCAAAATTCTTCATGATAGCTATGATATGCAGCTTCTCGTGGTACGTCGTCCCTGGCCACCTCTTCCCGACGCTCACAAACATATCCTGGATCTGCTGGGCGTTCTCCAAGTCAGTCACAGCTCAGCAGATCGGATCCGGGATGCACGGGCTCGGGCTCGGAGCGCTGACCCTCGACTGGACCGTGGTCGTGTCCTTCTTATCCAGCCCTCTCATATGCCCATTCTTCGCCATAATGAATGTCTTTGTGGGATACGCATTGGTGGTGTATGTCGCCATCCCGTTAGCGTATTGGGGATTCAATTTGTACGGCGCAGATAGGTTTCCTATCTTCTCGTCGCACTTGTTCACGAACCAAGGTCAGCCGTACAACATCTCGGCCATCGTGAACGAGAACTTCGAGCTGAACGTGGCCAAGTACGGGGAGCAAGGACGGATTCATCTGAGCATGTTCTTTGCACTCTCTTACGGATTTGGTTTCGCCACGATCGCGTCCACACTGACCCACGTCGGCTTCTTCTATGGAAGGTACTAATTACGTACTCTTGATCTGATTGAATGTCTGGATCTTGGCCTTTATCCCATAACGTGAATGAGATAGATTCTGAAATTTTCCTTGCTCGGACAATGGGAACAGAGAAATTTACGAGCGGTATCGTGCCTCGTACAAGGGGAAGGAAGACATCCACACGAGATTGATGCGAAGATACGAGGACATACCTTCGTGGTGGTTTTATTTGTTGCTCGCTGTAACTGTTGCAGTGTCTCTCGCGCTCTGCATATTCTTGAACAAGCAGGTCCAAATGCCATGGTGGGGACTTATCTTTGCCAGCGCCCTCGGTTTTATCTTCACTCTTCCAATCAGTATCATCACCGCCACGACGAATCAGGTCATATCTGCTAACAAAACACAAACTCGTCTTATCGCTTGGAATCATAAATCCTTATATATTCATGGTCAATACTCGATATGACTTACAGACGCCAGGATTGAACATTATTACGGAATATATCATGGGGGTGATATATCCAGGTCGACCGATAGCAAATGTGTGCTTTAAGACCTATGGCTACATGAGCATGGCCCAAGCTGTGTCCTTCCTCAGTGACTTCAAGCTTGGACATTACATGAAGATCCCTCCAAGATCAATGTTCTTAGTTCAGGTACACTGTATTGCTTTCTTATGACTCAAAATCATGGCTGCTGGAAGTATTTTGGCTGATTCTTGAATGCAAAACCCGCTGTGATTGATGCAGTTCATTGGCACGATCATTGCTGGGACCATCAACATGGCCGTGGCATGGTGGCTTCTCAATTCCATCACCAACATATGCCAGGATGAGCTCCTGCCGCCGGACAGCCCCTGGACGTGCCCAAGCGACAGGGTCTTCTTCGATGCCTCCGTCATATGGGGCTTGGTGGGGCCCAAGCGCATCTTCGGGGCCCAAGGGAACTACCAGGCCATTAACTGGTTCTTCCTCGGCGGCGCAGTGGGCCCTTTCCTAGTCTGGTTGCTGCACAAGGCGTTCCCGGACAAGTCCTGGATCCCGCTGATCAACCTCCCGGTGGTCCTAGGGGCGACCAGTTGCATGCCACCCGCCACGCCGTTGAACTACAATGCATGGGTCCTCGTGGGAACAATATTCAATTTCTTTGTCTTTCGTTACCGGAAGCAGTGGTGGCAGAGATACAACTACGTGCTCTCGGCAGCGATGGACACGGGAGTGGCCTTCATGGCGGTGCTTTTGTACTTCTGTCTAGGAATGGAGAACAAGGGACTGAATTGGTGGGGAACGGGCGGCGAGCACTGCGACTTGGCGAGTTGTCCGACCTTCAAAGGGATATCTGTGGATGGATGTCCGACCAAGTAATGCAAATGCATCAGAAACATGCACAACAATTACAATTATGAAGAGTTTTAAATTAATGGAATCAGATTACAGGAAATATAGATCTTCGTTAGACTTTGCTTTTCTCACACATCACCAAACTTGTGGATTTTTATATGGCTTTAAGACTCATTCGCGCTTGTAAGGAACTTCTTTCTAGTAGCTGTACTGCAGCTGCACATACTAGTCAACTCTTGACCTTCATTGATCAGTCCAAGATCCAGGGCCAGTTCTGAGATTTGTCTATGTATCCAGAACAACAGAATGTCGATACAATACCAAGCTTCTTCACAATACAAATTTTGAAAAACCGTGCAAAGTAGAATGAATTGACAACTCCCTTATCAAGAATGATGGCGAAGCATCAGTTGCTCAATAACATCTCCAACCGTTACATAAGGCCGAGCTATTGATTCTTCATCTTTCAAAGAGATCGCACAATGAAAGAGAGGTCTAATCATACAAAACAAACTCTCCTATTTATTTTGTCATCGTAATTCAAAAAGTAATTTGTCTTAAAAAAGTAGCCAAAATTGTACACTTTATAGGACGGGCTGGAGAAACCCCTAACCTACTTCCGTCGTTTCCCATTCAAAATGCAGCAAGTAATAATTTTGAAAAAATAATACATCATTTGTGATCATACCTTAGATATACATCACTTACTCAATCACTAGGAGGTTGACTTTGACAGGATATGAGAGGGCTTCAATTTACAGACAAGCGATCTCATCGGGTTAAGAAAAGATAACCACAAGGTATTAACGGCCACGAAGTAAGCTTGAAACCCAAACAAATCCAAGCAACACCCTTAAAGTTCTTACATACTATCATCATTGTATTCTTCCACGTAATAAGTGTCTTATTCATGAACAAGTACGCAAGTGTTTAGTTGTTCTCTTACTCAAGCGGATTGGGACCTAAGCTCTGAATTTGCACGAGGACTTTAGTAGTCGATGGAGACATTGGTGGTTCTATCATTTAGGAATAAACACAAGCAGATAGAGGGCATATTTAATAAAAGAATAAATTCAGTCAAACTCAATGGGAACATCACAATAAAAGAAATGGAATTGCCAGCACTATGAATATACTCGATCAGGTGGTGGGAAGGTTCAAGAAGAGAATAATTAAATCAACCCCAAATGCAAAAAACATAAATTTGGATTGCCCCCATACCAGGAATATACACAAACAGGTGGTGGGTAGATGCAATAACTAAATCTATCAACAAGAATTGGACCCGAATCGCTTGAGAATATATACGACATTGATATCAAATCTACCCAGAGGCCCGTAACATAATCAGCTTTGAACAATCAATAACATAGCCCCAATCAAGCTTATTTAAGCGTGCACTGGAATAAGTTGTTCATCCATAGAGAGAATGAGGGAGGACAGAAAAGAGAGACTAACTTTTTGGTAACTCCATTGTAGAACTATGAACCGGGTCTTTTTGGAAACCACCAATCTCCTTTGGAGTAATTATCTGACTTTCTCTAATTAAATTACCAACTATTTGCCTCAAACTTTCTCAAATTCTCTTATCGAAGAACCGAAAAAAAGCTTCTTTGATCTTTCACAAAATTGTATTTATCTTTTCTTTTATCGATAACTTAAATTTACCAACTATTATATCAACTTACCAAAAAATCTTAAACATATTACAATTATGTCAATTAAGCCCTAATTCTTTTTTTCTTGCCGATTCAGTCCTAAACCTTTTGCAATTGTATCATTTCAGTCCATCAGATGAATTTTTGCCTACAGACACTGACCTAGACACCGACCGGCCGATGATCGAATATTTTAATATTTTTTCATAATTTTTATTTTCTTTTTTTCTTTCCCCTCCCCTCCCCTGCCTCACCCCACGTTCAACCGTTACCCTATTCCGGTGACCAGCTAGAGCACGGCTGGAGAGGCCATACCTCGTGCGGCCATCGTGGGGGCGACCTCGCCGTTGTTGGGTGAGGCAACGACGGCGAGGTTGGGCCTCGCCATGGCCAGGCGAGGCTCCACCTTGCAAGCCCAAATCTAGGTCAGCAAACCCAGATCTAGGTCAGAGAGGTCGAGCCTCGCGCGGCCATGGATGGGTGCGACCTTGCCCGACCGTGTCGCGACCCTCTTGAGGTTGTCGTGCTCTCGAGGGCTAATGGGTCGTCCTGTCTGGTCGGACGCGGGCCTCTCCCAAGGCCCATTATCCAAATCGCAACGGAGGTATGCGTGATCGACTTTCAGTGTGGTCTAGTGACATGTGCTAAGTGTGCATGCCATGGAGTCGCCACCAATCATTTTTTTAGGATGTGATTGGACCACCCAATCGAATAGTTGGGAGTTTCTATTCAATTCTGCGAGAACCAGAGAAATGGTTTCGGGGACTTAGTTACACCAACTGTCAGAGTTGACGCCCTTTCGGTACCTAAGTTGACTGAATTTTCTAGCCTGAGATTCATGCGGATGAGTAAGGTATGAACCCTAAATCTAGAAATTCATGCAGATAGAAGTGATTATCCTAGCAATCACAATCAGTAATAAAATGCGCAACTCAAGGAATCTAGATATGCAAATAAATCACATGGCATTCCTAGTAAGGCCCTATTTATCAATCACAGCTCAAGAATGATTTAGTTGTCCTAGCCATTCTACACACGATCTAACCTAAGAAAAGCATTAGGAAGCATCGAAGGAGTTCGAGAGTACTCACATGGGGTTCGCCGTGCCCTGGTTTGGTCTTGGAGGAGCTATCGAGCTCATGCCGACCCGATTATATTTGGGGATCCACTCGGCGTTTTACACCATGAAATCATGTGAAACAAAAACGAAAATATTCAGCAAGGGGAATTTATTGCAGATGGTGGTCGATCTAATTGGACGTCAAGACTAAAAATTATGTAGAAATTTACAAATTAAAATACTCGAATGACATTTTTTTGCCAAATTCAACTCTATGCGTCGTGAAGAAACACATGCAATTGAACTTGAATTTTGACTATTTATGAGTTCAAAATGAAAAGGAAATTAAAATAAAAATATTGACTTTTTTTCTATATTTTTACGACATCGAACGCTATTTTTCTTCATTTTTCATGTATTTTTCTATTTTTGGAAAATATTAAAAAATATGACAAATTATTTTTTTTTATCAAAAATGGTTCCTTTAACTTGGTCAAGGCTACCAAAGATGATTTTTTAATTTCTTTAACTTTTTATAGATTTTTTATGAATTTTTAAAAAATAAACTATGAAAGACTGATCAAAAATCAGGTGTCAACAGCTGCCCCTCTTTGAGAGGAATTTCGTCAGAGGTTTCTCTCAAAGACAAGGTGACACCTGTGTTCCGATCGACTCGACTGGGAAAAGAAAAGAAATCATGACATCCAATTTTCATGCCCATCAATGTGTGCTTTTCCTTAAAAAGAGATGTGCTCATTCAATTCCCTGATATGATGTAAGAAAGTTAAGGAGTAGATAGACTTCCATGCCCCTTACCTGTCGAATGCTTGCGGCATTTTCTGTGTCTGATGGGTTCAAGTAGATTCCTAAGGACTTGTCATCGGAGTGTCCTGGGGATGTTAAGCTCTGACCTGTATGGTAGGTCAAACCATAATGGGATTCCTAACTGATAGGAACCTAAGGAAGACGCGTCCCACATTTGGGAATTTGCCAAGGGTTTTGATCCGTGTGGTGGACTAAACTAGAAATGGCTTGCCTAATGTAAGGCTTATTAGGGAAAACGAATCCTCCTGCGTTCGGGATTCATCAAGGTTTTGATCCGTATGGTGGATCGGACCATTGGGTTGATCCTTCAGGCGGTCTCTACCAGTCCTTTGACCCTTCAGGCGGTTTCTACCATTCATTGACCCTTCATGCGGTTTCTACCATTGGTTGACCCTTCATGCGGTTTCTACCATTGGTTGACCCTTCAGGCGGTTTCTACCATACATTGACCCTTCAGGCGGTTTCTACCATTGTTTTGACCCTTCAGGCGGTTTCTACCATACATTGACCCTTCAGGCGGTTTCTACCATTGTGTTGACCCTTCAGGCGGTTTCTACCATTGATTGACCCTTCAGGCGGTTTCTACCATTGAGTTGACCCTTCAGGCGGTTTCTACCATTTATGAGATTCCAAATTGATATGAATCAAAGGATGACGTACCCGCTCTTCGGGGCTAGTCGGAGACTCGATCATTCTGTGGATCGGTCTTAGAAAAGATTTGCCTACTAAAAGGCTTCACCTAAGGATGACGCACCCAGTCTTTGGGGCGGCCAAAAGTCCTGCAGAAAGCTTAGACCTGAAAAAATTTTCCTCGCCAAGAAGATATTAGTAATCTTTGGGAAGACAATAATTGTCTAACTGACAAAATTCTACGACTTAAGTTTTAGTCATGAAATGTGCATTTTGATTGTTGGAGGTTATCCAAAACATTCCTACCATATACAGATGTGATCATAAATTCCTTGCACGGAAACTCTAGATCAAACAATTTGAAAATTTCAAAAAGAGTTTGCTCAAAACATCCATTGGAGTATTTCTCATCCAAGAAGGCTCCTCACTGCTCTGTGATAATGATCTTTAATAGGAAAAGTGCTCAATTTCCTACCGACCTGTGCCTGGGTTTCAGGATCATTCGCAACGCATACATTTCGACCGATCAGGAGGTCTTTCACGGGACCGTAGTGTTAGGCTTGGATATCGATTTCCAAGGGGGACTCACTTTTGAGTCAAGGCCGTTGAACGAAATTTTTCACTATCTGCTCCGGGTTTACAAGTCAAGAACCCTGTAAAATGAGAAAGAAATAGTCTTGCTCGTACTTCTTTGAGCTAAGTTATACATTAACCCAAGTGTCTTAGTCAGATAAGACTGCTTCAGGGTTGTAACATTGGAAGGATTGGGGACCGAAAAAGGCTTATTTTTTGCCCAGAAATTGTGAAGGGTTTGGCATTGGTGATCATTGCAAATTTGCCACATGTCCTTCGAAGAACATCTCCATTTCTTGAAGTGTACACTCCTCTTTTAGAGCGCACAAGGATGTTTAAAAGCGTCTCTTGTTACATTAAGAGACCGTCTGTTTGTGTTTTTGCAATTTGAGCACGACATCATTTGGAGAGTAGTCATCTTGATCTGACTCCTTTGCAGGGTCTTTTCATCGTATATCTAGACTTTACTGGGGATATTTTGAATAGACATCAGCCTTGCTTTTTACCAGGCACTTTGCTTTTTCTTGATGCTAGGGATTTTTCTTTTCCCCCTTTTTTTAATCCCGTGTTTTTCTTTTCTTTTGGAGCTAGGATTTTCGGCAACATGCTAGATATGCAACTTAAACTTTGGCACGCTTCCATTCCTAGAGTGATGTTGCCTTTGCTTTGGAATATGCAATGATCACCAATAGGTTGATGAAATGAATTTGCTGGCTCAACTTGGTCGTGCAAAGGATAACAGTGTGTAGGATAGAGAAATGAATTATTCTCGTCATCCTATGACACTTGGATTATCATATAAACAACACACAAAGATTTATGTTAGTCCGAGCAAGAAAATTTCAAACCGTTTACTTTCTGATACTGTTGGACTAATCTTCATTTGCCCCAGTGTGGGATGGTTCTTGACAGGGTTGAGAATGAAAATCGCCGTTCAATGGGGTTCTCAATGGGCATCTGTAGTGTTTGGAATGAAGAAATAAATGCCTCTGTCATCCCGATCCATGTAATCGTTGCGAATGACCCTTATATCCATAGGTTAAGGTTTCGCTATCATTTCCAATCTCCTCATCTCTCAAGTGTGTATGGGACGTGTTTGGATTAGGCTCGCTTCTCTTATGAGAAAATACCCTTTTGAACAGTTCAAACGACTCTTGTTGGAAAAATTCATTTCATTTCATCAAGATTTATCCTTCAAAGGGATTTTGTGACGCACCATACATGTGTAATTCATGTTCAGACAATCTCATGTTTTAAAACATGAATGTCAATGAAGTAAGAATTCTATGTCTTTTTAGATGTGAGAATCAAATTAATTCTGAAAGTTTTTAATCTCCAATGAATTGGGAAAAGGGATACTTACCTGCCCATCGAGGCTGGAGATCCTGGAAATATAAAAGGGATATGTCATCGTATATTCTAAAACTTTACAAAAATTGGAACGATACATCTTACCCTTGGTCATATGCTCCAACGAGTGTACAAGGGTTGTGAAAATCTGCACTTCACATAGCAACACAAGATTGTTAGGTGTTCTAAAGTTCTTTCGACTTCTTGGTTTTTGGAGAAAAATGAAACTTACATGTCTGCCCTGATGGCGAGCTCCTGCCAAGGATAAATATTAAGCATTATTTTGGGTTTCCAAATTCAAAACAAATTGGGACGATACTACTTTACTCTTGATTTGAATTCCATTCTGCATGCCAATGTGCAGATTGTAGAAGCCGGCCCTCAAGCTTGTGGCCATGATTTCTTCGTCTGGTTGGGCAACGAATCCACCTCGAGGATTTACGTCGAAGGAGATTCATTCATCTTTTTGGGCGTGTTTCATGCACTGTTATGTTATTTGAATGCATGGCTTCTTGGGTGCCTCGTCTCTGTTCATCACCTGAGAGGAAAATGAGAGAACATTATCCCCGCATCTGATTGAAAATCATTTAGGAACGATACGTTCTTTTTACCAAATGGGTGGCTCCGCGGCCAAATGCGTTTTACATTGAAAGGATGGATTCCATTACGCTCTGCGGATGATAACTATGGCTTCAGGGACTTGCCCCACGGATTAAACGATGAATTTGATGTCTTCGGCTTCGACATGCTTTCCGGATGTAGGAATGGTTTGCCCCCATTTTCAGTGGAGATGGGTTTTGTCGAGTGGGCAAGATCAAAAACTCATCCTAGATTTGGCTTTAGTCGAAGGTTGAAATCCCGACCTTGGATAAGCGAATCATGATTCATCTCCTTCTGCTTCGGATTTGTCATTTGCATGCTTCACATTTTACAATACCAACTTCGCCGCTTGATGAAAATGAATCGATGATTTTCGAATTGCCCCAAGTTCTATAGTCATCTGCGTCGAATCTCTTTGAACTTCATCGGGTGATAGACCAACTGATAAAATGATTTTTCAATCCCGAGATCGAACTCCTGACGTTTCGTACCACTTCAATTTCACTGACTACCAGGACACAGCACTATTGGCGTCCCTAACTGGTTCGTTTTTTGTTATAAAATTCTTGAAGCAGTTAGCGACCCCCATCGAGAATGAAACAAGCTCAATTTAGAGTTCATAACGACTAAGGCTGCGTATTGATGGTGGCTGGGGAAACTGTTTCTGTTCCAAAAGTGTTCCGGGAACACTTTTGGAGCAGAAACGCGTATGGTTCAAAAATGTTCCAAAAGTGTTCCGCGGAACACTTTTGTGCCAGGGAACACTTTTGAAGGAACAAAAAAAACTTACTTCTGGGATTTTGGAACACTTTTTGGAACACTTTTGAAACCACCATCCATCGTCACCGACTCGACTACCACTCGCCGCCTCACTAAAAGCCGGCCGCCGCCGTTGCCGTCCGCCCCCGCCGCCGCCCGCCGTCGCCGCCCCCGCCGGTCGCCGGCAGGCCACCCATCGCCGACCGCCAGCTGGCCGGCCACCCGCCGCCGGTCGCCCGCCGGTCGCTGGCCGGCCACCCGCCGCCGGCCACCCGCCGCCGGTCGCCGACTGCCCGCCGGCCCCCCCCACCGGCCGGCCACCTGCCATCGGTCGCCGGCCGCCCGCCGCCGGTCGCCCGCTGCCCGCCGCCAGTCGCCGGCCGCCGTCGCCTGTAGCCGGCCGCCCGCCACCGGTCGCCTGTCACCGGTCGCCGATTGCTCGCCACCGATTGCTAGTCGCCCGCCGCCGCCGCCGCCGCCGCCACCGTCGGCAGCCCGCCGCCGCCACCGCCGGCCGCCCGCCGCCGCCGCCCATCCCCCGCCACAGGCCGTCACCCGCCTCCGGTCGCAGGCCGCCGTCGATCGCCGGTCGGCGACTGAAAAAAGCATTTTTTTTTTAATTACCAAACGCGTTTTTTTCCCAAAAATCATAATTTTGAACAAAAACACAAAAAAATGTTTCTGTTCAAAAAATGCTCCCTGGAACAGAAACGCTACCATACGCAGCCTAAAGGTCCCTTAGAACGATACAGAGCTAACCGTCTTTGAGCTCGCTCGGGCTTTTGCTCGCATTTTCCTATGTGAAGCCTTTAAATGTTTTTCTTCGTGGCGTTCAATTGATTCGCCTCGACTCTAATCTAACAAGGGATTGTCGCACTCAAGCATGATGATGCTCGCAGGTAGTACTGATCGCTGCCCCAGATTAACTCTAGGCATTAAGGAAGATTATCTTGCATGGAAGACTTTATGACAGAAAGATTAATGATACATCCAGTCACATGTGCCTAGTTCCCTTGAGGATTCTCGGTGATCAGCCAGTTACACCATGAATCAGACATATAATCGTCATTTTGGATCATAACTTCATAAGTCCATCAGTTTTAAACTGATCGATCCAGATATGGAGCTCCTCATCAAGGAAATCTTTTGATTCTTCGAGCAACTGATATTCGGGTTGACCATCATCGCTTGGCGTTGAAGGATTCCTGTTTCTGTTGTGAGCGATCTGATTCTTCGAGCTAGAACCTTCGTCGTTGCTCGAGATTATAAGAGGATGATTGATCGGTTCACTATCAAAAGCACCTTCCATTTGGGAATGGAAGAAACAAAAATCCTCAGAGCATCCGCCCGCTTGATCTTCCGAAATCATATGCCCAAGCCGGGCAGATCTTTGAACACTAGGCGCAATATGTTGATCAGGGATAGGAAGAGCACTAGCGAAAAGTTGCTGCTCAAACCAAGGAGTTCGTACCTGCTGCACTTGTGGCATATACTCTTGAGGGGTGCTGAGATGATTCGGGGGAATATTCTGATTAGCGCCCAAGTAGTCGATGGTGCTGCTACCAGCTTGGTCGGTGCCTAGATTCGGCAGGGTATTTCTTACTTCAGGGGCATTGTAGTTATAGCCATGCCTAGTGTTTAGGCACAAGTTGAGTTCTTTCAGGTTCAGTGCTGTGTGGCGCTGTCTTAGCGCCCTTCTGTAGCTCTTGAGGTGACTCGCGACTCCATCTTTAGTGAGTCCTTGTATGTTCATGATCTCAAGTATGCGCGTTGGATATGCTGAGTTGATCCCTAGTTGCTGAACCGCACTAAGGAACTTGAGATGAAGCTCGGGGGACCAATTGACCCTCGTCTTCTTGCGACCCGGAACAGTGTTGACAACTTGGCTATTGCTCTCTGGCCTATTTCCAGTAGGATTTGATCGAGCCGGAAATTGTTGTGGAGGGAATTCATCAGCTTTGGATTGGTCGGTCGTGATAGTAAGCTCATCGTTAAGGAAACTCCAATCATGGTGACGCATATCACATCCTTTAGAAGGCATCGGTATTGACTTCGTAGAATTGATTTGTTCATGCATATCTCCAACAAAATCCGATTGTATCGAAGATGGTTCGAGGGAGTGGGGTGGTGAATGAGCATTTTCAATCCTCATATAAGGCTTATCAAGGAACATTTCGCCGAGAGTGATAGGGCCACCGTAATTAAGGCAAGCGATAGTGCTGGGAGCTTTCTTATACCTCATGTTCTCCGCTCGAAGCTTTTCGTTTTCCTCCTTTAGAATCGCAAGTTCTTGACGTCTGTGTTGAGCCCTCAATTTGGCTCGCTTATTTTGAAACCAAAACTTGACCCTCAAAGGTTTCATCCCTAGCTTCTGGCCCAATTCATTTCTTTGTTTCATGTTCGGGAGAGGGCATTCACTAAAGAAAGCTTCAAGCTCTTGGATTTCATTCTGAGTGTGGCACTGGCGACGTTTCCTTTTCCGGGATTGACCATCGCTGTTGTTGTTGTCGTCGCTGCTGAGATCCTGAACTTCGTTGCCGAAAGGGTTGGGTTCTGTGGTTCTGGTACCAGACGCCATCCTAGAATCTTCGAGATCTCTCAGTAGTTCATTTTCTGAGATTTTTGGATCAGTCGCCTCTAGCAACTGATGGTAACCCTCAAACATGTTGGATCGAAAAATGTTCGATCAATTTTTGCTCACTCAGGGTTCTCTACTCTCTCATGTATGCTCACTCTCTCTAAATTTTCTTTTGAGTGGTTCTGTATGCCCATGAAACGTTCTTTAAACATGGATGAAGATCATTAGGCAAGCGTTGCTCCCAAGATTTCGTATTTCCCGCTTTGTCGTCTTCTTTCTTCTTTTCAACGTGGAGGGACACCAAATCGATTTCCTTTTCTCGATATCCATGTCTGTCTCCCACTTATTTTCAAAAAGGTGGAACTACGCTCGCCTCCCGCTCAGTTTTTTAATATGATGGGACCGCCAAATCCTTTCGCAACTTTTTTCGATAGTTGCGCTTAACGCCCGTTCAATTTTAATATGGTGACACCGACATATCTTTTTACAACTTTTTTAGGTTTATCAAGCCTGAAATCGCGGACTGGGACAGATCTGATGGTTCACCGAAAGAGCCACCATTGCTTTACCCAATTAACTTGGCTCCACGAGCATTATTGCTATGCCTTTCTTCATTCTCGAGTTGCTATAAAAGGAGGAGTTAATGCAGAGAAGATTAACACTCTTACATAATTGCCTTTTCGTATTTTAATCACTCTACCACACTCATCTTCTTCTCCCTCACTCCAACGAAAATGACCTCCTCTCCTATTCGCGCTTTCTCGGCCGAAATTTTGGCCCAGTGGGAAAAACTCTATAACCTCCTCGGTCGAGGCTATGCTCATATAGCCGATCACCCAGAAACTGAAGATGAAATCCGTATTTTGCTCGTGGAAATAGACACCACCTCCATCGAGGGCACTAATTTAGAGAGGGAATATAGAATCTTCCCAACCCTCTTTATAAACTTTTTAGAGACTTACCGTGTCGCTCATCGAAAAGCTACCGTGGCTCACGTTTTGCGAGCTCGCTATGAGGATCGGTCCAACTGCTTGGTGTTGGCCAACCTTGTGGCCGATAGTCACAGAAAGGCTGTTGAGTTCGCCAACAAGCGAGTCTCGATGTTGCTTCGCGAGAGGGGAAATTTGGTGGAGCGCTTGGCCTTATCCCTGACCACCTATGAGCACGACCGTCGTAATGTCGTGTTGAAGTTTCAATGTGAGTGGCAGGAAGAAAGGCTTGACAGCATTACCACGGATATAGCCCATGGGAGAGGACTAGTTCGGGACCTGGAAATAGCCGCCGAAGATCACGGGACCAAGGTTGCCGATCTTAAAGGGGAATGTAAACGCCTTCTTCTTAAGCTTGCAGATCTCGAGTCTCGAGGTGGTGAGTATAAGCAAAGCATCAATAATATGGAGGGCCAACTAGGTTCCTTTGTGATGCTAATTAGGGCTCATTGCGGTTTTATATTTTCACCCCGATGATTTGTATGATCTGCTTTTAAGGTCCCTCGATTGAGCGAAATGAATGAAAGCTCTAATGTGTGTGTCTCAACTTCTGTATGGCTGACTTTCTCGAACACCTGACCACTCTCAACCTAGGCAAGCTGCGCTTTGACATTGATGATTCGAGCGTGTACATCTTGATTTTTTAATCTTGCTTATGATCGGATAAAGGAACCTCCCACCGCGATTATCCACAAAAAGACTTCTCTTCTCTACTTGTTTTTAACCTGTTTCAAATGAAAAGGCAGAATCAGAAGAAAGAATTTGAAAAATAAAGCATAAATCCTTTCAATTTTATGCTTACTTGTGATTAATATGGATAAGAGCTTTTACAAGGGTTTTAGCCTTGTGCAAAAGCTTTTATCAATATTCCTCAAAGGAAAGCATATCATTGAAAGGAATGTAATTCACGATAATCGCCTTTGATCAATTCCAAGAAAATCAATGGAATGTTCAAAAGTACACAATTACGATGTGTTTTAAATTCAATTGAAGATACGGTATCCAAATTAAAGCTGTTTGCTAAGAACGAGAGTAATTTGGATATCTATCTTTTCATTAAATTTGAAAAACACGAATACTCTTGATCAATTATTGTGGATTACCAATGATGCAAAACATGCATGAACCAATTCAAGTTTATAGTTCCTTCTGGCGAAATTGGGATTGTATTGCCCTATACGGCCAAAAGGTTGTATAAGACTTCCAATTTCAATTTCATCCAAAGGAATTATAAAATTGATTTTGGAGTATTCGAGTGATTAGAAGAAATGCCACTATCACATTCCAATGACAAGTCAATAGAAATACAACAAATTTCAATCTGAATGTATATAAACACAAATAGATCCCTAATACAATCAATCTAAGGGATCAGATAGAGAGGATCTCAGCAAAATAAATCCTATACAAGAAGGCTAGAAATGAAAAATAAAACAAAGGAATGTGATCTTAATACTTAGAGATGCCCCAGTTTCGATCTTTGAGACGTGACTTCAGGATCACCTATTCCAAATCGTCATCTTCATTAGATGATACCTCAATGATGTCCATAGTAGGCTCTTCTTGTCCACTTGGCGCTTGTAATGGGATGACACCATCTTCATCTTCCATCAAGAACATTGGGAGGAAAACACACATATCTATCCTCAAAATGGCATTTAATCCAATCACCGAAATTATGCAATGAATATAATGATTAAGAGCTATAACAAGTTCGAGGGATAGAAAAGTCTTACCAACCAAACTTAAGAGAAAATCAAGCTTCTCTGTATTTTTTGCAGTGTTAGGTATACTAACCTTCCATAGACAAACGCATGAGACAAGTGAGGGAAAACTCCTAAAAATCAAAAGATAGGGGTTGGTACCTAAAGCCAAGGTTCTCACCTCGAATTTTGGGAAGAGCCAATTCCATTGCACAACTATCGTTGCATTGGGACTCAATCCATAGTTCGAAGTGAGCGGAATTGAAAAGTGGATTACCCCATGTTTTTCCTCACGGAGATTCCATTTTCAATTCCTTCTATTGTGTTCCTAAAGAGGGCGCCTGGGGTTTTAGGCGCAATTGTGTGTATTCATTGTGTCGTGCTAAAGCAATAGACATGCATTTTATTTAACAATCACCGCTTCAATATAAACATCCACACAATCATACATCCAAAACTCCTGCCTGCATAAAACAAAGTTAACAAGTACTTCACCCCTTATTTCTCCCGTCTACAAAAACATCTAACACATTCGTTAACATATACACCTCACTTTCGAGAGCATCTGCATAAAATTAGGTTAGAAGAATCAATCAACTTTTTAATCGGCTCAAGTCCACTAAATGGTTAAGAACCAGTCCCCAGCGGAGTCGCCAGTCTGTCGCGACCCTCTTGAGGTTGTCGGGCTCTCGAGGGCTAATGGGTCGTCCTGTCTGGTCGGACGCGGGCCTCTCCCAAGGCCCATTATCCAAATCGCAACGGAGGTATGCGTGATCGACTTTCAGTGTGGTCTAGTGACATGTGCTAAGTGTGCATGCCATGGAGTCGCCACCAATCATTTTTTTAGGATGTGATTGGACCACCCAATCGAATAGTTGGGAGTTTCTATTTAATTCTGCGAGAACCAGAGAAATGGTTTCGGGGACTTAGTTACACCAACTGTCAGAGTTGACGCCCTTTCGGTACCTAAGTTGACTGAATTTTCTAGCCTGAGATTCATGCGGATGAGTAAGGTATGAACCCTAAATCTAGAAATTCATGCAGATAGAAGTGATTATCCTAGCAATCACAATCAGTAATAAAATGCGCAACTCAAGGAATCTAGATATGCAAATAAATCACATGGCATTCCTAGTAAGGCCCTATTTATCAATCACAGCTCAAGAATGATTTAGTTGTCCTAGCCATTCTACACACGATCTAACCTAAGAAAAGCATTAGGAAGCATCGAAGGAGTTCGAGAGTACTCACATGGGGTTCGCCGTGCCCTGGTTTGGTCTTGGAGGAGCTATCGAGCTCATGCCGACCCGATTATATTTGGAGATCCACTCGGCGTTTTACACCATGAAATCATGTGAAACAAAAACGAAAATATTCAGCAAGGGGAATTTATTGTAGATGGTGGTCGATCTAATTGGACGTCAAGACTAAAAAATATGTAGAAATTTACAAATTAAAATACTCGAATGACATTTTTTTGCCAAATTCAACTCTATGCGTCGTGAAGAAACACATGCAATTGAACTTGAATTTTGACTATTTATGAGTTCAAAATGAAAAGGAAATTAAAATTAAAATATTGACTATTTTTCTATATTTTTACGACATCGAACGCTATTTTTCTTCATTTTTCATGTATTTTTCTATTTTTGGAAAATATTAAAAAATATGACAAATTATTTTTTTTTTATCAAAAATGGTTCCTTTAGCTTGGTCAAGGCTACCAAAGATGATTTTTTAATTTTTTTTAACTTTTTATAGATTTTTTATGAATTTTTAAAAAATAAACTATGAAAGACTGATCAAAAATCAGGTGTCAACAAGGATTCCTCAGTTGATCTATGGCATATGAGACTTGGTCATCTTAGCGAGAAGGGACTTGAAACTCTTGCTAGGAAGAATCTTCTATCATTAAAGGAGAAAAATCTGACGGAGTGTACTCATTGCCTCACGGGTAAGCAACATCGATTCTCATTTCATAGTTCGTCTCCACACACAAAATCTGATGTACTTGATTTAGTTCACACTGATGTTTGTTGCATGGATGCTAGAACACTTGGTGGTGCATTGTATTTTGTCACATTTATTGATGACTGCTCTAGAAAAGTGTGGGCTTTTGCTTTGAAATCAAAAGATCAGGTGCTTGCAACCTTCAAACAATTTCATATCAGTGTTGAAAGGGAAACATGGAAAAAGCTGAAATGTGTTCGGGCTGATAATGGTGGTGAATATAGAGGACCGTTTGAACATTACTGCAGGGACTATGGTATCAAGCTTGAGAAGACTGTTCCGAAAACACCACAGCATAATGGAGTAGCAGAGAGAATGAACCGGACGATTAATGATCGGATTCGGTGTATGCTGTCTCATGCGAAATTACCTAAGCCATTCTGGGGGGAAGCGATGAGAACGGCAGTTGACTTGATAAATCTATCTCCATCAGTTCCTCTTAAGGGAGATGTTCCACAAAGAGTATGGAGTGGGAAAGATGTCTCCTACAGTTATCTGAGGGTGTTTGGATGCCGGGCATTTGTGCATGTTCCAAGAGATGAAAGGTCCAAGCTTGACAACAGGTCTAAACAGTGTATCTTCTTGGGTTATGGACATGAAGAGTTTGGTTACAGATTATGGGATCCAGCTACAAAGAAAGTCATTAGAAGCCGAGATGTGATATTCTTTGAGCATCAGACCATTGAAGACATAGACAAGTCAGAGAAGCCAAAGAATGCAGCTCAACACAGTGTCAGTTTCAACCCAAATCCTCCTACCGTATTGGGTGAAAATCACGGGGGAGAAGTGCAGGGAAATCATGAAGTAGATGAATCGTCACAGAATGTTAGTTCTTCAGCTGAGACAGGTGAAACAGTTGAGACAAACAATCAGTTGAGCAAGAGCAAACAGTTGAACAAGAAGAAGCAGTCCAACCTCAAGTTAGAAGATCAGATAGAGAGCGTAGACCTTCACAAAGATATCAGCCACATGAGTATGTGCTACTTACTGATGCAGGAGAGCCTGAAACTTATGAAGAAGCTATGTCATGCGATCAAAAGAATAAGTGGCACGAAGCTATGCAAGATGAGTTCAAATCTTTACATGACAACCATACATTTGAGTTGGTGAAGTTGCCTAAGGGCAAGAGGACACTCACAAATAAGTGGGTGTATAAGTTAAAGACAGACGAAAGCAGTTTGAAGCCACGATACAAGGCTAGGCTTGTTGTGAAAGGTTTTCGTCAGAAGAAGGGAATCGACTTTGAAGAGATTTTTTCACCGGTAGTGAAAATGTCTTCTATTAGAGTTGTTCTTGGTTTGGCCGCCAGTTTGAATTTAGAAATCGAACAACTTGATGTAAAGACAGCTTTTCTTCATGGAGACCTAGAAGAAGAGATATACATGGAGCAACCAGAGGGTTTTAAGGTTAAAGGCAAGGAGCATATTGTATGTAGATTGAGAAAAAGTCTATATGGTCTCAAGCAAGCGCCAAGACAGTGGTACTTGAAGTTTGATTCATTCATGGAAGCTCATGGATATGGTAAGACCATTTCAGACTCTTGTGTCTTTATGAAAAGATTCTCAGATGATGATTTTATTATCCTCCTGCTTTATGTGGATGATATGTTGATAGTTGGGCATGATGCTAACAAAATCAAAAGCTTGAAAAGTGAGTTGAGTAAGGCTTTTGCGATGAAGGATCTAGGGTCAGCTAAACAAATACTTGGCATGAGAATCACTCGTGATAGGAAGAATAGAAAACTATGGCTATCTCAGGAGAAGTATATTGAAAAGGTGCTTGAAAGATTCAACATGAGCACATGTAAACCGGTAAGTACTCCACTTGCTGGTCACTTTAAATTGAGTAGTAATGAATGTCCTACGAGTGAGAAAGAGAAGGAAGAGATGATGAAAGTTCCTTATGCATCTGCCGTGGGTAGTTTGATGTATGCCATGGTTTGCACAAGACCAGATATTGCTCATGCAGTTGGTGTTGTGAGTAGATTTCTCTCAAATCCAGGTAAAGAGCATTGGAATGGTGTGAAATGGATTTTGAGGTATCTTAGAGGCACTTCCAGATTTTGCCTATGTTATGGAAATGGAAAGCCTGAATTGAGCGGCTACTCAGATTCTGATTATGCCGGAGATGGTGATTCCCGAAAGTCTACTTCGGGTTATATGATGACTTTTGCAGGGGGAGCAGTTTCATGGCAGTCGAGACTACAAAAATGCATTGCTTTGTCTACGACTGAAGCGGAGTATATAGCTATCACCGAAGGAAGCAAGGAACTCTTGTGGATGCAGAAATTCTTACAAGAGTTGGGTTTGAAGCAAGAAAAGTTCGTTCTATTTTGCAATAGCATGAGTGCTATTAATCTTAGCAAGAATCCAGTTTTGCATTCAAGATCGAAGCATATCGATGTGAAGTATCATTGGGTTCGAGAGAAGTTAGAAGAAAAGTCTTTTCTTCTTGAGAAGGTCCGTACTGACGACAACGGATCCGACATGATGACCAAAGCCTTACCCATGGTGAAACTTGACTCTTGTAGAAGCAAAGCAGGTATGATGAAACTCCCCACATGAGGCGTAGGGGGAGATTTGTTGGCTGGTACGCCACTTGTGGGGGACAACCAGCATTTTTTTTTATTTTATTTGTTTGCAAAAGAAGA
The DNA here is from genome assembly GCA_021437785.1 of Rhodomyrtus psidioides. Taxonomy (NCBI): domain Eukaryota; kingdom Viridiplantae; phylum Streptophyta; class Magnoliopsida; order Myrtales; family Myrtaceae; genus Rhodomyrtus; species Rhodomyrtus psidioides. The sequence goes on along the minus strand of JAILYB010000003.1, from coordinate 9,687,793 downwards.
AAGAGAAACAAAAGAAAAAGAAAGAATAAAGAAAGAAAAAGGAAGAGACAAAATGATGGCTGCCCATCATTCCTTTGCTTTTGTGTGTTTTGTGTGTTGCTTCGTGTGTGAAAAGAGAGAGAGAAGGCAACCGAAAAGAAGAGAGAGAAGAGAGCAGCGGCAGAGATAACAGTAGAGAGAGAAGAGAGAGCCGAGAGTGAGTAAAAACAGGGGAAGCTCTCGGTGAACGCAGGGAAGGAGAGAAAGGGCGACGACCTCCGGTGTGATTTCGGCGGCCAAACATTACCGGAATCGTCTCAAATTTCAGTATGTTGTTCGTGAGACTGAGATCTACAAATTGATAGGTTTCGTTTGTTGAGATTTGTCTCCGGTTCTCCTATTGTGGTTAGGGTTTTCTAGCCCCATTTTGAGGAATTGCTCTTGGAATATTGTTGTTGAGCTCTAGTGTGTGACTAGAACGAAATACTTGGTGTATTCTGCTATTCTTGGTGATTAGTGGAAATTTTTGGGTCGTCCGTGGTTTTTCCCGATTCGGGTTTTCCACGTAAATCTTGGTGTTATATTTCTTTATCGTTCCGGTATTATATTCGTTGCTGCGAGGTTGATATTTTGCTGGATATAATTGTTGGTTGTTGCTGGATTATATTGGAGTAGTGTCGGGGGTTATTATTTGATCCTGGATTGGCTATATTTGTGCCGAGGTGCTGCCCGTTTTTCCCCAACAGGATTCTAGTCTTGAGCATTATCTTTAGTACTCATGCCTTATCTTGATTGACACATGGTGGATGTTCGATTGGCCTTGCTTGTTCATCGATTGGCTGGATTGAATGTTAGGTTATCTCGTTCGAATTTTTTTCGAATATTTTCAGATAACATATAAGATTTTAAACCAATCAAGAATCTTAAGCACAAATCCTAAGTTTAGGAAGTTATCTAAAATCTTTCCAAACTTTAAAGATAACGTTTTGATAAATCTGAAGATTGAAGATGAGATTTCACCCGAATTAAGATATCTTTTAAAATTCTGAAAGATTATCCAAGATTTCCTAAAAAAAATCTCAAAGAGGTGATCTTTCTTATTTTTTAAAAGATATGATCCTTGGTGGATAGGAGATTAGCTCCTTTAAAATTTCAACCACCCTAGGTGGTTCTCGAATTTTTTTTATTTGCACATATTTAAACAAGCATGCTCATAATATATGCTCCCTTCGGAAAAATTAAATCATATGCTTTACCCATGATCTTATGGGTGTTGACACCTGATTTTTGATCAGTCTTTCATAGTTTGTTTTTAAAAAATTCATAAAAAAATCTATAAAAAGTTAAAAAAATTAAAAAATCATCTTTGGTAGCCTTGACCAAGCTAAAGGAACCATTTTTGATAAAAAAAAATAATTTTTCATATTTTTAAATATTTTTTAATATTTTCCAAAAATAGAAAAATACATGAAAAATGAAGAAAAATAGCGTTCGATGTCGTAAAAATATAGAAAAATAGTCAATATTTTTATTTTATTTTCTTTTACATTTTGAACTTATAAATAGTCAAAATTCAAGTTCAATTGCATGTGTTTCTTCACGACGCATAGAGTTGAATTTGGCAAAAAAATGTCATTCGAGTATTTTAATTTGTAAATTTCTACATCTTTTTTAGTCTTGACGTCCAATTAGATCGACCACCATCTACAATAAATGCCCCTTGCTGAATATTTTCGTTTTTGTTTCACATGATTTCATGGTGTAAAACGCCGAGTGGATCCCCAAATATAATCGGGTCGGCATGAGTTCGATAGCTCGTCCAAGACCAAACCAGGGCACGGCGAACCCCATGTGAGTACTCTCGAACTCCTTCGATGCTTCCTAATGCTTTTCTTAGGTTAGATAGTGTGTAGAATGGCTAGGACAGCTAAATCATTCTTGAGCTGTGATTGATAAATAGGACCTTACTAGGAATGCCATGTGATTTATTTGCATATCTAGATTCCTTGAGTTGGGCATTTTATTACTGATTGTGATTGCTAGGATAATCACTCTTATCTACATGAATTTCTAGATTTAGGGTTCATACCTTACTCATTCGCATGAATCTCAGGCTAGAAAATTCAGTCAACTTAGGTACCGAAAGGGCGTCAACTCTGACAGTTGGTGTAACTAAGTCCCCGAAACCATTTCTCTGGTTCTCGCAGAATTGAATAGAAACTCCCAACTATTCGATTGGGTGGTCCAATCATACCCTAAAAAAATGATTGGTGGCGACTCCATGGCATGCACACTTAGCACATGTCACTAGACCACACTGAAAGTCGATCACGCATACCTCCGTTGTGATTTGGGTAATGGGCCTTGGGAGAGGCCCGCGTCCGACCAGACAGGACGGCCCATTAGCCCTCGAGAGCCCGACAACCTCAAGAGGGTCGCGACAGACTGGCGACTCCGCTGGGGACTGGTTCTTAACCATTTAGTGGACTTGAGCCGATTAAAAAGTTGATTGATTCTTCTAACCTAATTTTATGCAGATGCTCTCGAAAGTGAGGTGTATATGCTAACGAATGTGTTAGATGTTTTTGTAGACGGGAGAAATAAGGGGTGAAGTGCTTGTTAACTTTGTTTTATGCAGGCAGGAGTTTTGGATGTATGATTGTGTGGATGTTTATATTGAAGAGGTGATTGTTAAATAAAATGCATGTCTTTTGCTTTAGCACGACACAATGAATACACACAATTGCGCCTAAAACCCCAGGCGCCCTCTTTAGGAACACAATAGAAGGAATTGAAAATGGAATCTCCGTGAGGAAAAACATGGGGTAATCCACTTTTCAATTCCGCTCACTTCGAACTATGGATTGAGTCCCAATGCAACGATAGTTGTGCAATGGAATCGGCTCTTCCCAGAATTCGAGGTGAGAACCTTGGCTTTAGGTACCAAGCCCTATCTTTTGATTTTTAGGAGTTTTCCCTCACTTGTCTCATGCGTTTGTCTATGGAAGGTTAGTATACCTAACACTGCTAAAAATACAGAGAAGCTTGATTTTCTCTTAAGTTTGGTTGGTAAGACTTTTTTATCCCTCGAACTTGTTACAGCTCTTAATCATTATATTCATTGCATAATTCCGGTGATTGGATTAAATGCCATTTTGAGGATAGATAGGTGTGTTTTCCTCCCAATGTTCTTGATGGAAGATGAAGATGGTGTCATCCCATTACGAGCGCCAAGTGGACAAGAAGAGCCTGCTATGGACATCATTGATGTATCATCTAATGAAGATGACGATTTGGAATAGGTGATCCTGAAGTCACGTCTCAAAGATCGAAACTGGGGCATCTCTAAGTATTAAGATCACATTCCTTTGTTTTAATTTTCATTTCTAGCCTTCTTGTATAGGATTTATTTTGCTGAGATCCTCTCTATCTGATCCCTTAGATTGATTGTATTAGGGATCTATTTGTGTTTATATACATTTAGGTTGAAATTTGTTGTATTTCTATTGACTTGTCATTGGAATGTGATAGTGGCATTTCTTCTAATCACTCGAATACTCCAAAATCAATTTTATAATTCCTTTGGATGAAATTGAAATTGGAAGTCTTATACAACCTTTTGGCCGTATAGGGCAATACAATCCCAATTTCGCCAGAAGGAACTATAAACTTGAATTGGTTCATGCATATTTTGCATCATTGGTAATCCACAATAATTGATCAAGAGTATTCGTGTTTTTCAAATTTAATGAAAAGATAGATATCCAAATTACTCTCGTTCTTAGCAAACGGCTTTAATTTGGATACCGTATTTTCAATTGAATTTAAAACACATCGTAATTGTGTACTTTTGAACATTCCATTGATTTTCTTGGAATTGATCAAAGGCGATTATCGTGAATTACATTCCTTTCAATGATATGCTTTCCTTTGAGGAATATTGATAAAAGCTTTTGCACAAGGTCAAAACCCTTGTAAAAGCTCTTATCCCTATTAATCACAAGTAAACATAAAATTGAAAGGATTTATGCTTTATTTTTCAAATTCTTTCTTCTGATTCTGCCTTTTCATTTGAAACATGTTAAAAACAAGTAGAGAAGAGAAGTCTTTTGTGGATAATCGTGGTGGGAGGTTCCTTTATCCGATCATAAGCAAGATTAAAAAAACAAGATGTACACGCTCGAATCATCAATGTCAAAGCGCAGCTTGCCTAGGTTGAGAGTGGTCAGGTGTTCGAGAAAGTCAGCCATACAGAAGTTGAGACACACACATTAGAGCTTTCATTCATTTCGCTCAATCGAGGGACCTTAAAAGCAGATCATACAAATCATCGGGGTGGAAACATAAAACCGCAATGAGCCCTAATTAGCATCACAAAGGAACCAAGTTGGCCCTCCATATTATTGATGCTTTGCTTATACTCACCACCTCGAGACTCGAGATCTGCAAGCTTAAGAAGAAGGCGTTTACATTCCCCTTTAAGCTCGGCAACCTTGGTCCCGTGATCTTCGGCGGCTATTTCCAGGTCCCGAACTAGTCCTCTCCCATGGGCTATATCCGCGGTAATGCTGTCAAGCCTTTCTTCCTGCCACTCACATTGAAACTTCAACACGACATTACGACGGTCGTGCTCATAGGTGGTCAGGGATAAGGCCAAGCGCTCCACCAAATTTCCCCTCTCGCGAAGCAACATCGAGACTCGCTTGTTGGCGAACTCAACAGCCTTTCTGTGACTATCGGCCACAAGGTTGGCCAACACCAAGCAGTTGGACCGATCCTCATAGCGAGCTCGCAAAACGTGAGCCACGGTAGCTTTTCGATGAGCGACACGGTAAGTCTCTAAAAAGTTTATAAAGAGGGTTGGGAAGATTCTATATTCCCTCTCTAAATTAGTGCCCTCGATGGAGGTGGTTTCTATTTCCACGAGCAAAATGCGGATTTCATCTTCAGTTTCTGGGTGATCGGCTATATGAGCATAGCCTCGACCGAGGAGGTTATAGAGTTTTTCCCACTGGGCCAAATTTTCGGCCGAGAAAGCGCGAATAGGAGAGGAGGTCATTTTCGTTGGAGTGAGGGAGAAGAAGATGAGTGTGGTAGAGTGATTAAAATAAGAAAAGGCAATTATGTAAGAGTGTTAATCTTCTCTGCATTAACTCCTCCTTTTATAGCAACTCGAGAATGAAGAAAGGCATAGCAATAATGCTCGTGGAGCCAAGTTAATTGGGTAAAGCAGTGGTGGCTCTTTCGGTGAACCATCAGATCTGTCCCAGTCCGCGATTTCAGGCTTGATAAACCTAAAAAAGTTGTAAAAAGATATGTCGGTGTCACCGTATTAAAATTGAGCGGGAGTTAAGCGCAACTATCGAAAAAAGTTGCGAAAGGATTTGGCGGTCCCATCATATTAAAAAACTGAGCAGGAGGCGAGCGTAGTTCCACCTTTTTGAAAATAAGTGGGAGACAGACATGGATATCGAGAAAAGGAAATCGATTTGGTGTCCCTCCACGTTGAAAAGAAGAAAGAAGACGACAAAGCGGGAAATACGAAATCTTGGGAGCAACGTTTGCCTGATGATCTTCATCCATGTTTAAAGAACGTTTCATGGGCATACAGAACCACTCAAAAGAAAATTTATAGAGAGTGAGCATACATGAGAGAGTAGAGAACCCTGAGTGAGCAAAAATTGATCGAACATTTCTCGATCCAACATGTTTGAGGGTTACCATCAGTTGCTAGAGGCGACTGATCCAAAAATCTCAGAAAATGAACTACTGAGAGATCTCGAAGATTCCAGGATGGCGTCTGGTACCAAAACCACAGAACCCAACCCTTTCGGCAACGAAGTTCAGGAGCTCAGCAACGACGACAGCAGCAGCAGCGATGGTCAATCTCGAAAAAGGAAACGTCGCCAGTGCCACACTCAGAATGAAATCCAAGAGCTTGAAGCTTTCTTTAGTGAATGCCCTCTCCCGAACATGAAACAAAGAAATGAATTGGGCCAGAAGCTAGGGATGAAACCTTTGAGGGTCAAGTTTTGGTTTCAAAATAAGCGAGCCAAATTGAGGGCTCAACACAGACGTCAAGAACTTGCGATTCTAAAGGAGGAAAACGAAAAGCTTCGAGCGGAGAACATGAGGTATAAGAAAGCTCCCAGCACTATCGCTTGCCTTAATTGCGGTGGCCCTATCACTCTCGGCGAAATGTTCCTTGATAAGCCTTATATGAGGATTGAAAATGCTCATTCACCACCCCACTCCCTCGAACCATCTTCGATACAATCGGATTTTGTTGGAGATATGCATGAACAAATCAATTCTACGAAGTCAATATCGATGCCTTCTAAAGGATGTGATATGCGTCACCATGATTGGAGTTTCCTTAACGATGAGCTTACTATCACGACCGACCAATCCAAAGCTGATGAATTCCCTCCACAACAATTTCTGGCTCGATCAAATTCTACTGGAAATAGGCCAGAGAGCAATAGCCAAGTTGTCAACACTGTTCCGGGTCGCAAGAAGACGAGGGTCAATTGGTCCCCCGAGCTTCATCTCAAGTTCCTTAGTGCGGTTCAGCAACTAGGGATCAACTCAGCATATCCAACGCGCATACTTGAGATCATGAACATACCAGGACTCACTAAAGATGGAGTCGCGAGTCACCTCAAGAGCTACAGAAGGGCGCTAAGACAGCGCCACACAGCACTGAACCTGAAAGAACTCAACTTGTGCCTAAACACTAGGCATGGCTATAACTACAATGCCCCTGAAGTAAGAAATACCCTGCCGAATCTAGGCACCGACCAAGCTGGTAGCAGCACCATCGACTACTTGGGCGCTAATCAGAATATTCCCCCGAATCATCTCAGCACCCCTCAAGAGTATATGCCACAAGTGCAGCAGGTACGAACTCCTTGGTTTGAGCAGCAACTTTTCGCTAGTGCTCTTCCTATCCCCGATCAACATATTGCGCCTAGTGTTCAAAGATCTGCCCGGCTTGGGCATATGATTTCGGAAGATCAAGCGGGCGGATGCTTTGAGGATTTTTGTTTCTCCCATTCCCAAATGGAAGGTGCTTTTGATAGTGAACCGATCAATCATCCTCTTATAATCTCGAGCAACGACGAAGGTTCTAGCTCGAAGAATCAGATCGCTCACAATAGAAACAGGAATCCTTCAACGCCAAGCGATGATGGTCAACCCGAATATCAGTTGCTCGAAGAATCAAAAGATTTCCTTGATGAGGAGCTCCATATCTGGATCGATCAGTTTAAAACTGATGGACTTATGAAGTTATGATCCAAAATGACGATTATATGTCTGATTCATGGTGTAGCTGGCTGATCACCGAGAATCCTCAAGGGAACTAGGCACATGTGAATGGATGTATCATTAATCTTTCTGTCATAAAGTCTTCCATGCAAGATAATCTTCCTTAATGCCTAGAGTTAATCTGGGGCAGCGATCAGTACTACCTGCGAGCATCATCATGCTTGAGTACAACAATCCCTTGTTAGATTAGAGTCGAGGCGAATCAATTGAACGCCACGAAGAAAAACATTTAAAGGCTTCACATAGGAAAATGCGAGCAAAAGCCCGAGCGAGCTCAAAGACGGTTAGCTCTGTATCATTCTAAGGGACCTTTAGTCGTTATGAACTCTAAATTGAGCTTGTTTCATTCTCGATGGGGGTCGCTAACTGCTTCAAGAATTTTATAACAAAAAACGAACCAGTTAGGGACGCCAATAGTGCTTTGTCCTGGTAGTCAGTGAACTGGAAGTGGTACGAAACGTCAGGAGTTCGATCTCAGGATTGAAAAATCATTTTATCAGTTTGTCTATCACCCGATGAAGTTCAAAGAGATTCGACGCAGATGACTATAGAACTTGGGGCAATTCGAAAATCATCGATTCATTTTCATCAAGCGGCGAAGTTGGTATTGTAAAATGTGAAGCACGCAAATGACAAATCCGAAGCAGAAGGAGATGAATCATGATTCGCTTATCCAAGGTTGGGATTTCAACCTTCGACTAAAGCCAAATCTAGGATGAGTTTTTGATCTTGCCCACTCGACAAAACCCATCTCCACTGAAAATGGGGGCAAACCATTCCTACATCTGGAAAGCATGTCGAAGCCGAAGACATCAAATTCATCGTTTGATCCGTGGGGCAAGTCCCCAAAGCGATAGTTATCATCCGCAGAGCGTAATGGAATCCATCCTTTCAATGTAAAACACATTTGGCCGCGGAGCCACCCATTTGGTAAAAAGAACGTATCGTTCCTAAATGATTTTCAATCAGATGCGGGGATAATGTTCTCTCATTTTCCTCTCAGGTGATGAACAGAGATGAGGCACCCAAGAAGCCATGCATTCAAATAACAAAACAGTGCATGAAACACGCCCAAAAAGATGAATGAATCTCCTCCGACGTAAATCCTCGAGGTGGATTCGTTGCCCAACCAGACGAAGAAATCATGGCCACAAGCTTGAGGGCCGGCTTCTACAATCCGCACATTGGCATGCAGAAGGAATTCAAATCAAGAGTAAAGTAGTATCGTCCCAATTTGTTTTGAATTTGGAAACCCAAAATAATGCTTAATATTTATCCTTGGCAGGAGCTCGCCATCAAGGCAGACTTGTAAGTTTCATTTTTCTCCAAAAACCAAGAAGTCGAAAGAACTTTAGAACACCCAACAATCTTGTGTTACTATGTGAAGTGCAGATTTTCACAACCCTTGTACACTCGTTGGAGCATATGACCAAGGGTAAGAAGTATCGTTCCAATTTTTGTAAAGTTTTAGAATATACAATGACATATCCCTTTTATATCTCCAGGATCTCCAGCCTCGATGGGCAGGTAAGTATCCCTTTTCCCAATTCATTGGAGATTAAAAACTTTCAGAATTAATTCGATTCTCACATCTAAAAAGACATAGAATTCTTACTTCATTGACATTCATGTTTTAAAACATGAGATTTTCTGAACATGAATTACACATGTATGGTGCATCATAAAATCCCTTTGAAGGATAAATCTTGATGAAATGAAATGAATTTTTCCAATAAGAGTCGTTTGAACTGTTCAAAAGGGTATTTTCTCATAAGAGAAGCGAGCCTAATCCAAACACGTCTCATACACACTTGAGAGATGAGGAGATTGGAAATGATAGCGAAACCTTAACCTATGGATATAAGGGTCATTCGCAACGATTACATGGATCGAGATGACAGAGGCATTTATTTCTTCATTCCAAACACTACAGATGCCCATTGAGAACCCCATTGAACGGCGATTTTCATTCTCAACCCTGTCAAGAACCACCCCACATTGGGGCAAATGAAGGTTAGTCCAACAGTATCATAAAGTAAACGGTTAGAAATTTTCTTGCTCGGACTAACATAAATCTTTGTGTGTTGTTTATATGATAATCCAAGTGTCATAGGATGACGAGAATGATTCATTTCTCTATCCTACACACTGTTATCCTTTGCACAACCAAGTTGAGCCAGCAAATTCATTTCATCAACCTATTGGTGATCATTGCATATTCCAAAGCAAAGGCAACATCACTCTAGGAATGGAAGCGTGCCAAAGTTTAAGTTGCATATCTAGCATGATTGCCGAAAATCCTAGCTCCAAAAGAAAAGAAAAACACGGGATTAAAAAAAGGGGGAAAAGAAAAATCCCTAGACATCAAGAAAAAGCAAAGTGCCTGGTAAAAAGCAAGGCTGATGTCTATTCAAAATATCCCCAGTAAAGTCTAGAGAGACGATGAAAAGACCCTGCAAAGGAGTTAGATCAAGATGACTACTCTCCAAATGTTGTCGTGCTCAAATTGCAAACACACAAACAGACGGTCTCTTAATGTAACAAGAGACGCTTTTAAACATCCTTGTGCGCTCTAAAAGAGGAGTGTACACTTCAAGAAATGGAGATGTTCTTCGAAGGACATGTGGCAAATTTGCAATGATCACCAATGTCAAACCCTTCACAATTTCTAGGCAAAAAATAAGCCTTTTTCGGTCCCCAATCCTTCCAATGTTACAACCCTGAAGTAGTCTTATCTGACTAAGACACTTGGGTTAATGTATAACTTAGCTCGAAGAAGTACGAGCAAGACTATTTCTTTCTCATTTTGCAGGGTTCTTGACTTGTAAACCCGGAGCAGATAGTGAAAAATTTCGTTCAACGGCCTTGACTCAAAAGTGAGTCCCCCTTGGAAACCGATATCCAAGCCTAACACTACGGTCCCGTGAAAGACCTCCTGATCGGTCGAAATGTATGCGTTGCGAATGATCCTGAAACCTAGGCACAGGTCGGTAGGAAATTGAGCACTTTCCCTATTAAAGATCATTATCACAGAGCAGTGAGGAGCCTTCTTGGGTGAGAAATACTCCAATGGATGTTTTGAGCAAACTCTTTTTGAAATTTTCAAATTGTTTGATCTAGAGTTTCCGTGCAAGGAATTTATGATCACATCTGTATATGGCAGGAATGTTTTGGATAACCTCCAACAATCAAAATGCACATTTCATGACTAAAACTTAAGTCGTAGAATTTTGTCAGTTAGACAATTATTGTCTTCCCAAAGATTACTAATATCTTCTTGGCGAGGAAAATTTTTTCAGGTCTAAGCTTTCTACAGGACTTTTGGCCACCCCAAAGACTGGGTGCGTCATCCTTAGGTGAAGCCTTTTAGTAGGCAAATCTTTTCTAAGACCGATCCACAGAATGATCGAGTCTCCGACTAGCCCCGAAGAGCGGGTACGTCATCCTTTGATTCATATCAATTTGGAATCTCATAAATGGTAGAAACCGCCTGAAGGGTCAACTCAATGGTAGAAACCGCCTGAAGGGTCAATCAATGGTAGAAACCGCCTGAAGGGTCAACACAATGGTAGAAACCGCCTGAAGGGTCAATGTATGGTAGAAACCGCCTGAAGGGTCAAAACAATGGTAGAAACCGCCTGAAGGGTCAATGTATGGTAGAAACCGCCTGAAGGGTCAACCAATGGTAGAAACCGCCTGAAGGGTCAACTCAATGGTAGAAACCGCATGAAGGGTCAATGAATGGTAGAAACCGCCTGAAGGGTCAAAGGACTGGTAGAGACCGCCTGAAGGATCAACCCAATGGTCCGATCCACCATACGGATCAAAACCTTGATGAATCCCGAACGCGGGAGGAGTCGTTTTCCCTAATAAGCCTTACATTAGGCAAGCCATTTCTAGTTTAGTCCACCACACGGATCAAAACCCTTGGCAAATTCCCAAATGTGGGATGCGTCTTCCTTAGGTTCCTATCAGTTAGGAATCCCATTATGGTTTGACCTACCATACAGGTCAGAGCTTAACATCCCCAGGACACTCCGATGACAAGTCCTTAGGAATCTACTTGAACCCATCAGACACAGCAAATGCCGCAAGCATTCGGCAGGTAAGGGGCAGGGAAGTCTATCTACTCCTTAACTTTCTTACATCATATCAGGGAATTGAATGAGCACATCTCTTTTTAAGGAAAAGCACACATTGATGGGCATGAAAATTGGATGTCATGATTTCTTTTCTTTTCCCAGTCGAGTTGCTCGGAACACAGGTGTCACCTTGTCTTTGAGAGAAACCTCTGACGAAATTCCTCTCAAAGAGGGGCAGCTGTTGACACCTGATTTTTGATCAGTCTTTCATAGTTTATTTTTAAAAAATTCATAAAAAATCTATAAAATGTTAAAAAAATTAAAAAATCATCTTTGGTAGCCTTGACCAAGCTAAAGGAACCATTTTTGATAAAAAAAAATAATTTTTCATATTTTTAAATATTTTTTAATATTTTCCAAAAATAGAAAAATACATGAAAAATGAAGAAAAATAGCGTTCGATGTCGTAAAAATATAGAAAAATAGTCAATATTTTTATTTTAATTTCTTTTACATTTTGAACTTATAAATAGTCAAAATTCAAGTTCAATTGCATGTGTTTCTTCACGACGCATAGAGTTGAATTTGGCAAAAAAATGTCATTCGAGTATTTTAATTTGTAAATTTCTACATCTTTTTTAGTCTTGACGTCCAATTAGATCGACCACCATCTACAATAAATGCCCCTTGCTGAATATTTTCGTTTTTGTTTCACATGATTTCATGGTGTAAAACGCCGAGTGGATCACCAAATATAATCGGGTCGGCATGAGTTCGATAGCTCGTCCAAGACCAAACCAGGGCACGGCGAACCCCATGTGAGTACTCTCGAACTCCTTCGATGCTTCCTAATGCTTTTCTTAGGTTAGATAGTGTGTAGAATGGCTAGGACAGCTAAATCATTCTTGAGCTGTGATTGATAAATAGGACCTTACTAGGAATGCCATGTGATTTATTTGCATATCTAGATTCCTTGAGTTGGGCATTTTATTACTGATTGTGATTGCTAGGATAATCACTCTTATCTACATGAATTTCTAGATTTAGGGTTCATACCTTACTCATCCGCATGAATCTCAGGCTAGAAAATTCAGTCAACTTAGGTACCGAAAGGGCGTCAACTCTGACAGTTGGTGTAACTAAGTCCCCGAAACCATTTCTCTGGTTCTCGCAGAATTGAATAGAAACTCCCAACTATTCGATTGGGTGGTCCAATCATACCCTAAAAAAATGATTGGTGGCGACTCCATGGCATGCACACTTAGCACATGTCACTAGACCACACTGAAAGTCGATCACGCATACCTCCGTTGCGATTTGGGTAATGGGCCTTGGGAGAGGCCCGCGTCCGACCAGACAGGACGGCCCATTAGCCCTCGAGAGCCCGACAACCTCAAGAGGGTCGCGACAATGGGGTGGGATGATGATTTAGTATAAGACCTCGTATTTTTTTTCCTCTGGCAAGAGGGACTTTGTCATCTTATACACGTACTCGCATACTGACTCGAATTTTCGAGGATGTACACTACAAAAAAACAGCGATTTAGCCACGAGATCATTTTCGTCGCTAATTTGTGACTAAAATAGCGACGACATGGAAGCTCGTTGCTATTCACGACGAAAATAGTGACAAAAAAATTCCTCGCAAATTTTGTGACGATTTTTGTGACGAAAAAATATTTGTAGCTAATTCGTGACGAAATTAGCGACGAACAAGAAATTCGTAGCTAATTAGCTACGAAATTAGCGACAAACAAGACATTTGTAGCTAAATTAGAGACGAAAAATTAATTTCGTCGCTAAATTGAGATGAACTTAGCGACGAAGAACAATCCGTCGCTAATTTAGTGACGGATATACAATTTCGTCGCTAAATGACCAGAAATTTAAAAAAAAAGAAATAATTTAGCGACGAGAATCATTATTCGTCGCTAAATTGGCCACAAACAATGTTATTCGTGACTATTTTTTTTTATTTTAATTTTTATTTGGTTTTTGGTCTATTTAGCGACGACTAAGACCATTTGTTTAGCGACGACAATTAGTGTTTGTCGCTAAATTTTATTTATGATTTGTTTTTTGTTTTTTGCTCAACTTAGCGACGAACAGTGTTGTTCGCTAATTTAGTGTTTCTTTTGTATTTGTTTTTTTGGCAAATTTAGCGACGAACAATGTTGTTCGTCGATAATTTGAGGAAAAATAAAATAAAAAGAATTGATTAGAGACGAAATTGTCGTTTCGTCGCAAAAATAATTTTTTTAAAAATATAATTAGCGACGAAAGACTTTGTTCGTCGCTAAATATTATTTTTTATTTAAATTAATTTAGTGACGAAATGTCAATTTTGTCGCTAATTAGTTCTTTTAAAAAAAAAATTCTTTTATCAATTGCTACAAGCTTCGTGAATCTTATGTAATTTTTCTATGGCGACGAAAACAATTGTTCGTCGCTAATTGCTATCCTTAATTTATATTTTTTTCAAGGTTTATTAGGACCCTTTTTTATATTTATTACATATATAAAGTTGTGAACAAACAAAAAATGGAGATCAATTCTTTTGATAAAATATAACTTAGAAAAAAAATCGTCTTTGATGAGATACTAAATAGAGTAGAGTAAGGATCTATTCGAAAATGATTTACTTTGCATATATAATATTTGATCACCAAAAATATATATTGTAATTGTGTGATCCACGAAAATGAAATCGATCGGTTCTTTCTTCTAATTTTGAAAGATAGATAAGATACTATAAGCGAATAAGAAATGATCTAAATCAATTAATAAAGATTTCAAAAACATTAGAAGGATCAGTTTTTTAGCAAGGTACGGAATGTATCATAAAATATTCAAATGTGATTCTATAAGATCTAGTTTCGTTCAATATTAGTAATGAGGGTTCAATATATCACACGTTAATCAACCAAAGAAATGTTCAATAATAACTAAAAGAAAGATCGATTATTTGGAATCTTTGCTCTCTTCAAACGGTGAATGATATAAATAAGAAACGCTTATGATACGTCGTTTAGCTTAGCTTATTTATGTTATTTCTTCGATTATATTATTTTATATTAATCTACATTAATTCTTTTTAAAAGAAAAGGAAAATAGAGAGAATATTTTTTTGAAATTTAAAAATGAATATATTATTAATTAAGTAAAGATTACATTAATAAGCATAAATGAAGAGCGATCAATTTATTTATTTTTATTATCCTTGTTCTTGAATTAGAAAGAATTCATTTTGTTCCTAGATAGCTTCTTTGAAAAGGGTTTCTGCTTCTTCAGTGAATACTTTAAAGAAGATATAATTTCTTGGAATTGAGGTTTATTTCTGTTATTCTTATTCTTGAATTAGAAAGCATTCATTCTGTTTCATTATTTATGTGTAATCATTATTACACATCATACCATATCTTTTGCCTTGTTGGTTGTCGCGTGGATGAAGTATTTCGGTGATCGCAGGTTCCATTCCCATCGTGTTTCATTTTATTCATTTTGTTTTCGTTGCTAATTTAACGAATTCTTTTGAATTATATAGGATATATATTTTCTTGCTAATTTTAAGAAGCTTCACATTTTTATTAAATATGTATTGAAATTTATGCACTCGGTCTGATTCATCACCCAAAAGTAGAGAAAAAAAAATGAGATTTGGTTCGCGACGCGGAGAGTTGGCCGGGGGCAACGCCCCCGAAAAATTTATGGGGGTTCGAACAGATTTATGGGGGTTCGGGGGCAACGCCCCCGATTTTTTTTTTTTTTTTGCTCTATTTATGCTGCGGCTAGGGTTTATTTTGATGTATCTAATTAATTTAGCGAATTATTCAATTTTATTTTTAGTGACGAACATCTCTTTTCGTCGCTAAATTAGCGACGACATTCGAAGGTCGTCGCTAATTTTCAATTTCGAGCGGCCCGGGAAAAAAAGCGCCTTTTTTTTGCAGCGAAATTGAAAATTAGCGACGAGATTCGAAGGTCGTCGCTGGTTTAGCGACGACCTTCGAATCTCGTCGCTAAACCAGCGACGGTTCTCGTCGCTAAACCAGCGACGGTTTAGCGACGACCTTCGAAGGTCGTCGCTAATTTTCAGTTTCGCAGAGTCAAAAAATGGCGCTTTTTTTCCCGGGCCGCTCGTCTATAAATTAGCTTCCCCGGCCGCTCTCGTCACTCCTTCTCTCGTCATTCCACTTGCCACTCCCTCCCTTTTCTCTCCCTTCGCCTCGATACCAAACTCCGTCGCCCACCTTCAACAAAATCATCGAGGAGCGAGCTCGGACGGAAGAAGCTCACTCCGGTGATCGACTCGACATCCCCGGCCGTGAGCAGCTCAGAGGGAAGGAAGCTCACTCCGGCGATCGACCCGAACCCCTCCCTCTTCGGTCGACGGCGGAGCCGATGATTTCACCGCCCTAGAATGCCGTCCTACGTCTTCGTTGTCGGCTTTTGGCTTAACTTTCATGTGTCTATGTATAGCCATCGTTGGAAAATGCTTCTGCTTTCATTTTCCTCGCAATCTTCGTTGCCATCTTCTTCTTGGACAATTTCCCAGAACGTCCTCCGACCCAAAAAAAAAATTACAAATTAGCGAGAAATGCTTTGTTCGTCGCCAATTTTGGCGACGAACGAAGGGGTTCGTCGCCTCGTTCGTCGCCAAAATTTGGCGACGACATTCGAATTTTTCGTCGCTAAATTTAGCGACGCCGAATTAGCTACGAATTTTTTCTCGGCGCTAATTCGTCGCCAAATCAATTTAGCTACGAATTTTATCGAAATTCTCGTCGCTAATGTCGTGGCTAATTGCGTGTTTTTTTGTAGTGGTAGCGTTAAAAATTCTACTCTAATCCGAATATTCGGAAATGAGTGAATTAGCGGAAATTCAAAATTAAAGGTATATTATGGGCATTCTTGTTTAATTTTGTTCAAATCTTTTTTCTAAGAAATTCGAAAATAATAAAAAAATAATAAAACACAAAACACAAAAAAAAAACATTTTAAGTCACATAAATCAATTGAAAAAGGGCATGGTCATGAAATTGGTATCGAAAGTGCGTTAATTTTTAATTAATGTAATCAAGTCCACATACTCATTAACTCTGGTTTGTAGAGATAAAATAGTTCTCCCACTATTTTATATAGGTTTCTAATCAACCTTCCATAAAATGATTAGTGGCGGCTCCTAAATTAAAAATCATTTCAGTGAAACCTAAGTTGCGATTTGGTAGGGCTTGGGAGAGTCCAAATTAGGTTAGTTAATTTAATTGACATAATAATCCATTAACCTAATTTTTTAGGTCGCAACAGCTTGGCGACTCCGCTGGGAAATCAAAATACTTGAATTTTTTCGAAAAACTGGGCTAAGTGAGAACATTACAATTTTTGAAATTTTCATTGTATTTCAAGAGGACTTAAGCTGTTGATTTTCATTGTCATGCCCCGAACCCGACGAGCTCGTGCTTTCCCGCCAGGCCATTCAATTTATGATCGACTCCCAGGAACTTACGGCCTACAACCTAACAACAACCATACAATAGAACGCACCAATGGAAGCGAGGCTACAACTCCTCCTCTTTGATACAAAAGATGACTTAGGGCATTTCAACATTAACGGCGAATTACTCTCAAGATAAAGCGTGGATTCAAGTTACACTTCTAATTCTGAAACATTAAGAAAATCCTCTAGTCTTGCAGCAAAAGAGGAGATAGACTTCTCAAGCGGTCAAGCTCTTATCACACCTCTTTATCTTCATCTTCCTTTAGGGATCTCCATCCAAGTTTCGGGTCTGAAAGAAAAATGGATCCCACGACGGGGTGAGACTCACGTCTCAGCGAGCTATCCTAACCCTAAACTAGGCCATCTGTCCCACCGAACCAAAACAATCATAGCAACATACAAGTAGTTGATAAAACAAGACATGGCATTTCTCAAAGCATCGAGTCATGCTAAAACGAGAATTTCAATCAAAGACAAACAGGGCATCAAGTGATTAAGCTTTCGTACTAGCTCAGAATAAATCTCATCATCACTTGAATTAAAAGGTATTTCAACTTCACTTCATACTCCATAGAAGGATATACTTTCAACCACAACCCCGCGATCACATCGCCTCAAGGTGTGTCTCATTCCTCAACCTCGCGATTAGATCGCCTCATGGTGTGTTTCATATCTCAACCCTGCGATTAGATCACCTCAAGGTATATCTCGCTTCTCAACCCCGCGATAATATCGCCTCAGGGTATGACCGTCCTTAAGCCCTCATCTCATCAAGTTACTTGCCACCAACCATGTGTTTCCATAGCTCAACAGCCCATTTCCTCATGTAATTCCAGCCAAGAATCATCACAGTAAATATTTAATCGCAGTCCCACAACGAGAAATTTTTTTAGGCAATAGAACACAAATCAATTACTTGCCAAAGAAACGTTCTTTGCCACAAAAATGACTATTCAGGAGTCGGATATCACACTACTATATATGCAAGCAAAGCACTCCTTCAAGCACATTTTCAATGCAACCATGAGGACAACAATTTTTATAAGAAACACGCACACACATGGCTTAGTCCTCATCAATTCCACTTGGCTTTCAATCAATCATGCATACTAATTTAACCAATTCATCGATTCTTCAACGAAATCGTCCAGTCGCATCCAAACGTCCTAATAAAGGTTTAGGGGTCACTCACCTTCGTTCCGACTAGCAAGTTCCCACCAAAAATCCTTCGTCAAGCTCGGCTTCAACTCAAAACACCGCTGTCCAAAAATAGGGTAACAAACAACTCAGCGACAACCCAACATTTCAATCAATTTATCTTCCCTAACTCCAATTTTGTCAATCGTGGACATCATTAACATCTAGAGGGACACTCTAGTATGTCCTAACAACACATTTAGAGCATGGAGACACCACGAACAGCCCCCAACAGAATCGAATTACTCAAAATCAAAACAGGGTAAAACCGGTTCTGTCCCTTTTTGCAGAAACAGCCCATGAATTCCCTTTTAAGCTCCAATTTATTATCAATCCCTCTTGCTAAAACCTTAATCAACATGTTATATAGCCCCACGATGAATTTTGAAGCTAAATAACACTCCTAAGACCTCCGAATAGCTCACTTCATCTCGGTTCGTTCGGCGGTCAGAATCTGCCCTTAAAAACCACATTAATTATACTATCGAAACTTAATCGAAATGTAACCAAATCAACGGTCCCAACTCAATGAACTTAGTACTACATATCATGTAACTTCCCTAAAAATTTCGGAGCCAAATGAAGTCTCTAAGAGGCTGAATCTTGGCCCTCTCTCAATTAGCTCAGAATAAATCCATTTATCTACCAAAAATCACCATAAATTAACCAGACCTCCAAAAATCACGAAACCAATGGGAACTTGTTAAGGACAGGTTAAACTAACCCGTGGTGGTCTGCATGAGGTGGAACGGTTCCTGGACGGGCCTTTCATGGAGGACAATGGCGGCGGAAAAAGCTGGTCGGTATAGGGTCAGTAGCTTTTTTAATTGGATGATGATTGGCTTTTTTTTTTAATAGGATTCTAGTCTTGAGCATTATCTTTAGTACGCATGCCTTATCTTGATTGACACATGGTGGATGTTCGATTGGCCTTGCTTGTTCATCGTTTGGCTGGATTGAATGTTAGGTTATCTCGTTCGAATTTTTTTTCGAATATTTTCGGATAACATATAAGATTTTAAACCAATCAAGAATCTTAAGCACAAATTCTAAGTTTAGGAAGTTATCTAAAATCTTTCCAAACTTTAAAGATAACTTTCTGATAAATCTGAAGATTGAAGATGAGATTTCACCCGAATTAAGATATCTTTTAAAATTCTGAAAGATTATTCAAGATTTCCTAAAAAAAAAAATCTCAAAGAGGTGATCTTTCTTATTTTTTAAAAGACATGATCCTTGTTGGATAGGAGATTAGCTCCTTTAAAATTTCAACCACCCTAGGTGGTTCTCGAATTTTTTTTTATTTGCACATCTTTAAACAAGCATGCTCATAATATATGCTCTCTTCGTGCCTAGACCCTTCGGAAAAATTAAATCATTTGCTTTACCCATGATCTTATGGGGTGGGATGATGATTTAGTATAAGACCTCATATTCTTTTCCTCTAGCAAGAGGGATGTTGTCGTCTTATACACGTACTCGCATACTGACTCGAATCTTCAAGGATGTAGCGTTAAAAATTCTACTCTAATCCGAATCTTCGGAAATGAGTGAATTAGCGGAAATTCGAAATTAAAGGTATATTATGAGCATTCTTGTTTAATTTTTTTCAAATGTTTTTTCTAAGAAATTCGAAAATAAAAAAAATAATAAAATAGAAAACACAAAAAAAGAAAACATTTCAAGTCACATAAATCAATCGAAAAAGGGCATGGCCATGAAATTGGTACCGAAAGGCGTTAATTTTTAATTAATGTAATCAAGTCCCCGAACTCATTAACTTTGGTTTGTAGAGATAAAATAGTTATCCAACTATTTTATATAGGTTTCTAATCAACTTACCATAAATGATTAGTGGCGGCTCCTAAATTAAAAATCATTTCAATGAAACCTAAGTTGTAATTTGGTAGGGCTTGGGAGAGTCCGAATTAGGTTAGTTAATTTAATTGACATAATAATCCATTAACCTAATTTTTTAGGTCGCGACAGCTTGGCGACTCCGTTGGGGAATCAAAATACTTGATTTTTTTATAAATGGGCTAAGTGAGAACATTACAATTTTCGAAATTTTCATTGTATTTCAAGAGGACTTAAGCCATTGATTTTCATGATTTATGCCTTGATTAATTGATTGTGATTTGTCTTGGATGTGATGATCGAAAACATGATGCTAGAGATGTAGAATGTTTGCCTTTTTTTATTGTCTAGTTCACGATGTTCATCTTCCTCAGTGATCGAGGAAGAAGAAGAAGACGACTTGCCATTTTCATCTCGGAGTAATTTGCTGGTCAAGTACATCGCTGCCATGTCTCCATCATCCTCGAGAAGATGCTCGATCTCGTCCCTTACCTAGAGATTTTTAAAAAAAATGTCCTGGTGAAATGTTTTTGCCAATTAGTTGGGTTACGGAATTTGGTATCATAATAATTATATTCGTCTAATAGCTTAAGCTTTTAGATTAATTGATGATGACTCCTTTTGCATTTGTATCACAGCACTTTCTAGGCAGCCTCTATATGTCTCGGTAACCATAATGTTGTATATTATACTTCACACTAAGGTCAAATCCCAATCTACGATAGATGGGAAGTGGTTATAACATTTAATATTAAATAATTGCTTTATTTACGGCTGAAATGTTTATATCAGTTAGTTGTGATCTCACAAAATCTAAAGAGCTAATTCAGTTACTCGCACTACATAGTCTCAGATGAACTAATACAAAAATGCAGTTTAAAAAATTAATATGGAGAACTTACAAGGGTCTCTACATGACCTAATTTGGAGATGCCAAAGGGGATATACTCTTAATTAATATGGGCAAATGCTTATATGTGTTACGTGACGATTCCAGTCTCTAACAAAAAATTGTCTCATGATTTATCCACTTCCATTTATGTTTCTTTCCAGAATTACTAGGTAAATGAAATTTGGTAACTCACTCGATTAGCCGGAAAATAAAATAAAACATTAAATCTTGGTAAGTAACTTGAACAAGAGTTGGTAATCTAAATTAAGATGATAATTTAATCTGACAAACCTTGGTATGTCACTTTGCTTTAGGTTGATAATTTCGTAAAATACTTAGTCAATCCAAATGGCTAATAATAGTACAAATATGTAATTTACATATCATTAAAAAGTTATTTTTACATAAAAGTGCTCATAGGTTACCAACAAGTAAATTTTTAAAAAAAAAAAAAGAGAGAGGAAGAAGTCGCAAGTCATTTCCTCTACCAATATTTTTTTGACACTTACCAATACTAATTGAAGTTTTACCAGCATTGAGGAAAATTCTATAGAGTTCTGCAGTGTGCAAGACTCAAACCTTTTGAACTCGTCCAGTCAACCCGACCAAGCGAGCTTTAATCTGCCGGACCTGCTCAAGATAACGTGTACTAATCTTCGAGATTAGCTTGTCCACAGCAGGATTAGCCTCTTGCTCTAATGTTTTTGCCTATATTTCCCAGCAAACAATTTGAGGAGCGGTAAGTACAAATATGCAGTTCCTCCAATGCAGATAAAAAAGACCAGAGCCCTTTACCTCATCGTCTAAACTAGAGCATGCAGCTTCAAGGCATGCCTCTAAGGCCACAAACTCAAAAGGAAGAGTCTCCGATCTGTCGTGCTGTTGCTTAACCTCTCGAGGTTGCGATACGTTCTCTTGGGTGGCTTCGAAAACTTGATGCGAAGCTTCCTCGCCAGTGGTTCTGTCAACCTATTATGAGAGAATGACAACTAAAGAAAAATCGACAGCAAAATGAAATCTCATATCTAGCTTTTAAGTGCTAGCGACTACCGTCCGTAACTAAGAAAAGTAAATTTTCATGGGCGGTATATGTTATCTGATACACAGTCTAAGGCCCAAATAGTTGGTGAGAGAGCGAATTTTCAATTTTTTTTAAAAATAAAAATAAAAATGATAGTTCTCAGGAGATCTTACGAAATGCACGATGGCTTCCTAGATCGTAGCTGCACTACTACAACAATGTTGTTGAGGTTATCTCACATCGATTGTGAAATGGGCTAATGGACGATGTATAAGCATGCGAGAAAGTCTCATCATTTGAGCTAGTTTTTGGGATGGGGGAGGCTAAAGATCACCCAATACCGACATCAGTGCCTAGGTGTCGCGACCCGTCCGGAAGCGGACGCACGCGGCTAATGGATTACCGATCGCGGGCCCTTGGATCGGCGCGGGCCCTCCCAGGCCCATACCAAATCGCGGCGGGAGTATTTTTCAGAAGGATTCGACGATAAGAGTCGATCGCTTTCGACCTTCAGTGTGGTCGTGGTGGCATGTGCAACTTGTGCATGCATTCGGAGTCGCCACCGGTCTTTCTTGGAGGGTAGACCGGAAACCTTATTGACCGATTGGGAGAGATCGATCAATTCTGCGGAACCAGAGATTTTGGGTTCGGGGACTTGGTTACGCTGTTGTCATTACCAACGCCCTTTCGGTACCTAACGCGAGTGATTTTCCTAGCTAAGAATTCATGCAGACGCAATTTTACGTAAGGTAGGTTTGATTCAGGGTTTCATGCAGATTGGAAGACTATTCCTATCAATCACAATCAATTTTAATGAAAGCGCAATCAAGTGCATAAATAAATCACATCAATGCACATCAATTCAAATCAACGGCTTCCTAATATAGCCATAAGGGCTTTGGGGAGGCGTGATTTAGGACCAGGGGTAAAATGGGAAGATTTGGCGGCGATTTAGCCCGAAGGGCAAAATCGTCAATTTTTGGAAGGTTTGGATACCGAATTACCCAAAATATTCCATGGCCAGTAGTTTGTGGCCATTACCCAATTTTGAGAATTTTTTGGAATTTCTAGATTTTTCTTCAATTTTTTGGAGGACAATTCGCCCAAAGGGCGAAATCGTCATTTTAGAGGGATCGGGGTTCAAAACACCCGGGATGAGACTTGGCCAGTTGATTGTGGCCATTTCCTATTTGTTTGGATTTTCCTGGATATTTTTAGAATTTTTTTGGAAGACGGTTTGCCGGAAGGGCAAAACCGTCATTTTTGGAAAGATCGGAGGTCAAAAGACCCGAAACAGGTCATGGCCAGTTGAAAGTGGTCATTTCCTATTTTCTGAAATTTTTTGTTTTTTTTTAGAATTTTTCTGAATTTTCCGAATTTTTTTGAATTTTTTATGATTTTTTATTTTTTATAGATTTTTGAATTTTTTATTATTTTTTATTTATTTCTTTAATTATCCGAAAATGGTGATCCGGATTGGGCTTCTAAACCCAACCCTTCGAAATTCACAAGAAGCCCAAACAAAATCTAAAAGAAAGGCCCACTTTTTTTTTAATGACTTAAAGAAAAAAGCCCACTTCGAATTAAGACTAAATCTGACCTAACCTTTTAAATGAACAGTGGCCCACTCGAAAGGCCCATCTCTCCTCCTGTTGCCTTCTCCTAATTTTCGGACCAAACAAAGCCCAACTCACACTCTCCTCAAATAAAACAACATAAAGCCACAACCAAAGCAAGGGCTCACGCCCAACTTAGTCGCTCATTCAGTTTTCTTCATTTTTTTTTTCTTCATTTTTTTTTTATTTTCGGGCCCATCCTTAGAGAATAGGCCCAGACTAAAACTTAAGACCACAAATTGGTCCAGACAAGTCTCTACGTCCACCCTGTGCACGCCAACCCAATTAAACCTCATCATTTTTATTATTATTTTACTAAAATCCCCAACGTCTTCTTCATTAGGTTGCCAACCTAGCTTCCCCACCATTTTATATTATTATTTTACTAATATCCCCAACGTCTTCTTCATTAGGTTGCCAACCTAGCTTCCCCACCATTTTTATTATTATTTTATTAATATCTCCAATGTCTTCTTCATTAGGTGTTCAGGATGCGAAGCAATTGCAGAATCCAACCTATGAAAGAACGAACGAGGAAGCATCTTACCATGGGTCTATGCATGTACCTCCATCGGACCGCTAACGCCGAGCCACCAACAACGCTGGACCTACTCTGATCACAGCTGTGAGTCGTAACAACGAAGTCAATCCCGGATCTGCAGATTTCGTTGCTCCGCCATAAGGACGCCGTGAACCGTCGTCTTTTGGCCGTAGTCTTAACTAAACCACATTGTTTTCAGCTTGGCTCTTTATGCCTCCTGGTGTCCAGCTCGTTCATCGCACCGCTAACGTGCGCATTGCCGCCGGAACAAGCTTGTGTCGTCATCACACCAAGTTCGAACTCGTGCGCCACGTTCCCCTTGCCCTCTTCTTCTCTCACCCAATATGCCTTCTTTGACCTCCACTGTGAAGAGCACGAACTCTCTTTCCTTTATGTGTATTGCACCGTTGATGTTCATCGTTGATAGGAAGTTAGTTTCCATTTGCTGTCATGAACTTGATAGCCACTGGAATGTAACACCAACAAACGAAACCAATATTCCCAAGCTTGCATAATTATCACAAACGACAGTGGATCACTTGAGAGAGAGCGACTTGGACTGTGTCCACCCAAAGACTCCTCTTCGGACACGCTCCGAAGATGAGGCCCCGGGAGTCACCTCTTGCTTTGCACGAGCTCTTCGATATGTCTGTGAAAGTCACGTTGCCGTCGCATCAGCCACGAGGCCGACTGCTCCACTTCACTCTTTTGTAAAAAGGGAATTCTCAAAACTGTGGAATATTGATCTTGAGGACTCAAGGGTGGAGTGGATGTTGCAGATCAATCTTTTTCATTGCCCCCGGCCCCCTCGGCGGAGGAAGTGATGGTCTCCTTATATCCTCCGCTTGGGTCGTGCGTCTTCTCTGCTAGAGGAGGAAGATTCCTTCATTTTTTTATGCATTGTCATTGCTTCGTGTGCTGCCCTTGCACAATGGTCCCCCATCCTTCTTTTCTTTTTTTTATTTCCTCACCACTTTGAAGTGTTGGACATGAGAGGAACAATGATGGCCAAGTTGCGGCAACGTGGATGGTTCTTCCCTTTTCAATGTACTCTAACGCCGATCCCTTCTTTTCTTTTTTTTTGTTTAGTCGCACCGTTTGCTCCACGATCCATTTGTCGGCCAGCTTCTCACTTTGAACCATCCTGAAGCATATTACGTGTTGCTTGACAAATTGCATAAGGAATGACAAACTTCGCACAAGCTGATATTGAATGCTATTTTTTAATTTAATTTTTTTGCCTTTTTTCTATTTTTCAAAAATATAAAATATATATATATGAATTTTTTTTTGGTCAAAATGGTTCATTTAGCTTGGCTAAGGTCACCAAAGTTGATTTTTAATTTTTTTATTTTTATAGATTTTCTATGAAATTTTCAAAATTAAACTATAAATTAATCAAAAATATGGTGTCAACAGCTGCCCCTCTTTGAGAGTGAGCTCGTCAGAGGTTGCTTTCAAAGACAAAATGACACCTGAATCTCGTCCGACTTGATTGGCGAAAAGAAATGCTATGACATTGGATTCTTAAGGCTCTTTGATGAAAGCTCAAATTAATCCTCAGTTTGCTCTAACAATTTGAACATGGGCCGGAGTGAGAGAGGCTTACCTGAAGCTCACCTGTCGGATGCTGTCGGTTGCGAAGACTTTCAAGAAGATACCTAGGACTCGTCATTGGGAATATCCTAGGGAGATTAAGCTCTGACCTGTATGGTAGGTCATACCATTATTGGATTCCTAACTGGCAGGAACCTAAGGAAGGCGCATCCCACGCTTGAGGATTCGCCAGAGATTTTAATCCGTATGGTGGATCGGACCTTTGTGTTGATCCTTAAGCCGGTATCTACTTCGTGTTGACCCTTATGGCGGTTTCTACCATGAGTTAATCCTTCAGGCGGTTTCTACCATGAGCTGATCTTTCAGGCGGTTTCTACCTTGGTTTGACCCTTCAGGCGGTTTCTACCTTGAGTTGACCCTTCAGGCGGTACCTACCTTGAGTTGACCCTTCAGGCGGTTTCTACCATGAGTTGACCCTTCAGGCGGTTTCTACCTTGAGTTGACCCTTCAGGCGGTTTCTACCATGAGTTGACCCTTCAGGCGGTTTCTACCAGGAGTTGACCCTTCAGGCGGTTTCTACCTTGAGTTGACCCTTCAGGCGGTTTCTACCATGAGTTGACCCTTCAGGCGGTTTCTACCTTGAGTTGACCCTTCAGGCGGTTTCTACCTTGAGTTGACCCTTCAGGCGGTTTCTACCTTGTGCTGACCCTTCAGGCGGTATCTACCATGAGTTGACCCTTCAGGCGGTATCTACCTTTGTTTTGACCCTTCAGGCGGTATCTACCTTGAGTTGACCCTTCAAGCGGTATCTACCATGGTTTGACCCTTCAGGCGGTATCTACCTTGTGTTTGACCCTTCAGGCGGTATCTACCTTGTGTTTGACCCTTCAGGCGGTATCTACCTTGAGTTGACCCTTCAGGCAGTATCTACCTTGATTTGACCCTTCAGGCGGTATATACCTTTGTTTTGACCCTTTAGGCGGTATCTACCTTTGTTTGATTTGAAAAGAGTTCTCATGACGAGGGTTCTCCGCGTCCGATGAGACTGCCTAAATTTTGAAAAGGAGTCTCATGACGAGGGTTCTCCACGTCCGATGAGACTGCCTAAATTTTTTAGAAGGGGTCTCATGACGAGGGTTCTCCACGTCCGATGAGACTGCCTAAATTTTGAAAAGGGGTCTCATGACGAGGGTTCTCCACGTCCGATGAGACTGCCTAAATTTTGAAAAGGGATCTCATGACGAGGGTTCTCCGCGTCCGATGAGACTGCCTAAATTTTGAAAATGGGTCTCATAACGAGGGTTCTCCGCGTCCGATGAGACTGCCTAAATTTTGAAAAGGGATCTCATGACGAGGGTTCTCCACGTCCGATGAGACTGTCTAAATTTTGAAAAGGGGTCTGCCTAAATTTTAAAAAGGGGTCTCATGACGAGGGTTCTCCACGTCCGATGAGACTGTTTGATATTTTGAAAAAGGGGTCTCATGACGAGGGTTCTCCACCTCCGATGAGACTGTTTGATATTTTGAAAAGGGGTCTCAGGACGAGGGTTCTCCACGTCCGATGAGACTGCCTAAATTTTGAAAAGGGGTCTCATGACGAGGGTTCTCCACGTCCGATGAGACTGTTTGATATTTTGAAAAAGGGTCCCGGGACGAGGGTTCTCCACGTCTGCTGGGACAGTTTGCCAACTTCTTTTGAAAAGGGGTTCTATCCTCATCCCTTCTTTTGAAAGCTCCCGAAATTTGTCGGGAATTCAGTTTTGAAGCAGTGAAAGATTTTATCTTGACAAAGCTTCACTTGGGTTTGCTGAGGCGACATTCTGGGAGCTGGGTTCTCCAGGTATCCTGCAGGAGTTTGAGCCTAAAAGATTTTTCTTCACCAAGAAAACGTTAGTAATCTTTGGGAAGACCACGGCTGTCCATTTTGACAAAACCGTATGATTTAAGTTTTAATCATGAAATGTGCATTTTGATGCTGGAGGTTATCCAAAGCATTCTCGCAACAAGCAAATGTGATCACAAATCCCCTGCACGGAAAATCTGGATCAACAGTTTGAAAATTTCAAAAAGAGTTTGTTCAAAACATCAATTGGCATATTTCTCGACAAGGAGGTCTTCTCACCTGTTTTGCGATAGTAGTTTTTTTTATAGGGGATGCACTCAATTCCCTACTAACCTGTGCCTAGGGTTTAGGCTCATTCGCAGCGCATACATTTTGACCGGTCGGGAGGTCTTCCACGGGACCGTAATGTTGGGCTTTGATATTGGTTTTCAAGGGGGGCCCTCTTTGGAGTCGAGGCCATTGTATGAAAGTCTTCACCATCTACTCCGGGTTTACAAGTCAAGAACCCTGCAAAATGAGAAAGAAATAGTCTTGCTCGTACTTCTTCAAGCTAAGCTATATGTTAACCCAAGTGTCTTAGTCAGGGAAGACTGTTTCAGGGTTATGATATTGGTATGATTGGGGACAGAAAAAGGCTTGTTTTTGGCCCAAAATTCTTGTAGAGTTTGACATTGGTGATCATTGCAGATTTGCTACCTGTCCTTTCTCTCTCTGCGCCTTCAGTTTTTTTGGGATGCGCAACCGATTTTGAGGTGTGCACCAGCTCTTCAGAGAGCGTTTCGTCGCATTAAGAGACTGATGACTCTGCCTGCGTCTCCGCTCCACGCTTGACACCATTTGGGGAGTAGTCTTTTTGATCTGACTCCTTTAGGGATTTCTTCTTTTCCCATCCGGCTTCATTGCGGATCAATCAAACAACTTACACGAGCATCGGCCTTGCTTTTACCAGGCACTTTGCTTTTTCTCGATGCTGTGGATTTTTTTCTCATTCATTTTTGAAATCTCACTTTTTCTCATCTTCATGGGATTGTGTTAAACCTACGATCAAAGGTCTAACAAGGTTAAGCATTAACTTAGGAATTTTTTTGCAAACCCTAAGTCTTGAACTCCTTCGTTTCTGAAGTGATGCTGCATCCGTCTTGGAATGTGCAATGATCACCAACGGGTTTATGAAATGATTTTGCAAGCTCAACTTGGCTATGCAAAGGATTCAGTGTGTGGGATAGAGAAATGAATGCTTCTCATCATCCTATGGCACTTGGATTACCATATAAATGTTGACACCTGATTTTTGACCATCTATTATTGTGATTTTTATTTTTTTTAAATTAATTAAAAATATAACAAAAGTCATAAAATCACAAAATCAACTTTGGAAGCCTTGGCTTAGCCCCAGGAACCAATTTTGAACAAAAATATTTTTCGTAATTTTTAATAATTTTTTATTGTGATTTTTATTCTTTAAAATTAATTAAAAATATAAAAAAAAGTCATAAAATCACAAAATCAACTTTGGAAGCCTTGGCTTAGCCCCAAGAACCAATTTTGAACAAAAATATTTTTCGTAATTTTTAATAATTTTTTATTTATTATTGTGATTTTTATTCTTTAAAATTAATTAAAAATATAAAAAAAGTCATAAAATCACAAAATCAACTTTGGAAGCCTTGGCTTAGCCCCAGGAACCAATTTTGAACAAAAAATGTTTTTCGTAATTTTTAATAATTTTTTATTTATTTATTAAATTACTAAAAATACCCAAAAAATCAGAAAAATACCATTCGTGGTCAGAAAAATACACAAAAATATTCAATATTTTTTTTTCCTCTTCAAGTGTGTCGCCTTAAATCTTGAAAATACGGCTTGGGTCACTATGTTCCTTCACAAACATAAACCCGAATCGAAAAAAAAATCATATTATGTCTTTTAATTTGCAATTTTTGCAATTTTGAAGTCTCGGCATCCGATTTGATTACCCTACGTTGAAATTTGATTAAATTGTTCACACAAGGGAGGGGAATGTACGTGTGGTTCTTATTTTTATTTTATTTTATTTTATTTTATGTTTTAGTGGTGGACGTTGGAGATGTCATTTTGGACACGGATGATGGATAGTGAAGTGGAGTGGAAAAATAAAGAAAGTGGAGTGGAAGAATAAAGAAGTAAAAAGAAGAGAGGGGAGTGGGTGGAGGAACAAAGAAAAGAAAAGAAAAGAAAAGAGAGGATAAGAAAAGAAAAAGAAAGATCCAAGGAGCGTGGAAGGTGGAAGTCCTCGGATGACCACACGAGCTTTCTTTTGCATGCCTTCCAAGTTTAGGCGAAAAGGCATAAGAAAGAGAATGGAACATTCATCATGGGAATCTTCATCCTGACAACTTCCTTTCATCATGATCATTTTCTTTATGATCATGTCGAGTCCCATTTTCATCAAGAAGGAGGAGTCGGGCGAGGCCATCGGGACTCCTCGACAAAAAAGCACGGACCGAACCTCATCGGAGCGGCAACTCGTGGCCTTCGAACGGACGACATCGTACGGTCGAAACCGCTCAGCCATCGCGACAGTCCGTCGCCGACCTTCGTCCTATGCCGACGACGCCAAGATCCGCCGAAGCTCCCGAATCCTCGTCACCTCATATTGAACGAAAGCGAAGTCGACGAACCCTCCTCCAAGCTTAGTGACGACCTGAGGAAGCCACAGAACCGGTCGGCGCGCTTTTTCATCACCGAGTCGAGTAACCACCGAGATTGAGTTTTCGCTCGGCCGTTAATGGCATATTTCCATACAGTCTATGGTTTGTTGATTTTTTCTTGAGCTCGAATTACTCCTTGTGTGTTACTGATTCCATTCCTATCTTTGTTTTGTGTTTTCGTTGTATATAATTCGCTGAGTCGGCCCCGAACCGCCGAACCTGGCACGAGCTTGGGAGCACGTCTCGAGCAACAACGAACTCCCTCGATGGTAAGGTAAGTGTCCTGGGACTCTATATATGCTGTCTGATAATTTAGGCGGATGTTTTTACGTATAAAATTACTAGAACAGGAGTCTCGTCGGAAAATAGGTCCGATTGAAATTTCAGGCGTGGGAAATGATGAGCTGCTGTGTCAAGCTTCATATATGTTGTAGAGGAGCTCATTACGAGAATTTCGACGAAAAGTTCAAGTCAATCGGACGTCGGACGACCAAGATATGGCCTTCCGACGAGGCGCCGACGAAAGGTCGCCGGCGCCGGTCGTTTTCTACGGCGAAACCCTTTGCCGGTCGGCGAGTCAACGCTGACGTGGCACGCCACGTAGGCAGCCAAGTCAGCGATGTGGGTCCGTGTCTTTTAAAAAGAAATAATAATAATAAAAGCCAGATCGGACGGCCATGGATGAGCCACGTGTCGCGATCCGGCGGTTTTCAAAATAAACAATTTTTTTTAATATTAAAAAAAAATGATTTTCGGATATAAAAATTCAAAATAATCTGACGGCTATCAGAGTGCCACGTGTCACGTCTAGGACTGTCGGATGTTTTTATTTTCGGAAATTCGAAAATCATAAAAAAATAATAGTAAATCAAAAAATCAATAAAAAATAGAAAATCATAAAAAATTCTAAAAAAATTTGAAAAATTATAAAAAATTCCAGAAAATAGGAAATGGCCACATTCAACTGGCCACGACCTATTTCGGGTCATTTGAACCCCGGTCTTTCTAGAAATGACAGTTTTGCCCTTCCGGCAAACCGTCTTCCAAAAAAATTCTAAAAAATCCAAGAAAATCCCCAAAAATAGGAAATGGCCACAACCAACTGGCCAAGACTCATTCCGGGTGTTTTGAACCCCGACCCTTCTTAAAAATGATGATTTCGCCCCTCGGGCGAATCGTCTTCCAAAAATCGAAGAAAAATCAAGAAATTCCAAAAAAATTCTCAAAAATGGGAAATGGCCACAATCAACTGGCCATGGAATATTTTGGGTAATTCGGTATCCAAATCTCCCAAAAATTGACGATTTTGCCCTTCGGGTTAATCGCCTCCAAATCTTCCCATTTTACCTCCTGACCGAAATCACACCTTCCCTAAGCCCTTATGGCTATGCTAGGAAGCCATTGACTCGCATTGATATGCATTGATGTGATTTACTTATGCACTTGATTGCGCTTTCATTTAAATTGGTTGTGATTGATAGGAACAGTCTTCTAATCTGCATGAAACCCCGAATCAAACTTACCCCACCCAAAATTGCGTCTTCATGAGCTCTTAGCTAGGAAAATCACTCGCGTTAGGTACCGAAAGAGCGTTGGTAATGACACCGACGTAACCAAGTCCCCGAACCCAAAATCTCTGGTTCCGCAGAACTGATCGATCTCTCCCAATCGGTCAGTAAGGTTTCCGGTCTACCCTCCAAGAAAGACCGGTGGCGACTCCAAATGCATGCACAAGTTGCACATGCCACCACGACCACACTAAGGTCGAAAGCGATCGACTGTTATCGTCGAATCCCTTTGAAAAATACTCCCGCCGCGATTTGGTATGGGCCTGGGAGGGCCCGCGCCGATCCAAAGCCCGCGATCCGCACCCTTGTGCGGGGGAAGGCCCGCGATCGGTAATCCATTAGCCGCGTCCGCCTTCGGACGGGTCGCGACAGCTGGCGACTCCACTGGGGAGTTTGTTCTAGAACCAATGGTTCTAGACATCAAGTGGACTTAGGCCGTAATTAAAATGCTGAGTGATATTTCTAACCCTGCAGGCGCATCTTGAAGGTGAGGTGAGTCCGCTCATGATAGGTGTTATATGTTTTTGCAGATTGGAGAAATAAAGGGTGTAGTCCGTGATTAACTTTGTCTTATGCAGGTTGGCGTAGGAATGAATGATTGTGTGTATGTTTTATATTGAAGCGGTGATTGTTAAATAAGATGCATGTTTATCGCTTTAGCACGACACCGAAAATACACACAACCGCGCCTAAAACCCCGGGCGCCGCCTATAGGAAAACAATAGAAGGGATTGAAAATGGAATCTCCGTGAGGAAAAACACGGGGTAATCCACTTTTCAATTCCGCTCATTTCGAACTATGGATCGAGCCCCAATGCAACGATAGTTGTGCAATGGAATCTGCTCTTTCTAGAACTCGAGGTGGGAACCTTGACCTTAGGTGCCAAATCCTTTGATTTTTAGAAGTTTTATCCTCACTTGTATCATGTGCATGTCTTTAGATGGTTGGTATATCTAAAACCACCTAAAAAAAATCGGTGATCCTGGAGTCACATCTCGAAGACTGGAACTGGGGCATCTCCAAGTGTTCCGACCACATTCCTTTGATTGATTTGACATTCTTAGTTCTCTTGTATAAGATTAATTTTGCTGAGATCCTCTCTATCTCGTCCCTTAGATTGATTGTATTAGGGATCTATTTGTATCGTATACATCTCGATAAGGCTCATTTATATCGAAAATAGGGGCAAATTCCCCAAACTCGTGGAGCATAGTGGAATTCGTCTCTTCAGTGCAAAATGCATTTGGCCGCAGAGCCACTCGTTTGGTGAAAGGACGTATCGTTCCTAATTGATTTTTGATCAGATCTGAGGATAAGTTTTTCTCCATTTTTTTTTATCTCAGGTGATAATAGAGACAATGCACCCAAAAGCTCATGCATTGAAATGACAAAACAGACGTCGCCCAGCTGGGGCAAATGAACCGTAGGCGTTGCAAATACCTTCAAGCACGGATGGAGGAATTTGATAGATGTTGTTCATATCAATATGCAACATCAAAACGGAATGCAAATCAAGTGTAAAAGGACGTATCATTCCAAAATGATTATTTTCTTGATATGGGAATAATGCTTCATTTCTTTTTCCTCTCAGATGATGATCAAGAGCAGAGGACGCAGGATGTAATGCTTTCAAATAACAAACAGGGAACATCAAATACCTCAAATGGCGACTGTGATCGAGAGAATCACCAAACCGCCACATGACGAATCCCAAAAATATCAAGCTGTCTTGAGACAGATAAAATGGATCGAGGACTCTGACAATCGAGATGGATGATCAGAATCTGCAAAAATCAATGGGAGCAGGTGTTGACACCTGATTTTTGATCAGTCTTTCATAGTTTATTTTTAAAAAATTCATAAAAAATCTATAAAAAGTTAAAAACATTAAAAAATCATCTTTGGTAGCCTTGACCAAGCTAAAGGAACCATTTTTGATAAAAAATAATTTGTCATATTTTTTAATATTTTTTAATATTTTCCAAAAATAGAAAAATACATGAAAAATGAAGAAAAATAGCGTTCGATGTCGTAAAAATATAGAAAAATAGTCAATATTTTTATTTTAATTTCCTTTTCATTTTGAACTCATAAATAGTCAAAATTCAAGTTCAATTGCATGTGTTTCTTCACGACGCATAGAGTTGAATTTGGCAAAAAAATGTCATTCGAGTATTTTAATTTGTAAATTTCTACATATTTTTTAGTCTTGACGTCCAATTAGATCGACCACCATCTACAATAAATTCCCCTTGCTGAATATTTTCGTTTTTGTTTCACAAGATTTTATGGTGTAAAACGCCGAGTGGATCCCCAAATATAATCGGGTCGGCATGAGCTCGATAGCTCGTCTAAGACCAAACCAGGGCACGGCGAACTCCATGTGAGTACTCTCGAACTCCTTCGATGCTTCCTAATGCTTTTCTTAGGTTAGATCATGTGTAGAATGGCTAGGACAGCTAAATCATTCTTGAGCTGTGATTGATAAATAGGGCCTTACTAGGAATGCCATGTGATTTATTTGCATATCTAGATTCCTTGAGTTGCGCATTTTATTACTGATTGTGATTGCTAGGATAATCACTCCTATCTGCATGAATTTCTAGATTTAGGGTTCATACCTTACTCATCCGCATGAATCTCAGGCTAGAAAATTCAGTCAACTTAGGTACCGAAAGGGCGTCAACTCTGACTGTTGGTGTAACTAAGTCCCCGAAACCATTTCTCTGGTTCTCGCAGAATTGAATAGAAACTCCCAACTATTCGATTGGGTGGTCCAATCACACCCTAAAAAAATGATTGGTGGCGACTCCATGGCATGCACACTTAGCACATGTCACTAGACCACACTGAAAGTCGATCACGCATACCTCCGTTGCGATTTGGGTAATGGGCCTTGGGAGAGGCCCGCGTCCGACCAGACAGGACGGCTCATTAGCCCTCGAGAGCCCGACAACCTCAAGAGGGTCGCGACAGACTGGCGACTCTGCTGGGGACTGGTTCTTAACCATTTAGTGGACTTGAGCCGATTAAAAAGTTGATTGATTCTTCTAACCTAATTTTATGCAGATGCTCTCGAAAGTGAGGTATATATGCTAACGAATGTGTTAGATGTTTTTGTAGACGGGAGAAATAAGGGGTGAAGTGCTTGTTAACTTTGTTTTATGCAGGCAGGAGTTTTGGATGTATGATTGTGTGGATGTTTATATTGAAGCGGTGATTGTTAAATAAAATGCATGTCTATTGCTTTAGCACGACACAATGAATACACACAATTGCGCCTAAAACCCCAGGCGCCCTCTTTAGGAACACAATAGAAGGAATTGAAAATGGAATCTCTGTGAGGAAAAACATGGGGTAATCCACTTTTCAATTCCGCTCACTTCGAACTATGGATTGAGTCCCAATGCAACGATAGTTGTGCAATGGAATCGGCTCTTCCTAGAATTCGAGGTGAGAACCTTGGCTTTAGGTACCAAGCCCTATCTTTTGATTTTTAGGAGTTTTCTCTCACTTGTCTCATGCGTTTGTCTATGGAAGGTTAGTATACCTAACACTGCAAAAAATACAGAGAAGCTTGATTTTCTCTTAAGTTTGGTTGGTAAGACTTTTCTATCCCTCGAACTTGTTACAGCTCTTAATCATTATATTCATTGCATAATTCCGGTGATTGGATTAAATGCCATTTTGAGGATAGATATGTGTGTTTTCCTCCCAATGTTCTTGATGGAAGATGAAGATGGTGTCATCCCATTACGAGCGCCAAGTGGACAAGAAGAGCCTACTATGGACATCATTGAGGTATCATCTAATGAAGATGACAATTTGGAATAGGTGATCCTGAAGTCACGTCTCAAAGATCGAAACTGGGGCATCTCTAAGTATTAAGATCACATTCCTTTGTTTTATTTTTCATTTCTAGCCTTTTTGTATATGATTTATTTTGCTAAGATCCTCTCTATCTGATTCCTTAGATTGATTGTATTAGGGATCTATTTGTGTTTATATACATTCAGATTGAAATTTGTTGTATTTCTATTGACTTGTCATTAGAATGTGATAGTGGCATTTCTTCTAATCACTCGAATACTCCAAAATCAATTTTATAATTCCTTTGGATGAAATTGAAATTGGAAGTCTTATACAACCTTTTGGTCGTATAGGGCAATACAATCCCAATTTCGCCAGAAGGAACTATAAACTTGAATTGGTTCATGCATGTTTTGCATCATTGGTAATCCACAATAATTGATCAAGAGTACTCGTGTTTTTCAAATTTAATGAAAAGATAGATATCCAAATTACTCTCGTTCTTAGCAAACAGCTTTAATTTGGATACCGTATCTTCAATTGAATTTAAAACACATCGTAATTGTGTACTTTTGAACATTCCATTGATTTTCTTGGAATTGATCAAAGACGATTATCGTGAATTACATTCCTTTCAATGATATGCTTTCCTTTGAGGAATATTGATAAAAGCTTTTGCACAAGGCCAAAACCCTTGTAAAAGCTCTTATCCATATTAATCACAAGTAAGCATATAATTAAAAGGATTTATGCTTTATTTTTCAAATTCTTTCTTCTGATTCTGCCTTTTCATTTGAAACAGGTTAAAAACAAGTAGAGAAGAGAAGTCTTTTTGTGGATAATCGCGGTGGGAGGTTCCTTTATCCGATCATAAGCAAGATTAAAAAATCAAGATGTACACGCTCGAATCATCAATGTCAAAGCGCAGCTTGCCTAGGTTGAGAGTGGTCAGGTGTTCGAGAAAGTCATCCATACAGAAGTTGAGACACACACATTAGAGCTTTCATTCATTTCGCTCAATCGAGGGACCTTAAAAGCAGATCATACAAATCATCGGGGTGGAAACATAAAACCGCAATGAGCCCTAATTAGCATCACAAAGGAACCTAGTTGGCCCTCCATATTATTGATGCTTTGCTTATACTCACCACCTCGAGACTCGAGATCTGCAAGCTTAAGAAGAAGGCGTTTACATTCCCCTTTAAGATCGGCAACCTTGGTCCCGTGATCTTCGGCGGCTATTTCCAGGTCCCGAACTAGTCCTCTCCCATGGGCTATATCCGCGGTAATGCTGTCAAGCCTTTCTTCCTGCCACTCACATTGAAACTTCAACACGACATTACGACGGTCGTGCTCATAGGTGGTCAGGGATAAGGCCAAGCGCTCCACCAAATTTCCCCTCTCGCGAAGCAACATCGAGACTCGCTTGTTGGCGAACTCAACAGCCTTTCTGTGACTATCGGCCACAAGGTTGGCCAACACCAAGCAGTTGGACCGATCCTTATAGCGAGCTCGCAAAACGTGAGCCACGGTAGCTTTTCGATGAGCGACACGGTAAGTCTCTAAAAAGTTTATAAAGAGGGTTGGGAAGATTCTATATTCCCTCTCTAAATTAGTGCCCTCGATGGAGGTGGTGTCTATTTCCACGAGCAAAATACGGATTTCATCTTCAGTTTCTGGGTGATCGGCTATATGAGCATAGCCTCGACCGAGGAGGTTATAGAGTTTTTCCCACTGGGCCAAAATTTCGGACGAGAAAGCGCGAATAGGAGAGGAGGTCATTTTCGTTGGAGTGAGGGAGAAGAAGATGAGTGTGGTAGAGTGATTAAAATACGAAAAGGCAATTATGTAAGAGTGTTAATCTTCTCTGCATTAACTCCTCCTTTTATAGCAACTCGAGAATGAAGAAAGGCACAACAATAATGCTCGTGGAGCCAAGTTAATTGGGTAAAGCAATGGTGGCTCTTTCGGTGAACCATCAGATTTGTCCCAGTCCGCGATTTCAGGCTTGATAAACCTAAAAAAGTTGTAAAAAGATATGTCGGTGTCACCATATTAAAATTGAACGGGAGTAAAGCGCAACTATCGAAAAAGTGGGAGACAGACATGGATATCGAGAAAAGGAAATCGATTTGGTGTCCCTCCACGTTGAAAAGAAGAAAGAAGACGACAAAGCGGGAAATACGAAATCTTGGGAGCAACGCTTGCCTGATGATCTTCATCCATGTTTAAAGAACGTTTCATGGGCATACAGAACCACTCAAAAGAAAATTTAGAGAGAGTGAGCATACATGAGAGAGTAGAGAACCCTGAGTGAGAAAAAATTGATCGAACATTTTTCGATCCAACATGTTTGAGAGTTACCATCAGTTGCTAGAGGTGACTGATCCAAAAATCTCAGAAAATGAACTACTGAGAGATCTCGAAGATTCTAGGATGGCGTCTGGTACCAGAACCACAGAACCCAACCCTTTCGGCAACGAAGTTCAGGATCTCAGCAGCGACGACAACAGCAGCAGCGATGGTCAATCCCGGAAAAGGAAACGTCGCCAGTGCCACACTCAGAATGAAATCCAAGAGCTTGAAGCTTTCTTTAGTGAATGCCCTCTCCCGAACATGAAACAAAGAAATGAATTGGGCCAGAAGCTAGGGATGAAACCTTTGAGGGTCAAGTTTTGGTTTCAAAATAAGCGAGCCAAATTGAGGGCTCAACACAGACGTCAAGAACTTGCGATTCTAAAGGAGGAAAACGAAAAGCTTCGAGCGGAGAACATGAGGTATAAGAAAGCTCCCAGCACTATCGCTTGCCTTAATTGCGGTGGCCCTATCACTCTCGGCGAAATGTTCCTTGATAAGCCTTATATGAGGATTGAAAATGCTCATTCACCACCCCACTCCCTCGAACCATCTTCGATACAATCGGATTTTGTTGGAGATATGCATGAACAAATCAATTCTACGAAGTCAATACCGATGCCTTCTAAAGGATGTGATATGCGTCACCAAGATTGGAGTTTCCTTAACGATGAGCTTACTATCACGACCGACCAATCCAAAGCTGATGAATTCCCTCCACAACAATTTCCGGCTCGATCAAATCCTACTGGAAATAGGCCAGAGAGCAATAGCCAAGTTGTCAACACTGTTCCGATTCGCAAGAAGATGAGGGTCAATTGGTCCCCCGAGCTTCATCTCAAGTTCCTTAGTGCGGTTCAGCAACTAGGGATCAACTCAGCATATCCAACGCGCATACTTGAGATCATGAACATACCAGGACTCACTAAAGATGGAGTCGCGAGTCACCTCAAGAGCTACAGAAGGGCGCTAAGACAGCGCCACACAGCACTGAACCTGAAAGAACTCAACTTGTGCCTAAACACTAGGCATGGCTATAACTACAATGCCCCTGAAGTAAGAAATACCCTGCCTAATCTAGGCACCGACCAAGCTGGTAGCAGCACCATCGACTACTTGGGCGCTAATCAGAATATTCCCCCGAATCATCTCAGCACCCCTCAAGAGTATATGCCACAAGTGCAGCAGGTACGAACTCCTTGGTTTGAGCAGCAACTTTTCGCTAGTGCTCTTCCTATCCCCGATCAACATATTGCGCCTAGTGTTCAAAGATCTGCCCGGCTTGGGCATATGATTTCGGAAGATCAAGCGGGCGGATGCTCTGAGGATTTTTGTTTCTTCCATTCCCAAATGGAAGGTGCTTTTGATAGTGAACCGATCAATCATCCTCTTATAATCTCGAGCAACGACGAAGGTTCTAGCTCGAAGAATCAGATCGCTCACAACAGAAACAGGAATCCTTCAACGCCAAGCGATGATGGTCAACCCGAATATCAGTTGCTCGAAGAATCAAAAGATTTCCTTGATGAGGAGCTCCATATCTGGATCGATCAGTTTAAAACTGATGGACTTATGAAGTTATGATCCAAAATGACGATTATATGTCTGATTCATGGTGTAACTGGCTGATCACCGAGAATCCTCAAGGGAACTAGGCACATGTGGCTGGATGTATCATTAATCTTTCTGTCATAAAGTCTTCCATGCAAGATAATCTTCCTTAATGCCTAGAGTTAATCTGGGGCAGCGATCAGTACTACCTGCGAGCATCATCATGCTTGAGTGCGACAATCCCTTGTTAGATTAGAGTCGAGGCGAATCAATTGAACGCCACGAAGAAAAACATTTAAAGGCTTCACATAGGAAAATGCGAGCAAAAGCCCGAGCGAGCTCAAAGACGGTTAGCTCTGTATCGTTCTAAGGGACCTTTAGTCGTTATGAACTCTAAATTGAGCTTGTTTCATTCTCGATGGGGGTCGCTAACTGCTTCAAGAATTTTATAACAAAAAACGAACCAGTT
The DNA here is from genome assembly GCA_021437785.1 of Rhodomyrtus psidioides. Taxonomy (NCBI): domain Eukaryota; kingdom Viridiplantae; phylum Streptophyta; class Magnoliopsida; order Myrtales; family Myrtaceae; genus Rhodomyrtus; species Rhodomyrtus psidioides. Next base: position 9,647,938 of record JAILYB010000003.1, on the reverse strand, counting down.
AGGGACGCCAATAGTGCTGTGTCTTGGTAGTCAGTGAAATGGAAGTGGTACGAAACGTCAGGAGTTCGATCTCGGGATTGAAAAATCATTTTATCAGTTGGTCTATCACCCGATGAAGTTCAAAGAGATTCGACGCAGATGACTATAGAACTTGGGGCAATTCGAAAATCATCGATTCATTTTCATCAAGCGGCGAAGTTGGTATTGTAAAATGTGAAGCATGCAAATGACAAATCCGAAGCAGAAGGAGATGAATCATGATTCGCTTATCCAAGGTCGGGATTTCAACCTTCGACTAAAGCCAAATCTAGGATGAGTTTTTGATCTTGCCCACTCGACAAAACCCATCTCCACTGAAAATGGGGGCAAACCATTCCTACATCCGGAAAGCATGTCGAAGCCGAAGACATCAAATTCATCGTTTAATCCGTGGGGCAAGTCCCTGAAGCGATAGTTATAATCTGCAGAGCGTAATGGAATCCATCCTTTCAATGTAAAACGCATTTGGCCGCGGAGCCACCCATTTGGTAAAAAGAACGTATCGTTCCTAAATGATTTTCAATCAGATGCGGGGATAATGTTCTCTCATTTTCCTCTCAGGTGATGAACAGAGACGAGGCACCCAAGAAGCCATGCATTCAAATAACAAAACAGTGCATGAAACACGCCCAAAAAGATGAATGAATCTCCTCCGACGTAAATCCTCGAGGTGGATTCGTTGCCCAACCAGACGAAGAAATCATGGCCACAAGCTTGAGGGCCGGCTTCTACAATCTGCACATTGGCATGCAGAATGGAATTCAAATCAAGAGTAAAGTAGTATCGTCCCAATTTGTTTTGAATTTGGAAACCCAAAATAATGCTTAATATTTATCCTTGGCAGGAGCTCGCCATCAGGGCAGACATGTAAGTTTCATTTTTCTCCAAAAACCAAGAAGTCGAAAGAACTTTAGAACACCTAACAATCTTGTGTTACTATGTGAAGTGCAGATTTTCACAACCCTTGTACACTCGTTGGAGCATATGACCAAGGGTAAGATGTATCGTTCCAATTTTTGTAAAGTTTTAGAATATACGATGACATATCCCTTTTATATCTCCAGGATCTCCAGCCTCGATGGGCAGGTAAGTATCCCTTTTCCCAATTCATTGGAGATTAAAAACTTTCAGAATTAATTCGATTCTCACATCTAAAAAGACATAGAATTCTTACTTCATTGACATTCATGTTTTAAAACATGAGATTGTCTGAACATGAATTACACATGTATGGTGCATCACAAAATCCCTTTGAAGGATAAATCTTGATGAAATGAAATGAATTTTTCCAACAAGAGTCGTTTGAACTGTTCAAAAGGGTATTTTCTCATAAGAGAAGCGAGCCTAATCCAAACACGTCCCATACACACTTGAGAGATGAGGAGATTGGAAATGATAGCGAAACCTTAACCTATGGATATAAGGGTCATTCGCAACGATTACATGGATCGAGATGATAGAGGCATTTATTTCTTCATTCCAAACACTACAGATGCCCATTGAGAACCCCATTGAACGGCGATTTTCATTCTCAACCCTGTCAAGAACCACCCCACATTGGGGCAAATGAAGGTTAGTCCAACAGTATCATAAAGTAAACGGTTTGAAATTTTCTTGCTCGGACTAACATAAATCTTTGTGTGTTGTTTATATGATAATCCAAGTGTCATAGGATGACGAGAATAATTCATTTCTCTATCCTACACACTGTTATCCTTTGCACGACCAAGTTGAGCCAGCAAATTCATTTCATCAACCTATTGGTGATCATTGCATATTCCAAAGCAAAGGCAACATCACTCTAGGAATGGAAGCGTGCCAAAGTTTAAGTTGCATATCTAGCATGATTGCCGAAAATCCTAACTCCAAAAGAAAAGAAAAACACGGGATTAAAAAAAGGGGGAAAAGAAAAATCCCTAGACATCAAGAAAAAGCAAAGTGCCTGGTAAAAAGCAAGGCTGATGTCTATTCAAAATATCCCCAGTAAAGTCTAGATATACGATGAAAAGACCCTGCAAAGGAGTCAGATCAAGATGACTACTCTCCAAATGATGTCGTGCTCAAATTGCAAACACACAAACAGACGGTCTCTTAATGTAACAAGAGACGCTTTTAAACATCCTTGTGCGCTCTAAAAGAGGAGTGTACACTTCAAGAAATGGAGATGTTCTTCGAAGGACATGTGGCAAATTTGCAATGATCACCAATGCCAAACCCTTCACAATTTCTGGGCAAAAAATAAGCCTTTTTCGGTCCCCAATCCTTCCAATGTTACAACCCTGAAGCAGTCTCATCTGACTAAGACACTTGGGTTAATGTATAACTTAGCTCAAAGAAGTACGAGCAAGACTATTTCTTTCTCATTTTACAGGGTTCTTGACTTGTAAACCCAGAGCAGATAGTGAAAATTTTTGTTCAACGGCCTTGACTCAAAAGTGAGTCCCCCTTGGAAACCGATATCCAAGCCTAACACTACGGTCCCGTGAAAGACCTCCTGATCGGTCGAAATGTATGCGTTGCGAATGATCCTGAAACCCAGGCACAGGTCGGTAGGAAATTGAGCACTTTCCCTATTAAAGATCATTATCATAGAGTAGTGAGGAGCCTTCTTGGATGAGAAATACTCCAATGGATGTTTTGAGCAAACTCTTTTTGAAATTTTCAAATTGTTTGATCTAGAGTTTCCGTGCAAGGAATTTATGATCACATCTGTATATGGCAGGAATGTTTTGGATAACCTCCAGCAATCAAAATGCACATTTCATGACTAAAACTTAAGTCGTAGAATTTTGTCAGTTAGACAATTATTGTCTTCCCAAAGATTACTAATATCTTCTTGGCGAGGAAAAATTTTTCAGGTCTAAGCTTTCTGCAGGACTTTTGGCCGCCCCAAAGACTGGGTGCGTCATCCTTAGGTGAAGCCTTTTAGTAGGCAAATCTTTTCTAAGACCGATCCATAGAATGATCGAGTCTTCGACTAGCCCCGAAGAGCGGGTACGTCATCCTTTGATTCATATCAGTTTGGAATCTCATAAATGGTAGAAACCGCCTGAAGGGTCAACTCAATGGTAGAAACCGCCTGAAGGGTCAATCAATGGTAGAAACCGCCTGAAGGGTCAACACAATGGTAGAAACCGCCTGAAGGGTCAATGTATGGTAGAAACCGCCTGAAGGGTCAACCAATGGAAGAAACCGCATGAAGGGTCAAAACAATGGTAGAAACCGCCTGAAGGGTCAATGTATGGTAGAAACCGCCTGAAGGGTCAACCAATGGTAGAAACCGCCTGAAGGGTCAACTCAATTGTAGAAACCGCATGAAAGGTCAATGAATGGTAGAAACCGCCTGAAGGGTCAAAGGACTGGTAGAGACCGCCTGAAGGATCAACCCAATGGTCCGATCCACCATACGGATCAAAACCTTGATGAATCCCGAACGCGGGAGGATTCGTTTTCCCTAATAAGCCTTACATTAGGCAAGCCATTTCTAGTTTAGTCCACCACACGGATCAAAACCCTTGGCAAATTCCCAAATGTGGGATGCGTCTTCCTTAGGTTCCTATCAGTTAGGAATTCCATTATGGTTTGACCTACCATACAGGTCAGAGCTTAACATCCCCAGGACACTCCGATGACAAGTCCTTAGGAATCTACTTGAACCCATCAGACAAAGCAAATGCCGCAAGCATTCGACAGGTAAGGGGCAGGGAAGTCTATCTACTCCTTAACTTTCTTACATCATATCAGGGAATTGAATGAGCACATCTCTTTTTAAGGAAAAGCACACATTGATGGGCATGAAAATTGGATGTCATGATTTCTTTTATTTTCCCAGTCGAGTCGATCGGAACACAGGTGTCACCTTGTCTTTGAGAGAAACCTCTGACGAAATTCCTCTCAAAGAGGGGCAGCTGTTGACACCTGATTTTTGATCAGTCTTTCATAGTTTATTTTTAAAAAATTCATAAAAAATCTATAAAAAGTTAAAAACATTAAAAAATCATCTTTGGTAGCCTTGACCAAGCTAAAGGAACCATTTTTGATAAAAAATAATTTGTCATATTTTTTAATATTTTTTAATATTTTCCAAAAATAGAAAAATACATGAAAAATGAAGAAAAATAGCGTTCGATGTCGTAAAAATATAGAAAAATAGTCAATATTTTTATTTTAATTTCCTTTTCATTTTGAACTCATAAATAGTCAAAATTCAAGTTCAATTGCATGTGTTTCTTCACGACGCATAGAGTTGAATTTGGCAAAAAAATGTCATTCGAGTATTTTAATTTGTAAATTTCTACATATTTTTTAGTCTTGACGTCCAATTAGATCGACCACCATCTACAATAAATTCCCCTTGCTGAATATTTTCGTTTTTGTTTCACATGATTTTATGGTGTAAAACGCCGAGTGGATCCCCAAATATAATCGGGTCGGCATGAGCTCGATAGCTCGTCTAAGACCAAACCAGGGCACGGCGAACTCCATGTGAGTACTCTCGAACTCCTTCGATGCTTCCTAATGCTTTTCTTAGGTTAGATCATGTGTAGAATGGCTAGGACAGCTAAATCATTCTTGAGCTGTGATTGATAAATAGGGCCTTACTAGGAATGCCATGTGATTTATTTGCATATCTAGATTCCTTGAGTTGCGCATTTTATTACTGATTGTGATTGCTAGGATAATCACTCCTATCTGCATGAATTTCTAGATTTAGGGTTCATACCTTACTCATCCGCATGAATCTCAGGCTAGAAAATTCAGTCAACTTAGGTACCGAAAGGGCGTCAACTCTGACTGTTGGTGTAACTAAGTCCCCGAAACCATTTCTCTGGTTCTCGCAGAATTGAATAGAAACTCCCAACTATTCGATTGGGTGGTCCAATCACACCCTAAAAAAATGATTGGTGGCGACTCCATGGCATGCACACTTAGCACATGTCACTAGACCACACTGAAAGTCGATCACGCATACCTCCGTTGCGATTTGGGTAATGGGCCTTGGGAGAGGCCCGCGTCCGACCAGACAGGACGGCTCATTAGCCCTCGAGAGCCCGACAACCTCAAGAGGGTCGCGACAGCAGGTTCCCCCCATTTACTTTGAGGAGCCAAACCGGGGGCAAACTCTCATGATCCCCCATGAAAGCGCATCAAATCAGGGTCATCGAATCCAGAGATGACAAACAGCAAAACCATACCTAACTGGGGCAAGTGAATCATTTGTACGCCGGACGTTTCTCCTCTGGCAAAGTCAATGGACGCAATAACAGAGTCGTCCGCATCAGAATCAAACCCCAAGATACGAATTTGGGTGAACGGTAACCTTGTATCGTTCCAATTTGGTCTTCGAAGACCACATACCTAACATGAGTTTTTACTCACTTTGCAGGAAGTCGTTGGCGCTGAAAGCCCCAAATGAAAAGAGCGCGCTAACAGGGAGACGAATTGAATCAGTGGCCTTAGAAGTCAGGATTCCAGGAGATGGTCTTTGATTATAAGACCTAGTGGATGAAATGGTACCTTGGAAAATGGCGTAGAGTACGTCCAAAAAGCATGAATTGATCCAGTGCAAATCCTTGAGAAGGATTCGTCACCCAACCAGATGGGAGATCAAAGACACAAGATAGAGGGCCAAATTCTTCAAGCCGCGCGTTTGTGTTCAAATGAAAACACAAAGCAAGAACAAGGCTGTATCGTTCCAATTTGCCTTGAATTTTGGAACGCAAACTGACACCTAATTCCCGTCTTTGACAGGGGCTCGCCATCAAGGCGAAACAGGTTTTCACATCCCATGTATTACCCATTGGAACACATGACCAAGGGTAAGATGTATCGTTCTAATTTTTTGAAAAACTCATGAACGTACAATAACATGTTTCTTCCGCATTTTCAGGGATCTCCAGCCGCGAGGGACAGGTAAGTATCCCTCTCCCAAATCCATTGAAGATGTTGAATAAAAAAAATAGAGAAGAAAAGAAAAACTTTCAAAATCTAATGTCTAGAAAAGACATCGAATTCAAATTTCATTGGCATTCATGTTTTGAAACAGGAGGTTGTCTGAACATGAATAAAAACGTGCATGGTGCATCATAAAATCCCCTTTATGGGTAAAATTTTTGGAGAAAAAGAAAGAGATTTTTCCAATCAAAAGTTTTTCAAAACTTTCAAAAAGACGTTTCCTCGAAAGACGAGAGGCAAAGCCTAAATCCAAACACGTCCTATACACACTTGAGAGATGAGTGGAGCGGATCAGATAGCAAAATCTGGACCTACGGAAGTAGGGATCATTCGCAGCGATTACATGGGTTGGGACGACGGAGGCATTCGTTTCATATCCCCCAAACACTACAGGTGACCGTTGATAACCTCTTTGAACGGCGGTTTTTCATTCTTAACCCTGTCAAGAACCACCCCACATCCGGGCAAAATGGAGGTGAGTCCAGCAGCATCAGGAGAAAATGGTTAGAAATTTTCTTGCTCGGACTAACATTAATCTTTGTGTGTTGTTTATATGGTAATCCAAGTGCCATAGGATGATGAGAAGCATTCATTTCTCTATCCCACACATTGAATCCTTTGCATAGCCAAGTTAAGCCTGCAAAATCATTTCATAAACCCGTTGGTGATCATTGCGCATTCCAAGACGGATGCAGCATCACTTCAGAAACGAAGGAGTTCAAGACTTAGGGTTTGCAAAAAAAAAATCCTAAGTTAATGCTTAACCTTGTTAGACCTTTGATCATAGGTCTAACACGATCCCATGAAGATGAGAAAAAGTGGGATTTCAAAAATGAATGAGAAAAATCCACGGCATCGAGAAAAAGCAAAGTGCCTGGTAAAAGCAAGGCCGATGCTCGTGTAAGTTGTTTGATTGATCTGCAATGAAGCCGGATGGGAAAAGAGGAAATCCCTAAAGGAGTCGGATCAAAAAGACTACTCCCCAAATGGTGTCAAGCGTAGAGCAGAGACGCAGACAAAGTCATCAGTCTCTTAAAATGCGACGAGAGACGTTCTTTAAAGAGCTGGTGCACATCTCAAAATCGGTTGCGCATCCAAAAAAAAAAAACTGAAGGTGCAAAGAGGAAAGGGCAAGTGGTAAATTTGCAATAATCACCAATGTCAAACCCCTCATAAATTCTGGGCCAAAAACAAGCTTTTTTTTTCGGTCCCCAATCCTACCAACATCATAACCCTGAAACAGTCTTCTCTGACTAAGACACTTGGGTTAACATATAGCTTAGCTCGAAGAAGTACGAGCAAGACTATTTCTTTCTCATTTTGCAAGGTTCTTGACTTGTAAACCCGGAGCAGATTGTGAAGACTTTCATTCAATGGCCTCGACTCCAAAGCGGGTCCCCCTTGAAAACCAATAACCAAGCCCAACATTACGGTCCCGTGGAAGACCTCCCGACCGATCAAAATGTATGCGCTGCGAATGAGCCTAAAACCTAGGCACAGGTTAGTAGGAAATTAAGTGCATCCCCTATAAAAATCACTATCGTAAAACAGGTGAGAAGACCTCCTTGTTGAGAAATATTCCAATTGATGTTTTGAACAAACCCTTTTTGGAATTTTCAAACTGTTGATCCAGATTTTCCGTGCAAGGGATTTGTGATCACATTTGCATGTTGCAAGAACGCTTTGGATAACCTCCAGCATCAAAATGCACATTTCATGGTTAAAACTTAAATCATACGGTTTTGTCAAATGGACAGCCGTGGTCTTCCCAAAGATTACTAACGTTTTCTTGGTGAAGAAAAATATTTCAGGCTGAAATTTCTGCAGGATACCTGGAGAACCCAGCTCCCAGAATGTCGCCTCAACAGACTCAAGTGAAGCTTTGTCAAAATGAAATCTTTCACTGCTTCAAAAACTGAATTCCCGAAAAACTTCGGGATCTCTAAAAAAGGAGGGGAAGAAAAACCCTTTTAAAAGAAAAAGTCCTATCAGACGTGGAGAACCCTCGTCCCAGGACCCCTTTTCAAAAATCAAGCAGTCTCATCGGACGTGGAGAACCCTCGTCATGAGACCCCTTTTCAAAAATCAAGCAGTCTCATCGGACGTGGAGAACCCTCGTCATGAGACCCCTTTTCTAAAATTTAGGCAGTCTCATCGGACGTGGAGAACCCTCGTCATGAGATCCCTTTTCAAAATTTAGGCAGTCTCATCGGACGTGGAGAACCCTCGTCATGAGACCCATTTTCAAAAAAATTTAGGCAGTCTCATCGGACGTGGAGAACCCTCGTCATGAGACACCTTTTCAAAATTCAGGAAATCTCATCGGACGTGGAGAACCCTCGTCATGAGACCCCTTTTCAAATATCAAACAGTCTCATCGGACGTGGAGAACCCTCGTCATGAGACCCCTTTTCAAATATCAAACAGTCTCATCGGACGTGGAGAACCCTCGTCATGAGACCCCCTTTTCAAATATCAAACAGTCTCATCGGACGTGGAGAACCCTCGTCATGAGACCCCTTTTTAAAGCAAACTCAAGGTAGAAACCGCATGAAGGGTCAACTCAAGGTAGAAACCGCCTAAAGGGTCAAACAAAGGTAGAAACCGCCTAAAGGGTCAAACCAAAGGTAGAAACCACCTAAAGGGTCAAACAAAGGTAGAAACCGCCTAAAGGGTCAAACAAAGGTAGAAACCGCCTAAAGGGTCAAACCAAAGGTAGAAACCGCCTAAAGGGTCAAACAAAGGTAGAAACCGCCTAAAGGGTCAAACTCAAGGTAGATACCGCCTGAAGGGTCAAATTGATGGTAGATACCGCCGTAAGGGTCAACTCTAGGTAGATACCGCCTGAAGGGTCAAATTGATGGTAGATACCGCCATAAGGGTCAGCTCATTGGTAGAAACCGCCATAAGGATCAAACTAAACTCAACCAAAGGTAGAAACCGCCTAAAGGATCAATACAAAGGTCCGATGCACCATACGGATCAAAATCCTTGGCAAATCCCAAAGCATGGGATGCGCCTTCCTTAGGTTCCTACCAGTTAGGAATCCCATAATGGTATGACCTACTATACAGGTCAGAGCTTAATCTCCCTAGGATATTCTAAACGAGTCCTAGGTATATTCTTGAAAGTTATCGCAACCGGCAGCATCCGACAGGTGAGCTTCAGGTAAGCCTCTCTCACTCCGGCCCATGTCCAAATTGTTAGAGTAAACCGGGGATTAATTTGAGTTTTTATCAAGAGCCTTAAGGATCCGATGTCATAGCATTTCTTCTTTCATTTTCCCAGTTGAGTCGGTTAGGAATCAGGCGCCATCTTATCTTTGAGAAAAACCTCTAACGAGATTCCTCTCAAAGAGGAGCAGCTGTTGACACCTGATTTTTGACCATCTATTATTGTGATTTTTATTTTTTTAAAATTAATTAAAAATATAAAAAAAGTCATAAAATCACAAAATCAACTTTGGAAGCCTTGGCTTAGCCCCAGGAACCAATTTTGAACAAAAATATTTTTCGTAATTTTTAATAATTTTTTATTGTGATTTTTATTCTTTAAAATTAATTAAAAATATAAAAAAAAAGTCATAAAATCATAAAATCAACTTTGGAAGCCTTGGCTTAGCCCCAAGAACCAATTTTGAACAAAAATATTTTTCGTAATTTTTAATCATTTTTTATTTATTATTGTGATTTTTATTCTTTAAAATTAATTAAAAATATAAAAAAAGTCATAAAATCACAAAATCCACTTTGGAAGCCTTGGCTTAGCCCCAGGAACCAATTTTGAACAAAAAATGTTTTTCGTAATTTTTAATAATTTTTTATTTATTTATTAAATTACTAAAAATACCCAAAAAATCAGAAAAATACCATTCGTGGTCAGCAAAATACACAAAAATATTCAATATTTTTTTTTCCTCTTCAAGTGTGTCGCCTTAAATCTTGAAAATACGGCTTGGGTCACTATGTTCCTTCACAAACATAAACCCGAATCGAAAAAAAAATCATATTATGTCTTTTAATTTGCAATTTTTGTAATTTTGAAGTCTCGGCATCCGATTTGATTACCCTACGTTGAAATTTGATTAAATTGTTCACACAAGGGAGGGGAATGTACGTGTGGTTCTTATTTTTATTTTATTTTATTTTATTTTATGTTTTAGTGGTGGACGTTGGAGATGTCATTTTGGACACGGATGATGGATAGTGAAGTGGAGTGGAAAAATAAAGAAAGTGGAGTGGAAGAATAAAGAAGTAAAAAGAAGTGAGGGGAGTGGGTGGAGGAACAAAGAAAAGAAAAGAAAAGAAAAGAGAGGATAAGAAAAGAAAAAGAAAGATCCAAGGAGGGTGGAAGGTGGAAGTCCTCGGATGACCACACGAGCTTTCTTTTGCATGCCTTCCAAGTTTAGGCGAAAAGGCATAAGAAAGAGAATGGAACATTCATCATGGGAATCTTCATCATGACAACTTCCTTTCATCATGATCATTTTCTTTATGATCATGTCGAGTCCCATTTTCATCAAGAAGGAGGAGTCGGGCGAGGCCATCGGGATTCCTCGACAAAAAAGCACGGACCGAACCTCATCGGAGCGGCAACTCGTGGCCTTCGAACGGACGACATCGTACGGTCGAAACCGCTCAGCCATCTCGACAGTCCGTCGCCGACCTTCGTCCTATGCCGACGACGCCAAGATCCGCCGAAGCTCCCGAATCCTCGTCACCTCATATTGAACGAAAGCGAAGTCGACGAACCCTCCTCCAAGCTTAGTGACGACCTGAGGAAGCCACAGAACCGGTCGGCGCGCTTTTTCATCACCGAGTCGAGTAACCACCGAGATTGAGTTTTCGCTCGGCCGTTAATGGCATATTTCCATACAGTCTATGGTTTGTTGATTTTTTCTTGAGCTCGAATTACTCCTTGTGTGTTACTGATTCCATTCCTATCTTTGTTTTGTGTTTTCGTTGTATATAATTCGCTGAGTCGGCCCCGAACCGCCGAACCTGGCACGAGCTTGGGAGCACGTCTCGAGCAACAACGAACTCCCTCGATGGTAAGGTAAGTGTCCTGGGACTCTATATATGCTGTCTGATAATTTAGGCGGATGTTTTTACGTATAAAATTACTAGAACGGGAGTCTCGTCGGAAAATAGGTCCGATTGAAATTTCAGGCGTGGGAAATGATGAGCTGCTGTGTCAAGCTTCAAAATTTCTAACCATTTTCTTCTGATGCTGCTGGACTCACCTCCATTTTGCCCCGGTGTGGGGTGGCTCTTGACAAGGTTAAGAATGAAAAACGCCGTTCAAAGAGGTTTATCAACGGTCACCTGTAGTGTTTGGGGATATGAAACGAATGCCTCCGTCGTCCCATCCCATGTAATCGCTGCAAATGGTCCTTACCTCCGTAGACCCAGATTTTGCTATCTGCCCACTCCACTTCTCTCTTAAGTGTGTGTTGGACATGTTTGGATTAGGCTTTGCCTCTCGTCTTTTGAGGAAGCGCCCTTTTGATTGTTTTGAACAAATTTTTTTATTGGAAAAATTCTTTTTGTTTTCTCCGAAAAATTTCCTCCCAATGGGGCTTTATGATGCACATGCATGTTTCATTCATGTTCAGACAACCTCCCAACTTCGACTGTGGATGTCTATGAGTTTAAAAATTCGATGCCTCTTTTCAGACATAATGATTGAAAGAGTCCTAACACTTTTTTTTCAACGACTTGGGGAAAAGGGATACTTACCTACCCGCCGCGGCTGGAGATCCCTGAAAATGCGGGAGAAATATGTTATTGTACGTTCACGAATTTTTTCAAAAAATTAGAACGATACATCTTACTCTTGGTCATGTATTCCAACGAGGAATACATGGGATGTGAAAACCTGTTTCGCCTTGATGGCGATCTCCTGTCAAAGATAGGAATTAGGCGTCAGTTTACGTTCCAAAATTCAAGGCAAATTGGAACGATACAGCCTTATTCTTGTTTTGTGCTTCCATTTGAGCACAAACGCGCGGCTTGCAGAAATTGGCCATCTATATTGTGGCCATGATTCCTCCGTTTGGTTGGCGATAAATCCTTCTCAAGGATTTGCCATAGAGGAGACCCATTTGTGATTTTGGACGCATTCCAGCGCCACTCTTCATAGTTCCTTTTATTCAAGAAAAATGAAATTTTTTTATTAGAACGCATGTCAAAGCATGAAGTGTGGAAGCGATACTTTTTACCATCCACTAGGTCTTATGATCAAAGGCCATCTCCTGGAATCCTGACTTCTAAGGCCACTGATTCAATTCGCCTCCCTGTTAGCGCGCTCTTTTCATTTGGGGCTTTCAGCGCCAACGACTTCCTGCGAAATGAGTAAAAACTCATGTTAGGCATGTGGTCTTCGAAGACCAAATTGGAACGATACAAGGTTACCGTTCACCCAAATTCGTATCTTGGGGTTCGTCATGTGGCGGTTTGGTGATTCTCTCGATCACAGTCGCCGTATGAGGTATTTGATGTTCCCTGTTTGTTATCTGAAAGCATTACATCCTGCGTCCTCTGCTCTTGATCATCATCTGAGAGGAAAAAGAAAGGAAGCATTATTCCCATATCAAGAAAATAATCATTTTGGAACGATACGTCCTTTTACACTTGATTTGCATTCCATTTTGATGTTGCATATTGACATGAACAACATCTATCGAATTCTTCCATCCGTGCTTGAAGGTATTTGCAATGTCTACGGTTCATTTGCCCCAGCTGAGCGACGTCTATTTTGTCATTTGAATGCATGAGCTTTTGGGTGCATTGTCTCTTTTATCACCAGAGATAAAAGAAATGGAGAAAAATTTATCCCCAGATCTGATTAAAAATCAATTAGGAACGATACGTCCTTTTACCAAACGAGTGGCTCTGCGGCCAAATGCATTTTGCACTGAAGGGACGAATTCCACTATGCCCCACGGGTTTGGGGAATTTGCCCCTATTTTCGATAGACATGAGCCTTATCGAGATGTATACAATACAAATAGATCCCTAATACAATCAATCTAAGGGATGAGATATAGAGGACCTCAGCAAAATTAATCTTATACAAGAGAACTAGGACTGTCAAATCAATCAAAGAAATGTGGTCCGAACACTTGGAGATGCACCAGTTCCAGTCTTCGAGATGTGACTCCAGGATCACCGATTTTTTTTTAGGTGGTTTTAGATATATCAACCATCCAAAGACATGCACATGAGACAAGCGGGGATAAAACTTCTAGAAATCAAAGGATTTGGCACCTAAGGTCAAGGTTCCCACCTCGAGTTCTAGAAAGACCAGATTCCATTGCACAACTATCGTTGCATTGGGGCTCGATCCATAGCTCAAAATGAGCGGAATTGAAAAGTGGATTACCCCGTGTTTTTCCTCACGGAGATTCCATTTTCAATCCCTTCTATTGTTTTCCTATAGACGGCGCCTGGGGTTTTAGGCGCGGTTGTGTGTGTCCACGTGTCGTGATCATCACAATGTAAGTCATGCACAACAGTTTATCAATCAGCGCTTCAAATCATCCACACAGCATACATTCCTACGCCAACCTGCATAAGACAATGTTAATCACAGACTACCCCCCTTATCACTCCAATCTGCAAAAACATATAACACCTATCATGAGCGGACTTACCTCACCTTCAAGAGCGCCTGAAGGGTTAGAAAAATCACTCAGCGTTTTAATTACGGCCTAAGTCCACTTGAGGTCTAGAACCATAGGTTCTAGAACAACGTCCCCAACGGAGTCGCCAGCTGTCGCGACCCGTCCGGAAGCGGACGCGGCTAATGGATTACCGATCGCGGGCCCTTGGATCGGCGCGGGCCCTCCCAGGCCCATACCAAATCGCGGCGGGAGTATTTTTCAGAAGGATTCGACGATAAGAGTCGATCGCTTTCGACCTTCAGTGTGGTCGTGGTGGCATGTGCAACTTGTGTATGCATTCGGAGTCGCCACCGGTCTTTCTTGGAGGGTAGACCGGAAACCTTATTGACCGATTGGGAGAGATCGATCAATTCTGCAGAACCAGAGATTTTGGGTTCGGGGACTTGGTTACGCTGGTGTCATTACCAACGCCCTTTCGGTACCTAACGCGAGTGATTTTCCTAGCTAAGAATTCATGCAGACGCAATTTTACGTAAGGTAGGTTTGATTCAGGGTTTCATGCAGATTGGAAGACTATTCCTATCAATCACAATCAATTTTAATGAAAGCGCAATCAAGTGCATAAATAAATCACATCAATGCACATCAATTCAAATCAACGGCTTCCTAATATAGCCACAAGGGCTTTGGGGAGGCGTGATTTAGGACCAGGGGTAAAATGGGAAGATTTGGCGGCGATTTAGCCCGAAGGGCAAAATCGTCAATTTTTGGAAGGTTTGGATACCGAATTACCCAAAATATTCCATGGCCAGTAGTTTGTGGCCATTTCCCAATTTTGAGAATTTTTTGGAATTTCTAGATTTTTCTTCAATTTTTTGGAGGACAATTCGCCCAAAGGGCGAAATCATCATTTTAGAGGGATCGGGGTTCAAAACACCCGGGATGAGACTTGGCCAGTTGATTGTGGCCATTTACTATTTTTTGGGATTTTCTTGGATTTTTTTAGAATTTTTTGGAAGACTGTTTGCCGGAAGGGCAAAACCGTCATTTTTGGAAAGATCGGAGGTCAAAAGACCCGAAACAGGTCATGGCCAGTTGAAAGTGGCCATTTCCTATTTTCTGGAATTTTTTTTTTTAGAATTTTTCTGAATTTTCCGAATTTTTTTGAATTTTTTATGATTTTTTATTTTTTATTGATTTTTGAATTTTTTATTATTTTTTATTTATTTCTTTAATTATCCGAAAATGGTGATCCGGATTGGGCTTCTAAACCCAACCCTTCGAAATTCACAAGAAGCCCAAACAAAATCTAAAAGAAAGGCCCACTTTTTTTTTAATGACTTAAAGAAAAAAGCCCACTTCGAATTAAGACTAAACCTGACCTAACCTTTTAAATGAACAGTGGCCCACTCGAAAGGCCCATCTCTCCTCCTGTTGCCTTCTCCTAATTTTCGGACCAAACAAAGCCCAACTCAAACTCTCCTCAAATAAAACAACATAAAGCCACAACCAAAGCAAGAGCTCACGCCCAACTTAGTCGCCCATTCAGTTTTCTTGATTTTTTTTTCTTCATTTTTTTTTATTTTCGGGCCCATCCTTAGAGAATAGGCCCAGACTAAAACTTAAGACCACAAATTGGTCCAGACAAGTCTCTACGTCCACCCTGTGTACGCCAACCCAATTAAACCTCATCATTTTTATTATTATTTTACTAAAATCCCCAACGTCTTCTTCATTAGGTTGCCAACCTAGCTTCCCCACCATTTTATATTATTATTTTACTAATATCCCCAACGTCTTCTTCATTAGGTTGCCAACCTAGCTTCCCCACCATTTTTATTATTATTTTATTAATATCTCCAATGTCTTCTTCATTAGGTGTTCAGGATGCGAAGCAATTGCAGAATCCAACCTATGAAAGAACGAACGAGGAAGCATCTTACCATGGGTCTATGCATGTACCTCCATCGGACCGCTAACGTCGAGCCACCAACAACGCTGGACCTACTCTGATCACAGCTGTGAGTCGTAACAACGAAGTCAATCCCGGATCTGCAGATTTCGTTGCTCCGCCATAAGGACGCCGTGAACCGTCGTCTTTTGGCCGTAGTCTTCACTAAACCACATTGTTTTCAGCTTGGCTCTTTATGCCTCCTGGTGTCCAGCTCGTTCATCGCACCGCTAACGTGCGCATTGCCGCCGGAACAAGCTTGTGTCGTCATCACACCAAGTTCGAACTCGTGCGCCACGTTCCCCTTGCCCTCTTCTTCTCTCACCCAATATGCCTTCTTTGACCTCCACTGTGAAGAGCGCGAACTCTCTTTCATTTATGTGTATTGCACCGTTGATGCTCATCGTTGATAGGAAGTTAGTTTCCATTTGCTGTCATGAACTTGATAGCCACTGGAATGTAACACCAACGAACGAAACCAATATTCCCAAGCTTGCATAATTATCACAAACGACAGTGGATCACTTGAGAGAGAGCGACTTGGACTGTGTCCACCCAAAGACTCCTCTTCGGACACGCTCCGAAGATGAGGCCCCGGGAGTCACCTCTTGCTTTGCACGAGCTCTTCGATATGTCTATGAAAGTCACGTTGTCGTCGCATCAGCCACGAGGCCGACTGCTCCACTTCACTCTTTTGTAAAAAGGGAATTCTCAAAACTGTGGAATATTGATCTTGAGGACTCAAGGGTGGAGTGGATGTTGCAAATCAATCTTTTTCATTGCCCCCGGCCCCCTCGGCGGAGGAAGTGATGGTCTCCTTATATCCTCCGCTTGGGTCGTGCGTCTTCTCTGCTAGAGGAGGAAGATTCCTTCATTTTTTTATGCATTGTCATTGCTTCGTGTGCTGCCCTTGCACAATGGTCCCCCATCCTTCTTTTCTTTTTTTTATTATTTCCTCACCACTTTGAAGTGTTGGACATCAGAGGAACAATGATGGCCAAGTTGCGGCAACGTGGATGGTTCTTCCCTTCTCAATGTACTCTAACGCCGATCCCTTCTTTTCTTTTTTTTTTGTTTAGTCGCACCGTTTGCTCCACGATCCATTTGTCGGCCAGCTTCTCACTTTGAACCATCATGAAGCATATTACGTGTTGCTTGACAAATTGCATAAGGAATGACAAACTTCGCACAAGCTGATATTGAATGCTATTTTTTAATTTAATTTTTTTGCCTTTTTTCTATTTTTCAAAAATATAAAATATATATATATGAATTTTTTTTTTAGTTAAAATGGTTCATTTAGCTTGGCTAAGGTCACCAAAGTTGATTTTTAATTTTTTTTATTTTTATAGATTTTCTATGAAATTTTCAAAATTAAACTATAAATTAATCAAAAATATGGTGTCAACACTAGGTAACCAACAGGTCTGGACGCAACAGCAAAAATAAAATGAGGGGATTAGCAATTTTTTCTTAAATGATCACTAGTATGTTACGAAGATAAACGAACAAAATAAAATTGAATTTTTAAAAAAAACATTTAGTAATAAATTTGCCCATAATAAAAAGTTTTGATAGATTATTTATTTCAAACGAAACAAACTATCACTTATAGAATTTTTTAAAATTTTCAAAATTTTCGTGAAACAATGAAGCCTTGAGATAAAGTTCACACTGAACTTATTAAATCGCTCGGAGCTAAATCAAACCAATTAAAAATTTAGGAAAAATATTAATTTCATTTTGGACAAAAATCCAACGGTCCGATTGAGGCAATCGAAAATTTAGATGCGACATTTAGACTGCGTTTGGTAACGTTTCTATTCCCGGGAACATATTTGGAACATAAATATTTTTTTGTGTTTCTGTTTCCGACTACGATTTTTGGGAACAGAAACGCGTTTGGTAAGTTAAAAAAAAACACTTTTCTTGCCAAAAGGAAGGATCGATGGCGGCGGCGGCTGCGGGTCGGTGACCGGCGGTGGCGACCGGCGACGGCGGTGGCGGGCCGGCGACCGGCGGCGATGGAGGGCCGGTGACCGGCGGCAGTTGCGGGCCGGCGACCGGTGGCGGCGGCGACGGCGACGGCGACGGGCCGGCGACTGGCGGCGAGCCGGCAACCGCGGCGGGCCGGTGACCGGTGTCGCGACCCGTCCGAAAGCGGACGCGGCTAATGGATTACCGATCGCGGGCCTTACCTCCGCACTGGAGTGTGGATCGCGGGCCCTCCCAGGCCCATACCAAATCGCGGCGGGAGTTTTCTTTTAAGAGGATTCGACGATAAGAGTCGATCGCTTTTGACCTTCAGTATGGTCGTGGTGGCATGTGCAACTTATGCATGCATTTGGAGTCGCCACCGGTCTTTCTTGGAGGGTAGACCGGAAACCTTACTGATCGATTGGGAGAGATCGATCAGTTCTGCAGAACCAGAGATTTTGGGTTCGGGGACTTGGTTACGTCGGTGTCATTACCAACGCCCTTTCGGTACCTAACGCGAGTGATTTTCCTAATTAAGATTTCAGGCAGGCGCAATTTTAGGTGAGGTAGGCTTGATTCAGGGTTTCATGCAGACTGGAAGACTATTCCTATCAATCGCAATCAATTTAAATGAAAGCGCAATCAAGTGCATAAATAAATCACATCAATGCACATCAATTCAAATCAACGGCTTCCTAATATAGCCATAAGGGCTTTGGGGAGGCGTGATTTAGGACCCGGGGTAAAATGGGAAGATTTAGAGGCGATTTAGCCCGAAGGGCAAAATCGTCAATTTTTGAAATATTTGGATACCGAATTACCCAAAATATTCCATGGCCAGTTGATTGTGGCCATTTCCCATTTTTGAGAATTGTTTTTAATTTTTTTGATTTTTCTTCAATTTTTGGAGGACGATTCGCCCAAAGGGCGAAATCGTCGTTTTTAAGAAGGGTCGGGGTTCGAAACGCCCGGGATGAGCCTTGGCCAATTGTTTGTGGCCATTTCCTATTTTTTGGGATTTTCTAGGATTTTTAGAATTTTTTTGGAAGACGGTTTGCCGGAGGGGCAAAACCGTCATTTTTGGAAAGATCGGGGGTCAAAAGACCCGAAACAGGTCGTGACCAGTTGAATGTGGCCATTTCCTATTTTCTGGAATTTTTTAGAATTTTTCTGAATTTTTCGAATTTTTTTTGAATTTTTTTATGATTTTCTATTTTTTTTATTGATTTTTTATTATTATTATTGATTTTTTTGATTTATTATTATTAATACTTTCTGAAAATATTTTCCTTGACAACATATCACACTTAACCAAATAAACAAGCTAACTACCAGATTGAAATAAATACATGCAAATCAAGTATATAATGGCAATATTTTAGAAAAATAATTCTGATATACGGGTTGGGTACGTAAAATATACCTGATTAGATATCGACCTTCAGACGCTGAATCCCCAGCGTGTGACCATCTCCATGTGCGACACAGTCGAATACTCGAGTCGAGATTGGCAGAGATCTCCAGAAAGATCCTTCGACGCGAACCTTGAATGCCGACGGACCACGAGCCCCAAAATTCCTGGACAACGGTCCAATACCTCGGCCCATGGGCCAAAGCTCGGCCAAAATGGCCCATATACATGGCACACGGGCCCATATGCTCAGCCCACCTCTCAGGCCATGGCCTAGGCCAGAATGAGCCATGGCCCGTTCGACCGGCCCATAAACGCGGCCCGGAATAGGACAACTGCCCGTGGAATAAGGCACATCGACGAAAACAAGACAGGGCGGCTGAGGTGGTTGTCTCGCGACTCCCGCAGCGTCGGGGTGGCAGGTTGGCGACGGCACAAGGTTACGGCGGTCGGAGTGAACCATAGGTGGCTCGTGATGGCCGGCGGGAGGCGGAATAGCCCCGAACAGGAGCCGTGATGGACGCCGGAACAGGTACTCGAACAAAACAGAACTGTCGGGGCTGATTCGTGGCTATGCTCGGGTTTAACGACGTCGGGTCTTCTTGGGGTGGCTATAAGGACAGTCGATGAGCGGCGGGGCTGCGGCGAGAGACGGTGGATGATGGCGAAATAGCCTCGGCTCGAGACAGAGCAACTGATTCCCGAACAGGGGTCTTCGGACTTCCGAGACTACTCGACGGCTTCGCGGCGGCTGACGAGAGGAGCTGGCCCCGGCGGTTGGAGAGAGGATGACGAAGACGCTAGTGGTGGTCGGGAGTGGCGTCGAGGGTTGGCTCGGCTCAAGCAGTCCTCAGAGATCAAAACAGAGCAAGGGACGACGGAATCTGTGTCGCAGCAGTTTGAAGGCTCCGGGGAGCGGCGCTTGGCGGTTGAACCGAGACGGCGGAGAGATGGAGAAGGCGTCTGGAGGTGGCGGCCGAGCGAACATAACCCAAGTGGAGGAGGAGTATCCTGGTCAGTGGCTTGGAAAAACAGGGCAGGGCTTTCCCCGAGCGGGTCTGCAGCTTCCGGCGGCTGATAGTGGTGCCGAAGAGGTCGATGGTGGCGGTCACAGGTCGCTGGGAGTGGTCATTAACGATGTTGCGGTGGTGGTGGCGCCGAAATCGCCGGCGGAGAAAGGTCAGGATCGTCTCCGCGCGCATCTCCTCCCACCTCTTTGACCTGTCCCCAAACTCAAGTGGCCAGCCTCCGAAGTTAGCCCCCACTTCTCATGATGAATCAGTCCTTTAAGAACGCCCAGAACCCGATTGCCATTCCAGTTATTCTGGTCCTTTTTCTCTTCTTTTTTTTTTGATGGACCTCCTCCATGCTCCACGAGACAACAGCCCAAAACCATCCCCTTTTTTTTTATCCCCTCACCAACCCATGCATGGATTCTGCCGCCGGTTCCCATCTTCTTTTTTTTTTGTTTAATCTTTCTTTCTTTTCTCTTTTGCATGGTGGACGACAGGCTCATGCTGTCCTCTACCTCTTCCCCCCCCCCTTTTTTTATTACATCCCCCCATGATCCCATCCCCATAACAGAATCGTCATCTTTCCCTTTCTTTATCGCGTCGCACCCTCAACTTCCCTTTAGTGACTTTGTAAAAGGATTTCTGAGGTGCGGAACACTTTGATCGTGAGGATTCAAGGGTAGAGAGGATGCTTGCCATTCGGCAATTCAAATAAAATAAAATAATAAAATATATATACATATATATATATATATTAATTTTTATGGGTTTTTCAATGAATTATTTTCGAAAATAAACTAGAAAAGACTGATCAAAATCCATGTGTCAACAACCGGCGGCCGGCAGCGGGCCGACGACCGGTGGCCGCCGGTGGCAAGGGTGTCCGACATCGGCGGGGGCGACGATCGGCGGCAACAAGGGAGCGTTGGATCAAAAGTGTTCCAGAAACAAAAAAAAAAACATGTTTTTTTTTCTTTTTTTGGGACCAAAAGTGTTCTTTTTTTTAAATGTTCTTCGGAACATTTTTGGAACATTTTTTTGCCAAACGCGTTTCTGTTCCAAAAGTGTTCCCAGAATACTTTTGGAACAGAAACACTTTTGGAACAGAAACACATTCCGGGGAGTGTTGCCAAACGCAGCCTTAATGTTAAACCAAAGGACAAGGATGTCCAATATTCCTCCGAACCTTCATGGCGTTGGCCTGATAATAATGCGAGCACCGGCGCTTGAGCTCCTCCACGAAAGAAGCCACAGTGGGATCCTTGGGGTTCAGCAGCCAAACGTCCTTGGCCGTGATCACTCCCTTAATGTGCTCCAGCTTGACCACCAGCGCCCTCTCCCGCCCCGTCACGGTCAACGGGTAGGACAGCGACGGATCCAGGATCCACAGGTCCCGCGCCGAGAGCCCCGTCCGCCGTATGATCGCGTGCTTGCCCGTCTCGACCATGAGCTAGGTCCTGATCCCGATGCCCTTCTTCCGGCGCCAACGGCACGCCAAGTTTGCCACCGGCATCTAAGGCGGGTTCGGGTCGAGGTCCTCTTCCGGGCACGTCGAAAGATGACTCCTCGGCATTACGTTCTTCCTTCCCTGTGGGGATCAGAGAAATGATGAATTCGAGTTTGAAAGAAGGTTGTGTTAGAATATATTCTAATTTGGATATATTTAATTGTGGGCTTTATTAATTGTCTCTGTAATTATTAATTGGTCTAATAAATGTAAGATATATACAGTTTCCTATTCTAGTCAGATATGGCACTGGATAGTATGGGCCGAGATAAATCTAATCTTTGATGAGGGGATAAATTTCATTCTCTATAAATAGAGCTCAAGTCCCTCCTCTAAACCCTGATGTCCGCATAATCTCACATAAGGAGCCGTCAGACACGACGCGTGGGGGGGCCGTCTCATTGAAGCCAGCGATAAAGGGGGTTCATAGAGGAGAAGATCTTGAGCACATGATCATCGCAATTCCGCATCAAGAACGACAAATCCGAAACAGGTGTGTCAATTCTTTGACTTTATGGACTGGTGATTCATGTATCTATACGTGAGATTTTGGGTTGCTGCATATGGATTAGAATCGCAGCTTACATTTGGTATCAGAGCTTGCGCGTATTAGGTCACGAATCGCGTTCCCGGTGTATTTTCGAAATTTTATTTTTATCGAAATTCAAAGAAAATTATATATTCGGAAAGGGCTCGACGAGACGAGAAAAACCATATAAAGATCGCCGCCAGCAACCTCCGGACGCGCCTCCAAACGCAGCCACCCGTCGGTGGCTATCAGGCGCGTGGCGGCCACGCGCCCCACGCGCATCACGCGCTGGCTCCGGGCCCCGCACGTGGGGGCTGACGTCATCTTAACCGGGCAGACCCGACCCGACCCGTTGGCCCGACCCGGATGGTTGACCGTTGACTCGGACTATCCGGTTGGACCGGTTGGACCGGATCCGCTCGACCCGGTTCGCTAAACCGATTTAAGGTAGTGGTCGGACCGGTTCGAAGACCGGCTGAGGCACTGAACACGTGCGATGCACGTGTCAGCGCGTGAAGCTCACGCGTCGAGACTTCAAGCGGCGCGTAAGGGCGCGTGGGTGCTCCGATGAGGACGTTCCAGGTACCGACGTGCTCGTATGCTCATGCTCTACATGATGGTATATTTATTTTTTCATGTTTGGTATTTTCATGGATGGAAATACGTACGGAACGCCAAATACGAGGGTATTTTGGGGTATTTTTTTTTAAGTATTTTATGGTATTTCTATACGGATTTGTGAAATACAGGTACATGCTTACATGAAAGTACCACATGCAATTATGTGGAGCATGATTTATCAATTACATGTTTATGATTTGACATGTATTGCTGATAGTATCGATGTAAATTAGCAGCGTGTAATTTTGTGGATGATTGCCCCTAATTTTTGAAATTACATGCATAAGGTAAATGTGAAATATAAAGTTATATCTCAATTTCAGGTAAATTCAGTTGGGTTGTGACCGCCAAAGCGGCACACTTAGTTGAGTTTAATAAAGTACATTTTACATAGTATTGAGATGTCTCCTGTTTAATGCGTAGTTATACTCCCAAATGAGGTAATTGCGTATTTTTACATGGAGGGTTACATGTACAACATATGGTTGATGATTGATTAGTCTAAGTGATGTCATACACCCAAAGGTGGTGATTAACGAAGATTGAAATAAGTTTTCATGGCCGCTGTAATGTAGAGAGTATACAACTGCATGTCATGTTTTCTGCCCAAAGGTGATTATGTGATGATGTATGTATCTCTCAAGGTGAAATTTCACATTATGCTAATTAAAAATATTGATTATTTTTAGTCACCGTTTTTGTGAACGGCAACTCTGTTAGAATTAAGATTTATTGAGAACTGAATGAGGATTATCTATTTACAAAGAATTAGCAAATACTTATATTACTCTTGTCAAGAAAGACTCATAGTTCTCACCTTCATTGGTGAGAACTTTCAAGAGCATTATGTGCTTATTGGGTAAAGAGTGATCGGATTCGCTTATTTGATATGAAGCGGTCCACTAAAGAACACTTGAAAAGTGTTTCCTACCAGTTAACTGCACTGCTAAGTAAGTAAAGGAAGCCTTGAAGGCTTTGAAATTATATCTCATTTATTATTAAGAGTGGTAAATATCTGCATTGACTCATCAACATCAAGTGTAATGGTTCTATTAAGATTAAGGATTACGTCTTAAAGTTGATGAAATTATATTTTGAACAGTTCTAAAATCATACTCATAAAGAATTATATTAAACCACTAGTCACTCTGATGATTTGGATCCATGAAAAGCATCATTTGAAAAGGATGGTAATTGCTACTTCTTTTACAAGAAGAAAGACCACATAAAGAAAGACTACAGTTAATACAAAGACTTGGTTATCTAAGTATGAGCATAAAGTAATGATTTTTTGGTATTGGTTTGTGAATTCATTTTATCTTAGGCCTCATCTGGTTATGTGATGGCTAGATAGTGGTGCGACATATTGTGTTGCGTTTACCATATAGGAACTCATAAACTGAAAGGTACCAAATCAGGTTGAATCAAGGTTATTATGGAAACACTTATAAAGTTGATGTTAAATTGATGGGAATGTCATTCCGGATTCTGGTTTTATTGTGACATTATGAAACATATTTTATGTACTTTTCTTAAAGACGGAATTTATTTTTCGTATCAAGTATGGACATGTGTAGTTACTCATTTTTTGAGATTTCAAATAAAATAATTACTATTTCTTTTAAAATAAAGTTGGTTACTACTCCATGTCCAATGAATTGTACAGATTATGTTTATCTCCCAATGAATTATACGTCACTTATACAGCTGAAAAGTTATTTACAAAATTTATCTGCCTAAGGAACAATCATGCGTATTATGGAATAAATTTCTTGGTCACATCAGTAAAGAAATAGTGAAAAGATAGATAAAGGCAAGCATTCTGCTCACTCTTAAAAGTGACCTAGACACATGCGTAGATTGAAGCAGATATAAGATAACTAAGATAAATGGTGAAACTGTAGTCGATAGTTATGACCTATTGAATGTCATTTATACTGGTATAAGTGGATCTTATATGGTAATATTGTGTAGAGTTTTTATCACATTTAAATTATGATTTTTCTCTATATGTTTTTCATACTTGGTTAAAGAAAATGTTTATTTCCGTGACAAGTTCAACATATTTCTGACTATAGTCGATAAATTTATTATAAAAAAAAATGTCAGTTTTGACTAAGGTGATGAGTATCATGGTTGACATGGCAATGCTGGATAGCTTAAAGAGCCATTTGCCAAATATTTGAGAGGATTCTAGGTTGTGGTTTTGTGCCCGATACTCGTCAATAGAAAGGTGTGACTGAAAGGCAAAATCACACCATACGGATATGATGACGAGTATTATCTGTAAAATCAATTTATATATATATTTTTTTTTGGGGTAAAACTTTAAAAATAACCCATTATGTTTCTATCAAAATATTTCATTGACTTCTTTTGAGTCATGGACTGGACGTTAATCTAGTTTGAACCATATTAAAGTTTGAGGTGTTCATGCAGAAATAAAGTTACATAATCCAACATTAGATAAGTTGGACTCTAGAACACTCGGTTTTACTTCGTGCCTTACCCATATCATCTAAAGGGGTATTGATTTATCATCCCAAAAGAGGAACAAGAATTGTGGAATTACAGATAGCTAAATTGCTGGAGCTTGATATAGCCGAATAATGGTAGTTGCTCACAGACTATTAAAGATAACAATATGGTAGGGACAATTGTATCATTTTTCTCTGTCTATATAGATGATCATGGAACATTCTACATTACAGTATGATTCTGTTGGGGTTCAGGTTCTTGTTATTAAGACAATTCCTGATGAAGTTTATCAGAACCCTATAAGTGCAGAATAAATGTTAAAGTAGCTCCTCTTAAAAGATCTATCAGACGGAGACGATCAGTTGTATCAACGATCAGTTGTATCAACGATCAGTTGTATCAAGTCATACTATATAGTCTATCCAGAAGAGTATGTGTTGGGGTTCAGGTTCTTGTTATTAAGACAATTCCTGATGAAGTTTATCAGACCCCTATAAGCACAGAATAAATGTTAAAGTAGCTCCTCTTAAAAGATCTATCAGACGGAGACGATCAGTTGTATCAACGATCAGTTGTATCAAGTCATACTGTATAGTCTATCCAGAAGAGTATGGCTACAATATCGACTATGTAAATGATCTAGTAATTTATATAATTGCTATTTCTTGTTCTTAATTATAATTGTGATTGGGTGCATGGTGAACGAGATACAGACTATGAAACATACGGTGTTTGAAAGCTTATTAGTATGCCTCAAGGTTACAAATTCATCTGCTGCAATTGGGTTTGTAAAACTTAAAAGGATTTCAGATGAAAGTTTTTGTCTACCTTATCATATCCAATTATATTTTGATCGGTGTTTTATTTGAGAAGTTTAAAACAGATTAGTAATCAAAGTTTTCACTCGTAAAGAATGAGTTGACTTAAAATAATTTTTTTTATTCAATCTTTCATAAAGAGTTTTTTCGGAGTGATTAAGGTATTAATAGCTCATTATTATAAGGAGCTTTATTATACAGATATTAAAACTTCTTTTTAATTGGATACTTCGAGGTAGTCTTTTTATGTAACCCGAAGATTTTGCAGCTGATGATGCAGATAAATTTGTGCATAAAGAAAGAAGAATCTCATAAAGTTATCATGAAATAAAGTTTGATCATATTTATGGAGATTCTAGACTGAAAAGTCTATTTTATGGGATCAAGTAAGCTTTTAGACAATTGTGGCTCATAGTATTGTAGTTTTATCATGTTTTGTCAAGAACAAAGTAAATTAGTATATACTATAAGATCAGTGGGAGGAATTTATTTTTCTTGTGTCTTATGCAGACGATATCTTGCTTGAAAGTGGTTTTCTTGAATTACTACATAAGGTGAAGCAGATGTTGTCAAAACATTTTGACATGATTGATCTTACTAAGGAGTATTTTGTCCTAGGCATTGAGATCCATATGGATTGTTCTCGCCACATATTGGGTTAACTCTAGAGGACATATATTGATTGTATTCAGTATAAAGTGTTGCAAGTTAGGAATTACTCTTGTCATTAAGAGCAATAGACTGAATTTGTCATAGTGTCTTCATAAAGCTATCAAGAAAACCCAAATAAAGAATGTACCATATCAGAGTGCACTTAAAAGTATCATGTATGCTAAAGCTTGCACTAAATCAGATGTTGCTTTTGCAACGAGACTTCTAAGCAGATATTGGTTAAATCCAGGACATGTTCACTGGATTACTGCTAAGAAAGTTTTGAGGTACTTAAAGAGGACAAAAGACTATATGCTAATTTACAGATATATTCAGGACCTACATTAGTAAAGCATTCGGATTCGGGCTTTGTTAGCTGTCAGGATAATATGAAGTTGACAACTACAGACATTTATATGTTAAAAGAAAAGTGCAGTATTACAGAAAAGCGTAAACAAAAATCTATGTAATCCTCAATCAAGAAAGCGGAGTTTGTAGTATGCTTGTCAGCTGCTATTCAGGTTATTTGGCTCCGAAATCTCATTAAAGAGTTGACCGTATTTACTTTGTGGATAGACCCATACAGTTGTATTGTGACTATAATTCTGCAGTGTTGTTCATTAACAACAGCATGAGTCGCAAGGGGTCTAAACATCTAGCGGTCAAGTTTTTGACCATAAAGGTAACAGATGAAAGGGCGACACTACATTAGAGTTTATTACACAGATGATAAGGCTGCAGACTCACTAACTTAAGGACTCTTCTCATACACATTTAGATGACACGTCACAAATATAAAAGCATCGTGGGATGCTGATATGACGTGTTAATTGATGGGTTGAGTAAGCATCATGAGATCTGTTGTTTAGTGGGAGCTTGTTGACACATGATTTTTAACCAAGTCTTTTTCAGCTTTATTTTGAAAAATCACAAAAAATCCATAAAAAGTCAAACAATTACAAAATCAACTTTGGTGGCCTTGTCCATGCCCAAGGAACCATTTTTGACCAAAAAATAATTTTTCATATTTTTCATATTTTTTAGTATTTTTAGAAAATAGGAAAATACTCAAAAAATCAAGAAAAATAGCATTTGAGGTCACAAAAATATAACAAAATAGCCAATATTTTTATTTTTAATCTCTTGCACTTTTGACCTCACAAAGAATCCAAAATCAGATTCAATTATGGGTGTTCCTTTGTAACCCATACTATTGAATTTGAGAAAAAAATATCAATTGAGTCTTTTAATTTGTAATTTTAGCATTTTTTAGGATCTTGACATCCATTCTAACTATCCCCTATTGCAATTTAACCCAATTATTTGTACAAATTGCTCAATTGCATGAATTTGGCAAAATTGCATACTAAAATTGCATTTTTAGTCCTTGAAATTGAGCATAATTGAAATTACTTTCAATTCAAGGGCTATCATTGCAAATTAAACATACTTCCCAATGGGTTTCACCATTTTGAATCGATTGGCACAGGTAATTTGACCCAATTTGATCATTTGAACCTTCAATTGCATAATTCCCCAATTTGCAATTAAAAGGAAATTTGGGATTTTTGTTGAAATTGATATGAACTTTTGGGCAAAATCACAATTTTTGATAGAATTCATGCCCTAGATTCGATTATGAGGTTCAATTGTAAATATTTCCTACTAATTTGGGTTTAATTTTGAAAAATCCAATTCGGAACCGGTCAGATCGCCGGTCGGACCGGTCGAACCGGTCTGCTACAGTGCCATCTTCTTCCTCGTGCAGAGGAATAGTCCTGAGCTGATTTTGATCAAGAAATTGAAGGGCAATTCGAGATTAATTGAAAAGGGAAAGATGTGCATTTTGTTCCTCACTTCAATACCTTTCAATCAAGACCGACCGCGAGGCAAATGGCCGCCGGACGAACTCCGGCGAGGTTAGTCAAACCTGCACGCCTGCAAAAGTCAACAAACGTCAAACGCAAGCCAAATCCGTGCCAAATCGCGCAGGATGAGACCCGCCGGAGGACCAAACTAAGCTAAACGGAATCCCAGTCTCCCCGACGCCGTTTGGACCTAAAATCACGTGGCTACACGTGCGATTCAAGTCTGTTAGCTCCCTTCGAGCCGCGCCAAAATTCGAAACAGGTATATAAGCTAACAAAACTTCGCGAAGCAGGAGGTTGGGAAGTTCAGTTAGGAAAAGGAGAACAGAACTGAAGGAGAGAGAAAGAACGAGAGAGAGAGAGAGCTCCCCTCCATTGCCATTGTCAAGGGTTGAGCTCGAACTTGCAGGGCGCTGGTTGGGCCGTCTCCGGCCAAACTGAAGCCAAGGGAAACCACCAGAAGGTCGTCTAGTGTGCCAGGAAGCGAACGCCACCGATCGCGCCGCTTGAAACCGCAGAAATAGGTAAGAGGAAGCTTAAAGCTCTTCACTGTGTATTAATGGTGACTTGCCTATTTCACGTTCCTTTTTGTGATTTGTGTGTGCGTTTTCTTCCCTGAACATCACTGACCACATTCGCATCTTGGTTTTGCATCGATTTTTCCTGAGCACCTTGAATCAAGTCTTCAAACTTAGCTTCCATAGTCAACCACTGTTCATACTTGCCTAGCCCAATCTAGGCCGCGCGGGCTCAATCGGAGCCCGAGGTAAGCCTTCTGCACCTCCTGCCATGTCAACCTGTGGATGAATTGATCTGATTTCGTGTGACTTGCGTGATTGAGCTTCCATGGCCGTACTCGGCAATTCGCACGATGTTCTCGATTCTGTGAATAGGATGCTTCAATTCTCAGATATGTTAAACTAGAGATGATTGCGAGTCGATTGCCGTTGGTCTCACGTGATTTCATCAAGATCTCACCGTACGATCATCGCCGGAGATCCTCTGCCGTCCATTCAGCAGGGGTCGAGAGGTTGAAGATGAAGCTGACGTAGCGAGGTCAACGAGTCAAAGGTCTAGGTGGCAACACGTGATTGGTCCACGTGGATGTCGAGTCAGCATGGCCGTTGGGTCTGTTATTCGAATAAAAAGATCGGACAGTTCAGATAAATCGAACCTAAATTCTAATAGCCATCCGATTAGTAAATAGGATTATCCGAAAATGGTTTTAAATTGGAAAATCAATCAGAACAGAAACGGTGCCGTTTAGGTAAAAGGGTAAGGCGACGTCGTTTTAGGTTAGTAAAGATGTACGGCTCAGATCAAGTCTCACGTTTTAATCCCAACCGTAGATCTTAGTAAGTCAATCAGACGGTCTCGATCGAGTCATCATTCAATCTAGACCGTACGTGCTAGTAATCAGATCTAATGGGTGCGGACAAGCCACGTGGTTCAATGTAGGCCGTTGGATCAGATTAGGATAATCCAAAAATAAAAACGCGATGCGGCGTCGTTTTGGAGCCGAGATCCAGCGGGTTCGGGCCTGGGCCGGGTTCCGACCCGGTCCGAATCACATTTTTGAATAAAAAATTTCCAAAAATAATTTTAAAAAAATAAAAAAAAATCAGAAAATCTTAGAAAATCCTAAAAAATGTTAGAAAATTTCAGAAAATTCAAAAAATGTGGGAAAATTGTGGGAAAATCCTAGACACTCCAGAAGTCCCCAAAAATCGAGGATTGATCACAGACAACTGGTTGACCCCATTTTTGGGGTTTCTTATCCATTTTTCTAAGACTTGACGATATTACCCTTTAGGGGTAAATCGCCTCTGCTATATATGCGTGATAAGGCCGACAATGCCAAGGTAAGAATTAGGGTCGAGTAAGCGACCAATTCTTAGGCTTGGATTTTCAAGTCCCGCATCTTTTCTCAAAATGACGATTTTGCCCTTTAATAGGAAAATCGTCTTTCTTGTCCACAATCAAGTCCTGAAAATTTCTTAAAATTAGGGTTTGGGTCAAGTGGGCGATCCACCCTAATATTTGAGATTTTCAGTTATCATCTTTGTCTAAAATGACGATTTTACCCCTCCGAGGGTAAAATCACTTTTAAATTCCAGAAAAATTTTGAAAATTCTCAAAAAAATGGAAAATGGATTGGATTGATAGCCAATCCTATTTCCCCCATCTTTTGACTTCCCAATTCATCTAAAATGACAAATTTCCCCTTTTCAAGTCGAATTGTCCCTGAATAGTTCAAAATTACGATTCTTCCCCTCATGGGCGAATCATGTCCAAATCACTCTTAATCCCTGATTGACATTTCTCTAGGCTAATAGGGCCTCATTAGAGATGCCATGCTGCTTTCATGTGTTTTATCCGTATGTATTGGATCCTTGATTCGCGCATTTATTTCTAATGATTGTGAGTGATAGGGTAGCTATTCCCATCTGCATGAACTCCTAGATTTAGGATCTGTACCCCACTCGTCTGTATGAAATCCAAGGATCAGATAAACCATTCAACTTAGGTACCGAAAGGGCGTCAACTCTGACAGTTGGCGTAACTAAGTCCCCGAACCCACTTATTTGGTTTCCGTAGAATCGAATAGACCACTCCCAACTATTCGATAGGGTTTTCGATCGTACCCTTCACGAAATGATTGGTGGCGACTCCTTGGCATGTACACTTATCATATGTCACTAGACTACACTAAAGGTCGACCACGTATATCCAGCAGTTGCGATTTGGATAAATGGACCTTGGGAGAGGCCCGCGTCCGATCATAGCAACAACGGACGGCCCATTAGCCCTCGCTAGCCCCGATGTCGCTCGAGAGGGTCGCGATAGAGTGGGAGCTGCATTCGATATTTGCTCTAATAAAGTTCACATCTATGTTTGTTACATTTTGTAACATCTAGATATGTATCAAGTCCATTGCATGCAATAAAGCTATAATGATTAGGAGGAGTTGAATACATATATCAGTTGAAAATCTCAAGGCATCGTGTAAACCTTGAGTGATGGCTGGGGCATTTATTTATTTTAGCCAAAAGCATATGTCTTGTTACACGTAAAGTATAGTTAACTGTAAAGGTAAGACATATGATGGTTCGTTGGAACCATAAAGATGTTCTCTCGTGACATATCCGGTTTAGTGACACATAAGGTGAGAGAATGGTGACTGACAATGAGAATAACATATAATATGTCTTTGTTATTTGAGATGTTATCCGTTTGCCATACTACCATATCAAATCCATATCAGTAAAGTTAAGAGTATTTGTAATCGTGGATGGCTATGTGTCTTCTGATACAGTTACTGGCATGGTTCGATGCTTAAGACTTTATGGGATCGGATTGACTATTGGGAATTATCTTAAGATCAATATAAAGATGCGCATATACAGTACAGTTACAATTAATTTCGCCCAAGTGGGAGAATGTTAAAATATATTCTAATTTGTATATATTCAATTGTGGGCTTTATTAATTGTCTATGTAATTATTAATTGGTCTAATAAAGGTAAAATATATACAGTTTCCTATTCTAGTCAGATATGACGCTGGATAGTATGGGCCGAGATAAATCTAATCTTTGATGAGGGGATAGATTTCATTCTCTATAAATAGAGCTCAAGTCCCTCCTCTAAACCCTGATGTCTGCATAATCTCACATAAGGAGCCGTCAGAAACGACGCGTGAGGGGGCCGTCTTATTGAAGCCAGCGATAAAGGGGGTACATAGAGGAGAAGATCTTGAGCACAGGATCGTCGCAATTCCGCATCAAGAACGACGAATCCGAAACAGGTGTGTCAATTCTTTGACTTTATGAACTGGTGATTCGTGTATCTATACGTAAGATTTTGGGTTGCTGCATACGGATTAGAATCGCAGCTTACAGGTTGATGTTCATTAAAAAGAAAAAAAAAGGTTTTTATATTAGAGAGAATAACTCATCGGAGAAACGACACAAAAGACGGTCGACATTGACACGGCATGTGATTCTTACGGACAGCCCTCCTTGCACGGGCGTGGAGAACCATGATGCATTGGAAGGAGTTCCATAAACGGTGAAAAATTTCATGCGCGAGGAGTCTTTGTGAAACTCAAAGGAGCGACTCTGATACCAATTATTGAGCAAGACAGACAAGGAAGTGATTCTACCTCAAAGAATATCTCGACATATATAGTAAAAGGTGCATATGTTTTGTTGACACCTATATTTTGACGACCTATTCAGGCATTCATTATCGCATTGAAAAACTACAAGTCGACCCTGGTTTCTAAACAAACATATTCTTAACTTGCATTTGCACATTAGGGACATTTTCGTTTAATAATATCTGTTAAATCAGGGTAAAAAAAGTTCCAAACCTATTGCAATTGTGTCGATTTAGTACTAGTCTTTTTTTTTGTTGATTCAGTCCTAAAGCTTTTACAATTGTGTCCTTTCAGTCCATCTAGCGAATTTTGGCCGGCCGACAACATAATATTTTATTATTTTTTTGAATTTTTAAAGAATTTTTTATGTTCTTTATTTTTTTTTCTTTTTCCTTTTTGTTTCTACCCCTCCCTCCCTCTTCCTTTACTAGAAGCACCTCTGGCCAGTCGCCACAGTCCAGCGACTGGCCAGAGGCGTAGCCAAAAGAAAAAAAAATAAAAGACCTAAAAAAATTCAAAAAATAATAAAATATTCGTTCGCCGGCCGGCCGATGTCCACGTTAGCGTCGTTCGGTCAAAATTCGCCGGATGACCTGAAATGACACAATTGCAAAATGTTTAGGAATGAATCGACAAAAAAAAAATTAGGACTGAATTGGCACAATTGCAATAGATTTATGACTTTTTTGGTAATTTTCCCGTTAAATCATGTCTCACGAAACTCAATCTGATAGAAAGATGTAAATTGATCCATATTGAAATATTGAATGGCGGTGTGGGTTTCCGAGGAATACAAATAACCTTTGGATGGAATATATTGAAATAGAGCCACTTTAAGGTTCCTCGTGAAATGAGCGTGTAGCGAAGTCATGGTGAAGAAGTTTCGGGACTAAGGAAACTAAAAGAGGAGTTTAAGAAAGTCCACCTTGTTTGCCTTTTATGGTTTGTCTTATTCTTGGACATATATATAAATCCAAGATTCGGTCGACGAAGTTTTCAAGGCCGTGGTCTGTTTAAGCTTGGAGAAAATTATTGATGATTGACCGCATCTCTTAAGATGCAAGAGGATAGCCGCACGTGGGACTGTCTCGGGGATTAGCCGCACAAGGAAAAACCGGACAGCTCTTTGGTGGCTTCGTGGGTACTCGATTAATGCAGTGATTTTTTTATTTTATTTATTTTTTCTAGCCGTCGAATGTATTGTTGAATGCCATGATTGAGTGCTGCGAGTTTTGCATCCGATTGAGCAGTTTATTTGTAAAAACTTCGAGTTTGGTGGAATCTAGGCATGAGAAATATTCTAGCGTGCTATTTATTGTAACTATGATTTTTCGATTACAGTGGACTATATGTTGCAGGCTATCCGTGAGGATGTAGGCACCGATACGTCGATCGAAGCACATCGACCCACGTAAATCTCTAATATTCTTATAATTCCTTTATTTTTTTTTATGGTTTCCATTGGCTTATTTGCAAGATCCGTTAGTATTTCCCCATTAATATCACCAATTGGTATTAGAGCTACAAGATAGGATTATCTGGATTGTGATTTGGGATTTACTTGTCTGATTATTATCTAGAAAATTTGTTGTTGCAATCTTGTCTAACGAGACAGTAGAAATTGACAAGTTTGGTGGGAGGAATAATTTTGGGTAATGGATCGTTAAGTTGCATGAACTATTGACAACTCAAGATATGGCCAAGGCATTGGATGACAAAGATGAGTTGCCAATTTCGATGGAGGAGCTTGATAAGGTAGAGAAAATGGAGAAAGCAAAGAGTATAATCCTATTGAATTTGTTAGATGAGGTAATAATAGAGATGATCGAGGAAATGAATGCCACAACGTTGTGAGCAAAACTTTAGATATTCTATTTAACGAAGGGTTTGAACAATCGTTTATATATGTTGACATGATGTTCAGTTTAGTTATGCTGAAAGTACGTCATAAACATTTTGCATTTATACCAATTGAGCACATTCGACTAATTTTTGCCAGCGTCTTACGTGGCACTAGTGAGTGCCTACGCTAGGATTGGGCGAGGGCCAGTGAAAGGCCCGTATCGGTCAATGCGAGCGAGGGCCACATGCCCTCGCCTAGATTTGGGCCAAGCAATGATGTCACGGCCCTTGCCCACCCCAAGCGAGGGTGTCGTGGCCCTCAGTTGGCCTAGATTTGATTAAGGGCTCGCGGTCCTTGCATTGGCCGACGAGGGTCTCCAGCCCTCTCTCCAAAACCAAAAACAAGGTAAAAAATAAAAAATAAAATTTAAATTTTAAAAAAATATTTACTTTAGTGCCGATGTACTAGTCGTGTCACGTAGGACGATTAGCATTCACATCACCGATTTCTAGGCAAAATTCGCCAAATTGGCTCTATTGACATAAATTTAAAAAGTTTGGGAGTAAATTGGCACAATGAAAATGTTTATGACTGAATTTGCACCAATACAAAAGGTTTAGCATTTTTTGTGCACTTTTTCCTAAATTGAAGCGTAGCAACGTTACATGACGATGACAATTTGAGTTATCAAACCAATTTGACTCGATAGATTTTGTTGAAGCTACTAACTTTTAATAAAGTACAAAAATAATATTATGATACTTAGTGATTCAAAACGAAGTGGTAATTTCGTATAAAAGTCTATAACTTCAATGAGAATTGGTAAGTTGTAGAAAAATTGGTAATTCGATAACAACTTAGTCAACGATGACAAGCGTCATTAACTTTATTAAAAAGAACACCAATAAATACTCAAATATAATTTTGATATATGAGTTGGTAATTTCAATAAAATCTTTTACTTATTAGAAAAGTTACAATTCAAAACGAACTAGTCAAAACGTCTGTAAGTGTCTCAAACGATAGTCGTAACTCGTTGATAAGTAACTCAAATAAAGTTAAGAATAGATATGAAACTCGATAACTCTAATATAAGGTGCATATTAATAGAAAAAGTAATTCGAAATAGATCAGATAAATATTGATATGTGACCAAATGACGCAGAGAGAAGCGAATCTTGGAAAACAATTCCAAAGAATGAACGAATTTGATTGAATAATAATGATAAGATGTCGATTACAAAAAATGGACGCCCTATATATAGAGATAGGGCTCCTTTAGGCATCAGAATAATTAAAGATAATAATATCAAAATCATATCTATCTTATCCTAATAGAATTCGAATTAAAGATAACAAAATTTCGAAATATTCTAAATTGCCTAAAACAGAAACTGAAAAGTGGTCTAAACCATCCCGAAATGACGAAATCCATCGTATCTCACAGCAAAGCAGTAATTTTGAATCAGATGGGCATTTCGCTTCAACCGACCAATTTTGAGACCGATCCGAGATCGTTTGTCCCAAGATCCGAAATTATCGGCTCAATTGATTATCCAATTTGGCGAGATAATTGGACCAATTGATTATCCAATTTGGCGAGATAATCGCATGCCAATTAATTGGGACAAACGATCTCGGATCGATCTCAAAATTGGTCGGTTGAAGCGAAACGCCCATCTGATTCAAAGTCACCACTTTGCTGTGAGATACGATGGATTTCGTCATTTCGGGATTGTTTAGACCACTTTTCAAGCAGTTTTCTGTTTTAGGCAATTTAGAATATTTCGAAATTTTGTTATCTTTAATTCGAATTCTATTAGGATAAGATAGATATGATTTTGATATTGTTATATTTAATTATTCTGATGCCTAAAGGAGCCATATCTCTATATATATGGCGTCCATCTTTTGTAATCGACATCTTATCATTATTATTCAATCAAATTCGTGCATTCTTTGGAATTGTTTTCCAAGATTCGCTTCTCTCTGCGTCATTTGTGGATTTTAAATGAGTGTTTGCAACCTAAAGATAAACAAATACTGTAAAAACATATGCTTTTCCTGTATCTATACCATACATGCTGTCCGTAAATGTGTTTCCACACAAAACATTCTCCGGCCGATGTTGAACTCGACCCGCTAGCTATATGAAGCGTTTATGTTTGTACCATGCTATTGCAATAGCGTACAAGACGATCGTCCCAACGGTGCATCCGCCTGCTGTCCAAAGGAAATTGTTGACTGTCGGATTCGGAGGGTGAAAGAGTGCAATTCTGACGTTCATACCGAATATCCCGGTCACAACAACGAACATGGTGATGAATAACGTCGCCGTCGATATCACGACTCCCATTTGCAGCAGATTGTTTTGCTTGTCATCCAACATTATGTTCACATAGTCCTCGGTGTCTTGAATGTACTCCCTCAGCTTTCAACAGAGACAAGGTGAAGATGTTTTTAAGGAATTGGATAGGATTCGAGGTTAAGACTTCGCTCACGCGTGCGTGCATTCGAGTGTAAAAGTTCGAAATTCATACCGCGGATAGCTCGTCGAGATTGCCACCAAGCTGCACAAAATATGCCTCTAGCAGCATTTCCAATTCGGCCACATCAAGGTGCTTGATTGAGCCATCAAAATGCTTGCTTGAGCCATCAAAGTGCTTGCTCATGCTCAAGCCACCATGTGAGTCACTATCTTTGATCCCCTCTTCCATTTCATCACGATTCAGCGAGTTGTGAGGAGCACTCGCACTCTCATCTGGTGTGATTCTATCGTCTTCTTCGCGATTCCTGCGTAATTAAGTGGAAAAGGTCTTTGAAGAAATAGAAAAAGATTCGAAATTATTCGGCCATGATCGACAACATGATGCTAGAGATGTAGGATGTTGCCTTTCTTCTTCGTATAGTTCATGGAGTTCATCTTCCTCTTTGGTGATCGACGAAGAAGACGACGACTTGTCATTTTCATCTTGGAGTTGTTTGCCGCTCAAATACATCTCTGCCATGTCTCCATCGTTCTCGAGAAGATGTTCGATCTCGTCCTTTATCTAGAGATTAAAAAAAAAATGAGTCATGATGAACAGCTTTTGCCGATTAGTACGTTTTTATTTAGCAGTTTAAACTCTTAAATTAGTCGATTGTGACTCTTTTGCATTTACATAATAGCAATTTCTAGGCGGCCTCTAACTAAATTCTCAAGCGACGGGAAGTGTTATGATATTAAATATTAAATAATGCATTCATTTGATAGCTTAAATATTTAGATTAGTCAGTCATGATCTCACAAAATCCCAAAAGCAAACTCTGTTACTCGTTCGCTCGTTACTTTTTCCTTTAGACGAAGTAATACTAGTGTCTCTATGACCTGTTTTTGAGATGCCAACTAAGATGTACCCTTACTTAAATTGGGCAAATGCTTATATGGATTACATTGACAATTCTGGCCTCTAACAAAAATTCTCTCATGATTTATCCACTTTTATTTACTTTTCTTACCGTGACCACTATCTAATGTATTGAGTTAACAAATTTCATATATCTAGAAAAGTTGGCGTGTGATATAATTTCGGCAGATAATCCCTAAAAATAGTTACTAGGCAAATGAAATTTGGTAACATGCTAGATTAACCGGTAAATTAAAATAAAACTTTAGATGTTCATAAGTTACTCAAATGAGAATTGGTGATCTAAAACTAACAGGTAACTTCTCACAAAAGTTTGTTAGTTAAAATAATTCAGGTTGGAAATTTGCCAGTCATTTTGTCTACCAATAGATTTTTTTTTTTTTTTGGAAACATACCAACATTGATTGAAGTTTGCCGGAATTGAGGAAAATTCTACAGAATTCTGCAGGGTGGAAGACTCAAACCTTTTGAACTCGTCCCGTCAACGCGACCAATCGAGCTTTAATCTGCCGGACACGCTCGAGATTCCGGGTACTAATCTTCGAAATTAGCTTGTCCAAAGCAGGATTAGCCTCTTGCTCTAATGCTTTTGCCTAAATTCCCCCAGCAAATAATTTGAGGAGCGACAAGTAAAATATGCTGCTCTATAATGCAGATAATGCAGATGAAAAACCAGAGCCCTTTACCTCATCGTCTAGACTAGAGCATGCAGCTTCAAGGCATGCCTCTAAGGCCACAAACTCAAAAGGAAGAGTCTCCGATCTGTCGTGCTGTTGCTTAACCTCTCGAGGGTGCGATACATTCTCTTGCGTAGATTCAAAAACTCGATGTAAAGATTCGTCAGATTGCTCTTCATCACCACCGGTTCTGTTGACCTATTATGAGAAAGAGAAAGGATTGAGTGGCAGCTTTTAATCTACTGTGAGAATAACAGACGGTTCTGGATTGCAAAAACAGAGATAACAAATTATTATGAGAAATGATAAAGTGACAGTCCTTTAATCAACTGTGAAAATAATAGTCTGTTCTGGACCACAAAAATGTAAATAATGAATAAGTATTAATCACTGTAGGGTCCACTCATTCAAGAATTTGTGGCTCGCCAGATGTTGTTATTCTCATAGTTGTCCGAAAATGTTATGCTAGTAAAACCCTACGCGAAAATGACCACAAAAAAAAAAATGACAGCAAAATGGAATCTCATAACTAGTTTTTAAGTGCTACCGACTACCGTAACTCGGAGAAACAAATCTTCACAGGCGATATCTGTTATCAGAGCCTTTCGCGAGTCAACTAGGTTTAGCTTACCGATACTCGTTTACTCGGGTGATATCTGTTCCGATCATCGGTCCACGGTGATGTTGGACAAATGAGAGGGAGGCAGTATCTTGGGTATGATGTGTGGGTTGCTCCAGTTGGATACTGGATAAATCAAACAAACAAAGTGCTGCTTCACCAGGAATGGCTCCACAGCCTAAGCCTCAAAGAGAAGGTGAGGGGAAGAATTTTCAATTAAGAAACTTAATTAAAAATGATAATTTTCAGAAGTTCTTAGGTTGTAGCTGAGCCACTTAGGATGGCATTCTAGATTGTAGCTGAGCCACTTAGGACAAAGTTTCTTTTTTTTCCTGGTTAAAAAAGATGCAAAGTTTGACTTTGGGAGTGCAATTAATGGACAGGTGGACTACTTCACTATGTTGCTGATTTCGCATGTTTAAGAAGAAGAAGAAAAGTAAACCTTAAATTCTACTAGTGAACTGAGTTGCTTTGTTTTCAGGGCATAGTAAAAAATCATCTATCCATTCTAGTTCACACGATCTCGATCAACTTGAGTAAGAAGATGACATGGTTCGGATAAGGCGAGTGAGTTTGTCTCGATTTTGGAAGTTTCTCTTAGGGCGGGTTTGTT
The DNA here is from genome assembly GCA_021437785.1 of Rhodomyrtus psidioides. Lineage (NCBI taxonomy): Eukaryota > Viridiplantae > Streptophyta > Magnoliopsida > Myrtales > Myrtaceae > Rhodomyrtus > Rhodomyrtus psidioides. The sequence goes on along the minus strand of JAILYB010000003.1, from coordinate 9,608,176 downwards.
TCGCAAAAAATGAATAATTTAAAAAAAATTATAAAAATAATCGCTTATACCTCTTACAAAATTGTATGTGTGAAAGAAAATTTTAATTGTCCAAGAAAATATTTAAGCATAAATTGTTGTCGACGACTAAATATGTTTCATCGACTAATTATTTTAAATGATACTAGTGGTCGTTTTGAGGAAAATATTTCCAAAATCATTTATTCCCTTGAAACAAACGAAGCCTTAAGATAAAGTTTATATTGAACTTGTTAAAATCAAAGGGAACTAGATCAAACCCATTGAAGTTTAGGAACAATGTTTCATGTTGGACAAAAATTTCAATAGTCCGATCTAGCCAATTGAAAATTCAGGTGCGACATTAAGCGTTAAACCAAAGGACAAGGACAAGGACAAGGACAAGGATGTCTAATATCATACACCAGAAATCACAGTGAGCCAAGCATTAAGATGGTTTCTTGTTAGTTTCTTTCAAATCGGAACGCCGTGATTGACATGAACGGACGAGAACTAATCAATCAGATGTCATTGATGTAGAGTCTATTTCTTTGATATGTTCAAAAATATTACTTCAAACCTTCATGGCGTTGGCCTGATAATGATGCGAGAACCGACGCTTGAGCTCCTCCACGAAAGGAGCCACCGCGGGATCCTTGGAGTTGAGCAGCCAAACGTCCTTGGCCGTGATCACTCCCTTTATGTGCTCCAGCTTGATCACTAGCGCCCTCTCCCGCCCCGTCACGGTCGATGGGTAGGACAGCGACGGATCCAGGATCCTCAGGTCCCGCGCCGAGAGCCCCGTCCGCTGTCTGATCACTTGCTTCCCCGCGTCGATGAGCTGGGCCTCGCCTGTCAAGTCGACAACAAGCCAGGGCTTGATCCCTATGTCCTTCTTCCGGTGCCGATAGCCCGTCAAGTGGGCTGCCGGCGTCAGAGGCGGGTTCGGGTGGAGGTCCTCTTTCAGGTTGGTCGAAAGACAGATGTCCGACATTATGCACTTCTCTCTTCCCTGTTGGATCAGAGAGATGATGAATTCGAGACTGAAATAACCTTGATGTTATCTAGGAAAGAACATGGTTTCATATTAAATGATGCAAAGACGATCGACATTGGAAGGCACGAATTAAGATTAATTTTTGTTACAACTGCTGAGGCTGAAATGCATAGTTTAAGGAGGAACATGATTAACAAGGGAGGTGATTCACAGGGACGGCCCTCACTGGTGTGGTTTGTATAGACGTGGATACCCATGTTGCATTGGAAGGTGCTCCATACATGGTGAAAATATACATGTAGTTCTGATATCAATTGTTGAATAACATAAGGAGGTGGGTCTATCTCTAAAAATATGTAGACATATATCGTACAATATTTAAAATAAATATCGTCCTAGAAACATCTTAGAAACATCCTAAATTTTTCTAGGGAAGTTATTTCCTACATACCTTTAGACGAACGTCTACCTAGATGTTTCTCTCTCTAGATAATTCTAGAGAAAATAGCTCCCTAGATAATTCTACACTCTTCTTAAAGTATCTTTCAACAAAATATCTAGATGTTTGGGTAACCTAAAGGTATTTAGAATTCTTGAGAAAAGAGATGGGTTACAATCCGTTGGATCAGATGTGCCTTGTATGGGACTAAGTTTGATACTTTCATTCGAAAAGTTCACCCAGATTGAGTCCAAATCCGAGTTTATTAACATATCCGATTGGATTTACTCTCACTCAAAAGCATGATAACTATACTATATTAACAACTCCACCATTCACTACATTCCCAACGAGGGATTTGTTTTTCCTAACCCCCTCACACATATACCTCAACAAATCTCCCACTCATGTGTAACCTTATAGCATAAGGCATGCTCCAACTTAATTAATAAGTTATTGAACTTTAGCATAATCACAATTCAAATCTCCACCTTGACCTATCCAAGTTTGGGAAATGTTGTAACTATCTAAGGCAAGAGTTGGTAAAACAAAATGAATTAGTAACTTAATGAGAGAAAAGTTGTTAGTCATGTTGTTTGTTAGCACTGTCACCAAGAGGGGGTAAATAGGTGATTGGACTAAATAAAACATATGCGAGTAAGGGAATTGAGAGCAATGCAAAATTATTTATAAACTTGATTCCACTAAGTAATCAAAACATATATTACAGTAAAATGTGATAGCTTATTTGTAACATCATGGATTAAGTCACTGAGCTATTGTCCGTTTTGACCCACTCCATATCGAGCCTCATGATTTTGTCTTTTGCCATATAAGTGGGCACCTTCCTAGGAGATCACCCATCATAGGAGTGCTCTCATCTAGGCACATTTAACTTTAGAGTTCCAAAACTAAGTATTATCGTTACGTCAAAAGGCGTCTTCGTGAGTTATTTCCAGTTTTCACATATATATTTCGAGAAAAGCTCTGCACTGGTTAAAGTAAGCACCAAGGGCAATAACACATTTTTTCTTTTGATATATCTAGGATAATAAAGCGATACGTGGGCTGCGTTCATAACGTTGTGATTCCAAAATCGCTTTCTCCCATTTTAGTACACAGCTCGATTCATTCCTGCCCCCTTCGTCATTCTAGAAGCCTACCAGAAACCACTCATTGTCCAAGCCCAATAGCCCCGACAGCCGCTCCGCACCTCGTCGGATCGAGTCTTTACAGGCCATTAGCTTCCATCTAATTTGTCTCCGATCCACATACCTACTAGAGGAGATCCCGCTCTAACACTATATTGTGACATCTTGGATTAATTCACTCAGTTATTATTCGCTTTGACCCGTCCCATACTGAGCGTGGCGGTTTTGTCCTTTGGCATATATGTAGATACCTTGCCAAGAGGTCACCCATCTTGGGAGTACTCCCATCTTAGCACGCTTAACTTTGAAGTTCTAAAGTTAAGCATTGTTAATATGTAAAAAGGCGCCTCCATGAGTTAATTCCTGTATATATATACACTTTGCCTTTTTTTAGTGCACAGTTCAGTTCATTTCTGCCTCTTTCTTCTTCATAAAAGCCTGCTAGGAGCCACTTCTTTCTAAACCAAATAGCCCCGGCGATCACTCCCCGCCCTTATTGAACTGGGTCATTGCACTTATACTCAAGCACTTCAACACAGAATTAAGTGCTGCTTCTATACAAAACTTTCTCACTCTGCACACTTTTAAACATTGCACAACACCTCTGAAAGAATTACCAGGTTCATCGAAGGAAGATAATATAGAATATGTGTCTAGAAATATGTCTTGATCTCTCTTTAACTTTACAGTGCCTTGTGCTCCTTATATACTTCTCATCCTCAAAGCTTCCCATTGAATAGAAACACCACGAGATTAATCTCCAAACTAGCCGTTGGCATTGATGAAAAAGATCACTTAGCCGTTGAAATTCAAAGATAAGAGATTTGAGAGGATTTGTTCGTCGATATAATCAAATAATTGAATCCACAAATTGAGTCTCTAAGGAAGGTAATTTATCTTCGTGGTGATTGCTAATCAATCAAGATTTATCGTTTGGAAAATTAATAAAATAATATTTAATATTGTTTGACAATCAATATAACTTAGGAAAGGAATTTCACCTGGATCATGAGCTGTTAGTGAGAGATAACATAACCTAAATACATTGATGATTAAGATTATAACAACCTTGCGGATCGCGTGAATATTAGGATACATCTTGCTTATAAATAAATAATAGAATTTGCTTCTGTCCATAAACGTGCTTTTTTTCAGTATATAAAACTTGGCCGACAATCGGATACAAGAATATATATAGAAAATGTCATCAAAGTACGTGCAAAGTCTTTTCAAGATGTTTAGCAATTTTGTCATCTTCAAAACCAAATAGTTTTTATCAACAAATCATTCCAACTGAGGTTGGTAATTATACGACAAAAAAAAAGGTTGGTAATTTAAAAAAAAAAAAAACAAGAGCTATTCATTGAAAAGGCTTGTTGAGGCAAGGCAAGTAAAAGTTGAAAGTTAAGAGAAGAAAAAACTAACAAATGTTGGAAAGCATCTCGAATTTGAGTTAACAAGAGAAAAGTTGGTAAGTCACGGGAATGAAAGTTGATATAGAGAAAATTACCAAAAAAGCCATAAACCTATTGCAATGGTACCGATTCAGTCCTAAATTTTTTTTTTCTTGTCAATTCAGTTCTAAACCTTTTGCAATTGTGTCATTTCAGTCCATCCGGCGAATTTTGGCCGGCTAGTGCTGACTTGGACGTCAGCCAGCCGGTGATCGAATATTTAATATTTTTTTTCATAATTTTTATGCTTTTTTTTATTTTTTCTTTATCCTTTTTTTCTTTCCCCTCCCCTCCCCTCCCCTTCGCTGCCCCACTCCACATCCAGCCATTGCCCTATTCCAGCGATCGCCAGAGCGCGATCATGGCGGGGGCGACCTCGCCATCGTTGGGCGACGCAGCGATGGTAAGGTCGGGCCCCGCCATGGCCAGGCGAGGCTCGACCTCGCAAGGCAAGATCCGAGCCGGCGAGGTCAAGCCTCACGACGGCCATGGTTGGTCGCGACCTCACCTGGCCAGGGTGAATGCCGACCACGCAACCTAGAAGGGCGAAGACTTCTTGCGTTAGAGCTTGAACTAGCGTTTAACAGAGCAGGAGAAGGACTGCGGAAGCGGAGTGCCATCTCCATCTTCTTCTAGTGCTTCTCTCTCTCTCTCTACAATTACAGCGTGTCGCACGCACAAATCTGAGTTGCGAGATCGAGCATCGCCGGGCCGTGGCGAGGCTCCACCTCGCTGTCGCCGCCTCGCCCTAGTCGGGGCGAGGTCGCACCCAGCCATGGCCGCGCGAGGCTCGACCTCGCCGACCTAGGTCTGGGCTTGCAAGGTGGAGCCTCGCTCGGCCATGGCGAGGCCCAACCTCGCCGTCTGTTGCCTCGCCCAACAACGGCAAGGTCGCCCCCGCCATGGCCGCGCGAGGTATGGCCTCTCCAGCCGTGCTCTAGCTGGTCCCCGGAATAGGGCAACAGTTGAACGTGGGGTGAGGCAGAGGAGGGGAGGGGAAAGAAAAAAAGAAAAAATAAAATAAAAATAAAAATTATAAAAAAAAAATTAAAATATTCGATCGCCGGCCGGTCGGTGTCCAGGTCAGTGTAGGTAGGCCAAAATTCGTCCGTTGGACTGAAATGACACAATTGCAAAAGGTTTAGGACTGAATCGGCAAGAAAAAAAGATTTAGGGCTGAATCGGCATAATTACAATAGATTGAAGACTTTTTTGTTAAGTTGATATAATAGTTGGTAAATTTAAGTTATCGAAAAAAGAAAAGATAAATACAATTTTGTGAAAGATCAAAGAAGCTTTTTTTCGGTTCTTCGATAAGAGAATTTGAGAAAGTTTGAGGCAAATAGTTGGTAATTTAATTAGAGAAAGTCAGATAATTACTCCAAAGGAGATTGGTGGTTTCCAAAAAGACCCGGTTCATAGTTCTACAATGGAGTTACCAAAAAGTTAGTCTCTCTTTTCTGTCCTCCCTCATTCTCTCTATGGATGAACAACTTATTCCAGTGCACGCTTAAATAAGCTTGATTGGGGGTATGTTATTGATTGTTCAAAGCTGATTATGTTACGGGCCTCTGGGTAGATTTGATATCAATGTCGTATATATTCTCAAGCGATTCGGGTCCAATTCTTGTTGATAGATTTAGTTATTGCATCTACCCACCACCTGTTTGTGTATATTCCTGGTATGGGGGCAATCCAAATTTATGTTTTTTGCATTTGGGGTTGATTTAATTTATTCTCTTCTTGAACCTTCCCACCACCTGATTGAGTATATTCATAGTGCTGGCAATTCCATTTCTTTTATTGTGATGTTCACATTGAGTTTGACTAAATTTATTCTTTTATTAAATATGCCCTCTATCTGCTTGTGTTTATTCCTAAATGATAGAACCACCAATGTCTCCATCGACTACTAAAGTCCTCGTGCAAATTCAGAGCTTAGGTCCCAATCCGCTTGAGTAAGAAAACAACTAAACACTTGCGTACTTGTTCATGAATAAGACACTGATTACGTGGAAGAATACAATGGTGATAGTATGTAAGAACTTTAAGGGTGTTGCTTGGATTTGTTTGGGTTTCAAGCTTACTACGTGGCCATTAATACCTTGTGGTTATCTTTTCTTAACCTGACAAGATCGCTTGTCCGTAAATTGAAGCCCTCTCATATCCTGTCAAAGTCAACCTCCAAGTGATTGAGTAAGTGATGTATATCTAAGGTATGATCACAAATGATGGGCTATTTTTTCAAAATTATTACTTGCTGCATTTTGAATGGGAAACGACGGAAGTAGGTTAGGGGTTTCCCCAGCCCATCCTATAAAGTGTACAATTTTGGCTACTTTTTTAAGACAAATTACTTTTTGAATTACGATGACAAAATAAATAGCAGAGTTTGTTTTGTATGATTAGACCTCTCTTTCATTGAGCGATCTCTTTGAAAGATGAAGAATCAATAGCTCGGCCTTATGTAAGTGATAAAACTGTTGGAGATGTTATTGAGCAACTGATGCTTCGCCATCATTCTTGGTAAGGGAGTTGTCAATTCATTCAACTTTGCACGGTTTTTTGAAATTTGTATTGTGAAGAAGCTTGGTATTGTATCGACATTCTGTTGTTCTGGATACATAGACAAATCTCAGGACTGGTCCTGGATCTTGGACTGATCAATGAAGGTCAAGAGTTGACTAGTATGTGCAGCTGCAGTACAGCTACTAGAAAGAAATTCCTTACAAGCGCGAATGAGTCTTAAAGCCATATAAAAATCCACAAGTTTGGTGATGTGTGAGACAAACAAAGTCTAATGAACATCTACGTTTCCTGTAATCTGATTCCATTAATTTAAAACTCTTCACAATTGTATTTGTTGTGCTTGTTTCTGATGCATTTGCATTACTTGGTCGGACATCCATCCACAGATATCCCTTTGGCGGTCGGACAACTCGCCAAGTCGCAGTGCTCGCCGCCCGTTCCCCACCAATTCAGTCCCTTGTTCTCCATTCCTAGACAGAAGTACAAAAGCACCGCCATGAAGGCCACTCCCGCGTCCATCGCTGCCGAGAGCACGTAGTTGTACCTCTGCCACCACTGCTTCCGGTAACGAAAGACGAAGAAATTGAATATTGTTCCCACGAGGACCCACGCATTGTAGTTCAACGGCGTGGCGGGTGGCATGTAACCGGTCGCCCCTAGGACCACCGGGAGGTTGATCAGAGGGATCCAGGACTTGTCCGGGAACGCCTTGTGCAGCAACCAGACTAGGAAAGGGCCCACTGCGCCGCCGAGGAAGAACCAGTTCATGGCCTGGTAGTTCCCTTGGGCCCCGAAGATGCGCTTGGGCCCCACCAAGCCCCATATGACGGAGGCATCGAAGAAGACCCTGTCGTTCGGGCACGTCCAGGGGCTGTCCGGCGGCAGGAGCTCATCCTGGCATATGTTGGTGATGGAATTGAGAAGCCACCATGCCACGGCCATGTTGATGGTCCCAGCAATGATCGTGCCAATGAACTGCATCAATCACAGCGGGTTTTGCATTCAAGAATCAGCCAAAATACTTCCCGCAGCCAAGATTTTGAGTCATAAGAAAGCAATAAAGTGTACCTGAACTAAGAACATTGATCTTGGAGGGATCTTCATGTAATGTCCAAGCTTGAAGTCATTGAGGAAGGACACAGCTTGGGCCATGCTCATGTAGCCATAGGTCTTGAAGCACACATTTGCTATCGGTCGACCCGGATATATCACCCCCATGATATATTCCGTAATAATGTTCAATCCTGGCGTCTGTAAGTCATATCGAGTATTGACCATGAATATATAAGGATTTATGATTCCAAGCGATAAGACGAGTTCGTGTTTTGTTAGCAGATATGACCTGATTCGTCGTGGCGGTGATGATACTGATTGGAAGAGTGAAGATAAAAGCGAGGGCGCTGGCAAAGATAAGTCCCCACCATGGCATTTGGACCTGCTTGTCCAAGAATATGCAGAGCGCGAGAGACACTGCAACAGTTAGAGCGAGCAACAAATAAAACCACCACGAAGGTATGTCCTCGTATCTTCGCATCAATCTCGTGTGGATGTCTTCCTTCCCCTTGTACGAGGCACGATACCGCTCGTAAATTTCTCTGTTCCCATTGTCCGAGAAAGGAAAATTTCAGAATCTATCTCATTCACGTTATAGGATAAAGGCCAAGATCCAGATATTCAATCAGATCAAGAGTACGTAATTAGTACCTTCCATAGAAGAAGCTGACGTGGGTCAGTGTGGCCGCGATCGTCGCGAAACCAAATCCGTAAGTGAGAGCAAAGAACATGCTCATATGAATCCGTCCTTGCTCCCCATACTTGGCCACGTCCAGCTCGAAGTTCTTGTTCACAATGGCTGAGATGTTGTACGTCTGGCCTTGGTTCGTGAACAAGTGCGACGAGAAGATAGGAAACCTATCCGCGCCGTACAAATTGAATCCCCAATACGCTAACGGGATGGCGACATACACCACCAATGCGTATCCCGCAAAGACGTTCATTATGGCGAAGAATGGGCATATGAGAGGGCTGAATAAGAAGGACGCGACCACGGTCCAGTCGAGGGTCAGCGCTCCGAGCCCAAGCCCTTGCATCCCAGATCCGATCTGCTGAGCTGTGACTGACTTGGAGAACGCCCAGCAGATCCAGGATATGTTTGTGAGCGTCGGGAAGAGGTAGCCAGGGACGACGTACCACGAGAAGCTGCATATCATAGCTATCACGAAGAATTTTGCCCGCGACATGCGTCGATCATCTTTCTCATGCAAGGCCCTGCGAAATCCATATTACCAATTTCAGATGACGAACAATCTGATGAACATCGTTATTATTGCAGATTGAGCTTATCACCCGGAAGTGCATACTATGAAAACGCCGATAATCATAACGGCAACGCATTTCATTACACTATGGCTAAAAAACACTTGACAGTTCCTGAATTTCGTAATATAGATACTCAAAAAGTTCAGAATCCAACTATAACTTCCTAAGCCAAAGCTTCGAAAATGAACATTAATAGTTGTACTTGTGAACGGTGTTTTGAGTCTCTTGCTCTGTCTGATTCCTAACTGCCATCGATAGCCTTACGCTTAGACATCAGATCTACGTCGTACCCAGCTCCTACCGTACCGGTTTCGTAATGCGACAGATTTCACATTGCTGACATTGTTCAGGGTTAGACAACGCTAGTCCTAACTATCTCTCGAGCCGGCCCGATACAATTTCCGTGATGAATTTCCGGCATCAATTTCCTGCTTAAGTTGCATTGCGAGAGCAAAACGCTCCTTAATTTCCTCGCTAAAGTAAGAATTGCTGGTATGATCTTTCTGGACCTTACGTGACCCAGCTCATAGAAATTTCAGCGGGGCAGAACACAGTAGTCAATGCATGCAACCGTGTTCACGGGAAAAGTCAGAAAGATGCACTCCAAATTTCCCACTTCCTTGACCTCAATGCGTCGTCCTTGTTATGATCTGTCCTGGTGATTTGAATGCGGAGTTATCTAGAAATCTTTGACTTTTTTTTTTTTTTTTTTATGAATCCAGATGGAACTAATTAAGGAGAATGATAATTGCTACTTCTGAATCGAAAGAGGTAAATTTCCCTGGAATAATTGGTGGAGCAACGAAGGAAGTGTAATATCATGGACTTGTTCGATTCCTAGTAAAAATTTTGGGAGTCAACCCTAGCTGATTTGGTTTCCAATTCTATCCACCGCGCAGAACCGAGGCCAGTTTTTAAATCGAACCGGTTCAAAATTAAATTCTAAGTTAAGTCTTCTATACACTTTCTCATTTCTCATTTTGGTCAACATGATATTATTGGGGCATGGTTCATACTCCTCTAGACATCAGATGGCTTTTATAGTTTGAATCCATATTTTGTTATTAGTAATTCCGGCTAGGACCCATAAATAACTACTGTTATTATAAAAAAAAAAGTTTGATCCTAAGGTCAATAGGTTCAGTTCATAATTTCAAAATATAAGAACCGACTCTAACATGGTAGCATCTAATTTCTTTGATCAGGAACCTACAAGAAACTGACCACATCTATTAACGATAAACATATCTTATACGCCGATATTAATTACCCATATGGGCGTAAAAATAGTAAGTGCATTAACTAGGAGTTTTTTATATGTTTTTTCATCAAGCTTGTTGACATAAAAGCCTTGGAAGCGCCCAAAAACGAAAGTTCATTCCATGCTTCACGTTGGATTGAGACAGGACGTTGAATCCGCAACACAAATCAATTCATGATTCAGGACCACCCACTTAGCCATATGTCGGATCGTGGGTTGAGTCAACTCCGATGACTTCGAACCTGAGTTGGGGTCAAATTGATCGCTCCCATGGATCACGCGAGTCGCCGCCGTAACAATAGGGCGGCCATGAGACCGGATCGCCTAACCTTTCTTCAGAAGGTTAGGCACCTAACCTTACAATTCGGGTCGTCCATTTTTGGACGGACGGCCCGGATCTCCTGTTTTTATGGGATATTTTTTTGATTTTTTTTATATATTTTTGTTAGTAATAATCTGGGCTATCAATTCATAACACAGACGGCCCGGATTGCAAGGTTAGGACCTAACCTTCTGAGGAACGGTTAGACGATCCCTTCCCCATTTTCTCCCTCCCTTTGCTCATGGACTACTCTTCTTATTATCCTCATTAAAATCGCAATTGGACTAATGTGATCGATAACAAACACCCCCCTTGCGAAAACCCCGGACTGAGGAGGCCGGGCGAGGGCAAACTCCAACGGGATAACACTCAAAAAGTAATTTCCCATGAAATTCTCACCTCGAGCCACCTCCTAAGATTAGGATACCGCACAATTTTTCTCCCGCCGACCCTTCCCAGTTAGATTCCCATCTTCGGGGGCGATCGGTTCCAGACTAGAAACCTGGAGCCGGGAACCAAAACCGGTCAGCCCCGAAACTGGCTGGAAACTAGCCAGATTGCTCACTATCGTCCTCACGACGCAATGTGAATCTTCTCATGCGATGGACAGGAAGCGGCTCGGATCGCGGTCCCCGACCGAAATTATTCAAGCGTCGGGCGTGACCGTGACCCGCCGACCCCTACCCATTTGAATTCTGTGGTATCCATAAATACTCTTCGTCACGGTCCGGTGGCTTTTCTTGCCGTCTATTAAATTACGTCCTTCGTTTTCAGCTCACGCGTGCGGCGAATAACGAGGCGCAAATCGCATGCGTAACAAAAGGGATTTTCCTTTAAGCGTGTGAAAGACGATCGGACGAGATTGACCGATGCGAAGGCGAATGTCCAAGTCGTCGGTATGGATTCCTAAGACTTAGCTTTCCAAACAAATTGAGTTTCATACACCAAATAGAAAATAATCAGAAATTTTCTCTCTCCTCCATTTGAATGTTCATTTGACGTTGACCATATTATTGTTATTATAGAGAAGGCAATTGACCCAATTTATACTCTACATCATGACTTAAAGTGAAGAATTAAGTAAGTTTATGATTGAGATAATCTCTTAATTTCGAGCAACGGATATTTTAATTCTCTCTCGAGAAAGAGTTAATTTTGTGCAGTTTTACTAAAAAATTAACGAATAAAATGGACTGTTAAATTACTAACCGGAAGAGGGAGACTTGAACGAGAGTGCTAGGCCACCACATGTGAGCAGGCTCCACCACGTACTTCCTCAGCAGCCCCGCCCATCCATAGCCCAACACCTGCACTCCTCTTTCCCTCACATCATTAGCATTTTGCTTGGCAAATAATTCATAATGATGATGATTCTGTAGTTTGTATCTGAGATTTATATCGAAGAAAACATACAATTTGTTTTGGGTTCTCGTATTAGAACTTGAACTTGAACTCTAAAGTGGGAAACCTAGGGTTTCTGCCATCTCAAAGTGAAATGAGCCGTAAATAGTATAAAGCGAAGATTATGACACAACAAATGCGCTTGATTCGATACCATATCTTTTCAATCAACCGTTAGAGTGGCATAACTTTAAAAAAAAAAAAAAATTTGCTCGAGCAACGTCGATGTGATTTCCCTTGTCGAAAAGCCCGAGGTGGCATGAGTTTCCATGTCGATATTTGAGAAAGTCTTTCAAAAGATATGCCACTTATTCAATCAAGTCGATAGAAAAAGTTACGGTGCCAAAACGAGCGCGGCGGCGTTGATACTTGCTATTTTTTTTTTTTTCGGTGCAAATGGGAATATGTTAGGAATATTTTATGCTAGTGGGGATTCATATGCTAGGACCATCTCTAGATACTTTCGGATTTTTGTAGTGTACATAAAGTTTGGTTTCCTGAGAACGTTAGGCCCTTCCGAGGATTAGAATATATAAACCTGTTTGTCCTCAGTGTTCCGCACCAGCTGGCGATCAGAAAGTGATCCGAATCAAATCTCTTTACAGCAATCTAATTGAGGAAATTATTCCAAGGCCCACCATTAATCGTGCCCCCCCCCCCCCACTAGCAAGTTTTATCTCTTTTTAGTCATGAAATTTAATCAAGAAATATGTAATTAACAAATAAAATATTCCTTTCGCTTTGCCTCCTCTTTGAAGCTAACTCAATGAAATAATTATTTTGGGAATTTTCAATTATAGAATTCAAAGGCAATTCTTACTACAAGTCACTTAACTTGCGGGGAATCTCAGAAAAAGAGGGCCACTTGGGAAATTTACCTGGGTAGTGATTATGAGAAGCCAACCGGCGAAGAAGGAGATGCTCCGGACATAGAAGGCCTTGATTATGTTGACGATGCTCACGGCGTAGGCCGAGCCCGACCCGAATGCGCTCCCGGCATTGGCGAAGATGGAGATGAGCACGTGCTCCTTCATGTTGAACGGCCCCGGGTTGAGCGAGAACGTCCTCGGCCCGAGCCCGGGGATCCGGAACTCGGCCGTCGGGAGAACGGCCGCCATGAACCGCCCGATGGGGAGGGTCGCCACTTGCACGGTGATCTGGGTGATGATGAGGGGCTCGGTCCGGTACGCGAAGAACTGGTTGAGGAAAGAGAGGAGGGCGCACGAGAGCACCCCGAGGAACCACATCCGGAAGGTCCACACGGGCAGGGTCGGGTCGTCGGTGTTGGTCACGGTGAGCCGGACTTGCTCGATGGGTGAGAGATCGTCCTCGGCGTCGCCCACACCGTTCGTGGCCATTGGCTTTTTGAAGTCGGCAATGGTGGTGGCGTCGGCGGAAGGCGGGGCTTCTAGTTCTAGACTGCCCATGGCTTTGGCTATGTATTGAGTATGGAGTGGGGGTTTGGTTATGGGCGTGTATGGTTTGAAGTGATTTGAAATGCCAAGTTTAGTCTTTTTAATGTGAATTGGAAGTTTGACCCGGGAGAGTCATGATGGAGAGATTGGACATCATTATTCTTTTTGAGTGGGCTAGTCCAAAAAGGGTACTAGACTATTATTACCAAGCAAGGATCCAAGTCGGCCAAATTAAAAACAAAAAAAAAAAAATAGAAGGAAAAAAGGAAGAGTTCATTAAAGTTAGGATGCTCCGTCACTAAATTATGCCAACTATCAGTATTTTTTTTTAATAAAGTAAAATGCTTCCATGATAATACTGTCGGAGACGATACAATCTCAACCGTAGATTTATATACCATCACATCATATTTTGCATAAAGCACTTATTGATCGGGAGACCGTGTGGTCATAAATAACTGAAAGTAAAGCTGTCAGGCGAGCGGCTTTCTTTTATAAATAAAAGGTTGGGGAAGGATCGACGGTGGAGCTACTCTTCCGAATGTCACCGTAAGAGCTTTAGACTCACTACTCAATATTCGATTTGAGCCATCACTAATCGATATACCAGCAGGAATAACGGCGGGAAAATTATCCAAAAATTCCTAAACTTATTGTATAATGGCCAATTTTGTCATAAACTTTTCAACTGTGTGAAGTTAGTCCTAAACTTTTGAATAATTTGCTAACTTAGTCTTAAATCTTTTAACGATTTGACAATATAGATCTTTCAGACCAATTATCCAAAGCAATATATTTAAGGCTAAATCGGTAAATGTCCAAAAGCTTTATTGTCTTAGTAGACATAATTGAAAGGTTCAAAACTAAATTGAAATCGTCATGAGGCTTAGGACTAAATTGGCATCATTGAAAGGTTCAGAACTGAATTGGTCGCCTTACAATAAGTTTAGAAGATTCCGTACAATTATTAACAACCTATCACCACGGCTTCGCTGGCCCGCCAGAAATCTGTAAGTATCTATATATGAGATTTACAAATGCTCGAAACACTACATTAGTATGGATCATTCTCTTATTGGGGGCTGAGGTCATTGATTCAGCGGGCGTTCAATGTCATTGCGGGAATATTCATCTACCTGTCGCATCACCTCGATTCCTTGCTGCCGTCACATTTTACTCAGAGAAAAAACTTTTGTCAAACGATCGATTTTAAGACAAAGAAAATTAATGGTTTCGTAAATGAGACAGACCTTGAAAAGATTGGAGGTTTGAAAAAAGTAGGCAAAGGAAAAAGTATAATGTAAACTAAAGTTGGGGGATTGATTTTTCTTGGTTTGGTTTGTCCCATTCAAGACATGCAGAAGACGTGGATGAACAGAACCTTTTTTCTTCCTAGATTCCATTGTCTTTATAAGCGGAACATGCGGCGGCTTTAGGTCTAGTGGGGTTCTTGCCAACGCATTTTGACTTGTCCTAAAAGGAGAACGATCTCAATTTCATTCTTGCTAGGTGGATTATCATAGTGTCCGACAAAATTCACAAAACTATGTACGCACTGATCAATTGACAGAGCCTTTAATAAAAGAAAGAGGCGTTATATACTCATTATTCACATATTCTGTTGAGTCATATGTATCCGCGTTTGAATTTTTTATTATTATTGAAAACATACATTGGTAAATGGAAAGTATAAAATTGTGATCAATCAAATATCGCCAACTCCTGGTATCTACCACCCGTTAGAATTGGACCATGGCGAGACTCAGATCTATATCGAGACCATAATATCGTATTGGGAAGGAATATTAGAATTAGTGATCGATCGAAAAGCTAAGGATATTAATCGTGGGTAATGTAGTAATAATAAGGTTTTTAGATATGGTGTTCCAAATAAATAAATTGTGGATGTCAAATTGATAACCTAACCATGATTGCTTCTGACATTAAAAAACAATGGCTTACATATGTTTTGGGTACACCGACTAATATTGCTATTTGGGAAATAATAAAGCTAAAAAACAAAATACGAAAGCCGCGCCAAACATGGTATATGTCTTTGCCATTAAATACCAACCACTGTCTCCCGTGAAACTCCTCCTTTAACTATTCATTCATCTTACCATGGCTAACGCCAAGTAAGGGCACAATTTCTATTCAAATAGCTTGCTTTACTGATTAAGGTGAGGTGGCTATTTTTACTCTGTTATCACTTTTAGACGTGGCCGGTTCCGATTCCACAAAAAGGCAGAACTGGCGGTTCCGTGGGTTCGAACCGGATTTTATAATTTAAAAAAAGAAAAAAGAAAAAAGAAAATGAAGGTTCCTAGGGAAGAGCCAAACGACTCTTTCCCTAGGCCAGGCGGGCTGCACGCGAGCCAAACGGCTCTTTCCCTAGGCAAGGCGAGCCCCACGCCTGAGGAAAGAGCCAAAATGGCTCTTCCCTCGCCTGGGGAAAGAGCCAAAATGGCTTTTCCTCTCCCTGTCTCCCCCACTTATTTATTTATTTTATTTTTTTAAACGGTTTCGAAAAATATGAAACCGGAACCGGCCTTCAAAGGCCAGTTCCGATTTTGGTTCGGAACCGTGAGCCTGGTCAACAGACCGATTCCGAGTCCACGGTTCCAAATGGCCACGTCTAACTTTCATACCTTCAATCTATAAGTTATATTAAGGGTGAGCAAAATATCATGATCCACCCAAACCGGATCGTACCGTACCCAATTGGCCGATTTTGGATGGTAATCGACAGGTACGGTCCAATTCTATGTTTCAATTTATCGGAACCGGTGGATATCGTTTCGATTTTCGATTTCGTGTGGGAACCATCTAACCGACCCAACCAAATCGATCCTTTTATAAAATACAAATGTATATTCTCTTGAAATAACTTTTGCAATACTTGTTATATTGCATATTGAAATTTTTCCATATGGCAATGGTACTAAATCGTTTTCTCCATTGTTATCTTACACTATTGAAATTTTTCCGCTTTCAACCGCTAGAGATTGGTTCATTTTTTTTTTAAATTGATGTTGGTGCTCTATAGGACCATAATCGGAGTCCAACCGAGAACCGGACCGAACCAATGGTTCGATTTTTGGATGGATCCAAAAAACGATCGGGTGGTTCACGGTTCATATTTTACGAAATCGGTCCCTAGCAAGTGGTTCTCGGTTCTAGGGTGAGAATCATCCATCCTGGAACCGATCACTCCTAAGTTATAAGTTCGCTATCTACGGTTTTTACTTATGAAAAAGGCCATTTTTTTAACCATAATACCCCTACCCACAGTGTCTGGATCCCCTGCTTGTATGGCAGGGGATCATAGTTAGGGGGGCCATTGGATAGGAAATCCAATGGCCAATATTGCTATGATCCCCTGCCATGCAAGCAGGGGATCCGGATCCCTGCCCACATGATGATAGTTCCACACCTATCCAAACCCCTAAAGCATCCCAAACCTTAACCACCAAATAAGAGCATGACCGCCCCTAGCAGCCGCCGCCGTCCAGCTCGCTGTTGTCCACCGCAAGCCGTGGAGCCGTTGCCTGGCGCCATCTGCTCATTGGGAGGCCTTCTCTCTCTCTCTCTATATATATATATATATATATATATATATATATATGCTGGAGTTCTTTGTCTTCCAGGCAACCCTGAGTTACTGTGATTCTTCACTTTGCCACCGGGAATATCCTAGCATGCTGCAATTGCTCGTTCCCCTCACATTATCACAGTACAATATGATGTTCCTTTTTATGGGCACGTCAGCAAATCCTACCACATGATCACGAATCTATACACCAATCTGCCAAAATCATAACTGGGCACTAAGTGATCCATGCCTATCAATATGTACCTTCTTTCTAACATCAACACCAATTGATCAATCTCCCTCGTATAGCCTTTTTAATCTCTTACACCATTAAGTCAGATTTTTACCATGAAAGAATCGTCAAGAAAACAACGATTCCGAGAAAACCAAAAATGTTAAAAGGTACGCATTCCATGACAAGCTTGGACAGCAAGCAAGGAAAAGATTTTCCTTTAAATGCAGCTACAGCCCAGTTAACTTCGATATGGCAATCTGCAGGCCTTCTTGAAACATGATGCAGCCACGGCAAAATGCACCACGCTTTGAGTGAAACCGGACAGCCAAAGAATAAGCGACCTCGACTCTCGTTCTCTCCATTACACAAGCAAGCAACAAGTTGTGTTTAGAAAAACCCAAGGATGACAGCATATGAGTTTACACCATGGTACCTTAAAGACCCTCGACTCAAGTAACGTTCCAGCACCTCGCAAGTCGCAACCAAAAATTTACCGGAGGAAGAGAGATGCCAAATAAGTCGATCAGCTGCAGCAGTATAAGGTTCAGTAATACCACAAAGACCAGCATGAATCTCAATTAGATCAGCAGATCAAACATGGGGAACGACGCCAATGACACCCCGGATCACCTTAGCGACTTTCGAGTGAAATTTGCAGGCCAGAATCTTGAACTAATTTACAAGAAAACCTTTCAAGCAGAGGACCACCACTACAAAAAAACACGCAATTAGCCACGACATTAGCGACGAGAATTTCGCAAAAATTCGTAGCTAAATTGATTTGGCGACGAATTTGCGCCGAGAAAAAATTCGTAGCTAATTCGGCGTTGCTAAATTTAGCGACGAAAAATTCGAAGGTCGTCACCAAATTTTAGTGACGAACGGCTTTGTTCGTCGCCAATTTTGGCGACGAACCACTGTGTACGTCGCCAAAATTGGCGACGAACAAAGCCGTTCATCGCTAATTTGTAATTTTTTTTTGGGTCGGAGGAAGTTCTGGGAAATTGTCCAAGAAGAAGATGGCAACGAAGATTGCGAGGAAAATGAAAGCAGAAGCATTTCCAACGATGGCTACAATTCCAAATACATAGACACATGAAAGTTCAGCCAAAAGCCGACAACGAAGACGTAGGACGGCATTCTAGGGCGGTGAAATCACCGGCTCCGCCGTCGACCGGAGAGGGAGGGGTTCGGGTCGATCGCCGGAGTGAGCTTCCTTCCCTCTGAGCTGTTCACGGTAACGAGAGCGGCCGGGGATGTCGAGTCGATCGCCGGAGTGAGCTTCTTCCGTCCGAGCTCGCTCCTCGACGATTTTGCTGAAGGTGGACGACGGACTCTGGTGTCGAGGCGAAGGGAGAGAAAAGGGAGGGAGTGGCAAGTGGAATGACGAGAGCGGCCGGGGAAGCTAATTTATAGACGAGCGGCCCGGGAAAAAAAGCGCCATTTTTTGACTCTGCGAAATTGAAAATTAGCGACGACCTTCGAAGGTCGTCGCTAAATCGTCGCTGGTTAACTCTCCGCGTCACGAACCAAATCTCATTTTTTTTTCTCTACTTTTGGGTGATGAACCAGACCGAGTGCATAAATTTCAATACATATTTAACAAAAATGTGAAGCTTCTTAAAATTAGCAAGAAAATATATATCTTATATAATTCAAAAGAATTAGTTAAATTAGCAACGAAAACAAAATGAATAAGATGAAACACGATGGGAATGGAACCCGCGATCACCGAAGTACTTCATCCACGCGACAACCAACAAGGCAAAAGATATGGTATGATGTGTAATAATGATTACACCTAAATAATGAAACAGAATGAATGTTTTCTAATTCAAGAATAAGAATAACAGAAATAAACCTCAATTCCAAGAAATTATATCTTCTTTAAAGCATTCACTGAAGAAGCAAAAACCCTTTTCAAAAAAGCTATCTAGGAACAAAATGAATTCTTTCTAATTCAGGAACAAGGATAATAAAAATAAATAAATTGATCGCTCTTCATTTATGCTTATTAATGTAATCTTTACTTAATTAATAATATATTCATTTTTAAATTTCAAAAAAATATTCGCTCTATTTTCATTTTCTTTTAAAAAGAATTAATGTAGATTAATATAAAATAATATAATTGAAGAAATAACATAAATAAGCTAAGCTAAACGACGTATCATAAATGTTTCTTATTTATATCATTCACCGTTTGAAGAGAGCAAAGATTCCAAATAATCGATCTTTCTTTTAGTTATTATTGAACATTTCTTTGGTTGATTAACGTGTGATATATTGAACCCTCATTACTAATATTGAACGAAATTAGATCTTATATAATCACATTTGAATATTTTATGATACATTTCGTACCTTGCTAAAAAACTGATCCTTTTATTGTTTTTGAAATCTTTATTAATTGATTTAGAACATCTCTTATTCGCTTATAGTATCTTGTCTATTTTTCAAAATTAGAAGAAAGAACCGATCGATTTCATTTTCGTGGATCACACAATTACAATATATATTTTTGGTGATCAAATATTATATATGCAAAGTAAATCATTTTCGAATAAATCCTTACTCTACTCTATTTAGTATCTCATCAAAGACGATTTTTTTTCTAAGTTATATTTTATCAAAAGAATTGATCTTCATTTTTTGTTTGTTCACAACTTTCTATATGTAATAAATATAAAAAAGGGTCCTAATAAACCTTGAAAAAAAATATAAATTAAGGATAGCAATTAGCGACGAACAATTGTTTTCGTCGCCATAGAAAAATTACATAAGATTCACGAAGCTTGTAGCAATTGATAAAAGAATTTTTTTTTTAAAAAAGAACTAATTAGAGACAAAATTGACATTTCGTCGCTAAATTAATTTAAATAAAAAATAATATTTAGTGACGAACAAAGTCTTTCGTCGCTAATTATATTTTAAAAAAAAATTATTTTTGCGACGAAACGACAATTTCGTCGCTAATCAATTCTTTTTATTTTATTTTTCCTCAAATTATCGACGAACAACACTATTCGTCGCTAAATTTGCCAAAAAAACAAATACAAGAGGAACACTAAATTAGCGAACAACACTGTTCGTCGCTAAGTTGAGCAAAAAACAAAAAAAAAATTCATAAATAAAATTTAACGACAAACACTAATTGTCATCGCTAAACAAACGGTCTTAGTCGTCACTAAATAGACTAAAAACCAAATAAAAAAAATTAGTCACGAATAACATTGTTTGTGGCCAATAATTTAGCGACGAATAATGATTCTCGTCGCTAAATTATTTCTTTTTTTTTAAATTTCTGGTCATTTAGCGACGAAATTGTATATCCGTCACTAAATTAGCGACGGATTGTTCTTCGTCGCTAAGTTCATCTCAATTTAGCGACGAAATTAATTTTTCGTCTCTAATTTAGCTACAAATGTCTTGTTTGTCGTTAATTTCGTTGCTAATTAGCTACGAATTTCTTATTCGTCGCTAATTTCGTCGCGAATTAGCTACAAATATTTTTTCGTCACAAAAATCGTCACAAAATTTGTGAGGAATTTTTTTGTCACTATTTTCGTCGCGAATAGCGACGAACTTCCATGTCGTCGCTATTTTAGTCACAAATTAGTGACGAAAATGATCTCGTAGCTAAATGCTTGTGGCTAAATCGCTGTTTTTTTGTAGTGTAAATGCATAAAGAAACTATGTAATCACAAAATGAGCTTCATCATCCGCTTCAACACAAGTCTCTGGAATTTCCATCTACTGTAGCCTAAGATGAGTATATCCATACCGAAAACCTAAAAATACCCGTCTAAGAAAAATCTCACAGATATGTATGATTAGCAAGTATAAACCAAATCAAAAGAATTGGTGAGACAAATCTCACAGCTATCACTAGTGATATATGTTACAAGTATTCGTATCTAAATCCGAAACATGAAAATTTCCGAACAAGCAAAAGTGGACATGAAACCTAGGTGCCCTTGCCAGATAATATTTACACCAGACCTGCCAAGTCAGCAATAAAACACTCCATTTGGTGATCGGGCGTGTCTTGTAGGGCTCACATTTCTCACTCACCTTGTCTCTTCCATAAACACCCCCGCTAGCACATAGTATTATCCAAAGCATTCACGGGGCAATCTGATGCACCTAGGACCGACAGACAGAATCAATGCACCTAGGACCGGCAGACAGAATCAGTCAACGACATCGGATTGGGCTCAAATTCGGTCGATTGAAGCGAAACGGTCGTCTGATCAATACTCGGTGCCGATGGCATTGGATTTTGGCAATTCGGGGTCATTTAGATAGATTTTCGGGCATTTTTCTATTTTTAGGCAATTTTATAATTTAATGGTATTTTTGTAATTTTTGCGTTATCTTTTGTCATTATGGTTGACACCTATATAAGGTCGTCTTTAGGGTTTTGTGAGCAGATTATTGAATATTGAGAATATTACGATTTGATATCGTTTTTGAGTGAACAGTGATTGCTCCTCGTTGTCGCGACCCGTCCGAAAAAACGGACGCGGCTAATGGATTACCGATCGTGGGCTTTGGATCGGCGCGGGCCCTCCCAGGCCCATACCAAATCGCGGCGGGAGTATTTTTTAAAGGATTCGACGATAAGAGTCGATCGCTTTCGACCTTCAGTGTAGTCGTGGTGGCATGTGCAAATTGTGCATGCATTTGGAGTCGCCACCGGTCTTTCTTGGAGGGTAGACCGGAAACCTTACTGACCGATTGGGAGAGATCGATCAGTTCTGCGGAACCAGAGATTTTAGGTTCGGGGACTTGGTTACGTCGGTGTCATTACCAACGCCCTTTCGGTACCTAACGCGAGTGATCTTCCTGACTAAGAGTTCATGTAGACGCAATTTTGGGTGATATAGGTATGAGTCAGGGTTTCATGCAGATTGGAAGACTGGTCCTACCACATCACGGTCAATATAATGAAAGCGCAAGTCAAGTGCATAAATAAATCATGTCAATGCACATCAATTTCAATCATTGGCCTCCTAGTATAGCCATAAGGGCTTAGGGAAGATGTGATTTAGGGCTAGGGGTAAAATGGGAAGATTCTGGGACAATTAGCCCGAAGGGCAAAATTGTCATTTTTTGGAAGGTTTGGATACCGAATTACCCAAAATATTCCATAGCCAGTTGATTGTGGCCATTTCCCATTTTTGAGAATTTTTTGGAATTTCTTGATTTTTCTTCAATTTTTGAAAGACGACTCTCCCAAAGGGCGAAATCGTCATTTTCAAGAAGGTTCGGGCTTCAAAACACCCGGGATGAGCCTTGGCCAGTTGTTTGTAGCCATTTCCTATTTTTTGGGATTTTCCTGGATTTTTTAGAATTTTTTTGGAAGATGGTTTGCCGGAAGGGCAAAACCGTCATTTCTGGAAAGATCGAGGGTCAAATGACCCGGAACAGGTCATGGTCAGTTGAACGTGGCCATTTCCTATTTTCTGGAATTTTTTAGAATTTTTCTGAATTTTCCGAAATTTTTTGAATTTTTCATGATTTTTCATTTTTTATTGATTTTTTGATTATTTTTGGATTTTTTAATATTTAAAAATATTTTCCGGGCCGGGTCAAACCCGGCCCGCGCCTCTCGGGCGCCCGGCCCGACCTTAGGGGTCGACACCGGCCTAAAACGACACCGTTTTGATTTTTTAAATATTTTTTCCTATTTTTTTAAACAATTTTTGATTTTTTTATCTATTTTATTTAATTATCCGAAAATTCCCCGGATCCGACGGTTCATATCGTGCCACGTGGCCTATTCTCGTGCGTCCGATCTCTCGCCTGATCGGGAGACCCACAGAGAGCCACGTGGCTCAATAATATCCGTCGGATCAAAAATTAATTTATTTTCTTTTTTAGAAAAACCTACAAATCGGATGATCAGAAATGTACCACGTGTCCGATTTTGGTGCGTCCGATTTTGGACGAGATAGGACGATCCACAGAAGGCCACTTGGCACATTCTTGGCCATCGGATCGGATTTATTTAATTATCCGAAAATCATTTATTTAATTTTCCAAAAATCTAGGATCGCTACACGTGTCGCGATCGTGGCCGTTAATTTGTTTTATTTAAAAAAGATTTGGACCGGCCCCACCCGGCTGACGTGGCTGCCTACGTGGCACGCCACGTCGGCCGTTGACCATTGACCGGCCGGAGGGTCGCCAGGAGAAGACGATGAACAGTGAAAATTCCGGCGACCCTCGCCGGAAAAAGCAAACCGCCCCCGAAACTTCGAATTTTTTTGCCCAATTCGCATCATTCGACTCCTTAGACACTCGGCATCAATATGCAACCAAAAAGGGACAAAAATCACGTCGGTAAATGGCCGGACGACGCCTCAACCGAACCGGCTCCGACGAAGAATTCACATAAAATTTTTATTTGTTTAAACTCGATTCTGGGCATTCACATGACATCTAAAGGAGTTTTAGGGACTTACCTGAGGTCCCTCGATGGTCGGCGACCTCCGGCTTCGCCGGCGTGAGCTCTTGGTCCGGGTATGGGTCGGCGACCTCCGGCCCTCGTTTTTCGGTGGCGTTCGATGCAAAATAAAGGGGAAACGAGGCTTAGGGATAGTTCTAATGAAGTTCAAAGACTCGTATTACATGAAACTAGGTCGGAGATGTCACGGCCGAGACAAAACCGAATCAAAACATGTATCGGCATTTCAACGAACACATTGCGTGCGTGAACAAAAATGGAGATCCGGCGAGATACCGACCTATCCGGAGCTTGCCGACGACCGCCGAGCCTTTGGTAATGTTCGCCCTGGTATGTTGAAGGTCCGAGGACGCCGTTTCGTGCTTCCCCCCCGCTCGAAAAAATCCTCATCTCCCTCGGCCGAGCTTCCGTTTTAAACGGGAATCTCCCCTCTCTCTCGTGGCCGACCGGCATTTTTTATGCCCACACCTCTGCCACAACCGAATATGCTCTGCCCATTTGCTTCCCACGTTCGGCCGCCCGCTTTTCCTTTGAAAACTGCACGCCCCATGCTCCTCTGTTTTTTTTGTGTTCTGTGCTTCTGCACATTCTGTGCGTGGGTCTGCAACAATGTTGCAGACCCGGGTTGGACCGGGTCGGGTCGGGTCGGACCCGACCGACCCGGTTCGACCAAATAGTCAAATTGACCCCCCAAATGACCTCTTTTCATGAAATTGATGGCAAATTCGTATTCCTTGGCATGTTTTCTATCAAATATGGGTATTCTCGTGAATCAATTGACTGAAATTTTGTGAAAACCCCAAATTGTCCCTAGGATCCGAAAATGAATTTCGCCAAATTGAGGGGCCAAACGATCGAATTAATCAAAAATGAGCCCACTAATGGATTCCTCATGATGAAAAATATAGGTTAGAGGTGTTTAATTTTAATGGGTGTGCCCGTGTGAAATTTAATTTCAAAAATTGTGAAACCGGGGACTAAATTGAAACATTTTTATGCAATTAAGCCCTTTTGGCTAAAATTGATCAAATTGGAGGGCAAATTGACCCAATTGCATTTCAAAACTTTAGAATCAGATGTCATAGCTTATAAAAACCAAGAATTGAAAATTAAAAGACTCGAAAAGGATTTTTCAGGCTCGGTTCGGTTTTAGGTTTGTGAAGGAACCCTATGAATCGAGCCAAAGTTTCCTGATAAAAAGTGAAAATATTAAATAGGGAATTAAAATAAAATTACTGAATATTTTTTTGTAATTTTCTGACCACGGATGGTATTTTTATGATTTTTTGGGTATTTTTATAATTAAATAAATTCCAAAAAATATTAAAAAATTCAAAAAATATTTTTTGTCCAAAATTGGTTCCTAAGGCTAGGCTAAGGCTTCCAAAGTTGATTTTGCAATTTTTTGACCTTTGTTGATATTTTTTGTTAATTTTAGAAATAAAGACCAAAATAAAAGATGGTCAAAAATCAGGTGTCAACAGCTGCCCCTCTTTGAGAGTGAGCTCGTCAGAGGTTGCTTTCAAAGGCAAAATGACACCTGAATCTTAACCGACTCGACTGGGGAAAAGAAATGCTATGACATCGGACCCTTAAGTCTTTTGATGAATGCCCAAATTAATCACCGATTTACCCTGACAATTAGAACGTGGGCCGGAGCGAGAGAGGCTTACCTGACGTTTACCTACCTGTTGAATGCTGCGCACGCGGGGTCTGAGGAGGTTTTTTTTTTTTTTTTTTTTACCCTTCGTGGCGTCTAATTCGCCATGCTGGGTTTTTATTACTCCCTCCGTGGCTCCTGATTTGCCACTTTGGGGTCTTGAAATTCTTTTCCACGGCTACCGGTTGCAATCCATTCCGAAGGGTGAGAGCTTCGAGGCGTGGCTATCCGGCGCGTGCTTCGTGGAAAAGGCGGTCACCGTATCTCTAGGCGGCAAGTCGCGAGCGTTATGGGCTCCGATCTTGAACTGTGCTTTGAGACACCTCTGTCGTGAATCCCTGTATGGTGGGATTTTGGGTGGAATAAATGTCTTTCCCGCGGCTACCGGTTGCAATCCATTCCGAAGGGTGAGAGCTTCGAGGCGTGGCTATCCGGCATGTGCTTCGTGGAAAAGGCGGTCACCGTATCTCTAGGCGGCAAGTCGCGAGCGTTATGGGCTCCGATCTTGAACTGTGCTTTGAGACACCACTGTCGTGAATCACTGTGTAGTGGGATTTTGGGTGGAATAAATGTCTTTCCCGCGGCTACCGGCTGCAATCCATTCCGAAGGGTGAGAGCTTCGAGGCGTGGCTATCCGGCGCGTGCTTCGTGGAAAAGGCGGTCACCGTATCTCTAGGCGGCAAGTCGCGAGCGTTATGGGCTCCGATCTTGAACTGTGCTTTGAGACACCTCTGTCGTGAATCCCTGTGTAGTGGGACTTTGGGGAAAGAAATCTTCTGAAGCTGAAAATTGGCGATCCGGTCCGGAAGATGACAGATCCGCGGCTACCAACCTGTGAACACTTACAGAGAGATTTAACTGGTCATCGTGCTTTCGAAGCGGCAAGCGAGCCTTTTGGGCTTCAGTCTTGGGTCGACTTCTAGGCACCTATTTGCTTTAGAGGATCCCATGACGCTGACTAGCGGGGCCAGATGGGATTTTTCAAGTTTTGAAGAGGGTTCCCAATACGGAGGTTTTCCACGTCCGATGGGATTGTTTGTTTTTGAAAAGGGGTCCCAAGTCGGAGGTTTTCCACGTCCGCTAGGATGGTTTGTTTCTCAAAAGGAGTTCCCAACACGGAGGTTTTCTACGTCCGATGGGATTGCTAGGTTCTTCAAATGGTTCCCAAGTCGGAGGTTTTCTACGTCCGGTGGGATTTCCTGATTTTTTAAATGGGTTCCCGAATTGGAGGTTTTCCACGTCCAATGGGATTGCCTATTTTTGAAAAAGATTCCCAAGACGGAGGTTTTCCACGTCCGCTGGGATGGTTTGGTTTTCTTGAAAAGGGGTCCCAGGTCGGAGGTTTTCCACGTCCGCTGGGATGGTTTGTTTCTCAAAAGGAGTTCCCAACACGGAGGTTTTCTACGTCCGATGGGGTTGCTCGGTTCTTCAAATGGTTTCCAAGTCGGAGGTTTTCTACGTCCGGTGGGATTTCCTGATTTTTGAAATGGGTTCCCGAATTGGAGGTTTTCCACGTCCAATGGGATTGCCTATTTTTGAAAAAGATTCCCAAGACGGAGGTTTTCCACGTCCGCTGGGATGGTTTGGTTTTCTTGAAAAGGGGTCCCAAGTCGGAGGTTTTCCACGTCCGCTGGGATGGTTTGTTTCTCAAAAGGGGTTCCAGGTCGGAGGTTTTCCACGTCCGCTGGGATGGTTTGTTTCTCAAAAGGAGTTCCCAACACGGAGGTTTTCTACGTCCGATGGGGTTGCTCGGTTCTTCAAATGGTTCCCAAGTCGGAGGTTTTCTACGTCCGGTGGGATTTTCTGATTTTTTAAATGGGTTCCCGAATTAGAGGTTTTCCACGTCCAATGGGATTGCCTATTTTTGAAAAAGATTCCCAAGACGGAGGTTTTCCACGTCCGCTGGGATGGTTTGGTTTTCTTGAAAATGGGTCCTAAGTCGGAGGTTTTCCACGTCCGCTGGGATGGTTTGTTTCTCAAAAGGAGTTCCCAATACGGAGGTTTTCTACGTCCGATGGGGTTGCTCGGTTCTTCAAATGGTTCCCAAGTCGGAGGTTTTCTACGTCCGGTGGGATTTCCTGATTTTTGAAATGGGTTCCCGAATTGGAGGTTTTCCACGTCCAATGATATTGCCTATTTTTGAAAAAGATTCCCAAGACGGAGGTTTTCCACGTCCGCTGGGATGGTTTGGTTTTCTTGAAAAGGGGTCCCAAGTCAGAGGTTTTCCACGTCCGCTGGGATGGTTTGTTTCTCAAAAGGGGTCCCAGGTCGGAGGTTTTCTACGTCAGGTGGGATTTCCTGATTTTTTGAAATGGGTTCCTGAATTGGAGGTTTTCCACGTCCAATGGGATTGCCTATTTTTGAAAGAGATTCCCAAGACGGAGGTTTTCCACGTCCGCTGGGATGGTTTGGTTCTCTTGAAAAGGGGTCCCGAGTCGGAGGTTTTCTACGTCCGGCGAGACAGTTTGGTCTTTTGAAAAGGTTCCCAGGACAAAGGTTCTCCAAGTCCAATGGGATTTTCTGATTTTTGAAAAGGTTCCCAAAACGGAGGTTTTCCACGTCCGATGGGATTGCTTGGTTCTTCAAAAAGTTCCCAAGTCGGAGGTTTTCTACGCCCGGTGGGATTGTTTGGTCTTCTGAAAGAGGAGTTCTTCTTTCCTCTTTTTTTTTGAAAAAGATTCCCATGGCGTGGATTCTCCCATCGAGTTGACCATTCAGGCGGTTTCTACCTTTGGTTGACCCTTCAGGCGGTTTCTACCTTTGAGTTGACCATTTAGGCGGTTTCTACCTTTGGTTTGATCCTTCAGGCAGTTTCTACCATGATTTGACCCTTCAGGCGGTTTCTACCTTTGGTTGACCCTTTAGGCGGTTTCTACCTTTGAGTTGACCCTTCAGGCGGTATCTACCATTGGTTTGACCCTTCAGGCGGTTTCTACCTTGATTTGACCCTTCAGGCGGTATCTACCTTTGGTTTGACCATTCAGGCGGTATCTACCATTGGTTGACCCTTTAGGCGGTTTCTACCTTTGGTTGACCCTTCAGGCGGTTTCTACCTTTGTTTTGACCCTTCAGGCGGTATCTACCATGAATTGACCCTTTAGGCGGTTTCTACCATGGTTTGACCCTTCAGGCGGTTTCTACCTTGAGTTGACCCTTTAGGCGGTTTCTACCATATTTGACCCTTCAGGCGGTTTCTACCATTGATTTGACCCTTCAGGCGGTTTCTACCTTGATTTTGCCCTTCAGGCGGTTTCTACCTTGATTTGACCCTTTAGGCGGTATCTACCATTGCGTTGACCCTTCAGGCGGTATCTACCATTGGTTTGACCCTTTAGGCGGTATCTACCTTTGTTTTGACCCTTCAGGCGGTTTCTACCTTTGATTTGACCCTTCAGGCGGTTTCTACCTTTGCTTTGACCATTTAGGCGGTATCTACCTTTGGTTGACCCTTTAGGCGGTATCTACCATTGTTTTGACCCTTCAGGCGGTTTCTACCGTGAATTGACCCTTCAGGTGGTTTCTACCTTTAATTGGCCCTTCAGGCGGTTTCTACCATTGAGTTAGTTGAGGCGACAGTCTGGGAGCTGGGTTCTCCAGGTATCCTGCAGAAGTTTGAGCCTGAAAGATTTTTCTTCACCAGGAGAATGTTAATAATCTCTAGGAAGACGATGGCTGGCCACTTGACGAAGCCGTATGATTCAAGTTTTAGTCATGCAGTGTGCATTTTGATGCTGGAGGATTTCCAAAGCATTCTTGCAACATGCAGATGTGATCACAAATCCCTTGCAAGGAAAATCTGGATCAAATAATTTGAAGATTCCAAAAAGAGTTTGCTCAAAACATCAATTGGAATATTTCTCGCCGAAGAGGTCTTCTCATCTGTCTTGCGATAGTGGTCTTTTATAGGGGATGCACTCAATTCCCTACTGACCTGTGCCTAGGTTTTAGGCTCATTCGCAGCGCATACATTTTGATCGGTCGGGAGGTCTTCCACGGGACCGTAATGCTGGGCTTGGATATTGGTTTTCAAGGGGGACCCGCTTTGGAGTCGAAGCCATTGAATGAAAGTCTTCACCATCTGCTCCGGGTTTACAAGTCAAGGACCCTGCAAAATGAGAGAGAAATAGTCTTGCTCGTACTTCTTCGAGCTAAGCCATATGTTAACCCAAGTGTCTTAATCAGAGAAGACTGTTTCAGGGTCGTAACTTTGGTAGGATTGGGGACCGAAAAAAGGCTTGTTTTTGGCCCAGAATTTGTGAAGGGATTGACATTGGTGATCATTGCAAATTTGCCACCTGTCTTTTCCATTTTGCATCTTCAATTTTTGAGGTGCACGATCGCTTTTGAGGTGTGCACAAATTCTTGTGAAAGCGCCTCTGGCTGCATTAAGAGACTAACAACTCTATCTGCGTCTCTGCTCCGCGCTTGATGCCGTTTGAGGAGTAGTTTTTGGAATCTGACTCCTTCTGAATTTTTCTTATTTTTCTTTCCAAACAGGTTTCACTGGGGGATTGATACAAATTGTTCACCCAAGCATCGACCTTGCTTTTACCAGGTACTTTGCTTTTTCTTGATGCTGGGGATTTTTGTCACCATCTTTTCCTTTTCCTTTTTCTTTTGAAATCCTGCTTTTCTCATCTTCGGGAGATCTTGTTAGACATGTGACCAAAGGTCTAACAAGCTTCAGCATTAACTTAGGGATTTCTTCGCAGACCCTAAGTTTGAACTCTTCCGTTTTTGAACTGGCGCTGCCTCTGTCTTGGAACTTGCAATGACCACCAACAGGTTTATGAAATGAATTTGCAGGCTCAACTAGGTTATGCAAAGGATATGGTGTGTGGGATAGAGAAATGAATGCTTCTCGTCATCCTATGGCACTTGGATTACCATATAAACAACACACAAAGATTGATGTTAGTCCGAGCAAGAAAATTTCTAACCATTTTCTCCTGATGTTGCTGTACTCGCCTCCATTTTGCCCCAATGTGGGGTGGTTCTTGACAGGGTTGAGAATGAAAACCGCCGTTCAAAGGGGTTGTCAATGGTCACCTGTAGTGTTTGGGGATATGAAACGAATGCCTCCGTCATCCCAATCCATGTAATTGCTGCGAATAATCCCTACTTCTGTAGGTCCAGATTTTGCTATTTGATCCGCTCCACTTCTCTCTCAAGTGTGTCCAGGACGTGTTTGGATTAGGCTTTGCCCCTCGTCTTTGAGAAAACATCCTTTTGAAAGTTTTGAACAATTTTTTATTGGAAAAATCTCTGATTTTCTCCAAAAATTTTACCCGTCAAGGGGATTTTATGATGCACCATGCATGTTCTAATCATGTTCAAACAACCTCCTGTTTCAAAACATGAATGCCAATGAAATTTGAATTCCATGTCTTTTCTAGACATTAGATTCTGAAAGCTTTTCTTTTCTTCTCTATTTTTATTCAACATCTTCAATGGATTGGGGAGAGGGATACTTACCTGTCCCCCGCGGCTGGAGATCCCTGAAAATGTGGAAGAAACATGTTATTGTACGTTCATGAATTTTTCAAGAGATTAGAACGATATATCTTACCCTTGGTCATGTATTCCAATGGGTAATACATGGGATGTGAAAACCTGTTTCGCCTTGATGGCGAGCCCCTGTCAAAGACGGGAATTAGGTGTCAGTTTGCGTTCCAAAATTCAAGACCAATTGGAACGATACAGCCTTGTTCTTGCTTTGTGTTTCCATTTGAACACAAACGCGCGGCTTGTAGAAGTTGGCCATCTATCTTGTGGCCATGATCCCTCCGTCTGGTTGGCAATGAATCATTCTCAAGGATTTGCACTGGAGGAGATCCTTTCATGTTTTTGGACGCATTCCAACGCCACTCTTCATAGTTCCTTTTATTCAAGGGAAAAGGAAATTTTTATCAAAATGCATGGCAAAGCATGAAGTGTGGAAGCGATACTTTGTACCATCCACTGGGTCTTATAATCAAAGACCATTTCTCGGAGTCCTGACTTCCAAGGTCGATAATTCTATTCGCCTCCCTGTCGGCGAGTTCTTTTCTTTTGTGGCTTTCTGGCGCCAACAATTCTCTGTTCATCCTGACGGCGGATCCTCTCGCTTCGCGTTAAAGACGTGAGGTTCGCAGAAGTTGGCCCTCTAGCTTGTGGCCATGATCTATCCATCTGGTTGGCAACGAATCCTTCTCTAGGATTTGCATTGGGTTAGATCAATTCATGTTTTTGGACGTATCCTACGTCATTTTTCAGGGTTCCATTTCTCGGAAGTTTGACTCCTAAAACTGATGTCTCTTTTCGCCTCCTTGCCAGCGAGTTATTTTCTTTTGTGGCTTTCTGGTGCCAACAATTTTCTGTCCATCTTGACAATGAATCCCTGTCAACAATAAACATTAAGTGTAAGTTCGTGTTTCGAAATTCAAGACAAATCGAAACGATACTGCTTTACTCTCGCTTTGCGCCTCCATTTGAACGCAAATGTAAGGCTTGTTGAAGTCGGCCATCTAGCTCGTGGCCATGATCTATCCATCTGTTTGGCAACGAAATCCCTCTCTCTTGCAGCGGATATTTCTTTTCGCCTCCACGTCGGGCGAGATCCTTTCTTTTGTGGCTTTTTGGTGCCACCAATTTTCTGCCGAATGAGAGCAAGCTCATGTTAAGCATGGAATCTTTGGGAGATCAAATTGGAACGATACAAAGTTACCATCCACCCAGGTTTGTATCCTGGGGTTTGCTTCTGATGTGGACGACTTTGTCATTGCGTCCATGGATTTTGCCAGAGAAGAAACGTCTTTCTTTGTCCGGCGTACAAATGATTCACTTGCCCCAGTTAGACGTGCTTTATCATAGCTAGGTGACGCTTGCCCCGGCTAACTTCATTTTCGTATTTTGTCATAATCCTCGTCCTTCTTGGGTGTGTCTTCTCTTTTGGGATTCATGATGACGTCTTACTGACGTATCCCTTTCCTTCGTCGATCATTGACGCTTCTCATTTGGTGTAGATGATGGATGTTGCTTCCTCTCGTTTGCATTTGTGGGTGTTGTTCGTGAGACGATCCTCGATCACATCAGCAACTGCTTTGCCCCAGTTGGGCGGTGTTCGTCTTGGCAACGTGCCTTGGCATTCCCATGTTCCTTGACGATTTTCAATCCAATTTGAAGACGTTCATGCACCTGCATATGAAGAGACATGCGTGGGTATTTATCCGGCTTCACTTGGAATTTCAGGAAGGAGATATTCCCTTCGAGGCTTCGTCCTTCCAGCATTTGAAGGAACGGTGTTTCCCAAGTATTCCGCCCCAGGCAGGCTTGTCTGGGTGTTTGTCATCTCTGGGTTTAATAACCCTGGTCTGATGCGCTTTCATGGGGGATCATGAGAGTTTGCCCCCGGTTTGGCTCCTCGAAGCAAATGGGGGAGCCCGCTCCCATGAATTTTGTCGATTCTGGTCATTTATCTCAATCGCCAGAGTTTTCGATTATTTTCTTCTCTATCCCTAGACAGCTCGACATTCTTGGGATTTGTCATGTGGCGGGCTGGTGATTCTCCCGATCATAGTTGCCCTTTGAGATATTTGGTGTTTCACTGTTGAAGAGAAAAAACCTCATAAGTAAAGGGCATGTACAATTGACTATTGGAGTCGATACGATTTACCCTTGAAATTTATCCTGCGGGAACCGGCATTTCTCCTTTTGGGTTCTCTGTGTGCAGGATGTGTGCATGATATGCATGATGCATGTTATGTATGCATGCAACGAAAAATGAGTTCGTACTTTTCGCTCTATTTGGAGAAAGCATTTTTATCAGATGTGTCAATCTGTAAAATTTGAAATTTTCTTTTCAAGTGTTCTTTTCACAGAGATTTCTAAATGATAAGAAACTTCTTCAGGTTTTCTCAAAGGTTTTGTTCACAAATTGAGCCATTAGAATGCTCTTGAAAATATTTAGCCATAGTGCATGTCTGAGATGTCATGAAAAGGGGTACTCCCTGTTTGTCATTGGAAAGCACTGCATCCTGAGTCCTCTGCTTTTGATCATCATCTGAGGGGAAAATGAAGGGGAGCATTATTCTCATATCAAGAAAACAATCATTTTGGAACGATACGTCCTTTTACCGAATGGATGGTTTTGCTTTTGATGGATTACTCCTGCTTCATCATGATTCATGGGTGATAGCTATTGCTTCGAAAACTTTCCCTGCACATCCCTATGGTGAATTCGGCATACATTCGGTACCCTTTCCGGGTAGAGGAGCGATTTGCTCCCAGCCACTGAGTGATTCGCCTGGGCTGGCTGATTTAGTTGCAGGTAGTTTGATCATGTCGTGTTGGTGTATTCAATCTTCCGAAGATCTCGGCATTTGATGTTCTGCAATGTTTGACACTTCTTGGTCTCATCCATGCATTCCAAATTCTTCATGCATATTTTGCCTTGTCGTCATTTCATGACGTCCCTCGATCATTCTGTTGTTTGACATCAGCAAGCACGGGTTTACTTATGGCTGAGTACTTCAACATCCTGGAGTGTTACTTCACAAGCAACAATTTTCTTCATTGTGTCTTGTCGCATTCACCTTACGCTTTAACAATATTTTATTCCACCTGTACGATGAAATGAATGAGTGACTCGATTGCTGCATAAGGAGCTTTAATTGAAACGACTACGGATTTACTATCCCCGCTCTGGTCATTTCTGGAATCCAAAATGCTGGAAATTTTTCAATGGGCCCGTTCATTCTCGTCATCACCTTTGACCCTCTTATCCTGTAGACAAAAGACATAAAGGTCCCCGTAAGGTATAACATTCGAAGGGCTTATTGGAACGATTACAGTTTCACCATCGTTCCATGATCATCTTGCATGTGATCAGATGAGGACATTTTTGACAAATGTATGCCATGTAAAACATGTCCCTCGTGTCTGTCCATAAATGGATTTTCCTTCTCTACCCGTTTTCCACCTGAGAGGAAAAGATAGGAAATATTATGCCGGTATCTGATTGAAAATCAATTAGGAACGACACGTCTTTACACTTGATCCGGCTGCCCCGGTCAGGTGGCGTCTGCCCTAGTTGAGTGGGATATGCCCCAGTCGACTGCTTTGATCCTTTCACAATTTTTACGGTTCCCTTTTCAATTAGGGGATATCTGCCGTTCGGAGTTTCCCGTTCCTTTTCATCTTGGTGGGCTTTGCCCCAGTATGCTATCTTGGTGAGAAGTCGACTTCTTTGTCTGACTTCAAATATCCATCCTAGTGGCTCGAGTTGTCAGCCAGTTTCAATCTTCTTGAAGCACCACTCCTGAGGATCAATAAAACACAATCAGCAAATTTTCAAATTTAAAGAGATTAGATTACAGCTAACTCTCTTCCGCATGTGGCTCCTTTGATTGCATGCCGTTCCACGTCTTGAAAGATGGCAAGATGCCCTCATCAGTTGACTATTTTTCTTGAGAATTCCCTGGTCTTCCCTCATCAGTTGACTCTCTGGGGTGGTCCAGCGCTTTTAACTTGTGACTGATTCTTCACACAAGTCTTTGGATTTTGATTCTGGAAATTGCCTGTTCGAATGACAAGACTATGTTAGAAATGGAAGTAAAGCATAAATCCTTTCAATTTTATGCTTTCTTGTGAATAACGAAGATAAGGACTTTTACACAAGCCTTAACCTCGCGTGAAAAGTTTTTACCGATGTTTTTCAAGAGAAAACATAAAACTAAAAGGAGCGTAATCCATGGTTATTACTTTTGGCAAATCCCCAAAAAATCTGTGGAATTTCCAAGAAGATAAAAGTGCAATTCCAATGTGTCCTAAATTCTGTGAGAGATAAGACATCCAAATTGAAATGATTTCCCGAAGGTAATTTGGATATCATGTCTCCTCTTGAATTCAGGAAACATGGACGACTTTAGTTAATTACCAAGGATTACCAATGATGCATGCTATAGACCGGTTCAATTCCATGTCCGGCGTACCGTGAAATGAATGTTAGATTCTCGTACTTGGGTTAAACATGCCAAGTGTGAGTTCTAACGAAAATTTCATCTGGGTAAGACATGCAATTGAACCGAAAAATCCGGATGGTTGAGAGAAATTCCAGTGTCGCTCTCCAATGTCAAGACACTTAGACAAGAGTTAGAAATCGAGGTGCAGAAAATAGATGGGAGACCCACAGACGGGTGCTCCTTACAGACTCGATGATCCTGATAAAAGAAAAGGGACGACTGGAACGTGACCCTTAATAACCTAAAGAGATGCCCCAAGTCGGGTCTTCGGGGGACGACGCTTGATGTCTTCGGTTTGGCCACCCTTTTGATAATGTGCGGCAGGTATCTCGGATTTGCCGTTTATCGCATGTCCTTCAACTTCCGGTAAGGTTACTGAATCATTCCTCGAACAGCTCGAAAAGGGTAGACTCCATTGAATGTCCGGGCAGTCTGATGGCGGATGACGCGTCGCTCATACTTGAATACGTCCGGGATGTGGGACCGACTTGGAGAGATCATCTCTTTTATCTATACTCTAACATGGAATTGGACTCAACCATCGGACTTGATGAATGCAACATGTTGTGCAAAATGAAAGGTTGCAAGTGAATTTAAATAGAAATGGCAGGACCTTACCATGAGAGGTACCCAATGATTTTTTTGGTTTTAGGTATACCAACCATCCATATACATGCGCATGAGACAAGTGAGGCTTGACTCTAAAAATCAAAATGGCTTAGGTGAGGAACCTAGAGGCTTCCCTCTATCCGAGTCGATAAATTCGTCCATGAGCGCAATCCACAACAAATGGATAAAAGTCTCGACTTGGATAGTGAGTGGGATCGAATATGGTCGACCCCAGCGCAATCCACGCTAGAGCGTTGCATATCGATCCCTGATCTATGGCCACCTGAAAAGGAGATTTCGCGGCCTGGGTTTGGGCGCTTTGTGCAAAGTGTCGTGATCCTCAAATATGCAGTGAATCATGCGCAACAATTTATATATAAATCAGCGCTTCAAATCATCCATATAACATACATTCCTACGCCCATCCTGCATAAGACTATGTTAATCACAGACTACACCCCTTATCACTCCAATCTGCAAAAACATGTAACACCTATCGTGAGCGGACTTACCTCACCTTCAAGAGCGCCTGTAGGGTTAGAAAAATCACTCAACGTTTTAATTACTGCCTAAGTCCACTTGAGGTACAGAACCAAGTGTTCTAGAACAAACTCCCCAGCGGAGTCGCCAGCTGTCGCGACCTGTCCGAAAAAACGGACGCGGCTAATGGATTACCGATCGTGGGCTTTGGATCGGCGCGGGCCCTCCCAGGCCCATACCAAATCGCGGCGGGAGTATTTTTTAAAGGATTCGACGATAAGAGTCGATCGCTTTCGACCTTCAGTGTAGTCGTGGTGGCATGTGCAAATTGTGCATGCATTTGGAGTCGCCACCGGTCTTTCTTGGAGGGTAGACCAGAAACCTTACTGACCGATTGTGAGAGATCGATCAGTTCTGCGGAACCAGAGATTTTAGGTTCGGGGACTTGGTTACGTCGGTGTCATTACCAACGCCTTTTCGGTACCTAACGCGAGTGATCTTCCTGACTAAGAGTTCATGCAGACGCAATTTTGGGTGATATAGGTATGAGTCAGGGTTTCATGCAGATTGGAAGACTGGTCCTACCACATCACGGTCAATATAATGAAAGCGCAAGTCAAGTGCATAAATAAATCATGTCAATGCACATCAATTTCAAT
This sequence comes from Rhodomyrtus psidioides, assembly GCA_021437785.1. Lineage (NCBI taxonomy): Eukaryota > Viridiplantae > Streptophyta > Magnoliopsida > Myrtales > Myrtaceae > Rhodomyrtus > Rhodomyrtus psidioides. The sequence goes on along the minus strand of JAILYB010000003.1, from coordinate 9,571,183 downwards.
CATTGGCCTCCTAGTATAGCCATAAGGGCTTAGGGAAGATGTGATTTAGGGCTAGGGGTAAAATGGGAAGATTCTGGGACAATTAGCCCGAAGGGCAAAATTGTCGTTTTTTGGAAGGTTTGGATACTGAATTACCCAAAATATTCCATGGCCAGTTGATTGTGGCCATTTCCCATTTTTGAGAATTTTTTGGAATTTCTTGATTTTTCTTCAATTTTTGAAAGACGACTCTCCCAAAGGGCGAAATCGTCATTTTCAAGAAGGTTCGGGGTTCAAAACACCCGGGATGAGCCTTGGCCAGTTGTTTGTGGCCATTTCCTATTTTTTGGGATTTTCCTGGATTTTTTAGAATTTTTTTGGAAGATGGTTTGCCGGAATGGCAAAACCGTCATTTCTGGAAAGATCGAGGGTCAAATGACCCGGAATAGGTCATGGTCAGTTGAACGTGGCCATTTCCTATTTTCTGGAATTTTTTAGAATTTTTCTGAATTTTCCGAAATTTTTTGAATTTTTCATTATTTTTCATTTTTTATTGATTTTTTGATTATTTTTTGATTATTTTTGGATTTTTTAATATTTAAAAATATTTTCCGGGCCGGGTCAAACCCGGCCCGCGCCTCTCGGGCGCCCGGCCCGACCTTAGGGGTCGACACCGGCCTAAAACGACACCGTTTTGATTTTTTTAAATATTTTTTCCTATTTTTTTAACAATTTTTGATTTTTTTATCTATTTTATTTAATTATCCGAAAATTCCCCGGATCCGACGGTTCATATCGTGCCACGTGGCCTATTCTCGTGCGTCCGATCTCTCGCCTGATCGGGAGACCCACAGAGAGCCACGTGGCTCAATAATATCCGTCGGATCAAAAATTAATTTATTTTCTTTTTTAGAAAAACCTACAAATCGGACGATCAGAAATGTACCATGTGTCCGATTTTGGTGCGTCCGATCTTGGACGAGATCGGACGATCCACAGAAGGCCACTTGGCACATTCTTGGCCATCGGATCGGATTTATTTAATTATCCGAAAATCATTTATTTAATTTTCCAAAAATCTAGGATCGCTACACGTGTCGCGATCGTGGCCGTTAATTTGTTTTATTTAAAAAAGATTTGGACCGGCCCCACCCGGCTGACGTGGCTGCCTACGTGGCACGCCACGTCGGCCGTTGACCGGTCGGAGGGTCGCCAGGAGAAGACGATGAACAGTGAAAATTCCGGCGACCCTCGCCGGAAAAAGCAAACCGCCCCCGAAACTTCGAATTTTTTTGCCCAATTCGCATCATTCGACTCCTTAGACACTCGGCATCAATATGCAACCAAAAAGGGACAAAAATCACGTCGGTAAATGGCCGGACGACGCCTCAACCGAACCGGCTCCGACGAAGAATTCACATAAAATTTTTATTTGTTTAAACTCGATTCTGGGCATTCACATGACATCTAAAGGAGTTTTAGGGACTTACCTGAGGTCCCTCGATGGTCGGCGACCTCCGGCTTCGCCGGCGTGAGCTCTTGGTCCGGGTATGGGTCGGCGACCTCCGGCCCTCGTTTTTCGGTGGCGTTCGATGCAAAATAAAGGGGAAACGAGGCTTAGGGATAGTTCTAATGAAGTTCAAAGACTCGTATTACATGAAACTAGGTCGGAGATGTCACGGCCGAGACAAAACCGAATCAAAACATGTATCGGCATTTCAACGAACACATTGCGTGCGTGAACAAAAATGGAGATCCGGCGAGATACCGACCTATCCGGAGCTTGCCGACGACCGCCGAGCCTTTGGTAATGTTCGCCCTGGTATGTTGAAGGTCCGAGGACGCCGTTTCGTGCTTCCCCCCCGCTCGAAAAAATCCTCATCTCCCTCGGCCGAGCTTCCGTTTTAAACGGGAATCTCCCCTCTCTCTCGTGGCCGACCGGCATTTTTTATGCCCACACCTCTGCCACAACCGAATATGCTCTGCCCATTTGCTTCCCACGTTCGGCCGCCCGCTTTTCCTTTGAAAACTGCACGCCCCATGCTCCTCTGTTTTTTTTGTGTTCTGTGCTTCTGCACATCGGGTCGGACCGGGTCGGGTCGGGTCGGACCCGACCGACCCTGTTCGACCAAATAGTCAAATTGACCCCCCAAATGACCTCTTTTCATGAAATTGATGGCAAATTCGGATTCCTTGGCATGTTTTCTATCAAATATGGGTATTCTCGTGAATCAATTGACTGAAATTTTGTGAAAACCCCAAATTGTCCCTAGGATCCGAAAATGAATTTCGCCAAATTGAGGGGCCAAACGATCGAATTAATCAAAAATGAGCCCACTAATGGATTCCTCATGATGAAAAATATAGGTTAGAGGTGTTTAATTTTAATGGGTGTGCCCGTGTGAAATTTAATTTCAAAAATTGTGAAACCGGGGACTAAATTGAAACATTTTTATGCAATTAAGCCCTTTTGGCTAAAATTGATCAAATTGGAGGGCAAATTGACCCAATTGCATTTCAAAACTTTAGAATCAGATGTCATAGCTTATAAAAACAAAGAATTGAAAATTAAAAGACTCGAAAAGGATTTTTCAGGCTCGGTTCGGTTTTAGGTTTGTGAAGGAACCCCATGAATCGAGCCAAATTTTCCTGATAAAAAGTGAAAATATTAAATAGGGAATTAAAATAAAATTACTGAATATTTTTTTGTAATTTTCTGACCACTGATGGTATTTTTATGATTTTTTGGGTATTTTTATAATTAAATAAATTCCAAAAAATATTAAAAAATTCAAAAAATATTTTTTGTCCAAAATTGGTTCCTAAGGCTAGGCTAAGGCTTCCAAAGTTGATTTTGCAATTTTTTGACCTTTTTTGATATTTTTAATTAATTTTAGAAATAAAGACTAAAATAAAAGATGGTCAAAAATCAGGTGTCAACACTCGTTTATCGTTTCGATTCTTCCGTTTAGCCTTGCTTTCTATTGCGCTTCGGCATCATTTGGTATCAGAGCACAGGTTGCTTGAAATCAATGGCTGAATGGAATCGATGTGGTCGAAGACAGTGTGCTCGTGGAGGCCGGGAGCGTGGAGTCGTTCCTGATGCAGATGAACAGCCGCGTCTGAGAGACCCGCGGGACATAGAAGTTGAAGAGCTGAGAAGACGAAAGCAGGATTTGCAGCGACGTCTTGCGGAGGCAGGGCTAGACGCGCAATCCGAAGAAGGAGCGGAATTTGCTGACTCATCCGATGTTGAAGAAGAGGACGACAATCCTTTCGAGGATTTGAACCAGGGACGGAATCGAGGAGTACGACTTGGAAGTCAGTCCACTTTTCTTAATTTCAAGATGAAGATCGAGATTCCCGAGCTTCAAGATCCAATCTTCGACAAAGATCCGATTTTTGAGCAAGATCTGATTCTTGATCAAAATTACTCGTTCGCCGCGTTCGTGGATTTGGTCCATGAAAATCCTGTCTACGATGAATCTGACGGAGAACAAGTGGATGCAGATCCGACTTGTTATAAAAATCCAATCTTTGACGAAGATCCAGAATTTGACGAAGATCCAATTTTTGATAAAGATTCAGACTATGATGAAGATAAACTTCCAGTCTACGATGAATCCGATAGAGAACCAGAAGATACGGACCCAGTAGCGATGGTAGAAGCTTTCGTGTCGGTGAAGGGCGGCAAGGTAGGCGATGGAGGCGCGAAGGAGGTCGATGAGACCGTCGACCCAGAGCAATTGATGGAATTGGTGTCCGATCAGCACAACAATCAGGTTACTTTTGTCAGGTGTTTGACCAATTTCTTTAAGACTACTGTATTGACAATCAAAGACAGCAGTGTGAATGTTTCTGATGAATCTGGAGAAATTTATGGGACCGAGGCCGAAGAGCTTCGTCCAGCGTTTAATACTCGTGGCCAGGTTGGTTTGTATAAGGATGAGACGGAATTAGTTTTCTTGGAGAATATTGGATGTGTTTTCTATTTGATGATTTCTTTCGATAACCAATTAAAATCCTTCACAATTAATTCTGGGATCTCATTCTCTCTTATGGATGAAAGCAAATTGCAGAAGCTTTCCTCTTTATCTGTCTACTGTGATCGACCCGATTGGTTTGAGTTATGGGCAGAAGTTGAATTCAGTGACACACTTGACAAGTTGAAAGCTGATGTTGATGAAGAGAGAAATTCGACAAAGAAAGTTTGGGGAGTTGATCTTATGTCTTGTCCAGAAGATTTCAGGTGCCAAGAAACCGAAGGATTAACTGCATTGACAGATGTCAGTATCCTTCTCAAAGCAACCAATTCTCTTAATGTTGCACGCTATGTTGTGTCTGTTTTAAGAGAATGGTGTGAGGATGTCTTTTTATTCAAGATACAAAAATCTCATCTTGCTGTGGCATACCAAGAGGTTCCTAAGGAAGGCGAAGTCCGAGAGAACAAGCAGAACATGAAGTATAGGCGCATGAAAAGAGTCTATCAAAAGATGTTCGTATCGATGAAGATGAAGCAGATTCGAGGACGAATCTTTTTTTTAGCAGGGGAGGATGATGCACCTAGGACCGACAGACAGAATCAATGCACCTAGGACCGGCAGACAGAATCAGTCAACGACATCGGATTGGGCTCAAATTCGGTCGATTGAAGCGAAACGGTCGTCTGATCAATACTCGGTGCCGTTGGCATTGGATTTTGGCAATTCGGGGTCATTTAGATAGATTTTCGGGCATTTTTCTATTTTTAGGCAATTTTATAATTTAATGGTATTTTTGTAATTTTTGCGTTATCTTTTGTCATTAGGGTTGACACCTATATAAGGTCGTCTTTAGGGTTTTGTGAGCAGATTATTGAATATTGAGAATATTACGATTTGATATCGTTTTTGAGTGAACAGTGATTGTTCCTCGTTTATCGTTTCGATTCTTCCGTTTAGCCTTGCTTTCTATTGTGCTTCGGCATCATTGATGATGCACCTAGGACCGACAGACAGAATCAATGCACCTAGGACCGGCAGACAGAATCTGATGCACCTAGGACCGACAGACAGAATCAATGCACCTAGGACCGGCAGACAGAATCAGTCAACGACATCGGATTGGGCTCAAATTCGGTCGATTGAAGCGAAACGATCGTCTGATCAATACTCGGTGCCGTTGGCATTGGATTTTGGCAATTCGGGGTCATTTAGATAGATTTTCGGGCATTTTTCTATTTTTAGACAATTTTATAATTTAATGGTATTTTTGTAATTTTTACGTTATCTTTTGTCATTAGGGTTGACACCTATATAAGGTCGTCTTTAGGATTTTGTGAGCAGATTATTGAATATTGAGAATATTACGATTTGATATCGTTTTGAGCGAACAGTGATTGTTCCTCGTTTATCGTTTCGATTCTTCCGTTTAGCCTTGCTTTCTATCGCGTTTCGGCATCATTTGGTATCAGAGCACAGGTTGCTTCGAACCGATGGTTGAACGGAATCGATGTGGTCGAAGACAGCGTGCTCGTGGAGGCCGGGAGCGTGGAGTCGTTCCTAATGCAGATGAACAGCCGCGTCTGAGAGACCCGCGAGACATAGAAGTTGAAGAGCTGAGAAGACGAAAGCAGGATTTGCAGCGACGTCTTGCGGAGGCAGGGCTAGACGCGCAATCCGAAGAAGGAGCGGAATCTGCTGACTCATCCGATGTTGAAGAAGAGGACGACAATCCTTTCGAGGATTTGAACTAGGGACGGAATCAAGGAGTACGACTTGGAAGTCAGTCCACTTTTCTTAATTTCGGGATGAAGATCGAGATTCCCGAGCTTCAAGATCCGATTCTTGATCAAAATTACTCGTTCGCCGCGTTCGTGGATTCGGTCTATGAAAATCCAGTCTACGATGAATCTGACGGAGAACAAGTGGATGCGGATCCGGCTTGTTATAAAAATCCAATCTTTGACGAAGATCCAGAATTTGACGAAGATCCAATATTTGATAAAGATTCAGACTATGATGAAGATAGACTTCCAGTCTACGACGAATCCGATAGAGAACCAGAAGATGCGGACCCAGTAGCGATGGTAGAAGCTTTCGTGTCCGTGAAGGGCGGCAAGGTAGGCGATGGAGGCGCGAAGGAGGTCGATGAGACCGTCGACCCAGAGCAATTGATGGAATTGGCGTCCGATCAACACAACAATCAGGTTACTTTTGTCAGGTGTTTGACCAATTTCTTTAAGAATACTGTATTGACAATCAAGGACAGCAGTGTGAATGTTTCTAATGAATTTGGAGAAATTTATGGAACCGAGGCTGAAGAGCTTCGTCCAGCGTTTAATACTTGTGGCCAAGTTGGTTTGTATAGGGATGAGAGAAATTCGACAAAGAAAATTTGGGGAGTTGATCTTATGTCTTGTCCAGAAGATTTCAGGTCTAAGTTTCTCAAGTTAGTTGGTGCACTTATAATACACAAGTTTTCAAATTGCTTGCTAGTCAGGTGCCAAGAAGCCGAAGGATTGACTGCATTGACAGATGTCAGTATCCTTCTCAAAGCAACCAATTCTCTTAATGTTGCACGCTATGTTGTGTCTGTTTTAAGAGAATGGTTGTTGACACCTAAATTTTGATCAAACTTTTTGTTTCCTTTATTTTTCAAAAATTCATAGAAAATCCATAAAAAGCTGAAAAATTACAAAATCAACTTTGGTAACATTGGCCAAGCTAAAGGAACCATTTTGGATAAAAAAATATTTTTTCATATTTTTCGTATTTTTTATTATTATTATTTTCGAAAAATATAAAAATAAAATGAAAATCAAGAAAAGTAGTATTTGAGGTCACAAAAATATAGAAAAATAGTCAGTATTTTTATTTTTAATTTTCTTTACTTTTGAACCTCATAAAATAGTAAAATTCAGGTTCGATTTTGGGTGTTTTCTGATCACCATAAAATTGAAATTGGCAAAAATATTAGTAATGATTAAAAGGAAAAGGAGTGAAAACATAATCATTCAAAAGGAAAAGGGAACTAATCATTTTGTCTTTGCTTTTGATTATTTTATTATTATTCTTACTTTTTAGTATTTTATTTTATTATTATTTTATTATTATTTTATTTTTTATTATTATTTACTCACCTTTCCCCTCATCCGTCGCTGGCTTCTTCTCCTCCCGCGACTTCATCTTCTTCCTCTCCTTCCTCTTCTTCAGGAGCTCTTCTTCTTCTTCTTAAAAAAAAAAAAAAAAAAGGAATCATCACCTTCGTGCATTATTTGCCTTCGCCTTCGATCCTTCCGCCGTCGTACCTCAAAGCCGCCGTGAACAACTCAAGACCCGCGACCTCCACCCGTTTCGGAGTTTGGTTCGGGTTTGTTTCGGATCGGGCCAAATCCGTCACCGCCATCGCCTCCGGTGACTGCCCCGGAGTCCTACCTCCTCCCTCGGAGCTTGTGGAGCCTACGCGCCGCTGGTGGAGCTCAGAAACGGCCTCGGGTCACCACCCCGTCGTCGGAGCGTGTCGGCGTGTCGGCGTGTCGGAACGTGTCGGTGTGTCGGAACGTGTCGGAGCGTGTCGGAGCGTGTCGAGCCGTGTCGGAGAGTGTCGAGCCGTGTCGGAGAGTGTCGAACGTGTCGGAGCGTGTCGAACGTGTCGGAGCGTGTCGGAGAGTGTCGAACGTGTCGGAGAGTGTCGAACGTGTCGGAGAGTGTCGAGCCGTGTCGGAGAGTGTCGAACGTGTCGGAGCGTGTCGGAGAGTGTCGAACATGTCGGAGCGTGTCGGAGAGTGTCGAACGTGTCGGAGAGTGTCCAGGCGTGTCGGAGAGTGTCGAGCCGTGTCATAGCGTGTCCGGACGTGTCGGAGAGTGTCGAACGTGTCGGAGCGTGTCGAACGTGTCGGAGCGTGTCGGACGTGTGCATGAACAGTGTCCAATCCGAACAGTGCATGAACAGTGTCGGAACAGTGCATGAACAGTGTCCAATTTTTTTATTTTTTAAATTTTTTTTATTTTTTTATTTTTTTATTTTTTTATTTTTTAGTCTTAACTTGTGAAATTGACTATCGACATTCTAATGGCGATCGACAGGTAACGGGCATGGGGATGGTCGCAGGCTGGGGCTGGGCGATTGAAGGCCGGTGTCCAATCCGGTATGTTTTACGTACCCGATCCGTATATCAGTATTATTTTTCTAAAATATTACATTTATAGACTTGATTTGTATGTATTTGTTTCAGTCTAGTGGTTAGCTTATTTATCTGGTTGAGTGTTATCTATTGTCAAAGACATGCTTTTTGTTAAAATATTTTCTGAAAATATAAAAAAATATTAATAAATCAAAAATGCCAAAAAAATGGAAAAATTAAAGAAAAACAAAAAAATTGAGAAAAATTGCAGAAAAATTCTAAAAATTGTCCAAGGCTGAAAATGACAAAAAATTGATTTGTTTTCATTTTTGGGATTTTCTCCCATTTAATCCAAAATGGCGATTTCACCCCTCAAAGGGTGAATCGTCTTTGATATTCTGATGAATTGTGGAAATTGCTTAGAATTTGGTGATGGGCCAGATGGGTGGTTAAACCTTATGTCTAAGATTTCCACATTTCATTTCCATTTTTAGAAAATGACGATTTTACCCTTCGAATGGTAAATCGGTTTCTAAAATTCCCGAAAATCACGAAAATTGCCAAAAAATAGGAAATGGGTCAATTGAGTGACCAAACCTGTTTTGACTCCGGATTCATTCCGAAATGATGATTTTGTCCTTTTTGGGCAAATTGTCCCATTTGTCTCAAAATTACGATTTTGCCCCCCCTGATGGGCAAAATCATGTCTAAATCATTCCTAAGCCTGATTGATGCTTCTCTAGGCCAATATGGCCTTATTAGGAATGCCATGTGATTTATTTGTACACTTGAATTCATCGATTTGTGCACTTTATTATTGATTGTGATTGCTATGATAGTCATTCCTATCTGCATGAACTCCTAGATTTAGAACTCGTACCCCACTCATCTGCATGAAATCTTTGGTCAGAAAATTCAGTCAACTTAGGTACCGAAAGGGCGTCAACTCTGACAGTTGACGTAACTAAGTCCCCGAACCCAGTTCTCTGGTTATTGCAGAATTGAATAGAAACTCCCGACTATTCAATAGGGTGGTCCAATCATACCCTCCAAAAAATGATTGGTGGCGACTCCTCGGCATGCACACTTAGCACATGTCACTAGACCACACTGAAGGTCGACTACGCATACCTCCGTTGCGATTTGGGTAATGGGCCTTGGGAGAGGCCCGCGTCCGACCAGACTGGACGGCCCATTAGCCCTCGAGAGCCCGACAACCTCGAGAGGGTCGCGACAGACTGGCGACTCCGCTGGGGACTTAGAGAACTTGAGCCGATTAAAAAGTTGATTGATTTTTCTAACATGTTTTATGCAGATACTCTTCAAGGTGAGGTACGTACTTTAACCCTTGAGGTGTTAAATGTTTTTGCAGATTGGAGAAATAAGGGGTGAAGTGTTTGTTAACTCTGTCTTATGCAGGTAGGAGTTTAGGATGTATGATTGTGTGGATGTTTATATTGAAGCGGTGTTTGCTAAATGAGATGCATGTTTATCGCTTTAGCACGACACCGAAAATACACACAACCGCGCCTAAAACCCCGGGCGCCGCCTATAGGAAAACAATAGAAGGGATTGAAAATGGAATCTCCGTGAGGAAAAACACGGGGTAATCCACTTTTCAATTCCGCTCATTTCGAAATATGGATCGAGCCCCAATGCAACGATAGTTGTGCAATGGAATCTGCTCTTTCCAGAACTCGAGGTGGGAACCTTAACCTTAGGTGCCAAATCCTCTGATTTTTAGAAGTTTACCATCACTTGTTTCATGCGCATGTCTTTGGGCGGTTGGTACACCTAAAACCGCACATAAGTCGACGAGTTTGGTTGGTAAGACTCTCTATCCCTCAAATCTATTACAGTTCATATAAATATAGGCATTTCATTCATTGCATTCTGGTGATTAGATTAAATGTCATTTCAAGGATAGATGTGTGTGTTTTTCCCAAACGTCCTTGATAGAAGACGAAGAGGATGATATCCCATGGCGAACACCGAGTGAGCAACAAAAGAGCCTACTATGGACCTTATTGAGATATCGTCCAATGAAGATGACGAGTTGGGGCAAGTGATCCGGAAGCCACAGATCGAACTTGGGGCATCCTTAAACGTTAGGATCACATTCCTTTGTTTCATTTTCCATTAGTAGTCCTCTTGTATAGGGTTTATTTTTATCGAGGCTTTTTCTATCCCACCCCTTAGAGTGATTGTATTAGGGATCTATTGGTGTATACATTCAGATGGAACTTGGTTGTATTTCTTTTGACGGGTCATGGGAATGTGATAGTGGCATTTTCTCTAATCATCCGAATACTCCCAAGTCAAGTTTATAATTCCTTTAGAGGAAATTAAAATTGGAAGTCTTACACGACCTTTTGGTCGTATAGAGTAGTCCAATCTCAATTTCTCTAGAAGGAATTATACACTTGAATTGTTTCGTGCATGTTTTACGTTACTGGTAATCCACGATAATTGATCGAGAATATCGACGTTGTTTTGAATTTAATGACGAGATAGATGTCCAAATTACTCTCGTTCTTAACAAAACGGCCTTGATTTGGATGCCGTATCTTCAATTAAATTTAAAACACGTTATTATGCCTCGCACTTTTGAGTAATTCGTTCCTCTCGAAATTGATCAAAAGCGATTATTGTGAATTACATTCCTTTCAATAGTATGCTTTCTTTCGAGGAATATTGATAAAAACTTTTCGCGCAAGATTAAAACCCTTGTAAAAGTTCTTGTCCTTATTAATCACGAGCAAGCATAAGATTGAAAGGGGTCTATGCTTTCTTTTTCAGATTATTCCTTCTGACTCGGTCTTTTCATTTGCAGGTGAAAAACAAGTAGTATAGAGAAATCTTCTCTTGGACAAATCTGCAACTATTCTTCCATCTGATCATGAGCGAGTTATAAAATCAGGACGTATTTGCTCGGCTTATTGATATTATGGTTCGGCTCACCCAAGTTGAAGATGTTTGGATGCTCGAAGAAATGAACCATACAGAAGTTAAAACACACACACGAGAACTTTCATTTATTTTGCTCGGCGGAGGGTTTTCAAAAGCAGGTCATACAAGTCGGGGTGGAAAAGTAAAGCCAAAGTGAGCCCTAATTAACGACACAAAGGATCCCAACTGACCCTCCATGTTATTAATGCTCTGCTCATACTCCCAGCTCCGCATGTTGTGGTCGGCAAGCCTGAGGAGAAGACTTCTGCATTCTCCCTTAACTTCGGCGACCTTGGCCTCGTGTTCTTCGGTGACTACTTCCAGGTCCCGAACCAGTCCATTCCCGCGAGTTATGTCCTCGGTTATCTTGTCGAGCCGTTCTTCCTGCCAGTCGCTCTGAAGCCTCAACAGGACGTTGCGGCGGTCATGCTCGCCGGTGGTCAGGTGTTGACACCTGATTTTTGATCAGTCTTTCATAGTTTATTTTTAAAAAATTCATAAAAAATCTATAAAAAGTTAAAAAAAATTAAAAAATCATCTTTGGTAGCCTTGACCAAGCTAAAGGAACCATTTTTGATAAAAAATAATTTGTCATATTTTTTAATATTTTTTAATATTTTCCAAAAATAGAAAAATACATGAAAAATGAAGAAAAATAGCGTTCGATGTCGTAAAAATATAGAAAAATAGTCAATATTTTTATTTTAATTTCCTTTTCATTTTGAACTCATAAATAGTCAAAATTCAAGTTCAATTGCATGTGTTTCTTCACGACGCATAGAGTTGAATTTGGCAAAAAAATGTCATTCGAGTATTTTAATTTGTAAATTTCTACATATTTTTTTAGTCTTGACGTCCAATTAGATCGACCACCATCTACAATAAATTCCCCTTGCTGAATATTTTCGTTTTTGTTTCACATGATTTTATGGTGTAAAACGCCGAGTGGATCCCCAAATATAATCGGGTCGGCATGAGCTCGATAGCTCGTCCAAGACCAAACCAGGGCACGACGAACCCCATGTGAGTACTCTCGAACTCCTTCGATGCTTCCTAATGCTTTTCTTAGGTTAGATCATGTGTAGAATGGCTAGGACAGCTAAATCATTCTTGAGCTGTGATTGATAAATAGGGCCTTACTAGGAATGCCATGTGATTTATTTGCATATCTAGATTCCTTGATGTCGCGACCCTCTTGAGGTTGTCGGGCTCTCGAGGGCTAATGGGCCGTCCTGTCTGGTCGGACGCGGGCCTCTCCCAAGGCCCATTACCCAAATCGCAACGGAGGTATGCGTGATCGACTTTCAGTGTGGTCTAGTGACATGTGCTAAGTGTGCATGCCATGGAGTCGCCACCAATCATTTTTTTAGGGTATGATTGGACCACCCAATCGAATAGTTGGGAGTTTCTATTCAATTCTGCGAGAACCAGAGAAATGGTTTCAGGGACTTAGTTACACCAACTGTCAGAGTTGATGCCCTTTCGGTACCTAAGTTGACTGAATTTTCTAGCCTGAGATTCATGCGGATGAGTAAGGTATGAACCCTAAATCTAGAAATTCATGTAGATAGGAGTGATTATCCTAGCAATCACAATCAGTAATAAAATGCCCAACTCAAGGAATCTAGATATGCAAATAAATCACATGACATTCCTAGTAAGGTCCTATTTATCAATCACAGCTCAAGAATGATTTAGCTGTCCTAGCCATTCTACACACGATCTAACCTAAGAAAAGCATTAGGAAGCATCGAAGGAATTCGAGAGTACTCACATGGGTTCGCCGTGCCCTGGTTTGGTCTTGGACGAGCTATCGAGCTCATGCCGACCCGATTATATTTGGGGATCCACTCGGCGTTTTACACCATGAAATCATGTGAAACAAAAACGAAAATATTCAGCAAGGGGCATTTATTGTAGATGGTGGTCGATCTAATTGGACGTCAAGACTAAAAAAGATGTAGAAATTTACAAATTAAAATACTCGAATGACATTTTTTTGCCAAATTCAACTCTATGCGTCGTGAAGAAACACATGCAATTGAACTTGAATTTTGACTATTTATGAGTTCAAAATGTAAAAGAAATTAAAATAAAAATATTGACTATTTTTCTATATTTTTATGACATCGAACGCTATTTTTCTTCATTTTTCATGTATTTTTCTATTTTTGGAAAATATTAAAAAATATTTAAAAATATGAAAAATTATTTTTTTTTATCAAAAATGGTTCCTTTAGCTTGGTCAAGGCTACCAAAGATGATTTTTTAATTTTTTTTTAACTTTTTATAGATTTTTTATGATTTTTTTAAAAATAAACTATGAAAGACTGATCAAAAATCAGGTGTCAACAGCTGCCCCTCTTTGAGAGGAATTTCGTCAGAGGTTTCTCTCAAAGACAAGGTGACACCTGTGTTCCGATCAACTCGACTGGGAAAAGAAAAGAAATCATGACATCCAATTTTCATGCCCATCAATGTGTGCTTTTCCTTAAAAAGAGATGTGCTCATTCAATTCCCTGATATGATGTAAGAAAGTTAAGGAGTAGATAGACTTCCCTGCCCCTTACCTGCCGAATGCTTGCAGCATTTGCTGTGTCTGATGGGTTCAAGTAGATTCCTAAGGACTTGTCATCGGAGTGTCCTGGGGATGTTAAGCTCTGACCTGTATGGTAGGTCAAACCATAATGGGATTCCTAACTGATAGGAACCTAAGGAAGACGCATCCCACATTTGGGAATTTGCCAAGGGTTTTGATCCGTGTGGTGGACTAAACTAAAAATGGCTTGCCTAATGTAAGGCTTATTAGGGAAAATGACTCCTCCCGCGTTCGGGATTCATCAAGGTTTTGATCCGTATGGTGGATCGGACCATTGGGTTGATCCTTCAGGCGGTCTCTACCAGTCCTTTGACCCTTCAGGCGGTTTCTACCATTCATTGACCCTTCATGCGGTTTCTACCATTGAGTTGACCCTTCAGGCGGTTTCTACCATTGGTTGACCCTTCAGGCGGTTTCTACCATACATTGACCCTTCAGGCGGTTTCTACCATTGTTTTGACCCTTCAGGCGGTTTCTACCATACATTGACCCTTCAGGCGGTTTCTACCATTGTGTTGACCCTTCAGGCGGTTTCTACCATTGATTGACCCTTCAGGCGGTTTCTACCATTGAGTTGACCCTTCAGGCGGTTTCTACCATTTATGAGATTCCAAATTGATATGAATCAAAGGATGACGTACCCGCTCTTCGGGGCTAGTCGGAGACTCGATCATTCTGTGGATCGGTCTTGGAAAAGATTTGCCTACTAAAAGGCTTCACCTAAGGATGACGCACCCAGTCTTTGGGGTGGCCAAAAGTCCTGTAGAAAGCTTAGACCTAAAAAAATTTTCCTCGCCAAGAAGATATTAGTAATCTTTGGGAAGACAATAATTGTCTAACTGACAAAATTCTACGACTTCAGTTTTAGTCATGAAATGTGCATTTTGATTGTTGGAGGTTATCCAAAACATTCCTGCCATATACAGATGTGATCATAAATTCCTTGCACGGAAACTCTAGATCAAACAATTTGAAAATTTCAAAAAGAGTTTGCTCAAAACATCCATTGGAGTATTTCTCACCCAAGAAGGCTCCTCACTGCTCTGTGATAATGATCTTTAATAGGGAAAGTGCTCAATTTCCTACCGACCTGTGCTTGGGTTTCAGGATCATTCGCAACGCATACATTTCGACCGATCAGGAGGTCTTTCACGGGACCGTAGTGTTAGGCTTGGATATCGGTTTCCAAGGGGGACTCACTTTTGAGTCAAGGCCGTTGAACGAAATTTTTCACTATCTGCTCCGGGTTTACAAGTCAAGAACCCTGCAAAATGAGAAAGAAATAGTCTTGCTCGTACTTCTTTGAGCTAAGTTATACATTAACCCAAGTGTCTTAGTCAGATAAGACTACTTCAGGGTTGTAACATTGGAAGGATTGGGGACCGAAAAAGGCTTATTTTTTGCCCAGAAATTGTGAAGGGTTTGACATTGGTGATCATTGCAAATTTGCCACATGTCCTTCGAAGAACATCTCCATTTCTTGAAGTGTACACTCATCTTTTAGAGCGCACAAGGATGTTTAAAAGCGTCTCTTGTTACATTAAGAGACCGTCTGTTTGTGTGTTTGCAATTTGAGCACGACAACATTTGGAGAGTAGTCATCTTGATCTAACTCCTTTGCAGGGTCTTTTCATCGTCTCTCTAGACTTTACTGGGGATATTTTGAATAGACATCAGCCTTGCTTTTTACCAGGCACTTTGCTTTTTCTTGATGTCTAGGGATTTTTCTTTTCCCCCTTTTTTTAATCCCGTGTTTTTCTTTTCTTTTGGAGCTAGGATTTTCGGCAATCATGCTAGATATGCAACTTAAACTTTGGCACGCTTCCATTCCTAGAGTGATGTTGCCTTTGCTTTGGAATATGCAATGATCACCAATAGGTTGATGAAATGAATTTGCTGGCTCAACTTGGTCGTGCAAAGGATAACAGTGTGTAGGATAGAGAAATGAATTATTCTCGTCATCCTATGACACTTGGATTATCATATAAACAACACACAAAGATTTATGTTAGTCCGAGCAAGAAAATTTCTAACCGTTTACTTTCTGATACTGTTGGACTAACCTTCATTTGCCCCAATGTGGGGTGGTTCTTGACAGGGTTGAGAATGAAAATCGCCGTTCAATGGGGTTCTCAATGGGCATCTGTAGTGTTTGGAATGAAGAAATAAATGCCTCTGTCATCTCGATCCATGTAATCGTTGCGAATGACCCTTATATCCATAGGTTAAGGTTTCGCTATCATTTCCAATCTCCTCATCTCTCAAGTGTGTATGAGACGTGTTTGGATTAGGCTCGCTTCTCTTATGAGAAAATACCCTTTTGAACAGTTCAAACGACTCTTATTGGAAAAATTCATTTCATTTCATCAAGATTTATCCTTCAAAGGGATTTTATGATGCACCATACATGTGTAATTCATGTTCAGACAATCTCATGTTTTAAAACATGAATGTCAATGAAGTAAGAATTCTATGTCTTTTTAGATGTGAGAATCGAATTAATTCTGAAAGTTTTTAATCTCCAATGAATTGGGAAAAGGGATACTTACCTGCCCATCGAGGCTGGAGATCCTGGAGATATAAAAGGGATATGTCATTGTATATTCTAAAACTTTACAAAAATTGGAACGATACATCTTACCCTTGGTCATATGCTCCAACGAGTGTACAAGGGTTGTGAAAATCTGCACTTCACATAGTAACACAAGATTGTTGGGTGTTCTAAAGTTCTTTCGACTTCTTGGTTTTTGGAGAAAAATGAAACTTACATGTCTGCCCTGATGGCGAGCTCCTGCCAAGGATAAATATTAAGCATTATTTTGGGTTTCCAAATTCAAAACAAATTGGGACGATACTACTTTACTCTTGATTTGAATTCCTTCTGCATGCCAATGTGCGGATTGTAGAAGCCGGCCCTCAAGCTTGTGGCCATGATTTCTTCGTCTGGTTGGGCAACGAATCCACCTCGAGGATTTACGTCGGAGGAGATTCATTCATCTTTTTGGGCGTGTTTCATGCACTGTTTTGTTATTTGAATGCATGGCTTCTTGGGTGCCTCATCTCTGTTCATCACCTGAGAGGAAAATGAGAGAACATTATCCCCGCATCTGATTGAAAATCATTTAGGAACGATACGTTCTTTTTACCAAATGGGTGGCTCCGCGGCCAAATGTGTTTTACATTGAAAGGATGGATTCCATTACGCTCTGCGGATGATAACTATCGCTTCGGGGACTTGCCCCACGGATCAAACGATGAATTTGATGTCTTCGGCTTCGACATGCTTTCCAGATGTAGGAATGGTTTGCCCCCATTTTCAGTGGAGATGGGTTTTGTCGAGTGGGCAAGATCAAAAACTCATCCTAGATTTGGCTTTAGTCGAAGGTTGAAATCCCAACCTTGGATAAGCGAATCATGATTCATCTCCTTCTGCTTCGGATTTGTCATTTGCGTGCTTCACATTTTACAATACCAACTTCGCCGCTTGATGAAAATGAATCGATGATTTTCGAATTGCCCCAAGTTCTATAGTCATCTGCGTCGAATCTCTTTGAACTTCATCGGGTGATAGACAAACTGATAAAATGATTTTTCAATCCTGAGATCGAACTCCTGACGTTTCGTACCACTTCCAGTTCACTGACTACCAGGACAAAGCACTATTGGCGTCCCTAACTGGTTCGTTTTTTGTTATAAAATTCTTGAAGCAGTTAGCGACCCCCATCGAGAATGAAACAAGCTCAATTTAGAGTTCATAACGACTAAAGGTCCCTTAGAACGATACAGAGCTAACCGTCTTTGAGCTCGCTCGGGCTTTTGCTCGCATTTTCCTATGTGAAGCCTTTAAATGTTTTTCTTCGTGGCGTTCAATTGATTCGCCTCGACTCTAATCTAACAAGGGATTGTTGTACTCAAGCATGATGATGCTCGCAGGTAGTACTGATCGCTGCCCCAGATTAACTCTAGGCATTAAGGAAGATTATCTTGCATGGAAGACTTTATGACAGAAAGATTAATAATACATCCATTCACATGTGCCTAGTTCCCTTGAGGATTCTCGGTGATCAGCCAGCTACACCATGAATCAGACATATAATCGTCATTTTGGATCATAACTTCATAAGTCCATCAGTTTTAAACTGATCGATCCAGATATGGAGCTCCTCATCAAGGAAATCTTTTGATTCTTCGAGCAACTGATATTCGGGTTGACCATCATCGCTTGGCGTTGAAGGATTCCTGTTTCTGTTGTGAGCGATCTGATTCTTCGAGCTAGAACCTTCGTCGTTGCTCGAGATTATAAGAGGATGATTGATCGGTTCACTATCAAAAGCACCTTCCATTTGGGAATGGGAGAAACAAAAATCCTCAAAGCATCCGCCCGCTTGATCTTCCGAAATCATATGCCCAAGCCGGGCAGATCTTTGAACACTAGGTGCAATATGTTGATCGGGGATAGGAAGAGCACTAGCGAAAAGTTGCTGCTCAAACCAAGGAGTTCGTACCTGCTGCACTTGTGGCATATACTCTTGAGGGATGCTGAGATGATTCGGGGGAATATTCTGATTAGCGCCCAAGTAGTCGATGGTGCTGCTACCAGCTTGGTCGGTGCCTAGATTCGGCAGGGTATTTCTTACTTCAGGGGCATTGTAGTTATAGCCATGCCTAGTGTTTAGGCACAAGTTGAGTTCTTTCAGGTTCAGTGCTGTGTGGCGCTGTCTTAGCGCCCTTCTGTAGCTCTTGAGGTGACTCGCGACTCCATCTTTAGTGAGTCCTGGTATGTTCATGATCTCAAGTATGCGCGTTGGATATGCTGAGTTGATCCCTAGTTGCTGAACCGCACTAAGGAACTTGAGATGAAGCTCGGGGGACCAATTGACCCTCGTCTTCTTGCGACCCGGAACAGTGTTGACAACTTGGCTATTGCTCTCTGGCCTATTTCCAGTAGAATTTGATCGAGCCGGAAATTGTTGTGGAGGGAATTCATCAGCTTTGGATTGGTCGATCGTGATAGTAAGCTCATCGTTAAGGAAACTCCAATCATGGTGACGCATATCACATCCTTTAGAAGGCATCGATATTGACTTCGTAGAATTGATTTGTTCATGCATATCTCCAACAAAATCCGATTGTATCGAAGATGGTTCGAGGGAGTGGGGTGGTGAATGAGCATTTTCAATCCTCATATAAGGCTTATCAAGGAACATTTCGCCGAGAGTGATAGGGCCACCGTAATTAAGGCAAGCGATAGTGCTGGGAGCTTTCTTATACCTCATGTTCTCCGTTCGAAGCTTTTCGTTTTCCTCCTTTAGAATCGCAAGTTCTTGACGTCTGTGTTGAGCCCTCAATTTGGCTCGCTTATTTTGAAACCAAAACTTGACCCTCAAAGGTTTCATCCCTAGCTTCTGGCCCAATTCATTTCTTTGTTTCATGTTCGGGAGAGGGCATTCACTAAAGAAAGCTTCAAGCTCTTGGATTTCATTCTGAGTGTGGCACTGGCGACGTTTCCTTTTCCGGGATTGACCATCGCTGCTGCTGTTGTCGTCGCTGCTGAGATCCTGAACTTCGTTGCCGAAAGGGTTGGGTTCTGTGGTTCTGGTACCAGACGCCATCCTGGAATCTTCGAGATCTCTCAGTAGTTCATTTTCTGAGATTTTTGGATCAGTCGCCTCTAGCAACTGATGGTAACCCTCAAACATGTTGGATCGAAAAATGTTCGATCAATATTTGCTCACTCAGGGTTCTCTACTCTCTCATGTATGATCACTCTCTCTAAATTTTCTTTTGAGTGGTTCTGTATGCCCATGAAACGTTCTTTAAACATGGATGAAGATCATCAGGCAAGCGTTGCTCCCAAGATTTCGTATTTCCCGCTTTGTCGTCTTCTTTCTTCTTTTCAACGTGGAGGGACACCAAATCGATTTCCTTTTCTCGATATCCATGTCTGTCTCCCACTTATTTTCAAAAAGGTGGAACTACGCTCGCCTCCTGCTCAGTTTTTTAATATGATGGGACCGCCAAATCATTTCGCAACTTTTTTCGATAGTTGCGCTTAACTCCCTCTCAATTTTAATATGGTGACACCGACATATCTTTTTACAACTTTTTTAGGTTTATCAAGCCTGAAATCGCGGACTGGGACAGATCTGATGGTTCACCGAAAGAGCCACCACTGCTTTACCCAATTAACTTGGCTCCACGAGCATTATTGCTATGCCTTTCTTCATTCTCGAGTTGCTATAAAAGGAGGAGTTAATGCAGAGAAGATTAACACTCTTACATAATTGCCTTTTCTTATTTTAATCACTCTACCACACTCATCTTCTTCTCCCTCACTCCAACGAAAATGACCTCCTCTCCTATTCGCGCTTTCTCGGCCGAAATTTTGGCCCAGTGGGAAAAACTCTATAACCTCCTCGGTCGAGGCTATGCTCATATAGCCGATCACCCAGAAACTGAAGATGAAATCCGCATTTTGCTCGTGGAAATAGACACCACCTCCATCGAGGGCACTAATTTAGAGAGGGAATATAGAATCTTCCCAACCCTCTTTATAAACTTTTTAGAGACTTACCGTGTCGCTCATCGAAAAGCTACCGTGGCTCACGTTTTGCGAGCTCGCTATGAGGATCGGTCCAACTGCTTGGTGTTGGCCAACCTTGTGGCCGATAGTCACAGAAAGGCTGTTGAGTTCGCCAACAAGCGAGTCTCGATGTTGCTTCGCGAGAGGGGAAATTTGGTGGAGCGCTTGGCCTTATCCTTGACCACCTATGAGCACGACCGTCGTAATGTCGTGTTGAAGTTTCAATGTGAGTGGCAGGAAGAAAGGCTTGACATCATTACCGCGGATATAGCCCATGGAAGAGGACTAGTTCGGGACCTGGAAATAGCCGCCGAAGATCACGGGACCAAGGTTGCCGAGCTTAAAGGGGAATGTAAACGCCTTCTTCTTAAGCTTGCAGATCTCGAGTCTCGAGGTGGTGAGTATAAGCAAAGCATCAATAATATGGAGGGCCAACTTGGTTCCTTTGTGATGCTAATTAGGGCTCATTGCGGTTTTATGTTTCCACCCCGATGATTTGTATGATCTGCTTTTAAGGTCCCTCGATTGAGCGAAATGAATGAAAGCTCTAATGTGTGTGTCTCAACTTCTGTATGGCTGACTTTCTCGAACACTTGACCACTCTCAACCTAGGCAAGCTGCGCTTTGACATTGATGATTCGAGCGTGTACATCTTGATTTTTTAATCTTGCTTATGATCGGATAAAGGAACCTCCCACCACGATTATCCACAAAAAGACTTCTCTTTTCTACTTGTTTTTAACCTGTTTCAAATGAAAAGGCAGAATCAGAAGAAAGAATTTGAAAAATAAAGCATAAATCCTTTCAATTTTATGCTTACTTGTGATTAATAGGGATAAGAGCTTTTACAAGGGTTTTGACCTTGTGCAAAAGCTTTTATCAATATTCCTCAAAGGAAAGCATATCATTGAAAGGAATGTAATTCACGATAATCGCCTTTGATCAATTCCAAGAAAATCAATGGAATGTTCAAAAGTACACAATTACGATGTGTTTTAAATTCAATTGAAGATACGGTATCCAAATTAAAGCCGTTTGCTAAGAACGAGAGTAATTTGGATATCTATCTTTTCATTAAATTTGAAAAACACGAATACTCTTGATCAATTATTGTGGATTATCAATGATGCAAAATATGCATGCACAATTACGATGTGTTTTATAGTTCCTTCTAGCGAAATTGGGATTGTATTGCCCTATACGGCCAAAAGGTTGTATAAGACTTCCAATTTCAATTTCATCCAAAGGAATTATAAAATTGATTTTGGAGTATTCGAGTGATTAGAAGAAATGCCACTATCACATTCCAATGACAAGTCAATAGAAATACAACAAATTTCAATCTGAATGTATATAAACACAAATAGATCCCTAATACAATCAATCTAAGGGATCAGATAGAGAGGATCTCAGCAAAATAAATCCTATACAAGAAGGCTAGAAATGAAAATTAAAACAAAGGAATGTGATCTTAATACTTAGAGATGCCCCAGTTTCGATCTTTGAGACGTGACTTCAGGATCACCTATTCCAAATCGTCATCTTCATTAGATGATACCTCAATGATGTCCATAGCAGGCTCTTCTTGTCCACTTGGCGCTCGTAATGGGATGACACCATCTTCATCTTCCATCAAGAACATTGGGAGGAAAACATACCTATCTATCCTCAAAATGGCATTTAATCCAATCACCGGAATTATGCAATGAATATAATGATTAAGAGCTGTAACAAGTTCGAGGGATAGAAAAGTCTTACCAACCAAACTTAAGAGAAAATCAAGCTTCTCTGTATTTTTAGCAGTGTTAGGTATACTAACCTTCCATAGACAAACGCATGAGACAAGTGAGGGAAAACTCCTAAAAATCAAAAGAAAGGGCTTGGTACCTAAAGCCAAGGTTCTCACCTCGAATTCTGGGAAGAGCCGATTCCATTGCACAACTATCGTTGCATTGGGACTCAATCCATAGTTCGAAGTGAGCGGAATTGAAAAGTGGATTACCCCATGTTTTTCCTCACGGAGATTCCATTTTCAATTCCTTCTATTGTGTTCCTAAAGAGGGCGCCTGGGGTTTTAGGCGCAATTGTGTGTATTCATTGTGTCGTGCTAAAGCAAAAGACATGCATTTTATTTAACAATCACCGCTTCAATATAAATATCCACACAATCATACATCCAAAACTCCTGCCTGCATAAAATAAAGTTAACAAGCACTTCACCCCTTATTTCTCCCGTCTACAAAAACATCTAACACATTCGTTAGCATATACACCTCACTTTCGAGAGCATCTGCATAAAATTAGGTTAGAAGAATCAATCAACTTTATCGGCTCAAGTCCACTAAATGGTTAAGAACCAGTCCCCAGCGGAGTCGCCAGTCTGTCGCGACCCTCTTGAGGTTGTCGGGCTCTCGAGGGCTAATGGGCCGTCCTGTCTGGTCGGACGCGGGCCTCTCCCAAGGCCCATTACCCAAATCGCAACGGAGGTATGCGTGATCGACTTTCAGTGTGGTCTAGTGACATGTGCTAAGTGTGCATGCCATGGAGTCGCCACCAATCATTTTTTTAGGGTATGATTGGACCACCCAATCGAATAGTTGGGAGTTTCTATTCAATTCTGCGAGAACCAGAGAAATGGTTTCGGGGACTTAGTTACACCAACTGTCAGAGTTGATGCCCTTTCGGTACCTAAGTTGACTGAATTTTCTAGCCTGAGATTCATGCGGATGAGTAAGGTATGAACCCTAAATCTAGAAATTCATGTAGATAGGAGTGATTATCCTAGCAATCACAATCAGTAATAAAATGCCCAACTCAAGGAATCTAGATATGCAAATAAATCACATGACATTCCTAGTAAGGTCCTATTTATCAATCACAGCTCAAGAATGATTTAGCTGTCCTAGCCATTCTACACACGATCTAACCTAAGAAAAGCATTAGGAAGCATCGAAGGAATTCGAGAGTACTCACATGGGTTCGCCGTGCCCTGGTTTGGTCTTGGGCGAGCTATCGAGCTCATGCCGACCCGATTATATTTGGGGATCCACTCGGCGTTTTACACCATGAAATCATGTGAAACAAAAACGAAAATATTCAGCAAGGGGCATTTATTGTAGATGGTGGTCGATCTAATTGGACGTCAAGACTAAAAAAGATGTAGAAATTTACAAATTAAAATACTCGAATGACATTTTTTTGCCAAATTCAACTCTATGCGTCGTGAAGAAACACATACAATTGAACTTGAATTTTGACTATTTATGAGTTCAAAATGTAAAAGAAATTAAAATAAAAATATTGACTATTTTTCTATATTTTTATGACATCGAACGCTATTTTTCTTCATTTTTCATGTATTTTTCTATTTTTGGAAAATATTAAAAAATATTTAAAAATATGAAAAATTATTTTTTTTTATCAAAAATGGTTCCTTTAGCTTGGTCAAGGCTACCAAAGATGATTTTTTAATTTTTTTTAACTTTTTATAGATTTTTTATGATTTTTTTAAAAATAAACTATGAAAGACTGATCAAAAATCAGGTGTCAACACTTGAGTTGCGCATTTTATTACTGATTGTGATTGCTAGGATAATCACTCCTATCTGCATGAATTTCTAGATTTAGGGTTCATACCTTACTCATCCGCATGAATCTCAAGCTAGAAAATTCAGTCAACTTAGGTACCGAAAGGGCGTCAACTCTGACAGTTGGTGTAACTAAGTCCCCGAAACCATTTCTCTGGTTCTCGCAGAATTGAATAGAAACTCCCAACTATTCGATTGGGTGGTCCAATCACACCCTAAAAAAATGATTGGTGGCGACTCCATGGCATGCACACTTAGCACATGTCACTAGACCACACTGAAAGTCGATCACGCATACCTCCGTTGCGATTTGGGTAATGGGCCTTGGGAGAGGCCCGCGTCCGACCAGACAGGACGACCCATTAGCCCTCGAGAGCCCGACAACCTCAAGAGGGTCGCGACAGACTGGCAACTCTGCTGGGGACTGGTTTTAACCATTTGGTGGACTTGAGCCGATTAAAAAGTTGATTGATTCTTCTAACCTAATTTTATGCAGATGCTCTCGAAAGTGAGGTGTATATGCTAACGAATGTGTTAGATGTTTTTGTAGACGGGAGAAATAAGGCGTGAAGTGCTTGTTAACTTTGTTTTATGCAGGCAAGAGTTTTGGATGTATGATTGTGTGGATATTTATATTGAAGCGGTGATTGTTAAATAAAATGCATGTTTATTGCTTTAGCACCACACAATGAATACACACAATTGCGCCTAAAACCCCAGGCGCCCTCTTTAGGAACACAATAGAAGGACTTGAAAATGGAATCTCCGTGAGGAAAAACATGGGGTAATCCACTTTTCAATTCCGCTCACTTCGAACTATGGATTGAGTCCCAATGCAACGATAGTTGTGCAATGGAATCGACTCTTCCCAGAATTCGAGGTGAGAACCTTGGCTTTAGGTACCAAGCCCTATCTTTTGATTTTTAGGAGTTTTCCCTCACTTGTCTCATGCATTTGTCTATGGAAGGTTAGTATACCTAACACTGTACAGAGAAGCTTGATTTTCTCTTAAATTTGGTTGGTAAGACTTTTCTATCCCTCGAACTTGTTACAGCTCATAATCATTATATTCATTGCATAATTCCGGTGATTGGATTAAATGCCATTTTGAGGATAGATAGATGTGTTTTCCTCCCAATGTTCTTGATGGAAGACGAAGATGGTGTCATCCCATTACGAGCGCCAAGTGGACAATAAGAGCCTGCTATGGACATCATTGAGGTATCATCTAGTGAAGATGACGATTTGGAATAGGTGATCCTGAAGTCACGTCTCAAAGATCGAAACTGGGGCATCTCTAAGTAGTTAAAAACAGGTAGAGAAGAGAAGTCTTTTTGTGGATAAACGCGGTGGGAGGTTCCTTTATTCGATCATAAGCAAGATTAAAAAATCAAGATGTACACACTCGAATCATCAATGTCGAAGAGCATCTTGCCTAGGTTGAGAGTGGTCAGGTGTTCGAGAAAGTCAGCCATACAGAAGTTGAGACACACATATTAGAGCTTTCATTCATTTCGCTCAATCGAGGGACCTTAAAAGCAGATGATACAGATCATCGAGGTGGAAAAGTAAAACCGAAATGAGCCCTAATTAGCATCACAAAGGAACCCAGTTGGCCCTCCATATTATTGATGCTTTGCCTATACTCACCACCTCGAGACTCGAGATCTGCAAGCTTAAGAAGAAGGCGTTTACATTCCCCTTTAAGCTCGGCAACCTTGGTCCCGTGATCTTCGGCGGCTATTTCCAGGTCCCGAACTAGTCCTCTCCCATGGGCTATATCCGCGGTAATGCTGTCAAGCCTTTCTTCCTGCCACTCACATTGAAACTTCAACACGACATTACGACGGTCGTGCTCATAGGTGGTCAGGGATAAGGCCAAGCGCTCCACCAAATTTCCCCTCTCGCGAAGCAACATCGAGACCCGCTCGTTGGCGAACTCAACAGCCTTTCTGTGACTATCGGCCACAAGGTTGGCCAACACCAAGCAGTTGGACCGATCCTCATAGCGAGCTCGCAAAACGTGAGCCACGGTAACTTCTCGCTGAGCGACACGGTAAGTCTCTAAAAAGTTTATAAAGAGGGTTGGGAAGATTCTATATTCCCTCTCTAAATTAGTGCCCTCGATAGAGGTGATGTCTATTTCCACGAGCAAAATGCGAATTTCATCTTCAATTTCTGGGTGATCGGCTATATGAGCATAGCCTCGACCTAAGAGGTTATAGAGTTTTTCCCACTGGGCCAAAATTTCAGCCGAGAAAGCTCGAATAGGAGAGGAGGTCATTTTCGTTGGAGTGAGGGAGAAGAAGATGGGTGTGGTAGAGTGATTAAAATATGAAAAGGCAATTATGTAAGAGCGTTAATCTTCTCTGCATTAACTCCTCCTTTTATAGCAACTCGAGAATGAAGAAAGGCATAGCAATAATGCTCGTGGAGCCAAGTTAATTGGGTAAAGCAGTGGTGGCTCTTTCGGTGAACCATCAGATCCGTCCCAGTCCGCGATTTCAGGCTTGATAAATCTAAAAAAGTTGTAAAAAGATATGTCAGTGCCACCATATTAAAATTGAGCGAGAGTTAAGCGCAACTATCGAAAAAAGTTGTAAAAGGATTTGGCGGTCCCATCATATTAAAAAACTGAGCGGGAGGCGAGCGTAGTTGCACCTTTTTGAAAATAAGTGGGAGACAGACATGGATATCGAGAAAAGGAAATCGATTTGGTGTCCCTCCACGTTGAAAAGAAGAAAGAAGACGACAAAGAGAGAAATACGAAATCTTGGGAGAAACGCTTGCCTGATGATCTTCATCCATGTTTAAAGAACGTTTCCTGGGCATACATAACCACTCAAAAGAAAATTTAGAGAGAGTGAGCATACATGAGAGAGTAGAGAACCCTGAGTGAGCAAAAATTGATCGAACATTTTTCGATCCAACATGTTTGAGGGTTACCGTCAGTTGCTAGAGGCGACTGATCCAAAAATCTCAGAAAATGAACTATTGAGAGATCTCGAAGATTCCAGGATTGCGTCTGGTACCAGAACCACAGAACCCAACCCTTTCGGCAACGAAGTTCAGGATCTCAGCAGCGACGACAACAGCAGCAGCGATGGTCAACCCCGGAAAAGGAAACGTCGCCAGTGCCACACTCAGAATGAAATCCAAGAGCTTGAAGCTTTCTTTAGTGAATGCCCTCTCCCGAACATGAAACAAAGAAATGAATTGGGCCAGAAGCTAGGGATGAAACCTTTGAGGGTCAAGTTTTGGTTTCAAAATAAGCGAGCCAAATTGAGGGCTCAACACAGACGTCAAGAACTTGCGATTCTAAAGGAGGAAAACGAAAAGCTTCGAGCGGAGAACATGAGGTATAAGAAAGCTCCCAGCACTATCGCTTGCCTTAATTACGGTGGCCCTGTCACTCTCGGCGAAATGTTCCTTGATAAGCCTTATATGAGGATTGAAAATGCTCATTCACCACCCCACTCCCTCGAACCATCTTTGATACAATCGGATTTTGTTGGAGATATGCATGAACAAATCAATTCTACGAAGTCAATATCGATGCCTTCTAAAGGATGGGATATGCGTCACCATGATTGGAGTTTCCTTAACGATGAGCTTACTATCATGACCGACCAATCCAAAGCTGATGAATTCCCTCCACAACAATTTCCGGCTCGATCAAATCCTATTGGAAATAGGCCAGAGAGCAATAGCCAAGTTGTCAACACTGTTCCGGGTCGCAAGAAGACGAGGGTCAATTGGTCCCCCGAGCTTCATCTCAAGTTCCTTAGTGCGGTTCAGCAACTAGGGATCAACTCAGCATATCCAACGCGCATACTTGAGATCATGAACATACCAGGACTCACTAAAGATGGAGTCGCGAGTCACCTCAAGAGCTACAGAAGGGCGCTAAGACAGCGCCACACAGCACTGAACCTGAAAGAACTCAACTTGTGCCTAAACACTAGGCATGGCCACAACTACAATGCCCCTGAAGTAAGAAATACCCTACCGAATCTAGGCACCGACCAAGCTGGTAGCAGCACCATCGACTACTTGGGCGCTAATCAGAATATTCCCCCGAATCATCTCAGCACCACTCAAGAGTATATGCCACAAGTGCAGCAGGTACGAACTCCTTGGTTTGAGCAGCAACTTTTCGCTAGTACTCTTTCTATCGCCGATCAACATATTGCGCCTAGTGTTCAAAGATCTACCTGGCTTGGGCATATGATTTCGGAAGATCAAGCGGGCGGATGCTCTGAGGATTTTTGTTTCTTCCATTCCCAAATGGAAGGTGCTTTTGATAGTGAACCGATCAATCATCCTCTTATAATCTCGAGCAACGACGAAGGTTCTAGCTCGAAGAATCAGATCGCTCACAACAGAAACAGGAATCCTTCAACGCCAAGCGATGATGGTCAACCCGAATATCAGTTGCTCGAAGAATCAAAAGATTTCCTTGATGAGGAGCTCCATATCTGGATCGATCAGTTTAAAACTGATGGACTTATGAAGTTATGATCCAAAATGACGATTATATGTCTGATTCATGGTGTAACTGGCTGATCACCGAGAATCCTCAAGGGAACTAGGCACATGTGGCTGGATGTATCATTAATCTTTCTGTCATAAAGTCTTCCATGCAAGATAATCTTCCTTAATGCCTAGAGTTAATCTGGGGCAGCGATCAGTACTACCTGCGAGCATCATCATGCTTGAGTGCGACAATCCCTTGTTAGATTAGAGTCGAGGCGAATCAATTGAACGCCACGAAGAAAAACATTTAAAGGCTTCACATAGGAAAATGCGAGCAAAAGCCCGAGCGAGCTCAAAGACGGTTAGCTCTGTATCGTTCTAAGGGACCTTTAGTCGTTATGAACTCTAAATTGAGCTTGTTTCATTCTCGATGGGGGTCGCTAACTGCTTCAAGAATTTTATAACAAAAAATGAACCAGTTAGGGACGCTAATAGTGCTGTGTCCTGGTAGTCAGTGAAATGGAAGTGGTACGAAACGTCAGGAGTTCGATCTCGGGATTGAAAAATCATTTTATCAGTTGGTCTATCACCCGATGAAGTTCAAAGAGATTCGACGCAGATGACTATAGAACTTGGGGCAATTCGAAAATCATCGATTCATTTTCATCAAGCGGCGAAGTTGGTATTGTAAAATGTGAAGCATGCAAATGACAAATCCGAAGCAGAAGTAGATGAATCATGATTCGCTTATCCAAGGTCGGGATTTCAACCTTCGACTAAAGCCAAATATAGGATGAGTTTTTGATCTTGCCCACTCGACAAAACCCATCTCCACTGAAAATGGGGGCAAACCATTCCTACATCCGGAAAGCATGTCGAAGCCGAAGACATCAAATTCATCGTTTAATCCGTGGGGCAAGTCCCTGAAGCGATAGTTATAATCTGCAGAGCGTAATGGAATCCATCCTTTCAATGTAAAACGCATTTGGCCGCGGAGCCACCCATTTGGTAAAAAGAACGTATCGTTCCTAAATGATTTTCAATCAGATGCGGGGATAATGTTCTCTCATTTTCCTCTCAGGTGATGAACAGAGACGAGGCACCCAAGAAGCCATGCATTCAAATAACAAAACAGTGCATGAAACATGCCCAAAAAGATGAATGAATCTCCTCCGACGTAAATCCTCGAGGTGAATTCGTTGCCCAACCAGACGAAGAAATCATGGCCACAAGCTTGAGGGCCGGCTTCTACAATCTGCACATTGGCATGCAGAATGGAATTCAAATCAAGAGTAAAGTAGTTTCGTCCCAATTTATTTTGAATTTGAAAACCCAAAATAATGCTTAATATTTATCCTTGGCAGGAGCTCGCCATTTGGGCAGACATGTAAGTTTCATTTTTCTCCAAAAACCAAGAAGTCGAAAGAACTTTAGAACACCTAACAATCTTGTGTTACTATGTGAAGTGCAGATTTTCACAACCCTTGTACACTCGTTGGAGCATATGACCAAGGGTAAGATGTATCGTTCCAATTTTTGTAAAGTTTTAGAATATACGATGACATATCCCTTTTATATCTCCAGGATCTCCAGCCTCGATGGGCAGGTAAGTATCCCTTTTCCCAATTCATTGGAGATTAAAAACTTTCAGAATTAATTCGATTCTCACATCTAAAAAGACATAGAATTCTTACTTCATTGACATTCATGTTTTAAAACATGAGATTGTCTGAACATGAATTACACATGTATGGTGCATCACAAAATCCCTTTGAAGGATAAATCTTGATGAAATGAAATGAATTTTTCCAACAAGAGTCGTTTGAACTGTTCAAAAGGGTATTTTCTCATAAGAGAAGCGAGCCTAATCCAAACACGTCCCATACACACTTGAGAGATGAGGAGATTGGAAATGATAGCGAAACCTTAACCTATGGATATAAGGGTCATTCGCAACGATTACATGGATCGAGATGATAGAGGCATTTATTTCTTCATTCCAAACACTACAGATGCCCATTGAGAACCCCATTGAACGGCGATTTTCATTCTCAACCCTGTCAAGAACCACCCCACATTGGGGCAAATGAAGGTTAGTCCAACAGTATCAGAAAGTAAACGGTTTGAAATTTTCTTGCTCGGACTAACATAAATCTTTGTGTGTTGTTTATATGATAATCCAAGTGTCATAGGATGACGAGAATAATTCATTTCTCTATCCTACACACTGTTATCCTTTGCACGACCAAGTTGAGCCAGCAAATTCATTTCATCAACCTATTGGTGATCATTGCATATTCCAAAGCAAAGGCAACATCACTCTAGGAATGGAAGCGTGCCAAAGTTTAAGTTGCATATCTAGCATGATTGCCGAAAATCCTAGCTCCAAAAGAAAAGAAAAACACGGGATTAAAAAAAGGGGGAAAAGAAAAATCCCTAGACATCAAGAAAAAGCAAAGTGCCTGGTAAAAAGCAAGGCTGATGTCTATTCAAAATATCCCCAGTAAAGTCTAGATATACGATGAAAAGACCCTGCAAAGGAGTCAGATCAAAATGACTACTCTGTTGACACCTGATTTTTGATCAGTCTTTCATAGTTTATTTTTAAAAAAATCATAAAAAATCTATAAAAAGTTAAAAAAAAATTAAAAAATCATCTTTGGTAGCCTTGACCAAGCTAAAGGAACCATTTTTGATAAAAAAAAATAATTTTTCATATTTTTAAATATTTTTTAATATTTTCCAAAAATAGAAAAATACATGAAAAATGAAGAAAAATAGCGTTCGATGTCATAAAAATATAGAAAAATAGTCAATATTTTTATTTTAATTTCTTTTACATTTTGAACTCATAAATAGTCAAAATTCAAGTTCAATTGCATGTGTTTCTTCACGACGCATAGAGTTGAATTTGGCAAAAAAATGTCATTCGAGTATTTTAATTTGTAAATTTCTACATCTTTTTTAGTCTTGACGTCCAATTAGATCGACCACCATCTACAATAAATGCCCCTTGCTGAATATTTTCGTTTTTGTTTCACATGATTTCATGATGTAAAACGCCGAGTGGATCCCCAAATATAATCGGGTCGGCATGAGCTCGATAGCTCGTCCAAGACCAAATCAGGGCACGGCGAACCCCATGTGAGTACTCTCGAACTCCTTCGATGCTTCCTAATGCTTTTCTTAGGTTAGATCGTGTGTAGAATGGCTAGGACAGCTAAATCATTCTTGAGCTGTGATTGATAAATAGGACCTTACTAGGAATGCCATGTGATTTATTTGCATATCTAGATTCCTTGAGTTGGGCATTTTATTACTGATTGTGATTGCTAGGATAATCACTCTTATCTACATGAATTTCTAGATTTAGGGTTCATACCTTACTCATCCGCATGAATCTCAGGCTAGAAAATTCAGTCAACTTAGGTACCGAAAGGGCGTCAACTCTGACAGTTGGTGTAACTAAGTCCCCGAAACCATTTCTCTGGTTCTCGCAGAATTGAATAGAAACTCCCAACTATTCGATTGGGTGGTCCAATCATACCCTAAAAAAATGATTGGTGGCGACTCCATGGCATGCACACTTAGCACATGTCACTAGACCACACTAAAAGTCGATCACGCATACCTCCGTTGCGATTTGGGTAATGGGCCTTGGGAGAGGCCCGCGTCCGACCAGACAGGACGGCCCATTAGCCCTCGAGAGCCCGACAACCTCAAGAGGGTCGCGACATACTCTCCAAATGATGTCGTGCTCAAATTGCAAACACACAAACAGACGGTCTTTTAATGTAACAAGAGACGCTTTTAAACATCCTTGTGCGCTCTAAAAGAGGAGTGTACACTTCAAGAAATGGAGATGTTCTTCGAAGGACATGTGGAAAATTTGCAATGATCACCGATGCCAAACCCTTCACAATTTCTGGGCAAAAAATAAGCCTTTTTCGGTCCCAAATCCTTCCAATGTTACAACCCTGAAGCAGTCTCATCTGACTAAGACACTTGGGTTAATGTATAACTTAGCTCAAAGAAGTACTAGCAAGACTATTTCTTTCTCATTTTACAGGGTTCTTGACTTGTAAACCCGGAGCAGATAGTGAAAATTTTTGTTCAACGGCCTTGACTCAAAAGTGAGTCCCCCTTGGAAACCGATATCCAAGCCTAACACTACGGTCCCGTGAAAGACCTCCTGATCGGTCGAAATGTATGCGTTGCGAATGATCCTGAAACCCAGGCACAGGTCAGTAGGAAATTGAGCACTTTCCCTATTAAAGATCATTATCATAGAGTAGTGAGGAGCCTTCTTGGATGAGAAATACTCCAATGGATGTTTTGAGCAAACTCTTTTTGAAATTTTCAAATTGTTTGATCTAGAGTTTCCGTGCAAGGAATTTATGATCACATCTGTATATGGCAGGAATGTTTTGGATAACCTCCAGCAATCAAAATGCACATTTCATGACTAAAACTTAAGTCGTAGAATTTTGTCAGTTAGACAATTATTGTCTTCCCAAAGATTACTAATATCTTCTTGGCGAGGAAAATTTTTTCAGGTCTAAGTTTTCTGCAGGACTTTTGGCCGCCCCAAAGACTGGGTGCGTCATCCTTAGGTGAAGCCTTTTAGTAGGCAAATCTTTTCTAAGACCGATCCATAGAATGATCGAGTCTTCGACTAGCCCCGAAGAGCGGGTACGTCATCCTTTGATTCATATCAGTTTGGAATCTCATAAATGGTAGAAACCGCCTGAAGGGTCAACTCAATGGTAGAAACCGCCTGAAGGGTCAATCAATGGTAGAAACCGCCTGAAGGGTCAACACAATGGTAGAAACCGCCTGAAGGGTCAATGTATGGTAGAAACCGCCTGAAGGGTCAACCAATGGAAGAAACCGCCTGAAGGGTCAAAACAATGGTAGAAACCGCCTGAAGGGTCAATGTATGGTAGAAACCGCCTGAAGGGTCAACCAATGGTAGAAACCGCCTGAAGGGTCAACTCAATGGTAGAAACCGCATGAAAGGTCAATGAATGGTAGAAACCTTACATTAGGCAAGCCATTTCTAGTTTAGTCCACCACACGGATCAAAACCCTTGGCAAATTCCCAAATGTGGGATGCGTCTTCCTTAGGTTCCTATCAGTTAGGAATCCCATTATGGTTTGACCTACCATACAGGTCAGAGCTTAACATCCCCAGGACACTCCGATGACAAGTCCTTAGGAATCTACTTGAACCCATCAGACAAAGCAAATGCCGCAAGCATTCGACAGGTAAGGGGCAGGGAAGTCTATCTACTCCTTAACTTTCTTACATCATATCAGGGAATTGAATGAGCACATCTCTTTTTAAGGAAAAGCACACATTGATGGGCATGAAAATTGGATGTCATGATTTCTTTTATTTTCCCAGTCGAGTCGATCGGAACACAGGTGTCACCTTGTCTTTGAGAGAAACCTCTGACGAAATTCCTCTCAAAGAGGGGCAGCTGTTGACACCTGATTTTTGATCAGTCTTTCATAGTTTATTTTTAAAAAATTCATAAAAAATCTATAAAAAGTTAAAAAAAATTAAAAAATCATCTTTGGTAGCCTTGACCAAGCTAAAGGAACCATTTTTGATAAAAAATAATTTGTCATATTTTTTAATATTTTTTAATATTTTCCAAAAATAGAAAAATATATGAAAAATGAAGAAAAATAGCGTTCGATGTCGTAAAAATATAGAAAAATAGTCAATATTTTTATTTTAATTTCCTTTTCATTTTGAACTCATAAATAGTCAAAATTCAAGTTCAATTGCATGTGTTTCTTCACGACGCATAGAGTTGAATTTGGCAAAAAAATGTCATTCGAGTATTTTAATTTGTAAATTTCTACATATTGTTTTAGTCTTGACGTCCAATTAGATCGACCACCATCTACAATAAATTACCCTTGCTGAATATTTTCGTTTTTGTTTCACATGATTTTATGGTGTAAAACGCCGAGTGGATCCCCAAATATAATCGGGTCGGCATGAGCTCGATAGCTCGTCCAAGACCAAACCAGGGCACGGCGAACCCCATGTGAGTACTCTCGAACTCCTTCGATGCTTCCTAATGCTTTTCTTAGGTTAGATCATGTGTAGAATGGCTAGGACAGCTAAATCATTCTTGAGCTGTGATTGATAAATAGGGCCTTACTAGGAATGCCATGTGATTTATTTGCATATCTAGATTCCTTGAGTTGCGCATTTTATTACTGATTGTGATTGCTAGGATAATCACTCCTATCTGCATGAATTTCTAGATTTAGGGTTCATACCTTACTCATCCGCATGAATCTCAGGCTAGAAAATTCAGTCAACTTAGGTACCGAAAGGGCGTCAACTCTGACAGTTGGTGTAACTAAGTCCCCGAAACCATTTCTCTGGTTCTCGCAGAATTGAATAGAAACTCCCAACTATTCGATTGGGTGGTCCAATCACACCCTAAAAAAATGATTGGTGGCGACTCCATGGCATGCACACTTAGCACATGTCACTAGACCACACTGAAAGTCGATCACGCATACCTCCGTTGCGATTTGGGTAATGGGCCTTGAGAGAGGCCCGCGTCCGACCAGACAGGACGGCCCATTAGCCCTCGAGAGCCCGACAACCTCAAGAGGGTCGCGACATCAGGGATATGGCCAATTGATCCACCAGATTTCTCCTCTCGCGAAGCAACGTCGCGACCCGCTCATTAGCAAACTCGACGGCCTTTTTGTAACTATCAACCAGATAGTTGGTCAGCACCAAATGATCAGATCGATCCTCATAACGAGCCCGCAAGACGCGAGCCACCAGAATCTCCCGATTAGCAACATGATAGGCCTCTAAGGAGTGTGCAAAGAGAGTCGGGAAAGTTCTATATTCCCTCCCCAGTGTAGTACCTTCGAGAGAAGTGGTATCAAGGTCCTCGAGCAGGACACAGATTGCATCATCGGTTGCAGAATGATCGGTTATGTGCGCGTAACCGCGACCCAGTAGGTTATAAAGCTTTTCCCACTAGGCCAAGACATCAGTTGAAAAAGTGCGTACGGGAGAGGAGGCCATTTGCGTTGGGTTGGCTTGAGAATAAGACGAGTTTAACAGAGAGATTAGAAGGAAGAGGCTGATTATGCGAGAACGTTAACCTTCCATACATTAATTCCTCATTTTATAGCAACTCGAGGATGATGAAGGGTCTCAGTAATAATGCTGGTGGAGCCTAGTTAGGGGGTAAAGCAGGAGGTCCCCTCACGAGAACCAATGGATTCGTTTCGATCCGCGATTTCCGGCTCATCAATTAAAAGATGTAAAAGATTTGTCGGGATCACCATTATTAGAGTTAGGTGGGAGGTAAGCGCAACTATCGAAGAGAGCCCTAACAG
Source organism: Rhodomyrtus psidioides (assembly GCA_021437785.1). Taxonomy (NCBI): domain Eukaryota; kingdom Viridiplantae; phylum Streptophyta; class Magnoliopsida; order Myrtales; family Myrtaceae; genus Rhodomyrtus; species Rhodomyrtus psidioides. The sequence continues at coordinate 9,535,517 of JAILYB010000003.1, read as the reverse complement.
GATTTGGCAGTCCCATCACGTTGAAAAGCTAAGCGAGAAATTCAAGGTCTTGAGGGGGAACGTTTGCCTAATGATGCTTGAAGAGCGTCTCCTGAACATGCAAAGTCACTCGAAGAAAACTTTATAGGGAGTGAGCATACAGGAGAGAGTGGAGAACTCTGAGTGGGCAAGAACCAATCAAACATTTCTCAATCCAACATATTTAAGAGGTTACTGTCAGCTGCTAGAGGCGACTGACTCAAAAATCTCAGAAATTGAACCACAGAGGGATCTCGAAGATTCCAAGATCAAGTCTAACGCCAAAACCATGGAGCCCAACACTTCTGGCAACGGAAATCAAGATCACGGCGACGACGACAACGACATCCACAATGCTCAACTCGGGAAAAGAAGACGTCCTCACCAATACTCTCAGGAGGAAACCCAAATGCTGGAAACCCTTTTCAGTAAAAGCCATTACATGAAAAAGAAGTGGAGAATTGAATTGAGCCGGGAGTTGGGGATTAATCAGTCGAGGATCCAGTTTTGGTTTCAAAATAGGAGATCCAAATCGAGGGCTCAACGCAAACGTCAGGTGGTCGAGATTTTAAAGGAAGAAAACCAAAAGCTGCGAACAGAAAACATGAGGTATGAAAAAGCTCTCAATATCACCGTTTGCCCTCATTGCGATAACCTCGTCGCCCTCGGTAAGATATTCCCCGATAAGCCTCACGCGATGATTGAAGACGTTCATTTACCACCCTACTCCCTCGGGGCATCTCCTGCTCAACCAGATTTTGCCGGAGTCACGCATGAGCAGGATGATCCTACGAAGATGATACAAATGCCTCCTGGGGGATGTGATTTGCATCGCTTTGATTGGAGTTACAGTTTCAAGGAGCTGGATGTTACCGCCGACCAGCTCAAAGCATATCAGCCTCATGCACAACAATTTTCGATAGGGTCGGGTCCTGCTGGAGATGAGTTAATCAGTCGTCAAGCCATCGATGCAATTTTGGGCCACGATAAGAGGAGGTTCGCTTGGCCCCCTGAACTGCATTCCAAATTCCTAGATGTGGTTCACCAAATGGGGATCGACTCAGCAACTCCGACGCGCATATTTAAGGCCATGAATGTACCGGGGCTTAGTAAGGAGCTGGTCAGGAATCACCTTGCTGCCTACAGAAAGCTATTAAGACAACGTCGAGCGGAGCTAAATCGGGAGGAATCCGTCTCGAGCTCAAAAGCTAGGGGCGACCGCCATTGTAATGCTCAGGCATCAAGAGATACCCGGCCAAATCTAAGCATCAATCAAGCTAGCAACCCGACCACCGGCAAACTGAAAGCTGATCAGAATGTCCTCCCAGGCCATTTCAACACTTCTCAAGAGCGCGTGTCACAAGTACAGCGAGTGCGCACTCCTCCATTCGAGCAGCAGTCGGCTGGTGCTCTGCCTGCCGCTGGTCAACCCACGACAGACGATTTCTTCGATGAGGGGCTCGATGCCATGTTCAATCAGTGGGAAGCTGGCATGCTTGGACAGCCATGATCTAGCACCTGACTCGGGGCATGATGGGTCGGTCACTACGAACACCCATAGAAAGAAGAACATGTTCACGAGTAGATCACTCATTTTATCCGTTGTAAAGTTCCTACGGGAACATTTTTCTTTAATGACTATAGTTAATTCTATATTAAAACCAACGCTATCGACGAACATCGTCATGCTCAGTTGTGATGATCCCTTGTTAGATTAAGTCTGAAACCAGAGACGGTCTTTAAAATTTTGAGTGGCCACGAACTCATTCCTCACCAAGCGCCCGGGATGCTGAAATGAAGAGTAACAGCATGCACAGGGAAAATGCCACTTTCGTTTGAACGATGAAAAGGGGTTGAGAGAAGATCATAGCGTTAATTCCCATGGAGCTAAATGAATTAAATGGAGTCATTAATTGCGGGTCCACCGCTGCTCCCCACGTTCTCGGGCCTAGCAAATCATAAAAGGCGCCGAAAGATTGTAGACCCACCACTTTGAAGACTGAACTAGGGGACGAGCGCAATACTCGATGAAACCGAATCAATGCAAGAGAGTTTGTGATCCTATCACGAGGAAAAAGAAAGGGGAATACAGACGATGAGTAATTGCAGGATCTCGGGAGGAGCGCTTGCTTGCTGGTCTTCATATGCAGCCTGAAGGATGGTTCCAGGACACGCACAATCACTTGAGAAAATTTCTAGAGTGAGCAAACACGTAAGAGCGAATTGAGAAAGCTGAGTGAACTAGATCAGCCCGAGATACCCCGATCCATCATGTTTAAAAGTTATTCCCATCTGCTAGAAACGCTCGACCAGGACATTTCTGAGCACGAACTGCTGGGAGACTTTGAAGATCCTGGAGCTGAATCCTGCTCGAAGGCCATAGAGACTGACTCCTCCAGCGATGAAATTCTAGGTTTCAGCTACGAAGAAGGAGTATACAATGATGACCGGAGTCGGAAAAGGAAGCAACTACAACGCCACACTCCAGGCCAAATCCGAGAGCTCGAAGCTTTCTTCAATGAATGCCCCACTCCAAGCAAACGACAGAAAATGGAGTTGAGCCGAAAAATAGGATTGGAGCTTTCGAAGGTCAAGTTTTGGTTCGCCAACAAACGAACCCGGGTGAAACAGCAATACGCAGACTATGAGTTACTGGTCCTGAAGGAGGAGAATGAGAAGCTTCACGCTGAAAGCGCGAGATATAAGGAAGCTCTGACCAAGGCTACCTGCCTTAATTGTGGTAATCCTGTTGTCCTCGGCGAGGTGTTCCTCGATGAACCATCCCTGTTGACGAATAACGCTCAGCTGTTACCGTATTCTCCACAGCATTTTCCGACACAGCCAGATACCGCCGGAGATCTGCATGAGCAAGTCAACACCATAGAATCAACACCAACATCCTCTGAGAAATGGGATATGAATCATCACAGGGGGAATTCTCTCAATGACGAACTCGCTGTCGCAGCCAGCCAATCCAAAGTCGGTGAGTCCCTCCCTGGACAACTTTTGAAACGACTAGATCCCGTAGAGAATAGCTACCGAAGTATTGACGATATTTTGGGTGATAAGAGAACAAGGTTTTACTGGACCTATGAGCTTCACACCAAATTTGTTGATGCAATTCGAGAACTGGGAGTTGATTCGGCTAGCCCACTGCGCATACTCGAGATTATGAATGTGCCGGGGCTCTCTAGAATAAACGTTGAGTCTCACCTCAAGTACTATAGGAGATTGCTAAGGGATGGAAGGATAGCGTTAAACCATCATAAAGCCAGTTGGAGCTCAAGTGCTGGGCAGAGTTACAACCATGATGATTGGAGAGCCCAGAGCACCCAACCGTGTTTCAGCAATGACGGGACTAGCAGTCGTGTCAGCGACTCCTCTAACCCAAATCAGAATGCTCCGCCGAGCTATCTCAATACTCCTCAGGAGTATATGCCACAGTTCCAGCACATAGAAATTCCTCAGTTTGAGCGCGAATCAGTCATTAATGCTGTCCCTGAAGCGGATCTGGCATTGGTAGAGAGTGCACATATGAACCTGCCGGTCATCGGAGGAAGTTCCAATTCGATGGGTCAAATTGCTCACGGCGAGAGCAAAGAGAGGAATCCCTCGCCTGCAGTCGACGACACCCAATCTGGGCACCAAGGGCTAGAAAGAACAGGTGATTTTCTTGATGAGGAGCTGGACACTTGGATCTATACTCTTCGGGAATGTATGTCTCAACCCCAACAGGGCAATGATGAAGGTTCCAGCTCAAAGACTCCAATCCCTCACAACGAAGGCAATGAAAGAAATCTGCCCCCAACAATCGTTGATACCCAACTTGAACATCAATGGCTCGAAGACCCGAGCAATTTCCTTGGCGATGAGTTCAATCTTTGGCTCGATCAATTTGGAGCCGGAGGATCATCGCAGTGGTGACGCGAGGCCGGTGATCAAACGTCTGATGCAAGGCATGGCTACTCGATGAAAAATGCTTCGAGAAAAGGGGTTGAATACTCCTATTGCATATGTTGTTGATCGCACTGTAAGGTTCCCACGGGAACATCTTTCATTAATATCTAGAACTAATTGCGCGTGAGTGTCAACATCACCCTTTGAGCATCTTCAAGCCGAAGGCCGTGGATTAATCACTTAATCCGTAGAGCAAGTTCCATGAACCATAATTATCACCCGCAGAGCATAATGGAATCCATTCCTTCAATACAAGATACATTCGGCCGCGGAGCCACCCGTTTGGTAAAAGGACGTATCGTTCCTAGTTGATCTTCAATCAGATCAGGGGATAATGTTTCCTCTCTTCTTCCTCTCAGGTGATAAAAAGAGACAAGGCCCTAAAAGGCCATGCATTCAAATGGCTAAACAAACGTTGCCCAGCTGGGGGGCAGATGAACCATTGATGTTACAAACACTCCAAGCATGGATAGGCGGATTTGATAGAGGTTGTTCATATCAATACGCAACATCAGAATGGGATGAAAATCAAGAGTAAAGTTGTATCGTCCCAATTTGTCTTGAATTTGGGAATATGAATTAACACTTATTTTTTATCCTTGACAGGGGAATCGCCTTGGAGACGAATAAGTTTTTACATCCCACATACTACCTGTTTGGGTACATGAGGGTAGGATGTATCGTTTCGATTTTCGAAAAATTCGTGAACATACAATGATATGCTTCTTTTACATTTTCAGGGATCTCCAGCCACGGTGGACAGGTAGGTATCCCTTTCCCCCAATCCATTGAAGATGTTAAACAAAAAAAAAAACACAGAAAGAAAAAGAAAAAGCTTTCAAAATCTGATGTCTAGAAAAGACATGGAATTCTAACTTCATTGGCATTCATGTTTTGAAACATGAGGTTGTCTGAACACGCATTGTGCACCATAAAATCCCCTTGACGGGTAAAATTTTTGGGAAAACGAAAGAGATTTTTCCAATCAAAAGTTGTTCAAAACTCTCAAAAGGATGTTTCCTCAAAAGAGAGGCAAGCTCAAATCCAAACACATCCTACATACACTTGAGAGATGAGTGGAGCGAATCAAATAGTAAAATCTGGACCTACGGAGGTAGGGACCATTCGCAGCGATTACATGGATTGGGACGACGGAGGCGTTCGTTTCATATCATAAACACTACAGGTGACCGTTGACAACCCACTTGAACGGCGGTTTTCATTCTTAACCCTGTCAAGAACCACCCACACCGGGGCAAAAAGGAAGTAAGTCCAGCAGCATCAGGAGAAAATGGTTAGAAATTTTCTTGCTCGGACTAACATTAATCTTTGTGTGTTGTTTATATGGTAATCCAAGTGACATAGGATGACGAGAAGCATTCATTCTCTATCCCACACACCATATCCTTTGCACAGCCAAGTTGAGCCTGCGAATTCATTTCATAAACCCCTGTTGGTGATCATGGGATGTTTCAAGATAGAAACTGTATCACTCCAAGAACGGAAGAAATCAAGAGATGGGATTTATAGAAAAATCTCATATCGGCGTTTAAGTGTGCTATGATTCAAGTTGTATATCTAGCACAATTTTCTGAACATCGTAGTTCCAAAGGAAAAGAAAAGGCGGGATTTCAACAAAAAATCCCCAGCATCAAGAAAAAGCAAAGTGCCTGGTAAAAGCAAGGCCGATGCTCGTGAAAACTGTTTGATTGATCCCCAATAAAGCCTAGTTGGGAAGAGAGAAAAACCCATAAAGGAGTCAGATCAAGAAGACTGCTCCCCAAACGATGTCAGCCGTGGTGCAAAAACACGGACAGAATTGTCAATCTCTTAATACCACAAGAGACGTTCTCTAAAGGATTTGTGCACACCTCAAAAGCGGTTGCACACCTCAAAAATGGAAGATGCAGAATGGAAAAGACATGTGACAAATTTGCAATGATCACCAATGTCGAATCCTTCGTGATTTCTGGGCCAAAAACAAGCCTTTTTCGGTCCCCAATCCTACCAATGTTACAACCCTGAAACAGTTTTCTCTGACTAAGACACTTGGGTTAACATATAGCTTAGCTCGAAGAAGTACGAGCAAGACTCTTTCTTTCTCATTTTGCAGGGTTCTTGACTTGTAAACCCGGAGCAGATGGTGAAGATTTTCATTCGATGGCCCCGACTCCAAAGCGGGTCCCCCTTGAAAACCAATATCCAAGCCCAACATTACAGTCCCGTGGAAGACCTCCCGACCGATCAAAATGTATGCGCTGCGAATGAGCCTAAAACCTAGGCACAGGTCAGTAGGGAATTGAGTGCATCCCCTAAAAATCATCACCTCAAAACAGGTGAGATGGCCTCCTTGTCGAGAAATATTCCAATTGACGTTTTGAGCAAACTCTTTTTGGGAATTTTCAAACTGTGGATCCAGATTTTCCATGCAAGGGATTCGTGATCACATTTGCACGTTGCAAAAATGTTTTGGATAACCTCCAGCATCAAAATGCACATCTCATGACTAAAGCTTAAGTCATAAAATTTTGTCAATTGGACAATTGCTGTCTTCTCAAAGATTACCAATATTTTCTTGGGGAAGAGAAACCCTTAAAAAAAATCCTTTCCAAAATATCAAACAGTCTCATCGGACGTGGAGAACCCTTGTCATGAGACCCCCTTTTCAAAAATATCAAACAGTCTCATCGGACGTGGAGAACCCTCGTCATGAGACTCCTTTTCAAAATTTAGGCAGTCTCATCGGACGTGGAGAACCCTCGTCATGAGACCCCTTTTCAAAGCAAACAAAGGTAGATACCGCCTGAAGGATCAACACAAGGTAGATACCGCCTGAAGGGTCAAACCAAGGTAGAAACCGCCTGAAGGGTCAACTCAAGGTAGATACCGCCTGAAGGGTCAAATCAAGGTAGAAACCGCCTGAAGGGTCAACTCAAAGGTAGAAACCGCCTAAAGGGTCAATCAAAGGTAGATACCGCCTGAAGGGTCAAACAAAGGTAGAAACCGCCTGAAGGGTCAAAACAAAGGTAGATACCGCCTGAAGGGTCAAACAAAGGTAGAAACCGCCTGAAGGGTCAAAACAAAGGTAGATACCGCCTGAAGGGTCAAACAATGGTAGAAACCGCCATAAGGGTCAACTCATTGGTAAGTACCGCCATAAGCATCGACACAAATGTCCGATCCACCATACGGATCAAAATCCTTGGCAAATCTCAGGGCGTGGGATGCGCCTTCCTTAGATTCCTAGCCGTTAGGAATCCCATAATGGTATGACCTACCATACAGGTCAAAGCTTAACCTCCCTAGGATATTCTGAATGACGAGTCCTAGGCATCCTCTTCAAAGTCGTCGCAACCGGCAGCATCGAACAGGTAAGTGGCAGGTATGTCTCTCTACTATCTCACTCTCTCATGTCAAATGAACGTTTCCCCCTTCAAGAAAGAGCATACATGGACAAGCATGAAGATTGGATGTCATGACTCCTTTTCCTTTAGTTTCCCAAGTCGAGTCGATCAGGACTCAGGTGTCACCTTATCTTTGAGAGATTCCTCTAACGAGATTCCTCTCAAAGAGGGGCAGCTGTTGACACCTAAATTTTGATCAACCTTTTTGTTTCCTTTATTTTTCAAAAATTCATAGAAAATCCATAAAAAGCTGAAAAATTACAAAATCAACTTTGGTAACATTGGCCAAGCTAAAGGAACCATTTTGGATAAAAAAATATTTTTTCATATTTTTCGTATTTTTTATTATTATTATTTTCGAAAAATATAAAAATAAAATGAAAATCAAGAAAAGTAGTATTTGAGGTCACAAAAATATAGAAAAATAGTCAGTATTTTTATTTTTAATTTTCTTTACTTTTGAACCTCATAAAATAGTAAAATTCAGGTTCGATTTTGGGTGTTTTCTGATCACCATAAAATTGAAATTGGCAAAAATATTAGTAATGATTAAAAGGAAAAGGAGTGAAAACATAATCATTCAAAAGGAAAAGGGAACTAATCATTTTGTCTTTGCTTTTGATTATTTTATTATTATTCTTACTTTTTAGTATTTTATTTTATTATTATTTTATTATTATTTTATTTTTTATTATTATTTACTCACCTTTCCCCTCATCCGTCGCTGGCTTCTTCTCCTCCCGCGACTTCATCTTCTTCCTCTCCTTCCTCTTCTTCAGGAGCTCTTCTTCTTCTTCTTGTCTTCTTCTTCTTCTTAAAAAAAAAAAAAAAAAAGGAATCCTCACCTTCGTGCATTATTTGCCTTCGCCTTCGATCCTTCCGCCGTCGTCGCTAGCCGTCGTACCTCAAAGCCGCCGTGAACAACTCAAGACCCGCGACCTCCACCCGTTTCGGAGTTTGGTTCGGGTTTGTTTCGGATCGGGCCAAATCCGTCACCGCCATCGCCTCCGGTGACTGCCCCGGAGTCCTACCTCCTCCCTCGGAGCTTGTGGAGCCTACGCGCCGCTGGTGGAGCTCAGAAACGGCCTCGGGTCACCACCCCGTCGTCGGAGCGTGTCGGCGTGTCGGCGTGTCGGAGCGTGTCGGCGTGTCGGCGTGTCGGAACGTGTCGGCGTGTCGGAACGTGTCGGAGCGTGTCGAACGTGTCGGAGCGTGTCGGAGAGTGTCGAACGTGTTGGAGCGTGTCGGAGAGTGTCGAACGTGTCGGAGAGTGTCCGGGCGTGTCGGAGCGTGTCGGAGAGTGTCGAACGTGTCGGAGCGTGTCGGAGAGTGTCGAACGTGTCGGAGAGTGTCGAGCCGTGTCGGAGAGTGTCGAACGTGTCGGAGCGTGTCGGAGAGTGTCGAACGTGTCGGAGCGTGTCGGAGAGTGTCGAACGTGTCGGAGAGTGTCGGAGAGTGTCGAACGTGTCGGAGAGTGTCCGGGCGTGTCGGAGAGTGTCGAGCCGTGTCATAGCGTGTCCGGACGTGTCGGAGAGTGTCGAACGTGTCGGAGCGTGTCGAACGTGTCGGAGCGTGTCGGACGTGTGCATGAACAGTGTCCAATCCGAACAGTGCATGAACAGTGTCGGAACAGTGCATGAACAGTGTCCAATTTTTTAATTTTTAAATTTTTTTTATTTTTTTTTAATTTTTTTTATTTTTATTTTTTAGTCTTAATTTGTGAAATTGACTATCGACATTCTAATGGCGATCGACAGGTAACGGGCATGGGGATGGTCGCAGGCTGGGGCTGGGCGATTGAAGGCCGGTGTCCAATCCGGTATGTTTTACGTACCCGATCCGTATATCAGGATTATTTTTCTAAAATATTGCATTTATAGACTTGATTTGTATGTATTTGTTTCAGTCTAGTGGTTAGCTTATTTATCTGGTTGAGTGTTATCTATTGTCAAAGACATGCTTTTTGTTAAAATATTTTCTGAAAATATAAAAAAAATATTAATAAATCAAAAATGCCAAAAAAATGGAAAAATTAAAGAAAAACAGAAAAATTGAGAAAAATTGCAGAAAAATTCTAAAAATTGTCCAAGGCTGAAAATGACAAAAAATTGATTTGTTTTCATTTTTGGGATTTTCTCCCATTTAATCCAAAATGGCGATTTCACCCCTCAAAGGGTGAATCGTCTTTGATATTCTGATGAATTGTGGAAATTGCTTAGAATTTGGTGATGGGCCAGATGGGTGGTTAAACCTTATGTCTAAGATTTCCACATTTCATTTCCATTTTTAGAAAATGACGATTTTACCCTTCGAATGGTAAATCGGTTTCTAAAATTCCCGAAAATCACGAAAATTGCCAAAAAATAGGAAATGGGTCAATTGAGTGACCAAACCTGTTTTGACTCCGGATTCATTCCGAAATGATGATTTTGTCCTTTTTGGGCAAATTGTCCCCTTTGTCTCAAAATTACGATTTTGCCCCCCTGATGGGCAAAATCATGTCTAAATCATTCCTAAGCCTGATTGATGCTTCTCTAGGCCAATATGGCCTTATTAGGAATGCCATGTGATTTATTTGTACACTTGAATTCATCGATTTGTGCACTTTATTATTGATTGTGATTGCTATGATAGTCATTCCTATCTGCATGAACTCCTAGATTTAGAACTCGTACCCCACTCATCTGCATGAAATCTTTGGTCAGAAAATTCAGTCAACTTAGGTACCGAAAGGGCGTCAACTCTGACAGTTGACGTAACTAAGTCCCCGAACCCAGTTCTCTGGTTATCGCAGAATTGAATAGAAACTCCCGACTATTCAATAGGGTGGTCCAATCATACCCTCCAAAAAATGATTGGTGGCGACTCCTCGGCATGCACACTTAGCACATGTCACTAGACCACACTGAAGGTCGACTACGCATACCTCCGTTGCGATTTGGGTAATGGGCCTTGGGAGAGGCCCGCGTCCGACCAGACTGGACGGCCCATTAGCCCTCGAGAGCCCGACAACCTCGAGAGGGTCGCGACAATGGTGTGAGGATGTCTTTTTATTCAAGATACAAAAATCTCATCTTGCTGTGGCATACCAAGAGGTTCCTAAGGAAGGCGAAGTCCGAGAGAACAAGCAGAACATGAAGTATAGGCGCATGAAAAGAGTCTTTCAAAAGATGTTTGTATCGATGAAGATGAAGCAGATTCGAGGACGAATCTTTTTTCTAGCAGGGGAGGATGATGCACCTAGGACCGACAGACAGAATCAATGCATCTAGGACCGGCAGACAGAATCTGATGCACCTAGGACCGACAGATAGAATCAATGCACCTAGGACCGGCAGACAGAATCAGTCAACGACATCGGATTGGGCTTAAATTCGGTCGATTGAAGCGAAACGGTCGTCTGATCAATACTCGGTGCCGCAGGCATTGGATTTTGGCAATTCGGGGTCATTTTGATAGATTTTCGGGCATTTTTCTATTTTTAGACAATTTTATAATTTAATGGTATTTTTGTAATTTTTACGTTATCTTTTGTCATTAGGGTTGACACCTATATAAGGTCGTCTTTAGGATTTTGTGAGCAGATTATTGAATATTGAGAATATTACGATTTGATATCGTTTTGAGCGAACAGTAATTGTTCCTCGTTTATCGTTTCGATTCTTCCGTTTAGCCTTGCTTTCTATCGCGTTTCGGCATCACAATCGGACAAACCAGAGCCCCCAATCGTATTGCTCGCTCGGAAATCCCTTTGAGCGGCGGGATTTTCTTGGCGGGCTGTGGCAAGAAGAGAATCAGTCAGAACCAGAGGGCTGCGGCAGAAGCGAATCAATAAAAAACAGGGGCTTTTTTCCAAACTATGTAAAAAAACACAAATATTTACCAAAACATGTTTAAAAACAAAATTGCCAAACCAGGTCCGGTGGGCACAAACAGTGCTGCTCGGCAGTTACTGCCGAGCGGCACTGCTCCATTTTTTTTTCTTTTTGTGAATCAAGAAACAGGAGCATCCAAAGACAAAGGTTATTCTAACGAGGACTATATAACCGTCGCTTATTTGCGACAAAACTAGCGACAAACAAATTTTATCGCTAATTTCCGACGAAATAAACAATGCATGATCGCGACGAATTTTTTCATTGCAAAATTCATCATTGTAAAACTCGTCTCATGCCCGGTCACAAAATCCATCGACAATATTTTAAAATTAACAAAATTTCGTCGCTTAAAAAAATGCTTGGTTGCGACGAATATTGTCACGAAAACTCTGGCAATGCGACGAATTTTGTGATGAAAAAACCCTCCTGGCTAAAAAGGCGTCGTAAATTTTTTTTTCCTTCTTGCTCGTAATGTCACAGCTATTAAAGGCATGAGTAGTGATAGGGGTGAATTTGACTGTTCACGTTTATCTAGTACAGTGACTCTCTGTGTTGCAGTGAACAGTTTTTTCTTGCTTAAAAAAATGCTTGGTCGCGAAGAATTTTGTCACGAAAACTCTGGCAAAGCGACGAATTTTGCAACGAAAGTAGATTAGTTACATTTCGTCGCAGATTTGCGATGACAATTCTGCTACGAGAAATAGTGTCGTTGCAAATGTGCGACGAGGCGCAAATCTGCGACGACATGTAACAAATCTATTTTCGTCGCAAATCTGCAATGAATTTACATTCTTCGCAAATTTGCGACAAAATTTAATATTTGCCGTCGTTATATTTATGACGCCTTTTTAGCCATGAGGGTTTTTTCGTCACAAAAGTCGTCGCATTGCCAGATTTTTCGTGACAAAATTCGTCGCGACCAAGCATTTTTTTTAAGCGACGAATTTTTGTTAATTTTAAAATATTGTCGATGGATTTTGCGACGAAAGTAGATTCGTTACATTTCGTCGCAAATTTGCGACGACAATTCTGCTACGAGAAGTAGTGTCGTTGCAAATATGCAACGAGGCGCAAATCTACGACGACATGTAACGAATCTATTTTCGTCGCAAATCTACGATGAATTTACATTCGTCGCAAATTTGTGACAAAATTTAATATTTGTCGTCGTTATATTTACGACGCCTTTTTAGCCACAAGGGTTTTTTCGTGGCAAAATTCGTAGCATTGCCAGAGTTTTCGTGACAAAATTCATCGCGACCAAGCATTTTTTTAAGCGACGAAATTTTGTTAATTTTAAAATATTGTCAATGGATTTTGCGACCGGGCACGAGACGAGTTTTATAATGATGAATTTTGCAATGAAAAAATTCGTCGCGACCAAGCATTGTTTATTTCGTCGGAAATTAGCTATAAAATTTGTTCGTCGCTAGTTTTGTCGCGAATAAACGACAACTATATAGTCCTCTTTAGAATAACCTTTGTCTTTGGATGCCCCTTTCATGATTCACAAAAAAAATGAATGAACAGTGCCCGCCGACAGCCATCTCGGCAGTGTGACTGCCGAGCCGGACCTGTTTTGGTAAATTTTTTTTAATCTGTTTTGATAAATATTTGTGTTTTTTGGTATAGTTTGGAAAAAAGCCCCAAAAACAAAGACCTGGAATCGTTGCCGAGGGAGGGAGGAGAAGGGTCTGGAGGGGCAACGGCTTGGAGCAGCACGAGGGTGCCAGATCGAGTCCCGACGTAGACTAGGGCTTGGGGCATCGGAGAGGTTGGAGAGGAGCGATCATTTTTATTTTTATTTATTGTTTTTTAATCATTTTTTAACCATGCAATAATGTGGAAACATTATTAAAATTTACGATGATCCACAATTTTCACCAAAAAAAAAAAAGTTAAGGCGTTTGATATGTATCGAAAAGGAGCGATCCAAATATATCGAGGTTTGACACGATGAAAGCTTTTTTGTTCCGTTTGTACTCGGGCACAATAATAGTGGCAAAGGTGCGGATTGATTCATAACAGAATATCTTCAACATTTTTAGTTCATTTTTTTTGTTTCTTTTTCAAGGGGGATAGATATGCTTACGTTCAGTGTTATTAAGGCGTCGCCTAGTCGTCGCCTAGGCGTCCTGTCGCCTTGCTGGTTCTCCTCAAGGCAGGCGCTTTGGTCGCCTAGGCGTCGCCTTGTGGACGCCTTGGACAAGAGAGGTCCACGAATTCTAGCCCAAGCCCAACTTCTATACACATTAGAAAAAAACTACTTTTATATGTTTGAGACCTTTCTTTATATTTGAAACTTTTGTAGTAGAGCATATTAGACTATTTTGAAATTATTGAACTTATAGTTACTTAATCTCGATTACCTACTTCATTTTATGATTATTATATGTCTTAAATATATTTGATATTTGTTTATTTTTAATAATCTTTCATATATATATTTGCTCTGTTGAATCATGAATGTAAGTTTTGAAGTACAAATGTAGAATATATAATTATACATATATATATTTAAAAATTTAGGTACATTGTCGCCTTATCGCCTTGTGGACGACTAGGTGGGCGCCTAATCGCCTAGGCGTTTTAGAGGCCTCTATCTCGCCTTGTCGCTTTAACAACTATGCTTACGTTACGTTGCGTCCTCCGATGTTGGGGACATCATGACTTTAATTATCCTAAAGTCATTGTGGCGCATCATCGTGGTTAAAAACTGACAACATCGAAGTCTAGGCGAGTTACTGTGATGCACGAGCAAGCGAACGACGAGAACGCGGAGTCGAGGCGTGTCATCGTAGTGTACGAGTGAAGCGAGCGAGCGAAAACAAAGTGTACCCAATAAAGCTTCTGACATAATAAATAACATGATCATCTTGATCCTTGGACTTCCAAACAGCTTCCTTAATACCGTCAGAGGAGGACTGCATGCTTTTTTTTTAGCGCAATTTTTTTCTTTCTTTTGTCATGATGTTCCCACATGATTGCATGGTTAAAAAATGATTAAAAAATATTTTTTTTTTAAAAGATAATGATGAGCACTTGCTCTGCTCGGCACTCAAAGTGCCGACCGGGTGCCGAAGTCGCGAGCGGCCCCCGAAGTGCCGAGCGGCCCCGCTCGGCACGTTGAGTGCCGAGCAACACCTGATTAGGTAAATAAAATTATTTTGCACCTGTTTTGGTATTTTTTTTTTTTTTTTACTCCTGATTTGGAAAAAAGCCCAGAACGCGATCACGCCCCTCTCATGATGCATTCCCTCCTGGAGCCACGCCGAATCTCGAGAGACGTCCCCGTGACTCGAACCCGCCGTGTAAAAGCATGACCTGAGCGTGGTCCCAGCCAAACGGATACTTCCCACTAGAATTTTCCACTGAGAGGGCGACGCTCCTGTTCTCGCTAATGGCTGGCGGCAACGGCATGGAGAGGAGAGGGAGAGAGACAGAGACAGAGACAGAGACAGAGACAGAGACGGAGACAGAGGGGCCATGTGTTTTTCTTGCTGCTTCTCGTCTGGATTCGGGATGATAGTGTTGCTGCTGTCGTGGAGCTGGTCTTCGTTTCTCAGTCCAATCAACATCACTTAAAGAATAAATACACATCACTAACCCACACCTGATCAACATCATTAAAGGATGGTCAGTATATAAAGAAAAAAACATGTTCAAAGCAAAAAATGGGCTTTTTTTCAAATTATGCTTAAAAATTCAAATATTTACCAAAATAGGTCTAAAAAAAAATTTACCAAACCAGGTCCGGCTCGACAGTCATTCATTTTTTTTTTTTTTTATGAATCAAGAAACTGGGGCATCCAAAGACAAAGGTTATTCTAACGAGGACTATATAACTGTCGCTTATTTACGACAAAACTAGCGACGAAGAAATTTTATCGTTAATTTACGACGAAATAAGATTTCGTAATGTCGGCTACTTCTTCACATGACTAGTCATCAGTGTATCGCTATGTTCTAATAACGCTCTCCAGTTAGTTTGTTCTAATCTCCTTGGTTGCATTTGTAATCCTAGAATGCTTAAAGGAAAATTTCTCTGTTGCAAAAAACAGATTGTATCACAACATAATGCGATGAACCACCGGAGATCAAAGGTTACACAGACAACCTTAAGTGGGAGATGTACAAAGAAGTCATCCCAGATGCTGCCAAAGTACCAGTTGATTCTAAGGTACCAGCTGAGCTCTACGGATTGACGAAAGACACCACGGACTATGCATGGTTTACGACAAGGTATGTTGTTCTTGAGCGTCCTAGAAGGTCGCACGATGGATGTCTGAGCAAGCAGATACTCCCTTACTATAAATGCATCTCTGACTCTATTACAATCTTGAAGTTTGACACGTTCATGTAATTGGGACCTCAGCTTTGATGTAAGCCCTCGTGATCTACCAATGGCACAAGGTATCAAGATAACATTTTTCAGAGACATAGCCTAAATTTCTAACACCATAGTATTAGAGCAATGTGTATAACCGCATCATCTTGATTGCAGGCATACTTCGATGCCTGCAAGCCTGTGGTTTAGCGATAAATTTTAATTTCCGACGGAAATTAGCGATAAATTTTCTTCGTCGCTAGTTTTGTCTCAAATAAGCGACATTTATACAGTCCTCGTTAGAATAACCTTTGTCTTTGGATGCCCTTATTTCTTGATTCATTAAAAAAAAAAGAGAGAGAATGAACAATGCCGCTGCGGTTTGTACCCGCCGGCAGTCCGGCTCAGCAGTGTGACTGCCGAGCCGGACCTGGTTTAGTAAATTTTTTTTTAGACATGTTTTGGTAAATATTTGTGTTTTTAAGCATAGTTTGGAAAAAAGCCCGCAAAAAACACTAATAAGTCAACACAACACCCCTGCCATTCCTTCCTCCGCTAATAAAAAATAGAAGAGAAAAGGAACACATCACAACAATATTACAGAGTGTGAATAGAGAAGGAAAAAATTCCCTCCGTCGAATAGCTCAAAACAGCATATTACCTCATCCATTAGAATGATTGAATATATACTACATATGAACAGACATCTATATACTCCTAAAAGAAAAAGAAAAAGAAAATAGAAACACCGTTTCTAGGTCGGTTCCCATGATAACTCATCGTATCTGTTGGAACCAAAATAGTGTGGGTGACCTTTCCGATATATGTAACGTGGCAAGAAACGAATGGAGAAAATCTTTTATTGAAGAACACTGATGGATACAACTCAAAACTCGAGTTTTGCTTCAATGGCTTCATATAATACATAGACAATCCTCTCTCGTACTTATAGCATAACATGCATAAAACTTTCAATATTCTAAAAAGAACACAAAAGTCGACAACACTAAGAAAACATCTTCACGTGGAACATCATCTACATCTTTCGTCTTCATTCTTTATTAGCGTTTTTTCCAAAAGCAGAAAGACAAAACAAAAACAACCCACTCAAAAACATCTCTCTTAATAGACTCCCAATTCATGTGTTACTTTTGAATTACCATAGAATCCAGGAAGGTACGTGCGCTTTTTGTCAACATAGACCGAACTCCGTTGATCACCTATTTTTTGGATGTGCTACTACTGGTTCTCTAGCACTCTTTTGGCCTTCAAAATGCAACCTCTCTTGGCGGAATGGTTCCTGGCAAGACAACATCCATTGAGCCACTCGTTGCATGGGAGGTCAAAATTTTCATCATCATATTGCTCGATTTTCGTTTGGGGGGCTTGTTGACACCTGATTTTTGACCACCTTTTATTTTAGTTTTTATTTCTAAAATTAATTAAAAATATCAAAAAAGGTCAAAAAATTACAAAATCAACTTTGGAAGCCTTAGCCTAGCCTCAGGAACCAATTTCGAACAAAAAATATTTTTTGAATTTTTTAATATTTTTTGGAATTTATTTAATTATAAAAATACCCAAAAAATCAGAAAAAATACCATTCGTGGTCAGAAAATTATACAAAAATATTCAGAAATTTTATTTTAATTTAATATTCAATATTTTCACTTTTTATCAGGGAAATTTGGCTCGATTCATGGAGTTCCTTCACAAACCGAAAACTGAAACGAGCCTAAAAAATCCCTTTCGAGTCTTTTAATTTTCAATTCTTGGTTTTCATAAGCTATGACATTGGACTCTAAAGTATTGAAATGCAATTGGGTCAATTTACCCTCCAATTTGATCAATTTTAGCCAAAAGGGCTTAATTGCATAAAAATCTTTCAATTTAGTCCCCGGTTTTACAATTTGTGAAATTAAATTTCACACGGGCACACCCATTAAAATTAAACACCTCTACCCAATATTTTTCATCGTGCTGAATACATTGGTGGCCTCAATTTTGACTAATTTGGTCATTTAGGCCCTCGATTGAGCAAGAATCATTTTCGGATCCTAGGGACAATTTGGGGTTTTCACTAAATTCGAATCAATTGATTCTAGAAAATACCCCTATTTGATAGAAAACATGTCAAGGAGTCCGATTTTGGTGTCAATTGCATGAAAATGGGTTAATTTGAGGCCCAATTTGACGAAAGTGACCGAACCAGGCCGGTCGGGTCAGGCCCGACCCGACCCGGTCCGGACCGGGTCTGTAACTCAGTGTTGCAGACCCGTGCGGTGCCAAAGCAGAAAAGAAAAAGAAGGAAAGCAGGGGAGATCGGCGGGATTTTTTTTAAGAAAAGAAACGTCGATCGTGGGCGACAAAAGGCGAGTGGTCGAGGAGGAAGAAAAAGCCGGTCGGCCACGGCGGGAAAAGGAAGGCTCGGTTGAATGAAGAGGGGGGGGCCGAGAGGAAGAAAAACAGGGGGGAGGAGATCTTGGCGGGGCGGCGAGAAGCGAGGCGGAACCGGCGTCTTGGATCTTCAGTAGAGCATCGTCAAAGCTTCAGCTACCATCCTCAATCTCGGGATGGTCTTTATTTCGCGTCGAGAAACGCCGAGGACGCGAACCCAAGCTTCGCCGGCCGAGGTTCCGGACCGCAAGCTCGACGGGCAGCTTCGAGCCATCACCGAGGAATGGGTGATCTCAGGTAAGTCTTCTGACCCCCCCATAGATGTTCCCTGAACGATTAGAATCAAGCTTCAAGTAGCAAAATTTTTCTGCATATTTTTCGCCGGAGAGGGAACTGAGGAGATCCGGTCCGCTGTTTTTGACGTGCGCATGGCGTCGTTCTTAGTTTCATGTTGATGCCAAAGTCCTAGGGAGTCGGACGCCAAAAGAATGGGTTAAAAATACTAAGCTTCGGGGCTGTTTTGCTTTTTCCGGCGAGATTTCCGGCGACATCGCCGGAAATTTCACTATTCATCGTCTTCTCCGGCGAAGTCGCCGGCGGTCAACGGTCAATGGTCAACTGTCAACGGTCAACAGTCAATGGTCAACGGTCAAAAAAATCCGACGGTCCGGGACGCGCCACGTGTCTCGATCTGAGACGTCCGTTCGAAGCTTCGGAACGGCGTCGTTTTGATCATGGGGGAAGCGGGCCGGGCCTGGGTCGCGGGTCCGGGTCGGGGGCCGGATCTGACCCGGCCCGGAAAATTAGAATAATAATAATAATAAATAATAATAATAATAAAAAAATCAAAAATCAATAAAAAAAAATGGAAAATCATAAAAAAAAAATTCAAAAAAATTCGGAAAATTCAGAAAAATTCTAAAAAAATTCCAGAAAATAGAAAATGGCCACATTCAATTGGCCGCGACCTGTTTCGGGTCATTTGACCCCCGATCTTTCCAGAAATGACGGTTTTGCCCTTCCGGCAAACCGTCTTCCAAAACAAATTCTAAAAAAATCCAAGAAAATCCCCAAAAATAGGAAATGGCTACAATCAACTGGCCAAGGCTCATCCCGGGTGTTTTGAACCCCGATCCCTCTAAAATGACGATTTCGCCCTTTGGGCGAATTGTCCTCCAGAAAATTGAAGAAAAATCTAGAAATTCCAAAAAATTCTCAAAGCTGGGAAATGGCCACAAACTACTGGCCATGGAATATTTTGGGTAATTCGGTATCCAAACCTTCCAAAAATTGACGATTTTGCCCTTCGGGCTAAATCGCCTCCAAATCTTCCCATTTTACCCCTGGTCCTAAATCACGCCTCCCCAAAGCCCTTATGGCTATATTAGGAAGCTGTTGATTTGAATTGATATACATTGATGTGATTTATTTATGTATTTGATTGTGCTTTCATTAAAATTAATTGTGATTGATAGGAACAGTCTTCCAATCTGCATGAAACCCTGAATCAAGCCTATCTCACCTAAAATTGCGCCCGCATGAATTCTTAGTTAGGAAAATCACTCGCGTTAGGTACCGAAAGGGCGTTGGTAATGACACCAGCGTAACCAAGTCCCCGAACCCAAAATCTCTGGTTCCACAGAATTGATCGATCTCTCCCAATCGGTCAATAAAGTTTCCGGTCTACCCTCCAAGAAAGACCGGTGGCGACTCCAAATACATGCACAATTTGCACATACCACCACGACCACACTGAAGGTCGAAAGCGATCGACTCTTATCGTCGAATCCTTTGAAAAATACTCCCGCCGCGATTTGGTATGGGCTTGGGAGGGCCCGCGCCGATCCAAAGCCCGCGATCGGTAATCCATTAGCCGCGTCCGCTTTCGGACGGGTCGCGACAGCTGGCGACTCCGCTGGGACCTTGTTCTAGAGCCTATGGTTCTAGACCTCAAGTGGACTTAGGCCGTAATTAAAACGCTGAGTGATTTTTCTAACCCTGCAGGCGCTCTTGAAGGTGAGATAAGTCTGCTTACGATAGGTGTTATATGTTTTGCAGATTGGAGAAATAAGGGGTGTAGTCCGTGATTAACATTGTCTTATGCAGGTTGGCGTAGGAATGTATGTTGTGTGGATGATTTGAAGCGCTGATTGATAAACTGTTGTGCATGACTTGCATTGTGATGATCACGACACATGGACACACACAACCGCGCCTAAAACCCTGGGCGCCGCCTTTAGGAACACAATAGAAGGAATTGAAAATGGAATCTCCGTGAGGAAAAACACGGGGTAATCCACTTTTCAATTCCGCTCACTTCGAACTATGGATCGAGTCCCAATGCAACGATAGCTGTGCAATGGAATCGGCTCTTTCTAGAACTCGAAGTGGGAACCTTAACCTTAGGTGCCAAACCCTCTGATTTTTAGAAGTTCACCATAACTTGTCTCATGCGCATGTCTTTGGGTGGTTGGTACACCTAAAACCGCACATAAGTCGACGAGTTTGGTTGGTAAGACTCTCTATCCCTCAAATCTATTACAGTTCCTATAAATATAGGCATTTCATTCATTGCATTCTGGTGATTAGATTAAATGCCATTTCAAGGATAGATGTGTGTGTTTTTCCCAAAACGTCCTTGATAAAAGATGAAGATGATGATACCCCATGACAAGCACCGAGTGAGCAACAAAGGGGCCTACTATGGACATTATTGAGATATCGTCCAATGAAGATGACGAGTTGGGGCAAGTGATCCGAAAGTCACAGATCGAACTTGGGGCATCCTTAAACGTTAGGATCACATTCCTTTGTTTCATTTTCCATTACTAGTCCTCTTGTATAGGGTTTATTTTTATCGAGGCTTTCTCTATCTCACCCCTTAGAGTGATTGTATTAGGGATCTATTGGTGTATACATTTAGATGGAACTTGGTTGTGTTTCTTTTGACAGGTCATGGGCATTTTCTCTAATCATCCGAATACTCCCAAGTCAAGTTTATAATTCCTTTAGAGGAAATTAAAATTGGAAATCTTGCATGACCTTTTTGGTCGTATAGGGTAATCCAACCCCAATTTCGCTAGAAGGAATTATACACTTGAATTGGTTCATGCATGATTGCGCGCCGCTGGTAATCCACGATAATTGACCGAGAATATCGGCGTTGTTTTGAATTTAATGACGAGATAGATGTCCAAATTACTCTCGTTCTTAACAAAACGGCCTTGATTTGGATGTCGTATCTTCAATTAAATTTAAAACACGTTATTATGCCTCGTACTTTTGAGTAATTCGTTCCTCTCGAAATTGATCAAAAGCAATTATTGTGAATTACATTCCTTTCAATAGTATGCTTTCTTTCGAAGAATATTGATAAAAAACTTTTCGCGCAAGATTAAAACCCTTGTAAAAGTTCTTGTCCTTATTAATCATGGGTAAGCATAAGATTGAAAGGGGTTTTTGCTTTCTCTTTCAAATTATTCCTTCTGATTCTGTCTTTTCATTTGCAGGTAAAAAATAGGTAACAGAGAGAAATCTTTTCCTGGATAAGTCTGAGGCTATTCTTTCATCTGATTATGAGCGAGTTATAAAATCCATATTTGCTCGACTTATTGATATTATGGTTCGGCTCACCTAAGTTGAAGATGTTCGAACGCTCGAAGAAAGGAACCATGCAGAAGTTAAAACACACACGAGAACTTTCATTTATTTTGCTCAGCGGAGGGTTTTCAGAAGCAGGTCATACAATTCGGGGTGGAAAAGTAAAGCCAAAGTGAGCCCTAATTAACGACACAAAGGAGCCCAACTGACCCTCCATGTTGTTAATGCTCTGCCCGTACTCACGACTTCGCATGTCCTGGTCCGCGAGCTTGAGGAAAAGGTTTCTGCATTCTCCCTTAACCTCAGTGACCTTGACCTCGTGTTCTTCGGTGATTATTTCCAAGTCCCGAACTAATCCATTCCCGTGAGCTATGTCTGCGGTTATTTTGTCGAGCCGTTCTTCCTGCCAGTCGCTTTGCAGCCTCAATAGGACATTGTGGCGGTCGTGCTCGCCAGCGGTCAGGGATAGGGCCAATTGATCCACCAGTTTTCTCCTCTCGCGAAGCAACGTCGCGACCCTCTCATTGGCAAACTCGACGGCCTTTTTGTGACTATCGGCCAGATAGTTGGTCAGCACCAAATGATCAGACCGATCCTTGTAACGAGCCCGCAAGACGCGAGCCACGAGAACCTCCCGATCAGCAACACGGTAGGCCTCTAAGGAGTGTGCAAAGAGGGTCGGGAAAGTTCTATATTCCCTCCCCAGCGTAGTACCTTCGAGGGAAGTGGTATCCAAGTCCTCGAGCAGGACACGGATTTCATCCGCGGTTGCAGAATGATCGGTTATGTGCGCGTAACCACGACCCAATAGGTTATAAAGCTTTTCCCACTGGGCCAAGACATCAGTTGAAAAAGTGCGTACGGGAGAGGAGGCCATTTACGTTGGGTTGGCTTGAGAATAAGACGAGTTTAACAGAGAGATTAGAAGGAAGAAGCTGATTATGCGAGAACGTTAACCTTCCATACATTAATTCCTCATTTTATAGCAACTCGAGGATGATGAAGGGTCTCAGTAATAATGCTGGTGGAGCCCAGTTAGGGGGTAAAGCAGGAGGTCCCCTCACGAGAACCATTGGATTCGTTTCGGTCCGCGATTTCCGGCTCATCAATTAAAAGATGTAAAAGATTTGTCGGGATCACCATTATTAGAGTTAGGTGGGAGGAAAGCGCAACTATCGAAGAGAGCCCTAACAGGGTTTGGCAGTCCCATCACGTTGAAAAGCTAAGCGAGAAATTCAAGGTCTTGAGGGGGAACGTTTGCCTAATGATGCTTGAAGAGCGTCTCCTGAACATGCAAAGTCACTCGGAGAAAACTTTATAGGGAGTGAGCATACAGGAGAGAGTGGAGAACTCTGAGTGGGCAAGAACCAATCAAACATTTCTCAATCCAACATATTTAAGAGGTTACTGTCAGCTGCTAGAGGCGACTGACTCAAAAATCTCAGAAATTGAACCACAGAGGGATCTCGAAGATTCCAAGATCAAGTCTAACGCCAAAACCATGGAGCCCAACACTTCTGGCAACGGAAATCAAGATCACGGCGACGACGACAACGACATCCACAATGCTCAACTCGGGAAAAGAAGACGTCCTCACCAATACTCTCAGGAGGAAACCCAAATGCTGGAAACCCTTTTCAGTAAAAGCCATTACATGAAAAAGAAGTGGAGAATTGAATTGAGCCGGGAGTTGGGGATTAATCAGTCGAGGATCCAGTTTTGGTTTCAAAATAGGAGATCCAAATCGAGGGCTCAACGCAAACGTCAGGTGGTCGAGATTTTAAAGGAAGAAAATCAAAAGCTGCGAACAGAAAACATGAGGTATGAAAAAGCTCTCAATATCACCGTTTGCCCTCATTGCGATAACCTCGTCGCCCTCGGTAAGATATTCCCCGATAAGCCTCATGCGATGATTGAGGACGTTCATTTACCACCCTACTCCCTCGGGGCATCTCCTGCTCAACCAGATTTTGCCAGGGTCACGCATGAGCAGGATGATCCTACGAAGATGATACAAATGCCTCCTGGGGGATGGGATTTGCATCGCTTTGATTGGAGTTACAGTTTCAAGGAGCTGGATGTTACCGCCGACCAGCTCAAAGCATATCAGCCTCATGCACAACAATTTTCGATAGGGTCGGGTCCTGCTGGAGATGAGTTAATCAGTCGTCAAGCCATCGATGCAATTTTGGGCCGCGATAAGAGGAGGTTCGCTTGGCCCCCTGAACTGCATTCCAGATTCCTAGATGTGGTTCACCAAATGGGGATCGACTCAGCAACTCCGACGCGCATATTTAAGGCCATGAATGTACCGGGGCTTAGTAAGGAGCTGGTCAGGAATCACCTTGCCGCCTACAGAAAGCTATTAAGACAACGTCGAGCGGAGCTAAACCGGGAGGAATCCGTCTCGAGCTCAAAAGCTAGGAGCGACCGCCATTGTAATGCTCAGGCATCAAGAGATACCCGGCCAAATCTAAGCATCAATCAAGCTAGCAACCCGACCACCGGCAAACTGAAAACTGATCAGAATGTCCTCCCGGGCCATTTCAACACTTCTCAAGAGCGCGTGTCACAAGTACAGCGAGTGCGCACTCCTCCATTCGAGCAGCAGTCGGCTGGTGCTCTGCCTGCCGCTGGTCAACCCACGACAGACGATTTCTTTGATGAGGGGCTCGATGCCTTGTTCAATCAGTGGGAAGCTGGCATGCTTGGACAGCCATGATCTAGCACTTGACTCGGGGCACGATGGGTCGGTCACCACGAACACCCCTAGAAAGAAGAACATGTTCACGAGTAGATCACTCGTTTTATCCGTTGTAAAGTTCCTACGGGAACATTTTTCTTTAATGACTATAGTTAATTCTATATTAAAACCAACGCTATCGACGAACATCGTCATGCTCAGTTGTGATGATCCCTTGTTAGATTAAGTCTGAAACCAGAGACGGTCTTTAAAATTTTGAGCGGCCACGGACTCATTCCTCACCAAGCGCCCGGGATGCTGAAATGAAGAGTAACAGCATGCACAAGGAAAATGCCACTTTCGTTTGAACGATGAAAAGGGCTTGAGAGAAGATCATAGCGTTAATGGAGCTAAATGAATTAAACGGAGTCATTAATTGCGGGTCCACCGCTGCTCCCCACGTTCTCGGGCCTAGCAAATCATAAAAGGCGCCGAAAGATTGTAGACCCACCACTTTGAAGACTGAACTAGGGGATGAGCGCAATACTTGATGAAACCGAATCAATGCAAAAGAGTTTGTGATCCTATCACGAGGAAAAAGAAAGGGGAATACAGACGATGAGTAATTACAAGGTCTCGGGAGGAGCGCTTGCTTGCTGGCCTTCATATGCAGCCTGAAGGAGGGTTCTAGGACACGCACAATCACTTGAGAAAATTTCTAGAGTGAGCAAACACGTAAGAGCAAATAGAGAAAGCTGAGTGAACTAGATCAGCCCGAGATACTCCGATCCATCATGTTTAAAAGCTATTCCCATCTGCTAGAAACGCCCGACCTGGACATTTCTGAGCACGAACTGCTGGGAGACTTTGAAGATCCTGGAGCTGAATACTACCAGAAAGCCATGGAGACTGACTCCTCTAGCGATGAAATTCTAGGTTTCAGCTACGAAGAAGGAGTATACAATGATGACCGGAGTCGGAAAAGGAAGCAACTACAACGCCACACTCCAGGCCAAATCCGAGAGCTCGAAGCTTTCTTCAATGAATGCCCCACTCCAAGCAGACAACAGAAAATGGAATTGAGCCGAAAGATAGGATTGGAGCTTTCGAAGGTCAAGTTTTGGTTCGCCAACAAACGAACCCGGGTGAAACAGCAATACGCAGACCAAGAGTTACTGGTCCTGAAGGAGGAGAATGAGAAGCTTCAAGCTGAAAGCGCGAGATATAAGGAAGCTCTGACCAAGGCCATCTGCCTTAATTGTGGTAATCCTGTTGTCATCGGCGAGGTGTTCCTCGATGAACCATCCCTGTTGACGAATAACACTCAACTGTTACCGTATTCTCCACAACATTTTCCGACACAGCCAGATACCGCCGGAGATCTGCATGAGCAAGTCAACACCATAGGATCAACACCAACATCCTCTGAGAAATGGGATATGAATCATCACAGGGGGAGTTCTCTCAATGACGAACTCGCTGTCGCAGCCAGCCAATCCAAAGTCGATGAGTCCCTCCCTGGACAACTTTTGAAACGACTAGATCCCGTAGAGAATAGCTACCGAAGTATTGACGATATTTTGGGTGATAAGAGAACAAGGTTTTACTGGACCTATGAACTTCACACCAAATTTGTTGATGCAATTCGAGAACTGGGAGTTGATTCGGCTAGCCCACTACGCATACTCGAGATTATGAATGTGCCGGGGCTCTCTAAAATTAACGTTGAGTCTCACCTCAAGTACTATAGGAGATTGCTAAGGGATGGAAGGATAGCGTTAAACCATCATAAAGCCAGTTGGAGCTCAAGTGCTGGGCAGAGTTACAACCATGATGATTGGAGAGCCAAGAGCACACAACCGTGTTTCAGCAATGACGGGACTAGCAGTCGTGTCAGCGACTCCTCTAACCCAAATCAGAATGCTCCGCCGAGCTATCTCAATACTCCTCAAGAGTATATGCCACAGTTCCAGCACATAGAGATTCCTCAGTTTGAGCGTGAATCAGTCATTAATGCTGTCCCTGAAGCAGATCTGGCATTGGTAGAAAGTGCACATATAAACCTGCCGGTCATCGGAGGAAGTCCCAATTCGAGGGATCAAATTGCTCACGGCGAGAGCAAAGAGAGGAATCCCTCACCTGCAGTCGACGACACCCAATATGGGCACCAAGGGCTAGAAAGAACAGGCGATTTCCTTGATAAGGAGCTGGACACTTGGATCAATACTCTTCAGGAATGTATGTCTCGACCCCAACATGGCAATGATGAAGGTTCCAGCTCAAAGACTCCAGTCCCTCACAATGAAGGCGATGAAAGAAATCTGCTCCCAACAATTGTTGATACCCAACTTGAACATCAATGGCCCGAAGACCCGAGCAATTTCCTTGGCGATGAGTTCAATCTTTGGCTCGATCAATTTGGAGCCGGAGGGCCATCACAGTGGTGACGCAAGGCAGATGACCAAACGTCTGATGCAAGGCATGATTACTCGATGAAAAATGCTTAGACGAAAGGGGTGGAACACTCCTATTGAATATGTTGTTGATCGCACTGTAAGGTTCCCACGGGAACATCTTTCATTAATGTCTAGAACTAATTGCGTGTGAGTGTCAACATCACCCTTTGAGCATCTTCAAGCCGAGGGCCGTGGATTAATCGCTTAATCCGTGGAGCAAGTTCCCCGAACAATGACTATCACCCGCGGAGTATAATGAGATCTACCCCTGCAATACGAAATACGTTTGGCCGCGAAGCCACCTATTTGGTAAAACGATGTATCGTTCCTAAACGATCTTCAATCGAATACCGAAGTAATGTCTCCTTTCTTTCCCTTCTCAGGTGATAAACGTGGATAAATCACTCAAGGAGCCATTTGTTCGAATAACAGAACAGACGTTGCCTAACTGGGGGGCAGATGAACCATTGATGTTGCAAACACTCCAAGAATGGATAGGCGGATTTGATAGATGTTGTTCATATCAATACGCAACATCAGAACGGGATGAGAACCAAGAGTAAAGTTGTATCGTTCCAATTTGTCTTGAATTTGAGAATATGAATTGATACTCGTTATTTATCCTTGACAGGGGAATCGCCTTACAGACGAACAGGTTTTTACATCCCATGTATTACTCGTTAGAGTACATGACCAAGGGTAGGATGTATCGTTTCGATTTTTGAAAAATTCGTGAACATGCAATGATATGCTTCTTTTACATTTTCAGGGGTCTGCAGCCACGACAGGTAGGTAAGTATCCCTTTCCTAGTTAGCTGGAGACAAAAAAATGTTAAAATACTTTCAGCCGTCATGAAAATTATCCAATGCATCGATGTTCATGATTTAAATCGGGAGGTTGCCCAAAGCATGAATAAGACATGCACGATACATCACAAAATCCCCTCGATGGATAAATTTTGGGAAAGAAAGAAATGAATTTTTCCAAATATGATTATTTGTCAAATCATTCAAAAGGAAGTTTACTCAAAAGAGAGGCAAGCCTAGTCAAAACACGTCCTATACACATTTAAGAGAGAAGTGGAGCGGATCAGATAGCAAAATCTGGACCTACGGAAGTATGGACCATTCGCAACGATTACATGGGTTGGGACGACGGAGGCATTCGTTTCATATCCCCTAAACACTACAGGTGACCGTTGATAACCCCTTTGAACGGCGGTTTTCATTCTTAGCCCTGTCGAGAACCACCCCACATCGGGGCAAAATGAAGATGAGCCCAGCAGCATCAGGAGAAAATGGTTAGAAATTTTCTTGCTCGGACTAACATTAATCTTTGTGTGTTGTTTATATGGTAATCCAAGTGCCATAGGATGATGAGAAGCATTCATTTCTCTATCCCACACACCGAATCCTTTGCATAGCCAAGTCGAGCCTGCAAATTCGTTTCATGAGCCCGTTGGTGATCATTGCACATTTCAAGATGGATGCAGCATCACTTTAGAAACGGAAGAGCTCAAGACTAAGGGATTTTAAAAAAAAAAGAGGATGAAAATGAGAAAAGAATCCACGACATCGAGAAAAAGCAAAGTGCCTGGTAAAAGCAAGGCCGATACTCGTGTAAGTTGTTTGATTGATCCACAATGAAGCCGGATGGGAAAAGAGAAAATCCCTAAAGGAGCCAAATCTGAAAGGGCTGCTCCCCAAAATGCTATCAAGCGCAAAACAAAGACATAGAGAAAGTCAGTATCTGAATGCAACAAGAGACGCTCTTTAAAGAGCTGGTGCACGCCGCAAGATAGGTTGCGCGCCTCAAAGGCTAAAGATGCAGAATGGAAAAGACATGTGACAAATTTGCAATGATCACCAATGTCAAATCCTTCGTGATTTCTGGGCCAAAAACAAGCCTTTTTCGGTCCCCAATCCTACCAATGTTACAACCCTGAAACAGTCTTCTCTGACTAAGACACTTGGGTTAACATATAGCTTAGCTCGAAGAAGTACGAGCAAGACTCTTTCTTTCTCATTTTGCAGGGTTCTTGACTTGTAAACCCGGAGCAGATGGTGAAGATTTTTATTCAATGGCCTCGACTCCAAGGCGGGTCCCCCTTGAAAGCCAATATCCAAGCCCAACATTACGGTCCCGTGGAAGACCTCCCGACCGATCAAAATGTATGCGCTGCGAATGAGCCTAAAACCTAGGCACAGGTTAGTAGGGAATTGAGTGTATCCCCTATAAAAACAAATATCTCAAAACAGGTGAGAAGACCTCATTGTCGAGAAATATTCCAATTGATGTTTTGAACAAACTCTTTTTGGAATCTTCAAATTGTTGGATCCAGATTTTCCGTACAAGGGATTTGTGATCACGTTTGCATGTTGCAAGAATGTTTTGGATAACCTCCAGCATCAAAATGCACATCTCATGACTAAAACTTAAGTCATACAATTTTTTCAATTGGACAATTATTGTCTTCCCAAAGATTATTAACATTTTCTTGGTGAAGAAAAATCTTTCAGGTTTGAACTTTCTGCAGGATACCTGGAGAACCCAGCTCCCAGAATGTCGCCTCAACAGGATCGAATGAAGCTTTGTCAAAATAAAATCTTTCTCTGCTTCAAAACTGAATTCCCGACAAATTTCGGGATCTTTCAAAAGAAGGAGTAAGGATAAAACCTTTTTCAGAAAAAATCGAGCAATCCCAATAGACGTGGAAAACCCTCGTCTCGGGACCCTTTTTCAAAATCAAGCGGCCCTATCAGGCGTGGAGAACCATCGTCATGAGACCCCTTTCTAAATTTAGGCAGTCTCATTGGACGTGGAGAACCATCGTCATGAGACCCCTTTCCAAATTTAGGCAGTCTCATTGGACGTGGAGAACCATCGTCATGAGACCCCTTTTCCAAATTTAGGCAGTCTCATCGGACGTTGAGAACCCTCGTCAAGAGACCCATTTTCAAAGCAAAACAAAGGTAGATACCGCCTGAAGGGTCAACACAAGGTAGAAACCGCCTGAAGGATCAACTCAAGGTAGAAACCGCCTGAAGGGTCAATTCAAAGGTAGATACCGCCTGAAGGGTCAACACAAAGGTCCGATCCACCGTACGGATTAAAATCCCTGGCGAATCCTCAAGCGTGGGATGCGTCTTCCTAGGGTTCTTGCCAGTTAGGAATCCAATAATGGTATGACCTACCATACATGTCAGAGCTTAATCTCCCTAGGATATTCTGAATGATGAGTCCTAGGTATTTTCTTGAAAGTCCTCGCAACCGGCGGCATCCGACAGGTGAGCTTCAGGTAAGCCTCTCTCACTCCGGCCCATGTTCGAATTGCAAGAGTAAACTGGTGATTAATTTGAGCATTCATCAAAAGACTTAAGGGTCCGATGTCATAGCATTTCCTTTCCCCGATCGAGTCGGTTAATATTCAGGTGTCATTTTGTCTTTGAAAGCAACCTCTGACGAGCTCACTCTCAAAGAGGGGCAGCTGTTGACACCTGATTTTTGACCACCTTTTATTTTAGTTTTTATTTCTAAAATTAATTAAAAATATCAAAAAAGGTCAAAAAATTACAAAATCAACTTTGGAAGCCTTAGCCTAGCCTCAGGAACCAATTTCGAACAAAAAATATTTTTTGAATTTTTTAATATTTTTTGGAATTTATTTAATTATAAAAATACCCAAAAAATCAGAAAAAATACCATTCGCGGTCAGAAAATTATACAAAAATATTCAGAAATTTTATTTTAATTTAATATTCAATATTTTCACTTTTTATCAGGGAAATTTGGCTCGATTCATGGAGTTCCTTCACAAACCGAAAACTGAAACGAGCCTAAAAAATCCCTTTCGAGTCTTTTAATTTTCAATTCTTGGTTTTCATAAGCTATGACATTGGACTCTAAAGTATTGAAATGCAATTGGGTCAATTTACCCTCCAATTTGATCAATTTTAGCCAAAAGGGCTTAATTGCATAAAAATCTTTCAATTTAGTCCCCGGTTTTACAATTTGTGAAATTAAATTTCACACGGGCACACCCATTAAAATTAAACACCTCTACCCAATATTTTTCATCGTGCTGAATACATTGGTGGCCTCAATTTTGACTAATTTGGTCATTTAGGCCCTCGATTGAGCAAGAATCATTTTCGGATCCTAGGGACAATTTGGGGTTTTCACTAAATTCGAATCAATTGATTCTAGAAAATACCCCTATTTGATAGAAAACATGTCAAGGAGTCCGATTTTGGTGTCAATTGCATGAAAATGGGTTAATTTGAGGCCCAATTTGACGAAAGTGACCGAACCGGGCCGGTCGGGTCAGGCCCGACCCGACCCGGTCCGGACCGGGTCTGTAACTCAGTGTTGCAGACCCGTGCGGTGCCAAAGCAGAAAAGAAAAAGAAAGAAAGCAGGGGAGATCGGCGGGATTTTTTTTAAGAAAAGAAACGTCGATCGTGGGCGACAAAAGGCGAGTGGTCGAGGAGGAAGAAAAAGCCGGTCGGCCACGGCGGGAAAAGGAAGGCTCGGTTGAATGAAGAGGGGGGGGCCGAGAGGAAGAAAAACAGGGGGGAGGAGATCTTGGCGGGGCGGCGAGAAGCGAGGCGGAACCGGCGTCTTGGATCTTCAGTAGAGCATCGTCAAAGCTTCAGCTACCATCCTCAATCTCGGGATGGTCTTTATTTCGCGTCGAGAAACGCCGAGGACGCGAACCCAAGCTTCGCCGGCCGAGGTTCCGGACCGCAAGCTCGACGGGCAGCTTCGAGCCATCACCGAGGAATGGGTGATCTCAGGTAAGTCTTCTGACCCCCCCATAGATGTTCCCTGAACGATTAGAATCAAGCTTCAAGTAGCAAAATTTTTCTGCATATTTTTCGCCGGAGAGGGAACTGAGGAGATCCGGTCCGCTGTTTTTGACGTGCGCATGGCGTCGTTCTTAGTTTCATGTTGATGCCAAAGTCCTAGGGAGTCGGACGCCAAAAGAATGGGTTAAAAATACTAAGCTTCGGGGCTGTTTTGCTTTTTCCGGCGAGATTTCCGGCGACATCGCCGGAAATTTCACTATTCATCGTCTTCTCCGGCGAAGTCGCCGGCGGTCAACGGTCAATGGTCAACTGTCAACGGTTAACAGTCAATGGTCAACGGTCAAAAAAATCCGACGGTCCGGGACGCGCCACGTGTCTCGATCTGAGACGTCCGTTCGAAGCTTCGTAACGGCGTCGTTTTGATCATGGGGGAAGCGGGCCGGGCCTGGGTCGCGGGTCCGGGTCGGGGGCCGGATCTGACCCGGCCCGGAAAATTAGAATAATAATAATAATAAATAATAATAATAATAAAAAAATCAAAAATCAATAAAAAAAAATGGAAAATCATAAAAAAAATTCAAAAAAATTCGGAAAATTCAGAAAAATTCTAAAAAAATTCCAGAAAATAGAAAATGGCAACATTCAATTGGCCGCGACCTGTTTCGGGTCATTTGACCCCCGATCTTTCCAGAAATGACGGTTTTGCCCTTCCGGCAAACCGTCTTCCAAAACAAATTCTAAAAAAATCCAAGAAAATCCCCAAAAATAGGAAATGGCCACAATCAACTGGCCAAGGCTCATCCCGGGTGTTTTGAACCCCGATCCCTCTAAAATGACGATTTCGCCCTTTGGGCGAATTGTCCTCCAGAAAATTGAAGAAAAATCTAGAAATTCCAAAAAATTCTCAAAGCTGGGAAATGGCCACAAACTACTGGCCATGGAATATTTTGGGTAATTCGGTATCCAAACCTTCCAAAAATTGACGATTTTGCCCTTCGGGCTAAATCGCCTCCAAATCTTCCCATTTTACCCCTGGTCCTAAATCACGCCTCCCCAAAGCCCTTATGGCTATATTAGGAAGCTGTTGATTTGAATTGATATACATTGATGTGATTTATTTATGTATTTGATTGTGCTTTCATTAAAATTAATTGTGATTGATAGGAACAGTCTTCCAATATGCATGAAACCCTGAATCAAGCCTATCTCACCTAAAATTGCGCCCGCATGAATTCTTAGTTAGGAAAATCACTCGCGTTAGGTACCGAAAGGGCGTTGGTAATGACACCAGCGTAACCAAGTCCCCGAACCCAAAATCTCTGGTTCCACAGAATTGATCGATCTCTCCCAATCGGTCAATAAAGTTTCTGGTCTACCCTCCAAGAAAGACCGGTGGCGACTCCAAATACATGCACAATTTGCACATACCACCACGACCACACTGAAGGTCGAAAGCGATCGACTCTTATCGTCGAATCCTTTGAAAAATACTCCCGCCGCGATTTGGTATGGGCTTGGGAGGGCCCGCGCCGATCCAAAGCCCGCGATCGGTAATCCATTAGCCGCGTCCGCTTTCGGACGGGTCGCGACAGGGCTATGTCATATCATTTGGATGGAGCGAAACCATATTCCATTTAGGAATAAGACGCTCTTTGTACCGGCTCTCCTCAAGTATCTTGTGAAAGTGGTGAGAGAAAAAGGTCATACCTTTACTAACGTTGCGGACAACCCCCGCAATAGGAGAGTACAAGCTAATTGGGGCATCTCTCCTTCTATCTTTGAGAATGCTACCCCTTCCTAATTGCTGTTTCTTTTAGGTTTTGTTTGGCCACTGTCTTGGTTGCTGTTTTTGTCCTTTAGGTCTATTTTGGTTGCCTGTTTAGCCTACTTGATGTTGCGCATTGGCTTCTTTGTATCTTGTAGTGCCGTATAACCTTTTGCACCCTTTAGGACATGGCCAAGTGTCCTAATGGGTATGAGGTTTTTGTGTTCGACTACTTCTCTGTATATTACGCTCTAGAAAGTTCAATCTATTACTTACTTTACCAACAAAAAAAAAACAACAACACTCACAAAACATCATCTGACAACCCTATTTGGAACAAAGCATAAAAGAAGCACTATGATAGTGCTTTGATACATAAAGCACTATGATAAATTAATTTTATTACTATTTTAACAGCCTCCCTTAAAAGTGATTTTAGAATTCAACCATATCAAGCATCTTCTTTAGCCTTTCGAACGAATTTGCATTCAGTGTTTTAGTCAAAATATCTGCAATCTGATCCTCTGATATGCAGAAATTAAGTTTAGGGTGTGCATGGTAACACTTCTGGAGCACAATTTCTGCTTCAGAAGTGACTTCTGGAGCAGAAATCCGTTTAGTAACGCAATTTCTGAAGCAGAAAACTGTTTGGTAAAAAAAAAAAAAATTCTGCTTCTGAAATTACTTTTTTCTTGAGAAGTGCTTTTTTTGGACTTCTTAAGAAGTTAAAAAAACTAGCTTCTCGATGAGAAGCCATTTTGTGGGAAGCAGGTCTGTTTTTATATATGGTATCGTGACTATCGTGTGTCTCTCTCATCCTCACTCTCTCCCACCACCACCTCCTCCTCCTCTCCGCCGCCGCCTGTCCCCTCGCCTCCTCCGGCGGCGGCGCCGAAGACGACCCGTCGGCTTGCGAGGTCCTTTAGGACACAACTTCCCGGAGGGCATCCTCCCCAAGGGCGTGACCGGCTATGAGCTCGACCGCTCCACGGGCTGGTTCCGCGCCTACTTGGGCGGCTCCTGCAGCTTCTCCTTCCAAGGGTCGTACCAGCTCCGGTACAAGCCCACGATCATCGGGTATATATCGCGGAACAAGCTCACCAGCCTCAGCGTGGTCAGCGTCAAGGTGCTCTTCCTCTGGCTCGACATCGTCGAGGTCGAGCGGGTCGGGGACGAGCTCGAGATTTTGCCATCGTCGTGTCGAAATCCCGTAAGTTTCCCTCCAAGTTTTAGTTCCTTCGATAGCTGTGCTAGGGTTTATTAGCGATTCACGTGACTCTGAATTGATCCGCCTGCTGCTAATGTATGGTTTGGATGGGACTGAATTGAGGGTATCGCTACTTTGTTAGCTCTCGCACAGAGGGAGTGGCTCTGTGAACGCATTTCGAAGTAGACTGCTGGCTCTTGGTGCTTCTTTGTGCTAGTAGTCCCGAGCAAAAGCTGGTTGGTTTCTGAGAGAATTTCGAGGATTAATTTATGGTCTTTCCAACCATGGTTTTTGGTCGGTGTCAATTATCTGTGGTAGTTATCTATCATTATGGAATTGATCGCTTTGGCATCGAACTTGATGAGTGCGTGTGCCTGGTTCGTGCTAGCAGTCTTCATGATCTGTGCAAGATAAGAATAATGAGAGGAAGGCCATGTGGCCACTGATCTGTTCGTGTTTGCGTTATGAGCCCCTGGCCCAACAATGAGCATTGTGAGAGCTAATAACTTCTTTGAACTGATGAGGCTTTGGAATGCATTAGATACTCCTTCATGGTGGCGGTGTTTGAAGTATTTAACAAGCTATGTTGGAGCAATGTCTAATTCAAAGAGTTATGTGAAGTTACAATGGGCATGATAGAGATATTCGGGCATGTTGTTCATTATACATCTGTATAGGCCGTAGGATTTTACAAAGCTATTTGTAATTTAATTATAAATATTGTAAGAGTTTAACAAGTGCTCTGTGGACTTTCATTTATGTATGAAACTCTTCTATGTGTCCCTTGGCTTTTATTTTTCCTTTTTGGGTAAACTAGGTCCATTGTTTGTTGCGCTGGTTTTTCTTCCTAATTCTTTCTTTCAATCCGTATAAAATGGAGGAACTTTCATTATCCTGCACGGTATGTATAACTACAATATCCCCGAACCCATTATGTTGCTACTTGATGGAATTTGAATTGAGTACTGAGCTTGTTTATCTTGTTCCTGCATTTGTGAATTGTGCTTTTCTTTTGGGATTTGAGGCAAGCAGAAAACTCATCTGATCTGAAATGGCTAGGGGAGGATTTGTTCGCCAGCTTTGAGGAGAAAACTTCAGCCTCGCTTCAAGATAATTTTTGCTGTTTTGTACTCAAGAGAATTACAGATGCATGATTATGTGCAGTTAAGTGTCTTTCCTAATGAATGAATGTCACATGGAGGCTTGCAAGTTCCTACTCATTGTTCTCTCTGAATGGGATAGTTCATTTCCTGTGGATTAGATGAATGTCTTTCTTCATCTGTTACTTTTAGTTAGTTCTTCATCTGTAAGCTCATTGAAGCTGATTTTTACCCTTTTCAATCTCAAGCAACATTATGGTTGATGCATTGTTGGGATTGCAAACTATATTGATTTATTTATATGCATATGTTATATTTGCAGGCTTCTCACTTCTGCATCTTCCCATCTGAGGCCAAGAGGATGGAGGGTTCAGATAGAGATGATGTGGTGGAACCGATTGAGACGGACTCAAAGCAAAGGTTTGGGAGGCCAACTCTGGAGACCATCATTGAGACTCCATGTAGGCTATGATATGATTAATTAGCTCGAGCATTTCTTACGGTCTTTTTCTTAGCTACATGTGAACTAGATCTTATTGATTTTGAATTCTGTGCTGTTATCAGCACCAGAATCAAAAGGGAATTTAAATACCCTGCTGTTACAATTCTAGATAAACGCAAAGAGTTTTTTTTTTCTAATTTAGATTGAGATGTATAAATGTCCAGGGATAACTTGGTTGTCTGTAAGAACAAGAAGCAATGTTATTTCTAGTGAGGCCCAAACATTTCAATCTTGCCGAGCGTGTGCAGTGTCATGTCTATTAATAGATTGATTCTCAGTGATATTCTCCACTCCCTAAACTTGTGTTTGTACTCTGAAATTTGCAAATTGATTAGCAAAAAGATGAGTCTGAGGTATGAATTTGTGGGGCAACTCGTCACCTTGGTCTTGGTGATCTTCTACCCCTTAGGAGTATTCAATGGGATTTACTTGAATATGATTGGACCAGATCAGAACTGAGAAGGGAGTAAATATTATCCATCGTGAATATCCCCTTTCGCGTTTCGACAAAAAAAAAAAAGAATATCCCCTTTCGCGTAGTTGAGAGTCGTCACCCATCACCGAGGAGGCAAGTGCATTGTTCGACGCGAGTCGCCGCGAAGTGGAGGAGTGTCGTTGAGCACCCAAATGCCGTTGCCCGTCGCTCTATGGTGGAGGAATAAGAGGCTTGTCGTTGAGGAATGGAGGAGTGAAGTGCCCTTAGGGTTCTCAATTGGGCGTGTTTTAATTTTGATAAAATTTGCCTAGAACACGGGAAAAAACGCGGGCATTTTTTATTTTTCTGTTAGGACTTAAATCTTTAAAATTAAAAAGTTCATGATTTTTTTGACAATTTTCCCTTCAGAAATGTTCAAGGAAGCGCAAAAATAATATACAATCAGACTCGCGTTATATATATAACGATATGGGACACGAAGAAGAAAAGTAAAAAAAAAAAATTAGTAGAACCAAAGAATCTTTACATTTTTGCATTTTGTTAGTCGTTATTTCACAATAGATGGTGAACGATATCCATTGTGGTGTAGTATGATATATACATGTTTGTGTTTCGTGTTCGAGTATTCGAGTTTGCAATTCATATAGATTGATCAAATTTTATTTTTTAATCAATAAATAGTCTATTTTTTTTCATTTCGTAAGGAGCAATAATTTTTGCTAGAATATTTTATATTACTAAAAATTCAGAAGTGGAAATTTTCAACCATTACCAAACAGCTTTCTTTTTCAGAAGCAGAAATTTCATTCAGTTATCAAACGCATTTCTCTTATCAGAAAGCAGCTTCTGAAATAGAAGCTGTTTTTTAACTTCTGCTTCCGAAGCAGAAGTTGGTAAATCAACTTCAGCTTCAGAAATGACTTCTGAAGCAGAAGTGTTGCCATGCGCGCCCTTAATTTCACCATCTTTGACTCGCTCACGAATATAGTGATACTTGATGTCGATGTGCTTGCTCCTACCATGAAATAAAGGATTCTTGGCTAACGCAATAGTTGATTTATAGTCACACATTATTTTGGTAGGACCTGCTTGTTCATGCATTAATACACAGAGCATCCTACAAAGCCATATCGCCTGACAAGCCGCTGAAGCTAACACTATGTATTCTACTTCAGCTGTCGAGAGAGTAACAAACTTGCTGCTTTTTCGAGGACCGAGAAATCATTCCTGATCCGAGAAAGAAAGCATACCCTAATATACTCTTCCAAGTCTCGGTATCACATGCCCAATCACTGTCAGTGTACCCCACTAGAGCAAAGTTGTCAATATAAGAATATAAAATTTCATGATCACGAGTTCCACTAACATACCGTAAAATTCTTTTTGCTACCTGTAAATGTGATTAGTATAGTTTTTCCATGAACCTTCTAATAATACCCACTCCATAGGTAATATCTGGCATCGTAGAAGCCAAATATCTCATGTTGCCAACAATACTTTTAAAATAAGTGGAATTTACTAGCTCACCAGTTCCTTCTTTCTTCAACTCCAATCGTTCTACCATGGGAGTTCGGATTGGCTTGAGCGATTCCATTTTAAATCGCTTCGAAATATCATTAGCATATTTCTGCTGTGAAATAAATATGTCATTATCTGTATGCTTCACTTCTAGGCCAATAAAATATGACATCAATCCCAAATCAGTCATCTCGAACTGGCTAGTTATAGTCCACCTGAATTCAACAAATATTTTTTCACAGTTCCCTATAAATATCAAGTCATCAATATAAATGCACACAATTAAGATGTCACAGTTAGTATTTGACTTGATATACAGTGTATGCTTATACGGACACTTGTTGACACCTAATTTTGGCAATCCCATATTTTACTTTCTTTATAAAATAGAATATATTTATTTTCTTAAAATATGCATCTTTTCTTGAGTTATTGAAAATATAAAAAATTAATAATTAATTAATTTGTTATTTTCATTATTAAAAAAAAGAAAATAGAAAAAGATGAAAATGAATCGGGCCCGGGCCGGTTCGGCCCAATACCGCGCGGGCAGAGCGTGGCCCTCGCGTCCAGTCTGCGGGATCAGCTCGCCCATTTGCCCTCTTTGGGCCTTTTTCTCCCATTGGGCCGGCCTGCCCTTTTTATGTATTTCTCGGCACTTCTTCGTTTCCACAAGCCCATGCGACGTAGGCCTAAAGTCCCTTTTTATTTCTTCCGCACGGCCCAAGCATGGCCCACCTCTTTCGTTTATCTCCACCAGCCCATTTCACCCTTCACAACCTAACTCCCGCGCGTTACTCCATCCCACCATCATCCTTGGCGTTTTGTGCAAGGGCACACGTTTTTTCACTGTTCCTGGCAGACGCTCACATCAGTCTTTATTAGTCTTTATTGTTCAAGGACACTTCACGTGCTCTTCATCAATGCACGTCCATCA
The DNA here is from genome assembly GCA_021437785.1 of Rhodomyrtus psidioides. Classification (NCBI taxonomy): domain Eukaryota; kingdom Viridiplantae; phylum Streptophyta; class Magnoliopsida; order Myrtales; family Myrtaceae; genus Rhodomyrtus; species Rhodomyrtus psidioides. The sequence continues at coordinate 9,496,524 of JAILYB010000003.1, read as the reverse complement.
AGCGAGAGGGGAGGTTCGTCCACAAAGAGAAAAAAAAAAGAAGAGGAGAAGACCGAGAAGGCGGGGAGTTCATGGAGCGAGAGAGAGAGAGACGAAAAAACTGGCGATATCCATGACCGAACGAGAGAGAGAGCGAGCGAGGGGGAGGGAAACTGGGAGCTGGGATCCCAACTCCATGGTCGCCAGGTTCAAGCTGGGGATCTTCGGTAAAAAAAAAAAGGGGGAGATGAGGGAGAGAGTGCTCGGGTTTTGAGCACCAAGAATAGAGCAGAGAGAAAAAAAAATGACAAAAAGAAAAGGGTTCGGTGACCAAAAGAAAAAAAAAGAGAGAGAGGGACGAGCTGGACAGGGATGGCCGAGGAATCCATGGCGAGAGGTCGTGCGGTTGAGCAGCCTTGGGGTGGTCGCCGCCGTTGTAGCCCAGGTCGCAGCCCGAGAGGCAGCGTCGTGGCCGGCGGCAACGGCGGTGCAATCGCTGACGACGAGAAGGTGAACCATATGATCCCCGCCCTCCTTCGCCTTCCCTACTCGCGAGGCGTCCACGCTGTGTCTTCGACCAAACCCGACGATATCGTCGGCTTCGAGCTTTGAGACGTACCTACGACTGTGGCCGCGATGCGAGCCAGTCCATGGTGTTGAAGCGAGCGTACTGAGCTGGGCGTGGCGGAGGTTTGAACGACGCCGTGGTCGTCAACGGCGAAGACGAACGATGCCTAAGGAAGCTCCGGCTAGCAGACAATACGCGAGATGTGAAGTGGCGGCAGCTACCTACGACAGACGAGTGGTCACCCATCTATCGTTTTTCATTGCGCCGAGTGGTCCAGTAGGTCGAGCGAGGCGAGCACAGAGTAGATCCCGAGGACTTGGCATCGCGACCTGGATCCGAAGTGCCGTGCCGAACTTGGCGACATCATCTGGAGGTGGGCCGATGGTGTTGGTGCGGCTGAACATGGCTGACGCGCTAGAGGAGGAGGACCTGGCAGGAGCTTCCCGGTTAAGGGAGTGTCGACGACGCTCGCCACCAGCGGACTTTGAGATTTGAGGATGGTTATCGGCTCCGATGGAGGGTGACGTTGGTGAGCTGAAACGGTTTGGCTGAGTTGGCTGTTAGAATATTCTGTTTTAATATTCAATTGTGGGCTTTATTAATTGTTACTGTAATTATTATTTGGTCTAATAAGAAAGAGATATATAATTTCCTAATTCAAGTAGGATATGGTGCTGGATAGTATGGGCCGAGATATCCTTATCCTTGATGAGGGGGTAGGGTTCATTCTCTATAAATAGTGCTTAAGTCCCTCCTCTAAACCCTAATGTCCACATAACCTCACATATAGAAATTGTCAGAAACGACAGTGAGGGGCCGTCTCATTGAAGCCAGTGATCAAGGGGGTTCATAGAGGAGAAGCTCTTAAGCGTCGGATTCTCACAATTCCGCATCAAGAACGATGAATCCAAAACAAGATGCGTTAACTCTTTGACTCTATGGATGGAACAGGGATTTATGTATCTGTACGTGTGTATCTTGGGTCGCTGCATACAGGATTAAATACGCAGCTTACATGTGGTATCAGAGCCTGCACGTATTAGGTCACGAATCGCGTTCCCGGTGTATTTTCGAAATTTTATTTTTATTGAAATTCAAAGAAAATTATATATTCGGAAAGGGCTCGACGAGACGAGCAAAACCATATAAAGATCGCCGCCAGAAGCCGCCGGACGCGCCGCCACGCGCCGCCACTCGCCGGTGGCTATCGGGCGCGTGGCGGCCACGCGCCCCACGCGCATCACGCGCTGGCTCGGGCCCCGCACGTGCGCGGCACGTGGGGGCTGATGTCAGCTGACGTCATCTTAGCCGGGCAGACCCGACCCGACTCGTTGACCCGACCCGACCCGCAGACCCGACCCGGATGGTTGACCGTTGACTCGGACTGTCCGGTCGGACCGGCCGTTGACCGGTTCGACCGGATCCGCTCGACCCGGTTCGCTAAACCGGTTTAAGGTAGCGGTCGGACCGGTTAGACCGATCGGACCGGTTCGAAGACCGGCTGAGGCACTGAACACGTGCGATGCACGTGTCAGCGCGTGAGGGCTCCGATGGAGGTGTTCCAGGTACCGGCGTACTCGTATGCTCATGCTCTACAGGATGGTACATTTATTTTTCATGTTTGGTATTTTCATGGATGGAAATACGTACGGAACGCCAAATACGTGGGTATTTTGGGGTATTTTTGAGGTATTTTCTGGTATTTCTGTAAGGATTTGTGAAGTACAGGTACAGGCTTACATGAAAGTATCACGTGGAATTATGTGGAAATTTTTTGATCAATTTCATGTTTATGGTTTGACATGAATTATTGAGGTATCGATGTAAATTAGCGGCGTGTAATTTTGTGGATGATTGCCCCTAATTTCTGAAATTACATGCATACGGTAGATGTGAAATATAAAGTTATATCCCAATTTCAGATAAATTCAGTTGGGTTGTGACCGCCAAAGCGGCACACTTAGTTGAGTTCAATAAAGATCAATTTACAAGTATTGGGTTGTCTCTTGTTCTAATGCGTAGTTATACTCCCAAAGGAGGTAGTTGCGTGTTTTTGCATGGAGGGTTACATGTACAGCATATGGTTGAGGATTGATTAGTCTAAGTCATGTCATACACCCAAAGGTGGTGATTAACGAAGATTGAAATAAGTTCTCATGGCCGCTGTAATGTAGGGAGTATACAACTACATGTCATGTTTTCTGCCCAAAGGTGATTATGTGATGATGTATGTATCTCTCAATGTGAAATTTCACATCGTGCTGATTGAAAACATTGATTATTTTTATTTTGTCACCGTTTCTGTGAACGGCAATTCTGTTAGAATTAAGACTTATTGAGAACTGAATGAGGATTTTCTGTTTACGAAGAACTGATAAATACTTGTATTACTCTTGTTAAACAAGACCCCGTAGTTCTCACTTTCATTAGTGAGAACTTTCAAGAGCATTATGTGCTTATTGGGTAAAGAGTGATCGGATTCGCTTATTTGATATGAAGCGGTCCATTAAAGAACACTTGAAAAGTGTTTTCTGCCAGTTAACTGCACTGCTAAGTAAGTAAAGGAAGTCTTGGAGGGTTTGAAATTATATCTCATTTATTATTAAGAGTGGTAAATATCTGCAATGACTCCTCAACATCAAGTGTAATGGTTCTATTAAGATTAATGATTACGTCTTAAAGTTGATGAAATTGTATTTTGAACAGTTCTAAAATCATACTCATAAAGTATTATATTAAACCACCGGTCATTCTGATGATTAAAATCCATGAAAAGTATCCTTTGAAAAGATGTTGATTGCTACTTCTTTTACAAAAAGAAAGATCACATAAAGAAAGACTACAGTTAATACAAAGACTTGGTTATCTAAGTATGAGCATAAAGTAATGATTTTTTGGTATTGGTTGAGAATTCATTCTGTCTTAGGCCTCATCTGGTTATGTGATGGCTAGATAGTGGTGCGACATATTGTGTTGCGTTTACCATATAGGAATTCATAAACTGAAAGGTACCAAATCAGGTTGAATCAAGCTCATTATGGAAACACTTATAAAGTTGACGTTAAATTGATGGGAATGTCATTCCGGATTCTGGTTTTATTGTGACATTATGAAACATATTTTATGTACTCTTCTTAAAGATGGAATTTATTTTCCGTATCAAGTATGGACATGTGTAGTTACTATTTCTTTTAAAATAAAGTTGGTTACTACTCTATGTCCAATGAATTGTACAAATTATGTTTATCTCCCAATGAATTATACGTCATTTATACAGCTGAAAAGTTACTTACAAAATTTATCTGCCTAAGGAACAATCATGCGCATTATGGAATCAATTTCTTGGTCACATCAGTAAAGAAAGAGTGAAAAGACAGATAAAGGCAAGCATTCTGCTCACTCTTAAAAGTGACCTAGACACATGCGTAGATTGAAGCAGATATAAAATAACTAAGATAAAGGGTGAAACTGTAGTCGATAGTTATGACCTATTGAAAGTCATTTATACTTGTATAAGTGGATCATATATATATCAATATTGTGTAGAGTTTTTATCACATTTCAATGATGATTTTTCTCTACATGTTTTTTGTACTTAATTAAAGAAAAGTTTTATTTTTATGACAAGTTTAACGTTTTTGCTGACTATAGTCGATATATTTATAATAAAAAAAAGGGAGTTGTCAGTTTTGACCAAAGTGGTGAGTATCATGGTTGACATAGCAATGCTGGATAGCTTAAAGAGCCATTTGCCAAATATTTAAGAGGATTCTGGGTTGTGATTTTGTGCCCGATACTCCTCAATAGAAAGGTGTGACTAAAAGGCAAAATCACACCATACGGATATGATGACGAGTATGATATGTAAAATCAATTTATATGTTTTTTCTGTGGGGTAAAACTTTAAAAATAACCCTTTATGTTTTTATCAAAATATTTCATTGACTTCTTTTGAGTCATGGACTGGACGTTAATATAGTTTGAACCATATTAAAGTTTGAGGTGTTCATGCAGAAATAAAGTTACATAATCCAACATTAGATAAATTGGACTCCAGAACCACTCGGTTTTACTTCGTGCCTTACCCATATCATCTAAAGGGGTATTGATTTATCATCCCAAAAGAGGAACAAGAATTGTGGAATTACATATAGCTAAATCGCTGGAGCTTGATATAGCCGAATAATGGTAGTTGCTCACAGACTATTAAAGGTAACAGTATGGTAGGGACAATTGTATCGTTTTTCTCTGTCTATACAGATGATCATGGAGCATTCTACATTATAGTATGATTCTGTTGGGGTTCAGGTTCTTGTTATTAAGATGATACCTGATGAAGTTTATCAAACCCTACAAGCGCAGAATAAAGGTTAAAGTAGCTCTACCTAAAAGATCTATCAGGCAGAGACGATCAGTTGTATCAAGTCACATTGTATAGTCTATCCGGAAGAGCATGACTACAAAATCGACTATGTAAATAATCTAGTAATTTATACAGTTGTTATTTCTTGTTTTTAATTATAATTGTGATTGGGTGCAGGGTAGATGAGATATAGACTATAAAACATGCGGTGTTTGAAAGCTTATTAGTATGCCTCAAGGTCACAAGTCCATCTGCTGCAATTGGGTGTGCATAACTTAAGGGACTCTAGATGAAAGTTTTTTGTCTACTTTATTATATCAAATTATATTTTGATCAATGTTTTTATTTAAGAAGTTTAAAGACAGATTGGTAGCGAAATTTTTCACTCATAAAGAATGAGCAGACTTAAAATAATTTTTATTCAGTCTCTCATAAAGAGTTTTTCAGAGTGATTAAGGAATTAATAGCTCATATTGTAAGGAGCTTTATCATACAAATATTAAAACTTCTTTTTTATTGGAGTTCTTAATGTAAAAGTTTTTTTTTATTTAACCCGAAGGTTATACAGCAGATGATTCAGATAAACTTGTGCATAAAGAGAGATGAATATCATATAAATATCATGGAATAAAGTTTGATCATATTTATGGAGATTCTAGACTGAAAAGTCTATTTTATGGGATCAAGTAAGCTTTTAGACAATTGTGGCTTGAAGTTTCATAGTATTGTAGCTTTATCATGTTTTGTCAAGAACAAAGTAAATTAGTATATATACTACAAGATCAGTGGGAGGAATTTATTTTCCTTCCGTTCTATGCAGACGATATCTTGCTTGAAAGGAATTTTCTTGAATTATTGCATGAGATGAAGCAGATATTGTCGAAGCATTTTTTACGTGATTGATCTTGATATATAGTGTTTTGTCCTAGTCATTGAGATTCGTATGGATCATTCTTGTAATGTATTGGTTAAATCCAGGACACATTCACTAGGTGATTACTAAGAAAGTTTTGAGGTACTTAAAGAGGACAAAAGACTATATGCTAATTTACAGACATATTCAGGACCTGCATTAGTAAAGTATTCAGATTCAGGCTTTGTTAGCTGTCAGGATAATGTGAAGTTGACAACTACAAACATTTATATGTCAAAAGAATAGTGCAGTATTACAGAAAAGTAAACATAAATCTATGTAATCCTCAATCAAGAAAGCGGAGTTTGTAGTATGCTTGTCAGCTGCTATTCAGGTTATTTGGCTCCGGAATCTCATTAAAGAGTTGACCGTATTTACTTTGTGGATAGACCCATACAGTTGTATTGTGACTATAATTCTACAGTGTTGTTCATTAACAACAGCATGAGTCGCAAGGGGTCTAAACATCTAGCGGTCAAGTTTTTGACCATAAAGGTAACTGATGAAAGGGTGACACTACAATAGAGCTTATTACACAGATGATAAGGCTGCAGACTCACTAACTTAAAGTCTCTTCCCATACACATTTAGATGACATGTCGCAAATATAAAAGCATAATGGGATGCTATGACGTGTTAATTGATGGGTTGAGTAAGCATCATGAGATGCTGTTGTTCAGTGGGAGCTGCATTCGATATTTGCTCTAATAAAGTTTACAATGTTATATTACTTTTAGTAATGATTTTGATATGTATTGAACTTCTACATTCTTTGAAGTTTTTTGAATGTGATATTGAATGCATATCTGTTAAAAATCTCAAGGAATTGTGTAAACCTTGAGTGATGGCTGGGGCATTTATTTTAGCCAAAAGGCATATGTCTTGTTACACGTAAAGCATAGTTAACTATAAAGGTGAGACATATGTTGGTTCGTTGGAACCGTAAAGATGTTCTCTCGTGACACATCCGGTTTTGTGACACATAAAGTGAGAGAATGGTGACTGACAATGAGGATAACATATAAGGCGTCTCTATTATTTGAGATGTTATCTGATTGCCATACTACCATATCAAATCCATATCAGTAAAGTTAAGAGTATTTGTGATTGTGGATGGCTCTGTGTCTTCTGATGCAGTTACTGGCATGGTCCGGTACTTAAGACTTTATAGGATCAGATTGACTGTTGGGAATTATCTCTAGACCAATATAAAGATGCGCATATACAGTACAGTTTCAATTAATTTAGCCCAAGTGGGAGAATGTTAGAATATTCTGTTTTAATATTCAATTGTGGGCTTTATTAATTGTTACTGTAATTATTATTTGGTCTAATAAGAAAGAGATATATAATTTCCTAATTCAAGTAGGATATGGTGCTGGATAGTATGGGCCGAGATATCCTTATCCTTGATGAGGGGGTAGGGTTCATTCTCTATAAATAGTGCTTAAGTCCCTCCTCTAAACCCTAATGTCCACATAACCTCACATATAGAAATTGTCAGAAACGACAGTGAGGGGCCGTCTCATTGAAGCCAGTGATCAAGGGGGTTCATAGAGGAGAAGCTCTTAAGCGTCGGATTCTCGCAATTCCGCATCAAGAACGATGAATCCAAAACAAGGTGCGTTAACTCTTTGACTCTATGGATGGAACAGGGATTTATGTATCTGTACGTGTGTATCTTGGGTCGCTGCATACATGATTAAATACGCAGCTTACATTGGCAACACATGAACGTGGGTGGAGCCGGCGCACGAGCAAGTCCTAACGGGTGCAACTTGAACCAGCGATGATAGCTCGCAAGCTGACTTGAAACAGAGGCATTGGAGTGACGGCTCGGATTTTGGTTTCGGTACTGGATGAGATGACCTAACGTTTGTAGCGAGAAGCTCCGGTGGAGTGAGACTCGGCGGCACGGGAAGCGGAGAGGTGACCCAAACTAGTACGGGGACGAGTAGAACTCGCGCCTTTGACGAACGGATCTGACGAGCGAGTCTCCGTGGCTGTCGTCGGCACCTGGAGGTGACAGGAGGTGGTCAAGGGCGTTGGTACGCTGCGAACACCGGTGGGCACGCACGTGGGCAGGACTGGCCGACGTCCGAGAAGTCCGCGGAGCAGGATCTGATGGTGGCGGAGAACGAAGCCCGGCAGTGGTGCTGACGAGCAAGTCCCAGCGTGCGTCGGTGAGGCGTCAATGCGAACGAGGGCTGGTGCTGTTTGAGGTGCAGCGTCGCCATTTGAGTTGCAGAGAAAAAACGACGCTGAGGAAAGAGACGATGAACAGTGGCGCAAGCATGGCCTTCCCACGTTTTTTTTCTTTGGCTGTTTGGGCTGCTCGGTTGGGCCCACATGGGAGAAGGAGGAGAGGAAGTCGGGCTAGTCCAAGGGTTGAAGAGCAGAAGTTAAGCTTTTGGGAGCTGGGCCAGAAAGAAGTCTAGGCCCAATTCGATTAAGGCAAAGGAAAGGTGGGCCTGATTCCCTTTGTGCCGACCGGGCCTGGTTCGGGTTCTCTTTTCTGGGCCTGATCAGGCCAAGGACCTGATCCAGGCCCGGGTCCGAGAACCCGACCCGACCCGGTTCTTTTAATAATAAATAATATTAATAATAAAAATTTCCAAAATAATAAAAAATAATTAAAAATCAGAAAATTTCACAAGTTGTCAAGAAATAAGCAATAGATAGGAAATGCTTCTATTTGTTTATTTTGTTCAATTAAGCTTTTTATATGTTTGACTATTGATGTGTTCTCCATGTTTAATTCGTATAACTTAGTTTTAATTTCGCATGTGAATAACTGAATTTTATGCATATCTCAATTGATAAATTAGCACTCTAATTAGAGTTTAATTAGAGTTGCTCGTTTTATCCTTTAATTGACTAAACTTTGCTAACTATCTACTTTGTGTGAGTGCATGTTCCAAATGCTCGATGCATCATATTGTTATCTCGATGTGGCGATCCACGATGATGCTCATGGAGATGGTAGCCCATTGAGGTTTGATGATTGAAGATCGACGTCCAATCCGGTCCTTTTTTGTATATCCGATCAACGCGTCGGAGTTACTTTCTTTAAATATTGCCTTTATAGATTTAGATTGCATGCGCTTATTCCAGTCTTTATTTGGCATATTTACTTGATTAAGTGTTTATAACATTGTCTTTTGAAAAATTGCATGTTTATCGCTTTTCCTATTGCTAGGCTAAGGGTAAATAGGTAATTGCACGAAATGACAGAAAAATATTATGCATGATCATTTAGTACTGGTTAGAGACCTAATAAGTTTAAAATGACATGCAGAATGTGTGGTCACCTTGGGGAATATTAATTGTTTAGGTATCGAAAGGGCGCTAATTATCTAGTTAGCGTCAAGTCCCTGAACTTAGAATCTCTGGTTGCGTAGGAATCGAGATAACACTCCCATGTCTCGATTGGTTCCTAGCCGACCTCAATAGGCTAGTGGCGACTCCTAGTAGCATTTTAGCTTGCTAGTCAATAAAACGAAATCTAAAGTCACGCGAGGTAGGAATTAGGAGAGTCCAAGCCATTGATCGATGGCAATACCTCTAAACCCGCCTGACACCTCGAGGGACGTTTCAGACAGGTCGCGACAACACTTTGAAAAACCATGCTCTAACAGGTATGGATCGATTCGCGTGTACCAAGCACGAGAGGCTTATTTTAGCCCATATAGAGCTTTCTTCAATATGTAAACTTGATTTTCATGTCATTTCTTCTCATAACCCTGTGGTTGTTCCACGTAGACTTCCTCTTCAAGAACACCATTGAGAAACATTGATTTCACATCCATTTGAAGGATCTTCCAACGGTTTTGAGCTGTAAGTGCTAAGATCATCTGGATGATATCCATCCGAGCCATTGGTGCAAATACTTCAAAATAATTAATACCTAGCTTTTTCTTATAGCCCTTTACAACCAGTCTAGCCTTGTAACGGTTTACCTGCTTAGTCTTGTACACCCACTCGACACCAGAGGGCTTACTATCAGGTGGTAAAGAGGTCAGCACTCATGTGTCATTCTTCTCAATTGAGTGAATTTCTTCATCCATTGCTTGAATTCATTTTTCATCTATAGCTGCTTTATCGTAGGATATGGGATCACATTCAGTAAATAAGAAAAACTGTACCAGTGTTTCATCAACGATGGCGCTATCACTGTTCCCGTATTTTTTGTGAACATATAATCTCTGCATTTTACTGGCGTTCCCTTCAGTCATTATGAACAACGTAGTTGTGGTTCTGAAGCTGCTGTTGGTGAAGATGTACCACCAGTCGAAGCTGATGAAGAAGATGGATAGCTTGTTGAAGATGATGGAGTGTTTCTGTCTCATAGCCAGTGGTTCATCTTTGATGGTGATATTTTTTTGGTAATCTTTTTTGTTCCAGTCTCAGGCTTCATCTTCTAAAAACTGAACATCCTTGCTAATGATGACCGTCTCAGTGACTCGGTTATACAGCTTATAACCTTTAGTTCTGTCACTCAGCCAATGAAGATGCACTTCTTGCTCTTGTCATCTAACTTCTATTTTCGTTTCTCTGGTGCATGGGAATATGCCACTGTGAAAGAAGAGAACATACCGATTCTTATTGATACACACACACACACACACACACACACACACACACACACACACACACACACACACACACACACTAAACCCTACATAACCAAAAGATTATTATACCATTTTTATATCTCTAACACTCCCCCTCAAGCTGGAGCATAAATATCAATCATGCCCAGCTTGTTACAAATATATCACATCCTCTCATTGCCCAAAGGTTTAGTAAAAACATCTGCAAGTTGTTCACCAGTCCCAACATAAATAGGAAGAATCATTCCATTCTGGAGCTTCTCCCGAATAAAATGATAGTCGACCTCGATGGGTGTGACATTCTGAATTTCCTGCCATTTTGAGACTGTTGAACGAGAAATATCTATCGATGTATTTCAGTTATATTTCGCTCAGATCTGATCAATCTTGAGAAGACTAACTAAAAGGGAAAGGCTAATACATGACAAGGTACGTGGACCTAGGGAACTCGAAAAAGAAAAAAAATGCTTTGACCATAAGGATTGCCGAGGGAACATTTAGAGCCAATAAGATCGATCAGATAATGATTAGGGAATCAATTGCTAGTGTTATACGATTGGAGCGCGGGTAATGCCGTATAACCAATGTATAGTTTGCGAAGTTTTCCTATATCGAACTATGACGATCGAGACCGTCGGAATTAGTAATGAACCCTCACAATTATATGACAACCAAAGCCGTCATAACTTGAGTCGTCCTAAGTGTGACGAGAGTCATAGAGTTGATACGCGTAACGTCTGTAAAAGCCGTCCGTTAGTTCAAGATAAACTGAAGATACGATTGATGAGAGATCGACCATGAAATGGAAGCTCGAAATTAGCAATTGGAAATGAAGAATTTCAAATTGGAAAAGAATTTGACGTCGTCTCGCCAAAGGTCATTCAAAATAGGAAAAACGAAGTTTTGGCAGAAAGTGTCAAATTACCGTTTTGCCCCTCAACTTTTTACCCTTGCCTTAAGAGAAATGGAATGACAAAATGGTCATTTTAAGTCTTCCATGGGGCTGCCTAAAATTTTGAGGGAAATGGTCAAAGGAAGTCAAACTTAAATGGCAAATAATTAGAGCCAAGCCATGTGTCACTCTTAGAGAAGCCTATGCAATTAATGCCCACAAATCAATCTTGTCACTAAACACCAATTATTTTAGTGGAGCATCTCCTCTAGCCTCTCTTCAGCCGTGTACTCTCCCCCTCTCTTCCATTTTCCTTCATTTTCTTCCTCTTTTTCTCTCTAGCCGAACTGCTCAGTCCGACCAGCTTCTGCCGCCCCATTCGCTGAGCTCGACCGCCCTCTTCTGCCGTCCATATGCCGAGCGCCGACCACCAGGAGCAAGATCAACCTCCCCTTGACAAGTTCCAAGTGGTAGTTCGTCAATTGGTTGAGTAGTTTTACCCATGTGAGCCCGAGACCAAAATCGGACAGAATCTGCGCGAGCTAGGGTAAGGCTTCCGTTTACCCTCTTAGAGACTTCTTTTGTCTTCAAACTTTTTGTGAGAGCTTCATAACACATAGTACTTGAGTTTGGAGAACCGTGGTAGCAAGTTTGGTGGTGATAACATAGGTTTTCATGGCTGATTGTGGGTGATTATATCGTACAGATTCTGACCGTGTGAGGACCGTGAAGGAATTGAGCTGTTCAAAGGTCTTGTGGAGTTATTTCACAACAAAGCCCTTGGTGAGCTTCCTAAACACATAGATTGAGGTTCTAGTAAGTTTATTTCATGAGAAATTGAGACCTAAGATTGAGTTACGGCTTGATTGTGCGGATTGAACCAAAATCGGTTCTGTTCTGTGGATACCCTGTTTTGGCCGAATCTGATGGGGGTCATTTAAATGGTATTTTGACTTCGAAATGACTCATGAGACTTCATATGACGTTATGTCAGATGTTAATGGGGAGTATGTGAAGTAGATTGTGAGTTAAAAGTGATTTAATGGCTAATTGGTGCATGAAACTCCGAGTTATATTCTACCATGCATATCTTTGTATGAACCGAATGTATTGAGGGTTCGTTGAGGTATCGCTGTGTATTCGATTGATCGAAAAAGATCCATAGCTTGTCAATTGATTGGTTATTGAGGGATTTGTATAATGGAAATGAGAATTGATTGGATTTTGATCCGAAATTGATGAAATTTCCTAGGGCGGCACGTGAACTTTGGTTGGCCGTGCACTTGTGGGGTTGAGAAGGATCTTTTGGTTAGGATTTTTGCTAGTCAATCAAAGTAAGTGTTTCCTAAACCTTTACTTGAATCCTAGGACGCTACTGGATAGATGAATTGTGTAGTGTGGTTGTGTGACAAAAGCATGTTGATTGATAATGTGAGATATCAACTGGCAAGAATGCCCCTGAGATATCAATTGGCTATAATGCCCTTGAAATATCGATTGGCTAGAATGCCCTTGAAATATCGATTGGCTAGAATGCCCTTGTGAATTATATCGCGGTTGGGAGCCGTGGCGATGAATGAATAGAATGGATATTTTGGTGACTTGTATTGTTGTGAGTTAATTGATGCTAATGTGTGAAACTTGGGTTTCACAATTGTGATGTGCTTGATGGTGATTTCCTTTATATCAATTACTATAAGAAAGTGATATTGAGATGCTATATGCCAATGCTTGATGAATTTCCTGCATTCATGCATTATTGTGTGATCTAGTAGGACTAGTGGTTTGGTTTAGGTTGGGTTTCACTTGCTGGGATGTAAATCTCACCCCGTAGTGGGACATATTTTTCCAGACTTCAAACCGTAAGCATGTTACCAACTAGGCATGGCGATCCGAAAGAGATATCCGCCACTTTTGACGAATTTCACAAAAGGAAGGGAATTACATACGTTAGGAAGTGTACGACGGTCTGGGTAGACGAAGGAAAGACGGACCTGCAACCTCATCATTTCAAAGCATGGTTTCATCTTCTGGGAGATAATAGCCTGATGGGTCCTCTACTACCTGAAGATGTTCCTGAGGAGATAGTACCAGTTTGGTGTCACCCTTCCCGTTTAGAAATTGAAGTGGAAAATGTAGCTTCTGTGAGGGGATCGAGGAACATTCTCGAGGAGTCAAAGTCACCCTCTACTGATGAGTACAAGACCTACATTTAGATCTCTGCTGATGAGATCGAAGACATCGAGGAGGAAACTAAAGGGGATTCTGAGGAAATTTTTGAGGAGGTGCCATCAGAAACCTTTTCTAGCTATAACCCGGAAGAAGACGAAGCTGATGCGAGCGATGGATCAAGTGGTTCCTCAGAGTAGCGAGGAAACTGTGGTTTAGGTTTAAGGGTAGGAAAATTATGGTGTGAGGTTTAGACAGGAGCCGTTGATTAGCCTGTTTAATGTTAGTCTGAGTTTCTTATCCAGTTTAGTATGCGGTTTTTTATTATGACTTTCCCTACCGTCGTTTGTACCAACTTCCGAAGTATGTATGTATATATGTGTGTGCTTTCTTGTTGTCCCAAATTCCTCATGTATTTATTGTCAGGGTTGTTTCCTTTGGCATGTGCGTTTCACTTCATTTTAGGCCACATGTACTTCCTGGAATTTATATTTTGGCCAGATGCGGTTGTGATGAGCTCGCTAAGGTAAACGCAGCGTAACAATGTGTTTTGTTCTGTCATGAAACACAAGATTAGAAGCTATGTGTATTGCTGCCTTGTTATCACACCATAGAACCATAGGAGCCGAAGCTTTAAAGCTTAATTCAGTCATAAGCTACTGAGTCCACATTAATTCACATGTCACTTGTGCCAAAGCTCTATATTCTGACTCAGCGCTGGAACAAACAACAACACTCAGTTTCTTGCTCTTCCACGATACTAGATTTCCCTCAACCAAGGTACAATAGCCACTAGTTGATCTTCTATCATCTGGAGACCCTGCCCAATCAGCATCAGAGAATCCTTCAACTCTACTATGACCGTGATTTTGATAAACAATTCATTTCCTTGGAGCCTTCTTCAAGTATCTCAAAATTTGAATGACTACATCCCAGTGAGATGTACGAGCGGAGGACATAAACTGACTTACCACACTAACTGGAAAGGCAATGTCTGGTCGAGTAACTGTCAGATAATTCAATTTACCTACTAGTCTTCATACCTCTCAGGATTATCCAAAATTTCTCCTACATCAGCTACCAATTTAACTCCATGTTCCATAGGTGAATCAAGAGGCTTTGACTGGAAAAGTACACTACAAGTACCATAACTTTTGTACGGCGTTTACTTAAGTGCCACAACTTTCAAAATGTTCACTTGAGTGCCAAAAATTTTAAAAAGTGTTCACTTGAGTGCCAAAAGTAATGTGGCCACCGAAAATGGTGATATGGCGCCGACAAATAAATTTTTATTATTTTTTTAAGTGCCACATGGATTTTCTTTGCATTTTTTTAATACAAAAGTAAAAAAAAAATAGAGAGAAACCCAAAGGTATCTTGGTGGTGGCCGGCGAGCGTCGCCGTCGGCCACCACAGGCCGGCAGAGGGCCGTCGCCGCCAAGGGCGCGAAGCCCTCGCCAGAGCTGGTCGAGGGCCTCACGCCCCCGCGAGCCTCGGCCTCGCGACGGTAGGCGGGGCTATACCTTTACGACGACCTTGCGATGGCCCTCGTAACCCCACCTGCCGTCGCGAGGCCGGCAGGGGCGCGAGTCCCTCAACCAGATTTGGCGAGCGCTTCGCACCCTCGGTTGCGCCACCAAAGTTAGCGACAACCGTCGCCGAGGACCGTCGCAGCCTCGCTAGTTGACGGCCAGCCAACCATGGCCCCTAGGTCGACTGTGGCCGGCCACCACCGGGAAACCTTTGGGTTCTTTTTTTTTTTAATGATTTTGAATAAAAAATAAAAAATATAAAAAAAACTATTAAAAAATGAAGTGGAATTTCCTCATGGCACTAAAAAATTCAATAAATAATGGTGCAAATTCCACGTCATGATTTTCGATGAAAATAGCACTTAAGTGAATACTTTTGGCCAGAATTGACACTCATCTGAACGATTTTGCTCCGATGTGGCACTTAGGTGAACGTTTTGAAAGTTATGGCACTTAAGTGAACGCCGTACGAAAGTTATGGCACTTGTAGTGTACTTATCCCGGCTTTGACCTCAACATACCTGTCTCAGTAAGCAAATTTAGAACATACTTCTGTTGTGACAAGACAATACCTTTCTTTGACTGTGCCACCTCAATTCCTAGGAAATACTTCAACTTTCCTAAGTCATTGGTCTGAAACTGTTGCTTGATGTAGATTTTTAATTCAGCTACACCAGTCGAGTCATCTCCTATAATGATAATATTATCAACAGATACAATCAAAAAAATCTTGCCTCTTCCAGACTGTTTATATAAGAAAGAATGATCACTTTCGCATCTAGACAATCCAAATGAAAGTAAAACTTCGGAGAATCTCTCGAACCATGCTCGTGGAGACTGCTTCAAGCCATATAGTGACTTCTTTAACTTACAAACCAATCCACCAGACTCCCCCTGAGCAATAAATCCGAGAGGTTGGTCTATATACACCTCCTCATCAAGAGTACCATGCAAGAAAACATTCTTTATGTCAAGCTGAAACAAAGACCAGTTATATGTGACATCAAGAGAGACCAAAATACGAACAAATGTAAGTTTAGCAACATGGGAAAAAGTATCCAGATAATCAACCACATACACCTGAGCATATCTTTTCGCAACAAGTCTTGCTTTCAGGCGTGCAAGAAAACCATCGGGATTAACCTTCATAGTATACACCGAACAATAGCCAATAGCGGTTTTGCCTGATGGAAGAGGCACCAAGTCCCAAGTTTCATTAACCTCTAATGCCTCCAATTCTTCTTCCATAGCTGACCTCCAGCTAGGGCTTCGTAATGCCTCGGCTACAAACTTGAGGATAGAATATTGATCAACAGTGGATAAAAAAGATCGAAAAAGGAAGTGACATAAATGTATGAGACAGAGTTTGCAATTGAGTGTTGAGTGCAGGCACGTGAACCTTTACGGTGAACAATAGGAAGATCAAGATCAGATATTACCTGAGGATCAACTAAAGATAGATTTGGAGATAAAGATGACGTAGTAGTGACAGGAGCATTTGGCGGATCAGCGGCTGCTTGAGGACGACAAGTATAAACCTTGAGAGGAGGAGATTATTGTGCAGACACTGGTGAAACAGTTGGAGCAGGTGACTGAATAATAGTCACATATAAATCTTCTTCCATCTCAGAAAAAGTGATTGGAACTTCATGATAAGAAGTAGACTCAAAGAATGAAACATTAGCAGTTATAAAATATTTCCTCAAGGTTGGAGAATATCAACAATAGCCTTTTTTAGTACGAGAATAGCCCAAAAACATACATTTAATGGACCATGGATCAAGTTTTGATACTCCAGGTCGATGATCACGAACAAAGCAGACACAACCAAAGGTACGAGGTGGTAAGGCAAACAAAGGATGAATGGGAACAAAGTGGAGAAAGGAATACTGCCTCGTAAAACATAAGAAGGCATACGATTAATAAGATAACATGTAGTAAGAACAACATCAGCCCAAAAGGTTTTAGAAACATTCATCTCAAATAACATGGACCTGGTGACTTCCAATAAATGTCTATTCTTTCTTTTAGCTACACCATTTTGTTGAGGTGTATAAGAACAAGAAGATTCATGAATCATACCATGTTGAGTCATAAAATCAGAAAAGGGTGCAGAAAAGTACTGTGTAGCATTATCGGAACGCAAAACTTTGACATGCACACCAAACTGAGTATGAATTTCAGAAATGAAGAGAAAACAATTCCGAACGACTTTTCATTAAATATAACCAAGTAACTCTGGAATAATCATCAACAAAAGTAACAAAGTATCTAAAACCCAAATTAGAAACCAAATGACAAGGACCCCAAATATCAGAATGAACTAATGAGAAAGGTGACTCTGCTCTTTTATTGACTCGAGATGGGTAACTGACACGAGGTATTTTGCCAAGTTGGCATGATTCACATTCTAAAGTAGAAAGAGATTGAAAACTAGAATCCAATTTCCGAAGACTCTGTAGCGACGGATATCCAAGACGACAATGAATCTGATGTAAAGTAGTAATACTGGGGTAAGCAATAGAAGGAGCATCTTCAAGCACATACAGCCCCCCCGTCTCTCGTCCTCTACCAATCATTTTCTTCGTAGCCAGATCATGAAAAATACAAGAATCGAGGTAAAAAGTCACCGAACACTAAAAGTGTTTGGTCAATTTACTAAAAGATATGAGATTGAAAGGAAATTTTGGAATATAAAGTACTGAGGATAATGATAAAGAAGGGGTTGGATGAACTGTACCAACTCCCTGAACTTGAGAAGATGAACCATCAGCTAAAGTAACAGTGGACAATGAGGAAGTAAGAGAGGAAAATATACTTGAAAGGCATGACATATGATCAGATGCCCCTGAATCAATGACCCAAAGGTGATAATTAGCTGAAATGCATGCAGTAGCATTACCTGTCTGGACTAGAGTAGCAGTGGAAGAAGAAGTAGATTGTGAAATCTGAGACTGGTTGTAACGTGCATATTCCTCATCAAACATAACCACTACATTGCCTGGGGAAGATTGTAGTAGGGACAAAGAGTTAGTGCCAGATGCAGCATTGGCAAACTGTTGTTGTTGTCCTGGTCTATCATGTAGCTTGTATCAAAATTTCTATAATATGACCAGCTCTTCCATAATAATGACATGTCAGTATAGCCCCAGAGCTCTCAGTAGAGGTTTGAGACTGTTCATAAAGCTGTCTTTGTCCTTGGCTTCTTCCTGTTCCCGTGCTTCGGCCACCACGACCACTATATTCTCCACGATTTCATTCAACACCCCTACCTCCACCAGCTCTAGATTGAGAGGCAAGAGCTGAACCGTCAACAACAGATGTGATGCTCTGAGAATAACCACGAGATGCTCGAAGAACTCGGGCATATGTATCCCGAAGTGATCCAATAGTCTCTCCTCCAAGAATTTGAGACTTGACAACATCATATGCTGAACTAAGACCTCATAGAAAATTCATCACAGCTAATTGCTCTCTTTGAAGTCGCATTTGTTCAGCATTAGAAGAAATAGGAAGAAGAGCATTCAAAATTTCATACATACGATTAAAATTAGCAAAATATTAATCAATGGAACGCCCTTTGCTCTCACAGCGGTGGAACTCCTGGGATAGCTCATACATTCTAGAAATATTATTTTGGTCAGAATACAATACATCAAAATAATCCCACAATTCTTTGACAGTATCAATATGAGTTACCAAATCTACGATATTACTTTCCATTGAGCTCAAAAACTGACCCATAAGACGTGCATCAATAACATCCCTGTTGACACCTAAATTTTGATTTCTTATTTAAATCATTTATTGCATAAAAAATTAGGGACTAAACTTAGTCCCTAGCAAAAAAATTTAAAAATAAATCAAATTAGTTTTCATATAATTCTCATTTAGATTAATTTAATTTCAGTTGCATTGCATTACATTTTGCATTCGAGTCAGTCCAACGGCAGACTAGATAAGTGGTCAACCGAATGAAGCCCAAGAGCATGCAATTTTTCTATCACTTGTGAGAAGAAATTGATTGGTTATCCCAAGATTTCTGATTGGTTTTAGTCTCCACAATTTTAGAAAACAAATCCTTTTCAAATAAGAAGTCGTGGGCTATTAGAAGCAGCTAGGACCTAATCTTTTGGTGAGACAGGGGACTAAAGAATACAGCAAAGAAAAGCAATCAAGGAAGGTTTGAGAGGGATTGAAGCTGATCTTAGGACGTCAAAGGCATGAGCGAAGATTGGAAAGTCCACAATGTCAGCCGACAATTAACCACAAACAGATGAGCGAAGAAGAGAAAAAAATCAATCAACCGTTCAAGAGACAGGAATCTCTTCAGGAAAATGAAAGAATTATGCAATGTAATTAATTCTTTCCATGAATGGGTCTCCTGCTTTGTGCATAAGAGGAATCGTTTATTCATGTGGAAGCGGAGCTAAGAGAGAAAAACTGGAAAGCGTGAAATTCAGAGTTGTCAAGAAAGTTCTCTTTCCAAAGCTGCTCCGGGCCGAGCGACCTCTTCTCGTCGCCGTCCATCACGGAGACATCTAAGGGGGCTTCATGATTCATGGATCTGGAGGTATAGAAGATTGGAGAAGAAAACATGAGTATGGAGATAGAGAGGAACAGAAGAGGAAAGAGACAATTGAAGATCTCGTGAAGTTAGGCAATTATATGAAGAGAAAAGAAAAGAAGCGCGTCTATCATGGATCAAAAGGGGGCACCTTGGCCTCTTTCCTATTAATATACTTTTGTGATTGATAAATCTCCACTAAGAGCCACGATTTTTCATCTGGCGCATCCTCACATATTCATCCAAAATATACAGGATCACAGGAGACAAAGTTCGTTCATGTTTTTCTTTTGCAGGAGAAGATAACTCCGCGATTCATTATTCCGGGAAGCCAAAGGTGGAAAGAACGTCCAGACGAAGGAGAAAAGATAGCCATAATAAAGAGCGAAAGAGAAGCTAAACTTATCTGGGCGGTGGTCAAAGGAGCACTACTGGAGCCATCCAGAGTAGAACAAGGAAGGAAAAGTCTTCATTTGGTCCTCATGCACAACTGACAAAAAAGGATATGTCCCAAGGCATCTCATGCAGAAAGGAGATTCATTTAATTTTCCTTTTAAACTCCTTGACATGCAGCTCGTCCATACATGGGGATATTGAATGGCAATTTCAATATTAACAATCTCCATGGTGCTTCTTGATTAATGCTTCGCAGGTTTCTTGATCTCCTCGTGGCGTTGTTGTCTCTAGTGACTTCCAATTAGGGAAACAATCCTCACTCTCAAAAAATTCTCCATCGCCATTGCGCTTGCATGGTTTCCAGCGAATTCAGCGAGATCATGTTACTAGTGCGGTTCGTGGCCGTTCTCCGCATCATCATTGAATCGCCCAAATCCAAACGAGTGTCCGGCAACTTTTCGTGCCATTGTTCAGCATCGTTCGAGGTTGCTTCAGCCCAATGTTTGATCAATATTTGGAGACTAACTTGTGTGTTGTTCGGTGCTAGAATCTCATGCGTTTTGGAGCTTGAATCAAGCTCAAAGGAGTGCAATTTTGGGCGAATTTATAGCTTGCGCCCGTGCTGGAATTTAGCTGGGAAAATGTAAGATTTCTTAACTTTTGTTTGCAAATCGATGCTTAATTGATTGGAAATTGGCATTGATGTTCTTGCACCTTCTTGAACACACTAGATTTGCAATAAAAGATAAGAAAAGTTCAAGTCTTTTTCTATCAAATTATGACTGAACCGAAAATTGCCATTTGTGGGATGAAAATCTGACTTTATACTGAATATTTGCATCACCTAAGGTTGCGATAATCTCTATGGTAATCCGTGAGACGATGGGTTATTAGATAATCGTAATATTTGATTTTGAAATTTTCATGCATTAAAAAATAAAAAGTATATAAAAAAATCATGCATGCATAGCCTACGTTTCAAATTGCGACCTTGCCATGTCATCACCTTTGGCCATTTTATAGCACGTCATTTATGCATGTCATAGGTTCATTCGTTAGAAAATTCATGTAATAATGTAGCTGCATCATTTTTACCAGCCACTGAAATGAGATGACGTAATTAGTACATATCATTTAGTCATGTTGTTCATTAAATTTGTGCGCTCATAAGCTAGTACACTTTCCGCGTCATTTTCATATCATATTCTTTCATATTAGAACAAACTGCTTGTCATTACATTTAGTTTAGTTTATGTTAGCATTACATATAGCTAGTCTGCATTAGACAAGTAAAATAAACAGTTCGCATTTCATTCATCCATTCAATTTGTTTAAAATTTTGATTACTTGGTGTCTATTTCATGATTACGTATCTGCATGGACATTTTCACATGTTGGAAATAAATTTTAAAATGAATCCAAACTGTCTGCCAAATATTTTTTTTAAAAAAGATATCGAAAGGGCGTTAGGATAATCTAGCGTAACCAAGTCTCCAAATTTGAAATATCTGGTTTGTAGGAGTAAATCATTTCTCCCAACGCTTTACTTAGGTGTTTAGTCGACCTGCCATAAATATATTAGTGGTGACTCCAGATATTTTATTTTAAATACTCGAAACCATAAGTCGCGAATTGGTATGGACTTAGGAGGGTCCAAGCTAGGTCTATTAGCTTAGCAATCCATTAACCCAAAAAACAAATAAATTTTTTAGGTCGCGACAATCCCAATTCGCATCATCAGCAGGTTTAGTTCCAGTCAAATGAATATGCTGATTTCTACTCGACAAAACAAACTTAACAATCTCATTCCATTGTTGAAAGTTGGACGTACCCTCAAGTTTCTTATCAGTAATTCAAGAAGATGAAGATGAAATTACCTCAGTCGTCACATTGTTACACTTCTCACTCTTCTTGGGATCAACCATTATAACTGATAATCACTTTAAATCAACTCAATAATTTAATGCTCCACTCACGAAATCAGCAAGGCTCCACCAAACTTCACTTACTCAGCTGTGTATTACTCCATAAAATGCTACAAGCACGAAATGCCCCCAAATATCACACTCAGAACATCAAATTCAGCCAAAACGAACACCATAAGATTCGATTCCCCTTCTAATACCACACTCCGACATCAGCATTCACCATCAACTCAGCAACACCAAATTCACTCATCAAATAAAATCCTTAACTCAATACAAAAAATCAAGAGATCCAGTTATCACTTGCACATGAGAGAGCACAAAAAAAAGGAGGGGGGTCGCACTTAACTGAACTACCCATTCACATAGAAAACTCTACCTCATATCTGGCGACCGCCCGTTCACTCCAACAAGAAGATCTCACCTCAATCAGTGATTCCGCGCCTTCAACTACGACCACCAAGGAGGGGTCACGTCGGAGCTCTGACCACTAGGGGTGGGTTGCACGGGAGCTGCGACCACCAGGGGTTGGTCGCGCACGGGATCTTCGACCGCTAGGGATGGGTCATGCGTGATTTGTGACGACGACGATGACAGATGGAGATGAAGGATTAACGGAAGGCGGAAGAGGACGACGACGCAGGTCCAAGCTCTGATACCATGTGAAAGAAGATAACGTACCGATTCTTATTGATAAACTCAATACACACACACACACACACACACACACACACACACACACATACACACACAAAATAAACCCTACATAACCAAAAGACTATTATACCCTTTTTATATCTCTAACAGCCACAAACCCAAATACTCGCAAAAACGAAACATTTGGCTTGTTTCCGCTCCAAGCCTTTTATAGGGTTCTTCTAAAAACACTCATTGTTGGACACCTGTTTAGTACAGATACAGCACAAGCAACATCTTTTGTCCAAAATTTCTTGGGTAAATTCTTAGCTTTTATCATACTTCTTGTCATTTCAAAATTGTCATATTCTTTCTTTCTACTATACCATTTTGATGAGAAGCATAGCTGACAGTCAACTAACGTTTCACTTTATGAATTTTACAATATTTGTAAAATTCATTTAAGGTAAATTCCCCCTGTCTATCCGATCCTAACATCTTCAAATTAAAGCTGCTCTATTTTTCAACATAGACTTTAAATTCTTTGAACTTGCCAAAAACTTCAGATTTTTCTCTCAAGAAATATACTCAAATTTTTCTGGTAAAATCATCGACAAAAATTAGCATGTACCTTTTTTGTTCGAACAATTCCACCTCAATGGGGCCACATATGTTAGTATGTACAACTCCAATGGTTGGTTTGCTCTTCTGCTTTCCCGACTGGAAAAGAATCTTGATATTGTTTTCCTACGAGACATCCTTCGTAGGGATAACCTAGATCATCAGTCAATGGCATGCTAGTCACCATCCTTTTCTGGACCAATAGTTTCATTCCACGAAAATTTAGATGACCGAATCGAAAATGCCACAACCAGCTGCTGTCTTTTGTCATCACTTGAAAACTCAAGAGATTCTTCATCTGAAGAGTTACGGGAAACATCCGATTCTTTGTTATCTGTACCGCTGTGATCAACTTATTGTTGACACATTTGATGGTGCAAACTTCATTTTCAATGAGAACTTTGGGGCCTTTTTCAAAAAGTTTCCCAACACTTAGCATATTCCAAAAAAGTCCCAACACAAAGTAAACATGTGCAATAGCAATATTAGCACCCTCTTTGGATTTGATATTAATATTACATTTGTCCATCAAGGAATTTTTATTTATTTATTCTTGAAATTGACTTCATCACGACACGTCTCATCCAACTATGAGAATAACTCCTTTCTGCCGGTCATATAGTTGTTACACCCAATATCTAGGTGCCATGTGTTGGTATCAACGGTACTCAAGTCATCTTTCGCACATGCTAGTATCATGTACTCTTCAGTATTTGTGGCATGTGCGTGCTCTGCCTGCTCATACGTCGCCTTTGCATGGCAATCGGATCTGTAGTGACCGAATTTGTTGCACTTAAACCCTTGACTTTTGATTTGTCTGGTGTTTTAAATTTTTTGGTGAAATTTGTATTTTCACCGCTTCCTTGGCCTCCTTCGCGACCTCAACTGCCCTGATAGCCTCCTCGGCTTGGTTGAGCAAACCCGACTTTGCAATACTTGCTCGGGGACTGAACCAATAGACTTCTGATTCATTCTTTGGTCATGCGAGCACAATGAACCCATCAACCATTTTAACGTTAGGGTTGACACATCTTGCCCTTCCTTGATCGCTGCAATGACATAGTCAAATATTTCTGTCAAAGACCTCAAGATTTTTTCTACAACAAGAACATCTTGTAGTTCTTCACCATTGTTAACAATGGCTTACAGAAGATCAAAATATTCTGATATTGATTCCGAGTCATTCATGTGTAGTGACTTGAAATCATCTCGAATGGTCTGAAGTCGCACCCGTCAAATGCGATCATCGCCTTTGTAGGATTTCTGCAAGATATCCCAGGCAATTTTTGCGGTCTTCGCACTTGACTTTTTCTCAAATATTGTTTCCTCCACTGCTTGAAAGATCAGATACAATGCCTTCTGATCTTTTTTCCAAGACTCCACTAAGGATTCTTTCTCCTCCTTTCTTAAAGTCTCGAATGTTTTGGCATCGGCCACTTCATTGTAGCCATTTTCAATCAGATTCCACAAATCTTACGATTTGAGCAGAAGCTTCATTTGGACGAACCAGTTGTTGAAATTCTTTCCGTTTAGCTTTGGAAGCTGCATTCGAATGAAACTAGTGGATGTCATTTCTAGTTTTGATACCAATTGTTGGAACTAAAACAGTATGGGTGACCTTTTGGATATATGTAACGTGGCTAGAAATGAATGGAGAAAATATTTTATTGAAGAACATTGATGGATACAACTCAAAGCTTGAGTTCTACTTTAATTGCTTCATATAATACATAGACGATCCTCTCTCGTTCTTATAGCAAAACATGCACAAAACTTTCACTATTCTAAAAAGAATACAACGGTCGAAAACACTAAGAAAACATCTTCACATGAAACATCATCTGCATCTTCATTCTTCATCAACGTTTTGTACAAAAGAAGAAAAACAAAACAAAAACAACTCACTCACAAACCACTCACAAAACATCATCCGGCAACCTTATCTTGAACAAAGCACAAAAGAAGCACTATGATAGTGCTTTGATACACAAAGACAAATTAATTTCATTACTATTTTAACAGTATTCACCCTTATTTTTAATCATTGATGACTCATTTTACTCTCGAACTCTTTCCGACCACGGCCGTATGCTTATTTTGCATTTCCGACGTATGAAAACCTCGAGTCGGCCCTAAACCTTTCTAAAACTATCATAAACTCGTTGGCTCATTTTCTACGTCATTCGAAGCAATCAAATCACAATGTAAGTACCCTTTGACCCCATGAATGCTAGTCATAGCTTTGGTTTGGAATGATATTGTATAAAACGTGCACCCGTTCGTCGTCGTGGCCGAATCTGTTTGTGCCCATTTCATATAGTTTTCACCATAGGATCAAGCTGACTTTTGGATATGTGATTGCTAACGTCGAGACGATTCCAACGATACCTAAATCGCCCAAATCAGACAAGATCTCATCATCTACCAGTGTAAAATAACTCTTGACCTCACCCGGATTTTTTTTAATAAAAACAAATTCCAAATTTTGTTTTTGAAAATCCAAAAAATAAAAAACGATAGAAAATCCAAAAAAGGAAGAAAATTGTAGAAAAATTCCTGAAAATTCTAGAAATTCTCAAAAATTAAGGAACTGCTATAGTCAATTTGTCAATCATATTCTTGATGTTTTGTTCCCTTGATTCCTTCAAAAAGTTACGATTTCACCCCTTATGAATAAATCATTCTTCAAAAAGTTTACATAAAATGCAAAAAATTAGGAGATGAGTATTGACACCTAAATTTTAATTTTTATAAATTCATATATTTCATAAAATGGGAGTTAATCACAATTCTCACAAAAAATAATTCCTCATACATCTCATATTTATTTTTCTGTCATTGTTGATAGCTAAATTTTATTTCTTCCTTTAAGACATTTGTCATTGCATAAAAAAGAGAATTAGTTCTCACCAAAAATAATTAATCTTCATGCATAACATATTATCATACATTGCATTGGCATCGACGAGGCGAAATCAAGCTTAAATTAAAAAAGGACGGTCCGGAAGTAATCATTATTTGAGGTATGATGATGTCCCCCCTCTTATAACCCTTAACTCTCGGTACTCATTTGACATTTTGACTCCTTGGTGGCATCCAATGAAGAAAGGTAACGAAAGAAGAATTCGAAGAAAGAAAATGAGCTGGTGATGTCTCTTAATCAACATCATGAGTGAAGAGAATGGGTCTTAATAAAAAATGATGATGAGGGAACATTCATGATAATTTCCTCTTCCACCATCACATTCCTCGATCAACACCATTCCTTTATCATCATGATCCACCTTTTTCTATGAGGGCCAGCCGAACTTCTCAAGAGGAGGATGCTCTGGAGGATAAAAAAGGATGATACACGGCCAAAAAAGGGGGGGAAGGGAGGAAAAAGAGAGAAGAAGCTCCCCTCGGTTTTCAATGACTGTCCGCCGGTTCGTCGGGCATTTCCAGCTGATTGGACAGTTGGATCGAGATGAAATTTTGTGTCTGAGGTCTCCTTGATCCCTTCTTCATCTGCACCGTTCGGATTTGTGAAATGAGCTCTCTTGGGGGTTGTGCAACAGTTCAATCAGAAGCTGCACGCTCGGCTCTTCATCATCCGATCGCAAAAGCTAAGTTAGATTCCCTTTTCTATGTTTGATTTTGGGTTCTAAATGCCATGCCGACTCTTTCTCTCGTTCTTTTAGATCATCATTGAAGAGAGCATCCATACAAGTGTACGAGTAGAGACCGAATCCTGCTTCGTCTCAACAAGCCCAGACATGTATGTGGTCGAAGTACTTCGTTGCAAACAATCCTAGCAGCGGGCATATTTGCTTTAAGTTCAACATCCTCTTCATCCCAGTTCGGATAATTGTCTATTTTGTATTATGCTGTATTTGCAGTGTATTTACTTTATGTCATAGAATTTCATGCGCCATATAGTTAATTTGCATTGCATTGCATCCGATAAAAGCGTACATTTTCTATATACCGCCTATCAGACCCAGAAGGTCGAGCGTCCTGTTGGTGTCCAAGGTATTGTGTTCATTTACTTTCCGCAAATTATATCGTGCTACCCCAGAATCGGAAGGCCGAGCCTCTCGCTGGTGGTTTATATCACCACACCTTGTTGCACGAACACCGACGGACTTTGACATCATAAAATTCACCGGATCCTATCCCCTTTCTTTATGTTTATGTTCTTTTCATACCTATTTTTATTTTATTATAATTTGCATCGCATTGCATTTTATAAAAAAGAAAACTCTAAACATTCATAAGAAAATCCAAAAAAAAAAGTATTGCAAAAACCAGAAAAGTTGCATCTTTGAAAATTCATCAAATTTGCCAAAATCAGACATTTTCATGGAAAGGGTACCGAAAGGGCATTAATTGAAGAATTAATGTAACCAAGTCTCCGAACTCAAAATCTCTGGTTCAAACGAATAAAATAGTTCTCCCGCTATTTTATTTAGGTTTCTAATCAACCTACCAATAATGATTAGTGGCGACTCCAAAATATATCTTTGCATGAAATTGATTTTAAGTTGTGAATTGATAGGGATTGGGGGAGTCCGCGTTAGGTTAGTTAATTTAATTAACCTAATATTCCATTAGCCTAGAAAATCATTTATTTATTTTTTAGGTCGCGACAGCTTGGCGACTCCGCTGGGGACGGGCTTTAATTTTTTTTTTGAAAAAAATTCAAGACTTAACTGGTTCACTTGAATCTTTTCAAAAAATAAAAGCCTTAGAGGATTTAGGCCTGATGAAAATTCCATGGATGTCTCGCTTTTGGCAATCTTGCTTGAATCTCATTTATTAGGTGTTAAATGGTTTCGCAGATTGGGAGTTATAGGGGGAGGAGTTTATGGCTTACCCTTTGTTTTGCAGGCTTGAAGAATTTTTGCTATAATTCCTGAATTGTTGGAGCGTTGATTGATTTGAAATGTTGTGCATGCCCTTAGTGTAGTTGCAATACACCACATTCAAATCGTGACCTGATTCGGGTCACCCAATAGTTTTAGGATGGTATTTAAGTGGTTCTTTAACCTTGGCTGTCAAGCTTCACTAAAGGTTATCCTGCTTAGATCCCGAAATCTTCCAAAAAAATGGCTCAAGGGTCGTTCTCATGCATGCAAGGTGGCGATGCATAGGCGTTGTCCTTGTCGACCGAACCAAGCCGGAGTGATTGGACCCGACTAGTCATGACTATGCATGCGAGGCAGTAACTATGTCATGGTGAACGTGCGCGAGACTGCGACGTGTCGTTTTGTCCTTCATTTCATTTTGCTAAGAATTAAAATTGAATCCACGATTCATGTGCATATCTTTGTGATTGACATTTTCTATCCTCAATGGCGGTAACTTCTTGTACTTTATCTCCTTGTCATCTAATTATATTGTGGGTCGGTCCATGGCGTTTTTTAGGTGAACCCTTTGCATGGTTTGATTTTTTTAGGATGTCTTCTTGTCATTTCTAAAGTCTAATGTCCAAATGAAAAATGTTCAGAATATATTGAGCCATTATATGTAAAATTTTTAGAATGATCCATGGCGTTTTCCATTTAATGAAGAATTTTCATTTAGAACCATGTAAGCTGGAATTTCAA
The DNA here is from genome assembly GCA_021437785.1 of Rhodomyrtus psidioides. Lineage (NCBI taxonomy): Eukaryota > Viridiplantae > Streptophyta > Magnoliopsida > Myrtales > Myrtaceae > Rhodomyrtus > Rhodomyrtus psidioides. The sequence goes on along the minus strand of JAILYB010000003.1, from coordinate 9,467,762 downwards.
CAGTTTCCAGATGCTCATTTGGTTTTGCGGATTATCATTTTTAAATGACCTCCTTTGCCAAATCATGAAAATGAAAGTTGTAGGTTGAGGTCTAAACTAATAACCTGCGAAATCCCAGATTTTAATTCACAGTTTAAGGAGGTCTTTCGTTCATTTAACAAAAATCGGGCGAAACAGTTTTCTGGACAAACATTTCAAGAAGATGCATTAAGCTATACCGATCGGTTCACTTTTGAGCTTAAGTCCGAACATAAAAGTTGTTCATTGTCGTGTCTTGTTGCAGCTCGTAAAATTTGGGAATTTTTTTTTATCAACGTACGAATTATGGCGAATTTTATCGTAAGGATCGATGAAACTGAAAAATTGCCCGATTCAGTTTGTTGCTTATATTTGTTTTGTTCATTGATTCTATAAGATTGTCATGGACCGGCCTACTATTTTTGCTCGTTATACTAATCCTCGCTTGATCATTTCTTCAGGGTGATATATCATGGATTCTTCACACTCCGATATACTCAATCTGGGGCATCTCTGAGTGTGGTAAAATTGGTAAAAGAAAAATATCCATTTGTGGATAGACATGAGGAATTATAGGATATGTTGCACATGGCAGACATTTGTCGAAGACTCCTTCATCTGATCACATGTCAAAATCTTTGAAGACTAACAAAGGGAAAACTTGTCTTCCCAACAAGAAGAAAGGAAATGCGCCTTCATCAGATGTCGCCATTGGGTTCGCAAAGACAAGATGAATCAATTTTTGATGAACCCTAAACAGACAGCATGAAGAAGGAGCAACCTAATTAGGATCGACTCTCCCTAAGTCGAAAAGGGATGTATCAGCTCCAAATTAAACTAATTTGTTCCTAAGTTGATACTGTTTTCCATTCTTGCAGGTGATGATAAAATGAATGGGATCACGAAAAATTTCCCTTATCTTGGATGACGGGAGCCAGAAGATATATTCTAGGGGATAGTAAACCGTGATCGTTCCAATTAAAGTTTCTTGTGCAACATTTGACTCGTTCATTCCTTTCTCCATACATGCAGAGAAGCATACAAAGGAATTACAACCTCAAATAAGGAATGTCTCCTTGGATTGAGCATATGAGGAGCTTCAATTAGAGAACACGAGAAAAGGGGAAATGCTCGTTCCCACACACTCCATGGAGCAATTTCCAACGAAATCAAATTATTCCAATGTAGATAAAGTCTCGAAGCTGATAATTCTTAAGTCCCGCCACACCGAAAGCAAGAAGAAGAAACTTTGGTGTCAAACTTTGACATATTGTGATTACAGTCATGAAGAATCGATCTGCCTAACCACAGAACCCCAAATCGTCTACAACGCTAGAAGGTTACCTACACCGGAGGTTGTAGGCTATCACCTGGACCGAAAACTCCAAGGACGCCATCATGAGCAGCTCCAACATGATCAAAAGAAATCCCACTACATCGAAGAAAAAGTGAGGAAGACAGATTAAGTGGCAGACAAGATTGTGATGCGGATGGAATTCGAGGCATGCGCGAATCTGGAATAGAGAAATGATCTGCCTTCATCCGGAGAAAGAAAGTACTCGCCTGCACCATTGATACATCAAGGAGAGAATGAGACGTGCTGCACTTGAAGAACTAGAAACCTACGCCCTCAAAGTTTTTCTCTGAATCATCCAACAATCTCGGGAGTCCATTACAATAAGTCACTACCAGTTTTAGGAGGGGACTTATCTATCTTGTATGGTCCAAAACTTGTCGAGGTGATTCCTTCATCGATCCTCTTTCCTTAAGCCACCCTTGATCTGCGAATATGTTGAAGATCAATGGAAAAGATACATTTTCAGCCCAGATATTAACAAAAGTTTCCTACCCATGGCCATCGATGGCAATCTAGTTGCTCTCTCAATTCTTATGGTTGTGCTGAGAAAATGCCGGTACAAAGTTGCAGGCCGAACGAGAGCAACTGAAGCCTTAAAAGCGCTGAAGCGAAATAGGGGCAGCTTTGACATCGTCGTCACTACCATGATGGTGTTCGACATGCATAACTTCGATCTTTTAAAGGTCATCAACTTCGAAATGGACATACCGATCATCATCATGTCAGCAAGTGATGATCAGTCGGTTATAACAAAAGCCGTACTACATGGGGCTGAGGATTTCATAACGAAGCCAGCTCGAGTTCGTGTGCTTCAAAATATTTGGCAACATGTGGTAAGAAAACTATTACATGTGCGAGATAGCCATAATCAAGTTAACAATGCCGTTGTGGGGCATGTGAGGACAAAGGTCGATTGGTCCCCCCGATCTTCATCTTAAGTTTATTGATGCAGCCTAACAACTAGGGATCTACTCAGCACGTCCGAAACGTATAATGGAATTCATGAACGTGTCGGGGCTCGCTAGAAGTAGTATCGCGAGTCACCTCCAGAAGTACATAAAAGAATTGAGAGAGCACAACGTAGCTTTGAGTCGAGAAGGTAGACCGCATGCATAGCCGACGCAGACTCCCTGGATCGAACGTTTACCTTTCATCGGTACCCCTTCTACGGTCTATCAAGTCATCATGCCGCATATTCAAGAACCAAAATTTTCAACTACGCAGTTCGAACATGTGACTCTCGACGAACATACGGGGAGTAGCTCTCAGCATACTCTTTTCTCCAGTTTTCAAATGGAGGATGCTGGCTGTAGTATGCTAGCCTATCATCCCCATTTATACCCAATTAATGACGGAAGCTCCAGCTCCAAGAATCAGATTATCCTTGGCGAAAATAGAAGGAGAAGTCCATCGCCAGGAGTCAGTGCTGCCCAATTCGAGCATCGATTACTCGAAGAATCAAGAGATTATCTGGATGATGAGCTCATTGTCATGATTAATCAGTTTAAAGCTGACAGACCCCCATCGATCTAATCCAAGATGACGATTTGGAACAGGTGAAAAACAGAGAAGTCTTTTTGTGGATAAACGCGGGGAAAAGCTCATGTATCCGATCATAAGCAAGATTAAAAAATTAAGACATACACGTTTGAGTCATCAATGTCAAAGTTCAGCTCGCCTAGATTGAGAGTGGCCAAGTGTTTGAGAAAGTCAGCCATACAGAAGTCGAGACACACACACACATGGGAGCTTTCATTCATTTTGCTCAATCGGGGGACTTTGAAAGCAGTTCATACAGATCATCGGGGTGGAAATGTAAAACCAAAATGAGCCCTAATTAGCGTCACGAAGGAACCCACATGACCCTCCACATTGTTGATGCTCTGCCTACACTCACCACTCCGAGTATCAAGGTCCGCAAGCTTAAGAAGAAGGTGTTTACGCTCATCCTTAAGATCTGCAACCTTGGCCCCGTCATCCTCACCGGCAAGTTCCAGGTCCCGAACCAGCGCTCTCTCGCGGGCTATATCCACAGTCAGATCGTCAAGACTTTCCTCCAACCATGCGCACTGGAGCCTCAGCATGAGATTGTGCTAGTCTTGCTCGAAGACGGTTTGACAGAGAGTTAGACGCTCCACCAAGTTGTCCCTCTCACGAACCAGCAATGAGGCCTAGGCGTTGGCGTATTCAACAGCCCTATTATGGTTATCAGCCACAAAGGTGGCCAACACCAGGGAATCAGCCCTGTCTTGATAGTGAGCTCGTATGATGCTAGCCAAAGTGACATCCCGGCTGGCGACATGGTAAGCCTCCAGGAAATTGGTGAAAAGAGTCGGGAAGATCACAAAATCCATTCGCAGTTTTGTACCCTCGATACGGGCAGTGTCTAAGGCCGGAATCAGGGTACGGATTTCAGCTTCAGCTTCAGGGTGATTATTTATATAACCATAACCTCTACCCAGGAGATGATAAAATCTCTCCCACTGGGTCGAAGCTTCGGCTGAGGCAGCAGGTACAGGGGAGGAAGCCATGTGCGATTGAACGGCAGAGAAGAGAATGAATGTTGGGGGAGTGTTTGAGAGGTTGAATCTGATTAGACCGAAATGTTAATCTTCTCGATATCAACCTCTCACCCTATAGCGCTCGAACGAGGAAGGGAAAGTTATAATAATTATTTATGCGCAGCTGGGCTAATCAAGTTTCATTAATGCATCCTTGGTGAGTCACAGATCCACCTTTGTCCTGTGATCTCAGGCTTAGTAAAAAGTAATGGTGCTTAAAGGTCGGTAGACCTATTACTTTGGAGACTGAGCTAGGGGAACATGTGTAATGCTCGATAAAGCAAAAATCGACGCGGGAGATCTTCAGGCTCCATTCAAGTAGAAAAGAGTAAGAAAGGCATGAGGGATCACGAAGTCTCGAAAGGAACGCTCGCCAGACAATCATTAACTGGCATTAAAAGGGTGGTTCTTGGGACACGTCTAATCTCTAAAAATTGCAGAGAGGGCGAGCATCTGAGAAAGAGTGGAGAAAACCGAGCGAACGAAAATCAGGAAGTGATATTTCGATCCAAAATGTTCAAGGGATACCATCATTTGTTGGAAACATCCGACCTAAATGTCCCCAAACTTGAACTGCTTGAGGAATTTGAAGACCTTGGAACCGAATTCGGCACAAAGGCTATGGAAATCGACAATTCCAACTAGGAAGCCCAAGCTCTCGATGACAAGAATGCCAGCGGCAATGGTCAGCGCCAGAAAAGGAAGCATCCCTAACGCCGCACTGCACGCCAAATCCGAGGGCTTAACGCTCTTTTCAAGGAATGCCCACTTCCAAACGAGCAGCAGAGAGCTGAACTGGGCCGGAAGCTGGGGTTGGAACCTTTGAAGGTTAAATTTTGGTTTCGCAACAAACAAGTCCGGTTGTTAGAACAATTCAGACATCGCGAGGTGGAGATTCTAAAGGAGAAAGTTGAACGGCTTCGAGTAGAAAATGCGAGATATAAAGAAACTCTAAGCACTGCCGCTTGCCTTAACTGCAGCAACACTATCCCAATCGGCGAAACTTTCCCTCAGGAGTCATGTCTGGAGATTTATAATGCTCACCTGTCACATTTCCCTCAGCAATATCTTCTGGCACAGTCGAGTACCGTCAAAGATTTACTAGAGCAAATCGACACTACAAAGTCAATATCGACGCCAATTGGGGGATGGAGCGTGCATCGTGACTAGTGGGGTCTCCCCAACAATGAACTCGCCATCACAATTAGTCAACCCGAAGCCGACCAACTCTCTCCAAAACAACTCTCAACACAGCCAAATCTCGAAGATAATGACCTCCAGGTTGCTAACACTGCTTGGGGTAAGTAGAAAAGGAAGTTTTATTGGACCGATGAACTTCATCAGAGATTTATCAATACAGTTCGGTAGCTAGGAGTCAACTCAGCCCGCCCACAACAAGTACTCGAGATCATAAACGTATAAGGGCTTACTAAGAGTAGTGTCAGGAGTCACCTCAAACACTATAGGAGATTGCTGAGGGAAGGCTTGGCAACTTTAAATCCAGATAGAGCCAGTTCGAGCTTAAATGTTAGTCTTGACTGCAACCACAATCCTCATGAAGCAGGAAGTGCCCAACCACATTGCAACACCGACTGGACTGGCAACTGCATTGGTGACTATTCAAGCCTTAATCAGAATACTCCCCCGAGTTATCTCAGTACTCCTCAGGAATATATGCCACAATTCCAGCAAATAGAGCCTCGCCAATTTGAATACCAACCTGGCGTTGATGCTGCTCCTACGGCGGACCTAGCATTGGCATAAGATGCACATATAACTGCGCAGAGCAACAACGGAAGTTCCAGCTCGTGGAATCAAGTTGCTCACGACGAATGCAATTAGAGAAATCCGCCTCCAGCAATCGTTGATGCCTGGCTTGAGCATCAATGGCTCGAAAACTCGAGCAATTTCCTTGGCGAGGAGTTCAATTTTTGGCTTGATCAGTTTGGAGCCAGGGGACCATCGCAGTGGTGACGCAAGGCCAGTGATCAGGCGTCTGATTCAAGGCACAATTACCCAATCAAAAAATGCTCAAGGAAAAGGGGTTGAATACTCTGAATAAATGTATTGTTGGTCGCATTGTAAAGTTCCCACGAGAATTTTTTCGTTAACACTTAGAACTAATCCCGCGTGTGGATCATCGTTACCTATGAACATCTTTAAACTCAGGCGCATACATCCCTTGTTGAATTAGGAGCAAACCGTCCCTGCTCCCGAAAAGCATGTTGAGATCGAAGCCATCGGATTCGTCGTTTAAACCGTGGGGATGATGAACATAGACAAAACACCCAAGAAGCCAATGCGTTCAAATGACGAAACAGACGTCGCCTGACTGGGCGAATGAACCATGGATGTTGCAAGCACTCTAAGCATGGATAGGGGGATTTGATAGATATTGATCATATCAATAACATCATAAGGGAATGCAAACCAAGAGTAAAGTCGTATCGTCCCAACTTGTCTTAAAGTTAGGAACGTAAACTGACATTCAATATTTGTCCTTGACAGGGGCTCACCATCAGGGCAGACATGTGGAATGCGGATTTTCACCGAGATGTATCGTTCCAAATCATCTTAAATTTGGGAACATAAACTGACGCTTGGTGTTTAATTTTGATAGGGATTTACCAGCATGTGGACGTGTAAGGATCTTTTGTCTCTGAAGGCCAAGAACATCAAGGAATTTCGGAACACTTAACCATCACGTGTTGTTAAGTATATCTGTTGGAGTACATACAAGGGTAAAGCAGTATCGTTCTATTTCCACTAGAATATGAGGACGTACATTCACGCATTCCCTCTTGATTTTTTATAGGGATTATTGCTGTGTCGGATAGATAAGTATCTCTTTCCCTAACAATTAGGGGAATCCCAATCTCTAGTCCTTGAGAATTTTCTCATGCTTGCATATTCTGCTCTTCAAAGCAAATGCATGACAATCTATTTGAAAATTCTATACATCATCGGCCAATGCGCACACATTTCATGGTTTATGCGTGGTTATTCTTCATGTTCAATTTATCAATTATGGATAATGAGCGTGAACCGCACAAGATACGTCGAATGTACAAGAATGTGGCACGACAGATGATGAAAGGCAACCCTTTTCCAAATACGTCCCATGTACATTTTTCTAAGTGAGCTGAGAGAAAACTATATTTCGCATCCCCGAGGTGAAGGGTTTTCTCGTGAAAGGTACGATAGCCGAAATGACAGAGGCATTTATTTTTCTATCCCAAACACTACAGGTTATCCATTGCTAACCCCGTTAGGCGGCGTTCTCATTTCTCACCCCTGTCAAGAATCACCCCACATTGGGGCAAAGAGAAAATTCCAGAAGCAGGACGAGGTAAATGGTTAGAAATTCTCTTGCTTGGACTAAATCAATCTTCGAGTGTTTCTTCGCATTTATGCTCATTAATTTAAGTGCTTTAGGATGACGAAAAGCATTCATTTCTCTATCCTACACACTTCATCCCTTGCATAGCCCATTTGAGCGTGCAAATTCATTTTTTAAACCCATATTGGTGATCATATGCTTAATTCATTAGCAATTATGGCTGATCTCAGAAAAAGTTAAAAAAATCGCCTGATAAAAGCAAGGCCAATGCCCATCCAAATTCTTGCTCATTTGCAAAATACTTCTGAATTTCAAAGAGGTTGAGAGGAAAATCTATGAAAGCCTCAAAATCTAAATCCTTAACAAAAGTCTGTACCATCTCTCAAGCAACGGTGGTATTCCAAAAGGCCAAGATTAGTGACAAACAGCAATGATCATCAACATCAAGCCCTTCTCATATATTTTTTGAGCCAAAACGAGCCTTTTCGTTCCTCAGTCCCCAATCCTAACCTACGTTACAACCCTTCAAAAGTCTCTTCTGACTAGGGCACTTGAATTAACGTAAGAGTTGAATGATTTTAAGCATCACTCGAAGAAGTTCGAGCAAGATTATTTCTCTCATTTTTGCAGGGTTCTTGACTTGTAAACCCGAAGCAGATGATAAAAAAACTTCATTTCAAAAGCCTTGACTCGACTGGAGTCCCATTTGAAAACATTTAACCAAGCCTACATTACAGTCCCAATCAAGACCTCCAGATTGACCTGGTCGTATCAATTGCGAGATTACTCAAACCCTTGTCAAATGCGACGATGGTAAGATTGAGTGATTTCCCATGAATCCTATAGCCAGGATAAGAAGAATTTCTTGAAAATGAGAGAAAGCCCTTTCGGACTCGAGTCTCCCATTCAAAATACATTTGAGGTATTCATGGTGTGATAACCTCCTTAAACAGAATCGGTAGTGCAAACCTGACAGAGCGGTTATGCATAAACCATATTATCTTTGAAAATGCAAACTCAACAGATAATTTTGCATTATCTCATTTGATAAATATATTTGCACGTATTACCTCTCACTGTCGATATGTAATACATTTGCAAATTTGAGTTACCTCCCAAGGTATGAAAGATCATCCAAAAACTATTGAATGGACAGGCCTTGCTGGCAAATGCCCACCAGCTCCATTTTAAGAAAATGAATAGGTACGATGCAGTCGGCCTGGCCATGTCATTTGGAACCATTTAGAAAATCCAAATAAGTTTTTTGAACCCCTTTTTAGATTGGCAGCTTTTAAGATTTAAGTTGTCATTTCTGGCCCTTCATGTTGCACTAACACTTTTTCAGGCATCACACTATTCATATTGATTAAATTTAGGTGATACATCATCTCTTGTCTTGATACGGTGAGACCTGATTGAGAAGGTTGTAGGAGATTTTCCTTACCGTCTCATGGTGACCCATTGAGGAGGTCACAAGAGACAAGTAGCCAGCTCGAACCATAACTCAAGCATACAGATCTTGCATCGTTTCGCGTCAGAAGGAAACTTCTGGCAACAAATGGGCCAGTACCTTAGCATCTTGGCATCCACTGGAAGTTTGGAGGTTGAGGGATCCATTAGCTTATGAGATATTTGGTCAAACAGATGTTTTCATAGGCAATCCATGTGCTGGCTTCTTTGATGTGTGATAGGAGAAGTTTTAGCACATGTTATTTATAACATTGCATATCATGCATCATTACTTCTTGCATAAATAAAAAAATTATTATCATTCATCATTTCCTCTTACATAAAAATGGGATTAATACTCCCGCAAAAATTTATTATCATGCGTCATTCAATCTTACATTAAAAAAAATGGGATTTAGAACCCTCCCGAAAAGATCATTCATCATTCGCATGGTCGAAATTTAGGTTCAATGTTGTCTTTGAGCAGAACCTCTACGAGCCTCTACTCAAAGAGGGGCAGCTGTTGACATCTAAATTTTAATTTTTAGAAATTCATATATTTCATAAAATGGGAGTTAATTATAATTCTCACAAAAAATAATTCCTCATACATCTCATATTTATTTTTCTGTCATTGTTGATAGCTAAATTTTATTTCTTCCTTTAACACATTTGTCATTACATAAAAAAGAGAATTAGTTCTCATCAAAAATAATTAATCTTCATGCATAACATATTATCATACATTGCATTGGCATCGACGGGGCGAATCAAGCTTAAATTAAAAAGAGACAGTCCAGAAGTAATCATTGTTTGAGGTATGATGATGTCCCCTCTCTTATAACCCTTAACTCTCGGCACTCATTTGACATTTTGACTCCTTGGTGGCATCCAATGAAGAAATGTAACGAAAGAAGAATTCGAAGAAAGAAAATGAGCTAGTGATGTCTCTTAATCAACATCATGAGTGGAGAGAATGGGTCTTAATAAAAAATGATGATGAGGGAATATTCATGAAAATTTCCTCTTCCACCATCACATTCCTCGATCATCACCATTCCTTTATCATCATGATCCATCTTTTTCTATGAGGGCCAGCCGAACTTCTCAAGAGGAGGATGCTCTGGAGGATAAAAAAGGATGAAACACGGCCAAAAGGGGGGGGGGGGAGGGAAAGGGAGGAAAAAGAGAGAAGAAGCTCCCCTCGATTTTCAATGACTGTCAGCCTGTTCGTCGGGCATTTCCCGCTGATTGGACCGTTGGATTGAGCTGAAATTTTGTGTCCGAGGTCATCTTGATCCCTGCTTCATCTTCACCGTTCGGATCTTTGAGAAGATCTCTCCTGATGGTTGTATGATAGCCCAATCAGAAGCTGTTCCAGGTCGTTGGTACTATGTACCCGCCGGCTCATCTTGTATTTCCAGCTGATTGGACCGTTGGATCGAGCTGAAATTTTGTGTTCGAGGTCACCTTGATCCCTTCTTCATCTGTACTGTTCGGATATGTGAAATGAGCTCTCTTGGGGGCTGTGCAACAGTTCAAGCAGAAGCTATTCATGCACACTCGACTCTTCATCATCCGATCGCAAAAGCTAAGTTAGCTTCCCTTTTCTATGTTTGATTTTGGGTTCTAAATGCCATGCCGACTCTTTCTCTCGTTCTTTTATATCATCATTGAATAGAGCATCCATACAAGTGTACGAGTAGAGACCGAATCCTGCTTCGTCTCAGCAAGCCCAGACATGCATGTGGTCGACATACTTCGTCTCAAACAATCCTAGCGGCGGGCATATTTGCTTTAAGTTCAACATCCTCTTCATCCGAGCTCAGATCATTGTCTATTTTGTATTATGTTGTATTTGCTGTGTATTTACTTTATGTCCTAGCATTTCATGCGCCATATAGTTAATTTGCATTGCATTGCATCCGATAAAAGCGTACATTTTCTATATATCGCCTATCAGACCCAGAATCGGAAGGCCGAGCCTCCTGTTGGTGTCCAAGGCATTGTGTTCATTTACTTTCTGCAAATTATATCGTGCTACCCCAGAATCGGAAGGCCGAGCCTCCCGCTAGTGGTTTATATCCCCACACCTTGTTGCACGAACACCGACGGACTCTGACGTCGTAAAATTCACCGGATCCTATCCCCTTTCTTTATGTTTATGTTCTTTTCATACCTATTTTTATTTTATTATAATTTGCATCGCATTGCATTTTATAAAAAAGAAAACTCTAAACATTCATAAGAAAACCAAAAAAAAAAAGTATTGCAAAAACCAGAAAAGTTGCATATTTGAAAATTCATCAAATTTTCCAAAATCAAACATTTTCATGGAAAGGGTACCGAAAGGGCATTAATTGAAGAATTAATGTAACCAAGTCCCTGAACTCAAAATATCTGGTTCGTAGGAATAAAATAGTTCTCCCGCTATTTTATTTAGGTTTCTAATCAACCTACCAATAATGATTAGTGGCGACTCCAAAACATATCTTTGCATGAAATTGATTTTAAGTTGCGAATTGATAGGGCTTGGGGGAGTCCACGTTAGGTTAGTTAATTTAATTAACCTAATAATCCATTAGCCTAGAAAATCATTTATTTATTTTTTTAGGTCGCGACAATGAGTAAGTTTATGTGGCCAACCCTTATTTTTTTATTTTCGCGTCCCGTTTCTTTTAAAAAAATTATGGTTTTACCCCTCAAACGTAAATCATCTCTGAAAATCCTGAAATTTTCGAAAAATGTCAAAAATTGTGAAATGGCCACATACAACTGGCCAATTTTATTTTTGAGTTTCCGTTTCTCAATTCTTTAAAAATGACGATTTTACCCCTTAAGGGTAAACCGTCTCCAAAAATCCCAGAAAATTATGAAAAAAGTATCAAAAATTAGGAAATGGACCATTACAGCTGGCCATTCCCATTTTCGGCACTTTGGACTCCAGGTTCCTTTCAGAGTGATGATTTTTCCCTTTATGACAAATCGTCGCCGATTTTCTCAAAATTACGATTTCGCCCCCTCATGGGCGAATCGCTTCCAAATCACTCATGACTCCCTCTTGACGATAGGGTTATACTAGGGAGGCTAATTTGATGTATTTTATATGCATGTTCTGATTCCTTAATTTGCGCACTATATTTCATTGATTGTGATTGTTAGTATAGTCACTCTCATCTACATGAACTCTTATATTTAGGATTCATACCCCTACTCATTTGCATGAAATTCGAGGTTAGAAAATTCATTCAACTTAAGTTCCGAAAGGGCATCAATTGCGATAATTGGCGCAATTGAGTCCTTGATCTCACTTCTCTAGTTCTCACAGAATCGAATAAAAGCTCCCGACTATTTGATAGGGTTTTCCAATCATACCCTCCAAAAAATAATTGGTGGTGACTTCGAGGCATGCATACGTAGCACATGTCACTAGACCACACTGAAAGGTCGATCCGATTTCCTCCTGCGTTGTGATTTTGGTAATGGACTTTAGGAGAGGCCCACGTCCGAAATCCATAGACAGCTGAACGATGACGACTCATTAGCCCTCGAGAGCAACCTTGAGAGGGTCGCGACATTCGTTAAGTTAACTAGAAATAAAAATAAAATTCGTAAAAAAAAAAAATCACACAAATTACGAAAGTTGTCCACTTTTTTTTTTTTTATCGAATGAAAGCAATCTACTTTAAATGTGATCTTTTCAACTATCGAAATAGCGCCTAAGGACATTTGTTAAAGAATCCATCAGATAATAGTAAAAATCTGTAAAATAATTCATTCACGCAGAAAATTATGTTCATTTGAAATCTAAAAATTAAATTATTGAATTTGAATTAATTAAAATAGTTTGAAAATTCGATTGAACTCCCGGAGCATTAAGTATTTTAGTAGCAAAAGGAGAGGAGAAAATGTAGAAAAAGAAAAGGAAATCATGGAACTATGTTGATTACGTGAATCAGGTTGTATTTCACATGAATTTGACTAATTGATCAAGGAAAAATGCATCGTAATTACTAAACTTCTATACGGAATACAATCAAGTTTGGATTAAGTACTGTTACGACAATATAGAAACTAAAACGAAATTGAGACAGAGACGAAGAATGGAACACCAAGATTTACGTGGAAACCTTTGCGGGAAAAATCACGGGAGAGAGGAGAAGCAAAATCCACTATGAGAATCAAGGGATTACAAAAGAGGCAACGTAAGCTTCTCTCTTACTGACAGTCTGAGAAAAGAGCAATATTTATAGTATTACCCCTAAACCCTAATGTTGGCTCAAAGCCCATAACTTAAGCCTATTTCCTATTCAAGGCATACATAACAAATCTCCACCTTGACTTGAATTCCCAGGTAGATATAAATATTAAGTCAATCTTCTCCTCCCACCAGCATAAAACTCAGCTGCTGCAAACATTAACAAAATCCAAGCAGTACTTGAATTTAGTAAAGGGCAATGACTTTGTCAACATATCAGCTGGGTTGTCTTATGTACCAATCTTCAAGACCTTAATATCGCCATCAGCAAGAATGTTTCGAATATAATGATATCGCACATCAATGTGCTTTGTTCTCTCATGATACATCTGATCTTTAGTAAGATATATAGCACTCTAACTATCGCAATGCACAACAGTCACATTATCATCCACATTGAGCTCTCCAAATAAGCCTCTTAACCATATAGCTTCTTTGATTGCCTCTGTAATAGCCATATATTCTGCCTCTGTAGTAGACAAAGCAATTGTATGCTGCAAAGAAGCTTTCCAATTGACTGCACAACCCCAAACAGTAAAGATGTATCCTGTCAAAGACCTCATTTTATCAAGGTCACCAGCATAATCAGAGTCAATATATCCAGTAAGAGTTTCACAAGTTTTCCCAAACTCTAAACCATAATCTGAAGTACCCTTCAGATATCTCAAAATCCACTTCATTGCTCGCCAATGAATTTTACCTGGGCATGATAAATATATACTTACCACGCTAACAGCATGTGATATGTCAGGTCGAGTGCAAACCATAGCATACATAACGCTACCAACTGCACTAGAATATGGAATACCTGACATATACTTTAATTCATCATCTGTATGTGGACATAAATCAGCTGATAATCGAAAGTGAGCAGCAAGAGGAGTACTCACTGGTTTAGCATCTTTCATGCTAAAACGATCTAACACCTTCTCAATGTAGCTTTTCTGGGAAAGGTACAATTTTCCTCTTTTTTGATCTCGCTGAATTTCCATGCCAAGAATTTTCTTTGCAAAACCTAAATCCTTCATATCAAATTCAGCGGTCAACTGTGCCTTCAAATTATGTATATCAAATTTATCTTTTGCTGCAATCAACATGTCATCAACATATAACAACAGATAAATATAAGATCCATTTGGAAGTTTGCACAGATATACGCAACTATCATATTTGCTTCTACAATAGCCAAGTTGCACCATAAAAGAATCAAATCTTTTATACCACTGTCTAGGTGATTGCTTCAATCCATAGATAAATCTTTTCAATAAACATACATGACCTTCCTTATCTTCAAACTGAAAACCCTCAGGTTGACCCATATAGATTTTCTCTTCAAGTTCACCATGCAAGAAAGCTGTTTTCACATCGAGTTGTTCCAACTCTAAATCATGCATAGCAACTAACGCAAGAAAGACCCGAATAGAGCTGTGTTTAACGACGGGTGAAAACACATCATTAAAATCAATTCCCTCAATCTGACTATAGCCCTTAGCGACTAGACGTGCTTTAAATCTAATGTCTTCAACTCCGGGAATACCTTCCTTTCTTTTGAAAACCCACTTGCAACCCACAATCTTCTTTTCTTTTGGTGGTTTGACTAGCTCCTAAGTTTGATTCTTTTCAAGAGATTCCATCTCTTCATTCATAGCAACTAACCACTTTGCTGAATCTTTGGAGGAAATAGCTTCCTTGTACGATTTAGGCTCAGTATATTCTATCGACTCTGCAGCTGAAAGAGCATAAGCAACAAAATCTGAGTATCCATACATCTGTGGAGGTTTCACTGTTCTTCTCGGTCTATCTTTGGCTATGGAATAATTTTCTTCTTCAGATTCTTCAATCTCAATATTATCAGTCACTGACTGAACTGGTTGTGAAGAAGATACTTCAAACTCCACCTTCTTTGGTGCACTTTGTAGATTTTCCTGGCAAGTAGCTGATGATTTCTTGACAGGATGAAGCATAGAAGACTCATCAGAAGTAACATCTCTGCTAATTATAATATTAGATGAATCAGAGTACCAAAGCCTATAACCTTTTACACCAGAAGCATAACCAAGAAAAATACTTTTTTTCACTCTAGGCTCTAGTTTCCCTTCACTAACATGTACATATGCTAGACATCCAAATATTCGAAGAGAAGAATAATCAACAAGTTTACCTGACCATACCTCCTTAGGTGTCTTGTTCTCAATAGGCATGCAAGGAGAACGATTTATTAACCAATAAGCAGTATTGACTACTTCAGCCCAGAATTCCTTGCTCAAACCAGCGTTAGACAATATGCACCTTGTTCTTTCTAATAAGGTTCTGTTCATACGTTCTGCAATACTATTCTGCTGCGGAGTATACACTGTAGTATGATGTCTCACAATTCCTTCATTCTTGCAAAACTCATTAAATTCGCCTCCACAAAATTCTAGCCCATTATCTGTTCTCAGCCGCTTAATTTTCTTACCGGTCAGCTTCTCAATTAATGTTTTCCATTGCTTGAATGTAACGAAAACATCACTCTTTGCCTTGAGAAAAAATACCCAAACTTTTTTGAAAAATCATCAATAAAAGTGAGTACATACCTGGAACCAAGGCCTTTCGATGGAACTCTAGCAGGCCCCTAGAGATCAGAATGAATGTAATCCAGAGTGCCCTTTGTGTTGTGAATTCCTGTTTTGAAACCGACTCTTTTTCGTTTCCCAAAAATACAATGTTCACAGAATCCAATTTTTCAATTTTCTGACCACACAAGAGACCTCTTTTACTTAGCCCCTCCATCTCTCTAATACTCATATGGCCTAATCTCATATGCCATAATTTTGTATTATCCAAATCTGTCATATCAGAAGAGACCGCAGCTGAACTAGTAACAATAGAGGCTTGCAGCTGATACAAAGTACCAATTTTGTGCCATTTCATCAATAAAAGTAAGCCTCTCATAATTTTCATAACTCCACCCTCAGTAGTAAATCTACAACCATTGGCGTCAAGTGTACCCAATGAAATTAGATTTTTCCTCAAATCAGGCACGTGTCTGACATTATCTAAAGTTCTGATCATGCCATCATGCATTTTAATATTAACAGTGCCAATCCCAATAGCTTTGCATCTAGCATTATTGCCCATGAGAATAACTCCACCATCATGTTCTTTATACGTAGAGAACCAATCTCGATGATGACACATATGATATGAGCAGCCTGAATCAAGAATCCAACTATCACATAATTTATTTTTATTATCTGCAATCAATAGCCAATCTTTGTCTTCTTCTTTAGCAACATCAACTTGAGCAGGATTTTCGTTTAGCCTGTTCTGTCTATTCTGATAGTTGTGATTGTTATGACGATTGACATTCCCATGATTTTGTTGATTCGAATTATTTTCTCTCTGCTCATTTGCCTTCAGTTTTAGGCAATTTATCTTGATATGCCCTGGAGACTTACAATAGTTGCAAATCATATCTCTATGCTTAGACTTTGACCTGCTCCTGCCACTATTTCTTCTCTCAACAGACCTTCCCCGAGCAACTAAACCAGCCCCATGATTATTATCACCATCAGAAGTCAATTCTGTATCGAGTTTTTGCTTATTTAGCAGACTAGTCTTGACATCTTCAAAATCAATAGTTTCTCTACTAACAATCATGGTCTCTCTAAAATTCTTATAAGAGGGAGGTAGTGAAACTAGCAATAAAAGGGTTTGATCCTCATTTTCAATATTAACGTCAATGCTTCTTAATTCAGCGATACGAGCATTGAACTCAGAAATATGGGATTTGAGAGAAGTACCTTCAGCTATACGAAAAGTAAAGAGTCGTTGCTTTAGTCTCAATCGATTTGTGAGAGATTTTGTCAGAAAAATACTCTCCAACTTCGTCCATAAACCTGCTGCTGTTTTTTGATCTAGTACCTCCTGCAAAACTTCGTTCGTGTGGCACAACTGAATAGTGGACAAAGCTTTCTTATCCAATTCTTCCCATACTTCATCTGTCGTGTCCGGTTTCTTCCCTTTAGTAAACAAAATTTTCTTCAAACCCTGCTTCGTCAGAACGGCTAACATACGAACTTGCCATAGGTTGAAACTGCTGCTCCCATCAAACTTTTCGATATCTAATTTTGTTGCTGAACTCGACGCCATAACTTATTCCAAATCAAAGAAACGCGCACGAACTCCTCGGATAATACGAATTGAAAAAAAAAACTGAGTTGATGCTAAACCAAAATTTTGAACTCCGACCAAGCTACTTGGACCGATAAGTGAAGAAAATCGTGCAAGTCCAGGAGCTTCGTCGAATCTCTTCTTCTGAATCTGCTTTATTGTGACACGAACACGTTGAATATTCAACGCAATAAAGTTCTCAACGTGCAGAAAGTCTCCTTTTTGGTTATTGTGGCACGAACACGCACAATCTGCTTTATTGGCTATTGAAGATGCCAAACGAAAAATTGAGTCCACTGAGAAGACGCCACGAAATTGCAGGAAGGTGAAATCCAATTGCCACTGCCACAAAATCACGAAGGAAAGTGCTCCTGATTTGTTCTTCGGTCAAACTTTGTTGCAAAAAGAAGTCTTCACGGCCGAGCACTCCACTGAGTTGCAAATCAGAAGTCAGTCTTCGGTCAAACTTTGTTGAAAAAAGAATTCTTCATGGCCGAGCACTCCTGGGACGTGGACGCTTCATCCAAAACTGAAGCTGGCAATTCGTACCTCAATCGCTGCTGGGAGTTTGCTAGAAAATTCTTCAATCCCACGAAAAAAAAACTTTTCCACACTGAGAAATCCAAATCACGCTCAGAACAAAATCCAAACAATCGTAGGTGCTCCTAAAGATATGTTTCGTTAAGAAAAATGCCGGAATCCAAATCGCGGAAATTCAAATTGACGAAATCCAAATTCCCGAACTCTCGTGTCTTTCTTTCGTCAACGGATGAACCTTAGGCTCTGATACCAGTTTGTTACGACAATGCAGAAACTAAAACGAAATTGAGACAGAGACGAAGAACGGAACACCAAGATTTACATGGAAACCCTTGCGGGAAAAATCACGGGAGAGAGGAGAAGCAAAATCCACTATGAGAATCAATGGATTGCAAAAGAAGCAACGTAACTTCTCTCTTACTGACAGTTTGAGAAAAGATCAATATTTATAGTATTACCCCTCAAACCCTAATGTTGGCCCAAGGCCCATAATTTAAGCATATTTCATATTCAAGGCATACATAACAAGTACTAAACCAAACCTTTTCCTTTTTTTTTTCTTTTTTTAAGTTGGGTCACAATGCATGTGTTACTTGTAACTAGAGCACGTGCGTTCTTTATTTACTGACGAGTGACAACTATAACCAACTCTGGAGTAACTCCTCGTCCATCCCATTTGTATAAAATGGAGGAAGTGAACGTGCTATAAACTTTTCTGACCCAAAAAAAAAAATGTGCTGTAAACTTTATGTTTTTGTTAAGTGAGAAATTAGTTGCACATTCTTGTAATTAATTTTACCAATCCTTCTTTGGTAACTTTAGAATAAGTTACGTATGCATGGTCTTATCGGATTAACCAAGTCGATCTAGTCAAGCCATACAAATTTCTACGCGAGCCAACCTCCATCTCCTGTATCCGTGGCTCAATGTGTTGAGCGCTATAAGTTGAACTTGAATTTTCAAGATATCCCACAAGTATAGACCAAGCATTAAGGGTGCACTTATTTCGCAGAAAATAAGTAATGCGAAAAACGTTCTCCTAAAAATGAACGCTCGAATCGCTTATAAGAATGAATTGACAAAAAATATTTTTAATGTATATGAAAATATTTAGATAAACACTATTCTCAATAGTTAAAACATTTTTCATTAACTAATTATTATGGAGAGAACCATAAGTGTCAAAAGTTGTATACTTTTTCATTTTAGCGACCGTTGTCAGCCCCAAGCGGGGGCTTGATGGCTTAGATTTGAGGCTGGGTTCGACACTTGCTCTAGATCTGAACAAGGGTCACTGGCGAGGTCTCGCTCAAGATTTTTCGTCATCTCTGACTTCCGATGACTTTTTCTTATCGTTCAAACTAGTTGAACTCCTCGGTATGCCATGTTTTTTTAGTATGAACCACTAAAATTAGTTGATGAATTTGTGAACAAATTTCGTTCAATTGAGGTCGATTCGTGACGACTATCTTCGGGTTAGAGCTTTATATGTTAAGTTTAGGCCGAAACATTGCAGAAAAACTCGAATCTAAAGCTCATATCTAGTGCTTACTGAGGGTTGCCGAGGCCGGTGAGGGTTGCTGGGCATCGGAGAGGCTCAGGCGACCTCTGCCGGCTCTTCCCAGCAGCTATGGCGATGGACATCGGCAAGCGTACGGCCAATCAAGAGTTTGTTTTTTTTTTCCTTGAGTTTATCTTATTTAATTTGTTTTTTTAAGCTTTCTCCATATTATTTATTAATATTCTTATGCCACGTAATATGGTTTGATGCCAAGTCAGATTAAAATTTTAATTATAAATGCCAGGTAACATTTTGGGCTGGAAACTCTCCCCGGAGATAATTAAATGATGGTTTTTCTTCGATTTGGTACTGAAGTGAGGAAGCCAAAACTTTTAACACTAAAGTAAGCTTCACACACAACTTTTTCACGATAAATTTTTTGAAATCTTTCTAGTTTTGTAAAACACAGTCTAAGGCTCCATTGGTTTCATGAATGTGGCATTTTCGAAAAATATTTTCCAGTAAGTCATTTTACTCAAAAGTGACGATTTGTTTTGGTATTGGCTAAAATCTAACAATGAACTAAAACATACTTTCCGTCGTTTGGTATGGAAAATCCAATTTGATATTCCTCCGTGCGTTCTTCTTAATAAACTATTTATATTATATTATATATTTTATTTTGTAATATTTATTTTTTAAATATTTATTTATTTTGTCCTTTTCTTTTTCTTTTTCCTTCTTCTTCGGCCATGTTGCAGATCTGGCGAGGCTTGAGCTATCCAAAATTTGGCAAGGTCTGACATTGCCCAAGTCTGAGCCTCACCGATCTAGCAAGGCTTGAGCTAGCTCGCTAGATCCAACGAGGCTCAAGCTCGGCCTCACAGCCTATCGCTAGCAGTTCCCATGGCCAGAGATTAGCCGAAGAAGAGACTAGGAAAAAAGAAAAAAAATCAACAATAAAAAGAAAAATAAAAAAGAAAAAAGAAAAAGAATGTAAAAGAGTTGAGGGAGTAAACATAAGAGAAAATATTTTATTCTACTAAAAAAAGGAAAACATTTTCCCCACATGTGAATGTACTTTTTTCCATGAGTGTAAACATTACCTTAACTAGTTTATTTTTTACGAGCCAAACGCTCTAAATTCGAAAAAATATTTTTTGAAAGTTATTTTTCGCGAAACAAACAGAACCTAAGATTAACCCTTTTTCGATTTTGTTAGAATACAACATAACTATAATAAACAAAATCTGACTGCTCAGTCAGACTCACAAATACGCATTTAATTAGCACATCACACATCTCTGTTACAATTCTTAATTATAAGAGAAAGAGATTATTTATATGAGCATGACCTTCATGCTTTCCTATTGATAGGAAGTATGAACCTCACCCCCAACATACATTTATATCTGAAAGAAATGATTACAGAACACAATTTAGTACTTGATTTATGCCAAAGATAAAATTTTGTGATCTTTGTATGTATTAAGATGATACAAGGTCATGCTCATATAAATAATCTCTTTCTCTTATAATTTAGTGCAATTTGAATTGGAGGAATCTGTGTCTGGGCCGATCACATTCGTTGGGCAAAACAAAATATTGGTAGCCAGTCCT
Source organism: Rhodomyrtus psidioides (assembly GCA_021437785.1). Taxonomy (NCBI): domain Eukaryota; kingdom Viridiplantae; phylum Streptophyta; class Magnoliopsida; order Myrtales; family Myrtaceae; genus Rhodomyrtus; species Rhodomyrtus psidioides. The sequence goes on along the minus strand of JAILYB010000003.1, from coordinate 9,446,963 downwards.
TTTGCCACCGTATTGTTAGGTTTTCCCTAGGCGCACTTTGTCACATTATATGGACGGATAGGAATAATATACTTTTTCGTGACAAAACTCTCTTCATTCCGGCAATGGTTTTACACCTCACCAAATTGGTTAAGGACAAGGCGATTGCAATGGGTGGTGTACGGACCATCCTCGCAATAGGATGATCCAGAGGAATTGGGGCCTTTCTTCTACAATTTTTGAAGTGGGCTGACTCTTTTAGCGAAATGAAACATTATTTTATGGAGCTTTTTCAGCTTACACTACTTCCACTGGTTATGGAACATAACCGGCTTCACACTCAGCCATGGTGGAGCCATTTGATGGGTAACCCGCAGCTTCTATGCATGGCTTTCTCTTTATCTGCAGGGTCTCCTAGCCGAAATGACTTTACAAGAAGCCTGTCTATCTGTCCTTGTGTTGAAGTTGGGCTGCCTCATCTTCTCTGCTGGCTGGCACACATGTGGCAAATCTTAATCGTCCAATTTTAGTGTGGTTTTATGGTACTTATGCAGGCTTTTCTTATCCCTGTGTTGGCTGACAATTTATTGGTATGGGGATTATGGCCACTCTGCTGCTGTTCTTCGCCTCTTTTTCTAATGGCCCTGGAATTCTCATTGCGTCGTGGCCTTGTTACCTTGCTGTCCACTGGGGAGGATTACCTACTCAACTTCCTGCGGTTACTGCTGCTGCACTACTGGATTTGCTCTAGTTCTATTGCTTCTTTTTTCTTTACTCTACTCTTTTCTTCTTTCTGTATAGTCTTGTTCCCTGCCAACTCGCTCTTGTTGAGGTTTCTCGCCACTGTTTGGACACCTCTATCACCTCCCATGGAGACCTGCTACCTGCGCCTCACTCTCAGAAGGCTGCATGCTATCCTACCTTTTGAAGAACATGGCTCCAACTCTACCTCCTGCTGTGGTGTTCGGGTTTTACTTCCTTTGTCTGACTTGGATCTCACTGAGCAGAAGGGGTCAGATCTGTTTTTGGACGCCGATCATCCCTTGTTTATACTATTGGTCTGCTGTCTCTTTTTTTGGTCTGTTCTTGCACACACTTCATGCTGGTTCGGCCTCTACATGCCGACTGCTTTTGCTTTTACGCTTTGAATACCTCTGGTCTGTTTACGGGGGTTTTATTTTTTCTGTTTGGCGGTGGTCGGTTTTTTGTGAGGCTTTTTCCGAATCTTTAGGCCACCTGTTTTTGGCCGTCTTTTAATGACCTTTTCTCCCACCCAATATATTCTGCTGGCGCCGCCCTTTCCACTCCTCTTCCTCTTTCTGTTGCCCGGCTCGTGGATTCTAGCTAGACACACCTGACTTGAGAGTGATCTTGCAACCGGTCACCGTTAATCCCATCTTGACACTGCGTTGCCAATTTTGGTTCATGATTTTTGTGTCTGGTTTTTTGTACTTAGTAATTTGAAAAGTATATACAAACTTACCTTACTAAAAAAAAAAAGATGATACAAGGTTATTTATAAATTTGATAGACAGGCTATTTAAGGTGACAAGATATCATAATATAAGAAAAAAGGAAAATAGCATAATTACCTCTGACACTTTCAATCACAATTTGTACCCAATAATTGTCCAAGAAATCCTAAAGATGGGTAATTCAATTTTAAACTTTTTTACTATTTGCAAAGATAGTCATTTGGGTCAAAATTTGCTGGACATCACAGACAGGGACCTGATATAGATTATTTTTGCAATTTTTTTGAAAGTTTTCTGATTTTGTTTTTGGTACTGGTCACCATCTTCCCCATATACTTTTCCCCTTATGGTTCACCTCCAGTCAGAATTTTGTATTTTTTGGTTATACTTTTGAGTGCTTGGTCAGGAGAACGGAGATGGCGCTCTCGTACTTCGTTAGAAGTTTCTCCATTGAGCCCTTCGCGCCGAGTTTAACAAGATCTGAATCTTCACCTCCATGCCGTGGCGGAGCGCCGGAGCTCGAGCATTATTGGCCAAGAGAATGGTGATTCCACTTCTTTTCCGATTGCGCGAATCTAACTTGGATGTGATTTTTTCTGGAGATTTGATGGCATTAACTCGTGATTCTTTCTCTTTCTCTCTCTCTCGTCGCGAGGATGAAGCAGAGATGAATCAGCGAAAGTGACGAGATTGAGTGCGAACTCTCAAATTAATTTTTCCGGACGAAGGAAGGCATGAACTTCTTCAGACCATCCTATGTTAGTTCAAGGGCTGGAGCGTTCAGGAACTGAGTTTTGAGGTTCTCTTTTTATTTACTTGCCTGTGACTGGAGAGGGTTGGCCATCCATCCTCGCCGGACTTCTTCAGTAAAAAACAAAAAAGGAAAGAAAGAAAAAAAATACAAAATAAAAATAAATTCAGAAAATTTTAAAAAAGAAAAAAATTATTAAAATCCTGTCAATTATTGTGTTTTTTAAATGGGTTAAGTCCACCCGATAGTGAAAGGGTGAATGCTTCTTAAGTGGTTTGTCTTGAGTGGGTTCAAATGGACCCATTTTTAACCTGATTATTTTGGGCTCTTTATTTTGTAGCCCATTATCCTGACCTGCTAAGTTTGTTATGACCCATTCAAATACTTGTGAGTTAATAAATAGATAGAAGACGTTAGCCTAACAGTTTGACAGTACTATTATTATTTTTGACTCATGATTTTTTAATTAATGAGTGCTTTATTCAAAACACGCTTTGATGATGTGTGGATTTGCGGTCGAAAATGACTAATAGTACTGTCAGATTATCAGGGAAGCATTTTCCTAAATAGATTTTGACCCATTTTAACAGGTCTAAATATTACCAAACAAATCCATATTTTCCAAAATTGAAAAATTTCATACCAAGTGTTCCTTTCTATAGGTATGATCTATTCAATAAGTTGCTAATTACAAATGTACCGACAAAGAGAAAACTAGTCAGGCATCTAATATTCATAATTAATTGCTGTGCTATTTAGCAGACCCAATACCTCATATAATTATGTGCATTTATTTCACTGAAAATTTCACGATAAATGAAAAAAAAAATCCATGAAACTTTCATTTTTTTATGGTTTAGGAAAAGTGATTTTCTTCTTGTCAGAAGGAGAAGTCCTTTTCTCCAGATCTAAGCTTATTGTTTTTCAGTTCATGGAAAATGTTGCTTGTAGATCCATTAATTTTGCATCATCGGAACATTAGAAAGTTGGAAAGCAATTTCTCGAAAATAGTTTTCCTTCAAACAAAATGAACCCTTAAAATTGTCAATTGGGATACGAGTAATGGAATGATTGTTACTTTCCAAGCCGTTTTGTATGTAAATAGAACAGTTGATTCTTCCGATCAATCAAAAAAAAAAAAAGAACAGTTGATTCTTCTTTTGGTCATCAGATTACTTAGCAATACTCTTAATTCGTCCCTGCTTTTCTGATTTGTTTCTACTTTCATGAAATAAATATTTCAGCTCCTTTATAATCTCCCTAAACAACCAACCAAGTAATATAACATTTCAATGCGGGTAATTTATGCTAGAAAGCTTTCAAGCATAGCCTCAAGTTTTTTTTTTTTTTTTTTTTTTTTTTTTTTTTTTTTTTTTAAGGTCATATACCTGCCGTGGACCACGACAGTTAGGGTTTCGCAACTAACTAGGACTTGTAAATCATATTCCGAATACCATGTTGTTTTTTTATTACTACTCCAATCACAATTGCTATAGAATATACTGCTTGAATAAACCATTTGTTACGCAGCCCACTTTCATTACCTCACACGTGTGTTTGTCTACATGAATATACATATCTCGTCAGGACGTGCCTTAAGATTTGAGAGCATTAGTTAACTTCACTAAAGTGATCCAACCACATACAACATGTTTGGCTTTTATGGGCAAGTCAGCAAATACTACCACATGCTCAAGAATCTGTCCACCAATCGGCCAAATCCCAATTAGCACTAAGTGATCTATGCCTATTAATATGTACCTTCTTTCTAACTTCTACACAATTGCTCAATCTCGCTTGTATAGCCCTTTTTTCTTTTAATGGGTAACACTATGCTGCTGGAGCATCGATGACTTTTGAAGTTGTCGATTTCGTAGTTGTCTATCGGCTTCTTAGTTATCGATTCCGAAGCTACTAATCGACTACCTATCAACTGAGAGCTGTTTGTTGACCTTTCAAGGTGTACAACAATTTCGAGTACACCAAATATGGTATAAATATGCATTCCATGAAAAGCATGGACAGGAAGCAAAGGAAAAGCTTTCCCTTTAAATGCAGCTACAGACCAATTAACTTCACTAATGCCAATCTGCATGCCTTTTTGAAACATGATGCAGCCGCAGCGAAGTACACGGCGCCTTGAGTGAAACCAGACAGCCGAGGAATAAGGGACCTCGACTCTCATTTTCTCCATTACACAAGCAACAAGTTGGGGGAAACTTGAATATGCCGCTTGACTAATCTATCCTTAACCCAATGACTGTTTAAAAAACCACTAGGCTGACACCGATGAGTGTAACCATGGTACCTTAAGACCCTTGACTCAAGTAGCGTTCCAGTGCTTAACCAAAAAATTTAGCGGGGGGAGAGAGTTGCCAAATAACTAGGCTGCCGCAAAATTAGGTTCAGTAATGCCACAAAGACCAGCTTGAATCTCAGTTAGATCTGTCAAAATATGTCTCAAATTTGAGCCAATTGAACAAGTATCAAAACTAGCGCTGTCTCGATAAATAAAGTCCACGTTGGACTTTTGTTATCGCCTAAGATTTTGTACGCTGACCGAACTCTCTAACATTAAATGCACGCAGGCCACTGGAGAATTAAGAATGCGGCTTGAGGATGCGGGCATCCGCGATGGAGGAAAGAGGACGGTGTGCCACTTTGCAGTGAATGTGCTCCCTTCTTTTGTCTTGTTTACCAAAGGCTATGTGAACGGGTGGGGAAGAGAGGTGAAAATGCGCGACATTTAAATGAGCCATCATTGTTTGTCCCTTGGACTTTACCAAAGAGGAGAAGAAATGAAGAGCCAACAAGGGCTCTTCGTGTATCACAAGAGGAAAAGAAGAGGGGGAGCCCTGACGTTACTTAATGTTGCTTTCAAAGGAGACTCTCATGCAGCAATAAATGATGGGAGGCTTCTCTTGATTATAAACTAGATAGCATCCACGTCGACATCGACACGCGACACGAAACGACACGTCCACACGTCACTTTTAAAAAAATAGAGAATTCCGGTACATTAGCACATTATTATATGATAAAGGAGTTTCATACTCCAAAGAGAAACTCACCCGAAAAACACTTGCACTCGTCTTCGAATTATGCGACCGGATCGGGTTTACCCGAAACCCGGATCGACTCACTTGAAGAACAGGGTCGAGAATCGGTTCCTGTTCAAACTGATCCGAGAACAGGTTCTAATTTTTGGGAACCGGTTGAAACTGATTAGATTTTCAGTTCTAAGCGAAGACCCACCTCGATCGGTTTTAGAACCGGTTTGTAGCTACTGTTTATATAAAAAAAAATTATCTCGCTTGCCAACCTAACCTTGCCTCACCTCCCCTGTTTCGTGTTTCCCAACTCTCTCTCTCTCTCTCTCTCTCTCTCTCTCTCTCTCTCTCTCTCTCTCTCCCGCACATCACAATCGGATCATTTCATCAATATTCATATTATTTCGATGGAAAAAATGAAATCAGAAAAAAAAAAACAAAATGAAAACAGGTTCTCGAGTAGACCTTGGAACCAGATCGAAAAACAGGGTCAGTTCTAAAACAGGTTCTAGGACAAACAGGGTAAGTTCTCAATTCCAAAAACTATGAACATGTTATAACAAGATCGGTTTCAGGGTTTAGGTGTGGACCCTACTCACTTAACCCATGCTCACCCCTGATTAACATACATTTTTTCCAACGATGTCCCATATTTCTCGGGCCATCAAAATGCTCCTAGTTGTACTAGCATGTGGAACAATCACAAGGCTTTATCATCATCGGCCAAGTGCAAGCGCCAAGCTCATCAGCTACACCAATAGTGACTAGGCAGATCAATTGACGACAAAAAGGGCACTATCGACTATGCATTCGCTCTTAGTTTTGGAATATTCTCTTGGGCATCCAAAAGACAAGATTCGATGGCACAGTCTATTACAGAAGCTGAATACGTTGGTTTCGGAGCATTCTAGAAGACATCAAAGAAGCACAAACGGAATCGCTACATACAAGAATCTCGTCTTTCCCGAAAGGACCAGACATATCGACGTTTCATACGAGAAGTACGGAATAATGGAGTGATCGAGCTCAAAATTACGAGACCGAAGATCAAGTCAGGGACATATTCCCTAAAGCACTGCCGCCAACAAAGTTTGAGGTGCTGCGGATCACCAAAATTGGATCAAGGAAAAGTGTTAAATTAAGGATCCAATTTCTGGAATTTTCAAGATGGATATTAGCTGGAAAAGTCAAACACAATATTAATTAGAGAAATCTAGTCTTGGGCCGCAACGAAGGCGTGAAGAAAATTCTAGAGATTACAACGAAAATATTGAAGTCTCCAGAATTATCTGGAAAAGGATGAAAGAGACAACAACCCCCTCATGTACCCATCCTTATTATTATGTTTTTCCTCGTTCTTTTCCCTTAAACCACCACATAAACTAAAACCTAGTAACTCCGAAACCTGGCACACGGTATACTCTATCGCATTTGCGTGGCGAGCCATTCAAGAGCGAACCCATTTGGCTTTGGCCTTGGTTCTGGCTCGAAAATCCCACCTTCAGACCACCGCATTCAAACCAGCGATTCAAGCCGTCGCGGGAAGGCCGCAATGTCAATCCAAACTCCATCACTCCGTCCTCCCTGTCCATCGCCATGGCCTCAAAAGCCTGGTCCCCGGCCCTGAGGGAGAGCGGGACCGGGCCCGTCTCCGGGTTCGCGATCCCTCCGGGAGCCATGCTGAATCTCTCGAGATACGTCTCCGCCACGCGCTCGACGCCGCTGTGCGAAAGCACGACCTGGGTGTGCTCCATGGTGACCGTTTTCATCCGCATATGGTTCTCCACCGAGAGGGCGACGCTCCAGTTCCCGATGATGGCCGGCGCCGGCGGGCCAGAGGAAAGAGACAGAGAGAGGGAGGCCACGTGCACCGCCGGCCACCAATCTGTGGCGGCCAACACGACGCGGATAAAAAGAAACCGAAGCGCAAGAAACCCGTAAACCGCCGCAATAGCCACGGCACAGCCGACGATCACCAGGATGAAAATACAAACAGGCGCCATTTTGTTCTTCTTGCTGCTTCTCGGTTGGATTCGGGATTGTAACGCTGCCGTCGCCGAGCTTATATGGCCTTCGCTTCCATGTTAATTGAAAAGCAAGTTTTTTAGTTGAACACCCACAATAAGTTCTGGTTTGCTGCAACTGTCTGCTCTCCACCCTCAATCCCCAACAGAAAAAACACCTTCCTTTTGTCCCCCCCTCCCGGACGCAAACTGCTTAAGCAAAACAGAACGAACAAGTAGAACAGAACGTAGATGTCGAATGCGTGGATAAATTCCGATTTCGAAAAATTTAAAATATTTCCGATGGGAATTATTAATAATTACGTTTGAATAACTAGTTACAAAAGTAATTATTTCCTCCCCGTCTCCCCTTTTCACTTTGCCACTAGTTTCCTATCATTTTTCTTTTGTTTCTCTTGCTCTACTTCTCAGCCAAGCTGACATGATTTACGATGCACATGCCACATCCCGGCCAGCTCGAGCTTGACTGTGGCGGTTGCTGGCCGGTCACGGCGGAGGAAAGAGGAGGAAAAGGGGAAGAGAAAAACAATTAATATTTTTTATTCTTAAAAAAAAAGTAAATAAAATAAATAGAAAGAAAAAAAAATAATTAAAAGGAGTTCACAAAGGAAAATTAATCTGAATTTTTGGGAAAAATTTCAAAAAAGGACACCAAGTGCTCTCGTTTTCTTAAATAAAGCCTCAAGCAGACCTTGTTTCAAATAAGAGCCCAAAGTGTCATCATTGCCTCAATAAAAGGGCTTAAACTGCACATTGTTTCAAATAAGGACATGAAATGACTATATTAGTCTTAAAAAAGAGCCTGAGTTACTTTAATTACGGGAATTTTGGTAATTTATTATTTTATTTTATTTTTCTCTTTTTCCATTTTTTAAAGATATTTCGAAAAAAAATTTAAAAAAAAAAGAAGAAGAAATAACACATGAACAAGGATTGACCCCCTGCCTATGGCCGTCACCCCATCACGCTGTCGAGGTTGCTGACGCCTCGACAAGGGCCGGCGATGCCTCTGACCAGCTGGCGAGGGCCTGCTAGCTCTCACCTGAGATGGGAGAAGGCCGACATCCCTGCCGACCAGAAGGTGAGGGCCTGCTGGGTCATGCCTAAGTTGGGAGAGGGCTGCGGCCCTCTCCTAGATCTGGGCGAGGGTTGGCAGTCCTCACCCAGGTCTGGCCGAGGGCCGCGACCATCGGCTGGGACCGAAGCGGGAGGTTAGTCCTTTGCCTATGTTTTTTTTTTTTTAACTTTCTATTTTTCTTTTTTGTTTTAATTTAATTTAACAAATTATTAGATTAAATTTATATATTTTCAAAAATGCCCTTGATCTGTTGGAGAATTTGGCTGGCTGACCGACCGGCGAGGTCAAGCCCTTATTTGAAACAATTAGAGCCACTTCAGGCTCTTCTTTATGACAATAACGGCACTTCAGACCCTTATTTGAAATAAAATCCACTTCGAGCCATTTTTTGGAATTTTTTCATATTTTTGAGTTCACTTTCCGGTTTCAGCCAAATATATATAAAAAATATTGTCATTTTTTCTGAAAAATGACTTTCTGTGAAACATTTTCTCGAAACATCATATTTTTGGGGAAACGAACAGAGCCCAAGGGTGCGTTTATTTTACAAAAAAAAAATTATTTGAAAAAAAAAATTCCTAAAAATGACCGCTTGTATCGCTTACAATGAATCAAAGAAAAAACATTCATCATCCGTGATAATGTGTAGAAAATTGTTGGCAGTAGTGAAAACATTTTTCAACCACCAATTATCATAAGTTATACGAGAGTTCATTTTTAAGAAAATATTTACATATCATTATTTTGCGCGAAATAAATGGAGTCTAAGGCTCCGTTTGTTTCGCAAAAAACAATTTTCTGGAAAACGTTTTTCGGATTTTCCGACGTTTGAGTGGTAGAAAATAAGCTAATCCCCAAAAACATTTTACTCTTATTGAAAAAACTCCATCAAAAGTGGGAAAAATATATATATATATATATATATATATATATATATATATATATATATTTGGTAAAGTAAGTTTATAAAACACTTTCCAACGCGCCAAGTACAAGAGAAATGCCAAACACAAAATCCTCGAACCCATCACGACACTTAGATGTGTCCTAAAGGGGTGCAAAGGTGTAAGGCATTATAAAATACATCAATGGCTAAATCCTACGGACCATAGGCTAAACAATGCCCGGAGCAAGCAGTGAGCTACATAAGGTAAGCACCAAGACTGAACAGCCAGCAAAAACAATGTCTAGAGAAAAAGCCAAGTACACCAAAATACTAAGAAGCAAGAGGACCGTCATAAAAAATGGATGTGGCGATACCCCAATTCCTTTGCACCCGTCTGTTGCTGAGATTGTCTTCAACACGACGAAAGGTGAGGCCTTTGTCCCTTACCACTTTTCGAAAATAATGGAGGAGAGCCGGTATAATTAACTGCTTGTTCCTAAAGAGAATGTGGTTTCTCTCGATCCAGATCATATGACATAGAACACCAAAGGAGAAGCGAGCTATTCGGTGAGAAAAAGAGCGACCGCTAAATTCTCGCATGGCCCAACAGATTGTGTCCGACCAAGACATATTCCGCCAAGCCAAGTTGCAATTAGAAGCCCAAAATAATGCAAGAGAGCCCGACGTAGGACAAGCAAAGAAGAGGTGCTCAATAGAATCAGGCCTACTATGACAAAAAGGGCAGGTAGCATCCAAAATTCTGCCATAAGATAGAAGCCTAACCTGTGTAGGGAGACGATTGAGCATGATGAGCCAGAGGAGAAATCCATGTTTCGGGGCAATGAACCGATCCCAGATAAAGGAGTGCCAAGGAACACGTTGTCCTCTAGGCCTGATTAACTCCCAAGCCGACGAAACTGAGAAAGTGCCTGAAGGATGTCCCTGCCAAATCAAACGGTCTTCCCTCTCCTCGACAAAAACTGGAGCCGCACCCACCAAAGTTGTAAGAGAAGACAAAACAGCCGAAGGGTCCCACACCGAGGAGAAGAAATCTCGAATTGAGCTGTCACGAGGAATGCGAGAAGAGAAGATCTCTCTATTGGTGAAAAGCTTATAAAGCGGACCCCTAGAGTGCCACATGTCAAACCAGAAAGAAATGGATCGACCATTGCCAATCCTCCATCCAAAGCTCGAATAGAACTCCCAACGAAGATCAAGAATCTTCTTCCATGCCCACGAACAAATAGTGGGCTTGGACGCCACCCAGAAGCTTATGTTCTTCAGGAAAGTAGAGTGTATCCATTTACACCACAGGGATTCCTTATCGGTGAAAAGAATCCAAATGTGTTTGAGTGTGGCCGCTCTATTGCAGTCAAGAAGCCTGCGAATACCCAGACCCCCCTCATCCTTAGGGAGACAAACATCTGCCCAAGACACCTTAGCACCGCCAACTCCTAGGTTCGAGCCTTTCCAAAGGAACTGTCTAAGAATACGTTCAATCAGAGATAAAATGGACAACGGAATGGTAAAAACGCTCGCCCAATATACATGGATGGCGTGTAAGACAGATTTAATAAGTTGCAAACGTCCTCCAAAAGAGAGAAAACGCACTGTCCAGGACTGAGCTCTAGCAGTGATAGTATTGACCAATATATTACAATCGGCTTGAGTAAGTCTAGAGGCTATGATTGGTACCCCAAGGTATCGAAAAGGAAGGTTACCTTGTTGAAAGCCAAGAGTATGGAGAATTTGCTCACTCAGGTCAGCTGAAGCACTAGAGAGGTATACCTAACTTTTGTTGACATTCGGGTATAGACCGGACCAGCTCGAGAAAAGCTCCAAACCCTCCTTAAGCAAGGTGATGGAGCCCATGTGTGCCTCGGCAAATAACAGTACATCATCGGCATAGAAAAGGTGTGAAATCCGAGTAGGTCTGCATCGCCAATAATATTTGAACCCCGGAAGTCTGGTCTTGGAGTTGAGGATACCAGTGAGAATTTCCATAACAATAGTAAAGAGATAAGGAGAGACAGGGTCCCCTTGCCGAATACCGCTACTACTTGGAAAGAAACCATGGAGTTCTCCATTGATGGATATTGAGAACTTGGGTGAAGTGACACAAGCCATAATCAATTTGATGAAAGACTTCGGGAATCCAAAAGCATCCAACGCCAACCCAAGAAACTCCCAGTCCACAGTGTCATAAGCCTTCTGAAAATCGACCTTAATGGCACATTTTGGCGAATATGTGTCACGGTGAAATCCGGCAAACAATTCTTGAGCAAGCAAGATGTTGTCACTAATTCTCCTACTCCTAACAAAGGCATTTTGAGGGGGGCCTATAATAGAGGGTAAAACCGATGCAATTCGATTCGCTAGGATCTTTGTGATGCATTTATATATGGTATTGCAGCAAGCTATAGGACGGAAGTCATTCAACGTCGAGGCATTGGGGATCTTCGGAGCTAGTGAGAGGATAGTGGTGTTGGATTCTCTAAGTAAGGAGCCTGTCTCAAAGAAATCCTTGACAGCCGCAATAACCGAGGCACCAACAACATCCCAAGATGAAATGAAAAAATCGACATTAAAACCATCAGGGCCTGGGGCCTTACCTCTAGCAAGTGAAAACATAGTGTTGCGAATTTCTATAGCCGAGACTTGCCGAGATAGGAAGGTGATCTGGTCAGCCTCCAAAGCACGCCCAACAAACTGACGAACCTCTTGGATCCCGGGCCGAACAATAATGGGGGCACCATTGAGCAGATTCTCAAAATGGCCGACCACATGAGGTTGAATAAGGCTCGGCTCAGTCAAAACAGATCCATCAGAGAGTGTAACCGAGAGCATACGGTTACGAAGATGTTTCTTGTTTACAGCATGGTGGAAGTATTTTGTATTGAGATCTCCCTCCTTGAGCCATTGAATCCTAGACTTTTGTTTGAAAAAAGACTCCTCTTGGAGTCTCAAAACCGAGAACGCCCGAAGTTGTACTTTCTCAGTATCAGCCAATACCTGATTCAGAGGATCCAGTACAAGTGCATCTTGTGTAGATATAAGAGCTAATCTGGCCTGGGCAGTTTGGTTAGAAATATCTGAAAAAGACTCTTTGTTAAGTTGTTTGAGCCGAACTTTAAGAATCTTTAGCTTTGTACACAGTATGTACATAGAAGTGCCAAAGACGGGAGAATCCCACACCTGAGCTACAATATCTTTAAAAGACGGATGCGTCAACCAGAAGTTAAAGAATTTGAAAGGCTTTCTAGATGGCGGAGGAGGGACAATTGTCACAATCATAGGAGAATGGTCAGAGATCCCAGGGGCCAGAAACGCGGCTTCAGAGAAAGAGAAGGCACTACTCCAATGTTGATTGATAAGCACACGATCGATCTTCCTTTGCTTCCGAGATTCTCCCGAAGACGTAGACCAAGTATATCTATGGCCCACATATCTGAGATCATCAAGGCCAGCCTGGACAATACAATTACCAAACTCATCAAAAGCAGGAATCCATGTATTAGAGCTACCCACTATGTCACTCTGATCTCGAATGGCATTAAAATTCCAGAGACAATCCACGGAACCTCAGTGCAGCTCAACCGAACAAGTTCAGACCAGAGGGTTCTACGAGCAACAAAGGTGTGGTCACCATATACGACCGAGAAATGGCATGACCTGTCCATATCCTTCAATCTCAGCTGACTATGTATCATCTGACCAGAAGAAGTAAGAACTTCTAATTCGACAGCCTGAGGGTCCCAACCAATCCATATCCTACCCCGAGGAGAGAATTCATAATTGTAAGTCCAATGCCAACCTGGTATCAACCCAGCAGAAATATGTACAAAAAGCGACTCCATAACTTTCGTCTCTAAAATGCCACTACAGGAAAGATGGTTTGATCGAACAAGGTTCCGAATCTCAGCTTGTTTAAGGGGGTTAACTAAACCCCTAATATTCCAGACTCCAAAATACATATATAACAAGGAAAAGGAAAGAAGGGGATTACCGCTTCTTCTTGCCTCCCCGCGTCTTCCTAGTGGTGTCAGCTATGGGAGAGGAGGGGGCACTAATCACCGAAGCAGTGGTGGGCAAAACGACTTCAATGAGCAAAGGAGGCGGTGACTCATGTGCTTCAGATGTGGGAGCAAAAACAGTAGTTTGAGATCTGGTGTTTGGAGGGGAAGGGGGAGAAGGGGAAGAAGATGAAGGATCATCCACCTTTTCACTACCCAAGCTGCTAGTGACTTCATCTCCATCCACTTCCAGAACAGATGCAGCCATAGAGTTGTCCCCGGAGGTGTCCCGTTCAATGATCTCAGTAACTGGTTCGGCTACCACAAACAACATAGGTTCGGACACATCTTGAGGCGAAGCCATCGCCTCAACAGTAGGCACGGGAACATCCACCCTAGCAGTAGGGGTCAACACATCAGTAGACATATCAATAGCAGGGCCCAAGGCATCAGTCTTCGCTTTGCCGCCTTGCTTCCTCCTCACTTGTTGCCATCCACCATCAACCTGAGCACAAGTTGACTTAACACCCTGGGTGTCTAAGACATTGGTAGGTGGCACATCAGTGGAAGTGGCACAAGGAAAGCCAGAGGCACCACACTTATGGCCAAACACGCCACATTCTACACAAGACCAAGTTTTCAACTCGTATTCCACATCAATAGAACTAGTCTCACCATCCCAAGAGAGGTCAACTGAATGGAGAAGAGGTTGGGTGGCATTGATCTCTATGCAGACTCGGGCATACGAGATCCTCTTCATCTGCTCCGTTAGCAAATCAACGTATAGTGGTCTTCCAATGGCACTTGCTATGGCACCTATCCCCGGTGGTGACCATAGCGTGACCGGGATGGCCCTCAACTTAACCCATACCGGAAGAGTATCGTGTAGTCCTTTTTTAAAATTGAACTTCAGATGCCATTGTTGTAGTATCATAGTACTCCTAAGCACTGAAAAGGGACCCACATCTAATACCTTCCGTCTAAATGCCTCATCTGGGATGTGAAAGAAGTAGAAACCATTCTCATCCAATCTAATATCCATCATGTGAACTCCCCAAGCATTTCTAATAGCATCTTCAGTCAATTTGAAGGGGAGTTTTTTCCCCACATAGTAGCCCACAAGGCATTCCTTCCACATAGGATTCACAGCCTCCACAATCATCTCAGAAATATGAACAAGAGGCTTACCATTAACCAAGGTAGGCGGAACATATGATAGGTTGTAACCCTTCTCCATTGAACGAGCGACATTCGCCCAAGACTTAGGCTTAGTATGCTGCAAAATAGGACCTTGAGTACTACTAGGTAGTTGCACATTTTGAGTAACATCCCTGCTTTTGCTACGGCGAGGATCCCTTTGAATGCCAGAAGGCCGAGAGGTACCAGCAATAGAAAGTCCCTTTTGGGGTTCGTTTCTAACCACGGGAGGGCGAGACTTTCTACCAAAAGGTCTTCCCCTGCTGCGGCTACGACTATGAAACCGCCCAGCAACATGTTTAGCCTCAACAACATCATCAATCAATACTGCCTTTTCCCTGCACACGTGGTCTCTACTGCCACCAACAAGACCAGTAGCCACATGGAGAGCAGTATTAGGCAAAGTCTGAGGAAGCTGAGGTGGGTTCAGTTCCACAGCAGAAGAACAACTAACATTCAAAGCAGCCATTAACCAACAACCATTCAACCACCAGCAACTAGGGAGAGCTTCGACTAACAAGAAGAGACAAGCCAGAGACTCGTGGTCCAAACTGAGTTTGGGGAGAGAGAGGAGGAGGGAGGAGGTCTACCTCAAGAGCTACAGGCCAAAAAATCCACCACAGGCCCCAGAATCAAAGCCGCACCAGTGCAATATAGTAACAGCAAACCCGAGCTCAGCTTGCTCCCCAACACTCGAGCCACCACGAAGGAGGAGACGAGTTGAAGACTGCTGAAATCAAACCAGAAACCGTGGAAATCAGATCCACTCCACCGCCCACGAGAAGTAAGGAACTGGGAAACCGGATGGAGGGATTGCAGAGGGTAGGAGGAGGAACTTCGAGCGCGGCAATTAGCCCCAATTGCCGCCCCAATCGGTCGGAATCAGCGAGCTCAACGGGTGAAAACGAACCAGATCCGTGGAAACTCAGATCTACTCCACCACCCACGAGAAGCAAAGAAATGGGAAACCGGATGGAGGGATTTCAGAGGGTAGGATGAGGAGCTTCGAGCGCGGGAAATAGCCTCAACCGCCGCCCCAAACGACCGGAATCAGCAGACTTCCATCGGGTGAACAGTAACCCGACGCAAGGTGAGCAAAATTTTTTTTCGTATCTGGGAAAAAATATTTTCCTCTTTTGAGAAGAGAAAAATATTTTCCTCATCTTTCCTTCCTCCTTTTTTTCACATATTCTTTCTTTTTAATAGTTCTGTTTCTTTATTTTTATTTTTATTTTATTTATTAATTCAAAAAAATTTTAATTTTTTTTAAAATTTTATGGAATAAAAATTATTACTATTATTATTTTATTTCTATATTCCCTCAAAAAAATAAAAATTATTTTAAATTATTTTCGTTTATTTTTTCCTCTTCTTTTTTGTCCACTTTTTTTTTGTAATCTTTTTTGTTATTTTTTTTTCTTATACCTGCTTCTTCTTTGGCAGGTCGCCGGCCTTGAGCAAGGCCCCGGGCTTAATCGAGCCGGCCAGGCCAGGCGTTGTCGGCCTCGCGAGGGGCCCGGTCTGGAAGAGCGACGACGTGGCAACGTCGTGGGTGGCCTGATCGGGATACGCCGTTGATGTTTCCATGGGGCATTGAATAGCTTACTAAGGTTTCACCATCCATCTAAACATCGAACCACGAGTTCGACTACCTGACTAAAAGCTATGTAACATCATTACGTGACGACATATATGACGCAAGAGTCGCCCCATGAAGTCATGAACCCGCAATCCATCTTACTTTGTCGTAATTGACGGTTAGATATTTAAGGGAAAATTATTTTAAAAAATTCCTAAAATTATTGCAATTATGTCAATTCAGTTCTAAATCTTTTTTTTTTTACTAATTCAGTCCTAAACCTTATGTATTTATGTCAATTCAGTCTTTCCAGACAATTTTAGTCAGAAAACGCTCATGTGTAGCGACGGTGCCGGCATTGTCCATAATTCGATCGAAGATGACCGCGGGACCTAGGCCCGGCTTCTGTGGACATGGGCCCGAACAATTGGGGACTTGGTTCCCGTACCCGTTTTCCCTGCAGACTGTACCCAAGTTATCGAAGCCCCGAATAATATATGTCTATCTTGAAGAAGAAGAAAAATAAGGTAAATTCTCCTTACCAAACGATAGAAAATATTTTTCGGGCCTTTTTCAAGTTTCAGCCAAATACCGGAAAAGGAAGTCTGTTTTCCAGGAAAATGACTTCTGGGAAAACATTTTCCAGAAAAAGGCCATATTTTTCACGAAAAAAACGGAGCGTAAGATTAACCCCCTTTTTTTTTTTCCGTTTTGTTACAATATACCTGAACTATATTGAACATATTCTAACTGCTTAGTCAGACTCAGAGAAAAATTTATTCAAGTTCGAACTTTACTTAATTTAGTAACCATCCTACTTGAGCCATGTGCACCTATAGTACCTCTTCACTAGTTGCACTTCTTTTAGTTATTTGTACCCGAAAGAAATGGTTACAACACACAATTCATTACTGGATTTATGGGGAAGAGTGGATTGTGTTGTCCTTCTATATTTTAAGATGAAGAATATATGAGTCCATGTACAAGTTTTATGAATTGACTACCTAAGGTAGCAAGGTATCATAATATCATAATCACATAAACTATCATAGTGACCTTTAACATTTTAATCGGAACGTGTATGAGATAATTGCGCAAACAGTCCATATCTATAATTTTGATGCAATCGCAAAATTTGTTTAATCTCCGCTTCGACCCACGTTTACCGCCATATCTATAATTTCCATCTATTGCACCTTAATTTTTTGCTTACTTATATGGAAAACATCAAAATATCCAAATACTAATCTAAAAAAAAATCCCACAACACTTTCATACCTATATGTATGGTCGGCATAATCTAGTCAATCAAGTACACACCAAGTCTAAAGAATCAGAGAGACAAAACTCACGGTCATAGCTATCCCTAGCTCCGACATATTTCTAGCAGTCCAAATACTCTTTTGGAACTTTTATTTAACTGTGAAATTTAGCATCAATTTTTTCATACGTCGCCAGTGTATGCTATAATTATTTGTGTCTAAATTTAAGACATTAATAGTTCCGAACAGCAGCGTGACCGTGCTCGTCTCCGGCGCCCCCCGTCCCCTTTTGGGGCCATGTGGATAATATTTATGCATGTGTTGTGTGAATCCCTTTCCTTTTATTATTCTCCAAAATTTTGAAATTCCCCCTCTTCTCCCTAATTTATCCATCCATATGCTGATCGACAACCATGAATCATCATCGACAACTTTTCAACTTCTTCGAACCTCTTTTGCATAATCGGCAACTTCAAATTATATGAATGTGGCTCAATTTCTAATGGGGATCTCTTTAGACACATACATCAGATCTTAGACTCAAAGCCGTGGAATGAGAGATGTAGCTTCCTATTTTATTTAGAGAAGCAGATCTAAGTGATAACATGTAACTGTAACTTTTGAATTAGTGCATGATCTCCGGCAAATAGTGGATAATACTCAGAATTTTCGATTATAACTTTGCAATCGATTGAAACATAGTTGTGGCGAAAGGTTCATTAACCTCTGTTTCTTTTGATTGCAAGCAAGAAAGTAAGAGGTACTTCTTGATATGTATTTTAGTTGGTAAAATACATTTAATATATATATATATATATATATATATAGAGAGAGAGAGAGAGATACAATGCTTAACTTTTATTGTGTAATCTCGTATGGATGGAGCTCGAATTAAAGGAAACTTGATTGGGAAAAATAATGTTAGTAATGAAGAAAAGATGAACAGTTCGATTGATCCAGTACACATGCATTTGTGTATATATATCATTATTGTTAATGTAGGAGACTGGGAACTCCCCTGGTTTCGGATTATTTGAAAGGGAAACTCTACTTGGTGAGATTTCTTCAGAAACATCAATCAAATCTTATTCAGAAAGCCGTGGGATGTAGTAATTTTGAAGGATTCAACTGCAACTTTCAAAGAAGGAAATCTAAGTGATAATATCCAAACATTAAGTTTCAACTGTAACTTTTAAAATAATTGTTCTTCTTGCTGCTTCTCGGTTGGATTCGGGATTGTAGCATTGCTGTCGCTGAGCTTATATGGTCTTCCGCAATAACCTGTCTTGCCATCCCTCGAATGTTCATACACTGTAGCTTAATAAATTTCGGAAGTTGCTAACTTGAAAGTTACACGATCTCTCCCAATTAATGAGTATTTTATGTCAAACACGCGGTGATGATAAGTGAATTTACGATTGATATTATACTAACTTTGACGGTTCTATCGGCATTTTCCAAGAAAAATCTCCCAATACTTTCAAATATGTATGGTTTGATTAATTTAGTCGGTCAAGTAAAGTCTAAAGAGTCGATGAGACCAAAAAAAAAAAACTTCAAACTCGGGGGAATAATAAACATCCAAACAGGTTAAAAGAAAAAAGAAAAAGAAAAAGGAACAAGCAAAACTGGCCTTGAAATCTAGATGCACTTGCGAGAGAATATTGAATATTGAGTAGACCAGACCTAGACCTACCAAGTCAAGCAATAAAACACCCCATTCGATTATCAGCACGTGTCTTGTAGGGCCCATGTCTCAGATTTTTCGGAAATCTTTTTCTCCCTCGCCTTCTCTAGGTTTTGGACCATGGTAGATGACGAGATGTCGGAACGGGTGAAGGGCCCGCGCCACCCGGAACTCGACATCGCCCGTCGTCTCCGGTGCCGCCTTCCCTCCTGGAGCCTCGCTGAATCTCTCTCGAGCGGTGTTCGCCGCACGCTTGCATCCTAAAGGCATGACCCGGGCGTTGTCCCTGCCGAACGTTTCCCCACGCGTAGGGTTTTCCATGGAGAGGACGACGCTCCAATTCCTGCTGATGTCCAGCTCCGGCGACGGCTTGAAGGGAAGAGACAGAGAGCGAGAGGCCACGTGTACCATCGGCGCACGCCGATCTTCGAAGGGCAAGGTGTGGAGGTACGAACTCCAAACCCCGAAACAGGCGGCAATAGACCCGGCACAGGCGGCGATCAACAGGAGCCAACCACAAACACGCGCCATTTTTTCTTCTTGCTCCTTCTCGGTTGGATTCGTATTGTAGTGTTACTGTCGCTGAGATTTTATAGAGAGAGGAGAGAGGAGATCGCGTTGATGAACTCAACTAGGAAACGGCTTCGAAAGTATTATCTAATCTAACTCTGATTCAAAAGATTTCATCTACGATTTTCTATCCTCTCATTGAGTCGATCTACAGGATTTCACGGGACAAATATTGTAGGATATTTGAAACTTATCACAACAATTTAAATTGAATCCCAAACCAACAAAAAATTGCATTTGAATAATATTAATCATCTTTTTGACAAAAAAAAAATAATATTCTCGATTTCCCATTTTAGTCTTAGCTACGTCCACGTAGCATTATTGCCAAATCTATGGAAGGTGAAGGTGTCCCCGCGACCTCGTCGGCCCGGTGGAGGAAATTTAAAAAAAAAATACAAAGAAAAAGTACGAGGAAAAACATGAAAGATAAGGAAAGGAAAGGAAAAGAAAAAAAGTAGTATATTAAAAATTTAAAAAATTTAAAAAATTGCATAAATTATCCACGTTATCGCCGACCATATCATGTAGTATAACTGGCATCACGTTAATAATTGTCTAGCTAAAATTGATTAGAAAAATTATATTGGTGAATTTTCAAAAAAAAATTAAGATTCAACTGGCCAATTAAATGTTTTTGGCTGAATCGACATCTGTAGATAGGTTTAACACGTTTTTTATAATTATTTCGAAGGATTCAAATGGGTCGAAAGCCACAATCTTTAGAATGAAAAGTACGAAATAAAAACTTCACGACTTAAATATATTATCCACATAAATTTTAAAAGTTTGCCCTATTAGTCCTGGATTTCATACAGTGCCTCGTTTCGCGATTATTTTTCTGTCGTAGATAAATTCTGATTTCAAAATTTTAAAATTTCCAATGAGAATAATTTATCATTACGTTTAGATGACTATCTACAAAAGTGAATAGTTACTCTTCATTTCGCCACGAGTTTCCTATCTTTTTTTTTTCTTTTGTTCATACATAAAATGTAGTTCTGTAGTAACTAATGAAATTATATCACCTATATTCTAATCTTATGGAGTAATAGATTTAATAAATCACGTACGTGAGCAGTTTGCGCGTGCCCAAAGAAACTAGACACGTTAAGAAAGTTGCCTACTTTTTTTTTTCGTTAAAAAGAGATATGTTTAGTATAAAAAAATGGGGTTTTCTTATTAACGAAATATGTTTATGAGGCTTAAAAAGTGCCCTATGGATATTTGTTAACATTTCCATCAAACAATAGTAAAAAACATTATACGATAATTCATTCACGCATGTAATTGTTCGCACTTTCAATCTAAACATCAATGATAATCAAAATAGTTTGACTTCTTTTAAACTACAGGTGCATTAAGCATCTTAGTAGCCAAAGGAGAGGAGAAAAGGAAGGAAGAGGAGAGGAAATCGTGAGACTATTGTTGGTTATGTGAATCATGTGGGAAGTCACATGAATTTGACTAATTGATTAAGGGAAAGTGAACCGTGATTCCTAAAATTTCTGTACAAAATACAAACAAGTTCTAAACCTTTTTGATTGGTTAAACTAAGTTCAAACATTTTCTAAAAGATGCAATCAAGTCGTCTTGATGAAAAATCAAAATTTGCTTACGTGACATTTATAAATTGCCTTTCTTAATCATAACACTGATCTTTTCCTTTGTTAGTCATAACATTTGGATGAACTCCAAATCTCCGCAGTACGCGCCTCCACCCCCAGAAGGCGGCTGCATTGCGGGATGTTATATTCCTGAGCATTCTTATTTCAACTTTTGCTCAATCTCTCTTTGTCATCCAAATTTGAGGGATGAGTTCATCTTTACCCCCCAAAGACGGAATCGGTTGTATTGCTGACGTTACTATGATAACAATATTGTTTAGGCCACAAAAAAGAAATAACAAACGATCAGAAATTGGTCTGAGGTCTACTTTTTCAATAATTTATGGCTCAAAATATGTTGTTGTACTCATAGTAGCCAAAACAACATTATCATTCTAGTAAATAGTAGAGAGAGAAAGTGAATTTTCAAATATGCTAGTTAAGCATATTTGGATCCCTTTTACTAACAAGAAATCTCTTTGATGCAAGTGGATTCACACCACATTTTTAAAGAATAAGAATTTTTGGATAGCAACCAAACCAGGGCTGGATGACCTCCGATATACGGGCCATCGATTCACTTGTTCCACTTCTTCCGGTGCGTCTCGTAAGCAAAGGAAGATCGATAGGGTCCTCATGAATGCCCATTGGAGCCTCGATTTCTCCTACTCGGAAGCCTCCTTTTTGCCTCCGGGTATCTCTGATCATAGTTCCATGATCATTCGTGTATTGGCCCCTCCGAACTCTAGGAGGCCTTTGAAGTTCTTCAACTTCTGGATGACTCATCAATCCTTTTTGCCCCTGGTTAGCCAGGTCTAGGAAACTAACATTCAGGGTTCCCCATGTTTTAGGTCTGTACTAAGCTAAAAATTCTCAAAGGGCGACTCAAGTAGCTCAATAGGGAGTCCTTCTCGAACATCTTGAATCAAACTACTGAGGCTATGGAAGCTTTAGATGCTATTCAGAACTCACTTGAATTAGATCCTATCAACCAAGGCCTTGCTGATCTTGCGAAGGATCGGTGCCAAACTTTCTCTACCCTTCAGCTGCAAGAGGAATTCTTCTACAAACAAAAATCTCGGGTTCTTTGGCTGAAGGAGGGGGACTTAAACACCAAATATTTTCATCATTATGTGAATAAGAGACAGATCCGCAATAGCTTACTTTCGGTGATGGATAGTTCTGGGGCTACTCTCACTGAACCGGCTTCTGTGCAAGCTCACATTGTTTCATTTTACGAGGATTTGCTCTCCTTTGCTGCTCCAATCTCTCGGCC
Organism: Rhodomyrtus psidioides; assembly: GCA_021437785.1. NCBI lineage: Eukaryota > Viridiplantae > Streptophyta > Magnoliopsida > Myrtales > Myrtaceae > Rhodomyrtus > Rhodomyrtus psidioides. The sequence continues at coordinate 9,424,529 of JAILYB010000003.1, read as the reverse complement.
AGCCCTACAAGACATCAGGTCTGTAATCGAGCACCCTCTAAACCACGATCAGGTTCGATTCTTGTCTCGGCCGGTCTTCGCTAGTGAGATTCCTAATACTTTATTTTCCTTAGCTGCTGGTAAAGCCCTTAGGCCAGATGGTTTTAACGTTGAATTTTTCAAGGCTTCCTAGGACATTATTGGCCAATCAACGATTTTGGCGATTCAGGATTTTTTTAATACCGATAGCCTTTTTCGGGAAATTAATGCGACTATCATCTCTTTGGCGCCTGGGTCCCAAATGCCACCATGATGAGTGATTTTAGACCCATCGCCTGCTATAATACTATTTATAAATGCATCACTAAGATATTGGCAAATAGAATCTGCTCTATTCTGGCTTCTATCATTAGCCCACCGCAGAATGCTTTTGTCAAGGGTCGTCGCATTAGTGACAACATTCTTCTGGCACAGGAGTTGTTTTGTGACTTCCATCGTGACCCTTACTTACCAAAATGTGCTATCAAGGTCGACTTCAGGAAAGCCTATGACACTGTGGATTGGAATTTCCTTCGGTTGGCTTTGCAAGCTTTCGGTTTCCCGGTAAGCTTCACTAATCTCATTATGACTTGTGTTACAACCCCGAAATACTCCATTTCCATCAATGGAGAGCTCGGCGGCTTTTTCTCTAGCGGAAGGCGGCTTTGCCAAGGTGACCCAATGTCGGCTTATCTGTTCACTATGGTTATGGAGATATTTACTGGCATTCTAAATGTCCAAACTCGGCATCCATAATTCAGGTTCTATTGGAGATGCAAAGCTATCCGGCTCTCACATCTTGTCTTTGCAGGAGACATTCTCATTTTTGCCGAAACTAACCTATCTTGGTTGCATTAATCAAGGCAGGTCTAGATAGATTCTCGCATTGGTCGGGGCTCAGGTCGAATATGAACAAGAGCAAGTTCTTCTGCTTGGGTGGCACGGATCAACTTCGCCAGCAACTCCTCTCCTTTTTCGATTTTCAAGAAGGTTCTTTGCTGGTTCGGTATCTTGGAGTTCCTATTATCTCTGCTAGACTTAGCAAAGTGGATTGTACTTCGTTGGTCAATGCTATCACGGCAAAAGCTCAGTCTTGGTCTTAGCGTTTCCTATCATTTGTAGGGTGTCTTCTCCTGGTTAAACAGTTCTACATGCTATCCAAGTTTTTTGGGCTAGCGTATTTATACTCCCAAAGTCTGTTCTACTTCGCATTGAGCAAATACTCATATAAATCCTTTGGAAAGGCCCGGAGTTAGGCATAGCCGGAGCTAAGGTATCTTGGGACAATACGTGCTTACCTAAAGAGGAAGGGGGTCTCAGCATTCGCAGGCTCTCTGATTGTAATAAGGCAGTGATGACAAAACATATCTGGATCCGTATCACAGATAAAGAATCTATGAGGTGCAAATGGATTCATGCAAACTTTCTCAAGAACAAGAATTTCTAGGTAGCCAAGAAACCCACTTTCTGTTCTTAGGCCTGGAAAAGATCTTGGATCTTCGTCATGACTGCAAACACCTCTTCCAATGGCAGGTTAGCAACGGCAGCATCTCCTTTTGGTTTGATTCATGGCACTCGAAGGGGCCACTCTACAAGCTCTTTTATGACTTGGATATTTATAGACCGGGCATCCCCCGAAAGGCCACAGTTCATGAGTTCTTATCTATGACTCTCTTTCCCTCTAGGGTGAGCACCGTCATGGGGACTTAGACTCATCCCATGGTGTTTCTCACCCCAAAGTCTTGTGAGGATACCCTTCGTTAGCTCGGTCATCCCTATGGTGTGTTCTCTATTGCTTCGACTTGGGATCATTATTGTCGCAAGGGTCAAGTAGTCTCTTGGCACTCATTTGTATGGGACCGTCATTTTGCACCTCGGCAATCTTTCATTCTGTGGCTCACCACTCTTAACAGACTTCCTACTCAGATTATTTTACTTAGCTATCATAGAATTGCGGCTGGGGCTTGTGTTTTTTTTGTAATTTGCTGCCTGGATTCCAATGATCATTTATTTTTGGGTTGTCGCTTCACGAATGCACTTGCTTTATTTTGGTCTTCCAAGTGTAATCTTGCATGGCGCAACGCTTCCTGGCAAGACAATCTTCGGTGGGCGATGAGACACTTCCGCAGACACCACTTTCACCAGTGTATTGCCAGGTTCTCCTTTGGTGGCCTCTTTCATATGCTTTGGACGGAACGAAACATATTCTCTTTCGGAACAAACAACTCAACATGTTCGCCCTCAAGTTTCATCTACAGAAAATTGTCAACGACAAGGCTATCACCTTTTCCCGAGTTGAAGATACACCCAGAAACCGTAAGATGCAAGCAAGCTGGGGAATCTCTACTTCTATTTTTGACCGGCACTTGGTTGACATCTATCCTTTTAGCTGTTGACGTCTGTCCTTGTTGGTTCCATTGCCGTTTTGGCCCGGTTCTGTATAGGTTTTGTAGGTTATTGTTTGGCTCTCTCGGCCTCTTGTTTTTATAGTGCAGACCATTTGTTTTGCCCCTAACTATTTTTTGGCTTTTGCAATCCGAGCTGCCCTTGTGCTTTTAGCAACACTTTTGTGGTGCGCAGTGGAGATTTGTCATATAATTAGCGCTTTCTAGTTCAATGCATTTCTTACTTTTACCAAAAAAAAAAAAATTATTCATGGGTTTGGAAAAAGATCCTTGATCTCCTCTCGGAATTCCAGAATCTTTTCTGGTGGCGGGTGTTGACACCTGATTTTTGACCATCTACTATTGTGATTTTTATTCTTTAAAATTAATTAAAAATATCGAAAAAGGTCATAAAATCACAAAATCAACTTTGGAAGCCTTGGCTTGGCCTTAGGAACCAATTTTGAACAAAAAATATTTTTTGGTATTTTTTAATATTTTTCGAATTTATTTAATTATAAAAATACCCAAAAAATCAGAAAAATACCATTCGTGGTCAGAAAAATACACAAAAATATTCAATAATTTTTTTTTAATTTCATCTTCAAGTGTGTCACCTTAAATCTTGATAATTCGGCTCGGGTCACTATGTTTCTTCACAAACATAAACCCGAACCGAGCAAAAAAATTCCTTTGCGAGTCTTTTAATTTTCAATTCTCACTTTTTATAAGCCATGACATTGAATCCTAAAGTCTAGAAGTGCAATTGGGTCAATTTGCCCTCCAATTTGATCAATTTTAAACAAAAGGGCTTAATTGCATAAAAATCTTTCAATTTAGTCCCCGGTTCGCAATTTTCGAAATTAAATTTCATACGGGCATACCCATTGAAATCAAGAACCTCTACCCTATAGTTTTCATCATGCTGAATGCATTGGTGGCTTCAATTCGGGCTAATTTGGTCGTTTAGGCCCTCGATTAGACGAAATTCATTTTCGGATCCTAGGGACAATTTGGGGTTTTCACTAAATTTCAATTAATTGATCCACGAAAATACCCCTATTTGATAGAAAACATGTCAAGGAGTCCGATTTTGCCATCAATTTTACAAAAAGAGGTCAATTTGGGGGCCAATTTGGGAAAATTGGTCGAACCGGGCCGGTCGGGTCAGACCCGACCCGGTCCGACCGGGTCTGCAACTTTGTTGCAGACCCACCGCGCCGAACGTGAGGAAAAGCAGGGAGCGACAAACCGTGGTGCGCGGCCATATTTTAAAGAAAAGAAGCAAATGTGGGGAACAAAGGGCAAGTGGTCGACGGCCATGGGGGGTGAATGGACAAAAGGCCGGTCGGCCATGGAAAAAAAAAAAGGAGGGCGAGGTGCTCGGTTTAGAGGAAAAATGGAGACCGAGAGAGAGAGAGAGGATGAGGAGAGTTCAGGGGAGACCTAGGTTCAAGCGACGGTTTTGGGCCTTTAGCTACGCCCACAGATCATCGTCGAAGCTCCCGCGGCCGCCGGCGACACCCGAACAGGTCAGTATCATCCCATGAACTTCGTTTTTTTTCTCATGCACGTCACATGTTCGACGAAATGCTCGAACGAGTTTCGCAAATCACAACTCTCGGTCGTGCCTTTCCTGGTCCCGTTCCACACGAATCTCACCTCAAACCTTCGCTATAACTGGCTCTGAGCTCCGTGTACCATTTTTTTTGCATTGAAACACAACAAAAAAACGAGCTCGGAGGTTCGCCGGTTATGGTCCGACTCGAGAGCTAGGCGAAGGGCTCTGCGTCGACGCCGATCTCCAAAGAAGCTCAGGTAAGCTTCCTAACTTTGTTTAGAGGAAGTATGAACGGATGGAATCGGTTTAAAACGATAAAAAAAATTTCGAGAAAACTCCTCGCCGGCGCCGGTTCGGTCGATGTCCATTCGGTCGGTTCCCGACGTGGTTTCTGTCATGTTTTCGTCGGATATGGATGTGGGGTTCGAGGGGATTTGATAGGTGTTAAAATCGGGATATGAAACGGTGATTTTCACGTCGATTTGGGGTCTCCGGCGAGAATTCCGGCGAGGGTCGCCGGAATTTTCACTGTTCATCATCTTCCCCGGCGACCCTCCGGCCGGTCAAAGGCTGACGTGGCATGCCACGTAGGCAGCCACGTCAGCCAGGTGGGGCCGGTCCGAACATTTTTTCAAATAAATGAAATGGACGGTCCCGATCGCGACACGTGTTGCGATTGTGAAATTTTTGGAAAATTTAAAAGATTTTCAAAATTAATAAATGATTTTCGAAAATAATAAAATACTTTGATCAGACGGTTGGCATCGCGCCAAGTGGCACTCTGAGGAGCGTCCGATCTGACCGAAGATCGAACGCGCCAGAGGAGGCCACGTGGCACAAGGAGGACCGTCCGATCTGGGGATTTTCGGATAATTATAGAAAATGAATAAAAAAAATCAAAAATTGATTAAAAAAATAAAAAATGGCGAAACGGCGTCGTTTCTTCGAGGCCGGTTTCGGCCGTGGGGTTGGGCCGGGCGCCCGAGGGGCGTGGGCCGGGTCTGACCCGGCCCGGAAAATATTTTTAAATAAATAAAAAATCAGAGAATAATAAAAAATAATAAAAAATTCAAAAATCAATAAAAAATAGAAAATCATAAAAAAATTCAAAAAAATTCGGAAAATTCAGAAAAATTCTAAAAAATTCCAGAAAATAGGGAATGGCCACATTCAACTGGTCATGACCTGTTCCGGGTCTTTCGACCCCCGATCTTTTCCGAAATGACGGTTTTGCCCTTCCGACAAACCGTCTTCCAAAAAATTCTAAAAAAATTCAGGAAAATCCCAAAGAATAGGAAATGGCCACGAACAACTGGCCAAGACTCATTTCGGGTGTTTTGAACCCCGACCCTTCTTAAAATGACGATTTCGCCCTTTGGGCGAATCGTCTTCCAAAAATTGAAGAAAAATCAAGAAATTCCAAAAAATTCTCAAAAATGGGAAATGGCCACAAACAACTGGCCATGGAGTTTTTTTGGGTAATTCGGTATCCAAACCTTCCAAAAATTGACGATTTTGCCCTTCGGGCTAATCGCCTCCAAATCTTCCCATTTTACCCCTGGTCCGAAGTCACGCCTTCCTTAAGCCTTTATGGTTATACTAGGAAGCCATTGATCTGAATTGATGTGCATTGAAGTGATTTATTTATGTACTTGATTGCGCTTTCATTTAAATTGATTGTGATTGATAGGAACAATCTTCCAATCTGCATGAAATCCTGAATTAAGCCTACCTCACCTAAAATTGCGCCTGCATGAATTCTTAGCCAGGAAAATCACTCGCGTTAGGTACCGAAAGGGCGTTGGTAATGACACCAGCGTAACTAAGTCCCCGAACCCAAAATCTCTGGTTCCGCAGAACTGATCGATCTCTCCCAATCGGTCAGTAAGGTTTCCGGTCTACCCTCCAAGAAAGACCGGTGGCGACTCCAAATGCATGTACAATTTGCACATGCCACCACGACCACACTGAAGGTCGAAAGCGATCGACTCTTATCGTCGAATCCTTTGAAAAATACTCCCGCCGCGATTTGGTATGGGCTTGGGAGGGCTCGCGCCGATCCAAGACCCGCGATCGGTATTCCATTAGCCGCGTCCGCCTTCGGACGGGTCGCGACAGCGGGTAGGCAATGGTTGTGCTTTCTCCTTTTGGTTCGATTCTTGGCATCAAAGAGAGCCTCTTTACAAGCTCTTCCTAATGGGTGTATATATCGATCGGGCATCCCCTAGAAACCTACTGTGTCTGATTATCTTTCCACAACCTTCCACCCCTCTCAAGTATCTATGGCCATTGCATCTTGGCTTGAGTCGCTTCCATCTCTTGTCCCCAAGAGAAACGACCATTTTGTTTGGCTTGGTGATCCTTCTGGAGTCTTCTCGAATGCAGCTGCATGGCAATTTATTCGACACAGAGGTCAGAAGGTGTCATGGCACTCGTTCATTTGGGATCGTGCTATCGCTCCTAGGTATTCGTTTCACCTATGGCTTTTGACGTTGAACGGACTACCAACTCAAGTTGTGTTGCTAAACTACCACAGAATTTCAGATGGTGTATGTGCCTTTTGTAATAGCCGCCCGGACTCTGTTGACCATCTTTTTTTTGGCTGCCGTATCACTGGAGCTTTTGCTTAGTTCTGGGCTTCGAAGTGCAATTTGGCTTGGTGGAATCGCTGTTGGAGTGACAACCTTCAATGGGCCATGCAACATATCAAAGGAAAGCATTTCTATCAAACTATTACACGGTTCTCCTTTGGTGCCATGCGCCATATTATCTAGATTGAAAGAAACCATATCATTTTCCGTAACCAGACCCTCTTTATGCCGTCATTAAAAAAGCATCTTGAGAAGCTCGTTAGAGATAAGGGTTTCACGTTCCAACATGTGGCTGACAAATCTAGGAATCGAAGGATACAAGCAATCCGGGGCATCAATCCGATGATCTTTACTTGATATGAGTCTTTCCAGGCTTGTTTTGTATTTTTTTTTTTGGCTGCTTATTTTTGGCTGCTTATTTTTGGCATCCTTTTTCTCCTTTATTCATGTTCGCAAATGTACATGTCCTCTTTTTGAACTCAGGACACCCTTGCATCCCTAGTGACATCTATTGATGTCACCATGAGTGCAAGTTCCTCCCCTGTGGCGCCGGGTTTCGCTTTTGTAAAGCTGGGTTTTGGTTATGTCAATATAAATATGACTTTTACAACAACAACAAAAAAGTGAATTTTCGAATCTGTCTAGTGAGATCCATCATTGAGTGGCCATTTCCCTGACTAATGGGACTGCCTAAAATTTTCTCGAACTCGAACTCAATTGACCTGCATGATATTATGCCCTACTGAAGTCACGCATAAAATTCGACCCAAAAAAAAAAAGGTCACGCATAAAAGACAAGGACGACAAAATCATTTGTATTAAATCCGTGACAAATTATGTAATCACAAGATTAGCGTCAATTCTTTGTTACATAGCAAATAATATACTGACAATATATCTTATAGTACTCGTATTCGAATTCAAAACATTAAAAATTCCGAACGGGAAAAATAAAAAAATATGAATCTGGCCAGGGACTATGACACCTGGAGGCTCTTGCTGGCGAGCCAATAAAGAGGAAACCATCCGCAGTGATATCCGGCCATCCGTTTGGCCAAAAATGATTGAAAAGACTTTATCGATAAATCATCAAAATATTTAGAATAAATTGGTCAAATAAAAAAATTTAGGACTGAATTGGTTGACGTAAAATTAGTTAAAGACCATTTTGGTTAATTTTCCTCAAAAATGTTATCCGACTCAATTTGAGTTCTTGCTCGTCTGCGCAAGACAAAAAGGTTTATAATTACCGTCCATAATTTATTTTTTTCAGTTGGCCAAAAGTTAATCCCTCGGGATCTTGATTCTAATTTCGATGTACATCTAGCTTTCGGGAAGACTATTCGGTTCAAGGAGCAAGATTTACAACTTCAAAGCATAAGAAGAAGGCTTACCAATCGTCTTAACCCTTGAGCAATCTTGGGTTGTTTCATGGGACGAGTTAAACGCGGTAAGGCCATTTACCCCAAAAGAGAGATAAGAACTTACCCCAGATGTGACCGAGTCTAAGGATTCATGTGTCTTACTTCGGTAAGAAAGGATTCTTGTGTCTTACTTCGGTAAGTCTCTTTCTTTCCTCCTTCCTTCATCTCACGGGTATAAAAGAGATCAACCCCACTCAGATCCACATTGATCTATCAGCAGTTGTTCGATTTGATTCAGAGATTTTTATCTGCAGTTGGTCAGCAAAATCCAGCATGAACGATCCCAAGTATCCATATCCATATCCATATCCTGCCCAAGGTAATGTTCTTGTTTCTACTTTTGTCTTTTTCTCTCTTCTAATCTCCCATTTCGCCCCGGTGAATCCTTGTTGTTCTAGTCGCTTCTTACGCTAAATCATCGTTCAATTGGAAATGATGAGGGCAATTGGCAAGAACACGTTTTCTTCCTATGAGGAGTCCTTGGACGATTTCGATTATACTCGCCGAATCTGGAAAATGTTTGGTCATCCATCAAATGCTGGTCCGGAATGTCGTTTTCGATGTTAGATGCTTCACGAGCTCTTTATAAAAGCCGAGATTTGATAATCACCATCATGTATGTGACTGTAGCCCCTTACCAAGGACCTCCGGTGATAGCACCTCCGCAGTACGCGACTCCACCTCCACAGAAACACGGCGGGTTTCTTGCCGGATGGTATGTTCCTGAGCATTCTTACATTATTTTTGTTTCCATCTCTCTTTCTAGTCCAAATTAAAGGGATAAGTTCATAATTTGACACTATCCTTTTCTTTATTTTCGTCATTGGGCAGCCTGGCAGCTCTATGTTGTTGCTGCGTCTTGGAGGAGTGTTGTTGTTTGTGACCCGTCCCTCATATGAGTCTGCTAGCATTGCGTCGATGGCCTTTCGGAGACGATAACTGCATCATCATTTCAAACACCTGTTTCATCTGCTCTTGTCTTATGCAACAATAACATGTAGTCTGGCCCCCTTTTTTTTTGGGGGGGGGGGGGGGGGGGGGGGAGGTGGGGTCAAAAGTCCAGCCCTTTGCGGCTAAGCCTTGTCGACTGCATTTTCAAACACCTGTTTCATCTATACATGAAATTTAGGCTTGCGATTATCGTGGTATAGAAACGAAGAAAACTTAGTGCGAACCAAATCAAATCAAAACCAAGATGTTCATTTCACCCATCAAATCCCTATAACAAAACTCCATCTCCAGATCTGAACAGGGAAAGAAGTAATCGTGGCACGTGCAACGTTTGGCGTGCAATTCAGATTAGTGCGTGTTCTTTTGATGGGATAAGGTGAACGAGAAGCACTCACAAACACTCACAACAACTCCAGGAAGGAGAAAGAGGAAAAAAAAAGAAAAACAACCTTTTTCTTATGCATTCATAATGAATCACCCGTACAAAAATTGTTACAAAACACGCCCTCATATAGGCTTGTTACATTACTCTTCGTATACCTCTAGAAACATGAACATTCATGATACAATTTTAAGACATTGAACAGACTTTTGAAAGACTCATATAACAATAAGTACAAAAAAAAAGACTCTTTAAAGAAACGCCACAGACTAATCTTGGTTTGTACATCCGTCTTGGAAATCGAATGGACGTCCACATGCTGATCGACAGTATTCATGAATTCGGTTTAATTTCAAACTCTCCCCCTAAACCAATTTCTCTTCCATCTAACATTCCAAGTAGACTCATTAACTTCCAAAATGCATCAAAAGGTTTAATAAAAAAGTCTGCTGCTAAGTCTCTATCTTTACATATAACACTTCAATCTCATTTTGTCTTACTTGGTTCTCAAACGAAGTGATATCGAATATCGATATGCCTAGTTTGTTCATAAAAGTTGAATTTTTCGCCAAAGCAGTAGCATAACTACTATCGACAAAGATCTTTGTCGATTTCATTTACTCCATATGAATGTCTTTGAGAAGTCTTCTCAACCATATTGCATGACAAACACATGAAGATGCTGCAAAATATTTAGCTTCATATTTCCATAGAGCAAACATTCGGTTGCTTTTTCGATGAGCACATGAAAGCAATATCGCAAAAGAAAAAGACAAAGCTTACTGGGCCATTGGTGAGGCATGATCACTAGGCGCGGTGCAACCCCAACGACGACAAGGTCGCGTCTCGCCAGGGGTGGGCCAGACTCACCCTCGCTAGTGATTGGCGGAGGCGAGCTTTGCAAAAGGCCAGCGAGACCGAAAATTGGAAAATTTCAACCAAAATTATTAGGAATTAATAAACTGGCATATGCCAGGACTAGATTGTCACAATTATAATAAGTTGATGATATTTTTGATAATTTTATCATTGTGCCCGGTAACATGCCCAGTTTCATTTTATTTTAAAAGAAAACTCTACTTGGTGGGATTTCCTAATAAATACCCATCAAATCTTATAAAGAAAAATTCATTCAAAGAAGCAAATCTAAGTGATAATATAAACATAATAATAATTTTTTAGAGATTCAACTTCTAGTTACACTAGATTACTCTAACGCCCTTTCGGTATCATTTCATTTTATGAAAACATTTAAGTCGACATCTTGATTCATTTTAGCCTAAATCACTAGGGCATAGTTTATCATGTAAGTGCAAAATCAATTTAATTAAACACCCAAGTCCAAGATATATGTAATGCAGGGAGCATGCACCAAGCAATTCTTCTCTGTTTTTGGTTCTCACTTTTTAAATGAAATATAATCTATATGCAATGCATGAGTTGCTATGCAATTGATTTGGTTGTATCCTGGACTGGATCGAACTGCCCAGAGAAACAGGTCTGGTTCTCGGCTATAGGGAAAACAGATTCAGTTCTTGGTTCCAAATTTTTGGACCGGACTGTGCAGAGGTTCTAAGTTTTTTGTGTTTAACCTACCCATTCACCATCTTGGGAACCAATTAGAATCTACTCTTTGTAGTTGGAAGAAAGAGATTTATTATTCTTGAATGAGCTTAACTTCCTTATTTCTATATATTTCTGTTTTTTATGTATCCATCTTTTACTTTGAGCCATTTTGTTACTCATATTATTTTGCTAAAATTGCTATTTGTCTTGGTTGTTCAGATGAGAAAAAGAAGAAAAAGAAAAAAGAAACATGTTTCTGGGTAGACCGTAGAGTTGTACTGCACAAACATGGCAAATGCTAGGGCTAGTTCCAAGCTGGTTGTAGGTTTCAAAAACTAAAAATTGATTCTACATACTAGAAACAATAATGGAGATCATTATTGTTTCTCAAGAATAAGAATTTTTGGGTGGCAAACAGACCGACTCTCTGTTCCTGGTCTTGGAAAAAAATTCTTGACCTCAGAAAAGAGTGTGATCATTTATTTCGCTGGCGGCTGGGAAATGGCAATATATCATTCTGGTTTGATGCCTGGCATCCGAGGGGTCCTTTATACAAATTATTTTCTGACTTGGACATTTACAGATCTGGTATATCTCGGATGGCCACAGTTCGGGATTTTCTTTCCACTACTCATTGTCCCTCGAGGGTGAACACCGTCATGGGAACTTGGAATGATCCTATACCGTCCCTCTCCCCCGAGAGTCGTGACACCCTTCTTTGGCTTGGTCATCCTTCAGGCGCCTTCTCCTCTAATTCGGCCTGGGATTATTTTCGACATAGAGGTCAGTTGGTCCAATGGAACTCCTTCATCTGGGACCATCACCATGCTCCTCGGCACTCTTTCATTTTGTGGCTTATTACTCTCAACAGGTTGCCGACTCAGATTATCCTTCTCACCTACCGGCGTATTAGGGAAGGTAATTGTGCGTTTTGTAATTGTCGGCCTGACTCTGTTGATCATCTCTTTTTTGGTTGTAGAATCACAAAAGCTCTTGCTTTGTTTTGGTCGGCTAAGTGCAATCTCGCTTGGCATAATGCTTCTTGGCATGATAACCTTTGGTGGGCTATGAGACATATTCGTGGCCATGCCTTCCACCAATGTATAGCTAGATTCTCTTTTAGAGCCCTTTGTCACATTATATGGTTAGAGCGGAACCATATACTCTTCCGCAACAAACAACTCAATTTGACATCCATTAAGGCGCGCCTTCAAATGGTTGTTAAAGATAAGGCTCTCACTTTTAACCATGTTGAAGACAATGACAGAAATAGAAGGATGCAAGCTTCTTGGGATATCTCCTCTACAATCTTTGATTGATGTTGAGGGGACTTCGACCTTTGCTATCGCATTCTGGCCGTCTTGTTTGGCCTTAGGGTTGTACATAGCTTTCTGTATATGTTATACAGGTTCTTTTTGTGTTAGTTTAGTTGCCACTTTGCGTGGCTTTTGTTTTCTTAGCTATGCTTCCCGAGCCGCCCTTACGCCTTAGGCGACACTTCGGTGGTGTGCGGTGGAGGATTGTTTGTATTCTGCGCTTTTTTCAATATATATCTTACCTTTACCAAAAAAAAAACAATAATGGAGAAAAAGTTCAGAAGAAAACAAGCATGTAGGAAGCGCGAAATGTTATTGGTGCAGGAGAAGCGACTAGGGTGAAAAAAAAAAGTTTTTTAAAAGGGATGTGGGCAATTTTGTCTTTTAGTAAATTGAAACAAAAGAAAACGAATTAAAAAAAGTGAAGAAATAATATTAAATCAAGAGTGGGACCCGCAAGGGGTAATGTAGTCAAAAGAGCCAATAAAGGGTATGGAATTGGCACTAGCCGAATTTAATAGAAGAATATCGAAACTTAATGTGCGTGTGAATATATACGCTACACCACACATCCATGAAAGATTTCAATCTATATTTATTTTTTCGAAAATTGCACCGTGAAATGTTCATATCTTTTCCCAAGTGGATTATGATGGCGTAAGCGAGCCCGATCTGGTGTATCATAAGGGATTTGCTTGAATTTTTGAAAAACGAATTTGAATCTCTCCTTTGACGATCATTAAATTGATTTCTAAACCCAATTACCCTCTTTAAATATTCTTTTTTCATAAGAACGCTTCATTAATTGTGCGCAGTATAGTCAGAGTGAGATTTTTAGATATGGTGCTTCAAATAAATGGATTATGGTTGTGAAATTGATAATTAGCATCGTAGACTTCATCATAAGAACTCACCCCTTCTCCATAAGAGCAAAGAAAGACGCGATCTCTTCCGACGAAGGCCATCATAATCCCACTTGGCAAAAGATATGGAATTTGCTGGCCAGAATCGTGAACTAATCTAACCAGAAAAAAATCTCATAATAATTTCAAATATGTATGGTTTGATATATCAAACATAAACCAAGTCTAAAGAATCGGCTAGACAAAACTCTCAGCTATCAACTGCGAAAAACTGCGAAGTTAGGGCATATAAAGTATGTCTTCTCAACCTAAAACAAGAAAATATCCGGACAGGATCAAAGAAAGAAGCAAAAGTGGCCATGAAACCTATTTCAATTCGCACTCGTTTGGCGAGCCACTCAAGAGCAAACCCACTTGGCTTTGGTTTTGGCTCGAGAACCCCACCTTCAAACCACGGCAGCAAAAATAAACGTCCTCATGTCGGAAAATTATCACTTCCACCTCGATCACTCCATCCTCTTCCCTGTCCATCCTCATGGCCTCAGCCAACCGGTCCCCGTCCTCGCGGTAGAACGCGAGAGTGCCCGTCTCCACAGTCGCGTTCCCCCTTGGAGCCACGCTGAGTGGCTCCAGAAACGTCCCCGCCATGAACTCGTCGCGGTAGAAAAGCATGACCTGGGCGGGGTCCCACATGAACCGAGTCGACCGTGCAGGGTTTTTCAACGAGAGGGCGACGCTCCAATTCCCGCTAATTGCTGTCGGCAACGGCGTGGAGGAAAGAGACAGAGAGAGAGAGGCCACGCGTACCGTCGGCGGCTTATAAAAGTCCACAAATAAGGCTGCAACGATGAAAAGAGAATTCACAAACGCAAAAACAAATCCGGCAACGATCAGCGAGCGATTGACAACATCGCAGCCTTGCTGTTGCTGTTGCTGTTGCTGGGCTTCCATGGCCATCGCTTCTCAGTTTCTTCGTTGATATCTTGTTACTTCCTCAAATTCGAAGTCAACATGCATACATATAACTATATAACAGAGAGAGAGAGAGAGAGAGAGAGAGAGAGAGAGAGAGAGAGAGAGAGAGAGAGAGAGAGAGAGAGAGAGGAGATCCAGTTGAGGAACTCGACTCGGAATCGGTTTAGACATTATTATCTAGTCTTATAACTCTGATTCGAAAGAATTCCTCTATGTTGAACTTATTGGAATAACTTATATGAATCCTAAACTATCAAAAAATGCATTTAAAATAATAAAATTCACCACGACTGTCTCCTTTAGTCCTAGCTCCGTCCACGTAACATTAATTTTTGTTCACTTAAAATTGATGGAGTAAATTAAAAGATTTGGAAACATTATCTAGAAAATCCTAAACATATCATACGAATGTCAATTCATACATAAGCCTTTCAATTTAGCCAACTTACTCCTAGACCTTTTGCCAACTTACGAATTTAGTCCGTCAAGCCAATTTTGGCCGAAAGCCGCTGACATAATACCAGCTGTGTGACGTAGAACAAGTGATATTGATGTGGATAGTTTTATAATTTTTAATAGTTTTGCCTATCTTTTCTGTTTTTTCTTTGTTGTTTTTTTACTGTGGGCTGGCGACCCTTGCAGGTACTAGGGGAGGACTTGGCGGCCTTAGTTGACCACAATGGGGCATTGTGACCCTCACCACATCTAGGCCAAGCAAGGGTGTCCTGGCAACCTCCGCCGGCAGCTGCCGAGGCCGGGGACTGTTGGAGGCAAACAATAATAAAAAGGAAAAAGGAAAAAGAGAAAGAAAATGAAAGAAATAAAATAATAAAATAAAAGAAAAAGATCTTTGAAATTTCAAAAAATTTGCATAGGTTGTTTACGGTAACGCCGGTTATGCCACGTAAAACAATGTGTATTCAACAATTTCCAACTAATACTGGCCGATAATACTATATTGACAAATTGTAAAAAGGTTTACTAGTTAATTGGCCAAATTAAAATTTTGAGGACTTAATCAACATAAGTCATTAGGTATAAGACTTTAGTAATTAATCCGAAAGATTCAGACACATCAAAAGTCACAATTTTTAGATTGAAAATCATAAAATAAAAATTTTAAGACTTAAGTATATTATGGAGATGAGTTTTAAAAGTTGCCCGATTATCGACATGAGGATTGATGTGATTTTATCAATGGAATAATGATATTTTTTTAAATTAGTCAAGTTAAATAGAAATAAAAATAACATTCTTTGACACTTTCAATTTTTTTTATAAAAAAAAAATAACACGCTTTAAGAATGTTAAGTACTACAAATGGGATTTTTCTTAATAATCATAAACATATTTTTGAGGCTTAAAAAGTTCCCTGAAGTCATTTTCTTTTTTGCATTTTCCATCAAATAATAGTAAGACTTTATACAATAATTCATTCACGCATATAATTGTGCTCATATGTAATCTAAACATTAAATTATCAAATTTTAGTTACTTAAAATAGTTTCAATTTCTCTTGAACTAAGTAGCGAAAGGAGAGGAGAAACGGAAGGGATGAGGAATCATGAAATCATCGTCGGTTACGTGAATCATGTGGTATGTCACATAAATTTGACTAATTGATCGAGAAAAAGTGCATCGCAATTTCTATAACTTGTGTACGGGATACAATTAAGTTCAAAACCTTTTTAATTGGTCGGATTAAGTCCTAACCTTTTTCAAAAAAATAAAATTGAGTCATCTCGTTAAACTGACTCCAACATTATTTCGTGTTTTCAAATTTGCTTGTGTGACATTTTTATATCGAACTCGTCAAAAGAAGTTTGAGTTTTGAGGTTCTCTTCTTTTTCTTTTTCTTTTTATTTTTCTTTTTCCTCTCGCTGGGAGAGGCCATACTTAAAAAGAAGAAGATAAGCAGGAAAAGGAATTCGACCAAAATAAGCAGGAAAAAGGAAAAAAACTTAAAAATTAAAAATAAAAGGGAAAAATTCAAAAAAATTATAAAACATTAAAAGAAAAAATTGTCCATGTCACTGCTGGTTGTGTAATACAGAACGATTGGCGTTCACATCAGTTATTTTTTTTTAAATTACCGAAATAACTACATTGACAAATCATCAAAATATTTCGACTAAATTGACAACAACATCAACATCTTTATCCCAAACTAGTTGGGGTCGGCGGTCGATGAACTCCAAAGATTCATAAAAGTAAAGCAAAATCAATCGAGGGAATAGAGAAAAATATGTAAAAATAAATAAACAAAGATATATATACACACATTAATTACCCCTCCACAATACTAACAGCCTACTTTCACTCCGTCCTAATACAAACCGTACGCCAATCTATTTCTCACTCCCTAAATTGACAAATTTTTTTTTAAAAAAATTATGACTGACTTGGCAAGACTGTATGGTCAATTTTTTCCCGAAGTGTTACATGATGCAAGATCTGAGTGGTCGCTCATACACATAAAACTCAACGTCCTAGTAGACGTCTCAATTTTTCTCTATAATTATTTTTTAGCTGACCAAAAATGTAATCTCACATTCATTATCTTTAAGGAACTTGATTCTAACTCTGACCTAATCTTAAAATTTGCTTAATCTTCCTCTTCAACACACGTGTACGGCCATCTCTAGAATTTCCATCTATTGCTCCTTAATTTCGTCTACTTATATGGAAATAACATTCAAATTTCCGAATACTAATTGAAAAAAGAAAAACCACAAGACTTCCATACATATATGTATGGTCGGAATAATCTAGTTGATCAAATATACATAAAGTCTAAAGAATCGATGAGACGGAACTTGCAGCTATTCCCGAGCTCTGCTAGGGTCCTAAAATTTGGAATACTCTTTCGAAACTTTTATGTACTTGGTCACCTCTGTTCCTCAAGTGTGAATTTTAGCATTAATTTTTTCTTAGATCGACGGTGTGTGCTATAATTACTTGTGTCTAAATTTATGACATACAAAATTCCTAACAGAAAAAAAAAATGGCCTGTTTCGGTGGAAAACCACTCATAAAGGATGAGGATCGATTCCCAGAGCTAGTATCCGAAGAGGGGACGATTGGTGACCTAGTCGTAGACGTCTTCTTGTTCGAGGAGGTGTATCAGTGTCTAGCGACTTCGATCTCCCTCTTAGTCATTGAATCATATGTTCACGAGATGCTTAAACGGCTGATTCATACGTGTTTATGTTGTCTAGTGGCCCTTTTGCTTTTGGTTCTATGAATGTCATTGCCAACTTGAGTTCAAAGCGTACATTACTCAGTTCTTTGATTTTTGATCAAATTTCTAAAAATTTTGGCTCAATCACTCTTCCATCAATCCTCCTCCTAGACTACATACTTGCTTTTAAGGCTTGTGTCAAGCCAAAAATGAGAAGAGAAGGAATGGCGAGGGAAAGATAAGAAGAAGAAAAGCGAGACCTATGAGGAAAGAAATTAAAAAAGATGGAACAATATATTTGATCCAATAAAATAGGAGAATAATACTAAAAGGTGAGACACATAAGGGTCACTATAGTCAAAACATTATGATAGAGAGTGTCTAAGCCAAGTGAGAAGTGAAAATGATAAAGAGTGTCTAAGCCAAGTGAGAAGTGAAAAAAGCGCGCCCTTTTTTAAAATTTATATAAAAGGGAAGGCATTGAGGAGAAATTGGGGCTTATTAATTTCTTGCAGTAATGAAGGTACCAGATCTAAAATTATTTAGTTAAGTTAAAACTTGGAAAGATTGTAGTTGTCCAGCAGTGATTAGAATTCATGTAGTCGAGTCTCGAAATGGAAAACAACAATAGTTATGCTCAATCAGAGTCATGTGACAACTCTCTAAAGCGCTACATTCCTTAAATCACACAAGACGATTGATTCTGGAACAAAAACGAGATTTGAGTTGTACTTATGAAGCAATGATCAGAACAAATGAATCGTTTCATGCGTTGGTCATTGAAGCTTCAATTCTTTTCCATTTTTTTTTCATTTTTCTTTTACCTACCCCCCCTCCATCGTCGGCCTCAGGCGAGGTCCGCCCTCGCCGGCGTCGAACGAGGGTAGCCCTTCCCTGGGTTGGGCAGGCGAGGCAAGCCGAAGTCTGAACCTGTCAACTTATCACCTTAATTCCTTGTTGCCATCAAATTTTCTTAGAAAGCTTTGTCAAACGATAAATCTTAGGAAATGGAAAATTAATGATTTCGTAAGTAAGGCAACTTTGAAAAAATTGGAGATTTGAAAAAGTGGCGAAGCAAAAGTATAATGGAAACTAAAGTTAGGGTCCATCCTATTTTGGTTTGGTTTGTGGTTTCTCCCATTCAAGACATGAAGATGAAGAAGAGGAATATGCCGCGGCTTAGGGTCAGTGGGGACTCTCCTATTAAATTTTTCACAAATATATATTTATACATATATATATTTATATTATTTTTCAGAAAATTCCAACATGGAATGTCCATATCTTTTGCCAAGTGGATTATGATGGCGTTGTCTAACAACATTGAATCGACTGATGATTTAGATTGTCAAGAAAATCGCTAGCCCGTCCCGTAAACATCGCAATTTTTGAAAAAAAAAACGAATTTAAATCTCTCCTTGACAATCATTCAAATTGATTTCTAAAACCAATTACCCTCTTTAAACATTCTTTTCAATGAGAATGCTTCACTAATTGTGGGTAGTATAGCAATACTGAGATTCTTAGTTATGGCGTTTCAAACAAAAAGATCGTCCACTTTACCCCAAATTAATAATAATAATAATAATAATAATAAAGAGATTGACCAAATATTCCATCTATCGTGCTTTAATTTGGGCTTATCTATACGGGAAACCTTCAAATACCCAAGATTAAAAATAAATAAATAAATAAAAATCTCACGATACTTATTAAAGTGTGTGATTAGCCTAAACATTATCCTAGTCGATCGTGATCCCACCCACTGTCTTTACCAAATCATTGAAATATATATATATATATATAGAGAGAAGAGAGAGAGAGAGCGCTTTGTGTGGTTAGCCTAATTTGATCGATCAAACATTAACCAAGACTAGAGAATAGTTGAGAGAAAACTCACAGCCATCGGTTGGGGAAAATTGCGAATTTGGGAATCAACTTTTTCATATACTAGCGTGTACATGTCAAGAGAGTTCGCATCTAAATCTAAAACATGAAAATTTCCGAATAGGATGAAGCAAGAAAGAAGCAAAGGTGGCCATGGAACCTAAAAGTGAGAGCACTCGTGCGGCGAGTCACTCAAGAGCAAACCCACTCTGCTTTGGTTTTGGCTCGAAAACCCCACCTTCAAACCACGGCAATCAAACCCACTCCATGAAAACCAGTGATGCAAGCCGCCTCTATTGTGTAGAATAATCAGTTCCAACTCCATCACTCCATCGCCTTCGCTGTCCATTCTCATAACCTCAGCCGCCAGGTCCCCGACCTCGCGGTGGAACGCGACCGTGCCCGTCTCCAGAGTCACATTCCCTATTGTATCCACGCTGAGTGGCTCGAGAAACATCCCCGCCACGAACTCATTGGGGTAGAGAAGCATGACCTGGGCATGGTCCCAGGCTATTTGGCTCCACCGATTAGGGTTTCTCACCGAGAGAGTGACGCTCCAATTCCCGCTAACGACGGATGGGGTCGATGTCGTGGAGGGAAGAGAGAGAGAAAGGGAGGCCACGTTCACCATCGGCTGTTGAACTTCGATCATCTCGGGGATGGCAACAAGAAGCCCGAGGAAGAACCCTGCTGCGAACAACAATACTAGGCGACTAGTGTGGCATGCTGCTCTTTCTGCGGCTTCGATTGATTCAGGATCACGAGGTTGTGGTGGCTGCCACCGTCGGATATAATTGAGATCATCGCGAGGTTGCGGTGGCTGCCACGGTCGTGCCAGCCCCAGAGCTCCCATGGTTTTCGCTTCTCAGTTTCTTCAGCGAAATCTAGTTACCTCTTCAAATTTTGATGGCTGCGCAAGGAAGCATACATGAACATATATAGGAAACTAGGAAGCTCTACTTGGTGGGATTTCCTCAGATATACCCATCAGATCGTACAAAGAAAAAAAAATAACAATATTAATTTTTGAAGGATTCAAATGAGACTTTTGAAATAGTGGATATTGATCTCCTCGGCAGATAGTGGATATTGCTTCTTAAACAAATAACTGAATTTCTAGTATTACTCGGGATTTCAGATTGTTTCAGGATTTGGTCATCGATTGAGTCATAATATGCGGAGAAAGGTTCATTAACCTATCCTTATCGCTATAGAGATACAATGCTTAAGCTTTATTTTCTCTCAAATGGATGGAGCTCGTATTAAAGGCAACGTGACCGATGAAAAGATGAACAGTTCAATTGAAGCCGGTAGCGACGAAAGATTCATGACCCAGAGAACACGGAGCTTGCGCCACTCTGCATAGTCATGGAGTTTTAACTCTTATCACGAGGCTTATGCATTTTATGACAATTCTAGGGATTTTTCATGAGAGTTTTAGACTCGTGTAGAAGCAAAGGCTTCGAGAGAAAAGCGCGATCAGTTTAGTAATCTGTTGCAATGATCAAGGGTACAAATCGAAAAGGAGTTAGTCAAGTGAAGACTGCGGGGTTGTGCAGAAATGATTAGAATTCATGTAATGATGTCTGAAGAATTGGAGATAACAAGAGTTATACTTGCTAATAATCACTCACTACAAAAAAATAGCTATTTAGCCACGAAAACTTAGCGACGATTAATTTTCGTCGCTAATTTACGACGTAAATAGCTACGGAAAAAATAATCGTCGCTATTTACGACAACAATAGTGACGAAACTAATCATCACTAATTTTCGACGACCTTTGCGACGCAAAAAAATCCGTAGTTATTTAGCGACGCAATTAGGGACGACAATACTATTCGTGGCTAACTTAGCGACGCAAAATGAACTTCCGTCGCTAAATGGAATATAAATTAAAATAAAAATAAAAAACAAAATATCGAAAATGGCGACGAAAGAAACATTCGTCGCTCATTAGCGACGAACGTATAATTTCGTCGCTAAATGTCAAATAAATTTAAATAAAATAAAAAAAAAAATAAGAAAAAGTAGCGACGAATTGTAAGTTCGTCGGTCATGAGCGACGAAAATAAAATGTCGTCGCTAAATATAATATAAATTAAAAAAATAAATAAAAAACAAAATAATCAATATTAGCGACGAAACTAAAATGCGTCGCTATGAAGCGACGAAAATAAAATGCGTCGCTAATAAGCGACGAAAATATATTTGCGTCGCTAAATGCCATATAAATTAAATTTGGCGACGAAAGTAATTTCCGTCGCTCTCCAGCGACGAAAAAAAGTGTCGTCGCCAAATGTCATATAAATTAAAATAAAAATAAAAAAATAATCAAATTTAGCGATGAAAGTAATTTGCGTCGCGGTATAGCGACGGAAATAATTTTTCGTCGCCAAAAATATAGCGACGATGTACATGGTTGTCGCTAATTAGCGACGATTTAGAACGTTCGTCGCTACCATTTGAACTGCGGTGGGTGAGGATTTACAGGATAAGATTTTCCTCGAAAACCCTAATTAGCGACGAAAATGTATTTGCGTCGCTAATCATCCAGACTGGCATATTGTACGTCTGGGACGACAGGTGTGTATTCGTCGTTGAATTACGACGAATGTTAAGTTTACGTCGCTGATTAGCGACGAATCCGTATAATGCGTCGCTAATCAGGGTTTTCAAGGAAAATCTTATCTTGTAAATCTTCACCCACCGCATTCCACCAATCACTTCGTCGTTCTGTCATTTGCTGTGACAGTTCGAGCAGGGACACGACAGTTCGAGCAGTTCGAGCAGGGACGCGACAGTTCGAGCAGGCCGATTATTGCGTTAAAATAGTAGCGACGAAAGTTTTGCGTCGCTAATTAGCGACGAATTGTTACGTCGTCGCTAAATCATTATACATTTGGCAACGAAATAGTTTTTACGTCGCTGATTAGCGACGTAAATTTGATATTTCGTCGCTAAAATTTATGTTTCATCCCACCGCTGTCCTTTAGTTTTTTTTATCGTACGGTCATTTGCACTTATAATTGTTTCATCGATCCCTCACCCACCGCTGTCCTTTTAGTGCACACTTTAAAACCCCATTACCTTCTCACTATCATCACTCTTGTCTTTCGCCCGCTCTTTCTCTCTTCGTTTTTGCCTACTGTCTTCTCTATTCTTATTTGTTCATTATGGTAATAAATTGTTTTTTATTTTACCTTTTTTTCTATCCATGGCCATAAGCTGTCATGAATACTAAGTAATTTTTCTTTTTAGGCACTTATCCATTTAAAGGTCTCGCAATCCAAGTGAACCTTGAAGATTTCATGATTGACCATATTCTCTTACAAAAAACACAATCGGATACTTGGGTAAGTCTTTTTGATATTGTAGTTTTTTTTTTTTATTTCAAAGTAAAGTTGAGCTCATATATTAAGGTATGTCTGTAAAATATGTAGTTATGCAAAATTAGGGATAATATTTGCGATATTTTTGTGCTGCCATATTCGAAGATGTGTTTTGGCGAACATTTCGACGCTAATTAGCGATGAAACGAAATTTGCGTCGCTAATTAGTGACGAAATGTTGTTTGCGTCACTATTTACCGACGAGAAAATAACAATTCGTCACTAATTAGCGATGCACCAAGACAGTTGCGTCGCTATTTAGCGACGCAAATTTACTTTCGTCGCTAAATAAAATAAAAATAAAAAACAAAATATCGAAAATGAATCCTTTTTATTTTACCGTTTTTTCTATCCATTGCCATAAGATGTCATGAAAACTAAGTAATTTTTATTAGGCACTTATCCATTTAAATGTCTCGCAATCCAAGTGAACCTTGAAGATTTCATGATTGACCATATTCTCTTACAAAAAACACAATCGGATACTTGGGTAAGTCTTTTTGATATTGTAGTTTTTTTTTATTTCAAAGTAAAGTTGAGCTCATATATTAACGTATGTCTGTAAAATATGTAGTTATGCAAAATTAGGGATAATATTTGCGATATTTTTGTGCTGCCATATTCGAAGATGTGTTTTGGCGAACATTTCGACGCTAATTAGCGATGAAACGAAATTTGCGTCGCTAATTAGTGACGAAATGTTGTTTGCGTCACTATTTACCGACGAGAAAATAACAATTCGTCACTAATTAGCGATGCACCAAGACAGTTGAGCGACGCAAATTTACTTTCGTCGCTAAATAAAATAAAAATAAAAAACAAAATATCGAAAATGAATCCTTTTTATTTTACCGTTTTTTCTATCCATTGCCATAAGATGTCATGAAAACTAAGTAATTTTTATTAGGCACTTATCCATTTAAATGTCTCGCAATCCAAGTGAACCTTGAAGATTTCATGATTGACCATATTCTCTTACAAAAAACTTAATCGGAAACTTGGGTAAGTCTTTTTGATATTGTAGCTTTTTTTTTTTATTTCAAAGTAAAGTTGAGCTCATATATTAAGGTATGTCCGTAAAATATGTAGTTATGCAAAATTAGGGATAATATTTGCGATATTTTTGTGCTGCCATATTCGAAGATGTGTTTCGACGAACATTTCGACGCTAATTAGCGACGAAAATAAATTTGCGTCGCTAATTAGTGACGAACCGTTATTTGTCGTCCCTAAATAGTGACGCAAACAACATTTCGTCACTAATTAGCGACGCAATCAAGGCAGTTTCATCCCTGTTTAGCGACGAATGGTTATATTTTCGTCGCTATATATCCTTTTCTTACATGGAATTAAAATTCGCATATCCTCAGCATTGTTTTTGCAAAAGCTTGAATGAATATGGTCACTGTTATATTTGTTTGATAATAGTAGTTATATTTGTTCAAGAAGATGAGCGGGGCATTTGACCTTTTCTCACATGGAATTATGGCATATCCTCACAAGATTAGAATAAATTATTGTTTATTTCACCATTTTCTTTTATCAATTGTCATAAGGTTCGTGAATGTTAATTTGTTTTTTGTTAGGTACTTGTCCATTCTAAAGCCTCGCAAACCAAGTGAACCTTGCAATTTTCTCGAAATTGATCGCTTTCAACTGCAAAGATTTCAGCCAAATAATTTGGTAAGTCTTCTTGATATGGTTTTTTTTACTATTTCAAAGTAATTGTTTCGTCACAGATAGAATTTTAGTTGTTACGATTTTATGGTTTTAATTAAGAAAAATAAATAGTGGATATGGTATTTTTGTTATGTTATGAGATTTTTAATATTTGTACAGACATAATGGAAAGGGAGAGGGCTTGGATGTATAATAAGAACTTACCTGAACGACGAGGATTGACTGACGAGTTTCGTATCGGGTTGGAACAGTTTTTGGATTTTGCTAATAGTAAATTTGAATTGATGGATGGAAATAAGTTAAGGTGTCTGTGTAAAAGGTGCAAAAATAATAGATTTCATGAATGTGATCAAGTCAGAGAACATCTTTGTAGATTTGGGTTCACTCCGAACTATTATAATTGGACTTGCCATGGTGAACAATTTATATCTAATGAAGAATATCGAAGAAGTGATCAATTTTCATTTGGGGAAGAATGTAGCTATTATAACCAATTGAACCCATACCAGAGAATGGTGATTGATGCAGCTGGTCAGAACTATGTTTCAGAATCGAATTATGCGAGTACTAGTTTTGATCCTACTCTTGCTCCTACAGTTGAACAAGCGGGCACTAGTTATGCATCACAATTTGAAAATGTAGGAGTAACAACTTCTGATGAGAATGTGCACAATGAAACTTTTACATCTAATCAGTTTAGAGAAGTGTTGAAAGCTGCAGATGAACCTTTATGGATAGGTTGTGACAACCACACTAAGTTATCAGTGACCGCGAGGCTGTTAAACATCAAGGTAGAGCATAATGTGTCCGAGAATTGCTTTAACTCTTTCGTTGACGTAATGCATGAAGCAATGCCTCGTGATAATATCATGCCTGGTAATTTTTATGACATGAAGAAGCTAATGGGTACCTTAGGTCTTCCAGTTATAAGGATTGATGTATGTCGTGGGGGTTGTATGTTATATTGGGGGGATGATGAAAATGCCGAATCTTGCAAATTCTGTGGCCAACCGAGGTACAAGATTAGTAGGAGGCAGGGTCGTAATCAGAAGCATAGACCATACAAGCAATTGTTTTATCTGCCCTTAATCCCCAGATTGCAAAGGCTGTATGCGTCTCAAGCCACTGCTGGGCACATGACTTGGCATGCAAATCATGAAACCGAAGAGGGTCTAATGTGCCACCCTTCAGATGCAGAGGCGTGGAAATCTTTTGATAGAACATATCCTGAGTTTGCGTTGGAGCCTCGAAACGTCAGGTTAGGTCTCTGTGCTGATGGATTTGCCCCATTCGGAAAATCAGGAAAAAGTTATTCATGTTGGCCAGTTATCTTAACTCCTTACAATCTGCCACTTGGCATGTGCATGAAGACAGCTCATATGTTTTTGACATTGATCATGCCTGGCCCGCAAAATCCAAAAAAATTGATAGATGTTTATATGCAACCATTGATTGCGGAGTTACGACAGTTATGGGATGAAGGTGTTCCTACATATGATGTTTTTACTGACCAAACATTTGTAATGAAGGCTGCACTTCTTTGGACGATAAATGACTTTCCAGCATATGGGATGTTATCTGGATGGAGTACAGCTGGGATCTTAGGATGTCCAATATGTATGGATAGATCAAAGTCATTCAGATTAAAGCACGGTAAAAAGCCCAGCTATTTTGACTGTCACAGACAATTTTTGCCGTTAAATCATACATTCCGAAGGAATAAAAAAGAGTTCATCAAGAATAGGATTGAAAGAACACCCCCACCATTGAGGTTGACTGGAGATCAAATTTGGGAGCGCGTCCGTGACTTTCCAACTGTTGTTGAAAACCCCCATGGCATGACTATTGCGAACGGAAGCGCACATAAGTGGACTAAGTGCAGTGTATTTTGGGATCTACCATATTGGAAGACCCATCTTATTCGGCATAATCTTGACGTCATGCATATAGAAAAAAATGTTTTCGATAATGTCATCAACACCGTTATGGATGTCACTGGGAAAACGAAAGACAACTTGAATGCGAGAAAAGATATGGGAGTTATTTGTGATCGACCGACATTAGAAGTGGATGCAAACAGTAGGGGACCAAAACCGAAAGCAGTTTACACATTAGACAGGTGTTGACACCTGATTTTTCACCATCTATTATCGTGATTTTTATCTTTATTTTTATTTCTATTTTTATTTTTATTTTTATTTTTAAAATTAATTAAAAATAACCAAAAAAAAAGGAAAAAGGAAAAGTGACAGAGCACTTCCTCGGTAGAAGGAAGGAATGAGAGAATGTGGGATGAGAGCCGGACAGATTGTTTTAAAAAAATAAAAAAGGAAGTGGAGCACATGAGAAAGGGAGATGCTCTCCACCGCGAATCCAAGAAGCAGAAGTTGGTTGATGATTTCGAGAATAAAAATAGTGAGCGGGTGAAGGGAGCCCAGGCGAGCAGACCCCCGACGGAAGCTCTCTCCGTCCATGAACCTCCTGCACCTTCAAGCTTCACCCACCCCTTCCTCGACCATCGTACGCTACCTCCAGCCACCACAAAGCTTTTCAAAGAGATATACGCACACACGTTTCACTACGGAGGAGAGACCCACAACCGAACACGACCGACCCAGCACCTCAGCTTCATCCTGTCACCTGCCACCTCCAGTCGCGCTCCACCGAAGCCGTCGCGACCACCTTTGGTTGAGTCCGGGCTCACCTGGACAGTCCCGTGTCGACGAAGCCGAGGGCCGATACAGCCCGCGCTGCCACGTCCTGCACCAACCCCGATAATCTCGAGCCGCAGCCGAACTATTTGACCGTGCCATCCGCTCCTTGGCCGTGCAATTCGAGCGACACAGATCGGAGCAGGAGCGTGGCGGCAACCAAGACGGTGGAGGATTCAGGGCGGCCCAGCGGGCGGAGGGCTCGGCCACTGTCTTCGCCATCGGGATAGTCACCCCAGCGCGCTGTGTCCTTCATGCGGAGTACCCGAACTACTACTTCCGGATCATCAACAGCGAGCACATGACTGACCTCAAGGAGAAGTTCAAACGCATGTGTGATAAGTCGATGATCAGGAAGCGATACATGCACGTGACGGAGGAGTTCCTGAAAGAGAACTTGGGGATATGCTCGTCTATGGCCAACTCCTTTGACGCCCGTCAGGACGTGGTGGCCGTGGAGGTCCCCAAGCTGGGGAAGGAGGCCGCCGCGAAGGCCATCAAGAAGCGGGGTCAGCCCAAGTCCAAGATCATCCACCTCATCTTCTACACCACCTCCGGTGTTGACGCGCCCGGCGCCGGCCACCAGCTCACCAGGCTCCTCGGCCTCCGTCCTTCTGTCAAACGCCGCATGATGTACCAACTCGTCTCAGCCGCCCAGACCATCCTTCGCGCCCATCAGGACCAGCGACTGGAACAGCAGCTTCTAGACCGCTCGCCCCGCCGGTCTAGCATCCTGGACCAAGTCGAGGCCGAGCTCGGGCTCGAGGAGAGGATGAAGGCCGTCTGCCACCAGCGAGTATGGCAGCATGTCAAGTGCCTGCATGATCTTCATCATGGACGAGATGCGGAAAGTCGGCGAAGACGAAGCTCTTCGAAGTCGCGGCCCTGCATGATCTTCGCAAGGGAGATGATGAATAGTGATGGGGTGGCAGCTTTCTTTTTCTTTTGGATGGGCTGGCGTGAGGAAAACGAAGAATGGTTGGGCCGGCTCTCCTTATTTTGTTAGTAGGCTGGTCCAGGAAGAATAAGTGACGGGCGTTAGGGAGCTAGGGCCGCAAGAATCGCAAATCCAGTCCAATAAAAAAAGGAGAAGAAGTTTGGCCTGTTTCTTTTGTGCCACGGCCCATTGGGACGGCCGCGTGTCAGGGCTTGATGATTGAAGATCGGTGGCCCACCAGGTATATTTTACGTACTCGACCCGTATATTAGAGTTATTTTTCTAAAGTATTGCCATTATAGACTTGATTTGCATGCATTTATTTCAATCTGGTAGTTAGCCTATTTATTTGGTTAAGTGTGGTATGTTGTCAAAGGAAAATATTTTCAGAAAATTTTTTTAAAAAAAAAATCAAGAAATTCCAAAACAATTCTCGAAAATGGGAAATGGCCACAATCAACTGGCCATGGAATATTTCGAGTGATTTGGCCTCCAAATCTTCCAAAAAATTGACGATTTTGCCCTTCGGGCTAATCGTCTCCAAACCTTCCCATTTTACCCCTGGTCTTAAATCACACCTTACCTAGGTCCTTATGGCTGTGCTAGGAAGCCTTTGATTTGAATTGATGTGCATTGATGTGATTTATTTATATACTTGATTGCGCTTTTCATTTAAATTGATTGTGATTGATAGGAACAGTCTTCCAATCTGCATGAAATCCTGAATCAAGCCTACCTCACCTAAAATTGCGCCTGCCTGAACTCTTAGCTAGAAAAATCACTCGCGTTAGGTACCGAAAAGGCATTGGTAATGACACCGACGTAACCAAGTCCCCGAACCCAAAATCTCTGGTTCCGCAGAACTGATCGACCTCTCCCAATCGGTCAGTAAGGTTTCCGGTCTACCCTCCAAGAAAGACCGGTGGCGACTCCAAATGCATGCACAAGTTGCACATGCCACCATGACCACACTGAAGGTCGAAAGCGATCGACTCTTACCGTCGAATCCCTCAAAAAATACTCCCGCCGCGATTTGGTACGGGCCTGGGAGGGCCCGCGCCGATCCGAGACCCGCGATCGGTAATCCATTAGCCGCGTCCGCTTTCGGACGGGTCGCGACAGCTGGCGACTCCACTGGGGACGTTGTTCTAGAACCTATGGTTCTAGACCTCAAGTGGACTTAGGCCGTAATTAATACGTTGAGTGATATTTCTAACCTTGCAGGCGCTCCTAAAGGTGAGGTAAGTCCGCTCATGATAGGTGTCATATGTTTTTGCAGATTGGAGAAATAAGGGGTGTAGTCCGTGATTAACATTGTCTTATGTAGGTTGGGCGTAGGAATGTATGTTGTGTGGATGATTTGAAGTGCTGATTGATAAACTGTTATGCATGAATTGCATTGTGATGATCACAACACGTGGACACACACAACCGCGCCTAAAACCCCGGGCGCCGCCTTTAGGAACATGACAGAAGGAATTGAAAATGGAATCTCCGTGAGGAAAAACACGGGGTAATCTACTTTTCAATTCCGCTCGCTTCGAACTATGGATCGAGTCCCAATGCAACGATAGTTGTGCAATGGAATCGGCTCTTTCTAGAACTCGAGGTGGGAGCCTTGACCTTAGGTACCAAACCCTCTGATTTTTAGAAGTTCATCATCACTTGTCTCATGCGCATGTCTTTGGGCGGTTGGTACACCTAAAACCGCACATAAGTCGACGAGTTTGGTTGGTAAGACTATCTATCCCTCAAATCTATTACAGTTCATATAAATATAGGCATTTCATTCGATGCATTCCGGTGATTAGATTAAATGCCATTTCAACGTCCTTGATAGAAGACGAGGAGGGTGATATCCCACGACGAACACCGAGTACGCGAGGAGCATACTGTGGACATTATTGAGGTATCATCCAACGAAGATGACGAGTTGGGGCAAGTGATCCTGAAGACACAGATCGAAACTGGGGCATCCTTAAACGTTAGGATCACATTCCTTTGTTTCATTTTTCATTACTAGTCCTATGGTATAGGGTTTATTTTTACCGAGGTTTTCTCTATCTCACCCCTTAGAGTAATTGTATTAGGGATCTATTGGTGTATACATTCAGATGGAACTTGATTGTATTTCTTTTGACGGGTCATGGGAGTGTGATGGCATTTTCTCTAATCATCCGAATACTCCCAAGTCAAGTTTATAATTCCTTTAGAGGAAATTAAAATTGGAAGTCTTACACGACCTTTTGGTCGTATAGAGTAGTCCAATCTCAATTTCGCTAGAAGGAATTATACACTTGAATTGATTCATGCATGTCGTACATCATTGGTAATCCACGACAATTGATCAAGAGTATCGGCATTGTTTCGAATTTAATGACGAGATAGATGTCCAAATTGCCCTCGTTCTTACAAAACGGCCTTGATTTGGATGCCGTATCTTCAATTAAATTTAAAACACGTCGTTATGCTTTGTATTTTTGACTAGTTCGTTCTTCTCGAAATTGATCAAAAGCGATTATCGTGAATTACATTCCTTTCAATAATACGCTTTCCTTCGAAGAATACTGATAAAAAACTTTTGCGCAAGATTAAACTCTTGTAAAAGTTTTTGTCCTTATTAATCACGAGCAAGCATAAGATTGAAAGGGGTTTATGCTTTCTTTTTCAAATTATTTCTTCTGATTCAGTCGTTTCATTTGCAGGTGAAAAATAGGTAATAGAGAGAAATCTTCTCCTGGATAAATCTGAGGCTATTCTTTCATCTGATCATGAGCAAGTTAGAAAATCAGGACATATTTGCTCAACTTATTGATATTATAGTTCAGTTCACCCAAGTTGAAGATGTTCGGATGCTCGAAGAAATGGACCATATAAAAGCTAAAACACACACACATGAGCTTTCATTCACTTTCGCTCAATCGAAAGACTTTCAAAGCAGATTAATACAGATTAGCGAGGCGGAAAAGTAAAGCCGAACTGAGCCCTAATCAGCAGCACGAAGGAGCTCAATTGGCCCTCCATATGGTTGATTCCCTGCCTACACTCACCGCTCCGTATATCATGATCCGCGAGCTGGAGAAGAAGGCGCTTGCACTCATTCTTAAGGTCAGCAACCTTGGCCCTGTGATCTTCAGCAGCAAGTTCCAAGTCCCGGACCAATTCCCTCCCACGGGATACATCCGCCGTAACAGTATCGAGTCGCTCTTCCAGCCAATCGCTCTGAAACTTCAACATGATGTTACGACGATCGTGCTCATAGGTGATCAGGCACAAGGCCAAACGCTCCACCAAATTTCCACGTTCACGAAGCATCGTCGAGACCCGCTCGTTGGCAGTTTCCATAACCTTGTTGTGGCTGTCAGCCACGAAGTTAGTCAACGTCAGGCAGTCACAGCGGTCTTCGTAGCGGGCTCGCAAGACACGAGCCACGAGAACTTCCCGGTGAGCAACGCGGTAAGCCTCTAGAAAGTTTGCAAAGAGGGCTGGGAATGTTTTATACTCCTTCTCCAACTCAGTACCCTCGATGGAAGTAGTGTCTGTGGCCGCAAATAGAACGCGGATCTCAGCCTCGATCTCCGGATGATCGGCTATATAAGCATAGCCCCGACCCACGAGATTATAGAGTTTTTCCCATCGGGCCGGGACTACGATTGAAAAGACGCAAGCATGGGAAGAGTCAGAGGAAGAAGCAGAAGATGAAGCCATTTCTTGTTGGAAGGATGGAGAGGAAGACGAGTGCGATGGAATGAATGAAAGTGAAAGCTGGGCAAATGAGAGCACTAACCTTCTCCTCGTTTCATAGTAGCTCAAAAATGGAGAAAAGTTACAGCAATAATGCTTGTGGAGCCGGGGTAGTTAATGTAAAGCAGGGGCTGCTCCTCCCGTGAATCATCAGACATGTCTCGATCCGCGATTTCCGGCCGGACGAGTTTGAAAAGTTGTAAAAGAGTTGTCTATTTCACCATTATTGAGATGGAGCGGGAGTTGGGCGCAAATATCGAAGGAGTCGCGATAGGGTTGATAGTTTTGTCATGATGAAAAGCTAAGCGGGTGGTGGACGTAATTTAGTCTTTTGAGAGATAGTGGGGGACAGGTTCGGCTATCGAGGAAAGAAAAGCGATCCGTGATCTCTCCACCATGAAAAGGAAGGAAGACGACAGGACGAGAAACTCAAAATCTCTAGAAGAGCGCTCGCCTGGTGATCGTCTTCCATGCTCGAAGAGCGACTCTTGAGTACGCAAAGTCACTCAAAAGAAAGTTTAGAGAGAGTAAACATAGGAAGAGGATTACAAGACCTTGAGTGAATAAAAAAGAACGAACAAACCTTTTCTTGATCCAGTATGTTTAACAGTCATAGTCATTTGTTGGAGATGACTGACCCAAATGTCCTAGGTAATGTGCAGTTGGGAGACCTCGAAGTCTTTGGGATCGAGCCAGATGTCGAAACCATACTACCCAACCCTGCTGGCAACGAGGTTCAGGATCAGGGCAGCGACGATGACAGTGGTGGCGACGACGACAGTAGCAGCAACAACGACGGCAGCGGCGATGTCCCATCTCGTGGAAGAAGACGTCGCTGGCTCTATACTGAGAAGGAAATCCTGATACTCGAAGCCGCCTTCAATAAGTGCCGTTACCCGAATATGAGACGAAGAAGAAAATTAGTCCGAAAATTAGAGATGGAACCCTTAAGGGTCAAGCACTGGTTTCAAAACAGACGGGCCAGATCAGTGGTTCGGGGAAAGTGTCAAGAGCTCGAAACTCTAAAAGAAGAATACGCCAAGCTTCGAGCAGAAAACATGTGGTATAAGGAAGTCCTCATCAACGCCGCTTGCCTTAACTGCGGTGGTTCTATCGACACTCGCGAAATGTTCCGTGATAAGTTTTCTATGAGAATCGCAGGTGGTCGTCCGCCACCCCACTCCCTCAAACCATCTTTTGAAAGAGGGGAGGCGCGTTACTACAATTTCCCTGACAATGGGCTTACTATCACCACAGACCAGTTCGAAGTCAACCAGCTTCCCCTGCAACAACCTCTGGCACAACCAGACCCCGCCGAGAGTGAATCGAGCAATGATCGCCGAGTCACGGATGCTATCCTGAGTCGCCAAAAGAAGTTCATATGGTCTCCAGAGCTTCACAGAAAATTCCTTGATGCGGTTCACCAAATAGGGAATGACTCATTATGTCCAACACGCGTACATGAGGTCATGAATGAACCGGGACTCGCTAGAAGGTTAGTCGCAAACCACCTTAATGGTTACCGCAGGAAGCTACGACGGCGTCATGCCGCACGGCGCCTAGAAGAGCCCGACTCGAACTTGAACATTAGGTACGGCTACGAACGCAACAGCCATGCCTCAAGAAGAGCCCTGCCGAGTCTCGATACCAACCAAGCCGGTAGCTCTACCACCAACTGTTGGAGAATTGGTCAATATAGCCCTATCGGTCATCTTAATGTTCCTCAAGAATACGTGCCACCGGTGCAACAAATATACACTTCTCCGCTCGAGCAGCAGCCGTCCACCGGCGCTCTTCCTACCGCTGATCCACCCACGACGTCTAATGTTCAGGAGTTCGCCCAACTAGGGCATATGATCTCAGATGATCCAGTGGGGGAACACTTCGAACAATTTTGCTTCCCTGATCTCTGAGTGAGACACGCTTTTGATAGGAAAGAGGTCGACCCTCCTCTTTTCTTCTCAAACAAAGATGGTGGTCACAGTTCGAAGAATCCATCAGGAGGAGGCTAGCAAACCTTCACGGCCATGATCTGGAGTCGATGACCGTGCACCTGAACCCAAACATGATGGGGTGGTGATCGAACATACCCAGAGAAAAGGGGGGCTTGTACACGAGTAGAACTTATTTCTTATTTGCGCATTGTAAAGTTTCAATCGGAGCAGTTCCTTTCTTCTTTAAGGCCTAGGGTTGATTTCACACAATGATGCTTGCTAACATCATCATGTTTAGCTACAACAATCTTTTGTCACAATGGGTTCGAGGTAAATCGACCAAGCGCACGAAGGCAAACGTGACAGCATAGGTTACAAACATAACGTGAGCGGGCTCGAAAGCGGAAAGATCGTCAGTTGCCTCAAACACTATGATTGCGAAACCAAGGGCAATATTGAATCTTGCGAAGGATAAGCGGAAATGTACATACACTCTCATTTATAGCACTTAACAGGAGACTTTACAAACAGACTACTGAGGAGGAACCGTAAATCCAAAGTGAGTTCTAATGAGCATCACAAATGAGCTCAATTGATTCTCCATGCTATCCATGCCTTGCTTACAACCCCCACTCTGGGAATCGAGGTCTACAAGCTTGAAGAAAAGGAGACGACATTTCTCCTTAAGTTCGTTCACCTTGGTCTCATAGTACTCGAACTCAAGCTCTAAGTCCTGAGCCAGCACCCTCCCGCGAGCTATATCCATGCTCAGGTCTTCAAGCCTTTCCTCCAACCAGGCACACTGGAACCTCAGCACGAGGTTGTGGTGATCTTGCTCAAAGGCGGTGTCAAAAAGAGCAAGACGCTCCACCAAGTTGTCCCTCTCACGGACCAACATCGAAACCTGGGCATGGGCGTATTCAACAGCCCTTTTATGGTTATCGGCCGTCAGCATGGCCAACATCAGGGACTCAGTTCGGTCCTGATAGCGGGCTCGCACGATACCAGCCAAAGTGACCTCCCGGCTAGCAACTTCGTAAGCCTGCAGGAAATTGTTGAAGAGAGTTGGGAAGATCACAAACTCCCTTTGCAGTTTCGTACCTTCAATACACACAGTGTCCAGGGCCGGAATCAGAGTACGAACTTCAACCTCAGCTTCAGGATGACTGTTTATGTAGTCATAACCTCTACCCAAGAGGTGATAAAACCTCTCCCATTGGGTTGAAGCTTCGGTCGAGACAACAGGAACAGGAGAGGAAGCCATCTGCGATTCAACAGCAGAGAGGAGAAGGAGTGATGGAGGAGTGTTTGAGAGGTTAGATCGAAATGTAATCTTCTCGATGTCAATCTCTCGCCCTTTAGTGCTCGAACGAGAAAGGGAAAGCTGCAATAATTTTTCTATACGCGGCTGGGCTAATCAAGTCTCATTAATACATCCCTGGTGAGTCACAGATCCACCTTTGTCCCGTGATTTCGGGCTTAGAAAAGGTAACAACACCTAAAGGCCGGCGGACCTATTACTTTGGAGACCGAGCTAGGGGGACAGGCGTAATGCTCGATAAAGCAAAAGTCGACACGGGAAATCTGCACGCTCCACTCAGGCAAGAGAGAGTAAGAACGGACGGGGGGAATCACGAAGTCTCGAAAGGAACGCCCGTCAGACACTCGTTACTCAATTTCAAAGCGACGCTTCTTGGAACACGCCTAATCTCTGATAATTACAGAGAGGGCGAACATCTGAGAAAGGGTGGAGAAGATCAAGCGAACGAAGATCAGGAAAAGACATTTCGACCCAAAATGTTCAAGGGATACCATCATATGTTGGAAACGCCTGACCTAAATGTTTCCGAACTTGAACGGCTAGAGGAATTTGAAGACCTCGGAAATGAATTCGTCATGAAGGATATGGAAATCGACTCGACCATCCAGGAGACTCAAGCCCTCAGCGACCAAGACGCCAGCGACGAGGATCCGCGCCAGAAAAGAAAGCGTCGCCAGCTCTACACTCCTGATGAGGTCCAGATACTTGAAGCTATCTTCAAGGGATGCCCTTTCCCGGACACAGAACAGAGGAAGAAGTTGGGTCAAAAACTAGGGACGAGCCCTTTGAGGATCTTGAATTGGTTTCAAAATAAACGAACCAAGCTGAGTAACCAGTACAAACGACGGGAGACCACGTTTCTAAAGGAACAGAACGAGAAGCTTCGAACAAAGAACATGAGGTATGAAGAAGTTCTTAGCACTATTGTCTGCCCTAACTGCGGTGGCCCTACCACTCTCAATAGATTGTTTCCCGTTAAACCTTCTGCTAGGATCGAAAATACTGGTGATGTAAATGAACAAATCAATCCCACAAAGATAGTGCCAGTGCCTTCTGAAGGAGGGAATATATGCCACTATGATGAGAGTCACCACGTCAGAGCCCAAGAGTCTTCTCCACAACGACTTATGGCAGGATCAGATCCTGCTCGAGAAGGGTTAAAGATCAGCCGTCAAGCTGTCGACGCTATTCTGAACCAAGAGAAGAAGATTTTTGCGTGACCCCTTGAGCTTCACCGCCGGTTCTTAGACGTGGTTCGGCGAATAGGGCTCGACTATGCACGCCCGAAGAAAGTAATGGAGGCCCTGAATGCACCAGAACTTACCAAGGCTATGGTCTCAAATCACCTCGGTTGTTACAGAAGAGCGCTAAGACAGCGTCATGCTAACCTCGGTTACAAATTCAACACTTATTGGGAAATTGATCAGAATATTCATCTGAGTCATCCCAATTTTCTTCAAGAGTGTGTGACACAGATGCAGCAGGTGCAGCACCCATCCGTCGTTGTTTCTCCGCTTACTAATGAGCTTTCTGCGCTTAGTGCCCAAGGACTTGCCGAACTAGGGCATGTGGTTTCAAAGGATCTAACAAGGGAATGCGTTGAGCATTTTTGTTTCCCTAATTCCCAAGTAGGAGATGCTTATGGGGGTTAATCGATCAACTCCCCTCTCATGTTCTCGAGAAGAAATGGAGGTTCCAGCTCGAAGAACCAGTCGGGCGATACTACCCAACCCATACATCAATATTTCGAAGGATCAGATGACTTCTGCGATGATCAGGCAGTGATACTTCGATCCAAAATGTTCCAAGGATACCGTCATTTGTTGGAAACGCCCGACTTAGAAGTCTCCGAGCTTAAACTGCTGGAAGAATTTGAAGATCATGGGACCGAATCCGGCACGATGGTCATGGAGATTGACACTTCCAATGATGAAACTCAAGGTTGTGGTAATGAAAACAATGCCCATAGCAGTGATCAGCGTCAGAAAGGAAAACATCCCCTTCACCGTACTTCAAGTCAAGACCGGGAGCTTGATTTTTTCTTCGAGGAATGCCCCCATCCAGATGAGAAGCAGAGGGCTGAGCTAGGTCGAGAGTTAGGGTGGGAGCCTGGGAAGGTCAATAATTAGTTTCGTAACAAACGAGCCCGGCTGGGGAATCTACATAGACAGCAAGAGCTAGCGATTCTGAAGGAAGAAAATGAAAAGCTTCGAACAGAAAGCGCTAGGTATGAGGAAGCGCTGAGCAGTGCCACTTGCCTTGATTGCAATAACCATATTCTCATCAGTGAAATATTCTCCGAAGAGCTACTTCTAGAGATTGGTAGTGCTCATATGTTACAATGCCTTTCGCAATGTCTTCCGGTGCAGTCAGATACCGTCGAAGGCTTACAAGAGCAGTTTCCAACACAATCAGATCTCATAGAGATTAGTCGGCAAGCTGTTCTCGTTGACAAGAAAGCGCGATTTTCTTGGACTACTGAACTCCATCAGAAATTTGTTGATACAGTTCGACAGTTGGGGATCGACACGGCACGATCAACGCGCATACACGAAATCCTGAACGTGCCGGGACTCTCTAAAGTTAACGTCGCGAGCCACCTTGGATATTTCAAGAGGTTGCTAAAAGAGGGACGGGTGACACTAAGCTCGGATGGAGCTGGTTCGAACTTAAATGTTGGTCATAACTGCAACCACGATGATTGTAGAGCCGCGAACACCCAACCATGTTTCGGTGTTGACGAGACCAGCAACCATGTCACCGACTCCTCTAACCCAAATCAGAACGCTCCACCAAGCAGTCTCAATACCCCTCAAGTGTATATACCGCAGTTCCCGCAAATAGGAACTCCCCAATTTGAGTACCAACCTGTTGCTAGTGCTCTTCCCATGGCAAATCCAACATTTACATGGGACATGTCTACATATTTTCCGGTCAACAAGGGAGGTTCCAGCTCGAGGAATCAAATCATCCAAGGCGAGAGTGATCTATCGCCAGCGGTCGGTGACACTCGACTTGAGCATCAATGGCTCGGAGATTCGAGCGATTTCCTTGGAGAGGAACTCAATTTCTGGCTCGATCAGCCTGAAGCTGGCGGACTCTTGCAATAGTGATACAGAGCCGACGATCAGGTGTTTGATTCAAGGCGCGATTTGTAAAAAAATGTTCGGAGAAAAGATGTTGAATAGCCTGAATGAATGTATTGGCAATCCCATTGTAAGGCTCCCATGGGGGCATTTCTCATTTACGCTTAAAACTAGTCGTACGAAGATCCGCCTTACCTTTTGAGCATCTTTAAGCTCAGGGAAGAGCTCCCCAAGCAATGATCATCGTTCGCAGAGCATAATGGAATCCATCCCTTCAATGCAAAATGCATCTGGCCGCGAAGTCACCCATTTGGTAAAACGATGTATCGTTCCTAAACGATCTCCAATCGGATACCGAAATAATGTCTTCTTTCTTTTCCTTCTCAGATGATAAACATGGATAAATCACTTAAGGAGTCATGCGTTCAAATAGCAGAACAGACGCTGCCCAGCTGGGGGCAGATGAACCATTGATGTTACAAACACTCCAAGCATGGATAGGCGGATTTGATAGATGTTGTTCATATCAACACGCCACATCAGAATGGGATGAAAATCAAGAGTAAAGTTGTATCGTCCCAATTTGTCTTGAATTTGGGAATATGAATTGACACTTATTGTTTATCCTTGACAGGGGAGCCGCCTTGCAGACGAACAGGTTTTTACATCCCATGTACTACTCGTTAGAGTACATGACTAAGGGTAGAATGTATCGTTTCTATTTTTGGAAAATTCGTGAACATACAATGATATGCTTCTTTTACAATTTGCAGGGATCCGCAGCTGCGACGGGCAGGTAAGTATCCCTTTTCCCAGTTAGCTGGAGATAAAAAATGTCAGAATACTCTCAGCCGGCATAAAGATTTTCCAATGCATCGATATTCATAATTTAAATCGGGAGGTTACCTGAAGCATGAATAGAACATGCACGGTACATCACAAAATCCCCTCGACGGATGAATTTTGGAGAAAAGAAAATGAATTTTTCCAAATATGATTATTTTTCAAACCATTCAAAAGGATGTTTCCTCAAAAGAGAGGCAAGCTCAAATCCAAACACATCCTACATACACTTGAGAGATGGGTGGAGCGAATCAAGTAGTAAAATCTGGACCTACGGAGGTATGGACCATTCGCAGCGATTACATGGATTGGGACGACAGAGGCGTTCGTGTCATATCATAAACACTACAGGTGACCGTTGACAGCCCATTTGAACGGCGGTTTTCATTCCTAACCCTGTCAAGAGCCACCCCACACCGGGGCAAAAAGGAAGTAAGTCCAGCAGCGTCAGGAGAAAATGGTTAGAAATTTTCTTGCTCGGACTAACATTAATCTTTGTGTGTTGTTTATATGGTAATCCAAGTGCCATAGGATGACGAGAAGCATTCATTCTCTATCCCACACACCATATCCTTTGCACAGCCAAGTTGAGCCTGCGAATTCATTTCATAAACCCCTGTTGGTGATCATGGGATGTTTCAAGATAGAAACTGCATCACTCCAAGAACGGAAGAAATCAAGAGATGGGATTTATAGAAAAATTTCATATCGGCGTTTAAATGTGTTATGATTCAAGTTGTATATCTAGCACAATTTTCTGAACATCGTAGTTCCAAAGGAAAAGAAAAGGCGGGATTTCAACAAAAAATCCCCAGCGTCAAGAAAAAGCAAAGTGCCTGGTAAAAGCAAGGCCGATGCTCGTGAAAACTGTTTGATTGATCCCCAATAAAGCCTAGTTGGGAAGAGAGAAAAACCCATAAAGGAGTCAGATCAAGAAGACTGCTCCCCAAACGATGTCAGCCGTGGTGCAAAAACACGGACAGAATTGTCAATCTCTTAATACCACAAGAGACGTTCTCTCAAGGACTTGTGCACACCTCAAAAGCGGTTGCACACCTCAAAAATGGAAGATGCAGAATGGAAAAGACATGTGACAAATTTGCAATGATCACCAATGTCAAATCCTTCGTGATTTCTGGGCCAAAAACAAGCCTTTTTCGGTCCCCAATCCTACTAATGTTATAACCCTGAAACAGTCTTCTCTGACTAAGACACTTGGGTTAACATATAGCTTAGCTCGAAGAAGTACGAGCAAGACTCTTTCTTTCTCATTTTGCAGGGTTCTTGACTTGTAAACCCGGAGCAGATGGTAAAGATTTTCATT
The DNA here is from genome assembly GCA_021437785.1 of Rhodomyrtus psidioides. Classification (NCBI taxonomy): domain Eukaryota; kingdom Viridiplantae; phylum Streptophyta; class Magnoliopsida; order Myrtales; family Myrtaceae; genus Rhodomyrtus; species Rhodomyrtus psidioides. The sequence goes on along the minus strand of JAILYB010000003.1, from coordinate 9,384,458 downwards.
CGATGGCCCCGACTCCAAAGCGGATCCCCCTTGAAAACCAATATCCAAGCCCAACATTATGGTCCCGTGGAAGACCTCACAACCGATCAAAATGTATGCGCTGCGAATGAGCCTAAAACCTAGGCACAGGTTAGTAGGAAGTTGAGCACATTCCTTACAAAAGACCATTATCACAGAGCGGTGAGGAGCCCTCTTGATGAGAAATTCTCCAATAGATGTTTTGAACAAACTCTTTTTGGAAATTTCAAATTGTTTGATCCAGATTTACCGCGCAAGAAATTTGTGATCACATCGGTATGTTGCAAGAATGTTTTGGATAACCTCCAGTATCAAAATGCATATTTCATGACTAAAACTTAAGTCATAAAATTTTGTCAATTGGACAATTGTTATCTTCCCAAAGATTACTAACATTTTCTTGGTGAGGAAAAATCTTTCAGGTTTAAGCTTTCTGCAGGATAATTGGAGTCCCCAGATCCCAGAAAGGTACCTCGCATGTCGAAAGGACAATTCAGCTTCGGCAAGATTTCAGGTAACCCCTAAATCCCAGAATGACCTCTAGGTGAAGCCTTTTAGTAGGCAAACCTCTTCCAAGACCGATCCACAGAACGATCGAGTCTCTGACTAGTCCCAACCAGACAGGGTATGTCAGCCTTAAATTCCTATAAGTTTGGAGTCAATGTCAACAAAAGGTAGATACCGCCTAAAGGGTCAAATCAAAGGTAGAAACCGCATGAAGGGTCATCTGAAGGTAGAAACCGCCATAAGGGTCAACTCACTGGTAGAAACCGCCATAAGGGTCAACTCATTGGTAAATACCGCTGTAAGGATCAACACAAAGGTCTGATCCACCATACGGATCAAAGCCCTTGGCAAATCTCAAAGCGTGGGGATGCGTCTTCCTTAAGTTCCTACCAGTTAGGAATCCCATGATGGTATGACCTACCATACAGGTCAGAGCTTAATCTCCCTAGGATATTCTGAATAACGAGTCCTAGGCATCTTCTTGAAAGTTGTCGCAACGGGCATCATCCGACAGGTGAGCTTCAGGTAAGCCTCTCTCTTCCCGGCCCATGTTCAAATTGTTGGAGTAAACCGGGGATTAATTTGTGCTTTTATCAAGAGCCTTAAGGATCCGATGTCATGACATTTCTTCTTTCATTTTCCAGTTGAGTTGGTTAGGAATCAGGTACCGTCTTATCTTTGAAAGAAACCTTTAATGAGATTCCTCTCAAAGAGGGGCAGCTGTTGACACCTGATTTTTCACCATCTATTATCGTGATTTTTATCTTTATTTTTATTTCTATTTTTATTTTTATTTTTATTTTTATTTTTAAAATTAATTAAAAATAACCAAAAAAAAAGGAAAAAGGAAAAGTGACAGAGCACTTCCTCGGTAGAAGGAAGGAATGAGAGAATGTGGGATGAGAGCCGGACAGATTGTTTTAAAAAAATAAAAAAGGAAGTGGAGCACATGAGAAAGGGAGATGCTCTCCACCGCGAATCCAAGAAGCAGAAGTTGGTTGATGATTTCGAGAATAAAAATAGTGAGCGGGTGAAGGGAGCCCAGGCGAGCAGACCCCCGACGGAAGCTCTCTCCGTCCATGAACCTCCTGCACCTTCAAGCTTCACCCACCCCTTCCTCGACCATCGTACGCTACCTCCAGCCACCACAAAGCTTTTCAAAGAGATATACGCACACACGTTTCACTACGGAGGAGAGACCCACAACCGAACACGACCGACCCAGCACCTCAGCTTCATCCTGTCACCTGCCACCTCCAGTCGCGCTCCACCGAAGCCGTCGCGACCACCTTTGGTTGAGTCCGGGCTCACCTGGACAGTCCCGTGTCGACGAAGCCGAGGGCCGATACAGCCCGCGCTGCCACGTCCTGCACCAACCCCGATAATCTCGAGCCGCAGCCGAACTATTTGACCGTGCCATCCGCTCCTTGGCCGTGCAATTCGAGCGACACAGATCGGAGCAGGAGCGTGGCGGCAACCAAGACGGTGGAGGATTCAGGGCGGCCCAGCGGGCGGAGGGCTCGGCCACTGTCTTCGCCATCGGGATAGTCACCCCAGCGCGCTGTGTCCTTCATGCGGAGTACCCGAACTACTACTTCCGGATCATCAACAGCGAGCACATGACTGACCTCAAGGAGAAGTTCAAACGCATGTGTGATAAGTCGATGATCAGGAAGCGATACATGCACGTGACGGAGGAGTTCCTGAAAGAGAACTTGGGGATATGCTCGTCTATGGCCAACTCCTTTGACGCCCGTCAGGACGTGGTGGCCGTGGAGGTCCCCAAGCTGGGGAAGGAGGCCGCCGCGAAGGCCATCAAGAAGCGGGGTCAGCCCAAGTCCAAGATCATCCACCTCATCTTCTACACCACCTCCGGTGTTGACGCGCCCGGCGCCGGCCACCAGCTCACCAGGCTCCTCGGCCTCCGTCCTTCTGTCAAACGCCGCATGATGTACCAACTCGTCTCAGCCGCCCAGACCATCCTTCGCGCCCATCAGGACCAGCGACTGGAACAGCAGCTTCTAGACCGCTCGCCCCGCCGGTCTAGCATCCTGGACCAAGTCGAGGCCGAGCTCGGGCTCGAGGAGAGGATGAAGGCCGTCTGCCACCAGCGAGTATGGCAGCATGTCAAGTGCCTGCATGATCTTCATCATGGACGAGATGCGGAAAGTCGGCGAAGACGAAGCTCTTCGAAGTCGCGGCCCTGCATGATCTTCGCAAGGGAGATGATGAATAGTGATGGGGTGGCAGCTTTCTTTTTCTTTTGGATGGGCTGGCGTGAGGAAAACGAAGAATGGTTGGGCCGGCTCTCCTTATTTTGTTAGTAGGCTGGTCCAGGAAGAATAAGTGACGGGCGTTAGGGTGCTAGGGCCGCAAGAATCGCAAATCCAGTCCAATAAAAAAAGGAGAAGAAGTTTGGCCTGTTTCTTTTGTGCCACGGCCCATTGGGACGGCCGCGTGTCAGGGCTTGATGATTGAAGATCGGTGGCCCACCAGGTATATTTTACGTACTCGACCCGTATATTAGAGTTATTTTTCTAAAGTATTGCCATTATAGACTTGATTTGCATGCATTTATTTCAATCTGGTAGTTAGCCTATTTATTTGGTTAAGTGTGGTATGTTGTCAAAGGAAAATATTTTCAGAAAATTTTTTTAAAAAAAAAATCAAGAAATTCCAAAACAATTCTCGAAAATGGGAAATGGCCACAATCAACTGGCCATGGAATATTTCGAGTGATTTGGCCTCCAAATCTTCCAAAAAATTGACGATTTTGCCCTTCGGGCTAATCGTCTCCAAACCTTCCCATTTTACCCCTGGTCTTAAATCACACCTTACCTAGGTCCTTATGGCTGTGCTAGGAAGCCTTTGATTTGAATTGATGTGCATTGATGTGATTTATTTATATACTTGATTGCGCTTTTCATTTAAATTGATTGTGATTGATAGGAACAGTCTTCCAATCTGCATGAAATCCTGAATCAAGCCTACCTCACCTAAAATTGCGCCTGCCTGAACTCTTAGCTAGAAAAATCACTCGCGTTAGGTACCGAAAAGGCATTGGTAATGACACCGACGTAACCAAGTCCCCGAACCCAAAATCTCTGGTTCCGCAGAACTGATCGACCTCTCCCAATCGGTCAGTAAGGTTTCCGGTCTACCCTCCAAGAAAGACCGGTGGCGACTCCAAATGCATGCACAAGTTGCACATGCCACCATGACCACACTGAAGGTCGAAAGCGATCGACTCTTACCGTCGAATCCCTCAAAAAATACTCCCGCCGCGATTTGGTACGGGCCTGGGAGGGCCCGCGCCGATCCGAGACCCGCGATCGGTAATCCATTAGCCGCGTCCGCTTTCGGACGGGTCGCGACAGCTGGCGACTCCACTGGGGACGTTGTTCTAGAACCTATGGTTCTAGACCTCAAGTGGACTTAGGCCGTAATTAATACGTTGAGTGATATTTCTAACCTTGCAGGCGCTCCTAAAGGTGAGGTAAGTCCGCTCATGATAGGTGTCATATGTTTTTGCAGATTGGAGAAATAAGGGGTGTAGTCCGTGATTAACATTGTCTTATGTAGGTTGGGCGTAGGAATGTATGTTGTGTGGATGATTTGAAGTGCTGATTGATAAACTGTTATGCATGAATTGCATTGTGATGATCACAACACGTGGACACACACAACCGCGCCTAAAACCCCGGGCGCCGCCTTTAGGAACATGACAGAAGGAATTGAAAATGGAATCTCCGTGAGGAAAAACACGGGGTAATCTACTTTTCAATTCCGCTCGCTTCGAACTATGGATCGAGTCCCAATGCAACGATAGTTGTGCAATGGAATCGGCTCTTTCTAGAACTCGAGGTGGGAGCCTTGACCTTAGGTACCAAACCCTCTGATTTTTAGAAGTTCATCATCACTTGTCTCATGCGCATGTCTTTGGGCGGTTGGTACACCTAAAACCGCACATAAGTCGACGAGTTTGGTTGGTAAGACTATCTATCCCTCAAATCTATTACAGTTCATATAAATATAGGCATTTCATTCGATGCATTCCGGTGATTAGATTAAATGCCATTTCAACGTCCTTGATAGAAGACGAGGAGGGTGATATCCCACGACGAACACCGAGTACGCGAGGAGCATACTGTGGACATTATTGAGGTATCATCCAACGAAGATGACGAGTTGGGGCAAGTGATCCTGAAGACACAGATCGAAACTGGGGCATCCTTAAACGTTAGGATCACATTCCTTTGTTTCATTTTTCATTACTAGTCCTATGGTATAGGGTTTATTTTTACCGAGGTTTTCTCTATCTCACCCCTTAGAGTAATTGTATTAGGGATCTATTGGTGTATACATTCAGATGGAACTTGATTGTATTTCTTTTGACGGGTCATGGGAGTGTGATGGCATTTTCTCTAATCATCCGAATACTCCCAAGTCAAGTTTATAATTCCTTTAGAGGAAATTAAAATTGGAAGTCTTACACGACCTTTTGGTCGTATAGAGTAGTCCAATCTCAATTTCGCTAGAAGGAATTATACACTTGAATTGATTCATGCATGTCGTACATCATTGGTAATCCACGACAATTGATCAAGAGTATCGGCATTGTTTCGAATTTAATGACGAGATAGATGTCCAAATTGCCCTCGTTCTTACAAAACGGCCTTGATTTGGATGCCGTATCTTCAATTAAATTTAAAACACGTCGTTATGCTTTGTACTTTTGACTAGTTCGTTCTTCTCGAAATTGATCAAAAGCGATTATCGTGAATTACATTCCTTTCAATAATACGCTTTCCTTCGAAGAATACTGATAAAAAACTTTTGCGCAAGATTAAACTCTTGTAAAAGTTTTTGTCCTTATTAATCACGAGCAAGCATAAGATTGAAAGGGGTTTATGCTTTCTTTTTCAAATTATTTCTTCTGATTCAGTCGTTTCATTTGCAGGTGAAAAATAGGTAATAGAGAGAAATCTTCTCCTGGATAAATCTGAGGCTATTCTTTCATCTGATCATGAGCAAGTTAGAAAATCAGGACATATTTGCTCAACTTATTGATATTATAGTTCAGTTCACCCAAGTTGAAGATGTTCGGATTAATTTGTGCTTTTATCAAGAGCCTTAAGGATCCGATGTCATGACATTTCTTCTTTCATTTTCCAGTTGAGTTGGTTAGGAATCAGGTACCGTCTTATCTTTGAAAGAAACCTTTAATGAGATTCCTCTCAAAGAGGGGCAGCTGTTGACACCTGATTTTTCACCATCTATTATCGTGATTTTTATCTTTATTTTTATTTCTATTTTTATTTTTATTTTTATTTTTATTTTTATTTTTAAAATTAATTAAAAATAACCAAAAAAAAGGAAAAAGGAAAAGTGACAGAGCACTTCCTCGGTAGAAGGAAGGAATGAGAGAATGTGGGATGAGAGCCGGACAGATTGTTTTAAAAAAATAAAAAAGGAAGTGGAGCACATGAGAAAGGGAGATGCTCTCCACCGCGAATCCAAGAAGCAGAAGTTGGTTGATGATTTCGAGAATAAAAATAGTGAGCGGGTGAAGGGAGCCCAGGCGAGCAGACCCCCGACGGAAGCTCTCTCCGTCCATGAACCTCCTGCACCTTCAAGCTTCACCCACCCCTTCCTCGACCATCGTACGCTACCTCCAGCCACCACAAAGCTTTTCAAAGAGATATACGCACACACGTTTCACTACGGAGGAGAGACCCACAACCGAACACGACCGACCCAGCACCTCAGCTTCATCCTGTCACCTGCCACCTCCAGTCGTGCTCCACCGAAGCCGTCGCGACCACCTTTGGTTGAGTCCGGGCTCACCTGGACAGTCCCGTGTCGACGAAGCCGAAGGCCGATACAGCCCGCGCTGCCACGTCCTGCACCAACCCCGATAATCTCGAGCCGCAGCCGAACTATTTGACCGTGCCATCCGCTCCTTGGCCGTGCAATTCGAGCGACACAGATCGGAGCAGGAGCGTGGCGGCAACTAAGACGGTGGAGGATTCAGGGCGGCCCAGCGGGCGGAGGGCTCGGCCACTGTCTTCGCCATCGGGATAGTCACCCCAGCGCGCTGTGTCCTTCATGCGGAGTACCCGAACTACTACTTCCGGATCATCAACAGCGAGCACATGACTGACCTCAAGGAGAAGTTCAAACGCATGTGTGATAAGTCGATGATCAGGAAGCGATACATGCACGTGACGGAGGAGTTCCTGAAAGAGAACTTGGGGATATGCTCGTCTATGGCCAACTCCTTTGACGCCCGTCAGGACGTGGTGGCCGTGGAGGTCCCCAAGCTGGGGAAGGCCATCAAGAAGCGGGGTCAGCCCAAGTCCAAGATCATCCACCTCATCTTCTACACCACCTCCGGTGTTGACGCGCCCGGCGCCGGCCACCAGCTCACCAGGCTCCTCGGCCTCCGTCCTTCTGTCAAACGCCGCATGATGTACCAACTCGTCTCAGCCGCCCAGATCATCCTTCGCGCCCATCAGGACCAGCGACTGGAACAGCAGCTTCTAGACCGCTCGCCCCGCCGGTCTAGCATCCTGGACCAAGTCGAGGCCGAGCTCGGGCTCGAGGAGAGGATGAAGGCCGTCTGCCACCAGCGAGTATGGCAGCATGTCAAGTGCCTGCATGATCTTTATCATGGACGAGATGCGGAAAGTCGGCGAAGACGAAGCTCTTCGAAGTCGCGGCCCTGCATGATCTTCGCAAGGGAGATGATGAATAGTGATGGGGTGGCAGCTTTCTTTTTCTTTTGGATGGGCTGGCGTGAGGAAAACGAAGAATGGTTGGGCCGGCTCTCCTTATTTTGTTAGTAGGCTGGTCCAGGAAGAATAAGTGACGGGCGTTAGGGAGCTAGGGCCGCAAGAATCGCAAATCCAGTCCAATAAAAAAAGGAGAAGAAGTTTGGCCTGTTTCTTTTGTGCCACGGCCCATTGGGACGGCCGCGTGTCAGGGCTTGATGATTGAAGATCGGTGGCCCACCAGGTATATTTTACGTACTCGACCCGTATATTAGAGTTATTTTTCTAAAGTATTGCCATTATAGACTTGATTTGCATGCATTTATTTCAATCTGGTAGTTAGCCTATTTATTTGGTTAAGTGTGGTATGTTGTCTAAGGAAAATATTTTCAGAAAATTTAAAAAAAAAATCAAGAAATTCCAAAAAAATTCTCGAAAATGGGAAATGGCCACAATCAACTGGCCATGGAATATTTCGAGTGATTTGACCTCCAAATCTTCCAAAAAATTGACGATTTTGCCATTCGGGCTAATCGTCTCCAAACCTTCCCATTTTACCCCTGGTCTTAAATCACACCTTACCTAGGTCCTTATGGCTGTGCTAGGAAGCCTTTGATTTGAATTGATGCGCATTGATGTGATTTATTTATATACTTGATTGCGCTTTTCATTTAAATTGATTGTGATTGATAGGAACAGTCTTCCAATCTGCATGAAATCCTGAATCAAGCCTACCTCACCTAAAATTGCGCCTGCCTGAACTCTTAGCTAGAAAAATCACTCGCGTTAGGTACCGAAAGGGCATTGGTAATGACACCGACGTAACCAAGTCCCCGAACCCAAAATCTCTGGTTCCGCAGAACTGATCGACCTCTCCCAATCGGTCAGTAAGGTTTCCGGTCTACCCTCCAAGAAAGACCGGTGGCGACTCCAAATGCATGCACAAGTTGCACATGCCACCATGACCACACTGAAGGTCGAAAGCGATCGACTCTTACCGTCGAATCCCTCAAAAAATACTCCCGCCGCGATTTGGTACGGGCCTGGGAGGGCCCGCGCCGATTCGAGACCCGCGATCGGTAATCCATTAGCCGCGTCCGCTTTCGGACGGGTCGCGACAACAGGGAGCAGTGACGGGTTGTTTGTCAATAGTTGAAATCTGTGCGATTTCCTGATGGATACGCTTCAAATCTTGGGAGATGTGTTGATTTGAATGAATGCAAGTTGACAGGTCTGAAGAGTCATGATTGCCACATATTCATTGAAAGACTAATTCCAATAGCTTTGAAGGAACTTGTATCGAACTTTGTATGGGGTGCCATCACAGAGTTAAGTAATTTTCTTCATGATATCTGCTCAACGGTATTAAAAGTATCACACATGGAGAAGCTAGAGGAAGATATTCCAATCATTCTTTGCAACTTAGAAAGGATATTCCCTCCGTCGTTTTTTGATTCAATGGAGCATATGTTAGTTCACTTGCCTTATGAGGCCAAAGTTGCAGGTCCCGTCCAATTTCGCTGGATGTACCCATTTGAGAGGTAAAAGAATCTTTTAATAAATTAGAAATTACTTATTATTTATTATGTTATGATGAACTTTTTCCTATTGCAACTAGGTTCTTATATCATTTGAAGAAAAAAGTGAAGAACAAGGCATGTGTTGAAGCTTCAATTTGTAATGCATATATTATGGAAGAAGTGACAACATTTGCATCGTATTATTTTGAGTCGCACGTACAGTGCAAAAGGCGAAGAGCAGGAAGAAATGATGAGGGGCCCATTGATCCCAACTGTAATTCGTTCTCTATTTTCAATTATCTTGGTCGATCAAGCGGCGCATGTAAGTTTCGTTACTTAACAGACGAGGAATGGCGGGCAGCCCATGTATATATTCTGCTGAACTGTCTAGAAGTGGGGCCATACTTCGAGTAAGTATACTTTTGCAAATATTTTTTATTGTGTCAAATGTTTGCTAATGTATAAATGGTCTTTGTTAATAGGATTTTTCAAACTTTAATGCATGGACTACCACCAAATGAGTTTGACCGTTTGTGCGATGAACAATTTGCAACATGGTTCAAAACATATGTAAGTTGCCTATGTTCTAAAAGCAAGTTATTTATATTTTATAAATCAATTATTACAACAATATTATTGACTTTGTCTATGTGACTTCAGATTCACAACAATCGTGATCAAGTCGAAGAGCAAGGATTGCTATATCATCTGTCATGGGGTCCGGTAAAAAGGGTATGAACTTGGCCAGCATATTTCATAAACGGCTATAATTTTCACACTCGACAATACAGAATGGAAAAAGCCACAATGAATAGCGGTGTGTGTGTTCGATCATCCAATGGTGGCAGTGCAAAAGATGATTTTTATGGCTTGTTGGATGAAATCATAGAGATAGAGTACCCTGGACCATTAATGCGAGTTGTGTTATTTAAGTGCATGTGGTTTGACCCCGTTAGAGGAATGAAGGTGCATACGAAGTTTAATTTGGTTGAAGTAAATCACAAGAAAAGATATATGAAATATGAACCATTTGTCTTGGCGCAACAAGCAATTCAAGTATATTATGCATCGTTTCCTAGTTTGAAACGCGACAAAGCGGATTGGTGGGCTGTATGCAAGACCAAAGCACGCAGAAAAATCGAGGAACACTGGAAGGATACATCGTATCAACAAGAGGAAGTTTGTAACACGATTGAAGTCGAGGAATATAACATTCCGACTTTACGAGATCCATGTGGAGCAGTAATAGATGTGGATGCAACTGAAATTTACGAATCAAATATAGATGGTGATGAAGATTCTGATTTCGCGACAGAGGACGGGGATGACGAAGACGAAGACGAAAACGAAGACGAAGCATCGGACTTAGATTTTTGACACTTTTAACTAATTATGATGTTGAAGACAGCTATGTGAATTCATCGAAAAATTAAAAAAAAAAAAGAAGGTTTAGCTACGCAATTTGTGACGAAAAATAAGGGTCGTCGCAAATTCGAATGACAAAAGGGTACGAAATCTGGACCGTCCGATACAAACGGACGGCCAGATTTCAAAGCATGTCACCCCTGCCATTTAAAACCCTAATACCCTTTTGCGTCTTCATTTTTGCCATCCAAGTCCGCCTCCGCCTCTCCCTCTCCTTCCTTTCCTCCGACTCGCCGAGCGACGTGCACCGCTTCCTCTACAGTTGCCACCACCACCACCCGCCGTCCACTACAGCCTCCACCACCACCCGCCGTCCAGTCCCTTCTCTGGGCACGCCTCACCGCCAGCTGGCCTTGCACGAGCCGCAGCCACGACCAGCCCGAGACCCACAAATCTGAGGCCGGTAAGCCCGAGACCCGCCGTCCAGTCCCTTCTCCGGCCACACCTCACCATCAGCCGGCCTTGCGCGAGCCGTAACCACGGCCAGTCCACAGATCTGAGGACGGCAAGCTCGAGACCCACAGATCTGAGAAGGGCAAGCCCGAGACCTACCGTCCAGTCCCTTCTCCAGCCACGCCTCACCGCCAGCCGGCCTTGCACAAGCCGCAACCACGACCAGCCCACAGATCTGAGGAGGGCAAGCCCGAGACCCAGTGCATCTGAGGAGGACAAACCTCTTACCCAGCCACCTCCGGCCACCTGAGTAGGTCAGTTCCTCGCGACGCATCCTTTTTTTGTTCATGAACGCAAGTTGTCTTTTGCTTGTCAGTGAATAGCTGTCTTGTATTAGTTTGTGCATTAGAGTGGCTTTCTGTGGGAAGATGCTTGGCAATTTATCAGAGCAGACAATCATTCTTTGTCACCATATCGATATTGACATTATTGAAAAGAAATGAAGTATTGCTCTGTTCAATACGTCTTACGAACTGACAATATCATTTCTTTATCAGAGGCAATCATTGATTCGTTCGATTTCTCAAGTTTCTCACGTGCTCTACGAACCAAAATGGTAAGCTTCGTGATGTTGTCCCTAATACATGTCTCTATTTTTGCTGATATTTGTCTAACATTCATATTTGTCAGTATCGTAGAGGCGGAGGTCAAATGCAGGGTGCATATTCACAAGGAAGACGAGCAACCCCTTCCTCTTCCCCTTTGCCTTCCCCTTCTTCGTCCTCGGCCCCGAGCTAGCAATCTTCCGGTTCCCTTTCCTGTCACCCTTCACCTGCCTCAGGTTCACCTTCTCCAGTACAACCATCGAGTGATCAGGAGACCGCAGCTTCAGAAGATAAACGACGTGCGATACGCCCACAGGGTGACTCGTAAGTACTTCAACTTTTTTAAGTAAATATTGCATATTTAGGGTATCTGGGTGGTAGATGTGAATGTGAACTGAATTGTCTTGTTTGCAGTTTTGAAAATGCCACGGACATTGTGCGGGACTCGAATAGGATAGTGAATAATTATTGGAGAGGTCCGTGGATTTCTTATGGCAGCGTGCCACAAGAAGTGAGAGAGTTGTGGTGGAATGAGTTCAAGGTAATTTTTTCTTTCAATTAACTTGGTCAACTAAGTTAGGCGTAAATTAAGCCAGTTGTTTGTTTATTGACAGCGACAATTCACTTGGGATGAATGGCATGACAATGAAATTAGAAGAATATTTAAGAGAAAAGTTGGTGACCACATGCGTAATGTGGTGAATAAGGCGAAAACGAAAGATGTGAAGCCATATTATATTACCGCTGAAGATTGGACTGAGATGAAGAGGATTTGGGAAAGTGAAAAAATGAAGCGGAGGAGTGAACAAAATGCGAAGAATCGAGCTTCCAGTTCGAGTGAAGGGTCTTCTCCGTCCGCAACATATGTTGGGGGTTCCATCAACATAGGAGAGCATAGAAAAAGATTGGTAAGTTCGTTAAATATGTTGTAAGTTAATTTATTTAATTCAATTACTCATTTTCAATATTGTAGGCAAATGAGTTGGGGATCGAAGCGACGTTTTTAGCTACATTCCAACGTGTTTTTCAAACGAAAGATACGACGTGGGTTGGCGACCGAGCGAGATCTATTAAGGTATGTAAGGTTATACTTTCGCCTTAATGGAGACTGTTGTGAAAACCATTAATGCTTTCAATATTTATGGAAGTTACGTATATGAAGTTATTTTGTTTTCATATCTATTTTCTGGATGTAGGAAAAATATGATCAGCTTTTAATGAGTGCGGCTGGTGCTGGTGATGGTGATGGTGGGGCTACATCTGAGCCAGCAGCTGACAATTAGGGAATGTGGCTGGAGGCGTTGGGTGGGGTGAAGCGAGGAAAATTATATGGGTGGGGGAACTTGTCGAGGGAATTGATCGCAAAGGGTGGAAGTTCATCCTCCAATGCAGGTACTTCAAGGAGGAGACGAATCGACCAGGAAACGGCCCAACAAGTAAGCCGATTGACGCTTGCGCTTGCGGAGAAGGATGAGCAAATAAAACGGCAAGAAGAAAAAATTGAACAGCAAAGCGAACAAATGAGACGGCAAGACGAACGATATGAATCTCTAAATGCTCAAATGGCCATGGTCTTGCAAACCCTCAACTTAAATCCAGCTCCAGTTCCGCCAATACCTCCGGCTAATGCTGAGCGGGGCAATGACGACGTCGTAGATGATGAGGATGTTTTTCTGTGAATTAGCTCCGTAAACGGCATGTATAGACAGCTTGTTGTGTTTGCAAGGAAAGGCAACATATCCCTTCAGCATCTACTGCCTGGTAGTTGCCTGAATCCTTGGTGTCTTGCTAACATTATCTCTAAGCTTTGGTGCTAAAACCCTCTAGTATTTTGTGGGGGTAAAATCTGTAAGTTTCTTGATTATGTCTCTTGTTGAATTTTTTAACTGCTAAAAAAATCTCCAGGGTGTAAAGTTCGATTAGATTATAAAACTCAATATGAAAGACATAACGTGCATATACCTTTCATAAGTTCTGAATTTTAGGGTGTCCTTCTGAAGGGATGTGATAAAGTAAGACTTATACCTTGATATTTGAAAAATGTTCGTGATAGTTTGCATGCATTCATAGACAAATAACGATGAAACACAAGTGGCTTAAGCCAATTAATCCTTTCCCTTTCTACTATTAGGTTAGTAGCAGTGACATTATAGACATTTGGTCTCAGTATCTTCAATTTCCCTTCCTACATGATCATGTACTCTCTATTTTTAACGTAATATTCAGCTTGAGAATCCAGTTTGGTATATTTAAGGTCACTCTAAGCTACTAAAGACTTGGATTTCTTTGAGATTGCATTAACTAATTACAATTGTTGCTTGTTTGGGCAGGGTTCTCCCACACTAACCTATGCTGAAAAGTACTTGAAATTAAGATCCCTGGGGGCTCCTGCAATTCTTGTTTCTTCTGCACTGCAAGGCATCTTTCGACGCTTCAAAGATATCAGAACTCATTTCTATGCCACGAGTATGGCAGATCATATTCTTACCCTTACTGAAAAGTTATGTTTCCAACTATTGTGTCAAAAAGGCAAATCTTGATTTAAGTGATTGTCATTTACTTAGACATCATTTTTTTTTTCTTAAGAACTTTAAAGTATGGAGAAATGGGCTCACAATGCATACATAAAATTCTTAATACTTCATGTTGAGCGTAAATATACGTGAACTTCAAATCAATTGGTTGACTGGAAGCAGAAACACCAGAACGAGAGAATAGGCAAAATTGCAATAAATGAGGTGTCACAAATCTACACCAATGCTTTGATATCAGATTTTTCAATTATTTGAAATCTAAGCTGGAAGAAGAGTGCTTTTTGTGGACAATTGCCAACAAAAAAGAATTGAGTCATTATATCTAACAAAATCCTAGAATGCCTCAAAATCTAAGCTGGAAGAAGAGTGCTTTGATGTATTTCTTTTAGGTCCCTTACTATCTGGATTAGGAGACGGGATGGGGTTTGCAGGTGTATGATCTTCAAAAGTAATTACATACCAAGGGTATAACTGTTAGAGCACTGGTGGTTATTAATCTTGGCAATCCAACCGGGCAAGTAAGAATTTGTGATTTGAGAACTTTTTCCATTCTAATTCAAATGCCATATGCTGTTTAGAAGCATGTGTGGATGTCTTAATTTCGAATGTTCAATGTTTACCTCTCTGATGATTTTTGGGTTTGGCGCTGCAGGTCCTAGCAGAAGAAAACCAAAGGCTGGATGCCTGCTTCAAGCTAGCCGGTTGCATCAATAACTCATTGCATTTAGGTGGTCAGTATTTTTACTTCTCATATTAAGAACAATGACAACATTGACTTGAGAGAACTTCATGCAGGTATACCAAGCAAATATTTATGTTCCGGATAAGCAGTTCCACTCATCCAAGAAGGTTTGCTCGATTAATGGGGTATGGTGAGAACGACATCTCCCTAGTCTCTTTCCAATCAGTCTCAAAACCCCCCCTCTTTCTTCCCTCATCTCTCTCTCTCTCTCTCTCTCTCTCTCTCTCTCTCTCTCTCTCTATCTTCATGTTTGATATTTAAGTAATCAATGATAAGTCGAATATGTGGATTTTCCATTTTTGTGGACATGATACTATGGTAAGTGTGGTAAAAGAGGAGGTTACATGGAGGTGACAGGGTTTAGCGCTAATGTGAGGGAACAGATTTACAAAGTTGAGTCCGTAATCTTTGTTCCGATATCGCTGGTTAAGAGAGCACTCTGACATTACTTGGGATGTATAACATGAGAGCAGGTTGGAGATAAATCATATGAGTCATATTGTGAAGAGAGAGATGGAATACTCTCATCCCTAGCAAGACGAGCACAGGTTAGCTTTCTTTGCTAAAGAGCGAAGATTAGTTAATATGAACTGGAATAATTCTTCTTTCGGAGTAACTGATACATGTAGGGACGCCATGGGGAGTATTTACCAGTACATGACAAAAAGGATACTACTAAGTAAAACCATGCTTCTATCAATTCTCATCAAGCCATACTTTTTGTCCTCCCTTGCGCAGATACTGGGACATGCATTGAACAGCTTAGAGGGTATAATGTGCAATAGAGCAAAATTGGTAATCTCTTCCCTTGTATTCATCTTCCCCATAAGGCCATTAAGGCAGCAGAAGCTGCAAAACAGCACCAGATGCCTTCTACTGTCGACGCCTTGTTGATGCTGCTGGGATTGTTGTTGTTCTTGGTTCTGGCTTCAGACAGGTAATTTCATTAGTGTGCAGTGTTCTATATAGTTAAGAAGAAATTGCTGCTGCATGATATCCATTTTGGAGTATATGATTTCTTTTCAATCCATATTATGAATGTTAAATCCATTGCTCGAGCTATTTGTGGTTGACTCCTCTAAATACTTTTATTGCGTTTTAATAGTTGATGGTTTTATTCATGTTAAGTTGTGCCATGACTATTCTTTTTTTTGCATCTAATGTTTATGTTTAAACTTTTTTGTTGCTTTTGTCAGTGTACAATTGATTGCTGCTCCTTGGAGATGGTCTCGTCTGTGGTCTCTTTGCCTGTTGCAGTTGCTGGAGGGGATCCAATTTCGTATAAACTTTGGACGAAAAAAATGGAGACAATTCTGTCGGATAACCTTTGGGGGGGCCAGTCAAGTAGGCATAAATATGGATTGTTGGTGGGTAACTGTAATGTATTTATAGTACTGTTATACTATAAATTCTGTAAATTAATTTTGCATTTGATAAAAGAAATTAGGTTATCATTCTTCGTTATCGCATTTTAAAATTGTCTCGTGCCCGGTCGTTGCAAAATTCAACTGTTGAGACGACTAAAAACACCACAGGCACTGTCGCAAATCCGCGACGAGCAGAATCCGTCGCGAATTTTTCATCGTAAAATATGCGAATGTCTGCTGGAACTAGCGACGACAAAAGTTCGTCGCGAAAGCCGTCGTATGTAGCTATGAAAAATCAATTTCGTCGCTACATTTCCCGAAAAAGATTGGCGTCGACAAAATAATTTCGTCGCAATATTCGTCTCCAATTAGCGACGAAAATTCATGTCGTCGTTAATCAGCTACGAATAATAGTCGTCGCAATTTCCTACGGATATTTTCGTCGTAAAATTCGTCGCTGTAACTTTCGTCACTAATTAGCTACGGAAACGATTTCGTCATATAATTCGTCGCTAATGTTGCGATGAAATTGTGAGATCGTCGCTAATTTACCACGACCGACATTCGTAGCAAAGTTGGTCGCTGACTAACGACGAAAACTTTCGTCGCTAATTTGCGACGCAAATTTTTCGTCCCAAATTGTGTCGCAATTTAGCGACGAAACCTTGTCGTATCGTCGCTAAATTTAGCGACCTTTTTTTAGCGACGAAATTGTTTTCGTCACAGATTGCGTCGCAAAAAAATTTAGCGACGAATTATGGCCAAATTTTCGTCGCAAATTGCGTGACTAAATCAGTGTTTTTTTGTAGTGACTTGACAGCTCCTCAAAGAACTAGATTCTTTGAATCACGCAAGAATGTTGACTCCTAAACAAAAAGAAAAATCTAGTTGCACTCTGATATAGGAATTAGGACAAATAAATCATCTTGAGCATTGGTAGTTAAAGTAGGATGGCATGTGAAATTAAAATTTGAAGAAAAAGATGTTAAAAATCATGTTCCGAAGTACCCCAAAAAAAAAAAAAAATAGGAGAAGTGCAATAAGGAACTTGGCAATGTCGATCGTCGTCAGTAAGTTTTGTTAGGATGGGATTTTGCTTGCAGATGAAACAATCCATTTGTTTCAGGCTTGACTCGATTGCATGTTGATTACACTCCTCAAGGTGAGACGATAATGTAGTGCTTTGACGTAACTACGATTCTTGCCGACAGTGTAATTCGGGAATTGATGTTTGATCTGTTCATCGGAAGTTTTCCTTTAAAGGCTATCTTTGTACACATGCATAATGTGTTTTTGAACATATCGGGGTAAATGAGATGCTCCGTAATTTCATATTGTCTCGATAGCGAAACGATTTAAAGTTATGTGTACCTTTCGAACTATACATAGGTGGTGGTTAAATTATTTATCGCTCGTTTTTTGCAATTCAGTGATGAAGATTTCTAGCACTAATTTAATGTATTGTATGCTATAGGTTTATAAGTAAGTGTGATTTATCGTACTATAAGCGTCTTTATTCATCTGTTCATCTATCTAAAGGGCAACTCATTTTTTCCTCAAGGAATAGAATTTCAATTTCCATTATTTTTATATTTGGAAAGACATCGGAATACGGATTTGAATTCCAAATGATCAAGGTGAACCTAAGAAATCTGAAAAGTTAGGTTTGTGATCACCAGCACTCGCCCCCCACCGCCACCATCTGCCGACGACGCTAGACACTTGTGTGTGTGGGTGGAGTCTGCCTCCGGTTGCTAGCGACGGACTCCATCGCTGGTCCCTGGAGACATAATCCACTACTGGCCACGAGACTTTGCCGCCGGTCGTTGGTCATTAGCCCATGGTTGCCAGACTTTGCCATCGGCCACCAATTGTCAGGATATATGAAGACCAAATTTTGTTTGCAATCCTTACAATTCGAAAAGAATCTCATTCCTCAGGTTGAGATTGGTTGAAATGGGAATTAATTTGAGGATTTGGTATCATGGAACCAAATGAAGCAGCCACAGTTTTCATCTTAGTGCACCTGGGAACATAACTTCCTCCTTTTAATGTACAATGATTCGTCATCTTCGTCTCATTTTTTCACAACGAACAAACACTCCTTAACGCGCAAATCCGACTAGCGGTGATCGGGCACACAAAACTCGAGTTCACATCCTAGTCCCAGCTCTCTGCACAGTGTTCAAGCCTCCAAAACAGTTCTAGCTGGTGCAATTTTGTGAATTTGTCCAGGTCGGAGGCATGCTGCCTGCCGAAGAAAAATTGTTCAAAAAATCATAAGCATATTGCACTTTGGCCAATACGATCTTAAACTTTTTTTAATTTTGCCATTTTTTTTGTCCAAACTAATTTTGCCACTTGAGTCTCAAAATTTTTCACGTTTTCTCGGTTATCCAGCGGACCAATTTTAGAAGATAATCATTGACATGGACGTCACCCATCTTACGTGACACCGTCAGTGCTGATGTGCATAACTTTTGTAATTCTTTAAAAAGTGTCTATTTTTATTTATATTTTTCTTCTTTGTTTTCTTTCTTTTTTTTTTCTTTTTTTTCCTCCCAAACCCGGTGAGGGTCGCCAGCCAACCTTCATTGGTTACAGGCAATAGCCGGCCAACCCTCGTCGGCCATTGGGCAGAGGCCACGAAGCCCTCTTCAGGTGCTGTTGAGGGTTGTAGCCCTCACCCAATGTCCATCGTACGACCCGGCCCTTGCCAGACTTGGTAGAAAAAAGAATTTCAAAAAGTTTAAAGACTCAATTAGCCAAATAAAAGGTTTGGGACTAAATCGACATTTGTAGACAAGTTAAAGCTTTTTTGGCAACTATGAGAAGGATTCAAATGTATCTGAAGTCACGATCTTTATACTGAAAAGCTCGAAATAAAAATTGTAGGACTTAAATATATTATCCACATAACTTTCAAAAGTTCCCCTATTAGTCCCGAATTTCATGAAGTGCGTCGTTAGCAGTTATCTTCCTTGAAGTATCCATTTCACAGATAACGAATGCGTAGACAATTCATAATTTTAAAATTTGAAAATTCGTAAGGAAAATAATTAATTATTACGTTTAGATAGCTATCCACAAAAGTAATTATTTCCTCTCTATCCCCCTATTCATTTTGCCCCTGGTTTCCTATAATTTTTTCTTTTGTTTCTACATACAAAGTAGTTCTATAGTAAGTAGTTTGCGCGTGACCAAAGTTTAGACCTTCACTACTGGCCTGTGTCCTTACTTTATTTTTAATGACTTTATCAATTGCAATTGAATTAGGATATCATTTGGGAATTCGTTATGTAAACTAGAAACATAAATAACATTCGTTGAGATACTTTAAGCATAAGAAAAGGAATTACACACGAAAATAGGAAAAAAAATATATCAAAAAAGTCATAAAAATATTGCATTGGTACCAATTGAGTCATGAAACCTTTAATAGGAATTACACATGGGCTACAAGCCCTCGCCTCAGGTAGGTAATGCCGCAATGGTGCCGACCCCCCAATAAAAACAAATGTGTAAGAAAATATTTAAAAATTAAAAAATATTATGCAAATATTTAAAAAAGTTCAAATCAGCTGACACGTAGGATAACTGGAATCCACATCCGCGATTTCTAGTCAAAATTGGTTGGATTGACTCAATTGACAATAATGCAAAAAAGTTTATAACTGAATTGGCACCGATAAATGTTTTATGACTTAATTCGCACCGATACAATAGATTGAGCTCTTTTTTACACTTTTCCCCATGTTAATAAATTACCTATTCAAATTGGATATTTTTTACTATCCAAATATAATTATGAGGCTTAAAAAGTGCCCTAAGGACATTTGTTTAAATTTTCCATCAAATATTTGTAAATGTCATTTTTTTTTGTCAGAATTTGTAAATGTCATTCACGCGTATAACTGTGTGAATTTGCATCTAAACATTAGATGTTCGAGTTATAATTAATAAAAATAGTTTGAAATTCTCTTGAACTCCAGGAGTGTCGAGTATCTTATTAGCGAAGCAAGAGGACAAAAGTCCTAAACCTATTGCCCTAGTGCCAATTTAGTCCTAAACCTATTCCTTTTTTGAAAGTTGTATCTCCGGAGGCTCAATGTGTTGAACTCCATAAATTGAAAATTTTCAAGATATCCCACAAATACAGACTAAACACGACAAGTGTGATTGTTCCGCTAAAAATAAATAATTTGAATAACATTTTTTTAAAAAAAAATTGATTACTTGTATCTCTTTTATTGAATCATGAAAAACATTTTTATTATCCATGAAAATATTTAGATACAAGTTGTTGTCAATAATGAAAAAAAATCAATGACTATTTATCATAAATGATGGGAAAAGTGTCCAAAAAGTCCTAAACCTATTGGCCTAGTGCCAATTTAGTCATCATCCTTTTTTTGGTGCCAATTCAGTCCTAAACCTTTTGCATTAGTGCCAATTTAGTCCTAAATATTTTGTATTTATGCAAATTGAGTCAATTCGATCAATTTTGGCCGAAAATCATTGGTACAAATATCAATTGTCCTACGTGGCACGGTTTGCACTAACGTGGATATTTTTTTAAATATTTTTTGATATTTTAAATAATTTTTAAAAAAACAAAAGAAAAAGCTTAATTTTTTTTTAAAATTATAGAGTAATATTAAAAAAAATATCCAAATCAGCGTTTGTCATGTCACGTAGGATAATCAATGTTCACATCAGTCATTTTCAATCAAAATTAGTTGGATTAACTCAATTAGTATAAATTATCAAAGATTTAGGACTAAATTGACACTAATGCAAAAGGTTTAGGACTGAATTGGCATAAAAAAAGGTTTAGGACTAAATTGGCACTAGTGCAATAGGTTTAGGACTTTTTTTACACTTCTCCCTGGATGATGCAAGCGATCAATTTTAGAACAATATTTTCCACATTATTTCGTTTCTACAAAGCAAACGGAGCCTAAGATTAACCTTTTTTGCCTTTTTGTTAGAATATAATGGAACTATAATTAACAAATTCTAACCGCTCAGTCAGACTCAAAAGCACGCACTTCAAGTACGAGCTTTATTTAATTTAGTATCCAACGTACTTGAGCCTTATGCACCTATAGTGCCTCTTCACTAGTTGTAATATTTTTACCTATTTGTATTAAAAGGAAATGGCTACAATACATAATTCATTTCTTGATTTATGCGGACGAGGGGGTTGTCTGATCTTAGTATATATCAAGATGAAGAATATGAGTTTTTGTATAAGTTTATAAATTGACTATCTAATGTAACAAGGCATCACAATAATCAGAAAAAATATCATAATGATCTCTGACACAAAGCGTTTGAGATAATTGTTCAAATGGTCCTAAACCTATTATATGACGATCAATTCAGTTTTAAATTTTTCAATTTGGTCAATTTAGTCCTAACAATTTCAGTGATTTGCTAATGTAGACATTCCAACAAAAATTGGCCCGAAATTGCTTATGTGAATCTTAGCCATCCTATGTAATACTGTTGCCACTGACGTTAACTATTTTTGTAATTTATTTTTTATTATTTCTGATTTCTTTTTCTTCTCTCGCTTTTGT
The DNA here is from genome assembly GCA_021437785.1 of Rhodomyrtus psidioides. Classification (NCBI taxonomy): domain Eukaryota; kingdom Viridiplantae; phylum Streptophyta; class Magnoliopsida; order Myrtales; family Myrtaceae; genus Rhodomyrtus; species Rhodomyrtus psidioides. The sequence continues at coordinate 9,362,989 of JAILYB010000003.1, read as the reverse complement.
TTTGGCCATTGGTCATCATCTTCTCCACATACTTTTCCCCATATTATTCAACTCCAGTTGACGATTTGCTGTTCTTTGGAAAAATTATCCAAAAAGTGCTAAACCTATTGTATGGCGGTCAATTTAGTTCTACATTTCAATTACGTTAATTTAATCCTAAATCTCTTGACATTCTTCCAATTTAGTCCAAAATCTTTTGGCGATTTGCCCATTTAATCATTTTGGCCAATTTTCGTCGAAAATCGCTAACCTGAAAGGCCAATCAGTGCTAGCTATGCTACACGACCGGTGCTAACTGCACAAGTTTAATTTTATAATTTTAAAAACATCTCCTTTTAACCATTTTATGTTTTTACCTTTTTCTTTTTCTCCTCTTTTTTTCCTTCCGCCAGACCACCAGGCAAGGTCACCCTCGCTTTGGCACCCATAAGTGCCGCATCACTTCAGACACTCATTTCTTCTATACTAGTGTTCTATACTATGCTAATATGTAGTCTAGCCATGTATTAGACATGTCAAAAGGGATCATCAACCTATTTTCTAGCCCATATATGATAGGTTGGGTTGTTTAATGAATATTCATTGAATGGGTTGTAAATGAGTTTATAACTTACACCAAACCTACTTCTATGACTCTCTTTTCATTCTTTCTCGCCGTCACTCAATCTCGTGCACACTTACTGCACTTTCTCGTTTGGGTTTGGGTACGGATTTTCCTAGATTGAATTAAATATGCAAGTATTTTAAGAATATGAATCGGGTCAGGGCCGAGTCACTAGATTTGCGTTGAAATAAATCAGTCATAAACACATTAAATGAATATTTAGATCGGACCATTTATGACATGACTCAAACCCGGCCCAATCTATCTATTTGACAAGTTTACCCTATAACTAAGCCATGTCAATCGCTTCTCATGCACCCTTCCAGACGTGCAATTTAGGCCCGCGATCATCACGGCACAGAACGCAGAGAGATTTTCATTACCAATCGCACTCATCCCTTCATGGTTTAAATTAAACTACGACTACTCAAGATAGAAATTGATTGCTTTCCAAATTTTGAATCTAATAGTGGGATTCAGATTTTGAAATACTAGAGAGAGAAAGAGATTTCTCAGATCCATCCCAGTGGGGAGCCTTCCTTGCCACGTTTCAATCATAGCGGGGCAAAGACTGCGTTGACGTGGTCATTCGAGACAATCTCAAACTTGAACTCAATTAAACCGCATGATTTTGCACCCAAGGCTACATAAAGCCCTTGATACTAAACGCATAACAAATTATGTGATCATAACATTAGAATAGATTCTAGAAACAAATTAATGTACTGATGACGACAATTTCTTTAAGTACTCGTATTCAAATTTTTAAAAAATAAAAATTCCAAAACAGGAAAAAAAAAGGATGAAAATAGAAATCTGGTCAATGGCCATGATTTTGCGGATCGGGATCGCCTGACCATCCTCAAGATGGTCATGCCTGACCATTTGTAAATTCCAGCCGTCCCGTTCGCATCGAACGGTTGGGATTTAATTCTGCCCAAAACGAAAAAAAAAAAAATTCGTTTTGGTTGAGCGGGAAACTAAAATTTAAAAAAAAAAATTCGGATAAAATTTTCAGATCCACCATTTCCATCCCTCCATCCGCTCTCTCACATTTCGTTTCGTCCCTCCTCCTCCTCTGTCTCAAATTTCGTCCCCCCTCCTCTCGCTCCGGTAACGGTCCCCTTCGACGGCAGCCTTCGCGGAATTGCCGTTGACGATACCAAATCCAGAGGCGCGGGCAAAGGCGTGAACACGGGCCCTGCATTCAAGTCGAGGATGCCTCAGCCGCGGAATCGCCGTTGAAGACACCAAATCCAAAGGCTCGGGCAGTGGCGTGAACGCGAGCCCTGCATTCAAGTCGAAGACGCCTCAGCCTTAGAATCGCCGTCGACGACACCAAATCCATAGGCGCGGGCAGGGGCGTGAACGCGGGCCTTGCATTCAAGTCGAGGATGCCTCAACCGCGGAATCGCCGTCGACGACACCAAATCCAAAGGCGCGGGCAGGGGCATGAACGTGGGCCCTGCATTCAAGTCGAGGAACGTCGTAACGAGAGGAGGTGGCTCATCAGTTTCGGAAAGTTCGGGCTATAAGATATTGAGTTGCCTTAGATTTGGCTGTTCTGGCTCATTAGATTCTCACGTGGCGATAGGAGAAATTGCAAGTTAGTAATTTCTTCTACTACATCTGTTACATCGACAAATCATGGTTGATATGTTTGTTGAGTGCTGATATTTTTTCCCACTCATGACCTCCATTTTTATCTCCTTCTGGACCATGCCCAAGAATTCATGATTTGAAGTTGAAAGAGAGGTGCGGGTTTGAGTAGAACAAATTCTTCCGTTTTGCTTTCCAGAGATTTACTTATGACTTTGCTGCAAATACTACGAGAAAAGAGGAATTGGTAGTGGTGGCTTTGTTGAGATTTTTTAGTGGCTAATCTTTTATTTCTCATGTGATTTCTCATGTGATCTCCTCGGCAGATAGTGGATATTGCTTCTTAAACAAATAACTGAATTTCTAGTATTACTCGGGATTTCAGATTGTTTCAGGATTTGGCCACTCTGCATAGTCATGGAGTTTTTACTCTTATCACGAGGCTTATGCATTTTATGACAATTCTAGGGATTTTTCATGAGAGTTTTAGACTAGTGTAGAAGCAAAGGCTTCGAGAGAAAAGCGCGATCAGTTTAGTAATCTGTTGCAATGATCAAGGGCACAAATCGAAAAGGAGTTAGTCAAGTGAAGACTGCGGAGTTGTGCAGAAATGATTAGAATTCATGTAATGATGTCTGAAGAATTGGAGATAACAAGAGTTATACTTGCTAATAACCACTTGACCGCTCCTCAAAGAACTAGATTCTTTGAATCACGCAAGAATGTTGACTCCTGAACAAAAAGAAAAATCTAGTTGCACTCTGATATAGGAATTAGGACAAATAAATCTTCTTGCGCATTGGTAGTTAAAGTAGGATGGCATGTGAAATTGAAATTTGAAGAAAAAGATGTTAAAAATCATGTTCCGAAGTACCCAAAAAAAAAAAGGAGAAGTGCAATAAGGAACTTGGTAATGTCGATCGTCGTCAGTAAGTTTAGTTAGGATGGGATTTTGCTTGCAGATGAAACAATCCAGTTGTTTCAGGCTTGACTCGATTGCATGTTGATTGTTGGGTACACTCCTCAAGCTGAGACGATAATGTAGTGCTTTGACGTAACTACGATCCTTATCGACAGTGTAATTCGGGAAGTGATGTTTGATCTGTTCATCGGAAGTTTTCCTTTAAAGGCTATCTTTGTACACATGCATCATGTGTTTTTTATCATATCGGGGTAAATGAGATGCTCCGTAATTTCATATTGTCTCGATAGCGAAACGATTTCAAGTAATGTGTACCTTTCGAACTATACATAGGTGGTGGTTAAATTATTTATCGCTCGTTATTTGCAATTCAGTGATGAAGATTTCTAGCACTAATTTAATGTATTGTATGCTATATAGGTTTATAAGTAAGTATGATTTATAGTACTATATGCGTCTTTATTCATATGTTCATCTATCTAAAGGGCAACTCATTTTTTCCTCAAGGAATAGAATTTCAATTTCCATTATTTTTATATTTGGAAAGACATCGGAATACGGATTTGAATTCCAAATGATCTAGGTGAACCTAAGAAATCTGAAAAGTTAGGTTTGAGACTACGTTTTACATTTTCTAACCATAAAACTATGAAAATCTCAAATTCCACTATTGATCACCAGCACTCGCCCCCCACCGCCACCATCTGCCGACGACGCCAGACACTTGTGTGTGTGGGTGGAGGCTGCCTCCGATTGCTAGCGACGGACTCCATCGCTGGTCCCTGGAGACATAATCCACTGCTGGCCACGAGACTTCGCCGCCGGTCGTTGGTCACTAGCCCATGGTTGCCGGACTTTGCCATCGGCCACCAATTGTCAGGATATATGAAGACCAAATTTTGTTTGCAATCCTTACAATTCGAAAGGAATCTCATTCCTCAGGTTGAGATTGGTTGAAATGGGAATTAATTTGAGGATTTGGTATCATGGAACCAAATGAAGCAGCCACAGTTTTCATCTTAGTGCACCTGGGAACATAACTTCCTCCTTTTAATGTACAATGATTCGTCATCTTCGTCTCATTTTTTCACAACGAACAAACACTCCTTAACGCGCAAATCCGACTAGCGGTGATCGGGCACACAAAACTCGAGTTCACATCCTAGTCCCAGCTCTCTGCACAGTGTTCAAGCCTCCGAAACAGTTCTAGCTGGTGCAATATTGTGAATTTGTCCAGGTCGGAGGCATGCTGCCTGCCGAAGAAAAATTGTTCAAAAAATCATAAGCATATTGCACTTTGCCCAATACGATCTTAAACTTTTTTAATTTTGCCATTTTTTTGTCCAAACTAATTTTGCCACTTGAGTCTCAAAATTTTTCACGTTTTCTCGGTTATCCAGCGGACCAATTTTAGAAGATAACCATTGACATGGACGTCACCCATCTTACGTGACACCGTCAGTGCTGATGTGCATGACTTTTGTAATTCTTTAAAAAGTGTCTATTTTTTTTATATTTTTCTTCTTTGTTTTCTTTCTTCTTTCTTTTTATTTTTTTCCTCCCAAACCTGGTGAGGGTCGCCAGCCAACCTTCATTGGTTACAGGCAATGGCCGGCCAACCCTCGTCGGCCATTGGGCACAGGCCACGAAGCCCTCTTCAGGTGCTGTTGAGGGTTGTAGCCCTCACCCAATGTCCATCGCACGACCCGGCCCTTGCCAGACTTGGTAGAAAAAAGAATTTCAAAAAGTTTAAAGACTCAATTAGCCAAATAAAAGGTTTGGGACTAAATCGACATTTGTAGAGAAGTTAAAGCTTTTTTGGCAACTATGAGAAGGATTCAAATGTATCTGACTGAAAAGCTCGAAATAAAAATTGTAGGACTTAAATATATTATCCACATAACTTTCAAAAGTTGCCCTATTAGTCCCGAATTTCATGAAGTGCGTCGTTAGCAGTTATCTTCCTTGAAGTATCCATTTCACAGATAACGAATGCGTAGACAATTTATAATTTTAAAATTTGAAAATTCGTAAGGAAAATAATTAATTATTACGTTTAGATAGCTATCCACAAAAGTAATTATTTCCTCTCTATCCCCCTATTCATTTTGCCCCTGGTTTCCTATAATTTTTTCTTTTGTTTCTACATACAAAGTAGTTCTATAGTGCGAAAATTACTAGGGTCAGTAGGAATCACAGCTTCAGTATTAGGGGGAGCAACAAAGCAAGGTTGATCTTCCGCCCCCTTTTTGTGACCAAAGATCCCACATGATTCACAAGTAATGGGCTTCCATTCGTACTCTACATCAATGGTGCAGTTTTCACCCTTCAAGGTGATATCCAGCGAATCAAGAAGGGGTTGTCCCACCTTGATCTCAATACACACTCTCGCATAGGAAATTCGACCCATTTATTCCGTCATTTTATCCACATATAAAGGCCTACCAAGGGCACTAGATATAAAACTAATACCGGCGGCAGACCAAAGAACATAAGGTAAAGACCATAAGCGAATCCATATAGGTAGAACTTCGTGAAATCCTCTCCTCAGCTTGATCTTTGAATGCCATTGTTGAAGAACAAGATGAACACCTTGTATCATTATCGGGCCACCCTCCAAAACCTTCCGTCGAAAGGCCTCATCTGGAATTCTAAAAAAGAAAAACCGGTCCTCATTAACCCGAACCTCTGCAAGGTTTGTCCCCCAAGCTTGCTTCATAGCTTCTTCAATTAGTTTGTAGTTGAGTCTTCTCCCGACAAGATACCCAACGAGGCATTCACTCCAAAACGGATTGACCTCTTCAATTATCGCCTGTGGAACCTCAAGACGTGATTTTCCATTCCCAAGTGAGAGAGAGTGATAAGAGAGATTGTAGCCCTTATCCGCCGCCTTGGCAATGGAGGCCCAAGAACGGGGTGGAAAATGCTGCACATTGGCACTAACTTGAGTGCCCTTCCTAGCCCTACTTTGACTCCGCGAACCACCACCCACAGCAGGAGGATGCCCCCTACTCTTTCTAATAGGACCAGAACCGAGAACACCAGCCAAGCTATCCACCAATGGAGCAGAACGTGAGGTACCAGCAGCATTTGGGCCATTCAGCAGAAGTCGAGGATCCCTCAAGGCAGGTCTACCCCTGCTTCTACTTCGTCTACCACCTCGACCATCAGTCCGAGTATTAGGGCCAGCAGGTGCTTGGATGACTGACTTTCCTTTGTTGGCCAAAGCCTTAGAACCCCCATCCACAAAGGGGTCAAGAGTGCCAGCTTCTACATGAGGGGAAACAACCGAACCAACCATCAAGGGGAGCAGCAGAAATATCATCAACCACAGCAGGAGCGCCAACCATATTCGGCACATCAACTACCACAGCAAGATTGTCAACCGTCTCCATAGTACTCAGCCAATCACCAACCAGTCAACAGGCATTAATCCGGATAAAACAAGCAGAACAAGAGAAACTCCACAGAACAACCGTCAACCACAGTCCACAGACCACCCACCGAGTATACTAACCAAAGTACCCCGCAAAAAAGGGTAATGCCACAATCACAGAATCAGAAAAAGCTAGTACGAGCTAGACGAGTGAAGAGGAGTAGACGGTGACCCACCTCTCCAAAAATCAGCCCAAGACACCAACAGATTGGTCCTGGATCCAAGAAAATTCAAGCGTTCGGCAGCACTAGGCACATAATCTCATATCTGTTGGGGCAGCAATAAATCCCCTATCAAAGGCAAAACCGTTTGGAGGGGCGATAGTAGGGAGGTATACGACCTCCATGCTAGAATATTAGCCAATGGCGCCGCTTGAAACGGCCAGAACCACCACGGACAGCAACTCGACCTTGAAAGGCACCACTAGAGAAAAAATGCAGATTGCGGGAGCTCTACCGGCCGGAGTATATATCGGATGGAGTTCAAATGTGGAGGGTGTGTAGAGAAGGAAGAGAGGAAGGTTCCCTCCAAAAATCAGCCCAATCCACTGTCGGGATCGGCCGGAATCACCAACGCACCGCCGGGTATACAGTTGCTCGTGAAAACAGGCGACGGGAGCATTTTGGACCACTTGTTTGAAGAAAACAAGTACGAAGGCGAAACCATGGCCCGAAGAAGAGGTCTGCTCCCTGTGAACCCACAAATATTTTACATACTGATTTGAAAATAGGAACAACTATGGAGAAGAACGCTGCTGTTGATGTAGTAGTTGATTCGGAAGCTATCCTCGTCAAGGCAGTACGGCCGCTGGAAGGTCTGCCATCCTCGAGCCAACTCCCTTCTTCTCAGTCTCTTTCTTTGCCTATTAACCAGCTGGAACTTAGAGGAGGGGCTACTATGCCTCTCTTGCAAAATTCTGCCCCCTCCATTGCTATGGTTGGGGTGAGTTCTGTTCTTGTCACCGCTGGTGGTGAAAAATTGGATGCTACACCGGCCATGGTTGGTGCTGCAACTCATCCACGGCAGCCTTCCCCTATGCCTAAGTTGATGGAAAAGAAGGGAGCTCCTGCCCAACAGCTAGCTTCTATTCCAAATGCTTACCAGAATGCTACAGTGAAACAGAATGGTTCTGTGCAGCATACTGATTAGGATGTCGCTGTCCAGATTATTGATTTACCTCATCAGCCTGCTCCTCCCATGTTTTTTTCTATTGATCTGCCGATGCTTCAACCTTCCGTTGATCCCCCTACGCAGCCTATAGGACAGGTGACAGCAGAAAAAATTAGAGATCAGTTTGTTGCCGGTTTTGTATCTGAACAGGTTGATGCAGTTCAGAATGTACCTGACTTGAGTCTCTCTCGGTCCACCTCAGTTGCTTCCATTGCTTCTTCGGCTTCTCATGATGGGGATGAACGGATGAGTGAAGTTGGAAGTGCTTCCGAAGAGGAACGGAAGTTTCCCTCCCCTCCTCGTACTCGTTCGAGGTTAATTGTTGGTGCTCCTTCTCAACCGGCAAGGAGGAGACGTCCTAATAGGCGATAAGCCTTCCTGTGCACCTTGTAAATATGTTTTTCGGATTTTGGAATATAAGTGGACTTGTTGACCCTCTTCGACAAGCTGAAGCTCGTTTGCTTATTAGAAGCAACCGATTATCTAGCATTGGGTTGATCGAGACTAAGGTTAAAGAGTCTCATTTTGTTGGTATCTCTCAAGCTCTTTTACCAGGTTGGAGTTGGACGTCTAATTATGAATACTCACCTCGGGGAAGAATATGGTTTGGCTGGGATCCTATGGCGGTGGATGTGAATATCTCTAAGGTTTCCTCTCAAATTATCCATGTTCGACTTAGGTTGGTTAGTTTTGAGAAGACAAGTTTCCTCTCTGTTGTTTATGGTGAGCATTCTTTTGGCTTGAGGAGGAGCTTATGGGCTGATCTTATTAGCTTTAGCTCTTGCCAGGACCCGTGGATGGTGGCGGGAGATTTTAATGCTATTCGGGATCACACGGATAGAATAGGAAGCTCTAACACTTGGATCCCCGCATTTGATGAATTCGGGGATTGTCTTTCTCAAGCGGGACTTGAGGACCTCAGATATGTGGGACATCGTTTCACGTGGTCTACATCAACCGGTGCTTCAAGGAAGCAACGTAAGATTGATAGGGTACTTGTTAATGACCATTGGGGCCGCTTGTTCTCTTACTCTGAGGCAACCTTTATTGCACCAGGTATTTCTGATCACACCCCGATGATTGTTAAGATCATGCAGCCTCATCAGTCTAGAAAGCCTTTCAAGTTCTTCAACTGCTGGATCTCTCATCCGTCCTTTAAGGACATCGTAGCTGAGGTTTGGAGCTCTTCCTTCATGGCTCACCGATGTTTATTATCTGATGCAAGCTCAAACTCCTAAAGACTCAGCTCAAGCAACTAAATAGAAATTCTTTCTCTGATATATCGACCAGCACGGAGGAAGCAAGGCTTGCTCTCACCTCGATACAGGATGCCCTTCAACTTTCTCCTTTTTGATCTGTTTTTAGTTAAACGAGAAGGGGAACTCCTCCATGAATTCTCTGACCTCAGGCTTCAGGAGGAGTCCTTCTTTCGGTAAAAAGCGCGAATTCAATGTCTCAAGGAAGGGGACCATAACACAAGGTACTTTCACCATTTTGTTAACAAGCGTAGACTACATAACAGAATCATTTCTGTCTTGGATGGGGAGGGGTTGGTTTTGATCGAACCTACGCTAGTCTCGGCTCATGTTGTCCAGCATTTTCAAGGCGTACTTACCGGTGACGGTACTTCCATTCGGCCGGTGGTTCATGACATTCGAAAATTCATTGGTCGGACTCTAGATGATATTCAAGTGGAATCCCTTTCTCGGCCATTTTCGGATGAGGCAATTCGTGGCACCTTCTTCTCTTTGGCTAGAGGTAAATCTCCTGGGCCCGATGGCTTCAATGTGAACTTTTTTATATCCTCTTGGGATATTGTTGGTTCTTCTGTCATTCTAGCTATCAAGGACTTTCTTTCTAATGGATGCCTACTTAAGGAGACTAATGCTACCATTCTTTCTCTTGTACCAAAAGTCCCTAACGCCTCGGGTATGACGGATTTTAGGCCTATTGCATGCTGTAACACCATATACAAATGCATAACCAAGATCCTAGCCAATAGGATTTCTTGCACTCTACCATACATCATTAGCCCTTCACATAATGCTTTTGTCAAAGGCAGAAGGATTAGCGACAACATCATGCTTGCTCAAGAGTTGTTTGCAGGGTTTCGTCATGAGCCGTACAAACCGAAGTGTGCGATCAAGGTAGACTTCCAAAAAGCTTATGATACTGTTGATTGGTCGTTCTTGGAGTTGGTGCTTAAAGCTTTTCACTTCCCGGCATTCTTTATCAAATTGATCATGGAATGTGTTACTTCGCCAAAGTTTTCTGTGGCTATTAATGGGGAGCTTCATGGCTTCTTTTCAAGTAGCCGTGGTATTAGGCAAGGGGATCCTCTATCACCTTACTTGTTCACTATGGTCATGGAGATATTTTCTGGTATCCTGCATGCTAAGACAAGACCGCCGGGATTCAACTATTTTTGGAGATATAAGCCGTCGGAGCTATCTCATCTTTTCTTTACAGATGATGTGTTGCTGTTTGCAGAGGCGGATATGGGGTCCATCTCTTGGCTAAAGGAGGGTCTAGACCTTTTCTCCTCTTGGTCTGGCTTGAGGCCGAATGCGTGTAAAAGCGATATCTACTTTTCTGGTGGGACGGATGCCCTGCGACATCAAATTCGGGATTGCTTGAGGTTCCAAGAAGGTACTCTTCCTTTTCGTTACCTTGGTGTCCCTGTTATTTCTTCTAGACTTAGAAAGCTAGACTGTGAAGTCCTGGTAAATACTATTTCTGCTAGAGCTCGTTCTTGGTCCCAGAGATTCTTATCGTATGATGGGCGCTTGCAACTCATTAGATCGGTTTTACACTCTATTCATGTATATTGGGCCAGCATGTTCACCCTTCCAAAATCTGTCCTGAAGAAAATTGAGCAGATACTTAGACAGTTTCTTTAGAAGGGGCCGGACTTGGGTGTAAGTGGAGCCAAGGTCTCTTGGAATGATATATGCCTTCCAAAAGTTGAGGGAGGATTGGGTATTCGACGACTAGTGGATTGTAACAAGGCCTTGACTCTTAAGCATATTTGGATTCTTTTCACTGATAAAGAGTCGCTATGGTGTAAGTGGATTCATTTTACTTTCTTGAAAAATGTAAACTTTTGGGTAGCTTCTAGGCCTACATTCTGCTCTTGGGCTTGGAAGAAAATATTGGACCTCCGTCCCGAATTCTACTTGCAGTTTAGATGGAGGATTGGAAATGGTTACATCACCTCTTTCTGGTTTGATCATTGGCATGACAAAGGTCCTTTGTATATGTTATTTACTCACGGGGATATATACCGCTCAAAAATCCATCGAGATACATCAGTTCGATCCTTCTTTGATTCGGTGTGGCAGGGCTCGGCTATTCTTGATACTATTATGGGTTGGCTTGACTCTGTCCCTCACTTTGTGGAAGATAGGTCGGACAAACTCATATGGCAGCCTCATTCCTCGGGAACTTTCTCGGTGGCCTCTGCTTGGGATTTTATCAGAAGTAGAGGGCCGGTTGTGTTTTGGCATTCATTTATATGGGATCGTATTCATTCTCCTCGGCACACTTTCCTTTTATGGTTAGTAACTCTGAACTGCCTCCCTACTCAGGTGCTTTTACTTCATTATCGTATAATAGAGGAAGTGGATGGGGTTTGTGTATTTTGTAAATGTAGACCAGACTCGATTGACCATCTGTTTTTTGGTTGTTCTGTAACGGGTAGTATAGCTTTAATTTGGGCTTCCAAATGTAATTTATCTTGGCGTAACTAGCCATGGCTTGATCATTTACGTTGGGCTCTGCAACACCTAAGTGGTCAATCCCTTCCTCATCGGCTGGCTAGATTTTCTTTTGGTGCCTTATGTCATATCATTTGGACTGAGAGAAATCACATCTTGTTTAGACGGAAGCCTCTCTTTGTGCCGGGTATCGTCAAGCATCTCATCAAGGTAGTTAGGGACAAAGCTCTAACGCTTGGCCACTTTGAAGACAATCCTCGAAATAGGCGCGTGCAAAGGAATTGGGGGCTGTCCCAATCCATATTTGAAGACCATCCTGGCGCCTCATAGTGTCTTTCTGTTTAGTTGAAAGTTTGGGCTCTTGTTTGGCTGTGTTTTTTTGTTGGCTGCTTATCTTGCCCTTCTTTACCCTCCGCTAGCTAGCTATTCCCCTTGTTGAGCTCGTTTTCTCTATTTTGCTTGCATCTTACAACCGAAGCACCGTTGAACCCTCATTAGGCATCTTCGGTGCCATTGTTGGTTCATGGTTTTTGTGCTTGGTTCTCTTTTGTATCTAGCCATTTGGAAGGTTTCAATACATACTTACCTTACCAAAAAAAAAAGTAGTTCTATAGTAAGTAGTTTGCGCGTGACCAAAGTTTAGATCTTCACTACTGGCCTGTGTCCTTCCTTTATTTTTAATGATTTTATCAATTGCAATTGAATTAGGATATCATTCGGGAATTCGTTATGTAAACTAGAAACATAAATAACATTCGTTGAGATACTTTAAGCATAAGAAAAGGAATTACACACGTAAATAGGAAAAAAAATATATCAAAAAAGTCATAAACATATTGCATTGATACCAATTGAGTCCCGAAACCTTTAATAAGAATTACACATGGGGTTCAAGCCCTCACCTCAGGCAGGCAATGTCGCAATGGTGCCGACCCCCAATAAAAAAAAGTGTAAGAAAATATTTAAAAATTAAAAAATATTATGAAAATATTTAAAAATGTCCAAATCAGCGTCAGCTATGACACGTAGGATAACTGGCATCCACATCCGCGATTTCTAGTCAAAATTGTTTGGATAGACTCAATTGACATTAATGCAAAATGTTTATAACTGAATTGGCACTAATAAAAGGTTTATGACTGAATTGGCACCAATACAATAGATTGAGTTCTTTTTTACACCTTTCCCCATGTTAATAAATTACCTATCAAATTGGATATTTTTTATTATCCAAATATAATTATGAGGCTTAAAAAATGCCCTAAGGACATTTGTTTAAATTTCCCATCAAATATTTGTAAATAAGTCATTCACGCATATAACTGTGTGCATTTGCATCTAAAAATAGTTTGAAATTCTCTTAAAATCCAGGAGTGTCGAGTATCTTATTAGCGAAGCAAGAGGACAAAAGGAAGCAAGAGGAAATCATGAGAGTATTGTTGGTTATGTGAAGCACGTTGGACGTCACATGAATTTGACCAATTGATTGACGAAAAGTGCATCGTAATTCCTAAACTTGTGTATTAAATACAATCAAGTTCTAAATCTTTTTAATTGACTGGATTAACTTTTCTAAAAAAGATGCAATCAAGTCATCGTGATGAGCAATCTCTAAAATTTGTTTACGCGTTTTTCAGAATTTACTTAAGCGACATCTTTAAATTGCCTTTCTTAGTCAAAACGTTTGGATTAAGCACTAAACCTTTTCCTTTTTTTGAAAGTTGTATCTCTGTATCGGAGGCTCAATGTGTTGAACTCCATAAATTGAAAATTTTCAAGATACCCCACAAATACAGACTAAACACTACAAGTGTGGTTGTTCCGCTAAAAATAAATAATTTGAATAACATTTTTTAAAAAAATTGATTGCTTGTGTCTCTTATAATGAATCACGAAAAACATTTTTATTATCCATGAAAATATTTAGATACAAGTTGTTGTCAATAATGAAAAATAATTCAATGACTATTTATCATAGGTGATGCAAGCGATCAATTTTAGAACAATATTTTCCACGTTATTTTGTTTCTACTAAACAAACGGAGCCTAAGACTAACCTTTTTTTTCCCTTTTTGTTAGAATATAACGGAACTATAATTAACAAATTCTAACCGCTCAGTCAGACTCAAAAGTACGCATTTCAAGTACGAGCTTTATTTAATTTAGTAGCCAACGTACTTGAGCCTTATGCACCTATAGTGCCTCTTCACTAGTTGTAATATTTTTACCTATTTGTATTAAAAGGAAATGGTTACAATACATAATTCATTTCTTGATTTATGCGGACGAGGGGGTTGTCTGATTTTTTTTTATATCGGTAAAGTACGTTTATAAATGACTTTTCATCGCGCCAAGTACAAGAGAAATGCCAAACACAAAAACCTCGAACCCATCACGACACTTAGATGTGTCCTAAAGGGTGAAAAGGTGTAAGGCATTATAAGATACATCAATGGCAAAATCATATAGATCATAAAAGGCTAACCAATGCCCAAAACAAGCAACGAACTACACAAGGTAAGCAACAAGACTGAACAGCTGGCAAAAACAAAAGCTAGAGAAAAAAACCAAGTACACCAAAGAACTAAGAAGCAAGAGGACCATCTTCAAAAATGGATGTGGCAATACCCCAATTCCTTTGCGCCCGTCTGTTGCAGGGATTGTCTTCAACACGACGAAAGGTGAGGCCTTTGTCCCTTACCACTTTTCGAAGATGTTGGAGGAGAGCCGGTACAATTAACCGTTTGTTCCTAAAGAGAATGTGGTTCCTCTCGGTCCAGATCATATAACATAAAACACCAAAGGAGAAGCGAGCTATTCGGTGAGAAAAAGAGCGTCCGCTAAATTCCCGCATGGCCCAACAGATTGTGTTCGGCCAAGACATATTCCGTCAAGCCAAGTTGCAATTAGAAGCCCAAAATAATGCAAGAGAGCCCAACCTAGGACAAGCAAAGAAGAGGTGCTCACTAGAATCAGGCCTACTATGACAAAAGGGGCAGGTAGCATCCAAAATTCTGCCATAAGATAGAAGCCTAACCTGCGTAGGGAGACGATTGAGCATGATGAGCCAAAGGAGAAATCCATGTCTCGGGGCAATGAACCGATCCCAGATAAAAGAGTGCCAAGTAACACGCTGTCCTTTAGGCTTGATTAACTCCCAAGCCGACGAAACCGAGAAGGTGCCTGAAGGATGTCCTTGCCAAATCATACGGTCTTCCCTCTCCTCAACAAAAACTGGAGCCGCATCCACCAAAGCTGTAAGAGAAGACAATACAGCCAAGGGATCCCACACCGAGGAGAAGAAATCTCGAATTGAGCTGTCACGAGGAATGCGAGAAGAAAAGATCTCTCTATTGGTGAATAGCTTGTAAAGCGGACCCCTAGAGTGCCACAAGTCAAACTAGAAAGAGATGGATCGACCATTGCCAATCCTCCATCCAAAGCTCGAGTAGAATTCCTAACGAAGATCAAGAATCTTCTTCCATGCCCACGAACAAATAGTGGGCTTGGACGCCACCCAGAAGCTTATGTTCTTGAGGAAAGTAGAATGTATCCATTTACACCATAAGGATTCCTTATCGGTGAAAAGAATCCAAATGTATTTGAGTGTGGCCGCTCTATTGCAGTCAAGAAGCCTGCGAATACCCAGACCCCCCCTCATCCTTAGGGAGACAAACATCTGCCCAAGACACTTTAGCATCGCCAACTCCTAGGTCTGGGCATTTCCAAAGAAACCGTCTAAGAATACGTTCAATCCGAGATAAAATGGACATCGGAAGGGTAAAAATGCTAGCTCAATATACATGGATGGCATGTAAGACAGATTTAATAAGTTGCAAACGTCCTCCAAAAGAGAGAAAACGATCTGTCCAGGACAGAGCTCTAGCAGTGATAGTATTGACCAATACATTGCAATCGGCTTGAGTAAGTCTAGAGGCTATGATTGGTACCCCAAGGTATCGAAAAGGAAGGTTACCTTGTTGAAAGCCAAGAGCATGGAGAATTTGCTCACTCAAGTCAGTTGAAGCACAAGATAGGTATACCTCACTTTTGTTGGCATTCGGGTATAGACCGGACCAACTTGAGAAAAGCTCCAATCCTTAAGCAAGGTGACAGAGCCCATGTTTGCCTCGGCAAATAACAGGACATCATCGGCATAGAAAAGGTGTGAAATCCGAGTAGGTCTGCAACGCCAATAATATTTGAAACCCGGAAGTCTGGTCTTGGAGTTGAGGATACCAATGAGAATTTCCATAACAATAGTAAAGAAATAAGGAGAGACAGGATCCCCTTGCCGAATACCCCTACTACTTGAAAAAAAAAAAACCATGGAGCTCTCCATTGATGGATATTGAGAACTTAGGCGAAGTGACACAAGCCATAATCAATTTGATGAACGACTTTGGGAATCGAAAAGCATCCAATGCCAACTGAAGAAACCCCCAGTCCACCGTGTCATAAGCCTTCTGGAAATCGGCCTTAATGGTACATTTTGGAGAATAGGTATCACGGTGAAATCCGACAAACAATTCTTGAGCAAGCAAGATGTTGTCACTAATTTTCCTACCCCTAACAAAGGCATTTTGAGGGGGGCCTATAATTGAGGGTAACACCGATGCAATTCGATTCGTTAGAATCTTTGTGATGCACTTATAAATGGTATTGCAACAAGCTATAGGACGAAAGTCATTCAACGTCGAGGCATTGGGGATCTTCGGTATTAGTGAGAGGATAGTGGTGTTGGATTCTCTAAGTAAAGAGCCAGTCTCAAAGAAATCCTTAACAGCCGCAATAACCGAGGCACCAACAACATCCCAAGATGAAATGAAAAATTCGACATTAAAACCATCAAGGCCTGGGGCCTTACCTCTAGCAAGTGAAAACATAGTGTTGCGAATTTCTATAGCCGAGACTTGCCGAGATAGGAAGGTGATCTGGTCAGCCTCCAAAGCACGCCCAACAAACTGACGAACCTCTTGGACTCCGGGCCGAACAATAGTGGGGGCACCATTGAGCAAATTCTCAAAATGGCCGACCACATGAGGTTGAATAAGGCTTGGCTCAGTCAAAACAGATCCATCAGAGAGTGTAATTGAGAGCATACGGTTACGAAGATGTTTCCTGTTTACAGAATGGTGGAAGTATTTTGTATTGAGATCTCCCTCCTTGAGCCATTGAATGCTATACTTTTGTTTGAAAAAAGACTCCTCTTGGAGTCTCAAAACCGAGAACGCCCGAAGTTGTTCTTTCTCAGTATCAGCCAATACCTGGTTCAGAGGATCCAGTATAAGTGCATCATGTGTAGATATAAGAGCTAACCTGGCCTGGGCAGTCTGATTAAAAATATCTGAGAAAGACTCTTTGTTAAGCTGCTTTAGTCGGACTTTAAGAATCTTTAGCTTTGTACACAGTATATCCATAGAAGTGCCAATGACTGCAGAATCTCACACCCGAGCTACAATATCTTTAAAAGACGGATGCGTCATCCAGAAGTTAAAGAATTTGAAAGGCTTTCTAGATAGCGGAGGAGGGACAATTCTCACAACCATAGGAGTGTGGTCAGAGATCCCAGGGGCCAGAAACGTGGCTTCAGAGAAAGGGAAGGCACTACTCCAATATTGATTGATAAGCACACGATCGATCTTCCTTTGCTTTCAAGATTCTCCCGAAGACGTAGACCAAGTATATCTATGGCCCACATATCTGAGATCATCAAGGCCAGCCTAGACAATACAACTACCAAACTCATCAAAAGCAGGAATCCATGTATTAGAGCTACCCACTCTATCACTCTGATCTCGAATGGCATTAAAATCCCCAGAGACTATCCACGGATCCTCAATGCAGCTCAACCGAACAAGTTCAGACCAGAGGGTTCTACGAGTAACAAAGGTGTGGTCACCATAGACGACCAAGAAATGGCATGACCTGTCCATATCCTTCAATCTCAACTGACTATGTATCATCTGAGTAGAAAAAGAAAGAACTTCTGATTCGACAGCCTGAGGGTCCCAACCAATCCATATCCTTCCTCGAGGAGAGTACTCATAATTGGAAGTCCAACGCCAACATGGTATCAACCCAGCAGAAATATGTACAAAAAGAGACTCCATAACTTTTGTCTCTAAAATGCCAATACAAGAAAGATGGTTTGATCGAACATTGGTCCTAATCTCAGCTTGTTTAAGGGGGTTAACTAGACCCCTAATATTACAAACCCCAAATATATATATATATAGAAGGTAAAGGAAAGAAGGGGATTACCGCTTCTTCTTGCCTCCCTGCGTCTTCCTAGTGGTGTCGGCTTTGGGAGAGGAAGGGGCACTATCCACCGAAGCAGTGGTGGACAAAACGACTTCGATGAGCAAAGGAGGCGGTGACTCATGTGCTTCAGATGAGGGAGCAAAAACAGTAGTTCGAGATCTAGTGTTTGGAGGGGAAGGGGATGAAGGGGATGAAGATGAAGGATCATCCTCCTTTTCACTACCAAAGCTGCTAGTGACTTCATCTCCATCCACTTCAAAAACAGATGCAGCCATAGAGTTGTCCCCGAAGATGTATATAGGCTCGGTAACATCCTGCTTAAGGGTAGAAACACGGATTGGTTTGGCTACCACATACAACACAGGTACGGACACATCTTGCTGCGAAGCCATCGCCTCAACAGTAGGCACGGGAACATCCACCCTAGCAGTAAGGGTCGACACATCAGTAGACATATCAATAGCAGGGCCCGAGGCATCAGTCTTCGCTTTGCCGCCTTGCTTCCTTCTCACTTGTTGCCATCCACCATCAACCTGAGCACGAGTTGAGTTCGCAACCTTAACACCCTGGGTGACTGAGACATTGGTAGGTGGCAAATCAGTAGAAGTGGCACAAGGAAAGCCAGAGGCACCACACTTGTGGCCAAACACGCCACATTCTACACAAGACCAAGTCTTCAACTCGTATTCCACATCAATAGAACTAGTCTCACCATCCCAAGAAAGGTCAACTGAATGGAGAAGAGGTTGGGTGGCATTGATCTCTATGCAAACTCGGGCATACGAGATCCTCTTCATCTGCTCCGTTAGCAAATCAACGTATAGTGGTCTTCCAATGGCACTTGCTATGGCACTTATCCCCAGTGGTGACCATAGCGTGACTGGGATGGCCCTCAACTTAACCCACACCGGAAGAGTTTCGTGTAGTCATTTTTTAAAATTGAACTTCGGATGCCATTGTCTGATATTAGTATGTGTCAAGATGAAGAATATGAGTTTTTGTGTAAGTTTATAAATTGACTATCTAATGTAACAAGGCATCATAATTATCAGAGAAAATATCATAATGGTCTCTGGCACTTTTAATCACAAAGCATTCGATATAATTTTTCAAACAATCCTAAACCTATTATATGACGGTCAATTCAGTTTTAATTTTTTAAATTTGGTCAATTTAGTCCTAACAATTTCAATGATTTGCTAATGTAGTCATTCCAACAAAAATTGGCCTGGATTTGACGATGTGAATGCTAGCCATCCTATGCGATACTGCTACCACTGACGTTAACGATTTTTGTTATTTATTTGTATTATTTCTGATTTCTTTTTCTTCTCTCGCTTTTGTTTTGGCCACTCGTCATCATCTTCTCCATATACTTTTCCCCTTATTATTCAACTCCAGTCAGATGATTTGCTGTTCTTTGGAAAAATTATCCAAGTGGGGAGCCTTCCTTGCCACGTTTCAATCATAGCGAGGCAAAGACTGCGTTGACGTGGTCATTCGAGACAATCTCAAACTTGAACTCAATTAAACCGCATGATTTTGCACCCAAGGCTACATAAAGCCCTTGATACTAAACGCATAACAAATTATGTGATCATAACATTAGAATAGATTCTAGAAACAAATTAATGTACTGATGACGACAATTTCTTTAAGTACTCGTATTCAAATTTTTAAAAAATAAAAATTCCAAAACAAGAGAAAAAAAAGGATGACAATAGAAATCTGGTCAATGGCCATGATTTTGCGGATCGGCATCGCCTGACCATCCTCAAGATGGTCATGCCTGACCATTTGTAAATTCCAGCCGTCCCGTTCGCATCGAACGGTTGGGATTTAATTCTGCCCAAAACGAAAAAAAAAATTCGTTTTGGTTGAGCGGGAAACTAAATTTAAAAAAAAAATTCAGATAAAATTTTCAGATCCACCATTTCCATCCCTCCATCCGCTCTCTCACATTTCGTCTCGTCCCTCCTCCTCCTCCGTCTCAAATTTCGTCCCCCCTCCTCTCGCTCCGGTAACGGTCCCCTTCGACGGCAGCCTTCGCGGAATTGCCGTTGACGATACCAAATCCAGAGGCGCGGGCAAAGGCGTGAACACGGGCCCTGCATTCAAGTCGAGGATGCCTCAGCCGCGGAATCGCCGTTGAAGACACCAAATCCAGAGGCTTGGGCAGTGGCGTGAACGCGGGCCCTGCATTCAAGTCGAAGACGCCTCAGCCGCGGAATCGCCGTCGACGACACCAAATCCATAGGCGCGGGCAGGGGCGTGAACGCGGGCCTTGCATTCAAGTCGAGGATGCCTCAACCGCGGAATCGCCGTCGACGACACCAAATCCAAAGGCGCGGGCAGGGGCATGAACGTGGGCCCTGCATTCAAGTCGAGGAACGTCGTAACGAGAGGAGGTGGCTCATCAGTTTCGGAAAGTTCGGGCTATAAGATATTGAGTTGCCTTGGATTTGGCTGTTCTGGCTCATTAGATTCTCACGTGGCGATAGGAGAAATTGCAAGTTAGTAATTTCTTCTACTACATCTGTTACATCGACAAATCATGGTTGATATGTTTGTTGAGTGCTGATATTTTTTCCCACTCATGACCTCCATTTTTATCTCCTTCTGAACCATGCCAAGAATTCATGATTTGAAGTTGAAAGAGAGGTGCGGGTTTGAGTAGAACAAATTCTTCCGTTTTGCTTTCCAGAGATTTACTTATGACATTGCTGCAAATACTACGAGAAAAGAGGAATTGGTAGTGGTGGCTTTGTTGAGATTTTTTAGTGGCTAATCTTTTATTTCTCAAGTGATTTCTTTCCTCCAAACATCCTCAGTGCCGGGTTTATGGATTCCCATCCAATAGGCTGACGCATAATTGTTGAGTGTTATGAAAGTTTCTAAATGTGGACTCATTTACTCAATCAGAGTCATGTGACAACTCTCTAAAGCGCTACATTCCTTAAATCACACAAGACGAATGATTCTGGAACAAAAACGAGATTCGAGTTGTACTTATGAAGCAATGATCAGAACAAATGAATCGTTTCATGCGTTGGTCATTGAAGTTTCAATTCTTTTCCATTTTTTTTTTCATTTTTCTTTTCCCTACCCCCCTCCATCGTCAGTCTCAGGCGAGGTCCGCCCTCGCCGGCATCAAACGAGGGTAGCCCTTCCCTGGGTTGGGCAGGCGAGGCAAGCCGAAGTTTGAGCCTGTCAACTTATCACCTTAATTCCTTGTTGCCATCAAATTTTCTTAGAAAGCTTTTCAAAGGATAAATCTTAGGAAATGGAAAATTAATGATTTCGTAAGTAAGGCAACTTTGAAAAAATTGGAGATTTGAAAAAGTGGTGAAGCGAAAGTATAATGGAAACTAAAGTTAGGGTCGATCCTATTTTGGTTTGGTTTGTGGTTTGTCCCATTCAAGACATGAAGATGAAGAAGAGGAATATGCCGCGGCTTAGGGTCAGTGGGGACTCTCCTATTAAATTTTTCGCAAATATATATTTATACATATATGTATTTATATTATTTTTCGGAAAATTCCAACATGGAATGTCCATATCTTTTGCCAAGTGGATTATGATGGCGTTGTCTAACAACATTGAATCAACTTATGATTTAGATTGTCAAGATAATCGCTAGCCCGTCCCGTAAACATCGCAATTTTTGAAAAAAAAAACGAATTTAAATCTCTCCTTGACAATCATTCAAATTGATTTCTAAAACCAATTACCCTCTTGAAACATTCTTTTCAATGAGAATGCTTCACTAATTGTGGGTAGTATAGCAATACTAAGATTCTTAGTTATTGCGTTTCAAACAAAGAGATTGTCCACTTTACCCCAAATTAATAATAATAATAATAATAATAATAATAATAATAATAATAAAGAGATCGACCAGATATTCCATCTATCGTGCTTTAATTTGGGCTTATCTATACGGGAAACCTTCAAATACCCAAGATTATAAATAAATAAATAAAAATCTCACGATACTTATTAAAGTGTGTGATTAGCCTAAACATTATCCTAGTCGATCGTGATCCCACCCACCCACTTTACCAAATCATTGAAATATATATATAGAGAGAGAGAGATAGAGAGAGAGAGAGAGCTTTGTGTGGTTAGCCTAATTTGATCGATCAAACATTAACCAAGACAAGAGAATAGTTGAGAGAAAACTCACAGCCATCGGTTGGGGAAAATTGCAAATTTGGGAATCAACTTTTTCATATACTAGCGTGTACATGTCAAGAGAGTTCGCATCTAAATCTAAAACATGAAAATTTCCGAATAGGATAAAGCAAGAAAGAAGCAAAGGTGGCCATGGAAAGTTGGAAACCTAAAAGTGAGAGCACTCGTGCGGCGAGTCACTCAAGAGCAAACCCACTCTGCTTTGGTTTTGGCTCGAAAACCCCACCTTCAAACCACGGCAATCAAACCCACTCCATGAAAACCAGTGATGCAAGCCGCCTCTATTGTGTAGAATAATCAGTTCCAACTCCATCACTCCATCGCCTTCGCTGTCCATTCTCATAGCCTCAGCCGCCAGGTCCCCGACCTCGCGGTGGAACGCAACCGTGCCCGTCTCCAGAGTCACATTCCCTATTGTATCCACGCTGAGTGGCTCGAGAAACATCCCCGCCACGAACTCATTGGGGTAGAGAAGCATGACCTGGGCATGGTCCCAGGCTATTTGGCTCCACCGATTAGGGTTTCTCACCGAGAGAGTGACACTCCAATTCCCGCTAACGACGGATGGGGTCGATGTCGTGGAGGGAAGAGAGAGAGAAAGGGAGGCCACGTTCACCATCGGCTGTTGAACTTCGATCATCTCGGGGATGGCAACAAGAAGCCCGAGGAAGAACCCTGCTGCGAACAACAATACTAGGCGAGTAGTGTGGCATGCTGCTCTTTCTGCGGCTTCGATTGATTCAGGATCACGAGGTTGTGGTGGCTGCCACCGTCGGATATAATCGAGATCATCGCGAGGTTGCGGTGGCTTCCACGGTCGTGCCAGCCCCAGAGCTCCCATGGTTTTCGCTTCTCAGTTTCTTCAGCGAAATATAGTTACCTCTTCAAATTTTGATGGCTTCACAAGGAAGCATACATGAACATATATAGGAAACTAGGAAGCTCTACTTGGTGGGATTTCCTCAGATATACCCATCAGATCGTACAAATAAAAAAAAAATAACAATATTAATTTTTGAAGGATTCAAATGAGACTTTTGAAATAGTGGATATTGATCTCCTCGGCAGATAGTGGATATTGCTTCTTAAACAAATAACTGAATTTCTAGTATTACTCGGGATTTCAGATTGTTTCAGGATTTGGTCATCGATTGAGTCATAATATGCGGAGAAAGGTTCATTAACCTATGCTTATCGCTATAGAGATACAATGCTTAAGCTTTATTTTCTCTCAAATGGATGGAGCTCGTATTAAAGGCAACGTGACCGATGAAAAGATGAACAGTTCAATTGAAGCCGGTAGCGACGAAAGATTCATGACCCAGAGAACACGGAGCTTGCGCCACTCTGCATAGTCATGGAGTTTTAACTCTTATCACGAGGCTTATGCATTTTCTGACAATTCTAGGGATTTTTCATGAGAGTTTTAGACTCGTGTAGAAGCAAAGGCTTCGAGAGAAAAGCGCGATCAGTTTAGTAATCTGTTGCAATGATCAAGGGTACAAATCGAAAAGGAGTTAGTCAAGTGAAGACTGCGGAGTTGTGCAGAAATGATTAGAATTCATGTAATGATGCCTGAAGAATTGGAGATAACAAGAGTTATACTTGCTAATAATCACTTGACAGCTCCTCAAAGAACTAGATTCTTTGAATCACGCAAGAATGTTGACTCCTAAACAAAACGAAAAATCTAGTTGCACTCTGATATAGGAATTAGGACAAAAAAATCATCTTGAGCATTGGTAGTTAAAGTAGGATGGCATGTGAAATTAAAATTTGAAGAAAAAGATGTTAAAAATCATGTTCCGAAGTACCCCAAAAAAAAAATAGGAGAAGTGCAATAAGGAACTTGGTAATGTCGATCGTCGTCAGTAAGTTTTGTTAGGATGGGATTTTGCTTGCAGATGAAACAATCCAATTGTTTCAGGCTTGACTCGATTGCATGTTGATTGTTGGGTACACTCCTCAAGCTGAGACGATAATGTAGTGCTTTGACGTAACTACAATCCTTACCGACAGTGTAATTCGGGAAGTGATGTTTGATCTGTTTATCGGAAGTTTTCCTTTAAAGGCTATCTTTGTACACATGCATCATGTGTTTTTTATCATTTCGGGATAAATGAGATGCTCCGTAATTTCATATTGTCCCGATAGCGAAACGATTTCAAGTTATGTGTACCTTTCGAACTATACATAGGTGGTGGTTAAATTATTTATCACTCGTTTTTTGCAATTCAGTGATGAAGATTTCTAGCACTAATTTAATGTATTGTATGCTATATAGGTTTACAAGTAAGAATGATTTATAGTACCATATGCGTCTTTATTCATCTGTTCATCTATCTAAAGGGCAACTCATTTTTTCCTCAAGCAATAGAATTTCAATTTCCATTATTTTTATATTTGGAAAGACATCGGAATACGGATTTGAATTCCAAATGATCTAGGTGAACCTAAGAAATCTGAAAAGTTAGGTTTGAGACTACGTTTTACATTTTCTAACCATAACACTATGAAAAACTCAAATTCCACTATTGATCACCAGCACTCGCCCCCCACCGTCACCATCTGCCGACGACGCCAGACACTTGTGTGTGTGGGTGGAGTTTGCCTCCGGTTGCTAGCGACGGACTCCATCGCTGGTCCCTGGAGACATAATCCACTGCTGGCCACGAGACTTTCTCCGCCGGTCGTTGGTCACTAGCCCATGGTTGCCGGACTTTGCCATCGGCCACCAATTGTCAGGATATATGAAGACCAAATTTTGTTTGCAATCCTTACAATTCGAAAGGAATCTCATTCCTCAGGTTGAGATTGGTTGAAATGGGAATTAATTTGAGGATTTGGTATCATGGAACCAAATGAAGCAGCCACAGTTTTCATCTTAGTGCACCTGGGAACATAACTTCCTCCTTTTAATGTACAATGATTCGTCATCTTCGTCTCATTTTTTTCACAACGAACAAACACTCCTTAACGCGCAAATCCGACTAGCGGTGATCGGGCACACAAAACTCGAGTTCACATTCTAGTCCTAGCTCTCTGCACAGTGTTCAAGCCTCCGAAACAGTTCTAGCTGGTGCAATTTTGTGAATTTGTCCAGGTCGGAGGCATGCTGCCAGCCGAAGAAAAATTGTTCAAAAAATCATAAACATATTGCACTTTGGCCAATACGATCTTAAACTTTTTTTAATTTTGCCATTTTTTTTGTCCAAACTAATTTTGCCACTTGAGTCTCAAAATTTTTCACGTTTTCTCGGTTATCCAGCGGACCAATTTTAGAAGATAATCATTGACATGGACGTCTCCCATCTTACGTGACACTGTCAGTGCTGATGTGCATAACTTTTGTAATTCTTTAAAAAGTGTCTATTTTTATTTTTATTTTTCTTCTTTGTTTTCTTTCTTTCTTTTTTTTTTTCCTCCCAAACCCGGTGAGGGTCGCCAGCCAACCTTCATTGGTTACAGGCAATGGCCGGCCAACCCTCGTCGGCCATTGGGCACAGGCCACGAAGCCCTCTTCAGGTGCTGTTGAGGGTTGTAGCCCTCACCCAATGTCCATCGCACGACTCGGCCCTTGCCAGACTTGGTAGAAAAAAGAATTTCAAAAAGTTTAAAGACTCAATTAGCTAAATAAAAAGTTTGGGACTTAATCGACATTTGTAGACTAGTTAAAGATTTTTTGGCAACTGTGAGAAGGATTCAAATGTATCTGAAGTCACGATCTTTATACTGAAAAGCTCGAAATAAAAATTGTAGGACTTAAATATATTATCCACATAACTTTCAAAAGTTCCCCTATTAGTCCCGAATTTCATGAAGTGCGTCGTTAGCAGTTATCTTCCTTGAAGTATCCATTTCACAGATAACGAATGCGTAGACAATTCATAATTTTAAAATTTGAAAATTCGTAAGGAAAATAATTAATTATTACGTTTAGATAGCTATCCACAAAAGTAATTATTTCCTCTCTATCCCCCTATTCATTTTGCCCCTGGTTTCCTATAATTTTTTCTTTTGTTTCTACATACAAAGTAGTTCTATAGTAAGTAGTTTGCGCGTGACCAAAGTTTAGATCTTCACTACTGGCCTGTGTCCTTCCTTTATTTTTAATGATTTTATCAATTGCAATTGAATTAGGATATCATTCGGGAATTCGTTATGTAAACTAGAAACATAAATAACATTCGTTGAGATACTTTAAGCATAAGAAAAGGAATTACACACGTAAATAGGAAAAAAATATATCAAAAAAGTCATAAACATATTGCATTGGTATCAATTGAGTCCTAAAACCTTTAATAGGAATTACACATGGGCTTCAAGCCCTCGCCATTTCCTTTTTTTGAAAGTTGTATCTCTGTATAGGAGGCTCAATGTGTTGAACTCCATAAATTGAAAATTTTCAAGATACCCCACAAATACAGACTAAACACTACAAGTGTGATTGTTCCGCTAAAAATAAATAATTTGAATAACATTTTTTTAATTGATTGCTTGTGTCTCTAATCACAAAAAAAAGATTTTTATTATCCATGAAAATATTTAGATACAAGTTGTTGTCAATAATGAAAAAAAATTCAATGACTATTTATCATAGGTGATGCAAGCGATCAATTTTAGAACAATAGTTTCCACATTATTTCGTTTCTGTTGTGCGGAACCAGCGATCGAACGATAAAAATAGACGGAACGAGTAAAGTAAATCGAACTCCAGATGTACGTGGTTCGATCGTAAAGACCTACGCCCACGGGGAAAGCAGCAACGAATTCCACTATAGATCAAGCGATACACGGAGATTACAGATCACTCGAGTTACATAAACACACGTTTGGTGTTTCCCAGCCCCAATTACATCCAAGAACGCACACAGTGTTTAGCCTCTAATTCCTAGCGAAATAATTTCTCAATCTCGTAAAGGAATTAGAACACAAATCTAATAACAACATTTACCCGGTTTCGACACTTGAATTGTTGATGTAATTCCTCGGACAAAATCAGCTACGAAAAACCCTTGCCAAGCACTCGACGAACGGCGCTTCCGAAACGACGCGAAGACCCACGCTTCAAGCACCCAGCACCTATGGACATCAACCACGGCACTCAGAGAACGGCGCTTCGATCAACACAATCCACGAGTAAAAATGAAATATATATATATATATATATATATATATATGCCTATGTCGGCAAATCCACGTTGAATTCTGAAGGGATACTCAGAATATTTTATTTCCTTTTCAATCAGGAGTAATATTCACGTGGATTGCAAAGTCGAAGTTACGGTTTCTATTATATATGCAAGTTGGACCGGTGGACCCACATGGAAGCAAAACCAACTCCCGTACCTCCTTTTTTTCTCTTATATGTTATTGTCCAAGTCTTCTTTGGACTTTTCTTCCTCCAACATTCCCAACAAAATCCCACCAAGGTAAAAATGTTATCCACTAGTTACCTAAATTACAAAGCTGTACTTGTTGGTTTACTATCGAAAAAAAAAAAAAAACTTCGTGCTTTATTATTCATCTCGCCAACGTTTTTTTCTTTTCTTTTTTTCTTCTTTTCGTCACGGGCTCAAATTTGAGACAACCTTTAACGATCTCCACCTTGACTCGATATTTGAGCCATGTCATAATCGTTTCATTGATAAATCCGAACTCCATTTGCTACTACTCTCCCAACAGCCCCAATGGGCGTAACCGCCACAGACATTATCCAAGTCGAAGCCGCGCTTGAACTTAGCCATAACCGAGGACCTCATCAGAACACCAACTGCACATGCACCTTTAACTACTCCACAAGGACTATCTGACACAAGCTCTTTAACCACAGATAAAGCAAAACCACCGTTGCATCCATATCTGTCAAGAGACTGAATACATACCTTGTCAATTTTAGCAGTTACAGCAACTGTTGGCTCTATAGGCTCCACCTCACTATAAGCACCATCTGTGTTGATTACCACGCTAGTATCTTCTACCTCAGGAGTTTCTGGTTGCAACCCTAACTCAAACTGAACACCGTCTAGATCCGTGTAAACACTGCCACAATCACTCATAGCTAGATGTACTGGAGACTCGTTAAAGGTAACTTCTCTGCAGCAAACAAGTGAACTTATACTCGGGCATCACAATTGATCGCCACACTCACCTTCCTAATAGCCATGGAATATGCACATTGCCCTCACATCGAGCTTACCATCACTAACTCTATAATAACATGGGCAACCAAACATTCTAAAATTAGAATCATCAACAATACTACCTGACCACACTTCTTCAGGAGTCCGATATCCAATCGCAGTCGATGGGGATTTATTCACCAGGTAGCTCGCCATACTAAGCGCATCCGCTGGAATTCTCCCAGCCATACCAGTACTAGAGATCCTTTTACGGGTTGTCTCTAGTAATACTCTACTCATCAATTCTGCAAACTGTTGTGATTTACTGGCACTAATGCGATGTTTCACTATGCCCATTTTCATACAGAATTTATTTACCAGCTTCGAACAGGATTCCATGCTACTGTCAGTTCGCATATGCTTGATCAACTTACCAGTCTCCGTTCCGATCAAAGTTCTCGACTGCGTATTCCTGACAACAGCATCAAAATTGTGCTTACGCACAAACACCCAAGCCTTCCTCGAGTAGCCATTAGACTCTCGAACAGATGTCGACGTCTTAGGAGCGAAAATTATCAATGTCTCACCTTGAAGTTCATACAAGCCATCATGCTTGACTCATTTCATTATCACTAGAGCACCTCGAACAATTTTCAGAACTCCACCTCGTGAAGAATACCTGCATCCAGCTGAATCTAGAGAACCCAAGGAAATTAAGTTCTTTTTCAATTCTGGAACATGTCTTACCCCAGTCAATGTCCTCACAAAACCATCATGTATTCTGATTTTAATATCACCAATACCCACAACATCGCATTCAGCGATGTTCCCCAACTGCACTTTACTACTATCCATGCATTGATAAGAAGTAAACCAGTTTCTGTTTGGTGTAGCATGAAAAGAACAACCAGAATCCATAATCCATCCGTCAAACGACGCATTCTCAGTGATAGACAAGACACAATCGACACCATCAGAAATTTCAGCTACAGCTGCAACATCATCTGCAGATTCAACTCCAATTCCGTTAGCCCTTTCATTTTTCAACTTAAAACAATTTCTTCTAAGATGCCCTCTCTTGCCACAGTTCCAACAGACATCACCGCCAGTCCTAGACTGACTGCATCTATTCATGTTCATACTACTTTTGCTAACGCGAGCACTGGTTCTTCCTCTTTCACCTACTAAAGTAGCAGATACAGATTCGCCAGATTCTCTTCTACGGATATCCTCACTCAGAATTAAATCTTGAATCCCATCAAACGACAAGCTTGTCAACTCAGAAGAATTGCTAACAATAGTAACAGTAGTATTCCAACTATCAGGCAATGAGGATAATAGAATCAAAGCACGTACCTCATCTTCAAAGTCAATCTCCACTGAACTCAATTGACTAACTATCATATTGAATTCATTAATATGATTAGCAACAGATGTACCTTCGCTCATCTTCAAGTTAAACAGACGTCGCATCAAATAGACCTTATTGATCATAGAGGGCTTCTCGTACATGTCCGACAAGGCTTTCATCAAACCCGCAGTGGTCTTCTCCTTGACGATATTAAACGCGACGTTACGAGCCAACGTCAGCAACCCATTGCTCATCTATGCAGCAATTTTCAATCGGGTTGCTTCATCGTTTCTGGTTTCTTCCCAGATAGGGGCTCGTGCAGTTTCATCTGATATAAATAATCTTTTATCTGCATCTTTCAGAAACCAAAGTCATTTCCCTCAAATCTGTCGATTTTCCCTTTAGCTTCTTCTGTCGCCATCGATTCGCTTCAACTCAAGCAAGCCTAGCCCTTATACCAATTGTTGCGCGGAACCAACGATCGAACGATAAAAATAGACAGAACGAGTAAAGTAAATCAAACTCCAGATGTACGTGGTTCGGTCGTAAAGACCTACGTCCACGGGGAGGGCAACAACGAATTCCACTATAGATCAAGCGATACACGGAGATTACAGATCACTCGAGTTACACAAACACACTTTTGGTGTTTCCCAGCCCCAATTACATCCAAGAACGCACACAATGTTTAGCCCCCAATTCCTAGCGAAATAATCTCTCAATCTCGTAAAGGAATTAGAACACAAATCTAATAACAAGATTTACCCAGTTTCGACACTTGAATTGTTGATGTAATTCCTCGGACAAAATCAGCTACGACAAACCCTTGCCAAGCACTCGACGAACGATTCTTCCGAAACGACGCGAAGACCAACGCTTCAAGCACCCAGCACCTATGGACATCAACCACTGCACTCAGAGAACGGCACTTCGATCAACACAATCCACGAATAACAGTGATATATATATATACCTATGTCGGTAAACCCACGTTGAATTCTGAAGGGATACTCAGAATATTTTATTTCCTTTTCAATCAGGAAGTAATATTCACGTGGATTGCAAAGTCCAAGTTACGGTTTCTATTATATATGCAAGTTGGACCGGTGGACCCACATGGAAGCAAAACCAACTCCCGTACCTCCTTTTTTTCTCTTATATGTTATTGTCCAAGTCTTCTTTGGACTTTTCTTCCTCCAACATTCCCAACAGAATCCCACCAAGGTAAAAACGTTATCCACTAGTTACCTGAATTGCAAAGCTGTACTTGTTGGTTTACTATCGAAGAAAAAAAAAACTTAGTGCTTTATTATTCATCTCGTCAACGTTTTTTTTTTTCTTCTTTTCGTCACGGACTCAAATTTGAGACAGCCTTTGACAGTTTCTACTAGACAAACGGAGCCTAAGACTAATTAACCTTTTGTTAGGATATAACGGAACTATAATTAACAAATTCTAACCGCTCAGTCAGACTCGAAAGTACGCATTTCAAGTACGAGCTTTATTTAATTTAGTATCCAACGTACTTGAGCCTTATGCACCTATAGTGCCTCTTCACTAGTTGTAATATTTTTACCTATTTGTATTAAAAGGAAATGGTTACAATACAAAATTCATTTCTTGATTTATGCGGACGAGGGGGTTGTCTGATCTTAGTATGTATCAAGATGAAGAATATGAGTTTTTGTGTAAGTTTATAAATTGACTATCTAATGTAACAAGGCATCATAATAACCAGAGAAAATATCATAATGGTCTCTGGCACTTTTAATCACAAAGCGTTGGAGATAATTTTTCAAACAGTCTTAAATCTATTATATGAAGGTCAATTCTGTTTTAAATTTTTAAATTTGGTCAATTTAGTCCTACAATTTTAATGATTTGCTAATGTAGTTATTCCAACAAAAATTGGCCCGGATTTGACGATGTGAATGCTAGCCATCCTATATCCTATGTGATACTGCTGCTACTGACGTTAACGATTTTTTTAATTTGTTTGTATTATTTCTTCATTCTTTTTCTTCTCTCGCTTTTGTTTTGGCCACTGGTCATCATCTTCTCCATATACTTTTCCCCATATTATTCAACTCCAGTCAAATGATTTGCTGTTCTTTGGAAAAATTATCCAAAAAGCGCTAAACCTATTGTATGGCGGTCAATTTAGTTCTACATTTCAATTGCGCTAATTTAATCCTAAATCTCTTGATAGTCTTCCAATTTAGTCCAAAATCTTTTGGCGATTTACCCATTTAATTATTTTGGACAATTTTTGTCGAAAATCGCTAACTTGAAAGTCCAGTCAGTGCTAGCTATGCTACACGACCGGTGCTGACGGCACAAGTTTAATTTTATAATTTTTTTTTAAAAAAATCTCCTTTTAACCATTTTATGTTTTTGCCTTTTCTTTTCTCTTCTCTTTTTTTCCTTCCGCCAAACCACCAGGCAAGCTCACCCCCGCTTTGGCGCTCATAAGTGCTGCATCATTTCAAACACTCATTTCTTCTAAACTATTGTCCTATACTATGCTAATATGTAGTCTAGCCATGTAATAGATATGTCAAAAGGG
This sequence comes from Rhodomyrtus psidioides, assembly GCA_021437785.1. Taxonomy (NCBI): domain Eukaryota; kingdom Viridiplantae; phylum Streptophyta; class Magnoliopsida; order Myrtales; family Myrtaceae; genus Rhodomyrtus; species Rhodomyrtus psidioides. The sequence goes on along the minus strand of JAILYB010000003.1, from coordinate 9,331,045 downwards.
ATCATAAACCTATTTTCTAGCCCATATATGATGGGTTGGGTTGTTTAATGAATATTCATTAAATGGCTTGTAAATGAGTTTATAACTTACACTAAACCTACTTCTATGATTCTCTCTTCCTTCTTTCTTGCCGTCACTCAATCTCGTGCACACTTACCGCGCTTTCTCATTTGGGTTTGGGAACGGATTTTCCTAGATTGAATTAAATATGCAAGTATTTTAAGAATATGAGTCGGGTCAGGTCCGAGTCACTAGATTTGCGTTGAAATAAATCAGTCATAAACACATTAAATGAATATTTAGATCAGACCATTTATGACATGACTCAAAACCGGCCCAATCTATCTGTTTGACAAGTTTACCCTATAACTAAGCCATGTCAATCGCTTCTCATGCACCCTTCCGGACGTGCAATTTAGGCCCGCGATCATCACGGCACAGAACGCAGGGAGATTTTCATTACCAATCGCACTCATCCCTTCATGGTTTAAATTAAACTACGACTACTCAAGATAGAAATTGATTGCTTTCCAAATTTTGAATCTAATAGTGGGATTCAGATTTTGAAATACTAGAGAGAGAAAGAGATTTCTCAGATCCATCCCAGTGGGGAGCCTTCCTTGCCACGTTTCAATCATAGCGGGGCAAAGACTGCGTTGACGTGGTCATTCGAGACAATCTCAAACTTGAACTCAATTAAACCGCATGATTTTGCACCCAAGGCTACATAAAGCCCTTGATACAAAACGCATAACAAATTATGTGATCATAACATTAGAATAGATTCTAGAAACAAATTAATGGGCAGAAGAACACTACAAGTGCCAATATTTGTGTACGGAGCTCACTTTAGTGCCAATATTTTTTTTTGGATCACTTTAGTGCCAATTTTTGTCAAAAACGATCATTTCAGTGCCAACAGGACACGTGTCATGATTTCCGGGAAGCCACGTCATATCACATTAGGACACGTGTCATGATTTCCGGCAAGCCACGTCAGATTTGGCACTGAAATGATCGTTTTTGACAAAAATTGGCACTGAAGTGATCCAAAAAAAAATATTGGCACTAAAGTGAGCGCCGTACACAAATATTGGCACTCATGCTGTCCTTCTGCCCAAATTAATGTACTGATGACGACAATTTCTTTAAGTACTCGTATTCAAATTTTAAAAAAATAAAAATTCCAAAACAGGAAAAAAAAAAGATGAAAATAGAAATCTGGTCAATGGCCATGATTTTGCGGATCGGGATCGCCTGACCATCCTCAAGATGGTTAGGCCTGACCATTTGTAAATTCCAGCCGTCCGTTCGCATCGAACGGCTGGGATTTAATTCTGCCCAAAATGAAAAAAAAAAGGCATGCGTTTTGGTTGAGTGGGAAACTAAAATTAAAAAAAAAAATCAGATAAAATTTTCAAATCCACCATTTCCATCCCTCCATCCGCTCTCTCACATTTCGTCTCGTCCCTCTCCTCCTCCGTCTCAAATTTCGTCCCCCCTCCTCTCGCTCCGGTGACGGTCCCCTTCAACGGCAGCCTTCGCGGAATTGCCGTTGACGATACCAAATCCAAAGGCGCGGGCAAAGGCGTGAACACGGGCCCTGCATTCAAGTCGAGGATGCCTCAGCCGCGGAATCGCCGTTGAAGACACCAAATCCAGAGGCTCGGGCAGTGGCGTGAACGCGGGCCCTGCATTCAAGTCAAAGACGCCTCAGCTGCAGAATCGTAGTCAACGACACCAAATCCAGAGGCGCGGGCAGGGGCGTGAACGCGGGCCTTGTATTCAAGTCGAGGACGCCTCAACCGCGGAATCGCCGTCGACGACACCAAATCCAAAGGCGCGGGCAGGGGCATGAACGTGGGCCCTGCATTCAAGTTAACGAGAGGAGGTGGCTCATCAGTTTCGGAAAGTTCGGGCTATAAGATATTGAGTTACCTTGGATTTGGCTGTTCTGACTCATTAGATTCTCACTTGGCGATTGGAGAAATTGCAAGTTAGTAATTTCTTCTACTACATCGTGTTATGAAAGTTTCTAAATGTGGACTCATTTACTTAAGTTATTGCTTGGCAACGGAAGCATTGCCTAAAACCTCCTTTATAATAGAGGCACAAGCCATGCTAAGTTTGGATTTTCCCTCCTGTTGAAATTCTTGCTTTGGGAAAGCGAGACCTATGAGGAAAGAAATTAAAAAAGATGGAACAATATATTTGATCCAATAAAATAGGAGAATAATACTAAAAGGTGAGACACATAAGGGTCACTATAGTCAAAACATTATGATAGAGAGTGTCTAAGCCAAGTGAGAAGTGAAAAAAGCGCGCCCTTTTTTAAAATTTATATAAAAGGGAAGGCATTGAGGAAAAATTGGGGCTTATTAATTTCTTGCAGTAATGAAGGTACCAGATCTAAAATTATTTAGTTAAGTTAAAACTTGGAAAGAATGTAGTTGTCCAGCAGTGATTAGAATTCATGTAGTCGAGTCTCGAAATGGAAAACAACAATAGTTACGCTCAATCAGAGTCATGTGACAACTCTCTAAAGCGCTACATTCCTTAAATCACACAAGACGAATGATTCTGGAACAAAAACGAGATTCGAGTTGTACTAATGAAGCAATGATCAGAACAAATGAATCGTTTCATGTGTTGGTCATTGAAGTTTCAATTCTTTTCCTTTTTTTTTCATTTTTCTTTTCCCTACCCCCCTCCATCGTCGGCCTCAGGCGAGGTCCGCCCTCGCCGGCGCCAAACGAGGGTAGCCCTTCCCTGGGTTGGGCAGGCGAGGCAAGCCGAAGTCTGAGCCTGTCAACTTATCACCTTAATTCCTTGTTGCCATCAAATTTTCTTAGAAAGCTTTGTCAAATGATAAATCTTAGGAAATGGAAAATTAATGATTTCGTAAATAAGGCAACTTTGAAAAAATTGGAGATTTGAAAAAGTGGCAAAGCAAAAGTATAATGGAAACTAAAGTTAGGGTCGATCCTATTTTGGTTTGGTTTGTGGTTTGTCCCATTCAAGACATGAAGATGAAGAAGAGGAATATGCCGCGGCTTAGGGTTAGTGGGGAATCTCCTATTAAATTTTTCGTAAATATATATATTTATACATATATATATTTATATTATTTTTCAGAAAATTCCACCATGGAATGTCCATATCTTTTGCCAAGTGGATTATGATGGCGTTGTCTAACAACATTGAATCGACTTACGATTTAGATTGTCAAGATAATCGCTAGCCCGTCCCGTAAACATCGCAATCTTCAAGAAAAAAAAAACGAATTTAAATATCTTCTTTGACAATCATTCAAATTGATTTCTAAAACCCACTACCCTCTTTAAACATTCTTTTCAATAATAATAATAATAATAATAATAATGAGATCGACCAGATATTCCATCTATTGTGCTTTAATTTGGGCTTATCTGTACGGGAAAGCCTCAAATACCCAAAAATTATAAATAAATAAACAAAAATCTCACGACACTTACTAAAGCGTGTGATTAGCCTAAACACTATCCTAGTCGATCGCAATCTCACCCACCCTCTTTACCAAATCATCGAATATATATATATATATATATATATATATATATAGAGAGAGAGAGAGAGAGAGCTTTGTGTGGTTAGCCTAATTTGATCGATCAAACATTACCCAAGAGAATAGTTGAGAGAAAACTCACAGCCATCGGTTGGGGAAAATTGAGAATTTGGGAATCAACTTTTTCATATACTAGCGTGTACATGTCAAGAGAGTTCGCATCTAAATCTTAAACATGAAAATTTCCGAATAGGATGAAGCAAGAAAGAAGCAAAGGTGGCAATGGAAACCTAAAAGTGAGAGCACTCGTTCGGCGAGTCACTCAAGAGCAAACCCACTCTGCTTTGGTTTTGGCTCGAAAACCCCACCTTCAAACCACGGCAATCAAACCCACTCCATGAAAACCAGTGATGCAAGCCGCCTCTATTGTGTAGAATAATCAGTTCCAACTCCATCACTCCATCGCCTTCGCTGTCCATTCTCATAGCCTCTGCCGCCAGGTCCCCGACCTCGCGGTGGAACGCAACCGTGTCCGTCTCCAGAGTCACATTCCCAATTGTATCCACGCTGAGTGGCTCGAGAAACATCCCCGCCACGAACTCATTGGGGTAGAGAAGCATGACCTGGGCATGGTCCCAGGCTATTTGGCTCCACCGATTAGGGTTTCTCACCGAGAGAGTGACGCTCCAATTCCCGCTAACGACGGATGGGGTCGATGTCGTGGAGGAAAGAGAGAGAGAAAGGGAGGCCACGTTCACCATCGGCTGTTGAACTTCGACCATCTCGGGGATGGCAACAAGAAGCCCGAGGAAGAACCCTGCTGCGAACAACAATACTAGGCGACTTGTGTGGCATGCTGCTCTTTCTGCGGCTTCGATTGATTCAGGACCACGAGGTTGTGGTGGCTGCCACCGTCGGATATAATCGAGATCATCGCGAGGTTGCGGTGGCCGCCACGGTCGTGCCAGCCCCAGAGCTCCCATGGTTTTCGCTTCTCAGTTTCTTCAGCGAAATCTAGTTACCTCTTCAAATTTTGATGGCTTCACAAGGAAGCATACATGAACATATATAGGAAACTAGGAAGCTCTACTTGGTGGGATTTCCTCAGATATACCCATCAGATCGTACAAAGAAAAAAAAATAACAATATTAATTTTTGAAGGATTCAAATGAGACTTTTGAAATAGTGGATATTGATCTCCTCGGCAGATATTGGATATTGCTTCTTAAACAAATAACTGAATTTCTAGTATTACTCGGGATTTCAGATTGTTTCAGGATTTGATCATCGATTGAGTCATAATATGCGGAGAAAGGTTCATTAACCTATGCTTATCGCTATAGAGATACAATGCTTAAGCTTTATTTTCTCTCAAATGGATATGGAGCTCGTATTAAAGGCAACGTGACCGATGAAAAGATGAACAGTTCAATTGAAGCCGGGAGTGACGAAAGATTCATGACCCAGAGAACACGGAGCTTGCGCCACTCTGCATAGTCATGGAGTTTTAACTCTTATCACGAGGCTTATGCATTTTATGACAATTCTAGGGATTTTTCATGAGAGTTTTAGACTCGTGTAGAAGCAAAGGCTACGAGAGAAAAGCGCGATCAGTTTAGTAATCTGTTGCAATGATCAAGGGTACAAATCGAAAAGGAGTTAGTCAAGTGAAGACTGCGGAGTTGTGCAGAAATGATTAGAATTCATGTAATGATGTCTGAAGAATTGGAGATAACAAGGGTTATACTTGCTAATAATCACTTGACAGCTCCTCAAAGAACTAGATTCTTTGAATCACCCAAGAATGTTGACTCCTAAACAAAAAGAAAAATCTAGTTGCACTCTGATATAGGAATTAGGACAAATAAATCATCTTGAGCATTGGTAGTTAAAGTAGGATGGCATGTGAAATTAAAATTTGAAGAAAAAGATGTTAAAAATCATGTTCCGAAGTACCCCAAAAAAAAAAAAAATAGGAGAAGTGCAATAAGGAACTTGGTAATGTCGATCGTCGTCAGTAAGTTTTGTTAGGATGGGATTTTGCTTGCAGATGAAACAATCCAGTAGTTTCAGTTTTGACTCGATCGCATGTTGATTGTTGGGTACACTCCTCAAGCTGAGACGATAATGTAGTGCTTTGACGTAACTACGATCCTTACCGACAGTGTAATTCGGGAAGTGATGTTTGGTCTGTTCATCGGAAGTTTTCCTTTAAAGGCTATCTTTGTACACATGCATCATGTGTTTTTGATCATATCGGGGTAAATGAGATGCTCCGTAATTTCATATTGTCTCGATAGTGAAACGATTTCAAGTTATGTGTACCTTTCGAACTATACATAGGTGGTGGTTAAATTATTTATCGCTCGTTTTTTGCAATTCAGTGATGAAGATTTCTAGCACTAATTTAATGTATTGTATGCTATATAGGTTTATAAGTAAGTATGATTTATAGTACTGTATGCGTCTTTATTCATCCGTTCATCTATCTAAAGGGCAACTCATTTTTTCCTCAAGGAATAGAATTTCAATTTCAATTATTTTTATATTTGGAAAGACATCGGAATACGGATTTGAATTCCAAATGATCTAGGTGAACCTAAGAAATCTGAAATGTTAGGTTTGAGACTACGTTTTACATTTTCTAACCATAAAACTATGAAAAACTCAAATTCCACTACTGATCACCAGCACTCGCCCCCCACTGCCACCATCTGCCGACGACGCCAGACACTTGTCTGTGTGGGTGGAGTCTGCCTCCGGTTGCTAGCGACGGACTCCATCGCTGGTCCCCGGAGACATAATCCACTGCTGGCCACGAGACTTCGCCGCCGGTCGTTGGTCACTAGCCCATGGTTGCCGGACTTTGCCATCGGCCACCAATTGTCAGGATATATGAAGACCAAATTTTGTTTGCAATCCTTACAATTCGAAAGGAATCTCATTCCTCAGGTTGAGATTGGTTGAAATGGGAATTAATTTGAGGATTTGGTATCATGGAACCAAATGAAGCAGCCACAGTTTTCATCTTAGTGCACCTGGGAACATAACTTCCTCCTTTTAATGTACAATGATTCGTCATCTTCGTCTCATTTTTTCACAACGAACAAACACTCCTTAACGCGCAAATCCGACTAGCGGTGATCGGGCACACAAAACTCGAGTTCACATCCTAGTCCCAGCTCTCTGCACAGTGTTCAAGCCTCCAAAACAGTTCTAGCTGGTGCAATTTTGTGAATTTGTCCAGGTCGGAGGCATGCTGCCTGCCGAAGAAAAATTGTTCAAAAAATCATAAGCATATTGCACTTTGGCCAATACGATCTTAAACTTTTTTTAATTTTGCCATTTTTTTTGTCCAAACTAATTTTGCCACTTGAGTCTCAAAATGTTTCACGTTTTCTCGGTTATCCAGCAAACCAATTTTAGAAGATAATCATTGACATGGACGTCACCCATCTTACGTGACACCGTCAGTGCTGATGTGCATAACTTTTGTAATTCTTTAAAAAGTGTCTATTTTTATTTATATTTTTCTTCTTTGTTTTCTTTCTTCTTTCTTTTTATTTTGTTCCTCCGAAACCTGGTGAGGGTCGCCAGCCATCCTTCATTGGTTACAGACAATGGCCGGCCAACCCTCGTCGGCCATTGGGCACAGGCCACGAAGCCCTCTTCAGGTGCTGTTGAGGGTTGTAGCCCTCACCCAATGTCCATCGCACGACATGGCCCTTGCTAGACTTGGTAGAAAAAAGAATTTCAAAAAGTTTAAAGACTCAATTAGCCAAATAAAAGGTTTGGGACTAAATCGACATTTGTAGACAAGTTAGAGCTTTTTTGGCAACTATGAGAAGGATTCAAATGTATCTGAAGTCACGATCTTTATACTGAAATGCTCGAAATAAAAATTGTAGGACTTAAATATATTATCCACATAACTTTCAAAAGTTGCCCTATTAGTCCCGAATTTCATTAAGTGCGTCGTTAGCAGTTATCTTCCTTGAAGTATCCATTTCACAGATAACGAATGCGTAGACAATTTATAATTTTAAAATTTGAAAATTCGTAAGGAAAATAATTAACTATTACTTTAGATAGCTATCCACAAAAGTAATTATTTCCTCTCTATCCCCCTATTCATTTTGCCCCTGGTTTCCTATAATTTTTTCTTTTGTTTCTACATACAAAGTAGTTCTATAGTGCGAAAATTACTAGGGTCAGTAAGAATCACAGCTTCAGTATTAGGGGGAGCAACAAAGCAAGGTTGATCTTTCGCCCCCTTTTTGTGACCAAAGATCCCACATGATTCACAAGTAATGGGCTTCCATTCGTACTCTACATCAATGGTGCAGTTTTCACCCTCCAAGGTGATATCCAGCGAATCAAGAAGGGGTTGTCCCACCTTGATCTCAATACACACTCTCGCATAGGAAATTCGACCCATTTGTTCCGTCATTTTATCCACATATAAAAGCCTACCAAGGGCACTAGATATAAAACTAATACCGGCGGCAGACCAAAGAACATAAGGTAAAGACCATAAGCGAATCCATATAGGTAGAACTTCGTGAAATCCTCTCCTCAGCTTGATCTTTGAATGCCATTGTTGAAGAACAAGATGAACACCTTGTATCATTATTGGGCCACCCTCCAAAACCTTCCGTCGAAAGGCCTCATCCGGAATTCTAAAAAAGAAAAACCGGTCCTCATTAACCCGAACCTCTGCAAGGTTTGTCCCCCAAGCTTGCTTCATAGCTTCTTCAATTAGTTTGTAGTTGAGTCTTCTCCCGACAAGATACCCAACGAGGCATTCACTCCAAAACGGATTGACCTCTTCAATTATCGCCTGTGGAACCTCAAGACGAGATTTTCCATTCCCAAGTGAGAGAGAGTGATAAGAGAGATTGTAGCCCTTATCCGCCGCCTTGGCAATGGAGGCCCAAGTACGGGGTGGAAAATGCTGCACATTGGCACTAACTTGAGTGCCCTTCCTAGGCCTACTTTGACTCCGCGAACCACCACCCACAGCAGGAGGATGCCCCCTGCTCTTGTTTCTAATAGGACCAGAACCGAGAACACCAGCCAAGCTATCCACCAATGGTGCAGAACGTGAGGTACCAGCAGCATTTGGGCCATTCAGCAGAAGTCGAGGATCCCTCAAGGCAGGTCTACCCCTGCTTCTACTTCGTCTACCACCTTGACCATCAGTCCGAGTATTAGGGCCAGTAGGTGCTTGGATAACTGACTTTACTTTGTTGGCCAAAGCCTTAGAACCCCCATCCATAGAGGGGTCAAGAGTGCCAGCTTCTACATGAGGGGAAACAACCGAACCAACCATCAAGGGAGCAGCAGAAATAGCATCAACCACAGCAGGAGCGCCAACCATAATCGGCACATCAACTACCACAGCAAGATTGTCAACCGTCTCCATAGTACTCAGCCAATCACCAACCATTCAACAGGCATTAATCCGGATAAAACAAGCAGAACAAGAGAAACTCCACAGAACAACCCGTCAACCACAGTCCATAAACCACCCACCGAGTATACCAACCAGAGTACCCCGCGAAAAAGGGTAATGCCACAATCACAGAATCAGAAAAAGCTAGTACGAGCTAGAGGAGTGAAGAGGAGTAGACGGTGACCCACCTCTCCAAAAATCAGCCCAAGACACTAACAGATTGGTCCCGGATCGAAGAAAATTCAAGCGTTCGGCAGCACTAGTCACATAATCTCATATCTGTTGGGGCAGCAACAAATCCCCTATCAATGGCAAAACCGTTTGGAGGGTCGATAGTAGGGAGGTATACGACCTCCAGGCCAGAATCTTAGCCAATGGTGCCGCCTGAAACGGCCGGAACCACCACGGACAGCAGCTCGACCTTGAAAGGCACCACCAGAGAAAAAACACAGATTGCGGGAGCTCTACCGGCCGGAGTATATATCAGATGGAGCTCAAATTTGGAGGGTGTGTAGAGAAGGAAGAGAGGAAGGTTCCCTCCAAATATCAGCCCAATCCACCATCGGGATCGGCCGGAATCACCAACGCACCGCCGGATATACAGTTGCTCGCGAAACAGGCGACAGGAGCATTTTGGACCACTTGTTTGAAGAAAACAAGTACGAAGGCGAAACCGTGGCCCGAAGAAGAGGTCTGCTCCCTGTGCACCCACAAATGTTTTACATACTGATTTGAAAATAGGAACTACTATGGAGAAGAACGCTGCTGTTGATGTAGTAGTTGATTCGGAAGCTATCCTCGTCAAGGCAGTAAGGCCGCTGGAAGGTCTGCCATCCTCGATCAGTCTCTTTCTTTGCCTATTAACCAGCTGGAGCTTAGAGGAGGGGCTACTACGCCTCTCTTGCAAAATTCTGCCCCCTCCATTGCTGTGGTTGGGGTGAGTTCTGTTCTTGTCACCGCTGGTGGTGCAAAATTGGATGCTACACCGGCCATGGTTGGTGCTGCAACTCATCCACGGCAGCCTTCCCCTATGCCTAAGTTGATGGAAAAGAAGAGAGCTCCTGCCCAACAGCTAGCTTCTATTCCAAATGCTGACCAGAATGCTACAGTGAAACAGAATGGTTCTGTGCAGCATACTGATCAGGATGTCGCTGTCCAGATTATTGATGCACCTCATCAGCCTGCTCCTCCCATGTTTTTTTCTATTGATCTACCGATGCTTCAACCGTCCGTTGATCCCCCTACGCAGCCTATAGGACAAGTGACAGCGGCAAAAATTAGAGATCAGTTTGTTGTCGATTTTGTATCTGAACAGGTTGATGCAGTTCAGAATGTACCTGACTTGAGTCTCTCTCGGTCCACCTCAGTTGCTTCCATTGCTTCTTCGGCTTCTCATGATGGGGATGAAAGGGTGAGTGAAGTTGGAAGTGCTTCTGAAGAGGAACAGAAGTCTCCCTCCCCTCCTCGTACTCGTTCGAGGTTAATTGTTGGTGCTCCTTCTCAACCGGCAAGGAGGAAACGTCCTAATAGGCGATAAGCCTTCCCATGCACCTTGTAAATATGTTTTTCGGATTTTGGAATATAAGGGGACTTGTTGACCCTCTTCGACAAGCTGAAGCTCGTTTGCTTATTAGAAGCAACCGATTATCTTGCATTGGGTTGATCGAGACTAAGGTTAAAGAGTCTCATTTTGTTGGTATCTCTCAAGCTCTTTTACCAGGTTGGAGTTGGACGTCTAATTATGAATACTCACCTCGGGGAAGAATATGGTTTGGCTGGGATCCTATGGCGGTGGATGTGAATATCTCTAAGGTTTCCTCTCAAATTATCCATGTTCGACTTAGGTTGGTTAGTTTTGAGAATACATGCTTCCTCTCTGTTGTTTATGGTGAGCATTCTTTTGGCTTGAGGAGGAGCTTATGGGCTGATCTTATTAGCTTCAGCTCTTGCCAGGACCCGTGGATGGTGGCGGGAGATTTTAATACTATTCGGGATCACACGGATAGAATAGGAAGCTATAACACTTGGATCCCCGCATTTGATGAATTCAGGGATTGTCTTTCTCAAGCGGGACTTGAAGACCTCAGATATGTGGGACATCGTTTCACGTGGTCCACATCAACCGGTGCTTCAAGGAAGCAACGTAAGATTGATAGGGTACTCGTTAATGACCATTGGGGCCGCTTGTTCTCTTACTCTGAGGCGACCTTTATTGCACCAGGGATTTCTGATCACACCCCGATGATTATTAAGATCATGCAGCCTCTTCAGTCTAGAAAGCCTTTCAAGTTCTTCAACTGCTAGATCTCTCATCCGTCCTTTAAGGACATCGTAGCTGAGGTTTGGAGCTCTTCCTTCACTGGCTCACCGATGTTTATTATCTGCTGCAAGCTCAAACTCCTAAAGACTCGGCTCAAGCAACTAAATAGAAATTCTTTCTCTGATATATCGACCCGCACGGAGGAAGCAAGGCTTGCTCTCACCTCGATATAGGATGCCCTTCAACTTTCTCCTTTTGATCTGTTATTAGCTAAACGAGAAGGGGAACTCCTCCAGGAATTCTCTGACCTCAGGCTTCAGGAGGAGTCCTTCTTTCGGCAAAAAGCGCGAATTCAATGGCTTAAGGAAGGGGACCAGAACACAAGGTACTTTCACCATTTTGTTAACAAGCATAGACTACATAACAGAATCATTTCTGTCTTGGATGGGGAGGGGTTGGTTTTGACCGAACTGACGCTAGTCTCGGCTCATGTTGTCCAGCATTTTCATGGCGTACTCACCGGTGACGGTACTTCCATTCGGCCGGTGGTTCATGACATTCGGAAATTCATTGGTCGGACTCTAGATGATATTCAAGTGAAATCCATTTCTCGGTCGTTTTCGGATGAGGAAATTCGTGGCACCTTCTTCTCTTTGGCTAGAGGTAAATCTCCTGGACCTGATGGCTTCAATGTGGACTTTTTTATATCCTCTTGGGATATTGTTGGTTCTTCTGTCATTCTAGCTATCAAGGACTTTCTTTCTAATGGATGCCTACTTAAGGAGACTAATGCTATCATTCTTTCTCTTTTACCAAAAGTCCCTAACGCCTCGACTATGACGGATTTTAGGCCTATTGCATGCTGTAACACTATATACAAATGCATAACCAAGATCCTAGCCAATAGGATTTCTTGCACTCTACCATACATCATTAGCCCTTCACAGAATGCTTTTGTCAAAGGCAGAAGGATTAGCGACAACATCATGCTTGCTCAAGAGTTGTTTGCGGGGTTTCATCATGAGCCGTACAAACCAAAGTGTGCGATCAAGGTAGACTTCCAAAAAGTTTATGATACTGTTGATTGGTCATTCTTGGAGTTGGTGCTTAAAGCTTTTCGCTTCCCGGCATTCTTTATCAAATTGATCATGGAATATGTTACTTCGCCAAAGTTTTCTGTGGCTATTAATGGGGAGCTTCATGGCTTCTTTTCAAGTAGCCGTGGTATTAGGCAAGGGGATCATCTATCACCTTACTTGTTCACTATGGTCATGGAGATATTTTCTGGTATCTTGCATGCTGAGACAAGACCGCCGGGATTCAACTATTTTTGGAGATGTAAGCCATCGGAGCTATCTCATTTTTTCTTTGCAGATGATGTACTGCTGTTTGCAGAGGCGAATATGGGGTCCATCTCTCGGCTAAAGGAGGGTCTAGACCTTTTCTCCTCTTGGTCTGGCTTGAGGCCAAATGCGTGTAAAAGCGATGTCTACTTTTCTGGTGGGACGGATGCCCTGCGACATCAGATTCGGGATTGCTTGAGGTTCAAAGAAGGTACTCTTCATTTTCGTTACCTTGGTGTCCCTGTTATTTCTTCTAGACTTAGAAAGCTAGATTGTGAAGTCCTGGTAAATACTATTACTGCTAGAGCTCGTTCTTGGTCCCAGAGATTCTTATCGTATGGTGGGCGCTTGCAACTCATTAGATCGGTTTTACACTCTATTCATGTGTATCGGGCCAGCATGTTCACCCTTCCAAAATCTGTCCTGAAGAAAATTGAGTAGATACTTAGACAGTTTCTTTGGAAGGGGCCGGACTTGGGTGTAGGTGGAGCCAAGGTCTCTTGGAATGATATATGCCTTCCAAAAGTTGAGGGAGGATTGGGTATTCAGCGACTAGTGGATTGTAACAAGGCATTGACTCTTAAGCATATTTGGATTCTTTTCACTGATAAAGAGTCGCTATGGTGTAAGTGGATTCATTCTACTTTCTTGAAAAATGTAAACTTTTGGGTAGCTTCTAGGCCTACATTCTGCTCTTGGGCTTGGAAGAAAATATTGGACCCCCGTCCCGAATTCTACTTGCAGTTTAGATGGAGGATTGGAAATGGTTACATCACCTCTTTCTGGTTTGATCATTGGCATGACAGAGGTCCTTTGTATATGTTATTTACTCACGGGGATATATACCGCTCAAAAATCCCTCGAGATACATCAGTTCGATCCTTCTTTGATTCGGTGTGGCAGGGCTCGGCTATTCTTGATACTATTATGGGTTGGCTTGACTCTGTCCCTCACTTTGTGGAAGATAGGTCGGACAAACTCATATGGCAGCCTCATTCCTCGAGAACTTTCTCGGTGGCCTCTGCTTGGGATTTTATCAGAAGTAGAGGACCGGTTGTGTTTTGGCATTCATTTTTATGGGATCGTATTCATTCTCCTCGGCACACTTTCCTTTTGTGGTTAATAACTCTGAACCGCCTCCCTACTCAGGTGCTTTTACTTCATTATCGTATAATAGAGGAAGTGGATGGGGTTTTTGTATTTTGTAAATGTAGACCAGACTCGATTGACCATCTATTTTTTGGTTGTTCTGTAACGGGTAGTATAGCTTTAATTTGGGCTTCCAAATGTAATTTATCTTAGCGTAACCAGCCATGGCTTGATCATTTACGTTGGGCTCTGCAACACCTAAGTGGTCAATCCCTTCCTCATCGGCTAGCTAGATTTTCTTTTGGTGCCTTATGTCATATCATTTGCACTGAGAGAAATCACATCTTATTTAGACGGAAGCCTCTCTTTGAGCCGGGTATCGTCAAGCATCTCATCAAGGTAATCAAGGACAAAGCTCTAACTCTTGGCCACTTTGAAGACAATCCTCGAAATATGCGCGTGCAAAGGAATTGGGGGCTGTCCCAATCCATATTTGAAGACCGTCCTGGCACCTCATAGTGGCTTTCTGTTTAGTTGAAAGTTTGGGCTCTTGTTTGGCTGTGTTTTTTTGTTGGCTTCTTATCTTGCCCTTCTTTACCTTCCGCTAGCTAGCTATTCTCCTTGTTGGGCTCGTTTTCTCTATTTTACTTGCATCTTACAACCGAAGCACCGTTGAACCCTCATTAGGCATCTTCGGTGCCATTGTTGGTTCATGGTTTTTGTGCTTGGTTCTCTTTTGTATCTAGCCATTTGGAAGGTTTCAATACATACTTAACTTACCAAAAAAAAAAGTAGTTCGATAGTAAGTAGTTTGCGCGTGACCAAAGTTTAGATCTTCACTACTGGCCTGTGTCCTTCCTTTATTTTTAATGATTTTATCAATTGCAATTGAATTAGGATATCATTCGGGAATTCGTTATGTAAACTAGAAACATAAATAACATTCGTTGAGATACTTTAAGCATAAGAAAAGGAATTACACACGTAAATAGGAAAAAAAATATATCAAAAAAGTCATAAACATATTGCATTGGTACCAATTGAGTCCCGAAACCTTTAATAAGAATTACACATGGGCTTCAAGCCCTCACCTCAGGCCGGCAATGTCGCAATGGTGCCGACCCCCAATAAAAAAAAGTGTAAGAAAATATTTAAAAATTAAAAAATATTATGAAAATATTTAAAAATGTCCAAATCAGCGTCAGCTGTGACACGTAGGATAACTGGCATCCACATCCGCGATTTCTAGTCAAAATTGTTTGGATAGACTCAATTGACATTAATGCAAAATGTTTATAACTGAATTGGCACTAATAAAAGGTTTATGACTGAATTGGCACCAATACAATAGATTGAGTTCTTTTTTACACCTTTCCCCATGTTAATAAATTACCTATTCAAATTGCATATTTTTTATTATCCAAATATAATTATGAGGCTTAAAAAATGCCCTAAGGACATTTGTTTAAATTTCCCATCAAATATTTGTAAATAAGTCATTCACGCATATAACTGTGTGCATTTGCATCTAAAAATAGTTTGAAATTCTCTTAAAATCCAGGAGTGTCGAGTATCTTATTAGCGAAGCAAGAGGACAAAAGGAAGCAAGAGGAAATCATGAGAGTATTGTTGGTTATGTGAAGCACGTTGGACGTCACATGAATTTGACCAATTGATTGACGAAAAGTGCATCGTAATTCCTAAACTTGTGTATTAAATACAATCAAGTTCTAAATCTTTTTAATTGACTGGATTAACTTTTCTAAAAAAGATGCAATCAAGTCATCGTGATGAGCAATCTCTAAAATTTGTTTACACGTTTTTCAGAATTTACTTAAGCGACATCTTTAAATTGCCTTTCTTAGTCAAAACGTTTGGATTAAGTACTAAACCTTTTCCTTTTTTTGAAAGTTGTATCTCTGTATCGGAGGCTCAATGTGTTGAACTCCATAAATTGAAAATTTTCAAGATACCCCACAAATATAGACTAAACACTACAAGTGTGATTGTTCCGCTAAAAATAAATAATTTGAATAATATTTTTTTTAATTGATTGCTTGTGTCTCTAATCACGAAGAAACATTTTTATTATCCATGAAAATATTTAGATACAAGTTGTTGTCAATAATGAAAAAAAATTCAATGACTATTTATCATAGGTGATGCAAGCGATCAATTTTAGAACAATAGTTTCCACATTATTTCATTTCTGTTGCGCGGAACCAGCGATCGAACGATAAAAATAGACAGAACGAGTAAAGTAAATCGAACTCTAGATGTACGTGGTTCGATCGTAAAGACCTACGTCCACGGGGAAAGCAGCAACGAATTCCACTATAGATCAAGCGATACACGGAGATTACAGATCACTCGAGTTACATAAACACACTTTTGGTGTTTCCCAGACCCAATTACATCCAAGAACGCACACAGTGTTTAGCCCCTAATTTCTAGCGAAATAATTTCTCAATTGTCGCGACCCGTCCGAAAATCGGACGCGGCTAATGGATTACCGATCGCGGGCCCCCACTCTGAAATGTGGATCGCGGGCCTTGGATCGGCGCGGGCCCTCCCAGGCCCATACCAAATCGCGGCGGGAGTATATCTTTAAGGATTCGACGATAAGAGTCGATCGCTTTCGACCTTAGTGTGGTCGTGGTGGCATGTGCAACTTGTGCATGCATTTGGAGTCGCCACCGGTCTTTCTTGGAGGGTAGACCGGAAACCTTACTGACCGATTGGGAGAGATCGATCAGTTCTGCGGAACCAGAGATTTTGGGTTCGGGGACTTGGTTACGTCGGTGTCATTACCAACGCCCTTTCGGTACCTAACGCGAGTGATTTTCCTGACTAAGAGTTCATGCAGACGCAATTTTGGGTGAGATAGGTTTGATTCAGGGTTTCATGCAGATTGGAAGACTAGTCCTATCAAATCACAATCAATATAATGAAAGCGCAAGTCAAGTGCATAAATGAATCATGTCAATGCACATCAATTTCAATCATTGGCCTCCTAGTATAGCCATAAGGGCTTAGGGAAGATGTGATTTAGGGCTAGGGGTAAAATGGGAAGATTCGGGGACAATTAGCCCGAAGGGAAAAATCGTCATTTTTTGAAAGGTTTGGATACCTAATTACCCAAAATATTCCATGGCCAGTTGATTGTGGCCATTTCCCATTTTTTAGAATTTTTTTGGAATTTCTTGATTTTTCTTCAATTTTTGGAAGACGATTCGCCCGAAGGGCGAAATCGTCATTTTAAAGAAGGTTCGGGGTTCAAAACACCCGGGATGAGACTTGGCCAGTTGTTTGTGGCCATTTCCTATTTTTTTGGGATTTTCCTGGATTTGTTTGGAATTTTTTGGAAGACAATTTGCCGGAAGGGCAAAACCGTCATTTTTGGAAAGATCAGGGGTCAAATGACCCGGAACAAGTGATGGCCAGTTGAATGTGGCCATTTCCTATTTTCTGGAAATTTTTAGAATTTTTCTGAATTTTTCGAATTTTTTGAATTTTTTTATGATTTTCCATTTTTTATTGATTTTTTGATTATTTTATTATTTTTTGAATTTTTTTAAAATATTTAAAAATATTTTCCGGGCCGGGTCAAACCCGGCCCGCGCCTCTCGGGCGCCCGGCCCGACCCTAGGGGTCGAAACTGGCCTAAAACGACGCCGTTTTATATTTTTAAACATTTTCCCATTTTTTAACAATTTTTTTGATTTTTTATCTATTTTACTTAATTATCCGAAATTCCCCGAATCCGACGGCCCTCGTTGCGCCACGTGGCCACGTATCGTGCGTCCGATTCCTCGCTAGATCAAATGACCCACAGAGAGCCACGTGGCTCAATAATAGCCATCGGATCAAAAATTAATTTATTTTCCTTTTTTAGAAAACCACCGGATCGGACGCCCCACGTTGTGCCACGTGGCCACCTTCGGCGCGTCCGATCTAACCTTAGATCGGACGTTCCACAGCGTGCCACTTGGCACAATCTCGTCCGCCGGATTGATTTTTCGAAAATCATTTATTTAATTTTCCCAAAATTACAGGATCGCGACACGTGTCGCGATCCGGACCGTTCATTGCATTTTATTTAAATAAGACTCGGACCGCCCCCACCCGGCTGACGTGGCTGCCCACGTGGCACGCCACGTCAGCATTGACCGTTGACCCGCCGGCGACCTCGCCGTAGAAGACGGTGAACAATGAAATTTCCGGCAAGGTCGCCGGAAATCTCGCCGGAAAATCGCGGACTACCCCCAAAACTCGGTATTTTTAACCCGTTCTTTCGGCGTTCGACTCCCTAGGACCTCAGCATCATCATAAGACTAAGAACAACGCCATGAATACGTCAAAGACCGGCGAACCGGACCTCCACAGTGGCGGCTCCGGCGATTATATTTGCAGGTTTTTTTTATCTTTTTTTTTTCAAAGCTTGGTTTCCCTCTATCACACAGCATCCAATAGAGGTCTAGAAGCTTACCTGGGGTCCCTTGATGGTCGGCGGCCGCCGAGACTCCCCCGTCGAGCTCCCGGTTCGGATCAAGGCCGGCGAAGCTCGGACCGCCGCTCTCGGCGGTTTCCGATGCAAAACGAAGGTCACACAAGGCTTAGGGATAGTTCTAGTGTAGTTTAAAGGTTAGAACCGTGCAAATAGAGCTCGGGTCGAGCACGACCGAGAGCTAAAACATTCGAGGCTCGTTCGGGCATTTCATCAAACACTTAGTGTGCGCAGAGAAAGATGGAGGTCGGAGGAGATACCGACCTGTTTCGGGCGTCGCCGGTGACTGCGGCTGCTCGGACGGTCTTGCTTCAAGTTCTCTCGAGCTCCCCCCAAGTCCTTCTCGCTCGAACTCGCTCTGCCCAAGTCCCCCCTTTCTCTCTCTTCGAACTCGGTGTAAACCGAGATTCCCCGGCCTGTTTCGTGGCCGACCGGCGACCTCGACGCCCGCCCCCAGCCCAGAACGCGAGCATGGGTCTCCACTCATGTCCCCCACGCTCGTTCTGCTTTTCTTCTCCCCAAAACGCACGCCTCCACATGCCCTGGCTTCCCCCGCCTCTCTGCCGCACGCGGGTCTGCAACTTAGTTGCAGACCCGGTCGGACCGGGTCGGGTCGGGTCTGACCCGACCGGCCCGGTTCGACCAAATCGCTCAAATTGAGCCCCGATTCGACCTATTTTTATGAAATTGATGGCATAATCGGATTCCTTGACATGTTTTCTATCAAATAAGGGTATTTTCGTGAACCAATTGATTGAAATTTTATGAAAACCCCAAATTGTCCCTAGGATCCGAAAGCGAATTTCGCCAAATTGAGGGGACAAACGATCGAATTAATCAAAAATGAGACCACAAATGGATTCCTCATGATGAAAAATATAGGGTAGAGGTGTTTAATTTTAATGGGTGTGCCCGTGTGAAATTTAATTTCACAAATTGTAAAACCGGGGACTAAATTGAAAGATTTTTATGCAATTAGGCCCTTTTGGATAAAATTGATCAAATTGGAGGGCAAATTGACCCAATTGTATTTCAATACTTTAGAGTTCAATGTCATAGCTTATAAAAACCGAGAATTGAAAATTAAAAGACTCGAAAAGGATTTTTTAGGCCCGGTTCGGGATTAGGTTTGTGAAGGAACCCCATGAACCGAGCTAAATTTCCCTTATAAAAAGTGAAAATATTAAAGAGGAAATTAAAATAAAATTTCTGAATATTTTTGTGTAATTTTCTGACCACATATGGTATTTTTTCTGATTTTTTGGGTATTTTAATAATTAAATAAATTCCAAAAAATATTAAAAAATACAAAAAATATTTTTTGTTCAAAATTGGTTCCTAAGGCTAGGCTAAGGCTCCCAAAGTTGATTTTGCAATTTTTTGATTTTTTTTGCTATTTTTAATTAATTTTAGAAATTAAAACTATAATAAAAGATAGTCAAAAATCAGGTGTCAACAGCTGCCCCTCTTTGAGAGTGAGCTCGTCAGAGGTTGCTTTCAAAGACAAAATGACGCCTGAATCTTAACCGACTCGACTGTGGAAAAGAAATGCTATGACATCGAACCCTTAAGTCCTTGATGAATTCTCAAAGTAATCACCGGTTTACTCTTGCAATTCGAACGTGGGCCTGAGGGAGAGCGGCTTACCTGAAGTCTGCCCATTGGGTCTTGCGCATGCGGAGTCTGAGGTTTTATCACTGCGCTCTCAGGATGCCGGAAAAAGGAGAGGCTTGTTCCCCCTTTTTTTTTCTTTTTTTTTGTTTTGTTTTGTTTTGTTTTGTTTTGTTTTGTTTTTTTTTTTTTTTTTGAATATAGGCCCTCGTAGCTTCTGACACACTATCCCAGGCTTTATTCCTCGAAAACCTTTCCCGGCTACTGACAGGAAACACTCACAGAAAGATTTATCGAGCACCCCAAGCTTTGGGGATCCCATGACGCTGACTAGCGGTGACAGAGGGGATATTTTTGGCTTGAAAGGGGATCCCATGGCGCTGACTAGCGGGGCCAGAGGGGATTTCTCAGTCGGAGGTTTGCTACGTCCGGCGAGACAGTTTGATCTTTTGAAAAGGTTCCCAGGACAAGGGTTCTCCAAGCCCAATGGGATTTCCTGATTTTTTGAAAGGGTTCCCAAAACGGAGGTTTTCCACGTCCGATGGGATTACCTGTTTTTCTGAGAAGGAGTCCCGAGTCGGAGGTTTTCCACGTCCGCTGTGATGGTTTGATCTTTTGAAAAGGTTCCCGGGACAATGGTTCTCCAAGTCCAAGGGGATTTTTTGATTTTTGGAAAGGGGTCTCATGACGAGGGTTCTCCACATCCGATGAGATTACCTGTTTTTCTGAGAAGGGGTCTCATGACGAGGGTTCTCCACGTCCGATGAGATTACCTGTTTTTCTGGGAAGGGATCTCATGACGAGGTTTCTCCACGCCTGATGAGATTACCTAAATTTTGAAAAGGGGTCCCATGACGAGGTTTCTCCACGCCTGATGAGATTACTTGAATTTTGAAAAGGGGTCCCATGACGAGGTTTCTCCACGCCTGATGAGATTACCTATTTTTCTGGTAGGGGTCCCATGACGAGGTTTCTCCACGCCTGATGAGATTACCTGTTTTTCTGGTAGGGGTCCCATGACGAGGTTTCTCCACGCCTGATGAGATTACCTGTTTTTCTGGTAGGGGTCCCATGACGAGGTTTCTCCACGCCTGATGAGATTACCTGTTTTTCTGGTAGGGGTCCCATGACGAGGTTTCTCCACGCCTGATGAGATTACCTGAATTTTGAAAAGGGGTCCCATGACGAGGTTTCTCCACGCCTGATGAGATTACCTGTTTTTCTGGTAGGGGTCCCATGACGAGGTTTCTCCACGCCTGATGAGATTACTTGAATTTTGAAAAGGGGTCCTAGGACGAGGGTTCTCCTCGTCATGCTAGGACTGTTTGATATTTTGAAAAGGGGTCTCATGACGAGGTTTCTCCACGTCCGATGAGATTATCTGGCTTTTGAAGAGGGGTCCTAGGACGAGGGTTCTCCTCGTCATGCTAGGACTGTTTGATATTTTGAAAAGGGGTCTCATGACGAGGTTTCTCCACGTCCGATGAGACTGCCTGATTTTGAAGAGGGGTCTCATGACGAGGTTTCTCCACGTCTGATGAGATTTCCTGATTTTTGAAATGGGTTCCCGAATTGGAGGTTTTCCACGTCCAATGGGATTGCCTATTTTTGAAAAAGATTCCGAAGACGGATGTTTTCCACGTCCGCTGGAATGGTTTGTTTCTCAAAAGGAGTTCCCAACACGGAGGTTTTCTACGTCCGATGGGATGGTTAGTTTTTTGAAAAGAGGTCCTAGGACGAGGGTTCTCCGCGTCATGCTAGGACTTTTTGATTTTTTAAAAAGGGGTCCCAAGGCGGAGGTTTTCCACGTCCGATGGGAATGGTTAGTTTCTCAAAAGGAGTTCCCAACACGGAGGTTTTCTACGTCCGATGGGGTTACCTGGTTTCTACCATGATTTAACCCTTCAGGCGGTATCTACCATTGATTTGACCCTTCAGGCGATTTCTACCTTCGGTTGACCCTTCAGGCGGTTTCTACCTTTGAGTTGACCCTTCAGGCGGTTTCTACCCTTGAGTTGACCCTTCAGGCGGTTTCTACCTTTGATTGACCCTTTAGGCGGTTTCTACCATTGGTTGACACTTCAGGCGGTTTCTACCTTGAGTTGGTTGAGGCGACATTCTGGGAGCTGGGTTCTCCAGGTATCCTGCAGAATTTTGAGCCTGAAAGATTTTTCTTCACCAAGAAAACGTTAGTAATCTTTGGGAAGACTGTTGCTGGCCATTTGACAAAACCGTATGATTTAAGTTTTAATCATGAAATGTGTATTTTGATACCGGAGGCTATCCAAAGCATTCTTACAACATGCAAATGTGATCACAAATTCCTCGCACGGAACATCTGGATCAACAGTTTGAAAATTTCAAAAAGAGTTTGTTCAAAACATCAATTGGAATATTTCTCGACAAGGAGGTCTTCTCGCCTGTTTTGAGATAGTGGTCTTTTATAAGAGATGCACTCAATTCCCTACTAACCTGTGCCTAGGTTTTGGGCTCATTCGCAGCGCATACATTTTGATCGGTCGGGAGGTCTTCCATGGGACCGTAATGTTGGGCTTGGGTATCGGTTTTCAAGGGGGACCCGCTTTGGAGTCGAGGCCATCGAATGAGAGTCTTCACCATCTGCTCCGGGTTTACAAGTCAAGAACCCTGCAAAATGAGAAAGAAATAGTCTTGCTCGTACTTCTTCGAGCTAAGCCATATGTTAACCCAAGTGTCTTAATCAGAGAAGACTGTTTCAGGGTCGTAACTTTGGTAGGATTGGGGACCGAAAAAAGCTTATTTTTGGCCCAGAATTTGCGAAGGGTTTGACGTTGGTGATCATTGCAAACTTGTCACCTGTCTTTTCCATTCTGCATCTTCAATTCTTGAGGTGCACGACCATTTATGAGGTATGCACAAATTTTAGATAGCGTCTCTGACTGCATTAAGAGGCTGACAACTTTGTCTGCGTCTCTGCTCCGCGCTTGACACCTTTTGAGGAGTAGTCTTTTGAATCTGACTCCTTTTGGATTTTTCCCTCCCCTTTTCAGTCATGTTTCATTGGGGATCAACGCAGATTGTTCATTCAAGCATCGGCCTTGCTTTTACCAAGCACTTTGCTTTTTTTTTTTTTTTTTTTTTTGAAATCCCGCTTTTTCTCATCTTCGGGAGATCGTGTTAGACATGTGCCCAAAGGTCTAACAACTTTAAGCATTAACTTAGGAATTTCTTCGCAAACCCTAAGTCTTGAACTCTTCCGTTTCTGAAGTGATGATGCATCCGTCTTGGAATGTGCAATGATCACCAACGGGTTTATGAAATGAATTTGCAGGCTCAACTTGGTTATGCAAAGGATATGGTGTGTGGGATAGAGAAATGAATGCTTCTCGTCATCCTATGGCACTTGGATTACCATATAAACAACACACAAAGATTGATGTTAGTCCGAGCAAGAAGATTTCTAACCATTTTCTCCTGATGTTGCTGGACTCGCCTCCCTTTTGCCCCAATGTGGGGTGGTTCTTGACAGGGTTGAGAATGAAAACCGCCGTTCAAATGGGTTGTCAATGGTCACCTGTAGTGTTTGGGGATATGAAACGGATGCCTCCGTCGTCCCAATCCATGTAATTGTCGCGAATGATCCCTACTCCCGTAGGTCCAGATTTTGCTATCTGATCCGCTCCACTTCTCTCTCAAGTGTGTATAGGACGTATTTGGATTAGGCTTTGCCCCTCGTCTTTTGAGAAAACGTCCTTTTGAAAATTTTGAACAACTTTTGATTGGAAAAGTCTCTTTCATTTTCTCCAAAAAAATTTACCCATCAAAGGGGATTTTATGATGCACAATGCATGTTGTTATTCATGTTTGGACAACCTCTTGTTTTAAAACATGAATGCCAATGAAGTTGGAATTCTATGCCTTTTCCAGACATTAGATCCTGAAAGCTTTTCTTTTTCCCTATGTTTTTATTCAACATTTTCAACTGATTAGGGAAAGGGATACTTACCTGTCCCTCGCGGCTGGAGATCCCTGAAAATGCGGAAGAAACATGTCATTATATGTTCATGAATTTTTCGAAAAAATGGAACGATACATCCTACCCTTGGTCATGGGTTCCAACGGGTAATACATGGGATGTGAAAACCTGTTTCGCCTAGATGGCGAGCCCCTGTCAAAGACGGGAATTATGTGTCAGTTTGTATTCCGAAATTCAAGATAGATTGGGACGATACCGCCTTATTCTGTTTTGTGTTTCCGTTTGGACACAAACGTGCGGCTTGCAGAAGCTGGCCATCCATCTTGTGGCCATGATCCCTCCGTCTGGTTGGCAATGAATCCTTCTCAGGGCTTTGCACTAGAGGAGATTCATTCATGTTTTTGGACGCATTCCCACGCCATTCTTCAGAGTTCCTTTTATTCAAGGAGAAAAGTAATTTTTTTCAGAATTCATGTCAAAGCATGTAGTGTGGAAGCGATACTTTTTACCCTTCACTCGGTCTTATAATCAAAGACTATTTCTTGGAGTCTTGACTTCCAAGGTCGATAATTCTATCCGCCTCCCGTCGGCGAGTTCTTTTCTTTTGCGGCTTTCTGGTGCCAACAATTTTCTGTCCATCTTGACGGCGAATCATTTTGGATGCCTCCCGTGCCACTCTTTAGGATTCCACTTCCTGGAGGCTTGCCCCTTGAGACCGATACTTCTTCTTGCATCCACGTCGGTGAGCTGTTTTCTTTCATGGCTTTTAGTGTCAACGACCCCTTCACTGATTTGCTCATGGATAGTACCTCTTGACTGCATCGGCGTTCACAGGGTGTCCCAGTTCTTCTCCATCCATGTTTACCAGAATTAAGGCCCCCCCAGGTAGGACCTTCTTAACCACGTACGGTCCTTCGTAATTCGGGGTAAACTTGCCCCCCGGGTGCGACACATTCGGGAGGATCTTCTTGACGACGAGCTCGTCAGTTTCGAACTTTCGCGGTCGAACTTTACGGTTGAACGATCTAGCGACTCTTTTCTGGTATGTTTGGCCATGGCAAATTGCCTGCAGACGCTTCTCGTCTATCAAGTTCAGCTGCTCGTGTCTTTGCTGTACCCACTCCGCCTCACTGAGCTCGACGTGAGACAAAATTCTTAACGATGGGATTTCTGTTTCGACTGGTAGGACCGCTTCCATACCGTACACTAGGGAGTAAGGCGTTGCCCCGGTAGAAGTCCGGATCGAAGTTCGGTACGCCATCAGCGCGTAAGGTAGCCTTTCATGCCAATCACGGTAATTCTCCGCCGTTTTAGCCAATATCTTCTTGATGTTCTTGTTCGCCGCCTCTACTGCTCCATTCATTTGGGGTCGGTAAGGCGATGAATTGAGATGGCGGATGTTGAAACTGTCCATAAGGTTATCCACCGTTTCGTTGTTCAGGTTCGAGCCATTATCGGTCACGATGGCCTGAGGGGTCCCGTATCTTGAGATGATGTCCCGCTTGATGAATTTAGCCACGTTCTTCGCAGTCACGTTAGCATATGACGCAGCCTCAATCCATTTGGTGAAATAGTCTATTGCCACCAGTATAAATCTGTGTCCATTCGAGGCCTTAGGGTTGATTGGCCCTATCATGTCTATACCCCACATTGAGAAAGGCCAGGCCTCGGACATTTGATGAAGCTCATTTGGGGGCGCATTAATCCTGTCTCCATACACTTGACACTGATGGCATGATCTGACGTGTTGATTACAATCTGACTCCAGTGTCATCCAGAAATAACCTAGTCGCATGATTTTCTTGGCGAGAAGATGGCCGTTCATGTGCGGGCCACATTCCCCCTCGTGTATTTCGATCATAAGCGATCTAGCTTCATTGGCGTCTACACACCTGAGGAGGACTGAGTCATAAGACCTCTTGTAGAGAGTTGGGCCACTAAGGAAAAACTTGCCCGCCATCTTTGCAATGTATTTCCTGTCTCCTGCTTGAGCACCCGGAGGGAATTCCCTTTTGGCCAGGTAGTTCTTTATATCATGATACCACGGTAGGTCCTCGAACCCCTCCTCAATTACCATGCAATGTGCAGGTTCTCGGGTAATGCCTATGCGCAACGGTTCAATATCTATGTCGTTCGCTACTTGAAGCATAGAGGCCAAAGTAGCCAATGCATCTGCGAAGTGATTTTGCGTCCTCGGCAGATATTCGAACTCAATTACTTCGAATTCCTTGATCGTCTCCTCTAGGAATTTATGGTATGGGATGAGCTTGAAGTCCCTAGTTTTCCATTCGCCTTGGGTCTGGAGGATGATTAGCATTGAATCTCCATAGACCTGTAACTTCCGCACTTTCAAGTTTGTGGCGAGCTGCAAACCAAGGATGCATGCTTCATACTCAGCCACGTTATTGGTGCATGGAAATGTCAGCTTTGCGGCCACGGGGTAGTGTTGGCCATCTGGAGATATGAGGACGGCTCCGGTACCTGCCCCAGCTAAATTGACCGCGCCGTCAAAATACATGGTCCATTTGTCGTCCGAGAGTGTCAGAACTTGGCCTTCCGCCTTATTCTCTTCCTCCTCAAGGGCATCGTGGTCTTGGGAATTCTCGGCTAGCATGTCAGCAATGACTCTCCCTTTTACTGACTTCTGGTTTGAGCTCCTGACATCAAACTCAGAAAGGAGCACCTGCCACTTGGCCAGCTTCCCTATCAATGACGGCTTTTCTAACAAGTATTTGATTGGGTCACTCTCTGTGACTAACTGGATGGTGTGGTGAAGGGTATACTGCCTTAGCCTGCGGAGTACCCAGATTAGCGCGACGCATGTCTTCTCTACCTCCTGGTACCTTGCCTCTGACGCGGTGAACTTCTTGCTTAGGTAATACACAGCTCGCTCTTTGCTATCTTTTGGGTTTGTTTGAGCGAGTAAGGCCCCTAGGGACTCGTCGTGGATAGTGAGGTAAAGGGTTAGGGGGACCCCCGGGACCGGGGGCACCAGTATTGGAGGACTGACCAGATGTCCCTTGATCTCCTCGAAAGCCTGCTGGCACTCGTGATCCCACTTGATTTTGGCATTCTTCTTCAAAAGTTTGAAGAGTGGCTTGGCTGACTCTGAAAGGTGAGATAGCGGGCGATGTAGTTTAATCTTCCCAGGAGGCTCCTTACATCTTTAACTGTTGAAGGGGCCTCAAGGTTGAGGATAGCTTGAACCTTGGTGGGGTCAATCTCGACGCCACGATTGCTAACTATGAACCCCAATAGCTTGCCTGATCTCGCCCCGAATACGCATTTTGCGGGATTCAGCCTCAGCTTGTATTTCCTGAGTCGTTCAAACAATTTCCTTAGTACCAGGGAGTGGTCTTCACCATGTCTGGATTTTGCTATCATATCGTCCACGTACACCTCTATCTCCTTGTGCATCATATCGTGGAATAGGGTAACCATCGCCCTCTGGTAAGTTGCCCCTGCATTCTTCAGGCCGAATGGCATGACTTTATAGCAAAAGGTTCCCCAAGGTGTGATAAACGATGTTTTGGCTTTATCCTGCTCTCTCATGCGGATTTGATTGTAGCCCGAGAAGCCATCCATAAAAGAGAATCGTTCAAATCCGGCTGTGCTGTCTACTAAGACGTCAATGTGCGGCAATGGGAAGTCGTCTTTGGGGCTAGCCCTGTTCAAGTCTCTGTAGTCTACGCAGATTCGGACCTTCCCGTCCTTCTTCATGACGGGGACGATATTAGCGATCCATTCTGGGTAAGCAATCACTTCGATGAACCCCACTTTGAGGAGCTTCATCACCTCCTCTTCAATTTTCTTTGCCAATTCGGGTTTTGTACGCCTGAGGTTCTGCTTCTTGGGCAAGATGCTGGGGTCGGTTGGCAAAGCGTGTTCCACGATACTAGGGTGTAAACCCGGCATATCCGCATATGACCATGCGAAGACATCTTGGTATTCTCGCAGGAGCTCAATTATTCTGGATGCTTCTGTCGGCGGTAGGCTTTCTCCAATCTTCACCTCCTTGATATTCTCTGGAGTCCCTAAATTCACCGAGGTAGTGCCCTCCGCAGTGGGTGGCTTGGAGTCTTCATAGCGTTTCCAATCAACTCTGATTCCCTCCTCGACCCGGTCGTCTTCCTCTCCCTCGATATGGAGGGTAGCTTCCTTTTGAGAGTTGGGATAACTTAACAACCTGCTATGTATGTGTGGAACGGTATGCTCAATGACGGACGCGTCGTCGTCGATTCCCTCGATAATGACGTTGACAGAATCTTCCAGGAACAGGCTGGCCAACTGGGGGTCCTCCGTTGTAACGTCCACCTTCTCGTCCTTCAGCCACTTAGACGCCTCATCGAAGAAACGACTCAGGGGAGTTTCGAACATCTTTCCTTTGCCCTTCCATGTATTCGACCCTAGGACGCGGCCGCCACGGCCCCTACCTCTCCCATAACCTTCTGGTTGGAAATGTCGACCCGGTTCTCCTTTATAACCCAGCCCTCGGCGGTTCTTCACTGTCGCCAAGCTAACTGGCTCTTGAATACCTTGGTGGTGCTTGCCTAAACCAAGGCCCGGGATAAAACCATGTCGCGTCAGTATTTTTCCCGCTATGATCGAGGATTTGGAGCAATTTGGCGGCCTCATGGCTGTACCAGCTGGTACATGCATAATGTACATTCTCTCCGCAGCGCGAAAGCTTGATTCTTCTCCGGACGAAGGTTTCACCAATGGAATAGTGTCGATGTGGCTCGTTAAGTGATCAGCCTCTGAGTGTATGGTGATCAGTTTGTCGTGAACGACCATCCGGACCTTCTGGTGTAAGCTGGAGGGCACGGCGCCAGCCGTGTGAATCCAAGGTCTTCCAAGCAAAAACCCAAATGACGCTGGGATATCCATGATTTGGAAATTGATCAGGAACTCTGTTGGGCCCACAAGGACAGGTAGTTCTATCTCTCCAGTTACCTCGCCTTTAGCCCCATCGAAAGCTCGAATGGTGGACTTCGAGGTTTTGATTAAATCTTCTTTCACCCCGAGGCCTCTAAGCGTGCTTAAAGGGCATATGTTGAACGCGGACCCATTATCTATGAGGACTCGAGATACCCGTTTGCCGTGGCACATCGCTGACACGTAGAGAGCCTTGTTATGTCCTCGTCCCTCTGGTGGGAAGTCTTCATCTGAGAATGAGACTTGATCTTTCAAGAGGATTGCCCCCACGAAGTCCTCCAACTGGGCCTCATTGATTGTTTCAGGCACGTGGGCCTCATCCAGCACCTTCAAAAGGGCATTTCGATGCTTCTCAGATGTCTTGAAGAGGTCCAAGAGTGAGATTTGCGCGGGCATATTTCTCAGCTGTTCGACCACCTCGAACTCACTGGTTCTAATGATGGCTAGGACCTGCTTGGCGTCTTCCTCCGTTATCCCCTTCTTTTCAACATCTCCCTCCTTTTGGACTAGGCACCTCCCGGAGCGAGTAATGGCATCTACTTCACTGGTGCCGTAATTCCAATGCACTGCTTTGGGGTTGTAAGCCTCTACTGCGGGGAGTGTAATTACTAAGGGCGTGACCTCGTCTTTGTGAGAACTGCTGGCCTCCCCTGTCGCCTCTACCTCGATGTCACTACGATCTTCTTGTGTAAGGTTGAACTCAGCGAGGTTTATTATCAGCGGGGTCATACCCTCCACCATGCAGATCGATTCAACAGGGCATGATTCCTCTGAGTCGTACGGGTTTCTCCCGAGGTCTATATTGAACACCGCGTTTGCGGTATGGTCAGGTAGTGGATTCTGTTGGATGTTTGGATCTGCTCCATCAAACTTCAGCAAGTCACTGTCGATAAGGGCCTGTATGTCGTATTGTAGGGTCCGACAATTGTCTATGTTGTGTCCTTTTTCGCCCATGTGATATGCACAAGTTCGACTCTCGTCGAAACCCATGAACCTTGGCGGTGCTGACCTCGGCGGCTTCTTGGCTAACAACCTTGCGTCTAGAAGCTTAGTGAGTAACTTTGACATCGGGACTGGGAGCGGGGTAAAAGAGGGAGGACCCCTTCCTCTTGGTGCTAAGATCCTCTGGGCCGTCCAAGAGGTGTTCCCCTGGGTCGGGGTGGAGTTTTCGAACTTTTTGGCTCTTGGTGGATTGGAAACGAAGGCAACCTCTGCAGTAGATTCTCGTTCTTTCTTTGCGGGGAACGGTCGCTTCGGAGTCACTTCCGGCACACGCCTTTCTCTTATAGCCCACTCGTGTCTTTCCGCCACTTTGATTAAGTGCGCGAAGGTCTGACACCCAGAGGTGTTTAGTTTGTCAAAGTAGTCATACGGCAGCGCTTTCAGAAAGATGTCTACCAACTCTTCCTCCGGGATGTGCGGCTTCACCTGAGTGGCGAGCGCCCTCCACCTTTGGGCGTATAAACGAACGCTTTCAGTCCTCCCTTTCGCGGTCCGTAGTAGGTCCTCTCTGGTTGGAGCAGTCAGTGCATTGAACTTATACTGGGATAGAAAGTCTCCTGCAAACTCGTCCCAGTCGTCATATCTTTGTATGTCTAACTCCACGTACCAAGACAGAGAGGCGCCAGCCAGACTCTCTTGGAAGGTATTGATCAGCAATGGCGTGTAATCTGAGTATTTGGCCATCTTGTACAAGTAGTACTTCAGGTGGGTCTTGGGACAGCCTGTCCCATTATACTTCCTTGAGAAATCCGGCTCCTTGTAGTCCACAGGGACCTCAATCTTGGTGAAAGGCATGATTTTATCGTACTTTGACAACTCAAATCCCTGGCTGGTGAGACATTCCTCGATTTTGGCAATCCTTCTTACTCCCTCATCGACCTTGACAGACTTCTCACTCTGTTTCCCTTCTAGGTTGATGATGACAGGCGGGGCTCTTGGCGGTACTTCAACAGTTGGAGCCTGCTCAGTGCCAGGTGCAGCATTCGTCCCAGCGGGTCCACCTGCGTCGGAACCAGCAGGCGTGCTTGGGTTTGCAGCTTGGTTAAGATCAACTGGCAGAGTGGGCCTGGCGTTAGCCGCGATGAACATGTCCTTCATTTCAGCCAGCATCTGAGTCACTTGGTCTAATCGTGCTTCCAGAGTCCCGAGGCGGGCGTCAACCTGTTCGTGCTCCATACGGGCCTGAGAACGCGCTTGGGCTCGAGTCCTCGTGATTGAGAGTTACCTGGTCGGGAGATTAAAAGTTAGGCTTATGGATACGAGAGATAAATCATGAGCCGCAAAGTGAATGGCGGCCTGATCACGCTGGCGCGGTCTTGCCCCAGTTTGTCAAGGCAAGTATGTCGTTATGCAAAGAGTAATCCATGATAATTAGGATAAGTTCTTTTTGAAAAGATGCTTGGATAATGCATAAAAAGGGCTCCCGGAGGAGTTTGATCACAATGGGAAATGAAAATGCTTGACTATTCTAAACTCGATGGGAGGGCTGGCTCCTCTGTCATCCTCCGATATTGCTGGGAGCCGAGTCTTCAACTCTGGACTTCTTCGCCTTCAGGATAGGCTGGCGGTCCGACGTCTTCCGGTATGTAAGGCTCAACTCCTGGTACATATGGGACGATGTACTCTGGAACATATGGTTCGACTAGGGTCGGCCGGACTCTTTTAAAAGCCCGGATATATTCCTCGGAGGCCCGATGGATGTTCATCTCAGGGTCCAACTGATCCGGCCACTCCACATCCTGAGGCGGGGAGTCTTTCAGTGCCTGTTCTAGGTCGTTGATCATCATCTGGAGGCGCGCTTTGGTCCTCTTGGTGATTGGGCCTTGGGGAATGTCGAAGGCGAATTCGTCCGGAGGACTTTGGGGTGGTATCTGCTGCAGCATGCCGAACTGTCTGACGACTCTGATCGGGTAGTATGACACGGCTCCTGTGAAACCCAAGAGAGGAATTGGCCCGCCGGTCTTGGTGGCGATGCGTGCTTTATGCATCTTCGGTCGCCTTAGCCGCCATCGGAGTTGTTCGGGTTCTAATTTTTCTAGGAGTTCGTACCAGTCGTTGAAAGAGCGGTTGGCAATGAGTGATTGGCACTTGAGGAAGGACTGGATAGGGTGGACGTCTTCATCGATTCGAGTGCATCCAGCGCGAAGGTTGAGTTTTTTAAGATGGGAAGTGATCCACAAGAAGAGAAGGCCATTGGAGGCTTGGAAAATGGTTTTCCGGGTGGATTTGGAATCATCCAGTGCGGCCTTATAGCGATTCAGGGATAACAAAGTCTCAGCAAGGATCATATAGGAATAATCCAGTTGGTCACATGCCTGCTGGACTATGTGGACAATGAGAGGGTTGAATGTGGTCCTGGATGTAGGGAATAGCACGAATCCAAAGAAGGCCAGGATGAAGACCCCTCCGGCCCTGTGGCCAGTGTCAGTGGGTAGGTTCGAGTAATTGTCGAATAGGAATGAGAACGGGAATCTGCCAGAGTTGGACTTGAGAATCCTTTCAATCTCGGTGGTCTTGAGCCGAAGGAACTTGGAGAGCAGCTTGGATGGGTCAAGGCCTAAAGGGGGACGGACTAATTGTCCTTTGAATTCGACTCCGATGACGGCTGTATATTCTTCCACTGTGGGTGTGACCTCCAATCCTTCGAAGTTGAATGTTAGTATGGTGCGATCCCAGAACCGTGCTGCTGCTTGTATCAGTGTCGGTTGGTATTTGATTTTGATGAGGTCAACCAGATGCCCCAGCCTTTGCTTAACATACGCCTGGTTGGTCTTGTTGAGGCGTCCCCACCAGACTAGCAATTCTCTATGCGGGACCGGCAGAATTTGGATATCACCTCTTCCCATCGAGTCTAGGATATGAAAATGTGATTAATTATCCATGGATTACTCGGACATTAGATTCGTTCAAATCATTATTTACCCGTGATGTGACGAGGGTTGAGTTCCCACATTTGGATAAAGGGAATGCCAAACTAGGGTTCCCATGCTAATCCCATCAATAGGCATAATGAATTGGACGAAAATAATGATGTTATGCAGATGATATGCTTATGCATGGCGTGGACCACTTCAATCATACGTCGCACACACCATGAAATGAGAATTAGATCTTTGCACTTGTGTCGAACCAACCAAGCGTGAGTTCTAACAAAAATTTCAAACGGAAGCGACGTATGATTGAAACAGAAAAGTCCGAATGGTTGGGTGAAATTCCAATGCCGCATTCCAGTATTAAGACGCCTATGAATGACTCGGGAATTAAAGCGCAGGGGATAAGAGGGGGATCCACAGACGGATTCCCTTTACAGACTCAGAAGGCTCAGAAAACTGAATAATTCTAAAACACCTCCGGAAGGCGACCCTAAGGAACCTAAGGAGATGCCCCAAGTCAGGTCGTCGGGTAACGTCGTCCGTCGTCCTTGCTCCGATTAGCTCGGGTCGCCGTCTTCATCAGATGAAATGTCTATAGGGGTGGAAGAGGACGGCTGGCTCTCGAGAGAATCCTCTTCGTCTGATGAGATCTCGATGACCACTAGAGGAGATGTTGGATTTGCTCGTATCCTGCTGGATATGCCCCTTAACTTCAGATAAATGTTCCACATCCTTTCCCTCTCGTACTCGAATTTATGTTCGCGTTCGAGTTGCTCGGCGGACTTGGTGTAGAAGCAGTCTGTTCCTCGGATAAGATTGCGTCCAGTAAGTGCCCTCCCCTGGATAAATCGGAAGGAGTGGAATCCATTGAACGTCTCGGTGGCTCGATGACGGATGACACGTCGCTCATACTCAAATACCTCTAGGACCTTGGAGAGATTTGGGGAGACCATCTCCACTTTATCTAAACTGTAGAATGGAATTAGACCCAACCATCGGACTCAATGAATGCAACATGTTGTGCAATAAATACGAAGCTGCAGGTAAATTAAACAATAATGGAAAGACCTTACCATAAGAGGTACCCGATGATTTTTTTGGTTTTAGGTATACCAACCATCCATATACATGCGCATGAGACAAGTGAGGCTTGACTCTAGAAATCAAAATGGCTTAGGTGAGGAACCTAGAGGCTTCCCTCTATCCGAGTCGATAAATTCGTCCATGAGCGCAATCCACAACAAATGGATAAAAGTCTCGACTTGGATAGTGAGCGGGATCGAATATGGTCAACCCCAGCGCAATCCACGCTAGAGCGTTGCATATCGATCCCTGATCTATGGCTACCTAAAAAGGTGATTTCGCGGCCTGGGTTTGGGCGCTTTGTGCAAAGTGTTGTGATCCTCAAATATGCAGTGAATCATGCGCAACAATTTATATATCAATCAGCGCTTCAAATCATCCATATAACATACATTCCTACGCCCATCCTGCATAAGACAATGTTAATCACAGACTACACCCCTTATCTCTCTAATTCTGCAAAAACATATAACACCTATCGTGAGCGGACTTACCTCACCTTCAAGAGCGCCTGCAGGGTTAGAAAAATCACTCAACGTTTTAATTACGGCCTAAGTCCACTTGAGGTCCAGAACCAAGTGTTCTAGAACAATGTCCCCAGCGGAGTCGCCAGCTGTCGCGACCCGTCCGAAAATCGGACGCGGCTAATGGATTACCGATCGCGGGCCCCCACTCTGAAATGTGGATCGCGGGCCTTGGATCGGCGCGGGCCCTCCCAGGCCCATACCAAATCGCGGCGGGAGTATATCTTTAAGGATTCGACGATAAGAGTCGATCGCTTTCGACCTTAGTGTGGTCGTGGTGGCATGTGCAACTTGTGCATGCATTTGGAGTCGCCACCGGTCTTTCTTGGAGGGTAGACCGGAAACCTTACTGACCGATTGGGAGAGATCGATCAGTTCTGCGGAACCAGAGATTTTGGGTTCGGGGACTTGGTTACGTCGGTGTCATTACCAACGCCCTTTCGGTACCTAACGCGAGTGATTTTCCTGACTAAGAGTTCATGCAGACGCAATTTTGGGTGAGATAGGTTTGATTCAGGGTTTCATGCAGATTGGAAGACTAGTCCTATCAAATCACAATCAATATAATGAAAGCGCAAGTCAAGTGCATAAATGAATCATGTCAATGCACATCAATTTCAATCATTGGCCTCCTAGTATAGCCATAAGGGCTTAGGGAAGATGTGATTTAGGGCTAGGGGTAAAATGGGAAGATTCGGGGACAATTAGCCCGAAGGGAAAAATCGTCATTTTTTGAAAGGTTTGGATACCTAATTACCCAAAATATTCCATGGCCAGTTGATTGTGGCCATTTCCCATTTTTTAGAATATTTTTGGAATTTCTTGATTTTTCTTCAATTTTTGGAAGACGATTCGCCCGAAGGGCGAAATCGTCATTTTAAAGAAGGTTCGGGGTTCAAAACACCCGGGATGAGACTTGGCCAGTTGTTTGTGGCCATTTCCTATTTTTTTAGGATTTTCCTGGATTTGTTTGGAATTTTTTGGAAGACAATTTGCCGGAAGGGCAAAACCGTCATTTTTGGAAAGATCAGGGGTCAAATGACCCGGAACAAGTGATGGCCAGTTGAATGTGGCCATTTCCTATTTTCTGGAATTTTTTATAATTTTTCTGAATTTTTCGAATTTTTTGAATTTTTTATGATTTTCCATTTTTTATTGATTTTTTGATTATTTTATTATTTTTTGAATTTTTTTAAAATATTTAAAAATATTTTCCGGGCCGGGTCAAACCCGGCCCGCGCCTCTCGGGCGCCCGGCCCGACCCTAGGGGTCGAAACCGGCCTAAAACGACGCCGTTTTATATTTTTAAACATTTTTCCATTTTTTAACAATTTTTTTGATTTTTTATCTATTTTACTTAATTATCCGAAATTCCCCGAATCCGACGGCCCTCGTTGCGCCACGTGGCCACGTATCGTGCGTCCGATTCCTCGCTGGATCAAATGACCCACAGAGAGCCACGTGGCTCAATAATAGCCATCGGATCAAAAATTAATTTATTTTCCTTTTTTAGAAAACCACCGGATCGGACGCCCCACGTTGTGCCACGTGGCCACCTTCGGCGCGTCCGATCTAACCTTAGATCGGACGTTCCACAGCGTGCCACTTGGCACAATCTCGTCCGCCGGATTGATTTTTCGAAAATCATTTATTTAATTTTCCCAAAATTACAGGATCGCGACACGTGTCGCGATCCGGACCGTTCATTGCATTTTATTTAAATAAGACTCGGACCGCCCCCACCCGGCTGACGTGGCTGCCCACGTGGCACGCCACGTCAGCATTGACCGTTGACCCGCCGGCGACCTCGCCGTAGAAGACGGTGAACAGTGAAATTTCCGGCGAGGTCGCCGGAAATCTCGCCGGAAAATCGCGGACTACCCCCAAAACTCGGTATTTTTAACCCGTTCTTTCGGCGTTCGACTCCCTAGGACCTCAGCATCATCATAAGACTAAGAACAACGCCATGAATACGTCAAAGACCGGCGAACCGGACCTCCACAGTGGCGGCTCCGGCGATTATATTTGCAGGTTTTTTTTATCTTTTTTTTTTTCAAAGCTTGGTTTCCCTCTATCACACAGCATCCAATAGAGGTCTAGAAGCTTACCTGGGGTCCCTTGATGGTCGGCGGCCGCCGAGACTCCCCCGTCGAGCTCCCGGTTCGGATCAAGGCCGGCGAAGCTCGGACCGCCGCTCTCGGCGGTTTCCGATGCAAAACGAAGGTCACACAAGGCTTAGGGATAGTTCTAGTGTAGTTTAAAGGTTAGAACCGTGCAAATAGAGCTCGGGTCGAGCACGACCGAGAGCTAAAACATTCGAGGCTCGTTCGGGCATTTCATCAAACACTTAGTGTGCGCAGAGAAAGATGGAGGTCGGAGGAGATACCGACCTGTTTCGGGCGTCGCCGGTGACCGCGGCTGCTCGGACGGTCTTGCTTCAAGTTCTCTCGAGCTCCCCCCAAGTCCTTCTCGCTCGAACTCGCTCTGCCCAAGTCCCCCCTTTCTCTCTCTTCGAACTCGGTGTAAACCGAGATTCCCCGGCCTGTTTCGTGGCCGACCGGCGACCTCGACGCCCGCCCCCAGCCCAGAACGCGAGCATGGGTCTCCACTTATGTCCCCCACGCTCGTTCTGCTTTTCTTCTCCCCAAAACGCACGCCTCCACATGCCCTGTCTTCCCCTGCCTCTCTGCCGCACGCGGGTCTGCAACTTAGTTGCAGACCCGGTCGGACCGGGTCGGGTCGGGTCTGACCCGACCGGCCCGGTTCGACCAAATCGCTCAAATTGAGCCCCGATTCGACCTATTTTTATGAAATTGATGGCATAATCGGATTCCTTGACATGTTTTCTATCAAATAAGGGTATTTTCGTGAACCAATTGATTGAAATTTTATGAAAACCCCAAATTGTCCCTAGGATCCGAAAGCGAATTTCGCCAAATTGAGGGGACAAACGATCGAATTAATCAAAAATGAGACCACAAATGGATTCCTCATGATGAAAACTATAGGGTAGAGGTGTTTAATTTTAATGGGTGTGCCCGTGTGAAATTTAATTTCACAAATTGTAAAACCGGGGACTAAATTGAAAGATTTTTATGCAATTAGGCCCTTTTGGATAAAATTGATCAAATTAGAGGGCAAATTGACCCAATTGTATTTCAATACTTTAGAGTTCAATGTCATAGCTTATAAAAACCGAGAATTGAAAATTAAAAGACTCGAAAAGGATTTTTTAGGCCCGGTTCGGGATTAGGTTTGTGAAGGAACCCCATGAACCGAGCTAAAATTTCTGAATATTTTTGTGTAATTTTCTGACCACGGATGGTATTTTTTCTGATTTTTTGGGTATTTTAATAATTAAATAAATTCCAAAAAATATTAAAAAATACAAAAAATATTTTTTGTTCAAAATTGGTTCCTAAGGCTAGGCTAAGGCTCCCAAAGTTGATTTTGCAATTTTTTGATTTTTTTTTTGCTATTTTTAATTAATTTTAGAAATTAAAACTATAATAAAAGATAGTCAAAAATCAGGTGTCAACATCAATCTCATAAAGGAATTAGAACACAAATCTAATAACAAGATTTACCCGGTTTCGACACTTGAATTGTTGATGTAATTCCTCGGACAAAATCAGCTACGACAAACCCTTGCCAAGCACTTGACGAACGACGCTTCCGAAACGACGCGAAGACCCACGCTTCAAGCACCCAGCACCTATGGACATCAACCACGGCACTCAGAGAACGGCGCTTCGATCAACACAATCCACGAGTAAAAGTGAAATATATATATATATATATATATATGCCTATGTCGGCAAATCCACGTTGAATTCTGAAGGGATACTCAGAATATTTTATTTCCTTTTCAATCAGGAGTAATATTCACGTGGATTGCAAAGTCGAAGTTACGGTTTCTATTATATATGCAAGTTGGACCGGTGGACCCACATGGAAGCAAAACCAACTCCCGTACCTCCTTTTTTTCTCTTATATGTTATTGTCCAAGTCTTCTTTGGACTTTTCTTCCTCCAACATTCCCAACAAAATCCCACCAAGGTAAAAATGTTATCCACTAGTTACCTAAATTACAAAGCTGTACTTGTTGGTTTACTATCGAAAAAAAAAAAAACTTCGTGCTTTATTATTCATCTCGCCAACGTTTTTTTCTTTTCTTTTTTTCTTCTTTTCGTCACGGGCTCAAATTTGAGACAACCTTTAACGATCTCCACCTTGACTCGATATTTGAGCCATGTCATAATCGTTTCATTGATAAATCCGAACTCCATTTGCTACTACTCTCCCAACAGCCCCAATGGGCGTAACCGCCACAGACATTATCCAAGTCGAAGCCGCGCTTGAACTTAGCCATAACCGAGGACCTCATCAGAACACCAACTGCACATGCACCTTTAACTACTCCACAAGGACTATCTGACACAAGCTCTTTAACCACAGATAAAGCAAAACCACCGTTGCATCCATATCTGTCAAGAGACTGAATACATACCTTGTCAATTTTAGCAGTTACAGCAACTGTTGGCTCTATAGGCTCCACCTCACTATAAGCACCATCTGTGTTGATTACCACGCTAGTATCTTCTACCTCAGGAGTTTCTGGTTGCAACCCTAACTCAAACTGAACACCGTCTAGATCCGTGTAAACACTGCCACAATCACTCATAGCTAGATGTACTGGAGACTCGTTAAAGGTAACTTCTCTACAGCAAACAAGTGAACTTATACTCGGGCATCACAATTGATCGCCACACTCACCTTCCTAATAGCCATGGAATATGAACATTGCCCTCACATCGAGCTTACCATCACTAACTCTATAATAACATGGGCAACCAAACATTCTAAAATTAGAATCATCAACAATACTACCTGACCACACTTCTTCAGGAGTCCGATATCCAATCGCAGTCGATGGGGATTTATTCACCAGGTAGCTCGCCATACTAAGCGCATCCGCTGGAATTCTCCCAGCCATACCAGTACTAGAGATCCTTTTACGGGTTGTCTCTAGTAATACTCTACTCATCAATTCTGCAAACTGTTGTGATTTACTGGCACTAATGCGATGTTTCACTATGCCCATTTTCATACAGAATTTATTTACCAGCTTCGAACAGGATTCCATGCTACTGTCAGTTCGCACATGCTTGATCAACTTACCAGTCTCCGTTCCGATCAAAGTTCTCGACTGCGTATTCCTGACAACAGCATCAAAATTGTGCTTTCGCACAAACACACAAGCCTTCCTCGAGTAGCCATTAGACTCTCGAACAGATGTCGACGTCTCAGGAGCGAAAATTATCAATGTCTCACTTTGAAGTTCATACAAACCACCATGCTTGACTCATTTCATTATCACTAGAGCACCTCGAATAATTTTCAGAACTCCACCTCGTGAAGAATACCTGCATCCAGCTGAATCTAGAGCACCCAAGGAAATTAAGTTTTTTTTCAATTCTAGAACATGTCTTACCCCAGTCAATGTCCTCACAATACCATCATGTATTCTGATTTTAATATCACCAATACCCACAACATCGCATTCAGCGTTGTTCCCCAACTGCACTTTACTACTATCCATGCATTGATAAGAAGTAAACCAGTTTCTGTTTGGTGTAGCATGAAAAGAACAACCAGAATCCATAATCCATCCGTCAATCGAAGAATTCTCAGTGATAGACAAGACACAATCGACACCATCAGAAATTTCAGCTACAGCTGCAACATCATCTGCAGATTCAACTCCAATTCCCTTAGCCCTTTCATTTTTCAACTTAAAACAATTTCTTCTAAGATGCCCTCTCCTGCAACAGTTCCAACAGACATCACCGCCAGTCCTAGACTGACTGCGTCTATTCATGTTCATACTACTTCTGCTAACGCGAGCACTAGCTCTTCCTCTTTCACCTACTAAAGCAGCAGATACAGATTCGCCAGATTCTCTTCTACGGATATCCTCACTAAGAATTAAATCTTGAATCCCATCAAACGACAAACTTGTCAACCTAGAAGAATTGCTAACAGCAGTAACAGTAGTATTCCAACTATCAGGCAATGAGGATAATAGAATCAAAGCACGTACCTCATCTTCAAAGTCAATCTCCACTGAACTCAATTGACTAACTATCACATTGAATTCATTAATATGATTAGCAACAGATGTACCTTCGCTCATCTTCAAGTTAAACAGACGTCGCATCAAATAGACCTTATTGATCGTAGAGGGCTTCTCGTACATGTCCGACAAGGCTTTCATCAAACCCGCAGTGGTCTTCTCCTTGACGATATTAAACGCGACGTTACGAGCCAACGTCAGCAACCCATTGCTCATCTATCCAGCAATTTTCAATCTGGTTGCTTCATCGTTTCTGGTTTCCTCCCAGACAGGGGCTCGTGCAGTTTCATCTGATATAAATAATCTTTTATCTGCATCTTTCAGAAACCAAAGTCCTTCCCCTCAAATCTGTCGATTTTCCCTTTAGCTTCTTCTGTCGCCATCAATTCGCGTCAACTCAAGCAAGCCTAGCCCTGATACCAATTGTTGCGCGGAACCAGCGATCGAACGATAAAAATAGACAGAACGAGTAAAGTAAATCAAACTCCAGATGTACGTGGTTCGGTCGTAAAGACCTACGTCCACGAGGAGGGCAGCAACGAATTCCACTATAGATCAAGCGATACACGGAGATTACAGATCACTCGAGTTACACAAACACACTTTTGGTGTTTCACAGCCCCAATTACATCCAAGAACGCACACAATGTTTAGCCCCCAATTCCTAGCGAAATCATCTCTCAATCTCGTAAAGGAATTAGAACACAAATCTAATAACAAGATTTACCTAGTTTCGACACTTGAATTGTTGATGTAATTCCTCGGACAAAATCAGCTACGACAAACCCTTGCCAAGCACTCGACGAACGGTTCTTCCGAAACGACGCGAAGACCAACGCTTCAAGCACCCAGCACCTATGGACATCAACCACTGCACTCAGAGAACGGCGCTTCGATCAACACAATCCACGAGTAACAGTGATATATATATGCCTATGTCGGCAAACCCACGTTGAATTCTGAAGGGATACTCAGAATATTTTATTTCCTTTTCAATCAAGAAGTAATATTCACGTGGATTGCAAAGTCCAAGTTACGGTTTCTATTATATATGCAAGTTGGACCGGTGGACCCACATGGAAGCAAAACCAACTCCCGTACCTCATTTTTTTCTCTTATATGTTATTGTCCAAGTCTTCTTTGGACTTTTCTTCCTCCAACATTCCCAACAGAATCCCACCAAGGTAAAAACGTTATCCACTAGTTACCTGAATTGCAAAGCTGCACTTGTTGGTTTACTATCGAAAAAAAAAAAACTTAGTGCTTTATTATTCATCTCGCCAACGTTTTTTTTTTCTTCTTTTCGTCACGGACTCAAATTTGAGACAGCCTTTGACAATTTCTACAGGACAAACGGAGCCTAAGACTAATTAACCTTTTGTTAGGATATAACGGAACTATAATTAACAAATTCTAACCGCTCAGTCAGACTCGGAAGTACGCATTTCAAGCACGAGCTTTATTTAATTTAGTATCCAACGTACTTGAGCCTTATGCACCTATAGTGCCTCTTCACTAGTTGTAATATTTTTACCTATTTGTATTAAAAGGAAATGGTTACAATACAAAATTCATTTCTTGATTTATGCGGACGAGGGGGTTGTCTGATTTTTTTTATAGGTAAAGTAAGTTTATAAATGACTTTTCAACGTGCCAAGTACAAGAGAAATGCCAAACACAAAAACCTCGAACCCATCACGACACTTAGATGTGTCCTAAACGGTGAAAAGGTGTAAGGCATTATAAGATACATCAATGGCTAAATCCTACAGATCATAAAAGGCTAACCAATGCCCAAAACAAGCAACGAACTACACAAGGTAAGCAACAAGACTGAACAGCTGGCAAAAACAAAAGCTAGGGAAAAAAACCAAGTACACCAAAGAACTAAGAAGCAAGAGGACCATCTTCAAAAATGGATGTGGCAATACCACAATTCCTTTGCGCCCGTCTGTTGCGGGGATTGTCTTCAACACGACGAAAGGTGAGGCCTTTGTCCCTTACCACTTTTCGAAGATATTGGAGGAGAGCCGGTACAATTAACCGCTTGTTCCTAAAGAGAATGTGGTTCCTCTCGGTCCATATCATATGACATAAAACACCAAAGGAGAAGCGAGCTATTCGGTGAGAAAAAGAGCGTCCGCTAAATTCTCGCATGGCTCAACAGATTGTGTCCGGCCAAGACATATTCCGCCAAGCCAAGTTGCAATTAGAAGCCCAAAATAATGCAAGAGAGCCCAACGTAGGACAAGCAAAGAAGAGGTGCTCAATGGAATCAGGCCTACTATGACAAAAAGGGCAAGTAGCATCCAAAATTCTGCCATAAGATAGAAGCCTAACCTGCGTAGGGAGACGATTGAACATGATGAGCCAAAGGAGAAATTCATGTCTTGGGGCAATGAACCGATCCCAGATAAAAGAGTGCCAAGTAACACGCTATCCTTTAGGCTTGATTAACTCCCAAGCCGACGAAACCGAGAAGGTGCCTGAAGGATGTCCTTGCCAAATCATACGGTCTTCCCTCTCCTTAACAAAAACTGGAGCCGCATCCACCAAAGCTGTAAGAGAAGACAATACAGCCAAGGGATCCCACACCGAGGAGAAGAAACCTCGAATTGAGCTATCACGAGGAATGCGAGAAGAAAAGATCTCTCTATTGGTGAAAAGCTTGTAAAGCGGACCCCTAGAGTGCCGCAACTCAAACTAGAAAGAGATGGATCGACCATTACCAATCCTACATCCAAAGCTCGAGTAGAACTCCCAACGAAGATTAAGAATCTTCTTCCATGCCCACGAACAAATAGTGGGCTTGGACGCCACCCAGAAGCTTATGTTCTTGAGGAAAGTAGAATGTATCCATTTAGACCACAGGGATTCCTTATCGGTGAAAAGAATCCAAATGTGTTTGAGTACGGCCGCTCTATTGCAGTCAAGAAGCCTGCGAATACCCAGACCCCCCCGCATCCTTAGGGAGACAAACATCTGACCAAGACACTTTAGCATAGCCAACTCCTAGGTCTGGGCATTTCCAAAGAAACTGTCTAAGAATACGTTCAATCCAAGATAAAATGCACATCGGAAGGGTAAAAATGCTAGCCCAATATACATGGATGGCATGTAAGACAGATTTAATAAGTTGCAAACGTCCTCCAAAAGAGAGAAACGCTCTGTCCAGGACAGAGCTCTAGCAGTGATAGTATTGACCAATACATTGCAATCGGCTTGAGTAAGTCTAGAGGCTATGATTGGTACCCCAAGGTATCGAAAAGGAAGGTTACCTTGTTGAAAGCCAAGAGCATGGAGAATTTGCTCACTCAAGTCAGCTGAAGCACTAGATAGGTATACCTCACTTTTGTTGGCATTCGGGTATAGACCGGACGAGCTCGAGAAAAGCTTCAATCCTTAAGCAAGGTGACAGAGCTCATGTTTGCCTCTGCAAATAACAGGACATCATCGGCATAGAAAAGGTGTGAAATCCGAGTAGGTCTGCAACGCCAATAATAATTGAAACCCAAAAGTCTGGTCTTGGAGTTGAGGATACCAGTGAGAATTTCCATAACAATAGTAAAGAAATAAGGAGAGACAGGATCCCCTTGCCGAATACTCCTACTACTTGGAAAAAAACCATGGAGCTCTCCATTGATGGATATTGAGAACTTAGGCGAAGTGACACAAGCCATAATCAATTTGATGAACGACTTTGGGAATCGAAAAGCATCTAATGCCAACTAAAGAAACCCCAAGTCCACCGTGTCATAAGCCTTCTGAAAATCGACCTTAATGGCACATTTTGGAGAATAGGTATCACGATGAAATCCGACAAACAATTCTTGAGCAAGCAAGATGTTGTCACTAATTTCCCTACCCCTAATAAAGGCATTTTGAGAGGGGCCTATAATTGAGGGTAACACCGATGCAATTCGATTCGCTAGAATATTTGTGATGCACTTATAAACGGTATTGCAACAAGCTATAGGACGGAAGTCATTCAACGTCGAGGCATTGGGGATCTTTGGTACTAGTGAGAGGATAGTGGTGTTGGATTCTCTAAGTAAAGAGCCAGTCTCAAAGAAATCCTTAA
This sequence comes from Rhodomyrtus psidioides, assembly GCA_021437785.1. Taxonomy (NCBI): domain Eukaryota; kingdom Viridiplantae; phylum Streptophyta; class Magnoliopsida; order Myrtales; family Myrtaceae; genus Rhodomyrtus; species Rhodomyrtus psidioides. Next base: position 9,286,646 of record JAILYB010000003.1, on the reverse strand, counting down.
CAGCCGCAATAACCGAGGCACCAACAACATCCCAAGATGAAATGAAAAAAATCGACATTAAAACCATCAAGGCCTGGGGCTTTACCTCTAGCAAGTGAAAACATAGTGTTGCGAATTTCTATAGCAGAGACTTGCCGAGATAGGAAGGTGATCTGGTCAGCCTCCAAAGCACGCCCAACAAACTGACGAACCTCTTGGACCTCGGGCCGAACAATAGTGGGGGCACCATTGAGCAGATTCTCAAAATGGCCGACCACATGAGGTTGAATAAGGCTTGGCTCAGTCAAAACAGATCCATCAGAGAGTGTAATTGAGAGCATTCGGTTACGAAGATGTTTCCTGTTTGCAGAATGGTGGAAGTATTTTGTATTGAGATCTCCCTCCTTGAGCCATTGAATCCTAGACTTTTGTTTGAAAAAACACTCATATTGGAGTCTCAAAACCGAGAACGCCCGAAATTGTTCTTTCTCAGTATCAGCCAATACCTGGTTCAGAGGATCCAGTACAAGTGCATCATGTGTAGATATAAGAGCTAACCTGGCCTGGACAGTCTGATTAGAAATATCTGAGAAAGACTATTTGCTAAGCTGCTTCAGCCGGACTTTAAGAATCTTTAGCTTTGTACACAGTATATCCATAGAAGTGCCAATGACTGGAGAATCTCACACCTGAGCTACAATATCTTTAAAAGACAAACGCGTCATCCAGAAGTTAAAGAATTTGAAAGGCTTTCTAGATAGCGGAGGAGGGACAATTCTCACAACCATAGGAGTGTGGTCAGAGATCCCAGGGGCCAGAAACGTGGCTTCAGAGAAAGAGAATGCACTACTCCAATATTGATTGATAAGCACACGATCGATCTTCCTTTGCTTTGAAGATTCTCCCGAAGACGTAGACCAAGTATATCTATGGCCCACATATCTGAGATCATCAAGGCCAACCTGGACAATACAATTACCAAACTCATCAAAAGCAGGAATCCATGTATTAGAGCTACCCACTCTATCACTCTGATCTCGAATGGCATTAAAATCCCCAGAGACTATCCACGGATCCTCAATGCAGCTCAACCGAACAAGTTCAGACCAGAGGGTTCTACGAGTAACAAAGGTGTGGTCACCATAGACGACCGAGAAATGTCATGACTTGTCCATATCCTTCAATCTCAACTTACTATGTATCATCTGAGTAGAAAAAGAAAGAACTTCTGATTTGACAGCCTGAGGGTCCCAACCAATCCATATCCTTCCCCGAGGAGAGTACTCATAATTGGAAGTCCAACGCCAACATGGTATCAACCCAGTAGAAATATGTACAAAAAGAGACTCCATAACTTTCGTCTCTAAAATGCCAATACAAGAAATATGGTTTGATCGAAGAATGGTCCGAATCTCAGCTTGTTTAAGGGGGTTAACTAGACCCCTAATATTCCAAACCCCAAAATACACACACACACACACACACACACACACACACACACACACACATATATATATATAAGGTAAAGGAAAGAAGGGGATTACCGCTTCTTCTTGCCTCCCCGCGTCTTCCTAGTGGTGTTGGCTTTGGGAGAGGAAGGGGCACTATCCACCGAAGCAGTGGTGGGCAAAACGACTTCGATGAGCAAAGGAGGCGGTGACTCATGTGCTTCAGATGAGGGAGCAAAAACAGTAGTTCGAGATCTGGTGTTTGGAGGGGAAGGGGATGAAGGGGATGAAGATAAAGGATCATCCTCCTTTTCACTACCTAAGCTGCTAGTGACTTCATCTCCATCCACTTCAAAAACAGATGCAGCCATAGAGTTGTCCTCGAAGATGTATATAGGCTCGGTAACATCCTGCTTAAGGGTAGAAACACTGATTGGTTTGGCTACCACATACAACACAGGTACGGACACATCTTGCTGCGAAGCCATCGCCTCAATAGTAGGCACGGGAATATCCACCCTAGCAGTAAGGGTCGACACATCAGTAGACATATCAATAGCAGGGCCCGAGGCATCAGTCTTCGCTTTGCCGCCTTGCTTCCTTCTCACTTGTTGCCATCCACCATCAACCTGAGCACGAGTTGAGTTGGCAACCTTAACACCCTGGGTGGCTGAGACATTGGTAGGTGGCAAATCAGTAGAAGTGGCACAAGGAAAGCCAGAGGCACCACACTTGTGGCTAAACACGCCACATTCTACACAAGACCAAGTTTTCAACTCATATTCCACATCAATAGAACTAGTCTCACCATCCCAAGAAAGGTCAACTGAATGGAGACGAGGTTGGGTGGCAATGATCTCTATACAAACTTGGGCATGCGAGATCCTCTTCATCTGCTCCGTTAGCAAATCAACGTATAGTGGTCTTCCAATGGCACTTGCTATGGCACTTATCCCCGGTGGTGACCATAGCGTGACTGAGATGGCTCTCAACTTAACCCACACCGGAAGAGTTTCGTGTAGTCCTTTTTTAAAATTGAACTTCGGATGCCATTGTCTGATCTTAGTATGTGTCAAGATGAAGAATATGAGTTTTTGTGTAAGTTTATAAATTGACTATCTAATGTAACAAGGCATCATAATAATCAGAGAAAATATCATAATGGTCTCTGGCACTTTTAATCACAAAGCGTTCGATATAATTTTTCAAACAATCCTAAACCTATTATATGATGGTCAATTCAGTTTTAATTTTTTTTTAATTTGGTCAATTTAGTCCTAACAATTTCAATAATTTACTAATGTAGTCATTCCAAAAAAAATTGGCCCGGATTTGACGATGTGAATGCTAGCCATCCAATGTGATACTGCTACCACTGACGTTAACGATTTTTGTAATTTATTTGTATTATTTCTGATTTCTTTTTCTCCTCTCGCTTTGTTTTGGCCATTCGTCATCATCTTCTCCATATACTTTTCCCCTTATTATTCAACTCCAATCAGATGATTGCTGTTCTTTGGAAAAATTATCCAAAATCTTTTGGCGATTTACCCATTTAATTATTTTGGCCAATTTTCGTCGAAAATCACTGACCTGAAAGTCCAGTCAGTGCTAGCTATGCTACACAACCGGTGCTGACTGCACAAGTTTAATTTTATAATTAAACAAAATCTCCTTTTAACCATTTTATGTTTTTACCTTTTCTTTTCTCTTCTCTTTTTTACCTTCCACCAAACCACCAGGCAAGGTCACCCCCGCTTTGGCGCTCATAAGTGCTGCATCATTTCAAACACTCATTTCTTCTAAACTATTGTCCTATACTATGCTAATATGTAGTCTAGCCATGTAATAGATATGTCAAAAGGGATCATAAACCTATTTTCTAGCCCATATATGATGGGTTGGGTTGTTTAATGAATATTCATTAAATGGCTTGTACATGAGTTTATAACTTACACTAAACCTACTTCTATGATTCTCTCTTCATTATTTCTCGCCGTCACTCAATCTCGTGCACACTTACCGTGCTTTCTCGTTTGGGTTTGGGTACAAATTTTCCTAGATTGAATTAAATATGCAAGTATTTTAAGAATATGAATCGGGTGAGGTCCGAGTCACTAGATTTGCGTTGAAATAAATCAATCATTGTGACATTCTGATTTCCTGTAATTTTGAGACTAATCAATGAGAATATATCTAGCGAGGTATTTCAGTCGTATTTCGCTCGGATCTGATCAATCTCGAGTTAACTGACCAAAAAGGGAAAGGCTAACGCAAGATAAGTACGTGGACCTAGGAACTCGAATAGGTGTCGCGACCCTCTTGAGGTTGTCGGGCACTCGAGGGCTAATGGGCCGTCCTGTCTGGTCGGACGCGGGCCTCTCCCAAGGCCCATTACCCAAATCACAACGGAGGTATGCGTGATCGACTTTCAGTGTGGTCTAGTGACATGTGCTAAGTGTGCATGCCATGGAGTCGCCACCAATCATTTTTTTAGGGTATGATTGGACCACCCAATCGAATAGTTGGGAGTTTCTATTCAATTCTGCGAGAACCAGAGAAATGGTTTCGGGGACTTAGTTACACCAACTGTCAGAGTTGACGCCCTTTCGGTACCTAAGTTGACTGAATTTTCTAGCCTGAGATTCATGCGGATGAGTAAGGTATGAACCCTAAATCTAGAAATTCATGTAGATAAGAGTGATTATCCTAGCAATCACAATCAGTAATAAAATGCCCAACTCAAGGAATCTAGATATGCAAATAAATCACATGGCATTTCTAATAAGGTCCTATTTATCAATCACAGCTCAAGAATGATTTAGCTGTCCTAGCCATTCTACCCACGATCTAACCTAATAAAAGCATTAGGAAGCATCGAAGGAGTTCGAGAGTACTCACATGGGGTTCGCCGTGCCCTGGTTTGGTCTTGGACGAGCTATCGAGCTCATGCCGACCCGATTATATTTGGGGATCCACTCGGCGTTTTACACCATGAAATCATGTGAAACAAAAACGAAAATATTCAGCAAGGGGCATTTATTGTAGATGGTGGTCAATCTAATTGGACGTCAAGACTAAAAAAGATGTAGAAATTTACAAATTAAAATACTCGAATGACATTTTTTTGCCAAATTCAACTCTATGCGTCGTGAAGAAACACATGCAATTGAACTTGAATTTTGACTATTTATGAGTTCAAAATGTAAAAGAAATTAAAATAAAAATATTGACTATTTTTCTATATTTTTACGACATCGAACGCTATTTTTCTTCATTTTTCATGTATTTTTCTATTTTTGGAAAATATTAAAAAATATTTAAAAATATGAAAAATTATTTTTTTTATCAAAAATGGTTCCTTTAGCTTGGTCAAGGCTACCAAAGATGATTTTTTTATTTTTTTAACTTTTTATAGATTTTTTATGAATTTTTTAAAAATAAACTATGAAAGACTGATCAAAAATCAGGTGTCAACAGCTGCCCCTCTTTGAGAGGAATTTCGTCAGAGATTTCTCTCAAAGACAAGGTGACACCTGTGTTCCGATCAACTCGACTAGGAAAAGAAAAGAAATCATGACATCCAATTTTCATGCCCATCAATGTGTGCTTTTCCTTAAAAAGAGATGTGCTCATTCAATTCCATGATATGATGTAAGAAAGTTAAGGAGTAGATAGACTTCCCTGCCCCTTACCTGCCGAATGCTTGCGGCATTTGCTGTGTCGATGGGTTCAAGTAGATTCCTAAGGACTTGTCATCGGAGTGTCCTGGGGATGTTAAGCTCTGACCTGTATGGTAGGTCAAACCATAATGGGATTCCTAACTGATAGGAACCTAAGGAAGACGCATCCCACATTTGGGAATTTGCCAAGGGTTTTGATCCGTGTGGTGGACTAAACTAGAAATGGCTTGCCTAATGTAAGGCTTATTAGGGAAAACGACTCCTCCCGCGTTCGGGATTCATCAAGGTTTTGATCCGTATGGTGGATCGGACCATTGGGTTGATCCTTCAGGCGGTCTCTACCAGTCCTTTGACCCTTCAGGCGGTTTCTACCATTCATTGACCCTTCATGCGGTTTCTACCATTGAGTTGACCCTTCAGGCGGTTTCTACCATTGGTTGACCCTTCAGGCGGTTTCTACCATACATTGACCCTTCAGGCGGTTTCTACCATACATTGACCCTTCAGGCGGTTTCTACCATTGTGTTGACCCTTCAGGCGGTTTCTACCATTGATTGACCCTTCAGGCGGTTTCTACCATTGAGTTGACCCTTCAGGCGGTTTCTACCATTTATGAGATTCCAAATTGATATGAATCAAAGGATGACGTACCCGCTCTTCGGGGCTAGTCGGAGACTCGATCATTCTGTGGATCGGTCTTAGAAAAGATTTGCCTACTAAAAGGCTTCACCTAAGGATGACGCACCCAGTCTTTGGGGTGGCCAAAAGTCCTGTAGAAAGCTTAGACCTGAAAAAATTTTCCTCGCCAAGAAGATATTAGTAATCTTTGGGAAGACAATAATTGTCTAACTGACAAAATTCTACGACTTAAGTTTTAGTCATGAAATGTGCATTTTGATTGTTGGAGGTTATCCAAAACATTCCTGCCATATACAGATGTGATCATAAATTCCTTGCACGGAAACTCTAGATCAAACAATTTGAAAATTTCAAAAAGAGTTTGCTCAAAACATCCATTGGAGTATTTCTCACCCAAGAAGGCTCCTCACTGCTCTGTGATAATGATCTTTAATAGGGAAAGTGCTCAATTTCCTACCGACCTGTGCCTGGGTTTCAGGATCATTCGCAACGCATACATTTCGACCGATCAGGAGGTCTTTCACGGGACCGTAGTGTTAGGCTTGGATATCGGTTTCCAAGGGGGGCTCACTTTTGAGTCAAGGCCGTTGAACGAAATTTTTCACTATCTGCTCCGGGTTTACAAGTCAAGAACCCTGCAAAATGAGAAAGAAATAGTCTTGCTCGTACTTCTTTGAGCTAAGTTATACATTAACCCAAGTGTCTTAGTCAGATAAGACTACTTCAGGGTTGTAACATTGGAAGGATTGGGGACCGAAAAAGGCTTATTTTTTGCCCAGAAATTGTGAAGGGTTTGACATTGGTGATCATTGCAAATTTGCCACATGTCCTTCGAAGAACATCTCCATTTCTTGAAGTGTACACTCCTCTTTTAGAGCGCACAATGATGTTTAAAAGCGTCTCTTGTTACATTAAGAGACCGTCTGTTTGTGTGTTTGCAATTTGAGCACGACAACATTTGGAGAGTAGTCATCTTGATCTAACTCCTTTGCAGGGTCTTTTCATCGTCTCTCTAGACTTTACTGGGGATATTTTGAATAGACATCAGCCTTGCTTTTTACCAGGCACTTTGCTTTTTCTTGATGTCTAGGGATTTTTCTTTTCCCCCTTTTTTTAATCCCGTGTTTTTCTTTTCTTTTGGAGCTAGGATTTTCGGCAATCATGCTAGATATGCAACTTAAACTTTGGCACGCTTCCATTCCTAGAGTGATGTTGCCTTTGCTTTGGAATATGCAATGATCACCAATAGGTTGATGAAATGAATTTGCTGGCTCAACTTGGTTGTGCAAAGGATAACAGTGTGTAGGATAGAGAAATGAATCATTCTCGTCATCCTATGACACTTGGATTATCATATAAACAACACACAAAGATTTATGTTAGTCCGAGCAAGAAAATTTCTAACCGTTTACTTTCTGATACTGTTGGACTAACCTTCATTTGCCCCAATGTGGGGTGGTTCTTGACAGGGTTGAGAATGAAAATCGCCGTTCAATGGGGTTCTCAATGGGCATCTGTAGTGTTTGGAATGAAGAAATAAATGCCTCTGTCATCTCGATCCATGTAATCGTTGCGAATGACCCTTATATCCATAGGTTAAGGTTTCTCTATCATTTCCAATCTCCTCATCTCTCAAGTGTGTATGGGACGTGTTTGGATTAGGCTCGCTTCTCTTATGAGAAAATACCCTTTTGAACAGTTCAAACGACTCTTATTGGAAAAATTCATTTCATTTCATCAAGATTTATCCTTCAAAGGGATTTTATGATGCACCATACATGTGTAATTCATGTTCAGACAATCTCATGTTTTAAAACATGAATGTCAATGAAGTAAGAATTCTATGTCTTTTTAGATGTGAGAATCAAATTAATTCTGAAAGTTTTTAATCTCCAATGAATTGGGAAAAGGGATACTTACCTGCCCATCGAGGCTGGAGATCCTGGAGATATAAAAGGGATATGTCATTGTATATTCTAAAACTTTACAAAAATTGGAACGATACATCTTACCCTTGGTCATATGCTCCAACGAGTGTACAAGGGTTGTGAAAATCTGCACTTCACATAGTAACACAAGATTGTTGGGTGTTCTAAAGTTCTTTCGACTTCTTGGTTTTTGGAGAAAAATGAAACTTACATGTCTGCCTTGATGGCGAGCTCCTGCCAAGGATAAATATTAAGCATTATTTTGGGTTTCCAAATTCAAAACAAATTGGGACGATACTACTTTACTCTTGATTTGAATTCCTTCTGCATGCCAATGTGCGGATTGTAGAAGCCGGCCCTCAAGCTTGTGGCCATGATTTCTTCGTCTGGTTGGGCAACGAATCCACCTCGAGGATTTACGTCGGAGGAGATTCATTCATCTTTTTGGGCGTGTTTCATGCACTGTTTTGTTATTTGAATGCATGGCTTCTTGGGTGCCTCATCTCTGTTCATCACCTGAGAGGAAAATGAGAGAACATTATCCCCGCATCTGATTGAAAATCATTTAGGAACGATACGTTCTTTTTACCAAATGGGTGGCTCCGCGGCCAAATGTGTTTTACATTGAAAGGATGGATTCCATTACGCTCTGCGGATGATAACTATCGCTTCGGGGACTTGCCCCACGGATCAAACGATGAATTTGATGTCTTCGGCTTCGACATGCTTTCCAGATGTAGGAATGGTTTGCCCCCATTTTCAGTGGAGATGGGTTTTGTCGAGTGGGCAAGATCAAAAACTCATCCTAGATTTTGCTTTAGTCGAAGGTTGAAATCCCGACCTTGGATAAGCGAATCATGATTCATCTCCTTCTGCTTCGGATTTGTCATTTGCGTGCTTCACATTTTACAATACCAACTTCGCCGCTTGATGAAAATGAATCGATGATTTTCGAATTGCCCCAAGTTCTATAGTCATCTGCGTCGAATCTCTTTGAACTTCATCGGGTGATAGACAAACTGATAAAATGATTTTTCAATCCTGAGATCGAACTCCTGACGTTTCGTACCACTTCCAGTTCACTGACTACCAGGACAAAGCACTATTGGCGTCCCTAACTGGTTCGTTTTTTGTTATAAAATTCTTGAAGCAGTTAGCGACCCCCATCGAGAATGAAACAAGCTCAATTTAGAGTTCATAACGACTAAAGGTCCCTTAGAACGATACAGAGCTAACCGTCTTTGAGCTCGCTCGGGCTTTTGCTCGCATTTTCCTATGTGAAGCCTTTAAATGTTTTTCTTCGTGGCGTTCAATTGATTCGCCTCGACTCTAATCTAACAAGGGATTGTTGTACTCAAGCATGATGATGCTCGCAGGTAGTACTGATCGCTGCCCCAGATTAACTCTAGGCATTAAGGAAGATTATCTTGCATGGAAGACTTTATGACAGAAAGATTAATGATACATCCATTCACATGTGCCTAGTTCCCTTGAGGATTCTCGGTGATCAGCCAGCTACACCATGAATCAGACATATAATCGTCATTTTGGATCATAACTTCATAAGTCCATCAGTTTTAAACTGATCGATCCAGATATGGAGCTCCTCATCAAGGAAATCTTTTGATTCTTCGAGCAACTGATATTCGGGTTGACCATCATCGCTTGGCGTTGAAGGATTCCTGTTTCTGTTGTGAGCGATCTGATTCTTCGAGCTAGAACCTTCGTCGTTGCTCGAGATTATAAGAGGATGATTGATCGGTTCACTATCAAAAGCACCTTCCATTTGGGAATGGGAGAAACAAAAATCCTCAAAGCATCCGCCCGCTTGATCTTCCGAAATCATATGCCCAAGCCGGGCAGATCTTTGAACACTAGGCGCAATATGTTGATCGGGGATAGGAAGAGCACTAGCGAAAAGTTGCTGCTCAAACCAAGGAGTTCGTACCTGCTGCACTTGTGGCATATACTCTTGAGGGGTGCTGAGATGATTCGGGGGAATATTCTGATTAGCGCCCAAGTAGTCGATGGTGCTGCTACCAGCTTGGTCGGTGCCTAAATTCGGCAGGGTATTTCTTACTTCAGGGGCATTGTAGTTATAGCCATGCCTAGTGTTTAGGCACAAGTTGAGTTCTTTCAGGTTCAGTGCTGTGTGGCGCTGTCTTAGCGCCCTTCTGTAGCTCTTGAGGTGACTCGCGACTCCATCTTTAGTGAGTCCTGGTATGTTCATGATCTCAAGTATGCGCGTTGGATATGCTGAGTTGATCCCTAGTTGCTGAACCGCACTAAGGAACTTGAGATGAAGCTCGGGGGACCAATTGACCCTCGTCTTCTTGCGACCCGGAACAGTGTTGACAACTTGGCTATTGCTCTCTGGCCTATTTCCAGTAGAATTTGATCGAGCCAGAAATTGTTGTGGAGGGAATTCATCAGCTTTGGATTGGTCGGTCGTGATAGTAAGCTCATCGTTAAGGAAACTCCAATCATGGTGACGCATATCACATCCTTTAGAAGGCATCGATATTGACTTCGTAGAATTGATTTGTTCATGCATATCTCCAACAAAATCCGATTGTATCGAAGATGGTTCGAGGGAGTGGGGTGGTGAATGAGCATTTTCAATCCTCATATAAGGCTTATCAAGGAACATTTCGCCGAGAGTGATAGGGCCACCGCAATTAAGGCAAGCGATAGTGCTGGGAGCTTTCTTATACCTCATGTTCTCCGCTCGAAGCTTTTCGTTTTCCTCCTTTAGAATCGCAAGTTCTTGACGTCTGTGTTGAGCCCTCAATTTGGCTCGCTTATTTTGAAACCAAAACTTGACCCTCAAAGGTTTCATCCCTAGCTTCTGGCCCAATTCATTTCTTTGTTTCATGTTCGGGAGAGGGCATTCACTAAAGAAAGCTTCAAGCTCTTGGATTTCATTCTGAGTGTGGCACTGGCGACGTTTCCTTTTCCGAGATTGACCATCGCTGCTGCTGTTGTCATCGCTGCTGAGCTCCTGAACTTCGTTGCCGAAAGGGTTGGGTTCTGTGGTTCTGGTACCAGACGCCATCCTGGAATCTTCGAGATCTCTCAGTAGTTCATTTTCTGAGATTTTTGGATCAGTCGCCTCTAGCAACTGATGGTAACCCTCAAACATGTTGGATCGAGAAATGTTCGATCAATTTTTGCTCACTCAGGGTTCTCTACTCTCTCATGTATGCTCACTCTCTCTAAATTTTCTTTTGAGTGGTTCTGTATGCCCATGAAACGTTCTTTAAACATGGATGAAGATCATCAGGCAAGCGTTGCTCCCAAGATTTCGTATTTCCCGCTTTGTCGTCTTCTTTCTTCTTTTCAACGTGGAGGGACACCAAATCGATTTCCTTTTCTCGATATCCATGTCTGTCTCCCACTTATTTTCAAAAAGGTGGAACTACGCTCGCCTCCTGCTCAGTTTTTTAATATGATGGGACCGCCAAATCCTTTCGCAACTTTTTTCGATAGTTGCGCTTAACTCCCGCTCAATTTTAATATGGTGACACCGACATATCTTTTTACAACTTTTTTAGGTTTATCAAGCCTGAAATCGCGGACTGGGACAGATCTGATGGTTCACCGAAAGAGCCACCACTGCTTTACCCAATTAACTTGGCTCCACGAGCATTATTGCTATGCCTTTCTTCATTCTCGAGTTGCTATAAAAGGAGGAGTTAATGCAGAGAAGATTAACACTCTTACATAATTGCCTTTTCTTATTTTAATCACTCTACCACACTCATCTTCTTCTCCCCCACTCCAACGAAAATGACCTCCTCTCCTATTCGCGCTTTCTCGGCCGAAAATTTGGCCCAGTGGGAAAAACTCTATAACCTCCTCGGTCGAGGCTATGCTCATATAGCCGATCACCCAGAAACTGAAGATGAAATCTGCATTTTGCTCGTGGAAATAGACACCACCTCCATCGAGGGCACTAATTTAGAGAGGGAATATAGAATCTTCCCAACCCTCTTTATAAACTTTTTAGAGACTTACCGTGTCGCTCATCGAAAAGCTACCGTGGCTCACGTTTTGCGAGCTCGCTATGAGGATCGGTCCAACTGCTTGGTGTTGGCCAACATTGTGGCCGATAGTCACAGAAAGGCTGTTGAGTTCGCCAACAAGCGAGTCTCGATGTTGCTTCGCGAGAAGGGAAATTTGGTGGAGCGCTTGGCCTTATCCCTGACCACCTATGAGCACGACCGTCGTAATGTCGTGTTGAAGTTTCAATGTGAGTGGCAGGAAGAAAGGCTTGACAGCATTACCGCGGATATAGCCCATGGGAGAGGACTAGTTCGGGACCTGGAAATAGCCGCCGAAGATCACGGGACCAAGGTTGCCGAGCTTAAAGGGGAATGTAAACGCCTTCTTCTTAAGCTTGCAGATCTCGAGTCTCGAGGTGGTGAGTATAAGCAAAGCATCAATAATATGGAGGGCCAACTTGGTTCCTTTGTGATGCTAATTAGGGCTCATTGCGGTTTTATGTTTCCACCCCGATGATTTGTATGATCTGCTTTTAAGGTCCCTCGATTGAGCGAAATGAATGAAAGCTCTAATGTGTATGTCTCAACTTCTGTATGGCTGACTTTCTCGAACACCTGACCACTCTCAACCTAGGCAAGCTGCGCTTTGACATTTATGATTCGAGCGTGTACATCTTGATTTTTTAATCTTGCTTATGATCGGATAAAGGAACCTCCCACCACGATTATCCACAAAAAGACTTCTCTTCTCTACTTGTTTTTAACCTGTTTCAAATGAAAAGGCAGAATCAGAAGAAAGAATTTGAAAAATAAAGCATAAATCCTTTCAATTTTATGCTTACTTGTGATTAATAGGGATAAGAGCTTTTACAAGGGTTTTGACCTTGTGCAAAAGCTTTTATCAATATTCCTCAAAGGAAAGCATATCATTGAAAGGAATGTAATTCACGATAATCGCCTTTGATCAATTCCAAGAAAATCAATGGAATGTTCAAAAGTACACAATTACGATGTGTTTTAAATTCAATTGAAGATACGGTATCCAAATTAAAGCCGTTTGCTAAGAACGAGAGTAATTTGGATATCTATCTTTTCATTAAATTTGAAAAACACGAATACTCTTGATCAATTATTGTGGATTACCAATGATGCAAAATATGCATGAACCAATTCAAGTTTATAGTTCCTTCTGGCGAAATTGGGATTGTATTGCCCTATACGGCCAAAAGGTTGTATAAGACTTCCAATTTCAATTTCATCCAAAGGAATTATAAAATTGATTTTGGAGTATTCGAGTGATTAGAAGAAATGCCACTATCACATTCCAATGACAAGTCAATAGAAATACAACAAATTTCAATCTGAATGTATATAAACACAAATAGATCCCTAATACAATCAATCTAAGGGGTCAGATCGAGAGGATCTCAGCAAAATAAATCCTATACAAGAAGGCTAGAAATGAAAATTAAAACAAAGGAATGTGATCTTAATACTTAGAGATGCCCCAGTTTCGATCTTTGAGACGTGACTTCAGGATCACCTATTCCAAATCGTCATCTTCATTAGATGATACCTCAATGATGTCCATAGCAGGCTCTTCTTGTCCACTTGGCGCTCGTAATGGGATGACACCATCTTCATCTTCCATCAAGAACATTGGGAGGAAAACACACCTATCTATCCTCAAAATGGCATTTAATCCAATCACCGGAATTATGCAATGAATATAATGATTAAGAGCTGTAACAAGTTTGAGGGATAGAAAAGTCTTACCAACCAAACTTAAGAGAAAATCAAGCTTCTCTGTATTTTTAGCAGTGTTAGGTATACTAACCTTCCATAGACAAACGCATGAGACAAGTGAGGGAAAACTCCTAAAAATCAAAAGATAGGGCTTGGTACCTAAAGCCAAGGTTCTCACCTCGAATTCTGGGAAGAGCCGATTCCATTGCACAACTATCGTTGCATTGGGACTCAATCCATAGTTCGAAGTGAGCGGAATTGAAAAGTGGATTACCCCATGTTTTTCCTCACGGAGATTCTATTTTCAATTCCTTCTATTGTGTTCCTAAAGAGGGCGCCTGGGGTTTTAGGCGCAATTGTGTGTATTCATTGTGTCGTGCTAAAGTAAAAGACATGCATTTTATTTAACAATCACCGCTTCAATATAAACATCCACACAATCATACATCCAAAACTCCTGCCTGCATAAAACAAAGTTAACAAGCACTTCACCCCTTATTTCTCCCGTCTACAAAAACATCTAACACATTCGTTAGCATATACACCTCACTTTCGAGAGCATCTGCATAAAATTAGGTTAGAAGAATCAATCAACTTTTTAATCGGCTCAAGTCCACTAAATGGTTAAGAACCAGTCCCCAGTGGAGTCGCCAGTCTGTCGCGACCCTCTTGAGGTTGTCGGGCACTCGAGGGCTAATGGGCCGTCCTGTCTGGTCGGACGCGGGCCTCTCCCAAGGCCCATTACCCAAATCACAACGGAGGTATGCGTGATCGACTTTCAGTGTGGTCTAGTGACATGTGCTAAGTGTGCATGCCATGGAGTCGCCACCAATCATTTTTTTAGGGTATGATTGGACCACCCAATCGAATAGTTGGGAGTTTCTATTCAATTCTGCGAGAACCAGAGAAATGGTTTCGGGGACTTAGTTACACCAACTGTCAGAGTTGACGCCCTTTCGGTACCTAAGTTGACTGAATTTTCTAGCCTGAGATTCATGCGGATGAGTAAGGTATGAACCCTAAATCTAGAAATTCATGTAGATAAGAGTGATTATCCTAGCAATCACAATCAGTAATAAAATGCCCAACTCAAGGAATCTAGATATGCAAATAAATCACATGGCATTTCTAATAAGGTCCTATTTATCAATCACAGCTCAAGAATGATTTAGCTGTCCTAGCCATTCTACCCACGATCTAACCTAATAAAAGCATTAGGAAGCATCGAAGGAGTTCGAGAGTACTCACATGGGGTTCGCCGTGCCCTGGTTTGGTCTTGGACGAGCTATCGAGCTCATGCCGACCCGATTATATTTGGGGATCCACTCGGCGTTTTACACCATGAAATCATGTGAAACAAAAACGAAAATATTCAGCAAGGGGCATTTATTGTAGATGGTGGTCAATCTAATTGGACGTCAAGACTAAAAAAGATGTAGAAATTTACAAATTAAAATACTCGAATGACATTTTTTTGCCAAATTCAACTCTATGCGTCGTGAAGAAACACATGCAATTGAACTTGAATTTTGACTATTTATGAGTTCAAAATGTAAAAGAAATTAAAATAAAAATATTGACTATTTTTCTATATTTTTACGACATCGAACGCTATTTTTCTTCATTTTTCATGTATTTTTCTATTTTTGGAAAATATTAAAAAATATTTAAAAATATGAAAAATTATTTTTTTTATCAAAAATGGTTCCTTTAGCTTGGTCAAGGCTACCAAAGATGATTTTTTTATTTTTTTAACTTTTTATAGATTTTTTATGAATTTTTTAAAAATAAACTATGAAAGACTGATCAAAAATCAGGTGTCAACAATAGGAAATGGCGCTTTGGCCATAAGGATTGTCGAGGGAACATTTAGAGCCATAAAAGCCCGATCGAAGAACGATTAAGGAATCCCTTGCTAACGTTATGCGATTGGAGCGCGAGTGATGCCGCTTAACCAATTCGTAATTTGCAAAATTTTCCTAAGTCGAACGATGACGATCTAGACCGCCGGAACTAGTAATAGACCCTTGCAATTACATCACAACCAAAGTCGCCATGGACTGACGAGCCCTGAGTGTGATTTAAGTCACAGAGTCGATACGCGTAACATCTGCAAAAGCCGCCCGTCGGTTCGAGATAGGCTGGAATCGCATCCAATAGAAAAAGAAATCAAATATGAGTCTCGAAAATTTGAAAATGGAGAATCAAGAATTCCAACGTTTCATTTGGATTGGACGCCGCCTCGTCGAAGAAAATTTGAATTGGAAAATCGATGTTTTGGACGCCGGAGGAAAAATGACCATTTTGCCCTCAAGCTTTAACTTTCATTCTATCTTTGGACAAGTGCATTTTAGTCCTTTGTATGTCCTCCTTGCTGCCGAAAAAAGGAGAATTCACAGCCCTTGGATGGAGTTGGTTGGCAATGAGGACACTTGTCAAAGGATTAAGCTTGTTGCATTTATTACTTGCTTTCCCCACCTACCATTCAAGTTGTTGACCAAGTGGATTTAACAAAACTCTCTCTCTCTCTCTCTCTCTCTCTCTCTCTCTCTCCCTTTGCCTTCTGCCGAGCCCCTCCATCTTGACAGCATCTTCTTCTTCTTTGTTCTTTTTTTTTCCCCCAACCGAGAACCACCTAACTCGACTAGTTATGTCCGTTCACTTCACCGGCCTCCAGCGTTGCCGCCGTCAACTTCCAGTTAGGGAGCCGAGCACCACGACCTAGCTTAGCGTCTTGCCGAACTCCTCGAAGTGGAAGCACGGCGATTGGTCCACTACGCAGCCCCGGCGAGGCCTTTGTACGCCAGTCGACGGTAACTGCTTCAGCCTGAGGTAGGTTCGGTTTTACCTCCATAGGACCCCCGAATGTTGGAGTTTTTCGTTCAAAAATTTCAGTTTGCTAGTAGACTTATATGTGAACGTGTGGTAAAAAGTTGGACTGAATTTGATGAGGAATCGATGCCTTTTAATTGCTGTGTTTGCAAGGTAAATCTACCGATTTTGAGATTTGTGGGATATTGGCGTCATTCAAGGACTTCGCGGCGTCGCTTTAGCTCAATATCTTCGGTAAGGTACCCTCACTCTTGGAACTTGGTTTTAGCAAGGAGTTTGGTGTTCGAATTGGGGATTTAAGTGAAGATGTGGGCTGTTTTTGGAAGGGACAGAACAGAACCGTCCCTGCCCTATTCCGTTCTATTCTGGCAGCAAGTTTATGGGCTGTTGGCATCGGTTTTGAGCTGGAATTTCCTCTTAGCGACATGTTAAATTATCAGTAGTTATGTCCCTAAGGTTCTCGTTAAATAGTTTGGTGTTTCGACGAAGAAAATGTGACGAATGGGATGGATCTTGATGCTAAGTGCTGCTGTCCGGTTGTGAGCCATAGGAGCCGTACCCTTTGTGGGCCTTGGGAAGTCAATTACTTTGATTCTAGAGCGAGGTAAGGGGTTCCTAAACTTTAGTTAGGAAGATTGGACTCCATTGGTCAAGTTAGTCGTGAAATGGTGTTGAATTTGGAGCGTTGTCTCATGATATTACATTGTATGTTCTTTGTTGATATCAGAGATTTGTATGTGTGCTTCGTGAATGAAATGCCACTATGATTTGTCTAAATTGATGAACTCACATGTTATAGATCATTAGTTCGATGCATGAACTATATTCGATCATGAAGTCTGTCGTGGGTTTAGTGTTGGCATGCCTGAGAATTGTGATACTCTGATGCGTTTACGCGGGGTTTGTGACGACCAAGGTCCTGATGCGTAGAACGACGCGGGACAGATATTGAGTTGTGTTGGCACTGGTCTGAGTTGAGACTGAAAACCTGAGGCATTTACGCGGATTTGTCAGTGAGATCGGCCTGAGACGCAAGTACGCGGACCGGGCCTGATGCGTCGTGTACGCGGGCAAGGAAGAAATGTGAAATTGGCAAGGGCTGTGGAGTAGTTTGACTTGAATTGCATGATTGACTCTTATAATGATATGCAATGGCCTGATTATGTACTTGAGGTTTGATTGTTCTTATGTCCTAAATGAGACTATTTGATACTTTATATGGTTGTTGTTACTATGCTGTTGTGAATGACTACTTTTCTGAGTGTATGGTCGGCCTAACTTTGGGTTAGGGCCTCTTTTACTGAGATTTCGATCTCACCCCGTCGTGGGTCTACTTTATTTTCCAGATCCTAGACCGTAAGAATGCCGCCTACCAGGCATGGAGACCCACAGTGGATGACTGCTTTTTGGGAGGAGTACCCCAATGGACAGGGAACTATTTTTGTGAGGAAGACCACGGTGGTCTGGGTAGATGATGCAGATAGGAAAGAAGTTCCTCATAGGTTTGAGGCTTGGTTTCGATGTGTCGATGGGGTGACCACTGGGCCACTTAAGCCCACTAATGTACCTCGTGGAGTAGTCCCCAACTTTTGCCACCCCACTCGAGATTCTTTTGAAGTGGATGGTTCTGTTGCGGGTTCGGTTAATGCACCGGTGAGGACCCCGACTCATGAGGACACCGTTGAGGTGATTGAGATTGAGGCCTCCGAGGGAGACTTGGTGGAGCGACCTGAAGATGTCACCATGGAGGATATCGAGGAGTATTCTATTGAGGTTCAGTCTGAGACTTGGTCCGAGTACGAGCCCACAGAGGATACCGAGGCGTCCTACGATTCCAGCGCTTCGACTTAGGGGCTGCAGTTAGGCTGGATGGTACTTTTTGAGTGGTCCCAGTGTTGTCTTTTGGGGGATGTAATTATGTGGTCGTTGTTTTGGCCATCTACCCGAACTTCTCGCTGGTCTAGGTGACCGCGCTCTTGTACGAACGTTTGGTTTGGAAGTAAAGTGGTCATATTTAGCTCTTGTTGCGTTATTTAAGTTTCCCCTATTATTTATGTTTGGAGGAGTTGTAATTCCGTTTCCGCATGCTAGCTCTCGATTTTCATTTCTTTGTAATTGTGTCCTCGGACTTCGGGAGCCGAACTCTGTAGAGGTCGCCGCGTACTCGCGTCAAAGGAAGGCGCGGGGCGTGACATCCCGCTTTTCTTGGTATCAGAGCGAGGCTAGCTCAATCCATGTGGATGAGCGATTGGAGTAATAAGGAGGAATGAGTTCTAGGGTGATAGAATAGCGAGACAATAGAAAGGGTTTGCTAGGGTATGTTAAGGCATACATGGTGTTTGAGTGGCGCATGTGTTTAGCATCTTGAAGTAGTGTTACAATGACTGGATGCGATTGAACTATGCGTTGAGCAAGTGCAATGGATGTGAATGTTTGCTCGTAGAACCTTGAATGCTTTGCTTGAATTGATAGTGTGACGTTGTATTCTGAACTGTTGTGCTCTTGAGACTTCTGGTCGGTAGTTGCCTTGATATAGGTACTGCTTGTTGTGTAGTATAGAACCACCAGACTAAATTGGTAGAGTTGGGTTTTAATTTCGTTGTGGAACTATAGTAGTTCAGGAAGTCTGAGATGAGTGACCGACCCGTTAGGCGTAGAAGATCTAGTTCGAGGCCGCCTGCGGCAGAGGACCCTGGGATGGGAGACGTGTTACGAGCCTTGGAACGGATCGGCAATTTGATTGACAGACAGGCTCAAGATCGAGATGCTGCCATAACCCAAGCTGTGGGCACGGCCTTGACTGCAGTAAATGCTACGATTGGAACTAATGCTGAAGATGGAGGTAGTGGTAGCAACAGCCAAGGCGCTGGGATGAGTAATGCATAAGCTAATGCCAATATTAACCAGGGTGTGGGACACGCCAGGTCCTACTGTTGTGCCGAGGGACATAGGCCAGTTAGTGGAGCAATTTGTGAAGTTAAGGCCACTACAGTTTACAGGATTGGTGATCCAGAGTTGGCACCCTTGTGGATAAAGAAGCTCGAAAAGATCTTCGGGGTGCTGAGATGTAATGATGAGGAGAAAGTGCTCCTGGCGGTTTACCAGTTGGAAGGTACTGCAAATGATTAGTGGAAAGCTACGAAGGATGGAGTGTTTCCTGAGGGCACAGCGCTAAACTGGAATGTTTTCACAACGGCCTTCAATGATAAGTACTTCTCAGAGACTGCCCGAGAGAGCAAACTGGTAGAGTTTCAGAATTTGAGACAAGGTAACATGACGGTGGACCAGTATGAAGCTGAATTTGCTAGACTGTCGAGGTACGCGCCACGTTATGTTGAGGACCCACTGGAGAAGGCGCGGAAGTTTCGAGACAGGTTGCGATCGGAACTTCGCAGTCAGATTGTGACGGTAAATCTGCGAACTTATAAGGAGATATATGAACGAGGACAGATGATCGAACGAGACATGAGGGAAAGAAAAGCTGCTTCTGGATCGCGATTTCCTTTGTTTCGGGATAATCGCCAGTTGGGAAAGAGGCCTATGATGAATACTAGACGTTTCGTTCCACCCCCAAGGAAGGCCATCAGTAAGCCACTACATCAGTTCAGCCCAAACTGTCGTCTCTGTGGGAAGATGCATGGAAATGGGCCTTGCCCGGCTAGGACTGGAGCGTGCTTCAAGTGTGGCCAGATGGGTCATCAGATGAGGTTTTGTCCCAACCAGACCCAAATGGCTACGCCTCAAGGACAGCGACCACAAGTGGGACCACCAAATGCGGCGCCTCAGGATGTTCAGAACCGACCCCCAGCTCAATGAAGGGTTTATGCCGTGGCATGCCAAGACGCTGATGAGATGCCTGGTGTGGTCACAGGTACGGTTTATTTGTGCAACCAAGCTGCTTATGCGTTATTTGACCCTGGTGCTACGCATTCCTTCGTATCTACTCAATTTGCTGATTTGCTAAATATGAAGTTGAAACCGTTGAATGTGCTGCTGCATGTTGCTACTCCATTGAAGGATAATGTGTTGGTCTCGTTAGGCTGTGAAAATTGTAAGATATCTGTTGGTAGTAACGAGGGAGTTATAGATTTGGCTGTATTACCTATGTACGACTTTGATGTGATCATAGGAATGGATTGGTTAAGTAAGCTAGGGGCGGTAGTGGATTATGGCAATAAAGTGGTCCGTTTTCATCCAGATGGTTGTCCTAGCTTTGAGTTTAGAGGAAACCGGGGAGGAATTTCTATTCCAATGATTTCGTCGCTTGAGGCGACAAGGTTAATGGATGATGGATGCCATGCTTACTTGGCTGCGGTGGTAGATCCCACTGTTGAGGAACCGAGGTTAGAGGACATAGCGGTAGTACGGGATTTCCTAGATGTCTTTTCCCAAGAATTGCCAAGATTGCCACCCGAGCGGGAAATCGAGTTCGTTATCGAGTTAGCCTCCGGAACGGGACCAATCTCAAAGGCCCCTTATAGGATGGCGTTGACGGAGTTGAATGAATTAAAGG
Organism: Rhodomyrtus psidioides; assembly: GCA_021437785.1. NCBI lineage: Eukaryota > Viridiplantae > Streptophyta > Magnoliopsida > Myrtales > Myrtaceae > Rhodomyrtus > Rhodomyrtus psidioides. Next base: position 9,265,874 of record JAILYB010000003.1, on the reverse strand, counting down.
TGCAGATGCAGGAGTTACTAGACAAATAATTCATTAGGCCAAGTGCATCGCCATGGGGAGTACCAGTATTCTTTGTAAGGAAAAAGGATGGATCCCTGCGATTGTGTATCGACTATCGGCAATTGAATCAGGTAACCGTTAAGAACAAGTACCCATTGCCAAGGATTGACGATTTGTTTGACCAGTTACAAGGGGCTTCAGTTTTCTCTAAGAGAGATCTGAGGACAGGATATCACCAGTTGAGGATTAAGAAAGAGGATATTCCAAAGACGGCTTTCAGAACGAGATACGGACATTATGAGTTTACCATGATGCCTTTTGGATTGACTAATGTTCCGGCTGCATTCATGGACTTGATGCATCGAGTATTTAAGGACTATCTGGACCGTTTCTTCATAGTGTTTATTGATGATATCCCGATTTATTCAAGGAGTAACGGGGAACGTGAAAAGCATTTGAGGATGGTTTTACAAACCTTACGTGAACACTCGCTGTACGCCAAGTTTAGCAAGTGCGAGTTCTGGTTGAATAAAGTGGCGTTTCTTGGTCATATAATTTCTGGTAAGGGAATATCAGTAGATCCTTCGAAGATTGAGGCAGTGCTTAATTGGCCTAGGCCTACGACAGTTACGGAAGTCCGAAGTTTTCTGGGATTGGCTGGATATTATAGACGCTTCGTGGAAAGGTTTTCATCTATGGCTATGCCGCTAACGCAGTTGACTAAGAAAACTACAAAGTTTGAATGGACGAACAAGTTTGAGAAGAGTTTTCGAGAACTTAAACATCGGCTGACGACTGCGCATGTTCTTACGATTCCGTCTGCAGCCGGAGGTTTTGAGATTTACAGCGACGCTTCGCTTAAAGGATTGGGATGTGTACTCATGCAGCATGGGAGAGTGGTAGCTTATGCTTCGCGACAATTAAGGCCCCACGAGATGAATTATCCAACGCACGACTTGGAATTAGCCGCGATCGTGTTTGCCTTGAAGATTTGGAGGCACTATCTTTCTGGCGAAAAGTTTCAGATCTTTACGGACCATCAGAGTTTAAAGTACTTATTCTCTCAGAAGGAGTTGAATATGAGATAGCGACGGTGGATGGAGTTATTGAAGGATTACGATTGTGACATCATGTATCACCCTGGAAAAGCGAATAGAGTTGCGGATGCGCTCAGTCGGAAATCAAGTATCGCTTCTCTTTTGGTCAAAGGATGGTCATTATTGAAAAATTTGAGGGATTCAGAGTTTAGATTGGAAGTCTGCCAGCTATCCAGTTTGGTGGCCATGCTAAGAATTGAGCCTGAGATCCAAGAAAGGATAAAAGCCTTACAACCTTCAGACCCAGAGATTCAGAAAATCCTCGCAGTAGACGTGGCGCAGAGGAAACCAGAATTCCAAGTGTCAGAGGATGGAATCTTGAAATTCTGAGGACGCCTTTGTGTACCCAATGATAAGGGACTTAGAGAAAGGATTTTGTCAGAGGCACATATGAGTAACTATAGTATTCATCCTGGCAGCACGAAAATGTATCAGAATTTACGGCAGCACTATTGGTGGAATGGAATGAAGGTGGATGTGGCAAGGTTTGTAGCAAGGTGCTTGACGTGTCAACAGGTGAAAGCGCAGCACTGTAAGCCGGGTGGATTACTACAGCCGTTAGAGATCCCCGAATGGAAATGGGAACACGTGACAATGGACTTTGTTATGGGATTGCCAAGGAGTCAGATGGGTCATGATTCTATTTGGGTTGTTGTGGATAGACTGACTAAGTCGGCACATTTTATCCCTGTGAGAAAAGACTTCGCTTTGGACAGGTACGCTGAATTGTATGTGCGTCACATCGTACGGTTACACGGTGTACCGGTAACCATCACATCAGACAAAAACCCTAAGTTCACGGTGAATTTCTGGAAGAGCCTGTAAGATGCTTTGGGAACTAGAGTACAGTTTAGCACCGCTTACCATCCACAGACGGACGGGCAATCGGAAAGGACAATTCAGACCCTTGAAGATATGTTGAGAGCGTGTGTTATAGACTTCAAAGGCGGATGGGAGGATCAGTTGCATTTGGTAGAATTTTCCTACAATAACAGTTACCAGCAGAGCATATAAATGGCACCTTTTGAGGCACTCTATGGAAGAGATTGCAGGACACCCATTTGCTGGGATGAAGTGGGAGAAAGGAGTATTACGGGCCCGGAGTTAGTGGAAAAGTCAGTAGAGACGGTGAAGATAATATGAGATAGACTGAGGATGGCTCAGAGTCATCAGAAGAGCTACGCGGATAAGCGACGCAAGCTTCTGGAATTTCAAGTAGGCGATCATGTTTTTCTTAAGGTATCACCGATGCGAGGTTTGTCACGTTTTGGGAAGAAATGAAAGCTAAGCCCGAGATATGTACGCCCGTTTGAGATTTTGGAGCGGGTTGGAACCCTAGCCTACCGACTTGCTTTGCCGCCTAGTTTGTCCCAAGTTCACAATGCTATTCATGTGTCGATGCTAAGGAAGTATGAGCCGGATCCAACGCATGTTTTGGACTACGAAACTATCGAGGTGGACGACCGAGTGTCCTATCTGGAACGACCGGTCAGGATTGAAGAAAGAAAGGAACATCTTTTAAGGAACAAGACAATATCCTTGGTTAAGGTAGTGTGGAAACACCATGGAACAGAAGGCGCTACCTGGGAAAACGAGCAAGCGATGAGGCGTCAATACCCCCATTTGTTTGAATAGTTGGGTTTGTTGTAAATTTCGAGGACGAAATTTTTGTAAGGGGAAAGAGTTGTGACATTCTGATTTCCTGTAATTTTGAGACTAATCAATGAGAATATATCTAGCGAGGTATTGCAATCGTATTTCGCTCGGATCTGATCAATCTCGAGTTAACTGACCAAAAAGGGAAAGGCTAACGCAAGATAAGTACATGGACCTAGGAACTTGAATAGGAAATGGCGCTTTGGCCATAAGGATTGTCGAGGGAACATGTAGAGCCACAAAAGCCCGATCTAAGAACGATTAAGGAATCCCTTGCTAGCGTTATGCGATTAGAGCGTGGGTGATGCCGCTTAACCAATTCGTAATTTGCAAAATTTTCCTAAATCGAACGATGACGATCGAGACCGCCAGAACTAGTAATAGACCCTTGCAATTACATGAAAACCAAAGTCGCCATGGACTGACGAGCCCTGAGTGTGATTTAAGTCACAGAGTCGATACGCATAACGTCTGTAAAAGCTGCCCGTCGGTTCGAGATAGGCTGGAATCGCATCCAATAGAAAAATAAATCGGAGATGAGTCTCGAAAATTTGAAAATGGAGAATCAAGGATTCCAACGTTTCATTTGGATCGGACGCCGCCTCGTCGAAGAAAATTTGAATTGGAAAATCGATGTTTTGGACGCCGGAGGAAAAATGACCATTTTACCCTCAAGCTTTAACCTTCATTCTATCTTTGGATAAGGGCATTATAGTCCTTCGTATGTCCTCCTTGCTGCCAAAAATAAGGAGAATTCACGGCCCTTGGATGGAGTTGGTTGGCAATGAGGACACTTGTCAAAGGATTAAGCTTGTTGCATTTATTACTTGCTTTCCCCACCTACCATTCAAGTTGTTGACCAAGTGGATTTAACAAAACTCTCTCTCTCTCTCTCTCTCTCTCTCTCTCTCCCTTTGCCTTCTGCCGAGCCCCTCCATCATGACACCATCTTCTTCTTCTTTGTTCTTTATTTTTTTTCCCCAACCGAGAACCACCTAACTCGACTGGTTCTGTCCGTTCACTTCGCCGGCCTCCAGCGTTGCCGCCGTCAACTTCCAGTCAGGGAGCCGAGCACCACCATCTAGCTTAGTGTCCTGCCGAACTCCTCTAAGTGGAAGCACGGCGATTGGTCCACTGAGCAGCCCCGACCAAGCCTTTGCACGCCGGTCGACGAAAACTGCTTCAGCCTGAGGTAGGTTCGGTTTTGCCTCCATAGGACCCCCAAATGTTGGAGTTTTTCGTTCAAAAATTTCAGTTTGCTAGTAGACTTATATGTGAACGTGTGGTAAAAAGTTAGACTGAATTTGATGAGGAATCGATGCCTTTTAATTACTGTGTTTGCAAGGCAAATCTGTCGGTTTTGACACTTGTGGGAGATTGGCGTCATTCAAGGACTTCGCGGCGTTGCTTTAGCTCAAGATCTTCGGTAAGGTACCCTCACTCTTGGAACTTGGTTTTAGCAAGGAGTTTGGTGTTCGAATTGGGGATTTAAGTGAAGATGTGGGCTGTTTTTTGAAGGGACAGAACAGAACCGGCCTTGCCCTGTTCGGTTCTGTTCTGGCAGCGAGTTTATAGGCTGTTTGCATCGGTTTTGAGCTGGAATTTCCTCTTAGCGACGTGTTAAATTGTCCGTAGTTATGTCCCTAAGGTTCTCGTTAAATAGTTTGGTGTTTCGACGAAGAAAATGTGACGAATGGGATGGATCTTGATGCTAGGTGCTGCTGTCCGGCTGTGAGCCATAGGAGCCGAACCCTTTGTGGGCCTTGGGAAGTCAATTGCTTTGATTCTAGAGCGAGGTAAGGGGTTCCTAAACTTTAGTTAGGAAGATTGGACTCCATTGGTCAAGTTAGTCGTGAAATGGTGTTGAATTTGGAGCGTCGTCTCATGATATTACACTGTATGTTTTTGTTGATATCAGAGATTTGTATGTGTGCTTCGTGATTGAAATGCCACTATGATTTGTCTAAATTGATGAACTCACATGTTATAGATCATTAGTTCGATGCATGAACTATATTCGGTCATGATGTCTGTCGTGGGTTTAGTGTTAGCATGCCTGAGAATTGTGATACCCTAATGCGTTTATGCGAGGTTTGTGACGGCAGAGGTCCTGATGCGTAGAACGACGCGGGACAGATATTGAGTTGTGTTGGCACTGGTCTGAGTTGAGACTGAAAACCTGAGGCATTTACGCGGATTTGTCAGTGAGATCGGCCTGAGGCGCAAGTACACGGAACGGGCCGGATGCGTCGTGTACGCGGGCAAGGAAGAAATGTGAAATTGGCAAGGGCTGTGGAGTAGTTTGACTTGAATTGCATGATTGACTCTTATAATGATATACGATGGCCTGATTATGTACTTGAGGTTTGATTGTTCTTATGTCCTAAATGAGACTATTTGATACTTTATATGGTTGTTGTTACTATGCTGTTGTGAATGACTACTTTTCTGAGTGTATGGTCGGCCTAACTTTGGGTTAGGGCCTCTTTTACTGAGATTTCGATCTCACCCCTTCGTGGGTCCACTTTCTTTTCCAGATCCTAGACCGTAAGAATGCCGCCTACCAGGCATGGAGACCCACAATGGATGACTGCTTTTTGGGAGGAGTACCCCGATGGATGGGGAACTGTTTTTGTAAGGAAGACCACGGTGGTCTGGGTAGATGATGCAGATAGGAAAGAAGTTCCTCATCGGTTTGAGGCTTGGTTTCGACGTGTCGATGGGGTGACCACTGGGCCACTTAAGCCCACTAATGTACCTCGTGGAGTAGTCTCCAACTTTTGCCACCCCACTCGGGATTCTTTTGAAGTGGATGGTTCTGTTGCGGGTTCGGTTAATGCACCGATGAGGACCCCGACTCATGAGGACACCATTGAGGTGATTGAGATTGAGGCCTCCGAGGGAGACTTGGTGGAGCGACCTGAAGATGTCGCCATGGAGAATATCGAGGAGGATTCTATTGAGGTTCAGTCTGAGACTTGGTCCGAGTACGAGCCCACGGAGGATACCGAGGCGTCCTACGATTCCAGCGCTTCGACTTAGGGGCCGCAGTTAGGCTGGATGGTACTTTTTGAGTGGTCCCAGTGTTGTCTTTTGGGGGATGTAATTATGTGGTCGTTGTTTTGGCCGTCTACACGAACTTCTCGCTGGTCTAGGTGACTGCGCTTTTGTACGAACTTTTGGTTTGGAAGTAAAGTGGTCATATTTAGCTCTTGTTTCGTTATTTAAGTTTCCCCTATTATTTATGTTTGGAGGAGTTGTAATTCCGTTTCCGCATGCTAGCTCTCACGTTTCATTTCTTTGTAATTGTGTCCTGGGACTTCGAGAGCCGAACTTTGTAGGGGTCGCCGCGTACTCGAGTCAAAGGAAGGCGCGGGGCGTGACAGTCATAGACACATTAAATGAATATTTAGATCGGACGATTTATGACATGACTCAAACCCGGCCCAATCTATCTGTTTGACAAGTTTACCCTATAACTAAGCCATGTCAATCGCTTCTCATGCACCCTTCTAGATGTGCAATTTAGGCCCGCGATCATCACGGCACAGAACGCAGAGAGATTTTCATTACCAATCGCTCTCATCCCTTCATGGTTTAAATTAAACTACGACTACTCAAGATAGAAATTGTTTGCTTTCCAAATTTTGAATCTAATAGTAGAATTCAGATTTTGAAATACTAGAGAGAGAAAGAGATTTCTCAGATCCATCCCAGTGGGGAGCCTTCCTTGCCACGTTTCAATCAAAGCGGGGCAAAGACTGCGTTGACGTGGTCATTCGAGACAATCTCAAACTTGAACTCAATTAAACCGCATGATTTTGCACCCAAGGCTACATAAAGCCCTTGATACTAAACGCATAACAAATTATGTGATCATAACATTAGAATAGATTCTAGAAACAAATTAATGTACTGATGACGACAATTTCTTTAAGTACTCGTATTCAAATTTTTAAAAAATAAAAATTCCAAAACAGGAAAAAAAAAAGATGAAAATAGAAATCTGGTCAGTGGCCATGATTTTACGGATCGGGATCGCCTGACCATTTGTAAATTCCAGCCGTTCGTTCGCATAGGACGGTGGCATTTAATTCTGCCCAAAACGAAAAAAAGGCCTGTGTTTTGGTTGAGTGGGAAACTAAAAAAAAATCAGATAAAATTTTCGGATCCACCATTTCCATTCCTCCATCTGCTCTCTCAAATTTCGTCCCCCTCCTCTCGCTCCGGTGACGGTCCCCTTCGACGACAGCCTTCGTGGAACTGCGTTGACGATACCAAATCCAGAGGCGCGGGCAAAGGCATGAACACGGGCCCTGCATTCAAGTCGAGGACGCCTCAGTCGCGGAATCACCGTCGAAGACACCAAATCCAAAGGCTCGAGCAGGGGCGTGAACGTGGGCCCTGCATTCAAGTCGAAGACGCCTCAGCAATGGAATCGCCGTCGACGACACCAAATCCAGAGGCGTGGGTAGGGGCGTGAACGCGGGCCTTGCATTCCAGTCGAGGACGCCTCAACCGCGGAATCTCCGTCGACGACACCAAATCCGGAGGTGCGGGCAGGGGCATGAACGTGGGCCCTGCATTCAAGTCGAGGAACGTCGTAACAGAGGAGGTGGCTCAGCAGTTTCGAAAAGTTCGGGCTATAAGATATTGAGTTACCTTGGATTTGGCTATTCTGGCTAATTAGATTCTCACGTGGCGATAGGAGAAATTGCAAGTTAGTAATTTCTTCTGCTACATCTGTTACATCGACAAATCATGGTTGATATGTTTGTTGAGTGCTGATATTTTTCCCACTCACGACCTCCATTTTTATCTCCTTCTGGACCATGCCCAAGAATTCATGATTTGAAGTTGAAAGAGAGTTGCGGATTTGAGTAGAACAAATTCTTCCGTTTTGCTTCCCAGAGATTTACTTATGACATTGCTGCAAATACTACGAGAAAAGAGGAATTGGTAGTGATGGCTTTGTTTATGGATTCCCATCCAATAGGCTGATGCATAATTGTTGAGTGTTATGAAAGTTTCTAAATGTAGACTCATTTACTTAAGCTATTGCTTGGCAACGGAAGCATTGCCTAAAACTTCCTTTATGATAGAGGCACAAGCCATGCTAAGTTTGGATTTTTCCCCCTGTTGAAATTCTTGCTTTGGGAAAAGTAAGGTGTGATTTTATTTTCTCAGTATCACTTACATTTTTGAAAAGCCATTACTTACACCTGGACTTGGAGTGCCGAATTCAGTCAAACTTAGCCCGGTTCTTTTGGCTATCTATGAAGTTGCACTTTTTACCTCTCAAACCAATTTTAGGATAGGATAATAAGTTCAGTGGCTGGGGCTTAAATTTTAATCAAGGACATATCGAGGATATAAGTCTGAAAGCATTTGCTCTACTAGGAAAGCGAATAATACCACTAGAGCTTTGTATCCCCATGTTTTTGTTGTTACTGTAAGAGAACAAGAAAGCATGTGCCTAGAGAGCAACAAGGTATTTGTTTGCCCATGATAGAGTCTGAGAATGCGTACAGGTTTTGTAATGCATGGACTAAATAGACACCTTCTATGAAGTTTTATTCCATGAGGAGATGCATTTTATTCTCGTCTTTGCCGTAAATGCAATTCAATTGCATCCTGAACTTCTGCATATGCTCTTGTAATCTGATCGTTTTTGTGATTGTGTGTATATCATGCTAATTTTCCTGACTTGTTTTCTTCTCCATCTTGCTCCTGATTTGCATATATTGCTAAAACTTGTGATTTATTGTCACGCTTTATTGTAATCATCTTTAGTTTGAGCCTCAGCTTTGAGAAGTCTCTTAGACACGAAACTTTTGTCACCAAGTTCGAAGCAAAACTTTGCCAGTTCTGTGAGAAATTGGTAAGTCGTCTGTTGTTTGCAATTGACTATTGAGCATTCTCAAATCTGTGGTACCTACATGTAATTGTTCTTATGCAGGTTTCTGATTTAGATAGAAGAGTTAGACGTAGGTGGGAGCGCCTTGCTCAGGAGGTTGAACCTGCCCCCTGCTTAGCAATTAACTGTTCTTTTTACTTCTCTGCCATTGTTCCACTGAGATGGAGGGAGCGTTAACTGCCATGCTTAGCTCTAGCAGTGAAAATATCCCTCAAATGGAGGCTTCCTCCTAAATGGATGATGATGGCACAAGGTCAATAATGTCTTGATGAAAGTATGTAGTTTTTCTTCTGTTTTATTGTTTTTATTCAAGTTTATCGTCTAAATCCACCTAGCCCATTACTGTTGGTGTGATTTTATCAGGACTAATGACTGGACTCCACAAATGGGCATGGAATTTAATGATGTAGATTAGGCATGGGAGTTTTGAAAGATGTATGCATTGAAAATTGGTTTTGGTGTACGTAGGAAAAGTAATAACAAAGGGAAGGATGGTGCCATAACTACTGTGCGCTTTTATTGTGCAAAATAGGGACGTGGAGGTATAGATAAACGGGTTGAATTAGTACAAAGCCTAGCCTGAAACGAGGATGGACTGCCATGCCAGAATGTATCTAAAATTGGTTCGAGGGAGTGGTAAATATTCTGTGTATGATTTTGAGCGAAATTATTCACATCCACTCCACTTGCAAAGTATACTCACTTGATACGGCCACATAAGGAAATAAGCGATGTTAAAGCTCAGCAAATTATTTTTGCTGACAATGCAGGCCTCACACCGAGACATCAGCATGACTTGTCTAGCGTACAATCTGGGAGAAGAGAAAATGTTGGTTATACGAGGTTGATATGAAAAATTATCTTCGCACAAAACGAGAGAGAGAGAGAGAGAGAGAGAGACATGGAGTTTGGAGACGCAGAATGTTTATTGAAGTACTTTGAAAAACGACATATCTTAGACACATCTTTCTTCTATGTTGTTCAGCTTAATGATAATGAGCAAATAACGAACATATTTTGTGCAGATTCTAGGATGGTTATACATTATGCCCTTTTTGGTGATGTTGTGACCTTTGACACCACATTTTCCACCAACAAAGAGTATAGGCCACTTGGTGTATTTATTGGATTGAATCACCATAGAGAGCTTGTGATTTTAGGGGCTACACTTTTATATGATGAAACCACCGATTCCTTTAGATGGCTTTTCGAAACATTCTTGAGGGCACACAAAAATAGGCGCCCTACAATAATTTTTACTGATGCAGCAATGTCGAAGGCATTAGAGGAGGTGATTCCCGAGACAAGACACGGATTGTGTACATGGCATATAATGCAAAATGTCATAAAAAAATTTGATCATTTTTTTCCTTTCCTTTTGTTACGTCCCTTTGCGTTCTTTTATATACAAAAAAAAAAACGCGTTTCTAATTGTTCTTACTTTTTGTAAAGAACCACCAGCTTTTTTTTCATTATATAACTAAGTTATATAAAAACGCCAAATGATATATTAAATGTAGGACATTCCCGAACTTTTTTTCTCCCTTCTTTTTTGCCCTTCCCATCCAACAACTTCTCCTGCTACCGGACCAGAACCTGCGTTTTTCTTTGCAAAAAACAATAATGGGAGCCAAAAAAATAAATAGAAAACGAAAGATGAAAACAAAGAATGAAAATTTATGAACATAATGGGAGCCAACAATAATGGGACCAGAACATGGGTTTTGCTTTGTATTTGAAGTAAATAGGTGAACATCCATTAGCATGATAAGAGCGAATAAAAAACAAGAAAATTTCAACAAGAATGAAAATTGTACAGAAGCTAGTACATCACTCTTCGCATAAAACCATCATCTTTGTACCGAACACATAAATCAAGAATCCGAAACATCCGAAACCATCATCTAATCGATGTTCACATTACTGAAGCCATTGATCATATCTTGATAGTCGTTAGTTGCGTCCCTTGCATTTTGTAGCTCCCGTACATTCAATTGAAGCGACTCTTAGGTATATTCCAATTCTTGTATAGTTAATTGATGCGAACATTGGCTTTGTTTCAGTTCCCTTCGGGTTTGTTCCAGCTCCACTTCCAGATCTCGGCTACATCCACTGGGACAAGCATTGTTCTGATTAGACATAACAGGAAACCATATAATTGTTACATCCTAAACCATTGAAAAATTAAAGTATCTAATCACAATAGTGAGCAACTAATAGACATACTTCACATGTTCACTATTGGGACGAAATTGGGGAGGCAAATGAATTGTCGTTGACAACTCCTTCATATTGAAAAATTTCAAGTATGCCTGTTTTGCAGCTTCGCAATTTTTATATCCTTTGTAACCAACTTTACTAAAACCACTTACTTGGTCTTCAGTTTAAGGCCAATTATCGTATATGCCAATATTACGACCATTGAAAACAACAAAGTATTCCTTCGGCATGTCAACAAACCTAAAATAGCATCACAAACTGGAAATCAGTAATAGGAAGACAATAATATTGGCGAATTGCATTTTCCCCTAAACTCCTTATACTAGGTATGGCAAAATGCCACTAATTCCTAAAGAACAAGACGAGAACGAGAAAACAACAGGCGGCACATGAACAGCAGGATCCTAAGCAGCATAATATGATGACTCCAAATACCACAAAACCTGTGCAGGTTAATCTCAACATTTCCTATAGGATATTGCACAATCAACATACACTTAACATATATATTGACACTCCAACTACACAGTTAATCTCAACAATTCCTATCTTGTCCAAAGAAGGAAAAATAAAAGGAAAATGAAAGCATTTCACTGTTTCTTTCTAACCTTCATAATCAGGTCATGGAACTTGCCTTCATTTGTATAATTATTGAACATCTTGTTACTTAATACACACCAGAACCCTTTTTTTTCTCAGGTAGGTAAGTTTAGCTTCATTTCATCAAGAACTTCTCGACATGACTAGCCTCAATACAAGCAAAACAAGCTTAATGTAAATGCACTCACATCAACTACACCAACCCACACACTTTACCAAAAAAAAAAAACTACACCAAACCACACAATGAAAGCTGCCCAGAAAGCAGAACAGACTGGAGAAAATGTAGAAAGGACAGTTAGTAAGGCCACTTAAGTAGCTAAGCATACAGTTGCAGTCATTTTTTAACTACCAACACATGATCTAATATTATTTTCTAGCTGACGAAATCATGATTCAGAAATTTAAATTTAGTTTGTGAGGCCATTCCTCTAAAGCCTACTACTTTCCCACGTAATTCCAAAAAATCTGTCTTTAATCTATGTCGATCAAATATAAACACAAGAACATCAAAGAGTGGACCCAAGAGCCACATGTATCCCTACTGACAACTAAGTTCGTCGGCAACAACATCATTTAACAAGATCTCACATAGCAGCAAAAAACAGTACATGAGTGAAAACTGAACAGCGGACACAAATTTGGCCACATTGCAGTCGAGGGACTCGAACCAATGCAACCTCTTCCCTTTTCTTCTATTACGATCTAGGGGCACAAGCACTGAGATCCCGTCGTTGCCTAGTTGGAGCAAGCAAAAAACTCTACAAATCTCTGGCCGATTAACTTCAAACGTTTGGCTTGCGCATGTAATCTTAATCTAGAATAATATGCACATAGTGAATAGGATTCGAACGAGTGACCTTCACGTGCAAGTCTATCGGATCAAAAAATTAGTCGATATAGATGAGAGAAATTTGCACATATACGGGATTAGTCGATATCGATAAGGCATCTTCCAAAACCCATAAATACTATTTTGACACCCAAAAATCGAAATTGGAATATTCATAAACGGAACCCAAAACTCATATGGGGGAGGAGCTTTGGTTGCGGCTGAAATTGAATGGGAGATTAGGAATTCGAGTCATTGATGGACTATGTACGACTTACCTCGGCAAAGCAAGTAGCGAAGGCACTGCAGAAGAAGGTCTCGATGAAAGAAATGTCGGAGCTGGGCTTGAGATTCGCCGACGACCGAGAAACGGGAGCTGAAGGGTACGGCTATCAAACGGAATGGCGGATGGAGGGAGACGATTAGGGCTTTCGAATGTGAACTGGGAAAGAGATCGATGGAGAGGGAATAATAGATGGGAAAGGAAAGGGGGAAAGGCGACAGATCCTTTAATCGCGTTTTTCTATTTTTTTTCTATTTGAAATTCAAATCCTTTTAATAGCATTTTGGAAAAAATTAAATCCCAGTCGTCCAATGCAAACTGATGGCTGGGATTTACAAATGGTTAGGCCTGACCATCTTGAGGATGGTCAGGCGATCCTGATCCTGATTTTGCACCCTAGGTGCACTTGTGTCATTGCATGGCGACCCGCCCAAGAGCAAACCCACTTGGCTTTGGCTTTGGCTTTGGCTTTGGCTAGAAAAACCCAACCTTCAATCCAAACCATCCCAACCCAGAAAATAGCGCGAGCCCTGATCGTGACTAAGCAACCTCACTTCCAATTCCATCACTCTGCCATCTTCCCCGACGTCGTCGGAGAACTCGGTCGTGGCCCCGGTCTCCAGAGTCCCCTCCCCTCTTGGAGCCACGCTGAGCATTTCGAGGAACGACCCCGCCACGAACTTGTTACCGTAGAAAAGCATGACCTAGGCGTGGTCCCAGCTTAACGGATGCCACCGCATATGGTTCGTCACCAGTAGAGGGACGCTCTAGTTCCCGCTAATGATCAAAGGCGATGGCATGGACGAAAGAGAGAGGGAAAAGGAGGCCAAGTGTACCGTCTGCAAATAACCTTCCAAGGACCCAAGGTCGAAAAAGATAGAGAGCACGATGAAAACTGTGGTTGCAAGCACCAAGAGTGTCATGTAACCACGAGCACGGTGGCCTCCTGTTCCTCTTTTGCTTCTCAGTTGGATTCGAGATCGTAACGTTGCTACGGCTGAGCTTCCATGGTTTTTTTGTTTCTCGCTTTCTTTAGTGATAGTTGTTACTGCAAGAAGCGAGTCTATATTGGATCTCATAGGCGCAGCACTTTGATACCGAAAGGTTTGAAGAAGGAAATTTGGAAATGAAGTTTATTACTTGCATTCTACTACATCCATGAAGGATTACAAAGTATTTATAGACTCTAGAGATAACTACGACAATTAAAGCTAATAAATAAACATAACTTCCTAGATAACAACTTCTAGGACTCTTCCTATTCCTTAGATAATAATTGCAAGACTTAATAATTTCCAAGACTATAATTCACGATGAGCTTGGATTACGAAGAGTCTTAACTTTTGAGATTCCCAATAGCCACCCTTAAACCGAGCTTATCTTGACCATGCCGACCATTCTCTTGAATTTAAGGAAAGAGTCTATCTTCAATGGCTTCGTAAACATGTCAGCCACTTGGTCTTCCAACTTGCAATACCGTAGCACAATCTCCTCGGACTTCACTAGATCTCGAATGAAGTGATACTTTATATTGATGTGCTTACTTCTTCCATGAAATACTGAATTATTTGCAAGGGTTATAGCTGACTTATTATCACAATTAATTAGCGTCGAAAGCTCCTGCTTATGAAGAAGTTCATCGAGCATCGAACGTAGCCTAACTACTTGAGTAGCACACTATGCCGCTACTATGTATTCTACTTCTGCACTGGACAAAGCAACTACCCATTGCTTCTTCGAGAACCAGGAAAAAATTTCATTTCCTAAAGAAAAAGCATAACCGAAAGTGCTTTTCCTTTCTCCAATATCGTCTCCCCAATCACTTTCTGTATATCCCACAAGCTGAAAAAAATTAGAAAAAGTATAGAATAAACCATCACCCATAGTACCTTTAATGTACCGAAGAATCCTTTTTGCCGCCTGCAAGTGTGATTGTTTAGGAGTCTCCATAAATCTGCTTATCATCCCAACACTATAAACAATATCTGGCCCAGTAGAAAATATTGTAGACTCCCAACTAACCTCTTGAAATATGCGGGATTGAGTTCAGAACCACTTCCGTCTTTTGTCAACTTCAATCTTTCCTCCATGGGAGTGCTAATTGGTTTGCAAGTAGCCATTTTGAAACACTCAAGAATATCATTGGCATACTTCTGTTGACAAACAAAAATACCATCATCCGATTGTGTAACTTCAAGGCCAAGAAAATAATACATGAGACCCATGTCCGCCATCTAGAACTCACGGGTCATGGCCTCTTTGAAGTCACAAATAATCTCTTGACAATCTTCAATAAATATGAGATCATCGACATATAAGCAAACAATAAGCATCTCACCATTCAAGCCAACCTTGACATATAAAGTATGCTAATATGGACAGCGAATAAAACCATGATTCATGAAATAAGAATCAATTATGGTATACCAGGCTCGTGGTGCTTGTTTGATGCTGTAAAGAGCTTTCTTCAATTTGTATATTAAGCTCTTTTGTCCTTTCTTGACATACCCCTCCGGTTGATCCATATACACCTCATCCTCAAGTACGCCATTGAGAAATGCGGACTTGACATCCATTTGGTGTATTTTCCAGCGCCTTTGAACAGCCAAAGTAAAAATCATGCGAATAATGTCCATTCTTGCAACTGGAAAAAATACCTCAAAATAGTCTATCCTGAGTTTCTATTTGTAACCCTTGACTACAAGGCAAGCCTTCAACCGATCAACATCACCATTAGGCTTATACTTGGTCTTATAGACACATTTCACATTGATGGACTTTTTGCCTTTTGGAAGAGACGTAAGTTCCCACATATCATTCTTCTCGATCACATATATCTCATCATCCATGGCATGAACCCAACCATCATCTTGGGAAGCCTCTCCAAAGTTTGTCGGATTACAATCTGCAAAGAAAGCATAATTGATAATTTCTTCATCAGAGGGATCATTATCACTCGACAAAGCACAATCCCTCAAAGGAGCAGGTAAAACTCGTTCTCGTCATGGACGTGAGGACGTTTCGACAAGATTATCGAGAAGATTTTCTACAGGATCCGACGGAGTCTCTACTGTCGAATTAGGTTGCATTGAACCCGTTGCTCGTTCAGATTGACTATCTGAATCGGTTTGAGCCGACTCCTCATCATCGAGGACAAAGTGAAACTGCTTCTTCTCTTCCGTGTTCCACGTCCATTCAGCTTCCTCATCGAAGGTGACATCTCGACTAATAACCACATTTTTCGTTACAGGATTATACAACCGATAACCCTTTGTCTTAGTGTTGTAATCGAGAAACATGCACTTCTCGCTCTTCTCATCAAGCTTCTTGCGAAGCTCATTTGGCACATGGGCATAAGCAATACACCCAAACACGCGAAGATACTAAACTGAAGGAATTCAACCACTCCACACCTCCGCCGGAGTCTTGAACTCAAGACCTTTAGTAAGACACAGATTCAACAAGTAAATAGCATAAACAACTGCCTCCGCCCAAAAATGTTTAGGCAAATGTCTGGAATGGAGAATGGTACGTACCATATCGACAATAGTGCGGTTTTTTCTCTTCGCTACTCCGTTCTGTTGAGAAGTATACCGTGCTATCAATTTATGCTTGATGCCGTACTGCTTGAAGAAACTATCTCTAACCAAATATTATGTGCCACAATCAGTTCGGAGAATCCGAATTTGATGCCCACTTTATTTTTCTACATAAGCTTTGAACTCCTTGAAAGCATCGATGGCATCTGACTTTTACTTCAAGAAATAAACCCATGTTTTTCGACTAATATCATCGATGAAGGTAACAAAATACTTGTACCCCCTATTCGACGACTCACCGAGTGGTCCGCAAAGGTCGAAATGCACTAACTCCAACGGCCTTGAAGCTCTTCATGATTTTCCCGAAGGGAAGCTTTCTCTGCACTTCTTCCCAATAACACATGGTTTACAAATCTTCTTCGGAGAAGAAATTTCGGGTAGTCCACGTACCATTTTCTTCTAAGACAACAGATTCAAGCTATCGAAATTCACATGCCCGAACCGCTTGTGCCAAAGCCATGTCGAATCTTGCACCGAGGCACTAAAAAACAAAGTACCATAATTAATATACAAAGGAAAATTTTGATTTCAAGACATTTTTACCTTCGCAATCAACCCTCCTTTGCCATCATGAACCGTGCAAAGTTCATCCTTAATGGTTATGAGATAGCCTCGCTCGAACAACTATCCCATACTTATGAGATTTTCTCTAAGACCATGAACATAATGGACGACGAAAATGCTTTGAACCGATCCATCATTCGCCTTGATTTTAATTGTCCCCTTTCCCATGATAGGAACTTTAGTATTATTCCCGAACCTCACCTCCGAACGAAAGGTGTCATCGAATTTTGAAAACAATTCCTTCTAGCCACACATGTGATTGCTACACCTGGTGTCTAAATACCAAACATTCTTTTGGTTCTCCACTGCAGAATTACATGTGAATAAAAGAGCATTATCTTGTTCACTGTCCCTATCGACATGTCTATTGACAGATCTTGCTACCTTGGCAAGAAACTTTTCATCAGTCTTCCTGCTTCGACATTCAGATTTGTAATGCCCATACTTTTTACAATTAAAATACTGAATAAGGGACTTATCTTTTCGTTATCCGGGATGCTTCTCTTGCCGCTTTGGATCTTTCTTTGATTAGAATGATTCTTCTTTTCATCGGGCAACATCAACTGGCTTTGTAGAGCTTCCTCCACCGTCTTGGATTTCTCCTTGAGTCGCTGCTCGTGTATTTGTAGAGACCCCACCAACTCATCGATGGACAAGATAGAGAGATCTCGTGACCCTTCAATGGAAGTCACAATATATTCGAACTTCAAAGTTAGCGTCCGAAGAATCTTCTCAACGATCTGTTGATCATCAATAGTCTCACCATTGGCTTTCATTTGATTGACAAGAGCCAATATCCGTGAGAAATAGTCGGAAATAGACTTCGACTTTTCCATCTAAAGAAGCTCGAACTGTCGACGAAGAGTCTAAAGCCGAACCTTCTAGACCTTCTCAACGCCTTTGTATATGTTGATGAGAGTGCCCCAAGCTTCTTTTGCCCTCTTCAAATTCTCCACTTTTTAAAAAATTGACGAATTATCGCTTGAAAGATGTAAAAGAGAGCCTTACGATCTTTCTTTCGATTCTCTTTAGCGTCTTCTGCTCCTCCGTTGTTAAATCTACCGTCGTTTCTGGCTCCACGAATCGTTCTCCCACAATCGTGGTCAGCTCCTGAAACCCGAATAGCACCTTCATATGGATCTTTCAATGCTCAAAATTCTTCCCATCGAACCTTGGGAGTTGAGGTTGGACCATCCCAGCACCACTCACAGAAGCCATCTGACTCGAGAATAGATTTCATAAAACTTAACCAAACTAGCTAAACTGGTCAAACCAACTCTGATACCAAATGTTGGATCTCAGAGGCGCAGCACTCTGATACCGAAAGGTTTGAAGAAGGAAATTTGGAAATGAAGTTTATTACTTGCATTCTACTACATCCATGAAGGATTACAAAGTATTTATAGACCCTAAAGATAACTACGACAATTAAAGCTAATAAATAAACATAACTTCCTAGATAACAACTTCTAGTACTCTCCCTATTCTCTAGATAATAATTGTAAGACTTAACAACTTTCAAGACTTCAATTCACGATGAGCTTGGATTACAAAAAGTCTTGATTTTTGAGATTCCCAACAGTCTAAGTGATAACATGTTACTGCAGCTTCTAAATTAGTGGATATTGATCTCCTGCAAATAGTGGAGAGTACTCGATATTTTCGATTATTTTAGGATTTTGTAATCATTTGGGTTTATTAACGTTTGGTTCTTTTGACTACGCTGGCTTGATCATTCAAGACCATCTCGAATTTGAACCCAATGGTCCCAGGTGGTTTTAACATATGCTAAAGCCACACGCAGAAGACAAGGACAACAAAAGCCTTAATACTGAATGCGTACCAAAATATGTAATCACAAAATTAGCTAAATTCTTTCATACATAGACAAATTATTGTTTCGAGATATATGATATAATTACTCGTATTCATGTTCAAAACAGGAAAAATAATAATAATAATAATAATAATAATAATAATAATAATAATAATAATATGGCTAGTGGCCATGGAAACCTATGGAATCGGGCAATGTTAGGGGTGACATGATTGATCTAGGTCGTCCAAATAAAAAATGGACGGTCCGGATCAATCTACTTCATTTTTTTTTAATTTGACATTTCTCGCCAAAAACTTTCCTCCCTTAAAAAAAGTGATGTGGATTGATTCGGGTTGGACCGTCCATTTTGATTTGGACAGCCCGGATCAATCAATGTCATCCGCACCTTTATGGTAGAGGATCCGCCTCCGAAAAGCTGTTGGCACTTGTGTGGCGAGCCACTCAAGAGCGAATCCACCTGACTTTGGTTTTGGCTCGAGAACCCCACCTTCAGACCACAACAGTGAAAACTTTCCAACCCGATCGTCACGGTGATAAAGCAATCTCACCTCCAACTCCATCACACCGCTGTTTGCCCTATCCCTTGAGCTTCCCATTCCCCGACATCGTGGGATAATGTGGCCATGCCCGCCTCCAGTGTCGAGGTCCCCTTTCGGAGCCACCCTGAACCTCTCCACGAAGTCGTTACCGTGGAACAGCATGACATGGGCATGGTCCCAGCCTAACCGCCACCGCCGCCGCCGCCTCCGCCTATGGTTTACCCCCGTGAGAGCAGTATTCCAATTCCCACTAACCACGAATAGGGATGACAGCAACCGCGATGACGCCAAGGAAATGGAGAGAGAAAAAGAGAGCCACCTGCACCTTCGGCGAGTGAGCTTCGGTGATGCCGGTGCCGGAAAGAAAAATCCAAATGAGGACTGCCGTGGCAAGCGACGAGAGTAGTACGCAACCAGTAACACAGCATACTGCTAATTCGATGGCTCGCATCCATTTGAGATCGCAAGGTTGCTCCTTCGGTGATATCCAATTACTACTTCTAATTCGATGGCTTCACAAGGAAGTAAACATGCAAGTATAGCTTTTGGGTTACTGTGAGAATAACGATCTGTTATATTGTAAGCCACAAAATCTTAAAAGAGTGGATTCAATAATAAATTTTAATTATTATTATTTATATATTATGGTGCAAAATAAGTTGTTAACATAACAGTCACCAAAACATTGTTATATAGTCAATCCATTGATCGTATATGAAAATGAAACTCTTATTTGGTGGGATTTCCTCAGAAATATCCATAAAATCATATAAATAAAAGAAGCCGTTGTTTTTTTTTTTTTGTCGGAAGTAATTTTTGAAGGAGTCACATGCAATTTTTTAGATAATGGATATTGATTTTTAAACAATAAGTGAATTTCTAGTATATCCTCAAAATTTGCGATATAATCAATCAGCGAATATTTGTGGAAAAAGTTTAATTATGACCTCGAATTTTAGTTGGTATATATCAATATATACAATTTGGACATAACATGCTTAAATTTCATTTTCTAATCGTCTAAGGATGGAGTTTTGTATTAAAGGCAACTTGACTGAGGGAACTAATGTCAGCTATGAAGGGAAGATGAACAATTCAATTGAAAATGGTAGTCACAAAAGAGTCGCGACCCCAAGGAACATGGAATTTGCATCACCTTGCATAGGTATGGAGTTTAACTCTCTTGACGAGGCTTTATAACAATTATGCTAAAGAAGCAGGAGTTTCCATTAGATTTTTAAACTCGTATAGAAGGAGAGGCATTGACAAAAAAAAAAATGGCTAATAATTTGCTGCAGTAATGAAGGGTACCATATGAAAATTAGTTAAGTCAAGGCTGGGAAAATATGTGTTAGAATACATGTAGTCGAGTCTCAAAATGGAAAAACAACGATTGTTATGCTCAATTCGTATAAAGATATAGACATTGTTAGCATATGTTGTCAATCTCACGATAGATAAAAAAAAAAAAAAGGTATAAAGATATCCATCAATGGTACGCAAAAAGGGAAACTCTACTTGGTGTGATTTTCTCAGAAATATCCATAGATGTATACGAAAAAGAAGCTGTGGGATGAGAGATCTATTTTCCTGTTCTATTTAAAGAAGCAAATTTAAGCGATGACATGCAAAAAATAAGCGACGATTGAAAGATTCAATTGCAACTTTTAAAATGGCGGATACTCAACTCCTGCAAAGAGTGGATCTTGCTTCTTAAACTGTAAAATAATTCTAGGATCTTCACGAGGGAGAGAGAATCATCACGTCTTTTCTCAATTGACTTGTCATTAGGAGTGTGCATGATACGAGCCGGCTCGGTCCCGGTATGGAACCGAGGACCCGACTAGCAGTCCCAATCGCCAAATTTTCGAGACTTGTCCTAATGGGACCGTTAACACCAGTTGCATATATAAATCTAATCCGTTGATCTAACTTACGACTTCTAATCTCAACCATCCAATCTAATAAAACATACACATGACCATCATACAACCATCACATGAGATCGAAGCGACCGAGCGAGGATGTAGATGAGGAGAGGAAGCGACGAGTTGACGACATCAATAGCCTTGGTAGATCTCGCCAGTGGATGCAAGATGCGAGAAGAGCGATGATACCAACAAGCGAGAGGTGAGACCGCGAGAGGAGCGAGCAGAGAGACGAAAGCGAGAGGAGCGAGCGCTGTGCAGAGCTACATTGCGAAAGCAAAACGCAAGTGTCATGCGAGAAGAGAAGAGTGAGTATTGAGTAGAAGATGGAAAAAAAATAGGTTAATTAGTTCTTCAAAATTTCTAATTTCTTTGCTCTAATTGTAGGTCGTAGAATATTATTCTCATGATACTTAAACCTAACTTATAATTATGTAGACACTCTAGGGAGTATGGTCCGGGCGGTCTGGTCCAATCCTATCCACCATGGAACTGGGGATCGGACTATCCCCTTCAAGGATCAAACCAATCCGGTCGGTCCGATCCAATCTCGATCTCAGTTCGGGCCGGTCCGATCCAGTTTGCCCACCCTTAATTACAGTTTATTAGAAAAGGGTATTATACGCAAACAATATGCATTGAAAAGGAAATAATCTATAACAATAAGGAAATTATCTATTTTAGAAAATTAGGAAAAATCAAATAATATCCCTAACATTTAAGAATATCTATAAGAATATTCTCTAATAGAGAAATCTCCAATATCCATAAATATACTTCAACAAACGATAAGTGAATCTCTGGTATAATGAGGATTTTGGATTATTATTCTCGTGGAAAAAGGTTCCTTATGTCACGCCCGACTCTTGAGCGTGCGACATCCCTACCAAATTACCTCAGCTCATAAAGGTCAACGTCCCAAGCACGCTATCGGCCTAACTCAATACGCATGCAGAAACGTGAACTCTCCCAAACATCAAATCAAGAGGATAGTAAAGCAGGAAAGCAATACAGTCAAGTTAGCAAAAGATAATTCATTTTACTAAATAAAAGTATAGGAGTTTTAACCCTACAGAGTTACAGCAGACATATACAACCCCACACTTCGGGGTGACTTTCCAGGAACTCAAAAGAAAATCGATCGGGTAAGTTTAAACTCTTATCTACTCCAAATCAGGGAGGTTACGCCACCCTCGTCCTCCACGTCAACTCAGCTCCAAAAGACAACCTGAAATCTATTCGTTAGGCTCCATCACTTCGGACCTAAAAATGTTAGCTAACGACGGGATGAGAAATAAATCTCAGTGAATCAACGCTTAAGCTCGGCTAGGACATTGATTCGCCCAGAATATTCTACCAACAATCAAAACATAGTAACACGTAAATTCCAACCTCAAGCAAGCTTACCCGCTAAGAAGTCACACACAATGCGAGCAAGCATGACACGACAGTAAAACAACGGATCAATAGCAAGGTACCACATCATCTTACGTACACAGACACCACGATCTATTTATTAATAACTCAACCATTAGGTCTCGTACACTAGTTGTCCTCTACGGGACACCCCCAAGTGACATCTCGACCACGAGACACCCCTAAGTGACGCTTTGACCCGGGACACCCCCGAATGACATTTGCCTACGGCTATGTTGCATCGACATAATACGCGACACGCAACACGACACGACATGACACGATATGTCGATACGTGAATTCTAAAAAAATAGTAAATTCTGATACATTAGGACACGTTGTATATTATATATATATATATATATAAACACCCACACACATATATGACAAATAATATTTTTTATGATTTCAATAATAATATCTTGATAAAGAACACAAATAATCCACAAACTTGGAGGAAAAAAAAACAAGCACTACATAATCTATATTTCACTATTAAAATTAACATTTAACAATAAGTGAAAGACAAAAAAACAAGCCCCATTTCAACATAAATAAGCCCCTCAATTTTTTTCATTTTTCTAGATTGCCCTCGGGACACGCGAGTCCCAGCGTTTCCCAAACGTTGATTACGTGTCGGAATCTTGGACACGCATTGACCGCGTGTCCCAGCGTGTCAAACACTGACACGTATCCGATACGCAAAAAAAATCCCAAGAGCACGTGTCCATGTAACATAGGCCTACGGGACACCCCCCGAATGATGTTTCGCCTATGAGACACCCCCAAATGACATTTTGTCCTCGAGACACCCCCAGGTACCTTTCCCTCATGTGACCACTCAAGCTCATTTGATAATCAGCCCTTCCACTTCTTTGTTTTGAGTCGAATGCTTCAACACGCATACTTAAAGGCTTGACCCAAGGCCGTTTTCATGATAAACATGCAATTTGATCCCCACACGTGGTTGTATGAATGCACAGTACCATTGACCGACAAATCAAGCAAAATGAGACGATTAAACCCCAAAGGAATAACCAAAAATCCAACGGACATTCAAGGCAATCAATCAAGCCATCTAAAGAGGCGATCAATCATGACATTCGACCAGTCACTCAATAGCGATCCATGGCATTCAATCAAAAAGGCATAATAACAACTAATTAGATAAACCGATTAATCCAAAGAGAATAATTAATCACAATTTCATTCGATATTTAATCGTACACTCAGCTCTGGCCTATCGCTAGCTCACAATTAATCAACGGCAATCAATTATTCAATTCAAACTAATAACCAATTAGTCACATGCGACTTAGGCTTATCCAACTTACTTAATCAATCGCGGCCGTTTATCCCAAAATCAATTTCTATGTAAACCGACCACGATTGTGCTACTTAAACATCCTAACGACAAAAATAACTTATCCTAGGAGCAATCAGCGTTCTAACCAAGGATTGTGGGTTAACTCACTAATTAATCAAGCTCGGGCAACTAAGACAAGCGGCGGTGACGATCCTCGAGACGCGACGACTCCTCGGTGGTCCCTCAAGTAACTCATGGCCAAACTCAACCCCTGGGGCACAACACGGCTTGGCCACGACTCACGGTGGTCCTGGGGCTTCCGGTGGCTGGCTGAGGCGTGCGGACCAGGGGAGCTCCGGCGAACAGAGCAAAACAGGGTGACCAGAACAGGAGATGAGGCAAGGCGGTGGGTTTTCGGGGTTGTTCGCAACAAATCAAAGGGTCCCGGGACTGTGGCGCGAGGTGGGGTGGCTTGGGGGAGTTCAGGGTGGCTGAGGGTGGCGGCGGCGACAGCGGAGGACGGCCGGAACAAGGTCGAACAGAACCGCGGCGCAGAGTAGGGGAATACGGGTCGGAACAGGGGAGAGGGAGATCTGGTGCTGTTCAGGCTGAAACCGCGGCGTACGGCTTCCCAAGGCTCCGATGGACGACGGAAAGGTAGAGGGTGGTCGCTGAGGGTGGTGTTGAGCGGCGGAGAGGGGATGAGGACGGCGGAGGACGACTCTGGAACCGAAACAGAGCAGGGGACTGAAAACAGGGCTCGCCGGCCTCCGAGGCTGTTCGAGGGATACGCGGCGGTCGTCAACGGTCGTGCCGTGGCCTGGTAGTCGGAGAGAGGGTGGCGAGGTGGCTGGTGGTGGTCGGGAGCGGTCGGAGGTAGCTGGTGCAGCTCGAGTGGTCCTCAGACGCGAAACAGGGCAAGGGGCGTCGGGGTCTGATTCGCGGCCGTCCGGCGACCTACGGCGGCAACTGCGTGACGGCGGGGGAGACTAGAGGTCGGAGGGAGGTCAGCTTAGAGGCTGGTGGTGGTCGGAAGTGGCTGAGTGGCGCGGAACCAAGGGAAACCGCAGCTGAAGCCGAAACAGGGTAGGGGGTCGAGAGAGCTTTCGGCGGTCTGCGGGCCCACGGCGACGGTGAGGTGGCGGCGTCGGGGTGGCAGCAAGGTGGCGAGGTGGTGGTGGTGTCGCCCGGGGCTAGAGGTCGCACAAATAGCCGGATGGAGGAGGAAGGAGGATGGACGGAGCTCGGTTAGGGGCGTTCTTACAAGAAGGACAGGCAGAAGGGACGGAGAGAGAGAGTGAGGAGATTTGACTTGATTGTGATCGGATGGGTGAGATTTTGACTTGTGGGTCCCATCATTTGGGTCATGAATATTTGTCCATTTTGGTAATCCACTGATGCAGGACTGAACGAATATTTAGCTCAACTGAGGAAGGGTATTTTTGGTCTTTTCATAAGCTAGCTCGGTCAGGATTAGGTTTGGACGCGAGGATTTCCATCCTAAAATACGTGGATTAAAAATTTGAAACTTAATCTAAATTGACCGACGTCTTAGGAAATCGCCCAAACATCAAATTCAATTTTAATCATTTCATTGAATTCATACACTTTACAAATGTCAAATTTTCAAGGCATCACACATTACGACGTCGAATTTTAGTTTGTATCTATCGATGTAAACATAATTTAGACACACGATGTTTTTTTTTTTTCCTATTTCCTAATTTCATTCGGATGCATGGAGTTGGTATGAAAGGCAACTTGAGGAAAATAATGTTAGTAATGAAGAAAAGAAGAATAGTTGGATTGAGGAATAACAACTTTGGCCATTAGATCGAGGGGAAGATCTGATGGCCAAAAAAATTTCGATCCCCTATCTTTATTGTAGGGCATTCGGATCCTAGATTGAGATGGTTGTGAGGAAAGAGTGAGAGCCCCAGAGAACATAGAACTTGTGCCACCTTGCATATATATGGAGTTTAACTCTTAATATGAGGCTTATGCTTTTTTTTTTTTATAATAATCATGCTAAAGAAGCGGGATTCTCCATTAGAGTTTTATACTCGTGTAAAAGGAAATATATTGAGGAAAAAGAAGAATAGTGATTCCGAAAGAAAAAGAAGAAGATTCGAGTTGTATTATAAATTATAATGCAAGGATTAGAACAAATAAATCATTTCAAGCGTTGGTTATTGGAGTAGGAGGGTGTGAGAAATTAAATTTTGAAAATGTTAAAAATCATGTTACGAATACGAAGTATAAAAAGGTTGAACGACTGGAAGATTGACAATCACTTTTTAATTATTTTTCAATCATATAGTTAAAAAATTGGGTTACTATCACGAAAAAATTCAAATTGAGTGAAAAATTTGTCATAGATGTTTTAATTTAGAATTTTTTATAGTAAAAAAGAAAATAGTTCGTGGTAAGTTTTTTTAGGTGTATGAGATTATCAAAAAGGTAATTCGAGGTAAATTTGTCCTATCAATTGAGAATTTTCACGTGGTGTTAACTCTTTTATCCAATGCTCGATTTGGATGGTCAAGAAAGATGGCAATAATGTTTCTTGCGTGGTTACACAATCAAGGAGACTTATGCAAATACTTTTTTTTTTTTATCAGACTTATGCAAATACTTTAAGCGAAAAAGAAAAGATCCTTCTTCTTCTTCTTCATAAACCCAAAAACCCTCGCTTCTCCACGACCTTCCAGCTCGCGCGCCTCACCGGCTCGGCTCACTCGTTTTGTCGTCAGCTGCTTTCCGTTCTGGTTTTAGCTCCCCGGATGGTCGGACGGAACCCGATCATGGCCTCCGTGGCTCTCCTCCGCGCCGTGCGACGCCGCGACGTCGCCTCTGCTTCCTTCTCCGCCCCTTGCAAATCGGTGCGTCTCTCGAGTTTCGTTCCTGTTGGCGTTTCTGTTTCTCGTGCTCTGTTTTCTCTTATTTCTGACCCGGTTTTCGGGCCGACTGAGCTTCCCGTTTGCTGGGTGGGACTCGATCCCGTCGAATCCTGTGTGTTGGGAGTTTTTCTGTGGTAAGAGTGGAAATATTTTGGTGTTTCTCTGTCTCGATGTTGTGCATTTGGTGGTTCTCGAGGTAATTCGCATGTTCCTTGAATTGGGATTTGAGAACCGTGACAGGAAAGAAGGGATGGATTTAAGGAGACCGCTTGAAGGATAGTTTGAAGTGGTGCGAGAGGGCATGCGAAAGCTGCTTCCTTTTGGTTGATATGCAAAGACTCACCTCCATAGTTCATGGTCGGTCGAAACTGAATAGATTTTTTCTGACATCTAGGTGGTGGTAGCTTAGGAAGTTTCGATGAGTTAAGGATAAATTTAAGCGTATAGAATCGGTTAATTACACTCTGTTCCTTTCTTCCCTGTGGTTCATTAATCTCATTGAACATTTCTGCTTTCATTGCTTTGTGGTGAATGATCTCGATATGCTAAATGTGATTTGTAACTTTCGGGAGAACTGGAAGGTGGATATGATTATTGCAGAATTGGTTCTAGCGCCATTGCGCTTTGTGGACCTTACGTTAATCTTCTCTTAACTTTTGCTAAACAAATTTCGGTTTTGATGTCTGATTTTTTGCAGCTGACTGGCAATGGGAAGTCGTCGTGGCCAGGTTCTTATCTAGGTCAGAATTGGGCCCGTCTATGCAGGCCATTTAGGTAGGTAGATTTTTTTATGTAATTTGTTGTGTCTAAACTGCTAGTTATCACTCAGAATGCATAACAGTGTATGTGTTTTCCTTGACACAGTTCCAAACCTGCTGGGAATGATGTGGTAGGAGGTATGACTTGTGTTCCCAATATACAAGAAATAGCTGCAGAAGTATCTAAAAATAACCCGAGCAAGGGTGTGAACCCCGATGAAGCCATTGCTCTGGGAGCTGCAATTCAAGGCAGGGACGTCAAAGAATTGATCCCTCTTAATGTGACTCTTTCATCACTTGGTGTCGAAACTCTTGGTGGTATTTTTACACCTTTGATCAACAGGAATACAGATATTCCCACCAAGAAAAGTCTGGTGAGTATTCTGTGGTGGAATTGCCTTCTTTAGGCAAACCTCATATAACATTCTCTTTTTCCTTTCCTAGAGCAGGGATTTTTCCTTTAACCCCCAGAAAATGCGACAATCGCATTTCGAGCCTCTTCTTTATGCTCGCACTCATGTTATGGTGATAACACGTGCAAGTCGGTACATATGGGTATGGGGAACTTCACATTGATATGGAAGTTGCTCCAACCAATATATATATATATATATATATATATATATATATGGAAGATGCTATGATGATGTTCATTATATGTAGTTAACCTATCTCTCAACCGAAGGAAGCTCCTCCCCTCTCTCTTGGGTGAGGGTCAGGAACAGTAGAAGAGGCTTTTGCTGCTCACGCCTCCGCTGCTATTTCATAAAGGGCTACTCGCTCTTGGAATAAGGCATTAGGGTTAGGCGGGAAAGGAAGGGCCTTTTTTGGGTAAACAGTTGCATTGAATAATACATTGACCTTATTGATGTGGCTTAACGTTTGAAGGTGAGGTAAAGGTTTTCCAATATAACAATTGGTTACCATAGACAGTCAGACAGTTTTCTATATTTCTGCATGTTTAGCTGCAAAATAAGTGATGCAGTTTGGATTCTTCGTTTTGGAATTTCTGTCTCATGTCTCCAACAGACATGTACTCACAGTAGAGACATGTATTTGATTTCGAAGTTTTGTTTTTGTTCATACAGGTGTTCTCGACAGCAGCTTACAATCAGACCGAGGTGGGTATCAAGGTTCTTGAGGGAGAATGTGAGATGGCATCTGACAACAAGACTCTTGCGGAATTCGTGCTCATGGGAATCCCACCAGCTCCTCCAGGCATGCTTGAGATTGAAGTTACATTTGACATAGATGCTTATGGAATTGTCACT
This sequence comes from Rhodomyrtus psidioides, assembly GCA_021437785.1. Lineage (NCBI taxonomy): Eukaryota > Viridiplantae > Streptophyta > Magnoliopsida > Myrtales > Myrtaceae > Rhodomyrtus > Rhodomyrtus psidioides. The sequence continues at coordinate 9,237,148 of JAILYB010000003.1, read as the reverse complement.
GTCTCCGCAAAGGATAAAGCTAGTGGTAAGGAGCAACAGATCACTATCCCTTCCTCTGGAGGGCTCTCAGTAGATGAAATCGAGAAGAATGTCAAAAAGGCGGAAATGCATCCCCGGAAGGATAAAGAAAGAAAGGCTTACACGACTGTCTACAGCATGGAGGAGAGCTTGGGCGACTATTGGGATGCTTTAATTAATATCAGAAATAAAGCTGACAAGACTATCTACAGCGTAGAGAAGTGCTTGGGCGACTATAGGGATAAGATACCCACCGAAGTTGCACGGGAAATAGAGGATTCAATTGCAGACTTAAGGAAAACAATGGGTAGAGATCTAGACTTTGTCAACGAGATTAAAGCGAAGGTCGATGCTGCCGATAGGGCGTGGTCAAAGATTGGACAGCATGTTTGGCGGTTCGGGTGGTGGGAGTTTTGGCTCTGGCGGGTCTCAAGGTGGTTAGCGGGCAAGCCAGAGTATGACGAGGTGAAAAAGTAACACATCAGGTGCACCATCTCCGGTATTGTTCTTGAGATTATTAGCATCTCCAAGAGTAGCCGTACTGGCTTTTGGTTTTAGTACAACTGTCTTCTACTTCACATGTTAGTGCCGATGATGCCACATATAGGATAGGCTGGATAGCTGGCATCCACGTCAGCGATTTTCAAGCTAAAATTGTTGAGAAATATTTTGCAAATTTTCAAAAGGTTTAAGGTTCAATTGTCCAAATTAAAGTTTTAGAACTGACTTTAGATATGTTCAAGATTTTTTTTGGTAATTATTCTGAAGGATTCAAATGGATCTAAAGTCGGAATCTTAGCACGAACTAAAAACTTTAGGACTTAAATATATTTCCCACGTAAGTTTTCCACGTAAGTTTTAAATGTTGCCCTGTTAGCTAGGTTGCACCGACACGATACGTCAACAAGTCATTTCTCAAAAATACAAAATCCGACACGTCGGGGACACGTTATATTAAATATATTTTTTAAATATAAAAAATAAATAAAGCCGAAATAGGTATTATATGCACTAATTCGAATTGTAGATGGTGAGCCTTCATTTATGTCAACAATATGGATCGGACCATATTCGATCCGATCCAAACCCGACTCGACCCACCCATTTGACACCTCTACTGGCCATTCCTTAATCAATGTGTAATTTGCGAGAATTTCCTAAATCAGATTTCGACAATCAGGATCGCAGGAGCTAGCGATAAACTCTCACAATTACATGACAACCAAAGTCGCCATAATTTAAGAAACCCTAAGGTCGATACGCGTAACGCCTGCAAGAGTCGCTCATCGGTTTGAGATAAATTGGAATTACAATCGACGAGGGCTCGACATGAAATTGGACCTCGAGATTTGGGTATTGGACATTTAGGAATTTCAACATTGGAATTGAAATGGACGTCGCCTCATTAAGAGCAATTTAGATTGAAAAAATGAAATTTCAGATGACACGTGCAAAATGACCATTTTGCCCCTCGACCATTTTCCATTGCCTTAAGATTGATAGAAGGACAAAATAGTAATTTGGACACCTCCTAGTGGCCGCTGAAAATTGATGAGGATGGGTCAATGGAAGTCAATGCAATCTTGGTTAATTATTGGAGTGTTGACAAGTGTCAACCAAGGAGAGGTTAAGCATTAATTACCATCTTATCACTTGGCCATCCAATTATTTGTGTGGAAGCGCTCTATCTCTCTCTCCTCTCTCATTTTGACCGGCCATCCCTCTCTCTTCCTTTTCCTCACACGAAGCTCTCTCTCTCGCTCGCCAGCTCACGTCCAGTTCCGACCACACTTATTGTTTCGGCCATAACTTCTTCGTCCGATGTTGGATTGAGGTAAAACTACCACCATCTGAAAGCTTATTGTCTTACCTTTCTAAGACATATTATAAGCTCAATTTGACCTAGCCATTTGCCCTGTATGTCCATTTGAATGGGCAAAGGTCAGATTGAGGCAGAATCTGACCGGTTTTGAGGGATGAGCTGTTTCGTGGGCTTCAAGATTTCAAATGGCTCCAAATTTTCGGTAAGATCTTCTACACTCATAGTACTTGAGTTGGCTGAACAGAGGTTGAGAGTTAATTGCAGATTTAGAGTGTTTTTATGGTTGATTGGTAGTGGTTTCTACCGAACAGATTCTGACCGCCAACACACCCAAGGAAACCGAGCTGTTCAACGGGCTTTATGGTGTTGTTTCATAACGAAATCTTCGGTGAGCTTCTTAAACATGTAGATTGATGTTTTGGCAAGTCGATTTTGTGAGGAATTTGGGTTAAGAGGTGATTAAAGTGCTGTTGAGGTGAAAAACGTGAGACGCCGACCAATTTGTCTTAAGTGCGCACTGATTTTAAAATGGTTCGTTCTAGGTCGTCCGATATCCAAATTGAGCTTTGTTTTCGCTCACACGTCCGTAAGACCTTGAAGGACAAGTTTCTGAAAGTAGATTTCTCAAAAAGTCGGTAGATCAATACCAATTTATTCGGGATTGAATCTGGTCGTGGAAGTTCAAGAGTGGACAGCTTAGTGCCGCGTTGTTGCGTTGATCGTTTTATGGAATTGCTTGAACTAGGCTCGAGGTAAGTTATGCCTAAACCTTTATTAGGATGTTAGGTTACTGAAGGACGGAGTTTTGAGTCGAATTGAATGGTTTATGGGTTGATTTTGTGAGAGAATGCCATGAGAATCGAATCTGATCAGTTTTGAAAGTGATGTCCTTTGGCTTGTTCTTGATCGGAAAACACCCAATTTGCTAAATTGTGTTAACTCAAAGCTGTGGTTAGATGATATGTGAGTATTGATAGGAAAATGGGCGTTGCTAGTCGTGTTTGCTTGGTTTTATGGGCTTAGTTGTTTGAACGTACAATTTTTATAACTCAATGAACCTTTGAGTTTGAAAAGCCCAATATTTTATCGAAAAGAACGTCAAAGCTGAGTTTTATGATATGGCCATGAATTGCCTGATATGCCACAAATGATCTTTTGGCCGTGTATGTTTAAAGTTTGATATGAATGCCATGTTTGGCGATGAATCTCCTGAGTTATTTTTGAATGAGAAATTGAGACCTTATTTGCTTTGTGCCGTGCTCATTGAGTTGTCTGAGGCTTTGCTAGAAATACATGAGCTTTCTTGAATGAAAGATTTGAGGAATGAAATTGTTTTAAAAGAAAACTTGAGGCCAATCAATTTCGACTGAGAGGGAGTTACTCTCAACTTGATATGGAGGGAGTTACTCCTTTTGACTCTGAGGGAGTTGCTCTCAACTTGATATGGAGGGAGTTACTCCATTTGACTGAGAAAGAGTTACTTTCAATTTCGATTGAGAGGGAGTTACTCTCAAATAGAGCTATGGGAGGGAGTTACTCCCATTTGACCTGACGAGGTTGTGCGGCTAGAGAGTCCCATACTGACACGATTAATCTCTATTGAAAATGGGCGTTGGGAGTCGTATGGTGACCGAATGATCTCTAGGTCCGGACGCGAAAGTCTCATATGTCTTGGCGGGTCATATGGAGACCAAATCATCTCGCAACCCCAAAGTGGGTGGCACAGGATGTGCGGATATGAAAGGAACCGTTTTATGAAAAAAAAAATTAAAGAATGGTTTTGAGAAACCGAATTTGCCTCATGATTTGAAAATGGCCCAGAAAGGGGCGTATGAGAAAAGAATGTGTTTTTTGAAAATTCAAGAAGTGGTACTTTTGAGGAAAGAATGGAAAGTTGCCTCATGTTTTTGAGATGGCATCAGTGCTTGCGTGTGATTAAAAACCATGCATTTGTACGAAGCTTAGATTTATCACGATTTTCTTGACTGAGTTGAGCTGTTTTGAAAGTACTGAAATGCCATGTTTTGGAAAGTACCCCGTTTTTTCATGCCAAGATTTTTGTTACCAAAATATCATGTTTTTCAAAAGTATCTGAAGGTACTGGCAGCCTAGTTTAGGATTATGTTTAATTTACTAAGATTATATATCTTACCCCATCGTGGGACCAGCATTTTCAGGTCTCAGATGTAGGAAACATGAGCTCACCATGGATTGGCATTTGAAGAAGTCATTGGAGAAAATTAAGATTAATTTGATTGAGACCTTAGGGACTGTATACTGTTTGGAGTTAGAATTGTACCTGACTTTGATATTTATGAGAAGTGTACCACTTTCTTTTGTCATGAGTTATCTTGTTTATTTTGTCTGGAGTTTGTATTTTCTCACTTCCACATGCATGTATCATTTTGGAAGTTTTGAGGTCGTTGGCCGATAGATCCTAGGTAACAATAGGAAGAAGAATGGTCGTGGAGGGATGTACGTGTGCCGCCGGACTCGGGGCGTGACAGCGGGACTAGGACCGGGGCTATGGGCGATGGCCGGGGCCGGTTGGGACCGGGATCGAGGTTGGCGATTGGGGCCGGGCCCTGCTTTTGGGATCAGGACCAGGGCCTGAGTCCGGGACCGGGGCCTAAGTCTGGAACCGGGGCCGGCGCCTGCAATTGAGACCGAGGCCGCGATCGAGCCGGCGACTAGGACCGACGGCCAAGATTGCTGATTGGGATCGGGGCCCACGACAGGAATCGAGACCGGGGTCGAGGCCTCGATCGCCGTCCACGACGGCCAAGATTGCTGATTGGGATCGGGGCCCACGGCAGGAATCGAGACCGGGGTCGAGGCCTCGATCGCCGTCCACGGTCCATGGTCCCGATCCCGACCTCGGCAACGGTTGTCGACTTGGTTCCCGGCCCCTGACGTCGGCCATGGTCACCAGCCTTGGCCCGGGTCCCGGTCCCGATTGCCGGCCCCGTCCCCGTCCCCGGCCCCGGCTTCTGTCCCCGGTCTCGGCCAAGGCCTCGGTCCCCGGTCCCGGTCCCGGTCCCGGTCTCGGTCCCGGTCCCAGCCATAGTCCCGGATGCCGGCCTCGGTCCCGATCACCGCCTCGGCCCTGTTCCTGGTGGCCCACCCCGGTCCTGACTCTGGTTCTCGACCTCGGTCCTAGTCGCAAGCCCCCAGCCCCAGTCACCCTGGGGCTTGCGACCGGCGACCGGGATCGGGACCATTTGCAACTTGTGGAGAAAGCTGTCATTATGGGTTGAAAATTGATCCAATATGGGTTAAAAATGAGTAAGTGTGTGACCCATTATTGACACATTTAATTTTACTTCAACCTTTTAAACCCATTTTTAGTGAGCCCTTTAAAAGTTAATGACCCATGTATGACCCATTTTATACAAAATATGGGTCAAATATGGGTTTATGACCCATATTGACAGCCCTAGTCGTCAGGTCGACCTTGTTGGCCATTGGCGAGACTTAGCCTTGTCATTATTGGGCAAGCTTGAGCTCGCCTAGATCAGGTGAGGCCAAGTTCACCCAGTGGCTCGCCCATCCTTGCCTTTGGCTAGTCATAAAGGCAAAAAAAAAAGAGAAAAACATAGAAAATTTAAAATAATAAAGATTGACACATTGGTGTTGGACTGCATCCATGTTAGGCGTGGGCCGAAAAAAGTTTGTTGAATGGACTGAATTAGCATAAATGTAAAAATTTTAGGGCTAAATTAGAAAAAAAAATCATAACTGAATTAACACAATCATAATAAATTTAGGACTTTTTTGATAATTTCCTGTAGCTTGTTCGTGTCCAAAGTTTATCTTTACTGCCGGCCTCTATCTCTCCTTTACTTTAATGATTTTATCAATAGAATAAGGATCTCATTTGCGACTTCGTTATGTAAACTAGAAATAAAAATGACATTAGTTGAAATACTTTAAAAATGAAAAAGAAGAAATTACACACGTTAACAAGTTACCTACTTCAAAACGGATAAATTTTACTGAAAAAAAATTGGATATTTTTTATCATCTAAATTTTTTTGTGAGGCTTAAAAAGTTCCATAAGGACATTTGTTAACATTTTCCATCAAATAATAGTAAAACTGGTGCGAGAGGACATGCGAAAGCTGCTCCCTTATGGTTGATATGCAGAGACTCACTTCCATAGCTGATGGTCAATCGAGACTGAAAAGATTTTCCGACATCTAAATCTAGGTGGTTCTTGCTTAGGAAGTTTTGATGAGTCAAGGATAAATCTGAGCATATAGAATCAGTTAATTGCGCTCTGTTCGTTTCTTCCCTATGGTTCATTAATATCATTATATGATTATTGCGGACTTGGTTCTAGCACCATTGCGCAATGTGGACACCTTAGATTAATCTTCTCTTAATTTTTGCTAAACAAATTCGGTTTTGATGTCTGAATTTCTTTTCTTTTTTTTTTGGCAGCTGACTGGCAAGGGGAACCCCGATGTAGCTGTTGCTCCGGAAGCAGCAACTCATAGCGTGGACATCAACGAGGTGATCTTTCTTAATTTGGCTCGTTCGTCGCTCGGTATTGAAACAGTTGGTGGTATTTTTACGCGTTTGATCAACAGGAATGCATGTCTTCCCGCCAAGAAAAGCCAGGTGAGTATTCTGTGGTGGAATTGCCTTCTCTAGGCAAATCTCATACAATATTTCTCTTTTTTGCTTTCCTAGAGCAGGGCTTTTTCCTGTAAACCCCCATAGAATCCGCCATTCGCTTTATGAGTCTCTTCTTCATGCTCACACTCGTGTTATTTTGTGATAACACATGCGAATCGGCACATGGGTACGGGGAAGTTCACATCAATATGGAAGTTGCTCCTACCCCCCCCCCCCCCCCCCCCCCAAAAAAAAAGGAACATGGAAGATGAACAGTGACAATGCATAATACATTGACTTTATTCATGTGGCTTAACGTTTGAAGGTGAGGTAAAAGCTATCCAATATAACAATTGGTTACCATAGACAGTGGGACAGTTTTCTATGTTTCTGCATGTTTAGCTGCAAAATAAGTTGCCCAATTTAGATTCTTCACGTTGGAATTTCTGTTTCTTGCCTCGAGCAGACATATCCTCGCAGTAGAGACATGTATTTGATTTCGAAGTTTTGTTTTTGTTCATACAGGTGTTCACGACAGCAGCTGACAATCAGACCGAGGTAGGCTTCAAGGTTCTTGAGGGAGAATGTGAGATGGCGTCTTACAACAAGCTTCTTGGGGAATTCGAGCTGGTGGGAATCCCACCAGCTCCTCGAGGCAAGCCCAAGATTCAAGTCACATTTGACATTGATGACGATGCAATCCTCACCGTCTCCGCAAAGGATAAAGCTACTGGTAAGGAGCAACGAATCACTGTCCATCCCTTTGGAAGGCCCTCACATGATGAAATCGATATGATGATCAAAGAGGCAGAAATGTATGCCCAGAAGGCTGAAGAAAGGAAGGCTTTAGTTGACATCAGAAACACAGCAGACACGACCATCTACAGTGTTGAGAAGAGCTTGGGCGAGTGTAGGGATAAGATACCCAGCGAAGCCGCACGGGAGATAGAGGATGCAATTGCAGACTTGAGGAAAGCAGTGGGCGGAGACGATGTCGACGAGATTAAAACAAAGATGGATGCCGCCAATAGGGCAGTGTCAAAGATTGGACCGCACATGTCCGGCGGTTCCGGTGGCGGCGGTTCCGGCTCTGGCGGCCCTCGGGGTGGTGACCAGGCACCCGAAGCCGAGTATGAAGAGGTGACAAAGTGATACATGAGGTGCACCATCTCCCAGAGTAGCTGTAGCGGCTTTTGGTTTTAGTAAAACATGTGTAATGAAAACAATTGAGTTCTATGCCTTTCTAATTGTTGGATTAAGTCTAAACCTTTTCCTAGTGAATCCCTTTTCTTTTTATTATTCTCCAAAATTTCGAAATTCCCCTTTTTTTTCCCAATTTATCCCTCTTTTTTTTTTCCCTTGGAATATACGTATACTTATTGCGTGACCAAACAAACGCATAAAAAAGTAATTTTAACATTATTTTCATGGACTGCTAAGGGAATATAATATTAGATATGGTTACTTAATGTACTTTTCATTAATTTGGTTGTATCATCTTAGTTGTTTCTACTTTACCAAAATGAAGTGTCTTTAAAAAATTATTCTCTCTACAAAAGCGAATGCTCTAGATTTTTTTAGAAAATCTGATTCTCATCGATATCTTACATTAATGAGAGGAGTACAAAATTAATATAATTCATTATTATGCAAGTTTGGTTCAATTTTTTAGATCGGATAGCTAATGATCTTTATCTATGTAGCACCGACATGCCTGCCAGGAGAAATTTTGGGTGTCGGACACGGCGACACGGCCGGACACGGGGGACCGCGTGTCCGGATGACCAACAAAAAATGCAGGCGTGTCCGACACGCCGACACGTCCAGCTGGTAAAAAAAAATATTTTTTGAAATATACTGTGATCTTATAAGTTTGAAGCTACTATTTGGGGTCACCATTATCGCAAATCAATAATATCTGAATGTCAAATATGAAATAGCTATGATATATAGACATAGCTATATATATAAAACTATGCCGTGTCCCGGCGTATCGGAATTCTTTATTTTTTGAGAACTGCCGTATCGGCGTGTCGTGTCGTATAGTGTCCCGTGTCGTATTGATACTACATAAATCTTTATCAACACATGTCATTAATGCACATGCTTAGCGAGAAAACACAACTTTCCATATTCATGAAGATTTTTAAACTCACCTTATCTTATTTTTGCACAATCCATATCTGGACAACCAAACGTTACCCAAAAAAAAAAAAAAAAAACCATAGGTATGACCTACTCAAAATATTGCAAAGTGCAAATGTACCGACCAAGTGATAAATAGTAAGGCGTCAAATATTCAAAATTAATTGTTGTACTAGCTCGCAAACTCAATATGCAAGAACCCCACAAAATCAAAATTGTCAATTGGGGCATGAGTAATGGAATAATGGTTACTTTCCAAGCCATTTTGGATATGTACAGAATGGTTGATTCATCTTTTGGTCATTACTTAACAATAGTCTTACTTTGTGCCTGTTTTCTGATTTGTTTCTACTTTCATGAAATAACCATTCAACTCCTTTTCAATCTCCTTATTCAATAGACCAAGAAATTTAGAATTTCTGATTTCACTACAGTTCCGGAATACTACATTTTTTTAATTGCTATGCGGACCACAATAATTATAGAATAAGCTGCTTGTACAACCCATTTGATACGCGGCCGATTTCCATTACTGTACATGTTATGCCAGACACGACTCACACATATATCGTTAGCAATTGCCTGAAAACTTAAAAACATTGGTTAAGTTCGCTACAAATAGCGAGAACTATTATGCCGACAATTATATATTCCTTATCGAATATTATCGGGCACTTTGGAAAAAAATAGGATTGCTTTTTCAAGAAAACTATTAGATTGGAGGAGCAACATTCCCATCTTCAAAACATAATAAAATAGCATACTGATTATCTTAACCCTTAAAGGAAAATTAAATGCTATAGGGATTACCCCAGAAGAAGAGAGCTGAGCACTACCCCAGATGTGACAGTGTCTAAGGACTCAGGTGTCTTACCTTGGTCAGTCTCTTCTCTCCTTTTTTCTTCCTCTCACTTGATATAAAGAGAACACACCCGGTCAAATCCAAATAGATCTATCAGCACATGGTCTATATGATTCAAAGATTCTCATCTGCAATTTTTCAGAAATCAGCATGAATCCATACCCATATCCTGGCCAAAGTGTGTTCTTCTGTCTACTTTGCCTTTTTTCTCTTTTTTGTCCTCCCATTTTCCTCTGGTAAATCCTCGTTGTTGGAAATGATGGCACTGATACCTTCTCTTGCTATGTGATCTTTGGACATTAATGTTTTTTTTGAATTTTTTTGCATCTGACGATTTTTGAATACTGCTTCTGAAGGATCAAATTTTGTGCTTCTGCCAACTTAATGTTTTCATGTTTGAAGCAGCTTGATCACATTTATTATTGCAATTCGAAGTTTAAATGATTGCAAGTTAAAATGGCCAAGAACAGATATCAAGGCACATGCTTCAACTGTGACAAGATAGATCACAACTTTGTGGATTGCAGATCTTCAAAGAAGAAGATTGGTGAGACTTATGGTGAATGACATAGTCCATGACATGTCTGTTATAAACCAATCTTAAAACAGATTCGTTTTCTCTTAAAAGATTAATCACTTACATGACAGATATGGTGAAGGAAAGAAGTCTTCTATTCCTTCTTCTGCAGATTCGAGGAGGACCTTCGAAAGGGGTCCCCTAGGGATTGAAGATTGTGATGGAACAATGATATCTGAATTTTTCCATATAAGTTCAGTTTGATTTTTGGGATCAAACGTCTTTTGCAGGAGAATAAAAGGAATGGACGAAAAGCGAGAAGTCTCATGAAGTATTCTGGACATGATTTAATTGTCAAACGGTTCAATAAATCCTTGACCAAATTGGCGAATTTTTAATTTGTCAATAACACCAACAGGTCATGCAAATCTCATATTTGCGTGTTAGGTGTCTTTTACAGATTCTTTGGTGGACTCCTTACGACGACCAGCCTTGTCTGTGGCATTCCAAGAAGTATCTATGTGCCTCGAGAGCCTATGAGTCATCGCAAGTCTGAAGCGTTGCCATCAATTCATAATGAACTCTCGTTCGTGACCCCAACGGTCTAATCAGTGGCTGATACCAAGTTATATTTATGGCTTTGATGTGGTGCTTTGCCCTATCATCAACAAAATCTAATGGTAGATTTGCTTTCTTATGGTTTTTGTCCAGATTGACTATTGTGTTTTTTGTACTGTCAATCATGCAGACAAAGAGAATACATATTCAGTATTCAGATTGCCACTGGAAACGAAGTTGTTGATGTGGCTGCTAACGACATCATCAAAGGTTCTGCTTTTGCTGTCTAAAGGCTTCTGTATGGACCATCGTCTACCTCTGTCGCTGTTTCTATCCACTTTGGTAAGAAACTTGAAAAGTTCAACTGGTTGAACTTTAAAAGGTAGCAGCAAAAGATGTTGGTTTATTCAACAATTTTGAATCTTGAGAGATTCTTGACTGAGGAACCTCTTAAGGTATCCGATGAAGAAACGGATAAGCAACCCTTCAACGAGGTTGAGGCTTTGGAAGCATTCTGACTTCCTATGTAGGAATTATGTCATGAATGGCTTATATGACTCCTTGTACAATGTCTATTGTGCAATAAGGACGTTAAAGGATTATGAGAATCCTTGACCGGAAATATAAAACAAAGGATGCCGAAGCAAAGAAATTTGTTGTCGGACGATTCCTTGATTATATGATGATGGACTCTAAGACTGTGATCAGTCAGGTGCAAGAAATTCAAGTGATCTTGCATGAGATTCAGGCTGAAAAAATGTACTTGAGTAAATCCTTGGACCAAGTTACATGCTGGATCGATTGAGCTAAAGGCCAAGATGGCTATGATGGACTATGGGCATGTGAACGGGGCAAGTCCCATACCACTTAGATTGAACATTCTTCGACCCAAGAAATTTAAAGGCTCGAGGAATTCCAAAATTGTGGATATCTTCCTATGGGCGAAGAATCGATAATTAGAAACCCAAGGAGCTCGGGATGACAAGGTGCGTGTGAACACCATACCCTTGTATTTGGAAAATGCGTTGTTATGGTGATGCATCAAGAGCAACGATAAGGCCAACCATATCAAGACATGGGAAGCATTTGAGGCAAAGTTTCGAAAAGCGATTCTTTCCTTCCTATGCGAAAGAGATTGCTTGAAACATGTGTGGCGCCTTGAACAAAAATAGCGCTTAACAGAGACTTTGAACGCGAAAAGTTCAATAGAAACCTTGAACACAAAAGGTTCAATAGAGGCTCTGCACGCGAAAGGAATGAGCCAATAGAGGCTCTATGTACAAAATAGATGAACCAATGGAGGCTCTGCGTGTAAAAGAAACTCAGATCCTCTTGAATTGATTCATTTGTGATGTATGTGAATTTGTAATTCATACAAACAAGAGGTGGTAATAAATATTTTATTACCTTTATCGATGATAGCACTAAATATGCTATGTGTATTTGCTTAAAAGCAAAGATGAAGTTCTTAAGAGAAATTTGTTCTCTATAAGAAGCAATGAGAAACACCAATTGGTGATTTCTGTGAGACGATATCCACTGTTTGATACATGTTCATACTTGGTAGGATGTTGTAGTTTGGAACTCAACCAAACAAAATATTTTGGAGGAAATGACAATCCTGCTAAACCAAAAGTCAATTTGGTTGAAGCAGATGATTATGAAAAATGTTGCGGTCATTTCTCAAGCCAATATTGAGGCTAACGAAAAATAATAGGTGATAAACCTAGATGCTACCAAGCATATTTGTGGAAATATAACGTTTATCCTCCTACACTTTAGTAGGAGAAGAAGAAGGAAATATTTTATCTTGATGACTTGAGGATTGCTTAAGGAAATGAAATCGGCACTTTACATGTCTATACATTGTGATTGCCAAGTGCCAATAGCCATTGCAAAGATTAAAACTTTCAATGGTAGAAAGAGACATGTTCGCTCGAGGAGTGATGTGATAAAGCAATTGCTTGAAAATGGAATTATGTCCATTGATAATATGAAGTCAGAAATGGATTCGGCCGATCCTCTGACTATTCCTCGAGGGAAATGGGACTTAGCCAGTTGAAGAAAATCAACAGTGATGGTAACCCAACTTATGTGATTGACGATTTCATGAATGAGGGCAATAACAAGTCATTTGTTGACCTTGTGAAGCATTATTTCCTTCCTAAGGTGAGAATAATTCAATACCTCGAAATAAAGAGGACAAAACCTCTTATGAGCTATGGAAAGGTAGGAGAGCATCCTATAAATGCTTACGAGTGTGGGGGTGCCTTGCAAAGTGGCTATTCCAAAATCTACTAGTGGATATGAATTCACATTAGTAGATGCGGCCATATTTTTGGAAATCCTGAAAACAATCTGTTATAATCAAATCCACAATGGAATCCAAAGTTATAGCTTTGGACATATGTGGAGAAGAGGCTAAATTGCTATGCCATTTCATAGAAGATATTCCAAAATGGCAAAAACCTATGCCACCAATCTGTATACATTGTGATTGCCAATCTGCGATTGTAAGAGCACAGAGTTTTATGTATAATGGTAAGTCTAGACATATATGTCATAGACATAATACCATTAGATAACTACTCTCAACTGGAATTATCTCTATTGACTACGTAAAGTCAAAGGATAATATTGCAGATCTGCTAACCAAAAGGGTTAAACAGAGAGTTAGTTGGAAAAGCAATAATAGGAATGGGACTACAGCCCATTACAGAAAAGTTTGTATAGCGGAAAACCCAACCTAGCTGACTGGAGATCCCGAGATCTAGGTTCAAAAGGGACAACCTAAGTACACGAACTTAAGATATCACTGTGGGGGGTCTATCCCTCAAACCATTCCTATAAAAGAAACAGTGATTTGATATCCCCTAAGTATGTGGAGTAAACAAATTACTATGGGGGTTTATCAGGAAAAGGATAGCAACTATTGCTTTAATGATTCTTAAGTGGAGTAAATTAATTACTCAAGATTAAGTAATCACCTATGTGAGAGAGAAGTGGGGCCGCTTCAAAGGAGAATTATTGAGGGCTGAATTCTTTAGAAACTCTCGCAGAACCAGGACGATGTTCATGGCCAAAACGAACATACTCATGAGAACTGAACAAACGTTGATGATTCCTGTGTGAAGTGTATGGGTCATTTACTAAGAAAGCAGGACAGTTCAAGGACATCATGTCTACTGGACAGCTGGTAAATTAAATACTTTCACAAGGGAAGGTTCAAAGGGTGACACCTACCTTTCCTATGCAGGTTTCATTTGTTGAACACTATCATAGAGTCAAAACCAAAATAATTTTCATTCATGTGGGGGATTGTTGGAAATATGAGGTATTTTGATGGTGAGTGAATGAGAAATTGTTTCTCAAAGAACACTCTTGAGTTGGAAGTGGGAAGTGACAAAGCACTAGTCCCACATAGGAAAGGAAGAAGGCCTTGAAGTGCTTTATATATGGATACACTCTCTTTGAGTGGTAACTATCATAGCACAAGCACTATGCCTCGCGCGCATGCGCAGGGGGGGTGCGAATCCCTGATCCCGACGGAGGCCCGACAAGTTGAACTTGGGCGCGAGCGCACGACCTGTGTACGCGAATGCCGGACAGAAAAGTGGGCCTCGCGACAAGCCCATTTTTGCCTTCTGTTTTAATTTTTTCCAAATCAAGCCGTTAATCGTGCTTACGTTAATTACCGGTGTGTAAATGGTATTAACTAAGTAACGATGTTATAATTCTGTGGTTACAGAATTAATTACATAACGGCTCTAAACGGCAGAATTAATTTAGCCATTATTATTTATTTCCGCAATGCCCCACTTAGCCTATAAATAGGTGGTTTTCCATTCTGTTTGAAGAAGAGGAAGTGAGATAGGAAAACACTACAATCTCAAAAGGAAAACTTTTCTCCCTCTTTTCCGATTTTATGCATTTGCATTGTTTTCGATAGTGTTCTCGTGTTGTTCAAGTTCGCCGAAAGCGTTGGAGTGTTGTGCTAGCATCTATCGCTGTTCAACCGTTGTATCTTGGGAGACAGACGTCCACGAAACCTCAAAGCACGTACTGGAGGGGACGAATCTGTTTTAAGGAAACTGTGTTGAACACATGCCTCGGTATTCCATCTAAATTCAATTTATCTATATTGTTAAATTTCCGTTCGGGTTTTGTTGCTCAGAAGAAAGCTCAGAAGGAGCCTCAGAAGGAAGCTCAGAAGGAAGGGTCAGAAGGAGCCTCAAAAGGAAGGTCATAAGGAAACTCAGAAGGATGGTCAGAAGAAACTCCATCTTACGAGTCCAGAAGGAACTCCATCTGACGGGTTCAGAAGGACTGCTTCTGACGGGTCCAGAAGGACTGCATCTGATGGGTTCAGAAGCAGTTGCTTCTGATGGGTTCAGAAGCAGTTGCATCTGACGAATTTCTGCATCTGATGGGTTCAGAAACAATTGCATCTGACGAATTTCTGCATCTGATGGTTCAGAAGCAGTTGCATCTGAAGGGTTCAGATGCAGTTGCATCTGATGAATTTTTTTGCATCTGACTATTTTTGAATACTGCTTCTGAAGGATCAAATTTTGTGCTTCTGCCAACTTAATGTTTTCATGTTTGAAGCAGCTTGATCACATTTATTATTGCGATTCGAAGTTTAAATGATTGCAAGTTAAAGTGGCCAAGAACAGATATCAAGGCACATACTTCAACTGTGACAAGATAGATCACAACTTTGTGGATTGCAGATCTTCAAAGAAGAAGATTGGTGAGACTTATGGTGAATGACATAGTCCATGACATGTCTGTTATGAACCTATCTTTCATTTCATTGCTTATGATTTGGTTCTGTCATTGTATAGATTAATATACATATTGTACGATTATTCTAACATTCTTTTCTCTATTTTTCTCATCGGGCAGCCTTGCAGCTCTATGTTGTTGCTGTATCTTGGAGGAGTACTGTTGCTGTTTGGGACCCTACTGCGTTGGTGGCCGATCGGAGAGCATAAGTGCAGCATCATTGCAGAGACCCATTTTAATCTACTATTGTCCTGTACTATGCTAATATGTAGTCTGGCTTTGTAATAAACTTTTCAAAATGAGGCATAATCTCCATCTTTTTGCCGTCTTCCCCGTCCCTCCCCATGGCCTGAGTTGCCCATTCCCCGATGCCGTGGGAGAACCTGGCCGCACCGGCGGTCTCCAGCCTCCCCTCCCCTCTCAGAGCCACGCAGCGCCTCTCCAGGAACGACCCTGCCGCGAACTCGTTGCCGTAGAAAAACATGACCTGGCGTGGTCCCAGCTTAACTGTCACGCCCCGACTCTTGAGCACGCGGCATTCCTACCAATTCGTCACAGCTCATAAAGGATAACGTCTCAGATACGCTTCTACGAACTTACTACGCAAGCGGAACATGCAACACTCCCAAACAACAAGATCAGCAAGGATAGTAAAGCAAAAGGTCATAACAGTCATTCAACCAAAAAACATTTCCATTCATTAACCAAAAGCAGATGAGTTTTAATCTTACGGAGCTATAAAGACACATACAACCCCACATTTCGGGGCGGCTCTCTAAGACCCTAAAAAAGATATACGTTTGGGTATAGTTAAACTTTCATCTACTCCAAAAGAGGGGCTATGTCACCCTCGTCCTCAACATCCACTTCCAAAAGAGCCATTAGCTCCAAAAGATAACACCAACTCCGACATGATGCTCCATCACTTCGGTCTTGAAAAAGTTGCCCAAGACAGGGTGACGCAATGAGTTTGCTATTATATGTGGATGACATGCTAATTGCAGCAAATGACATGTCAGAGATACAGTTGTTAAAGAAGCAACTCAGCAGGAAATTTGAGATGAAGGATCTTGTAACTGCCAAGAAAATTCTAGATATGGAGATTCATAGAGATAGACAGGTTGAGAAGTTATACCTTTCGCAGAAGGAGTATATTAAGAAAGTGTTTGAAATTTTTGGCATGAAAAATGCTAAACCGGTAAGTACTCCTCTAGTGTCCCATTTGAGACTTTTTGCTTCTTTGTCACCTAAAACCAAACAAGATGAAGATGAAATGTCTCGAGTTCCATATTCTAGTGCCGTGGGTAGTCTTATGTATGCTATGATTTCCAATCATCTAGATATTTTCCAAACAATTAGTGTTGTGAGCAGGTATATGGCAAATCCTGGTAAAGCTCACTGGCAAGCAGTGAAATGGATTCTTCGATATATCCGAGGTACCTCAGATGTTTGTTTGGTCTTTGATAGAAGTTGTGATACATGACATTCAGTTGTTGGCTTCATTGATTCTGACTTTGCAGGTGATCTCGACAAAAGGATATCTTTGACAAGTTATGTTTTTATGTTTGGTGGTTTCGCAGTTAGTTGAAGAGCAATTTTGCTGGACACTGTTGCTTTATCTACCATCGAAGCAGAGTACATGGCAGCAAGAGAAGCAGCAAAGGAAGCTCTTTGGTTGAAGCGTTTGGCTATAGAACTCGGGGTCAAGCAGGATGGAGACTCCACTATCTTTTGTGATAACCAAAGTGCGATCTAGTTGACTAAAAGTGCGATGTATCACGAGAGAACCAAACACATTGATTTTCGCTATCACTTTGTGCATGATGAAGTTGCTAAGGGTAAAGTAACAGTGAAGAAAGTACCTACGGTGTATAATCTAGCAGATA
Source organism: Rhodomyrtus psidioides (assembly GCA_021437785.1). Classification (NCBI taxonomy): domain Eukaryota; kingdom Viridiplantae; phylum Streptophyta; class Magnoliopsida; order Myrtales; family Myrtaceae; genus Rhodomyrtus; species Rhodomyrtus psidioides. The sequence continues at coordinate 9,219,932 of JAILYB010000003.1, read as the reverse complement.
TGTTGACTAAATCAATTCCTTTGACCAAGTTCAAGTATTGTTTGGATTTGGTTGGTGTTCTCACTGTTTTAGTTTCTTAAGCGGTGTTGATGGTGGTTCATCCCTTGTTTCCTACATCAAGTACACTTACGTAGGCTTAAGGGTGTGCGTCGTTGATTCCGCCATTTGGCGAGTGGTCTTGTGTGGTCACTCTTGGTGGTCAAGGAGAGAGGTCTTGTGGCGTTTTGGTCAAACATTCTTATGAAGATTTGAAGTCAAGGTGTAGATTTATTATATTTTGACTTCAAATAAGTGATAAGGTTATTTTTTTACCATTCACTTTATTTTAGGGTTTTCTAGAGGGGCTATAAAATGGATATATTGCATATTACATTGTAACGCTTGCTTTTGCTTTAGCATTGAAACTAGGGGTGAGCGGTTCCCGATCCGGTTCGGTTCCCCTTAAGAATCGTGAACCGGACCAATAGTCCCGGTTCTCAATTTTCAGAACCGTGGACCGGACCGGCCACCCCGGGAACCGGAAGCCGGTTCCAAGGAATCAATAATACAAACAAGAAGAAATCGCATGGGTTACCCATCATGCCATCCTTTGCAGCTATAATTTTCCCCATAGTCACAGTCAATTACTTGACCTTGCTAACACACCATCAAAATTGAATAGCCGTGAGAAATCTGCTATTAATCCAACTAAGATCTACATCGCACCAATAATTCAGTCGCAACCACATGACACTACCAGCTCAGTCGCACAGAACCATTCCGCAGACAAGGACCGCAAGCCATAACACCAATTCCTCAATCACAAACGCCGTCAATTGTTTTAGTCAGTCATCAATCTTGCCACTCCCAGGCCGAAATCGAACCAGCATCAGTCGTCAGGTTCAGCTTCATCACGATGAAGTTGAACAAGATGTTGAGCACGAAGCTCGCCACGAAGGCCTTCACTGTCAGTTGTTGCCTCCACGACGAGACCTCATTGCTCTCGTACTCCCTCTCCACTGACATCACCATCTCTTTCTCCTCTTTGTCCTTCTCGGCATCCCCGCCTGCTGGCCTCGCGCGAGCTGCAACTAGCTGAGTCTCTTGCAGAAACCACCTACTAGCGTCGTCTCCTGGTCGCTGTAAACCCGTGACCTTCGCCCCATGACCCTCCTATACCTGATCTCCGCCGCCACCGAGCACCGCTATCCAGCCACCTCCGGCCACCTGAACTGGCCGAGACCCACAGATCTGAGGCCGACACTGACAGATCTGAGGTCGAGCCCACCGCGACGATGATTTGAGCTCCCTGCTCGTGAACTCGACAGTCCACTGCACTACTCTGAATTGAATCCGACACCAAACGATTAGGTTTAGAACTTGACTTGCCTTGACATGGGAACTACGGCTGAGTTGCGCGTGGGCTGAGCGAATGGCGGCAAAGGGTGTCGGGGTTGGCCGCGCATGACGGTTTGACGGAATGGTCGGCGACGAACGACGTTGAAGTTCAGGGACGGCTGTGCGAGCACGAGCGATGGAGCGATCGGCCACGATCTGCGTCGGGTTCGTTTGCACGGCGCCGATCGGAGTGAAAGCTCTCCCTCTCTTTATCTGTTGCAAGCATCCGAGAGGAAATTCGAGCAAGAAGAAAGTCTAATGTTCGCTTGAAAGAGGAAGAGAGGACTGAAATATGAGAGGTATAACGAGTTTAATGACCGAGAGGCTACGAGAAGTGTAAAAGTCTAAGGGGAATATAATATATTTTTTTAATATCGGGCAATCCGGTTCCAGAACCGGAACCTGGAACCGGGAACCGGACCGCCCGGTCACCGGTTCCAATTTTAAGAATCGGGAACCGGACCGGATCCCCCTAAAACCGAGAACCGGACCATCGGTCCTGATCTGGTCCAAGCGGTCTTTTTTGTACACCCCTAATTGAAACCCTTTATTTTGCACTTCTTCTTGTCAGATCTTTAGATCTTTGATTGTATGTTGTACTCGTTATTGAAGATAGTGAAACCCCTCTCTCTCCACATGGTTTTTCCCATTTTGGGTTCTCCATGTGTATCGTGTCTCGTGTTTTTATTTTACTTCCATCCTTGCTATTTCGCGCTTGAATTTACGCATCTCGACCTTTTTCGCAACATAGTTTCGTGACTCTCCGATCGACATGATACAAGGCTACATGGTTATCATTTCTAGGAAATATATATTATTAATTCATCATATTTGGAATTTTAGCTGAATTACACAATTTTCATGGTTGATGCCTCGACAAAATCCATGTTTCTTGAAAAAAAAAATTCCCTTTTCTGTTAATTAAAATAAGTCATGATTTATTACACTCGCTTGAAGATCAAAGGTGGTTACATCTCGATGTAGTCAAGGAACAAAGCACCATATGTACAAGAAAATATTCAGTGAATACGTGACCGCAGTTCGAAAGGCCATGAACTCCTCGCTGGTCATGTCCGCGAAGCCATTGATGCCCAGTTTGTATGGCTTGGCGTTGTCTTCATTAAAAGACTCAGATGAAGTCGACATTGTCCTTGAATATTGTAAAACGTTGTACACACGGCCATGACGAGCCATCCACTGCTCATGTCTTTCTTGCATGGATAGCTCGTGCAGCGCGCGTGACCATGCCTGCGAGGCATTAAGCCCCAAAATCATCGCGGCCACGAAGACAAACTCACCATCGACAAAGACCGCCATATCTTATAATCCTCCTCCGTGATTGTGATAAAGAACATTGTTGTAGGGTGAATGAGAAACCCTTGACGTAGACATGTATTTTGTTGGAACCGAAAACACAATGTGGGTGACCTTTCGGATATAAGAAATGAGGCACGAAATGGATGGAGAAAATTTGTATATTGGAGAACACTTGCTTTGGCTTCTCTCTTGCTTATCTTACAATACAACACACTCAAGTATTTATAGCAAAAACTAAACACTCCTATGAAGACAACATGTAATTACTATGAAACACAAGACACCTATTAATGATAAGACATGTAATTACTATGAAACACAAGACACCTAGTAATGATAACACCTAGTAATGATAATCACACCAAACTTGCATTAACTACCCAGACTTGCATTTAACTACTCCATGGTGCATTAACTCCTCCATGGTCTTACAAAATCAATTTTATGAATATTTTAATAGCCTCCGATATCTTTTGTGATAACCAAAGTGCGATCCAGTTAACTAAAAGTACGATGTATCATGAGAGAACCAAACACATTGATCTTTGCTATCACTTTGTGCATGATGAAGTTGCTAAGGGTACAGTAACAGTGAAGAAAGTACCTACGGTGTATAATCTAGCAGATATGTTGATTAAACCAATTCATTTGACCAAGTTCAAGCATTGTTTGGATTTGGTTGGTATTCTCACTATTTGAGTTTCTTAAGCGGTGTTGATGGTGATTCAGCCCTTGTTTCCTACATCAAGTACACTCACGTAGGCTTAAGGGTGTGCATCGTTGATTCCGTCATTTGGCGAGTGGTCTTGTGTGGTCACTCTTGGCGGTCAGGGAGAGAGGTCTTGTGGCGTTTTGGTCAAACGTTCTTAAGGAGATTTGAAGTCAATGTGGAGATTTGTTATATTTTAACTTCAAATAAGTGATTAGGTTATTTTTGACCATTCACTTTATTTTAGGGTTTTCTAGAGGGGCTATGAAATGGATATGTTGCGTATTACATTGTAACGCTTACTTTTGCTTTAGCATTGAAACCCTTTATTTTTCACTTCTTCTTGTCATATCTTTAGATCTTTAATTGTATGCTTGTACTCGTTATTGAAGATAGTGAAATCCCTCTCTCTCCCCGTGATTTTTCCCATTTTGGGTTCTCCACGTGTATCGTGTGTCGTGTTTTTATTTTACTTCAATCCTTGCTATTTCGCGCTTGAATTTACGCATCTCGACCTTTTTCGCAACATAGTTTCGTGACTCTCCGATCGACATGATACAAGGCTACAGGGTTATCATTTCCAGGAAATATATATTGTTAATTCATCATATTTGGAATTTTAGCTGAATTACACAATTTTCGTGGTTGATGCCTCGACAAAATCCATGTTTCTTGAAAAAAAAAATTCCCCTTTTCTGTTAATTAAAATAAGTCATGATTTATTACACTCGCTTGAAGATCAAAGGTGGTTACATCTCGATGTAGTCAAGGAACAAAGCACCATATGTACAAGAAATATTCAGTGAATACGTGACCGCAGTTCGAAAGGCCATGAACTCCTCGCTGGTCATGTCCGCGAAGCCATTGATGCCCAGTTTGTATGGCTTGGCGTTGTCTTCATTAAAAGACTCAGATGAAGTCGACATTGTCCTTGAATATTGTAAAACGTTGTACACACGGCCATGACGAGCCATCCACTGCTCATGTCTTTCTTGCATGGATAGCTCGTGCAGCGCGCGTGACCATGCCTGCGAGGCATTAAGCCCCAAAATCATCGCGGCCACGAAGACAAACTCACCATCGACAAAGACCGCCATATCTTATAATCCTCCTCCGTGATTGTGATAAAGAACATTGTTGTAGGGTGAATGAGAAACCCTTGACGTAGACATGTATTTTGTTGGAACCGAAAACACAATGTGGGTGACCTTTCGGATATAAGAAATGAGGCACGAAATGGATGGAGAAAATTTGTATATTGGAGAACACTTGCTTTGGCTTCTCTCTTGCTTATCTTACAATACAACACACTCAAGTATTTATAGCAAAAACTAAACACTCCTATGAAGACAACATGTAATTACTATGAAACACAAGACACCTATTAATGATAAGACATGTAATTACTATGAAACACAAGACACCTAGTAATGATAACACCTAGTAATGATAATCACACCAAACTTGCATTAACTACCCAGACTTGCATTTAACTACTCCATGGTGCATTAACTCCTCCATGGTCTTACAAAATCAATTTTATGAATATTTTAATAGCCTCCGATATCTTTTGTGATAACCAAAGTGCGATCCAGTTAACTAAAAGTACGATGTATCATGAGAGAACCAAACACATTGATCTTTGCTATCACTTTGTGCATGATGAAGTTGCTAAGGGTACAGTAACAGTGAAGAAAGTACCTACGGTGTATAATCTAGCAGATATGTTGATTAAACCAATTCATTTGACCAAGTTCAAGCATTGTTTGGATTTGGTTGGTATTCTCACTATTTGAGTTTCTTAAGCGGTGTTGATGGTGATTCAGCCCTTGTTTCCTACATCAAGTACACTCACGTAGGCTTAAGGGTGTGCATCGTTGATTCCGTCATTTGGCGAGTGGTCTTGTGTGGTCACTCTTGGCGGTCAGGGAGAGAGGTCTTGTGGCGTTTTGGTCAAACGTTCTTAAGGAGATTTGAAGTCAATGTGGAGATTTGTTATATTTTAACTTCAAATAAGTGATTAGGTTATTTTTGACCATTCACTTTATTTTAGGGTTTTCTAGAGGGGCTATGAAATGGATATGTTGCGTATTACATTGTAACGCTTACTTTTGCTTTAGCATTGAAACCCTTTATTTTTCACTTCTTCTTGTCATATCTTTAGATCTTTAATTGTATGCTTGTACTCGTTATTGAAGATAGTGAAATCCCTCTCTCTCCCCGTGATTTTTCCCATTTTGGGTTCTCCACGTGTATCGTGTGTCGTGTTTTTATTTTACTTCAATCCTTGCTATTTCGCGCTTGAATTTACGCATCTCGACCTTTTTCGCAACATAGTTTCGTGACTCTCCGATCGACATGATACAAGGCTACAGGGTTATCATTTCCAGGAAATATATATTGTTAATTCATCATATTTGGAATTTTAGCTGAATTACACAATTTTCGTGGTTGATGCCTCGACAAAATCCATGTTTCTTGAAAAAAAAAATTCCCCTTTTCTGTTAATTAAAATAAGTCATGATTTATTACACTCGCTTGAAGATCAAAGGTGGTTACATCTCGATGTAGTCAAGGAACAAAGCACCATATGTACAAGAAATATTCAGTGAATACGTGACCGCAGTTCGAAAGGCCATGAACTCCTCGCTGGTCATGTCCGCGAAGCCATTGATGCCCAGTTTGTATGGCTTGGCGTTGTCTTCATTAAAAGACTCAGATGAAGTCGACATTGTCCTTGAATATTGTAAAACGTTGTACACACGGCCATGACGAGCCATCCACTGCTCATGTCTTTCTTGCATGGATAGCTCGTGCAGCGCGCGTGACCATGCCTGCGAGGCGTTAAGCCCCAAAATCATCGCGGCCACGAAGACAAACTCACCATCGACAAAGACGGCGATATCTTATAATCCTCCCCCGTGATTGTGCTAAAGAACATTGTTGTAGGGCGAAAGAGAAACCCTTGACGTAGACATGTATTTATGGAGTGAAGTGAAACTAGTTTTCGAAAAATACAGCCAAAGTTGTATTCCAGGATTATCTGAAGCTTGTGAACGTAGGAAAGATTCCCCAAAGACCACTACTGTGGAATGAACTGGTTGCACTAACTTTCCTGCGCTGGAGTTGTCCTTGAATTTTAGTTTTGAATTGCCCTTGTCTTGCATTATTTGTATGGCTGTAAGAATCTGCTTGAACCAAGAATCAAACATTTACTATGATATACTCTTACTCCTCTAAAGATGCGGCTCTAATTTTGACGGACTTAACTCTTGATTAGTGACGTCTCAGATTTTCCTTTGTTATCTGCAATCGACGCTGGAAAAGCACAAAAATGAAGTCACTAATATGGTATTATCCTCCCCTGCTGGTCAAGTGTATGATTATTCTAGAATTCATTTTCGTTTTGTATTTGACAGCCAAGTTTATACTGGGGAGTGGAAAATGAGTATTAAGCAGATCCCGGTATCAAGAAATTTTAATGAAACTTATTTAACAGTAGGATGATTAGTACTTAATTGAGTGGTGAAACAAGTGGGAATCATGCATTAAATAATTAACCTGTTTTATCCAATATGCAATTGCTACATCATATAGTTGCCAAAGCAAATGGCCGCAGTACAAATTATTTAAGTTCACTCTTATGATTGTATCGAGGCTTTTTTCAAAAATGGGTCCGAAAAAAAATTATGAAATTATGGCAATTTTTTTATTTACTAATTTGGGGCCCGCGGATTTGCAATAAAGCAAAGCCGGTGAGGGAGAACGAAGGGATTCATTTTCTCCCTCGCCCTCGCCCTCATTCTCCTTCGCTCACCGAAAGAGATCCTCCCTTGCTTCAGGCCCCTTTATCGGTATTAAATATTATTTTAATTAGTTATTAATTTTTTTTTATGTAATTTTATGTTATGTATAGGTTGTTAGTAATATGTTTCTAGTTTTTTGTTAATATTTTCGTGATATTTAAATTAATTTTTTAATTTTTTCAGCTAAATTTGAGATAAAAGAAAAGCTAGCCTCCTCACTCAGTGCTTTCTCTTGGCAATTTGAGCGCCTCATTTGTTGCGTGTTCTCCCTCGACAGTTTGAGGTAAGTTTTGGTGTAATTATTATTATTTTTTTCAATTTCTTAGTATAGATTTATTTATTTTGTTATTAATTATATATGAATCATTTATTTGCATTTATTATATTATTATTATTGTTATTATTTTTTGTTTTTATGTCATTTTTTATATTAATAGTTATAATGTTAATGAGATTTAATGAGTATATTAAGTTGAAATGTGAGTTTTTTTTTAATGTAATTCTATGTTACTTATAGGTTGTTAGTAATATGTTTTAAATTTTCGTTAATATTTTGGTAATAGTTGTAACTTTTTTGTATTTTTATGTTGTTTATGGGTTGCTATTGGCTTTTTCGAAAAATAGGGTAAAAAAATATTTACGAATTTAGATATTTTTTAAAAATATTTACGGATCTAGGAACGAGAAAGGGATATTAAAAAAAAGAAAAATACGGAAAAATTAGAAAAAGTACCTGACACTATGAAGCAAATATACTGAACTTTGAAGATTATTCAGTCCAATCGATTCTACATATCCACATGTGCATTTTCTAGACGGTTCATGTGTTTAAGGTTTTATTAAACTCAAAGTACAAATGCTGAAATAAAAGAATTGATAAAAGGATGGGAAATACAAAACTTTTCAGTCATGCCCCTCCTTATGTTCTTGCAAAAAAATAGTGCTTATCACATGTCTGTATTAAATTTAGGGTTAATACAATGAAAAATCCCAAACTAATATACATGTGACAAATTTACTCCAAATTATTTTTTTTTACCACGAAAAATCCCAAACTGGTACACTTATAACAACAAAACTATTTTTTTACCATAAAAAAACTCAAAACTGACACATCTATGACAAATTTACCATAAATTAATTTTTTTTACTACGAAAAAGCCCAAACTTATACACTTGTGACAAATTTATCATTCGTTAAATTCAGTTAATATTACGAAAAATCTCAAATTGATACACATGTGATAAACAGAGGGTAAAAACCCTAAATTGGTATATCCATAAACTGCTACGTACCATCTAACTCAGTAATTTGACGGTTAAATTTAACGAAAACTAGCGGATGATAAATTTATTGCAAGTGTACCAGTTTGGCGTAAATTTATCACAAGTGTACCATTTTGGGGTTTTTTATGGTCAAAAAATAATTTGGGGTAAATTTGTCACATGTGTACCAGTTTCGGGTTTTTGTGGTATTAACCCTTAAATCTACTTAGTTAATGTTTAGGCGAATTGGCTGACTTAAACCTCGTTAGTTAGCCGAATCCATGTTTTTTTTATTTGTCAAAAGCCAAGTCTCTGTTTGCTTGATATTTTTTTTTTTTGTCAGATTGCGTTGATAATTTATTTTTTTATACTCTTTTTATCTAATAGATCATGAAAGGTCCAAGTGATTATGGTGGATTAATGCCTGATGGGGTCCAGCAGCGAGACTGGTTTTCTTGACTCTCAACATTGAGCATTAACGCTGAATGCCCACTTAAGGCTCGGCCCGGCCCATAATATAGAGCCCAAGTCCAAGCTATGTCATTCTTTAACCGGCTACGGCTCAGCCCGGCCCTTTTTCCACTTTCCTAACCCTATTTATTCTCTCTTTTCTCCACTTGATCAAGCGACGGACTGCAATTCAATTAAAAAAAATTCAAAAAAAAAAAAGCCTTGACATTGGGATGTTCAATTATGTGTATTTTTTGCTTAGTTTGCGTTAGAGATGCTATCTCTCCCCACATGGTTACTGATATAAAGCTTGTTTGGTTCAGCATTTGGTTAAGGGACTTTGAAAGAATGCAAATACCTTTAGGTTAAAAGCCTTTTACAAAATGCAAGTAGTGTTTGGTAAAGTATATTTTAAAAATACATTGGAAAGTAACATTGACGTAAATACTGTTTGGTGAAAAATGAACTTTGTAAAGTATTTTTACTTTTAAAAAAAGCAACGCTAGTGGCGGTTTGGCTGCTGCCGTTGGTCGCTACCGACTGGCAATTGACGACTGGAAAACGGAGGCGAAGGCCGATGACCAACGATCGGCGACCGGCGGCGGCCTTCGACTGGCGACCGTAGGCGACCGGCGGCGGCGGTTAACGTCGGCACCAGGCAACCGACGGCAGCGAAGACCTTGGGCGCCCGTCGGCAGCGAATGTGACAGAGTTAAAAAAAAAAAATTAGTTGCATTTCGCCAAAGTCCCTTAGCCCAAAGTACCTATAGAGATACTTTGGGTTAAGGGACTTTAGAGAGCATTTAAGATGCAAGTGCATCTGGCCAAAGTGTGCAAAAAATTAAACCAAACAGCATTTGCATTTGGCCAAGGGACTTTAGAGACCAAATGCTCATCTGCAATGCTAAACCAAACAGGGCTATAAAATACATAAATTTTCCTAGGATACGAATTCTAGAATTATTTGAATTTCTTCCATGTTTTTATATAGTTTTCAAATTTGAAAAATGGTTGAGATCGATTATTGGTGTAATTACACGGATTCAGATGATAAATTTTAGGTTATGATCTTAAGAATAAATGTGTTGATCCTTATATGATAATCTATGATCACTGTTGCGATAAATTATAATATATAGGTAGTAAATTGTAATTTTGAGAATGACGTGATGATTGGTGGAGATAGGTTATCATTTTCCCGATAGAAATGGAGAATCTTATTTTGCAAATATTTACCCTGTTACTCAGCGATTTTTCGTATGATAAGGATCGTTCTTAGAATTTATAAGCTTAAATTGTCATGTGATACGTAGATTTATCCGTGGTTTAAAGTCGGAGTAATAGGTGTGATCTTCATAATTGTAGGTTCTGAACTTCCTAATAGTAGGTCATGATCTTACTTTAAAGAGTTTTGCGGAACTTGTAAATATAGTCCATTTCAGCTGTAGTTTTCTTTAAAATAGCAACGCAAGCCAAGCACTTTAAGTCATTGATTAGTTAAGAAATGATAAGTTATAAATGACGATCCATCGAGTTCAAGACTTGAATCTTGGTGATCTAGAAAGTCATAGACATTCAATCTTAAGTGATTATCTTTTGAGTGCTGACATGTTTTTTTAATTAAAATTTATGGTTTAATAGATAAGTAGTTTTTGGAAATCTCTCATTTCATAGAGTACTTTAGTAAATTGCCTCGGGTTGAGATTGATACTTGAAAAAGTGTATCTTCATCTTAGTGTTACATTTGGAAGTACACAATAAATTAATGATTATTACACTAGAAGTCGCACAACTTGTCACGAAAGTGCAATTGAGTCCTAAAACTCGCAAAATGTGCAATCAAGTTTTAAAAACTTGTCTAGTTGGTGACAATCGAGTTCATCCGTTTAACTTGACTAAGAAAAATAGTGACGTGACTTTTTGTAAATATTTTTCTCTCTTACGTAGCGATGACGTGGCTAAAACATTGCAAACAAGTCGAAAACGGCATCGTTTTGGTCGAAATCTGATTTTTGTATGCAAGTGAATCGAATCTCACAAAGACCATGGGCTATCCAAAGCATGTTTGTGGAATGCAAGACCTTCAAGCCCAAGTATAAAAACGTCCCCATCCAACATTGCCCCCGAGAAGTCAGCCAAATTGCGGATTGATTTGCGAAAGCCCACCGGATAGGGACTCTCCCTTCGAATTGGCTCACTAAGCCCCCTTAACCCCCTATGGCTGCGTTTGGTCACTCGAATTTTTAGTCATGATAGGATTGGATAGGATATGATATGAAATCCATGGATTTTGCCATATCCTATCCTGTGTTTGGTGAATCACAGCAATAGAGCAGGATATGTTCATATCATATCATATTCATTGTTTGGTATATATGATATATCAATGTAAAATGAATTTGAAAAAGCACAAGCAAAAACTATAAGAATCTCTTGTAATTCACTGTTGAATCTAGTAAAAGAAAGAAAATATAAGCATTCAACTTGTGTTGAAAAGTTTTGCCTTTTTCGCGACATTCGTTAAACCTCAATATGAAATACAAGGTTATGGAGGAGAAAGAAGTTTGACTCTCTTTTTACTGTTCTTAGATTTTTTATGTGAACCATAAAGCTAAGAAGGAGAGTAAGTTTCAACAATCTCGCTATTTTCGTAAAGTTTTATAATAAACTATAAAGTTTCAAAGCAACCATGAAATTTCTACATGAACTAAAGTTAGAGAGACAGAGATGACGATTCTATTTTTTTAGAAATTTCATTACTCATTCTCTTCAAGAATTAGAGAAATCATTTTCAAGTTTGAATATATTTACTTAAAATCTAGTTTCTTCTACTTCATTTTTATTATTTTTTAATTACAATCTTTTTTTTAATTATTTTGACTCCCTTCCATCATTTCTTAATAAAATTTTTCATTAAATAACAAATTGTACTATTATACTTAAAATATTTAATGATATAGATACTAAATGTGTGTGTGTGTGTATACATATACAAACTATATATTATAATGAAGAAAGAAATCAAATTATAAATATGATTTATAAAAAATATTTTTTTATTTTGATTTTTTTTCTAACATTAGAATTCAAATTTATTTAAAAATAATTACTATTTTAATTTTATTATGTAAGAAGTTTGTTATTCAGAAAAATAGTTTTTATACCATAAACATAAGAAATCCTATCCACCTTTATACTACCTCCCCCCTATGATAATTATATCCAGGCTATATCCCCCTTATATCCTGCTATATCCTATCTTGAGTAGGAACCAAACACATGATTGGATAAATTTTATCCTATCTTGACTTATATCCTGACTGCTAAATGGAGCCTATGGGATATGTTACGTTTTGAATCTTGTTTTCCTATTATGCGAAACTCTAATGTTGATTGAATAAAATGTTTTTTTAAGGAAAAAAAAAGGGGGGGGGGGGGGTTGGGGAAATTTCGGTAGGGTTTCGAACTTTTTCCACCAAATTCGTAAGTATTACTCTTCTGAGCCAAGCATTACTATGATTAGGGATTTTTCTTTTTCCGGTCGGAAGCAATATTTTCATTTCACTTGGAAAAATAGGCACATCGCTTTAAGATAAAGATGAACATCAAACAAAGCAAGTAAATCTGAAAGATAATTCAAGAGACTCGCTCATTTCACTCATGTCATAGTACTAAAGCCCAACCGGCGGTCGATCAATGAATCCTGCATCAGTGATGAGCATACATCGATGTATCATTTTTCACTTACGGCTTTGCCCAAAAGTGGTGCACGAATAGGTCCATCCCCATCATCATCATCGAAAAGAGACAACAGCAACACCAAGCGCGAAAATGTTCGTCCCCAGCACCATCACTGAAAAGAGTTAACAACAACACAAAGTGGTCGAGAAAGCACAAAAAGCACCTTGTGAATTCCATATGTATTTATAGATAAGAAAAGCACAGCACCTTGGAGAGAAATCGGCAAAAAAGGACACCAGCATAAAATTGCTTTCAAATAAGCCGGCTGCTGAAGCAGCAGAGGAGCCGCGGGAAGTTGCTGGAGGAGGGGCTTGGCGGCAGAAGGGGAAAACACTAGGGTAGCTTTTCATTCGTGCGAAATAAGAGGAAGGAACCCTTGACTTCGGTTCAGTCGCAAAAGGACAAACAAACCACCCCCGGCAGATTGGGCAGAAAAGTCGGGCGTACTCCGCGATCCAACAGAACAACCTCGACAAGATAAAAATCACACAATTGATGTTTAATTAATTTGAAAAAGCGGAGTTTATTTATTTAATTAATTAATGGGAGAATAGTCTGGGTATAAATTTGTTGTCGAAGTTACTTCAGTTTGATTATTTCACAAGATTTTCTGATGCGTTTACTTGTTCAAGAGGGGACGCCGGAAGCCCCTAAGGATGGGTTTGTACCAATTAAGCATTTTGATTTGACGCGGAAGGTCGCTTGCTCAAATCACATCCTCTCCGGTCCGGCCGAAAGTACAAGAGGCGCGCTTACGATTCCACGGGTGGAATCTCACTGGATATATGTGGACGCTGCAACATGTGTGTATTCACGGAGAACAGTCGAATCGAAAGGTTGGGATCGCCGCTCACGCCGCCTTCGAGAGCCAAAAATAAAAATTGGAAAAAAAGAAAGGCAGGATCCGCTGAATTAACAAGTAATGTCATTTTTAAAGAAGGAATGAACGAATATTTAGACATATAAATTATTATCTATAGTGAAAATACTTTTTATTGACTAATAGTTTTAAGCTATACAAGTGATGATATTTTTAACTCTCGAAATAAATATATACTACATTTTCCTAATCGGAATTTAAAAACAGGTTCTACATTTTCCTAATCGGCAACGCCTCCTCCTCCGCTCCGGCCGCCACTTCCGCTTCCGCTTCCGCCACCACTGGCAACGAGAGGTGAACCGGTTCGCGGACATCATTAATGTAGTGTTGTAGTTTGATTCTTGCCAAAAAGCCATGTAAATTATGTGAAGAACATCACAAAATTATTCATTACTCCAAAGAAAAAGCGACCCTATCTTCTGGGCTTTCCTTTATCTGTCTTATTTATTATTATTATTATTATTTTTGTCTAATCCGGTTTTAGGTTTATCTTTATACAAAAAGCCTTGAATCAAAAGCTTCTTAGTTAAGATAGCGAATTCGTCCTATCTGGGGATCGAAGTCGATGCATTTCATTGCTTCGGAGGAAAAAACATTCGTATGAAACCGAGTCTACAGTGATAGAATTAATCATAATCATTGATCACGAGAATCTTTCGTGAATTTCACAACACGAGGCTCGTGCTTTATAAACTCGATTTGGTCAACTCAAAATTCATATTTAATCGTATTCCGTCGCTCGAAACTCTTTGCAAATTTTTTTTTTGGTCAAACAGCAGCACGGGTTATATTATGACAGAACCAAATGTACAATGGAGGTGGGCCTCGGAGCACAAGAGGCCCTTTAGTACAGCAGGTGGATTTTCAATCCAATCGCAAGGAAGTGCACTCCGTTGCTAGGCCCGACACAATCCTTACAGTCAATCTCCATTAAAGAGCATGCTGTCATAAAGTTCTGAAATGCAAAAGTACGAAAATTTTCAACAGGTCGGCCACCCACCTTTTCTCAACTGTACATAAGCTCATTAAAATCATCCAAGCACATTGAAACTTTCATGATCTGCCTGTATATTGTAGAAAACCCTCCAGAAAGGGCTGTGATCACAGGATTTTGCTCTCATCCAGCTGCCATAGCTACTATTCATTGAGGAGTCAAATTTGTTTTCGTCATATGGAACCGGAGGACAGAATTTAGCATAGTGTCCAATGCGCCCACAGGAGTAACAATAGGTAGGGAGTCGCTTGTATTTAAAATCAAGCGAACGTTCCAGCCCTTTGTAGTTAGCAAGAATGCCAACTTGAAGTGCATCATCCAGCTGGAGTTCAACCTTGGCATTAATAGTGAGAGGTGCAGCAGGAGTACGCGAAACAATCTTACTTTGCAACACCCGGCCAACTTGTGTCATAATTTTTTCCACAATATGAGCAGATTGCCATCCTATAGGTAGCCCAAGTATCCGAATCCAAAACGCACATGTATTGAATTCATAGCATTGAGGCGGGGTATGAGGGTCACTGTTTTGCAATAGCAGTAGAGAATTAGAGAACAACCAGGGTCCAGTAGAAAGCACGCGGTCCTTTTCTTGAACTGACGGAAAACCAAAACTGTACAAATTATTCTCCAGTGGTGTGAAAAGGACCTGTTCGGTTCTCCAAGCCTTCTTCATGGCTGTCTGAAAGGCTACAAAATCAACAGTAGGAGTATTGTAAATCTGGCCAATCAAAGTAGCTGGACACTCTTCTATTGTTTCATCAGATATATTTGCTCTATCTCTTGGATTCGTCAGTTTGCCCAACCTTTTGCAGAGCCCAGACAGGCGAGAAGCAGCATCAGCAGGATCTTCCATGTATATAGCAGAAGAAAGGTAAACAACCGCAGATGAAAGAGGACAGAACTGGGTAGAAAATATCGTCAAGCAAGGTGTAGAGCACAGTGTCAGAGCTGATTAAGTAACAGCGAGAAACCAGAACCCGAACGAAACCTTATGAAGGAGAAAAGGGAGGAAACTACTTTGGAGAGGCCATCTGGAAAGGGATGGAAAAAGAAGAAGAAGAAAAAAAAGAAGTGAAAGGTGCAGTCTGCTTCTTCAACAAGCAGAAAAAAGCTGCATCATAAAGTGAGTAGAGAGGTTTCCCTCCAGGTAGGGAAAGGTTCTTCGGCAGACCAAAAAATTGCGCGGGCAATCCAAATTCATTACCGACCAAGGATTTTTTTCAACCCTTTGCAAGTTATGTCCGGTCCATTTCAAGGTATGACGTGGTCCGCACTCCTCATGTTGCAAAACTTCCCTACTCACGTAAGCCTACGTGGACTGCAATGAACTAAGATTGAAGTAATTCATACGGAATTCCACGTGTCATTATTATGTACAATCATCTTGTGCGGAATCAACGATCAAGTTCTATTCTCTTTGATTAATCAGTTCTTTCACGTTTATTTGGTGTTTAAGGAAGTTCAATTCATGAGTCCGACTTGTTTCAATATCCAAATAAAAAAACTCAGCCAAATTAATTTGTGAGTTTCCTGAGTTGTAATATAAAATTTCTTCATACATCCGCTATGGTCCCATTGGACCGGGCCCACTGCCGATGGTACTAGTCTTGAAAATGTAATCCAAAAAATGTCGGTAGATGTATGGAGCGTGCTTTCTTGATGTTCATCATCATGTGCTTTCTTGAGCTGCGTTTGGTCGTCCGGATATTTTTATCGGATATGATAAAGATACGACGGGATTTTAAATTACAAATATGATAGTTCGATATTTGTCTGGATATAACATGGATCCAAATAACTGAATAATTATAATCCAAGCGAGTGGTTTGTGTCCATTGCCAAAACTTGATTAGACTTTAAAAAGGATCGTCGAGCGTGGAGTCATGGATTCAGCACCAGGGTTTGCCGCAACCACCTCCGCTGATGCCATCCCGCCCCGGATGCCATCCCTCCTCTACTCCAGCCCGTGGCCTCGCTCGATTCCAGCATAGAGGTCAATTGAAAAGAGCAGGATCAGGTGCCTCCATGTGACGAATCGACAGAGCGTGATCAGAGTCTCTCGCATAATTCTGAAACTTGAAAGGGATGGACTCGAGGAAGAAGAGAAGAGTGACGATGGGACGAGATATATGCTAAACACCCGGTAAGGAAATGCTCAATTCCTAAAGTGCTAATCCAAAAAGTTATGACAAAAGTGCGTCGATAACTGAAAAAGATCAATATTTGACGAAAGGGTCGGAAGAAATAACTATATTTTCGACCTTTGCCCTGAGATAAATCAATGTGTCAGGCAGAAATTTACATGAGGTTATTTTTTTTTTAGTCGAAAAGAAATTTACGTAAGGTTAAAAAACTGTAAAATAATGTAGTTTCTCGATGTAAAAACCAAGGGAAGGCGGCTCATCCCTGTCACGCCCCGTGCCTTGTCCTCGACGCGCGGACGAGACGATCCCTGCAGAGTACGACTCTCGAAGTCCCAGGACACTTTTACTAAGAAAAATAAAACACGAGAGCTAGCAGACGGAAACGGAACAGCAACTCCTCCAAACACAAATGAACGGGGAAACCTGAATAGCAAGACAAGAATTGAACATGGCCACTTTACTCCCAAAAGATGTTTATACAAAAGCGCGGTCACCAAGACCAGCGAAAAGGTCGGATAGATGGCCAAAACAACGACTATAATTACATCCCCAAAAGACAACACCACTACGACCACACAAAAGTATCAACCAGCCTAACTGCAACTCCTAAGTCGAAGCACTGGAATCGTCGGACGCCTCGGTATCCTCCGTGGGCTCGTACTCGGACCAAGTCTCAGACTGAACCTCAGTTGAATCCTCCTCGATAACCTCCATGGAGACATCTTCGGGTCGCTCCACTAAGTCGCCCTCGGTGGCTTCAAGCTCAATCACCTCAATGGTGTCCTCGTGAGTCGGGGTCTTCTCTGGTACATTAACCGAACCCGCTACGGAACCATCTACTTCAAAAGAATCCCGAGAGGGATGACAAAAGTTGGGGACTACACCACGAGGTACCTCAGAGGGCCTAAGTGGCCCAGTAGTCACCTCACCTACGCGTCGGAACCAAGCCTCAAACCTATGAGGCACCTCTTTCTTATTGGCCTCATCCACCCAGACTACCGTGGTCTTTCTCACAAAAACTGTTCCATGTCCATCAGGGTACTCTTCCCAAAAAGGAGTCATCCACTACGGGTCTCCGTGTCGAATAGGCGGCATTCTTACGGTCTTGAATTTGGAAAAGAAACGGTCCCACGACAGGGTGAGATCGAAATCTCAGTAAAAGAGGCCATAACCCCAGGTTAGGCCGAATGTACACTCAGATAAGCAGTCATTCACAATAACAAAGCAGCAACAACCATATAGATTATCAATAGTCACATTTAGCACAGAAGAGCAAATAAGCCTCAAGCTCATAATCAAGCCACCGCATATCATCATAAGAATCGAATATGCAATTTAAATCGAACTACTCCACAGCCCTTGCCAACCTCACAATTCTTTCTTGCCCGCGTATACAACGCATCAGACCCGGTCCGCGTAATTACGTCTCAGACCGATCTCACTGACAAACCCGCGTAAACGCCCCTGGTTTTCAGTCTCAACTCAGGCCAGTGCTAATATAACTCAATATCTGTCCCGCGTCGTTCTACGCATCAGGACCTTGGCCACCTCAACCCTGCGTGTATGACGCATCAGGGCACTAACATAATCAAACATGCCAGAATTCCATTCCCAAGATAAACTTCATGATTGAATATAGTTCATACCTCGAACTAATGATTTATAGCATGGGAAAGCGTCGACTTAGGCATTTCATAGCGACATTTCCAAGCACAAGGCACACATACAAACCTCTAATATAAATCAAGAATACATAATGTAAAATCATGAGACGATGTTCCAAAAATAAACACTACTTCCTGACTAACTCATCCAATTGAGCCCAATATTCCCATCGAGAGTTTAGGAACTCCTTACCTTGCTCTAGAATCAACGCAAGTGACTTCCCAAGGCCCACAAAGGTTCGGCTCCTAGGAAATCAAAACAGGGCAGCATTACCTAGCATCAAAACCCAACCAATTCATCAAGTTTTCCTCGTCGAAACGTCAAACCACTTAACAAGAACCTTAGGGACATAATTACGAACAATTTAACGCGTCGCTATGAGGAATCTCCAGCCAAGAATCAACTCCAACAGTCCCCCAAGCTCACTGCCAGAACAGAACCGAACAGGGCAGGGGCCGGTTCTGTCCTGTTCTCTCTAAAACAGTCCACAAATCATCCAATGGCTACCAATTAAACCACATACTCATCAACAACAGCTCAATACATGAGTAAGGAAGCCTCACCGAAGATTTTGAATCAAGGCGACACCGCGAAGTCCTTGAATGGCGCCAATCTCCCTCAAGTCCACAAACCGGCAGAAACTGACTCACAAACACAGCAATAGAAAAGCATCGAATCTTCATCAATTTCAGTCCAACTTTTTACCACACGTCCACATATGAGTCTACTAACAATCTGCAAATTTTGAATGAGAAACTCCAACATTTCGAAGTCCTTTGAGGTCAAAACCGTGACCTACCTCAAACTGAAGCGGTTTCTGTCGACCGGCGCGAAAAGGCTTGGCCGGGGCTGCTCGGTGGTCCAAATGCCGAGATTCCACTTCGAGGGGTTCGGCAAGACGCCAAGCTAGGTTGTGGTGGTCGGCCCCCTGGCTGGAAGTTGACGGCGGCGACGCTGGAGGCCGGCGAAGAGGGCGGTCAGAAGCTGCCGAGCAAGCTGTCCTCGGCTGAGAAGAAAAAGGAAGAACGAAGAAGGAGGAGGAGATGGTGTCGCGAATGAGGGCTCGACAGAAGGAAATGGGAGAGAGAGAGAGAGAGAGTCTTGTTAATTCCCACTTGGTCAACACTTGAATGGTAGGTGGGGAAAGTAAGCAATTAATGCACAAAGCTTAATCCTTTGACAAGTGTCTTCTTGTCCAACCAACCCCATCCAATGGCTGAGAATCCCTTTCCTTTTCGGTAGTTAAGAGGGCACACAAAGGACCAAAATGCCCTTGTCCAAAAATAAAATGAAGGCTAAAGCTTGGAGCAAAATGGTCATTTGATCTCCGGCGTCCAGAACTTCGATTTTCTATTTCAAATTTTTTTTGACGAGGCGGCGTCCAATCTGAATGAAACGTTGGAATTCTTGATTCTCCATTTTCAAATTTTCGAGACTCATCTCCGATTTATTTCTCTATCGAATGTGATTTCAGTCTATCTCGAACCGACAAGCGACTTTTGTAGACGTTACGCGTATCGACTCTGTGACTTATATCACACTCAAGGCTCGCCAGGCCGTGGTGACTTTGGTTGTCATGTAATTGCGAGGGTCTATTACTAGTTTCGAGGGTCTCGATCGTCATCGTTTGATTTAGGAAAATTTTGCAAATTATGAATTGGTTAAGCGGCATCACCCGCGCTCCAATCGCATAACGCTAGCAATGGATTCCTTAATCGTTCTTAGATCGGCCTTTTATGGCTCTAAACGTTCTCTCGACAATCCTTATGGTCAAAGCGTCATTTCCTATTCGAGTTCCTAGGTCCACGTACTTATCTCGCGTTAGCCTTTCCCTTTTGGTCAGTTAACTCGAGATTGATCAGATCCGAGCGAAATATGACTGAAATACATCACTAGATATATTCTCATTGAATAGTCTCAAAATGACTGAAAATCAGAATGTCACAATCCCCGTCGGGCCGAAGGTTGTTTTCGTGTCCATCAGCTCCTTAGGGGAGTATTTGGGCCAGGTTGGTTTAATGGACAAAATCGGATTTCTCAAGGAATAGGATTTCAATTTCCACTATTTTGCTTTGAAGCTCCTACCCTGAAGGCTGACAGTACCGTCATTATTTCTGGCTTCATGATTTGTCAAGTAATAAGTATTTTGCGCAAAACACGTGATGAAACATTTCCTTTTTTATATTTGGAATAAAATCGAAATACAAATTTTTTCCAATGAAATAGAGAACCTAAAAATTGTGAACTCGTATTAAGGCATGTTTGATAACCTTTCTATTCTTGAAAATAATTTTTAAACATAAACGATTTTTTCTGATTATGCTCTCGAAAACAGCTTCTGAATAGAAGAACACATTTCATAACTTGTGAGCCTTCTGTTAGGATGCCTGGGTGAATCAATTTCCTAACCGAGCTTAGGCTTGATTCACTGAGATTTATTCTCATCTTGTCGTGGGATAACATTTTCAGGTCCCAAGTAATGAAGCCTCGTGGACGCCAAGGATTGGCTTTTGGATTTAGTCATTTGGAGTAGATGAGAAGTTAACCTTACCCGATAGAGTAACTGATTGAGGTCTTGTCTAGCTGCCCCGAAGTATGGGGTTGTGCACGTACGTTAGTAGCAATAGGATCAAGACTCTTATGCTGTCATGTATGTATGTTTATGATTATCTTCTAGTGAATTGTTATGGTGATTGGCTCCTACTCCTCTGTCCCACGTTGAATTGTTGTCTAGGAGAAAATCGTTTTCGCATGTGTATATAGTTGATAGGTCGATAACGCACCTGGGACGTTATTTTTCGTGACCTCGTGGTGATTTGGCAAGGGATGCCGCGGGCTCGAGAGTCGGGGCATGACACCGACTCATCGTTTCTAACAATCCAAAGTCAACTTATTTATCGCACATCATCACAATGTCAGATTTTTCGTTTTTACGAACTAAAAAATTTGAGGTTCACATTGAAAAAAATAAAAGTTTAGAGACTATTAGTGAACGCTTATCAATAGTTGAGAGAACATATTAAACAAATTAAAAGCCTGGAAATAACATTGCGCGTTGGACTAAAATTCAGCAATGATTTGTGTCATTTTCCTTCCTTTTACGAGGAGATTTTCCTTGATTGTCTGTTGCCCTTCGTTGCCTTCACTATTGCCTTCAGACCTTCTGATCGCCTTTCAAGCATGCCATTCGGAAAAGCTATTGACCTCAAAAACTATTGGGAACTCGATATCTTTACTTGAGGAGATTTAGATATGAGTAAACTAGAATATATTGGCTATCAGAACAATTCTCTATTATGAAACTTTACTAACATAAATCACCTGCATATCTTAACAATCTTCTTCTCACTCAAGTATCATCATGAGATTACTTCATTGAGATATTCACCAAACACCAATACACATTGGTTTATTCATGTATTTACCAAACATCAATACACATTAGGAGAATAAATCGGTCGTCAAAAGAGAGTCCAAGTAAGAGCATGTCAACATATTCATTTAGACCTCAAAAACTTAAGCCAATTAATGATAAACCAATTAGAATGTATTAATTACTCGCACCGCATCAATTATCCGATGCAGGACTTTTTTTTTTTTTTATCACAACTCAACATGCATCTTCATACAAATGACGTATAGAAAAATTAATATTCTCGCATATCGATTTGTCAAATATTCATTATGCATAGCAAGAAAAAAACTATTATATTTCCCCCTGTGGTGCAATCTTGACAACAGATGACATAACTCAAGATCGAACCATGCTATAACCGATTGAGAGAATAGTTGGCCATGGGACTAATGGAAAAAGGGAATCACTAACAGGGCCGCTAATGAAAAAGATTTGCCTCTACTTTAGGAGAAGAAATACGTACCCTCAGAGAGAAACTACACCTAAGAGTAAGCAGGATCAATGAATCTGCATCAAAATATCTATGAAGGTTACGGTAGATGTGATCGGCAAACCTCGAGCCAAATATGCTTGAGATCAGTTGCCTCTCAAGTGCACTAGGTCATGACATTGCGATATATTGAACATGTTGTAACAAATGCGGAAAAACAAACACAGAACACAAGGATTTACGTGGTTCGATCAAGGTGATCTACGTCCACGGGCGAGGCAAAACGAGATTCCACTATAATCAAAGAGAGTACGGATTACAAAAGTCGGTCTTTGAGACTGAACAAAAAAGCACACGGCTCACAAGTCTCTCATATGACGAAAATTCTCCGTGCAACAAAATAAACTCTAGCCGCAGCATAAATAGAGCCTCGAAGTTATGAACAAGCCTCGAAGTTACGAACCAAAATAAACCTAACGAAAATCCTCCGAGTTGGGTCTATCGGCCCAACTCTCCACGTCACAAACCAAATCTCAATTTTTTCTCCACTTTTGGGCTGCACAAAAAATATGTCGGGTCGGGTGATGAACCAGACCGAGTGCATAAAATTCAAGACATATTTAACGGAACATGACTCGAAGTTAATCCCGATTGATTTGAAATCGGACCCACAATTTAATAGCAACCCGGGCACATAGTAGGAAAGTCGGGATTGAGCTCTTGCCAATAGGACTGGGCGCTTAAGTACACCCCAAATGCCATAAGTTGTGTACGACGTTCACTTTAGTGCCAAAACTTTCAAATCGATCACTTTAGTGCTAAATTTTTGTAACTTCAATCACTTCAGTGCCAAAACTTTCAAATCGATCACTTTAGTGCTAAGTTTTTGTAACTTTGATCACTTAAGTGCCAACTTCTTTTAAAAACGATCACTTTAGTGATAAGTCCGATGAGCTACGTCAGCTCAAATAATAATAAAAAATACACGTGTCGAATTTTCGGTGAGCCACGTCAGTTTAAATCGGAGTTGGCACTAAAGTGATCGTTTTTTAAAAAAAGTTTTCACCTAAGTGACAGAAGTTACAAAAACTTAGCACTAAAGTGATCGATTTGAAAGTTTGGGCGCTAAAGTGAGTGCCGTACATAACTTATGGCACTTGTAGTGTACTTAAGCCTAGGATTGGGTAAAGCAAAAAGAGAAAGCTATTTCCCACAAGAGATCTTTTCCTTATTAAAGATGAAGTCGATGTTGTCATTGAATTGGGGCTTATAGTTTTCTGCATGTAAATATTATATTGTGGAGTCTGGTCTTGTGCGCATAGTGAGTGTGCTTAATATGTGTGAAAACTTGAGAGAGACACTAATAGAGTTGAAAGTATGGAAAAAAAGAAGAAGCTTCGCTTAAGATTGATTCTTGTGAATGGTATGTGTCGTCAAAATCTTTGCCACAATTGAGAATGTGATTAAATGTTCAGCTTCTTGTTGTTTAGAGTATATTCTCTTTGCCAACCCGATCAACTTCGAGGAAAATCGGAAAAGAAGCTGCAATTGAAGAGACCGCCATTTTCGCAAACTAAATTGAAGGCAAGTAATCATCATATATATATGTTCAGTTCTCACATTTGAGGAAATCCTGGGACCAGTTGTTGCGGATCCTACGATCTTGCTCGCGTTTTGTAATCTTTTGTTAAAAAGATTTCATTAGAAGCTTGGCAACTCTCACCTCGACTGTAATTTTTTTTTTTTTGTTTTTGTTAATGGACTCTTGGAACCTTGGATCGGTTACGTTCTTTTATTGTTGCTTGATAACTACCCGCGTTCTACATGTTTCAGATAAATCTTCATCTATGGGATACCAGGCATGACCTCTAAAGTTGGTCTAAGTAGACATTTGTTCGCTAATCATTAACACAACCGTAGAGGACGCTATATGCGATAACACACGTGTGTATTAAAAAAAACATACATACATAAATAAATAATTTATCGCTTCGATATTCTATGAATAATTGATTCTGGCTATATATTTCATGAGATGGGAGATGTTTAGAAAGGATTCGGTGAACAGGGCATATAAGTATTCATACCGAGAGAAAAGAGACGCATCACTTGAGAAAAGAAAGATGATTGTAAGGTGACAAGGATTTAAATCAATTCTTGAAAGTAAGATATTCATATAGATTAGAAAATTGCCCCTTTTGTTATACCGTGTTACTATGATATATCTTAACAAAATACATGGGCATTTAATCGTATTTTAAACAAAAAATTTGAGATCAATATTGTAATTAGTTTTTATTTCTCGTGGCTTATGCAGAGAACCTAATGTTTAATTAAATATATTATGATGGATGAAAAGGTGATTAGCGCTAACTTCGGATCAGAAGGTCGTCGGTTCGACTCCCACTGTGGTCGTTTTTGTTTTTTGTTTTTGCCATTTTATGCTACTATTTACTTTACCTTAATTTACTTATCTATTTTACATTTGCAAATTTCGGTATCTTTCTATCAAGAATTCGACAGGGATTCTCTTTTTATTTAGCTGCAAGATAATTTCTATATTTAATTCAGGAAACAACAATGCTAGAGAGTGCTTCGATGCCAATGCCGCGGGGTAAGCGATAACAGGAAAAATAATTTCACAGAAGTTTTGAATTCAATTGATGATAATTTGAATATTGCAAAGAGAGGACGTCCATATATTTATAGACAGGACTCTCAAAAGGAATGCGAATACTAAAGATAACATTGATCAACTCAAATCAAATCAAATCTAATCTAAAAGGAATCAAATCAAAATCTCGAGAATTACGTGAAAATTCAAAACTGCCAAAATAGAAACACTATCGAAAAGTGGTCTAAACGACTCCGAAACGCTAAAATCCATCGTATCTCACAGCAAATCAGTGTTTTTGAATCAGACGGCTGTTTTGTTTCAACTGACCAATTTTGAGCGCGATCCGAGATTGTTTGACCCAAGATCGGAATTACGGTAAAGTCGCGCCGGCTTCTGATGATCCAATTTTTCAAAATAATCACATGCTAACTGTTCTACATCATTCTCCCCCTCTGCATAAGAACTTGCCCTCAAGTTATCATCAGTATATAAAGGAATGTCTGGAGAATGATACTCGAATTACTCCGCCACATTAAAGGTTGGAGAAATATTAAGATCGCCAAGAAGATCAATAATGTAGGCATTGTCGTTGATCTTCTTGATGATTCTGCAAGGACCAATCTTCCTGTTCTTCAGCTTGTTATACGTATCAACGGGAAATCGCTCCTTGCATAGAAAGACCATGACTTCATTGCCAACTTCAAAAGTCTTGGAACGACGTCACTTGTTAGCATGCTCCTTATACTTTGCATTAGACTCAGCAAGGTGGCGTGCAACATCAGCTTGAAGTGAGCGTCGCCGTTGGATCTATCAAAGGAGGGCCACGAATTTCTCTTCAGTGAAGTGTGAGTCCATTGTGAATTGAAGTTACGTTGTTCGCGATGGAGAAGAAGGGGAATAGAAGCAACGACGCCATTTCATGTAAGTTCCTTTTTTTTTTAATTCCTTGCAAGAAACGACGCTGTTTCAATTGTCTTGCCACGTGAGATGAAACGACATCGTTTCTTGATGTCCACGTAGATTGGCCGACTCTAATATTTGACAGGTTAGCAAATTATTTTAATTAAAAAAGCCATGTATTTTTTTGGCTGGAAAATCTCGCCGGAGGCATCAAAAGTGATCATTTTCTCTTCGACTTGGCACCAAAGTGATCTGTTTGAAACTTTTGGCACTAAAGTGATCACCGTACACAACTTTTGGCACTAAAAGTGTACTTTTGGCACTAAAAGTGTACTTTTGCCGATATTCTCCACTAATTAAAGCAAGTTGTGGGCATTACATGCGATGGTCATTGTTGTATAAAATGCTTGGGATGAGTTGACGTTATTATGTGAATAGTGAGATATAACTTCTATAGTTCATTGAGATCTTGGCTAAGTGCCTTCCAAACGAGACTTACAGAATAAGACCATATAATCTCTTACTATCCTGTCGATCATAGGGTCTTCTCATCGTAGTAACCTGTTTTTGTCCTTTTTATGAGACAAAAAAAAGATTAGGATTATTAGAAGTGTGACTTTAGTTAGTAAGCTCGTTCAAACTAGGGGTGTGCATGATCTGAGCCGATCCATTCCCAACATGGAACTGAGGGCCAGACCAGTAGTCTCGATTCTCATATTTTTGGGACCATGGATAAGACCGGGACCGGCGGTCCGGTCCCGGCTCAGTAGGACCGCTAACACCAACCAACTGCTTATAAAGATCTAGCACTTTGAATAAAGTATAATTCGATTGCATGTTAATTTACAATTTATAATCTCGGTTGAATGAAAAGGAAGATAAGTTTTTTTTTTAAATCATTGTTCTATTTTGTATTCAAATATTTCTATTTCTTTTTTTAAATCATTATTCTATATATATAGGCGGTCCGGTCCGGGCCGGGCGGTCCGGTCGTAACACATGGAGCCGGGGAGGGGACCGCCCAGTCACTGGCCCCATTTATTGGGACCGAGGATCGGACCATTCATGTGACATTCTGAATTTCCTGCCATTTTGAGGCTGTTGAATGTGAATGTACCGTACGATGTATTTCAGTTTTGTCTCGCTCAGATCTGATCAATCTTGAGTAAACTGACCAAAAGGGAAAGGCTAACGCATAACAAGGTACGTGGACCTAGGAAAGTCGAAAAAGGAAGTGACGCTTTGACCATAAGGATTGTCGAGGAAACATTTAGAGCCAATGAGGCCGATCAGATAATGATTAAGGAATACAATGCTAGCGTTATACGATTGGATCGCGGGTGAAGCCGCTTAACCAATATATAATTTGCAAATTTTCCTAAATCGAACTTTGACGATCGAAGCCGTCGGAACTAGTGATGAACCCTCGCAATTACATGACAACCAAAGCTGTCATAACTTGAGTTATCCTCAGTGTGATGAGAATCACAGAGTCGATACGCGTAGTGTTTGCAAAAGCCGCCCGTTAGTTCGAGACAAACTGGAATTTCGATCGGTGGACGAATGATCTTGAAATGGAAGCTCAAAATAGGCAATTGGAAATAGAGAATTCCAATTATGAATAGGAATTTGACAATTTCTCGCCTAATGGTAGTTTCGAATTGGAAAATTGAAGTTTGGACTGCAAGTGCAAAAAGACCATTTTGCCCCTGGACCATTTACCCTTGCCTTAAGACTTCATGAAGGACGAAATGGACAATTCCCCTCCCCACCTATGGCTGTCGAAAATTCATGAACAAGGGTCAAAGGATTGGTCAAAGCCTTGGTTGCATTATTGGTCCATGCCACATGTCACCCATTGGAGGCCTTATGCATTTATTACCCATCTAATCCCATCTTATCAATTTGTGCCTCAATTATATGTGTGAAACACCTTATTAGCAGCCTTTCAGCCGTGGATTACATCCCCCACCATTTCCCTTTGAATTTCCTCTCTTTTTCCTTCTTACCAAAAACTGCCGAGGAAGACAGTTTTCTGCCCTTCAGTTCGGTCCATACGAACGGTTTTTCCCGGAGTCTTTTGGTCGATCTCTCTTGCGACAGGTTAGATCTATGTGTCCTTGAAAATTTTCCGTTGGTTTCATGATTTTTTTGAGGTCTGGTTGATTTTTGGTGATTTTTGGAAAAAAGGCGGACGGATTCTGAGCTAGCTGAGGAGAAGTGCTGGTTCTAGCTCTTAGAAATTCCAAATGACCTCAAATATTTTAGGAGAGCTTCATAACATCTAGTACTATATTCAAATGGTTTATGGCTACAAATAGATGGTTTTAGAATGAGATTTCATGGCTGATTTGAGGTGGTCTTTACCGAACAGATTCTGCCTCCTCCGACCGGTAGAGGATCCGTGAGCTTTTGAGGTCCGCCGAGGTGTCGCCTTGCCCCAAAATTTGTTGGTAAGCTATCCTAAGACATGATATTACATGTTAGCAAAGGATAGATGAGTTATATTGGAGTTTTGATGGTCGGTTTATATGGAAACTTGTTGGAACAGAATCTGTCCGGCACCGAACAGTGTAGGATTCAAAGTTTGTAGTGGTTCTTGAAGGAGTTCGTTGCTTAATTAGCTAGGTAAGAAGACTTCTAACCTTTTGCTAGGATGTTGAGTCACTAAAGGGTGGAATTTTGGTTGAATTAAAAGGTTTTAAAGGACTGATTTGGTGAGAAATACCCGTGAGACCCGAAACCGTCCAAATCCCGTTTTCTGCGCACACCGATTTTAAAACGGCCCGTTCTAATTCATCCGATGTCCAAATTGAGCACCGTTTTCGTCCAAATGACCATAAGATCTTGAAGTTTAGTACCATGAAATTATTTTTCCCAAAAGGTCAGTAGAAATATTTCAGTTTTCATGAGAATGAACCTGGTCATGGTGGGTAGTCATGTGTATTGGGGTCATTGATGACTTTTCTTGATTGAATGTTCCTTAAACATGCCTAGGGAGTGTCTAGTTGATGCTGTGATTGTTTGATGATGAAATGCTATGTGAGAAAATGGGCATGTGATGATTAATTGGGATTCAATCGAGGGCTTTAATGCTCGGTGTCGCAAATGGGTGTCGGATGATGCATGGTGTAACGATATGCATGTGTATGATGGCCGAATGGCTTGTTTTAAATGGTGAACCTGATGTGCTTAAATGCGTGCCTTGAGTGGCGATGGCATGATTTTGCTTGTGATTGTGAAATTGGGATTAATGAAAAGGTTCACAATGATGTTTTATGGCCAATGCATTGAGCCGGGGAGGTAGTTACTCCCATTGACCTGACGAGGTCGTGCGGCTAGAGAGTCCAACCTTGACCGAATCATCTCGAAGGCTGTAAGAATCGAGAGTCAGGTAGTGACCTAATCATCTCTAGGTCCGGACGCGAGAGTCCTATAGTCGACCGAATCATCTCGATGGCGCGGAGTGTCGAGAGTCGCTATAGAGACCGAATCATCTCGCAGCGAGAGTCATGATGATCGAATCATCTCGATAAGACGTCGAGAGTCATATGATTGACCGAATCATCTCGCGGCCCAAGTGGGGCGGCCCTTGATTGGCGTAAAGAAGCTAAAAGACTGAAACATGGTTCTTGATATGTTTTCGAGTCTGTATGCTTGAATTGGCTAGAATGCCTGGGATGCCTAGAGTGCATGGAATGTTTATTATGCTTGTATGGCTTGAGAAACTCAGATTGGAAATTGAAAGTATGGAAGAAATGAACCTGGTGCCTGATATGCCTGAGTTGCTTTATTATACCAATTGCTTGAATGTCATGTGTGAAAAACATTTTTTGCCAAAATTGCATATTTTCAAACGAGCCTGGAGGTACAAATAGTCTAGCTTAGGGTTAGGGTCGACTTGCTGAGATTATTATCTCACCCCATCGTGGGACCAACATTTTCAGACCCGAAGCACTGGTGGAGACCCTTGAAGGAAGATGATGACGTGAAGGTTGATGAGCAATTGACTTGATGAGAAGTTTTTCTTTTCTGTTGAAGTCTATGAGGACCTCTTAATGTTTCGAAATTAGAATTATACATTGAATTCATGATTTACCTTGGGAGTAAAATGCTTTTGTATTGGAACGTCCTAAAGTCATCATTTGTACTAAAGGGAAGAAGTAGTTATCTCGTTTCCGCTTGTGCCCTTTCATTGTAAGGATTTGATAAGTCGAAGGCCGTGGATCCTGGGAGACTATAGAGTTATAATGGCCTGGTGGGATGTTCGCGTGCTCGCCGGGTTCGGAGCGTGACATCCCCGTTTAAGTGGTATCAGAGCGAGGTTAGCTCGATCCAGTGTGATTGAGGTTTGGTGTGATAAGGAGTGATGACTTGAGGACAATTAGATAGTGAGACCTTTAGGACTAAGCATTGATCATTGAATCTTGAGGATTATAGGCTTGAACTTGTGTGGTATTCTAATGGTCCTAGTGTCGACTTTAATCGATGATCTTGAGTAATGCGGTGATTGAGGTTTAAGTGGAAGCAAGTTGATATTAAAGAGACATAGGCATGGATTTTGGAGGTAGTAATTATGCTTGAGGTTAGTAGAGAATTGCTTATGATTAAAGGGTCAATTGAAGTATATGAATGTGATTGTGGTTTGTCAATGACCCAACTTGAGGAAAATATGATTTATAAAGAGACGACTGGTATTTGTGGATTCAGGTTTGAATTGTGTGGTATCTTGATGGTTCATCTATTGATTGCTATTGACAGTCTTGGGTGATATGAGATGAGGTTTATACATGGAAGCAATAAAGGAATAATTGGGTTAAAGACCAGTTGTGATCGAATGCATAAGGATTTGATTTGACTAGTGACTAAATTTGAGGTATATGATGGAATATAGGCAATTGATCTACGAGATGTGACAGTCATTGGTGGAATTAGAAACTTTCGATGCATAAGAATTGATCTGAAGGTGATTGTGGTATGACTAGTAGTGAGGACAGTTATGATGTGTACATGTTTGTGGCTTTGAAACGAACGCTGATGTGGGTGCATGCATGAGCTTATTGCTATCAGACTTAATAAATTGTCGCTTGGTATGGGACGAGTTGATGGGATACCTATAAACCGTAATGAAGCATGTTATGGGGCGTGTGGAACGGGGCTTCCTCCGTAGATATATGACTTGGGACAGCCTGTAACAACCAGGTCTGATGAGGGCGGGGAGTGATCGCCGGGACAGAGAGGTTCGGACAAGGAGCGGCTCCTGGCATGCTTCTAAGATAGCGAGGAGGCATGAATGACCCAAGTCATAAATTGAAAGGAAAAGCCTAGGTATTGGGTTGAGTCTGATTGTGGTTAAGTGAGATGTATGGCACGAGATTGAGTCTCGAAAGGAATGATCGAGAGTGGCAAGGCATTTGTGTTGGTGCCTATGATTGGCATGGTTAAAAGCTTCATGCTTGGCAGAGGATGCCATTTGAAAAAGAAAATTGATGTTTGTTATGGGCCTGTTAGGCGTGTTTTATGATTGGCATCGTGTGATTATTTTGGCCAAGGTCTAATTGAGAGATTAGGCGGCGTGTAGGGAGTTTATACCTGTTGACACCTGATTTTTGATCAGTCTTTCATAGTTTATTTTTAAAAAATTCATAAAAAATCTATAAAAAGTTAAAAAAATAAAAAAATCATCTTTGGTAGCCTTGACCAAGCTAAAGGAACCATTTTTGATAAAAAAATAATTTTTCATATTTTTAAATATTTTTAAATATTTTCCAAAAATAGAAAAATACATGAAAAATGAAGAAAAATAGCGTTCGATGTCGTAAAAATATAGAAAAATAGTCAATATTTTTATTTTAATTTCTTTTACATTTTGAACTCATAAATAGTCAAAATTCAAGTTCAATTGCATGTGTTTCTTCACGACGCATAGAGTTGAATTTGGCAAAAAAATGTCATTCGAGTATTTTAATTTGTAAATTTCTACATCTTTTTTAGTCTTGACGTCCAATTAGATTGACCACCATCTACAATAAATGCCCCTTGCTGAATATTTTCGTTTTTGTTTCACATGATTTCATGGTGTAAAACGCCAAGTGGATCCCCAAATATAATCGGGTCGGCATGAGCTCGATAGCTCGTCCAAGACCAAACCAGGGCACGGCGAACCCCATGTGAGTACTCTCGAACTCCTTCGATGCTTCCTAATGCTTTTATTAGGTTAGATCGTGTGTAGAATGGCTAGGACAGCTAAATCATTCTTGAGCTGTGATTGATAAATAGGACCTTACTAGAAATGCCATGTGATTTATTTGCATATCTAGATTCCTTGAGTTGGGCATTTTATTACTGATTGTGATTGCTAGGATAATCACTCTTATCTACATGAATTTCTAGATTTAGGGTTCATACCTTACTCATCCGCATGAATCTCAGGCTAGAAAATTCAGTCAACTTAGGTACCGAAAGGGCGTCAACTCTGACAGTTGGTGTAACTAAGTCCCCGAAACCATTTCTCTGGTTCTCGCAGAATTGAATAGAAACTCCCAACTATTCGATTGGGTGGTCCAATCATACCCTAAAAAAATGATTGGTGGCGACTCCATGGCATGCACACTTAGCACATGTCACTAGACCACACTGAAAGTCGATCACGCATACCTCCGTTGCGATTTGGGTAATGGGCCTTGGGAGAGGCCCGCGTCCGACCAGACAGGACGGCCCATTAGCCCTCGAGAGCCCGACAACCTCAAGAGGGTCGCGACAGACTGGCGACTCCACTGGGGACTGGTTCTTAACCATTTAGTGGACTTGAGCCGATTAAAAAGTTGATTGATTCTTCTAACCTAATTTTATGCAGATGCTCTCGAAAGTGAGGTGTATATGCTAACGAATGTGTTAGATGTTTTTGTAGACGGGAGAAATAAGGGGTGAAGTGCTTGTTAACTTTGTTTTATGCAGGTAGGAGTTTTGGATGTATGATTGTGTGGATGTTTATATTGAAGCGGTGATTGTTAAATAAAATGCATGTCTTTTACTTTAGCACGACACAATGAATACACACAATTGCGCCTAAAACCCCAGGCGCCCTCTTTAGGAACACAATAGAAGGAATTGAAAATGGAATCTCCGTGAGGAAAAACATGGGGTAATCCACTTTTCAATTCCGCTCACTTCGAACTATGGATTGAGTCCCAATGCAACGATAGTTGTGCAATGGAATCGGCTCTTCCCAGAATTCGAGGTGAGAACCTTGGCTTTAGGTACCAAGCCCTATCTTTTGATTTTTAGGAGTTTTCCCTCACTTGTCTCATGCGTTTGTCTATGGAAGGTTAGTATACCTAACACTGCTAAAAATACAGAGAAGCTTGATTTTCTCTTAAGTTTGGTTGGTAAGACTTTTCTATCCCTCGAACTTGTTACAGCTCTTAATCATTATATTCATTGCATAATTCCGGTGATTGGATTAAATGCCATTTTGAGGATAGATAGGTGTGTTTTCCTCCCAATGTTCTTGATGGAAGATGAAGATGGTGTCATCCCATTACGAGCGCCAAGTGGACAAGAAGAGCCTGCTATGGACATCATTGAGGTATCATCTAATGAAGATGACGATTTGGAATAGGTGATCCTGAAGTCACGTCTCAAAGATCGAAACTGGGGCATCTCTAAGTATTAAGATCACATTCCTTTGTTTTAATTTTCATTTCTAGCCTTCTTGTATAGGATTTATTTTGCTGAGATCCTCTCGATCTGATCCCTTAGATTGATTGTATTAGGGATCTATTTGTGTTTATATACATTCAGATTGAAATTTGTTGTATTTCTATTGACTTGTCATTGGAATGTGATAGTGGCATTTCTTCTAATCACTCGAATACTCCAAAATCAATTTTATAATTCCTTTGGATGAAATTGAAATTGGAAGTCCTATACAACCTTTTGGCCGTATAGGGCAATACAATCCCAATTTCGCCAGAAGGAACTATAAACTTGAATTGGTTCATGCATATTTTGCATCATTGGTAATCCACAATAATTGATCAAGAGTATTCGTGTTTTTCAAATTTAATGAAAAGATAGATATCCAAATTACTCTCGTTCTTAGCAAACGGCTTTAATTTGGATACCGTATCTTCAATTGAATTTAAAACACATCGTAATTGTATACTTTTGAACATTCCATTGATTTTCTTGGAATTGATCAAAGGCGATTATCGTGAATTACATTCCTTTCAATGATATGCTTTCCTTTGAGGAATATTGATAAAAGCTTTTGCACAAGGTCAAAACCCTTGTAAAAGCTCTTATCCCTATTAATCACAAGTAAGCATAAAATTGAAAGGATTTATGCTTTATTTTTCAAATTCTTTCTTCTGATTCTGCCTTTTCATTTGAAACAGGTTAAAAACAAGTAGAGAAGAGAAGTCTTTTTGTGGATAATCGTGGTGGGAGGTTCCTTTATCCGATCATAAGCAAGATTAAAAAATCAAGATGTACACGCTCGAATCATAAATGTCAAAGCGCAGCTTGCCTAGGTTGAGAGTGGTCAGGTGTTCGAGAAAGTCAGCCATACAGAAGTTGAGACACACACATTAGAGCTTTCATTCATTTCGCTCAATCGAGGGACCTTAAAAGCAGATCATACAAATCATCGGGGTGGAAACATAAAACCGCAATGAGCCCTAATTAGCATCACAAAGGAACCAAGTTGGCCCTCCATATTATTGATGCTTTGCTTATACTCACCACCTCGAGACTCGAGATCTGCAAGCTTAAGAAGAAGGCGTTTACATTCCCCTTTAAGCTCGGCAACCTTGGTCCCGTGATCTTCGGCGGCTATTTCCAGGTCCCGAACTAGTCCTCTCCCATGGGCTATATCCGCGGTAATGCTGTCAAGCCTTTCTTCCTGCCACTCACATTGAAACTTCAACACGACATTACGACGGTCGTGCTCATAGGTGGTCAGGGATAAGGCCAAGCGCTCCACCAAATTTCCCTTCTCGCGAAGCAACATCGAGACTCGCTTGTTGGCGAACTCAACAGCCTTTCTGTGACTATCGGCCACAATGTTGGCCAACACCAAGCAGTTGGACCGATCCACATAGCGAGCTCGCAAAACGTGAGCCACGGTAGCTTTTCGATGAGCGACACGGTAAGTCTCTAAAAAGTTTATAAAGAGGGTTGGGAAGATTCTATATTCCCTCTCTAAATTAGTGCCCTCGATGGAGGTGGTGTCTATTTCCACGAGCAAAATGCAGATTT
Source organism: Rhodomyrtus psidioides (assembly GCA_021437785.1). Classification (NCBI taxonomy): domain Eukaryota; kingdom Viridiplantae; phylum Streptophyta; class Magnoliopsida; order Myrtales; family Myrtaceae; genus Rhodomyrtus; species Rhodomyrtus psidioides. The sequence continues at coordinate 9,184,960 of JAILYB010000003.1, read as the reverse complement.
CATCTTCAGTTTCTGGGTGATCGGCTATATGAGCATAGCCTCGACCGAAGAGGTTATAGAGTTTTTCCCACTGGGCCAAATTTTCGGCCGAGAAAGCGCGAATAGGAGAGGAGGTCATTTTCGTTGGAGTGGGGGAGAAGAAGATGAGTGTGGTAGAGTGATTAAAATAAGAAAAGGCAATTATGTAAGAGTGTTAATCTTCTCTGCATTAACTCCTCCTTTTATAGCAACTCGAGAATGAAGAAAGGCATAGCAATAATGCTCGTGGAGCCAAGTTAATTGGGTAAAGCAGTGGTGGCTCTTTCGGTGAACCATCAGATCTGTCCCAGTCCGCGATTTCAGGCTTGATAAACCTAAAAAAGTTGTAAAAAGATATGTCGGTGTCACCATATTAAAATTGAGCGGGAGTTAAGCGCAACTATCGAAAAAAGTTGCGAAAGGATTTGGCGGTCCCATCATATTAAAAAACTGAGCAGGAGGCGAGCGTAGTTCCACCTTTTTGAAAATAAGTGGGAGACAGACATGGATATCGAGAAAATGAAATCGATTTGGTGTCCCTCCACGTTGAAAAGAAGAAAGAAGACGACAAAGCGGGAAATACGAAATCTTGGGAGCAACGCTTGCCTGATGATCTTCATCCATGTTTAAAGAACGTTTCATGGGCATACAGAACCACTCAAAAGAAAATTTAGAGAGAGTGAGCATACATGAGAGAGTAGAGAACCCTGAGTGAGCAAAAATTGATCGAACATTTCTCGATCCAACATGTTTGAGGGTTACCATCAGTTGCTAGAGGCGACTGATCCAAAAATCTCAGAAAATGAACTACTGAGAGATCTCGAAGATTCCAGGATGGCGTCTGGTACCAGAACCACAGAACCCAACCCTTTCGGCAACGAAGTTCATGAGCTCAGCAGCGACGACAACAGCAGCAGCGATGGTCAATCTCGGAAAAGGAAACGTCGCCAGTGCCACACTCAGAATGAAATCCAAGAGCTTGAAGCTTTCTTTAGTGAATGCCCTCTCCCGAACATGAAACAAAGAAATGAATTGGGCCAGAAGCTAGGGATGAAACCTTTGAGGGTCAAGTTTTGGTTTCAAAATAAGCGAGCCAAATTGAGGGCTCAACACAGACGTCAAGAACTTGCGATTCTAAAGGAGGAAAACGAAAAGCTTCGAGCGGAGAACATGAGGTATAAGAAAGCTCCCAGCACTATCGCTTGCCTTAATTGCGGTGGCCCTATCACTCTCGGCGAAATGTTCCTTGATAAGCCTTATATGAGGATTGAAAATGCTCATTCACCACCCCACTCCCTCGAACCATCTTCGATACAATCGGATTTTGTTGGAGATATGCATGAACAAATCAATTCTACGAAGTCAATATCGATGCCTTCTAAAGGATGTGATATGCGTCACCATGATTGGAGTTTCCTTAACGATGAGCTTACTATCACGACCGACCAATCCAAAGCTGATGAATTCCCTCCACAACAATTTCTGGCTCGATCAAATTCTACTGGAAATAGGCCAGAGAGCAATAGCCAAGTTGTCAACACTGTTCCGGGTCGCAAGAAGACGAGGGTCAATTGGTCCCCCGAGCTTCATCTCAAGTTCCTTAGTGCGGTTCAGCAACTAGGGATCAACTCAGCATATCCAACGCGCATACTTGAGATCATGAACATACCAGGACTCACTAAAGATGGAGTCGCGAGTCACCTCAAGAGCTACAGAAGGGCGCTAAGACAGCGCCACACAGCACTGAACCTGAAAGAACTCAACTTGTGCCTAAACACTAGGCATGGCTATAACTACAATGCCCCTGAAGTAAGAAATACCCTGCCGAATTTAGGCACCGACCAAGCTGGTAGCAGCACCATCGACTACTTGGGCGCTAATCAGAATATTCCCCCGAATCATCTCAGCACCCCTCAAGAGTATATGCCACAAGTGCAGCAGGTACGAACTCCTTGGTTTGAGCAGCAACTTTTCGCTAGTGCTCTTCCTATCCCCGATCAACATATTGCGCCTAGTGTTCAAAGATCTGCCCGGCTTGGGCATAAGATTTCGGAAGATCAAGCGGGCGGATGCTTTGAGGATTTTTGTTTCTCCCATTCCCAAATGGAAGGTGCTTTTGATAGTGAACCGATCAATCATCCTCTTATAATCTCGAGCAACGACGAAGGTTCTAGCTCGAAGAATCAGATCGCTCACAACAGAAACAGGAATCCTTCAACGCCAAGCGATGATGGTCAACCCGAATATCAGTTGCTCGAAGAATCAAAAGATTTCCTTGATGAGGAGCTCCATATCTGGATCGATCAGTTTAAAACTGATGGACTTATGAAGTTATGATCCAAAATGACGATTATATGTCTGATTCATGGTGTAGCTGGCTGATCACCGAGAATCCTCAAGGGAACTAGGCACATGTGAATGGATGTATCATTAATCTTTCTGTCATAAAGTCTTCCATGCAAGATAATCTTCCTTAATGCCTAGAGTTAATCTGGGGCAGCGATCAGTACTACCTGCGAGCATCATCATGCTTGAGTACGACAATCCCTTGTTAGATTAGAGTCGAGGCGAATCAATTGAACGCCACGAAGAAAAACATTTAAAGGCTTCACATAGGAAAATGCGAGCAAAAGCCCGAGCGAGCTCAAAGACGGTTAGCTCTGTATCGTTCTAAGGGACCTTTAGTCGTTATGAACTCTAAATTGAGCTTGTTTCATTCTCGATGGGGGTCGCTAACTGCTTCAAGAATTTTATAACAAAAAACGAACCAGTTAGGGACGCCAATAGTGCTTTGTCCTGGTAGTCAGTGAACTGGAAGTGGTACGAAACGTCAGGAGTTCGATCTCAGGATTGAAAAATCATTTTATCAGTTTGTCTATCACCCGATGAAGTTCAAAGAGATTCGACGCAGATGACTATAGAACTTGGGGCAATTCGAAAATCATCGATTCATTTTCATCAAGCGGCGAAGTTGGTATTGTAAAATGTGAAGCACGCAAATGACAAATCCGAAGCAGAAGGAGATGAATCATGATTCGCTTATCCAAGGTCCGGATTTCAACCTTCGACTAAAGCCAAATCTAGGATGAGTTTTTGATCTTGCCCACTCGACAAAACCCATCTCCACTGAAAATGGGGGCAAACCATTCCTACATCTGGAAAGCATGTCGAAGCCGAAGACATCAAATTCATCGTTTGATCCGTGGGGCAAGTCCCCGAAGCGATAGTTATCATCCGCAGAGCGTAATGGAATCCATCCTTTCAATGTAAAACACATTTGGCCGCGGAGCCACCCATTTGGTAAAAAGAACGTATCGTTCCTAAATGATTTTCAATCAGATGCGGGGATAATGTTCTCTCATTTTCCTCTCAGGTGATGAACAGAGATGAGGCACCCAAGAAGCCATGCATTCAAATAACAAAACAGTGCATGAAACACGCCCAAAAAGATGAATGAATCTCCTCCGACGTAAATCCTCGAGGTGGATTCGTTGCCCAACAAGACGAAGAAATCATGGCCACAAGCTTGAGGGCCGGCTTCTACAATCCGCACATTGGCATGCAGAAGGAATTCAAATCAAGAGTAAAGTAGTATCGTCCCAATTTGTTTTGAATTTGGAAACCCAAAATAATGCTTAATATTTATCCTTGGCAGGAGCTCGCCATCAAGGCAGACATGTAAGTTTTATTTTTCTCCAAAAACCAAGAAGTCGAAAGAACTTTAGAACACCCAACAATCTTGTGTTACTATGTGAAGTGCAGATTTTCACAACCCTTGTACACTCGTTGGAGCATATGACCAAGGGTAAGATGTATCGTTCCAATTTTTGTAAAGTTTTAGAATATACAATGACATATCCCTTTTATATCTCCAGGATCTCCAGCCTCGATGGGCAGGTAAGTATCCCTTTTCCCAATTCATTGGAGATTAAAAACTTTCAGAATTAATTTGATTCTCACATCTAAAAAGACATAGAATTCTTACTTCATTGACATTCATGTTTTAAAACATGAGATTGTCTGAACATGAATTACACATGTATGGTGCATCATAAAATCCCTTTGAAGGATAAATCTTGATGAAATGAAATGAATTTTTCCAATAAGAGTCGTTTGAACTGTTCAAAAGGGTATTTTCTCATAAGAGAAGCGAGCCTAATCCAAACACGTCCCATACACACTTGAGAGATGAGGAGATTGGAAATGATAGCGAAACCTTAACCTATGGATATAAGGGTCATTCGCAACGATTACATGGATCGAGATGACAGAGGCATTTATTTCTTCATTCCAAACACTACAGATGCCCATTGAGAACCCCATTGAACGGCGATTTTCATTCTCAACCCTGTCAAGAACCACCCCACATTGGGGCAAATGAAGGTTAGTCCAACAGTATCAGAAAGTAAACGGTTAGAAATTTTCTTGCTCGGACTAACATAAATCTTTGTGTGTTGTTTATATGATAATCCAAGTGTCATAGGATGACGAGAATGATTCATTTCTCTATCCTACACACTGTTATCCTTTGCACAACCAAGTTGAGCCAGCAAATTCATTTCATCAACCTATTGGTGATCATTGCATATTCCAAAGCAAAGGCAACATCACTCTAGGAATGGAAGCGTGCCAAAGTTTAAGTTGCATATCTAGCATGATTGCCGAAAATCCTAGCTCCAAAAGAAAAGAAAAACACGGGATTAAAAAAAGGGGGAAAAGAAAAATCCCTAGACATCAAGAAAAAGCAAAGTGCCTGGTAAAAAGCAAGGCTGATGTCTATTCAAAATATCCCCAGTAAAGTCTAGAGAGACGATGAAAAGACCCTGCAAAGGAGTTAGATCAAGATGACTACTCTCCAAATGTTGTCGTGCTCAAATTGCAAACACACAAACAGACGGTCTCTTAATGTAACAAGAGACGCTTTTAAACATCCTTGTGCGCTCTAAAAGAGGAGTGTACACTTCAAGAAATGGAGATGTTCTTCGAAGGACATGTGGCAAATTTGCAATGATCACCAATGTCAAACCCTTCACAATTTCTGGGCAAAAAATAAGCCTTTTTCGGTCCCCAATCCTTCCAATGTTACAACCCTGAAGTAGTCTTATCTGACTAAGACACTTGGGTTAATGTATAACTTAGTTCAAAGAAGTACGAGCAAGACTATTTCTTTCTCATTTTGCAGGGTTCTTGACTTGTAAACCCGGAGCAGATAGTGAAAAATTTCGTTCAACGGCCTTGACTCAAAAGTGAGCCCCCCTTGGAAACCGATATCCAAGCCTAACACTACGGTCCCGTGAAAGACCTCCTGATCGGTCGAAATGTATGCGTTGCGAATGATCCTGAAACCCAGGCACAGGTCGGTAGGAAATTGAGCACTTTCCCTATTAAAGATCATTATCACAGAGCAGTGAGGAGCCTTCTTGGGTGAGAAATACTCCAATGGATGTTTTGAGCAAACTCTTTTTGAAATTTTCAAATTGTTTGATCTAGAGTTTCCGTGCAAGGAATTTATGATCACATCTGTATATGGCAGGAATGTTTTGGATAACCTCCAACAATCAAAATGCACATTTCATGACTAAAACTTAAGTCGTAGAATTTTGTCAGTTAGACAATTATTGTCTTCCCAAAGATTACTAATATCTTCTTGGCGAGGAAAATTTTTTCAGGTCTAAGCTTTCTACAGGACTTTTGGCCACCCCAAAGACTGGGTGCGTCATCCTTAGGTGAAGCCTTTTAGTAGGCAAATCTTTTCTAAGACCGATCCACAGAATGATCGAGTCTCCGACTAGCCCCGAAGAGCGGGTACGTCATCCTTTGATTCATATCAATTTGGAATCTCATAAATGGTAGAAACCGCCTGAAGGGTCAACTCAATGGTAGAAACCGCCTGAAGGGTCAATCAATGGTAGAAACCGCCTGAAGGGTCAATGTATGGTAGAAACCGCCTGAAGGGTCAAAACAATGGTAGAAACCGCCTGAAGGGTCAATGTATGGTAGAAACCGCCTGAAGGGTCAACCAATGGTAGAAACCGCCTGAAGGGTCAACTCAATGGTAGAAACCGCATGAAGGGTCAATGAATGGTAGAAACCGCCTGAAGGGTCAAAGGACTGGTAGAGACCGCCTGAAGGATCAACCCAATGGTCCGATCCACCATACGGATCAAAACCTTGATGAATCCCGAACGCGGGAGGAGTCGTTTTCCCTAATAAGCCTTACATTAGGCAAGCCATTTCTAGTTTAGTCCACCACACGGATCAAAACCCTTGGCAAATTCCCAAATGTGGGATGCGTCTTCCTTAGGTTCCTATCAGTTAGGAATCCCATTATGGTTTGACCTACCATACAGGTCAGAGCTTAACATCCCCAGGACACTCCGATGACAAGTCCTTAGGAATCTACTTGAACCCATCGACACAGCAAATGCTACAAGCATTCGGCAGGTAAGGGGCAGGGAAGTCTATCTACTCCTTAACTTTCTTACATCATATCAGGGAATTGAATGAGCACATCTCTTTTTAAGGAAAAGCACACATTGATGGGCATGAAAATTGGATGTCATGATTTCTTTTCTTTTCCTAGTCGAGTTGATCGGAACACAGGTGTCACCTTGTCTTTGAGAGAAATCTCTGACGAAATTCCTCTCAAAGAGGGGCAGCTGTTGACACCTGATTTTTGATCAGTCTTTCATAGTTTATTTTTAAAAAATTCATAAAAAATCTATAAAAAGTTAAAAAAATAAAAAAATCATCTTTGGTAGCCTTGACCAAGCTAAAGGAACCATTTTTGATAAAAAAATAATTTTTCATATTTTTAAATATTTTTAAATATTTTCCAAAAATAGAAAAATACATGAAAAATGAAGAAAAATAGCGTTCGATGTCGTAAAAATATAGAAAAATAGTCAATATTTTTATTTTAATTTCTTTTACATTTTGAACTCATAAATAGTCAAAATTCAAGTTCAATTGCATGTGTTTCTTCACGACGCATAGAGTTGAATTTGGCAAAAAAATGTCATTCGAGTATTTTAATTTGTAAATTTCTACATCTTTTTTAGTCTTGACGTCCAATTAGATTGACCACCATCTACAATAAATGCCCCTTGCTGAATATTTTCGTTTTTGTTTCACATGATTTCATGGTGTAAAACGCCAAGTGGATCCCCAAATATAATCGGGTCGGCATGAGCTCGATAGCTCGTCCAAGACCAAACCAGGGCACGGCGAACCCCATGTGAGTACTCTCGAACTCCTTCGATGCTTCCTAATGCTTTTATTAGGTTAGATCGTGTGTAGAATGGCTAGGACAGCTAAATCATTCTTGAGCTGTGATTGATAAATAGGACCTTACTAGAAATGCCATGTGATTTATTTGCATATCTAGATTCCTTGAGTTGGGCATTTTATTACTGATTGTGATTGCTAGGATAATCACTCTTATCTACATGAATTTCTAGATTTAGGGTTCATACCTTACTCATCCGCATGAATCTCAGGCTAGAAAATTCAGTCAACTTAGGTACCGAAAGGGCGTCAACTCTGACAGTTGGTGTAACTAAGTCCCCGAAACCATTTCTCTGGTTCTCGCAGAATTGAATAGAAACTCCCAACTATTCGATTGGGTGGTCCAATCATACCCTAAAAAAATGATTGGTGGCGACTCCATGGCATGCACACTTAGCACATGTCACTAGACCACACTGAAAGTCGATCACGCATACCTCCGTTGCGATTTGGGTAATGGGCCTTGGGAGAGGCCCGCGTCCGACCAGACAGGACGGCCCATTAGCCCTCGAGAGCCCGACAACCTCAAGAGGGTCGCGACAGACTGGCGACTCCACTGGGGACTGGTTCTTAACCATTTAGTGGACTTGAGCCGATTAAAAAGTTGATTGATTCTTCTAACCTAATTTTATGCAGATGCTCTCGAAAGTGAGGTGTATATGCTAACGAATGTGTTAGATGTTTTTGTAGACGGGAGAAATAAGGGGTGAAGTGCTTGTTAACTTTGTTTTATGCAGGCAGGAGTTTTGGATGTATGATTGTGTGGATGTTTATATTGAAGCGGTGATTGTTAAATAAAATGCATGTCTTTTACTTTAGCACGACACAATGAATACACACAATTGCGCCTAAAACCCCAGGCGCCCTCTTTAGGAACACAATAGAAGGAATTGAAAATGGAATCTCCGTGAGGAAAAACATGGGGTAATCCACTTTTCAATTCCGCTCACTTCGAACTATGGATTGAGTCCCAATGCAACGATAGTTGTGCAATGGAATCGGCTCTTCCCAGAATTCGAGGTGAGAACCTTGGCTTTAGGTACCAAGCCCTATCTTTTGATTTTTAGGAGTTTTCCCTCACTTGTCTCATGCGTTTGTCTATGGAAGGTTAGTATACCTAACACTGCTAAAAATACAGAGAAGCTTGATTTTCTCTTAAGTTTGGTTGGTAAGACTTTTCTATCCCTCGAACTTGTTACAGCTCTTAATCATTATATTCATTGCATAATTCCGGTGATTGGATTAAATGCCATTTTGAGGATAGATAGGTGTGTTTTCCTCCCAATGTTCTTGATGGAAGATGAAGATGGTGTCATCCCATTACGAGCGCCAAGTGGACAAGAAGAGCCTGCTATGGACATCATTGAGGTATCATCTAATGAAGATGACGATTTGGAATAGGTGATCCTGAAGTCACGTCTCAAAGATCGAAACTGGGGCATCTCTAAGTATTAAGATCACATTCCTTTGTTTTAATTTTCATTTCTAGCCTTCTTGTATAGGATTTATTTTGCTGAGATCCTCTCGATCTGATCCCTTAGATTGATTGTATTAGGGATCTATTTGTGTTTATATACATTCAGATTGAAATTTGTTGTATTTCTATTGACTTGTCATTGGAATGTGATAGTGGCATTTCTTCTAATCACTCGAATACTCCAAAATCAATTTTATAATTCCTTTGGATGAAATTGAAATTGGAAGTCCTATACAACCTTTTGGCCGTATAGGGCAATACAATCCCAATTTCGCCAGAAGGAACTATAAACTTGAATTGGTTCATGCATATTTTGCATCATTGGTAATCCACAATAATTGATCAAGAGTATTCGTGTTTTTCAAATTTAATGAAAAGATAGATATCCAAATTACTCTCGTTCTTAGCAAACGGCTTTAATTTGGATACCGTATCTTCAATTGAATTTAAAACACATCGTAATTGTATACTTTTGAACATTCCATTGATTTTCTTGGAATTGATCAAAGGCGATTATCGTGAATTACATTCCTTTCAATGATATGCTTTCCTTTGAGGAATATTGATAAAAGCTTTTGCACAAGGTCAAAACCCTTGTAAAAGCTCTTATCCCTATTAATCACAAGTAAGCATAAAATTGAAAGGATTTATGCTTTATTTTTCAAATTCTTTCTTCTGATTCTGCCTTTTCATTTGAAACAGGTTAAAAACAAGTAGAGAAGAGAAGTCTTTTTGTGGATAATCGTGGTGGGAGGTTCCTTTATCCGATCATAAGCAAGATTAAAAAATCAAGATGTACACGCTCGAATCATAAATGTCAAAGCGCAGCTTGCCTAGGTTGAGAGTGGTCAGGTGTTCGAGAAAGTCAGCCATACAGAAGTTGAGACACACACATTAGAGCTTTCATTCATTTCGCTCAATCGAGGGACCTTAAAAGCAGATCATACAAATCATCGGGGTGGAAACATAAAACCGCAATGAGCCCTAATTAGCATCACAAAGGAACCAAGTTGGCCCTCCATATTATTGATGCTTTGCTTATACTCACCACCTCGAGACTCGAGATCTGCAAGCTTCAGAAGAAGGCGTTTACATTCCCCTTTAAGCTCGGCAACCTTGGTCCCGTGATCTTCGGCGGCTATTTCCAGGTCCCGAACTAGTCCTCTCCCATGGGCTATATCCGCGGTAATGCTGTCAAGCCTTTCTTCCTGCCACTCACATTGAAACTTCAACACGACATTACGACGGTCGTGCTCATAGGTGGTCAGGGATAAGGCCAAGCGCTCCACCAAATTTCCCTTCTCGCGAAGCAACATCGAGACTCGCTTGTTGGCGAACTCAACAGCCTTTCTGTGACTATCGGCCACAATGTTGGCCAACACCAAGCAGTTGGACCGATCCTCATAGCGAGCTCGCAAAACGTGAGCCACGGTAGCTTTTCGATGAGCGACACGGTAAGTCTCTAAAAAGTTTATAAAGAGGGTTGGGAAGTGTCGCGACCCTCTCGAGGTTGCATGTGGGCTCTCGAGGGCTAATGGGCCGTCCAGTCTGGTCGGACGCGGGCCTCTCCCAAGGCCCGTTACCCAAATCGCAACGGAGGTATGCGTAGTCGACCTTCAGTGTGGTCTGGTGACATGTGCTAAGTGTGCATGCCATGGAGTCGCCACCAATCATTTTTTGGAGGGTATGATTGGACCACCCTATTGAATAGTCGGGAGTTTCTATTCAATTCCGCGATAACCAGAGAAATGGGTTCGGGGACTTAGTTACGTCAACTGTCAGAGTTGACGCCCTTTCGGTACCTAAGTTGACTTAATTTTCTTACCTAAGATTTCATGCAGATGAGTGGAGTACGAATCCTAAATCTAGGAATTCATGCAAATAGGAATGACTATCCTAGCAATCACAATCAATAATAAAATGCGCAAATCAATGAATCCAAATATGTAAAATAATCACATCAAATCAACATGACACTCCTAATAAGGCTCTATTAGCCTAAATAAGTATCAATCAAGCTTAGGAATGATTTAGACGTGATTTTACCCATTAGGGGTAAAGTCGTAATTTTGAGACAAAAGGGACGATTTGCCTAAAAAGGGAAAAATCGTCATTGCGGAATGAATCCGGAGTAAAACAATGTCAAAAATAGGTTTGGTCACTCAATTGACCCATTTCCTTTTTTTTTTTTTGCAATTTTCATGATTTTCTGGAATTTTAGAAATCGATTTACCATTCGAAGGGGTAAAATCGTCATTTTCTAAAAATGGGAATGAAATGTGGAAATCTTAGACATAAGGTTTAGCCACCTATCTGGCCCATCACCAAATTCTAAGCAATTTCCACAATTCATCGGAATACCAAAGACGATTTACCCTTTGAGGGGTAAAATCGCCATTTTGGATTAAATGGGAGAAAATCCAAAAAATGGAAACAAATCAATTTTTTTTGTCATTTTCAGCCTTCAAAAATTTTTAGAATTTTTTTAGGAATTTTCTGCAATTTTTCTCAATTTTTTTTTTGAATTTTTCCTTAATAATTCATTTTTTTGGAATTTTTTTTTATTCTGAAAATCACCTAATCACGACACGTGGCTCATCTGCAGACGTCCGATCTAGCATTTTTTTGTTTTTGTTTTTATAGGACGCAACACAATGCAAAAAATAAAGAAGATATTAAGTCATTATACAACATAAACATAAGCCAAGGAGATGGGATCCGGTGAATTTTACGACGTCGGAGTCCGTCGGTGCTCGTGCAACAATGTGTGGGGGGTATAAACCACCAGCAGGAGGCTCGGCCTTCCGATTCTGGGGTAGCACAATATAATTTACAGAAAATAAATAAATAAAACACCTTGGACGCCAATAGGAGGCTTAGCCTTCCGATTCTGGGTCTTTTATGCGAAATATAGAAATGCTATGACATAAAGTAAATACACAACAAATATTTAGACACCAACAGGAGGCTCGGCCTTCCGATTCTGGGTCTTTTATGCGAAATATAGAAATGCTATGACATAAAATAAATACACAGCAAATATTTAGACACCAACAGGAGGCTCGGCCTTCCGATTCTGGGTCTTTTATGCGAAATATAGAAATGCTATGACATAAAGTAAATACACAGCAAATATTTAGACACCAACAGGAGGCTCGGCCTTCCGATTCTGGGTCTAATAGGTAAAATGTAAGGAGTGAAAGGTGGTCTTACCAAGATTGAACCCAAAACAAGCTCGGAAATCCAATTTGGCACTCGCGGACTCAAGTCTGATCAGTCTGACCTTTGCTCCTTCAAACAGCTCTACGGGACAAATGGCTTGGCCAAATTGGACTCACGATATGTTATTAGAACGGCAAGAGAATAAGCTTTCTAACAGTATATGGGTCGTTCCCATACGATTCCTAACGAAAGAGTTATGGCCGAAAAACCGGACGGTTTTCAATCGCCCAATGACCAGAATCTGTCCCAGAAAACTCCTTCAATTCAACCATTAAAACCCATCCAAAACTCAACTAGACTACAATCTCAGCTTGCTAGATTCCTAATTTAGGTGCTAGAGACATCTTATCGAATATTGGAAGCAAGGCAAGCCCTTGAATCACTCACAATGTTCACGGCACCACCTTGACAGAACCGGTTCAGATTTTTCGAACAAAACAATAAGGGATCAGCCCTTAAATCCAAATATAATCCATCTTCAAACCATAAAACACAATAATATATGTCTTAACAAGGAGTGAGAGGTGTTCTTACCAAGATTGAACCCAAAACAAACCCGAAAATCCAATTTGGCACCCGCGGACTCAAGTCTGATCAGTCTGACCTTTGCTCCTTCAAACAGCTCTACGGGACAAACGGCTGGTCCAAATTGGGCTCACGATATGTCATTAGAACGGCAAGAGAATAAGCTTTCCAATGGTATATGGCTCGTTCGCATACGATGTCTAACGAAAGAGTTATGGCCGAAAAACCGGACGGTTTTTTATCTGGGCGGCGAGCTGAGCGAGAGGAAAAATGAAAATGAAAGAGAGAGAGTTGAGGGAGAAGGTAGCCGGCCGAATGATCCAAAGGAAGAAGAGAGCGTGAGAAGAGGAAAAAGAGAGGGAGAGAGAGAGAGATTTTATTATTTTTTTTTTATTCCCCATCATTACTCAAACTTTTCTTTTCTCTTTTACTTTTCTTTTGAATGATGATGTTTTCACTCCTTTTCCTTTTAATCATTACTAATATTTTTGCCAAATTCAATTTTATGGTGATCAGAAAACACCCAAAATCGAACATGAATTTTACTATTTTATGAGGTTAAAAATAAAAATACTGACTATTTTTCTATATTTTTGTGACCTCGAATACTACTTTTCTTGATTTTCTTGATTTTCTTTTTTTCTCTTTTTTTTTTGTATTTTTCGAAAATATATTAAAAAATGAAAATTATGAAAATTATTTTTTTGGTCAAAATGGTTCATTTAGCTTGGCTAAGGTCACCAAAATTGATTTTTTCAATTTTCAACTTTTTATGGATTTTCTATGAATTTTCAAAAAAAATAAAAATAAAAAAAAAGTTGATCAAAATTTAGGTGTCAACAGCTGCCCCTCTTTGAGAGGAATCTCGTTAGAGGTTTCTCTCAAAGATAAGGTGACACTTGAGTCCTGATCGACTCGACTCGGGAAACTAAAGGAAAATGAGTCATGACATCCAATCTTCATGCTTGTCCATGTATGCTCTTTCTTGAAGGGGGAAATGTTCATGTGACATGAGAGAGTGAGATAATAGAGAGACATACCTGCCACTTACCTGTTCGATGTTTGTGCGATTTTCGCGGTGTTTGATGGATTCAAGAGAATTTCTAGGAACTCGTTACTAGAGTATCCTAGAGAGGTTAAGCCCTGACCCGTATGGTAGGTCAAACCATAATGGGATTCCTAACTGATAGGAATCTAAGGAAGAGGCGTCCCATTTGAGATTTGCCAATGATTTTGATCCGTATGGTGGATTGGACCATTGAGTTGACCATTTAAGTGATTTTCACTATTGGATTGACCCTTCAGGCGGTTTCTACCTTTGATTGACCATTCAGGCGGTTTCTACCATTATTTTGACCCTTCAGGCGGTTTCTACCTTTGGTTTGACCCCTTCAGGCGGTTTCTACCTTTAGTCGACCCTTTAGGCGGTTTCTACCTTTGTTTGACCCTTCAGGCGGTATCTACCTTGAATTGACCCTTCAGGCGGTTTCTACCATTGTTTGACCCTTTAGGCGGTTTCTACCTTTGTTTTGACCCTTTAGGCGGTATCTACCTTTGATTTGACCCTTCAGGCGGTTTCTACCTTTGGTTTGACCCTTTAGGCGGTTTCTACCTTTAGTCGACCCTTCAAGCGGTTTCTACCTTTGTTTGACCCTTCAGGCGGTATCTACCTTGAATTGACCCTTCAGGCGGTTTCTACCATTGTTTGACCCTTTAGGCGGTTTCTACCTTTGTTTTGACCCTTTAGGCGGTATCTACCTTTGATTTGACCCTTCAGGCGGTATCTACCTTAATTTGACCCTTCAGGCGGTTTCTACCTTTAGTTGACCCTTTAGGCGGTATCTACCTTGAATCGACCCTTCAGGCGGTTTCTACCTTGTGTTGACCCTTCAGGCGGTATCTACCTTGGTTTTGCTTTGAAAAGGGGTCTCATGACGAGGGTTCTCCACGTCCAATGAGACTGCCTGGTTTTTGAAAAGGGGGTCTCATGACAAGGGTTCTCCACGTCCGATGAGACTGTCTGATTTTTGAAAATGGGTCTCATGACGAGGGTTCTCCACGTCCGATGAGACTGTTTGATATTTTTGAAAATGGGTCTCATGACGAGGGTTCTCATAAAATGGGTCTCATGACAAGGGTTCTCCACGTCCGATGAGACTGTTTGATATTTTTGAAAATGGGTCTCATGACGAGGGTTCTCCACGTCCGATGAGACTGCCTGATTTTTGAAAATGGGTCTCATGACGAGGGTTCTCCACGTCCGATGAGACTGTTTCTTTTAAAAGGGTTTTCCTTCCCCTTTTTTTTTATAGATCCCGAAGTTTGTCGGGAATTCAGTTTTGAAGCAGTGAAAGATTTTATTTTGACAAAGCTTCACTTGAGTTTGCTGAGCCGACATTCTGAGAGCTGGGTTCTCCAGGTATCCTGCAGAAAGTTCAAACCTGAAAGATTTTTCTTCACCAAGAAAATGTTAATAATCTTTGGGAAGACAATAATTGTCCAATTGACAAAATTTTATGACTTAAGTTTTAGTCATGAAATGTGCATTTTGATGCTGGAGGTTATCCAAAGCATTCTTACAACATGCAAATGTGATCACAAATTCCTTGCATGGAAAATTCGGATCAACAGTTTGAAAATTCCAAAAAGAGTTTGTTCAAAACATCAATTGGAATATTTCTCGACAAGGAGGCCATCTCATCTGTTTTGAGGTAATGATTTTTATAGGGGATGTACTCAATTCCCTACTGACCTGTGCCTAGGTTTTAGGCTCATTCGCAGCGCATACATTTTGATCGGTCGGGAGGTCTTCCACGGGACCGTAATGTTGGGCTTGGATATTGGTTTTCAAAGGGGGGACTCACTTTTGAGTCGGGGCCATTGAATGAAAGTCTTCACCATCTGCTCCGGGTTTACAAGTCAAGAACCCTGCAAAATGAGAAAGAAATAGTCTTGCTCGTACTTCTTCGAGCTAAGCAATATGTTAACCCAAGTGTCTTAGTCAGAGAAGACTGTTTCAGAGTTGTGACATTGGTAGGATTGGGGACCGAAAAAGGCTTGTTTTTGGCCCAGAAATTACGAGGGGTTTGACATTGGTGATCATTGCAAATTTATCACCTGTCTTTTCCATTCTGCATCTTCAATTTTTGAGGCGTGCAACCGCTTTTGAGGTGTGCACAAACTCTTTAGAGAGCGTCTCTTGTTGCGTTCAGAGAGCGACTCTCTCTATGTCTTTGTTCTGCGCTTGGCACCATTTGGGGAGCAGCCCTTTTGGATTTGGCTCCTTCAGGGATTTCTTCTTTTCCCATCCGGCTTCATTGTGGATCAATCAAACAACTTACACGAGCATCGGCCCTGCTTTTACCAGGCACTTTGCTTTTTCTTGATGCCGGGGATTTTTATCTTTTGTCGAAATCCCGCCTTTTCTTTTCCTTTGGAACTACGATGTTCAGAAAATTGTGCTAGATATACACCTTGAATCATAGCACACTTGAATGCCGATATGAAATCTTTCTATAAATCCCATCTCTTGGATTCTTCCGTTCTTGGAGTGATGCAGTTTCCATCTTGAAACATGCCATGATCACCAACATGGGTTTATGAAATGAATTTGCAGGCTCAACTTGGCTGTGCAAAGGATATGGTGTGTGGGATAGAGAAATGAATGCTTCTCGTCATCCTATGGCACTTGGATTACCATATAAACAACACACAAAGATTAATGTTAGTCCGAGCAAGAAAATTTCTAACCATTTTCTCCTGATGCTGCTGGACTCACCTCCATTTTGCCCCGACGTGGGGTGGTTCTTGCCAGGGTTGAGAATGAAAACCGCCGTTCGAATGGGTTGGCAATGGTCACCTGTAGTGTTTGGGGATATGAAACGAATGCCTCCGTCATCCCAATCTATGTAATTGCTGCGAATAATCCCTACTTCCGTAGGTCCAGATTTTACTATCTGATCCGCTCCATTTCTCTCTCAAGTGTGTATAGGACGTGTTTGGATTAGGCTTTGCCTCCCGTCTTTTGAGAAAACGTCCTTTTGAAAGTTTTGAACTTTTGATTGGAAAAAATCTCTTTCATTTTCTCCAAAAATTTTACCCGTCAAGGGGATTTTACGATGCACCATGCATGTTCTTATCCATGTTCAGACAACCTCCTGTCTTAAAACATGAATGCCAATGAGGTTTGAATTCTATGTCTTTTCTAGACATTAGATTCTGAAAGCTTTTCTTTTTTATTTAACATCTTCAATGGATTGGGGAAAGGGATACTTACCTGTCCCCCGCGGCTGGAGATCCCTGAAAATGCAGAGAAAACATGTTATTGTACGTTCACGAATTTTTCAAAAATTTAGAACGATACATCCTACCCTCGGTCGTGTACTCCAACGGGTAATTCATGGGGTGTGAAAACCTGTTTCACCTTGATGGCGATCCCCTGTCAAAGACAGGAATTAGTTGTCAGTTTGCGTTCCAAAATTCAAGGCAAATTGGAACGATACAGCCTTGTTCTTGCTTTGTGTTTCCATTTGAACACAAACTCGCGGCTTGCAGGATTTGGCCCTCTATCTTGTGGTCTTGATCCCTCCGTTTGGTTGGCGATGAATCATTCTCAAGGATTTGCCCCAGAGGAGATCCATTTGTGTTTTTGGGCGCATTCCAGCGCCATTCTTCAAGGTTCCTTTTATTCAAGGAAAAAAGAAAATTTTTATCAAAATGCATGTCAAAGCATGGGACGTAGGAGCGATACTTTTTACCCTCCACTAGGTCTTATAATCAAAGACCATTTCTTGGAGTGCTGACTCCCAAGGTCAATAGCTTTATTCGCCTCCTCGTTGGCGAGTTCTTTTCTTTTGAGGCTTTCGGTGCCAACGACTCCCTGTTAAATGAGTAAAAACTCATGTTAGGCATGTGGTCTTCGAAGACCAAAATGGAACGATACAAGGTTACCGTTCACCCATATTCGTATCTTGGGTTTAATTCTGATGCGAACGACTCTACAGTTGCGTCCATTGATTTTGCCAGAGAAGAAACGTTATTCTTTGTCCGGCGCACAAATGATTCGCTTGCCCCAGTTGGGCATGATTTGTCGTAGCTAGGTGACGCTTGCCCCAGCTAACTCCCTTTTGCATTTTGTTGCATTGACGCATTCAGGCTATTTGACATCCGCAAAAATGGGTTTACTCGTGATTGAGTACTTCAACAACCTGCGCGATGAAAGGAGTGAAAGAGTCAATCACCGCGTAAGGAGCTTTAATTGAAACGATTACGGATTTACTATCCCCGCTCTGGTCACTTCTGGCATCCAAGATGCTGGAAATTTTTCAATGGGCCCGTTCATTCTCGTCATCACCTGCAAGAATGAGGAACCATATCAACTCGTGAACCAGTCAATCCGATTTGGAACGGATACAACTTTTTCGATTTAGGGATAGCCAATCCTAATTAGGTTGCTCCCTCTTCATAATTTGATTCAATTTGTCATTGCAATCACAATGGGTGACATCTGCTGAAGGCACATTTCTTTTCGTCTTATAGGGAAAATAAATTTTCCTTCGTTTGTCTTTGACCATCCTATCCTGTAGACAAAAGACATAAAGGTCCCCGTCAGGTATAATATTCGAAGGGTTTATTGGAACGATTACAGTTTCACCATCGTTCCATGATCATCTTGCATGTGATCGGATGAGGACATTTTTGACAAATGTATGCCATGTAAAACATGTCCCTCGTGTCTATCCACAAATGGATTTTCCTTCTGTACCTGTTTTTCACCTGAGAGGAAAAGATAGGAAATATTATGCCGGTATCTGATTGAAAATCAATTAGGAACGACACGTCTTTACACTTGACCCGGCTGCCCCGGTCAAAAGGCATTTGTCCTCATCAGTTGACTCTCCAGGGTGGTCCAGCGCTTTTCCATGCCATCCTGGTTCGTTTAAACTCGCGACTGATTCTTCACACAAGTCTTTGGATTTTGATTCATAAGCGGCGCTGAATGACCTTTTGGTTTCGAGGTGTACCAATCATTCACATACATGTGCATGAGACCAGTGAGGTTTGACTTCTAAGAATCAAAATAGGGTTTGGAACCTAAGGCCAAGGCTCCCACTTCGAGTTCTAGAAAGGGTAGATTCCATTGCACAACTATCGTTGCATTGGGACCCAATCCATAGTTCGAAATGAGCAGAATTAAAAATGGATTACCCCGTGTTTTTCCTCACGGAGATTCCATTCTCAATTCCTTCTATTATTTTCCTAAAGAGGGCGCCCGAGGTTTTAGGCGCGGCTGTGTGTGTTCATTGTGTCGTGCTAAAGCAATAAACATGCATTTCATTTAGCAAACACCGCTTCAATATAAACATCCACACAATCATACATCCTAAACTCCTACCTGCATAAGACAGAGTTAATGAACACTTCACCCCTTATTTCTCCAATCTGCAAAAACATTTAACACCTCAAGGGTTAAAGTACGTACCTCAACTTGAAGAGCATCTGCATAAAACATGTCAGAAAAATCAATCAACTTTTTAATCGGCTCAAGTTCTCTAAGTCCCCAGCGGAGTCGCCAGTCTGTCGCGACCCTCTCGAGGTTGCATGTGGGCTCTCGAGGGCTAATGGGCCGTCCAGTCTGGTCGGACGCGGGCCTCTCCCAAGGCCCGTTACCCAAATCGCAACGGAGGTATGCGTAGTCGACCTTCAGTGTGGTCTGGTGACATGTGCTAAGTGTGCATGCCATGGAGTCGCCACCAATCATTTTTTGGAGGGTATGATTGGACCACCCTATTGAATAGTCGGGAGTTTCTATTCAATTCCGCGATAACCAGAGAAATGGGTTCGGGGACTTAGTTACGTCAACTGTCAGAGTTGACGCCCTTTCGGTACCTAAGTTGACTTAATTTTCTTACCTAAGATTTCATGCAGATGAGTGGAGTACGAATCCTAAATCTAGGAATTCATGCAAATAGGAATGACTATCCTAGCAATCACAATCAATAATAAAATGCGCAAATCAATGAATCGAAATATGTAAAATAATCACATCAAATCAACATGACACTCCTAATAAGGCTCTATTAGCCTAAATAAGTATCAATCAAGCTTAGGAATGATTTAGACGTGATTTTACCCATTAGGGGTAAAGTCGTAATTTTGAGACAAAAGGGACGATTTGCCTAAAAAGGGAAAAATCGTCATTGCGGAATGAATCCGGAGTAAAACAATGTCAAAAATAGGTTTGGTCACTCAATTGACCCATTTCCTTTTTTTTTTTTTTGCAATTTTCATGATTTTCTGGAATTTTAGAAATCGATTTACCATTCGAAGGGGTAAAATCGTCATTTTCTAAAAATGGGAATGAAATGTGGAAATCTTAGACATAAGGTTTAGCCACCTATCTGGCCCATCACCAAATTCTAAGCAATTTCCACAATTCATCGGAATACCAAAGACGATTTACCCTTTGAGGGGTAAAATCGCCATTTTGGATTAAATGGGAGAAAATCCAAAAAATGGAAACAAATCAATTTTTTTTGTCATTTTCAGCCTTCAAAAATTTTTAGAATTTTTTTAGGAATTTTCTGCAATTTTTCTCAATTTTTTTTTTGAATTTTTCCTTAATAATTCATTTTTTTGGAATTTTTTTTTATTCTGAAAATCACCTAATCACGACACGTGGCTCATCTGCAGACGTCCGATCTAGCATTTTTTTGTTTTTGTTTTTATAGGACGCAACACAATGCAAAAAATAAAGAAGATATTAAGTCATTATACAACATAAACATAAGCCAAGGAGATGGGATCCGGTGAATTTTACGACGTCGGAGTCCGTCGGTGCTCGTGCAACAATGTGTGGGGGGTATAAACCACCAGCAGGAGGCTCGGCCTTCCGATTCTGGGGGTAGCACAATATAATTTACAGAAAATAAATAAATAAAACACCTTGGACGCCAATAGGAGGCTTAGCCTTCCGATTCTGGGTCTTTTATGCGAAATATAGAAATGCTATGACATAAAGTAAATACACAACAAATATTTAGACACCAACAGGAGGCTCGGCCTTCCGATTCTGGGTCTTTTATGCGAAATATAGAAATGCTATGACATAAAATAAATACACAGCAAATATTTAGACACCAACAGGAGGCTCGGCCTTCCGATTCTGGGTCTTTTATGCGAAATATAGAAATGCTATGACATAAAGTAAATACACAGCAAATATTTAGACACCAACAGGAGGCTCGGCCTTCCGATTCTGGGTCTAATAGGTAAAATGTAAGGAGTGAAAGGTGGTCTTACCAAGATTGAACCCAAAACAAGCTCGGAAATCCAATTTGGCACTCGCGGACTCAAGTCTGATCAGTCTGACCTTTGCTCCTTCAAACAGCTCTACGGGACAAATGGCTTGGCCAAATTGGACTCACGATATGTTATTAGAACGGCAAGAGAATAAGCTTTCTAACAGTATATGGGTCGTTCCCATACGATTCCTAACGAAAGAGTTATGGCCGAAAAACCGGACGGTTTTCAATCGCCCAATGACCAGAATCTGTCCCAGAAAACTCCTTCAATTCAACCATTAAAACCCATCCAAAACTCAACTAGACTACAATCTCAGCTTGCTAGATTCCTAATTTAGGTGCTAGAGACATCTTATCGAATATTGGAAGCAAGGCAAGCCCTTGAATCACTCACAATGTTCACGGCACCACCTTGACAGAACCGGTTCAGATTTTTCGAACAAAACAATAAGGGATCAGCCCTTAAATCCAAATATAATCCATCTTCAAACCATAAAACACAATAATATATGTCTTAACAAGGAGTGAGAGGTGTTCTTACCAAGATTGAACCCAAAACAAACCCGAAAATCCAATTTGGCACCCGCGGACTCAAGTCTGATCAGTCTGACCTTTGCTCCTTCAAACAGCTCTACGGGACAAACGGCTGGTCCAAATTGGGCTCACGATATGTCATTAGAACGGCAAGAGAATAAGCTTTCCAATGGTATATGGCTCGTTCGCATACGATGTCTAACGAAAGAGTTATGGCCGAAAAACCGGACGGTTTTTTATCTGGGCGGCGAGCTGAGCGAGAGGAAAAATGAAAATGAAAGAGAGAGAGTTGAGGGAGAAGGTAGCCGGCCGAATGATCCAAAGGAAGAAGAGAGCGTGAGAAGAGGAAAAAGAGAGGGAGAGAGAGAGAGATTTTATTATTTTTTTTTTATTCCCCATCATTACTCAAACTTTTCTTTTCTCTTTTACTTTTCTTTTGAATGATGATGTTTTCACTCCTTTTCCTTTTAATCATTACTAATATTTTTGCCAAATTCAATTTTATGGTGATCAGAAAACACCCAAAATCGAACATGAATTTTACTATTTTATGAGGTTAAAAATAAAAATACTGACTATTTTTCTATATTTTTGTGACCTCGAATACTACTTTTCTTGATTTTCTTGATTTTCTTTTTTTCTCTTTTTTTTTTGTATTTTTCGAAAATATATTAAAAAATGAAAATTATGAAAATTATTTTTTTGGTCAAAATGGTTCATTTAGCTTGGCTAAGGTCACCAAAATTGATTTTTTCAATTTTCAACTTTTTATGGATTTTCTATGAATTTTCAAAAAAATAAAAATAAAAAAAAAGTTGATCAAAATTTAGGTGTCAACAGGAAGATTCTATATTCCCTCTCTAAATTAGTGCCCTCGATGGAGGTGGTGTCTATTTCCACGAGCAAAATGCAGATTTCATCTTCAGTTTCTGGGTGATCGGCTATATGAGCATAGCCTCGACCGAAGAGGTTATAGAGTTTTTCCCACTGGGCCAAATTTTCGGCCGAGAAAGCGCGAATAGGAGAGGAGGTCATTTTCGTTGGAGTGGGGGAGAAGAAGATGAGTGTGGTAGAGTGATTAAAATAAGAAAAGGCAATTATGTAAGAGTGTTAATCTTCTCTGCATTAACTCCTCCTTTTATAGCAACTCGAGAATGAAGAAAGGCATAGCAATAATGCTCGTGGAGCCAAGTTAATTGGGTAAAGCAGTGGTGGCTCTTTCGGTGAACCATCAGATCTGTCCCAGTCCGCGATTTCAGGCTTGATAAACCTAAAAAAGTTGTAAAAAGATATGTCGGTGTCACCATATTAAAATTGAGCGGGAGTTAAGCGCAACTATCGAAAAAAGTTGCGAAAGGATTTGGCGGTCCCATCATATTAAAAAACTGAGCAGGAGGCGAGCGTAGTTCCACCTTTTTGAAAATAAGTGGGAGACAGACATGGATATCGAGAAAATGAAATCGATTTGGTGTCCCTCCACGTTGAAAAGAAGAAAGAAGACGACAAAGCGGGAAATACGAAATCTTGGGAGCAACGCTTGCCTGATGATCTTCATCCATGTTTAAAGAACGTTTCATGGGCATACAGAACCACTCAAAAGAAAATTTAGAGAGAGTGAGCATACATGAGAGAGTAGAGAACCCTGAGTGAGCAAAAATTGATCGAACATTTCTCGATCCAACATGTTTGAGGGTTACCATCAGTTGCTAGAGGCGACTGATCCAAAAATCTCAGAAAATGAACTACTGAGAGATCTCGAAGATTCCAGGATGGCGTCTGGTACCAGAACCACAGAACCCAACCCTTTCGGCAACGAAGTTCAGGAGCTCAGCAGCGACGACAACAGCAGCAGCGATGGTCAATCTCGGAAAAGGAAACGTCGCCAGTGCCACACTCAGAATGAAATCCAAGAGCTTGAAGCTTTCTTTAGTGAATGCCCTCTCCCGAACATGAAACAAAGAAATGAATTGGGCCAGAAGCTAGGGATGAAACCTTTGAGGGTCAAGTTTTGGTTTCAAAATAAGCGAGCCAAATTGAGGGCTCAACACAGACGTCAAGAACTTGCGATTCTAAAGGAGGAAAACGAAAAGCTTCGAGCGGAGAACATGAGGTATAAGAAAGCTCCCAGCACTATCGCTTGCCTTAATTGCGGTGGCCCTATCACTCTCGGCGAAATGTTCCTTGATAAGCCTTATATGAGGATTGAAAATGCTCATTCACCACCCCACTCCCTCGAACCATCTTCGATACAATCGGATTTTGTTGGAGATATGCATGAACAAATCAATTCTACGAAGTCAATATCGATGCCTTCTAAAGGATGTGATATGCGTCACCATGATTGGAGTTTCCTTAACGATGAGCTTACTATCACGACCGACCAATCCAAAGCTGATGAATTCCCTCCACAACAATTTCTGGCTCGATCAAATTCTACTGGAAATAGGCCAGAGAGCAATAGCCAAGTTGTCAACACTGTTCCGGGTCGCAAGAAGACGAGGGTCAATTGGTCCCCCGAGCTTCATCTCAAGTTCCTTAGTGCGGTTCAGCAACTAGGGATCAACTCAGCATATCCAACGCGCATACTTGAGATCATGAACATACCAGGACTCACTAAAGATGGAGTCGCGAGTCACCTCAAGAGCTACAGAAGGGCGCTAAGACAGCGCCACACAGCACTGAACCTGAAAGAACTCAACTTGTGCCTAAACACTAGGCATGGCTATAACTACAATGCCCCTGAAGTAAGAAATACCCTGCCGAATTTAGGCACCGACCAAGCTGGTAGCAGCACCATCGACTACTTGGGCGCTAATCAGAATATTCCCCCGAATCATCTCAGCACCCCTCAAGAGTATATGCCACAAGTGCAGCAGGTACGAACTCCTTGGTTTGAGCAGCAACTTTTCGCTAGTGCTCTTCCTATCCCCGATCAACATATTGCGCCTAGTGTTCAAAGATCTGCCCGGCTTGGGCATAAGATTTCGGAAGATCAAGCGGGCGGATGCTTTGAGGATTTTTGTTTCTCCCATTCCCAAATGGAAGGTGCTTTTGATAGTGAACCGATCAATCATCCTCTTATAATCTCGAGCAACGACGAAGGTTCTAGCTCGAAGAATCAGATCGCTCACAACAGAAACAGGAATCCTTCAACGCCAAGCGATGATGGTCAACCCGAATATCAGTTGCTCGAAGAATCAAAAGATTTCCTTGATGAGGAGCTCCATATCTGGATCGATCAGTTTAAAACTGATGGACTTATGAAGTTATGATCCAAAATGACGATTATATGTCTGATTCATGGTGTAGCTGGCTGATCACCGAGAATCCTCAAGGGAACTAGGCACATGTGAATGGATGTATCATTAATCTTTCTGTCATAAAGTCTTCCATGCAAGATAATCTTCCTTAATGCCTAGAGTTAATCTGGGGCAGCGATCAGTACTACCTGCGAGCATCATCATGCTTGAGTACGACAATCCCTTGTTAGATTAGAGTCGAGGCGAATCAATTGAACGCCACGAAGAAAAACATTTAAAGGCTTCACATAGGAAAATGCGAGCAAAAGCCCGAGCGAGCTCAAAGACGGTTAGCTCTGTATCGTTCTAAGGGACCTTTAGTCGTTATGAACTCTAAATTGAGCTTGTTTCATTCTCGATGGGGGTCGCTAACTGCTTCAAGAATTTTATAACAAAAAACGAACCAGTTAGGGACGCCAATAGTGCTTTGTCCTGGTAGTCAGTGAACTGGAAGTGGTACGAAACGTCAGGAGTTCGATCTCAGGATTGAAAAATCATTTTATCAGTTTGTCTATCACCCGATGAAGTTCAAAGAGATTCGACGCAGATGACTATAGAACTTGGGGCAATTCGAAAATCATCGATTCATTTTCATCAAGCGGCGAAGTTGGTATTGTAAAATGTGAAGCACGCAAATGACAAATCCGAAGCAGAAGGAGATGAATCATGATTCGCTTATCCAAGGTCCGGATTTCAACCTTCGACTAAAGCCAAATCTAGGATGAGTTTTTGATCTTGCCCACTCGACAAAACCCATCTCCACTGAAAATGGGGGCAAACCATTCCTACATCTGGAAAGCATGTCGAAGCCGAAGACATCAAATTCATCGTTTGATCCGTGGGGCAAGTCCCCGAAGCGATAGTTATCATCCGCAGAGCGTAATGGAATCCATCCTTTCAATGTAAAACACATTTGGCCGCGGAGCCACCCATTTGGTAAAAAGAACGTATCGTTCCTAAATGATTTTCAATCAGATGCGGGGATAATGTTCTCTCATTTTCCTCTCAGGTGATGAACAGAGATGAGGCACCCAAGAAGCCATGCATTCAAATAACAAAACAGTGCATGAAACACGCCCAAAAAGATGAATGAATCTCCTCCGACGTAAATCCTCGAGGTGGATTCGTTGCCCAACAAGACGAAGAAATCATGGCCACAAGCTTGAGGGCCGGCTTCTACAATCCGCACATTGGCATGCAGAAGGAATTCAAATCAAGAGTAAAGTAGTATCGTCCCAATTTGTTTTGAATTTGGAAACCCAAAATAATGCTTAATATTTATCCTTGGCAGGAGCTCGCCATCAAGGCAGACATGTAAGTTTTATTTTTCTCCAAAAACCAAGAAGTCGAAAGAACTTTAGAACACCCAACAATCTTGTGTTACTATGTGAAGTGCAGATTTTCACAACCCTTGTACACTCGTTGGAGCATATGACCAAGGGTAAGATGTATCGTTCCAATTTTTGTAAAGTTTTAGAATATACAATGACATATCCCTTTTATATCTCCAGGATCTCCAGCCTCGATGGGCAGGTAAGTATCCCTTTTCCCAATTCATTGGAGATTAAAAACTTTCAGAATTAATTTGATTCTCACATCTAAAAAGACATAGAATTCTTACTTCATTGACATTCATGTTTTAAAACATGAGATTGTCTGAACATGAATTACACATGTATGGTGCATCATAAAATCCCTTTGAAGGATAAATCTTGATGAAATGAAATGAATTTTTCCAATAAGAGTCGTTTGAACTGTTCAAAAGGGTATTTTCTCATAAGAGAAGCGAGCCTAATCCAAACACGTCCCATACACACTTGAGAGATGAGGAGATTGGAAATGATAGCGAAACCTTAACCTATGGATATAAGGGTCATTCGCAACGATTACATGGATCGAGATGACAGAGGCATTTATTTCTTCATTCCAAACACTACAGATGCCCATTGAGAACCCCATTGAACGGCGATTTTCATTCTCAACCCTGTCAAGAACCACCCCACATTGGGGCAAATGAAGGTTAGTCCAACAGTATCAGAAAGTAAACGGTTAGAAATTTTCTTGCTCGGACTAACATAAATCTTTGTGTGTTGTTTATATGATAATCCAAGTGTCATAGGATGACGAGAATGATTCATTTCTCTATCCTACACACTGTTATCCTTTGCACAACCAAGTTGAGCCAGCAAATTCATTTCATCAACCTATTGGTGATCATTGCATATTCCAAAGCAAAGGCAACATCACTCTAGGAATGGAAGCGTGCCAAAGTTTAAGTTGCATATCTAGCATGATTGCCGAAAATCCTAGCTCCAAAAGAAAAGAAAAACACGGGATTAAAAAAAGGGGGAAAAGAAAAATCCCTAGACATCAAGAAAAAGCAAAGTGCCTGGTAAAAAGCAAGGCTGATGTCTATTCAAAATATCCCCAGTAAAGTCTAGAGAGACGATGAAAAGACCCTGCAAAGGAGTTAGATCAAGATGACTACTCTCCAAATGTTGTCGTGCTCAAATTGCAAACACACAAACAGACGGTCTCTTAATGTAACAAGAGACGCTTTTAAACATCCTTGTGCGCTCTAAAAGAGGAGTGTACACTTCAAGAAATGGAGATGTTCTTCGAAGGACATGTGGCAAATTTGCAATGATCACCAATGTCAAACCCTTCACAATTTCTGGGCAAAAAATAAGCCTTTTTCGGTCCCCAATCCTTCCAATGTTACAACCCTGAAGTAGTCTTATCTGACTAAGACACTTGGGTTAATGTATAACTTAGCTCAAAGAAGTACGAGCAAGACTATTTCTTTCTCATTTTGCAGGGTTCTTGACTTGTAAACCCGGAGCAGATAGTGAAAAATTTCGTTCAACGGCCTTGACTCAAAAGTGAGCCCCCCTTGGAAACCGATATCCAAGCCTAACACTACGGTCCCGTGAAAGACCTCCTGATCGGTCGAAATGTATGCGTTGCGAATGATCCTGAAACCCAGGCACAGGTCGGTAGGAAATTGAGCACTTTCCCTATTAAAGATCATTATCACAGAGCAGTGAGGAGCCTTCTTGGGTGAGAAATACTCCAATGGATGTTTTGAGCAAACTCTTTTTGAAATTTTCAAATTGTTTGATCTAGAGTTTCCGTGCAAGGAATTTATGATCACATCTGTATATGGCAGGAATGTTTTGGATAACCTCCAACAATCAAAATGCACATTTCATGACTAAAACTTAAGTCGTAGAATTTTGTCAGTTAGACAATTATTGTCTTCCCAAAGATTACTAATATCTTCTTGGCGAGGAAAATTTTTTCAGGTCTAAGCTTTCTACAGGACTTTTGGCCACCCCAAAGACTGGGTGCGTCATCCTTAGGTGAAGCCTTTTAGTAGGCAAATCTTTTCTAAGACCGATCCACAGAATGATCGAGTCTCCGACTAGCCCCGAAGAGCGGGTACGTCATCCTTTGATTCATATCAATTTGGAACCTCATAAATGGTAGAAACCGCCTGAAGGGTCAACTCAATGGTAGAAACCGCCTGAAGGGTCAATCAATGGTAGAAACCGCCTGAAGGGTCAATGTATGGTAGAAACCGCCTGAAGGGTCAAAACAATGGTAGAAACCGCCTGAAGGGTCAATGTATGGTAGAAACCGCCTGAAGGGTCAACCAATGGTAGAAACCGCCTGAAGGGTCAACTCAATGGTAGAAACCGCATGAAGGGTCAATGAATGGTAGAAACCGCCTGAAGGGTCAAAGGACTGGTAGAGACCGCCTGAAGGATCAACCCAATGGTCCGATCCACCATACGGATCAAAACCTTGATGAATCCCGAACGCGGGAGGAGTCGTTTTCCCTAATAAGCCTTACATTAGGCAAGCCATTTCTAGTTTAGTCCACCACACGGATCAAAACCCTTGGCAAATTCCCAAATGTGGGATGCGTCTTCCTTAGGTTCCTATCAGTTAGGAATCACATTATGGTTTGACCTACCATACAGGTCAGAGCTTAACATCCCCAGGACACTCCGATGACAAGTCCTTAGGAATCTACTTGAACCCATCGACACAGCAAATGCTACAAGCATTCGGCAGGTAAGGGGCAGGGAAGTCTATCTACTCCTTAACTTTCTTACATCATATCAGGGAATTGAATGAGCACATCTCTTTTTAAGGAAAAGCACACATTGATGGGCATGAAAATTGGATGTCATGATTTCTTTTCTTTTCCTAGTCGAGTTGATCGGAACACAGGTGTCACCTTGTCTTTGAGAGAAATCTCTGACGAAATTCCTCTCAAAGAGGGGCAGCTGTTGACACCTGATTTTTGATCAGTCTTTCATAGTTTATTTTTAAAAAATTCATAAAAAATCTATAAAAAGTTAAAAAAATAAAAAAATCATCTTTGGTAGCCTTGACCAAGCTAAAGGAACCATTTTTGATAAAAAAATAATTTTTCATATTTTTAAATATTTTTAAATATTTTCCAAAAATAGAAAAATACATGAAAAATGAAGAAAAATAGCGTTCGATGTCGTAAAAATATAGAAAAATAGTCAATATTTTTATTTTAATTTCTTTTACATTTTGAACTCATAAATAGTCAAAATTCAAGTTCAATTGCATGTGTTTCTTCACGACGCATAGAGTTGAATTTGGCAAAAAAATGTCATTCGAGTATTTTAATTTGTAAATTTCTACATCTTTTTTAGTCTTGACGTCCAATTAGATTGACCACCATCTACAATAAATGCCCCTTGCTGAATATTTTCGTTTTTGTTTCACATGATTTCATGGTGTAAAACGCCAAGTGGATCCCCAAATATAATCGGGTCGGCATGAGCTCGATAGCTCGTCCAAGACCAAACCAGGGCACGGCGAACCCCATGTGAGTACTCTCGAACTCCTTCGATGCTTCCTAATGCTTTTATTAGGTTAGATCGTGTGTAGAATGGCTAGGACAGCTAAATCATTCTTGAGCTGTGATTGATAAATAGGACCTTACTAGAAATGCCATGTGATTTATTTGCATATCTAGATTCCTTGAGTTGGGCATTTTATTACTGATTGTGATTGCTAGGATAATCACTCTTATCTACATGAATTTCTAGATTTAGGGTTCATACCTTACTCATCCGCATGAATCTCAGGCTAGAAAATTCAGTCAACTTAGGTACCGAAAGGGCGTCAACTCTGACAGTTGGTGTAACTAAGTCCCCGAAACCATTTCTCTGGTTCTCGCAGAATTGAATAGAAACTCCCAACTATTCGATTGGGTGGTCCAATCATACCCTAAAAAAATGATTGGTGGCGACTCCATGGCATGCACACTTAGCACATGTCACTAGACCACACTGAAAGTCGATCACGCATACCTCCGTTGCGATTTGGGTAATGGGCCTTGGGAGAGGCCCGCGTCCGACCAGACAGGACGGCCCATTAGCCCTCGAGAGCCCGACAACCTCAAGAGGGTCGCGACAATACCCCGTTAAATTGATGCCTGTTGAGAATGAGAAAGTTTGTCGTGTTTGTGACAGAGTGGGCGATGCCTTATGTTTAGAGTTTGGGCGATTGACTTATAGAATTAACGCCTTGAGTATTTATTGGGTGTTGACCTAGTTGAGTTTTGGCCTAGTTGAGGCTTGCCTAGTAATGGCTGTTAATTGGGAAGTTGCCTCGTGAAAGCTGGCTTGATATGTGGATGTTGTTTAAGGATGATTTAGAATCCTTGGATAATAAGCAACTGGTTGAGAGATGTTTAGGAACCACTGGATAACTGCTGGCGAAAGAAAATGAGATGAGCAGCCTGAGACTGCTAGACTTGAGTAGATGGCTTAAGTCTTGGATTCCTGGAGGGAATCATAGTGGTTCAAGTGGCATGAGAATCTAATGAGGTTAAAAGATCAAGATACGGTCGCTAGAGGAGC
Organism: Rhodomyrtus psidioides; assembly: GCA_021437785.1. NCBI lineage: Eukaryota > Viridiplantae > Streptophyta > Magnoliopsida > Myrtales > Myrtaceae > Rhodomyrtus > Rhodomyrtus psidioides. The sequence continues at coordinate 9,154,383 of JAILYB010000003.1, read as the reverse complement.
ACTTGGCTCGTATTTGCGAGATATGAAAAGATCCAAGCATTGAGATGGTTCATGAGAATTGAGTAAAGATGAGCGAATTGAGTATGAGTACTAGATGAGAATATGGCTCGATTTTGTAAATCGTGCGAGACCGAAGTGTAATTAGGGGTCGTGAGGACTTTATACGGAAATGAGGAAATTTGATGGGTGGGCAAGCTCGAGGAAGAGCTGCCAATGTTACCCAAGTCGCTGAGACGACTAGTGCTGATGAGTTAAGTAAAGGGAAGTCACGAGAAAAGTGACTCTGAGCTACTTCATTCTAAAGTGAATGTGTGGGAAGAACCACGAGAGTTTTGAAAAGCTTGTGAAGCTATGTATAAGAATGAGATTGATTGAGGACGAATCGAGACCATTAGAAGTGGTATTGCGTGCTATCACCCCTAAAGAGTAGGGTGTCGTTCTGAAAGAGCGATTGGACCATGAGATGGTCGTTGAGGGAAAGGACGGTGAATGGACTTGGCAGTCCTGGTTGTTCGTAATGCGAATGAATGGTTAAGAAAGTGAAAAGAGCGCTTAGAGTGTGATTGTAGAGTGACTCGAGGTAGTCGAATTGAGTATTCGATACGTGAATTGGTGGAAACCAAGGAAGAATGAATCTTGTCACTTGAAGTGGCTAAGTCACTGGAAGAAGAGTGTCAGACATGGTGAATCCTGGAGTGGAGGTACTGCCGTTGGCACAAACTCCAAGATTGACACCCTAAGGAATGTGAAGGACAAGGTGGATTAGAAGTAAAAGAATGCCAATGAAGTGTATAATTTCCTTCATAGGGTAGGAGACCCTAGTGTGAAAGGAAGAGAAGATCCGAATTGTCTTTGTATTAAGATTGAGCGTTTGGATTGAGAAAGAAGACGCATAACTTGAATGATCCTTGGAAGTGAAGTCAGAGAAACTGTCATGTAGACAGCGTTGAATCCCAGGATAATGTAGACGTCCGGTTAAAGGGATGAAATTGAGACATGGTCGCATTAGCTAATTGTGAAACCAAGAGGTCAAGGCACTATTGCTTCCTAAGGAAAGGGTAACAAAAATGAACAAAATGTTGTTTGGCCCTAGTGAGGACCCTTGAGAATAGAGAGAGCTAAGGTATGAGCTCTCAAGTGAATGGTACCATGGACAGTTGAAATGATTCGACACTTGGTAGTGATAAAGTGGATAATAGTTGGATTGGGCGTCCCAAAGAATAATTGGATTGGTTGTTACCACCTTGAGAAACGATGATTGGACTCATCTAAGGAGTCGTGAGAAATATGAACAACTTTGAGAGTATCCTATGGACTCTAAGGAGATGCTCGTTATATGCTAAATGAGAAACGCACGAACTGCGGACCTGATGAGGTAAGATTCCTTAGTCGTAAAATTTCTGAGAAATGGAATCCCTGTGGAGCCTTTGAGGACGGGAATGAGTGATGAATTGACTAGGGTCGATGTGAGTTGCTGAAACTTAAAGTTCTTGGGATTGATGAATTGCAATAGACGGAATGTGGAAAGATTCCCCACCAAAATTGTTCCATTGAGGAAATAGACTGAGGAAAAGAAGTAGCGCGAATGAATAACGAACGTGAAAAGAGTTTCTAGGACTTAAATCAAGTTAACGACAATGTTGTGAATGGCGTTTCCGGTTGGAAATTGGAAAAAGCTTATGAAGGTCGTAATGACACGACACAGATTGAAACGTGAGGCATGATGAGGCAATCGGAAGTGGGCATTGCATATATATCGTAATGATAAGGCTATATGAGTTGGAATGCTTAAAGCATGATTGGAATTGGTTTGCGAATGTCCTTGTGAGAAAGTTTGGGAAACATTGTTTGGGTGGAAGAAGATTTCAAGTTTTTACCTACTCCAAAAGATACCAAGTAGTAGTTTCTTGAGAGGAATTGATGAGAATCAACACTGATGGTTGAAATTACTTACGGATACGGGAGCATTGCTTGTGTAAGGAAAGACCTCGCAACTGTGTGAACTGCAAGAGTTGAAAGTGTTGACTGCTTTAAAGGTATTGAAGGGAAAGCATAACCATTATGAGTTGGTAGATTAAATTGGTTATTGAGGATCTCGAATGTAATCGAGGAAAAGATATTAAGGACTTAATCATGAGTTGTCTAAGAAGTCGAGAAGGCTAAGGTTCGATTTGGACAACCGATGGTAAGTTAATGGAACTAGTGCATTCCCGAAGGTGCAACATGACGTTTGAATTGGATGATTATGCCAATTGATTGAGACACTCAAGGAGTTCGATTCTTGATGGTTGGGTAATGATCGTGATAGAAAACGATCTTAAATCTATTGCGGCATTCCGGAAAAAGCCTTCCGACGAGGAATTTGAAAAGTGAGATTACAGAATGACGTACATATTATTCCCTAACCATTGGACGAATTGAAAAGAAGGTCTGTATGCTAGGAAGTGTACCATCGACCAATGTTGTGAATGTCAAAGGAGAAAATAGAAGAAGTAAACGTAGATTAAGGACTGAGGGAAGCAAGTCCGGGAGGAAGATAACTTTCGTCAGAGAAGACAAGTGAGAATGTCAAGTAATAGGAGGAATTACTTTGGAGAGTAAGAATGCGATGAGTCGTCTATACCCCCAAGAGATTGGATAATTGGAAAGTGGCAAATTTCGAGGACGAAATTTTTGTAAGGGGGGAAGAATTGTGACATTCTGAATTTCCTGCCATTTTGAGGCTGTTGAATGTGAATGTACCTTACGATGTATTTCAATTTTGTCTCGCTCAGATATGATCAATCTTGAGTAAACTGACCAAAAGGGAAAGGCTAACGCATAACAAGGTACGTGGACCTAGGAAAGTCGAAAAATGAAGTGACGCTTTGACCATAAGGATTGTCGAGGGAACATTTAGAGCCAATGAGGCCGATCAGATAATGATTAAGGAATACAATGCTAGCGTTATACGATTGGATCGCGGGTGAAGCCGCTTAACCAATGTATAATTTGCAAATTTTCCTAAATCGAACTTTGACGATCGAAGCCGTCGGAACTAGCGATGAACCCTCGATATTACATGACAACCAAAGCTGTCATAACTTGAGTTATCCTCAGTGTGATGAGAATCACAGAGTCGATACGCGTAGTGTTTGCAAAAGCCGCCCGTTAGTTCGAGACAAACTGGAATTTCGATCGGCGGACGAATGATCATGAAATGGAAGCTCAAAATAGGCAATTGGAAATAGAGAATTCCAATTCTGAATAGGAATTTGACAATGTCTCGCCTAATGGTAGTTTCGAATTGGAAAAGTGAAGTTTGGACTGAAAGTGCAAAAAGATCATTTTGCCCCTGGACCATTTACCCTTGCCTTAAGACTTCATGAAGGACGAAATGGACAATTCCCCTCCCCACCTATGGCTGCCAAAAATTCATGAACAAGGGTCAAAGGATTGGTCAAAGCCTTGGTTGCATTATTGGTCCATGCCACATGTCACCCATTGGAGGCCTTAAGCATTTATTACCCATCTAATCCCATCTTATCAATTTTTGCCTCAATTATATGTGTGAAAGACCTTATTAGCAGCCCTTCAGCCGTGGATTACATCCCCCACCATTTCCCTTTGAATTTCCTCTCTTTTTCCTTCTTACCAAAAACTGCCGAGGAAGACAGTTTCCTTCCCTTCTGTTCGGTCCGTACGAACGGTTCTTCCCGGAGTGTTTTGGTCTATCTCTCTTACGACAAGTTAGATCTATGTGTCCTTGACAATTTTCCGTTGGTTTCATGATTTTTGGAGGTCTGGTTGATTTATGGTGATTTTTGGAACAAAGGCGGACGGATTCTGAGCTAGCTGAGGAGAAGTGCTAGTTCTAGCTCTTAGAAATTCCAAATGACCTCAAATATTTTAGGAGAGCTTCATAACATCTAGTACTATATTCAAATGGTTTATGGCTACAAATAGATGGTTTTAGAATGAGATTTCATGGCTGATTTGAGGTGGTCTTTACCGAACAGATTCTGCCTCCTCCGACCGGTAGAGGATCCGTGAGCTTTTGAGGTCCGCCGAGGTGTCGCCTTGCCCCAAAATTTGTTGGTAAGCTATCCTAAGACATGATATTACATGTTAGCAAAGGATAGATGAGTTATATTGGAGTTTTGACGGTCGGTTTATATGGAAACTTGTTGGAACAGAATCTGCCCGGCACCGAACAGTGTAGGATTCAAAGTTTGTAGCGGTTCTTGAAGGAGTTCGTTGCTTAATTAGCTAGGTAACAAGACTTCTAACCTTTTGCTAGGATGTTGAGTCACTAAAGGGTGGAATTTTGGTTGAATTAAAAGGGTTTAAAGGACTGATTTGGTGAGAAATACCCGTGAGACCCGAAACCGTCCAAATCCCGTTTTCTGCGCACACCAATTGTGACATTCCGAAATTTCCACCCACAAGGCGTGAGGTACGGAATGTGATCTCGGAATTGGAAAATGGAGACGAAGAATTTCTAACAATCAATTTGGATTGGACGCCGCCCCGTCGAAAAAAAAATTGAGTTAGAAAATCGAAGTTCTGGACGTCGGGGGTGAAATGACCATTTTGCCCTCAACCTTTAGTCTTCCTTTTATCATTGGATAAGGGAATTTTGGACCTTTGCAAGAACCCCCAGCTGCTGAAAATCAAGAAGAAATCACAGCCCTTGGTTTGAGTCTTGATGGACAAGGAGACACTTGGCAAGGGATTAGGCATTGTGCATTTAATTTCTACCTTCCACCTACCATTCAACCTTGTTGACTTTGTGGATGAAACAAAACCCTCTCTCCCCCTTTGTCTTCTGCGAGACTTCTTCACGACACCATCTTCTTCTTCTTCCCTTTTTCTTTTTCCTTCTTCTGCCGCGAGCTCCCCTGACCCGATCGATTCTGCTCGCTGACTTCGGCCTGCTCAACCACCTCTGCCGGCAACTTCCAGCCATAGCGCCAACCACCACGACCAAGCTCAGCCTCTTGTCGAACTCCTCGAAGTGGAAGCTCGGATATTGGACCACCGAGCAGCCCCGGCCAAGCTTTTCCCCGCCGGTCGACGGAAAACACTGCAGTCTAAGGTAGGTCACGATTTTGACCTCAAAGGACCCCGAAACTTTGGAGTTTCTTGCTCAAATTTTGCAGACATCTAGTAGACTTGTATATGAAGCTGTGGTAAAAATTTGGGCCGAAAATCTTGATGTCTCATTGCTCTTTGGTTGCTGTGTTTGAGAGACAGTTTCTGCCGGTTTGGGGACTAGGGAAGACCGGCGCCACTTGAAGGCTTTTTGTCGTCGCCTTGCGTTCAAACCCTCGGTGAGACTTCCTTACTCATGGATTGGGCTGCTAGTGATGAGTTTGTGGTTGAATTGGAGGTTAAAGTAAAATTTGAGGGCTGTTTAGGGAAGGGCAGAACAGAACCGAAGCTAGCCCTGTTCGGTTCTGCTCTTGCCGAGCTTCTTTGGGCTGTTAGAGGTGTCGCCATGATTTCAATTGATCGTTAAGGATTACTAGGGTGCTAATGGAGGTGTTAATGGGGAGTGTGTGAATTGGATTGTAGTTTAGAGGAGTTTCAAAGATTATTTGACGTGAAAACGTGAGGTGCCGTATAAGCTGTTTTTTGAGCGCACCGGTTTTAAAATTAGTCGTTCTAAGTCGTCCGATATCCGAATTGAGCTCCGTTTTCGCCCACGCGTCCGTAAGACATTGAAGTTTAAGATTCAGAAAGTTGATTTCATAAAAGGTCTAAGGATCAATATCAGTTTATTTATGAATGAAGCTGAACGTAGAGCCTAAATAGGGCGGTTTTGGGGGAGTGTTACTTATGATGACTTACCTTGATAGAACGTCGATTGACATGCTTAGGGCCATTGAATTGATGCCGTCAAGACATGAGAATAAGGGGTTGCGTGTGCTATTGAGGCATCGGCGCGAAGAAAATGAGAAATGATTGAACTTTGATATGATTTTCCCAAGTGCGCCATGGATGCCCTGTTCGACCTTGAAATTTGCTCACCATGGAGGAGCTTGGTGATTAGAGTTTGTTATTTGAATGAAGAGGTGAGTGTTTCCTAACCTTTTATTAGAAAATCTGGACGCGACTGGACGTTTTCTTGGTTAAGTCGTCAAGTTGATTGAGGTGTTAAACTTGATGGTTAGAATGGCGGACGGAATTGTTTATGGATGAGCCGGGTGGGCTTGCTCCTTGTTGGTTGTTGTTCTTGGGTGAGCATGGCGATGTGCTACTGATTGTTTGATTGCCTAGGTGATAGTGTCTGGTTGATTTTTAATATCAGCTATGATAAGGCATGTCATCTCGAGATAAAACTTGAATTGTGTTTAGATGTTTAATCTTTTCTCTTGTAGCAATGTGCGTGATTAGCTATCGTGGTGCCTCATCTGTTTGAAAACATAGAGGATATGCTTTGAAGTGAAACTCGTTAATGTGATGAGATTGTGGGACTTAAAAAGCGAAGTACTCTGAGGCGCCTATATGACGCGGAGTCGAGAATGAGAAATACTCTGAGGCGCCTATATGACGCGGAGTTGAGAATGAGAAATACCCTGATGCGTTTACGCGGGGTTGTGATGGCCGAGGTCCTGATGCGTAGAACGACGCGGGACAGATAGTGAGAATTGTGAATTGCCCTGATGCGATGTAATCGCGAGGTCGAGAAATATCGAGAAGTATGAAATGCCCTGATGCGATGTAATCGCGGGGTTGAGAAACGAGGCACACCCTGAGGCGAAGTAATCGTGGGGTTGTGGTTGAAGGTGGAACCACCTCTTATTTTGGAAAATGATGAGATCCCTATTGGGCTTGTACAGAAGCTTGGTCACGTGCGTCTTAGTCTCTTATTGGATACTCTCACGAAATATTGATGTGATGCCATGTGTAATTATCACGCTTTGCACTTGTTTACTGATTACATACGTCTATGCTTGTTTGGTTTGTTGGGACGAATGGCGTAGTTTAGGGTTAGGGTAACTCGCTGAGACGCAATTCTCACCCCGTCGTGGGATCCTTTTTTCAGGTTTCGAATTTTGAAGCATCAATTGGCAATGGATTGGAAGAGCAAGGAGGTAGCGGTTGATTGATTAAAGGATTAATAGCAACGTTAAGGATTCCGTTTATGCTTTAAAGTTAAAATTGTAATTAGCCTTTAAGTGGGGATGTACCCCTTCTGTCCCAAGTCATCTTGTATTGTTTTTATTGGAAGTGTTTCCTTGCTTCCGTCTGTTGGATGTATTTCTGTTGAAATAGGCTAAGGATCCTGGAAAATTGTGTAAAGAGCAACGGCCTGGTGGGTTGTATGTGTGCTCGACGGGTTCGGGGTGTGACATTCACGTTTAAGTGGTATCAAAGCAAGGTCAACTAGATTCAATTTGGTCGAGGCTTGGAGTGATAAGGAGTGATGACTTGAGGACTGTTGGATAATGAAACCCTTAGGATTAAGCACGAGTTGTGGAATCTTGGGGAATTGTAGGCTTGTACTGGTGAGGTATCCTAATGGTCTTAGTATTGATTTAATGGATGGTCCTGAGTGACTATATGGTTAAGATTCATAAGAAAGTGAGTAGAGATTGTGGAGTCACAAGCTAGGGATTGAGGTTACGAAAGACTAGCCTATGAATGAGGGGTCGAGCGAAGTATATGATTGTGATTGAGGCTTGTCGATGGCCCAATTTGGGGAATATGAGTTATAAAGAGACGATTGGTATTAGTGGATTCAAGCGGGAAGTGCTAGATATCTTGATGACTTTCAGATATCAATTGCTAAGGACAATCTCGAAAGGTATGAGATGACGTGTATATAAGGAAGTGGGTAAGGAATATTTTGATTTAAGGCTAGTTGTGATTGGATGCATGTGGACTTGATTGGAGTGGTGACTAAACTTGTGGGCATGATTGAACATAGGAAATTGATTCGGAAGAGATGATGGTCAGTTGTGAGAATTTGAAATCTTTTATGGATGGGAATTGATTTGGAAACGACCGTAGCATGATGAATAACGAGGACAAACTTGTGGTGTTTTTGTTTGTGGAAGTGAAGCGAAAGTTGATGAGGGTGCATGCATGAGCTTATCGCTGTCAGACTTAATAAACCATCGCTTGGTATGGGACGAGTTGATGTGATACCTATAAACCGTAATGATGCATGTTATGGGGCGTGTGGAACGGGGCTTCCTCCATAGATGCATGACTTGGGACAACCTGCAACAACCAGATCTGATGAGGGCGGGGAGTGATCGCCGGTACAGAGAGGTACGGACAAGGAGCGGTTCCTGGCAGGCTACTAGGATCAAGGAGGCAGGAATGTCCCAGGCCATAAATTGAAAGAGAAAGTCTAGGTATCAGATTGAGTCTGGTTGTGGTTAAGTGAGATGTATGACACCGGATTGATTTTCGAAATGAATGATCGAAAGTGGCATGGCATGTGAAATGACACCTATGAGTGGCATGATTAAGAGCTTTGTGCTCGACAGTGGATGCCCTTTGAAAAAGAAAAGCGAAGTTGTGATGGGCCTGTTAGGCGTGTTTTGTAATTGGCATCCTGTAATTGTTTTGGCCAAGGTCTAACTAAAAGATTAGACGGCGTGTGGGGAGCTTTTACTCCATTGAATTGATGCCTATTGAGAATGAGAAAGCTTGTCGTGCTTGTGACGGATGGCAGATGCCTTATGTTTAAGATATGAGAGATTGGCATATAGAAGTAAAGCCTTGAGTTTTTGCTTGGTGTTGACCTAGCTGCGTTTTAGCCTAGTTGAGGCTTGCCTAGTGATGACTGTTGATTGAAAAGTTGCCTCGTGGAGGCTGACTTGTTGTGTGGTTGCTATTTAAGGATGAACTGGAATCTTGGTATAATGAGTAACTAATTGAAAATTGCATGGGAACCACTGATGGTTGATGGTAAATAATGATGAGAAGAGCAACCTGAGATTGCTAGGCCTAGATGACCTAAGTCTTTGATTCCTAGAGGGAATCATAGTGGTTCAGGTGATATGAGAACCTGAAGAAGTGAAAGACCAAAGTATGGTCGTGGAAGAGCGTTTGGCTCGAGTATGTACGTGGTATGGAAGATCCGAGAGCAAAAAAAAAAGAAAAAAAAAGAGAGGATCGTGACAATTAAGTAAAGAGAAACAATTGAAATACGAGTGCGAGAAGAGCGTATGGCTCGATTTGGTTAATTACGAGGAGCCCAAGAGCTAAATGGGTCGTGAGAACTTTGGATGGAAATGGGAAAAAGTAGATGGGAAGACAGACTCAAGAAGGATCTGTCATCACATCCAAGTCGCGGGAACGAATGATGCCAGTGTTGATGAATTAAATGATAGAAGTCACGAGAAAGGTGACTCGGAGTTAATCCTTCTTAAAATGAATGCGTGGGAAGAACCACGAGAGCTTGAAAGATTTATGAAGCTATGAATAGGATTGAGATCGGCTGAGTATGATGGAGGGATGAGACTTGAAATTGTATTCCTCTAGATTAGAGATCTTGGTAGAGAAACCTTAAAGGTTTTGAGTGCACTGAAGAAAGAAAGCAATGCCGATAGCTTTTAGCCTTAAGAGGCTGTTGATATTTGGTGAAGGGTCACCAGAGGAAGTGTTCCTCAAAGGTATGATACCTGCCTGGACTACCTCTATTGAGTTGTTCGACGGAAAGTACTTTCCTGGGCTTGCTTGAGAGCAAGGGTTGTTTGGATCCTGATAGTTTGGCAAGGATCAGAGGATGGTTGACCAATGTGAGACAGAGTTCTCATGATCGCCTAAGTGCATTAAGAGTGGTCAAGGATCCCTCGAATAAGAAACGTGAAATCCCTGAAGGATTGGAAATTTGAAAGCCGTATGGTTATTTGTTATTCCTGAGTCGGAGGGACTGTAAGCGATTGTAATGAAAGGAGTGGACGATTGGAAGATTTATGAACAAGAGAACTCATGCTCATGGTTTACAAACAAAGAGATGTTCCTTATGGAACCTGAAACGCAACTGTGAGGAACGACTTTTACCTTGGCGTAAGGCTCGTCATGAAGGATTGGCAATTTTGTTTCTGCCGCGATGGTAAAATTAAGGAAGGATTTATGTCGATTGTTTGACATTGTGGATTAAAATGAGGATGATTGTGATTGAAACGGAACCATGAGAAGTGGCATTACGAGTTATCACCCTTAAAGAGCAGGGTGTCCTATTAAAGGGCGATGGAAGCATGAGATGGTCATTGGTGAACAGAAAAGTGAATGGACATGATAGTCCTGGCTGTTCGTAATCCTAGCAGATGGTTGAGTAAGTGGAAGAGAACGTTTGGAGGGTAATTATAAAGTGACCCGAGGCGGTTAAATTGAGTGTACGATATGAGAATCGGTGAGACCGAGGAAGAGCCTCGACTATTTGGAATTTTGTCACTTGAGGTGACTAAGCCACTAGAAGAAGAGTGTCAGGTATGGTGAAATTTGAACCCTGGAGCAGAGGTACTGCTGTTGGCACAGACTCCAAGATTAATACTCTAAGAGATGGGAAGGACGAGGTGGATTCAAAGTAAAAGAATACCACTGAAGCGTACCGTTTCCTTCTTAGGGTAAGAGACCCTAATGTGCGAGGAAGATGAAATCTTAGTTGTCTCAGTATTAAGGTGGAGCGTCTGGATTAAGAAAGAAGACGCGAAACTTGAGTGATTCTTGGGACTGAATTTGAGAGATTATTATGTATACAACGTTGAATTCCAGGATATTGGGGACACTTATTTGAATGTGTGAAATTGAAACAAGATCGCATTAGAGAGAATTGCAAAGCCGAAAAGTCCGAGCACTAATGTTTTCTAAGGAAAGAGGGTGGCCATAATGGAGACCTGTGAAAGCCAAGGTTTGGGTTTTCAAGTGAAAAGTATGAGGAGAGGTTTGAAGAATACGACACCTGGTAGAAAGAACTGATGATAGCTTAATTGGGTATCCATGGAATAGTGGGATTGTTGGTTATCATCTGTAGAAACGATAATCGGATCTGCTCGAGGAATCACGAGAACATAGACCACTTTCGGATGTTTTCGGGACTTTAAGGAGATGCTCGTTGTATGCTAAATGTGAAGCACACGAGTTGCGAACCTGAAGAGGTAAGATTCCTCAGTTGGGAAATTTCTGAGAAACGGAATCCCCATGGAGCCTTCGAGGATTGGATTAAGGGATGAAATGACTGAGTCGATGTAGGTTACTAGAAGTTGAAATTTCCTGAGGTTGGAGAATTGTTCAGACAGATTGTGGGAAGATTCCCTACAAAAGTTGTTCCATTGATGAAATGGGCTACGGACGAGATGTAATACGAATGAAGGAATGAATGTGAAAAGAGTTTTCGAGGAATTGAGCTAAGCGGATAGCTACGGTGTTTATGGCGTTTTCAGTTGGGAGATGAAAGGCTTATGAGGGTCGTAAGGACACGACGTGGAATGAAATTTGACGCAGAACAAGGCAACCTAAAGTGGCATTGCATGCACATGGTAATGATAAGGCTATTTGAGTTGGAATGCTTAAAGCATGATTGTGAGTGGTTGGCGTTGGTCCTCGCGACAAGTCTGGGAAACCTTGTATGAAATGGAAGGCGACTCTGAATATTTGTCCACCACGAGAGAATAAGGTGGTACGAAGAGATTCACAACGGGAATTGAACAAGAGGCAACATAGATGTGTGAAACTGTTACGAATATAGGAGCGTTGCTGGTGTAAGGAGAGACCCCGCAAGTTATGCGAGCTATAAGTGGTTGAGAAGTGAGCATTGAGTAATAGGTGATGGAGGGACAGATCTTCCATCGGGAAATAATAGATTCAACTTCTAAATTGGGAATTTGCCATTTGACTAAACGACGACTACTGGAAGCACCTAGCCTGAAGGCCGAAGGGAATTGAGGTATTGTCGTGATTGAACCCTGATACTTAGAGGGTTAAGGGAATGAATAGAATCCTTGAGGTCCCAATGGGCGAGATTATGAGTCCAGTGTTGAAAGGAAATTTTCGAATGGGATCGAGAATGGATTGCTAGGGTAGTAATCATGAAATTGTTGTGAGGAATTGAGGGGGACTATAACTTGATTTGGAATAAGGGAAAGTTGATTGAGCCCTTAAATCTCCGTGGGTACGAACAGACGATTGGAGTGAATAACACGTTGGATGATATGGGTACCAAGGAGTGTGTTCTTACGGAGGTCTAGTGATGACGACAATAAGCACAGAGCCTGAGTTTAACATGATGCTCTGGAAAGACCGTCAATCGAGAATGTTATGGAAACGTTAGACAGTGAAAGGAGTTACCTTAGAAAGTAAATCACAATGGAAAGTTGACCCTAATTGACTGCGTGGATGGAAGGTTGCAAATTTCGAGGACGAAATTTCTGTAAGGGGGGAAGAATTGTGACATTCCGAAATTTCCACCCACAAGGCTTGAGATATGGAATGTGATCTCGGAATTGGAAAATGGAGACGAAGAATTTCTAACAATCAATTTGGATTGGACGCCGCCCCGTCGAAGAAAAATTTGAGTTAGAAAATCGAAGTTCTGGACGTCGGGGGTGAAATGACCATTTTGCCCTCAACCTTTTGTCTTCCTTTTATCATTGGATAAGGGCATTTTGGACCTTTGCAAGAACCCCTAGCTGCTGAAAATCAAGAAGAAATCACAGCCCTTGGTTTGAGTCTTGATGGACAAGGAGACACTTGGCAAGGGATTAGGCATTGTGCATTTAATTTCTACCTTCCACCTACCATTCAACCTTGTTGACTTTGTGGATGAAACAAAACCCTCTCTCCTCCTTTGTCTTCTGTGAGACTTCTTCACGACACCATCTTCTTCTTCTTCCCTTTTTCTTTTTCCTTCTTCTGCCGCGAGCTCCCCTGACCCGATCGATTCTGTTCGCTGACTTCGGCCTGCTCAACCACCACTGCCGGCAACTTCCAGCCACAGCGCCGACCACCACGACCAAGCTCAGCCTCTTGTTGAACTCCTCGAAGTGGAAGCTCGTCGATTGGACCACCGAGCAGCCCCGGCCAAGCTTTTCCCCGCCGATCGACGGAAAACACTGCAGTATGAGGTAGGTCACGGTTTGGACCTCAAAGGACCCCGAAACTTTGGAGTTTCTTGTTCAAATTTTGCAGACATCTAGTAGACTTGTATATGAAGCTGTGGTAAAAATTTGGGCCGAAAATCTTGATGTCTCATTGCTCTTTGGTTGCTGTGTTTGTGAGACAGTTTCTGCCGGTTTGGGGACTAGGGAAGACCGGCGCCACTTGAAGACTTTTTGTCATCGCCTTGCGTTCAAACCCTCGGTGAGACTTCCTTACTCATGGATTGAGCTGCTAGTGATTTGTTTGTGGTTGAATTGGGGGGTTAAAGTAAAATTTGAGGGCTGTTTAGGGAAGGGCAGAACAGAACCGAAGCTTGCCCTGTTCGGTTCTGTTCTTGCCGAGCTTCTTTGGGCTGTTTAGAGGTGTCGCCATGATTTCAATTGATCGTTAAGGCATACTAGGGTGCTAATGGAGGTGTTAATGGAGAGTGTGTGAATTGGATTGTAGTTTAGAGGAGTTTCAAAGATTATTTGAGGTGAAAACGTGAGGTGCCGTATAAGCTGTTTTTTGCGCGCACCGGTTAAAAAATTAGTCGTTCTAAGTCGTCCGATATCCGAATTGAGTTCCGTTTTCGCCCACGCGTCCGTAAGACATTGAAGTTTAAGATTCAGAAAGTTGATTTCATAAAAGGTCGAAGGACCAATATCAGTTTATTTATGAATGAAGCTGAAAGTAGAGCCTAAATAGGGCGGTTTTGGGGGAGTGTTACTTATGATGACTTACCTTGATAGAACGTCGATTGACATGCTTAGGGCCATTGAATTGATGCCGTCAAGACATGAGAATAAGGGGTTGCGTGTGCTATTGAGGCATCGGCGCGAAGAAAATGAGAAATGATTGAACTTTGATATGATTTTCCCAAGTGCGCCATGGATGCCCTGTTCGACCTTGAAATTTGCTCACCATGGAGGAGCTTGGTGATTAGAGTTTGTTATTTGAATGAAGAGGTGAGTGTTTCCTAACCTTTTATTAGAAAATCTGGACGCGACTGGACGTTTTCTTGGTTAAGTCGTCAAGTTGATTGAGGTGTTAAACTTGATGGTTAGAATGGCGGACGGAATTGTTTATGGATGAGCCGGGTGGGCTTGCTACTTGTTGGTTGTTGTTCTTGGGTGAGCACGGCGATGTGCTACTGATTGTTTGATTGCCTAGGTGATAGTGTCTGGTTGATTTTTAATATCAGCTATGATAAGGCATGTCATCTCGAGATAAAACTTGAATTGTGTTTAGATGTTTAATCTTTTCTCTTGTAGCAATGTGCGTGATTAGCTATTGTGGTGCCTCATCTGTTTGAAAACATAGAGGATATGCTTTGAAGTGAAACTCGTTAATGTGATGAGATTGTGGGACTTAAAAAGCGAAGTACTCTGAGGCGCCTATATGACGCGGAGTCGAGAATGAGAAATACTCCGAGGCACCTATATGACGCGGAGTTGAGAATGAGAAATACCCTGATGCGTTTACGCGGGGTTGTGATGGCCGAGGTCCTGATGCGTAGAACGACGCGGGACAGATAGTGAGAATTGTGAATTGCCCTGATGCGATGTAATCGCGAGGTCGAGAAATATCGAGAAGTATGAAATGCCCTGATGCGATGTAATCGCGGGGTTGAGAAACGAAGCACACCCTGAGGCGAAGTAATCGTGGGGTTGTGGTTGAAGGTGGAACCACCTCTTATTTTGGAAAATGATGAGATCCCTATTGGGCTTGTACAGAAGCTTGGTCACGTGCGTCTTAGTCTCTTATTGGATACTCTCACGAAATATTGATGTGATGCCATGTGTAATTATCACGCTTTGCACTTGTTTACTGATTACATACGTCTATGCTTGTTTGGTTTGTTGGGACGAATGGCGTAGTTTAGGGTTAGGGTAACTCGCTGAGACGCAATTCTCACCCCGTCGTGGGATCCTTTTTTCAGGTTTCGAATTTTGAAGCATCAATTGGCAATGGATTGGAATAGCAAGGAGGTAGCGGTTGATTGATTAAAGGATTAATAGCAACGTTAAGGATTCCGTTTATGCTTTAAAGTTAAAATTGTAATTAGCCTTTAAGTGGGGATGTACCCCTTCTGTCCCAAGTCATCTTGTATTGTTTTTATTGGAAGTGTTTCCTTGCTTCCGTCTGTTGGATGTATTTCTGTTGAAATAAGCTAAGGATCCTGGAAAATTGTGTAAAGAGCAACGGCCTGGTGGGTTGTACGTGTGCTCGACGGGTTCGGGGTGTGACATTCACGTTTAAGTGGTATCAGAGCAAGGTCAGCTCGATTCTATTTGGTCGAGGCTTGGAGTGATAAGGAGTGATGACTTGAGGACTGTTTGATAATGAAACCCTTAGGATTAAGCATGAGTTGTGGAATCTTGGGGAATTATAGGCTTGAACAAGTGAGGTATCCTGATGGTCTTAGTATTGATTTAATGGATGGTCCTGAGTGACTATATGGTTAAGATTCATAAGAAAGTGAGTAGAGATTGTGGAGTCACAAGCTAGGGATTGAGGTTACGAAAGAGTAGCCTATGAATGAGGGGTCGAGCGAAGTATATGATTGTGATTGAGGCTTGTCGATGGCCCAATTTGGGGAATATGAGTTATAAAGAGACGATTGGTATTAGTGGATTCAAGCGGGAAGTGCTAGATATCTTGATGACTTTCAGATATCAATTGCTAAGGACAATCTCGAAAGGTATGAGATGACGTGTATATAAGGAAGTGGGTAAGGAATATTTTGATTTAAGGCTAGTTGTGATTGGATGCATGTGGACTTGATTGGAGTGGTGACTAAACTTGTGGGCATGATTGAACATAGGAAATTGATTCGGAAGAGATGATGGTCAGTTGTGAGAATTTGAAATCTTTTATGGATGGGAATTGATTTGGAAACGACCGTAGCATGATGAATAACGAGGACAAACTTGTGGTGTTTTTGTTTGTGGAAGTGAAGCGAAAGTTGATGAGGGTGCATGCATGAGCTTATCGCTGTCAGACTTAATAAACCATCGCTTGGTATGGGACGAGTTGATGTGATACCTATAAACCGTAATGATGCATGTTATGGGGCGTGTGGAACGGGGCTTCCTCCATAGATGCATGACTTGGGACAACCTGCAACAACCAGATCTGATGAGGGCGGGGAGTGATCGCCGGTACAGAGAGGTACGGACAAGGAGCGGTTCCTGGCAGGCTACTAGGATCAAGGAGGCAGGAATGTCCCAGGCCATAAATTGAAAGAGAAAGTCTAGGTATCAGATTGAGTCTGGTTGTGGTTAAGTGAGATGTATGACACCGGATTGATTTTCGAAATGAATGATCGAAAGTGGCATGGCATGTGAAATGACGCCTATGAGTGGCATGATTAAGAGCTTTGTGCTCGACAGTGGATGCTCTTTGAAAAAGAAAAGCGAAGTTGTGATGGGCCTGTTAGGCGTGTTTTGTAATTGGCATCCTGTAATTGTTTTGGCCAAGGTCTAACTAAAAGATTAGACGGCGTATGGGGAGCTTATACTCCATTGAATTTATGCCTATTGATAATGAGAAAGCTTGTCGCGCTTGTGAGGGATGGCAGATGCCTTATGTTTAAGATATGAGAGATTGGCATATAGAAGTAAAGCCTTGAGTTTTTGCTTGGTGTTGACCTAGCTGCGTTTTAGCCTAGTTGAGGCTTGCCTTGTGATGACTGTTGATTGAAAAGTTGCCTCGTGGAGGCTGACTTGTTGTGTGGTTGCTATTTAAGGATGAACTGGAATCTTGGTATAATGAGTAACTAATTGAAAATTGCATGGGAACCACTGATGGTTGATGGTAAAAGATGATGAGAAGAGCAACCTGAGATTGCTAGGCCTAGATGACCTAAGTCTTTGATTCATAGAGGGAATCATAGTGGTTCAGGTGATATGAGAACCTGAAGAAGTGAAAGACCAAAGTATGGTCGTGGAAGAGCGTTTGGCTCGAGTATGTACGTGGTATGGAAGATCCGAGAGCAAAAAAAAAAGAAAAAAAAAAGAGAGGATCGTGACAATTA
Source organism: Rhodomyrtus psidioides (assembly GCA_021437785.1). Taxonomy (NCBI): domain Eukaryota; kingdom Viridiplantae; phylum Streptophyta; class Magnoliopsida; order Myrtales; family Myrtaceae; genus Rhodomyrtus; species Rhodomyrtus psidioides. The sequence goes on along the minus strand of JAILYB010000003.1, from coordinate 9,137,264 downwards.
AGTAAAGAGAAACAATTGAAATACGAGTGCGAGAAGAGCGTATGGCTCGATTTGGTTAATTACGAGGAGCCCAAGAGCTAAATGGGTCGTGAGAACTTTGGATGGAAATGGGAAAAAGTAGATGGGAAGACAGACTCAAGAAGGAGCTGTCATCACATCCAAGTCGCGGGAACGAATGATGCCAGTGTTGATGAATTAAATGATAGAAGTCACGAGAAAGGTGACTTGGAGTTAATCCTTCTTAAAATGAATGCGTGGGAAGAACCACGAGAGCTTGAAAGATTTATGAAGCTATGAATAGGATTGAGATCGGCTGAGTATGATGGAGGGATGAGACTTGAAATTGTATTCCTCTAGATTAGAGATCTTGGTAGAGAAACCTTAAAGGTTTTGAGTGCACTGAAGAAAGAAAGCAATGCCGATAGCTTTTAGCCTTAAGAGGCTGTTGATATTTGGTGAAGGGTCACCAGAGGAAGTGTTCCTCAAAGGTATGATACCTGCCTGGACTACCTCTATTGAGTTGTTCGACGGAAAGTACTTTCCTGGGCTTGCTTGAGAGCAAGGGTTGTTTGGATCCTGATAGTTTGGCAAGGATCAGAGGATGGTTGACCAATGTGAGACAGAGTTCTCATGATCACCTAAGTGCATTAAGAGTGATCAAGGATCCCTCGAATAAGAAACGTGAAATCCCTGAAGGATTGGAAATTTGAAAGCCGTATGGTTATTTGTTATTCCTGAGTCGGAGGGACTGTAAGCGATTGTAATGAAAGGAGTGGACGATTGGAAGATTTATGAACAAGAGAACTCATGCTCATGGTTTACAAACAAAGAGATGTTCCTTATGGAACCTGAAACGCAACTGTGAGGAATGACTTTTACCTTGGCGTAAGGCTCGTCATGAAGGATTGGCAATTTTGTTTCTGCCGCGATGGTAAAATTAAGGAAGGATTTATGTCGATTGTTTGACATTGTGGATTAAAATGAGGATGATTGTGATTGAAACGGAACCATGAGAAGTGGCATTACGAGTTATCACCCTTAAAGAGCAGGGTGTCCTCTTAAAGGGCGATGGAAGCATGAGATGGTCATTGGTGAAAAGAAAAGTGAATGGACATGATAGTCCTGGCTGTTCGTAATCCTAGCAGATGGTTGAGTAAGTGGAAGAGAACTTTTGGAGGGTAATTATAAAGTGACCCGAGGCGGTTAAATTGAGTGTACGATATGAGAATCGGTGAGACCGAGGAAGAGCCTCGACTATTTGGAATTTTGTCACTTGAGGTGACTAAGCCACTAGAAGAAGAGTGTCAGGTATGGTGAAATTTGAACCCTGGAGCAGAGGTTCTGCTGTTGGCACAGACTCCAAGATTAACACTCTAAGAGATGGGAAGGACGATGTGGATTCAAAGTAAAAGAATACCACTGAAGCGTACCGTTCCTTCTTAGGGTAAGAGACCCTAATGTGCGAGGAAGATGAAATCTTAGTTGTCTCAGTATTAAGGTGGAGCGTCTGGATTAAGAAAGAAGACGCGAAACTTGAGTGATTCTTGGGAGTGAGTTTGAGAGATTATCATGTATACAACGTTGAATCCAGGATATTGGGGACACTTATTTGAATGTGTGAAATTGAAACAAGATCGCATTAGAGAGAATTGCAAAGCCGAAAAGTCCGAGCACTAATGTTTTCTAAGGAAAGAGGGTGGCCATAATGGAGACCTGTGAAAGCCAAGGTTTGGGTTTTCAAGTGAAAAGTATGAGGAGAGGTTTGAAGAATACGACACCTGGTAGAAAGAACTGATGATAGCTTAATTGGGTATCCATGGAATAGTGGGATTGTTGGTTATCATCCTCGCGACAAGTCTGGGAAACCTTGTTTGAAATGGAAGGCGACTCTGAATATTTGTCCACCACGAGAGAATAAGGTGGTACGAAGAGATTCACAACGGGAATTGAACAAGAGGCAACATAGATGTGTGAAACTGTTACGAATATAGGAGCGTTGCTGGTGTAAGGAGAGACCCCGCAAGTTATGCGAACTATAAGTGGTTGAGAAGTGAGCATTGAGTAATAGGTGATGGAGGGACAGATCTTCCATCGGGAAATAATAGATTCAACTTCTAAATTGGGAATTTGCCATTTGACTAAACGACGACTACTGGAAGCACCTAGCCTGAAGGCCAGAAGGGAATTGAGGTATTGTCGTGATTGAACCCTGATACTTAGAGGGTTAAGGGAATGAATAGAATCCTTGAGGTCCCAATGGGCGAGATTATGAGTCCAGTGTTGAAAGGAAATTTTCGAATGGGATCGAGAATGGATTGCTAGGGTAGTAATCATGAAATTGTTGTGAGGAATTGAGGGGGACTATAACTTGATTTGGAATAGGGGAAAGTTGATTGAGCCCTTAAATCTCCGTTGGTACGAACAGACGATTGGAGTGAATAACACGTTGGATGATATGGGTACCAAGGAGTGTGTTCTTACAGAGGTCTAGTGATGACGACAATAAGCACAGAGCCTGAGTTTAACATGATGCTCTGGAAAGACCGTCAATCGAGAATGTTATGGAAACGTTAGACAGTGAAAGGAGTTACCTTAGAAAGTAAATCAGAATGGAAAGTTGATACCCTAATTGACTGCGTGGATGGAAGGTTGCAAATTTCGAGGACGAAATTTCTATAAGGGGGGAAGAATTGTGACATTCCGAAATTTCCACCCACAAGGCTTGAGATATGGAATGTGATCTCGGAATTGGAAAATGGAGACGAAGAATTTCTAACAATCAATTTGGATTGGACGCCGCCCCGTCGAAGAAAAATTTGAGTTAGAAAATCGAAGTTCTGGACGTCGGGGGTGAAATGACCATTTTGCCCTCAACCTTTTGTCTTCCTTTTATCATTGGATAAGGGCATTTTGGACCTTTGCAAGAACCCCTAGCTGCTGAAAATCAAGAAGAAATCACAGCCCTTGGTTTGAGTCTTGATGGACAAGGAGACACTTGGCATGGGATTAGGCATTGTGCATTTAATTTCTACCTTCCACCTACCATTCAATCTTGTTGACTTTGTGGATGAAACAAAACCCTCTCTCCTCCTTTGTCTTCTGCGAGACTTCTTCACGACACCATCTTCTTCTTCTTCCCTTTTTTCTTTTTCCTTCTTCTGCCGCGAGCTCCCCTGACCCGATCGATTCCGCTCGCTGACTTCGGCCTGCTCAACCACCACTGCCGGCAACTTCCAGCCACAGCGCCAACCACCACGACCAAGCTCAGCCTCTTGTCGAACTCCTCGAAGTGGAAGCTCGGCGATTGGACCACCGAGCAGCCCCGGCCAAGCTTTTCCCTGCCGGTCGTCGGAAAACATTGCAGTCTGAGGTAGGTCACGGTTTTGACCTCAAAGGACCCCGAAACTTTGGAGTTTCTTGCTCAAATTTTGCAGACATCTAGTAGACTTGTATATGAAGCTGTGGTAAAAATTTGGGCCGAAAATCTTGATGTCTCATTGCTCTTTGGTTGCTGTGTTTGAGAGACAGTTTCTGCCGGTTTGGGGACTAGGGAAGACCGGCGCCACTTGAAGACTTTTTGTCGTCGCCTTGCGTTCAAACCCTCGGTGAGACTTCCTTACTCATGGATTGAGCTGCTAGTGATGAGTTTGTGGTTGAATTGGGGGTTAAAGTAAAATTTGAGGGCTGTTTAGGGAAGGGCAGAACAGAACCGAAGCTTGCCCTGTTCGGCTCTGTTCTTGCCGAGCTTCTTTGGGCTGTTAGAGGTGTCGCCATGATTTCAATTGATCGTTAAGGCATACTAGGGTGCTAATGGAGGTGTTAATGGGGAGTGTGTGAATTGGATTGTAGTTTAGAGGAGTTTCAAAGATTATTTGAGGTGAAAACGTGAGGTGCCGTATAAGCTGTTTTCTGCGCGCACCGGTTTTAAAATTAGTCGTTCTAAGTCGTTCGATATCCGAATTGAGCTCCGTTTTCGCCCACGCGTCCATAAGACATTGAAGTTTAAGATTATGAAAGTTGATTTCATAAAAGGTCGAAGGATCAATGTCAGTTTATTTATGAATGAAGCTGAACGTAGAGCCTAAATAGGGCGGTTTTGGGGGAGTGTTACTTATGATGACTTACCTTGATAGAACGGCGATTGACATGCTTAGGGCCATTGAATTGATGCCGTCAAGACATGAGAATAAGGGGATATGTGTGCTATTGAGGCATCGGGGCGAAGAAAATGAGAAATGATTGAACTTTGATATGATTTTCCCAGGTACGCCATGGATGCCCTGTTCGACCTTGAAATTTGCTCACCATGGAGGAGCTTGGTGATTAGAGTTTGTTATTTGAATGAAGAGGTGAGTGTTTCCTAACCTTTTATTAGAAAATCTGGACGCGACTGGACGTTTTCTTGGTTAAGTCGTCAAGTTGATTGAGGTGTTAAATTTGATGGTTAGAATGGCGGACGGAATTGTTTATGGATGAGCCGGGTGGGCTTGCTGCTTGTTGGTTGTTGTTCGTGGGTGAGCACGGTGATGTGCTACTGATTGTTTGCTTGCCTAGGTGATAGTGTCTGGTTGATTTTTAATATCAGCTATGATAAGGCATGTCATCTCGAGATAAAACTTGAATTGTGTTTAGATGTTTAATCTTTTCTCTTGTAGCAATGTGCGTGATTAGCTATCGTGGTGCCTCATCTGTTTGAAAACATAGAGGATTTGCTTTGAAGTGAAACACATTAATGTGATGAGATTGTGGGACTTAAAAAGCGAAGTACTCTGAGGCGCTTATATGACGCGGAGTCGAGAATGAGAAATACTCTGAGGCGCCTATATGACGCGGAGTTGAGAATGAGAAATACCCTGATGCGTTTACGCGGGGTTGTGATGGCCGAGGTCCTGATGCATAGAGCGACGCGGGATAGATATTGAGAATTGTGAAATTCCCTGATGCAATGTAATCGCTGGGTCGAGAAATATCGAGAAGTGTGAAATGCCCTGATGCGATGTAATCGCGGGGTTGAGAAACGAGGCACACCCTGAGGTGAAGTAATCGCGGGGTTGTGGTTGAAGGTGGAACCACCTCTTATTTTGGAAAATGATGAGATCCCTATTGGGCTTGTACAGAAGCTTGGTCACGTGCGTCTTAGTCTCTTATTGGATACTCTCACGAAATATTGATGTGATGCCATGTGTAATTATCACGCTTTGCACTTGTTTACTGATTACATACGTCTATGCTTGTTTGGTTTGTTGGGACGAATGGCGTAGTTTAGGGTTAGGGTAACTCGCTGAGACGTAAGTCTCACCCCGTCGTGGGATCCTTTTTTCAGGTTTCGAATTTTGAAGCATCAATTGGCAAAGGATTGGAAGAGCAAGGAGGTAGCGGTTGATTGATTAAAGGATTAATAGCAACGTTAAGGATTCCGTTTATGCTTTAAAGTTAAAATTGTAATTAGCCTTTAAGTGGGGATGTACCCCTTCTGTCCCAAGTCATCTTGTATTGTTTTTATTGGAAGTGTTTCCTTGCTTCCGTCTGTTGGATGTATTTCTGTTGAAATAGGCTAAGGATCCTGGAAAATTGTGTAAAGAGCAACGGCCTGGTGGGTTGTACGTGTGCTCGACGGGTTCGGGGTGTGACACCAATTTTAAAACGGCCCGTTCTAATTCATCCGATGTCCAAATTGAGCACCGTTTTCGCCCAAATGACCCTAAGATCTTGAAGTTTAGCACCATGAAATTATTTTTCCCAAAAAGTCAGTAGAAATATTTCATTTTTCTTGAGAATGAACCTGGTCATGGTGGGTTGTCATGTGGATTGGGGTCATTGATGACTTTTCTTGATTGAATGTTCCTTAAACATGCCTAGGGAGTGTCTAGTTGATGCTGTGATTGTTTGATGATGAAATGCTATGTGAGAAAATGGGCTTGTGATGATTAATTGGGATTCAATCGAGGGCTTTAATGCTCGGTGTCGCAAATGGGTGTCGGATGATGCATGGTGTAACGATATGCTTGTGTATGATGGCCGAATGGCTTGTTTTAAATGGTGAACCTGATGTGCTTAAATGCGTGCCTTGAGTGGCGATGGCATGATTTTGCTTGTGATTGTGAAATTGGGATTAATGAAAAGGGTCACAATGATGTTTTATGACCAATGCATTGAGCCGGGGAGGGAGTTACTCCCATTGACCTGACGAGGTCGTGCGGCTAGAGAGTCCTACCTTGACCGAATCATCTCGAAGGCTGTAAGAATCGAGAGTCAGGTAGTGATCGAATCATCTCTAGGTCCGGACGCGAGAGTCCTATAGTCGACCGAATCATCTCGATGGCGCGGAGTGTCGAGAGTCGCTATAGAGACCGAATCATCTCGCAGCGAGAGTCATGATGACCGAATCATCTCGATAAGACGTCGAGAGTCATATGATTGACCGAATCATCTCGCGGCCCAAGTGGGGCGGCCCTTGATTGGCGTAAAGAAGATAAAAGACTGAAACATGGTTCTTGATATGTTTTCGAGTCTGTATGCTTGAATTGGCTGGAATGCCTGGGATGCCTAGAGTGCATGGAATGTTTATTATGCATGTATGGCTTGAGAAACTCAGATTGGAAAATGAAAGTATGGAAGAAATGAACCTGGTGCCTGATATGCCTGAGTTGCTTTATTATACCAATTGCTTGAATGTCATGTGTGAAAAATATTTTTTGCCAAAATTGCATATTTTCAAACGAGCCTGGAGGTACCAATAGTCTTGCTTAGGGTTACGGTCGACTTGCTGAGATTATTATCTCACCCCGTCGTGGGAGCAACATTTTCAGACCCGAAGCACGGGTGGAGACCCTTGAAGGAAGATGATGATGTGAAGGTTGATGAGCAATTAACTTGATGAGAAGTTTGTCTTTTCTGTTGAAGTCTATGAGGACCTCTTAATGTTTCGAAATTAGAATTATACATTGAATTCATGATTTACCTTGGGAGTAAAATGCTTTTGTATTGGAACGTCCTAAAGTCATCATTTGTACTAAAGGGAAGAAGTAGTTATCTCGTTTCCGCTTGTGCCCTTTCATTGTAAGGATTTGATAAGTCGAAGGCCGTGGATCCTGGGAGACTATAGAGTTATAATGGCCTGGTGGGATGTTCGCGTGCTCGCCGGGTTCGGGGCGTGACAAATCACTTCAAGGACCGGATCAACGCGTTGGGTCTGGTCCGGTCCAATTTGCACACCCCTAGTTCAAACTGTTTTTTGAAATTCTTTAAAGAGCCTAAAAATTTAATATTCTCTAATTAAATGCATTAATGTTTATCAAAATCGTTATTGTCTCTTCCAAATAAAATTTGAAGAGCTTTGCCATGAGAAAAGTAAAAGTATAGTAGAAATATTTCTTGGAAATATATTATAGTAAAAGTGCTTTTTTTTTAGGTAAAGAAGTAAAAGTGCTTTTTTTCTCATTAAGAGTAGTCAATTTTAACGAGTCTAGCTCATAATTTCTTGATAACAACAAATAAAATTTACTTTACGAATGCAAAAATTTCAGGAGTAACATTCTGAAAAATTAGAATAATATAAACATGACAAAGCTATCCGAGCCTAAAGTAACAATTTGTGAAATTAATTTAGACTAAGACACTATTTAAATATGCATTTTGTAAAATTGACTCTATTATGCACGACAAACACACATATACACACACGTTTGTAAATCACAGTCTTAGATAATGATTAGACGCTTATAAATCTGGGCACCTCATGGTATCAGAGCCAATTTAGGACTGCCTCTTCTGACGTTTGATGGAGAAAATTAAAACTGTCCCACCATTGAAACACTTCGCTTAATTTGATGAAGAAACGGGCTTGGATTGGAAAACGTGATTCGCATAATTTGGAGAGGAATTTGAGTTCAAAGGATCTGAAAACCCTTTTTGATTTGTGGAGGCAGGATTGCAAGGTTGGGCAAAAATGGTCCCACCACCAGTTGAACCAGTTGGAAAGCTGGTCAATTTTTAAAAATCTGTTTTGAAGTGAAAATGCCATGAATAGTGATGCTTATTATTTTGGCGGTAAATGCCACTCCACCAGGCTTAATTGATAATCCATGTGGTAAGCTATGGTGGTCTGGAAGTTAACCCGGCTTGGAATTTTAAGGAGGTAGTGGGTGATGAATGGTTTGTAAAATGTACGAATGATACTGATTTTGTTTCATTCAAAATTTGCTCATATTAAGCGAAGTGTTTTAATGAATCATTTGGGTATATACCACCAGATTTCAGGGAAGTAGATTTTGCAAAAGTTATCGGCTCTTCATGATTAAATCCATCTTCATTTGCTACTACATTTTGAAGAGTACTTTTGGTGACAAACTTTGATTTTTGTGTTGGAGGGGTTGCCCGTGGCCTGATAACCATCTCACTGGAAATCCTTTTGATATTTTCTTAATGAAGTGACAAGTGGTGGTGATGGGTTTAGGATCCCCTACCTTGATTTTGTCAAGGTAGGGGAATCCCCACCCTTGATATAGGGGGGAGACTATATCAAGGGTGGGGATGGGGGTAAGTCACCTGCTTTTAAGGCAGGTGATCCCCACCCTGGGTTTAGACTCACTTGTGTTGATTGTGATGGAGCGTCTTCCTTGGGTTTTTGTAGAGTATGGGCGATGAGTTTTAGGGTTCCTTCTGGAAGTAGTGATGCTAATTGTGATATATCTAGCAGAAATTAGTTTTGATGCAATATTTTTTAAAAAAAGCTTTTGCAACACTTCTTTTCACAAATGTCTGACTCACCTATAAGATGTTTGATGAGTATAAAGTGATTTGGTACTCGATGGAAATAAACAACATGGTAAAAGTTCACTAATTTGTTTTCGATAATAACGATGGTAACTTACTAACGGGTGACTGGACAAGCAAGTTATCGGACATATCTTTTTACAAACAAGACCACTTCTCAAATTTTGTCACCACGGATATTCGTCCTCAAAGACTCAAAAGCCGTCATCGCATTGCCTATTAATGTAGAACCACCATATCATTTCTTGAGACAAATTGGATGCACTGCATTTGTTGTCATTCATGAAAGGCTCTTTAGGAAATTTAGAGGAAAGAGTCACAAAATGCACTCATTTATTAGAATTGTGCATTGATGGGAGCTCTACATTCTTAATAAGAATGAACAAGTGACAAAAGCCAAACCAAAGCAACGAATATATTGAAGTAAATAGTCACGAACTTTGTGCAGAAGCTTAATCTCATAATATGAACGCGTTATTCTATTTGTCAAACGTCATATTTCCACATTTCTCCGTCGATTTCCGATTCTCTGCGCAGTTGGTAGGGCTCCCAGTCACAAGTGCCATGGTCCGGCTCTCTTTTGCAGCTTACCCTGCTCCAGACTTGCAGGGATCGAAATTCCACGATAGTTCTAAGGTAAGAAGCCCTCGAATTTACACAACTCGAAAAGTCTAAGAACAGTCAACTCGAAGAAGGTGATTGTTGTACCGTCTGCCTCTTCACATTCTTCATGGCAAGCAATGAGTACCACTTCTTCACATGTCCCCACCACTAGCTCTTTGATTTGCCCGAGAAATTCTGCTTTGAAGGTTGGGAAAAGCACTTCCAAACGGGAACACCTCATAGCCACAATGTATCTCACGTTTGTGAACGTGACATTTGGGAGATCATCGGACTGCCAAGTGTGCCTCAAATTTTAAAGATCGCGCAAAATCAGCCTCCTCAATTTACCGCTCTTGTAATCATCTCATCGCATTTATACATGATCTCCATCGAATGGCATGATTCCACTCCTAGGATCTCAAGATGGCTATGTAGTCTCTTCCATATATGGGATGAGGCAACACATCGGAGATTGTCACGGGTCGAGAAACTCCAATTTGCAAAAGGAATCGTTGGAAATTTGATTGCTCCATAGCTCTTTGCACTGAGCGCCTTCAATTAGTGAACTTGCTGTATTGGGAAGTTTAACCTGCACAAGGATTAACGAGAGAGGAGGAACTACATTGTTCGTTCTAAAACATGATAATTCCCAGAATACGGATAACCATAGTAAGGGATAGAGCAAACCATCTCATTGAACAACGGTTGTGGCGGCAATTCATGACTTTCTTCCTTTGATCAACTACCTTCTAATTAAACGCTCCCAAATTAGGGCACCCCTAATAGTTATATGTGCCGAGGAAGGGAAACTCATCACTAGTCTCTTTGATTGACTACCTTCTTCCTTCATTTGGGAGTCGCTCCTTGCCACGTGTCTCAGCTTTTCTGGTCCATATACCTTCATGGCTTTCAGTTTGGGTAGTAGGACAATTGTTTATTCCGTACTTGAATCACGGCACCCACAATCAAATAATGATTCCAAGGAGGGACATTGTGCAACGATTACTGTTTCCAATTTGGGGAGCAATACCCTTGTCTGTTCCGTATTTGAATCAAGGGACCCACAATCAAACAACGATTCCAAGGAGGGACAGTGTGTAACGCGAACTCTTTTCTTGTTGTGCAATCTCCCTATGATTGTGGAAGGGAACATATCGACTAGCTCAGAGCAATTTACAAAGGTGAAGGTGGCTAATTTGCAGAATGAACTTCTAGGCAGTTCACCGTGCCATAACCTTTTGATGGATCCTAGTGAGTGAAACTGTAATTCCTCCAAGCTTGGTAAACTAACCTGCTCAAAAGATCACAGCTATGAAAAAATCTGACAATTTAGCCTGATCTTGATTATCAAAGTGGAAGAATGAATTTTCACTAGTGACTTCATTTTGACAGATGTGGTTATGATTTATGAACATGTTTTAACTAGTAAAACCAAGGAAACACAAAATCTCCAAAGAAATATTATTATTTGCACTGTAAAGACTAAAGAGTGTTCTTGTACCTATTACGGTAAAAATCTCAAGAGAAGGAATGCGCACCTTTCTATCGAAGAAGGAATCTGAATAAGCATCTTGTGCATTTGAAGTAGTGGTTGCCAACTCTTTCTTCCCATTGGGGCATGGGAAGAATTTCTTCGTGGGACACTTCTCTATATGTAGTTTTTCCAGTTTTGGGAACTCTATTATATCATTTGACCCTTCGTCTCTTCCTTCCTCATCCACAATCACCGCCTCCATATTTCGACAACCGTACACTGTAATGCCTCGAATTTCTTTAAGACATTTAACCACATGCTTGGGAAAGAGAAATGCCGGTCCTGTATATGAAACTGTTGCGCGGAACAAGCGATCGATCGATAAAATATACAGAACGAGTAAAGTAAATCGGACACCAGATGTACGTGGTTCGGTCGTAAAGACCTACGTCCACGGGAAGAGCAGCAACGAATTCCACTATAGAACGACCGATACATGGAGATTACAATCCACTCGAGTTACACAAACACACTCTTGGTGTTTTCCAATCTCAATTACATCCAAGAACGCACACAGTGTTTAGCCCCCAATTCCTAGCGAAATAATATCTCAATCTCGCAAAAGAATTACAACACAAATCTAACCTCAAGATTTAATCGGCTTCGACACTTGAACTCTTGATGTAATTCTGCGAACAAATGAAGATAAACCTCACCAAGCACTCGACGTTAAACAGGCGCTTCCTCTTCGTTTTCTTGGACTTGGATGCACGAAGACTCCTTCTGCGATCAACTCAAAAACGGTGCCCTTTGCTTGAAGAATTTTCTGCACGCACTTTCGTCGTGCAACGCCAGGATTATATATACGGTGCTTCCCCCTCCCCACGTTTTTTTTTTTAAACTTCTAATCTTCGCTTAACCTGCAAGTACATATTATAATATATTGCCCAAAAGAAAACACGGCCCGGAGAGGATCCAACTTTGACCAAAATAAGAAAGCTAATCTTGGACTTTCCTTCTTTCTATACAAAATTGGGTCCCACGAAAAGCTCCACAAAACTGAACACGGAAACACTTTCTGTAAGATTTGGCCCTAAACATTATCAAATATTTTGCTCGATCTTGGATGTCCGTAAAATATTCAATTCGGAATATTTACAGTTTCGATTCGGGCTAAAACTCAAGACAAAATTTTAACAGAAACTGTGAGTGTCTTCAAGTTTCGTGGTACCGATAACACTTGCAATTGTACATCCTTTTTCCATATGCGCTGGAGGTTCGATGAGGACTCTAACTTGAAACTGGTTAGGTGAGGGAGAATCTCAACATGTTCCATGGCTTTTAGCACCTCGAGGTCGAAAACTTCTTTTGTCGAGTGACAACACTCAATATTTAATGACTCCAAATTCGGCAGCTTCTGCATCCAATCCGATTTTACAATACACGACGCAGATGATGCTATGGTCGATATCCTTATGAATTTCACATTGGTGTATTGCAATGGAGGTTGGCTGTAGAGTATCTTTTCCAGGCCGAGGAGATTGCTCATCGATAGGTGTTTCAAGCGAGGGAATGAAACCTAGCAAAACGCCACAATGAAACTCAGCGAGAGCTTGGTGATTTCTATTAAGGATCTATGAGAGTGTTTTAAGTAATCGTTGATAAGTTTTCTCGCTAGCTATTCAATCGTTAATAAAAATAAAAATAAAAAACCATAGATCATATTGTCAAACAGCGTTTTCAGCATAGTAGAGGGCGAAAGCATAGATCTTCCATAGGTGCCTCAAAGGATGGAGAAGGACATATACCCAAAATAGCTGACGTGGACACGGTGACGTTGGCATGACATGTTGGAATCAATTGCAACTTGCTTTAATCTCAGGAGGTCACTTTCTTCATTTTGAAATTATCGCATTTCGTTCATTCATCAAAGAATCATTCTCGCATTCATTTGCTAAATACAGACTTTTCTTCTCATTAAAACCATGTTAGAGCCCAAGTAACAAGTGCAATTATCTAAAATTGAAAGAGAAAAAATGTCAGACAGACAGTGAAGCTTCCTTCCGCCAGCTATAGTTGAATGTGAATCAAAATGTGGGCTCTGTGATTTGTTTGAACCCACTCTCTTGAAATAATGCTTTCGCACCCTTCCAAGTTGAGCTTCGTGGTTCTCAAACATTCAAATCTCCCCATGTAAGAAACATCTCCTATGTTGATCCAAAATCTGGTCAGGTTCTCGAATGGCAGGTCACCATTCTTTAAGAGTACGGTTGGGTCAGGGATGGATATTTCCAAAGCAGTTAGCCTTGTCAAGGTCTTCAACTCGGCAAGCCTAGCATTTCACGGTTCCAACGGTACTTCATCCTCACCCATCCATCGGTCAAAGCTTTCCCGCATAAGTAACTCTTCCAAGTTAATCAAGCTTTCCAAGACACCAGGCTCAATTATCTCAAGTTTACGGCAGAAGCTCAGATTCAACGATCTCAGATTGGTTAATTCCCCAATTTCTTTAGGCAGCCTGGAAATTGAGGACCCGACAAAGCTGAGAATCTGCAATGATTTGAGCTTTCCAAGAATTGCCACATCCTCCGCGATGCAACAATCTAAATATAACGACCGGAGGCTCTCTAGGGTTTCGATCGTGGAAGGTAAAGTGGGGATATTCATGGAGCGAAGATATAGGACTCGGAGATCCTTCATGTATGTGAAATCCAGTCTACAGTAATCTCCCTCATCATGTCGGTATGTTGGCCTCTAGAAGGGTTGTAATGGTTGAGACAACATGAGTATCTTCAAGTTAGTGTTAAATATGTCTCGAGTTTTAAACTTGGAATCGATCCGAGTCTGTTAAGAAATAAATCCATGAATTCTAATTGGAATTAGAATTTATATGCATAGAGATTTGTTTTCTGTTGGACGGAGATTCACCTCGTGCATTGGACGATTTCTATAATATTGGCGCTACAGGACAAAATAAGTGGATCACTTATTTTATGCTTATTATTATTTATTAAAGAGGAAACTTGGCAGAAAGGTAGCACCACTTTCTTTCTTCTATACGTGGGGTATATGTGGGGCCCATGGAGAAGAAGGGTTTTCTTTGCTTTTAGTTGTCCCTGACATATGTCTACAGAAGCCGTATAAAATAGAAGGGGACATCGTAGTTTTTTTTTTTTTTTTTGTCTTAGACCGAGCCACACCGCATGAAGAAAAGAGTTGCTGCACAGTAACGAGAAAACGAGCCGCGGGCGAAGAAGAGAAAAATAGAGACGACGATCTGGTATTTCTTCTTTTCGGTCACACGGGTTCGGACGCAGTGAGCTTTGTGCTTCGTGAGTTTTAGTTTCCTTTATTATATCCAATTGAATTGTTTATTTGTAAACACTGGGTTTGGGTATAATCTAGGTACGGGAAACACGAGGGTATTGAGTGATTGTAAATCCGATTCTCCGATTATAGTGGATTGTTCTTGCTGGCTCTCCCTGTGGATGTAGATACCGACATTCGGACCGAACCACGTTATATCTGGTGTCCTTTATCATTCCTCGTTATTTTCTCTAGGCTTACGCATTAACGTATTTGCAAGATCCTGGTTAATTTCCACATGTCCACAGGATTCCCCACCGCAAGAAACTTCTTCTTGGTCACATTCTCTATTGACATGCTATATCTGACGCAAAATTTCTGGTCACCAATGTACTCTATTCTCCAGTGATATCTCTGAATTTTACCGAACACCACATCAACTGAATGTCCCACGTCAATATCACTAACCAAGTCATTAGACCATACCGCCTCTTCAACGTTTTCTATCGCTACTATGTTTCCAATCTCAGTCCCCAACGAGACTATAGCGTCCCTTAACGACACTTTCCAACTCATAGCACAACTGACAAAAGTAAAGGCATAATTGCTCAGAAATCAACTACCTTTTAGGTTCCCTGCATGACCTAGGTTCACAAGCCTAGTTACTGCCACACTACCTGAACTATATTCTCCAAAATATAACCCAACGCCTGTCGTCCCTGATAAAATCAAGAGGATCCACTTCACATCATCACAATCTATACATGGATTAATCATATACATATATATATATTCCTGACTGCATGTGATAGATCAAGCCTAGTACTATCCATATCATAACTCAGACAACCAACAGTACTAGCATGTGAAGCATGGGACAATTGCTCCACCTCCATCTAAGTACACCATGACAGACTAGACAATTTATAATATGCAGAAAACAAGATACTTATAGAATTTCTTCCAGTAGTCTCACTATGTATCTCCATACCTGAAACTATCTCTACTGCACCCAAATCATCTATTTTAACATATGCATACAACAGTCGCTCTATCTCATCCACCTCCGCTGACCACCTCGAAGCTCCATTATCTATGACCTCGAAACAATTGTTAGCTGCTTTGGAATCCAGCGACTCTGCAGATTCTGTCACATCTACTGTACCCTGAACATCTATAGGCTCTACCTGAAGCTCCACCTGTTTCTGAACACCATCCAGATCTATTTCCCTAATTGACCCCTCACTCCTTTTCTGAAACAGAGCAGATTCATCAAAGGTAACGTCACTGCTGAACATAAAATCGGGTGAATCATCCTCTATGCACCACAACATGTATCCCTTCACCCCATGTACATAGCCTAGGAATATGCACTTCCTTGCCCTCGGCTCCAACGTGCCATCACTCACACGAGCATAAGCAGAGACACCAAACACTCTCAATTCGGTGTAATCAGCAGACTTACCTGACCACGTTTCCTCAGAAGTTTTCCAGTCAATCTCTGGTGATGGTGATCTGTTCACTAACCAACAAGCCATATTAACTGCTTCAGCCTAGAAATCTTCATCTAATCCAGCATTGGAGAGTAAAGAGCGAGCTCTCTCCAATATAATTTTGTTCATCAGTTTTGTAACTCCGTTCAACTGTGGTGACTCGGCAACAGTGCGGTGTTTTACCATGCCTTCCTCTGCGTAAAACTGACCAAGCTCATCAGAACAAAATTCTAACCCTTTATCGGTTCTCAGGCCCATGATCTTTCTTCCTATCTGCTTTTCGATCATCGCCTTCCATGACTTGAACCGACCAAGCACCTCGCTCTTGTGCTCAAGAAGACAAATCCAGACTTTTCTTGAAACGTTATCAACAAAAGACAAAACATACCTGGCACCACCCTTGGACGGAATTGGAGAGGGTCCCCATAAGTATGAGTATACGCAGCCTACAATCTCTGAAGTCCGGTGAACTACCATACTGAACTTCACTCTCCGCTGACTACCAATGTCGTAGTGATCACAAAATTCCAGCTTCTCAATTCGATGACCTCCTAGTTTACCCCTCTGACCCAGAACAATCATGTCCCTCTCACTCATGTGTCCAAGTCTCATATGCCATAATAGTGTTGTATCCTCACCCGAAGTATCCGAGAATCTAGCAGACGAGCCGATCACTGTCTTTCTCTAGAGAAGATATAACCCGCAGTCTATCTTCCCTCGCATCACGGTAAGCATACCTTGAGAGACCTTTATAACTCCACCTATAGTGGAAATCCGATATCCGAACCTATCAAGAGCACTCAACGAGATAAGGTTCTTCCTCAGTTTTGGTACAGGCCTCACATCGGTCAACGTCACACCATTCCATTGTGCATCTTAATCTGAACTGTTCCGATCCCCACTACTTCGCAAGTAGCATCATTTCCCATAAACACCTTACTACCCTCCATTTATTGATAAGTAGTAAACCAGTGTCTATGAGAAGTCACATGATAAGAACATCCAGAATCAAGCACCCATTCATCACTAGAGCTATTATCTGCTGTAGTAACAATATTACTATCACCTGTAGACTCAACCTTAACTCCTTTACCCTTATACTTCGGACAGTCTCTCCTATAGTGCTTTACCAAATTACAATGATAACATCGACGGTTCCGAACATTGGACCTCGATTTAGAACGACGCTTCCATCTGTTACCTCTAGATTCTCTCTGTTCATCTTTACCATGGACTAACAAACCTTGCGCACTACCTTGTGCCAAGTTATCTTCTCCTAATTTCTTTTGCCACTCTTTAGATAAAAAAGTGGACTTTACCTCTTCCAAGGTAATCGCAGTACGCGCCTGCAGTAATAAATCTATAAAGTACTCAAAAGAATCCGGTAGAGATGCTAACAATATCATATCTTGTTTCTCATCAGGCAAGGCCTCGTTGACGTTCTTCAAGTCTATCATGAGTTTATCAAACTCATCTAAGTGGGCTCTGATAGATGTGCCTTCAACCATCTGTAACTTAAGCATCTTCTTCAGCATATACATGCGATTCTTCAAATCTTTCATAGCATAGAGTGCCTGAAGTTTAGCCCACAATGTTGCGGCATCTTTTTCCTCGGCTATCTCTATCAACACCTCATCCGATAAATGCAACATGATTATACTTCTCGCCTTTTTGATTAACCTGTCCTTTTCGGGATCTTCCATTATTTTAGGCAACTTATCATTGCCCTTCAATGCCTCAGCCAAACCTTGAGTCGTTAATAATGCCTCCATCTTGAGACTCCATAACTCAAAGTTATTCCGTCTGTTAAATTTCTCAATCTCAAATTTCGCTCCAGACATAATTGCAGCAACAGAATTTCCAGACAATGATCAGACAAGAAAAAGCCCCAAATCAACACTGAAATTCTAACCGTTGCTCTGATACCAATTGTGGGCACGCAGCAGAAATTCGATACTTTAAATCGAGGAGATCGCCAAGAGGAAGCCCAAGTCCGAGCCCGTCAATACATCCAGTTAGACCCACATGTACTCAAAAGCTTAAGCCAATGAGTTATGGGCCAACTTGGGTATATTAACTACTCAATGTGGGACTTCTCTAACACAACTCACACGTTCTCTTTAATCCAAGTATCCTTCCGCACCAACTTTTCTCAACTTGATCTTCATCAACGCCCATGGGGCCCGTTGCTACACCACAACGTCTACCAGCCCGGAAATCGCGTTGGCTCCATCTCAATATGAATCTTCATCAACGCTTATCGGGCCCGCACTACTACACCACAGCGTCCACCGACCCGAAAATCGCGTTGGCACCAGATTCTTTTTTTGAGACGCGATCACCAGATTCTTTTTTTGAGACGCGATCACCAGATTCCTTCTTGTGATATTCGTCAGAACAGATCGGAGGCCCACTAATCAACCATCGGCTCTGATACCATTTGTTGAGTGTACGCAGAGATAGTTTCAGGTGTGGAGATACATAGAGAGACTACTGGAAGAAATTCTGCAAGTATCTAGTTTTCTGCATATTATAAATTGTCTAGTTTTTACCTTACCAAAAAAAAAAAAATTGTCTAGTCTGCCATGATGTACTTGGATGGAGGTGGAGCAATTGTCCCATGATTCACATGCTAGTACTGTTGTTGCTGAGTTATGATATGGATAGAACTAGGCTTGATCTATCGCATGCAGTCAAGAAAATATATATGATTAATCCACGTATATATTTTGCATCAGATATAGCTTGTCAAAAGAGAATGTGACCAAGAAGAAGTTTGTTGCGGTGGAGAATCCTGTAGACATGTGGATCAACTTCATTTCTCTAAATAAGTTCAAACTTTGCTTGAGCTTGATAGAAGTCTGTGGAGAGTGAGCGCCCGCGGGGGCGTTGTGAGAGCAGCATGGATAATGAACATTATGACTTGGCTTCAAACGTCGAGCCATGGTGGAGATTGTTAGATTATGTCTCGAGTTTGAACCGTTTACGGAATCGATCCTAATTGCGATTATAATTAGGCATGGTACTGATTGTTCACTATCACCGACTTCAGGAACTGCAGCCTCATCTACAATCTCAACATCCGTTACCTCCGAGGTATCCGAAGTCTCCACCTAAAGCTCCACCTCACTACTGACACCATGATCTGTCTGCTCTGCTGGTAGTGTCTCAAGACTCATCTGTCAAAGCATTACAGTCTCGTCGAAGATCACGTCTCTGCTGATTAGAAAACCAGGTGATTTGGGATCAGTGCACCACAGCCGGTAGCCTTTCACCCCATGTGCATAACCTAGAAATATGCACTTCTTCGACCTCAGCTCAAACTTACCATCACTAGCATGAGCATACGCAGGATATCCGAATACTCGTAATCCGGAGTAATCAACAGTTTTCCCCGACCATACTTCCTCTGGAGTCTTCCACTCAATAGCAGATGATGGAGATCTATCAATCAGGTAACACGCCATGTACTCTAATTGAGGGTAGACAGCGAAGGAAAAAAAAACCATCGGTACGTTATGGTTATATAGATATTGCTTATGCTTTGATTGTAGGTGACGAGGTGGAGACAGATGAGCCTTCGTCTTACTCTGAGGCGATGGCTAGTTTTGAGTCATCGCAGTGGCTAGGGGCTATGAGTTAAGAGATGGAATCATCCATCATAATAAGACATGGGAGCTAGTTAAAGTACCAAAGAGCCAGAAGATTGTTGGAAGCAAATGGTCTACAAATGGAAAGAGGGCATTCTTGGTGTTGAGGCAGTGAGATATAAGGCGAGACTTGTGGCAAGGGGGTTTACACAGCGGGATGGCATTGACTACAACGAGGTGTTCTCTCCTGTGGTAAGACATACCTCTATTCGTATTTTACTTGCCTTACTTGCTGCACAGGATCTCGAGTTGGAGCAGCTTGATGTGAAAATGGCGTTTCTTCACGGTGAGTTGAAGGAGCAGATTTACATGAGATAGCTAGAGGGATTTGCTATTCCGGGTAAGGAAGACTATGTTTGATCGGCTTCATGTTGGCGGAATATATCACGTAGTAGCATTGACGACCAATTGGACCTACCAGGTACCTTGCCACTTTGGAAGCTACAGACAGAACAATATCCGCCATTTTCCCTCTTTTTGACTTCTATGTTTCTGATGTTCTTTTTGTTGGGCTTATTTTGGCCCAATCCAGCCCCTTTATCCCTTGTTTTAGTTGCTCTACTAGGGCAGCACTGCAGCAATATAAACACACACGCGCGCGACAGAAGAAAAGAGCAACAGCCACCGAGAAGAAAAAGAAATGCAGAAAAACGCAGCAATTTTTTTTGGGCGTCCAGCTGAGATCAAATCGACGATCGGATGTCTTACCGTTGTCCGATTGGGCTGAAATTTTGACAGCAGTTTCAAGACTCGTTGTTCTTGATTCTATGCGGTTGGATCGTGATTTGAAGGTATTTACTGTAGCTGTTCATGGGTATTTCGGGACTGCAATTTTGGGGGTGATTTTCATCCGGTTCTCTCGTTTAAGGTGATGTTGTTACTTGATCTCCACTTATAGTTTGGGATTTTATTGTCGTTGTATTCAGCGATGTTGTGTACCTAAACGATTAATATATAGTGGAGATTCGGGTGGACTCCGTGATCAATCTCGTGATTTTTATCCTTCGCATTGAAAGAGTTTTCCACGTAAAAATTCTGGTTTTAAATTTTCTCTGAGTTTTTATATTTCCATTGGTTGTGCTAAATTCGATTTCTCATAGGTTTAGTCAAAGAGGGAAAGTTATCCGCTATTTTTCCTAACACTTTCCTTCCCCTTTGTAGAGAAATGAAAGTTGAGAATTTATATATGCTAAGGAAGGCTGAAGTGATGGAATCCGAAAACGAGAAGGTTGAAGAGGAAAGGTTCGAAGAGATGATTACAATGAACAAATGAGAGAGAGAGAGAGAGAGAGAGAGAGAGAGAGAGAGAGAGAGAGAGAGAGAGAGAGAGAGAGAGAGAGAGAGAGAGAGAGCGCTAGTGGCTTGAAGAAGACAATGGAGGACACGAAGTGAAAATGCAAGATTAGGAAATGCGACAGATGTCTGAATGAGATAGGGTGAAAGCTCCCAAGTATATACGAAGGTGTTGGCCAAAAAAAGTGGTGAAGACCATCTCATTTTTTCCTCAGCCTCGGCCAAGAGAAGAATAATTTGAAGAAGGATCTCTTGTGTTGGAGGAAAAGAATCCTCTACTCTATCATATAGAAGACAAGTACCTAAATTCAAAGATGAGAAAGAATCCTCAACGTGAAAGGAAAGGAAAAAACATGAAAGAATCATGAACCATCTCATCATTTCTTCACTTCGAAACCTCTAGACAAAGCGAAAAAGAATCCTCGAAACATGAAAAGAAAAAGAAGAAGGAATCATCTTACACTAAAGAAATCTCTGCCGCTTGTCTTTTTGTCTCAATCTCTATCCTCACTTGTATTGCTATTTGGTTAATCTTCTGCCATGATTTCTGTGACTTTGACGCACCTTGGACTACATTGACAAAATTGAAAAATTTATAAATAAACCGACATATGTCCAATAAGCATTGGAAAGTTTCTCAATACTATTTATATCCATGATAGACTATCTAAATTAGACCACACAAGCAAAAATTTTTCTCAATTGTGCATACAAAAGAAATTCGTCGTTATTTTCTTTGATGGTGACTATGAGTGTATGTCACAAAAGCTGCTCATGTTGCAATCCCATTATCTTTCGCAAGCCAAGACATGATATTCTTCTTCTAAAATTAGGGTAAATGTACTTGATATATCTACAAGACTTGAGAGAAAACATACAGTAGGTAAGCTGAGCACACAAGTGGAGTTTCTCTGAGAAGGTTTCAACAAAAGCACCTCGCAAGAAGCGAAGAAACCCAAGAACCTTGTTCCTACTTTCACTTTCCTTCTACAAGGTGACAGGCCGTAAACATGACAACCAGCAAGGTTCAACTTTTGAAACAGAAACTGTTGATAGGTGTCATGGAGCCACTAGAAAAGTTATTGGCTTCAGTAAATATAAACCTCGAGCCGAGTATGCTTGGGATAAGCTATGTCTGCAAGTGCACTGGGTCATGATGTTGTGATGTATTGATTATGAGTTGAAGTAAAACCCGGTTGATGCAACATCTGACCCATGATCCAATTGCAAAGCAATCCGGGCCATATTAGGATTTCAAATTCGGACTCTTGCCAATCGGAGTGTCGGTGATGCAAGAAGGGAAATTAACTTCTCACAAGAGTTCTTTTCATTGTTGAAGATGAAACCGATGTTGTAGCCAGATAAGGGCTGATAATTTTTGGCAAATAAGTATTTTGGTGTAGGGTTTGGTCTCATGTGAGAGACATAGAGAGTGTTGAGAATCGTGGCCCAAGAGGGTGAGAAAGCTTGTTACTTGGAATTGACTCTTGTGATACTCTAGGTTAAGGAAACATTTGTGAGTGAGTGTGATACATTGATTTTAATTCCATTTTTGTCGATTGTCATGTAACCATCTCGTTAATTCTCCCCGTGGAGTGAAAAATTTGTTGCGAAGTTTGGTTAGAGATAGCCCACGACAATAGGACTTGGAGTTACCTCAGGTCGAATTTGCCTACAACAGGTCACTGACTCGAAGTACGGGCAAGAGTCCTTTCGAGGTAGTCTATGGGCGTAATCCAATTACTCCCATAGATGTCGGTTCACAAGCAGTTTAGTTCAGACGCAGATGAGCATGCCAAGTAGATTAAAGAGTAGCATTCACAGGTTCATGAAAAGATCAACAAGCAGATCATGAAGTATGAGCAACTAGTGGATAGTCGCAGGAAAATAGTCGTCTTCAAAGAGGGTGATCTAGTGTGGATTCAACTTAACTTAGTTTCAACTTGCGCTTGCAACTTATGTTGCAAGTATGCCATCTTCTGCATATATTATCCTCTGCTGCTCATATCATCTCCTGTCGAATCCAAAATTCTCTGCTACAAATATTATCTCATGGTGTAGATATTATCTTTTATTATAATCGATATTCTCATATATTCTCTGCTAAAAATATCCTCATATATTCTTCTTTTGCAAATTCCTTTTGCAAATGTCCTCTTTTACTCTCTTTTTTTTTTACAGTGGCGTCATTTTTTTTTCCCGCCTTTGTCTTGCTCAGTGATTTGAACAGAAGAATAAATAATAGGGGACGATTCTGTGGCCAAAATAAAGGAAAAGGAAAAAAAAAATAGAATGGGCCAAGAGGTAATAAAGAAAAGAAAAAAAGGAAGGAAAAAAGAAAGTGCAAGCCGTGTCGTCGGTGCAGGTCTGGCGCTAATCTGGCAAGATCTAGTATGTTTTTGCACACAATTTTTTCTATAAAATTGACGGTGATGGGCTATCCTATCCAATCACAATAAAATAATTCCTGATGTCATCTGTTACTTGATTATAGTTAGTTAAGTCTCTCGAATGTTCAAATCCGGCCCCCTTAACTTGAAACATTAATTGTCTGGTACGTAGAGGTGGCAAATGGGTGGGTCAGGTCGGGTTTGGGTCGGGTTTGGGTCGGGTTGAATATGGTCCGACCCATATTGACCCATATTTAATGACCCAAACCCGACCCGACCCACGACTGACCCACACCCGACCCAACCCATTTTGACCCATATTACCAAAACACAATAATTTTTTTTTTAAAAAAGATATTACTAAAATAGTACCCGACCTCGGTCCCGATCCCGGTCACGGCCCCGGTCCCGACCCCGGACACGGCCCCGGGACCCCTCCCCGGCCCAGGGACCCGGCCCCGGGACCCAGACCAGGCCTCCGCCCCAGCCCCGGCCCCGGTCCCGTGACCCGGCCCCGGCCCCCGGACCCAGAACCCGACCCCCGTCCCCGCTCCCCACCTCGGCCTCGGGACCCGACCCCGGACCTAGCCTCGGACCTGGCCCCGGGACCCGGCCGCGGACCCGGCCCTGGACCCGGACCCGGCCCCGGACCCGGTCCCGGTCCCGGACCCAGACCCGGCCACTGACCCCGATCTCGGTCCCGGACCAGGGACCCTGCCCCGGGACCCGACCCCGGATCGGTACCCGGCCCCGGGACCCGGCCCCGGATCGGTACCCGGCCCGGACGTGGGAGCTGGCCCCTGACCTGGGAGCCGGCCCCGGCCCCGGACCCGGCCCGGGACCTGAGACTCGGCCTCGGACCCGGGACCCGGCCTTGGCCCCGACAACACCTGGGACCCAGGACCCGGACCCGGCCCCGGTCCCGGACCCGGACCCGGGAGCCGACCCGGACCCGGACCCGGGAGCCGACCCGGACCCGGACCCGGGAGCCGACCCCGGACCCGGGACCCGGCCCTGGACCCGGGAGAGGCCCCGAACCCGGCCCCGGGACTGGGACCCAGGCCCCGGGACTCGGCCCTGGCCCCGGCCCCGGCCCCGGGACCCGGCCCTTGCCCCGGCCCCTACCCCGGACCCGGACTCGAACCCTGCCCCGGCCCCGGGACCCGACCCGGGACCTGGGACCTGGCCTCGGACCCGGGACCCGGACCCGGCCCCGGCCTGGGGACCCGGCCCCGGCCTCGGGACCCGACCCCGGACCCGGTCCCGACCCCTGCCCCAGACCTGGACCCAGCCCTGGCCCCGGACCCGGACCCTGCCCCTACCCCGAGACCCGGCCCCGGCATCGGGACCCGGCCCCGGACCCGGGACTCGGTCTCGGCCACGGCCCCGAACCCGGTCTTGGCCCCGGCCCCGGATCCACCCCCACACTCGGCCCCCGGACCTGGCCCCGGCACCTAGTCCCGGAACCCGCTCTGGCCCTTGAACCCGACCTCTGGACCAGGCCCGGGACCGGGTCCCGGTCCAGCTATCATTTGTAACTTGTGGAAGTATGTTGTCCTTATGAGTCGAAAGTGGGTCAATATGGGTCGAAAGTGGGTCAATATGGGTCGAAAATTGATTTAAGTGTGACCCATTAAAATATGGGTCAAATATGGGTTTGTGACCCATATTGCCACCTCTACCGGTACGGCAATTTCACGTCATCAATAAATTTATGTGGCTTGTTGACGTGGATTTAAGATGCTATTCATCGCCTTCTTGGCAGAGGATATGAGTTTGTTCATCCACTTCGGGGAGGGGGAAGGGCTGGGCCTGTTAAAAAAAGATTGCTCTAGTCATGAGCTTGGAGGATCTTATCCATAGCGTCTCTCCATGGGTGGTAACACACAATTTCGAATTCTAGTTAGACAACTGATGTTTGTGGATGAAGTAAAAAAAAAATGACGAATAGGTGAACCGTTGTTCTTCGATTTGTGCCAGAGATGAAACATATGGATAAATTCAAATTCCGTGCTAAGAAGACGATGAATAGTGCCTTAAATCGACACCAGCAAGTCATATGAATTTATTAATGATGTGAAATTGCCACGTTAGACAACTAACGATTCCAAATTAAGAAAGTGCCAGTTTTATTACTCGACTGGAAGTTGGTACTTTTTCATTGGATGAAAATAATTTTGGGCCAAAAAGTAAATTCTTTTTTATGAGACAAAAAAAAAAGTAGGGCTAGAATCGTCATTAGACCTAAAATTATTGCTTTTTTAGGGAATTAGTCGCAAAAATGGTGGCTAAGGACCCACATGACAATAATTCTATTTCCCCAAAAAAAATGGTCTCCGTCCTCGGCTGTTAGAATTCTGCAATAATAGCAACTCCACAAACCAAAGCAATGAATGTCAGAAGGTCGAAACAGTCACAAACTCCTCCGAAAGTGTACAAGAGAATGCACGGACATAATTTCATATTCACCGGACACGTGGATAACTGCTGAAAGCATCTAAGTAGTAAGCGCACCCCAAGATGAGTGCTCTCCTATTCTGACTTCTCCGAAGCCTCCGGTAGTACAGCCCAACTAAAAATTACTATTTCTTTTTTACTGAATCGACTAGGGATCTCATAATCATCGGTAATTCCACATTTCTTGGTAGCCTTCAAGTTTTCTGCCTCGTTGGTAGCTTTCCCAGTCACCAAGGCATTGGTCCGGTTCTGTTCCACATCTTACTCTCCTCACGACTTGCAAGGATGGGAATTCCGTAGAGTGCTTTTCAGGTAAGATGCTCCTGAATTTAGGCAATTCGAAAAGTCTGAGGGCAGTTAACTCCGAAAAGGTGATTCTCGTCCCGGTCGCTTCTTTGCATTCTTCATGGCCAGCAACTAGCTCCAAATCTCCACATGATTCCACCACCAGCTCTTTGATTTGCTCCAGAAACTTCGCAGTGAAGGTAGGGAAAAGCATTCTCAAGCGTGGGCAACTCTGGACCTCTATGAATCTCAAGTCTGGGAGCGGGATGTTTGGGAGACCATCGGACTGCCAAATGTGCCTCAAGTTTTCGAGGTCACGCAAAACCATCTTCCTCAATTTACTGCTCATCGTAACCGTCTCATCACCTTCATATATAATCTCAATCGAACGACACGATTCCACTTGTAGGATGTCGAGAAGGCACTGCAGTCTCTTCCACATATGGATTGGGACAACTCGTTGGAGATTGTCACAGTGCTCCAATCGAAGAAATTCCAATTTGCAAAAGGAATCACTGGGAATGTGATTGCTCCAAAGCTCTTTGCACCGAGCGCCTTCAATTTGTAGACTCGTTATATTGGGAAGTTGAATCTGCACAGGGACAACGTGAGAGAAGAGGATAGAGGCAGATTATTACATTGTTTCATCCTAAAAGATGATAATGCAAGGAAACTGATGACCATAGTAATGGATAGAGCAAACCATCTCATTGAACATCGGTTGAGGCGATTCGTCATTGTCTTCGGCCATCTCATCTAATTTCCTCTTGACACTTTCGTGACTCGGGATGAACGCTCCAAAATCACGGCACCGCCGAACAATTACATGTTTTAAGGAAGGGAAACTCATCACATCTGCCTTTGATCGACCACCTTCTTCTTTGGGAGCCACTTCCTCCATATGTGCACAATCCGCAATTTCTAGTGTCTCCAATTTCCCCAAGGTTGCGGCCGTGAAATAGGGGAAGAGATATCTTAGCTCAGAGCAACGGCGGACATTGACTTCTTTTAGACTAGGAAAACTCCAAACCGTTTGGAAGTCGCTCTTCGCCACATGTCTTAGCAATCCTGCTTCGCTTACCCTCACTACTTTCAGTTTGGGGAGCAACGCCCTTGCTCGTTCCATGCTTGAATCAAGGGACCCGCAATTGAACAACGATTGTAGGGAGGGACAGCTTTTAATGAGAACTCTTTCTAGTTTGGGGAGCAATACCCTTGTCTGCTCCGTAGTTGAATCAAGGGTCCCGCATTCAAACAACGATTCCAAGGAAGGACAACTTGAAACTTTGACTTCTTTCAAATTCTGCAATCTCCCTATAATTGTGGAAGGGAAGACGTTGAGTAGCTCAGAGCAATTATCAAGGGTGAGGATGGCTAATTCGCATAAGGAACTTATGGGGAGTTCGCCATGCCATATCCTTTTGAAGGATCCAACTGAGTCAAGCCTGAACTCCTGCAAGTTTGGTAAACTAACCTGCTCATAAGAGTTATTCGTCAGATCATAGCTATGCAAGGTTTGACAGTTTAGCCTGATCTTGACGATCTATTAGATGCGGTGGAAGAATAAATTTTCAGTAGTGGGCTTTACTCCGACAGATGTAGGTACGAGTTACAAAAATTTAACTAGTAAAACTAAGGAAGCAAAAATCTTCAAAGAGACGCTATTATCTGCTATGTAAAGAGTGTGCGTATCGCTATTATGGCAAAAATCTGAAGAGAAGAGAAGCACACCTTTAGATTGAAGAAAGAGTCGGAATAAGCATCGTGTGAATCTGAAGTAGTGGTTACTAACTCTTTCTTTCCACTAGGACGTGAGAAGAAATTCGATGTGGGACAGTAACATATATCTAGTCGTTCCAGTTTCGGGAACTCTATAATATCATCTGTACCTCCGTCTCTTCCTCCCTCATCCACAATCACTGCCTTCATATTTTCACATTCGATCATTGTAATTTCTCCAATTTTTGTAAGACATTTAGCCACGGATGCCGAAAAGAGAAATGATAGCCCCGTAGATTTGACCTTGACTCCCTTCAAGTTTCGAAATACCGATAATCCTTGTAATTGCACATCTTGTTTCCATATGCGCTGCAAGTCCTGTGAATACCATAATGTCAAGTTGGTTAGCTGAGGGAGAATCTCGACATGCTCCGCGACTTTGAGCTCCTCCAGGTCGAAAACTACTTTTGTGGATCGACATCTGTAAACTAACAACGAAACCAAATTCGGCAGCTTCAGTATCCAATCCGATTTCATAATACTCGGCGCTGATGATACAGATTGCCATATCTTTATGGATTCCAGATTGTTGTATTGTAATGGAGGTTGGCTGTAGAGTATCTTTTCCAGGTCGAGGACTCCTTTCATCCATAGGGATTTCAACCGGGGGAATGAAATCTGCAGTGGAATCCGATTGTGAAGCCATACCCAAAAAATAAGTGACCTGGGATGCTTTAACAGATGTGGTGGTGATAATTCTATACACCGGGGAAAAGGGTAGAATAAGATGCTCTTGAGGAACAGCGGAAAGGAGTTTGGAAGTGTAGCCTTGGAGTCTGGATTGGACCACCCACTCCTTTGCAAAACCATACTTTGCTTTAATCGAACCCAATGCATAATTCAAATTTTAAAAAAAATTAATAATTACTTAGCCAAGCATAATTTAGCAAATATAAGTGAAATAAGCAAAATTGTCATCATAATTGTTGTGTTTTTCTCTTTTCTTTTGAAATCATTTACTGATCTTCAAAACAAATACAGTAGCTTTGTTATCTTTTTCTTTTGTTTTTCTATTTTGACATTCGAAATTTTAAAAAAAAAATGTTAAAAAAATTCATTACGAACAAGTAAATAAGACTTATTCGGGCTCTTTTCCTAGTAAGGATCCATAACAGCGTTCGCCTTCACTTTGTAAACTTTTGCACTTCCTCAATAAATGTCATTAACCACAAATTGCGTTTTCAGCAGAAAAAAAATAAGAAAATAATTCATTTTTCTAGAGAAACGATTTATCAGGAAAACAGTTTTAAGCAATACTGAATTTTCAGTGACATTGAATCCTATATGATAGAAAGCCCAATTCAAAAGCTTGGGATGTTAGAGGTAGAATAATTAAATATTAAATCACGTCTTCCTCTCACAGCTTAAGCTTTTGGTTTGGACTTTCTAACATGACATCAGAGCAATCTCTCTCCCTTCTATTGTTGTTTGCGATTGTGCGTCCATCCCCTATTACTCAAAGTCCACATAAGCTTTTGAATTATGTGGACTTTCTTTGTCACATGACACTTCCTTCACAATTCCATTTGTTTAATCTCTCACTTTCTTCATTTTGAAATGGTCGAATTTCATTCACTAGTTGAAGATTCATTCTTGTTCAGTACAATGTTTTTTCTTCTCATTAAAAATGTTAAATGAGCAATAAATTAGTCATAGTACAAACCCATGTTAGAATGTGAATACGATTTGTGCTTTCTTTGAATGGAATAAATATTTGTAAATCAAAATCCGAATCTACATGTACAAACAATCAGATTTAACGCTAGGTGCGCTAATGTTCAGTGAACACCATTATCATCTTATCCTAATTTCCCCTGTAATGTAATAGTATAGCAGTATGATCTAGGTATCGCTTGTAAAATTAAGGACTAAGGAAACTTACGCCCACAAAACGAGAAAGTTACCTGAATTGGAGCACCCTCAGCTCCGGTACAAAAGCTCATCATCTTTGGTAAGTTGAACAAATCCAGACCACGTAGGTTAGGTAACTCAGCAACATAATCATCAGCAACTTCGACTTTTCCCACATCATGTGTGATGATGGCTTGCAATGAGTCACATCCATGTACTTCAATCTTTTCCAAATGTGTAAGCCTTTGCATCTCCGACAAAAACCATAGATTTTTCAATCGGTGACACTTTCCGATACGCACGGCTTTCAATTTGCTGAAGCAATCTGGTGCAACAGGGCCATTCCATATCTTCTCCAGATTAGTAAGATTTTCGAGGAACAAAGACTCTAAAATCGTGAAAGCCGTGAGAGGGAGGCCATTGGATGAACTGGCAATGTACTTGATTGAGGGGCTATTCTTAATGTCGAGATGCTTCAGTTGTGGAAATCCCTGAATGCACAACTCGTGAGCGCTTTTCTTGAACTCTTTCAACCCGTCCAAACGCAAGTATTGAGTTTTCTGCAGAGTTTTCTGAACCCATTCTCTTGAAAGGATACTATCGCGACCGCCCAATTTGAGCATCACGGTTCTCAAACCTTCAAATTCGCTCTCCTTGACATTTCCTATGTTGATCCAAAATCTGATCAGGTTCCCAAATGGAGGGTCACCATCCTCTAAGTCTAAGAGTACGGTGGGATCAGAGATCGATATTTCCAGAGCCGTTAGCTTTGCCATGCTTTTCAACTCGGCAAGCCTAGCATTACACAGTTTCGACGGTATTTCATCCCCTCCCGTCCATTTATCGAAGCTTCCTCTCATATATAACTCTTCCAAGTTGATTAAGCCCTTCATGCTGCCAGGCTCGATAATCTTAAGATCGCCGCACTTGCTTAGATTCAAGGATCTCAAATTTGTTAGTTCCCCCCGATTTCTTTAGGCAGCCTAGAAATTTCAGACCCAGCAAAGCTGAGAATTTGCAATGCTTTGAGCTTACCAAGAATTGCCACATCCTCCACGTTGCAGTGGTCCAAATACAACGACCGGAGGTTCTCGAGAATATTGGTCGAGGAAGGTAAACTGGGGATATGCATGAAGCGAATATGTAGGACTCGGAGCTGCTTCATGTATGTGAAATCTAGTCTACGGTAATCTCCCACATGTCGGTGTGCAGGCCTCCCCTGCCAGCCTTCTGGTTGATACAACATGAGTATCTTCAAGTCTGGAAACTCACACGACATTAGTTCGGCAAGCCTATCACTGCCAACATCCATTAGGCATATTGCCCAACATTTCTCAAGCTTTTCCATTGACCATGAATTGTTGTTCATCATCAAGGAATTCTGACCTCTAAATGGAGTTGAGATGACCACCTCGCTGTAAAGATCATGTATGGTCACATTTCCCTTGTCATCTCCACCATTCAGTAACAAACAAGCGGAATGGAGTTCATCGAGGGTAGTATTCAATCTATCCCTTGCGTCTTGCATCGTCCTATTGAATCTCTCAAACAAGCCCAAACCCATGCCTACTACGAATAGAATTTCGACTCGAATGGTCCCGCCAATAAGACCGCAGAGCAAGAATAAGGACTTGGCATCCTCACTCTTCAAATGGTCATAACTCAACTTCACTATGGTTTCTATTTTTGACTCATCTATTTTTATCAACGCGTTTCTCCATGCAGACACATTACTATATTTCAAAGTGCTTGCGACAGAGATAATCAAAAGAGGCAAACCTGCGAGCTTCTTCACCACTTGAGCGGCTATTGGCTTCAATTCCTCCTCGTCTTTGAGCCTGTCGCCGATCGTCTTTTGAAATAGCATGAAAGCTTCTTCGTTGTTTAAACCTTCAAGAAGAAACGTTCGATCGGCATGCATTTTTTGCTCCAGCACATCCTTAAATCTTGACGATAGCAGCAAATTGCATCCCTTGCTCTCATCCCCAGTAGGAATTCCGACCGCCTCCAAATCAAGTTCATCCCATAAATCGTCCAAGATTACGAGAACCTTCTCATTCCGATCCCTCTTCAATCTCTCTAACAGAAGATTTCTTCTTCCCTGTTGGCTTTGCATGTCCTTCAGATTTAGACTCAAGGCGTCAGCGATTTGGCCTTGGATATTATTCAAGTCTGGAGTCCGAGAGACTTCCGCTTTGATGATCATGTGGAACGGTCTCTTCTCTTTCCTTAGTTTCTCCTCGACTTCCTTCAACAGCGTAGTTTTCCCCACGCCGCCAGGCCCGTAGACCCCAACCACTTTCAGCTTCTCATCATCTAGAGCTGCCATTATGCCCTGAAAGATGTGAGCTCGTGAATTGGTTACAATGCCACCCCTATCATCGACAGAGGAATTCACATCGGGAGCACCGCCAACGAAACCCGGCGGAGCTCTCTCGTAGTAGACCCTCTCGAATTTACCCTGTCGGAGTGCCTGGATGGCTTGGACTGTCTTCCTCGCGTTCCTACCGAGACTATAACGCTCTTTTGGGTTGGGAACCGACCTGCAGAAGAAAGTTTTATTGACTCTTCTATCGTAATCCAGTATGTCGCGTGCCTTGTTGGCGACGGTCTCCACTTTTTTCATCCATTCCTCAACGTCAGCTTCGATCAGCTTCATGTTGTTTCGAGCTTCATTGACGGAATGCTGCACCCTTTGCCTCGCGTTTTCCAGCTGGACAAGTTCTTCCTTAAGTTCGCCAACATAGCTGTTGGTGAATATCACGTAGCCGCATAGACGACCAACTGGGGCCACTAGGTACTCTGCCACTTTGGAAGCTACGGACAGAAAAATTTCCCCCATTTTGGACTTCTTTCTGATTTTCTTTCCTTCCTCTTTGTAGAGAAATGAAAGTTAACGAAATAACTAAAGAAGAGGAAGGTTGTATTGATGGAACCCGAAAACAAAATGGCTGAAGAAGAGGAAAGGTTCAATAAGATGAATAGCTCAGTGAGAGAGAGAGGTAGTGGCTTGAAGAAGACGGTGAAGTGAAAACGCGAGATAGGGGAAATGCGACAGATGTCTAAATGAGATTAGATGTGGTTATACTCCAAAAATATATACGAAGGTGTTGGCCAAGAAAAGGCGTGAAAACCATCTAACTTTTCCTCGGCCAAGAGAAGAATAATTTGAAGAAGAATCTCCTATACTAGAGGAAAAGAATCGTCTGCTCTATCATACAAGACAAGAAAAGATGAACGAATCCTCAACTTGAAGGGAAACTGAAAAAAAAATGAAAGAATTATCAACCATCTCATCATTTCTGCACTTTGAAATCATCTTGCACTAAAGAAATCTCTGCCGCCTCTCTTTTTCTCTCAATCTCTCTCCTCACTTGCACTGCTCTTTGTTTAATCTTCCACCATGATTTCTACGGCTTTGACACACCAAATGCAAGATTGGATCATATTGACAAAATTGAAAAGTTTAGGAATAAAATGACATGTGTGTAATAGATATTGTTATATTTTTCGACACTATTTATATCCATGATACCTGTTGAAATGTGTCTCGAATTTGAGCCCGCGAGAAAAAAAAAAAAGAATAACTTCAGATATTATTTGTAGACTTCCGTATATTTTCAAGTTAGAGAAAGTTCTCCTGATTGGATTTGATATCAAATCTGCCAAGGAAAGAATAAAAAATAAAGTAACAGAAAAGTCAAAACAGGGAGCTCTTTTAGTTGACCGAGAAAGTTCTCCTGATTGGACCTTCTTTTTTTTTTTTAGTTGACCGAATCATGCGATCAAGAGGCAGTCGGTTTGCTCGTTCCTCCATGCAGAGTACGAGCACACGTACATATCTTTCGTCAATCTTGACCATTAAGGTAGATCTAGAAGTGCATGTTACTTGAGTGCTTGAAGACGCGTCAAATGCGTGCAGATATTGAAGCGCCGTTTCTACAAGTGCTTGACAGTTGACGGCTTTGTGAAATTCGTCAATAACCTTAGTGTTCTAGTCGAGAAATTCTTGCGCTAAGGATTTGTGTGAGATTCCTTTATGAGATTGAGAGATTATTTCATTAGGAATTATGAGAGCTAAACACTTGTGGGTTATTTAATGTAATACCTCCCATCTAAATTAGACCACATAAGCAAAAAGTATCGGACTTTCGCTGCGCGCTCCCAACAATACATTCCATCTAAATTAGACCACACAAGCAAAAAGTTTTCTCAATTGCATATAAAAAAAAAATTCGTCGTTATTTTCTTTGATCATGACTGTGAGAGCATGTCACAAGAGTTGTTCATGTTGCAATTCCATTATTTTTCGTGAACCAAGATATGATATTCTTATTCAAAAATTAGGGTAAATGTACTTGAAATATCTACAAGAATTAACGAAAATATATACGGTAGGTAAACGGAGCACACAAGTGGAGGTTCTCCGAGAACGGACCAAAGAAAGCACCATCGGAAGAAGCGAAGAAACCCGAGAGCCTTGTTCCTACTTTCACTTTCCTTCTACGAGGCAACGGCCCGTAACCATGACAAGCAGCAAGTTTCAACTTTTGAAACAGGAACTATTGATAGGCGCCATGGAGCTTGCTAGAAAAGCTATTGGCTTCAGTAAATGTAAGCATACCCAAGAAATAGTAAGGAAACTGATGCCTAGCCTAGCCTGCAAGGAGAGACCAGTAGATTTCTACAAGAGGTGCAACCATGACAGCAATCGACATAACTCAAGATCGACTCATGTTGTTGTCACCGGATGAGAAATAATCGGCTAGGGACCAAATAAACCAGATTACTAACGAGCCCACTAATGAAAAGATTTGCACCTACGTATATCTTAGCCAAACTCATTGCCTTAAAAAAAAAAAAATTACCTGCCTCAGAGAGGATCTACCCCGAAGAATAGAGATCATTCGTGAATATGCATAAAAAATTTACCAAGGTTCCCATAGATTTGGTCAGTAAAACCTCAAGCCGAGTATGCTTTGGATCAGCTGTCCCTGCAAGTGCACTAGGCCATGACGATGTGTTCATTATGAGTCGAAGTTAATCCCGGTTGATGTAGAATCTGACCGATGATCCAATTGCAAACAATCAGGGCCATATTAGGAAGTCAGAATCGGACTCTTGCCAATCGGAGTGTCGGTGATGCAAGAAGGGAAATTAATTTCTCACAAGAGTTCTTTTCATTATTGAAGATAAATCGATGTTGTAGTAAAATAAGGGCTGATAATTTTTGGCATATAAATATTTTGTTGTTGGGCTTGGTCTTGTGTCCATGAGGGGTATGCTTAGTGTGTATAGAAACTTGTAAGAGACAGAGGATATTGAGAATAATCGTCCAGACTGTGACAAAGCTTATTTCTTGTAATTGATTATTGTAATACTCTAGGATAAGGAAACATTTATGAGTGATTGTGATAGAACGATTATAAATTCATCTTGTTTGTCTATGTTCCCGCATAGTCCTAACAAACTTGTATCAAAACCTAGGGTATATGCTAAGCGATTGTTTTGGGTATTTTGTCTGTCTGCAAATAACGCTATGGCTTTTAAGAAATTCACTGGCAGGAATAATTTCAGTCTGGGACGCATAAAGATGTTAGCTTTGTTTGAGACACAGGGTTTGGATTTAGCATTGCGGGGAGACGTTGAATTCGAAGAAGAAGAAGAAAGGGATAACTTATAAAATTTGAAGAAGCAATCCCTACGCTGGAGGAAAAGAATCCTCTATATGCCTGTTTGGTTCAGCCTTGGAAACATGTCTTTGGGAAAATGTTAGTACCTTTGGAGTCAAAAAATGAACCGAACGACATTTGCATTTAGTTAAGGGACTTTAGAGCTTCATATCTCTTTCTAAATGCCAAACCAAACAGGCTCTATAGAAAGGCCAAGTATCCGAAATAAGATGAGAAAGAGTCCTCAACCATCTCATGGATTTCTTCTTTTGTAACCTTTAAATAAAGTGTGAAAAAACTAAAATCATCAAAGAAGGAATAGAAAAATATGAAAGAACCATCTTGCATTGAAAGAAATATGAAAGAATCATCTCTTCCCTTGTACTGCTTTTTGTTTAGACTTCCACCGCAATTTATGGGACTTGAGCCTGCCAAACGGGCAAAATCGGATTTGGGGCAATATGAATCCTGATCATAAGTCAAGTCATTTGGAAATTTCTATTACCATGTGGATGGTGGCGATGGAGTTGATAGAGGTGGCCGATGATGTTGTTGTTTGATTGAAAAACAAAACAAAATAGTGCCTTTTTTGTATCCCACATAGGATACAAGGGAGAGAGAAAGTCTCTTTATTAATTGGAAGACTGATATAGCATTTTAGATAAAGAGAAATGGGTAAATAGGCTAGTCCCCACCATACCCGCGTGCGGATGCGTGTGTAATTGCGCGATTTTTAAATTTTTGAATTTATAATTAAAATAAATTTTTGATTATTGTGCGATTTTTAAATTTTTGAATTTATAATTAAAATAAATTTTTTATTACAACTGAAACAGTGCGACTGTTTCACGTAGGCGTTGCAATTATTGAATTTAATTTTTTCGAAATTCAATTAATTGTTTATGTCCAAGAGTTGCAATTTTTCAGAAGTTGCAGTTTTTCGGACAATGAAAAGTTGTGTCCGAATAAACTAATTTTTTGGACAACGAAGAGTTGTGTCCAAATTAACTGCACTTCAGACACGAAGTGGTGTATGAAATTAACAGCTTTCGAAAACGAATAGTTGTGATTGAATGGTACCTTTTGAGACATGAAGAGTTGTCTTCTTTCAAGTTTTATATATTGAGTGATATTGTTCATTTTTCTGTCACTTCTTCTGAACTTCAAGTTTTCGATTTCTTAAAAGATACACAGCCATTGTTTCCGATTGTTTCCCTTGAGAGATCCTGGAG
Organism: Rhodomyrtus psidioides; assembly: GCA_021437785.1. Lineage (NCBI taxonomy): Eukaryota > Viridiplantae > Streptophyta > Magnoliopsida > Myrtales > Myrtaceae > Rhodomyrtus > Rhodomyrtus psidioides. Next base: position 9,101,004 of record JAILYB010000003.1, on the reverse strand, counting down.
AAATATCAGAATTGTTATCTGCTATTCTCGTGAGACTTTGTTGTATCCTGGAGGATATTTGCCGAGACCATTAGCAACGTTGTGGGGCAAATAAATCCTTAAAGAGAGTGTCTTACACGCCTCAAAGTCTGATTCTGTTGTTCATCTCATTCGAAGTTATTTTCCCAACAGATGACAGATTAACTCGCAAATTGAGATTTTTGGTAGGTTGATCCATGGCTGCTATTTTTCGAGTTCTGAAAATCATAAAGGTTAGTTGGCGGTTTTGTCCAGAAATCGCACAGGTAACGAAGAGCTTGAGCTCTCGTTCACAAAAAGCAACAAGAGCATTCTGATAAAAAAAGAAGAAGAGAAAGTTTAGCCAGAATAATCACAGGTAATGGTTTGACATGGCTATAATTTGAATTGGGCTTAGTAAGTATAGAATTTGAGAGGAATTAAACATGAAAATACAAATTTAATTCTTTAGGCCAGATTCGTAAGACCAGCGTTGCCCAAGGGCCGGCCCGAAATTCCTAATATTACATCGGATGTCTCGCATAATCAGTAGTTCCTATAAATTCTGAAGATTCTTCATGCCTCCGAGAGGCAAATGTCTTGTCTTGGATATCCATCATGCCTGACACTCGGGGCCAACTTCATTGTTATGAAATCTCAAGGAATTGGAATAACTGATTGAGCATGGAAGAGTCTTGAGCCAGAGGAATTAGAGACTGAATGATGTCCTGTCTGTACAAGGCGATAACATGCTCCCGCTTGAACGCACATGGCTGATAGTGATACAGCAGCTACCTGTCGAGAAGGAAAACCTATTGGAAAATATGAGGTATTTTGATGGGTGAGTGAATGATGAATTGTTTCTCAAAGAACACCCTTGAGTTGGAAGTGGGAAGTGACAAAGCACTAGTCCCACATAGGAAAGGAAGAAGGCCTTGAAGTACTTTATATATGGTTACACTCCTTTTGAGTAGTAACTATTGTAACAAGTACTATGCCTCGCGCGCACGCGCAGTGGAGTACAAATCCCGGAGGCCCGACAAGTTCACGCACGTACGGAAAGAGGGCCTCACGACAAGCCCATTTTTGCCTTCTATTTTAAGTTATAATTATGTGGTTACAGAATTAGATACATAACGGCTCTAAACGGCAGAATTTATTTTTCCGCAATGCCCCGCTTAGCCTATAAATAGATGGCTTTCCGCTTTGTTTCTAGAGGATTCAGTGCTTCTGGAGGTTCAGAAGGAATTGCATATGAGTTGCATCTGATGGGTTCAAATGCAGTTACATCTGATGGGTTCAAATGCAGTTGCATCTGACGAGTTTTGAACAATGCATCTGATGGTTCAGTTTTTATGCTTCTAACCTACATTTGATGGTTCAATTTTTCTGCTTCTGACCTGCATTTGATGGTTCAGTCTTTTCTGCTTTTGACTTGCTTCTAACGTCCTTCTAAAGGCTCAGATTCTGTGCTTCTACCAACTTAGTGTTTTCGTATTTGAGACAGTTTGCTTACGTTTATTATTGTCATTCGAATTGTAAGTATCCTCCATAGCTATAAAACAGTATTGTACATTTTTAACACTGTTTTTCCAACAATCTTAAAACAGATTCTATTCGACACTTACAATTCAAATGGCTACTGGAAAAGACGTTGTTGATGTGCCTGCTGATGACATCACCAAAAGCTCTGCTTCTGCTGTCCATCAACCTGGATCATCTTCTGCTTCTACTGCGCCTTCTTTCCACCATGGTGAGAAACTTAAAAAGTTCAACGGATCGAACTTTAAAAGGTGGCAGCAGAAGATGTTTTATTTAACAACACTGAATCTTGCGAGATTCTTGACTGAAGAACCTCCTAAGGTATCTGATGGAGAAACTAATAAGCAAGCCTTCAATGTTGTTGAGGCTTAGAAACATTCTAACTTCCTATGTAGGAATTATGTCATGAATGGATTACATGACTCATTGTACAATGTTTATTGTGCAATAAAGACGGCAAAGGAGTTATGGGAATCCTTAGACCGGAAATATAAAACAGAGGATGCTGGAGCAAAGAAATTTGTTGTCGATCGATTCCTTGATTATAAGATGGTGGATTCTAAGGCTGTAATCAGTCAAGTGCAAGAAATTCAGGTGATCTTGCATGAGATTCAAGCTGAAGGAATGAACTTGAGTGAAACCTTCCAAGTGGCTGCGATTATTGAGAAGCTACCTCTTGGATTGAAGGATTTCAAGAACTGCCTCAAGCACAAGCGAAAGGAAATGAACCTAGAGGAGCTGATTGTTAGACTTCGAATCGAATAAGACAACAGAAGCTCTGAACGCAAAGGATTCAATCTTGCTACAGCTAAGGTAAATGTTGTGGAGCATAAGCATGGCCACAAGAACAAGAAGGTCGCCAAGCCGAAGTTGGGACCAAAGGAGGAGTTTCCAAGAACAAGTTTCTAGGGAAATGCTTCAACTGTGGCAAGACGGATCACAGATCTGTGGATTCCAAACTTCCAAAGAGGAAGAAACATGAAACAAATATGGTGAATGACATGACAAAAGACATGTCAGACATAAACCTCTCTGCAATGATTTCTGAAGTGAACTTAATTGGATCCAATCCAAAGGAATGGTGGATTGACACTGGGGCAACTTGGCACGTGTGCTCCAATAAGGACATGTTCACAACTTTCGAACCAATTGATGGGGAGAAAGTGTTCATGGGAAACTCTGCCTCTTCTGCGATTGAAGGCCAATGGAAGGTGCTTCTGAAAATGACTTCTGGGAAAGAGCTGACTCTGAATAATGTCTTTTATGTGCCGAAAATTCGAAAGAATCTGGTCTCCGGATCACTGTTGAACAAGCATGGATTTCGCATGGTGTTCGAGTCAGATAAAGTTATTTTGTCTAAATCTGGAATGTATTTGGGGAAGGGATATGTAACTGATGGGCTTTTTAAGCTCAATGTTATGACAATTATCAATAAAGATAATAAGCCTTCCGTTTATTTGCTTGAGTCCTCCAATTTATGACATGGTAGACTCGGACATGTTAATTATGATACATTGCATAGATTAATTAACTTGGAACACACACCCTCATTCCAAATTGATTCAAAACACAAATGTGAAATTTGTGTTGAGACAAAATTAATGAAATCATCATTTCAATCGATTGACAGAAGTACCGTACCTCTTGAATTGATTCATAGTGATGTTTGTGATTTGAAATTCGTACAAACAAGATGTGGTAATAAATATTTTATTACCTTTATCGATGATAGCACTAAATACTGCTATGTGTATTTGCTTAAAAGCAAAGATGAAGCTTTAGAAAAATTTATTCTCTATAAGAATGAAGTTAAAAATCAACTTGATAAGAAAATCAAAAGATTAAGAAGTGATAGAGGTGGTGAGTATGAAGTACCAATTGGTGAATTCTGTGCCCAACACGGAATTATACATGAGGTAACTGTGCCCTATTCACCTCAATCAAATGGTGTTGCTGAACGTAAAAATCGCACATTGAAAGAAATGATGAACGCGATATTACTAAGTTCAGGCTTACCTCAAAATATGTGAGGTGAAGCTATTTTGTCAAGCAATTATCTTTTAAATAAAGTACCTCAAAAGAAAGAGGATCAAACCCCTTATGAGCTATGGAAAGGTAGGAGACCATTCCACAATTGCTTACGAGTGTGGGGGTGCCTTGCTAAAGTAATTGTTCCAACACCAAAGAAAACTAAGATAGGTCCTAAAACGGTGGATTGTATCTTTATAGGCTATGCACATAACAGTAATGCATATCGATTTCTTGTGCATGAATCTAAGATTCCAGATTTACACAAGAATACGATCATGGAGTTTAGGAATGCTTCATTCTTTGAAGATGTATTTCCTTATAAATCCAATGATGGTTCAAGTTCATCTAAACGAACGAATGAAACTATGAATGATGAAAGTCATGTTTCAGATCATGAACTAAGACGTAGCAAAAGAGCAAGATTGAAAAAATCATTTGGAAATGATTTTCTAACTTATTTGTTAGAAAAAGAACCACTAACTTATACATAAGCTGTGAGTTCTTTTGAGGGACCTCTATGGAAAGAGGCAATAAAAAGTGAAGTTGATTCTATTTTACAGAATCATACTTGGGAGCTAGTGGATCTTCCTCCTGGTTGTAAACCTTTAGGGTCCAAATGGATCTTTAAAAGGAAGATGAAAGCAGATGGCTCCATTGATAAGTATAAAGCCAGACTTGTAATCAAAGGATACAGACAACGAGAAGGCTTAGATTACTTTGATACTTATTCTCTTGTGACGAGAATAAACTCCATTAGGATGATACTTGCAATTGCAGCATTGCGAAATCTAGAAGTACATCAAATGGATGTAAAAACAGCTTTCCTAAATGGTGATTTGGATGAAGAAATCTATATGGAACAACCTGAAGGTTTTGTAGTTCCAGGACAAGAAAGGAAAGTCTGTAAATTGGTAAAATCATTATATGGTCTAAAACAAGCGCCAAAGCAGTGGCATGAAAAGTTTGATAATGCAATGATTACCAATGATTTTAAAATCAATGAATGTGATAAATGTGTCTACATTAAAGAGACAAAGAATGGATATGTCATTCTATGTATGTATGTAGATGACATACTCATTGTTGGTAGTGATGACAAAATGATCAAATCTACCAAGAATATGTTGAATTTAAGATTTGACATGAAAGATATGGGACTTGCTGATGTGATTTTAGGGATGAAGATCACAAGAACGTCAATAGGTTTAGTTTTAAACCAGTTACACTATGTGGACAAGATTCTTGAAAAATTCAGCAATAATGATTTTGGTATTGCTAGAACACCATTAGACAATAGTCTTCATATATCCAAGAATAGAGAAGAGGGTATTTCTCAAGTAGCATACTCTAGAATTATTGGAAGTCTAATGTACTTAATGAGTTGTACTAGACCGGATATTGCCTATATGGTTAGTAAATTGAGTAGATATACGAGCAATCCGAGTGCTGACCATTGGAAAGCAATAGTGAGAGTACTCTGGTACCTACGGTATACTCGGAATCATGGCATGCACTATACCAGGTATCCATATGTATTAGAAGGATACAGTGATGCAAACTGGATATTTGATATAAAAGACTCAAAATCTACTAGTGGATATGTTTTCACACTGGCAGGTGCAGCTGTATCTTGGAAATCCTATAAACAAATTGTTATAGCCAGATCCACAATGGAATTCGAGTTTTATAGCTTTGGACAAATGTGGTGAAGAAGTTGAATGGCTACGCCATTTCTTAGAGGATATTCCAAAATGGTAAAAACCTATGCCACCAATTTGTATACATTGCGATAGTCAATCGGCGATTGGAAGAGCACAGAGTAACATGTATAATGGTAAGTCTAGACATATACGTCGTAGATACAATACTATTAGACAACTACTCTCAACTGGAATTATCTCTATTTCTACGTAAAGTCAAAGGATAATATTACGGATCCTCTAACCAAAGGGTTAAACAAAGAGTTAGTTGAAAAGTCAATAATAGGAATGGGACTGAAGCCCATTACAGAAAAGTTGATAGAAAGGAAAACCCAACCTAGCTAACTGGAGATCCCAAGATCTAGGTTCAAAGGGACAACCTAATTATATGAACTGAATGATATCACTGTGGGGGTCTATCCCTCAAACCATTCCTATAGAAGAAATAGTGATTTGATATCCCTCACATATGTGGAGAAAAACCAATTATTTTTGGGGTTTATCAGGAAAATGATAGCAATTATGCTTTAATGATTCTTAAGTGGAGTAAACCAATTACTCAAGGTTAAGTAATCACCTATGTGAGAGAGAAGTGGGGCCGCTTCAAAGGAGAATTATTGAGGGCTGAATTCTTTATAAACGCTCGTAGAACCAGGACGATCTTCATGGCCAAAACGAACATACTCATGAGAACTGAACAAACGTTTAGATGATTCCTGTGTGAAGTGTAAGGGTCATTTACTAAGAAAGCAGGACAATTCAAGGACATCATGTCTACTGGACAGCTGGTAAATTAAATATACTTTCACAAGGGAAGGTTCAAAGGGTGATACTTACCTATCCTATGCAGGTTTCATTTGTTGAACATTATCACAGAGTCAAAACCAAAGTAATTTTCATTCATGTAGGGGATTGTTGAAAAATATGAGGTATTTTTTATGGGTGAGTGAATGAAGAATTGTTTCTCAAAGAACACCATTGAGTTGGAAGTTGGAAGTGGGAAGTGACAAAGCACTAGTCCCACATAGGAAAGGAAGAAGGCATTGAAGTGCTTTATATGTGGTTACACTCCTTTTGAGTTGTAACTATTGTAATAAGTACTATGCCTCGCACGCACGCGCAGAGGGGGTGCAAATCCCGGAGGCCCGACAAGTTCAAACTTGGACGCGAGCACACGACTTGCGTACGCGAATGCATGACCGGAAAGTGGGCCTCGCGACAAGCCCATTTTTTCTTTCTGTTTTAATTTTTTCCAACTCAAGTCATTAACCATTCTTAAGGTATTTACCGGTGTGTTAATGGTATTAACTAAGTAACGGCTATTATAATTCTGTGGTTACAGAATTAAATACATAACGGCTCTAAACGGTAGAATTTATTTAGCCGTTATTCTTTATTTCCGCAATGCCCCGCTTAGCCTATAAATAGATGGCTTCCCGTTCTGTTTCTAGAGACACAAGAACTACGGACTACGAAAATTACTTCTCCATCTTTTGAATTGTCTGCATTTGCATTGTTTTCGATAGTGTTCTCGTGTTGTTCAAGTTCGTCGAAAGCTTTGGAGTGCTGTGCTTGCCTCTATCACTGCTTAACCGTTGTATCCTAGGAGACAGACGTTCACGAAACCTCAAAGCACGTACTGGAGGGGACGAATCTGTTTTAAGAAAACTGTGTCGGACACAGGCCTCGGTAGTCTTTATTAATTCAATTACTTTTTATACTGTTGTATTTCCGTGCAGATTTTGTTCTTTTGAAGGTTGAGCTTTTATCCTCATGAAGGATCAGATTCACTGCTTCTGACGAGTTCAGATTCAGTGCTTCTAAAGCTGCTTCTGGAGGTTCAGAAGGAACTGCTTCTGACGGGTCCAGAAGGAACTGCTTCTGACGGGTGCATCTGAGTTGCATTTGATGGGTTCAGATGCAATTGCATCTGATGGGTTCAGATGCAGTTGCATCTGACAAGTTTTGAACAATGCATCTGATGGTTCAGTTTTTCTACTTCTGACCTGCATCTGATGATTCAGTTTTTCTGCTTCTGACCTGCTTCTGACCTACATCTGATGGTTCAGTCTTTCCTGCTTCTGACCTGCATCTGATGGTTCAGTCTATTTAGCTTATGACATGCATCTGATGGTTCAGTCTTTTCTTCTTCTGACCTCCTTCTAAAGGCTCAGATTCTGTGCTTCTGCCAACTTAGTCTTTCATATTTGAGATAATTTGCTTACGTTTATTATTGTCATTCGAATTGTAAGTATTCTCCATATCTATAAAACAGTATTGTACATTTTTAACACTGTTTTTCCAACAAAACCAACATGGAATGGTTTAGTTGGCATGATCTATGTTTGGCATTTAGAATATCATGTAAGTTGCATGCTTTAAAAGTCGAACAGACTCCACAAACTTGCCAATTTTTCTCTTGCTTTACTCATGACTCTGATCTCACATCCATCGCCAGCAAGGTGGAAGTTTGCCGCCATCCCCACCGCCACCCTTTTCCTTTTCCTCCTCCTCTCAATCCCTTCTTCCATAGCTACCCACTGGTATCTACTCCACCGAACGATGAATCCTCCTTCTCCAACCTGATCTACGGCTTTTTTAGCCCATTGTCGCCCACGCAATCCTCATCGTCTTTATGGCCATCATCTTCTTCTTTGATTTCCTCTGCTTCTGTCATCTCCTTCTCCAACCCCTCTTCCCTTTGCCGCTGTTGATGTTTAGAGTCAGAGAGAAATAACGACGGAGTGTTTATGTTGGCTCAACCAAACTAGGGTTATGTAAGATGTATTTATATGCGCGACTAATTACAATAAGGCTGCGTTTGGTGGTCCGGATTTGGGCCCGGATAGGATAGGATAAGGTTGGATTAGAAATCCTCCGGATTGTCTTTTGGATTTTGTAAAATCCCACCATATGTTTGGTAGATGTCCGGATAGGATATGATATTCACACTGTTAGGAGGCTAAGGCTGAGTCCGGGGCTGTTGCAGTAGTGGTAGGAGAGGAGTCGAGGCCGTGGAATCTGAGGACGAGGAGGGCAGCGTTCAACGAAACCAATCCACCAGGTTAGAATTGTCGTATCTTGAAAGCTGCGGTAACAAACATCGAAATCCTGGTCGGAGGCGCTATGTAGTAGTCGATCAACACAATCTGGACGCTGAAAATCGCAAAGTCCTTCTCCGAATCCAGTGCTGTATTGGGATGCAAATCTTCTGTCGGAAGTGGCTCCATTTGCGAGACGTTCCACGATCCTTGCTCGCGAGATATTCCAATCTCCAGATCTAGACAACATACGCAGGCAATGTCACTACTTACTCATTATTTTTTCCAATTTTCTTGCAGAGGAGATAGAGAGAGAGAGGGAGGTTTACTAGTTTACCTATCTTAGCACTGCACATTGCTTCCTTCCATAGCTAACCGACCCACGATCATGAACCCAAGATTGGTTTACGAACCGTAGTGCATGAAAATGCGCAAAATGTAGTTTTCGAAATCGATCTGAGCTTCACTCTGTTCTGGTTAGGTTTCAACTGCGAGACACTGAACGCTATGAGAAACATAGAGCCAAAAAATTTGACCATGATGGGTTTCTCGTTAGAGTCGTCCTCCTTCTCGTCGGAGTTGTTGTCGGAGTCATCCTCCTTCTCGTCGGAATCGTCGTCGGAGTCATCCTCCTCCTCGTTGGAATCGTTGTCGAGGTCGTTGTTGGAGGTCAAGGCGCCGTCCTGGTGTCGGCGGAGATAGACGAGGGAGGAAAGGACGAGGCGTGGTTGTCGAGGATTCATTATTTTTTATCCAATTCGGGTGTATCCTACCCCCATCCCCCGGATTTCTTATATAGTGTTTTATCCGGGTTTATCCGGTCCGGACGACATCGCCAAACATCGGATAGGATAATTTGTTATCCTATCCGGGCCCAAATCCGGACCACCAAACACAGCCTAAGGGTATAGATAAACATAATTACAGAAATACCCCAATATACATATAATTACACATTAATACTCCCCATCAATCCGAAGTAGGTGTAACAACTGAGAGATTGGTTCTCAATAGCGCGTGACGCAGACTAGGTAACCCCTTTGTAAATATGTCTGTGACTTGATCCGCAACAGGCACGTAGCGAACACGTAGATCACCGGAAGCAACCCTCTCTCGAACAAAGTGAAAATTCAACTCAATGTGTTTGGTGCGAGCATGAAATACAGTATTGAGAGCAAGATATGTGGCAGAGATGTTGTCACAATAAACAGTGAGAGGAGTAGAAAATGAGACTTCAAGCTCACGTAATAAATGTCGAATCCAAATGGTCTCAGCAACACAATGAGCAACAGCACGATACTCAGTCTCTGTACTAGAATGAGCTACAATAGGTTGCTTTTTAGCACTCCATGAAACAAGATTGGTGCCCAGAAATGCACAAAAACCTGACGTAGAACGGCGAGTATCAGAGCACCTAGCCTAGTCTGCATCCGCATAAGCTGTCAAAGAAGTAGGAGAACATCGCTCGAGAAGTAATCCATGAGTGGATGTGCCAGCTAAATACCGATATATACGCTTGACAGCTTGCAGATGAGGTAATCTAGGTTGATGCATAAATTGGCTAACCAAGTTCACAGCAAAACTAATATCAAGTCTAGTCATAGACACATATTGCAAAGCACCAACCATCTGTCGATAGAGCGTTGGGGAAGCAAGAAGCTCACCATTATCAATAGATAATAGAGTTTTCGATGCCAAGGGAGTAGAAACAGGCTTTACTTTGGCAAGGTCAAATTTGCGCAAAAGACTATCAATATACTTAGCTTGAGATAAAAGCGTACCGGTAGATCGGTGATGAGCTTCGATGCCAAGAAAATAATAAAGTGGTCCAAGATCCTTCATAGCAAATTCTTGTGAGAGGCAAGTAATCAAAGACCGTAATAAATTAGTAGTATCACTGGTGACAAGGATATCATCAACATATAGTAGAAGATATAGACCACCCCGAGAAGAAGCATAGACAAATAACGAAGGATCAGCCTTACTCGCCATGAAACCCAATGATAGTAAAAAACTGCTGAATCGAAGAAACCACGCATGTGGAGCTTGCTTTAAACCATAAATGGCTTTTCGGAGACGGCATGCGTGATTGGGATATTCGTCATTAGAGAAACCGGGAGGTTGGCGCATGTAAACTTCCCCACAAAGAATGCCGTGCAAGAAGGCATTCTTGGCATCAAGTTGACGAATGTCCCATCCAGATGAAATAGCAATAAAGAAAACAACCCGAATTGTAGCAGGTTTAACGACCGCGCTAAAAGTCTCATCATAATCCAGTCCTGCTTGTTGCTTAAATCCTTGCAACTAGACGAGCTTTGAAGCGTTCAATAGTTCCATCGGATTTCTCCTTGATCTTAAAAACTCATTTACAACCAACTAAATTTTTAGAAGGGTTAGGTGGTACAAGATCCCACGTGTGATTAGTGACTAAGGCATTAAATTCATCTGCCATGGCCGCTTTCCAATATGGGTCAAGAATAGCCTTAGAATAGCAAGTCGGTGTCTCTTCATGAAAAGAATTGGAGAGATTAAAAATTGTTCTTGGTTTAGAAATGCCAGATTTAGCACGAGTTTGCATAAGATGAGTGGGAAGAGATGATACGTAAGTGGATGAACTAAGTGGAGATGTAGAGAGAATTTGTGAATATAAGAAATTTGGTTAGAAGCCGAGTTAGATTGGGACACATTGAGTGGGTTCGAAAGGAGAGGCGGTGGAGGTGAAAAAGAATTGGAATCAGATTGGGTAGATTCAAAAGTGGAGAGAGATATATTAAGAGGTTGGTTTCGAGTATTCGAGAGAGGCGGAGGAGAAGATTGATGCTCAAAGGAGGTAGAAGGAAGAATTGGTTGATTTGAGGAAACAATAAGGGAAGGAATTGAATTCAAAGAATTATTTATTGAACTAAGAGTCAAAGGACTTTGTGAAATGAGAAAATTCTCCTCATCAAACCGAACATGACGACTGATAAAAACACGACCACTTGACTTGTTAAGGCAATGATAACCTTTGTGATTTGACGCATACCCAAGAAATACACATGGCATAGAATGAGGTGCAAATTTATGGGAGACATGAGATGGAAGAAAAGGATAACAAGTACAACCAAAAACTCGAAAGAACGAAAAATTAAACTTAAACCCAAACAGACAATGAAAATGGAAAATATCAGATAAGACAAGAGTAGGAAGCCGATTAATAGTGTAAACGACAGTGAGAAGAGCATCAACCCAATACGAAGGAGGCATATGAGCATGGATTAATAAGGTTCGACACATTTCAACTAAATATCTGATTTTGCGTTCTGACAGACCATTTTGAGATGGAGTATCTGGACAAGAAATGCGTTGAAAAATACCATTTTCACGTAAATATATTTTGAACGAATTACTGGTATATTCACCTCCTTCATCAGTTTGTAGGAATTTTATTTTGCATTGCACAAATTTTCGATAAAACAACGGAAGCGATGAAAATGAGTAGGCACTTCAAATTTATTTTTCATCGGAAAAATCCAAGTGAATCGAGAGTAGTCCTCAACGAATAACACAAAATACTTAAAACCAAAATTTGATCAAATGTGACTCGTCCATACATCGGAATGAATTACAACTAAAGGAAAAGAAGTACGATGATTAACAGATTCTAAAGACAATCTATGAGATTTGCCCACAAGATAAGACTCACATGATACCGACCTAGAACTAGAATTGCAAACATGACTCAAAACTTGTTTATTTGGATGACCAAGACGAGCATGCCAACGAGTGAGTGAAGCATGAGAAGCCATGATAGGTTACGAGTAAGAGGACACTAAGGAATTGGAATTCAGATAAAGACCATGAGAAGAATTAGTTTGGAGGAGAACTTTCCCAGTTCGTTTGTGTTGACACCTGATTTTTGATCAGTCTTTCATAGTTTATTTTTTAAAAATTCATAAAAAATCTATAAAAAGTTAAAAAAAATTAAAAAATCATCTTTGGTAGCCTTGACCAAGCTAAAGGAACCATTTTTGATTAAAAAAAAATAATTTGTCATATTTTTTAAAAAATAGAAAAATACATGAAAAATGAAGAAAAATAGCGTTCGATGTCGTAAAAATATAGAAAAATAGTCAATATTTTTATTTTAATTTCCTTTTCATTTTGAACTCATAAATAGTCAAAATTCAAGTTCAATTGCATGTGTTTCTTCACGACGCATAGAGTTGAATTTGGCAAAAAAATGTCATTCGAGTATTTTAATTTGTAAATTTCTACATATTTTTTAGTCTTGACGTCCAATTAGATCGACCACCATCTACAATAAATTCCCCTTGCTGAATATTTTCGTTTTTGTTTCACATGATTTCATGGTGTAAAACGCCGAGTGGATCCCCAAATATAATCGGGTCGGCATGAGCTCGATAGCTCGTCCAAGACCAAACCAGGGCACGGCGAACCCCATGTGAGTACTCTCGAACTCCTTCGATGCTTCCTAATGCTTTTCTTAGGTTAGATCGTGTGTAGAATGGCTAGGACAGCTAAATCATTCTTGAGCTGTGATTGATAAATAGGGCCTTACTAGGAATGCCATGTGATTTATTTGCATATCTAGATTTCTTGAGTTGCGCATTTTATTACTGATTGTGATTGCTAGGATAATCACTTCTATCTGCATGAATTTCTAGATTTAGGGTTCATACCTTACTCATCCGCATGAATCTCAGGCTAGAAAATTCAGTCAACTTAGGTACCGAAAGGGCGTCAACTCTGACAGTTGGTGTAACTAAGTCCCCGAAACCATTTCTCTGGTTCTCGCAGAATTGAATAGAAACTCCCAACTATTCGATTGGGTGGTCCAATCACACCCTAAAAAAATGATTGGTGGCGACTCCATGGCATGCACACTTAGCACATGTCACTAGACCACACTGAAAGTCGATCACGCATACCTCCGTTGCGATTTGGGTAATGGGCCTTGGGAGAGGCCCGCGTCCGACCAGACAGGACGACCCATTAGCCCTCGAGAGCCCGACAACCTCAAGAGGGTCGCGACAGACTGGCGACTCCGCTGGGGACTGGTTCTTAACCATTTAGTGGACTTGAGCCGATTAAAAAGTTGATTGATTCTTCTAACCTAATTTTATGCAGATGCTCTCGAAAGTGAGGTGTATATGTTAACGAATGTGTTAGATGTTTTTGTAGACGGGAGAAATAAGGGGTGAAGTGCTTGTTAACTTTGTTTTATGCAGGCAGGAGTTTTGGATGTATGATTGTGTGGATGTTTATATTGAAGCGGTGATTGTTAAATAAAATGCATGTCTATTGCTTTAGCACGACACAATGAATACACACAGTTGCGCCTAAAACCCCAGGCGCCCTCTTTAGGAACACAATAGAAGGAATTGAAAATGGAATCTCCGTGAGGAAAAACATGGGGTAATCCACTTTTCAATTCCGCTCACTTCGAACTATGGATTGAGTCCCAATGCAACGATAGTTGTGCAATGGAATCGGCTCTTCCCAGAATTCGAGGTGAGAACCTTGGCTTTAGGTACCAAGTCCTATCTTTTGATTTTTAGGAGTTTTCCCTCACTTGTCTCATGCGTTTGTCTATGGAAGGTTAGTATACCTAACACTGCAAAAAATACAGAGAAGCTTGATTTTCTCTTAAGTTTGGTTGGTAAGACTTTTCTATCCCTCGAACTTGTTACAGCTCTTAATCATTATATTCATTGCATAATTCCGGTGATTGGATTAAATGCCATTTTGAGGATAGATATGTGTGTTTTCCTCCCAATGTTCTTGATGGAAGATGAAGATGGTGTCATCCCATTACGAGCGCCAAGTGGACAAGAAGAGCCTACTATGGACATCATTGAGGTATCATCTAATGAAGATGACGATTTGGAATAGGTGATCCTGAAGTCACGTCTCAAAGATCGAAACTGGGGCATCTCTAAGTATTAAGATCACATTCCTTTGTTTTATTTTTCATTTCTAGCCTTCTTGTATAGGATTTATTTTGCTGAGATCCTCTCTATCTGATCCCTTAGATTGATTGTATTAGGGATCTATTTGTGTTTATATACATTCAGATTGAAATTTGTTGTATTTCTATTGACTTGTCATTGGAATGTGATAGTGGCATTTCTTCTAATCACTCGAATACTCCAAAATCAATTTTATAATTCCTTTGGATGAAATTGAAATTGGAAGTCTTATACAACCTTTTGGCCGTATAGGGCAATACAATCCCAATTTCGCCAGAAGGAACTATAAACTTGAATTGGTTCATGCATGTTTTGCATCATTGGTAATCCACAATAATTGATCAAGAGTATTCGTGTTTTTCAAATTTAATGAAAAGATAGATATCCAAATTACTCTCGTTCTTAGCAAACAGCTTTAATTTGGATACCGTATCTTCAATTGAATTTAAAACACATCGTAATTGTGTACTTTTGAACATTCCATTGATTTTCTTGGAATTGATCAAAGGCGATTATCGTGAATTACATTCCTTTCAATGATATGCTTTCCTTTGAGGAATATTGATAAAAGCTTTTGCACAAGGCTAAAACCCTTGTAAAAGCTCTTATCCCTATTAATCACAAGTAAGCATAAAATTGAAAGGATTTATGCTTTATTTTTCAAATTCTTTCTTCTGATTCTGCCTTTTCATTTGAAACAGGTTAAAAACAAGTAGAGAAGAGAAGTCTTTTTGTGGATAATCGCGGTGGGAGGTTCCTTTATCCGATCATAAGCAAGATTAAAAAATCAAGATGTACACGCTCGAATCATCAATGTCAAAGCGCAGCTTGCCTAGGTTGAGAGTGGTCAGGTGTTCGAGAAAGTCAGCCATACAGAAGTTGAGACACACACATTAGAGCTTTCATTCATTTCGCTCAATCGAGGGACCTTAAAAGCAGATCATACAAATCATCGGGGTGGAAACATAAAACCGCAATGAGCCCTAATTAGCATCACAAAGGAACCTAGTTGGCCCTCCATATTATTGATGCTTTGCTTATACTCACCACCTCGAGACTCGAGATCTGCAAGCTTAAGAAGAAGGCGTTTACATTCCCCTTTAAGATCGGCAACCTTGGTCCCGTGATCTTTGACGGCTATTTCCAGGTCCCGAACTAGTCCTCTCCCATGGGCTATATCCGCGGTAATGCTGTCAAGCTTTTCTTACTGCCACTCACATTGAAACTTCAACACGACATTACGACGGTCGTGCTCATAGGTGGTCAGGGACAAGGCCAAGCGCTCCACCAAATTTCCCCTCTCGCGAAGCAACATCGAGACTCGCTTGTTGGCGAACTCAACAGCCTTTCTGTGACTATCGGCCACAAGGTTGGCCAACACCAAGCAGTTGGACCGATCCTCATAGCGAGCTCGCAAAACGTGAGCCACGGTAGCTTTTCGATGAGCGACACGGTAAGTCTCTAAAAAGTTTATAAAGAGGGTTGGGAAGATTCTATATTCCCTCTCTAAATTAGTGCCCTCGATGGAGGTGGTGTCTATTTCCACGAGCAAAATACCGATTTCATCTTCAGTTTCTGGGTGATCGGCTATATGAGCATAGCCTCGACCGAGGAGGTTATAGAGTTTTTCCCACTGGGCCAAAATTTCGGCCGAGAAAGCGCGAATAGGAGAGGAGGTCATTTTCGTTGGAGTGAGGGAGAAGAAGATGAGTGTGGTAGAGTGATTAAAATACGAAAAGACAATTATGTAAGAGTGTTAATCTTCTCTGCATTAACTCCTCCTTTTATAGCAACTCGAGAATGAAGAAAGGCATAGCAATAATGCTCGTGGAGCCAAGTTAATTGGGTAAAGCAATGGTGGCTCTTTCGGTGAACCATCAGATCTGTCCCAGTCCGCGATTTCAGGCTTGATAAACCTAAAAAAGTTGTAAAAAGATATGTCGGTGTCACCATATTAAAATTGAACGGGCGTTAAGCGCAACTATCGAAAAAAGTTGCGAAAGGATTTGGCGGTCCCATCATATTAAAAAACTGAGCGGGAGGCGAGCGTAGTTCCACCTTTTTGAAAATAAGTGGGAGACAGACATGGATATCGAGAAAAGGAAATCGATTTGGTGTCCCTCCACGTTGAAAAGAAGAAAGAAGACGACAAAGCGGGAAATACGAAATCTTGGGAGCAACGCTTGCCTGATGATCTTCATCCATGTTTAAAGAACGTTTCATGGGCATACAGAACCACTCAAAAGAAAATTTAGAGAGAGTGAGCATACATGAGAGAGTAGAGAACCCTGAGTGAGCAAAAATTGATCGAACATTTTTCGATCCAACATGTTTGAGGGTTACCATCAGTTGCTAGAGGCGACTGATCCAAAAATCTCAGAAAATGAACTACTGAGAGATCTCGAAGATTCTAGGATGGCGTCTGGTACCAGAACCACAGAACCCAACCCTTTCGGCAACGAAGTTCAGGATCTCAGCAGCGACGACAACAGCAGCAGCGATGGTCAATCCCGGAAAAGGAAACGTCGCCAGTGCCACACTCAGAATGAAATCCAAGAGCTTGAAGCTTTCTTTAGTGAATGCCCTCTCCCGAACATGAAACAAAGAAATGAATTGGGCCAGAAGCTAGGGATGAAACCTTTGAGGGTCAAGTTTTGGTTTCAAAATAAGCGAGCCAAATTGAGGGCTCAACACAGACGTCAAGAACTTGCGATTCTAAAGGAGGAAAACGAAAAGCTTCGAGCGGAGAACATGAGGTATAAGAAAGCTCCCAGCACTATCGCTTGCCTTAATTACGGTGGCCCTATCACTCTCGGCAAAATGTTCCTTGATAAGCCTTATATGAGGATTGAAAATGCTCATTCACCACCCCACTCCCTCGAACCATCTTCGATACAATCGGATTTTGTTGGAGATATGCATGAACAAATCAATTCTACGAAGTCAATACCGATGCCTTCTAAAGGATGTGATATGCGTCACCATGATTGGAGTTTCCTTAACGATGAGCTTACTATCACGACCGACCAATCCAAAGCTGATGAATTCCCTCCACAAAAATTTCCGGCTCGATCAAATCCTACTGGAAATAGGCCAGAGAGCAATAGCCAAGTTGTCAACACTGTTCCGGGTCGCAAGAAGACGAGGGTCAATTGGTCCCCCGAGCTTCATCTCAAGTTCCTTAGTGCGGTTCAGCAACTAGGGATCAACTCAGCATATCCAACGCGCATACTTGAGATCATGAACATACCAGGACTCACTAAAGATGGAGTCGCGAGTCACCTCAAGAGCTACAGAAGGGCGCTAAGACAGCGCCACACAGCACTGAACCTGAAAGAACTCAACTTGTGCCTAAACACTAGGCATGGCTATAACTACAATGCCCCTGAAGTAAGAAATACCCTGCCGAATCTAGGCACCGACCAAGCTGGTAGCAGCACCATCGACTACTTGGGCGCTAATCAGAATATTCCCCCGAATCATCTCGGCACCCCTCAAGAGTATATGCCACAAGTGCAGCAGGTACGAACTCCTTGGTTTGAGCAGCAACTTTTCGCTAGTGCTCTTCCTATCCCCGATCAACATATTGCGCCTAGTGTTCAAAGATCTGCCCGGCTTGGGCATATGATTTCGGAAGATCAAGCGGGCGGATGCTCTGAGGATTTTTGTTTCTTCCATTCCCAAATGGAAGGTGCTTTTGATAGTGAACCGATCAATCATCCTCTTATAATCTCGAGCAATGACGAAGGTTCTAGCTCGAAGAATCAGATCGCTCACAACAGAAACAGGAATCCTTCAACGCCAAGCGATGATGGTCAACCCGAATATCAGTTGCTCGAAGAATCAAAAGATTTCCTTGATGAGGAGCTCCATATCTGGATCGATCAGTTTAAAACTGATGGACTTATGAAGTTATGATCCAAAATGACGATTATATGTCTGATTCATGGTGTAACTGGCTGATCACCGAGAATCCTCAAGGGAACTAGGCACATGTGACTGGATGTATCATTAATCTTTCTGTCATAAAGTCTTCCAAGCAAGATAATCTTCCTTAATGCCTAGAGTTAATCTGGGGCAGCGATCAGTACTACCTGCGAGCATCATCATGCTTGAGTGCGACAATCCCTTGTTAGATTAGAGTCGAGGCGAATCAATTGAACGCCACGAAGAAAAACATTTAAAGGCTTCACATAGGAAAATGCGAGCAAAAGCCCGAGCGAGCTCAAAGACGGTTAGCTCTGTATCGTTCTAAGGGACCTTTAGTCGTTATGAACTCTAAATTGAGCTTGTTTCATTCTCGATGGGGGTCGCTAACTGCTTCAAGAATTTTATAACAAAAAACGAACCAGTTAGGGACGCCAATAGTGCTGTGTCCTGGTAGTCAGTGAAATGGAAGTGGTACGAAACGTCAGGAGTTCGATCTCGGGATTGAAAAATCATTTTATCAGTTGGTCTATCACCCGATGAAGTTCAAAGAGATTCGACGCAGATGACTATAGAACTTGGGGCAATTCGAAAATCATCGATTCATTTTCATCAAGCGGCGAAGTTGGTATTGTAAAATGTGAAGCATGCAAATGACAAATCCGAAGCAGAAGGAGATGAATCATGATTCGCTTATCCAAGGTCGGGATTTCAACCTTCGACTAAAGCCAAATCTAGGATGAGTTTTTGATCTTGCCCACTCGACAAAACCCATCTCCACTGAAAATGGGGGCAAACCATTCCTACATCCGGAAAGCATGTCGAAGCCGAAGACATCAAATTCATCGTTTAATCCGTGGGGCAAGTCCCTGAAGCCATAGTTATCATCCGCAGAGCGTAATGGAATCCATCCTTTCAATGTAAAACGCATTTGGCCGCGGAGCCACCCATTTGGTAAAAAGAACGTATCGTTCCTAAATGATTTTCAATCAGATGCGGGGATAATGTTCTCTCATTTTCCTCTCAGGTGATGAACAGAGACGAGGCACCCAAGAAGCCATGCATTCAAATAACATAACAGTGCATGAAACACGCCCAAAAAGATGAATGAATCTCCTTCGACGTAAATCCTCGAGGTGGATTCGTTGCCCAACCAGACGAAGAAATCATGGCCACAAGCTTGAGGGCCGGCTTCTACAATCTGCACATTGGCATGCAGAATGGAATTCAAATCAAGAGTAAAGTAGTATCGTCCCAATTTGTTTTGAATTTGGAAACCCAAAATAATGCTTAATATTTATCCTTGGCAGGAGCTCGCCATCAGGGCAGACATGTAAGTTTCATTTTTCTCCAAAAACCAAGAAGTCGAAAGAACTTTAGAACACCTAACAATCTTGTGTTGCTATGTGAAGTGCAGATTTTCACAACCCTTGTACACTCGTTGGAGCATATGACCAAGGGTAAGATGTATCGTTCCAATTTTTGTAAAGTTTTAGAATATACGATGACATATCCCTTTTATATTTCCAGGATCTCCAGCCTCGATGGGCAGGTAAGTATCCCTTTTCCCAATTCATTGGAGATTAAAAACTTTCAGAATTAATTCGATTCTCACATCTAAAAAGACATAGAATTCTTACTTCATTGACATTCATGTTTTAAAACATGAGATTGTCTGAACATGAATTACACATGTATGGTGCGTCACAAAATCCCTTTGAAGGATAAATCTTGATGAAATGAAATGAATTTTTCCAACAAGAGTCGTTTGAACTGTTCAAAAGGGTATTTTCTCATAAGAGAAGCGAGCCTAATCCAAACACGTCCCATACACACTTGAGAGATGAGGAGATTGGAAATGATAGCGAAACCTTAACCTATGGATATAAGGGTCATTCGCAACGATTACATGGATCGAGATGACAGAGGCATTTATTTCTTCATTCCAAACACTACAGATGCCCATTGAGAACCCCATTGAACGGCGATTTTCATTCTCAACCCTGTCAAGAACCATCCCACATTGGGGCAAATGAAGGTTAGTCCAACAGTATCAGAAAGTAAACGGTTTGAAATTTTCTTGCTCGGACTAACATAAATCTTTGTGTGTTGTTTATATGATAATCCAAGTGTCATAGGATGACGAGAATAATTCATTTCTCTATCCTACACACTGTTATCCTTTGCACGACCAAGTTGAGCCAGCAAATTCATTTCATCAACCTATTGGTGATCATTGCATATTCCAAAGCAAAGGCAACATCACTCTAGGAATGGAAGCGTGCCAAAGTTTAAGTTGCATATCTAGCATGTTGCCGAAAATCCTAGCTCCAAAAGAAAAGAAAAACACGGGATTAAAAAAAGGGGGAAAAGAAAAATCCCTAGCATCAAGAAAAAGCAAAGTGCCTGGTAAAAAGCAAGGCTGATGTCTATTCAAAATATCCCCAGTAAAGTCTAGATATACGATGAAAAGACCCTGCAAAGGAGTCAGATCAAGATGACTACTCTCCAAATGATGTCGTGCTCAAATTGCAAACACACAAACAGACGGTCTCTTAATGTAACAAGAGACGCTTTTAAACATCCTTGTGCGCTCTAAAAGAGGAGTGTACACTTCAAGAAATGGAGATGTTCTTCGAAGGACATGTGGCAAATTTGCAATGATCACCAATGCCAAACCCTTCACAATTTCTGGGCAAAAAATAAGCCTTTTTCGGTCCCCAATCCTTCCAATGTTACAACCCTGAAGCAGTCTTATCTGACTAAGACACTTGGGTTAATGTATAACTTAGCTCAAAGAAGTACGAGCAAGACTATTTCTTTCTCATTTTACAGGGTTCTTGACTTGTAAACCCGGAGCAGATAGTGAAAAATTTCGTTCAACGGCCTTGACTCAAAAGTGAGTCCCCCTTGGAAATCGATATCCAAGCCTAACACTACGGTCCCGTGAAAGACCTCCTGATCGGTCGAAATGTATGCGTTGCGAATGATCCTGAAACCCAGGCACAGGTCGGTAGGAAATTGAGCACTTTTCCTATTAAAGATCATTATCACAGAGCAGTGAGGAGCCTTCTTGGATGAGAAATACTCCAATGGATGTTTTGAGCAAACTCTTTTTGAAATTTTCAAATTGTTTGATCTAGAGTTTCCGTGCAAGGAATTTATGATCACATCTGTATATGGTAGGAATGTTTTGGATAACCTCCAGCAATCAAAATGCACATTTCATGACTAAAACTTAAGTCGTAGAATTTTGTCAGTTAGACAATTATTGTCTTCCCAAAGATTACTAATATCTTCTTGGCGAGGAAAATTTTTTCAGGTCTAAGCTTTTTGCAGGACTTTTGGCCGCCCCAAAGACTGGGTGCGTCATCCTTAGGTGAAGCCTTTTAGTAGGCAAATCTTTTCTAAGACCGATCCACAGAATGATCGAGTCTCCGACTAGCCCCGAAGAGCGGGTACGTCATCCTTTGATTCATATCAATTTGGAATCTCATAAATGGTAGAAACCGCCTGAAGGGTCAACTCAATGGTAGAAACCGCCTGAAGGGTCAATCAATGGTAGAAACCGCCTGAAGGGTCAACACAATGGTAGAAACCGCCTGAAGGGTCAATGTATGGTAGAAACCGCCTGAAGGGTCAACCAATGGTAGAAACCGCCTGAAGGGTCAAAACAATGGTAGAAACCGCCTGAAGGGTCAATGTATGGTAGAAACCGCCTGAAGGGTAAACCAATGGTAGAAACCGCATGAAGGGTCAACCAATGGTAGAAACCGCATGAAGGGTCAATGAATGGTAGAAACCGCCTGAAGGGTCAAAGGACTGGTAGAGACCGCCTGAAGGATCAACCCAATGGTCCGATCCACCATACGGATCAAAACCTTGATGAATCCCGAACGCAGGAGGATTCGTTTTCCCTAATAAGCCTTACATTAGGCAAGCCATTTCTAGTTTAGTCCACCACACGGATCAAAACCCTTGGCAAATTCCCAAATGTGGGACGCGTCTTCCTTAGGTTCCTATCAGTTAGGAATCCCATTATGGTTTGACCTACCATACAGGTCAGAGCTTAACATCCCCAGGACACTCCGATGACAAGTCCTTAGGAATCTACTTGAACCCATCAGACACAGAAAATGCCGCAAGCATTCGACAGGTAAGGGGCAGGGAAGTCTATCTACTCCTTAACTTTCTTACATCATATCAGGGAATTGAATGAGCACATCTCTTTTTAAGGAAAAGCACACATTGATGGGCATGAAAATTGGATGTCATGATTTCTTTTCTTTTCCCAGTCGAGTTGATCGGAACACAGGTGTCACCTTGTCTTTGAGAGAAACCTCTGACGAAATTCCTCTCAAAGAGGGGCAGCTGTTGACACCTGATTTTTGATCAGTCTTTCATAGTTTATTTTTTAAAAATTCATAAAAAATCTATAAAAAGTTAAAAAAATTAAAAAATCATCTTTGGTAGCCTTGACCAAGCTAAAGGAACCATTTTTGATTAAAAAAAAATAATTTGTCATATATTTTAATATTTTCCAAAAATAGAAAAATACATGAAAAATGAAGAAAAATAGCGTTCGATGTCGTAAAAATATAGAAAATAGTCAATATTTTTATTTTAATTTCCTTTTCATTTTGAATTCATAAATAGTCAAAATTCAAGTTCAATTGCATGTGTTTCTTCACGACGCATAGAGTTGAATTTGGCAAAAAAATGTCATTCGAGTATTTTAATTTGTAAATTTCTACATATTTTTTAGTCTTGACGTCCAATTAGATCGACCACCATCTACAATAAATTCCCCTTGCTGAATATTTTCGTTTTTGTTTCACATGATTTCATGGTGTAAAACGCCGAGTGGATCCCCAAATATAATCGGGTCGGCATGAGCTCGATAGCTCGTCCAAGACCAAACCAGGGCACGGCGAACCCCATGTGAGTACTCTCGAACTCCTTCGATGCATCCTAATGCTTTTCTTAGGTTAGATCGTGTGTAGAATGGCTAGGACAGCTAAATCATTCTTGAGCTGTGATTGATAAATAGGGCCTTACTAGGAATGCCATGTGATTTATTTGCATATCTAGATTTCTTGAGTTGCGCATTTTATTACTGATTGTGATTGCTAGGATAATCACTTCTATCTGCATGAATTTCTAGATTTAGGGTTCATACCTTACTCATCCGCATGAATCTCAGGCTAGAAAATTCAGTCAACTTAGGTACCGAAAGGGCGTCAACTCTGACAGTTGGTGTAACTAAGTCCCCGAAATCATTTCTCTGGTTCTCGCAGAATTGAATAGAAACTCCCAACTATTCGATTGGGTGGTCCAATCACACCCTAAAAAAATGATTGGTGGCGACTCCATGGCATGCACACTTAGCACATGTCACTAGACCACACTGAAAGTCGATCACGCATACCTCCGTTGCGATTTGGGTAATGGGCCTTGGGAGAGGCCCGCGTCCGACCAGACAGGACGACCCATTAGCCCTCGAGAGCCCGACAACCTCAAGAGGGTCGCGACAGTTTGCCCTTCAAAGAAAAGGATGAACCATTAAAATCAATAGTGCAGGAATTTTTACAGCAAAGTTGAATGACTGAGAGAAGACCACGAGCAAGTTTAGGGACGTGATATACAGGTGATAACAACAAAGATTGAGAATCAATATGTAAAAAAGCTTTACCGACTTGCTTAATAGGCAATAAACGACCATCACCAACGACTCTAGAGCTCTCAGGACTCCATCGACTCTTGGATCCTCGGCCACTTGTGCTCTCGAGCTAGACGCTCCTCTAGCGTTTCTACCTCGACCGCTCATCCCGCTAGCTCTTACTCTACCTGAGTCACTATAATTCCACCACGGAATTAGAGACCTAAGTCACTTGTTCAAGTCTAGTGATTATATGCTACTCAACAAGGCAGCAATCACAACATAACAACCAATCACTCAGGCATTCTCATGAGCACATCAATCAGGGATGCATAACCATACCTCAAGTCCAGACGCATCTGCAAATTAGTATAATCAAAGCTAATTATTCACTCTTCATGCCAGCATCCACAATCAATTCACAATGCTAAGTGCGAAGCTTGGTCATCATAGGTTCACCACAATCATGCCAATTCAAGATGCCAATCACATGCTCCAATCACATGCCATGCATTTCATGCTTGACTCTAATGAATCTCCCTAGGGTCTCACTACCCCATCACCAATCAATTTCCATTACTCCTTATCACTCCAATCCTCAATCTGTTTGGATCGAGCTGACCTTGCTTTGATACCACTCAGACGGGGATGTCACGCCCCGCGTTCCCTTGCGAGCTCGTCACATCCGCCACGCCATAATAAAATATCCCAGGAACTAACAGACGGCCTAAAGAATGAAATGAAACATGCATGCGGAAGGAAAATAACAACCCAGACATTGAATACATGGGAGATTCGAACTAACATAAAAGCGCGCGCGCACACACACACACACACATAAAAGATCAGCATTCAGTTATATATCCAATGGTAGGGGAAAAGACATAAGGTAAGCGCACACAAGATTGGGTCAAGGAACTAAGGGCTAACATCAAGAGATTACTCCATTGCCCTCACAAAACCTAACATCAAAAAGTTTCAACCCCAAAAAGCCTAACCACTGCAACCGGGCTACTCTATGGAGATGCTCGTCCCGTCATCATCAGCTTCAACTTCATCTTCTTCTGGGACATAATCAGAAAATGTCTCAAAGCGCACCTCCTCCGTGTCCTTCTCCAGATTGTCCTCGGAAGCAGAGATCTCGATCACGTCAAGGTGTTCTTCGGTCGTCGGGGACTTCCCAGGAATATTCATTGAAGCTACCACTGAGGTCTCGACATCAGCGTCGATACGAGCGGGATGACACCAAGGCGGCACCACCCTCAAGGGAACTTCAGCAGGATTCAATGGACCATAGGTGCTACTGTCCCTAACACGGCAAAACCACGCCTCGTAGTGGTGAGGCTCCAAATTCTCTTCTCCTCTATTGACCCAAACTGTGGTACATTTTCTAATATATACTACACCCTTACCGTCAGGAAATTCGTCAAAAGCGGCGGTCATCTCTTTTGGATCGCCCAAGCGTAACGGCTACATACTTCAGGTTTGGGGTCTAAAAAACACGTTCCACTACGGGGTGAGATTTACATCTCAGCAAGTGAAACCTAAACCTAGACTAGATCGCTAGTCCCCTCAGACCATGCAACGAAGCAAAATGCAAAAATTTCGTCAAGACAATAGCACAAAGCATTCATATATCGAAGCATCTCAATGTAATTGGCACGAGCAAGAGTCACAGTCGAGCGCATCATAGACTATAAGACCAAGCTTCACGCACTAACACAGAATAGACTCATAACTTTAGAATTATCACCATGTTATCACATTTCTCATCGCCAAGGGCTCTCTAGCCGTAACGTGTTTCTCGAGGGCACTCTGGCCAATTCATTTGCATAAGGGCACTCTGGCCATGCATTCACAATAGGGCACTCTTCTCTGGCCAATTCATTTGCATAAGGGCGCTCTAGCCAATAGGGCACTCTGGCCAATTCATTTATCACACGATCACACTATGCAATGTAAATCATAGAATTCACTAAACAATCAATTCATCATTCTACTTCGTCCAGTAGTGTCCTAGTGATCGAGTAAAGGTTTAAGGGACACTTACACTTCGATCGAGTTAGAAAATTTCAACCTAAACGATCCTCCTAAGGCAGCAAGCTCACGGCCAAAACAAAGCACACCCGCGATCCTAGGAAAAATCACATTTTCCACATCAAAACTCAATCATTTCTCAATTCCATCGCGCCAATACTTCGATAACTTATCAATTAACAACCTAAGGTTCCTTAATGACCATTCAATAGCAAGGCGACAACTTCCCTAAGCCTCAAAGTGCTCGGTTCATTCGGTCACTACACAGGGCAGAATCGGTCTTCACAAAATCACATCCAACAGCCCTTAATTCAGCTTTAAATTTCAATTCATCACAAAACCAACTTGCCATAACCTTAATACACATGTCTAGGAAGCTCACCGAAGATTTTGAAGCAAAACAAAGCCTTAAGGTCCCTCAAACAGCTGTTTCCCTCGGCGTGCAGGCAGTCAGAATTCGGCTCCACAAAACTATCTCAAACCAGCCATGATAACTCTTCTTAACTCAACTAGACTTGCAACCACAGCTCATCCAACTTGAGTACGACATGTTATGAATATCTCATCGCAAGTTTGAAGCCAAACGAAGTCTCTAAGAGAAAGAACGAATGATTTACCTCAGCTTGGTCCGATTCCCACCGGGGATGTATAGAGGAGAGGCTAAAGAACGAACGATCTACCACTGGGGATGTGTAGAGGAGAGGCTAAGGAACAAGGTGGTGGTCGGCACTCGGCCAAGGAGTCGCCGGAGACGGCGGTCGATGGCAACAAACACGGCGGGCAGAACCGGTCAGCTGGAGCAGTTTCGGCCAAGAAGAAAGAAGAAGAAAATGAAATGGAGAAAGAGAGAGAGAGGTGTAGTTCGGCTGAGCAAAGAGGAAACGAGGGAGGCTTCCACCAATTATTTGCTTGGTCAAATGACAAGATTGGTAGGTGGGAGGTAATTAATGCTAAATACACAATGATTGACACTTGGCATGGAGCAAATAATATCAAGGCTTGCATTGACTTCCTTTGACCATCCACTCTTCTTATTTTCGGCAGCAAAGGGAGGTCCAAATGACCAAATTGTTCTTCATTAAATCTTAAGGTAATGGCAAGGGTCGAGGGGCAAAATGGTAATTTTGCCCCTCGACATCCGAAACTCCACTTTTTCAATTTTAAATTACTATCGGCGAGGCGACGTCAAATTCAATTCAAATGTTGGAATTCTTCATTTCTATTTTCCAATTTCGAGATTCCATTTCGTGATCTATTTTCCGTCAATCGTAACTTTAGCTAATCTCGAACTAACGGGCGGCTTTTGTAGACGTTACGCGTATCGACTCTGTGATTCTCATCACACTTAGGACGACTCAAGTTGCGGCGACTTTGGTTGTCATGTAATTGCGAGGGTTCATTGCTAGTTCCGACGGTCTCGATCGTCATAGTTCGATTTAGGAAAATTTTTGCAAATTATATATTGGTTAAACGGCATCATCCGTGCTCCAATTGTATAACGCTAGCAATGAATTCCTAAATCATTTTTAGATCGGCCTTTATTGGTTCTAAATGTTCCCTCGGCAATCCTTATGATCAAAGCACCATTTCCTTTTTCGAGTTTCCTAGGTCCACGTACCTTGTCAGGCGTTAGCCTTTCCCTTTTGGTCAGTTTACTCAGGATTGATCAGATCCGAGCGAAATACATCGATAGATACTTTTCATTCAATAGTCTTGAAATAGTAGGAAATTCATAATGTCACAAAAACTCACCAGCAAATATGCAATTGGCGCGGAAATCCTGAGGTTTGAAGATGACACTATTTGGACTGGTTCGACCGGGCGGTCTGACCGGTTAGAACCGGTTCTGACTTGATTTTCAAATTTAATAACAATTTGACGGGGAATTTTTGCAATTAAACCTCAGAATCGAACTTAGGACATGAATATTATCTAAAAATGTGTTTTTGCCCAAAAGTTCTAGCCAATTTTTTATGAAAACCCTAAATTTTCATTTAATCATAATTCGAAAAATTGTGAAATTGAGGGTTTAAACAGTCAAATTGGACCAAACCTCCCCTTCCAATCAATTCAGAATGATGAAAAACATTGGGCAGTGACTTCAATTTGTAAATGTAGCCCTTGAATTAAAAGTAATTTCAATTATGCCCAAAATCAAGGATTAAATTGCAATAAAATGTGCAATTTTATCCAACTAATGCAATTTAACCATTTACGCAAACAATTGCATCAAATTGCAAGTAAGGACAATCAAATTGGATGACAAGACTCTCAAAATGCCAAAAATTACAAATTAAAAGACTTGATTGACATTTTTTAACCAAATTCCATCATATGTGTAACAAAGGAACATATCTGATTGAACTTAGATTTTGACTTTTTATGAGGTACAAAAGACAAGGGATTTTAAAGAAAAATATTGACTATTTTTTCATATTTTTATGACCTCCAATGCTATTTTTCTTAAATTTTCATGTATTTTCCTATTTCTAAAAATACTAAAAAAATGTGAAAATTATGGAAAATTATTTCTTGGTCAAAATGGTTCCTTAGGCTTGGCCAAGGCCACCAAAGTTTTTTTTTTAATTTTTTTGATTTTTTATGAATTTTCTAAAAATAAACTAAAAAAAGACTAATCCAAAATCATGTGTCAACGATGACCAAATATCCTTCAAAGTTTCTCATCCTTTTGCATCGGGAAGCAGGATTGAGGACATGTTGGGATATAATGGTGACCTTGAAGGCTAGGTCCGAGGATGAACCCGGCGTACTCCTGTTGAGAATTCAGTAGCCTGAAGAAATAGTGATCAGCGTCTTCGTTGTTGATCAGTTTGTCGAAGAGATCAATGAGCTAGCTTGGATTGAACTCAGAAATTTCGGTAGTCATGAGAAAACTCGGAAAAGCTCGAAAAGGGTTTAAGGTTTAGAGGAAAACTCATATACAAAGAAAGTGACGATTAGGAACATTTGCCTGAAGTGAAAAAGACGATTTGGAGACCAGCGAGTCGTGAGAAATTTGAGATGATCACACTTTGGGAAAGAAAAACAGAAAAGGGTAACATTACCCGCGGCTGGCAACTGTCAAATCGGGAGAAATCTTTTAAAAGAGATAAATCTTCAATTTATTTCTTTTAAAAAGGGGGCATTTGTTGACATCAAAAGTTACCCCAAAGGGCCACGTAGTAGGCACGAGTAGAGATCATGATCACCAACGAATAGATGTACTGAAGCCAGCCTTGAGGACGCCACGTATCAAGGTAAGTTTTGGCGGCATTTTTCCCAAAAGTTAAGAAGAAAAGCATGCAGAAGAAGCCACGATCGAAGCAGTTACGGAGATTAGCGGAAACCCCCAAAAATAAAGAGAGAAAAGGCGCGAAGAACTGAGAAACCGCCAAGAGCATTATCCATAAGGGCCATAAAAGGAAACGTGCATAGAGTAGAGCCCACGATAGTAACCGTTCGACGGTTACCAGAGCACGCCTATAAATACCTAAGGTTATCCAACATGGAAGGCCCCCTCACAACACAACAAACAAATATTATCTTTTCAATTAGCTCTTAACTTAGCTGTAGCTTTCAGATTCCCATCGTCGATTCAATTCTGGCATGTTTCATATACATAGTTAAGTGTCGTCGATTAGACTATGGTGTCTGCTCACCCAGTTTAGTACCGTTGATTAAATTATGGTGTTGTACTGTTCATCCACCATGTCCAGTACTATCGATTCAATTCCGATGCTATGCCCTACATTTCCACTCGTCCAGTATCGTCGATTAAATTTCGATATCGTGTCATACAGTATGGTTCAACATCGTCGATTCAATTCTGGTGGTGTGTCCTAGTTACGAGTACGTCGAAGTATTCGACAAGTTTCATCGAAAAGTCATTGGGTTGGTCGAAAGTCTATACAGAGCTGTCGAAAGACACTCAATTATCTTTATATACATTTTGCATTTGACGCTCTCTGTTAAATTCAAGATTTTTGAATTGTAGCGTGAGCACTTAAGTTCATTGCATTTTGCGACTAAAACAATCGAAAAGGAATCTCATTCAAAAGAACGAAATCACATGAAATGGGAATCCGTCTCTCATCTTAGAACACCTGGCAAACTGATTTCCTCTTTCCACGAAACGAAAAGGACATCATCTTCCTCTCACTTTCACGGCGGCAAAACACATCTTTAAGCGCGTGAATCCGACCATAGGCGATCGAGCGCGCAAAACTCGAGTTCACATCCTAGTCCTAGCTCTCTGCAGAGTGTTCAAGTCTCGAAACAGTTCTGAACTCCGTGCGATTCTGTGGTTTTTCAGGTCGAAGGCGTGTGCCGGCTTTGGAGAGCAAAAAATACGTGAAAAAGTGTTTTCGAAGAGAAAATTGAGTTCGACTAAAATCAAAAAAAGAGAAAATCGAAATGAAACAAAGATTAGATTAAAGAACACACCTTGAGAAGGACAGGGATATGCATACTTAGGATCGTCCATACTTATTTCTCAGAAATTGCAGATAAAAGTCTCTGATTCAAATAGTGCAACAAGTGGTGATGGATCTAAGTAGATCTGGATGGGGTTCTCTTCATCTCTCTTTAACTTGCCCCATCAAACAACCAAAAGATGGGCATCTGAAAAGCATGGACAGAAGTAAAGAGCATTGCTAAGTGATGACCAAATGATGCATCGACCCTTCTCTCTCTCTCTCTCTCTACATTTTCGTACATATACATATGCATATACATACATATATACTCAATATACAAGAATCCCACGTGATTAAAATTCTCCATTACAGTACAGCAATTAATACTGACCAAAGAAGCCTGACTACGTTCCTCTTCATTGGTACATTTGCAATTAGCAATTTCTTGAGGAAATCATACCTACAAAAAGAAACATTTGGTATGAACTCTTTTAATTGTGTAAAACGTGGATTTGTTGGGCAATACTGTTAGGCCATGTTTGGTAGTCCAAATATGATCGAGATAACATAGGAAAGAGTGAGGTTGGAAATTTCTCATATAGGAGGTGTATTAATGAAATATATTAATAAGGATAAATTGTAATTAACTAAAATGGATATTTAAAATAAATATTCTTAAATAAGAATTTAATTAATTTTACTCCCCTCATTATTGGAGCATATTGATGAGAATAATCTTCACATTCCTCTTTTTAGAGAGAACAAAATTTTATAAAGACACTTCCTTTTGGTAAAATTTAAACCAACTAGAGTGATCCAAACAAGCTAATGAAAAGTTGATTAACTAAATTTTATTTATAAAACAGTTGCTTACCGGTCCATGGTATGCATGCTAGTATATGAATTTTCTATTTAGGATCATTTTTTGATCAGTTGATATAAAGGCATAATTACCTTATACGAATTTTCTATTTTGAAAGGAGATATATGGAAAAAAAAAGGGAATTTCGAAATTTTGGTGAATAATAAAAAGGAAAGGGAGTCACGCAACATGTGCATTTTTCGCAAATCTTCTCCAATGTACTAAAGAAGATGACTTTACGTAAAAATAAATAAATAATAAATAGTCGTCAAGCGTATTTTTCTTGCATGATTTACTAAGATGTAGTCAATGTTAAGACTTTTTTACAAATATAACTTAATGCTGCAAATATAAGTTCATCGCTTGTTCAATACTGCTAATTAACTACTATAGGAGAATGCGGATAAACTTAGAAGCCGAAGTTTGCTTGATTAATGAACTTTTATGGGATCTAAAGATCAAGTGCATTGGATGCTCGAATTTATAAACTTATATAAGTAAATGATGAATGCAAAACAATTTATCATCTAAGTCCATAGTTAGTCACATCTATTTTATGTTGGAAAATTTTTAGATAATATGAAAAAAATAGTTGTTGGAAATTTGTCAAAAAGATGAGAAAATAAAATGAAATTACCTGAGGTATGCACGCCATATGAAACTTGTGTGATAGGCACTAGTGGCCATCCTCCCAAGATACAACAGATCTTACTGTATACTCCTCACTAAATATTAGAAAGAACATGACGAGGTTATGTGTATAATCCAACAAGGAAATGAAAGCTTTTAGAATAAAAAGAACTTCTCTTTCTCAATTTAGTGTACTCTCGAGATTATCATTTGAAGTTCAATTTTATATGGAAACAAAATAGAACCGTTAAGAAAGTGTTATAAAATCGCTGTGAAATAATAGAAGATTTATGAAGAAATAAATCAAACCCTAAAAAACCATTATAAGACCATTACATGACCATTAAAAAGCAGTAAAAAAGTGATGTTTTCATGGCAGTCATAAATACGGTTGTCGCGACCCGTCCGAAACGGACGCGCTAATGGATTACCGATCGCGGGCCTTTCCACCACACCAGAGTGCGGATCGCGGGCTTTGGATCGGCGCGGGCCCTCCCAGGCCCATACCCAATCGCGGCGGGAGTATTTTTCAAAGGATTCGACGATAAGAGTCGATCGCTTTCGACCTTAGTGTGGTCGTGGTGGCATGTATAACTTGTGCATGCATTTGGAATCGCCACCGGTCTTTCTTGGAGGGTAGACCGAAAACCTTACCGACCGATTGTGAGAGATCGATCAATTCTACCGAACCAGAGATTTTGAGTCCGGGGACTTGGTTACACTGGTGTCATTACCAACGCCCTTTCGGTTCCTAACGCGAGTGATTTTCCTAATTAAGATTTCATGCAGGCGCAATTTTAGGTGAGGTAGGTTTGATTCAAGGTTTCATGCAGATTAGAAGACTATTCCAATCAATCACAATCAATTTTAATGAAAGCGCGATTGAGTGCATAAATAAATCAGATCGATGCACATCAATTCACATCACATGGCCTCCTAGTATAGCCATAAGGGTTTGGGGAATGTGTGATTTAGGACTAGGGGCAAAATAGGAAGATTTGGGGATGATTAGCCCGAAAGGAAAAATCGTCAATTTTTGGAAGATTTGGATACCGAATTACCCAAAATATTCCATGGCCAGTTAATCATGGCCATTTCCCATTCTTGAGAATTTTTTGGAAATTCTTGATTTTTCTTCAATTTTTCGAAGACGATTCGCCCAAAGGGCGAAATCATCATTTTTAAAAAGGGTCGGGGTTCAAAACACTCGGAGTGAGTCTTGGCCAGTTGACTGTGGCCATTTCCTATTTTTTGGGATTTTGATGGATTTTTTTAGAATTTTTTTGGAAGACGGTTTGCCGGAAGGGCAAAACCATCATTTCTGGAAAGACCGGGGGTCGAAAGACTCGAAACAGGTCGTGGCCAGTTGAATGTGGTCATTTCCTTTTTTCTAGAATTTTTCTGAATTTTTTGTGATTTTTTTATTTTTTATTTTTTATTGAATTTTTATTAATTTTTATTATTTTCTGATTTTTTTTATTATTTAAAAATATTTTCCGGGCCGGGTTGGACCCGGCC
This sequence comes from Rhodomyrtus psidioides, assembly GCA_021437785.1. Taxonomy (NCBI): domain Eukaryota; kingdom Viridiplantae; phylum Streptophyta; class Magnoliopsida; order Myrtales; family Myrtaceae; genus Rhodomyrtus; species Rhodomyrtus psidioides. Next base: position 9,067,673 of record JAILYB010000003.1, on the reverse strand, counting down.
CACGCCTCTCGGGCGCCCGGCCCGACCCTATGGGTCAGTACCAGCCTAAACGACGCCGTTTTTGATTTTTTGAGAATTTTCTAATTTTTTTAACATTTTTTTAACATTTTCTTTAATTATCCGAAAAGCTACGAAATGGTCGCGCCAGATTGTGCCACATGGCTACTCCTGGTGCGTTCAATCTTGGACCAGATCGGACGATCCACAGGGAGCCATTTGGCCTAATCTCAACCGTTCGAATTTTTTTTATTTTATCCGAAAAAACAGATCAGATGGTCCACGTTGTGCCACATGGACACCCTCGGTGCGTCCGATCTTGCAACAGATCGGACGTCCTATAGATTGCCACTTGGCGCAATATCACCCATCGGATCTAATTTTATTTTTTTATTCAAAAATCATTTATTAAAATCTGAAAATATATTTGTTTATTATTCTTTAAAGGCCAGGATCACGACACGTGGCAGAACCACGGCCGTCCGATCCTGGTTTTATTAAAACCGATCGGCCCCCACTCGCTGACGTGGCTGCCGACATGGCATGCCATGTCAGCATTTGACCAATTGACTGCCGGCGATAGTCGCCGGAGAAGACGATGAACTGTAATTATTCCGGCGACTATCACCGGAATTCCCGCCGGAAAATGCAAACTGGCCCCGAAACTTCGAATCTTTTTGCCCAATTTGCATCATTCGACTCCTTAGACACTCAGCACCAATACACAACCATAAAAAGAGCCATGAACACGCCGAAAGTGACCGGACCGGACCTCCACCGTTCCGGCGCCGGCGACGATTTGTAGAATTTATTTTCTCCACTCAAGCTCGGTTCCAAGCCATCAAACAACATCCAAGGAGGGTCTAGAAGCTTACCTGAGGTCGCCCAGTACTCGACGACCGCTGCATGCGTCGGTGAGAGCTCTCGGCTCGGTCCGAGCATGTTCGAGCTCCGGCCATTGCTTCCGGCGCGGTTTCGATGCAAAACAAAGGGTAAGTCGGGCTTAGAGTTGGTTTTAGAGAATGTTTAAGGCAAGATTTATACAAAATACGGTCCCAGGAGACCCAACCGAGAATCAAAAATTCGAAAGCTCACTTAGGCCTTTTGACGAACACGTAGTGTGCACAGAGAAAAATTGAAGTCGGGGAGATACCGACCTGTCCGAGGGCCGGCGGCGGCTGTGGAGGCTTCGAAAACAATCCTTGGATGTTGCTGAAGGTTCTAGCTTGCCGCCTCTGTCTCCTTCTCGCTCGAACCCCCCCTTTTTTCTCTCACCCGAGCCCCCTCTCACTCTCGGCCTCTCCCTCTTTTTCATGGCCGACCAACTCTTTTTCGGGTCCCTCCATTCGCAAAAACGATCATCGACCTTTGCATTTGTCCCCCACGATTTTCTGTTGCTTACTTTTCGAGAAAAGGCGCCGCCCACCATCCCATGTTTTCGTGCTCCTCAGCCGGCCATGGTGGGTCTGCAACTTAGTTGCAGACCCGGTCGGACCGGGTCGGTCGGGTCTGACCTGACCGGCCCGATTCGACCAATTCTCTCAAATTGGGCCCCAAATTGACCTATTTTCATGAAATTGATGGCAAAATCGGACTCCTTGACATGTTTTCTATCAAATATGGGTGTTTTCATGAATCAATTGAGTGAAATTTAATGAAAACCCCAAATTGTTCCTAAGATCCGAAAATTAATTTCGCCTAATCGAAGGTCCAAATGATCGAATTAGCCCAAAGTGAGGCCATCAATGGATTCATCATGATGAAAAATATAGGGTAGAGGTGTTTAATTTGAATGGGTATGCACGCATGAAATTAATTTCAAGATTTGTGAAATCGGGGACTAAATTGAAAGAAAATTATGCAATTATGTCCTTTTGGTTAAAATTGATCAAATTGGAGGGTAAATTGACCCAATTGCACTTCAAGACTTTATAATCCGATGTCATATCTTATCAAAAGTGAGAATTAAAAATTAAAAGACTCGAAAAGAATTTTTTAGGCTCGGTTCGGGTTTATGTTTGTGAAGGAACATAGTGACCCGAACCGAATTTTCAAGATTTAAAGTGACACACTTGAAGAGAAAATTAAAAAAAAAATATTGAATATTTTTGTGTATTTTTCTGACTACGAATGGTATTTTTATGATTTTTTGGGTATTTTTAATAATTAAAAAAAATTCAAAAAATTATTAAAAATTACGAAAAATATTTTTTGTTCAAAATTGACTCTTGAGGCTAGGCCAAGGCCTCCAAAGTTGATTTTGTAATTTTATAAGTTTTTGACTATTTTTAAATAATTTTGGAAATAAAAACTGAAATGAAAGATGACAAAAAATCAGGTGTCAACAACGGTCAAAGATGTTACCTTCAAATAATTCAAAACTGCTGAAATCTCCAACACTTTATGTTTTGTGCATTATGCTTAATCAATTCTAATTAAAATAAGGATGAAATCGAGTCAAGCTATATTAATTGGGATTGTAATTACTGGCTTGGTCTAATTAAGTTTAGATATAATGATTCTTAATGGGCCGAGTATGGGCCTGGTTAGTGTGGGCCGAGTTTCGCCTGGTCCGTGATGAGAGGGCCCGCTAGAAACCCTATAAATAAGAGCTAGGGCAACCCCCTCTAACCTCTTAAGCCATTTTCATCTCCTCATAAAGCTAGAGAGGAATCAAGTGAGGTAGTCTCATCGACGCCAGACATTCGGCGGGTCAGAGAGGGTTAGCGCCTAAGCTAGGATCGTCAGAATTCCACATGAAGACAGACGAATCCCAAATCAGGTGCACAACTTTCTTTAAACCATTACTGTGTTTCTAGATTCTAGCTATGTTGATCTTGAAATTGCTGTATTAGGGTTTATAGCGTCTTACAATTCCTGCTGTGCCCGAATGGCGAAGTGCATGCTAACCGGAAGGTATACTGGATCCTAGAGGATCACTGCGCATCTACTATCTCCATCGTTGGCGGGAAACTATCTTTCACATAGTACTTCCATGCCTCAGACGGTCTTCATTTCTATTTATCTATTGGTTTTTCTCAGAAGTTATTTACAACATATATCAACTTCATTCGCACACGATGAAGATAACCTTAGGTAGTTATTAATGCGACATAGGGAACTAAGAGGGGAAATACTGAGCAAACGAAGCTATCTCGAGCCATTCCTAACATAAATTGCTAAAATCTCCAGAAAACCACATAGTGCTGCAGCGTCTCGCTGACTCCATCAGATATTCAGCATATTCAGCAATTAGAACTCCTGGATTAATGGTGTATTCATTACGGCCACAGCAGCTGGTTGATGTAGTCGATCTCGTCAATGAAAGCGAATCACTCCCAAGACTCCCAATGGGATATGCTTGATTCAATCTTCCCATCGGCTGTCATGACCTTATAATGAAATACCCCCCACAGAGTGGTGAATGCAATTTTCAGATTGTCGTCTTCGTTCATAATGACCTAGTTATAACCCGAGAAACCGTCCATGAATGAAACTAGCTCAAACCCCATCATACTTTCCACAAGCACATTGATGTTTGGGAGTGAAAAGTCGTCCTTCGGGCTTGCTTTGTTCAGGTCACGATAGTCGACGCATACCCGAACTTGACCATCTTTCTTTGACACTAGAACTATGAATCCCACGTAAAGAAAATTCATAACCACTTCTTCAATCTTCTTCACCAGCTTCGGTTTAGTCTTGCGTTGATTTTGCTTCTTAGGCTTTACCGAAAGATCAGTCGGTAAATAATGTTCGACAGTCGATTGGCTTTATCGAAAGATCAGTCAGTAAATCGTGTTCGGCAATCAATTTTCGGTAAATCGTGTTCGACAATCAATCTTTCAATACCTGGCATATCTATATAGGACCATGCAAAGATATCATGGTAATCTCTCAATGACTTGGTCAGACATTTGGCTACATCCTTGAGAATATTTGCCCCAATCTTATCCTCTCTAGTATTATCTGCCTCACCAAGATTGATTGATATAATTTCTTTGATGGTAAGGAGCTTTGATTTCTCGTGCTGCTCAAGGTTCCGTCGAATTTCCTTAGCATCCGAATTAGAGTCGTCTGAATCATCGGACTAATTGGCATCGCATATACTGGGATCCACTAACTTTCCCCCCTGAAACATAAGGTAGCAAAATCAGAAAAACAAATACGGTTTAAAAATGCATGCAAATTTCGAAAATTATGTGCCTTTTTTGAAAAAATGGTTTAAATTTTTTCGAAGACCTCGGGAAGAGAATTCTTGAAGAAGCCCAATCCAGAGTGCTCACCATGGATGACGATGTCATTGGATTAGTTTGAGATACTTGGACAAGATTCAAAACATAATGAAAAACATCTGTAATTTTATTGAATCAATGAATTGCATTCTACTGGAAATGGATATCCCAAAGTGCAGCATTGAATTGAAATGAAAGTCTTAGGAAAGCAATAAATTTTTCCATGCAAAGGAATGCATAAGCATAAAAGATATTACTCTGAATCTAAACCGTCTAGTGGATCATCGAATATGGCATTGACGGACGGCCTTGGGGGTCGGGGCACCATATAGGGTTCCTCCTCAGGAGCTCCATCAACTTGCATAGGGTCTTTAAAGATAGCTGCAAAAGTCAGATCATTGAACCAACCAGCAAGATTAGTGATTTCATCATCTGCTTCATCCTCATCTAGCGCCATTGGCTGCTAAAAATTTCCTTTCCAATGGTGGAGTAATTTTGTTGGGTTTATTCCAATGTTGAGAAACAAGTTGAATAATATGTTCTATGTTATTTTAAACTTATTTGATAATGCCTCTGTATCCTATATCTGAAGCTTATGTTACTGCAATTTTGAAAGCAGATGGGTCAGCTAAACGAAGGGAAAGAATTTTTTGACATGATTTTTTATTTGTTTAATAATATTTGTGTGAACTGATGACTAAGATGGAGGGTTCTTCTGTAATCTTTGATATAAAGGCTTATAGAGTAAATTAACTTTTGGAAAAAAAAAAAAAATCTAGTGAAAGGTGCTATTTCCACCACCTATATGACTAAATCCACCCAATTGTCATCAAAAAAACAAAATCACCCTCAATCATTTAATTGTAATTTAAAGTGGTATTCCTAAATTTATTAACTTTCATTCTTTTTTACCTTTTTTAATTCTACATAGGATCTAGTTGCCATAAGTAAGAATTCCACATATTTTGGCTTTGTTTGTTGTGGGCGCCATGTTTTCTTTTTAATGTTAGAGTTTACTTTCGTAGATATTAGTTTTGTCGAAAAGAAGAATTTTAAAACATCTCATTTTGTCTATGTCATCGAGAAAATTAGTGGAACTGTCATGTGCTATTTAGAAAATTTTTGACAAAGCCTTTTTTCATAACACAATCACATGTTTATAAAATTTCGGTTTTGTTGTGCATGTCAGCGTCAAAACTTTTCTTATCGGTTGTCTGTTGTACACATACATCTAATTCAGAAAGGTTTTCCTTTTGTTCTGTTCTTCATGAACTCCAAGAGAATCAATATAGTTATGGACAAGAGCTTCTGCTCCATGCTTAATCTGTCTAAATATCATAGAGTCATAGAGTTTAAAATGACAAAACAGAGTGCCTACTTGGAGCTTGTCCAACTTCGGCAATTTATTTAGTGTAATTTTGCGAAATGAGATCGAGTTGGATCGGTTTACTAACCTTTCCGGTGCCAAGGATTAAGCGTTACAAATCCTTCCTCTTTCTGCAATGGAGCATGTCCCTGCTCTATGTCATGCCCCGGCAAGCAGTTCTTATTAGCCCACTGATTGCCCCAGCTAGTACTTTCTGCAAGTTGGCCATCCTGCAGCAAAAGTTTGCAAAAAGAACTGATAAATGCACATCCTGCTATGAGACTATCTATGGACTTCTTGAAGAATGCTCGAGTTCAAGAATCAAAACACACATACGACGAATACTCACCTGAATTGCACCTGTTTCTGCTTCAGGTTCACTGATCAGGCTATTAAGATAGAAACACTCCTCGTCAGTGAATGTATCACGACCACAAGGGGACATCGGGGGCTCGATACTGCTCCCTTCTTTAGTGACAGTAGTGCAAGTTCCGGATGGCATTTCCGTACTAGAGGAGCTCCCGTTCCTGATTAGCTCATTCCACTGGTTCTGCATTTCTTGGACCCGATGCTGTTATTCAAGGACACATGTCTATTCCAAATGTAACATCACATTTCTAGAGATTGAAAGAAATAAAGTTTTCGATTCTTGCAAGATCCTTTTATTTTCCTCACCTCTACAAAAGAAGGTTGTACTGGGTTCTCCCAAGCCAAACTAACACAGTTCTCATCTGCTTGTTCACCAATAGAATTTGAAGTTCCTGACATCTCGGCTTTCGGCTGTGGAGAAAACAAGGCATGCCAACTCGATAACAAAAGCCACTTTGTGACCAGCAGTACCAGGGACTTTGACTAAAAAGAAAGATTCATGCATAGCTTTTTCTGAAATATGGGAACAGTGTGATTTCTTCTCTTCAAAACAAACGATGCATCTGAAATCGCTATCAAGCTTCCTACAGGAATATTTGACAAACTTTGGATGTCTTGCCATAAAAAGACGTGCTCGAGTTCATGACCAATTATGTGCTCCGATAAACTCGTTGACAATAATGTAAAGTGTTACTGGCAAAAATATTTACCTGATTTGTATGTTCTTCTTCAGCTTGAATTGCCCTGCAGACATCAACATTAAGAAAATGATGTGGGAAATTTAAGTTGTGACTAGTAGGTTCAGATACAGCAAGGAAACTTTCTGAGGAATTTGCTGTTCTCAAGGAATTTTTAGTCCACATGAAACGCTCCTGATTAGATGAGAAGTGGTGATTGTTGTCGTGTATCAGGGCTATGGATTTTGTTCCGTTCTGATATGATCCGTCGCCCTTGCTGTGAACTTTTTTAGATGGCTCGGTAATAACAACTTCAGGAGACTGAAATTGTGGAATTGATGGAATGTCTTCATTCTCATATTGCTTCCACTTTAGGCAACAAAGAACGAAACCCGTCTGCGGAGAATACAAGTCATCCCAACTCAATCACAACAACCAACACATAACAAGCAGCAAAGGGGTCTTGCAGTGCCAGGATACCACACTTGACAAATTGGTGAAAAATAGATTGAGATTGGTAGCTTACTCTGATTTGGGGAAGAAAGTATGATTTCCCCAAACAGATGACGTTTTAGAAATTAAGTGCAAATGCCAGCAGATCCAAAAGATTCCTAATTGCCTAATCCATAGCTTCTGCAAATGTTGTAAATTGATAGGAAGTACATAGAAAAAGAAACGGTTCAAATACGCACATCGTCTGGATATGGATGTAACTCATGTATGACCCACTTGGATTTAGGGCCCTTGGAATTCCGGCCATCAAGGAAGACTAATGTTTTCTTGTAACCGATCTTTTTGCCATCATTCCGAGCCTTAATATCTTTAGGTTTACCGGTGATATTCCAGGAAAAACCACAAGGTGTTTTCCTGCTAATCCGTTTGTTCTGCGTCTGTGGACATATGAACCACCATTTTTGATCTGTGGATGGAATGTTTGATTTCTCTGCATGCACGTTAAAAACATTCTTTGGTTCATAAGGGGGGCTACAGCTCTGTTCCGGCTGCACTCCTTTTGAAGTTGCGAAAAACTTACCATTGAACTTGGCTGGTAAATCCCATGGATTAGTCTTATAGATGTCATCCAGTGTCGGAATAATGCAGGAACTTCCTCTCCATCCGGGTACTTCCGACTTCAAGTAATTGATTAGTATCTCCTCGGTTGGACGGAATCCGTAGCCGGGTATAGCCTGCTCAAGGGTTTGTGCCATGTCCGTGACTTCATCTTCGGTGGGTGGTAAATTCATCGGATAGATCCTAGTTTCCATATCTTGTTTTCTTCAACATACTTCGATTAACAATTGAAAGAGGAGTAAAGTGGAATAATTAAAGGACTGCGCCAAGAGCTGAAAATCCCAGGAAGAAGGTCGTAGACAATAACAAGGACACCAAACAAAGAGAGAAAGAGAAAGAGAGTGACTTTGGTCAGGGATGTCTGTTAAACCTGAGCGTAGAAATGCTTAAGTTTACAGTATACACTTGACTCATGCCGAGCGACTTCGACTGGTGAAGTCTCCCCCTTGCCTGAGAAGTTGATCCGTAGTGCTTGATGGATCCCCACATCTGTCCTTGTTGATTCCTTCACTTTTGTCCTCTTTGCAGACTTCTTCAAGACTATTTTCACCTTCTTGAGGAAGTTTTCTGGCCTAGCTACATCTTTTCTCTTTCTACCCCATCTTTTACACCCATTTATTCCCAAAACCCTAATTAGGGGTGAGCATGATTCCAGGGTAGAACCGAGAACCTGGAACCGGAACCTATAGGAACCAATCTGGTTCCAGGTTCCAAGGTATATAGGGTAAGTTCCAGGTTCCAAAAATCAAAGAACCTGTTCTAACAGGTAGGTTCCAGGTTCCACTACCTAGGACCTGGAACCTGAACCCTGGATCTTGATTGTATTTTTTTTAGTATATATTTTCGTACGATCCTACAATATTCTATAGCGTTCGATGATGAGTATATAAACTAGAGCCAAATAAATTTTTATGTTTCAAGTTCTAAAAAATGAAGAACCTATTCCAACGAGTTAGTTTCAAGTTCTAAATGTGGAACCTAAAACCGTTCACCTCTACTTCTTCTTAACTGTTGTAATATTTACTCTCATTTTGCTTAACTAAAAATGAAAAGAAAATAAAAAAAATTGATAGGTTCTCGGGTACCCTAGAACCTGTGATAGGGTATGTTCTAGGTTTCAGGATATGACGGGTAGGTTCTAGGTTCCAAAAAATGAAGAACCTATTCTGACGGGTAGATTCCAGGTTCCAGGTGAAACCTGTAAGGAACTTGGAACCGCTCACCCCCCTAATCTTAACTCCACTTTAATTGGAGGGGTCGCAAGGCCACCCTCTTGGAAGTCGAACAAACATCGACAACCAACTAGCAGATCGACATCAGCTACCTTTCAATTGGATCGACAACTTGGCCATTGAGATCGACAACGTTTATGAATTTAGTTTCCTTGGTAATACCAAATTCACGAGTGTCATATATGAGCCCATTACATAAACCCAAGCGCAGACCCATGTTTTCCTATAAGCCGAAATCAGCCCATCTTCATTTTTTCCCTTCTCTAGAAGATTCACTGATATCTCCAGCGGACAAAACAAGAAAAATTAAAGGAGTTTGTTCAGTGAACAGGAAGCAGCAGAGAAGAGAAAGGAAAGAGAAAAGGAGAAATTTTGCACGTACACGATCCGGACTTGTCACGCCCTAACTCTCGGGCCCGTGACGTCCCTACCAAATCGCCTCAGGTCACGAAGGATAGAGTCTCATGCACACTATCGACCTATAACTTACTGCACATGCGGAATATGCATAACTCCCAAACAATAAGATCAACATGGGATAGAAAAGCAGGAAAACATAACAGTCAATCCACAAAAGGCAATTTCATTTCCTTCCTCAAAGCGGAGAAGTTTTAATCATACAGAGCTACATCAGAAACATACAACCCACTCTTCGGGGCGCTCTTTAAGACCACAAAAAGAAGTGGTCAGGTAAGGTTAAAGGCGCATACACTCCAAAAATCTCACAACTCCCTCATCTATATCCACGAGGTTCCAAATGAAACATCAGCAAGTCTACGCCCTCGAACCCAGTTGAGCAAAGGTCTCCATCACTTGAGACTTGAAAATGGTAACCCACGACGGGGTGAGAAATAAATCTCAGTGAGAACGCCTAAGCTCGGTGAGGACGTTGATTCACTCAAATATCCTAACAGACAATCCAAACAAACATGGCATAACAACACGTAATCTCAACTACATGCAAGCTTACCACCACGGCCATATATAATGCGATGCAGACACGACATGACAGTCAAACAACTCAATCAAGACAAAGCATCACATCAGCTTGCATACACGAGACACCACATGCGGTCCAATCTTTAACAACTCGATCGTTAGGTCTAACACTCTATTCAGTGGGTGCTCTCCTAGTAGGACCAGGTATCGTCCCATGGTACCCCGGACCGACGATGATAATTGTGACATTCTGATTCCCAGTCATCTCGAGACTTTTCAATGAGAATATATCTAGTGATGTATTTCAGTCATATTTCGCTCGGATCTGATCAATCTCGAGTTAACTGACCAAAAGGGAAAGGCTAACGCAAGATAAGTACGTGGACCTAGGAACTCGAATAGGGAATGGCGCTTTGACCATAAGAATTGTCGAGGGAATGTTTAGAACCATAAAAGGCCGATCTAAGAACGATTTAAGGAATCCATTGTTAGCGTTATGCGATTGGAGCGCGGGTGATACCGCTTAACCAATTCATAATTTGCAAAAATTTTCCTAAATCGATCGATGACGATCGAGACCGTCGGAACTAGTGATAGACCCTCGCAATTAAATGACAACCAAAGTCGCCACAAACTGACGAGCCTGAGTGTGATTTAAGTCACATAGTCGATACGCGTAATATCTACAAAAGCCGCTCGTCGGTCCGAAATAGGCTGAAATCACATTCAATAGAAAATTGAATAGGAGACGAGTCTTGAAATTGAAAGTGGAGAATTGAGAATTCCAACATTTTCTTTGGAATGGGTGTCGCCTCGTCGAAGAGAATTGGAATTAGAAAAATTGACGTTTTGGACGGCGGAGGCGACACGACCATTTTGCCCTTAAGCATTAGTATTTTTCTACTTTTGGACAAGGGCATTTTGGTCCTTTAATTGTTTCCCTTGCTGTTTAAAAAAAGAAGCAATTGTAGCCATTGGATTGGGTTGGTGGACATAAGGGACACTTGTCAAAGGATCCAACCCTTAGCTTTAATTATTTACTTTTCCCCACCTACCAATCAACCTTTGACCAAGTAAAGGAAGCTCTTTCTTTCTTTTGCTTCAGCAGACTCCCTCTCCCTCTCTCGTGCGACGCCATTCCCTCCCCCTTCCTCTTCGTTTTGTTTTCTGCCAACCGGGGAACACTCAGCCCATCAGGTTCTGTCCGCCTGCTTCGCCGACCACCAGCGCCGCTTCAGTCGACTTCCAGCCGCCGCGCCTGCCTCTACGACCCAGCCCTACGCCTTGCCGAACTCCTCGAGGTGGAAGCACGGCATTTGGACCCCTGAGCAGCCCCGTCCAAGCTTTGGCGCGCCGGTCGACGGAATCTGCTTCAGCCTGAGGTAGGTTCGGTTTTGCCTCCTTAGGATCGCCGATTGTTGGAGTTTTTCACCCAAAATTTGCATATTGTTAGTAGACATGTAGATGAACGTGTGGTAAAAAGTTGGACTGAATTTGATGAGGAATCGTTGCCTTTTGGTTGTTGTGTTTATGAGGCAGAATCTGTCGATTTTGGGACTGATGGAGTAATGCGCCTAACGAGGAGTTCGTGGCGTCATCTTGGCTCAAAATCTTCGGTGAGGCTTCCCTACTCGTGTGCTGACCTGCTAGTGATGAGTTTGTGGTTTAATTGGTGGCCTTTGGGTGACTTGTGGGCTGTTTTGGTGAGGATGAAGCAGAACCGGTCCCTGCCCTGTGTAACTCTACTCTGGTCATGTACTTTGGGGGCTGTTGTCGTGACCCGTCCGAAATCGGACGCGGCTAATGGATTACCGATCGCGGCCCCCCGCTCTGAAATGTGGATCGCGGGACTTAGATCGGCGCGGGCCCTCCCAGGTCCATACCAAATCGCGGCGGGAGTGTCTTTCGAGGGATTCGACGATAAGAGTCGATCGCTTTCGACCTTAGTGTGGTCGTGGTGGCATGTGCAACTTGTGCATGCATTTGGAGTCGCCACCGGTCTTTCTTGGAGGGTAGACCGGAAACCTTACTGACCGATTGGGAGAGATCGATCAGTTCTGCGGAACCAGAGATTTTGGGTTCGGGGACTTGGTTACGTCGGTGTCATTACCAACGCCCTTTCGGTACCTAACGCGAGTGATTTTCCTGACTAAGAGTTCATGCAGGCGCAATTTTGGGTGATATAGGTATGGGTCAGGGTTTCATGCAGATTGGAAGACTGGTCCTACCACATCACAGTCAATATAATGAAAGCGCAAGTCAAGTGCATAAATAAATCATGTCAATGCACATCAATTTCAATCATTGGCCTCCTAGTATAGCCATAAGGGTTTAGGGAAGATGTGATTTAGGGCTAGGGGTAAAATGGGAAGATTCTGGGACAATTAGCCCGAAGGGCAAAATTGTCATTTTTTGGAAGGTTTGGATACCGAATTACCCAAAATATTCCATGGCCAGTTGATTGTGGCCATTTCCCATTTTTGAGAATTTTTTGGAATTTCTTGATTTTTCTTCAATTTTTGAAAGACGACTCGCCCAAAGGACGAAATCGTCATTTTCAAGAAGGTTCGGGGTTCAAAACACCCGGGATGAGCCTTGGCCAGTTGTTTGTGGCCATTTCCTATTTTTTGGGATTTTCCTGGATTTTTTAGAATTTTTTTGGAAGATGGTTTGCCGGAAGGGCAAAACCGTCATTTCTGGAAAGATCGGGGGTTAAATGACCCGGAATAGGTCGTGGCCAGTTGAATGTGGCCATTTCCTATTTTCTGGAATTTTTTTAGAGTTTTTCTCAATTTTTCGAATTTTCTGAATTTTTCATGATTTTTCATTTTTTATTGATTTTTTGATTATTTTATTATTTTGTATTATTTTTGAATTTTTTAATATTTAAAAATATTTTCCGGGCCGGGTCAAACCCGGCCCGCGCCTCTCGGGCACCCGGCCCGACCCTAGGGGTCAGAACCGGCCTAAAACGACACCGTGGCCATTTCCTATTTTTTAACAATTTTTTTGATTTTTTATCTATTTTATTTAATTATCCGAAAATTCCCCTGATCGAACGGTCCACATCGTGCCACGTGGCTCCGTCTCGTGCGCCCGATCTTCCACTAGATCGGGCGACTCACAGAGAGCCACGTGGCTCGATCACGACCGTCGGATCAAAAATCAATTTCTTTTCCTTTTTTAGAAAAACCCACAAATCGGACGCTCTAGAACGTGCCACGTGGCCTCCTCTGATGCGTCCGATCTTGTACAAGATCGGACGTCCCTCAGTAACCCACGTGGCACATCCTCGTCCGCCGGATCGATTATTCGAAAATCATTTATTTAATTTTCCAAAAATTCCAGGATCGCGACACGTGTCGCGATCGTGACCGTCCGTTTGTTTTATTTGAAAATAAGCGGACCGGACCCCACCCGGCTGACGTGGCTGCCTACGTGGCACGCCACGTCGGCCGTTGACCGTTGACCGGCCGGAGGGTCGCCGGAGAAGATGATGAACAGTGAAAAATCCGGCGGGAATAGTAAAAATTCCGGCGAGGTCGCCGGAAAATTGCGAAACGGGCCCGAAACTTGGTATTTTTCGCCCGTTCTTGTGGCATTCGATTCCTTAGACACTCAGCATCAACATGTAATCAAAACATGGCAATAAAACACGTCGGAAAACACCTAAACGACCGACGACCGAACCGGCTCCGGCGAACCGATTTGCAGAAATTTTTTGTCGCTCAAACTCGTTTTCTTTCATTCACATAGCATCCAAGGGAGGTTTGAGGACTTACCTGGGGTCCCTTGATGGTCGGCGGCCGCCGGAAATCCCTCGTCAAGCTCCCGTCCGAACCATGGTCGGCGAAGCTCCGGCCCTCGTTTTTTTTGCGGTTCAAATGCAAAACAAAGGCATAAATGAGCTTAGAAGCAATGCTAGTACATATTCAGAGCTAGATATGCGCAAAAGGGGGGTCGGGAAAGGCACGGCCGAGACAAAACCAAGTCGAGACATCCGTCGGCATTTTATCGAACACATGGCGTGCGTATGAGAAACGGTGATCGGAGGAGAATACCGACCTGTTCGAGGGTCACCGGCGACGGGGGCTGCTTCGACAACGATCCCACAATGTCCTTGGAGCTCCCTCAAGGTCTCTCTCTCTCCCGGTTTCGCTCGCCAACCCCTTTCTCTCGGCTCCCCCTGTTTTTTTAAAAACCCGAGCACCTCTCTCCTTCCCGGTGGCCGACCGGCGCGTTCTTCGTGCCCACGCCTCTGCCAAAGGCGAATACCGAGTCTGGTCGTGTCCCCCACGTTCGTTTGTCTCATTTTCTTTAGAAAAATCGCGCCCCCCCACGCTGCCCTTTCTTCCCCTGCTCTGCCCACGGTCTGCTGCACATTCTGTGCATTTGCAGACCCGGGTCGGACCGGGTCGGGTCGGGCTGGACCCGACCAACCCGGTTCGGCCAAATCGCCAAATTGACCCCCCAAATGACCTCTTTTCATGAAATTGATGGCAAAATCGGATTCCTTGACATGTTTTCCATCAAATATGGGTATTTTCGTGAATCAATTTATTGAAATTCTGTGAAAACCCCAAATTGTCCCTAGGATCCGAAATTTAATTTTGCCAAATCGAAGGCCTAAACGATCGAATTAGACAAAATTGAGCCCACCAATGGATTCAGCATGATGAAAACTGTTGGGTAGAGGTGTTTAATTTTAATGGGTGTGCCCGTGTGAAATTTAATTTCAACAATTGTGAAACCGGGGACTAAATTGAAAGATTTTTATGCAATTAAGCCCTTTTGGTTAAAATTGATCAAATTGGAGGGCAAATTGACCCAATTGCATTTCAAAACTTTATAATTCAATGTCATAGCTCATGAAAAGTGAGAATTGAAAATTAAAAGACTCGAAAAGGATTTTTTAGGCTCGGTACGGGTTTATGTTTGTGAAGGAACACCATTACTCAAGCCTGATTTCCCTGATAAGAAGTTAGAATATTAAATAGTAAATTAAAATAAAATTTATGAATATTTTTTTGTAATTTTCTGACCACGGATGGTATTTTTATGATTTTTTTTGGTTATTTTAATAATTAAATAAATAACAAAAAATATTAAAAAATACAAAAAAATATTTTTTGTTCGAAATTGGTTCCCAAGGCTAGGCTAAGGCTTCCAAAGTTGATTTTGCAATTTTTTGACCTTTTTTGCTATTTTTAATTAATTTTAGAAATAAAAACTAAAATAAAAGATAGTCAAAAATCAGGTGTCAACAGCTGCCCCTCTTTGAGAGTGAGCTCGTCAGAGGTTGCTTTCAAAGAAAAAATGACACCTGAGTCTTAACCGACTCGACTGGGAAAAAAGAAATGCTATGACATCGAACCCTTAAGTCTTTTGATGAATGCTCAAATTAATCACCGGTTTACTCTTGCAATTCGAACGTGGGCCTGAGGGAGAGCGGCTTACCTGAAGTCTGCCCATTGGGTCCTACGCATGCGGAGTCTGAGGTTTTATCACTGCGCTCTCAGGATGCCGGAAAAAGGAGGGGCTTGTTCCCTTTTTTTTTTCTTTTTTTTCTTCTTCTTTTTTTGTTTGTTTTTTGTTTTTTTTGTTGTTGTTTTTTTTGTTGTTTTTTTGTTGTTTTTTTTTTAATATAGGCCCTCGTAGCTTCTGACACACTATCCCAAGCTTTATTCCTCGAAAACCTTTCCCGGCTACTGACAGGAAACACTCACAGAAAGATTTATCGAGCACCCCGAGCTTTGGGGATCCCATGACGCTGACTAGCGGTGACAGATGGGATATTTTTGGCTTGAAGGGGGATCCCATGGCGCTGACTAGTGGGGCCAGAGGGGATTTCTCAGTCGGAGGTTTGCTACGTCCGGCGAGACAGTTTGATCTTTTGAAAAGGTTCCCAGGACAGGGGTTCTCCAAGTCCAATGGGATTTCCTGATTTTTTGAAAGGGTTCCCAAAACGGAGGTTTTCCACGTCCGATGGGATTACCTGTTTTTCTGAGAAGGAGTCCCGAGTCGGAGGTTTTCCACGTCCGCTGGGATGGTTTGATCTTTTGAAAAGGTTCCCGGGACAAGGGTTCTCCAAGTCCAAGGGGATTTTCTGATTTTTGAAAAGGGGTCTCATGACGAGGGTTCTCCACGTCCGATGAGATTACCTGTTTTTCTGAGAATGGGTCTCATGACGAGGTTTCTCCACGCCTGATGAGATTACCCGTTTTTCTGGTAGGGGTCTCATGACGAGGTTTCTCCACGCCTGATGAGATTACCTGAATTTTGAAAAGGGGTCCCATGACGAGGTTTCTCCACGCCTGATGAGATTACCTGTTTTTCTGAGAAGGGATCTCATGACGAGGTTTCTCCACGCCTGATGAGATTACCTGAATTTTGAAAAGGGGTCCCATGACGAGGTTTCTCCACGCCTGATGAGATTACCTGTTTTTCTGAGAAGGGATCTCATGACGAGGTTTCTCCACGCCTGATGAGATTACCTATTTTTCTGGTAGGGGTCTCATGACGAGGTTCCCCCACGCCTGATGAGATTACCTGAATTTTGAAAAGGGGTCCCATGACGAGGTTTCTCTATGCTTGATGAGATTACCTGTTTTTCTGGGAAGGGGTCTCATGACGAGGTTTCTCCACGCCTGATGAGATTACCTGAATTTTGAAAAGGGGTCCCATGACGAGGTTTATCCACGCCTGATGAGATTACCTGTTTTTCTGGGAAGGGGTCTCATGACGAGGTTTCTCCACGCCTGATGAGATTACCTGTTTTTTCTTTTTTTTTCTTTTTTTTTAAAGGGGTCCCATGACGAGGTTTCTCCACGTCCGCTGGGATGGTTTGGGGTCCCAAGTCGGAGGTTTTCCACGTCCGCTGGGATGGTTTGTTTCTCAAAAGGAGTTCCCAACACGGAGGTTTTCTAAGTCCGATGGGATGGTTAGTTTCTCAAAAGGAGTTCCCAACACGGAGGTTTTCTACGTCCGATGGGATTGCTCGGTTCTTCAAATGGTTCCCAAGTCGGAGGTTTTCTACGTCCGGTGGGATTTCCTGATTTTTGAAATGGGTTCCCGAATTGGAGGTTTTCCACGTCCAATGGGATTGCCTATTTTTGAAAAGAACTCCCAAGGCGGAGGTTTTCCACGTCCAACGGGATTGTTTGGTTCTCTTGAAATGGGGTCCCAAGTCGGAGGTTTTCCGCGTCCGCTGGGATGGTTTGTTTCTCAAAATGAGTTCCCAACACGGAGGTTTTCTACGTCCGATGGGATTGTTTGGTTCTCTAGAAAGGAGTCCCCAACACGGAGGTTTTCTACGTCCGATGGGGTTGCTCGGTTCTTCAAATGGCTCCCAAGTCGGAGGTTTCCTACGTCCGGTGGGATTTCCTGATTTTTGAAATGGGTTCCCGAATTGGAGGTTTTCCACGTCCAATGGGATTGCCTATTTTTGAAAAAGATTCCCAAGACGGAGGTTTTCCACGCCCGCTGGGATTGTTTGGTTTTCTTGAAAAGGGGTCCCAAGTCGGAGGTTTTCCACGTCCGCTGGGATGGTTTGGTTCTCAAATTGTTCCCAAGTCGGAGGTTTTCTACGTCCGGTGGGATTTCCTGATTTTTGAAATGGGTTCCCGAATTGGAGGTTTTCCACGTTCAATGGGATTGCCTATTTTTGAAAAAGATTCCCAAGACGGAGGTTTTCCACGTCCGTTGGGATTGTTTGGTTTTCTTGAAAAGGGGTCCCAAGTCGAAGGTTTTCCACGTCCGCTGGGATGGTTTGGTTCTCAAATTGTTCCCAAGTCGGAGGTTTTCTACGTCCGGTGGGATTTCCTGATTTTTGAAATGGGTTCCCGAATTGGAGGTTTTCCACGTTCAATGGGATTGCCTATTTTTGAAAAAGATTCCCAAGACGGAGGTTTTCCACGTCCGTTGGGATTGTTTGGTTTTCTTGAAAAGGGGTCCCAAGTCGGAGGTTTTCCACGTCCAGTGGGAATGTTTGATCTTTTGAAAGGGGTCCCGAGTCGGAGGTTTTCCACGTCCGGTGGGATTGCTTGATTTTTTTGAAAAGAGGTCCCGAGTCGGAGGTTTTCCACGTCCGACGGGACTGTTTGATTTCCTAAAAGGGGGTCCCAAGCCGGAGGTTTTCCACGTCCGCTGGGATTGTTTGATTCTCTTGAAATGGTTCCCAAATTGGAGGTTTTCCACGTCCGATGGGAATGTTTAATTTTTAAAAAGGGGTCCTAGGACGAGGGTTCTCCACGTCATGCTAAGACTGCCTGATTTTTTGAAAAGGCTCCCCAAAACGAAGGTTTTCCACGTCCGATGGGATTACTTGGTTTCTACCATGAAGTTGACCCTTATGACGGTTTCTACCATTGGTTTGACCCTTCAGGCAGTTTCTACCTTCAGTTGACCCTTCAGGCGGTTTCTACCTTTGGTTGACCCTTCAGGCGGTATCTACCATCATTTGACCCTTCAGGCGGTTTCTACCTTTGCTGACCCTTCAGGCGGTTTCTACCATGATTTGGCCCTTTAGGCGGTATCTACCTTTGGTTGACCCTTCAGGCGGTTTCTACCTTTGGTTGACCCTTCAGGCGGTTTCTACCATTGGTTTGACCCTTCAGGCGGTTTCTACCTTTGAGTTGACCCTTTAGGCGGTTTCTACCTTGATTTTGACCCTTCAGGCGGTATCTACCATGAATTGACCCTTTAGGCGGTATCTACCTTTGGTTGACCCTTCAGGCGGTTTCTACCTTGGGTTGATCCTTCAGGCGGTATCTACCTTTGATTTTGTTGAGACGACATTCTGGGAGCTGAGTTCTCCAGGTATCCTGCAGAAGTTTGATCCTGAAATATTTTTCTTCGCCAAGAAAATGTTAGTAATCTCTGGGAAGACGATGGCTGGCCACTTGCCGAAGCCGCATGACTTTAGTTTAATCATGAAATGTGCATTTTGATGCTGGAGGTCTTCCGAAGCATTCTTGCAACATGCAAATGTGATCACAAATCCCTTGCACGGAAAATCTGGATCCAACAATTTGAAGATTCCAAAAAGAGTTTGCTCAAAACATCAATTGGAATATTTCTCGACAAGGAGGTCATCTCACCTGTTTTGAGGTAATGATTTTTATAGGGGATGCACTCAATTCCCTACTGACCTGTGCCTAGGTTTTAGGCTCATTCGCAGCGCATACATTTTGATCGGTCGGGAGGTCTTCCACGGGACCTTAATGTTGGGCTTGGATATTGGTTTTCAAGGGGGACCCGCTTTGGAGTCGAAGCCATTGAATGAAAGTCTTCACCATCTGCTCCGGGCTTACAAGTCAAGGACCCTGCAAAATGAGAAAGAAATAGTCTTGCTCGTACCTCTTCGAGCTAAGCTATATGTTAACCCAAGTGTCTTAGTCAGATAAGACTGTTTCGGGGTTGTAACATTGGTAGGATCGGGGACCGAAAAAGGCTTGTTTTTGGCCCAGAATTTATGAGGGGATTGACATTGGTGATCATTGCAAATTTGTCACCTGTCTTTTCCATTCTGCATCTTCAATTTTTGAGGTACACGACCGCTTTTGAGGTGTGCACGAGTCCTTTAGAGAGTGTCTCTTGTGGTATTAAGAGATGGACAACTCTACATGTGTCTTTGCTCCGTGTCTGACACCATTTGGTGGAGCGGCCTCTTTGATCTGCGCTTGATACCGTTTGAGGAGTAGTTTTTGGAATCTGACTCCTTCTAAATTTTTCTTCTCCCCTTTTCAGACATGTTTCATTGGGGGTCAATGCGGATTGTTCATTCAAGCATCGGCCTTGCTTTTACTAGGCACTTTGCTTTTTCTTGATGCTGGAGGCTTTTCTCATCATTTTTTTTTCATTTTTCTTTTGAAATCCCGCTTTTTCTCATCTTCGGGAGATCGTGTTAGACATGTGACCAAAGGTCTAACAACTTTAAGCATTAACTTAGGAATTTCTTCGCAAACCCTAAGTCTTGAACTCTTCCGTTTCTGAAGTGATGATGCATCCGTCTTGGAATGTGCAATGATCACCAACGGGTCTAAGAAATGAATTTGCAGGCTCAACTTGGCTATGCAAAGGATATGGTGTGTGGGATAGAGAAATGAATGCTTCTCGTCATCCTATGGCACTTGGATTACCATACAAACAACACACGAAGATTAATGTTAGTCCGAGCAAGAAAATTTCTAACCATTTTCTCCTGATGCTGCTGGACTGACCTCCAGTTTGCCCCGATGTGGGGTGGTTCTTGACAGGGTTAAGAATGAAAACCACCGTTCAAAGGGGTTATCGACGGTCACCTGTAGTGTTTGGGGGATATGAAACGAATGCCTCCGTCGTCCCAATCCATGTAATTGCTGCGAATAGTCCCTACTTCCGTAGGTCCAGATTTTGCTGTCTGATTCGCTCCACTCTTCTCTCAAGTGTGTATAGGACGTGTTTGGATTTAGGCTTTGCCTCTCGTCTTTCGAGGAAACGTCCTTTTGAAAGTTTTGAACAATGTTTGATTGGAAAAATCTCCTTCTTTTTCTCCAACAATTTTACCCGCCAAGGGGATTTTATGATGCACCATGCATGTTCTAATCATGTTTAGACAACCTCCTGTTTTCAAAACATGATTGTTAAGGGAGTTAGAATTCTATGTCTTTTCTAGACATTAGATTCTGAAAGCTTTTCTTTTTCTCTCTTTTTTCTTTTTTTTTTGTTTTGGGTTGAGGAAAGGGGTACTTACCTGTCCACCGTGGCTGGGGGTCCCTGAAAATGTAGAGGAAACATGTCATTGTGTGTTCACGAATTTTTCAAAAATCGGAACGATACATCTTACCCTTGGTCATGTGCTCCGACAAGTATGCAAGGGTTGTAAAAATCCTGCTTCGCCTTGTTGGCGAGCCCCTGTCAAAGACGGGAATTTTGTGTCAGTTTGCGTTCCAAAATTCAGGACAAATTGGAACGATACCGTCTTGTTCTTGCTTTGTGTTTCCATTTGAACACAAACGCGCAGCTTGCAGAATTTGGCCCTCTATTTTGTGGCCATGATCTCTCCATCTGGTTGGAAATGGGACCTTCTCTAGGATTTGCACTAGAGGAGATCCTTTCATGCTTTTGTACGCATTCCAACGTTGTTCTTCGGAGTTCCTTTTATTCAAGGAACAAGGAAATTTTTATCAGAATGCATGTCAAAGCATGTAATGTGGGAGCGATACTTTTTACCCTCCACTCAGTCTTATAATCAAAGACCATTTCTTGGAGTCCTAACTTCTAAGGTCGATAATTCTATTTGCCTCATTGTCGGTGAGTTCTTTTATTTTGCGGCTTTCTGGTGCCAACAATTTTCTGTCCATCTTGACGGTGAATCCCTGTCAACAATAAACATCAAGTGTCAGTTCGTGTTTAGAAATTCGAGACAAATCGAAACGATACTACTTTACTCTCGCTTCGCGCCTCCATTTGAACGCAAATGTAAGGCTTGTTGAAGTCGGCCATCTAGCTCGTGGCCATGATCTACCTGTCTGGTTGGCAACGAATCCTTCTCTAGGATTTGAACCGGATGAGATCAATTTGTGCTTTTGGACGTATTCTAACGCCATTTTGCGGGGTTCCATTTCCTGGCAGCTTGCCTCCTACAACGGATATTTCTTTTCGCTTCCACGTTGGGCGAGATCCTTTCTTTCGTGGCTTTTTGGTGCCACCAATTTTCTGCCAAATGAGAACAAACTCATGTTAAGCATAGGATCTTTGGGAGATCAATTTGGAACGATACAAAGTTACCGTTCACCCAGGTTTGTATCCTGGGGTTTACTTCCGATGAGGACGACTTTGTCATTGCGTCCATGGATTTTGCCAGAGAAGAAATGTCCTTCCTTTGTCCGGCGCACAAATGATTCACTTGCCCCGGTTAGACGTGGTTCATCATGGCTAGGTGATGCCTGCCCCAGCTAAATTCATTCCTGCGTTTTGCTATAATCTCCATCCTCTTTGGGGATGTCTTCCCTCTTGGGACTCCTAATGACGCCTTACTGACGTATTCCTTTCCTTCGTCGATTATTGACGCTTCTCATTTGATGTGGATGATGGATGCTGCTTCATCTCGTCTGTATTTGTGGGGGTTGTTCGTGAGACGATCCTCAATCACGTCGACAACTGCTTTGCCCCAGTTGGGCGGTGTTCATCTTGGCAGCGTGCCTTGGCATTCCCATGCTCCTGGACGATTTTCAATCTGATTTGAAGACATTCATGCACCTGCATATGAAGAGACAGGTGTGGGGATTTATCTGGCTTCATTTGAAATTTCAGGAAGGAGGTACTCCCTTCGAGACTTCGTCCTTCCAACATTTGAAGGAGCGGTGTTCTTCGAGTATTTTGCCCCAGTGAGGCTTGTCTTGACGTTTTTCATCTCTGGGTTTGCTAACCCTGGTCCGATGCACTTTCATGGGGGATCGTGAAAGTTTGCCCCCGGCTTGGCTCCTCGAAGCAAATGGGGGAGCCCGCTCCCATGAATTCTGTCGATTCTGGTCGTCTATCTCGATTGCCAGATTCTTCGATTATTTTTTCTCTGTCCCTAGACAGCCTGACAATCTGGGGACTTGTCATGTGGCGGTTTGGTGATTCTCTCGATCACAGTCGCCATTTGAGATGTTCGATGTTCCCCTATTGGAAAGAGGAAATCTCATGAATAAAGGGCATGTATAATTGACTATTGTAATCGATACAATTTACCCTTGAAATTTATCCTGCGGGAACCGGCATTTCTCCCTTTGGGTTCTCTGTATGCAGGATATGTGCATGATATGCATGATGCATGTTATGTGTGCCAGCAACGAAACATGAGTTCGTGCTTTTCACTCTATTCAGAGAAAGCATTTTTATCAGATATGTCAATCTGGAAAACTTGAAATTTTCTTTTCAAGCGCTCTTTTCACAGAGATTTCTAAATGATGATAAACTTCTTCAAGTTTTCATCAAAGGTTTTGTTCACAAATTGAGCTATTAGAATGCTCTTAAAAATATTTAGCCAAAGTGCATGTCTGAGATGCCATGAAAAGGGGTACTCCCTGTTTGTCATTTGAAGGCATTGCTTCTTGGGCCCTTTGCTTCTATTCCCAACCTGAAAGGAAAAAGAAATGAAACATTATTCTCATATCAAGAAAACAATCATTTTGGAACGATACGTCCTTTTACCCGAATCGATGGCTCCGTATCGTTCTCCTTCTCATTTAGAAGGGTTTGATGTGTTTTGTCTTTGATGGATCACTCCACTTCATCATGATTCATGGGTGGCAACTGCTTCAGGGACTTCCCCTACGTATCCCCATGGTGAATTCGGCACATCCTACATTTGGTACCCTTTCCGAGTAGAGAGTGATTTGCCCCCAGCCACTGGACGCTTTGTCTGGGGCTGGCCGATTTAGTTGTAGGCGATCTGATCATGCCGTATTGGTGCATTCCTACTTAGTTGAAGTCGATCCACTCCGTGTCAGGTGATTTTGGCACTTCGCACCTTTCAAAGATCTCAGTAGATGATATGCTGCCAGATGATATGATCCTACGATCTTTCGAAGATCTCAGCGTTTGATATGCAGCCATGTTTGACACTTTTCAGCTTCGCCGATACGTTTCGATTTCTTCATGCATCTTTTGCCTTGTTATCATTTCATGACGTCCCTCGAGCATCTTGTTATTTGACATCAGCAAGCACGGGTTTACTTGTGGCTGAGTACTTCAGCATCCTGAAGTGTTACTTCACAGGCAACAATTTTCCTCATTGTGTCCTGTCGCATTCACCTCACGCTTTAACAATCTTTTATTCCACCTGTGAGAAGAAATGAATGAATGACTCGATTGATGCATAAGGAGCTTTAATTGAAACGACTACGGATTTACTATCCCCGCTCTAGTCACTTCTAGCATCCAAGATGCTGGAAATTTTTCAGTGGGCTCGTTCATTCTCGTCATCTCCTGCAAGAATGGGAAACCATATCAGCTCGTGAACCAGTCAGTCCGATTTGGAACGGATACAACTTTTCGACTTAGGGAGAGCCAATCCTAATTAGGTTGCTCCTTCTTCACACTGTCTGTTTGGGGTTCAACCCGATTTGGTCCATCTTGTCTTTACAAACCCAATGGGTGACGTCTGATGAAGGCACCTTCCTCTTCATCTTGTAAGGAATGCAAGTTTCTCTTTGTTGGCCTTCAACCATCTTATCCTGTAGACAAAAGACATAAATGTCCTCGTCAGGTATAACATTCGAAGGGCTTATTGGAACGATTACAGTTTTACCATCGTTCCATGATCATCTTGCATGTGATCGGATGAGGACATTTTCGACAAATGTATGCCATGTAAAACATGTCCCTCGTGTCTTTCCACAAATGGATTTTCCTTCTCTACCTGTTTTTCACCTGAGAGGAAGAGATAGGAAATATTATGCCAATATCTGATTGAAAATCAATTAGGAACGACACGTCTTTACAATTGACCCGGCTGCCCCGTTCAGGTGGCGTCTTCCCTAGTTGAGTGGGATATGCCCCAGTCGACTGCCTTGATCCTTTCACAATTTTTACGGTTCCCTTTTCAATTAGGGGATATCTGCCGTTCAGTGCTTCCTGTCTCTTTTCATCTTGGCGGGCTTTGCCCCAGTATGCTGTCTTGGTGAGAAGTTGACTTCTTTGTCTGACTTCAAATATCCATCCTAGTGGCTCGAGTTGTCAGCCAGTTTCAATCTTCTTGAAGCACCACTCCTGTTGTTCAACGTCTTGAAAGATGGAAAAAATGCCCTCATCAGTTGACTATTTTTCTTGATGATTCCCTGGTCGGACAGTCAGGTTAGAATTTAAGACTGTCGGGGTACCCCCTGTGTGGTGAGGATGAGTGTCTTCATCTCTGTCATCATTGCGAACACCTAAGCCAACTGACTCTCCAGGGTGGTTAAGCGCTTTTCTATGCCATCCTGGTCCATTTTAACTTGCGACTGATTCTTCACACAAGTCCCCGAATTTTGATTCTGGAAATTACCTGTTCGAACGACAGGAACATGTCAGAAAGGGAAGTAAAGCATAAATCCTTTCAATTTTATGCTTTCTTGTGATTAACGAAGATAAGGACTTTTACACAAGCCTTAACCTCATGTGAAAAATTCTTATCGATGTTTTTCAAGAGAAAACATAAAACTAAAAGGAGCGTAATCCATGGTTATCACTTTTGGTAAATCCCCAGAAAATCTGTGGAATTTCCAAGGAGATAAAAATGCAATTCCAATGTGTCCTAAACTCGATTAGAGATAGGACATCCAAATTGAAATGATTTCCCGAAGGTAATTTGGATATCATGTCTCCTCTTGAACTTAGGAAACATGGACGACTTTAGTTAATTACCAAGGATTACCAATGATGCATGCTATAGACTGGTACAATTCCATGTCCGGCGCACCATGAAATGAATGTTAGATTCTCGTACTTGGGTTAAACATGCCAAGTGTGAGTTCTAACGAAAATTTCATCTGGGTAAGACATGCAATTGAACCGAAAAATCCGGATGGTTGAGAGAAATTCCAGTGTCACATTCCAATGTCAAGACACTTAGACAAGACTTAGGAATCGAGGTGTAAAAGATAGATGGGAGACCCACAGACGGGTGCTCCTTACAGACTCGATGATCCTGATAAAAGAAAAGGGACGATTGGAATGTAGCCCTTAAGAACCTAAAGAGATGCCCCAGGTTAGGTCTTCGAGGGATGACGCCTGGTGTCTTCGGTTCGGCCCTTCGGGTCTTCGTTTTTATCAGATGACATCTTGACAGCGTCCGGCGGGTGTCGCGACCCTCTTGAGGTTGTCGGGCTCTCGAGGGCTAATGGGCCGTCCTGTCTGGTCGGACGCGGGCCTCTCCCAAGGCCCATTACCCAAATCGCAACGGAGGTATGCGTGATCGACTTTCAGTGTGGTCTAGTGACATGTGCTAAGTGTGCATGCCATGGAGTCGCCACCAATCATTTTTTTAGGGTATGATTGGACCACCCAATCGAATAGTTGGGAGTTTCTATTCAATTCTGCGAGAACCAGAGAAATGGTTTCGGGGACTTAGTTACACCAACTGTCAGAGTTAACGCCCTTTCGGTACCTAAGTTGACTGAATTTTCTAGCCTGAGATTCATGCGGATGAGTAAGGTATGAACCCTAAATCTAGAAATTCATGTAGATAGGAATGATTATCCTAGCAATCACAATCAGTAATAAAATGCCCAACTCAAGGAATCTAGATATGCAAATAAATCACATGGCATTCCTAGTAAGGTCCTATTTATCAATCACAGCTCAAGAATGATTTAGCTGTCCTAGCCATTCTACACACGATCTAACCTAAGAAAAGGATTAGGAAGCATCGAAGGAGTTCGAGAGTACTCACATGGGGTTCGCCGTGCCCTGATTTGGTCTTGGACGAGCTATCGAGCTCATGCCGACCCGATTATATTTGGGGATCCACTCGGCGTTTTACACCATGAAATCATGTGAAACAAAAACGAAAATATTCAGCAAGGGGCATTTATTGTAGATGGTGGTCGATCTAATTGGACGTCAAGACTAAAAAAGATGTAGAAATTTACAAATTAAAATACTCGAATGACATTTTTTTGCCAAATTCAACTCTATGCGTCGTGAAGAAACACATGCAATTGAACTTGAATTTTGACTATTTATGAGTTCAAAATGTAAAAGAAATTAAAATAAAAATATTGACTATTTTTCTATATTTTTACGACATCGAACGCTATTTTTCTTCATTTTTCATGTATTTTTTTATTTTTGGAAAATATTAAAAATTAATAAAAATTATGAAAAATTATTTTTTTTTTATCAAAAATGGTTCCTTTAGCTTGGTCAAGGCTACCAAAGATGATTTTTTAATTTTTTTAACTTTTTATATATTTTTTATGAATTTTTTAAAAATAAACTATGAAAGACTGATAAAAAATCAGGTGTCAACAGCTGCCCCTCTTTGAGAGGAATTTCGTCAGAGGTTTCTCTCAAAGACAAGGTGACACCTGTGTTCCGATCAACTCGACTGGGAAAAGAAAAGAAATCATGACATCCAATTTTCATGCCCATCAATGTGTGCTTTTCCTTAAAAAGAGATGTGCTCATTCAATTCCCTGATATGATGTAAGAAAGTTAAGGAGTAGATAGACTTCCCTGCCCCTTACCTGCCGAATGCTTGCGGCATTTGCTGTGTCTGATGGGTTCAAGTAGATTCCTAAGAACTTGTCATCGGAGTGTCCTGGGGATGTTAAGCTCTGACCTGTATGGTAGGTCAAACCATAATGGGATTCCTAACTGATAGGAACCTAAGGAAGACGCATCCCACATTTGGGAATTTGCCAAGGGTTTTGATCCGTGTGGTGGACTAAACTAGAAATGGCTTGCCTAATGTAAGGCTTATTAGGGAAAACGACTCCTCCCGCGTTCGGGATTCATCAAGGTTTTGATCCGTATGGTGGATCGGACCATTGGGTTGATCCTTCAGGCGGTCTCTACCAGTCCTTTGACCCTTCAGGCGGTTTCTACCATTCATTGACCCTTCATGCGGTTTCTACCATTGAGTTGACCCTTCAGGCGGTTTCTACCATTGGTTGACCCTTCAGGCGGTTTCTACCATACATTGACCCTTTAGGCGGTTTCTACCATTGTGTTGACCCTTCAGGCGGTTTCTACCATTGATTGACCCTTCAGGCGGTTTCTACCATTGAGTTGACCCTTTAGGCGGTTTCTACCATTTATGAGATTCCAAATTGATATGAATCAAAGGATGACGTACCCGCTCTTCGGGGCTAGTCGGAGACTCGATCATTCTGTGGATCGATCTTAGAAAAGATTTGCCTACTAAAAGGCTTCACCTAAGGATGACGCACCCAGTCTTTGGGGTGGCCAAAAGTCCTGCAGAAAGCTTAGACCTGAAAAAATTTTCCTCGCCAAGAAGATATTAGTAATCTTTGGGAAGACAATAATTGTCTAACTGACAAAATTCTACGACTTAAGTTTTAGTCATAAAATGTGCATTTTGATTGTTGGAGGTTATCCAAAACATTCCTGCCATATACAGATGTGATCATAAATTCCTTGCACGGAAACTCTAGATCAAACAATTTGAAAATTTCAAAAAGAGTTTGCTCAAAACATCCATTGGAGTATTTCTCACCCAAGAAGGCTCCTCACTGCTCTGTGATAATGATCTTTAATAGGGAAAGTGCTCAATTTCCTACCGACCTGTGCCTGGGTTTCAGGATCATTCGCAACGCATACATTTCGACCGATCAGGAGGTCTTTCACGGGACCGTAGTGTTAGGGTTGGATATCGGTTTCCAAGGGGGACTCACTTTTGAGTCAAGGCCGTTGAACGAAATTTTTCACTATCTGCTCCGGGTTTACAAGTCAAGAACCCTGCAAAATGAGAAAGAAATAGTCTTGCTCGTACTTCTTTGAGCTAAGTTATACATTAACCCAAGTGTCTTAGTCAGATAAGACTACTTCAGGGTTGTAACATTGGAAGGATTGGGGACCGAAAAAGGCTTATTTTTTGCCCAGAAATTGTGAAGGGTTTGACATTGGTGATCATTGCAAATTTGCCACATGTCCTTCGAAGAACATCTCCATTTCTTGAAGTGTACACTCCTCTTTTAGAGCGCACAAGGATGTTTAAAAGCGTCTCTTGTTACATTAAGAGACCGTCTGTTTGTGTGTTTGCAATTTGAGCACGACATCATTTGGAGAGTAGTCATCTTGATCTAACTCCTTTGCAGGGTCTTTTCATCGTCTCTCTAGACTTTACTGGGGATATTTTGAATAGACATCAGCCTTGCTTTTTACCAGGCACTTTGCTTTTTCTTGATGTCTAGGGATTTTTCTTTTCCCCCTTTTTTTAATCCCGTGTTTTTCTTTTCTTTTGGAGCTAGGATTTTCGGCAATCATGCTAGATATGCAACTTAAACTTTGGCACGCTTCCATTCCTAGAGTGATGTTGCCTTTGCTTTGGAATATGCAATGATCACCAATAGGTTGATGAAATGAATTTGCTGGCTCAACTTGGTTGTGCAAAGGATAACAGTGTGTAGGATAGAGAAATGAATTATTCTCGTCATCCTATGACACTTGGATTATCATATAAACAACACACAAAGATTTATGTTAGTCCGAGCAAGAAAATTTCTAACCGTTTACTTTCTGATACTGTTGGACTAACCTTCATTTGCCCCAATGTGGGGTGGTTCTTGACAGGGTTGAGAATGAAAATCGCCGTTCAATGGGGTTCTCAATGGGCATCTGTAGTGTTTGGAATGAAGAAATAAATGCCTCTGTCATCTCAATCCATGTAATCGTTGCGAATGACCCTTATATCCATAGGTTAAGGTTTCGCTATCATTTCCAATCTCCTCATCTCTCAAGTGTGTATGGGACGTGTTTGGATTAGGCTCGCTTCTCTTATGAGAAAATACCCTTTTGAACAGTTCAAACGACTCTTGTTGGAAAAATTCATTTCATTTCATCAAGATTTATCCTTCAAAGGGATTTTATGATGCACCATACATGTGTAATTCATGTTCAGACAATCTCATGTTTTAAAACATGAATGTCAATGAAGTAAGAATTCTATGTCTTTTTAGATGTGAGAATCGAATTAATTCTGAAAGTTTTTAATCTCCAATGAATTGGGAAAAGGGATACTTACCTGCCCATCGAGGTTGGAGATCCTGGAGATATAAAAGGGATATGTCATTGTATATTCTAAAACTTTACAAAAATTGGAACGATACATCTTACCCTTGGTCATATGCTCCAACGAGTGTACAAGGGTTGTGAAAATCTGCACTTCACATAGTAACACAAGATTGTTGGGTGTTCTAAAGTTCTTTCGACTTCTTGGTTTTTGGAGAAAAATGAAACTTACATGTCTGCCCTGATGGCGAGCTCCTGCCAAGGATAAATATTAAGCATTATTTTGGGTTTCCAAATTCAAAACCAATTGGGACGATACTACTTTACTCTTGATTTGAATTCCATTCTGCATGCCAATGTGCGGATTGTAGAAGCCGGCCCTCAAGCTTGTGACCATGATTTCTTCGTCTGGTTGGGCAACGAATCCACCTCGAGGATTTACGTCGGAGGAGATTCATTCATCTTTTTGGGCGTGTTTCATGCACTGTTTTGTTATTTGAATGCATGGCTTCTTGGGTGCCTCATCTCTGTTCATCACCTGAGAGGAAAATGAGAGAACATTATCCCCGCATCTGATTGAAAATCATTTAGGAACGATACGTTCTTTTTACCAAATGGGTGGCTCCGCGGCCAAATGTGTTTTACATTGAAAGGATGGATTCCATTATGCTCTGCGGATGATAACTATCGCTTCGGGGACTTGCCCCACGGATCAAACGATGAATTTGATGTCTTCGGCTTCGACATGCTTTCCAGATGTAGGAATGGTTTGCCCCCATTTTCAGTGGAGATGGGTTTTGTCGAGTGGGCAAGATCAAAAACTCATCCTAGATTTGGCTTTAGTCGAAGGTTGAAATCCCGACCTTGGATAAGCGAATCATGATTCATCTCCTTCTGCTTCAGATTTGTCATTTGCGTGCTTCACATTTTACAATACCAACTTCGCCGCTTGATGAAAATGAATCGGTGATTTTCGAATTGCCCCAAGTTCTATAGTCATCTGCGTCGAATCTCTTTGAACTTCATCGGGTGATAGACAAACTGATAAAATGATTTTTCAATCCTGAGATCGAACTCCTGACGTTTCGTACCACTTTCAGTTCACTGACTACCAGGACACAGCACTATTGGCGTCCCTAACTGGTTCGTTTTTTGTTATAAAATTCTTGAAGCAGTTAGCGACCCCCATCGAGAATGAAACAAGCTCAATTTAGAGTTCATAACGACTAAAGGTCCCTTAGAACGATACAGAGCTAACCGTCTTTGAGCTCGCTCGGGCTTTTGCTCGCATTTTCCTATGTGAAGCCTTTAAATGTTTTTCTTCGTGGCGTTCAATTGATTCGCCTCGACTCTAATCTAACAAGGGATTGTCGTACTCAAGCATGATGATGCTCGCAGGTAGTACTGATCGCTGCCCCAAATTAACTCTAGGCATTAAGGAAGATTATCTTGCATGGAAGACTTTATGACATA
Organism: Rhodomyrtus psidioides; assembly: GCA_021437785.1. Lineage (NCBI taxonomy): Eukaryota > Viridiplantae > Streptophyta > Magnoliopsida > Myrtales > Myrtaceae > Rhodomyrtus > Rhodomyrtus psidioides. The sequence continues at coordinate 9,036,616 of JAILYB010000003.1, read as the reverse complement.
AAGATTAATGATACATCCATTCACATGTGCCTAGTTCCCTTGAGGATTCTCGGTGATCATCCAGCTACACCATGAATCAGACATATAATCGTCATTTTGGATCATAACTTCATAAGTCCATCAGTTTTAAACTGATCGATCCAGATATGGAGCTCCTCATCAAGGAAATCTTTTGATTCTTCGAGCAACTGATATTCGGGTTGACCATCATCGCTTGGCGTTGAAGGATTCCTGTTTCTGTTGTGAGCGATCTGATTCTTCGAGCTAGAACCTTCGTCGTTGCTCGAGATTATAAGAGGATGATTGATCGGTTCACTATCAAAAGCACCTTCCATTTGGGAATGGGAGAAACAAAAATCCTCAAAGCATCCGCCCGCTTGATCTTCCGAAATCATATGCCCAAGCCGGGCAGATCTTTGAACACTAGGCGTAATATGTTGATCGGGGATAGGAAGAGCACTAGCGAAAAGTTGCTGCTCAAACCAAGGAGTTCGTACCTGCTGCACTTGTGGCATATACTCTTGAGGGGTGCTGAGATGATTCGGGGGAATATTCTGATTAGCGCCCAAGTAGTCGATGGTGCTGCTACCAGCTTGGTCGGTGCCTAGATTCGGCAGGGTATTTCTTACTTCAGGGGCATTGTAGTTATAGCCATGCCTAGTGTTTAGGCACAAGTTGAGTTCTTTCAGGTTCAGTGCTGTGTGGCGCTGTCTTAGCGCCCTTCTGTAGCTCTTGAGGTGACTCGCGACTCCATCTTTAGTGAGTCCTGGTATGTTCATGATCTCAAGTATGCGCGTTGGATATGCTGAGTTGATCCCTAGTTGCTGAACCGCACTAAGGAACTTGAGATGAAGCTCGGGGGACCAATTGACCCTCGTCTTCTTGCGACCCGGAACAGTGTTGACAACTTGGCTATTGCTCTCTGGCCTATTTCCAGTAGAATTTGATCGAGCCGGAAATTGTTGTGGAGGGAATTCATCAGCTTTGGATTGGTCGGTCGTGACAGTAAGCTCATCGTTAAGGAAACTCCAATCATGGTGACGCATATCACATCCTTTAGAAGGCATCGATATTGACTTCGTAGAATTGATTTGTTCATGCATATCTCCAACAAAATCCGATTGTATCGAAGATGGTTCGAGGGAGTGGGGTGGTGAATGAGCATTTTCAATCCTCATATAAGGCTTATCAAGGAACATTTCGCCGAGAGTGATAGGGCCACCGCAATTAAGGCAAGCGATAGTGCTGGGAGCTTTCTTATACCTCATGTTCTCCGCTCGAAGCTTTTCGTTTTCCTCCTTTAGAATCGCAAGTTCTTGACGTCTGTGTTGAGCCCTCAATTTGGCTCGCTTATTTTGAAACCAAAACTTGACCCTCAAAGGTTTCATCCCTAGCTTCTGGCCCAATTCATTTCTTTGTTTCATGTTCGGGAGAGGGCATTCACTAAAGAAAGCTTCAAGCTCTTGGATTTCATTCTGAGTGTGGCACTGGCGACGTTTCCTTTTCCGGGATTGACCATCGCTGCTGCTGTTGTCGTCGCTGCTGAGATCCTGAACTTCGTTGCCGAAAGGGTTGGGTTCTGTGGTTCTGGTACCAGACGCCATCCTGGAATCTTCGAGATCTCTCAGTAGTTCATTTTCTGAGATTTTTGGATCAGTCGCCTCTAGCAACTGATGGTAACCCTCAAACATGTTGGATCGAAAAATGTTCGATCAATTTTTGCTCACTCAGGGTTCTCTACTCTCTCATGTATGCTCACTCTCTCTAAATTTTCTTTTGAGTGGTTCTGTATGCCCATGAAACGTTCTTTAAACATGGATGAAGATCATCAGGCAAGCGTTGCTCCCAAGATTTCGTATTTCCCGCTTTGTCGTCTTCTTTCTTCTTTTCAACGTGGAGGGACACCAAATCGATTTCCTTTTCTCGATATCCATGTCTGTCTCCCACTTATTTTCAAAAAGGTGGAACTACGCTCGCCTCCTGCTCAGTTTTTTAATATGATGGGACCGCCAAATCCTTTCGCAACTTTTTTCGATAGTTGCGCTTAACTCCCGCTCAATTTTAATATGGTGACACCGACATATCTTTTTACAACTTTTTTAGGTTTATCAAGCCTGAAATCGCGGACTGGGACAGATCTGATGGTTCACCGAAAGAGCCACCACTGCTTTACCCAATTAACTTGGCTCCACGAGCATTATTGTTGTGCCTTTCTTCATTCTCGAGTTGCTATAAAAGGAGGAGTTAATGCAGAGAAGATTAACACTCTTACATAATTGCCTTTTCTTATTTTAATCACTCTACCACACTCATCTTCTTCTCCCTCACTCCAACGAAAATGACCTCCTCTCCTATTCGCGTTTTCTCGGCCGAAATTTTGGCCCAGTGGGAAAAACTCTATAACCTCCTCGGTCGAGGCTATGCTCATATAGCCGATCACCCAGAAACTGAAGATGAAATCCGCATTTTGCTCGTGGAAATAGACACCACCTCCATCGAGGGCACTAATTTAGAGAGGGAATATAGAATCTTCCCAACCCTCTTTATAAACTTTTTAGAGACTTACCGTATCGCTCATCGAAAAGCTACCGTGGCTCACGTTTTGTGAGCTCGCTATGAGGATCGGTCCAACTGCTTGGTGCTGGCCAACCTTGTGGCCGATAGTCACAGAAAGGCTGTTGAGTTCGCCAACAAGCGAGTCTCGATGTTGCTTCGCGAGAGGGGAAATTTGGTGGAGCGCTTGGCCTTATCCCTGACCACCTATGAGCACGACCGTCGTAATGTCGTGTTGAAGTTTCAATGTGAGTGGCAGGAAGAAAGGCTTGACAGCATTACCGCGGATATAGCCCATGGGAGAGGACTAGTTCGGGACTTGGAAATAGCCACCGAAGATCACGGGACCAAGGTTGCCGAGCTTAAAGGGGAATGTAAACACCTTCTTCTTAAGCTTGCAGATCTCGAGTCTCAAGGTGATGAGTATAAGCAAAGCATCAATAATATGGAGGGCCAACTTGGTTCCTTTGTGATGCTAATTAGGGCTCATTGCGGTTTTATGTTTCCACCCTGATGATTTGTATGATCTGCTTTTAAGGTCCCTCGATTGAGCGAAATGAATGAAAGCTCTAATGTGTGTGTCTCAACTTCTGTATGGCTGACTTTCTCGAACACCTGACCACTCTCAACCTAGGCAAGCTGCGCTTTGACATTGATGATTCGAGCGTGTACATCTTGATTTTTTAATCTTGCTTATGATCGGATAAAGGAACCTCCCACCGCGATTATCCACAAAAAGACTTCTCTTCTCTACTTGTTTTTAACCTGTTTCAAATGAAAAGGCAGAATCAGAAGAAAGAATTTGAAAAATAAAGCATAAATCCTTTCAATTTTATGCTTACTTGTGATTAATAGGGATAAGAGCTTTTACAAGGGTTTTGGCCTTGTGCAAAAGCTTTTATCAATATTCCTCAAAGGAAAGCATATCATTGAAAGGAATGTAATTCACGATAATCGCCTTTGATCAATTCCAAGAAAATCAATGGAATGTTCAAAAGTACACAATTACGATGTGTTTTAAATTCAATTGAAGATACGGTATCCAAATTAAAGCCGTTTGCTAAGAACGAGAGTAATTTGGATATCTATCTTTTCATTAAATTTGAAAAACACGAATACTCTTGATCAATTATTGTGGATTACCAATGATGCAAAACATGCATGAACCAATTCAAGTTTATAGTTCCTTCTGGCGAAATTGGGATTGTATTGCCCTATACGGCCAAAAGGTTGTATAAGACTTCCAATTTCAATTTCATCCAAAGGAATTATAAAATTGATTTTGGAGTATTCGAGTGATTAGAAGAAATGCCACTATCACATTCCAATGACAAGTCAATAGAAATACAACAAATTTCAATCTGAATGTATATAAACACAAATAGATCCCTAATACAATCAATCTAAGGGATCAGATAGAGAGGATCTCAGCAAAATAAATCCTATACAAGAAGGCTAGAAATGAAAATTAAAACAAAGGAATGTGATCTTAATACTTAGAGATGCCCCAGTTTCGATCTTTGAGACGTGACTTCAGGATCACCTATTCCAAATCGTCATCTTCATTAGATGATACCTCAATGATGTCCATAGCAGGCTCTTCTTGTCCACTTGGCGCTCGTAATGGGATGACACCATCTTCATTTTCCATCAAGAACATTGGGAGGAAAACACACCTATCTATCCTCAAAATGGCATTTAATCCAATCACCGGAATTATGCAATGAATATAATGATTAAGAGCTGTAACAAGTTCGAGGGATAGAAAAGTCTTACCAACCAAACTTAAGAGAAAATCAAGCTTCTCTGTATTTTTAGCAGTGTTAGGTATACTAACCTTCCATAGACAAACGCATGAGACAAGTGAGGGAAAACTCCTAAAAATCAAAAGATAGGGCTTGGTACCTAAAGCCAAGGTTCTCACCTCAAATTCTGGGAAGAGCCGATTCCATTGCACAACTATCGTTGCATTGGGACTCAATCCATAGTTCGAAGTGAGCGGAATTGAAAAGTGGATTACCCCATGTTTTTCCTCACGGAGATTCCATTTTCAATTCCTTCTATTGTGTTCCTAAAGAGGGCGCCTGGGGTTTTAGGCGCAATTGTGTGTATTCATTGTGTCGTGCTAAAGCAATAGACATGCATTTTATTTAACAATCACCGCTTCAATATAAACATCCACACAATCATACATCTAAAACTCCTGCCTGCATAAAACAAAGTTAACAAGCACTTCACCCCTTATTTCTCCCGTCTACAAAAATATCTAACACATTCGTTAGCATATACACCTCACTTTCGAAAGCATCTGCATAAAATTAGGTTAGAAGAATCAATCAACTTTTTAATCGGCTCAAGTCCACTAAATGGTTAAGAACCAGTCCCCAGCGGAGTCGCCAGTCTGTCGCGACCCTCTTGAGGTTGTCGGGCTCTCGAGGGCTAATGGGCCGTCCTGTCTGGTCGGACGCGGGCCTCTCCCAAGGCCCATTACCCAAATCGCAACGGAGGTATGCGTGATCGACTTTCAGTGTGGTCTAGTGACATGTGCTAAGTGTGCATGCCATGGAGTCGCCACCAATCATTTTTTTAGGGTATGATTGGACCACCCAATCGAATAGTTGGGAGTTTCTATTCAATTCTGCGAGAACCAGAGAAATGGTTTCGGGGACTTAGTTACACCAACTGTCAGAGTTGACGCCCTTTCGGTACCTAAGTTGACTGAATTTTCTAGCCTGAGATTCATGCGGATGAGTAAGGTATGAACCCTAAATCTAGAAATTCATGTAGATAGGAATGATTATCCTAGCAATCACAATCAGTAATAAAATGCCCAACTCAAGGAATCTAGATATGCAAATAAATCACATGGCATTCCTAGTAAGGTCCTATTTATCAATCACAGCTCAAGAATGATTTAGCTGTCCTAGCCATTCTACACACGATCTAACCTAAGAAAAGGATTAGGAAGCATCGAAGGAGTTCGAGAGTACTCACATGGGGTTCGCCGTGCCCTGATTTGGTCTTGGACGAGCTATCGAGCTCATGCCGACCCGATTATATTTGGGGATCCACTCGGCGTTTTACACCATGAAATCATGTGAAACAAAAACAAAAATATTCAGCAAGGGGCATTTATTGTAGATGGTGGTCGATCTAATTGGACGTCAAGACTAAAAAAGATGTAGAAATTTACAAATTAAAATACTCGAATGACATTTTTTTGCCAAATTCAACTCTATGCGTCGTGAAGAAACACATGCAATTGAACTTGAATTTTGACTATTTATGAGTTCAAAATGTAAAAGAAATTAAAATAAAAATATTGACTATTTTTCTATATTTTTACGACATCGAACGCTATTTTTCTTCATTTTTCATGTATTTTTTTATTTTTGGAAAATATTAAAAATTAATAAAAATTATGAAAAATTATTTTTTTTTTATCAAAAATGGTTCCTTTAGCTTGGTCAAGGCTACCAAAGATGATTTTTTAATTTTTTTAACTTTTTATATATTTTTTATGAATTTTTTAAAAATAAACTATGAAAGACTGATCAAAAATCAGGTGTCAACAGCGGGTGTCTTGGATTTGCTGTTATCGCCTATCCTTCAATTTTCGGTAGGGTGGAAATGGTAAACTCTGTTGAATGTCCCGACAGTCCGATGGCGGATGACGCGTCACTCATATTTGAATACGTCCGGGATGTGGGACCGACTTGGAGAGATCATCTCTTTTATCTATACTTTAAAATGGAATTGGACTCAACCATCGGACTTGATGAATGCAACATGTTGTGCAAAATGAAAGGCTGCAATTGAATTTAAATAGAAACGACATGACCTTACCATGAGAGGTACCCAATGATTTTTGGTTTTAGGTATACCAACCATCCATATACATGCGCATGAGACAAGTGAGGCTTGACTCTAGAAATCAAAATGGCTTAGGCATGAAACCTAAAAGCTTCCCCCTATCCGAGTCGATAAATTCGTCCATGAGCGCAATCCACAACAAATGGATAAAAGTCTCGACTTGGATAGTGAGTGGGATCGAATATGGTCAACCCCAGCGCAATCCACGCTAGAGCGTTGCATATCGATCCCTGATCTATGGCTACCTGAAAAGGTGATTTCGCGGCCTGGGTTTGGGCGCTTTGTGCAAAGTGTCGTGATCCTCAAATATGCAGTGAATCATGCGCAACAATTTATATATCAATCAGCGCTTCAAATCATCCATATAACATACATTCCTACGCCCATCCTGCATAAGACAATGTTAATCACAGACTACACCCCTTATCACTCCAATCTGCAAAAACATATAACACCTATCGTGAGCGGACTTACCTCACCTTCAAGAGCGCCTGCAGGGTTAGAAAAATCACTCAACGTTTTAATTACGGCCTAAGTCCACTTGAGGTCCAGAACCAAGTGTTCTAGAACAACGTCCCCAGCGGAGTCGCCAGCTGTCGCGACCCGTCCGAAATCGGACGCGGCTAATGGATTACCGATCGCGGCCCCCCGCTCTGAAATGTGGATCGCGGGACTTAGATCGGCGCGGGCCCTCCCAGGCCCATACCAAATCGCGGCGGGAGTGTCTTTCGAGGGATTCGACGATAAGAGTCGATCGCTTTCGACCTTAGTGTGGTCGTGGTGGCATGTGCAACTTGTGCATGCATTTGGAGTCGCCACCGGTCTTTCTTGGAGGGTAGACCGGAAACCTTAATGACCGATTGGGAGAGATCGATCAGTTCTGCGGAACCAGAGATTTTGGGTTCGGGGACTTGGTTACGTCGGTGTCATTACCAACGCTCTTTCGGTACCTAACGCGAGTGATTTTCCTGACTAAGAGTTCATGCAGGCGCAATTTTGGGTGATATAGGTATGGGTCAGGGTTTCATGCAGATTGGAAGACTGGTCCTACCACATCACAGTCAATATAATGAAAGCGCAAGTCAAGTGCATAAATAAATCATGTCAATGCACATCAATTTCAATCATTGGCCTCCTAGTATAGCCATAAGGGTTTAGGGAAGATGTGATTTAGGGCTAGGGGTAAAATGGGAAGATTCTGGGACAATTAGCCCGAAGGGCAAAATTGTCATTTTTTGGAAGGTTTGGATACCGAATTACCCAAAATATTCCATGGCCAGTTGATTGTGGCCATTTCCCATTTTTGAGAATTTTTTGGAATTTCTTGATTTTTCTTCAATTTTTGAAAGACGACTCGCCCAAAGGGCGAAATCGTCATTTTCAAGAAGGTTCGGGGTTCAAAACACCCGGGATGAGCCTTGGCCAGTTGTTTGTGGCCATTTCCTATTTTTTGGGATTTTCCTGGATTTTTTAGAATTTTTTTGGAAGATGGTTTGCCGGAAGGGCAAAACCGTCATTTCTGGAAAGATCGGGGGTTAAATGACCCGGAATAGGTCGTGGCCAGTTGAATGTGGCCATTTCCTATTTTCTGGAATTTTTTTAGAGTTTTTCTCAATTTTCCGAATTTTCTGAATTTTTCATGATTTTTCATTTTTTATTGATTTTTTGATTATTTTATTATTTTGTATTATTTTTGAATTTTTTAATATTTAAAAATATTTTCCGGGCCGGGTCAAACCCGGCCCGCGCCTCTCGGGCGCCCGGCCCGACCCTAGGGGTCAGAACCGGCCTAAAACGACACCGTTTTATATTTTTAAATATTTTTCCTATTTTTTAACAATTTTTTTGATTTTTTTTATCTATTTTATTTAATTATCCGAAAATTCCCCTGATCGAACGGTCCACATCGTGCCACGTGGCTCCGTCTCGTGCGCCCGATCTTCCACTAGATAGGGCGACTCACAGAGAGCCACGTGGCTCGATCACGACCGTCGGATCAAAAATCAATTTCTTTTCCTTTTTTAGAAAAACCCACAAATCGGACGCTCTAGAACGTGCCACGTGGCCTCCTCTGATGCGTCCGATCTTGTACAAGATCGGACGTCCCTCAGTAACCCACGTGGCACATCCTCGTCCGCCGGATCGATTATTCGAAAATCATTTATTTAATTTTCCAAAAATTCCAGGATCGCGACACGTGTCGCGATCGTGACCGTCCGTTTGTTTTATTTGAAAATAAGCGGACCGGACCCCACCCGGCTGACATGGCTGCCTACGTGGCACGCCACGTCGGCCGTTGACCGTTGACCGGCCGGAGGGTCGCCGGAGAAGACGATGAACAGTGAAAAATCCGGCGGGAATAGTAAAAATTCCGGCGAGGTCGCAGGAAAATTGCGAAACGGGCCCGAAACTTGGTATTTTTCGCCCGTTCTTGTGGCATTCGATTCCTTAGACACTCAGCATCAACATGTAATCAAAACATGGCAATAAAACACGTCGGAAAACACCTAAACGACCGACGACCGAACCGGCTCCGGCGAACCGATTTGCAGAAATTTTTTGTCGCTCAAACTCGTTTTCTTTCATTCACATAGCATCCAAGGGAGGTTTGAGGACTTACCTGGGGTCCCTTGATGGTCGGCGGCCGCCGGAAATCCCTCGTCAAGCTCCCGTCCGAACCATGGTCGGTGAAGCTCCGGCCCTCGTTTTTTTTGCGGTTCAAATGCAAAACAAAGGCATAAATGAGCTTAGAAGCAATGCTAGTACATATTCAGAGCTAGATATGCGCAAAAGGGGGGTCGGGAAAGGCACGGCCGAGACAAAACCAAGTCGAGACATCCGTCGGCATTTTATCGAACACATGGCGTGCGTATGAGAAACGGTGATCGGAGGAGAATACCGACCTGTTCGAGGGTCACCGGCGACGGGGGCTGCTTCGACAACGATCCCACAATGTCCTTGGAGCTCCCTCAAGGTCTCTCTCTCTCCCGGTTTCGCTCGCCAACCCCTTTCTCTCGGCTCCCCCTGTTTTTTTAAAAACCCGAGCACCTCTCTCCTTCCCGGTGGCCGACCGGCGCGTTCTTCGTGCCCACGCCTCTGCCAAAGGCGAATACCGAGTCTGGTCGTGTCCCCCACGTTCGTTTGTCTCATTTTCTTTAGAAAAATCGCCCCCCCCACGCTGCCCTTTCTTCCCCTGCTCTGCCCACGGTCTGCTGCACATTCTGTGCATTTGCAGACCCGGGTCGGACCGGGCGGGTCGGGCCGGACCCGACCGACCCGGTTCGGCCAAATCGCCAAATTGACCCCCCAAATGATCTCTTTTCATGAAATTGATGGCAAAATCGGATTCCTTGACATGTTTTCCATCAAATATGGGTATTTTCGTGAATCAATTTATTGAAATTCTGTGAAAACCCCAAATTGTCCCTAGGATCCGAAATTTAATTTTGCCAAATCGAAGGCCTAAACGATCGAATTAGCCAAAATTGAGCCCACCAATGGATTCAGCATGATGAAAACTGTTGGGTAGAGGTGTTTAATTTTAATGGGTGTGCCCGTGTGAAATTTAATTTCAACAATTGTGAAACCGGGGACTAAATTGAAAGATTTTTATGCAATTAAGCCCTTTTGGTTAAAATTGATCAAATTGGAGGGCAAATTGACCCAATTGCATTTCAAAACTTTATAATTCAATGTCATAGCTCATGAAAAGTGAGAATTGAAAATTAAAAGACTCGAAAAGGATTTTTTAGGCTCGGTACGGGTTTATGTTTGTGAAGGAACACCATTACCCAAGCCTGATTTCCCTGATAAGAAGTTAGAATATTAAATAGGAAATTAAAATAAAATTTATGAATATTTTTTTGTAATTTTCTGACCACGGATGGTATTTTTATGATTTTTTTTGGTTATTTTAATAATTAAATAAATAACAAAAAATATTAAAAAATACAAAAAATATTTTTTGTTCAAAATTGGTTCCCAAGGCTAGGCTAAGGCTTCCAAAGTTGATTTTGCAATTTGTTGACCTTTTTTGCTATTTTTAATTAATTTTAGAAATAAAAACTGAAATAAAATATAGTCAAAAATTAGGTGTCAACAGCTGTGGGAGTTGATTTTTGGCTAGAGATTCCTTATAGTGATGTGTTAAATTGTCCGTAGTTATGTCCCTATGGTTCTCGTTAACTAGTTTGGCGTTTTGACGAAGAAAATGTGACGAATTGGATGGATTTTGACGTTAGGTGCTGCTGTCCTGTTGTGAGCCTTAGGAGCCGCACCTTGTGGGCTGTGGGAAGTTGCTTGCGCTGATTCTAGAGCAAGGTAAGGATTCCCTAAACTCTCGATAGGAAGATTGGACTCAATTGTGTGAGTGAGTCGAGGAACGACATTGATTTTTGGGGCGTCGTCAGATGATTTTACTTTGTGCATTCTTAATTGATATCGGGGATCCGCATGTGTGCCTTGTGATTTGAATGTCACTATGAAATGCCTAAGTCGATGCTTTCCCGAGTTATAAATCACTAGTTCAGGGTATGAACTATTTTCGATCAGGAAGTCTATCTTGGGAAGGGAATTCTGGCATGTTTGATTATGTTAGTACCCTGATGCGTCATACACGCGGGGTTGAGCTGGCCAAGGTCCTGATGCGTAGAACGACGCGGGACAGATATTGAGTTGTGTTGACACTGGTATGAGTTGAGGCTGAAAACCTGAGGCGTTTACGCGGGTTTGTCGGCGAGAGCGATCTGAGGCGTAAGTACGCGGACTAGGCCCGATGCGTTGTGTACGCGAGCAAGAAAGAAATGTGAGGTTGGCAAGGGCTGTGGAGTAATTTGATTTAAATTGCACATCTGATTCTTATGACGATATGCAGTGGCTTGATTATGAGCTTGTGGTTTATTTACTCTTTTGTGCTAAATGTAACCATTGATACTTTATATGATTGTTGCTGATTTGTTATTGTGAATGACTGCTTGTCTGAGTGTACAGTCGGCCTAACTTGGGGTTAGAGCATCTTTTACTGAGATTTCAATCTCACCCCGTCGCGGGACCGTTTCTTTTCCAGATCCTAGGCCGTAAGAATGCCGCCTACTCGGCATGGGGACCCGCAGTGGATGACTCCCTACTGGGAAGATTTTCCTGATGGTCAGGGAACAGTTTTTTTGAGAAAGACCACGGTGGTCTGGGTGGACGAGGCAGATAGGAAAGAGGTGCCTCATAGTTTCGAGGCATGGTTCCGGCGCGTAGGTGAGGTTACTACTGGGCCACTTAAGCCCTCTGAGGTGCCTCGGGGTGTAGTCCCCAACTTTTGTCATCCCTCTCGGGATTCTTTGGAGGTAGAGGGTTCGATAGCGGGTTCGATCAATATACCAGTGAGGACCCTGACTCAAGAGGACACCGTTGAAGTGATTGAGCTTGAAGCGACCGAGGGCGACTTAGTGGAGCGACCCGAAGATGCCGCCTTGGAGGGAGTCGAGGAGGATTCGACTGAAGTCCAGTCCGATACTTGGTCCGAGTACTAGCCTACGGAGGATGCTGAAGCGTCTAATGACTCCAGTGCTTCGACTTAGGGGTTGTGCTTAGACTGGTCGATACTTTTTGGTGTGGTCGTAGTGGTGTTGTCTTTTGGAGAATGTATTTTTGGTCGTTGTTTTGGTCGTCTACCCGACCTTTCCGCTGGTCTTGGTGACCGCGCTTCTGTATAAACAGCTAGATTGGAAGTAAAGTGGCCGTGTTCAGTTCTCGTCTTGCTATTCAGGTTGCCCCGTTACTTATACATGGAGGAGTTGCTGTCCCATTTCCGTCTGCTAGTTCTTGTGTCCTATTTTCTTTGAAATTGTGCCTAGGGACTTCGGGAGCCGTACTTTATAGGGATCATCGCGTCCGCGCATCGTGGGCATGGCACGGGGCGTGACATCCAGCTTTTCTTGGTATCATAGCGAGGTTAACTCAATCCAAGTGGATGAGGGATTTGAGTAATAAGGAGGAGTGAATCCTAGGGTGATAGAATAGCAAGTCAATAGACATGGACCACTAGAGTAAATTGAGGCATGCTTGACACATGAGTGACTTATGTGATTGACGTCTTGAAAGTGATGGTATGGTGCTGATTAGGTACGATTGAACTTTGCTGAGCAGGTGCATTGGATGTGAATGCTTGTTCGAAGAGTCTTGATTAATTTGTTTAAGTTGGCAGCGTAGCCCTATGTTTTAGACTGTTGTGCTCCTGAGACTTCTGGATAATGATTGCTTTGTTATGAGTACTGCTTGTTGTATAGTATAAAACTACTAGGATGAGATGGTAGCGTTGAGTTCTAATTTTGTGGTGAAACCATAGTGGTGCAGGAAGTCTGAGATGAGTGACCGACCCGTTAGACGTAGAAGGCCTAGTGGTAGGGCCTCTAGTTCGAGACCGCCTGCGACAGAGGACCCGGGGATGGGAGACGTATTGCGAGCCTTGGAGCGGATCGGCAATTTGATAGACAGACAGGCTCAGGATCGAGATGCTGCCATAACCCAAGCTGTGGAAGCGGCCTTGACTGCAGTAAATGCTACGATTGGTACTAATGCTGAAGGTGGAGGAAGTGGTAGCAGCGGCCAAGGTGCTCGGACGAGTAACGCCCAAGCTAATACCAATGTTAACCAGGGCGTGGGAGTAGGTAACTCGCCAGGTCCTAATACTGTGCCGAGGGATATATGCAAGCTAGTGGAGCAATTTGTGAAGTTAAGGCCTCTGCAGTTCAATGGGATTGGTGATCCCGAATTAGCGCCCTTGTGGATAGAGAAGCTCGAAAAGATCTTTGGAGTGCTGAAGTGTAATGATGAAGAGAAAGTGCTCCTGGCGGTTTACCAGCTGGAAGGTACTGCAAACGACTGGTGGAAAGCTACGAAAGACGGAGTGTTTCCTGAGGGCACGGCCCTAGATTGGAATGCGTTTACAACGGCTTTTAATGATAAATACTTCTCAGAGACTACGCGAGAAAGCAAGCTGGTGGAGTTTCAGAATCTGAGGCAGGGTAGCATGACGGTGGACCAATATGAAGCTGAATTTGCTAGACTGTCGAGATACGCGCCACGTTACGTTGAGGACCCACTGGAGAAGGCGCGGAAGTTTCGAGACGGGTTGCGACCTGAACTTCGCAGTCAAATTGTGACGGTAAACCTGTGGACTTATAAAGAGATATATGAACGAGGACAGATGATCGAGCGAGACATGAGGGAAAGGACGGCTGCTTCTGGATCGCGATTTCCTTCGTTTAGGGATAATCGCCAGTTGGGAAAGAGGCCCATGACGAATACTAGACGTTTCGTTCCACCTCCAAGGAAGAACATCAGTAAGCCACCACACCAGTTCAACCCAAACTGTCGTCTTTGTGGAAGGAGGCATGGAAACGGACCTTGCCCGGCTAGGACTGGAGCGTGCTTCAAGTGTGGCCAGATGGGCCATCAGATGAGATTTTGTCCCAACCAGACTCAAATGGCTAGACCCCAAGGACAGCGATCACAAGCGGGACCACCAAATGCGGCGCCTCAGAATGTTCAGAACCGACCCCCAGTTCAGGGAAGAATTTACGCTGTGGCACGCCGGGACGCGGAGGAGACGCCTGGGGTGGTCACAGGTACGGTTTATTTGTGCGATCCGGCTGCCTATGCATTGTTTGACCCTGGTGCTACGCATTCCTTCGTATCTGCTCGATTTGCTGATTTGGTTAACATGAAGTTAAAATCGTTGAATGTGTTGTTGCATGTTGCTACTCCATTGAAAGATAATGTGTTGGTCTCGACAGGCTGTGACAATTGTAAGATAGCCGTTGGTAGTAATGAGGGAGTTATAGATTTGGCCGTTCTGCCCATGTACGACTTTGACGTGATCATAGGGATTGATTGGCTGAGCAAGCTAGGGGCGGTAGTGGATTGTGGAAATAAAGTAATCCGTTTTTATCCGGATGGTTGCCCTAGCTTTGAGTTTAGAGGAAACCGAGGAGGAATCTCTATTCCAATGGTCTCGTCGCTTGAGGCGACAAGGTTAATGGATGATGGATGCCAAGCTTACTTGGCTGTGGTATTAGATCCGACAGTTGAGGAGCCGAGGTTAGATGACATAGCGGTGGTACGGGACTTCCTAGATGTCTTTCCCCAAGAATTACCTAGATTACCACCCGAGCGGGAAATCGAGTTTGTTATTGAGTTAGCCCCCGGAACGGAACCAATCTCGAAGGCACCCTACAGAATGGCCTTGACAGAGTTGAAGGAACTAAAGGTGCAGATGCAGGAGTTATTAGACAAATGATTCATTAGGCCAAGTGCATCTCCCTGGGGAGCACCAGTACTCTTCGTAAGGAAAAAGGATGGATCCTTGCGGTTGTGTATCGACTATCGGCAATTGAATCAGGTAACCGTTAAGAACAAGTATCCGTTGCAAAGGATTGATGACTTGTTCGATCAACTACAAGGGGCTTCAGTTTTCTCTAAGATAGATTTGAGGATAGGATACCACGAGTTGAGGATTAAGAAGGAGGATATACCGAAGACAGCTTTTAGAATGAGATATGGACATTATGAATTTACCGTGATGCCTTTCGGATTGACTAATGCCCCGGCAGCGTTTATGGATTTGATGCATCGAGTGTTTAAGGGCTACTTGGACCATTTCGTCATAGTGTTTATCGATGATATCTTGATTTATTCTAGGAGTAACGAGGAGCACGAAGAGCATTTGAGAATGGTTTTACAAACCTTGCGTGAACACTCGTTGTACGCCAAGCTTAGCAAGTGTGAGTTTTGGATGAATAAAGTGGCGTTCCTTGGTCATATAATTTCTGGCGAGGGGATATCAGTGGACCCTTCTAAGATTGAGGCAGTACTCAATTGGCCTAGACATACGACAGTTACGGAAGTCCGAAGTTTTCCAGGATTGGCTGGATATTATAGACGTTTCGTGGAAAGGTTTTCATCTATAGCTATGCCGTTGACGCAGTTGACTAAGAAAACTACAAGGTTTGATTGGACGGACAAGTGTGAGAGGAGTTTTCGAGAACTTAAACATCGATTGACGACTGCGCCTGTTCTTACGATTCCGTCAGGACCCGGAGGTTTTGAAATTTACAGCGATGCTTCGCTCAGAGGATTGGGATGTGTGCTCATGCAGTATGGAAGGGTAGTAGCTTATGCTTCGCGACAATTGAGACCTCGCGAGATGAATTACCCGACGTACGATTTGGAATTAGCTGCAATTGTATTTGCCCTGAAGATTTGGAGACACTACCTTTGTGGTGAAAAGTTTCAGATTTTTACGGACCACCAGAGTTTGAAGTATTTATTTTCTCAGAAGGAGTTGAACATGAGACATCGACGGTGGATGGAGTTATTAAAGGATTATGACTGTGACATCATGTATCACCCTGGAAAAGCGTATAGAGTTGCGGATGCACTCAGTCGGAAATCAAGTATCTCTTTCCTTTTGGTCAAGGGATGGTCGTTATTGGAAAATCTGAGGGATTCTGCGTTTAGATTGGAAGTTTGTCAGTTATCCAGTTTGGTGGCCACGCTAAGAATTGAACCTGAGATCCAAGAAAGGATAAAGGCCTTGCAACCTTCAGACCCGGAGATTCAGAAAATCCTCGCAGTGGACGTGACGCAGCGGAAGCCAGAGTTTCAAGTATCAAAGGATGGAACCTTGAAATTCCGCGGGCGCCTGTGTGTGCCCAAAGATGAGGGACTTAGAGAAAAGATTTTGTCAGAGGCACATAGGAGCAACTATAGTATTCATCCTGGCAGCACGAAAATGTATCAGAATCTACGGCAACACTATTGGTGGAATGGAATGAAGGTGGATGTGGCGAAGTATGTAGCAAAGTGCTTGACTTGTCAACAGGTAAAAGCACAGCACTGTAAGCCGGGCGGACTACTACAGCTGCTAGAGATCCCCGAATGGAAATGGGAGCACGTGATAATGGACCTTGTCATGGGTTTACCAAGGAGTCAGAGGGGCCATGATTCGATTTGGGTGGTTGTGGATAGACTAATTAAGTCGGCCCACTTTATTCCCGTGAGAAAAGATTTCGCTTTGGACAAATATGCTGAACTGTATATGCGTCACGTAGTAAGACTTCATGGTGTACCAGTAACCATCACATCAGACAGAGACCCTGAGTTCACAGCGAATTTCTGGAAGAGTTTGCAGGACGCCTTGGGAACTAGAGTACAGTTTAGCACTGCTTACCATCCACAGACGGACGGGCAGTCGGAAAGGACAATTCAGACCCTCGAGGATATGCTAAGAGCGTGTGTTATAGACTTCAAAGGTGGATGGGAAGATCAGTTGCATTTGGTAAAATTTGCCTACAACAACAGTTATCAGCAGAGTATACAAATGGCACCTTTTGAGGCACTTTATGGAAGAGCTTGCCGGACACCGATTTGCTGGGACGAAGTCGGAGAAAATAGTATCACGGGCCCTGAGTTAGTGGAAAGATCAGTAGAAACGGTGAAGATAATACGGGACAGGCTGAAGATAGCTCAGAGTCGCCAGAAGAGTTATGCCGATAAGCGACGCAAACCTCTGGAGTTTCAAGTAGGTGATCATGTTTTCCTTAAGGTATCACCGATGAGAGGTTTGTCACGTTATGGAAAAAAAGGGAAGCTAAGCCCGAGGTACGTAGGCCCGTTTGAGATTTTGGAGCTGATTGGAACCCTAGCCTACAGACTTGCCTTGCCGCCTAGTTTGTCCCAAGTTCACAACGTTTTTCATGTGTCGATGCTAAGGAAGTATGAGCCAGACCCGACGCATGTTTTGGACCACGAAACCATCGAAATGGATGATCGAGTGTCCTACGTGGAAAGACCGATCAGGATTGAAGAAAGAAATGAACATGTTTTAAGGAACAAGACGATATCCTTGGTTAAAGTAGTGTGGGAGCACCACGGAACTGAAGGAGCTACCTGGGAGGACGAGGAGGCAATGAGGCGCCAATACCCCCATTTGTTTGAATAGTTGGGTTTGTTGTAAATTTCGAGGACGAAATTTTTGTAAGGGGGGAAGAGTTGTGACATTCTGATTCCTAGTCATCTCGAGACTTTTCAATGAGAATATATCTAGTGATGTATTTTAGTCATGTTTCGCTCGGATCTAATCAATCTCGAGTTAACTGACCAAAAGGGAAAGGCTAACGCAAGATAAGTACGTGGACCTAGGAACTCGAATAGGGAATGGCGCTTTGACCATAAGAATTATCGAGGGAATGTTTAGAACCATAAAAGGCCGATCTAAGAACGATTTAAGGAATTCGTTGCTAGCGTTATGCGATTGGAGCACGGGTGATACCGCTTAACCAATTCATAAGTTGCAAAAATTTTCCTAAATCGATCGATGACGATCGAGACCGTCAGAACTAGTGATAGACCCTCGCAATTAAATGACAACCAAAGTCGCCACGAACTGACGAGCCTGAGTGTGATTTAAGTCACATAGTCGATACGCGTAACATCTACAAAAGCCGCCCGTCGGTTCGAAATAGGTTGAAATCGCATTCAATAGAAAATTGAATAGGAGACGAGTCTTCAAATTGAAAGTGGAGAATTGAGAATTCCAACATTTTCTTTGGAATGGGTGTCGCCTCGTCGAAGAGAATTGGAATTAGAAAAATCGACGTTTTGGACGCCGGAAGCGACACGACCATTTTGCCCTTAAGCATTAGTCTTTTTCTACTTTTGGACAAGGGCATTTTGGTCCTTTAATTATTTCCCTTGCTGCTGAAAATAAGAAGCAATTGTAGCCATTGGATTGGGTTGGTGGACATAAGGGACACTTGTCAAAGGATCCAACCCTTAGCTTTAATTATTTACTTTTCCCCACATACCAATCAACCTTTGACCGAGTAAAGGAAGCTCTTTCTTTCTTTTGCTTCAGCAGACTCCCTCTCCCTCTCTCGCGCGACGCCATTCCCTCCCCCTTCCACTTCGTTTTGTTTTCTGCCAACCGGGAACACTCAGCCCGTCAGGTTCTGTCCGCCTGCTTCGCCGACCACCAGCGCCTCTTCAGTCGACTTCCAGCCGCCGCGCCCGCCTCTACGACCTAGCCCTACGCCTTGCCAAACTCCTCGAGGTGGAAGCACGGCATTTGGACCCCTGAGCAGCCCCGTCCAAGCTTTGGCGCGCCGGTCGATGGAATCTTCTTCAGCCTGAGGTAGGTTCGGTTTTGCCTCCTTAGGACCCCCGATTGTTGGAGTTTTTCGCCCAAAATTTGTAGATTGTTACTAGACATGTAGATGAACGTGTGGTAAAAAGTTGGACTGAATTTGATGAGGAATCGTTGCCTTTTGGTTGCTGTGTTTATGAGGCAGAATCCGCCAGTTTTGGGACTGAGGGAGTAGGGCGCCTAACGAGGAGTTCGTGGCGTCGGCTTGGCTCAAAATCTTCGGTGAGGCTTCCCTACTCGTGTGTTGACTTGCTAGTGATGAGTTTGTGGTTTAATTGGTGGCCTTTGGGTGACTTGTGGGCTGTTTTGGTGAGGACGAAGCATAACCGGTCCCTGCCCTGTGTAACTCTACTCTGGTCATGTACTTTGGGGGCTGTGGGAGTTGATTTTTGGCTAGAGATTCCTTATAGTGATGTGTTAAATTTTCTGAAGTTATGTCCCTAAGGTTCTCGTTAACTAGTTTGGCGTTTTGACGAAGAAAATGTGACGAATTGGATGGATTTTGACGTTAGGTGCTGCTGTCCTGTTGTGAGCCTTAAGAGTCGCACCTTGTGGGCTGTGGGAAGTTGCTTGCGCTGATTCTAGAGCAAGGTAAGGAGTGCCTAAACTCTCGATAGGAAGATTGGACTCAATTGGGTGAGTGAGTTGAGGAACGGTATTGATTTTTGGGGCGTCATCTCATGATTTTACTTTGTGCATTCTTAATTGATATCGGGGATCCGCATGTGTGCCTTGTGATTTGAATGTCACTATGAAATGCCTAAGTCGATGCTTTCCCGAGTTATAAATCACTAGTTCAGGGTATGAACTATTTTCAATCAGGAAGTCGATTTTGGGAAGGGAATTCTGGCATGTTTGATTATGTTAGTACCCTCATGCGTCATACACGCGGGGTTGAGCTGGCCAAGGTCCTGATGCGTAGAACGACGCGGGACAGATATTGAGTTGTGTTGACACTGGTATGAGTTGAGGCTGAAAACCTGAGGCGTTCACGCTAGTTTGTCGGTGAGAGCGGTCTGAGGCGTAAGTACGCGGACCAGGCCCGATGCGTTGTGTACGCGAGCAAGAAAGCAATGTGAGGTTGGCAAGGGCTATGGAGTAATTTGATTTAAATTGCACATCCGATTCTTATGATGATATGCAGTGGCTTGATTATGAGCTTGAGGTTTATTTACTCTTTTGTGCTAAATGTGACCATTGATACTTTATATGATTGTTGCTGATTTGTTATTGTGAATGACTGCTTGTCTGAGTGTACAGTCGGCCTAACTTGGGGTTAGGGTCTCTTTTACTGAGATTTCAATCTCACCCCGTCGCGGGACTGTTTCTTTTCCAGATCCTAGGCCGTAAGACTGCCGCCTACTCGGCATGGGGACCCGCAGTGGATGACTCCCTACTGGGAAGATTTTCCTGATGGTCAGGGAACAGTTTTTGTGAGAAAGACCACGGTGGTCTGGGTGGACGAGGCAGATAGGAAAGAGGTGCCTCATAGTTTCGAGGCATGGTTCCGGCGCGTAGGTGAGGTTACTACTGGGCCACTTAAGCCCTCTGAGGTGCCTCAGGGTGTAGTCCCCAACTTTTGTCATCCCTCTCGGGATTCTTTGGAGGTAGAGGGTTCGGTAGCGGGTTCGATCAATATACCAGTGAGGACCCTGACTCAAGAGGACACTGTTGAAGTGATTGAGCTTGAAGCGACCGAGGGCGACTTAGTGGAGCGACCCGAAGACGCCGCCTTGGAGGGAGTCGAGGAGGATTCGACTGAAGTCCAGTCCGATACTTGGTCCGAGTACTAGCCTACGGAGGATGCCGAGGCGTCTAATGACTCCAGTGCTTCGACTTAGGGGTTGTGCTTAGACTGGTCGATACTTTTTGGTGTGGTCGTAGTGGTGTTGCCTTTTGTAGAATGTATTTTTGGTCATTGTTTTGGTCGTCTACCCGACCTTTCCGCTGGTCTTGGTGACCGCGCTTTTGTATAAACAGCTAGATTGGAAGTAAAGTGGCCGTGTTCAGTTCTCGTCTTGCTATTCAGGTTGCCCCGTTACTTATACATGGAGGAGTTGCTGTCCCATTTCCGTCTGCTAGTTCTTGTGTCCTATTTTCTTTGAAATTGTGCCTAGGGACTTCGGGAGCCGTACTTTACAGGGATCATCGCGTCCGCGCGTCGTGGGCATGGCACGGGGCGTGACAATAATCCCTCTAGTACCTCTGTGACGGATATATTAAGTATGTTAAGCATCATCCCCTGACACCCCGGCCTGACGATGATAATCGCCCTAGTACCCTTGGGACGTTTTTATCAGGTATATTAAGTATCGTCCACTAGTACCCCCGGGCCAGCGATGATAATCCCCTTGGCACTCCCGGGATGGATATATCAGGTATATTAAGTATCATCTCTTGATACCCCCAGTTCGACAATGATAATCTCCTTGGTACCCCCAGGACGGATTTATTAAGTATAATGAGTATTGTCCCCTGGTATCCCCGGGCCGACGATAACCGTCGTGTGACCACTCAAGCACATTCGACTTTCAGCGCTGCTAGAAGCAGTAAGAGCAGTAGGCTTATCATTTAAGACTACTAAATCAAAATTAAGATCACCTAAGTGAAACTTGACTTGTTCACTCCATTCGAAAAAGTTAAGTCCATTAAACTTCATAATAGACGAAGCTTGCGAATGAAGAGAAACTAAAACAGATGCTGCAAAATACATAAAATGCTCACACATTAATGATTTGAGTCGTAATTTAAACACATAATACAGATTTAGACAAAAATCAGACAACAATATATGTAGATCGAAGTTCTCTTTTGGGTGATATAACAATGTACAATCATAAAGCATAATTGATGCTTAAAATCAATTTCACGCAATTGGTAATTATATGACTCCAATTAGACACGCTCGCTATCTTTGAATATGCTAAACATATCTAATCAAATATACTAATTATCCACAATTATGTTCATGATGATAAAATTAACTGATCAACTTTTGGGCGATCCTTAAACATTTTATATTCAATGAACTTCAAATTACCCATGACGAACAAATTATAACATAATGTCATCTCATTAGTAGAATCGCATAAACATGAGTAATTGAATTTTCTTTAATTTGACATATATGAGAAACTTTCTAATTCGGCCACTTTGATGACTAACGAATTATACATAATATAGATACCAAATTAAATAATCATAACCATAATTATTTCACGACTGACAATATACGTATATATATATATATTGCACCAAGATTCAGCCGACTTTTACTTGAAATAGATGCAATTAGGTTAACCAAACAGATCTTGGACTTTGGTGATCTCCCATCACGAGGTTGACAATTTTTAGCAGAATCTGGCGGCAATCTCCCATCACGATCTCATCGAGCATAAACTGTGGTGCAAGATTGAAGAAGTTGAGAACGGTGAGGTGGTGTATAAGGAGCTCTGCAATGCCTAAGAAACTATCATTGCCTCTTACTCCAACGTCCTCGAACTCCGAAACATTGTCTCTGACCAGTTCGCAACGAACCGGTGAAACCTGAAGAAACCTTTGAAGGACGATGAGAGACAAGAGCATGAGTTGGTTGAGGCTTGTGAGGTCTACTCCTTAGCTTCTTCCGAAGGTAACGTCGAACCTCTGAAGGTCATGTTAGACGTCACCAACGACCATGTGCAAGACCAAATTGAGCTCCTTCGAAAGTTGGAGAAAGAGTAGGATGGTATAGAAGCTTTCATGGATGGGCTGGCTTGGGCCAAGATCGTGCCGAAGAGGAGAATAGGAAGCTGGAGG
Source organism: Rhodomyrtus psidioides (assembly GCA_021437785.1). Classification (NCBI taxonomy): domain Eukaryota; kingdom Viridiplantae; phylum Streptophyta; class Magnoliopsida; order Myrtales; family Myrtaceae; genus Rhodomyrtus; species Rhodomyrtus psidioides. Next base: position 9,014,196 of record JAILYB010000003.1, on the reverse strand, counting down.
ACCGTCTTTGCCACTTTGTCATTCACTTCAGGGAGCACTTCAGGCAGAAATGAAGGTGGGCCAGGCAAAGCAGGAGAAGAAAGAGAGATGGAGGAAGAGAGAAAGATGGAGATAGAAAGAGAAAGAAAGAGAGAGAAAGAGATGGAGAGAAGAAAAATGTACTTTTACTTTCAATAAAAAAACGAAATTCTCCTTACTCCCTACCCCCTAGTTCTTCTACAATTTCTCGCATTTCCCACAAAAGATGGATAATACTTTTTCAAATATTTACCATTAGTTGATCGCTGCAACTCCTTCCCGTCAATCTCTCTCATTCGATATGCATTCCCGAGGAGGACATCAATGATTTGAAATGGATCTTCCCATTTCGACGACTACTTGCGGAGCTTCTCATTATCTAGACTTGTGGGCAAAATGCTTTTCCAAACCAAGTCTACAACGTCGAAACGTTTGATCTTTACATGTTTGTTATATGCTTTTGCGACTCTTCGTTTCTGGGCTACCAACTTTTCCAATGCTGAAGCTTGGCTTTCTTCGAACTCATCTATACTTGCATACATCATTTTGTCGTACTGTTTTCTAGTCAGGCCATCTTGTAATTGTTGTGGGTAGCGTTATCACTAGAGTGGGGTGAATAGGTGATTATAGTGCAATTTCAAAGTTTATAGCATAATTCAAATTGCACTTGCGTTATTATGACGTCTCAGATGATTGAAAAATAGTATATCACTATGAACGATTCATATACAGTTCAACTATCACAAAATATATAATATGATCAGAGTAAGAGATATAGAAAACTGCACAAAATGTTTATAGTGGTTCGGCTTTGGTTAAGCCTACGTCCATTTCTTCGGCTATCAGCCAATCGGTTGGATTCCACTAATAAAATGCTTGAGAGGTTACAGCTTAGTGATCTCCTTGAAACGCAGGATCCCACACCTAACGTTCAACATTCTTGTGTACACCTCCTCACAATTACAATGGATGAATCAAGAAGTGTGTATGAAATGAAGTATTCTTGATCTAAGAATTATGAACACTTTTCCTACTTAATACCGATCTTTTTTTCCTTCGACCTTGAGATGTCTTTTATACTCATTCGCCTCCAATCTAACCGTTGCAAGGCTTCCAAAAGAGGTCTCTCCAAAACTTCCCGTTCGGACAAGACAAATACCAAAAGAAGATCTTGTAACCGTTGGGGATAGCGAAAGGAAAGTCTTCCCCGTTCGGATCAAATCTCACATACAATTACAATCATGGGTTTCCATAGATGATTTCATTCATTTGGAAATTCGTGTATGTCTCCTTGATTTCGCATCCTTAATTGATCTCTATCCCTGAGAATCCTCAATAATGATCCAGCTCGATTGTATCCGTTGTAATGTATCAATTAAGTACATTTTGAAGTCATCTTCAAGTTCTAATTACTGCACGTGAATACTCCACTCAAAGCTTGAGCATCATTCCAACATCTGACCTATCCCTGCTCAACGTCTGAGCTATCCCCACTCAACGTCTGAGCTCGACACAGTATCCGAGTCCCTCCGAAATCAACATCTAAGCTAACCATTTTGCCAGATTCAATCCTGTGCATCCCCGCACCAAAGGACAATCTACAAAATAAGTATTCTACAACATTATCTCGAAACTTAAGAGTACTTGGATTGTTTTGTCAACTTCAAAATCATCTAGGGATTTTTCTCAACAATCTCCCCCTTTTTTATGATGACAAAACTATCTACAAAAGTAACAATTGTTTGAATAATAAAGATGAGCAACTAGAGTATAGTTACTCTTAGTAGAGTCTTGCTAAAAATAATTTTATCAATCTATCCTTTGTTCGTCTAGCAAAAATAAATTCTGAAGTTCAAAAGTTGATATTTCAATATTACGAACAAATCTCAAAACTTGTGATAACTCTGAAAATTTAGAATTTAAGCACAAGTATAGCTTCAGAGTATTTAAGATGTATATGCATGTGATTCTAATTGATTTCATCGAACCTTAATCACATGTATGATAATCTTGAGCATCATAATAAGTGAGAGCATAACACTTGTGATTTAAAATTACTACACAATAGCTTAGAACTTGTAGTTTTTAACACATGCACAGATTATAGCAATTGTAGCAATGTTGAGTTAACCTGTTTTGGCAAATGTATTACCAAACATACAGATTAATAAAATGCTCAAAGTAAAGAACTTGTTCACCTATTCAGCTTAAGAAAGAAATGATGATTCTTTTCAGATCTTGTTTCTGTTGAACATGGGAACTTGTGCTCTCATATTTCTAACTTGACAACCTGTGAACTTGTATATACTTCTTAATATGCATATCATGTTTGTACTCGCAAAGCATGGTTTTCATAACATAATACATTCACTTTTGTTGCTGTACCTAATATAGGATATATGCACAGTATTTTCACAAAGACATAGTATAGCAGTCATAGGGTTCAATACTTATGTAACTTTTGTAACTTCTCTTCCTTTTTGTCATCACCACAAAAGGTTCAAAAAAATGACCTATAAGGTCAAGTATAACCAATAAAGCATGGAAAAATAATGTTACTCCCTCTGAATTTAATATTCATCCAACAAAGCATAGAAGGATGAAGCATATCACTTAATATAGAGAATTACTCACCCTTCGACATGGCCATTTGGGCCCGGAACTGGCCCGTTGATCGGGCCCGCGGTTCCGAATTGGAACCGGACTTCAAGGGCCGGTTCCGAACCGGGAAAAAAAAGGGAGGGGGCCCTAGGGGGCAGTGGGCCCCCCCTCGGGAAGAGCCAAACGGCTCTCCCCCCCAACAGGCCTCGGGCCGTTACGAATTTCTTAAAAAACAAAACTCTATAAAAACCTCACAATCCCTCTTTATTTTTCTTACAATTTTTCTCAATTCTCTCTAATACTCTCAAGTCTCAACTCTCAAGTCAAATTCTCTGATCCAATATTCTCTCTCAATTCTGTCTCAATTTTTTGAATCAACTTTCCGATCAATTCTCTCAAAAAATGGCAAGTGGAAGCAGAAATACTGGAAAGGGAAAGAGCCCGATGGGGATGGGAGAATCCAATTTTCCTGTTCATGAATATAATCCTCGTAAATATGCATGTTGGGAAGACGACGATGTTCCCAATCCCGACGTCGAGCACATCGCAATGCAAGAAAGTCTTTATCATCCTACTGCCATTGCCACTAGTGTCGAAGGATCGTCGATACCAAAGGAGCCGGTACAGAAGAGCCGAGAATCTGACTTATGGCGAATGAAAACGAAGGTAAGTTTGATATAAGCTATAAATATTGTCCGCAAAAATACAAACTTGGTAAAGGAGATGGCTATGGAACATTTCGTCGCCATCTGACGAAAAAATATCCATTGCAAGCGAGGATCGACACAGCCAACAACAAATTTTCAGGTTCGCCAATCCTAACCCGCATCCTTTATTCCGTTTCACTAATGCACTTTATAAACAAACATTAGCTGAATATGTTTCCCTTGACTATGCTCCATTTAATACTGGTGAAAATTTTAATTTTAAATATTTGGTAAACACTGCGCTGGTTCCGCAAGCACCATATGTTCCGAAAACTACTCTTAAACGAGTTTATAAAGATCGAAAAAATGATTTGAAAATATTTTTTGAAGAATTCAAAGGACGTGTACATATAGGTAGTGATATTTGGAGTAATTCTTGGAATATTAATTCTTATATGAGTGTCACATGCCATTGGATAGGTGATGATTGGGTTATTCAAAAAAAAAACTTCTTGCATTTCGAGTTTTTCCTGAAAGGCATACGGCCCATAATATTTATAGAATAATTAGGCAAGTTTTAGAAGAATATGGTTTGATTAATAAAGTTTTTTTCAATTGGTTTTGATAATGCTGCTGCAAATACTGCTTCTATTCCCGAATTAGAAAAAAATGTGTAAACCCTATTTTGGCGGACAATTGTTTCACATTAGATGTGCTTGTTATGTTTTGAATTTATGTGTTCAAGATGGTTTACGAGTTATTGTAACTTCTCTCCACCCAATAAATAGTGCAATTAGATTTTTATGGAGCCACCCTCAACTTATGAAAGTGTGGGAAAAATTTTGTAAAGAAACTCGGAGAAAGGCAAAAAGGTTTCCAAAAGATGTTCCGACTCGTTGTAATTCTACCTACGAGATTCTTCTACGAAGTTTTTATTGCAAATATTTATTATGTTCTTTTATTTCAAATATTGTTCCCGATATTGCTTTACTCTCGCAACATTGGGACGTTTGTAAAAAAATTTTAGATTGTTTGAAAATTTTTAATGATGCTACTAAAACTTTATATGGTATTTATTATCCTACTACGCATTTATTTTTAATAGAGTGTCTTAATATTTCTAATGTTTTTAATGCATATGAAAAAGATACTGACTGAGTTTCGAGTATTTTAGTAATGCGAGAAAAATGGTTGCATTATTATTTGAACATTCATCTTGTCTATTTAGTTGGTATTGTTTTCGATCCACGTACTAAATTAGATGGTTTATTAGATTACTGAATGCTTATTATTGTGATTGTTTACATTAGGATGAAGTAATAAATATTTCAATTATACAAGTAGAGGTTAAAGAAATTATAGTAGTATTATATAATGAATTTTGTAATAGATATGGTTTAAGCGATAATGGATGTGAATCTGCTGAGCATATTGTCTCAGAAAGCGATGCGGGTATTTCACTACTTAGTAGAGGGTATAAAATGCTCAAGAGTAGGCAAAAAAAAAAAAACAGAAAGGGACATCAACTGGTAGTATTTCCGAATTAGAAAACTATTTAACAATTTCTTTTGAGTTTAGCGATTCCGAACACAACGCAGATTTCAAGATTCTTGAGTGGTGGAAGAACCATTCAACTCAATTTCCAGTTCTCTCCCTCATCGCGAAATAAATATTAGCGGCTCATTCTTCAACAGTAGTGATTGAACAAACATTTAGTGTTGGAGGATTAATTTTGGATTCCTGCCGTTCAATATTAAGTCCGAAAAGTGTGGAGTATCAAGCTTGTATCGATAATTGGACAAAGGCTAGATTTCGCCAACAAGAGCTAGATCGAGAACACGAATTCTTTAGTGATGACTGTGGACATACTACCACCACCACAACGGGTAGCGACTATTGACGATGAGGTAAGTTGGGGGTTACCAAAGGTAAGAGAACTACATGGGCTTTGATTCTTCTATCCCCAAGAAGATATGTAGGCGCTTAATGATAATTCATTAAGTTCAAGCTCATTAATTCTCTCTTTTTTTCCAAATTTTATTACAATGCACAATTTGATTATAATTTATAATTTATTAATTTTATTTTATTATTTTAAAAATAAAATTAAAAGTTCGGAACCGAAATCGGGAACGGGCCCGGAACTGCCGCCGGCGGTTCCGCCTTTTGACAGAACCAGAACCGCTGGCTCCTGAACCGGAACTGGCGGTTCCGCGGAACCGACCATGTCTACTCACCCTGAACCTATATCATCTGATATGACAGTAACACTAGATAACAGTTACGCATGCATTGGTCATAAAGAAGTTTCCTAAACATTCAAACAAAGATCAATATCGAGAGTAATAAATATCCAATGACAGCAATAAAAAATAACTTCAGAACAAAAATGCACAATCAGTGCCAAACACCAAAAAGATTAAAAACATTTAAAAACATGAAAAATATTTTTAGTCTTATGAGGTTTGGGTTGGATTTGAATAACCTTCAAATAACACTATCAAGAATCAAATATCAAGTGGAATAAATATAAGTGAAGATATAGCCAAATCCTTGACAGGATCAAGTGTGATAAGATAATGTTTGTATAAGAAAACTTTATTTAAGAGTAGTTGATGTGAATCTCATTGGATATGAATTAAGGATTTAGAATAGAGTTCAAAGATAGCAGATTTGGACATTTGAGATAGTTTCATATTGAGTTCTTCTTCTATCTTGTCCATATTCGTTTCAACCTGCTTAAGCTCTAGACATGTGAGATGACATTTCTTCCGCATGTCTTCATTTAGACTCCGACTTTTCAGACTCATTTCCTCCTTGAATTAATTTATGTCAATGTTGAAATCCGTTCTGAATTTTGGCAAGTTATCCTTGCACTTTTTGAACAGTCTGAAATTTCTTCCTCTTGTTTGTCTCCCAATAGTTACACATTTCCCCATGTCTCTTATGATTTTCTTTCTGTTTGATTTCTTCATCTATTTCCTCATTCATCTGGGCGGACAATTTCTCGAGAGCATACGTCCCAAGTAAGATGTAACTAGGGTGAAGCTTATTTTCTTGAACTAGAAATCTGGCGTATTCTGCTCTGGCCATATCATGCTCGTGTTCCTCACAGAATTTTATAAGATCAGGAAAATTGAAGTCATTCAGCAATGGGTCAATACTGTACTGAGCTTCTTTTTTCTTTAATGAGGCATTCTTCAACTCTTCTTCAGTTGGCTTGGATGTGAATTCAGCAACATCCTCCTCAGAGACAAAACTGCTATTCAATATCAAATCTTTCACAGTTCTTTTGTTGGTTCCCTGTTCTTTAGCCTTTACAATAGCTTCTCTAACAGCCCGGGCAAGTATGATTTTTCTCTTAAGATAAAATGCAACTTTTTCAGCGGTAAGAGATTTTACCAGGATAGTAAGCTGTCCAGATTCATGCTTCACTTGATTTGAGTCTTCATGGACTGATTTGGATAATGTGAAGCCTTGAGGGAATTTCTTCGTGACCAATTTGGAAAATTCTTCCAGTTCATTGTTGATAGCATCCTTGAATATGTCCATTCTTTTCTCTATGTGATCCATTTTGAGAAAAATTAAGCCAGCCTTTTCAGACGGCTATTCATTAACCTTTTGAATTCCTCCGCTAACTTCTCCCATAATTCCCCCGTTTCCTAAAAGAGTACTTTGTAGAGTTTATGAGTTTGATGTTTCAATTCATTTTGAAAGTACAGGATGTCTTCGAGTAATTTAGAGTTTGTGTTCAGCCTCATTTCTTCCTCTTCATCTTCTTTCGATCCAATTTTCATAGGCTTCCCTTGAGAACTTGCTCCTTTGATTTCATTCAGCTGAAAACCATCCTCTCTGTTTTCTTGCAGAAACGCATGATACTCGTCTATCATTTCCTTATGATAGATTTCCTCTTCATCCATTCTGACTTTTGATTCAACCTCTCCTTCCTTTTCTCCCTTCACCGTGAACTCCTCAGAAGTAAGGTGATTTTCATCTTCTAAATCACTCAGAGTGATTTTGAGATCGTCAAAGGATTTCTCAGAATTGTCGAAGGCCATAAGAGATGATAAAGTAGGTTTTAAAGAAGAGAGTATTTCTTTTTGAGAATTTGAGAAGACATAAGTGCTTATACTCTTTCGAGAAGAATGTTTAAATATTAGGGTTACTAGAATTTGTTTGGAAATAAGGAAGATATGATTGTAATTATTTTGGAAAGAATGTATTCAATCAATCAATTTAGATCGATCAATCAATCAATTAAGGCAATCACCACAATCAACACAATCACAATATTTGGATAATATTTAGAAAGCTTGTGATGGTGCATATTGTTGACACCTGATTTTTTGGATCAGTCTTTTTTAGCTTATTTTTAGAAAATTCATAAAAACATTCATAAAAAGTCAAAAAATTACAAAATCAACTTTGGTGGCCTTTTCCAAGCCCAAGAAACCATTTTTGACCAAAAAATAATTTTTCATATTTTTTGCATTTTTCGATATTTTTTAGAAAATAGGAAAATACTTGAAAATTAAAAAACATAGCATTCGAGGTCACAAAAATATGGAAAAATAGCCAATATTTTTATTTAAAATCCCTTGTCTTTTTTACCTCAAAAAAAGTGAAAATTCAAGTCCAATTTCATGTGTTCTTTTGTAATGCATAGAATTGAACTTGATTAAAAAATGTCAACCGTGTCTTTTAATTTACAATTTTTGGCATTTTGAGAGTCTTGTCATCCAATCTGATTGTCCTTATTTTCAATTTGGACCAATTGTTTCAGTAAATTGCTTAATTGCATTATTTGGATAAAATTACACATTTTATTGCAATTTAATCTTTGAATTTGGGCATAATTAAAATTACTTACAATTCAAGGGCTACATTTACAAATTGAAGCCACTGCCCAATATTTTTCATCATTCCAAGTCGATTGGCATAGGTGGTTTGGTCCAATTTGATTGTTTGAGCTCTCAATTTCACTAATTCCCAAATTGCAATTAAAAACAAATTTGGGGTTTTTGCATAAATTGACATGAACTTTTGGGTAAAATCACATTTTTAGATGATATTCATGCCCCTAAGTACAATTTTGAGGTTTAATTTCGAAAATTCCCCATCAATTTTGATTAATTTTGAAAATTGCAAGTTGGAACCGGTTCTAACCTGTCAGATCATCCGATCAGACTGGTCGAATCGGTCCAAACAGTGTTGTCTTCTTCTCTAAGCTCCCGCGCGAATGAACAGTTCCCAGGCCGAATTTGGTCGCCAAATTGAAGGGCAATTCGCAAATAATTAGAAGGGAAATGATGGGTGTTTTTTTCCTCTCGTCGTCCCCCGTCGATCAACACCAGCGACACCACCTGACGTCGCCGGGACGGGGAGTAATTGACTGGTCAAGGTCGCGGTACCTGCAAAAGTCAAAACTCAAATCAAATTCGTTCAAATTTGCATCAAATGGAGAACGTTGGAGACCTTGACGGACACGGACGTAAACCCAACGGATTCTGTCACCGTCCGATGACCAAATGGCACATGGGAGGCACGTGACAGGGACAAATGGGAGTTCCCCGATTCGGCGCCAAAATTTCAAAGAGATATAAAAGCTAATTGATCTTTCTAGAAGGAGGAGGTTGGTTAATTCGGTTTCTAAGGGTGAACAGAATCGAAAGCGAGGAAGAACGAGAGAGAGAACTCGCTCTCCGACCTCTGTCGTCGAGGACTTGAGTTCGACCTACAAGTGATCTTCGACTATGATTTAGGCCGAATCGAGCTATGATTTCACGCCTAGGAGATTCCCTAAGCTCCGCAGAATCGATCGCACCATCTCGCATTGCTTATAATCTCGAAAAACGATAAGTCAACCTTCGAGCTCCATCTCTGACCTTCAATGGCAGATCTTCATTTCGATTTCAATCCTTGCAATTGATGTGTGCGAAACATCTCTAAGACATCACTAAGCATGGTTATGTGTTTTGATTGCATCGAAATTGAGTCAAATCTCGCATTTGAACCCCATCGCCATTGCTGATTCAATCGAAGCTCCCCTAGCTCAAGCTAGCCTAAACCAGGTCAATCGGACTTGAAGGTAAGTATTCTGAATCTCATTCGAAGCTTCTCAGTGAAGGAATTAGCCTGAAATGCCTTGCTCTACTCGATTGAGATGCCATGCCTATATACTGTGTAAGCTTCGTCGTTCTTAATTCTGTGGACGAAATCGTTTGATTCTGAGATATGTTACGTGCAACGTTGAGACGAGTTGATTGGCGCCGGTTTTGCTCAATTCTGACGAAATTTCACTGTTGGATCGTCGCCGGAGGCAACCGGCCGTTCATTACAGGGGAAGAGTGCTCCGCGAAGAAGACGATGATGTGGCGGTCAGCGCGCTGACGTGGCATACCATGTGGCAGCCACGTCAGCTAGGTCGTTAGAGTCTGGTATATTTCTGTTAGATGATCGGACAGTCTAGGTTGTGCCACATGTTGGCTTGGTGACCGTTCGATCAGTTTTATAAATTATGTTAATGCAAATCGAATTTTCAAAAAATAAAAAAATAAATCTGTTAATCAGACGGTCGAGGATTAGCCGAGTCGTCCGATCGTGACCGTAGATCTAAGTAATCAAATCTGACGGATGAGAATTAGTAGGCTTTTGATCTGGGCCGTAGGTTTTAGTCAACCAATCCTAAGGCCGTGAATTAGCCACGTGGTTCAATAGAAGCCGACGGGTTAAATCCGAATAATAGAAAAATAAAAAAGCATGGAACGGCGGCGTTTTGGGTGTCCGGGCGCGCAGGTTCAGGTCTAGGCCGGGTTCCGGTCCGAATGGATCGAATCGATCAGGTCCGAATCATATTTTTAATAAAAAAAAAATTAAAAATGATTTTTAAATAATAAAAAAAAATCGGAAAATTCCTAGAAAATTCTAAAAAAAGTTAGAAAATCCTAGAAAACCCCAAAAAATGTAGGAAAATTGTAGAAAATTCCTAGGCACTCCAGAATTTCCCAAAAATTGAGAATTGACCACATACAACTAGTCAATCCTATTTTTGGGGATTTCTTATCCATTCATTTGGAAATTGACGATTTTACCCTTTTGGGGTAAATCGCTCTGTTTTGTACTCGAGAGAGGTCAAGAATGCCAAAATAAGAATTAGGGTTAGTTAAGTGACCAGTTTTTCTGCTTGGATTCTCGAATCTCGTCCTTTTTTTGAAAATGACAATTTTACCCCTCGAAGGGTAAATTGTCTTTCTCATTCCGATTGAGTTGTGAAAATTGTTCAAAATTAGAATTTGGGTCAGGTGATCGACCAACCCTTCTGTTTGAGATTTTCACTTCTCATCTTTTTCCGAAATGACGGATTTACCCCTCAAAGGGTGAATCGCTTTTAAAAATTCCAGAAAAATTCTGAAAAATAGGAATTGGATTGGTTGGATGACCAAGCCTATTTCCACCTTCTTTTGATTCCACATTTCATCTGAAATGAAAAAGTTTCCATTCTGGGGGTAAATTACCTCAAAACTCTTCAAAATTACGATTTTGCCCCTCATGGGCAGATCATGTCTAAACCACTCCTGAGATTGACACTTCTCTAGGCTAATAGGGCATTACTAGGGATGCCACGTTATGTTCATGTGATTTATCCACATGTTTTGGATGTTCGATTTGCGCACTCATTTTATCTGATGTGTTTGCTAGGATAGCCATTCCTATCTGCATGAACTCCTAGATTTAGGGCTCATACCCCACTCATCTGCATGAAATATTAGGGTTAGATAAATCGTTCAACTTAGGTACTGAAAGGGCGTCAACTTCGACAGTTGGCGTAACTAAGTCTCCAATCTCATTTATCTGATTTTCGCAGAATCGAATAGATTGCTCCCGACTATACGATAGGGTTTCCAATCATGCCCTCCATGAAACGATTGGTGAGGACTCCTTGACATGTACACGTATCACATGTCACTAGACCATTGTTGACACCTAAATTTTGAATTTTAGGAAATTCATAAAATGAGAATTAATCATAATTCTCGCAAAAAAAATTAATTTCTCATGCATTACGTACTTATTTTTCTGTCGATCATGCATTTGCACTTAGGGTTGAAAATGAGTCAAATGAGCTTTATTTGACAGATGGCTGGACTAGGATCCATTACGAATTTTTGACTAAGGCCAAGAAGGGGTGCCGAATTTTATATATGGGTTTGGACTCAATTCGAATTCAATTCAGTCCATTTTAGCTAAATCTCGATTAAGGTCTAAAGTCGCACCACAAGCCTGCAAGACCATGAAGAATTCGGCCAAGACTATTATCTATTGCCGAAAATATTGAGGAATTTTTAAAAAGTTCAGATTCTTGTAGATCAATCCGACGGTCAATAATGAATCATATATTTGCTAGGGTTAGGGTCTCTATTTGTTTATAAATAGAGCCTTATAGCCTAGGGTTAAGGAGAGGCCACAAATCATAATACACGGCCAGAAAGGCGAGAGGCATCCTTGGATAGCGAGAGAGTCCATGAGGGGAAAAAATTCAATGCACGGCATTCCATGTTCTTCATCGTATGAGAGACAATAGAGAGAGAGAGAGAGAGTTATTTCATTTTTTATTTTTTTTTGGTGGTGCGTGACCAAGAGAATCCCTGACGAAGCTACTAATCGAATCACTGTCCAAGGCCGATCCACTATTGTTCAAGGTCGCATTGGTTCTTGCCGCAATTCCAGCCATTGCTCAGTGCCAACTGTGCTGCTGTTTCGCATCCGTTCGAGAGTCGCTGATCAGTACACACAATCTCCGTCAATTCTTGAAGTGCAAGTCGAAGCCCTCATTAATCGAACCGAGATGATTATCTCGCAACACGAGAGGGAGTTCTGGATATTTTATAGAATTCTTGTGGAAATAATGCATTGACGACACATCATACTCACACGAGCGCTTGTCAACTATTGTGATTTTTTAATATTTTCTTGGATACTTATTTTTAGGGGAATTAAGAAGCCCGAACAGTAGTCAAAGAAGAGGACGTGTGCCCATCCAAATGCACACTTGAAATTATAAAAGGAAAAGACAAAAAGGGGTGGTTGTCGTGATGTGTTTTTTTTCCAATTCGTATTGAATTGTCATCCAGCTAGTTATCGCTTTCGGTGAAATTTATTTTGGCAACACCTCAGTACTAATTTCATCGAGCAATGCTAGCCAATCAATGGCCTTGACATCCTCTATCTTGCAGGATCATCGACGATTGTACCTGAGGACTCGCAATGTGAGTCACTGAGTTGCTGTCGCGAACCACGGCCGTGCGAGCTGAACTGTCATTGGTCCAGGACGGAGCCGATTCGATATCGATTCAAATTTGGAAGTTGACTTGCAAATTAGGTAATTATCATATCCTAGAATAATTTGGATATTACATTGCCTAGTTTAAATCAATTACTATCTTGCAGGTATTGTCACGCCCCGAGCCCTGCGAGCTCGTGAACATCCCACCAGGCCGTTTATATTACAATAGTCTCCCAGGATCCACGGCCAACTGCTTCATTCACATAAAGGACACCTTGATGCGGAAGCAAGAAAAAATGACTCCAGACAAACTAAACCCAAGATGACTTAGGACGTAAAAAAAAGTACACCCCTCAATTTAAAACAAATTCACTTCTCAGGTTACAGTCCTCCAATACCCATGGTTCAATTCTAAATCCACAAATCAAAGTAAAATTCCTAAGATCACAAATGAGTTTACATCCACCTTCTTTAAACACTTCTTCCAATGCCAATCCATGGCAACCTCGGGTTTCCATCGCATGGGACCTGAAAAATATTAAGCCCCTATTGGGGTGAGACATAAATCTCAGCAAGTAAACCCTAAACCTAGACCAAACCGCCAATCACACCAGACTATGCCACAAAGTAATAAATAGAAGCTCATCGAGGCATTAGCATATAGTATCTCAATAACACTTTCTCTTGGCACTTGATATGAAGAAAGTCACCATCAAATACACCACATAACATGAGATCCAGCTTCACACATTAGCATAAACAAGCACACAACTTCATAAGTCATCACTGTGCCAAACCATTTAATCATTGCCAGGGCCCACGGCCGCGATGTATCGCCTGGGCTCCAAGCCGCGATATAATTTCATAGGGCTCCAAGCCAAATCATCGCCAGGGCCTACGGCCGCGATGTCATCGCCAAGGCCCACGGCCGATTCAATAACAGTAATAGGGCCCACGGCCAATTCAGTAGCAATAACAGGGCACACGGCCAATTCAATAACATGGCTCAATAGCCGCACTATATGACAAGGCAATCAATCTCATAGTTAGTTTTCCTTGCCGTTTCAATCGACCAATCAAGCAATTCAAGCTATAAGCTTCACCAAGCAATCAAATCATCTAACCAATCTATCCAGTAGTGTCCTAACGTTCAAGTAAAGGTTTAAGGGACACTTACCTCATTAAGCAAGTTAGCAATTTCCATCCATACGACCCTCCTAGGTCAGAAAGCCCACGGCCAAACATGGCTCCCACGGCGTGCAATTAGCCAAGCTAGCCAATGCCACGTGCAATTCACTTCCAAGGTCCACAAATGCACAGCCAAATCATGTCTCACGTCGTCCTACGAATAAATCACAATTCCCATCAATAAACTCCGCCAAATTTCGATCCGATCGAACCAATTTCTTGCCGAGACATCAATTGACATCCTACGACATCTCAATAACCAATTTAGACCATGACAACACATCCTAGAACCATCAAAGGGTTCGGCCAAGGCCAAAACAGAACCGGGCAGCATTCTGTTCTTCCTTCCCTCACAATCCACAGCCCATAATTCACCTCAAATCACCAATTTATCACTCAATCAACTTGTCAAGACCTAGATTTACATGTATAGGACATCCCCTAATGATTTGGAAGCAAAATAACACCCCTAGGATGTCCAAATGGTTCAGCCTCCACAGATTGTCCACCGATCAGATTTTCAATCAATTCTGTCCACTCAATCTCAGCCATGAAACACCCCTAAATCTCAATTGAAAAAAAATCATTTCTGTTCAGCCACATGTATTACTATATGTTATGAAGCTACCCTCGATAATTTGAGGTCATTTGGATTTTCTATGAGCTAGAAACACCACCTTTCCTCAACTAGCTCAGAATCTGTCCACTTTTCTTCCAAAAATCACCATAAATTAACCAGACCTCGAAAAATCATGAAACCAACGGGAAAATGTCAAGAACATCTTGAACTAACCTGTGATGTTGGTTTCCGGCCAAAAGGTCACCCTAGAAGGCCGTCGTACGGACCGAACAGAGCGGCAGAAGCTGGTCGAGCAGCAGTGTCTGGCCAGAGAGAAAACTTGACGGAAAATGGAGGAAATGGTGAGATTTTCGTGAAATGGCTCTTTGGGGCAGAAGATGAATAGTAGATGGACACCCAATAATTTTCTCTAAATTTTCCAACCACTTTTTGGGGGATTAGATAGCCAACCAATCACCAAATGACACTTGTCCTTTGTGCCAATTATTTGAGCTTAATCCTTTGACTTCTTTGACCAATTTTCTGCTCAATTTTTCGAAAGCTAGTGGGGAAGGGTAAATGTCTATTTTTCCCTTCTTAATTTTTCAAAGACAAGAATTAAGCTTGAGGGGCAAAACGGTCATTTTGCACTTTTCGTCCGAAACTTCGTTTTTCTCATTTTGAGTGACCATTGGTGAGACGACGTCAAATCCTTTTCCAATTTCGAAATTCTTCATTTCCAATTGCCAATTCAAGCTTCCATTTCATATCTTAAGCCTCGTGGGGTCCGAAATTTAGAATGTTACAAGTATACTTCCCTAACTTGAATTAGTTGCATATCTCTAACGATTTCTTGCAGATATTATTGCATATTTTTGAAAGGATCTAAATCATTATTGATAGGATAATATTGCGTTACAATTTAATGCAGTATTATCTTATTGTTAAATTTGGCATATTATCTGTAGTTATCTTATTTGAATTGCTTCATATCATATCCTTATATTGATTGCTTAATTTTTTTTTGCACTTAAATAAATAATATTGCCCATAATTCATTCTCCCTTGTACCTTGTCCCTTCAGAATATGTATGTCAATGCACGCAATTTGATTTCTTTTTTGAAGTATAATCGTGTTCGAACAACGAACATACATGAGTTTTATACATCAAACCCTCGACTTTGAGGGGCGGATTGATAACTTCAAAGAATTTCATGGTTTGCCATATGTATATAGGGGTGACGGTAATTCTACATATAATCCGTTCTCTAGCCCTAATCCAAGGGCACATTGCGTATTAAATCGGAATTTTCGGAATTTAAGGTGAATTATGTGAAAGATTGTTTATTTTTGTTCAAATTCTTGTATTTTTCTTTTTTAATTAAATTCCTAAAAAATACCAACAATATGACGCCTTTTTCTAAAGGTAAATTACATTTTTTATCGTCTTTTACATGGAAATAACATTTAATATAAATTGAGATTTTGAGAATCGAATTCTTAAGTTATAATTGATGTTGTCTTCATTTTAGCATTGTTTTGCCATCATTTTTTATAAATCCGAAAATCCATAAAAAAAAATACCAAAAATACCATGCATAGCATATAGTCTAGAATCATACTTGCCATGTCTTGCACGTCATTCATGCATATTTTCATGTCATTTTGCATTAGCATTACACCAAACAACAAAAAATCTTAAATCATCAAATCAAGAATTTTTCATGAAAATTGGTACCGAAAGGGTATTAATTGAAAAATTAATGTAACCAAATCCCCGAATACTTAATCTCTGGTTCATAGAAATAAAATAGTCCTCCCGCTATTTTATTTAGATTTCTAATCGACCTACCAAGAACGATTAGTGGCGACTCCAATTTGATACTTTTTTTAAATGAACCTAAGTTGCGATTCGGTAGGACTTGGGAGAGTCCGAATTAGGTTAGTTAATTTAATTAACCTGATAATCCGTTATTCTAGAATTTTTAATTTTAGGTCGGAACAACCACACCGAAGGTTGACCACGTATTCCACCGTTGCGATTTGGATAATAGATCTTGGGAGAGGCCCGCGTCCAATTAGACATTGGACGGCCCATTTGCCCACTCGAGGGATCCTCGAGAGGGTCGCGACACATACCTTATTTATTGCCAAAAATATAACTACTTACGCGCCAAAAATTTGAATGATCAAACCTTTAATCATTTCCACTCAGAAGATGTCATCCTCATATGATACTTTAAATTCTGAGTTCCTTGTAGTCATTAAACTTCTTCAGATTAAGCTTTAGTACCCTTTGCTTCTTCCATATATTCCTTTAAACTCAGAAGCAAAATCTTTCTATCTAAATAACAGCTCAAACATGCATCATAGTAATACATAATTCTTGTCTGATATATTCAATTGTATTCTTATCAAGTGGCTTGGTGAATATGTCAGCTAATTGATGCTTTGAATCAGTAAATTCAATACTAATATCACTATTATGCACATGATCACGAATAAAATGATGCTTAATTTCAATATGCTTAGCTCATGAGTGCAGAATTGGATTCTTGGTAAGATTGATGGCACTTGTGTTGTCACATTTGATTTCCACGTTGTGAGTTTGAACACCAAAGTCCTTCAGTTGTTGTTTCATCCATAGGATTTGTGCACAGCAACTTCCTAATGCAACATACTTAGCTTCTGCAGTTGATAGAGCTATAGTGTTTTGCTTCTTGGAGAACCAAGACACTGGCATTGATCCCAGAAGTTGACATGTTCCTGAAGTACTATCTTTTCTAACTTACAACCGGCAAGGTCAGCATCTGAATATCCATGTAATATAAGATATGACGTTTTAGGATACCATAATCCTACATTAGGATAAGTTCCTATGTATTTGATAATTCTTTTGGCAGCAGTGAGGTGTGATTCCTTAGGATCTGATTGAAATCTAGCATACATACATACACTAAATATAATGTCAGGTCTAGAAGCAGTGAGATATAGTAATGAACCAATCATGCTTCTATATAGCTTATGATCAACATGTTTGCCATGTTCATCCTTGTCTAGCTTGGATGAAGAAGACATTGGTGATTCGGTTTTCTTGCAATTCTCCTGACCAAACTCTTTACTAGTGCAAGAGCATATTTCTCTTGATGTATGAAAGTGCCTTGTTTAGTCTGATTGACTTGCAGTTGTTGACACCTGATTTTTGATCAGTCTTTCATAGTTTATTTTTAAAAAATTCATAAAAAATATATAAAAAGTTAAAAAAATTAAAAAATCATCTTTGGTAGCCTTGACCAAGCTAAAGGAACCATTTTTGATAAAAAAAATAATTTTTCATATTTTTTAATATTTTTTAATATTTTCCAAAAATAGAAAAATACATGAAAAATGAAGAAAAATAGCGTTCGATGTCGTAAAAATATAGAAAAATAGTCAATATTTTTATTTTAATTTCTTTTACATTTTGAACTCATAAATAGTCAAAATTTAAGTTCAATTGCATGTGTTTCTTCACGACGCATAGAGTTGAATTTGGCAAAAAAATGTCATTCGAGTATTTTAATTTGTAAATTTCTACATCTTTTTTAGTCTTGACGTCCAATTAGATCGACCACCATCTACAATAAATGCCCCTTGCTGAATATTTTCGTTTTTGTTTCACATGATTTCATGGTGTAAAACGCCGAGTGGATCCCCAAATATAATCGGGTCGGCATGAGCTCGATAGCTCGTCCAAGACCAAACCAGGGCACGGCGAACCCCATGTGAGTACTCTCGAACTCCTTCGATGCTTCCTAATGCTTTTCTTAGGTTAGATCGTGTGTAGAATGGCTAGGACAGCTAAATCATTCTTGAGCTGTGATTGATAAATAGGACCTTACTAGGAATGCCATGTGATTTATTTTGCATATCTAGATTCCTTGAGTTGGGCATTTTATTACTGATTGTGATTGCTAGGATAATCACTCTTATCTACATGAATTTCTAGATTTAGGGTTCATACCTTACTCATCCGCATGAATCTCAGGCTAGAAAATTTAGTCAACTTAGGTACCGAAAGGGCGTCAACTCTGACAGTTGGTGTAACTAAGTCCCCGAAACCATTTCTCTGGTTCTCGCAGAATTGAATAGAAACTCCCAACTATTCGATTGGGTGGTCCAATCATACCCTAAAAAAATGATTGGTGGCGACTCCATGGCATGCACACTTAGCACATGTCACTAGACCACACTGAAAGTCGATCACGCATACCTCCGTTGCGATTTGGGTAATGGGCCTTGGGAGAGGCCCGCGTCCGACCAGACAGGACGGCCCATTAGCCCTCGAGAGCCCGACAACCTCAAGAGGGTCGCGACAGCAGTCCTAGGAAAAATGTAAGTTCTCCCATCATACTCGTCTCAAATTCATTCTGCATGATCTGAGAGAATTCCTTGCAGAGATTTTCGTTAGATGATCCAAATATAATATCATCTACATATATCTGAATAAGTAAAATTTCATTACCTTCCTTTTTGATAAATAAAGTTATATCAACTTTACCTTTCTCAAAACCTTTGTTGATAAGGAAATTATTTAACCTTTCATACTAAGCTCGTGGTGCTAATTTGAGTCCATAGAGAGCCTTTTGAAGTCTGAATACATGATCTGGACTTTTTGTATCTTCAAAGCCTGGAGGTTGATTAACGTAGACTTCCTCCTTGATAAATCCATTCAAGAATGCACTTTTGACATACATTTTGTGACATTCTGAATTCCCGACCATTTCGAGACTTATGAATGAAAAGATATATATCATTGTATTTCAGTTTTATCTCACTTGGACCTGATCAATCTCGAGTTAATAGACCAAAAGGGAAATGCTAACGCAGGACAAAGTACGTGGACCTAGGAACTTGGATAAGGAATGGCACTTTGACCATAAGGATTGCTGAGGGAATATTTAGAGCCAACAAAGGCCGATCCAAGAACGATTATGGAATCCATTGCTAGCGTTATACGATTGGGGCGCGGGTGATTCCGCTTAACCGACGTATGATTTGTAAACTTTTCCTAAATCGAACTCTTACGATCGCGACCGTCAGAGCTAGCGATAAACCCTCACAATTACATGACAACCGAAGTCGCCGCAACTTGAGTAAACCTAAGTGTGATGAGAATCACTGAGTCGATACGCGTAACGTCTGTAAAGCCACCCGCTAGTTCAAGACAGGCTGAAAATTACAATTGACGAAAATTTACCATGAATTTGGATCTCGGAATTGGATATCGAACAATGAAGTATTCCAACATTTGAAAGGAATTGGACGTCGCCTCATCGAGGGTAATTAAGATTAGAAAAGTGAAATTTGGACTGCAAGTGAGAAATTATCATTTTGCCCCTAATTGGATATTCTTTCTTTTAAGCCAAAACAAGGGCAATTTAGTCATTTGTCTCATTCCTTTTGGTGACCGAAAAAGTGAGGGCTCAATGATCATTTGAGCTTAAGATTTTTTTTTTTTATGAAGAAAAGACAAGGCTAATGACTAGAGCTTAGAGTCATAATAGGCATTAATTACTTGTCAAATCCTTACCTACCAAGTCATGTTTTTCTCTTGCTTTTGGATTAACTAAGACATCTCTCTCTCTCTCTCTCTCTCTCTCTCTCTCTCTCTCTCAAGCTCAGCCGAACACCCCATCCTCTCTCATTTTCTTTTCATTCTTGCTCTTTCTCTTTCTCTCACTCTCTCTCGACCAGTTTGCCTCTCCTTCGTTCGCTTGTCTCGCCACCGGCTTCCAGTGACCTATCTCCCTAACGCCGACCACCATCACGACCCTCATCCTCTCCCCTACAACCCCATCCCCTCCGATCAGTCATTCACTGTCGTGACTAGCCCGCTCGGCCGTCAGAACCCAAAAAGGTCATAACCGGACCTGTTCTGACTGAGAGCTCCTTTCGGCCAATTTTGAGAGCTTGATTAGGTTTCAATTATTTGTAAGACCTCTCTAACACTTAGTCTAAAAGGTTTAGCAATTTGAGATTGAATTTTGGTTGGAGATTGGAAGGATTTTGATGGTTGAATCGTCATGAACTTCCTAGAGCTGAATCTGTCCCCACCGACCAGTTGGGAACCGCGGCACTTTTGAGGACCTTTGAAGGGTTGTCTTGCTCGGAAATTATTGGTAAGACAACCCTTCAAAGGTCGCACGTAGTGTTATGTGTTAGCAAGGAGTATGCGGGTTGGAATGGAGTTTATATAGGTTATAATTATCAGTTTTGGTGTGATTATCTCAAGGACCGAACCTGCCCTGTTCTAACCGGTGGGGTTCGAAGGCTTCGTGCGACCATTTGACAGAGTTTGCTTACTCGATTATCTTGGTAAGACGACTCTAAACCTTCCCTAGGATATTAGGTTACTAACGGACCAAATTAGAACTTGTTTTGTGAAATTTAAGGACTGGTTTTAGCTTGAAATGCTAAGGATCGAACCGGTCAACTTTGCAAGTGATGAATGTTGGCTTGTCTCGATTGAATTATCATCTTAACATGCTTAGAAATGTTGAATTAGTACTGTGATTATTTGGTGATGAAGTGTCGTGTGTGAAATTTGGCATGTGTCAATTAATTTGATTCAATTGAGTGCTTGGATTGATGAGCCGAATGTTCTTGAGCCGTGTGCCTTGGTTGGCGACAAATTGCCGATGAAAGGTGGTGCTTGTAGTTGTAATAATGACTAAAGGGTAATATATCTTTATGGCCAATGCATTGCACCGCGGGTGTTTGATCCCGATTGACCTGACGAGGTTGTGCAGCTAGAGAGTCCCACCTCGACCGAATCATCTCAAAGGCTATAAGAATCAAGAGTCGGGTGGTGACCGAATCATCTCTAGGTCCGGACGGGAGAGTCCTATAGTCGACCGAATCATCTCGATGGCGCGGAGTGTCGAGAGTCGCTATAGTGATCGAATTTTCTTGTAGTGAGAGTTATGATGACCGAATCATCTCGATAAGACGTCGATAGTCATGTGATTGACCGAATCATCTCGCGGCCCTTGATAGGCGTAAGTGAAGATAAAAGACAGAAATGAGAACTTCAATTACCACTTTAGTCTGTTTGACTGAAACACTTGCTTGACTCGTGATGCTTGGACTTGAAAGTGAATTTGTGATTGTTTGAGTCGACGAATGCCTGAATTGCCTAAATTGCTATGTTTTTCCAATTGCCTAATTGTCGTGGATGAAAAGGGTTTTTACTTCAAAACTTGCATGTTTCAATGTGTCCGGAGGTACTAACAACCTAACTTAGGATCAGGGTGGACTTACTGAGATTATTATCTCACCCCGTCGTGGGACTTACTTTTCAAACCCCAAACCTTAGGCATGCCCCGAAGCGCCTGGGAGTCCCAATGGACATCGACATGTCTGTCGAGGAGTTCCCTGTTGGTCCTGATAAAAGTTATGTTAGGAAGAGTAGTAGAGTATGGGTCGACAAGGGAGGCAGCTACTGGAAGCCCCATTGCTATGAAGCCTGGTACTTACGTGAGGGTGACGTAACGACTGGACCCCTGAAGACGTCGGATGTTCCTAGAGATAAGATCCCGAAGTGGTGTCATCCTACCCTTCTGGAGGGCGAAGCTTGTGCATCCGTAGTAGAGTCTAAGAACGTTCCTTCGAAGTCCCCAACCCTGGAGGAAGAGATCGAGGTCACAGACTCTATGCGTCTAAAGATGAGGAACACATTCCTGATGCCGAAGATCCCGATGCCTATTCAGAGTATGACCTTGAAGAAGATGAAGAAGAAGAGAAGGATGAGGATAACTAGTCTGACTAACTGGGATGGTTGTCATTTACCCTTTTTACGTCCGTTGGACTTAGGACAAGCATGTTTTTTAAGCCCTGGGGTGTCTTTTGTGGTTTAATAGTGTTGACCCTTCTGTTGCTTTAGACCGTTTATTATGTATACTATGGTTGATCCTATGTCATCGGTTATTTTGTTTTATGTATAGGGTTTTGTTTCGTTTTCGTGTGTGCTTATCATGTCGCGCTCTAAGAATTTGCCATTGGATCCTGGGTTATCTTATTCAATTGACGGCCGTGTGGGATGTTGGCGTACCCGCCCGGGTCGGGACGTGACACATTTGATATAGTTTGAAATTATGATAGCAAGCATAGACGAGTAAGAGCCTGATAGATTTTGTTGTGGAAATTCTCCTATATTTTGATTTTGACAAAACCTTCAAAAGAAAGTGTTTAATGAAATGTGATGCAGGAAGAATGTGTAAGCAGCAGGTTGAGTGATTCAAATTCTGTCGCGCTGACTAAGGGTTAGATGGAAGTGCTTCTGACTAAGGGTCAGATGGAAGTGCTTCTGGCGAAGGGTCAGATGGAAGTGCTTTTGGTGAAGGGTCGGATGGAAGTGCTTCTGACGGAGGGTCATATGGAAGTGCTCCTGACGATCTAAACAGTGACGGATGGATCACATCAAATCTCCGTATTACCATTCCGTGCCAACTGATCAAATCTCTTCTAGACGAATCTGAAGAAATATCAGTTTCTGCATTTTACAAAACACGAAGACCCACGTATGGCAGGTTTCCGATCAAGGCAAGTGATATTCAATTATCCTGATATCCCCTCTAATCAATTAAGGACTTTCTTTAATGGGATACCATCTTCTAAGGAATATATCCTTGGGAATCAACTCAAACTTATCACACTTATGGAAGCTGGAGATTCAGTTGTATGGGCGACTGAATCAGAAGGGTTCAATGTCTTACCCAACGGTCTACATATCTTCTGAAGATACAGTCTCGTTCAATCACGATTGATGACGTCCAATCAAGGATTGAAGAGCGATCTCTTGGCTGGAATCCAACGGCTAGTTCGGAGGCAGGGGAGTATAAAAGAAGAATCATGACTGACTAAGGGAAAAAAAGACGTGCGAACAACAATCCAAAGTGCAAGCATAAATTGAGTTTCATCCAAAAGAGTATTCTGTGTACCCAAAATCCTTCACTGTGAAAATCTGAGTGAGAGAGAAACAAAACACTTGAGTGATTGTAATCCTCTTGATTCTTCATAGTGAAATCCAGCCAATCGGCTGTCATCGTGGGAGAGTGGACGTAGGCTTGATCTAAGCCGAACCACTATAAATATCGTGTGCAATATCCTCTTCTCTAAACTCTTACCCTTGCGTTTAGATTTTCTGCGCACTGTTATACTGCTCTTGTTCCTAATCGTACACTGAACTTTATTCATTCCGCAAGAAATTTCAATTGTGTTCAGAATCTCCTATTCACCCCCCCTCTAGGAGATATTGCTAGTTACATCAATTGGTATCAGAGTAGGTTGCTCATTTTACGAAGTGTTTATTGACTTCAGAGTTAACGATCTACTATGTCTGGCAATCACTCTTCAGGAACAAGCGATTCGCACTTTGCCAACAAGCCACCAGACTTTGATGGAAAGGATTACAATATGTGGAGTAACAAGATGAAGTGGTTCTTCAAAGCCTATGATGATCTGATGTGGGATGTCGTTACAAATGGAATAGTTCCAGCAAATGCTATAAATCCAACCTCTGCTGACGGAGTAAATACTGTCACAACAATGACTGATGCTGAAAAGGCTAAAAGAAAAGGCCTTGATTCTAAAGCTGTCAATGCTCTCTTTTGTGCCTTATCTACTCCTCTTTATAATCGTGTCTTAGAGGAAGAATCATCTAAGGCAATATGGGATAGACTTCATGTTACCTTTCAAGGAACAAATCGTGTGAAAGAAACAAAGCTCAGTATTTTACTGAGTGACTATGAAGCATTTGAAATGAAGCCTGATGAATCTATTGCAGATATGATAGACAAGTTTCAGACTTTGGCAAGTGGACTTGCAAGACAAGGTGCACCTATCGCTGAACCAATGCAAGTCAGGAAGATACTACGTGGACTCACAGATGATTGGAATTACATCAAGCCATCAATTTAAGAATGCCAAACAATTAGACCACTCTCGGTGGATGAGCTAGTCAGCACTTTGCAATCCTATGAAACAGAATGAGCAAACAAAAAGGGAGAACATAAAGGTAAAAAATCTATTGCCTTAAAAAGTCAAATTAATCAATGTTTTTCTGATACAAATGATGAAGATGAGGATGATGAAGAATTAGCCCTCATGGTCAAGAAATTTAGGAAGATGGCTCGGAAAGGCAGAAACATCAAAGGAAAGAAACCTTGGAAGAAGAGTGATGTAAAAATATCAAGCAACGATTCACAAGATAGCAAAGACGTGATCTGCTTCCACTGTAAGAAAGCAGGACATATCAAACCGAACTGCCCAATTTTGAAGAAGGACAAACTCAAGTATGAGAAGTACAAGAAGGCTCTAAAGGCAGAAACTTTAAGTGATTTTGATGAAAGCGAAAATGATTATGCAAACATCTGTCTCATGGCCGAATCAAACTCAAGTTCAGATTCAAAAACTGAGGTATGTTCATCTGAACTCCCTGATGAAGTTATTGAATATATTGATGAATTGTGTAGAAACTACAAAGAAGCTCTTGAGAAAGTTTCTTGTTTAAAAAAGGAAAATTCTTCTTTAAAACAACAGAATTTGCCCCAAGAAGAAAAAATTATTTTTCTACAACAAGAGTTTCACCAAATGAAAGAAAATCATGATTTAGTTTCAAAAGAAAATGCTTCCTTGAAAGAAAAAATTTCTGATATATCAAAAAGGTTTTCACAAAGCTCAGTAACTCTGAATAGCATTATTTCAAAACAAATACCCTTCAATGACCGATATGGGTTAGGTTTTAAAAGGGAAAGTAGCCAAAGAAATATCTTTAAAACTGAATTTCGAAAACCAACGTTTTCCGATTACAAGCATCATTTTCATAAGCATTTTACTAGATCCTACATTCGACAACCTTGTGTGAATTGTGGTGATCCTAGCCATACTAAGGATTACTGCAAGAAAATTTGGAGACCTATTAAAAGGTCAAAATATACTAACACAGAAGAACCCAAGAAAACATGGGTACCAAAGAAACAGTAAGTTGGTTATCTATTGCAGGTACCAAAGAGAAGGAAGAACAAGTGGTTTATGGATAGTGGTTGTTCAAGTCACATGACTGTAAATCCAGATGTATTTATATCCTTCTCAGATTGTGATGGAAGAAGCGTGTCGTTTGGAGGAAAGAACAAGGGAAAAGTGATCGGGAAAGGAAATGTAAAGATTGGAAATCTGACCGTTAAAGATGTCTCTCTAGTCAAAGGATTGAACTACAAATTGATTTCTGTAAGTCAACTCTGTGACTCTGGATATGATATTTGGTTCCAAGATCTAAAATGCACAGGTATGAGCAAGGATAAGAAGCAATCCTTCACGGGACGAAGGCATGGGAACATTTATCTTTAGATATTAATGCTGACTGTGAACATGCTAAATGTCTTATTTCTATTAAGGATGAATCTGATCTTTGGCACAGAAAGTTAGGTCATATTAGTGTAAAACATATTTCAAAGCTTTCCAAGAAGGAACTTGTTCGAGGACTACCTCAAACAAAATTTGAGAAAAGTGGACTATGTCATGCATGCACACTGGGTAAGCAGGTAAGAAGTTCTTTTAAGTCCTTAAATCAAGTTTCCACTAAGCGTTGTCTGCAGCTACTTCATATGGACATCTTCGGACCTAATAGAACTCTAAGCATTGGAGGTAAGAAATATTGCCTTGTCATAGTTGATGACTTCTCTAGATTTACATGGGTTTCATTTCTTGCTCACAAAAACGAAGCTTTCATATCCTTCTCAAAATTTGATAAAAGAATTCAAAATGAAAAGGGTTACACTATTTCCAGTTTGAGAACGGATCATGAGGGAGAGTTTGAGAATCAAAGTTTCTCAGATTTTTGCACTAAGTTCGGAATTCAGCAAAACTTCTCTGCACCTTATACTCCTCAACAAAATGGGGTAGTAGAAAGGAAAAACAGATCTTTGCAAGAAATGGCCAGAACTCTTCTTATTGAAAGTAAAATTGCCTCTAACTTTTGGGCTGAGGCCGTGTCAACAGCATGTTATATCTTAAATCGAATTTCCCTCAGACCTTTTTCTGAGAAAACTCCCTATGAATTTTTCAAAGAAAGAAAGCCTGATGTTGCATACCTTCATGTATTCGGTTGCAAATGCTTTATTCTAAAGAATGCTAATGATCGAGTTGGAAAGTTTGATGAGAGATCAGATGAATGAATTTTCTTGGGATATTCAACAACAAGCAAAGCCTACAGAGTCTACAACAAGAACATTCGTGCTGTTGAGGAATCAGTGAACATCAAGTTCGATGAAAGCAACCAGGATGATGAACCTGAATCCATTCAAATGCATACACTTCATCAAGTCACGAACTCACGAGCAGAATCAGATGTGAATACGAGTTCGGAGAATGTTCAGAAGGAAACTTCCTCAGCTGAAGAAAGACCAGAAGATGAACAGAATGAATCCACAATATCCTCAAATGATGGCCTTGACAAAAACTAGAAGCATAAGTCAAGTCATCCAAAGGAACTTATCATAGGCAGCATAAATGATGGCGTAAAAACAAGATCCAAGTTCAAGCAAGCAATGAGCAACATCGCCTTGGTATCTGAATTGGAGCCAAAAAGGATTGAAGATGCATTAGCAGATGAAAACTGGATAAATGCAATGTAGGAAGAGTTACATCAGTTCAAGGTCAACAATGTTTGGGAACTGGTCAATCGTCCCAAAAATCGTCCAGTAATTGGAACAAAATGGGTATTCAGAAACAAACTTGATGACAAAGAAAAAGTTGTAAGAAACAAAGCAAGACTTGTAGCAAAAGGATACTCTCAAGAAGAAGGAATAGACTATGATGAAACCTACGCACCGGTTGCCAGGTTAGAAGCCATTAGGCTACTTCTTGCTTATGCTTGTTACAATGACTTCAAACTTTTTCAGATGGACGTGAAAAGTGCCTTCCTAAACGGCTGCATCAAAGAAGAGGTATATGTTGAACAACCTCCTGGCTTCGAAGAACCTAAAGAAAATGATCTGGTATATGTCTTAAAAAAGGCACTCTATGGATTGAAACAAGTACCCCGCGCCTGGTATGAAAGGTTAAGTAACTTTTTATCTCAACACAGCTTCACTAAAGGTAATGTAGACACCACTCTTTTTATTCAAAGAAAAGGTAAAGATATCCTTTTAGTTCAAATTTATGTTGATGATATTATATTCGGCTCCTCTAATGAACTTCTCTGCAAGAAATTCTCTAAAACAATGCAGGATGAATTTGAGATGAGTATGATGGGAGAATTACGGTTCTTTCTTGGTCTTCAAATTCATCAATCTCAGAAAGGAACCTTCATATTTCAAGAGAAGTATGCATTGAAAATAGTGTAGAAGTTTGGTCTGGAGAATGGCAAGAAGACAGAAACTCCTATGTCTCACTCTTCTAAATTAGATAAAAATGAAGATGGAAAGGAAGTCGATCCCAAACTATATCGGAGTATGATTGGATCATTACTCTATCTCACAGCTTCAAGACCCGACATCCTATATAGTGTCTGCTTATGTGCAAGATTTCAGTCAAGTCCAAGAGAATCACACCTATCAGCAGTCAAGAGAATAATCAAATACATAGGGACTTATCCCAACTATGGTTTGTGGTATTCTAAATCTTCTGATTTTATACTAAAGGGATATTCAGATGCAGATCTTACAGGTTGCAAAATTGATGGAGAAAGTACATCTGGAACTTGTCAGCTCATGGGAAACATGCTTGTCTCATGGTATTCAAAGAAGCAAAATACAGTGGCACTCAGTACAGCTGAAGCAGAATACGTATCTCTTGGAAGTAGCTGCACTCAAATACTTTGGCTAAAACAGCAGCTCAAAGACTATGGTGTTGAAGAATCAACTGTGGAAATCCTATGTGACAACACAAGTGCCATAAATCTCACAAAGAATCATGTACTTCACTCAAGAACAAAGCATATTGAGATCAAGCATCACTTTATACGTGATCATGTTCAAAACCGTGATGTTAACATTCAATACATTGATACGAAAAATCAACTTGCAGATATTTTACTAAACCACTTGATAAACAGAGTTTTAATTTTATCAGAAATGAATTATCCATTATTAACCTTCCTTCTTAAGTATACCTTAGAACAGGGAGCGTCAGAAGGAACGTCAGAAGGAGACTCAGAAGGAACGTCAGAAGACGAATCAGAAGGAACGTCAGAAGAAGAGTCAGAAGGAACGTCAGAAGGAACGTCAGAAGGAACGTCAGAAGGAGAGTTAGAAGGAACGTTAGAAGGAGAGTCAGAAGGAACGTCAGAAGGAGAAGGAACGTCAAAAGGAGCGTCGGTAGAAGCATCAGAAGGAGCATCAGAAGGGACGTCAAAAAGGCGCGTAAGGAAAAATTCACACTTTCTTTTTAAAAAGGTCAGTTATCTCTAAAAGCTATCTTTTAGGTAAGTTCCTCATATAAATAGATATCTTCGAATATCTTATTGACCGTGAATATCTTTTTATTATTAAAAGAATTTCTTTTTAAATCAAAATTCTCTTTTTTGTTTCCAAAAATAACCGCCTCTTTTATAAAAACGCTGAACCGTCACCTCTGTTCTCTCACTTTCAAAATTCTCTCAAATCAAAACCCTAAAATCTCTCGCTCTCGATTTCCTCCTCAAAGCAACACTTTTTCACTCAAAGTTTCAAACTTTCTACGCATCAATGGCTCCAAAATCAGCCTCTGACTCGAAGAAGACGCCTCAGTCGAAGAGGAAGTTCTCCGGCTTAACTGCAAGCGGCACGGAACTCACAGAAACCCAAATCAACGAACAACGAGAAGCACTCCGCCTGACAAAAGGTCTGTCTCTGTCTGCCTTTGAAGGAAAAGAATCTATGGCTCATTCTATTAAGCCAATGTATGATAGGATCAAGGCCGCAGGAGATTTTGGTAACGAACTTAGAAAATTGCTGAACACTCACCATTTCGATAGTGAGGGCGAACTTTTGGAGTTTCTTAGCTTGCCTGGAAAAATCGTTGAACCACTTGCTGTAGAAAAACCTGCATCTGTCTCTAGAAAAGGAAAGGAGAAAGTGGCAGAGACAAGCTCGAAACGAAGACGATCCCCAATTAGACCTGGCGGTACGAAGGCAAAGGTGGAAAATGATGATGACATTCTGTTCAATGACTTTGTGAAAAATATAGGCTTTATTTTGGATAAAAGCTTTCCTGATCCATTGTTCCAGAATCAGGCTCACAAAGAAAGGTTTGAAGCAACGAAACAAAGAGGTATTATACCTCAAAGGGTATTTGAGTTAAAGTACTTTGACAGCAATGGCATCTATCTGAGGAAGCATATAGAAAAGGTGAAGATAGATCAGTTTATAACTAGAAGAGGCTACACTTTTCCTGATTTGGTAGCTTACTTCTATTCAAATCTTCAGTTTGTCAACTTCAACTCTCTGGCTTTCACAGTCCAAAGAAAGCAGTATTTTCTTACTGTTGATGAATTGGCTGCAATCATGGGAACCAGAAAGGGAGATTTCAAATCCTTAGATGTCACTGCAAGTGAAGCTTTCTGCTTCCTGACTGGCAAATCGAGTTTCTCAAGGGAATCAAAGTCACATATTGCATACACGGACTTTCCCTTGAAACATATCATGATGCACAAGGTGATCATCGAATGTCTCAGACCCAAGGCAGCATCAAAGACAGATATATCAAAGTACGAGGCAAAGCTGTTATGGGGAATCTTGACAGGACAGAGGATTTCTTTTGCTCATACAGTACTATTGCATATGTACAGATCAGCTCTCAAGCCAAAGGGCCAACATCCTTATGCCGCCTTGATCTTCAAAATAATCAATTATTTCAAGATTGATGGCCTAGGTGCCTTTGTCGAGCAAGAAATTCCTCTAATGACTGCTGGAGAGACTATGGTAACAAAGATGGGGTACAAGATGAGCCCTGCTGGATGGAGAACAAAGAACAATGAACTAGTCATTGTGGACTTCGAGGAAGAGTCAAAGCAGAAATCTCCAAAGAAGAGAAAAGTCATGGCTGTTAAGGGACAACAATCAGACAGTCCTAATGATAAGGACTCAGAAGCAAATGAGGAAGAAACAGGGGAATATGATTCTGAAGCTACTCAATCTCCAGGTGGATCAGATGAAGATGGTAAGTCCGAAAATCATAGTGTTGAAGGAGATGAGGAAGAAGGAGATGAAATAGGAATACAACCACAAGAAAAAGTTGTGTATCCCTGTGATCTGACTGAGGAAGAATTCCTCACAATGTGGGATGAGGAGCAAGCTGCACGAATTGAAGATGACACAGAGTATGACATCACAAATGTCAACTGTGATCATGAGCAACTGCTAGCACAAGTTCTAGCAACGTTGGGGTCAAAAGAACATGAGGAAGAACAAGATGACATTGGAGCTTACTCTGTCTCTTCCACCAGGGGAACACTTCATAAAGATGCTGCAAGTCTAGCTTCAGCATTTGCCCGAGAAGATCAATTGTCCAGTGCACAGTCCATTCCAATGGACATTGATGAGGAAATAGTCTCCGTGCCAAGCTCAAAAACAAAAGGGAAACGGGCTATAAATCAGGGGGAGAAAGAGCATGTGCCTGTTACATCAGATGTTTTTCTCACTGAAGTCCTAACCTCTCAAGCTTTCACCAAGGCACAAATTGAGGGGGAGACTCAAGAACCTGCACCTTCACAACCACAAATGGAATTTCAAGTGTTTTTTGAAAATCTCCAAAATACTCTTCTTCAGACGATGGCTACCATGGAAACAAAATTTGATCAGCAAATGCAGGCTTTTGAACAGAAGACAGATAGGAAGCTGCAGGGTTTGACTAGTCAGGTGACTAAGCTGGAAAAGTCTATTGATCTCTATGGGAGAATGTTTTGTGCTGAGATAGCCAACCTGTCTACATACACATTGGTCAGAACTGACAGAACAGCTTCAAACCTGCCCTCTTCTCAAGCTGTAAGAGACCATGCTCAGTGTCGCGACCCTCTTGAGGTTGTCGGGCTCTCGAGGGCTAATGGGCCGTCCTGTCTGGTCGGACGCGGGCCTCTCCCAAGGCCCATTACCCAAATCGCAACGGAGGTATGCGTGATCGACTTTCAGTGTGGTCTAGTGACATGTGC
Organism: Rhodomyrtus psidioides; assembly: GCA_021437785.1. Taxonomy (NCBI): domain Eukaryota; kingdom Viridiplantae; phylum Streptophyta; class Magnoliopsida; order Myrtales; family Myrtaceae; genus Rhodomyrtus; species Rhodomyrtus psidioides. The sequence goes on along the minus strand of JAILYB010000003.1, from coordinate 8,982,732 downwards.
TAAGTGTGCATGCCATGGAGTCGCCACCAATCATTTTTTTAGGGTATGATTGGACCACCCAATCGAATAGTTGGGAGTTTCTATTCAATTCTGCGAGAACCAGAGAAATGGTTTCGGGGACTTAGTTACACCAACTGTCAGAGTTGACGCCCTTTCGGTACCTAAGTTGACTGAATTTTCTAGCCTGAGATTCATGCGGGTGAGTAAGGTATGAACCCTAAATCTAGAAATTCATGTAGATAAGAGTGATTATCCTAGCAATCACAATCAGTAATAAAATGCCCAACTCAAGGAATCTAGATATGCAAATAAATCACATGGCATTTCTAATAAGGTCCTATTTATCAATCACAGCTCAAGAATGATTTAGCTGTCCTAGCCATTCTACACACGATCTAACCTAATAAAAGCATTAGGAAGCATCGAAGGAGTTCGAGAGTACTCACATGGGGTTCGCCGTGCCCTGGTTTGGTCTTGGACGAGCTATCGAGCTCATGCCGACCCGATTATATTTGGGGATCCACTCGGCGTTTTACACCATGAAATCATGTGAAACAAAAACGAAAATATTCAGCAAGGGGAATTTATTGTAGATGGTGGTCGATCTAATTGGACGTCAAGACTAAAAAATATGTAGAAATTTACAAATTAAAATACTCGAATGACATTTTTTTGCCAAATTCAACTCTATGCGTCGTGAAGAAATACATGCAATTGAACTTGAATTTTGACTATTTATGAGTTCAAAATGAAAAGGAAATTAAAAAAAAAATATTGACTATTTTTCTATATTTTTACAACATCGAACGCTATTTTTCTTCATTTTTCATGTATTTTTCTATTTTTGGAAAATATTAAAAAATATGACAAATTATTTTTTTTTATCAAAAATGGTTCCTTTAGCTTGGTCAAGGCTACCAAAGATGATTTTTTAATTTTTTTAACTTTTTATATATTTTTTATGAATTTTTAAAAAATAAACTATGAAAGACTGATCAAAAATCAGGTGTCAACACTCAGATGATGGGAAGAAGCTATGCAGGACCTTCCCGAGGGGAGGCTGACATTGAGCCTGAAGATCATCCCTCTTCTTAAAAACTTACCTACATTTTCCCTATTTCATTTTCTATTCTTATAGAATGCGTAATTATTTTAAGCACCTTTTTATACATAATTCTTTCTGATGTTGACAAAAAGGGGGAGAAGTTGAAATTACTTTTATGCAGTCTCATTAGATTACCTCTAATTATATTTCAATTTAGAAGAAAGGGGGAGAAGACCTAACCTACCGTTTTGCAGGATAATCTACTAAGTTTAGTTTCGTGCAGGATCATTGCAGGATAATCTTACTCTGATCATGCTCTCCTATGAGAACACTTTCATTACAGGATCTCTAATGATGATTACCTGCAGGAGCAAATGTGATGGTTACTCACTTTTATTATTTTATCACTGGTTAAATTTTCCTTTAAATTTGCAACTAGAGAAGTTTTGTCACCATCAAAAAGGGGGAGATTGTTGTGGAAATTCTCCTATATTTTGATTCTGACAAAACCTTCAAAAGAAATTGTTTAATGAAATGTGATGCAGGAAGAATGTGTAAGCAGCAGGTTGAGTGATTCAAATTCTGTCGCGCTGACTAAGGGTCAGATGGAAGTGCTTCTGGCGAAGGGTCAGATGGAAGTGCTTCTGGCGGAGGGTCAGATGGAAGTGCTCCTGACGATCTAAACAGTGACAGATGGATCACATCAAATCTCCGTATTACCATTCCGTGCCAACTGATCAAATCTCTTCTAGACGAATCTGAAGAAAGATCAGTTTCTGCATTTTACAAAACACGAAGACCCACGTATGGCAGGTTTCCGATCAATGCAAGTGATATTCAATTATCCCGATATCCCCTCTAATCAATTAAGGGACTTTCTTTAATGGGATACCATCTTCTAAGGAATATATCCTTGGGAATCAACTCAAACTTATCACACTTATGGAAGTTGGAGATTCAGTTGTATGGGCGACTGAATCAGAAGGGTTCAATGTCTTACCCAACGGTCTACATATCTTCTGAAGATACAGTCTCGTTCAATCACGATTGATGACGTCCAATCAAGGATTGAAGAGCTATCCCTTGACTGGAATCCAACGGTTAGTTCGGAGGCAGGGGAGTATAAAAGAAGAATCATGATTGACTAAGGGAAAAAAAGACGTGCGAACAACAATCCAAAGTGCAAGCATAAATTGAGTTTCATCCAAAATAGTATTCTGTGTACCCAAAATCCTTCACTGTGAAAATCTGTGTGAGAGAGAAACAAAACACTTGAGTGATTGTAATCATCTTGATTCTTCATAGTGAAATCCAGCCAATCGGCTGTCATCGTGGGAGAGTGGACGTAGGCTTGATCTAAGCCGAACCACTATAAATATCGTGTGCAATATCCTCTTCTCTAAACTCTTACCCTTGCGTTTAGATTTTCTGCGCACTGTTATACTGCTCTTGTTCCTAATCGTACACTGAACTTTATTCATTCCGCAAGAAATTTCAATTGTGTTCAGAATCTCCTATTCACCCCCCCTCTAGGAGATATTGCTAGTTACATCAGATTCCAGTCTTGCTACTGGGGCATAAGTTTCATCATAGTCGATTCCTTCTTCTTGAGAATAGCCATTTACAACAAGTCTTGCCTGTTCTGGTTACTTTGCCTTTGTCATCCAGTTTATTTCTAAATACCCTTTCGGTTCCAATAACAGAATGATCCTTTGGTCTTGATACCAGTTCCCAAACTTTATTGAGTTTGAATTGATGTAACTCTTGTTGCATAGCTTTAATCCAACTTTCATATTCAAGAGTTTCTTCAATTCTTTTGGGTTTAAACTCAGAAACCAGAGCAAATTCATTTATTTCATTCCTTAGTTTGGATATGGTTTTGATTCCTTCATCAATGTTTCCAATGACTTGATCTGTGGGATGACTGGATCTGTATTTTTAGTTCTTATTTGACTTTTCAAGCTCATCCTCAATTGGTCTTTCAGCATTTGAATCTTCAGAAGTTGCAATTGGTTGAGTATTTTCCATGTTTTGAGAAGATTCATTTGCTTCTTCAATCTCAGATGATAACTTCTGCTTCTTAGATAATTGGTTCTGATCATCTGTCATTTCAATTTCAGTGATCATCTTTTGAGCAGAGTAGTCATCTTCGAATTTCACGTTCATGGATTCTTCAACCATCTGAGATTTCTGGTTGAAGACTTGATATGTTTTGCTTGAAGTAGAATATCCCAAGAATACTCCTTCATCTGATCTTTCATCAAACTTACTTGGCCGATCACTTAAGTTTTTAAGAATATAGCACAAACAACCAAATATATGAAAATATGAAATATTTGGCTACCTTCCTTTGTAAACCTCATGAGGGGTTTTTTTTTTTTTTTGGTAAGGTAAGATTGTATATACTTTTCATATCAGTAGGTACAAGTAAGAACCGGACACAAAAATCATGAATCGATATTAGCATCGCAGTGCCAATACGGATTCAATGGTGTCCGGTTGCAAGATAAACACCACGACAAGCGTGTCAACCTAGATGGCAAGAGACGGCCAACAATATAAAGGGGCCAAGAAAGCGGCACCAGCAGAAGAGAAAGGGGGATCTGTGGGAAAATATCAAAAAAACGGCCAAACAGGTGGCCTAAAGAGTTGGATAGCAGCCCTACGGGACCTCATGAGGGGTTTTATCAAGTAATGGTATAAGAAGACACGGTTTATAATATAACAAGCAGTATAAATAGCTTCAGCCCAAAAATAGGATGGAGCTTTGCTTTCAATTAAAAGAGTTCGTGCCATTTCTTGTAAAGATCTATTCTTTCTTTCAACAACTCCATTTTGTTGTGAAGTGTGTGGAGATGAAAAGTTATGTTGAAAACCATTTTGATCACAAAATTCAACAAAGTATTGGTTTTCAAATTCCCCCCATGATCTGTTTTGATGCTAGAAATTGAGTATCATTTTTCGTTTTGAACTTTCTTAGAAAAGATTTCAAAATATGAAAATGTATCACTTTTTTGTGCAAGAAAGAAAACCCAAGTGAATCTGGTATAATCATCCACAATGACTAAACAATACTTTTTACCTCCAATGCTCTGAGTTCGAGTAGGTCTGAAGACGTCTATATGTAACAGCTGTAGAGCACGATCAGTAGACACTTCATTTATAAATTTGTAAGAATTTCTTACTTGTTTTCCAAGTGTGCAAGCTTCACAGTGCTTAATCCTTTCAAATTTAGCATCTGAGAGTCCTCTCACTAGCTTCTTTTTGAAGAGCTTTGATATTTGCTTGAGGCTTATGTGTCCCAGCATCCTGTGCCAAAGTTCTAGATCGTCTTTGACAAATAGAAGATATTTTTCTTCCTCAGACGATGTATTCAGAAGGTGCATATGGCCCTGTCTTCGTCCAATGAATGAAGATTCATTGTCTTGACTTATACCTAAGCACTTATTTTTTGCAAAATAAACTTTATATCCAATATCGAATAATTGGCTGATACTAAGAAGATTGAAATTCAAACCCTTAACCAATGAAACATCATTGATATGAAGATTGCCAATCCTCACGGTTCATTTGCCAATAATTGTTCCATTGTTATTTCCTCCAAAGGAAACGTTTCCATCTCAAGATTGATGAATTTTGTAACATCTCCAGTCATGTGTTTGGAGCACCCACTATCGAGGTACCATTTATTTTTCCTTTTCATTGCTACCTACAATGATTAATGAAACTCAAGTTTTCTTTGGTACCCAAATCTGTTTAGGTCCTTTGGGGTTATCAACATTTGCATATCTAAGAATGTTTTGAGTTGGACTTTTGATTTTGGAACAATAACTCTTATAATGTCTTAAATCACCACAGTTTGAGCATACATACAGATCTTAATCTTTAGATTTTGCAAACTGTTTTCTAAAACGGTTCTTATAAGAATTCCTAGGAGGTCTTCTCTTTAGTCTTTCCTTAACTTTAGGAAAATGATTTTCCGTATTACTTTCCTTTTGAAAACCAATCCCGATTTTTTATAATAAGGGACTTGTATCGCAAGTATGTACTGTAAAGTTTAAGATACCGTAGAGAATTTCTTGTGAATATTTAAAGTTTCCTTTATTAAAGAAACATTTTTTCTTTCGAAAAGATCTTTTTTCCTTTTTCAAAGAATTCCTTTCTTCTTCAAAAAGATTTCTTTTTTTTTCAAGGATTCAATTTTTCTCTCAAGAATTTTCAATTCAGATTTCAAACGAATATTCTCATTGGACATACAATCAGATTTTTTGTTCAATTGGGAAAATTCCTTTTCAAGAAAATTAATCTTATCTTTTTGAGAAATGTCTCTCTATTTAAAAATGGCTACCTTTTTTTTTTTCAATTTGAAAAGTCTTTTGAGAGTAGCTTTATATTCTAAATATAGCTCATCTATATAATCAGATACCTCAAAAGGAATGTTTGAATGTGTTACCTCGAGATCATCATCTGAGTCTGCCATGAGACATAAGTTGGCGTACTCTTCATCACTTTCACATTTAGTATCGCTCCAAGTCTCTACTTTCAAGGTTTTCTTGAATTTTTCATCCCTGTCTTTCTTCTTTAATAGAGGGCAATTTGGTTTAATGTGGCCTCTCTTCTTGCATTCATAGCAGATGACTTCTTGGCCTTCATTTTTTGTCTCAGCTGATCGTTTATGATCATATCGTTTGAGATCCTTTCTATCTTTGAAGTTCATGTCTTTCTTAGCAATTCCTCTAAATCGTTTGACCATGAGTGTTAACTTCTCATCATTTTCATCTTCTGAGTCTGAAACATCAGAATCAATATTAGATTTTAAAGCAATGGATTTCTTACCTTTTGACATTGTTTTTCCATTAACTCTTTCTTCCTCTTAGGATTGAAGAGTTCTAATGAGCTCGGCCATAGATAAAGGAGATATCCTTTGAGTCTCTCGAATGGAGGTTTTGACACTATCCCATTCTTTTTTAAGAGTTCTTAATAGTTTGTTGACTCTCATCGGTCCAGAAATAGGTTGCCCATGGTATGTGAGACCATTCACTATTTCAGTGAATCTGTCAAACATTTGTTTCACAATTTCTCCAGGCTTCATTTGAATGCTTCATACTGGCCGAAAAGGAAATTAACTTTAGTCTCTTTGACTCTGTTTGTTCCTTCATATGTAATGTTTAGCTTGTCTCAAATCTCTTTTGATGAGGAACAATCTGCAATACGCTTATATTCAGTAGGAGATAAAACACTATAAAACGAATAAATAGCCTTTGCATCAAGATTCAGTAAGAGATAAAGTACTATAAAATGAATAAATAGTCTTTGCATCAAGAGCATCTCTCTTGGAAATTTCAGTAGCCGATAGAGTAGCAGTTGGCGTTGAGTTATTATCCCCTGCATTTGATGCGTTTGTGACACTTGCAGTTGGATTCACTCCTCGTTGTACAACATCCCATATCTGGGGATCCTGGCATCTAATATATACTTTGAATTTGTTTTGTCTGTCGTTGTACTCTTTCCCTTTAAAATATGATGGTCTATTGTTGTTTCCACCTTTGATCCATGTGGGAGAGAAATTGCTAGCCATAAAGAATGTTAGTTCGGAAGTAAAAATACTTCATAAAATATGAGCACCAGGCTCTGATACTAATTGTTGCGGCTAGCGTTATCACCTAGAGGGGGGTGATAGGTGATTATAGTGCAATTTCAAAGTGTATCATGGAATTCAAATTGCACTGGCATTATTATGACGTCTTGGATGATTGAAACACAGTATATCACTATGAACGATTCATATGCAGTTCAATTATCACAAGATATATAATATGATCAGAGTAAGAGATAGAGAAGACTGCACAAATGGTTTATGGTGGTTTGGCTTTGGTTAATCCTACGTCTACTTCTTCGGCTATTAGCCAATCAGCTGGATTCTACTAGTAAACTGCTTGAGAGGTTACAGCTTAGTAATTTCCTTGAGACGCAGGGTCCCACACCTAACGCTCAACACTCTTGTGTACACCTCTTCACAATTACAATGGATGAATCAAGAAGTGTGTATGAAATGAAATACTCTCGATCTAAGAATTATGAACACTTTTCCCTCTTAACGTCGATCTTTTTTCCCTTCAACCTTGAGATGTCTTTTATACTCATCCGCCTCCAATCTAACCATTGCAAGGCTTTCTGAAGATGTCTCTCCAAAACTTTCCGTTTGGATAAGACAAATACCAAAAGAAGATCTTGTAGTCGTTGGGGATAGCAAAAGGAAAGTCTTCCCCGTTCAAATCAAATCGCCCAAATAATTACGATCATGGGTTTCCATAGATGATTTCATCCATTTGGAAATTCGTGTATGTCTCCTTGATTTCACATCCTTGATTGATCTCTATCTCCGATAATCCTCAAGAATGATCCAGCTCGATTGTATCCGTTGAAATGTATCAATTAAGTACATTTCGAAGTCCTTTTCAAGTTCTGATTACTGCACGTGAATACTCCACTCAAAATTTGAGCATCATTCCGACGTCTGAGCTATCCCCGCTCAACGTCTGAGCTCGACACAACATCTGAGTCCCTAAAAAAGCAACATCTGAGCTGAACATTTTTGTCAGATTCAATCATGTGCATCCCCGCACCAAAGGACAATCTACAAAATAAGTATTCCACGGTATTATCTCGAACTTAAGAGTACTTGGATTGTTTTTTCAACTTCAAAATCACATAGGGGTTTTTCTCAACAATAATTTCACCCTTAATGATTGCATAGTGATTTCGAGTGGGAGTACTGCCTCGTGTCCATATGTCAACATGTATGGACTAACTCCAGTACTTAATCTCTTGGATGTTCGATAAACCCATAATACCATCGAAAGTAGGGAATCACATTCCCTTCGATTGTCTTCCAAGTACTTTTTTTATCAAGCCAATAATTACCTTATTAGAGGCTTCAGCTTGGCCGTTGGCTTGAGCATAATATGGCGTCGAAAGGATCATCTTGATTCCTTTTAACTTGATAAAATCTAATATTTCTCACCATGTGAAGACTGTCCCTTGATCAATAGTTATAGTTTTTGGGATCCCAAACCGATGAATAATTGGTATCTCAATAAACTCTCTCACGGTCTTTTGTGTCACGTTCTTGTATGAAGTTGCTTCGACCCATTTCGTGAAATAGTCGGTGGCCACCAAGATAAAACTGCGTTGCTTCGACGAGGGGGGTTATATCTTTCCTATTATATCCATCGCCCATCCTCGAAAAGGCCATGGCTTGATTATTGGGTTCATTAATGCAGCAGGGACATGTTGGACTGGCCCATGTTTTTAGCAAGATTGGCATCCCTTCGCATATTTCATGCAATCCTTTGTAATTGTTGGCCAAAAATACCCATGACGCCTTAATAACCACTTCGTCTTCAAGCCAGCTTGATGTGCCCCGCAAATCTCTTCATGGACCTCTGTCATCGTGAGTATAGCTTCTTCTTGTCATAAACATTTTAATAGTAACCTGTCGACCGTCTTTCGATACAACTCATCATCGATCAGGAGATACTTCAGGGCTTACCTCTTAAAATCTTTACTACAATGACCTGGGTTTCTTAAGTAGCTCACCAAAAGGTTTCCCCAATCTTGTCGATTAGGAACCTGACTCGAGCTTTCGGCCACCTCGTTCTGGACCATCATTACCCGAGCATCTATCGAAGGAAAGATTCTCGCTTGAGTGATAATATGGTCTGCCAACTCCTTTGATATTTTGTATCCGGACGCCATTTGGGCTAATTCATTGGCTTCCGAATTTTTCACTTCTTTTGACATGGATCAAGTCATATTCGACAAAGTTGGACAACAACTTCTTTTCCAAATTGTGGTGTGATATGATATTTTCGTTAAGACATTGGTACTCTCCATTGAGTTGTCTTATCACCAATTGGAAATCATCTTTAATCTTGATTGTTTGAACTTTCATGTCAATTAAAACATTCAATCCTACAATCAGGGCTTCATATTCGGCCTGATTATTCGAACAATCAAAATCAAGCCTAAACATGAGCTTCGTTTTTTGTTGGTAGGGAAATATGATCATAATTCCTGGCACTTGACAATCCTGATGCTACTGACCCATCAAAATATAATGCCCAGGGTGCGACACAAAGATAATTCTCGTCATCTTCTATTTTTGGACCCACTGGGTATTCGGTGATGAAATCAGACACTGCCTGCCCTTTTACTGCTTTGAGCGGCATGTAAACCAAATTGATTTCTATCAAAGTAAACGCCCACTTTGCAGTCTGGCCTCTTATGATTGGCCTTAAATACATCTGTTTTGCAAATTACATACACCGTGACCGGTAGCATATAATGCCGTAATTTTGTACATATGAAGTACAATGAAAGACACAGCTTTTCGATGGGAGTATATCTTGTTTTGGCATCATTCAACATCCTGCTCAAGTAGTACACAACCTGTTCTTTTCCTTCGTCATTTTCTTGGGCCAGCATACTTCCGATCGTGTTTTCCAGCCATAGATAAATATAGCTTCAAGGGCCTTCCTGCTTTTGGTGGAATTAAGACCAGTGGCTTGACCAGATACTCTTTTAATTGATCAAAAGCCATATGATGTTTTTCTTCCCATACGAACTCTTTTTCATTCTTCAGTTTGAGCAATGGAGAAAATACCTCGATCTTTCCTGATATGTTAGCTATAAAACGCTGCAGGAAATTCAATTTTCCAATCAATATTTGAAGCTGATTTTTGTTAATAGGGGATGGCAATTCTATAATGGTTTTGGCTTTGTTCTTATCTATTTCTATTCCTCTCCGATGAACTAAAAAATAGAAAGTTACCAGCCCTTATTCCAAAATCACATTTCAAAGGATTCATTTTCAATTTAAACTTGCGCATTCTCATAAAAACTTGCTCTAGTTGGATTAGGTGACTTACCTGGTTGGTCTTGACAATGACATCGCCAATGTAGACCTCCATGAATTCCCCAATCATGTCGTGAAAAATGAAGTTCATTTCCCTTTGATAAGTGGCGCTGGCGTTCTTCAGACCGAAAGGTATAACGACCCACTCAAAAGTTCCAATGGCACCAGGACACCTAAAAGTTGTTTTGTGGACATCCTCCACTGCTATGAATATCTAGTTATACCTTGAATGCCCATCCATGAGAGACATAATTTCATTATAGGAGGCCAAATCGATCAGCATGTCAGCCATGGGCATATGTTATTCATCTTTTGGTGTAGCAACATTCAGATCACAAAAGTTAATGCAAACCCTCAGTTTGCTATTCTTATTCTTGACCGGCATAATACTTGATAGCCATTCGACATATCTTGTAGTCCGTATGAATCCGACAGAGAGGAGTCATTCAATTTCCTCCTTGATCTTAAGGATTACCTCTGGCGCAAACCTTCTTGGTGCATGTTGGGGGTGGTCGAAATCCTCTTTTAATTGGCAGTCTATGTTCGACTACGCTCTTTGCTAGACCTGGCATCTCGTAGTAGTTCCAAGCAAATCAGTCTTTGTATTTCTTTAACAATTCTATCAATTGTGTCTTGTATTGCTAATCAAGCAACTTGCTTACATAGGTCGGTTGGGGATTAGCCTCGTCACCAAGGTTTACTTCCTCCAACAGATCTTGGGCTTGAATCACTTTGTCAACTTCCTTGATCGGAGACTTTTTAAAGTCTAGAATTCCATCGACCACGTCATTTGCTTGGCCAGCTTGTTCGACCCTATAGGCCGCGTACCTCTTAACAAGATCTTATGACAATCCCTAATCCTCCATCAGCAAATGCGTCGAGTTGTATCGTCGGTTCCTTCCTAAGGATCCACTCCGTGTTTCCCTTGTCGAAATGGCAGAACGCAATATCCCGGGGATCAACCTCGTAAGGCTTGGAGATACATAGTCAATCATCTGGCATGGCTTTGTCTTGACCCGATGTTCGGATCCAAGTTACACAAATCTGAGGATTAGCTTTCACATATTCCACCTTATCTCCATTCTAAAATGCTAGCATTTGATGCAGCGTCGAAGGAACACACTAGTTCACATGTATCCAATCCCTTCCCAAAAGTAAATTGTTGACCCATCTACATCTACAACACAAAAAGATGTCCTTGACGTCTTCGACCCCACTGTCAGATTTGCACCGTATATTCCCTTTACCTCAGTAATCTCGCTAGTGAAATATAACAATTCAATGTTCGATGGGATAATCTCATCTCCAGTTCTTCATATTTTCTTAAAGAATCTGTATGAAATGAGACTTAAAGTTGAACCATCATCAACCAAAACCTTCATCACTGGTCGACCATTTATCTTGGCATTAATATTGAGTGACCTTAAGTTATTAGAGATCTCTTCGAAGGGCTTCTTGAATTCCGTGGTTTTCTCGTTGTGGAAACAGAATTGAACTCTCTCTTTTTCTTGTATTGTGGTCTCCTCATCATTACCAACCGAGGACGACTCAAGTCGAAACTCGTTAGGCAGCTTAACTTGGACCATACAAGAGCTTAGAGGTGATACTGACCTACTTATACGAGCTCTGAACCGAAACTTTGGCTTTGATGATTCTTGTGGTTCAGGTTGTATGTGATTCTCTTCTTGAACAGGTTGTGCCTCTTTAGGTTTGCGCCTCTAGACCAAGTTCCTAGCTCTTCGAGGTTTAGGGCAACTTGGAACCATTGGTGCTGGCTTAGGATCATGCAGAGTAATTTTCCATTGCAACGTACGGACCTTTTTTTTCATTCTTCTTTTTTGGTACGAGTCATGGTTTCTTCCCTTCTTTGGGCCTCCGTTGTTTCGTATCAAGATCCTTCTTCAGGATTGCTTGGTATCTTAAGAGTTCGCTGACGACATGGTCTGTTCGAGACGTAGTAATCTCGACGTACACCTCCGTCAAAATCTTTTCTCCAGCCATAGGGGACTTTGTCCTGATCACATACGGAAGCGAGATCACAGCTTACGTAGTAGTCGAACTTTACACTAGGTTCCCCCAATGTACCAATGGTTGGATCTCCTTCCTTGTATCTCTACTTGAATGATTTATAAAGTTTCTGACGAGGCAAAGTTTTCTTGGACATCATATCTCTAGCCTAGGGTAATCTTCGACCACTATGATCAGTTTGATTGTTCATTTGGTAATCGTGCTCGCGTCGATCCGCACTATCCAGCTTTCTCCTGCATCGAACGCACAGATTTGACCACTCACGTTCCTTAACTGATTGTTTCAAGAAGACCATTCCAGTCATCACCGGAAAGGGATCAATATCTATGTCCATGGAAGATTTGCCCTTGTCATCAGCAAACTTAATCTTCCCCTGGCGAATTGCTTCTTGAATATTTTTCTTGAGAACTAAACAATCCGTGGTATTGTGGCTCCATGAATGATGCCATTTACAATACTTCTTACCGACTAATTCCTCTTTAGGCGGTATTTTTTGACCTTCTGTCAGCCTGATATGTCTATCGGCCAACAACATATCGAAAATTTCCTCTGTTCGATTTACATCGAACGAGTAATACACCGCCTCCTTAGCCTTGGTCATGATGGTTGATTTTTCTCTCATCTTCGCTGGCCTTAGCACTTGACATGTATATGGCTTACCTATAATCAATTGGGCCACTGCGATCTCGACATGATGTATCTGTTCTTTGTCAAAATCAGGAGGCTCGACAAGATTTACATCTCCTCTTCGAGTGTGTCTTTTGTCTTTTTCTCTAAGGATGCTCTCGTGTTTAACGGCCATAGTAGACAGTTCGAACAAATATGCATACGGATGACCTACCATTCTGCTTCGGATTTCGAACTTTATTCCATTGAAAGCGAACTCTGCAAATGTATTCTCAAGTAAGGGAAACAAACACTTGTTTCTCGCTCGTTTGAACCAAACACTTGTAATGAACTGATCGACAGTTTCATTGGTCATCTATTTCATTGTCGACAAGTCGGCAACTGACAGATTCAGCATAGCTCGCTGGAATTGTCCATGAAAAAGTCCCTCCATTTGCTCCCAAGTTAGCACCGAATTAGGTGGTAACGCAGTATACCAAGTAAAGGCCGTTCTCAACAAAGAGAGGAAATAGCCTTACCTTCCAATTATCAGCATGAATAGCATCTCCATATAATGTTAGGAAGCGATTAACATGTTCATAGATGGATTGATCATCCTCACCAGTAAACAGCGTGAACTCTGGTATCTTGAATCCTCTCGGATACAGGGTCGTGTCCATCCAATCAGGGTACGGCTTTCGATAGACATTAATCTTGTATCCTATCATTGGATCATTATACCCGAGCACTTGATCAATAGCTGGCTGGTTTTGATACATTGGCCGATGGTGCATCTGGTACCTTGGCTACTGCACGGCATGATACACTGGCTGCTAAGCTTGGTATACTAGCTGTATAACGGGCTGAAAACCCTGTAGCATAAACTGATGTCCCTATGGTTGCAAGAGCTGATTCAACTTTTGATACCTTGGTTGTGTGAACTGCTGCTGGATCGTAGGTGGGAAAAGTTGTCTGACCCTCTGATTTGAAGGAGTTGATCCTTCCCCTTAGCCTGCCACTACCCCCTAGGGGGAGCTGGCATTGTTCCTTGGTTTTCGACGACCATAAGTACGAATGGCTCATTCACAGGTATGGGATTTGGCTGGGTACTAACACTGTGTTGAGCAACAGGTATATCTTGTCAAATATGATGGCCGGGGAACGTACCTAGATCATTTGCTAGAGGACTCGACTCGTTGGTCGGTCATACCTCTCCTCGTTGCAGAAGGTGCAATCAGTGGCACATCCTAGCCAACAAAACCTGCATTTGTTAAAGGAGGTACTTGTAATGAAGTACTCGACGTTGGTATGAAGACATTCCCAACTTGAGAGGAAGGCAAACTCGGTGATACTCCGTGCTGTCCTCAAGCACACTCATGGTAAGTGTTGATGATTAACAGTCTAACAACATCAATCGTACGTTGGACCATATGATCAACAAACTCGCTTTGGGCTTCCTCAATTGTATGTCTTATCGAGGATAGCATGATTGGCGTCACTTCAGGATTTCTTCTTGGCTCTTCGGTGTGTTGTCGAGGAACCTCGCCGTCTTTAACCTTGACCTGATTTTGGACTCCTTGAGTCGTCGAGGACTCCGCTCGTGGTACTTCTTCCATGAATTTGTCGCCGTCTAAGTTGTTACGACCTCTTGTACATGGCATAACACTCTCCCGAACTTAACATCTTTTGTCCCACCGGCGTGCCAAAAAAGACCGTTGATGTCGAAATCCCTCGTTCAGGCCCAAGAGGACATGCGAAGCCAGGACCAAAAGGTTGAGGCTTAAAGGATTACCAACGCAAGAATCTTTTATTGAACGTTAGCAGTTCGTTAAGTAAGAAGGGTCCAGGGTCAGTTTTGGACAGAGAGTGTCAAATGCGAGAATTGTACTTGATAATGACATTGAATCGACAGATCCATGCAACTTTTGACCAAACTTGTCGAAGACTTTCGACGTAACGGTAACTAGGACACAATACATAAATTGAATCGATGATGCTGGATCACACTGTAGGACACGATGTCAAAATTTAATCAACGATACCGGACGGGTGAAAATAGGACACAACACCAGAATTTAATCGACGGCATTGGATAGGATGGATGAATGGTACAACACCGAAATTGAATCAACGATACTGAACCGGTGAAATCTAATCGATGGCACCTAAATTGTGATATGAAACTTGTCGGAATTGAATCAACGACGGGAATCTAAAGCTACAGCTAGGCTAATAGCTAATTGAAAAGATAAACACTTGTTTGTTGTGTTGTTGGGGGTTTCTACGCTGGACAACCTTAGGTATTTATAGGCATTCCCCGGTAACTGTCGAACGGTTACTACCGTAGGCTCTACTCCAAGCTCATCCTCTTCAATAGCATCTATGGATAATGCCTCCAACGATTTCTCAACTTTTCGTTCCTTTTCACTTTTGGATATTGCTGCCAATCTCAGTAACTGCCTCGATCGTGGCCTTTTCTACGCACCTTTTTTTATCATCTTTAGGGAAATACCGTCAATATTACCCTTACACGTGGCGTTTCCACGGCTGACCCTCACTTGGCTTCTATACACCTGCCCATGGCTAGTCACATCCCCTCCCCGTGCATGCCACATGACTTATAGGGTAACTTTTGTTGTCAACAAGTAGTCTTCGAAAAGGGCAAAAGTACATTTTTAGAGTCAAAAGTTGTGCACGGAGGTCACTTTGGTGCCAAAAGTTTCAATCGGATGACTTTAGTCCCAAAAGTTATTAAAAAAATGATCACTTTGGTGCCTCCGGCCAAAAATTCTAGCCAAAATTACCACATGGCTTTTTTAATTATTTTTTAATTTTAACAGGCATTTAAAAAAAAGAAAAAAAAAAGTCCCGTGGACTTCAAAATTAAGAAAACAATAAAAATACCAAAAAAATAAAAAAAAATCTTTAAAATAAAAAATTACTTAATATTAATTAAAATAAGTTGAAAAAAAAAGTTAAAAAAATTGAAGGCAGCGGCAAGGGTTGCTGCAACCCTCGCCGCCGCCGGCCCCACCAACGTCGGCAACGGACCGGCTAGGGTCGCCGATCTCTGGCCTCCACCCCCGCCGGCCATGATCCACCCCTGTCGGTTGTTGCCGGCGTTGGTGGGGCGACGGTAGCGAGGGTTACAACCTCACCGCCTGTCTTCAATTTTTTTTTGAATTTTTCAGTTTTTTAAAATTTTTCAGTTATTTCTCAAATTTTTTTAAATAAAAAAATTCAAATTTTAAAAAAATTGCCAAAGTGGACCGCCGACGAGCCACATCAGCCGAAAATATTAATAAAAAAGTGCCACGTCAGATTTCTGGCGGAGCAAATCGGACTTGGCATGAAAGTTATCCTTTTTTATAACTTTTGACACTAAATTGATCCGATTGAAACTTTTGGCACCAAAGTGATCTCAATCACAACTTTTGGTACTAAAAGTGTACTTTTGCCCACCGAAAAGTAGAACATGAAACTTGCGTCACCTTGCAAAGGTATGGAATTTAGATCTTATACAAATAAAGGCGGTTTAATAATAGTTATCCTCAATCATAACTCCTCAAATTAAGTGCTACATTCCTTAAATCAAACAAGATTATTAATGACGAGTTTGTTGATGATGCAAGGATTCTGAACAGATAAATCGTTTCAAGCGTTGGTTGTAGAAGTAAGAGGCCGAGAGAAATTATACTTTGAAAATGTTAGATACCATGTTACAAAGTACAAAAGGTTGTACCTGCAAGAAGATTGCCAAGCACTTTTCAATTATTTTTCGATCATGCAGTTAAAAAAATTGAAAATTTTTATCCTGTGCTTGATTTGGATGGTGAACAAAGATGGGATAATGTTCCTTGAGCGGATGCACAATCAAGAGATTTTTGTACAAATACTTGGGGGACGTAGTCACATATAATACCACTAATTTGAAAAATAAATATTACATGCCTTTTGCACCATTTGTCGGTGTCAATCTTTATGGTCAGTCAGTCCTGTTAGGAGGTGTCCGACCAAAGAAAAAAAAAGTTCTGTTAGGATGTCTAGAGTCGCATAATCTTTAATGGTAAAAAGAACGTCAGTGTGATTAGGATATTAATGACTTCAAAGTTGTCAAATTCGAGATTTTGAATTGTAGCGTGAGAACTCAAGTTCACTGCATTTTGCAACCAAAACAATCGAAGAGGAATCTCGTTCCAAGGAACGAAATCACACGAGATGGGAATCCAATTGGGGATTCGATGTCATGGATAGATGAACTTCTCAAAGCTCCAGTGAGTGTGAAAGGATTTGGATAATGATTGAGGCTTGTGGGGGAGATGAGCCCATTGTCAACTTATGGCAAATTGTGAAGGCTGGAAATGTCATATTACTTGCCTGGTGGAACAACTCTTCGAGATAAGATTGCTTGAGTTTACCGGATTTGGAACTCTAGAGAGGGTAAAGAACTTGCTTGACTAGATGAAAGGATTCTTGGTATGTTATGATGTAATGGTGAGAAGTTGTGGTGGTAACAAGGAGTGACTGATTCAGGTTAGGAATGCTATATGTGAATGAAAGTATTCCGGATACACATGCTAGTGATGATAGTTCGCAGAAAAAAAGAAAAAAAAAGAAGAAAAAAGAAAAAAAAAATGGTTCTTAGAAGGATGTGATTCATGTGGAAGGGAAATCCAGTTCATGTGTTCCATGTTGGAGTAAGGGAACCTACCAATTATTTGCTAATCAGGCGATAAAACCTTCGGGAAAAGATGGGTACCGATCTAGGATAACCTTGATGAACTGAAGTTAATTTATTGTACCCGATTCTATATGCTTATGTTGACAGGAGCCTTCATTCATCTAAGGGAAGGAAACGCTTGACAAAACCGTCCTAGTGACACTGTTAATGGCCAAGTTCAGAAAAGTGAGTATAAACTCTAGTGGCCCAAGAAAAACTATTTAAGTGGCACTTGAACTCGTCTTGTAATTCCATGGCCCGTTGTGATTCAAGACAAAAGGCGTATACATGGGTGTAGATAATGGAAATATCATCCAGCAAAGGTTGTTGATGATGGTCTTGGAGACATCTGGACTGAGATAATAATGGCATGAGAATATCCAAAAGACGTTGTGGATGATATAGAGAACGAAAAACTTACTTCGTCCGGTGACAGTTTAAGAAAGAAACGATAAAAGGATATATGATTTGGTGTAACAGGTGAGATTTCAATCTCAATGCATTCTGAGTAATGATGGAGGAGATAGCTACTTTGGTACATTTACGGGATCGAAGTATAGCCTCAATTTGAAAGGTAACCTTGGGCGATTTGACTGGATAGGGAGTAGTAGCAAGTCGGCATTGACTCATTATGAAGTCCAGCGGCTAAGGAAATAGTGTTCCATGTGGGAAGAGTGATAAAGATGAGTGCTTGGTCGATGAGTGCTTGGTCGTGTGGCTTAGTGGGATATTTCCACAATATATATCAGGGAAATAGGAGTCGAATGATGGATTCTTGTATAGACGATGCAAGGAACTATTGGAATGGTATGCATTTGATGAAAGAATAATTAGGCTGCCTTGTTGTTCCTTTGATGAATGATACTTGGATTTATTTGGAAAATCCTAAGAGGTATGAATGGAAAGTAAGGACTACCTCAGACTTTGAAGAGAGCGTTCATTATATGCTAGGTGTAAGGAATGTGTGTCTTGATAATAATAAGGGGGATTGTTTTGTCATGAAGTTTTTGAGGAATGGAATTCGTGAGAAATCCTGGAGGATTAAAATAATGGAGGAACTGGTTGAGGTCGACGTGAACTATCAAAGTTGACAGCTTTCTGGACCGGCGGGTAACAAGGACCAACTTGTGGGGAGGTTCCCCGTGATAGATATCTTGGGATTAAGTATGATTGAGGACAAGGTGTTGTATGGGTGGATGGATAAGTGTGAAAGGAATCGAGAGGTAAAGCATGGACGATAACCATGGGTATGGATGATTTCTCTCGGGCATGATGAACCAAGTGAATTATAATTATGAACCACGAAAGGAAATTTGAATGTATAACTGTACCATGTGGGAGGCTTGTCACGTATACGTCTTGATGGTAAAACCCGAAAGGATGAAGGTCCAAGTTATCGTTTGAGACCATAGGTTTCCACTATCGCAAGGGAAATGAGGGACGTCATTTCTAGAAAAGGAGGATTCTGAAGTCAAGCGAACCGTCGGAATTTAAGGTAGTGGCTTCTCGAAAGGACTTAATGAGAAATACCGAGGATAAAGGAGCTGTTTAGGAATTTAAGATGGATGTTCCAGATTGCCTTAGAAAGACGAAGAAAAAACCGCAAGTACGTATGAGGGGAAAACCAAACATCTTCCAACTGGTAATCAGATGACGGATTGCACCACACTGAACAAGAGGTTCGACTTTTAAGTCGAAAGCCTGTTGATTGGTAGATTGAGAAGTTATAGAGAGTATTGGATTTGAAGGTCAAGAGAAGATTAAGGCGATTATGAATGGGTATTAGTGACCCATAAACTTCAACGTTCAAAGGAAGGAGTGAGTAGTGGTAACATAATTAAAACTCGAACCTTACATACCTGAGGACGAGAACTACAAAGTTCATGGGTGGGCGAACAGGAAGAAAGTTGTCAAGAACTCCATGGAATGACCAGGGCGTTCCCTGGAGAGTACCAAGAGTATCAGGCCTTGCATTGATGCTAATGATGGTATGGTATAAAGCAAAGGTAACCGAACATGTGGTTAAAGATTAAGGAGTGCCAACAAGAGAAGGCACAGAGTTATAAACTAGAAGAATCATTAAGATTATTGGGAACCCCGTTATTATGGATTCAGCCACGAAGTTGACGGAAATGGGGCAAGAGAGCTGTGACTCAAAATGAGGAGTTGTAAATGAGTCGAATAAAGTGTACACGTACTTGACGAGGTCAAAAGGAACATCTGAATCAGATAGCACAACGAAAGATTTATTGGCAAGGAGATATGGTCTCATGGTGACTTAGAGATGATGGTGATCGAAAGGACTGTAAGCTTGGTATAAAGTTTGGGAACTAAACTTCGTGTCAAGGAATTTGAACGAGCAAAATTTACAATATGGTGTATCAACTATTCCCGAACTACTGGGTAGACTGAAATGACAGTTCGAATGTTTAAAAGTATGCCATTGGCGGAGATTAAGAAGGCAATTATGTAAAACTGAGACTCGCTTGAAATGGTCAATATCAACGAGAGTTTGGACTGCCGACCTTGGAAAATGATTACCGAAAGAAGTGTAAGAGGTCTAAGTAAGCATGGCAAACAAGTGATCAAGCTAAGGGATCTCGAAAGAATTTAAGGATGCTCAGGAAAGAGAGATTGACGAACCACGTGGATCTCTGGGAAATTGAGATAAAAAAAAAGGGGGACGTGCGACAAGGATTTTAAAAATCCGTGGAAGGAAATCTTGTACGTCATAAAGAGTCACGAAGAGAAGACCCACTACAGACCAATGAAAGAGATTTGAAATTCAGAATAAAACACGGAGGAAACAAGTGACGGACCAGAGTTGGTCATGAGAGGGAATAAACTCTGAAGGATAAGAACGTTTGTCAGTAAGGAAGACTAGGTAACGTTACGAATAAAGGAACTCCCATGGGAAGCAAGGGGACGATGAGGCGTCAATACCCCCATTGGTTTGAATAATTGGATTGTAACAAATTTCGAGGACGAAATTCTTGTAAGGGGGGAAGAGTTGTGACAGTCTGATTTTCCTGTCATTCTGAGATCTTAAATTGTAAGATGTCTATTGAAGTATTTCAGTTATATCTCGCACTGACCTGATTAGTCATGAGTTAACTAACCAAAGGGGAAAGGCTAACGTGCGACGAGATACGTGGACCTTGGAAATTCGATAAGAAAACGGCATTTTGACCATAAGGATCGTCGAGGGATATTTAGAACCGAGGCCGATCAGAAAACGATTAAGGAATCCGTTGCTAGCGTTATACGATTGGGACGCGGGTGATGCCGCTTAACCAACGTATGATTTGCGAATTTTTCCTAAATCGATTTATGACGATCGCGGCCGTCGGGGCTAGTAATACACTTTTACGATTACATGATAACCAAAATCGATGTACTTGAGTTTTCCTAAGTGATAAAAATCACAGAGTCGATACGTGTAGCGTCCGCAAAAGCCGCCCGTTAGTTCGAGATAAATCGGAATTACTACTACGGGAGATCGACCGCGATATGAGGTCTCGAGAATGGAAAACGGAAATGAAGATTGTGACATTTAATTTGGAGCGAACGACGCCGGTAAGAAATGAAGGATTAGAGGAAAAATTGGATTTTCAGGCGAAAAATGTGAAAAGACCATTTCGCCCCTGAAAGTTTGGACTTTGCTTTAGCATGTGAGTAAGGGCATATTGGACATTTAATCCACTCTTGTAGCTGCCGAATATTTGAGGAGTGTGGGGAAGAAATTTTTGGATATTTTTGCAAAAGGACATGTGTCACCATTTGGGCATCTTCATTAATTATCCATTTAGTTTAGACTTCTCTAGAATTTTGACCGCTTGTGGACTAGACCACTCCGAACCGATGCTGCTTCGCCTGATCTGACCAGCCACTGTCGCACCGCTCGAACGACCCTTCCGGCGACTTCCAGCCGGCGAGCCCTCCCCTACCTCAAAGTTCAACCTTTCCCCGACGTTCTCCAACTGGAATTGCGACAAAAGACAATCTGAGCTGTCCCAGCCAGCCTCGACAAGTTTCGTCGACGGATTTCGAACGATCTGAGGTAGAGTAGCCATAACTCACTCATTTGGACGCCTTTTTGGACGAAATTTGCGGCGTTAGTCTCTTCACAGGTTGGGCTACGTACTGTGCTTCTAGGGCCACTGATTATTTTGGAAAATATTTGAGTTGTGAGGCTTTGATTGAAGGGTTTCTATTGGGGGTAAACTGAACAGCTTGTGTGGTGGTTGTGATTAAGCTGTTTAGAGGCCTAAATGAGGTTGAACTGCTGCTAAATTTTCTGTGGAACACTAAAATGCATAGATTGAGGTTCTAATAGGTTCGATTGTTAAAGAATGGGCGCTTAAAGCGAGTTTTTGGACTGATTTGGGTGAGAAAAGCTGGAACCGCTTCACTTTGCTCCTGCCCTGTTTTTTCGGTTCTGTTTGGGGGGCTGTGGTGTAGTCGCTGTGCTGAGTTTATGTGGTCTTATCATGCTAAAATGTTTACTAAAGAGTCTGTTAGGGGTGCGAGGTGTGGAATAGAAGTTAGGACGTTTATATTGGTTAAATCAGCGATTATTTTCTAAGCAAGGCGGTTGTTCCGTTTTGGACAGCTTAGGGACGTGCCGGGTTCGGACTTTTCGAGAGGCTTGAAGTATTAATTTGCTAAAGGAAACCAAGGTGAGTTTTCCTAACCTTTTATTAGAAAATCTGGACGCGACTGGACATTCTCTTTGATAAGTTGTTGAGTTGACTGAGGTGTTAAACTGGATGATTGGAATGGCGGACGGACTTGTTTATGATTGAGCCGGGTGAGCTTACTGTTTGATATTTGCTGATTCTTGGGGTGAGCACGATGATGTGCTAGTAAATGTTTGCTTGTTTAGATGTCAGTGTCGGGTTGGTTTACATATCTGTGATGATAAGGCATTTCATTTTGGGATAAAGCTTGATTTGTGTTTTACATGTCCGATCTCTCCTGTTGTTTCGACGTGCATGATTATTTATTGTGAGGCCTCATTTGTTTGAAAACATAGAGGAAATGTGTTGAGATTAAGTGCTCTAATGTTATGAGATTGTGGGACTGGGGAAGTGAAATACTCTGATGTGCCTATATGACGTGCAGTTGAGAATAAAAAATACCCTGAGGCGATCTAATCACGGGGTTAAGGAATGTGAGAAATACCCTGAGGCAATCTAATCGCGGGGTTAAGGAATGTAAGAAATACCCTGAGGCGAACTAATCTCGGGGTTAAGGAATCTGAGAAATACCCTGAGGCGCCATGACGACGCGGGGTGGCAAAGTATGAAATGCCCTGAGGCGATGTGATCGCGGGGTTTAAGAATGTGGAAGACATTGAGGCGATATAATCACGGGGTCGTAATTGAGATGTCCTCTATTCCAACTGTAAGTGTAATCCATGGGAGTAAAGTACGGAGAAATTTAGGCATGTGTGCTATCCTTGTTATGTCAATCTCTTTTTCTTGATTGCTTGAGTAAAGCATTGTCATGATATTATGAAAGAGTGATATTCTTGATTCTTGTTTATAAATTGTTTATGTTATGATTGTGATGCCGGTGGGACGATGGTCTAATTTAAGGTTAGATTAGCTCACTGAGACGTAAGTCTCATTCCTTCGTGAACCCCATTTTTATTTCAGACCACAGGACCTGAAGATGCTTCCGATAAGATTGGGCGAACCCCAGGAGATGACCGGGTTTGTAGAAGAATTCCTTGATGGTCGAGGTACTGTGTATGTTGGAAGGACTACCGTAGTATGGGTAGACGAGCCAGGAGCGCCGAGCTGATGATACGAGTACTACCTAGTGTGTTTGGATGACGTAGGACTTGTTGGGATGTCTTTTGGTACGACGGTCTTTCGATGGAGCTTGATGGGTGTCTTTTGTTCGCTCCTTGGTCTTCCTCGACCTCGGTTTGTGGCTTAGCTTGTTTGTGGCGTAGTTTGTACGAACTTGACGTTGATTGTATAGAAGCCTTTTATCTCTCCCGCTTATCATTCTTGTATGGTGATAAGGTGATTGAGGAGGTGGTGGGATTCATTTTCCTTGCCTTTCGCATGCGAGTTGAATTTTCTTTTGGCGTATTCGAGAAGTATCCTGGGACAGGCTTTATGCCATTGGTGGATGCGCGCACTCGTAATGTGGAAGGTGTCGCGACCCTCTTGAGGTTGTCGGGCTCTCGAGGGCTAATGGGCCGTCCTGTCTGGTCGGACGCGGGCCTCTCCCAAGGCCCATTACCCAAATCGCAACGGAGGTATGCGTGATCGACTTTCAGTGTGGACTAGTGACATGTGCTAAGTGTGCATGCCATGGAGTCGCCACCAATCATTTTTTTAGGGTATGATTGGACCACCCAATCGAATAGTTGGGAGTTTCTATTCAATTCTGCGAGAACCAGAGAAATGGTTTCGGGGACTTAGTTACACCAACTGTCAGAGTTGATGCCCTTTCGGTACCTAAGTTGACTGAATTTTCTAGCCTGAGATTCATGCGGATGAATAAGGTATGAACCCTAAATCTAGAAATTCATGTAGATAGGAGTGATTATCCAGGCAATCACAATCAGTAATAAAATGCCCAACTCAAGGAATCTAGATATGCAAACAAATCACATGGCATTCCTAGTAAGGTCCTATTTATCAATCACAGCTCAAGAATGATTTAGCTGTCCTAGCCATTCTACACACGATCTAACCTAAGAAAAGCATTAGGAAGCATCGAAGGAGTTCGAGAGTACTCACATGGGGTTCGCCGTGCCCTGGTTTGGTCTTGAACGAGCTATCGAGCTTATGCCGACCCGATTATATTTGGAGATCCACTCGGTGTTTTACACCATGAAATCATGTGAAACAAAAACGAAAATATTCAGCAAGGGGCATTTATTGTAGATGGTGGTCAATCTAATTGGACATCAAGACTAAAAAAGATGTAGAAATTTACAAATTAAAAGACTCGAATGATATTTTTTTTTGCCAAATTCAACTCTATGCGTCGTGAAGAAACACATGCAATTGAACTTGAATTTTGACTATTTATGAGTTCAAAATGAAAAGAAAATTAAAATAAAAATATTGACTATTTTTCTATATTTTTACGACATCGAATGCTATTTTTCTTCATTTTTCATGTATTTTTCTATTTTGGAAAATATTAAAAAATTGAAAAATTATTTTTTTGTCAAAATGGTTCCTTTAGCTTGGTCAAGGCTACCAAAGATGATTTTTTAATTTTTTAACTTTTTATATATTTTTTATGAATTTTTAAAAAATAAACTATGAAAGACTGATAAAAAATCAGGTGTCAACAGCTGCCCCTCTTTGAGAGGAATTTCGTTAGAGGTTTCTCTCAAAGACAAGGTGACACCTGTGTTCCGATCGACTCGACTGGGAAAAGAAAAGAAAAGAAAAGAAATCATGACATCCAATTTTCATGCCCATCAATGTGTGCTTTTCCTTAAAAAGAGATGTGCTCATTCAATTCCCTGATATGATGTAAGAAAGTTAAGGAGTAGATAGACTTCCCTGCCCCTTACCTGCCGAACGCTTGCGGCATTTGCTGTGTCTGATGGGTTCAAGTAGATTCCTAAGGACTCGTCATCGGAGTGTCATAGGGATGTTAAGCTCTGACCTGTATGGTAGGTCAAACCATAATGGGATTCCTAACTGATAGGAACCTAAGGAAGACGCATCCCACATTTGGGAATTGGCCAAGGGTTTTGATCCGTGTGGTGGACTAAACTAGAAATGGCTTGCCTAATGTAAGGCTTATTAGGGAAAACGACTCCTCTCGCGTTCGGGATTCATCAAGGTTTTGATCCGTATGGTGGATCGGACCATTGGGTTGATCCTTCAGGCGGTCTCTACCAGTCCTTTGACCCTTCAGGCGGTTTCTACCATTCATTGACCCTTCATGCGGTTTCTACCATTGAGTTGACCCTTCATGCGGTTTCTACCATTGGTTGACCCTTTAGGCGGTTTCTACCATACATTGACCCTTCAGGCGGTTTCTACCATTGGTTGACCCTTCAGGCGGTTTCTACCATACATTGACCCTTCAGGCGGTTTCTACCATTATGTTGACCCTTCAGGCGGTTTCTACCATTGATTGACCCTTCAGGCGGTTTCTACCATACATTGACCCTTCAGGCGGTTTCTACCATTGTGCTGACCCTTCAGGCGGTTTCTACCATTGATTGACCCTTCAGGCGGTTTCTACCATTGAGTTGACCCTTCAGGCGGTTTCTACCATACATTGACCCTTCAGGCGGTTTCTACCATTGTGTTGACCCTTCAGGCGGTTTCTACCATTGATTGACCCTTCAGGCGGTTTCTACCATTGAGTTGACCCTTCAGGCGGTTTTTACCATTTATGAGATTCCAAATTGATATGAATCAAAGGATGACGTACCCGCTCTGCGGGGCTAGTCGGAGACTCGATCATTCTGTGGATCGGTCTTAGAAAAGATTTGCCTACTAAAAGGCTTCACCCAAGGATGACGCACCCAGTCTTTGGGGTGGCCAAAAGTCCTGCAGAAAGCTTAGACCTGAAAAAATTTTCCTCGCCAAGAAGATATTAGTAATCTTTGGGAAGACAATAATTGTCTAACTGACAAAATTCTACGACTTAAGTTTTAGTCATGAAATGTGCATTTTGATTGTTGGAGGTTATCCAAAACATTCCTGCCATATACAGATGTGATCATAAATTCCTTGCACGGAAACTCTAGATCAAATAATTTGAAAATTTCAAAAAGAGTTTGCTCAAAACATCCATTGGAGTATTTCTCACCCAAGAAGGCTCCTCACTGCTCTGTGATAATGATCTTTAATGGGGAAAGTGCTCAATTTCCTACCGACCTGTGCCTGGGTTTCAGGATCATTCGCAACGCATACATTTCGACCGATCAGGAGGTCTTTCACGGGACCGTAGTGTTAGGCTTGGATATCGGTTTCCAAGGGGGACTCACTTTTGAGTCAAGGCCGTTGAACAAAATTTTTCACTATCTGCTCCGGGTTTACAAGTCAAGAACCCTGCAAAATGAGAAAGAAATAGTCTTGCTCGTACTTCTTTGAGCTAACTTATACATTAACCCAAGTGTCTTAGTCAGATAAGACTACTTCAGGGTTGTAACATTGGAAGGATTGGGGACCGAAAAAGGTTTATTTTTTGCCCAGAAATTGTGAAGGGTTTGACATTGGTGATCATTGCAAATTTGCCACATGTTCTTCGAAGAACATCTCCATTTCTTGAAGTGTACACTCCTCTTTTAGAGCGCACAAGGATGTTTAAAAGCGTCTCTTGTTACATTAAGAGACCGTCTGTTTGTGTGTTTGCAATTTGAGCACGACATCATTTGGAGAGTAGTCATCTTGATCTAACTCCTTTGCAGGGTCTTTTCATCGTCTCTCTAGACTTTACTGGGGATATTTTGAATAGACATCAGCCTTGCTTTTTACCAGGCACTTTGCTTTTTCTTGATGTCTAGGGATTTTTCTTTTCCCCCTTTTTTTAATCCCGTGTTTTTCTTTTCTTTTGGAGCTAGGATTTTCGGCAATCATGCTAGATATGCAACTTAAACTTTGGCACGCTTCCATTCCTAGAGTGATGTTGCCTTTGCTTTGGAATATGCAATGATCACCAATAGGTTGATGAAATGAATTTGCTGGCTCAACTTGGTTGTGCAAAGGATAATAGTGTGTAGGATAGAGAAATGAATTATTCTAGTCATCCTATGACACTTGGATTATCATATAAATAACACACAAAGATTTATGTTAGTCCGAGCAAGAAAATTTCTAACCGTTTACTTTCTGATACTGTTGGGCTAACCTTCATTTGCCCCAATGTGGGGTGGTTCTTGACAGGGTTGAGAATGAAAATCGCCGTTCAATGGGGTTCTCAATGGGCATCTGTAGTGTTTGGAATGAAGAAATAAATGCCTCTGTCATCTCGATCCATGTAATCGTTGCGAATGACCCTTATATCCATAGGTTAAGGTTTCGCTATCATTTCCTATCTCCTCATCTCTCAAGTGTGTATGGGACGTGTTTGGATTAGGCTCACTTCTCTTATGAGAAAATACCCTTTTGAACAGTTCAAACGACTCTTGTTGGAAAAATTCATTTCATTTCATCAAGATTTATCCTTCAAAGGGATTTTATGATGCACCATACATGTGTAATTCATGTTCAGACAATCTCATGTTTTAAAACATGAATGTCAATGAAGTAAGAATTCTATGTCTTTTTAGATGTGAGAATCGAATTAATTCTGAAAGTTTTTAATCTCCAATGAATTGGGAAAAGGGATACTTACCTGCCCATCGAGGCTGGAGATCCTGGAGATATAAAAGGGATATGTCATTGTATATTCTAAAACTTTACAAAAATTGGAACGATACATCTTACCCTTGGTCATATGCTCCAACGAGTGTACAAGGGTTGTGAAAATCTGCACTTCACATAGTAACACAAGATTGTTGGGTGTTCTAAAGTTCTTTCGACTTCTTGGTTTTTGGAGAAAAATGAAACTTACATGTCTGCCCTGATGGCGAGCTCCTGCCAAGGATAAATATTAAGCATTATTTTGGGTTTCCAAATTCAAAACAAATTGGGACGATACTACTTTACTCTTGATTTGAATTCCATTCTGCATGCCAATGTACGGATTGTAGAAGCCGGCCCTCAAGCTTGTGGCCCTGATTTCTTCGTCTGGTTGGGCAACGAATCCACCTCGAGGATTTACGTCGGAGGAGATTCATTCATCTTTTTGGGCGTGTTTCATGCACTGTTTTGTTATTTGAATGCATGGCTTCTTGGGTGCCTCATCTCTGTTCATCACCTGAGAGGAAAATGAGAGAACATTATCCCCGCATCTGATTGAAAATCATTTAGGAACGATACGTTCTGTTTACCAAATGGGTGGCTCCGCGGCCAAATGTGTTTTACATTGAAATGATGGATTCCATTACGCTCTGCGGATGATAACTATCGCTTCGAGGACTTGCCCCACGGATCAAACGATGAATTTGATGTCTTCGGATTCGACATGCTTTCCAGATGTAGGAATGGTTTGCCCCCATTTTCAGTGGAGATGGGTTTTGTCGAGTGGGTAAGATCAAAAACTCATCCTAGATTTGGCTTTAGTCGAAGGTTGAAATCCCGACCTTGGATAAGCGAATCATGATTCATCTCCTTCTGCTTCGGATTTGTCATTTGCGTGCTTCACATTTTACAATACCAACTTCGCCGCTTGATGAAAATGAATCGATGATTTTCGAATTGCCCCAAGTTCTATAGTCATCTGCGTCGAATCTCTTTGAACTTCATCGGGTGATAGACAAACTGATAAAATGATTTTTCAATCCTGAGATCGAACTCCTGACATTTCGTACCACTTCCAGTTCACTGACTACCAGGACACAGCACTATTGGCGTCCTTAACTGGTTCGTTTTTTGTTATAAAATTCTTGAAGCAGTTAGCGACCCCCATCGAGAATGAAACAAGCTCAATTTAGAGTTCATAACGACTAAAGGTCCCTTAGAACGATACAGAGCTAACCGTCTTTGAGCTCGCTCGGGCTTTTGCTCGCATTTTCCTATGTAAAGCCTTTAAATGTTTTTCTTCGTGGCGTTCAATTGATTCGCCTCGACTCTAATCTAACAAGGGATTGTTGTACTCAAGCATGATGATGCTCGCAGGTAGTACTGATCGCTGCCCTGGATTAACTCTAGGCATTAAGGAAGATTATCTTGCATGGAAGACTTTATGACAGAAAGATTAATGATACATCCATTCACATGTGCCTAGTTCCCTTGAGGATTCTCGGTGATCAGCCAGCTACACCATGAATCAGACATATAATCGTCATTTTGGATCATAACTTCATAAGTCCATCAGTTTTAAACTGATCGATCCAGATATGGAGCTCCTCATCAAGGAAATCTTTTGATTCTTCGAGCAACTGATATTCGGGTTGACCATCATCGCTTGGCGTTGAAGGATTCCTGTTTCTGTTGTGAGCGATCTGATTCTTCGAGCTAGAACCTTCGTCGTTGCTCGAGATTATAAGAGGATGATTGATCGGTTCACTATCAAAAGCACCTTCCATTTGGGAATGGGAGAAACAAAAATCCTCAAAGCATCCGCCCGCTTGATCTTCCGAAATCATATGCCCAAGCCGGGCAGATCTTTGAACACTAGGCGCAATATGTTGATCGGGGATAGGAAGAGCACTAGCGAAAAGTTGCTGCTCAAACCAAGGAGTTCGTACCTGCTGCACTTGTGGCATATACTCTTGAGGGGTGCTGAGATGATTTGGGGGAATATTCTGATTAGCGCCCAAGTAGTCGATGGTGCTGCTACCAGCTTGGTCAGTGCCTAGATTCGGCAGGGTATTTCTTACTTCAGGGGCATTGTAGTTATAGCCATGCCTAGTGTTTAGGCACAAGTTGAGTTCTTTCAGGTTCAGTGCTGTGTGGCGCTGTCTTAGCGCCCTTCTGTAGCTCTTGAGGTGACTCGCGACTCCATCTTTAGTGAGTCCTGGTATGTTCATGATCTCAAGTATACGCGTTGGATATGCTGAGTTGATCCCTAGTTGCTGAACCGCACTAAGGAACTTGAGATGAAGCTCGGGGGACCAATTGACCCTCGTCTTCTTGCGACCCGGAACAGTGTTGACAAGTTGGCTATTGCTCTCTGGCCTATTTCCAGTAGAATTTGATCGAGCCGGAAATTGTTGTAGAGGGAATTCATCAGCTTTGGATTGGTCGGTCGTGATAGTAAGCTCATCGTTAAGGAAACTCCAATCATGGTGACGCATATCACATCCTTTAGAAGGCATCGATATTGACTTCGTAGAATTGATTTGTTCATGCATATCTCCAACAAAATCCGATTGTATCGAAGATGGTTCGAGGGAGTGGGGTGGTGAATGAGCATTTTCAATCCTCAT
Organism: Rhodomyrtus psidioides; assembly: GCA_021437785.1. Classification (NCBI taxonomy): domain Eukaryota; kingdom Viridiplantae; phylum Streptophyta; class Magnoliopsida; order Myrtales; family Myrtaceae; genus Rhodomyrtus; species Rhodomyrtus psidioides. The sequence continues at coordinate 8,952,443 of JAILYB010000003.1, read as the reverse complement.
ATAAGGCTTATCAAGGAACATTTCGCCGAGAGTGATAGGGCCACCGCAATTAAGGCAAGCGATAGTGCTGGGAGCTTTCTTATACCTCATGTTCTCCGCTCGAAGCTTTTCGTTTTCCTCCTTTAGAATCGCAAGTTCTTGACGTCTGTGTTGAGCCCTCAATTTGGCTCGCTTATTTTGAAACCAAAACTTGACCCTCAAAGGTTTCATCCCTAGCTTCTGGCCCAATTCATTTCTTTGTTTCATGTTCGGGAGAGGGCATTCACTAAAGAAAGCTTCAAGCTCTTGGATTTCATTCTGAGTGTGGCACTGGCGACGTTTCCTTTTCCGGGATTGACCATCGATGCTGCTGTTGTCGTCGCTGCTGAGATCCTGAACTTCGTTGCCGAAAGGGTTGGGTTCTGTGGTTCTGGTACCAGACGCCATCCTGGAATCTTCGAGATCTCTCAGTAGTTCATTTTCTGAGATTTTTGGATCAGTCGCCTCCAGCAACTGATGGTAACCCTCAAACATGTTGGATCGAAAAATGTTCGATCAATTTTTGCTCACTCAGGGTTCTCTACTCTCTCATGTATGCTCACTCTCTCTAAATTTTCTTTTCAGTGGTTCTGTATGCCCATGAAACGTTCTTTAAACATGGATGAAGATCATCAGGCAAGCGTTGCTCCCAAGATTTCGTATTTCCCGCTTTGTCGTCTTCTTTCTTCTTTTCAACGTGGAGGGACACCAAATCGATTTCCTTTTCTCGATATCCATGTCTGTCTCCCACTTATTTTCAAAAAGGTGGAACTACGCTCGCCTCCTGCTCAGTTTTTTAATATGATGGGACCGCCAAATCCTTTCGCAACTTTTTTCGATAGTTGCGCTTAACTCCCTCTCAATTTTAATATGGTGACACCGACATATCTTTTTACAACTTTTTTAGATTTATCAAGCCTGAAATCGCGGACTGGGACAGATCTGATGGTTCACCGAAAGAGCCACCACTGCTTTACCCAATTAACTTGGCTCCACGAGCATTATTGCTGTGCCTTTCTTCATTCTCGAGTTGCTATAAAAGGAGGAGTTAATGCAGAGAAGATTAACACTCTTACATAATTGCCTTTTCTTATTTTAATCACTCTACCACACTCATCTTCTTCTCCCTCACTCCAACGAAAATGACCTCCTCTCCTATTCGCGCTTTCTCGGCCGAAATTTTGGCCCAGTGGGAAAAACTCTATAACCTCCTCGGTCGAGGCTATGCTCATATAGCCGATCACCCAGAAACTGAAGATGAAATCCGCATTTTGCTCGTGGAAATAGACACCACCTCCATCGAGGGCACTAATTTAGAGAGGGAATATAGAATCTTCCCAACCCTCTTTATAAACTTTTTAGAGACTTACCGTGTCGCTCATCGAAAAGCTACCGTGGCTCACGTTTTGCGAGCTCGCTATGAGGATCGGTCCAACTGCTTGGTGTTGGCCAACCTTGTGGCCGATAGTCACAGAAAGGCTGTTGAGTTCGCCAACAAGCGAGTCTCGATGTTGCTTCGCGAGAGGGGAAATTTGGTGGAGCGCTTGGCCTTATCCCTGACCACCTATGAGCACGACCGTCGTAATGTCGTGTTGAAGTTTCAATGTGAGTGGCAGGAAGAAAGGCTTGACAGCATTACCGCGGATATAGCCCATGGGAGAGGACTAGTTCGGGACCTGGAAATAGCCGCCGAAGATCACGGGACCAAGGTTGCCGAGCTTAAAGGGGAATGTAAACGCCTTCTTCTTAAGCTTGCAGATCTCGAGTCTCGAGGTGGTGAGTATAAGCAAAGCATCAATAATATGGAGGGCCAACTTGGTTCCTTTGTGATGCTAATTAGGGCTCATTGCGGTTTTATGTTTCCACCCCGATGATTTGTATGATCTGCTTTTAAGGTCCCTCGATTGAGCGAAATGAATGAAAGCTCTAATGTGTGTGTCTCAACTTCTGTATGGCTGACTTTCTCGAACACCTGACCACTCTCAACCTAGGCAAGCTGCGCTTTGACATTGATGATTCGAGCGTGTACATCTTGATTTTTTAATCTTGCTTATGATCGGATAAAGGAACCTCCCACCGCGATTATCCACAAAAAGACTTCTCTTCTCTACTTGTTTTTAACCTGTTTCAAATGAAAAGGCAGAATCAGAAGAAAGAATTTGAAAAATAAAGCATAAATCCTTTCAATTTTATGCTTACTTGTGATTAATAGGGATAAGAGCTTTTATAAGGGTTTTGGCCTTGTGCAAAAGCTTTTATCAATATTCCTCAAAGGAAAGCATATCATTGAAAGGAATGTAATTCATGATAATCGCCTTTGATCAATTCCAAGAAAATCAATGGAATGTTCAAAAGTACACAATTACGATGTGTTTTAAATTCAATTGAAGATACGGTATCCAAATTAAAGCCGTTTGCTAAGAACGAGAGTAATTTGGATATCTATCTTTTCATTAAATTTGAAAAACACGAATACTCTTGATCAATTATTGTGGATTACCAATGATGCAAAACATGCATGAACCAATTCAAGTTTATAGTTCCTTCTGGCGAAATTGGGATTGTATTGCCCTATACGGCCAAAAGGTTGTATAAGACTTCCAATTTCAATTTCATCCAAAGGAATTATAAAATTGATTTTGGAGTATTCGAGTGATTAGAAGAAATGCCACTATCACATTCCAATGACAAGTCAATAGAAATACAACAAATTTCAATCTGAATGTATATAAACACAAATAGATCCCTAATACAATCAATCTAAGGGATCAGATAGAGAGGATCTCAGCAAAATAAATCCTATACAAGAAGGCTAGAAATGAAAATTAAAACAAAGGAATGTGATCTTAATACTTAGAGATGCCCCAGTTTCGATCTTTGAGACGTGACTTCAGGATCACCTATTCCAAATCGTCATCTTCATTAGATAATACCTCAATGATGTCCATAGCATGCTCTTCTTGTCCACTTGGCGCTCGTAATGGGATGACACCATCTTCATCTTCCATCAAGAACATTGGGAGGAAAACACACCTATCTATCCTCAAAATGGCATTTAATCCAATCACCGGAATTATGCAATGAATATAATGATTAAGAGCTGTAACAAGTTCGAGGGATAGAAAAGTCTTACCAACCAAACTTAAGAGAAAATCAAGCTTCTCTGTATTTTTAGCAGTGTTAGGTATACTAACCTTCCATAGACAAACGCATGAGACAAGTGAGGGAAAACTCCTAAAAATCAAAAGATATGGCTTGGTACCTAAAGCCAAGGTTCTCACCTCGAATTCTGGGAAGAGCCGATTCCATTGCACAACTATCGTTGCATTGGGACTCAATCCATAGTTCGAAGTGAGCTGAATTGAAAAGTGGATTACCCCATGTTTTTCCTCACGGAGATTCCATTTTCAATTCCTTCTATTGTGTTCCTAAAGAGGGCGCCTGGGGTTTTAGGCGCAATTGTGTGTATTCATTGTGTCGTGCTAAAGCAATAGACATGCATTTTATTTAACAATCACCGCTTCAATATAAACATCCACACAATCATACATCCAAAACTCTTGCCTGCATAAAACAAAGTTAACAAGCACTTCACCCCTTATTTCTCCCGTCTACAAAAACATCTAACACATTCGTTAGCATATACACCTCACTTTCGAGAGAATCTGCATAAAATTAGGTTAGAAGAATCAATCAACTTTTTAATCGGCTCAAGTCCACTAAATGGTTAAGAACCAGTCCCCAGTGGAGTCGCCAGTCTGTCGCGACCCTCTTGAGGTTGTCGGGCTCTCGAGGGCTAATGGGCCGTCCTGTCTGGTCGGACGCGGGCCTCTCCCAAGGCCCATTACCCAAATCGCAACGGAGGTATGCGTGATCGACTTTCAGTGTGGACTAGTGACATGTGCTAAGTGTGCATGCCATGGAGTCGCCACCAATCATTTTTTTAGGGTATGATTGGACCACCCAATCGAATAGTTGGGAGTTTCTATTCAATTCTGCGAGAACCAGAGAAATGGTTTCGGGGACTTAGTTACACCAACTGTCAGAGTTGATGCCCTTTCGGTACCTAAGTTGACTGAATTTTCTAGCCTGAGATTCATGCGGATGAATAAGGTATGAACCCTAAATCTAGAAATTCATGTAGATAGGAGTGATTATCCAGGCAATCACAATCAGTAATAAAATGCCCAACTCAAGGAATCTAGATATGCAAACAAATCACATGGCATTCCTAGTAAGGTCCTATTTATCAATCACAGCTCAAGAATGATTTAGCTATCCTAGCCATTCTACACACGATCTAACCTAAGAAAAGCATTAGGAAGCATCGAAGGAGTTCGAGAGTACTCACATGGGGTTCGCCGTGCCCTGGTTTGGTCTTGAACGAGCTATCGAGCTTATGCCGACCCGATTATATTTGGAGATCCACTCGGCGTTTTACACCATGAAATCATGTGAAACAAAAACGAAAATATTCAGCAAGGGGCATTTATTGTAGATGGTGGTCAATCTAATTGGACATCAAGACTAAAAAAGATGTAGAAATTTACAAATTAAAAGACTCGAATGATATTTTTTTTTGCCAAATTCAACTCTATGCGTCGTGAAGAAACACATGCAATTGAACTTGAATTTTGACTATTTATGAGTTCAAAATGAAAAGAAAATTAAAATAAAAATATTGACTATTTTTCTATATTTTTACGACATCGAATGCTATTTTTCTTCATTTTTCATGTATTTTTCTATTTTGGAAAATATTAAAAAATTGAAAAATTATTTTTTTGTCAAAATGGTTCCTTTAGCTTGGTCAAGGCTACCAAAGATGATTTTTTAATTTTTTAACTTTTTATATATTTTTTATGAATTTTTAAAAAATAAACTATGAAAGACTGATAAAAAATCAGGTGTCAACAGAAGGGAAGCGGGGTGTGACACCCTAGTTGAGTGGTATCAGAGCAAGGTCTGCTCGATCCAAGTTGATTGAGGATTGGAGTAATAAGGAGATATGAGAATCGGGAAGAGTAAATAGCTAGACCGTATGAAGGGTTCGCTACAGTTGGCTAGGAGATGCATGGCATATGAATTGGTACATGTGAAAGGCAATATGAAAATGGCATTGTTATGATGATGAGATGCAACTGAGCTATATACTGAGTATGTGCATTGATTGTGAATACTTACTTGCGGAAGCATGAAGCGCTCTGTTTGAGTTAGCAGCACGAGTCTGTGTTCCTAAATATTGTGCTTTTGTGATTGACATGATTGAAAGCTTCATACGTTGCAGTGAGTGCCCTTTTGAGAAAGAGATTGATGTATGTACTTGGCCTGTTTGAGTGAGATCGTGTGCTTGGAATTAAATGCTGTGTTGACTGGTGCGCTATGGAATTGATGTGATTTACTGAGTTATTGTTAAGTTGCAGTAGTGTCTGAACCTATGGTACGAACTTGTCTTCCATCGAATTGGTGCCCTGGACGTTTTCTTGATGTTATCTTGTTGAAGCTTGCCTGGTTGTGGTGAGTGGCTGAGAACTGCATGAGATTCTTGGATGGAGGATGGTTTAAGCGAGGTTTCTGCTATGTCGAGCAATCTGGAACTGCTAGACTTGAGTGATTGATTTAGGTCTTTAATTCCTGGAAGGAATTGTTGTAGTTCTAGAGATTATGAAAATGGATGAAGGGTGAATATTTAGAGTGAGATTACTAGTAGAACTTTTGGCTCGAACTTATAAGGTATAAGAAGACCAAAGAGACGAAGGGATCATGAGAACTAGAATGAAAATAGAAAAAATAGATGAGTAGGCAAACTCGAGGAGGAGCTGCCGTTGTTATTCAAGTTGCCAAGACTACTGTTGTTGCTTAAGAAATAACTGGTAAGGTCTTTAGAGAGGTGAAAGAAAATGGGAATAAGAGTCGTCTGATGAAAAGCTTGGAAAAGGCTTGTGAAGTTGAGATCGATTGAGTTCGACAGTGAACATAATCCTGAAACTGCCTTTCTCTAGATTGAGAGATTGGAAGGAAATCTTGAAAGTATGGAATTCCTCGAAGAAGGAAAATAATCTTAGTAATAACTAACCTTAATAGGTTATTGGTGATCGGTGAAAGACCGTCAAAAGAAAGAGTCCCTCCTTGAAGGCGTGGTATTTGATAGATTTGCCCTTGTCGAGCGATTTAATAAAAAGTACCTCCATAAGGTTATTGAAAGCAAAGATTGCCTGAAATCTAGAAGCTTCGCGAGGATTCAAGAGTGGCTGACCAATACGAAAGGGTAAAGTAAGATGACACGATCGGGTTGATTCATCTTCTTATGAAGCAAATTCTTGGATAGATGAACTTCTCAAAGCTCCAGTGAATGTGAAAGGATTTGGATAATGATTGAGGCTTGTGGGGGAGATGAGCCCATTGTCAACTTATGGCAAATTGTGAAGGCTGGAAATGTCATATTACTTGCCTGGTGGAACAACTCTTCGAGATAAGATTGCTTGAGTTTACCGGATTTGGAACTCTATAGAGGGTAAAGAACTTGCTTGACTAGATGAAAGGATTCTTGGTATGTTATGATGTAATGGTGAGAAGTTGTGGTGGTAACAAGGAGTGACTGATTCAGGTTAGGAATGCTATATGTGAATGAAAGTATTCCGGATATACATGCTAGTGATGATAGTTCGCAGAAAAAAAGAAAAAAAAAGAAGAAAAAAGAAAAAAAAATGGTTCTTAGAAGGATGTGATTCATGTGGAAAGGAAATCCAGTTCATGTGTTCCATGTTGGAGTAAGGGAACCTACCAATTATTTGCTAATCAGGCGATAAATCCTTCGGGAAAAGATGGGTACCGATCTAGGATAACCTTGATGAACTGAAGTTAGTTTATTATACCCGATTCTATACGCTTATGTTGACAGGAGCCTTCATTCATCTAAGGGAAGGAAATGCTTGACAAAACCGTCCTAGTGACACTGTTAATGGCTAAGTTCAGAAAAGTGAGTATAAACTCTAGTGGCCCAAGAACAACTATTTAAGTGGCACTTGAACTCGTCTTGTAATTCCATGGCCCGTTGTGATTCAAGACAAAGGCGTATACGTGGGTGTAGATAATGGAAATATCATCCAGCAAAGGTTGTTGATGATGGTCTTGGAGACATCTGGACTGAGATAATAATGGCATGAGAATATCCAAAAGACGTTGTGGATGATATAGAGAACGAGAAACTTACTTCGTCCGGTGACAGTTTAAGAAAGAAACGATAAAAGGATATATGATTTGGTGTAACAGGTGAGATTTCAATCTCAATGCATTCTGAGTAATGGAGGAGATAGCTACTTTGGTACATTTACGGGATCGAAGTATAGCCTCAATTTGAAAGGTAACCTTGGGCGATTTGACTAGATAGGGAGTAGTAGCAAGTCGGCATTGACTCATTATGAAGTCCAGCGGCTAAGGAAATAGTGTTCCATGTGGGAAGAGTGATAAAGATGAGTGCTTGGTCGTGTGGCTTAGTGGGATATTTCCACAATATATATCAGGGAAATAGGAGTCGAATGATGGATTCTTGTATGGACGATGCAAGGAACTATTGGAATAGTAGGCATTTGATGAAAGAATAATTAGGCTGCCTTGTTGTTCCTTTGATGAATGATACTTGGATTTATTTGGAAAATCTTAAGAGGTATGAATGGAAAGTAAGGACTACCTCAGACTTTGAAGAGAGCGTTCATTATATGCTAGGTGTAAGGAATGTGAGTCTTGATAATAATAAGCGGGATTGTTTTGTCACGAAGTTTTTGAGGAATGGAATTCGTGAGAAATCCTGGAGGATTAAAATAATGGAGGAACTGGTTGAGGTCGACGTAAACTATCAAAGTTGACAGCTTTCTGGACCGGCGGGCAGCAAGGAACAACTTGTGGGGAGGTTCCCCGTGATAGATATCTTGGGATTAAGTATGATTGAGGACAAGGTGTTGTATGGGTGGATGGATAAGTGTGAAAGGAATCGAGAGGTAAAGCATGGACGATAACCATGGGTATGGATGATTTCTCTCGGGCATGATGAACCAGGTGAATTATAATTATGAACCACGAAAGGAAATTTGAATGTATAACTATACCATGTGGGAGGCTTGTCGCGTATACGTCTTGATGGTAAAACCCGAAAGGATGAAAGGTCCAAGTTATCGTTTGAGACCATAGGTTGCCACTATCGCAAGGGAAGTGAGGGACGTCATTTCTAGAAAAGGAGGATTCTGAAGTCATGTGAACCGTCGGAATTTAAGGTAGTGGCTTCGCAAAAGGACTGAATGAGAAATACCGAGGATAAAGGAGCTGTTTAGGAATTTAAGATGGATGTTCCAGATTGCCTTAGAAAGACGAAGAAAAAACCACAAGTACGTATGAGGGGAAAACCAAACATCTTCCAACTGGTAATCAGATGACGGATTGCACCACACTGAACAAGAGGTTCGACTTTTAAGTCGAAAGCCTGTTGATTGGTAGATTGAGAAGTTATAGAGAGTATTGGATTTGAAGGTCAAGAGAAGATTAAGGCGATTATGAATGGGTATTAGTGACCCATAAACTTCAACGTTCAAAGGAAGGAGTGAGTAGTGGTAACATAATTAAAACTCGGACCTTACATACCTGAGGAAGAGAACTACAAAGTCCATGGGTGGGCGAACAGGAAGAAAGTTGTCAAGAACTCCAAGGAATGACCAGGGCATTCCCTGGAGAGTACCAAGAGTATCATGCCTTGCATTGATGCTAATGATGGTATGGTATAAAGCAAAGGTAACCGAACATGTGGTTAAAGATTAAGGAGTGCCAACAAGAGAAGGCACAGAGTTATAAACTAGAAGAATCATTAAGATTATTGGGAACCCCGTTATTATGGATTCAGCCACGAAGTTGATGCAAGAGAGCTGTGACTCAAAATGAGGAGTTGTAAATGAGTCGATTAAAGTGTACACGTACTTGATGAGGTCAAAGGGAACATCTGAATCAAATAGTACAACGAAAGATTTATTGGCAGGGAGATATGGTCTCATGGTGACTTAGAGATGATAGTGATCGAAAGGACTGTAAGCTTGGTATAAAGTTTGGGAAGTAAACTTCGTGTCAAGGAATTTGAACGAGCAAAATTTACAATATGGTGTATCAACTATTCCCGAACTACTGAGTAAACTGAAATGACAGTTCGAATGTTTAAAAGTATGCCATTGGCGAAGATTACGAAGGTCGGAGGAGATTAAGAAGGCAATTATGTAAAACTAAGACTCGCTTGAAACAGTCAATATCAACGAGAGTTTGGACTGCCGACCTTGGAAAATGATTACCGGAAGAAGTGTAAAAGGTCTAAGTAAGCATGGCAAACAAGTGATCAAGCTAAGGGATCTCGAAAGAATTTAAGGATGCTCAGGAAAGAGAGATTGACGAACCACGTGGATCTCAGGGAAATTGAGATAATAAAAAAAAAAAAAAAAGAGGGACGCGCGACAAGGATTTTAAAAGTCCATGGAAGGAAATCTTGTACGTCATAAAGAGTCACGAAGAGAAGACCCGCTACCGACCGATGAAAGAGATTTGAAATTCAGAATAAAACACGGAGGAAACAAGTGACGGACCAGAGTTGGTCATGAGAGGGAATAAACTCTGAAGGATAAGAACGTTTGTCAGTAAGGAAGACAAGGTAACGTTACGAATAAAGGAACTCCCATGGGAAGCAAGGGGACGATGAGGCGTCAATACCCCCATTGGTTTGAATAATTGGATTGTAACAAATTTCGAGGACAAAATTCTTGTAAGGGGGGAAGAGTTGTGACAGTCTGATTTTCCTGTCATTCTGAGATCTTAAATTGTAAGATGTCTATTGAAGTATTTCAGTTATATCTCGCACTGACCTGATTAGTCATGAGTTAACTAACCAAAGGGGAAAGGCTAACATGCGACGAGATACGTGGACCTACGAAATTCGATAAGAAAATGGCATTTTGACTATAAGGATCGTCGAGGGATATTTAGAACCGAGGTCGATCAGAAAACGATTACGGAATCCGTTGCTAGCGTTATACGATTGGGACGCGGGTGATGTCGCTTAACCAACGTATGATTTGCGAATTTTTCCTAAATCGATTTATGACGATCGCAGCAGTCGGGGCTAGTAATACACTTTTGCTATTACATGACAACCAAAATCGCCGTACTTGAGTTTTCCTAAGTGATAAAAATCACAAAGTCGATACGAGTAGCGTCCGCAAAAGCCGCCCGTTAGTTCGAGATAAATCGGAATTACTACTACGGGAGATCGACCGCGATATGAGGTCTCGAGAATGGAAAACGGAAATGAAGATTGTGACATTTAATTTGGAGCGAACGACGCCGGTAAGAAATGAAGGATTAGCGGAAAAATTGGATTTTCAGGCGAAAAATGTGAAAAGACCATTTCGCCCCTGAAATTTTAGACTTTGCTTTAGCATGTGAGTAAGGGCATATTGGACATTTAATCCGCTCTTGTAGCTGCCGAATATTTGAGGAGTGTGGGGAAGAAATTTTTGGATATTTTTGCAAAAGGACACGTGTCACCATTTGGGCATCTTCATTAATTATCCATTTAGTTTAGACTTCTCTAGAATTTTGACCGATTGTGGACCAAACCACTCTTTTCTCTTCTCCTTCAGCAAATTGGACGATACCCTCAGCTCCCTCCCACAGAAATATTTCGTTTTCTCCTTCAACCAAACCGATGCTGCTTCGCCTGATCTGACCAGCCACCGTCGCACCGCTCTAGCGACCCTTCCGACGACTTCCAGCCGGCGAGCCCTCCCCTACCTCAAAGTTCAACCTTTCCCCGACGTTCTCCAACTGGAATCGTGACAAAAGACAATCTGAGCTGTCCCGGCCATCCTTGACAAGTTTCGTCGACGGATTTCGAACGATCTGAGGTAGAGTAGCCATAACTCACTCATTTGGACGCCTTTTTGGACGAAATGTGCGGCGTTAGTCTCCTCACAGGTTGGGCTACGTACTGTGGTTCTAGGGCTACTGATTATTTTGGAAAAATTTTGAGTTGTGAGGCTTTGATTGAAGGGTTTCTGTTGGGGGTAAACTGGACAGCTTGTGTGGTGGTTGTGATTAAGCTGTTTATAGGCCTAAATGAGGTTGAATTGCTGCTAAATTTTCTGTGGAACACTAAAATGCATAGATTGAGGTTCCAATAGGTTCGATTGTTAAAGAATGGGTGCTTAAAGCGAGTGTTTGGACTGATTTTGGTGAGAAAAGCTGGAACCCCTTCACTTTGCTCCTGCCCTGTTTTTTTCGGTTCTGTTTGGTGGGCTGTGGTGTAGTCGCTGTGCTAAGTTTATGTGGTCTTATCATGCTAAAATGTTTACTAAAGAGTCTATGAGGGGTGCGAGGTGTGGAATCGAAGTTATGACGTTTATATTTGTTAAATCGGCGATTATTTTCTAAGCAAGGCGGCTGTTCCGTTTTGGACAGCTTAGGGACGTGCCAGGTTCGGACTTTTCGAGAGGCTTGAAGTATTAATTTGCTAAAGGAAACCAAGGTGAGTTTTCCTAACCTTTTATTAGAAAATCTGGACGCGACTGGACGTTCTCTTTGATAAGTTGTTGAGTTGACTGAGGTGTTAAACTGGATGATTGGAATGGCGGACGGATTTGTTTATGACTGAGCCGGGTGGGCTTACTGTTTGATATTTGCTTATTCTTGGGGTGAGCACGATGATGTGCTAGTGAATGTTTGCTTGTTTAGATGTCAGTGTCAGGTTGGTTTACATATCTGTGATGATAAGGCATTTCATTTTGGGATAAAGCTTGATTTGTGTTTTACATGTCCGATCTCTCCTCTTGTTTCGACGTGCGTGATTATTTATTGTGAGACCTCATTTGTTTGAAAACATAGAGGAAATGTGTTGAGATTAAGTGCTCTAATGTGATGAGATTGTGGGACTGAGGAAGTGAAATACTCTGATGCGCCTATATGACGCGGAGTTGAGAATAAGAAATACCCTGAGGCGATCTAATCGCGGGGTTAAGGAATGTGAGAAATACCCTGAGGCGATCTAATCGCGGGGTTAAGGAATCTGAGAAATACCCTGAGGCGCCATGACGACGCGGGGTGGCAAAGTATGAAATGCCCTGAGGCGATGTGATCGCGGGGTTTAAGAATGTGAAAGACCTTGAGGCGATATAATCACGGGGTCGTAATTGAGATGTCCTATATTCCAACTGTAAGTGTAATCCATGGGAGTAAAGTATGGAGAAATTTAGGCATGTGTGCTATCCTTGTTATGTTAATCTCTTTTTCTTGATTGCTTGAGTAAAGCATTGTCATGATATTATGAAAGAGTGATATTCTTGATTCTTGTTTATAAATTGTTTATGTTATGATTGTGATGCCGGTGGGACGATGGTCTAATTTAAGGTTAGGTTAGCTCACTGAGACGTAAGTCTCATTCCTTCGTGAACCCCATTTTTATTTCAGACCACAGGACCTGAAGATGCTTCCGATACGATTGGGCGAACCCCAGGAGATGACCAGGTTTGTAGAAGAATTCCTTGATGGTCGAGGTACTGTGTATGTTGGAAGGACTACCGTAGTATGGGTAGACGAGCCAGGAGAGCCGAGCTGATGATACGAGTACTACCTAGTGTGTTTGGATGACGTAGGACTTGTTGGGATGTCTTTTGGTACGACGGTCTTTCGATGGAGCTTGATGGGTGTCTTTTGTTCGCTCCTTGGTCTTCCTCGACCTCGGTTTGTGGCTTAGCTTGTTTGTAGCGTAGTTTGTACGAACTTGACGTTGATTGTATAGAAGCCTTTTATCTCTCCCGCTTCTCATTCTTGTATGGTGATAAGTTGATTGAGGAGGAGGTGGGATTCATTTTCCTTGCCTTTCGTATGCGAGTTGAATTTTATTTTGGCGTATTCAAGAAGTATCCTGGGACAGGCTTTATGCCATTGGTGGATGCGCGCACTCGTAATGTGGAAGGGAAGCGGGGTGTGACTGAAATGCTAGCTAGAAAAACTTGAAAAGTATGGGGAAATATAAATCAGGCTTCGAAGCCCAAAACCCCTCGCTTCTCCACGACCTTCCAGCTCGCGCGACGCCTTCCCCCACCCCCTCGGCTTGGCTCAGCTCGGCTCTCTCGTTTTTTCTTCAGCTGCTTTCTCTCTGGTTAACTCTCCGGTTGGTTGGGGGGGGGGACCCGATCATGGCCTCCCTAGCGCTGCTCCGCGCGGTTTGACGCGTCGACGTCTCCTCCGTTTCCGTCTCCGCCGCCTGCAAATCGGTGCGCCCCTTGGCCTTTCCGTTTCTCGTGCTCTGTTTTCTCGGGTTTCTGCCTGGCTCTTGTGCTGATTCAGCTTCCCATTAGCCGGATGGGACTCGATCACGTCGAATGCCGCGTGCTGAGTGTTTGAATTCGAGCGGAATTGTGGTTTTCTGGCGGTGTTTCTGATGGTCCAGTCCAGTTGTAATTTTCGTTGGTAGAGTGGAAATTCTTTTACTTTGAATGGTTTTTGGCGATGGTGGTAGCTTAGGGAGTTTTGATGAGTTGGATGAATTTAGGCATATAGAATCTGTTATTGACACTATGTTCCTTTCTTCCCCGTGGTTCATTAATCCCATTGAACATTTCTGCCTTCATTGCAGAACGGGAGGTCATGTAGGAAGGAAGACGTCATCATTATTTTATGTAATTGCAGTTAACGATTGTTATTTATTATAAAAATCTCATGTTTTTCATATGTCTCACCATTTTTATTTTAAGAATATTTGTCATTAATTACATATTTATTAATTATATATCTTAGGTAATTAAATATTAATAATTATATTGCAAAAATGATCTTCAAAATAAAAAATTATAAATAAAATAAACATTATATAAAAACTTAAAAAAAACATATGAAATTAAAAAATATAACCAGTTTTGGGCGTCGGGCCACACTTGGCAGCCCAAGTGCCAAGTGAAGGCTCGGGCCTCACTCGGCAGTTTGGGTGCCGAAAGAGGCTCGCCCTTGTCGCGTAAACTACCAAGCGGGCCGCGCTTGGTAGCCCAAGTGCCGAGAGCGGGCCTTGCTCGGCTGTCTGATTTGATAAATATTTTTTTTTGTACCTGATTTGGTAATTATTTCTTGTTTTGCACTTGGTTTGGAAAAAAGCTTACATCATTCTCCCCGCTTGTTTTCCCAATGTCGAGCTCAATTGACCCGCATGGTTTTGCGCCCAAGGCTACACAAAGCCTTAAACGCATAACAAATAAACGCAGTTATAAAATTAGCATAAATTCTGTCTTGCGTAGACAAATTAATGTACTGATGATGACATTTTTTTAATCACTCGTATTCAAATTAAAAAAAATAGAAATTCCGAATAGGAAAAAAGAAAGGATGAAAGTAGAAATATGGCCCGCGGCCAGGTTAGGGGATCCGGATCCTCCCCCTTTTTATAGGGGGGAAATGTTTGAAAAAGAAAAAAATGGAGGGTGGGGATGAGAAGGGTAGGAAGGTCCCAGGGCAGAGGATCCGTAGGCCAAGAGCAGACCCACTTGGCTTTGGCCGGAAAACCCCACATTCAAGCGACGGCAGTCGAAACTATCCCAACCCAACAAATAGCGCGAGCCTTCATGGTGACTAAGGGTCTGCATGGTAACCATTCTGATTTTCTGATTCTTATCCCAGAACATTAAAAAATGAGAATGCTGTTTGGTAATGTAAATAATTCTGATTCTGATTCTGTTTCTAGAATCAGTTTTAGAAAATCAGAATCAGTTTTAGAGTAAAATCCAGAAGCAAAAAAAAAGTAGGTTCTGAAAAATGAATCACTTTTGAAAATAACAAAATAGGATGAATATCATATCTCTCACTTTTTCCTTTTAGTTTTCTCGTCACTTTTCACTCTACCTAATAAAAATAAAATAAAATAGAATTTTTTAAAAAAATTTAAAAAAAAAAAATGTCGAAAAACAGAAAAAGCTTAGATTATGCTAGTTTTACCTTATTTTCATAAATTTGGGTCTAAATTTCATAGATTTCACCCTCCTACAAAATATATTACAGAAGATGAAGGCATCCAACATCTTTCTATGTATTTAGACAATGCAACATTTAAAGAAAAATGAGTCCTTAATATGGGAACATGTCCATGTTTTATCAAACTTCAAACATCATATATTAAATTTTATGTTTCATTCATGACATGCTAAAAAATAATATATTTTAAATTATTTTATGTGCATTGAAAATTAGTCTTCAATTTAGGATGAAATTTTACAAATTATCCACGAAGTTATTTGATTTAAATGAAAAAATAGGAAAAGAAATAATTTTTTGAAATATAAATTTTGTGCAGTTATCATACAGGTTCTGATTCTCTAAAACTCATCCAGAAACAGAATTAAACAAAGTCATTTTAACCAGAATCAGTTTTGACTTTGAGGATCAAAATCAGAATTACAAAATGAGAATGGTTACCATGCAGATCCAATTCCATCACTCCGTCGTCTTCCCCGACGTCGCAAGAGAACCCGGCCACGCCCGTGGCCTCCAGACTCCCCTCCCCTCTTGGAGCCACGCTGAACCTCTCCAGGAATGACCCCGCCACGAACTCGTTGCCATAGAAAAGCAAGATCAAGACCGGGGCATGGTCCCACCTTAACGGACGCCACTGCATATTGTTCTTCACCGATAGAGCGACGCTCCTGTTCCCGGTGACGGCCGATGCAATGGCACGGAGGAGAGAGAGAGAGAGAGAGAGAGAGAGAGAGAGAGAGAGAGAGGCCATGTGTACCGTCTAGGCGTCTACAAATAACCTGGGAAGGACCGGTTGAAAAGATAGAGCATTCAGAGAAGTGTGGAGGCGAGCGGCAAGAGGTTCATGCGAACAAGAAGACGGCGCGGTTTTCTTCTTTCTTCTTCTCTCTTCTCGGTTAGATTGGAGATCGCGACAGTTGCTGTGGCTGAGCTTCCATTGGTTTTTTCGCTTCTCACTCTCTTCGGCGATAATAGTTACCGCAAGAAGCGAATCTAGATGACAACATGTGACTGCAAATAGTGGAGAATACTCGGAATTTCAGATTATTTTAGGATTTTGCAGAGAAAAGTTTCGTTGACCTTCACTTCTTTTTTACTACGCCGGTATGGTCGACGATCTCGAACTTGAACCCAATTGTCCCGCGTGGTCTTAAACCATGCTGAATGTCGCCCGTAAAAGACAAGGACAACAAAAGCACTAACGCTAAATTCGTAGAGAAATATGTAATCAGAAAAGTAGCGTAAATTCTTTCTTACATGAACAAATTATTGCATTCGCCATATATGATAAAATTAATCGTATTCATGTTCAAAACATTAAAAGCACCGAACAAGAAAAACAAAAAATAGAAAACAAAAAATCTGGACAGTGGCCATGGAAACCTATTTGCACTCGAGTGGCGAGCCACTCAAGAGGACACCCGCTTGACTTTGGTTTTGGCTCGAGAACCCCAGCTTCAGACCCCAGCAGTCGAAACTTTGCCAACCCGACGAATAAGGCCATCCGTCGCGGTGATGAAGCAACGCCACTTCCCACTCCATCTCTCCGCCGTCTCCCCCGTCCCTCCCCATGGCACGAGCCACCCTTTCCCCGACGTTGCGGGAGAACGCCGCCGCGCCCGTCTCCAGAGTCCGGGTCCCTTTCGGAGCCACGCTGAACCTCTCCAAGAATGCCCCCGCCACGAACTCGTCCCCGTAGAAAAGCATGACCTGGGCGCTGTCCCACCCTATCCGACGCCACCGGCTGCGGTTCCTCACCGAGAGAGTGGTGCTCCAATTCCCGCTGACGGCAGATGAGGGCGACCGCACGGAGGAAAGAGAGAGAGAAAGAGAGGCCACGCGCACCGTCGCCGAGGCAGGTAGGAAGAAGTCCGGGTTGGAAAAAAGAAGCCCAATGAAGAGCACGGCTGCGAGCAACAAGACAAGCACGCAACTAACGGCAAGAGCTACTGTTTTCGCAAGCGTCGCGTCTCGGTCGGCTTCGGGATCGCCCCTTCGAAGTTGCCGCCACTGTTGCGGAGGATCCATGGGTTTTCGTTTCTCAGCTTCTTCAGTGATTATCTAGTTGCCGCTTCTAACTCGACGACTCCACAGGGAAGTAAACATGAATATATACAGACATCCATCAATCGTATATGAAAAAAAGGGAAACTTCTTACTTGGTGGGATTTCCTCAGGATATATTCCTCACATCGTATAACAAAAAGAAGCCGAGGGATGAGAGATCCAGTTTCCTATTTTATCTAAAGAAGCAATTCTAAGTGATACTCTGCGAGCGATATGTATTTTCGAATTGTTTGTTAAACGGGAAAGTTCTAAAAAAAGTCATAAATCTATTGCTTTGGTACCAGTTCAGTCATAAACTTTTTAATTGGATCAATTTAACCATAAATATTTTTCGTATTGGTACCAATCCAGTCCATTGGACGCCCGCGGTGCCACGTAAGACGGCCGGCAGTGCTAACGTGGATATTTTTTTAATAATATATTTTTAAAAGAGTTGTTTTGATTTTTGGTTTTTACTTAAACCTCGCCAATGGTCGGCGAGGCCGTGATGGCCCTAGGCGAGGATTGCCGGCTACCCTAGCCAGCCAAAGCCAACGTTTAGAAAAGAAAAGGAAAAAAAATAATTCAAACTCTTTTAAGAAACATTGTCAACAAATATCCACGTCAGCGTCGATCGTCTTACGTGCATGGGACCGTCGGAGTCCACGTTAACGATTTCCTACTAAAATTGGCCTGATAGACTGAATTGGTATCAATGCAAAGAAGATTATGAATAAATTTGTCCAATTGAAAAGTTTAGGACTGATTTATTATTAATGCAATAAGTGAATTTCTATTATATTACGAATTTCCGATTATTTTAGGATTTTGTAATCGATTATCACACACCTGTGGAGAAAGCTTCACTAATCCCTTGCTTCTTTTGATTGCAACCAAGAAAGTAAGAGGTATTAATGCAATAGTCAATACATACGATATAGACACGATGCTTAAGTTGTTTATTATTCTCACATGGATGGAGTTCGTATTGAAGGCAATTTGACTGAGGAAATAATGTATAGTGTTGAAGGAAATATGAACAGTTCAATTGAAGATGGTAGTTAGTCACCAAAGAGTCGCGACCCCAAAGAACATATGAAACTTGCGCCACCTTGCATAGGTACGGAGTTTATAGATCTAATTAAAAAAAAAACATGATTTAGTAGTAGTTATGCTCAATCATACGCGCGACAGCTCCTCAAAGTGCTATATTCCTTAAATCAAATAAGATCATCGATTCCGAATCAAAAAGAGGATTCGAGCTGTACTTATGATTCATGAATTTTGAACAAATAAATCGTTTCAGCCGTCGGTTGTTGTAGTAGGAGGGCGTGAGAAATTATATTTCGAAAATGTTAGACACCATGTTGGTTTTTTTTTTTTTTTTCATGGGGGTCTAAATTAGACACCATGTTACAAAGCACAAAAAGGTTGAAATTGCAAGAAGATTGATCAGCAGTTTTCAATTGTTTTTTTTTTTTATCATGCGGTAAAAAAAAATTCAATTTTTATCCTATGCTTGATTTGGATGGTGAACAAAGATGGGGTAATGTTTCTTAAACAAATGCTTGGGGGACGTAGGCACCTATAATACGACTAATTTGACAAATAATTATTACATGCCTTTCGCTCCATTTGTCAGTGTCAATCTCTATGGTCAGTCAGTTCTGTTAGGAGGTCTCCGACCCAAAAGAAAAAAAAAACAAAAAACAAAAAACAAAAAAGGTTCTGTTGAGATGCCTGGAGTCGCATAAACATTAATGGTAAAAAAAAAAAAAGGGTCGATGTGATCAGCATAATAATAACTTCAAAGTCGTTGAATTCGAGATTTTGAATTGTAGCATGAGAACTTAAGTTCGCTACATTTTTTTGCAATCGAAACAATCGAAAGGGAATCTCGTTCCAAGGAACGAAATCACATGAAATGAGAAGCCAATTGAGGATTCGATGTCATGGAATGACCCGGGAAAATGATTTCCTCCTTCCGCGAAACGGAAAGGACATCATCTCCCTCTCACTTTCATGGCAAC
This sequence comes from Rhodomyrtus psidioides, assembly GCA_021437785.1. Taxonomy (NCBI): domain Eukaryota; kingdom Viridiplantae; phylum Streptophyta; class Magnoliopsida; order Myrtales; family Myrtaceae; genus Rhodomyrtus; species Rhodomyrtus psidioides. The sequence goes on along the minus strand of JAILYB010000003.1, from coordinate 8,933,307 downwards.
CAACGCACCTTTAAGCGCGCAAATCCAACCACCGGCACGCAAAACTCGAGTTCACATCCTAGTCCTAGCTCTTGGCATAGTTCGCAAGTTCGTGCGATTCTATGTTTTTTCAGGTAGAAGGCGTGCGCTGGCTGCCGATAAACCCCCCCCCCCCCCCCAAAAAAAAAAAAGAGCACGAAAATGAGTTTTTGAAGAGAAAATTGAGTTCGACTAAAATCAGAAAAGAGAAAATCGAAATGCTAGCTAGAAAAACTTGATAAGTGTGGGGAAATGTAAATCAGGCTTCGAAGCCCGAGATCAGGCCCGACTCGTAAAGAGGCCCGGAAGCGCGATTCGGGGACTCGATGCGGGCTTTCGGGCCTCCCGACCCCACGGGTAAGGAAGGGGACCGAAACGATGGCGTTTCGAGGCTTGGAAGGCCACCGTTTCGAGCAGGATCCATGGCGGAAAAAGCAGACAGGTGTGCGAGCATCCAGAACTTTCATCTCCGAACGAACTAGAACGATCCTCCACCTCTCTTCTTCTTTCTTCATAAACCCAAAACCCCTCGCTTCTCCACGACCTTCCAGCTCGCGCGACGCCTTCCCCCACCGCCTCGGCTCGGCTCGGCTCTCTCGTTTTGTCTTCAGCTGCTTTCTCTCTGGTTAGCTCTCCGGTTGGTCGGGGGGGGAACCCGTTCATGGCCTCCGTGGCGCTCCTCCGCGCGGTTCGACGCCGCGACGTCGCCTCCGTTTCCGTCTCCGCCGCCTGCAAATCGGTGCCCCCCTTGGCCTTTCCGTTTCTCGTGCTCTGTTTTCTCGGGTTTCTGCCCGGCTCTTGTGCTGATTGAGCTTCCCGTTAGCTGGATGGGACTCGATCACGTCGAATGCCGCATGCTGAGTGTTTGAATTCGAGCGGAATTGTGGTTTTCTGGCGGTGTTTATGATGGTCCAGTCCAGTTGTAATTTCCGTTGGTAGAGTGGAAATTCTTCTACTTTGGATGATTTCTCTGTTTCCTTGATGAGTATTTGGTGGTTTTCGAGGTGATTGCTTCTAAAGCTGGTTGAGCTCACTTCGCATTTCCTTGGGTTGGGATTTGAAAATCTGATTAGGACAAAAGTGATGGATTTCAGGGAACGCTTTAGCTGGTTTCTTATGGTTGATATGCAAAAACTCACTTCCAGAGTCCATGGTCGGTTGAAAATAAATAGATTTTTCTTCCTCCATTGCAAATCTAGGAGGTGGTAGCTTACGAAGTATTGATGAGTTAAGGATAAATTTAGGCATATAGAATCGGTTAATTACACTCTGTTCCTTTCTTCCTCGTGGTTCATTAATCTCATTGAACATTTCTGCTTTCATTACTTTGTGGTGAATGATCTTGATATGCTAAATGTGGAATTTGTAACTTTTGAGAGAACTGGAAGATGGATATGATCATTGCGGACTTGGTTCTAGCACCATTGTGCAATGTGGACCTTACATTAATCTTCTCTTAATTTTGGCTAAAAAAATTCGGTTTTGATGTCTGATTTTTTGCAGCTGGCTGGCGATGGAAAGTTGTCATGGCCAGGTTCTTATCTAGGTCAGAGTTGGGCCAGTCTATGCAGACCTTTTAGGTAGAAAGATTTTTTCATGTTATTTGTTGTGTCTCAACTCCTAGTTATTACTCATAATGCATAACGGTGCATGTGTTTTCCTTGATGCAGTTCAAAACCTGCTGGGAATGATGTGGTAGGTATCGACTTGGGTACTACCAACTCCTGCGTTGCTGTCATGGAGGGGAAGGTGAGAGGGACCGATGCTCTACTGTGCTATTCATTTGGGGTTTTGCTTCTCTATGTCAGTGCCGAGTTGTGGAGCGGTTTTGCTGATCTTAATGCTAATTTATGCAGACTCCCAAAGTTATTGAAAATGCTGAGGGATCTCGAACCACTCCGTCTGTGGTTGCGTTTACCTCGAAAGGAGAATTGCTTGTTGGTACTCCGGCAAAACGGCAGGCAGTGACAAACCCAACAAACACAATTTTTGGCACCAAGCGCTTGATTGGGAGACGTTTTGATGATCCCATAACCCAGAAAGAAATGCAAATGGTTCCGTATAAGATAGTAAGAGGTCCTAATGGAGATGCATGGGTTGAAGCAAATGGGCAGCAATATTCCCCAAGTCAAATAGGTGCTTTCGTCCTTCAAAAGATGAGAGAAACTGGTGAGGCTTATTTGGGGAAGTCAGTTTCAAAAGCTGTTATTACTGTTCCAGCCTACTTCAATGATGCCCAGAGACAGGCAACAAAAGATGCTGGGAGGATCGCAGGACTTGATGTAGAAAGAATTATCAACGAGCCCACTGCAGCTGCTCTTTCATATGGTATGAACAACAAGGAGGGTCTAATTGCTGTTTTTGACCTCGGGGGTGGAACATTTGATATATCGATTCTGGAGATATCTAATGGTGTTTTCGAGGTATGATCAGGTCTGATGCACTTCGTATTATTCTATGTTTTGGGTCCCAGTGAGGGAAAATTCATCTGAAGTTCTTTCTCATGTAGGTGAAAGCAACAAATGGTGACACATTCTTGGGAGGAGAGGATTTTGACAATGCTCTGTTGCACTACCTGGTGAATGAGTTCAAGAGAATTGAGGGTATTGATCTCTCTAAGGATAAACTTGCTCTGCAGAGGCTTCGTGAAGCTGCTGAAAAAGCTAAGACTGAGCTCTCGTCAACAACCCAGACTGAAATTAACTTGCCTTTTATCACAGCTGATGCTTCAGGGGCTAAACACTTGAATATTACACTAACTAGATCGAAATTTGAGAGTTTGGTAAATCATTTGATTGAGAGGACTAAGGATCCATGCAAAAACTGTTTGAAGGATGCAGGCGTTTCCACTAAGGATATTGACGAAGTTCTGCTTGTTGGAGGTATGACTCGTGTTCCCAAAATACAAGAAGTAGTTGCAGAAATATTTAAAAAGAACCCAAGCAAAGGGGTGAACCCCGATGAAGCTGTTGCTCTGGGAGCTGCAATTCAGGGCGGTATTTTACGAGGGGACGTCAAGGAATTGCTCCTTCTTGATGTGACTCCTTTATCACTTGGTATTGAAACACTTGGTGGTATTTTCACACGTTTGATCAACAGGAATACAACTATTCCCACCAAGAAAAGTCAGGTGAGTATTCTGTGGTGAAATTGCCTTCTTTAGGTAGTTCTCAGATGATATTCTCTCTCCTTTCCTAAAGCAGGGCTTTTTCCTTTAGCCCCCATAGAATCCGGCAATCGCCTAATGAGTCTCTTCTTTATGCTCACACTCATGTTATTGTGATAACACATGCGACACATGGGTACGGGGAACTTCACCTCAATGTGGAAGTTGCTCCAACCCAAAAAAAAAAAAAAAATGAATATGGACGATGCAATGATGATGTTTGTCACACGCATATAGGATGAACAGTGACATTTCATGGTATATTGACTTTATTCATGTGGCTTAACATTTGAAGGTTGGATAAAGCTTGCCAATACGACAGTTGATTACCATAGACTTTCAGACAGTTTTCCACAGTTCTGCATGTTTAACTGCAAAATAAGTTACGCAATTTGGATGCTTTGTTTTGGAGTTTGTCTTCAACCGACATATACTCGTTACTCACAGTAGAGACATGTATTTGATTTCAGAATTTTGTTTTTGTTCATATAGGTGTTCTCAACAGCAGCTGACAATCAGACCCAGGTGGGTATCAAGGTTCTTCAGGGAGAACGTGAGATGGCATCTGACAACAAGCTTCTTGGGGAATTCGAGCTCGTGGGAATCCCACCAGCTCCTCGAGGCATGCCCCAGATTGAAGTCACATTTGACATTGATGCTAATGGAATCGTCACTGTCTCTGCAAAGGATAAAGCTACTGGTAAGGAGCAACAGATCACTATCCGTTCGTCTGGAGGGCTCGCAGAAGACGAAATTGAGAAGATGGTCAAAGAGGCAGAAATGCATGCCCAGAAGGATAAAGAAAGAAAGGCTTTAATTGATATCAGAAATACAGCAGACACGACTATCTACAGTGTCGAGAAGAGCTTGGGTGAGTACAGGGATAAGATACCCAGCGAAATTGCACGGGAGATAGAGGATGCAATTGCTGACTTGAAGAAAGCAGTGGGTGGGGACAATGTCGATGAGATTAAAGCGAAGATGGATGCCGCCAATAGGGCTGTGTCAAAGATTGGACAGCACATGTCTGGTGGTTCTGGTGGTGGGGGTTCTGGGTCTGGCGGCTCTCAGGGCGGTGACCAGGCACCCGAAGCCGAGTATGAAGAGGTGAAAAAGTAATACATGAGGTGCACCCTTTCCGGTGTTCTCTGAGATGATTAGCATCTCCCAGTGTAGCCGTACCGGGTTTTTGGTTTTAGCATAACGTCTTCTACTTCACAAGGTTCTTTGTAGACATGGGAGCATCTTTAGGTGTTTTAGTCGGCTTGGATACATTTCATTGCCGGGATCATCGAGTTGCCCACGTCTTGATATGCTTTGGTGGGATGGTCTTCCCAATGTTATAGTTCCACTTCTCGATATGTAGGTGGGAATGACGATGATTTCATGTTCCTATAGCTTTTTAACGGCTGGTGATATGTATCAGCGTTAACTCTAAAACCCGAGAAGATCACTCCTTTTGCTGGTAAATAGAAAACGTCCTGTCTGCTTGAGATAAGGTTCTGGGTACTCTCGTTCTCACGACATTTGAGCTGTGGGACCACTCTCTTACCGAAGCGCAAGTCCTGAGAGCTCCTCCTGTCGATTTGGCCGATTTTGCATTATACATTCGGGGACTTGAATGTGTCGATAAAGCGGACTTGTTTCTTGGATGTAGTACATTAGACCTCTTGGAGTTGTTTATTGACTTGGTACGGAGGAATGTGTGTGATGAAAGTTGATGCAACTTCGAAGAGTTCATAGAATCTCTTAGTGGTTAAGTGAGAGGACAAATGAATCGGCCTTATGAAATCCGATCCAGTTGGCGAAAGCATTGAGTAGAAAAATGCAGGTCAAGAATCAAGTTGAGCAGATGAAGAATGGATTCCAACTTTTGCACGATCAGTAAAGATTAGCTATTTCGCAGTACAGGTTCTACAGTTTCGTTCTCCGTCAATTTGTATCGACGGCCATTGGAGTTTCTTTTACATACTATACCATCATGATCGCGGGCCTAAATTTCACATCTGGATGCGTACACGAGAAGCCGATCGACAAGGCTTAGTTACGGGGCTAGGCTGCACATAAGCAGTAGGCAGAGTATAGAACAGTAGTAGATTGAAATGGGTGTTTGAAATGATGTTGCTCTTGTGCTCTTCGATCGGCCACCACCGTCATGGGGTCACCACCAACTGCACTCCTCGAAGAAACAGCAACAACACAGACATGCACAGCTGCCCAATGATGAAAGTATTTCCTTAAACTTGGATTGGAAAGAGAGGTCAAAACGAAGTGAAATTAAGAATGTTCAGAAAACACACCATGCCTCAATAAAGCCGCTAGGTTTGGGTGGATGCGGGAGCGGAGATGGAGGTGGAGATAGAAGCGCATCCTGCAGAAGGACATACTGAGGTGGCGCGTATGGTGGCGGCGCCATCGCCGGATGCCCTTGGTAAGGGGCTATAACAAAACACAGACAACGGTTAGCAAATCTTGGCTTATAGAAAGAGCTTATCAAGCACGTAAAGTCCGACTAAGAAATCTGGACACAGCAATTGATCCCTGATCAAACAGGTTCCGGATTTGATGAATGCAGCTCAAAAAATTGTCCAAGGATCTCATAGCAAGAAAAGGGTTCTTGCCATATGAAACATAGAACTGTGTTAAAAGTTGGCAAGGACATGCAAATGAGGACGGGAGCAGCCATCAACATATCCAGTCTAATGCTGAATTAGTGTAAGAAGCAATGAAAACAGCGGTTGATGGATTACGAAAAACACCTCGAGAAGGATAGGGGTATGAATACTTGGGATCGTTCATTCTGATTCCTCACTGTTGCAGACAACAATCTCTGAATCAAGTAGTGCAGCGAGTGGCGATGGATCTTAAATGGATCTGGGTAGGGTTGTCTTTATACCAAGTGAGAGGAAGAAAGAAGAAAAGAAGAGACTTTGACAAAGTTAAGACATCTGAATCCTTAGGCTCGGTCACATCTGGGGTTGTGCTCATCTCTCTTTAACTTGCCCCATCAAACAAGCAAAGATATGCACCTGAAAAGCATGCACAAAGTAAAAGAGTGTTGCTAAGTGATCATCAAAAGAGTGTTGCTAAGTGATCATATACATATGTACATGTATATGACAATTTTAATTACGTGGGGCTCTTGTGTATTGAGTTTGCTAGCTAGTGCAGCAATTTATACCGACCGTTAGATGCCTGCCTATCTTCCTCTTCATCGGCACATTTGGAATTAGCGAGTTCTTGAGGAGATTATACCTACAGAAAGGAATATTTGGTATGAACTCTTTTGAATGTCGAAAATGTGGATTCGCTGGGCAACATTGTCAAATTGCGTTTGGTTGTCCAAATTCAGATCGAGCTATGATGTGATAAAGTTGGGTTTGAAATCTTTTGAACCGTGGAAAGCCATGTTCTTTCTCATATAGGAGGTGCATTAATGAAAGGTATTAATAAGGATAAATAGTTATTTACAAAAAAAAAAAAGAAATCAAAACCAATATTTTTAAGTAAGAATAAGTCAATTAGTGGAGCTCATGAATGAGAATTATCTTTTGTAAAGAATCCAGAGCATTCCCTTTTTAGAGAGAATAAACTTTTTTTAAGGCACTTCTTTTTTGTAAAATTTGAATCAACTAGAATTATACAAACAAGCTAATGAAAAATTGGCTAAATAACTTAGTTATAAAACAGTCCGCTTGGCGCTTACCTGTCCATGATATGCATGCTAGTATATAAACCTAGGATAAATTTTTTTAATTAAATGATATAAATGCATAATCGCATAACTTAGTTAGAAAACCACGGAAGGAGAAATTCGGAAAAATGGGAATTACAGAATTTTTGGGGAATTATATAAAAAGGAAATGGATTCACATAACATTACGAAATTTCGTATATCTCGTCCGCTGTATCGAAGAAGCTAACTTTACGTATGAAAAAAAAAAAACACTAGTCTTCAAGAGGATTGCTTTTTTGAATCATTTATTAGGAAGTAGTCAAAGTTAATACCTTTCTAACAAATATATATATATATATATATATATATATATATATATATATATATATATATATATATATATATATAAGTTCATAGTTAGAAGCCCAAGTGTATCTTCATTTTTTTTTTTGGCGGACTTATAGTTAGAATTGCGTACTTGTATTACAACTTTTGCCATTGCTTTTATTTTTGTTTCTTTATTTGCACACATGTGATCAAAGACTTTATTCATGACAAATGCGATATATAATATTGGATTATCTGAATGTTCTTTAAACATGCACAATTGGGAGCAATTTTCCAAAATAAGATTTTGCCTAGCCGGGCGCCGAGCGGGGTGGGAAAACTATTAAATAAATAATAATTCGATAAATATTAAAATGATATTAAAAATTGTCTACCTCAGCGCTACGCGCGTCAATGCATCAATTTTCGATCAAAATTAGCCGTATGTACTGAATTGACACAAATACAAAAAATTTAAGACTGAATTGGTTAAAAAAATATTTAATATGAATTAACATAATTGTAATAACTTTAACACTTTTTTTTTTAAGTAATCTCTTCCCTTTTACCTGTATCCGTCCCGTATTACTTGAGAAGCTCTCCCTCGTTTACGTTATTAACGAATGAAGTGTAAAGTTGGGTTTTGCCTCGGCTGCACGGGAAACATTTGCGGCCCAGTCCAAGGTTCCCTTCTACCAAATTTTTATTTTATATCAAGACCTTTTCTAGATAAGCCTGAGCATATTTAAATAAGGAATCTTTCAATTTTTCATATTTTGATCCTTATTCAAAGGGGGTTGCTAAGCTGACAGTACTGTCAGTTATTTCTTTTTTTACCTAATGATCTCCATATTAATGAGTACTTTATGCAAAACATGCAATGACGGTGTCATATTTGATGTGCTGACTAGTCTCATTGATTTTTCCTGGCCATTTTCATATTAATTCTCCTAGCTGTTGTGATTTTTCCTCGTATACTATTAATCCCGGTTTTACATTTCTCATCGTTCCTGCTTTTGCCCAAATGGCAAAGTGCATACTGAGCGGTAGGGGTGTTAAAAATACCCGTGTCGGGCGGACGGCCCCAAAAATTCGCTTGAATTTTTTGGCCTTTTTCAGGTTGGGTTTGGTACTTGGCCACCCGCCGCCCGACTTTTTTTAATACCCATTTTTTTATATATTCTTTCATTTGATCAGTTTGTTAATTGATTTTGATTCCAAAAAAAAAAAAAATTCCAGGTCGGGTCGCCCGAGCTCAGTATTGCTCAGTTTCGGGCTGGGTCGAGATCCAGCCCGTTGAAACCCCTACTGAGCAGAAGGTCTCTGGATCCTAGAGGATTGCCACGCATCTACTCAAGACGATCGTCATTTCTCGGAATTTGTTTACAACATATATCGACTTCATTGGCACTCGATGAAGGTAACCTTAGGCATATTATTAATGCGACATAGGGGAACTAAGAGGGGAAATATACTGAGCAAACGAAGCGATCTCGAGCCTTCTCTGGCATAATTTGCTAAAATCTCCGGTAAAACGCATTGTGCTGCATCGTCTCGTTGAGTCCATCAGATATTCTGCACACTCCGTCGACAATCACGTATACCAGAAGAACAAGTGCAAATGCCATGGCAATGAGAACTCCTGGATCCCTGGTGTATTTATTTTGGCAACAACAGCTGGTTGATGCGGTCGATCTCGTCGATGAAAGGGAATTGCTCCCGGTCTCCCAGCGGGATATGTTGTCCGGCTCAATTTTCCCATCATCTTTGTTCTTCGGCGGCTGAATCATGGGAGTTTCCTTCTCTTTGAACTCTGCAGCCTGTGCCCACAGTACAAATTACAGAAATGTTTACTCTTTGTTCTATTCTTAGGGGAGAAAAAAAAAATTATGGACAAGACCCTCACCTCCATGCTTAATCTGTCTAGATGACATAGGACTCAAAAGTGACAATCAGGACAGTGTTCTACTCTGAAGCTTCCTAATTTCGACAGTGGACTTAGTGTAATTTGTTATCGGTTTACTAACCTTTGCTTTTGCTGGTGCTCCCTCAGAAAACGGGCACTCTGTTATGATCTTTTCGGTGTCGTGAGGATGGTTGAATTCCTGTTCGTGGAATCGTTTCTCTTCCTCTAATGGAGCAACTGCCTCCAGAGTGTCACAGACTGGTCGCCGGTTCTTCTTAGCCCAACGATTGTAGCAGCTAGTTTCTCCATACTGGATGTCTCCTGTGTCTGCTTCAGCTTCACTAAAAGGATCAGAACAATCGAAAGGCTTGCTGTTAGTAAATGAATCGAGATCGAGAGGGGACACCCAGGTTTCGATCCAACTCAATTCGTTGGCAACAGTAATGCCACTTCCGGATGACATTTCTGCACTAGAGGAACTGCCCTTCATGATTAGCTCACCCAGTTGGTTCTGCATTGCTTGGACATCATGCTGTTATTCAAGATCACATGTAAATCCTAAGTGAAATTCATTATTCCTAGAGAGGGAAAGCAAAAAATATTTCGACTCCTGCAAAATATTATTATTTTTTTCCTCACCTCTGCAAAAGGAAGTCGTTCATCTGGGTTATCACAATCCATGATATCACAGCTCTTATCTGCTTGTACACGAATAAAATTTGAAGTTCCAGATATCTCATCCACCTTCTCCTCTGAGGAATGAACTAAATCGACCTTCTGCCGGGGAGAAAATAAGACATGCAAAGGCGGTCACAAAGCCAGCATATGACCAGAATTACAAGGACTCAGCTGAACAAGTGATTCACAAATAAACCTTATATCTCGATTTCCCTTTCTCATTTTTACGCTCTATGTAGTTGTGATTCAGCCCTGAATCCTAGCAATTACCTGGATATGTGGTTCTTGGTCATCTGCCTTCTCCTCTTGCTTCATCTTCAGGTAACAAAGCACGAAACCCATCTGTGGAGAATCCAAGTCATCCCAACTCAATCACAAAAGCCAACAGGTGACAAGCAGCAACAACATTTCTTGAAAACAGATGTTCTAGAAATTTAGTGGGAAAAGGATGCTGTCAAAGGTAATATACAGATTGGCACTTCAAGACCACAGTTTCTAGAGAAAAAGATCATGTAAAGCCGAGGTTTTCAACCTGTACACAGCCAAGTCCAAAAGATTCAATGGAGCAAATTGCTTGGAAATAAACAGCAAACAGTAGAAATACGCACATCATCAGGATGTAGATGAAACTCATGCATGACCCAGTTGGATCTGGTGCCCTTGGACTTCCGACCATCGATGAAAACTAATGTTATCTTCGAACCGATCTTTCTGTCGTCATTTTTAGCCTTAATATCTATATGTTTACCAGTGATCTTCCAAGAAGAACCACACGGTGTTTTCCTGCTAATCCGTTGGTTCCGCGTCTGCGGACATATGAACCACCATTCTTGATCTTTGCATCGAACAATTGATTTCTCTGCACACACATTAAAAAACTCGTTGAGTCATGAGTAAGGGGGCTACTGTTCTTTTTCTGAGGCACTTCCTTTGAAGTTGCGAAAGACCTACCATTGAACGCGGCTGGCAAATCCCATGGATTAATCTCGTAGATGTTCTCTAGCGTCGGAATAATGCAGAAAGGTTCTCTGTGTCCAGTTACCTTCGTCTTCAAGTAATCAATTAGTTGCTCCTCGGTTGGACGGAATGTGAAGCCGGCTATTGCCTGCTGAATTAATTGCGCGATCTCCGCGACTACCCTTTCCGCGGGCAGTCGATCCATTGGAGAAATCCCAGTGTCCATGTCTTGTTTTGCTCTCTCACACAAGCGATGTTCAAGCTAGCTAAGGGTGAGAATTTCAGGAAGTGAGCTTGTGCACACCTTGAATTCTTGCTGGTTTATATTGAAGTCTTCTCCTTCCACAAGAAGTCACCCACTAACCATGACTACGACATCCATTGGTAGATTGCTAAAATCGAATGATCACATCCGTGATTGAGAATAGTTTCTTTTCTCCAATTTAAGATTGGTAGTGCATTCATCATTAAAAAGCGAGTAGGGTTTCCAAAGCATATGTCCTCTGTTATTATTGTCCTTTTGCTTTTCCAGAAGGATGATCCTCTGCGCTCGATCTTATGAAACTGGCTTGAGTACAATGCAAATGTCAAAACTTGTGTACCATACTCATCATAGTACCAAAACTTTCAAAATGATCAGTTAAGTGCTAATTTTTCTTTTAAAAAAAAACACGATCATTTTAGTGACCAAATTTTTTGACAAATGCTCTATTTAATGCCAACTCCGACGAGCCACATCAGCTTAGATATTAATAGAAAAATTAGTCACGTCGAATTTTCGGCGAGCTATGTCAGCTCGAATCAAAATTAGCACTGAAGTGAGCATTTTTTTAAAAAATTGGTACTTAGTGATTGTTTTAAAAATTTTCAAAATGATCAGTTAAGTGCTAATTTTTCTTTTAAAAAAAAACACGATCATTTTAGTGACCAAATTTTTTGACAAATGCTCTATTTAATGCCAACTCCGACGAGCCACATCAGCTTAGATATTAATAGAAAAATTAGCCACGTCGAATTTTCGGCGAGCTATGTCAGCTCGAATCAAAATTAGCACTGAAGTGAGCATTTTTTAAAAAAATTGGTACTTAGTGATTGTTTTAAAAATTTTGACACCGATGTGAACGACTTACATAAATTTTGGCAGTTATAGTGCACTTTAACTTATGAAACCCCACGACTCGGGTAAAGCGACAAGAGATTATTTTATGTAGATAGAGTATCGAAGATGAAGATTGGTTCGTGAAATTAATACAAGATTAGCACTTCCGTTCTATATTTGACCTATTTTAGCTCGTCTCGAGATTAGGGGTGATCGGTTCATGAATGAATTGATTCGTGATCGAGAACCGACCTTGTGACTACTCGTTCCTAAACCTGCCAAAGCACAAGTTCCTTTCTTAGTCTTCGTCGTCGGACCCGCGGACACATGTCCATGCCCATATAGACAAACATGAATGTGCGTGACATAGCAGTTTTGCGAGGCAAGTTCTTCAATGGGTGGATTATAGGGAAAGTTGGTTGGACTAATTTTTAAATACAAAGCTTGTGTAATCTTTTTGCATCACAACAACTGACTACGCGACATCAACAACACGATTTACGTGTTATAATTCAATATATGAAACACTAATTATTGTGGTCCACGGTTGATACATGAGTCAAAACAAAGGAAATTAGGATCAATTTGGTCGGTTGCTTGAGGCGATTGAAAAGGAGCTGAATTTGTTATTTCATGGAAGTAGGAAATTATCCCACACGTGATCAGAATTGTCAATTGAGTTCGTTGCGAAGTGGAATGCTAGGAAAAGTCGTGCCGATCTTCCACTTTATCATGAGAATTAATGATTCCATTCGTGTCAGATCTGTTAACTAATATAATTAGAACTTGTTGATGAACGCGAACCAACCCAGGATGTTGTCAAAGATAAATCCGTACTTCAAGGCCATTGTTCCCGGAGAAGAATGTCAGCTCATCCAAGCCATGAGAAAGGGGGCTTCCGTTGAGAAATCGGGCGAACAAGATGAGGACGATGCCTAGGAAGTGAAGAAAAGCGAAGGACTCTACAAATGTTACTTGATGGACAAGGCTCGGATAAAACCGATTACGTTGCACTTGGCCTTTCGAGATGCTAACAAAAGGGCCATTATTAGACAAATTTTTTTTTCAATCTTCGCTTCACCATAATAAGAATGATTCTATTTGGATTATCTGAATGTTCTTTAAACATGCACAAGAAAAAAAAAAGAAAATAAATTTCCACTTTCCTATGTCCTTTTCTTTCTTTCTTTCATCCTTCCAATAATTTTCATTTGTTTAAAGTGTGATATTCCAAATTCCATGTCCAGGTCACAACTTTGTGTGGAAGTGGTTGTCGCATCACGAAAAATTTACTAATAAAGTTGTCGTTTCTCGTGCAATCCAATTCTCGATCGTCTACCCTTCCGTAGGAAGGGCTGGGGAATCCCAGCGGTCCCCCCCTTTTTATAGGGGGGGAGGTTTTAAAAAGAAAAAGAAAATGGCAATTGGATGGTGGAGATGAAGGAAGGGCAGGAGGTCAGGGGAACGGCAGGGCAGACGATCCGTAGGCATTGCAAGATAAACTAAACGAGCTAGAGTGAAGCTACAAGGAATTCATTCTTTTTGAGTGTATAGCCTAGCCTGTCTTGCCCAACCATTAAAGCTGAAACTAGTGCAGACTCCACCAGATTGCGCAACCGGACAGTTTCGTATGTTTGAAGCTTGAAGATAGTAAGGGATTGAAGCCTTGGTGTATGTTGCAATGTTCGCTATGAAAAAGAAGGAAAGAGCCAACACATGGTTATTAAATAGTATTTCGAAAATCTTATGGCCTTCATTTGCGAAAAATTACAAACACAAGTCCTAAACCTATTGCGATTGTGTCAATTCAACGCTAAGTATTTTTTTTTTTGGCCAATTCAATCCAAACTTTTTGAATATGTACCAATTCAGTCTATTTGGTCAGTTTTGGATAGTCGGCACTGACGTGGACTTTTTTTTTAAACAATACTTCAGAATTTTTGAATAATTTTTTTACTTATTTTTTTATTTTTTTTATTATTATTGTTAGGCCGAGCAAAAGGCCGCTTGGCCACCAGAGGAGGCTTGGCAACCTCTATTGGACACTAGACGAAGGCCACGAGTCCTCGCCTGTCGAGATGAGGGTCATATATGGCCCTCGCCTAGCTATGAACAGGGGTCGCGATAGGAGTGAGGGCTTGCGGCCCTCGCTAGTTGGGCAAGGATTCCCAGGCCCCTTGGTGGCCCTGACAAAAGAAAATAAAACTAAACAAAAGAAAAGAAAAAGAAAAGAAAAGAAAAGAAAAGAAAAGTTGGAAAAAATATTAAATAAATAATAATTCGGTAAATATTAAAATGATATTGACAATTGTCCACTTAGGCGCTACATGGGCCAAGTCAGCAATTTTTGGTCAAAATTAGTCGTATGTACTACTGAATTGACACAAATACAAAATGTTAAAGACTGAATTGGTTAAAAAAATATTTAATATGAATTAACATAATTGTAATAGCTTTAACACTTTTTTTTTAAGTAATCTCTCCCCTTTCATCTGTATCCGTCCCGTATTACTTGAGAAGCTCTCCCTCATTTACATTATTAACGAATGAAGTGTAAAGTGGGGTTTTGCCTCGGCTGCACGGGAAACATTTGCGGCCCAGTCCAAGGTTCCCTTCTACCAAATTTTTATTTTATCTCAAGACCTTTTCTAGATAAGCCTGAACATATTTAAATAAGGAATCTTTCAATTTTCCATATTTTGATCCTTATTCAAAGGGAGTTGCTAAGCTGACAGTACTGTCAGTTATTTTCTTACCTAACGATCTCTCAATTAATGAGTGATTTATGCAAAACACGTAATGACGATGTAATATTTGATGTGCTGACTAGTCTCATTGATTTTTCCTGGCCATTTTCATATTAATTCTCCTAGCTGTTGTGATTTTTCCTCGTATACTATTTATCCTGGTTTTACATTTCTCATCATTCCTGCTTTTGCCCGAATGGCAAAGTGCATACCGAGCGATAGGGGTGTCAAAAATACTCGTGTCGGGCGGACGGACCAGAAAATTTTCTTGAAGTTTTGGGCCTTTTTAGGCCGGGTTTGGTACTTGGGCCGGCCCGGGTTGGCCTGCCGCCCGACTTTTTTTAACACCCATTTTTTCTTTTTAACTTAATTTATTTTTATTTGTTCTTTTTATATTCTTTCATTTGATGATATTGTTGATTGATTTTGATTAAAAAAATAAAAAAAAATAAAAAAGAAAAAAGATCCGAGTTGGGCCGCCCAAGTTCAGTGCTGCTCAGTTTCGGGCCAGGTCGAGATCCGGCCCGTTGACACCCATGTGAGCGGATCCGGATCCCCTGCCCATTTTTCGGCTGGGCAGGGGGATCCCCACCATTCAATAGGGGGGACCACCTTATTGAATGGTGGGGATCGCCTGCCAAGGAAAAAACCTTGGCACGCATCTACTCAGACGATCGTCATTTCTCGGAATTTGTTTACAACATATATCGACTTCATTCGCACTCGATGAAGGTAACCTTAGGCATATTATTAATGCGACATAGGGGAACTAAGAGGGGAAGCGATCTCGAGCCTTCTCTGACATAATTTGCTAAAATCTCCGGTAAACCACATAGTGCTGCATCGTCTTGTTGAGTCCATCAGATATTCAGCGCGCTCCGTCGACAATCACGCGTACCAGAAGAACAAGTAATGACACGGCAATGAAAACTCCTGGATCCACCAGAAGAACAAGTAATGGCACGGCAATGAGAACTCTTGGATCCATGGTGTATTTATTTTGGCAACAACAGCTGGTTGATGCGGTCGATCTCGTCGATGAAAGGGAATTGTTCCAGGTCTCCCAGCGGGATATGTAGTCCAGCACAATTTTCCCATCATCTTTGTTCTTCGGCGGCTGAATCATGGGAGTTTCCTTCTCTTTGAACTCTTCAGCCTGTGCCCACAGTACAAATTACAGAAATGTTTACTCTTTGTTCTATTCTTAGGAAAAAAAAAATTATGGACAAGATCCTCACCTCCATGCTTAATCTGTCTAGACGACATAGGACTCAAAAGTGACAATCAGGACTGTGTTCTACTCTGAAGCTTCTTAATTTCGACAGTGGACTTTGTGTAATTTGTTATTGGTTTACTAACCTTTGCTTTTGCTGGTGCTCCCTCAGAAAACGGGCACTCTGTTATGATCTTTTCGGTGTCGTGAGGATGGTTGAATTTCTGTTCGTGGAATCGGTTCTCTTCCTCTAATGGAACAACTCCCTCAAGAGTGTCACAGACTGGCCGCCGGTTCTGCTTAGCCCAATGATTGTAGCAGCTAGTTTCTCCAAATTGGACATACTGGATGTCTCCTGTGTCTGCTTCAGCTTCACTATACGGATCATAACAATCGAAAGGCTTGCTGTTAGTAAATGAATCGAGATCGAGAGGGGACATACAGGGCTCGATCCGACTCGATTCGTTGGCAACAGTAATGCCACTTCCAGATGACATTTCTGCACTAGAGGAACTCCCCTTCATGATTAGCTCACGCAGTTGGTTCTGCATTGCTTGGACTTGATGCTGTTATTCAAGATCACATGTAAATCCCAAGTGGAATTCATTATTCCTAGAGAGGGAAAGCAAAAAAGTTTTCAGACTCTTGCAAAATATTATTATTTTTCCTCACCTCTGCAAAAGGAAGTAGTTCATCTGGGTTATCACAATCCATGATATCACAGCTCTTATCTGCTTGTACACGAATAACATTTGAAGTTCCAGATATCTCATCCACCTTCTCCTCTAAGGAATGAACTAAATCGACCTTCTGCCGAGGAGAAAATAAGACATGCAAAGGCGGTCACAAAGCCAGCATATGACCAGAATTACAAGGACTCAGCTGAACAAGCGATTCACAAATAAACCTTATATCTCGATTTCCCTTTCTCATTTTTATGCTCTATGTAGTTGTGATTCAGCCCTGAATCCTAACAATTACCTGAATACATGGTTCTTGTTCATCTGCCTTCTCCTCTTGCTTCATCTTCAGGTAACAAAGCACGAAACCCATCTGTGGAGAATCCAAGTCATCCCAACTCAATCACAAAAGCCAACAGGTGACAAGCAGCAACAACATTTCTTGAAAACAGATGTTCTAGAAATTTAGTGGGAAAAGGATGCTGTCAAAGGTAATATACAGATTGGCACTTCAAGACCACAGTTTCTAGAGAAAAAGATCATGTAAAGCCGAGGTTTTCAACCTGTACACAGTCAAGTCCAAAAGATTCAATGGAGCAAATTGCTTGGAAATAAACAGCAAACTGTAGAAATACGCACATCATCAGGATGTAGATGAAACTCATGCATGACCCAGTTGGATCTAGTGCCCTTGGACTTCCGACCATCGATGAAAACTAATGTTATCTTCGAACCAATCTTTCTGTCGTCATTTTTAGCCTTAATATCTATATGTTTACCAGTGATCTTCCAAGAAGAACCACACGGTGTTTTCCTGCTAATCCGTTGGTTCCGCGTCTGCGGACATATGAACCACCATTCTTGATCTTTGGATCGAACAATTGATTTCTCTGCACACACATTAAAAAACTCGTTGAGTCATGAGTAAGGGGGCTACTGTTCTTTTTCTGAGGCACTTCCTTTGAAGTTGCGAAAGACCTACCATTGAACTTGGCTGGCAAATCCCATGGATTAATCTCGTAGATGTTCTCTAGCGTCGGAATAATGCAGAAAGGTTCTCTGCATCCAGTTACCTTCGTCTTCAAGTAATCAATTAGTTGCTCCTCGGTTGGATGGAATGTGAAGCCGGCTATTGCCTGCTGAATTAATTGCGCGATCTCCGCGACTACCCTTTCCGCAGGCAGTCGACCCATTGGAGAAATCTCAGTGTCCATGTCTTGTTTTGCTCTCTCACACAAGTGATGTTCAAGCTAGCTAAGGGTGAGAATTTCAGGAAGTGAGCTTGTGCACACCTTGAATTCTTGCTGGTTTATATTGAAGTCTTCTCCTTCCACAAGAAGTCACCCACTAACCATGACAACGACATCCATTGGTAGATTGCTAAGATCGAATGATCACATCCGTGATTGAGAATAGTTTCTTTTCTCCAATTTAAGATTGCTAGTGCATTCATCGTTAACAAGCGAGTAGGGTTTCCAAAGCACATGTCCTCTGTCATTATTGTCCTTTTGCTTTTCCAGAAGCATAGCCTCTGCGCTTGATCTTATGAAACTGGCTTGAGTGCAATGCAAATACCAAAATTTGTGTATGATACTCGTTATAGTACCAAAACTTTCAAAATGATCACTTAAATGCTATTTTTTTTAAAACGATCACTTTAGTGACATAATTTTCAAAACAATAACTTAAGTGCCAATTTTTTTTACAAATGCTCTGTTTAATGCCAACTCTGGCGAGCCACATTAGCTTAGCTATTAATAGAAAAATAAGCCACGTCGGATTTTAGGCGAGCTACGTCAGCTCGAATCAAAGTTGGCAATGAAGTGAGCATTTTAAAAAAAATGGCACTTAGTGATTGTTTTGAAAATTTTGACACCGATGTGAACGCCTTACATAAATTTTGACAGTTATAATGTACTTTAACTTAGGAAACCCCACGACTCGGGTAAAGCGACAAGAGATTATTTTATGTATATAGAGTATCAAAGATGAAGATTGGTTCGTGAAATTAATACAAGATTAGTACTTCCGTTCTATATTTGACCTATTTTAGGTCGTCTCGAGATTAGGGGTGATCGGTTCGTGAATGAATTGATTCGTGATCGAGAACCGACCTTGTGACTCCTCGTTCCTAAACCTTCCAAAGCACAAGTTCCTTTCTTAGTCTTCGTCGTCGGACCCGCGGACACATGTCCATACCCATATAGACAAACATGAATGCGTGTGACATAGCAGTTTTGCGAGGCAAGTTCTTCAATGGGTGGATTATAGGGAAGGTTGGTTGGACTCATTTTTAAATACAAAGCTTGTGTAATCTTTTTGCATCACAACAACAGACTACGCGACATCAACAACATGATTTACGTGTTATAATTCAATATATGAAACAGTAATTATTATGGTCCGCGGTTGATATATGAGTCGAAACAAAGGAATTTATGATCAATTCGGTCGGTTGATTGAGACGATTGAAAAGGAGCTGAATTTGTTATTTCATGGAAGTAGGAAATTATCCCACACGTGATCAAAATTGTCAATTGAGTTCGTTGCGAAGTGGCAATGCTAGGAAAAGTCGTGCCGATATTTCACTTTATCATAAGAATTAATGATTTCATTCGTGTCAGATCTGTTAACTAATATAATTAGAACTTGTTGATGAACGCGAACCAACCCAGGATGTTGTCAAAGATAAATCCGTACTTCAAGGCCATTGTTCCCGGAGAAGAATGTCAGCTCATCCAAGCCATGAGTAAGGGGGCTACTGCTCTTTTTCTGAGGCACTGTTTTTTTTTTTTTTTGAAGTCAGCGAAAAAGTTACCATTGAACTTGGGTGGTAAATCCCGTGGATTAATCTTTATAGGTGTTATCTAGCGTCGGAATGATGAAGAATCTTCCTCTCCGTCCGGGTACTTCCGACTTCAAGTAATTGATCTATTATTTCCTCTTCGGCCGGGCAGAATCCGCAGCTGACTATTGCCTGCTGTGCCTTCTGAAGAAATAGAGCGATCACGATGACTTCGTTATCTCCTACTTACTTTGATTAACAATCGAAAGAGGAGTAAAATGGAATAACTTGAGGACAAGGTGGTAGACAATAACAAGGACACCAAACGAAGAAAGAGAGAGAGAGAGAGAGAGAGAGAGAGAGAGGCTTTGGTCTGAGATGTTCGTCAAACTTGAGGGTGGAATTCATGCCAAGCAACTTTGTCCCCTTGCTGGAGAAGTCAAATCCTCATTGCCTGATGGCCCCCCACATCTGTCCTTTGTTGATTCCCTCCACTTTTGTCCTCTCTGCAGAATCCTTCAAGACCTTGTTCACCTTCTTGAGGAAGTTTTATGGCCATCGCTCTCATCTTTTAGTCTTGCGAAATGTCCTTCTCCGCTCTTTTTCTCTTTTTTCTGCATCCGATTTTTCTTGTGGGGTCATTTTGTGGACCACAAAAACTGCAAAACACGATAGGTAGAATCTAGAAAAAAAAACAGTAACGATTTGGATTTGTGCACCTGATTTGGAGTACGACGCGATCTATAAGCATTCCTTTTGAGGAAGTTTGTAAAGCATTAGGATTAGAAGAGATGCCTGAGCGCTATTTATAAAGTTTCTCATCATGGGCATGGCTCAACTCGTCTCACACCAGTTTGACCCATGTTAAAATGATTAAGAATATTTATATTTCATTTTATTAGATCAATTTCGTAAAACGATAAATTTATTGGTGTAGCCTGCAATTAGGCATTTTGCCAAAAGTTGTCACTTTTATGGATTTGATTCTCTTCTACTCCCTGCTAATTACTCCAGACATTGCCCTTTTTATTCGGCAACCTGATGCCCCTCTATTTCCAAAACCCTACTCGTAACACCACTTTGATTGGAGGGGACCCAGCAACACCATAAGTACTTTTTCTTGTGCAATCGAGCCACCCAGTCAGTTGCATCAAGATTTATCATCAGTGGCCATTAGCAACAGCGCTACCGTTCTGGGCTAGCATCACAAATTGTCTTGAGACAGAGAGAGAGAGAGAGAGAGAGAGAGCGAGCGCAAAGCTTGGCCTTCGAACCGGGACAGCAAGACGGCAGCCCCTGTTTTCGCTGAGACACTCTCTCCCCTCCCCTGTTTCTCACTCTTGGGCACTTTCACGAAGCAGCCCGCTCTCTTTTGTTTCCTTTCGAGCTTAGAATGTAATTTCCATGCTGGAGATCTTCTTCGTACTACAATTAAACTTGATCCGTGTGTGAAGAGGTTCTGCGAAGCTCTTCATACATGAATTAGGAGTACCGACACTGTTCTAGACATCCTGAGCGGCAGACAGTCGCGAAGAACATTGAGGACATCCTCTTTAGGAAAACCGCAAAATGTCGCATTTCCCATCTGGCGTAATGGCACTGTTAAACAAAAGCGACTTTCTATGGAGCTTATTATGATTTAATGAGCCAAAGCAAACTTTGGATCCTAGGAACGGTATGGCTATTCAAGATCCAACTCCAATCACTCTTAACTGGGACCAGAGGAAAATCCGGGAACGGCGATATCATAGGCACCCGTACTCTTGAACTGCCCGTCTATCTCCCTTGCTCCTACTATGAGCGATAGGGTCGACCGAGTTTTCCGGTTGATAACATGGACAAAGTGCCGGAGATTGAATTAGTCCCGAGCACCAGGGCTGACCCAACAACCAGAGACACTCCTGTTTTCATCGCCCATGTTAAGGGGACCAACAGAAGGGATCTAAGATGGCCCGAACCGGTCCAATCTTCATGCCGAAATCAACACGTCTCACCTTGAATGTAAGTTGAGCAGCAATCTTAAAGAGCTCTCCAATTGCGCGAAACTCTACTTCTGCCGGAAGAGGTGTTAGATAGATCATCTACGGAGGAACTTCGCAGAGAAAGTTTAGTTCACAGTTTATTATCTTCCTTGAGGAAATGCCAGTTAAGTTTAGAATCCCAACACGCATTCAGAATTTTTCGGCTCAGGTATTCCATACACAGGATTGAAGATATACGGATAAATGAAGCCACCTTGTCGAATCCCCGTCGAGGTTTGAAAATTTCTAGAGTGCCTCCATTGAAAGAAAAAGGATGTCGTGGTAGAAGAAATACAGAGCATGCACATTGGACATGGTAAGCACAAGTCAGATGAAACCGGGAAAAGGACACTTTTGGTACTAAAAGTTATGTACCGAGTGCAGTTTGGTGCCAAAGGTGTCAATCAGATTATTTAGTGCTAAGTCGGAGACAACAAAATCACTTTGGCGCCTCCGGCCAAAATTAACATGTGGCTTTATCATTTAAAATTATTGGCTGAGCTCGCAAATTCTTTAGAGACCCCATCAACGTGGACTTGAGAAAACGCGGTCGTTTCATCCGACGTGGCACCTCATAATGTCGTTTTCGTCATTAGATTAATGAAAGAGACAAAACTCCCCTTCACAAGAACAGAAGAGATACTTCATCTTCTCCATTGCGACCTCGTGCCATTCCCCTTCACAGTCACGTTGCTAATCATCGCTTGCGGTCGCACTCAGTCGCTCACCGTCACACTCCATCACTCCCGTCTGTGATAAGTATATAAGCTTCTCCCGCTGCTAGCAAATTGATTAGAAAAGAAAAATTAGGGCTCCAATTGGATAGAAAAATTAGGGATTTCGAAAGTGGAGCAAAATTAAGGCTTTTGGAAGTGGAACAAGGGCTTTGTCTATTGCTAATGATGAATGTGTGGGGACGATGGCGCTTTGGGGGAATTGCGCATAGAAGTAGGGCTCGATAGGATCTTGTTGGAAATCTGAAGCACACATGTTAACATATCGGGGAAATACGTAACACTGTTTGTTGTAATCAGAAAAATGATAAAACGAAGATGGCGATAATATTTCAATAATAATAACAAAGCCAAATTACAATATTTACATTCAAAGATTACAAAGCAAATAAAATTGCTAGATAGTAAACTCGAAAAATATGAGAAGAGGTGAGGTACGGCTAACCGAATCTCCGTAACACGATTAGTTCCTGCCAATGGTGCTAAGCAGCTTCACGAACTATGCCTCCCAAGATACAACACCTCGAACATGTTTGTATCTCCACTATACGAACAGGACTCTGTCAAACACTTCTCGAAACCGGCACACTTGGAGGATGACTAGGAGAGAACTAGAGGAATGAACTTCGAGTTGTGAGTTGTAAGTTATGATTATGAACTATGGAAACCCGTCTATTTATAGATCGAGAAAATGTATGTTACGCAACATTAAATCTCGTCGGTTACGTCTGTTACGCAACATTAAACTGCGTCGATTACGTCCGTTACACAGCATTAAACCTTGTCGGTTACACTGACAATAATTGAGCCATTAAACTACTAATTACAACAATCCCCCATATAATGGCTCAATAGAGTTAAGACTCGAGGAATTCCAAGTGTGCATGTGGAAATACACTACATCAAGATAGGTAGCTTTCGCTTTGAACCTTCTTTAGTAAAAGTTTATCGGACATACTTAACCAGTCGGTGAACTTGGTCTTGAACCACCAGTTGTTAGTGTAAGCCCAAACAATAGACCTCATAGAGTATCTCCGAATCAAGATTGGTTCTCGGTTGTGTTCATTCTTTCGGCCCTGAACCTCTCAAGATTCATGCGTGCTTTAGAAAATCTAGCCTTTAAAGATTTTCATAGAGTCGGCCAGTTCCACGCATATAGGTGCATTCCTATTAAATATATCCTACCATACCTTGCTAGGATGTAAAAATCCAAGCTATAGGAACCATTAAACACATAGCGTACCCTTAAAACGCAGTAGGAATCACTGTTGCATCATAGGAATGGGAGATAGTGCTCACTCTAGAGTTTTCGAAATTTGCGTTGTCCTATTGAACCTAGTCCATGGGATCTCCAATCGCATAGGTTAGGTTTCCACCTCGGAAGCTCTTTATTGGCTTAAGGCTATTAACCCTATTCCATTCAATGCGCAGTTTACTTGTTCTCTCAACAATCATTTTGTCAGCGGATCTGCAATGTTTTCCTTTGATTTTATAAAGTCTAAAGAAATTATTCCATGCGAGAGCAACTGCCTTACAATATTATGTCTACGATGAATGTGACATCCCTCCCTTAGTCTCACATTGCCTAGGGGGGAGGTCTTGGATAGGCTTATAAGCCTTGGGCCTCCATTGAACTTGCAAGACGCGTTTTGCCGGGCGTTGTGTGGCGGCATCCGGAAAAGAAAAACCGTGATGACTGTGTGTCCAAAGCGGACAATATCTTGCAAGTAGTGGCGCAGCGGAAGCGCGGTGGGCCTAGGCTGTTACAGTTGGTATCAGAGCCGACCCTCGACCGCATGTGTGGACTCCTGTAGCTGGGTAGCGGTAGCGGCAGCGGCAGCGGCGGAGTCCACGAGCCCGTGAGCCCCAGTGCGGTACGGGCATAATGGGGACATTGTGTCCGAAGGGGGGGAGATTGTGACATCCCTCCCTTAGTCCCACATTGCCTAGGGGGGAGGTCTTGGATAGGCTTATAAGCCTCCATTGAACTTGCAAGACGCGTTTTACCGGGCGTTGTGTGGTGGCACCTGGAAAAGCAAAACCGTGAGGACTGTGTGTCCAAAGCGGACAATATCTTGCAAGTAGTGGCGCAACGGAAGCGCGGTGGGCCCAGACCATTACAACGAATGTGTCTAGACTTCCCGTTATACATCACATTATGTGCCCTTGCAATAGCTGTTTGATTGTCACAGTGAATGCACATTACAAGCATAGGTTTTGGCCACAATGGAACATCCTCTAAAAACTGTCGAAGCCACTCTGCTTCTTCAGCAACTTTATCCAAAGCAATAAACTCTGATTCCATCATGAAGCGCGCTATTGGAGTTTGCTTTGAGAATTCCATGATATTGCGACTCCTCCTAGCGTAAACATATATCTGCTAGTTGATTTCGATTCATCAGAATTCAAAATCAAGTTGGCTCACTATAGCCTCAACTTCATCATTATCAGATTCTAAATTTCTGAATATTTTCTGAGAAGCTTCACCCTGACTTCTTTTCATAGGATATATACCCTCAAAGAATTCAGCATCCCTTGATTCTAGGATATTCTTGACATGGATTTCCGCATTTTCAGATTTGTGAACTAAAAATCTATATGCGTTGCTATTTTGAGCATAACTAATGAATATGCAATCCACCGTTTTAGGTCCCAATCGAGTTTGTTTAGGATGAGGAATCGCCACTTTGGCTAGGCACCCCCACACTTTCAAATAATTGTAGGATGGTAGCCTTCCATTCCATAACTCATATGGTATATTACCTGTTTTCTTATGAGGTATTTTATTAAGAATATAGTTTGCAGTTAATACTGCCTCTCCCCACAAGTTTTGAGGTAAACCAGAACTTAAAAGCATGGCGTTAGCCATCTCTTTTAGGGTTCTATTCTTCCGTTCAGCAATTTTATTTTGCTGTGGAGTATAAGGTGCATTTGTTTGAAAAATTATCCCCAAACTAGCACACAACTCCTTTAAACTGGAAGAACTATATTCTCCTCTTCTGTTAGACCTAAGCACAAAAGTCAAGCCTTGATTACCTGTCTGCTCTATCAGATTCAGCTGCTTAGGTGCACCACCACCCTTGCCTTTGCTCGGGCACTTTTTGCAATCCTCAGCCTGATGACTAGACTGATTTCAAACCAAACATATCCAATGGAGTTTCTGGGACAGCTTCTTCTGCTTAAAGCCTATACCGATGACTTTCTCCAGTTTCTCATTTGGTGCATGAGACGGTATCATCAAGGAAGGCAAAGCCTGCTGATGCATACCTGTACCACCATAAGTGGTCGTAGCCCAAAGGCTCGCAGCATTCACTGCAACAACACCAGGCCTCAAAGTATGGACTTCTCTACTAGCTACGGTCGGATCGACCATAGGAACGTCTCTAGAAACGTTCTGCACATTATTGAGTAGTTGATCGTTATCAGCCATCACGGTTTTCTGGTAAACTCAAACAAGTAGTAATACATGCTTTAATCGCCTTAAGAATGTTGGAAATATGAAGCACACACGTTAACGTATCAGGGAAATACGTAACACTATTTATTATAATCATAAAAATGATAAAACGAAGATGGCGCTAAATTTTCAATAATAATAACAAAGCCAAATTACAATCTTTACATTCAAAGATTACAAAGCAAATAAAATTGCTAGCTAGTAAACTTGAAATATAGGAGAAGAGGTGAGGAACGACTAACCGAATCTCCTTAAGTTGATTAGTTCATGCCAATGGTGCTAAGCAGCTTTACGAACTATGCCTCCCAAGATACAACACCTCGAGCCTGTTTGTATCAACACTATACGAACAGGACTCTGTCGAACACTTCTCGAAACCGACACACTTGGAGGATGACTAGGAGAGAACTAGAGGAATGAACTTCGAGTTGTGAGTTGTAAGTTATGATTCTAAACTATGGAAACCCGTCTATTTATAAATCGAGAAAACGTCTGTTACGCAACATTAAACTTCGTCGGTTACGTCTGTTACGTAACATTAAACCTCGTCGGTTACGTCTATTACGCAACATTAAACTGCGTTGGTTACATCCGTTACGTTGCATTAAACCTTGTCGGTTACACTGACAATAATTGAGCCATTAAACTACTAATTACAACAGACCTCTATGTGAAAAAAGCTCGGTCTTCGTTGAATTGGTCGCTATTGTGTAGAAAAGACAGGGGTTAGCTGGGTCCTCGAGACAACTTTTGTGGCATTTGTGATAAATTATTGGAAATTTTTTGCTTGGTAGATACTTCCATGTGAAAAAAATTGGGTGTTTCTTTCATTTGGTCTCTATTGTGAATAAAAATAGAGCTCGATGGGAACCTTGATAGTGCATTTATGATAATTTATTGGCCTTTGTTGCTTGGTGGCGACCTCCTCATTAAAATTTTTTTGTCTTTGTTTGCTTTGTTGTTTGTTGCTCAGAAAAGTTGCGTTGTGGTCCCAACACATAATAACTTTTTTCCTTGGTTGTAGCGTTGCTATTGGGGAGAAGCAACATCTTGTAGCCATTATTGTATGGTATGGTGAGAAATTTGTTATAGGCATTGATGAGTTGGAATATGAAGGTGGGCTTGAAGGTACCATCTTTGTCTATGTAAGGAAGGCATTCTATATTCAATTCTCGAGGGAGGAAGTGTATTATTTTAGATGCAAAGTAGAAAAGCTGCATTATTGTGTTCTTGGGAAGGCCTTGTGTGATGACTGCAATTATTCGACAATGATAATGATCTTAGGGATATTATTTACTATTATCTTCATGATGAGGAAATGATGGTGTATGTTGAGTGTCACGCCCCGATCCTCGAGTACGCGCCATCACTACTAAATCGCCTCAGGTCAAAAGAGATAACGTCCCAGGAACGTTATCGACCCATTTATTTTATCTTTGATTACACATGCGGAAACGTGCAACTCCCAAATAACAAATCAAATAGCAGGGATAATTAAACAGCCAGTCATACCAAGCAAAGCACGACAGCCCACAAGTCAACCTTTTTATTTAACTATCTTGTTTAGACAACAGTCGCAAGCCATTCTTCGGCTCCTGGTCTACAACTCCCATTCTATCAGGTTCAGTCTAACACGGCCTCCGAGACTACTCCAAAAGTCACGCCTCAGCATCCACTAGGCTCTGTCACTTGGGACCTGAAAATGTTATCCCATGACGGGTGAGAAATAAATCTCAGTGAAGTTAACGCCTAAGCTCAGTTAGGACGTTGATTCACCCAAGGTATCCTACCAAAGAGACGTGGCACCACACCCAGCATAGATACTCAACCACATGCAACTTACCCACCGGGAAATTACACATAATGCGATGCAGACAGGACACGACAGTTAAACAGCCCAGTCAAGGCAAGCATCACACCAAACAGACATACATGACGTCACACGTAGTCCATTTATTATGAGATAGGGCATGTCAGCCCAGGGCATGGCAGCCCAAGAGTTTGGGCATGGCAGCCCGGCACACTAGTCAGTTGGTGCCTAGTACACTAGTCAGTTGGTGCTCTTCTGGCGGCGCCAGGCAACGTCCCTTACTTCCGGCGACTGCTTCTAGTAGTCTGTGTGGCTCCGATCGTCACGGCACGGAACTACCAGGAATCCTTTCCCAGGGCTTCGGTCCGTCACAAGCTGCGACCGGCATCCATCAAACTGACGTCACAGAATGATGTGCTTCTAACATGTCGTATTTTTCCGATCGTCATGGTACAATCTTGTCAGGAATCTCATCGTCCAATAATATGACCACACATGACATCCGACAATCAATCAATTTTATCGTACTTGATTTAGGTCGGATGCTCATACAGACATGCTCAAAGACTCGGCCTCAGGCCGTTTTCATGCTAAATCGTGCAGTTTGAGTTCACACACGTCATATGAATGCATAACCTCATAATTAGGCTTGCGCCCGACACGGACGATGAAACATTCAGAAATTCAATCAAGTCACATCACAATCATTCAACTGTAATCAGTCAAGCAATCAAGACACGATCGATTATCCAATTCAATTAATCAAACGATATTGATTAATCCCAATTTCATCAAATTATGTGTCGATCGCTCGGTTCTGAACTATTGCTCGCTCGCAGTCAAACAATGCCCAATCAGTCAACCAATCAATTCTAACCACCAATTAGCCACAGACAACCTAACTAAATCAACTAACTTATTTAATCGTGGCCATTTACCCTAAACCCGATTTCTATTTAAACCAACCACGATTATTCTAACTAATTGCCCCAATTGACTAATTAACTAATCCTAGGCGCAATTAGCGCCCTAACCAAGGTTTATGGGTTAACTCACCCTTAATCAAGCTCGGGTAGCAACAACAACGTCACGCAGACAGTGAAACGACGACGATGGGATTCGGCGACGACGACGGTGACAACGGTCCTCGATTTTCCTTGCGGACTCTCGGGTTTCTTAGCTATTAAAGTGGCGACAATACCTCACAGCGGCCAGGACAGGTCGTGAAGGCCCGGTAAGAGGTCGATGGTGGTGGCGGAGCTCCGGCGACCGGCGGTCCAGTCAAAACAGAACCGGCCAGCAGCTGCAACAGGGAAAAACAAGCTGTTTCGTGATGAACCTCGACCTCAATGGCGGAGACAAGGTCGGGGCAGGCTACGGGACTCACCAGCAGGTCAAGGACGACCCTCGGGACCAGCGTAGGGCGTCGGACGGCAGCCAAAGGCGGCTCAACGGCTGCAAACAGCCTCTCGGCCAAAAACAGGGGAAGTGACCGGGGGGCTGTTTCTAGGTTCGACTGGCGTCCAACGGCCGTCAATGGCCGCGAGCTTCGGTGAGGGGCTGGAGGGGTTCGTGTGGGGTGGTTGGCGACCGGCGGAAAGCGGCGGAGGCGGGCAAAAAGTGGTGGAGCCGTCCCGAGCCCAAAACAGAGCACCGAGTCTGTTCTCGGGTCTCCGAGGTTCCGCGGCGGCTCTAAGCAGCGACGAACAGCAAGGGGGTGGTCGAGGGGGTCGTGAGGGAGGTGGGGGACGGGGATGACGGCTGGTGGTGGTCGGAAGCAGCCGCACGAGCTGGCGCAGCCCGGACAGTACACGGCCACCGAAACAGAGCAAGGGGTCGACGACACTGTTTGGGCTCTCCGGCGACGTGTGGCGGCCGGACTGGGGTCGGCGAGGTGGCAACAATTCGATGGAGGAGCGGAGGAGGACCGAAGGTGGTGGTGGTGCTTGAAAACAACAAACGGAGGGAGAGGAGAGGAGGGAGTTTCGGTCGGGGGAGGGGTGTCGCGCGAACAACAGAGAGGAAGGGGGAGTCTGCCGAGAGAGAGAGAGAGAAAAGAGAGGGGAAAGAGGGAGGGAGAGAGAGGAGAGAGAAGAGTGGTTGGGATGTGACATGGGTGGGTGAGATTGGACAAGAGGGACCCACCAAGGTCTCATCAAAATTGAATTATTGAGGGGCAAGGAAGTAACATCACAATTTGGGACCGAACGAAATTTTGGCTTGACTGATAGAGTGATAAATTAGAATCTTCACAAGCTAGGCTCGGGCGGGAGGGTTGAATCTTAAATCGCTGTGACTAAGAATTACGGAGCCTAATCTAAACCGACTAATTTTTGAAAATCGTCCAAAATCCGTCTCTTAATTCCTTACGGTCCAAAATTTCGCATTGACTGGAATTCGATTTTGTCCCCTCTTATTGAATTCAATCATATACCCAAAGGCGAATTTCCAGGGCGTCACAACTCTCCCCACCTTAGGAAATTTCGTCCCCGAAATTACAGTACAGTCAAAACTTACTCAAACAGACACGGTAACTAGCCTTCAAGATACTTTCATTTTCCCCACGTAGCTCCTTCTGTCCCTTGACGTTGCCAAACCACCTTAACCAATGGGATTGTCTCGCTCCGGGGCACTTGCTCTTTTCTATACATGATCGAACCGAACGTTCCATGTTCTATGCTCGTCCATATAGTTCAATCTCTTCATCACTTAGTCTACAAGTGGAATCCGGCTCGCACTTTCTCCACGTCGACACGTGAGAAGCGTTACGTCGCTAAGCAAGTCTCGGTGGCAACACAAGACACTAATCGGATTTCTAATCTGCTTCGAAATTTCAAAAGATCTAATGCACCTTGTCCTCAGCTTTCCTTTCTCACCAAAACAAGATGTCACTCTCATAGGGGACACTTTTAAAAAGGTATGATCGTCCACTTGGAATTCCAAAAGTCTGCGCCTCCTATCGACGTATCTCTTCTAACGGCTCCGAGCTATCCTCAGCCTATCTCTTGTGATCTTGACAGCTTCGATTGGCTATTCGACTAAGTCAGGACTGGTGATTTTCCTTTCACCCACTTCGTCCAGACTCATTGGCATTTGCACGCCTTACCAGCTATTCCCTCGAAATTACGCCACAACAATTCTCCAAAAGGATGAGGAGATCGACACTCCAAACATCATCCTTGCTCATCAGCTTCACTCATTCATAGCAATCATTACACCATCTCAGTTCACTAGAATCACCATGCGACTAGCGAAATTCAATTTAGACTCAAACTTGCGACCTTCAATTACTAATCTCACACAATTTCATATCCACAATTCTTTCAAGCAGGTTAAATCGCCCAACTTCGAAGATTTAACCCAACTTATGAACATATAAACTTACTATCCCATCCATTTACTCGTTGTCCAGGTAACCACGGAAATTAGTCATCTATTAGTATCAATCAGTCATCTCTTAACTTCCAAAGAGCAGATCTGTCACCGCTTTTCCTCTTGTTCTATAAATGTAAATCACAATCAGCACTAATGGCAATTTGGGCATCCTATCTAAACGGACGGGGTCGGCTAATGCTCTGCCTCTTCATCATCGCTCTAAGCTTCAGAATCGCCATTTGTCAACCATTGAAGCATATTAAGAGTTACTGACCTTAGGCACCAAATTCAACTAAGGGTCATGCCATCCATTCTGTCGGACAGGGTCCACTCACGAGCGAATGGCGAGTCGAGGACCACCTCAAATATCCCGATCTGGGGTTGGAATCACCCGTTCCTAGACCGATGGAGCACTTGAACACTATCGAGATCACCTCTCATGACCAATTCAAATTGATGCAGGATTGGTTCAGCTCGACCCATAATCTTTCAACAACACGTCACGCGGCTCAGGATGATCAGCCCGTTGACTAGTGCGCGATTGGTACGGGGTTCTAGTACAAGTCATCCCTCACTGGGTCCATGGCCATCCTGATTGTCGATCATTGCCAGCTCGCAAATCATGGCACGAAACAATCCCGGGTGCACGTCAGGGTAATTCAGTGGTCGACTTACAGCTGAGCAACATCAGTCCCAATCGATCCATGCTTGATTTCAGATCGCCACACAGTCGAACCTCAATCCGCACAGTCGACTGGCAAGTCAGGCCATAGTCCGTGTCGAAGGAGACTTCTAAACTTTCAGTGGCCTCATCAATCCTTGATTGTTGTTCTTGAATCGCTCGAGTCCCACACTTGGTTCTAAGTCTTGAGCGTCGTATTCATGCTTAGTGAAATCTCTTCACATTACCATAACATGAGCAGACTTCATCAATCTGATTACTGTCTTACTATCTTTCAAATTAAGTCAATTCACCCTTGGTTCCTTACAATTTCATCACACGTCCATGGTGATATGCTCACGTCCTTTACTCCAGGGTCCTCGATGACATCAGAGTTTTACTAGTCTTGTAGTGCTACCCTTTGACTTATCCATGACTGAACTCTTCACCATTGTTCGGTCGTACTAGCCCTCTTCTCAATTCCTTAGCAACCTCGCCTCAAGTCTTGGTGCCCATCTCATGCTATCCGGACTAATACTGCAGTTACTGCAATGGGCTCTGGTAGGCTTTCTGCTTAATCCAAAAACAAGACCTTTACTGTCGTTACTCCAAGAGACTGTATGGAAATAACCACGCTTCCGACGCGCACTCTGGTAACCAGACTTCCTTAATGCCACATCTCGTAATCTTAATCTGATTCAGGTTCTCACCAATCTCAATAGCTTACACCATCATATAGCGATCCCAACTTTGTCATCCACCCTTAACCTATCATTAAGAACTTCCATGTTCGTTTCCTCAAGCCTTTATTCCATGTATTGCCTTAAGTTCTCTGATCATGGTTCTCAGACGACATACACTCCACCGTGATCTTAATGAGTCTCTAGTCACCTAACATAAGACCTTTTCGACTTCCAATCAAAGGCACCACAACCTCTTATCAATACCACCAAACTTAGAAGCATTGTTTATATGGTGACTTCTCGAATAACTCGTAATCTTTCGTCGGTTACCCCAAATACAAGATTACCCACTTTCAAGAATGTTTCTCACTTTGAGTTTTCTGAATCCATAGCGATGTTACATCTCAGAGATCGATTTCCTAGGATCGATCAACCATCACAAGTTAGATCGCGATCCAAACTATTCTCACGTACATTCAATCACAATGACTGTTAGTCCAAACGTTCGTCATTCGCTAGCCTATGGTTCCGTTCTCACCAATCAAGGTTGTCCATAAATTCAACAACTTAATGACAAATGTGTCACACAACTTTAGATCTATAATCCACAATTATTAAACATCTCTTCCCATATCATTTTCATGAGTCCGTCTTAACAGTGCGACCATTTTGCCAATTTTGACTCATCGTCCTTCATAGGCAAACTGTGTCCATGACTTAATTACTATAGAGGACTTTCCCACGGAACGTTATAATAGTCCGTCAATAGTAAGAAACTTCAAACTCCCGTCACTATCAACAACTTGCCAAATCCATGACTATGTGGGTCTTGACCAAGTCCACTGAATGCTCTTCGTCAGTAACCACAAGAGTAGGTGAGTTGAACGAGTTAACCAAAACTCGCATCTACAAAGCCGGGCAACAACTTGTGCTTTCTCAAGGTTCCCATCAAAATAATTAATTGCTGATATCGTGCCCTTATATCAATCTTCGAGGATATCAAAACCCTCACGGCTAGTCGACAAATCATTTACTCCCGACATCGGGTATTTATTCCAGATCACCACTTGGTAAACTGTCTGCAGTCAAGGCACGACCTCAATGACTCATCTTTTCCTTCTAACTATTAACATAGGAACTCTTCAAGGCAATGCACTGGGGCGGACGAACCCTTTCTTCCAAAGACTACTGCATCCGGACCTTGAGATCCTTCAGTTCCGACCACACCAGTCTAAATGGTGCCTTATAGATCGACTCCATCTCAAGGGCCATTGCTACCATGGATTCTACTTCCCTTTCCGGCAATACATTGGCTACTCTTATGGAAGAGGCATCCGAAAATCCACACACAACAACGATACCTTCCATTCCAGGTTTCTTAACACAAGTATCAACCACATACATCAAGTAGCCTTGACAACCACTTACCAATAGTCGAGTCGCCTCAAGAAAAGAAACTAATAAGGTCGAGCTTCCTCATCAATCATCACTAAGCTTACAACTAACCCCATCCAGCGGGTTAACTCGATCATCTAGTATCAACCATTTATTGTAACTCCAAAGAAACCCATATCTATCAAAACACCATAGCCAATAACGTTATCGTATTCGAATCCATCATCCTTCCAAGACTCTTGACAGTCGACTTACGACCAAGGTACCTTACAACAGTCATTCTTTGGCGTAACAGAGTTCACAAAGACCATTCTCTACGGTTCCAAACTCAACCCAACCAGTTTCACAAACCACATTCTTGACAGATACTATACGGAGTCCTGCTTACCCCAAAGCAAAACAACGAGGGTTCAAGCATACAGCCTTAAAACTTACGCAACAATCACATGCACGGGGTTTTCAGTCCTACTAACTATGACAATTTCCTTCGTCCTTATCACTCCAAGCCAATGACCGGATGGATCGGGCTGACCTTGCTCTGATACCACCTTGGACGGGGATGTCACGTCTCGATCCTCGAGTACGCGCCATCCCTACCAAATCGCCTCAGGTCAAAAGAGATAACGTCCCAGGCACGTTATCGACCCATTTATTTTATCTTTGATTACACATGCGGAAACGTGCAACTCCCAAATAACAAATCAAATAGCAGGGATAATTAAACAGCCAATCATACCAATCAAAGCACGACAGCCCACAAGTCAACCTTTTTATTTAACTATCTTGTTTAGACAACAGTCGCAAGCCATTCTTCGGCTCCTGGTCTACAACTCTCATTCTATCAGGTTCAGTCTAACACGGTGTCGCGACCCGTCCGAAAGCGGACGCGGCTAATGGATTACCGATCGCGGGCCTTCCCCCGCACAAGGGTGCAGATCGCGGGCTTTGGATCGGCGCGGGCCCTCCCAGGCCCATACCAAATCGCGGCGGGAGTATTTTTCAAATGGATTCGACGATAACAGTCGATCGCTTTCGACCTTAGTGTGGTCGTGGTGGCATGTGCAACTTGTGCATGCATTTGGAGTCGCCACCGGTCTTTCTTGGAGGGTAGACCGGAAACCTTATTAACCGATTGGGAGAGATCGATCAATTCTGCGGAACCAGAGATTTTGAGTTCGGGGACTTGGTTACGTTGATGTCATTACCAACGCCCTTTCGGTACCTAACGCGAGTGATTTTCCCTAACTAGGATTTCATGCAGGCGCAATTTTGGGTGAGGTAAGTCTGACTTTGCACATTAACCAGTTTAACATGCTTACGTAATCATAATAAATAAATAGATGCCAATCACATAAACATCTATCCTACGTGGTGATCATGGAATTATGATTTAATGGGTCTCGAGCCAATGAGACCACATTTAATCATTTTAATATTTTAATAACGGAGAGCCGCTCTTCGCTTCTTCTTGATTTCTTGAACTCTTCAAGAATCGGGCCCCAAAGAGCTCGCCGACTTAAAAGGCTCCTCCACGTAATCCTCGTAGCATTTACATCAACAATTGACTATGCTAAAAATAAAGATTACATGAAAAATAAAAGGAGTACGCAGCCTCCATTTAATAATTACAACCCCAAATATATAAATAATCACCATACATTCATACATACATCAATCACATTGATTAGGGATTTTTCCATGATCACCACCCTTCCACGTAAGTAATAAATTCACAATTTAAAACTTAGGAAGGCACAATAAAAATTCTACGTTGAATCATATTCAGAATTTTTACGTAAAATAAGATAGCCATAAATTTTCGATTCAAAATTGATTTAGTCTCAATTTTTGCTACGTTGATTAATTTATCATATAAAATAATCAACCTCCATTAGCCATGTAAGACGAACAATTCGTTAATACATATTGGCCATAGTATTGCAAAAATTGCAAAAAATCAATTAAATGCACGAAAACACCTAAGGATCGGCTCTGATACCACTGTTGGGATCCACGTAACACGTAGCGGAAATAAATAACAACCCATACATGTATCTCCAGAGGCGTACTTCGTGCATTTCAATCGAAAAAAATCACAAAGCCTCAAAGGGAGTAAATAGATTACCTCTCGTAGCGTGCTTGAACGGAGGTGTCGGTTCGATGTTCTTCGATCTCAGCCTCCACAAGTGTTAGGCATCTAGTTCGGACGCACCACCAATTGACGAACGGGGAGACGACGAATAACTCCACAACAATTGTGCTAGCAATATGCGGAATCAATATTCCGAACTTAGTATATTTTGCTCACTCAAGATTATGAGAATATAGAGAGTGTTTGTGTTCTTCTCTCTAAGCTCTCAAAAATTTGCACACTCTACAAAATGTCTCTCTCCTTCAACCTCAAAACTCTTGCCATCCTTTTATAGCCAAAAATACCTTCCAATAAATTGTATTTAAAAATAGCACTAACAATTATAAATTCTATCTAAAAATAGCACTCACAAATAAATGACATTTAAAAATAGTACTAACAATAGCACTCACAATTTATAATACAAAAATGCTATTTAAAAATAGCACTAACAATTATAAATTCTATCTAATAATAGCACTCACAATTTATGATAAATAAATGCCATTTAAAAATAGCACTAACAATAGCACTCACAATTTATGATAAATAAATGTCATTTAAAAATAGCACTAACAATAGCACTCACAATTTATAATACAAAAAATGCTATTTAAAAATAGCACTAGCAATAGCACTCACAATACAAAAATGCTAAAAAAAGGCACTAACAAAGGTGTTAAAAATAATAACCATTATTATTATTACAAGAGTTAAAGAGGTTACCAAACAGTACAAATATGCATAACGTATAAATACGTATGACGTATAAATACGTAGAGCATACGTATACATCCGTGAAACCGGGGACTAATTGAAAGAAAAATGTGCAATTAAGCCCTTTTGGTAAAAATTGATTAAATTGGAGGGCAAATTGACCTAATTGCACTTTAAGACTTTAGAATCCAATGTCATAGCTTATAAAAAGTGAGAATTGAAAACTAAAAGACTCGAAAATGATTTTTTTTTTTTTAGGCTTGGTTCGGGTTTATGTTTGTGAAGGAACATAGTGACCCGAGCCGAATTTTTGAGATTTAAAGTGACACACTTGAAGAGGAAATTAAAACAAAATTATCGAATATTTTTGGGTATTTTTCTGACCACGAATGGTATTTTTCTGATTTTTTGGGTATTTTTATAATAAACTCGAAAAATATTTTTTGTTCAAAATTGGTTCCTAAGGCTAAACCAAGGCTTCCAAAGTTGATTTTGTGATTTTATGACCTTTTTTGATATTTTTAATTAATTTTAAAGAATAAAAATCACAATAATAAATGGGAAAAAATCAGGGTGTCAACAGCTGCCCCTCTTTGAGAGGAATCTCGTTAGAGGTTTCTCTCAAAGATAAGGTGGCACCTGATTCCTAACCCACTCAACTGGGAAAATGAGAGAAGAAATATTATGACATCGGATCCTTAAGCCTATTGATAAAAGCTCAAATCAATCCCCGGTTTGCTCTAACAATTTGAACATGGGCCGTAGTGAGAGAGGCTTACCTGAAGCTCACCTGTCGGATGATGCTGTTGACACCTGATTTTTGATCAGTCTTTCATAGTTTATTTTTAAAAAATTCATAAAAAATCTATAAAAAGTTAAAAAAAATTAAAAAATCATCTTTGGTAGCCTTGACCAAGCTAAAGGAACCATTTTTGATAAAAAATAATTTTTCATATTTTTTAATATTTTTTAATATTTTCCAAAAATAGAAAAATACATGAAAAATGAAGAAAAATAGCGTTCGCTGTCGTAAAAATATAGAAAAATAGTCAATATTTTTATTTTAATTTCTTTTACATTTTGAACTCATAAATAGTCAAAATTCAAGTTCAATTGCATGTGTTTCTTCACGACGCATAGAGTTGAATTTAGCAAAAAAATGTCATTCGAGTATTTTAATTTGTAAATTTCTACATCTTTTTTAGTCTTGACGTCCAATTAGATCGACCACCATCTACAATAAATGCCCCTTGCTGAATATTTTCGTTTTTGTTTCACATGATTTCATGGTGTAAAACGCCGAGTGGATCCTCAAATATAATCGGGTCGACATGAGCTCGATGGCTCGTCCAAGACCAAACCAGGGCACGGCAAACCCCATGTGAGTACTCTCGAACTCCTTCGATGCTTCCTAATGCTTTTCTTAGGTTAGATCGTGTGTAGAATGGCTAGGACAGCTAAATTATTCTTGAGCTGTGATTGATAAATAGGACCTTACTAGGAATGCCATGTGATTTATTTGCATATCTAGATTCCTTGAGTTGGGCATTTTATTACTGATTGTGATTGCTAGGATAATCACTCCTATCTACATGAATTTCTAGATTTAGGGTTCATACCTTACTCATCCGCATGAATCTCAGGCTAGAAAATTCAGTCAACTTAGGTACCGAAAGGGCGTCAACTCTGACAGTTGGTGTAACTAAGTCCCCGAAACCATTTCTCTGGTTCTCGCAGAATTGAATAGAAACTCCCAACTATTCGATTGGGTGGTCCAATCATACCCTAAAAAAATGATTGGTGGCGACTCCATGGCATGCACACTTAGCACATGTCACTAGACCACACTGAAAGTCGATCACGCATACCTCCGTTGCGATTTGGGTAATGGGCCTTGGGAGAGGCCCGCGTCCGACCAGACAGGACGGCCCATTAGCCCTCGAGAGCCCGACAACCTCAAGAGGGTCGCGACAGACTGGCGACTCCGCTGGGGACTGGTTCTTAACCATTTAGTGGACTTGAGCCGATTAAAAAGTTGATTGATTCTTCTAACCTAATTTTATGCAGATGCTCTCGAAAGTGAGGTGTATATGCTAACGAATGTGTTAGATGTTTTTGTAGACGGGAGAAATAAGGGGTGAAGTGCTTGTTAACTTTGTTTTATGCAGGCAGGAGTTTTGGATGTATGATTGTGTGGATGTTTATATTGAAGCGGTGATTGTTAAATAAAATGCATGTCTATTGCTTTAGCACGACACAATGAATACACACAATTGCGCCTAAAACCCCAGGCGCCCTCTTTAGGAACACAATAGAAGGAATTGAAAATGGAATCTCCGTGAGGAAAAACATGGGGTAATCCACTTTTTAATTCCGCTCACTTCGAACTATGGATTGAGTCCCAATGCAACGATAGTTGTGCAATGGAATCGGCTCTTCCCAGAATTCGAGGTGAGAACCTTGGCTTTAGGTACCAAGCCCTATCTTTTGATTTTTAGGAGTTTTCCCTCACTTGTCTCATGCGTTTGTCTATGGAAGGTTAGTATACCTAACACTGCTAAAAATACAGAGAAGCTTGATTTTCTCTTAAGTTTAGTTGGTAAGACTTTTCTATCCCTCGAACTTGTTACAGCTCTTAATCATTATATTCATTGCATAATTCCGGTGATTGGATTAAATGCCATTTTGAGGATAGATAGGTGTGTTTTCCTCCCAATGTTCTTGATGGAAGATGAAGATGGTGTCATCCCATTACGAGCGCCAAGTGGACAAGAAGAGCCTGCTATGGACATCATTAAGGTATCATCTAATGAAGATGACGATTTGGAATAGGTGATCCTGAAGTCACGTCTCAAAGATCGAAACTGGGGCATCTCTAAGTATTAAGATCACATTCCTTTGTTTTAATTTTCATTTCTAGCCTTCTTGTATAGGATTTATTTTGCTGAGATCCTCTCTATCTGATCCCTTAGATTGATTGTATTAGGGATCTATTTGTGTTTATATACATTCAGATTGAAATTTGTTGTATTTCTATTGACTTGTCATTGGAATGTGATAGTGGCATTTCTTCTAATCACTCGAATACTCCAAAATCAATTTTATAATTCCTTTGGATGAAATTGAAATTGGAAGTCTTATACAACCTTTTGGCCGTATAGGGCAATACAATCCCAATTTCGCCAGAAGGAACTATAAACTTGAATTGGTTCATGCATGTTTTGCATCATTGGTAATCCACAATAATTGATCAAGAGTATTCGTGTTTTTCAAATTTAATGAAAAGATAGATATCCAAATTACTCTCGTTCTTAGCAAACGGCTTTAATTTGGATACCGTATCTTCAATTGAATTTAAAACACATCGTAATTGTGTACTTTTGAACATTCCATTGATTTTCTTGGAATTGATCAAATGCGATTATCGTGAATTACATTCCTTTCAATGATATGCTTTCCTTTGAGGAATATTGATAAAAGCTTTTGCACAAGGCCAAAACCCTTGTAAATGCTCTTATCCCTATTAATCACAAGTAAGCATAAAATTGAAAGGATTTATGCTTTATTTTTCAAATTCTTTCTTTTGATTCTGCCTTTTCATTTAAAACAGGTTAAAAACAAGTAGAGAAGAGAAGTCTTTTTGTGGATAATCGCGGTGGGAGGTTCCTTTATCCGATCATAAGCAAGATTAAAAAATCAAGATGTACACGCTCGAATCATCAATGTCAAAGCGCAGCTTGCCTAGGTTGAGAGTGGTCAGGTGTTCGAGAAAGTCAGCCATACAGAAGTTGAGACACACACATTAGAGCTTTCATTCATTTCGCTCAATCGAGGGACATTAAAAGCAGATCATACAAATCATCGGGGTGGAAACATAAAACCGCAATGAGCCCTAATTAGCATCACAAAGGAACCAAGTTGGCCCTCCATATTATTGATGCTTTGCTTATACTCACCACCTCGAGACTCGAGATCTGCAAGCTTAAGAAGAAGGCGTTTACATTCCCCTTTAAGCTCGGCAACCTTGGTCCCGTGATCTTCGGCGGCTATTTCCAGGTCCCGAACTAGTCCTCTCCCATGGGCTATATCCGCGGTAATGCTGTCAAGCCTTTCTTCCTGCCACTCACATTGAAACTTCAACACGACATTACGACGGTCGTGCTCATAGGTGGTCAGGGATAAGGCCAAGCGCTCCACCAAATTTCCCCTCTCGCGAAGCAACATCGAGACTCGCTTGTTGGCGAACTCAACAGCCTTTCTGTGACTATCGGCCACAAGGTTGGCCAACACCAAGCAGTTGGACCGATCCTCATAGCGAGCTCGCAAAACGTGAGCCACGGTAGCTTTTCGATGAGCGACACGGTAAGTCTCTAAAAAGTTTATAAAGAGGGTTGGGAAGATTCTATATTCCCTCTCTAAATTAGTGCCCTCGATGGAGGTGGTGTCTATTTCCACGAGCAAAATGCGGATTTCATCTTCAGTTTCTGGGTGATCGGCTATATGAGCATAGCCTCGACCGAGGAGGTTATAGAGTTTTTCCCACTGGGCCAAAATTTCGGCCGAGAAAGCGCGAATAGGAGAGGAGGTCATTTTCGTTGGAGTGAGGGAGAAGAAGATGAGTGTGGTAGAGTGATTAAAATAAGAAAAGGCAATTATGTAAGAGTGTTAATCTTCTCTGCATTAACTCCTCATTTTATAGCAACTCGAGAATGAAGAAAGGCACAGCAATAATGCTCGTGGAGCCAAGTTAATTGGGTAAAGCAGTGGTGGCTCTTTCGGTGAACCATCAGATCTGTCCCAGTCCGCGATTTCAGGCTTGATAAACCTAAAAAAGTTGTAAAAAGATATGTCGGTGTCACCATATTAAAATTGAGCGGGAGTTAAGCGCAACTATCGAAAAAAGTTGCGAAAGGATTTGGCGGTCCCATCATATTAAAAAACTGAGCAGGAGGCGAGCGTAGTTCCACCTTTTTGAAAATAAGTGGGAGACAGACATGGATATCGAGAAAAGGAAATCGATTTGGTGTCCCTCCACGTTGAAAAGAAGAAAGAAGACGACAAAGCGGGAAATACGAAATCTTGGGAGCAACGCTTGCCTGATGATCTTCATCCATGTTTAAAGAACGTTTCATGGGCATACAGAACCACTCAAAAGAAAATTTAGAGAGAGTGAGCATACATGAGAGAGTAGAGAATCCTGAGTGAGCAAAAATTGATCGAACATTTTTCGATCCAACATGTTTGAGGGTTACCATCAGTTGCTAGAGGCGACTGATCCAAAAATCTCAGAAAATGAACTACTGAGAGATCTCGAAGATTCCAGGATGGCGTCTGGTACCAGAACCACAGAACCCAACCCTTTCGGCAACGAAGTTCAGGATCTCAGCAGCGACGACAACAGCAGCAACGATGGTCAATCCCGGAAAAGGAAACGTCGCCAGTGCCACACTCAGAATGAAATCCAAGAGCTTGAAGCTTTCTTTAGTGAATGCCCTCTCCCGAACATGAAACAAAGAAATGAATTGGGCCAGAAGCTAGGGATGAAACCTTTGAGGGTCAAGTTTTGGTTTCAAAATAAGCGAGCCAAATTGAGGGCTCAACACAGACGTCAAGAACTTGCGATTCTAAAGGAGGAAAACGAAAAGCTTCGAGCGGAGAACATGAGGTATAAGAAAGCTCCCAGCACTATCGCTTGCCTTAATTGCGGTGGCCCTATCACTCTCGGCGAAATGTTCCTTGATAAGCCTTATATGAGGATTGAAAATGCTCATTCACCACCCCACTCCCTCGAACCATCTTCGATACAATCGGATTTTGTTGGAGATATGCATGAACAAATCAATTCTACGAAGTCAATATCGATGCCTTCTAAAGGATGTGATATGCGTCACCATGATTGGAGTTTCCTTAACGATGAGCTTACTATCACGACCGACCAATCCAAAGCTGATGAATTCCCTCCACAACAATTTCCGGCTCGATCAAATTCTACTGGAAATAGGCCAGAGAGCAATAGCCAAGTTGTCAACACTGTTCCGGGTCGCAAGAAGACGAGGGTCAATTGGTCCCCCGAGCTTCATCTCAAGTTCCTTAGTGCGGTTCAGCAACTAGGGATCAACTCAGCATATCCAACGCGCATACTTGAGATCATGAACATACCATGACTCACTAAAGATGGAGTCGCGAGTCACCTCAAGAGCTACAGAAGGGCGCTAAGACAGCGCCACACAGCACTGAACCTGAAAGAACTCAACTTGTGCCTAAACACTAGGCATGGCTATAACTACAATGCCCCTGAAGTAAGAAATACCCTGCCGAATCTAGGCACCGACCAAGCTGGTAGCAGCATCATCGACTACTTGGGCGTTAATCAAAATATTCCCTCGAATCATCTCAGCACCCCTCAAGAGTATATGCCACAAGTGCAGCAGGTACGAACTCCTTGGTTTGAGCAGCAACTTTTCGCTAGTGCTCTTCCTATCCCCGATCAACATATTGCGCCTAGTGTTCAAAGATCTGCCCGGCTTGGGCATATGATTTCGGAAGATCAAGCGGGCGGATGCTTTGAGGATTTTTGTTTCTCCCATTCCCAAATGGAAGGTGCTTTTGATAGTGAACCGATCAATCATCCTCTTATAATCTCGAGCAACGACGAAGGTTCTAGCTCGAAGAATCAGATCGCTCACAACAGAAACATGAATCCTTCAACGCCAAGCGATGATGGTCAACCCGAATATCAGTTGCTCGAAGAATCAAAAGATTTCCTTGATGAGGAGCTCCATATCTGGATCGATCAGTTTAAAACTGATGGACTTATGAAGTTATGATCCAAAATGACGATTATATGTCTGATTCATGGTGTAGCTGGCTGATCACCGAGAATCCTCAAGGGAACTAGGCACATGTGAATGGATGTATCATTAATCTTTCTGTCATAAAGTCTTCCATGCAAGATAATCTTCCTTAATGCCTAGAGTTAATCTGGGGCAGCGATCAGTACTACCTGCGAGCATCATCATGCTTGAGTACGACAATCCCTTGTTAGATTAGAGTCGAGGCGAATCAATTGAACGCCACGAAGAAAAACATTTAAAGGCTTCACATAGGAAAATGCGAGCAAAAGCCCGAGCGAGCTCAAAGACGGTTAGCTCTGTATCGTTCTAAGGGACCTTTAGTCGTTATGAACTCTAAATTGAGCTTGTTTCATTCTCGATGGGGGTCGCTAACTGCTTCAAGAATTTTATAACAAAAAACGAACCAGTTAGGGACGCCAATAGTGCTGTGTCCTGGTAGTCAGTGAACTGGAAGTGGTACGAAACGTCAGGAGTTCGATCTCAGGATTGAAAAATCATTTTATCAGTTTGTCTATCACCCGATGAAGTTCAAAGAGATTCGACGCAGATGACTATAGAACTTGGGGCAATTCGAAAATCATCGATTCATTTTCATCAAGCGGCGAAGTTGGTATTGTAAAATGTGAAGCATGCAAATGACAAATCCGAAGCAGAAGGAGATGAATCATGATTCGCTTATCCAAGGTCGGGATTTCAACCTTCGACTAAAGCCAAATCTAGGATGAGTTTTTGATCTTGCCCACTCGACAAAACCCATCTCCACTGAAAATGGGGGCAAACCATTCCTACATTTGGAAAGCATGTCGAAGCCGAA
The DNA here is from genome assembly GCA_021437785.1 of Rhodomyrtus psidioides. Taxonomy (NCBI): domain Eukaryota; kingdom Viridiplantae; phylum Streptophyta; class Magnoliopsida; order Myrtales; family Myrtaceae; genus Rhodomyrtus; species Rhodomyrtus psidioides. Next base: position 8,889,403 of record JAILYB010000003.1, on the reverse strand, counting down.
GACATCAAATTCATCGTTTGATCCGTGGGGCAAGTCCCCGAAGCGATATTTATCATCCGCAGAGCGTAATGGAATCCATCCTTTCAATGTAAAACACATTTGGCCGCGGAGCCACCCATTTGGTAAAAAGAACGTATCGTTCCTAAATGATTTTCAATCAGATGCGGGGATAATGTTCTCTCATTTTCCTCTCAGGTGATGAACAGAGATGAGGCACCCAAGAAGCCATGCATTCAAATAACAAAACAGTGCATGAAACAAGCCCAAAAAGATGAATGAATCTCCTCCGACGTAAATCCTCGAGGTGGATTCGTTGCCCAACCAGACGAAGAAATCATGGCCACAAGCTTAAGGGCCGGCTTCTACAATCCGCACATTGGCATGCAGAATGGAATTCAAATCAAGAGTAAAGTAGTATCGTCCCAATTTGTTTTGAATTTGGAAACCCAAAATAATGCTTAATATTTATCCTTGGCAGGAGCTCGCCATCAGGGCAGACATGTAAGTTTCATTTTTCTCCAAAAACCAAGAAGTCGAAAGAACTTTAGAACACCCAACAATCTTGTGTGACTATGTGAAGTGCAGATTTTCACAACCTTTGTACACTCGTTGGAGCATATGACCAAGGGTAAGATGTATCGTTCCAATTTTTGTAAAGTTTTAGAATATACAATGACATATCCCTTTTATATCTCCAGGATCTCCAGCCTCGATGGGCAGGTAAGTATCCCTTTTCCCAATTCATTGGAGATTAAAAACTTTCAGAATTAATTCGATTCTCACATCTAAAAAGACATAGAATTCTTACTTTATTGACATTCATGTTTTAAAACATGAGATTGTCTGAACATGAATTACACATGTATGGTGCATCATAAAATCCCTTTGAAGGATAAATCTTGATGAAATGAAATGAATTTTTCCAACAAGAGTCGTTTGAACTGTTCAAAAGGGTATTTTCTCATAAGAGAAGCGAGCCTAATCCAAACACGTCCCATACACACTTGAGAGATGAGGAGATTGGAAATGATAGCGAAACCTTAACCTATGGATATAAGGGTCATTCGCAACGATTACATGGATCGAGATGACAGAGGCATTTATTTCTTCATTCCAAACACTACAGATGCCCATTGAGAACCCCATTGAACGGCGATTTTCATTCTCAACCCTGTCAAGAACCACCCCACATTGGGGCAAATGAAGGTTAGTCCATCAGTATCAGAAAGTAAACGGTTAGAAATTTTCTTGCTCGGACTAACATAAATCTTTGTGTGTTGTTTATATGATAATCCAAGTGTCATAGGATGACGAGAATAATTCATTTCTCTATCCTACACACTGTTATCCTTTGCACAACCAAGTTGAGCCAGCAAATTCATTTCATCAACCTATTGGTGATCATTGCATATTCCAAAGCAAAGGCAACATCACTCTAGGAATGGAAGCGTGCCAAAGTTTAAGTTGCATATCTAGCATGATTGCCGAAAATCCTAGCTCCAAAAGAAAAGAAAAACACGGGATTAAAAAAAGGGGGAAAAGAAAAATCCCTAGACATCAAGAAAAAGCAAAGTGCCTGGTAAAAAGCAAGGCTGATGTCTATTCAAAATATCCCCAGTAAAGTCTAGAGAGACGATGAAAAGACCCTGCAAAGGAGTTAGATCAAGATGACTACTCTCCAAATGATGTCGTGCTCAAATTGCAAACACACAAACAGACGGTCTCTTAATGTAACAAGAGACGCTTTTAAACATCCTTGTGTGCTCTAAAAGAGGAGTGTACACTTCAAGAAATGGAGATGTTCTTCGAATGACATGTGGCAAATTTGCAATGATCACCAATGTCAAACCCTTCACAATTTCTGGGCAAAAAATAAGCCTTTTTCGGTCCCCAATCCTTCCAATGTTACAATCCTGAAGTAGTCTTATCTGACTAAGACACTTGGGTTAATGTATAACTTAGCTCAAAGAAGTACGAGCAAGACTATTTCTTTCTCATTTTGCAGGGTTCTTGACTTGTAAACCCGGAGCAGATAGTGAAAAATTTCGTTCAACGGCCTTGACTCAAAAGTGAGTCCCCCTTGGAAACCGATATCCAAGCCTAACACTACGGTCCCGTGAAAGACCTCCTGATCGGTCGAAATGTATGCGTTGCGAATGATCCTGAAACCCAGGCACAGGTCAGTAGGAAATTGAGCACTTTCCCTATTAAAGATCATTATCACAGAGCAGTGAGGAGCCTTCTTGGGTGAGAAATACTCCAATGGATGTTTTGAGCAAACTCTTTTTGAAATTTTCAAATTGTTTGATCTAGAGTTTCCGTGCAAGGAATTTATGATCACATCTGTATATGGCAGGAATGTTTTGGATAACCTCCAACAATCAAAATGCACATTTCATGACTAAAACTTAAGTCGTAGAATTTTGTCAGTTAGATAATTATTGTCTTCCCAAAGATTACTAATATCTTCTTGGCGAGGAAAATTTTTTAAGGTATAAGCTTTTTGCAGGACTTTTGGCCACCCCAAAGACTGGGTGCGTCATCCTTAGGTGAAGCCTTTTAGTAGGCAAATCTTTTCTAAGACCGATCCACAGAATGATCGAGTCTCCGACTAGCCCCGAAGAGCGGGTACGTCATCCTTTGATTCATATCAATTTGGAATCTCATAAATGGTAGAAACCGCCTGAAGGGTCAACTCAATGGTAGAAACCGCCTGAAGGGTCAATCAACGGTAGAAACCGCCTGAAGGGTCAACACAATGGTAGAAACCGCCTGAAGGGTCAATGTATGGTAGAAACCGCCTGAAGGGTCAACCAATGGTAGAAACCGCCTGAAGGGTCAAAACAATGGTAGAAACCGCCGAAGGGTCAATGTATGGTAGAAACCGCCTGAAGGGTCAACCAATGGTAGAAACCGCCTGAAGGGTCAACTCAATGGTAGAAACCGCATGAAGGGTCAATGAATGGTAGAAACCGCATGAAGGGTCAAAGGACTGGTAGAGACCGCCTGAAGGATCAACCCAATGGTCCGATCCACCATACGGATCAAAACCTTGATGAATCCCGAACGCGGGAGGAGTCGTTTTCCCTAATAAGCCTTACATTAGGCAAGCCATTTCTAGTTTAGTCCACCACACGGATCAAAACCCTTGGCAAATTCCCAAATGTGGGATGCGTCTTCCTTAGGTTCCTATCAGTTAGGAATCTCATTATGGTTTGACCTACCATACAGGTCAGAGCTTAACATCCCCAGGACACTCCGATGACAAGTCCTTAGGAATCTACTTGAACCCATCAGACACAGCAAATGCCGCAAGCATTCGGCAGGTAAGGGGCAGGGAAGTCTATCTACTCCTTAACTTTCTTACATCATATCAGGGAATTGAATGAGCACATCTCTTTTTAAGGAAAAGCACACATTGATGGGCATGAAAATTGGATGTCATGATTTCTTTTCTTTTCCCAGTCGAGTTGATCGGAACACAGGTGTCACCTTGTCTTTGAGAGAAACCTCTGACGAAATTCCTCTCAAAGAGGGGCAGCTGTTGACACCTGATTTTTGATCAGTCTTTCATAGTTTATTTTTAAAAAATTCATAAAAAATATATAAAAAGTTAAAAAAATTAAAAAATCATCTTTGGTAGCCTTGACCAAGCTAAAGGAACCATTTTTGATAAAAAATAATTTTTCATATTTTTTAATATTTTTTAATATTTTCCAAAAATAGAAAAATACATGAAAAATGAAGAAAAATAGCGTTCGCTGTCGTAAAAATATAGAAAAATAGTCAATATTTTTATTTTAATTTCTTTTACATTTTGAACTCATAAATAGTCAAAATTCAAGTTCAATTGCATGTGTTTCTTCACGACGCATAGAGTTGAATTTAGCAAAAAAATGTCATTCGAGTATTTTAATTTGTAAATTTCTACATCTTTTTTAGTCTTGACGTCCAATTAGATCGACCACCATCTACAATAAATGCCCCTTGCTGAATATTTTCGTTTTTGTTTCACATGATTTCATGGTGTAAAACGCCGAGTGGATCCTCAAATATAATCGGGTCGACATGAGCTCGATGGCTCGTCCAAGACCAAACCAGGGCACGGCAAACCCCATGTGAGTACTCTCGAACTCCTTCGATGCTTCCTAATGCTTTTCTTAGGTTAGATCGTGTGTAGAATGGCTAGGACAGCTAAATTATTCTTGAGCTGTGATTGATAAATAGGACCTTACTAGGAATGCCATGTGATTTATTTGCATATCTAGATTCCTTGAGTTGGGCATTTTATTACTGATTGTGATTGCTAGGATAATCACTCCTATCTACATGAATTTCTAGATTTAGGGTTCATACCTTACTCATCCGCATGAATCTCAGGCTAGAAAATTCAGTCAACTTAGGTACCGAAAGGGCGTCAACTCTGACAGTTGGTGTAACTAAGTCCCCGAAACCATTTCTCTGGTTCTCGCAGAATTGAATAGAAACTCCCAACTATTCGATTGGGTGGTCCAATCATACCCTAAAAAAATGATTGGTGGCGACTCCATGGCATGCACACTTAGCACATGTCACTAGACCACACTGAAAGTCGATCACGCATACCTCCGTTGCGATTTGGGTAATGGGCCTTGGGAGAGGCCCGCGTCCGACCAGACAGGACGGCCCATTAGCCCTCGAGAGCCCGACAACCTCAAGAGGGTCGCGACAGATGCCGGTTGCGACGACTTTCAAGAAGATGCCTAGGACTCGTCATTCAGAATATCCTAGGGAGATTAAGCTCTGACCTGTATGGTAGGTCATATCATGATGGGATTCCTAACTGGTAGGAACCTAAGGAAGGCGCATCCCACGCTTTGGGTTTTACCAAGGATTTTGATCCGTATGGTGGATCAGACCTTTGTGTTGATCCTTACTGCGATATTTATCAATGAGTTGACCCTTATGGCGGTTTCTACCAATGAATTGACCCTTATGGCGGTTTCTACCATATGTGACCCTTCAAGCGGTTTCTACCATTAATGTGATCCTTCAGGCGGTTTCTACCTTGGTTTGAGCCTTCAGGCGGTTTCTACCTTGAGTTGACCCTTCAGGCGGTTTCTACCTTAATTTGACCCTTCAGGCGGTTTCTACCATGAGTTGACCCTTCAGGCGGTTTCTACCAATGAATTGACCCTTATGGCGGTTTCTACCATATGTGACCCTTCAGGCGGTTTCTACCATTAATGTGATCCTTCAGGCGGTTTCTACCTTGGTTTGACCCTTCAGGCGGTTTCTACCTTAATTTGACCCTTCAGGCGGTTTCTACCATGAGTTGACCCTTGAGGCGGTATCTACCTTGTGTTGACCCTTCAGGCGGTATCTACCTTTGATTGACCCTTCAGGCGGTATCTACCTTTGATTTGACCCTTCAGGCGGTATCTACCTTTGATTGACCCTTCAGGCGGTATCTACCTTTGATTGACTTTGAAAAGGGGTCTCATGACGAGGGTTCTCCACGTCCGATGAGATTTCCTGAATTTTGAAAAGGGGGTCTCATGACGAGGGTTCTCCACGTCAGATGAGACTGTTTGAATTTTGAAAAGGGGTCTCATGACGAGGGTTCTCCACGTCCGATGAGACTGTCTAAATTTTGAAAAGGGGTCTCATGACGAGGGTTCTCCACGTCCGATGAGACTGCCTAAGTTTTGAAAAAGGGGTCTCATGACGAGGGTTCTCCACGTCCGATGAGACTGTTTGATATTTTGAAAATGGGTCCTGAGACGAGGGTTCTCCACGTCTGATAGGACTTTTTCTTTTAAAAGGGTTTTTCTTCCCCCTTTTTTTTTGGAGACCCCGAAGTTTGTCGGGAATTCAGTTTTTTTTTAAGCAGTGAAAGATTTTATTTTGACAAAACTTCACTTGAGCCTGTTGAAGCGACATTCTGGGAGCTGGGTTCTCCAGGTATCCTGCAGAAGTTTGAGCCTGAAAGATTTTTCTTCACCAAGAAAACGTTAGTAATCTTTGGGAAGACTACGGATGTCCATTTTGACAAAACCGTATGATTTAAGTTTTAATCATGAAATGTGCATTTTGATGCTGGAGGTTATCCAAAGCATTCTTGCAACATGCAAATGTGATCACAAATCCCTTGCACGGAAAATCTGGATCAACAGTTTGAAAATTCCAAAAAGAGTTTGTTCAAAACATCAATTGGAATATTTCTCGACAAGGAGGTCTTCTCACCTGTTTTGCGATAGTGGTTTTTTATAGGGGATGCACTCAATTCCCTACTAACCTGTGCCTAGGTTTTAGGTTCATTCGCAGCGCGTACATTTTGATCGGTCGGGAGGTCTTCCACGGGACCGTAATGTTGGGCTTGAATATTGATTTTCAAGGGGGACCCGCTTTGGAGTCGAGGCCATTGTATGAAAGTCTTCAACATCTGCTCCGGGTTTACAAGTCGAGAACCCTGCAAAATGAGAAAGAAATAGTCTTGCTCGTACCTCTTCGAGCTAAGCTATATGTTAACCCAAGTGTCTTAGTCAGAGAAGACTGTTTCAGGGTTATGATGTTGGTAAGATTGGGGACCGAAAAAGGCTTGTTTTTGGCCCAGAATTTATGAGGGGATTGACATTGGTGATCATTGCAAATTTGTCACCTGTCTTTTCCATTCTGCATCTTCAGTTTTTGAGGTGTGCAACCGCTTTTGAGGTGTGCGCAAGTCCTTTAGAGAGCGTCTCTTGTTGCATTAAGAAGGTTGACAACTCTGTCTGCGCCTTTCCTCCGCGCTTGACATCATTTGGAGAGCAGTCTTTTTATCTGACTCCTTTAGGAATTTTCTCTTTTCTCATCCAAGTTTCAGTGGGAATCAAGCAAACAGCTTGCACGAGCATCGGCCTCGCTTTTACCAGGCACTTTGCTTTTTCTTGATGCGGTGGATTTTTCTCATTCATTTTTTGGAATCCCGCTTTTTTCTCATCTTCATGGGATCATGTTAGACATATAGTCTAAACATGCTTTAAATATCAGTCCGGGAATTCTCTTTGTAATCCCTGAGTCTTGAACTCTTCCATTTTTGAAGTGGTGTGGCATCCGTCTTGGAATGATCACCAATGGGTTCATGAAATGAATTTGCAGGCTCAAGTTGGCTGTGCAAAGGATTCGGTGTGTGGGATAGAGAAATAAATGCTTCTCGTCATCCTATGGCACTTGGATTACCATATAAACAATACACAAAGATTAATGTTAGTCTGAGCAAGAAAATTTCTAACCATTTTCTCCTGATGCTGCTGGACTCATCTCCATTCTGCCCCGATGTGGGGTGGTTCTTGACAGGGTTAAGAATGAAAATCGCCGTTCAAATGGATTGTCAATGGTCACCTGTAATGTTTGGGGATATGAAACGAATGCCTCCGTCGTCCCAATCCATGTAATCGCTGCGAATGGTCCCTACTTCCGTAGGTCCAGATTTTGCTGTCTGATCCGCTCCCTCAAGTGTGTATAGGACGTGTTTGGATTTAGGCTTTGCCTCTCGTCTTTTGAGGAAGTGCCCTTTTGATTGTTTTGAACATTTGTTTATTGGAAAAATCTTTTTCATTTTCTCCAAAGATTTTACCCGTCAAAGGGGATTTTATGATGCCCCATGCATGTTTTTATTCATGTTCGGACAACCTCCTGTTTCAAAACATGAATGCCAATGAAATTTAAATTCTATGTCTTTTTCTAGACATTAGATTCTGAAAGCTTTTCTTTTCTTGTCTATTTTTTATTCAACATCTTCAAGGGATTTGGGAGAGGGATACTTACCTGTCCGTCGCGGCTGGAGATCCCTGAAAATACGGAAGAAACATGTTATTGTTTTTTTTTTTGGTAAGGTGAGTTTGTATATACTTTTCAAATCACTAGGTACAAAATGGAACCGGACACAAAACTTGAACCGGTAGTGGCAGTGATGCCAAAACAGGTTCAACGGTGTCACGGTTGCAAGAACCAACAACGCGTTATGCGCGAACATGGATGCCATGGGGCAACCATCATACCATCTGAATCAGAACCAAGAAAATATAAAATGCCAAACAAGCGGCAAAGCATGGCTAGAAGAGGTTTGGCCAAGAGGCGACCAACTAGAGAAGGGGATACAATAAAAACAGTAGCTGGAGATAGTATCAATAAGGTCCGGAGGGAGCAGCCAGCTAAAGCAGTAAATCAAGATAACTTGGTTGTAAGACGCCATCAACAATGGCTGGGTTCTGGTCGTGGCAGGGAGGAGAAACCAAGGCATCCCCAGATGTAGAAGAACAGCAACAGCAACATAGCGACGGCTGACATAGGGGGGCCGAGCAGTAGTCAAAGGAAGTGGAACCAGCAGGCAGTCAAGGGAGGGAAGCCATATCACCACACGAGCAAAAGGAAGAGCTGCACCACAGCTTGTGTCGATGAGAAGGAGATGACCAGCCGGCTGGAGGAAAAGCAATGAAGAGAGCATCCCAACAGGCCCAAGGTGGTTGGAGGACCGCCAAGTCGAGGCCAGCATAGATGAAGGCTCCTCAATGGCTGGATTCTGAGCACCGTGAGCAGCAGCAGGTAGTAAGGCGTAACCAGCTGAGCAGCAGGAAGTAGAGGAAGAGCCATAGCACAACTGGAGGGACGCCACCATGGCCTCTGACGAAAGGAGGATCAGCAGCCCGCCGGTAGAGTAGCAGCGAAGAGAGCATTCCTGGAGAGGGAGGGGAACAGAAAATAACAGAGGAAGGATAAAACAAGAAGAAGCAGCCAAACAGGTGGCCCAAAGTGTCGGATAAGGGATGCCTAGCCAAAAGCGAAAGGAAAAAACCCACGCAGGGGCCAAACAGAGGACAGCAAAGCCAAACAACAAGTCAAGCGAGGAGCCTAGGACTAAAAGCCAGCAGTAAACAAACCAACAAGGGCCAGAACCAAGAAGCCAAAAAGTTGAAGAGCCGCCATAACGAGATAAGCAAAGAGAGGAGACCTCCAAGCAGAACCAAATGAAAGAGGAGTAAAGTGAGAAGCCAGGGAAGACCAGTTCAGGAACAAACAGCCCCAGCAGGAGGAATGCGTGTTTAGTCGCCAAGGTCCAGCATGCAGTATTCAAGGCCAAGTACCTAGGGAGGATAGGCAGCAAGTCCATGCTCAGCGTAGCAATCAGTGCAGGGGCTAGAGCGAGAGGGAGACCCAAGGTCTTGAACCGCCTGAGTATAGAGTTAGCAATAACAGAGGTATTCATATGGAGCCCCATTGGCACATCCACCAAAGCAGTAGAGGCTGACAAGGAAAGAAGAACAACAAGGGCGCCATGACCACCACAGAGGCAAAACTTCCTTCGCCATCGTCTGAAGAGTAAGGCAGGCCATGTGAAGTTCGGCAAAGGTAGACCAACAGGAACGAGACAAGAGGGGCAGAAAAGGCCTGGGCAAGTAGGCCAATTTGTATTAAAGCAAGAGTATGTGATGATTTTCGGGGCAGCCAAGACTGCAGGTGGGGAACCAACTTGAACCATGAACCAGCAGCTCAATAGTGTCCACCAAAGCAGTTCGTGAGGCCAAAGGCTCATATTTTTAGAAGCAGTTGAGTAATCCATGTATACAGAGTCAGGTTATTGGTCTATCCTCCTCAAAGATAGTCGGGGAAAGGCCCCAATTTCTTTGAATTCTCCTATTTCGAGGCTGGTCGCGAACTCCACCCAATGCAAAAGCTTTATCCTTGACCATCTTGGTAAGCTGTAGAATAATGGCCGGTATAAAAAGCTCCTTCCCACGAAAGAGTATGTTGTTTCTTTCTGTCCATATAATATGGCATAAGGCTCCTAAGGAGAACCTAGCAATACGGTGGCAAAAAGATCGGCCTCCAATGGTCTGTTTTGCCCAACAAATAAACTCTTCCCATGGACGATTCCGCCAATTCAGTGTACACTTGGCAGCCCATATTGAGGCGAGGTTACCAGTAGTAGAGCACCCAAAGAATAGATGGTTGACCGAGTCAGGTCGCTTGTGACAAAAAGCACAGTTTACATTGTCAATCCTGCGGTGTTGTTGTAGTAAAATCTGTGTGGGGAGCCGTTTGTGCGTTGCCAACCATAAAAGAAATGAGTCTCGAGGGGCAAAGGTGTTATCCCAAATGAAGGAGTGCCAGTGTACACGTTGGCCTTCAAGTCTAATACAATCCCAAGCTGAGGACACAGAAAATTCTCCCGAATTATGGCCACTCCACCTGAATTTATCCTCTCTATTTTGCAAGAGGGCAGCGGCCGGTCCCAAAAAGGCACCTATATCATCCAAGATAGAAGAAGCTTCCCATTCTGAGTTGCAGAATTCGAAAACCGAAATGTCACGTGGGATTTTCGAACGGTAGATGTCTCCCGCCTCAAATCGTAAGTAGAGAGGACCCCTTTCATGCCAATGGTCAAACCAGAAAGAGGTGGTTTGTCCATTGCCAATTACCCACTTGAAATGTGGACCAAATTCCTGTCTGAGATCGAGTATTTTCTTCCAGGCCCAAGAACAGATGGTGGGTCTTTTAGCTACCCAGAAGTTAATATTCTTTAGGAATGTTGAGTGGATCCATTTACACCACAAAGATTCTCTATCTGTAAAGAGTAACCAGATATGTTTTAGTGTCAACGCCTTATTACAGTCTTCAAGTCTACGAATCCCCAGTCCTCCTTCAGTCTTGGGGAGACAAATGTCAGCCCAGGATATTTTGGCTCCTCCCACACCAAGGTCCGGACCTTTCCAGAGGAACTGTCTCAGAATTTGTTCGATCCTATTAAGAATAGATTTTGGGAGTGTGAAGACACTTGCCCAATAAACCTGTATGGAGTGTAATACAGATTTTAAAAGTTGAAGCCGTCCAGCATACGACAAGAATCTATGTGCCCACGAACGAGCTCTGGACGTAATGGCGTTGATTAGGGCCTCACAGTCAGATTTCCCCAGTCGTGATGCAATGACAGGGACTCCCAGGTAGCGAAAGGGTAGGGCGCCTTCCTGGAAGCCAAAAAGTTGACGAATTTGGGCCTTAAAAGTGTGAGACCCTCCTGAAAAGAAGATTTCACTTTTGTTATGGTTCGGCTTCAGCCCGGTCCAGCTTGAGAAGAGATCAAGACCTTCTTTAAGGGACTGAATGGTAAGCAGATTCCCTTCAGCAAATAATAGTACATCATCGGCAAAGAAAAGGTGAGAAAGTCTGGTTTCTTTGCAGCGCCAATAGAATTTGAATCCCGGTTGGCTTGTCTTTGAGCGTAGAATACCGGAAAAAATCTCCATGACTAATGTAAAGAGATAAGGAGAGATAGGGTCACCTTGCCTAATCCCCCTCTTACTTGGAAAGAACCCATGAAGTTCCCCATTTATGGCAATGGAAAATTTCGGAGTCGATACGCATTCCATGATTAGCTTGACCAAAGTATCTGGAAACCGAAATGCCAGTAAAACCGCTTCCAAGTATTTCCAGTCAAGTGTATCGTAGGCTTTTTGGAAGTCCACTTTAATGGCACACTTCGGAAGATAAGGGGTATGGTGGAAATCCGCAAACAATTCTTGGGCTAACATCACATTATCACTTATTCTTCTCCCTTTTACAAAAGCAGTCTGAGAAGGCGAAATAATAGATGGCAAGGTTGAAGCAATCCGATTAGCAATAATCTTGGTGATGCATTTGTAAAGCGTGTTGCAACACGCAATAGGGCGGAAGTCATGCATAGCCACCGCATTGGGAGTTTTAGGGACCAAAGTGAGTATGGTCGAATTGATTTCTTTGAGAAGCCGACCGGTTCTGAAGAAGTCTTTAATGGCCAATAAAACCGAATGTCCCACAATATCCCAGGAGGCTATAAAGAATTCAACAATGAAGCCATCCGGCCCGGGAGCCTTACTTTTAGCCAAGGAGAAGAGGGTGGATCGAATCTCATCATTTGTTATCGGCTGAGATAATTGGAGGATTTGGTCATCATCAAGAGGCTTCGCAATGAACTCTCTAATCCGCGAGACGTCCGGATTTGTGGTCGCTGGGTCCCCATTTAGCAATACCTCAAAGTGGTTAACTATATGTGCTCGAACCAGCACCGGTTCTGTGATAATCTCCCCAGCCGAATCAGTGATGGACAGAATGTGGTTTTGAAGCCTTCTCTTGTTAACAAAGTGGTGGAAGTAGCTTGTGTTTGAATCCCCTTCCTTTAACCACTTAATTCTTGATTTCTGTCTAAAGAAGGATTCCTCCTGGAGTCTCAAAGTGGAGAATGTCTGAATGAGCTCCGCCTCACGGTCCACCAAGAGTCGGTTAGTAGGATCATTCAATAGAGCTTCCTGAGACGCATAAAGAGCTTGTCTTGCTTGTTCTGTTCGATTAGAAATATCTGAGAAAGAGCTCCTGTTTAGCTGCTTGAGGCGGCATTTGAGGAGCTTGAGTTTCTTGCACACTACAAGCATCGGGATACCATCAAAGGGAGTAGCCCAAACCTGGGATACAATATCCTTATATGAAGGATGCGAAGTCCAGAACTTGAAGAACTTAAAAGGCTTCTTTGAGTTTGGCGGAGGCATGATCTTGATCACCATGGGAGTATGATCAGAAATTCCAGGCGCCAAGAAAGAGGCTTCAGAAAAGGAGTAGGAGGCACTCCAAGTATCATTGACCAGTACTCGATCAATCTTACGCTGTTTCCTTGCTGTACCAGAGGAGGTAGCCCAAGTAAATCTGTGGCCAACATATTTAAGATCATCTAGTCCAGCTTGATTAAGACAATCATCAAATTCATCAAAGGCTGGGATCCATGGGGTAGAGCTACCCAGCCTGTCTGAATGGTGTCGGATAGCATTGAAGTCTCCGGCAACCACCCATGGGTCTCGGCAGCTACTATGGTGGATAAGCTCAGTCCAAAGAGTCCGTCTGGCACCAAAAGAGTGTTCACCATACACAACAGAGAAGAGGCATATCTTATCCATGGCAATCAAACGAAGCCGTGTATGAATAAGTTGAGCTGAGCACGAGAGGATAATGCAGTCAATATCCTGGGGGTTCCACCCGAACCAAATTCTACCACGGGGCGAGTATTCGTAATTGGCTATCCACCTCCAACCAGGTAATAGATTATTAGAGATACTCACAAAGCTATGTTCTTTGATTTTCGTCTCAAGGATTCCAATACATGAGAGGTGATTAATCCTAGCAAGGTTCCGGATTTCAGCTTGTTTAATGGGGTCAGCCATACCCCTTATATTCCAAGCGGCAAAAAACATATTACCTGGTTAGTAGGGTCAGCGGTATCTCCTACTGTTCTTCTTCTTCTTGGACTTCTGGTTGGCTGTCCTTGAAGAGGAAGAACTATCATTCTCACTAGTGGGGTCAATTTCTTGTTGCGATGTAATTGGATCGACCGTAAGAGCACATACTGTAGATCGAGTCCTTGTGTGTGGTGGGGAAGGGGAGAGTTCCCTATCACTATCACTATCCACCTTGCTTGCAGCAAGGTCCTCATCTTCGGGATCGGAGGAGATATCAGAATCACCAAGTGGAGAGTGTATCGCTGAAAGTGTTCGCTGCTCATCCAGAATTGGGGTCCTGTGGGAGGCTGGTACCGAACGCGATCTGATCATACCAAGTGTTGAGGCAGACTGTGAGTTAGGAACAGGAGCTGCTAGAGGTAGTGCTTGAAAGGGCGCTGCTGACTTATTGCTCCTAGTAGCAGGGGCCTGCCGAGAGATTCCAGTAGTAGCAGAAGTTGCAGACCGAGTTTTAGCAGTAGAAACTCTTGTTGAAGAGGAAGGGGGTTTGGTAGAAGCAGGTAGTTGCTGTTTAGATGTCAGAGGGATGCTCTCAATTACAATGGGGATATCAACTTTAGAAGCACTGGGGGCCTTGAGCAGAGTAGTAATCATGGGATGAGGAGATGCCAGATCCAAGAGGTCAGCCGGTTCAGTAGGCTGAGGTTGTTGTTTGAGGCACTCCAGATTTGGAATTGCAGCTTGAAGGTCAGTAGAGTGATTGGCGCCATTTCTTCCATTACTATCCAGTGTCAATGCTGCAGCTTGACCGTTAGAGGCCACTCCATCACGAGCAAGTGTGTTTAATGGTCTGTTGTCCTTCGGTTCCTCAGCAGGATGGCAAGGTGCAGTAGTAGACGCTTCCAAGACTGAGTTTTGTTCGGCTGCAGCTTGTAAGTTTAATTCGTTCATGAATTTTTCAAAAAATTAGAACGATACATCTTACCCTTGGTCATGTATTCCAACGGGTAATACATGGTATGTGAAAACATGTTTCGCCTTGATGGCGATCCCCTCTATCTTGTGGCCTTGATCCCTCCGTTTGGTTGGCGATGAATCATTCTCAAGGATTTGCCCCAGAGGAGATCCATTTGTGTTTTTGGACGCACTCCAGCGCCATTCTTCAAGGTTCCTTTTATTCAAGGAAAAAAAAGATTTTATCAAAATGTATGTCAAAGCATGTGACGTAGGAGCGATACTTTTTACCATCCACTAGGTCTTATAATCAAAGACCATCTCCTGGAATCCTGACTTCTAAGGCCAATGATTCTATTCAACTCCCTGTTAGCGCGCTCTTTTCATTTGAGGCTTTCAGTGCCAACGACTTCCTGCAAAATGAGTAAAAACTCATGTTAGGCATGTGGTCTTCGAAGACCAAATTGGAACGATACGAGGTTACCGTTCACCCAAATTCGTATCTTGGGGTTTGATTCTGATGCGGACGACTCTGTTATTGCGTCCATTGACTTTGCCAGAGGAGAAACGTCCGGCGTACAAATGATTCACTTGCCCCAGTTAGGCATGGTTTTGCTGTTTGTCATCTCTGGATTCGATGACCCTGGTCTGATGCGCTTTCATGGGGGATCATGAGAGTTTGCCCCCGGTTTGGCTCCTCAAAGCAAATGGGGGGAGACCTACTCCCATTGATTTTTGTAGATTCTGATCATCCATCTCGATTGTCAGAGTCCTTGATCAATTTAATCTGTCTCAAGACAGCTTGATATTCTTGGGATTCGTCATGTGGCGGTTTGGTGATTCTCTCGATCACAGTCGCCATTTGAGGTATTTGATGTTCCATGTTTGTTATTTGAAAGCATTACATCCTGCGTCCTCTGCTCTTGATTATCACCTGAGAGGAAAAAGAAAGGAAGCATTATTCCCATATCAAGAAAATAATCATTTTGGAACGATACGTCCTTTTACACTTGATTTGCATTCCGTTTTGATGTTGCATATTGATATGAACAACATCTATCAAATTCCTCCATCCGTGTTTGAAGGTATTTGCAACGCCTACGGTTCATTTGCCCCAGCTGGGCGACGTCTGTTTTGTCATTTGAATGCATGAGCTTTTGGGTGCATTGTCTCTTTTATCACCTGAGATAAAAAAGAAATGGAGAAAAATTTATCCCCAGATCTGATTAAAAATCAATTAGGAACGATACGTCCTTTTACCAAACGAGTGGCTCTGCGGCCGAACGTATTTTGCACTGAAGGGACGAATTCCACTATGCTCCACGGGTTTGGGAATTTGCCCCCATTTTCAATAGAAATGAGCCTTATCAAGATGTATATAATACAAATAGATCCCTAATACAATCAATCTAAGGGACGAGATAGAGAGGATCTCAGCAAAATCAATCTTATACAAGAGAACTAAGAATGTCAAATCAATCAAAGGAACGTGGTCCGAGCACTTGGAGATGCCCCAGTTCCAGTCTTCGAGATGTGACTCCAGGATCACCGATTTTTTTTAATGTGGTTTTAGATATACCGACCATCTAAAGACATGCACATGAGACAAGTGAGGATAAAACTTCTAAAAATCAAAGGATTTGGCACCTAAGGTCAAGGTTCCCACCTCGAGTTCTAGAAAGAGCAGATTCCATTGCACAACTATCGTTGCATTGGGGCTCGATCCATAGTTCGAAATGAGCGGAATTGAAAAGTGGATTACCCCGTGTCTTTCCTCACGGAGATTCCATTTTCAATCCCTTCTATTGTTTTCCTATAAGCGGCGCCCGGGGTTTTAGGCGCGGTTGTGTGTATTTTCGGTGTCGTGCTAAAGCGATAAACATGCATCTTACTTAACAATCACCGCTTCAATATAAAACATACACACAATCATTCATTCCTACGCCAACCTGCATAAGACAATGTTAATCACAGACTACCCCCCTTATCACTCCAATCTGTAAAAACATATAACACCTATCATAAGCGGACTTACCTCACCTTCAAGAGCGCCTGCAGGGTTAGAAAAATCACTCAGCGTTTTAATTACGGCCTAAGTCCACTTGGGGTCTAGAACCATAGGTTCTAGAACACAATGTCCCCAGTGGAGTCGCCAGCTGTCGCGACCCGTCCGAAAGCGGACGCGGCTAATGGATTACCGATCGCGGGCCTTCCCCCGCACAAGGGTGCAGATCGCGGGCTTTGGATCGGCGCGGGCCCTCCCAGGCCCATACCAAATCGCGGCGGGAGTATTTTTCAAATGGATTCGACGATAACAGTCGATCGCTTTCGACCTTAGTGTGGTCGTGGTGGCATGTGCAACTTGTGCATGCATTTGGAGTCGCCACCGGTCTTTCTTGGAGGGTAGACCGGAAACCTTATTAACCGATTGGGAGAGATCGATCAATTCTGCGGAACCAGAGATTTTGAGTTCGGGGACTTGGTTACGTTGATGTCATTACCAACGCCCTTTCGGTACCTAACGCGAGTGATTTTCCCTAACTAGGATTTCATGCAGGCGCAATTTTGGGTGAGGTAAGTCTGACTTTGCACATTAACCAGTTTAACATGCTTACGTAATCATAATAAATAAATAGATGCCAATCACATAAACATCTATCCTACGTGGTGATCATGGAATTATGATTTAATGGGTCTCGAGCCAATGAGACCACATTTAATCATTTTAATATTTTAATAACGGAGAGCCGCTCTTCGCTTCTTCTTGATTTCTTGAACTCTTCAAGAATCGGGCCCCAAAGAGCTCGCCGACTTAAAAGGCTCCTCCACGTAATCCTCGTAGCATTTACATCAACAATTGACTATGCTAAAAATAAAGATTACATGAAAAATAAAAGGAGTACGCAGCCTCCATTTAATAATTACAACCCCAAATATATAAATAATCACCATACATTCATACATACATCAATCACATTGATTAGGGATTTTTCCATGATCACCACCCTTCCACGTAAGTAATAAATTCACAATTTAAAACTTAGGAAGGCACAATAAAAATTCTACGTTGAATCATATTCAGAATTTTTACGTAAAATAAGATAGCCATAAATTTTCGATTCAAAATTGATTTAGTCTCAATTTTTGCTACGTTGATTAATTTATCATATAAAATAATCAACCTCCATTAGCCATGTAAGACGAACAATTCGTTAATACATATTGGCCATAGTATTGCAAAAATTGCAAAAAATCAATTAAATGCACGAAAACACCTAAGGATCGGCTCTGATACCACTGTTGGGATCCACGTAACACGTAGCGGAAATAAATAACAACCCATACATGTATCTCCAGAGGCGTACTTCGTGCATTTCAATCGAAAAAAATCACAAAGCCTCAAAGGGAGTAAATAGATTACCTCTCGTAGCGTGCTTGAACGGAGGTGTCGGTTCGATGTTCTTCGATCTCAGCCTCCACAAGTGTTAGGCATCTAGTTCGGACGCACCACCAATTGACGAACGGGGAGACGACGAATAACTCCACAACAATTGTGCTAGCAATATGCGGAATCAATATTCCGAACTTAGTATATTTTGCTCACTCAAGATTATGAGAATATAGAGAGTGTTTGTGTTCTTCTCTCTAAGCTCTCAAAAATTTGCACACTCTACAAAATGTCTCTCTCCTTCAACCTCAAAACTCTTGCCATCCTTTTATAGCCAAAAATACCTTCCAATAAATTGTATTTAAAAATAGCACTAACAATTATAAATTCTATCTAAAAATAGCACTCACAAATAAATGACATTTAAAAATAGCACTAACAATAGCACTCACAATTTATAATACAAAAATGCTATTTAAAAATAGCACTAACAATTATAAATTCTATCTAATAATAGCAATCACAATTTATGATAAATAAATGCCATTTAAAAATAGCACTAACAATAGCACTCACAATTTATGATAAATAAATGTCATTTAAAAATAGCACTAACAATAGCACTCACAATTTATAATACAAAAAATGCTATTTAAAAATAGCACTAGCAATAGCACTCACAATACAAAAATGCTAAAAAAAGGCACTAACAAAGGTGTTAAAAATAATAACCATTATTATTATTACAAGAGTTAAAGAGGTTACCAAACAGTACAAATATGCATAACGTATAAATATGTATGACGTATAAATACGTAGAGCATACGTATACATCCGTGAAACCGGGGACTAATTGAAAGAAAAATGTGCAATTAAGCCCTTTTGGTAAAAATTGATTAAATTGGAGGGCAAATTGACCTAATTGCACTTTAAGACTTTAGAATCCAATGTCATAGCTTATAAAAAGTGAGAATTGAAAACTAAAAGACTCGAAAATGATTTTTTTTTTTTTTAGGCTTGGTTCGGGTTTATGTTTGTGAAGGAACATAGTGACCCGAGCCGAATTTTTGAGATTTAAAGTGACACACTTGAAGAGGAAATTAAAACAAAATTATCGAATATTTTTGGGTATTTTTCTGACCACGAATGGTATTTTTCTGATTTTTTGGGTAGTTTTATAATAAACTCGAAAAATATTTTTTGTTCAAAATTGGTTCCTAAGGCTAAACCAAGGCTTCCAAAGTTGATTTTGTGATTTTATGACCTTTTTTGATATTTTTAATTAATTTTAAAGAATAAAAATCACAATAATAAATGGGAAAAAATCAGGTGTCAACACACGGCCTCCGAGACTACTCCAAAAGTCACGCCTCAGCATCCACGAGGCTCTGTCACTTGGGACCAGAAAATGTTATCCTATGATGAGGTGAGAAATAAATCTCAGTGAAGTTAACGCCTAAGCTCGGTTAGGACGATGATTCACCCAAGGTATCCTACCAAAGAGACGTGGCACCACACCCAGCATAGATACTCAACCACATGCAACTTACCCACCGGGAAATTACACATAATACGATGCAGACACGACACGACAGTTAAACAGCCCAGTCAAGGCAAGCATCACACCAAACTGACATACATGACGTCACACGTAGTCCATTTATTATGAGATAGGGCATGGCAGCCCAGGGCATGGCAACCCAAGAATTTGGGCATGGCAGCCCGGCACACTAGCCAGTTAGTGCCTAGTACACTAGTCAGTTGGTATTCTTCTGGCGGCGCCAGGCAACGTCCCGTACTTCCGGCGACTGCTTCTAGTAGTCCGTGTGGCTCCGATCATCACGGCACGAAACTACCAAGAATCCCTTCCCAGGGCTTCGGTCTGTCACAAGCTGCGACCGGCATCCATCAAACTGACGTCACAGAATGATGTGCTTCTAACAAGTCGTATTTTTCCGATCATCACGGTACAATCTTGTCAGGAATCTCATCGTCTAATCATATGACCACACATGACATCCGACAATCAATCAATTTTATCGTCTTTGATTTAGGTCGGATGCTCATACAGACATGCTCAAAGACTCGGCCTCAGGCCGTTTTCATGCTAAATCGTGCAGTTTGAGTTCACACACGTCATATGAATGCATAACCTCATAATTAGGCTTGCGCCCGACACGGATGATGAAACATTCAGAAATTCAATCAAGTCACATCACAATCGTTCAACTGTAATCAGTCAAGCAATCAAGACACGATCGATTATCCAATTCAATTAATCAAACGATATTGATTAATCCCAATTTCATCAAATTATGTGTCGATCGCTCGGTTCTGAACTATTGCTCGCTCGCGGTCACACAATGGCAATCAATGCCCAATTAGTCAACCAATCAATTCTAACCACCAATTAGCCACAGACAACCTAACTAAATCAACTAACTTATTTAATCGTGGCCATTTACCCTAAACTCGATTTCTTTTTAAACCGACCACGATTATTCTAACTAATTGCCCCAATTGACTAATTAACTAATCCTAGGCGCAATTAGCATCCCAACCAAGGTTTAGGGGTTAACACACCCTTAATCAAGCTCGGGCAGCAATGACAACGTCACTGAGACAGCGAAACGACGACGATGGGATTCGACGACGACGACGGTGACAACGGTCCTCGATTTTCCTTGCGGACTCTCGGGTTTCTTAGCTATTAAAGTGGCGACAACACCTCACAGCGGCTAGGACAAGTCGTGAAGGCCCGGCAAAAGGTCGACGGTGGTGGCGGAGCTCCGACGACCGGCGGTCCAGTCAAAACAGAACCGGCCAGCAGCTGCAACAGGGAAAAACAAGCTGTTTCGTGAGGAACCTCGACCCCAATGGCGGAGACAAGGTCGGGGCAGGCTACGGGACTCACCAGCAGGTCAAGGACGACCCTCGGGACCGGCGTAGGGCGTCGGACGGCAGCCAAAGGCGGCCCGACGGCTGCAAACAGCCTCTCGGCCAAAAACAGGGGAAGTGGCCGGGGGGCTGTTTCCAGGTTCGGCTGGCGTCCAACGGCCGTTAATGGCCGCGAGCTTTGGTGAGGGGCTGGAGGGGTTCGTGTGGGGTGGTCGGCGACCGGCGGAAAGCGGCGGAGGTAGGCGAAAAGTGGCGGAGCCGTCCCGAGCCCAAAACAGAGCACCGAGTCTGTTCTCGGGTCTCCGGGGTTCCGCGGCGGCTCTGAGCAGCGACGAACAGCAAGGGGGTGGTCGAGGGGGTCGTAAGGGAGGTGGGGGACGGGGGATGACGGCTGGTGGCGGTCGGAAGCAGCCGCACTAGCTGGCGCAGCCCGGACAGTACACGGCCACCGAAACAGTGCAATGGGTCGACGATAGTGTTTGGGCTCTCCGGCGGTGCGTGGCGGCCGGACTGGGGTCGGCGAGGTGGCGACGATTCGATGGAGGAGCGGAGGAGGACCGACGGTGGTGGTGGTGCTTGAAAACAACAAACGAAGGGAGAGGAGAGGAGGGAGCTTCGGTCGGGGGAGGGGTGTCGCGCGAAGAACAGGGAGGAAGAGGGAGTCTGCCGAGGGAGAGAGAGAAAAGAGAGGGGAAAGAGGGAGGGAGAGAGAGGAGAGAGATGAGTGGTTGGGATGTGACATGGGTGGGTGTGATTGGACAAGAGGGACCCACCAAGGTCTCATCAAAATTGAATTATTGAGGGGCAAGGAAGTAACTTCACAATTTGGGACCGAACGAAATTTTGGCTCGACTGATAGAGTGATAAATTAGAATCTTCACAAGCTAGGCTCGGGCGCGAGGGGTTAATCTTAAATCTTTGCGACTAAGAATTACGGAGCCTAATCTAAACCGACTAATTTTCGAAAATCGTCCAAAATCCGTCTCTTAATTCATTACGGTCCAAAATTTCGCATTGACTGGAATTCGATTTCGTCCCCTCTTATTGAATTCAATCATATACCCAAAGGCGAATTTCCAGGGCGTCTGATTGGGCATGGTAATGATAATGAAGATGAAGATGAGGATGATGAGGACACTTAAACAAGAGCGAGAGGCAAGTAATGGTGAGCAAGTTTAGCAAAAGGGGAGATGTCCCGAAGTATCTGATGAAGACATAAAAGATGAAGGATTGACTAGGGCCTGAACATTGGCGGAAGCCAGTGAATGAGATGATTATGCTTTGGCATTTACCAATTGTCCAAGTGATGATGATTATTTGTGAGAAATAAAATTGCAGCCTTTGGAGAGTCTCATAAGTCTCAACCAAAAAATAGGGACGAAGGTGTAGCTGCGATAATGAAACTAATTATGAAGAAAGTGGCAGTGATGATGAGAGTGCTAGTTCCGGGAGTGAACTTCAAGGTGACGAAGTGCTCGTGCATTGAAGAAGGAAAAGTAAGTATCCTTACTATAATTCTACTGTTGCATGTTCAATTTTGTATGTAGGAATGAGATTATGATGCTGCGAAACAATTAAAAGAAGCTATTGCCAAGAGCTCAATTTCTGAACAAAGGTGTGTGGAATTTTATTGACATGCTAAGGACTTTCCCTGAACTAACAGACACCGCTTCAAATGGTAAACATTCGCATACTCATACAACCAATCTCCACTTGCAAGAAAATGATTAACAATCATCTCCCCTTATAACTCCCCCTACTAAACAATTTAACCAAATTCCACTTGTATGAAAAGCCTTTACTCTTTATTGTGGATTTTTATATGCACAATATAAGGTAAAGAACAGATTACTGCTTACACTTACCTCTTATCAGGCAAAAAGTGGTATGGATCTTACAGTTCACTTATCATGTTTGACATTCGCCACAAAAAGTTGTTTCATATTCTGCCCACGAGGCGTCATGTAAGTGTCAAAATATATAGTGATCTGTCTCAACTTAGTAACCGACATCTAACCAAACTTAGTTTTTAATACCTCCCTCTTAACTTTGGCATTTTCATAAATGCCTAAACTCACGTGTAAAATCATTGTTCATACTATTCAGCAACTTAATGCGAGCAATAGAGTTCATCATTTTCCATACAGCAAATATTTCTTTTTCCATTCTAAATTGTACTGTCTTCCCAGCTTTGGGGAGCTTCTAGTACTTCTTGCTCTTCATAGCACAAACTAGATACTTATATTCCAATTTTCATAATTTTCACCGATCAATTATCTCATTTGTTTTGCTAAGCTACGATATTCTAAAATACTGTAGCTATTGGATTTGAACATGAAATTCTATAGACATACATGCTCGAACTATGATGTC
The DNA here is from genome assembly GCA_021437785.1 of Rhodomyrtus psidioides. Taxonomy (NCBI): domain Eukaryota; kingdom Viridiplantae; phylum Streptophyta; class Magnoliopsida; order Myrtales; family Myrtaceae; genus Rhodomyrtus; species Rhodomyrtus psidioides. The sequence goes on along the minus strand of JAILYB010000003.1, from coordinate 8,866,570 downwards.
TAACATTTATGTATCTATGATATATTAACTAATTATATTAATGAATAATTTCACATAAAGTTGCAGATTCGAAAGTTCACTATGTTCCTAATCATCGTCTAAAAATCATCACTTGAAATTACCATTAATATAATCATTTATATAAAATCGAGTTAATTAAAGTTACTAAAACCTTTTAGAACTCCCCACTTAAATAAAGATCATAAATCACATAATGAGATGCATATCTTGTAATCACAATATGGCATAATTTGAGCTAATATACACTTAGTTTATGCATCAAATCATATATAGATTACAGGATACAAATAACAAGTACATTAAACATTATACATGATCTCAATAAAACGTGCTCTACACAATATGGCTAACTACATGCAAGCCATTTTTTTAATACTTGAAAACGCCTCAAAAATACGTGTATCATGGGCTTAATACGTGTTTTAATAATTTTAAATTCTACAAACATATCCAAATAATATATCAAATTGAAGATAAGAGACGAACACAACGGCACCTCACACATCCCTAGCGAAGCTCAAATGCGCAAGTACGAGGCGGTCAAAAATTTCGACACATTTAATCAACGCGTGGTCAATGATTAGAGTTGACCTTAGGGACCAAAATGCAATTTCTCAAAAGTTCAAGAACTAAATTGAAATTTTTTGAACGTTCGGGGACCATATTGCAATTTTCAAAAAATATTGTGGGCTAAATTGAAATTTCTAGAAAGTTTGAGGACCAAATTGAATTTTTCAAAAAGAGTGGGGACCTAATTGCAATTTGTAAATAGCCAAGGGAACAAACTGCAATTTTTCAAAAAAGGGAACCGGGCCGGCGGAACTCCTGGTCGGATCGGAATCCGAGTCGTGGGTTGAGACGATACCTGACCTGCTGACGTCAATGACGTCAGCCAAACGTTGGCGTGGTGTCGCACGTGACGCCCATGCGCATCGAACCCCTCCAGTGCATGCGGCTCCTTCTAGCGGCCTTCAGTGGCGATCGACCCATCAACGTTGATACGCACCCGATGATATACTCAAAATCAATTTCTACCAAAGGAAAAAAATGATTAAAAGTGATGTTTTGCTACTATTCCAGAAGCTCGATGCTGCCGTAACGCCTACAGGGATTCCCGACGTCACCTTGCAATGGAGAGCACTCAAAAAACTTCATCTCGCTGAGCCCATTCTGACTATGTGTTCAAAATTCATTTTTTGTTGCATAGAACATAATCAATTGCCGATGAATAATATGCTCGAAAATCGATTTTTCAAGCTTCAATGTCGTCGATAAAACACAAACAATGAGGAAACAAGAACAATTGCTCGGATACCATTAAAGGGAAGGGATCCCAATATATATACGCATCAGGTTAAACTGAATTACATGCCTTAGATCAAACTTGAATCACTGATCGGTGAAGTATATTACAAAGAATGAACATACCACGATACCACAAATTAAGAGCCCAAACGCAGATGAGAAAACGATCTAGATCCACTGATCGATTGTCCGTAGAGAGAGCTTTTTCAGGAGAGTTTTGTCGATGGGTAGTGTAAATATGTCTCGAGTTTGAATCGATTTCGGATATAAACTAATTTGAGTGGATAAGTACCCAAGTGTAACTGCACCAGGAAAATCAAGAATCACATCTTATGTTGTGTGAAAACAAAAGGGACTCCTCGGCACTACAGGATAAAAGAAATGGACTTTCATTATTTAACATATATTAGCTCTTGTGGTGGGTCCAGGTCAAACACAAAAAAGAAAGTTGTTAACCCTATATATGTTAGAAGGAATTAGGGCGTGAGATGCGAGAGTTCACTGTAGCCGTCAGTGATTCTATGAAGCCCTAGAAATTTGATTTCTGTAAAGTGCCTGAATTCAATAAAATGGATTAATATTGAATTTCAATCTGCGAGATATTTTGGATCATAAGGACTGAAGACACGAGAATTGGATGATTTCTGAAGCGTCAATCAAGATATATTAGGTTTCGAAAATCATAGTCGCCGCGATTTAGGATTTAAATCCCCACGCCCGAGCCTAATCCTGATCGAGCCTTGCATGAAAAAAGACCAAATTACTCATATGTCAATGTGCCAAAAATTCGTTTAGTCCTGAATTGTGAATTGACTTCCTTGCCCCTCAATAATTCACAAGAGGCCAAATAATTCAAATTTGGTGGACCCCCCTTCTTGTCACAATCCAATACCCATTTAGTCAAAGAGTCAAAGGTACCACATACCCCTCTAACTCTCTCTCTCTCTTCTCTCCTTCTTTCTTCTTCGGCGGATAGCTTCCCCCCTAGCCGAAGCTCTTCCTCCTTCCTCCGGCCTTGTGCGCGACGCCACCACCGAACCCCTTCGACCTCCAGACGCCGTCACCAACCTGCCACCATAACTCCGCCTGTTCACCACCATCTCGGCTGCCGCGTGCCGTCAGAGAAGCCCAAAACAGGCTCGGCAATCCCGTGCTCTGTTTCGGCCTCTAAGGACTGCCCGAGCCGAGCCATCCCTTGTAATCACTCCAGACTGCTACCAGCCTTCTCTCCGACCTCCCTCCGACCATCATACACCTCTTCAATCGTCGTACGTTACCGCAGGAACGTTGAACAACCGCGGAGACCCATGTCCGGCCAAATTGCCCTGTTTTGGTCCCTGAGGTGTCCCAACCGTCCTCTGCCGCCTCCGGCCGCCAACCACCGCTCCCCTCCGACCCCAAGGACCACCCTCAACCCTGTCGTTGTCCATCGCAGCCACTAGTGGCTGCTCGAGGTCTGTAGAGCCCGAATCACCCCTGACCCGAACCTCATCTATTTTTTGCCCGAAGCCGTCCCGAAGCTCCTCCACCCAGCTCTCCGTCTCCGTCACTGACCATCACTCCCACTGGTCATCCTCACGTCCCCTGTCATCCTTCGTAGCTGTCGATTTTCATCCGACGCAGTTGGAAGTCGCGAGCAGCCTCGGAACCACCTCCCCTATTTCACGCCGTCCCCTACATTGTTCTGCCTCAATGATACTAAGACGTGGACTTATTGGAGTAGTCCCAGAGATCGTGTTAGACCGAACCTGATAGTGTGTGAGTTGTAGATCAGGAGCCGAAGAATGGCTTGTGAATATTGTCTAAACAAGATAGTCGAACAAAAAATTAACTTTGTAAGCTGTCATGATTTGTTTGAGATGATTGATGTTTAACTATCTCTGTTGTTTGAGTTGATGTTTGGGTGTTGCAAGTTTTCGCATGCGTATAATCAAAGATAAAATAAATGGGTCGATAACGTGCCTGGGACGTTATCTCTTATGACCTGAGGCGATATGGTAGGGATGTCATGTGCCCGAGGATCGGGGCGTGACATCCCTGCCTAAGGTGGTATCAGAGCAAGGTCAGCCTGATCTATTTGGTCATCGGCCTGGAGTGATAAGGACGAAGGGAATTGGGATAGTGAGTAGGACTAAAAACCCCATGCATGTGATTGTTGCTTAAGATTTAAGGCGTTATGCTTGAGTCCTCGCCAATGTTGCCTTGGGGTGAGCAGGACCCCGTATAGAACCTGCTGTGAGTGTAGTTTGTAAAATTGTTTGGGTTGAGTTGGAACCGTAGAGAACGATCTTTGTGAACCCAATAACGTCAAAGGATGACTGCTGTAAGATATTTTGGTCGTAAGTTAATTGTCAAAAGTCATGGAATGAGAATGGATTCGAATACGATGACAATGTTGGCTATGGTGTTGTGATAAACAAGGATTTCCTTGGAGCTACAATAAATGGATGATACCAGGCGATCTAGCTTCATCCGTTGAATGGGTTTAGTTGTGAATTTGGTGATAATCGAAGAGGCACCTCGACGGTAACGATTTCTTCGTTAGATGCGACCCGACTGTTAGAAAATGAATGCCAAGGTTATTTGGCTACCGTAGTTGGCACGTTTGCATGGGGAACTTAAGTTGGAGGATATTGCTGCTGTTTGTGAGTTCCTAGATGTTTTCCCTCAGGAGTTACCTAGCTTACCACCAGAAAAGGGAAATTGCATTTGTGATAGAGTTAGCTCTTGGGACAGAACTGATTTCTAAGACACTGTATCGAATGGTACTATTGGAACAAAAAGAACTCAAGGCTCAGATGCAGTAGCTATTGGGTAAAGGGATTCATCCGTCTTAGTGCATCACCTTGGAGAGTTCCTGTGTTAATTGTTAAGAAGAAAAATGTGTCCTTAGGGTTGTGCATTGACTATGGACAGTTGAATCAAGCGACGATTAGGAACCAGTATCCATTGCCAAGGATCGATGATTTATTCATCCAGTCGAAAGGGCCTTAATGTTCTTAGAGATTAATGTAAGGACGAGATATCAACAGTTGGGACCATAATAAGGATCCTAAGAAAGCACAAGTCGTTTGCCAAGCTTAGTAGATACGAGTTTCAACTAACTCGTTTAGTCCTTCTATTCATGTGTTGCTGGAGAAAGATATTAAGGGACTCGTCCAAGATCGACGTAGTCATGGAGCAGATGCAGTCCTGGATTGGACAAGCCGATAGCTATAGAAGTTCGAACTTTCTAGGCATTGACAAACTAACATAGACGTTTTATGGAAAGGCTTTCTAGAATGGCTAAGCCCTTGACGTGATCGCCTATGAAAGATGATGACTCGGAATGGGAAAGGACGTGCTGATATGCTTGACTCATGAATGTAGATTGTAAAGAGACGACTGCTACTTGTGGATAAAATAAGTTTGGATTTGTGTAGCACTCTAATGATTTCAGTTACCAACTTTCATTTATAGTCCTAAATAGTGACATGATGGTGATTAGCGAAAGGTAAACAAGAACTCAAAAGTTTCATGCGTTGGAATCAACGAATGCACTTAAGGAGTAACGATTTACTTATGAACAATAAATCGAGACATGCCGATAGCCATGGAACATGGAGTTTGACCATTAACTTTGGTGGATCGCAGGTCGAAAATGATGTTGCCTACTTATTATTTTAGATATCGAATGTTATGGAAAGGTCCTAATTAGTCGATGACGTTGGCTCAAGGAGCGAACAAGAAACGCTTGGACGAAGGACCCGTTAGATTATATGATTCTATTTTTTGAATTGCCAATGATCGAGTTCGAGAATATATTGTAGTGGTCAATCGATAGATTGGACGATAAGTTCGGAAGGTGAAATTTAGACCTAACCTATTGAAATTTAGCGGTTAGCACCTCTGGAATAATTATGATAAGTGTGATCAAGAGGTCATAAACAAGTAATGCTTATACGCCTGGTGACATTGATAAAGATTGGCTTAGACCTCCGAATGTAGCTCAAAGAGGTTACCTACCCAGTGGCTAGGATAGCCTTGGAACGATTTAAGATCGTGCGAGTTAGTTAACTATGGTACAATAAAGTTATGTTGGAGCATATTTCATTTGAGTACTGTAACCACTGGAAGCTTAGACATATATATAGAATGAAAGACCATGGAAACGAACATGATGGGCTCGTGGTGGCAAGTTATAAGAAGTGGGTACAATATGACTCGCCGGTTATCTCTACAAGTTATTAAGGCCAATGTGCCTAGTATGAGGTTAAGATTGCGAGATGTGTCGATTAGAAGAGACAAGTGATTAGAGGACGTAGCAAAAGCTTGGTAAGGCCACAGAACCGATCGTGATAAGGACCATAAGAGTTTTGCTTAGGATTCGGACCATTACGAACGATGGCTAAGAGTTGAGGAGGCCACTGAGAGATCAAGAGTTGCCTTCGACATGGATCGTGGCTTGGCCTGCCAGTCGATTGTGCTATTGATCGAGGTGATGACCTTAAATCAAGCATGATCATCAATCAAGCTAGTCATGGATCCAATGAAGGACGATTCGTACTAGAACCCCATACCAACCGCGCACTAGTCAAAGGACTGATCACCCTGCGCCTTGTGACGTATTGTTGGAAGAATATGGGTCGATTTGAACCAATCCTGCATCAACTTGAGTTGGTCATGAGAGGTGATCTCGATAGTGTTTGATCGTACCATCGACTAGGAACGGGTGATTCCAAACCTAAACTAAGATATTTGAGGTGGTCCTCGACTTACCAATCGCTTATGAGCTGACCCTGTTTGATAGAATGGATGGCCTGACCCTTAGTTGAATATGGAGTCTAAGGTCGGTAACTCTTAAGATGTTTCAATAGTTGACAAGTGGCGATGCCAAATCTTAGAGAGAGAATGATGTGGCCAATCATTAGGCAATCTGGTCCATTTCATTAGAATGCCCAAATTTCCATTAGTGTTAGTCGTGATTGACATCTATGGAACAAGAGGAGAAGCAGTGATAAATCCTCCTCATTGAAAATTAAGAGATGGTCGATTGATAAGTGGAATGGCTAATTTCTGTGGTTACTTGGACAACCAGCAAATGGACTAGACAGCAAGTTTAAATGGTCACAAGCTGGGTTGAATATTTGAAGTTGAATGACTCAACATATCTAAACGGACTATGGATACAGAATTGTGTCAACTTGATAATCGAGGATCGTAGGTTGAGTTTGACTTGGGCTTCGACAGTCGCATCGTGATTTCAGTGCACTAAGGTGAAATAGTGGTCACTATGAGTTGAATATTGCCGACAAGTAGTAAGGATGATTCGAGATGTCATGTCAATGTCTTTATCCTTTTGAAGAGTTGCGGTGGCTTAATTTCGAGAATTAATATGGTAAGGCGTGCAGAACACCAACGAGTTGGGATGAAGTTGGAGAAAGGAAGATCACCAGTCCTGAACTGATTGAATAGCCAATCGAAGCTGTCAAGGTCATTAGAGGCAGACTGAGGATAGTTTAGAGCTGGTAGAAGAGCCACGCCAGTAGAAGGGATCAAATTTTAGAGTTTTAGGTAGGCGATAATACCTGTTTGAAAGTGGCCTATGAGAGTGACATATCGTTTTGGCAAGAAAGGAAAGCTGAGCACAAGGTGCGTTAGATCATTTGAAATTTTGAAGCAGATTGGAAATCTGGTTACCGTCTTGTATTGTCGCCGAGACTTGACTAGGTGTATAACGTCTTCCACTTGTCGATGTCGAGAGAGTAAGAACCGGACCCCGCTCATGTGCTGAGTTACGAAGAGATCGAACTGGATGAGCTAGCATCGTACGTGCAGCGACCAGTCAGGATCGTGGATAGGAAAACAAGAACTCCGAAACAAGATGATCTGTTGGTTAAGGCGATGTGGCAACATCGTAGTACCGAAGGAGTTACTTGGAAGAATGAGGAAGTTATAAGAAATAGGTAACCTTATCTATTTGAAGGGCTGTAGTAGTATTTCAATTTCGAGGACGAAATTTCCTAAGGTGAGGAGAGTTGTGATGCCCTGGAAATTTGACTTTTGTAAAGTGCCTGAATTCAATAAAATGGATTAATATTGAATTTCAATCTGCGAGATATTTTGGATCGTTAGGACTGAAGACACGAGAATTGGACGATTTCTGAAGCGTCAGTCAGGATATATTAGGTTTCGAAAATCTTAGTCGACGCGATTTAGGATTTAAATCCCCGCGCTCAAGCATAATCCTGATCGAGCCTAGTTTGAGAAAATACCAAATTACTCATTTGTCAATGTGCCAAAAGTTCGTTCAGTCCCAAATTATGAATTGATTTCCTTGCCCCTCAATAATTCACAAGAGGCCAAATAATTCAAATTTGGTGGACCCCCCCTTCTTGTCACAATCCAATCTCCATCTAGTCAAAGAGTCAAAGTCCCACCTACCCCATCAACTCTCTCTCCTCCCTCTCTCACGATCTTTCTCTCTACTCTCTCCCTCTTTCTTCTTCGATGGATAGCTTCCCCCTAGCCGAAGCTCTTCGTCCTCCCTCCGGCCTTGTGCGCGATGCCACTACCAAACTCCTTCGACCTCCAGATGCCGTCACCGACCTGCCACCACAACTCTACCTGTTAACCACCGTCTCGGCCACCGCGTGCCGCCGAAGAAGCCCAGAACAGGCTCGGCAATCCCGTGCTTTGTTTCGGCCTCTAAGGACTGCTCGAGCCGAGCCAGTCCTTGTAACCACTCCCGACCGCCACCAGCCTTCTCTTCGACCTCCCCCCCGACCATCCTACACCTCTCCGACCGTCGTACTTTACCACAGGAATGTTGAACAACCGCGGAGATCTAAAGACCGATGTCCGGCCAAACTACCCTGTTTTAGGCCCTGAGGAGTCCCAACCGTCCTTTGCCGCCTCCGACCGTCAACCACCGCTTGCCTCTGACCCCAAGGACCACACTTAACCCTGTCGTTGTCCATCGTAGCAACTAGTGGCCGCTCGAGGTCTATAGAGCCCGAATCACTCTTGGCCCGAACCTTCTCTATTTTTCGCTTGAAGCCGTCCCGGAGCTCCTCTGCCTAGCTCTGCCATCTCCGGTGCCAACCACCACCCCACTAGTCGTCCTCATGTCCTCTGTCATCCCTCGTAGCCGTCGACAGCCATCCGACACCATTGGAAGCCGCGAGCAGCCCCGGAACCACATCTCTTGTTTCACGTCGTCCCCTGTACTGTTCTATCCCAAGGATGTCTCGCCATCTCGTGCCGCCTCCAGCCGCCGTCGCTGCTCCCTCCGACCACCTTGGAGACTCCTTGACATTGGCCAAGTGTTCCCTAGCCGGTCGAGCCACCTTAGGCCCCGAAACCTTAAGAAACCTCACTACCCTATTCTGTTTTGGCCTTGGACCCCCTGTTTTGGCCAGCCCCGCTGCTGGTTTGACTATTCCGGCCATCACAGATCTCCGCCAGCCTCCACCCCCGACCTCGGAGCCGGTCGCCGTCCACAGTCGCCAAAGACAATCCTAGTCGGCCACTAGTTTCCCCCGTTTTGCAGCTATCCAATTTTGTTTGGGCTTGAATTGTAGACTGTTGGGTTGATATGAGACCCATTTTGGTTTAGGCCGTGTGTTAACAAGTTGGGCCAAGAGTTTGGGCCTTATCCTAGGCCCGTGGGTCGAGCAATTTGAGGATTTAGGCCCGTTGTTCGAGAATTAAAGTTCGTGGTCCGTTTGAGTTCAAGATTCGCATCGAAGGATTTTTCTGGATCGCCGCCGACGCCAAGGATCGTCGCCATCCATGTTGTGGCCACCGTGACTGCCCGAGCTGATTCGATTTGTGAGTTAACGCCTAATCCTTAGTTAGGGCCCTAATTGCGTCTAGGATTAGTTAATTAGTCGATTAGAGTGCTTAATTAGATTAATCACGGTCAGTTTAGACATAAATTATATTTTAAGGTAAATGGCCGCGATTGATTAAGTTAGTCAGATTAGCTAGGTCATCTATGGCTAGTTGACTGCTAGAATTGACTGATTGATTGATTGGGCAATTGATTGCCGTTGTTTGATCGCGATGGAGCAATAGATCAGAGCCGAGCGCCCGATCAATAATTTAATGAAATTGGAAATTAATCATTGTCGTTTGATTAATTGAATTGGTTAATCGATCATGTATTGGCTGCTTGATTGAGTGCAGTTGATTGACTGTCATGTGATTTGACTGAAGTTTTGTGTGATTCATCGTCTGTGTCAGGCGTAAGTCCAATTATGAAATTGCGCATTCATATAACCTGTGTGGACTCAAACTGCATGATTTAGCATGAAAACAGTCTTGGGCCAAGTCTTTGAGCACGTCTGTATGAGCGTCCGACCTAAATCAAAGATGATAAAAATTAATTGATTGTCGAATGAAATTTGTGGTCATATGATGGGACGATGAAATTCTTGCCAAGGTTCAGACAAGATCGTACCGTGATAATTGGAAGAATACGACTTGTCTGAAGCACATCATTCTATGACATCGGTTTGATGGATGTCGGTCGCAGCTTGTGATGGACCGAAGCCCGAAAGGGATTCTTGATAGTTCTGTGTTGTGACAGCCGGATATCGCATGAACTACTGGATGCAGTCGTCGGAAGTAAGAAACGATGCTTGGTACCTCCAGAAGAGTATCAATTGACCAGTGTACTAGGCACTATTGACCAATGTGCCAGGGAGATAGACCCCATTTCTTAATAAATGGTTTCGTATGGCGTCTTGCATGTGTAAGATTGTAATGCTTTGCCTTGATTGGGCTATTTGACTGTCATGTCGTATCGGTCTGATGCCTTGCCTTGATATGGCTCTTTGACTGTTATGTCGTGTCTGCACATTATGTGTGGCTTCTTGGCGGGTAAGTTGCATGTGGTTGGATATCCGTGCTGGTTGATATGTCATGTTGATTTGTTAGGATGTTCTATGTAAATCAACGTCCTAACGGAGCTTAGGTGTTGACTTCGCTGAGATTTATTTCTCACCCCTTCATGGGATAACATTTTCAGGTCTCAAGTGATAGAGCCTCGGGGATACTAAGATCGTGTTAGATCGAATCTGATAGTGTGGGAGTTGTAGATCAGGAGCCGAAGAATGGATTGTGAATATTGTCTAAACAAGATAGTCGAACAAAAAATTGGCTTTGTAAGCTGTATTGATTTGTTTGACATGATTTCTGTTTAACTATCCCTATTGTTTGATTTGATATTTGGGAATTGCAAGTTTCTGCTTGCGTATAATCAAAGATAATATAAATGGGTCGATAACGTGCCTGAGACGTTATCTCTTATGACCTGAGGCGATATGGTAGGGATATCGCGTGCTCGAGGATCGGGGCGTGACAGATTCCTTGGTGCTTCTGTTCATACGAAGAAGGCCGAGAAGGAAGCCGCACAAGAGTGATTTGCTTTTGATGGTGCTCCCTCAGAAAACGCACACTCTATTATGATCCTTTTAGTGTCATGAGGATGGTTGAATTTCTGTTCGAGGAATCGTTTCTCTTCCTCTAATGGAACAACTCCCTCAAGAGTGTCACAGACTGGCCACCGGTTCTTCTTAGCCCAACGATTGTCGCAGCTAGTTTCTCCAAATTGGACATACTGGATGACTCATGTGTCTGCTTCAGCTTCACTAAATGGATCATAAAAATCGAAAAGCTCGCCGTTAGGAAATGAATCATGATCGAGAGGGGAGATCCAGGGCTCAATCCAACTCCATTCGTTGGTAATAGTAATGCCACTTCCGAATGACATTTATGTATTAGAGGAACTCCCCTTCTTGATTAGCTCATCCAGTTGGTTCTGCATTGCTTGGACATGATGCTGTTATTCAAAAACACATGTCAATCCTAAGTGAAATTCATTATTCATAGAGAGGGAATGTATGAACCAGAAGGGACTTTGTGAAAGTTTGGAGGATTTGAGGTGGGAGAAAATTCAAGTATATAAATGCGAGAGTAGTATTCAAACTAGCCTTGCGGTGGCTTTACACAAAATCACAACTTTCTCTCTCACTCTCTACTTTCTTATGCTAAGGCTATATAAAACTAATTATCATACTACATATTTATAGGATAGTTTCCACAAGTTGCCTTGTTCGCCAAGTTGGCTTCTTCTACAAGTTGCCTTGCTCCTCAAGTTGGCTTCTTCTCCAAGTTGCCTTGCTCCTCAAGTTGGTTTCTTCTCCAAGTTTAGAATACAAAATCAATTTTATTTTATTTCTAACAGCCTCCCTTAAAATTGATTTTTAGAAATTCACAACACCAAGCATCGTCTTCAATTTTTTGAACAAATCTGCCTTCAATGATTTTGTCAGAATATCTGCAATCTGGTCTTTGGACCTACAGAAAACAAGTTCAATTTCACCATCGTTGACGAGCTCATGGATGTAGTGATATTTGATATCGATATGCTTGCTCCTGCCATGGAAAACATGATTCTTGGCTAATGCAATTGCTTATTTGTCATCACACATCAATTTGGTAGGATCTTTCTACTCATGCATCAGTTCGCTAAGCATCCTACGAAGCCATATCCCTTGGCATGCTGCTGAAGCTACTGCTATGTATTCTGCTTCAGTTGTTGAGAGTGCAATAACCTGTTGCTTTTATGAGGACTAAGAAATTACTCATGTTCCTAGAAAAAACGCATATTTGGAAGTGCTTTTCCATGTTTCAATATCACATGCCCAATCATTATCTGTATATCCCACTAAATTGAAGTTGTTAGTGTAAGAATATAAAATTTCATAATCACCAGTTCCACTGACATGCCGTAAAATTCTTTTTGCTGCTTGCAAATGTGATTGGTATGGTTTCTCCATGAACTGGCTAATAAGTCCCACACCATACATAATATTCGGCCTTGTAGAGGTCAAATATCTTAAGCTGCCAACAATTCTTTTGAAGTAAGTGGGATTTACTAACTCACCGGTTCCTTCTTTTTTCATCTCTAACCGTTCTGCTACGGACGTCCGAATTGATTTGAGTGATTCCTTATTGAAACCCTTCAAAATATCACTGGCATATTTTTGTTGCGAAACAAATATGCCATCATTTGTCTATTTCACTTCAATGCTTAGAAAGTATGACATCAATCCCAAGTCTATCATCTCGAATTGACTTGTTATGGCCTCCCTGAATTTCGCAAACATTCTTTCACAATTTCCTGTAAATATCAAGTCATCTACATAACGGCATATAATGATGAGATCACCGTTAATATTTGACTTGATATACAATGTATGCTCATATGGGCACTTTTGGAAACCATTCTTCAACAAGTATGCATCAATCCTCGAATACCAAGCTCGAGGTGCCTGTTTTAACCCATATAATGCTTTCTTCAACTTGTAAACTTGATCTTCATTCCCTTTCTTCTCATACCCTTGTGGCTGCTCCACATATACTTCCTCTTCAAGGAAGCCATTGAGAAATGCTGATTTCACATCTATTTGATGGATCTTCCAATGGTTCTGAGCTGCAAGTGCTAAGATCATTCGAATGGTATCCATTCGAGCTACTGGTGCAAATACTTCAAAATAATCAATACTTGGCTTTTGCTTATAGCCTTTCACAACCAATCTAGCTTTGTAACGGTCTACTCGACCATCGGGTTTGTACTTTGTCTTGTACACCCACTTGACACTAATAGGCTTATTACCAGGTGATAAAGAAAATAGCTCCCATGTGTCATTCTTTTCGATGGAGTGAATTTCTTCATCCATTGTTTGGATCCACTTCTCGTCTACAGCTGCATCATCATAGGATATGGGGTCACATTCAGCAAATAAACAAGAACTTGCCATTGTTTCATCAATGACCTCGTTATTGTCACTATTATCATCTCCCGTGAACACATAATCCTTGAATTTTACTGTCGTGGCCATTGCGAACACTGAATTAACTGTTCTGAAACCGTTATTGGTGGAGAAGATGAGCTGCCAGGTGAAAACGATGGAACTTCAGTTAGAGAGTCTTCTGGCTGTCCTACAACTGGTTCATCTTCAATGGTGACATTTTGGAATCACCCTTCTAATTCCAGTCATAGGCTTCATGTTCAAAAAACTCAACATCTCTTCTGATAATCACCTTTTCTGTTATTGGATTATACAACCTATAACCCTTGGTCACTTCACTGTAGCCAATAAAGATGCACTTCTGGCTTTTATCGTCCAACTTCTTCCTTCGTCCATATGGTATATGGGGATATGCAAAACACCCAAATACTCATAAGAACGAGACATCTGGCTTGTTTCCGCTCCAAGCCTCTTGTGGGGTTCTTCCAAGAACATTCCTTGTTGGACACTTACTTAGGACAAAAATAGCACAAGCAACGGCTTCCGCCCAAAACTTCTTTGGTAACCCTTTAGCCTTGAGCATACTTCTTGCTATTTCAAAAATGGTTCTATTCGTTCTTTCTATTATATTATTTTGCTGAGGAGTATAACTAGCAGTCAACTGACGCTTTATTCCATTTACAATATTTGTCAAATTCATTGGAAGTAAATTCTCCACCTCTATCTGATCTCAAAGTCTTTAGACTAAATTCACTATGTTTCTCAACATAGACTTTAAATTCCTTGAATTTCCCTAAAGCTTCAGATTTTTCTCTCAAGAAATATACCTATGTCTTTCTGGTAAAATCATCAGTAAAAACTAATGCATACCTTTTTTGTCCGACTAATTCCACCTCAATTGGGCCACAAATATTTGTATGCACTAGCTCTAGAGGTTGCTTGGCTCTTCTAGTTTTTCCAATTGAAAAGGACTCTCGATGTTGTTTTCCGACGAGGCATCCTTCACATGGACTATCTGGACTGTCAATCAAAGGCATGCCTGTCACCATCCTTTTCTGCACCAAGAGCTTTAGTCCACGAAAATTTAGATGGTCAAAACGAAGATGCCACAACCACTTGCTATCTTTCACCGTAGCTTGAAAGCTTAGCAAAGACTTTGTCTGGAGAGATACAGGGAACATCCGATTCTGTCATATGTACCGACGTGATCGACTTATTATCTTCACCTCTAATAGTGCAAACTCCTTTTTCAATGTTAACTTTGTGGCCTTTTTCTAAAAGTTAGCCAATACTAAGCAAATTCCAGAGAAGTCTTGGCACAAAGAAAACGTCTGCAATAGTAACATTCATACCATCTTTTGATTTGATATCAATGTCACATTTGCCCATCACGAGAATTTTTTATTTGTTCTAGAAGTTGACTTCGCCACAAACCGTTTCATCTAGATGCGAAAATAGATCCTTTTGGCCATACATGTGATTGCTGCATCCAGTATCGAGATACTAGATATTGGCTTCACCGGTACTCGAATCATCCATTTTGCATGCTAACATGATGGTTTCATTAGTATCAACGACATGTACATGTTTTGGCTGCTTGTGTCCTATGTTTCCTCGACATTCGTATTTGTAATGTCCGAATTTATTGCACTTCAAACACTTGACTTTTGATTTGTCACGTGTTTTATTCCTTCCAGTGGAATTGAAATTTCCACCTTTGCTTCATCCACCTCCATGACCTCGAACATCATGATGTCCTCCCCAAGTTGATTGAGCGACTCGACTTTGCAATGCCTGCTCAGATTAAGTACGAGCAGACTTCTAATTCATTCTTTGCTCATGCGAACATAATGAACCCATCAACCGCTCCAACGTCATGGTTGATATATCTTGACCTTCCTCGATTGCCCAACAACATAGTCAAATCTTTCAGTCAAAGACCTCAAGATTTTTTGTACGACTCATTCCTCATGGAGTTCTTCACCATTAACCCTCAATTGGTTAACGATAGTTTGCACACGATCAAAGTATGATGAGATATATTCAGAGTCATTCATGCGTAAAGACTCAAAATCACCTCGAAGTGTTTAAAGTCGAACTCGCTTCACACGATCATCGCCATTGTAGGATTTCTGCAGAATATGCCACGCCGCTTTTGCTGTCTCTGCGCACCATATTTTTTCAAATAATCTCCTCAACGTCTTGAAAGATCGTATATAATGCTTTCTGTTCTTTCTTTCGGGGCTCAACCAACGAATCCTTCTCCTCCTTTCTCAAAGCATTGAATTCTTCGGCATCGCCTACTTCGGTGTAGCCATTCTCCATTAGGTTTCACAAATCCTGCGATTTGAATCGAACCTTCATTTGAACGGACCAGTTGTCGAAATTCATCCCATTCAACTTAGGAAGTTGCAATTGAACGGAATTCGTGGATGCCATAGCTAGCTCTAATACCAATTGTTGGAACCAGAAGGGATTTTGCGGAAGTTTGGAGAATTTGAGGTAGGAGAAAATTCAAGTATATAAATGCGATAGTAGTATTCAAACTAGCCTTGCGAAAGCTTTACACAAAGAAAGAAACACAAACTCACAACTTTCTCTCCCACTCTCTACTTTGTTATGCTAAGGCTATATAAAACTAACTATCATGCCACATATTTATAGGAGAGCTTCCACGAGTTGCCTTGTTCCCCAAGTTGGCTTCTTCTACAAGTTGCCTTGCTTCTCAAGTTGGCTGCTTCTCCAAATTGCCTTGCTCCTCAAGTTGGCTTCTTCTTCAAGTTTAGAATACAAAATCTATTTTATTTTATTTCTAACAGGGAAAGCAAAAAAGTTTTCAACTCTTGCAAAATATACAATTTTTTCCCTCACCTCTGCAAAAGGAAGTTGTTTTTCTGGGTTATCACAATCCCTGATATCACAGCTCTTATCTGCTTGTACACCAATAAAATTTGAAGTTCCAGACATCTCATCCACCTTCTCCTCTGAGGAATGAACTAAATCGACCTTCTGCCGAGGAGAGAATAAGACATGCAAAGACGGTCACAAAGCCAGCATGTAACCAGAAGTACAAAGACTCAGCTGAACAGGTGATTCACAAATAAATCTTATGTCTCGATTTCTCTTTCTCATTTTTACGCTCTATGTAGTTGTGATTCTACCCTGAATCATAACAATTACCTGAATATATGGTTCTTGGTCATCTGCCTTCGCCTCTTGCTTCATCTTTAGGCAATAAAGCACGAAACCCGTCTGTGGAGAATCCAAGTCATCCCAACTCAATCACAAAAGCCAACAGGTGACAAGCAACAACATTCTTGAAAACAGATGTTCAAGAAATTAAGTGGGAAAAGGAAGCTGTCAAAGGTAATATACAGAGTGGCACTTCAAGACCACAGTTTCTAGAGAAAAAGATCATCTAAAGCCGTGGTTTTCAACCTGTACACAGTCAAGTCCAAAAGATTCAATGGAGCAAATTGCTTGGAAATAAACAGCAAACAGTAGAAATACGCACATCATCAGGATGTAGATGAAACTCATGCATGACCCATTTGGATCTAGTGCCCTCGGACTTCCGACCATCGATGAAAACTAATGTCATCTTCGAACCGATCTTTCTGTCGTCATTTTTAGCCTTAATATCTATATGTTTACCAGTGATCTTCCAAGAAGAACCACACGGTGTTTTCCTGCTAATCCGTTGATTCCGCGTCTGCGGACATATGAACCACCATTCTTGATCTTTGGATCGAATGATTGATTTCTCTGCACACACATTAAAAAACTCGTTGCGTCATGAGTAAGGGGGCTACTGTTCTTTTCCTGAGGCACTTCCTTCGAAGTTGCGAAAGACCTACCATTGAACTGGGCTGGCAAATCCCATGGATTAATCTCGTAGATGTTCTCTAACGTCGGAATAATGCAGAAAGGTTCTCTGCTTCCAGTTAACTTTGCCTTCAAGTAATCAATTAGTTCCTCCTCGGTTGGACGGAATGTGAAGCCGGCTATTGCCTGCTGAATTATTTGTGCAATCTCCGCGACTACCCTTTCCGCGGGCAGTCTATCCATTGGAGAAATCCCAGTTTCCATGTCTTGTTTTGCTCTCTCACACAAGTGATGTTCAAGCTAGCTGAGAGTGAAAATTTCGGAAAGTGAGCTTGTGCACACTTTGAATACTTGCTGGTTTATATTGAATTCGTCTCCTTCCACAAGAAGTCACCCCCTAACAATGACAACGACATCCATTGGTAGATTGCTAAGATCGAATGATGACATCCGTGATTGAGAATAGTTTCTTTTCTCCAATTTAAGATTGTTAGTGCATTCACCATCAAAAAGCGAATAGGGTTTCCAAAGCACATGTCCTCTGTCACTATTGACCTTTTGCTATTCCAGAAGGGTGATCCTCTGCGCTTGATCTTATGAAACTAGCTTGAGTACAATGCAAATGCCAAAACTTATGTACGACACTCATTATAATACCAAAACTTTTAAAATGATCACTTAAATGCTATTTTTTTTTTTGAAAAACACGATTACCTTAGTGACCAAATTTTTTTACAAACCCTCTGTTTAATGCCAACTCTGGCGAGCCACATTAGCTTAGATATTAATCGAAAAATAAGCCACGTCGGATTTTAGGCGAGCTACGTCAGCTCGAATCAAAGTTGGCACTGAAGTGAGCATTTTTCAAAAAAATTGGCACTTAGTGGTTGTTTTGAAAATTTTGACACCGATGTGAACGCCTTACATAAATTTTGACAGTTATAGTGTACTTTAACTTATGAAACCCCATGACTTGGGTAAAGCGACAAGAGATTATTTTATGTATATAGAGTATCGAAGATGAAGATTGGTTCATGAAATCAATAAAAGATTAGTGCTTCCGTTCTGTATTTGGCCTATTTTAGCTCGTCTCGGGATTAGGGGTGATCGGTTTGTGAATGAATTGATTCATGATCGAGAACCGACCTTGTGACTCCTCGTTCCTAAACCTTCCAAAGCACAAGTTCCTTTCTTAGTCTTCGTCGTCGGACCCGCGGACACATGTCCATGCCCATATAGACAAACATGAATGCGTGTGACATAGCAGTTTTGCGAGGCAAGTTCTTCAATGGGTGGATTATAGGGAAAGTTGGTTGGCCTAATTTTTAAATACAAAGCATGTGTAATTTTTTTGTAGCAAGACTCGCATGCGCATCTTTCACGGCTGATTTGGATAATTGGTCAATCTTTCAAATTATAACTGTCACACCATATACGCTGATTGGAAATGGGTTGTGTAACAATTGGATTGTACGAGACGCGTATTCTATAAAATCGTGGTTGGATTAGTCACAACAGACTATACGACATCAATAACATGATTTACGTGTTATAATTCAATGGTCCACAGTTGTTATATGAGTCGAAACAAAGGAATATAGGATCAATTTGGTCGGTTGTTTAAGGAGATTGAAAAGGAGCTGAATTTGTTATTTCAGGGAAGTATGAAATTATCCTTGGCAAAAGTACATTTTTAGTACCAAAAGTTGTGTACAGAGATCACTTTAGTGTCAACAGTTTCAAACGGACAACTTTAGTGCCAATTTTTTTTTTCAAAAATGATCATTTTTAGTGCTAACTTCTTTTAAAATCGATCACTTTTAGTGCTAGAGTTGACGTGACTTACCGAAAATCCGAGACATGTTATTTTTATTATTTTTAAGCTGATGTGACACATTAAAGTTGGCACTAAAAGTGATCGTTTTTAAAAGAAATTGACATTAAAAGTGATCGTTTAAAAAAAAAAGTTGGCACTAAAGTTGTCCGTTTGAAACTTTTAGTACTAAAGTGATCTTCGTACATAATTTTTAGCACCAAAGTGGTCCATTTGAAACTTTTGGCACTAAAGTGATCTTCATACACAACTTTTGGCACTAAAAGTGTACTTACGCTAATTATCTTACATGAAGTCGAAATAAGACCGAATATATGAAGTATGAGTTCGCCACGGCGAGAGGAGGAGATCAAGAATCGGTGAATATACTTGGACAGGAGGTGCCCAAGAAAAATGCTTTTAGATAGCTCGGATCAATACTGCAGAAGGGGGTAGATATTGATGAGGATGTAAGCCATAGAATCAGAGCAGGTTGGATGAAAAGGCGCAATGCATCAGGTTTTTTGTGTTATCGAAAAATCCCTCTTAAGCCATAAGGAAAATTTTATAGAACAGCCGTATGACTCGCAATGCTATACGGAGCTGAATATTGGCCAACACATACGAAACATGAGCATAAGATGTGAGTTGCATAGATGATGATGTTAACGTGGATGTGCAGGCATACAAGGAATGATAAGATAAGAAATGAAGATATTCGACAGAAAGTTGGAGTATAATCAGTGGCAGAAAAGATGAGAGAACATAGACTGAGATGGTTTGGGTATGTTATTCAAAGACCCCTAAATACTCCAGTAAGAATAGAAGCTTGTTACTGGGAGCATGACATGAAGAAAGGAAAAGGTCGACCGAAACTAACTTGAGGAAAAATAGTAAAACAAGATTTAAGGATGTGGAAAATAAATTAGCGTATGGTTTGTTCTAGGACGAAGTGGAGAGAAGATATATTTATTATGTTCCAGACTGACCTTTTTAGTCCTTAGTCCATTTTTTTTTTCTATTTTTATTTTTATTTTTATTTTTATTTTATTCTTTTTTCTTCAATTGATCTTTGCTTTTTATTTTTGTTATATTCTATGTTATTCCATTTTTCTCTTTGGGTTTATCGTCCGTCGATTCCAACTAGTTTGGGCTAAAGATGTTGTTGTTGTTGATGTTGATGTTGATGTTAATGATGTATGAAATTATCCTACACATGATCAAAGTTGTCGATTGAGTTCGTTACGAAGTAGCAATGCTAGAAAAAGTCGTGCCAATCTTCCACTTAACCATAAGAATTAATGATTCTATTCGTGTCAAATCTGTTAACTAATATATTAGAATATATGAATGGCCAATAAACATTCAATAGATCGTGGCCAATGGTCCGTTGGTTTAATGCATGATATACTAGAATCCATCTTGCAGTTTTATTCATAAGTAAGATCCATCACTGTGTGCGCATTGTTAGGATCGGCACACAATCACAATAAAGTAAAAAATCGAGACATGAGATTTATCCTCGTTCACCCTTAAACTAAGATTACGTCCAGCAGAGGATTCCACTAGGTGAGCACCTCACACATCTCGTTACATCACTCAATTACAAGCGAACAAGAGTATATATATTAGTAGTTATTCATGAGCCCAAGCCCAAATTACTAATGAAAATTTATGGGCTTAAATCATAAAAGCCCTCTGGTGTCCAAGGGGCGCTGCCCCCTTGAAGCCCCCGCCGGGGTGGCTCCCCCGGACCCCCGCCTGCTCAGCTTGGAGCGAGACCCACGTGCTTTCCTATCGCAGGGGAATATAAACCACACCCCAACATTCTCCCACTTGGTGAATATTTTTCATGCTTCTTTAGACCCAACTCAGTTGTACACCATTCAAATTTTTCTGGACTCACTGCCTTGGTCAAAAAATCTGCACTATTCACCTATGTGTTGACTTTTTCCAGCACAGCAACTTTCTGTTCTATTTTCTCTCGGATGAAGTCAATATGCTTTGTTCTTGCATGAAAAGTAGGATTCTTAGCCAAGAATATATCGCTCTGGCTATCACACCCAATATTCACTTCTCCTTTTGTAAAACCAAGCTCTTTGCACAATCTGCTCATCCAGATCACTTCCTTAGCAGCATGAGTAAGAGCCATGTACTCTGCTTCAGTAGCAGATAAAGTAACCGTGCTATGTCTCTTACTTATCCAACTCACAGCTCCACCGAATAAGAAAATAACATAACCGCTGGTTGACCTCCTGCTATCAATGTCTCCTCCCCAGTCGGCATCGACAAAACACTTCAGTTCTAATGCTTGCTGTCCCTGTGAGGTTTTCATACCTTCATAACATAACTCAATGTCAGACGTACCGCGAAGATAACGAAACACTCTCTTTGCAGCTGTCCAATGCTCTTTACCTAGATTGGACATATATCTACTCAATACTCCCACTGCTTGAGCAATATCTGGACGAGTACATACCATGGCATACATCAAGCTCCTAACTGCACTTGCATATGGAACTGCTACCATCTCTTCATATTCCTCTTTAGTCTTAGGACATTGGAGCACTGATAATTTAGAACTTGTGGACATATGGGTCTTCACTGGTTTACAATATGTCATGTTGAACTTTTTCAACACATCTTCAACATATTTCTTCTGGCTTAACCACAACTTCTTATTCTCACGCTCCCTTTTTATCTGCATACCCAATATGAAATTTGCTGGACCTAGATCTTTCATCTTAACTTGTTTTGCCAACAGTCCTTTCACAGTGCTGATCATTTTCATATTATTCCAAACTATCAGCATATCATCTACATATAAGGTTAAAACAATAAAGTTATCATCTAACCTATTCACATAGACACAATGATCAGCATCACAGCGAATAAAGCCAAGCTTCAAGACATATGAGTGGAACTTCTGGTACCACATTCTTGGAGATTGTTTCAGGCCATACAAAGATTTGTTCAATTTGCAAACAAAATCTTCTTTTCCTTTGACCATAAACCCATCCGGTTGCTTCATGTAAATATCCTCCTCCAAGTCACCATGTAAGAAGGCTGTTTTTACATCTAGCTGCTCTACCTCTAGATTGTATGCAGCTGTTACAGATAAGATAAGTCTTATGGAACTTAATTTAGCAACAAGAGAAAAAATCTCACCATAATCGATTCCCTCTATCTACGAGTATCCTTTTGCAACCAAACGAACTTTATATCGTTCTATATCTCCATATGCAGATATCTTCTTCTTGAATACCCACTTGCAACTAATTGCCTTCCGATCCGCTGGTAATCTTACTAGACTCCACGTCATGTTTTTATCCAATGAGTCTATCTCATCTTTCATGGCTTTCTCCCACTGTTTGGCATCTTCCGCACTTCTTACTTCCGTAATAGTACTTGGATCATCACCTGTGACAGTCAGAGCATAATTTTCATTATTAGCAAATAGGGTATACCTCTCAGGTGGTCTTGTTACACGTGTGGACCTCCTCAAGACCAGCTCAGATGGTACTTCAATTTCAAACTCAGTATCAGAATCAACAATATCATCCTCTACATCAGGCTCATCAACTTCAAAATATGATTTTTCTGTTTCAGCTTGTGTAGCCTCTGTTTCTCCTTGCAAACCAACATCTAACTCAACTGTATGTGGTTCTTCAAGAGGTTGCGAAACAATCTGATTTGTTGAAGATTCTATAAACACCACATCCTTGCTGTATGTAATACGTTTAGTATCAGGATTCCACAGCTTATATTCTTTGATACCATCCTTGTACCCAATGAAGTTGCATTTCTCTGACTTGCTCTCAACTTTATTCCTCTTTTCCCTAGGCACATGCATGTATGTTTCGCAGCTAAACACTCTAACATGAGATATATCTGGCTTCTTCCCGAACAGTGCCTCGAACGTTGTTTGATCCTTCAAAACTGATGTAGGAGACCTATTCTTCAGATAACATGTAGTAGCCACTGCTTCCGCCCAAAATTCAGCTGCTAAATCTACACCACTAAGCATACTCCTAGCCTTCTCCATGAGAGACCGATTAAGCCTCTTTGCCACGACATTCTACTGAGGAGAATAAGGCATAGTTTTCTGCCTTGTAATACCACTAGTAGCACAGAAATGATCAAATTTCGCTGAAAAGAACTCTCCTCCGTTGTCAGTCCGCAAAACTTTAATTTTTCTATCAAACTGATTTTCCACCAAAGCTTTGAACTCACGAAATTTTTCAAAGACATCATCTTTTCTCTACAAGAAATATATCCACACATGCTTGGAAAAATCATCAGTAAAAGAAACATAATACCTTGATTTTCCAAACGATGCTACAGGTGTAGGACCAAAGACATCACTGTGGATTAAATCTAGAATCCCTTTCGCTCTCCCTCCTATGGATTCAAAAGATACCCGATTCTGTTTTCCATGTAGACAATGTTCACAAAATTCGAAACCCATAGAACAGCTTGGGATTCCATCTACCATCTTCTTTGAAGTAAGGGTCACCAGCCATTTCTCACCGATATGACCTAATCCCCGATGCCACAACATCGAAGAATCTTCTTCCACCTGTTCCGTGATATAACTCTCACCACTGATCATCGTGCTTCCCAGTAATTTCCATAGCTTTCCTTCCCGTTCGCCTCTAGCAATCACCATAGATCCACGGGTTAGCTTGCATGAATACTTGTCGTTGGTGAAAGTAATGCCAGCATCTGCCATAGTTCCCACAGATATAAGATTCCTAGTAAGACCAAGAATATGCATCACATCTGGAAGATTTTTATTGTCCCATCTTTCATCTTCAACTTCACCTTTCCGCGACCGACAATATTAAGCATTGTATCATCTCCCATCCGTACTGTACCTCCCTGATATGTCTCATAACAGCAGAACCAATCTCTATGAGGCGTCATGTGGAAAGACGCTCCGGTATCAATAATCCATGCATCCCAATCAACCTGCGATGAGTTGCAAGCGAGATACAAGTCTCCTGCATTGCTGTCATCATCCTTCTTTATACTAGATGATGGTGTTTCATCTCACTTCTTTGGACCTACGCTTCTGTTTCTGCAATCCTTCTTCAAGTGTCCAGCTTTTCCGCACTTCCAACACTTTATTTCAGATCGATCTCGACTTTTAGATCTTCCTTTGGACTTATTCCTTACACCAAATCTGGATTTAGATCGTTCACTACGTCTTCCTCTTACGAAAAGAGTTTCATTCGTTGCATTATCAGAACCTGCTCTCCTCATCTCCTCAGACAATAAAGCAGATACAACATTCTCAAAAGACAAGGCACTAACACCAGTACCAATCGAAACAATTATATGTTCCCATGAATTCGGCAGTGAACACAGCAAAGTACATGCTTTATCTTCCTCATCCAGATTAACGTCAATCGACGCAAGCTGCCCACATACAGTATTAAATTCGTTTAAGTGTGCAGAAAAAGAATCACCTTCACTCATCCGAAGATTGTACAGTCGCTTCCGTAGAAACAACCTGTTCACGAGCGATTTGCTCTGATAAAAGCTTCCTAGCTTAGCCCAGAGATCTTTTGACGTCTTCTCAGAGGTCACATTCACCAAGACGTTATCAGCAAGGCACAGCCAGATTAGGCTTCGCGCCTTCCGATCGCTGCTAATCCACGCCTTCACCTGATTGGATGCAGACGCAATCTCTTCCTCCTTCACTTTATCCTTAGCAGACAGTTCAGGTTTATCTTCTTCGATCACGTACCACAGATCTCTGTCCACGAGTAAAGCCTCCATCTTCAACTTCCATAACTCGAACCCCTTTCCACCAAACTTCTCCACTTCAATTCGCGATTGACCAGCCGACATCTTCCCAAGATTCAATTTTTCGGATCTCTCTTCACCAAGAAAAACCCTAACCTCAAACCTTGCTCTGATACCAGATGTTAGGATCGGCACACAATCGCAATAAAGTAAAAAATCGAGAGAAAGAGAAATCGAGACACGAGATTTATCCTGGTTCACCCTTAAACTAGGGTTACGTCCAGCAGGGGATTCCACTATGTCAGCACCTCACACCTCTCGTTACATCACTCAATTACAAGCGAACAAGAGTATATATATTAGTAGTTATTCATGAGCCCAAGCCCAAACTACTAATGAAAATTTATAGGCTTAAATCATAAAAGCCATCTGGTATCCAGGGGGCACTGCCCTCTTGAAACCCCCGCCGGGGCGGCTCCCCCGGACCCCCACCCGCTCAGCATGGAGCGGGACCCACGTGCTTTCCTGTCGCAGGGGAATATAAACCACACCCCAACACCCATTACAAATGTTATCAGGCTAGGCCCATACGCAGTTCTTTTTCTTTGGTCCGAACATATCCAGTTCAATAAGGGAGAAGAGTAATCTTCTAGGCGAAAAGATTTGGACCAGATGCAGCTCCTGGCGGCCTTCTAGGATGATGGAAAATGCAGTGTTGATCCATAACGCAGAGCGAAAATCTCCTTGTTAGATGTGTCTTCTAGTTCAATTTTGCTCCGCCGCCGTATTGTAAGTCCGCCATATTGTCTATCGGACGGACGAAACTAAAATGGGACACATCCAGCAAATAAAGTGATCTTGTGCCACCACTGACGTTTGCTAAGCTCTCTCCAGTAAAATCTCCAGTAAAGCACCTACTCCTGCATCTTCCCTATGATTCCGTCGCATGTTCCGTGCAGTCCGTCGACAATCACGCGTACCGGAAGAACAACAATCACACACACTTGGAAAAATGAGTGCCAAAAAAAAAACACACACACACACACCGAGGCGAAATCCTGGATCGACGGTGGGTTTGTTTCGGCGGAAATGGCTGGTTGATGGAGTCGAACCATCCCAGGATGTTGTCAAAGAAAAATCGGTACTTCAAGGCCATTGTTCCTGGAGAAGAATGTCTGCTCATCCAAGACATTCTAATTGCCTAAACCATTTTTTTTTTCCGATAAATCGTGTGAATTGCTAGGAAATAGCCAACAGTTGAAATACGCACATTAGAAAGCTCTTTTGGGCCATGAGTAAGGGGGCTACTACTCTTTTTCTGAGACACTTTCTTTTGAAGCCGCGAAAAAGTTACCATTGAACTTGGGTGGTAAATCCCACGGAATAATGAAGAATCTTCCTCTCCGTCTGGGTACTTCCGACTTCAAGTAATTGATTTATTATTTCCTCATCGGTCGGGCAGAATCCGCAACCGACTATTGCCTGTTGTGCCTTCTGAAGAAATAGAGCGATCTCGATGACTCTGTTTTTCCGTGGGTAGTAAATTAATCGGGTAGATCCTGGTCTCCATATCTTGTTATATTCCACATACTTTGATTAAACAATCGAAAGAGGAGTAAAATGGAATAACTAGAGGACACGGTAGACAACAACAAGGACACCAAACGAAGAGAGAGAGAGAGAGAGAGTGGGAAATGCAAAGTTTAAAGTAGACACTTGATTCGTGCCGAGCAACTTTGTCTGGTGATATGTCTCCCCCCTTGCTTGGGAAGTTAATCCACAGTGCTTGATGGGATCCCACATCTGTCCTTGCTGATTCCCCGTCTTTTGTCCTCCTTGCGGACTTACTCACAACTTTCTTCATCTTCTTGAGAAAGTTTTTATGGCCTTCGCTATCATCTTTTAGTCTTGTGAATGTCTCCTTCTGCGATCTTTCCTCTTTTTCTGCATCCCTCCCCGTGCGTGGTGGACAGATTTTTCCTTGTGGGGTCATTTTGTGGACAACCCGCCAGAACTGCAAAACATGATGGCTAGAATCTAGAAAAACAATTTTGTGCACCTGATTTGGAGTGTGGCACGATCCGTAAGCACTCGTTTTGAGGAAGCTTGTAAAGCCTTGGGATTAAAAGAGAGGCCTCAGCTCTATTTATAAAGTTTCTCATCACGGGTATGGCTCAACTCGTCTCACACCAACTTGACCCATGTTACATTAATTAAGAATATTTATATTTTATTTTATTAGATCAATTCCGTAAAACAATAATTTATGATCTTTATTAATGTAGCCCGCAATTAGGCGTTTTGCCAAAAGAAGTTGTCACTTTTATGGATCTCTTTCTCTTTTACTTCCTTGCTAATTCCTCGGGACATTGCCCTTTTTATTCGGTCAAATCATCCTGACACCCCTCGATTTCCAAAACCTTACTCTTAACTAGGTTGCACCGATACGGACATCGACACCAACACCGACACCGACACGACACGTCGACACGCCATTTCTCAAAAATAGAAAAATCTGACACGTCGGGGACACGTCGTATTAAATATATATTTTTATATATACATTATAAATTATTATTTTTATGAATATTTCAATTATATTAATTTGATACAAAAATAGTTTATGAACAAGTGAAAGGAGAAAATAATCAAACTATCACCTTGATAATAAAATTATCAAATAATCCTTGAGCTATATATTAGCGAAAACACTTGGGCCGCACGACACTTGGGCCGCTCGCGCTTTGCCGTTTCATGGGCTGGGCTTCACGCGTGTCGGACACGCCGACACGCGTGTCCGACACGTGTCGGAGACGCTGACCGGTGTCGGGATGCCGACACGCGTTGACCGCGTGTCGGACGCGTGTCCGCGCGTGTCGGTGTCCGACACGCGTCCGACACCGATACGTCGGCTTAAGTGAAGCGTCGGTGCTACATAGACTCTTAACACCACTTTGATTGGAGGGGAACCAGCAATACCTTAAGTACTTTTTCTTGCGCAATCGAGCCGCCCAGTCTGTTGCAATACCATAAGGCGGTGACACTGGGGGAATTTATAATTAGTTGGAACTCTAGCTTATAACAATAATCCTTACTACACAGAAATAGAAGCTGTTTTTTAACTTCTGCTTCTGAAATAGAAATGGAAAAATCAACTTCTACTTCAGAAATCATTTCTGAAGCAGAAGTGTCTAAAGCTTCACCATTGGTTTTCTAAGTTACGTCTCATTTTTCTAGATTTGATTTATAGTACAAAATACACCAGATTCGATGCATTTCCCATTAGTGTGAAATTAATTCTATTCTTTCTCTACTTTGGTAAATCTTTTTTGAAATATGCAGAGGATTGGTTTATCTGATCGATTTTGCAAGCTGTTTTCACATTAGTTCTTTTTTTTCCCTCTATGTTCTGGCTGGTTCTTGCGCAACATGTATCAACTTCACTTGCACACGATGAAGATAACCTTAGACATTATTTATCCCTTGGACGGAACTAATGATGGATAAATGGAAGGTGAAGAACAAATACTCACGAAGGAGAAGAAGGAGCCGAATAGGCTTTTTTATACTTCTTATTTCATTTCAATTCACCCATATGAAGACTGTTACAACTAATAAGACAGCTTTTATTGAGGCTTGTTACGTGACTTTTGGTCTCCCTCTAGAAATATGAACAGTCACAATATATTTAGAAGACATCGGAATAGACTCTTAAAAGACTGCCATAATAATTAATTCTTGCAATAATGACTATTCTTGGTTGGTACATCCATTTTGGGAGTGGAACGGACCTCGGCAACCGATCACAACTCGGTAGTTCATCGACAGTCCCGACATCTAGCATTTAAGAGTTTAGTTCATTTTCTAACAACAAAGAAGGGACTCATTGAGCAAATGATGGAAAACTGTCCAGTCAAACACGTAGTCCTGTATCGTCGCTTTGACTCAATCACATTTTCTGTGTACTGCGTTAACAATCACACAAACCCGAAGAACAACAATCACACATCCCAAAAAAACAAGTGCAAAAAACACACCAAAGTCAAATCAGGGAGCAACGGTAGATTTGTTTCAGCAAAAATGGCCGGTTGATGCTGTCGATCTCCGATGAAAGGAAACATCCCAAACGGGACTTTCACATTGTCCGATTCAACCTTCACATTGTCTTTCTTCATGTATGGCTGAATAATGGGACTTTCCTTCTCTTTGAAATCTTCTCTTTGAACGGCGGTCGTGCGTGCTGCTGCAGTATGTGGTGATTTTTCTCTCGGCAGGAATCCCACGTGGTGCTGCAGATTGACTGATAGCCTTGATTCTCGGCGTGCTGCCTCCGATGATATACTGTTTTCTGTTTTGTCTGGTCTTTTGTTCTTCATCTTCTGAAATATTAAATCCATAGCAATCTTCCTCGTTGGTATCATTGCTATGGTGTGGCAGGCTGGATCTTCCTCGTTGGTATCATTACTATGGTGTGGTTGGCTGGCATCTTCTGAAATATTAAATCCATAGCAATCTTCCTAGTTGGTATCATTGCTATGGTGCGGCTGGCTGGAGTAGCAATATTCCTTGTTGGTTTCATTGCTATGATGTGTGTGGCTGGAGTTCATCTTCTGAAATATTAAATCCATAGCAATCTTCCTAGTTGGTATCATTGCTATGGTGTGGCTGGCTGGAGTAGCAATCTTCCTAGTTACTGGCTGGAGTTCATCTTCTGAAATATTAAATCCATAGCAATCTTCCTCGTTGGAATCATTGCTATGGTGTGGCTGGCTGGAGTTGCTTTTGGAACATTTTAGTTCTGCTAGCAACTGTGCCATGATCGTGATATATTCATCTTGTGATCTCACAGCAGCAAGTCAGGCACTGGCCAAAGACTTCTGCTGGAGAAGTGAAGCATTTGCTTCTGATATCGAAATTTGGAGAGGCTTAATTTGGTTGTGATAGGACAAAAATGATCTCACCACTGATTGAACCAATTGGGTAGGTGGTCAATTTTGTTGACTGGACTAAACTAGGAAAGCCAAGAATGGCGGTAATTGTAAGACATATGGAAGTCTGATGACCGTTCTAGCTAGGAATATTTTCGCACTATGAGGGGATGGACCCCGTTGGATGGGGGAATGATTTGGAGAATGGAAAGGGTGATATGGGCTGGATCATATAAAATGATTGAAGGATACCTATTCAGATATCAAAATAGAAATTGCTGATAACAAGCAAGAATTCTTTTTCTAAATCTTGCAGTTTCTCAAAACTGATAAGGGTTTCCATGGAAAACTCCATGTTCAGTTCACAAGATAAGCATCTTGTGTATCAAACCTTAATTTTGATCTTTTTGGAGGGGTTGCATGTGTACTAATTACAACCCCACTGGAAATTCTTTTTAATTTGTTGCCAGAGGTGGCAAGTGGTAGCTGGTTTGAGCTTAGCTCAATTGTCTGGGATGATGATGTCTTTAGCATTGGTTTATGCAAGGTGTGAGGAAGAAGCATAATTGTTTCTTCAGGTGACTGGGGAGCTAATCGGTATAACTCTTGGGGGAGCTGGATGGGTTCTAATGGTTCCTCCCCAAGAATTGGCGTCCATGTTTGGACTGGTGTCATGGACGGTGTTTGGATTTGTGATTTAGTTGGTGGTTCAGATGATGTGTCCGAAATGACTTTTCCTTTGTCATTTCTTGAGGGTTTGGGAGGCATGGTGATTGTATCCCCTGCAAGAATTACCGGGTAACAAAAATTTCAAGAACCTTTTATAAACTCGATGTCAAAATCATATATTAATAAGATAGCTTGCCGCCATCTATGAAAAAATTTGTTTGGATGCTGTATTTAAAACATCCTTTCGTGAGACTTCTTTTGCTGATTTGCAATCAATGCGTAAAAGGAACTTTAACTTGAAAAGTCTCCTTGGAATCTAGAGATTGTCAAAACAATTGCTGAAATTTCCTTTCTAATGGTGGAGCTAATTTTGTTGGGTTTATTCCAATGTTTAGAAGCAAGTTGAATAATCTGTTGTTTGTTATTTTAAACGTATTTGGTAATACCTCTGTATCCTATATCTAGATCATGTGTTACTGCAATTTTGAAAGCCGATGATGGGTCAGCTAAATTGACATGATTTTTTTATGTGTTTAATAATATTTGTATGAACTGATGACTAAGGTGAAGGGTTCTTTTGTAACATTTGATATAAAGGCTTACAGAGTAAATTGATTTTAGGACAAAATCTAGCGGATGACGCTATTTCCACTCCATATATGACTAAATATACCAAATTGTCAACAAAAAGAGATAAAATCACTCTCAATCATTCAATTGTAATTTCAAGTGGTATTTGTAAATTTACTTTTGTTGTGGGCATTATGTTTTCTTTTTAATGTTAGGGTTTACTTTCATAGGAATTAGTTTTGTCGAAAAAAAGAAATTTCAAATATGTACTATCTAGAAAAGTTCTGACACGAACTTTCTAATAACTTAATCCTTTTTTTGTTCGAAACAATCACTTGTTTATGAACTTTCGATCCTTTTTTTTGTTCGAAACAATCACTTGTTTATGAGCTTCCGCTTTCGTTGTGGATATCACCATCAAATCTTTTTTTTAATCGTTTGTCTTTATACACATATACATATAATGCGATGATAGGATTGAAAAAAATAAATCTTTGTTACATTCTCCTATGTAAAACTTCAAAAGACGAAATTTAAATTAAGAGAGTTGGTATAGATTTTTTTGGAAATTTCTCTTTGTGACAGAACTTATTTCTACATAAGTCAAATCGAAAAATAAACACGTAAACACAGTGTCCATATATATATTTTTTGGTGTGAAAGACATAGTGCCTTTAATAAACATGAGGTACCCACCATATAGAAAAGTAGAATATGTGAAATGCTGCCTTTCAATTATTGCAACTAGATCCTAAGTAGAAGTAGAAATAAACATATAAAAGAAGGAATGGGGCCACCTCTACAAATTGCAACTAAATCATTGTGGGTAATTTTGTCCTTTTAGTAAAAAAAATGGGGCGAATTTACTCATATGGGGGATGAAAATAGGGCAGCCCGAAATGTAAAATATAATTGAGGCTGCCAAGGAATCTTTGTAATTATGTTTTGTTTCTGATTTGATTTGGGAATTTTTAACAATAGTTTCTTGGTGAATGTAATGACTAACTTTGGTCTGGAAAAGTGATATTCTAGTAGGGGAAATTACTAAATCCATTTCCTTTTAACTACTTTTATGAAAATAGATATATTTCTGGAATCTAATTCAGAAATATTTTCCCTTTGTGTCTGTTCTTCGTGAACTCAAGAGAATGGACAAGAGCTTCGCCTCCATGCATAATCTGTGTAACTAACTTAGACTCGAAAAGGAAAAGAGCTTCTCCAACATCGGATTTAGTGGAATTATGCAAAATTAGTTTGAGTAGGATCCATTTACTAACCTTTGCTTGTGCTGGCACTCCATCAGAGTGTGCCCACTCCGTTATGATCTTTCTGGTGCCAAGGCTGGCTGAGTTTAGGTGTTTCAAATCCTTTCTCTTCCTGTAATGGAGCACGTCCCGGCTGTATGTCGAGCCCCGGCCGGCAGTTCTTGTTAGCCCAGTGATTGCCCCAGCTAGTACTTTAAGAATGCTAGAGTTCAAGAACCGAAATCCGTGTGCGACGACTACTTACTTGATTTATTCCTATTTCTGCTTCAGATTCACCGAACAGGCTATCCAGATCGAAAAACTCGCCATTAGGAAATGAATCACCATCAAGAGGGGACTTCCAGGGCTCGATCCTACTCCATTCTTCAGTAATAGGAGTGTGATTTCCGGATGATATATCTGTACTCGATGATATATCTGTACTAGAGGAACTCCCATTCGTGAGTAGCTCATTCAACAGGTTCTGCATTTCTTGGATCTGATCCTGTTATTCAAGAACACATGTACATCCCAAATGTAATTCCACATTTCCAGAGACTGAAAGAAAAAGAGAAATTAGACTCTTGCAATATCTCCCCCCCCCCCCCCCCCCCCCTCACCTCTGCAAAAGGAATTAGTTCTGGATTTTCACTATCAAGACCGTCACAGCTCTCATCTGCTTGTTCACCAGTAAAATTTGAAGTTCCAGATATCTTGGCTTTCGGCTGTGCAGAAGACAAGACATGCCAACCCGATAAGAAAGCAGCACATAGCCAGCAGTAAGGGGACTCGGCTTAAAAGAAAGATTCATGCTTAGCTTTTTCTGAAATATGGGAATAGTGTGATTTCTTCACTTCAAAACGAATGATGCATCTAAAATTCACTATCGAGCTTCCTAAAGGAATTTTAACAAACCTTGGATGTATTGCCATAAATAAACTTGTGCTCGAGTTCATGACCAATTATGTGCTCTGATAAACTTGTTTACGCTAATACTAAAGTGTTACTGGCAAAAATATTTACCTGATTTGCACATTCTTCTTCAGCTTCAATTGCACTGCAGTCATCAACATTAAGAAAACGATGTTGGGAATTTGAGTTGTCATTGCTAGGTTCAGATACACCAAGGAAACTTCCTGATGAATTGTCTGTACTCAAAGAAATTTTTAGTCCACATGGGACGCTCCTGATCATGCGAGAAGTGGTGATTATCTTCGTGTATCGGGGCTAGTGATTTTGTTCTGTTATGATATGATCCGTCGCCCTTGCTGTGAACTATTTTAGATAACTCGGTAATAACAACTTCAGGACATTGAAATTGTGGAATTGATGGAATGCCTTCATTCTTTGTAATAGCTGCCTTCTCATATTGCTTCCTCTTTATGCAACAAAGAACGAAACCCGTCTGCGGCGAATACAAGTTATTGCAACTCAATCACAACAACCAACACATAACAAGTAGCAAAGGGATCTTGGAGTGCCAGGATACCACACTTGACAAATTGGTGAAAAATAAATTGAGATTGGTAGCTTGCTCTGACTTAGGGAAGAAAGTATGATTACTCCAAACAGATGATGTTATAGAAATTAAGTGCAAATGCCAGCACATCCAAAATATTCCTGGTTGCCTAGACCATTTTTTCAGTAAATGTTGTAAATTTCTAGAAAGTACATAGAAAAAGAAACAATTGAAATACGCACATTGTCTGGATGTGGATGTAACTCATGCATGACCCAGTTGGATTTGGCGCCCTTGGAATTCCGGCCATCAAGGAAGACTAATTTTATCTTGAAACCGATCTTTTTGCCTTCCTTTCGAGCCTTAATATCTATATGTCTACCGGTGATCTTCCAGGAAGAACCACATGGTGTTTTCCTGCTAATCCGTTGGTCCAACGTCTGTGGACATATGAACCACCATTCTTGATCTGTGGACGGAATGTTTGATATCTCTGCATGCGCATTAAAAGCACTCTTTGGGTCATAAGGAGGGCTACTGCTCTTTTCCTGAGGCACTCTTTCTGAAATTGTGAAAAACTTACCATGGAACTTGGCTGGTAAATCCCACGGATTAGTCTTATAGATGTCATCTAGTGTCGGAATAATGCAGGAACTTCCTCTCCATCCGGGTACTTCCGACTTCAAGTAATTGATAAGTAGTTCCTCCTCGGTTGGACGGAATCCGTAGCCGGGTATTGCCTGATGAGGAGATACTGCGATCTCGGTGACTTCATTCTCCATGGTTAGTAAATTCATCGGATAGATCCTAGTTTCCATATCTTGTTTTCTTCAACATACTTCGATTAACAATCAAAAGAGGAGTAAAATGGAACAATAAGAGGACTACCACAAGAACTGAAAATCCCAGGAAGAAGGTGGTAGACAATAACAAGGACACCCAGCAAAGAGAGAGAGAGAGTGACTTTGGTCAGAGATGTTAATTTGTTAAACCTGAGCGTAGAAATGCTTAAGTATACAGTAGACACTTGATTCATGCCAAGCGACCTTGACTGGTGAAGTCTCCCCTTGCTTGAGAAGTCTATCCACAGTGCTTGATGGATCCCACATCTGTCCTTGTTGATTCGAGAAAATATTGGGTGAGTTTAATACTCCACCTCAGCAAATTACCACTCCATTCATTAGCCGCCATCTGTCCGAATTGGGCCCACCTTTCATATTTTTTCTCTCCTCGGTTACCCACGCTCTCCTCCGTTACTTTTTTTCTCTCTCCTCTCGCTCATGCCGTCAAACCTCGCCTCTTCTTCCGATCCAAAAAATCTAAAAGGTGGGCCCAATTCGGACAGATGACGGATAATGAATGGAGTGGTAATTTGCTGAGGTAGAGTATTAAACTCACCCAATATTTTCTACTTTTGTCCTCTTTGCTGACTTCTTCAAGACTATTTTCATCTTCTTGAGGAAGTTTTTATGGCCTTAGCTACATCTTTTAGTCTTGTGATTGACTCGGAACTCCTTATTGGAAAATGAAGTACTTAAGTTCGATAAAAGATTCTCACGTCAACAACCTTCTTTGGACCTCAATCTTCTGGGCCAAACCTCATAAGTCTATCTGGGCCTAATCGAGAGGTTTTCGACGTCAACAATCTTTTTTGGCATGCCTGGTGGGATACATCAAGGTGTTAGTCTGAGAGAGTGCTATGCCACGTACAAGAGGTCGAAACAACTTAGACGGCGTTGGAGTCGAACCCATGGAAGAGGAACTGCGAGCAGAGTCTTCGACCGCTCATCGATTGCCAAACCATGTTCGGATTAGGAGTAAAAGATTGTTTTACTCAGGCAAACATATCGAAGATGAAGAAGATTGGATCGTGAATTAGATACAAGATAATGCTGTCATCCTATTTTTAATCTAATCTAGCCTGTGTCCGGATTAGGGGTGATCGGTTTGTGGATGAATCGATTCGCGATCGCGAACCGACTTGTGGCTCGCCCTTCCTAAGCCGGCCGAAGCACGAGTGCCCACAACTATTTTATCTTTCCTTCTTTAAATGGTTTATTAATTTATGGAATATGCTTAAAAACTTGGGAAAAAGATATGTGACACGCCGCCTCCTTTCTTGGGCTTCATGGGACGTGGACCCACGGACCAATAGACACCCATGAATGTGTGTCTGACAACTGACATTACACTTTTGCAAAGGGTGGGGGAAAGTAAGTTGGGTGTAATTTTAAAAACACAAGCCTGCGTAATCTTTCGCAAAGCTCACGTGCACATCTTGCACCATTGATTTGGATAAATGGCCGATCTTTGAAATTCTCAGTATCGACATTTACGCAGATGGAAATGGGCCGTGTAACAATTGCATTGTACGAGACTGTGTAAGCCACTAAAATCTTGGTTGGATTAAGTCGCAACAAGACTATACGATGTGAAGAACATGATTTGCGGGTTATAATTCATTATGAAACCATAATTATTGTGGTACACGGTTGGTGTACGAGTTAAAAGAAAGGAATTTTGAATCAACTTGTTGTTTCATGGAAGTCGGAACTAAACAGAAAAGCATTGACAAAGTAAGAGTACTGCGAAGTGCTCATATATATATATATATAATGGCAGGGAAAGGAACAACCATTCCATTACGTGGGGTGCTGTCAATTGAGATGTTGGCTTGGAAAGGAACAATTAATCCTACACATGATCAAAATTGTCAATTGAGATGTTGCGAAGTGGCATTGTTAGGGAAAGTCGTGTCAATCTGCTATTTTACCATAAAAAAATGTTGCGTGGAACATGCGATCGAACAATAAATGACAGAACAAAAAATAAATCGGATATCAAATATACGTGGTACGGTCTTAGAGACTAACATCCACGAGAGAGAGAGAGAGAGAGAGAGAGGAACAACGAATTTCACTATAAAACAAGCGATGCACGGAGATTACAAGCCACGCTCTAGTCACTCAAACACTCTCAGTGTTTCTCAACCCCAATTATATCCAATAATGCACGCGGTGTTTAGCCCCATAATCTCTCGCGAAATAATTTCACAATTTCCGAAGGAATTACACACAAATTCTTATTACAAGAATTTTTCTCAGCCAGAACACAAATTCTTCTGGGACGTAATTCACGAAGTAAAACTTGGCTCGTCGGATGAACGGCACAAAGACCCACGCTTCAGGAATGGCTGAACAAGCCCTCAGAATGATTGGCGCTTCTTAACTTATATTCGGTAAATCAAAGTCCAACTGGACTTTCCACGTCTCTCCGTTTTATTTTATTTTCTTTTTCTTTTCCCTCGCCAAAATCCAACTTGCTGCCACCGTATATAAATATAATAGTCAAACACTATCTCCAAGTCCATGTTGGACTTTCAAGTTTGAGTGTGGCATCCGGTAGATATAGGAAATAATATTTCTGTTTTCGAAATCCAAAATTTTTATTTCGAGCTCAAATTCGAGACACAATTTCAACAGGAAGAATGATTCCATTTCGTGCCAAATTAATTAACTAATATTAGATTATTGGATGACATATAGGCATGCACAATTGATAGTTGGCATTGGTGGGATACCGCATCTTCCTCTTCTTCTTTGTTTCTTTCTTTTTGTATTTCTTTTAAGCAAAGGGGCAGTGAGATGGAATCTTGCCCTAATTTATGATATTGATTCAATCAAACTATTCTTTTCTCGCCTCTCCTTTGAGATTTGGGACTTAGTCACTTGCACATTGAAAGACTGGCAATTGGCTAGATGCTGCTTTTACACCCTTTTCTTTTATCTTTTCTCTCTCATCCTCCATCATCGTGGAGGTTACTCAAAGTACTCTTCTTTGAGGCTTGAACCATGTCGAAAGGGTCATGTCGTTACAAATGGCGAGAGGGTTTGGGCAAGGTGAAGATCCCGGCAAGCTTCAAGGATCACAAAGAGTACAGTCTCGGCTCATACCACCGAGTGATATTCTCTCTATTCACGTGTAGTCTTGTTCATTCTTGCTCCTCCACCATCTTATAAGCCTACTAGGAGCAGTAGTTTATGTGACAGCCCTCTGACTGATAATTATCCACTGCCCTCGATAGCTCAAGTATGGGTCTAGTCTATCCATGAAACGTCACACCTACTGGGGATTTTGCTTCGATGCCTTATGTGACGGCTCGATCCATTCCATGAAGGCAAAAGGCCCAAAAGGAGTATTCTGACGGTGACCAAATAAGGCGGTCCATTTCTGTTGTAATACTAATGCGAAAATTAACCAGGATCTTGCAAATACGTCAATGCGAAAATCCAGAGAAAATAACGAGAAACGATAAAGGACACCGGATATAACGTGGTTCGGTCCGAATGTTGATACCTACATCCACGGAGAGAACCAACAAGAACAATCTACTATAATCGGAGAACCGGAATTACAATCGCTCAATACGCTCGTGTTTCCCGCACCTAAATTATACCAAAATCCAATGTGTTTACAGATAAAACAACTCAATTGGATATAATAAACAATAAAATAAGACTCACGGCTCACGCACAAAATCTTCAGCGTTCTGACCCCTTCGTGCGATCGAGAGAGAACTGCACCGCTTCTTCTTTTCTCTCACGTCGTCCTTCTCGCGGAGTCTCTAGCCTGCGGCTTCTATTTTGCGGCTCCCGAGAACAAGGTCAGAAAGTGACCTTTTAAGTGGTCCACAAACCTAACCTTTTGACTGGGACCCACTTATTCCCCACGTAAAGTGGAGGTGCCTTTCTGCCAAGTTTCCTCATTCTTCCGGCCCAATTCCATAAAAAAGCATCAACTTTACGTCTAATCCCAAATCTGGCCCGAACTTTATTTTATCTCAATAAAAGTCACCAACTTTCACTTTTATCCCAAATTTGGCCCCGTTAACCTTGCAGTCACACTCACCGTTAGCCATCTGACCTGACATTTCCACGTCAGCGATTTATTCACCTAACAAATCCCACGTGGATTTAAAGGCAATACTTGGGTCATCTTCTCAAGCCCGATTGATTTATGCAATTGGGGAAGTTCTGCTAGGGTTTTCTCGCGCTCACTTTTCTCTCATCCTCAGCCTCCGAGTGACTCATCGAGGGCCCCCACGAGCTTCGTCGACCCTATCGCCGTGCCTGGGAGGCTCCGATCACCTGCGGTTGGCGCGGCCGAGCGCCCCCTTCCTCCTCCTTGCTCTGTTTCTCACGATCTGGGCTCCTCAGACGGATTCATTCACTCTTCGTGGTCGGTTCCGCTCGAAGTTTTGACCTTGAAGAATCTGTGCTTGTTCAATGGTCAAAGTGGACCAGGCATCAATGGACTTAGAAAAGTACTCTTCTTCTTCTTGAGGATTTTTTTTTTTTGGGATTTTTAACGAATTGAATTGAATGATTCTCCATAATGTTTTAGGAATTGCTGGCGATTTTCTTAATTTCCACTTGACGTCCTCGTCAATGCCACCGAGAGTCTTGAGCCAGGCATTGATGGATCTTCTCTTGAAGCTACTGCAGACCAAGGGCTTGAAAATGATCCTGCTGTCCAAGTGGAACTTGCTTGATGACTCTGTGCGAAAACGGCAAAGGACACTTTCTCGTCGGTTTTAGGCTTATTTTGCTCTGTTTTAGTAGTTTTGATTATGGTCGTGCTCCCTGGTCTTTTAGTCAATGTTGGAGATTTTATCTCATCGATGGTCTTTAGCGAGTCCTAGCTTGAGCATTATGACTCTACTACACAGTCATCAATTGATGTCGTAGATGGGTTAAAGTCTGTCATGAGCCCCGTAGTATGCGAGCTATGTCTCTGATTTGTAGTATTTGTTTACTGCAAATCTTGTTATGTTTCACCATGAAGCTTTATTTCTGATGTGGGTCATTTGCATCTTGAGTGGACTGCAATTTTCTATATTATTTGGGATTTCGTTTCGATAATTCTTCTATTGTTTATGTGTTTATGACAAACCGAAAGGCTTGTTTCTCCTTCGGGAATTCAACGTATCATCATCATACTTAACTTATTTGTTGTCATGGCAAGTTTGTCAATTGTTTGTGTTAGTAAAACACACGTATTCTTTGAGTTATTTTGCCATTTTGTCATTGATTTTAACCACGCCAGAAGCACTTTCCCAGCGGCAAGAGTTTTTTCAATATAAGCACTTTTTTCCTTGTGATCTTCACTGCTAAATGAAACATGAAAACTCCATAAATTTGATCCAGTAGTTGCTTGCTTCTTATTCTCATCACTACCTGTGGCAATGTCGGGATAAGATGCCAACCATTCTACAAAAACCAAAATGCCAGGCAAAAGGTAACGAAAGGAAGGATTTTCATAAAGGTCTTCAAGCTACGCCACGAATGCCGAAATAAACAAAAAGTATACACCTAAATCAGAAAGCGGATACAAAGCGATCAGCATGTATTGTGGCTATTGGCTTTACTTTCCTTAAAAAGCATAAGAACATCATCCACCACGTTCTAAAAAAAATAGAAAAAAAACTGTAGAGCCCTTTTAATAACACAAAGAAAAGCAACATCCATGCCTAATAGAACTGCAAAATCCAAGTGCGGCCTCTTTTTCATCAAGTCTCAAAATCAACCAAAATATCATGCATGGCCAAAACATCCCAAATACAAAACTCCATCGCCAAGGCCACAAACAAATAATCCACTTGCAGACGACATAAAACTAGGACATTTTAGTCTTGCAACTCAATATGTAGTAATAGGCTTTGCACAGTCTTTGGTCCACGATTTCACATTCAACCACCAATTCCAGATTCTTGAGTGTATGGAGATTCTGATACAGCCATGGACGATTGGCCTGGTGAAACTTCAACAATATTCCTAGCTTTTGTTTGTCTATTGCAAATGGATGGACCTCCAATATCAATAACTCTATCACTACCAGGCATCTGCAATAAAAAAAAGTGAACATATGAGCTCTCTTTTCTTTTCCATACACATATAATATTTTAGACAGAGATTACCCTTAAGTAGGAATTTCCAGTAGCTTCAGATATGAAAAGTCCATATCCACGTCGTGCCTAAAGAAAAAACATAAAAAAAAAGCTACATTATACACATGGTATGGAAATAAAGTTGTGTATGCAAAAAATACTAGCCTGTGCTCTTTCTCTTCTGATGATGGCAGAGTCCCCGTTAGATGGTCCACTAGCCTGTGAACCAGCCTGTGCACCTGTAGCCTCATCAAGTTTCTTTGGTCTTCCTCTTTTTGCCTATATAAAGATAAAAAAGAATCAGAAGAAAGAACAATGTTATCCAAAAACATAACCCAATGAAAAATCTTTTTAACAATCACACGATGTCAAATAAGACATACTTTGGGTGGCCTAGAAGTTGTAGCATTTTTGCAAGTCTTCTTGTTATGCCCATATTGAAGGCAATTTGAACATCGCATTTGAACTCCAACTTTCGTCAGCTTCTTACCGTCACTACCTCGCTCATCCTTATCCTTAATTCTGTTTTTCCTCTCTCTCCCCCTTTTCCTTCTGTAAGGTGGGGGTTTGATTGGCTCGCCAACAACTTTGGGCCACATTTTTTCCCCATTCATAACTGGGAAGGGAAATTGGTAACATTTCTCGTAAGCAATTTTCTTAAAGCAGTCATCAACATAATCATTGATGTCTAACTTCATGAAAGCAATGCAACATATTGCGTGTTTACATGGAATTCCAGAAATATCCCATTCCCTACAAGCACATGTTCTCTCAGCCAAGTCAACTACCAATCTATCGCCGTCCCCTTCTACCTCAAATTTATTATCCAAAGACGCTCTAGCAATGCAATTTCTGGAATCCAACTTTGTCTTCTCCAACTTCATTCTAATCCTTGGGCAAATTGGATCTGTTCGGCAAACCATTAACTGACTTCTCTCTGTCATCCTCTCCATTAACATGGCTCGTACCTCTTCAAGCATCTCAAGAATGGGTTTTGCTCTCGGTATGCATATATAACTATTAAAGGTCTCACTTAAATTATTTTCAATTGCGTCACACTTGGTACCTGTCTTAATGAAAGCCCTACAGAAACGTCTAGGGCCTTGCCTAATAAAGTCTTCATAACCTCTAGGGCACTCCATTTTCAAATCTGTCATTGCCAGGTCAAAATTAGCTTCAAAGGTACACATCACAGCCCTCCAAAAGAGACTCTTCAAAGCATCCCCTTTGTGTATTTTTTTCCAATTAGCATATATATGTCTTGCACAGTTTCGATGCTCTGCTTCTGGAGATAGCCGTGCAATTGCATTCAACAGTCCCTGCAAACATAATCAACCAATGAAAGCCAAAAATGTCACAACAATGATTGCAATGGCGTAGTTGCAACCGGCTAGTAAAGATAAATGTTTACCTTTTGCTGATCACTAATAAAGGTCCAACCCTCACCTGTGCCTACACTCAAGTCATTGAATAATAAGGTGAGAAACCAAGTCCATGATGCCTCAGACTCAACTTCCACAACTGCCCAAGCTATTGGAAACATTTGATTGTTTCCATCTCGTCCAACAGCACATAGCAACATACCTTTTAATCCAGTCTTAAGGAAGCATCCATCCAAACCTATGACACGCCTACAACCTGCTAAAAAACCCCTTTTCAACTCATCAAAGCCCACATAAAACCTCTCAAATACATTGGTTGATGGGTTGACTTCCATCTCAAATGTTCCATTCTTGCTAACTCTTTTGAGCTCCTGCAAATAAGATCTCAACATATCATACTGCTTCTCTATTGGCCCCCTTATGTGATTAAGAGCTGTCCATATGGCTCTATAACATTTTTTCTTGTTAAGGATCAGGGCAAACCTTTCTCTTGCATCTGTCTGCATTTCTGTAGCTGAATAAGTGAGTCTAGCTCTAATCTTAGGCATGTACTCGCGAGCAAGCCACGTAGAAGTAGCTTGCCTATTTGTAAGGCTTCTATTGCAATTATGTGGATTTCCCACTCTCTTTATTACAAAAGTTTTCTCATCTTGAACCCAACTAGCATACAACCTCCAACCACAGCCACTCACGCATTTTGCTTCCATTCTTTTCTTTTGACTCCTCTCCCAAAAAATGTCAAATCCATTAATTACTGCATATTTTTGCACAGCAATCTTGAACTGGTCATGAGACTCAAATCTCATGCCTAGACTAAACACATTCTCGTTATGGTCACACATAGGATCATACCTGTTCACAATTTGTCCTGTTGTGCCACTAATTTCTTCAAAGCTATCAATATCTGGGCCACTTAGATGTTCGCTATCCGATATTGCATCTTCATCAGCATCTCCGCCATCATCTACCTCCGCTGTTAGTGCCTCCCTAAATTCTTTCCTCATCTCCCTTGATCTAATCTCTTCATCATCTGATATATTAATTTCATCATCACGCAAGTTCAACGAGCCATCATCACTGTCACTTTCATTCTGTGAAAAAGTAGACAAAGTTACACAATGGAAAATAAAAATAATATTCTAACGTAGAGGGTCAACAATTGATTAAACTCACCATCGCTTCTGATTCAGCCGGCAATAGTTCAATCGACCAAATCCTATAAACAAAGGGGAAGCAAAAAACTTGATATTTTTATTCCAATGTCGAATTCATCACACTAATTAAATAATAGTAAGACAGCAATAGATCTGGAAAAGCAGTTAAGACACTTCTATAACGCTTTTGAGAACATATTTTCCCCTTTTGACGAATCATAAGTTTCTTGGTTGACAGTATTACTTTGTTGCGATTGGCATAATTGGTAGACCCTCAACAAAATGGTTGTCTAACCTCTTCTTAACAGATTCAATAACCTAGCCTTGATGACTCGAGATTCCGTAAGATTGTTGCAACACATGTTTAACTTTTGCAGCTTCGTACCCAACTGTCTCTTTTAAGATCCCCCAACATTCTACAGCAGAGAATAGGCAACTGAGATTTCAACCTATGCACAAGAAATTCAAGTTTAGGCACTCAATACTTGTTTGCCCATTTACTCGCTCATTCATACCCTCCATTTATAACAATAGAACTACGGGCAAGTCTTGAAACATTACGAAGAATCATTCATTTCAATTCGTCAAGAATCGGCCAAAAAAAAATCGTCAAGAAGAAGAAGAAGAATACTCTTCTAAGTCCATCGATGCACTGTTCGCTTCAACCCTTAAGCAAGCACAAGTCCTTCAAGGCCGAAACTTCAAGCAGAAACGACCACGACCTCTCTGAAAGTTTGAGCGTGAGTCTATGCGAGAGTGAACTAATCTGTCTGACGAGCCCAAGCCGTGGGAAACAGAGCAAGGAGGAGGAAGGGGGTGCTCGGCCGCGCCATCCGCAAGTGATCAGAGCCCTCCTAGGCACGGCGGGAG
Organism: Rhodomyrtus psidioides; assembly: GCA_021437785.1. Lineage (NCBI taxonomy): Eukaryota > Viridiplantae > Streptophyta > Magnoliopsida > Myrtales > Myrtaceae > Rhodomyrtus > Rhodomyrtus psidioides. The sequence continues at coordinate 8,822,832 of JAILYB010000003.1, read as the reverse complement.
GTCGACGAAGCTCGTGGGGGCCCTCGATGAGTCGCTCGGAGGCTGAGGATGAGCGAAAAGCGAGCGCGAGAAAAACCCTAGCAGAACTTCCCCAATTGCATTTGAGAAGATGACCCTCCAAGCGCGAAGTGTTGCCTTTAAATCCACGTGGGATTTTTTATGTGAATAAATTGCTGACATGGAAATGCCAGGTGAGATGACTAACGGTGAGTGTAACTGCAAGGTTAACGGGGGTTAGATTTGGGATAGAAGTGAAAGTTGGTGACTTTTATTGAGACAAAATAAAGTTCAGGCCAGATTTGGGATTAGACGTAAAGTTGGTGCTTTTTTATGGAATTGGGCCCATTCTTCCTCACAAAGAAATAATAAGCATAAAATAAGTGATCCACTTATTTTGTCTTTTAGTTCCAACATGAAATCTGCAGAAACTTTCCGTGCGTGCCTAGGTCCCAATATCTTGATCCGTTAAAGATTTTGTTTTTCAAAACAATTTAACAAGCTAATATATCCTCGTAAACGTTTTAAACTCGAGACATAAATTTAACAATTCTTCACCTTGGCTCGAGGTTTGAAGCCAAGTTAATAGTGCTCATCATCCATACTGCTCTCCCATCGCCTCGAAAGGCAATCACTCCCCACATACACCAATAGTGCTCAAGCAGAGCTTGAGCTTCGCCAAAGGAACATGCTTTGTCATCATGTCCGTCGGGTTCTCTGCTGTCGCTATTTTCTTCACAACAACCTTACCCTTCGCTAATATATCTCGGATGAAGTGGTACCTGATATTGATATGTTTCATCCGCTCATGATAAACCGGATTATACCCCAGAAATATCGCACCTTGGTTGTCACAGTGTATATCAACACTCTTCTGATCCAACCCAAAGTCCAAGAGCAAATCCTGTAACCATATCGCCTCTTTCGCTACAAAGGTCAGTGCCATGTACTCCGCCTCAGTCGACGACAAGGCCACGTGGTCTTGTAAGGACGCCTTCCAACTAACTGCACCACCTGCAAGCGTAAATACGTACCCTGCTAAAGACCTGCACTCATCCAAGTCACATGCATGACCAGAATCCACAAAATCAGTGGTCTCTCCGCCATTACTGTCTCTCCTGTACACTATACCAACGTCTGATGTCCCCTTCCAATATCTGAGGATCCATTTCACAGCTTCCCAATGAGTTTTACCAGGACGATTCATAAAACGACTAACTACACTGACAGCTTGTGAAATATCTGGCCTAGTGCATACCATAGCATACATAATACTACACACTGCACTAGAATATGGAACACGGGACATATGCTCCTCCTCCTCCTCCTCAATCTGTGGTGGTAACTTAACTGAAAGTTTAAAATGCTGCGCTAATGTAGTACTCATAGACTTCGCTGGCTGCATATTAAAACGTGCTACAATCTTCTCAATATATTTCTTTTGAGACAGACATAATAATTCAGCAGTCCTGTCACGCAAAATCTCTATACCCAAAATTTTCTTTACAGCACCTAAATCTTTCATCTCAAACTCAACACTCAACTGTCTTTTCAGCACATCAATATCAGGCATATTTTTCGCTGCTATCAACATATCATCAACATATAGCAATAGATATATCAAAGACCCATCATCCATCCTAAAATAAAAACAACTATCCATCTGACTCTTAGAATAGTCCTGACTAGCCATGAAAGCATCAAAGCGCTTATACCATTGCCTAGGAGACTGTTTTAGCCCATATAAAGATTTCTTTAATAAGAAAACATGGTCTTCCTTACCCGGAATAGCAAATCCCTCTGGATGCCTCATGTAAATCTGCTCCTCCAACTCACCGTAAAGACACGTTGTTTTCACATCAAGCTGCTCCAACTCGAGATCCTATGCAGCAACTAAGGCAAGTAAAATACGAATAGAAGTATGCCTTACCACAAGAGAAAACACTTCATTGTAGTCAATGCCCTCCCGCTGTGTAAACCCTTCGCCACTAGTCTCGCCTTATATCTCGCTGCCTCGACACTAGGAATGCCCTCTTTCCGTTTGTAGACCCATTTGCTTCCAACAATCTTCTTACTATTGGGTACTTTAACTAGCTCCCATGTCTGATTCCGATGGAGTGATTCCATCTCTTCACTCATAACCCCTAGCCACTGCGATGACTCAGAACTAGCATCGCCTCAGAGTAAGACGAAGGCTCTTCTGTCTCCACCTCGTCACCTACAGTCAAAGCATAAGCAATATCTATATAACCATAACGTACCGGTGGTTTTATTTTCCTTCACTGTCTGCCCTCAACTAGAGTCTGTTGCGGTTGTACTGGTTGTTCACTATCACCGATTTCAGGAATTGCGGCTTCATCTGCAGTCTCAACCTTTGTTACCTCTGAGGTCTCTAGAGTCTCCACCCGAAGCTCCACCTCACTACTGACACCATGATCTGTCTGCTCTGCTGGTAGTGTCTCAGGACTCCTCTGGCGAAGCATTGCAATCTCATCGAAGATCACGTCTCTGCTGATTAGAAAATCGGGTGATCTGGGATCAGTGCACCACAGTCGGTAGCCTTTCACCCCATGTGCATAACCTAGAAATATGCACTTCTTTGACCTCGGCTCAAGCTTACTATCACTAGCATGAGCATACCAGGACATCTGAATACTCGTAATCCGGAGTAATCAACAGTTTTCCCTGACCATACTTCCTCTAGAGTCTTCTACTCAATAGCAGATGATGGAAATCTATTAATCAGGTAACAGGCCATGTTCACTACTTCGGCCCAAAATTCCTTACCAATACCAGCATGCGATAACATGCTCCAAGCCCGCTCAAGTAAAGTTCTGTTCTTCCGTTCTGCCACGCCATTCTGCTGTGGTGTCCCAAGTGCTGTGCGGTGTCTAACAATACATTCTCTCTCGCAGAACTCGGTAAAATCCTTACCACAGAACTCCATGCTGTTATCGGTTCTCAGGCACTTGATTTGTTTAGCTGACTGCTTCTCAATCAATGCCTTAAATTTCTTGAATCGATCAAACACATCAGATTTGTGCTTCAGAAAGTATACCCGTACATTCTTGGAATAATCGTCGATAAATGTCAGCATATAACGAGCACCTCCTTTCGAAGGAACCGGAGACGGGCCCCGGACATCTGAATGAATATATTCAACTGGTTGCTTGGTCAAATGAATACTTGTATTAAACTTAATCATGTGCTGCTTCCCAAAGATACAGTGCTCCATAAGTCTAACTTACTTGTCTTCTGACCCTTTAACAACCCCCTATCACTCAGCATTGTCATACCTGCCTCACTCATGTGCCCTAAACGCATATGCCATAACCGAGTCAAGTCAGAATCTGACTCACCTGATGAAACTACAGCAGCTCCTGTCACGGTCTCTCCCAGTAGATGATAGAGAGAATTCGCTTTCTTCCCTTTCATCACCGTCATGGCACCTCGAGAGATCTTCAGCACTCCACCTTCAACGGTGTACTTACACCCGATATCATCGAGTGTTCCCAGAGAAATAAGGTTCTTCTTGAGCTCCGGTACATGCCTCACGTCTGTCAATGTGCGAACTACACCATCATGCATCTGAATACGAACTGCCCATATCCCCACAACCTTGCAAGCTACGTTATTCCCCAACAGAACTCTACCACCATCTGCAGTCTGGTAAGTAGTAAACCAATTCCTATGAGGTGTCATATGATAAGAACACCCTGAATCTAGCACCCATTCGTCTCTTGACGAACCTGTAGTTACACACAAAACAGCCTCTGCATCACTAGTGCTCTCCTCAACAATATTCGCCACACTGACTGTGGCCTTCTACTTATCACCTCTATTTCTCATCTTCGGACAATCTCTCCTGATGTGCCCCTCCTCGTGACATTCAAAGCATTTCACGTGTCCCTTGAATTTTCTATGGCGTAATTTAGATTTGCTTTTACCTCTGCTGCTATTGGACCCTCGATGTTGCTCTCTACCCCGAATCACTAGTCCACATGCTACATCCTGCGCTATACTGTCATCTCGCAACTTTCTCTACCACTCTTTAGAAAACAAGGAGGACTTTACCTCCTCTGAGGTAATCGTAGTACGCCCCTGCAATAAAGAGTCAGTAAAGTGCTCTCATGACTCTGGTAAAGAAGCCAACAACATCATGCCATGTTTTTCATCTTCAAGTGTCTTACCGACGTTCTTCAAATCCATCATGAGTTTATTAAATTCATATAGGTGGGTTCTGATAGACGTACCTTCAGTATATCTAAACTGGAACATCCTCTTCAATATGTACAAGTGATTGTTCAAACCCTTTTTACATAGAGCGACTGAAGCTTTGCCCACAATGATGCGGTATCCTTCTCCTCGCCTACCTCTATTTGCACTTCATCCGATAAATTCAACAGGATTTGACTCCTAGCTTTCCTCATCAACACATCATTATCAGCATCTTTCATTGATTCGGGCAACTTAGCCTTGCCCTCCAACGCTTCTGCCAAACTCTGAATTGTCAATAATACCTCAATCTTAAGTCTCCATAACCCAAAGTTGTTCCTCCCGTTAAACTTCTCAATTTCAGCTTTCACCATAGACATAATTGCAGCAACATAATTCCAAATAATAACCAGACAAGCAAAAGCCCCAAATCACAATCCAAAAATCTGATCCAAGCTCTGATACCAATTATTATAATACTAATCAGGAAATTAATCAGGATCAATGCGAAAACCCAGAGAAAATAACGAGGAATGATAAAGGACGCCAGATATAACGTGGTTCGGTCCGAATGTCGGTACCTACATCTACGGGGAGAGCCAGCAAGAACAATCCACTATTGTCACGCCCCGCGTCCCAACGAGCGCGCCAACATCACCCTAACTACTTTCCTTGTTACGAACATACCTTGGATCGAACGACACGCGACATACAAACGAATGCAAATGCTCATGCGGAAGCGACAACTTAACTCCACATCAAATATAAATAAAAGATGACTTTAGGGAAACAACAATGATACATAACATAAGGTAGATCCAGTTTTACACAACAACTTAAACATAAAAGACATACAATAAAAAGGGATTAGGGAAAGGGTGGTTAGCCTAAACAAAAAGGGATCATCAGGCTGGGTTAAGCGTTACTATCCTAAGGGCGCTTCCAAATGGTCGGGGTGACTAAGCAATCTAAAGGTCAAGCTCACTGACGTCAGAAAGGTTCTCATATGCCATGGGGTCGTACTCAACCCAGTCACCTAGCTGTACTTCCCTTGGGACTTCTTCTTCTTCTTCCTCTTCTTCCTCTTCAGGCTCAGACTCAGAATCAGCTGGGATGTCTTCCTCCTCGGGGTCAGCCACCCAATCCATAGCCTCGTCTTCGGCACCCACAATCTCTGGCTCAGGTTCTGCTACATCCCAAGGATCGTCATCGGCATCAAAGAGCTCAATAACTTCACCATCGGCGATAGGGTTCTGGGACGGCACCGCCGGAAGAGGTACCTCCGGCTCGGGATTGGTCTCCGGATCAGAAATCTCACCGTCTGGAGGGTAAACATTCATCGGGTCCTGCTGCTTGCCTACCACGTCCCATGGTACATCAAAAGTCCTTAGAGGGCCATGGGTAGTGTCGCCATCCCGGTAGAACCAAGCTGCATACACGTCTGGCCTCTAGTGATCCGTCCCTATGTCCACCCAAACTGTACTGCGCTTCCTAATAAACCACTTACCTTCCCCATGCGGGTACTCAGTGACAGACATCTCTGTACGCATGGGTACCCCAAAAACTCGTGGCGTCATGTCTAAGGCTTAGGGTCTGAAAAAGGTTGGTCCCACGACGGGGTGAGATAAATCTCAATAAGCTAATTCTAAACCCAAACTAGGCACTTAGTACTTCCAGACATTACCTAACACATGCAATGACCAATAAATCAAGAATAAGGCAATTGGCACATAACAATTCAAATAAGACAAAGTATTAGTAACCGTCTCAATTCTAGGCTAAACTTCGTACTTTGGTACTCAAATACTCATATTATAAAAGATAGTATTCATGCTCGATACAACCATGCATTCCATGGTTAGGCCCGCATCATTTAGGCGTCTCAGGCACTTCTCATCACTTAACCCGCGTCGTATAGGCGCATCAGATATTTCTCCTTAGTCAAGCCCGCGTCATTTAGGCGCATCAGGCATTTATCATCACCCAATCACGCGTCATATAGGCGCCTCAGGATACCATATTCGCATAAGCTCATGATTAAATTAATTATAGCTAATCATATTCAATTATGCACTTTGACAATTCAAGGCAATAAACGGCCACCACATTACTAATCCAATGCCACGAAATCACATCATAAAGTTTACGTGAGGTGACACCAATTTAATACTTTATGATCGAATATAATTCGATTAGGGAATCTTCAATCATTATCAACACCATTCGGCCATTTCTCAAGCATTAGGAATTGTTTCATCAATTTAAGCATCAAATGCACGAATTGGCACTCATGGCCGAATTGCACTAGTCTTAACACCAATCCGATCACTTGATTTATACTCCTCAACTCACGGCCAATAAGGTAATGGAAGCCATTAGATTATTTCGTGCAAGATGTCGCCAAATCCACTCCATGGCCGAATACATGTAAGCACAAATCAAATGTCCCATTAATCCAATCAAGCTCAAACAAGTTCTAGTCTTCTCGATGGCACTAAATAGCATTCAGTTCTCTTATAAACATAACCCGTAGACATTTGTAACTAAGGTTTCATCATCTCAAGCATTACCACTCAATGTTTCACTTAGCACATAAGGTACAAGCTCGGGTTCCTCGAAGATGCTACAAGAATAATCCACGAAATTCAATCTAACCAAGACTACTCGGTCTTTCCATAACCTAAGGTCCTAACTAAGGTTTAGGATTAACTTACCAAGTCAAAAGGCCAAGGAAGACTGGGGAAAATGGCGACGGGAAGGCGCGAGCAGATCTGATCCGGCGGTGAGCAGACCGGTTCCTTGAAGTTCAACCGCAAAATAGCCAAGAACAAACATCAATGACACTCCTAGAAAAAGCCTCTAACCTCTTAACATGTCTAACTAAACTCTAGAAGTCACTCACCTCAAGATCGAACAAGAACTCCTCAAGAACAGCCCTTGTTCTTCGCGATTTCTCCTTGCTCGGCGGCGGTGGGTTGAGAGGAAGAGAGAAAGAGTGAGCTTTGAGAGAAAAAGAAAGGAATGAGAGTGAGAGAGAGAGAAATGAGGGTCGGCCGAATGATGCAGGGGGAGAGAAAGAGTGAGAAGTGTTCTTTAAATCTCAAATGCAAGAGGCAAAGATTTGAGTGGGGTGGTTGATGGGGTAAAGGACAATGAATGGTGACTTAGAATGACAATGGTGGTTCATGGGGAAATCAAGTCAAATTGTCAAGTCAACTTGTCATTCCACTCTTCAAATAATTCAAGGGCCCAAAAGACTATACTACCCCTCAAATTTCGGCCAAGGGTGGGGGGTGGCAAAAGTCCAAGTTGCCCTTACTTATTTCTAAAGGAACATGTATTAATCTAAGGGTATAAATGTAATTTCCTAATTGTCGGTCCGAATTTCACTTTTCTAAATGCTAATGACGAATTCTAATCCTAATGGTTCTCGATGAGGCGACGTCCAATTTATTCCCGTTGGAATCCTCGAATATCCGGCCTCTTATCTCGAAATCCAATTCATGGCTAAATTCAGTCGTTTGTCATTTCGGCGTATCTTAGACTAACGGGCGGCTCTTAGGAGTTACGCGTATCGACCCGCAACTAGTGTCGCGTTTAAGAGTTACTCGTGCCACGGCGATTTTGGTTGTCATGTAGTTGCGAGGTTTAATTGCTAGTCCCGAAGGTCGCGATCGTTAGGAATCGGTTAGGTTAATTTGCAAATCATGCTATGGTTATCCGGAATCACCCGTGGACCAATTGTACGCCACTAGCAAATTGTTCTGAAACCATTCTTAGATCAACCTTTTGCGGTCCAAAATATTCCATTGGCAATCCTTATGGTCAAAGTACCGACTCGTGGTTGAGTTCTTTAATCCACGTACTTAAATCCTAGTTAGCCCTTCCCTTTTGGTTAGTCGACTCAAGAGAGATCAATTCTGAGCGAGATTTACTGAAATACATCGATAGGCATTCATTCATTCATAAGCTTCGAGATATGGTCGGAATTCAGGATGTCACAACTATAATCGTAGAACCGGAATTACAATCGCTCAATACGCTCGTATTTCCCGCACCTAAATTATACCCAAACACAAAGTGTTTACAGATAAAACAACTCAATTGGATATAATAAACAATAAAATAAGACTCACGGCTCACGCAAAAAATCTTCTGCGTTCAGACCCCTTCGTGCGATCGAGAGAGAACTGCACTGCTTCTTCTTTTCTCTCGCGTCGTCCTTCTCGCGGAGTCTCTGGTCCACGGCTTCTATTGTGCGGCTCCCGAGAACAAGGTCAGAAAGTGACCTTTTAATAGTGGTCCACAAACCTAACCTTGTGACTGGGACCCACTTATTCCCCACGTATTCAAGAAAGGAAAGTGGAGGTGCCTTCCTGCCAAGTTTCCTCATTCTTCCTCACAAAGAAATAATACGCATAAAGTAAGTGATCCACTTATTTTGTCTTGTAGTGTCAACGTGAAATCTACAGAAGCTTTTCGTGCACGCCTAGGTCCCAATATCTTGATCCGTTAAAGATTTTTTTTTTCAAAACAATTTAACAAGCTAACATATCTCCGTAAACGTTTTAAACTCGAGACATAAATTTAACACTTTCCATGGGGGACTTTATAATTAGTTGGAACTCTAGCTTACAACAAGAATTCCTTAATACATAGAAGCTAAGCTTCACCATTGGTTTTCTAAGCTACATCTCATTTTTCCAAATTTGATTTATAGTCCAAAATACGCCAGATTCAAAACATTTCCCATTAGTGTGAAATTAATTCTATTCTTTCTCTACTTTGGTAAATATTTTTTTTGAATTATGTGGAGGATTGGTGTAGAAAAGTATTTAAGAAAAAAAACCTTGCTCGCATGAGCTTGGCTGAACAAAGTGTAAAGTTGGATTTTTCCTTTGCGCATACGAAACAATAGCGACCAGTCCAAGGTTCATTTTTAGCTGTTGTGAAAAAGATTGCTACAGTAGAGAACCCAACGAAAATGATGACTAACCTTATTCCTTTGGCGAAGCTCAAGCTCTACTTGAGCACTATTGGTGTCTGTAAAGAGTGATTGCCTTTCGAGACGATAAGAAAGTAGTGCACTATGAATTGATTTCAAACATCGAGCCAAGGTGAAGAATTGTTAATTATGTCTCGAGTTTTTCAGAATATCCAAGATTGGCTGCTCCCCGAGTTCTTGTATTCTCTGTTAAATGGGCTTATTTATATTTGATTTTTGTAAAGAAGATTTGACCAGATCAAGTGGTCTTGGTTATCTTTGACCGGCATAAAGAAAGATATTTTAATTTCTTTCTTTATGCGTACAAAACAAAAGCTTGTGGGCCTAGTGGAGGTGGATGAAAGGCAATAAAAGGAATCGGGTTTTTATGTTCTGATATACTCTGCAGAAGGAGCCGTACAAAATAAAAAAAGTGATTCTGACTGAAGCTGCACAGGGAACTTCACGAAGAGGACGAGTTCAAAATATAGAAGCGATACAGGGACGCTCTGTTTTGATCGCTTTGTGAAGTTCTACGCACGGAGATATGCTTCGTGAGTTTATTTATTTATTATATCTAATTAGTTGTTTTATCTGTAAACGCCTTGGTTTGGGTATAATTTAGGTTTGGGAAATACGAGCGTATCGAGTGATTGTAACTGCGATTCTCCGACTATAGTGGATTGTTCTTGCTAGCTCTTCCCCTATATGTAAGTGCCAACTTTCGGACCAAACCACATTATATATGGTGTCCTTTATCGTTCCTCATTATTTTCTCTAGATTTTTGCATTGACATAATTGCAAGATGCTGGTAGTTTACGCACGCGTTATATCACAATAGTTGGTATCAGAGTTTAGGATCAAATATCTGGATTGTGATTTGGGGCTTTAGCTTGTCAGGTTATTATCTAAAAATTCTGTTGCTGCAATTATGTCTGGGGTGAAAGCTAAAATTGAGAAGTTTAACGAGAAGAATAACTTTGGGTCACGGAGCCTTTAGATGGAGGCGTTATTGACAACTCAAGGTTTGGTAGAAGCATTGAAGGGCAAGGCTAAGTTGCCAGAATCGATGAAAGATACTGATAAGGATGTGTTGATGAGTGTCGCGACCCGTCCGGAAGCGGACGCGGCTAATGGATTACCGATTGCGGCCCCCACTCTGAAATGTGGATCGCGGGCCTTAGATCGGCGCGGGCCCTCCCAGGCCCATACCAAATCGCGGCGGGAGTATTTTTTGAAGGATTCGACGATAAGAGTCGATCGCTTTCGACCTTCGGTGTGGTCGTGGTGGCATGTGCAACTTGTGCATGCATTTGGAGTCGCCACCGGTCTTCCTTGGAGGGTAGACCGGAAACCTTATTGACCGATTTGGAGAGATCGATCAATTCTGCGGAACCAGAGATTTTGAGTTCGGGGACTTGGTTACGTTAGTGTCATTACCAACGCCCTTTCGGTACCTAATGCGAGTGATTTTCTTGGCTAAGAGTTCATGCGGGTGCAATTTTAGGTGAGGTAAGCTTGATTCAGGATTTCATGCAGATTGGAAGACTATTCCTATCAATCACAATCAATTTAAATGAAAGCACAATCAAGTGCATAAATAAATCTCATCGATGCACATCAATCCAAGTCAATGGCTTCCTAGCATAGCCATAAGGGCTTAGGGAAGGGGTGATTTCAGTCAAGGGTAAAATGGGAGGATTTGGAGGCGATTAGCCCGAAGGGCAAAATCGTCAATTTTTGGGAGATTTGGATACCGAATTACCCAAAATATTCCATGGCCAGTTGATTGTGGTCATTCCCCATTTTTGAGAATTTTTTTGGAATTTCTTGATTTTTCTGGAATTTTTTTTAATTTTTCTGAACCTTTTATTTTTTTTTTATTATTTTTTATTGATTTTTTCATTTTTTTTATTGAAATTTTTTATTATTATTTGGTTCGGATCCGGATCAGGCTGTCGGGCCTGATCCAATCCGAAGAGGAAGGCCCGAACCAAACCAGGCTTAAACAAAGAACTCGGGCCCGTTTTTTTTATGAACCTGCTGGACCCAATTCGCCTAAGCCCAATCACCTCCCACCAACATTAACGCCGGCCCACACAACCATCCTAACAGAAAATAAAACTTACCTTACTATTCATCATCTTCAGCGCACTCCTGTCATGCTCGACTGACACGACTCCTCCTCCGCATGGCCTCGGAGAAGTTTGCAGCTTGAGAGCCTTTGGGGAACACAAAGCCGAAACCATCGAATCTGTAGTTTTCCTGCGTGGCAACATATCCATAGCGATACTCAGTGAAGAAAACTCTCTCATATGGGTGCTCCAAAAAGAGAGCGGCGATGTTGCCTCTTGAATTCATCTCCATAGCCGGAAGAAATTCTCAGCCACTCCATGGTGGTCACGGTCGGTTTGAGTTCTACGCCGCTGAAACCGCCGACCTCTACTAGCGTCGACCATGAAATGAGAAGGTTCGGCCGCTCTCCTGTCATGCTCGACTGAAGCGACTCTTCCTCCGCATGCAGCTCATCATCCTTTGACAACCACCACGTCCATCGGGACACTCGTCAGACTTGCAGTTTCCCGGCGTCGGCTGGAGGTTGTCATAACTCGGGCAGCAAAACGGAGATGTCAGGGGAGGCTGGTTGACCAGGTGGACGCAGGGTGACCCCAGAACAATGGCCGAGCTGCGTCTGGAAAGACTGAATAGAAGATTCGGCTTTTGCGGGCGACAATCCTCCGGATTCGTCAGGGCTGGCTGCAGCCGTCGACGGGGACCCAAGGAGGTGGAGATGGCTGGAGAGGGATGGTCGCTGAGCTGCAGGTGGCTCATGATGGTCGAGAGCGGAGTCATCGCGAGGGTGGACGGCAACGGGGGGAACGACGCCGCGAGCACGGCCATGCCGTGCGGTGTCGAGACCTTTCTCGCGGTCGAGGCCGCGGGCCACCAGCGCCGCGTGCAGGTTCTGCATTGCCTGGACCAGGTCATTCGACTCGAGCTTGTCGTCACCGGAGGTGATGTACTCGTTGCCGACAGCGACGGCGACGACGGACGTGGCTGGGAGAAACGCACCGAGCTTGCCAAGGTGAAGAGCAGCCACCTTCTCATCCAGGTGCTTGGGCAGGACATAGACCTCCTTCTTGCCAGAGGACTTCTCCTTCCACAGCTCGAGCTGGGCAATCACCTGGTTAGTGAAGGAGCAGGACATCACGAAGCTAGGGTGGCCGGTGGCGCAACCCAAGTTCATGAGGCGTCCCTCCGCCAAGACAATGATGCCCGACTTGGTGTCGGGGAAGACCCACCTGTCAGTTTGGGGCTTGATGGTGATGCGCTTCACACCAGGGAAGTTCTCCAGGCCAAGCATGTCAACTCGTCAAAGTGACCGATGTTGCAGACAATGGCGTTGTTCTTCATTCTTCCTCATGTGGTCGACCATGTGCCACTTTCTTCGGCGGGGGAGGTTGTTGCCGAGAGTGTCGTAGTCGACACCGACGGCAGAGACGCCGTAGGCCGCGCCAAGGAAGAGGAGGAAAGGCAGCCGTGAAAGGTGAGGTCGTGGCCAAGGGGGTGCTGCAAGCCAGTGAACAAGGAGGATCTCCCGGAAGAAGGAGCCGGCGTCACTCAAGAACCAGAAAAAAAAGAAGAAGAAGAAGAAGAAGAAGACCACCAGCCAGCGGGGACAAGGTGTCGTGGAAAGCCACAAAAAAAGAAAAAAAAAAGAAAAAAGAAAAAGAGAGGGAGCGGCCGTGGAGACAAAAGCATGAAAATGAGAGAAAGAAAAATAAAATAAAATAAAGTAAAATAAATAATAATAAAAAATGAAAAAGAGAGATAAAATCATTAATTAAACACATGCTTTTTCTTTTTGCTTTTTCTTTTAAATGATAATGTTTCACATTTCCCTTTTAATTATTACTAAAAAAAATGAAAATTATGAAAATTATTTTTTTGGTCAAAAATGGTTCCTAAGGCTAAGCCAAGGCTTCCATAGTTGATTTTGCGATTTTTTGACCTTTTTTTGTTATTTTTAATTAATTTTAAAGGATAAAAATCACAATGATAGATGATCAAAAATCAAGTGTCAACAGCTGCCCCTCTTTGAGAGTGAGCTCGTCAGAGGTTGCTTCAAAGACAAAATGACACCTGAATCTTAACCGACTCGACTGGGGAAAAGAAATGCTACGACATCGGATCCTTAAGCCTTTTGATGAACACTCCAATTAATCCCCGGCTTGTTCTTGCAATTTGAGCTCGAGCCTGGGTAAGAGAGGTTTACCTGAAGTTCACCTGCCGGATGATGTGGGTTGCGACGAATTTCCAGAAGATGCCTAGGACTCGTCATTTAGAATATCCTAGGGAGATTAAGCTCTGACCTGTATGGTAGGTCATACCATTATTGGATTCCTAACTGGCAGGAACCCTAGGAAGGCGTATCCCCATGCTTTGGGATTTGCCAAAGATTTTGATCCGTATGGTGGATCGGACCATAAGCGGTTCGCCTACAGTAAGGCTTACCTAGGAAAAGAACTTCTTCAACATTTGGAATTTAGTCAAAGTTTTGATCCGTATGGAGGATCGGACCATTGGGTTGATCCTTATGGCGGTATCTACCTTTGAGTTGACCCTTCAGGCGGTATCTACCTTGATTTGACCCTTCAGGCGGTTTCTACCTTTGTTTGTTTTGAAAAAGGGGTCTCATGACGAGGGTTCTCCACGTCCGATGAGACTGCTTGACTTTGTTTAAAAAGGGGTCCCGAGACGAGGGTTCTCCACGTCCAGCTAGGACTGTTTGATTTTTTGAAAAGGGGTTCTATCCTCACCCCTTCTTTTGAAAGATCCCGAAACTTGTCGGGAATTCAATTTTGAAGCAGTGAAAGATTTTATCTTGACAAAGTTTCACTTAAGTCTGTTGAGGCGATATTCTGGGAGATTGGTGTTTCCAACGGATCCTGCAGAAGTTCGAGCCTGAATTTTTTTTTTTTTTTTTTCACCAAGAAAACATTAGCAATCTTAGGGAAGACGACGGTTGTCCATCTGACAAAATCGTACGATTTAAGTCTTAATCATGAAATGTGCGTTTTGATGCTGGAGGTTATCCAAAGCATTCTTGCAACATGCAAATGTGATCACAAATCCCTTACACGGAAAATCTGGATCAAACAATTTGAAATTTCCAAAAAGTGTTTATTCAAAGCATCTATTGGAGAATTTCTCATCCAAGAGGGCTCCTCACCGCCCTGTGATAATGGTCTTTTGTAAGGAATGCGCTCAACCTCCTACTAACCTGTGTCTAGGTTTTGGGATCATTCGCAGCGCATACATTTTGATCGGTCGGGAGGTCTTCCACGGGACCGTAATGTTGGGCTTGGATATTGGTTTTCAAGGGGACCCGCTTTGGAGTCGAGGCCGCTGAATGAAATCCTTCACCATCTGTTCCGGGTTTACAAGTCAAGAACCCTGCAAAATGAGAAAGAAATAGTCTTGCTCGTACTTCTTCGAGCTAAGCAATATGTTAACCCAAGTGTCTTAGTCAGAGAAGACCGTTTCAGGGTTATGATGTTGGTAGGATTGGGGACCGAAAAAGGCTTGTTTTTGGCCCAGAATTTATGAGGGGATTGACATTGGTGATCATTGCAAACTTGTCACATGTCTTTTCCATTTTGCATCTTCAATTTCTGAGGCATGCAACCGCTTTTGACAACTCTGTCTGCGTCTTCCACGCCTGACATCATTTGGAGAAGTAGTCTCTTTGATCTGACTCCATTAGGGATTTCCTCTTTTCCCATCCAGCTTCATTGCGGATCAATCAAACAACTTACACGAGCATCGGCCTCGCTTTTACCAGGCACTTTGCTTTTTTCTCGATGCCGTGGATTTTTTATTTTTGAAATCCCACTTTTCTCATCTTCATGGGATCGTGTTAGACATATGTCTGAAAGTCTAAACATCTTTAAATATCAGCCCAGGAATCTTCTTCGTAATCCCTGAGTCTTGAACTCTTCCATTTTTGAAGTGGTGGCGCATCCGTCTTGGAATGATCACCAATGGGTTCATGAAATGAATTTGCAGGCTCAAGTTGGCTGTGCAAAGGATTCAGTGTGTGGGATAGAGAAATGGATGCCTCTCGTCATCCTATGGCACTTGGATTACCATATAAACAACACACAAAGATTAATGTTAGTCCGAGCAAGAAAATTTCTAACCATTTTCTCCTGATGCTGTTGGACTCACCTCCATTTTGCCCCGATGTGGGGTGGTTTTTGACAGGGTTAAGAATGAAAACCGCCGTTCAAATGGGTTGTCAACGGTCACCTGTAGTGTTTATGATATGAAACGAACGCCTCTGTCGTCCCAATCCATGTAATCGCTGCGAATGGTCCTTACCTCCGTAGGTCCAGATTTTACTATTTGATTCGCTCCACCCATCTCTCAAGTGTATGTAGGATGTGTTTGGATTTGAGCTTGCCTCTCTTTTGAGGAAACATCCTTTTGAATGGTTTGAAAAATAATCATATTTGGAAAAATTCATTTTCTTTTCTCCAAAATTCGTTCGTCGAGGGGATTTTGTGATGTACCGTGCATGTTCTATTCATGCTTCAAGTAACCTCCCGATTTAAATTATGAATATCGATGCATTGGAAAATCTTTATGCCGGCTGAGAGTATCCTGACATTTTTTATCTCCAGTTAACTGGGAAAAGGGATACTTACCTGCCCGTCGCAGCTGCGGATCTCTGCAAATTGTAAAAGAAGCATATCATTGTATGCTCACAAATTTCCCAAAAATAGAAACGATACATTCTACCCTTAGTCATGTACTCTAACGAGTAATACATGGGATGTAAAAACCTGTTCGTCTGCAAGGCGGCTCCCCTGTCAAGGATAAACAATAAGTGTCAATTCATATTCCCAAATTCAAGACAAATTGGGACGATACAACTTTACTCTTGATTTTCATCCCATTCTGATGTGGCGTGTTGATATGAACAACATCTATCAAATCCGCCTATCCATGCTTGGAGTGTTTGTAACATCAATGGTTCATCTGCCCCCAGCTGGGCAGCGTCCGTTCTGCTATTTGAACGCATGACTCCTTAAGTGATTTATCCATGTTTATCATCTGAGAAGGAAAAGAAAGAAGACATTATTTCGGTATCCGATTGGAGATCGTTCAGGAACGATACATCGTTTTACCAAATGGGTGGCTTCGCGGCCAGATGCATTTTGCATTGAAGGGATGTATTCCATTATGCTCTGCGAACGATGATCATTGCTTGGGGAGCTCGCCCCTGAGCTTAAAGATGTTTAGAAGGTAAGGCGGATCTTCGTACGACTAGTTTTAAACGTAAATGAGAAATGCCCCCATGGGAGCCTTACAATGGGATTGCCAATACATTCATTCAGGCTATTCAACCTCTTTTCTCCGAACATTTTTTTACAAATCGCGCCTTGAATCAAACACCTGATCGTCGGCTCTGTATCACTATTGCAAGAGTCCGCCAGCTTCAGGCTGATCGAGCCAGAAATTGAGTTCCTCTCCAAGGAAATCGCTCGAATCTCCGAGCCATTGATGCTCAAGTCGAGTGTTACCGACCGCTGGCGATAGATCACTCTCGCCTTGGATGATTTGATTCCTCGAGTTGGAACCTCCCTTGTTGACCGGCAAATATGTAGACATGTCCCATGTAAATGTTGGATTTGCCATGGGAAGAGCACTAGCAACAGGTTGGTACTCAAATTGGGGAGTTCCTATTTGCGGGAACTGCGGTATATATACTTGAGAGGTATTGAGACTGCTTGGTGGAGCGTTCTGATTTGGGTTAGAGGAGTCGGTGACATGGTTGCTGGTCTCGTCAACACCGAAGCATGGTTGGGTGTTCCCGGCTCTACAATCATCGTGGTTGCAGTTATGACCAATATTTAAGTTCGAACCAGCTCCATCCGAGCTCAGTGTCACCCGTCCCTCTTTTAGCAACCTCCTGAAATATCCAAGGTGGCTCGCGACGTTAACTTTAGAGAGTCCCGGCACGTTCAGGATTTCGTGTATGCGCGTTGATCGTGCCGTGTCGATCCCCAACTGTCGAACTGTATCAACAAATTTCTGATGGAGTTCAGCAGTCCAAGAAAATCGCGCTTTCTTGTCAACAAGAACAGCTTGCCGACTAATCTCTATGAGATCTGATTGTGTTGGAAACTGCTCTTGTAAGCCTTCGATGGTATCTGACTGCACCGGAAGACATTGCGAAAGGCATTGTAACATATGAGCACTACCAATCTCTAGAAGTGGCTCTTCGGAGAATATTTCACTGATGAGAATATGGTTATTGCAATCAAGGCAAGTGGCACTGCTCAGCGCTTCCTCATACCTAGCGCTTTCTGTTCGAAGCTTTTCATTTTCTTCCTTCAGAATCGCTAGCTCTTGCTGTCTATGTAGATTCCCCAGCCGGGCTCGTTTGTTACGAAACCAATTATTGACCTTCCTAGGCTCCCACCCTAACTCTCGACCTAGCTCAGCCCTCTGCTTCTCATCTGGATGGGGGCATTCCTCGAAGAAAAAATCAAGCTCCCGGTCTTGACTTGAAGTACGGTGAAGGGGATGTTTTCCTTTCTGACGCTGATCACTGCTATGGGCATTGTTTTCGTTACCACAACCTTGAGTTTCATCGTTGGAGGTGTCAATCTCCATGACCATCGTGCCGGATTCGGTCCCGTGATCTTCAAATTCTTCCAGCAGTTTAAGCTCGGAGACTTCTAAGTCGGGCGTTTCCAACAAATGATGGTATCCTTGGAACATTTTGGATCGAAGTATCACTGACTGATCATCACAGAAGTAATCTGATCCTTTGAAATATTGATGTATGGGTTGGGTAGTATCGCCCGACTGGTTCTTCGAACTAGAACCTCCATCCCTTCTCGAGAACATGAGAGGGGAGTTGACTGATTGGTCCCCATAAGCATCCTCTACTTGGGAATTAGGGAAACAAAAATGCTCAACGCATTCCTTTGTTAGATCCTTTGAAACCACATGCCCTAGTTCGGCAAGTCCTTGAGCACTAAGCGTAGAAAGCTCATCAGTAAGCGGAAAAACAGCGACGGATGGGTGCTGCACCTGCTGCATCTGTGGCACACACTCTTGAAGAAAATTGGGATGACTCAGATGAATACTCTGATCAATTTCCCAATAAGTGTTGAATTTGTAACCAAGGTTAGCATGACGCTGTCTTAGCGCTCTTCTGTAACAACCGAGGTGATTTGAGACCATAGCCTTGGTAAGTTCTGGTGCATTCAGGGCCTCCATTACTTTCTTCGGGCGTGCATAGTCGAGCCCTATTCGCCGAACCACGTCTAAGAACCGGCGGTGAAGCTCAAGGGGCCACGCGAAAATCTTCTTCTCTTGGTTCAGAATAGCGTCGACAGCTTGACGGCTGATCTTTAACCCTTCTCGAGCAGGATCTGATCCTGCCATAAGTCGTTGTGGAGAAGACTCGTGGTGACTCTCATCATAGGGGCATATATTCCCTCCTCCAGAAGGCACTGGCACTATCTTTGTAGGATTGATTTGTTCATGCACATCACCAGTATTTTCGATCCTAGCAGAAGGCTTAACGGGAAACAATCTACTGAGAGTGGTAGGGCCACCGCAGTTAGGGCAGACAATAGTGCTAAGAACTTCTTCATACCTCACGTTCTTTGTTCGAAGCTTCTCGTTCTGTTCCTTTAGAAATGCGGTCTCCCGTCGTTTGTACTACTTACTCAGCTTGGTTCGTTTATTTTGAAACCAATTCAAGATCCTCAAAGGGCTCGTCCCTAGTTTTTGACCCAACTTCTTCCTCTGTTCTGTGTCCGGGAAAGGGCATCCCTTGAAGATAGCTTCAAGTATCTGGACCTCATCCGGAGTGTAGAGCTGGCGACGCTTTCTTTTCTGGCGCGGATCATCGTCGCTGGCGTCTTGGTCGCTGAGGGCTTGAGTCTCCTGGATGGTCGAGTCGATTTCCATATCCTTCGTGACGAATTCATTTCCGAGGTCTTCAAATTCCTCTAGCCGTTCAAGTTCGGAAACATTCAGGTCAGGCGTTTCCAACAGATGATGGTACCCCTTGAACATTTTGGGTCGAAATGTCTCTTCCTGATCTTCGTTCGCTTGATCTTCTCCACCCTTTCTCAGATGTCCGCCCTCTCTGTAATTATCAGGGATTAGGCGTGTTCCAAGAAGCGTCGCTTTGAAATCAAGTAACGAGCGTCTGACGGGCGTTCCTTTCGAGACTTCGTGATTCCCCCCGTCCGTTCTTACTCTCTCTTGCCTGAGTGGAGCGTGCAGATCTCCCGTGCCGACTTTTGCTTTATCGAGCATTACGCCTGTCCCCCTAGCTCGGTCTCCAAAGTAATAGGTCCGCCGGCCTTTAGGTGTTGTTACTTTTTCTAAGCCCGAAATCACGGGACAGAGGTGGATCTGTGACTCACCAGGGATGTATTAATGAGGCTTGATTAGCCCTGCTGCGTATAGAAAAATTATTGCAGCTTTCCCTTTCTCGTTCGAGCGTTAAAGGGCGAGAGGTTGACATCGAGGAGATTAACGTTTCGATCTAACCTCTCAAACACTCCTCCATCATTCCTTCTTTTCTCTGTCGTTGAATCGCAGATGGCTTCCTCTCCTGTACCCGATGCCTCAGCCGAAGCTTCAACCCAATGGGAGAGGTTTTATCACCTCTTGGGTAGAGGTTATGGCTACATAAACAGTCATCCTGAAGCTGAGGTTGAAGTTCGTACTCTGATTCCAGCCCTGGATACTGTGTGTATTGAAGGTACGAAACTTCAAAGGGAGTTTGTGATCTTCCCAACTCTCTTCAACAATTTCCTGCAGGCTTATGAAGTTGCTAGCCGGGAGGTCACTCTGGCTGGTATCGTGCGAGCCCGCTATCAGGACCGAACTGAGTCCCTGATGTTGGCCATGCTGACGGCCGATAACCATAAAAGGGCTGTTGAATACGCCCACGCCCAGGTTTCGATGTTGGTCCGTGAGAGGGACAACTTGGTGGAGCGTCTGGCTCTTTTTGACACCGCCTTTGAGCAAGATCAGCACAACCTCGTGCTGAGGTTCCAGTGTGCCTGGTTGGAGGAAAGGCTTGAAGACCTGAGCATGGATATAGCTCGCGGGAGGGTGCTGGCTCAGGACTTAGAGCTTGAGTTCGAGTACTATGAGACCAAGGTGAACGACCTTAAGGAGAAATGTCGCCTCCTTTTCTTCAAGCTTGTAGACCTCGATTCCCAGAGTGTGGGCTGTAAGCAAGGCATGGATAGCATGGAGAATCAATTGAGCTCATTTGTGATGCTCATTAGAACTCACTTTGGATTTACGGTTCCTCCTCAGTAGTCTGTTTGTAAAGTCTCCTGTTAAGTGCTATAAATAAGAGTGTATGCACATTTCCGCTTATCCTTCGCAAGATTCAATATTGCCCTTGGTTTCGCAATCATAGTGTTTGAGGCAACTGACGATCTTTCCGCTTTCGAGCCCGCTCACGTTATGTTTGTAACCTATGCTGTCACGTTTGCCTTCGTGCGCTTGGTCAATTTACCTCGAACCCATCGTGACAAAAGATTGTTGTAGCTAAACATGATAATGTTAGCAAGCATCATTGTGTGAAATCAACCCTAGGCCTTAAAGAAGAAAGGAACTGCTCCGATTGAAACTTTACAATGCGCAAATAAGAAATAAGTTCTACTTGTGTACAAGCCCCCCTTTTTCTCTGGGTATGTTCGATCACCACCCCATCATGTCTGGGTTCAGGTGCGCGGTCATCGGCTCCAGATCATGGCCGTAAAGGTTTGCTAGCCTCCTCCTGATGGATTCTTCGAACTGTGACCACCATCTTTGTTTGAGAAGAAAAGAGGAGGGTCGACATCTTTCCTATTAAAAGCGTGTCTCACTCAGAGATCAGGGAAGCAAAATTGTTCGAAGTGTTCCCCCACTAGATCATCTGAGATCATATGCCCTAGTTGGGCGAACTCCTGAACATTAGACGTCGTGGGTGGATCAGCAGCAGGAAGAGCGTCGGTGGACGGCCGCTGCTCGAGCGGGGAAGTGTATATTTGTTGCACCGGTGGCACGTATTCTTGAGGAACATTAAGATGACTGATAGGGCTATATTGACCAATTCTCCAACAGTTGGTGGTAGAGCTACCGGCTTGGTTGGTATCGAGACTCGGCAGGGCTCTTCTTGAGGCATGGCTGTTGCATTCGTAGCCGTACCTAATGTTCAAGTTCGAGTCGGGCTCTTCTAGGCGCCGTGCGGCATGACGCCGTCGTAGTTTCCTGCGGTAACCATTAAGGTGGTTTGCGACTAACCTTCTAGCGAGTCCCGGTTCATTCATGACCTCATGTACGCGTGTTGGACATAATGAATCATTCCCTATTTGGTGAACCGCATCAAGGAATTTTCTGTGAAGCTCTGGAGACCATATGAACTTCTTTTGGCGACTCAGGATAGCATCCGTGACTCGGCGATCATTCCTCGATTCACTCTCGGCGGGGTCTGGTTGTGCCAGAGGTTGTTGCAGGGGAAGCTGGTTGACTTCGAACTGGTCTGTGGTGATAGTAAGCCCATTGTCAGGGAAATTGTAGTAACGCGCCTCCCCTCTTTCCAAAGATGGTTTGAGGGGGTGGGGTGGCGGACGACCACCTGCGATTCTCATAGAAAACTTATCACGGAACATTTCGCGAGTGTCGATAGAACCACCGCAGTTAAGGCAAGCGGCGTTGATGAGGACTTCCTTACACCACATGTTTTCTGCTCGAAGCTTGGCGTATTCTTCTTTTAGAGTTTCGAGCTCTTGACACTTTCCCCGAACCACTGATCTGGCCCGTCTGTTTTGGAACCAGTGCTTGACCCTTAAGGGTTCCATCTCTAATTCCCGGGCTAATTTTCTTCTTCGTCTCGTATCCGGGTAACGGCACTTATTGAAGGCGGCTTCGAGTATCTGGATTTCCTTCTCAGTGTAGAGCCGGCGACGTCTTCTTCCACGAGATGGGACATCGCCGCTGCCGTCGTTGTTGCTGCTACTGTCGTCGTCGCCACCACTGTCATCGTCGCTGCCCTGATCCTGAACCTCGTTGCCAGCAGGGTTGGGTAGTATGGTTTCAACATCTGGCTCGATCCCAAAGACTTCGAGTTCTCCCAACTGCACATTACCTAGGACATTTGGGTCAGTCATCTCCAACAAATGACTATGACTGTTAAACATACTGGATCAAGAAAAGGTTTGTTCGTCCTCTTTTATTCACTCGAGGTCTTGTAATCTTCTTCCTATGTTTACTCTCTCTAAACTTTCTTTCGAGTGACTTTGCGTATTCAGGAGCCGCTCTTCGAGCATGGAAGACGATCACCAGGCGAGCGCTCTTCTAGAGATTTTGAGTTTCTCGTCTTGTCGTCTTCCTTCCTTTTCATGGTGGAGAGATCACGGATCGCTTTTCTTTCCTCGATAGCCGAACCTGTCCCCCACTATCTCTCAAAAGACTAAATTACGTCCACCACCTGCTCAGCTTTTCATCATGACAAAGCTATCAACCCTATCGCGGCTCCTTCGATATCTGCGCTCGACCCCCGCTCCATCTCAATAATGGTGAAATAGACAACTCCTTTACAACTTTCCAAACTCGTCAGGCCTGAAATCGCGGATCGAGACATGTCTGATGCTTCACGGGAGGAGCAGCCCCTGCTTTACATTAACTACCCCGGCTCCACAAGCATTATTGCTGTAACTTTTCTCCATTTTTGAGCTACTATGAAACGAGGAGAAGGTTAGTGCTCTCATTTGCCCAGCTTTCACTTTCATTCATTCCATCGCACTCGTCTTCCTCTCCATCCTTCCAACAAGAAATGGCTTCGTCTTCTGCTTCTTCCTCTGACTCTTCCCATGCTTGCGTCTTTTCAATCGCAGTCCCGGCCCGATGGGAAAAACTCTATAATCTCTTGGGTCGGGGCTATGCTTACATAGCCGATCATCCGGAGATCGAGGCTGAGGTCCGCGTTCTATTTGCGGCCACAGACACTACTTCCATCGAGGGTACTGAGTTGGAGAAGGAGTATAAAACATTCCCAGCCCTCTTTGCAAACTTTCTAGAGGCTTACCGCGTTGCTCACCGTGAAGTTCTCGTGGCTCGTGTCTTGCGAGCCCGCTACGAAGACCGCTGTGACTGCCTGACGTTGACTAACTTCGTGGCTGACAGCCACAACAAGGTTATGGAAACTGCCAACGAGCGGGTCTCGACGATGCTTCGTGAACGTGGACATTTGGTGGAGCGTTTGGCCTTGTGCCTGATCACTTATGAGCACGATCGTCGTAACATCATGTTGAAGTTTCAGAGCGATTGGCTGGAAGAGCGACTCGATACTATTACGGCGGATGTATCCCGTGGGAGGGAATTGGTCCGGGACTTGGAACTTGCTGCTGAAGATCACAGGGCCAAGGTTGCTGACCTTAAGAATGAGTGCAAGCGCCTTCTTCTCCAGCTCGCGGATCATGATATACGGAGCGGTGAGTGTAGGCAGGGAATCAACCATATGGAGGGCCAATTGAGCTCCTTCGTGCTGCTGATTAGGGCTCAGTTCGGCTTTACTTTTCCGCCTCGCTAATCTGTATTAATCTGCTTTGAAAGTCTTTCGATTGAGCGAAAGTGAATGAAAGCTCATGTGTGTGTGTTTTAGCTTTTTATATGGTCCATTTCTTCGAGCATCCGAACATCTTCAACTTGGGTGAGCTGAACTATAATATCAATAAGTTGAGCAAATATGTCCTGATTTTCTAACTTGCTCATGATCAGATGAAAGAATAGCCTCAGATTCATCCAGGAGAAGATTTCTCTCTATTACCTATTTTTCACCTGCAAATGAAACGACTGAATCAGAAGAAATAATTTAAAAAAGAAAGCATAAACCCCTTTCAATCTTATGCTTGCTCGTGATTAATAAAGATAAAAACTTTTACAAGGATAATCTTGTGCGAAAAGTTTTTATCAATATTCCTCGAAGGAAAGCATACTATTGAAAGGAATGTAATTCACGATAATCGCTTTTGACCAACGACGCGTTTTAAATTTAATTGAAGATACGGCATCCAAATCAAAGCCGTTTTGTTAAGAACGAGGGCAATTTGGACATCTATCTCGTCATTAAATTCGAAACAATGCCGGTACTCTTGATCAATTATCGTGGATTACCAGCGGCGTAACACATGCATGAACCGATTCAGGTGTATAATTCCTTCTAGCGAAATTGGGGTTGGATTACCCTATACGACCAAAAAGGTCGTGCAAGACTTCCAATTTTAATTTCCTCTAAAGGAATTATAAACTTGACTTGGGAGTATCCGGATGATTAGAGAAAATGCCACTATCACATTCCCATGACCCGTCAAAAGAAATACAACCAAGCTCCATCTGAATGTATACACCAATAGATCCCTAATACAATCACTCTAAGGGGTGAGATAGAGAAAACTTCGATAAAAATAAACCCTATACAAGAGGATTAGTAATGGAAAATAAAACAAAAGAATGTGATCCTAACGTTCAAGGATGCCCCAAGCTCGATCTGTGTCTTCAGGATCACTTGCCCCAACTCGTCATCTTCATTGGACGATATCTCAATAATGTCCATAGTAGGCTCCTTTGTTGCTCACTCGGTGTTCGCCATGGGATATCATCCTCATCGTCTTCTACAAGGACGTTTGGGAAAAACACACATATCTATCCTTGAAATGGCATTTAATCTAATCACCAGAATGCGATGAATGAAATGCCTCTATTTATATGAACTGTAATAGATTTGAGGGATAGAGAGCCTTACCAACCAAACTCGTCGACTTATGTGCGGTTTTAGGTGTACCAACCGCCCAAAGACATGCGCATGAGACAAGTGATGATGAACTTCTAAAAATCAGAGGGTTTGGTACCTAAGGTCAAGGCTCCCACCTCGAGCTCTAGAAAGAGCCGATTCCATTGCACAACTATCGTTGCATTGGGACTCGATCCATAGTTCGAAGCGAGCGGAATTGAAAAGTAGATTACCCCGTGTTTTTCCTCACGGAGATTCCATTTTCAATTCCTTCTATTGTGTTCCTAAAGGCGGCGCCCGGGGTTTTAGGCGCGGTTGTGTGTGTCCACGTGTTGTGATCATCATAATGCAATTCATGCACAGCAGTTTATCAATCAGCACTTCAAATCATCCACACAACATACATTCCTACGCCCAACCTGCATAAGACAATGTTAATCACGGACTACACCCCTTATTTCTCCAATCTGCCAAAAACATATAACACCTACCGTAAGCGGACTTACCTCACCTTCGAGAGCGCCTGCAAGGTTAGAAAAATCACTCAGCGTTTTAATTACGGCCTAAGTCCACTTGAGGTCTAGAATCATATGTTCTAGAGCAAGAGTCCCCAGCGGAGTCGCCAGCTGTCGCGACCCGTCCGGAAGCGGACGCGGCTAATGGATTACCGATTGCGGCCCCCACTCTGAAATGTGGATCGCGGGCCTTAGATCGGCGCGGGCCCTCCCAGGCCCATACCAAATCGCGGCGGGAGTATTTTTTGAAGGATTCGACGATAAGAGTCGATCGCTTTCGACCTTCGGTGTGGTCGTGGTGGCATGTGCAACTTGTGCATGCATTTGGAGTCGCCACCGGTCTTCCTTGGAGGGTAGACCGGAAACCTTATTGACCGATTGGGAGAGATCGATCAATTCTGTGGAACCAGAGATTTTGAGTTCGGGGACTTGGTTACGTTAGTGTCATTACCAACGCCCTTTCGGTACCTAATGCGAGTGATTTTCTTGGCTAAGAGTTCATGCGGGTGCAATTTTAGGTGAGGTAAGCTTGATTCAGGATTTCATGCAGATTGGAAGACTATTCCTATCAATCACAATCAATTTAAATGAAAGCACAATCAAGTGCATAAATAAATCTCATCGATGCACATCAATCCAAGTCAATGGCTTCCTAGCATAGCCATAAGGGCTTAGGGAAGGGGTGATTTCAGTCAAGGGTAAAATGGGAGGATTTGGAGGCGATTAGCCCGAAGGGCAAAATCGTCAATTTTTGGGAGATTTGGATACCGAATTACCCAAAATATTCCATGGCCAGTTGATTGTGGTCATTCCCCATTTTTGAGAATTTTTTTGGAATTTCTTGATTTTTCTGGAATTTTTTTTAATTTTTCTGAACCTTTTATTTTTTTTTATTGATTTTTTCATTTTTTTTATTGAAATTTTTTATTATTATTTGGTTCGGATCCGGATCAGGCTGTCGGGCCTGATCCAATCTGAAGAGGAAGGCCCGAACCAAACCAGGCTTAAACAAAGAACTCGGGCCCGTTTTTTTTATGAACCTGCTGGACCCAATTCGCCTAAGCCCAATCACCTCCCACCAACATTAACGCCGGCCCACACAACCATCCTAACAGAAAATAAAACTTACCTTACTATTCATCATCTTCAGCGCACTCCTGTCATGCTCGACTGACACGACTCCTCCTCCGCATGGCCTCGGAGAAGTTTGCAGCTTGAGAGCCTTTGGGGAACACAAAGCCGAAACCATCGAATCTGTAGTTTTCCTGCGTGGCAACATATCCATAGCGATACTCAGTGAAGAAAACTCTCTCATATGGGTGCTCCAAAAAGAGAGCGGCGATGTTGCCTCTTGAATTCATCTCCATAGCCGGAAGAAATTCTCAGCCACTCCATGGTGGTCACGGTCGGTTTGAGTTCTACGCCGCTGAAACCGCCGACCTCTACTAGCGTCGACCATGAAATGAGAAGGTTCGGCCGCTCTCCTGTCATGCTCGACTGAAGCGACTCTTCCTCCGCATGCAGCTCATCATCCTTTGACAACCACCACGTCCATCGGGACACTCGTCAGACTTGCAGTTTCCCGGCGTCGGCTGGAGGTTGTCATAACTCGGGCAGCAAAACGGAGATGTCAGGGGAGGCTGGTTGACCAGGTGGACGCAGGGTGACCCCAGAACAATGGCCGAGCTGCGTCTGGAAAGACTGAATAGAAGATTCGGCTTTTGCGGGCGACAATCCTCCGGATTCGTCAGGGCTGGCTGCAGCCGTCGACGGGGACCCAAGGAGGTGGAGATGGCTGGAGAGGGATGGTCGCTGAGCTGCAGGTGGCTCATGATGGTCGAGAGCGGAGTCATCGCGAGGGTGGACGGCAACGGGGGGAACGACGCCGCGAGCACGGCCATGCCGTGCGGCGTCGAGACCTTTCTCGCGGTCGAGGCCGCGGGCCACCAGCGCCGCGTGCAGGTTCTGCATTGCCTGGACCAGGTCATTCGACTCGAGCTTGTCGTCACCGGAGGTGATGTACTCGTTGCCGACAGCGACGGCGACGACGGACGTGGCTGGGAGAAACGCACCGAGCTTGCCAAGGTGAAGAGCAGCCACCTTCTCATCCAGGTGCTTGGGCAGGACATAGACCTCCTTCTTGCCAGAGGACTTCTCCTTCCACAGCTCGAGCTGGGCAATCACCTGGTTAGTGAAGGAGCAGGACATCACGAAGCTAGGGTGGCCGGTGGCGCAACCCAAGTTCATGAGGCGTCCCTCCGCCAAGACAATGATGCCCGACTTGGTGTCGGGGAAGACCCACCTGTCAGTTTGGGGCTTGATGGTGATGCGCTTCACACCAGGGAAGTTCTCCAGGCCAAGCATGTCAACTCGTCAAAGTGACCGATGTTGCAGACAATGGCGTTGTTCTTCATTCTTCCTCATGTGGTCGACCATGTGCCACTTTCTTCGGCGGGGGAGGTTGTTGCCGAGAGTGTCGTAGTCGACACCGACGGCAGAGACGCCGTAGGCCGCGCCAAGGAAGAGGAGGAAAGGCAGCCGTGAAAGGTGAGGTCGTGGCCAAGGGGGTGCTGCAAGCCAGTGAACAAGGAGGATCTCCCGGAAGAAGGAGCCGGCGTCACTCAAGAACCAGAAAAAAAAGAAGAAGAAGAAGAAGAAGAAGACCACCAGCCAGCGGGGACAAGGTGTCGTGGAAAGCCACAAAAAAAAGAAAAAAAAGAAAAAAAAAGAAAAAAGAAAAAGAGAGGGAGCGGCCGTGGAGACAAAAGCATGAAAATGAGAGAAAGAAAAATAAAATAAAATAAAGTAAAATAAATAATAATAAAAAATGAAAAAGAGAGATAAAATCATTAATTAAACACATGCTTTTTCTTTTTGCTTTTTCTTTTAAATGATAATGTTTCACATTTCCCTTTTAATTATTACTAAAAAAAATGAAAATTATGAAAATTATTTTTTTGGTCAAAAATGGTTCCTAAGGCTAAGCCAAGGCTTCCATAGTTGATTTTGCGATTTTTTGACCTTTTTTTGTTATTTTTAATTAATTTTAAAGGATAAAAATCACAATGATAGATGATCAAAAATCAAGTGTCAACAATGAGGAAGGCTAGGAGTCTTATCTTGTTGAATTTATCGGATGAAGTATTAATAGAGATAGGCGAGGAGAAGGATATCGCAACATTGTGGGCAAAGCTTTAGTCGTTCTATGTAAAGATGGGTTTGAATAATCGCTTGTTCCCGTTGAAGAGAATGTTCCAATTTAGATATACTGAAGATACGTCTATCAGAACTCACCTAAATGAATTTAATAAACTCATGATGGATTTGAAGAACGTCGGTAACTCATGAAGGATACCACAATATTGTAGGCAAAGTTTCAGTCGCTCTATGTAAAGAAGGGTTTGAACAATCGCTTGTATATGTTGAAGAGAATGTTCCAGTTCAAATATACGGAAGGTATATCTATCAGAACCCACCTAAATGAATTTAATAAACTCATGATGGATTTAAAGAACGTCAGTAAGACTTTTGAAAATGAAGAATATGGTATGATGTTGTTGGCTTCTTTACAAGAGTCATGGGAGCACTTTACTGATTCACTATTATAGGGGCGTACTACAATTACCTCAGAAGAGTTAAAATCCACATTGTTTTCTAAAGAGTGGTAGAGAAAATTATGAAATGACAGTCTGATGCATGATGTAGCGCGGGGACTAGTGATTCAGGGAAGAGAGCAACAACGGGGGTGCTCCAATAGTAGAGGTAAAAACAGGTCTAAATTACGCTATAGAAAATTCAAGGGATGCATGAAGTGCTTTGAATGTCACGATGAGGGGCACATTAGGAGAGATTATCGTAAGCTGAGAAACAAAGATGATAAGCAGAAAGCCACAAGCAATATGGCGAACATTGGTGAGGAGAACACTAATGATGCAGAGGCTGTTTTGTATGTTGTCGCGACCTGCCTTGAGCCTCCTACGAGGAGTACGGCGGGTTTAGAGGTATTGCCATCTATCAATGGCGTGAACTCTCCCAAGTCCTACCTCGCGTGACATTGGATTTCGTTTTACTGATTAGCAAGCTAAAGTGCTATTAGGAATCGCCACTAGCCTATTGGGGTCAGCTAGAAACCAATCGAGATGCGGGAGTTTTATCTCGATTCCTACGCAACCAAAGCTTTTGAGTTCGGGGACTTGATTACGCTAACTAGATAATTAGCGCACTTTCGGTATCTAAACAGTTAATATTCCCTAAGGTGACCACACATTCTGCATATCATTTTAAACTTACTAGGTCTCTAACTAGTACTAAATGATCATGCATAATATTTTTCTGTCATTTCGTGCAATTACCTATTTACCCTTAACCTAGCAATAGGAAAAGCGATTAACATGCAATTTTTCAAAAGACAGTGTTATAATAAACACTCAATCAGGTAAATATGCCAAATAAAGATTGGAATAAGGGCATGCAATCCAAATCCATAACGGCGATATGTAAACAAACAAGATCGACTCGAAAGTCGAGATACATGAGTTAACAGACCGGATCAGGCATCGGTCTTCTGTCAATGCCAATCTGAGGTTTAAACAGGTTAACGAAAGCATTTTTGATTTTTTCAAAATTTTCTGATTTTTTAGAGTTTTTTTATTAATTTATTATTAATTAATTAATAATTTATTATTAAATTATTAATAAGAGGGGGCGGGTCTGGGTTGGGCTCCCGGACCTGGGTCCGAATCAGACCCGTCGAGCCTGGATCAGGTCCAGCTAAGGGGACCCGAATCGGGCCCAGTCAGCACAAAAAAACAAAACCAGGCCCACCTCCCTTTCTTGACCGAATCGGGATTAAACTTCTCTTGGGCTCAACTCCCAAAACTCTTACAAAAAGACCCAACAGCTACTCTCTTCTTCACATAGCAGCCCAAACCGGTTCAGCCCACTACATCCAAAAACACGAAGTGGCCCCAACGCTACTATTCATCATCTTCCTCGCGCGGCGTCTTCTCTTCGTCTGCAACACCACGACCGCGACACACCTTCGACGCCAAGAGCCCCTGCTCGCCATGCCGACAAATCTGTAGGGATACGTTCAACGTACTGCCGCCCAGCCGATGCTTGCGACAAAAACTGGACGCCACCTGGTTAAGGCGTGGGCACCGACGCCGGCTTCGTCTTCTGTCGGGTTTCCAAAGTCAGTCCGGCCTGACCTTCGAAAGCTATCTGCTCGTCTACCACTGGCAGATCGACGTTGGGGTCCGCGGCCGCCTTATCGTCTCTTGGTCCGGCTTCCCTACCACCTCGTCGAAAAGCCAACGTTTGGAACTAGTTCCTTCATCATACTCGAACCGACGTTGCCATCAGGTTTCGCCCCGCTTACTAACGCCTCCGGCCGCCGTCCGATATTCCTAACGTCGCGGACAGCCAAGGAGACTTGCTCGGCAGGGCTGGCTCGGCGTCACTGGTTCCCCGCTTCAATGCTAGGTCCGAGCTCATGCACTGCCTCCTCCAGCTTGCGTTCTCGATCCACCAACTGAAGCCGGGCCACCTTCAACACTGGGCCGCTACTGTTGGAAACTCGTACGTTCTTCATGCACATCCCTCTGCTGGCGTCGTCTCTAGTTACTCACGCATCAGTCTGGTCTGAACTCGCTGGGTCGCTCTACAGAACAGGGATGCTCACCAACCTAGTCCACGTGCATGCTTCACTTCGGCCTTAAGGGCAAAAAACCAGAGTAGTAGGCAGCGTGGAACGCTTCATGGACACTGCCCTCCCTGGCCCAAGGTGCACCCGAGAGCTAACGTGATCGACCACGACGGCCGACCATCCACGAATAGCACATCGAAACTACCCTAGCTATCAGCACCGCGAAAGAAATCGAAATATCGCTAAACCACTCTCTCAGACAAACGTACAGGCGGACAACACCAACGAGGAGGAAGAGAGATGCGGTGCAAACGAGCCATGGGAGAAAAGGGTACGATGACAAATCAGTGAAGGCGTGGGGTATCTGTGGGTACAGCGATGCCTCTAAATCAAAGAGAAAACAGCCCATACATTCAATATACGAAGACACGATACCTGGTTCACGAGTCAAAGAGAAAACCGAGCTGAAGATTCGATCGAACGCTTGCTTGGTCCTCTACTCTCCTCTCTCCCAAGCTCTCTCTTTTTCTTTTTTGTTTGGCGAACCTCCAGGATCCTGCTTTGGACCCGAGCCAATTAATTCTTGAGGTAGACTTGGAGCACGTGATGTATACGGCGGAATTAATGAGTGAAGTGAGTGAAGTGCAGTCCCCTGAATTGAGCAGCAGATGTAATCATGTTTGCGCGTGGGAGGTTAAGACAAAAGAGAAAGTAGGATGGGTTGATCGGGCAGTTGAGGGAATAAAAGGAAATTGGGCTTGGGCGTTGAGGACCATGCGAAGGGCGGAATAAAATAGATGAAAAACTGGGCCTAATAGAAATAAAGAGTGGGCCTACTTGGGCGGCCCCACTCTGGCGGGAGGAACCCGCATGGGCTGGGCGGGTTCGAGTCGACCCGGCCCGGCCTGGCCCAATTATCTTTTATATTAATTTTCTATTACTACAAATATATATAAAGTAAATAAATAAATATGCATGTCTAATATATTTAGACAATATTTTATTTTAAGAATAAAGTAAAATATGGAATTGCCAAAATTAGGTGTCAACATATGTAACTACAGGTTCATCTGGAGACGATGGACGCTAGATTCGAGGTGTTCTTATCATATGATGCCTCATAGGAACTGATTTATTACTTACCAGACTACAGATGGTGGTAGAGTTCTGTTGGGGAATAACACAGCTTGTAAGGTTATGGAGATAAGGACAGTTCGTATTCAGATGCATGATGGTGTTGCTCGCACATTGACAGACGTAAGACATGTACCGGAGCTCAAGAATAACCTTATTTCTTTGGGGACACTCGATGATATCAGGGGTAAGTACACCGCTGAAGGTGGAGTGCTAAAGATTTCTCGAGGTGCCATGATAGTGATGAAAGAGAAGAAAGTGTTCTCTCTATCATCTACTGGAAGAGACTGTGACAGAAGATGCTGCAGTTTCATCTTGTGAGTCAGATTCTAATTGAACTCGTTTATGTCATATGCATTTAGGGCACATGAGTGAGGCATGTATGATAATGCTGAGTGATAGAGGGTTGTTAAAGGATTAGAAGACAAGTAAGTTAGAATTATGTGGCACTGTATCTTTAGAAAGTAGCACATGATTAATTTACTAAAGGCATTCATTTGACTAAGCAACCGATGGAATATATTCATTCAGATGTCTAGGGCCCATCTCCGATTTCTTCGAAAGGAAGTGCCTATTATATGCTTACATTTATCGACGACTATTCTAGGAAGGTATGTGTATATTTTATGAAGCACAAATATGATGTTGGTCAGTTTAAGAAATTTAAGGTATTAATTGAGAAGCAATCAGATAAATAGATCAAGTGCCTAAGCACCGATAATGGCATGAAGTTCTATGGTAAAGATTTTACTGAGTTCTATGAGAGAGAAGGAATTGTGAGACACCGCACAGTACCTGGGACACCACAACAGAATGGCGTGGTAGAACGAAAGAGTAGAACTTTACTTGAGCGGGCTCAGAGCATATGTGGAATAGGCAAGGAATTTTGCGCTGAAGTAGTGAATATGACATATTACCTGATTAATCGATCTCCATCATCTGCTATCGAGTGGAAGACTCCAAAGGAAGTATGGTCGGGGAAATCTGTTGATTACTCTAGATTACAAATATTCGGATGTCCTGCATATGCTCATGTTAGTGATGGTACGCTTGAGCCGAGGTTGAAGAAGTGCATATTTCTAGGTTATGCACATGGGGTGAAAGGCTCAGGCTGTGATGCACCGATCCTAGATCACTCGATTTTCTAATCAGCAAAGATGTGATCTTCGATGAAATTGCAATCCTTTGAC
The DNA here is from genome assembly GCA_021437785.1 of Rhodomyrtus psidioides. Lineage (NCBI taxonomy): Eukaryota > Viridiplantae > Streptophyta > Magnoliopsida > Myrtales > Myrtaceae > Rhodomyrtus > Rhodomyrtus psidioides. Next base: position 8,789,320 of record JAILYB010000003.1, on the reverse strand, counting down.
AAAGGAGTTCTAAGACACTATCAGCAGAGCATACGGATCATAGTGTTAGTAGTGAGGTGGAGCTTTAGGTGGAGACTCTAGAGACCTCAGAGGTAACAGAGGTTGAGACTGCAGATGAGACTGCAGTTCTTGAAGTCGGTGATAGTGAACAACTAGTACAGCCGCAGTGCACTCTAGCTGAGGACAGATAGCGAAGGAAATTAAACCACCGGCATGTTATGATTATACAAATATTGCTTATGTTTTGACTGTAGATGACGAGGTGGAGACAGATAAGCCTTCGTCTTACTTTAAGGCGATAGCTAGTTCTGAGTCGTCTCAGTGGCTAGGGGCTATGAGTGAAGAGATGGAATCACTCCATCGAAATCAGACATGGGAACTAGTTAAAGTGCATAAGAGCCAAAAGATTGTTGGAAGTAAATGGGTCTATAAACGGAAAGAGGGCATTCCTGGTGTCGAGGCAGCGAGGTATAAGACGAGACTTGTGGCGAAGGGGTTTACACAGAGGCATGTCATTGACTATAATGTGGTGTTCTCTCCCGTGGTAAGGCATACTTCTATTCGTATTTTACTTGCTTTAATTGCTACACATGATCTAGAGTTGGAGCAACTTGATGTAAAAACGACGTATCTTCATGGTGAGTTGGAAGAGTAGATTTACATGAGGCAGCCTGAGAGATTTGCTATTCCGAGTAAGGAAGACCATATTTTCTTGTTAAAGAAATCTTTATATGAGCTAAAATAGTCTCCTAAGCAGTGGTATAAGTGTTTTGATGCTTTCATGGCTAGTCAAGACTATTCAAAGAGTCAGGTGGATAGTCGTGTTTATTTTAAGAGACTGGATTATGGATCTTTGATATATCTGTTATTATATATAGATGACATGTTTATAACAGCTAAGAATATGTATGATATTGATGTGCTGAAAAGGCAGTTGAGTATTGAGTTTGAGAAGAAAGTTTTAGGTGCTGTAAAGAAAATTTTGAGTATGGAGATTTTGCGTGACAGGACTGTAGGACTATTACGCCTGTCTCAAAAGAAATATATTGAGAAGATTGTACAACGTTTTAATATGCAGTCAATGAATCCTATGAGTACACCATTAGCGAAGCACTTTAAACTTTTAGTTAAGTTATCACCGTAGACTGATGAGGAGGACGAGCATATGTCTCATGTTCCGTATTCTAGTGCCGTGGGTAGTATTATGTATGCCATGGTATGTACTAGGCTTGATATTTCACAAGCTATCAGTGTAGTTAGTCCTTATATGAAACGTCCTAGTAAAGCTTATTGGGAAGCAGTGAAATGGGTCCTCAGATATTTGAAGGGGGCATCAGACGTTGGTATAGTATACCGGAGAGAAAATAATGGTAGAGACACCACTAGTTTTGTGGATTTTGATCATGCAGATGACTTGGATGAATGCAGGTCTTTAGTAGTATACGTATTTACGCTTGCAGGTGGTGTAGTTAGTTGGAAGGCGTCCTTACATGATCACATTGCCTTGTCATCGATTGAGACAGAGTACATGGCATTGACTTTTATAGCGAAAGAGGCAATATGGTTACATGGTTTGCTCTTGGATTTTAGGTTAGATCAGAAAAGTGTTGGTATACATTGTGATAACCAATGTGCAATATATCTAGCATATTTATACCACTTCATCCGAGATGTCTTAGCGAATGGTAAGATTGTTGTTAAAAAAAATTGTTACAGTAGAAAACCCAGTGGACATGATGACTAAGCCTGTTCCTTTGGCGAAACTCAAGCTCTGCTTGAGCACTATTGGCGTCTGTAGATAGTGATCGCCTTACGAGGCGATGGGAAAGCATCATGAATGATGAGCACTATGAATCATCGAGTCTAGGTGGAGAATTGTTAATTTTGTCTCGAGTTTTTCAGAATATCCAAGATTGGTTGCTTCTCGAGTTCTTGTATTCCCTGTTGAATGGGGCTTATTTATATTTGATTTTTATGAAGAAGATTTGACCAGATCAAGTGGTCTTGGTTATCTTTGACCAGCATAAAGAAAGATATTTCACTTTCTTTCTTTATGCGTACAACACAAAAGCTTGTGGGGCACAGTGGAGGTGGGATGAAAAGAAATAAAAGGAATCAGGTTTTTCTGTTCTCGTATACTCTGCAGAAGCCATACATGAGATAGCAAAAGGAGCCGCATAATAAAAAAGAAAAAGAAAAAAAAGGTGACTCTGACCGAAACTGCACAGGGAACTTCACGAAGAGGACGAGTTCAAAACATAGAAGCGATACAGTGACGCTCTGTTTTGATCGCTCTGTGAACTTCTGTGTACAGAGATTTGCTTCGTGAGTTTATGTATTTATTATATCTAATTAGTTGTTTTATCCGTAAATATTTGGGTTTGGGTATAATCTAAGTTTGGAAAACACAAGCGTATTGAGTGATTATAACTGCGATTCTCCGATTATAGTTGATTGTTCTTGCTGGCTCTTCCCGTGGATGTAAGTACCGATATTCGGTCTGAACCACGTTATATCTGATGTCTTTTATCGTTACTCATTATTTTCTCTGGATTTTCACATTGACGTATTTATAAAATCCTGGTAGTTTCCACACGCATTATATCACAACATTAGCAATTTTTAGTTGTCTCAAAACATTTTTTTGGAAAAGATTCATTACAAGTAAAAAATAAAAATGTCCTTACCTTTAAACTTTTTATTGTCATGTTTTGGTCCTCCTCTCATTCAAACTAGGTTTGTTGTTATTTAACCCGCTGACCATTCTTATCGATTTTGCAAGTTGTTTTCACATTAATTCTTTTTTTTTTCCTCTATATTCTGGCTGGTTCTTGGAATTTGCACAACATATATCAACTTCACTTGCACACGATGAAGATAACCTTAGACATTATTTATCCCTTTGGACGGAACTACTGATGGGATAAATTACTTCTTATTTCATCTCAGTTCACCATACAAAAACTGTTACAACTTACAAGACAGCTTTTATTGAGGCTTGTTATAAGACTTTTGGTCTACCTCTAGAAATATGAACAGTCACAATATATTTATAAGACATCGAAATACAAATATATTCTTGAAAGACTGACATAATAAATGACTCTAAAATAAAGATTATTGCAACACTACAATAATGACTATTCTTGGTTCCTGCATCCGTTTTGGGAGTCGAACGGACATCAGCAACCGATCACAACTTGGTAGTTCATTGACAGTGCCGACATCAATAACATTTATGAGTTTAGTTCATTTTCTAACAACGAAGAAGGGACTCATTGAGCAAATGAAATGATTTGGTGCCATCTATTCTATGGAAAACTGTCCAGTCAAACATGTAGTCCTGTATCGTCGCTTTGACTCTAACACATATTCTGTGTACGACGTTAACAATCATACAAATTACAAACCCGAAGAACAACAATCACACATACGAGAAGAAAAACAATCACAAATCCCAAAAAAACAAGTGCAAAAAACACACCAAAGCAAAATCAGGGAGCAACGGTAGAATTGTTTCAGTCAAAATAGCTGGTTGATGCTGTCGATCTCCGATGAAAGGAACCATCCAAAACGGGATATGTTGTCTGATTCAACCTTCACATTGTCTTTCTTCTTGTGTGGCTGAATAACGGGACTTTCCTTCTCTTTGAAATCTTCTCTTTGAACAGAGATCGCGCGTGCTGCTGCAGTGTGTGGTGATTTTTCTCTAGGCAGGAATCCCACGTGGTGCTGCAGATTGACTGATAGCCTTGATTCCCGGCGTGCTGCTTTCGATGATTTACTGTTTTCTGCTTTTTCTGGTCTTTTGTTCTTCAGCTTCTGAAATATTAAATCCATAGCAATCTTCCTAGCTGGTATCATTGCTATGGTGTGGTTGGCTGGAGTTGTTTTTGGAACCTTTTGGTTCTGCTAGCAACTGTGCCATGATCGTGATATATTCACCTTGTGATCTCACAGCTGCAAGTCAGGCACTGGCCAAAGAATTTTGCTGGAGAAGTGAAGCATTTGCTTCTGATATCGAAATTTGGAAAGGCTTTATTTGGCTGTGATATTGGTTAAGCCAAGCCAGGGCTGCTTGTTCCGCAGCGTTTTATGGTGAAATTGAAATTATTCCACCATTGAGTACAGAATCTCTGTACATATTCCATGTCCTTATGAAATATGTAATTGATGAGAAAATGAACAAGATTCGGAAAACACGATTCTTGTTATGATGGTATAAAATTCGAGTCGAAATAGCTTGCGACTGTTTTTGAAATCAAGCTACCGAATTTCCATTATTGAATGATTCGGTAATTGCTATCATGTGGATAGAATGTGGACCATATTCCATGTCCTTATGAAATATGTAAATCATGACCAAATGAACAAGATTCGGAAAACGCGATTCTTGTTCTGATGATATAATTCGAGACGAAATAGCTTGCGACTGTTTTTGAAATCAAGCTACCGAATTTTCATTACTGAATGATTCGGTAATTGATATCATGTGGGTAGAATGCGGATCACCATGCTTGTTGGTAATCCCAGTATGTAAATGGGGAGAACTATGGAAGTCTGGTGATTGTTCCAGCTAGGAATTTTTTTGGCAGTATGAGGGGATGGACACCATTTGGATGGTGGAATGATTTGGAGAAAGGGTGATATGGGTTGGATCATATAAAATATTTGAAGGATACCTATTCAAATATCAAAATAGAATTTGCTCAGAACAAGCAAGAATCCTTTCTCAAGGTCTTGCAGTTTCTCAAAACTGATTAGGATTTCCATGGAAAACTCCATGTTCAGTTCACAAGATAAGCATCTTGTGTATCAAACCTTAATCTTGATCTTTTTGGAGGGGTTGCATGTGTACTAATTACAACCCCACTGGAAATTCTTTTTAATTTGTTGCCAGAGGTGGCAAGTGGTAGCTGGTTTGAGCTTAGCTCAATTGTCTGGGATGATGATGTCTTTAGCATTGGTTTATGCAAGGTGTGAGGAAGAAGCATAATTGTTTCTTCAGGTGACTGGGGAGCTAATCGGTATAACTCTTGGGGGAGCTGGATGGGTTCTAATGGTTCCTCCCCAAGAATTGGCGTCCATGTTTGGACTGGTGTCATGGACGGTGTTTGGATTTGTGATTTAGTTGGTGGTTCAGATGATGTGTCCGAAATGACTTTTCCTTTGTCATTTCTTGAGGGTTTGGGAGGCATGGTGATTGTATCCCCTGCAAGAATTACCGGGTAACAAAAATTTCAAGAACCTTTTATAAACTCGATGTCAAAATCATATATTAATAAGATAGCTTGCCGCCATCTATGAAAAAATTTGTTTGGATGCTGTATTTAAAACATCCTTTCGTGAGACTTCTTTTGCTGATTTGCAATCAATGCGTAAAAGGAACTTTAACTTGAAAAGTCTCCTTGGAATCTAGAGATTGTCAAAACAATTGCTGAAATTTCCTTTCTAATGGTGGAGCTAATTTTGTTGGGTTTATTCCAATGTTTAGAAACAAGTTGAATAATCTGTTGTTTGTTATTTTAAACGTATTTGGTAATACCTCTGTATCCTATATCTGGATCATGTGTTACTACAATTTTGAAAGCGGATGATGGGTCAGCTAAATGAACACAAAGAATTTTTTGACATTATTTTTTTATGTGTTTAATAATATTTGTGACTAAGGTGGAGGGTTCTTTTGTAACCTTTGATAAACGTAGTAAATTGATTTTAGAACAAAATCTAGCGGATGACGCTATTTCCACTCCATATATGACTAAATATATCCAATTGTCAACAAAAAGAGATAAAATCACTCTCAATCATTCGATTGTAGTTTCAAGTGGTATTTGTAAATTTACTTTTGTTGTGGGCGTTATGTTTTCTTTTTAATGTTAGAGTTTACTTTCATAGGAATTAGTTTTGTCCAAAAAAAGAAATTTCAAATATGTACTATCTAGAAAAGTTCTGACACGAACTTTTTTATAACTTAATAACATTTTTTTTTGGGGGGGGTGGTTTCCAAACAATCACTTGTTTATGAACTTTCGCTTTTGTTGTGGATATCACCATCAAATCTTTTTTTTTAATCGTTTGTCTTTATACACATATACATATATTGCGATGATATGATTGAAAAAAAAAATCTTTGTTACATTCTCCTATATAAAACTTCAAAAGACGAAATTTAATTAGATCACGACTTTGATTAAAATAATTTTTTTTGTTAAAAAAAATGTCAGTGAAATCTCATCATTTTGGATGGACAAAAACTAATACCATCCAAGAAATGTTTACGAAAAAGTAGCAATATGCTTGATTATGAATGACTTTTTCATGTCGATTTTTCTAGCTTATTCCTCAATACTCCCATATCATCCTACTTGCTCTGTGTAAAAAATATTTCGTCAATAGTAACTAGAGCAGACGGTTCTTTGATGTAGTAAATTAAGAGAGTTGGTTTAGATTTTCTTGAAAATTTCTCTTTGTGACATAACTTATTTCTACATAAGTCAAATCGAAAAATAAACACGAAAACATAGTGTCCATATATATATATATATGTGTGTGTGTATTTTGGTGTGAGAGACATAGTGCCTTTAATAAACATGAGGTACCCACCATATAGAAAAGTAGAATATGTGAAATGCTGCCTTTCAATTATTGCAACTAGACCCTGAGTAGAAGTAGAAATAAACATATAAAAGAAAGAATGGGGCCACCACTACAAATTGCAACTAAATCATTGAGGGTAATTTTTTTCATTTTAGTTAAAAAAAAATGGGGCGAATTTACTCATATAGGAGGATGAAAATAGGGCCGCCCAAAATGTAAAATATAATTGAGGCTGCCAAGGAATCTTTGTAATTATGTTTTGTTTCTGATTTGATTTGGGAATTTTTAACAATAGTTTCTTGGTGAATGTAATGACTAACTTTGGTCTGGAAAAGTGATATTCTAGTAGGGGAAATTACTAAATCCATTTCCTTTTAACTACTTTTATGAAAATAGATATATTTCTGGAATCTAATTCAGAAATATTTTCCCTTTGTGTCTGTTCTTCGTGAACTCAAGAGAATGGACAAGAGCTTCGCCTCCACGCTTAATCTGTGTAACTAACTTAGACTCGAAAAGGAAAAGAGCTTCTCCAACTTCGGATTTAGTGGAATTATGCAAAATTAGTTTGAGTAGGATCCATTTACTAACCTTTGCTTGTGCTGGCACTCCATCAGAGTGTGCCCACTCCGTTATGATCTTTCTGGTGCCAAGGCTGGCTGAGTTTAGGTGTTTCAAATCCTTTCTCTTCCTGTAATGGAGCACGTCCCGGCTGTATGTCGAGCCCCGGCCGGCAGTTCTTGTTAGCCCAGTGATTGCCCCAGCTAGTACTTTAAGAATGCTAGAGTTCAAGAACCGAAATCCGTGTGCGACGACTACTTACTTGATTTATTCCTATTTCTGCTTCAGATTCACCGAACAGGCTATCCAGATCGAAAAACTCGCCATTAGGAAATGAATCACCATCAAGAGGGGACTTCCAGGGCTCGATCCTACTCCATTCTTCAGTAATAGGAGTGTGATTTCCGGATGATATATCTGTACTCGATGATATATCTGTACTAGAGGAACTCCCATTCGTGAGTAGCTCATTCAACAGGTTCTGCATTTCTTGGATCTGATCCTGTTATTCAAGAACACATGTACATCCCAAATGTAATTCCACATTTCCAGAGACTGAAAGAAAAAGAGAAATTAGACTCTTGCAATATCTCCCCCCCCCCCCCCCCCCCCCCCCCCTCACCTCTGCAAAAGGAATTAGTTCTGGATTTTCACTATCAAGACCGTCACAGCTCTCATCTGCTTGTTCACCAGTAAAATTTGAAGTTCCAGATATCTTGGCTTTCGGCTGTGCAGAAGACAAGACATGCCAACCCGATAAGAAAGCAGCACATAGCCAGCAGTAAGGGGACTCGGCTTAAAAGAAAGATTCATGCTTAGCTTTTTCTGAAATATGGGAATAGTGTGATTTCTTCACTTCAAAACGGCTGATGCATCTGAAATTCGCTATCGAGCTTCCTAAAGGAATATTTAACAAACCTTGGATGTCTTGCCATAAATAAACTTGTGCTCAAGTTCATGACCAATTATGTGCTCTGATAAACTCGTTTACGCTAATACTAAAGTGTTACTGGCAAAAATATTTACCTGATTTGCACATTCTTCTTCAGCTTCAATTGCACTGCAGTCATCAACATTAAGAAAACGATGTTGGGAATTTGAGTTGTCATTGCTAGGTTCAGATACACCAAGGAAACTTCCTGATGAATTGTCTGTACTCAAGAAATTTTTAGTCCACATGGGACGCTCCTGATCATGCGAGAAGTGGTGATTATCTTCGTGTATCGGGGCTAGTGATTTTGTTCTGTTATGATATGATCCGTCGCCCTTGCTGTGAACTATTTTAGATAACTCGGTAATAACAACTTCAGGACATTGAAATTGTGGAATTGATGGAATGCCTTCATTCTTTGTAATAGCTGCCTTCTCATATTGCTTCCTCTTTATGCAACAAAGAACGAAACCCGTCTGCGGCGAATACAAGTTATTGCAACTCAATCACAACAACCAACACATAACAAGCAGCAAAGGGATCTTGGAGTGCCAGGATACCACACTTGACAAATTGGTGAAAAATAAATTGAGATTGGTAGCTTGCTTCGACTTAGGGAAGAAAGTATGATTACTCCAAACAGATGATGTTTTAGAAATTAAGTGCAAATGCCAGCACATCCAAAATATTCCTGGTTCCCTAGACCATTTTTTCAGTAAATGTTGTAAATTGCTAGGTAGTACATAGAAAAAGAAACAGTTGAAATACGCACATTGTCTGGATGTGGATGTAACTCATGCATGACCCAGTTGGATTTGGCGCCCTTGGAATTCCGGCCATCAAGGAAGACTAATTTTATCTTGAAACCGATCTTTTTGCCTTCCTTTCGAGCCTTAATATCTATATGTCTACCGGTGATCTTCCAGGAAGAACCACATGGTGTTTTCCTGCTGATCCGTTGATCCAACGTCTGTGGACATATGAACCACCATTCTTGATCTGTGGATGGAATGTTTGATTTCTCTGCATGCGCATTAAAAGCACTCTTTGGGTCATAAGGAGGGCTACTGCTCTTTTCCTGAGGCACTCTTTCTGAAATTGTGAAAAACTTACCATGGAACTTGGCTGGTAAATCCCACGGATTAGTCTTATAGATGTCATCTAGTGTCGGAATAATGCAGGAACTTCCTCTCCATCCGGGTACTTCCGGCTTCAAGTAATTTATAAGTAGTTCCTCCTCGGTTGGACGGAATCCGTAGCCGGGTATTGCCTGCTGAGGAGATACTGTGATCTCGGTGACTTCATTCTCCATGGTTAGTAAATCCATCGGATAGATCCTAGTTTCCATATCTTGTTTTCTTTGACATACTTCGATTAACAATCAAAAGAGGAGTAAAATGGAACAATAAGAGGACTACCACAAGAACTGAAAATCCCAAGACGAAGGTGGTAGACAACAACAAGGACACCAAGCAAAGAGATAAAGAGAGAGAGAGTGACTTTGGTCAGAGATGTTAATTTGTTAAACCTGAGCGTAGAAATGCTTAAGTTTATAGTATACAATTGATTCATGCCAAGCGAGTTTGACTGGTGAAGTCTCCCCTTGCTTGAGAAGTCTATCCACAGTGCTTGATGGATCCCACATCTGTCCTCGTTGATTCCTTCACTTTTGTCCTCTTTGCTGACTTCTTGAAGACTATTTTCACCTTCCTGAGGAAGTTTTATGGCCTTAGCTACATCTTTTAGTCTTGTGAGTGTCCTTTCTCCAATTTTTTGTCTTTTGCTCTTTCTATCCCATGTGTGGCGGACAGGATTTTCTTGTAGAGTCATTTTGCCAAAAGAAAGGAGTAAAAGTTGGGACGTTTATGGGATCCTTTCTCTTTTCCTTCCTGCTACTTACTCCAGACATTGCCCTTTGTCTGGTCAAATCACCCTCCCTACTGTGTGCTTCTTCTGAAAGCTCAAACAAACAGAACTAGATCACCCTCAAAACCCCATTCTACTAAAATAAATCGTCTCAAAGGACTTTACATTGTGAAGTCTCCCTAAGCTAGGGATAGTTACCAAAGTCTTAAACCTATTAACTTGTGCCAATTTAGTTATAAACCTTTAAATTATGTTAATTTAGTCACAAATCTTTTGAAATTTTGCCTATTTGGTCCTATATTTTTTGAAGTTTTGTCATTTTAGTCCTAAACCTATTATTTGAATAATTGACTGAAAGGATTAAATTGACAATTCGTTAAAAGGTTTATGACTAGTTTGGCAAATCATTAAAAGGTTTAGGATTAAATTGGCATAATTAAAAGGTTTAGAACCGAATTGGTACAATTAAAAAATTTAGGACTGATTTGGCATAAGTGCAATAAATTTAGAACTTTTTTTCGCAATTTTCCCCCTAAGTTTAAACACTTTGTAACAGGCCTGGAAAAGTAGTAGCAAGTGGAATTTCGTCGAAACTAGAGTGGGGTCAGTAAATTGATCTCCTTTATACGGTCGAGCCATTGAGTCTGTTCCATCAAGATTTACTACAATGCTGGGCTGGCGCGAAAAATTGTCTTGAGAGAGAGCGATAGAGAGGACATTATGTTGGAAATCCTTGTGTGAACTGAGTCTGTGTCATCTGTACTAGAAAATTTCGTTTTTGCCAAGTAAGCTGGTTGCGTTACATATATGAAACCGAGCTGGGAATCTTGCTTAATGCGGTCCATATTCTTATGGCCTTCTCACATGACGAACCGTGTTTTGGATTTTGTCGGGTGGCCTGATATAGGTCACTGGAGTATCGGTATCTCTAAATAAATATAAGCTCTCTCCTACTCCTGACTCTTTAACGTTCAGTGTCAGTACAAATGTGTTCTCGGTCCTCGTTTTCCGTTTATTGTGTTTTTTTTTTTTTTGCAAAAGCACACTTTTAATACCAAAAGTTGTGTACGGAGATCAATTTGGTGCTAAAAGTTTCAAACGGATTACTTTAGTGCCAAAAGTTATAAAAAAAAACGATAAGTTTAGTGCCTCTGGCGATATTTTCCGGCAAAAATTGCCACGTGGCATTTTTATTTAATTTTTGAATTTTAAATGGCATTTTTAAAAGAAAATAAAATCCACGTTGGTTCCACGTGGCATCACCTTCTTAAAATATAAATTTTATTTGAAACAAATTAAAATAAGCTGAAAATTAAAAAAAAAAAGACTAAAAATTTTACGAAAAAACTGAACGGTCTGGACGCAGGGGGCTTCGCTTGCGTTGAGGAACCGGGCGAGCGCCGACGAGACGGGAGTCAATCTCTCCTTCACTGGCTCTCTCTATTTTCCTTGTCGCTCAGTCTTCAACGCTAAAAATTCCCCCTTTTTTCTTCTTTTGCCTGGTCTGGTTTTTAGCCCCCTTAAGAGATCTATTCCCCCCTTTTTTCTTGAATCAAGCCCAGCGAACACCAGTGAACAAGGAAGGAGCACCAGCGGCTGACCCTCGTTGATGGCGGTCCTCAACAAGATTTGGTTGAGGACCGTGACCCTCGCCCAATCTGGACGAGGGTCTGCAAGCCCTCGCCTGGGCCAGCGACAGACCCTCATATGAGGCCGGCGGCGGTCACTGGCCCCTAGCTGGGCTCAACATCCCCCGCTTGCCATGTCCCACCCTCATCGGTGATGGTGTATGGCACGGCGGCGAGGGTTACAACAACCCACGTTGCCTCCCTTCAAATTTTTTTTTTAAAATTTCAGTTTTGTAAAATTTTTCAGCTATTTTTCAAATTATTTTAAATAAAAAATTCAAAAAATTGTCACGGTGGACCGCCGACGAGCCACATCAATCGAAAATATTAATTAAAAAGTGTCACGTCAGAATTTCAGCGATCCAAATTGGAGTTGACACCAAACTAATTGTTTTTTTTTATAAATTTGGCGCTAAAGAGATCCGTTTGAAACTTTTGGCACAAAAGTGATCTCTGCACACAACTTTTGGCACTAAAAGTGTATTTTTGCCTCTCTCTCTTTTTTTTTGTAACCGAGGTGTCTAGACTAGCTTTCGCACACTTCAATTATTCTTCGGATGAGACTAGCACAGCAACCCACCGCTATGGCTCCCACTTAAATCACAGGTACTCAGCTAGGTAATCAAATTTGGGTTCAGTGCACCTAACCACACAATCCTCGTTTTTCCATTTTCTTGTGTTTTGAGTGCATGTTTGTGATTCTAAGCAAATTCAGAGCTACTATTATCCAATTTTGCAGAAGATAAAAGCTTCTGTTTGTCCTGAACATACAGATAACGATCTTAACTTGTTAAAAAGTAGGCTTTGTCCTTGTTAATTTTTGCAGAATCGTGTGCGTGAAATTTAGGAAGGGAGCAGAGAAATGCCAAAGGATCCACGAGGGAGCAAGGGACAAAGGCTTTTACTATTAGTTGGTATTAGAAAGAAAGGAGGATAGGTTTGTCAATTGGTCTGCTAAGTGTATTTGCTTTTGGACGACCGCAAGTTATGGGCTTTCATATGAGGAAATAATTCGAAGTGTGAACATTCACGGTTAACACAGTTCAAGTGGCTAAAGCACGCTATAAATGTCAAAACTTGACGATGCACATTAGTGTCAAAACTTTTGGGTGAATCAACGTCCTAACCGAGCTTAGGCGTTGACTTCACTAATATTTATTTCTCACCCCGTCGTGGGATGACCATTTCAGGTCGCAAGTGACGGAGCCTCGAGGTTGCTGAGGCGTGACCTTTTTGGAGTAGCCCCTTTGGAGTAGATATGGAGTTAACCCTACCGACCATTGTCTCTTTTGAGGTCCTAAAGAGCCGCCCCGTAGAATGGGGGTTGTTGTTATTAGCTCTATAGGGTTAATTAGTATCTGCTTTTGATTTCAGGGCCGAGTTTGTCTTTTGATGAATTGATTGAATAATTGTTCTTGTTGTCCTATCCCATGGTGATCTTGTTGTTTGGGAGTTTGGCACGTTCCGCATGCGTACTTCGATTGTGGGTCGATAGCGAGCCTAGGACGCTATCTTTCGTGACCTATGGATGTCAAGGTAGGGATGACGTGTTCTCGAGAGTCGGGGCGTGACATCAACGCCAGAAATTCCCCCTTTTTTCCTCTTTTTCCTGGTCTGGTTTTTAGCCCCCTTAAGAGATCTATTCCCCCCTTTTTTCTTGAATCAAGCCCAGCGAACACCAGTGAACAAGGAAGGAGCACCAGCGGCTGACCCTCGTTGATGGCAGTCCTTGACAAGATTTGGTTGAGGGCCGTGACCCTCGCCCAATCTGGACAAGGGTCTGCAAACCCTCGCCTGGGCCAGCGACAGACCCTCATATGAGGCCGGCGGCGGTCACCGGCCCCTAGCTGGGCTCGACATCCCCCGCTGGCCATGTCCCACCCTCGTCGGTGATGGTGTGTGGCACGACGGCGAGGGTTACAACAACCCTCGTTGCCTCCCTTCAATTTTTTTTTTAAAATTTCAGTTTTGTAAAAATTTTCAGCTATTTTTCAAATTATTTTAAATAAAAAATTCAAAAAATTGCCACGGTGGACCGCCGACGAGCCACATCAATCGAAAATATTAATTAAAAAGTGCCACGTCAGAATTTCGGCGATCCAAATTGGAGTTGACACCAAACTAATTGTTTTTTTTTTATAAATTTGGCGCTAATGAGATCCGTTTGAAACTTTTGGCACAAAAGTGATCTCTGCACACAACTTTTGGCACTAAAAGTGTATTTTTGCCTCTCTCTTTTTTTTTTTGTAACCGAGGTGTCTAGACTAGCTTTCGCACACTTCAACTATTCTTCGGAGGAGACTAACACAGCAACCTACCGCCATGGCTCCCACTTAAATCACAGGTACTCAGCTAGGTAATCAAATTTGGATTCAGTGCACCTAACCACACAATCCTCGTTTTTCCATTTTCTTGTGTTTTGAGTGCATGTTTGTGGTTCTAAGCAAATTCAGAGCTACTATTATCCAATTTTGCAGAAGATAAAAGCTTCTGTTTGTCCTGAACATACAGATAACGATCTTAACTTGTTAAAAAGTAGGCTTTGTCCTTGTTAATTTTTGCAGAATCGTGTGTGTGAAATTTAGGAAGGGAGCAGAGAAATGCCAAAGGATCCACGAGGGAGCAAGGGACAAAGGCTTTTACTATTAGTTGGTATTAGAAAGAAAGGAGGATAGGTTTGTCAATTGGTCTGCTAAGTGTATTTGCTTTTGGACGACCGCAAGTTATGGGCTTTCATATGAGGAAATAATTCGAAGTGTGAACATTCACGGTTAACACAGTTCAAGTGGCTAAAGCACGCTATAAATGTCAAAACTTGACGATGCACATTAGTGTCAAAACTTTCAAAACGATCACTTAAGTGCCAACTTTTTTAAAAGAAAAAGATCACTTAAGTGTCAAATTTTTTTAAAAAAAATCATTTCAATGTCAATTCCAATTTGAGCTGACGTGGCTTGTCAAAAATCTGGCGTGGCCTGTTTTCTATTAATATTTGAGCTGACGTGGCTCATCGAAGTTAGCACTTAAATGAACAATTTTCAAAAAATTTGCACTTAAGTGATCACTTTTAAAAAATTGGCGCTTAAATGATCATTTTAAAAGTTTTGCCATTGAAGTGATCATTTTTCAAAAAAATTAGTACTTAAGTGATCGTTTTGAAAATTTTGGTACTAAAGTGAGCATCGTACACAAGTTTTGGCACTTATAATGTACTTAAGCCCAGTTCAAGTGAAATTGGGAGAAGGAGATCGATATGCCTTTTTTATTTCACCTTACTGAAATGATCGCAAGACTTGCCTTTTTATATATGCTTGTTACATGACTATTGCTCTTGCTCTTACTCTTAAATGACTCATTAATATATCTAGCATACTAAGGGAGATAGATTTATGAGAATTTACCAAACATTAAACTAGGTAGAAATACTAGCACGGACTTTGACACTTGAAACCTACAACACACTTAAGACTTGCAAAATTGATTCACTATCATAGAAAGGTTAATCGATATCTAACTTGTAAATCGACAACTAGATAGTGGATTGACAACCATGAAATCGACAACTTGTCCACTAAATCACAGATTTGAGCAGGAACAGCCATCCTCCTCCTCGATGGGCAGCTCTGGAAGGAGAGTCGTTATCCCTCGGTGTCTCATGCCCATTTGTCGCGTGCATAGCCATGCCTTCGTCTACAGCACCTGCATCCGCTGGGCCTCGACTTCCCCCGCGAGGGTATGGGTGGCGACCGGACTGGTAGTTGCTAAAGATTGCAGGCTGGCGATGAATATGGAGGAGGGACTGGTGATTGCTGAAGACTTTGCATGATGGTGATGTTTAGGCATCTCGGACGTCTGTGAGGGCTCTGAGATCTGAACAGTCCACATTCAATCCAGCGTGGGGCGGAGAGGAGAAGGAGGTGGAGGAGGAGGACGATTAGGATAGTATGGTGGGATTTGCCGATGGCAAGAGCCATTTGACGTTCAGTCTGAAAGGTCAAACATTTAATCCAGCTCGGAGTACATATATCAAACACTCGTGTCAAAACTTAAAATTCCTATCTTTATCCAATCCGATCTACATTATACACGACCTTATCTGATATGATAACAAAATTTTTAGACAACTAGACGTGGTCTAAATGTTAAATCACTGTCATAAGGTTAAAACACGATGTTATTGCCGCTCCGTTTTTCTGGGTTAAACCTATGTAATCATGAATAATTTCTGGGTAAACCTATGTAATCATGAATTAACCAGGCGCGACCAGAGCCTCCATTCATGCAAACCTACATTGAACAGCAACAATTGTGGGAGTGTAACATGATTAGTTAAATCTATAGCTCATAATAAGAATCCTTGCGCCATGGAAGCTTCACGAATGTTCTTTTAGTTACTCCTCCCTTTTCTAGATCTGTGGTTCGTAGTCCAAAAGCCTTCAAATTTGATGCATTGCTCTCCTGTGGGAAACCATCTTTTATTCCTCCTCTACCTTGATAAATCTGAAAACATGTGGACAATTGCCGTGGGAAAGTACTTCAACAAATTTTGAGAAGTCCTACATTTGTGATGAGAAGCTCTTAATATAATCAAATTAGCTCATAACTCAATGGCTTAACTAGATATGTTAAGGGGTTAGGATTCGGTTCACCCCTTATTAATAAGATCACTTTACTGGCTTGTAATAACGGACCCCGATCACCTGCCTTAAAGGCAGGTGACTTGATCCATACACTGTAATAACGAGAAAACGCGTCGGCCTTGGGTTTAACGAAGTATAAAGTCTGGATTTTTTTTGGGCCCCAACGTTAGTGAGTCCAGTGCAAATTTCCTTTTTATCAAATTTTTACTATTGTCTCAATACCTTATCTGGAGAAGCCTGCTATGAGTAAATCAAAACATCAGTACTTGTAAACCTTTTAAATTTTCATATTTTGGTCCTTCAAGCGAATCTGCCGACCCCCCTCATTAATTTTATTAGCTAGCCGCTGTACTCCCTATTCTCGTTTTACATTTCTTGACAGTTTCATTTTTAATTTTCCATCGTTTATATCAAACTTCATTCGCCTGCGATGAAAATTACTTGGACATTACTAATGAACATACAGAACTGAAAGGCCACAAAATGTGCAAATTGAAGTGACTATGATGCTCGCTAAAATCTCCAGTAAAACACACGGGGCTGTATTCGTCTCCTCTACTCTTTATTACATATTCCATCAAGAGTTACATGTGCCAGAGGAACGAAGTCCAAATAACATGTCAAGGTGAGCTCTCTTGGATCGACGGTGGATTTGTTTTGGCGGCAACATCTGGCTGATGCGGTAGATCTCGTCAATGAAAGCGAATCATTCCAGGTTTCCACATGGGATATGCTGCCTGATTTGATCTGCACATCGTCCTTCTTCTCTGGCTGAATGATGCTAGTTTCCTTTTCTTTGAACTCTGCGTCGAAAAGCTTGCTGTCGGGATATGAATCGTGATCACCAGGGGACATCCAGGGCTTCATCCTACTCCGTTCGGAAGTAAGAGTAATGCAACTTCCGGATGATATTTCTGTACCAGAGGAACTGCCCATTCATGATTAGCTCATTCAATTGGTTCTGAATTCGCTGGACCTGATGCTGTTATTCAAGAACAGATGTAAATCCTAATTGTAATTCCTCATTTCTAGAGAGTGAAGAAAAGAAAGTTCTCCACTTACCCAAAAAAAAAAAAAAGTTCTCGAGGCTTGCTAAATGCTTTTTTCTTTCTCACCTCTGCAAAATCAAGTTGTTGTTCTAGGTGATCACAATCCATGCTATCCCAGCCTTTCTCTGCATGTTCACCAATAAAATTTTGAAGTTCCAGACACCTTATCTCCCTTCTCCTCTAAGGGACGAACTAAATCGTCCTGCAACCGTGGAGAAAACAAGACATGCCGACGCGATCAGAAAAGCCAGCACACAACCAGCAAGTACAATGATTTTGCTAAAAAGAGAGATTCATATATAGACTTCTGAAACACGGGGACAAGTTCTTCAAATCAAATGATGCATCTGTCATGAAGTAATCCTTTTCTGTTCGAAAGTACACTATATTGGTGATGATCTACCTCTGTTCTACATCTAGCAAATGCTGCAGATGCAATGACAAGGCACGAAATGGAAATACCAATAAGCTGCAATGAACTTACATGAAAGAAGAGGCTTACTGAACGGGTTTCTGAGCTCTTGGAGAAAAATTGGAGGTCTGGTCCTTCAGGATAGAGCAATCTTCTAGTGGCGAAAACAACGCAAGCAATTCGAGCTTTCTGGCTGGACTGTAGAAATTTAGGTGTCGTGCATGGAGTAGGACAAAAAGAAAAACCAGTTTTTGGCATAGGAAACAACAACTTGTTTTCCCAGAGGCAGAAATTAGTTTCTTTTCTTGCCCTACTCTAAGGAAAGTGAAACAAAAGTTTTTGGCATAGAAAAAACGACTTTTTTTTTTCCAGGGCCAAAAACTTGTTTCTCTTCTTGCCCTACTCTAAGCAAAGAGCAGGGGCAAAAGAGTAGAACGAGGAGATAACTTCATCCTCGTACTACTCGTTCGTTTTTTCCATTTTAGACACTTACCAACTGTTCATGCTACTTCGTCCCCGCCCTTAATCCCTGCTTTTGTTTTGGAGCCTAACTAAGGCTGCGAAGCAGGAGGTCCGAGAGACAAATCTAGTGGCAAAAACTAGGCATGGACTAAAATGAAAAAAACGGAGACGAGGACACCACAGGTGCCATAACTTTCCATACCATGCTCACTTGTGCCATAACTTGCCATGGCTTCATCTTTTTTATCATTTAAGTGACTACTTTTTCACAAAGTACCATGACACTCAAATAATCTAAAAAAGAAAGTTATGACATAAGAGCAATACGAAAGTTATGACACCCATGGTGTCACTTACCCCTGAAAGAAGCGTGCAGTACCTTGGTGAGAACGAAACCTTGTATATGCGAGAGAAAGAGAGAAAAGAAGGAGAGGCTGGCTTTGTTTAGAGATGTTCTGAAGATTTTGAGCATGGAACGGCTAAATATATGGCGGACACCTGATTCATGCCAAGCGACTTTGTCTGGTCAAGTCTTCTCCTTGCTTGAGAAGTTAATCTCAGTGCTTAATGGATCCCACGCCTGTCCTTGTTTTCTCCTTGCTTGATAAGTTAATCTCAGTGCTTAATGGATCCCACGCCTGTCCTTGTTTATTCCTTCCCTTTTGCCCTCTTTGCAGAATTTTCCTGGACTTTGTTCACCTTCTTGAGCAAGTTTTATGGCCTTCGCTATCATCTTTTAGTCTAGTGAACGTCCTCCACTCATTTCACTCTCCTTTTCTCTATCTACCCCCATAAGTGGCGGACAGATTCCTCTTGTGGGATCGTTTTGCCACAATAAAGGAGTAAAAGTCTGCACTTTTATGGGATTTTTTTATATATATATTTTTTTGCCCTACTTTGCAATGGACGATTATGCCTCATCCGCGTCAGCGTCTGTTGTCGAATTGGTTCTTGAAAAACTGGGATCGCCCGAAAGAGGATTGAAGACGTAGAAACACCAGAAGTACTTTTAAAGCTAAAACAAACAGAACTAGATCACCTTCAAAACATTCTACTTCTCTTGAATCGTCTCAAGGGACTTTATGGAATGAAGTCTCCCTAACTGAATACATTCTAGCACACCTGGAGAAGTGGTTTGTGAAAATACAGTGAGTGTCTAAGTAATTTGGTCAAAACTAGAGAGGTGTCTGGGAAAATTAATCTTTATTCTAACGGTGAAGCCTAATTTTGGTCTTTGAACTTGCGCTACTCGTTCAACAGTGACGGTTCAAATGAATTCTCAGCCGTCATTTGTCGTTTCTTGTGCTTGTTGAAATCAGAGAGGCTCAGCTCTAATACCAAATGTTGAATCTCAGAGACACAAAGCTCTGATAACACTCACTCGAAAGAAGTTCTCAAGGAATGAGATGAATGAAGTACTTTATTTTCTGAAATCTGCCTTCACTCTCCTTACACCAACGATTACAAGACTTGGCTATTTATAGGCATCATATATGACTCTTGACATATCTTAGGTACATGAACAGATGTATGTACACACACTGCAATTATTACTCATCGGAATATGAACAGACTCTCGAAACTCTCAATTAATAATGACTCTTGAAAACAACAAAATAATAATTACACTAAACACAGACATCCATCGAGAACCGAACAGTCTTTCGACAATAGTCAAAATACGAAAAGTCACACTATTGAAGATTCTAGAGTAGGCGGTGATATCTTCAATAGTGCTTTGAGTACATTTATGTGACTCTTGGAAGATT
This sequence comes from Rhodomyrtus psidioides, assembly GCA_021437785.1. Taxonomy (NCBI): domain Eukaryota; kingdom Viridiplantae; phylum Streptophyta; class Magnoliopsida; order Myrtales; family Myrtaceae; genus Rhodomyrtus; species Rhodomyrtus psidioides. The sequence goes on along the minus strand of JAILYB010000003.1, from coordinate 8,769,402 downwards.
CAGATCTACCAGCATCTGCTATTATGTCATTTCGCTAGAGATAAAAGCTTCTATTTTCCCTGAACATACAGATAAACATCTTAACTTCTTATAACGAAGGCTTTGCCCTATGTAGACTGATTGGTTTGCATGTGTTGTTGATGGATGGTACCAACAAAAAAAACCACTCTCATGCGCTTGATCCTTCAATTAGTTTGATAAGCTAAAGAAAGAGACAGAATGATGGACTGCAAGTTAACTTTTAAAGGAGAGACATCACCGTTACAGCTTGTTGATTCCTTACTATGCACAGCAGAGAACGATGAAAGCAAATTTCAGAGCAGTCGCGCATCGAGTTTAATATACAAAAACCCTGTTTACAGTTGTTAATGATGCTGCATTGCACTCAGGGCGATATATCAGTGAAAATCATAAATTGAATATTTGACAAGTGACGGCGAACAACAGGAAAATCCCGACGAGCACATTCACAAGATTAGTCAGTTGAGAATTTGTGGAACTTTTTGTGCTCGTGGTGGTTGGCCTGGTCAATGCAGTCGCTGAATTTGCTTCCTCCCTGGCATGTTCAATCTCCCTGCTCCTAGTCTTCCTCCGTAAGTTACAGGCTGATCGGTGCTCTTGGTATTTTAGTACCTGCCAACATAACATGATTCAAATAGCGAGATGACAAGGAAAAAGAAAGAAGGGATTAATGGGAGACCGCAATATTAAGAATTTTCCTAATTTTTTCTACTGATTTTCCGAACATTATGGAACCATGCAAATCAAACTAAATGGTCCAACAGTGCACATCAGGACTGGAAGATAATAGCAAGACAAAATCGGTTAAACTGGGAGCTTCTTTCACCTTTGCTGTTGCTGCAGCTTCATCCAAAGATGCACGTTCTGTTTTGACATTCCTCAATGCACTTTCCTGCTTCTTAACCGGTGACCTTCCAGAAAAAACCACAAGGTGTTTCCCAGCTAATCCGTTGGTTCTGCGACTGTGGACATATGAACCACCATTCTTGCTCTTTGGATGGAATGTTTGATTTCTGTGCATGCACATTAAAAAACACTCTTTGGGTCAAAAGGGGGGCTACTGCCCTTTTCCTGAGGTACTCTTTTTGAAGTTGCGAAAATCTTACCATTGAACTTGGCTGGTTTCCAGCCCAAAAAAAAAAAAAAAATGGCTGCTAATTCCCGTGGATTAATCTTATAGATGTTTTTTTTTTTAAAGTAAGTATGTATATAATTTTTCAACGCACCAAGAAACAAGTAGAGGCCGAACACAAAAACCTTGTACCACTTAGGACACAAGGAGGTGTTCTAGGAGGTGCAAAGGTGAAGTGGCATAAGCAAGAGCAACAAAAGAAGATAACAGCCTGAGAAGGCCAAAACAGCGGCCAAACCCCATAAAAACGACACGGCCAAACGGCAGCCATCTAAGAAAAACAACAGAATCTACAAGGCATCCAGGCGATCCTCGAAGACAGCGGAGGAAAAGCAGAATCTTATAGATGTTATCTAGTGTTGGAATAATACAAAAACTTCCTCTCCATCCGGGTATTTCCAACTTCAAGTAATTGATTAGTACCTTCTCGGTTGGACGCAATCCGTAGCCGGGTATTGCCTGCTGAAGGGGTAGTTCAATATCAGTGACTTCATTTCCCATGGGTAGTAAATTCATCGGACAGATCCTAGTTTCATTATCTTGTTTGCTTCTACATACTCCGATTAACAATCGAAAGAGGAGTACAATGGAATAATTAGACAAGAACTGAAAATCCCTAGAAGAAGGTGGTAGACAAAAACAAGGGCACCGAACGAAGAGAGAAGGAGAAAGAGAGTGACTTTGGTCAGAGATGTCTGTTAAACCTGAGCGAGAAAATGCGAAGTTTATAGTAGACACTTGATTCATGCCAAGTAACTTTTTTCTGGTGAAGTCTCCCCCTTGCTTGATAAGTTAATCCTCAGTGCTTTATGGATCCCCACATCAGTCCTTGTCGATTCCTCCACTTTTGTACTCTTTGCAGACTTCTTGAAGACTACTTTTTCAAGGCTAAAGCAAGCTACAACTGTCAAAACTTGTGTACTGTGCTCACTTTAATGCCAAAACTTTCAAAACGTTACTTAATTTTTTTATTTTTATTTTTGAAAAATAATCACTTTAGTGCCAATTTCAATTTGAGCTGAGGTGGCTCGTTGTAAATCCGATATAGCTTATTTTTTATTAATATTTGAGATGACGTGAATCGTCGGAGTTGGCACTGAAATGAGTGTTTTTCAAAAATATTTGCACTTAAGTGATCGTTTTGAAAATTTTGACACAGAAGTGATCGTTTTTAAAATTGGCACTTAAGCGATCATTTTGAAAGTTTTGGCACATAAAGTGAGCGTCGTACACAAGTTTTGAAACTTGTAGTGTACTTGAGCCCCCACCCTATTGAGGAAGTTTTATGGCGTTAGCTACATCTTGTAGTGTACGTAATAGTTAGTACGTTTATGGGATTCTCTCTTTTTCTTCCTGCTAATTACTGCAGACATTGCCCTTTTTTCGGCCAAATCGTCCTTCCTGCTAAGCACTTCAGAAAGCTCAAACAAACAGAACTAGATCACCCTCAAAACACCATTCTACTAAAATGAATCGTCTCAAAGGACTTTACATAGTGAAGTCTCCCCAAGTTAAACACTTACCAACAGGTTTGGAAAAGCAGTATGTGAAAATGCGGCAAGTGTCAAAGGAATTTCGTCGAAACTAGAGTGGTGCCAGCAAATTGATCTCTTTTAAACGGTGGAGCCATCGAGTCTGTTCCATCAAGATTTATCATCAGTGGCCATTAGTAACAGCGCTACAATATGCTGGGCTGGCATGACAAATTTTCTTAAGAGAGAGAGAGAGAGATAGGGAGGCCATTATGTGGGAAATCTTATGTGAACTGTCATCTGTATTAGAAATTTTCGTTTTAGCCAAGGGAGCAGGTTGTGTTACATTTATGAAACCGAGCTGTGAATCTTGCTTAATGCGGTCCATGTTCTTTTGGCCTTCTCACATGACGAACTATGTTTTGGATTTTGTTAGGTTTTCGGTGTTGTTTCAAATGTATTCTTGGTCCTCATTTTTCTTTTTCCTCTTGTGCTTTGAGTATATATTTGTGATTTTAGACAGATTCAGAGCTAACACTGGCTAATATTGTTTAATTTTGCGAAAGATAAAAGCTTCTATTTGGCCTGAACATACACAAATAGATCTTAACTTTTTATAATGTAGGCTTTGTCCTTGTTAGTTTTTGCTTCCGTTATTAGTTAGTATTAGAAAGGAAGAAGGACAGGGTTGTTTGTTAGCTGGTCTGCTAAGTGTATTCGCTTTTGGACGACCGCAAGCCTTTTATGGGCTTTCATATGATGACATAATTTGAAAGTGAAACACTTGCGATTAACACAATTCAAATATAACCAAGTGAAGGAGACCAATATGCGTTTTCTCGTTTCACCTTCCTAAAACGATCACAAGACTTGCCTTCTTTTAGGCTTGTTACCGGACTACTGCTCTTACTCTTAAATGACTCATTGATATATCTAGCATTCCAAAGAGATAGATTTTTTTTTAGAATTTACAAAACATTTAAACTAGACATAGAAGCATGAACTTCGACACTTGAAACCTACAACACACTTAAGACTCATAAAATTCATTCACTATCCCGACAAGCTTAATTGATATCGACACGTAGGTCGCATATTTTATTTTCTTTGTAAAATAGAGTACGTTTAATTCGTTAAATATGCATCTTTTCTTGCATTATTGAAATATATATATAAAGAAAAGGATAAATAAACTTTCGGATCGGACCGGATCATCATAACCATGTGGGCGAGACCCAACCCGCGGAGCGGGCCTCCGTGATGCAGGCCATCTCCTTTTCTTTTCCCTGGGCTGTACACAATAAGGCCCACCTTTTTCTTTCTTTTTGTCCATTAGCCCAAACTTCCCCAATTGCCTTTCGTTTTCCCTTTAGCCCAACTCCCTCACGTTACTCTCTCTCACCATCATCCTTGGTGTTTTCTGCGTGACCCCATGATCACGGTCCCTCCTATTCCCACATCACTCACTTCACTACCGTACATAAAAGTGTTGGAACTTTGGTCTCAAAGTCCCATAAAAAAAATTAAATGAGAAATGAAAAGTTATTTTGGTTCATAAGCCTTAATTAACGAAATTGTACAACTTTGTAGCGTTTCGTCGAAACCGTAGGACTTCGTGACGTTTCGTCGAATCCTTTCGACGAAACCGTGCATTTTCGTCGATGAACCATTTCGATGAAACAATATGTCTTTATGATTCTTCTTTTCGCTCTCTATAAATATATAAAACATTGATCATCACATCATATACAACAATTGTTATGTTCGTGATTTTTTTTTTCATCGTCATCATTCTGTGTGATTATTCCGCAAAGTTGTGTTCGAAGGTTTTCTTTGAAACAATTACCGCTTTTGAGGAAAGGCGATCCGTTCTATCTTGAGAGGCAATTGTCCAAGAACCTTGGGTACCGGTTGATGGGACAAATTTGTCTTAAGGATACAACATGAATTCATTGGAAAACGTTGCATCAGGATAAGTAGTCTGAGACTTTGAACTTTCCATAGTGAGACCTATCGAACTTACTTGGTCTATTAGTAGACTTGATATCTTTGAACTGTCGACTTTTACTGTAAGCCTAAACAATAAAAATCACACAATTATCTTTCGAACAAAGTTGGTTCTCACTATTAGGTTCGTTTTAGTCATGAACACCGCCTGATCTCATGAGTACTTTAGAGAATTAGCCCTTTCCAATTCTCATAGAAGCGGTCCTCACTTCACACTCACATACTCGATTCAATAACATTAAAAACTTACACTTAACCTTCACATATTAGTACTGTCTGTATTCAGGAATGAGTAATAATTTATAGTACTCTACACTGCCTTCATAACTAGGTTGTCCCTTTGAACCTAGGTCTTGAGATCTTCAGTCAACTAGGTAGAGTTTCTGCTATAATGACTTATTTTACATCCCTTAAACCCATTCCTTTTGATATTTTCACAACAATCTTTCTAATTAGGCCTTTTATTAATGGATCCGCAATGTTATCTTTTGACTTCACATAGTCAATCGTGATAATTCCACTAGAGAGTAATTGTCTTAAAGTATCGTGTCTTCGACGTATATGCCGAGACTTACCATTATACATGATATTCCTCGCCCCTACACTTTGAGATAAATCTTAAAATCTTTTCAAGATGGTGGTAGCCTTTTAACGAAAGTAGCCATTTGAAATGATTCACTCAGAACCATACCTTTTGCATGAATATTATGCATAATTGTCGCGACCCTCTCGCGGAAGAGGGCTAATGGGCCGCTCGATCGTCGCCTGATTGGACGCGGGCGTCTCCCAAGGTCCATTACCCAAATCGCAACGGATGGATATACGTGGTCGACCTTCGGTGCGGTCTGGTGACATGTGATATGTGTACATGCCAAAGAGTCGCCACCAATCGTTTCTTGGAGGGTACGATCGGAAACCCTATCGACTAGTTGGGAGCGATTTATTCGATTCTGCGATAACCAGAGAAGTGGGATCGGGGACTTTGTTACCCGTATTGCTAGAGTTGACGCCCTTTCGGCACCTAAATTGGATGACTTATCTAGTCTTAAGATTCATGCAGACGAGTGGGGTACGGATCCTAAATCTAGGAGCTCATGCAGATGGGAACGGCTACCCTATCACTCACAATCATTAAAAGTAAAAGCGCAAATCAAGGATCCAATACATGCGGATAAAACACATGAAAGCAGCATGGCATCCCTAATGAGGCCCTATTAGCCTAGAGAAGTATCAATCAAGGCTTAGGAGTAATTTGGACATGATTCGCCCATAAAGGGCAGAATCGTAATTTTGAGAAATTTGGGGACAATTTGCTTTAGAATGGCAAAATCGTCATTTCAGATGAAATATGCAGTCAAAATAGGGTGGAAATGGGATTGGCGATCAAATCCTTCCATTTCCTATTTTTCGGGAATTTCTAGAATTTTTCTAGAATTTAAAAGTGATTTTACCCTTGGAGGGGTAAAGTCGTCATTTTGGGAGCTTTTTTCAAAAATAATATTAAAAAAATTAATATTTACAAAATTAATATATAAAAAAATTTATTTACCGTTTTAGGTCTCCCTCGGCAATTGAATTGCCGAGGGAGACCTAGGGGCCCACGGGCGGGCCCCCTTCCCTCTCCCTCCATTGCTAGGGAGAGGGGGGCCCCCCACGTGGGGGGCCTGAACCCTCCCCCCTCCCTCGGCAATTGAATTGCCGAGGGAGGGGAAAATTATTATTTTAATAATATAAAAATAAAATATATTATAATATTATATTAAAAAATAAATTATTTAAAATTTTGGATTTTGCACTTTTAATTTATTTGCTTTGCTCGAAGTTGGACTGTCGAGCAAAGCATTATAATTTTTTTAATTTACGTAAATATTTTTTCGACGTCAATTCGCGGTTCCGTCGTAAAAAAAAATTATTTACGCATCTCGACTTCAAGAAAAACGAGCGAGGCAACGGCGTTTGCTTGCGGGACCGCGGATCGATCATATTTACGTAAAAAAATATTTACCTATCTCGCTTTTCTCAGAGTGAGGTATGATCGCTCCGTGACCTCGGAGCGAGCATCAACGTCGTCGTTTCGCTTTTCTCGGAGTCAAAATGCGTAAATATTTTTTTTACGTAAATATGATCGCTTCGCGGTCCCGTGAGTAAATGTCGTCGCCTCGCTTGTGTACCCGCTTTTCTCCGAGTCGAGACGCTTAAATATTTTTTTTACGTAAATATGATCGCTCCGCGGCCCCTCGAGCAAACGTCGTCGACTTTTACGTATTTGCTCGCGTCTTTTACTTAAATATGCTATGTCTGCGATCCTGCGAGCAAACGCCGTCGTCTCACTCGTTTTCCGTGAAGTAGATACACATCAATATTTTTTTTTTCGTTGAGACCTTGAAGCGACGAGGCGGCGTCGAAAAAATATTTACGTAAATTAAAATGCTTTTCTCGACAGTCCAACTGCAAACAAAGCAAACAAATTAAAAATGTAAGACTCAAAATTTTAATTAATTTATTTTTTAATATAATATTATAATATATTTTATTTTTATATTATTAAAAAAATAATAAAAAATGATTTTCCCCTCCCTCGGCAATTTAATTGCCGAAGGAGGGGGAGGGTTGAGGCCCCCCACGTGGGGGGGCCTGCAGCCCCCCTCTCCCTAGCAATAGAGGGAGAGGGGCCCATGGGCGGGCCCCTAGGTCACCCTCGGCAATTCAATTGCCGAGGGAGACCTAAAACGGTAAATAAAATTTTTTATATATTAATTTTGTAAATATTAATTTTTTTAATATTATTTTGAAAAAAAGCCCTCATTTTGGACAAAAGATGAGAACTGAAAATCTCAAATATTAGGGTTGGTCACCCACCTGACCCAAACCTTAACTTTAAGCACTTTTCAGGACTCGATTGGAACAAGAAAAACGATTTTCCCATTAAGGGGAAAAATCGTCATTTTGAGAAAAGGGACAGGACCCGAAAACCCAAGCCTAAGAATTGGTCGCCTACCCGACCCTAATTCTTACCTTGGAATTATCGGCCTTATCTCGCATATACAGTAGAGGCGACTTACCCCTAAAGGGTAATATCGTCAAGTTTCGGAAGAACGGATAAGAAACTCCAAAAATAGGGTTGACCAGTTGTCTGTGGTCAACCCTTGATTTTTGAGGATTTCTGGAGTGTCTAGGATTTTCCCACATTTTTTTCACATTTTTTTTTTGGAATTTTCTAGGATTTTCTAGCATTTTTTTTTAGATTTTTTAGGATTTTTTAGATTTTTATTTTATTTTTAAAATCATTTTTTTATTTTTTTATTTAAAAAATATTATTCGGACTAGGTCAACCCGACCCACTCTGGTCGGACCCCGCCCAGACCCGAACGCGCGTGATCCAAATGCCCAAAACGACGTCATTCTCTTCTTTTTTCATTTTCGGATTATCAGACCTGATCCGACGGTTCCTATTGAACCACGTGGCTAATCCACGTCCGTCGGATCTAATTACTAAAACCTACGGCCTAGATAGAACGAAGACTTAACCAGGGCCGTCTGATCTGTTTACTAAAACCTACGGTCAGGATTAGAACGTGAGACTTGATCTAGACCGTCCGCCCTCACTATCCTAAACGACGTCGCCTACTCATTAACCTAAACGGCACCGTTTTGGTTCTATTTGATTTTTCGATTTAAAACGTTTTTGAATAAACCTAATTTCTAATCGGACGGTCACGATAATTTGGACTTGATTAACCTAGACCGTTCGATCTAAGCTGACTCGCCCTAACAAACTAACGGTCGAACCAACTCAGCATCCACGTGGACCAATCACTCGTTGCCACCTCGATCTTTGACTCATTGTGTGACGCCTTGGAAATTCGACTTCGGTAAAGTGCCTGAATTCAATAAAAGGAATTAATATTGAAATTCAGTCGATAAAATGTATTGGATTGTAAGGACTGAAGAGACGGTAATTGGATGAGTTTCGAAGTTTCAGTCGGTTTAGATTAGGTTCCGAATCCTTAGTCGGCGCGAATTAGGATTTCAATCCTCGTGACCCGAGCCTAATTCCAACCGAGCCTAGCCTATGAAATTACCAAAATACCCTTCATCCGTTGTACCGAAAATTCGTTTCAGTCCCGAATCACCAAATGACTGTTTTGCCCTTGGATATTTGCATATAAGACAAAAGTCTCAAAAGTCTTCATGGTGGCCCACCAAAACTCCCATCAGCCATTTTCTCACGTTTCTTTCTCTCTTCTCTCTCTCTTATTTCTGCTGTTTCTTCTTCTTCTTCTTCCTTGGTTGCGGACGACACACCCCACCGAACACCTATCAACCTCTTCCTCTTGGGTTTTTGTCGCCGACCACCATATCTCTGGCCACCATCACCTTCAGCCGGACCTTACCGTCACCTCTGACTCTTCCGCAGCCGCCGTCAGCCGCTGGTCAGCCGCGAAACCGCCGCGGGGACCCCCTGCTCTGTTCTACTCCCCTGAAACCCGAGGAGACCCAGCCCTCCTCCGGCCTTGTGCGGCGTCGCCGCCGCCCCTCACCACCTCGCCGAAGTCCACCAATTCCCTCAGCACCACCCCGACCCAACCCCACTGGCCGTTGGTCGCCGGAGCCGTCGCGATTAGCCCCGAAGCCGCGGTTCCCCTGTTTTTGACCGGTTTGGGGATTTTCTTCGATCCCGCCGAACCGGCCACCACCGCCGCTCACCGCCACCCCCAACGGCCTCCTTAGACCCTTCTCCGTCGTCCCTGAGCTTGGCAAAGCTCGCCGCCGCGCGTGGGGCCCGAAAAGCCGCTCCGATCGCTCCCCTGTTTTATGTCGTCGAGAACCCCCTGTTGCGCAGGTTCTGTTCCTTCGTCGTTCCGCCGCCTCCGGCCGTTCGTCGCCACCCTCAACTGGTCCCGACCATTGCCCTCAACCCATAGGTAAGTCCCCGATCATTGGCCGCCCTCGCCTCGGCCCTCGGCGTCGAGAAACTCCCCGAACAGCCCATGTTTACCCTGTTCTGTTTTGACCGCCACTGTTCACAGCCGTTGCCGCCATTCGCCGGAGCTCCTGCCGCCAGCCACCTGTCCCGGTAACCTTGCCGGTCCTTCCCGTGGTGTCCCCGAATTTTTGGTTCAAGTCGCCGCGCGTTAAACCCTAGAGTCGCCGAGGACCGCCACCGCCGCCATCATCGCCGGGGACCGTCGACGCCGCGTCGTCATTTTTTAGACCGCCCGAGCTAGCTAATTGTGAGTTGACCCTAATCCTTGGTTAGTGCGCTAATTGAGCCTAGGATTAGTCATTTAGTCAATTGTGGATTTTAGGTACACGATCGGGGCCGGTCTAAATAGAAATTGGGATTAGGATAAATGGCCGATCGATTTGGTTAGTCGGAGTGATTGAATTGTCTGTGGCTAATTGTTGCTAGATGAATATTGATTGATTGATTGATTGGGCAATGGATTGCCGCTATTTGATCGCGAGCGAACGATAGGCTAGAGACGAGCGAGCGATCGACAACGTTTAAGTCGGATTGACTAATAAATAATTATTGCACGAAGTGAGCCTTATGTGGCCTATGGGGACTTGTTTTCTTGCTATTGCCTTGTTTTGATTCATTGGATCGATTGTCTCGCTGGAATGGCTGATTGAATGTTTGAATGTACATTTAATGACTGAACGTTCTTTTGGGGGTTAATGACGTCGTCTGTGATTGTGGTGACTAGTGGTTAGCCTGCATTTGCATATGACCATGTGCGAAGTCAAAATACATATTTTAGTATGAAAATGGCATTTGGCCAAGATTTGTACATGCCTGAGTGAGCATCTGGCTTTAACCAAAGATAATGAAATGGGTTGATTGCTGGATGTGGATTATATGGTCATATGAGGAAAACGATGAGCATTCCTGGCAAGTTCGTGTCGTACCAATCTGATGGAATCAAACGACTTGCCGGAAGCACGACAGCTCTGATCCGATATTAACTAGTACGGATGCAGAGTTGGTCGGATGCCGGTCGCAATGGAGGTTGGACCGACGTCCCGTATAGGGATGCCTACTTGCTGGTGCCGTGCCAGGCGCACTGGATACACCGCTTGTAGTAGCTGTTGCCAAGAGTAAAGGAACGTAGCTCGGTTTTGCCGGTAGAATGCTGGATCACACTGAGGTGTTAGATCGCGTTATTTGTGAGAGTCAAATCATGCCCTCTTTTGCGTAGATCCTCTCATGTGCCGGAGGCACAATCATCGTTAATAAATGGACTTGTGTGATGTCATGTGCATATTTGTGAATGTGATGCTGTGATTGACTGATTGGGTGATTGACTGTTGAGTTGAGTCAAGCATTACATTGTGTATGGCTTAAGGCTAGTAAGTAAGCATGTGGATGATCATTATGTTATGGCTGTAATTGGGTGCTATAGGTGGTTATATGATGTGTAATATCTCTGTTAGGATGCCCTGGACGAATCAGTTTCCTAACCGAGCTTAGGCTTGATTCATTGAGATTTATTCTCACCCCGTCGTGGGATAACATTTTCAGGTCCCTTCTGACGGAGCTTTGCGGATGCCAAGGATTGGCTATTGGAGTAGTCTGTTGAAGTAAATGGGAAGTTGACCTCACTTGACCGAATGACCTTTTGAGGTCTTGTCTAGTCGGCCCGAAGTATGGGGTTGTGTATGTACGTTAGTAGCAATAAGATCTAGACTCATATGCTTATGATGGATGTTCTGTGATTGTCATTTTGTGAATGACGGTTGTGACTGCATACTTTTCTATCCATGTTTGTTTATGCTGTCAGGGAGTTAGAACGTTTCCGCTTGCGTAAGTAATTGATAGGTCAATAGTGTGCCTGGGATGCTATCTCTATGACCTCGTGGCAATTTAGCAAGGAATGTCGCGTGCTCGAGAGTCGGGGCGTGACACGTTGACCTGCCACGTGTGTATCGTCTTCAACCTCTCGACTATGACTGAATGGACGGCCGAAACCCTCCGGCGATGATCTAACGGTGAAACCTTAATGGAATCGAACGAGACCAACGACAATCGACTCGTCTATGCTTCGTACGCAACATATCGCAAGATTACACGATTTCATTCACAGAATCGAGCGCGGGCAAGCACGAACCGGTACGCACACATGCACTCTAATCATGTGATTCATGGCGTATTAAACTAATTCATTAAAACGGAAGCATCATTCAATGTTTAGAAGACTTACCTAGAGCTCCGATTGAGCTCGCTCGACCCAGATTTGGCTGGGCAAGAATGAACAGTGTTCGGCAATGGAGGTTGAATTGGAAGACTCGATTCGATGTGTTAAGACAAAATCGATGCAAAAAAGGTATGCGACGATGGTCAGTGATATCCAAGGAACAAAACGCACACACTAATTGCTAAAATAAACGTGAAACAGGTGAGTCGCCATTGATGCACAGTAAGAAGCTCGAAACTGCGTCTCACCTATTTTCGTGATTTCGCGTGGCGCGACCGGTGGCGATCGCTTCCTGACGCCCCAAGTGAACTTCTGACGATCTTCTTTGGCTTCGGTTTGGCCGGAGACGGCCCAACCAGCGCCTTGCAGTCGAGCTTAAGTTCTCGACGACGGGGGGTCGGAGAACGAGCTCTCTTTCGCCTTCTCCTCCTCTATCTCGATTCAGTTTCTCTTGCTCAAACTGAATCAACTCTCTCTAACAGAAAGCCTCTATAGGTTTGTATAGCTCTTCGAATTTTGGCGCCGAATCGGGGAAGTGTGCGCCAGCTTCAATTGCACGTGAGGCTACGTGCCTTTAGGTCCAAACGGCGTCGGGGACGATAGGCATTCCGTCCAACTCCGTTTGGTCCTCCGGCAAGCTCCATTTCATAGGAATTTGGCACGAATTTGGTCTGTTTTTATCTTGGCTGACTTTTGCAGGTCCGGCGAGGTTGACCGGCTAATTACTCCTCCTCCTGGCGACGTCAGGTGATGTTGCCGGTATCAATCGACGAGGGATGATGTTGGGAACAAAACGCCCACCATCTCCCTTCCAATTAGTCGCAAATTAACCTTCAATTTGACAATCAAAATCGACCAAGGGGACTGTTCATCCGCGAGAGTCTGAGGAAGAAGATGGTACTGTAGCGGACCGGTTCGAACAGGTTTCGAGTTGCAATTTCCCAAATTAAACCCAAATTAATGGGAAATTTTTGCAATTGGACCTCAGAATCGAACTTAGGGCATGAATTTTATCTAAAAATGAGGTTTTGCACAAAAGTTCATATCAATTTCAACAAAAACCCCAAATTTTCATTTAATTGCAAATTGGGTAATTGTGCAATTGAAGGTTCAAATGATCAAATTGGACCAAATTACTTATGCTAATCGATTCAAAATGATGAAAAGTATTGGGCAGTGACTTCAATTTGCAACGATAGTCCCTGAATTGAAAGTAATTTCAATTATGCCCAATTTCAAGGACTAAAATGCAATTAAGTATGCAATTTTGCCAAATTCATGCAATTGAGCAATTTGTACGAATAATTGGGCTAAATTGCAATAAGGGACAACTAGATTGAAAGTCAAGATCCTAAAAAATGTCAAAATTACAAATTAAAAGACTCAATTGACATTTTTTTTATCAAATTCAATCATATGTGTTACGAAGGAACACATAAAATTGAATCTGATTTTGGACTTTTTGTGAGGTCAAAAAGACAAGGGATTTAAAAGAAAAATATTGGCTATTTTTCAATATTTTTGTGACATCGAATGCTATTTTTCTTGATTTTTCTAGTATTTTCCTAATTTTGGAAAATATTAAAAAATATGAAAAATATGAAAGATTATTTTTTTGTCAAAAATGGTTCCTTAGGCTTGGCCAAGACCACCAAAGTTGATTTTGTTATTTTATGATTTTTTGTGGATTTTTTATGAATTTTCTAAGAAATGACTAAAAAAACTGATCCAAAATTAGGTGTCAACAATAATCACTTGAAGCTCCTGAATTTGACTTAAGACGGTTTTGAAATCAACCATCTTGAAGTCCATGAGGTATTGAAAAGAAGAATAAAAGGAGCTCGTGAGGGGGCTCTGTTGGAGTTTGCAGAAGGAAAGATAGAGAGAGACAAATGATCAAAGTTCCTTCCAAGTGTTCTTTCATTCTTTGCCTTCCACCAGTCCCGTCCCGCCGAATTCTCTCCAGTGGCCACGGAGGAGACGTCCAAGTAAGGTCGGCGCCTGTCCGGCGGCCGCGCATAGATTCATGGCGTCCGGACAGCAGCTTGGAGGCGTGAGATCGCCAGCAATGCGGCCAGAAGTGACGTGGCGAGCAGAACCTGGTACTAGTGTGATGCGAGTAGAACTCGACTTCCCGGCCGCGCGACGAGGGCGCGGGGAAGGGACGAGCTGAACCAGGCAACAAGCTTCGGGATCTGTCACTGATCGTCTGCCAGTTCGAGTCCGTGCCCGTTGTCGTCGTTCTTAGGAAAAAGAGACGTAGATGAATATCTCACGCAAAGAAGAGGATGAGCAGAAGGTAGTCGGGCTTGGCTTGTTCGTTTAGCTGAGCTTGAGTTGATCTATTTGGACCGAGGGAAAAGCTGGTCCAGTTGGGACGGGTTGTCCAAGGAAAATGGGCCATACGAAATTGGGCCTGTTTGTGCCTTTCTTCTTTCAGTCTTAGACTCTAGACTGGGCTCGTGTTCTGAGTCCCAGTCCGGAGGTGGGGCCCTGAGTGTGGGTCTGAAGGCCCAGGCCGTGGAGGTCTGGGCCCAGATCTGTTCGAGTCGTATTCTAGGACCCAACTAGACTCGAGCCCATTTTCTTTCGTTATTATTGATAATTTTGATAAAAAAATCATCAAAAATAAAAAATAATTAAGAAAATGCCAAGAAATAAATAATTTGTAGGGAATACCTCTATCGTCTAAATAGGCTTCATAAGTTTCACGTTGTATTTGCATAGCTCGATTAGCTTTCGTACGCGAGTATTTCGATAAATTAGCATGATAATTAGAGTTTAATTCAATATGCTCGTTTTATCATTTAATTAACTAAACGTTGCTAACTATCTTTTTGAGTGAATGCACACGACGCGCGAGATTGATATTCCAACGTGGCGATCGATCATGATGCCCATGGAGACCACATCCCATTGGGGGTTGGCGAGGATGAATACCAACATCCAATCCAGTCCATTTTTATGCACCCGATCTTCATATCTGAGTTGTTTTATTTAAATATCACCATGAAAGATTTGGTTTGCATACCCTTATTCTAGTCTTTATTTAGCATATTTACTTGATTGAGTGTTTATCATAACACTGTCTTTTGAAATGTTGCCTGTTAATCGCTTTTTTCCTAGATGCTAGGTTAATGATAAATAGGTAATTGCACGAAATGACATAAAAACATTATGCATGATTATCTAGCACTAGTTAGATACCTGGTAGACTGAAAATGATATGCAGAATGTGTGGTCACCTTAGGGAACATTAATTGGTTAGGTACCGAAAATACGCTAATTATCTAGTTAGCGTAAACAAGTTTCCGAACATAGAAGCCTTGATTGCGTAAGAATCGAGATAACACTCGCGTATCTCGATTATCTCTATCTCAATCTATCTCGCATTGAACAAGCAGCCCCTATGCACAGAGAAACTACCTCACAATGCCGGTACTAGATTTTCCCGGACAGTCTAGGTCAATGCTGTACGGTTGCTTATTCTAGGTCTCTTTCATCCACTTTCCTATGGGTGTCCAATTAGAATAAGAAAAAGCTTTCATTAGCTAAGACTAATTGATTCATCGCAGCTTATCTGACTAGTCTAACTAGCAGATTGAACTAGCAACATCACATCATATAGAATGAAGATGGACAGGCATGTCAGAAGCAAGATGTCCACTTATCTAGGACATGTACGGGATGTTACTGCTTTTTTCCATGCACCAGTCCAAGCATTGAATACCCGAAAAAGGAGATTCAATTAGTAAGCTATGCACTTGCCTTGCTCTCTCTTATATGCTTGAGCTTAGTGTTAGATGTTAAACCTATCCAATCATTGGTACTTGTCTATTACTTTGACTACTTGCCTTTCTATAGAAATTTAATTGTTTAGCTCTGATTGTAGGTATTCACTTGTCTTTGCCTTTCTATGCCGCTTTTCAATCCTTGCATGACCTAACTCTCTTTACTTGATAACTGCATGGTAGACTGATCTAATCGATAGACTTGTTGGTCTGGGAATGAGTTCTGGGTTTCCTTAGTGGAGGCCATCATTTTCAATCCTGGTACTTCTATTCACTAGCGAGATTAGGTGGGAGGATGTCAAAGCACATTCTATCTTTCTTCCATGCACTAATCTATGCCATATGACTTTCCCTATTGGTTGACTCCTTTACATACTAATTTGACCGACAAACTCTCACTCAAAGAGCATTTGGTTTCAAGAGGATCCCCCGTCCCAGCTTCATAAGCACCCCGGTGAACTCATGCGGTTCCGACATGCCCAGAGGCCATAAGCAAATCTGTTCACGGTCCGTAGGACCAACATCATTCGAAGGTGGGTGGGTCGCCCCTTCTAGAACAGCCATGTTTGACCGAGCTTACATATATTCGCTCACTTACACTGTCCCCCCTCAGCTCACCCTAGCCCCGAGCCTTTTGCTCTTTTAACGTAAGCTCCAAGGCTTCACACCAAGGCTTCACACCAAGTCTTCACTGACATAATATGCATGTTTAAGTAGGTCAGATGAAACTTTTATTTCTAGCCGACCCTCATAGGCTAGTGGTGACTCTTAATAGCATTTTGGTTTGCTAATCAATAAAAAGAAATCCAATGTCATGCGAGGTAGGACTCGGGAGAGTCCACGCCATTGACCGATGTCAATACCTCTAAACCCACCCACTGGATCCTCGTGGGGAGGCTTAGGCAGGTCGCGACAGTAGTGGATTGAGAACCGTGAAATGGACAAGTTGTCCACTATATCATAGATTTGGAGCACCAACCATCATCCTCCTCCATGGACAGCTCCGGAAGAACAGACGTCATCCCTCCGTGTCTCATGCGCCTTTGTTGCATGAGTAGCCATGCCTTCATCTACAGAACCTTTGTCGGCTGGGCCTCAATGTCCCACGCGAGGGTGTGGGTAGCGACCAGGCTGGTGGCTGCTAAAGATTGCAGCCGGCGATGAAGATGGAGGAGGGACTAGTGATCGCTGAAGACTTTACATGATGGTGATGGCTACGCATCTTGGACGTCTCCGTGGGCTCTGAGATCTGAAAAGTCCACATTCAATAAGGAGTGAGGCGGAAAGGAGGAGGTGGTGGAGGTGGAGGACGACACGATGAGGAAAGTAATGATGGCCATGGCAAGGGCCATTTGGCATTCAATCTGTCTGAAAGGTCGACATTTTATCCAGCTCGGAAAACATATATTATCATGCACTTGTATCAAAACTTAACAATCCTATCTTTATCCAATCCGATTTATATCTTATCCGATCTTATCTCATCCAATAAAAAAATTTAGATGACTAAATGCAGTCTTAACTGTTAAACCACTGGCGTAAGGTTAAAACATGGCGTTATTGCCGCTTCCTTTTTCTGGGTTAAAACTATGTAATCATGAATTAACCAGGCGCGGGCAGAGCCTCTATTCATGCAAACCTGCATTGAACAGCAGCAATTGTGGGAGTGTAACGTGATTAGTTAAATCTCTAGCTGATAATAAGAACCCTTGCTCCATAGAAGCTATAAGCTTCGCGAATGATTCTTTTAGTTACTTCTCCTTTTTCTAGATATGGTTCGTAGTCCAAAAACCATCAATTTTGATGCATTGCTCTCCGGTGCGAAAACAACTTTTTTTCCTTCTCTACGTTGATAAATCTTAAAACAAACGGGCAATCGTCATCTAAAGCGAATCATTCCAGGTTTCCACACAGGATAGTTGCCTGATTTAATCTTCGCATCGTCTTTCTTCTTCTTCTCTGGCTGAATCATGGTAGTTTCCTTTTCTTTGAACTCTGCGTCAAAAAGCTTGCTGTCAGGATATGAATAGTGATCACCAGGGAACATCCAGGACTCCATCCTACTCCATTCGGAAGTAACAGGGATGCAACTTGCGGATGATATTTCTGTGCTAGAGAACTGCCCATTCATGATTAGCTCATTCAATTTGGTTCTGAATTCCATGGACCTGATGCGGTTATTCAAGAACAGATGTAGATCCTAATTGTAATTCCTCATTTCTAGAAAGGGAAAGAAAAGAAAATTTTCGAGTCTTGCAAAATCCTTTTTTGTTTCTCACCTCTGCTGAACCAAGTTGTTGTTCTAGGTGATCACAACCAATGCCATCCCAGCCTTTCTCTTCTTGCGGCCGCATCTGCTATAAAGGGATTCCACGCCTTTAAAGTGTGTCCTTATTCTTTTCCTTTTATATTCTTCGGCAATAAAAAGTCCAAAAACTTGGACATTTACGATAGTGCCATCTTTCCTCATCCAATGGACATCGGGTTCGATTTTCGGATTCAAACTCGAGACATAACCCAACATCCACAACCCCAAATATAGGAGCTGCTATTGATGGTAAGGTTTATCATGAGTCCGCTTTGAACTATTTTTTGGCCACGGTGGTCTTCTAGTAATTATTTCTACTTTATTGTTAAATGAATCTGGAGCTTATTCGGAAAAACTAAGCCGACTTTTTTGTGGGATTGCTATATAGATGGCGATCAGTATAGTTTGACCTTATTACATAGAAAATTTGTCTGATGCTTGTATCAACGGATTAAGTTTTCTTGGAATTTATCAAAATCGCTTCATCTATTAGGTTTCACTCCGAAAACAAATGTCTCCTTTCGAAGCGTTTGTTCTATGAGCTCTCTCACGTCTCTCATTAATGTCTCTCCATCAATTCCTTTTGACGGCAAAAGCTTCCAAATTGGCTTGGCCAAATTATTAGGAAAGCTTTCTGGCCGAATTAAGGATGTCGTCAGACACGTTTTAGATGTTATAGATTACAATTCCATTTTAACTTGTCCAAAATGAAACTTGAAACCGCTTCGGTAAAATGAAAAAAATAAAAATTTGCAAGACGAGGATGCCTTCACAAACGATATCCAACTTGAGGAGATCAATGAAAGTGGCGTTGTGGAACTCATCTAGATGGGAAGGGCCATAGTTGAAGTGCATCTGCATATGAAGCCATGCTTTACGTTGGCCAGATTGAAGACCTTGGAGTGGCCACTAAGAGATCGAACAAATTAGAAACCGAAAAAAATCAACTCGCGAGAGAAAGGTATGATGGAAAGATTATTGACATTTTCTAGGGACTTTTTTTGTAAAAGAAAAAGAAAAGAATGTTGGATATATTTAAATTATGTTAGATATATCTAGATTACTTATGATAGTTTAAGCGTTTGCATTATTCTGTATATCATTCTGATTGATTGTAATTGATTTTGTAATGTTGTATATTCATAGCCAAAGAAAGCAGAGAAGAGAGTTTTGATCTTTGCATAAATAAAGGATCGTCTCGATAAATACATAATAAATACAACGTAGATGAGTGTGTGAAATTGAATCAACATAGACGTTATATAGTAAGTAATGATGTCCTTGACACATTTTACAAATGTAATCTTTATTGTTGTAACTCGTGAACTACTTAAAATTAAGAGAAATTTAATGGACTGACAAAGACAATATCAGAGTTAATAGAATCTTTGTCCAAAATGAAATCTAAAAGTTAATACCGCTTCGGTAAAATAAAAAAATGAAAATTAAGAGAAATCTAAGAGGCTAAGGAAGACAGTACTAGAGTAAAATAAAGCCTAAAACACCTTGGATAAAATGAAAATTGCAAGACCAGAATGCCTTCATAAACAGAACAATATGAAATATGGACATATTAAAATGACCATTTTGCCCTTCGACAAAATCGTAATGTTTAGTTCTCATTAGTTCCGTTAGCTTTATTAATCACACATTGTTTTTCTCCACTTGGTAACCCATTTCTGCCTCATTTTTTCTAATCACCTTATTTGTTTTGAATGAAAATTCTTCATACGAAATAAAAATTGCTCACTAATCAAATTAAGCTCAGCAATGCAAAGTTATTTTCCCAAGGAAAGACTCGACACAGATGCCTCATCTTTTTTTTTTTTTTTTTTATATCATAAACGAAGAAACAACGACGAAATTATAGGTTATTTTCAAACTTTCCCTCTACGAGCTGTGTGTCAATTATTGTCTATGTGACTATCCATCCACACATATGTTCATGCCAAAAAAAAAACCATAATCAGTAAAAGAGGTGAAGTTTTCAGATAGAAGGGGGTCTTTTAGATCTGGCCAAGGCAACGGAGGGCAAGGGCCGCGAGGGGGACCCCCGCTGGCTCTCGCTCAGGGGCCAACGATGTCCATTGGTCCTTGCCTAGGGGACCGGTCCTCATCCGGCGACCCCTGTTGGCCCTAATCTTGCAGGAGTCGCCGGCCTTAAGGCTAGCAAACAAAAAAAAATCAATATTTTAAAATGAATTTTTTTAAAATTTATAAAATATTGTCACCGGCGGTGCCACGTAGGACAACCGGCATCCATGTCAGCAATTTCCGGCGAAAATGACCGAATTTGCGCAAAGGGAAAAGATTTAAGATTGAATTGGCAAATTTAAATGGTTTATGACTGAATTGGCAAAAGTATGAAAGGTTTAGAACTTTTTTGAAATTTTTTTCCGAGTCTTTTCATCATTCTGTTTATGCTTAAACATATTTTCTTTTACATGAACATGGCAGGGGAAGCTCCTGTGCTCCCCCGCAACATTGCTAGGGAAAGCTCCCTGCCGCTTGGGCTGCATTTCAAAGTGGAAATCCTCTAAAAAGCTCTCTTCCATCGCCACAACATCCAACTATGACAGGCTTGTTATGGAAGAATCAAATTTTACTATGGAAGACGTTTTCTGCTAACACTGCACAGTGAGAAGAGTTAGAAGTCATTCAATTGCGACTATGCAAAAGTTGATGCGAAAGACTGTCGGATGATATACGATGTGGTACGATAGTTCAGAATGTACCCATCTCACTTTAATTTAAACGAACTATGTTCAAATGTTTCCAAGTTCCCGAGATTTAAATGAAGCAATTGCTCCATCGTTTCTTCCTTTAAGTAAGATAGAGCTATGTGCACATTCCTGATGGAACATTATTTCAAGAAGTGGCCCCAAAAGTCAATTTAGCAAGAGCTCGGCAAATTCGCATAAGACTAACGTAAACAAATCCGAAGTTCCAAAATCAACTCAGAACACAAAAAGGACCGCCAAAACCGGAAGGTCCCCAACAAAGACGATAATTTATCCATGAATGTTGCTGTAGACAATTTACCAAGACTTGGAAGTGGTGATTTGCATTTTTCAAATAAATTTGAAAATGATGATTATTATTCAGTACACTCAACGATGGAATGTAACATGTTAAAATTGATATTTATTTATAACTAAATTCGGAAAATATATGTTCCATCTAATTATAAATCAATTAAAACTTAAATATTTCACCTAAAATATTGAGTTTTTTACTAACGAGTTTGAATTTCGACGTAAAGTGTTTGATAGATCACTTACTGGCTAAACACGGAAGAAACTATCTTAAATTAAGTATTGTGGTCAATCTAACTTACTAGCAAATTATTATAATTTATTTTTAAGTTTTAGAAACACGATATACCAATTAATGGCCCTCATAATACAGAATTTATTATTTGTGCAATATGGTCTCAATCTGTTCACCTATTTGGTTTCAATCCCAAAAAACATCGTCTCCCTTGGCGTCTCTCGCCTCTATAAGCAGTGTCTGTGGAAGCGTTTGGTCTATGGGCTCTTCCACTTCTCTTGTCAATCTCGCCACCAGTTCCCTTTGGCATGGCCAAATTATTTGGAGAGCTTCTTGGCCGAATGAACAAATCGGAAAAAATACATTTTTAGTGCTAAAAGTTGTGTACGGAGATCACTTTAGTGCCAAAAGTTTCAAACAGATCACTTTAATGCCAATATTTTTTTAAAAACGATCACTTAAGTGCCAACTTCTTTTAAAAACGATCACTTTTAGTGTCAACTCTGATGTACCACGTCAGCTTAAAAAATAATAAAAATAGCACGTATCCGACTTTTAACGACCCACATCAGCTCTAGCATTGAGATGATCATTTTTAAAAAAACGTTGGTACTAAAGTGATCTCCGTATACAACTTTTGGCACTAAAAATGTACTTTTGCCGAACAAAGGCCAAGTTAAAAAAAAGAAGAAGAGGTCTTCGATTTTTGTTCCCTCATTGAAATCCTATCTCCATGTGTAGAAGGAAGAAGCGCCAAGTGAGAGAAGAGAGAGATTCAATCTTCGCATTAGATGGAAGTAAAGCATGTCACTTGTCGTCTGTCCCCATCTCGATAAACGCACAATAAATGGGCACAAAAAATTGAACTAAAATACACGTTAATCGAAATTAACGATGTTCTCAACACTTTTTACGTGTGTTATACAGATGTTATAGATTTCAATCTCATTTATGTTATAACTAGTGAGGGTTAGGGAAAACAGTACTAGAGTTAACAGATTAATTTTTGCATGTTTGCTCTTCCCATGCAAAGGTCTCGTTTCTCTTGTCATGTACTATGAGCTCTATGCATGCAATTATGTAATTATTTTTTCTGCGTTCCAAAAAATAAATCGAACATTGCTACTACATGCATTATTTTTCTTGACCGCATTTAATTTCCGTAGAGGCAGACTTCATTCGATGTCTTTCTTGATGTGCTTGACTCTTAGGTAAATATTATTAGAAGTTGGACTAGATCGTAGTGTTCTTTCTTATTATCTTGATCCTTTTCCCGGTTAGAAAGAGCGAGGGAATTCACCTTTTATTTTTTACATACATATGAATATGTGATAAGTACAGTGCAAGTGCCATAATTTGTGTACGGCGTTCACTTGAGTATCATAACTTTTTTCGCTCACTTGAATACCATAACTTTCAAAAATCAACCAGTTAAGTACCATCGCTTAAGTGGACGGCAAAAAAGCTGACGTGAATATCGAAAAAGCTGATGTGACACTCCGAAAAAACTGACGTAGCACTCAAGTGAATGATTTTGCTCTAGCATAGCACTCAAGTGAACGAAAAAAAAAAGTTATGGCATTCAAGTGAATGCCGTACACAAGTTATGTCACTCATGATGTACTTATCCCTACGAATATTAAGTGTAAGAAAGTGTTTTGGTAGGTTGAAAAAAGATCATGCACCTTAGTTTGGATACGCTGAGGTACTTGTGAGGCATGTTAATCATCTTGACCCCAAAAAAATAAAAAGGCATGTTAATCAGGAAATGGCGATAAAAAACAAAAAGGTACTTGTACGGATGCCATGAAAAGATATGTTTTTAGATCTCACATTTGAAATCCGGGTTATATCTATTGATAAGTTGTGAAAAGTTTACCCATAAATAATCTCTCAACCATCCCATCAAATAAGTGAAAGATTCACTAAATTGTTAAATGTTACCCTGCCATAATGTGATGTGTTTCCAATACCAATAAAAAGTAACCCACTCAATGATATTTAGCGCCCAGAAAATTGCCAAATAAAATACGTCCTAAGTGGAAATATCACAAGTACCACCTCTCCCGTACCTTCTTAATGTTCCAAACATATGCAAATGGGGATCAAAGATGTCTTTCCGCAGCCTGAGACGACCACAGCGGCTGTGTAGCCGTTGTTTGGCAAAAATAAATCGCCATAAAATACCTAAATCGAGGGAGATTGTCGACAAACCGAGGTGGAGAGATCCTCCTACCTTGTAAACCGGAACGAAACTGCAGCGACGGAGTGAAGTCCTGGGAATAGACCCCGGCGAAGGGCGAGCCGGAATAGGTTGAGGGAGAGGAGCTTCTTGGGGCTCGGTACCCGCAAGATCAAGGCTGGCGGGTTCCGATCCGGAAGGGGAAACGGATCACGGCCGATCTGGAGAGTCCGGAGATCGAAGAAGAGGCTAGAGGCTCGTCCTCAGTTTCCTCCTCCGCGCTCCTCCTGGAGGTTGGCGCTACCGCGGCGTCGATGATGGTGAGATATGAAGAAGAAGAAGAAGAAGAAGAAGAATGAGATGTGAGGAGGTTGTGAGAGGAGGCCGTGAGCAACAGAGCGAACATTGGAGGCGCAGCGAGCGATAAAAGGCAGTAGACTAGGGTTTCATTTTTTTTAATAATAACTAAAAACTCGGTCCGGGTGGGTATTTACTTAGACCCGGAACCCGGACCGGTTTTAACAGGTTTCCAAATTTTGGACCCGGAACCCGGACCGGTTTGAACCGGACCCGGTTCCCGACCCTATTTTTCGGGTGGGCCGATCCGGGTACCGGGTGAACCCGGTCCGGTTGCACACCCCTAGTTATGATGGTCCCTGTTGCACGCGCGCGCACACACACACACACTCTCTCTCTTAAAATCGATGAACATGGATGAGTTTTCATGTTCTTGTGCATCTTGCTTTTTGTTGGAAGATGGCAAACCTGAAGACGTTGCCGAGTTGGCTCTTGCCCCTCATGAAATAGAGGAAGAAAGTGATGAAAATGGAGATGAGCAAGATAGGGCGAGTTCACTCACGACTCATGAAGAGAGTGATGGAAATGGAGACAAGCAAGATGGGGCCGAGTCAGCTCATATACAGAGTGATGAAAATGGAGACAAACAAGACCGAGTTGACTCAGCTCGTGCAGAGAGTGATGAAAATGAGGCTCATGCAGAGAGTAACGAGCAAGATGAGGCTGAGTCGGCTTGTGCACAGACTGATGAAAATGGAGACGAGCAAGACGGGGCCGAGTCGGCTCGTGCAAAGAGTAATGAAAATGGGCTCGTGCATAGAGTGATGAAAATGGAGATGAACGAGACGAGGCTAAGTTGGCTCGTGCAAAGAGTGATGAACATGGAGAGGAGAAAGACGGGACCAAGTTGGCTCGTGTAGAGAGTGACGAGAATGGAGATGAACAAGACGAGGCCGAGTTGGCTCGTGCAAAGAGTTATGAAAATGAGACTCATGCAAAGACGAATGAAAATGAATATGAGCAAGACGTGGCCGAGTCGTGTGTAGAGAGTGATGAAAATGGGGCTTGTGTAGAGAGTGACGAAAATGGGGACGAGCAAGATAGGGTTGAGTCGGCTCGTGTAGAGAGTGATGAAAATGGGGCTCATGTAGAGAGTGGCAAAAATGGAGATGAGCAAGATGATGCCGAGTTGGCTCATGCAGAGAGTAATGAGAATAGAGATGAGCAAGATAGGATTGAGTGAGCTCATACAAGGAGTGATGAAAATGGGACTCGTGCACAAACTGATGAACATGGAGATGAGCAAGACAGGGCTAAGTTGATTAATGCAAAGAGTGATGAGAATGGAAGGACAAGTAGTGACGAGCGAGGCCACAACATCTATAAAGACGAATCTAGCGACTTTCGACAAGCATTATGAGGTTGCGATGGGGAACTTGTTGAATTCTTCGGCTTGGTCATAGCGAGACTAATCTCTGACCATTTCGGCCGTTGGCAAACAAATGTGGCGACGGGGATCATGTACTTCGTTGTTCTCCTCATTATGGGGTTGGCCCGCAACTATGCCATCTTCCTAGTTGGCTGTTCCATAGCCAACATCGACAGTGGCTTCGCCCTCATGATTGCCTCCGTCTACGTAATTGAGATTTCCCTTTCCTTCTCCCGCGGCTTCTTCACCTCCTTTCCTCAGGTAATCACTATTTTTCTTTTCTTTTGTAATCGATTTGTCTTTTCCACATTGAACTTATTATGAGTGCTTTCCATGGTTTAGGTCTTCATCAATTTTGGGACAATCTTAAAAAATATCTCCATCTATTACTTGTCTAAGCTGTGTTTGAATCTTAGGTGGCGTGTCATGCTTATTACGGGACGAATACACTCGATTGTGCTTGCGTTGGTATTTTCTACCATGCCTGAATCCCCAAAATGGCTCATTATCGAGCCGTTTGCGTGATGCGAAGAGTGTCCTTGCCAAGACATCCAACTCCGAGGAGGAGACTGCACTCCAGCTTTCCGACATGAAGGATGCTGGCATTCCCGAGGATTGTGACGAGGACGTTGTTGCCATGACCAACCAAAATACCAGCGTGTGGCGGTATGTTTTTGAGATGATCTTGAAATAATTTTTCTTTGGCTAGATATATTACTAATCACATGAAGTGAAAATTTAGCTGCGTATAGAGCCAAACTCTACTCTAAGCTTACATTGATTACTCGGTATCTTTTTCAGATATTCATGAAATACTTTATGAGGAGCGAATGATGAGGCTTTAGCTAGATATATTACTAATTAGATTAAGCGAAAATGTAGCTACGTACAGAGTCAAATCATACTCTAAGCTTATACTGGTTACTTGATATGCTTTGAAGATGATCTTAAAATAATTTATGAGAAGCGAATGATGTGGCTTTAGCTAGATATATTATTAATTAGACGAAGTAAAAATGTAGTTACGTACAAAGCCAAACTCTACTCTGAGCTGACACTGGTTACTCGGTTTGTTTTTGAGATGTTCTTAAAATAATTTGTGATGGGTGAGTGATGAGGCTTTAGCTAGATATATTACTAAATAGATGAAGTGAAAATGTAGTTACGTACAGAGCCAAATCCTACTTTGAGCTTATATTGGTTACTCGGTATGTTTTTGAGATGATCTTGAAATAATTTATGAGAAGCAAATAATGAGGCTTTAGCTAGATATATTACTAATTAGATGAAGTGAAAATGTAGTTACGTACATGGCCAAACTCTACTCCAAGCTTACATTGGTTACTCGGTATATTTTTTAGATGTTCTTAAAATAATTTATGATGAGTGAATGATGAGGCTTTAGCTAAATATATTACTAATTAGATGAAGTGAAAATGTAGATACGTACAAAGTCAAATCCTTCTTTGACGGTTACTCGGTATGTTTTTGAGCTTGAAATAATTTATGAGAAGCAAATAATGAGGCTTTAGCCAGATATATTATTAATTAAATGAAGTGAAAATGTAGTTACGTACAGAGCCAAACTCTACTATGAGCTTACATTGGTTACTCGATATGTTTTTGAGAAGTTCTTAAAATAATTTATGATGAGTGAATGATGAGACTTTAGCTAAATATATTACTAATTAGATGAAGTGAAAATGTAAATACGTACATAGCCAAATCCTTCTTTGAGCTTATACTGGTTACTCGGTATGTTTTTGAGATAATCTTGAAATAATTAATGAGAAGCGAATAATGAGGTTTTAGCTAGATATATTACTAATTAAATGAAGTGAAAATATAGCTACGTACAGAGTCAAACTCTACTCTGAGCTTGCTTTGGTTATTCGGTATGTTTTTGAGATGTTCTTGAAATAATTTATAAGAAGCAAATGATGAGGCTTTAGCTAGATATATTACTAATTAGATGAAGTGAAAATGTAGTTACGTACAGAGCCAAACTCTACTTTGAGCTTACATTGGTTACTCGGTATATTTTTTAGATGTTTTTAAAATAATTTATGGTGAGTGAATGATGAGGCTTTAGCTAAATATATTACTAATTATATGAAGTGAAAATGTAGATAGTACAGAGCCAAATTCTTCTTTGAGCTTATACCGGTTACTCATTATGTTTTTGAGATGATCTTGAAATAATTTATGATGAGCGAATGATGAGGCTTTAGCTAGATATATTATTAATTAGATAAAGTGAAAATATAGCTACGTATAGAGCCAAACTCTACTCTGACCTTGCTCTGGTTACTCGATATGTTTTTGAGATGTTCTTGAAATAATTTATGAGAAGCAAATGATGAGGTTTTAGCTAAATATATTACTAATTAGGTAAAGTGAAAATATAACTACGTACAAAGTCCAACTATGTTGTCTTCTTAGTTGGCTGCTCCATAGCTAACATCGGCAGTGGCTTTGCCCTAATGATTGGCTCCGTCTACGTAATTGAGATTTCACTTTCCTTTTCCCACGGCTTCTTCACCTTCTTTCCTCAGGTAATCACTATTTTTCTTTTTCTTTTTTGTAATCGATTTGTTTTTTCCACATTGAACTTATTATGAGTGCTTTCTATGGTTTAGGTGTTCATCAATTTTGGGACATTCTTAAAAAATATCTCCTTCTATTACTTGCCTAAGCTCTGTTTGAATCTTAGGTGGCGTTTCATGCTTATTACGGGAGGAATACACTCGATTGTGCTTGTGTTGATATTTTTTGCCGTGCCGGAATCCCCGAAATGGCTCATTATCGGGCTGTTTGCGCGATACGAAGAGTGTCTTTGCCAAGACATCCAATGCCGAGGAGCAGACTACACTCCAGCTTTCCGACATGAAGAAGGATGCTGGCATTCCCGAGGATTGTAACGAGGTCGTTGTTACCCTGATCGATTGAAATACCAGCGTATGGCGGGATCTACTTCACCTGGCCCGCTCCGTCTGCCACTTGCTTGTGTGTGCCATCTTGATCTAATTTTTCCAATTGGCATGTAGCATGGACACATTACTGCAGTACAGTTCTCGTATCTTTGGCAAGGTCCACATTACCTCATCCTACAAAAAATTACTGATAAACATAGGGATTGATGTTGTAAAGATATTGTTTGTCCACATCTGGCCTTCTGCCTTGATCGGATCGGACGACGACCACTATTGTTGAGCAACATTGGTGGGATAATCGTCTCGCTCATCTCCTTTGGAATTTGCCTCATTCTCATCAAGCACAACGAGGCAAAGGGCATGTCCATCAGTATGAGGGCATGTCCATCACCATACTGTTTGTGTATGTGGCTTCCTTCTCCATTGCGATAGGCCCAATTCTAGACCTATACATCTAAAAAATCTTTCTAATGAAGCTGCGTTCACGGAGCTACACAATGAGTATCACGGTGAAATGCCTATACTATTATCGCTAAAGTATCTATCGCTGTCCAAGACGATCAGTCTTAGTGGGACCGCCATATTATTCGTGGGGATCATGATCATCGCTTGGGTGATTTTTATTTATTAATGCCGGAGATGAAGGGGGGACGGCGGAAGAGATGGAAATATTGTTTGGTGAATTATACTATTGGAGGTCCACGGTGAAATATTTTTCAGATTCAGACCGGGTACACAAAACAAGAATTAATGTTAATTGAAGGAGGTGTTTGATTCACCTTGACCAAATATTTGGGAAGATAAATAGTGCACTTATAGCGATTAATCAAACCGCTCATCATTCATTTAACTCATTGACCTGTTTTTTTCAGCTCGACAAGAGTTGCAATCTTAAGACGGTTCGTCATATCGCTCGTTCTTGATCAAGTGTGGTATCTATGGTAAATTACCTTCAAAAGATGGTTAGGTGATAAGCAAATAAGTGAAAATTTCAAGTTGATCCAAGGCTCGAGACTGGGCTCAGAAACACAACCTGAAATGACCTATGACAAAAACTCAGGAAATTTCAATTTCGTCATATTTTAGAAAATAATTCATGAAAAATCGCTAAATGATTGAAAAGATGTAAAATTTTGCGAGCTAGTATCTGAGAGGATGATGAATATCTTTTGTATTCAGTGATTGAGTTGGAAATAAGTGGATCAATTCAGTTTAATTCTTTTTCCGAAACATTACGCCCCGAAAACTATTTCATCCACCTCTTATTAAGGGAATGAAAATCAACTTTAAAATGTGAATTAGAATATGAAATTTTGCAGGCCAATAGTTAAGACAAGGACTACAACCTTCATGTTTTGTTATTCAACATAAGAAGCCATTTGCTAATGATAAACCTAGAGTCTAAAAATGTATGAAATTCTAACATGCTCCATCTCGTCTATTAATTCCATAGAAAATGACAAATATCAATGATTCATTATAAAAAAAAAAATCCTCTAAATATTTTTCATTTGATGATCAAGAATTAGAATTAATTAAAAAATGGTCTAAAAATTCGTGCAAAGAAATTGGTTTAGGCTAGAAACAGAACTTTTTTATTGACTGCAAAAGTAATAAAACCATGAAATTCTGAAAATGTTTCTAAGCAAGAATGTAAAGATATAAGTAAAAAGACATGACTTGACAAGACCACAAGGAAAAACCTAATTTTCCATGGACCGACTCAATATACGTGATTGAGATTTCTCCTTCCGTCTCCCTCCGCTTCTTCTCCTCCTTTCCTCGAGTAATCACTGTTTTTCTTTTCTTTTATAATCGGTTTGTCTTTTCTATATTGAACTTATTATCAATCATTTTCATGGTTTAGGTGTTCATCAAATTTGAGACAATCATAGGAAATGTCTCCACCTATTACTTGTCTAAGCTCTGCTTGAACCTTAAGTGGCATATCATGCTTACTGCGAGAGTAATACCCTCGGTCGTGCTTGCGTTGGTATTTCCTATCATGCCAAAATTCTTGAAATTTCTCATTATTGGGCCATTTGCGCGATGTGAAGCACGTCCTTGCCAAGACATCCAATTCTGATGAAGAGGCTGCACTTTGGCTTTCAGATATGAAGAAGGTGGCTTGCATTCCTGAGGACTGGGACCAGGACGTTGTCACCATGATTAATCGGAATACCAGCTTATGGCGAGATCTACTTCACCTGTCTCGTTTCGTCTGCCACTTGTTTGCATGCGCCATCTTGATTCAATTCATCTAATAGGGATGTAGCATGGACACATTACTACAGTGCAGTTCTTGTATCTCTGACAAAGTCCACATCACCTCATCCTACTCAAAATTGCTGATGAACACAACGATTGTTGTTGTAAATATATTGTTCGTCCAATAGCCGCATTTTTCCTTGATCGAGTTGGACGGCTACCACTATTGTTGAGCAACATTTATGGAATGATCGTCTCGCTCATCTCCTTCGGAATTTGCATCATCCTCATCAAGCACAGCAGAGTAAAGGGCATGTGCATCACCATGCTGTTTGTATATGTGGCTTCCTTCTCCATCGAGATGGGCTCAATCGCGGATCTATATAGCTTGGAATTACCTATTACTGTCCAGGGCGATCAATCTCGATGGGACCGCCAGATTATTCGTGGAGATCACAAACACTGTCTGGGTGGTTCTTTATTTATTGGGGTCGAAGATCAAGAGGTGGACAATGGAGAGATGGAAATGTTCTTTGTAAATTGCCCTACTCGAGGTCCACAGTGAAATATTCCTTGGATTCGAACCAGGCACACAAAAACATGAATTAATGTTATTTGAAAGAGGTGCATGATTCGCATTGGCCATATGTTTGAGAAGATAAACAATGTGCTCAAAGAGATTAATCAAGCCATTCACTCGTTCATTTAACTCCTTGACATGCTCTTTCACCTCGACAAGAGCTGCAATCTCAGGATGGTTGGTCATATCGCTAGTTCTTGATGGAGTGGGGTATCCACAGTAAATTACCTTCAAAAGATGATCAGGTGATGAGCACAATAAGTGAACATAATTAGTCAATACAGGTTCTAGACCTGGCTTAAAAACATAGCCAGAAATTACCTATTACCACAACTCAAGAAATTTCAGTTTCATTAGATTTTAGAAAATAATTCGTGAAAAATCACTGGATGGTCGAAAAGATGTGGATTTTTTTTACCTCGTAGCTGAGAGGATGATAGAATAACTTTTGTGTTCAGAGAAAGAGCTGAAAATGAGTGTATCAATTTAGTTTAATATTATTTCAAAAAATTACGCCGAAAAAATTGTTTCTTTCATCTCTTATTAAGAGAACGAAGATCCCCTTAAAAATGTGAATTAGAGTATGAAATTTCGCATGTCTTTAGTTAAAACATGGACCTACAACTTTTATATTTTGTTATTCAACAAAGAAAGTCATTTGTTATTACAAATTTAGAGTCTGAAAATGTGTAAAATTTTAATCTGCTCCATCTCGGCTATTAATTTCATATAAAATGGAAAATGTCGAGAATTGATCAAAAAATTTCAAATGATAGTTTGAAATCCTCTATACATTTTTTATTTGATGATCAAGAGTTAGAATTAATTCAAAACAGGTCTAAAAATTCATGCAAAGAAATAGGATCAGACCAGAAATAGAACTTTTTTATTTACTGAAAAAGTAATGAAACCATCAAATTTCGAAAAAATTCCCGAACAAGAATTTAAATAGACAAGTAAAAAGACATGACTTGACAAGACCATAAGGAAAAAACCTAATTTTTCATGGACTGACTCAGGTCTACGTGACTAAGATTTCTCCTTCTCCCGCGGCTTCTTCATCTCATTTCCTCAAGTGATCACTATCTTTCCTTTCTATTGTAATCGGTTTATCTTTTCCGCCTTGAACTTATTATCAGTCATTTTCATGGTTTAGGTGTTTACCAACTTTGGGATAATCTTAGGAAATACCTTCATATATTACACCCGGTTGTGCTTACGTTGGTATCTCCTGCCATGCTGGAATCACCGAAATGGCTTATTATTATCTATTTTGTGGGAAGCAATGCACGTCCTTGCCATGACATCCAACTTTGAGGAGGAGGCTGCACTCCGGCTTTCAGAAATGAAGAAGACTGCTTCCATTCCCAAGGATTGTGACAAGGACGTTGTCACCATGACCAACCGGAATACCAGCATATGGCATGATCTACTTAACCTGGCCCTCTCGTCTGGCACTTGCTTGCATGCGTCGTCTTGATCCAATTTTTCTAACAGGCATGTGGCATGGACACATTATTACAGTATAGTTCTCGTATCTCTCACAAAGTTCACATCACCTCACCCTAGAAAAATTGATGGTGAACATAGGGATTGATGTTGTGAAGATATTGTTCGCCTTCATCACCGGCTTCTACCTTGATCGGGTTAGACGACGGCTACAACTGTTGAGCAACATTGGTGGGATGACCATTTCGTTCATCTCTTGCGAAATTTACCTCATCCTCATCAAGCAAAGCAGGCAAATGGTACGTGATTCACCATGCTATTTGTGTATGTAGCTTCCCATTCCATCGGGATAGATCTAATTGTGGACATATACAGTTCAGAAATATTTCTAGTGAAGCTGCGTTCACAGGGCTACACAATGGGTGTCGCGGTGAAACAGGTTGTGCGTATCTGTCATCCAAGGTAATCAATCTTGGTGGGACCGCCATATTGTTCGTGGGGATCATAATGATTGCTTGGATTGTTCTTTATTTATTATTACGAGAGACGAAGGGGCGGACGGCGGAAAGAGATGAGAATGTTGTTTGGCAAAGTACCATATTGGAGATCCTAAAATATTCTTTGCATTCGGACCGGGCACATAAAAATAGAAATTAATGTTATTTGAAAGAGGTGCCTTATCGCCTTGACCAAATCTTTGAGAAGATAAATAATGCAATTCAAGCCGCTCACTCGTTCATTTAAATACTTAATCTACTTTTTCAGCTCGACAAGAGCTGTAATCTCATAATGGTTCGCCATATCGTTCGTTCTTGATCGAGTGCAGTATCTTTGATAAATTACCTTCAAAAGATGATTGGGTGATGAGCAAATTATTGAAAATTTTAAGCCGATCACGACTCTAGATTAGGCTTAGAAATACAACTTGAAATTACTCATGACCATAACTTAGGAAATTTCAATTTCGTCTGATTTTAGAAAACCTTTCATGAAAATTCAATAGATGGTTGAAACGATGTGAAATTTTACGAGCAGATAGCTGAGAGGATGATGAATAATTTTTCTGTTCAATAATTTCAAGCCAATCACGGCTTTATACCAGGCTTAGAAACACAACCTGAAATGACCCATGACCACAACTTAAGAAATTTCAGTTTCATCTGATTTTAGAAAACATTTCGTGAAAATTCACTAGATGGTCGAAACGATGTGAAATTTTACGAGTAGATCGCTGAGAGGATGATGAATAATTTTTGTGTTCAATGATTGAGCAGTAAACAAGTGGACCAATTCTGTTTAATGCTTTTTCCGAAATATTATGCCTAGAAAACTTTTTTGTCCACGTGTTATTAAGTGAACGAAAATCCACTTAACAATATGAATTAGAATTTGAAATTTTGCAAGCTAATAGTTAAGACATGGACCTACAACTTTCATGTTTTGTTATTCAACAAAATAAGTCATTTTCTAATGATAAACTTGGAGTTTAAAAATATGTGAAATTCTAACCTACTCCATCTCAGCTATTAATTCCTTAGAAAATGAAAAATGTCAAGTATTCATATAAAAAAATTCTCTAAATATTTTTTATTTGATCATCAGGAGCTAGAATTAATTAAAAAATGATCTAAAAAATCGAAACCCAAAACATCATGAAAAAGAGTATAGATGTGTATCTATACAGCTTGCACATCAGATCTTATAAATAGTGTCTGTCTTTATAGGTGCGAATGTACACAGTGCTAGGGATCTTACTTTTAGGTCCTTTGCATTTTCGTCCTTTGCATTTCCACATCCTTGGCAGTGACCTCAGTCGTGTTACTGGTCCTTTGCAACTCCTCATTCCTCGGCGCGAAACTCTACTTGATGAATTTCCCGAATAATTGTCCAATCTCTTCCAACTTCCGCCCTTTGGTCTCCGGCTTAATCATATATAAAGGTATCCATCCGAGAAATGCAATTTCCACGCATAAGATGGCATCCCAACCAAGGATGATTGCCTTGTAGATCTCTAAGCGCGTCAGCGATAACGCTATTTTCACTGCATTTTTAATGCCGAAGCGATTGCGTACCCTTGTGTATGTAATCTAGGTGGAAAGATCTCTGAGCAGTATGCTCATGTGATCGACCCCAGCCCAATTGAGTAGGAGATTACGTAGAAAATCATTGAGGTAAGGCATATGTACACTGCTCATGAGAGCTTCTTGTGGCTGTGGTGGTCGATGAGGATGAAGAACACTTCGAGGGACACCGGCGATAAGAACACCCTGCTGATGCTGCTCAATAATAATGGGCACTGACCGACCCGATCAACAAGGAATGTGACGAAAAGGACGACAAGTATCTTCACCATGTCAATTGTCATGCTCGCCATGAGTTTTTCGAAGCTTGTGGTGATGCAAACTCTCTCATAAATTTGAGAACTGAATAGCAGCAGGGTCCCGATGTCACATGTCTCCTAGAGGAATTGAATCACAACAACATGGATGAGCAAATGGAAGATGGACCGGATTGGGTGAAAGATATCCCCCCTTAAGCTAGTGGCGTCGGCGAAGATATCGCCATTGCCCCCTCAGATATGCCAGTAGCCTTCTTGATGTCATTCAGCCATAGCGCAGCCTCCTCTATGGAGTTGGAGATCTTATTGACAATTTGGCTCACCTCGTCTAAGCAACCTTGCATGACGAGCCACTGCGGCAATTTCGACATGGCGAAAGCTGTGAATGCAACTACAAGTACCCACGAGGAGATTGCTGCCATACCAACCATCGATCTCCACCCAAGATAGAGGCTGCACTTGGAGAAGAAATAAATAGAGAAATTACAAAGCAAAGTGCTAATGTCGAGGAATACTTGAACCATTGGTGGGATGATTGTTTCGCTCATCTCCCTCTGAATTTACCTCATCCTCATCAAGCACAGCGGGCAAAGGGTATGTGCTTCACCATGCTATTTGTATATGTGGCTTCCTTCTCCATCGAGATGGGCTCAATTGCGGACCTATACAGTTCAAAAATCTTTCTAGTGAAGCTGCGTTCGCAGGGCTACACAATGGGCGTTGCGGTGAAACAGACAGTGCGTATATTGTTGTCCAAGACAATCAGTCTCGATGGGGCCGTCATATTGTTCGTGGGGATCATGATCATCGCCTGGGTTATTCTTTATTTATTATTGCGAGAAACGAAGAGGCGGATAGTGAAAGAGATGGAAATGTTGTTTGGTAAATTACCATATTGGAGATCCACGGTAAAATATTCTTCGGATTCGCACCTAGCACATAAAAAGAGATATTAATATTATTTTAAAGATGTGCTTGATTCCCCTTGACCAAATCTTTGAGAAGGTAAATAATGCGCTCAAAGAGATTAATCAAGCCATTTACTCATTCATTTAAATACTTTATTTGCTTTTTTAGCTCGACAAGAGGTACAATCTCAGGATGGTTCGCTATATCGCTCGTTCTTGATCGAGTACGGTATCCATGATGAATTACCTTCAAAAGCTTGTCGGGTGATGATCAAATAAGTGAAAATTTCAAGCCAATTACGGCTCTAGACTAGGGTAAAACACAACCTGAAATGACCCATGACTACAACTTAGGAAATTTCAGTTTTGTCAGATTTTAGAAAACATTTCGTGAAAATTCACTAGATGGCCGAAACGATGTGAAATTTTGCTAGCTGATAGCTGAGAGGATGATGAATAACTTTTATGTTCGGTGATTGACCCGGATATAAGTGGAACAATTCCATTTAATGCTTTTTTCGAAATATTATGCCTAGAAAACTATTTCGTCTGCATGTTATTGAGAGAATGAAAATCTACTTAATAATGTAAATTAGAATCTAAAATTTTGCAGGCTAATAGTTAAGACATGTACCTATAACTTTCATATTTTGTTATTCAACAAAAGAAGTCATTTGCTAATGATACACTTAGAGTTTAAAAATGTATGAAATTCTAACCTACTTCATCTCCGCTATTAATTCCATAGAAAATGGAAAATGTCAAGTATTCACAAAAAAATCCGCTAAATATTTTTCATTTGATGATCAGGAGTTAGAATTAATTCAAAAATGGTCTAAAAATTCGAAACCAAAAACATCATGGAAGAGAGTATAGATGTGAATGTACACAGATTGTATATCTGATCTTATCAACAGTATTTGTCTTTATAGGTGTGAGTGTACACAGTACTAGCAATCTTACTTTTAGGTCCTCTGCATTTCCACATCCTTGGCAGCGGCCTCAGTCGTGTTACTGGTCTTTTTCAACTCCTCATTCCTCGGCGCAGACCCCCACTTGATGAATTTCCCGAACAACTGTCTAATCTCTTCCAACTTCCCCCCTTGGTCTCCGGCATAACCATATATAAAGGCACACATCAGCGAAATGAAATTACTGTGCACAAGATGGCAGCCCAACCAAGGGTGATCGCCTTGTAGATCTCTAAGTGCGTCAGCGATGATGCTATTTTCACTACATTTTTAATGCCGACGCCAATTGCGTACCATTGTGCATGCAATCTAGGTGGAAAGATCTTCGAGCAGTATACTCCAGTGATCAACCCCAGCCCAATGGAGTAGGAGATCATGTAGAAAATCACTGAAGTAAAAGCACATGCCCATTGCCCAAGGGAGCTTATTGTGGCTATGGTGGTCGATGAGGATGAAGAACACTCCGAGAGAGACCAGCGATAAGACCACATCGCCGATGCTGCTCAATAATAATGGGCACCGACCGACCCGATCAACAAGAAAGGTGGCAAAGAGGATGACCCGTATCTTCACCATGTCAATTGTCATGCTCGCCACGAGTTTTTTGAAACTTGTGGTGATGCAGATTCTCTCTTAAATTTGAGGGCTGTATAGCAACAGGGTCTCGATGCCATATGCCTCATGGAGGAACTGAATCACAACGGCATAGATGAGCAGGTGGAAGATAGATTGGGTTGGGTGAAAGATAACCTACCATACGCCAGTGGCGTTGATGAAGATGTCGCCATTGTCCCCTCAGATATGCCGGTAGCCGCCTTGATGTCATCCAGCCATAGCGCAGTCCCCTCTGTGGAGTTGGAGATCTTGTTGACAATTTGGTTCGCCTCGTCCAAGCGACCCTGCATGATGAGCCATTGTGGCGATTCCGACATGACAAAAACTATGAATGCAACCACAAGCACCTCCGAAGGGATTATTGCCATACCAACCATCAATCACCACCCAAGATAGGGGCTGAACTTGGAGAATAAATAAATGGAGAGATTACAATGCAAAGTGCCAATGCTGAGGAACACCTGAACCATTGGTATGATGATTGTTTCGCTCATCTCTCTCGAAATTTACCTCATCCTCATCAAGCAAAGCGAGCAAAGGACAAGTACTTCACCATGCTGTTTGTGTATGTAGCTTCCTACTCAATCAGGTTGGGCCTAATTGAAGGACTATGGGACTTACGGTGTGCGCCCATGCGGGCAATCACACCAGCCCATTGGAGATAACTGCTTTGGCAGTTATCTATTTTGAAGTGACGTGATTTATCACGTTTGTTGAACAGCGTCAAAAACTGACGACGCTTCCCTTCCACAATAACATAGACGACATACTGTCGTTCTTGGAAGGAACTCCCCCTTTTGACATCAAATCGTATCGAAGGCGATAAAGGGCTCTCGGGACTGCGAAGGCGACATCTAATCTGTGGACAGTGGGTACGGTTCCTCGTG
Organism: Rhodomyrtus psidioides; assembly: GCA_021437785.1. Taxonomy (NCBI): domain Eukaryota; kingdom Viridiplantae; phylum Streptophyta; class Magnoliopsida; order Myrtales; family Myrtaceae; genus Rhodomyrtus; species Rhodomyrtus psidioides. The sequence goes on along the minus strand of JAILYB010000003.1, from coordinate 8,731,405 downwards.
TAGTCGTACTCCGATCAGTGATCCAAGTAAGTGATTTCTGGGCGTTAATCAATAGTTTTCCGCACGTATTACGTATACGAATTAGGAATTAGTTTCCAACATTGGTATCAGAGTGCCGGTTCTTGTTTCCTGATCTATCGTGCTTTTAATCGACAATTTTTTTTTAAGGAGAAAACCGGGACCCGAGCGTACTGTTCATCAGCGACAGATTATGTTCTGGCCGACAAAAAATTATTTTGAACACAACATTAGAACGGGCTCGGCGAGACGAGAATTTGGAGTGGTTGAACGTCACAAGGCGACGCCGGACGGCGCCGCACGCTCGACACGCGCCTCCGCGGGATAGGGTTCCCGGGGCAGCGGCGAAGCGACGCGATTTTGTACACTTTCGCTCGGTGAAAGTGGAAAATAAACATACCATCCGAATTGTCTCGTCAATACGAGAATTTTGAGGGGTGGATCGCCGCCAACGGACGCCGGACGACGCCGCACGCGCCGACACGCGCCGACGGGGCGCGCTGCGCGTGGGCCTCACGCGCCCACGTGCGTCGCGTGTGCCTTGAGCCGTTGAAACGGTCTGCTGACGTGGCAGACACGTGGCGCTTGTGTGGCGGCTGACGTGGTAGACACGTGGCATGATGACGTGGCGGGCGACCCGACCCAAATTCTGACCCGGTTTGACCCATGACCCGACCCGGTCAACGGTCAATTCGACCCGACCCGATCAACGGTCAACCCGACCCGGCCCGAAATCCGCCCGATTGACCCATGACCCGACCTGGGACCGTTGACCGGTCAACGCTGACCGTTGACCGTGCTGACCTGCGCGTGGCCGGCGCGTGAAGCCCACGCGCAGAGGCTTCTAGGCGCGCGTGAGGGCGCGTATGGAGTCCGTTTGAGGTAATTTTGATGCCGATGTGTTCGTATTGAAATTTCCTACAATGTGGTATATTGTTTTACCATTTTTATGCACTATGGATCATGTGTAATCCATTTTATTGTTTTGCGTTCGTTGCAGGAACTATGGAACAGAGTGCAGTGCGAATTGCAATATTCCCGTGGACAGACAAGGAACATGAGAGACTCCTTAAGCTTAGGAATGAGTTGGCACTTTATCGATGGGATGGCAGAGTTGATATGATGACTCACATCATAACAGTGAACAAAATGATATTGGAAATCATTTGTAATGGTTATGTCATGCCAGAATTTTGAGGGTTGTTGCCTTAAAAACTACTCTTCCTGATTGGCATGAGGTCTTGGACCGCTTGTGGAAAAATAGCTACTATTTTTCTTATAAGGACCTTGGAATAAGATTCCTGATAGAGTTCTTAGAGGTTGGGGCAAGGAAGACATCGAACCTTGCTATGAATGGAACTTGGCATAGGAAAAATGCGCCTTGGCGAAGAGATTTGTTTCCTTGGCTGAGACCAGAGAGTTTCCCAAGAGCCACTATAGGGACGCCTTCTAGGGTCAAGAAGTTCCCTAAAGAGTTCATTGAATCTTTTCCCGTTCTTGGCATACATTATGTCACATGATGTTGTAGTATTGAAATTTTTTTTTACATCTTATTGATGTATGTCTATAGGTGTAAATATTATCTTTCATGTTGTATGAAATATTTAGCTTTGAATTGTATATTTTTTTTAATGGAATGCCTTGGTGGTATATGGATAAGTGGGGAGTTCAAAAAGGTTTTAGTAACTTTGATGAACTCAATTTTACATAAATGGTTGTGTTAATGGTAATTTCAAGCAAGGATTCTCAGACGATGATTGGGAACATAGTGAACTTTCGACTTTGAGACCTTATATGAAATTATTCATTAATATAATTAGTTAGTGTAAAATAAATGCATAAATGTTTAGGCATCAATAATTGAATGAGAACATGTCTATTGAACTTTGTGTTCAGATACAATAGTTTGAGCTTATTATAGTATTGTAGTTAAGCTTGATTGAAAATAGAATTAGACGGCGAAAATTATGAAAATTGCTATAAGATCCAATATGAGCTAAAAGAGCAAAAAGCACTATAAGCTCTTGACCTAGTTATGGAAGAATATGAATATATGATTACTGCATTATCAAAAAAGTACAAAGAGATACTTGCAATGAGAAACAAGTTGAACTCTATTGCTCGCATTATGTTGCTGAAGCAAGGAAAATATTTTTTTTTGAGTTCAGGCATTTTTTATAAAATGCTAAAGTCAAATGGAAGGCATTAATGAATTAATTATGGTGAGATATTGGTCTCCAATTGGAACAGATCACTATAAGATTTGATGCGTATATGATGCCTTATGGGTAGAATATTAAATGGCCTTTGTGGCATATATCAAACAAATAAGTGAACTATAAGATGCAGACTCCATTTTGACTGATGAACAGCAAGTGCAAGCAGTAGCCTGTTCTTTATTTCATAGCTATGTGCATATGAAAATCCACTAGATCCACATTATAAGTAAAACTTTTAAAGATGTTATGCGACGCCTTAAACTAGAGATGGATTGCCTTCTGGTGGCAAAACCTAAAATTGACATTCGCAATGTTGATTCTAGTTTTAATGAGTTTTTGTACTCAAGATATAAGCGTCAAGGTGGATTTAAATAGTGGAAAGAACAATTCAAGATAGAAATCGAAGTTTAACCGACATAAGAAAGGAAAATGTCCTTTCAAGGAAAACATTTCAAAAATGAACTGTTCTCACTGTGGAAATAAAAGTCACTCTATTTATGATTGTGGTAAGTTAAAGAACTTAGAAATCCTTGTGCACTTAAGAGTGTTACTTGTGTCTACAGTTCAGTCTTTCAGGCTGAATCTTATCCTTAGTGGATTATAGACTTAGGGACCACAGATCATGTAGTTGAAGGATACCATAGTGGGATTTCAACGAGTTCCACATGGAGCAAAATGAGTAAATGTGGGAAATAACTTCTTAGTGAAAGTTAAAAGAATTGGCATTAGCCAGATTGTATATGCGTGATGATCGCATTTTATTCCTACATAAAATGTTATATGCTCCAAAACACGACGGAATTTAGTTTCCGTGTTAGTTTGGTTAAACTTAGTTTTTTCAGTTTGGACTTTCATAACAATGGTGATAACTTGTCGTAAAGAACAAGTTATAAGAATTCTAAATGGTTTAATTGTGCAGATTGTTAAGTACAATTATGTAATGTTATTCCTCATTTTCATCTTTGTGATAATATAAATATGTGGCATGCTAGGCTGGGTAAAATAAGCTAAAAAGGGCTTATTGGACAGTGTTGAAAATGTCGTTTAGCCTATTTATGAGCATTGCCTTTGGAAGGAATAACAATAAGGAAACCATTTAGAAAATGAATAAGAGCTGAGTTTCCTTTGTTGATATCCATTCAGACATATATGGTTCAGTGAATGTGATAGCAAGGCATGAGACTGTTTGTTTCATCACATTTGTATAATTGCACTCGATTCGGGTTTATTGTTTTATGATTTTTCATAAATTTGAGGCATAAGTTGCTTCGATAAATTTTATTTGAAATCCGATCGACGTTAATATATATATATATATATATATATATATATATATATATATATATATATATATATATATCTGATTAGTTCAGATATTTATGTGATGAAAAAGGAATAAAATGATAGTTGACTATTCCATCGATTTCTCTGAATAATGGAGTTGCAGAGAAAAGAAACAGATCATAATAGAAATGGTTAAGTTAGTGATGGCACATGCTATTATGCATATCATCTTTTGTAGTGATATTTTGTTGATAGCTGTCTAGATACTTAACCGTATGCCTTATAAATCAGTTACCACTAATTCATATGAGTAGTGGATAGGTCGACAATGAGATTTGAGTATTCTCGGACCTTGATATGCTACCTATGCACACTTGATCTCCTATAATTTTGGGAAATTGGGCCCTAGAGGCAAAAGTATCTTCGTGAAATACTAAGAGCACTCGAAGGGTAAATGCTATGGGTGAGCAGGAAAGTGGGGAGTGTAACTGAATTCGAATCACGAAATGTCACATTCTTAGTGAATGAATTTCTAAAGGGCGAGATATTTCAAGACTATTCTCTGTTTGAATTTTAGGATAGTGACAATGATAGCTTATGTGCATCTTATCCAAGTGGGAGTAATGTGAGAAGTGGGGAATTTGTTTCGAATTAATCTCAATTGCAACCACTTGATGTGTAAAAGATGTCGTCATTGTCTGATCCGAGTGGGAGCGTAATGGAGATTGATGTACTAAGTGTATGATCTAAATGATGTACTACGTGTACGATCTCTCCAATTTAGCGAATAAGTCGTAAGAAGCTTTATAAAGCTTTCATGGTTGCTCCAAAAGAAGAGAATAAGTCTAGGAGTATAAAATGAGGATCCGATTTGCCCTGATAAAGAAAAGTGGATAGAAGCAATGGAAAAGAAATGGAGTTAATGAGATCAAACGAAGTTTTTGGGAACTGATTGATCTTTTGAATGGACTCACAGCCATTGGGAGCAAATGTGTTCTCAAAAGTAAGCATAAAGCTGATGGCTTGTTTGAGAAATTTTAGGCTGATCTTATGGTGAATCGTAATATTCAATTCACCTTATTCTGGTAATAATGGTGAGTATGGATCTAGAATTATATCAAGGATATAAAGACTGCAATTCTCAATAGAGAATTAATAGAATAAACCTATGTGGTACAACCTCCAGGAGTTGTGAATGAAGGTCAAGAATATGGCCCTGTGCAGTCATTGAGACATTGATATATACGTTTTCTCATGATGTCTTAGTGGCATATGATTTTGTAACAATTGATAAAGGCCATTGTGTATATATCAAAAGATCCTAAAATCAATTTGTGATTTTATCATTATATGTTGATGATATACTCTTATTACAAGTAGTAAAGGTATGAGCCAAAATATGTGTCCTGAAACTCCATAAGGAGATAAAGAAATGGAAAGTGATCCATTTGCTAAGTGCTGTTGGTAGCTCAATGTACACTGTGATATGTTCAAGACCTGATATTTGTTATTTAGTTGGAATGGTAGGTAGGTACCAATCCAATAGAAGTCAAAGTGTACTGAATTACCGTCAATAGAATTCTGAGGTATCTGAAAGTACTACTGATCAATTTATTGAAAATTCAAGGTAGAGATCTGCACCTTGAAAGTGTATTGATATTGATTGAGGGGGAGATATAGATAAGAGGAATTTTACCTCTGAATTTGCATTCTTACTGAGAAATGGCGCCATATAATGGAAAAGTAAGAAGCAAATGTGCATGGCCTTATCCACGATGGAAGATGTTCTCGTGGTATTATCAGCGGTTATACAAAAAGGGTCTTCATCTTTAACTGGAAAGATGTTTGGATCAATAAAGTGTTGCTAAGAGTGCTACATGTCCAATTATTAGTTAATTGTGATAGTTAAGTAGCAAGAGCTTACATTGAGGATCCACTGCAAGACCAAACGTATTGACTCGAAATATGATGTTGTAAAAGACATGTTTGTATGAAAAGATGTGAACAGTGCATATCTACGCATAAGAATGAAAGCAGATCTTGTGATGAAATAAATTTCTAGAAATGTTTTGACTTGGTCATGTGTTGACAAGAAGGATTGGTTCTTTGCATTAGAATCTCTAGAAGGGCGTAGAAATTAGAATATTGAATGTTTAATGTTCCCCAAAGTTCACAATGAATGAGTTAATGATATTTGTTATCATTATTAATGCCTATGACAATTAATGCTTTAATGATATTTGTTATCATTATTATTGTCTATGATTTTCGTGTAACATTTATGCATATTAATGTTCTGTACATTAGTTTGAGAAAGTATGTCGGACAGATAAGAGATTAGCCCACTCACACGGGTAATCGCCTCTATTTACTGCGTATTGAATAGAGATGAGGCAATTTTAAGCTTATTATCTAGGTGATAATTGAGAGCTGGAGCTTAAAATATTTATGCCACCTTAACAAGAATGTTAAGATGAGGACTTACTATTTATAATTTCCGAAAGTGAAATAAAGAGATTTTATTATTATTAGTCCTCCCACATATTTCACTTTATCTGTCTTGAATGCCAGATGAGAGTTCTGATGAAAATTCTTGGTTGGAGTTGTTACGTGAACTCTGGTTAGACATTGAGTATGTCTAAGTGATCATCTGTACGGTATTAAAATAGAAAGACATACGCTCCATGGGTAAGGAGAAAATATCGTAATACGTACTTCATATTACGTATGCATTGTCGACCAATGAGAGTTGGCAAAAGTTATGATCTCAACTTTTTCAATGCCGTGTGAGACTCTCGAGGATAAAAAAATTCCTCATTTGGTGCCCTCATGACTTTTCGTTATTCTCAAGATTTCTATTTAGTGTTCGCTATCTTAGGGTGTTACCTATGGTCATGAAATTGATTCGATCTAAAGGGACACTTCTAGAAAAGCGAGCTGAACTGAGATCGAGAGGTCTAATGGAAGAGGAAGATCGATTTCGAGATTTGAGTCACATAATAGATTTATGTTCACAAACCGGCCGGTTATGATTATTTTGTGTGATCATAATTGTGAATATAATATATCATACTTAAATGGGATCTATAGAGAGATATGTATGTGACTGATCGATCTAGGGTACAAGCATAGGGAAATATACTTTTGATTATGTCCATTTTGAGCTGTCATATACTCCCAACGGATGTGTGACAACGAGCTCTCAGGTATGCTGGTCGCACGGATTATTTGTCAATATGAACTTTGCAGATATAAAGAGAGTTATGCTTGATCCTTAGTGGACAAGTAAGAGTTGTTAGTCCACTGTGGATATGTATGAGTAGTTTGCCCTACATGGGCGAGTGGGAGATGAAGGATTATGGGACTTACGGTGTGCGCCCATGCGGGCAATCACACCAGCCCATTGGAGATAACTGCTTTGGCAGTTATCTATTTTGAAGTGACGTGATTTATCACGTCTGTTGAACAGCGTCAAAAACTGACGACGCTTCCCTTCCACAATAACATAGACGACATACTGTCGTTCTTGGAAGGAACTCCCCCTTTTGACATCAAATCGTATCGAAGGCGATAAAGGGCTCTCGGGAATGCGAAGGCGACATCTAATCTGTGGACAGTGGGTACGGTTCCTCGTGTAGTCGTACTCCGATCAGTGATCCAAGTAAGTGATTTCTGGGCGTTAATCAATAGTTTTCCGCACGTATTACGTATACGAATTAGGAATTAGTTTCCAACACTAATTGTAGACCTATACAGCTTAGAAATCTTTCTAGTGAAGCTGTGTTCATAGGGCTACACAATGTGTATTACGGTGAAACAAGCGGTGTGTATACTGTTGTCCAAGGTAATCAATCTCAATGGAACCGCCATATTATTCATGGGGATCATGATCATCGCTTGGGTTATTCTATATTTATGATTGCCGGAGACGAAGGGGTGGACGACAAAAGAGATGCAAATGTTGTTTGGTAAATTACCATACTGGAAGTCCACGGTGAAACATTCTTCAGATTTGGACCATGCACACAAAAATAGGAATTAATGTTATTTGAAGGAGGTGTGTGATTCATCTCGACCTAATCTTTAAGAAGATAAACAATGCGGCCACTGTTGTTGAGCAGTATTTGTGGGATGACCGTCTCGCTCATCTCAATTAGAATTTGTCTCATCCTCATCAAGCACAGCGGGGCAAAGGGCATGCGCATCACCATGCTGTTTGTGTATGTGTCTTCCTTCCCCGTCAAGATAAACCCAATTACAAACCTATATAGCTCGAAAATCTTTTTAGTGAAGTTGCATTCGCAGGACTCATAATGGGTGCCATGGTGAAATAGGCTATGCATATATTGTTGTCGCTGAAGTACCTATCGTTGTCCGAGGCGATTAGTCTCGATGGGACCGCATATTGTTCGTGGGGATTATGATAATCGCCTGAGTGATTCTTTATCGATTGGTGCCTAAGACAAAGGGGTGGATGGCGGAAGAGATGGAAATATTTTTTGGTAAATTATCCTATCGGAGGTCCGCGGTGAAAGTGGTGAAACACCTGTTTGGTAAATTACCCATCTGGAGGTCCACAGAGAAAGTGGTAGAGATGCAAATAACTAGCGACACGATCGAGGTAGCGGCGAAGAGCGAATAAAGAGGATTTAGCTAGATATATTACTAATTAGATGAAGTGAAAATGAAGCTACGTACAAAGCCAAACTCTATTATGAGTTTACACTAGTTACTCGGTATGTTTTTGAGATGTTCTTGAAATAATTTATGAAGAGCGAATGATGAGGCTTTAGTTAGATATATTTCTAATTAGATGAATTGAAAATGTAGCTAAGCACAAATCCAAACTCCACTCATAGCTGACATTGATTGCTCGGTATGTTTTTGAGATGTTCTTGAATAATTTATGAGAAGCAAATGAGAGGCATTATCTTAATATATTACTAATTAGATGAAGTGAAAATGTAGCTACGTACAGAGTCAAATCCAATTTTGAGCTTATATTGGTTACTCGGTATATTTTTGAGATGATCTTGAAATAATTTGTGAGAAGCAAATTATATGGCTTTAGCTAGATATATTACTAATTAGATAAAGTGAAAATGTTGCTGCGTACAGAGCCAAACTCTACTCTGAGCTTACACTGATTACTCGGTGTGTTTTTGAGATGCTCTTGAAATAATTTATGAGGAGCGAATGATGAGACTTTAGCTAGTAAATTACTAATTAGATGAAATGAAAATGTAGCTACGTACAGAGCCAAATCCTACTATGATCTTATACTGGTTACTTGTAATGTTTTTGAGATGGTCTTGAAATAATTTATGAGAAGCGAATGATGATGCTTTAGCTAGAGGCGAATGAAGAGGTTTTAACTAGATATATTACTAATTAGATAAAGTGAAAATGTAGCTAAGCACAAAGCCAAACTCTACTCTGAGCTGACATTTGTTGCTTGGTATGTTTTTGAAATGTTCTTGAAATAATTTATTAGAAGCGAATAATGAGGCTTTAACTAGATATATTACTAATTAGATGAAATAAAAATGTAACTACGTACAGAGCCAAATCTTACTCTGAGCTTATATTGGTTACTCGGTATGTTTTTGAGATGATCTTGAAATAATTTATGAGAAGCAAATGATGAGGGTTTAGCTAGATATATTACTAATTAGATGAAGTGAAAATGTAGCTGCGTACATAGCTAAACTTTACTTTGAGCTTACACTAATTACTAGATATGTTTTTTAGATATTCTTGAAATAATTTACGATGAGCGAATGATGAGGCGTTAGTTAGATATATTACTAATTAGATGAAGTGAAAATGTAACTACGTACAGAGCCAAATCCTACTCTAAGCTTGTACTGGTTACTTGAGATGGTCTTGAAATAATTTATAATGAGCGAATGATGAGCCTTTACCTAGATATATTATTAATTAGATGAAGTGAAAATGTAGCTAAGCATAAAGTCAAACTTTACTCTGAGCTGACATTGGTTGCTTGGTATGTTTTTAAGATGTTTTGGAAATAATTTGTGAGAAGCGAATGATGTGACTTTAATTAGATATATTACTAATTATATGAAGTGAAAATATAGCTACGTACAGAACCAAATCCTACTCTGAGCTAGTATTGGTTACTCGGTATGTTTTTGAGATGATCTTGAAATAATTTTGCTTTGATTAGATATATTACTAATCAGATGAAGTGAAAATATAGTTGTGTATAGAGCCAAACTCTACTATAAGCTCACTATGATTACTCGATATGTTTTTGAGATATTCTTTAAATACTTTATGAGGAGCGAATGATGAGGTTTTAACTAGATATATTACTAATTAGATGAAGTGAAAATGTAGCTACGCACATAACCAAATCTTACTCTGAGATGATACTGGTTACTCGATATGTTTTTTAGATGGTCTTGAAATAATTTATGAAAAGCCAATGATGAGTTTTTAGCTAGATATATTATTAATTAGATGAAGTGAAAATATAGCTACGTACAAAGTCAAACTCTACTCTAAGCTAACACTTGTTACTTGTTTGTTTTTGAGATGTTCTTAAAATAATTTATGATGAGCGAATAATAAGGCTTTAGCTAGATATATTACTAATTAGATGAAGTGTAAATGTAGTTACGTACAGAGCCAAATCCTACTCTGTGCTTATATTGGTTACTCGGTATGTTTTTGAGATAATCTTGAAATAATTTATGAGAAGAAAATGATGAGGCTTTAGCTAGATATATTACTAATTAGATGAAGTGAAAATGTAGTTACGTACAAAGCCAAACTCTACTCTGAGCTTACATTGGTTACTCGGTATGTATTTGAGATGTTCTTAAAATAATTTATGAGTGAAGGATGAGACTTTAACTAAATATATTGCTAATTAAATGAAGTGAAAACGTAGATACGTACAGAGAAAAATCCTTCTTTGAGCTTATATTGGTTGCTCGATATGTTTTTGAGATGATCTTGAAATAATTTATGAGGAGCGAATGATGAGGCTTTAGCTAGATATATTACTAATTAGATGAAGTGAAAATATAGCTACGTGTAGAGTCAAACTCTACTCTGAGCTTGCTCTGGTTACTCGGTATATTTTTGAGATGTTCTTGAAATAATTTATGAGAATCAAATGATGAGGATTTAGCTAGATATATTACTAATTAGTGAAGTGAAAATGCAGCTACGTATAGAGCCAAACTCTACTCTGAGCTTACTTTGGTTACTCGGTATGTTTTTGAGATATTGATATTTTGAGTTGCCCATAGACTAATTTTAATCAAGGATTGGAAGATTGCAATATTTAGATTTCGCGCTCGTCTACCTTATAAATTATTTCAAGAACTGCTAAGGTCCTTCTGAACTATTTGTAGAACTGTTGTGCCTTTTTTTTTTTTTTGACTTTGGTTGTCTGTCATAGCGGCTAGGCACATGATAGTTCCATCTGCATGTATGCACGATCAAGATACAAGAATTATATGAATAAAGATTGAGGGCTTATGGTCTGTTAATGCAGTGTATTGTAATCCAATCCTGCAATTAGAGGATAGTTGAAGACTAAGGAAACAAGTCAATTTCATTTACTACAAGGCCATACTCAATGCATGTATGTTCTTCTCGACTGTCGGTCAAGGGCCATGGAATGCTAATCCTGATTGCCGATTCATGGAATAAATTCTGAGTTAAAACAGAGCTTAGAACATTTAAAGTTAGGTGCGTTGGAGTTATGTGCTTAGCTGGTGTGAATCAATTTTTTCGTGGATTGGAACGTAGGGAAAATTGCACAGTAGTTAGCTTGTCAAGGTCTTTGAAAGGGAGAGTGGTCAGATTAAGAGTACATTATATTTGAGAGGAAGAACTGTATATGTGGGTTTGTTCTCATGCACCTTGATGCTTCATGGCTTCTATATTTCTTATGGAGTTAGGTAATTTTGGTTGCAAGAAATGCTTGTTACATCGTCAATTTGTTGATAGCATTTATGTTTCTTGTGCAAGCTTTAAACACCAGTTGAAACTACTTTAAGTGATGTTAAACTCACCTTCAAGGATGTGGATGAGATTATGCTTGTTGGAGGTTTGGCAAGCATCCAATCCGTCTAGGAGCTTGATTGGAAGATGACTGGGAAGAAACCCAATGTCACTTTCAACCCTGTCGAAGCAATGTGTGTCTGACATGAGCTGAGCAGGATTGAATTAAATAACAGAAATGGTCGTCGTGGCAAAAGATAACCACCAAGCCATTATGATGGAAGCATTCATTGAGCTGATTACCACGGTCGAGAATGTGAAGATTGCCATTTCCTTTAAGCAAATTGAAGAAATGGATGTGCATAATCGAGATACCTTATGAAGAAACATCTAGATACCTGTAGTTGTTGACTGAATACTTTTTGTTCGAGGTAAAGAAGTCTTGCCTGGATTGAACATTTATAAGTGTTGACAAATCTCCAGTCTAATTAAAGAAGAAGATCATGGTCTGTAATCTGCCTCCCAGGCTGAATCAGGGAGCATTCAGATGAGGCAAGTGCATATGTCGAATTGGCTAATATTCTAAGGCACGAAAACTGTATTATCACTATATATATTCTTGCGAGAAACAATGTGGGTCCACCGATAGCAATTTGGTCAATCTTGTGATATTATCTCTGTAGATCTTTCAGTCAATTTTCACATATTGTTATCATTTAAGAGTATTGTTTTTGTTGGGATTTTTGCGGAAGCTTGTGTGTGCAAGTGTGTGTTTGTGTATGAAGTATGGAGAAATAATAGCAAAAAGACTAGCAAGATAAAATGATATTTGATATAAAACTAATAAGAAAAAAAGACTTACAAAGGAATCTCCCATTTGAAGGCTTTCTTCTACATGGGATTATTACATAAACTGAATGACCATGGGCCTATATATAGACTTCAATGGCCGACTCACTCAACCGCCATTAATTATTTTATTAATATTATTTTTCTTCACCGCCAAGCTGCAGCCATATTTGAGTTGTCCACCATTTTACCAAATCTAAGTTTGATAAAAATGGGTCAAACTTCGACAATTTTTAATTGAATCTTACTCCAGGACCTCAAGAAGTATGCTAGTCCACTTATAGCAATTTGTGTCCTTTCCACTACCGTAGCTAGATATGCTCAAGCGGATAACTTTCCCTCTTTGACTAAACCTGTGAGAAATCGATTCGTGCACAACCAATGAAAATATGCGAATTAAAAGAAAAACGACACTAGAATTTTTTATGTGAAAAACTTCTTCAATGCGAAGGATAAAAATCACGAGATCGATCATGGAGTCTACCCCAATCTCCACTATATATTAATCGTTTACATAGAAAACAGGCTTTTTTCCAAAATAATTTTTTTAAAAAAATATTTACCAAAATAATAGTAAAAAAAAATTAATTACCAAATTGGGTGCCAATCGGCACTTGGGCCGCCGATTGGCACCCATTGGGCCCCAATCGGCGGCCCAAGTGCCGATTGGGGCCTAAAATTATTATTATTTTATTTTTTTTATTTTTTTCAATGGATTCCTCTCGAAAAATTATGCGAAATAAAAAAAAAATTCGTTCCAAACGGACACCCGAGAGATGAGATATGCAATTTCAAAGTATTATTAATAAAATTTTACTATTATTTTGGTAAAAGTATTATTAATAAAATTTATATATTTTATAAAAATAAAAAAATACTACATAATTCATATTATGTATTATTAATAAAATTTATATTTTTCATAAAAGTAAAAAAACTACATAATAAAATTGACTTTTAATTTATATTTTTTTTATAAAAATTTTCAATTAAATAATAAATTATAATTAAAATTTTATTAATAATTTAGGCATCAATTGAAAACTTTTATAAAAGTATTATTAATAAAATTTTACTATTATTTTGGTAAAAGTATTATTAATAAAATTTATATTTTTTTTATAAAAGTAAAAAAAACACTACATAATTCATATTTCACCATTAAAATTGACTTTTAATTTATATTTTTTATAATTTATTATTTAATTAAAATTTTTATAAAAAATATAAATTAAAAGTCAATTTTAATTGTGGAATATGAATTATGTAGTGTTTTTTTACTTTTATAAAAAAATATAAATCTTATTAATAATACATAATATCAATTGTTGCCTAAATTATTAATAAACTTTTAATTATAATTTATTATTTAATTGAAAACTTTTATAAAAATATATTAATTAAAAGTCAATTTTATTATGTAGTTTTTTTACTTTTATGAAAAATATAAATTTTATTAATAATACATAATATGAATTATGTAGTATTTTTTTATTTTTATAAAATATATAAATTTTATTAATAATACTTTTACCAAAATAATAGTAAAATTTTATTAATAATACTTTGAAATTGCATATCTCATCGCTCGGGTGTCCGTTTGGAACGAATTTTTTTTTATTTCGCATAATTTTTCGAGAGAAATCCATTGAAAAAATTAAAAAAAAATTAAAAAAAATAATTTTAGGCCCCAATCGGCACTTGGGCCGCTGATTGGGGCCTAAAACCAATTTTGGGCCCCAATCGGCGGCCCAAGTGTCGATTGGCACCCAATTTGGTAATTAATTTGTTTTTATTATTATTTTGGTAAATATTTTTTTAAAAAAAATTAATTTGGAAAAAAGCCCATAGAAAACATCGCTGAATTCAACGACAATAAAATCTCAAACTATAAGTGGAGATCAAGCAACAACATCACCTTAAACGAGAGAACTGGATGAAAAATACCCTCAAAATTACAGTCCGAAAACACCCACGAATAGCTACAGTAAATACCTTCAAATCATGATTCAACCGCACAGAATCAAGAACAACGAGTCTCGAAGTTGCTGTCAAAATTTCTGCCCAATCGGACTACGGAAAGACTTCCGATCGTCAAGTTGATCGCCGCTGGACACCAAAAAAAACTGCTGCGTTTTTCTTCTGCCGCTTCTGTTTTTCGGCGTTTTTATCTCTCGGTAGTTTACTGTTCTCTCCCTAAATAATGTTGCTGAAGTGTTGTCCTAGGTTTAGCAACTAAACCAAGGATCAGTGGGCTAGACTGGGCTAAAAAAAGCCCAATAGATATTGTTCATCCAAATGGGAACTCGGGGATATTGGCGTGACAAAGCTTCTTAGACCGTTCTCAGAAATCGTGGACTCATTGCAACTGAAAGATCATTTTATAAGGAATTCGGTGGACCTTCTTGCCTTCCATCTTGCAGGGGTGAAATCTAGTGCTATACTCTCAGCAGAGACGGCAACTAAAATGCTTTTAGATGTTGAACAGCTCCTACCATTAGGTCATCGTAATCCTTGGAATGTCCATATTCTCTTTCAGGAACTTGTTTGGTTCTACTTGCGTAACTAATTCTGTGGGAGTAAGTTATTGCTTTTGTAACCAGCTATGAAATGATTGGGCATAGTTCTCTCAAGAGAGTATTTTCGGGTCATTGTATAGATCGTGATTGAACAATTTGCGAGTTTGAAAACCTAAAACCATGCACTCAGTTGCTCAGTAATTTTAATCTTCTGCCACTTGTTAAAAAGTTTTAGAATTTAAGTAGCCGTTATGTACTAATGTAGGAGCATAGTGTTTTTTTTTTTGTTTTTGTTTTTATAACCGAGGTGTCCGGGCCAGCTTGCGCGCACCTCGATTATTCCTTGATGGAGACTAGCACAGCAACCCACCGCCATGGCCCCCCACTTAAATCAAAATTCTACGGCATTATGCAATGTCGCGAGTTGCTTTTAGACATCGTTCACTATCCTGTAGAAACTTCCACCGTAGTTGCTTACTTAGCAATCCACCATAGTTGCTTTCTTCCACCGTAGTTCACTATCTTTCGCGTTGTCATTTAGCTTTTTCTATTGGAAAGAGCTGAAATTTATCATCTTGCAAACTTAGGTTTCTGTAATTAGACCGGAATTTTGTGGATTGTTGGCTTGTGTGAGGAATGAGAGTTTATTCTTGACAATTTAGTTATATAGAAGTGGATGGCTGTGAGTTTTCAGAATTGTTCGCCTGACAGTTGTTGAATTGTGGGGATATCTCAATCTTCGTTTATCTTATTTAAGCAATTCACAAAGAAAATCTCGTTTTCAACTCATCAATCCTCAGACTGCTTCTAGGTAGCGGAAGTTACTCTGTCGGAAGAATCTTTCGAAGCTAATGTTCGTGACTATACCAGACTAATCCATGGATATGGAAAGCAAAACCGACTTCAAGATGCAGAACACTCTCTTCTAGCCATGAATCAAAGAGGCTTCATCTGTGATCAGGTTACCTTGATTTCTATGGTTGATATGTACAGCAAAGCTGGGCATATTGACCTGGCGAGCAAAACATTTGAAGAAATCAAGCCGCTTGGGTTGCCATTGGATAAGAAGTCATACGGTCAATGGTCATGACCTACATTAGTGCTGGAATGCCTGAAGAAGGAGAGATTTATTGAAAGAAATTGATGGACAAAAGATCTTCACTGGAAGTGAAATTTGTAAGGCACTGTTGAGAGCATATTCCATGATTGGCAATACCGAAGGAGCTGAGAGGGTTCTTGATGCTATTCAATTTGCAGGAACGAAAATTTCAGAGAAGTCACACATCTAGTTAGATCTTCCAAATCCTTTAAAGCGAAAAGAAGTGCAAAGCATTGGCATACAGATCCTTGTTTACAGTTGTTGATGATGCTGCACTGCCCTTAGGGCAACATAGAAGTGAAAATCATAAGTTGAATACTTGACAAGTGATGGCGAACAACAGGAAAATCCCGACGAGCACGTTCACTAGATTAGGCAGTCGAGGATTTGTGGAACTTTTTGTGCTCTTGGTGGTTGGTCTGGTCAATGCAGTCGCTGAATTTGCTTTCTCCCCGGCATGTTCAATCTCCCTGCTTTTAGTCTTCCTGGGTAAATTACAGGCTGATCGGTGCTCTTGGTATTTTAGTACCTGCAACATAACATGACTCAAATAGTGAGACGACAAGGAAAAAGAAAGAAGGGATTAACGGGAGACTGGAATATGAAGAATTTTCCTAATTTTTTTCTACTGATTTTTTGAAGATTATGGAACCATGCAAATCAAACCAACAGTGCACATCAAGACTGGAAGATAATAGCAAGAAAAAATCGGTTAAACTGGGAGCTTCTTTCACCTTTGCTGTTGCTGCAGCTTCATCCAAAGATACACATTCTGTTTTAACATTTCTCAATGCACTTTCCTGCTTCTTAACCTTTTCGAGCCACGGTTCTTCATTGATATAAATTCTTGGAGGCTCGGGCATTTTCAGAAGCTTCATAGGTTTGGTGGAGGAAGCATGTGAGCTGTTGACTTTACTCTGTACGGCACCTTTCTTTTGCTCAAGAGGAACGACACCATGGAGCGACCCAATTGTTCGTGCTCGATGATTCTCCGTTATAGAAATTTGGCCACCCTGCAACAAAGCATTGCAAAAGATTAAATGGATCGATGGAAAAAACTGAGGCATTATCTTGATCTTATGACAAATGTTCATGTTTTTGTAGTTAAATTGTGTGAAAGCTCTGATAACATGATTTGCCTTTTAGTCATCTAACTGTAACGTTGCTCAATATCTCAGCTGCAATCTTTTTATATGGTACGTGCTTTGTAGTCCCTCACTGTTCTTCTTATTATTTGAATCCAACTTAGTAAAACATGAGCAATTTAGAGTGAAATTTCACTTCCGTTAGGAAGAAGAATGAGAGAATCCACTTTATGACTTGCTCAAAGCGGCTTTCGACAAAATTAACCTGCTTTCTTAAGTGCCTATGAACCACATATGCAGTATATTTTTTGCAGCAGTCAAAAAGGGAATCCGAAACACCTAATTAACTTCCAAACCAATGCACATCAACATATAAGAATAGTAATAAGACACAATGTGTTAGTTTAGATGCTGCTTTCACCTTTGCTCTGGCTGCTATTTCGTCAAAAAATATGTATTCTTGTTTGATACTCTTGACTGCAGTTTCCTGCTCAACCTTTTCGAACCTCTGCACGTCTTCAGCTTTGCCATAATATTTTACACTTGCAGCACGTACAGGAGGCGCCATAGGCTTCTCAGGGGCGACAAGTGAGCCGCTGAACTTATTCTCCACCATCCCTTTCTTTTCCTCAAGAGGAATAACACCATGGAGTGAGTCGATCGTTCGCATTCGCCGATTTTCCTTCAGAACAGGACACTCATTATGCAAGTTAGATGTTTGGCCATACTACAGCGACGGAGTTTATGAAATAAACTAAATCAGAGGAAATAACCGAGCCATAAACTTAATTTCATAACAAACCCAGATATTAGGTTTTAAATGTCCATCATTCTTATGTAATTGAAAGTTAATGAGCAGGAAAGTCTACTTTTCTTTTTCTGTAGACAAATTCTACCAATGAACTTATATTATGCTTATAGATATGGAAGGCAAGATATGCTTATTTTTGAATTTACCAGTGAAGTAATCACAGCAGCCAAATGAAATTTCAAGGAAAGAACTCTTACCAGTGTTTGCATTTGGTCTCCCTGGAAGAAGTCGGCATCAATAAGATTGCCATTTAGCAGGTAACCAACATCTTCATCCTCTTCACTTGTTTCGGACACCGATCGAATATATTCGTCAGTAAGGCAGTCGTCCAATGTGAAGTCCATAACAGACCTCTCACTATTCCCAATTAGAGAAGCCATCCTTGCTTGGATCATGTTCTGTATTTACAAGCGAAAGAGAAGTCATTAACGCATTTCGTGTGCTCGTCAAGACAGACATTAAGTGCATAAACAAAACATTTTTTCTTCTGCACCTCATCAAATGATTCCTCAGGGTCAGGTTGATGAAGATACCATTCCAAATCCGCCAGGTAATTGGCTCCATGCTCTGATTCTGTGGTTGAATTATCAGCCTTCTCATCTCGTTTACGCATTACGTGACACAGAACATAATTTCTATTCAACTGTCAAAAGACCACGTTATAGCAGTTCATACCATTAGCTCATATTTTCTTCAACAGTAAAATTCTGCTCACAAAATAAGAATTCAACATTCTGTAGTAGAAACTGAGCAAAAAAAAAAAGAAAAAAGGAAGCGTTTCTTGGCTTCTTTAGGACACGTGGAATCTTTTAAGGAGTGTTTCTGCAGATTAATGTAGCTATACTTGTCAATGATCGAATTAGTGCATCTTGCAAATCTAACTAATTGTAACAAATAAAAGAGGGATAGATTAAGCACATCACTGTCGAGGAGATGATATTCGTGGATGACCCAAGTCGTCGGGGCGTCACTGGGAAAGACTAATATTTTCTTAGAACCGATCTTTTCACCGCCATTTCCGGCCTTAACAGGTTTAGGTTGGCCATCGATCTTCCAAGAAGAACCACACGGTGTTTTCCTGCTAATCCGCTTGTTCTGCGTCTGTGGACATACGAACCAGCATTCTTGACCATTGGATGGAATGATTGATTTCTCTGCATGCACATTAAAAAACTCTTTTTCAGTCATGAGTAAGGGGCCTACTGTTCTTCTCTTGAGGCCGTCTTGATGAAGTTGCAATGGACTTACCATTGAACTCGTCTGGTAGATCCCATGGATTGATCTTGCAGAGGTCGTGCAGCATTGGAATGATGCAGAAACTCTCTCTGAACCCGGGTTCTTCCGACTTCAGGTAATTGATCAGTTCCTCCGCTGTTGGACGGAATCCATAGCCGACTATCAGCTGCTGAAGGAGTAGCGCATTCGCCTTGACATCAGAATCCATCGGACAGATCCTACTTTCCATATCTTGTTTTCTTCTCTCACGCAAGTGAAGTTCAAGCTCCCTGAGATTGAGAACTCCGAGAACCGAGCTCGTACACACAGGTTGAATTTTTTTTTTCCCCTCTTTTTGGAGGGGGTCTATATTGAAGTCTTCCCCTTCCACCACAAGGCACAGCGCACCATGACAAAGACGTCTGTTGGTGGCCCCCGGGACCCCCTGCCCTGTATCCGTACCCTGTTGGTGGACTCCAATTTCGTACGATCAACTGATCATGACCCAAAATAGAGATTATTTTCTTCTCCCAATTCTGATTAATGGGACGATAAAAAAAAATTTCAGATAAGTGCACTCCAACTAAAAGTCGTCATGAAAATCCTAAAACTTACGGAAAGTGCAATCTAAGTCCTAAAATATGCCACTAAAGTGCAATCGAGTCGTAAAATTTTTAAGAGATGCACTCAAGTCCTAATACTTGTCATAAAAATTACAATCAAGTCCTGAAACTTTTAAAATGTGCGACTAACAGAAGGACTTGATTTCATCATTTTGTTGATTGCATTTTTTGAAAATTTTAGGATTTGATTGCATTTTATGATATGTTTTTATGATCAATTGCGTTTTCGTGATAAGTTTTAGGTATGGAAAAAAATTTGTGTTCAATTCTCCAAATCATGTTTTAAAGCCCTTGAAGCTTCCCCTCAGCCCATTTTGCATGTAGTCTTTAGATATTGTTAAATGAAGAGAAGAAAAGAGATGAAAACATAGTCATCGGAAGACAAGACAGAAGAAATGGCCCACCAACGGACGTCTTTGTCATGGTGCACTGTGCCTTGTGGTGGAAGGGAAAGACTTCAATATAGTGTCCCCACCCCCCTCAAAAGAAAAAGGGAAAAAAAAATCAACTGATGATGATCCATGACAGAGATTATTTTCTTTTCCCAATTCTGACTAATGGGCCAACAAAAAAAAAGTTCAGATAAGTGTACTCCAGCTAAAAGTTGTCATTAAAATCCTAAAACTTGCAAAAAGTACAATCTAAGTCCTAAAATATGTCACGAAAGCGCAATCAAGTCACAAATTTTCAAGAGATGCACTAATTTGCGCATAGGATTAGTCGATTGGTCAAATATGGTGTTTAAGTACGTAATTAAGATCGGTCTAGATAGAAATCGAGTTTAGGTTAACTGGCCTCGATCGATTAAGTTAGTCAGATTAGTTTAGGTCATCTGTGGCTAATTGGTGTTAGACTAATTGACTGATCGATTGATTGACTGTATGTTGTGATTTGATCGCAAGCAAGCGAGCGAGCGATAGGTTAGAGACAAGCGACCGACCGACCGACGATTTTATATCAAATTGACTAATAAAGGACTATTACACGAATTCAAGCCTTTATGTGGCCTAATCGGATTGGTTTATTCGTGTTTGAATTGATGGCCTTTATTGGATTGATCATCTCGTTGGATGGCTTGATTGGTCGTTTGTTTGGGGGTTAATCGCCCTTCTGTGATTGCAGAGTTTAATGATAGTCTGCATATGCATATGATCGAGTGCGGAGTCAAAAGACATATTTAGTATGAAAATGGCTTTGGGACGAGTCTTTAAGCTCGTTGTGTGAGCATCCTACCTAAATCAAAGAGAATAAAATTAATTGATATGTCGGGTGCACTATATGGTCATATGAAGGAACGATGATGGGTTTTTCCTGGCAAGTTTATTTTGTACGAATCGTACACACCATACCATTTATATGGAATCACACAATTTGCTAGAAACACAATAATTTATGCCCCGTGTGGAATGTACAATTTTAAGGGATTGTCGGGTGCCAGTTGTAGCTTGTGATGAACCGACGCCCCGTATAGGGATGCCTACTTGTCGTGCCATGCAAGGTGTATCGGATACACCGCTTGTAGTAGCCATTGCCTTGAGGAAAAATGAACGTAGCCTGGCCATGCCAGAGGAGTGCAGGATCGCATTAATTGTGAGAGTCGATCATGCTAATCGCGTGGATCCTCATCACTATTTGACGCTAATCGTGTGGATCATCGTTAATAAATGGACTCGTGTGCTGTAATGCCTTGTTTGAGTGATTGACTGATGTGACTGCTGAGTCGAGTCGAGTCAAGCATTGCATTATGTATAGTTGAAGGATGGCAAGTATGCATGTGGATGATTACTATATTGTGACTATAATTGGTTGTTACTTGTGGATATATAGTTTTGTGATCCTTGTGATTAAGATATTCTGGGCCAATCAGTGTCCTAACCAAGCTTAGGCTTGATTCATTGATATTTATTCTCACCCCATCATGGGATGACATTTTCATGTCCCATGTGACAAAGCTCGTGGATACCAAAGCATGGTGATGAAGTAACCTTTTAAAGTAGATGAGATGTTAACCTTACCCGACCGAGTAATCTTTTAAGGTCTTAGTGAGCCGCTCTGAAATATGGGGTTATGTCTCTATGCTGCTAGCTTAGTAGGGTTAAGGCGCATCTCCTGTTTTGTATGTGGAGATGTTATTCTTTTGATTAATTTCTTTGGTGTGTATCCTCTACTAATCTATCCATATATGTTTATATGTTGTTTGGGAGTAAATCATTTTCGCATGCGTATTTAGTCAATAGGTCGATAACACACCTGGGATGTTATCCTTCATGACCTCGTGGCGTTTTGGTAGGGATGTCGCAGGCTCGAGAGTCGAAGCGTGACAATCTAAACCTAAATTAGTTTGATTGTCGATTCCAAGAAATATCCAATTTTCAATACTCAATTCCTTGAAATCCAATTTCAAGGAACAAACTGGAATTCGCAGTCATTCCATAAACTAAATTCTACTATTTTATAGACGTCAAAATTAAGGGCGTCAAATACATAGATAGAGGGCTGCCCCCTTGCCTGTGATTTTTTTTCTTTTTCTTTTTCTAAAAAATGCTTTTAATTTTTATTTTTAATAAAATTTAAGTAAAATTTAGGTTACAATTATCTTTGGATGAAAAATGCCCTTGATCGACTAGAATATTTAGTCAGCCAACGAGGTCAGGCCCTCACTTAAAACAACCGTGACTACTTCAAACTCTTATTTGAAATAATATCTATTTCATGCCCTTATTTGAAAAAAAAAAAAAACAACCAGAGCGTGCCTCATGCCATCATTTGGAATTTTCCCACTTTTTTTCAAAAGCTTAACAGAACTCGATCTCCCCCAAATCATCATTTCCTTGAATTGTCCCAACGACCATTATAGAATGAAGTCTCCCTAAGTTAAATACTTGCTACCACTACTGGAAAAGTAATTTGTGAAAATAGAGTGCCAATTTGGACAAAACTTGAGCGGTGTCAGGGAAAACTATTCTTTTTCCAAGCGGTCCGACTTGATTATGGTCTCTAACTTGCACTGTTCCTTCAACTTAGTAACAGCACCACAATGCTGTTCTGGCAGTGGCAAATTGATTTACATGGTAGAGGGGGGGCGAGAGAGAGGCCGTTGTCTTGGGAATCCTTATGCGAACTGTCATCTATGCTAGAATGTTTCTAATTTGCATACAGGTTGTCCTTCGATATATGAACCGTGCCATCGACCTTGTCTTAAAGTGATCCATATGTTTGTTGCCTTCTCACAGCAAGAGTTATGTTTTGCATTTTGTTGGGCAACTTGATGTAGGTCGCTGGTGCACCGATGTCTCTAGGTGTAAGCTCTCTCGGTCCTCTTTTGTTGCTTCTTGTGTTCCGAGTACATGTATGTGACTCTAGGAAGACTAGGAGCTACAACTGACCACTATTATTCCATTTCGCAAACAGATAAAAGCTTCTGTAAGTCCTGAACATACAGATAGCGATCTTCACTTCTTATAATGTAAGCTTTGTCCTACATCGACTGATTATTAGTTTGCATGTTGTGTCCATGAACAGTGCCTTCAAGAACAATCAATTTCGTATGATTGATCCATCGATGAATTCGATAAACAAAAGGAAGAGATGGAAAGATGGACTGCAAGTTAGTTTTCAAAGGAGACATCAGAGAGCCAAGAAAGTAAAATAACAGCAGTCAAACATCTAGGTTACTCATCCAATTCTATCAAAGCAGGAAGAACTACAAATTATCAGCATCAAGGGAAGACATGAATTGTGACCCAACCCACAAAATCCTTTTTCACACTTGGTCCTTGTCCACGATGCTGCATTGTTCACGGGGCAAAACAGCAGTGAAAATCTCAAATCAGGTACCTGGCGATGGCGCTCAACAGGAAAATCGCAAAGACCATGTTCCTAAGACTAACCAGTCGAGCATTTGCATAAAATTTTGTGCTCATGGTGGTTGGTCTGGTCAGTGCGGTCACTGAATTTGATGTCTCTCCGGCATGTTCAATCTCCTTGCTGTTTGTCTTCTTGGGTGAATTACCAGCTGAACGGTGCTCCTATTGATAAGGACAAAGAAAGAAAGGCTTAACAGGAGACCAGAATATGAATAATTTTTTTTAACTTTTCCTATTAATTATCCGAAAAATATCGAACCATGCCGATCAAACTAATTGGTCCAACAATCCACATAAAGACTGGAAGATAATAGCAAGACAAAATCGGTTAAACTGAGAGCTTCTTTCACCTTTGCTGTTGCTGCAGCTTCATCCAAAGATACACATTCTGTTTCAACATTTCTCAATGCACTTTCCTGCTTCCTAGTCCTTCAGCATTCTTCTTATTATTTTGGACCCAACTTAATAAAGCATGAGCAATTTAGAGTCACTTCCTTTAGGTAGGAGAATGCTAGAATCCACTTTATATTTTTCTTAAAGCGGCTTTGTCACGCCCCGACTCTCGAGAACGCGTCATCCCTACCTTGACACCCATAGGTCACAAAGGATAGCGTCCTAGGCTTGCCATCGACCCACAATCGTAATACGCATGCGGAACGTGCCAAACTCCCAAACAACAAGATCAGCATGGGAAAGGACAACCGGAACAATCATTCAGTCAATTCATCAAAGACAAGCTCGGCCCTGAAATCAAAAACAGATACTAATTAACCTTATAGAGCTAATAACATACAACCCCATTTTTCGGGGCGGCTCTCTAGGACCTCAAAAGAGACAATGGTCGTTAGGGTTAACTCCATATCTACTCCAAAGGGCTACTCCAAAAAGGTCACGCCTCGGCAACCTCGAGGCTCCGTCACTTGCTACCTGAAATTGCTATCCCACGACGGGGTGAGAAATAAATCTCAGTGAAGTCAACGCCTAAGCTCGGTTAGGACGTCGATTTACCCAAGACATCCTACCAATCAGACACGGCACATCAACCAATACAGATATCCAACCACATGCAACTTACCCGCCAGGAAGCCACACGAAATGCGATGCAGACACGACACGACACGACAGTCAAACAGCCCAATCAAGGCAAACATCACATCAAACTGGCATACATGACGTCACACGTAGTCCATTTATTATGAGATAGGGCATGTCAACCCAGGGCATGTCAGCCCGGCACACTGGTCAGTTGGTGCCTAATACACTAGTCAGTTGGTACTCTTCTGGCGGCGCCAGGCATCGTCCCTTACTTCCGGCGACTGCTTCTAGTAGTCCGTGTGGTTCCGATCGTCACGGCACGGAACTACCAGGAATCCCTTTCACGGCTTCGGTCCGTCACAAGCTGCGATCGGCATCCATCAAACTGATGTCACAGAATGATGTGCTTCTAACAAGTCATATTTTTCCGATCGTCACGGTACAATCTTGTCAGGAATCTCATCGTCCAATCATATGACCACACATGACACCCAACAATCAATCAATTTTATCATCTTTAATTTAGGTCGGATTCTCATACAGACATGCTCAAAGACTCGACCTCAGGCTGTTTTCATGCTAAATCGTGCAGTTTGAGCTCACACAGGTCATATGAATGCATAACCTCATAGCTAGGCTTGCGCCTGACACGGACGATGAAACATTCAGAAATTCAATTACATCACATCACAACCAATCAACTGCAATCAGTCAATGGCAATCAATGCCCAATCAGTCAATCAATTAATTCTAACCACCAATTAGCCACAGACAACCTAACTAAATCAACTAGCTTATTTAATCGAGGCCATTTACCCTAAACCTGGTTTCTATCTAAACCGACCACGATTACTCTAATTAATTACCCTAATTGACTAATTAACTAACCCTAGGCGCAATTAGCGCCCTAATCAAAGTTTAGGGGTTGACTCACCCCTAAATCAAGCTCGGGCAGCAACTACGATGGCACGGTGACGGCGAAACAGTGGCAACGAAGTCCGGCGACAACGGCGGCGACGACGGTTCTCGATTTTTCTCTTCGGACAACTCAATTTCACGGCTCACCAAGTGGCGACACTACCCCACAGCGGCTAGGACACAACACGGAGGTCCGGCAAGAGGGCAGCGATGGCGGCGGAGCTCCGGCGACCGGCGGCTAGGGTAAAACAGAACCGGTCAGATTTAGAAACAGAGGAACCGGGTCTGTTTTCAGGAGTTCCTTAGCCTCACGAGCTGAGGCAAGGCTGGAAGAGGTTAGAGGACTCACCGGACGACTCAAGGCAATTGTCAGGACCGGCCGTGAGCGGCAGAGGATGGCCAGCAGCGGCGGAGACGGCCACGAGCAGAATCGGTCAAAAACAAGGGAGGTTCGGGTCGGAGTTGAATCGGGCTCTACCGGCGTCGACCTGCTCCCAGCAGCTCAGGGGGAACGTCAAGGGAGTCGAGGGTGTCGTGAGGGGTGGTCGGCGACCGGTGGAAGGCGGCGGAGAAGGACGAAGGACGGCGGAGCAGTCCCGGGCCCAAAACAGGGCACCGAGTCTGTTCTCGGGTCTTCGGGGATCCGCGGCGGCTCTAGATAGCGACGAACGGCGAGGGGTGGTCGAGGGGTTTGTAAGGGAGTCGGGGGACGGTGGGACGATGGTTGGTGGCGGCCGGGAGCGGCCACAAGGGCTGGCGAAGCCCGGACAGCCTCTGTCCCGAAAACAGAGCAAGAGGCCGAGGTCGGCTAGGGTTCCCCGGCGGCGCGTGGCGGTCGGACAGAGGCCGGCGAGGCGGCGACGGGTTGGTGGAGGAGCGAAGGAGGTTCGGTGGTGGTGGTGGCGCAAACGAACCAGAGGAGGAGGAGCATGGAGGAGGTAGACATTCGGTGGGGGGGTGTCGCGACCCTCTTGAGGTTGTCGGGCTCTCGAGGGCTAATGGGCCGTCCTGTCTGGTCGGACACGGGCCTCTCCCAAGGCACATTACCCAAATCGCAACGGAGGTATGCGTGATCGACTTTCAGTGTGGTCTAGTGACATGTGCTAAGTGTGCATGCCATGGAGTCGCCACCAATCATTTTTTTAAGGTATGATTGGACCACCCAATCGAATAGTTGGGAGTTTCTATTCAATTCTGCGAGAACCAGAGAAATGGTTTCGGGGACTTAGTTACGCCAACCGTTAGAGTTGACGCCCTTTCGGTACCTAAGTTGACTGAATTTTCTAGCCTGAGATTCATGCGGATGAGTAAGGTATGAACCCTAAATCTAGAAATTCATGCAGATAGGAGTGATTATCCTAGCAATCACAATCAGTAACAAAATGCGCAACTCAAGGAATCTAGATATGCAAATAAATCACATGGCATTCCTAGTAATGCCATATTTATCAATCACAGCTCAAGAATGATTTAGCTATCCTGGCCGTTCTACACTCGATCTAACCTAAGAAAAGCATTAGGAAGCATCGCAAGAGTTCGAGAGTACTCACATGGGGTTCGCCGTGCCCTGGTTTGGTCTTGGACGAGCTATCGAACTCATGCCGACCCGATTATATTTGGGGATCCACTCGGCGTTTTACACCATGAAATCATGTGAAACAAAAACGAAAATATTCAGCAAGGGGCATTTATTGTAGATGGTGGTCGATCTAATTGGACATCAAGACTAAAAAAGATGTAGAAATTTACAAATTAAAAGACTCGAATGATATTTTATATTTTTTTTTGCCAAATTCAACTCTATGCGTCGTGAAGAAACACATGCAATTGAACTTGAATTTTGACTATTTATGAGTTCAAAATGAAAAGAAAATCAAAATAAAAATATTGACTATTTTTCTATATTTTTACGACATCGAATGCTATTTTTCTTCATTTTTCATGTATTTTTCTATTTTTGGAAAATATTAAAAAATTGAAATATTATTTTTTGTCAAAAATGGTTCCTTTAGCTTGGTCAAGGCTACCAAAGATGATTTTTTAATTTTTTAACTTTTTATATATTTTTTATGAATTTTTAAAAAATAAACTATGAAAGACTAATAAAAAATCAGGTGTCAACAGCTGCCCCTCTTTGAGAGGAATTTCGTCAGAGGTTTCTCTCAAAGACAAGGTGACACCTGTGTTCCGATCGACTCGACTGGGAAAAGAAAAGAAAAGAAAAGAAATCATGACATCTAATTTTCATGCCCATCAATGTGTGTTTTTCCTTAAAAAGAGATGTGCTCATTCAATTCCCTGATATGATGTAAGAAAGTTAAGGAGTAGATAGACTTCCCTGCCCCTTACCTGCCGAATGCTTGCGGCATTTGCTGTGTCTGATGGGTTCAAGTAGATTCCTAAGGACTCGTCATCGGAGTGTCATAGGGATGTTAAGCTCTGACCTGTATGGTAGGTCAAACCATAATGGGATTCCTAACTGATAGGAACCTAAGGAAGACGCATCCCACATTTGGGAATTTGCCAAGGGTTTTGATCCGTGTGGTGGACTAAACTAGAAATGGCTTGCCTAATGTAAGGCTTATTAGGGAAAACGACTTCTCCCGCGTTCGGGATTCATCAAGGTTTTGATACGTATGGTGGATCGGACCATTGGGTTGATCCTTCAGGCGGTCTCTACCAGTCTTTTGACCCTTCAGGCGGTTTCTACCATTCATTGACCCTTCATGCGGTTTCTACCATTGAGTTGACCCTTCAGGCGGTTTCTACCATTGGTTGACCCTTCAGGCGGTTTCTACCATACATTGACCCTTCAGGCGGTTTCTACCATTGGTTGACCCTTCAGACGGTTTCTACCATACATTGACCCTTCAGGCAGTTTCTACCATTATGTTAACCCTTCAGGCGGTTTCTACCATTGATTGACCCTTCAGGCGGTTTCTACCATACATTGACCCTTCAGGCGGTTTCTACCATTGTGCTGACCCTTCAGGCGGTTTCTACCATTGATTGACCCTTTAGGCGGTTTCTACCATTGAGTTGACCCTTCAGGCGGTTTCTACCATTTATGAAATTCCAAATTGATATGAATCAAAGGATGACGTACCCGCTCTTCGGGGCTAGTCGGAGACTCGATCATTCTGTGGATCGGTCTTAGAAAAGATTTGCCTACTAAAAGGCCTCACTTAAGGATGACGCACCTAGTCTTTAGGGTGGCCAAAAGTCCTGCAGAAAGCTTAGACCTGAAAAAATTTTCTTCGCCAAGAAGATGTTAGTAATCTTTGGGAAGACAATAATTGTCTAACTGACAAAATTCTACGACTTAAGTTTTAGTCATGAAATATGCATTTTGATTGTTGGAGGTTATCCAAAACATTCCTGCCACATACAGATGTGATCATAAATTCCTTGCACGGAAACTCTAGATCAAATAATTTGAAAATTTCAAAAAGAGTTTGCTCAAAACATCCATTGGAGTATTTCTCATCCAAGAAGGCTCCTCACTGCTCTGTGATAATGATCTTTAATAGGGAAAGTGCTCAATTTCCTACCGACATGTGCCTGGGTTTCAGGATCATTCGCAACGCATACATTTCGATCAATCAGGAGGTCTTTCACGGGACCGTAGTGTTAGGCTTGGATATCGGTTTCCAATGGGGACTCACTTTTGAGTCAAGGCCGTTGAACGAAATTTTTCACTATCTGCTCCGGGTTTACAAGTCAAGAACCCTGCAAAATGAGAAAGAAATAGTCTTGCTCGTACTTCTTTGAGCTAAGTTATACATTAACCCAAGTGTCTTAGTCAGAGAAGACTGCTTCAGGATTGTAACATTGGAAGGATTGGGGACCGAAAAAGGCTTGTTTTTTGCTTAGAAATTGTGAAGGGTTTGACATTGGTGATCATTGCAAATTTGCCACATGTCCTTCGAAGAACATCTCCATTTCTTGAAGTGTACACTCCTCTTTTAGAGCGCACAAGGATGTTTAAAAGCGTCTCTTGTTGCATTAAGAGACCATCTGTTTGTGTGTTTGCTATTTGAGCACGACATCATTTGGGGAGTAGTCATCTTGATCTGACTCCTTTGGAGGGTCTTTTCATCATCTCTCTAGACTTTACTGGGGATATTTTGAATGGACATCGGCCTTGCTTTTTACCAAGCACTTTACTTTTTCTTGATGTCTAGGGATTTTTATTTTCCCCTTTTTTTAATCCCGTGTTTTTCTTTTCTTTTGGAGCTAGGATTTTCAGCAATCATGCTAGATATGCAACTTAAACTTTGGCATGCTTCCGTTCCTAGAATGATGTTGCCTTTGCTTTGGAATATGCAATGATCACCAATAGGTTGATGAAATGAATTTGCTGGCTCAACATGGTCGTGCAAAGGATAACAGTGTGTAGGATAGAGAAATGAATTATTCTCGTCATCCTATAACACTTGGATTATCATATAAACAACACACAAAGATTTATGTTAGTCCGAGCAAGAAAATTTCTAACCATTTACTTTCTGATATTGTTGGACTAACCTTCATTTGCCCCAATGTGGGGTGGTTCTTGACAGGGTTGAGAATGAAAATCGCCGTTCAATGGGGTTCTCAATGGGCATCTGTAGTGTTTGGAATGAAGAAATAAATGCCTCTGTCATCTCGATCCATGTAATCGTTGCGAATGACCCTTATGTCCATAGGTTAAGGTTTCTCAATCATTTCCAATCTCCTCATCTCTCAAGTGTGTATGGGACGTGTTTGGATTAGGCTCGCTTCTCTTATGAGAAAATACCCTTTTGAACAGTTCAAACGACTCTTGTTGGAAAAATTCATTTCATCAAGATTTATCCTTCAAAGGGATTTTGTGATGCACCATATATGTGTAATTCATGTTCAGACAATCTCTTGTTTTAAAACATGAATGTCAATGAAGTAAGAATTCTATGTCTTTTTAGATGTGAGAATCGAATTAATTCTGAAAGTTTTTAATCTCCAATGAATTGGGAAAAGGGATACTTACCTGCCCATCGAGGCTGGAGATCCTGGAGATATAAAAGGGATATGTCATTGTATATTCTAAAACTTTGCAAAAATTGGAACGATACATCTTACCCTTCGTCATATGCTCCAACGAGTGTACAAGGGTTGTGAAAATATGTCTGCCCTGATGGCGAGCTCCTGCCAAGGATAAATATTAAGCATTATTTTGGGTTTCCAAATTCAAAACAAATTGGGACGATACTACTTTACTCTTGATTTGAATTCCATTCTGCATGCCAATGTGGGGATTGCAGAAGCCGGCCCTCAAGCTTGTGGCCATGATTTCTTCGTCTGGTTGGGCAACGAATCCACCTCAAGGATTTACGTCGGAGGAGATTCATTCATCTTTTTGGGCGTGTTTCATGCGCTGTTTTGTTATTTGAATGCATGGCTTCTTGGGTGCCTCGTCTCTATTCATCACCTGAGAGGAAAATGAGAGAACATTATCCCCGCATCTGATTGAAAATCATTTAGGGACGATACGTTCTTTTTACCAAATGGGTGGCTCCGCGGCCAAATGCGTTTTACGTTGAAAGGATGGATTCCATTACGCTCTGCGGATGATAACTATCGCTTGGGGGACTTGCCCCACGGATTAAACGATGAATATGATGTCTTCGGCTTCGACATGCTTTCCGGATGTAGGAATGGTTTGCCCCCATTTTCAGTAGAGATGGGTTTTGTCGAGTGGGCAAGATCAAAAACTCATCCTAGATTTGGCTTTAGTCGAAGGTTGAAATCCCGACCTTGGATAAGCGAATCATGATTCATCTCCTTCTGCTTCGGATTTGTCATTTGCGCGCTTCACATTTTACAATACCAACTTCGCCGCTTGATGAAAATGAATCGATGATTTTCGAATTGCCCCAAGTTCTATAGTCATCTGCGTCGAATCTCTTTGAACTTCATCGAGTGATAGACCAACTGATAAAACGATTTTTCAATCCCGAGATCGAACTCCTGACGTTTCGTACCACTGCCATTTCACTGACTACCAAGACACAGCACTATTGGCGTCCCTAACTGGTTCATTTTTTGTTATAAAATTCTCGAAGCAGTTAGCGACCCCCATTGAGAATGAAACAAGCTCAATTTAGAGTTCATAACGACTAAAGGTCCCTTGGAACGATACAGAGCTAACCGTCTTTGAGCTCGCTCGGGCTTTTACTCACATTTTCCTATGTGAAGCCTTTAAATGTTTTTCTTCGTGGCGTTCAATTGATTCGTCTCGACTCTAATCTAACAAGGGATTGTCGCACTCGAGCATGATGATGCTCGCAGGTAGTACTGATCGCTGCCCCAGATTAACTCTAGGCATTAAGGAAGATTATCTCGCATGGAAGACTTTATGACAGAAAGATTAATGATACATCCAGTCACATGTGCCTAGGTCCCTTGAAGATTCTCGGTGATCAGCCAGTTACACCATGAATCAGATATATAATCGCCATTTTGGATCATAACTTCATAAGTCCATCAGTTTTAAACTGATCGATCCAGATATGGAGCTCCTCATCAAGGAAATCTTTTGATTCTTCGAGCAACTGATATTCGGGTTGACCATCATCGCTTGGCGGCGAAGGATTCCTGTTTCTGTTGTGAGCGATCTGATTCTTCGAGCTAGAACCTTCGTCATTGCTCGAGATTATAAGAGGATGATTGATCGGTTCACTATCAAAAGCACCTTCCATTTGGGGATGGGAGAAACAAAAATCCTCAGAGCATCCCCCCGCTTGATCTTCCGAAATCATACGCCCAAGCCAGGCAGATCTTTGAACACTAGGCGCAATATGTTGATCGGCGATAGGAAGAGCACTAGCGAAAAGTTGCTGCTCAAACCAAGGAGTTCGTACCTGCTGCACTTGTGGCATATACTCTTGAGTGGTGCTGAGATGATTCGGGGGAATATTCTGATTAGCGCCCAAGTAGTCGATGGTGCTGCTACCAGCTTGGTCGGTGCCTAGATTCGGCAGGGTATTTCTTACTTCAGGGGCATTGTAGTTGTGGTCATGCCTAGTGTTTAGGCACAAGTTGAGTTCTTTCAGGTTCAGTGCTGTGTGGCGCTGTCTTAGCGCCCTTTTGTAGCTCTTGAGGTGACTCGCGACTCCATCTTTAGTGAGTCCTGGTATGTTCATGATCTCAAGTATGCGCGTTGGATATGCTGAGTTGATCCCTAGTTGCTGAACCGCACTAAGGAACTTGAGATGAAGCTCGGGAGACCAATTGACCCTCGTCTTCTTGCGACCCGGAACAGTGTTGACAACTTGGCTATTGCTCTCTGGCCTATTTTCCAGTAGGATTTGATCGAGCCGGAAATTGTTGTGGAGGGAATTCATCAGCTTTGGATTGGTCGGTCGTGATAGTAAGCTCATCGTTAAGGAAACTCCAATCATGGTGACGCATATCCCATCCTTTAGAAGGCATCGGTATTGACTTCGTAGAATTGATTTGTTCATGCATATCTCCAACAAAATCCGATTGTATCAAAGAAGGTTCGAGGGAGTGGGGTGGTGAATGAGCATTTTCAATCCTCATATAAGGCTTATCAAGGAACCTTTCGCCGAGAGTGACAGGGCCACCGCAATTAAGGCAAGCGATAGTGCTGGGAGCTTTCTTATACCTCATGTTCTTCGCTCGAAGCTTTTCGTTTTCCTCCTTTAGAATCGCAAGTTCTTGACGTCTGTGTTGAGCCCTCAATTTGGCTCGCTTATTTTGAAACCAAAACTTGACCCTCAAAGGTTTCATCCCTAGCTTCTGGCCCAATTCATTTCTTTGTTTCATGTTCGGGAGAGGGCATTCACTAAAGAAAGCTTCAAGCTCTTGGATTTCATTCTGAGTGTGGCACTGGCGACGTTTCCTTTTCCGGGATTGACCATCGCTGCTGCTGTTGTCGTCGCTGCTGAGATCCTGAACTTCGTTGCCGAAAGGGTTGGGTTCTGTGGTTCTGGTACCAGACGCGATCCTGGAATCTTCGAGATCTCTCAATAGTTCATTTTCTGAGATTTTTGGATCAGTCGCCTCTAGCAACTGACGGTAACCCTCAAACATGTTGGATCGAAAAATGTTCGATCAATTTTTGCTCACTCAGGGTTCTCTACTCTCTCATGTATGCTCACTCTCTCTAAATTTTCTTTTGAGTGGTTCTGTATGCCCAGGAAACGTTCTTTAAACATGGATGAAGATCATCAGGCAAGCGTTTCTCCCAAGATTTCGTATTTCTCGCTTTGTCGTCTTCTTTCTTCTTTTCAACGTGGAGGGACACCAAATCGATTTCCTTTTCTCGATATCCATGTCTGTCTCCCACTTATTTTCAAAAAGTTGGAACTACGCTCGCCTCCCGCTCAGTTTTTTAATATGATGGGACCGCCAAATCCTTTTGCAACTTTTTTCGATAGTTGCGCTTAACTCTCGCTCAATTTTAATATGGTGGCACTGACATATCTTTTTACAACTTTTTTAGATTTATCAAACCTGAAATCGCGGACTGGGACGGATCTGATGGTTCACCGAAAGAGCCACCATTGCTTTACCCAATTAACTTGGCTCCATGAGCATTATTGCTGTGACCTTTCTTCATCCTCGAATTGCTATAAAAGGAGGAGTTAATGCAGAGAAGATTAACGCTCTTACATAATTTCCTTTTCGTATTTTAATCACTCTACCACACCCATCTTCTTCTCCCTCACTCCAACGAAAATGACCTCCTCTCCTATTCGCGCTTTCTCGGCTGAAATTTTGGCCTAGTGGGAAAAACTCTATAACCTCCTAGGTCGAGGCTATGCTCATATAGCCGATCACCCAGAAATTGAAGATGAAATTCGCATTTTGCTCGTGGAAATAGACACCACCTCTATCGAGGGCACTAATTTAGAGAGGGAATATAGAATCTTCCCAACCCTCTTTATAAACTTTTTAGAGACTTACCGTGTCGCTCATCGAGAAGTTACCGTGGCTCACGTTTTGCGAGCTCGCTATGAGGATCGGTCCAACTGCTTGGTGTTGGCCAACCTTGTGGCCGATAGTCACAGAAAGGCTGTTGAGTTCGCCAACGAGCGGGTCTCGATGTTGCTTCGCGAGAGGGGAAATTTGGTGGAGCGCTTGGCCTTATCCCTGACCACCTATGAGCACGACCGTCGTAATGTCGTGTTGAAGTTTCAATGTGAGTGGCAGGAAGAAAGGCTTGACAGCATTACCGCGGATATAGCCCATGGGAGAGGACTAGTTCGGGACTTGGAAATAGCCGCCGAAGATCACGGGACCAAGGTTGCCGAGCTTAAAGGGGAATGTAAACGCCTTCTTCTTAAGCTTGTAGATCTCGAGTCTCGAGGTGGTGAGTATAGGCAAAGCATCAATAATATGGAGGGCCAACTGGGTTCCTTTGTGATGCTAATTAGGGCTCATTTCGGTTTTACTTTTCCACCTCGATGATCTGTATGATCTACTTTTAAGGTCCCTCGATTGAGCGAAATGAATGAAAGCTCTAATATGTGTGTCTCAACTTCTGTATGGCTGACTTTCTCGAACACCTGACCACTCTCAACCTAGGCAAGCTGCTCTTTGACATTGATGATTCGAGCGTGTACATCTTGATTTTTTAATCTTGCTTATGATCGAATAAAGGAACCTCCCACCGCGTTTATCCACAAAAAGACTTCTCTTCTCTACCTGTTTTTAACTACTTAGAGATGCCCCAGTTTCGATCTTTGAGACGTGACTTCAGAATCACCTATTCCAAATCGTCATCTTCATTAGATGATACCTCAATGATGTCCATAGCAGGCTCTTCTTGTCCACTTGGCGCTCGTAATGTGATGACACCATCTTCGTCTTCCATCAAGAACATTGGGAGGAAAACACACCTATCTATCCTCAAAATGGCATTTAATCCAATCACCAGAATTATGCAATGAATATAATGATTATGAGCTGTAACAAGTTCGAGGGATAGAAAAGTCTTACCAACCAAACTTAAGAGAAAATCAAGCTTCTCTGTACAGTGTTAGGTATACTAACCTTCCATAGACAAACGCATGAGACAAGTGAGGGAAAACTCCTAAAAATCAAAAGATAGGGCTTGGTACCTAAAGTCAAGGTTCTCACCTCGAATTCTGGGAAGAGTCGATTCCATTGCACAACTATCGTTGCATTGGGACTTAATCCATAGTTCGAAGTGAGCGGAATTGAAAAGTGGATTACCCCATGTTTTTCCTCACGGAGATTCCATTTTCAATTCCTTCTATTGTGTTCCTAAAGAGAGCGCCTGGGGTTTTAGGCGCAATTGTGTGTATTCATTGTGTCGTGCTAAAGCAATAAACATGCATTTTATTTAACAATCACCGCTTCAATATAAATATCCACACAATCATACATCCAAAACTCTTGCCTGCATAAAACAAAGTTAACAAGCACTTCACCCCTTATTTCTCCCGTCTACAAAAACATCTAACACATTCGTTAGCATATACACCTCACTTTCGAGAGCATCTGCATAAAATTAGGTTAGAAGAATCAATCAACTTTTTAATCGGCTCAAGTCCACTAAATGGTTAAGAACCAGTCCCCAGTGGAGTCGCCAGTCTGTCGCGACCCTCTTGAGGTTGTCGGGCTCTCGAGGGCTAATGGGCCGTCCTGTCTGGTCGGACGCGGGCCTCTCCCAAGGCACATTACCCAAATCGCAACGGAGGTATGCGTGATCGACTTTCAGTGTGGTCTAGTGACATGTGCTAAGTGTGCATGCC
The DNA here is from genome assembly GCA_021437785.1 of Rhodomyrtus psidioides. Lineage (NCBI taxonomy): Eukaryota > Viridiplantae > Streptophyta > Magnoliopsida > Myrtales > Myrtaceae > Rhodomyrtus > Rhodomyrtus psidioides. The sequence goes on along the minus strand of JAILYB010000003.1, from coordinate 8,695,115 downwards.
ATGGAGTCGCCACCAATCATTTTTTTAAGGTATGATTGGACCACCCAATCGAATAGTTGGGAGTTTCTATTCAATTCTGCGAGAACCAGAGAAATGGTTTCGGGGACTTAGTTACGCCAACCGTTAGAGTTGACGCCCTTTCGGTACCTAAGTTGACTGAATTTTCTAGCCTGAGATTCATGCGGATGAGTAAGGTATGAACCCTAAATCTAGAAATTCATGCAGATAGGAGTGATTATCCTAGCAATCACAATCAGTAACAAAATGCGCAACTCAAGGAATCTAGATATGCAAATAAATCACATGGCATTCCTAGTAATGCCATATTTATCAATCACAGCTCAAGAATGATTTAGCTATCCTGGCCGTTCTACACTCGATCTAACCTAAGAAAAGCATTAGGAAGCATTGCAAGAGTTCGAGAGTACTCACATGGGGTTCGCCGTGCCCTGGTTTGGTCTTAGACGAGCTATCGAACTCATGCCGACCCGATTATATTTGGGGATCCACTCGGCGTTTTACACCATGAAATCATGTGAAACAAAAACGAAAATATTCAGCAAGGGGCATTTATTGTAGATGGTGGTCGATCTAATTGGACATCAAGACTAAAAAAGATGTAGAAATTTACAAATTAAAAGACTCGAATGATATTTTATATATTTTTTTTGCCAAATTCAACTCTATGCGTCGTGAAGAAACACATGCAATTGAACTTGAATTTTGACTATTTATGAGTTCAAAATGAAAAGAAAATAAAAATAAAAATATTGACTATTTTTCTATATTTTTACGACATCGAATGCTATTTTTCTTCATTTTTCATGTATTTTTCTATTTTTGGAAAATATTAAAAAATTGAAATATTATTTTTTGTCAAAAATGGTTCCTTTAGCTTGGTCAAGGCTACCAAAGATGATTTTTTAATTTTTTAACTTTTTATATATTTTTTATGAATTTTTAAAAAATAAACTATGAAAGACTAATAAAAAATCAGGTGTCAACAGGGGGTCTCGCGCGAAGAGCACGGGGGAAAAAGAGAGTCTGCCGAGAGAGAGAGAGAGAGAGAGAGAGAGAGAGAGAGAGAGTAGGTGGTTGATTGACTTGGGTGGGTGGGACTTTGACTTGTGGGGCCCACCTAGGAGTTTGAATATGTTTTTTTTAGTGAGTGATTATTGGGGGCAATTTGGTAATCCAATAATTCAAGACCGAACGAAATATGGCTCGACTGACAGAGGGATAATCTGGTTGTTTCACGGAAAGACTCGGCCAGGATTTGGCTCGGGCGCAAGGATTTAGATCTTAATCCGCGACGACTAAAGTTACGGAGCCTAATCTAACTGACAGATAATTTCGAGGATCGTCCAAAAATTTGTCTCTTAATTCCTTACGGTCCAAAATTTCATATCGACTGAAATTCAATTTCATTCCCTTAATCGAATTCAGACGATTTACAAGAAGGCGAATTTCTAGGGCGTCACAACTCTCCCCACCTTAGGAAATTTCGTCCTCGAAATTACAGTATAGTCTGAGCTACTCAAAAAGATGAGAATAACTACTTTTCATGACTTCTTCGTTCTCCCAAGTCACTCATTCGGTTCCATGGTGTTGCCAAACCACCTTGACCAATGGGATTTTCTTGTTCCGGAGCACATGCTCTTTTCTGTCCACAATCCTAACTAGTCGTCCCACGTACGATGCTCGCTCATCCAATTCAATCTCCTCATAACTTAGCACATGGGTGGGGTCCGGCTCGTACTTTCTCAACATCAACACGTGGAAGACGTTATGCACTTGAGCAAGTCTGAGCTGTCCTTAGTCTATCTCTGATTACTTTAACCGCTTCCAATGACTGTTCCACCAACTCTGGGCCGGTGATCTTCCTTTCACCAACCTCATCCCAACAAACAGGCGTTCTGCACGCTCTGCCATACAATGCCTCGAAAGGCGCCATCTTAATGCTTTGCTGATACCTGTTATTATAGGCAAATTCCACCAAATGCAGCTGTTCCTCCCAACTGCCTTTGAAGTCCAAGACACATGCCCTCAACATGTCCTCTAAAGTCTGAATAGTCCTTTCCGACTGGCCATCTGTCTGCGGATGATAGGCCGTACTAAACTGCAGTTTTGTCCCTAAAGTAGTCTGTAGAATTTTCCAAAATGTGGCAGTGAACTTGGGATCACGATCTGAAGTGATCGTCACTGGCACTCCATGCAACCTCACGATGTGCCTCACGTACAAATCCGCATATCAGTCCAAGGCGAAGTCTTTTCTCATGGGAATGAAATGTGCTGACTTCGTCAATCTATCGACTACAACCCAGATAGAGTCATGTCCTCTTTGACTCCTTGGTAACCCCATCACAAAGTCCATCGTGATATGCTCCCATTTCCACTCTGGGATCTCCAAAGGCTGCAGCAATCCTCCAGGCTTGCAGTGCTGCGCTTTGACCTGTTGACAAGTCAAACATCTAGCCACATGCTTGGCTATATCCGCTTTCATGCCATTCCACTAGTAGTGCTGTTTCAGATTCTGATACATCTTTGTACTTCCAGGATGGATACTATAACTACTACGATGCGCTTCCGACAAAATCTCCTCCCTTAAATCTTCATCGGCAGGCACAACCAAACGTCCTCTTGAAGTATCTTCAGAATGGCAGGGTCTGTAGACTGCAAGGTCTTAATCCTCGCCTGCACTTCCGGTTCAATCCTTAGTGTAGCCACAAGACTTGACAGACGGCTTACTTCCAACTTAAAGTCCGAGTTTCTCACTTGCTCCAATAAACGCCACTCGTGGACTTGTAATTGAGCAATCACTGATTTTCTACTCAGGGCATCTGCAACCTTATTCGCCTTTCCCGGATGATACAAGATTTCGCAGTCATAATCCTTAAGCAACTCCATCCATCGACGTTGCCTCATGTTCAACTCCTTTTGAGAGAACAAATACTTCAGACTCTGGTGATCAGTGTACACCTGAAAACTTTCCCCGATCAGATAATGCCTCCAGATTTTCAAAGCAAACACAACAGTAGCCAATTCCAGGTCGTGCGTCGGATAGTTCGACTCATATGGCCTCAACTGACGTGATGCGTATGCTACTACCCTACCATGTTGCATCAGCACGCAACCCAAACCTCGAAGCGAAGCATCGCTATAGATCTCAAACCCACCAAGACCAGACGGAATTGTCAGAAAAGGAGCAGTAGTCAGCCTATGCTTAAGCTCTTGAAAACTACGCTCGCACTTGTCTGTCCATTTGAACTTCGTGTCCTTCCTCAGCAGTTTGGTCGAAGGCGAAGCTAAAGATGAGAACTTCTCTACGAATCGCCTACAGTAGCCTGCCAATCCTAAGAAACTTCTGATCTCAGTCATAGTCATCGGTCTCGGCCAATCCATAACAGCCTCAATCTTAGACGGATCCACAGCGATACCTTCACCAGAAACTACATGACCTAGAAACACCACGCGAGCTAGCCAAAACTCGCACTTGCTGAACTTGGCATACAACTGATGCACTCTAAGAGTTTCTAACACAACCCTCAAGTGTTGTTCATGATCCTCCGGACTCTTCGAGTACACCAAGATGTCGTCTATAAACACAATGACGAAGAGATCCAAGAACTCCTTGAATACTCTCTTCATTAGGTCCATGAAAGCAGCAGGAGCATTTGTCAAACCGAATGGCATCACGGTGAACTCATAATGTCCATAACGCGTCCTGAATGCCGGTTTCGATATATCCTCCTTTTTGATCCTCAACTGATGATAACCTGTCCGTAGATCGATCTTGGAAAATACCGATGCTCCCTGCAACTAATCGAAAAGATCATCAATCCTCGATAGTGGGTACTTATTCTTGATCGTCACTTGATTCAGCTGTCTATAGTCAATGCACAACCGCAACGATCCATCCTTTTTCCTCACAAACAACACAGGCGCTCCCCAAGGCGATGCACTAGGGCGAATAAACCCTTTATCCAACAGACGGGTCGCCTCTAGCGACGAGATCACCACAGTCGAGGTTCCTCCTCGATTACCCACAAACTCATAACTAACCTCATTCAACGGGCTAAACCGTATCGCCTTACGAAAACAATCCATTGTGGCCCTTTGCTTTGTCAACCAATCCATACCCACAATCAGATCAAAATCATACATCTCCAGCACAATCAGATCTATCTTACTTTCATGACCATCTACCACAAGTCTACAACCAGGACAGCCTACTACAGCTACCACACTATCCTTTAAAGGTGTAGACACCTTGAAAACAACATCCCAAGGCACGAAATCCACACCAGACAGTTTAACAAATTGCTCGGCAACAAACGAATGCGTGGCACCCGGATCAAACAAGGCATAAGCAACTTGATTAAGCAAGAAGACCGTACCTGTAACGGTCGGCGAATCCTTCGCCTCCTCTCAAGTGACAGCAAACACACGTCCTTGCGCCGGCGATCGGTTCTGAAAGTTCTGTGGCGCATTCCCTCCAGCTTGGCCTCCTTGCGGCCTGTACTGTTGCCTCTGCGGGCAGTTCCTCGCTTGGTAGCCCTTCTGACCACAGCCAAAGCAAGATCCATTAGCATACGGGCACGGAGCAGAACCATGCCTCTGACGACACATGCGGCACGTATCATCCTGACGATGCATAGGCTTGCTGATCGCTCCCTTCCGGTTTGGGGGAATGTGGTGCTTACCACCCAACATTGGCTTCTTCCCTTTCCAGGTATCCTTCTTATTCCATGGCGTGAACCGAGACCCACTAGCAGCAGTCCTTTCCTTCAGGTTCCGTTCGATCAGCTGAGCCCTCTCATAAATGTCATCATAGTCCTTTAGGTTGAAAGGTATCAAGATATCCTTTATCTCCTGCTTCAACCCATCCCGAAACCTCTTAGCTTTATCCAAAGGGTCCTCAATCATCCTTGGGGCATACCATGACAGTTCAGCAAATCTCGCCTCATATTGATCCACAGTCATTTGATCCTGATGCAGGCGCATAAACTCATTCACCTTCTGCTCTCTGACACAATCCGAGAAGTAATTGCCATTAAAGGCTTCCACGAACACTGTCCAACTCCAAACGGTCCCTTCGGGAAAAATCCTTCTCTTAGATGCATCCCACCAAGTCCTAGCGTTTCCTTTTAGTTGAAAAACGGCTAGGGTGACCTTATCGTCTTCGGTACACTTCAGTAGCTCAAACACTTTCTCCAATTCCTTAACCCACGAGGCAGCTGCTTCAGGATCTCCATCTCCTACAAACTGCGGTGGCATTAGCTTGAGAAACTGTTCCACCAGCTTATGTATTGGTCGTTCTCTATTCTCATTTCCAACCACTAGGTTTCCTTGGGTTGCCTGAATAGCAGCAGCAACAGCAGGAGCACCCTGGCTCCTTTCCTGTTGATCCATCCTATCTCCTAGCGCTCCCAGCGCTTGAAGAATATCAGCCATAGTCGGTTCTTGCCTAGCAGGTTCAGCGGCACGAGATGTTCCTTCACCAGCTACGATCTCTTCGACCGGCCAAACAGGCCTCCTTCGGGGGGCTCGGGGAGCTCTTCTACCACATTCGCTCATTTAGCAGGTGTGTTACGGAGTCCTGCCCACCCCATAGCAAACGCGGTCAGAAGGCAACCCAACTACTTAGGATAAAAGCAGCAATCACATGCATAATGCTCAAAATTCTATCCACTATCCCATTTCCCATCGCTCCTTATTACTCCAGGCCAATGACCAGATGGTTCAGGCTGACCTTGCTCTGATACCACCTTGGGCGGTGATGTCACGCCCCGACTCTCGAGAACGCGTCATCCCTACCTTGACACCCATAGGTCACAAAGGATAGCGTCCCAAGCTCGTCATCGACCCACAATCGTAATACGCATGCGGAACGTGCCAAACTCCCAAACAACAAGATCAGCATGGGATAGGACAACCGGAACAATCATTCAGTCAATTCATCAAAGACAAGCTCAGCCCTGAAATCAAAAGCAGATACTAATTAACCCTATAGAGCTAATAACATACAACCCCATTCTTCGGGGCGGCTCTCTAGGACCTCAAAAGAGACAATGGTCGGAAGGGTTAACTCCATATCTACTCCAAAGGGCTACTCCAAAAAGGTCACGCCTCGGCAACCTCGAGACTCCGTCACTTGGAAATAAATTGTTATCCCACGACGGGGTGAGAAATAAATCTCAGTGAAGTCAACGCCTAAGCTCGGTTAGGACGTCGATTCACCCAAGACATCCTACCAATCAGACACGGCACATCAACCAATACAGATATCCAACCACATGCAACTTACCCGCCAGGAAGCCACACGAAATGCGATGCAGACACGACACGACACGACAGTCAAACAGCCCAATCAAGGCAAGCATCACATCAAACTGGCATACATGACGTCACACGTAGTCCATTTATTATGAGATAGGGCATGTCAACCCAGGGCATGTCAGCCCGGTACACTGGTCAGTTGGAGCCTAGTACAATAGTTGGCGGCGCCAGGCATCGTCCCTTACTTCCGGCGACTGCTTCTAGTAGTCCGTGTGGTTCCGATCGTCACGGCACGGAACTACCAGGAATCCCTTTCACGGCTTCGGTCCGTCACAAGCTGCGACCGGCATCCATCAAACTGACGTCACAGAATGATGTGCTTCTAACAAGTCATATTTTTCGATCGTCACGGTACAATCTTGTCAGGAATCTCATCGTCCAATCATATGACCACACATGACACCCAACAATCAATCAATTTTATCATCTTTGATTTAGGTCGGATGCTCATACAGACATGCTCAAAGACTCGACCTCAGGCCATTTTCATGCTAAATCGTGCAGTTTGAGCTCACACAGGTCATATAAATGCATAACCTCATAGCTAGGCTTGCGCCCGACACGGACGATGAAACATTTAGAAATTCAATTACATCACATCACAACCAATCAACTGCAATCAGTCAAGCAATCAAGACACGATCGATTATCCAGTTCAATTAATCAAACGGCATTGATTAATCCCAATTTCATCAAATTATATATCGATCGCTCGGTTCTGTACTATCGCTCACTCGCGGCCAAGCAATGGCAATCAATGCCCAATCAGTCAATCAATCAATTCTAACCACCAATTAGCCACAGACAACCTAACTAAATCAACTAACTTATTTATTCGCGGCCATTTTCCCTAAACTCGGTTTCTATCTAAACCGACCACGATTACTCTAATTAATTACCCTAATTGACTAATTAACTAACCCTAGGCGCAATTAGTGCCCTAACTAAGGTTTAGGGGTTGACTCACCCCTAAATCAAGCTCGGGCGACATCCACGACGGCACGGTGACGGCGAAACAGCGGTAACGAAGTCCGACGACAACGGCGGCGACGACGGTTCTCGATTTTTCTCTTCGGACAACTCAATTTCACGGCTCACCAAATGGCGACACTACCCCACAGCGGCTAGGACACAACACGGAGGTCCGGCAGGAGGGTGGCGACGGCGGCGGAGCTCCGGCGACCGATGGCTAGGGCAAAACAGAATCGGTCAGATTTAGAAACAAAGGAACCGGGTCTGTTTTCGGGAGTTCCTTAGCCTCACGAGCTGAGGCAAGGCTGGAAGAGGTTAGAGGACGCACCGGACGACTCAAGGCGATTGTCAGGACCGGCCATGAGCAGCGGAGGACGGCCAGCAGCGACGGAGACGGCCACGAGCAGAATCGGTGAAAAATAGGGGAGGTTCGGGTCAGGGTTGAATCGGGCTCTACTGGCGTCGACCTGCTCCCAACGGCTTGGGGGGAACGTCAAGGGAGTCGAGGGTGTCGTGAGGGGTGGTCGGCGACCGGCGGAAGGCGGCAGAGAAGGAAGAAGGAGGGCGGAGCAGTCCCGGGCCCAAAACAGAGCACCGAGTCTGTTCTCGAGTCTTTGGGGATCCACGGCGGCTCTGGATAGCGGCGAACGGCGAGGGGTGGTCGAGGGGGTTGTAAGGGAGGCGGGGGGCGGTGGGACGACGGCTGGTGGCGGCCGGGAGCGGCCACAAGGGCTGGCGAAGCCCGGACAGCCTCTGTCCCGAAAACAGAGCAAGAGGCCGAGGTCGGCTAGGGTTCCTCGGCGGCGCGTGGCGGTCGGACAGAGGCCGGCGATGCGGGGACGGGTTGGTGGAGGAGCGAAGGAGGTTCGGTGGTGGTGATGGCGCAAACAAACCAGAGGAGGAGGAGCATGGAGGAGGCAGACGTTCGATGGGGGGGTCTCGCGCGAAGAGTAGGGGGGAAAAAGAGAGAGAGAGAGAGAGAGAGAGAGAGAGAGAGAGAGAGAGAGAGAGAGTAGGTGGTTGATTGACTTGGGTGGGTGGGACTTTGACTTGTGGGGCCCACGTAGGAGTTTGAATATTTTTGTTTTTAATGAGTGAATTATTGGGGGCAATTTAGTAATCCAATAATTCAAGACCGAACGAAATATGGCTCGATTGACAGAGGGATAATCTGGTAGTTTCACGGAAAGACTCGGCCAGGATTTGGCTCGGGCGCAAGGATTTAGATCTTAATCCGCGACGACTAAAGTTACGGAGCCTAATCTAACTGACAGATAATTTCGAGGATCGTCCAAAAATTTGTTTCTTAATTCCTTACGGTCCAAAATTTCATATTGACTGAAATTCAATTTCATTTTCTTAATCGAATTCAGACGATTTACGAGAATGCGAATTTCTAGGGCGTCACAGGCTTTCAACAAAATTAAACCGTTTTCTTATGTGCCTATGAACCACATATGCGATTATTGCTCATTGCAGTTGAAAAGGGAATTCGGCAACATTTAATTAACTACACAACCAATGCACATCAATATATGAAAATAGTAATAAGACACAATGGGCTAGTCTAGAAGTTGCTTTCACCTTAGCGGCAGTTTCCTGCTTAACCTTTTTGAACCTCCGCACTTCATCTTTTCCATCGTATTTTACACTCCAGCGCGTACAGGTGGCGCCACGGGTTTCTCATGGGCAACAAGTGAGGGAACACTTGTTGAATGTTAATTAAGCACAAGTAACCCAGCATGAAATTCTAATTTTCTTCTTCAGTAGAAAAATTCTATGGCCATCTTTCTATTCTACCCAAAGATATGGAAAACTCAAAATCCTTGTATTTCAGATAACCTGGAAAAGGAAAGTGCCCTTCAAGTGCATTGTAAACCATTTTAAACCAAAATTCACCAGGGAAGTAATCACAGCAACCAAAATGAAATCTCAAGGAAAGAACTTTGACCTGTGGTATAACAGACCACACAAGAGAATCCATCTTTGCTTGGATCAGGTTCTGCATTTACAAGTGAAAGAGAAGTCATTAACCCAATTCGTGTGCTCGTTAAGACAGACATTAAGTGCACAAACAAAATATTTTCTCTTCTGCACCTCATCAAAGGATCCCTCTGTATGCTCAAGATGCCATGCCAAATCCGCCAAGGGTCTACACATTACGTGACACAGAACATAATTTGTATTCAACTGTCAAAAGACCACGTTATAGCAGTTCTTACCACTAGCTCATATTTTCATCAACAGTAAAATTTTGCTCACAAAGTAAGAATTCAACCTCCTGTAGTAAAAACTGAGCCCAAAAAAAAAAAAGGAAGCGTTTCGCTGCTTATTTAGGACACGTGGAAACTTTTAATGAGTGTTTCTGCAGATTAATGTAGCTATACTTGTCATATGATCGAATTCGTGCATCTTGCAAATCTAACTATTGTAACAAATAAAAGAGGGATAGATTGAGCACGTCACTGTCATGGAGGTGATATTCGTGGATGACCCTTGTCGTCGGGGCATCACTGGGAAAGACTAATACTTTCTTAGAAGCGATCTTTTCACCCCCATTTCCAGCCTTAACAGGTTTAGGTTGGCTATCGATTTTCCAAGAAGAACCACACGGTGTTTTCCTGCTAATCCGCTTGCTCTGCGTCTGTGGACATATGAACCAGCATTCTTGACCATCGGATGGAATGATGGATTTCTCTGCATGCACATTAAAAAACTATTTTCAGTCATGAGTAATGGCGACCTCGTTCTTTTTCTGAGGACCTTGTTCGTTTTCTGAGGCCTCTGATGAAGTTGCAAAGGACTTACCATTGAACTTCTTTGGTAGATTCCATGGATCGATGTTGCAGATGTCTTGCAGCATCGGAATGATGCAGAAACTTCTGCTCACCCCGGGCTTATCCGACTTCAAGTAATTGATCATTTCCTCCTCTTTTGGACGGAATCCGTAGCCAGCTATATTCTCCTGAAGGAATGTCGCATACACCGCGACTTGAGAATCCGTCGGACGGTGCCAAATTTCCATATCTCACGCAACTGAAGTTCAAGCTCCCTGAGATTGAGAACTCCGAGAACCGAGCTTGTACACACAGGTTGTTTTTTTTTTTTTTGGGGGGGGGGGGGGGGGGGGGGGGGTGTGTGTTCGGGGTCTATATTAAAGTCCTCGCCTTCCACCACAAGGCACAGTGCACCATGACAAAGATGTCCGTTGGTGGATTCCAATTTGGGATAATTACATAAATGATCCTCGAACTTTGACAGAATGTGTAATTTGGTCCATGAACTTTTAATTTATTCAATTTAGTCCATGAACTTTGGCAGAATGTGCAATTTGGTCCATAAACTTTTGACTTGTTCAATTTAGTCCCTGAACTTTTAGTGCATGTTCAATTTAGTCTCTGAATTATAGGAAAATGTTCAATATAGTCATTTTGTTAATTTAAGATCAGGGATAACGTTGAATATTTTCATATAGTATAGGGACTAAATTGAACATTTACTAAAAGTTCAGGGACTGAATTGAACAAGTCAAAAGTTTAGGGATCAAATTGCACATTCTGCCAAAGTTAAGGGCCTAAATTGAATAAATTAAAAGTTCAGGGACCAGATTGCATATTCTGTCAAAGTTTTAGGACTATTTGTGCCATTTTTCCTTCCAATTTCGTATGATCAACTGATCATGAACCATGACAGAGATTATTTTCTTTTCCCAATTCTGACTAATGGGCCTATAAAAAAAAGTTTGGGAGGTCCAAAAAACATATTTGGAGCAAAAAAAAAATGGGCCACTAAAAAAAGTTTGGATAAGGACACTCGAGCTAAAAGTTGTCATGAAAGTATAATCGAGTACTAAAACTTGTCGAAAGTACAATCTAAATCGTAAATTTTTTCACGAAAATTTATTCGAGTCATAAAATTATCAAAAGTTGCACATAAGTCTAAAACTTGTTACAAAAGTGCAATTGAGTCATACAACTTTCAAAATATGCAAAGATATTTGATTTCATTGAACTTGATTGCATTTTTTGAAAATCTTAAAACTTGATTGCATTTTATCATAACATTTTAGGATCTATTAAATTTCATTTTGCCATAGGCTGTTCTTTCGCGGGACCTATTAAAGTTCCATTTCAAGTTTGAATCGTTTACCGATATAGATGGTCTGTCAAATATGCAAGATTTGACCGACCAAGAAGTGGGTTCTTTGAATCTCGTGCAAAGGGGGATGTGTTCAGCAGAAAGGGACACTATGGGGGGTAAAGAATTCTTTTGCAAGGAAAAGAAACAAAAGAACAAGGCCCACGAGAGAATGTACAGAACGTTTTCAAAAAGAAGATGTTCGTCGAGTTTCGCCTGGGCTTGAACACCGTTGATTCGTGTGTGAGCTTTTATATCCAATCAAGGTATTTATTGTAAATACTTTATGTTTGAGTGTAATTTAGATATGAGAAACACGAACGTATTGAGCGACTATAATTTCGATTCTTTGATTATAATAAATTATTCTTACTGGCTCTCAAAGTAGATGTATATGCCAACATTCGGACTTAACCACGTGAGGACAAAGAGGTCAAGGCAACTAGATAAATTTCAAGAGTGTTCACCGGTCGGTGAATTATTTAGTAGTTGCAAGGCAAGAAGTCGGCGCAACTGCCCAGCTTGAGAAGGGCTTTCATGGTGAAAGCTATTGTTATAGAAAGACATTTCCTTTCGACAGATGTTATTACCAATGTGAGTTTTTGGGAGTTCAGGTCCAACACGGTGACTCTGTTGCGGTGCTAACGACTACATGTAACATCATACCATTGGCAGAGATTGACTGTATTGTTAGAGTTTTCCTAAGTGTGGGTTTATATTAATTGAGATTGCAATTACCGTTTTACGGAATTAATTTACCGTTAACGGGATTAGTCTAATAAAGTGAGATATAAGGATTCTTAATTAGCCTAATATGGGCCTGGCTAGAGTGGGCCGAGTTCGGCCTGGCCCGTGATGAGAGGGCCCGGCCAAAGAACCCTATAAAAGAGCTAAGGCAACTCCCTCTAACCCTAATTCATTCCAAGTTGCCATCTTCTTCTCATAAGGCTAGAGAGGAGAGCTTGGTGGTGGTCTCATCGACGCTAGGATTCCGGAGGGTGATAGAGGTGATGCGCCTAAGCAGAGGATCGTCGGAATTCCGCTTAAAGACCGGCGAATCCAAATCAGGTGCACAAATTCCTTTTCTTTCTCTGTACGGTCCATATTCTGACTATGGTGATCTTGGGAGAGCCGTGGTAAGGTTTTTCACGGACAACATGTATTGCTCCAGGACCTAAGAACCTCGAAAGGGTCCTCAGTTATCGTGGCCTTGAATGCAAGTAGTGTGGATTTGTCGCTTTCATTTGATGCAAAGGAGACTCGTGCAAAGCTCAATGAAATAGCAGTCGCAAAGATGAAGTGATGAAATGGTAACTTTGCAAAACTAAAAGCTCACGAGTTGCACGACTCAAAGTAGAAGCGGACCGAAGTGTTTGAGAGATGTGATTCGTAATTTAGCTGTGTTATAGCCAACTTTATCGACAAGAGATTTATGGAGGATTACTGTTGGGAATCTCAAAATCAAGACTCTTCGTAATACAAGCTCATCGTCAATTGGAGTCTTGGAAGTTGTTAAGTCTTGCAATAATTTTTATCTAAAGAATAGGAAGAGTCCTATCTAGGAAGCTATGCTTATTTATTAGCTTTGAATGTTATGCATCTAGACGTATCTGTTCGTGTGTCTAGAGTAGACGTAAAATCATATCAGAAACTTATAAATAGGTGTGTTTTGTAATTATTTTCGTAACAAGAAGTAGTGTGAGGGAATAAACTTCATTTCCAGATTTCCTTCTTCAAACCTTTCAGTATCAGAGTGCTGTGCCTCTGAGATCCAACATTTGGTATCAGAGCCAATTAGGCGTGCCTGTTTGGCCAATTTAGCCAGTTTGGCTAAGTTTTGTGAAATCTATTCTCGAGTCAGATGGCTTCTGTGAGTGGTATCGAGATGGCCCAACCTCAACTCTCAAGGTTCGATGGGAAGAATTTTGAGCATTAGAAGATCTAGATGGAGGTATTATTCGGGTTTCAGGAGCTGACCGAAATTATGGAAGAAGTATTCGTGGAGCCAGAAGTGCCAGTAGATTTGACAACGGGGGAGCAGAAGATGCTAGAAGAGAATCGTAAGAAAGATCGTAAGGCTCTCTTTTACATCTTTCAAGCGATAGATTCGTTAGTCTTTGAAAAAGTGGCGAATTCGAAGACGGTGAAAGAAGCTTGGGGCACTCTCATCAACATTTACAAAGGTGTTGAGAAGGTCCAGAAGGTTCGGCTTCAGACTCTTCGTCGACAGTTCGAGCTCCTTCAGATGGAAAAATTGGAGTCCATTTTCGAATATTTCTCATGGACATTGGCTCTTGTCAATCAAATGAAGGCCAATGGTGAGACTATTGGTGATCAGCAAATCGTTGAGAAGATTCTTCGGACGCTAATTTTGCCGTTCGAATATATTGTGACTTCCATTGAAGAGTCACGGGATCTCTCTATCTTCTTCGTCGATGAGTTGGTGGGCTCTCTACAAATGCACGAGCAGGAGAAATTCAAGGCGGTGGAGGAAGTTCTATAAAGCCAATTGGTGTTGCCCAATGAAAAGAAGAATCTTTCTAATCAAAGGAAAGATCCAAAGTGGCACGAGAAGTATGTCGGACAACGAAAAGATAAGTCACTTATTCAGTGTTTTAATTGTAAAAATTATGGGCTTTATAAATCTGAATGTCGAAGCAGGAAGATTGGCAGTCAAAAATTCCATGCCAAGGTAGCAAGATCTGTCGACGGAGACGGTGAACAAAATAATGCTCTTTTATTCACTTGTAATTCTATGATGGAGAACCACAAGAATGTTTGGTACTTAGACACTGGATGTAGCAATCACATGTGTGACGAGAAGGAGTTATTCCCCAGATTCGATGACACCTTCCATTCGGAGGTGAGGTTTGGGAATAATATCAAAGTTCCTATCATGGGAAAGGGGACAATTAAAATCAAGCCGAATGATGGGTTGGTTCAAAGCATTTTCGACGTCCATTATGTTCCCGGTCTTCAAGAAAATCTTCTAAGCATGGGACAATTGTCTGAGCGAGGCTATCTCATGACCATTAAGGATGAACTTTGCACGGTTCATGATGGCAAATGAGGGTTGATTACGAAGGTAAAAATGGCTCGAAATCGACTTTTTCCTTTATATATTAATTATGCTACGTCATGTTTTAGTGCTTCGGTGCAAGATTCGACATGGCTTTGGCACAAACGGTTCGGGCATGTGAATTTCGACAGCTTGAACTGTTGTCTCAGAAGAAGATGGTGCGTGGACTACCTGAAATTTCTTCTCCAGTGGAGATTTGTGAACCATGTGTTATTGGGAAGAAGTGCAGTGAAAGCTTCCCTTCGGGAAAATCATTGAGAACTTCAAGGCCGTTGGAGTTAGTACACTTCAACCTTTGTGGACTGCTCGGTGAGTCGTCGAATTAGGGGTACAGGCATTTTATTACCTTCATCGATGAATTTAGTAGAAAAACATGGGTTTATTTCTTGAAGCAAAAGTCAGATGCCATCGATGCTTTCAAGAAGTTCAAAGCCTATGTAAAAAACAAAGTGGGCATCAAATTCGGATTTTCCGAACTGATCGTGGCACAGAATATTTGGTTGGAGATGGTTTCTTCAAGCAGTGCGGCATCAAGCATCAATTGACAGCACGGTATACTCCTCATCGGAACGGATAATGGAGAGAAAAAATCGTACTATTGTTGATATGGTACGTCCATGCTCCATTCCAAGCATTTGCCTAAATATTTCTAGGCAGAAGCGGTTGCTTGTACTGTTTACTTGTTGAATCGATGTCCTACTAAAGGTCTTAAGTTCAAGACTCCGGCGGAAGTGTGGAGTGGTCGAATCCCTTCAGTTCAGCATCTTCGTGTGTTTGGGTGTATTGCTTATGCCCATGTGCCAAATGAACTTCGCAAGAAGCTTGATGAGAAGAGCAAGAAGTGCATCTTTCTCGGTTACAACAATGAGACAAAGGGTTATCGATCGTATAATCCTGTAACGAAGAAGGTGGTTATCAGTCGAGATGTCACTTTCGATGAGGAAGCTGAGTGGACGTGGAACACGGAAGAGAAGAAGCAGTTTCACTTTGTCCTCGATGAGGAGGAGTTGGGTCAACCCGATTCAGATAGTCAATCTGAATCAGCAGGGGGTTCGATGCAACCTAATTTGATAGTAGAGAATCAACCGGATCCTGTTGAAAATCCTGTCGACAATCTTGATCAAAATCTTGTCGAAACATCCTCACGACCACAACAAGAACGAGTTTTACCTGTTCATTTGAGGGATTGTTCTTTGTCGGATGATGATGATCTATCTAATGAAGAAATGATCAATTATGCTTTCTTTGTAGGTTGTGATCCGACACATTCTAAGAAGGCTTCCCAAGATGATGGTTGGGTTCATGCCATGGACGATGAAATATATGCGATCGAGAAGAATGATACGTGAGAACTCACGTCTCTTCTAGAAGGCAAGAAGTCCATCGGCGTGAAATGGGTCTATAAGACCAAGTACAAGCCTAATGGTGATATTGATCGATTGAAGGCTCGTCTGGTAATCAAGGGTTACAAACAGAAACCCGGGATTGACTATTTTGAGATATTTGCTTATTCGTATGATTTTTGCTTTAGCAGCTCAAAGGCGTTGGAAAATACACCAAATGGATGTCAAGTCTGCATTTCTCAATGGCGTTCTTGAGAAGGAGGTGTTTGTGGATCAACCGAAGGGCTATGTCAAGGAAGGACAAGCGGGCTTAATATACAAATTGAAGAAAGCTCTTTACGGCCTCAAACAAGCACCACGAGCTTGGTATACCAGAATTGATTTTTATTTCTTGAATCATGGTTTTATCCGCTGTCCGTATGAGTATACTTTATATGTCAAGGTTGGCTTAAATGGTGAGATGCTCATTGTCTGCTTATATGTTGAAGATCTCATATTTACTGGAGATCGTCAAGAGATGATTTGTGACTTCAGTGAGGCCATGACTCGTGAGTTCGAAATGGCAGACATGGGTCTTATGTATTATTTTCTTGGCCTAGAAGTTACACAATCGGAGGATGGTATTTTTGTTTGTCAACATAAATATGCCAATGATATTCTTGAGCGTTTCAAGATGGCTACTTGTAAACCAATTAGCACTCCCATGGAGGAAAGATTGAAGTTGACAAAAGACGGAAGTGGTTCCGAAGTCGATCCCACATATTTCAAGAGGTTAGTTGAGACTCTACGATATTTGAATTCTACCTGGCCAGATCTTGTTTATAGTGTTGGGATGGTAAGCAGCTTTATGGAGGCTCCTAGACATTCACACTTGCAGGTAGCAAAAATGATTCTTCGGTACATTAAAGGTACCGTGGATGATGGTATATTCTGCACATTTTCTAATGATTTTCAGCTTGTGGGATATACAGACAGCGATTGGGGAGGCGATATTGGAGAAAGGAAAAGTACTTCTGGTTATGCTTTCTCTTTAGGAAATAGAATTTTTTCCTGGTCCTTGAAGAAGCAACAAGTGGTTGCTTTGTCTAGTACAGAAGCGGAATACATAGCATCGGCTTATTGTGCTACTCAAGCCGTTTGGTTGCGTTCGATGCTCGCTGAACTACGTCATAAGCAGAAGCATTCGACTGTGATTTATTGTGATAATAAGTCAGCTATAGCCCTTGCAAAGAATCTAGTCCTTCATGGAAGAAGCAAGCACATCGATATAAAGTATGACTTCACTCAAGATTTAGTGAAGTCCGAGGAGGTTGTGCTACAGTATTGCAAGTCGGAAGACCAAGTGGCTAACATGTTCACGATGCCATATAAGACGGGCTCCTTCCTTAAATTCAAGAGAATGATCGGCATGGTCAAGATGAGCTCGGTTTAAGGGAGACTGTTGGGAATCTCAAAAGTCAAGATACTTCGTTATACAAGCTCATCGTGAATTGGAGTCTTGGAAGTTGTTTAGTCTTGCAATTATTATCTAGAGAATTGGAAGAGTCCTATCTGGGAAGCTATGCTTGTTTATTAGCTTGAAATGATATGTATCTAGACGTGTCTGTTCATGTGTCTAGAATAGACGTAAAGTCATATCAGAAGCTTATAAATATGTGTGTTTTGTAATCATTTTCATAACAAGAAGTAGTGTGAGGGAATAAACTTCATTTCCATATTTCCTTATTCAAACCTTTCGGTATCAGAGTATTGCGCCTCTGAGATCCAACAATTACGAATTTGGAGAGAATTGATTAAATAAATTTAGCATCTAAGTTTTGTCTTTTAGCTATTTAATCCGTAGAAAGTGTGGCAATAGGAGTATTGTTGTTTTTTTTTTTTTTTGTCGTCGTTGTCCATGACATTTGAATTTCCGCTGCCAAGTGTGTTTGCGTTAAGATCAACTTCTCTTTGCACAACATCTGATGTAGGGCAATTAGCATGTAGTTGCCTGGGGAAACGTGACCGAGTCGTTTAGATATGTTTTAGGATAGTTTTTTCAATTTTAGGAAATTGAGCTATATCTTTAATCGTAATATTTGATTTGAATTATCTTTTAGATTAGATTAGATTTGTTTTATTGTTATTTTGAGTAGTTGTATTTCCTTTAGGAGTCCTATCTATATAAAGGACGTCCATCCCTTTGTAATCTTCAGACTATTATCAATTGAATTTAGATTATTCTGTGCAATTATTTTCCTGTTATCGCTATCCTGCGTCAAGTTTCTCCTTGCGACGATGTCTCATAACGTGAACCGATATACCTCTGTAGCTGAGGGCCATCTTGATGAGCCTATTACACGGAAGGCGTTTACCCAATTTGCGTGGAAACTCGACGAACTCTGCAAGACCGAACGATGCAAGAATTGCTTGCCGCTACCCAACGGTTGTCTGCAAACCCAAACCACACAGTTCTTCTAGCTGAGTGAATTCCTGTTGCTCGTGCTTTCGAAGTAGCTATGGATCGTGAGAAAAATCACCGACATCACCGACAAAGGCGATAAGCCTATGTCGAGGATTTGAAGACGATGATTTCCAGGACATGCAAACAGCCAATCGATTCAATTCCACAATTGGATCTTTCAGAGGTTACAACTTGATGACAACTCTTGAGTTGATAGACCATTCCGTCTTACATTCAACTGCTTAATTACATAAATATTCGCGTGTATTCCTCAACATCTAAATGTAGTTGGGATGTTTTCCTCGAAGGAAGAAACAATCTCTAAAAGGGTATCCCTATGCATCAATCATATTGTAGAAAGGTATAAATTATTTTATCAACTTCAAAATGTCACGTGTCGGATTCTCAATGAGCCACATTAGCTTTAGCATTGAAGTAATCGTTTTTAAAGAAGTTGGTACTTAAGTGATCGTTTTTAAAAAACGTTAGCACTAAAGTGATCCGTTTGAAACTTTTGGCACCAAAGTGATCTCCGTACACAATTTTTGACACTAAAAGTGTACCTTTTCCTCTAATCATCTAGGGAAGGACCAAAGAAGAACGGAAAACATCAAAGAGATAAAGAAAGCGCAAATATGTTGTCTTCCATGTACTGCACATCTTTTTCATGTTGGTCACTCACCGACTCTTTGGCTTAGTGATCGTATTCAACACATGCTTCTATGAGGGACTCTAATAAGGCAGCGAAACAAAAGAAATGAGAAAACCTAGAAGCTAAAATTCAGGGGCGGACTGCAATGAAATAAGTGTATCGTACGTCGATGAAAATGAACTTTGTACCAGGACGAAAAGTTTGCTTTGTAACTTCTTCAGGTTGGTTAACTTTGTCCTAAACCATGAAAAAGGCGTGCTGAGGTTGAGACCACATTTTGCTTATGCAACAATTGTCAGCCATAATAGATGCATAAAAATTGAAAAGCAGAACTAGAGGACTGCCACATGAATTAAAATTCCCAAGAAGGTAGTAAACAGTAGCTAGGACCCCCAACGATATTATTCAGACGGTATATTCGCTTGGTGATTCTTAGATAAGCACAAAGAGAGAGAGAGAGAGAGAGAGAGGGGGAGAGAAAGATGTCAAGCGACTTTTTCTGGTGAAGTCTCCCCTTGCTTGAGAAGTTGATCCATAGTGCATGTAGAATTCTCAGATCTGTCCTTGTTCATTCCTTCAATTTTGTCGTCTTTGTAGAATTCTTCAAGACTTTGCTCACCCTTGTTGAGGAAGTTTTTGGCCTTAGCTACCAGATAAAGGCAAAGTGGGCCTTCACCAGCCGGCGAGGGCTTGAAGACCGTGTTAATTCCGTTCAAAATGACTAAGGGGAAAATACTGACGTGGTCTTTTTAATATTTTATCTATCCTACGTGGCGTGAAGGTTAAGTAAAGCAATAAAACAACGTCATCTTGATCCGAATCCTTAATTTTACACAAAATCTTAACTCAATGAGGTTAATAATCATTCCGACCAAAAAAAGGATAATAAAAAAAAAAGAATACCATGAAAAGAAAAAATCAAAAAAGAAAAAAAAGGTTAATATTTTTTTTAAAAAGCACAAATAAAGAAAAAATATATAGACAGAGGGCTGGGCTCCTACCTGTATTTTTTTCTCTTTTTTTTTTTCTAAAAAATGCTTCTAGTTTTTTATTTTCAATAAAATTTAAGTAAAATTTAGGTTGAAATTGTTTTTGGATGAAAAAAATGTCCTTGATCGACTGGAATATTTAGTCAACCGACGAGGTCATTCCCTTATTTGAAAAAATATCTACTCCAAACCCTTATTTGGAAAAAAAAAAAAAATTAGGCGTGCCCCATGCCCTCAATTGGAATCTTCTCACTTTTTTTTTTTTTTCAAAAGCTTAAAAGAACTAGATCTCCCTCAATTCACCATTTTCCATGAATTGTCCCATGGGCCTTTATAAAATGAATTCTCCCTAAGTTAAATACTTGCTAACCCGCCTGGAAAAGTAATCTGTGAAGATACAGTGACAAATTGGACAAAACGTGAGCGGTGTCAGGGTAAGTTAATCTTTTTTCCAAGCGGCGCAGCCTGATTATGGTCTCTAACTTGCACTGTTCCTTCTATTAAAGAAAGTATATCCCAATCAGATCAAGATCAAAGCAATTTCAAGAATTGCTCCCAATCAGATCAAGATCAGCCGAGCAATTCTCGATCAGATCAAGATCAAAGCAATTCCAAGAATTGCTCTCAATCAGATCAAGACCCGCCAAGCAATTCTTATACTCTTGGCAATCGTAATTAAAAAATCCAAAGTTGACAAATACTTTTCCTTCTTTGCATTCTCGTCCAATTATTTACATGGTATCAGAGTCTACTGCTCATAAGCATATCGATCATTTCTTTTCAATGGCAGAAGAATCCTCAAACACTTCTACAGTGTGGTCACTAGTCCTTCTTCAAAAAACGCCACCATGCTTGTGTCGATCAAGGCAGCTGTGCAACTACCTTTCAAGTTAACTTCGATGAATCATCCATCCTGGTTAGCTCAATTTAACTCTCTGCTCCTGGGCAACAATTTAATGGGATATGTAGATGGAACACTATTTTGTCCAATCTAGCACCATCATTAATGATGGAAAAACTAGTGTCAATCCATCTTATTCTCATTGGGTATGTCAAGATCAACTATTGCTTCATGCAATCCTGGCTTCCAATCCGACTCAATGGTCCCTCTCATTGCTTCTGCAAAAACAACACATGAGGCATGGAGCAAACTTTCGCATCTCTTTGCCAACAGGACACGTTCACATGTCATGAGTCTCAAGGAACGCTTAATGTTCACAAAACGCGATGCTCGTTCAATAGCTGAGTATTTGCAAGCCATCAAAGGTATTGCTAATGAAATTGCCATCATCAGTTCTCCCATTAGTGGTAATGATTTAATAATACATGCTTTAAATGGGCTTGACCCCAAATTCAAAGAAATTTCTGTTGCCATTATAGCACGCGAATCACTCATTTCCTTCGAGGAACTCTATGATAAACTTGTCGATTTCAAGCAATATCTACAAAGGGAAGAGAGTCAGGGTGAATTGACTACCATCACTACAAATTTTGCAAAGAGAGGCTCTTACAAGAACACCAACCAGCGCCATATTTTGACTCGAGACTCGAACTCTTATCCGTCTGCGCGATAACCTCATTTTAGAAGGAACAACAATAATGATCATAACCAGACCATTCAAAAAGCACGAGTCCAGTGCTAATTATGTGAATGGGTAGGTCCTCAGCCAAGCAACGCTATTGGGGCAAACAATATTTCTCCTCTCCTCCTACTGCAAATAGCACAATGTTATCTTGCCAAGCCAAAAAGGATGGCTCATGGACTCTGGAGCATCTCATCATGTTACTTCAAGCCTGGAAAATCTCTATTTGCATTCAAATTATGAAGGTGCAGACAAAATCATTATTGGCGGTGGCTCCGGTTTGTAAATAACACATACTGGTTCAACTAAACTTTCCTCTTCTACTGCTTCATATTCATTATCGAATGTTCTATGTGTTCCTGACATTAGAAAAAACCTGATATCTGTTTCAAAGTTTTGCAAGACTAACCAAACGTCCACGGAATTTTTTTCCCAACAATTTTTTGGTGAGGGATTTGTGCACGGGGGCGACTCTCACACAAGGCCTGAATAATAATGATGTCTATGAGCTTCCATCTTTACTCCATGTGAATCATACACCAACCTTAACTATGATTGGTGTTCGTGAATCCTCCAGTGATTGGCATCGACGTCTTGGTCATCCCACCCATCGGATATTAGAGTTTCTGTTAAAGTCAAAGTCAATTCCTTCTCTTCCCAAGTCTTGTTCCAGATTTATTTTGTGAGTCCTTTGGCGGGGATGTTTCACCCCGACTCTCGAGCCCTATCAATTCGTCACTAGGTCACGAAGATAGCAGCCCAGGCAACTATTGACCTATGCCAAACTACGCATGCGAGAACATCTTACTCCCAGATGACTAAATCAGCATAGGAAAGAAAAGCAGGATGTTGCGCGGAACAAGCAATCGATCAAGTAAAATAGACAGAACGAGCAAAGTAAAACGAACACCAGATGTACGTGGTTCGGTCGTAAAGACCTACGTCCACGGGGAGAGTAGCAACGATTGCCACTATAGAACGAGCGATACACGGAGATTACAATCCACTCGAATTACACAAACACACTATTGGTGTTTCCCAACCCCAATTACATCCAAGAATGCACACAGTGTTTAGCCCCCAATTCCTAGCGAAATAATCGCTCAATCTCGCAAAGGAATTAAAACACAAATCTAACCTCAAGATTTAATCGGCTTTGACACTTAAACACTTGATGTAATTTCACGGAATAAATCCTGCGAGCAAAGACTCGACGAATGGCACTTCACGAAGTCACAATCTTCTCGTCCTCTATTCCTCCGAAACGTACGAAGACCCCCTGCTACGATCACTATTCCAAAACTCATGAGAATATATATATATATCATTGTATCTTTGGGTAACGTGGGAAGGAAATTGCATGTCTCAGAGTATATTCGGTCAAAAAAGTCCAAATTGGACTTTCCTTTTCTCGTTGGCTTTCTGATATAGGGAAGTATATTGCCTTTACTTCCATGCAAATAAATTCAAATCCATGTGGCGATATTCCTTTTTCTTGATATGCACGGCCAACCCAAATTCAAAGTCCTATGTGGACTTTCCAATTCGGCCAATGACTCTTACGCGATATAATTCCGTAATTTTCTGAATATGAATATTCTTGGACTTATTAAATCCGCAACATAATATTCACATATTCACCTTCGACTTAAACTCGAGACATATATTTTCAACAATCTCCACCTTAGCTCGATGTTTGAGCTCACAATCGCTTCGCTAAAATTTGAACTTCATCTGCTACTACTCCCCCACAGCCCCAATGGGCTCAACCGTCACAGACATCATCCAAGTCCAAGCTGTGCTTGAACTTCGTCATAACCGTGGACCTCATCAAAACACCAACTGAACATGCACATTTAACTGCTCCACAAGGACTATCTGACACAAGCTCCTTAATTACAGATAAAGCAAAACCGCCGTTGCATCGATATCTGTCAGGAGATTGAAAACGTACCTTGTTAATATCAGCAGTTACAGCAACCGTTGGCTCTACAAGCTCCACCTCACTACAAGCACCATCTGTGTCGATTGCCTCGCTAGTACCTACTACCTCAGGAGTTTCTGGTTGCAACTCCACCTCAAGCTGAACACCGTCCAGATCCGTATTAACACTGCCAC
Source organism: Rhodomyrtus psidioides (assembly GCA_021437785.1). NCBI lineage: Eukaryota > Viridiplantae > Streptophyta > Magnoliopsida > Myrtales > Myrtaceae > Rhodomyrtus > Rhodomyrtus psidioides. The sequence goes on along the minus strand of JAILYB010000003.1, from coordinate 8,671,460 downwards.
AATCACTCCTAACCAGAAGTACTGGAGACTCGTCAAAGGTAACTTCTCTGCTGCAAACAAGTGAATTTATACTCGGGCACCACAACTGATCGCCACACTCACCTTGTGCATAGCCATGGAATATGCACCTTGCCCTCACATCAAGCTTACCATCACTAACTCGATAATAACATGGGCAACTAAACATTCTAAAAATAGAATCATCAGCAACATTACCTGACCACACTTCTTCGGGAGTCCGATATCCAATCGCAGTCGATGGGGATCTATTCACCAGGTAGCTCGCCATACTAAGCGCATCCGCTGGAATTCTCCCAGCCATACCAGCACTAGAGATCCTTTTATGGGCCATCTCTAGTAACGCTCTGCTCATCAATTCTGTAAACTGTTGTGGTTTACTAGCACTAGTGCGGTGTTTCACTATGCCATTTTTCATGCAGAATTTATTTACCAGCTTTGAGCAGGACTCCATGCTACTGTCAGTTCGCACATGCTTGATCAACTTACCAGTCTCCGTTCCGATCAAAGCTCTCGACTGCGTATTCCTGACAACAACATCAAACTTGTGCTTCCACACAAACACCCAGGCCTTCCTCGAGTAGCCATTAGACTCTCGAACAGATGTCGACGTCTCAGGAGCAAAATTTATCAAAGTCTCACCTTGAAGTTTATACAGGCCGCCATGCTTGATCCCTTTCATTATCACCAGGGCACCTTGAACAATTATCAGGACTCCACCTTGTGAAGAATACTTGCATCCAGCTGAATCTAGGGCACCCAAGGAAATTAAGTTCTTTTTCAATTCTAGAACATGTCGCACTCCAGTCAATGTCCTCACAATACCATCATGCATTCTAATTTTAACATCACCAATACCCACAACATCGCATTCAGCGTTGTTTCCCAACTGCACTTTACTACTATCCATGCATTGATAAGAAGTAAACCAGTTCCTGTTTGGTGTAGCATGAAAAGAACAACCAGAATCCATAATCCATCCGCTAAACGACGAATTCTCAGTGACAGACAAGACACAATCGACACCATCAGAATTTTCAGCTACAGCTGCAACATCATCCGCAGATTCAACTCCAATTCCCTTAGCCCTTTCATTTTTCAGCTTAAAATAATTTCTTCTAAGATGCCCTCTCTTTCCACAGTTCCAACAGACATCACCACCAGTCCTAGATTGACTGCGTCTATTCATGTTCATACTACTTCTGCTAACACGAGTACTAGCTCTTCCTCTTTCACCTACTAAAGCAGCAGATACAGATTCGCCAAATTCTCTTCTACGGATGTCCTCACTCAAAATTAAATCACGAATCCCATCAAACGTCAAACTAGTTGACCTAGAAGAATTGCTAACAGCAGTAACAGTAGTATTCCAACTATCAGGCAATGGGGATAATAGAATCAAAACACGTACCTCATCTTCAAAGTCAATCTCCACTGAATTCAATTGACTAACTATCACATTGAATTCATTGATATGATTAGCAACAGATGTACCTTCGCTCATCTTCAAGTTAAACAGATGTCGCATCAAATAGACCTTGTTGATCGCAGAGGGCTTCTCGTACATGTCCGACAAGGCTTTCATCAAACCCGCAGTGGTCTTCTCCTTGACGATATTAAATGCGACGTTACGAGCCAACGTCAGCCGAATAACACCCATCGCTCGTCTATCCAGCAATTCCCAATCGGATTGCTTCATCGTTTCTGGTTTTTGCCCAGACAGGAGCTCATGCAGCTTCATCTGATATAAATAGTCTTCTATCTGCACTTCCAGAAACCAAAGTCCTTCCCCTCAAATCTGTCGATTTTCACTTTAGCTTCTTCTGTCGCCATCGATTCGCTTCAACTCAAGCAAGCCTAGCTCTGATACCAATTGTTGCGCGGAACAAGTGATCGATCAAGTAAAATAGACAGAACGAGCAAAGTAAAACGAACACCAGATGTACGTGGTTCGGTCGTAAAGACCTACGTCCACGGGGAGAGTAGCAACGAATTCCACTATAGAACGAGCGATACACGGAGATTACAATCCACTCGAATTACACAAACACACTCTTGGTGTTTCCCAGCCCCAATTAGTTCCAAGAATGCACACAGTGTTTCGCCCCCAATTCCTAGCGAAATAATCTCTCAATCTCGCAAAGGAATTAAAACACAAATCTAACATCAAGATTTAATCGGCTTTGACACTTAAACACTTGATGTAATTTCACGGAATAAATCCTGCGAGCAAAGACTCGACGAATGGCACTTCACGAAGTCACAATCTTCTCGTCCTCTATTCCTCCGAAACGTACGAAGACCCCCTGCTACGATCACTATTCCAAAACTCATGAGAATATATATATCATTGTATCTTTGGGTAACGTGGGAAGGAAATTGCATGTCTCAGAGTATATTCGGTCAAAAAAGTCCAAATTGGATTTTCCTTTTCACGTTGGCTTTCTGATATAGGGAAGTATATTGCCTTTACTTCCATGCAAATAAATTCAAATCCATGTGGCGATATTCCTTTTTCTTGATATGCACGGCCAACCCAAATTCAAAGTCCTATGTGGACTTTCCAATTCAGCCAACGACTCTTACGCGATATAATTCCGTAATTTTATGAATATAAATATTCTTGGACTTTTTAAATCCGCAACATAATATTCACATATTCACCTTCGACTTAAGCTCGAGACATATATTTTCAACATAGGAAGCCACAATAGTTCTTCACAAAAGATAATTACAATATGGGACGAAATAATGGGCACATGTTAAAAACATATGTAATTATTATTTGAAGGTAGAGAAGTCTTTTGCTAGGAAAAGAAACAAGAGCTTCTTGGCTTTTGTTCTATCCCTACAATAGCCGCCTCATATAAAAACTGAAAAGGAGACTTCGTGCGCTCTTTTCTCTCCTTGTTCTGAATAGCCACATAGCAAAGAAAATAAGGCACGCGAGAAAATTCACATAAGGTTTTCGAGAAGAAGCTGTACGTCGAGTTTCGTTTGGGCTTGAACACTGTTGATCTGTGCGTGAGTTTCTATATCCAATTAGGTTGTTTATTGTAGGCATTTTGGGTTTGAATGTAATTTAGTGAGGGAAACAAGAGCGTATTGATTGACTGTAATTTCGATTCTTCGATTAAAATAGATTATTCTTGCTTACTCTCGAAGTAGATGTATGTATCGACATTCGAACTTAACCATGTGAAGACAAGGAGGTTAGGGCAACCAGACAAATTCCGAGGGAGTTCACCGGTCAGTGAATTATTTAGTAGTTGCAAGATAAGAAGTCGATGCAGCTGCCCAATTTGAGAAGGGATTTCATGGTGAAAGCTATTGTTATAGAGAGACATTTCCTCTAGGAAGATGTTATTACCAATGTGAGTTTTTGGGAGCTCAAGTCCAACACAATGACTCTGTTGCAGTGCTGACGACTACATGTAACATCATACCATTGGCAGAGATTGACTGTATTGTTCTAGGACTTAAGAACCTCGAGATGATCCTCGGTTATCGTGGCCTTGAGTGCAAGTAGCGTGGATTTGTCGCTTTCATTTGATGCAGAGGAGACTGGTGCAAAGCTCAATGAAATAGCAGTCGCAAAGATGAAGTGACGAAATGGTAACTTTGCAACACTAAAAGCTCACGAGTTGCATGACTCAAAGTAGAAGCGGACCGAAGCGTTTGAGAGATGTGATTCGTAATTCAGGTGTGCTATAGCCAACTTTGTTGGAATTTTGTCCCATAGGAAGTTAATGAGAAATGAAGGATGGAGAAGTCCCACATGGGAAGGAAGAGAGATATGAGATAGATTTAAATATTGAAACCTCACAAATGAGTTTCGGCCCCAAGGGGCACCGCACTTTTGTGGACGAGAGAGAAACTACACAAACCTACTTTGGCCCACGCGCGCTGCAGCCGCTGCCCGCCCGCTCGCCGGCTGGTTCGGTTCGAGCCCGGGCCCGGGCCTGGATATGCTGTGTTCCAATTTATTATTTTTTTATCTCATGAGTCTTTCTTTTATTTAATTTTTTTTATTTAACCGAAAGGACACTTTAAGTTGTGTCCAAATAGACATGTTTATTCTGGACGTTTTTTTCTCCGAACAAACATGATCGTTTGGAAAAGGAGTAAACAAACATGTTTGTTCGAATGAACATGATTGTTTCGAACGAACATGTTTGAAAGGAGTCGCTTCGGTTCGTAATCTTTCATCAGTGAAACTGTACGGTTTTGTAACTCTTCGTCATCATTCTTTTAAACCATTATAAAAGGTCTTCGAAGGGCTCTATTCGCGACACACACACATACCGAGCATTCCCTCTCAAATTTTCTGAACTAGCATTCCCTCATTCATCAGAGTCATCAGTACGATTAACTCGAAGTTGCGTTTGCAAGATTCCTCTGAAGAAGTACCGCTCTAGAGGAAGGCCATCGGTTCTATCCTAGGAGGCATTTGTCCAATAACATTGGGTACCAATTGAGGGGACAAATTTATTTTAAGGATACAACGTGTATTTGTTGGGCTCGGATTATCTATTTACATTTCGACTATTCGTTTGCACTCGGATTTAGGTTAGTCGTTCAATCTTCATTCTGTTTATATGAACTTAGGCAACAATAATCTTAAGACAAATTTATTGATTCTGTTCTTCATGCTTAGTTCATATATTGTTTTCGTTGTAAGTTTTCTGTTACGTCGCTCGTATAGTCCTTTGTCAAAGTTCTATTACATAGTTCCTATAGACCTTTGTCGAATTTCTGTCACAACATTCATATAGTTGTTTTTTCTCGAATCTTTCGTTGTTAATATAGTCGCTTGTCGTAGTAAGCGTTCTATTTTTATAGTTATTTATTATATTTATTCTGTTCTTGCAATAGAAATGGCTTCGACAGCGATGACACTGTCTATTGCGTCAATTTCCACTCATGAAGAAAAGCCAGAAAGCTTCAATGGTTCTAATTTCAAGAGATGGCAACAAAAGATGTTGTTCTATCTCACGACTTTGAACTTGGCAAGGTTCCTCAATGAGGATGCTCCTAAGTTGGATGAAGGAGAGACAAAGAAGGAAAAGGTTGTTGATGTAGATGCGTTGAAGCATTCTGACTTCCGGTGTCGCAACTATGTCCTCAATGGTCTAGACAATTTCCTGTACAGCGTCTATAGTCCGCTGAAAATGGCTAAGGAATTGTGGGAAAGTCTAGACAAGAAATACAAAACAGAAGATGTCGGATTGAAGAAATTCATCGTTGGCAAATTTCTGATGCTTGATTCTAAAACCGTCATAAGTCAAGTTCAAAAACTACAAATGATTATGCATGATATTCATGCCGAAGGTATGATTCTAAGTGATTCATTTCAAGTGCTACTTTTATTGCAAAGTTGCCACTGTCTTGGAAAGATTTTAAGAATTTTCTCAAACATAAGAGAAAGGAGTTATCACTTGAAGACTTGATCGTTCGATTGAGGATAGAAGAAGACAATAGACTTTCTGAAAAGAAAGTTGGCAGAAATCTAGAGGTCTCAAAGGCCAATGTTGTTAAAGAAGGATCAAAACCTAACAAGAAAAGGAAAAAGTTTGGAGAAGGATCTACCCAAGGCCCGAAAAAGTTCATTGGCAAGTGCTACAATTGTGGAAAGTCTGGACATCATGACAAATACTGCAGAGCCAAGAAAAGATGGAAGACTCAGGCGAATGTGGTGGAACAAATTTCCAATGACGTATCAATCTTTCTGCCATGATATCCAATTGCAACTTGGTGGGAAACTTCGAGGAATGGTAGATTGATACTGGAGCAACTCGACATATATGCGCCAACAGATCAATCTTCTCATCTTACACACCTATGGGGGGTGATAAAAAAATCTATATGGATAATTCATCGACCTCTAAGGTTGAGGGTGTTGAAAAGATTGATCTGAAGATGACATCTGGAAAAATAGTGACACTAAACAATGTGTTATAAGTGCCAGACGTACGCAAGAATTTAGTGTCTGGATCTCTTCTAAGCAACAATGGCTTTAAGTTAGTGCTTGTATCTGATAAGTTGTACTATCTAAGAATGAGATATATGTAGGAAAGGGTTATCTTAGTGAGGGTCTTTTCAAGTTGAATGTAATGACTGTTGTATCCAAGAATGATATGAATAAAGTTGTTTCTACTTATGTGCTTGAGTCTCCTGATTTATGGCATGCTAGATTAGGACATGTTAATTATAAGTCAATAAAGAAATTGATGAACATGAGGTTATTGCCAAAGTTTGACTGTCCAAGTGAAAATGCCAAGTGTGTATTGAATCAAATTTTCTAAGCCACCAATTCATTTGTAGATAACAAGAACACAGAACCTTTAGATTTAATCTACACAGACATATGTTGTCACGCCCTAACTCTCGAGCCCGCGACATTCCTTGCCAAATCGCCACTAGGTCATGAAAGATAACATCCCAGGCACGCTATCGACCTATCACATGTTTACGCATGCGAAAATTTTTTAACACCCTGACAACAAATAAACATGGGATAGAGAAGTAGAAAGTCACAGTAGTCATACACAAAAGACAATTACAAGACATTAGTCATAAGCAGACCAGTCTTAACCCTACTTAGCTGTATCTACCAAAAACAACCCCACACTTCGGGGTGGCTAGACAAGGCCTCAAAAGGTCACTCGGTCAGGTGAAGTTAACTTCTCATCTACTCCAAAGACTAATCCAATAGCCAACCCTTAGCGTCCACAAGTCTTCATCCGAAGGGACCTGAAATTGTTATCCCACGACGGGGTGAGAATAAATCTCAGTGAATCAAGCCTAAGCTCGGTTGGGAAACTGATTTGCTTAAAGCATCATAACAGCGGGCTCACTTAAACACGTATCACAGTTAAACACAATCACAGCAGGATAATCATCCAAATGCACACTTACCATTTTCAGCCACGCTTAATGCAATGCTTAACTCGACTCAACAGTCAAATCAGTCAATACAGCATCACATCCACAAGTAAGCACAGGACATCACACAAGTCCAATTATTAACGATGATCGTGTCACCGGCACATGAGAGGATCTACGCGAAAGAGGGCGTGATACGACTCTCACAAATAACGCGATCTAACACCTCAGTGTGATCTAGCGTTCTACAGGCAGAACCGGGCTACGTTCCTTTACTCTTGGCAACGGCTACTACACGCGGTGTATCCAGTGCACCCGTTGCACGGCACACGCGATAGGGATCCCTATACGGGGTGTCGGTCCAACACCAGTTGTGACCGGCATCCGACCAACTCTGCATCCGTACTAGTTAACACCGGATCAAAGCTGTCGTGCTTTTGGTAAGTCGTCTGGTTCCATCAGATTGGTACGATACGAACTTGCCAGGAATACATCATCGTTTTCCTCTTCTGACCATACAATCCACATCCAGCAATCAACCCATTTCATTATCTTTGGTTAAGGCCAGATGCTCACACATGCATGTAGAAATCTTGGCCGAATGTCATTTTCATGCTAAAACATGTTGTTTGATTTGCGCTCAGTCATATGCACACGCAGACTATAACTAGTCACCACAATCACAAACGAGGTCATTCACCCCAAATGAACGTTCAGTCAGTCAATGCACATACAAACATTCAATCAGCCATTCTAGCGAGATAATCGATCCAATGAATCAAAACAAGGCAATAGCAAGAAAACAAGTCCCCATAGGCCAAATAAGACTCAATTCGTGCAATAATTATTTATTAGTCAAACCAATCGATTTAAATCGTTGATTGCTCACTCGTCTCTAGCCTATCGCTCGCTCGCGATCAGACAACGGCAATCCATTGCCCAATCAATCAATCAATTCAATCTAGCAACCAACTAGCCACAGATAATTTAATCACTCCGACTAACCTAATCGATTGGCCATTTAACTAAATCCCAATTACTATCTAAACCGGCCCCAATCGTGTACCTAAATTCCACAATTTGAATAAATTGCTAATCCTATGCGCAATTAGCGTCCTAACCAAGGATTAGAGTCAATTCACAGCTAAATAAGCTCGGGCGATCTCAACGGCGAAGACAAGAGCGTCAACGATCCACGAACTTCGGCGAGGTTCGGAATTCTTCTCGGTGACTCACGGATCACGGCCCAACTTCCTCAGACAAAGGCCCCAAACTCTCGGCCCACGGGCCAAAACTCTTGGCCAACTTGGCCCACGGACCAGGCACACGGCCCAGTACACGGGCCCACGAAACAGGATATGGCCCGGCGAAACAGGGCACACAGCTCACCGAAACAGGGCAAGGGTGGCGGCCGGGGCTGGTTTGAGGGCTTCGGCCGGTGCAAGGCCAAGGAAGAGTCTAGGCTCGATCGGAGGGGTGTTGGGGAAGCTGAGGGAGGTGACGACGATGGCCGGAGACGGCGTGAGACGGCGTGAGGCGGCCGACGACGACGGACAGTAGCCGGGCAGAATAGGGGTTCGCGGCGCCGAGAACAGGGGAGGGTTCCGTGCAGTTCTCCGACCTCCACGCGCGGTGGCGAGCTCCGCCGAGCTCAGGGAAGACAGAGAAGGGTCTAAGGAGACCGTCAAGGTGGCGATGAGCAGCAGTGACGGCCGGTTTGGTCAGATATGAACAAAAATTGGACCGGCCTCAAAACAGAGCACCAGGGCTTCAAGCGGCTCCCGCGGCAGTTTTGATGGACGACGGTCGGAGGGATGGCGTCGGGGAGGTCGAGAGGAGGCTGGTGGACGTCGTTGAGGTGGTGGTTGCCGACGGTGGCGTCGCGAACGACCGAAGGAAGCTCGGGACTTCTCGGGTCAACAGAGGCCGAAAACAGAGTAGGCTTCCGCGGTGATGATGGTGGTGGACGGTGGTGGTGGTGCACGAAAACTCGGCGGAAGGAGGAGGAATGGAAGAGGCGGACGTTCGGTCGTCGAAGAGCAAAGAAAGAGAGAGAGATCGTGAGAAGAGAGAAGGGAGACGTGAGGAAGCAGGAGAGAATGGGGAGTCACGTTGGCGGCTGAAGGAAGAGGGGTCCACCAAGAAGACTTTGTGGCCATTTTGTCCTATATACAAATATCTATGGGCAATTTGGTCATTTGACATTTTAGGCCTGAAACAAAATTTGGTAAACTAGATGAAGGATATTTTTGGTAATTTCACAGGCTAAGCTCGGTCGGGGTTAGGCTCGGGTTGCGAGGATTGAAATCCTAATTCGCGGCGATTAAGAATTTCGAACCTAATCTAAACCGACTAAAGCTTTGGAATTCGTCCAACCATTGTCCCTTCAGTCCTTACGGTCTAATATATTCATCGATTGTAATTCAATTTAAATTCCCTTTTATTGAACTCAAGGACTTTACCGAAGTCAAATTTCTAGGGCGTCACATATGTGATTTGAAAACAATACCGTCAATGGGTGATAAAAAGTATTTTATTATATTTATAGATGATTGTTCGTGATATTGTTATATTTATTTTCTTAGTAGCATAGATGAGGCTGTGAATGCTTTTAGAACCTATAAATCTAAAGTGGAAAATCAGTTGAATAAGAAAATTAAAATGATAAGAAGTGATAGAAAACGTTAATATGAATTTACTTTTTAGGAAATTTGTCCTGAGTTTGGTATTATTCACCAAATCATCGCTCCTTATACGCCACAATCCAATGGTGTGGCGGAAAGGAAAAATCGGTCTTTAAAGGAAATAATGAATGCATTGTTGAATAATTCTGGTTTGCCACAGATTTGTGGGGGGAAGCTGTCTTGACAGCAAACTTTATTTTAAATAGAGTACTCCACAAAAAGATACAACAAACTCCCTATAAGAAGTGGAAAGGCAGAACACTGAATTTGAAATATCTCAAAGTTTGGGGGTATTTGAACCGTTGATTGTGTCTTTATTGGATATGCTCTTAATAGTAATGCATATTGATTTCTTGTTCATAAGTCTGAGATCCCAGATATACATGTTAATACGATTATTGAGTCAAGGGACACTTCGTTCTTTGAGAATATATTTTCGTATAACATAGTATATGAGCCAATTGAAAATGATAAGAGGCTTCGTGATACTACATCTAGAAGCGATCCTATGGAGGATGAACCTAGACGCAGTAAAAGACAAAAGGACTTATACGTCTTTCGGACCTGACTTTCTAACATATTTGTTAGAGAATGAGCCTCGGACCTTTAAAGAGGCTGTAACATCCCCAAAAGCCCCGTTTTGAAAAGAAGCTATCAATAGTGAAGTTGAATCCATCCTATCAAACCATACTTGGGAATTGGTTAACCTTCCTCTTGGAAATAAACCGCTACAATGTAAGTGGATTTTCAAGAAGAAAATGAAAGTGGATGGTACTATTGATAAATAGAAGGCTAGGCTTGTAGTAAAATGCTACAAACAACGAGAAGGTCTTGATTATTTTGATATCTATTCACCTGTCACAAAAATTACATCTATAAGGATGCAAATCGCTGTAGCAGCGTTGTATGGGCTTGAAATCCATCATATGGACGTAAAAATGGCCTTCTGAAATGGGGATTTAGAAGAAGAAATATATTTGGAACAACCTGAAGGGTTCATAGTTCCAAGACAATAAAAGAAAGTATGTCGTTTTGTCAAGTCTCTTTATGGCTTGAAACAAGCACCAAAACAATGACATGCCAAATTCGATCAAGTCCTGTTGTCGAATGGTTTGAAGATAAATGAGTGTGATAAATGTGTATATGTTAAGAACACTCATAATGATTTTGCCATTTTGTGCTTGTATGTAGAAGACATGCTTATAATGGGTAGTAATAGTGAGGTTGTCAAGGCGACCAAACGCATGCTCACAAATAAATTTGATATGAAAGATATGGGAGTCGTAGATGTTATTTTAGGAATTAAAATTCACAAGACATATGAAGGATTAGCTCTATCACAATCTCATCACATTGAGAAGATTCTTGGAAAGTGCAAGAATCTAGACATTTCACTAGTAAAGACCTTGATAGATGTAAATTTATATCTTTCAAAGAATACTGGTGAGAGCAAGGCTCAAAATGAGTATGCTAGTATACTAGGCAATTTAATGTATGTCATGAACTTACTAGGCCAGACATAGCTTGTGCTATAAGCAAGCTAAGTCGATTTACAGTTAGTCCAAATGAAAATCATTGGAAAGTTATGAAACAGGTATTGGGCTATTTGAAACATACTCAAAACTATCCTTTACATTACACAGAATATCCGACAGTATTTAAAGGATACTGTGATGCAAATTGGATAACCGGCATGAGAGACACCAAATCAACAAGTGGGTATGCATTTACACTTGGTGGGGGAGCAGTATCTTGGAAATCATCCAAACAAACTTGAATTGCAAAATCTACTATGGAAGCAGAGTTCATTGCTTTGGATAAGGCCGATGAAGAAGCAGAATGGCTTAGAAATTTCTTAGAGAATATTCCTAATTGGTCTGAACCAGTGCCAGTTGTATGTATTCATTATGATAGTCAAGCGGCAATAGGCAGAGTAAGGAATGTCAGGTATAATGGTAAGTCTTGACATATACGTCGGAGACATGATACTATAAGACAACTACTCTCTAGTGGAATTATCACAATTGACTATGTGGAGTCAATAAATAATGTTGTGGATCCATTAACAAAAGTCTTAACTAGAGAGATAGTTGAGAAAACATCAAGAGGAATGGGTTTGAGGCCTATAAAATAAATCTTCATAGCAGAAACCCTACTTAGTTGACTGAAGATCTCAAGATCTAGGTTCAAAGGGATAACCAAATTATGTAGACAATGTAGAGTATTGTTAACTCTTACTCATTCTTGTTTGGAGACAGCACTGATATGTGAAGGTTAAGTGTAAGCTTTTAATGATTCTGAATCAAGTAAGTGATATGCCACATATTCAGAAATCACCTATGCAAGTGTGAGGGTCGAATTCTCTAAAGCACTCATTAAACCAGGCGGTATTCATGGCCAAAATGAACACAACAGTGAGAATCAACTTTGTTCGAAAGATAATTGTGTGATTTCTATTATCTTGGCTTGCACTAAAAGTCGACAATTCAAAGATATTAAGTCTACTAATTGATTGAGCAAGTCCGATAGGTCTCACTAGGGAAAGTTCAAAGTCTCAGACTACTTATCTCGATACAACGTTCTTTCATGGAATGATCGCACATTGCATCTCATGCATACACGAAGAGTCATGATATCTGAATATCTCATTCATGTGGGGAATTGTTGGAATTTTGTCCCATAGGAAGTGAATGAGAAATGAAGGATGGAGGAGTCCCACATGGGATAGAAGAGAGATATGAGATAGGTTTAAATGTTAAAACCTCACAAATGAGTTTGGACCCCAAGGGACATCACACTTTTATAGACGGGAAAGGACCTACGCAAACCTACGTTGGCCCACACACGCGCGCCGCCGCTGCCGCCACCCTCCCGCCCGCCGGCTCAGCTCGATCCCGGGCCTGGGTCTGCTGTGTTTCAATTTATTATTTTTTTATCTCATGAGCCTTTTTTATTTAATTTTTTTATTTAACCGAAAACACACTTTAAGTTGTGTCCGAATAGACATGTTTATTCTGGACTTTTTTTCTCCGAACGAACATGATTGCTCAGAACGAACGAACATGTTTGAAAGAAGTCGCTTCGGTTCATAATTATTCATCAATGAAACTGTACGGTTTCGTGACTCTTCGTCATCATTCTTTAAAACCATTATAAAAGGTCTTCGAAGGGCTCTGTTCGAGACACACACACATACTGAATATTCCCTCTCAAATTTTCTGAACTAGCATTCCCTCATTCATCGGAGTCATCAGTGCGATTAACTCGAAGTTGCGTTCGCAAGATTCCTCTGAAGAAGTACCGCTCTAGAGGAAAGCCATCCATTCTATCCTGAGAGGCATTTATCCAATAACATTGGGCACCAATTGAGGAGACAAATTTGTCTTAAGAACACAACGTGTATTCATTGGACTCGGATTATGTATTTACATTTCGACTATTCATCTGCACTCGGATTCAGGTTAATCGTTCAATCTTCGTTCTGTTTATACGAACTTAGGCAACAACAAACTTATCGACAAGAGATTTATGGAGGATTACGAATTTGGAGAGAGTTGATTAAATAAATTTAGCATCTAAGTTATGTCTTTTAGCTATTTAATCCGTAGAAAGTGTGGCAATAGGAGTATTGTTTGTTTTTTTTTTCCTCGTCCATGGCATTTGAATTTCCACTGCCAGGTGTGTTTACGTTAAGATCAACTTCTCTTTGCACAATGTTGGGAGCACGCAGCAGAAGTCCGATACTTTCACTTGAGGAGATCGCCAAGAGGGAGCCCAAGTCCGAGCCCGTCAATATATCCAGTTGGACCTACCTTTACTCAAAAGCTTAAGCCAATGAGTTATGGGCCAACTTGGGTATATTAACTAGTTCAGAATCACATCAATTCTCCTATGTGGGATTTCTCTAACACAACTCACACATGCATCCTAACAATCTCCCCCTCATGTGTGAGCTCCAGTGTTAGGTTTGCTCCCCCTTAATCCAAGTATCCTTCCGCACCAACATATCTCAACTTGAATCTCCATCAACGCTCATCGGGCCCGTTACTACACCACAACGTCCACCGGCCCGAAAACCACGTTAGCTCCATCTCAATTTGAATCTCCATCAACGCCCATCAGGCCCGCACTGCTGCACCACAGCGTCCACCGGCCCGGAAACCGTGTTGGCACCAGATTCTTTCTTGAGATACGATCACTAGATTCCTTATTGAGATATTCGTCGGAACAGATCGGAGGCCCACCAATCAACCATCGGCTCTGATACCATTTATTGGGAGCACGCAGCAGAAGTCCGATACTTTCACTTGGGGAGATCGCCAAGAGGGAGCCCAAGTCCGAGCCCGTCAATATATCCAGTTGGACCCACCTTTACTCAAAAGCTTAAGCCAATGAGTTATGGGCCAACTTTGGTATATTAACTAATTTAGAACCACATCAATTCTCCTATGTGGGATTTCTCTAACGCAACTCACACATGCATCCTAACACACAACATCCCACATATGAGTGACTATGGATCTGATGGAGGCTTTCATTTTGTTTTACCAATCATCGTACTTCTTCCCATCAAAATAGGGAGGTCTTATGTTGCCTTGTCCTGCAATCAAACCCGATGCAAGATTGATAGCTATAGTATATCGTTTGCTTAAAAGTAAAAGCACTTCAGAATAATGAGCACCAAGCTTTGATGCCAACTATTGCGACTACTAGTATCATCTAGAGGGGTGAATAGATGATTTCAAGAAACTTGTAAAAACTATGCGGAATTAAAATAATCAATTTCAGAGTCTAGTTCAGAATCAATAACTATCTATTCAAAATTTTACTATATATATAGAGAAATTGCACTCAAAATTTATAATGATTCAGTTAAGATCAAGTTTATGTCCAATTCTTCATGCCAACATGCGAACAACCAATCGGCTCAATTCCACTATTGAATCATTCAGAGGTTACAACTTGATGACAACTCTTGAGTTGATAGACCATTCCGTCTTACACTCAACTGCTTAATTACATAAATATTTGCGTGTATTCCTCAACATCTAAATGTAGTTGGGACATTTTCCTCGAAGGAAGAAACAATGTCTAAATGGGTATCCCTATGCATCAATCATATTGTAGAAAGGTAAAAATTGTTTTATCAACTTCAAAATCAATTAGAAGGCTTTTTCATCAGTTTTTTCTCTAGTCCTACTTCTAATCATCTGGGGAAGGACCAAAAAGAACACAAAACATCAAAGCGATAAAAGAAAGCGCAAATATGTTGTCATCCATGTCCTGCACATCTTTTTCATATTGGTCACTCACCGACTCTTTTGCTCAGTCACTGTATTCGATACATGCTTCTTCTATTAGGGACTCTAATAAGGCAGCGAAACAAAAGAAATCAGAAAACCTAGAAGCGAAAATTTAGGGACGGACTGCAATGAAATAAGTGTATCGTACATCGATGAACATGAACTTTGTACCAAGACGAAAAGATTGCTTATAACTTCTCCCATTTGGTTAACTATGACCTAAACCATGAAAAGGGTGTCCTAAGGTTGAGACAACATTTTGCTTATTTAAAAATTGTCAGCCATAATAGATGTAGAAAAATTGAATCTGTTAAATGTATCCCTAAAGAATCATCAATCACATTACTTAACAGTCAAAAGAGGAGTAAAGCTGAAGAACTAGAGGACTGCCGCAAGAACTAAAATTCCCAAGAAGGTAGTAAACAGTAACTAGGACCCCCAACGATATTATTCAGACAGTATATTCGCTTGGTGATTCTTAGATAAGCACAAAGAGAGAGAGAGAGAGAGATGTCAAGCGACTTTTTCTGGTGAAGTCTCCCCTTGCTTGAGAAGTTGATCCCTAGCTTATCTCAGATCTGACAAAGGCAAAGTGGGCCTCGCCAGCCAACGAGGGCATGCAAACCTCCGTTAATTCCTTTCAATTTGACTAAGGGAAAATACTAAAATGATCTTTTAATATTTTATCGATTCTACCTGACGTGAAGGTTAACTAAATCGATAAAACGACATCGTTTTGATCCAAATCTTCAATTTTGCATAAAATCTTAACTCAATGAGGTTAATGATCATTCCGACCAAAAAAAGGTTAATAACCTAAAAAAGAATTCCATGAAAAGACAAACTCATAAAAGAAAAAAGGGATTTTTTTTAAAAAAAAATAAGCACAAATAAAGAAACAAATATAGAGGACTGGGCCTCTCTCCTATATTTTTTTTTCTTTTCTCTTTCTAAAAAATGCTTTTACTTTTTTTTTTTAATCAACAAAGTAAAATTTAGGTTAAAATTGTCTTTGGATGAATATGCCCTTGATCACTTGCAATATTTAGTCAGCCGACAAGGTCAAATCCTTATTTAAAACAGCTATGGTCACTTTAAGCTCTTATTTGAAATAATATCTACTTTAAATCCTTATTTGAAAGGAAAAAGAAAAAGCAAAAAAAAGCGTGCCCACTTTTTTTCAAAAGCTTAACAGAACTAGATCTCCCTCAATTCACCATTTCCCTTGAATTGTCCCATGGGCCTTTATAGAATGAAGTCTCCCTAAGTTAAATACTTTCCGACACTCCTGGAAAAGTAATTTGTGAAAATACAGTGAAAGGACAAAACTTGAGCAATGTCGGTAAATTAATCGCTTTCCAACCGGTGCGGCCTGATTATAATCAGGGACATTATCTTAGCAATGTCGGTAAATTGTCCCATGTCCCTTTAACCTTGTCTTTTCATCTTCTTTGTTCTGCCATCGAGCCACACACATCTATTTCATCAAGAGAACCAGTGGCAATAACAGCGCCACAATGCTGTTCTGGCAGTGACAAATTGATTTACATATAGAGAGAGAGAGTGAGAGAGGACATTATCTTAGGAATCCTTATGTGAACTGTCATCTATACTAGAATATTTCTACTTTGCAAGAAAACAGGTTGTCCTTACATATATGAACCGTCCCGTGGACCTTGTCTTAAGGTGATCCATATGCTTATGGCCTTCTCACAGCAAGAGTTATGTTTTGCATTTTGTTGGGCAGCTTGATGTAGGTCGCTGGTGCCTCCAAATGTATTCTCGGTCCTCTTTTGTTGCTTCGTGTTCCGAGTACATGTATCATGTATGTGACTCTAGGAAGACTCGGAGCTACAACCGACCCCTATTATCTGATTTTGCAAAAAGATAAAAGCTTCTGTAAGTCCTGAACATACAGATAATGATCTTAACTTCTTATAAAGTGGGCTTTGTCCTACGTCGACTGTTAGTTCGTATGTTGTGTCCATGTGCCGTGCCTCCAAGAACAACCAATTTCATGTGATTGATCAATTGATGAATTCGATAAACAAAAGGAAGAGATGGAAAGATGGACTGCAAGTTAGCTTTCAAAGGAGACATCAGAAAGCGGAGAAAGTAAAATATCGTAAGTCAGACATCTAGTTAGATCATCCAATTCTGTCAAAGCAAGAAGAACTACAAAGCATCAGCATCAGGGGAAGACATGAATTGTGACCCAACATACAAAATCCTTTTTCACACTTGGTACTTGTCATCGCTGCTGCATTGCTCATGGGGCAAAAGGGCCGTGAAATTCTCAAATCAAGTACTTGGCAACGGTGTACAACAGGAAAATCGCGACGACCATGTTCCTAAGACTAATCAGTCGAGAACTTGCGGAACATTTTGTGCTCATGGTGGTTGGTCTGGTCAGTGCAGTCACTGAATTTGATTTCTCTCTGGCATGTTCAATCTCCTTGCTGTTTGTCTTCCTGGGTGAATTACCAGCTGAACCGTGCTCCTATTGATAAGGACAAAGAAAGAAAGGATTAACAGGAGACCAGAATATGAATAATTTTTCCTGACTTTTCCTATTGATTATCCGAAAAATATCGAACCATGCCGATCAATATATGAAAATAGTAACAAGACACAATGGGCTAGTTTAGAAGTTGCTTTCACCTTAGCTGCAGTTTCCTGCTTAACCTTTTTGAACCTCCGCACTTCTTCTTTTCCATCGTATTTTACACTCGCAGCGCGTACAGGAGGCGCCACAGGTTTCTCATGGGCAACAAGTGAGGGAACACTGCAGAGTGAGACGATTGTATGTGTTTGCCTGTGCGAGTTAAGTATTTGGCATTCCTGAAGCGACAGAGTTTATGAAACAAAATACATCAGAGGAAATAACCGAGGCATAAACTTAATTTCATGGCAAACGGAGATTATGCTTTAAACTGCCCGTCCTTCTTATAAAATTGAATGCTGATTAAGCACAAGTAACCCAGCATGAAATTCTACTTTTCTTTTTCAGTAGAAAAATTATATGGCCATCTTTCTATTCTACCCAAAGATATGGAAAACTCAAAATCCTTGTATTTCAGATAACCTGGAAAAGGAAAATGCCCTTCAAGTGCATTGTAAACCATTTTAAACCAAAATTCACCAGGGAAGTAATCACAGCAACCAAAATGAAATCTCAAGGAAAGAACTTTGACCTGTGGTATAACAGGCCACACAAGAGAATCAATCTTTGCTTGGATCAGGTCCTGCATTTACAAGTGAAAGAGAAGTCATTAACCCAATTCGTGTGCTCGTTAAGACAGACATTAAGTGCACAAACAAAATATTTTCTCTTCTGCACCTCATCAAAGGATCCCTCTGTATGCTCAAGATGCCATGCCAAATCCGCCAAGGGTCTACGCATTACGCGACACAGAACATACTGTCAAAAGACCACGTTATGGCAATTAATACCATTAGCTCATATTTTCTTCAACAGTAAAATTTTTCTCACAAATCAAGAATTCAACCTTCTGTATAGAAAAAAGAAAAAAAAAATGTTTCTCTGCTTCTGTAGGACACGTGGAAACTTTTAATGAGTGTTTCTGGAGATTAATGTGGCTATACTTGTCATATGATCGAATTCGTGCGTCTTGAGAATCTAAATGACTGTCACAAATAAAAGAGGGATAAGTTGAGTACATCATCGCTGTCAAGGAGATGATATTCGTGGATGACCCACGTCGTCTGGCCTTCACTGGGAAAGACTAATACTTTCATAACACCGATCTTTTTGCCCCCAATTTCGGCCTTAACTTCTTTAGGTTTGCCCGTTTTCTTCCAAGAATAACCACACGGTGTTTTCCTGCTAATCCGCTTGCTCTGCGTCTGTGGACATATGAACCAGCATTCTTGACCATCGGATGGAATGATGGATATCTCTGCAAGCACATTAAAAAACTATTTTCAGTCATGAGTAATGGCGACCTTGTTCTTTTTCTGAGGACCTTGTTCTTTTTCTGAGGCCCTTTGATGAAGTTGCAAAGACTTACCATTGAACGTCTTTGGTAGATTCCATGGATCCATGCTGCAGATGTCTTGCAGCATCGGAATGACGCAGAAACTTCTGCTCACCCCGAGCTTATCTGACTTCAAGTAATTGATCATTTCCTCCTCTTTTGGACGGAATCCGTAGTCAGGTATATTCTCCTGAAGGAATGTCGCATACACCGTGGCTAGAGAATCCGTCGGACGGTGCCAAATTTCCATATCTCACGCAAGTGAAGTTCAAGCTCCCTGAGATTGAGAACTCCAAATTTATATTGAAGTCTTCTCCTTCCACCACAAGGCACAGTGCACCATGACAAAGACGTCCGTGGGTGGATTTCAATTTGGGATAATTACGTAAATGATCTTTGAACTTTGACATAATGTGCAATTCGGTCCATGAACTTTTAATTTATTCAATTTAGTTCCTGAACTTTAGCAGAATGTGCAATTTGGTCCATAAACTTTTGATTTGTTTAATTTAGTCCCTAAACTTTTAGTGCATGTTCAATTTAGTCTCTGAATTGTAGGAAAATATTCAATATAGTCCTTTTGTTAATTTAAGATAAGGGATAACGTTAAACATTTTCATATAGTATAGGGACTAAATTGAACATTTACTAAAAGTTCAGGGACTGAATTGAACAAGTTAAAAGTTTAGGGATCAAATTGCACATTCTGCCATAGTTAAATGACTAAATTGAACAAATTAAAAGTTCAGGGACCAGATTGTATATTCTGCCAAAGTTTAAGAACTATTTGTGCCATTTTGCCTTCCAATTTCGTACGATCAACTGATCATGAACCATGACAGAGATTATTTTCTTTTCCTAATTTTGACTAATGGGCCTATAAAAAAAAGTTTGGGAGGTCCAAAAAACATATTTGGAGAAAAAAAATAAAATAAAAATGGGCCACTAAAAAAAGTTCGGATAAGGACACTCAACTTAAAAGTTGTCATGAAAGTATAATCGAGTACTAAAACTTGTCGAAAGTACAATCTAAATCGTAAAATTTTTCACGAAAATGTATTCGAGTCATAAAATTATCAAAAGTTGCATCTAAGTCTAAAACTTGTTACAAAAGTGCAATTGAGTCCCACAACGTTCAAAATATGCAAAGAGATTTGATTTCATTGAACTTGATTGCATTTTTTGAAAATCTTAAAACTTGATTGCATTTTAGCATAACATTTTAGGATCTATTAAACTTCATTTTGCCATAGGCTATAGATGGTCTGTCAAATATGCAAGATTTGACCGACCAGGAAGTGAGTTCTTTGAATGTCGTGCAAAGGGGGATGTGCTCAGCAGAAAGGGCCACCATTGGGGGTAGAGAAGTCTTTTGCAAGGAAAAAAACAAAAGAACAGGGCCCACGAGAAAATGTACAGAACGTTTTCGAGGAGAAGCTGTTCGTCGAGCTTCGCCATGGCTTGAACACCGTTGATTCGTGCGTCAGCTTTTGTATCCAATTATTTATTTATTTTAAATACTTTAGATTTGAGTGTAATTTAGATATGAGAAACAAGTGTATTGAGCGACTATAACTTCTATTTTTTTATTATAATAAATTATTCTTATTGGCTCTCAAAGTAGATGTATATGCCAACATTCGAACTTAACCGCGTGAGGACAAAGAGGTCAAGGCAACCAGATAAATTCCGAGCGGGTTCACCGGTCGGTGAACTATTTAGTAGTTGTAAGGTAGGAAGTCGGCGCAACTGCCCAACTTGAGAAGGGCTTTCATGGTGAAAGCTATTGTTATAGATAGACATTTCCTTTCGAAAGATGTTATTACCAATGTGAGTTTTTGGGAGTTCAGGTCCAACACGGTGACTCTGTTGCGGTGCCGACGACAACATGTAACATCATACCATTGGCAAAGTTTGACTGTATTGTTCCAAGACCTAAGAACCTCGAGAGGGTCCTCAGTTATCGTGGCCTTGAACACAAGTAGTGAGGATTTGTCGGTTTCATTTGATGCGGAGGAGACTTGTGCAAAGCACAATAAAATAGCAGTCGCAAAGATGAAGTGACAAAATGGTAACTTTGCAAAACTAAAAGCTCACAACTTGCATGACAACGGACCGAAGTGTTTGAGAGATGTGATTCGTAATTCAGGTGTGCTATAGCCAACTTATCGACAAGAGATTTATGGAGGATTACGAATTTGGAGAGTTGATTAAATAAATTTAGCATCTAAGTTATGTCTTTTAGCTATTTTATCCGTAGAAAGTGCGGCAACTTTGTTCGTTTGTTCATTTTTGTTTTTTGTTTTTTTTTTTGGGTCGTGGTCCATGGCATTTGAATTTCCACTGCCAGGTGTGTTTGCGTTAAGATCAACTTCTCTTTGCACAACATCCCACATATGGGTGACTAAGGATCTGATGGAGGCTTTCATTTTGTCTTACCAATCATCCTATTTCTTCCCATCAAAATAGGGAGGTCTTATGTTGCCTCGTCCTGCAATCAAACCCGGTGCAAGATTGCTAGCTATAGTACATCGTTTGCTTAAAAGTAAAAGCACTTCAGAATAATGAGCACCAAGCTCTGATACCAACTATTGCGACTACTAGTACCATCTAGAGGGGTGAATAGATGATTTCAAGAAACTTGTAAAAACTATGCAGAACTAAAATAATCAAGTTCAGAGTCTAGTTTAGAATCAATATCTATCTATTCAAAATTTTACTATAAAAAAAAAACATAGTTTAAGTGATAAAGAAATTGCACTCAAAATTTATAATGATTCAGTGAAGATCAAGTCTAATGGAAATTAACGCCCATTAAGGGCTAAATTGGCTTTGGCTAGTTGCCATAATTCCAATATTGATTGGAATCAATTTATTTTCTTTCCTATTCTAAGAGAAAGAGAGAGAGAGGAATTGGGCTCTTCAGCCATTAGACAGAACGTGCGTCGTTCTAGTAACCTCAAGAAAAACTCTCCCAAAAAAAACTCCATGGAAGCTTTTCTCTCTCGACGACGATCGATCGCCGGATCCAGATCGTGTCTCACATGCGAAGAGGCTCTTAATCTGTGGCTATCGAGGTATGTTCGTTTTACGTGATATACCTCACCGATCAGTGATTCAAGTTTGATCTCAGGGCTTGAAGATCCAATACAATCGACGTATACGACGGTTCGATTGACGTATGGCTGCAATCCCGTTTCGTGCTTATGGGTATGTAGATCTATTTAATTCCGCTTCGTATATAGATCTTGATTAGTGATTTTGTATGAAATACCCAACAGTGGTATCAGAGCGTAGTGTTCTTGTTTCCTGATCGTGATTTATTTTATCGTCGATGCGAACGCGAAAAATCATCCTTCAAACGTTACTGTTCACGGCTCGATTCGTGATTTTTTATGCGACAAAAATATGTTTTGAATACATGGTCGGAACGGGCTCGGAGAGACAAGAATTTTGAGTGGTCGCCCGTCATGAGGCGACGCCGGGAGTGACCGCACGCGCGCCACGCACCGCCGCGGGATTGGTTCCCGACACAGCGGCGTTTCGAGGCGTTTTCGTGAAATTTCGTTCAACGAAAATGGGATCTAAAGATACCATCAGAATAGTATCGACGAGACGAGAATTTTGAGGGGTCGATCGTCGAAAATGACCGCCGGAGGACCCGGGCGCGGTGCGCGTGGTCCTCACGCGCCACACGTGCGTGGCACATGTGCCGTCGCCAAACGCGCCCAGACCCGATTTAATGCTATTCCTAAACCGGATTAAGCTATCCCAGATCCGGTTCGGATAAGTTCCAACCCGGATTTGACCCGACTCGATTTCCGACCCGGTCCAAGTCCGACCCGTTGACGGTAATGCGTTGACCGTTGACCATTGACGTTGACTTTTGACCAAATGTTTCGAAAATTACATTTTAGTCCCCGGACTTTCAGAAAATTGCAATTTAGTCCCTGAACTTACGGAAAATTGCAATTTGGTCCCTGAACTTTTTGGAAAATTGCAATTTAGTCCCCGAACTTTTGAAAAATTGCAATTTGGTCCCTGAACTTATGGAAAATTGCAATTTAGTCCCCGAACTTTTGGAAAATTGCAATTTAGTCCCTGAACTTTTGGAAAATTGCAATTTGGTGCTCGAATTTTTGAAAATTGCAATTCGGTCCTCATAATTTTGGAAAATTACATTTTGGCCCGTTGACTTCGTGTTGACTTTGTGGACTGAAACTTTGACCGGCTCGTGTGGATGCATATGAGCTCCGATTGGGGCGTACGAGGTATCGTTGCGTTCGTATCAAAATTTTCTTCGATTTGATATACTATTTGGACATGTTTAATGACTTTAAAATTTATAAAATACGTTTGAAGCCCTTGATATATGTATTTTGGGGTGTTTTTCAAGTAAAAAAAAATGGCTTACATGTAAATAGCCATTTTTTTAAATAATTTATTGGTGGCATGTATCTTGTAATATTAATATGATTTGATGTGTATGTATAGTCCAAATCATGTTATGCCATGTTATACAAAATATAGAGATCATTGTTCGATTAATGATCTTTATTCAAGTGGGGGGTTCTAGAAAGTTTTAGTAACTTCAGTGAACTCGATTTTACATAAATAATTATGTTAATAGTAATTTCAAGCGAGGATTCTTAGACGATGATTGGGAACATAGTGAACTTTTGAATCTGAGACCTTATGTGAAATTAGTCATTAATATAATTAGTTAGTGTAAAATAGATGCATAAATGTTAGGCATCAATGGTCCGTGAATACATGTCGATAGAACTTCGTGTTCTTATACGATGGCTACGGTATTTTAGAATATCACAGCTTTGTGAAACCAAGGAGAAATTGGGTGGCGAAAATTATGAAAATTGGAATATGGAAATCCAGTTTGTGCTATGAAAAGCAAGAAGCATTTGAGGCTCTTGACCTAGTTATGGAAACACCTGAAGATGAGAATACTGCAGAGCCAACATTTGCTGCACGGAAAAAGGATGAACTCAATTGCTCGCACATGTTGCTGAGTAGCATGAAAAATGATTTTATGTATGAGTTCAAGCATTTATGAAAATGCCAAAGTCAAGTGGGAGGCATTAAACACTAAGTTTGGTTAGACATCGGTCACCAAGTTGAGACAGATCACTATAAGTTTTGACACTTATATAATGTCACGTGGGCAGAATATGAGACGACCTTTGTGGAATAGGTCACATATGATAAGTGAACTGTATGATGTGGGCCACCTTTTGACTGATGAGTAGCAAGTGCAAGCAGTAATTTGTTCATTACTTCATAGCTGTGTGCTTATGAAAATTCACTTGATCCACAATAAAAAGTAAGGACTTTTAGAGACGCTATGTGACGTCTTGAACTAGAATACTGTTTCTAGATCAAATGAAGCTTGGTGCTCCAGGCATAAGCATCAATGTGGGATCAAGAAGTGGACATGATAAAGGGGTAGATCCTTCAGGATGGAAATCGAAGTTTAACCGTTATAAGAAATGAAAATGTCATTTCAAGAAAAACATCTCAAAAGTGAAATGTTTTCTAATGTGGCAATAATGGTCACTTTGCTTATGACTGTGGTGAACCGAAGAAGTTTAAAAAAAAAATGCACTTGAGAGTGTTATTTAAGTCTATAGTTTCAGTTTTTGTAACTGAATCTTATCCTTTGTGGATTATAGACGTACGAGCCACATACCATGTAATGAAATATAGAAATGCCTTGGTGGAATTTCAACGACTGCGACATGAAGCAAAGTGGATAAATGTGGAAAATATTTCCTGCGTGGAAGTTAAAGAGATTGGCACATGCCAATCGAAAATGCGCGATGGTTGCACTCTATTTCTACATATTGTGTTATATGCTCCAAAAACTCAATGGAATATAGTTTCCATGTTAGTTTTGGTTAAACTTGATTTCAGTTTGAACTTTCATAACGGTGGTCATGACTTGTCGTTGAGAACAAGTTATTATGATTTTAGATGGTTTCATTGTACTGATTGTTAGGTACAATAATGTGAATATTAGTTATTCACTATTTACATCTTTTGTGATGATGTAAATAAGTGGCATGCTAGGTAGGGTCACATTGGCCCAATGTCAAATATTTAGATAAGCTAATGAGGGCTTATTGGGCAATATTGAAAAGGTCGATTTGCCTAATTGTGAGAATTGCCTAGTGGAAAAGACAAAGCGAAAACCATTTGAAAAAGGAACAAGAGCTGAGATTCCTTTGCAGTTGATCCATTCAGACATATGTGGTTCAATGAATGTGAGAATAAGGCATGGGCTGTTTAATTCATCACATTATAGGTGATTATACTCGATTCGAATATTTTTGATTTCTCATAAATATGAGGCATAAGTTGCTTCGAGAAATTCTATTTTTTGAGCTTAAAAATTTTTTATTAAAAAAAATATTATTAAAAAAAAAAATCCGATCGAGGTCAAGAAAATCTATCTGATCAGTTCAGATATTTATGTGATGAAAAAGGAATAAAAAGACAGTTGACTATTCCAGCGATTTTTCAACATAATGAAGTCGCAGAGAGAAGAAACAGGTCCCAATGAGAATGGTTAGGTCTGTGATGGCATATGCTATTTTGCCTATCACCTTTTGGGGTGAAGTTTTGATGATTGCTGTCTAGATATTTAACCGTGTGCCTTCTAAATCAGTTACTACCACTTCATATGAGTTGTGGACAGGATGGAAATGAGATTTGAGTTTTCTCGGATCTTGATGTGCTTCCTATACATACGGTTTCTCTCATTGGTATGGGAAATTGGGCCTTAGAGCCATACAAGAGTATCTTTATGGGATACTGAAAGCACTCTAAAGGGTATGTATTATAGGTGAGCAAAAAAGTGATAACTGTAACTGAATTTGAATCACGAGATGTCACATTCTTAGTGAATGAATTTCTGAAAAAAGGGCGAGACAAGTGAAGACTATTCTCCATTTAAGATCTTGGATAGTAATAATGATATTATTGGGGCATCCATCCAAGTGAGAGCAATGTGAGAAGTGGGGAATTTGTTTCAAACGGGTCTCAATTGCAACCACTTGATGTGAAGAAGATGCCGTCATTATTTAATCCGAGTGGGAGCATAATGGAGAATGATATACTAAGTGTATAATCTTCAATACGGCGAATAAGTTGCCAAGTGGGAGCATAATGGAGCTTGATGTACTAAGTGTACAATCCTCAATTTAGCGAACAAGTTTAGCGAACAAATCGCAAAAGCGTTATCCGTCGTTTTGTCGACGTTTTAGACATTGAAGGCAAAGTTTTCATGGTCACTTCATAAGAAGAGGATAAGCCAAGGAATGTAAATAAGGCTCTAAATTGCCCTGATAAGGAAAATTGGATATAAGCAATGGAAAATGAGATGTAGTCAATGAGATCAAACCAAGTTTGGGAGCTGGTTGATATTTTGAATGGACATAATTGATTTTGCGAATGGACATAAAGCCATTGAGAGCAGGTGTGTTCTCAAATTAAAGCTTAAAGCTGATGGCTTGATTGAGGGACATAAGGCTTGCCTTATCGTGAAAAGGTATAATCAATAAGAAGGAATTGATTGGGAAGAGTTTGTTCTCCTGTGGTGAGACTTACCTCAATTCACCTAATTTCGGCAATAGTGGTTAGTATAGATCTTGAATTACATCAGATGGATGTAAGGACTGCAATTCTCAATGGAGAATTAAAAGAAGAAATTTTCAGAGAAACAACCTGCTGGGTTTGTTTCAATTGGCCAAGAACAAAAAGTATGTCGACTTTTGAGATCGATATATGGCCTTAAGCAGTCTTTGAGATAATGGTATATAATTTCTTGTAATACCTTAGTGGTATATGACTTTGTAATGATTAATGAAAATCATTGCGTATATATCAAAAGATCTAAAGATCAATATGTGATTTTATCATTATATGTTAATGATATACTGATTGCTTGAAACAATATGGAGTTTGTTAATACATTCAACATTGGTTATGTTCCAGTTCGGAAATAAGGAGATATGGGTGAATCTGCATACATTCTTGAAATTAAGATTTCAAGATATTGTTCAAAGAGATTGTGATCTTTTTCACAAAAGACTTATATGGATAAAGTCATTGAATGATTTTGTATGCAAGACTATAAACCCAAAGATACTCTCATTGCATGAGGTGAAGGTCTGAGCCGCGAAATATGTCTTGAGACTCTACAAGCAAATGTAGAAATGGAAAATGTTCCATATATTAGCGCTTGAATGCTTGAAGTACACTGTGATGTGTACAAGACCTAATATTTGTTATATTGTTGGAATGGTATGTGTACCACTCTAATCTAGGTCAAGCATATTGGATTGCCATCAAGAGAATCCTGATGTATCAAGAAAGTACTGCCAATTTATGCTGAGTTCAAGGTTGAGATCTGCGCCTTGAAGGCTATACTGATATTGACTGAGGAAGAGGTTTAGATGAGAGAAAATCTACCTCTGGGCTTGCATTCTTACTGTGCAATGGCACAATATCTTGGAGTAGTAAGAAGCAAAAGTGTATAGCCTTATCCACGATAGAAATTGATCTCGTGGTGTTATCAGCAGCAGTACAAAAAGGTGTTTGGTTTGAAGAGATGTTTGGGTCAGTGAAATGTTGCTAAGGATGTTGCGGGATCAATTATTAGTTAATTGTGATAACCAAGCAGCAATAGCTTACACTGAAGATCCATTAGAAGACCAAACTAAAGTCACAAAATATAATTTTGTGAAAGACATGATTGTACGAAAAGATGTGAACATACAGTACATATATACGCAGAGAATGATAGTAGATCTTCTGACGAAGTGAATCTCTAGAGATGTTTTCCTTAGTCATGTGTTGACAAAAAGATTAGCTCCTTATATTGAAATCTCTAGAAGTGCGTAAGAGTGGGAGTACTGAATTTCTCCAAAGTTCGCAGTTAATGATATTTGTTATCATTATTGATGCTTATGAGTTTGTATGACATTTATGCATAATAATACTTAGTGTATTATACCGAGAAAGTATGTCGGACAGATTAGAGATTAGCCCACTCACAGGGTAATCGCCTCTATTTGCTGGGTGATGAATAGAGATGAGACGTTTTCAAGCTTATTATCTAGGTGATAATTGAGAGCTCAAGCTTGAAATTTTGATGTCGCCTTAACAAAAGTGTTAAGATGAGGTCGTAATAAGTTATGCCCGAAAGTGAAATAACCCACACATTTTCACTTTATCTGTCTTTGATGCCAGATGTGAGTTCTGTTGGATTCTTTAAAAGGAGTAGATTTGTGAACTCAAGCTAGACGTTGAGTATGTCTAAGCTTCATCTGTACGGTATTGAATGAAAAGACATACGCTCCATGGGAAAGGAGAGAATACTGTAATACGTACTTCATATTACGTATGCATGAGACGACCAAAATGAGTTGGCAAGAGTTTGGATCTCAACTCTATGGCCGTGTGAGACTCTTGAGGATATGAGTTCCTCAAATTAAGTGCCCTCATGACTCTGACATATTCTTGAGATTTCTATTCAGTGTTTGCTATCTTAGAATGTTGCCAATGGTCATGAGATTGATTCGATCTAATGGAACATCTCTAGAAAAGTGAGCTGGATTGAGATTGAGAGTTTTAAGGGAAGAGGAAGATCAATTTTATTTTGATGTCACATTCAATCTTTGTATTCACAGGTCGACCATTATGATTATATGAGTTTAATCATGATTGTGAATACAATGTATTGTATTTGAGTGCTCAAAGAGATCAAGAGAGATGTGATGTAAATGTGATTGATTGATCTAAGGTACTGCATACTGGATCTACTCTGAGGTTATGTGCCCATTTTGAGCTGCTATATACTCCTAACAGATGTATAGCAATGAGCTCTCATAGTATGCTGGTCGCACGGATTATTTGCCCATATGAACTTTGCAGTAAGAAGAGAAAGATAGAGACATTTAGCCCTTTGCGGGCGAGTGGGAGATAATGGAAATTAACGCCCATTAAGGGCTAAATTGGCTTTGGCTAGTTGCCATAATTCCAATATTGATTGGAATCAATTTATTTTCTTTCCTATTCTAAGAGAAAGAGAGAGAGAGGAATTGGGCTCTTCAGCCATCAGACAGAACGTACGTCGTTCTAGTAACCTCAAGAAAAACTCTCCCAAAAAAAACTCCATGGAAGCTTTTCTCTCTCGACGACGATCGATCGCCGGATCCGGATCGTGTCTCACATGCGAAGGGGCTCTTAATCTGTGGCTATCGAGGTATGTTCGTTTTACGTGATATACCTCACCGATCAGTGATTCAAGTTTGATCTCAGGGCTTGAAGATCCAATACAATCGACGTATACGACGGTTCGATTGACGTATGGCTGCAATCCCGTTTCGTGCTTATGGGTATGTAGATCTATTTAATTCCGCTTCGTATATAGATCTTGATTAGTGATTTTGTATGAAATACCCAACAAAGTCTATGTCCAATTCTTCATGCCAACATGCGAACAGCCAATCGGCTCAATTCTACTATTGAATCATTCAGAGGTTATAACTTGATGACAACTCTTGAGTTGATAGACCATTCCGTCCTACACTCAACTGCTTAATTACATAAATATTCGTGTGTATTCCTCAACATCTAAATGTAGTTGGGACATTTTCCTCAAAGGAAGAAACAATCTCTAAATTAAAGGGTATCCCTATGCATCAATCTGATGTAGAACAATTGGCATGCGATTATCTCGCCAAATTGGATTGCCAAAAGCCGGCGCGATTTCCCCGGTAATTTCGGATCTTAGGTCAAACGATCTCGGATCGTTTAGACCACTTTTCTGGCAGTTTTCTGTTTTAGGAAATTTACAATATTCCAAAATTTTGTTATCTTTAATTCAAATTCTATTAGGATAGGATATATATGATTTAGATATTATTATATTTAATTATTCTGATGCTTAAAGGAGCTCTATCTCTATATATAGGGCATCCATCTTTTGTAATCTACATCTTATCATCATTATTCAATCAAATTCGTGTTTTCTTTGGAATTATTTTCCAAGATTCGCTTCTATCTGCGTCATTTGGTATCAGAGCAGGTTTCTCCTGTGACGATGGTGAATAACGTGAATGTCAATCTCCTCATAGCTGAGGGCCGTGAAAACGAGCCTATTACACGGACGAAGTTCAACCAATTCGTGGATCAAACCGATCTGAGGTTTCAAGAGATCATTGAGGCCATCCAGCGTTTGTCCACAAACCAAGCCCTTGGTGTTCTTCCAGCCGAGCGAATTCCTGTCGCTCGTGATCCCGAAGTTGCCATGGAGCGTGGAGGAAATCCCCGACATAGACGTCAAAACTATGTCGAGGATACTGAAGACGAAGAAGAAGAGGACTTCCAGGACATGCCTATTCGTGGGGGTCGACAGTATAGAGGATTCCAGGATGAGTACGTTCGTGGAGGTCGCCGACACGGAGGTTATCGCCGAGATCCTGAGCAGTATCAATTGAAGGTAGATCTCCCTACTTTCAACGGTAACCTAGATATTGAAGATTTTATGGACTGGATTTGGGAGGTCGAAAAAATTTTCGATGCTATGGAGATCGAAGAGGATCGCCAAGTGAAGCTTGTCGCGTACAAACTGAAGGGTGGCGCTTCGGCTTGGCGGGAGCAGACTCAATTAGCCCGACGTCGAGAAGGATTGGCCCCAATCCGGACATGGAATCAGATGAAACAGAAGTTGAAGAAGCGGTTCCTCCCATCGAATTATGAGCAGTTGTTATTTCAGCAATTTCAGAATTGCAGGCAGCTGAATCGGTCCGTCCTAGCCTATACAGAAGAATTTCTTCGACTCTCTGCCCGCAATAACCTTGAAGAATCAGACGCCCAACAGACTGCTCGGTACATCAACGGGTTGCGACTCAATATCCAGGATCGAGTGTCCCTGCATCGATTGTTTACTATCGATGATGCCCAGGAGATGGGGAGGAAGGTTGAGATGCAATTGGAAAGAGCTGGCCCTAATACTCGGGGTAATAATTACTCGAGTCGCGGATCGTTCGGAAAGGGAAAGCAAACTGAAATTTCGGGTTCTTCGACACAGCAAAACAATGATATGAACCGAAATTCGAGGAGTACCGCAGGAGTGTCCAAAGAACCGATGGCATCAAACACTCGTACGCCTAATTCGAGTGCACAGAATCCTTATGCCAAGCCTCAGCCAGTAAGGTGCTATAAGTGTAACGAATTGGGCCACCGTTCCAGCGATTGTCCAAGGAGGAGGATGGCTAATATCGTCGAGCATGATGAAGATGCATATGATGAAGAGTGGGCGGATGAATAAGAGATAGATGCTGAAGAGGGTGATCATGTCAACTGTGTAGTCCGACGTTTATTGCTTTCCTCGCGGATTGAAGACACCCAACGGAATCAACTTTTTCGCGCTCATCATCGACAGCGGAAGTTGCGAGAACATAGTTTCGAAGGCCTTGGTGGATCATCTACAACTGAAGACAGAGCCACATCCTGCCCCTTATACAATCGGTTGGATTCGTAAAGGAGCTGAACTTAAGGTAAACCAACTGTGTCATTTACCTATATCTATTGGGAAAACGTATAGGGATATCATTGTTTGTGACGTTGTGGAGATGGATGCCTGTCATGTATTACTGGGGCGA
The DNA here is from genome assembly GCA_021437785.1 of Rhodomyrtus psidioides. NCBI lineage: Eukaryota > Viridiplantae > Streptophyta > Magnoliopsida > Myrtales > Myrtaceae > Rhodomyrtus > Rhodomyrtus psidioides. The sequence continues at coordinate 8,639,886 of JAILYB010000003.1, read as the reverse complement.
CCGTGGCAGTATGATGTAGATATTACCCATCGAGTTAGGGAGAATACTTATTCTTTCGTGTGGAAAAAGACTAAGATTACATTGAAACCGAAGAATAATAGTTCCCCGATTGTGAAGAAGCAAGATGTAGGTGTTATGCTGAATGTTCGTAAGCGTGAAGGGATGTATATGATTATGGATAAGGAAGATCATCAAGCTGTTATTAGTATTCCTGAAGTTCTTAAGCCCTTGCTGAAGGTTTTCAGCGATGTTATGCCCGAAGACTCACCTGACGGATTACCTCCTTTGAGGGATATCCAGCATGAGATTGACTTTCTTCCAGGTGCTAGTCTCCCTAACTTACCGCACTATCGGATGAATCCGAAGGAGAACCAGATTTTACAAGATCAAGTGGGAGAGCTCCTTCGGAAGGGTTTCTTGCGTGAAAGCAAAAGTCCTTGTGTTGTTCCTGCGCTTCTCACACCGAAGAAAGATGGAAGTATGCGGATGTGTGTTGATAGCCGTGCCATTAACCGAATTACCATTAAGTACAGGTTCCCGATTCCCCGACTGGATGATATGTTTGACAGACTCGCTGGATCAAGAGTCTTTACAAAGATTGATTAGCGTAGCGGATACCACCAAGTTCGCATTCGTCCTGATGATGAGTGGAAGACAGCTTTTGAAACTAGTGTGGGTTTGTATGAGTGGCTTGTTATGCCATTTGGACTCACTAACGCGCCTAGTACTTTCATGCGCTTGATGACTCAAGTTCTTAAACCTTTTATTGGCAAGTTTGTGGTATTTTTCTTTGATGACATTCTGATATATAGCCCAGATGATCGGCAGCATATGGAGCACCTGAGAGATGTCCTGCTGGCCTTGCAGTCGAACAAGTTGTTTATAAACCTGAAGAAGTGTAGTTTCATGACAGAACGGCTTCTTTTCTTAGGTTTTTTTGTTGGAGCAGATGGACTTCGCGTCGATGCAGAAAAGGTGGCTGCAATCCGCAGTTGGCCAGTACCCCAGAATATTGGTGAGGCCAGTAGTTTCCATGGCCTTGCGACATTCTACCGGCGCTTCATCAGAAATTTCAGCACTATTATGACCCCAATCACGGATTGTTTGAAAAAGAGAAATTTTCGTTGGGGTGATGAAGCTGAAGCCAGCTTCAAGCTTATCAAAGAAAAGCTCTCTACTGCTCCAGTATTGATGCTCCCTGACTTTGAGAAAGTATTCGAGCTGGATTGCGACGCGTCTGGAATAGGGATTGGTGCTGTTCTTTCACAAGAAGGTAAGCCTATTGCCTATTTTAGCGAAAAACTTAATGATGTTCGCAAGCGATGGTCTACATATGAGCAGGAGTATTATGCTGTCGTGCGATCTATTAAGCATTGGCAGCCGTATCTTTATCAACAGGAGTTTGTACTAAATACATATCATCAGGCTCTTAAATATATAAAGAGCCAAAAACATCTAAACAGGATGCATGCAAGGTGGGTTTCTTTTTTGGAACAATTTAATTTTGTGCTTCGTCATAAGGCGGGACACTTGAATAAAGTTGCAGATGCCCTGAGTAGACGTGCTGAAACATTGGTGACCATGCGCAATGATGTTGTTGGTTTTGATCATCTGTGTTCTCTTTATGCTGATGATAACTCGAGGGCGAGTTCTTCTGAAGAAGAGGGGACTGATGTAGAACAATTGGCATGCGATTATCTCTCCAAATTGGATTGCCAAAAGCCGGCGCGATTTCGCCGGTAATTTCTGATCTTGGGTCAAACGATCTCGGATCGTTTAGACCACTTTTCTGGCAGTTTTCTGTTTTAGGCAATTTAGAATATTCCGAAATTTTGTTATCTTTAATTCAAATTCTATTAGGATAGGATATATATGATTTAGATATTGTTATCTTTAATTATTCTGATGCTTAAAGGAGCCCTATCTCTATATATAGGGCGTCCATCTTTTGTAATCGACATCTTATCATCATTATTAAATCAAATTCGTGTTTTCTTTGGAATTGTTTTCCAAGATTCGCTTCTCTCTGCGTCACAATCATATTGTAGAAATGTATAAATTGTTTTATCAACTTCAAAATCAATTAGGAGGTTTTTTCATAAGTTTTTTTCTCTTGTCCTACTTCTAATCATCTAGGGAAGGACCAAAAAGAACACAAAACATCAAAGAGATAAAAGAAAGCGCAAATATGTTGTCATCCATGTCCTGCACATCTTTTTCATATTGGTCACTCACCGACTCTTTTTCTTAGTCACTCTATTCGATACATGCTTCTTCTATTAGGGACTCTAATAAGGCAGCGCAACAAAAGAAATCAGAAAACCTAGAAGCGAAGATTTAGGGACGGACTGCAATGAAGTAAGTGTATCGTACATCGATGAACATGAACTTTGTACCAAGACGAAAAGTTTGCTTATAACTTCTCCCATTTGGTTAACTATGTCCTAAGGTTGAGGCAACATTTTGCTTATTTAAAAATTGTCAGCCATAATAGATGTAGAAAAATTGAATCTGTTAAATGTATCCCTAAAGAATCATCAATCACATTACTTAACAGTCAAAAGAGGAGTAAAGCTGAAGAACTAGAGGACTGCCGCAAGAACTAAAACTCCCAAGAAGGTAGTAAACAGTAACTAGGACCCCCAACGATATTATTCAGACAGTATATTCGCTTGGTGATTCTTAGATAAGCACAAGAGAGAGAGAGAGAGAGAGAGAGAGAGAGAGATGTCAAGCGACTTTTTCTGGTGGAGTCTCCCCTTGCTTGAGAAGTTGATCCCTAGCTTATCTCAGATCTGACAAAGGCAAAGTGGGCCTCGCCAGCCAACGAGGGCATGCAAACCTCCGTTAATTCCTTTCAATTTGACTAAGGGAAAATACTAAAATGATCTTTTAATATTTTATCGATTCTACTTGACGTGAAGGTTAACTAAATCGATAAAACGACATCGTTTAGATCCAAATCTTCAATTTTGCATAAAATCTGAACTCAATGAGGTTAATGATCATTCCGACCAAAAAAAGGTTAATAACCTAAAAAAGAATTCCATGAAAAGACAAACTCAAAAAAGAAAAAAAAGGAATTTTTTTTTAAAAAAAATAAGCACAAATAAAGAAACAAATATAGAGGACTGGGCCTCTCTCCTATATTTTTTTTTCTTTTCTCTTTCTAAAAAATGCTTTTACTTTTTTATTTTTAATCAACAAAGTAAAATTTAGGTTAAAATTGTCTTTGGATGAATATGCCCTTGATCACTTGCAATATTTAGTTAGCCGACAAGGTCAAATCCTTATTTAAAACAGCTATGGCCACTTTAAGCTCTTATTTGAAACAATATCTACTTTAAATCCTTATTTGAAAGGAAAAAAAAAGAAAAAAAAAGCGTGCCCACTTTTTTTCAAAAGCTTAACAGAACTAGATCTCCCTCAATTCACCATTTCCCTTGAATTGTCCCATGGGCCTTTATAGAATGAAGTCTCCCTAAGTTAAATACTTTCCGACACTCCTGGAAAAGTAATTTGTGAAAATACAGTGAAAGGACAAAACTTGAGCAATGTCGGTAAATTAATCGCTTTCCAACCGGTGCGGCCTGATTATAATCAGGGACATTATCTTAGCAATGTCGGTAAATTGTCCCATGTCCCTTTAACCTTGTCTTTTCATCTTCTTTGTTCTGCCATCGAGCCACACACATCTATTTCATCAAGAGAACCAGTGGCAATTAATAACAGCGCCACAATGCTGTTCTGGCAGTGACAAATTGATTTACATATAGAGAGAGAGAGTGAGAGAGGACATTATCTTAGGAATCCTTATGTGAACTGTCATCTATACTAGAATATTTCTACTTTGCAAGAAAACAGGTTGTCCTTACATATATGAACCGTCCCGTGGACCTTGTCTCAAGGTGATCCATATGTTTATGGCCTTCTCACAGCAAGAGTTATGTTTTGCATTTTGTTGGGCAGCTTGATGTAGGTCGCTGGTGCCTCCAAATGTATTCTCGGTCCTCTTTTGTTGCTTCGTGTTCCGAGTACATGTATCATGTATGTGACTCTAGGAAGACTCGGAGCTACAACCGACCCCTATTATCTCATTTTGCAAAAAGATAAAAGCTTCTGTAAGTCCTGAACATACAGATAATGATCTTAACTTCTTATAAAGTGGGCTTTGTCCTACGTCGACTGTTAGTTCGTATGTTGTGTCCATGTGCCGTGCCTCCAAGAACAACCAATTTCATGTGATTGATCAATTGATGAATTCGATAAACAAAAGGAAGAGATGGAAAGATGGACTGCAAGTTAGCTTTCAAAGGAGACATCAGAAAGCGGAGAAAGTAAAATATCGTAAGTCAGACATCTAGTTAGATCATCCAATTCTGTCAAAGCAAGAAGAACTACAAAGCATCAGCATCAGGGGAAGACATGAATTGTGACCCATTCTTCTTATTATTTTGGATCCAACTTAATAAAGCACGAACAATTTAGAGTGAAATTTCACTTCCTTTAGGTAGGAGAATGCTAGAATCCACTTTATATTTTTCTTAAAGCGGCTTTCAACACAATTAAACCGTTTTCTTAAGTGCCTATGAACCACATATGCAATTATTGTTCATTGCAGTCGAAAAGGGAATTCGGCAACATCTAATTAGCTACCCAACTAATGCACATCAATATATGAGAATAGTAATAAGACACAATGGGTTAGTTTAGAAGCTGCCTTCACCTTAGCTGCGGTTTCCTGCTTAACCTTTTCGAACCCCAGCACTTCATCTTTTCCATTATATTTTACACTTGCTGCTTTCACCTTAGCGGCACGTACAGGGGGCGCCATAGGTTTCTCATGGGCAACATGTGAACCGCTGAACTGATTCTCCACAATGCCTTTCTTTTCCTCGAGAGGAAGAACACCGTGGAGTGAGTCCACTGTTTGTGTTTGCCTATGCAAGTTATATGTTTGGCCATACTGGAGCGACAGAGTTTATGAAACAAAATACATCAGAGGAAATAACCAAGGCATAAACTTAATCTCATGACAAAGCAAGATCAGGTTTTAAACTGTCCATACTTCTTATAAAATTGAAAGTTAATTAAGTACAAATAACTCAGCATGAAATTGCTCTTTTCTTTTTCCTTAGAAAAATTCTATTGCCGACTCTGTATTCTACACAAAGATATGAAAAACTCAAAATCCTTGTTTTTCATATAGCCTGGAAAAGGAAAAATGCCCTTCAAGTGCATTGTAAGCCATCTTAAACCTAAATTTACCAGGGAAGTAATCACAGCAATCAAATGAAATTCCAGGGAAAGAATTTTGACCTGTGTTGGCATATGCTCTCCAGGGAACGCGGGGACATAAGCACAATATCCAGATAGGCTGTTGTCAAATGTGTACTCCATACCTGACTGACTGTCGCTAAGACACAGGAAGTCGTCGTGCAAATCGACAATCGGAGGCAAATCCTGTATTTACAAGTGAAAGTGTAGTCGGTGGCACATTTTTGCACGCTCGTTAAGACGGACATTAATTGTATAAACGAAACAATTTGTCCGTCCGCACCTCAAATATGTCATGAGGATAAGGTTGATGACGACACGATCCCAAACCCTTCTTATCTCGTCTACGCATTACGTGACACAGAACATAATTTCTATTCAACTGTCAAAAGACCACGTTATAGCAGTTCAAACCATTAGCTCATATTTTCTTCAACAGTAAAATTCTGCTCACAAAATAAGAATTCAACATTCTGTAGTAGAAACTGAACATTATTAAAAAAAAAAAAGTTTCTCTGCTCCTTTAAGACGCGTGGAAAATTATAATGAGTGTCTCTGCAGATTAATGTAGCTATACTTGTCATATGATCGAATTCGTTCATCTTGCGAATCTAACTAATCATAACAAATAAAAGAGGGATAGATGGAGCACCTCACTGTCGAGAAGATGATATTCGTGGATGACCCAAGTCGTCGGGGCGTCACTGGGAAAGACTAATACTTTCATAGAACCGATCTCTTCACTCTCATTTCCGGTCTAAACACCTTTAGTTTTACCGGTGATCTTCCAAGAACAACCACACGGTGTTTTCCTCCTTTGTTTCTGCGTCTTTGGACATATGAACCACCATTCTTGACCATTGGATGGAATGATGGATTTATCTGCATGCACATTAAAAAACTCTTTTTCAGTCATGAGTAAGGGGCCCACTATTCTCCTGAGGCCCTTTTGACGAAGTTGCAAAGGACTTTTACCATTGAACTCGTCTGACAGTTTCCATGGATTGATCTCGCAAATGTCTTGCAGCATCGGAATGATGCAGAAACTCTCTCTCGACCCGGGTTCTCCTGACTTCAAGTAATTGATCAGTTCCTCCGCTGTTGGACGGAATCCATAGCCGACTATCAGTTGCTGAAGGAGTTGAGCATTCGTCTTGACATCATAATTCATCGGATAGATTCTACTTTCCATATCTTCTTTTCTTCTCTCACGCAAGCGAAGTTCAAGCTCCCCGAGAGCGAGACCTCAGAGAACTGAGCATTATATACACAGGTTTTTTTTGGGGGGTGGGTTGTGTCACGTGGGGCGGGGGGCGGCGGCTTCCCCTTCCACCGAAAGTGCTCCATCACAAAGACGTCCATCGGTGAACCCCAATTTCGCACAAGCAACTGATCATGATCCTGATCCGGACCCCCTGCGTTCAAAGCAGGGGATCCGCACCTCATGATCCATGACAGAGACTATTTTCTTTTCCCAATTCTGACTAATGGGCCAATAAAAAAAATAAGTTCAGATAAGTCAAACTCCACCTAAAAGTTGTCTGAAAACTTGAGGAAGGTGGAATCTTAGTCCTAAAATTTGCCATGACCGCGCAGTCGAGCCGTCAAATTTTCAGAAGATGCATTCAAGTCCTAACACTAATCATAAAAATGCAATCAACTTTTAAAACTTTCAAAATGTGCAAGTAACGAAAAAACTTGATTTCATCCGTTTGACATGTCTTAGGCCATGATTGTGTTTTTTGAAAACTTTAGGACTCCGATTGCATTTTAGATCTCGTAAAAAGTTTGTATCCAATTCCCGAGTCATGTTTTAAGCCCATGAAGCTTCCCCTCGGCCCGTTTTTCATGTATTCCACAGCAACATAGCGGTGAAAATCATAAATTGAATATTCGACAAGCGATGGCGAACAACAGGAAAATCTCGACGAGCAGGTTCACAAGATTAGGCAGTGGAGTATTTGTGGAACTTTTTGTGGTCTTGGAAGCTGGTCTGCTCAATGCAGTCGCCGGAGTTCCTTTCTCTCTGGCATGTTCAATCTCCCTGCTCTTTGTCTTCCTCGGTGAATTACTGGCTGATCGGTGCTCTTGGAATTTTGGCACCTGCCAACATAACATGTTTCACATAGTGAGATGATAAGGAAAAGGAAAGAAAGGATTAAGAGGGAGACCGGAATATGAAGAGTTTGTTGGAGTTCAACACCAAATATGTGGCATGTTGGCAGACCTTCCCATTCTTCCTTGGACGGTGGAGAACCAAAAGTTTGACTTGGAAGGTAGCCTTCCATTTGGTCATTGAAAGGTGGACGGTAGCACACCTTTCACATTTCACATTTGTAGCACACCTTCAAAGTTAGGCAAGTTAGGCAATATTTATTTTACACTTGAAGGTCAACAAATTGATGCTTAGTTAGGCATGGAAACTCTCTATAAATAGAGATGTCTTCAAGGCATTTGATATATGCCATAGTTGTATTTGTGTGGTGTTAGAACATAGAGAGCAAGAGAGTTAGAGAGTTGTGATTTTTGTATCTCAAGCTTAGGAAAGCTTGTATGTGTGTTTTGTTTGTGTAAAAGCCTTAGCAAGGCTATTCTGAATATCACTCTCATTTTACATATTCAAAACTCTCTCGCCTTGAAACCACCAAACTTCCGCAAAGAACCATCCGGGTTTCTACATTTGGTATCAGAGCCACGGTGTCGAAGGATCGTGCCAGAACCTAGGCGGTCAAGAATCCAATCGCGGAGACCGAGAACCTAGAGTGGACGATCGAGGATCGTGAACCCGGAGATAGCTATGGCATCCACAAGTTCCGTTCAAATGCAACTTCCAAAGTTGAATGGGAGGAATTTCAACAACTGGTCCGTCCAGATGAAGGTTCTATTCAAATCACAGGATTTGTGGAACCTGGTTGAAAGTGGCTACAACGAAGTAGCCGATGCCGAAGCATTCGAGGCTTTGAAGAAGGAAGATAAGGATTCGTTGGTCGAGTCCCGAAAGAAAGATCAAAAAGCATTATATGCGATCTTTCAAGCTGTGGAAGAAATGATATTTGAAAAAATATCGTGCGCGGAGACGGCGAAAGCGGCGTGGGATATTCTACAAAAATCCTACAAAGGCGATGATCGTGTCCGGCGGGTGCGGCTTCAGACTCTTCGAGGTGATTTTGAGTCTTTACGCATGAATGACTCGGAAACAATATCGGCATATTTTGATCGTGTGCAGGCCATCGTTAACCAATTAAGGGTTAATGGTGAAGAACTTCAAGATGTTCGTGTCGTAGAAAAAATCTTGAGGTCTTTGACCGAAAGATTTGACTACGTCGTCGCAGCGATCGAGGAAGGACAAGACGTATCAACTCTCACGTTGGAGCGGTTGATGGGTTCATTAGGCTCCCATGAGCAAAGAATGAACCAGAAGTCTACGGGTTCCATTTCCGATCAAGCATTGCAAAGTCGGGTCGCTCAACCAAACCGAGGAGGCTATCAAGGCGGTCGAGGTCGTGGAGGAGCCCGAGGTAGATGTGAGAATTCAAATTTCACCAGAAAATTTAGAACACATGACAAATCAAAAGTCAAGTGTTTTAAGTGTAACAAATTCGGACATTACAAATTCGAATGTCAAGAAAAGACGACGGAATATGCACATACCGTTGATAATGCTGAAGATATGGTTCTTGCATGTACCATAGATTATGGTAGTTCCCTCTTTTGTAATAAAAGATGTTCCAATAGCCATAGAAGGAGCGATGTTGGTAAGTATGACAAACAGTGGAAAGGACATCGAAACTGGCAGAGACGATCAGCAGCGAGAAGCTCTCAGCCAGGGGGAGCAGTGACAAGCTCTCAGTCAGGGGGAGCTCATCGAGATCATGATAAGAACAACAGGAAGCGTAGCAGACAGTGTTACATATGTGGCAAAGTAGGTCACTTTGCTAGAGTATGTTGGTTCAAACAGGTAAAAGAAAAAGACACGCCTTTTACCAAGAAAGAGCATGGTGGCAAAGAAGAATGGAGTCTTCAAGCAACTGTTGCAACAGAGGTTCAAGAAGAACTCGCAACCACGAGGATCATCGAGGCAGATAATGCGATAGCTACTGAGATGTCTCCGAAGAAGAGCAAGTCAAGTGAAAACTCAAAAGAGCAAGTAGAAATTTCAACAAGCAGAAGTGAGACGGAGCTGCTGAAAATATTGAAAGCAAGGGATGAAATGCTGAAGCAAAAGAACGAGGAGCTCAAGATCAAAGAAAGAGAGCACGAGAAGCTCCGACACGAGCTCAAGAAATTGCAAAAGTTTAAGAAGTATTACCCAGAGAAAAAGATCCCAAGGCGCAAGGATCATTGGAAGAGGGTAGAGAAAAAGTCCTACAAAAGAAAGGATCGAGATGCCTCTACCGAAGTGCTTCAGATGGAGTTGAATAAATTGAATGGTGAAATGAAAACCGTCAATGAAAGGTTTGATGAGATGAGTTGCAATCTCAAAACTCTCGAGACTACGGAGACTGCAAAGAAAGGAAAAGTGATCGACGCGCAAGTTCGAATGGCGTTGACAAAGTCCAAGCTTCGCAAAGCTCAGTCAGAAATTGCAGTTGTAGAACCAACCGAGGAAGATGAATATCAGATGTTATAGGGTGAAGAATATTAGGTGTTGAGGGGGAGTGTTGGAGTTCAACACCAAATATGTGGCATGTTGGCAGACCTTCCCATTCTTCCTTGGACGGTGGAGAACCAAAAGTTTGACTTGGAAGGTAGCCTTCCACTTGGTCATTGAAAGGTGGACGGTAGCACACCTTTCACATTTCACATTTGTAGCACACCTTCAAAGTTAGGCAAGTTAGGGAATATTTGTTTTACACTTGAAGGTCAACAAATTGATGCTTAGTTAGGCATGGAAACTCTCTATAAATAGAGATGTCTTCAAGGCATTTGATATATGCCATAGTTGTATTTGTGTGGTGTTAGAACATAGAGAGCAAGAGAGTTAGAGAGTTGTGATTTTTGTATCTCAAGCTTAGGAAAGCTTGTATGTGTGTTTTGTTTGTGTAAAAGCCTTAGCAAGGCTATTCTGAATATCACTCTCATTTTACATATTCAAAACTCTCTCGCCTTGAAACCACCAAACTTCCACAAAGAACCATCCGGGTTTCTACAGAGTTTGCGTAATTTTTTCTATTTGAGTTTCTGGAAAATATGGAGCCATGCCAATCAAACTAAATGGTCCAACAATGCACATCAAGACTAGAAGATAATGTTGGAGTTGACAAATACTTCGAGGATCCTTGTTTCTCACATCGGGCACGCCCACGTGAGTTTAAGGAAACTGAATTGTTATCCGACGATATGTGACCCCTGCGTGTGGGATGCGGGGGTTCGGGGGCAGCACCCCCGACATGGGTATCCCGCTGCCTGGTCAGCAGGCGAGGCTTTCGTTGGCGGGACTTCCAAAGCAACAATGGGTTTGGGTTTTATTTTAAGTTGGCCGTATGTTGTGAAATTAAAGAGGTTTCAGAAAAGTTTAAGTTTTGGGCTCGTTTAGGGCATATATATTTTGCTCATTTTTTGCTGATCATTATAACGAGTTACGGCTATAAACCTAAACATCATAGTAATATCTCTTTGCAGAACGTAGCCCTATTTTAGGGTAAATCTAGGTAAACAGTGCGTCGTTGTCGCGACCCTCTTGAGGTTGTCGGGCTCTCGAGGGCTAATGGGCCGTCCTGTCTGGTCGGACGCGGGCCTCTCCCAAGGCCCATTACCCAAATCGCAACGGAGGTATGCGTGATCGACTTTCAGTGTGGTCTAGTGACATGTGCTAAGTGTGCATGCCATGGAGTCGCCACCAATCATTTTTTTAGGGTATGATTGGACCACCCAATCGAATAGTTGGGAGTTTCTATTCAATTCTGCGAGAACCAGAGAAATGGTTTCGGGGACTTAGTTACACCAACTGTCAGAGTTGACGCCCTTTCGGTACCTAAGTTGACTGAATTTTCTAGCCTGAGATTCATGCGGATGAGTAAGGTATGAACCCTAAATCTAGAAATTCATGTAGATAAGAGTGATTATCCTAGCAATCACGATCAGTAATAAAATGCCCAACTCAAGTAATCTAGATATGCAAATAAATCACATGGCATTCCTAGTAAGGTCCTATTTATCAATCACAGCTCAAGAATGATTTAGCTGTCCTAGCCATTCTACACACGATCTAACCTAAGAAAAGCATTAGGAAGCATCGAGGGAGTTCGAGAGTACTCACATGGGGTTCGCCGTGCCCTGGTTTGGTCTTGGACGAGCTATCGAGCTCATGCCGACCCGATTATATTTGGGGATCCACTCGGCGTTTTACACCATGAAATCATGTGAAACAAAAACGAAAATATTCAGCAAGGGGCATTTATTGTAGATGGTGGTCGATCTAATTGGACGTCAAGACTAAAAAAGATGTAGAAATTTACAAATTAAAATACTCGAATGACATTTTTTTGCCAAATTCAACTCTATGCGTCGTGAAGAAACACATGCAATTGAACTTAAATTTTGACTATTTATGAGTTCAAAATGTAAAAGAAATTAAAATGAAAATATTGACTATTTTTCTATATTTTTACGACATCGAACGCTATTTTTCTTCATTTTTCATGTATTTTTCTATTTTTGGAAAATATTAAAAAATATTAAAAAATATGAAAAATTATTTTTTTATCAAAAATGGTTCCTTTAGCTTGGTCAAGGCTACCAAAGATGATTTTTTAATTTTTTTAACTTTTTATAGATTTTTTATGAATTTTTTAAAAATAAACTATGAAAGACTGATCAAAAATCAGGTGTCAACAGCTGCCCCTCTTTGAGAGGAATTTCGTCAGAGGTTTCTCTCAAAGACAAGGTGACACCTGTGTTCCGATCAACTCGACTGGGAAAAGAAAAGAAATCATGACATCCAATTTTCATGCCCATCAATGTGTGCTTTTCCTTAAAAAGAGATGTGCTCATTCAATTCTCTGATATGATGTAAGAAAGTTAAGGAGTAGATAGACTTCCTTGCCCCTTACCTGCCGAATGCTTGCGGCATTTGCTGTGTCTGATGGGTTCAAGTAGATTCCTAAGGACTTGTTATCGGAGTGTCCTGGGGATGTTAAGCTCTGACCTGTATGGTAGGTCAAACCATAATGGGATTCCTAACTGATAGGAACCTAAGGAAGACGCATCCCACATTTGGGAATTTGCTAAGGGTTTTGATCCGTGTGGTGGACTAAACTAGAAATGGCTTGCCTAATGTAAGGCTTATTAGGGAAAACGACTCCTCCCGCGTTCGGGATTCATCAAGGTTTTGATCCGTATGGTGGATCGGACCATTGGGTTGATCCTTCAGGCGGTCTCTACCAGTCTTTTGACCCTTCAGGCGGTTTCTACCATTCATTGACCCTTCATGCGGTTTCTACCATTGAGTTGACCCTTCAGGCGGTTTCTACCATTGGTTGACCCTTCAGGCGGTTTCTACCATACATTGACCCTTCAGGCGGTTTCTACCATTGTTTTGACCCTTCAGGCGGTTTCTACCATTGAGTTGACCCTTCAGACGGTTTCTACCATTTATGAGATTTCAAATTGATATGAATCAAAGGATGACGTACCCGCTCTTCGGGGCTAGTCGGAGACTCGATCATTCTGTGGATCGGTCTTAGAAAAGATTTGCCTACTAAAAGGCTTCACCTAAGGATGACGCACCCAGTCTTTGGGGTGGCCAAAAGTCCTGCAGAAAGCTTAGACCTGAAAAAATTTTCCTCGCCAAGAAGATATTAGTAATCTTTGGGAAGACAATAATTGTCTAACTGACAAAATTCTACGACTTAAGTTTTAGTCATGAAATGTGCATTTTGATTGTTGGAGGTTATCCAAAACATTCTTGCCATATACAGATGTGATCATAAATTCCTTGCACGGAAACTCTAGATCAAACAATTTGAAAATTTCAAAAAGAGTTTGCTCAAAACATCCATTGGAGTATTTCTCACCCAAGAAGGCTCCTCACTGCTCTGTGATAATGATCTTTAATAGGGAAAGTGCTCAATTTCCTACCGACCTGTGCCTGGGTTTCAGGATCATTCGCAACGCATACATTTCGACCGATCAGGAGGTCTTTCACGGGACCGTAGTGTTAGGCTTGGATATCGGTTTCCAAGGGGGACTCACTTTTGAGTCAAGGCCGTTGAACGAAATTTTTCACTATCTGATCCGGGTTTACAAGTCAAGAACCCTGCAAAATGAGAAAGAAATAGTCTTGCTCGTACTTCTTTGAGCTAAGTTATACATTAACCCAAGTGTCTTAGTCAGATAAGACTACTTCAGGGTTGTAACATTGGAAGGGTTGGGGACCGAAAAAGGCTTATTTTTTGCCCAGAAATTGTGAAGGGTTTGACATTGGTGATCATTGCAAATTTGCCACATGTCCTTCGAAGAACATCTCCATTTCTTGAAGTGTACACTCCTCTTTTAGAGCGCACAAGGATGTTTAAAAGCGTCTCTTGTTACATTAAGAGACCGTCTGTTTGTGTGTTTGCAATTTGAGCACGACAACATTTGGAGAGTAGTCATCTTGATCTAACTCCTTTGCAGGGTCTTTTCATCGTCTCTCTAGACTTTACTGGGGATATTTTGAATAGACATCAGCCTTGCTTTTTACCAGGCACTTTGCTTTTTCTTGATGTCTAGGGATTTTTCTTTTCCCTTTTTTTTTAATCCCGTGTTTTTCTTTTCTTTTGGAGCTAGGATTTTCGGCAATCATGCTAGATATGCAACTTAAACTTTGGCACGCTTCCATTCCTAGAGTGATGTTGCATTTGCTTTGGAATATGCAATGATCACCAATAGGTTGATGAAATGAATTTGCTGGCTCAACTTGGTTGTGCAAAGGATAACAGTGTGTAGGATAGAGAAATGAATCATTCTCGTCATCCTATGACACTTGGATTATCATATAAACAACACACAAAGATTTATGTTAGTCCGAGCAAGAAAATTTCTAACCGTTTACTTTCTGATACTGTTGGACTAACCTTCATTTGCCCCAATGTGGGGTGGTTCTTGACAGGGTTGAGAATGAAAATCGCCGTTCAATGGGGTTCTCAATGGGCATCTGTAGTGTTTGGAATGAAGAAATAAATGCCTCTGTCATCTCGATCCATGTAATCGTTGCGAATGACCCTTATATCCATAGGTTAAGGTTTCGCTATCATTTCCAATCTCCTCATCTCTCAAGTGTGTATGGGACGTGTTTGGATTAGGCTCGCTTCTCTTATGAGAAAATACCCTTTTGAACAGTTCAAACGACTCTTATTGGAAAAATTCATTTCATTTCATCAAGATTTATCCTTCAAAGGGATTTTATGATGCACCATACATGTGTAATTCATGTTCAGACAATCTCATGTTTTAAAACATGAATGTCAATGAAGTAAGAATTCTATGTCTTTTTAGATGTGAGAATCGAATTAATTCTGAAAGTTTTTAATCTCCAATGAATTGGGAAAAGGGATACTTACCTGCCCATCGAGGCTGGAGATCCTGGAGATATAAAAGGGATATGTCATTGTATGTTCTAAAACTTTACAAAAATTGGAACGATACATCTTACCCTTGGTCATATGCTCCAACGAGTGTACAAGGGTTGTGAAAATCTGCACTTCACATAGTAACACAAGATTGTTGGGTGTTCTAAAGTTCTTTCGACTTCTTGGTTTTTGAAGAAAAATGAAACTTACATGTCTGCCCTGATGGCGAGCTCCTGCCAAGGATAAATATTAAGCATTATTTTGGGTTTCCAAATTCAAAACAAATTGGGACGATACTACTTTACTCTTGATTTGAATTCCATTCTGCATGCCAATGTGCGGATTGTAGAAGCCGGCCCTCAAGCTTGTGGCCATGATTTCTTCGTCTGGTTGGGCAACGAATCCACCTCGAGGATTTACGTCGGAGGAGATTCATTCATCTTTTTGGGCGTGTTTCATGCACTGTTTTGTTATTTGAATGCATGGCTTCTTGGGTGCCTCATCTCTGTTCATCACCTGAGAGGAAAATGAGAGAACATTATCCCCGCATCTGATTGAAAATCATTTAGGAACGATACGTTCTTTTTACCAAATGTGTGGCTCCGCGGCCAAATGTGTTTTACATTGAAATGATGGATTCCATTACGCTCTGCGGATGATAACTATTGCTTCGGGGACTTGCCCCACGGATCAAACGATGAATTTGATGTCTTCGGCTTCGACATGCTTTCCAGATGTAGGAATGGTTTGCCCCCATTTTCAGTGGAGATAGGTTTTGTCGAGTGGGCAAGATCAAAAACTCATCCTAGATTTGGCTTTAGTCGAAGGTTGAAATCCCGACCTTGGATAAGCGAATCATGATTCATCTCCTTCTGCTTCGGATTTGTCATTTGCGTGCTTCACATTTTACAATACCAACTTCGCCGCTTGATGAAAATGAATCGATGATTTTCGAATTGCCCCAAGTTCTATAGTCATCTGCGTCGAATCTCTTTGAACTTCATCGGGTGATAGACAAACTGATAAAATGATTTTTCAATCCTGAGATCGAACTCCTGACGTTTCGTACCACTTCCAGTTCACTGACTACCAGGACAAAGCACTATTGGCGTCCCTAACTGGTTCGTTTTTTGTTATAAAATTCTTGAAGCAGTTAGCGACCCCCATCGAGAATGAAACAAGCTCAATTTAGAGTTCATAACGACTAAAGGTCCCTTAGAACGATACAGAGCTAACCGTCTTTGAGCTCGCTCGGGCTTTTGCTCGCATTTTCCTATGTGAAGCCTTTAAATGTTTTTCTTCGTGGCGTTCAATTGATTCGCCTCGACTCTAATCTAACAAGGGATTGTCATACTAAAGCATGATGATGCTCGCAGGTAGTACTGATCGCTGCCCCAGATTAACTCTAGGCATTAAGGAAGATTATCTTGCATGGAAGACTTTATGACAGAAAGATTAATGATACATCCATTCACATGTGCCTAGTTCCCTTGAGGATTCTCGGTGATCAGCCAGCTACACCATGAATCAGACATATAATCGTCATTTTGGATCATAACTTCATAAGTCCATCAGTTTTAAACTGATCGATCCAGATATGGAGCTCATCATCAAGGAAATCTTTTGATTCTTCGAGCAACTGATATTCGGGTTGACCATCATCGCTTGGCGTTGAAGGATTCCTGTTTCTGTTGTGAGCGATCTGATTCTTCGAGCTAGAACCTTCGTCGTTGCTCGAGATTATAAGAGGATGATTGATCGGTTCACTATCAAAAGCACCTTCCATTTGGGAATGGGAGAAACAAAAATCCTCAAAGCATCCGCCCGCTTGATCTTCCGAAATCATATGCCCAAGCCGGGCAGATCTTTGAACACTAGGCGCAATATGTTGATCGGGGATAGGAAGAGCACTAGCGAAAAGTTGCTGCTCAAACCAAGGAGTTCGTACCTGCTGCACTTGTGGCATATACTCTTGAGGGGTGCTGAGATGATTCGGGGGAATATTCTGATTAGCGCCCAAGTAGTCAATGGTGCTGCTACCAGCTTGGTCGGTGCCTAGATTCGGCATGGTATTTCTTACTTCAGGGGCATTGTAGTTATAGCCATGCCTAGTGTTTAGGCACAAGTTGAGTTCTTTCAGGTTCAGTGCTGTGTGGCGCTGTCTTAGCGCCCTTCTGTAGCTCTTGAGGTGACTCGCGACTCCATCTTTAGTGAGTCCTGGTATGTTCATGATCTCAAGTATGCGCGTTGGATATGCTGAGTTGATCCCTAGTTGCTGAACCGCACTAAGGAACTTGAGATGAAGCTCGGGGGACCAATTGACCCTCGTCTTCTTGCGACCCGGAACAGTGTTGACAACTTGGCTATTGCTCTCTGGCCTATTTCCAGTAGAATTTGATCGAGCCGGAAATTGTTGTGGAGGGAATTCATCAGCTTTGGATTGGTCGGTCGTGATAGTAAGCTCATCGTTAAGGAAACTCCAATCATGGTGACGCATATCACATCCTTTAGAAGGCATCGATATTGACTTCGTAGAATTGATTTGTTCATGCATATCTCCAACAAAATCCGATTGTATCGAAGATGGTTCGAGGGAGTGGGGTGGTGAATGAGCATTTTCAATCCTCATATAAGGCTTATCAAGGAACATTTCGCCGAGAGTGATAGGGCCACCGCAATTAAGGCAAGCGATAGTGCTGGGAGCTTTCTTATACCTCATGTTCTCCGCTCGAAGCTTTTCGTTTTCCTCCTTTAGAATCGCAAGTTCTTGACGTCTGTGTTGAGCCCTCAATTTGGCTCGCTTATTTTGAAACCAAAACTTGACCCTCAAAGGTTTCATCCCTAGCTTCTGGCCCAATTCATTTCTTTGTTTCATGTTCGGGAGAGGGCATTCACTAAAGAAAGCTTCAAGCTCTTGGATTTCATTCTGAGTGTGGCACTGGCGACGTTTCCTTTTCCGAGATTGACCATCGCTGCTGCTGTTGTCGTCGCTGCTGAGATCCTGAACTTCGTTGCCGAAAGGGTTGGGTTCTGTGGTTCTGGTACCAGACGCCATCCTGGAATCTTCGAGATCTCTCAGTAGTTCATTTTCTGAGATTTTTGGATCAGTCGCCTCTAGCAACTAATGGTAACCCTCAAACATGTTGGATCGAAAATGTTCGATCAATTTTTGCTCACTCAGGGTTCTCTACTCTCTCATGTATGCTCACTCTCTCTAAATTTTCTTTTGAGTGGTTCTGTATACCCATGAAACGTTCTTTAAACATGGATGAAGATCGTCAGGCAAGCATTGCTCCCAAGATTTCGTATTTCCCGCTTTGTCGTCTTCTTTCTTCTTTTCAACGTGGAGGGACACCAAATCGATTTCCTTTTCTCGATATCCATGTCTGTCTCCCACTTATTTTCAAAAAGATGGAACTACGCTCGCCTCATGCTCAGTTTTTTAATATGATGGGACCGCCAAATCCTTTCGCAACTTTTTTCGATAGTTGCGCTTAACTTCCGCTCAATTTTAATATGGTGACACCGACATATCTTTTTACAACTTTTTTAGGTTTATCAAGCTTGAAATCGCGGACTGGGACAGATCTGATGGTTCACCGAAAGAGCCACCACTGCTTTACCCAATTAACTTGGCTCCACGAGCATTATTGCTGTGCCTTTCTTCATTCTCGAGTTGCTATAAAAGGATGAGTTAATGCAGAGAAGATTAACACTCTTACATAATTGCCTTTTCTTATTTTAATCACTCTACCACACTCATCTTCTTCTCCCTCACTCCAACGAAAATGACCTCCTCTCATATTCGCGCTTTCTCGGCCGAAATTTTGGCCCAGTGGGAAAAACTCTATAATCTCCTCGGTCGAGACTATGCTCATATAGCCGATCACCCAGAAACTGAAGATGAAATCCGCATTTTGCTCGTGGAAATAGACACCACCTCCATCGAGGGCACTAATTTAGAGAGGGAATATAGAATCTTCCCAACCCTCTTTATAAACTTTTTAGAGACTTACCGTGTCGCTCATCGAAAAGCTACCGTGGCTCACGTTTTGCGAGCTCGCTATGAGGATCGGTCCAACTGCTTGGTGTTGGCCAACCTTGTGGCCGATAGTCACAGAAAGGCTGTTGAGTTCGCCAACAAGCGAGTCTCGATGTTGCTTCGCGAGAGGGGAAATTTGGTGGAGCGCTTGGCCTTATCCCTGACCACCTATGAGCACGACCGTCGTAATGTCGTGTTGAAGTTTCAATGTGAGTGGCAGGAAGAAAGGCTTGACAGCATTACCGTGGATATAGCCCATGGGAGAGGACTAGTTCGGGACCTGGAAATAGACGCCGAAGATCACGGGACCAAGGTTGCCGAGCTTAAAGGGGAATGTAAACGCCTTCTTCTTAAGCTTGCAGATCTCGAGTCTCGAGGTGGTGAGTATAAGCAAAGCATCAATAATATGGAGGGCCAACTTGGTTCCTTTGTGATGCTAATTAGGGCTCATTGCGGTTTTATGTTTCCACCCCGATGATTTGTATGATCTGCTTTTAAGGTCCCTCGATTGAGCGAAATGAATGAAAGCTCTAATGTGTGTGTCTCAACTTCTATATGGCTGACTTTCTCGAACACCTGACCACTCTCAACCTAGGCAAGCTGCGCTTTGACATTGATGATTCGAGCGTGTACATCTTGATTTTTTAATCTTGCTTATGATCGGATAAAGGAACCTCCCACCGCTATTATCCACAAAAAGACTTCTCTTCTCTACTTGTTTTTAACCTGTTTCAAATGAAAAGGCAGAATCAGAAGAAAGAATTTGAAAAATAAAGCATAAATCCTTTCAATTTTATGCTTACTTGTGATTAATAGGGATAAGAGCTTTTACAAGGGTTTTGGCCTTATGCAAAAGCTTTTATCAATATTCCTCAAAGGAAAGCATATCATTGAAAGGAATGTAATTCACGATAATCGCCATTGATCAATTCCAAGAAAATCAATGGAATGTTCAAAAGTACACAATTACGATGTGTTTTAAATTCAATTGAAGATACGGTATCCAAATTAAAGCCGTTTGCTAAGAACGAGAGTAATTTGGATATCTATCTTTTCATTAAATTTGAAAAACACGAATACTCTTGATCAATTATTGTGGATTACCAATGATGCAAAACATGCATGAACCAATTCAAGTTTATAGTTCCTTCTGGCGAAATTGGGATTGTATTGCCCTATACGGCCAAAAGGTTGTATAAGACTTCCAATTTCAATTTCATCCAAAGGAATTATAAAATTGATTTTGGAGTATTCGAGTGATTAGAAGAAATGCCACTATCACATTCCAATGACAAGTCAATAGAAATACAACAAATTTCAATCTGAATGTATATAAACACAAATAGATCCCTAATACAATCAATATAAGGGATCAGATAGAGAGGATCTCAGCAAAATAAATCCTATACAAGAAGGCTAGAAATGAAAATTAAAACAAAGGAATGTGATCTTAATACTTAGATATGCCCCAGTTTCGATCTTTGAGACGTGACTTCAGGATCACCTATTCCAAATCGTCATCTTCATTAGATGATACCTCAATGATGTCCATAGCAGGCTCTTCTTGTCCACTTGGCGCTCGTAATGGGATGACACCATCTTCATCTTCCATCAAGAACATTGGGAGGAAAACACACCTATCTATCCTCAAAATGGCATTTAATCCAATCACTGGAATTATGCAATGAATATAATGATTAAGAGCTGTAACAAGTTCGAGGGATAGAAAAGTCTTACCAACCAAACTTAAGAGAAAATCAAGCTTCTCTGTATTTTTAGCAGTGTTAGGTATACTAACCTTCCATAGACAAACGCATGAGACAAGTGAGGGAAAACTCCTAAAAATCAAAAGATAGGGCTTGGTACCTAAAGCCAAGGTTCTCACCTCGAATTCTGGGAAGAGCCGATTCCATTGCACAACTATCGTTGCATTGGGACTCAATCCATAGTTCGAAGTGAGCGGAATTGAAAAGTGGATTACCCCATGTTTTTCCTCACGGAGATTCCATTTTCAATTCCTTCTATTGTGTTCCTAAAGAGGGCGCCTGGGGTTTTAGGCGCAATTGTGTGTATTCATTGTGTCGTGCTAAAGCAAAAGACATGCATTTTATTTAACAATCACCGCTTCAATATAAACATCCACACAATCATACATCCAAAACTCCTGCCTGCATAAAACAAAGTTAACAAGCACTTCACCCCTTATTTCTCCCGTCTACAAAAACATCTAACACATTCGTTAGCATATACACCTCACTTTCGAGAGCATCTGCATAAAATTAGGTTAGAAGAATCAATCAACTTTTTAATCGGCTCAAGTCCACTAAATGGTTAAGAACCAGTCCCCAGTGGAGTCGCCAGTCTGTCGCGACCCTCTTGAGGTTGTCGGGCTCTCGAGGGCTAATGGGCCGTCCTGTCTGGTCGGACGCGGGCCTCTCCCAAGGCCCATTACCCAAATCGCAACGGAGGTATGCGTGATCGACTTTCAGTGTGGTCTAGTGACATGTGCTAAGTGTGCATGCCATGGAGTCGCCACCAATCATTTTTTTAGGGTATGATTGGACCACCCAATCGAATAGTTGGGAGTTTCTATTCAATTCTGCGAGAACCAGAGAAATGATTTCGGGGACTTAGTTACACCAACTGTCAGAGTTGACGCCCTTTCGGTACCTAAGTTGACTGAATTTTCTAGCCTGAGATTCATGCGGATGAGTAAGGTATGAACCCTAAATCTAGAAATTCATGTAGATAAGAGTGATTATCCTAGCAATCACAATCAGTAATAAAATGCCCAACTCAAGGAATCTAGATATGCAAATAAATCACATGGCATTCCTAGTAAGGTCCTATTTATCAATCACAGCTCAAGAATGATTTAGCTGTCCTAGCCATTCTACACACGATCTAACCTAAGAAAAGCATTAGTAAGCATCGAAGGAGTTCGAGAGTACTCACATGGGGTTCGCCGTACCCTGGTTTGGTCTTGGACGAGCTATCGAGCTCATGCCGACCCGATTATATTTGGGGATCCACTCGGCGTTTTACACCATGAAATCATGTGAAACAAAAACGAAAATATTCAGCAAGGGGCATTTATTGTAGATGGTGGTCGATCTAATTGGACGTCAAGACTAAAAAAGATGTAGAAATTTACAAATTAAAATACTCGAATGATATTTTTTTGCCAAATTCAACTCTATGCGTCGTGAAGAAACACATGCAATTGAACTTAAATTTTGACTATTTATGAGTTCAAAATGTAAAAGAAATTAAAATAAAAATATTGACTATTTTTCTATATTTTTACGACATCGAACGCTATTTTTCTTCATTTTTCATGTATTTTTCTATTTTTGGAAAATATTAAAAAATATTAAAAAATATGAAAAATTATTTTTTTTTATCAAAAATGGTTCCTTTAGCTTGGTCAAGGCTACCAAAGATGATTTTTTAATTTTTTTAACTTTTTATAGATTTTTTATGAATTTTTTAAAAATAAACTATGAAAGACTGATCAAAAATCAGGTGTCAACAGTCGTCTATTTTTTTTTATATATTTTTGTTAAATCATTTTGATTCAATGTGTGATAAATCCCACCAGATAATAGCCAGACAAATAAGTTGACTAAACTAAGAGCTTCTCCTTTGCTGTTACTGCAGCTTCATCCAAAGATGCGCATTCTACTTTGACATTTCTCAATGCACTTTCCTGCTTCATATCCTGTGATCTTCCAAGAAAAAATCACAAGTTGATCTCCTGCTAATCCGTGGGTTCTGCGTGTCAGGACGTATGAACCACCATTCTTGCTCTTTGGATTTTTCTGCAACACCAAATTTTCACGGCTAAAGTACATTATAAATTCAAAATTTATGTGCGGCGCTCACTTTAGTGCCAAAACTTTCAAAATAACCAATTAAGTGCCAAGTTTTTTGAAAAACGCTCACTTCAATGCTGATGCAGATTTGAGCTGACGTGATTCGTCGAAAATCCGAATTAGCCTATCTTTTGTTAATATTTGAACTGACGTGGTTCGTCGAAAATTCTAATTAGCCTATTTTTTTTCCTCCTTTTTGGAGGGGGTCTACATATTGAAGTCTTCTCCTTCCACCACAAGGCACACTGCACCATGACAAAGACGTCCGTGGTGGATTCCAATTTCGTACGATCAACTGATCATGATCCATGACAGAGATTATTTTCTTTTCCCAATTCTGACTAGTGGGCCTATAAAAAAAAGTTTGGGAGGTCCAAAAAACATATTTGGACCAAAAAAAAAATGGGTCACTAAAAAAAAAGTTCATATAAGGGCACTTGACCTAAAAGTTGTCATGAACTATAATCGAGTATTAAAACTTGTCGAAGGTACAATCTAAATCCTAAAATTTTTCACGATAGTGCATTCGAGTCATAAAATTATCAAAAGGTGCATCTAAGTCTAAAACTTGTTACAAAAGTGCAATTGAATCCTAAAACTTTCAAAATGTGCAAAGAGATTTGATTTCATAGAACTTGATTGCATTTTTTGAAAATCTTAAAACTTGATTGCATTTTATCATAAGATTTTAGGATCTATTGCGCTTTCATGACAAATTTTAGGTCTTGAAAAAAAAGTTTGTGTCCAATTCTCCAAATCATGTTTTAAGCCAATGAAGCTTCCCCTCAGCCCATTCCTCACGTAATCTACAGCTAGTGTTAAATGAAGAGAAGAAAAGAGATGGAAAAAAAAAAATATCGACGGAAGACAAGAAAAAAGAAAAGTAGGGAGTGAACTAGCTGACAGATAAAAGAGACAATTGTTGCTTCTTGTGTTCCGAGTACATGTATGTGACTCTAGGAAGACTCGGAGCTACAACCGACCACTATTATTTCATTTTGCAAAAAAGATAAAAGTTTCTGTAAGTCCTGAACGTGCAGATAAGGATCTTAACTTCTTATAATGTGGGGTCAGGATTGCCTGCCAAGGTTTTTTCCTTGGTAGGCAATCCCCACCATTCAATAAGGTGGTCGCCCCCTATTGAATGGTGGGGATCCCCTGCCCAGCCGAAAAATGGGCAAGGGATCCGGATCCTATAATGTGGGCTTTGTCCTACGTCGACTGTTAGTTCGTATGTTGTGTCCATTGAGCCGTGCCTCCAAGAACAACCAATTTCATGTGATTGATCCATTGATGAATTTGATAAACAAAAGGAAGAGATGGAAAGATGGACTGCAAGTTAGCTTTCAAAGGAGACATCAGAAAGCGAAGAAAGTAAAATAACAGCAGTCACACATCTAGTTAGATCATTCAATTCTGTCAAAGCAAGAAGAACTACAAAGCATCAGCATCAGGGGAAGACATGAATTGTGACCCATTCTTCTTATTATTTTGGATCCAACTTAATAAAGCACGAACAATTTAGAGTGAAATTTCACTTCCTTTAGGTAGGAGAATGCTAGAATCCACTTTATCCTTTTCTTAAAGCGGCTTTCAACACAATTAAACCGTTTTGTTAGGTGCCTATGAACCACATATGCAATTATTGTTCATTGCAGTCGAAAAGGGAATTCGGCAACATCTAATTAGCTACCCAACTAATGCACATCAATATATGAGAATAGTAATAAGACACAATGGGTTAGTTTAGAAGCTGCTTTCACCTTAGCTGCGGTTTCCTGCTTAACCTTTTCGAACCCCAGCACTTCATCTTTTCCATCATATTTTACACTTGCAGCACGTACAGGAGGCGCCATAGGTTTCTCAGGGGCAACAAGTGAACTGCTGAACTCATTCTCCACAATGCCTTTCTCTTCCTCGAGAGGAAGAACACCGTGGAGTGAGTCCACTGTTTGTGTTCGCCTATGCAAGTTAGATGTTTGGCCATACTGGAGCGACAGAGTTTATGAAACAAAATACATCAGAGGAAATAACCAAGGCACAAACTTAATCTCATGACAAACCAAGATCAGGTTTTAAACTGTCCATTCTTCTTATAAAATTAAAAGTTAATTAAGCACAAATAACTCAGCATGAAATTTCTCTTTTCCTTTTCCGTAGAAAAATTCTATGGCCAACTCTGTATTCCACACAAAGATATGAAAAACTCAAAATCCTTGTTTTTCATATAGCCTGGAAAGGGAAAATGCCCTTCAAGTGCATTGTAAGCCATTTTAAACCTAAATTTACCAGGGAAGTAATCACACCAACCAAATGAAATTACAGGGAAAGAATTTTGACCTGTGTTGGCATATGCTCTCCAGGGAAAGCGGGGGCATCAGTAAAATCTCCAAATAGGCTGTTGTCAAATGTGTACTGCATATCTGACTGACTCTCACTAAGACATGGATATAGGTGGTCGTCCAAATCGTCAATCGGGGGCAAATCCTGTATTTACAAGCGAAAGAGTAGTCAGTGAAGCATTTTGCACGCTCGTTAAGACGGACATTAATTGTATAAACAAAACAATTTTTCCCTCTGCACCTCAAAAATTATTTCCTCAGGATTAGGTTGATGACAACACGATCCCAAATCCTTCTCATCTCGTCTACGCATTACGTGACACAGAACACAATTTCTATTCAACTGTCAAAAGACCACGTTATAGCAGTTCATTCCATTAGCTCATATTTTCTTCATAAATTGAATAT
Source organism: Rhodomyrtus psidioides (assembly GCA_021437785.1). Taxonomy (NCBI): domain Eukaryota; kingdom Viridiplantae; phylum Streptophyta; class Magnoliopsida; order Myrtales; family Myrtaceae; genus Rhodomyrtus; species Rhodomyrtus psidioides. Next base: position 8,614,391 of record JAILYB010000003.1, on the reverse strand, counting down.
TTGACAAGTGATGGTGAACAACAGGAAAATCTCAAAGAGCACGTTCACAAGATTAGGCAGTGGAGTATTTGTGGAACATTTGGTGGTCTTGGAAGCGGGTCTGCTCAATGCAATCACTGGAGTTCTTTTCTCTCTGGCATGTTCAATCTCCCTGCTCTTTGTCTTCCTCGGTGAATTACTGACTGATCGGTGCTCTTGGAATTTTAGCACCTGCCAACATAACATGTTTCCAATAGTGAGATGGTTAGGAAAAAGAAAGAAAGGATTAAGAGGGAGTCCGGAATATGAAGAGTTTGCCTAATTTTTTTCTGTTGAGTTTCCGGAAAATACTGAGCCGTACCAATCAAACTAAATGGTCCAACAATGCACATCAAGACTAGAAGATAATAGCCAGACAAAATTGATTAAACTGAGAGCTCCTTTCTCCTTTGCTGTTACTGCAGCTTCATCCAAAGATGCACATTCTGCTTTGACATTTCTCAATGCACTTTCCTGCTCCTTAACCAGTGATCTTCCAGGAAAAACCACATGGTGATTTCCTGCTAATCCGTTCTTTCTGCGTCTGAGGACATATGAACCACCATTCTTGCTCTTTGGATTTTTCTGGAAGCACATTTAAAGCACTCTTTTAGTCATAAGGGGGGCTACTTCCCTTTTCCTGAGACACTCATTATGAAGTTGCGAAAATGTTTTAACTTGGCCGGGGTCCGACCCTAAAAAAAAAAAAAAAAATTTGGCTGGTAAATCCCATGGATTAAGCTTATAGATGTTATCTAGTGCCAGAATAATGCAAAAACTTCCTCTCCATCCGGGTACTTCTGTCTTCAAGTAATTGATTAGTACCTCCCCGGTTGGACGGAATCCATAGCCACCCATTGCCAGCTGAAGGGATAGTGCAATCTCAGTAACTTCATTTTCTGTGGTAGTAAATTCATCGGATCGATCCTAGTTTCCATACCTTGTTTGCTTCTACATAATTCGATTAACAATAAAAAAGAAGCAAAATGGAATAATTAGAGGACTGCCACAAGAACTGAAAATCCCTAGAAGAAAGCAGGAGACAATAACAAGGGCATCACACAGAGAGAAAGAGAAAGAGACTGACTTTGGTCAGATAATCTGTTAAACCTGAGCGTGTTCCACGCAAGTTTATAGTAGACACTTGATTCATGCCAAGCAACTTTCTTCTGGTGAAGTCTCCCCCTGCTCGAGAAGTTAATCCACAGTGCTTGATGGATCCCCACATCAGTCCTCGTTGATTCCTTCAATTTTGTAGTCCTTGCAGACTTCATCAAGACCAATTTTTCCCGGCTAAAGTACGTTACAAGTTCAAAACTTATGTACGCTCACTTTAGTGCCAAAACTTTCTAAATGACCACTTAAGTGTCAAGTTCTTTGAAAAACGCTTACTTCAATGCCAACGCAGACTTGAGCTGACGTGGTTCGTCGAAAATCTGAGTTGGCCTATTTTTTATTAATATTTGAGCTGACATGGCTAGACGTAGTTGGCAATAAATGATGATTTTTCAAAAAGTTTGACGCTTAAGTAATCATTTTGAAAATTTTATCGCAGAAGTGATCGTTTTTCAAAAAAATTGATACTTAAGTGATCGTTTTGAAATTTTTGATACTAAAATGAGCGTCATACATAAGTTTTGATATTTGTAATATGCTAAAGCCTTATTTTCACACCCACCCACGCATGGCCGAGTGGTTCAAATCTCCCATCTCGCGCTCCGTGACTTAAGTGGGGGTCGCGACTGGTGGTTGTCGTGCTAGTCCTCCGAGAAATAGTTGAGGTGCGCGCAAACTGGCCCGGACAACTCGGTCACAAAAAAAAAAAGCCTTATTTTCACCTTCTTGAGGAAGTTTTATGGCCTAGCTAAATCTTTTAGTCTTATGAATGTCCTTTCTCCACTACTCTGCCTTTTTCTCTTTCTACACAATGTGCGGTGGACAGATTTTTCGTGTGGGATCATTTTGTCAAAAGAAAGGAGTAAAAGTTGGCACGTTTATGGGATTCTCTCTCTCTCTCTCTCTCTCTCTTTTTCTGCTAATTACTCCGGACGTTGCCCTTTTTTTGGCCAAATCATCCTTCCTGCAAAGTACTTCTGAAATCTCAAACAAACAGAACTAGATCACCCTCAAAACACCATTCTGCTAAAATGAATCGTCTCAAAGGACTTTACATAGTGAAGAACCCCCAAGTTGAACTTTCTACCAGGCTTGGAAAAGTAGTACGTGAAAATGCAGCAAGTGTCACAGGACTTTCGTCAAAACTAGAGTGGTGTGAGCAAATTGATCCCTTTTCAACGGTGGAGATGTCGAGTCTCTTCCATCAAGATTTATCATTAATGTCCATTAGTAACAGCACTACAATGCCGGGCAGGATCCTTATGTGAACTGTCACTAGAAAATTTTTAGAAAATACCTTTTTTACCAAGGAAGCAGGTTGTATGACCCTTGTACTTGTACTCAAATTCACTGGGAGGCAGGTCTTTTGCCTAGTACTAAAGAAAGCAAATAGGAGCTGGAAAGATTTGAACTCTGGACCTCTTGCTCTGATACCATGTGAGATTTTATGGGACCACTACCAACTGCTCTAAAAGCTTAAGCTGTTAAAAGAAGACGTGATTTAATATTTATATATTTCAACAAAATCGAACTGTGAATCTTGCTTACTATGGTCCGTATTCATATGGCCTTCTCACGCGACGAACCATATTTTGGATTTTGTAGGGGGCTTGATGTAGGTCACTGGAGTATCGGTATCTCTAAATAAATATAAGCTCTCTTCTATCCCTGGCACTTTAACATTCAGTGTCAGTTCAAATGTATTCTCAGTCCTCGTTTTTTGTTTCTTGTTGTTTAAGTACATGCTAAGTGCTAAGTATATTTGCTTTTGGATCATCGCAAGCCTTTTATGGGCTTTCATCTGATGGGATAATTTGAAGTTGAAACACCTACGTTTCACACAATTCAAGTGCAATCAGCAGAACAAGAACAATATGTCAAGTCAATTTCACCTTACTGAAATGATCGCAAGACTTGCATTTTGATTGGCTTGTTGCACGGCTATTGCTCTTACTCTAAAATGGCCCATTAATATATCTAGCATTCCAAGGAGATAGATTTCTTGAGAATTTACAAATACTAAACACAGAAGCATGGACTTTGACACTACAAACCTACAGAACACTTGAGTCTCATAAAATTCATTCACCATCCTAGGCAAGTTTAATCGATATCAAACTTGTAAATTGACAACTAACGAGTGGATTAACAACCATGAAATCGACAACTTGTAGCACCAACAACCATGATCTTCCTCCATGGACAGCTCTGGAAGGAAAGTTGCCATCCATCCCTCTCATGCCCATTTGTTGCATGCGTGCATGACTTCAACCACAGCACCTGCGTCAGCTGGGCCTCGAAGGGATTTATTCTGTACTCTGATCATGAGGCCTTGAAGAAATTTAGGTGTCGTGCATGGAGTAGGGCAAAAAGAAAAATTAGTTTTTGGCACAGGAAAACATCTCGTTTTCCCTGGGGCAGAAACTAATTTCTGTTCTTGCCCTACTCTAAAATGAAAGAACTGGGGACGAGGACTCCACAAGTGCTATAACTTTCCATACGATGCTCACGTGTGCCATAACTTTGCCATACGGCGCTCACTAACCGCCGAGATTTCATCTTTTTTTGATCATTCAAGTGCCAATATTTTAACAAAGCATCATGACACTCAAATGATCAAAAAAAGAAAGTTATGACGTGAGAGCAATACGAAAGTTATGACACCTGTGAAATCCTCGACTCCATAGGTTTAGTGAAGGAAGCGTGTGAGCTGCTGGCTTTACCCTGGATGATGCCTTTCTTTTGCTCAAGAGGAAAAATATCATTGAGTGACCCAGTCATTCGTGCTTCACGATTCTCCATTACAGATATTTGGCAGCCCTGCAACAAAGCATTGCATAAGATCAAACGGATCAACAGAAAAAACCGAGGCGTTATCCTGATCTCATGACAAACATACATGTTTTTGTACTCAAATTGTGTGAAAGCTCAAATTACATGATTTGCCTTTTAGTCATCTAACTGTAATGTTGTTTGATGTCCCAGCTGCAATCCTTTTAGATATGATGTGCTTCGTACTCCTTCACCATTCTTCTTATTATTATTTGAATCCAACTTAGTAAAGCATGAGCAATTCAGAGTGAAAGATCACTTCCTTTAGGAAGAAGAGTGAGAGAATCGGCTTTATGATTTTCTCAATGCGGCTTTGAACAAAATTGAAATGCCATCTTAAGTGCATATGAACCACATATGTAGTCTATTGTTTGCAGCAGTCAAAAAGGGAATCCGACACATCTAACTAACTACCAAACCAATGCACATCAATATATAAGAATATTAATAAAGACACAATGGGATAGCTTAGGAGCTGCCTTCACCTTTGCTCTGGCCGCTGTTTCACCAAAAAATATGTATTGTTCTTCGATACTTTTGGCTGAAGTTTCCTGCCTAACCTTTTTGAACCTCGGCACATCATCTTTGCCATAATATTTGACACCTGCAGCGCGTACAGGAGGCGGCATAGGTTTCTCCGGGGCAACAAGTGAGCCACTGAACTTACTCTCCACCAGGCCTTTCTTTTCCTCAAGAGGAACAGCGCAATCGAGGGAGTCGATTTTTCGTTTTCGCTGATTTTCCTTCAGAACAGGACACTCGTTATGCAAGTTAGATGTTTGGCCATACTATGGCGACGGAGTTATATGGAATAAACTAAATCAGAGGAAATAACCGAGCCATAAGCTTAATTTCATAACAAACCAAGATTAGGTTTTAAATTGTCCATTATTCTTATATAATTGAAAGTTAATGACCGTAGACAAATTCCATCAATGAACTTGTATTATACACAAAGATAGGAAGGCACATTATGCTTATTTTTTGGATAACCTGGAAAAGGAAAGCAAGCATTCTAAAACTTTTCAAACCTGAATTTACCAGTGAAGTAATCACAGCAGCCAAATTAAATTTCAAGGAAAGAAATTTTTACCAGTGTTTGCATTTGGTCTCCCTGGAAGAAGTTGGCGTCAATAAGATCGTCCAATGTGAAGTCCATAACAGAACACTCACTACTCTCAATCGGAGAATCCGCCCTTGCTTGAATCTTGTTCTGTATTTACAAGCGAAAGAGAAGTCATTAGCGCATTTCGAGTGCTTGTTAAGACAGATATTAAGTGCATAATGCTGCGACAGATTGCAGGAGATAGAATTAAACATTGATATGACCAAAAACCCCAGGCAGATACATCTGTAACAAATTTACCCTAAATCAATTTTTCTGACAATGAAAATATCAAACTCGTACACCTATGATGAATTCACCTTGTGTTAGGCCTAGGGGTGTCAAAATCAAACTGAAAAATCGAACCGAACCGTGAGTTGAATCGAACCGAACTAAGAATCTATGCATTTAGTTCGATTCGATTTTTGGTTCAGGTAATTAAAAAATAATTATTCTTTTTTTTTCGATTCGGTTCGGTTAACCAGACCTATTAAAAATCTTCAACTAGAGAAGCAATCACAGTAACCAAATGAAATTTCAAGAGAAGAAGTTTGACCCTTGTTTGCATTTGGTCTGCGTCGAAGAAGTCGTCATTAAAAGAATCTCCACTTGGCACCTCAACATCTCCAACCTTTCCAAAAAGAGCTTCGTTTAGCATGTTAACGACATCTTCATCCTCTTCACTTTCTCCGGACAGCAATTCCAATTGGATAGATTTGTCAGTAATGCCATTCTCCAAAGACTGACTCTCAGTAGTCGTAAACTGATGTATGTTGGAGAGAAGGCTGCTTCGTGATTGTTGGACAGGCTGAAACACGTCAGATGAAACTTGGCTCTCAGGATGAAGTCGGTTCTCCAATGAGAAGTCCATAAAAGATCGACTCTCAGTATTCATAAACTGATTTATGTTGGAGGGAAGGCTATTTCGTGATTGTCGGGCAGGCTGAAACACGTCAGATGAAACTTGGTTCTCGGGATGAAGCCGGTTCTCCAATGAGAAGTCCATAAAAGATGGACTCTCAGTATTCATAAACTGATTTATGTTGGTGGGAAGGCTGTTTTGAGATTGCCCGGCAAACTGAAGCAGCTGCAGGAAGTCAGCTTGGCTTTCGGGATGAAGTTGGTTCTCCAATGAGAAGTCCATAAAAGATGGACTCTCAGTATTCATAAACTGATTTATGTTGGTGGGAAGGCTGTTTTGAGATTGCCCGGCAAACTGAAGCAGCTGCAGGAAGTCAGCTTGGCTTTCGGGATGAAGTTGGTTCTCCAATGAGAAGTCCATAAAAGATGGACTCTCAGTATTCATAAACTGATTTATGTTGGTGGGAAGGCTGTTTTGAGATTGCCCGGCAAACTGAAGCAACTGCAAGAAGTCAGACAAAACTCGGTTCTCAGGCTGAAACGTAGACAGACATTAAACAGAAGTTTTCTTCCGCACCTCAGAAGATGATTCCTCATAATCAGGCCGATGAAGTTCCAAATCTGCCGGGCAATTGGCTCCATGCTCTGATTCTATCGTTGAATTGTCAGCCCCCTCATCTTGTCTACGCATTACATGACACAACACATATTTTCCATTCCACTGCAAAAGACCACGTTAAAGCAGTTCATACCATTAGCTCATATTTTCTTCGACAGTAAAATTTTGCTCGCAAATTAAGAATTCAACCTTCTGTAGTAGAAACTGAGCCAAAAAAAAAAAAAAAAATTGCTCTGCTTCTTTAGGACACGTGGAAACTTTTAATAAGTGTTTCTGCAGATTAATGTGGCTATACTTGTCATATGATCAAATTCGTGCGTCATGCGACTCTAACTAATTGTAACAAATAAAAGAGGGATAGATAGAGCACCTCACTGTCGAGAAGACGATATTCGTGGATGACCCACGTCGTCGGGGCGTCACTGGGAAAGACTAAGACTTTCATAGAACCGATCTTTTCACCCCCATTTCCGGTCTTAAAAGGTTTAGGTTGGCTATCGATCTTCCAAGAATAACCACACGGTGTTTTCCTGCTAATCCGCTTGCTCTGCGTCTGTGGACATATGAACCAGCACTCCTGACCACAGGACGAAATGATTGATTTCTCTGCATGCACATTAAAAAAACTCTTTTTCAGTCATGAGTAAGGGGGCTACTGTTCTTCTCTTGAGGCCGTCTTTATAAAGTTGCAAAGGACTTACCATTGAATTCGTCTGGTAGATCCCATGGATTGATCTCGCAGATGTCTTGCAGCATCGGAATGATGCAGAAACTTCTGCTCACCCCGGGTTCTTCCAACTTCAAGTAATTGATCAGTTCCTCCGCTTTTGGACGGAATCCGAAGCCAGCTATCAGCTGCTGAAGGAGTAGCGCAATCGCCTTGACATCAGAATTCATCGGACAGATCCTACTTTCCATATCTTGTTTTCTCCTCTCACGCAAGTGAAGTTCAAGCTCCCCGAGATTGAGAACTCCGAGTACCGAGCTTTTGTACACACAGGTTGATTTTTTTTTTCCCCTTTTTGGAGGGGGCCTATATCGAAGTCTTCACCTTCCACCACAAGGCACAGTGGACCATGACAAAGACGTCCGTTGGTGGACTCCAATTTCGTACGATCAACTGATCATGACATGACAGATTATTTTCTTCTCCCAATTCTGGCTAATGGCCCAGTAAAAAAAAATTCAGATAAGTGCACTCCAATTAAAAGTTGTCATGAAAATCCTAAGACTTGAGGAAAGTGCAGATCTAAATCCTAAAATATGTCACGAAAACGTAATCGAGTCGTAAAATTTTGAAGAGATGCACTCAAGTCTTAAAGACTTGTCATAAAAATTGCAATTAAGTCCTGAAACTTTCAAAATATGCAACTAACGGAAGGACTTGATTTCATCAATTTTTTTTTATAATTAAGGTGTCCGGGCCAGTTTGTGCGCATCTCGACTATTCCTTAGGGGAGACTAGCATAGCAACTCACCGCTATGGCCCCCCACTTAAATCACATGTGTTCATCTAGGGAATCGAACATGAGACCAGTGTGCCTAACCACACAATCTCAAGTGCGCCCTAACCAATGAGCTACCCATGAGTAGGTTGATTTCATTTTTTTGTTGATTGTATTTTCTGGAATTTTTAGGATTCCATTGCATTTTGTAATATGTTTTTATGATCAATCACGCTTTCATGATAAGTTTTAGGTATGGAAAAAAATTTGTGTCCAATTCTCGAAATCATGTTTTAAGCACATGAAGCTTCCCCTCAGCCCATTTCACATGTAATGCACAGATATTGTTAATGAAGAGAAGAAGAAAGATGAAAACATAGTCATCGGAAGACAAGAAAGAAGAAAAGGAGGGAGGGAGTGAGCGGTTAGATAACGGAGAGAGATGTTAATTATGTCTCGAGATTGAATTATTTACGGATAGAAATTAATTTGCGTTGCATATTATATCCAATATTTGACAGGTGTGAATGACTGAAATTTTGGGCATCCTTCACCAAAGACAAAAAGAGAATCTTGGAGGGTCCTGGTCAAAGGTGATCTTGTTGACCCTTACTAGAAGAAATAAAATAAAAGGAAAATAAGGGCGCATATGTATCAGGCGTGGGCTTTCTTCCGTGAACAGTAGCCGCACAAAAGAAGTAAAATTTGAGAAAGACAGCAGTCGCAATGCGGTGCCAACCGATTCCCTCTACGGTCCCAACCGATTCCCTCCGACCCCTAGGTGAGTCCCCGAGTCTTGACCGGCTTTATCTCAGCCCTTGAGGTCGAGAACCTCCAAAAACATCCCCGTTACCCTGTTTTTACCGTTTTGACCGGTTCTGTTTCAGCCGGCCGTCGCTCGTCGAAGCTCCGCCGTCGTCGCCGCTGCCTTACCAGACCTCCGTCACGCACCTCAGCTGCTATTAGGTTGAGTTGATGTTCGATAAACCTTAGGTTCGTCAAGAACCGCCGCCGCCGTCGTCGTCGTCGTCTCCGTCGCCGCCGTCGTCGTCGCCGTTGCCGTCGCCGTTCGTCGTCGCCACCCACGCCGTCGCTGTTGAGACCGCCTAAGCTTACTTAGTAGTGAGTTGATCCTAATCCTTAGTTAGGGTGCTAATTGCGCCTAGGATTAGTCGATTAGGGTATTTAAGTACGCGATCGAAGCCGGTTTAGATAGAAATTAGGATTATGTTAAATGGCCACGATCAATTAAGTTAGCCGGATTGATTAAATTGTCTGTGACTATTTGTTGTTAGGTGGAAATTGATTGATTAATTGTGGTTCGATCGCGACCGAGCGATAGGTTATAGACGAGCGAGCAATTAACATTTTTAAATTGAATCGATTAATAACGGACATTGCACGATTGAGCTTGATGTTGCTTAATCGGATTTGATTGCTCGTGATTGAGTTGATGACCTTATTGATTTGATCGTCTCGCTGAAATGTCTGATTGACTGTCTCAAAAGATACACTTTAACATGAAAATGGCATTGGGCCGAGTCTTTTAACATGCATGAGTGAGAATCCGGCTTTTATCAAAGATAATGAGTGAATTGATTGCCGGGTGTGTGTTATATGGTTATATGAGGGAACGATGATGTTTTTCCTGGCAAGTTCGTACTGTATCAATCGTAAGAACCACACAACTTGCCAAAAGCACAACAATGCTGATCCAATGCCATTGAGTACGAATTCAGGATCTGTGGGATGCCGGTCGCAGCTTGTGATAGACCGATGCCCCATATAGGGATGCTTACCGACGTGCCATGCAACAGGTGCACTAGATACACCACTTGTAGTTACCGTTACCGGGAGAAAAGGAACGTAGCTCGGTCTTGTCGGTAGAACGTCGGATCGCACTAATGTGCCGGATCGCGTTATTTGTGAGAGTCGAATCACATCAATCGCGTAGATCCTCTCACTGTGTCGTTGGCACAATCATCATTAATAAATGGACTTGTGTGGTGTCCTATGCATATTTGTGGATATGATGCTGTATTGAGTGATGGATTGATATAACTGCTAAATTATGTGTGGCTGAAGGCTGGTAAGTGTGCATGTTGATGATTATCATATTGTTATTGTGATTGGTTGTTATACGTGCCTATGTGACCTTGTGAGCCTTCTATTAGGATGCCCTGGGCGAATTAGTCTCCTAACCGGGCTTAGGCTTGCTTCACTGAGATTTATTCTCACTCTGTCGTGGGATAACATTTTCAGGTCCCTTTTGATGGAGTTTCGTGGATACCAAGAAATGGATGTGGGAGTAAGCTAGTGGAAGTAGATGAGAAGTTAGTCTTACCCGACCGAGTAACCTTTTTGAGGTCTTAGTGAGCTGCCCCGAAGTGTGGGTTAATTATGTCAGCTAGCTCAGTAGGGTTAATGTTCATCTACCTATAGCTAATGTTTTGTAATTTTCTTTTGTGAATGATTACTGTGGCTTCCTGCTTCTCTATCCCATATTTAATTGTTGTCAAAGAGTTAACATGTTTCCACATACGCAAGCAAGTGATAGGTCGATAGTGTGCATGGGACGTTATCTCTATGACCTCTTAGCGATTTGGCAAGGGATGTCACGGGCTCGAGAGTCGGGGCATGACATCTCCGCCCAAGGTGGTATCAGAGCAAGGTCAGCCTGATCCATCTGGTCGTTGACCTGGAGTGATAAGGAGCGTTGGGAAATGGGATAGTTAGGAGCGTTGGGAAATGAGATAGTTAGTGGGATTGTAAACTTTTTGCATGTGTTTGTTACCTAAGTGTTTTATGGAATATTGGTAATCTCATTACGTGTTGCTTGGGGTGGACAGGACTCCGTAAGTTACATTTATAATGAGAAACCGTAATGAGAGGGTGTCTCGTGGAAAGACAATTCAAGAAGATCCCAAAGTGTGTAATTGGACATCAGGTGAGTAGTCAAGCTAATGTTGCCGCCACTGCCGCTTCACGTGAAGACCTGTTGGCTGAAAATGAGAAAGGTGTGCGATCGATACTCGAGTTGATGGAGAGGTTTCTGAACCTCGAGCCACCGAAGTTTAGGGAAGTAGAGGATCCAGAGGCTGCAATCTGTTGGATTATGGAAATGGAGAAGGCGTTTACCTTGATAAGATGTTCCGAAGAGGACAAGGTGATGCTAGCCGTTTACCAACTTCAAGGTAACGCTATCGCATGGTGGAAAGCCACACAAGGAAATATCTTCCCCAAAGGTGTGGTCCCGGTGTGGGATGCCTTCGTTGAAGACTTTTATGGTAAATACTTATTAGATTGTAGGCGAGAGAAAAAGATGATTGAATTCCTACAGTTTCGACAGAACCAAATGACAGTAAAGCAATATGAGGCGAAATTTGTTGAGATGTCAAAGTTTGCACCATGGACGATTAGAGATCCTATGAATAGAATGAGAAGATTTCGTGAGGGATTGAAACTTGAGATTAAGAATCAACTGGTACCGCTGAACCTTAAGAGTTTTAGCGAATTATATGAAAGGGCCTAGTCTGTGGAGAGGAGCATGGCTGACAGAGTAATTGCATCTAGACCGCAATTCGCGCCTTCTGCCAAGACTAACCGACAGTTAGGGAAGATGCCGATGAATACCAACAAGTGCCACATTCCACCTAATCGGGAAGGAACATTCCGCAAGCTGATGTTTTGCCAAAGTGAGACGTGTCGCGTATGTCGCCTAAGGCATGGGTCCAGTCTTTGCCCGTTTGGAGGTGGAGAATGCTTTAAATGTTATTGGTCGGGTCATCAAGTGAATGATTGCCCGCTGAAAAAGAGGACAGTCCAAGCATCGCTGTCGCAAGAAAGATAACCTCGAGGAAATGTTCAACATAACAACCAAGATTGACTCTACTAGAAGTAGGGTGACTTTTGCGTTAAGATGTTCTAGTTATAAATTAGCTGTAGCTAGTCGAGTTAAAAAGACCTTTTATGGATACGAATTATGGATATAGGTTTGTATTAAGACGACTGGTATTTTGTGGATTGCATAAGTTTGAAGTGTTGTTTTGCTTGGATTGCCTTAGCCATTGTTTTTCTTTGAACCCTAACTAATGACTAGATGGATATTCGCAGAGGAGCGAGCGTGAATTGTGAGATTGATCTCTAAGATGTGATGAACTCCCAAAGAGTCAGAAGGTACAAATTGATAAGGATCGATGTGAAGGTAGGTAACGTGTAATGAATGGCAACGAAAATCTTTGTCTACACTTGTTTAAAGTTGGATCTAGAAGTGAAAGCACATTTGTGATTGCATTGTGTAGTATTTCAGATGATGGGCAGAAGATTGTATGTGGATCAAGATGTCATGAGTAGGCAAGACTCATGTGCTTCGTAAAATTGGTGAAGGTCTGGTTATACCTCCGAATCTTGATCGGAGAAGGCCTTGCGGTATGACAAAGGCATCCTTGGAATGACTTGATACTTGTATGGCTCTGCCAACCAATGACTCAATAAGGTCATGATAGAGTGCACATTGTATGAGAACTGTAATCAAGGAAACATTAGACATGTGCGTGGAATGAGGACAGTAAAGACAAACAAAGAAAGTTTGTAAGGACAATCTGGGGGTGGATGACATGGTAGGGTTGCAGGTTGGATGCATGGATTATCGAGATTTGTGATACCCCAGAAGAAGATTAAGATTACGAGATGTGGCAGATAAGGAGGACTAGTTACCAGAGTAGCGCATCAGAATCATAGTAGGGCCACACGATTTCTGGGAATAATGACCATAAGAGTCTTGCTTTTGACAAAACAGAAAACCGATCGGAACTCAGCACAGTAGTTTCAGTGTTAGACCGAATAACTTGATGAGGCATCAAAGGTTGATAGGAAGGCGGGTATGACCAAGTGAAGGGTTAAAATTTTTTGTTGTATCAATAAGTCAAAGCGCAACATTACAAACTTAGTAGGCTATTGACGTTGTTGGGGATTCTAGAGTAAAGATGGGAGAAGATCACAATGGACTTGTGATGAAACTTTCAAGAAGTCAAGGGATAAATGACTCAGTTTGGAGTTTAGTAAGCAGATTGATGATGCATGTTCAGGTTATAACAATGCGAAGGAAATTCAGCTTGGTATGAGTGTGATGCCCCAAGACCTAGGACTGATCCAAGCTTAGGACTTGGACTACTCGCGAACAACGAACAAGGGTTGAGGACGCCACCGAGAGTTCAGAAGTCACCCTCGACGTGGATGATGGCCTGATTTGCCAGTCGGTTGTGTTGTTGATTGAAGTTCGACTGTGTGATGATCTTAAATCAAGCATGGATCGAATTGGGTTGATCTCGCTCAACTGTAAGTCAACCATAGGATCACCCTGAAGTCGACCATGGATTGATTCGTGGCATGATTTGCGAGTTGGCATTTATCTATATTTAGGATGGCGATAGACCTAGTAAGGAACGATTTGTAGTAGAGCCCCGTACCAACCCCGCACTAGTCAAAAGGCTGATCACCCTGAGTCGTGGGACGTGTTGTTGGAAGAATATGTATCGAGACGAACTAATCTTGCATCAATTTAAGTTGGTCATAAGAGGTGATCTCAATAGTGTTCGATTGTACTGTCGGTCTAGGAATGAGTGATTCCAACCTTAAATAGTAATATTTGAGGTGGTCCTCGACTCGTCAGTCGCTCGTAAGCTGACCTTGTTCGACAGAATGGACAGTCTGACCCTCGATTTGAGTTCAGTGACTCTTCAGATGTTTCAAGAGTTGACAAGTGGTGATTCCAAACCTCAGAACATGGACCTGACCAATCAATCAAATATTGATTATTACGTAATTGATCGTTGAAGAGGCGAATCATTAGTCGACCTTCTCCATGTGAGCAGAATGCCCAAATTGTCATTAGTGTTAGTTATGATTGACATCTATGGAACAAGAAGAGAAGCAGTGTTAAACTCTGCTCATTGAAAGTTAAGAGATGGTCAATCGATTCGTGGGAAGGGGTAATGACTATGGTTACTGGAATAACCAACCGTGGGATTGGATAGCAAGGTTATCTGGTCACAAGTTGAGTTGAATCTTTGGAGTTGGATGGTTCAGCCTGTTTAAATGAATTGTAGATATGGAATTGTGTCAGATTAGTAATCAAGGATCGTAAGTTTGAATCTGGCTTGGGTTTGATGATCGCTTTGTGGTTTTGATGTACAGAGTGGAGATAATGAGTGATTTGAAGCTACCATGGTAAGAATTTTGGGGAAACGAAACTACAGTTCAGTATGGCATGTCACCTGCAGACGGATGGCCAGTCTGAAGAGATAATTCAGGCTTTAGAGTACATGTTGGGGGCATGTGACTTGGATTTCAAGGGTAGTTAGGAGGAACAGTTGCATTTGGTGAAGTTTGCCTAAATAGCAGTTACCAAAGAGCATTAAGATGTGATTTTTGAGGCATTATATGGCAGAGCATGTAGGATGCCTGTCTGATGGGATGAAGCGGGTGAAAGAAAGATCACTAGACCTGAGTTAGAGGAGCAGCTAATGGAAGCAGTTAAAGTGGTCAGAGTTAGACTGAGGACAACTCAGAGTCGCCAAAAAAGTTACGCCGATAAGAGGCGCAGACCTTTGGAGTTTCAGGTGGGCAATCATGTCTTTTTGAAGGTGTCGCCTACGAGAGGGACATCTTGTTTTAGCAAGAAAATAAGTCTAAGTCCAAGGTATGTCATACCTTTTGAGATTTTTTTTTTTGGAAAAAATTAGAAATTTGGCATACCGTTTGGCGTTGCCGCTGAGGTTTACTCTAGTGTATTACATCTTCTACGCGTCAATGTTAAGGAAGTACGAACTGGACCCTACTCATGTACTAAACTACAAAGGGTATGAACTAGATGAGCGAGCATCGTATGTGGAAAGTCCAGTCATGATCGTAGATAGGAAACAACAAGTGTTTCGGAACAAGAATTTCCCATTGGTCAAGGTGATTTAGTAACATCATGGAACTGAAAGAACTACTTGGGGAATTGAGGAATAGATGTCCTTATCTGTTTGAAGGGTTGTAGCAGTATTTCAATTTCGAGGACGAAATTTTCTAAGATTAGGAGAATTGTGACACATTGGAAATTCATCTTTTGTATGGTGCCTGAATTCAATAAAATTGATTAATATTGAAATTTAGTTTATAAAATATTTTGGGTCATAAGGACTGAAGAGACGATAATTGGACGAATTTGAAGCTTCGGTTATTGTAGATTAAGTTTCGAATTTTAAGCCGTCGCGAATTAGAATTTCAATCCTCGCGCCCGAGCCTAGCCTGTGAAATTACTAAAATTTCCTTTCGTTCAATGTATGAAAATTTCATTTCAGTCCCGGTGTACCAAATGACCAATATACCCCTCAATTATTCAAGCATATGAGATAAAACCCATTTAAACCCATGTGGGCCCCACATTTTTCTTCTTCCCCATGCAAACTCCCATAAGCCGCCCTCTTCCCCCCTCTATCTCTCTTCACGACTGTTTTTCCCTTCCTTGTTCACCCATAGACTACACCCCCAAGCCGAAACATTCCTCATCTTCCTCTGTCAGTTTTTGTGCGCCGCCACCACTTCTCCAACAACCATCACCTCCAGCCACGTCTCGCCGCCACCACCACCGACCGGGTCCAGACCGTTGCCCGTCGCCGGACGACCTCAAGGAAGCTACGAGAGTTCGTGCCCTGTTTTTGCTTCCCCTGACCCGAACAGCTCCGTCCCTTGCTCCGGCCATTTTCGGCACCACCTTTGCCTCTCACCACCTCATTGACGTCCATCAGTCTCCTCACCACCTCATTGACGTCTATCAGTCTCCTCACCACCAAGTCGAAGCCATCTCGCCGCTGAACGACCATCGGAGCCGCCACGAACAGGCCTCGAACTTGTAGTGCCCTATTTCGGCAACAAGTCTATTTTGCCGCCCCTCACCGCTGTTTCACCACCCTTCACCACTCACTACCACCTCTGACGACATAGCTCGCGATGGACTATCGTCGCTTGTGGAACCGCGAAATACCTTCATATCGCCTCCCTTGTTCTCCGCTCGAACCTGCCCTGTTTTGGGCAGGTTCTGTCCATTGCCGTTGACCACCCTCCACCGCCTTCTACCGGTCCCAATCGACTCCCTCCGACCCCTAGGTGAGTCCCCGAGCCTTGGCCGGCCTTGTCTCGGCCCTTGAGGTCGAGAACCACCAAAAACAGCCTCGTTCCCCTGTTTTTACCATGTTGACCGGTTATGTTTTAGCTGATCGCCGCTTGCCAGAGCTCCGCCATCATCGCCGCAGCCTTACCGGACCTCCATCACGCACCATAGCTGCTGTTGGGTTGAGTCCCCGCGCGATAAACCTTAGGTTCGTCGAGAACCACCGCCGTCATTGCCGTCGCCGTTCGTCGTTGCCACCAGCGCCGTCGCCGTTGAGACCGCCCAAGCATACTTAGCAGTGAGTTGACCCTAATACTTGGTTAGGGTGCTAATTACGCCTAGAATTAATCGATTAGTCGATTAAGTACGCGATCGAGGTCGGTTTAGATTGAAATTGAGATTAGGTTAAATGGTCGCGATCAAACAAGTTAGTCAGATTGATTAAATTGTCTGTGACTATTTGTTGGTAGGTGGAAATTGATTGTGGTTTGATCGCGAGCGAGTGGCAGGTTAAAGACGAGCGAGCGATCGACATTTTTAAATTAAATCGATTAATAATGGACATTGCATTTGAAAATGCTATTTGCATGTGATTATTAAGAGTTTCTTGTTACTTTTCACTTTTATGAATTAAGATGGATAGATGTGTTTACTTTAGGAGACTAGATAATGAGTCTTTGGTATATTTGCTGTTATATGTTGATGTTATGCTGATAGCAGTTAAGAATATTTCTGATATTGATGTGCTAAGAAGCAGTTAAGTGCTAAATTTGGGGATAAGTACATTGTGAGTGCCATAACTTCTGTAGGCTCTCTATGGACTCAAGCAAGCACCACAAGCCTGGTATGAAAAGGTAAGTAATTTTCTTACTGAAAAAGGATTAAAAAAAGGTATTCACTCAACTTTATTTATCAAAAGTGAAGGTAAAGAAATCTTGCTTCCAGATATACATAGATGATATTATATTTGGATCCCCTATCGAAAATATCTACAAGAATTTCTCTCAGATCATGCAGAATGAATTTGAGATAAGCATGAATGGAGAACTTACATTCTTCCTAGGATTGCAAGTTAATCAAACTGAACAAGGCGCATTCATACATCAAGAGAAATATGTTTTTGAATTGGTAAAGAAGTTTGGTTAGGAAAATTGCAAGAAAACTAAATCATCAATGTCTTCTTCATACAAATTGGACAAGGATGAACATGGCAAACTGGCTGATCAGAAGCTATACAGAAGCATGATTGGTTCATTACTATATCTTACTGCTTCTAGACTTGACAACATTTTTAGTGTGTGTATGTGTGCTAGATTTCAGTCATATCCTAAGGAATCACACATTACTGCATTAAAAGAATCATCAAATATATATGAACTAATCCTAATATAGGATTATGGTATTCTAAGACGTCATATCTTATATTACATGGCTATTCAGATGCTGACCTTGCAGGTTTTAAGTTAGACAGGAAAAGTACTTTAGACACATACCAACTTCTGGGATTAATGCTTGTTGACACTTAAAATTTGATTTTTAAAAATTTATTTATTTCACAAAATGGGAGTTAATTATAATTCTCACAAAAATAAATTATCATGGATTGCATATTTATTTTTCTATTATGCATTGGGTTTCAGTCAAATGCGAGTCGATCGAGCTTAATTTAGCAGGCGACGGGACCAGGATCGATAGGGAATTTTCGGCCAGAAGAGGTGGGCGATTTTCACACGGGCTTAGGCTCTATTCGAATATCGTTTAGTCCACCTTAGTTCTTTTAAAAGAAAGGCTTTTAATTAATTAATTAAAGCCCGATTAGGTCTTAAATTCGCGTAGACAAGCCCGTTAAATGAAAAATTCGGCCAAGCCCTATACCCCTCTATAATTGCCGAAAATTTCATGAAAAAAGCCTTAAAAATAAAAAATTCTAATCCTACGGTGGATATATCATCCGAAATCTCAATGGTAGGGATTGAATCTTGGAGCATATCTTAATATCCTCTATATATACATCATTATGCTTAGGGTTAAAGGGAGAGACATAATTTTCTGCACACTTCTCTCTTGCCACACCTCACCCACTTGCATATACTCTCTCACTCTTCCTTTCTCTCTCACGCCACCCCCCTCGACGCCACAACCTCCATCGACGCTGCCATCTCCATCGACGACGCCGTCTCCACACCGTCGACTCTACCTCTCTCTCGCTCTCCCCTCGCATCCCTGTCATACCACCGACGTCACCGCTGCTGCTGTTACTCCACCTCACGCCACTGCCGTCATCCCTACTTGTTCCTGGTCGCCCGTTCGCCGGATTTCATCTAGTCGTTGCCCTGCCACCGTTACAACCGCTGCTGCCATGTCACCAACGCTGCCGTCCGGACTTTGTTTCTCACTCCAAAACGGCCTCGTTTAAGCCTTGTGGATTAAGGTGACTCCCTTACGTTTTGAAGACTAATTCATGTATGTCCGTGGATTGATTTGGCTGCGGTTTTTGCTTGTTGTTTTCACATGATTCACATGCTGTTGTTATTTGGAAATACTTCGTCCTTGCATGTTTTATGTCGTCAATTCATGCCGTATTTTGTGGGGATTTAAAGAATGAATTTTTGGATGTTTTGATGGCTATTTTTGCATGTTTTCGATGCCGACATTAAACAAAGTGCAAATTTTTTCAGAATTTTAAGATATCACTTTTGATCTAAATATCAAAACCTAATTTTTATAAAAACAAAATTATGGATTTAGTCAATCTAACCTATCATCGCTTAGGTTCGATTTGCTACTTTCAGAAAATCGATCACTAATGGGAGTCGGCTAAATTTTTGAAAATTGAAAAGGGGTGATTGATATGATCTCGTTGATTGACTTTCCTTATAGGTTGCGTTATCTTGATTTAATGTGCGATATCTTGAAAATTCCTAAAAAAAAATTAGGGAGATGAGGTTTCCTCATAAAACTATAGGTAATTAAATCAAGATAACAAAATCTTTAAAAAAATTCCTTACCTTGGCCGAAAATTTTCAGAAAAGAAGAGCAAAAATCTCATCCATGCATATCATGCACATTTCACATTGATTAGGATAGCATATTTTTAAAATTCATGCATATCTGCCTTAGTTTTGCATTATCTTTTGCATATCTTGCATAATTCATTAGCATATTTTTGAAATATCACCCATTGCATTCCATCCTTTTTTAAAAAAAATATCCATGCATATCTTTAAATTATTATCATGTATGTATCATTGTCAAAAATTTGAAAGAAAAAGACAAAAATCTTCTCATCATATCATATTTTCGAAAATTACATGTGATTATGCATCTCATGCAATATAAATCCGAAAATACCAAAATACATATATAGAATCATTTGCATTGCATATTATATAATGGCATGATATACTTTCATGCCATTCATATCTTCCATGTCATTTTTGCCATGTCATGCATTTTGCCACGTCATCCATGCCATGTCATCCTTGCACATCATCCATGCATGTCACATGTCATATAGTTAGGTTGCATTAGCATCGCATATAAAAAAGAAAATCCAAAAAAATTCAAGTCAATAAACCAATCAAAAGACATGTTCATGAATTTGGTACCGAAAAGACATTAATTTTTGTAATTAATGTAACCAAGTCCCCGAACTCATTATTTCTGGTTCGTAGAAGTAAAATGATCATCCCGCTATTTTACTTAGGCTTCTAATCAACCTACTAAGAATGATTAGTGGCGACTCCTAAAGAAAAAAAAATCATTTCAGTAAACCTTGTTGTGGCTAGCGTTATCACTTAGAGTGGGGTGAATAGGTGATTATAGTGCAATTTGAGTGTTTCTTCGCGAAATATCAATTGCACATGCATTTCTATAACGTCTCAGACGATGGCAACACAGTATGTCAATATAAACAGTTCGTATGCAGTTCTACTATCACAGATTATATAATATGATCAGAGTAAGGATAGAGAAAACTGCACAGAGAGTTTATAGTGGTTCGACTTTGGTTAAGCCTACGTCCACTTCTTCGGCTCTCAACCAATCAGCTGGATTCCATTAGTAAACTGCTCGAGAGGTTGCAGCTTAGTGATCTCCTTGACACGCAGGATGTAACATTCCCTCCCCTTGGCCCACATTGCCTAGGGAGAGGGCTTTGGGATGGTATAAAGGCCTTGGTTCCATTTGAACTTGTGAGACGTGTTTTTTGGCGTTGTATGGGTGGCGCTCGAAAAAATAAAATCTTGATGACTGTGTGTCCAAAGCAGACAATAGCTTGCAAGTAGTAGCGCAGCGAAAGCGCAGTGGGCCCAGGCCGTTACAGTTGGTATTAGAGCCAACTTTCGACAGTATATGAGGCTAAACCCTAAGGGTGGGCACTCATGGCCAGGATGACAGGGGAGGCTGCGTCGGCGGGCTACTGTGACCCAAAAGTGGGCGAGGTATGAGCATAACGGGGATGTTGTGTCCGAGGAGGGGAGATTGTAACATTCCCTCCCCTTGTCCCACATTGCCGAGGGAAAGGGCCTTGGGATGGTATAAAGGCCTTGGTCCCATTTGAACTTGTGAGACGCGTTTTTCGAGGTTGTTTGGGCGGCGCTCGAAAAAACAAAACTATGAGGACTGTATGTTCAAAGCGGACGATATCTTGCAAGTAGTGGCGCAGCGAAAGCGCAGTGGGCTCAGGCCGTTACAGGTTAAATGTCACACCCTAATTCTTCAGGACAAAAGGGTATGACACGGCCGTCCTTTTTAATCAAAGGACGCAACCTCAAACAAAACTTGATACCAACATATATATCTGATAACAAGATCATATGTTCACAAAATATCAGAGCTCAACTACTATAACAAAACGATATATATATATATATATATATATATATATATACATATCATCTACATCTAGGTCAAACTCACCAACTGTATACAACATATCCAAAAAAAATATAATCCAAAATGTCCTGCAGCTAACTTACTCTCGATTCTACTTGCGACTCGTCGTAGAACCTGAAAAACAAAAGAGATAGAGGAGTGAGCGAACCACAGCTCAGTGAGAAGTACAAACTCTTCTAAGTGGATCGAGTAATTACTATGCATTCATTAAATAAATCAATAAAAACTTATAGTAATAACAAACTATAATGGTTTAATCCATTGATTAATCTCATCAAAACAATCTTCGATGGTCTATCCACCGAATAATCTCATACTCATCATCCACTATGGTAACTTTTAACGCCATGATAATGCGACTAAGTATACCCCTCTTAGTTAGGTCTATCGCCTATTTCAGCCGGCGATTCGGATTAATGACGTTCTGACAGTATGCATACTACCCCCACCTCAGTGGGTTCTAAACATAGAGATATGAGCAGTAACCACAATATCAAATCCAGGAAAAATCATAACTATTCAGTTTCACAAACTGAACCCACAGCCTTCCACAAACATATTTCTAATAATCAAAAGGGCAGTAATAGCTCGATCCTGTTCATGCAAGAAATAATGCTCGAAACATCTCTTTTCTTTACCTTGTCAAGAAAATAATCAGAAAACACGTACTCATCTTTAAAAACATGAGTTTTATAAACTCTTAAAAGAGAAAGTACAACTCACCTTAAAATCTGAATTTGAACCCTAAAATTCGAAAATTGCTTCAATAGGAGAAACAAGAGATAGATAACTTACCGGACGTCGTTATCCGGTGTCGGGATAGCTTGGCAAGGTAACGTGGCTTGATCGTGAAGGAAACCCCATTTCCTTTCTTTTCTCTTTTCTTTTCTTTCTCTCTTTTCTCTCTTCTTTCTTTTCTTTCTTCTTTTTCCTTGTTTCTGTTAAGGAAGTCTCCCGATCCCTTTTATGCTATCTTCTCTCTCTTTCTTTTCTTTTTTTTCAAGTGGGTCCCACCCTTTTTTTGACCTAGTCAACAAAGGCGACAAATATTACATTCTACCCTCCTTAAAAAAAATTTCGTCCTTGAAATTTATATGTACCTTAGTCATTAAACAAGTGAGGATATTTGCACCTCGCTTCCTCCTCGAGCTCCCAAGTGGCCTCCCTCTTCGTGTGGTTTTGCCATTGAATCTTCACATAAGGGATCGTACGACGCCGTAACACTTGATCCTTCCTGTCCACAATGCGTAAATGCTGCTCTTCATATGTTAAGTCTTCCCTTAATCTCAATGGAGTATAATCCAAAATAGCTCAAGGCTTGACACATATTTTCGCAATAAAGATACATGGAACACGTCATGTACTCCAGATAACGCTGGTGGCAATGCCAACCTATAGGCCACCTCGTCAATTCTATCAATAACAAGAACGGTCCTACATATCTAGGACTCAGTTTGCCACGCGTGCCAAATCTCATAATGCCCTTCATCGGAGAGACCTTCAGAAAAACATGATCGCCCACATCGAATTCTAACTTACGTTGTTTGAAATCAGCGTAACTTTTCTAGCTACTTTATGCTATTCTCAAACGCTCTCGGACAAGTCTGACTTTCTCTTCTGATTGCTGTATAAACTCGGGACCAATTAGTCTTTTCTCACCCACATCATCCTAACAAACTGGTGTCCTGCACTTTCGACCATATAAATCTTCGAAAGGAGCCATCTTGATACTAGAATGGTAACTGTTATTATAAGAGAATTCCGCCAAATGTAGATGCTCATCCCAAGATCCACCAAAGTCAATGGCACATGCTCTTAGCATATCCTCTAAAGTTTAAATGATTCTCTCTAACTGGCCATCTATCTGTGGATGAAAGCTGTACTGAAGTTGAGTTTAATACCCAATGCTCTTTGAAGACTCTTCCAAAAGTTGGACATGAATCGTGGATCCCTGTCAGAAACAATGCTCACTAGAACCCCATGAAGATTCACTATCTCATTAACATACCGTTTCGCCATGTCTTCAAGTGAGAGACCGAATCTATATGATAAGAAGTGAGCAGACTTAGTTAACCGATCGACAATCACCCATATTACATTCTTACCGCTTAGTGTCCTCGGTAACCCAACAATGAAATCCATGGTAATATGCTCTCACTTCCATGTAGGTATCTCAAGTGGGTGTAGCTGTCCACCTGGCTTTTGATGTTCAATCTTTACCTGCTGGAAAACAAGACATTGGTCGACAAATTTAACGATATCTTTCTTCATAGTGATCCACCATAATTTTTCTCTCAAGTCTCTATACATCTTAGTACTTCCTGGATGAATAGAAAATCTGGTGCTATGGGCTTCCTGCAATATTTCCTTTTTCAATTCTAGGTCATCAGGGACACAAAGTCGACCACGATATCTGAGTGACTCATCGGCATGATTACTGAAGTCCTCCTGCCTTCCAGCTTCGACTCCTTCTCTAATCTTCCTCAATTGAGGATCATCATTATGTCTTGCTTTAATTCTGTCTATCAACATGGGCTGTACTCTCAGATTAGCTAACCGACCGCCAAGATGATGTATCAATACCTCTAAGTCCGGCTTTCGCATATCCTCGAGAATAGGCTTCTGAGAAGTAAGTAATACTGCCATATTTCCAGAAGATTTACGACTCAAAGCATCAGCTACTACATTCGCCTTACCTGGGTGATAATTAATGAACAAGTCATAATCTTTCAAGAATTCTAGCCATCTTCGATGTCTCATATTGAGTTCTTTCTGAGAAAATATATACTTCAAACTCTTATGATTGGTAAAAACTAACTCTTATGATCGGTAAAAACTTCACATCTCTCGTCATACAAATAGTGACGCCATATTTTCAAGGCAAATACAACTGTTGCTAACTCCAAATCATGTGTCGGATAATTCTTCTCATGTGGATTCAACTGTCTAGATGCATAGGCTATAACTCTCACATCCTGCATAAGAACACAACCTAGACCTTCTTTAGAAGCATCATAATAGATCATATAACCACCGGTACCTGAAGGCAAGGTTAATACTGAAGCCGACACCAACCGTCTCTTTAGTTCTTGAAAACTGCGCTCACATTGGTCCGACCAAATAAATTTAACTCCCTTCTGAGTTAAGCGAGTAAGTGGACTGGTAATCTTGAAAAATCCCTCCACAAATCGCTTATAGTAGCCTGCTAAGCCAAGAAAGCTTCTGACTTCAGTGACATTTGTGAGTTGTCTCCATTGAACAACCGCTACGACTTTCTTCGGGTCAACTGAAATACCATCTTTTGAGATTACATGACCCAAAAATTCGATGTGATCAAGGCAGAATTCACACTTATTGAGTTTCGCATAAAGCTTCTTTTCGCGTAATGTCTGCAAAACAATCTTCAAATGTTGCTTATGTTCCCATGGACTTTTCGAATACACCAGAATATCATCAATGAATACCACAATAAACCTGTCGAGATATTGCCTGAACACCTTGTTCATCAAGTCCATGAAAGCCGCAGGTGCGTTCGTTAATCCAAAAGGCATGACAAGAAATTGATAATGGCCATACCTCATCCTAAAAGAGGTTTTATACACATCATCGGCTTTAATCTTCAGCTAATGGTATCCAGAATGAAGGTCGATCTTAGAAAATACTTGAGCTCCCTGAAGCTAATCAAATAAGTCGTCCATTTGATGCAATAGATATTTATTTTTTATCGTCACTTTATTAAGCTCCCGGTAGTCTATGCATAGCCTCATACTACCGTCTTTCTTTTTCACAAACAATACTGGAGCTCCCCAATGTGAAACACTAGGCCGGATAAACCCCTTATTCAGGAGTTCTTGCGGTTGTGTTTCAACTCCCTTAATTCAGCCGGTGCCATTCGATACGGTGCTTTAGAAATGGGTGCTGTGCCAGGCATCAGGTCGATGGAGAATTCGATCTCTCTATCAGGAGGTAAACCGAGTAAGTCTTCAGGAAATACATCTGGAAAATCTCGAACAACGGAGATACTTTCCAACTTTACCACCTCCTTGTTCGCGTCTTTCACATAAGCCAAATAACCACAACAACCCTTCTTCAAAAGCTTTCTCGCTTGCAAAATCGAAATCAACCTTGGAAATATAATCTTACAACTTCTCGAGAAAGAGAATTCAGCTTGATTTGGAAGTCGAAAAGTAACTCTTTTCGCATAACAATCGACTGTAGCATGATAAGTCGATAATCAATCCATTCCCAGAATGACATCAAAATCATGTATATTTAATTCCACAAGATCCACATGCATCTCGACATCATCAATCCAAAGCATACATCTCTTATACACACGATCAGCAATCAAGAAATCACCAGTGGGAGTATCCACACGCAATTCACCATCAAGAGACTTAGGCAGCACATCAAGTTTCTTAGCGAATACCATGGAAACAAAAGAATGCGTTGCGCCAGGATCAAATAAGGCGTAAGTATATCGTGAGGCAATAAAAACACCACCTGCAACAACTGCATTAGACGCTGCCGCATCCTCCTCTGTCATCGCAAAAACCTTCCCAACTGTCCTTTGCCTTTGCTGATTCTCTTGTGGCCTATCAGCTGCAGATGCATTCTTCCGCATAGGGCAAGTGCGTGTTAGGTGTCCAAGTCGCCCACATACAAAACAAGATTTGCTATCTGCTGGAGCATTCCTTTGCATAGGATAATTTTGTCATATATGTTCTGCCTTTCCACATAAAAAGAAAACTCCAGTCTTCTAATAGCATTGACCACTATGATATTTTTCACAAGTAATGTAAGGGCCCTGGTCAGTGAGATTTTTACCCTTTCCAATTCGATGGATGCCCCTTCTCTTTACTCTTCCACTTGCATAACTTTCTTGAGAATTAGTGAATTTTGGCTTCTTAAGTTGAGAGCCACCTTATATCTTGTATTATAAAGTGCCTTGTTCCACCCTCATCGCTTGTTCCAGCACATCTCTGTAGGTTGTGAGTGCAAGAGGCATAAGTGTAAGGCGAATCTCGGGTCGAAGTCCTCTTTGAAAATGCTCAGCCTTATCCTCCTTACTAGCAATAAATTGCTCTGCAAATCTATTCTACTAGTTGAAGCGACCTGCATACTCTAATACAGTATAATCACCCTGAGATACATGTACGAAATCGCTCCTCATCTTCGCCTAGAATGACTTCGGGAAGAATTGAGTATCGAATGCATCGGTAAAGTCTTTCCAAGAAATGATTGCATCCATGCCTCCAAGAGCTGGTATAGTGCCTTCCCACCAATATTCAGCATCGCCTTCTAAATATTGCGTGGCGAAATCAACTTTCTTCTCTTCGGGAACTTCTTCAATTCTAAAGATTCCCTCTATCTTCTTAATCTAACGTTCAGCCATAAGAGGATCGATTTTCCCATCATAAGTTGGTGGTTTCGCCTTCTTGAATTGGGCAAGGGTGTAACTTCGATCACTGCTGGGCTTGATAACTCCAGATACATTGTTTTGAGTTCTTGGCCGTTGGCTATGCTCTCTTGTTTCTTGTGTTGTGGAAATTCTCCTGTATTTTGATTCTGACAAAACCTTCAATAGAAATTGTTTAATGAGATGTGATGCAGGAAGAATGTGTAAGCAGCAGGTTAAGTGATTCCAATTCTGTCGCGCTGACGAAGAGTCAGATGGAAGTATCGCTGACGAAGGGTCAGACGGAAGTGCTTCTGACGAAGAGTCAGATGGAAGTGCTTCTGACGAAGGGTCAGGCGGAAGTGCTTCTGACGAAGGGTCAGATGGAAGTGCTTCTGACGAAGGGTCAGATGGAAGTGCTTCTGACCGAGGGTCAGATGGAAGTGCTCCTGACGATCTAAACAGTGACGAATGAATCACATCAAATCTCTGTATTACCATTCCGTGCCAACTGATCTAGTAAGAATCAAATCTTCTTTTAAACTAATCTGAAGAAAGATCAGTCCCTGCAAAACACGAACACCCACGTATGGCGGGTTTCCGATCAAGGCAAGTGATTTTTGTTAATTCTGATATCCTTTCCAATCAAGAGACTTTCTATATTGGGATATCATTGTCTAAGGAATATATCCTTGGGAATCAACTCAAACTTATGACACTTATGGAAGCTGGAGATTCAGTTGTATGGGCGACTGAATCAGAAGGGTTCAATGTCTTACCCAACGGTCTACATATCTTCTGAAGATACAGTCTCGTTCAATCACGATTGATGACGTCCAATCAAGGATTGAAGAGTGATCCCTTGGCTGGAATCTAACGGCTAGTTCGGAGGCAGGGGAGTATAAAAGAAGAATCATGATGGACTTAAGGTGGAAGCAGAACAACAATCCAAAGTGCAAGCATAATTTGAGTTTCGTCCAAAAGAGCATTCTGTGTACCCAATATCTTTCACTGTGAAAATCTGTGTGAGAGAGAAACCAAATACGTGAGTGGTTGTAATCCTATTTGGTTCTTCATAGTGGAATCCAGCCGATCGGCTGTCATTGTGGGAGAGTGGACGTAGGCTTGATCTAAGCCGAACCACTATAAATATTGTGTGCAATATTCTCTTCTCTAAACTCTTATCCTTGCGTTTAGATTTTCTGCACATGGTTACACGACTCTTGCTATTAATCGCACACTGAAATTTATTTATTCCGCAAGAAATATCAATATCGTTCAGAATCTCCTATTCACCCCCCTCTAGGAGATATTGCTAGATACATCAATTGGTATCAGAGCAGGTTGCTCATTTCACGAAGTGTTTATTGACTTCAAAGTTGACGATCTACTATGTCTAGCAATCACTCTTCAGGAACAAGCGATTCGCACTTTGCCAACAAGCCACCATACTTTGATGGAAATGACTACAACATGTGGAGCAACAAGATGAAGTGGTTCTTCAAAGCCTATGATGATCTGATGTGGGATGTCATTACGAATGGAGTAGTTCCTGCAACTGCTACAAACCCAACCTTTGCTGACGGAGTAGATACTATCACAACAATGACTGATACTGAAAAGGCTAAAAGAAGAGGCCTTGATTCTAAAGTTGTCAATGCTCTTTTTTGTGCTTTATCTACCCCTCTCTATAATCGTGCCTCAGAGGAGGAATCATCAAAGGCAATATGGGATAGACTTCATATTACCTTTCAAGGAACAAATCGTGTGAAAGAAACAAAGCTCAGTATTTTACTGAGCGACTATGAAGCATTTGAAATGAAGCCTGATGAATCTATTGCAGATATGATAGACAGGTTTCAGACTCTGGCAAGTGGACTGGCAAGACAAGGCGCACCTATCGCTGAACCAATGCAAGTCAAGAAGATTCTGCGTGGACTCACAGATGATTGGAATTACATCAAGCCATCAATTCAAGAATGCCAAACAATCAGACCACTCTCAGTGGATGAGCTAGTCGGAACTTTGCAATCCTATGAGATATAACGAGCAAACAGAAAGGGAGAACAGAAAGGTAAAAAATCTATTACATTAAAAAGTGAAATTAATCAATGTTTTTCCGATACAGATGATGAAGATGAGGATGGTGAAGAATTAGCCCTCATGGTCAAGAAATTTAGAAAGATGGCTCGGAAAGGCAGAAACATAAAAGGAAAGAAACCTTGGAAGAAGAATGATGTGAAAACATCAAGCAATGACTCACAAGATAGCAAAGACGTGATCTGCTTTCACTGTAAGAAGGCAGGACACATCAAACCGAACT
Organism: Rhodomyrtus psidioides; assembly: GCA_021437785.1. Taxonomy (NCBI): domain Eukaryota; kingdom Viridiplantae; phylum Streptophyta; class Magnoliopsida; order Myrtales; family Myrtaceae; genus Rhodomyrtus; species Rhodomyrtus psidioides. The sequence goes on along the minus strand of JAILYB010000003.1, from coordinate 8,585,623 downwards.
GTCCAATTCTGAAGAAGGACAAACTCAAATATGAGAAGTACAAGAAGGCTCTAAAGGCAGAAACCTTAAGTGATTCTGATGAAAGCGAAAATGATTACGCAAACATCTGTCTGATGGCCGAATCAGATTCAAGTTCAGATTCAGAAACTGAGGTATGTTCATCTGAACTCCCTGATGAAGTTATTGAATATATTGATGAATTGTGTAGAAACTACAAAGAAGCTCTTGAAAAAGTTTCTTGTTTGAAAAAGGAAAATGCTTCTTTGAAACAACAGAATCTGTCTCAAAAAGAAAAAATTGATTTTCTACAACAAGAGTTTCACTAGATGAAAGAAAATCATGAGTTGGTTTTAAGAGAAAATACCTCTCTGAAAGAAAAAGTTTCTGATATATCAAAAAGGTTTTCACAAAACTCAGCAACTTTAAATAGCATTATTTCAAAACAAATACCCTTCAATGACCGATCAGGGTTAGGCTTTAAAAAGGAAGGTAATCAAAGAAATATCTTCAAAACTGAATTTCGAAAACCAACGTTTTCCTATTACAAGCATCATTTTCATAAGCATTTTACTAGATCCTACGTTCGACAACCCTATGTGAATTGTGGTGATCCGAACCACACTAAGGATTACTGCAAGAAAATTTGGAGACCTATTAAAAGGTCAAAAACTACTAACACAGAAGGACCCAAGAAAACATGGGTACCAAAGAAACAGTAAGTTGTCTATTTTTTGCAGGTATCAAAGAGAAGGAAGAACAAGTGGTTTCTGGATAGTGGTTGTTCAAGTCACATGACTGGAAATCCAGATGTATTTATATCCTTCTCAGATTGTGATGGAAGAAGCGTGTCTTTTGGAGGAAAGAACAAGGGAAAGGTCATCGGCGAAGGAAATGTAAAGATTGGAAATCTGACCGTTAAAGATGTATCTCTAGTCAAAGGATTAAACTACAATTTGATTTCTGTAAGTCAACTCTGTGACTCTGGATATGATATTTGGTTCCAAGATCTAAAATGCACAGGTATGAGCAAGGACAAGAAGCAATCCTTCACGGGACGAAGGCATGGGAACATTTATCTTTTAGATATTGATGTTGACTGTGAAAATGCTAAATGTCTTATTTCTGTTAAGGATGAATCTGATCTTTGGCACAGAAAGTTAGGTCATATTAGTGTAAAACATATTTCAAAGCTCTCCAAGAAGGGACTTGTTCGAGGATTACCTCAAACAAAATTTGAGAAAATTGGACTATGTCATGCATGCACACTGGGTAAGCAGGTAAGAAGTTATTTTAAGTCCATAAATCAAGTTTCCACTAAGCGCTGTCTGCAGCTACATCATATGGATATCTTCGGACCAAATAGAACTCTAAGCATTTGAGGTAAGAAATACTGCCTTGTCATAGTTGATGACTTCTCTAGATTCACATGGGTTTTATTTCTTGCTCACAAAAGTGAAGCTTTCATATCTTTTTCAAAATTTGCCAAAAGAATTCAAAATGAAAAAGGTTACACTATTACCAGTTTGAGAACGGATCATGGGGGAGAATTTGAAAACCAAAGTTTCTCAGATTTTTGCACTAAGTTTGGAATTTAGCATAGCTTCTCTGCACCTTATACTCCTCAACAAAATGGGGTAGTAGAAAGGAAAAACAGATCTTTGCAAGAAATGGCCAGAACTCTTCTTATTGAGAGTAAAATTGCCTCTATCTTTTGGGCTGAGGCTGTTTCAACAGCATGTTATATTTTAAATCGAATTTCTCTCGGACCTTTTTCTGAGAAAACCCCCTATGAATTTTTCAAAGAAAGAAAACCTGATGTTGCATACTTTCATGCATTCGGTTGCAAATGCTTTATTTTAAAGAATGCTAATGATCGAATTGGAAAGTTTGATGAGCGATCAGATGAAGGAATTTTCTTGGGATATTCCACAACAAGCAAAGCCTACAGAGTCTACAACAAGAACACTCGTACTGTTGAGGAATCAGTAAACATCAAGTTCGATGAAAGCTACCAGGATGATGAACCTGAATCCATTCAAATGCATACACTTCATCAAATCACGGACTCTCAAGTAGATTCAGATGTGAATATTGATTCGGAGAATGTTCAGAAGGAAACTTCCTCAGTTGAAGAAAGACCAGAAGGTGAACAGAACGAATCCACAATCACCTCAAATGATAGCCTTGACAAAAACTGGAAGCATAAGTCAAGTCATCCAAAGGAACTTATCATAGGTAGCATAAGTGATGGCGTAAAGACAAGATCCAAGTTCAAGCAAGCAATGAGCAACATTGCCTTGGTATCTGAATTGGAGCCAAAAAGGATTGAAGATGCATTAGCAGATGAAAACTGGATAAATGCAATGCAGGAAGAGCTACATCAGTTCAAGGTCAACAATGTTTGGGAGCTGGTCACTCGACCGAAAAATCGTCCAGTAATTAGAACAAAATGGGTATTCAGAAACAAACTTGATGACAAAGGAAAAGTTGTAAGAAACAAAGCAAGACTTGTAGCAAAAGGCTACTCTCAAGAAGAAGGAATAGATTACGATGAAACATACGCACCGGTTGCCAGGTTAGAAGCCATTAGGCTACTTCTTGCTTATGCTTGCTACAATGATTTCAAACTTTTTCAGATGGACGTGAAAAGTGCCTTCCTAAACGGCTACATCAAAGAAGAGGTATATGTTGAACAACCTCCTGGCTTCGAAGAACCTAGAGAAAAGGATCTGGTATATGTATTAAAAAAGGCACTCTATGGATTGAAACAAGCACCTCGCTCCTGGTATGAAAGGTTAAGTAAATTCTTATCTCAACACAGCTTCATTAAAGGTAATGTAGACACCACTCTTTTCATTCAAAGAAAAGGTAAAGACATCCTGTTAGTTCAAATTTATGTTGATGATATTATATTCGGTTCCTCTAATGAACTTCTCTGCAAGAAATTTTCTAAAGCAATGCAGGATGAATTTGAGATGAGTATGATGGGAGAATTACGGTTCTTTCTTGGTCTTCAAATTCATCAATCTCATAAAGGAACCTTCATATTTCAAGAGAAGTATGCATTGGAAATAGTGAAGAAGTTTGGTCTGGAGAATGGCAAGAAGACAGAAACTCCCATGTCTCACTCTTCCAAATTAGATAAAGATAAAGAAGGAAAGGAAGTTGATCCTAAATTATATCGAAATGCAGATCTTGCAGGTTGCAAAATTGACAGAAATAGTACATCTAGAACTTGTCAGCTCATGGGAAACATGCTTGTCTCATGGTATTCAAAGAAACAAAATACAGTGGCACTCAGTACAGCTGAAGCAGAATACGTATCTCTTGGAAGTTGCTGCACTCAAATACTTTGGCTAAAACAGCAGCTCAAAGACTATGGTGTTGAAGAATCAACTGTAGAAATCCTATGTGACAGCACAAGTGCCATAAATCTCACAAAGAATCCTGTACTTCACTCAAGAACAAAGCATATTGAGATCCAGCATCACTTCATACGTGATCATGTTCAGAACGGTGATGTTAACATTTAATACATTGACACGAAAAATCAACTTGCAGATATATTTACTAAACCACTTGATAAACAGAGTTTTAATTTTATCAGAAATGAATTATCCATTATTAACCTTCCTTCTTAAGTGTATACCTTAGAACAGGGAGCATCAGAAGGAACGACAGAAGGAGAGTCAGAAGAAGAGTTAGAAGGAGCGTCAGAAGGAACGTCAGAAGGAGCATCAGAAGGAACATCAGAAGGAGAGTCAGAAGAAGAGTTAGAAGAAGCGTCAGAAGGAACGTCAGGAGGAGCGTCAGAAGGAACGTCAGAAGGAGCATCAGAAGGAACATCAGAAGGAGAGTCAGAAGAAGAGTCAGAAGGAGCGACAGAAGGAACGTCAGAAGGAGCGTCAGAAGGAACATCAGAAGGAGAGCTAGAAGGAGCATCAGAAGGAGCATCAGAAGGAAGACAAAAAGGCGCGTAAGAAGAAATTCGTTTTTTCTTTCATAAATCGAGGTTAGTTATTTATAAAAGCTTTCTTTTAGGTAAGTTCCTCATATGAATAGATGTCCTCGAATATCTGATTGATGATGAATATTTGTTTTATTAAAGGAATTGTTTTGTTTCCTTTAGAAAATCAAAATTCTCTTCTTTTTGTTTCCAAAAATAACCGCCTCCTTTATAAAAACGCCAAACCGTCACTTCTGTTCTCTCACTTTCAAAATTCTCTCGAATCAAAACCCTAAAACCGTGTTCGAAATCACTCGTTCTCTATCTCCTCCTCAAGACAACACTCTTTCACTTAAAGTTTTAAACTTTCTCCGCATCAATGGCTCCAAAATCAGCCTCTGACTCAAAGAAGATGTCTCTGTCGAAGAGAAACTTCTCCGCCTCAACTGCAAGTGGCGCCGAACTCACAGAGACCCAAATCAACGAACAGTGAGAAGCACTTCGCTTGGCAAAAGGTCTGTCTCTGTCTGAATTTGAAGGAAAAGAATCTATGGCACACTCTATTAAGCCAATGTATGATAGGATTAAGGCAGCAGGAGATTTTGGTAACGAACTTAGGAAACTGCTGAACACCCATTATTTCGATAGTGAGGGCGAACTACTGGAGTTTCTTAGTTTGCCTGGAAAAATCGTTGGACCAATTGCTGTGGAAAAACCTACATCTGCCTCAAGAAAAGGAAAGGAGAAAGTGGCAGAGACAAGTTCGAAAAGAAAATCATCCCCAATTAGACCTGGCGGCACGAAGGCAAAGGTCGAAGATGATGATGACATTCTGTTCAATGACTTTGTGAGAAATATTGGGTTTAAATTGGATAAAAGCTTTCCTGATCCTTTGTTCCAGAATTAAGCTCACAAAGAAAGGTTTGAAGCCATGAAACAGAGAGGTGTTATACCTCAAAGAGTATTTGAATTAAAGTACTTTGACAGCAATGGCATCTATCTGAGGAGGCATCTAGAAAAGGTGAAAATAGATCAATTTGTAACAAAGAGACGCTACACTTTTCCTGATCTGGTAGCTTACTTCTATTCAAGTCTTCAGTTTGTCAACTTCAACTCTCTAGCTTTCACGATGAAAAGAAAGCTGTATATTCTAACTGTTGATGAATTGGCTTCAATCATGGGAACCAGAAAGGGAGAATTCAAACCCCTAGATGTCACTCCAGGAGAAGCCTTCTGTTTCCTGATTGGTAAATCGAGTTTTTCAAGGGAATCAAAGTCACACATTGCCTACACGAACTTTCCCTTGAAACACATCATGATGCACAAGGTGATCATCGAATGTCTCAGATCTAAAGCAGCATCCAAGACAGACATATCAAAGTATGAGGCAAAGCTGTTATGGGAAATCTTGACAGGAAAGAGGATTTCCTTTGCTCATACAGTACTCCTGCACATGTACAGATCAGCTCTCAAGCCAAAAGGCCAACTTCCTTATGCCGCCTTGATCTTCAAAATTATAGATCATTTCAAGATTAGTGGCCTGAGCGACTTTATCAAGCAGGAAATCCCTCTGATGACTGCTGGAGAGACTATGGTTACAAAGATGGGGTACAAGATGACTCCTGCTGGATGGAGAACAAAGACCAATGGACCAGTCATTGTGGACTTCGAGGAAGAGTCCAAGCAGAAATCTCCAAAAAGGAGAAAAGTTATGGCTGTCAAGGGGCAACAGACAGATAGTCCTACTGAAAAGGACTAAGAAACAAGTGAGGAAGAAACAGGGGAATATGATTCTGAAGCTACTCCATCTCGAGGTGGATCAGATGAGGATGGTGAGTCTGAAAATCATAGTGCTGAAGAAGATGAGGGAGAAGGAGATGAAGCAGGAACACAACCACAAGAAAAAATTGTGTATCCCTGTGATCTGACTGAGGAAGAATTCCTTACAATGTGGGATGAGGAGTAGGCTGGAAGAATTGAAGATGACACAGAGTATGACATCACACTTGTCAACTGTGATCATGAGCAATTGCTAGCACAAGTTCTAGCAAAGTTGGCGTCAAAACAACAGGAGGAAGAATAAGATGATATTGATGCTTACTCTGTTTCCTCCACCAGAAGAACTATTCAAAAAGGTGCCACAAGTCTAGCCTCAGCAATTGCACGAGAAGATCAATTGTCAAGTGCACAATCCATTCCAATGGACATTGATGAGGAAATAGTCTCCGTGCCGACCTCAAAAGCAAAAGGGAAAAGGGCTATACATCAGGGGGAGAAAGAGACTGTGCCCGTTACATCAGATGTTTTTCTCACTGAAGTCCTAGCTTCTCAAGCTTTCCCCAAGGCACAACCTGAGGGGGAGCCTCAAGAACCCACACCTTCAGAGCCACAAATGAAACTTCCAGCACACTTTGAAAATCTTCAAACTGTTATTCTTCAAACGCTGGCTGAAATGGAAACAAGGTTTAATCAGCAAATGCAGACCTTTGAACAGAAGACAGATAGGAAGCTGCAAGGTTTGACTAATCAGGTGACAAAGCTTGAAAAGTCCATTGATCTATATGGGAAAATGTTTTGTGCTGAAATTGCCAACATGCCTACCTACACATTGGTCAGAACGGACAGAACAGCTTCAAATCTGCCATCTTCTCAAGCTGTAAGAGACCATGCTCAGAGGATGGGAAGCAGCTATGAAGGACCTTTCCGAGTAGAGGCTGATAATGAGCCTGAAGATCATCCATCTTCTTAAAAAAAACTCCACCAATATTTTCCTAATTTCATTCTCTATTCTTATGAGACACGTTTTTAATCTGTTGAGCAACATTTACAATTTATAAATTTCTTTCCGATGTTGACAAAAAGGGGGAGAATTTACCTTTATGCAGTCTCATTAGTCTCACTTGATTACCTCTTCCATTTAGACAGGGGGAGAAAAATTTACTTTTTCACAGGATAATCTATTCTCATTGCGAAGTCTAATTTCGTGCAGGATCATGGCAGGATAATCTTACTCTGATCATGCTATTCTATGAGAACATTTTCATTACAGGATCTCTAATGATGATTACCTGCATGAGCAAATGTGATAGTTACTCACTTGTATTATGTCATTACTAGTTAAATTTTTCTCTTATACACTCTTTTGAAATTTACAACTAGAGGAGTTTTGTCACCATCAAAAAAGGGGAGATTGTTGTGGAAATTCTCCTGTATTTTGATTCTGACAAAACCTTCAATAGAAATTGTTTAATGAGATGTGATGCAGGAAGAATGTGTAAGCAGCAGGTTGAGTGATTCCAATTCTGTCGCGCTGACGAAGAGTCAGATGGAAGTATCGCTGACGAAGGGTCAGACGGAAGTGCTTCTGACGAAGGGTCAGATGGAAGTGCTTCTGACGAAGAGTCAGATGGAAGTGCTTCTGACGAAGGGTCAGATGGAAGTGCTTCTGACATAGGGTCAGATGGAAGTGCTCATGACGATCTAAACAGTGACGAATGAATCACATCAAATCTCCGTATTACCATTCCGTGCCAACTGATCTAGTAAGAATCAAATCTTCTTTTAAACGAATCTGAAGAAAAATCAGTCCCTGAAAAACACGAAGACCCACGTATAGCAGGTTTCCGATCAAGGCAAGTGATTTTTGTTAATTCTGATATCCCTTCCAATCAAGAGACTTTCTATATTGGGATATCATTGTCTAAGGAATATATCCTTGGGAATCAACTTAAACTTATCACACTTATGGAAGCTGGAGATTCAGTTGTATGGGCGACTGAATCAGAAGGGTTCAATGTCTTACCCAACGGTCTACATATCTTCTGAAGATACAGTCTCGTTCAATCACGATTGATGACGTCCAATCAAGGATTGAAGAGCGATCCCTTGGCTGGAATCTAACGGCTAGTTCGGAGGCAGGGGAGTATAAAAGAAGAATCATGATGGACTTAAGGTGGAAGCAGAACAACAATCCAAAGTGCAAGCATAATTTGAGTTTCGTCCAAAAGAGCATTCTGTGTACCCAATATCCTTCACTGTGAAAATCTGTGTGAGAGAGAAACCAAATACGTGAGTGGTTGTAATCCTCTTTGGTTTTTCATAGTGGAATCCAGCCGATCGGCTGTCATCGTGGGAGAGTGGACGTAGGCTTGATCTAAGCCGAACCACTATAAATATTGTGTGCAATATTCTCTTCTATAAACTCTTATCCTTGCGTTTAGATTTTCTGCACACGGTTACACGACTCTTGCTATTAATTGCACACTTAATTTTATTTATTCCGCAAGAAATATCAATATCGTTCAGAATCTCCTATTCACCCCCCTCTAGGAGATATTGCTAGATACATCATCTTATGAATATGCCCTTGCATCATCTTGTTGTCTTGCCGAAGGCCTGCCTCTAGAACTTCGGGGCACATCTCTGGGATCAAAGTCAATAGCTCTCTTTCCTCTATCTCTGACAAGAGCAACAAGTGGTTGATCCGAATCGGAGCTCATAATTACTTGGAGCCATCAATATAACATAATCCTTAGTATCTAAAAAGATAACGCGTTAAAATCTATCACACATCACAACGTCCCATATCTATACCCAAAAATCATAACCTATGCTCTGATACCAACAAAAGTCACACCACAATTCTTCAGGAAAAAGGGCATGGCACGGCCGTCCTTTTTAATCAAAGGACGCAGCCTCAAACAAAACCTGATACAAACATATATATATATATATCCATATATATCTGATAACAAGGTCACATGTTCACAAAATATCAGAGCTCAACTACTATAACAAAACGATATATATATATCCTCTACATCTAGGTCAAACTCACCAACTGTATACAACTTATCCAAAAAAAATACAATCCCAAATGTCCTGCAGCTAACTTACTCTCGATTCTACTTGCGACTCGTCGTAGAACCTGAAAAATAAAAGAGATAAAGGAGTGAGCGAACCACAGCTTAGTGAGAAGTACAAACTCTTCTAAGCGGATCAAGTAATTACTATGCATTCATTAAGTAAATCAAATATCAACTCATAGTAATAACAAACTATCAATGGTCTAATCCATTGATTAATCTCATCAAAACAATATTCGATGGTTTATCCACCGAATAATCTCACACTCGTCATCCACTATGGTCACTTTTAATGCCGTGACAAGGCGACCGAGTTTACCCCTCTTGGTTAGGTCTATCGTCTATTTCAGTCGGCGATTCGGCTTAATGACGTTCTGACAGTATGCATACTACCCCCATCTCAGTGAGTTCTAAACATAGAGATATGAGCAGTAACCACAATATCAAATCCAGGAAAAATCGTAACCATTCAGTTTCACAAACTGAACTCACAGCCTTCCATAAACATATTTCTAATAATCAAAAGAACAGTAATAACTCGATCATGTTCATGCAATAAATAATGCTTGAAACATCTCTTTTCTTTACCATGTCAAGAAACTAATCAGAAAACACGTACTCATCTTTAAAGACATGAGTTTTATAAACTCTTAGAAGAGAAAGTACAACTCACCTTAAAATCTGAATTTGAACCATAAAATCCGAAAATTACTTCAATAGGAGAAACAAGAGATAGGTAACTTATCGGACGTCGCTATTCGGTGTCGGGATAGCTTGGCGAGGTAACGTGGCTTGATCATGAGGGAAACCACATTTCCTTTCTCCTTCCCTTTCTTTTCTCTTTTCCTTTCTTTCTCTTTCTTTTCTCTCTTCTTTCCTTTCTTTCTTCTTTTTCCTTGTTTTTGTTAAGGAAGTCTCCCGATCCCTTTTATGCTATCTTCTCTCTCTTTTTCTTTTCTTTTTTTCAAGTGGGTCCCACCCTTTTTTTGACCTAGTTAACAAAGGCCACAAATATTACCTATCACTCAACACTTTTGTGTACACCTCCTCACAATTACAATGGATGAATCAAGAAGTATGTATGAAATAAAGTACTCTCGATCTAAGAATTGTAAAGACTTTTTGTCCTTTCGACCTTGAGATGTCTTTTATACTTCTCCGCCTCCAATCTAACCGTTGTAAGGCTTCCAAAAGAGGTCTCTTCAAAGCTTTTCGTTTGGACAAGACATACCACAAGAAGATCTCGTAGCCGTTGGGGATCGCCAAAGAAAAGTCTTCCCCGTTCGAATCAAATCGCCCATACAATTATGATCATGTGTTTCCATAGATGATTTCACTCATTTAGAAAGTGGTATGTTTGTCTCCTTGATTTCGCATCCTTGATTGATCTCTATCCTCGAGAATCCTCAAGAATGATCCAGCTTGATTTTATCCGTTGTAGCGTGTCAAATAAGCACATTTGAAAGTCCTTTTCAAGTTTTGATTACTACACGTAAATACTGCACTCAAAGCTTGAGCATTTGTCCAACGTTTGAGTTATCTCCACTCAACGTCCAACGTCTGAGTTATCCCCACTCAACGTCTGAGCTCCAACCAGTATCTGGGTTCCTCAGAAATCTTATCTATGCAAAACCTTTTTGACATATTCAATCCTGTGCATCCCTGCACCAAAGGATAATCTGTAAAATAAGTATTCCACGGCATTATCTCGAAACTTAAAAGTACTTGGAATTATTTTGTCAACTTCAAAATCACTTAGGGGTTTTCTCAACAATCTCCCCCTTTTTGATGATGACAAAACTAATCACATAAGTAACAACGATTCAAACAAAAGATTGCGCAACTAGTATTTAGTTACTCTTAGTATAATCTTGCTAAGAATGAATTTCAACAATCTGTCCTTTGTTCTTCTAGCACCAATAAGTTCTGAAGTCAATATTTTAATAATATGAGCAGTCTCAAAACTTGCGATAATGCTTAAGATTTAGAGATTAAGCACAAATATAGTTTCATAGCATAGACATGTAATTCTACTTGATTTTTTATAGAACTTAATCACATGCATAATAAGCTTGGGCAGCATGGTAAATGTGAGCATATTACTTGTGATATAGAATTGCTACACAATAGCTCATAACTTGTATATGAGCATATCGCTTGTGATATAAACTTGTGACACAATAGCTCAAAACTTGCAGTTTAACACATGCTCATATTATGATGATTATAACATGTTCAAGTTAATCTGTTTTGACAAATGTGTTATCAAATATACATATTAATAAAATTCTCGAAGTAAAGAACTTGTTCACATGTTCGGTTTAGGAAAGAAATTATATTTCTTTTCAGATCTTGTTCCTGCTGAACATGGGAACTAGTGTTCTCATATTTTCAGTTGTGAAAACCTGTGTGAATATCCTCTTTGTATGTGTTCTCACGTACTTCTTATAACTGTTGTATCTGAAACAACTTATCATTCACAGAACATGATATTCACAGACCATTCATAGATATATCCATATAGATAAACATCTGTATATATCCACAAAGATAAACATCTGTGTGAACTTTGCATGTCTTATAACATGATGTATGCAACATTATGACTTGCTGTCATAGATGTCCTTTTTTCTTTTTCCTCATGTTTGATGACTTAACTTTTATGTAACATTTTCTCTCCCTTTTTGTCATTAGCACAAAAGGGCAAATGAATGACCGAAAAGGTCAAACATAGAAACTAAAGCACATAGATGGAGTAATACTCCCCATGAACATATGATTCATCTAGTAAAGCATAAAGGGTAACACATATAACAGAAAGAACAATAAGTACTCCCCTTGAATGATGTAGCAGTAAAGATGGAGAGTAACAGAAAGGTAATCATGAAACAATATCCAAACTACCATCCGAATTATTCAAGTACAGTACCAATAAATAAAATTGTCAAATGATCAACCAAAAATAACAAGACAGCAAAAACATTTGAAAAATCTTTTCAGTCTTTTGATGGGGGTTGAGAGGTAGTTGGTGCTGAAAGTGGTAAGATTGATAAAATGTTGATGATTAGCCGGAAAGAGTTTTGAAAGTTTCAGAATGAGGTCGAAAGAGATGAGATATCTTCAAGGTAAACTCTTTCTCCATTCTATCCATTTTCTTGGCAACTTGCTCTAGCTCCAGACATGTGAGATGACATTTTTTTTGTATGTCATCAATGAAATCCTGACTTTTCAAACTTAACTTCTCCTAGAGCTGATCAACTTCAATTTTTAATTCTGTTATGAATTTGTGAAGATTCGTCTTGCATTCTCCTAGTTTTAACAGAATATCCATAAAGTATATGTATCATATACATCTCCCTTCTTATCTGATTTCCAACAGTCACACTCTTCATCAAGACTCTTAACTTCTTCATCGATGTCATGACTTTCTTGTATCGACGGTTTTTCTAGAGCCTGTATTCCAGTCAAAAGATAGCTTGGATCAAGCTTATTTTGTTCAACTATGAACCGAGCATACTCAGTTCTGGCTATGTCTTGCTCGTGTTCTTTGCAGAAGGTTATGAGATCTGGTATACTAAAGCCACTCAGCATGGCCTCAATACTGCGCTGAACTTCTTGTCCTTCCAATAATGCTTTCTTTCATTCTTCCTCAGTTGGCTTGGATGCAAATTCAATAATATCCTCTTTCGAGACAAATCCATTATTTGCTATTAAAGCTTTTACGGATCTGTGGTCTCCTTGTTGTTTGGCTCTTACAACATCTTCTCTTATAGCTCTAGCAAGTCGTATTTTTAACTCAAGATAAAAGGCAGCCTTCTCAGATGTGAGAGATTTTACCTGTTTAGTAAGCCTTTCTGACTCCAACGACATATTGTTGGTATTCCGATGTAGAGATGTGAGATCTTGAAGAAATGTTACTAAAGCCAGGGTTGAGAATTCGTCCAATTGATGATTGATAACTCTCAAGAGATTCTCCATGTTTCTTCCCATGTGATCTAATTTGAGAAAGATCAAGCTGGCATTTTCTGTCATTGCTTGGAAATCATCATCCATCTTTTCTTTGATTTCTCATGTTTTCTGAAAGAGCAGCTTGTATAATTCATGAGTTTGATGTTTCAACTCATTCTGAAAGTATACAACCTCCTTCAACAATTCAGCATCTGTTTCCTTGTTCAGTTCTTCCTCCCCTTCTTCAGTTTTCATAGCTTCGTTGAATCCATCCAGTTGATTATCATCCTTTGTATTTTCGTGCATGAAAGCATGATATTCATCTAACATTTCTTCGTGATAGATTTCCTCTTCGTCCAATCTAGCTTTTGACTCAACATTTCTTTCTCCTTCTTCTGTTTCGATGAATGGATTAGAAGCGATGTGTTTTTCTAAATCACTCAGAGTGGTTTGGAAATTATCAAAGGGTCTTTTTGATTCGATAGGATTTTTGGAATCCATAGAGGATGATCAAATGTTGTTTAGAACGAGGTATTGCTTTGAAGTAACAGAGATGTGTGTATTCTTTTGATGAAAAAGAATGTTTAAATAATAGAGTGATTGAAATTTATTTGGAAGTAAATGAGTCTGAAGATGTGATTGAAGTAACTTTTGGAAAGTTTATACGAAATCAATCAATTTAAATCAATTAATTTGAATCAATCAACTAATCAATTAAATCAGTCAATTAAATCAATCACGGCAATTAGCATAATCCACACAATCACAATATTTGCAGAATATTTAGAAAGATTGTGAAGATGCGTACCTTATTTGTTGCCAGAATATAACTACTTACCTGCCAAAAATTTGAATGATCAAACCTTTAGTCGTTCTCCACTCAAAAGATGTCATCTTCAGATGATACTTTAAGCTCTGAGTTCCTTGTAGTTATAAAGCTTTTTCAGATGAAGCTTCGGCATCTTTTGCTTCTTTCATATATCGCTTTAAGCTCTGAAGCAAGATCTTCCTGTCTACATAGCAGCTTAAACAGGCATCATAGTAATACATAATTCTTGTCTGATATATTCAAATGTATTCTTATCAAGTGGTTTGGTGAATATGTCAGCTAATTGATACTTTGAATCAACAAATTGAATGTTAATATCACCATTATGCACATGATCACGAAATAAAATGATGCTTAATTTCAATATTCTTAGCTCATGAATGTAGGATTGGATTATTGGTGAGATTGATTGTGCTGGTATTGTCACATTGGATTTCCATGTTGTGAGATTGAACACTAAAGTCCTTCAGCTATTGCTTCATCCATAAGATTTGTGCACAGCAACTCCCTAGTGCAACATACTCAGCTTCTGCAGTTGATAGAACTACAATTTTCTGTTTCTTGGAGAACCAGGACACCAGCATTGATCCGAGAAGTTGACATGTTCCTGAAGTGCTTTTTCTGTCTAATTTATAACCTGCAAGATCAGCATCTGAATATCCATGCAATATAAGATCTGAGGTCTTAGGATACCATAGTCCCAAATTAGGATAGGTTCCTATATATTTAATGATCCTTTTGACAGCAGTAAGGTGTGATTCCTTGGGATCTGATTGAAATCTAGCACACATGCAAACACTAAAAACAAGTCTAGAAGCAGTTAAAAATAGTAATGAACCGATCATGCTTCTATAAAACTTCTAATCAACCTATTTACCATATTCATCATTGTCTAGCTTGGATGAAGAAGACATGGGCAAATCGGGTTTCTTGCAATTTTCCTGACCGAACTTCTTTACCAGTTCAAGAGCATATTTCTCTTGATGTATGAATGTGCCTTGTTTGGTCTGATTAACTTGCAGTCTCAGGAAGAATGTAAGTTCTCACATCATGCTCATCTCAAACTCATTCTACATGTTCTGAGAAAATTCCTTGCAGAGATTTTTGTTAGATGAACCAAATATAATATCATCTACATAAATCTAAATGAGTAAAATTTCATTACCTTTCCTTTTGATAAATAAAGTTGTATCAACTTTACCTTTTTTAAAAACTTGGTTGGTAAGAAAATTACTTAACCTTTCATACTATGCTCGTGGAGCTTGCTTGAGTCCATAGAGTGCCTTTTAAAGTTTGAACACATGATCTGGACATTTTGGATCTTCAAAACCTAGAGGTTGATCAACATATACTTCCTCCTTGATATATTCATTTAGGAATGCACTCTTGACATCCATTTGATATAGTTTGAAGTTGTGATAGCAAGCATAAGCGAGTAGGAGTATGATGGATTCCAGTCTTGCTACTAAGGCATAAGTTTCATCATAGTTGATTCTCTCTTCTTGAGAGTACCCCTTGGCAACAAATCTTTCCTTGTTCCTGGTTACTTTGCCTTTATCATCTAGTTTATTTTTGAAAACCCATTTGGTTCCAATGACATGACGATTCTTTGGTCTTGGCATAAATTCCCATACTTCATTGAGTTTGAACTGATGCAACTCTTGTTGCATAACTTCAATCCAGCCTTTATCTTGAAGAGCTTCTTCAATTCTTTTGGGTTCAAATTCAGAAACCAGAGCAAATGCCTTTATTGTACTTCTTAGTTTAGATCTGGTTCTGATCCATTGATCAATGTTTCCAATGACTTGATCGGTAGGATGACTGGATTTGTATTTTCATTTTTTCTTTGACTTTTCAAGCTCATCTTCGATTGATTCTTCATCATTTGGATATTCAGAAGTTGCAGTTGGTATCTTATCTTCCAAATTCTAAGAAGATTCAGTTGCTTCTTCGACCTCAGTAGATGTGTTCTGCTTCTTAGATGATGAGTTCTGATCATCCGACACTTCATTAACGGAAGTGATCTTCTAAGCAGTGTATTCATCCTAGAATTTCACAGTCATGGATTCTTCAATTGCCCGAGAATTCTTGTTGAAGACTCGATAGGCTTTGCTTGAGGTCGAATATCCCAAGAATACTCATTCGTTTGATCTTTCATCAAACTTACTTGGCCGATCACTTGAGTTTTTAAGAATGTAGCATTCACAACAAAAAAATATAGAAATATGAAATACTTGGTTTCTTTCCTTTATAAAGCTCATAAGGGTTTTTTTTTTCAAGCAATGGTCTAAGAAAAACTCGATTTATAATATAACAAGCAGTAGACACAGCTTCTGCCCAAAAATATGAAGGTGCTTTGGTTTCAATCAATAGAGTTCGTGTCATTTCTTGTAAAGATCTATTCTTCCTTTCAACAACTCCATTTTGTTGTGGAGTGTATGGAGATGAAAATTTATGTTGAAAACCATTTTGATCACAAAACTCAGCAAAGTAATGATTTTCAAATTCCCCTCCATGATCTGTTTTTATGCTTGAAATAGAATAACCTTTTTCATTTTGAATTTTCTTTGAAAATGTTTCAAAGTATGAGAAGACATCACTTTTATGTGTAAGAAAGAACACCCGAGTAAATTTGGTATGATCATCCACAATGACCAAACGATATCATTTACCTCCAATACTTTGAGTTCGAGTAGGTCCGAGGACATCTATGTGTAACAGCTGCAGAGCACGGTTAGTAGATACTTCATTTATAGATTTGTAAGAACTTCTTACTTATTTTCCCAATGTGCAAGCTTCACAATGCTTAGTCCTTTCAAATTTGGCTTCTAGGAGACCTTTTACTAGCTTCTTTTTAGAGAGCTTTGATATTTGCTTGAGGCTTATGTGTCCCAGCTTTCTGTGCCAAAATTCTCGATCGTCTTTGAGAGATAAAAGACATTTCTCTTCCTCAGACGTTGTATCCAATATGTACATATTACCATGTTTTCGTCCAGTGAACGAAAATTCATTGTCTTCACTTGTACCTGAGCACTTATTTTCTACAAAATAAACTTTATATCCATTATCGCATAGTTGGTTAATGCTAATAAGATTGAAATTCAAACACTTAACCAATGAAAGATCATGGATAAGAAGATTTTCAATCTTCACGGTTCCTTTGCCAATAATCGTTCCCTTGTTATCTCATCCAAAGGAAACGTTTCCACCATCGAACATCTCAATATTGATGAATTTTGTTGCATCTCCAGTCATATGTCTGGAACACCCACTATCAAAGTACCATTTATTTTTTCTTTTCATTGGTACCTGCAGCGATTAATAAAATTCAAGTTTTCTTTGGTACCCAGATCCGTTTGGGTCCTTTGGGGTTAACAACATTTGTATATCTAAGAATATCTCGAGTGGATCTCTTAATTTTTGAACAATAACTACGAGAGTGTCTAGTATCACAACAGTTTGAACAATTATATAAATCTTGACCTTTGAATTTCACAAACTGTTTTCTAAAATGATTCTCATAGGATTTCTTAGGAGGTCTTCTCCTGATTCTCTCCTTAATAGGAGGAAAATGATTTTTCACGTCACTTTCTTTTTGAAATCCTAATCCCGATTTATTATAATACGAGACTTGTATAGAAAGTATGTGCTGTAACGTTCTAGAACCGGTGAAAATTTTCTTGTGAATATTTGAAATTTCTGTCCTTAAGAAACATTCTCTTTCTAAAAAATATCCATTTCCTTTTTCAAAGAGTTCTCCTCTATATCAAAAAGATTTCTTTCCTTTTTCAAGGAATCAATTTCTTTCTTAAAAGCTTCAATTTCATATTTCAAACGAATATTCTCGTTAAACACACAATTTGATTTCTCTTTCAATTGGAAAAATTCTTTTTCGAGAAAATTGATCCTATCTTTTTGTGAAAGATCTTTCTGTTTAAAGATAGCTACTTCCTTTTTCAATTCAGAAAGTCTCTTAAGAGTCGCTTTATATTCTAAACATAGCTTGTCTATGTAATCTGATACCTCAATAGGAATATTTGAATGAATTACCTAGAGATCATCATCTGAGTCGGCCATGAGACATGTTCGCATACTCTTCGTCACTTTTACATTCAATGTTACTCCAAGTATATGCTTTCGAGGTTTTCTTGGATTTTTCATCCCTGCCTTTCTTCTTTAATAAAGGGCAATTTGGTTTAATATGACATCTCTTTCAGCATTCATAGTAGATGACTTCTCGGCTCTCGCCTTTGGTCTTAGATGATTGTGTCTGATCATATCGTTTAAGATCCTTTTTGTCTTTGAAGTGTTGGATCTAGCAATATCACCTAGAGGGGGGGTGAATAGGTGAATAGACAACTAACTTGAAATTTCTTGTGGAATTAATGATAATTTCAATATGCGATTAGCAGGAGATAGTACACAATTCAAACGCAGTAATAGAGTAGGGAAGAGAAAAGAGCGCGCTGAGTTTATAGTGATTCGGCTTGTCAAGCCTACGTCCACCCTCCCACGATGACAACTGATCGGCTGGATTTCACTATGAAGAATCAAGAAAATTACAATCACTCAACCACTTGATTTCTCTCTCTTACAAATTTTCACAATGAATGAGATTTTGAGCACTCATAATGATTTTAGGTACAATTCGAATCACGCTTGCACTTTTGGATTGTTGTTCTTCTCTCCTTCTGAGATCGCCATGGTTCTTCTTTTATACCACTGCCTCCAAACTAGCCGTTGGATGCTCGGCCAAGAGATCGCTCTTCAATCCTTGTTTGGACGTCATCAATCGTGATTGAACGAGGCTGTATCTTAGAAGATATGAGAATCGTTGAAGAAGATATTGAACCCTTCTGATTTAGTCGCCCCTACAACTAAATCTCCAATTTTCATAAATGTAGTAAATCCGTATTGGTCCCTGAAGAGATATTCTTGGAAGGTAATAATCAATTGTAGAAAATCCCTTGATTGTTTGGAAGGGATATCATGTCAATCAAATATCATAAATTTCCATAAGGAACCTTGCCTTGATTGGAAACCTGCTATACATGGGTCTTCATATTTTGGAGATGCAGAAAGTAACTAATTTCAAGTTTCGTCTTCATAAAGAATTTCTTGAATTAGATCAGTTATCATTGAATGATAATTCGGAGATTTGATAAGGTTTATTTGTCACTGTATATAGATCGTTGCACGAAATGGAGGATCATGTTGAACCTGACCCTCAACAGCAGCTCCATCTGACAGTATTCAAATGCACTCCATCTGACCTCGTCAGAGGCACTTCCATCTGACCTCATCAGAGGCACTTCCATCTGACCCTTGATCTAAAAACACTCCATCTGACCCTTCGTCCAGAAGCACTCCATCTGACCCTTCGTCCAGAAGCACTCATTCTGACACTTGATCCACAAGCACTCCATCTGACACTTGGTCCAGAAGCACTCTATCTGACCCTTCGTCCAAAAGCACTCCTTCTGACACTTGGTCTAGAAGCACTCCATCTGACACTTCGTCCTAGTGACAGAAATAGATCCACACAACCTGCTGTTTACTCATTCTTTTTGCATCATAAAATATTATACAAATCCTTTTGATAGTTTTGTCAAGATCAAAATATAAGAGAATTTCCACAACAATTTCCCCCTTTTTGATGGTGTCAAAACTATAAAATCTGATGAAACATTGTATGTCAAAAAATTGTAAACAAATAATATAATGTCACTCAATTTGCTCCTCCTGCAGGCAAACATAATCAGAAAATAATATCCTGCACTATAGTAAATAGAACTGGTAGAATATCTCTCACCCTTTTTGTCAACAGCAAAAAGAATGTATATAAAAGGCAAATGATTGTGAAAGGAATTGTTTAAAAAATTGCATAACAAAAGACATTTGTGCTTAAAAAATTAAGAAGGTGGGGGAATTTTGGAGGAAGAGGGAACATCTTCAGGCTTTGCATTAGCCTCTACTGAAGAGGGTCTGACATACTCTTCTCCCATTCTTTGAGCATGACTTCTGACAGCTTGAGATGTAGGTAATGCTGAAGCTGCTCTATCAGTCCTCACAAGCGTATATGAAGGCAAGTTTGCAATCTCAGCACAGAACATTCTGCCATACAAATCAATAGACTTCTCTAGATTGGTCTCTTGATTTGCCATGCCCTGCAACTTTCCATCAATCTTCAGTTCGAAGTTATGCAGTTTCTGATCTAGCCTGGTTTCCATAGTGTTGACATCTAATTTTTTTTATCAACTATTTTTGACAAAATAAATAAATAAATAGCATTCATCATGCGAAGTTTGCCATTCCTTATTCATTTTCGTCAATCAACATATGATATTGGGATGGTTCGAAGAACTGACCGACAAATAGATAGGGGAAAAGGGATAGTGGAACGAACGGCGCCATAAAAAAAAGAAAAGGAGGAGGAATATGTGGAATAGGGGTTCCACGAGGAACCATACAGAAAAAAGGGGGAATAAAAATAAGAGAGGGTGGCAAAAGAGGGAAGGAAGAGGCGCCCGAAAAAGGGAGAGAGACCCTTTCTTTCATTCTTCCTCTTTCACCGGGCTTCTCTCTCTCTCACACGCACTCCTCAGAGGCGAAAGACTGCCCTCTTCCGACAGTTTTTTTTTCCGTCATGATCTCCTTGAACCGCAACGTTTTCCTGAGCAACTCATGCGTTAATGGGTTGGGTATAAATGCCCGGAGACAGAGATGCCGACCCCCAGCTTATGTGAAGGTCGTTGCTTCGCGCTCAAATCAGGATCAGAAAGGGAGAGCAACCAGCGAGCGAAGCGGCAACTTTTGATGGAGAGCACATTGAAGGAAACGAAGGACCATGCTCCATCCTCGCCCGTCAGCGTCGACCTCGATTCCACCGTCGGTGACGGCGTCAAGGACGTGTACGGTGAAGATAGCGCCACGGAGGATCAGCTCGTGACGCCCTGGGCAGTGTCTGTGGCTAGTGGATATAGTTTATTACGATATCCACACCATAACAAAGGACTGGCCTTCTCTGAGAAAGAGAAGGATGCACACTACCTGCGTGGCCTCCTCCCTCCAGCAGTTGTTTCTCACGATCTTCAGGTGAAGAAAATGATGCACAACATTCGCCAATATCAAGTTCCCTTGCAGAAGTACATGGCCATGATAGATCTTCAGGAAATGAATGAAAGATTATTTTACAAGCTTCTCATAGATAATGTTGAGGAGTTACTTCCTGTTGTCTACACTCCAACCGTTGGTGAAGCTTGCCAAAAATATGGGAACCTCTTCAGGCGTCCTCAGGGCCTGTTTATTAGCTTAAAACAAAAAAGGGGGGGGGGAGCTCCCTTTCTGAAGGCTAAGGCTTCTTCGGTCTCGTCCACCGCTCAATTTCTTTGACCACCGGCAGCCTCGTTTCCTTCGCTCCCATATCTGGAGGCCGCGGACTGAAAGGATACTCGCCGGGACCGTCCTCACCAACGCTCGTTCTCACCCGATTCCGTCGGAGCACCCGAGCTTCAACTGCAACCCGGAGCACATTCTTGGCGAGGTAATTCTACCACTCTTTTCAGCCTTGTCTCGAGTAAGGCAAAGACCAAGTCCCCGTCCATACACGAGTTTGCCCTCTCTACTCTGGGGCTACCGTTTGTCAATATCTAGTATGTGTTTAAAGTCTCAACGTTTAGTGCAAGTCTAAATGCTCGTGTCTCTACCGAACCTTTTGCATCTAGTTGTCGCACCTATAGATGAATAGATATCGGGTGAGGCTAGACGAGGGTCGGATCCGGAGGTTAGCGAACGGCAAGCCATTGGTGTGGGCTTCGCGGAGTCTGTTGCAGTGTCGGGTTCGACGGACACTTTGAGGAAAGCGAGTTCGGTGGTAGTCCGGAACGGTCCGTCATCGACGTTTTTATGCGATCAAGCTTGTTGGCGATCGTCGGCTTTGGTGGCGGTTGGCGAAAGAAGGAGTGGCGGACGACCAAAGTCTTGAGCTGCGATGCTTAAGGAGGGAAGCGTCTGAACAGAAGGACCAAGGAAGAAGAGGAAGTCTGGGAAAGAAGAAGACGTAAAAAAAGAATGGAATAAAAGGGGTTAAAATATAAGAGACTAAAATAAATAGGCAAATTGGACGTGCAGACTAGGTGTGCATGGTTTTTGGGGTCTAAATTGCTATTGGGCTGGCGCATGGGCTCATTATAAAATTCATGAATATTGATCTTTAGAAAAAGTGGGCTTCTTTTTTTTATTTGCATTTGGGTTCTCGGCTCCCTTCTAGGCCCGGGGCCCTCGAAGGGTTGGGCTTAGAAACCCAATCCGGATCACCATTTTCTGAGTCAAAAATATAAAAAAAAATAATAAAAAATTCAAAAATTCAATAAAAAATGGAAAATCATAAAAATATTCAAAAAAATTCAGAAAATTCAGAAAAATTATAAAAAATTCCAGAAAATAGGAAATGGCCACATTGAACTGGCCACGACCTGTTTCGGGTCTTTTGACCCCCGATCTTTCCAAAAATGATGATTTTGCCCTTCCGGCAAACCGTCTTCCAAAAAAATTCTAAAAAAAATCCAGGAAAATCCCAAAAAATGGGAAATGGCCACAAACAACTGGCCATGGAATATTTTGGGTAATTCGGTATCCAAACCTCCCAAAAATGACGATTTTGCCCTCCTGGCTAATCGTCCCCAAATCTTCCCATTTTACCCCTGGTCCGAAGTCACACATTCCTTAAGCCTTTATGGTTATACTAGGAAGCCATTGATCTGAATTGATGTGCATTGAAGTGATTTATTTATGTACTTGATTGCGCTTTCATTTAAATTGATTGTGATTGATAGGAACAGTCTTCCAATCTGCATGAAATCCTGAATCAAGCCTACCTCACCTAAAATTGCGCCTGCATGAATTCTTAGCTAGGAAATCACTCGCGTTAGGTACCGAAAGGGCGTTGGTAATGACACCAGCGTAACCAAGTCCCCGAACCCAAAATCTCTGGTTCCGCAGAATTGATCGATCTCTCCCAATCGATCAATAAGGTTTCCGGTCTACCCTCCAAGAAAGACCGGTGGCGACTCCAAATGCATGCACAAGTTGCACATGCCACCACGACCACACTAAGGTCGAAAGCGATCGACTCTTATCGTCGAATCCTTCTGAAAAATACTCCCGCCGCGATTTGGTATGGACCTGGGAGGGCCCGCGCCGATCCAAGACCCGCGATCGGTAATCCATTAGCCGCGTCCGCTTTCGGACGGGTCGCGACAGCTGGCGACTCCGCTGGGGATTTTGTTCTAGAACCTATGGTTCTAGACCTCAAGTGGACTTAGGCCGTAATTAAAACGCTGAATGATTTTTCTAACCATGCAGTCGCTTTCAAAGGTGAGGTAAGTCCGCTTATGATAGGTGTTATATGTTTTTGCAGATTGGAGTAATAAGGGGGGTAGTCTGTGATTAACTTTGTTTTATGCAGGTTGGGCGTAGGAATGTATGTTGTGTGGATGATTTGAAGTGCTGATTGATAAACTGTTGTGCATGACTTGCATTGTGATGATCACGACACATGGACACACACAACCGCGCCTAAAACCCCAGGCGCCGCCTTTAGGAACACAATAGAAGGAATTGAAAATGGAATCTCCGTGAGGAAAAACACGGGGTAATCCACTTTTCAATTCCGCTCGCTTCGAACTATGGATCGAGTCCCAATGCAACGATAGCTGTGCAATGGAATCGGCTCTTTCTAGAACTCGAGGTGGGAACCTTAACCTTAGGTGCCAAACCCTCTGATTTTTAGAAGTTTACCATCACTTGTCTCATGCGCATGTCTTTGGGCGGTTGGTACACCTAAAACCGCACATAAGTCGACGAGTTTGGTTGGTAAGACTCTCTATCCCTCAAATCTATTACAGTTCATATAAATATAGGCATTTCATTCATTGCATTCTGGTGATTAGATTAAATGCCATTTCAAGGATAGATATGTGTGTTTTTCCCAAACGTCCTTGATAGAAGACGAGGAGGATGATATCCCATGGCGAACACCAAGTGAGCAACAAAGGAGCCTACTATGGACATTATTGAGATATCGTCCAATGAAGATGACGAGTTGGGGCAAGTGATCCGGAAGTCACAGATCGAGCTTGGGGCATCCTTGAACGTTAGGATCACATTCCTTTGTTTTATTTTCCATTACTAATCCTCTTGTATAGGGTTTATTTTTATCGAAGTTTTCTCTATCTCACCCCTTAGAGTGATTGTATTAGGGATCTATTGGTGTATACATTCAGATGGAGCTTGGTTGTATTTCTTTTGACGGGTCATGGGAATGTGATAGTGGCATTTTCTCCAATCATCCGAATACTCTCAAGTCAAGTTTATAATTCCTTTAGAGGAAATCAAAATTGGAAATCTTGCATGACCTTTTTGGTCGTATAGGGTAATCCAACCCCAATTTCGCTAGAAGGGATTATACACTTGAATTGATTCATGCATGTCGTACATCATTGGTAATCCACGATAATTGATCAAGAGTATCGGCATTGTTTCGAATTTAATGACGAGATAGATGTCCAAATTGCCCTCGTTCTTACAGAACGGCCTTGATTTGGATGCCGTATCTTCAATTAAATTTAAAACACGTCGTTATGCTTTGTACTTTTGACTAGTTCGTTCTTCTCGAAATTGATCAAAAGCGATTATCGTGAATTACATTCCTTTCAATAATATGCTTTCCTTCGAAGAATACTGATAAAAAACTTTTGCGCAAGATTAAAATCCTTGTAAAAGTTTTTGTCCTTATTAATCACGAGCAAGCATAAGATTGAAAGGGGTTTATGCTTTCTTTTTCAACTTATTTGTTCTGATTCAGTCGTTTCATTTGCAGGTGAAAAATAGGTAATAGAGAGAAATCTTCTCATGGATGAATCTGAGGCTATTCTTTCATCTGATCATGAGCAAGTTAGAAAATCAGGACATATTTGCTCAACTTATTGATATTATAGTTCAGCTCACCCAAGTTGAAGATGTTCGGATGCTCGAAGAAATGGACCATATAAAAAGCTAAAACACACACACATGAGCTTTCATTCACTTTCGCTCAATCGAAAGACTTTCAAAGCAGATTAATACAGATTAGCGAGGCGGAAAAGTAAAGCCGAACTGAGCCCTAATCAGCAGCACGAAGGAGCTCAATTGGCCCTCCATATGGCTGATTCCCTGCCTACACTCACCGCTCCGTATATCATGATCCGCGAGCTGGAGAAGAAGGCGCTTGCACTCATTCTTAAGGTCAGCAACCTTGGCCCTGTGATCTTCAGCAGCAAGTTCCAAGTCCCGGACCAATTCCCTCCCACGGGATACATCCGCCGTAACAGTATCGAGTCGCTCTTCCAGCCAATCGCTCTGAAACTTCAACATGATGTTACGACGATCGTGCTCATAAGTGATCAGGCACAAGGCCAAACGCTCCACCAAATGTCCACGTTCACGAAGCATCGTCGAGACCCGCTCGTTGGCAGTTTCCATAACCTTGTTGTGGCTGTCAGCCACGAAGCTAGTCAACGTCAGGCAGTCACAGCGGTCTTCGTAGCGGGCTCGCAAGACACGAGCCACGAGAACTTCACGGTGAGCAACGCGGTAAGCCTCTAGAAAGTTTGCAAAGAGGGCTGGGAATGTTTTATACTCCTTCTCCAACTCAGTACCCTCGATGGAAGTAGTGTCTGTGGCCGCAAATAGAACGCGGATCTCAGCCTCGATCTCCGGATGATCGGCTATGTAAGCATAGCCCCGACCCAAGAGATTATAGAGTTTTTCCCATCGGGCCGGGACTACGATTGAAAAGACGCAAGCATGGGAAGAGTCAGAGGAAGAAGTAGAAGACGAAGCCATTTCTTGTTGGAAGGATGGAGAGGAAGACGAGTGCGATGGAATGAATGAAAGTGAAAGCTGGGCAAATGAGAGCACTAACCTTCTCCTCGTTTCATAGTAGCTCAAAAATGGAGAAAAGTTACAGCAATAATGCTTGTGGAGCCGGGGTAGTTAATGTAAAGCAGGGGCTGCTCCTCCCGTGAAGCATCAGACATGTCTCGATCCGCGATTTCAGGCCTGACGAGTTTGAAAAGTTGTAAAAGAGCTGTCTATTTCACCATTATTGAGATGGAGCGGGAGTCGAGCGCAAATATCGAAGGAGCCGCGATAGGGTTGATAGCTTTGTCATGATGAAAAGCTGAGTGGGTGGTGGACGTAATTTAGTCTTTTGAGAGATAGTGGGGGACAGGTTCGGCTATCGAGGAAAGAAAAGCGATCCGTGATCTCTCCACCGTGAAAAGGAAGGAAGACGACAAGACGAGAAACTCAAAATCTCTAGAAGAGCGCTCGCCTGGTGATCGTCTTCCATGCTCGAAGAGCGACTCCTGAATACGCAAAGTCACTCAAAAGAAAGTTTAGAGAGAGTAAACATAGGAAGAGGATTACAAGACCTTGAGTGAATAAAAGAGGACGAACAAACCTTTTCTTGATCCAGTATGTTTAACAGTCATAGTCATTTGTTGGAGATGACTGACCCAAATGTCCTAGGTAATGTGCAGTTGGGAGACCTCGAAGTCTTTGGGATCGAGCCAGATGTCGAAACCATACTACCCAACCCTGCTGGCAACGAGGTTCAGGATCAGGGCAGCGACGATGACAGTGGTGGCGACGACGACAGTAGCAACAACAACGACGGCAGCGGCGATGACTCATCTCGTGGAAGAAGACGTCGCCGGCCCTATACTGAGAAGGAAATCCAGATACTCGAAGCCGCCTTCAATAAGTGCCGTTACCCGAATACGAGACGAAGAAGAAAATTAGCCCGGAAATTAAAGATGGAACCCTTAAGGGTCAAGCACTGGTTTCAAAACAGACGGGCCAGATCAGTGGTTCGGGGAAAGTGTCAAGAGCTCGAAACTCTAAAAGAAGAATACGCCAAGCTTCGAGCAGAAAACATGTGGTATAAGGAAGTCCTCATCAACGCCGCTTGCCTTAACTGCGGTGGTTCTATCGACACTCGCGAAATGTTCCGTGATAAGTTTTCTATGAGAATCGCAGGTGGTCGTCCGCCACCCCACTCCCTCAAACCATCTTTTGAAAGAGGGGAGGCGCGTTACTACAATTTCCCTGACAATGGGCTTACTATCACCACAGACCAGTTCGAAGTCAACCAGCTTCCCCTGCAACAACCTCTGGCACAACCAGACCCCGCCGAGAGTGAATCGAGGAATGATCGTCGAGTCACGGATGCTATCCTGAGTCGCCAAAAGAAGTTCATATGGTCTCCAGAGCTTCACAGAAAATTCCTTGATGCGGTTCACCAAATAGGGAATGACTCATTATGTCCAACACGCGTACATGAGGTCATGAATGAACCGGGGCTCGCTAGAAGGTTAGTCGCAAACCACCTTAATGGTTACCGCAGGAAGCTACGACGGCGTCATGCCGCACGGCGCCTAGAAGAGCCCGACTCGAACTTGAACATTAGGTACGGCTACGAACGCAACAGCCATGCGTCAAGAAGAGCCCTGCCGAGTCTCGATACCAACCAAGCCGGTAGCTCTACCACCAACTGTTGGAGAATTGGTCAATGTAGCCCTATCAGTCATCTTAATGTTCCTCAAGAATACGTGCCACCGGTGCAACAAATATACACTTCCCCACTCGAGCAGCAGCCGTCCACCGGCGCTCTTCCTGCTGCTGATCCACCCACGACGTCTAATGTTCAGGAGTTCGCCCAACTAGGGCATATGATCTCAGATGATCTAGTGGGGGAACACTTCGAACAATTTTGCTTCCATGATCTCTGAGTGAGACACGCTTTTGATAGGAAAGAGGTCGACCCTCCTCTTTTCTTCTCAAACAAAGATGGTGGTCACAATTCGAAGAATCCATCAGGAGGAGGCTAGCAAACCTTCACGGCCATGATCTGGAGTCGATGACCGCGCACCTGAACCCAGACATGATGGGGTGGTGATCGAACATACCCAGAGAAAGGGGGGGCTTGTACACAAGTAGAACTTATTTCTTATTTGCGCATTGTAAAGTTTCAATCGGAGCAGTTCCTTTCTTCTTTAAGGCCTAGGGTTGATTTCACACAATGATGCTTGCTAACATCATCATGTTTAGCTACAACAATCTTTTGTCACAATGGGTTCGAGGTAAATCGACCAAGCGCACGAAGGCAAATGTGACAGCATAGGTCACAAACATAACGTGAGCGGGCTCGAAAGCGGAAAGATCGTCAGTTGCCTCAAACACTATGATTGCGAAACCAAGGGCAATATTGAATCTTGCGAAGGATAAGCGGAAATGTACATACACTCTCATTTATAGCACTTAACAGGAGACTTTACAAACAGACTACTGAGGAGGAACCGTAAATCCAAAGTGAGTTCTAATGAGCATCACAAATGAGCTCAATTGATTCTCCATGCTATCCATGCCTTGCTTACAACCCACACTCTGGGAATCGAGGTCTACAAGCTTGAAGAAAAGGAGACGACATTTCTCCTTAAGTTCGTTCACCTTGGTCTCATAGTACTCGAACTCAAGCTCTAAGTCCTGAGCCAGCACCCTCCCACGAGCTATATCCATGCTCAGGTCTTCAAGCCTTTCCTCCAACCAGGTACACTGGAACCTCAGCACGAGGTTGTGCTGATCTTGCTCAAATGCGGTGTCAAAAAGAGCCAGACGCTCCACCAAGTTGTCCCTCTCACGGACCAACATCGAAACCTGGGCGTGGGCGTATTCAACAGCCCTTTTATGGTTATCGGTCGTCAGCATGGCCAACATCAGGGACTCAGTTCGGTCCTAATAACGGGCTCGCACGATACCAGCCAAAGTGACCTCCCGGCTAGCAACTTCGTAAGCCTGCAGGAAATTGTTGAAGAGAGTTGGGAAGATCACAAACTCCCTCTGCAGTTTCGTACCTTCAATACACACAGTATCCAGGGCCGGAATCAGAGTACGAACTTCAACCTCAGCTTCAGGATGACTGTTTATGTAGCCATAACCTCTACCCAAGAGGTGATAAAACCTCTCCCATTGGGTTGAAGCTTCGGCTGAGGCAGTGGGTACAGGAGAGGAAGCCATCTGCGATTCAACGACAGAGAAAAGAAGGAATGATGGAGGAGTGTTTGAGAGGTTAGATCGAAATGTTAATCTCCTCGATGTCAACCTCTCGCCCTTTAACGCTCGAACGAGAAAGGGAAAGCTGCAATAATTTTTCTATACGCAGCAGGGCTAATCAAGCCTCATTAATACATCCCTGGTGAGTCACAGATCCACCTCTGTCCCGTGATTTCGGGCTTAGAAAAGGTAACAACACCTAAAGGCCGGCGGACCTATTACTTTGGAGATCGAGCTAGGGGGACAGGCGTAATGCTCGATAAAGAAAAAGTCGACACGGGAAATCTGCACGCTCCACTCAGGCAAGAGAGAGTAAGAACGGACGGGGGGAATCACGAAGTCTCGAAAGGAACGCCCATCAGACACTCGTTACTCGATTTCAAAGCGACGCTTCTTGGAACACGCCTAATCTCTGATAATTACAGAGAGGGTGAACATCTGAGAAAGGGTGGAGAAAATCAAGCGAACGAAGATCAGGAAAAGACATTTCGACCCAAAATGTTCAAGGGGTACCATCATCTGTTGGAAACGCCTGACCTAAATGTTTCCGAACTTGAACGGCTAGAGGAATTTGAAGACCTCGGAAACGAATCCGTCATGAAGGATATGGAAATCGACTCGACCATCCAGGAGACTCAAGCCCTCAACGACCAAGACGCCAGCGACGATGATCCGCGCCAGAAAAGAAAGCGTCGCCAGCTCTACACTCCGGATGAGGTACAGATACTTGAAGCTATCTTCAAGGGATGCCCCTTCCCGGACACAGAACAGAGGAAGAAGTTGGGTCAAAAACTAGGGACGAGCCCTTTGAGGATCTTGAATTGGTTTCAAAATAAACGAACCAAGCTGAGTAATCAGTACAAACGACGGGAGACCGCGTTTCTAAAGGAACAGAACGAGAAGCTTCGAACAAAGAACATGAGGTATGAAGAAGTTCTTAGCACTATTGTCTGCCCTAACTGCGGTGGCCCTACCACTCTCAATAGATTGTTTCCCGTTAAACCTTCTGCTAGGATCGAAAATACTGGTGATGTAAATGAACAAATCAATCCCACAAAGATAGTGCCAGTGCCTTCTGAAGGAGGGAATATATGCCACTATGATGAGAGTCACCACGAGTCTTCTCCACAACGACTTATGGCAGGATCAGATCCTGCTCGAGAAGGGTTAAAGATCAGCCGTCAAGCTGTCGACGCTATTCTGAACCAAGAGAAGAAGATTTTCGCGTGGCCCCTTGAGCTTCACCGCCGGTTCTTAGACGTGGTTCGGCGAATAGGGCTCGACTATGCACGCCCGAAGAAAGTAATGGAGGCCCTGAATGCACCAGAACTTACCAAGGCTATGGTCTCAAATCACCTCGGTTGTTACAGAAGAGCGCTAAGACAGCGTCATGCTAACCTCGGTTACAAATTCAACACTTATTGGGAAATTGATCAGAATATTCATCTGAGTCATCCCAATTTTCTTCAAGAGTGTGTGCCACAGATGCAGCAGGTGCAGCACCCATCCGTCGCTGTTTTTCCGCTTACTAATGAGCTTTCTGCGCTTAGTGCCCAAGGACTTGCCGAACTAGGGCATGTGGTTTCAAAGGATCTAACAAGGGAATGCGTTGAGCATTTTTGTTTCCCTAATTCCCAAGTAGGAAATGCTTATGGGGGTCAATCGATCAACTCCCCTCTCATGTTCTCGAGAAGAAATGGAGGTTCCAGCTCGAAGAACCAGTCGGGCGATACTACCCAACCCATGCATCAATATTTCGAAGGATCAGATGACTTCTGCGACGATCAGTCAGTGATACTTCGATCCAAAATGTTCCAAGGATACCGTCATTTGTTGGAAACGCCCGACTTAGAAGTCTCCGAGCTTAAACTGCTGGAAGAATTTGAAGATCACGGGACCGAATCCGGCACGATGGTCATGGAGATTGACACTTCCAACGATGAAACTCAAGGTTGTGGTAATGAAAACAATGCCCATAGCAGTAATCAGCGTCAGAAAGGAAAACATCCCCTTCACCATACTTCAAGTCAAGACCGGGAGCTTGATTTTTTCTTCGAGGAATGCCCCCATCCAGATGAGAAGCAGAGGGCTGAGCTAGGTCGAGAGTTAGGGTGGGAGCCTGGGAAGGTCAATAAGTGGTTTCGTAACAAACGAGCCCGGCTGGGGAATCTACATAGACAGCAAGAGCTAGCGATTCTGAAGGAAGAAAATGAAAAGCTTCGAACAGAAAGCGCTAGATATGAGGAAGCACTGAGCAGTGCCACTTGCCTTGATTGCAATAACCATATTCTCATCAGTGAAATATTCTCCGAAGAGCCACTTCTAGAGATTGGTAGTGCTCATATGTTACAATGCCTTTCGCAATGTCTTCCGGTGCAGTCAGATACCGTCGAAGGCTTACAAGAGCAGTTTCCAACACAATCAGATCTCATAGAGATTAGTCGGCGAGCTGTTCTTGTTGACAAGAAAGCGCGATTTTCTTGGACTGCTGAACTCCATCAGAAATTTGTTGATACAGTTCGACAGTTGGGGATCGACACGGCACGATCAACGCGCATACACGAAATCCTGAACGTGCCGGGACTCTCTAAAGTTAACGTCGCGAGCCACCTTGGATATTTCAAGAGGTTGCTAAAAGAGGGACGGGTGACACTAAGCTCGGATGGAGCTGGTTCGAACTTAAATGTTGGTCATAACTGCAACCACGATGATTGTAGAGCCGGGAACACCCAACCATGTTTCGGTGTTGACGAGACCAGCAACCATGTCACCGACTCCTCTAACCCAAATCAGAACGCTCCACCAAGCAGTCTCAATACCCCTCAAGTGTATATACCGCAGTTCCCGCAAATAGGAACTCCCCAATTTGAGTACCAACCTGTTGCTAGTGCTCTTCCCATGGCAAATCCAACATTTACATGGGACATGTCTACATATTTGCCGGTCAACAAGGGAGGTTCCAGCTCGAGGAATCAAATCATCCAAGGCGAGAGTGATCTATCGCCAGCGGTCGGTGACACTCGACTTGAGCATCAATGGCTCGGAGATTCGAGCGATTTCCTTGGAGAGGAACTCAATTTCTGGCTCGATCAGCCTGAAGCTGGCGGACTCTTGCAATAGTGATACAGAGCCGACGATCAGGTGTTTGATTCAAGGCGCGATTTGTAAAAAAAAAATGTTCGGAGAAAAGAGGTTGAATAGCCTGAATGAATGTATTGGCAATCCCATTGTAAGGCTCCCATGGGAGCATTTCTCATTTACGCTTAAAACTAGTCGTACGAAGATCCGCCTTACCTTTTGAGCATCTTTAAGCTCAGGGGCGAGCTCCCCAAGCAATGATCATTGTTCGCAGAGCATAGTGGAATCCACCCCTTCAATGCAAAATGCATCTGGCCGCGAAGCCACCCATTTGGTAAAACGATGTATCGTTCCTAAACGATCTCCGATCGGATACCGAAATAATGTCTTCTTTCTTTTCCTTCTCAGATGATAAACATGGATAAATCACTTAAGGAGTCATGCGTTCAAATAGCAGAACAGACGCTGCCCAGCTGGGGGCAGATGAACCATTGATGTTACAAACACTCCAAGCATGGATAGGCGGATTTGATAGATGTTGTTCATATCAACACGCCACATCAGAATGGGATGAAAATCAAGAGTAAAGTTGTATCGTCCCAATTTGTCTTGAATTTGGGAATATGAATTGACACTTATTGTTTATCCTTGACAGGGGAGCCGCCTTGCAAACGAACAGGTTTTTACATCCCATGTACTACTCGTTAGAATACATGACTAAGGGTAGAATGTATCGTTTCTATTTTTGGGAAATTCGTGAACATACAATGATATGCTTCTTTTACAATTTGCAGGGATCCGCAGCTGCGACGGGCAGGTAAGTATCCCTTTTCCCAGTTAGCTGGAGATAAAAAATGTCAGGATACTCTCAGCCGGCATAAAGATTTTCCAATGCATCGATATTCATAATTTAAATCGGGAGGTTACTTGAAGCATGAATAGAACATGCACGGTACATCACAAAATCCCCTCGACGGATGAATTTTGGAGAAAAGAAAATGAATTTTTCCAAATATGATTATTTTTCAAACCATTCAAAAGGATGTTTCCTCAAAAGAGAGGCAAGCTCAAATCCAAACACATCCTACATACACTTGAGAGATGGGTGGAGCGAATCAAATAGTAAAATCTGGACCTACGGAGGTAGGGACCATTCGCAACGATTACATGGATTGGGACGACAGAGGCGTTCGTTTCATATCATAAACACTACAGGTGACCGTTGACAACCCATTTGAACGGCGGTTTTCATTATCAGCCCTGTCGAGAACCACCCCACATCGGGGCAAAATGGAGGTGAGTCCAGTAGCATCAGGAGAAAATGGTTAGAAATTTTCTTGCTCGGACTAACATTAATCTTTGTGTGTTGTTTATATGGTAATCCAAGTGCCATAGGATGATGAGAAGCATTCATTTCTCTATCCCACACACCATATCCTTTGCATAGCCAAGTTGAGCCTGCGAATTCATTTCATAAACCCATTGGTGATCATTGCAAGTTCCAAAACAAAGGCAAATCACTTCAGGAACAGAGAAGTTCAAGACTTAGGGTTTACGAAGAAACTACTAAGTTGATACTCGAGCGTGCTAAGAGCCAAGTCATATATCTAGCACAATTGACAAGCATCCCACTTGCGACAAGGGATTAAAGAAATCCCCAGCATCAAGAAAAAGCAAAGTGCCTGGTAAAAGCGAGGCCGATGCTCGGGTGAACAATCTGATTGATCCACAATGAAGCCGGATGGGAAAAGAAGAAATCCCTGAAGGAGCCAAATCCAAAAGGCTGCTCCCCGAATGCTATTAAGCACAGAACGAAGACATAGAGAGAGTCGGTCTTTGAATGCAACAAGAGACGCTCTCTAAAGAGCTGGTGCGCATCTCAAAATCGGTTGCGCGCCTCAAAGACTGAAGATGCAGAATAGAAAAGACAGGTGACAAATTTGCAATGATCACCAATGTCAATCCCCTCATAAATTCTGGGCCAAAAATAAGCCTTTTTCGGTCCCCAATCCTACCAATGTTACAACCCTGAAACAGTCTTCTCTGACTAAGACACTTGGGTTAACATATAGCTTAGCTCGAAGAGGTACGAGCAAGACTATTTCTTTCTCATTTTGCAGGGTTCTTGACTTGTAAACCCGAAGCAGATGGTGAAAATATTCATTCAATGGCCCTGACTCAAAAGTGAGTCCCCCTTGAAGATCAAAAACCAAGCCCAACATTGCGGTCCCGTGGAAGACCTCCCGACCGATCAAAATGTATGCGCTGCGAATGAGCCTAAAACCTAGGCACAGGTTAGTAGGGAATTGAGTGTATCCCCTATAAAAACAATTATCTCAAAACAGGTGAGAAGACCTCATTGTCGAGAAATATTCCAATTGATGTTTTGAGCAAACTCTTTTTGGAATCTTCAAATTGTTGGATCCAGATTTTCCGTACAAGGGATTTGTGATCACATTTGCATGTTGCAAGAATGCTTTGGATAACCTCCAGCATCAAAATGCACATTTCATGATTAAAATTTAAATCATACGGTTTTGTCAAATGGACAGCCGTGGTCTTCCCAAAGATTACTAACGTTTTCTTGGTGAAGAAAAATCTTTCAGGCGCAAACTTCTGCAGGATACCTGGAGAACCCAGCTCCCAGAATGTCGCCTCAACAGACTCAAGTGAAGTTTTGTCAAATAAAATCTTTCACTGCCTCAAAACTGAATTCCCGACAAATTTCGGGATCTTTCAAAAGAAGGGATGAGGATTGAACCCTTTTTCAAAAAAAAAAAAAAAAAGTCAGCTAACTGTCCCAGCAGACGTGGAGAACCCTCGTCCTAGGACCCCTTTTCAAAATATCAAACAGTCTCATTGGACGTGGAGAACCCTCGTCATGAGACCCCTTTTCAAAATTTAGGTAGTCTCATCGGACGTGGAGAACCCTCGTCATGAGACATCTTTTCAAAAATCAAGCAGTCCTAGCTTGACGTGGAGAACCCTCGTCCTAGGATCCCTTTTCAAAAATATCAAACAGCCCTATCGGACGTGGAGAACCCTCGTCTCGGGACCCCTTTTTAAACAAAATCAAGCAGTCTCATCGGACGTGGAAAACCCTCGTCATGAGACCCCTTTTCAAAACAAACAAAGGTAGAAACCGCCTAAAGGGTCAAACAAAGGTAGAAACCGCCTGAAGGGTCAACTCAAAGGTAGAAACCGCCTGAAGGGTCAAACCAAGGTAGATACCGCCCGAAGGGTCAAATCAAGGTAGAAACCGCCTGAAGGATCAACCCAATGGTCCGATCCACCATACGGATCAAAACGTTGATGAATCCCGAACGCGGGAAGAGTCGTTTTCCCTAATAAGCCTTACATTAGGCAAGCCATTTCTAGTTTAGTCCACCACACGGATCAAAACCCTGGGCAAATTCCCAAATGTGGGATGCGTCTTCCTTAGGTTCCTATCAGTTAGGAATCTCGTTATGGTACGACCTACCATACAGGTCAGAGCTTAGCCCCCCTAGGATATTCTAGTAACGAGTCCTTAGGTATTCTCTTGAATCCATCAGATACCGTGAAAATTGCACAAACATTGAGCGTGTAAATGACAGGTATGTCTCTCTACTATCTCACTCTCTCATGTCAAATGAATGTTTCCCCCTTCAAGAAAGAGCATACATCAACAAGCATGAAAAACTGGATGTCATGACTCCTTTTCCTTTGGTTTCACGAGTCGAGTCGATCAGAGCTCAGGTGTCACCTTGTCTTTGAGAGAAACCTCTGAGGGATTCCTCTGACGAGATTCCTCTCAAAGAGGGGCAGCTGTTGACATCTAATTTTTTTTATCAACTATTTTTGACAAAATAAATAAATAAATAGCATTCATCATGCGAAGTTTGCCATTCCTTATTCATTTTCGTCAATCAACATATGATATTGGGATGGTTCGAAGAACTGACCGACAAATAGATAGGGGAAAAGGGATAGTGGAACGAACAGCGCCATAAAAAAAAGAAAAGGAGGAGGAATATGTGGAATAGGGGTTCCACGAGGAACCATACAGAAAAAAGGGGGAATAAAAATAAGAGAGGGTGGCAAAAGAGGGAAGGAAGAGGCGCCCGAAAAAGGGAGAGAGACCCTTTCTTTCATTCTTCCTCTTTCACCGGGCTTCTCTCTCTCTCACACGCACTCCTCAGAGGCGAAAGACTGCCCTCTTCCGACAGTTTTTTTTCCGTCATGATCTCCTTGAACCGCAACGTTTTCCTGAGCAACTCATGCGTTAATGGGTTGGGTATAAATGCCCGGAGACAGAGATGCCGACCCCCAGCTTATGTGAAGGTCGTTGCTTCGCGCTCAAATCAGGATCAGAAAGGGAGAGCAACCAGCGAGCGAAGCGGCAACGTTTTGATGGAGAGCACATTGAAGGAAACGAAGGACCATGCTCCATCCTCGCCCGTCAGCGTCGACCTCGATTCCACCGTCGGTGACGGCGTCAAGGACGTGTACGGTGAAGATAGCGCCACGGAGGATCAGCTCGTGACGCCCTGGGCAGTGTCTGTGGCTAGTGGATATAGTTTATTACGATATCCACACCATAACAAAGGACTGGCCTTCTCTGAGAAAGAGAAGGATGCACACTACCTGCGTGGCCTCCTCCCTCCAGCAGTTGTTTCTCACGATCTTCAGGTGAAGAAAATGATGCACAACATTCGCCAATATCAAGTTCCCTTGCAGAAGTACATGGCCATGATAGATCTTCAGGAAATGAATGAAAGATTATTTTACAAGCTTCTCATAGATAATGTTGAGGAGTTACTTCCTGTTGTCTACACTCCAACCGTTGGTGAAGCTTGCCAAAAATATGGGAACCTCTTCAGGCGTCCTCAGGGCCTGTTTATTAGCTTAAAACAAAAAAAGGGGGGGGGAGCTCCCTTTCTGAAGGCTAAGGCTTCTTCGGTCTCGTCCACCGCTCAATTTCTTTGACCACCGGCAGCCTCGTTTCCTTCGCTCCCATATCTGGAGGCCGCGGACTGAAAGGATACTCGCCGGGACCGTCCTCACCAACGCTCGTTCTCACCCGATTCCGTCGGAGCACCCGAGCTTCAACTGCAACCCGGAGCACATTCTTGGCGAGGTAATTCTACCACTCTTTTCAGCCTTGTCTCGAGTAAGGCAAAGACCAAGTCCCCGTCCATACACGAGTTTGCCCTCTCTACTCTGGGGCTACCGTTTGTCAATATCTAGTATGTGTTTAAAGTCTCAACGTTTAGTGCAAGTCTAAATGCTCGTGTCTCTACCGAACCTTTTGCATCTAGTTGTCGCACCTATAGATGAATAGATATCGGGTGAGGCTAGACGAGGGTCGGATCCGGAGGTTAGCGAACGGCAAGCCATTGGTGTGGGCTTCGCGGAGTCTGTTGCAGTGTCGGGTTCGACGGACACTTTGAGGAAAGCGAGTTCGGTGGTAGTCCGGAACGGTCCGTCATCGACGTTTTTATGCGATCAAGCTTGTTGGCGATCGTCGGCTTCGGTGGCGGTTGGCGAAAGAAGGAGTGGCGGACGACCAAAGTCTTGAGCTGCGATGCTTAAGGAGGGAAGCGTCTGAACAGAAGGACCAAGGAAGAAGAGGAAGTCTGGGAAAGAAGAAGACGTAAAAAAAGAATGGAATAAAAGGGGTTAAAATATAAGAGACTAAAATAAATAGGCAAAGTGGACGTGCAGACTAGGTGTGCATGGTTTTTGGGGTCTAAATTGCTATTGGGCTGGCGCATGGGCTCATTATAAAATTCATGAATATTGATCTTTAGAAAAAGTGGGCTTCTTTTTTTTATTTGCATTTGGGTTCTCGGCTCCCTTCTAGGCCCGGGGCCCTCGAAGGGTTGGGCTTAGAAACCCAATCCGGATCACCATTTTCTGAGTCAAAAATATAAAAAAAAATAATAAAAAATTCAAAAATTCAATAAAAAATGGAAAATCATAAAAATATTCAAAAAAATTCAGAAAATTCAGAAAAATTATAAAAAAATTCCAGAAAATAGGAAATGGCCACATTGAACTGGCCACGACCTGTTTCGGGTCTTTTGACCCCCGATCTTTCCAAAAATGATGATTTTGCCCTTCCGGCAAACCGTCTTCCAAAAAAATTCTAAAAAAAATCCAGGAAAATCCCAAAAAATGGGAAATGGCCACAAACAACTGGCCATGGAATATTTTGGGTAATTCGGTATCCAAACCTCCCAAAAATGATGATTTTGCCCTCCTGGCTAATCGTCCCCAAATCTTCCCATTTTACCCCTGGTCCGAAGTCACACATTCCTTAAGCCTTTATGGTTATACTAGGAAGCCATTGATCTGAATTGATGTGCATTGAAGTGATTTATTTATGTACTTGATTGCGCTTTCATTTAAATTGATTGTGATTGATAGGAACAGTCTTCCAATCTGCATGAAATCCTGAATCAAGCCTACCTCACCTAAAATTGCGCCTGCATGAATTCTTAGCTAGGAAATCACTCGCGTTAGGTACCGAAAGGGCGTTGGTAATGACACCAGCGTAACCAAGTCCCCGAACCCAAAATCTCCGGTTCCGCAGAATTGATCGATCTCTCCCAATCGATCAATAAGGTTTCCGGTCTACCCTCCAAGAAAGACCGGTGGCGACTCCAAATGCATGCACAAGTTGCACATGCCACCACGACCACACTAAGGTCGAAAGCGATCGACTCTTATCGTCGAATCCTTCTGAAAAATACTCCCGCCGCGATTTGGTATGGACCTGGGAGGGCCCGCGCCGATCCAAGACCCGCGATCGGTAATCCATTAGCCGCGTCCGCTTTCGGACGGGTCGCGACACATAGCAGCCAGAGTCTGGATGGGGATTTGTTGAAGATTTTCCATTTGCGTCTGAATTTGAACCTGTGGTGCTGTAGGAGATGGTTTTTTATTTGCGGTGTCAGTCCTTTGTCTTTGCACATTCTCCCCCTCAGATTGAGCTTTAGGAAAGGCTTGAGAAGCAAACACTTCTGTTAGAAAGACATCAGAGGTTGCAGGCACAGGCTCCCCCTGAGTTATAGCCTCTACCCTTTAGCTTTTGTACTTGGCACATAATATATTTCTTCATCAATGTCCATTGGTATGGATTGAGCACTCGAGAGTTGATCCTCTCTTGCAATTGCAGTTGCCAAGCTTGAGTTACCTTTATGAACAATTAATCGGGTAAAGGATATGGAGTAAGCCTCAACATCATCTGACTCTTCCACCTGCTCTTCTGAGGCCATTTGTGCAAGTACCTGTGTTGACCACTGCTCATAGTCAAAGGTGAAAAGAGTATCACCATACTCTGTTTCATTTTCTTTTCTCGCAGCATCCTCATCAGTCCACATAGTGAGAAATTCTTTCTCAGTTAAATCACAAATGTACACAACTTTATCTTTTGGTTGTGTTTCATTTTCATCTCCTCCTTCTTCAGCATTTTGACTCTAACTCTCAGTTTGACTTTCTCTATTTGAAGCACATTTGGATTGAGTAGCTTCAGAGTCAGATTCTGTCATGCTTCTTCTGGAATGATCATCAGATGAAGTGTCTTCTTGTTGACCCTTGATAGCCATAACCTTCCTCCTTTTTAGAGACTTCTGTTTTGACTCATCCTCAAACTCCACAAGAACTGGTTCATTGTTCTTGGTTCTCCATCCAGCAGGAGTCATTTTGAAACCCATCTTTCCAACCATAATTTCACCAGCAGTCATCAAGGGAATCTCCTTTTTGATAAGTTCTCCAAAAGTCTTGATCTTAAAATGTTCTATTATTTTATAGATCATACCGGCATAAGGTAGATGTCCATTTGGCTTGAGAACTAATCTATACATGTGCAGTAGAACCGTGTGGGCAAAAGAAATTTTCTTTCCCTTTAGGATACCCCACAATAATTTTCCCTCATACTTTGAGATGTCTGTCTTGGAGGCTGCCTTTGGTCTAAGGCATTCTATGACAACCTTGTGCATCATTGTGTGCTTCAGAGGAAAATCACTATAGGCTATGTGAGATTTTGACTCTCTGGAGAAACTTATTTTCCCAGTGAGAAAGCAAAAAGCCTCTTCAGCAGTAACATCCAAAGGTGTGAAAGTCCTTTTGCTAGTGCTCATAATGTGTGCCAATTCATCAACATGCAACACATATTGCTTTCTACGCACAGTGAAAAACATAGTGTTGAAGTTGGCAAAATGAAGATTGGAGTAAAAATAGGCTACCAAGTCAGGAAAAGTGTAACTCCTTTGGGTTACGAAATGCTCTAAGTTGACCTTTTGAATATGTTTTCTAAAAGGGATGCCATTCCTGTCAAAGTACTTCAAGTCAAATACCATGTGTGGTATGATGCCTCTCTGTTTCAAGGACTCGAACTTGTCCTTATGTGCTTGACTTTGAAAGTCAGGATCAGGAAAACTTTTATCTATAATATACCCAATGTTCTTCACAAAGTCATTGAACAGGACATCATCATCATCATCTTCAACCTTTGCCTTAGTGCCGCCAGGCCTTATTGGAGAGGGTTTTCGTGTAGTTGTTTTCGATCTGGGCTCTGCTACTTTCTCCTTTCCCTTTCTAGAAGCAGATTCGGATTCTTTAACAGCAATGGGTTCTACAATCTTTCCAAGTAAATTAAAGAACTCTAGCAATTCGCTCTCACTAGCGAACTTGTGAATATCCAGTAGTTTTCTAAGTTGATCACCAAAATCCCCTGCTGCCTTAATACTATCGTACATTGGCTTAACAGAGTGTGCCATGGCTTCTTTCTCTTCAAAAGCAAATAAAGACAAACCTTTTCCCAAACGGAATGGCTCGCGTTGTTCGTTGATTTCAGTTTCCGTAGGCTCGGTGGTGCTTGCTGTCGGAGAGGAGAACTTTCGCTTCGTCTGAGAGGTCTTCTTCGAGTCAGAGACTGATTTCGGAGCCATTTGGATGAGAAAGTTTGAAACTTTGGAAGAGAGTGTGTTGATTTGAGGAAGAAATCGAATGAGAGAGATTCTAAACACAGTTTAGGGTTTCAATTTAGAGCGGTTTGAAAGTGAGAGAACAAGGGTGACGG
The DNA here is from genome assembly GCA_021437785.1 of Rhodomyrtus psidioides. Classification (NCBI taxonomy): domain Eukaryota; kingdom Viridiplantae; phylum Streptophyta; class Magnoliopsida; order Myrtales; family Myrtaceae; genus Rhodomyrtus; species Rhodomyrtus psidioides. The sequence continues at coordinate 8,544,737 of JAILYB010000003.1, read as the reverse complement.
TTCGGTAATTTATAAAAGTGGCGGTTATTTTTGGAAACAAAAATAATTTTTTAAAAGAAATAAAAAGAATTCATTTAATAAGACAACTAATCACCGTCAATCAGATATACAAAAAGATATGAGAGACTTACCTTAAAAATAATTTTAGGAGATAACTGATCTTTGATATATGTATTTTCCTTAAAAAGAATTATAATTTGTTTCTTACGATCCTTCTGACTTTCCTTTTGAGTCTCCTTCGGGTACTCCTTCTGACGCTCCTAAAGGCGTTTCTTCTGATGTTCCTTCTGACGCTCCTTCTGATGCTCCTTCTGATGTTCCTTCTGACGCTCCTAAAGGCGTTTCTTCTGATGTTCCTTCTGACGCTCCTTCTGATGCTCCTTCTGATGTTCCTTCTGATGTTCCTTCTGGCGCTCCTTCTGACGTTCCTTCTGATGCTCATTTTGATGCTTCTTCTGATGTTCCTTCTGATGTTCCTTCTGATGCTCCTTCTGATCTAAAATATGCTTAAGACAGAGGGTTAATGATGGCTAATTTGTTTCTAATAAAATTAAAGGATTCCTTATCCAAGGGTTTTGTGAAAATATCTGCTAGCTGATTTTTTGTATCAATATATTGAATATTAACATCACCGTTCTGAACATGATCACGTATGAAATGATGTCTAATCTCAATGTGCTTTGCTCTTGAGTGAAGTATGGGATTCTTGGCAAGATTTATGGAGCTTGTGTTGTCACATTGGATTTCCATATTTGTATCTTCAACACCATAATCTTTGAGCTGCTGTTTTAGCCATAGAATTTGAGCGCATCAACTTCTAAGTGATACATATTCTGCTTCAGCTGTGCTAAGTGCCACTATACTTTGTTTCTTGGAATACCAAGAGATAAGTATATTTCCCATGAGCTGGCAAGTTCCAGATGTGTTTTTCCTATTAATTTTGTAATCTGCAAGATCTGCATCTGAGTAACCTTTTAGTATAAAATCAGAAGATTTAGAATACCACAAACCATAGTTAGGATAAGCCCCAATGTATTTGATTATTTTTTTGACGGCTGATAGGTGTGATTCCCTTGGGCTTGACTGAAATCTTGCGCACAAACAGACACTGTATAGGATAACTAGTCTTGAAGCTGTAAGGTAGAGTAGTGACCCAATCATGCTTCGATATAGTTTGGGATCAACTTCTTTTCCATCTTCATCTTTGTCTAGCTTGGAGGAGTGAGATATAGGAGTTTCTGTCTTCTTCCAATTTTTCAAACCAAACTTTTTCACAATTTTCAGTGCATATTTTTCTTGAAATATGAATGTTCCTGTCTGAGATTGATTAATTTGAAATCCAAGAAAGAAACGCAATTCTCCCATCATACTCATTTCGAATTATTCCTACATCACTTTAGAAAATTTCTTGCAGAGTAGCTCATTTGAAGAACCGAAGATTATATCATCAACATAAATTTGAACTAAAAGAATATCCTTACCTTGTTTCTGGATAAAAAGAGTAGTATCTACATTACCTTTAGTGAAGTTGTGTTTAGATAGAAACTTACTCAACCTTTCATACCAAGCACGAGGTGCTTGTTTTAGTCCATAAAGTGCCTTTTTTAACACAAAGACCAGATCCTTTCCTCTATGTTCTTCAAAGCCAGGAGGTTGCTCAACATAGACCTCTTATTTGATGTAGCCGTTAAGGAATGCACTTTTCACATCCATCTGAAAGAGTTTGAAGTCATTGTAACAAGCATAAGCAAGTAATAGCCTGATAGCTTCTAACCTGGCAATAGGTGCGTAAGTCTCATCATAATCTATTCATTCTTCTTGAGAGTAGCCTTTTGCTACGAGTCTTGCTTTGTTTCTTACAACTTTTCTTTTGTCATCCAGTTTGTTTCTGAATACCCACTTTGTTCCATTTACTGGACGATTTTTGGGTATGTTGACTAATTCCCAAATATTGTTGATCTTGAACTGATGTAGCTCTTCCTGCATTGCATTTATCCAGTTCTCATCTGCTAGTGCATCTTCAATTCCTTTCGGCTCCAATTCAGATACCAATGCTATGTGACTCATTGCTTGCTTAAACTTGGATCTTGTCTTGATGCCATCACTTATGTTTCCCATGATGAGTTCGTTTGGATGCATCCAGTTTTTGTCGAAGCAATCATTTGAAGAAGTTGTAGGTTCATTCTGTTCATCTACTGACCTTTCTTCATTTGAGTGAGCTTCCTTCTGAACATTCTCCGAACCAGTTTTCGCATCTGAGTCTTGCTTTTCTTCTTATTCTTCTTGTGAATCTGAGACTCGAGGAAGTATATAACTGGATTCGGGTTCATCAATCTGACAATTTTCATCAAATTTGATGTTTACAGATTTTTCAACAACACGAGTGTTTTTGTTGTAGATTCTGTAGGCTTTAATCGTTGTTGAATATCCTAGAAAAATTCCTTCATCTGATTTTTCATCAAACTTTCCAACTCGATCATTAGCATTCTTTAGGATAAAACACTTATAACCAAATACATGAAAATATGCAACAACAGGCTTTCTTTCTTTGAAGATTTCATAGGGGGTTTTCTCAGTGAGAGGTCTGAGAGAAATTCGGTTCAAAATATAACAAGCTGTGGAAACAGCTTCTGCCAAAAAATGAGATGCAATCTTACTCTCAATCAAAAGAGTTCTTGCCATTTCTTGCAAAGATCTGCTTTTCCTTTCTACTACCCTATTCTGTTGAGGAGTATACGGAGCAGAGAAATTATGCTGAATTCCAAATTCATGGCAAAAATCTGAAAAATCTTGATTTTCAAACTCTCCCCCATGATTCGTTCTTAAAGAAGAAATGGTACAGCCTTTTTCATTTTGAATTCTTTTTGCCAATTTTGAAAAAGATGTAAAAGCCTCACTTTTGTGAGCAAAAAAATAACACTCATGTAAATCTAGAGAAATCATCAACAATGACAAGACAATATTTCTTACCTCCAAGGCTTAAGGTTCTGTTTGGTCCAAAAATATCCATATGAAGCAACTGTAAGCATTGCTTAGAGGAAATTTGATTCACAAACTTAAAAGAACTTCTTACCTGCTTACCTAGTGTACAAGCATGACATAGTCCTCCTTTTTCAAACTTCGTTTGAGGTAATCCTCGAACAAGTCCCTTTTTAGAAAGCTTTGACATATGATTTACACTAATATGACCTAACTTTCTATGCCAAAGATCAGATTCATCTAAGACATTCTGCATTTTCAGGGTCAGAATCAATATCTAGGAGATAAATGTTTCCATGCCTTTGACCCGTGAATGATTGCTTCTTGTCCTTGCTCATACCTGTGCACTTTAGGTCTTGAAAGCATATTTCATAACCAGAGCCACATAGTTGACTTACAGATATCAAGTTGTAGTTCAGTCCTTTGACAAGAGATACATCTTTAATCGTCAGATTTCCAATCTTGACATTGCCTTTTCCAATGACATTTCCTTTGTTCTTTCCTCCAAATGACACGCTTCTACCATCACATTTTGAAAGAGATATAAATACATCTGGATTTCCAGTTATATGACTTGAGCATTCACTATCAAGAAACCACTTGTTTTTCTTTTTCTTTAGTACCTGCAAGAAATGAGCAGCTCACTGTTTCTTTAGTACCCATGCTTTCTTGGGTCCTTCTGTGTTAGTGGGATTTGACCTTTTAACGGGTCTCCAGACTTTCTTGTAAGAGTCTTTAGAGTGGCTAGAATCACCGCAATTTATACAAGGCTGGTGTATGTGAGATTTGGTAAATTGTTTGGAAAAATGCCTTTTATAAAAAGTAATAGTAGGTTTGTAGAAATTCGTTTTATAAAAACAGTTTTTGAGAACACTTCCCTATTTAAAACCCAAATCAGATCTATCATTGAAAGGTATTTGATTAGAGATGATATTGTCCAAAGTCTTTGAGCTTTGTGAAAATCTTTTTGAAGTCTCATCAATTTTCTCTTTAAGAGAGTCATTCTCTTTTGAAATAAGATCATGACTTTCTTTCAACTGATGAAGTTCGTGTTGTAAAAACTCAATCTTTTCTTTTTGAGAGATATTTTGCTATTTCAAAGAGGACTTTTCCTTTTTCAAAATAGAAACTTTTTCAAGAGTTTCTTTGTAACTTTTGCAAAGCTCATCAATATACTCCGTAACTTCATCAGGGAGATTAGATGGACTTACCTCAGTGCCTGAATCTGAGTTTGAATCTGATTCTGAGTCTGATTTTGCCATCAAACAAATGTTTGCGTAGTCTTCACTTTCATCAGAATCACTCAAAGTTTCTGCCTTTAAAGCCTTCTTGTACTTCTCGTACTTGAGCTTGTCTCTCTTTAACGTTGGACAATTCGGCTTGATATGTCCTGCTTTCTTGCAGTGAAAGCATATTACATCTTTACTTTCTTGCGACTCATTTTGAGAGAATTTTTTTTATCAATCTTCTTCAAAGGCTTCTTTCCTTTGAAGTTTCTGGCCTTTCGAGCCATTTTTTTAAATTTTTTCACCATAAGTGCGAGTTCTTCATCATCTTCATCTACATCATCTGTGTCAGACAAACATTGAGCAATTTCAGTTTTCAATGCAATTGATTTCTTACTTTTTTGATCTCCTCTTTTGTTCGCTCGTTCTGTTTCATAGGATTGTAGTGTCCCAACTAGCTCATCCACTAAAAGCTATCTGATTATTTGACATTCTTGTATGGAAGGTTTGACATAGTTCCATTCGTCTGTAAGTCCTCTTAGTATCTTTCTCACTTGCATCGCCTTAGAAACTGGTGCACATTGTCTTGCAAGTCCACTTGCTAGACTTTGAAACCTATCTATCATATCAGTAATAGTTTCGTCAGATGTCATTTGAAATGCTTCATAATCACTCAGTAAAATGCTGAGTTTTGTTTCCTTCACTCTATTTGTTCCTTGAAAGGTGATATGAAGCCTATCTCATATTGCTTTAGCATATTCTTCCTCTGAAACACGGTTATACAGATGAGTTGATAAAGCACAAAATAATGCATTGCTAGCTTTGGAATCCAAGCTCCGTCTTTTGGCTTTTTCAGTTTCAATTATGGTCGTGGTGAGATTTGCTTCATTTTCAGATGTTGTACTTGCAGCAGCATTTGGTACAATACCATTTGTTACAACATCCCACATCAAATCATCATACGTCTTAAAGAACCATTTCATTTTGTTGCTCCACATATTGTATTCATTCCCATCAAAGTATGGTGGCTTATTGGTAAAGTGCGAATCGCCTGCTCCTGAAGAGTGATTGCTAGACATAGTAGATCGTTAGCTCTGAAGTTAATAAACACTTCGTAAATATGAGCAACCTGCTCTGAAACCAATTGTTGGATCTAGCAATATCACCTAGAGGGGGGTGAATAGGTGAATAGATAACTAACTTGAAATTTCTTGCGGAATTAATGATAATTTCAATATGCGATCAGCAAGAGATAGTACACAATTCAAACGCAGTAATAGAGTAGGGAAGAGAAGAGAGCACGCTGAGTTTATAGTGGTTCGGCTTGTCAAGCCTACGTCCACTCTCCCACGATGATAGCCGATCGGCTGGATTTCACTATGAAGAATCAAGAGAATTACAATCACTCAACCACTTGATTTCTCTCTCTTACATATTCTCACAATGAATGAGATTTTGAGCACTTAGAATGATTTTAGGTATAATTCGAATCACGCTTGCACTTTTGGATTGTTGTTCTTCTCTCCTTCTCAGATCGCCATGGTTCTTCTTTTATACTCCCCTGCCTCCAAACTAGCCGTTGGATGCTCGGCCAAGAGATCGCTCTTCAATCCTTGATTGGACATAATCAATCGTGATTGAACGAGGCTGTATCTTAGAAGATATGAGAATCGTTGAAGAATATATTGAACCCTTCTGATTTAGTCGCCCATACAACTAAATTTTCAGTTTCCATAAGTGTAGTAAATCCGTATTGGTCCCCGAAGAGATATTCTTGAAAAGTAATAATCAATTGTAGAAAATCCCTTGATTGTTTGGAAGGGACATCATGTCAATCAAATATCACAAATTTTCATAAGGAACCTTGCCTTGATCGAAAACCTGCCATACGTGGGTCTTCATATTTTGGAGATGCAGAAACTGACTAATTTCAAGTTTCGTCTTCATAAAGAATTTCTTGAATTAGATCAGTTATCATGGAATGATAATTCGGAGATTTGATAAGGTCTATTTGTCACTGTATATAGATCGTTGCACGAAATGGAGGATCATGTTGAACCTGACCCTCAGAAGCAGCTCCATCTGACAGTATTTAGATGCACTCCATCTGTCCTCGTCAGAAGTACTTCCATTTGACATCGTCAGAAGCACTTCCATCTGACCTCGTCAGAAACACTTCCATCTGACCTCGTCATAGGCACTTCCATCTGACCTCGTCAGAGGCACTTTCATCCGACCCTTGGTCCAAAAGCACTCCATCTGACCCTTCGTCCAGAAGCACTCATTCTGACACTTGGTCCAGAAGCACTCCATCCGACCCTTCGTCCAGAAGCACTCCTTCTAACACTTGGTCCAGAAGTACTCCATCTGACACTTCGTCCTAGTGACAGAAATACATCCACACAACCTGCTGTTTACTCATTCTTTCTGCATCATAAAACATTATACAAATCCTTTTGATAGTTTTGTCAGAATCAAACTATAGGAGAATTTCCACAACATGAAGTTCCTGCTTTTTTTAGCCATTCTTCTGAATCTTTTAACCATGAGTGTTAGCTCCTCATCATCTTCATCTTTTGAGTCTGAAACATCAGAATCAGTATTAGATTTTAACAATGGACTTCTTACCTTTTGACATTGTCTCTTCATTAACTCTTTCTTCCTCATAGGATTGAAGAGTTCCAATAAGTTCGTCCATAGATAAATGAGATATCTTCTAAGTCTCTCGAATGGAAGTTTTGACGTTGTCCCATTCCTTTGTGAGAGCTTTTAGTAACTTGTTGACTCTCATTGGTCTTGAAACAGGTTGCCCATGGTATGTAAGACAGTTCATTATTTCTATGATTCTGTCAAACATTTATTTTACAATTTCTCCGAGCTTCTTCTTGAATGCTTCATATTGGCCGAGAAGAAAATTGATTTTGGTTTCCTTTACTCTATCTATTCCTTCATAGGTAATGTAGAGCTTGTCCCAGATCTCTTTCGATGAGGAACAATCTGCAATACGTTTGTATTCAGTAGGAGATAAAGCACTATAAAATAAATAGACGACTTTTGCATCAAGTGCATCTCTCTTGGCAATATCGGTAGTTGACAAAGTAGCGGTCGGTGTTGGATTGTTATCCCATGTATTTGATGTGGTCGTGGCAATTGTAGTTGGATTCACTCCTCTTTGTACAACATCCCATATCTGAGGATCTTGGTATCTAAGATATGCTTTGAATTTGTTTTTCCAATCGATGTACTCCTTCCCATCAAAATATGGTGGTCTGTTGTTGCTTCAACCTTCGATCCATGTGGGAGAAAAATTATTAGCCATAAAGATTGTTAGCTCGGAAGTAAAAACACTTCACAAAATACGAGCACCAGACTCTGATACCAATTATTGTGGCTAGCGTTATCACCTAGAGGGAGTGAATATGTGATTATAGTATAATTTGAGTATTTTTTCGCGGAATATCAATTGCACAGGCGTTTCTATAACTTTTCAGACGATGGCAACACAATATGTCAATATAAACAGCTCGTATACAGTTCTACTATCACATATTATATAATATGATCAGAGTAGGGATAGAGAAGATTGCATAGAGGGTTTATAGTGGTTCAACTTTGATTAAGTCTACGTCCATTTTTTCGGCTATCAGCCAAGCGGCTGGATTCCACTAGTAAACTGCTCGAGAGGTTACAGCTTAGTAATCTCCTTGACACGCAAGATACCCCACCTAGCACTCAACATTTTTGTGCACACTTCCTCACAATTACAGTGGATGAATCAAGAAGTGTGTATGAAATGAAGTACTCTTGATCTAAGAATTACAAAGACTTTTCCCTTTTAACGTTGACTTTTTATTCTTTCGACCTTGAGATGCCTTTTATACTACTCTGCTTTCAATCTAACCGTTGCAAAGTTTCCAGAAGGGATCTCTCCAAAACTTCTCGTTTGGATAAGACATACCAAAAGAAGATCTTGTAGCCGTTGGGGATCGCCAAAGGAAAATCTTCCCCGTTCGGATCAAATCGCCCATACAATTATGATCCTGGGTTCCATAGATAATTTCACTCATTTGGAAAGTGGTATATTTGTCTCATTGATTTTGCATCCTTGATTGATTTCTATCCCCGAGAATCCTCCTGAATGATCCAGCTCGATTGTATCCGTTGTAGTGTGTCAAATAAGCATATTTGAAAGTCTTCTTCAAGTTCTGATTATTGCACATGAATACTCCACTCAAAGCTTGAGCATCAGTCCAACGTCTGAGTTATCTCCACTCAACGTCCAATGTCTGAGTTATCCTCACTCAACGTCCAACGTCTAAGTTATCCTCACTCAACGTCTGAGCTCCAACCAGCATCTGAGTCCCTCAAAAATCCCATCTGAGCAAAACCTTTTTGACAGATTCAATCCTGTGCATCCCCGCACCAAAGGATAATCTGCAAAACAAGTATTCCACGGCATTATCTCGAAATTTAAGAGTACTTGGGATCGTTTTGTCCACTTCAAAATCACTTAGGAGTTTTTTTCAACAAACCTAAGTTGCGAATTGGTAGGGCTTGGGAGAGTCCGTATTAGGTTAGTTAATTCATGTAATTAACCTAATAATCCATTAGCCTAATTTTAGGTCGCGACAATGCTTGTGTCCTGATTTTTCAAGAAACAAAACACCGTATCTCTATCAACTACAAAAGCTGAGTATGTTGCACTAAGAAGTTATTCTACACAAATTTGAAGGACTTTGGTGTTCAAGCTCACAACGTAAAAATCAGATGTGATAAAATTAGTGCAATCAACCTTACCAAGAATCCAATTCTACCCTCACAAATTGAGCATATTGAAATTGAGCATCATTTCATTCGTGGTCATATGATAGCCCTATTTTCACCTTCTTGAGGAAGTTTTATGGCCTATCTAAATCTTTTAGTCTTATGAATGTCCTTTCTCCACTACTTTATCTTTTTCTCTTTCTACACAATGTGTGGTGGACAGATTTTTCTTGTGGGGTCATTTTGTCAAAAGAAAGGAGTAAAAGATGGCACGTTTATGGGATTCTCTCTCTCTCTCTCTCTCTCTCTTCTGCTAACTACTCCAGGCGTTGCCCTTTTTTTAGCCAAATCATCCTCCCTGCTAAATACTTCTGAATTCTCAAACAAACATAACTAGATCACCCTCAAAACACCATTTTACTAAAATGAATCGTCTCAATGGACTTTACATAGTGAAGACCCCCCAAGTTGAACTTTCTACCAGGCTTGGAAAATTACTACGTGAAAGTGCAGCAAGTGTCAAAGGAATTTCGTAGAAACTAGAGTGGTGTCAGCAAATTGACCCCTTTTAAAGGGTGGAGCCATCGAGTCTGTTCCGTCCAGATTTATCATAATTGCTATTAGTAAGAGCACTATAATGCCGGGCTGGCGTGACAAATTGTCTTTGAGAGAGAGAAAGCGAGAGAGAGAGAGAGAGGCCAATATGTTGGAAATCCTTATGTGAACCGTCATCTGTACTAGAAAATTTTGTTTTTGCCAAGGAAGCAGGTTGTATGACATGTATGAAACCGAGCTGTGAATCTTGCTTACTACGATCCGTATTCTCATGGCCTTCTCACGCGACGAACTATGTTTTGAATTTTGTTGGGCGGCTTGATGTAGGTCGCTCAAGCATCGGTATCTCGAAATAAATATAAGCTCTCTTCTATTCCTGGCTCTTTAACATTCAGTGTCAGTTCAAATGTCTTCTCGGTCCTTGTTTTCTGTTTCTCGTGTTTTAAGTACCTGTTTGTGATTCGAGGCAGATTCAGAGCCAGCACTGACGACATAATCTGATTGTCGGACCATACATATGAATATCTTAACTTCTTAAAAGGCTTTCTCCCCGTTAGTTTTTGTAGAACCGTGTGTGCAAGTGTGTGCCGGGTTGTGTGCGAAGCATAGCAAGGGAGCAGAGAAATGCCAAAAGATCCACAAGGGAGCAAGAGACAAAGGCTTTTTATTATTAGTTGGTATTAGAAAGGAAAGAGGATAGATTTGTTAGTTGGCCTGCCAAGTATATTTGCTTTTGGATCATCGCAAGCCTTTTATGGGCTTTCGTCTGATGGGATAATTTGAAGTTGAAACACCTACGATTCACACAATTCAAGTACAATCAGCAAAACAAGAACAATATGTCATTTCAATTTCACCTTACTGAAATGATCGCAAGACTTGCATTTTGATTGGCTTGTTACACGGCTATTGCTCTTACTCTAAAATGGCCCATTAATATATCTAGCATTCCAAGGAGATAGATTTCTTGAGAATTTACAAATACTAAACACAGAAGCATGGACTTTGACACTACAAACCTGAAGAACACTTGAGTTTCATAAAATTCATTCACCATCCTAGGCAGGCTTAATCGATATCAAACTTGTAAATTGACAACTAACGAGTAGATTAACAACCATGAAGTCGACAACTTGTGGCACCAACAACCAAGATCTTCCTCCATGGACAGCTCTGGAAGGAAAGTTGCCATCCATCCCTGTCTCATGCCCATTTGTCGCATGCGTGCATGACTTCATCTGCAGCACCTGCGTCAGCTGGGCCTCGAAGGAATTTATTCTGTACTCTGATCATGAGGCCTTGAAGAAATTTAGGTGTCGTGCATGGAGTAGGGCAAAAAGAAAAACTAGTTTTTGGCACAGGAAAAACATCTCGTTTTCCCTGGGGCAGAAACTAATTTCTGTTCTGGCCCCACTCTAAAATGAAAGAACTGGGGACGAGGACTCCACAAGTGCCATAACTTTCCATACGATGCTCACGTGTGCCATAACTTTGCCATACGGCGCTCATTGACCGCTGAGACTTCATCTTTTTTTTATCATTCAAGTGCCAACATTTTAACAAAGCATCATGGCACTCAAATGATCAAAAAAAGAAAGTTATGACATGAGGGCAATACGAAAGTTATGACACCTGTGGAATCCTCGACTCCATAGGTTTGGTGAAGGGAGCGTGTGAGCTGCTGGCTTTACTCTGGATGATGCCTTTCTTTTGCTCAAGAGGAAAAACATCATGGAGTGACCCAATCATTCGTGCTTGACGATTCTCCATTTTAGATATTTGGCAGCCCTGCAACAAAGCATTGCATAAGATCAAACAGATCAACAGAAAAAACCGAGGTGTTAGCCTGATCTCATGACAAACATACATGTTTTTGTACTCAAATTGTGTGAAAGCTCAAATTACATGATTTGCCTTTTAGTCATCTAACGGTAATGTTGTTCGATGTCCCAGCTGCAATTAGATATGATGTGCTTCGTACTCCTTCACCATTCTTCTTATTATTATTTGAATCCAACTTAGTAAAGCATGACAATTCAGAGTGAAAGATCACTTCCTTTAGGAAGAAGAGTGAGAGAATCCGCTTTATGATTTTCTCAATGCGGCTTTGAACAAAATTGAAATGCCTTCGTAAGTGTATATGAACCACATATGCAGTCTATTGTTGCAGCAGTCAAAAAGGGAATCCGACACATCTAACTAACTACCAAACCAATGCACATCAATATATAAGAATAGTAATAAGACACAATGGGTTAGCTTAGAAGCTGCCTTCATCTTTGCTCTGGCTGCTGTTTCACCAAAAAATATGTATTGTTGTTTGATACTTTTGACTGCAGTTTCCTGCCTAACCTTTTCGAACCTCGGCACATCATCTTTGCCATAATATTTGACACCTGCAGCGCGTACAGAAGGCGGCATAGGTTTCTCCAGGTCAACAAGTGAGCCATTGAACTTGCTCTCCACCAGGCCTTTCTTTTCCTCAAGAGGAACAGCGCAATGGGGGGAGTCGATTTTTCGTTTTCGCTGATTTTCCTTCAGAACAGGACACTCATTATGCAAGTTAGATGTTTGGCCATACTACGGCGACGGAGTTATATGGAATAAACTAAATCAGAGGAAATAACCGAGCCATAAACTTAATTTCATAACAAACCCAGATTAGGTTTTAAATGTCCATCATTCTTATGTAATTGAAAGTTAATGAGCATGAAAGTCAACTTTTCTTTTTCTGTAGACAAATTCTACCAATGAACTTATATTATGCACATAGATATGGAAGGCACAATATGCTTATTTTTGGGATAATCTGGAAAAGGAAAGTGCCTTTAGAGTGCATTCTAAACCATTTTATACCTGAATTTACCAGTGAAGTAATGACAGCAGCCAAATGAAATTGCAAGGAAAGAACTTTTACCAGTGTTAGCATTTGGTCTCCCTGGAACAAGTCGGCATCAATAAGATCGCCATTTAGCAGGTAACCAACATCTTCATCCTCTTCACTTGTTTCGGACACCGATGGAATATATTTGTCAGTAAGGCAGTCGTCCAATGTGAAGTCCATAACAGACCTCTCACTATTCCCAATCAGAGAAGCCATCCTTGCTTGGATCAGGTTCTGTATTTACAAGTGAAACAGAAGTCATTAACGCATTTCGTGTTCTCGTCAAGACAGACATTAAGTGCATAAACAAAACATTTTTTCTTCTGCACCTCATCAAATGATTCCTCAGGGTCAGGTTGATGAAGATGCCATTCCAAATCCGCCAGGTTATTGGGCCCATGCACTGATTCTGTGGTTGAATTATCAGCCTTCTCATCTCGTTTACGCATTACGTGACACAGAACATAATTTCTATTCAACTGTCAAAAGACCACATTAAAACAGTTCATACCATTAGCTCATATTTTCTTCAACAGTAAAATTTTGCTCGCAAATTAAGAATTCAACCATCTGTATTAGAAACTGTGCCAAATATATATATTTTATATTGCTCTGCTTCATTAGGACACGTGGAAACTTTTAATGAGTGTTTCTGCAGATTAATGTGGCTATACTTGTCATATGATCAAATTCGTGCATATTGCGACTCTAACTAATTGTAACAAATAAAAGAGGGATAGATGGAGCACCTCACTGTCGAGAAGATGATATTCATGGATGACCCATGTCATCGGGCTATCACTGGGAAAGACTAATACTTTCTTAGAACCGATCTGTTCGCTGTCATTTTCGGCCTTAACAGCTTTAGATCTATCGGTGATCTTCCAAGAAGAACCACACGGTGTTTTCTTGCCGTTCTGCATCTTGGGACTCTTAATATTTTGGATCCAACTTAATAAAGCATGAGCGATTTAGAGTGAAAATTTCACTTCCTTTAGGTAGAAGAACGCTAGAATCCACTTTATCTTTCTCTTAAAGCGGCTTTCAACAAAATTAAACCGTTTTGTTAAGTTCCCATGAACAACATATGCAATTATTGTTCGCTTCAGTCAAAAAGGGAATTAGGCAACATCTAATTAACTAACCAACCAATGCACATCAATATATGACAATAGAAAAAAGAAAAAAATGGTTTAATTTAGAAGCTGCTTTCACCTTAGGTGCGGCATCCTGCTTAACCTTTTTGAACCTCAGCACTCCATCTGTTCCATCGCGTACAGGAGGTGCCACAGCTTTCTCAGGGGTAACTAGTGAGCCGGTGAACTCACTCTCCACAATGCCATTCTTTACCTCGAGAGGAAGAACATGGTGGAGTGAGTCCATTGTTTGTGTTCGTCTACGCAAGTTAGATGTTTGGCCATACTGGTGTGACAGAGTTTAAGAAACAAAATGCATCAGAGGAAATAACCGTGGCATAAACTTAATTTCATGACAAACAGAGATTATGTTTTAAACTGTCCATCCTTATAAAATTGAATTTTGATTAAGCACAGGGAACCCAGCATGAAATTCTACTTTTCTTTTTCAGTAGAAAAATTCTATGGCCATCTTTCTATTCTACACAAACATATGGAAAACTCAAAATCTTTGTTTTTCGGATAACCTGGAAAAGGAAAGCGCGCTTCAAGTGCATTGTAAACAATTTTAAATCAAAATTCACCAGGGAAGTAATCATAGCAACCAAAATGATATCTCAAGGAAAGAATTTTGACCTGTTTTTGCATTTGGTCATCAGGGAATTCGGAGGCATCGGTATGATCTCCGGGTATGCTGTTGTCAAATGTGCAGCCCATAGCTGACTGACCGTCATCAAGCAGATGTGGGTCATCGCGCAATTCAACAAGGGGCGAACCCTGTATTCACAAGTGAAATAGTAGTCAGTAACATATTTTGCACGCTCGTTAAGACAGATATTAATTGTAAAAACAAAATAATTTTTCGTCCCCACCTCATAAGTTAACGCCTCAGGTTGATGACGACAGGATCGCAAATCCTTCTCATCTCCTCTATGCATTACGTGACACAGAACATAATTTTTATTCAACTGTCAACAGTAAAATTTTGCTCACAAATTAAGAATTCAACAATCTGTAGCAGAAACTGAGCCAAAAAAAAAAAAAAAAAAAAAGCGTCCTCTGCTTCTTTAGGACACGTGGAAACTTTTAATCAGTGTTTCTAGAGATTAATGTAGCTATACTTGTCATATGATCGAATTCGTGCATCTTACGAATCTAACTAATTGTAATAAAAAAAAAAAAAAAAAAGGGAGGGATAGATTGAGTACATCACTGGCAAGGAAATGATATTCGTGGATGACCCATGTCGTCAGGCCGTCACTGGGAAAGACTAATACTTTCATAGAACCGATCTTTTCGCCGCCATTTTCGACCTTAACATCTTTAGGTTCGCTGGTGATCTTCCAAGAACAACCACACGGTGTTTTCCTGCTAATCCGCTTGCTCTGCGTCTGTGGACATATGAACCAGCAATCTTTACCATTGGATGGAATGATCGATTTCTCTGCATGCATATTGAAAAACTCTTTTTCAGTCATGGGTCAGGGGCTAGTCTTGATGAAGTTGCAAAGGACTTACCATTGAACTCGCCTGGTAGATCCCATGGATTGATCTCGTGGATGTCTTGCAGCATCGGAATGATGCAGAAACTCTCTCTCGACCCGGGTTCTTCCGACTTCAAGTAATTGATCATTTCCTCCACTGTCGGACGGAACCCATAGCCGACTATCAGCTGCTGAAGGAATTGAGCATTCGTCTTGACATCATACTTCATCGGGCAGATCCTACTCTCCATAACTTGTTTTCTTCTCTCACGCAAGTGCAGTTCAAGCTCCCCGAGAGTGAGACCACGGAGAACTGAGCTTCATATACCCAGGTTGAAAAAGAGGAGGAAAAAAAAAAGTCAAAAGTCAAAAAGGAAAGCAAAAAGAAAAAGTTGGCTGTCTTCTACCCTTTGCTTCGTGCGTGAAAAAGATAAGAGAGAGAACAGAAAAATTAAGAAAGCACCGAGAGCGTGTTGAGCGGGGGAGAAGAAAAGAGAGCGGCCGTTCCGGTGAGATTTCGACGGTCAAACATTATCGGAATTGGCTCAAATTTCATTACGTTATTCGTGAGCCTAAGCTCTATGAGTTGATCGGTTTTGTCGTTGAGATTTGTCTCCGAACTCTCTTATTGCGGTTAAAATTTTCTTGTCCCTTTTTGTATTATTTCACAAATTATTTCACCTTTGTGGTGAGAAATGCTCATATGATATTGATGTTGAGCATCTAGGGTGTGATTAGAGAGAAATACTTTGTGTATTTTGCTATTCTTGATGATTGGTGGAGATTTTTTAGTCATCCGTTATTTTTCCTGATTCTGGTTTTCCACGTAAATATTGATATGTTCTGTTTTATCATTCTGCTATCATATTTGTATATTGTTGGTTGATGCCGGATTGAATTGGAGTGTTGTCGAGAGCTAGTGTTTGATCCTTGATTGGCTTAGTTTGTGCCGAGATGCTACCCATTTTTCCCCGATATCGTGGAAGGAAGACTATTGAAGTCTTCCACTTCCACCGGAAGGTGCAGTACTCCATCACAAAGACGTCCATTGGTGGATTCGAATTTCGTACAATCAAACTAAAAAAAGTAATGGACCAGTAAAAAAAGAGGTTCAGATAAGTCCACTCAAACTAAAAGTTGTCACGAAAGTTTTGAAACTTGCGGAAAGTGAAATCTAAATCCTAAAATTGATCAGGACAGCGCAGTCGAACCATCAAATTTTCAAGAGATGCATTCAAGTTCTAACACTCGTAATAAAAATGCAATCGACTTTTAAAAGTTTTAAAATATGCAAGTAACGAAAGAACTTGATTTCATTCATTTGATTTGTTTTAGGACATGACTATGTTTTTCGAAAACTTTATAACTTGATTGCATTTTAAATCTCGTAAAAAAGTTTGTATCCAGTTCCCAAATCATGTTTTAAGCCCATGAAGCTTCCCCTCGGCCCCTTTTTCATGTATTCCATAGCTAGTGTCAAATGAAGAGAAGAAGATAGATGAAAACAGAGTCGACGGAAGACAAGAAAAAAGAAAAGGAGGGAGAGAGTGAGCTGTTAGATAACCGCGAGAGAAGGGAGGAGGAATCGATAAGGGGCCGTCAGAAACTGTTCATTGACATTTGAAAACGATATTTGCATTTGATTTGTTAAGAGTTTCTTGTCATTTTTCACTCTTATGATTTTTAGTTTTCATTCTTAGAGTTTCAATTTGGAGCCATACATGTGTTGAGGTCACCACAGGCGTGTCAATGGGTCGGGCCAGGCCCAACTAAATGACAACGAGCTTGACTCAGCGTGAAGCACGAATTACATATGTTCCAGATGTTCAAGTTAGTCCAAGTCAGGCCGGTCCGGGTTATTGTTTCGTTTTTTTTTTTGTCTCTCAATTTGAAAATTTTAATTGGGAATCAATGTAATGGCATACAGTGCTGATGGTACAGTAAAGGCTTGGCCTTTAGAGTCCTGACAACTTGGGGTCAAGAGTTGACTATGATGCACCGGGTCACTCCTCTACCATGATGGCTTACAGTGGCGATGGAACAAAGTTCAGATCGACAACATTCATGCTTGATTTCACTGTGGCAATTTTTTTTTTTTTTTTATAACTGAAACGATATGCTTTGGTGATTTCATTTTGCTATAGGTCCTTAAATTTCTATTTCGAGTTTGAATCGTTTACGGATATGGATTGGTCTGTCAAATATGCAAGATTCAACCGATCAAGAAGTGGGTTCTTTGAATGTCGTGCAATGGACGAGGCGCTCAGCAAAAAATGAACATTTGACAATATGGGACAAAACAATGGGCACCTGTTAAAAACATATGTAATTATTATTTGAAGGTGGAGAAGTCTTTTTCTAGGAAAAGAAACGAAAGAACAAGGGTTTCTTGGCTTTTATTCTATCCCTGCAATAGTCGCCTCATGTAAAAAGAGAAAAGGAGACTTCGTGGGCTCTTTTCTCTCCTTGTTCTGAATAGCCACGTAGCAAAGAAAATAAGGCACATGAGAAATTGTACAAAAGGTTTTCGAGAAGAAGCTGTACGTCGAGATTCGCCTGGGCTTGAACACTGTTGATTTGTGCATGAGTTTCTATATCCAATTGCGTTGTTTATTGTAAGCACTTGTGTGTTAGAAATATGCCTCGAGTTTGAGCCCGAAGCGAAAATTTAAAATTGAATATATGTGGACATATGTGGAAATATAAATTTCCTGGGTCTGTGATTTCCTGGACTTACCTTCATTTTGAATCAACGTGCAACAAGTGAGCGGTCAAGGAAAAGATAAGAGCAGATTTTTTGTAGATCGCGGAAATATATATCCGTGTAGAATTCGGTCAGTAAAACAAGAAAAATTAGTGGGAGATATTCGGTCAACTTGAACTTGGGTGACCAATGTGGGTTGTCAATTTTCTTTTCTTTTCTTTGGCAGATGTGCATATGCACGTATATATATACTCAAGAATTGCTCGGGTGAAGAACATCTTCAGGGGCGCGGCTTTCTTGCATATTATTGCAATTGGCGCTGGTTGTTGATCGAATTGAAGAGGGTTTATTCAGTAGGTTATGAAGGTCATGAAGCGCCGTTTCTTCGAGTGCTTAGTGGTGGACGACTTCGTGGAATTACGTCAATAATGTTAGTGTTCGAGTCGAGAAATGCTTGTGGTAAGAATTGTGTATAATTCCTTTGCGAGATTAAGAAATTATTTCGCTAGAAATTTGGGGGGCTAAACACTGTGCGTTCTTGGATGTAATTGGGGCTTGAGAAACATGAGAGTGTTTGTGTAACTCGAGTGTTTGTGTAACTCGAGTGTGATCAGTAATCTCCGTGTATCGCTCGTTCTATAGTGGAATTCGTTACTGCTCTTCCCGTTGATGTAGGTCTCTACGACTGAACCACGTACATTTAGTGTTCAATTTACTTTACTTATTCTGTCTATTTTATCGTTCGATCGTTTGTTCCGCGCAATATTGGGTTTGAATGTAATTTAGGTGTGGAAAACACGGCCGTATTAAGCGATTGTAATTTCGATTCTTCGATTGCAATAGATTATTCTTACCGGCTCTCGAAGTGGATGTAGCTATCGACATTCGAACTTAACCATATGAAAACAAGGAGGCTAAGGCAACCAGAAAAATCCCGAGGGAGTTTACCAGTCAGTGAATTTTTTAGTAGTTGCAAGATAAGAAGGCGGTGCTGCTGCCCAATTTGAGAAGGGATTTCGTGGTGAAAGCTATTGTTATAGAGAGACATTTCCTCTAGAAAGATGATATTACCAATGTGAGTTTTTAGGAGTTCAGGTACAACACGGTGACTCTGTTGCGGTGTCGTCGACCACATGTAACATCATACCATTGGCATAGGTTGACTATGTTGTTTCAGGAGCTAAGCACCCAGAGAGATTCCTCAGTTATCCTGGCCTTAAACGCAAGTAGTGCGGATTTGTCGGTTTCATTTGATGCGGAGGAGACTTGTGCAAAGCACAATGAAATAGCAGTCACAAAGATGAAGTGACGAAATGGTAACTTTGCAAAACTAAAAGCTCACGAGTTGTATGACTCAAAGTAGAAGCGGACCGCAGTTTGAGAGATGTGATTCGTAATTCAGGTGTGCTATTGTTGGGGTTGTCCCACATCGATTGTGAAATGGGCTGGTGGTCCACTACAAAAAAATAGCTATTTAGCCATGAAAAATTAGCGACGAATTATTTTCGTCACTAATTTGCGACGAAAATAGGGACGGGAAAAAAGTTCGTCGCTATTTGCGACGAAAATAGTGACGAAAAAATTCATCACTAATTTTACGACGAAATTTGTGACGAAATAAAATTCGTAGCTAATTAGCGACGAACTTAGCTACGAATCATATTTTCGTGGCTAATTTAGCGACGAAAAATAAATTTCGTCACTAAATTACGACGTATTTTGGACGAAAAATATTTTCGTTGCTAAATTAGCGACGAATGAATCATTTCGTCGCTAGAAATTTCTTTTTCATTTAAATTTTTTATTTGATTTTTGCCAATTTAGCGACGAACAATAGTGTTCGTCGCTAATTTAGCGACGAACACTATTGTTCGTCACTATTTTAGCGACAAATTGTTAGCTTCGTCGCAAAAAATTCGTTTTTATTTAATTTTGTTTATTTAAATTTTGCTAATTTAGTGACGACCCGTGATGTTCGTCTCTAAATTAGAGACGAACACTTTGGGTCGTCGCTAAATTTTTCTTTTTATTTGAAATTTTTATTATAATTTCGCTAATTTAGCGACGAACACTACTGTTCGTCACTATTTTAGCGACGAATTGATATATTCGTCACAAAAAAATCTTTTTATTAATTTTTTTATTTAAGTTTTGCTAATTTAGCGACGACATACTTGTTCGTCGCTAAATTAGCGACGAACACTACGGGTCGTTGCTAAATTTTTCTTTTTATTTAAATTTTTTATTATAATTTTGCTAATTTAGTGACGAACACTACTGTTCGTCACTATTTTAGCGACGAGTTGATATCTTTCGTCGCAAAAAAAATATTTTTCATTTAAAATTTTAATTTTAATTTTGCTAATTTAGCGACGACCCGTATATTTCGTTGCTAAATTAGCGACGAGCACTACATGTCGTCGCTAATTTTTTCTTTTTATTTAAAATTTTTATTATAGTTTCGTTAATTTAGCGACGAACACTATTGTTCATCACTATTGTTGCTAAATTTTTTATTTTTTTGTTTAGATATTTATTTACAAAGACTGAATAATAGTGGGAAATCATTAAATTTCTTGATGTTCGACTCTTGATATATTTGAAAAAAAGCTCTTGATATAAGGAAATGGATTAATATCGATTGTAGATTCAATTTTATAGCAAGTGGATAAAAAAAATTAAAATTTTCTTAAAATTTTCCCCTAAAAAAATCTTACGTGAGTATGAAAGTGCGGAGTGTTAAATAAATTTTTGGCCGCATCTTTCATTTCATATTAAAATGTGAAAAGCTAAAAAAACATAGATAAGTGATTTATAACCTTAGAAAGCCACAAGTCATTTGAAAAAATTTCCACAAAATAAAAATCTTCATGATAATCGTATTGGAATTGAAATTTCAACTTTCAAATAAAGTTTTCCTTAAACTATTTCATAAAAAATTGATAGTTCATTATATGTTCATAAGCCGTTAAAACTATAAGTTTCTAACGTTTTATATAACTTTTTTAATTAAAAGCACGAGATCATAAATTAAGAATAATAAACTTCTCTAGGAAAATTGATAATATGATGCGTTATGAAATCTTTTTTTCTTCGTGCTTTGGTTTCTTACATACAATCCACCAATTAGTTTTGTCACAACTTAGGATATGATGTCACAAATTAATTTTAAGATTAAGAGGTCGTTTTTCAGAGGCAGAGACGAGGTTCATTTCTTATGAAGATTGTTTCATCATTAATTTAGCAAATTCTTTTGTATTCTATAGGATCAATCTTTCTATGCTAAACTCATTATACCATGTCTTTTGTAGGGAGGATGGGGTCTAGGGAGTTTTTATGTTCAAATTAGGGTCACCTCTTTTAATGGGCACATATATCAATTGAAATATGAATATCATCACTAACTATAAAAGTTATAAACTTTGTTACTTTAAGTAAATCAATTATGCTCGTAACTAATTATAGAGAAGTGTGGCCATACCAATATCGGTGGTAACAACAATTGTATGTTTATTTATATTTTGTCGAAAAATATCGCAAATACGATATATACCAATAAATGAATTTATTGGCATAAAATAATTGTTGGCCAAAGAGAAGACGATGCTACTGTCCGGTGAGCGTGACGAGAAGATGATCAATGCCGTAGCGGGGAATTGATAACTTTAAGATGTAACAATAATTAAATTTTTTAATAAATTAAGAAATTAAGAAATATATGAAATGGAATATGAATAAAAATAAAAAAGCTTAGTATTCCTTTTTTATTTAAATTTTTTATTTGATATTTGGTCATTTTAGCGACAAACAACGCTGTTCGTCGCTAAATTGGCGACAAACAATAATGTTTGTCACTAAATTGGCGACAAAAGAGTCTATTCGTCACTAAATATTACTTTTTAAAAATTTTTTATTTGATTGTAGCGACGAAATATCTTGTGTCGCTAGAACAGCGACGCGTTAGAAAATTTTCGTTTGCCGCGTTGTTTCCCCTCCTTTAACATTTGGACCCGGGCTCCCTTCTCCCCCCCTCCCTTTCTCGCTTCCCTCCCACTTCCTTGCAATACCTCCGGCTCTCCACATCTCACCCTCGCACGTCCCTTGACTGTCGCTATCCTCATTCTTTCCCCCATTTCTTTAATTTGCCGGCAAGGCAAAGCTCCAAGAAACCCTAACCCCCAATTCTCCTTCCTTACCACCACCAGTCCACCATCCAAACCTCTCTCTTTCTCTCTTGGTTCATCGCCAAATTAAGTCAGACCAAATTCAATATCAGTGGCCAATTAGGGTCTCGTCAATGGCGGATGACAGGGGCGGTGATGACGTGAGAAGCGCGGCGAGCGATTGCACATCGGAAGACGAAGGGACGGAGGATTACAGGAAGAGAGGATACCACGCTGTGCGCGTCGGCGACGCCTTCAAGAATGGATGCTACGGAGCTGATGAACCTCTTAATCTGCAGCAGATATCGACGATCGTCATCAATTTATAGTGTTAGTTTCCACCGGACTGCCACTGGTCTGGTCGCATCATCTCATCTTCCTCTCAAGTTTTCAATTGCCTAAGGAAAACCGCTCTAGGTCTGAGTTTTCCTCATATCTGTCTCGATGAACATTGGTCGACGAGGTCTACATGCATATACTGGTTCTGAATAACGAATAAATAATGGTGATGCCAAGATGTTCGCTTGAGACGAGTGCTGATTCAAATATTTTAGTCCTTTTTGGCTTATCGTCCTAGAAGCATTAGAGTTTGTTAACTCCAATTTTTATTTTTAGAAGGCTGAGGAGGAAGAAATGCTTTACATTTTCCTGATTGTGGTGATTGGCTTCGTCACCTGGTTAAGAATTCAAGCCCAAATGACAATACCAAACACGGTAGAAAGCGAAGTCTAAGAGGCTTTCGTGTCAGAATACGTTTTTCAGGGAATCTTTCCAAACTTCATTAACGTGCGAATCATGCTGACTGCCAGATAAATTTTTTACCGCTTTCCAGTAGCAGTCTGTCGTGTGTAGGGACTGATTGAAGGCTTGAAGGCAGGAAGATGGTCGCATTCTGCTTTTCCGACCTAAGCAGAATGCTTTGCGGATGAAGGCAGGTGCAGAGAGATTGTGCATGCCTTCACCTTCTAATTTAGTTCTTTGACGGCTTCTTTCATTGAATCATTGCAACATTTTTTTAGTAGTGGTTGCATAATGATAATGGATAATGTTTGTAAAGTACTAGTGGATGCCAACTATAGGATGAAAAGTCTATTTTGGAAACCTGGGAGCTAAATGATGCAAATGTAACATCCGATTTGCAGAAAGTGTAAGTAGTTATCCAGAGTAGCTAATGTCATTGAATGTTAGTGCGTAGGTTAATACAGAGGCATTATGTCATTCACTCGGTTTGGTTCATGCTGTTGCATTTCGTCCTTTATGATTTAGCTAGTTTTCTCCCTGCAGATTCTGGGAATTATAGAGAACATGAGTGTTTCTACTCTTAGGGTGATGAAGGTGGCTGGAAGGAGCGGCATTGCTCCAACAGTGAACCACTTTTTTTAGTGTTAGATTTCGGCTGCAATGTTGCTTTACCTATAAATTTCCCACCTTTCTTTTGTTTGATTAATATTTGTTGTGGCTGTGCTTAGTTGTGACAATCTGGAATGGATCTCTTTCTTGCTATCATTTCTCTCTACAGTGTGTCAAAATGCTCTAACTTTGCTAGACTTGGGACAGGATATAGATAGTACTGATGTAGCTTGGTGCTTGTACCAGAAAATTATATGGAATTCATGGGTAACCATCTCGGAACTACAACATTCTGTCACACTTAAAAGGATGAAGTTGTTGCTTCTCAGGCAAAAGTTTAAGCTAACATCTATCTTGAAGGGACAAATGAGCGTCTTACTCTTTTTCGATTGGCTTACTAACAAATGTCCTTGCTGGTCTCTTGAAGTGTTCAATATAGGTGTTGGTCTTATTATCTTGGATCCTTTCAACTTGCAGATTCAAGGAAAAAAGATCTACATTGTAATTATAAGTTTTTTGGCATATCTTGCCTGCACATATGTCTTGGAGAGATTTTCTTAACACATTGCCAGTTAACAAGCTTATGAAGTCTAGAACTGTCTACTTAGATACTTGCATAACATGCAATTTAATAGGCTTGCATTGGCTGCATAACCAAAACTCAAGCAGATGAATTCTGTGGATAAAGATCATAGCATTCTCAAGATATGGATTCTGCATCTTGTAATTGTTTGTTAGCTTAAACTTGTTTTTGGCCATGAGATGTTCACAACCTTGTCTTCGGTTCATTCATGGAGCACACTAAAGTTTCAAAAAGTGGAATACTAGACAAATGCATTTGTATATGCAAATCATGTGGGCTGCAGAATAGTTTCGAGTCAATTAGTTTGATGCTAACATGAAATCATGTTTTGTTCAGTGTTAACATGCTCCTTCTCCCTCCTCTTTCTCGGATCTCTCTCTCTCTCTCTCTCTCTCTATACTTTCTCTGCAGCATCGATGAGGAAGCAACTGCGAGGCGGCAAGTGGCCGGACAACGTCGGCAAAGGCAAGGTCACGCCGGTCCAGATCGCCTTCATCGTTGACCGCTACCTCCACGACAACGGCTACAAGCAGAGCCGGTCGGTGTTCCACGCCGAAGCCTCCTCCCTCATCGCCAAGTCTCCTCTCCACGACAACGGCTACAAGCAGATACCGGATTACCTTTGGATGGCTGAAGACGGAATAAAGATGCAGGTTAGTAGTAGTATCACCGAGCTATAACAGAATTGGGCTTAATCTGAAATGATAAGTACTTATGCTACATATCTGAAAGATGGAAGTACTCTTATAATAAGCACAAGATTATTTTAGTTCGGTGGTTGGTTCATTCATATGCAGAGTTTTGGTAGCCAAGAGTGGGACAAACGCTTCGCCATCCAAGCTTTGCTTGCCAGTAATATCTGAGGAAATAGCTCTGGTATTACCTAAATGACACGACGCTGTTAAGAAATCTCACATTTGCTCTGATGGGATAAATCGACTGTGGGGCTCTCAACAAGCACTCTCAAAGAAACTTTGTTCACACAAGGAAGAGGAGACGGAAGGTGGCTTTTCAATATAGTGTATTCACAATCGATTCACCCATACTGAAATGGTTACAAGACTCACATATTTATAGGCTTAAAACATGACTCTTGAGTCTCTCTAGGAAAGTGAAGAGACTAAAACAACAATTACATCGGAATACTAAAAGATGATAGACTCAACTAATTATGTCTACTAAAACAATAATTACATCGGAATACTAATTATGCCATGGGAGTCATAATTACATCGGAATACTAATTATGCCATGGGAGTCGAACGGTCACTGATAACACTTAATGAATTTGACTTAATTCCCAACAAAACTCCCCATTAAGCCAAATTCTCTTCCGTCGATCATTCCAAGTAAACTTCTGAATTTCCGAAACACTTCGATCTTGAGAGGTTTCGTAAAAATATCTGCGACTTGATCACCGGTCTTCACGTGCACAACTTCAATTTGTTTGTCGCTGACTTGTTCTCGAATAAAATGATATCGAACATCGATATGCTTGCTCCTCTCATGAAAAACTGGATTCTTCGCCAAAGCAATGGCATAAACATTATCAACAAAAATCTCCGTTGCATCCTTTTGCTCCATATGGATTTCTTTGAGCAACTTTCTCAACCATATCGCATGACAAACACACGATGATGCAGCAACATACTCCGCTTCACATGTCGACAGAGTAACACTGGATTGCTTCTTTGATGACCATGTAAAAGCAGTTTCACCCAAATAAAATACAAAGCCCGTAGTGCTTTTTCGATCATCGACATCTCCCCCATAATCACTATCTGAATAACCTCTGAGTTGAAATAGTTCAGATTGATAATAATACAAGCCAAGAGAGATAGTACCTTTGATGTACCGAAGTATCTCTTTGCTGCCTTAAGATGAGATGTCTTCGGATTCTCCATATATCGACTCACAATTCCGACACTGTTCATGATATCTGGTCTGGTACAGGTCAAATACCTTAAGCTTCCAATCAAGCTTCTAAAATATGTTGAATCAACATCGACACCTTCATCGAACTTCGACAGTTTTGCACCACAATCCATCGGAGTATTAACCGAAGTGCAATTCTTCATGTTGAATTTCTCAAGGATATTTTCAGCATATCTTTTTTGGGAAATAAAAATCCCATCTTCATTTTGCTTCACTTCGATACCCAGAAAATAACTCATCAAACCATTATCTGTCATTTCAAATTCTTTCACCATCGATGCTTTAAAAGTGTCAATCAATCCAGAATTATTTCCTGTGAAGACAAGATCATCAACGTATAAACATGCCAATAAAACATCACCTTTCTCATGCTTCAAGTAGAGAGCATGTTCGTACGGACATTGTTCGAAGCCATTTGCCTTGAAATAAGCATCGATTCTGGAGTTCCAAGCTCTCGGAGCTTGCTTAAGCCCATACAAAGCTTTCTTCAATTTCAGCACTTTGTCTTCATGACCTTTCACAACAAACCCAGTGGGTTGTTCGACATAAATTTCTTCTTCAAGAACGCCATTCAGGAATGCCGATTTGACATCCATTTGATAGATTGGACACCGATTTTGAGCTGCAATGGAAATCATTAGTCTGATGGTTTCCATTCGGATGACAGGTGCAAATACCTCGTCATAGTCGATCCCAGCTTTCTGTTTGTAGCCCTTTGCGACAAGTCTGGCCTTATAACGAGTGATTTCTCATTTCTCGTTCTTCTTGGCCTTGTATACCCATTTGACACCGATCGCCTTTTTGTCCTTCGGAAGATCAGCGAGTTGCCACGTTTTATTCTTTTCGATGGCTTCTATCTCTTCATCCATTGCTTTCCTCCATTTTTCTTCTTTGGCAGCTTCATCGAAAATAAGTGGTTCACAATCTGCAAGAAGACATATAAGGTGAAGCTCATCGGTAGCTTCATAAATTTCAGAAAGTCTTCTTGATCTCGGTGCTAGCGATTCTTCGACAGTATTTGAAGTTGAAGTTGACGATGATGGAGAGAACATCGGAGAAGGTGAATGAGCTTCAATCTCCATTTCGACAGAATCATCACGAACGGTTTCGACAAATTTATCATGACTGGTTTTGACAAGTTGTCGATTTTCCTCCCACAAACTTTCTTCATCAAATTTCACATCTCTGCTTACATATACTTTCAAAGTGTCAGGATCAAACAATTTGTAAGCTTTTGATGAGGAATCATACCCGATGAAAATGAGCTTTTTACTCTTGTCTTCCAACTTCGATCTTTTCTGGTCGGGTACGTGAGCATACGCAACACTCCCAAAAATTCTTAAATGAGAAACCGTAGGTTTTCTCCCGCTCCATGCTTCTTCTGGGGTAACACCATCGAGTCCTTGCGTGGGACATCGATTTTGCAGATAAACTGCACATCTGACAGCTTCGCCCCAAAGCTCCTTTGACAAATTTTTGCTTTTCAACATACTGCGAACCATGTCGAGAATGGTTCTGTTCCTTCGCTCAGCCACACCATTTTGTTGTGGGGAATACGGCGCCGTTAAGAAACGTCGAATGCCATGGTAATCACAGAATTGATTAAATTCTCCAGAAGTAAATTCTCCTCCACGATCAGTTCTTAAAGACTTGATAAAATAACCACTCTCCTTTTCAACCATTTTCTTGAAGTGCTTAAACGTATCAAACACCTCTGATTTTTCTTTCAAGAAAAACACCCAAGTCTTTCGAGTAAAATCATCAATAAACGTAACAAAGTAACGATGATTACCGTACGACTGAGGAGTGATCGGACCACATACATCAGAATGAATCAACTCCAGTGGCTTCTTCGCTCGATAAGTCGACTCCTTCGGAAAACTTGCTCGAGAATGCTTGCCAATTACACATCCTTCACATAATTGATCGGGGTGATCAATATGCGGTAAACCATACACCATCTTCTTGCGAGAAAGCATATTGAGTCCGCCAAAATTGAGATGACCGAACCTCAAATGCCATAGCCACGAAGGATTGTCTACACATGCTTGAAGGCATGTAGACATATCATCTTTGATGTTCAGAGTGAACATCCTATTCTTCGACATCTTCACATTCGCAATCAACTTATTATTGCAATCTCTCAACATAAGACATAGATTTTTCATCTGGACAGTAAATCCTTTCTCAAGAAGCTGTCCCAAACTCAAAATATTGCTCGACATCTTCGGCACATAATACACGTTAGTAATAAACTGACGTGTTCCGTTCTTCAGACGTATTAAAATCGTACCTTTCCCTTCGACAAGAATTTGAGAATTATCACCGAACGAGACTTTTCCTTTTACTGTCTCATCCATTTCAACGAACATCTCCTTTCGGCCGCACATGTGGTTACTTGCTCCAGTGTCCAAGTACCACGTATCATTCTTTTCATCAGCATTTTCTTTAAATGCCAGCATAAGAACTTGATCACCATCATTCACCAGGTTCGCCTTTTCATCTGCCACCGCACTTTCTTTCTGCCAACACTCATAAGCATAATGGCCACATTTATTACAACGATAACATCGAACCTTTGATTTATCATACCGGCTATTTGTGTTTCTTCCTCTTCCACGAGTACTTCTTTGATTATGAAAGCACTCATTGCTTCGGGCGAAATCTCCTCCGCTTCGTCCACGACCTCTTCCTTGGAAACGGCCTCTACCGCGTCCTCGGTCACGATCTTGATTGACCCATCGAGTTTGCACAGGGTCACTTCTTTGGCCTTTGTCATCTCGGATATTCAATCGAGATTGGAGTACTTCCTCCACCGGTTCAGACTTGTTTCTTTTCAGTCTTTCTTCATGGGCTTGCAACGAACCCATGAGCTCATCGACCGTCATAGAATCGACATCTTTCGATTCCTCGATAGCGACAACGATGTGGTCGAACTTCTTATCCAACGACCGCAGGATTTTTTCGACAACACGAACATCAGGAACATCTTCGCCATTCCTTTTCATCTGATTCACAATAGCTAAAACTCTTGTGAAATAATCAGAAATCGACTCAGATTCTTTCATACGGATTACCTCGAACTCGCCTCTCAAAGTTTGAAGGCGGATCTTCTTTACTTTCTCAACACCTTGGTGCGTGGTTTGAAGAATCTCCCATGCCTCCTTGGATGTAGTAGCATTCGAGACTTTCTCGAACATAGAATCATCTAAGGCTTGAAAGATGATTGACAACCCGAGTTGATCTTTCGAACGAGTCTTCTCCAATGCATTCCTCTGAGCCTGAGTCAACGCGACATCTTCATCTGGCTCATCATAGCCATTGTTGACAAGATCCCACACACTATGGGCGCCGAGTATGGCTTTCATTCTGGAAGCCCACTTGCCATAGTTTTCTTTGGTGAGGATTGGATACTGAAAAGGAAGGTTGCTTGTTGACGCCATAATCACGAAACCGTGAAGCTCTGATACCAATTTGATGGGATAAATCGACTGTGGGGCTCTCAACAAGCACTCTCAAAGAAACTTTGTTCACACAAGTGTCGCGACCCTTTCGAATTTCGCCATGGGCTCTCGAGGGCTAATGGGCCGTCCAGTCTGGTCGGACGCGGGCCTCTCCCAAGGCCCGTTACCCAAATCGCAACGGAGGTATGCGTAGTCGACCTTCAGTGTGGTCTAGTGATATGTGCTAAGTGTGCATGTCATGGAGTCGCCACCAATCATTTTTTGGAGGGTATGATTGGACCACCCTATTGAATAGTCGGGAGTTTCTATTCAATTCTGCGATAACCAGGGAAATGGGTTCGGGGACTTAGTTACGTCAACTATCAGAGTTGACGCCCTTTCGGTACCTAAGTTGACTGAGTTTTCTGACTTAAGATTTCATACAGATGAGTGGGGTACGAGTCCTAAATCTAGGAGTTCATGCAGATAGGAATGACTATCCTGGCAATCACAATCAATAATAAAATGCACAAATCAATGAATTCAAATGTACAAATAAATCACATGGCATTCCTAATAAGGCCATATTGGCCTAGAGAAGCATCAATCAGGCTTAGGAATGATTTAGACATCATTTTGCCCATCAGGGGCAAAATCGTAATTTTGAGACAAAGGGGACAATTTGCCCAAAAAGGACAAAATCATCATTTCGGAATGAATCCGGAGTCAAAACAGGTTTGGTCACTCAATTGACCAATTTCCTATTTTTTTTGCAATTTTCGTGATTTTCCGGAATTTTAGAAACCGATTTACCATTCGAAGGGTAAAATCGTCATTTTCTAAAATGGAAATGAAATGTGGAAATCTTAGACATAAGGTTTAACCACCCATCTGGCCCATCACCAAATTCTAAGCAATTTCCACAATTCATTAGAATATCAAAGACGATTTACCCTTTGAGGGGTGAAATCGCCATTTTGGATTAAATGGGAGAAAATCCCAAAAATGAAAACAAATCAATTTTTTGTCATTTTCAGCCTTGGACAATTTTTAGAATTTTTCTGCAATTTTTCTCAATTTTTTTGTTTTTCTTTAATTTTTCCATTTTTTTGGCATTTTTGATTCATTAATATTTTTTTTATATTTTCAGAAAATATTTTAACAAAAAGCATGTCTTTGACAATAGATAACACTCAACCAGATAAATAAGCTAACCACTAGACTGAAACAAATACATACAAATCAAGTCTATAAATGCAATATTTTAGAAAAATAATCCTGATATACGGATCGGGTACGTAAAACATACCGGATTGGACACCAGCTTTCAATCGCCCAGCCCCAGCCTGCGACCATCCCCATGCCCGTTACCTGTCGATCGCCATTAGAATGTCGATAGTCAATTTCACAAATTAAGACTAAAAAATAAAAAAATAAAAAAATTTAAAAATTGGACACTGTTCATGCACTGTTCCGACACTGTTCATGCACTGTTCCGACACTGTTCCGACACTGCTCGGACACGCCCGACACGTCCGGACACGCTCCGACACGTCCGGACACGTCCGGACACGTTCCGACACGCCCGACACGTCCGGACACGCTCCGACACGTCCGGACACGTCCGGACACGTTCCGACACGTCCGGATACGCTCCATAAGCTCCGAGGGAGGAGGTAGGACTCCGGGGCTGTCGCCGGAGGCGATAGCGCGCTTTGGCGATGACGGATTTGGCCCGATCCGAAACAATCCCGAACCAAACTCCGAAACGGGTGGAGGCCGCGGGTCTTGGGTTATTCACGGCGGCTTTGAGGTACGACGGCTAGCGACGACGGCGGAAGGGTCGAAGGCGAAGGAAAAAAATGCACGAAGATGAGGATTCCATTTTATTTTTAAGAAGAAGAAGAAGAAAAGAAGAAGAAGAAGCTACGGGAGAGGAAGAAGAGGAAGGAGGAGAAGAAGATGAAGTCGCGGGGGGGAGAAGAAGCCAGTGACGGATGAGGGAAAAGGTGAGTGAATAATAATAAAAAATAAAATAATAATAAAATAATAATAAAATAAAATATTAAAAAGTAAGAATAATAATAAAATAATCAAAAGAAAAGACAAAATGATTAGTTTCCTTTTCCTTTTGAATGATGATGTTTTCACTCCTTTTTCTTTTAATCATTACTAATATTTTTGCCAGATTCAATTTTATGGTGATTAGAAAACACCTAAAAATCAAACCTGAATTTTACTATTTATGAGGTTAGAAAATAGATAAAATAAAAATAAAAATACCGACTATTTTTATATATCTTTGTGACCTCAAATATTATTTTTCTTGATTTTCTTGATTTTCTTTTTCTTTTTTTCTTTTTTTTTTGTATTTTTCGAAATATATATAAAAAAATGAAAATTATGAAAATTATTTTTTCGGTCAAAATGGTTCATTTAGCTTGGCTAAGGTCACCAAAATTGATTTTTCAATTTTTTCAACTTTTTATGGATTTTCTATGAATTTTCAAAATAAAAATAAAAAAAAATAAAAAAAAATAAAAAAAAAATTGATCAAAATTTAGGTGTCAACAGCTGCCCCTCTTTGAGAGGAATCTCGTTAGAGGTTTCTCTCAAAGATAAGGTGACACCTGAGTCCTGATCGACTCGACTCGGGAAACTAAAGGAAAAGGAGTCATGACATCCAATTTTCATGCTTGTCTATGTATGCTCTTTCTTGAAGGGGGAAACATTTTGACATGAGAGAGTGAGATAATAGAGAGACATACCTGCCACTTACCTGTTCGATGTTTGTGCGATTTTCGCGGTGTTTGATGGATTCAAGAGAATTTCTAGGAACTCGTTACTAGAGTATCCTAGAGAGGTTAAGCTCTGACCCGTATGGTAGGTCAAACCATAATGGGATTCCTAACTGATAGGAATCTAAGGAAGACGCGTCCCATTTGAGATTTGCCAATGATTTTGATCCGTATGGTGGATTGGACCATTGAGTTGACCATTTAAGTGATTTTCACTATTGGATTGACCCTTCAGGCGGTTTCTACCTTTGATTGACCCTTCAGGCGGTTTCTACCATTGGTTGACCCTTCAGGCGGTTTCTACCTTGAGTTGACCCTTCAGGCGGTATCTACCTCGAGTTGACCCTTCAGGCGGTTTCTACCATGAGTTGACCCTTCAGGCGGTTTCTACCTTAAGTTGACCCTTCATGCGGTTTCTACCTTGAGTTGACCCTTCAGGCGGTATCTACCTTCATTTGACCCTTCAGGCGGTATCTACCTTTATTTGACCCTTCAGGCGGTTTCTACCTTGTGTTGACCCTTCAGGCGGTATCTACCTTTGATTTAACCCTTCAGGCGGTATCTACCTTCATTTGACCCTTCAGGCGGTATCTACCTTTGTTTTGGTTTGAAAAGGGGTCTCATGACGAGGGTTCTCCACGTCCGATGAGACTGTTTGATATTTGAAAAGAGGTCCTAGGACGAGGGTTCTCCACGTCATGCCAGGACTGTTTGATATTTTTGAAAAAGGGATCCTAGGACGAGGGTTCTCCACGTCAAGCTAGGACTGCTTGATTTTTGAAAAGGGGTCTCATGACGAGGGTTCTCCACATCCGATGAGACCGCCTAAATTTTGAAATGGGATCACATCCTCACCCCTTCTTTTGAAAGATCCCGAAATTTGTCGGGAATTCAGTTTTGAAGCAGTGAAAGATTTTATTTTGACAAAACTTCAGTTGAGTCTGTTGAGACGACATTCTGGAAGCTGTGTTCTCTAGGTATCCTGTAGAAAGTTCAAACCTGCGTGCTCCACTCCACGGAGCAAATGCTTTTCTAGGATTTGGGGTTTCCAAGAATCCTGCAGAAGTTCGAGCCTGGAAGATTTTTCTTCACCAAGAAAACGTTAGTAATCTTTGGGAAGGCCACGGCTGTCCATTTGACAAAACCGTATGTTTTAAGTTTTAATCATGAAATGTGCATTTTGATGCTGGAGGTTATCCA
Source organism: Rhodomyrtus psidioides (assembly GCA_021437785.1). NCBI lineage: Eukaryota > Viridiplantae > Streptophyta > Magnoliopsida > Myrtales > Myrtaceae > Rhodomyrtus > Rhodomyrtus psidioides. The sequence continues at coordinate 8,511,533 of JAILYB010000003.1, read as the reverse complement.
AAGCATTCTTGCAATATGCAAATGTGATCACAAATCCCTTGGACGGAAAATCTGGATCAATAGTTTGAAAATTCCAAAAAGAGTTTGTTCAAAACATCAATTGGAATATTTCTCGACAATGAGGTCTTCTCACCTGTTTTGCGATAGTGGTTTTTTTTTTTTTTTTTTTTTTTTTTTGTAGGGGATGCACTCAATTCCCTACTAACTTGTGCCTAGGTTTTAGGCTCATTCGCAGCGCATACATTTTGATCGGTCGGGAGGTCTTCCACGGGACCGTAATGTTGGGCTTGGTTCTTGATCTTCAAGGGGGACTCACTTTTGAGTCAAGGCCATTGAACAAAAATTTTCACCATCTGCTCCGGGTTTACAAGTCAAGAACCCTGCAAAATGAGAAAGAAATAATCTTGCTCGTACTTCTTCGAGCTAAGCTATATGTTAACCCAAGTGTCTTAGTCAGAGAAGACTGTTTCGGGGTTGTAACATTGGTAGGATTGGGGACCGAAACAGGCTTATTTTTGGCCCAGAATTCGTGACGGGTTTGACATTGGTGATCATTGCTGATTTGCCACCTGTCCTTTCTTTTCTGCATCTTTAGCCTTTGAGGCGCGCAACCTATCTCGCGATGTGCACCAGCTCTTTAAAGAGCGTCTCTTGTTGCATTCAGAGACTGACTCTTTCTATGTCTTTGTTCTGCGCTTGATAGCATTTGGGGAGCAGTCCTTTTGGATTTGGCTCCTTCAGGGATTTCCCATTTTCCCATCCAGCTTCATTGCGGACCAATTAAACAACTAGCACGAGCATCGGCCTTGCTTTTACTAGGCACTTTGCTTTTTCTTGATGCCGGGGATTTTTCTCATTTTCATTTTTGAAATCCCCCTTTTTCTCATCTTCATGGGATCATGTTAGACATATAGTCTAAACATGCTTTAAATATCAGTCCGAGAATTCTCTTCGTAATCCCTGAGTCTTGAACTCTTCCATTTTTGAAGTGGTGCGACATCCGTCTTGGAATGATCACCAATGGGTTCATGAAATGAATTTGCAGGCTCAACTTGGCTGTGCAAATGATACAGTGTATGGGATAAAGAATGAATGCTTCTCGTCATCCTATGGCACTTGGATTACCATATAAACAATACACAAAGATTAATTAGTCCGAGCAAGAAAATTTCTAACCATTTTCTCCTGATGCCGCTGGACTTACTTCCATTTTGCCCCGGTGTGGGATGGTTCTTGACAGGGTTGAGAATGAAAACCGCCGTTCGAAGGGGTTGTCAATGGTCACCTGTAGTGTTTGGGGATAAGAAACGAATGCCTCCGTCGTCCCAACCCATGTAATCGCTGCGAATGGTCCATACTTCCGTAGGTCCAGATTTTACTATTTGATCCGCTCCACTTCTCTCTCAAGTGTGTATAGGACGTGTTTGGATTAGGCTTTGCCTCTCGTCTTTTGAGAAAACGTCCTTCTGGAAGTTTTGAACAATTTTTGATTGGAAAAATCTCTTTCTTTTTCTCCAAAAATTTACCCCTTAAGGGAATCTTACGATGCCCCATGCATGTTTTATTCATGTTCAAACAACCTCCTGTTTTAAATCATGAATATCGATGCATTGAAAAATCTCTATCCTTTTTAGGCATGATTATTGAAAGGATTCTGACATTTTTTTTTTATCTCCAGCTAACTGGGAAAAGGGATACTTACCTTCCCGTCTGTCGCGACCCTCTTGAGGTTGTCGGGCTCTCGAGGGCTAATGGGCCGTCCTGTCTGGTCGGACGCGGGCCTCTCCCAAGGCCCATTACCCAAATCGCAACGGAGGCATGCGTGATCGACTTTCAGTGTGGTCTAGTGACATGTGCTAAGTGTGCATGCCATGGAGTCGCCACCAATCATTTTTTTAGGGTATGATTGGACCACCCAATCGAATAGTTGGGAGTTTCTATTCAATTCTGCGAGAACCAGAGAAATGGTTTCGGGGACTTAGTTACACCAACTGTCAGAGTTGACGCCCTTTCGGTACCTAAGTTGACTGAATTTTCTAGCCTGAGATTCATGCGGATGAGTAAGGTATGAACCCTAAATCTAGAAATTCATGTAGATAAGAGTGATTATCCTAGCAATCACAATCAGTAATAAAATGCCCAACTCAAGGAATCTAGATATGCAAATAAATCACATGGCATTCCTAGTAAGGTCCTATTTATCAATCACAGCTCAAGAATGATTTAGCTGTCCTAGCCATTCTACACACGATCTAACCTAAGAAAAGCATTAGGAAGCATCGAAGGAGTTCGAGAGTACTCACATGGGGTTCGCCGTGCCCTGATTTGGTCTTGGACGAGCTATCGAACTCATGCCGACCCGATTATATTTGGGGATCCACTCGGCGTTTTACACCATGAAATCATGTGAAACAAAAACGAAAATATTCAGCAAGGGGCATTTATTGTAGATGGTGGTCGATCTAATTGGACGTCAAGACTAAAAAAGATGTAGAAATTTACAAATTAAAATACTCGAATGACATTTTTTTGCCAAATTCAACTCTATGCGTCGTGAAGAAACACATGCAATTGAACTTGAATTTTGACTATTTATAAGTTCAAAATGTAAAAGAAATTAAAATAAAAATATTGACTATTTTTCTATATTTTTACGACATCGAACGCTATTTTTCTTCATTTTTCATGTATTTTTCTATTTTTGGAAAATATTAAAAAATATTTAAAAATATGAAAAATTATTTTTTTTATCAAAAATGGTTCCTTTAGCTTGGTCAAGGCTACCAAAGATGATTTTTTAATTTTTATAACTTTTTATAGATTTTTTATGAATTTTTTAAAAATAAACTATGAAAGACTGATCAAAAATCAGGTGTCAACAGCTGCCCCTCTTTGAGAGGAATTTCGTCAGAGGTTTCTCTCAAAGACAAGGTGACACCTGTGTTCCGATCAACTCGACTGGGAAAAGAAAAGAAATCATGACATCCAATTTTCATGCCCATCAATGTGTGCTTTTCCTTAAAAAGAGATGTGCTCATTCAATTCCCTGATATGATGTAAGAAAGTTAAGGAGTAGATAGACTTCCCTGCCCCTTACCTGCCGAATGCTTGCGGCATTTGCTGTGTCTGATGGGTTCAAGTAGATTCCTAAGGACTTGTCATCGGAGTGTCCTGGGGATGTTAAGCTCTGACCTGTATGGTAGGTCAAACCATAATGGGATTCCTAACTGATAGGAACCTAAGGAAGACGCATCCCACATTTGGGAATTTGCCAAGGGTTTTGATCCGTGTGGTGGACTAAACTAGAAATGGCTTGCCTAATGTAAGGCTTATTAGGGAAAACGACTCCTCCCGCGTTCGGGATTCATCAAGGTTTTGATCCGTATGGTGGATCGGACCATTGGGTTGATCCTTCAGGCGGTCTCTACCAGTCCTTTGACCCTTCAGGCGGTTTCTACCATTCATTGACCCTTCATGCGGTTTTTACCATTGAGTTGACCCTTCAGGCGGTTTCTACCATACATTGACCCTTCATGCGGTTTCTACCATTGTTTTGACCCTTCAGGCGGTTTCTACCATACATTGACCCTTCAGGCGGTTTCTACCATTGTGTTGACCCTTCAGGCGGTTTCTACCATTGATTGACCCTTCAGGCGGTTTCTACCATTGAGTTGACCCTTCAGGCGGTTTCTACCATTTATGAGATTCCAAATTGATATGAATCAAAGGATGACGTACCCGCTCTTCGGGGCTAGTCGGAGACTCGATCATTCTGTGGATCGGTCTTAGAAAAGATTTGCCTACTAAAAGGCTTCACCTAAGGATGACGCACCCAGTCTTTGGGGTGGCCAAAAGTCCTGTAGAAAGCTTAGACCTGAAAAAATTTTCCTCGCCAAGAAGATATTAGTAATCTTTGGGAAGACAATAATTGTCTAACTGACAAAATTCTACGACTTAAGTTTTAGTCATGAAATGTGCATTTTGATTGTTGGAGGTTATCCAAAACATTCCTGCCATATACAGATGTGATCATAAATTCCTTGCACGGAAACTCTAGATCAAACAATTTGAAAATTTCAAAAAGAGTTTGCTCAAAACATCCATTGGAGTATTTCTCACCCAAGAAGGCTCCTCACTACTCTGTGATAATGATCTTTAATAGGGAAAGTGCTCAATTTCCTACCGACTTGTGCCTAGGTTTCAGGATCATTCGCAACGCATACATTTCGACCGATCAGGAGGTCTTTCACGGGACCGTAGTGTTAGGCTTGGATATCGGTTTCCAAGGGGGACTCACTTTTGAGTCAAGGCCGTTGAACGAAATTTTTCACTATCTGCTCCGGGTTTACAAGTCAAGAACCCTGCAAAATGAGAAAGAAATAGTCTTGCTCGTACTTCTTCGAGCTAAGTTATACATTAACCCAAGTGTCTTAGTCAGATAAGACTACTTCAGGGTTGTAACATTGGAAGGATTGGGGACCGAAAAATGCTTATTTTTTGCCTAGAAATTGTGAAGGGTTTGACATTGGTGATCATTGCAAATTTGCCACATGTCCTTCGAAGAACATCTCCATTTCTTGAAGTGTACACTCCTCTTTTAGAGCGCACAAGGATGTTTAAAAGCGTCTCTTGTTACATTAAGAGACCGTCTGTTTGTGTGTTTGCAATTTGAGCACGACAACATTTGGAGAGTAGTCATCTTGATCTAACTCCTTTGCAGGGTCTTTTCATCGTCTCTCTAGACTTTACTGGGGATATTTTGAATAGACATCAGCCTTGCTTTTTACCAGGCACTTTGCTTTTTCTTGATGTCTAGGGATTTTTCTTTTCCCCCTTTTTTTAATCCCGTGTTTTTCTTTTCTTTTGGAGCTAGGATTTTCGGCAATCATGCTAGATATGCAACTTAAACTTTGGCACGCTTCCATTCCTAGAGTGATGTTGCCTTTGCTTTGGAATATGCAATGATCACCAATAGGTTGATGAAATGAATTTGCTGGCTCAACTTGGTTGTGCAAAGGATAACAGTGTGTAGGATAGAGAAATGAATCATTCTCGTCATCCTATGACACTTGGATTATCATATAAACAACACACAAAGATTTATGTTAGTCCGAGCAAGAAAATTTCTAACCGTTTACTTTATGATACTGTTGGACTAACCTTCATTTGCCCCAATGTGGGGTGGTTCTTGACAGGGTTGAGAATGAAAATCGCCGTTCAATGGGGTTCTCAATGGGCATCTGTAGTGTTTGGAATGAAGAAATAAATGCCTCTGTCATCTCGATCCATGTAATCATTGCGAATGACCCTTATATCCATAGGTTAAGGTTTCGCTATCATTTCCAATCTCCTCATCTCTCAAGTGTGTATGGGACGTGTTTGGATTAGGCTCGCTTCTCTTATGAGAAAATACCCTTTTGAACAGTTCAAACGACTCTTATTGGAAAAATTCATTTCATTTCATCAAGATTTATCCTTCAAAGGGATTTTATGATGCACCATACATGTGTAATTCATGTTCAGACAATCTCATGTTTTAAAACATGAATGTCAATGAAGTAAGAATTCTATGTCTTTTTAGATGTGAGAATCGAATTAATTCTGAAAGTTTTTAATCTCCAATGAATTGGGAAAAGGGATACTTACCTGCCCATCGAGGCTGGAGATCCTGGAGATATAAAAGGGATATGTCATTGTATATTCTAAAACTTTACAAAAATTGGAACGATACATCTTACCCTTGGTCATATGCTCCAACGAGTGTACAAGGGTTGTGAAAATCTGCACTTCACATAGTAACACAAGATTGTTGGGTGTTCTAAAGTTCTTTCGACTTCTTGGTTTTTGGAGAAAAATGAAACTTACAAGTCTGCCTTGATGGCGAGCTCCTGCCAAGGATAAATATTAAGCATTATTTTGGGTTTCCAAATTCAAAACAAATTGGGACGATACTACTTTACTCTTGATTTGAATTCCTTCTGCATGCCAATGTGCGGATTGTAGAAGCCGGCCCTCAAGCTTGTGGCCATGATTTCTTCGTCTGGTTGGGCAACGAATCCACCTCGAGGATTTACGTCGGAGGAGATTCATTCATCTTTTTGGGCGTGTTTCATGCACTGTTTTGTTATTTGAATGCATGGCTTCTTGGGTGCCTCATCTCTGTTCATCACCTGAGAGGAAAATGAGAGAACATTATCCCCGCATCTGATTGAAAATCATTTAGGAACGATACGTTCTTTTTACCAAATGGGTGGCTCCGCGGCCAAATGTGTTTTACATTGAAAGGATGGATTCCATTACGCTCTGCGGATGATAACTATCGCTTCGGGGACTTGCCCCACGGATCAAACGATGAATTTGATGTCTTCGGCTTCGACATGCTTTCCAGATGTAGGAATGGTTTGCCCCCATTTTCAGTGGAGATGGGTTTTGTCGAGTGGGCAAGATCAAAAACTCATCCTAGATTTGGCTTTAGTCGAAGGTTGAAATCCCGACCTTGGATAAGCGAATCATGATTCATCTCCTTCTGCTTCGGATTTGTCATTTGCGTGCTTCACATTTTACAATACCAACTTCGCCGCTTGATGAAAATGAATCGATGATTTTCGAATTGCCCCAAGTTCTATAGTCATCTGCGTCGAATCTCTTTGAACTTCATCGGGTGATAGACAAACTGATAAAATGATTTTTCAATCCTGAGATCGAACTCCTGACGTTTCGTACCACTTCCAGTTCACTGACTACCAGGACAAAGCACTATTGGCGTCCCTAACTGGTTCGTTTTTTGTTATAAAATTCTTGAAGCAGTTAGCGACCCCCATCGAGAATGAAACAAGCTCAATTTAGAGTTCATAACGACTAAAGGTCCCTTAGAATGATACAGAGCTAACCGTCTTTGAGCTCGCTCGGGCTTTTGCTCGCATTTTCCTATGTGAAGCCTTTAAATGTTTTTCTTCGTGGCGTTCAATTGATTCGCCTCGACTCTAATCTAACAAGGGATTGTTGTACTCAAGCATGATGATGCTCGCAGGTAGTACTGATCGCTGCCCCAGATTAACTCTAGGCATTAAGGAAGATTATCTTGCATGGAAGACTTTATGACAGAAAGATTAATGATACATCCATTCACATGTGCCTAGTTCCCTTGAGGATTCTCGGTGATCAGCCAGCTACACCATGAATCAGACATATAATCGTCATTTTGGATCATAACTTCATAAGTCCATCAGTTTTAAACTGATCGATCCAGATATGGAGCTCCTCATCAAGGAAATCTTTTGATTCTTCGAGCAACTGATATTCGGGTTGACCATCATCGCTTGGCGTTGAAGGATTCCTGTTTCTATTGTGAGCGATCTGATTCTTCGAGCTAGAACCTTCGTCGTTGCTCGAGATTATAAGAGGATGATTGATCGGTTCACTATCAAAAGCACCTTCCATTTGGGAATGGGAGAAACAAAAATCCTCAAAGCATCCGCCCGCTTGATCTTCCGAAATCATATGCCCAAGCCGGGCAGATCTTTGAACACTAGGCGCAATATGTTGATCGGGGATAGGAAGAGCACTAGCGAAAAGTTGCTGCTCAAACCAAGGAGTTCGTACCTGCTGCACTTGTGGCATATACTCTTGAGGGGTGCTGAGATGATTCGGGGGAATATTCTGATTAGCGCCCAAGTAGTCGATGGTGCTGCTACCAGCTTGGTCGGTGCCTAGATTCGGCAGGGTATTTCTTACTTCAGGGGCATTGTAGTTATAGCCATGCCTAGTGTTTAGGCACAAGTTGAGTTCTTTCAGGTTCAGTGATGTGTGGCGCTGTCTTAGCGCCCTTCTGTAGCTCTTGAGGTGACTCGCGACTCCATCTTTAGTGAGTCCTGGTATGTTCATGATCTCAAGTATGCGCGTTGGATATGCTGAGTTGATCCCTAGTTGCTGAACCGCACTAAGGAACTTGAGATGAAGCTCGGGGGACCAATTGACCCTCGTCTTCTTGCGACCCGGAACAGTGTTGACAACTTGGCTATTGCTCTCTGGCCTATTTCCAGTAGAATTTGATCGAGCCAGAAATTGTTGTGGAGGGAATTCATCAGCTTTGGATTGGTCGGTCGTGATAGTAAGCTCATCGTTAAGGAAACTCCAATCATGGTGACGCATATCACATCCTTTAGAAGGCATCGATATTGACTTCGTAGAATTGATTTGTTCATGCATATCTCCAACAAAATCCGATTGTATCGAAGATGGTTCGAGGGAGTGGGGTGGTGAATGAGCATTTTCAATCCTCATATAAGGCTTATCAAGGAACATTTCGCCGAGAGTGATAGGGCCACCGCAATTAAGGCAAGCGATAGTGCTGGGAGCTTTCTTATACCTCATGTTCTCCGCTCGAAGCTTTTCGTTTTCCTCCTTTAGAATCGCAAGTTCTTGACGTCTGTGTTGAGCCCTCAATTTGGCTCGCTTATTTTGAAACCAAAACTTGACCCTCAAAGGTTTCATCCCTAGCTTCTGGCCCAATTCATTTCTTTGTTTCATGTTCGGGAGAGGGCATTCACTAAAGAAAGCTTCAAGCTCTTGGATTTCATTCTGAGTGTGGCACTGGCGACGTTTCCTTTTTCGAGATTGACCATCGCTGCTGCTGTTGTCGTCGCTGCTGAGCTCCTGAACTTCGTTGCCGAAAGGGTTGGGTTCTGTGGTTTTGGTACCAGACGCCATCCTGGAATCTTCGAGATCTCTCAGTAGTTCATTTTCTGAGATTTTTGGATCAGTCGCCTCTAGCAACTGATGGTAACCCTCAAACATGTTGGATCGAGAAATGTTCGATCAATTTTTGCTCACTCAGGGTTCTCTACTCTCTCATGTATGCTCACTCTCTATAAATTTTCTTTTGAGTGGTTCTGTATGCCCATGAAACGTTCTTTAAACATGGATGAAGATCATCAGGCAAGCGTTGCTCCCAAGATTTCGTATTTCCCGCTTTGTCGTCTTCTTTCTTCTTTTCAACGTGGAGGGACACCAAATCGATTTCCTTTTCTCGATATCCATGTCTGTCTCCCACTTATTTTCAAAAAGGTGGAACTACGCTCGCCTCCTGCTCAGTTTTTTAATATGATGGGACCGCCAAATCCTTTCGCAACTTTTTTCGATAGTTGCGCTTAACTCCCGCTCAATTTTAATACGGTGACACCGACATATCTTTTTACAACTTTTTTAGGTTTATCAAGCCTGAAATCGCGGACTGGGACAGATCTGATGGTTCACCGAAAGAGCCACCACTGCTTTACCCAATTAACTTGGCTCCACGAGCATTATTGCTATGCCTTTCTTCATTCTCGAGTTGCTATAAAAGGAGGAGTTAATGCAGAGAAGATTAACACTCTTACATAATTGCCTTTTCTTATTTTAATCACTCTACCACACTCATCTTCTTCTTCCTCACTCCAACGAAAATGACCTCCTCTCCTATTCGCGCTTTCTCGGCCGAAAATTTGGCCCAGTGGGAAAAACTCTATAACCTCCTCGGTCGAGGCTATGCTCATATAGCCGATCACCCAGAAACTGAAGATGAAATCCGCATTTTGCTCGTGGAAATAGACACCACCTCCATCGAGGGCACTAATTTAGAGAGGGAATATAGAATCTTCCCAACCCTCTTTATAAACTTTTTAGAGACTTACCGTGTCGCTCATCGAAAAGCTACCGTGGCTCACGTTTTGCGAGCTCGCTATGAAGATCGGTCCAACTGCTTGGTGTTGGCCAACCTTGTGGCCGATAGTCACAGAAAGGCTGTTGAGTTCGCCAACAAGCGAGTCTCGATGTTGCTTCGCGAGAGGGGAAATTTGGTGGAGCGCTTGGCCTTATCCTTGACCACCTATGAGCACGACCGTCGTAATGTCGTGTTGAAGTTTCAATGTGAGTGGCAGGAAGAAAGGCTTGACAGCATTACCGCGGATATAGCCCATGGGAGAGGACTAGTTCGGGACCTGGAAATAGCCGCCGAAGATCACGGGACCAAGGTTGCCGAGCTTAAAGGGGAATGTAAACGCCTTCTTCTTAAGCTTGCAGATCTCGAGTCTCGAGATGGTGAGTATAAGCAAAGCATCAATAATATGGAGGGCCAACTTGGTTCCTTTGTGATGCTAATTAGGGCTCATTGCGGTTTTATGTTTCCACCCCGATGATTTGTATGATCTGCTTTTAAGGTCCCTCGATTGAGCGAAATGAATGAAAGCTCTAATGTGTGTGTCTCAACTTCTGTATGGCTGACTTTCTCGAACACCTGACCACTCTCAACCTAGGCAAGTTGCGCTTTGACATTGATGATTCGAGCGTGTACATCTTGTTTTTTTAATCTTGCTTATGATCGGATAAAGGAACCTCCCACCACGATTATCCACAAAAGACTTCTCTTCTCTACTTGTTTTTAACCTGTTTCAAATGAAAAGGCAGAATCAGAAGAAAGAATTTGAAAAATAAAGCATAAATCCTTTCAATTTTATGTTTACTTGTGATTAATAGGGATAAGAGCTTTTACAAGGGTTTTGACCTTGTGCAAAAGCTTTTATCAATATTCCTCAAAGGAAAGCATATCATTGAAAGGAATGTAATTCACGATAATCGCCTTTGATCAATTCCAAGAAAATCAATGGAATGTTCAAAAGTACACAATTACGATGTGTTTTAAATTCAATTGAAAATACGGTATCCAAATTAAAGCCGTTTGCTAAGAACGAGAGTAATTTGGATATCTATCTTTTCATTAAATTTGAAAAACACGAATACTCTTGATCAATTATTGTGGATTACCAATGATGCAAAATATGCATGAACCAATTCAAGTTTATAGTTCCTTCTGGCGAAATTGGGATTGTATTGCCCTATACGGCCAAAAGGTTGTATAAGACTTCCAATTTCAATTTCATCCAAAGGAATTATAAAATTGATTTTGGAGTATTCGAGTGATTAGAAGAAATGCCACTATCACATTCCAATGACAAGTCAATAGAAATACAATAAATTTCAACCTAAATGTATATAAACACAAATAGATCCCTAATACAATCAATCTAAGGGATCAGATAGAGAGGATCTCAGCAAAATAAATCCTATACAAGAAGGCTAGAAATGAAAATTAAAACAAAGGAATGTGATCTTAATACTTAGAGATGCCCCAGTTTCGATCTTTGAGACGTGACTTCAGGATCACCTATTCAAAATCGTCATCTTCATTAGATGATACATCAATGATGTCCATAGCAGGCTCTTCTTGTCCACTTGGCGCTCGTAATGGGATGACACCATCTTCATCTTCCATCAAGAACATTGGGAGGAAAACACACCTATCTATCCTCAAAATGGCATTTAATCCAATCACCGGAATTATGCAATGAATATAATGATTAAGAGCTGTAACAAGTTCGAGGGATAGAAAAGTCTTACCAACCAAACTTAAGAGAAAATCAAGCTTCTCTGTATTTTTAGCAGTGTTAGGTATACTAACCTTCCATAGACAAACGCATGAGACAAGTGAGGGAAAACTCCTAAAAATCAAAAGATAGGGCTTGGTACCTAAAGCCAAGGTTCTCACCTCGAATTCTGGGAAGAACCGATTCCATTGCACAACTATCGTTGCATTGGGACTCAATCCATAGTTCGAAGTGAGCGGAATTGAAAAGTGGATTACCCCATGTTTTTCCTCACGGAGATTCCATTTTCAATTCCTTCTATTGTGTTCCTAAAGAGGGCGCCTGGGGTTTTAGGCGCAATTGTGTGTATTCATTGTGTCGTGCTAAAGCAAAAGACATGCATTTTATTTAACAATCACCGCTTCAATATAAACATCCACACAATCATACATCCAAAACTCCTGCCTGCATAAAACAAAGTTATCAAGCACTTCACCCCTTATTTCTCCCGTCTACAAAAACATCTAACACATTCGTTAGCATATACACCTCACTTTCGAGAGCATCTGCATAAAATTAGGTTAGAAGAATCAATCAACTTTTTAATCGGCTCAAGTCCACTAAATGGTTAAGAGCCAGTCCCCAGCGGAGTCGCCAGTCTGTCGCGACCCTCTTGAGGTTGTCGGGCTCTCGAGGGCTAATGGGCCGTCCTGTCTGGTCGGACGCGGGCCTCTCCCAAGGCCCATTACCCAAATCGCAACGGAGGCATGCGTGATCGACTTTCAGTGTGGTCTAGTGACATGTGCTAAGTGTGCATGCCATGGAGTCGCCACCAATCATTTTTTTAGGGTATGATTGGACCACCCAATCGAATAGTTGGGAGTTTCTATTCAATTCTGCGAGAACCAGAGAAATGGTTTCGGGGACTTAGTTACACCAACTGTCAGAGTTGACGCCCTTTCGGTACCTAAGTTGACTGAATTTTCTAGCCTGAGATTCATGCGGATGAGTAAGGTATGAACCCTAAATCTAGAAATTCATGTAGATAAGAGTGATTATCCTAGCAATCACAATCAGTAATAAAATGCCCAACTCAAGGAATCTAGATATGCAAATAAATCACATGGCATTCCTAGTAAGGTCCTATTTATCAATCACAGCTCAAGAATGATTTAGCTGTCCTAGCCATTCTACACACGATCTAACCTAAGAAAAGCATTAGGAAGCATCGAAGGAGTTCGAGAGTACTCACATGGGGTTCGCCGTGCCCTGATTTGGTCTTGGACGAGCTATCGAACTCATGCCGACCCGATTATATTTGGGGATCCACTCGGCGTTTTACACCATGAAATCATGTGAAACAAAAACGAAAATATTCAGCAAGGGGCATTTATTGTAGATGGTGGTCGATCTAATTGGACGTCAAGACTAAAAAAGATGTAGAAATTTACAAATTAAAATACTCGAATGACATTTTTTTGCCAAATTCAACTCTATGCGTCGTGAAGAAACACATGCAATTGAACTTGAATTTTGACTATTTATAAGTTCAAAATGTAAAAGAAATTAAAATAAAAATATTGACTATTTTTCTATATTTTTACGACATCGAACGCTATTTTTCTTCATTTTTCATGTATTTTTCTATTTTTGGAAAATATTAAAAAATATTTAAAAATATGAAAAATTATTTTTTTTATCAAAAATGGTTCCTTTAGCTTGGTCAAGGCTACCAAAGATGATTTTTTAATTTTTATAACTTTTTATAGATTTTTTATGAATTTTTTAAAAATAAACTATGAAAGACTGATCAAAAATCAGGTGTCAACACCGTCACGGCTGGAGATCCCTGAAAATGCGGAAGAAACATGTTATTGTACGTTCATGAATTTTTCAATAAATTAGAACGATACATCTTACCCTTGGTCATGTGTTCCATTGGATAATACACGGGATGTGAAAACCTGTTTCGCCTTGATGGCGAGCCCCTGTCAAAGAAGGGAATTAGGTGTCAGTTTGGGTTCCAAAATTCAAGACAAATTGGAACGATACCGCCTTGTTCTTGTTTTGTGTTTCCGTTTGAACACACACGCGCGGCTTGCATAATTTGGCCCTCTATCTTGTGTCCTTGATCTCTCATCTGGTTGGGCGACGAATCCTTCTCAAGAATTTGCCCCAGAGAAGATCCATTTGTGTTTTTGGGCGCACTTCAGCGCCATTCTTCAAGGTTCCTTTTATTCAAGGAAAAAAAGAAGATTTTATCAAAATGCATGTCAAAGCATGTGACGTAGGAGCGATACTTTTTACCATCCACTAGGTCTTATAATCAAAGACCATCTCCTGGAATCCTGACTTCTAAGGCCAATGATTCTATTCGCCTCCCTATTAGCGTGCTATTTTCATTTGAGGCTTTCAGCGCCAACAACTTCCTGTAAAATGAGTAAAAACTCACGTTAGGCATGTGGTCTTGGAAGACCAAATTGGAACGATACAAGGTTACCGTTCACCCAAATTCGTATCTTGGGGTTTGATTCTGATGCGGACGACTCTGTTATTGCGTCTATTGACTTTGTCAGAGGAGAGACGTCCTGAGATAAAAAGAATGGAGAAAAACTTATCCCCAGATCTGATTAAAAATCAATTAGGAACGATACGTCCTTTAATCAAAAGAGTGGCTCTGCGGCCCAATGTGTTTTGCACTGAAGGGACGAATTCCACTATGCTCCACGGGTTTGGGGAATTTGCCCCCATTTTCGATAGAAATGAGCCTTATCAAGATGTATACAATACAAATAGATCCCTAATACAATCAATCTACGGGACGAGATATAGAGGATCTCAGCAAAATTAATTTTATACAAGAGGACTAAGAATGTCAAATCAATCAAAGGAATGTGGCCCGAACACTTGGAGATGCCCCAGTTCCAATCTTCGAGATGTAACTCCAGGATCACCGATTTTTTTTTTTAGGTGGTTTTAGATATACCAACCATCTAAAGACATGCACATGAGACAAGGGAGGATAAAACTTCTAAAAATCAAAGGATTTGGCACCTAAGGTCAAGGTTCCCACCTCGAGTTCTAGAAAGAGCCGATTCCATTGCACAGCTATCGTTGCATTGGGACTCGATCCATAGTTCGAAGTGAGCGGAATTGAAAAGTGGATTACCCCGTGTTTTTCCTCACGGAGATTCCATTTTCAATCCATTCTATTGTTTTCCTATAGGCGGCACCCGGGGTTTTAGGCGCGGTTGTGTGTATTTTCGGTGTCGTGCTAAAGCGATAAACATGCATCTTATTTAACAATCACCGCTTCAATATAAAACATACACACAATCATTCATTCCTACGCCCAACCTGCATAAAACAGAGTTAACAAGTACTCCACCCCTTATTTCTCCAATCTGCAAAAACATTTAACACCTCAAGGGTTAAAGTACGTACCTCACCTTGAAGAGCATCTGCATAAAACATGTTAGAAAAATCAATCACCTTTTTAATCGGCTCAAGTTCTCTAAAGTCCCCAGTGGAGTCGCCAGTCTGTCGCGACCCTTTCGAATTTCGCCATGGGCTCTCGAGGGCTAATGGGCCGTCCAGTCTGGTCGGACGCGGGCCTCTCCCAAGGCCCGTTACCCAAATCGCAACGGAGGTATGCGTAGTCGACCTTCAGTGTGGTCTAGTGATATGTGCTAAGTGTGCATGTCATGGAGTCGCCACCAATCATTTTTTGGAGGGTATGATTGGACCACCCTATTGAATAGTCGGGAGTTTCTATTCAATTCTGCGATAACCAGGGAAATGGGTTCGGGGACTTAGTTACGTCAACTATCAGAGTTGACGCCCTTTCGGTACCTAAGTTGACTGAGTTTTCTGACTTAAGATTTCATACAGATGAGTGGGGTACGAGTCCTAAATCTAGGAGTTCATGCAGATAGGAATGACTATCCTGGCAATCACAATCAATAATAAAGTGCACAAATCAATGAATTCAAATGTACAAATAAATCACATGGCATTCCTAATAAAGCCATATTGGCCTAGAGAAGCATCAATCAGGCTTAGGAATGATTTAGACATCATTTTGCCCATCAGGGGCAAAATCGTAATTTTGAGACAAAGGGGACAATTTGCCCAAAAAGGACAAAATCATCATTTCGGAATGAATCCGGAGTCAAAACAGGTTTGGTCACTCAATTGACCAATTTCCTATTTTTTTGGCAATTTTCGTGATTTTCGGGAATTTTAGAAACCGATTTACCATTCGAAGGGTAAAATCGTCATTTTCTAAAATGGAAATGAAATGTGGAAATCTTAGACATAAGGTTTAACCACCCATCTGGCCCATCACCAAATTCTAAGCAATTTCCACAATTCATTAGAATATCAAAGACGATTTACCCTTTGAGGGGTGAAATCGCCATTTTGGATTAAATGGGAGAAAATCCCAAAAATGAAAACAAATCAATTTTTTGTCATTTTCAGCCTTGGACAATTTTTAGAATTTTTCTGCAATTTTTCTCAATTTTTTTGTTTTTCTTTAATTTTTCCATTTTTTTGGCATTTTTGATTCATTAATATTTTTTTTATATTTTCAGAAAATATTTTAACAAAAAGCATGTCTTTGACAATAGATAACACTCAACCAGATAAATAAGCTAACCACTAGACTGAAACAAATACATACAAATCAAGTCTATAAATGCAATATTTTAGAAAAATAATCCTGATATACGGATCGGGTACGTAAAACATACCGGATTGGACACCAGCTTTCAATCGCCCAGCCCCAGCCTGCGACCATCCCCATGCCCGTTACCTGTCGATCGCCATTAGAATGTCGATAGTCAATTTCACAAATTAAGACTAAAAAATAAAAAAATAAAAAATTTAAAAATTGGACACTGTTCATGCACTGTTCCGACACTGTTCATGCACTGTTCCGACACTGTTCCGACACTGCTCGGACACGGCTCCGACACGCCCGACACGTCCGGACACGCTCCGACACGTCCGGACACGTTCCGACACGCCCGACACGTCCGGACACGCTCCGACACGTCCGGACACGTCCGGACACGTTCCGACACGTCCGGATACGCTCCATAAGCTCCGAGGGAGGAGGTAGGACTCCGGGGCTGTCGCCGGAGGCGATAGCGCGCTTTGGCGATGACGGATTTGGCCCGATCCGAAACAATCCCGAACCAAACTCCGAAACGGGTGGAGGCCGCGGGTCTTGGGTTATTCACGGCGGCTTTGAGGTACGACGGCTAGCGACGACGGCGGAAGGGTCGAAGGCGAAGGAAAAAAATGCACGAAGGTGAGGATTCCATTTTATTTTTAAGAAGAAGAAGAAGAAAAGAAGAAGAAGAAGCTACGGGAGAGGAAGAAGAGGAAGGAGGAGAAGAAGATGAAGTCGCGGGGGGGGGGGGGGGAGAAGAAGCCAGCGACGGATGAGGGAAAAGGTGAGTGAATAATAATAAAAAATAAAATAATAATAAAATAAAATATTAAAAAGTAAGAATAATAATAAAATAATCAAAAGAAAAGACAAAATGATTAGTTTCCTTTTCCTTTTGAATGATGATGTTTTCACTCCTTTTCCTTTTAATCATTACTAATATTTTTGCCAGATTCAATTTTATGGTGATCAGATAACACCTAAAAATCAAACCTGAATTTTACTATTTATGAGGTTAGAAAATAGATAAAATAAAAATAAAAATACCGACTATTTTTATATATCTTTGTGACCTCAAATATTATTTTTCTTGATTTTCTTGATTTTCTTTTTCTTTTTTTCTTTTTTTTTGTATTTTTCGAAATATATATAAAAAAATGAAAATTATGAAAATTATTTTTTTGGTCAAAATGGTTCATTTAGCTTGGATAAGGTCACCAAAATTGATTTTTCAATTTTTTCAACTTTTTATGGATTTTCTATGAATTTTCTATGAATTTTCAAAAAAAATAAAATAAAATAAAATAAAATAAAAATTGATCAAAATTTAGGTGTCAACAACAAGGAAGAGGAGACGGAAGGTGGCTTTTCAATATAGTGTATTCACAATCGATTCACCCATACTGAAATGGTTACAAGACTCACCTATTTATAGGCTTAAAACATGACTCTTGAGTCTCTCTAGTAAAGTGAAGAGACTAAAACAACAATTACATCGGAATACTAAAAGATGATAGACTCAACTAATTATGTCTACTAAAATAATAATTACATCGGAATACTAATTATGCCATGGGAGTCATAATTACATCGGAATACTAATTATGCCATGGGAGTCGAACGGTCACTGATAACACTTAATGAATTTGACTTAATTCCCAACATGCTCGAGCATCGCTTGTCTCCAAACATCTTCCTAGTTTCTTTGGCTTCCTCACATAAGCTGACCTGCATCGATCTGTTTACAACATTCCAGGTCAAGGACAATCCTTCTGGTGATTTCAAAA
Source organism: Rhodomyrtus psidioides (assembly GCA_021437785.1). NCBI lineage: Eukaryota > Viridiplantae > Streptophyta > Magnoliopsida > Myrtales > Myrtaceae > Rhodomyrtus > Rhodomyrtus psidioides. The sequence continues at coordinate 8,493,669 of JAILYB010000003.1, read as the reverse complement.
GCATGCACTGTCATAATTATAAAGGATCTTGGACATTTTCGGTCCAAGATCACGGTTGGCAAGTGTCCGATGGCACTGCGGAAGGGCTAAAGGTAATACTCCAATGGATATGCCTTGACTGTATCTGCAAGTTCAATTCAATCTTAAATTGCTCAGGTTTCTCACTGAAATTCGTTCCATGTTTATTCAGTGTTGCTTGCTTTTCTCAATGATGCCACCTGAAATTGTTGGTGAGAAGATAGAGCTAGAGAAATTGTATGACGCTGTCAACATCTTACTTTCTCTACAAGTGAGTATACCATTGTATCTCCTTCTTGAGAAAGACTGGAGAAAAACTTTGATCTAGACAAAAAATGTTGGCTAAACTTTGTTTGCTCCATGCATCCCAAAATCACGTTGCCACTTGATTCTTCCGTTCAAAATTGTCTCAATGTCCATTGATATGTCAAACTTCAATTTTTAAGTGTGATTTGGCTCAAAGATATCTCGTTTTTCTGTTTTGTATTATTTATTTCTGTCAATTTATATGCCACCGCTTATTATTTCGATGTTCACCTTCAGATTTGGTGTTGTTTACTAGAGATGGCGTTGTTGCGATACTTAATATCTATGTTAAGTTGCCGATGCTTTTAGTACATTCCAGTGTTCTCTGTAACATCTCAAGTTTTGTTGATTTGAGTTGTATGAAAGAAATTTCCGTGGCATATATCATGAACATTTTGTAAATGAAGTTCTCAATTTTCAAATCATTTCAATGCTTTTACTTTGCAGATTATGGAACTTGAGTCTTAGCTTCTCGTAGAAAGAAAAATAGCAGAGCAGCATCAACGTGTGAAGCGACAAAAGGAATAGATCTTGCAGACGAGGGCACCACTCACCATTCGCCGATGAGGGGTCATCTTTTTATGTGATATTAGCCAATTATGAAACTTGTTGTGAGTTTTACACTTTCCTTCTTAATGTCATGGCATATAGGTGGCTGTATGGATGGGTCTAGTTCAGGACATTCTCTGAGCTTTTGCTAAATCTGTGGGGAAAAAAAGAATGGTAGATGAATATATTTTGTTTGCATATTATTATAATATTTGGATCTTCCTTTATCAATGTTCAACACAAATTCTAGAAATTAATTTGGCTTTCAATTAGATTTAAAATTGAAAATTAAAAGAAATTATTTTATCGTACGATCACAAAAATTCATCGCTAAACAATTTTCGTCGCGAAATTCGCTGCCAAATTTATCCCTGGAAAAAAATTGAATTGGCGCTATTTTGCGACGAAATCAACTATTTCGGCGACAAATTAGTAACGGAAAAGGAATTAGAGACGGAATTGCCTTTTTGGAATTCCCTTTTTCGTTGCTAATTTAGCTCTGAATTTAGCGATAGAAAAGGAAATTCCGTCGCTAATTTTAGCGACCGAATTTCCTTTTCCGTCGCCAAATTCAGCGCTAAATTAGCGACGGAAAAGGAAATTCCGTCACTAATTTGTTGATGAAATTAGCGATAGAATAGGAAATTCCGTCGTTAAATCTAGATCCAATTAGCGACGAATAGTGTGATTCGTCGCTTATTTCAATGACAATTTAGCGACGAATGACGCGTTTCGTCGCTAATTTTAGCGACGAATAGTTGTGTTCGTCGCCAATTTCATTGACGACTAGAGAAAATAGCGACGAATTTTATTTAACCACCGATTTGTCGACGAATTTAGAGACGAAAAAATGAACTCGTCGATAACACGGCGTCGCGAATTTCGCGACGAAAATAATTTTCTCCACTAATTTGTGACGAATTTTGCGACGGAAACATGTTCGTACTAATTTGCGACAAACAATGTTCGTAGCTGATTTGTGACGAACATGTTTCCGTCACAAAATTCGTCACAAATTAGCGACGAAATTTTAAATTTTCGTCGCTAAATTTTGCGATGCAGTGGTATCGACGAATTTTTTTTTTGTCGCCATTTTTTGTCGCAAATTGTTTTAGCGACGAATTTTGTCAAATTTTCGTCGTTATTTTCCGTCGCTAAATGCCTAAATTTTTTTTTTTGTAGTGGTCGATTTATAAGTGTGAGGGAAAGTCTTATCCTTTGAGCTAGCTTTTGGGTTGAGAGAGGCCCAAGACCACCCAAAGCTGGTATCAAAGCCCAAGTTACCAACAAGTTTAGACCCAACAGTCATACGGAAGAGATACGTGTTGTCGCTCCCTCCAACCCATGGCCCGATGTGTAAGGGGGAGATTGTTGGGGTTGTCTCACATCGGTTGTGGAATGAGCTGGTGGTCGGTTTATAAGTGTGAGGGAAAGCCTCATCCTTTGAGCTAGCTTTTGGGTTGAGAGAGGCCTAAGATCACCCAACAGCCATAGCCACCTTATCGACAAGAGATTTATGGAGGATTACAAATTTGGAGACAGTTGATTAAATAACTTCATCATCTAAGTTATGTCGTTTAGCTATTTAATCCGAAGAATGTGTGGCAACAAGAGTATTGTTGTTTTTTGTTGTCGTTGTGATCATCATCGCCGTCGTCCATGGCATTTGAATTTCCACTGCCAGGTGTGTTTGCGTTAAGATCAACTTCTCTTTGCACAACATCCTATATATAGGTGTCTATGGATCTGATGGAGGCTTTCATTTTGTTTTACCAATCATCGTATTTCTTCCCTATAATATGCGGTGACAACATGTGGCCTTATAATACAGGTGGCTTGCAAACCATGAGCTGGTAAAAAAATAAATAATAATAATAAAAGAATAGCCGCCTCAATTTGTGCACAGCCGAATATAAAAGGGAGAGTAGCAGTGCTTCTTTCATTCGCACATTAAAACAGAAGCAGAAGCAAGGAAAACGCAGAAAGGAGAAGAAGAGTAAGAAAGAAAGAAGTCCGTCGGGATCAAGAATCAAGCCGAATCAATTGTGTTTTTTCGCGTCTAGTAAGAATTCGAGCCACTCGTTCATATCGCCGGAATAATTTTCGAGGTTACGCTACGTTTAGGCTTCGCGTTACAGATAGTTTAGATTATGCTATTCGGATTAGCGTTTTGTTAACTCGTAGAAATAGTTTGACTAGTGAATAAGCTTATCTTAGTTGATTCGTCATTACGATAGCATTTTTACTTAGTTGTGATATCGATTTTCGTTAATGATAGGATTCGAGTTCATGGGCCTGAATTAGCTTTCGAGATCTGAGTTAGGCTATATCAAGTGTGTGGTGCTTATCTCTTCTATGAATTTATAGTCATATCTTGAAAGCAGTACGGATTTGATATACTATGAATGCTAAAAGCATATTTGTTGCAACAAAATATGGATCGGACAATTACTGAGTTTTGATACTTGCGAACTATTTGAGAAATGTGTTACGAAATGAATTGTGAAATATGTGCTCGATTTGTGAACCTAATTTTATCAGAAATGGTTGTGGAATATATTCTGGTTTGGAAAATGGTTTCTGGATTGGATTTGTGGACTATTTACAGACGTTGGTTTTGATGCTCAATATCGCTGTGAATCCAGTGAAGGGATTTTGGGTATGCTGTCGCGAACCCTAAAAAAAATAAATGATTTTCTAGGCTAAAGGATTATTAGGTTAATTAAATTAACTAACCTAACGCGGACTCCCCCAAACCCTACCAATTCGCAACTTAAAATCAATTTCATGCAAAGATATGTTTTGAAGTCGCCACTAATCATTATTGGTAGGTTGATTAGAAACCTAAATAAAATAGTGGGAGAACTATTTTATTCCTACGAACCAGAGATTTTTAGTTTGGGGACTTGGTTACATTAATTCTTCAATTAATGCCATTTCGGTACCATTTCCATGAAAATGTCTGATTTTGGCAAATTTGATGAATTTTGAAAGATGCAATTTTTATGGTTTTTGCAATATTTTTTTGGGGTCTTCTTGCGAATGTTTAGGGTTTTATTTTTTATAAAATGCAATGCAATGCAAATTATAATAAAATAAAAAATAGATATTAAAAGAACATAGATATAAAGAAAGAGGATAGGATCCGGTGAATTTTACGACGTTAGAGTCTGTTGGTGTTCGTGCAACAAGATGTGAGGATATAAACCACTAGCAGGAGGCTCGACCTTTCGATTCTAGGATAGCACAATATAATTTGCAGAAAATAAATGAACACAATGCCTTGGACACTAACAGGAGGCTCGGCCTTCCGATTCTGGATCTGATAGGCGAAATATAGAAAAAACACTTTTATTGGATGCAGTACAATGCAAATTAACTATATGATGCATGAAATGCTATAACATAAGATAAATACACAGCAAATATTTGGACACCAACTAGAGGCTCGGCCTTCTGATTCTTGGTCTAATAGGCAAAATATAAAAAATGTACACTTCTATTAGATGCAGTACAATGCAAATTACTATATGATGCATGAATTTCTATGACATAAAGTAAATACAAAGCAAATACGACATAATACAGAATAGACAATAATCCAAGCTCGGATGAGGGGGGTGTTGAACTTGAAGCAAATATGCCCACCGCCAGGATTATCTGCTCATAGAGCTGTTGTACGGCTTCCAAGAGAGATTTTTTCACAGATCCGAACGGTGAAGGTGAAGAAGGAATTGAGATGACCTTATAAACAAAATTTCAGCTCGATCCAACGGTCCAATTGATCGGAAAATCAAGATCAGCCAGTGGATACATAGTACTCGCGGCCTGGAACAGCTTTTGATCAAGCTATCATACAACCATCAGGAGAGATCTTCTCAAAGATCCGAATGGTGAATATGAAGAAGGGATCAAGGTGACCTTGGACACACAATTTCGGCTCGATCCAACGGTCTACTTGGCCGAAAACTCAGAATTAAGATGGCTGGCGGATACATAATACCCGTGACCCGGAACAGCTTCTAGATGAGCTGTTATACCACCATCAGGACAGCTCCGTTCCAAGATCCAAACGGTGGAGATGAAGTTGGGATTGAGATGATCATGGACACAAAGATTCATCTTGATCCAACGGTCCAATTGGTCGAAAACGCAGAAGAAGTAACGGGAAGCCAAATGAAAACCTCTCGAGAGGAGCAGAAAATCCTCTTTTTTTTCTTTGGCCGTGTCATGCTCTCCTCTTTTCTGCCGAGATCTCCCCCTCTTCTTGAAGAAATGAAGAACTCCCCCATGATGGTGTCCCATTCCTTTCTTTTGACCAAATGAGTGCATTTGAGTGCACTCAAGTGCACTTGAGTTGTCTTTAGAGAACTCCCCCCCCCCCCCCACGAATCTCTCCTTTTGCTCGGCTCCTCCATCTTCTTCTTCTCTTCGTTTAATGGCGCCACTTCCACTATTCATTATCCCTTGCTTTTAATTTTGTCTGCCATGTTTCTCCTTTTTTTAAACGTGGCTTCCCCTCCTTTTGCTTTGGGTGGGATTGTTTATTGCATTCGAAAAGGAGGACGAGTTGCAAACATGGTTCTAATGGTGACAGCAGCAGCAGGACATCCACAAATATATGACTGCCTATAGACATTTCGAAAATCCATTTGCACCGAATCAATCTTCAATTGGAGATGAATTCACAAGTCCAGCGTAACGAACTCCACACAAACATCAATGGCCGCGAGGCGTGGAGCTGCCCCGTTGTATCTGAATACTCGAAACAGCGAGAAGTGACCTTGATTTACACACCTTCAGTGTAATGCAAACCCAATATATTCTAAAATGAATATGCTAGATGATTTTTTTTTAGTTTTTTTTTTATATAGAAAAGATCAACAAAGTCTCCCGAAAAGTCTTATCTTTTCCTTTCTTGCTTTGTTCTTTATTTAAAGATTTGAAACGTGTCAGGGAAATGAAAATTTCAGCAAGACCGACAAAGTCTAGTCAAAATTTAGGTGTCAACAGCTGCTCCTCTTTGAGTAGAGGCTCGTAGAGGTTCCGCTCAATGACGATAACGGAACCTAAATTTTGACTATGCGATTTTTTTTTTCAGGCTTGAATCCTATTTTTGTAATATGGAATGATGCATGAAACGCAATGCTATAAGTAACACGTGTCAAAACTTCTCCTATCCCACATCAAAGAAGCCTGCACATGGATTGCCTATGAAAATACTTGTTTTACCAAATGCTTCATAAGCTAATGATTCCATTAACCTCCAAATTTTCAGTGGATGCTAGGATGCTAAGGTACTGGCCCATCTGTTGCCAGAAGTTTCCTTCTGACGCGAAAGGCATAAGATCTGTGTAGAGTTTGAAAATATGCTTGAGTTATGGTTCGAGCTGGCCATTTATTTTTTCGAAATCACAAGAACGCATACATTGTGAAATCGAGAAAATAAACCAAGATCACATGTAGATCTTAGGTTTTAGGGGCCTTATCCGTTACCAAGGTTTCCATTTGATGCGGGAGAGCGCATGATCTGTGTAGGGTTTGAAAATGTGCTCGAGTTATGGTTCGAGCTGGCCATTTGTCTCTTGGGGACCTCCTCAATGAGTCACCATGAGTCTGTAAAAATAATCTCTCGCGACCCTCTTAGGAAGGTCTCATCGTATCAATACGAGTGACCTCATCAACGGGTCACCATGAGTTGGTAAAAATAATCTCTCGCGACCCTCTCAGGAAGGTCTCATCGTATCAAGACAAGATATGCCTCTTGAGACATCCTCAACGGATCACCATGAGACGGTAAGAATAATCTCTCGCGACCTTCTCAATCAGGTCTCATCGTTTCAAGACAAGAGATGCCTCTTGGGACCTCCTCAACGGGTCACCATGAGACGGTAAGGAAAATCTTTTGCGACCTTCTCAATCAGGTCTCACCGTATCAAGACAAGAGATGTTTCTTGGGACCTCCTCAACGGGTCACCATGAGACGGTAAGGAAAATCTCTTGCGACCTTCTCAATCAGGTCTCATAGTATCAAGACAAGAGATGTCTCTTGGGACCTCCTCAACGGATCACCATGAGACGGTAAGGAAAATCTCTTGCGACCTTCTCAATCAGGTCTCATTGTATCAAGACAAGAGATGATGTATCACCTGGATTTAATCAGTATGAACAGTGTGATGCCTGAAAAAGTGTCAGTGCAACATGAAGGGCCAAAAATGACAACTTAAATCTTAAAAGCTGCCAATCTGAAAAGGGGTTTAGAAAACTTATCTGGATTTTCTTAATGGTTCCAAATGACATGGCCAGGCCGACTACATCGTACCTGTTCATTTTCTTAAAAGGAGCTGGTGGGCATTTGCCAGCAAGGCCTGTCCATTCAATAGTTCTTGGATGATCTTTGATACCTTGGGAGGTAACTCAAAGTTGCAAATGCATTACATGTCGACAGTGATAGGTAATATGTGCAAATATATTTATCAAATGAGATAATGCAAAACTATCTGTTGAGTTTGCATTTTCAAAGATAATATGGTTTATGCATAACCGTTCTATCAGGTTTGTAGTACCGATTCTGTTCAAGGAGGTTATCACACCGTCAATACCTCAAATGTATTTTGAATGGGAGACTCGAGTCTGAAAGGGTTTACTCTCATTTTCAAGAAATTCTTCTTATCCTGGCTGTAGGATTCAGGGGAAATCACTCAATCTTACCATCGTCGCATTTGACAAGGGTTTGAGTAATTTCACAATTGATACGACTGGGCCGATCTAGAGGTCTTGATTGGGACTGTAATGTAGGCTTGGTCAAATATTTTCAAATGGGACTCCAGTCGAGTCAAGGCTTTTGAAATGAAGTTCTTTATCATCTGCTTCGGGTTTACAAGTCAAGAACCCTGCAAAAATGAGAGAAATAATCTTGCTCGAACTTCTTCGAATGATGCTTAAAATCATTCAACTCTTACGTTAATTCAAGTGCCCTAGTCAGAAGAGACTTTGAACGGTTGTAACGTAGTTTGAGATTGGGGACTGAGGAATGACAATGCTCGTTTTGGCTAAAAAAATATGTATGAGAATGGCTTGATGTTGATGATCATTGCTGCTTGTCATTGATCTTGGCTTTTTGGAATACCACTGGCGCTTGAGAGCTGGTACAGACTTCTGTTGAGGATTCAGATTTTGAGGCTCTCATAGATTTTCCTCTCAACCTCTTTGAAATTCAGAAGTATTTTACAAATGAGCAAGAATTTGGATGGGCATTGGCCTTACTTTTACCAGGCGCTTTGCTTTTTACATGCCCCATAATTTTTTTATTTTATTTTAGAGATCAACATTTACTTTTCTTTCGTCTATCTTTTTATCTCACTTGACTGCTGCATTTTCAGCATTTTGATGAGTTCATTCAGGGATTTCTATTGACCCAATTTTCTAACTTTTTCATGTTATGAGATCAGCCATAATTGCTAATGAATTAAGCATATGATCACCAATATGGGTTTAAGAATGAATTTGCAGGCTTAAATGGGCTATGCAAGGGCTGAAGTGTGTAGGATAGAGAAATGAATGTTCTTCGTCATCCTAAAGCACTTAAATTAATGTTCGAGCATAAATGCAAAGAAACACCCGAAGATTGATATTAGTCCGAGCAAGAGAATTTCTAACCATTTACCTCGTCCTACTTCTGGAATTTTCTATTTGCCCCAATGTGAGGTGATTCTTGATAGGGGTGAGAAATGAGAACACCGCCCAACGGGGTTAGCAATGGATAACCTGTAGTGTTTGGGATAGAGAAATAAATGCCTCTGTCATTTCGGCTATCGTACCTTTCGCGAGAAAACTCTTCACCTCGGGGATGCGAAATATAGTTTTCTCTCAGCTCACTTAGCAAAATGTACATGGGACGTATTTGGAAAAGGGTTGCCTTTCATCATCTGTCGTGCCCCATTCTTGTACATTCGACGTATCTTGTGCCGTTCACGCTCATTATCCAGAATTGATAAATTGAACATGAGGAATAACCACGCATAAATCATGAAATGTGTGCGCATTGGCCGATGATGTATAGAATTTTCAAATTGCTTGTCATGCATTTGCTTTGAAGAATAGAATATGCAAGCATGAGAAAATTCTCAAGGAATAGAGATTGGGATTCCCCCAATTTTTAGGGAAAGAGATACTTACCTATCCGACAAGGCAATAATCCCTGTAAAAAAATCAAGAGGGAATGCGTAAATGTGTGTCCTCATATTCCAGTGGAAATAGAACGATACTGCTTTACCCTTGTATGTACTCCAACAGATGTACTTAACAACACATGATGGTTAAGTGTTTCGAAATTCCTTGATGTTCTTGGCCTTCAGAGACAAAGGATCCTTACATGTCTACATGCTGGTAAGCCCCTATCAAAATTAAATACCGAGCGTCAGTTTGTGTTCCCAAATTTAAGATGATTTGGAACGATACATCTCGGTGAAAATCCGCATTCCACATGTCTGCCCTGATGGTGAGCCCCTGTCAAGAACAATTATTGAATGTCAATTTACTTTCCCAAGTTTAAGACAAATTGGGACGATACGACTTTACTCTTGGTTTGCATTCCCTTCTGATGTTATTGATATGATCAATATCTATCAAATCCCCCTATCCATTTTTGGAGTGCTTGCAACATCCATGGTTCACTCGCCCAATCAGGCGACGTCTGTTTCGTCATTTGAACCCATTGGCTTCTTGGGTGCTTTGTCTATGTTTATCATCCCCACGGTTTAAACGACGAATCCGATGCCTTCGATTTCAACATGCTTTTCGGGAGCAGGGACGGTTTTCTCCTAATTCAACAAGGGACGTATGCGCCTGAGTTTAAAGATGTTCATAGGTAACGCTGATCCGCACGCGGGATTAGTTCTAGGTGTTAACGAAAAAAGTTCTCGTGGGAACTTTACAATGCGACCAACAATACATTTATTCGGAGTATTCAACCCCTTTTTCCTTGAGCATTTTTTGATTGGGTAATTGTGCCTTGAATCAGACGCCTGATCACCGGCCTTGCATCACCACTACGATGGTCCCCTGGTTCCAAACTGATCGAGCCAAAAATTTAACTCCTCGCCAAGGAAATTGCTCGAGTCTTCAAGTCATTGATGCTCAAGCTGGGCATCAACGATCGCTGGCGGTGGATTTCTCTCACTGCTTTCGTCGTGAGCAACTTGATTCCACGAGCTGGAACTTCTGTTGTTGCTCTGCGCAGTTGTATGTGCATCTTCTGCCAATGTTAGGTCTGCCATAGGAGCAGCGTCAACGCCAGGTTGGTACTCAAATTGGGGAGGTTCTATTTGCTGGAATTGCGGCATATATTCCTAAGGAGTACTGAGATAACTCAGGGGAGTATTCTGATTAAGGCTTGAATAGTCACCAATGCAGTTGCCAGTCCAGTCGGTGTTGCGATGTGGTTGGTCACTTCCTGCTTCATGAGGATTGTGGTTACAGTCAAGACTAACATTTAAGCTCGAACTGGCTTCATTTGGATTTAAAGTTGCCAAGCCTTCCCTCAGCAATCTCCTATAGTGTTTGAGGTGACTCCTAACGCTACTCTTGGTAAGCCTTCGTGCGTTCAATATCTCGAGTACTTGCTGTGGGTGGGCCGAGTTGACTCTTAGCTGCCGAACTGCATTGATAAATCTCTGATGAAGTTCATCGGTCCAATAAAACTTCCTTTTTTCCTTACCCCGAGCAGTGTTAACAACCTGGAGGTCGCTATCTTCGAGATCTGGCCGTGTTGAAAGTCGTTTTGGAGAGAGTTGGTCGGCTTCGAGTCGACTAGTTGTGATGGTGAATTCATTGTTGGGGAGACACCACTCGTCACGATGCACGCTCCATCCCCCAACAAGCGTCGATATTGACTTTGTAGTGTCGATTTGCTTTGGTAAATCTCTGACGGTACTCGACTGTGTCAGAAGATATTGCTGAGGAAAATGTGACAGGTGAGCATTATAAATCCCCAAACATGGCTCCTGAGGGAACGTTTCGCCGATTGGGATAGGGTTGCTGCAGTTAAGGTAAGCGGCAGTGCTCAGAGTTTCTTTATATCTCGCATTTTCTACTCGAAGCCGTTCAACTTTCTCCTTTAGAATCTCCACCTCGCGATGTCTGAATTGTTCTAACAACTGGGCTCGTTTGTTGCGAAACCAAAATTTAACCTTCAAAGGTTCCAACCCCAGCTTCCGGCCCAGTTCAGCTCTTTGTTGCTAGTTTGGAAGTGGGCATTCCTTGAAAAGAGCGTTAAGCCCTCGAATTTGGCATGTAGTGTGGCGATGGGGATGTTTCCTTTTCTAGCGCTGACCATTGCCGCTGGTGTTCTTATAGTTGAGGGCTTGGGCTTCCTGTCTGGAAGAGTGATTTCTATAGCCTTTGTGCCGGATTCGGTTCCAAGGTCTTCAAATTCCCCCAGCAGTTCAAGTTCTGGGACATTTAGGTCGGGTGTTTCCAACATATGGCGGTATCCCTTGAACATTTTGGATCGAAATATCACTTCCTGATTTTCGTTCGCTCGGTTTCCTCCACCCTTTCTCATATGCTCGCCCTCTCTGTAATTTTTAGAGATTAGGTGTGTCCCAAGAACCACCCTTTTAATGCCGGATAACGATTTTCTGGCGAGCGTTCCTTTCGAGACTTCGTGATCCACCATGCCTTTCTTACCCTTTTCTACTTGAATGGAGCTTGAAGATCTCCCATGTCAATTTTTGCTTTATCAAGCATTACGCCTGTTCCCCTAGCTCGGTCTCTAAAGTAATAGGTCTACCGGCCTTTAAGCGCCATTACTTTTTGCTAAGCCCAAGATCACAGGATAGAGGTGGATCCGTGACTCACCAAGGTTGCATTAATGAAACTTGATTAGCCTAGCTGCGCATAAATAATTATTATAACTTTCCCCTCCTCGTTCGAGCGCTATAGGGCGAGAGGTTGATATCGAGAAGATTAACATTTCGGTCTAATCACATTCAACCTCTCAAACACTCCCCCAACATTCATTCTCTTCTCTGCCGTTCAATCGCAGATGGCTTCCTCCTCTGTACCTGCTGCCTCAGCCGAAGCTTCGACCTAGTGGGAGAGATTTTATCACCTCATGGGTAAAGGTTATGGTTATATAAATAATCACCCTAAAACTGAAGTTAAAATCCGTACTCTGATTCCGGCCTTAGACACTGCCTGTATCGAGGGTACAAAACTGCGAAGGGAGTTTGCGATCTTCCCGACTGTTGACACCTGATTTTTGATCAGTCTTTCATAGTTTATTTTTTAAAAATTCATAAAAAATCTATAAAAAGTTAAAAAAAATTAAAAAATCATTTTTGGTAGCCTTGACCAAGCTAAAGGAACCATTTTTGATAAAAAAAAATAATTTGTCATATTTTTTAATATTTTCCAAAAATAGAAAAATACATGAAAAATGAAGAAAAATAGCGTTCGATGTCGTAAAAATATAGAAAAATAGTCAATATTTTTATTTTAATTTCCTTTTCATTTTGAACTCATAAATAGTCAAAATTCAAGTTCAATTGCATGTATTTCTTCACGACGCATAGAGTTGAATTTGGCAAAAAAATGTCATTCGAGTATTTTAATTTGTAAATTTCTACATATTTTTTAGTCTTGACGTCCAATTAGATCGACCACCATCTACAATAAATTCCCCTTGCTGAATATTTTCGTTTTTGTTTCACATGATTTCATGATGTAAAACGCCGAGTGGATCCCTAAATATAATCGGGTCGGCATGAGCTCGATAGCTCGTCCAAGACCAAATCAGGGCACGACGAACCCAATGTGAGTACTCTCGAACTCCTTCGATGCTTCCTAATGCTTTTCTTAGGTTAGATCGTGTGTAGAATGGCTAGGACAGCTAAATCATTCTTGAGCTGTGATTGATAAATAGGGCCTTACTAGGAATGTCATGTGATTTATTTGCATATCTAGATTTCTTGAGTTGCGCATTTTATTACTGATTGTGATTGCTAGGATAATCACTCCTATCTGCATGAATTTTTAGATTTAGGGTTCATACCTTACTCATCCGCATGAATCTCAGGCTAGAAAATTCAGTCAACTTAGGTACCGAAAGGGCGTCAACTCTGACAGTTGGTGTAACTAAGTCCCCGAAACCATTTCTCTGGTTCTCGCAGAATTGAATAGAAACTCCCAACTATTCGATTGGGTGGTCCAATCACACTCTAAAAAAATGATTGGTGGCGACTCCATGGCATGCACACTTAGCACATGTCACTAGACCACACTGAAAGTCGATCACGCATACCTCCGTTGCGATTTGGGTAATGGGCCTTGGGAGAGGCCCGCGTCCGACCAGACAGGACGGCCCATTAGCCCTCGAGAGCCTGACAACCTCAAGAGGGTCGCGACAGACTGGCGACTCCGCTGGGGACTGGTTCTTAACCATTTAGTGGACTTGAGCCGATTAAAAAGTTGATTGATTCTTCTAACCTAATTTTATGCAGATGCTCTCGAAAGTGAGGTGTATATGCTAACGAATGTGTTAGATGTTTTTGTAGATGGGAGAAATAAGGGGTGAAGTGCTTGTTAACTTTGTTTTATGCAGGCATGAGTTTTGGATGTATGATTGTGTGGATGTTTATATTGAAGCGGTGATTGTTAAATAAAATGCATGTCTATTGCTTTAGCACGACACAATGAATACACACAATTGCGCCTAAAACCCCAGGCGCCCTCTTTAGGAACACAATAGAAGGAATTGAAAATGGAATCTCCGTGAGGAAAAACATGGGGTAATCCACTTTTCAATTCCGCTCACTTCGAACTATGGATTGAGTCCCAATGCAACGATAGTTGTGCAATGGAATCGGCTCTTCCCAGAATTCGAGGTGAGAACCTTGGCTTTAGGTACCAAGCCCTATCTTTTGATTTTTAGGAGTTTTCCCTCACTTGTCTCATGCGTTTGTCTATGGAAGGTTAGTATACCTAACACTGCAAAAAATACAGAGAAGCTTGATTTTCTCTTAAGTTTGGTTGGTAAGACTTTTCTATCCCTCGAACTTGTTACAGCTCTTAATCATTATATTCATTGCATAATTCCGGTGATTGGATTAAATGCCATTTTGAGGATAGATATGTGTGTTTTCCTCCCAATGTTCTTGATGGAAGATGAAGATGGTGTCATCCCATTACGAGCGCCAAGTGGACAAGAAGAGCCTAAGTATTAACATCACATTCCTTTGTTTTATTTTTCATTTCTAGCCTTCTTGTATAGGATTTATTTTGCTGAGATCCTCTCTATCTGATCCCTTAGATTGACTGTATTAGGCATCTATTTGTGTTTATATACATTCAGATTGAAATTTGTTGTATTTCTATTGACTTGTCATTGGAATGTGATAGTGGCATTTCTTCTAATCACTCGAATACTCCAAAATCAATTTTATAATTCCTTTGGATGAAATTGAAATTGGAAGTCTTATACAACCTTTTGGCCGTATAGGGCAATACAATCCCAATTTCGCCAGAAGGAACTATAAACTTGAATTGGTTCATGCATGTTTTGCATCATTGGTAATCCACAATAATTGATCAAGAGTATTCGTGTTTTTCAAATTTAATGAAAAGATAGATATCCAAATTACTCTCGTTCTTAGCAAACAGCTTTAATTTGGATATCGTATCTTCAATTGAATTTAAAACACATCGTAATTGTGTACTTGTCGCGACCCACTCGAGGTTGCATGTGGGCTCTCGAGGGCTAATGGGCCGTCCAGTCTGGTCGGACGCGGGCCTCTCCCAAGGCCCGTTACCCAAATCGCAACGGAGGTATGCGTAGTCGACCTTCAGTGTGGTCTGGTGACATGTGCTAAGTGTGCATGCCATGGAGTCGCCACCAATCATTTTTTGGAGGGTATGATTGGACCACCCTATTGAATAGTCGGGAGTTTCTATTCAATTCCGCGATAACCAGAGAAATGGGTTCGGGGACTTAGTTACGTCAACTGCCAGAGTTGACGCCCTTTCGGTACCTAAGTTGACTTAATTTTCTTACCTAAGATTTCATGCAGATGAGTGGAGTACGAATCCTAAATCTAGGAATTCATGCAAATAGGAATGACTATCCTAGCAATCACAATCAATAATAAAATGCGCAAATCAATGAATCCAAATATGTAAAATAATCACATCAAATCAACATGACACTCCTAATAAGGCTCTATTAGCCTAAATAAGTATCAATCAAGCTTAGGAATGATTTAGACGTGATTTTACCCATTAGGGGTAAAGTCGTAATTTTGAGACAAAAGGGACGATTTGCCTAAAAAGGGAAAAATCGTCATTGCGGAATGAATCCGGAGTAAAACAATGTCAAAAATAGGTTTGGTCACTCAATTGACCCATTTCCTTTTTTTTTTTTTTGCAATTTTCATGATTTTCTGGAATTTTAGAAATCAATTTACCATTCGAAGGGGTAAAATCGTCATTTTCTAAAAATGGGAATGAAATGTGGAAATCTTAGACATAAGGTTTAGCCACCTATCTGGCCCATCACCAAATTCTAAGCAATTTCCACAATTCATCGGAATACCAAAGACGATTTACCCTTTGAGGGGTAAAATCGCCATTTTGGATTAAATGGGAGAAAATCCAAAAAATGGAAACAAATCAATTTTTTTTGTCATTTTCAGCCTTCAAAAATTTTTAGAATTTTTTTTAGGAATTTTCTGCAATTTTTCTCAATTTTTTTTTTGAATTTTTCCTTAATAATTCATTTTTTTGGAATTTTTTTTTATTCTGAAAATCACCTAATCACGACACGTGGCTCATCTGCAGACGTCCGATCTAGCATTTTTTGTTTTTGTTTTTATAGGACGCAACACAATGCAAAAAATAAAGAAGATATTAAGTCATTATACAACATAAACATAAGCAAAGGAGATGGGATCCGGTGAATTTTACGACGTCGGAGTCCGTCGGTGCTCGTGCAACAATGTGTGGGGGGTATAAACCACCAGCAGGAGGCTCGGCCTTCCGATTCTGGGGTAGCACAATATAATTTACAGAAAATAAATAAATAAAACACCTTGGACGCCAATAGGAGGCTTAGCCTTCCGATTCTGGGTCTTTTATGCGAAATATAGAAATGCTGTGACATAAAGTAAATACACAACAAATATTTAGACACCAACAGGAGGCTCGGCCTTCCGATTCTGGGTCTTTTATGCGAAATATAGAAATGCTATGACATAAAATAAATACACAGCAAATATTTAGACACCAACAGGAGGCTCGGCCTTCCGGTTCTGGGTCTTTTATGCGAAATATAGAAATGCTATGACATAAAGTAAATACACAGCAAATATTTAGACACCAACAGGAGGCTCGGCCTTCCGATTCTGGGTCTAATAGGTAAAATGTAAGGAGTGAAAGGTGGTCTTACCAAGATTGAACCCAAAACAAGCTCGGAAATCCAATTTGGCACTCGCGGACTCAAGTCTGATCAGTCTGACCTTTGCTCCTTCAAACAGCTCTACGGGACAAATGGCTTGGCCAAATTGGACTCACGATATGTCATTAGAACGGCAAGAGAATAAGCTTTCTAACAGTATATGGCTCGTTCCCATACGATTCCTAACGAAAGAGTTATGGCCGAAAAACCGGACGGTTTTCAATCGCCCAATGACCAGAATCTGTCCCAGAAAACTCCTTCAATTCAACCATTAAAACCCATCCAAAACTCAACTAGACTACAATCTCAGCTTGCTAGATTCCTAATTTAGGTGCTAGAGACATCTTATCGAATATTGGAAGCAAGGCAAGCCCTTGAATCACTCACAATGTTCACGGCACCACCTTGACAGAACCGGTTCAGATTTTTCGAACAAAACAATAAGGGATCAGCCCTTAAATCCAAATATAATCCATCTTCAAACCATAAAACACAATAATATATGTCTTAACAAGGAGTGAGAGGTGGTCTTACCAAGATTGAACCCAAAACAAACCCGAAAATCCAATTTGGCACCCGCGGACTCAAGTCTGATCAGTCTGACCTTTGCTCCTTCAAACAGCTCTACGGGACAAACGGCTGGTCCAAATTGGGCTCACGATATGTCATTAGAACGGCAAGAGAATAAGCTTTCCAATGGTATATGGCTCGTTCGCATACGATGTCTAACGAAAGAGTTATGGCCGAAAAACCGGACGGTTTTTTATCTGGGCGGCGAGCTGAGCGAGAGGAAAAATGAAAATGAAAGAGAGAGAGTTGAGGGAGAAGGTAGCCGGCCGAATGATCCCAAGGAAGAAGAGAGCGTGAGAAGAGGAAAAAGAGAGGGAGAGAGAGAGAGATTTTATTATTTTTTTTTATTCCCCATCATTACTCAAACTTTTCTTTTCTCTTTTACTTTTCTTTTGAATGATGATGTTTTCACTCCTTTTCCTTTTAATCATTACTAATATTTTTGCCAAATTCAATTTTATGGTGATCAGAAAACACCCAAAATCGAACATGAATTTTACTATTTTATGAGGTTAAAAATAAAAATACTGACTATTTTTCTATATTTTTGTGACCTCGAATACTACTTTTCTTGATTTTCTTGATTTTCTTTTTTTCTCTTTTTTTTTGTATTTTTCGAAAATATATTAAAAAATGAAAATTATGAAAATTATTTTTTTGGTCAAAATGGTTCATTTAGCTTGGCTAAGGTCACCAAAATTGATTTTTTCAATTTTCAACTTTTTATGGATTTTCTATGAATTTTCAAAAAAATAAAAATAAAAAAAAAGTTGATCAAAATTTAGGTGTCAACAGCTGCCCCTCTTTGAGAGGAATCTCGTTAGAGGTTTCTCTCAAAGATAAGGTGACACCTGAGTCCTGATCGACTCGACTCGGGAAACTAAAGGAAAAGGAGTCATGACATCCAATCTTCATGCTTGTCCATGTATGCTCTTTCTTGAAGGGGGAAATGTTCATGTGACATGAGAGAGTGAGATAACAGAGAGACATACCTGCCACTTACCTGTTCGATGTTTGTGCGATTTTCGCGGTGTTTGATGGATTCAAGAGAATTTCTAGGAACTCGTTACTAGAGTATCCTAGAGAGGTTAAGCCTTGACCCGTATGGTAGGTCAAACCATAATGGGATTCCTAACTGATAGGAATCTAAGAAAGACGCGTCCCATTTGAGATTTGCCAATGATTTTGATCCGTATGGTGGATTGGACCATTGAGTTGACCATTTAAGTGATTTTCACTATTGGATTGACCCTTCAGGCGGTTTCTACCTTTGATTGACCATTCAGGCGGTTTCTACCATTATTTTGACCCTTCAGGCGGTTTCTACCTTTGGTTTGACCCTTCAGGCGGTTTCTACCTTTAGTCGACCCTTCAGGCGGTTTCCACCTTTGTTTGACCCTTCAGGCGGTATCTACCTTGAATTGACCCTTCAGGCGGTTTCTACCATTGTTTGACCCTTTAGGCGGTTTCTACCTTTGTTTTGACCCTTTAGGCGGTATCTACCTTTGATTTGACCCTTCAGGCGGTTTCTACCTTTGGTTTGACCCTTCAGGCGGTTTCTACCTTTAGTCGACCCTTCAGGCGGTTTCTACCTTTGTTTGACCCTTCAGGCGGTATCTACCTTGAATTGACCCTTCAGGCGGTTTCTACCATTGTTTTGCTTTGAAAAGGGGTCTCATGACGAGGGTTCTCCACGTCCAATGAGACTGCCTGGTTTTTGAAAAGGGGTCTCATGACAAGGGTTCTCCACGTCCGATGAGACTGCCTGATTTTTGAAAATGGGTCTCATGACGAGGGTTCTCCACGTCCGATGAGACTGTTTGATATTTTTGAAAATGGGTCTCATGACGAGGGTTCTCCACGTCCAATGAGACTGCCTGATTTTTGAAAATGGGTCTCATGACAAGGGTTCTCCACGTCCGATGAGACTGTTTGATATTTTTGAAAATGGGTCTCATGACGAGGGTTCTCCACGTCCGATGAGACTGCCTGATTTTTTAAAATGGGTCTCATGACGAGGGTTCTCCACGTCCGATGAGACTGTTTCTTTTAAAAGGGTTTTTCTTCCCCTTTTTTTTATAGATCCCGAAGTTTGTCGGGAATTCAGTTTTGAAGCAGTGAAAGATTTTATTTTGACAAAGCTTCACTTGAGTTTGCTGAGCCGACATTCTGAGAGCTGGGTTCTCCAGGTATCCTGCAGAAAGTTCAAACCTGAAAGATTTTTCTTCACCAAGAAAATGTTAATAATCTTTGGGAAGACAATAATTGTCCAATTGACAAAATTTTATGACTTAAGTTTTAGTCATGAAATGTGCATTTTGATGCTGGAGGTTATCCAAAGCATTCTTACAACATGCAAATGTGATCACAAATTCCTTGCATGGAAAATTCGGATCAACAGTTTGAAAATTCCAAAAAGAGTTTGTTCAAAACATCAATTGGAATATTTCTCGACAAGGAGGCCATCTCATCTGTTTTGAGGTAATGATTTTTATAGGGGATGTACTCAATTCCCTACTGACCTGTGCCTAGGTTTTAGGCTCATTCGCAGCGCATATATTTTGATCGGTCGGGAGGTCTTCCACGGGACCGTAATGTTGGGCTTGGATATTGGTTTTCAAAGGGGGGACTCACTTTTGAGTCGGGGCCATTGAATGAAAGTCTTCACCATCTGCTCCGGGTTTACAAGTCAAGAACCCTGCAAAATGAGAAAGAAATAGTCTTGCTCGTACTTCTTCGAGCTAAGCAATATGTTAACCCAAGTGTCTTAGTCAGAGAAGACTGTTTCAGAGTTGTGACATTGGTAGGATTGGGGACCGAAAAAGGCTTGTTTTTGGCCCAGAAATTACGAGGGGTTTGACATTGGTGATCATTGCAAATTTATCACCTGTCTTTTCCATTCTGCATCTTCAATTTTTGAGGCGTGCAACCGCTTTTGAGGTGTGCACAAACTCTTTAGAGAGCGTCTCTTGTTGCGTTCAGAGAGCGACTCTCTCTATGTCTTTGTTCTGCGCTTGGCACCATTTGGGGAGCAGCCCTTTTGGATTTGGCTCCTTCAGGGATTTCTTCTTTTCCCATCCGGCTTCATTGTGGATCAATCAAACAACTTACACGAGCATCGGCCCTGCTTTTACCAGGCACTTTGCTTTTTCTTGATGCCGGGGATTTTTATCTTTTGTCGAAATCCCGCCTTTTCTTTTCCTTTGGAACTACGATGTTCAGAAAATTGTGCTAGATATACACCTTGAATCATAGCACACTTGAACGCCGATATGAAATCTTTCTATAAATCCCATCTCTTGGATTCTTCCGTTCTTGGAGTGATGCAGTTTCCATCTTGAAACATGCCATGATCACCAACATGGGTTTATGAAATGAATTTGCAGGCTCAACTTGGCTGTGCAAAGGATATGGTGTGTGGGATAGAGAAATGAATGCTTCTCGTCATCCTATGGCACTTGGATTACCATATAAACAACACACAAAGATTAATGTTAGTCCGAGCAAGAAAATTTCTAACCATTTTCTCCTGATGCTGCTGGACTCACCTCCATTTTGCCCCGACGTGGGGTGGTTCTTGCCAGGGTTGAGAATGAAAACCGCCGTTCGAATGGGTTGGCAATGGTCACCTGTAGTGTTTGGGGATATGAAACGAATGCCTCCGTCATCCCAATCTATGTAATTGCTGCGAATAATCCCTACTTCCGTAGGTCCAGATTTTACTATCTGATCCGCTCCATTTCTCTCTCAAGTGTGTATAGGACGTGTTTGGATTAGGCTTTACCTCCCGTCTTTTGAGAAAACGTCCTTTTGAAAGTTTTGAACTTTTGATTGGAAAAAATCTCTTTCATTTTCTCCAAAAATTTTACCCGTCAAGGGGATTTTACGATGCACCATGCATGTTCTTATCCATGTTCAGACAACCTCCTGTCTTAAAACATGAATGCCAATGAGGTTTGAATTCTATGTCTTTTCTAGACATTAGATTCTGAAAGCTTTTCTTTTTTATTTAACATCTTCAATGGATTGGGGAAAGGGATACTTACCTGTCCCCCGCGGCTGGAGATCCCTGAAAATGCAGAGAAAACATGTTATTGTACGTTCACGAATTTTTCAAAAATTTAGAACGATACATCCTACCCTCGGTCGTGTACTCCAACGGGTAATTCATGGGGTGTGAAAACCTGTTTCACCTTGATGGCGATCCCCTGTCAAAGACAGGAATTAGTTGTCAGTTTGCGTTCCAAAATTCAAGGCAAATTGGAACGATACAGCCTTGTTCTTGCTTTGTGTTTCCATTTGAACACAAACTCGCGGCTTGCAGGATTTGGCCCTCTATCTTGTGGTCTTGATCCCTCCGTTTGGTTGGCGATGAATCATTCTCAAGGATTTGCCCCAGAGGAGATCCATTTGTGTTTTTGGGCGCATTCCAGCGCCATTCTTCAAGATTCCTTTTATTCAAGGAAAAAAGAAAATTTTTATCAAAATGCATGTCAAAGCATGGGACGTAGGAGCGATACTTTTTACCCTCCACTAGGTCTTATAATCAAAGACCATTTCTTGGAGTGCTGACTCCCAAGGTCAATAGCTTTATTCGCCTCCTCGTTGGCGAGTTCTTTTCTTTTGAGGCTTTCGGTGCCAACGACTCCCTGTTAAATGAGTAAAAACTCATGTTAGGCATGTGGTCTTCGAAGACCAAAATGGAACGATACAAGGTTACCGTTCACCCATATTCGTATCTTGGGTTTAATTCTGATGCGAACGACTCTACAGTTGCGTCCATTGATTTTGCCAGAGAAGAAACGTTATTCTTTGTCCGGCGCACAAATGATTCGCTTGCCCCAGTTGGGCATGATTTGTCGTAGCTAGGTGACGCTTGCCCCAGCTAACTCCCTTTTGCATTTTGTTGCATTGACGCATTCAGGCTATTTGACATCCGCAAAAATGGGTTTACTCGTGATTGAGTACTTCAACAACCTGCGCGATGAAAGGAGTGAAAGAGTCAATCACCGCGTAAGGAGCTTTAATTGAAACGATTACGGATTTACTATCCCCGCTCTGGTCACTTCTGGCATCCAAGATGCTGGAAATTTTTCAATGGGCCCGTTCATTCTCGTCATCACCTGCAAGAATGAGGAACCATATCAACTCGTGAACCAGTCAATCCGATTTGGAACGGATACAACTTTTTCGATTTAGGGATAGCCAATCCTAATTAGGTTGCTCCCTCTTCATAATTTGATTCAATTTGTCATTGCAATCACAATGGGTGACATCTGCTGAAGGCACATTTCTTTTCGTCTTATAGGGAAAATAAATTTTCCTTCGTTTGTCTTTGACCATCCTATCCTGTAGACAAAAGACATAAAGGTCCCCGTCAGGTATAATATTCGCAGGGTTTATTGGAACGATTACAGTTTCACCATCGTTCCATGATCATCTTGCATGTGATCGGATGAGGACATTTTTGACAAATGTATGCCATGTAAAACATGTCCCTCGTGTCTATCCACAAATGGATTTTCCTTCTGTACCTGTTTTTCACCTGAGAGGAAAAGATAGGAAATATTATGCCGGTATCTGATTGAAAATCAATTAGGAACGACACGTCTTTACACTTGACCCGGCTGCCCCGGTCAAAAGGCATTTGTCCTCATCAGTTGACTCTCCAGGGTGGTCCAGCGCTTTTCCATGCCATCCTGGTTTGTTTAAACTCGCGACTGATTCTTCACACAAGTCTTTGGATTTTGATTCATAAGCAGCGCTGAATGACCTTTTGGTTTCGAGGTGTACCAATCATTCACATACATGCGCATGAGACCAGTGAGGTTTGACTTCTAAGAATCAAAATAGGGTTTGGAACCTAAGGCCAAGGCTCCCACTTCGAGTTCTAGAAAGGGTAGATTCCATTGCACAACTATCGTTGCATTGGGACCCAATCCATAGTTCGAAATGAGCAGAATTAAAAATGGATTACCCCGTGTTTTTCCTCACGGAGATTCCATTCTCAATTCCTTCTATTATTTTCCTAAAGAGGGCGCCCGAGGTTTTAGGCGCGGCTGTGTGTGTTCATTGTGTCGTGCTAAAGCAATAAACATGCATTTCATTTAGCAAACACCGCTTCAATATAAACATCCACACAATCATACATCCTAAACTCCTACCTGCATAAGACAGAGTTAATGAACACTTCACCCCTTATTTCTCCAATCTGCAAAAACATTTAACACCTCAAGGGTTAAAGTACGTACCTCAACTTGAAGAGCATCTGCATAAAACATGTCAGAAAAATCAATCAACTTTTTAATCGGCTCAAGTTCTCTAAGTCCCCAGCGGAGTCGCCAGTCTGTCGCGACCCTCTCGAGGTTGCATGTGGGCTCTCGAGGGCTAATGGGCCGTCCAGTCTGGTCGGACGCGGGCCTCTCCCAAGGCCCGTTACCCAAATCGCAACGGAGGTATGCGTAGTCGACCTTCAGTGTGGTCTGGTGACATGTGCTAAGTGTGCATGCCATGGAGTCGCCACCAATCATTTTTTGGAGGGTATGATTGGACCACCCTATTGAATAGTCGGGAGTTTCTATTCAATTCCGCGATAACCAGAGAAATGGGTTCGGGGACTTAGTTACGTCAACTGCCAGAGTTGACGCCCTTTCGGTACCTAAGTTGACTTAATTTTCTTACCTAAGATTTCATGCAGATGAGTGGAGTACGAATCCTAAATCTAGGAATTCATGCAAATAGGAATGACTATCCTAGCAATCACAATCAATAATAAAATGCGCAAATCAATGAATCCAAATATGTAAAATAATCACATCAAATCAACATGACACTCCTAATAAGGCTCTATTAGCCTAAATAAGTATCAATCAAGCTTAGGAATGATTTAGACGTGATTTTACCCATTAGGGGTAAAGTCGTAATTTTGAGACAAAAGGGACGATTTGCCTAAAAAGGGAAAAATCGTCATTGCGGAATGAATCCGGAGTAAAACAATGTCAAAAATAGGTTTGGTCACTCAATTGACCCATTTCCTTTTTTTTTTTTTTGCAATTTTCATGATTTTCTGGAATTTTAGAAATCAATTTACCATTCGAAGGGGTAAAATCGTCATTTTCTAAAAATGGGAATGAAATGTGGAAATCTTAGACATAAGGTTTAGCCACCTATCTGGCCCATCACCAAATTCTAAGCAATTTCCACAATTCATCGGAATACCAAAGACGATTTACCCTTTGAGGGGTAAAATCGCCATTTTGGATTAAATGGGAGAAAATCCAAAAAATGGAAACAAATCAATTTTTTTTGTCATTTTCAGCCTTCAAAAATTTTTAGAATTTTTTTTAGGAATTTTCTGCAATTTTTCTCAATTTTTTTTTTGAATTTTTCCTTAATAATTCATTTTTTTGGAATTTTTTTTTATTCTGAAAATCACCTAATCACGACACGTGGCTCATCTGCAGACGTCCGATCTAGCATTTTTTGTTTTTGTTTTTATAGGACGCAACACAATGCAAAAAAATAAAGAAGATATTAAGTCATTATACAACATAAACATAAGCAAAGGAGATGGGATCCGGTGAATTTTACGACGTCGGAGTCCGTCGGTGCTCGTGCAACAATGTGTGGGGGGTATAAACCACCAGCAGGAGGCTCGGCCTTCCGATTCTGGGGTAGCACAATATAATTTACAGAAAATAAATAAATAAAACACCTTGGACGCCAATAGGAGGCTTAGCCTTCCGATTCTGGGTCTTTTATGCGAAATATAGAAATGCTGTGACATAAAGTAAATACACAACAAATATTTAGACACCAACAGGAGGCTCGGCCTTCCGATTCTGGGTCTTTTATGCGAAATATAGAAATGCTATGACATAAAATAAATACACAGCAAATATTTAGACACCAACAGGAGGCTCGGCCTTCCGGTTCTGGGTCTTTTATGCGAAATATAGAAATGCTATGACATAAAGTAAATACACAGCAAATATTTAGACACCAACAGGAGGCTCGGCCTTCCGATTCTGGGTCTAATAGGTAAAATGTAAGGAGTGAAAGGTGGTCTTACCAAGATTGAACCCAAAACAAGCTCGGAAATCCAATTTGGCACTCGCGGACTCAAGTCTGATCAGTCTGACCTTTGCTCCTTCAAACAGCTCTACGGGACAAATGGCTTGGCCAAATTGGACTCACGATATGTCATTAGAACGGCAAGAGAATAAGCTTTCTAACAGTATATGGCTCGTTCCCATACGATTCCTAACGAAAGAGTTATGGCCGAAAAACCGGACGGTTTTCAATCGCCCAATGACCAGAATCTGTCCCAGAAAACTCCTTCAATTCAACCATTAAAACCCATCCAAAACTCAACTAGACTACAATCTCAGCTTGCTAGATTCCTAATTTAGGTGCTAGAGACATCTTATCGAATATTGGAAGCAAGGCAAGCCCTTGAATCACTCACAATGTTCACGGCACCACCTTGACAGAACCGGTTCAGATTTTTCGAACAAAACAATAAGGGATCAGCCCTTAAATCCAAATATAATCCATCTTCAAACCATAAAACACAATAATATATGTCTTAACAAGGAGTGAGAGGTGGTCTTACCAAGATTGAACCCAAAACAAACCCGAAAATCCAATTTGGCACCCGCGGACTCAAGTCTGATCAGTCTGACCTTTGCTCCTTCAAACAGCTCTACGGGACAAACGGCTGGTCCAAATTGGGCTCACGATATGTCATTAGAACGGCAAGAGAATAAGCTTTCCAATGGTATATGGCTCGTTCGCATACGATGTCTAACGAAAGAGTTATGGCCGAAAAACCGGACGGTTTTTTATCTGGGCGGCGAGCTGAGCGAGAGGAAAAATGAAAATGAAAGAGAGAGAGTTGAGGGAGAAGGTAGCCGGCCGAATGATCCCAAGGAAGAAGAGAGCGTGAGAAGAGGAAAAAGAGAGGGAGAGAGAGAGAGATTTTATTATTTTTTTTTATTCCCCATCATTACTCAAACTTTTCTTTTCTCTTTTACTTTTCTTTTGAATGATGATGTTTTCACTCCTTTTCCTTTTAATCATTACTAATATTTTTGCCAAATTCAATTTTATGGTGATCAGAAAACACCCAAAATCGAACATGAATTTTACTATTTTATGAGGTTAAAAATAAAAATACTGACTATTTTTCTATATTTTTGTGACCTCGAATACTACTTTTCTTGATTTTCTTGATTTTCTTTTTTTCTCTTTTTTTTTGTATTTTTCGAAAATATATTAAAAAATGAAAATTATGAAAATTATTTTTTTGGTCAAAATGGTTCATTTAGCTTGGCTAAGGTCACCAAAATTGATTTTTTCAATTTTCAACTTTTTATGGATTTTCTATGAATTTTCAAAAAAATAAAAATAAAAAAAAAGTTGATCAAAATTTAGGTGTCAACAGTACTTTTGAACATTCCATTGATTTTCTTGGAATTGATCAAAGGCGATTATCGTGAATTACATTTCTTTCAATGATATGCTTTCCTTTGAGGAATATTGATAAAAGCTTTTGCACAAGGCCAAAATCCTTGTAAAAGCTCTTATCCCTATTAATCACAAGTAAGCATAAAATTGAAAGGATTTATGCTTTATTTTTCAAATTCTTTCTTCTGATTCTGTCTTTTCATTTGAAACAGGTTAAAAACAAGTAGAGAAGAGAAGTCTTTTTGTGGATAATCGCGGTGGGAGGTTCCTTTATCCGATCATAAGCAAGATTAAAAAATCAAGATGTACACGCTCGAATCATCAATGTCAAAGCGCAGCTTGCCTAGGTTGAGAGTGGTCAGGTGTTCGAGAAAGTCAGCCATACAGAAGTTGAGACACACACATTAGAGCTTTCATTCATTTCGCTCAATCGAGGGACCTTAAAAGCAGATCATACAAATCATCGGGGTGGAAACATAAAACCGCAATGAGCCCTAATTAGCATCACAAAGGAACCTAGTTGGCCCTCCATATTATTGATGCTTTGCTTATACTCACCACCTCGAGACTCGAGATCTGCAAGCTTAAGAAGAAGGCGTTTACATTCCCATTTAAGATCGGCAACCTTGGTCCCGTGATCTTCGGCGGCTATTTCCAGGTCCCGAACTAGTCCTCTCCCATGGGCTATATCCGCGGTAATGCTGTCAAGCCTTTCTTCCTGCCACTCACATTGAAACTTCAACACGACATTACGACGGTCGTGCTCATAGGTGGTCAGGGATAAGGCCAAGCGCTCCACCAAATTTCCCCTCTCGCGAAGCAACATCGAGACTCGCTTGTTGGCGAACTCAACAGCCTTTCTGTGACTATCGGCCACAAGGTTGGCCAACACCAAGCAGTTGGACCGATCCTCATAGCGAGCTCGCAAAACGTGAGCCACGGTAGCTTTTCGATGAGCGACACGGTAAGTCTCTAAAAAGTTTATAAAGAGGGTTGGGAAGATTCTATATTCCCTCTCTAAATTAGTGCCCTCGATGGAGGTGGTGTCTATTTCCACGAGCAAAATACGGATTTCATCTTCAGTTTCTGGGTGATCGGCTATATGAGCATAGCCTCGACCGAGGAGGTTATAGAGTTTTTCCCACTGGGCCAAAATTTCGGCCGAGAAAGCGCGAATAGGAGAGGAGGTCATTTTCGTTGGAGTGAGGGAGAAGAAGATGAGTGTGGTAGAGTGATTAAAATACGAAAAGACAATTATGTAAGAGTGTTAATCTTCTCTGCATTAACTCCTCCTTTTATAGCAACTCGAGAATGAAGAAAGGCATAGCAATAATGCTCGTGGAGCCAAGTTAATTGGGTAAAGCAATGGTGGCTCTTTCGGTGAACCATCAGATCTATCCCAGTCCGCGATTTCAGGCTTGATAAACCTAAAAAAGTTGTAAAAAGATATGTCGGTGTCACCATATTAAAATTGAACGGGAGTTAAGCACAACTATCGAAAAAAGTTGCGAAAGGATTTGGCGGTCCCATCATATTAAAAAACTGAGCGGGAGGCGAGCGTAGTTCCACCTTTTTGAAAATAAGTGGGAGACAGACATGGATATCGAGAAAAGGAAATCGATTTGGTGTCCCTCCACGTTGAAAAGAAGAAAGAAGACGACAAAGCGGGAAATACGAAATCTTGGGAGCAACGCTTGCCTGATGATCTTCATCCATGTTTAAAGAACGTTTCATGGGCATACAGAACCACTCAAAAGAAAATTTAGAGAGAGTGAGCATACATGAGAGAGTAGAGAACCCTGAGCGAGCAAAAATTGATCGAACATTTTTCGATCCAACATGTTTGAGGGTTACCATCAGTTGCTAGAGGCGACTGATCCAAAAATCTCAGAAAATGAACTACTGAGAGATCTCGAAGATTCTAGGATGGCGTCTGGTACCAGAACCACAGAACCCAACCCTTTCGGCAACGAAGTTCAGGATCTCAGCAGCGACGACAACAGCAGCAGCGATGGTCAATCCCGGAAAAGGAAACGTCGCCAGTGCCACACTCAGAATGAAATCCAAGAGCTTGAAGCTTTCTTTAGTGAATGCCCTCTCCCGAACATGAAACAAAGAAATGAATTGGGCCAGAAGCTAGGGATGAAACCTTTGAGGGTCAAGTTTTGGTTTCAAAATAAGCGAGCCAAATTGAGGGCTCAACACAGACGTCAAGAACTTGCGATTCTAAAGGAGGAAAACGAAAAGCTTCGAGCGGAGAACATGAGGTATAAGAAAACTCCCAGCACTATCGCTTGCCTTAATTGCGGTGGCCCTATCACTCTCGGCGAAATGTTCCTTGATAAGCCTTATATGAGGATTGAAAATGCTCATTCACCACCCCACTCCCTCGAACCATCTTCGATACAATCGGATTTTGTTGGAGATATGCATGAACAAATCAATTCTACGAAGTCAATACCGATGCCTTCTAAAGGATGTGATATGCGTCACCATGATTGGAGTTTCCTTAACGATGAGCTTACTATCACGACCGACCAATCCAAAGCTGATGAATTCCCTCCACAACAACTTCCGGCTCGATCAAATCCTACTGGAAATAGGCCAGAGAGCAATAGCCAAGTTGTCAACACTGTTCCGGGTCGCAAGAAGACGAGGGTCAATTGGTCCCCCGAGCTTCATCTCAAGTTCCTTAGTGCGGTTCAGCAACTAGGGATCAACTCAGCATATCCAACGCGCATACTTGAGATCATGAACATACCAGGACTCACTAAAGATGGAGTCGCGAGTCACCTCAAGAGCTACAGAAGGGCGCTAAGACAGCGCCACACAGCACTGAACCTGAAAGAACTCAACTTGTGCCTAAACACTAGGCATGGCTATAACTACAATGCCCCTGAAGTAAGAAATACCCTGCCGAATCTAGGCACCGACCAAGCTGGTAGCAGCACCATTGACTACTTGGGCGCTAATCAGAATATTCCCCTGAATCATCTCAGCACCCCTCAAGAGTATATGCCACAAGTGCAGCAGGTACGAACTCCTTGGTTTGAGCAGCAACTTTTCGCTAGTGCTCTTCCTATCCCCGATCAACATATTGCGCCTAGTGTTCAAAGATCTGCCCGGCTTGGGCATATGATTTCGGAAGATCAAGCGGGCGGATGCTCTGAGGATTTTTGTTTCTTCCATTCCCAAATGGAAGGTGCTTTTGATAGTGAACCGATCAATCATCCTCTTATAATCTCGAGCAACGACGAAGGTTCTAGCTCGAAGAATCAGATCGCTCACAACAGAAACAGGAATCCTTCAACGCCAAGCGATGATGGTCAACCCGAATATCAGTTGCTCGAAGAATCAAAAGATTTCCTTGATGAGGAGCTCCATATCTGGATCGATCAGTTTAAAACTGATGGACTTATGAAGTTATGATCCAAAATGACGATTATATGTCTGATTCATGGTGTAACTGGCTGATCACCGAGAATCCTCAAGGGAACTAGGCACATGTGACTGGATGTATCATTAATCTTTCTGTCATAAAGTCTTCCATGCAAGATAATCTTCCTTAATGCCTAGAGTTAATCTGGGGCAGCGATCAGTACTACCTGCGAGCATCATCATGCTTGAGTGCGACAATCCCTTGTTAGATTAGAGTCGAGGCGAATCAATTGAACGCCACGAAGAAAAACATTTAAAGGCTTCACATAGGAAAATGCGAGCAAAAGCCCGAGCGAGCTCAAAGACGGTTAGCTCTGTATCGTTCTAAGGGACCTTTAGTCGTTATGAACTCTAAATTGAGCTTGTTTCATTCTCGATGGGGGTCGCTAACTGCTTCAAGAATTTTATAACAAAAAACGAACCAGTTAGGGACGCCAATAGTGCTGTGTCCTGGTAGTCAGTGAAATGGAAGTGGTACGAAACGTCAGGAGTTCGATCTCGGGATTGAAAAATCATTTTATCAGTTGGTCTATCACCCGATGAAGTTCAAAGAGATTCGACGCAGATGACTATAGAACTTGGGGCAATTCGAAAATCATCGATTCATTTTCATCAAGCGGCGAAGTTGGTATTGTAAAATGTGAAGCATGCAAATGACAAATCCGAAGCAGAAGGAGATGAATCATGATTCGCTTATCCAAGGTCGGGATTTCAACCTTCGACTAAAGCCAAATCTAGGATGAGTTTTTGATGTTGCCCACTCGACAAAACCCATCTCCACTGAAAATGGGGGCAAACCATTCCTACATCCGGAAAGCATGTCGAAGCCGAAGACATCAAATTCATCGTTTAATCCGTGGGGCAAGTCCTTGAAGAGATAGTTATCATCCGCAGAGCGTAATGGAATCCATCCTTTCAATGTAAAACGCATTTGGCCGCGGAGCCACCCATTTGGTAAAAAGAACGTATCGTTCCTAAATGATTTTCAATCAGATGCGGGGATAATGTTCTCTCATTTTCCTCTCAGGTGATGAACAGAGACGAGGCACCCAAGAAGCCATGCATTCAAATAACATAACAGTGCATGAAACACACCCAAAAAGATGAATGAATCTCCTCCGACGTAAATCCTCGAGGTGGATTCGTTGCCCAACCAAACGAAGAAATCATGGCCACAAGCTTGAGGGCCGGCTTCTACAATATGCACATTGGCATGCAGAATGGAATTCAAATCAAGAGTAAAGTAGTATCGTCCCAATTTGTTTTGAATTTGGAAACCCAAAATAATGCTTAATATTTATCCTTGGCAGGAGCTCGCCATCAGGGCAGACATATTTTCACAACCCTTGTACACTCGTTGGAGCATATGACCAAGGGTAAGATGTATCGTTCCAATTTTTGTAAATTTTTAGAATATACGATGACATATCCCTTTTATATTTCCAGGATCTCCAGCCTCGATGAGCAGGTAAGTATCTCTTTTCCCAATTCATTGGAGATTAAAAACTTTCAGAATTAATTCGATTCTCACATCTAAAAAGACATAGAATTCTTACTTCATTGACATTCATGTTTTAAAACATGAGATTGTCTGAACATGAATTACACATGTATGGTGCATCACAAAATCCCTTTGAAGGATAAATCTTGATGAAATGAAATGAATTTTTCCAACAAGATTCGTTTGAACTGTTCAAAAGGGTATTTTCTCATAAGAGAAGCGAGCCTAATCCAAACACGTCCCATACACACTTGAGAGATGAGGAGATTGGAAATCATAGCGAAACCTTAACCTATGGATATAAGGGTCATTCGCAACGATTACATGGATCGAGATGACAGAGGCATTTATTTCTTCATTCCAAACACTACAGATGCCCATTGAGAACCCCATTGAACGGCGATTTTCATTCTCAACCCTGTCAAGAACCACCCCACATTGGGGCAAATGAAGGTTAGTCCAACAGTATCAGAAAGTAAACGGTTTGAAATTTTTTTGCTCAGACTAACATAAATCTTTGTGTGTTGTTTATATGATAATCCAAGTGTCATAGGATGACGAGAATAATTCATTTCTCTATCCTACACACTGTTATCCTTTGCACGACCAAGTTGAGCCAGCAAATTCATTTCATCAACCTATTGGTGATCATTGCATATTCCAAAGCAAAGGCAACATCACTTTAGGAATGGAAGCGTGCCAAAGTTTAAGTTGCATATCTAGCATGATTGCCGAAAATCCAAGCTCCAAAAGAAAAGAAAAACACGGGATTAAAAAGAGGGGGAAAAGAAAAATCCCTAGACATCAAGAAAAAGCAAAGTGCCTGGTAAAAAGCAAGGCTGATGTCTATTCAAAATATCCCCAGTAAAGTCTAGATATACGATGAAAAGACCCTGCAAAGGAGTCAGATCAAGATGACTACTCTCCAAATGATGTCGTGCTCAAATTGCAAACACACAAACAGACGGTCTCTTAATGTAACAAGAGACGCTTTTAAACATCCTTGTGCGCTCTAAAAGAGGAGTGTACACTTCAAGAAATGGAGATGTTCTTCGAAGGACATGTGGCAAATTTGCAATGATCACCAATGCCAAACCCTTCACAATTTCTAGGCAAAAAATAAGCCTTTTTCGGTCCCCAATCCTTCCAATGTTACAACCCCGAAGCAGTCTTATCTGACTAAGACACTTGGGTTAATGTATAACTTAGCTCAAAGAAGTACGAGCAAGACTATTTCTTTCTCATTTTACAGGGTTCTTGACTTGTAAACCCGGAGCAGATAGTGAAAAATTTCGTTCAACGGCCTTGACTCAAAAGTGAGTCCCCCTTGGAAACCGATATCCAAGCCTAACACTACGGTCCCGTGAAAGACCTCCTGATCGGTCGAAATGTATGCGTTGCGAATGATCCTGAAACCCAGGCACAGGTCGGTAGGAAATTGAGCACTTTCCCTATTAAAGATCATTATCACAGAGCAGTTAGGAGCCTTCTTGGATGAGAAATACTCCAATGGATGTTTTGAGCAAACTCTTTTTGAAATTTTCAAATTGTTTGATCTAGAGTTTCCGTGCAAGGAATTTATGATCACATCTGTATATGGTAGGAATGTTTTGGATAACCTCCAGCAATCAAAATGCACATTTCATGACTAAAACTTAAGTTGTAGAATTTTGTCAGTTAGACAATTATTGTCTTCCCAAAGATTACTAATATCTTCTTGGCGAGGAAAATTTTTTCAGGTCTAAGCTTTCTGCAGGACTTTTGGCCGCCCCAAAGACTGGGTGCGTCATCCTTAGGTGAAGCCTTTTAGTAGGCAAATCTTTTCTAAGACCGATCCACAGAATGATCGAGTCTCCGACTAGCCCCAAAGAGCGGGTACGTCATCCTTTGATTCATATCAATTTGGAATCTCATAAATGGTAGAAACCGCCTGAAGGGTCAACTCAATGGTAGAAACCGCCTGAAGGGTCAATCAATGGTAGAAACCGCCTGAAGGGTCAACACAATGGTAGAAACCGCCTGAAGGGTCAATGTATGGTAGAAACCGCCTGAAGGGTCAACCAAGGGTAGAAACCGCCTGAAGGGTCAAAACAATGGTAGAAACCGCCTGAAGGGTCAATGTATGGTAGAAACCGCCTTAAGGGTCAACCAATGGTAGAAACCGCATGAAGGTTCAATGAATGGTAGAAACCGCCTGAAGGGTCAAAGGACTGGTAGAGACCGCCTGAAGGATCAACCCAATGGTCCGATCCACCATACGGATCAAAACCTTGATGAATCCCGAACGCGGGAGGATTCGTTTTCCCTAATAAGCCTTACATTAGGCAAGCCATTTCTAGTTTAGTCCACCACACGGATCAAAACCCTTGGCAAATTCCCAAATGTGGGATGCGTCTTCCTTAGGTTCCTATCAGTTAGGAATCCCATTATGGTTTGACCTACCATACAGGTCAGAGCTTAACATCCCCAGGACACTCCGATGACAAGTCCTTAGGAATCTACTTGAACCCATCAGACACAGAAAATGCCGCAAGCATTCGACAGGTAAGGGGCAGGGAAGTCTATCTACTCCTTAACTTTCTTATATCATATCAGGGAATTGAACGAGCACATCTCTTTTTAAGGAAAAGCACACATTGATGGACATGAAAATTGGATGTCATGATTTCTTTTCTTTTCCCAGTCGAGTCGATCGGAACACAGGTGTCACCTTGTCTTTGAGAGAAATCTCTGACGAAATTCCTCTCAAAGAGGGGCAGCTGTTGACACCTGATTTTTGATCAGTCTTTCATAGTTTATTTTTTAAAAATTCATAAAAAATCTATAAAAAGTTAAAAAAAATTAAAAAATCATTTTTGGTAGCCTTGACCAAGCTAAAGGAACCATTTTTGATAAAAAAAAATAATTTGTCATATTTTTTAATATTTTCCAAAAATAGAAAAATACATGAAAAATGAAGAAAAATAGCGTTCGATGTCGTAAAAATATAGAAAAATAGTCAATATTTTTATTTTAATTTCCTTTTCATTTTGAACTCATAAATAGTCAAAATTCAAGTTCAATTGCATGTATTTCTTCACGACGCATAGAGTTGAATTTGGCAAAAAAATGTCATTCGAGTATTTTAATTTGTAAATTTCTACATATTTTTTAGTCTTGACGTCCAATTAGATCGACCACCATCTACAATAAATTCCCCTTGCTGAATATTTTCGTTTTTGTTTCACATGATTTCATGATGTAAAACGCCGAGTGGATCCCTAAATATAATCGGGTCGGCATGAGCTCGATAGCTCGTCCAAGACCAAATCAGGGCACGACGAACCCAATGTGAGTACTCTCGAACTCCTTCGATGCTTCCTAATGCTTTTCTTAGGTTAGATCGTGTGTAGAATGGCTAGGACAGCTAAATCATTCTTGAGCTGTGATTGATAAATAGGGCCTTACTAGGAATGTCATGTGATTTATTTGCATATCTAGATTTCTTGAGTTGCGCATTTTATTACTGATTGTGATTGCTAGGATAATCACTCCTATCTGCATGAATTTTTAGATTTAGGGTTCATACCTTACTCATCCGCATGAATCTCAGGCTAGAAAATTCAGTCAACTTAGGTACCGAAAGGGCGTCAACTCTGACAGTTGGTGTAACTAAGTCCCCGAAACCATTTCTCTGGTTCTCGCAGAATTGAATAGAAACTCCCAACTATTCGATTGGGTGGTCCAATCACACTCTAAAAAA
Source organism: Rhodomyrtus psidioides (assembly GCA_021437785.1). Classification (NCBI taxonomy): domain Eukaryota; kingdom Viridiplantae; phylum Streptophyta; class Magnoliopsida; order Myrtales; family Myrtaceae; genus Rhodomyrtus; species Rhodomyrtus psidioides. The sequence goes on along the minus strand of JAILYB010000003.1, from coordinate 8,458,626 downwards.
ATGATTGGTGGCGACTCCATGGCATGCACACTTAGCACATGTCACTAGACCACACTGAAAGTCGATCACGCATACCTCCGTTGCGATTTGGGTAATGGGCCTTGGGAGAGGCCCGCGTCCGACCAGACAGGACGGCCCATTAGCCCTCGAGAGCCTGACAACCTCAAGAGGGTCGCGACACCGACTCTTTTCACCAATTTCCTAGAGGCTTACCTTGTTGCCAGCCAGGAGGTCACTTTGGCTAGCATCGTGCGACCTCACTATCAAGACAAGGCTGATTCCTTGGTGTTGGCCACCTTGGTGGCCGATAACCATAAGAGAGCTGTTGAATACGCCAACGCCCAGGCCTCATTGCTGGTCCGTGAGAGGGACAATTTGGTGGAGCGTCTAGCTCTCTGTCAAAACATCTTTGAGCAAGACCAGCACAATCTCATGCTGAGGTTCCAGTGTGTATGGTTGGAGGAAAGGCTTGATGATCTGATCGTGGATATAGCCCGTGAGAGAGCGCTGGCCCAGGACATAGAGCATGAATCCGAGTACCACGAGACCAAGGTGAACGAGCTTAAAGAGAAATGCCGTCTCCTTTTCTTCAAGCTCGCAGACCTTGATTCTCGAAGCGCTGGCTGTAGGCAAGGCATGGATAACATGGTGAGTCAGTTGAGCTCCTTCGTAATGCTCATTAGAACTCATTTTGGGTTTACGGTCCCTCCTCAGTAATCCATGTGTAAAGTCTCATGTTGAGTGGAATAAATGCGAGTTTTTGTATACGCTCATTTATCTTCCGTATGGTTGATGAGCCAAGAAAGGTCCTTGCTTCTGGATCTATGCAATTTCCCTTTTCACATGTGCCAATAGCTTGGTTACACATTATTTCCATAGTCTGACGCTTTTCATTTGAATGACTTGAATGCCTTGTGAGAAATGGATTCGTAGCTGCTCAAAATTTTAAGATTGCCTATGATTTTGTGGTCATGGTGTTTGAGGCAGCTAACGATCTCTCCGCTTTCAAGTTCGCTCACGTTTTTGTTGGCATCTTATACAAATGCTGTCACTTTTGCCTTCACGTGTTAGGTTGATTTATCTCGAACCTAATATACAAGGCATTGCCGTATCTAAACATGATGATGCTCGCAGGCAGCATTGTGCAAAATCAATTCTAGCCATTAAAGAAGAAAACAAATGCTCTGTTGAGAACTTTACAATGAAAAGAATAAGAGATACATCCCTCTCGCGTACGTGCCCCTCTTTCTCTGGGTATGTTCAATCACCAAACCATCGCGTCTCGGCTCAGGTGCGCGATTGTCAACCTCAGATCATGGCTGCGAAGGTTTGCCAGCCTCCTACTAATCGAACAAGGCATCGAATCCCTCATCATCTGATCCTTCGAACCACTGATGTGCGGGTTGAGCAGCACCTCCTGACGGATTCTTCGAACTCGAACCTCCGTCCTTGTTTGAGAAGAAAAGAAGAGGGTCGACCGTTTCCCTACCAAAAGCCCCTCTTACTTGGGGATCAAAGGAGCAAAAATGTTCAATGTATTCCTCCATTGGATTACCCGAAATCATATGCCCTAGTTGGGAAAACTCCTGAACACTAGACGTAATGGGCTGATCAGCAACAGGAAGAGCACCAGTGGATGGCTGCTGCTCGAGCTGAGAAGTGTACACTTGTTGCACCCGTGGCACGTACTCTTGAGGAACGCTGAGATGGCACATACGGCTGTCCTGACCAATTCCCTAACAGTCGGTGGTGAAGCTCCTGGCTTGGTTGGTGTCGAGATTCGACAGGGCCTTTCCTGATGTATGGCCGTTGTGTTCGGGGCCGCGCCTAGTGTTCAAGCTCGAGTCGGACTTTTCTAGGCTTAGCGCGGCATGACGCCGTCTTAGCATCCTTCGGTAACTATTAAGGTGGTTCGCGACTACACTTCTAGGGAGTCCTGGTTCATTCATGACCTTTAGTATGCGCGCTGCACACACTAAGTTATTCCCTATTTGGTGAACTGCGTCAATGAACTTGCGATGAAGCTTTGAGGACCATATGAACTTCCTCTTTTGGCGACTTAGAATGGCGTCAATGATTTGGGGATTATTCTTTGATCTACTTCAAGTAGGATTTGGTCATGCCAGAGGTTGTTGTAGGGGAAGCTGGTTGGCTTTGAACTGGTTCGTGGTGAGAGTAAGCTCATTGTCAAGGAAATTATAGCGACACACATCCCATCTTTCAGAAGATGATTCGAGGGAGTGGGGTGGTGGACGAGCATTTGCTTGCCCCATAGAAAGCTTATCACGGAACATTTTGGGAACGTTGATAGGGCCACCGCAATTAAGGCAAACGGTAGTGATGAGGACTTCCTTACACCATATATTTTCTGCTCGAAGCTAGGTGTGTTCTTCACTTAGAGTTTCAAACTCTTGACGCTTGCGCCGAACTGTCAATCTGGCTCGCCTGTTTTGAAACCAATACTTGATCCTCAGAGGCTCTGTCCCCAACTTCCGGGCAAATTTTTTTCTTTGTTCATGCTCGGGTAACGGCACTCACTGAAGACAGTTTCAAATTTTTTTCTTTGTTCATCCTTAGTATGGGGCTGGTGACGTCTTCTTTCCCGAGATTGGACATCGTTGCTACCACCGTCGTCGCTGCTACTGTCGTCGTCGCTGCCGTGATTCTGAACCTCGTTGCCGACAGGGTTGGGTTGCATGGTTTTGGTACCTGGCTTGATCCCAAAGGCTCTGAGGTCTCCCAATTGCACATTATCTAGGACATTTGGGTCGGTTATCTCCAACAAGTGACTATGATTACTAAACATACTGGATCAAGAAGAGGTTGCTCGACTTTTACTTACTCAGGGTTTTGTAATCTTTCTCGAATGTTAAAAAAAAAACCCTCTCTAAACTTTCTTTTGAGTGACTTTGTATGTTCTGGAGACGTTCTTCGAGCATGGAAGAGAATCATCAAGCGAGCGTTCTCCTTCGAGATTTCTAATTTCCCGCTTTGTCGTCTTCCTTCCATTTTCAATATGGAGGGACCCTCAGATCGATTTTCTTTCCTCGATAGCCAAACCTGTCCCCCACTCTATTTTCGAAAGGCTGAACTATATTCACCTCCCGCTCAGCTTTTCAACATGATGGGTGTTGACACCTGATTTTTAATTCCTTTTTACTTTAATTTTTATTTTTAAAAAATTAATTAAAAATAGCAAAAAACAAATCATCATAAAATTGCAAAATCAACTTTGGAAGCCTTGGCCTAGCCTCAAGAGCCAATTTTGAAAAAAAATTATTTTTCGCAATTTTTAATATTTTTCTAATTTATTTAATTATAAAAATACCCAAACAAATCACAAAAATACCATTCGTGGTCAGAAAAATACCCAAAAATGTTTAATAATTTTTTTTTAATTTTCTCTTCAAGTGTGTCACTTTAAATCTTGAAAATTAGGCTCGGGTAAATATGTTCCTTCACAAACATAAACCCAAACCGAGCCAAAAAAATCCTTTTCGAGTCTTTTAATTTTCAATTCTCACTTTTTTATAAGCTATGACATTGGATTCTAAAGTCTTGAAGTGCAATTGGGTCAATTTACTCTCCAATTTGATCAATTTTAAACAAAAGGGCTTAATTGCATAATTTTCTTTCAATTTAGTCCCCGATTTCACAATTATTGGAATTAAATTTCATACGGGCATACCCATTGAAATTAAACACCTCCACCCTATGTTTTTCATCATGATGAATCCATTGGTGGCCTCAATTTTGACTAATTCGGTCGTTTAGGCCTTCAATTAAGCGAAATTAATTTTCGGATCCTAGGGACAATTTGGGGTTTTCACTAAATTTCAATCAATTGATTCATGCAAATACCCATATTTGATAGAAAATATGTCAAGGAGTCCGATTTTGCCATCAATTTTAGGAAAAGAGGTCGATTTGGGGTCCAATTTGACAAAATTGGTCGAACCGGGCCGGTCGGGTCAAGCCCGACCCGGCCCGGTCCGACCGGGTCTGCAACTAAGTTGCAGACCCACCATGGCCGAAAGGGGGGAATTGGGTGGCGCACTTGGGAGGCAAAATGGAGGTCGATTCGGCGCACAAAATTGGTCGGCCATGAAGAAGAAAGTGAAGCTGAGTTGGAGGGCAACACGATGGTGGAGGTGGGGGTCGCCGCCGGCCATAGAATAAGCTCCAAAATCCCCTATAAATAGAAGTCTCGGCCATGGAGCAAGAGAAGAAGAAAAAGAGAAAAAAAAAAGAGCCGAGGGAGTTCGAGTGAAACAAAGTGCCAAGGAGCATCCCCAGACCTTGGGCGACACCTACCAATCATCACCGGAGCTTAGTGACCATCGGCGAGCTCCAAAACAGGTTGGTACCTCCCTTCGAGCTTCATTTTTCTCGGTGCATGCTATGTGTTCGACAAAATGCTTCAATAAGCATTTCGTCTCGGGGCTCTCGGCCAAGCCCTTCCCGACCGCCTTTCGTCCAAATATCGCTTTGAAACTCATTTGTATCCAACTCTAAGCATCCCGTGGTGTCTATTTTTGCATTAAAACCACGCAAAAACGCTCGGCCGGAGCTCTTGGAGCACATGGGAGCCGAGGACTTGGTTCGGCGAGGACGGTGGTCGCCGAGGTCTAAATGACCTCAGGTAAGCTTCCTAGCTCTATTAGCTGTTACGTGAACGACCAGAACCGAGCTTAAACAAAAAAAAAAATCTGCAAATCCCCTCGCCGGCGCCGGTTCGGGTGGGGTCGGTTTGGCCGTTTTCCGACGTAAAATTTGCCATGTCGTGGTTGTATGTTGTAGTGGAAGTGATGAGGAGTTCAATGGTGCAAGAACGGGTGAAAAATACCATGTTTCAAGGCCGGTTCGCGATTTTCCGGCGAGGTTTCCGGCGACCTCGCCGGAATTTTCACTATTCATTATCTTCTCCGGCGAGGTCACCGATGGTCAAACGGTCAACAGCTGACGTGGCATGCCACGTAGGCAGCCACGTCAGCTCGGTGGGGCCGGTCCGATTGTTTTGTCAAATAAAAATGGACGGTCCAGATCGCGACACGTGTCGCAATCTGGGAATTTTGAAAAAAAAATATTTTCAGAATTAATAAATGATTTTCGAAAATAATAAATTAATTTTGATCCAACGGTCAATATTGGGCCACGTGGTTCTCTGTGGATCGTCCAATCTAGTGGTAGATCAAACGCACGAGACGATGCCACGTGTCACAATATGGACCGCCAGATCCGTGGATTTTCGGATAATTAAAGAAAATGTATAACAAAATCGAAAAATTGATAAAAAAAATAGAAAAAAAACCTTTAAAAAATCAAAACGGCGTCGTTTTAGGCCGGTTTCGACCCGTAGAGTCGGGCCGGGCGCCCGAGAGGCGTGGGTCGGGTCCAACCCGGTCTGGAAAATATTTTTTTAAATATAAAAAAATTCAGAAAATAATAAAAAAACTCAAAAATTCAATAAAAAATAAAAAATCATAAAAAACTCAAAAAAAAATCAAAAAAATTCAGAAAAATTCTAAATAAATTCCAAAAAATAGGAAATGGCCATATTCAATTGGCCGTGACCTGTTCCGGGTCATTTGACCCCCGGTCCTTTCCAAAAATGACGGTTTTACCCTTTCGGCAAGCCGTCTTCCAAAAAAAAAAATTCTAAAAATTCTAGAAAAATCCCAAAAAAATAGGAAATGGCCACAATCAACTGGCCAGGGCTCATTCCGGGTATTTTGAGCCCCGACCCTTCTTCAAATGACGATTTCGCCATTCGGGCGAATCATCTTCCAAAAATTGAAGAAAAATCAAGAAATTCCAAAAAAATTCTCAAAAATGGGAAATGGCCACAATCAACTGGCCATGGAATATTTTGAGTAATTCGGCATCCAAGTCTTCCAAAATTGACGATTTTACCCTTCGGGCTAATCGCCTCTGAATCTTCCCATTTTACCCCCGGTCCGAAATCACACCTTCCCTAAGCCCTTATGGCTATACTAGGAAGCCATTGATTTGAATTGATGTGTATCAATGTGATTTATTTATGCACTTGATTGCGCTTTCATTAAAATTGATTGTGATTGATAGGAATAGTCTTCCAATCTGCATGAAATCCTGAATCAAACCCACTTCATCCAAAATTGCGCCTGCATGAACTCTTAGCTAAGAAAATCACTCACGTTAGGTACCGAAAGGGCGTTGGTAATGACACCGACGTAACCAAGTCCCCGAACCCAAAATCTCTGGTTCCGCAGAATTGATCGATCTCTCCCAATCGGTCGGTAAGGTTTTCGGTCTACCCTCCAAGAAAGACCGGTGGCGACTCCAAATGCATGCACAAGTTGCACATACCACCACGACCACACGGAAGGTCGAAAGCGATCGACTCTTATCGTCGAATCCCTCAAAAGAAAACTCCCACCGCGATTTGGTATGGGCCTAGGAGGGCCCGCGCCGATCCAAAGCCCGCGATCGGTAATCCATTAATGCGTCCGCTTCGGACGGGTCGCGACAATGGGACTGCCAAATCCTATCGCGGTTTCTTCGATAGTCATGTTTGACTCCCACTCAATCTTAATGTGGTGAGACCGACAAGCCTGAAATTGCGGACTAAGACGGATCTGATGGTTCACAGACAGAGCCACCACTGCTTTACCCAATTGGCTCGAAGAGGATTATTGCTGAGACTTTTCCTCACCCTTGAGCCGTTATAAAACGAGGAGTTAATGTAGAGAAGGTTAGCACTCTCCTTTAATCGGCATTCACCTTTTATTCACTCCATTGTACTCATCTTCCTCTCCATCTTTCCAATGGAAAATGGCCTCATCTCCTCTTCGCATTTTCTTGGCTAAAGCTTTGGCCCAGTGGGAAGAACTCTATAATCTCTTGGGTCGAGGTTATGCTCACATAGCCGATCATCACGAAACCGAGGATGAAATCCGTGTCCTGTTCGAGAACCTAAATACCACTTCCATCGAGGGCGCTGAGTTAGAAAGGGAATACCGAATCTTCCCAATCCTTTTTACAAACTCCTTGGAGGTTTACCGTGTCGCTCATCGGGAAGTTACTGTGGCTCGCGTCTTGCGAGCTCGCTACGAGGACCGATGCGATTGCTTGGTGTTGACTAACTTCATGGTTGACAGTCACAATAAGGCTATTGAGTCTGCCAACGAGCGGGTCTCAAAGCTGCTTTGCGAGCGGGGAAATTTGGTGGAGCGATTGGCCCTATGCCTGACCACCTATGAGCACGACCATCATAATATCATGTTGAAGTTTCAATGTGACTGGTTGGAAGAGAGGCTCGACAGCATTACTGTGGATATATCCCGTGGGAGAGAACTAGTTCGGGACCTGAAACTTGCCGGTGAGGATCACGGGGCCAAGGTTACGGATCTTAAGGATGAGTGTAAACACCTTCTTCTTAAGCTTGCGGACCTTAATACTCAGAGTGGTGAGTGTAGGCAGAGCATCAACAATGTGGAGGGTCAGCTGGGTTCCTTCGTGACGCTAATTAGGGCTCATTTTGGTTTTATATTTCCACCCCGATGATCTGTATGATCTGCTTTCAAAGTCCCCCGATTGAGCAAAATGAATGAAAACTCTCGTGTGTGTGTCTCGACTTCTGTATGGCTGACTTTCTCGAACACTTGGCCACTCTCAATCTAGGCAAGCTGAACTTTGACATTGGTGACTCAAACGTGTATGTCTTAATTTTTTAATCTTGCTTATGATCGGATACATGAGCTTTTCCCCGCGTTTATCCACAAAAAAACTTTTCTTCTCTACCTGTTTTTCACCTGTTCCAAATCATCATCTTGGATCAGATCGGTGGGGGTTTGTCAGCTTTAAATTGATTAATCATGACAATGAGCTCATCATCCAGATAATCTCCTGATTCTTCGAGTAATCGATGCTCGAATTGGGCAGCACTGACTCCTAGCGATGGACTTCTTCTATTTTCGCCAAGGACAATCTGATTCTTAGAGCTGGAGCTTCCGTTATTAATTGGGTATATGGGGATGATAGGCTAGCATACCACGGCCAGCATCCTCCATTTGAAAATCGGAGAAAAGAGTATGCTGAGACCTACTCCACATATGTTCATCAAGAGTCACATGTTTGAACTGCGTAGTTGAAAAATTCGGTTCTTGAATATGCGGCATGATGACCTGATCGACCGTAGAAGGGGTACCAATGAAAGGTAGACGTTCGATCCAGGGAGTCTGCGTTGGCTGCGCATGCAGTCTACCTTCTCGACTCAGAGCTACGTTGTGCTATCTCAGTTCTTTTCTGTACCTCTGGAGGTGACTCGCGATACTACTTCTAGCGAGCCCCGGCACGTTCATGAATTTCATTATACGTTTCGGACGTGCTGAGTTGATCCCTAGTTGTTGGACTGCATCAATAAACTTAAGATGAAGATTGGGGGACCAATCGACCCTTGTCCTCACATGCCCCACAACGGCATTGTCAACTTGATTATGGCTATCTCACACATATAATAGTTTTCTTACCACATGTTGCCAAATATTTTTAAGCACTCAAACTCGAGCTGGTTTCGTTATGAAATCCTGAGCCCCATGTAGTACGGCTTTTGTTATAACTGACTGATCATCACTTGCTGACATGATGATGATCGGTATGTCCATTTCAAAGTTGATGACCTTTAAAAGATCGAAGATATGCATGTCGAACACCGTTGTGGCAGTGACGACGATGTCAAAACTACCCCTATTTCGCTTCAGCGCTTTTAAGGCTTCAGTTGCTCTCGTTCGGCCTGCAACTTTGTACCGGCATTTTCTCAGCACAACCATAAGAATTGAGAGAGCAACTAGATTGCCATCGATGGCCATGACTCATAGACCCTCAGGGTAGGAAACTTATGTTAACATATGGGCTGAAAATGTATCTTTTCCACTGATCTTCAACATATTCACAGATCAAGGGTGGCTTAAGGAAAGAAGATCGATGAAGGAATCACCTTGACAAGTTTTGGACCATACAAGATAGATAAGTCCCCTCCTAAAACTGGTAGTGACTTATTGTAATGGACTCCCGAGATTATTGGATGATTCAGAGAAAAACTTTGAGGGCGTAGGTTTCTGGTTCTTCAAGTGCAGCACGTCTCATTCTCTCCTTGATGTATCAATGGTGCAGGCGAGTATTTTCTTTCTCCGGATGAGGGCAGATTATTTCTCTATTCCAGATTCGCGCATGCCTCGAATTCCATCCGCATTACAATCTTGTCTGCCACTTAATCTGTCTTCTTCCCTTTTTCTTCGATGTAGTGGGATTTCTTTTGATCATGTTGGAGCCACTCATGATGGCGTCCTTGGAGTTTTTGGTCCGGGTGGCAGCCTACAACCTCCGGTGTAGGCAACCTTCTAGCGTTGTTGACGATTGGGGTTTTGTGGCTAGGCAGATCGATTCTTCACGACTATAACCACAAGATGTCAAAATTTGACACCAAAATTTCTTTTTCTTGCTTTCGGCGCGGCGGGACTTAGGAATTATCAGCTTCGAGACTTCATCTACATTGGAATAATTTGATTTCGTTGGAAATTGCTCCATGGAGTGTGTGGGAACGAGCATTTCTCCTTTTCTCGTGTTCTCTAATTGAAGCTCCTCAGATGCTCAATCCAAGGAGACATTCCTTATTTGAGGTTGTAATTCCTTTGTATGCTTCCCTACATGTATGGAGAAAGAAATGAATGAGTCAAATGTTGCATATGAAACTTTAATTGGAACGCTTACAGTATACTATCCTCTAGAATATATCTTCTGGCTCCCGTCCTTTGAGCATCCAAGACAAGGGAAATTTTTCGTGATCTCATTCATTTTATCATCACCAATTTTACCACACTCAGAGATGCCCCAGATTGAGTATATGAGAGTGTGAAGAATCCATGATATATCACCCTGAAGAAATGATCAAGCGAGGATTAGTATAACGAGCAAAAAAAGTAGGCCGGTCCATGACAATCTTATAGACTCAACGAACAAAACAAATATAAGTAACAAACTGAATCGGGCAATTTTTTAGTTTCATCGATCCTTACGATAAAATTTGTCATAATTCGTACATTGATAATAAAAAATCCTAAATTTTACGAGCTGCAACAAGACACAACAATGAACAACTTTTATGTTTAGACTTAAGCTCAAAAGTGAACCGATCGGTACAGTTTAATGCATCTTCTTGAAATATTTGTCCAGAAAACTATTTCGGCCGATTTTTGTTAAATGAACGAAGGACCTTCTTAAATTGTGAATTAAAATCTGGGATTTCACAGGTTATTAGTTTAGACATCAACCTACAACTTTCATTTTTCATGATTTGGCAAAGGAAGTTATTTAAAAATGATAATCCACAAAACCAAATGAGCATCTGGAAACTGCTGAAATTCCGGCTTACATGGTTCTAAATGAAAATTCGTCATTAAATGGAAAATGCCATGGAGCATTCTAAAATTTTTATATATAATGGCTCAATATGTTCTGAACATTTTCCATTTGGACATTAAACTTTAGAAATGACAAGAAAACATCCTAAAAAAAAAAATCAAACCAAGCAAAGGGTTCGCCTAAAAACCGCCATGGACCGACCCACAACATAATGAGATGACAAGGAGATAAAGTACAAGAAGTTACCACCATTGAGGATAGAAAATGTCAATCACAAAGACATGCACATGGATCGTAGATTCAATTTTAATTCTTAGCAAAGTGAAATGAAGGATAGAATGACACGTCGCAGCCTCGCGCACGTTCACCATGACATAGTTGCTGCCTCTCATACATAGTCATGACTAGTCAGGTCCAATCACTCCGGCTTGGTTCGATCGACAAGGACAATGCCCATGCATCGCCACCTCGCACGCATGAGAACGACCCTTGAGCCATTTTTTGGAAGATTTCGGGATCCAAGTAGAATAACCTTTAGCGAAGCCTGACAACCAAGGTTAAAGAACCACTTAAATACCATCCTAAAACTATTGGATGACCCGGGTCCAGTCACGATTTGAATGTGGTGTAGTGCAACTACACTAAGGGCATGCACAACATTTCAAATCAATCAGCGCTCCAACAATTCAGGAATTATAGCAAAAATTCTCCAAGCCTGCAAAACAAAGGGTAAGCCACAAACTCCTCCCCTTATAACTCCCAATCTGCAAAACCATTTAGCACCCAATAAATGAGATTCAAGCAAGATCACCAAAAGCGAGACATCCATGGAATTTTTTTTATTTTTCGAAAAGATTCAAGTGAACCACTTAAGTCTTGAATTTTAAAAAAATAATAATAAAAAAATAATAAAGCACATTCCCCAGCGGAGTCGCCAAGCTGTCGCGAACCCTAAAAAAATAAATGATTTTCTAGGCTAAAGGATTATTAGGTTAATTAAATTAACTAACCTAACATGGACTCCCCAAACCCTACCAATTCGCAACTTAAAATCAATTTCATGCAAAGATATATTTTGGAGTCGCCACTAATCATTATTGGTAGGTTGATTAGAAACCTAAATAAAATAGTAGGAGAACTATTTTATTCCTACGAACAAGAGATTTTAAGTTCGGGGACTTGGTTACATTAATTCTTCAATTAATGCCGTTTCGGTACCATTTCCATGAAAAAGTCTGATTTTGGCAAATTTGATGAATTTTCAAAGATGCAATTTTTATGGTTTTTGCAATATTTTTTTGGGGTCTTCTTGCCAATGTTTAGGGTTTTATTTTTTTATAAAATGCAATGCAATGTAAATTATAATAAAATAAAAAACAGATATTAAAAGAACATAGACATAAAGAAAGAGGATAGGATCCGGTGAATTTTACGACGACGGAGTCCGTCGGTGTTCGTGCAACAAGACGCGAGGAAACAAATCACCAGCAGGAGGCTCGGCCTTCCGATTCTGGGGTAGCACAATATAATTTGCAGAAACTAAATGAACACAATGCCTTAGACACCAACAAGAGGCTCGGCCTTCCGATTCTAGATCTGATAGGCGAAATATAGAAAAAGCATTTTTATTGGATGCAGTACAATGCAAATTAACTATATGATGCATGAAATGCTATAACATAAGGTAAATACACAGCAAATATTTGGACACCAACATGAGGCTCGGCCTTCTGATTCTGGGTCTAATAGGCAAAATATAGAAAATGTACACTTCTATTAGATGCAGTACAATGCAAATTAACTATATGATGCATGAAATGCTATGACATAAAGTAAATACAAAGCAAATACGACATAATACATAATAGACAATAATCCAAGCTCGGATGAGGGGGCTGTTGAACTTGAAGCAAATATGCCCATCGCCAGGATTGTCTGCTCATAGAGCTGTTGTACGGCTTCCAAGAGAGTTTTTTTCACAGATCCGAATGGTGAAGGTGAAGAAGGGATTGAGATGACCTTATACACAAAATTTCAGCTCGATCCAACGGTCCAATTGATCGGAAACTCAAGATCAGCCAGTAGATACATAGTACTCGTGGCCTGGAACAGCTTCTGATCGAGCTATCATACAACCATCAGGAGAGATTTTCTCAAAGATCTAAACGGTAAATATGAAGAAAGGATCAAGGTGACCTTGGAAACAAAATTTCAGCTCGATCCAACGGTCTACTTAACCGGAAACTCAGAATTAAGATGGCCAGCGGATACCTAATACCCGTGACCCGGAACAGCTTCTAGATGAGCTGTTATACCACCATCAGGATAGCTCCGTTCCAAGATCCGAACGGTGGAGATGAAGTAGGGATTGAGATGATCATGGACACAAAGATTCAGCTCGATCCAACAGTCCAATTGATCGGAAACGCAGAAGAAGTAACGGGAAGCCAAATGAAAACCTCCCTAGAGGAGCAGAAAATCCTCTTTTTTTCTTTGGCCGTGTCCTGCTCTCCTCTTTTCTGCCGAGATCTCCCCCTCCTCTTGAAGAAACGAAGAACTCCCCCATGATGGTGTCCCGTTCCTTTCTTTTGACCAAATGAGTGCATTTGAGTGCACTCAAGTGCACTTGAGTGCATTTGAGTTGTCTTTAGAGAACTCCCCCCCCCCCCGAATCTCTCCTCTTGCTCGGCTCCTCCATCTTCTTCTTCTCTTCGTTTAATGGCGCCACTTTCACTATTCATTATCCCTTGCTTTTAATTTTGTGTGCCATGTTTCTCCTTTTTTTTTTAAACGCGGCTTCCCCTCCTTTTGCTGTGGGTGGGATTGTTTATTGCATTCGAAAAGGAGGACGAGTTGCGAACATGGTTCTAATGGCGACAGCAGGAGCAGGACATCCACAAATATATGACTGCCTGTAGACATTTCGAAAATCCATTTGCACCGAATCAATCTTCAATTGGAGATGAATTGACAAGTCCAGCGTAACGGACTCCACACAAACATCAATGGCCGCGAGGCGTGGAGCTGCCACGTTGTATCTGAATACTCGAAACTGTGAGAAGTGACCTTGATTTACACACCTTCAATGTAATGCAAACACAATATATTCTAAAATGAATATGCTAGATGATTTTTTTTTTTTGGTTTAGTTTTTCTTTTATATATGGAAAAGACCGACAAAGTCTCCCGAAAAGTCTTATCTTTTCCTTTCTTGCTTTGTTCTTTATTTAAAGATTTGAAACGTGTCAATGAAATGAAAGTTTCAGCAAGACCGACAAAGTCTAGTCAAAATTTAGGTGTCAATAGGTATGCCCATACTAATTAGGATATCCTTTGGGGCCGAACCACCGGCTGATATAGGTGGAGACCTTATCAAGAGGGGAATCTTGGTCGCCTTGTCACGAGGCGTTATACGTGTCCATGTTTAGATATTTGAGCATGAGTTTGATCAATGGAATGGACCATTGACATGTGATGTGAGATTTATCGATGGATGGACTATCGATGTGTGATTTGAGATTAATCAATGGACTTGACCATTGATTTTTGTTATGATTTTTATTGATTAACAGAATATTCATGTGACATATGTTATTATTATATGCGCATAGTGAATGCTCGATCTGCTTAGAAGAGATATGTACTACTCACTGAGCTGTGGTTGCTCACCCTTTTTCTGTCCCAATCTTTTCAGGTTCGTTAGTCGTCGGCAAGTAGAACGAGAGCTCAACGTCGAGGACTTTTGGGAGTCGGATTTTGGGTATGATTTGAGAAGGGATTGTATATATGTATGTTTTTAGTTGTCGAGTTTAGCTGAGTGGTGAGATGTAAATATCTTTGAGGATTGTAGAAACTCTGATCATGTGATCTTCCAGGAAAAACCACAAGTTGATCTCCTGCTAATCCGTGGGTTCTGCGTGTGAGGACATATGAACCGCCATTCTTGCTCTTTGGATTTTTCTGCAACACCAATTTTACGGCTAAAGTACATTACAAATTCAAAACTTGTGTACGGCGCTCACTTTCAAAATGGCCACTCAAGTGCCAAGTTTTTTGAAAATGCCCACTTCAATGCCGATGCAGATTTGAGCTAAAGTGGTTCGTTGAAAATCTGAATTGGCCTATCTTTTATTAATATTTGAGCTGACGTGGTTCGTCGAAAATCCTAATTGGCCTATTTTGTATTAATATTTGAGCTCACATGGCTAGCCGTAGTTTGCAATAAAGTGGTCATTTTTCAAAAAGTTTGATGCTTAAATAATCATTTTGAAAATTTTATCATAGAAGTGACTGTTATTAAAAAAATTTGGCACTTAAGTGATCGTTTTGTAAATTTTGGCACTAAAATGAGTGCCGCACTTAAGTTTTGGTACTTATAGTATACTTAAGCCCGATGTCCACCTTCTTGAGGAAGTTGTTGGAACTTTGATCTCAAAGTCCCATATGAAGTTAAATGAGAAATGAAGAGTTATTTCGATTCGATATAAAAGTGAAGAGTTGTTTCGTTTCGTCGAATCTTTTCGATGAAACCGTGCGACTTCGTGACGTTTGGTCGAATCCTTTCGACGAAATCGTGCATGTTCGTCGACGAACCCTTTCGACGAAGCCATATGTCTTCGTAACTCTTCACTTTACTCTCTATAAATATAAAGCATTGATCATCACATTAGTAACAAGCATCAAACACGAGTATTAAATACAATTTTTAAGTTCGTCATTCATTCATCATCGTCATCATTTTGTGCAACTATTCTGTGAAGTTGTGTTCGAAGGTTTCCTCTGAAACAAGTACTGGTTTCGAGGAAAGGCGATCCATTCTATCATGGGAGGCAATTGTTCAAGAACCTTGGGTACCAGTTGAGGGGACAAATTTATCTTAAGAACATAACGTTATTTCGTTGGGCTTGGATCATTCATCTGCATTCATATTACTTGTTTGCGATTGGTTTCAGGTTTGTCTATCAACCTATTTTTCATATACGAACTACAAGTCATGTTTATATGCGACAACAATCTTAATATATGAACCACTACCCTCTTAGTGGACAACAATAAAGATAAATTTGTCCCCTCAACCGGTACTCAAGGTTCTTGGACAATTGCCTCCCAGGATAGAACGGATCGCCTTTCCTCGAAACCGGTACTTGTTTAAGAGAAAACATTCGAACACAATTTCGCGGAATAGTCGCACAAAATGATGACGATGATTAATGAATGACAAACTTAACAATTGTATCTAATACTCATGTTTGGTACACGTTACTAATATGATGATCAATGCTTTATATTTATAGAGAGTAAAGCGAAGAATTACGAAGGCATATGGCTTCGTCGAAAGGGTTCGTTTGACGAACATGCAAGATTTTGTCGAAAGGATTCGACCAAATGTCACGAAATCACGCGGTTTCATCGAAAAGATTCGACGAAACGAAACAACTCTTCATTCCTATAACGAATCGAAATAACTCTTCATTTCTCATTCAACTTCATATGGGACTTTGAGATCAAGGTTCCAACGGAAGTTTTATGGCCTAGCTCAGTCTTTTAGTCTTGTGAATGTCCTTTCTCCACTACTTTATCTTTTTCTCTTTCTGCACAATGTGTGGTGGATAGATTTTTCTTGTGGGGCCATTTTGTCAAAAGAAAGGAGTACAAGTTGGCACGTTTATAGGATTCTCTCTCTCTCTCTCTCTCTCTCTCTCATGCTAATTACTCCAGGCGTCGCCCTTTTTTTGGCCAAATCATCCTTCCTGCTAAGCACTTCTGAAATCTCAAACAAACAGAACTGGATCACCCTCAAAACACCATTCTACTAAAATGAATCGTCTCAAAGGACTTTACATAGTGAAGACCCCCCAAGTTGAACTTTCTATTAGGGGTGTCAATGGGCCGGGTCTCGACCTGACTCGAGATGACCCGATAATTGACAGTACCTTGCGAGACCCGGCCCGAACCCGAATTGCATATGTCCTGACTCTTCGGATCGGGTCAGGCCGGTTTCCTCCTTCTTTTTTTAATTTTTTTTATTTAAAGAATTCGGAATTAAGATCCCATAGTGTTAGGGAAAAAAAAACTCTAAAACACAGATTTTGAGCTCATCATTCCAAAGAAACGCATGTGCAAATTACAAGTCCACTTATATTCTTGCTCAAGCACAGGTCATTGCAACTCCATTTCAAATTGCTTGCCAAGAAAAGCGCCCATGTTGGCTTGTTGCCTCAAATTGGATCAAAGATCGAAATTTTTTACACACGCTTCTCCAACCGAAACTCGTACAAAGTTTAAAGAACATTTACATTGAGACAAACGAAAAAAGAACTCACTTTCTTGAATTGTAACTACTAATCAACATCTGATGCAAAGAAACTACGAATTTGCACAAATTCTCTGTAATGTTGATGACCATATGTCCTTGCTTGCCATAGCTTCAACACGAGAAGGATTTGTCGAAAATATCAGAGGCCGACTTCAACATCCTATGGATTCTGTTGCCGAAGGTGTTCCCGAGGTCAGAAGTGCAGTCTCAAACTCTGACTCTCTCTGCTTAGTATCTGCAGAATAAGAAACCCACCAATTAACCAACAAAATCCCAAAAAAAAAAAAAATGAATCAAAACCCACCTCACAATTAACACGAACTTGTTAATCTTTATTTATTGTCATAGATGACACCTAAGAAGATGTGATGACCGCTTCCTCTTATAAAGAAAATCAGGAGCATGTGATCTGCAAAAGAAATCCTTCCATACACTTTTGACTGACTGTGATTTTGTATTATTTTTCAACCCCTCGTACTATCTATCCACAAGCATTGAAGCTATAACTAGTGACTATTGTCTCCATAGCTAATACAAGTACAACCGGAGTTTCCATAAGATCATGAGCCAACTATAGCCTCAGTAAAATTTCTAACAATTCCCTAGATGTTCAGTTTTCGAGTTAAGAGAACTTCGATCCATAATCCCAGAACAAATTTTGTTTTCCCTTAACAGAGCATTATTACAGGCATTTGACAGCAGATCATTAGGGAATCGTACATCCATTGAAGCTCAAAATTCCATACACAGAAGAGAACTCAATAAACCCAAAATCGTCAGAACAAGCTATGAAGAAGCAGACGATGCAAAAAATCAAACCGGGAACCAAATCAAGTCACATACAGCACCGCCCCAAGCAGCAAAAAGAATATGAGAAAAACCAAAAGACGAAAACATGGCATTTGCTCTGCATTTGAATAAAGATAAAAAGTCGGGGTTGGTTAAAGGAACTGATTCTTTGATAAGAGCTGAAGCAAGGAATTAGTACCAGAACAAAAATTCACCGAGCAGCGTGACATCCATACAGTGAATCAAAGTGAGGATAATCTCATCGGCGTGATTTTTTTTTCAAAGAACATCAGACGAAAGAAAATTTGGCCAAAGCGAAAGTACCCTCTTCCGCATGCGGCAAAACTCGTTGGACTTGAACTCGTTCTGGGCCGATTTCTGCAACCTGAGCATCAAGAGCTCTCCCTTCAAGTCGAAGACTTCGTCGATGATTTCCCCGGTGGTCTTGACCTCTTCGCCATCATGACGACACTCAAAGCTCGGCTCCAAGATGAGGAGGACGACATCGCAAGAGGAAGACCCAGAGGGCACTTGTGTTGAATTCAAATGCCACTGAAGGACGATGACCTCGCCATTGTGGAGAGAGAAATTTTCGCGGAGAAGATGGCGGCGGTTGGCGAGGCGATGGAGAGACTCCATGTCACACCCCATCTCACTGCAAGGCATGACACGGCCATCCTTTCACACAAAGGATGCAGCCTCAAAACATAACATGGTTTAACCTGGAATCAATATATATATTCACATATATGACAAAAAGGTCCTGCGGTTACAGTAACAGAGCTTTCTAATAATCATCAAATAGATCACTGTGTATATCCACCAAAAGAGACATGTACGTATCTCTACCAAAAAGATATACACCTCAAGTCACAGCTCAAAGGCTCATCAAAGCCACATCTAACTCAAAAACGCATACCCAAAAGCCCCACTAACAAAATTTCATTTGCTAACGACCGCCCTCGTGCTACTTGCAACTTCCTGAACCTGAAAGACAAGGGAAAATGAAGGGGTGAGCTAACACGGCTCAGTGAGTAATATATTTCTTCTAAGCGGATCGAACAATCACTATGCACATTTCAATATGAAAATATATCTCGTATAAGTCAAAGTCGAAACATAATAGATCTTTATAGTCAAAACGAGTTATATAAAACCTTAACATAATAGGTTTCTAGTAAAACATTTGTTTCAAACCACGAACTCCAGTAAAAGTATCAATGGTCTAATCCATTGATGAATATCATCAAAACAGAAGCCAATGGTTTATCCATCGACTAATCTCAGCAAAACACATGACAGTGGTCTATCCACTGACCAATCTCATCAAAATCACATGTCAGTGGTCTATCCACTAACCAATTTCCTGCTCAAGAGTCTAACCATGGTCACGTATAATGCTCGTGACAAAAGGCGACCAAGATTCCCCCCTTGGCAAGGTCTCCAGCTACAATGCCGGTGGCTCGGCCCACAAGGATATCCTAACTAGTATGCGCATACCCACAAATCCATCAACCGGGTTCACGGCCATCTTGAGCACCACAAAATACAAGAACAACATCCTCCTCAGAATCAACTTTACACCATCAACATATAATGAATTGAAACCACATCAAATAGACAAAACAGCAGTAAATGTCCGATCTTGGTTTTATGCACCAAAAATGTTATTTTCTCCAGTCATAACAACATATAGTATTATATCTTTTCAAATATGTATTTTTACAAACACAAAGAATAAATAATATCACTCACCTGATGATGTCAAAAGCGAACTAAAAATGTTACTCGGAACGACACGTCCGAAATCCTATCAAAAGTAAGAAAAACGGATCAAAGACTGAGTAATAAGCTACTCTAGAACACGACTCAACTGAATAAGGCCTATTTGTCAGTAAGACGACACCTACGCATCAATAAAACACTTGTTCATAGCAAAAACGTAAGCTTTAAGTTATGCGCAACTTGCGCGATAAACTTCAATGGGCCATAACTTCCTCATCCGAGCTTCGTTTTAAACGATCTTATAGTCCAAAGAAAGCTCTTTTAACGTACAACAATAACCCCAATACATCTTGTCCAAAATACAATAAACAATTGGCGAAAATGGGAAAAACAGTGCTGGTCGCATACTATTCACAGCGCGCGCCAGATTTGAAAATCTCGTTCCGGGCAAATCGTAACTCCAAATCAAGATCCGTCGAATCCTACAACTTCACAACACCCTAAAGTTTCATTTTCATGCAAAAGCGCGGCTAAACGATCAAGGAATCAGACCCAGCGACTCATATTCCACTAAAACCCCAAATTCATCCCTAACTTGAAAAATCATTTCAATCGGAGGAAAAAGGGGCACAAATACTTACCGGTCGCTGTTAAATGATGTGGAAACGGCTTGGCAAGGTAACTCGAGGACCCCTCTTCCCTTCCTCTTTTCTTCTTCTTCTTCTTCTTCCTCTTTTCTGCCGACTTCTCCTTCTGCCCTCTCTTCTTCTTCTTTTATTGTCATTGCTGTTCACATGCTGCTGCTGAAGGAGGAAAGGAAGAGTTGGGTTGGGCTTAATTAATCCTTTTTGGGCCAAATAGTACACTCCACATCTTTGTTTTCTGCGAGATTGGTTTGGCTTTGCTCCAAGCACAATGCTTGGGTTTTTGGCTATATAGCACCGATACGATACGCGATACAGGACACAATACGATAGTCGATACGTGATTTTCGAAAAAATAGAGAATTCCGATACGGCGGGATACCTTAGATATTAAATGTATATTTTTATTTATACATGATAAAATTATCAATTTTCTAAAACCACAATGACACTCAGAATGAGGGTTCCACTTAGATATATTGAATTTTAATTGGAGACACATGGGCTTCTGTGAATATCTTAGCTTCTCATATGTGCTGAACAGGGGATGGTGATATCCAAGAACGTTTCCTAGTGGCTTGACTTCAGCAAAGCAAGGATAGTGTTTAATAGTAAGTAAAGCATGTGTTTATGCATAAACATAATGCTTTGTCTGGAAAAACGTGAGGAAAGAAGTGAATCCATGGAAGCATCTAGTAAAGCTTTCTGCTTTTCTGCACTCCACGTGTGGACGGTGCACGCCGTGCTTTGATTCATAGCTTTTCGCCCACCTTCTTGTCCCACATCGGGCGAGAATTAGAAAAGTAAATGGGAAGATTCTATAAAAAAAAAAAACGGTCAGCACAGCTTACTGAGGCAGCAAGGATTGGAGGCCCAGTGGGCCAGTACAAGTTTTGTTTTGGCAGTGCCAAATTTTGAGGGAGCTTGGCGTCCGCGTTTTCGTGTATCGGATGCGTATCCGATATGCAAAAAAAGTCCAAAGGCACATATCCGTGCTACATAGGTTTTTGGAAGGAGAAGTCGTCGTTAGGGTTTCTTAGAGCGGAGCGTGAAGTGAAGAAGAGCGTAGCCAGGGCTTTTAACTTTCAGGCCTAAGCAAGGGTCTAATGGTACTGGCCCATATTAAAACAACACCAAGGCCTGGCCCGAAATTTCCTAAATTTTTTGGTCGGGCCGGCCAGCGCGGGTCTGGCTAACCTTTTTGACACCCCTACTTTCTACCAGGCTTGGAAAAGTAGTACGTGAAAGTGCAGCAAGTGTCAAAGGAATTTCGTCGAAACTAGAGTGGTGTTAGCAAATTGACCCCTTGTAAAGGGTGGAGCCGTCGAGTCTGTTCCGTCAAGATTTTTCATTAATCGCCATTAGTAAGAACACAACAATTCCGGGCAGGTGTGACAAATTGTCTTTGAGAGAGAGAGAGAGAGAGAGAGAGAGAGAGAGAGAGAGAGAGAGAGAGAGGCCAATATGTTGAAAATCCTTATGTGAACCGTCATCTGTACTAGAAACTTTCGTTTTTGCCAAGGAAGCAGGTTGTATGACATATGTAAAACCGAACTGTGAATCTTGCTTACTACGGTCCGTATTGTCACTCCCCGACTCTCGAGCCCGCGACATCCCTTGCCTAATCGCCACTAGGTCATAGAGATAGCGTCTTAGGCAAGCTATCGACCTACCACTTACTTACGCATGTGGAAACGTGTTAACTCCTTGACAACAAATAAACATGGGATAGGGGAGTAGGAAACCACAATAGTCATCCAATGAAAGGTAATTACAAAACATTAATCATAAGCAGATGAGTCTTAACCCTATTGAGGTACATCTGACATAAATAACCCCACACTTCGGGGTGGCTCACTAAGACCTCAAAAGGTTACTCGGTCGGGTAAGGTTAACTTCTCATCTACTTCAAAAGACTAATCCAAAAGCCAATCCTTGGCGTCCATGAGGCTGCATCACTTGGGACATGAAAATGTTATCCAACGACGGGGTGAGAATAAATCTCAGTGAATCAAATCTAAGCTCGGTTAGGAAACTAATTCACCCAAGACATCATAACAGAAGCCTTACAAATCATATAACCACTTATCATACCCAAGTACAGCCACGATATAATAATCACCCACATGCATACTTACCAGCCTTCAGCTACACATAATGCAATGCTTGACTTGACTCGACTCGACTCGACTCAGCAGTCATTTAGTCAATCACCCAAACAAGCATCACATCCACAAGTATGCATAGGACACCACACAAGTCCATTTATTAACGATGATCGCATTTGGCGCGATAAGAGGATCTACGCGATTGGCCTTGTGACGTCCCGGAAATTCACCCCTTTGTAAGCTACTGAAATCAATAGATTGGAATCAAAGGGAATGTCAGTCTGAATAGGAATTTTGGACCGTAAGAATTTAAGAGACGAAATTGGACAATTTTCTGAAACGTCAGTCGGTTTAGATTAGGTTTCAAAATTCTTAGTTGTCACGAATTAGGAATTCAATTCTCGCGCCCGAGCCTAATCTTGACCGAGCTCGGCCTGTGAAATTACCTTCCGTCAGTATCCCAAAAATTCATTTTCAGTCCCGAAATACCAATTTACCACTTTGCCCTCGGATATTATGCACATAGGACAAAGAGTTTGATTTATGAGTTGACTAGTGGTGGGCCCCACATGTCAAATTCTCACCCACCTTGTCACCTCTCATTAATATCTATCTCTCCTCCTTTTTCTTTCTCTCTCTTCACTCTCCCACTCGTCACTCTCCCTCACGCTCTTTCTTGCTACTGCTCTTCTTCTTCCTATTTAGCCGAGGAAGACACCCCCTCCCTCGCCATCTCCTCTTCCTCCTTTGTTGCTCTTTTTGGGCGGCCACCACCACCTCGTCGATCCTCCCCCACCTCGTCTCCACGGTCCCAGCAGCCGTTCACCGCCGAACAGCCGCGCGAGAGCTCGCGAACCACGTCCCATGTTTCAGGCCCCAGAACCCGAGGCGCCCTTACTTCTTCCTCTGGTTGTTTGCGCCACCGCCGATGCCTTCCTCCACCTCTCTGACGTTCTCCGGTCCCCTCACCACCACCTCGAAGCCTCCTCACCGCCCGTCGAATCCGAAGCTTCCGTGGACAGAACCGAAGAGCCCTTGCCCTGTTTTTTTGTCACCGGAGCTCCGCGGCTGTTGCCGCTGCTCCCGTCGCCTCGCACCACTTCCAACCACCTTCCACCTCCATGTCGTCACCCCTTCGTCAGCCCGGCCCCCTCTCGCCGTTCGACAGGCCACAGATCAATCAAGGAAGCCGACTCCCTGTTTCGCTGACGTTCCCATGTTTTCGTGCAAGCTACTGCTTGTCGCTGTTAAGCCACCGTCAGCCGCCCTCTGCCGCTGCCCTCCGGTCCTGACCAACTCCCCTAGATCCCTAGGTGAGCTCCCTACCCATTGCCGGCTTCGCCTTAGCCCGTGAGGCCGAGAAACCTCACGAACAGCCCTGATTTTCCCTGTTCTAGCTCTGACCAGTTCTGTTTTTCATCCTCTGCCAGTCGTCGGAGCTTTGCTGCTGTCCAACGACCCTTGCCGGACCACCCTGATGTGTCCTAGTTGCTGTAGGGTGGAGTTGTCACTTGTTGAGTCAATGAACCCGAGGGTTCGTTAGGAAAACGAGAGTCACCGACACCGCCGTGACCCGCCGTCGTCGTTTTCGAGACCGCCCGAGCTAGCTCGATTGTGAGTTGACCCTAAACCTTGGTTAGGGCGCTAATTGCGCCTAGGATTAGTCAGTTGGCTGATTAGGGAAATTAAGTACGTGATCGAGGTCGATTTAGATAGAAATTGGGATTAGTTTAAATGGCCTCGATCGATTAAGTTAGCCCGGTTGATTTATTTGTCTGTGGCTAATTGTTGTTAGATGAAGATTGGAATGATTGATTGTGGGTCGTGGTTCGATCGCGAACGAGCGATAGGTTAGTGACGAGCGATCGATTGGCATTTATAAAGCAAATCGGCTAATAAAGAATTATTGTACGAATCGGCTGTTATATATTGCTTAACTGAATTGATGACTTGATTGGATTGATCGCCTCGTTGATATGTTTGATTGGATGCATGGATTATTTATTGATTGAATTAGCATTCGTTTGGGGGTTGATCGTTCCATTCGTAATTGCAGAGTTTAATTGATAGTCTGCATATGCATATGACCGTGTGCGAAATCAAAGAAGTATGTTTTAGCATGAAAATGGCCGTGAGCCGAGTCTTTGAGCACATTGTGTGAGCATCCGGCCTAAATCAAAGAGAATAAAATTGATTGACATGGCAGGTGCAATGTATGGTCATAAGATGGAACGATGGTGAGTTTTCCTAGCAAGCTCGTATTGTACTAATCGTACACACCGTACTAATCGTATGAAATTACACGACTTGCCAGAAGCACGATAATTCATTCCCCGTATGGTACGTACGGTTTTAAAGGATTATCATATGCTGGTCGCAGCTTGTGATGGATCAACGCCCCGTTTAGGGATGCCTACTTGCCGTGCCGTGCAAGATGCACTGGATACACCGCTTGTAGTAGTCGTTGCCGCGAGGGAAAAGGAACGTAGCCTGGTCTTGCCAGAGGAGTGCGGGTACGCATTAATTGTGAGAGTCGATCATGCTAATCGCGTTGATCCTCTCATTGCGTCGTTGGCGCGATCATCGTTAATAAATGGACTCGTGTGGTGTCATGTGCATACTTGTGGATGCGATGTATTGTCTGAGTGATTGATTGATATGACTGCTGAGTCGAGTCAAGCATTGCATTATGTGTGGTTGATGGCTGGTAAGTATGCATGTGGGTGTTTATGATGTTGTGACTGTGGACGGTTATATTATGTGTCTATGTTAGCCTTCTGTTAGGACGTTCTGGGTGAATCAATTTCCTAACCGAGCTTAGGCTTGATTCACTGAGATTTATATCTCACCCCATTGTGGGAACCACTTTTCTGGTCCCAAGTGATGAAGCTACGTGGATACCGAAGCAAGGATGTGGGAGTACCCTTTTGAAGTAGATAAGAAGTTAACCTTACCTAATCATATACCCTTTTGAGGTCTTAGTGAGCCGTCCCGAAACATGTGATTGTCTGTTAGTAGCTCAGTAGGGTTAAGACTCATCTGTTGTCTTGTTTAGATGAGATTATCTATTGATGAATTTCTTCGATGTGTATCCCCTGTTAATCTATCCCTGTCTGTCATATGTTGTCTGAGAGTAAATCGTTTCCGCATGCGTATATAGTTAATAGGTCGATAACGCGCCTGGGACGCTATCCATCGTGACCTCGTGGCGATTTGGCGAGGGATGTCGCGGGCTCGAGAGTCGGGGCGTGACAGGCGTGATTTGACTCTCACAAAAGTACGATATCATACTCATCCGGACGAACCGGGCTATGCTCCTCACCCTCAAGGCAGCAGCTCCTACAAGCGGTGTATTCAGTGCACCTGTTGCACTTCACGGAGGTAGTCATCCCTATACGGGGTGTCCGTCCTTCACAAGATGCGACCGGCATCTGATCAATCCTGAGTCCGTACTTACTGGCACGAGGCAGGAATTGTCGTGTTTCTGGCAAGTCGTATGGTTCGGTACCAACTTGCCAGGAAAAGCCCATCACTGTTCCCTCACATTACCACACAGTACACCCAGCAATCAATTAGTTTTATTTTCTTTGATTTAGGCCGGATGCTCACACAGACGTGCACAAAGACTTGGCCCATGGCCATTTTCATGCTAAAATGTGTCTTTTAATTTCGCACTCGGTCATATGCATATGCAGTCTACCCAATAGTCATCACAATCATGCACATGGCGATTAACCCCCAAACAGCGATCAACTAGCCAACAGATGTTCCAATCAATTAACAAGCCATCCAACAAGACAATCATACCAAATAAAGATCACCGAATAAATAACGAGCATCTAATTCCGATTAGACAATGTAAGGCTCGATTCGTGCAATAGTTCTTTATTGACCAAACTAATTGATTTAAAACGTCGATCGATCGCTCGTTTCTAGCCTATCGCTCGCTCGCTCGCGATCAAACAATCAATTTCAACTAATCACAATCCACAGTCAATCTATCAATCAATTAGCCACAGACGACCTAGGCTAACTCGGCTAATTTAACCGATCGTGGCCATTTACCCTAAATTCAATTTCTATCTAAACCGACCACGACCATGCTATTTAAATATCTTAATCGACTAATCCTAGGCGCAATTAGCCAGAGGGGTCGGGGGTGATGAAAATGACCAGAGGAAGACAGGGTATTCTTGGGTTTCAGGGGATCGAAAATAAGGGTTGGGCTCCAGGGTGTTTCATTGCTGTTTAGCGATGAACGGCGCCGCCAGAGGGGTCGAGGGCGACGATGAGGGACGTCTAGGAGTGGTGCGGTGGTCGGATGGTGGTGGTGGCTGTAAAAAACGGCCGAGGAAGAAGAAGAACGGAGGAGGAAGGAGGGGGCTCGGTTGAGGTGTCCACGAATGGAGGGGAGTGGGCAGACGTGAGAGAGAGAAAAGAGAGAGAGAGAAATTGAATGGTAGGTGAGATGTTGACATAGTGGGTGAGATTTGACCAAAGGTGGGTCCCACATGTCAACTCACATTTGAATATTTTGTCCTCTAGTACATAATTTGTGGGCAAATTTGTAATATGATATTTTTGGACTGAACTAAATTTGGCTCGACTGACGGAGGGGTAATCTTGGTATTTTTCAAAGGCTAGGCTCGGTCAGGATTAGGCTCGGGCGCAAGGATTAGAATCCTAATTCGCGACGACTAAGAATTTCAAAACCTGATCTAATTTAACCGAAACTTCAAAATTCACCCAATTATTGTCTCTTTAGTCCTTGCGATCCAAAATATTTATACGAACTGAAATTCAATTTAATCCATTTTTATTGAATTCAGGCACTTTACAAGAGTCAAATTTCCAGGGCGTCACAACTCTCCCCACTTTAGGAAATTTCGTCCTCGAAATTACAGCACAGTGACGACTACTAAAAAAGATAAGGGTAACTACTCTTCATGATTTCCTCGTTCTCCCAGGTAGCTCCTTCGGTACCATAGTGTTGCCAAATCACCTTGACCAATGGGATCGTCTTGGTCCGGAGTACTTGCTCTTTCCTACCTACGATCCCGACTGGTCGCTCCACGTATGAGGCTCGCTCATCCAAATCAATCTCCTCATAACTCAACACATGAGCGGGGTCCGGCTCGTACTTCCTTAACATCGACATGTGGAAAATATTATGCACTTGAGCAAGTCTCGGCGGCAATGCGAGACGGTAAGCTAGATTTCCAATCCGCTCTAGGATCTCGAACGGTCCAACATACCTTGGGTTCAACTTTCCTTTCTTGCAAAAACGTGATGTCCCTCGCATACGCAACACCTTCAGAAAGACATGATCGCCCACCTAAAACTCCAAAGGTCTGCGCCTCTTATCGGCGTAACTTTTCTGTCGACTCTAAGCTGTCTTCAGTCTGTCTCTGATCACTTTAACTGGTTTCATTAACTGTTTCACTAACTCAGGACCGGTGACCTTCCTTTCACCAACTTCGTCCCAACAGACTGGCGTTCTGCAAGCTCTGCCATACAATGCCTCGAAAGGCGCCATCTTAATGCTTTGTTAGTAACTGTTATTGTAGGCAAACTCTACCAAATGCAGCTATTCCTCCCAATTACCTTTAAAATCCAATACACTTGCCATTAACATATCCTCCAGCGTCCGAATCGTCTTTTTAGATTGGCCATCTGTTCGCGGGTGATAGGCTGTACTAAACTGCAGCTTTGTCCCCAAAGCAGTTTGCAGACTCTTCCAAAATGTGGCAATGAACTTAGGGTCTCGATCAGAAGTGATCGTCACTGGCACTCCATGCAACCTTACGATATGCCTCACATACAGTTCTGCATATCTATCCAAGGCGAACTCCTTTCTCACTGGAATGAAATGTGCTGACTTAGGGCGCGCATTGTAACACTTCAGAAGCAGAATTCTGCTTCTGAAGTGCTTTTGAAGCTGAAATCCATTTGGTAAAGACGCTTCAGAAGTGCTTCTAAAGTTGAAAGCCGTTTGGTAAAAATATTGAGAAATCACTTCCAAAAGTATTTTTGGAAGTGATTTCTACTTCTAGTTGGATTTTTTGCCAACTTTGAGAAGCTAAAAATTGTAGCTTCTAAAAAGAAAATCACTTCTTCAACTACACCGGTCTTCGCCAACCAATGCCCGCCTGCCGGCGCCCCCCGATCTCCGGCCGTCCGCCCTCCGCCGCCGCCCATCAGTCACCGGTCGCCCGCCCTCTGCCGATCACCGGTCGCCGCCCACTCGCCTGTCGGCGGTCGCTAGCCAATCGTCGGTCACCGACCGCCGTCCTCCACCAACCACCACCGCCGGAGATTTTGTTAATAATATTTAAAAATTAAAAATTTCAGAAGTAGAAATTTTATCAAACAGCTTTCTGTGATCAGAAATCAACTTTTGATGGAAAAGTTGAAAAATCAACTTCAGCTTCAGAAATGATTTCTTTTGCGGAAGTGTTGCCATGCGCGCCATTAGTCAATCTGTCAACCACAACCCAAATTGAATCATGCCCTCTCTGACTCCTTAGCAATCCCATTACAAAGTCCATCGTGATATGTTCCCATTTTCATTCTGGAATTTTCAAAGGCTGTAACAATCCTTCAGGCTTACAATGTTGCGCCTTGACCTGCTGACAGGTCAAACTCGTAGCCACATGCTTGGCTATATCCGCTTTCATGCCATTCCACCAGTAGTGTTGCCTTAGATTCTAATACATCTTTGTACTCCCAGGATGGATGCTATAACTACTACGATGTGCTTCCGATAAGATTTCCTCCCTTAAACTTTCATCGGCAGGCACAACTAAACGTCATCTGAACTTCAGTATCCCATCCTCTGCTACTTGAAAGTCGACTCTTCGCTTAGCTGAGTCCTCTTGAAGGACCTTCTGAACAGCGGGGTCTGTAGACTGCAGGGTCTTGATCATAACCTGTACTTCCGGTTCGATCGTCAAGATAGCCACGAGACACGACAAACGACTTACTTCCAACTTAAAGTCTGAGTCTCTCACTTGCTTAAGCAAGCGCTACTCATGCACCTATAATTGAGCAATCACTGATTTTCTACTTAGGGCATTGGCAACCTTATTCGCCTTACCCGGATGATACAAGATCTCGCAGTCATAATCCTTAAGTAACTCCATCCAACGGCCCTGCCTCATGCTCAACTCCTTCTGAGAGAACAGATACTTCAGACTCTGGTGATCGGTATACACCTGAAAACTTTCCCCAATCAGATAGTGTCTCCAGATCTTTAAAGGAAACACGACCGCAGCCAACTCCAGGTCATGCGTCGGATAGTTTGACTCGTGCAGCCTCAATTGATGGGATGCATACGCCACTACTCTACCATGCTGCATCAACACATAACCCAGTTCTCTAAGCGAAGCATCGCTATAAATCTCATAACCTCTAGGACCAGACGGAATTGTCAAAACAGGAGCCGTAATTAGCCTATGTTTAAGCTCTTGAAAACTACGCTCGCACTTGTCTATCCATTCAAACCTTACATCCTTCTTTAGCAGCTTAGTCAGAGGCGAGACTATAGCTAAAAACCTCTCCATGAAACGTTTGTAATAGACTGCCAATCCTAAGAAGCTTCTGACTTCCGTTGCGGTCGTCGGTCTTGGCCAATCCATAACAGCCTCAATGTTAGACGGATCCACAACTATCCCTTCACCAGAAATCACATGGCGTAGAAACACCACGCGAGCTAGCCAAAACTCGCACTTGCTAAACTTAGCATACAATTGATGCACTCGCAGAGTTTCTAACACAATCCTCAGGTGTTGCTCATGGTCCTCAGAACTCTTCGAGTACACTAGGATGTCATCTATAAAAACAATCACGAAGCGATCCAAGAAAACCTGATCTAATTTAACCGAAGCTTCAGAATCCACCCAATTATTGTCTCTTTAGTCCTTGCGATCCAAAATATTTATACAAACTGAAATTCAATTTAATCTTTTTTATTGAATTCAGGCACTTTACAAGAGTCGAATTTCTAGGGCGTCACACGTATTCTTATTGCCTTCTCACGCGACGAACTATGTTTTGGATTTTGTTGGGCGGCTCGATGTAGGTCACTGGAGTATCGCTATCTCTAAATAAATATAAGCTCTCTTCTAGTCTTGGCTGTTTAATAGTCAGTATCAGTTCAAATGTATTCTCGGTCCTCGTTTTTTGTTTCTTGTGTTTTGAGGACATGTTTGTGATTCTAGGCAGATTCAGAGCTACCACTGACTACATAATCTAATTATCCAAAAGATAAAAGCTTCTGATTGTCTGCCCATACATATGAATATCTTAACTTCTTTTAAGGCTTTCTTCATCTTAACTTATTATAAGGCTTTCTCCTTGTTAGTTTTTGTAGAATTGTGTGTGCAAGTGTGTGCTGGTTTGCGTGTGAAGTATAGCAAGGGAGCAGAGAAATGCTAAAGAATCCACAAGGGAACAAGAGACAAAAGGCTTTTATTATTAGTTGGTATTATAAAGGAAAGAGGATAGATTTGTTAGTTGGCCTGCTAAGTGCTAAGTATATTTGCTTTTGGATCATCGCAAGCCTTTTATGGGTTTCGGTCTGATGGGATAATTTGAAGTTGAAACACCTACGATTCACACAATTCAAGTGCAATCAGCAGAACAGGAACGATATGTCATTTCAATTTCACCTTACTGAAATGATCGCTAGACTTGCATTTTGATTGGCTTGTTACACGGCTATTGCTCTTACTCTAAAATGGCCCATTAATATATCTAGCATTCCAAGGAGATAGATTTTTTGAGAATTTACAAATATTAAACACAGAAGCATGGACTTTGACACTTGAAACCTACAGAACACTTAAGTCTCATAAAATTCATCCACCATCCTAGGCAAGCTTAATCGATATCAAACTTGTAAATTGACAACTAACGAGTGGATTAACACTTGAGTCTCATAAAATTCATACACTTGCTGCTCGCCACCGCGGCCTGGAAGCAACATCACCGTTCCAAGTTCACGTTGCAAAGGCCAAAACAAACTCGGACGGCATCAGCATCATGAACTCGCAACTTGGTCCGAGGTTGCAGTGGTTAGAGGTGGCAGAGGACCGCAATGGACTTATATCAACGTTAGGTGTATGGTGTCTCTTTGGTTTGAGCTTATGGTACCTTCGGAGTTTTTGGTTCATTGAGAGTAAATTATCATATATTTTTTTCTGGCGTGGGAGTTAGTTATCATTAGGCGGTGCATCTTTGTATAATATAATTGAATGTGCAAAGCTGTGTTTTCAAAAATAGATTATACTAATTGGTATTGATGCAAAAATTCGGCATAGGTCTTCAATTTTCTCTATCAATTTACAAGTGATATGGAAAAGGGGGGACTTGACATGGGAAAAGATGAAGGGGGCCGCAAGATTTGAATTTTCTTGTCTTGTAGTGCATAATTAGAGGGGCAAAATGGTCATTTGACATTTTAGGACTGAAATGAAATTTGGTACACTGGACGAAATGAAATTTTGGTATTTTCACAAGCTAGGGTCAGTTAGGATTAGGCTTGGGCGCAATGATTTGAATCCTAATTCCTGGCAACTAAGATTTTCGAAACCTAATCTAAACTGACTGGCGTCTCAAGAAATCGTCCATATATCGTCACTTACGTCCTTACGATCCACAATATTTTACAGACTGCAATTCAATTTAATTCTTTTTTATTGAATTCATGCACTTTACATGAGTCGAATTTCCAGGGCGTCACAAATGGGCCAATAAAAAAAATCGGCTAAGTGCACCTGAAGTAATTCGAGAAAAGTGTCCAAAAAGTCCTAAACCTATTGCCCTAGTGCCAATTTAGTCATAAACCTTTTTTTGGTGCCAATTCAGTCCTAAACCTTTTGCATTAGTGCCAATTTAATCCTAAATATTTAGTATTTATACAAATTGAGTCAATTCGATCAATTTTGGCCGAAAACCATTGGCACAAATATCAATTATCCTACGTGGCACGGTTTACACTAACGTGGATATTTTTTTTTAATATTTTTTTATATTTTAAATAATTTTAAAATTAAATTTTAAAAAAACAAAAGAAAATGCTTAAAAATTATTTAAAATTAGAGAATAATATTAAATAAATATCCAAATCAGCGTTTGTCATGTCACGTAGGATAATCGATGTCCACATCAGTCATTTTCGATCAAAATTAGTTGGATTAACTCAATTAGTATAAATTATCAAAGCTTTAGGACTAAATTGGCACTAATGCAAAAGGTTTAGGACTGAATTGGCACCAAAAAAAGGTTTAGGACTAAATTGGCATCAATGCAAAAGGTTTAGGACTAAATTGGCACTAGTGCAATAGGTTTAGGACTTTTTTGACACTTCTCCCGAATTAATTCAGTCCTAAAACTTGCGAAGAGTGCAATATGAATCCTAAAGTTTGCCACGAAAGGGCAATGGAGTCGTAAATTTTTCAAGAGGTGAAAGTCCTAAAACTTGTCATAAAAGTACAATCGAGTCCTAAATCTTTCAAAATGTGCAACTAACAAAAGGACTAGATTTCATTAATTTCATAAGTTATAAGACTTGATTGCATTTTTTTAAAAATTTTAGTACTCGATTACATTTTATCATATGTTTTTACGATCAATTGCGCTTTCATGATAAATTTTAGGTATGGAAAAATGTAATTTGGAAAGCAAAGCATAAAATAGGATAAAAGCAACTAGACAACAGGACATTGGAAAAATGAAGTCGTACCACTGTAATCGAGCCAATTCTCACTGGATTTTTTTATTTTTGAATGAATGACTCGTCCGAACAGAAGTTAGAATACCCGCCATGAGAAATGCGTAACGAGAGGGTCCTCTTGACTTGTTAGGTTTATTATTCATTTGGTGACCCTATTCTCGAATGCCATTGTCATTAATGATAAGAATATATATGTGGTTTGAAAATTCTATGGACTCGAGTTTTTAAGCAAAATAGAAAAGGTTGAGATGATAATATTTCTAAGTATAGAAAGCATGTCATGTTGTCATTCGTAATTGGATGAACCGGTCGAATTAGTATTTGCGCAGCATTGTATCGTAACATCTATTTTAATCGGAAAGGCGCGGATTATATGCAAGAACTGAAGAAGCTGATTACCGTGATGTTATTGGATCAAGATCGGAGTGAGTTGACCGCAACAAAATAAGAGCGGATAAGATCGTATGTATCAGGTCGACGATAGTCGAAAAATCATAGCAGTCGCACATCGACTTTAGCATACAAAATCCTTATTTACAGTTGCTAATGTGGTGTAGAATTGCACTCAGAGCAACATAGCGGTGAAAATCATAAATTGAATATTCGACAAGTGATGGCGAACAACAGGAAAAGCCCGACGAGCACGTTCACAAGATTAGGCATTGGAGTATTTGTGGTCTTGGAAGCTGGTCTGCTTAATGCAGTCGCCGGAGTTCCTTTCTCTCTGGCATGTTCAATCTCCCTGCTCTTTGTCTTCCTCGGTGAATTACTGGCTGATCGGTGCTCTTGGAATTTTAGCACCTGCCAACATAACATGTTTCACATAGTGAGATGATAAGGAAAAGGAAAGAAAGGATTAAGAGGGAGACCGGAATATGAAGAGTTTGCGTAATTTTTTCTGTCGTGTTTCCGAAAAATATGGAGCCATGCCAATCAAACTAAATAGTCCAACAATGCACATCAAAACTAGAAGATAATGTTGGAGTTGACGAATATTTCGGGGATCCTTGTTTCTCACACTGGGCACGCCCACGTGAGTTTAAAGAAATTGAAGTGTTATCCGACGATATGTGACCCATGCGTGTGGGATGCGGGGGTTCGGGGGCAGCGCCCTCGACACGGGTATTCCACTGCCCGATCAGCGGGCGGGGTTTCCACTGGTGGGACTTTCGAAACAACAATGGGTTTGGGCTTTATTTTAAGTTGACCGTATGTTGTGAGATTAAAGGGTTTCAGAAAAGCTTAAGTTTTGGGCTCGTTTATGGCATATATATTTTGCTCATTTTTTGTTATCATTGTAACCAGTTGTGGCTGTAAATCTAAACATCATAGTGAGATCTCTTTGCAGGACGTAACCCTATTTTGGGATGAATCTGGGTAAACAGTGTGTCGCCTATTTTTTTTTTATTTCTATTAAATCATTCTAATTCGGTATGCGATAAATCCCATCAGATAATAGCCAGACAAATAGGTTGACTAAACTGAGAGCTTTCTCCTTTGCTGTTACTGTAGCTTCATCCAAAGATGCGCATTCTACTTTGACATTTCTCAATGCACTTCCCTGCTTCATATCCTGTGATCTTCCAGGAAAAACCACAAGTTGATCCCCTGCTAATCATGTCTATTAAATCATTCTGATTTGGTATGCGATATATCCCATTAGATAATAGCCAGACAAATAAGTTGACTAAACTGAGTGCTTCTTTCTCCATTGCTGTTACTGCAGCTTCATCCAAAGATGCGCATTCTACTTTGACATTTCTCAATGCACTTTCCTGCTTCATTTCCTGTGATCTTCCAGGAAAAACCACAAGTTGATCTCCTGCTAATCCGTGGGTTCTGCGTGTGGGAACATATGAACCACCATTCTTGCTCTTGGGATTTTTCTGCAACACCTATTTTTCACGGCTAAAGTACATTACAAATTCAAAACTTGTGTACGGCGCTCACTTTCATGCCAAAACTTTCAAAATGACCACTTAAGTACCAAGTTTTTTGAAAAACGCTCACTTCAATGTCGATGCAGATTTGAGCTGACGTGATTCGTCGAAAATCCGAATTGGCCTATCTTTTATTAATATTTGAGTTGACGTGATTCGTCGAAAATCCTAATTGGCCTATTTTGTATTAATATTTGAGTGACATGGCTAGCCGTATTTGGCAATAAAGTGATCATTTTTCAAAAAGTTTGACGCTTAAGTAATCATTTTGAAAATTTTATCACAGAAGTGATCGTTTTTAAAAAAATTCGATACCTAAGTGATCGTTTTGTAAATTTTGACATTAAAATGAGCGCCGCACATAAGTTTTAGTACTTATAGTATACTTAAGCCCGATCTCCACCTTCTTGAGGAAGTTTTATGGCATAGCTCAATCTTTTTGTCTTGTGTGTCCTTTCTCCACTACTTTGTCTTTTTCTCATTCTACACAATGTGTGGTGGACAGATTTTTGTCGTGGGGTCATTTTGTCAAAAGAAAGGAGTAAAAGTTGGCACGTTTATGGGATTCTCTCTCTCTCTCTCTCTCTCTTTTGCGAATTACTCCAAGCGTTGCCCCTTTTTTGGCCAAATCATCCTTCCTGCTAAGTACTTCTGAAATCTCATACAAACAGAACTGGATCACCCTCAAAACACCATTCTACTAAAATGAATCGTCTCAAAGGACTTTACATAGGACTTTACATAGTGAAGACCCCCCAAGTTGAACTTTCTACCAGGCTTGGAAAAGTAGTATGTGAAAATGCAGCAAGTGTCAAAGGAATTCCGTCGAAACTAGAGTGGTGTGAGCAAATTGATCCCTTTAAAACGGTGGAGCTGTCGAGTCTATTCCATCAAGATTTATCATTAATGGCCATTAGTGACAGCACTACAATGCCGGGCTGGATCCTTACGTGAATTGTCATCTGTACTAGAAAATTTCTAGAAAATACCATTTTTACCAAGGAAGCAGATTGTATGACTATTATCAACTGCTCTAAAAGCTTAAGCCGTTAGAAGAAGGCGTAATTTAATATTTATATATTTCAACAAAACCGAACTGTGAATCTTGCTTACTACGGTCCGTAGTCTCATGGCCTTCTCACGCGACGAACTATGTTTTGGATTTTGTTGGGGGGCTCGATGTAGGTCACTGGAGTATCGGTATCTCTAAATAAATATAAGCTCTCTTCTATTCCTGGCTCTTCAACATTCAGTGTCAGTTCAAATGTATTATCGGTCCTCGTTTTCTGTTTCTTGTGTTTTAACTACATGTTTGTGATTCTAGGCAGATTCAGAGCTAGCACTGACCACATAATCTAATTATGCAAAAGATAAAAGCTTCTGATTGTCTGTCCATACATATGAATATCAGTAAGGTAAAAGCTTCTGTTTGTAGAACCGTGTGTCCAAGTGTGTGCTGGTTTGCGTGTGAAGTATAGCAAGGGAGAAGAGAAATGCCAAAGGATCCACAAGGGAGCAAGAGACAAAGGCTTTTATTATTAGTTGGCAGTAGAAAGGAAAGAGGATAGATTTGTTAGTTGGCCTGCCAAGTATATTTGCTTTTGGATCATCGCAAGCCTTTCATGGGCTTTCATCTGATGGGATAATTTGAAGTTGAAAAACCTACGATTCACACAATTCAAGTGCAATCAGCAGAACAAGAACAATATGTCATTTCAATTTCACCTTACTGAAATGATCGCAAGACTTGCATTTTGACTGGCTTGTTACACGGCTATTGCTCTTACTCTAAAATGGCCCATTAATATATCTAGCATTCCAAGGAGATAGATTTTTTGAGAATTTACAAAATACTAAACACATAAGCTTGGACTTTGACACTTGAAACCTTCAGAAAAGCTAGTTTTTGGCACAGGAAAAACATCTCGTTTTCCCTGGGGCAGAAACTAATTTCTGTTCTTGCCCTACTCTAAAATGAAAGAACTAGGGACGAGGACTCCACAAGTGCCATAACTTTCCATACGATGCTCACGTGTGCCATAACTTTGCCATACGGCGCTCACTGACCGCCGAGACTTCATCTTTTTTTTTTTTATCATTCAAGTGCCAACATGTTAACAAAGCATCATGACACTTGAATGATCAAAAAAAGAAAGTTATGACATGAGAGCAATACGAAAGTTATGACACTTGTGGAATCCTCGACTCCATAGGTTTGGTGGAGGAAGCGTGTGAGCTGCTGGCTTTACTCTGGATGACGCCTTTCTTTTGCTCAAGAAGAAAAACATCATGGAGTGACCCAATCATTCGTGCTTGACGATTCTCCATTATAGATATTTGGCAGCCCTGCAACAAAGCATTGCATAAGATCAAACGGACCAACAGGAAAAACCGAGGCGTTATCCTGATCTCATGACAAACATACATGTTTTTGTACTCAAATTGTGTGAAAGCTCTAATTACATGATTTGCCTTTTAGTCATCTAACTGTAATGTTGTTCGATGTCCCAGCTGCAATCCTTTTAGGTATGATGTGCTTCATACTCCTTCACCATTCTTCTTATTATTTGAATCCAACTTAGTAAAGCAAGAGCAATTCAGAGTGAAAGATCACTTCCTTTAGGAAGAAGAGCGAGAGAATCCGCTTTATGATTTTCTCAATGCGGCTTTGAACAAAATTGAAATGCCTTCTTAAGTGCATATGAACCACCTATGCAGTCTATTGTTCGCAGCAGTCAAAAAGGGAATCCGACACATCTAACTAACTACCAAACCAATGCACATCAATATATAAGAATAGTAATAAGACACAATGGAATAGCTTAGTAGCTGCCTTCACCTTTGCTCTGGCTGCTGTTTCGTCAAAAAATATGTATTGTTGTTTGATACTTTTGGCTGCAGTTTCCTGCCTAACCTTTTTGAACCTCGGCACATCATCTTTGCCATAATATTTGACACCTGCAGCGCATACAGGAGGCGGCATAGGTTTCTCCGGGTCAAAAAATGAGCCACTGAACTTACTCTCCCCCAGGCCTTTCTTTTCCTCAAGAGGAACAGCGCAATGGAGGGAGTCGATTTTTCGTTTTCGCTGATTTTCCTTCAGAACAGGACACTCACTATTCTCGATCAGAGAATCCGTCCTTGCTTGGATCTTGTTCTGTATTTACAAGCGAAAGAGAAGCCATTAGCGCATTTCGTGTGGTCGTTAAGACAGACATTAAGTGCATAACGCTGCGACGGATTGCATGAGATAAAATGAAACATTGATATGACCAAAAACCCCAAAAAGATACATCTGTAACAAATTTACCATAAATCAATTTTTCTGACAACAAAAGTATCAAACTCGTACACCTATGATGAATTCACCTTGTGTTAGGCCTAGGGGTGTCAAAATCAAACTGAAAAATCGAACTGAACTAAGAATCTATGCGTTTAGTTCGATTCGATTTTTTGGTTCAGGTAATTAAAAAATAATTATTCTTTTTTTTTTCTATTCGGTTCGGTTAACCAAACCTACTAAAAATCTTCAACTAGAGAAGCAATCACAGTAACCAAATGAAATTTCAAGAGAAGAAGTTTGACCACCCCTGTCTGCATTTGGTCTGCGTCGAAGAAGTCATCATTAAAAGAATCTCCAATTGGCACCTCAACATCTCCAACCATTCCAAAAAGAGCTTCGTTTAGCATGTTAACGAAATCTTCATCCTCTTCACTTTCTCCGGACAGCAATTCCAATTGGATAGATTTGTTAGTAATGCCATTCTTCAATGAGAAATCCATAAAAGACTGGCTCTCAGTAGTTGTAAACTGATGTATGTTGGAGAGAAGGCTGCTTCGTGATCGTTGGGCAGGCTGAAACAGGTGCAGCATGTCAGATGAAACTCGGTTCTCGGGCTGAAGTCGGTTCTCCAATGAGAAGTCCATAAAAGATGGACTCTCAGTATTCATAAACTGATTTATGTTGGAGGGAAGGCTATTTTGTGATTGTCGGGCAGGCTGAAACACGTCAGATGAAACTTGGCTCTCGGGATAAAGTCGGTTCTCCAATGAGAAGTCCATAAAAGATGGACTCTCAGTATTCATAAACTGATTTATGTTGGTGGGAAGGCTGTTTTGAGATTGCCCAGCAAACTGAAGCAGCTGCAGGAAGTCAGCTTGGCTTTCGGGATGAAGTCGGTTCTCCAATGAGAAGTCCATAAAAGATGGACTCTCAGTATTCATAAACTGATTTATGTTGGTGGGAAGGCTGTTTTGAGATTGCCCGGCAAACTGAAGCAACTGCAAGAAGTCAGACAAAACTTGGTTCTCAGGCTGAAACGTAGCCAGACATTAAGTGTATAAACAGAAGAAGTTTTCTTCCGCACCTCAGAAGATGATTCCTCATAATCAGGCCGATGAAGTTCCAAATCTGCCAGGCAATTGGCTCCATGCTCTGATTCTATGGTTGAATTATCAGCCCCCTCATCTCGTCTACGCATTACATGACACAGCACATATTTTCCATTCCACTGTCAAAAGACCACGTTAAAGCAGTTCATACCATTAGCTCATATTTTCTTCAACAGTAAAATTTTGCTCGCAAATTAAGAATTCAACCTTCTGTAGTAGAAACTGAGCAATTAAAAAATAAAAAAATTTGCTCTGCTTCTTAAGGACACGTGGAATCTTTTAATGTGTTTCTGCAGATTAATGTGGCTATACTTGTCATATGATCAAATTCGTGCATCTTGCGGCTCTAACTAATTGTAACAAATAAAAGAGGGATAGATGGAGCACCTCACTGTCGAGAAGATGATATTCGTGGATGACCCAAGTCGTCGGGGCGTCACTGGGAAAGACTAATACTTTCTTAGAACCGATCTTTTCACCGCCATTTCCGGCCTTAACAGGTTTAGGTTGGCCATCGATCTTCCAAGAAGAACCACACGGTGTTTTCCTGCTAATCCGCTTGCTCTGCGTCTGTGGACATATGAACCAGCATTCTTGACCATTGGATGGAATGATTGATTTCTCTGCATGCACATTAAAAAACTCTTTTTCAGTCATGAGTAAGGGGGCTACTGTTCTTCTCTTGAGGCCGTCTTTATGAAGTTGCAAAGGACTGACCATTGAACTCGTCTGGTAGATCCCATGGATTGATCTTGCAGATGTCTTGCAGCAACGGAATGATGCAGAAACTCTCTCTCCTCCCGGGTTCTTCCGACTTCAA
This sequence comes from Rhodomyrtus psidioides, assembly GCA_021437785.1. Classification (NCBI taxonomy): domain Eukaryota; kingdom Viridiplantae; phylum Streptophyta; class Magnoliopsida; order Myrtales; family Myrtaceae; genus Rhodomyrtus; species Rhodomyrtus psidioides. Next base: position 8,418,756 of record JAILYB010000003.1, on the reverse strand, counting down.
GTAATTGATCAGTTCCTCCGCTGTTGGACGGAATCCGAAGCCAGCTATCAGCTGCTGAAGGAGTAGCGCATTCGCCTTGACATCAGAATTCATCGGACAGATACTACTTTCCATATCTTATTTTCTTATCTCACGCAAGTGAAGTTCAAGCTCCCTGAGATTGAGAACTCCGAGAACCGAGCTTGTACACACAGGTTGAGAAACGGCGCGCGCCGGGGGGGGGGGGGGGGGGGGGGGGGGAGGGGAGGGGTGGTTGTGTGGAAGAGAGGGGGATGTTTGGAAGGAAGACTATTGTAGTCTTCCCCTTCCACCGGAAGGCACAGTGCTCCATGACACAGACTATTTTCTTTTCCCAATTCTGACTAATGGGCCAATAAAGAAAAAGTTCAGATTAGTCCACTCGAACTAAAAGTTGTCATGAACTATTCTCCTTTGGCGCCCTTTGTTGTATAATTTGGACGTAAAAAAATCATATCATATTCCGTAACAAGCAACTCAATATATCCAAACCTAATGAACACCTCCAAAAGATTGTTAAGGACACTTTCAACCAAGTTGATGGCATCTCTCGAAATCGCAGAATTCAAGCTTCTTGAAACATCTCCTCGGCTATTTTTGACTGATGTTGGTGGAGATTAAAACCTCTTTGCTGCTATTTTGACCGCCTTGTTTGGCTATCTTTCCTTTTGCATAGCTGCATGTATAGGTTACATAGGTATTTTGTATATGTGTAGCTGCTATCTTGCATAGCTTTTTGTTCTTCTGTTTCCTATAACCCAAGTTGCCATTATGCTTTTTGCAACACTTCGATGGTGTGCGGCAGAGGTTCGGCTGTAATTAGCGTTTTTCCCATCTATATATCTTACTTTTACAAAATAAAATAAAAGTTGTCATGAAAGTTCTGAAACTTGCGAAAAGTGGAATATAAGTCCTAAAATTTGCCACGACAGCGCAGTCAAGCCGTCAAATTTTCAAGAGATGCATTCAAGTCCTAACACTTGTCATAAAAATACAATCGACTTTTAAAACTTCCAAAATGTGCAAGTAACAAAGGAACTTAATTTCATCCATTTGATATGTTTTAGGACATTATTGTATTTTTTTGAAAACGTTAGGACTCGATTGCATTTTAGATTTCGTAAAAAAGTTTGTATCCAATTCCCGAATCATGTTTTAAGCCCATGAAGCTTCCCCTCGGCCCGTTTTTCATGTATTCCACAGTTAGTGTCAAATGAAGAGAAGAACAGAGATGAAAACAAAGTTGACGGAAGACAAGAAAAAAGGCTTAAGTACACCTGGAGTGCCATAAGTTGTGTACGGCGATCAGTTTAGTGCCAAAACTTTCAAATCGATCAGTTTAGTGCTAAGTTTTTGCAACTTCGATCACTTCAGTGCTAACTTCGGAGAAAATCGTGCACTTCAGTACCATTTCGGTCAAAATCCGGCCAAAGTCCGGCGAAGTGAATTACGTGGATTTTGTAATTGAATTTTATTATATGACATGGCGATTTTTTTAAGCGATTGCCACGGTGGAATCCGACATGGCTTAAATAAAGGGCGAGAGTGTAAAAACGACGTCGTTGATGTATTGTACAGATAAACGACGTCGCTCTTGTTATCTTCTTCAAAGTCGTCGTCGCTCGAGGAGTGAGAGGGACTCGTATGCGTAAATCGAAGTCGCGCTCGCCAAGTCAGAGCTGGTCGGTCGCCATTCGAAGGTCGACTGTCGCCGTCGCCGTCGCTTGCTCGTCGTTGTGAGGTATGTGTCTGCGTCCTCTGTCCCTCTCTCAAAGTGAGACCCGAGCCAAAATTAAGGCAAAATTAGGGTGAAATGAGGGCTTCGACGAGAAAATTAGGGTTAGGGGCAAAATTAGGGGCGAATATGGTAAAATGAAGGCTCGAAATTGATGCGTTGAGAACGTATACTGCTTTAATCACAGCCTCTGTGGTTGATTTGTTGATAAAAGGAAAATAGTGGCCCCCGAGAGCCCTTTTGTCCCTTTCGAATATGAATTTTTGGCTTCCCAAAGGTTCGGTTGTTTAATCAGACCTCTAAGGCCTTTGCAGTATAAAATTACTTTTTGTTTGCTGTGGGGACTTGAAACTGCGGAATCTAAAACACTGTGCATTGGTTGTCATGTTCCTTTGTTGATACTACACGACAAATAATGAGTCTTTAATCAAATAGCAGGCATGTGGGGACCTCCATGTGCATTTGTTGTTGACTGTGGTCCCAAAAGCTGATACCTTTACTGATTTTTGTTTCTTTTCGTGCAGGCATGGACAAGAATCTTGTTGTCGTCATTATTTGTTATGGAGGAAATTTTGTCATTGGCACCAACGAGTGGGAATACGAAGGTGGAAATGAAGGAATAATTTTCGTAGATTCAAAACGTTGTCGTATGTTTCTTTTGTGAGGGATATAGTGCACTTATATAACCTCAAAGTAGGTAAGTTACTCTATTGTCTTCTTGGGAAGGATTTGAGGGATGGGCAGAGAGAGTTGTGGGATGATAATGGGTTTCAAGATCTAATTAGTCACTATCTCCATGGCAACGAAGCGAAAGTTTATGTAGACAGTGATAGCAATGATGATGATGATGATGATGATGATGCTCAGGATGAAGACAGAACTGAAACAAGAGAAGTAGGCATTGATTCCACTTCTCATGGAGGTGAAACTATTGTAGAAGGGCATGAGGAATGGGCAGACAGGGAGGATTAGGTTAATAGGCAGGATCCTGGGGAGGGGGAGGAGGGAAGGGAGGACAAGGAGGAGGGAGGAGTAAGCAATACATATGATGAGACAATTACTGGATTAGAATGGGAAATTGCAGAATCCAGTGATGATGATGACGATGATGAAGTTGTGGAAAATGTCAGCTTCGTAGCAGACGACGACGACGCCAACGACGATGAGGAGCTGCAAAGGTCAAGGAAAATCCGCAAGGACTTTGCGAGGAAAAAACATGTAGGCTGGGGAGAATTAGAGAGAGGTGAAGCAACAACTGGAGAAGAACGTACACCTGCTACAACTACTGGTCCTGCTATAGCTACTGCTAACGATGAAGATATTGACAGTGACGACTGGATTGGTACTTCTAGTGATGAATCTGAACAAGAAGGACAAGTTGCAACTGTGCGTAGAAGGAAAAGTAAGTACCCTTCCTATGATCCATCTATAGTTAATCATGTTTTGAGCATTGGTATGAAATTTGAGGATTCCAAACAGTTTAAGGATGCCATCCTGAAGAGCTCCATTGTTGGGCAGATGACTCTGGAATTTCTTCGAGATACAAAGGAGTATGTGAGAGCTAGGTATCCACAACGTAATTGTGGATGGAAGATCTACGCAGCACTAAGCAAGAGGAGCGGGTCATTCCAAATTAGATCATTCCAGGAGGAACATACATGTTCAATTATTTTTTACAACAAAAGGATAGCAAGTACGTGGTTGTCGAAGCAGTTCTTCAACACGATCAAGACGATGCTGGAGATTAAGAGTCCTCACTTGAAGCAGCTGGTGAGAGAGCAATTAGGGATCAATGTGTCAGAGAATCAGTGCAAGAGAGACAAATATAAAGTTATGACAAAACTATTGGGTCAGTACAAGCGAGAATATACCTAGGTGTGGGATTATGCCTATGAATGTAGGCTTCAAAACCACCCAAGTATGGTCTATGCTGAGGTTGTGGAGAGGCCATTGCCTGATGAAGGGACCATGTTTGACAGGTTTTACGTGTGCTTTGATGCATGCAAACAAGGCTTTTTATCTGGCTGTAGAAGAATAGTATGATTGGATGGATGCTTTTTGAAAGGGTTATGTAAGGGTGAATTGTTGGCTGCAATTGGTAGGGATGGCAATAACCAAATGTTTCCTATAGCTTGGGCTGTAGTGAGGATAGAAAATAAGGATATTTGGTCGTGGTTCATGAAAAATTTGATGGTTGACTTGGAGATTACCGACGGGAGGGGTTGGGCTTTCATGAGTGATCAACAGAAGGTAAGACTTTGTCATTATGTTGGTCATTGCATTCTTCTGAAATCGGCTCATCATGTTGCATTTTCCCTTTTCTTACTATTATTCATTGTTTAATATTGTAGGGACTTGTTCCTGCATTAGCTGACTTGATGCCACATACCGAGCATAGAATATGTGCGAGGCACATATATGCAAACTGGGTGAAGAAGTACAAAGGGGATAAGCTGTAAAAGCAATTCTGGCAAATTGCAAAGAGCACGAACATGGCTGACTTTAGGATAGCAAAACAGGGTATGCTTGAGCTAACAAAGGATGGATTCGAAGCGGTATTCCAAACTGAAGCGAAGCATTGGTGTAGGGCTTTCTTTAGTGAAGAATTCAAGTGCGATATCGTCGACAACAACCTTAGCGAAGCTTTCAATGGCAGCATATTAGCCACAAAGTGCAAGCCAATCGTTTCCATGCTTGAGGATATACGACTTATGGTCATGACTAGGCTGCGTAGTAAAAGAGATGATGCTGCGAAGTGGACTAGAGAATGTGGTCCTTAGATTGAAAAGACATTAGATGCCAATCTGGCTGCTTTTAAGTTATGTCGTCCAATTTGGAATGGCGATGATGGGTTTGAGATCAAGAAGCATGAAGACACATATGTTGCTCACCTCCAGAGGAGGAAGTGTTCATGTCGGGCATGGCAACTAACTAGAATTCCCTGCGAACATGCCATTTCTGTCATCCATAACCAAGGAGAGAACCCAGAACATTACCTAGCTGATTGCTACAGCAAAAGGTCGTATCTTGATACGTATAAGTTCATGATGCAACCTATTAGAAGTAGCAAATATTGGGAGCCAACCAATCGTGATGCCCCGATACCTTTACCATTAAAGAAGGACGTAGGAGGGCCAAAACGAATACGAAGGCTGCAAGAGGGAGAGATTTCAAAATAAATGATGAGTAAGGCTGGTGCAAAGATGATGTGCTTGTACTGCCATAAGTTAGGGAACAATAAAAAAAGGCTGTCAAGTGAGGAAGCAACTTGGAGGACAAGTGATTGCTACAAATCCGACAAAAGAACTAGTAGAATGCCACACTGTGCAGCTTCCTCAAGGGCCGCAAGAAGAGCAGAATGCGTCTACCATTCACCAACCGACGAGAAAATATACGATAAGATGATACATTGTTTGCTTTCTTTGTCTTCCTATAAGGTTTGCAATAGTCTAACCTCATTTGTACCTTTCAGGTGAGAAGAAGAAGGGCGAGAGTTAACCAAACTGCCCAACTGTCACCACCTCAAGTGTCAACACAAGCTGCTGCACCAAGAAATGATGTGCAGCCACCTCAAGGGCCAACGGAAGAACAAGTTGGACAACCAATTCAAGTGCCAATAACTAAAAGAACAGCCCAGCCACCTCCATCAGCGCACACTGAATCTACCGTTGAGCAAACAAGGAGGAAATATTCAGTAAGATGTACATTCTTTGTTTTTATTAGTTTATGGCCCTTAGTGTAACCTTGTAAACACACTTCATGTGGTCGTGAGCTATTTTAGCATATTTGTTAGGAAGTTTTATTGTATATATTTCTTCCTAGTATAGAATCATTCCTATTGTGTATCTCCTAATTAGGGTTATCTGTTGTCCTATATATATGACAGGATTGTGTATTGAAAATATACAGAAAAATATTTATTGAATAAAGAAAGGAGAGTTTTCTTTCTCTTCATGGTATCAAAGCCCTAGGGTTTGATCCTGAGGATACTGTACGTCAATCATAGACTACGGTGGTCCCGGCGCCGTCATCTCGCGCCGGTCGACTTTGTCCTATCCGAGCGATTCATTCTGCGGACCTGATCTCATGGCCGACGATCAGCCAATTGTTACAACTGACCAAGCGGATGCTAGTGCCTCTGCTACTGCCATTCTGGCAGACCTAACCGCTGCAATGAAGCAGCTCTTGACCCAGCAGGCTGCGCCGATGCGCATTGAACCTCCTGCTGCACCGATTGCTGTCAAGCTTGATGGCAAAAATTATGGCGTATGGTCCCAGGTTGTTGAGATGTATATCTCGGGCAAAGACAAACTGGGCTATTTGAACGGTGGTTCTCCTGAGCCCCTTTCGACTGATCCGTTTTTTCGACAATGGAAGACCGACGACTCGACGGTGAAAGGTTGGCTTATCAATTCTATGGACCCAGCCTTGATACCAAACTTTATTCGGTTTCCTACTACCAAAGCCGTATGGGATGCTGTGGCAACGACTTTTTTTTATGGATCTGACACCTCCCAAATCTATGATCTTAAGAGGCAGGTTTCTTGATTGAAGCAAGGCGGTGGAGCCATCGAGAAATATTACAATGATCTTCAAGGGCTCTGGCGTGAGATTGATTTCCGCCGTCCTAATCCTATGCAATTTCCGGTCGATATTCAGAGGTACAATGCTATTGTCCATGAAGATCGAGTTTATACCTTTTTGGAATGTCTCGATGACCGCCTAGATAATGTTCGTGCTGATGTTCTAAAGATGGATCCATTCCCCACTATTGAGCAAGCTTATGCCCGGGTTAGGCGAGAGGATATACGCCAATCTGTCATGCTCTCCACTCCCGTCGGGGTCACCTCTGGTTCTGCCATGATGTCATAGCGAGGCAAGGGTGATTCGCACCTCCAGTTAGTGCCTTCTGCCTCGGGAGCTCGCCCTAGACATGGTATGCAAATTCAATCTGAGGGGTGCTCTCACTGTGGGAATCCTAAACATACAGCAGTATCTTATTTTAAACTACATGGTTATCCGGATTGGTGGGATGATTTTCAGACCAAGAAGAAGAAACCGGGCTCACAGAAGGGGCGGAATGGAGGGCAAGCCTCCTTAGTGACTAGCGGCTTGTCATTAATTCCTATGGAGCCTGAATCTGCTAATGCCGAATCTCCTGAAGGTAATTGTGGGTTTGTCTTTGCTAATGGACATGGTGATGGTTATCATGGGTGGATAATCGATTCTGGCGCTACTGATCATATGACTCCGAAATCTGGTGACCTTCTTACATCTACTACACCACGTCGAGATCATATTTACATTGCCAACGGGCACAGCTTTCCTGTGACGGCTGCGGGGCTTGTGTCTATTACGCCTTCTCTCTCTCTCTATCTCATACTTTACTTATTCCTACATTATCTAATCGTTTGTTATCGGTTGGACAACTTACTAGCGAGTTAAACTGTGTTGTACTTATGTACCCTGATTTTTGCTTGTTTCAGGATATTCTCACAAAGGAGATTATTGGGCGTGGTACTAAGAGGGATGGGATGTATTTCATGGATGACATTACTTCTGGACGAACCTATTATTCTCGTGGACAGTTAGCTCAAGAGAATGAACTTTTGTTATGGCATCGTCGTTTAGGTCACCCATCCTTTGGGTATTTACGGCATTTGTTTCCCAAGTTATTTCATGGTCTATTGAACTCTAGTTTTCAGTGTCATACTTGTATTTTGGCAAAGAGCCGTCGTACCAGTTTTCCTCCCAGTTTGAATATTAGTTCTACTCTTTTTTCCTTAATTCATTCTGATGTATGGGGTGCATCTCCTATTACTACTGTATCTGGATTTCGATGGTTTATCGTCTTTGTTGACGATTGCACACGTATGACTTGGCTATATTTGATGAAACATAAGAATGAGGCTCAAGCTATCTTTCGGACTTTCCACCGTATGATTCAAACTCAGTTTGGGGCCAAACTTCAGGTTCTCCGGTCTGATAATGGTGGCGAATACTTAAGTAAACCTCTTGCAGCTTATTTTCAGGAACATGGTTTGATACATGAAACTTCTTGCCCTCAAACTCCTCAGCAAAATGGTGTTGCTGAGCACAAGAATTGCCATCTACTTGAAACCACTCGAGCACTATTGGAGGGTGGCCATGTTCCCCATCGTTTTTGGGATTCTGCCGTAGTTACAGCTGCTTATTTGTTGAATCACATGCCTTCTCACATTCTGCACTATCAGAAGCCAATGCAAGCACTTGCCGCTCATGTGTCTCTTCCTTCGGTTCTTACATTACCTCCTAAGGTGTTTGGGTGTGTCGCTTATGTTCATCTTCACAAAAATCAGCGGACCAAACTTGACCCTTGTGCAGTCAAATGTGTGTTTCTTGGCTATGGCCCTTCTCAGAAAGGGTATCGGTGCTATGATCTTGCCGGAAAGCGCACATATGTCACCATGGATGTAACATTTACCGAGACGGAATCCTATTTTTCTTCCCCCCAGTGTCCTGTTCAGGGGGAGACTAAATGTAGAACTAGAAATTGGTGGGAGGTTGGGACTGCAGGAGCGACGGATGGGTGTGCATGGGAGGTTGGGACTACAGGAGTGACGGATGGGTGTGCGACGGATGGGTGTGCACCGCCATGCGATTCTGAGGCTAAAGATACTGAGCTACTGCCTTACGACCGTGAGATAAGCGCATGGCCGGGCGGCATAAAAGCAGTAACAACCAAACAGGTGCCAACAGATACACAGCAGCTACAGCCCTCCTTGTCTTCACCCTCTTCCCCCTCTTCAGTACCACTCCAAGCTCTTGAGAATGAACCTGAGGTAAGTACTTCTACTGTACTTGATTCGTTTGAAGACACTGATGTGCTTACTGGTTATAAGTTGCCTGATAGGCATAATAGGGGTAAACCACCGAATCGATATTCTCCAGATGTAGAGGACCGCCGATCTCGATAACCTATTGCAGATTATGTGTCTGCCAAGAGGTTGTCCACACCACTACAAGCCTTCGTGTCCATGATTTCCTCAAATCAAGTTCCAAACAGGGTTGAAGAAGCTATGAAGGATCCGAAATGGCTTCAAGCGATGGAGGCAGAGATGGAGGCATTGAAGAAAAATCAAACCTGGAAACTTGTGGAACTACCAGAGAATAAGAAGCCGGTTGGATGTAGGTGGGTGTTTATAGTCAAACATAAAGCAGACGGCACTATTGAGAGGTATAAGGCACGATTAGTAGTTAAAGGGTATACACAGACTTATGGGGTGGATTATCAGGAAACATTCTCTCCAGTTGCAAAGTTAGACACGATAAAAGTATTGTTATCTCTGGCTGCAAACTTGGACTGGCCTTTACATCAATTTGATGTGAAGAATGCATTTCTTCATGGAGATTTAGAGGAGGAGATCTATATGGAGCTTCCACCTGGATACAGATGCGCAGATCAACCGAACATGGTTTGTAAGCTGGAAAGATCATTGTATGGGTTGAAGCAGTCCCCCCGTGCATGGTTTGGTCGCTTTAGCTCAGCTATGAAAAGGTATGGATACTCCCAAAGTAATTCAGATCATACTTTGTTCTTAAAAGGTACTCAAGGAAGAATAACAGCTCTCATCATATATGTAGACGACATGATTATTACAAGCAATGATAGTGCCGAGATTATGAGACTGCATGAATTATTATCTAGAGAGTTTGAGATGAAGAACTTGGGAGGTTTGAAATATTTCTTAAGAATCGAGGTTGCTAGGTCGAAGGAAGGGATTTACTTGTCTCAGCGGAAATATGTTCTTGATCTTTTAACCGAAGTTGGCATGCTAGATTGCAAGCCTACGGACACCCCTATGGTACAAAACTGTAAACTTGGAGAGTACCTTGATCAGACGCCTACTAATAAAGAAAAATACCAAAGGTTAGTAGGCCGGTTGATTTACTTATCACACACACGTTCTGATATTGCTCATGCAGTAAGTGTGATGAGTCAGTTCATGCATGCACCTAGTAAGGATCATATGAGTGATGTGTTGCGCATCATTCGATATTTGAAGTTAGCCCCAAGAAAGGGACTGCTATTTGCAAAAAAATGGCCACCTTGAAGTGGAGGGTTACACAGATGCAGATTGGGCTGGAAGTGTGACAGACATGAGGTCTACATCAGGGTATCTTACATTTGTGGGAGGCAATCTTGTTACATGGAGAAGTAAGAAACAAAAGGTTGTAGCTAGGTCTAGTGCAGAAGCTGAATTTAGAGGTGTAGCAAATGGGTTATGCGAACTTCTATGGCTTCGAAAGCTGCTAACCGAGCTCGGGTATCCACCAAGTTTAGAAATTAAATTATTTTGTGATAATAAAGCAGCCATAAACATTGCTTATAATCCAGTTCAGCATGATAGAACCAAACATGTGGAGATTGACAGACATTTCATCAAAGAAAATTTGGATGCAAAAGTGATCCAGATACCATTTGTGAAGTCTGAAGACCAGTTAGCTGATATATTGACAAAGGCTGTATCAAGTAGAAAGTTTCATAGCTCACTTATCAAGTTGGGTATCAAAGACATCTTTGCACCCACTTGAGGGGGAGTGTGGTCGTGAGCTATTTTAGCCTATTTGTTAGGAAGTTTTATTGTATATATTTCTTCCTAGTATAGAATCATTCCTATTGTGTATCTCCTAATTAGGGTTATCTGTTGTCCTATATATATGACAGGATTGTGTATTGTAAATATACAGAAAAATATTCATTGAATAAAGAAATGAGAGTTTTCTTTTTCTTCACTTCAAGTGAGGAGAAGACCAACAACAGTCCAGCTACCACCACCACCACCTCCGGAGCCAAAAGAAACTGATGCACAGCCACCACTTCCGCGGCGAACAAGAGAGGCTCTTGGAAAGAGGTTGAAGGAATATAGTTATGGCCTATTCATAGACGAGCGCATTGGAATGACCATTTTACATGTATGTTTCGTATGACTTGTCCATTTAAGGACAGTAATGTAAAAAATCCTGAATCATCTCTTATGTTGTTGTATTGTAGCCTGGGAGAAGCTCGGAAATGCTTATTTCCGAAGGAAATCAAACTCAAAAGTCAACGGCTCTACCAAAGAAGAGATTGAAAAAGACGAAGACAACAGCTAGACCTCCAATACAGCCACCAAGGAAGAAGCCAGCAAGAGTTCCATGTCAACCAGTGCCTGATACGCCACTTGAGGAACCAGAACCTCCACATGTTAGAAAGAGTGCTCGGATCATGAACCAAGTCAAAAAGCCATCGAAGGGAGCTGGGGGATGTTTGGAAGGAAGACTATTGAAGCCTTCCCTTCCCACCGGAAGGCACAGTGCTCCATGACAGAGACTATTTTCTTTTCCCAATTCTGACTAATGGGCCAATAAAGAAAAAGTTCAGATTAGTCCACTCGAACTAAAAGTTGTCATGAACTATTCTCCTTTGGCGCCCTTTGTTGTATAATTTGGACGGAAAGAAATCATATCATATTATGTAACAAGCAACTTAATATATCCAAACCTAATGAACACCTCCAAAAGATTGTTAAGGACAAGGTTATCACTTTCAATCAAGTTGATGACACCTCTCGAAATCGCAGAATTCAAGCTTCATGGAACATCTCCTCGTCTATTTTTTACTGATGTTGGTAGAGATTCAAACCTCTTTGCTGTTATATTGACCGCCTTGTTTGGCTGTCTTTCCTTTTGCATAGATGCATGTATAGGTTACATAGGTATTTTGTATATGTGTAGCTGCTATTTTGCATAGCTTTTTGTTCTTCTGTTTCCTCTAACCCGAACTGCCATTATGCTTTTTGCAACACTTCGGTGGTGTGCGGTGGAGATTCGGCTGTAATTAGCGTTTTTCCCATCTATATATCTTACTTTTACAAAAAAAAAATGTCATGAAAGTTCTGAAACTTGCGGAAAGTGGAATATAAGTCCTAAAATTTGCCACGGCAATGCAGTCGAGCCGTCAAATTTTCAAGAGATGCGTTCAAGTACTAACACTTGTCATAAAAATGCAATCGACTTTTAAAACTTCCAAAATGTGCAAGTAACAAAGGAACTTAATTTCATCCATTTGATATGTTTTAGGACATGATTGTATTTTTTGAAAACGTTAGGACTCGATTGCATTTTAGATCTCGTAAAAAAGTTTGTATCCAATTCTCGAATCATGTTTTAAGCCCATGAAGCTTCCCCTCGGCCCGTTTTTCATGTATTCCACAGCTAGTGTCAAATGAAGAGAAGAAGAGAGATGAAAACAAAGTCGACGAAAGACAAGAAAAAAGAAAAGGTGGGAGTGAGCGAGCTGTTAGATAACCGAGAGAGAAGGGAGGAGGAATCGATAAGGGGCCGTTGAAACTGTTCATTGACATTCGAAAACAATATTTGCATTTGATTTGTTAAGAGTTTCTTGTCATTTTTAACTCTTAAGAGTTTTAGATTTTATTCGAAATCGATATTTCCTGTTGACATCACCACAAGGGTGTCAATGGGTCGGGTCAGGCCCAACTAAATGACATCGAGCTTGACTCGACCCGAAGCACGAATTACATATGTGCCAGATGTTCGGCCAGTTCAAGTCAGGCCGGTCCGGGTTATTGGTTTCATTTTTTTTATTCTCTCAATTTGAAAAGTTTAATTGGGAATCAATGTAATGGCATACAGTGTCGATGGTACAATTAAGGCTTGGCCTTACGAGTCGTGACAACTTGGGCACTAAGCAAGGCAGTCATTCTCGAAGCCCAATTAAAATTTTCTTTAGTAAGATGAGGATATTGAAGATGAAGTTGAGTGTTTATAGCCATGATTACAAACCTTAAGCTCTGATGCCAATTTGATGGGATAAATCAAAAGTGGGGCTCTCAATAAGCATTCACAACTCAAACTTACTCATGAAGGAGGAGGAGACTGAAGATGGCTTTTCATTATTCTATAGTCACAATTGATTCACTCACATGAGATTGATTACAAGACAAGCCTATATATATATATATATATATATATATATATATATATATATATATATATATATATATATATATATATATATATATATAACATGATCAGACACGGTGGCAATAACTACACATTGGAGTACTAATAGACTCTTCGATAACTCACCCAATAATTACTCTTGAAAACTACACAATAATAAATTTAAGTCTTGGTTCGTGCTCAGGTTCATGCATTCATCTAGGAAGTCTAATGGACGTGTGTCGCGACCCTCTCCCGCAGAGGAGGGGGCTAATGGACCGCCCGATGTCGCCTGATCGGACGCGGGCCTCTCCCAAGGTCAATTACCCAAATCGCAACGGCTGGATATACGTGATTGACCTTTGGTGCAGTCTGGTGACATGTGACATGTGTACATGCCAAGGAATCGCCACCAATTGTTTCATGGAGGGTACGATCGGAAACCCTATCGAATAGTTGGGAGCGATTTATTCGATTCTGCGGAAATCAGAGAAATGAGATCGGAGACTTTGTTACGCCAACTGTCAGAGTTAATGCCCTTTCGGCACCTAAATTGAATGATTTATCTAATACTAAGATTTCATACAGATGAGTGGGGGTACGAACCTAAATCTAGGAGTTCATACAAATAAGAGTGGCTATCCTATCACTCACAATCAGTAAAAATAAATGCGCCAATCAAGGATCCAAAACATGCTGATAAATCACATGAAGCATGGTATCCCTAATGAGGCCCTATTAGCCTAGAGAAGTATCAATCAAGGATTAGGAATGATTTTGACATGATTCGCCTTTGAGGGGCAAAATCGTAATTTTAAGAAATTTGTAGACAATTTACTCCGGAAGGGAAAAATAGTCATTTCAGATGAAGTGTGTGGTCAAAAGATGGTGAAAATAGGATTGATGATCAAACCAATCAATTTCCTATTTTTCAGGAATTTTCAGAATTTTTCTAGAATTTAAAAGTGATTTTATCTTTGGAGGGGTAAAGTCATCATTTTAGGCGAAGATGAGAACTGAAAATCTCAAATATTAGGGTTAGTCACCCACCTGACCCAAACCTTAATTTTAAGCAATTTTCAGGACTCTATTAGAATGGGAAAGACGATTTACCCATTGAGGGATAAAATCGTCATTTTGAGAGAAGGGACGAGATTCGAAAACGTAAGCCCAAGAATTGGTCGCCTAACCGACCCTAATTCTTGCCTTGGCATTATCGGCTTTATCTCGCATACACAGCAGAGACGACTTACTCCTAAAGGGTAATATTGTCAATTCTAAAAAAAACGGATAAGAAACCCCCAAAAATAGGATTGGCCAGTTGTATGTCGTCAATCCTCGATTTTTGGAGATTTCTGGAGTATCTAAGATTTTCCCACAATTTTCCTATATTTTTTTAGGATTTTCTAGAATTTTCTAGCATTTTTTAGGATTTTCTAGGATTTTTCTGATTTTTTTTTATTTTTAAAATCATTTTCCAAATTTTTTATTTAAAAAAATGATTCGGACCAGATCGACCTGACCCACTCGAGTCGGAACCCGGCCCAGACCCGGACACGCGCGGACCACTCGCCCAAAACGACGCCGTATCATCGTTTTTTATTTTCTGATTATTTGCGCTAGATCCAACAGTTCCTATTGAACCAAGTGGCTAATCCACGGCCGTTGGATGGACTGACTAAAATCTACGGCCTAGATTGAACGGAGACTCGACTAGGGCCGTCTAATCGATCTACCAAAATCTACGGTCAGGATTAGAACGCAAGACTCGATCTGGACCGTCCACCTTTACTAACCTAAACGACGTCGCACTGCCACTAACCTAAACGGCATCTTTCAACTCATTTTGATTTTCTGATTTTAAAACATTTTCGGATAAACCTAATTACTAATCGGACGGCCACTAAAATTTACACTCGATTTATCTCAGCCGTCCGATCTGTTTATTCGAATAACAGACCCTAATGGCCATGCTGACTGGACTAATACGTGGACCAACCACGGGACGACACCTGGATATTTGACCTGTTGACTACGCCACGTCAGCTTCATCTTCAACCTCTCGAATCCGACGGAACGAACGGTTGAGCATCTCCGACGACGATCCAACGATGGGATCTTAACAAAATCGGGCGAAACCAACGCCAATCGACTCACAACAGTCTCTAGTTCAACATATCTATGAATCATTATATCTAATTCATGAAATCACGAGTATCATGCAGCATGCCGAGTACGGCCATGGAAGTTCGATTGCACGATTTACTCTAAACCATGGCAATTCGGTCATAGGATAGCATCAATAGAGGTTCAGAACACTTACCTCGAGCTCCGATCGAGCTCGCACGGCCTAGATTTGGCTAGGCAAGAACGAACAGGGACCGGCGATGGAGGCTAAGTTCGAAGACTCGGTTCGAGGTATTCAAGCGAAGTCGATGTAAAATGAAGATGCGATGATGGTTAGGGATGCTTGAAGAGTAAAACGCCTACCCTAACTCGAAGAATCAAGGTCGGAATCGAGTTCCGCCATTAAAGCACAATGCGAAAAGCTTGAAGACCAGACTCACCTGTTTTCGCGGCTTCAGCTTGCGCGGTCGACGGCGATCGCTTCCTAGGAGCCTGGATGACCTCGTCGAGCTTTGGTTTAGGCTCAAGAGGCCCAACCGGTCTTTGCAAATCCGAGCGCTACCCTCGACAATGGCGATGAAGAGGAGCTCTTTCTCTCTTTCTCTCTCTCTCTCTCTCTCTCTCTCTCTCTCTCTCTCTCTCTCTCTCTCTCTCTCTCTCTCTTTCTCTCTCTCTCTCGTTCTCTCTCTCTATTCGATTCAGTTCTTCCTCCTCTAACCGAATCAACTAACTTCCTCTTCTAGAAAGCCCTCGCAAGCTATATACCATTTCGACTTTTTTGGCGCCGAACTGAGGGAGCTAACGAACTCTAAATGGCACGTGGTCACACGTGCCATTTGGTCCAGACGGCGACGGCAACGATGGGTAACTCCGTCCAACTCAAATGGTCTTTCGGCGTGCGCAAACGGACGGCTAATTTAGTCATTATATGTGTGTTGACTTTCACGGCCGGTGAAACATTGACCAATCGATTCCATCTTCCTCCGGCGGCCATTGGTCATGATTTTGGTCCCAATCGACGGGGAATGGTTTGAAGGACTAATCGCCTACTAGTGCATCTTCAATTGTAGTCGATTGGTTGATCAATTTCCTCATTAAAATTCAACCCCATACTGTTCATCTGCACGAGAGTCTGAGGAAGAAGATGGTGTCGCGACCCTCTCGCGTAGCGAGCACTGTGCGGGTTGTCAAGGGTTAATGGGCCGTTCAATGTTGCCTGATCGGATGCGGGCCTCTCCCAAGGTCCATTACCCAAAATCGCAACGGCTGGATATACGTGATCTACCTTTAATGCGGTCTGGTGACATGTGATATGTGTACATGCCAAGGAGCAACCACCAATCGTTTCGTGGAGGGTACGATTGGAAATCCTATCGAATAGTTGGGAGCGATCTATTCGATTCTGCGAAAACTAGAGAAACGGGATCGGGGACTTTGTTATGCCAACTGTCAGAGTTGACACCCTTTCGGTACCTAAGTTGAACGGTTTATCTAATCTTAAGATTCATGCAGATGAGTGGGGTACGGATCCTAATTCTAGGAGTTCATGCAAACAGGAATGGCTACCCTATCACTCATAGTCAGTAAAAGTAAATGCGCAAATCAAGGATCCAATACATGCGGATAAAACACATGAAAGCAGCATGGCATCCTAATGAGGCCATATTAGCCAAGATAAGTATCAATCAAGGCTTAGGAGTGATTTGACATGATTCGCCCATGAGGGGCAGAATCATAATTTTGAGGATTTGAGGACAATTTGCCTCGAAAGGGTAAAATTGTCATTTTAGATGAAACGGGAAGTCAAAAGGTGACGGAAATGGGATTGATGATCAAACCAATCCATTTCCTATTTTTTCAGGAATTTTCTGAATTTTTCTGGCATTTAAAAGATTTTACCCTTGGAGGAGTAAAATCGTCATTTCAAGTGAAGACAAGAATTGAAAATCTCAAACATTAGGATTAGTCAACCACCTGACCCAAACCCTAATTTCAAGCAATTTTCAAGACTTGATTGGAATAGGAAAGACGATTTACCCTTTCGGGGGGTAAAATCGTCATTTTAAGGAAAATGATGATTCGAAAACCCTAGCAGAAGGATTCGCCACCTAACTAGCCTTATCCTAATCTAGGCATTTTCGACCTATCTCAAGTACAAAGGAGGGACGAATTACCCCTAAAGGGCATTGTCGTCAATTTCCAGTAAGAACGGATGAGAAATCCTAAAAATAGGATTGACCAGTTGTATGTGGTCAATCCTCAATTTTTGGGGATTTCTGGAGTGTCTAAGAATTTCCTACAATTTTTCTACATTTTTTGGGATTTTATAGAATTTTCTAGCATTTTTTTAGGGTTTTCTAAGATTTTTCTGATTTTTTTATTTTTCATTTTTAAAATCATTTTCTGATTTTTTTTTTATTTTTAAAAAAATGTTTCAAACCTGGTTGACCCGACCCACTCGGGTCGGAACCCGGCCCAGACCCGGACCCGCGCAACCCACGCCAAAACGACGATGTATCCGTCTTTTTTATTTTCGGATTAGATCCGACGGCCCTCATTGAACCACGTGGCTAATCCACGACCACCGGATGATTCGACTGGAACCCACGACCTAGATTAAATGAAGACTAGACCAGGGCCGTTCGATTGACCTATTGAAATCTACGGCCAGGATTAGAACCTAAGACTTGATCTGAACCGTCTATTCTCATTAACCTAAACGACGCCACTCGACCCTTCGTCTAAACGGCACCGTTTCAACTGGTTTTGATTTTCTATTTTTCGAATAATCCCCATTATTAATCGGACGGCCACCATTTATTAGACCCGATTAATCTCAGCCGTTGGATCTAGACCATCTCAGCCTAACAAACTAACGGTCGAGCTGACTTGACAACCACGTGGACCAATCCTATGATGACACCTAGGCCTTTGACTCATTGACCCGCCACGTACGCATCATCTTCAACCTCGCGCCTGCAACTGGACGCACGGCTCTGCTTCTCCAGCGATTATCCAACGGTGAACTATTGACGGAATCGAACGAGATCGGCAGCAATCAACCCGCCATGACCTCTAGTTTAACATATCTAAGAATTGAAGCATTTCATTCACAAAATCACTATCACCATGCGAAATGCCGAGTACGGCCATGGAAACTCAATCGTACAAATCACACGAAATCAGATCGATTCATTCTCAGATTAACACTGCAGGAGGTTCAGAACACTTACCTCGAGCTCCGATCGAGCTCGCACGGCCTAGATTGGGCTAGGCAGGGATGAACAGTGTTCGGCAATGAAGGTTGGATTGGGAGACTTGATTCGACGTGTTAAGACAAAATCGATGCAAAACAGATATGCGACGATGGTGAGTGATGTCCAGAGAACAAAACGCACATTCTAAATGCAAGCATGAACAAAAAATGCATGAGTCGCCATTGATGCACAATGAGAAGCTCCAAACTGCGATTCACCTGTTCCCACGGTTTCAGGCTGCGCGGCCGACGGCGATTGCTTCCTGGAGCCTCTGGCGAACTCGTGGTGACCTTCTTTGGCTTCGGTTTGGCCGGAGAAGGCCTAACCAGTGCCTTCTAAATTCGAGCTCTACCCTCGACAATGGCGATGGAGGGGAGCTCTCTCTCTCTCTCTCTCTCATTTTTTCTCTCCTCTCGATTCTGTTTCTCTTCCCCGAACTGAATCAACTACCCTCTTGCTTCGCGAAGGCCCTGTGCACTATATCCAATTTCAAGAAGCCTTTGCTGCCAATTGGGAGGACCAACAGACTCGAAATGGCACGTGATTACACGTGCCATTAGGTCCAAACGGCGACGGAGACGATGGGTGTTCCGTCCATATCCGTTTACTTCTTCGGCAGCTCTTAATTCGTGCGAATTTGGCATAAATTTGCACTGAGTTTGGGAGGTGTTGACTTTCGTAGGTCCGCCGGATTGACCGGGCGATTACTCCTTCCTCCGGCAACCATTGGCCGCAATTCCGGCGTCAATCCACGGGGAATGGTCCGAAGAATCAAACCCCCACCAATTCTTCTTCAATTGTAGCTGATTGCTCGATCAATTTGGCTATCGAAATTCGACTTGTCACTGTTCACCTGCACGAGAGTCTGAGGAAGATGATGACACTGTAGCGGACTGGTTCGACTGGTCCGACCGGCGGTCTGACCGGTCTAAACCCGTTCCGACTTATAATTTTCCAAATTAAACCCAAATTAATGGGAAATTTTTGCAATTGGTCCTCAGAATTGAACTTAGGGCATGGATTTTATCTAAAAATGTGGTTATGCCCAAAAGTCCATATCAATTTTAACAAAAACCCCAAATTTTCATTTAATTGCAAATTGGGGAATTGTGTAATTGAAGGTCCAAGCGATCAAATTGGACCAAATTACCTATGCCAATCGATTCCAATCGATGAAAACCAATGGAAAGTATGTTTAATTTGCAATGATAGTCCTCGAATTGAAAGTAATTTCAATTATGCCCAATTTCAAGGACTAAAATGCAATTTAGTATACAATTTCGCCCAATTTATGCAATTAATCATTCTGTGAGGGCAATTGGGCTAAATTGCAATAAGGAAAATTTAGATTGAATGTCAAGATCCTAAAAAATGCTAAAATTGCAAATTAAAAGACTCAATCGACATTTTTTTTTATCAAATTCAATCATATATGTTACAAAGGAACATGTAAAATTGAATTTGATTTTGGACTTTTTGTGAGGTCAAGAAGACAAGGGATTTAAAATAAAAATATTTTCTATTTTTCCATATTTTTGTGACCTAGAATGTTATTTTTCTTGATTTTTCTAGTATTTTTGTAATTTCAAAAAATATTAAAAATATGAAAAATATAAAAAATTATTTTTTTGTTAAAAATGGTTCCTTAGGCTTGGCCAAGGCCACCAAAGTTGATTTTACAATTTGTTGACTTTTTATGAATGTTTTTATAAATTTTCTAAGAAATAACCACAAAAAGGCTGATCCAAAATTAGGCGTCAACAGCTGCCCTACTTTGAGAGGAATCTCGCGAGAGGTTTCTCTCAAAGGCATGTGACACCTTAGTTTAGATCGACTCTACTGGGGAATAGAAAAATGAATCTTGACATCTAATCATTCTTGTCCCGCTTGTAAATGCTTTGCCCTATCTTTGCCGATGCGAGAGGGAGAGGGGTGGGATAGAGAGGCTCACCTGTTACTTACCTGCCTGATGCTCGTGCGGCATGCGCGATGTAAAGCGGGTTCAAGTGAATACCTAGGGGCTCGTCTCTTGAGCGTCCTAGGGCGGTTAAACTCTAGCCTGTATGGTAGGCCACACCAGAGTGGGATTCCTATGTTTGACAGGAACCTGTGAATGACGCACCCGTTCTTTAGGGATTATCAGAGGTTTTGATCGGTATGGTGGATCAAACCATGAATAGGACTCCTTTCTGCTAGGAACCTATGGATGACGCATTCGTTCTGTAGGGATTGTCGAACATTTTGATCCGTCAGGAGAATCAGGCCGTGAATATGACTCCTTTCTACTAGGAACCTATGGATGACGCACCCGTTCTGTAGAGATTGTCGAACATTTTGATCCGTCAAGGGGTTCAGGCCGTGAATAGGACTCCTTTCTGCTAGGAACCTATGGATGACGCACTCGTTCTATAGGGATTGTTGAATACTAAGCTGATCCTATATTCTAAGGAATTAACTAGGGTCTATACAAGTGAGGTGTACCTAACTTTCAGGTTTACCAAATGAGCTATTCTGGGTTTAGGGATTACGTAGAACCTTATAGACAGCTGGTTCCAAAAATGGTTCTTTTGATGTGCAAGGTGTTATTCTGGGACTTGGGGACTCCAAGTATCCTGCAGAAAACTCAAACCCGCAAAAACTTTGATAAACTTTTCTGGGATCTAGGGGTTACTTGAAATCTCGCAGAAAGACGATCTTGAATATTGTCTTTTCGACATTGGAGGTGACATTCTAGGATCTGGGGACTCCAGTCATCCTACAGAAAGACCTATAAAACTGAAATCTCATGAAGAGATGATTCCGAAGATTGTCCTTTTGACATTGGAGGTGACATTCTGAGATCTGGGGACTCCAGTCATCCTACAGAAAGTTCAAACCTGTAAAATTGGGATCTCATGAAGAGATGATTCCAAAGATTATCCTTTTGACATCGGAGGTGACATTCTGGGATCTGGGGACTCCAGTCATCTTGTAGAAAGTTCAAACCTATAAAACTGAAATCTCATGAAGAGATGATTCCGAAGATTGTCCTTTTGACATGATGATAAACATAATGCAGGTAAAGGTTCATTTTAACCTATGCAATTATGCAAAATGAATTAGGATGTTGGGGGTTATCCAAAACATCTTTAAGCATGCGAGGACGATCAAGGATCCTTGTGTGGAAAATCCTTGGATCAAATAATTTGAAGTTTCCAACCATAGCTTGCTTTCGATCATTCTATTGGAATGTCTCTGTCAGAAAGGACTTCTTACCAATTTTTCTGACTTGGTCTTTTCATAACAAGAGCACTCAAATTTCCTAATACCCTGTACTCGGATTTTCGGGACCGTTCGCAGCGTATACATTCAGATTAATCGGGAGGTCTTTACGGGACCGTAATGTTGGGCTTGGACATGGTTTCCGAAATGGGACTCACTTTCTGAGTCGGGCCTTTTGCACACAAAATTTTCTTCATCTGCTCCGTGTTTACATGTCAAGAACCCTGCAAAAGTGATAAAGAAATAATCTTGCTCGAACTTCTTTGAGCTAAGCTTAGACATTAAACCCTACATTAACCCAAATGCTTTAATCAGAAAAGACTTCTTAGGGTTGTAACATAGGTAGGTTTGGAGACCAAAAAGAAAGGCTTATTTTTTGCTCAGAATACGCGAAGGGTTTAACATTGGTGATTACTGCAGGTTTGCTGCTGATCTGGTCCCTTGCGGTTCAAAGAGTGCCTCAGCCTCTGAAGTGCATTGGTAGTCTTTGGGAGAACTTCTTTCTCGCGTTAGTGCGGTGTCAACGTCTGAACGTGACATAATCTAGGAGTGTCTTTCACAGTTTGTCTCCCTTGGGATCTTCTTTTACAATTAGATTTCACTAGTGACCTATACAAAGGTATCATGCCGTCTTCTGGCATTCACAAGATCAAACACATGATTCATAAGTGTACAAGTATTTGGAGGGGCATTGGCCTTGCTTTTACCAGGCACTTTGCTTTTTCTTGATGCCCATAATTGAATTTTTCTCTCATTTTTTGTTGAGATCCCTTCTTTTCTTTTGGGAACCAGGTTTTCTTTCAAACGAGTGTGCTAGATATACCTCTTGAACCTTAGCACCCGGACATTAACCTTGGAATTTTTCATAATTCCTATTCTTTTGAATTCTTCCACTCTTGAAGTGACGTCGTTTCCGCCTTGGGATATGCAATGATCACCAACGAATTTGTGAAACGAACGTACAAGATCAACTGGGTTGTGCAAAGAGTAAAAGTGTATAGGATAGAGAAACGAATTCTTTTCGTCATCCTAAAGCATTTGAATTATCATAGAAGTTAAAATGACAAGTACCACACGAAGATTGATGCAAGTCTGAGCAAGAGAATTTCTGACCATTTACCTCATGATACTGCTGGACTCACCTCCAGTCGGCCCCAATGTGGGGTGGTTCTTGACAGGGGTAAAGAATGCAACCGTCTTTCAAAGGGTTATTAATGATCACCTGTAGTGTTTAGGATAGAGAAATGAATGCCTCCGTCATCTCAATTTGTGTAATCGATGCGAAGGGCCCTTGTATCCCCGGATCCAGGATTTTTTATTCTCACACTTTTCTCATCTCTCGAGTGTATGTAGGACGTGTTTGGGTTAGGTTTGCCTTCCATGTGGGAGAACATTCCTGTTAGATGATTCTAAGCAAGCTATATTTTTGGAAAATCACTTTATTTTTATCCAGGCATTTTACTCCACAGGGGATTTCGATAATGCATCATGCCTACTTGGATTATGCTTGGATAACCTCTAGTTATGACAGGAGTGCAATAAATGTCAGGAATTTATTTTTTCAAAAACGAGGTTTGTTTCCAAGTTCAAGCGTGTAAATGTTCATTCTCTTGCTCTTTTTGTCTTACAGGAAGTGAGAGCGGTTTTACTGCGTTTGTCTTCCGTCTTCATCAGGCATTCCTGCATGTAGGATAGAATAAACATTCCTGTGAGTGAAAGACGATTTAACCTTTGATGGGACAGATACATATCACCTGATACTTGGTGTTGAGGTCCATTTTGTCTAGGGTGCCGTTTGAATGAATCCAATTTTGAGCTTGCTTCTTGGAATCCTGCAAAACTGAACACATGCTAGTGTATGCATGGATGCATGATATACTTTATGTAATGGCCATTACGACGATTCGGATCAGTTCGGGACAAGCCACATGACCAATATCTGATTTTATTTCAAGGGTAATACTTCTTCACAACATCTGAATTTACAGGATACCCCAATTCTTCCCCTTCAGAATTTATAAGAATCAATGCTCCTCCTGTGAGAATCTTCTTGACAACATAGGGGCCTTCGTAATTCGAGGTAAACTTTCCTCCCGAATGGGCAACATTTGGCAGAGTATTCCTTACCACCAGATCGTTCACCTCAAAATTTCTGGCTCTAGCTTTTCGATTAAACGATTTGGCCACCCTCTTTTGGTAACCTTGACCATGACAGATTGCTCTAAGATGCTCATCGTCTATCAAATTCAGCTATTCATATCTGTTCTCGGAGTATTCTGACTCGGAGAGTTTACCCTTTGATAAGATTCTTAAAGAGGGAACCTTTACCTCCACGGGTAGGACCGCTTATATCCCGTACACCAGATTGTAGGGAGTTGCCCATGTAGAAGTCCTGATCGAAGTTCGATATGCCATTAAGGCAAAGGGTAGCCTTTCATGCCAATCCCTATAGTTTTCTGCGGTCTTAGCCAAGATTCTCTTGATGTTCTTGTTAGCTACTTCCACTGCCCCATTCGTCTATGGGCGATGAGGGGATGAATTAAGGTGTCGATACCAAAGTGGTCTAGCAGATCATTGACAATCTTGTTGTTCAGGTTGGACCCATTATCTGTAATGATTACTTGAGAGGTGCCATATCGGGAGATTATGTCCCTCTTAATAAACCTTGTCACATTTCTCGCAGTGACATTCTTGTAAGAACTAGCCTCTATCCACTTTGTGAAGTAATCAATCGCCACCAGGATGAAGCGATGACCATTTGAGGCCGTTGGGTTAATAGGTCCTATCATGTCTATCCCCCACATAGAAAAAGGCCAAGCTTCAGACATTTGATGTAGTTCATTCAGGGGCACATTAATCTTATCGTCGTATATTTGGCACTAGTGGCATGATCGGATATGTTGACAACAGTCTGATTCGATGGTCATCCAATAATAGCTAAGTCGCATTATCTTTCTAGCGAGAAGATGGCCGTTCATGTGCGGCCCACATATACCTTCATGGATCTCCTTCATGAGAATATTTGCTTCTTTAGCATCCACACACCTTAACAGAGTGGAGTCAAATGACCTTTTGTACAGAATTTATCCACTGAGGAAGAACTTGCTGGCTAACCTCGTTATGTATCTCCGATCTCCCGCCTGGCACCCCTTAGGAAATTCCCCCTTTAAAAGATAATTCTTGATGTCATAGTACCACGGCTCTTCGTCTAATTCTTCTTCTATCATCATACAATAATCCGATTTTTCGACTATGCCAATTCTTAGTGGTTCTATTTTCAACCCATCAGCTATTTGTAGCATCGAGGCCAGGGTGGCTAGTGCGTCTGCAAATTGATTGTGAGATCTTGGTAGGTATTCGAATGACACCTCTTCGAACTTAAGTGTCAATTCTTCAAGGTATTCATGATAAGGAATGAGCTTTGCGTCCTTCGTCTTCCACTCTCCCAATGTCTGCAAAATGATGAGCATGGAATCTCTATAAACTTGCAGCTTAGGTATTCCCATAGAAATGGTCAATCGTAAGCCTAGAATGCACGCCTCGTATTCTGAGATATTGTTGGTGCAAGGGAATGTCATCTTTGCCGCAACAGGATAATGTTGATCATCAGGGGATATTAGTACTACCCCAGTGCCAGCTCTTGATAGATTAACAGCACCATCGAAATATATGACCCGCTTATCCTCTGTCAAGTTCAAAACTTGACCTTCTGCCTTTATTTTTTCAAAAGACTCGCAGGTTGATGATTTTTCTGCCAACATGTCTGCTATGGCTCTCCCTTTTACTGATTTTTGTTGAGAACACCTGATGTCAAATTCAGATAACATCACCTACCATTTTGCTAATTTTCCAATCAGCGTGGGTTTCTCCAGAAGGTATTTGACGGGATCATTTTCTGTTACCAACTGAATATGGTGATGTAGGGTAGACTGTCTTAATCTGCGAAGCACCCATATCGTTTCTACGCAAGCCCTTTCAACAGGTACGTATTTTGTTTCAGATGGCGTGGACTTCTTGCTCAAGTAGTAGATGGCTCTTTCCTTACCATCTATCGGGCTTGTTTGGGCAAGTAAAACTCCTAAATATTTCTGCTGTATAGTCAAATATAAGGTCAAGGGATGACCTGGGATGGGTGGCACAAGCACTGGTGGCGTGACTAGATAGTTCTTGATCTTTTGGAACGCATGACTACATTCTACGTCCCATGTCACTTTGCGCCCTTCTTGAGTAGTCTGAAGATCAGTTTAGCTACATCTGACAATTGATTGATGAATCTAGCAATATAGTTCAATCTCTCCAGAAGACTTCTCACTTCTTTTACTGTGGAGGGAGTTGCTAGATCATGGATGGCTTGAATCTTTGAAGGATCAATCTCAACGCCCCTGCTACTGACTATGAATTCGAGAAGTTTCC
This sequence comes from Rhodomyrtus psidioides, assembly GCA_021437785.1. Lineage (NCBI taxonomy): Eukaryota > Viridiplantae > Streptophyta > Magnoliopsida > Myrtales > Myrtaceae > Rhodomyrtus > Rhodomyrtus psidioides. The sequence goes on along the minus strand of JAILYB010000003.1, from coordinate 8,392,959 downwards.
CAGATTTTGCCCCAAACATACATTTGTTAGGGTTCAACCTCAACTTATATTTGCGCAGTCGCTCAAATAATTTTCTTAACACCTGAACGTGATCATGTCCCTTCTTGAACTTAGCGATCATGTCATCGACATATATTTCGATTTTCTTATGGATCATGTCGTGGAATAAAGTGATCATAGCCTTTTGGTAGGTGGCCCCAACGTTCTTTAATCCAAAGTAGTAAAAGTTTTCCCAGAGCGTGGTAAAAGCAGTCTTTGGCTTGTCCTCCTGTTTCATGAGGATTTGATTATATCCGGAGAATCCATCCATGAATGAGAATAATTCATACCCTGTGGTACTATCTACAACACGTCAATGTGAGGTAGTGGAAAATCATCCTTTGGGCTTGCCCTATTCAGATCTCGATAATCTACAAAGATCCGAACTTTGCCGTCCTTTTTCATGACGAAAACTATATTTGCAATCCAATCCGAGTATGAGATAACTTCAATAAAGCCTACCTTGAGAAGCTTCATCACTTCTTCCTTGATTCTGTCTTCTAACTCGGTTTTCATCCGTCTGCTACCTTGCCTGACAGGTTTAACATTTGGGTTCGGTGGGTAATGCATGCTCCACAATCTTAGGATCCAAACCCGGCATGTCAGCGTAAGACCATGCATAGACATCCTGATACTCCCTCAGTACTTCTATAAACCTGAGTCTTTCATCTCGGGATAAATGTCCACCGATCTTGACTTCTTTGGTATTCATAGTGTCTCCCAAGTTAATGACAATCGATTTTTCTAAAGTAGGAGGTATTGATTCCTCAAAGGCACTCCATTCTCTGCGGATAGATGCATAACCTTCGTCCTCATCTTCCTCAATACTGTAGGAATAGTCAATGTGGCGATCCGAATCGCATAATAACCTGGTATGTATGTTTGAGATGACATGCCTGAAATGTCATGAGCATGATTAGTTCATACTCCATAAAAAAATGACATGCATGAGTGTGAAAAATCCTTTCGAAAGTGATTTCAAAATAAGTACTGGTGTAAATGGGACTAGTCCTCATATCATGGGACATCTTTGTCCCTCAAAAATCCTTTGGAAATTAGGAATCATATGGAAAATCAGGTCTCAAGCTTCTGCGTGGACGACTAGTATCATCATCGGGCTGATTTGTGGTTCTATATGTCCTTAATAAAACTTGTGTGATTTTATTGGATGCAAAATGGGCTGCATTACAAGCTATGCTATTTGGACCAACGGCCGGAGATCCAAATGCGTTTTCTTATCGTATCTATAACAAAAGCTGAAAATGCAACAAAATGCAGAAAATTCTAAGTGCAGTATTTGGAAGCAAGAGAGAGGTTTCTTTACTCATAAGTAGTGGCTTCATCACTCAGCCACTCTATGATGACATTCACGAGATTGTCTTTCAGGAAAGGGTTTGCCAGATCCGGTTCTGTTGTTGGAGCTATATCTTCCTCTGACAACCATCTAGAGTTCTTGCTAAAATAAGCGTTCAAAGGGTTTTTGAACATCTGCGACCTACCTTTCTAGGTTGGAGAACCAATGAATGAATCCTTCGGGTTGTTCTGACTTCCATGGCGTCCCAAGCTCTTGCCTCGACCTAGGCCTATTGCCTTGGGGGCAGACTCGTCCAAGTGATTTTTCTGATACCGCAGGCCCATCCTATGCTGGTTAGCTTTCAACTGCAAGGGGTATTCATTCCTTGACCATACTTGCCCAAACCTTCCACATGGTTGTATCCATGAGCCAATAGTATCTTAGCTGGTAAAAGATTGGCTTCAGAAATGAAAGGAGTTCTCAATCTTACCCCCACGGGAGTGTGTGCTGTTGCCACCAACTCCAAGGAATGATAGCTTGCTTCCATCTTGATTTCGGGCTCGATGTAGGGAATAGCGCTATTCTGATATGTTTGGAGGTCGACTTCTCCATGCACGGTAATCACCTTCCCATCTACCACGAAATGCACTTTCTGATGCAAGCTTGAGGGTACGGCTCCTGCTACATGGATCCAAGGTCTCCCCAGCAGGAATCCGAATGCACTAGGTAGATCTATTACTTGGAAATTTATAGAGAATTTGGTTGGGCCGATGAGCACTTTTAGCTTAATTTTTCCTACCACTGTCTTCTTCATTCCATCAAAAGCTCTAACCGCTGTTTTTGAGGTTTTAATCATCTCCTCGTTGATCCTCAACCTCCGTAATGTAGCCAGAGGGCAAATGTTGAAGGCAGATCCGTTGTCGATTAATACATGTGACACTCTCTTCCCATTACATTACGCAGAAATGTATAAGGCCTTGTTGTGTCATCTTCTTTCCATAGGGAAGTCTTCATCTGAGAAGCTCAAATGATCTTTCAAAAGGATCGCCCCTACAAAATCCCCTAATTGTACATCATTAATCGTTTCAGGGACATGCACCTCATTGAGTATCTTCAACAGTGCATTCTTGTGCTTCTCTAAATTGATGAATAAATCCAGTAAAGATATTTGAGCTGGCATCTTCCTCAGCTGCTCTATTACTTCAAACTCGCTGGTTTTAATGATGGACATGAACTTTTATGCGTCTTCCTTCGAGATTTTCTTCTTTTCGGACTTGCCTTTGATGTATCGAGCAATATCTCCTAGAGGGGGGTGAATAGGAGATTCTGAACAATATTGATATTTCTTGCGAAATAAATAAAATTCAGTGTGCGATTAATAACAAGAGCCGTGTAACCGTGTGTAGAAAATCTAAATGCAAGGATAAGAGTTTAGAGAAGAGAATATTGTACACAATATTTATAGTGGTTCGGCTTAGATCAAGCCTACGTCCACTCTCCCACGATGACAGCCGATCGGCTGTATTTCACTATGAAGAACCAAGAGGATTACAACCACTCAAGAATTTGGTTTCTCTCTCACACGGATTTTCACAGTGAAGGATATTGGGTACACAGAATACTCTTTTGGACAAAACTCAAATTATGCTTGCACTTTGGATTGTTGTGCTTCTTCTTCCTTAAGTCCATCATGATTCTTCTTTTATACTCCCCTGCCTCCGAACTAGCCGTTGGATTCCAGCCAAGGGATCGCTCTTCAATCCTTGATTGGACGTCATCAATCGTGATTGAACAAGACTGTATCTTCAGAAGATATGTAGACCGTTGGGTAAGACATTGAACCCTTTTGATTCAGTCGCTCATACAACTGAATCTCCAGCTTCCATAAGTGTGATAAGTTTGAGTTGATTCCCAAGGATGTATTCCTTAGACAATGATATCCCAGTATAGAAAGTCCCTTGATTAGAAGGGATATTAGATTTAACAAATGTCACTTGCCTTGATCGGAAACCTGCCATACGTGGGTCTTCGTGTTTTGCAGGGACTGATCTTTCTTCAGATTCGTTTAAAAGAAGATTTGATTCTTACTAGATCAGTTGGCACGGAATGGTAATATGGAGACTTGATGTGATCCATTCGTCACTGTTTAGATCGTCAGGAGCACTTCCATCTGACCCTCGATTTGAAGCACTTCCATTTGACCCTTCGTCAGAAGCACTTCCATCTGACCCTTCGTCAGCGCGACAGAATTGGAATCACTCAACTTGCTGCTTACACATTCTTCCTACATCGCATCTCATTAAACAATTTCTATTGAAGGTTTTGTCAGAATCAAAATACAGGAGCATTTCCACAACAATCTCCCCTTTTTTGATGGTGACAAAACTCCTCTAGTTGCAAATTTCAAAAGAGTGTATAAGAAAAAGTTTAACCAATGATAAAATACTAAAAGCTAAGTAATCATCACATTTGCTCCTGTAGGAAATCATCATTAGAGATCCTGTAATTAAAGTATTCTCAGTAATGAAAGTGTTCTCATAGGAGAGCATGAACAGAGTACGATTATCCTGCAATGATCCTGCACCAAACTAAATTTTGCGATGAGAATAGATTACCCTGCGAAATAAGTTCTCCCCCTGTCTAAGTGGAAGACAATCTGGTGAGACTGCATAAGAGTAAATTCAACTTCTCCCCCTTTTTGTCAACATCAGAAAGAAATTTATAAAATGTAAATGTTGCTCAACAGATTAAAAACGTGTCCAATAAGAATAGAGAATGAAATTAGGAAAGTGTTGGTGGAGTTTTTAAGAGGAGGGATGATCTTCAGGTTCTTTATCAGCCTCCACTCGGGAAGGTTCTTCATGGCTACTTCCCATCCTCTGAGCATGATCTCTTACAACTTGAGAAGAGGGCAGGTTTGAGGCTGTTCTGTCTGTTCTGACCAGTGTATATGTATGCATGTTGGCTATCTCAGCGCAGAACATTCTCCCATAGAGATCAATGGATTTTTCAAGCTTATTCACTTGACTGGTCAAACCCTGCAGCTTGCTATCTGTCTTCTGTTCAAAAGCCTGCATTTTCTGATTGAATCCTGCTTCCATTTCAGCCATTGTTTGAAGAATAATAGTTTGAAGATTTGCAAAATGGGCCTGAAGTTCCATTTGTGGTTCTTGAGAAGGTGCACGTTCTTGAGTCTCCCCCTCAGGTTGTGCCTTGGGGAAAGCTTGAGAAGCTAGGACTTCAGTGAGAAAAACATCTGATGTAACATGCACAGTTTCTTTCTCCCCCTGATTTATAGCCCTTTTCCCTTTTTCTTTTGAGCTCGGCACTGAGACTATTTCCTCATCAATGTCCATTGGAATGGACTGTGCACTTGACAATTGATCTGCTCGTGCAATTGCTGATGCTAGACTTGTGGCACCTTTTTGAATAGTTCTTCTGGTGGAAGAAACAGAGTAAGCATCAATATCATCTTGGTCTTCCTCTTGTTGTTTTGACGCCAACTTTGCTAGAACTTGTGCTAGCAATTGCTCATGATTACAGTTGACAAGTGTGATGTCATACTCTGTGTCATCTGCAATTCTTCCAGCCTCCTCCTCATCCCACATTGTGAGGAATTCTTCCTCAGTCAGATCACAGTGATACACAACTTTTTCTTGTGGTTGTGTTCCTGCTTCATCTCCTTCTCCCTCATCTTCTTCAGCACAATGATTTCATACTCACCATCCTCATCTGATCCACCTTGAGATGGAGTAGCTTCAGAATCATATTCCCCTGTTTCTTCCTCACTAGCCTCTAAGTCCTTAGTAGGACTATCTGGTTGTTGACCCTTAATAGCCATGACTTTTCTCCTCTTTGGAGATTTCTGCTTGGATTCTTCCTCGAAGTCCACACTGACTGGTCCATTTGTCTTAGTTCTCCATCCAGCAGGAGTCATCTTGTACCCCATCTTTGTAATCATAGTCTCTCCAGCAGTCATCAGAGGAATTTCCTGCTTGATAAATGCACCTAGGCCATCAATCTTGAAATAATTGATTATTTTGAAGATCAAAGCGGCATAAGGAAGTTGGCCCTTTGGATTAAGAGCTGATCTGTACATGTGCAGGAGTACTGTATGAGCAAAGGAAATCCTCTTTCCTGTCAAGATTCCCCATAACAACTTTGCTTCGTACTTTGATATATCTGTCTTTGAAGCTGCCTTGGGTCTGAGACATTCGATGATCACCTTGTGCATCATGATATGTTTCAAGGGAAAGTTCGTGTAGGCAATATGTGACTTTGATTCCCTTGAGAAACTCGATTTGCCAGTCAGGAAGCAAAAGGCTTCTCCTGCAGTTACATCTAGGGGTTTGAAATCTCCCTTTCTGGTTCCCATGATTGCAGCCAATTCATCAACAGTCAAAATATATTGCTTTCTTTTGACCATGAAAGCCAGAGAGTTGAAGTTGACAAATTGAAGATTTGAATAGAAGTAAGCTACCAAATCAGGAAAAGTGTAGCCTCTCTTCGTTACAAATTGATCTATCTTTACCTTTTCTAGATGCTTCCTCAGATAGATGCCATTGCTGTCGAAGTACTTTAACTCAAATACCCTTTGAGGTATAACACCTCTCTGTTTCATTGCTTCAAACATTTCTTTGTGAGCCTGATTTTGGAACACGGGATCAGGAAAGGTTTTATCCAAAATAAAACCCATGTTTTTCACAAAGTCATTGAACATAATGTCATCATCATCTTCCACCTTTACCTTTGTGCCGCCAGGTTTAATTGGGGATGGTTTTCGTTTCGAACTTGTCTTTGCCACTTTTTCCTTTCCTTTTCTAGAGGTAGGTGCAGGTTTCTCTACAGCAATAGGCTCAACGATTTTTCCAGGCAGACTAAGAAACTCCAATAGTTCATCCTCACTATCGAAATAATGAGTGTTCAGCAGTTTTCTAAGTTCGTTACCAAAATCTCCTGGTGCCTTAATCCTATCATACATTGGCTTAATAGAGTGTGCCATAGATTCTTTTCCTTCAAAATCAGACAGAGATAGACCTTTTGCCAAGCGGATTGCTTCTCGCCGTTCGTTGATTTGGGTGTCTGTCAGTTCCGCGCCACTTGCAGTTGAGGCGGAAAACTTCCTCTTTGACAGAGACTTCTTCTTTGAGTCAGAGGCTAATTTTGGAGCCATTGATGCGTAGAAAGTTTAAAACTTTGAGTGAAAGAGTGGTGTTTTGAGGAGGGAATCGAGAGCGAGAGCTTTTGAACACGATCTTAGGGTTTTGATTTGAGAGATTTTTGAAAGTGAGTGAACAGAGGTGACGGTTCGGCGTTTTTATAAAAGAGGCGGTTATTTTTAGAAACAAAAGAGAGAATTTTGATTTTCTAAAAGGAAATAAAATATTCTTTTAATAAAACAAATATTCACCGTCAATCAGATATGCGGAGATATTTATTAATATGAGGAACTTACCTAAAAGATAGTTTTTAGAGATAACTGACCTCGATTTATGACCCCCTTTTTAAAAAAAATATGAATTTCTTCTTATGCGCCTTCTGATGCTCCTTCTGACGCTCCTTCTGACTCTCCTTTTTATGTTCCTTCTGATGCTTATTCTAATGCTCCTTCTGACTCTCCTTCTGACGTTGCTTCTGATGCTCCTTTTGACGTTCCTTCTGACGCTCCTTCTGATGCTCCTTGTTCTAAGGTATACACTTAAGAAGGAATGTTAATGATGGATAATTCATTTCTGATCAAATTAAAACTCTGTTTATCAAGTGGTTTACTAAAAATATCAGCAAGTTGATTTTTCGTATCAATGTATTGAATGTTAACATCACCGTTCTGAACATGATCACGTATGAAGTGATGCTTGATCTCAATATGCTTTGTTCTTGAGTGAAGTACAGGATTCTTTGTGAGATTTATGGCGCTTGTGTTGTCACATAGGATTTCTACAGTTGATTCTTCAACACCATAGTCTTTAAGCTGCTGTTTTAGCCAAAGTATTTGAGTGCAGCAACTTCCAAGAGATACGTATTCTGCTTCAGCTGTACTGAGTGCCACTGTATTTTGTTTCTTTGAATACCATGAGACAAGCATGTTTCCCATGAGCTGACAAGTTCTAGATGTACTTTTTCTATCAACTTTGCAACCTGCAAGATCTGCATCTGAATATCCCTTTAGTGTAAAATCAGGCGATTTAGAATACCACAAACCGTAGTTGGGATAAGTCCCTATGTATTTGATTATTCTTTTAACGGCTGATAGGTGTGATTCTCTTGGGCTTGACTGAAATCTTGCACATAAGCAGACACTATATATGATGTCTGGTCTTGAAGTTGTAAGATAGAGTAATGATCCAATCATACTCCGATATAATTTGGGATCAACTTCCTTTCCTTCTTCATCTTTATCTAATTTTGAAGAGTGAGACATGGGAGTTTTTGTCTTCTTGCCATTCTCCAGACCAAACTTCTTCACTATTTCCAATGCATACTTCTCTTGAAATATGAAGGTTCCTTTCTGAGATTGATGAATTTGAAGACCAAAAAAGAACCGTAATTCTCCCATCATACTCATCTCAAATTCATCCTACATTGCTTTAGAAAATTTCTTGCAGAGAAGTTCATTAGAGGAACCGAATATAATATCATCAACATAAATTTGAACTAACATGATGTCTTTACCTTTTCTTTGAATGAAAAGAGTGGTATCTACATTACCTTTAATGAAGCTGTGTTGAGATAAGAATTTACTTAACCTTTCATACCAGGCGCGATGTGCTTGTTTCAATCCATAAAGTGCCTTTTTTAAGACATATACCAGTTCCTTTTCTCTAGGTTCTTCGAAGCCAGGAGGTTGTTCAACATATACTTCTTCTTTGATGTAGCCATTTAGAAAGGCACTTTTTACGTCCATCTGAAAAAGTTTGAAATCATTGTAACAAGCATAAGCAAGAAGTAGCCTAATGGCTTCTAACCTGGCAACCGGTGCGTAGGTTTCATCGTAATCTATTCCTTCTTCTTGAAAGTAGCCTTTTGCTACAAGTTTTGCTTTGTTTCTTACAACTTTTCCTTTGTCATCAAGTTTGTTTTTGAATACCCATTTTGTTCTAATTATTGGACGATTTTTGGGTCGAGTGACCAGCTCCCAAACCTTGTTGACCTTGAACTGATGTAGCTCTTCCCGCATTGCATTTATCCAGTTTTCATCTGCTAATGCATCTTCAATCCTTTTTGGCTCCAATTCAGATACCAAGGCGATGTTGCTCATTGCTTGCTTGAACTTGGATCTCGTCTTTACGCCATTACTTATACTACCTATGATAAGTTCTTTTGGTTGACTTGACTTATGCTTCCAGTTTTTGTCAAGGCTATCATTTGAGTTTATTGTGGATTCGTTCTGTTCACCTTCTGGTCTTTCTTCAACTGAGGGAGTTTCCTTATGAACATTCTCCGAACCAATATTCACATCTGAGTCTACTTGAGAGTCCGTGACTTGATGAAGTGTATGCATCTGAATGGATTCAGGTTCATCATCCTGGTGGCTTTCATCGAACTTGATGTTTACAGATTCTTCAACAGTACGAGTGTTTTTGTTGTAGACTCTGTAGGCTTTGCTTGTTGTGGAATATCCCAAGAAAATTCCTTCATCTGATCGCTCTTCAAACTTTCCAATTCGATCATTAGCATTCTTTAAAATAAAGCATTTGCAACCGAATACATGAAAGTATGTAACATCAGGCTTTCTTTTTTTGAAAAATTCATAAGGGATTTTCTCAGAAAAAGGTCTGAGAGAAATTCGATTTAAAATATAACATGCTGTTGAAACAGCCTCAGCCCAAAAGTTAGAGGCAATTTTACTCTCAATAAGAAGAGTTCTGGCCATTTCTTGCAAAGATCTGTTTTTCCTTTCTACTACCCCATTTTGTTGAGGAGTATAAGGTGCAGAGAAGCTATGCTGAATTCCAAACTTAGTGCAAAAATCTGAGAAACTTTGGTTTTCAAATTCTCCCCCATGATCCGTTCTCAAACTGGTAATAGTGTAACATTTTTCATTTTGAATTCTTTTGGCAAATTTTGAGAAGATTATAAAAGCTTCACTTTTGTGAGTAAGAAATAAAACCCATGTAAATCTAGAGAAGTCATCAACTATGACAAGACAATATTTCTTACCTCCAATGCTTAGAGTTCTATTTGATCCGAAGATATCCATATGAAGTAGTTGCAAACAATGCTTAGTGGAAACTTGATTTAAAGACTTAAAAGAACTTCTTACCTGCTTACCCAGTGTGCATGCATGACATAGTCCACTTTTCTCAAATTTTGTTTGAGGTAATCCTCGAACGAGTCACTTCTTTGAAAGCTTTGAAATGTGTTTTACACTAATATGACCTAACTTTCTGTGCCAAAGATCAGATTCATCCTTAACAGAAATAAGACATTTAGCATTTTCACAGTCAACATCAATATCTAAAAGATAAATGTTCCCATGCCTTCGTCCCGTGAAGGATTGCTTCTTATCCTTGCTCATACCTGTGCATTTTAGATCTTGGAACCAAATATCATATCCAGAGTCACAGAGTTGACTTACAGAAATCAAATTGTAGTTTAATCCTTTGACTAGAGATACATCTTTAACGGGCTAATTTCCAATCTTTACATTTCCTTTGCCGATGACCTTTCCCTTGTTCTTTCCTCCAAAAGACACGCTTCTTCCATCACAATCTGAGAAGGATATAAATACATCTGGATTTCCAGTCATGTGACTTGAACAACCACTATCCAGAAACCACTTGTTCTTCCTTCTCTTTGATACCTGCAAAAAATAGACAACTTACTGTTTCTTTGGTACCCATGTTTTCTTGGGTCCTTCAGTGTTAGTAGGTTTTGACCTTTTAATAGGTCTCCAAATTTTCTTGCAGTAATCCTTAGTGTGGCTCGGATCACCACAATTCACACAGGGTTATCGAATGTAGGATTTAGTAAAATGCTTATGAAAATGATGTTTGTAATCAGAAAAGGTTGGTTTTCGAAATCCAGTTTTAAAGGTATTTCTTTGGCTGCTTTCCTTTTTAAAGCCTAACCCTGATCGGTCATTGAAGGGTACTTGTTTTGAAATAATGCTATTCAAAGTTACTGAGCTTTGTGAAAACCTTTTTGATATATCAGAAACTTTTTCTTTCAGGGAAGCATTTTCTCTTAAAACCAAATCATAATTTTCTTTCATCTGGTGACACTCTTGTTGTAGAAAATCAATCTTTTCTTTTTGATACAAATTCTGTTGTTTCAAAGAAGCATTTTCCTTTTTCAAACAAGAAAGTTTTTCAAGAGCTTCTTTGTAGTTTCTACACAATTCATCAATATATTCAATAACTTCATCAGGGAGTTCAGATGAACATACCTCAGTTTCTGAATCTGAACTAGAATCTGATTCGGCCATCAGACAGATGTTTGCGTAATCATTTTCGCTTTCATCAGAATCACTTAAGGTTTCTGCCTCTAGAGCCTTCTTGTACTTCTCATACTTGAGTTTGTCCTTCTTCAGAATTGGACAGTTCGGTTTGATGTGTCTTGCCTTCTTATAGTGAAAGCAAATCACGTCTTTGCTATCTTGTGAGTCGTTGCTTGATGTTTTCACATCACTCTTCTTCCAAGGTTTCTTTCCTTTTATGTTTCTGCCTTTCCGAGCCATCTTTCTAAATTTCTTGACCATGAGGGCTAATTCTTCATCATCCTCATCTTCATCATCTGTATCGGAAAAACATTGATTAATTTCAGTTTTTAATGCAATAGATTTTTTACCTTTCTGTTCTCCCTTTTTGTTTGCTCGTTCTGTCTCATAGGATTGCAAAGTTCCGACTAGCTCATCCACTGAGAGTGGTCTGATTGTTTGACATTCTTGAATTGATGGCTTGATGTAATTCCAATCATCTGTGAGTCCACATAGAATCTTCCTGACTTGCATTGGTTCAGCGATAGGTGCGCCTTGTCTTGCCAGTCTACTTGCCAGAGTCTGAAACCTGTCTATCATATCTGCAATAGATTCATCAGGTTTCATTTCAAATGCTTCATAGTCGCTCAGTAAAATACTGAGTTTTGTTTCTTTCACACGATTTGTTCCTTGAAAGGCAATATGAAGTCTATCTCATATTTCCTTTGATGATTCCTCCTCTGAGACACGATTATAGAGAGAGGTAGATAAAGCACAAAAAAGAGTATTGACAGCTTTAGAATCAAGGCCTCTTCTTTTAGCCTTTTCAGTATCAGTCATTGTTGTGATAGTATATACTCCGTCAGCAGAGGTTAGGTTTGTAGCAGTTGCAGGAATTACTCCATTCGTAACGACATCCCACATCAGATCATCATAGGCTTTGAAGAACCACTTCATCTTGTTGCTCCACATGTTGTAGTCCTTTCCATCAAAGTATGGTGGTTTGTTGGCAAAGTGCGAATCGCTTGTTCCTGAAGAGTGATTGCTAGACATAGTAGATCGTTAACTCTGAAGTCAATAAGCACTTCGTAAAATGAGTAACTTGCTCTGATACCAATTGATGTATCTAGCAATATCTCTTAGAGGTGGTGAATAAGAGATTCTGAACAATATTGATATTTCTTGCGGAATAAATAAAATTCAGTGTGCGATTAATAACAAGAGCCGTGTAACTGTGTGCAGAAAATCTAAACGCTAGGATAAGAGTTTAGAGAAGAGAATATTGCACACAATATTTATAGTTGTTCGGCTTAGATCAAGTCTACGTCCACTCTTCTACGATGACAGCCGATCGGCTGGATTTCACTATGAAGAACCAAGAGGATTACAACCACTCAAGAATTTGGTTTCTCTCTCACACGTATTTTCACAGTGAAGGATATTGGGTACACAGAATACACTTTTGGACAAAACTCAAATTATGCTTGCACTTTGGATTGTTGTTCTTCTTCTTCCTTAAGTCCATCATGATTCTTCTTTTATACTCCCCTGCCTCCGAACTAGCCATTGGATTCCAGCCAAGGGATCGCTCTTCAATCCTTGATTGGACGTCATCAATCGTGATTGAACGAGACTGTATCTTCAGAAGATATGTAGACCGTTGGGTAAGACATTGAACCCTTCTGATTCAGTCGCCCATACAACTGAATCTCCAGCTTCCATAAGTGTGATAAGTTTGAGTTGATTCCCAAGGATGTATTCCTTAGACAATGATATCCCAGTATAGAAAGTCCCTTGATTAGAAGGGATATCAGATTTAACAAATGTCACTTGCCTTGATCGGAAACCTGCCATACGTGGGTCTTCGTGTTTTGCAGGGACTGATCTTTCTTCAGATTCGTTTAAAAGAAGATTTGATCCTTGCTAGATTAGTTGGCACGGAATGGTAATACAGAGACTTGATGTGATCCATTCGTCACTGTTTAGATCGTCAGGAGCACTTCCATCTGACCCTCGGTCTGAAGCACTTCCATCTGACCCTTCGTCAGAAGCACTTCCATCTGACCCTTCGTCAGACGCACTTCCATCTGACCCTTCGTCAAAGGCACTTCCATCTGACCCTTCGTCAGAGGCTCTTCCATCTGGCCCTTCGTTAGAGGCGCTTCCATCTGACCCTTTGTTAGAGGTGCTTCCATCTGACCCTTCGTCAGAGGCTCTTCCATCTGACCCTTCGTCAGCGCGACAGAATTGGAATCACTCAACCTGCTGCTTACACATTCTTCCTGCATCGCATCTCATTAAACAATTTCTATTGAAGGTTTTGTCAGAATCAAAATACAGGAGCATTTCCACAACAGCCTTACCTAGGGGCATAGAATCGTCCATACCTCATTACTACGTCTACTTCCCTTGTTCCGTAGTCCCAGTGGACCGCCTTAGGATCGTACTCTTCCATTGGCGGGACTTGTATGGTTATTGTCTTCGGATAAGATGTTTCTGGTTCAGCTGTGTCGTCTTCTTCCTCTTCCGGCAATCGAAGCACAACAGGCTTAAGTAGGCAATCTTCTACCTCATTCAAGATATCAAGATCTTCCAATTTAATTACCACAGTCGTAGCGGCTTCGATCATTGACACAGTGTTGTCAGAGCCCTTTGAGAGGATTTCGTTTTCCAATTGACAATTCCGGTCGCCATCACCTAGTACTGTTGATGTCGCAGATCATGGGTATTCTCTTCTTCCTTTGAATAGTTCAGCTGAACCCTGCTGTTGATCCTCCGATCTATCATACTGTTTTGTGTTAAGTTCGGTATCTATCATCCGGTTATGCAGTGATTCGAGCCCCTTCGTAAAAGGCTTTTCCACCTCCTTCGGGATTTGAACGGAATCGTCCATACCTCCCCATCCGTCTGGTATAATATCCTCCATTCTCTGATAAAAACTAAGAGGAGCAAAGTATTTCAGCTTAAAGTTATATCCCTCATAATCCTGACCTAGGTTGTCTATAATTTCTCCCATTTCTAGCGCGTTAGCCATGAATCTGCGATCTGCTAGACTTCGCCTCTTGGCTTCCAGTTCGTCCTCATCAAGTTCTTCTTCTGGTTCAATGATCGGCCCAACATTTCCTACCAGACCCTCGTGCGGGATGTTCCACATGCTTCCCTGCTCAGTTTTAATCATAAAGTGGCTTCCTTCCAAGGTTAGAGAAGCTTCGACTCCCTCGAATCTTTCATCGGTAACATTTGACATTATCCCCAAGCTCATCATCTTAGCGATACATAATTTCTTCACGTCAACAGAGATCTCCCATTCTTTCGGGTATAGTGAAGTAATTGCCAAAATGTCGGTCAGCTTAGACACGTCCACCTTCAGCTTAAGGTGGTTTTCCTCCTCTTCAGTGAATATTACTCCTACTGCTTGGTGATCAGGGAGTGGATTTTCTTGCACATTCGGAGCCACGTTATCAAATTTCAGAATTTGACTATCAATCAAAGCTTGTACTTTCAGCTTAAGGATATAGCAATTATCAACATTATGTCCCATTTCACCCATGTGATAGACACACGTCTGGCTCTCGTCAAAACCTAGATACTTGACAGGATTCGCCCTAGGTGGTTCTTTTGCCACCAAGTGTTGCTCTAGCAGTATCGGGAGCAGCTTGGATAAAGGCCTCGGGAGTTGAGAGAACTGCCTTTCGGGTTGCCACTTTCTAGGCTCCTGCCCCTTTGGCGCCGACCATGACGATCCTCCTTTGATTTGATTAGAATAACCAAACACTTTGGGTTTATGGGGATCCGGTATGAATGCTATGTCTAGCCCAGCCTCTTTCTCCTTCTTTAGGGGGTACTGCTTCTTGGTAGAAGTTTCATGTGACCTCATTTATCTTAAGGCCCACTCGAGCCTTTAGCCACCTATATCAAATGTGCAAATGTTTGACATCCCGATGTGTTTAACATGTCAAAGTATTCATAGGGGAGTGCTTTCAGGAGCAAATCAATCAGTTCATCTACTAGGATTGACGGTTTTACTTGGGTTGCCAAAGCTCGCCATCTCTAGGTGTATGTTCTGATCAACCCGCCCCTTGTTTTCGAGGTTCGCAGCAAATCTTCTCTTGTTGGGGCTGTAGCTGTGTTGAACTTATACTGCTTGAGGAAATCCTCAGCGAGATCTTCCCATCCATCATAGTCATCTAGGTCCAATTCAATGAACCAAGCTAGAGCGGCGCCAACCAGACTTATGTAGTGGAACATAGTCTGAATATTGCACCTTCTTATGTAGGTAATATTTGAGGTGGGCGCGGGGGCAGCTTGTCCCATTATACTTCCTCACGAAGTCTGATTCCTTGTAGTCAAGAGGGGTCTCCACCTTGGCGAAGGGAGATATCTTGTCGAAACGAGCCAGCTCATAACATTGGCTGCTCAAGCATTCTTCGATCTTGGTTATTCTCTTAACCTCTACTTCAATTTTTGCGATCTGCTTCCCTTTTTCTTCCTTCTCGAGGTTGATGACAATAGGGGGTGTCTTTTGTTGTGTTTGGATGTTCGGCACACGAATATCTTCTTCTGCACGTTGAGTATCTCCTGTCGTTTCTTTGTCAGCCATATCAGGTGTGAATGGAAGATTTGAATTGTTCTGGTTAGGAGTTACTGTCTGCCTGGCTTGGGAGGCTTCCAGCATTGTCTTAATATCAGCCATCATAGTCGCCATAGCATTCATTTGAGTTTTCAGCATGCCTACGCGTGGGGTCAACTCATGTTGTTCCATTCTCGTCTTAAGCCTAGTGCGAAAATGATACGTTGGCAATTTCGTGATGAGAATGTACCTATTTTCAGAAAAAATTCCAATGAGTACTTATTTGGTATTGACAAAAGGAAGTACTTGATCCTTCTAATTGCATGTTTTCTATTGGTGAATGAGAAAAAGGACTACAATGTGAGCCTTAGTATCATGTGAGTAGTTCTTTTGATCATTCTCCAAAGAGAATTCATGAAATTAAAAGAAGTGTAATTTTTGACGATAATTTTTATGCATTTATAAAATATGTCCACATTCATGCTCATGTGTCCAAAATAATATCTAGTACAAGTGAGAATGCATGAAAAGGCATCACAATGTTTGCTTATTTTATACTTGACAGAATAGCCTATTCAAGTCTAGGACGCTTGAGGTCTAAGGTGTCCTCATCATCCCAATATGGATTCCCCTCTTCAGTCTGGGACTCTTCATCTTCTGAATATGACGGTGGTCTCATGTCTTCGGGTACGTTCGGGTCTATCCCAAGCACGTATGGTACAATATATTCGGGTACATAGGGCTCGATAAGGCTGCGTCTGGTCGCTTCAAAGTGCTGAATGTATTCTGTGGTAGCCCTGTGAATGTTTTCTTTACGAGTCATGTTTTCTGGCTAACTTATATCTTCGGCCTGAGAGTTCTTCAAGGAGTGTATAATAAACGCCACCTTGGCTTCGAATTGTTTCCTCTTTTCTCCCATGAGGGTCTCGTTTGGCATGTCAAAGGAAAAGACACCAGGTCGTGGTGGAGAAGGGATCTCTTGCAATGCTCCAAATTGTCGGATAATCCTCTTCGGATAATACGCAGTAGCGCCTGTGAATCCTAACAAAGGGACTGGGTCTTCGTCATTATATGTGAGTCTGACTTTGCCTAGTGTTGGCAATTTAAGCCGCCATCGGAGCTGTTTCGATTTCAGAGTTCCAAGGAAATTCTTCCATTCTATGAAGTTGAACTTAGGAATACGTGTATGGGTTCTGACAAAGGTTTTAAGAGGGTGGGCATCAGAGCTAATCTCAGTGAAACTCATGCGGATATGAAACTATCTGATATGAGATGTGAACCATAGGTATAGAAGATCACTAGAGGCTCTAAAGATTCACTTCTTATTTTTCTTAAAGAGGTTTAGGGAAAGGAAGGTCTCAGGCAGAATAATGTTTGAGTAATCCCACCCACAGCAAACCTGTCTGACTACTACTTCCATAATAAGGTCGAAGGTGACAGACGAGATCGGGAATAGCATAAAGCTAAAGAAGGCCAAGACAAAGGTTCTACCAGATTTAGTCCATTTAGCAACAGGGAGGTTGGGGAATCGATCTAAGAAGAAGGATAGTGAAATTCGTCCAAAATTGCTTTTGGCATCTGCTTTGACTTCTTTGAGGCTCGTGTCAAGGAATTCGGCTAGTTAACTCAAGGGATCAAATCCTATGAGAGGTTGAACTAGTGAGTGAGTGAGCTCAACTCCAATGACGGCGTTGTATTCTTCAATAGTGGGGGGAAACATCCAGTCTGTCGGGACCCTCTCGCGTAGCGAGCGCTATGCAGGCTGTCAAGGGTTAATGGGCCGTTCGATGTTGCCTGATCGGACGCGGGCCTCTCCCAAGGTCCATTACCCAAAATCGCAACGGCTGGATATACGTGGTCGATCTTCAGTGCAATCTGGTGACATGTGATATGTGTACATGCAAAGGAGTCGCCACCAATCGTTTCGTGGAGGGTACGATCGAAAATCCTATCGACTAGTTGGAAGCGATCTATTCGATTCTATGGAAACTAGAGAAATGAGATCGATGACTTTGTTACGCCAACTGTCAGAGCTGACGCCCTTTCGGTACCTAAGTTGAACGTTTTATCTAATCTTAATATTCATGCAGATGAGTGGGGTACGGATCCTATAGTTCATGCAGACAGGAATGGCTACCCTATCACTCACAGTCAGTAAAAGTAAATGCGCAAATCAAGGATCCAATACATGCGGATAAAACACATGAAAGCAGCATGTCATGCCTAATGAGGCCCTATTAGCCTAGAGAAGTATCAATCAAGGTTTAGGAGTGATTTGACATGATTCGCCCATAAGGGGCAGAATTGTAATTTTGAGGAATTTGAGGACAATTTACCTCGAAAGGGTAAAATTATCATTTTAGATGAAACAGAAAGTCAAAAGGTGATGAAAATGGGATTGGTGATCAAACCAATCCATTTCCTATTTTTTCAGGAATTTTCTGAATTTTTCTGGAATTTAAAAGTGATTTTACCCTTGGAAGGGTAAAATCGTCATTTCAGGTGAAGACAAGCATTGAAAATCTCAAACATTAGGATTGGTCGACCATCTGACCCAAACCCTAATTTCAAGCAATTTTCAAGACTTGATTGGAATAGGAAAGACGATTTACCCTTTTGAGGGGTAAATTCGTCATTTCAAGGAAAATGATGATTCGAAAACCCTAGTAGAAGGATTCGCCACCTAGCTAGCCTTATCCTAATCTAGGCATTTTCGACCTATCTCAAGTACAAAGTAGAGACGAATTACCCCTAATGGGCATTGTCGTCAATTTTCATAAAGAACGGATGAGAAATCTCAAAAATAAGATTGACCAGTTGTCTGTGGTCAATCCTCAATTTTTGGGGATTTCTGGAGTGTCTAGGAATTTGCTACAATTTTTCTACATTTTACGGTTTTCTAAAAAAATTTCGATTTTTTTTATTTTTATTTTTATTTTTAAAATCATTTTCTAATTTTTTTTTTATTTTTTTAAAAAATATTTCGGATCGGGTTGACCAGACCCACTCGGGTCGGAACTCGGCCTAGACCCGAACCCGCGCAACCCACGCCAAAACGACACCGTATCCGTTTTTTTTTTATTTTCGGATTAATCGGATTTGATCCGACGGCTCTCATTGAACCACGTGGCTAATTCATGACCACCGGATGATCTGACTGGAACCTACGGCCTAGATTAAATGAAGACTCGACCAGGGCTGTTCGATTGACCTATTGAAATCTACGGCCATGATTAAAACCTAAGACTTGATCTGGACCGTCTATTCTCATTAACCTAAACGACGCCACTCGACCCTTCGTCTAAACGGCACCGTTTCAACTGGTTATGATTTTCTGTTTTTCGAATAATTCCCATTATTAATCGGACGGTCACCATTTATTAGACCCGATTAATCTCAGCCGTTGGATCTAGACCATCTCAGCCTAACAAACTAACGGTCGAGCTGACTCGACAACCACATGGACCAATCCTAGGATGACACCTAGGCCTTTGACTCATTGACCCGCCACGTACGCATCGTCTTCAACCTCACGCTTGCAACTGGACGAACGGTTGTGCTTCTCCAGCGACTATCCAACGGTGAACTATTGACGGAATCGAACGAGATCGGCGGCAATCGACCCGCCATGACCTCTAGTTTAACATATCTAAGAATTGAAGCATTTCATTCACAAAATCACTATCACCATGCGAAATGCCGAGTACGGCCATGGAAACTCAATCGCACAAATCACACGAAATCATATCGATTCATTCTTAGATTAACACTGTAGGAGATTCAGAACACTTACCTCGAGGTCCGATCGAGCTCGCACGGCCTAGATTGGGCTAGGCAGGGATGAACAGTGTTCGGCAATGAAGGTTGGATTGGGAGACTCGATTCGACGTGTTAAGAAAAAATCTATGCAAAACAGATATGCAACGATGGTCAGTGATGTCCAGGGAGCAAAACGCACACTCTAAATGCAAGCATGAACAAGAAATGCATGAGTCGCCATTGATGCACAATGAGAAGCTCCAAACTGCGACTCACCTGTTCCCGCGGTTTCAGGCTGCGTGGCTGACGGTGATTGCTTCCTGGAGCCTCTGGCGAACTCATGGTGACCTTCTTTGGCTTCGGTTTGGCCGGAGAAGGCCTAATCAGTGCCTTCCAAATTCGAGCTCTACCCTCGACAATGACGAAGGAGGGGAGATCTCTGTCTCTCTCTCTTTTTTTCTCTCCTCTCGATTCTGTTTCTCTTCCCCGAACTGAATCAACTACCCTCTTGCTTCGCGAAGGCCCTGTAGACTGTATCCGATTTCAAGAAGCCTTTGCCGCCAATCGGGAGGACCAACAGACTCGAAATGGCACGTGATTACATGTTCCATTAGGTCCAAACAGCGACGGAGACGATGGGTTTTCCGTCCATGTTCGTTTACTTCTTCGGCAGCTCTTAATTCGTGCGAATTTGGCATGAATTTGCACTGAGTTTGGGAGGTGTTGACTTTCGTAGGTCCGCCGGATTGACCGGCCAATTACTCCTTCCGCCGGCAACCATTGGCCGCGATTCCGGCGTCAATCGATGGGGAATGGTCCGAAGAATCAAACCCCCACCAATTCTTCTTCAATTGTAGCTAATTGCTCGGTCAATTTGGCTATCGAAATTCGAATTTTTCACTGTTCACCTACACGGGAGTTTGAGGAAGACGATGACACTGTAGCGGACCGATTCGACCGGCGGTCTGACCGGTCTGAACCGGTTCCGACTTACAATTTTCCAAATTAAACCCAAATTAATGGGAAATTTTTGCAATTGGTCCTCAGAATCGAACTTAGGGCATGGATTTTATCTAAAAATGTGGTTTTGCCCAAAAGTCTATATCAATTTCAACAAAAACCCCAAATTTTTATTTAATTGCAAATTGGGGAATTGTGTAATTGAATGTTCAAGTGATCAAATTGAACCAAATTACTTATGCCAATCGATTCCAAATGATGAAAACCATTGGACAGTATGTTTAATTTGCAATGATAGTCCTTGAATTGAAAGTAATTTCAATTATGCCCAATTTCAAGGACTAAAATGCAATTTTCGCCCAATTTACGCAATTAATCATTCGGTGTGGGAAATTGGGCTAAATTGCAATAAGGGAAATTTAGATTGAATGTCAAGATCCTAAAAAATGCTAAAATTGCAAATTAAAAGACTGAATCGATATTTTTTTAATCAAATTCAATCATATATGTTACAAAGGAACATGTAAAATTGAATTTTATTATGAACTTTTTGTGAGGTAAAAAAGACAACGGATTTAAAAGAAAAATATTGGCTATTTTTCCATATTTTTTGGACCTCGAATGCTATTTTTCTTGACTTTTCTAGTATTTTCATAATTTCGAAAAATATTAAAATAGGTGAAAAATATGAAAAATTATTTTTTTGGTAAAAAATGGTTCCTTAGGCTTGGCCAAGGCCACCAAAGTTGATTTTACAATTTGTTGACTTTTTAGGAATTTTTTATGAATTTTCTAAGAAATAACCATAAAAAGGCTGATCCAAAATTAGGTGTCAACAGATGGTACTGTAGCAAACTGGTTCGACCGGTCCGACCGGCAGTCTGACCGGTCTGAACCGGTTTCAACTTGCAATTTTTCAAATTAAACCCAAATTATTGGTGAATTTTTGCAATTGGATCTCAGAATCGAATTTAGGGCGTGAATTTTATCTAAAAATGTGGTTTTTGCCCAAAAATTCATATCAATTTCAACAAAAATCCCAAATTTTCATTTAATTGGAATTAGACAAATTATGAAATTGAAGGCTCAAATGATCAAATTAGACCAAATTACCTATGCCAATCGATTCAAAATGGTGAAAAGCATTGGGTAGTGATTTCAATTTGTAATTGTAGTCCTTGAATTGAAAGTAATTTCAATTATGCCCAATTTCAAGGACTAAAATGCAATTTAGTATACAATTTTGTCCAATTCATGCAATTAAGCAATCTGTGCGAACAATTGGGTTAAATTGCAATAAGGGACAATTATATTGAATGTCAAGGTCCTAAAAAATGCCAAAATTGTAAATTAAAAGACTCAATTGACATTTTTTTTTTACCAAATTCAATCATATGTGTAATAAAGGAACACGTAAAATTGAATTTTATTTTAGACTTTTTGTGAGGTCAAAAAGACAAGGGATTTAAAAGAAAAATATTGACTATTTTTTCATATTTTTGTGACCTCAAATCTATTTTTCTTGAATTTTCAAGTATTTTCCTAATTTCCCAAAAAATACTAAAAAATGCGAAAAATATGAAAAATTATTTTTTTGTCAAAAATGGTTCATTAGGCTTGGCCAAGGCCACCAAAGTTGATTTTGTAATTTTTTGACTTTTTATAAAAAAAAATTATGAATTTTCTAAGAAATAGCTAAAAAAAAGGCTGATCCAGAATTAGGTGTCAACAACATGGTCCCTGTATTGATAGCATTCATGAATTTGGTTTAATTTCTAACAATATCTTCATAATCACCAAGTGAAGGTCGCTTGTTTCACCTATGGCGAAGCGGTTGTGCCGTTCTAGTACTATTTTAAAATATGGCCTTATGCGGCCCTCTCAACTACTGATTCCAGTGCAATACAAATTTCCTTTAAGTCGTAGTCACCTTAAGACCAAAAACAAAGTAAACCATAAAATTCTCGATGAAACAACAAAGTATACAACAATATTTTCGATTATATTGGTAAAGCTAAACAGTGAATGGGTTATTTTTCTTTAGGATAGAGTGGTTTTTTAGCAGCAAAAACGAGTGATATTCGTGCATGACATTCAAGCTTTCTCGCATGACCAAAGCATATAGGTGATATCCGTGCATGGAAATGCATTATTAACAGTCTTAATCCGGGATGTACAACGATTGGGAAATCAGCAATCCTCATGAAATTGCCAACTTCAACTAATGTGAACTTCCAAAATGAACAATGGAATTGGTAAACTAGACTCCATTCCTAATTGCGCAATGCACTTTTTTCTCCATCACGCTTTCTGCGGCAAAAATTAGCTTTTGTTCTTGCCCCGCTCCTAATCATCTAAGGAAAGATCAAAGGAAAAAAGCTATCTCTTCGAGGGGGGGTTTCCCTTATATATATATATATATAATCCCTGTACTACACATCTTTTTTCATATTAGTCAATCATCGACTCTTTTGCTTAGTCACTGTATCTAATACATGGTTCTGCTAGGGACCCTAATAAGGCAGCACAACAGTTGGGATGAGAAAATCTCGTAGCGAAAATTTAGAAGCGGACTGAAATGAAATAAGCGTATGATACGGCGATGAAGATGAAACTTTGTACCAGGACGAAAAGTTTGCTTATAACTTCTCCCAGTTGGTTAACTACATCCTAAAACCATCAAAAAGGTGTGCTTATAGGTTGAGATAACATTTTGCTTATGTAACCATTGTCAGCCATAATAGATGCAGAAAATTGAAAAGAAGTCACATTGCTCTTAAATTGAAGTTATGCCTAAAATATCATCAATCATTTCACTTAGCAGTCAAAACAAGAGTAAAATGGCATAATTAGCGGAGTGCCACAAGAATTATAATTCCCAAGGAGGTAGTAAACAATCGCCAGCACCCTGAACAATATTTTTCAGACAGTATACTCTCTTGGTGATTCTTAGCTAAGCAGAGAGAGAGAGAGAGAGAGAGAGAGAGAGAGAGAGTGGCTTTAATTAGAGATTATTGTTAAACTTGAGCATGGAAGTGCTAAATTTATAGTATATAATTCATGTCAAGCAACTTTTTTCTGGTGAAGTCTCCCCCTTGCTTGAGAAGTTAATCCACAGTGCTTGAGGGATCCCCACATCTGTCCTTGCTTATTCCTTCACTTTTGTCCTCTTCGCAGACTTCTTCAAGACTTTGTTCAGCTTCCTGAGGAAGTTTTATGGCCTTCGCTATCATCTTTTTGTCTTTGTCAATGTCCCTCTCCACTCTTTTCTCTTTTCTATTTTTTCTGCATCCCTCCTCATAAGTGGTGCGCAGATTCCTCTTGTAGGGGTCATTTTGCCAAAAGAAAGGAGTATAAGCTAATTGGTAAGCCCACGATAAATTTACTCTCTATTAATTTCGATTAAATTTTACCGTCAGATTGTTAAGTTGGATGGCAAGTGGCAGTTAACGAATATACCAATTGAGGTTTTACCCTTCATTTTGTTGGTGTGAAGCCAAAATATATCAAAAGATATTATTAAGATTTCTTTTTTTGTCTTTTGTCCTTTTTTTTTCTTCTATGTTAAAAGATACACCTTATATATTATGGATATTTAGGTTGTAGCCGTTAGAATATAGAGAGTAGACAGAAAGCGCAAGAGCAGACAGAATACGCAAAGTAGCGAATAGAGAGAGAGAGAGAGAAAGAGAGAGAGAGAGAGGCCGTGACGACATTCTTGAGTGTTCTCGCTTTTCTTTTTCCTTCGATCTTGTGAGAAGGTCGTCAGTTATATTCTTACTTTTCTCGAAAACTAGTGGATTCGCAGAGTGCCTCTGCGCGGAGATGTACCCAGGTTTGGATGAACTTCGATAACAAATTCTCTAGTGTGTTCTTCTAATTCTGTTCTTTTATCGTTATATTCTGCTAGTGTGGATTGTTTGCTTGGATTATATTTCTGGAATTGGGGCACGATTCCTATCAACTGGTATCAGAGCCTAGGTTGGCTAATCGAGAACATCGAGGGTTTTTCGGTGACGTTCGATTGAAAGCAAAAGGTATGGCAGAAGATAAAATTAGAATCGATAAGTTCGATGGGCAGGATTTCGGATGGTGGAAACTCCAAATAGAGGACTATCTTTATCAGAAAGATCTCTATGCACCACTTGAGGGTTGGAAACCTGAAATCGCGGAAGTTGATCCGACGGCAGAATCAGGATGGAAAATTCTTGATCGAAAGGCGTTAGGTGCAATTCGTCTAGGTTTGACAAAAAAGACAAGATACCACATCGCGAGAGCTAAGACTGCAAAAAAAGCTATGGATATTCTAACGAATATTTATGAGAAGCCATCTACATCGAATCAGATATTTTTGTTAAAGAAATTGGTTAATATGAAATTATCTGACAGAGGTTCTGTTGCATAGCATATTAACAGTTTCACACAGGTTACAGGTCAATTAGAATCCGCAAGCATAAATCTGGATATGAAGTTACAAGCTTTATTATTTCTATGTTCTCTTCCGAAAAGCTACAACACCGCAGTGTAAGGAATTTCGAGTACCATGAAGGATGATTTGACTCTAGATGATGCTGTGAGCAGTATCATGGATGAAGAGATGTGACGAAAAGTCTCAGGTAGAGATAAATTTTCGGCGCATGCATCTTCAACGGCACTAGCAGTGGAGAACCGTGGAAGAAGAAAAAGCAGAGGAAAATTCAGAGGGCGTGGTAGATCACAATTCAGGGGAAAAAGAGAGGTTACAAAAGATGAGTGCTGGTTTTGTCACCAGACGGGACATCGTAGATTTCAATGTGAAGCCTACAAAAAGAAGCTGCGAGATGAGAATCAATGAGCTAATGTGGTAAGCGATGAGCCTTTGTTAGAGAACTTGTGCTTATCTGCAGGGCTTGACTTGGCTACAGATAGGTGATTGTTAGCGTGGAAGTAAAAACACTTTACAAAATATGAGCACCAGACTCTAATACCAATTGTTGTGGCTAGCGTTATCACCTAGAGGGGGTGAATAGGTGATTATAGTACAATTTGAGTGTTTTTTCGCGGAATATCAATTGCACAGGCATTTCTATAATGTTTCAGACGATGGCAACACAGTATGTCAATATAAACAGCTCGTATGCAGTTCTACTATTACAGATTATATAATATGATTAGAGTAGGGATAGAGAAGACTGCACATAAGGTTTATAGTAGTTCAACTTTGATTAAGTCTACGTCCACTTTTTCGGCTATCAGCCAATCGGCTGGATTCCACTAGTAAACTGCTCGAGAGGTTACAGCTTAGTGATCTCATTGACATGCAAGATACCCCACCTAGCGCTCAACACTTTTGTGTACACCTGCTCACAATTACAGTAGATGAATCAAGAAGTGTGTATGAAATGAAGTACTCTCGATCTAAGAATTATAAAGACTTTTCCCTTTTAACGTCGACTTTTTGTCCCTTCGACTTTGAGATGCCTTTTATACTCATCTGCTTCCAATCTAACCGTTACAAAACTTCCAGAAGGGATCTCTCCAAAACTTCCCGTTGGGATAAGACATACCAAAAGAAGATCTCGTAACTGTTGGGGATCGCCAAAGGAAAATCTTTCTCGTTTGGATCAAATCGCCCATACAATTATGATCCTGGGTTTCCATAGATAATTTTACTCATTTGGAAAGTGGTATGTTTGTCTCATTGATTTCGCATCCTTGATTGATCTCTATCCTCGAGAATCCTCAAGAATGATCCAGCTCGATTGTATCCGTTGTAGTGTGTCAAATAAGCATATTTGAAAGTCTTCTTCAAGTTCTGATTATTGCACATGAATACTCCACTCAGAGCTTGAGCATCAGTCCAACGTCTGAGCTATCCCCACTTAACATCCAATGTCTGAGTTATCCCCACTCAACGTCTGAGCTCCAATCGGCATCTGAGTCCATTAGAAATCCCATCTGAGCAAAACCTTTTTGACAAACTCAATCCTGTGCATCCCCGCACCAAAGGATAATCTGCAAAACAAGTATTCCACGGCATTATCTCGAAACTTAAGAGTACTTGGGATCATTTTATCTACTTCAAAATCACTTAGGAGTTTTTCTCAACAAACCTAAGTTGCGAATTGGTAGGGCTTGGGAGAGTCCGTATTAGGTTAGTTAATTCATGTAATTAACCTAATAATCCATTAGCCTAATTTTAGGTCGAGACAATGCTGGTGTCCTGATTTTCCAAGAAACAAAATACCGTATCTCTATCAACTACAAAAGCTGAGTATGTTGCACTAAGAAGTTATTCTGCACAAATTTGAAGGATTTTGGTGTGAGCTCACAACGTGGAAATCAAATGTGATAACATTAGTGCAATCAACCTTACCAAGAATCCAATTCTGCGCTCACAAATTAAGCATATCGAAATTGAGCATCATTTCATTCGTGGTCATATGATAGCCCTATTTTCACCTTCTTGAGGAAGCTTTATGGCCTAGCTAAATGTTTTAGTCTTAGGAATGTCCTTTCTCCACTACTTTATCTTTTTCTCTTTCTACACAATGTGGCGTGGACAGATTTTTCTTGTGGGGTCATTTTGTCAAAAGAAAGGAGTAAAAGATGGCACGTTTATGGGACTCTCTCTCTCTCTCTCTCTCTCTCTCTCTCTCTCTCCTGCTAACTACTCCAGGCGTTGCCCTTTTTTTAGCCAAATCATCCTTCCTGCTAAATACTTCTGAATTCTCAAACAAACAGAACTAGATCACCCTCAAAACACCGTTCTACTAAAATAAATCGTCTCAAAGGATTTTACATAGTGAAGACCCCTGAAGTTGAACTTTCTACCAGGCTTGGAAAAGTACTACGTGAATGTGCAGCGAGTGTCAAAGGAATTTCGTCGAAACTAGAGTGGTGTCAGCAAATTGACCCCTTTTAAAAGGTGGAGCCATCGAGTCTGTTCCGTCCAGATTTATCATTAATCGCCATTAGTAAGAACACTATAATGCCGGGCTGGCGTGACAAATTGTCTTTGAGAGAGAGAAAGTGAGAGAGAGAGGCCAATATGTTGGAAATCCTTATGTGAACCATCATCTATACAAGAAAAT
Source organism: Rhodomyrtus psidioides (assembly GCA_021437785.1). Taxonomy (NCBI): domain Eukaryota; kingdom Viridiplantae; phylum Streptophyta; class Magnoliopsida; order Myrtales; family Myrtaceae; genus Rhodomyrtus; species Rhodomyrtus psidioides. The sequence goes on along the minus strand of JAILYB010000003.1, from coordinate 8,365,846 downwards.
TTCGTTTTTGCCAAGGAAGCAGGTTGTATGACATGTATGAAACCGAACTGTGAATCTTGCTTACTACGGTCCATACTCTCATGGCCTTCTCACGCGACGAACTATGTTTTGGATTTTGTTGGGCGGCTTGATGTAGGTCACTCGAGCATCGGTATCTCGAATTAAATATAAGCTCTCTCCTATTCCTGGCTCTTTAACATTCAGTGTCAGTTCAAATGTATTCTCTGTCCTCGTTTTCTGTTTCTCGTGTTTTAAGTACCTGTTTGTGATTCGAGGCAGATTCAGAGCTAGCACTGACGACATCTGCTAATCATGCAAAAGATAAAAGCTTCTGATTGTCTGACCATACATATGAATATCTTAACTTCTTAAAAGGCTTTCTCCCCGTTAGTTTTTGTAGAACCGTGTGTGCAAGTGTGTGCTGGGTTGTGTGTGAAGCATAGCAAGGGAGCAGAGAAATGCCAAAAGATCCACCAAGGAGCAAGAGACAGGCTTTTTATTAGGGGTAAGAATAGTATGAGTGCCATAACTTTTGCGGAGGGATCATTTGAGTGCCATAACTTTTTTTTTTCGCTCACTTAAGTGCCATAACTTTTAAAAATCGATCACGTGAGTACCACTTCCTGCGAAAGTGGATCATGTGAGTGTCAATTCCGGCAAATCGTCCTACGTGAACTTTTTTATTTTTATTTTATTTATTTTTTAATGACACGTCACTCTAGTCAACTGGTCAACTCTCTCTCTCTCTCTCTCTCTCTCTCTTCTATCTACTCAATCCTCCCATTTCGTGTGACCAACTCCTCCTCGGTCGAACATCACTCCTTCATCCTCCCCCTTTAAGCGACGCCAACATCATCCGACCACCACCACCTTCGATCAGCCACCATCGCTTCGAGACACCGCCGTCCAGTCGCCTACCCAAAGCCCCTAAGACCCGAGCCCCTGTCTTGGCTTCAATGGTCTACTCAAGCTATATCGACCATCGATGCCGCTTCTTCCAACCTTGCCAGCTTCCTTCGCCGTCGTCCCGTCACCACTTCCCCTCCGCTCCAACCACCGCTTGTTGTTGGACAACCGTGAAACAACACCTCGACATCTCTGCCATGTTTTTGCATCCACTGACCTTGCGGCTACTACAGCTGCTCCGACTTTGCTTCGACTACTTCCGACCACCACCTCATCATTTCTCCGTCCTCAGCCTCCACACGACCGCAGCAAGCCGCCGCAAAGCCGTCGGACAGCCTCACGAACCACCTTGCCCTGTTTTCATCCTGGTTCCCCTATATTCGATTGTACCCTTAGGTCCCCCATCGTCCCTCAAACCTAGAGGAAGCCGATTGGCACCTATGGAGCCTCGAATAGCCCCGTCCAGAACTCCCCTGTTTTGGCACCGTGCCTCCCATGTTTCGTCGGGGCCGCGATGGCCGTTGCTTAGGGCCGTCGCAGCTCACTGGGGCAAGGCGAGCTTGCCCACGCCTTGGCTGAGGTCGCGGGACCCTCGGCATCGCCTCATGTGGCTTCTTTGAGGCTGTTATGGGTGGCCTCTGTTTTCTGTACTCTAAAACAGAGCTTCTATGTGTGAGAAGAGTACGGGGGAAACGTGAAATCAAAGCATGGATCTTCATCGTGGCAACGCCAAAAAAACTTCACGAGAAAAGTGGCGATTCCTACCTTTGACAGAGCCGACAAACTCGATGAAGAGCTTCGTGAACTTGCCCTCGCCCAGATCTGTCATGGCCTCACCGGGATAGGGCTCGTCGTCGGACAAACGGTGAGGGTCATCAGGGCAAGGCGAACCTTCCCAGCCTTGGTTGGCCGGTGGTGGCCAGTGAGGGTCGCCGAGGACCCGTCGACTTTTGGGAAAAACCATGAAAGAACAAAAAAAAAATGTTAAAAAAATTATGAAAAATTACATATGTCTATTAATATATTTGAAAAAATGGATCGTTGGTGCCACATAAGCTTTTCCGACTGCCACCTCAGCTTTTCCGGTTGCCACATAAGCGATGGCACTTAAGTGATCCATTTTTGAAAGTTAGGGTACTCAAGTGAACGAAAAAAAAAGTTATGGCACTCAAGTGATCCCTCCGCAAAAGTTATGGCACTTCTACTGTTCTTACCCCCTTTTTATTATTAGTTGGTATTAGAAAGGAAAGAGGATAGATTTGTTAGTTGGCCTGCCAAGTATATTTGCTTTTGGATCATCGCAAGCCTTTTATGGGCTTTCGTCTGATGGGATAATTTGAAGTGGAAACACCTACGATTCACACAATTCAAGTACAATCAGCAAAACAAGAACAATATGTCATTTCAATTTCACCTTACTGAAATGATCGCAAGACTTGCATTTTGATTGGCTTGTTACACGGCTATTGCTCTTACTCTTCTAAATGGCCCATTAATATATCTAGCATTCCAAGGAGAAAGATTTTTTGATAATTTACAAAATACTAAACACAGAAGCATGGACTTTGACACTTGAAACCTTCAGAACACTTAAAGTCTCATAAAATTCATTCACCATCCTAGGCAAGCTTAATCGATATCATACTTGTAAATTGACAACTAACGAGTGGATTAACAACCATGAAATCGACAATTTGTAGACCCAACAACCATGATCTTCCTCCATGGACAGCTCTGGAAGGAAAGTTGCCATCCATCCCTCTCAATCCCATTTGTTGTACGCGTGCATGACTTCAACCACAGCACCTGCGTCAGCTGGGCCTCGAAGGGATTTATTCTGTACTCTGATCATGAGGCCTTGAAGAAATTAAGGTGTCGTGCATGGAGTAGGGCAAAAAGAAAAATTAGTTTTTGGCACAGGAAAACATCTCGTTTTCCCTGGGCCAGAAACTAATTTCTGTTCTTGCCCTACTCTAAAATGAAAGAACTGGGGACGAGGACTCCACAAGTGCCATAACTTTCCATACGATGCTCACGTGTGCCATAACTTTGCCATACGGCGCTCACTAACCGCCGAGATTTCATCTTTTTTTTATCATTTAAGTGCCAATATTTTAACAAAGCATCATGACACTCAAATGATCAAAAAAAGAAAGTTATGACGTGAGAGCAATACGAAAGTTATGACACCTGTGGAATCCTCGACTCCATAGGTTTGCTAGAGGAAGCGTGTGAGCTGCTGGCTTTACTCTGGATGACGCCTTTATTTTGCTCAAGAGGAGAAACACCATGGAGTGATCCAATCATTTGTGCTTGACGATTCTCCATTATAGATATTTGGCAGTCCTGCAACAAAGCATTGCATAAGATCAAACGGATCAACTGAAAAAACCGAGGCGTTATCCTGATCACATGACAAACATGCATGTTTTTGTACTCAAATTGTGTGAAAGCTCAAATTATATGATTTGCCTTTTACTCATCTCACTGTAATGTTGTTCGATGTCCCAGCTGCAATCCTTTTAGATATGATGTGCTTCGTACTCCTTCACCATTCTTCTTCTTATTATTTGAATTCAACTTAGTAAAGCACGAGCAATTCAGAGTGAAAGATCACTTCCTTTAGGAAGAAGAGCGAGAGAATCCGCTTTATGATTTTCTCAATGCGGCTTTGAACAAAATTGAAATGCTTTCTTAAGTGCATATGAACCACATATGCAGTCTACTGTTCGCAGCAGTCAAAAAGGGAATCTGACACATTTAACTAACTACCAAACCAATGCACGTCAATATATAAGAATAGTAATAAGACGCAATGGGTTAGCTTAGAAGCTGCCTTCACCGGGGCAACAAGTGAGCCACTGAACTTACTCTCCACCAGGCCCTTCTTTTCCTCAAGAGGAACAGCGCAATGGAGGGAGTCGATTTTTCGTTTTCGCTGATTTTCCTTCAGAACAGGACACTCGTTATGCAAGTTAGATGTTTGGCCATACTACGGCGACGGAGTTATATGGAATAAACTAAATCAGATGAAATAACCGAGCCATAAGCTTAATTTCATAACAAACCAAGATTAGGTTTTAAATTGTCCATCATTCTTATATAATTGAAAGTTAATGTCCGTAGACAAATTCCATCAATGAACTTGTATTATGCACATAGATAGGAAGGCACATTATGCTAATTTTTGGGATAATCTGGAAAAGGAAAGCGAGCATTGTAAAACTTTTCAAACCTGAATTTACCGGTGAAGTAATCGCAGCAACCAAATGGAATTTCAAGGAAAGAATTTTTACCAGTGTTTGCATTTGATCTCCCTGGAAGAAGTTGGCATCAATAAGATCGTCCAATGTGAAGTCCATAACAGAACTCTCACTATTCTCGATTGGAGAATCCGTCCTTGCTTGGCTCTTGTTCTGTATTTACAAGCAAAAGAGAAGCCATTAGCGCATTTCGTGTGGTCGTTAAGACAGACATTAAGTGCATAACGCTGTGATGGATTGCATGAGATAAAATGAAACATTGATATGACCAAAAACCCCAAACAGATACATATGTAACAAATTTACCATAAATCAATTTTTCTGACAACAAAAGTATCAAACTCGTACACCTATGATGAATTGGCCTTGAGTTAGGCCTAGGGGTGTCAAAATCAAACTGAAAAATCGAACTGAACTAAGAATCTATGCGTTTAGCTTGATTCGATTTTTGGTTCTGGTAATTAAAAAATAATTATTCTTTTTTTTTTCGATTCAGTTCGGTTAATCAAACCTATTAAAAATCTTCAACTAGAGAAGCAATCACAGTAACCAAATGAAATTTCAAGAGAAGAAGTTTGACCCCTGTTTGCATTTGGTCTGCGTCGAAGAAGTCGTCATTTAAAGAATCTCCACTTGGCACCTCAACATCTCCAACCTTTCCAAAAAGAGCTTCGTTTAGGATGTTAACGAAATCTTCATCCTCTTCACTTTCTCCGGACAGCAATTCCAATTGGATAGATTCGTCCACAATGCTGTTCTCCAATGAGGAGTCCCCGTCAGTATCCACAAACTGATTTTGACCCTCAGTATAAACAAACTGATTTATGTTGAAGGGAAGGCTATTTTGTGATCGTCGGGAAGGCTGAAATAGCTGCAGCATGTCAGATACTCGGTTCTGGGGCTGAAATCGGTTCTCCAATGGAAAGTCCATCAAAGACGGGCTCTCAGCAATCATAAACTGATTTATGTTGGAGGCAAGGCTATTTTGAGATCGCCCAGCAGGCTGCAGCAGCTGCAGGGAGTCAGACGAAACTCGGTTCTCAGGCTGAAATGGGGGCTCCATCAGTGAATTCATCATTGCCTGGATCAAAGGCTGTATTTGCAAGTAAAAGATTAGTCATCAACGCATCTCGCCCACTCGTTAAGACAGATATTAAATTTATAAACAGAACTATTTTCCTTCGCACCTCAGGAAATGAGTCCTCATGATCAGGTTGATGAAGCTCCGAATCCAAATCCGCCAGGTTAATGGCTCCATGCGCTAATTCTATGGTTGAATTGTCAGCCTTCTCATCTCGTGTATCCTTTAACCAACACAGAACATACCTATTCAACTGTCAAAAGACCATGTTATACCAGTTCATACCATCCGATCATATGATATGATATCGAATTTATGCATCTTGTTTATATCACTTTCTTTGAACAAATGAATGAGAGGGAGATTGAGTACTTCATTGGCGAGTCGATGAAATTCATGGATGACCCATTTGTGGTCGTGAGCTATTTTTAGCCTATTTGTTAGGAAGTTTTATTGTATATATTTCTTCCTAATATAGAATTCTTCCTATTGTATATCTCCTAATTAGGGTTATCTGTTGTCCTATATATATGACAGGATTGTATATTGTAAATGCACAGAAAAATATTCATTGAATAAAGAAAGGAGAATTTTCTTTCTCTTCATGGTATCAGAGCCCTAGGGTTTGATCCTTAGGATACTGTACGTCAATCATCGATTACGGCGGTCCCGGAAAAAAAAAAATTTGGGCCGTTTTCGTCACGGCGCCGTCATCTCGCGCCGGTCGACTTCGTCCTATCCGAGCGATTCATTCTGCGGACCTGATCTCATGGCCGGCGATCAGCCAATTGTTACAACTGACCAAGCGGATGCTAGTGCCTCTGCTACTGCCATTCTGGCAGACCTTACCGCTGCGATGAAGCAGCTCTTGACCCAGCAGGCCGCGCCGTCGCGCATTGAACCTCCTGCTGCACCGATTGCCGTCAAGCTTGATGGCAAAAATTATGGCGTTTGGTCCCAGGTTGTTGAGATGTATATCTCGGGCAAAGACAAACTGGGCTATTTGAATGGTGGTTCTCCTGAGCCCCTTCCGACTGATCCGTTTTTTCGACAATGGAAGACCGAAGACTCGACGGTAAAAGGTTGGCTTATCAGTTCTATGGACCCAGCCTTGATACCAAACTTTATTCGGTTTCCTACTGCCAAAGCCGTATGAGATGCTGTGGCAACGACTTTTTTTGATGGATCTGACACCTCCCAAATCTATGATCTTAAGAGGCAGGTTTCCCGATTGAAGCAAGGCGGTGGACCCATCGAGAAATATTACAACGATCTTCAAGGGCTCTGGCCTGAGATTGATTTCCGCCGTCCTAATCCGATGCAATTTCCGGTTGATATTCAGAGGTACAATGCTATTGTCCATGAAGATCGAGTTTATACCTTTTTGGACGGTCTCGATGACCTCCTAGATAATGTTCGTGCTGATGTTCTAAAGATGGATCCATTCCCCACTATTGAGCAAGCTTATGCACGGGTTAGGCAAGAGGATATGCGCCAATCTGTCATGCTCTCTACTCCCGTCGGGGTCACCTCTGGTTCCGCCATGATGTCACAGCGAGGAAAGGGTGATTCGCACCTCCAGTTAGTGCCTTCTGCCTCAGGAGCTCGCCCTAGACCTGGTATGCAAATTCAATCTGAGGGGTGCTCTCACTGTGGGAATCCTAAACATACAACAGCATCTTGTTTTAAACTACATGGTTATCCGGATTGGTGGGATGATTTTCAGACCAAGAAGAAGAAACCGGGCTCACAGAAGGGGAGGAATGGAGGGCAAGCCTCCTTAGTTACTAGCGGCTTGTCATTAATTCCTATGGAGCCTGAATCTGCTAATGCCGAATCTCCTGAAGGTAATTATGGGTTTATCTTTGCTAATGGACATGGTGATGGTTATCATGGGTGGATAATCGATTCTGGAGCTACTGATCATATGACTCCGAAATCTGGTGACCTTCTTACATCTACTACACCACGTCGAGATCATATTTACAATGCCAACGGGCATAGCTTTCCTGTGACGGCTGCGGGGCGTGTGTCTATTACGCCTTCTCTCTCTCTATCTCATACTTTACTTGTTCCTACATTGTTTAATCGTTTGTTATCGGTTGGACAACTTACCAGCGAGTTAAACTGTGTTGTACTTATGTACCCTGATTTTTGCTTGTTTCAGGACATTCTCACAAAGGAGATTATTGGGCGTGGTACTAAGAGGGATGGGCTGTATTTCGTGGATGACATTACTTCTGGAAGGACCTATTATTCTCGTGGACAGTTAGCTCAAGAGAAGGAACTTTGGTTATGGCACCGTCGTTTAGGTCACCCATCCTTTGGGTATTTACGGCATTTGTTTCCCAAGTTATTTCATGGTCTATCGAACTCTAGTTTTCAGTGTGATACTTGTATTTTGGCAAAGAGCCATCGCACCAGTTTTCCTCCCAGTTTGAATATCAGTTCTACTCCTTTTTCCTTAATTCATTCTGATGTATGGGGTGCATCTCCTATTACTACTGTATCTGGATTTCGATGGTTTATCGTCTTTGTTGATGATTGCACACGTATGACTTGGCTATATTTGATTAAACATAAGGATGAGGCTCAAGCTATCTTTCGGACTTTCCACCGTATGATTCAAACTCAGTTTGGGGCCAAACTTCAGGTTCTTCGGTCTGATAATGGTGGCGAATACTTAAGTAAACCTCTTGCAGCTTATTTTCAGGAACATGGTTTGATACATGAAACTTCTTGCCCTCAAACTCCTCAGCAAAATGGTGTTGCTGAGCGCAAGAATCGCCATCTACTTGAAACCACTCGAGCACTGCTGGAGGGTGGCCATGTTCCCCATCGTTTTTGGGATTCTGCCGTAGTTACAGCTGCTCATTTGTTGAATCGCATGCCTTCTCGCATTCTGCGCTATCAGACGCCAATGCAAGCACTTGCCGCTCATGTGTCTCTTCCTTCGGTTCTTACATTACCTCCTAAGGTGTTTGGGTGTGTCGCTTATGTTCATCTTCACAAAAATCAGCGGACCAAACTTGACCCTTGTGCAGTCAAATGTGTGTTTCTTGGCTATGGCCCTTCTCAGAAAGGGTATCGGTGCTATGATCTTGCCGGAAAGCGCACATATGTCACCATGGATGTAACATTTACCGAGACGGAATCCTATTTTCCTTCCCCCCAGTGTCCTGTTCAGGGGGAGACTAAATGTAGAACTAGACATTGGTGGGAGGTTGGGACTGCAGGAGCGACGGATGAGTGTGCATGGGAGGTTGGGACTACAGGAGCGACGGATGGGTGTGCAACGGATGGGTGTGCACGGCCGTGCGATTCTGAGCTACTGCCTTACGACCGTGAGATAAGCGCATGGCCGGTCGACATAGAAGTAGTAGCAACCGAACATGTGCCAACAGATACACAACAGCAACAGCCCTCCTTGTCTTCGCCCTCTTCCCCCTCTTCAGTACCACTCCAAGCTCTTGAGAATGAACCTGAGGTAAGTACTTCTACTGTACTTGATTCGTTTGAAGATACTGATGTGCTTACTGGTTATAAGTTGCCTGATAGGCATAATAGGGGTAAACCACCGAATCGATATTCTCCAGATGTAGAGGACCGCCGATCTCGATATCCTATTGCAGATTATGTGTCTGCCAAGAGGTTATCCACACCACTACAAGCCTTCGTGTCCATGGTTTCCTCAATTCAAGTTCCAAACAGGGTTGAAGAAGCTATGAAGGATCCGAAATGGCTTCAAGCGATGGAGGCAGAGATGGAGGCATTGAAGAAAAATCAAACCTGGAAACTTGTGGAACTACCAGAGGATAAGAAGCCGGTTGGATGTAGGTGGGTGTTTACAGTTAAACATAAAGCAGACGGCACTATTGTCGCGACCCGTCCGAAATCGGACGCGGCTAACGGATTACCGATCGCGAGCCCCCACTCTGAAATGTGGATCGCGGGCCTTTGATCGGCGCGGGCCCTCCCAGGCCCATACCAAATCGCGGCGGGAGTATATCTTTAAGGATTCGACGATAAGAGTCGATCGCTTTCGACCTTAGTGTGGTCGTGGTGGCATGTGCAACTTGTGCATGCATTTGGAGTCGCCACCGGTCTTTCTTGGAGGGTAGACCGGAAACCTTACTGACCGATTGGGAGAGATCGATCAGTTCTGCGGAACCAGAGATTTTGGGTTCGGGGACTTGGTTACGTCGGTGTCATTACCAACGCCCTTTCGGTACCTAACGCGAGTGATTTTCCTGACTAAGAGTTCATGCAGGCGCAATTTGGGTGAGATAGGTATGAGTCAAGGTTTCATGCAGATTGGAAGGCTGGTCCTACCAAATCACAGTCAACATAATGAAAGCGCGAGTCAAGTGCATAAATAAATCATGTCAATGCACATCAATTTCAATCATAGGCCTCCTAGTATAGCCATAAGGGCTTAGGGAAGACGTGATTTAGGGTTAGGGGTAAAATGGGAAGATTCGGGGACAATTAGCCCGAAGGGCAAAATTGTCATTTTTGGAAGGTTTGGATACCGAATTACCCAAAATATTCCATGGCCAGTTGATTGTGGCCATTTCCCATTTTTGAGAATTTTTTTGGAATTTCTTGATTTTTCTTCAATTTTTGGAAGACGATTCGCCCAAAGGGCGAAATCGTCATTTTTAAGAAGGTTCGGGGTTCAAAACACCCGGGATGAGCCTTGGCCAGTTGATTGTGGCCATTTCCTATTTTTTGGGATTTTCCTGAATTTTTTAGAATTTTTTTGGAAGACGGTTTGCCGGAAGGGCAAAACCGTCATTTCGGAAACGATCGGGGGTCGAAAGACCCGGGACAGGTCATGGCCAGTTGAATGTGGCCATTTCCTATTTTCTGGGATTTTTTAGAATTTTTCTGAATTTTTCGAATTTTTTGAATTTTTTATGATTTTTCATTTTTTATTGATTTTTTGATTATTTTATTATTTTTTGAATTTTTTAAAATATTTAAAAATATTTTCCGGGCCGGGTCAAACCCGGCCCGCGCCTCTCGGGCGCCCGGCCCGACCCTAGGGGTCGAAACCGGCCTAAAACGACGCCGTTTTATATTTTTAAACATTTTTCCATTTTTTAACAATTTTTTTGATTTTTTTATCTATTTTACTTAATTATCCGAAATTCCTCGAATCCGACGGCCCTCGTTGCGCCACGTGGCCACGTATCGTGCGTCCGATTCCTCGCTGGATCAAATGACCCACAGAGAGCCACGTGGCTCAATAATAGCCATCGGATCAAAAATTAATTTATTTTCATTTTTTAGAAAACCACCGGATCGGACGCCCCACGTTGTGCCACGTGGCCACCTTCGGCGCGTCCGATCTAACCTTAGATCGGACGTTCCACAGCGTGCCACTTGGCACAATCTCGTCCGCCGGATTGATTTTTCGAAAATCATTTATTTAATTTTTCCCAAAATTACAGGATCGCGACACGTGTCGCGATCCGGACCGTTCGTTGCATTTTATTTAAATAAGACTCGGACCGCCCCCACCCGGCTGACGTGGCTGCCCACGTGGCACGCCACGTCAGCATTAACCGGCGACCTCGCCGTAGAAGACGGTGAACAGTGAAATTTCCGGCGAGGCCGCCGGAAATCTCGCCGGAAAATCGCGGACTACCCCCAAAACTCGGTATTTTTAACCCGTTCTTTCGGCGTTCGACTCCCTAGGACCTCAGCATCATCATAAGACTAAGAACAACGCCATGAATACGTCAAAAACCGGCGAACCGGACCTCCACAGTGGCGGCTCCGGCGATTATACTTGCAGGTTTTTTTTTTTTTTTTTTTATCTTTTTTTTGTTCAAAGCTTGGTTTCCCTCTATCACACAGCATCCAATAGAGGTCTAGAAGCTTACCTGGGGTCCCTTGATGGTCGGCGGCCGCCGAGACTCCCCCGTCGAGCTCCCGGTTCGGATCAAGGCCGGCGAAGCTCGGACCGCCGCTCTCGGCGGTTTCCGATGCAAAACGAAGGTCACACAAGGCTTAGGGATAGTTCTAGTGTAGTTTAAAGGTTAGAACCGCGCAAATAGAGCTCGGGTCGAGCACGACCGAGAGCTAAAACATTCGAGGCTCGTTCGGGCATTTCATCAAACACTTAGTGTGCGTAGAGAAAGATGGAGGTCGGAGGAGATACCGACCTGTTTCGGGCGTCGCCGGTGACTGCGGCTGCTCGGATGGTCTTGCTTCAAGTTCTCTCGAGCTCCCCCTAAGTCCTTCTCGCTCGAACTCGCTCTGCCCAAGTCCCCCCTTTCTCTCTCTTCGAACTCGGTATAAACCGAGATTCCCCGGCCTGTTTCGTGGCCGACCGGCGACCTCGACGCCCGCCCCCAGCCCAGAACGCGAGCATGGGTCTCCACTCATGTCCCCCACGCTCGTTCTGCTTTTCTTCTCCCCAAAACGCACGCCTCCACATGCCCTGTCTTCCCCTGCCTCTCTGCCGCACGCGGGTCTGCAACTTAGTTGCAGACCCGGTCGGACCGGGTCGGGTCGGGTCTGACCCGACCGGCCCGGTTCGACCAAATCGCTCAAATTGAGCCCCGATTCGACCTATTTTTATGAAATTGATGGCATAATCGGATTCCTTGACATGTTTTCTATCAAATAATGGTATTTTCGTGAACCAATTGATTGAAATTTTATGAAAACCCCAAATTGTCCCTAGGATCCGAAAGCGAATTTCGCCAAATTGAGGGGACAAACGATCGAATTAATAAAAAATGAGACCACAAATGGATTCCTCATGATGAAAACTATAGGGTAGAGGTGTTTAATTTTAATGGGTGTGCCCGTGTGAAATTTAATTTCACAAATTGTAAAACCGGGGACTAAATTGAAAGATTTTTATGCAATTAGGCCCTTTTGGCTAAAATTGATCAAATTGGAGGGAAAATTGACCCAATTGTATTTCAATACTTTAGAGTTCAATGTCATAGCTTATAAAAACCGAGAATTGAAAATTAAAAGACTCGAAAAGGATTTTTTAGGCCCGGTTCGGGATTAGGTTTGTGAAGGAACCCCATGAACCGAGCTAAATTTCCCTTATAAAAAGTGAAAATATTAAAGAGGAAATTAAAATAAAATTTCTGAATATTTTTGTGTAATTTTCTGACCACGGATGGTATTTTTTCTGATTTTTTGGGTATTTTAATAATTAAATAAATTCCAAAAAATATTAAAAAATACAAAAAAATATTTTTTGTTCAAAATTGGTTCCTAAGGCTAGGCTAAGGCTTCCAAAGTTGATTTTGCAATTTTTTGATTTTTTTTGCTATTTTTAATTAATTTTAGAAATTAAAACTATAATAAAAGATAGTCAAAAATCAGGTGTCAACAGCTGCCCCTCTTTGAGAGTGAGCTCGTCAGAGGTTGCTTTCAAAGACAAAATGACACCTGAATCTTAACCGACTCGATTGGGGAAAAGAAATGCTATGACATCGAACCCTTAAGTCCTTGATGAATTCTCAAATTAATCACCGGTTTACTCTTGCAATTCGAACGTGGGCCTGAGGGAGAGCGGCTTACCTGAAGTCTGCCCATTGGGTCCTGCGCATGCGGAGTCTGAGGTTTTATCACTGCGCTCTCAGGATGCCGGAAAAAGGAGAGGCTTGTTCCCTTTTTTTTTTGTTTGTTTTTTTGTTTTGTTTTGTTTTGTTTTGTTTTGTTTTTTTGTTTTTTTTTTTTTGAATATAGGCCCTCGTAGCTTCTGACACACTATCCCAGGCTTTATTCCTCGAAAACCTTTCCCGGCTACTGACAGGAAACACTCACAGAAAGATTTATCGAGCACCCCAAGCTTTGGGAATCCCATGACGCTGACTAGCGGTGACAGAGGGGATATTTTTGGCTCGAAAGGGGATCCCATGGCGCTGACTAGCGGGGCCAGAGGGGATTTCTCAGTCGGAGGTTTGCTACGTCCGGCGAGACAGTTTGATCTTTTGAAAAGGTTCCCAGGACAAGGGTTCTCCAAGTCCAATGGGATTTCCTGATTTTTTGAAAGGGTTCCCAAAACGGAGGTTTTCCACGTCCGATGGGATTACCTGTTTTTCTGAGAAGGAGTCCCGAGTCGGAGGTTTTCCACGTCCGCTGTGATGGTTTGATCTTTTGAAAAGGTTCCCGGGACAAGGGTTCTCCAAGTCCAAGGGGATTTTTTGATTTTTGGAAAGGGGTCTCATGACGAGGGTTCTCCACGTCCGATGAGATTACCTGTTTTTCTGAGAAGGGGTTTCATGACGAGGTTTCTCCACGCCTGATGAGATTACCTGTTTTTCTGGTAGGGGTCTCATGACGAGGTTTCTCCACGCCTGATGAGATTACCTAAATTTTGAAAAGGGGTCCCATGACGAGGTTTCTCCACGCCTGATGAGATTACCTGAATTTTGAAAAGGGGTCCCATGACGAGGTTTCTCCACGCCTGATGAGATTACCTGTTTTTCTGGTAGGGGTCCCATGACGAGGTTTCTCCACGCCTGATGAGATTACCTGTTTTTCTGGGAAGGGGTCTCATGACGAGGTTTCTCCACGTCCGATGAGATCACCTGAATTTTGAAAAGGGGTCCTAGGACGAGGGTTCTCCTCGTCATGCTAGGATTGTTTGATATTTTGAAATGGGGTCCTAGGACGAGGGTTCTCCGCGTCATGCTAAGACTGCCTGATTTTTTGAAAAGGTTCCCAAAACGGAGGTTTTCCACGTTCGATGGGAATGCTTGGTTTCTACCTTGATTTGATCCTTCAGGCGGTATCTACCTTTGGTTGACCCTTCAGGCGGTATCTACCATGATTTGACCCTTCAGGCGGTATCTACCTTGAGTTGACCCTTTAGGCGGTATCTACCTTATTTGTTGAGGCGACATTCTGGGAGCTGGGTTCTCCAGGTATCCTGCAGAAGTTTGAGCCTGAAATATTTTTCTTCACCAAGAAAATGTTAGTAATCTTTGGGAAGACGATGGCTGGCCACTTGCCGAAGCCGCATGACTTTAGTTTAATCACGAAATGTGCATTTTGATGCTGGAGGTCTTCCAAAGCATTCTTGCAACATGCAAATGTGATCACAAATCCCTTGCATGGAAAATGTGGATCAAATTATTTGAATATTCCAAAAAGAGTTTGCTCAACACATCAATTGGAACATTTCTCGTTCAAGAGGTCTTCTCACCTGTTTTGAGATAATGGTTTTTATAGGGGATGCACTCAATTCCCTACTAACCTGTGCCTAGGTTTTAGGCTCATTCGCAGCGCATACATTTTGATCGGTCGGGAGGTCTTCCACGGGACCGTAATGTTGGGCTTGGATATCGGTTTTCAAGGGAGACCCGTTTTGGAGTCGAGGCCATTGAATGAAAGTCTTTACCATCTGCTCCGGGTTTACAAGTCAAGGACCCTGCAAAATGAGAAAGAAATAGTCTTGCTCGTACCTCTTCGAGCTAAGCCATATGTTAACCCAAGTGTCTTAATCAGAGAAGACTGTTTCAGGGTCGTAACTTTGGTAGGATTGGGGACCGAAAAAAGGCTTGTTTTTTTTGGCCCAGAATTTGTGAAGGGATTGACATTGGTGATCATTGCAAATTTGCCACCTGTCTTTTCCATTTTGCCTCTTCAGCTTTTGAGGTGCACGACCGCTTTTGAGGTGTGCGCAAATTCTTGTGAAAGCGCCTCTGGCCGCATTAAGAGACCAACAACTCTATATGTGTCTCTGCTCCGCGCTTGACACCGTTTGAGGAGTGGTTTTTGGAATCTGACTCATTCTGAATTTTTCTTCTCCCCTTTTCAAACAGGTTTCACTGGGGGATTGATACAAATTGTTCACCCAAGCATCGACCTTGCTTTTACCAGGTACTTTACTTTTTCTTGTTGCTGGGGATTTTTCTCACCATCTTTTCCTTTTCCTTTTTCTTTTGAAATCCCGCTTTTCTCATCTTCGGGAGATCTTGTTAGACATGTGGCCAAAGGTCTAACAAGCTTCAGCATTAACTTAGGGATTTCTTCGCAGACCCTAAGTTTGAACTCTTCCGTTTTTGAACTGGCGCTGCCTCTGTCTTGGAACTTGCAATGACCACCAACGGGTTTATGAAATGAATTTGCAGGCTCCACTTGGTTATGCAAAGGATATGGTGTGTGGGATAGAGAAATGAATGCTTCTCGTCATCCTATGGCACTTGGATTACCATATAAACAACACACAAAGATTGATGTTAGTCCGAGCAAGAAAATTTCTAACCATTTTCTCCTGATGTTGCTGGACTCGCCTCCATTTTGCCCCAATGTGGGGTGGTTCTTGACAGGGTTGAGAATCAAAATCGCCGTTCAAAGGGGTTGTCAATGGTCACCTGTAGTGTTTGGGGATATGAAACGGATGCCTCCGTCGTCCCAATCCATGTAATTGTCGCGAATGATCCCTACTTCCGTAGGTCCAGATTTTGCTATCTGATCCGCTCCACTTCTCTCTCAAGTGTGTATAGGACGTATTTGGATTAGGCTTTGCCCCTCGTCTTTTGAGAAAACGTCCTTTTGAAAATTTTGAACAACTTTTGATTGGAAAAGTCTCTTTCATTTTCTCCAAAGAATTTTACCCATCAAAGGGGATTTTATGATGCACAATGCATGTTGTTATTCATGTTTGGACAACCTCTTGTTTTAAAACATGAATGCCAATGAAGTTGGAATTCTATGCCTTTTCCAGACATTAGATCCTGAAAGCTTTTCTTTTTCCCTATGTTTTTATTCAACATTTTCAACTGATTAGGGAAAGGGATACTTACCTGCCCACCGTGGCTGGAGGTCCCTGAAAATGTAGAAGAAACATGTCATTGTATGTTCCCGAATTTTTCAAGAATCGGAACGATACATCCTACCCTTGGTCATGTGCTCCGACCAGTATGCAAGGGTTGTAAAAATCCTGCTTCGCCTTGTTGGCAAACCCCTGTCAAGGACGAGAGTTAGGTGTCAGTTTGTATTCCAAAATTCAAGATAGATTGGAACGATACTGCCTTGTTCTGTTTTGTGTTTCCGTTTGAACACAAACGTGCGGCTTGCAGAAGTTGGCCATCTATCTTGTGGCCATGATTCCTCCCTCTGGTTGGCAATGAATCCTTGTCGAGGATTTGCACTGGAGGAGATCCATTCATGCTCCTGGACGCATCGTACGTCTTTTCCAGGGCTTCTCTTCCTAGCAACCTGTCCCCTGCAACTGATATTTTATTTCGCCCCTACGTCGGCGAGCTGTTTTCTTTCATGACTTTTAGTGTCAACGACCCCTTCACTGATTTGCTTATGGATAGTACCTCTTGACTGCATCGGCGTTTACAGGGTGTCCCAGTTCTTCTCCATCCATGTTTACCAGAATTAAGGCCCCTCCAGGTAGAACCTTCCTAACCACATATGGTCCTTCGTAATTCGGGGTGAACTTTCCCCCTGGGTGCGACACGTTCGGGAGGATCTTCTTGACAACGAGCTCGTCAGCTTCGAACATTCGCGGTCGAACTTTACGGTTGAACGCTCTAGCGACTCTTTTCTGGTATGTTTGGCCATGGCAAATTGCCTGCAGACGCTTCTCGTCTATCAAGTTCAGCTGTTCGTGTCTTTGCTGTACCCACTCCGCCTCACTGAGCTTGACGTGAGACAAAATTCTTAACGATGGGATTTCTGTTTCAATTGGCAGGACCGCTTCCATACCGTATACAAGGGAGTAGGGCGTTGCCCCTGTAGAAGTTCGGATCGAAGTTCGGTACGCCATCAGTGCGTAAGGTAGTCTTTCATGCCAATCACGGTAATTCTCTGCCGTTTTAGCCAATATCTTCTTGATGTTCTTGTTTGCCGCTTCCACTGCTCCATTCATTTGGGGTCGGTAAGGCGATGAATTGAGATGGTGGATATTGAAACTGCTCAGAAGGTTATCCACCGTTTCGTTGTTCAGGTTCGAACCATTATCAGTCACGATTGCTTGAGGGGTCCCGTATCTTGAGATGATGTCCCGCCTGATGAATTTAGCCACGTTCTTCGCAGTCACGTTAGCATATGACGCAGCCTCAATCCATTTGGTGAAATAGTCTATCGCCACCAGTATGAATCTGTGTCCGTTCGAGGCCTTAGGGTTGATTGGCCCTATCATGTCTATGCCCCACATTGAGAAAGGCCAAGCCTCGGACATTTGATGAAGCTCGTTCGGGGGCGCATTGATCCTGTCTCCATATACTTGACACTGATGGCATGATCTGACGTGTTGATTACAATCTGACTCCAGTGTCATCCAGAAATAACCTAGTCGCATGATTTTCTTGGCGAGAAGATGGCCGTTCATGTGCGGGCCACATTCCCCCTCGTGTATTTCGATCATAAGCGACCTAGCTTCATTGGCGTCTACGCACCTGAGGAGGACCGAGTCATAAGACCTCTTGTAGAGAGTTGGGCCACTGAGGAAGAATTTGCCCGCCATCTTTGCAATGTATTTCCTGTCTCCTACTTGAGCACCCGGAGGGAATTCCCTTTTGGCCAGGTAGTTCTTTATATCATGATACCACGGTAGGTCCTCGAACCCCTCCTCAATTACCATGCAATGTGCAGGTTCTCGGGTAATGCCTATGCGTAACGGTTCAATATCTATGCCGTTCGCTACTTGAAGCATAGAGGCCAAAGTGGCCAATGCATCTGCGAAGTGATTTTGCGTCCTCGGCAGATATTCGAACTCAATTACTTCGAATTCCTTGATCGTCTCCTCTAGGAATTTATGGTACGGGATGAGCTTGAAGTCCCTAGTTTTCCATTCGCCTTGGGTCTGGAGGATGATTAGCATTGAATCTCCATAGACCTGTAACTTCCGCACTTTCAAGTTTGTGGCGAGCTGCAAACCAAGGATGCATGCTTCATACTCAGCCACGTTATTGGTGCATGGAAATGTCAGCTTTGCGGCCACGGGGTAGTGTTGGCCATCTGGAGATATGAGGACGGCTCCGGTACCTGCCCCAGCTAAATTGACCGCGCCGTCAAAATACATGGTCCATTTGTCGTCCGAGAGTGTCAGAACGTGGCCTTCCGCCTTATTCTCCTCCTCCTCAAGGGCATCGTGGCCTTGGGAATTCTCGGCTAGCATGTCAGCAATGGCTCGCCCTTTTACTGACTTCTGGTTTGAGCTCCTGACATCAAACTCAGAAAGGAGCACCTGCCACTTGGCCAGCTTCCCTATCAATGACGGCTTTTCTAACAAGTATTTGATTGGGTCGCTCTCTGTGACTAACTGGATGGTGTGGTGAAGGGTATATTGCCTTAGTCTGCGGAGTACCCAGATTAGCGCGACGCATGTCTTCTCTACCTCCTGGTACCTTGCCTCTGATGCGGTGAACTTCTTGCTTAGGTAGTACACAGCTCGCTCTTTGCTATCTTTTGGGTTTGTTTGAGCGAGTAAAGCCCCTAGGGACTCATCGTGGATGGTGAGGTAAAGGGTTAGGGGGATCCCTGGGACCGGGGGCACCAGTATTGGCGGACTGACCAGATGTCCCTTGATCTCCTCGAAAGCCTGCTGGCACTCGTGATCCCACTTGATTTTGGCATTCTTCTTCAAAAGTTTGAAGAGTGGCTTAGCTGACTCTGAAAGGTGAGATATGAAGCGGGCGATGTAGTTTAATCTTCCCAGGAGGCTCCTTACATCTTTAACTGTTGAAGGGGCCTCAAGGTTGAGGATAGCCTGAACCTTGGTGGGGTCAATCTCGACGCCACGATTGCTAACTATGAACCCCAATAGCTTGCCTGATCTCGCCCCGAATATGCATTTTGCGGGATTCAGCCTCAGCTTGTATTTCCTGAGTCGTTCAAACAATTTCCTTAGCACCAGGGCGTGGTCTTCGCCATGTCTGGATTTTGCTATCATATCGTCCACGTACACCTCTATCTCCTTGTGCATCATATCGTGGAATAGGGTAACCATCGCCCTCTGGTAAGTTGCCCCTGCATTCTTCAGGCCGAATGGCATGACTTTATAGAAAAAGGTGCCCCAAGGTGTGATAAACGATGTTTTAGCTTTATCCTCCTCTCTCATGCGGATTTGATTGTAGCCCGAGAAACCATCCATAAAAGAGAATCGTTCTAATCCGGCTGTGCTGTCAACTAAGACGTCAATGTGCGGCAGTGGGAAGTCGTCTTTGGGGCTAGCTCTGTTCAAGTCTCTGTAGTCTACGCAGATCCGGACCTTCCCGTCCTTCTTCATGACGGGGACGATATTAGCGATCCATTCTGGGTAAGCAATCACTTCGATGAACCCCACTTTGAGGAGCTTCATCACTTCCTCTTCGATTTTCTTTGCCAATTCGGGTTTTGTACGCCTGAGGTTCTGCTTCTTGGGTAAGATGCTGGGGTCGGTTGGCAAAGCGTGTTCCACGATACTAGGGTGTAAACCCGGCATATCCGCATATGACCATGCGAATACATCTTGGTATTCTCGCAGGAGCTCAATTATTCTGAATGCTTCTGTCGGCGGTAGACTTTCTCCAATCTTCACCTCCCTGATATTCTCTGGGGTCCCTAAATTCACCGAGGTAGTGCCCTCCGCAGTGGGTGGCTTGGAGTCTTCATAGCGTTTCCAATCAACTCTGATTCCCTCCTCGACCCGGTCGTCTTCCTCTCCTTCGATATGGAGGGTAGCTTCCTTTTGAGAGCTGGGATAACTTAACAACCTGCTATGTATGTGTGGAATGGTATGCCTGAAATGTCATGAAGATGGTTAGTTGACATATAATAGATAAGGCTCATGGATGATGTATTTCTTTGGGAGATGTTTTAAGAACAAAGATTAAAACTGAAAAGGCGATATGGGGGCTAGTCCTCATATCATTGGACATCCTTGCCTCCCAAAAATTTGAAAACTGGGAGACGTGTGGGAAATCAGGTCTCAGGGCTTTTCTTTTCTTTTCATCTCTTCTTTTCCTTGCATCTTTTCTTTTCTCTCATTTGGATCGTCATCGACCTGATTTGTGGTTCCCCCACGTCCCAATTTTTGTATTTTATGGTGATTTTTTTGATTTTTTTGGTTCTTTGATTTTTTTGATTTTTTTTTTTTTTACGTAAAGACATAAAACAAGGGTGATAGTTCGAGGCATCTGATGTAGATTCAGATGCATCAGAGGGGGATGGAAATTTCTTTACTCAATGACGGACGCGTCGTCGTCGATTCCCTCGATAATGACGTTGACAGAATCCTCCAGGAACAGGCTGGCCAACTGGGGGTCCTCCGTTGTAAAGTCCACCTTCTCGTCCTTCAGCCACTTAGACGCCTCATCGAAGAAACGACTCAGGGGAGTTTCGAACATCTTTCCCTTGCCCTTCCATGTATTCGACCCTAGGACGCGGCCACCACGGCCCCTACCTCTCCCATAACCTTCTGGTTGGAAATGTCGACTCGGTTCTCCTTTATAACCCAGCCCTCGGCGATTCTTCACTGTCGCCAAGCTAACTGGCTCTTGAATACCTTGGTGGTGCTTGCCTAAACCAAGGCCCGGGATAAAACCATGTCGCGTCAGTATTTTTCCCGCCATGATCGAGGATTTGGAGCAATTTGGCGGCCTCATGGCTGTACCAGCTGGTACATGCATAATGTACATTCTCTCCGCAGCGCGAAAGCTTGATTCTTCTCCGGACGAAGGTTTCACCAATGGAATAGTGTCGATGTGGCTCGTTAAGTGATCAGCCTCTGAGTGTATGGTGATCAGTTTGTCGTGAACGACCATCCGGACCTTCTGGTGTAAGCTGGAGGGCACGGCGCCGGCCGTGTGAATCCAAGGTCTTCCAAGCAAAAACCCAAATGACGCTGGGATATCCATGATTTGGAAATTGATCAGGAACTCTGTTGGGCCCACAAGGACAGGTAGTTCTATCTCTCCAGTTACCTCGCCTTTAGCCCCATCGAAAGCTCGAATGGTGGACTTCGAGGTTTTGATTAAATCTTCTTTCACCCCGAGGCCTCTAAGCGTGCTTAAAGGGCATATGTCGAACGCGGACCCATTATCTATGAGGACTCGAGATACCCGTTTGCCGTGGCACATTGCTGACACGTAGAGAGCCTTGTTATGTCCTCGCCCCTCTGGTGGGAAGTCTTCATCTGAGAATGAGACTTGATCTTTCAAGAGGATTGCCCCCACGAAGTCCTCCAACTGGGCCTCATTGATTGTTTCAGGCACGTGGGCCTCATCCAGCACCTTCAAAAGGGCATTTCGATGCTTCTCAGATGTCTTGAAGAGGTCCAAGAGTGAGATTTGCGCGGGCATCTTTCTCAGCTGTTCGACCACCTCGAACTCACTGGTTCTAATGATGGCTAGGACCTGCTTGGCGTCTTCCTCCGTTATCCCCTTCTTTTCAACATCTCCCTCCTTTTGGACGAGGCACCTCCCGGAGCGAGTAATGGCATCTACTTCACTGGTGCCGTAATTCCAATGCACTGCTTTGGGGTTGTAAGCCTCTACTGCGGGGAGTGTAATTACTAAGGGCGTGACCTCGTCTTTGTGAGAACTGCTGGCCTCCCCTGTCGCCTCTACCTCGATGTCACTACGATCTTCTTGTGTAAGGTTGAACTCAGCGAGGTTTATTATCAGCGGGGTCATACCCTCCACCATGCAGATCGATTCAACAGGGCATGATTCCTCTGAGTCGTACGGGTTTCTCCCGAGGTCTATATTGAACACCGCGTTTGCGGTATGGTCAGGTAGTGGATTCTGTTGGATGTTTGGATCTGCTCCATCAAACTTCAGCAAGTCACTGTCGATAAGGGCCTGTATGTCGTATTGTAGGGTCCGACAATTGTCTATGTTGTGTCCTTTTTCGCCCATGTGATATGCACAAGTTCGACTCTCGTCGAAACCCATGAACCTTGGCGGTGCTGACCTCGGCGGCTTCTTGGCTAACAACCTTGCGTCTAGAAGCTTAGGGAGTAACTTTGACATCGGGACTGGGAGCGGGGTAAAAGAGGGAGGACCCCTTCCTCTTGGTGCTAAGATCCTCTGGGCCGTCCAAGAGGTGTTCCCCTGGGTCGGGGTGGAGTTTTCGAACTTTTTGGCTCTTGGTGAATTGGAAACGAAGGCAACCTCTGCAGTAGATTCTCGTTCTTTCTTTGCGGGGAACGGTCGCTTCGGAGTCACTTCCGGCACACGCCTTTCTCTTATAGCCCACTCGTGTCTTTCCGCCACTTTGATTAAGTGCGCGAAGGTCTGACACCCAGAGGTGTTTAGTTTGTCAAAGTAGTCATACGGCAGCGCTTTCAGAAAGATGTCTACCAACTCTTCCTCCGGGATATGCGGCTTCACCTGAGTGGCGAGCGCCCTCCACCTTTGGGCGTATAAACGAACGCTTTCAGTCCTCCCTTTCGCGGTCCGCAGTAGGTCCTCTCTGGTTGGAGCAGTCAGTGCATTGAACTTATACTGGGATAGAAAGTCTCCTGCAAACTCGTCCCAGTCGTCATATCTTTGTATGTCTAACTCCACGTACCAAGACAGAGCGGCGCCAGCCAGACTCTCTTGGAAGGTATTGATCAGCAATGGCGTGTAATCTGAGTATTTGGCCATCTTGTACAAGTAGTACTTCAGGTGGGTCTTGGGACAGCCTGTCCCATTATACTTCCTTGAGAAATCCGGCTCCTTGTAGTCCACAGGGACCTCAATCTTGGTGAAAGGCA
The DNA here is from genome assembly GCA_021437785.1 of Rhodomyrtus psidioides. Lineage (NCBI taxonomy): Eukaryota > Viridiplantae > Streptophyta > Magnoliopsida > Myrtales > Myrtaceae > Rhodomyrtus > Rhodomyrtus psidioides. The sequence continues at coordinate 8,342,916 of JAILYB010000003.1, read as the reverse complement.
TGATTTTATCGTACTTTGACAACTCAAATCCCTGGCTGGTGAGACATTCCTCGATTTTGGCAATCCTTCTTACTCCCTCATCGACCTTGACAGACTTCTCACTCTGTTTCCCTTCTAGGTTGATGATGACAGGCGGGGCTCTTGGCGGTACTTCAACAGTTGGAGCCTGCTCAGTGCCAGGTGCAGCATTCGTCCCAGCGGGTCCACCTGCGTCGGAACCAGCAGGCGTGCTTGGGTTTGCAGCTTGGTTAAGATCAACTGGCAGAGTGGGCCTGGCGTTAGCCGCGATGAACATGTCCTTCATTTCAGCCAGCATCTGAGTCACTTGGTCTAATCGTGCTTCCAGAGTCCCGAGGCGGGCGTCAACCTGTTCGTGCTCCATACGGGCCTGAGAACGCGCTTGGGCTCGAGTCCTCGTGATTGAGAGTTACCTGGTTGGGAGATTAAAAGTTAGGCTTATGGATACGAGAGATAAATCATGTGCCGCAAAGTGAACGGCGGCCTGATCACGCTGGCGCGGTCTTGCCCCAGTTTGTCAAGGTAAGTATGTCGTTATGCAAAGAGTAATCTATGATAATTAGGATAAGTTCTTTTTGAAAAGATGCTTGGATAATGCATAAAAAAGGCTCCCGGAGGAGTTTGATCACAATGGGAAATGAAAATGCTTGACTATTCTAAACTCGATGGGAGGGCTGGCTCCTCTGTCATCCTCCGATATTGCTGGGAGCCGAGTCTTCAACTCTGGACTTCTTCGCCTTCAGGATAGGCTGGCGGTCCGACGTCTTCCGGTATGTAAGGCTCCACTCCTGGTACATATGGGACGATGTACTCTGGAACATATGGTTCGACTAGGGTCGGCCGGACTCTTTTGAAAGCCCGGATATATTCCTCGGAGGCCCGATGGATGTTCATCTCAGGGTCCAACTGATCCGGCCACTCCACATCCTGAGGCGGGGAGTCTTTCAGTGCCTGTTCTAGGTCATTGATCATCATCTGGAGGCGCGCTTTGGTCCTCTTGGTGATTGGGCCTTGGGGAATGTCGAAGGCGAATTCGTCCGGAGGACTTTGGGGTGGTATCTGCTGCAGCATGCCGAACTGTCTGACGACTCTGATCGGGTAGTATGACACGGCTCCTGTGAAACCCAAGAGAGGAATGGGCCCGCCGGTCTTGGTGGCGATGCGTGCTTTATGCATCTTCGGTCGCCTTAGCCGCCATCGGAGTTGTTCGGGTTCTAATTTTTCTAGGAGTTCGTACCAGTCGTTGAAAGAGCGGTTGGCAATGAGTGATTGGCACTTGAGGAAGGACTGGATAGGGTGGACGTCTTCATCGATTCGAGTGCATCCAGCGCGAAGGTTGAGTTTTTTAAGATGGGAAGTGATCCACAAGAAGAGAAGGCCATTGGAGGCTTGGAAAATGGTTTTCCGGGTGGATTTGGAATCATCCAGTGCGGCCTTATAGCGATTCAGGGATAACAAAGTCTCAGCAATGATCATATAGGAATAATCCAGTTGGTCACATGCCTGCTGGACTATGTGGACAATGAGAGGGTTGAATGTGGTCCTGGATGTAGGGAATAACACGAATCCAAAGAAGGCCAGGATGAAGACCCCTCCGGCCCTGTGGCCGGTGTCAGTGGGTAGGTTCGAGTAATTGTCGAATAGGAATGAGAACGGGAATCTGCCAGAGTTGGACTTGAGAATCCTTTCAATCTCGGTGGTCTTGAGCCGAAGGAACTTGGAGAGCAGCTTGGATGGGTCAAGGCCTAAAGGGGGACGGACTAATTGTCCTTTGAATTCGACTCCGATGACGGTTGTATATTCTTCCACTGTGGGTGTGACCTCCAATCCTTCGAAGTTGAATGTTAGTGTGGTGCGATCCCAGAACCGTGCTGCTGCTTGTATCAGTGCCGGTTGGTATTTGATTTCGATGAGGCTAACCAGATGCCCCAGCCTTTGCTTAACATACGCCTGGTTGGTCTTGTTGAGGCGTCCCCACCAAACCAGCAACTCTCTGTGCGGGACCGGCATAATTTGGATGTCACCTCTTCCCATCGAGTCTAGAATATGAGAATGTGATTAATTATCCATGGATTACTCGGACATTAGATTCGTTCAAATCACTATTTTCCCGTGATGTGACGAGGGTTAGGCTCCCATATTTGGATAAAGGGAATGCCAAATTAGGGTTCCAACGCCAATCCCATCAATGGGCATAATGAGTTGGACAAAAATAATGATGTTATGCAAATGATATGCTTATGCATGGCGTGGGCCACTTCAATCATACGTCGCACACACCATGAAATGAGAATTAGATCTTCGCACTTGTGTCGAACCAACCAAGCGTGAGTTCTAACAAAAATTTCAAACGGAAGCGACGTATGATTGAAACAGAAAAGTCCGGATGGTTGGGTGAAATTCCAATGCCGCATTCCGGTATTAAGACGCCTATGAATGACTCGGGAATTAAAGCGCAGGGGGTAAGAGGGGGATCCACAGACGGATTCCTTTTACAGACTCAGAAGGCTCAGAAAACTGAATAATTCTAAAACACCTCCGGAAGGCGACCCTAAGGAACCTAAGGAGATGCCCCAAGTCAGGTCGTCGGGTAACGTCGCCCGTCGTCCTTGCTCCGATTAGCTCGGGTCGTCGTCTTCATCAGATGAAATGTCTATAGGGGTGGAAGAGGACGGCTGGCTCTCGAGAGAATCCTCTTCGTCTGATGAGATCTCGATGACCACTAGAGGAGATGTTGGATTTGCTCGTACCCTGCTGAATATGCCCCTTAACTTCAGATAAATGTTCCACATCATTTCCCTTTCGTACTCGAATTTATGTTCGCGTTCGAGTTGCTCGGCGGACTTGGTGTAGAAGCAGTCTGTTCCTCGGATAAGATTGCGTCCAGTAAGTGCCCTCCCTTGGATAAATCGGAAGGAGTGGAATCCATTGAACGTCTCGGTGGCTCGATGACGGATGACACGTCGCTCGTACTGAAATACCTCTGGGACCTTGGAGAGATTTGGGGAGACCATCTCCACTTTATCTAAACTGTAGAATGGAATTAGACCCAACCATCGGACTCAATGAATGCAACATGTTGTGCAATAAATACGAAGCTGCAGGTAAATTAAACAATAATGGAAAGACCTTACCATAAGAGGTACCCGATGATTTTCTTGGTTTTAGGTATACCAACCATCCATATACATGCGCATGAGACAAGTGAGGCTTGACTCTAGAAATCAAAATGGCTTAGGCGAGGAACCTAGAGGCTTCCCTCTATCCGAGTCGATAAGTTCGTCCATGAGCGCAATCCACAACAAATGGATAAAAGTCTCGACTTGGATAGTGAGTGGGATCGAATATGGTCGACCCCAGCGCAATCCACGCTAGAGCGTTGCATATCGATCCCGGATCTATGGCTACCTGAAAAGGTGATTTCGCGGCCTGGGTTTGGGCGCTTTGTGCCAAGTGTCGTGATCCTCAAATATGCAGTGAATCATGCACAACAATTTATATATCAATCAGCGCTTCAAATCATCCATATAACATACATTCCTACGCCCATCCTGCATAAGACAATGTTAATCACAGACTTCACCCCTTATCACTCCAATCTGCAAAAACATATAACACCTATCGTGAGCGGACTTACCTCACCTTCAAGAGCGCCTGCAGGGTTAGAAAATCACTCAACATTTTAATTACGGCCTAAGTCCACTTGAGGTCTAGAACCATAAGTTCTAGAAAAAGTCCCCAGCGGAGTCGCCAGCTGTCGCGACCCGTCCGAAATCGGACGCGGCTAACGGATTACCGATCGCGAGCCCCCACTCTGAAATGTGGATCGCGGGCCTTTGATCGGCGCGGGCCCTCCCAGGCCCATACCAAATCGCGGCGGGAGTATATCTTTAAGGATTCGACGATAAGAGTCGATCGCTTTCGACCTTAGTGTGGTCGTGGTGGCATGTGCAACTTGTGCATGCATTTGGAGTCGCCACCGGTCTTTCTTGGAGGGTAGACCGGAAACCTTACTGACCGATTGGGAGAGATCGATCAGTTCTGCGGAACCAGAGATTTTGGGTTCGGGGACTTGGTTACGTCGGTGTCATTACCAACGCCCTTTCGGTACCTAACGCGAGTGATTTTCCTGACTAAGAGTTCATGCAGGCGCAATTTGGGTGAGATAGGTATGAGTCAAGGTTTCATGCAGATTGGAAGGCTGGTCCTACCAAATCACAGTCAACATAATGAAAGCGCGAGTCAAGTGCATAAATAAATCATGTCAATGCACATCAATTTCAATCATAGGCCTCCTAGTATAGCCATAAGGGCTTAGGGAAGACGTGATTTAGGGTTAGGGGTAAAATGGGAAGATTCGGGGACAATTAGCCCGAAGGGCAAAATTGTCATTTTTGGAAGGTTTGGATACCGAATTACCCAAAATATTCCATGGCCAGTTGATTGTGGCCATTTCCCATTTTTGAGAATTTTTTTTGGAATTTCTTGATTTTTCTTCAATTTTTGGAAGACGATTCGCCCAAAGGGCGAAATCGTCATTTTTAAGAAGGTTCGGGGTTCAAAACACCCGGGATGAGCCTTGGCCAGTTGATTGTGGCCATTTCCTATTTTTTGGGATTTTCCTGAATTTTTTAGAATTTTTTTGGAAGACGGTTTGCCGGAAGGGCAAAACCGTCATTTCGGAAACGATCGGGGGTCGAAAGACCCGGGACAGGTCATGGCCAGTTGAATGTGGCCATTTCCTATTTTCTGGGATTTTTTAGAATGTTTCTGAATTTTTCGAATTTTTTGAATTTTTTATGATTTTTCATTTTTTATTGATTTTTTGATTATTTTATTATTTTTTGAATTTTTAAAAATATTTAAAAATATTTTCCGGGCCGGATCAAACCCGGCCCGCGCCTCTCGGGCGCCCGGCCCGACCCTAGGGGTCGAAACCGGCCTAAAACGACGCCGTTTTATATTTTTAAACATTTTTCCATTTTTTAACAATTTTTTTGATTTTTTTATCTATTTTACTTAATTATCCGAAATTCCTCGAATCCGACGGCCCTCGTTGCGCCACGTGGCCACGTATCGTGCGTCCGATTCCTCGCTGGATCAAATGACCCACAGAGAGCCACGTGGCTCAATAATAGCCATCGGATCAAAAATTAATTTATTTTCCTTTTTTAGAAAACCACCGGATCGGACGCCCCACGTTGTGCCACGTGGCCACCTTCGGCGCGTCCGATCTAACCTTAGATCGGACGTTCCACAGCGTGCCACTTGGCACAATCTCGTCCGCCGGATTGATTTTTCGAAAATCATTTATTTAATTTTTCCCAAAATTACAGGATCGCGACACGTGTCGCGATCCGGACCGTTCGTTGCATTTTATTTAAATAAGACTCGGACCGCCCCCACCCGGCTGACGTGGCTGCCCACGTGGCACGCCACGTCAGCATTAACCGTTGACCCGCCGGCGACCTCGCCGTAGAAGACGGTGAACAGTGAAATTTCCGGCGAGGCCGCCGGAAATCTCGCCGGAAAATCGCGGACTACCCCCAAAACTCGGTATTTTTAACCCGTTCTTTCGGCGTTCGACTCCCTAGGACCTCAGCATCATCATAAGACTAAGAACAACGCCATGAATACGTCAAAAACCGGCGAACCGGACCTCCACAGTGGCGGCTCCGGCGATTATACTTGCAGGTTTTTTTTTTTTTTTTATCTTTTTTTTGTTCAAAGCTTGGTTTCCCTCTATCACACAGCATCCAATAGAGGTCTAGAAGCTTACCTGGGGTCCCTTGATGGTCGGCGGCCGCCGAGACTCCCCCGTCGAGCTCCCGGTTCGGATCAAGGCCGGCGAAGCTCGGACCGCCGCTCTCGGCGGTTTCCGATGCAAAACGAAGGTCACACAAGGCTTAGGGATAGTTCTAGTGTAGTTTAAAGGTTAGAACCGCGCAAATAGAGCTCGGGTCGAGCACGACCGAGAGCTAAAACATTCGAGGCTCGTTCGGGCATTTCATCAAACACTTAGTGTGCGCAGAGAAAGATGGAGGTCGGAGGAGATACCGACCTGTTTCGGGCGTCGCCGGTGACTGCGGCTGCTCGGATGGTCTTGCTTCAAGTTCTCTCGAGCTCCCCCCAAGTCCTTCTCGCTCGAACTCGCTCTGCCCAAGTCCCCCCTTTCTCTCTCTTCGAACTCGGTATAAACCGAGATTCCCCGGCCTGTTTCGTGGCCGACCGGCGACCTCGACGCCCGCCCCCAGCCCAGAACGCGAGCATGGGTCTCCACTCATGTCCCCCACGCTCGTTCTGCTTTTCTTCTCCCCAAAACGCACGCCTCCACATGCCCTGTCTTCCCCTGCCTCTCTGCCGCACGCGGGTCTGCAACTTAGTTGCAGACCCGGTCGGACCGGGTCGGGTCGGGTCTGACCCGACCGGCCCGGTTCGACCAAATCGCTCAAATTGAGCCCCGATTCGACCTATTTTTATGAAATTGATGGCATAATCGGATTCCTTGACATGTTTTCTATCAAATAATGGTATTTTCGTGAACCAATTGATTGAAATTTTATGAAAACCCCAAATTGTCCCTAGGATCCGAAAGCGAATTTCGCCAAATTGAGGGGACAAACGATCGAATTAATCAAAAATGAGACCACAAATGGATTCCTCATGATGAAAACTATAGGGTAGAGGTGTTTAATTTTAATGGGTGTGCCCGTGTGAAATTTAATTTCACAAATTGTAAAACCGGGGACTAAATTGAAAGATTTTTATGCAATTAGGCCCTTTTGGCTAAAATTGATCAAATTGGAGGGAAAATTGACCCAATTGTATTTCAATACTTTAGAGTTCAATGTCATAGCTTATAAAAACCGAGAATTGAAAATTAAAAGACTCGAAAAGGATTTTTTAGGCCCGGTTCGGGATTAGGTTTGTGAAGGAACCCCATGAACCGAGCTAAATTTCCCTTATAAAAAGTGAAAATATTAAAGAGGAAATTAAAATAAAATTTCTGAATATTTTTGTGTAATTTTCTGACCACGGATGGTATTTTTTCTGATTTTTTGGGTATTTTAATAATTAAATAAATTCCAAAAAATATTAAAAAATACAAAAAAATATTTTTTGTTCAAAATTGGTTCCTAAGGCTAGGCTAAGGCTTCCAAAGTTGATTTTGCAATTTTTTGATTTTTTTTGCTATTTTTAATTAATTTTAGAAATTAAAACTATAATAAAAGATAGTCAAAAATCAGGTGTCAACAACTATTGAGAGGTATAAGGCACGACTAGTAGCTAAAGGGTATACACAGATTTATGGGGTAGATTATCAGGAAACATTCTCTCCAGTTGCAAAGTTAGACACGATAAGAGTATTGTTATCTCTGGCTGCAAACTTGGACTGGCCTTTACATCAATTTGATGTGAAGAATGCATTTCTTCATGGAGATTTAGAGGAGGAGATCTATATGGAGCTTCCACCTGGATACAGATGCGCAATTCAGCCGAACATGGTTTGTAAGCTGGAAAGATCATTGTATGGGTTGAAGCAGTCCCCCCGTGCATGGTTTGGTCGCTTTAGCTCAGCTATGAAAAGGTATGGATACTCCCAAAGTAATTCAGATCATACTTTGTTCTTAAAAGGAACTCAAGGAAGAATAACAGCTCTTATCATATATGTAGACGACATAATTATTACAGGCAATGATAGTGCCGAGATTATGAGACTGCATGAATTATTATCTAGGGAGTTTGAGATGAAGAACTTGGGAGGTTTGAAATATTTCTTAGGAATCGAGGTTGCTAGGTCGAAGGAAGGGATTTACTTGTCTCAGCGAAAATATGTTCTTGATCTTTTGACCGAAGTTGGCATGCTAGATTGCAAGCCTGCGGACACCCCTATGGTACAAAACTGTAAACTTGGAGAGTACCCTGATCAGACGCCTACTAATAAAGAAAAATACCAAAGGTTAGTAGGCCGATTGATTTACTTATCACATACACGTCCTGATATTGCTCATGCAGTAAGTGTGGTGAGTCAGTTCATGCATGCACCTAGTGATGATCATATGAGTGCTGTGTTGCGCATCATTCGATATTTGAAGTCAGCCCCAGGAAAGGGACTGCTATTTGCAAAAAATGGCCACCTTGAAGTGGAGGGTTACACAGATGCAGATTGGGCTGGAAGTGTGACAGACAGGAGGTCTACATCATGGTATCTTACATTTGTGGGAGGCAACCTCGTTACATGGAGAAGTAAGAAACAAAAGGTTGTAGCTAGGTCTAGTGCAGAAGCTGAATTTAGAGGTGTAGCAAATGGGTTATGCGAACTTCTATGGCTTCGAAAGCTGCTAACCGAGCTCGGGTATCCACCAGGTTTAGAAATTAAATTGTTTTGTGATAATAAAGCAGCCATAAACATTGCTCATAATCCAGTTCAGCATGATAGAACCAAACATGTGGAGATTGACAGACATTTCATCAAAGAGAATTTGGATGCAAAAGTGATCCAGATACCATTTGTGAAGTCTGAAGACCAGTTAGCTGATATATTGACAAAGGCTGTGTCAAGTAGAGAGTTTCATAGCTCACTTATCAAGTTGGGTATCAAAGACATCTTTGCACCCACTTGAGGGGGAGTGTGGTCGTGAGCTATTTTTAGCCTATTTGTTAGGAAGTTTTATTGTATATATTTCTTCCTAATATAGAATTCTTCCTATTGTATATCTCCTAATTAGGGTTATCTGTTGTCCTATATATATGACAGGATTGTATATTGTAAATGCACAGAAAAATATTCATTGAATAAAGAAATGAGAGTTTTCTTTCTCTTCACCATTTGGTACTGATGCCCTTAGAGCCCCGACCTTTGTGGAACACTAATGTTTTCTTAGTACCGATCACTCTGTTCGTATCCCTGTCCTTCACTTCCCGATCATTACCAGTCTTCTTCCAAAAGCCCGACGGAGTCGATCTACCCGGTTGGGGTGTCTGGAGGCAGAAGAACCACCACTCTTGAACTTTGTCATCCGGGGGAATGATTGATTCACCTGTCATTCCGTCGGCTTTTCACTGATTGATGATATATTTCATGCTCCAAAAACCCATGAACTTAAGGTAACAAGTTCCCGAAAATCATGGCTAGAGATAGATTGTATCAAAGGAGCAAGCAAAGTGATAGAGGTATCTGTTGTTACCGTGAAACTTCTGTGGTAATTCCCAAGGATCCCACCTGCAGATGTTGACGTCGGGAATAATGCAGGGGTGCTCTACGTATCCTCGGACTCGGTTCTTCAAGTAATGATCGACGAATTCCTCGTCGGTTGGATGGAATCTGTATCCGACCGGCAAATTCCGCGGGATGATCACAGTTCCCATCTCCTTCCCTTCTGTTCGTCACAATACACAACTTACAGCTCAACCTAAGAGTGGACAAATAATTTGTTCCACTTATTGCATAGGATTCTATGGTTGATCTGCGACCCCTGAATGCCGTGCATCAACACGTATTCATTTGAGAGTGTCTTTATTGAAGTCTTCCCTTCTTTGAGAAGTTAACAAACTTTTAGCGAGTGGACATGAGAAGAATTTTGATGGCGATTGATAGCTATACTGATAGGGTTGTTTTTTTGTCTGCTTTTCCTTGTCCTGCGGGATCCCTTCACATAAATCAAACTAAGTCAGCATTCTGCTCGTTCCGAAAGATACACTGTTTTTCTCATATGAAAAAGACAATATCGGGGTAAGAACAGTAGAAGTGCCACAATTTTTGTACGGAGATCACTTGAGCGCCATAACTTATTTTTGAATCACCTGAGTACCACAACTTTTAAAAATAGACCACTTGAGTGCCATCAGCGATTTAGGTCACCGAAAAATCCGACGTGGCACAAATATAATGTAAAATCAACCCACGTGGCTAGCCGGAAAGCTGAATCAGAGATTAAACTTTCACAAAGGGGCCACTTATGTACTATAACTTTTTAAAAGTGGTGACTTAGGTTCTTTAATTTTTTAAAAGTGGTCACTTAAGTTCCTTAATTTTGGAAAAGCGATCACTTAGATTCACTTTAAGAACGACGCACGCTTCAGATTGAACTTTCACAAAGTGGCCACTTAAGTACCATATCTTTTTAAAAGTAGCCACTTTGATTCCTCAATTTTTGAAAAGTGATCACGTAGGTTCTTTATTTTTTTTAAAGCAGTCACTTAGGTTCCTTAATTTTGAAAAGTGATCACTTAGGTTCAATTTAAGAACGACACGTTGGACAAGAATTTCAACGTCACAATAAAATATTAAGTAGAAAGTCCATGTATGATGTTTGGCCGGAAATGGCACTCAAGTTATCCTTTTTGCTCCGATTTGATACTCAAGTGATCCAAAAAAAAAAGTTATAGCACTCAAGTGATCTCCGTACAAAAGTTGTGGCACTTGTGCTGTTCTTACCCCCGACAATATCCATAAATTTGCTCCTGAGATGTGTCCTTGTTTTTACCCCTAATTACAACAGGAGACTTTTCTTTTCAATTCATTAATGACATAATACGAATTTGAGTTCAAATCAATCTGCTATTAGTCAGTTAACGTGAGGGCTGTCCATGCGAGTTTATATTATTCAAGGGTTAATAGCACAAAAAACTCTAAATTAGTACATTTGTGACAAATTTTACCCCCAAATTAATTTCTCTACCACTTAAAATCTCAAACTAGTACACATGTCATAAATTTTCCATCTGGTAGTTTACGTTAAATTTTAATAGCAGATTGCTAAGTTGGATGACACATCACTTTTTTTAACCAATTTGGGAGTTTTACCCTTTCTTCATCACATATGTACTAGTTTGGAGTTCTTCATGATATTAACCCAATATAACGAAAACTAATATATGGTAAATTCATCATAGATGTACAAGTTTAAGATTTTTATTGTTAAAAAATTAGTTTAGAACAAATTTGTTATATGTATACCTGCTTGGGGTTTTTTATCATATCAATGGTTCAGTTTAGTTTGGTTTTTCAAGAAAATCAAACCAAGTTGAGCTATCAGGGTGTAAACTTGAATTGAAATCTCGCCCAAAACAGAACCAAAAATCCATTTTGGTTCAGTTATATTTTTCTTTTCTTTTTTCTTTTTTGGTTCAAATCCGGCGGAGTGGTGAACCATTGGTTGAGGGACGGCGACCCTCGGGTGAGAGTCGATCGGAGTTGCTAGACCCCAAATAAAAGGAAAAAAAGAAAAAGAAAAAATGGCTATTTTGAAGATTTTTAATAGGTTTTGGTTAATGGAACCGAATCAAATCGTACTGAAAAAATAGTTATTTTTCAATTACTTGAACCAAAAAACCGACATAAATTTTTCGTTCAGTTTGGTTCAATTAGCAGTTTGATTCAGTTTTTCAGTTTGATTTTGACACTCCCAAGCCTAACAGATGGTAAATTCAACACAGATGTACAAGTTTGAGATTTTTTGTTGTTAAAAAATTAGTTTATGGTAAATTTATTACATGTATACCTGTTTAGGGTTTTTGGTCATATCAATGGATTAGTTCAGTTTAGTTTTTCAAGAAAACCGAACCAAGCTGGACTATTAGGATGTAAACTTGCCCTGAACTGAACTAAAAATCCAGTTCAATTCAGTTTAATTTTTTTATTTTGATTTTGAGTTTTTCTTTCTTTTCTTTTCTTTTTTATTTTTTTGTTCAACTCTGGGGGAGCCGCGAACATTGGTTGAGGGTCGGCCAGAGTTGCCAGACACAACATGCAAACTAATCCTTTTGCAAAATGAAGTAATATAAGCAGTCGGTGGTCGCTCTGAGTCTTCCGAAATTTGTGGAATCGGAACCAGCCCATGAGGGGTGGTTTCGGTTCGGAACCGTGGGCCCGGTCAACGGGCCTATTTTGGGCCCACGGTTTATTTGGCCATGTCTAGTCTCTCTCTCTACCATGTATTGCCACTGATGATAAATCTTGATGAAACAGATTGAGGGGCTCGATTGCACCACAAAGGAGATGAAAAGACAAGGTTGAAGGAACATTGCAAGTAAGAGGGCAGAATCATTCTTGACTATTTGAAAAAGATTAATTTACCCTGAAACCTCTCAAGTTTTGTCCAAGTTGCCACAAACTACTTTTCCAGGAGTGTTATGGTATTTAACTTAAGGGAGACTTCATTCTATAAAGTCCCTTGGAGACAATTCAAGGGGAGTACAATGGTGTTTTGAGGATGATCTAGTTCTGCTTGTTTGAACTTTCAAAAAAGTACTTTAAGGTGTTATGCGTTACCTCCGGATTAGAATGGTGTTAAAAGTAGAGATATGGAGATACAGGGGTGTTAAAAGAGTGATTTGGTCAAAACAGAGCAATGTAGCCAAAATAAGAAGGGCTAATATCATTAAAAATTCTTAACTGGTATATTTGCAATAAATTTACCCTAAATAAAATTTTTTTATCACCAAAAATCTATCGAGATGGTGTATCATAATCATTCAGTAGTGGACTAGCCCTAGCGGCGAAAGCAGTTCAGCCAGAACTGCTCTAGGCGGCGCACTCAATCAACGAAGGAAGAACACGTAACTAAAGCGCTCCAACCAAAGGGGCTATAAGCTTCTGGGCGATGTTCTGCACTTTCACATAATGCTGCATCAAGGAATGAGTTCCATCTCAAGAGTCAGTTTGTTTGCATACTCTTCTGGATCAGTTCTGTGGCAAGCCGACGGATTATGCTACTTCTTCTCTTTCGCTAATCCAGTTCTATCTGGCATGTGGCAGCTTTCTAGTGTATGAAACGGCTATCCGGCTTGGCCTTTCGGCCTACTTACTATTCATTACAGCTCATCTTTATATGGCCATCTTGTTTGACCGCATCTGTAGTGGTATCGTATAGTTGATCACGGTTGCATTTAGGAATGATCTGTTCATCTAACTAACAATTTTTTATTGCTTTCTCGATGTGGTACACATATCTATACAGTATAGCAGAGACGAGCTGACTAGGCTCTTTTCGAAATTGCGTATGCAAAGAGAAATAGATTTTTCTTGCTTATTTTCTTGATCATTGAAGTGAGTGCGTGCTAAATGCTTTTAAATGAACCGCACATTGTTCTCTCTCCGATAGCATGCAGCCGATAATGAAAAGAGATATATAGAAAGTGTGCAGTGAAGGATCTTTATAGGAAGCCAGTCTTTACTTAAGTTGGTCCAAGCTTGACAACTCTCAAACAATGGCCAAAAAGTCCCATGTTGTTTTTTATTGGACTAACCTAACCGGTGATTTCTGACAAGTCTTTCTTCATTTTGAGAGGGAGGAAGAAGCAGAACTACAAGAAAGCTTTCTTTATCTTTATGGATAACAAATTCATTTTCAAATATAGTTGGGAGACGTTACCCAAGAAATGGTTAAAAAAATGGAAAGATCGGAACATGGGAATAGATCTGATACCAATACGGACTACCGATTTGAATTGTTGTGCTTTCTAAAATTGCATACCTATACAAGGGTTCAAGTTTTGATCGATATTTGCGGAGTTGATCATCCCCCTCGAAAACGAAGATTTGAAGTGGTCTATAATTTACTGAGTACTCGGCATAACTCATGCATTCGTGTACAAACCAGTGCAGACAAAGTAACATGAATATCTTCAGTAGTCAGTCTATTTCCATCAGTCGGCCGGTGGGAGCGAGAACTTTGGGATATGTTTGGTGTTTCTTCCATCAATCATCCGGATCTACGCCGTATATCAACAGATTATGGTTTCGAGGGTCAGCCATTATGAAAAGATCTTCCTCTGAGTGGATATGTGGAAGTACGCTATGATGATCCAGAGAAACGTGTGGTTTCTAAACCCATTGAGATGACCCAAGAATTTCGCTATTTCGATTTTGCTAGTTCTTGGGAACAGCGTAGCGATGGATAATTCAGAATCAGAATAGGTCCAATCCAGGAGACAAATCAATAGGAAATGCTATTTGCTTGGAAAGAATAAGAATTCACTTCTATGAAAGAGTTTCACGGGAATTGTCTTGATCGTCGGATATCATTGAGAAATAGGAATCCGTGTTATCGAACAATTTCCTGCAATTCTTCCCAGTGTGGAATGAGTAAAGAATCAAGCTCCAAGTCTCGATCTATACAAAACAAAATGCATTGGTTTTTGTCTGTCTTTCGCTTTCATTGATAGCAGAAGAGCCTGACTCTATAGGGGCGCTAGCGCTTGACTAATAGAATCTCAAGTCAAAGGGCCTGAAAAACGTAAGAGGCTGCTACTATAGGCTCGCTTCACTTCTTCAAGCTCCGCCACTTATTGAAGACTAAAGCGCTAACGCGCCAACTCTTTTTTTTTTTTTTTTAGTAAAGCAACATTTCGTGCTAGGCGCTCACATTTTTTGTCTGGGTGGAAGCTGGCTGTGACGCCCAGGAAATTCGACTTCTGTAAAGTGATTAATATTGAAATTCAGCCTGTAAAATATATTGGATTGTAAGGACTGAAGAGATGATAATTGGATAAATTTTGAAGCTTCGGTCGTTTAAGATTAGGTTGCGCCTAAGCCTAATCTTGACTGAGCCTGGCCTATGAAATTGCCTTCCGTCAGTATGCCAAAAATTCATTTTCAGTCCGAAATGATCAGATAACCTAATTGCCCTCACCTTTATACACTACAAGACAAAAGATTCAAACCCCAAGTGGGCCCCACCTTGCATCTTTTCCAAGACCACTCCCATCTCACCAACCATGTCTTGTCACTCTCTCTCTCTCTCTCACGTCTCCCTTTCTCTCTCTCTCTCTCTCTCTCTCTCTCTCTCTCTCTCTCTCTCTCTCTCTCTCTCGTGAACTTCTTCCTTCCCCCCACGACCGACTCCTCCTGGATTGTTGGCGCGACCACCACACACCATCGATGGCCACCACCTCCAACCACCTCCTGCCATCGCCACCGACCTCTCCAGCGCCGTCTTCAGCCGCCAGAAGCCGCGGAAATCGGCTGGGAAGCCAACCCCTATTTTCGGACCACTTGAACCTGAGACCTCTTCCTCCTCCTCCGGCCGTTCGCGAAGCCACCGCCTCACCAAGGTCCACCAGCTTCCCCTCGACTCCCCCGACGCTATCCCTTCAACCGTCGCCCGCCGGAACCGCCGTGAAACCCCTGATGCCCTATTTTCGAGCCAGTTTGGGTTTTTCTTCCATCTGGCCAAGCTGGTCGCCACCGCCGCTCACCGCCACCTCCTTTGATCTCATAGGACTCCCCTCCAACCTCCTTGAGTTCGTGGGTAAGCGCCACTGCGCGTGGAGCTTGGATTCGGCCCTGAAGTCCCTCTTATGTTTTTGCTGTGAGTCCCCTATTTCACGGCCGATTCTGTTCGGCCGTTGCTCGGCAGTCTTCGGCCTTTCTCCGCCACTGTCACCGGTCCCGTCAGACTCCCCTCGACCCCAAAGTAAGTCCTCGAGCTTTGCCCGGCCTTGTCATAGCCTTGGGACCGAAAATCGCTCGAAAATAGCCTCAGTTCCATTGTTTATTCTCTGACCAGATTCTATTTTAGGCCGCCGCCGCTCGTCGGAGCTCTGCCGTTGCCGCTGCCGCCTCGTCGGACGCCTGTCGCGTGTCCCAGCTTGTGTCGATTCTAGTTGCCTCTTGTTTAGCCGAGGAAATCAAGGATCACCGCCGCCATTGTCGCCGAGTTCGTTGCCGCCGCCATCGCGTCGTTGGTTTTGAGTCAGCCCGAGCTTAATTAGATTGTGAGTTGACCCTAATCCTTGGTTAGGGCGCTAATTGCGCTTAGGATTAGTCGTTTAGTCAATTGTTGAATTTAGGTACACGATCGGGGCCGATTTAGATAGAAATTGGGATTCGGTTAAATAGCCGATCGATTTGGTTAGTCGGAGTGATTAAATCGTCTGTGGCTAATTGCTTGCTAGATTGAATTGATTGATCGATTAGGTAATGGATTGTCATTATTTGATCTCGAGCGAGCGACAGATTAGAGACGAGTTAATAAAGGATTATTGCATGAATCGAGCATTATAATGTCCAATCGAAATTTAATGCTCGTAATTGATTCGATGACCTTTACTGGTTTGATTGCCTCATTGGATGGCTTGATTGATTGGCTGAAATAACTGTTGGGTGTCGATCGTTGATTGTGGGTTAATTGCCCTGTGTGTGGTTGTGGTGACCAGTGGATAGTTTGCATATGCATATAACCGTGTGTAAAGTCAAAAGACATATTTTAGCATGAAAATGGCATTCGGTCAAGACTTTTACATGCTTGTATGAGCATTCGGCCTTAACCAAAGATAATGAAATGGGTTGATTGTTGGATGTGGATTGTGTGGTCATACGAGGGAACAACGATGCATTCCTGGCAAGTTCGTTTCGCACCAATCTGGTGGAATCAGATGACTTGTCAGAAGCACGACAACTCTGATCCGGTGTTAACTAGTAGGGATGCAGAGTTAGTCGGATGCCGATCGCAACTGGTGTTGTACCGACGCCCTGTTTAGGGATGCCTACTTGCTGGTGCCGTGCTGGGTACACTGGTGACGCCTCTCGTAGTAGCCGTTATCGAGAGTAAAGGAACGTAGCCCGGTCCTATTGGTAGAACGCTAGATTGTACTGAGGTGCTGGATCGCGTTATTTGTGAGAGTCGAATCACGCCCTCTTTCTTGTAGATCCTCTCATGTGCCGTGGACACGATCATCATTAATAAATGGACTGGTGTGGTGTCCTATGCATACTTGTGGATGTGATGTTGTATTGAGTGATTAACTTGATGACTGTTGAGTCGAGTCAAGCATTGCATTGTGTGTGGCTTAAGGCTAGTAAGTATGCATGTGGATGATTATTATGTCGTGGCTATACTTGGGTGCTATATGTGGTGATGTGATATGTAAGACTTATGTTAGGATGCCTTGGGCGAATCAGTTTCCTAACCGAGCTTAGGCTTGATTCACTGAGATTTATTCTCACCCCGTCGTGGGATAACAATTTCAAGTCCCTTCGGATGAAGTCTCGTGGACGCCCAAGATTGGCTATCGGATTAGTCTTTTGAAGTAGATGGGAGGTTAACCTCACTTGACAGAGTAGTCTTTTTAGGCCTTGTTTAGTCGCCCCGAAGTATGGGGTTGTGTACATACATTAGTAGCTCAATAGGATTAAGACTCGTATGCTGTTTTTGTAGGTGTGTATGTTTTATCTTGAGATGCATACTTGTGGTGATTGGCTCCTGCTATACTATCCCATGTTTATTTGTTGTCAGGGTATTAAAACGTTTCCGCATGCGTAAGTAATTGATAGGTCGGTAGTGTGCTTGGGACGTTATCTCTATGACCTCGTGGCGATTTAGCAAGGGATGCCGCGGGCTCGAGAGTCGGGGCGCGACATTGACGGCAGGGCTTACTTAACCGCATACATGGAATTGGGATCTCTCTAGCATGCAACTCTTTCTATCGGGAAAGCCTCGCTTATTCAAAGGGCTGATTATTTAACACCCCTTTTTTTCTCATAAGGAAGTCAATGTTGGTAGGAGCGGCGGGATGATGATGAGTATAAATATAAATCAATAAAGACAAAAAAGAAGAAATGGCAAGAGAAATTGGATATCGATAGAGGAAATAACCATGTGGAAAACAGGGCAGAGATTCTCTACAATGACATCGTAGACCAATTGAAAGGGATGTAGCGCCCTTGTTTTGGGTAAAAAATGTCACGGGTTCCAATCCTGTCATCCCTACCTAAACCTTCTCCTCTGCAGTAAGGAGGAATCCATGATGATCGATTCAAATTTGACATAAAAAATCTTTCATTTAATGAGGCTATATGCATGCAAGATGTATTGGGGGTAAAAAAGAATCCTTTTTTTCTTTACAGTCCTATCTATTGTGATAAGAAAACGCTCTTAGTTCGGTTCGGTAGAACGTGGGTCTCTAAAACCCGATGTCGTAGGTTCAAATCCTGCAGAGTGTGATTCCGAATCAACAAAGACCCCATTACCGAGATATGACAACTCTCTTTTTTTTAGTAAAAAATGGTATCAAATCCATTTTTTTGGAACGACCAACTAACAGTTTGACTTGACTTTTTTTTTTTATAGGAAACGATAGCATATATAATTAATCAAAATGAGACAAAAGTACATCGTTGAGAACCGCAGGCTCCAACCATGACGGACACTCTCCGACCCACACCAATTCATTATCCACATTTAAAGCAAACTTAGCTAAACTATGAGCCGCTGTATTACCTTCCCTTCTCACATGATTAAAAGAACATGACCTGAACTGGCGTGTTAGGTGAAAAATATCCTCCAAGATAGGCTCCGTTAAGGCGCTTCTTTCTTGTCAGAATCCTTATTTATTTATGGGTTATTGGCAATCGGAGTCACTTACTCCGTAAAGCGATTTTTCAACCCTTTGTCGGATAGGCGGAATCAGTCATAGCCAGCTCTCTCGGTTGGATCACACACGATGAACTCATTTTGAGCGGGTACATGTGCTTGAAATAAGCCGTCATCTTCCCTTGGAAATATGGTGACTGCGCCAACACTCGATGCCTCCCTTGAGAGAGGGCTAAACAGCGGAAGTACTCTTCGCAAGTGAACGAACCACCCCAGCGTGAGGGTGAGGGAGTGAACGAGAAACCCACCTAAGTGGGGAGTCAAAGAATTGAGATGTCATCTCTTTGACTCCTTTAGTGAGGAACAAAGTAGCTCTTCTATACAGAAGAGGAACGGGTAGCAGTCTCTACCTCGCTTAGCTTAAGAGTCCAGAGTCGATGCCAGCAAGAAGTTAGGCATAAGCAAGAGAAAACATGAAAATACACGGTGATCAAAACAAAGGTCGTTTATGTATGCCCTCGATTAAGGTACAAGCGCACTGGATCAATTGTGGATGCAGGAAAGGCAGCCTTTTGGTTCATTGGTCTTTAGCTTCCTCTTCCCTTTGGTTAGCCTATTTATTAGTAGGGTTTCCTTATCGGAAAAGAGGAGGAATCCCTACATCCAATCTAAAAGGAACTCCAGCTCGATGGGATTGATCGAATCACCAAGTCAAGCATCAACATCTCATCCTGTCCCGAAAAGCTTATACTCTACAGCTCTTCCTTTTTCCAATGAATATCATAGTGTGGAATTGCATAAGTAAGCCACCTCCTTGGATTTCCCATCATCCTTTCTTTTGAGATCTTTTCTAAACAGGAACTAAGTGGAACCTTCCCTGTGCTTTTTTGGCCGGCTTTCCATCTTCTTCCGATTGTTAAAAGGATGGATGTCCTTCCTTCTGTGCCTTTTAAGCCTTAGTCAAGGTAATTGACATTCGCCCAATCATAGACAGGTTTCAGGAGTTGACTTCCCTTTGTGGGATGAGCTTGACATGGTTCAAAAAGGGTGGAACTTTCGCTTGGAAGGATCCTTCTTTCCCCAGAGGTTTGAAAACCCTGGTAGAGTGGAAGAAAGATACACTGTTTAAATAATATGGGTGATAGCTGCCCGATCCTTGATGAACTGCGAAGAAGAACTCCTGAGGGGGCATTCTAATTAGGATTTTGAGTGGAACTCTAGGTTCTTGCTCAAGAGCGAGTTCCGACTTTCTCTCTTGCGGACCACCTTTTCGAGTGGAAAACTCATTCATTCACTGATCTACTTTATCTATAAAAAACAGCTTTTCAACCCTCCGGTAATGTCCTACATGAAATTTCCTATATCTCTCGTTATGAGGGTTGATAGGTTGGATCTAATGAAAGAACCAAGATCAAAGCTCAAAGAGAGCGCCTAATTCTATGGAATGGTCATAGATTGAAGAAGATTCAATCAAGGTGTGTAAGAAAGATTTTAGGCATCTGGGGGTAGCAGATACACAATAGTTGCATCGACTAAGTTATCCCGAAAGATGTATAACTACTGAATGGATAATAGGCCATTTGTCAAGGAAAAGAAAATGAGGAGTCTTCACATTAGCATAATTGTTCAAATGAAGGCTCCGGCATTCCTGTTAAGGATTCAATTGTTCCATATTGAAAATGGAAAGTCTTCTCGGAACTAGAGTTTCGGCTTTCTAAATCAGTAAGAACGAATCTTACCCTTCCCGAGGAGATAGATTCTGAGAAGTGAATAGACCCGCTCGATAAGTAAGCAGCTCTAGAATGCGCCTCATAACGAGAGAAAACAGAACCTTCTCGCTCCACCTTTTTCGGCTTAGGTGGTTGGTTCACAAGTACAAGCTTTGTAACTTCATGGTATACCCATGGATTGGCCAGTTCCTATTTGGAAGGATGCAAATTCTTAACCGCTGCAGTTTCTACTCATGCTAATAGTTGAGCACATTCTTTGTTGTTACTATGGGATCCTGAAGCACAAGGAGATTTTACTCGTTGGTGTCAATTGGGGGGTCTGTGGACTTTTGTGGCTCTCCACGGCGCTTTCGGACTAATAGGTTTCATGTTACATCAATTTGACCTTGCTCAATCTGTTCAATTGCGACCTTATAATTGCAATCACATTCTCTGGTCCAACTGCTCTTTTTATTTTTGTATTCCTGATTTATCCACTAGGTCAGTCTGGTTGGTTCTTTGCGCCTAGTTTTGGTGTAGCAGCTATATTTTGCTTCATCCTTTTTCCAAGGCTTTCATAATTGGACATTGAATCCATTTCATATGATGGGAGTTGCCGGTGTATTGGCCGCTGCTCTTGTGACGCCCTAGAAATCCGACTTCGGTAAAGTTCTTGAATTCGATAAAATGGATTAAAATTGAAATTCAATCGATTTAGATTAGGTTCGAAATTCCTAGTCGCCGTAAATTAGGATTTCAATCCTTGCGACCCAAGCCTAATCCCGTCCGAGCCTAGCCTATGAAATTACCAAAATACCCTTCGTCCGTTGTACCGAAACTCGTTTCAGTCCCGATTCGCCAAAAGACCGTTTTGCCCTCGGATATTTGCAAATAGGACAAAAATGCCCAAAAGTCTTCCTAGGGCCCCACCCCAACTCCATCAGCCCTCTCTCTCTCTCTCTCTCTCTCTCTCTCTGTCTCTCTCTCTCTCTCTCTCTCTCTCTCTCTCTCTCTCTCTCTCTCTCTCTCTCTCTCTCTCTCTCTCTCTCCCCTGCTCGCGCGACCCCCTTCCCCCCTCTGACCGAACGCCACCTCCTCTCTTCCTCCTCCTCCCGTCGGATTTTCGCCGACCACCGCCCCACTTCCGACCACCACAACCTTCATCGACCGTCTGCCGTCCCGTAGGGTCAAGACCGGCCGCTGTTGGCCGCCGGACGTCCGCGGAACCGCCGCCTAAGCCCTGCCCTGTTTTCGGCCCGTTCTGGCCGTGAGCTTCGCCGTCGATTCCCGCCGTTCCCGACGAACCCAGGCCCGGCCGTCGCCACTCCAACAAACCCCAGCCTCCCCTCTACCTTTTCGACCCAACCCCACCGGCCGTCGGCCGCCCAAGCCGCCGGAATCAGCCCCGTAATCGCCGGTGCCCTGTTTTAGGGCTCGGTTTGTGTTTTCTTCGATCCGGCCGTTCCGCCGCCCACCGCCATGCACCGCCACCACCATCAAACTCCCAAGACCCTTCTTCACCTTCCCTCAGCTTGGCCGAGCTCGCCGCCGCGCGTGGTGGCCGGAAAGCTGCTCGAACCACCGTCCTTGTTTTCGGCGCCGAAACCGCCCGATCCTGCTCCTCGTCGATCCGCCGCCTCCGATCCACTCCCCTCGACCCCTAGGTGAGACCCCCGGCCTTGGCCGGCCTCGTCCCGGCCCGTGGGGCCGTGTTTCGCCGGAAATTCGCCCGGTTCCCCTGTTTAACCCTGCTGACCGGTTCTATTTTAGGCCGATGCCGCTTGCCGGAGCGTCGCCGTCGCCGGCCACCAATCCCATTGGCCTCACGAGACTTCCCTGAGGCATTCCCGAGATTTTAGGTTTTTGGGCCTTCGCCGCCGTCGCCGTTCGCCGTCGTCGGCCGTTGAGACCGCCCGAGCTCAATTTGATAGTGAGTTGACCCTAATCCTTGGTTAGGGCACTAATTGCGCCTAGGATTAGTCATTTAGTCAACTGTGGAATTTAGGTACCCGATCGGGGCCGGTCTAAATAGAAATTGGGATTAGGATAAATGGCCGATCGATTTGGTTAGCCGGACTGATTAAATTGTCTGTGGCTAGTTGTTGTTAGAAAATTATTGATTGATTGATTGGGCAATGGATTGCCGCTGTTTGATCGCGAGCGAGCGATAGGCTAGAGACGAGCGAGCGATCGACGACGTTTAAGTCGGATTGACTAATAATTAATTGTTGCATGAACTCGAGCCTTTATGTGGCCAAATCGGACTGATTGTTCGTGTTTGTTTTGATTGCCTCGTTGGGTGGTTTAATTGATTGATTGGAATGACTGTTTGGAGTCAATCGTTGATTGGGGGTTAATCGGTTGTGATTGTGGTGACTAGTGATTAGTCTGCATTTGCATATGACCGTGTACGAAGTCAAAATACATATTTTGGCACGAAATTGGCATTTGACCAAAGTTTTTACATGCCTGAATGAGCATCTGGCTTTAACCAAAGATAATGAAATAGGTTGATTGCTGGATGGGGATTGTATGGTCATATGAGGATAACGATGAGCATTCCTGGCAAGTTCGTGTTGTACCAATCTGATGGAATCAAACGACTTGCCGGAAGCAAGACAGCTCTAATCCGGTGTTAACTAGTACGGATGCAGAGTTCGTCGGATGCCGATCGCAATGGATGTTGGTCCGACGCCCCGTATAGGGATGCCTACTTGCTGGTGCCGTGCCAGACGCACTGGATACACCGCTTGTAGTAGCCGTTGCCGAGAGTAAAGGAACGTAGCCCGGTTTTACCGGTAGAACGCTGGATCAGACTGAGGTGTTGGATCGCGTTATGTGTGAGAGTCGAATCACGCCCTCTTTCGCGTAGATCCTCTCATGTGCCGGTGGCACGATCATCGTTAATAAAAGAATTGAGTGCAATGTAACTTCGTACATGAGTAAGTATGAGCGTATCCCGACTACAACGTTTGGAATGGGACGAATGGAGTAGGAAGACGGAAGTTCATACTCACTTGTGTTCGAGTTATTATTGTGTCGTGTGCATTGTCCTGGTGAATATCCTGTGCATACTGGTGGATGTAATGCTGTGATTGAGTGACTGATTGACGTTGACATGTTGAATCATGTCGAGCATTGCATTATGTATGGCTGAAGCTGGTAAGTGTGCATGTGGATGATGGTTATATTGTTAACTGTGGATAGTTACTATATGTGCATGTGGGATTTGTGAGCTTCGGTTAGGATGCCATGGGCGAATCAGTTTCCTAACCGAGCTTAGGCTTGATTCACTGAGATTTATTCTCACCCCTTCGTGGGATAAAATTTCAGGTCCCAAGTGATGAAGCCTCGTGGACGCTATGGATTGGCGGTCGGAGTAGTCTATTGAAGAAAGTGAGTAGTTGACCTCACCTGACCAAGTGACCTTTTGAGGTTTTGTCTAGTCGCCCCGAAGTATGGGGTTGTGTACATTCGTTAGTAAGAATAAGGTCTTGATTGGTTTGCTGGTGTGTATGAATTGGGATTTTCATTTTGTGAATGTCGATTGTGACTGCCTACTTTGCTATCCCTGTTTGTTTATGCTGTCAGGGAGTTAGAACGTTTCCGCATGCGTAGTTAAGTGATAGGTCGATAGCGTGCCTGGGAAGCTATCTCTATGACCTCGTGGCGATTTGGCAAGGGATGTCGCGGAATCGAGAGTCGAGGCGTGACATCCCCGCCCAAGGTAGTATCAGAGCAAGGTCAGCCTGATTCATCTGGTCATTGGCTTGGAGTGATAAGGAGCGTTGGGATTTGGGATAGTTTGTAGGATTATAAGCTTTTGCATGTGCTTGTTATCTATGCTTTTGACTGTTTATTGGTTATCTCATTACGTGTTGCCTGGGGTGGACAGGACTTCGTAAGTTACCTGTATAATGAGCAACCATAATGAGAAGGTGTCTAGTGGAAGGATAGTTCAAGAAGGTCCCAGGGTGGACGGGATCCTGCAGACATTGGAAACTTTGAGAGCTGTAGCTGGACAGCAAGGGTGTAGTCAAGCGAATGCTACCGCCGTTTCGTATGGAGACTCATTGACTGGAAATGAGAGTGGTACGCGACCAATACCTGAGTTGATGGAAAGGTTTCTAGACCTCGAGCTGCCGAAGTTTAAAGAATTTGGAGACCCAGAGGCTGCAATCTTGTGGATTAGGTAAATTGAGAAGGCATTCGCCCTGCTGAGATGCTCCGAAGAGGACAAGGTGACGTTAGCCGTGTATCAACTTCAAGGTAACGCTCAGGCGTGGTGGGAAGTAACACAAGGAAAGATTTTCCCCGAAGGTATGGTCCCGATATGGGATGCCTTTGCGGAAGCCTTCTATGGCAAGTACTTTTTGGACTGTAGGCAAGAGAAAAAGATGATTGAATTCCTGCAGCTTCGTCAGGACCATTTGTCAGTAGAGCAATATGAAGTGAAATTCGCCGAACTGTCTGAGTTTGCACCATGGACGATTAGAGATCCTATGAATAGGATGAGAAGATTTTATGATAGATTGAAACTTGAGATTAAGGACCGACTGGTATCGTTGGACATAAGGAGTTATGGAGAGTTGTTCGAAAGGGCCCAATATGTGGAAAGGAGCATAACTGACAGAGCAATCGCATCTGGATCACGATTCGCACTTTCTTCTAGGGATAACCATCGGATAGAGAAGAGGCCGATGTTTGTCAACCAGTATCACATTCTGTCTAACCGAAGGAGTAAAATCAAGAAGCCGATATTCCGCCAAAGCGAGAAGTGTCGCCTGTGTCGTCTAAGGCATGAGTCTGGTCCCTGCCCGTATAGAGGTGGAGAATGCTTTAAATGTTACCAGCCGGGACACCAAGTGAAGGATTGCCCGATGAGAAATAAGACAGAGCAAGCACCGCTGCCACAAGATAGACAAACTCGAGGAATTGTTCAGCAGGACAACCAGGATTGACTCTACTGGGAGTAGGGTAACTTTTGAGCTAAGATGTTCTAGTACTGATTAGCATTAGTTGGTTGGGTGGAAAAGACTTTTTGTGGATAAGGCTTATGGATATGGGTTTGTATTAAGACGAATGGATAAGGATCGGTGGGAAGTCAGATAACGTGCGCTGAATAACGATGAAGATCTTTCTCTACAGGAGATAAAGTAGGACTTAAAAGTGAAGATCGTGTTGTGAGTTCGTGGTTTAGTGTTGTGTTTTGAGTGATGGACAGGAGATTGGGATGAATTGAGATGTCATGAGTAAGTAAGACATTTGCGTTTTGCCGAACTGGTGAAGATAGGGTTATACCTCCGAATCTTGATCGAGGAAGGCCTTGCTGCATGACAAAGGTAATCTTGGGATGACTTGAGGCCCGTATGGTCCAGTGGGCTAGTAACTTATTAGGGTCGTGAGGAAGTGTACACTGCCTGAAGACTGTATTTGACGAAACTTTAGACATTTACAAAGAACAATGACGGTAAAGACGAACAAGGAAAGTTCGTAAGGACAATCTGGTGTTAGACGACATGGTAGGTCGTCAGTTGGTTGCATAGACTATGGAGATTGGCGACACCCCTGATTAAGATTAAGATTAAGATTGCGAGATGTGACAATTAAGGTTGACTAGTTATCAGAGTAGCGCATTGGAAGCATCGTAGGGCCACATGATTTATCGGAGTGATGATCATAAGGGTCTTTCTTTTGGTAAAAAAGAAAATCGATCGAAACTCACCCTAGTAGTTTCAGTGTTGGTCTGAATAGCTGGATGAGGCACCGAGATTTAAAGATAAGGTCACTAAGAGATTGGCCAAAAAATTGATACGGCCAAGCTTATGGCGAAGAGCTAGCATATCGGTAAGTCGAAGAGCAGCATTACAAGCCTAGCAGACTACTGCAGTCTTTGGGAATTCTAAGGTCAAGGTAGGAGAAGATCACAATGGATTCGTGATGAAACTTCCAAGTAGTCGAACGATAAATGACTCAGTTTGGAGTGCAATAAGCAGATTGACAATACAGGTGCAGATTTTAACAGTGTGAAGAGATTCAGTTTGGTATAAAAGTGATGCTCTAAGATCTAGAACCCACCCAAGCTTAAGACTCGGACTGTTCGCGAACAACGACCAAGGGTTGAGGAAGCCACCGAGAGTTTAGAGGTCGCCCTCGACGAGGACGATGGCCTGATTTACCAGTTGGCTGTGCTGATTGAGGTTCGACTGTGTGACGATCTGGAATCAAGCACGGAACGATTTGGGTTGATCTGACTCAGCTGTAAGTCGACCATAGGATCACCCTTAAGTCGACCAGGGATTGATTTGTGGCATGATTTGCGAGCTGACATTGATCGATATTCAGGATGGCCATGGACCTAGTGAGGACGATTTGTACTAGAACCCTGTACCAACCGCGCACTAGCCGAAGGGCTGATCACCCTGAGTCATGTGACGTGTTGTTGGAAGAATGCGGGTCGAGTTGAACTAATCCTGCATCAATTTGAGTTAGTCATGAGAGGTAATCTCGATAGTGTTCGATTGTACCACTGGTCTAGGAACGGGTGATTCCAACCCTAAACTGGATTATTGAGGTGGCCCTCGACTCGTCAGTCGCTTGTGAGCTGATCCTGTTCGGCAGAGTGGATGTCCTGACCCTCAGTTGGATTTGGAGCTCGAGTTCGGTAATTCGTCAGTTGTTTCTAGAATCGACAAGTGATAACTTCAGGCCACAAGGAGTTGACGGATAAAAAGGCGAATCATTAGTCGACCTTCTTCATGTAAATAGAATGCCCAAATTGCCATTAGTGTTAGTCGTGTTTGATATCTTTGGACCAAGAGGAGAAGCAACGTTAAATTCTTCTCAATGGAAGTTAAGAAATAGTTAATGGATTCGTGAGAGTGATTAATTACTGTGGCCACTGGGACAACCGACAGCGGAAAGGGACAGTAAAGTTAGATGATCACAGCAGAGTTGTATCCTTAGGGCTGGATGGTCCAACATGTTTAAACGAATTGTGGATATGGAATTGGGTCAGATTGGTAAGCGTTGAACGTAAGTTTGAATCTAACTTGGATTCGGTAGTCGTGGTATGGTCTTGATTCTTGAGGTAGAAACAAAGATTGATTTGAAGCAAGCGTAGTGTGAACTCTGAGGCGATGAAAGTGTAGTTCAGTATGGCCTATCATCCGAGGACGGATAGTCAGTTTGCAAGGACAAATCATACTTTGGAGTACAAGTTTAAGACATGGAGTTGGATTTCAAGAGTAATTGGGAGAAGCTGTTGTACCTGTTGGAGTTGCCTAACTAACAGACGGTAGCGAAGCATTAAAGTAGTGCTTTTGGGATATTGTGTAGTAGAGTTTGTAGAAAGCTAATCTATTTGGACGAAAGTGGGAAAAAGAAAAGAAATTACTGAATCAGAATTAGTGGGATAGTCGTTAGGCGCTATCAAGGTTATCGGAGACAAACTGAGGATAGTTCAGAGTCGTCAGAAAAGTTACGCCGATAAGAGACAAAAATCTTTGGAATTTCAGATGGACAATTATGTCTTTTAGAAGATGTTTCCTAGGAGAGGGACATCTTGTTTTGACGATAAAGGAAAGTTAAGAACAAGTATGTCAGAACTTTCGAGATGTTGGAAGGAATTGGAAATTTGGTATGCTCTCTTGTGTTGCCACCGAAACTTGTCCAAGGATAATGTCTTCCGTGTGTCAATATGGAGAAAGTGCGAACCGAATCCCGCTCGTGTGCGGTGTTAAGAGGAAAGTGAAGGGGATGAGCGAGCATCGTGCTTGGAAAGTCCAGGTAGGATAGTGGATAGGAAAGAGCGAGTAAGGTAGAACAAGACGATTCTGCTAGTTAAGGTGGTTTGGAAACACCGTGGTACTGAAGAACCTAGTTGGGAAGTGGAGGAAGTTATGAGGGACTTTTATTTGTTTGAAGGGTCATAGGAGTACTTCAATTTCGAGGACGAAATTTCCTATGTGGGGGAGAGTTGTGACGCCCTAGAAATCCGACTTCGGTAAAGTCCTTGAATTCGATAAAATGGATCAAAATTGAAATTCAGTCGCTTTAGATTAGGTTCGAAATTCCTAGTCGCCGTAAATTAGGATTTCAATCCTTGCGACCCGAGCCTAATCCCGACCGAGCCTAGCCTATGAAATTACCAAAATACCCTTCGTCCGTTGTACCGAAAATTCGTTTCAGTCCCGATTCGCCAAAAGACCGTTTTGCCCTCAGATATTTGCAAATAGGACAAAAATGCCCAAAAGTCTTCCTAGGGCCCCACCCCAACTCCATCAGCCCACTCTCTCTCTCTCTCTCTCTCTCACCTGCTCGCGCGACCCCCTTCTCCCCCTAACCGAACGCCACCTCCCCTCTTCCTCCTCCTCCCGTCGGATTTTCGCCGACCACCGCCCCACTTCCGACCACCACAACCTTCATCGACCGTCTGCCGTCCCGTAGGGTCAAGACCGGCCGCCGTTGGCCGCTGGACGTCCGGGGAACCGCCGGCTAAGCCCTGCCCTGTTTTTGGCCCGTTCTGGCCGTGAGCTTCGCCGTCGATTCCCGCCGTTCCCGGCGCACCCAGGCCCGGCCGTCGTCACTCCAACATACCCCAGCCTCCTCTCTACCTTTTCGACCCAACCCCACCGGCCGTCGGCCGCCCAAACCGCCGGAATCAGCCCCGAAATCGCTGGTGCCCTATTTTAGGGCTCGGTTTGTGTTTTCTTCGATCCGGCCGTTCCGCCGCCCACCGCCGTGCACCGCCACCACCATCGAACTCCCAAGACCCCTATTCACCTTCCCTCAGCTCGACCGAGCTCCCTGCCGCGCGTGGTGCCCGGAAAGCTGCTCGAACCGCCGTCCTTGTTTTCGGCGCCGAAACCGCCCGATTCTGCTCCTCGTCGATTCGCCGCCTCCGATCGCCCTCAGCCGCTGCCACCGGTCCCGATCCACTCCCCTCGACCCCTAGGTGAGACCCCCGGCCTTGGCCGGCCTCGTCCCGGCCCGTGGGGCCCTGTTTCGCCGGAAATTCGCCCGGTTCCCCTTTTTAACCCAGCTGACCGGTACTGTTTTAGGCCGCTGCCGCTTGCCGGAGCGTCGCCGTCGCCGGCCACCTGTCCCATTGGCCTCACGAGACTTCCCTGAGGCATTCCCGAGATTTTAGGTTTTTGGGCCGTCGCCGTCGCCGCCGCCGCCGCCGTCGCCATTCGCCGTCGTCGGCCGTTGAAACCGCCCGAGCTCAATTTGATAGTGAGTTGACCCTAATCCTTGGTTAGGGCGCTAATTGCGCCTAGGATTAGTCATTTAGTCAACTGTGGAATTTAGGTACCCGATCGGGACCGGTCTAAATAGAAATTGGGATTAGGTTAAATGGCCGATCGATTTGGTTAGCCGGACTGATTAAATTGTCTGTGGCTAGTTGTTGTTAGAGAATTATTGATTGATTGATTGGGCAATGGATTGCCGCTGTTTGATCGCGAGCGAGCGATAGGCTAGAGACGAGCGAGCGATCGATGACGTTTAAGTCGGATTGACTACTAATTAATTGTTGCATGAACTCGAGCCTTTATGTGGCCTAATCGGACGGATTGTTCGTGTTTGTTTTGATTGCCTCATTGGGTGGTTTAATTGATTGACTGGAATGACTGTTTGGCGTCAATCGTTGATTTGGGGTTAATCTTCTGTGATTGTGGGGACTAGTGGTTAGTCTGCATTTACATATGACAGTGTGCGAAGTCAAAATACATATTTTGGCACGACATTGGCATTTGGCCAAAGTTTTTACATGCCTGAATGAGCATCTGGCTTTAACCAAAGATAAGGAAATATGTTGATTGCTGGATGGGGATTGTATGGTCATATGAGGATAACGATGAGCATTCCTGGCAAGTTCGTGTTGTACCAATCTGATGGAATCAAACGACTTGTCGGAAGCACGACAGCTCTAATCCGGTGTTAACTAGTACGGATGCAGAGTTGGTCGGATGCCGGTCGCAATGGATGTTGGTCCGACGCCTCGTATAGGGATGCCTACTTGCTAGTGCCGTGCCAGACGCACTGGATACACCGCTTGTAGTAGCCGTTGCCGAGAGTAAAGGAACGTAGCCCGGTTTTACCGGTAGAACGTTGGATCACACTGAGGTGTTGGATCGCGTTATGTGTGAGAGTCGAATCACGCCCTCTTTCGCGTAGATCCTCTCATGTGCCGGTGGCACGATCATCGTTAATAAAAGAATTGAGTGCAATGTAACTTCGTACATGAGTAAGTATGAGCGTATCCCGACTACAACGTTTGGAATGGGACGAATGGAGTAGGAAGACGGTAGTTCATACTCACTTGTGTTCGAGTTATTATTGTGTCGTGTGCATTGTCCTGGTGAATATCCTGTGCATACTGGTGGATGTAATGCTGTGATTGAGTGACTGATTGACGTTGACATGCTGAGTCATGTCGAGCATTGCATTATGTATGGCTGAAGCTGGTAAGTGTGCATGTGGATGATGGTTATATTGTTAACTGTGGATAGTTACTATGTGTGCATGTGGGATTTGTGAGCTTCGGTTAGGATGCCCTGGGCGAATCAGTTTCCTAACCGAGCTTAGGCTAGCTTCACTGAGATTTATTCTCACCCAGTCGTGGGATAAAATTTCAGGTCCCAAGTGACGAAGCCTCGTGGACGCCATGGATTGGCGGTTGGAGTAGCCTATTGAAGAAAGTGAGTAGTTGACCTCACCTGACCAAGTGACCTTTTGAGGTTTTGTCTAGTCGCCCCGAAGTATGGGGTTGTGTACATTCGTTAGTATGAATAAGGTCTTGATTGGTTTGCTGGTATGTATGAATTGGGATTTTCATTTTGTGAATGTCGATTGTGACTGCCTACTTTGTTATCCCTGTTTGTTTATGCTGTCAGGGAGTTAGAACGTTTCCGCATGCGTAGTTAAGTGATAGGTCGATAGCGTGCCTGGGAAGCTATCTCTATGACCTCGTGGCGATTTGGCAAGGGATGTCGCGGGCTCGAGAGTCGAGGCGTGACATCCCCGCCCAAGGTGGTATCAGAGCAAGGTCAGCCTGATTCATCTGGTCATTGGCTTGGTGTGATAAGGAGCGTTGGGATTTGGGATAGTTAGTAGGATTATAAGCTTTTGCATGTGCTTGTTATCTATGCTTTTGACTGTTTATTGGTTATCTCATTACGTGTTGCCTGGGGTGGACAGGACTCCGTAAGTTACCTGTATAATGAGCAACCATAATGAGAAGGTGTCTAGTGGAAGGATAGTTCAAGAAGGTCCCAGGGTGGACGGGATCCTGCAGACATTGGAAACTTTGAGAACGGTAGCTGGACAGCAAGGGTGTAGTCAAGCGAATGCTACCGCCGTTTCGTATGGAGACTCATTGACTGGAAATGAGAGTGGTACGCGACCAATACCTGAGTTGATGGAAAGGTTTCTAGACCTCGAGCTGCCGAAGTTTAAAGAATTTGGAGACCCAGAGGCTGCAATCTTGTGGATTAGGGAAATTGAGAAGGCATTCGCCCTGCTGAGATGCTCCGAAGAGGACAAGGTGACGTTAGCCGTGTATCAACTTCAAGGTAACGCTCAGGCATGGTGGGAAGTAACACAAGGAAAGATTTTCCCCGAAGGTATGGTCCCGGTATGGGATGCCTTTGCGGAAGCCTTCTATGGCAAGTACTTTTTGGACTGTAGGCGAGAGAAAAAGATGATTGAATTCCTGCAGCCTCGTCAGGACCATTTGTCAGTAGAGCAATATGAAGTGAAATTCGCCGAACTGTCTGAGTTTGCACCATGGACGATTAGAGATCCTATGAATAGGATGAGAAGATTTTATGATGGATTGAAACTTGAGATTAAGGACCGACTGGTGTCGTTGGACATAAGGAGTTATGGAGAGTTGTTCGAAAGGGCCCAATATGTGGAAAGGAGCATAACTGACAGAGCAATCGCATCTGGATCGCGATTCGCACTTTCTTCTAGGGATAACCGTCGGATAGAGAAGAGGCCGATGTTTGTCAACCAGTATCACATTCTGTCTAACCGAAGGAGTACAATTAAGAAGCCGATATTCCGCCAAAGCGAGAAGTGTCGACTGTGTCGTCTAAGGCATGAGTCTGGTCCCTGCCCGTATAGAGGTGGAGAATGCTTTAAATGTTACCAGCCGGGACACCAAGTGAAGGATTGCCCGATGAGAAATAAGACAGAGCAAGCAACGCTGCCACAAGATAGACAAACTCGAGGAATTGTTCAGCAGGACAACCAGGATTGACTCTACTGGGAGTAGGGTAACTTTTGAGCTAAGTTGTTCTAGTACTGATTAGCATTAGCTGGTTGGGTGGAAAAGACTTTTTGTGGATAAGGCTTATGGATATGGGTTTGTATTAAGACGAATGGATAAGGATCGGTGGGAAGTCAGATAACGTGCGCTGAATAACGATAAAGATCTTTCACTACAGGAGATAAAGTAGGACTTAAAAGTGAAGATCGTGTTGTGAGTCAGTGGTGTAGTGTTGTGTTTTGAGTGATGGACAGGAGATTGGGATGAATTGAGATGTCACGAGTAAGTAGGACATTTGTGTTTTGCAGAACTGGTGAAGATCGGGTTATACCTCCGAATCTTGATTGAGGAAGGCCTTGCTGCATGACAAAGGTAGTCTTGGGACGACTTGAGGCCCGTATGGTCCAATGGGCTAGTAACTTATTAGGGTCGTGAGGAAGTGTACACTGCCTGAAGACTATATTTGACGAAACCTTAGACATTTGCATAGAACAAGGACGGTAAAGACGAACAAGGAAAGTTCGTAAGGACAATCTGGTGTTAGACGACATGGTAGGTCGTCAGTTGGTTGCATAGACTATGGAGATTGGCGACACCCATGATTAAGATTAAGATTAAGATTGCGAGATGTGACAATTAAGGTTGACTAGTTATCAGAGCAGCGCATTGGAAGAATCGTAGGGCCGCATGATTTATCGGAGTGATGATCATAAGGGTCTTGCTTTTGGTAAAACAGAAAATCGATCGGAACTCACCCTAGTAGTTTCAGTGTTGGTCTGATTAGCTGGATGAGGCACCGAGATTTAAAGATAAGGTCATTAAGTGATTGGCAAAAAGATTGATACGGCCAAACTTATGGCGAAGATCTAGCATATCGGTAAGTCGAAGAGCAGCATTACAAGCCTAGCAGACTACTGCAGTCTTTGGGAATTCTAAGGTCAAGGTAGGAGAAGATCACAATGGATTCGTGATGAAACTTCCTAGTAGTCGAACGATAAATGACTCAGTTTAGAGTGCAATAAGCAGATTGACAATACAGGTGCAGATTTTAACAGTGTGAAGAGATTCAGTTTGGCATAAAAGTGATGCTCTAAGATCTAGAACCCACCCAAGCTTAAGACTCGGACTGTTCGCGAACAACGACCAAGGGTTGAGGAAGCCACCGAGAGTTTAGAGGTCGCCCTCGACGAGGATGATGGCCTGATTTCCCAGTTGGCTGTGCTGATTGAGGTTCGACTGTGTGACGATCTGGAATCAAGCACGGAACGATTTGGGTTGATCTGACTCAGCTGTAAGTCGACCATAGGATCACCCTGAAGTCGACCAGGGATTGATTTGTGGCATGATTTGCGAGCTGACATTGATCGATATTCAGGATGGCCATGGACCCAGTGATGACGATTTGTACTAGAACCCTGTACCAACCGCGCACTAGCCGAAGGGCTGATCACCCTGAGTCATGTGACGTGTTGTTGGAAGAATACGGGTCGAGTTGAACCAATCCTGCATCAATTTGAGTTAGTCATGAGAGGTAATCTCGATAGTGTTCGATTGTACCACTGGTCTAGGAACGGGTGATTCCAACCCTAAACTGGAATATTGAGGTGGCCCTCGACTCGTCAGTCGCTTGTGAGCTGATCCTGTTCGGCAGAGTGGATGTCCTGACCCTCAGTTGGATTTGGAGCTCGAGTTCGGTAATTTGTCAGTTGTTTCTAGAATCGACAAGTGATAACTTCAGGCCACAAGGAGTTGACGGATAAAAAGGCGAATCATTAGTCGACCTTCTTCATGTAAACAGAATGCCCAAATTGCCATTAGTGTTAGTCGTGTTTGATATCTTTGGACCAAGAGGAGAAGCAACGTTAAATTCTTCTCATTG
The DNA here is from genome assembly GCA_021437785.1 of Rhodomyrtus psidioides. NCBI lineage: Eukaryota > Viridiplantae > Streptophyta > Magnoliopsida > Myrtales > Myrtaceae > Rhodomyrtus > Rhodomyrtus psidioides. Next base: position 8,308,716 of record JAILYB010000003.1, on the reverse strand, counting down.
GAAGTTAAGAAATAGTTAATGGATTCGTGAGGGTGATTAATTACTGTGGCCACTGGGACAACCGACAGCGGAAAGGGACAGTAAAGTTAGATGATCACAGCAGAGTTGTATCCTTAGGGCTGGATGGTCCAACATGTTTAAACGAATTGTGGATATGGAATTGGGTCAGATTGGTAAGCGTTGAACGTAAGTTTGAATCTAACTTGGATTCGGTAGTCGCGGTATGGTCTTGATTCATGAGGTAGAAACAAAGATTGATTTGAAGCAAGCGTAGTGTGAACTCTGAGGCGATGAAAGTGTAGTTCAGTATGGCCTATCATCCGAGGACGGATAGTCAGTTTGCAAGGACAAATCATACTTTGGAGTACAAGTTTAAGACATGGAGTTGGATTTCAAGAGTAATTGGGAGAAGCTGTTGTACCTGTTGGAGTTGCCTAACTAACAGACGGTAGCGAAGCATTAAAGTAGTGCTTTTGGGATATTGTGTAGTAGAGTTTGTAGAAAGCTAATCTATTTGGACGAAAGTGGGAAAAAGAAAAGAAATTAATGAATCAGAATTAGTGGAATAGTCGTTAGGCGCTATCAAGGTTATCGGAGACAAACTGAGGATAGTTCAGAGTCGTCAGAAAAGTTACGCCGATAAGAGACGAAAAGCTTTGGAATTTCAGATGGACAATTATGGCTTTTAGAAGATGTTGCCTAGGAGAGGGACATCTTGTTTTGACGATAAAGGAAAGTTAAGAACAAGTATGTCAGAACTTTCGAGATGTTGGAAGGAATTGGAAATTTGGTATGCTCTCTTGTGTTGCCACCGAAACATGTCCAAGGATAATGTCTTCCGTGTGTCGATATGGAGAAAGTGCGAACCGAATCCCGCTCGTGTGCGGTGTTAAGAGGAAAGTGAAGGGGATGAGCGAGCATCGTGCTTGGAAAGTCCAGGTAGGATAGTGGATAGGAAAGAACGAGTAAGGTGGAACAAGACGATTCTGCTAGTTAATGTGGTTTGGAAACACCGTGGTACTAAAGGAGCTAGTTGGGAAGTTGAGGAAGTTATGAGGGACTTTTATTTGTTTGAAGGGTCATAGCAGTACTTCAATTTCGAGGACGAAATTTCCTAAGTGAGGGAGAGTTGTGACGCCCTAGAAATCCGACTTCGGTAAAGTCCTTGAATTCGATAAAATGGATTAAAATTGAAATTCAGTCGCTTTAGATTAGGTTCGAAATTCCTAGTCGCCATAAATTAGGATTTCAATCCTTGCGACCCGAGCCTAATCCCGACCGAGCCTAGCCTATGAAATTACCAAAATACCCTGCGTCCGTTGTACCGAAAATTCGTTTCAGTCCCTATTTGCCAAAAGACCATTTTGCCCTCGGATATTTGCAAATAGGACAAAAATACCCAAAAGTCTTCCTAGGGCCCCACCCCAACTCCATCAGCCCACTCTCTCTCTCTCTCTCTCTCTCTCTCTCTCTCTCTCTCTCTTTCTCTCTCTCTCTTTCCCCTGCTCGCGCGACCCCCTTCCCCCCCTAACCGAACGCCACCTCCCCTCTTCCTCCTCCTCCCGTCGGATTTTCGCCGACCAACGCCCCACTTCCGACCACCACAACCTTCATCGACCATCTGCCGTCCCGTAGGGTCAAGACCGGCGCCGTTGGCCGCTAGACGTCCGCGGAACCGCCGCCTAACCCCTGCCTTGTTTTCGGCCCGTTCTGGCCGTGAGCTTCGCCGTCGATTCCCACCGTTCCCGGTGCACCCAGGCCCGGCCGTCGCCACTCCAACATACCCCAGCCTCCCCTCTACCTTTTCGACCCAACCCCACCGGCCGTCGGCCGCCCAAGCCGCCGGAATCAGCCCCGAAATCGCCGGTGCCCTGTTTTAGGGCTCGGTTTGTGTTTTCTTCGATCCGGCCGTTCCGCCGCCCACCGCCGTGCAACGCCACCACCTTCGAACTCCCAAGACCCCTCTTCACCTTCCCTCAGCTTGACCGAGCTCGCCGTCGCGCGTGGTGGCCGAAAAGCTGCTCGAACCGCCGTCCTTGTTTTCGGCGCCGAAACTGCCCGATTCTGCTCCTCGTCGATCCTCCGCCTCCGATCGCCCTCAGCCGCTGCCACCGGTCCCGATCCACTCCCCTCGACCCCTAGGTGAGACCCCCGGCCTTGGCCGGCCTCGTCCCGGCCCGTGGGGCCGTGTTTCGCCGGAAATTCGCCCGGTTCCCCTGTTTAACCCTGCTGACCGGTTCTGTTTTAGGTCGATGCCGCTTGCCGGAGAGTCGCCGTCGCCGGCCACCTGTCCCATTGGCCACACGAGACTTCCCTGAGGCATTACCGAGATTTTAGGTTTTTGGGCCGTCGCCGCCGCCGCCGCCGTCGCCGTTCGTCGTCGTCGGCCGTTGAGACCACCCGAGCTCAATTTGATAGTGAGTTGACCCTAATCCTTGGTTAGGGCGCTAATTGCGCCTAGGATTAGTCATTTAGTCAACTGTGGAATTTAGGTACCCGATCGAGGCCGGTCTAAATAGAAATTGGGATTAGGATAAATGGCCGATCGATTTGGTTAGCCGGACTAATTAAATTTTCTGTGGCTAGTTGTTGTTAGAAAATTATTGATTGATTGATTGGGCAATGGATTGCCGCTGTTTGATCGCGAGCGAGCGATAGGCTAGAGACGAGCGAGCGATCGACGACGTTTAAGTCGGATTGACTAATAATTAATTGTTGCATGAACTCGAGCCTTTATGTGGCCTAATCGGACTGATTGTTCGTGTTTGTTTTGATTGCCTCGTTGGGTGGTTTAATTGATTGACTGGAATGACTGTTTGGCGTCAATCGTTGATTGGGGATTAATCGTCTGTGATTGTGGTGACTAGTGGTTAGTCTGCATTTGCATATGACCGTGTGCGAAGTCAAAATACATATTTTGGCACGAAATTGGCATTTGGCCAAATTTTTTACATGCCTGAATGAGCATCTGGCTTTAACCAAAGATAATGAAATAGGTTGATTGCTGGATGGGGATTGTATGGTCATATGAGGATAACGATGAGCATTCCTGGCAAGTTCGTGTTGTACCAATCTGATGGAATCAAACGACTTGTCGGAAGCACGACAGCTCTAATCCGGTGTTAACTAGTACGGATGCAGAGTTCGTCGGATGCCAGTCGCAATGGATGTTGGTCCGACGCCCCGTATAGGGATGCCTACTTGCTGGTGCCGTGCCAGACGCACTGGATACACCGCTTGTAGTAGCCGTTGCCGAGAGTAAAGGAACGTAGCCCGGTTTTACCGGTAGAACGCTGGATCACACTGAGGTGTTGGATCGCGTTATGTGTGAGAGTCGAATCACGCCCTCTTTCACGTAGATCCTCTCATGTGCCGGTGGCACGATCATCGTTAATAAAAGAATTGAGTGCAATGTAACTTCGTACATGAGTAAGTATGAGCGTATCCCGACTACAACTTTTGGAATGGGACGAATGGAGTAGGAAGACGGAAGTTCATACTCACTTGTGTTCGAGTTATTATTGTGTCGTGTGCATTGTCCTGGTGAATATCCTGTGCATACTGGTGGATGTAATGCTGTGATTGAGTGACTGATTGACGTTGACATGCTGAGTCATGTCGAGAATTTCATTATGTATGGCTGAAGCTGGTAAGTGTGCATGTGGATGATGGTTATATTGTTAACTGTGGATAGTTACTATATGTGCATGTGGGATTTGTGAGCTTCGGTTAGGATGCCCTGGGCGAATCAGTTTCCTAACCGAGCTTAGGCTTGATTCACTGAGATTTATTCTCACCCCGTCGTGGGATAAAATTTCAGGTCCCAAGTGACGAAGCCTCGTGGACGCCATGGATTGGCGGTTGGAGTAGTCTATTGAAGAAAGTGAGTAGTTGACCTCACCTGACCAAGTGACCTTTTGAGGTTTTGTCTAGTCGCCCCGAAGTATGGGGTTGTGTACATTCGTTAGTATGAATAAGGTCTTGATTGGTTTGCTGGTATGTATGAATTGGGATTTTCATTTTGTGAATGTCGATTGTGACTGCCTACTTTGCTATCCCTGTTTGTTTATGCTGTTAGGGAGTTAGAACGTTTCCGCATGCGTAGTTAAGTGATAGGTCGATAGCGTGCCTGGGAAGCTATCTCTATGACCTCGTGGCGATTTGGTAAGGGATGTTGCGGGCTCGAGAGTCGGGGCGTGACAGCTCTCCTATGCGCTATTCATGGTGCTACCGTAGAAAATACTTTATTTGAAGATGGTGATGGTGCAAATAAATTCCGTGCTTTTAACCCAACTCAAGCCGAAGAAACTTATTCAATGGTCACCGCTAATCGCTTTTGGTCCCAAATCTTTGGGCTTGCTTTTTTCCAATAAACATTGGTTACATTTCTTTATGACCTCGGCTTGGCTCGGGCTCTCTATCCTCGCTCAATATCCATAATCTTAAATAGTTTGGTTATGTACGCAGATTTTGGTGTCTATTCGCAATTTACGGCAATGGTTCAGACAGACAAGGAGACCCTGGTTAAGCAGCAAAAGCGGTCTTTGGGTGGCCTGATACATCCACTCTATCGGATAGGCTTGCTGAATAAAGTTACAATACAGTAGGGAAGGCTTCTCGCGACTCTACATCGGAAGCTAGTGCATCAGTTGACAGCTTCGAGGGGAGGCTTAGTAAGCTAGTTAGCCGGAAGACCTATCCTATCATATTCAGATGATAATAGTGATAGAAAATGGGAAAGCCTGCACAATTTGATTTATTCCGCGTCTAGCACAGCTCCTTTGGAATTAGATGCGGAGATCGATTACTCTTCGTAATCAACTCTTACTTTCTTTGAAGCGATATAAAATCCCTTAATTTAATATTAATAAAGGGAGCAGAAAAACAACACTTAAAGGCTCAAGAGGAGGCGGGACTAGGCTTGCTTTCTCTGTTGGTTGGATTCGCCACTAGGTGGAATCAGACCTTCGGCTCTCGATTTCTCTTTGATTACCTATGTAGCTTTCCTCAAGCTTTCTTTCTGCCGCTTTCAGTTCCGCACCAAATCGTAGTAAAGAGCAGATGCGGTAGCCATTTTTGAAAGCTGCCCGTTAGCTTAGTAGCTGCAAGACTGTCAAGTTCTGCTCTTCTCACTTGATCTACAAGCCTATACTTCTTGCTTTGATGGCTATCACTACAATCGCTAGAATTCGTTGGTCGCTTGTTTGATTGGAAGGACTGCCGCTTTTCTCTCTTAGCTTAGCTTGACTGATCGTGTAGCAACGAGCTGCTTGAATTTGATTCCCTAGTTTTCTCACAGAAAGCCTACCGAGACCTATATACACGGCGAGAAGAGGCATAGAGGTATGATCGGATAGGCACATACTCACGAATGAGCTTAAGGATACTTAGTTATACGGGAAAGGTGTAACGTCTCATCTAGTACGCTTTGTTTGAAGGTTAAATTCTCTTGAGTCTACGTGCTAGCTTAAAGGCCGCATCATTATGGAGTCCCCTGCAGCTAGAAGCCCCTTTCTCAAACCGAAAACAGGCACACCCCATAGATCATGTCGTAAACTATCCGCACCTACATCCATGGACTGCGTGGGTGTGGTAGGAAGCCGCGTATCTTGTATGATATTCCCTTTGTTCAACCGTAATATGCCCTTTTCCACATGTAAGGCGACTTGGGTCGCTTATAGGCTCGTTCATCAATTTAGTTTCAAGAGGGGGTTCTACTAAAATAGCCCTATAGTTAAAGTGGATTGCGCGGCGGGAACTCACTGTCAAGCTTGCTCTTTCACTAGACTATTTCGTTCCATTGATTTATCCGTGCCCAAGCTTCAATTGGATGAGACAGGAATCCCGATCTCCCCAAGGCGCTGCCCTTTCTTTTCCACGAGACGAACCCAATCCGACTAGCCAGCACTTTTTTTTTCTTAATCACCTCTTTCGCAGATCCTGATGAACGATCAAGTCTAGGTCCGCGATCCTGCATACAATGGTTGTCCAAAGCGCCAGGCAACACTACTAGCCAGAGGACCAAAGAAAGAAGGGAATTTATTTATAGGTGTGGCTATTTCTAGAGATGACAATTATCTGCCTATCACTCCTGCACATCTTGCCTTTTCGCAAAAACCACCAAGGAATAGGATAGCGAGGAATCTCGAATCGAAGGAGAGGAGCGAGATAGTCCTACGGTCAGTCGTAGAAGATCGATAGCTGGTGAATTCAAGCTAGGCACTGATGAGATAAAGCATTCCCCGGACTCAGCCTTATGTGGAAAAGGACCCAGCCGGCGAAAGGAATAGATAGATTCAGAATCAAGATCAGATTTAAACCGGATGAAGGCTTTTAAAGCACAGGGCTAGAGATTTGTATTCCACTTAATGCAAGATAGAGAAGGTCTGGCACGCGGGCATATCGCTACTTCTTTAAGAATCAAAAGAAGCACCAGAGGAGCGATGAAGATTACCCTTCTAACGACCTTCCTTATCGAAGGCTAGCGCAGATGAGGGATGCGCTCTATCGATGGACAGATTCTTAATAAGATTGTTCGACTCAGCATTCCCTGAATGTGAGGCACCGCTAGCCCGTGTCACATTTGCCGTTTTCCAGTTCTGCCTGAGATATGGTGGCTGGCTTAGTGCATTCAGTTGTCAACGACAACAGTGAAAGTCTCGATTCGACTAGATTCGACTTGACTCTGAATGGGAAGAAATTAGGGAAAACTACCGAGGGACATACGGGGGGCTTCCTTGTACTCTGTTCGAGATAGAATAGGGGTGAATAAGTGTTATGGAAGAATCTTTAAAAGCTCGATGGTGAAACGACGGGATAATGGTTGGGATCCCTGAACGAGTCAAGATTTGGAACCCCAACTCCAAAGGAAGGGCATTTTCGGGGAATAGCTTGCTTCCACTTTCTGATGTCAGATAGAGTGACCATCAGCATACAAATAAGATCAAAAAGGCCATCATTGGGGCAAACAATGCAATAGCTTCGGTGAGTGCAAAGCCCAAAATGGCATAACCAAATGATTGTTTAGCTAATGATGGATTTCGCGTCACGGAATGGATCAAAGAACTGAATACGTTTCCAATACCGACAGCTGCTCCTGCTGAAGCAATTGTAGCAGCTCCGACCCCAATTAATTTGGAACTCTCTAACGTAAAGAGTGGAGGAATTCTCCTCACGCTACGCTTTTTCATTCAAGATTTCATCTTATGGACTCTTCGTTCATTCTATGCGTCCTTCCTTCTCAATGCCCGGGCATCCATCCAATGCATTCTTTTCGATCTTCTACCTGCTTGCTTCGCATAGGCTCCACAAGCTTCGGTGCGGTACACTGACTCCTCTTACTCCTTCTTATCTTTTCCGCTGGCCTCCCTTTTTTTCAAAAAGTAAATTCGCACGCCCCACCAACTGTATTCGAAACTTCGGACTCGACCGTGATTCTTGATAATCCCCGCGAGTATAACTCTATACAACCTCCTTCCATAAAAAATGGAAGGAATCTCTTTCTTTCTGGAAAGTCCTACTCCTGTTGTATAAAAATATTTCCAATTTGGATAACCAAGTTTGACACATATGGATGCCCAGAATAGGACAAAAAGACGTAGGAAAAACATTAGCAAGTAATCCCTTCTCGTATTCCCCCTTATTCAAAAGGAATTGATAAAGATGAATCCCCTAGCTAGCAAGAGCAAAAGTAGTGCTAACTCTGCATCAATTCCCCGCATCTGAGAGCTCTATTAACATAGACTTTCGATCAAACGATTTCATTTTTCTTTCTTTTGATATCATTGCCAGTCTCGATTCAATGGGGGAATAAAGAGTCCTTGGCCTTACTTTAGAATGAGAATGCGGCGGAGCTTATCTTCATAGATAGCAGATGTGATGTGTCATTGATAATAATGTAGATAGAGAAGTATCTTTCGATGCTTTTCATAGTAGTTATATAAGCCTTCTTTCTAGAAACCGTTAAGGACCTTTCTAAAAAAGAGAGAGGGCGGAAGCTAGTAGCAAGCGAAGCCGAGCGAAGCGATAAACCAAGTACTCCTTGAAAACAAGCATTGCAACAAAGGCTCTTCCTCATTATTGATAGCACAGGAAAGAGAGAAGATTAAGCAGACTTTTCTCTGCATCTACTACACTTATACTTTATTCACTTTTGGAGATCGCTACGCCCCTTAGCTTATCCAAATGAGAGTTTCGGGGACCACAATGAGGAGTATACCCTTTCCATAAAAAGAAAGACCAACTCAATACAATTTCACACTCGACATTCCGCTTGTGATTTCTCTTAGAGAAGTAGAGGTGGCAAGGGCCGAAAGAAGAATCCCTAGAGAGAGCGAGAGCGGAATGTACGGAGTGGAATTTGCACGAATCTGAGGAGATTCATACATAACTATGAACCTAGTAGTTAAATAATAATCAAATTGAGTGTGACTTCTGCTCATCAAAAAACGTTTCCCAAGTCGTGTTGCAAGCAAATGACTTCATCTATTTCTTGTATTGTTTGTGTCTTGTCTTGAATCCTCATCATCGGTTTCTGATGGTCTTACTCTCCGCTGGAATCTTAACTTGACGTCTCGGCAGCTTCCTCCTTCGATCCATCTTGAAAGTGCAGGGTTGTCGCGACCCGTCCGAAAGCGGACGCGGCTAATGGATTACCGATCGCGGGTCTTGGATCGGCGCGGGCCCTCCCAGGCCCATACCAAATCGCGGCGGGAGTATTTTTCAAAGGGATTCGACGATAACAGTCGATCGCTTTCGACCTTAGTGTGGTCGTGGTGGCATGTGCAACTTGTGCATGCATTTGGAGTCGCCACCGGTCTTTCTTGGAGGGTAGACCGGAAACCTTATTGACCGATTGGGAGAGATCGATCAATTCTGCGGAACCAGAGATTTTGAGTTCGGGGACTTGGTTACGTTGATGTCATTACCAACGCCCTTTCGGTACCTAACGCGAGTGATTTTCCCTAACTAGGATTTCATGCAGGCGCAATTTTGGGTGAGGTAAGTCTGACTTTGCACATTAACCAGTTTAACATGCTCACGTAATCATAAAAAAAATAGATGTCAATCACATAAACATATATCCTACGTGGTGATCATGGAATTATGATTTAATGGGTCTCGAGCCAATGAGACCACATTTAATCATTTTAATATTTTAATAACGGAGAGCCGCTCTTCTCTTCTTCTTGGTTTCTTGAACTCTTCAAGAATCGGGCCCCAAAGAGCTCGCCGACTTAAAAGGCTCCTCCACGTAATCCTCGTAGCATTTACATCAACAATTGACTATGCTAAAAATAAAGATTACATGAAAAATAAAAGGAGTACGCAGCCTCCATTTAATAATTACAACCCCAAATATATAAATAATCACCATACATTCATACATACATCAATCACATTGATTAGGGATTTTTCCATGATCACCACCCTTCCACGTAAGTAATAAATTCACAATTTAAAACTTAGGAAGGCACAATAAAAATTCTACGTTGAATCATATTCAGAATTTTTACGTAAAATAAGATAGCCATAAATTTTCGATTCAAAATTGATTTAGTCTCAATTTTTGCTACGTTGATTAATTTATCATATAAAATAATCAACCTCCATTAGCCATGTAAGACGAACAATTCGTTAATACATATTGGCCATAGTATTGCAAAAATTGCAAAAAATCAATTAAATGCACGAAAACACCTAAGGATCGGCTCTGATACCACTGTTGGGATCCACGTAACACGTAGCGGAAATAAATAACAACCCATACATGTATCTCCAGAGGCGTACTTCGTGCATTTCAATCGAAAAAAGATCACAAAGCCTCAAAGGGAGTAAATGGATTACCTCTCGTAGCGTGCTTGAACGGAGGTGTCGGTTCGATGTTCTTCGATCTCAGCCTCCACAAGTGTTAGGCATCTAGTTCGGACGCACCACCAATTGACGAACGGGGAGACGACTAATAACTCCACAACAATTGTGCTAGCAATATGCGGAATCAATATTCCGAACTTAGTATATTTTGCTCACTCAAGATTATGAGAATATAGAGAGTGTTTGTGTTCTTCTCTCTAAGCTCTCAAAAATTTGCATACTCTACAAAATGTCTCCCCCCCAACCTCAAAACTCTTGCCATCCTTTTATAGCCAAAAATTCCTTCCAATAAATTGTATTATAAAATAGCACTCACAAATAATAAATACTTTCTAAAAATAGCACTCACAAATAAATGACATTTAAAAATAGCACTAACAATAGCACTCACAATTTATAATACAAAAATGCTATTTAAAAATAGCACTAACAATAGCACTCACAATTTATAATACAAAAATGCTATTTAAAAATAGCACTAACAATTATAAATTCTATCTAATAATAGCACTCACAATTTATGATAAATAAATGCCATTTAAAAATAGCACTAACAATAGCACTCACAATTTATGATAAATAAATGTCATTTAAAAATAGCACTAACAATTGCACTCACAATTTATAATACAAAAATGCTATTTAAAAATAGCACTAACAATAGCACTCACAATACAAAAATGCTATTTAAAAAAGCACTAACAAAGGTGTTAAAAATAATAACCATTATTATTATTACAAGAGTTAAAGAGGTTACCAAACAGTATAAATATGCATAACGTATAAATACATATGACGTATAAATACATAGAGCATACGTATACATCCAAACGACCAAATTAGCCTGAATTGAGGCCGCCAATGGATTGGGCATGATGAAAATTATGGGTGGAGGTGTTGAATTTTAATGGGTATGCCCGTGTGAAATTCAAGATCCGTGAAACCGGGGACTAATCGAAAGAAAAATATGCAATTAAGCCCTTTTGGTTAAAATTGATCAAATTGGAGGGCAAATTGACCCAATTGCACTTCTAGCCTTTAGGATTCAATGTCATGGCTTATAAAAAGTGAGAATTGAAAATTAAAAGACTCGCAAAGGAATTTTTTTGCTCGGTTCGAGTTTATGTTTGTGAAGAAACATAGTGACCCGAGCCGAATTTTCAAGATTTAAGGTGACACACTTGAAGATGAAATTAAAACAAAATTATTGAATATTTTTGTGTATTTTTCTGACCACGAATGGTATTTTTCTGATTTTTTGGGTATTTTTATAATTAAATAAATTCGAAAAATATTATAAAATACCAAAAAATATTTTTTGTTCAAAATTGGTCCCCGAGACTAGGCCAAGGCTTCCAAAGTTGATTTTGTGATTTTATGACCTTTTTTGATATTTTTAATTAATTTTAAAGAATAAAAATCACAATAATAAATGGTCAAAAATCAGGTGTCAACAGCTGCCCCTCTTTGAGAGGAATCTCGTTAGAGGTTTCTCTCAAAGATAAGGTGGCACCTGATTTCTAACCGACTCAACTGGGAAAATGAGAGAAGAAATGCTACGACATTGGATCACTTAAGGCCCTTTGATGAAAGCTCAAATTAATCCCCGGTTTGCTTTAACAATTTGAACATGGGCCGGAGTGAGAGAGGCTTACCTGAAGCTCACCTGTCAGATGCTGCCGGTTGCGACAACTTTCAAGCAGATACCTAGGACTCGTCATTCAGAATATCCTAGGGAGATTAAGCTCTGACATGTATGGTAGGTCATACCATTATGGGATTCCTAACTGGTAGGAACCTAAGGAAGGCGCGTCCCACACTTTGGGATTTGCCAAGGATTTTGATCCGTATGGTGGATCGAACCAGAAATGGTTCACCTACTGTAAGGTTTACCTAGGGAAACGACTCTTTCCGTGTCTGGAATTTGTCAAGGTTTTGATCCGTATGGTGGATCGGACCATTAGGCTGATCCTTCAGGCGGTTTCTACCATATTTGACCCTTCAAGCGGTATCTACCGTGGTTTGACCCTTCAGGCGGTTTCTACCTTGAGTTGACCCTTCAGGCGGTTTCTACCTTGGTTTGACCCTTCAGGCGGTTTCTACCTTGTGCTGACCCTTCAGGCGGTATCTACCATGAGTTTGACCCTTCAGGCGGTTTCTACCTTGTGCTGACCCTTCAGGCGGTATCTACCATGAGTTTGACCCTTCAGGCGGTTTCTACCTTGAGTTTGACCCTTCAGGCGGTATCTACCTTGTGTTGACCCTTCAGGCGGTATCTACCTTGTGTTGACCCTTCAGGCGGTTTCTACCTTGAGTTGACCCTTCAGGCGGTATCTACCTTGAGTTGACCCTTCAGGCGGTTTCTACCATGTGTTGACCCTTCAAGCGGTTTCTACCTTGGGTTGATTTGAAAAGGGTGTCTCATGACGAGGGTTCTCCACGTCCGATGAGACTGCCTAAATTTGAAAATGGGTCTCATGACGAGGGTTCTCCACGTCCGATGAGACTGCCTAAATTTGAAAATGGGTCTCATGCCGAAGGTTCTCCACGTCCGATAAGACTGCCTGAATTTGAAAAGGGGTCTCATGACGAGGGTTCTCCACGTCCGATGAGACTGTTTGATATTTGAAAAGAGGTCTCATGACGAGGGTTCTCCACGTCCGATGAGACTTCCTGAATTTTGAAGAGGTGTCTCATGACGAGGGTTTTCCACGTCCGATGAGACTGTTTGATATTTGAAAAGAGGTCTCATGACGAAGGTTCTCCACGTCCGATGAGACTTCCTGAATTTTGAAGAGGTGTCTCATGACGAGGGTTTTCCACGTCCGATGAGACAGTTTGATATTTGAAAAGGGGTCTCATGACGAGGGTTCTCCACGTCCGATGAGACTGTTTGATATTTTGAAAAGGGGTCTCATGACGAGGGTTCTCCACGTCCGATGAGACTTCCTGAATTTTGAAGAGGTGTCTCATGACGAGGGTTTTCCACGTCCGATGAGACAGTTTGATATTTGAAAAGGTGTCTCATGACGAGGGTTTTCCACATCCGATGAGACTGCCTAAGTTTTGAAAAGGGTGTCCTAGGACGAGGATTCTCCACGTCCTGCTGGGACAGTTTGCTGACTTCTTTTGAAAAAGGGTTCTATCCTCACCCTTTCTTTTGCAAGATCCCGAAATTTGCCGGGAATTCAATTTTGAAGCAGTGAAAGATTTTACCTTGACAAAGCTTCACTTGGGTCCATTGAGGCGACATTCTGGGAGCTGGGTTCTCCAGGTATTCTGCAGAAGTTTGAGCCTGAAAGATTTTTCTTCACCAAGAAAACGTTAGTAATCTTTGGGAAGACCACGGCTGTCCATTTTGACAAAACCGTATGATTTAAGTTTTAATCATGAAATGTGCATTTTGCTGCTGGAGGTTATCCAAAGCATTCTTGCAACATGCAAATGTGATCACAAATCCCTTGCGCGGAAAATCTGGATCCAACAATTTGAAACTTCCAAAAAGAGTTTGTTCAAAACATCAATTGGAATATTTCTCGACAAGGAGGTCTTCTCACTTGTTTTGCGATAGTGGTTTTTTTTATAGGGGATGCACTCAATTCCCTACTAACCTGTGCCTAGGTTTTAGGCTCATTCGCAGCGCATACATTTTGATCGGTCGGGAGGTCTTCCACGGGACCGTAATGTTAGGCTTGGATATTGGTTTTCAAAGGGGACCCGCTTTGGAGTCGAGGCCATTGAATGAAAGTCTTCACCATCTGCTCCGGGTTTACAAGTCAAGAACCCTGCAAAATGAGGAAGAAATAGTCTTGCTCGTACTTCTTCGAGCTAAGCAATATGTTAACCCAAGTGTCTTAGTCAGAGAAGACTGTTTCAGGGTTGTAACATTTGTAGGATTGGGGACCGAAAAAGGCTTGTTTTTGGCCCAGAATTTGTGAGGGGATTGGCATTGGTGATCATTGCAAACTTGTCACATGTCTTTTCCATTCTGCATCTTCAATTTTTGAGGTGTGCAACCGCTTTTGAGGTGTGCACAAGTCCTTTAGAGAACGTCTCTTGTGGTATTAAGAGATTGACAATTCTGTTCGTGTTTTTGCACCACGGCTGACATCATTTGGGGAGCAGTCTTCTTGATCTGACTCCTTTATGGGTTTTTCTCTCTTCCCAACTAGGCTTTATTGGGGATCAATCAAACAGTTTTCACGAGCATCGGCTTTGCTTTTACTAGGCACTTTGCTTTTTCTTGCTGCTGGGGATTTTTCTTTGTTGAAATCCCGCCTTTTCTTTTCCTTTGGAACCATGATGTTCAGAAAATTGTGCTAGATATACAACTTGAATCATAGCACATTTAAACGCCGATATGAAATTTTTCTATAAATCCCATCTCTTGGATTCTTCCGTTCTTGGAGTGATGCAGTTTCTATCTTGAAACATGCCATGATCACCAACAGGGGTTTATGAAATGAATTCGCAGGCTTAAGTTGGCTGTGCAAAGGATTCGGTGTGTGGGATAGAGAATGAATGCTTCTCGTCATCCTATGGCACTTGGATTACCATATAAACAATACACAAAGATTAATTTTAGTCCGAGCAAGAAAATTTCTAACCATTTTCTCCTGACGCTGCTGGACTTACTTCCTTTTTGCCCCGGTGTGGGGTGGCTCTTGACAGGGTTAAGAATGAAAAGCGCCGTTCAAAGGGGTTTATCAACGGTCACCTGTAGTGTTTGGGGATATGAAACGAATGCCTCCGTCGTCCCAACCCATGTAATCGCTGCAAATGGTCCCTACCTCTGTAGACCCAGATTTTGCTATCTGCCCACTCCACTCATCTCTCAAGTGTGTGTTGGACATGTTTGGATTAGGTTTTCGCCTCTCGTCTGAGAAAACATCCTTTTGAAAGTTTTGAACTTTTGATTGGAAAAAATTTCTTTCATTTTCTCCAAAAATTTTACCCGCCAAGGGGATTTTAAGATGCACTATGCATGTCCTTATTCATGTTCAGACAACCTCCTGTTTTAAAACATGAATGCCAATGAAGTTTGAATTCTATGTCTTTTCTAGACATCAGATTCTGAAGGCTTTTCTTTTCTTCTCTGTTTTTTTATTCAACATCTTTAGTGGATTGGGGAAAGGGATACTTACTTGTCCCCAGAGGCTGGAGATCCCTGAAAATGCGGAAGAAACATGTTATTGTACGTTCACGAATTTTTCAAAAAATTAGAACGATACAATTTACCCTTGGTCATGTATTTCCAACGGGTAATACATGGGATGTGAAAACCCGTTTTGCCCTGATGGCAAGCCCCTGTCAAAAACAAACAATAAGTGTCAGTTTGTGTTCCAAAATTCAAGACCAATTGGAACGATACCGCATTGTTCTTGCTTGGCGTTTTCATTTGAACACAAACGCGCGGCTTGCAGAATCTGGCCCTCTATCTTGTGGTCCTGATCCCTCCGTTTGGTTGGCGATGAATCATTCTCAAGGATTTGCCCCAGAGGAGATCCATTTGTGTTTTTGGGCGCATTCCAGCGCCATTCTTCAAGGTTCCTTTTATTCAAGGAAAAAAAGAAAATCTTATCAAAATGCATGTCAAAGCACGGGACGTAGGAGCGACACTTTTTACCCTCCACTAGGTCTTATAATCAAAGACCATTTCTTGGAGTGCTGACTCCCAAGGTCAATAGCTTTATTCGCCTCCTCGTTGGCGAGTTCTTTTCTTTTGAGGCTTTCGGTGCCAACGACTCCCTGTTAAATGAGTAAAAACTCATGTTAGGCATGTGGTCTTCGAAGACCAAAATGGAACGATACAAGGTTACCGTTCACCCATATTCGTATCTTGGGTTTAATTCTGATGCGGACGACTCTACAGTTGCGTCCATTGATTTTGCCAGAGAATAAACGTTATTCTTTGTCCGGCGCACAAATGATTCGCTCGCCCCAATTGGGCGTGATTTGTCGTAGCTAGGTGACGCTTGCCCCAGCTAACTCCCTTTTGCATTTTGCTGCATTGACGCATTCAGGCTATTTGACATCCGCAAAAATGGGTTTACTCGTGATTGAGTACTTCAACAACCTGCGCGATGAAAGGAGTGAAAGAGTCAATCACCGCGTAAGGAGCTTTAATTGAAACGATTACGGATTTACTATCCCCGCTCTGGTCACTTCTGGTATCCAAGATGCTGGAAATTTTTCAGTGGTCCCATTCATTTTTGTCATCACCTGCAAGAATGGAAAACCATATCAACTCGTGAACCGGTCAATCCGATTTGGAACGGATACAACTTTTTCGACTTAGGGAGAGTCGATCCAAATTAGGTTGCCCCAGCTTCACGTTGTCTACTTAAGGCTCATCACAATAAATCCATCTTGTTTTTGCAAACCCAATGGGTGATGCCCGATGAAGGTGCACTCCTTTCCATTTTGTAGGGAAGGCAAGCTCCCTTTTGTTGGTCTTTAACCATCTTATCCTGAGAGGAAGAGATATGAAATATTATGTCATTATCTGATTGAAAATCAATTAGGAATGACACGTCCTTATCCTTGATTCGGTTGCCCGGTCAAGAGGCATTTTCCCTCGTCAGTTGACTCTCCAAGGTGGTCCAGCGCTTTTCCATGCCATCCTGGTTCGTTTCAACTCGCGATTGATTCTTCACACAAGTTTTTGGATTTTGATTCATAAGCGGCGCTGAATGACCTTTTGGTTTCGAGGTGTACCAATCATTCACATACATACGCATGAGACCAGTGAGGTTTGGCTCTAAGAATCAAGATAGGGTTTGGAACCTAAGGCCAAGGCTCCCACCTCGAGTTCTAGAAAGGGTAGATTCCATTGCACAACTATCGTTGCATTGGGACCCAATCCATAATTCGAAATGAGCGGAATTGAAAAGTGGATTACCCCGTGTTTTTCCTCACGGAGATTCCATTTTCAATCCCTTATATTGTTTTCCTATAGGCGGCGCCCGGGGTTTTAGGCGCGATTGTGTGTGTTCATGTGTTGTGAGTATCACAATGCAAGTCATGCACAACAGTTTATCAATCGGCGCTTCAAATCATCCATACAACATACATTCCTACGCCAACCTGCATAAGACAATGTTAATCACGGACTACACCCCTTATCTCTCCAATCTGCAAAAACATATAACACCTACCATGAGCGGACTTACCTCACCTTCAAGAGCGCCTGCAGGGTTAGAAAAATCACTCAGCGTTTTAATTACGGCCTAAGTCCACTTGAGGTCTAGAACCATAGGTTCTAGAACAAGGTCCCCAGTGGAGTCGCCAGCTGTCGCGACCCGTCCGAAAGCGGACGCGGCTAATGGATTACCGATCGCGGGTCTTGGATCGGCGCGGGCCCTCCCAGGCCCATACCAAATCGCGGCGGGAGTATTTTTCAAAGGGATTCGACGATAACAGTCGATCGCTTTCGACCTTAGTGTGGTCGTGGTGGCATGTGCAACTTGTGCATACATTTGGAGTCGCCACCGGTCTTTCTTGGAGGGTAGACCGGAAACCTTATTGACCGATTGGGAGAGATCGATCAATTCTGCGGAACCAGAGATTTTGAGTTCGGGGACTTGGTTACGTTGATGTCATTACCAACGCCCTTTCGGTACCTAACGCGAGTGATTTTCCCTAACTAGGATTTCATGCAGGCGCAATTTTGGGTGAGGTAAGTCTGACTTTGCACATTAACCAGTTTAACATGCTCACGTAATCATAAAAAAAATAGATGTCAATCACATACACATATATCCTACGTGGTGATCATGGAATTATGATTTAATGGGTCTCGAGCCAATGAGACCACATTTAATCATTTTAATATTTTAATAACGGAGAGCCGCTCTTCTCTTCTTCTTGGTTTCTTGAACTCTTCAAGAATCGGGCCCCAAAGAGCTCGCCGACTTAAAAGGCTCCTCCACGTAATCCTCGTAGCATTTACATCAACAATTGACTATGCTAAAAATAAAGATTACATGAAAAATAAAAGGAGTACGCAGCCTCCATTTAATAATTACAACCCCAAATATATAAATAATCACCATACATTCATACATACATCAATCACATTGATTAGGGATTTTTCCATGATCACCACCCTTCCACGTAAGTAATAAATTCACAATTTAAAACTTAGGAAGGCACAATAAAAATTCTACGTTGAATCATATTCAGAATTTTTACGTAAAATAAGATAGCCATAAATTTTCGATTCAAAATTGATTTAGTCTCAATTTTTGCTACGTTGATTAATTTATCATATAAAATAATCAACCTCCATTAGCCATGTAAGACGAACAATTCGTTAATACATATTGGCCATAGTATTGCAAAAATTGCAAAAAATCAATTAAATGCACGAAAACACCTAAGGATCGGCTCTGATACCACTGTTGGGATCCACGTAACACGTAGCGGAAATAAATAACAACCCATACATGTATCTCCAGAGGCGTACTTCGTGCATTTCAATCGAAAAAAGATCACAAAGCCTCAAAGGGAGTAAATGGATTACCTCTCGTAGCGTGCTTGAACGGAGGTGTCGGTTCGATGTTCTTCGATCTCAGCCTCCACAAGTGTTAGGCATCTAGTTCGGACGCACCACCAATTGACGAACGGGGAGACGACTAATAACTCCACAACAATTGTGCTAGCAATATGCGGAATCAATATTCCGAACTTAGTATATTTTGCTCACTCAAGATTATGAGAATATAGAGAGTGTTTGTGTTCTTCTCTCTAAGCTCTCAAAAATTTGCATACTCTACAAAATGTCTCCCCCCCAACCTCAAAACTCTTGCCATCCTTTTATAGCCAAAAATTCCTTCCAATAAATTGTATTATAAAATAGCACTCACAAATAATAAATACTTTCTAAAAATAGCACTCACAAATAAATGACATTTAAAAATAGCACTAACAATAGCACTCACAATTTATAATACAAAAATGCTATTTAAAAATAGCACTAACAATAGCACTCACAATTTATAATACAAAAATGCTATTTAAAAATAGCACTAACAATTATAAATTCTATCTAATAATAGCACTCACAATTTATGATAAATAAATGCCATTTAAAAATAGCACTAACAATAGCACTCACAATTTATGATAAATAAATGTCATTTAAAAATAGCACTAACAATTGCACTCACAATTTATAATACAAAAATGCTATTTAAAAATAGCACTAACAATAACACTCACAATACAAAAATGCTATTTAAAAAAGCACTAACAAAGGTGTTAAAAATAATAACCATTATTATTATTACAAGAGTTAAAGAGGTTACCAAACAGTATAAATATGCATAACGTATAAATACGTATGACGTATAAATACATAGAGCATACGTATACATCCAAACGACCAAATTAGCCTGAATTGAGGCCGCCAATGGATTGGGCATGATGAAAATTATGGGTAGAGGTGTTGAATTTTAATGGGTATGCCCGTGTGAAATTCAAGATCCGTGAAACCGGGGACTAATCGAAAGAAAAATATGCAATTAAGCCCTTTTGGTTAAAATTGATCAAATTGGAGGGCAAATTGACCCAATTGCACTTCTAGCCTTTAGGATTCAATGTCATGGCTTATAAAAAGTGAGAATTGAAAATTAAAAGACTCGCAAAGGAATTTTTTTGCTCGGTTCGAGTTTATGTTTGTGAAGAAACATAGTGACCCGAGCCGAATTTTCAAGATTTAAGGTGACACACTTGAAGATGAAATTAAAACAAAATTATTGAATATTTTTGTGTATTTTTCTGACCACGAATGGTATTTTTCTGATTTTTTGGGTATTTTTATAATTAAATAAATTCGAAAAACATTATAAAATACCAAAAAATATTTTTTGTTCAAAATTGGTCCCCGAGACTAGGCCAAGGCTTCCAAAGTTGATTTTGTGATTTTATGACCTTTTTTGATATTTTTAATTAATTTTAAAGAATAAAAATCACAATAATAAATGGTCAAAAATCAGGTGTCAACAAGGGTCACCCTAGGCCGGATCTACTTCATCGACTGTGTGCTTGCTGCCCAATCCTTCCCAACTCTGGCTGCATGTCGCTAATGTTTTCCGAGTAGCGTCTCGTAAGCATCTTCGTGCTGAGCCGTCAGAGCACAAAAGTGGATGCTAAACTAAAGGTGCATCAATGGATACCTTCTGCCTCAAACACTTCTCCAGCGGCTTTACTGGTCACTGGTCTTCCATTCTCAGTGTCTAGAACTAGAAATTAGAGTAAAAACACCGGCTTCCCAATCACCTACCATGTCTCCTCTGTAAGGTTTTTCGCTTTTCTTTTTCCCTTCTCTCTCGTCTTTCTGTTAAAGTCTGTTGTCTTTTATTTAGATATGTTCGTATATGCTCTTCCCTTCCTTCTTTGCATTTGGATTGCCATCTACATAATCTTTTATCATATCATCCCTTTGAGAATATAATTAAATATGGATAACTCAAACACACATCTATCTACGAAAAAAAGTGAAAAAGAAAACTAAGATTTTCTTATATACAATGTAGTCTTTTTGCTTCCCATCCTTCCTCTATCGAAGTTGTTTTCTCCATTGCGGATAGAGAGACGACTATAACGTTTCTATAAATTCAATTCGCTAGCGGTGAATTAGAGTAGAATGAAGTCTTTTATTTTGTATAACAGTGCAATCAGATCAAGCCTTTCGCTGCTTGCTTGGCGGAATAAGCCTTTTGGTCGATTCACACCTTTCCTCTTTGTCTCAATCGAGCCCTTTTGAGGGTAAATCACTAGATAGGTAAGGCAGGAAGACGCTCCAATAAGGAAAAGGCTTAGGCTTTCCTCGCTAAAGACCGCTTTTCACTTCAAGTTTTGCTCTACTTCGCTTAGGTAGGATCGAACTAGATATTTCAAAACCTGTTTAAAAGATCACCAAATACTTATCTGTTCCATTTTTTTTTATTTTTTATATGAAAGTTTGTAGTGTAGCACTATAAGGAGTAGAGCCATCCTAGGCTTCTTTAATAAAGTTTTTGAAGGAAGGGTGGGAAAGCCACATAGTCTCAAATCGAAAAGGGGAATGAAGTTATGTCATTTTCATTTCCCAACAACTCTATAAATTCAGCTGAGATGTACTGAGTAATTCCAGTTGTAAATGATATGCAAATACACTCTTTCCCTCCTAAACTTCTCTTCCA
This sequence comes from Rhodomyrtus psidioides, assembly GCA_021437785.1. Taxonomy (NCBI): domain Eukaryota; kingdom Viridiplantae; phylum Streptophyta; class Magnoliopsida; order Myrtales; family Myrtaceae; genus Rhodomyrtus; species Rhodomyrtus psidioides. The sequence goes on along the minus strand of JAILYB010000003.1, from coordinate 8,287,657 downwards.
TTTTTTATTCTTTGATTCAATATTGCCTTTGCTATATTGTACTTCATCCTTACCTCCGCTTTTTTCCGTGCCTAATATTCCAACATACCCTCCTCCTTATGCATCCCCATAGTCTTGCTATTACCCTTGCTAGATCATCGAAGATACTCCTCATGTTATTTTAAGATCCTATTAGCCTGTCCCTTAGTACCTCATTTTCATAAACTTAGTACCAGTCATTGCACTTGTTTAGATCTTATATAATGTTGGCGGATTCTTCTTGTGCTTTCTAGTGGCCTCTACTTTTCTTGTGGGGAGAGATTAACTAAGGCCTCGCATGAGAGAGGTTCATCCGTTAGCCAACAATCAGTCCAGAACTTGACATCTTCACCATTACCAATACGCCAAAAGAGTCCAAAATTGAGAAGTTCACTGCCTTTGTTTTAAATGCTTTTACAAGTGTGAGAATAGTTAGCTTTGATGTTTGATGGGATCTCAAAGATAGATCTCAGAGCTCGAGCCGACTCCGACTAAGCCAATCCTAGTAGAAGCCACTACTGAATTCTGGACACTCTGGTCTTAGACTTTTTAAGATGGTGAGCTGCTAACTTAAAATCCCCATTTTCCTGACTTTTTTCAGTAAAAAAGTAGTTAAGACTATCAACGTTTGAAGACAAAGACACTCGACGTTTAGGAGAGGAAGATGAAAGCTCTGCTTTTCAGTGATGGAGGGAGAAAGGAGTTCAGTCTCGTCTGTTTTTTTTTCAGAAGAAAAAAGAAAGTGAAAAGGAAAAAGGATCAATATCAATGACTTTGAATGGAATCTGATCCCGCCTTTCTTAGCCTTAGTCTGAATAAGAAAGCAAAATCAAGTTCCACCCCTACCTCCGACAGTCTAACTATCTTCTTTTCTTTGCTCGCTTCGCTCGTTATATCGACAGCAAGACAACTTTGACTCGTGACGAGAATCGTCTTGAGTTTGAAGAATTGTCTTATTGGGACCAATACCAGACTAACTAAGACTAAGCTAAGAACCACTTTACTTCTTTCAAGTCAACAGATTTTCACTCTCCATGCTATTTCATCCCTTGCTCGAAAACATGGGGTATGGACTCTTTATTAAAAGGTTACAAACCTATTCATTATTTTAAGGTGAGAGTTGAATAGGGAGTCTTCGTCTACTCTAGGCTCACTCCACCCCCGGTCTTGTCTATTCTATCATAGGGCTAAAAGCTTACGTTGCGCGCTAGCCTTTAGTGGAAAATCCTTTTCTCGCTTAGAGCTGAAAGCTCAAACAATTCCGTCTTCAGACAAAAGATAGGGAAAGCGTCTCTTAGGAAAAGAGTTCCTTTGACGGAAGTGGTTCAGGTAATTCATGACTAGCTGACCAATCCTTAGAAGGGCGGGTCCTCCCCGACTATACCGAGGCAAGCGAGGAGCAAAGTCGTGAAAACTTAGAACAGTGGCTTAAAAGCACCTTTGAGGTTAGGATTAATTTTCGAAACTGGGCAAGCTCTGAAATTGCAGGTCAGGATCTTTTTGACTCGTGCGCGGAATCGAAACAAGCCTGTCAATTCCTAGCTGTCAAAGAACTTCTGCCTACCGAACATGATCTCTATCCCACAAAGTAGATTGCCAGCAAAGATCCCCGCAGACACCCTCTTTATTCATAGGTTTTTTTCCACTATGCCCTTGATTTCATTAAAAAGAGCTAATTTCAAAAATGACCGCCCCCTGGTCCTGTCGAACCAGTTACTTCATTCCTGGATCGACTTTCGCCCGGTATTACCTAAAAAAGAAAAAAAGAATTGAACCCTTACTCCCCTCTTCTAGTTAGCATGTAGTGGGCGTGGGAAGTGTCGTCTTTAAGGATTAAAAAATTCCTTTTTCATTCTATCGATCCAAATCCCAGTTCGTCTAACACGAGGAAAGTCCCATCCCTTTTTAGTGGCACGAGCTTCTTCTTGTGATGACACTTGGGATCAAATCATTTGAGCCGGGTGTAGGCTAGAATACCCACCTTGCCTCCGTTGGACTGATGCTTTGATAAATTATTTTAAATAAAGAGCGGTTACGCCATCAACAGCTAAATCGATGGCATTCGCCTTCTTTCAACATTGAATCAGTAACTTTCTTCGCCTTTCCCACCTCTCCCTTCCGCTTCTAAGAAGAATAGCTCTCTTGCCGCTGCTAGTCTCTTGTTAGTAGTAATAGCGGTAGGTGGGAACTCTTTTGAAAGAAGAGACGATTTGGTCTCAATCAAAGAGAAAAGAGCCTATTTGAAAGTTCCTCGCCTTAGACTTCGAGTTGACAGAGAGGAATGGTAGAACTCTTGGCCTTACGAGACGAGGGCTGCGGTCAGCTCATTTGCCTTCTAGCACTCGGTCTTCTAAGACGGATACTGGACTTCCTTACTTTACGAGGACACCCTAGCTATATTCAAGTTCTCCTCCTAGGGGAGAATGGTAAATGCATTCTTTTTGAATGAATGCCTGGTAGCTGTAGCAAAGGAAGAAAGCATAGAGGCTCCGCCTGATTTGATCCCCGGAGATGGAACAACTTCTGACCCTAGCCCCAGCTTAACCACACTTAGACTTATTCAGTCTAATTGGAAGACTGCTATTGAATCAGTGTTTTCCAAGGGTCTTTTCACGACTCCGCTGCTATTGATAAGGGCTGCTAGCCTCTTGTTAGCTACTTCTCCCATCCAGGATTCGGCATTCATGGATTAGGCTTTACCCGTCTTCTATCTTTAAGCTTTAAGGCAGGGCTAAGGCATTGGTTGACTTTCTTTCTATTCTAAGAGTTGGAAGCGAAGGAACTGACGGTCTTCCCGGTTCTGCCTTGCCTTTTGCTTCCCCAGTTTCCTTTCTTTTGTTAGGAATCGATCTAGTTGCTTCTCCGATCTTGGTGGGTTAGGTTAGTAGGGGCATTCTCTTTCTGTTTCAAAAAGAACTCCGAGTGAAGAAGAAGAAGCTATTACAGAAGGCGCATCTAGTTTTCTTTTAGTAGAAAAAAAAAAGAAGCCCGGAAAGTCTTTGCTGTTGTCTGATTTGAGGAAAGAAGCGCAGCGATTGGCGATGAAAAGACGAAAGGCCCAGCTCTGACTTGACCGGAGTTCAGTGAGCCAGTGAAGGCACCCGATGGGTTAGAATCAGTTCTTTATCGCGCTAAGCCCCTTAGGCTATCGAAGTGACTTCCGTATAGCCGAAGAAGGGCTTATCAGTAGGGATTGGATATATAGAACTTTTGGCATAAATAGACTGATTGACTTGAGTCTGGCCTGCTTTCTGTCACGTCCAGACTCTCGAGCCCACGACATCCCTTGCCAAATCACCAAGAGGTCATAGAGATAGCTTCCCAAGCATACTATCAACCTATCACTTAACTTACGCATGCAGAAACGTTTTGACTCCCTGACAACAAAAGCAACCAGGGATAGAAAACTAGGCAGTCACAACAATCATTCAATTGCAAGCCCTTACAAAACAGTCAATGTAAACATATGGATCCTAACCCTATTGGGCTATAACTATCATAAATAACCCCTTACTTCGGGGCGGCCCACTAGACCTCAAAAGGTCACTCAGTCAGGTGAGGTTAACTTCTCATCCACTCCGAACTGGCCCAAAAGCCAATCCTTGGCACTCACGAGGCTCCATCCGAAGGGACCTGAAATTGTTATCCCACGACGGGGTGAGAATGAATCTCAGTGAATCAAGCCTAAGCTCGGTTAGGGAACTGATTCGCCCAGGGGATCCTAACCGAAGGCTCGCATAGACATGAATAACACCTAAGTAAATCATAACATCAAAAACATCCACATACACACTTACCAGCCTTCAGCCACACATAATGCAATGCTTGACTCGACTGAACAGTCATCTCAGCCAATCACTCAGAAATACATTGCATCCAGCTATGTGCACAGGACACCACACGAGTCCATTTTTAACGATGATCGTGCCCACGGCACAACGAGAGGATCTACGCGATTGGCGTTATTCAACTCCCACAATGAATGCGATCCAGCACCTTAGTGCGATCTAGCATTCTTCCGGTAGAACCGGACTACGCCTCTTTTCCCTCTCAACGACGGCTACTACGAGCGGTGTATCCAGTGCACCCGTGGCACGGCACCAACAAGTAGGCATCCCTAAACGGGGCTTCGGTCCATCACAAGCTGCCACCGGCATCCGATAATCCATTAAAACCGTACGACTGGCACGGGGCATGAATTATCGTGCTTCTGGCAAGTCGTGTAGTTCCATCACATTGGTACAGTACGAACTTGCCAGGAAATGCATCATCGTTCCCTCATATGACCATACAGTACACACCCGGCAATCAATTCATTTCATTATCTTGATTTAGGCCGGATGCTCATACAACGTGCTTAAAGACTCGGCCCACGGCCATTTTCATGCAAAACATGTCTTTTGATTTCACACGGGGTCATATGCACATGCCGACTATCAGCCAGTCACCACCACACACACAGGGCGATTAACCCCCAATCATCAATCCAATAGTCAATGGCATTCAATCACTCAACCGGTCAATTCACAAGACGGTTGACCCAATAAAGCTCATCACATCAATCACAAACAATCGAGTTCCAATAGACCACATAAATGCTCAAATACGTACAATAATCATTTATTAGCCGATTTACTGTATAATCGTCAATCGATCACTCGTCTCTAGCCTATCGCTCGCTCGCGATCAAACAGCGGCAATCCATTGCCCAACCAATCAATCAATTGCATCTAGCAACCAACTAGCCACAAACGATTTAATCATTCTAGCTAACCAAATCAATTAGGCCATTTAACCTAATCCAAATTTCTATTTAGACCGGCCCCGATCGTGTACCTAAATTTCACAGTTGACAAAATGACTAATCCTAGGCGCAATTAGCGCCCTAACCAACGATTAGGGTCAACTCACACTCAAATTAAGCTCGAACGGTCTCAATGGACGGCAACGGCGAACGGCGACGACGGCGGCGGCGGCGGCGACGGCGGTGGCGGCGGCCAAAATCCTAAAATTTCGGGAATGCCTCAGGGAAGTCTCGCGAGGTCACCGTGATAGGTGGCCGGTGACGGCGAAGCTTCGGCGAATGGCGGCGGCCTAAAACAGAACCTGGTTAGTGAAGGAAAAAGGGGAACCGGGGCTATTTCGAGGAGTTTCTCAACGCCGAGGGCCGAGGCAAGGGCGGCTAATGATCGGGGACTTACCTAGGGGCTGAGGGCGACCTACAGGACCGACTGAAGGCGGCGACGAATGGCCGGAGACGGCAGAACCATGGCGGAACAGAATCGGGAGAGCGAGCAGGGGACGGCGCCAAGAACAGGGGAGCGGTTCGGGCGGCCTACCGGCCACCACGCGAGGTGGCGAGCTCCGCCGAGCTCGGGGACGACAGAGAGCGGCCTTGGGAGCTCGTTGATGGCGGCGGTGAGAGGCGGCGACCGATGGTTCGGCCGGATCTGAAGAAAAACGGCACCGGCTCGAAAACAGGGCACCGGGGTTCTCGGGGCGGTTTCCGGCGGCTCTGGAGGTCGATGGGCGGAGCGGTTGGTTCAGGGAGGTCGAGAGGGGACTGGTGGAGGTCGGTGGGGCGGTGGCTGCCGGCGGTGGCGTCGCGAACGGCGGAGGGCGAGCTGAAGGCTCTCGGGTGTAGGGGCCGAAAACAGGGCAGGAGGCCTTCGGGTCTGTTGCGGCGTCCTGCGGCCAACTGCGACGGTAAGGTGGAGACATCGGGGTGACAGTATGACGGCGGTGTGGTGGTGGTGCCCTTCGAGGGTCGGCGTCGCACCAAAAAGGCCGAAGGGAGGAGGAAGAGATGGGTTCGGTCGGGGAAGGGAAAACAGAGAAAGAGAAAGAAGATGAGAGCGTGAGAAGAGAGAGAGAGAGAAAAGAAAGTCACGTGGGCGGCTTATGAAGAGGGCTGGTGGGGGTCCACAAGACTTTTGTGTCAATTTGTCTCACGGGCAAATAATTGAGGGCATTTTGGTCTTTTGGCATTTTAGGACAGAACGAAATTTGGTAAACTAGACGAAGGGTAATTTTCGTAATTTCACAGGTTAGGCTCGGTCAAGGTTAGGCTCGAGTCGCGAGGATTGAAATCCTAAATTACAGCGACTAAAAATTCGAAACTTAATCTAAACCGACTGAACTTCAGAATTCGTTCAAACGCCGTCTCTTCAGTCCTTTTGATCCAATATAATTTAACGATTGAATTTCAATATTAGTCCTTTTTGTTGAATTCAGGCACTTTAACGAAGTCGAATTTCTAGGGCGTCACACTTTCCTTGGTGGATTGTTTTGAATAGAATTCATTTTGTAGCCAAGAGAATGGGAAGCAAGGAGTCAGAATTCTGTTGGATTCTGTGAGTGAGTGAGCAGAAGAAGAATCGAACTAAGAAGATTCGGAGTAATGAAAATCGAACGCAAAAGCAACTTACCAATCCAATCCAGCTGACATTGATGGAAAAACTCCTCCTAGAAAGTGGAACTTAGCAGAGGTAGACTCAGCATCTGGCTCACTTGCAAAAATGAATTGAAAAAGGTTACGGGGTGGGCTAGCTAGGGATCTACCATATATAGTTCCAATGGTTGTTGTTAAAATGCTACCCTCAATACAACTGACCAGGGCAATCCCGACTCATCGGATGCTTATTGGGATGCCACTATCAAAGATTCTTCACCAGTGACAAATCGGATTGGTTCAAAGAGAATCCTTTAACGACAACAGCTACCACTCACGGAACACTATATATATAAGGATTTTTTCAATCCATGGCAAAGGATCGAACTTGAACTCTTTCCGGCTTCGCTAAAAGCACCCGGGCTATGCCTCGAACTCTCTTACCTGGCCCAGGGGTTAACTAAGAACTAGATCTTCTCCGCATCAAGGAAAAGAGTAGAGAGATTTGTTGAAGACAGCACGGCAATGCGCAATCGCTAAACAAGACCACAAAAGCTATATCACAAAGATCAGTCTAACAAATCGGCCTAAGGCTTCTATAGACAATTCCTGTTTCGCCAAACGAAAGGAAAGGAGAAGAGCCTATTCTATTTCTATTCCGAAAGATCAGATTCTATACCACTAAACCATTCGAACTTCCTAGCTAACACGAGGAATGGAAGAACAGCCTATTCGTATTAAACATATCCATCTTATCAAAAAGCATTTACCCGTTCCGTTTTTCCATCGGTTTGGGGATGGAAACTTATGGATAAGTTAAGATCCGATCCCATGACTCGAAAGAGTTCCATCCAAAAACGCCCAGTAAATCTTGAGTCTCCATCACTTATGATGGACTTGGGAACTCCCCAATACTTCACCACATGTTTAAAGAACAAGCGGGCTGCCTCTTCTGTGGTGCAATCCTTAGGGGCTGGTATGAAGACCCCATACTTTGAAAATAGATCTACCACCACCATGAGGGTACCATACCCTTCGTACTTGGGCAAGCCAGCCAATCGGAAGCGAGCTGAAGTGAAGAAAGTGTGAGAATGAAGAGCATCTAATTCAATGTGTTAAGCATATAGCTTAATGGCATGTTGAAAGCCAAACTAACCCTAGTTCTTCTAGGAAAGAGATTGTTTTCGAGTTCTAGTAGTTAGCCTGCATTTTGGATTCTTTCTAGTACGTGATCTAAGTAAGGATCTTAGTCCTATTTCGATCCGTAACCTGATGAATTCGCATCACCCATATGGATTTTTTGCAGTCCATATGAAGTACCCAGTTAAGCGGTTTAGTACCCTTACTCGGATTGGTAGTGCTGGATTCCGACAATTGGCTGTACGCAGGAAGGCTTTTCTTGAGTGGTCTACCTTGAGGGTGTGGGTTAGCGATGGGCTACGTTACTGTCATTGGTACTACGGTACTGCTTTGTCCAATGAGGTATCCATTGAGGATTTCTTTCAATTAAGGCACGAGTCAGTCATTAGCAGGAATTTCTCGAAAGGACCCAAATCTTACAAGAGGTTTCCTTCTATGGAAATGTTACGACTTGGTTGCATTGAAGTGAAGGGACTTTACTTGAAGTGAGTTGCCAATACTTGATAGTTCGAGTCCGACCACTATACCAGGTACGTATCCTGCTCCTTGGTGGAATAATCGGTACTAGTTTCTTGGTGTCTGCTCGTGGGTTTCTTTACTAGATGTGACTTCCTTTCTTGTCTTCTCTGTTAAGAATTCCATTAAGATGGAAAGTCTTTCTTCAAAACATCTCCTTCGGCTCTCTGTCTTTCCTGACTTCCCGTAACCCCGCTTTCACATGGCGGATCTGTCTGAATGATCACTTTACGGCATTCTTGAAGCTTTATTGGTCTCCGAGTGAGAACTAGTTGCTTTCTAGGGAGAGGTTTCGAAACTTGGCTTGCTTGGCTGCTTTCTCTGGTGCCATCTCTGAAATCGGAGGTCTCTATACCGACTTGCCCGCCTGGGGTTCTTTCTCTCTGGTTGCCAACTTTCACTGCATATGTTCCACATATGACTCTTCGATTGATTGTTCTCTCCTGGCATGAAGTAGTAGGGAAGGAGAGCCGTAGAGTATGCGAAGCAAGCCTACCTAGCTTGTCTAGTACTAGTAGAGTCGCTCTTTGGGCGGGACTTTCTCAATCCAATGCTAGCACCACATCATATAGAAAAATGATGATGCATTGAATCAAATAGATAAGTAAGCAATCCTAGTCCAACAGTGCAGTTCAATATGTAGCTTATATGACAGTCATGATAACAATCCCCGACAGTCGATCGAGACAATCTCCAATAAGGCAGTTAGAATCAGATTATCCAATATGAACTCCGATTGCAGTGATCGGTACATCTTCTCTGTAGTCATTCATTCCATCGAACAGCTAGCGAGTTCGTCTATCTCCAACTTCAGGTACACTTTGTGTACAGTCTATCGGTTATCACTATCTGAACTCTCTTCTCTCAGTCACAGTCACAATTAGTCATTCTCTTCCGATTGTCTGGAAGATCAGACAAGTATCGAATGCAGCCCGGACATTCATTCTGGAAGACTAGATTATCTCTGACAGACTATCTAATCGACATTCCAACATTGATTCTGAAAGCCAGTCCGAATGAGAAGTGAGCCATTGACTATGGAGCACGAACGGTATAAGAAGAAGTGACGGTGGATGTATCAAATGTGCCCAGAGAAGGAGCAAAGCAGTCCCAATGCCCACAGATCTGCTATTGGGTTGTGACAGTGAATCAAATGAATAGATTGTATCTCTTTTTTCAATCGGAATTGATAGAGCTGAATCCCCTAAGGTTGAAAGGCCTATGCTAGCATTGGTCACACAGGCTTGAACCGCTTAGGCTCGACTCTTTCTTTGCAAGAATGCCTTGTGAAAGAAGGGATTACCTTAAGTACAAGGCTGAGTGAAGCTGAGTTTTCTTCCTTGAACCTTCTTTTTACAAAGCTGAGGCTTGAAGATGAGGTTTAAGAGGGTGAGGGATGTGGAATTCTACACCTAAAAGGCTTGCTCCTTCCTAACCTAAAAAGAGTAAAAAAGAAAGGAAGCAAGGCGAAGAAAGGCGATGAATATCATGTGCCTGTGCCGATTCATCGCTATTACCAGTACCAGCTGACTCGCTTTCTTTCTTCTTCTTTTTTTCTTAAAAAAATACATAAATAGGAGATAGATAATGGAAGAGACATAGGTGGGACAGAAACTACAACAAGTTCGGCTTGCTAGCTTAAAGAAGCCGGGGAGCTAACCGTAGCAGTCTAAGGCCGAGAGAAATCGATTAAAGAATAAATTCACTTATCAACTATAGGGAATCCGCCTTTCTTTTCCCCTCAACGTGAGCAAGATTAGATTCATTAGAGTCGCTAGCTCTTCTTTCTCTTTTCACGAATCCTGTGAACGAATCCTAGTTAGTTAGCTTGCCACTAGGAGTTGTCTAATCAAAAGGCATAAGCGCAGCAGTTAGCTCTACTCGAAAGGTAGTTCTGTTCTCCTTGGATGAGAATCGGTAGCTGTTAGAATAGTAGTAGCGGTGTGACTGTGACTTTTTTCTTGAAAAGAGAGCTTGAAATTGAAAAAGATTGTATTGTCTCATCAGGGTTTCCATCTGAACTAGCTTTTACAGCAAAGAGCAATAGCTACATGTACAGCTCACTTTCTCCATCCACAAGGAAGGTCTCTCTCGCTAGCCAAAAAGTCTTACTCCACTCACTTTTTCTCTTTCTACCGGAATTGCTGATTGAAAGAATTAGCCCAAAGAGGAACTTCCTTTTTCAAAGAGGTCAGGACAGATGGCTCTTCCACGAGGGATGAAGAATCCGGTTTATCTGCTATCGCTATCACAAACTTGATGAAGTTTTCTTCTTGTTTTCATTTCAATAGAGTGGCAAGAGCTCCTAACCCAGGGGCAATCATCCAATGCTTACTTTTAGACATAGCACTGGTTAGCTCATCTGCTAGCTTGCCTTCTTCTTCTTATAGCACCCCCTTGAATATATCTTTTTCTAAAAGTAGAAGGCAAGGACAAACCAGACCTAGTACCCCTTCCTTCTATAAGGCTGGTCTAGGATAGGAAAGTCAGTCAGGCTAGTGACCTTCAATTGGATAGTTCAATTCTAAGGTTAGCTTTCTTAGCCGACAAGCGAGCCTTCTCTCTTTTACCATTTACAAGCCTAAGGGGAAGATCGGTACATCGATTCATCGGCCAAAGAAGGGGCCTGCCTCTTGAAGGAAGGAGTCAAGCAAAGGTCTACTCTATCTTCAAACTCGCCTTTGAAAGAGCGGAAGCCTGATTCTTTGAGTTGTAGAACGAGACTTTCTCTTCCTAACGAAGGCATTGAGCATAATGAGACTTGATCCTTGCGAGCGAAGGCCACTTCAATCGAATCATAAAACTGAGCAGAATAGTTAGTTTGAGTACAATTGTTATCCCATCAATGACCATAGTCCGAAGCAGAACTGGAAGCGGATCTGCGAGTGAATGAATTGGAAGGAAAGTCAGAGTGGGGGCTTCTATAACCCACCACAATTAGGGCTGGAGTTGTCACCTCCGGGCAAGAATACGAGGTCCTACACTCGCTCACAACCGCTTATTTAGTTGATATTATTGGTTACGGCCTGCGGACCTCGATCAAAAGAGGAAAGACAATGTCCATCATACCATTCGAGGATGTAAGTAAGGCCATTCCAAGAGACAGCAAGCGGGCTTATTCTTGTTTTGGGGCACTTAAAACTAGGCTGCGATTTGACACCCTTCGATAAACGGGGAGTAAAGGGGCTAGTGCTTCCTATTAGTCCTATGGGATTCTGATACAGTCTTCTCTTGTTAATTGACTTCTTTTTTTTTTTTTCCTTTTCAGCGCTCTTGGAGCTGGTAGGGCTGGTTGTGCACTCATAGCTTGTTCTGACTTTAATGCTTGTCATTTGTTTTTCTTTCTAAAATTTATTACTGTTTTCAATTCAGAAGTGGCACTTTAAGTAAAGAGGCATATGTGGGACTTTCGGATCAATTAATTGCTATTGAATAGGATAGGAGGATAGGCGGTAGCTGTGGGGACTTTTCTCTCTATGGATGAGATACCCCTTTTTTCGCCTTTCTTGTTGGACAGGGCTCCTGAACTCTTGATCTTACTCAGCGAGTGCCTTTCTTACTCTATTCCAATACTTATTCTTTCTTTTTTACTTTCATAAATGACAACGAATCCCCAGTGAGGAAATGGTCTGACGAAGAAGGGCTTAAAGGCATTCCGAGAATCTGCTTCAACTCGTTCTTTCTTTTGGGTGGGCTTTGGTACTTCGACCAAAGGATCTCGTCTTTTTTAAGAGAGGCCACAGATGAAGTTTTAAAGAGCGGTCTTTAGGCCGAAGAGTTTTTAAGCCGAGAAAGCTAAAAATTGGATTACCTGATCAGAGATCAGAAGGTAATCCAACTCCAATCCTATCTTTCATGAGCAGTGAGGAATAGGATCACTTTTCCTTTCAGTCTCGAAGCAAGCTGTGGTACAATCCCTCCTTCGCTCCGGCTTGTTCTATTCCGGTGTAAAAGCTATACTTTCTATTTTTATCACGCAGTGAACGAAATTCGCGATGGGTTAAGGGAGGCCCTACTATAGTATAAGGATCTGGGATTCGATATAATAACTCCTCGTAATTCAGGCGAGTGGAGGAAAGTGAAGTTGACTATTGGAGGAAAATAGGCAAGCCCTACTAGTACAATAGTATAAGGAACTACTCGGCTATTGAGAAACAAAAAAGATTTGGCTCGTAGGCTCTAGAGATTCACTCTTTTTTTTTTCACAACGAGAGGAGTTTACTACACATATGGCCTCGTTTAGCCTTGTCTTAAACGTTGACTCCTAGGTAGGTCCAGAGCTAGCTAGTGTTCAGAAGTCACTTAAGAGATTGAATATGGCTCCTATTAGAATAGGATGTAGCCGCAAAGAGATAGAGATTCACATTCGGGAAGGGAACCATAGCAACTGATAAAGGCTGTTGGTAGAGCCGGAGAAGAACCGGGATAAGGGCAGGGGCCTTATCTAAGTACTAAAGCTGCTGGAGCGGCTGCCTTCATTGACTCCCCATGAAGGAATTCGAATATCCCTACTTCCCCTTACTAGCCCCGTATAGGGATGCCTACTTGCTGGTTCCGTGCTGGGCGCACTGGAGACACCTCTCGTAGTAGCCGTTGCTGAGAGAAAAGGAACGTAGCCCGGTCCTGCTGAGAGAATACTGGATTGCACTAATGTGCTGGATCGCGTTCTTTATGAGAGTCGAATCACACCAATCATGTAGATCCTCTCATTGTGCCGTTGGCACGATCATCGTTAATAAATGGACTTGTGTGGTGTCTTGTGCATACTTGTGGATGTGATGCTTGTTTGAGTGATTGACTGAGATAACTGCTGAGTTGAGTCAAGCATTGCATTAGGTGTGGCTGAAGGCTGGTAAGTGTGCATGTGAATGATTATCATAGTGTGATTAAGATTGGCTGTTATACGTACCTATGTGGCCTGGTGAACCTTTTGTTAGGATGTCATGGGCGAATCAGTTTCCTAACCGAGCTTAGGCTTGATTCACAGAGATTTATTCTCACACCGTCGTAGGATAACTTTTTCAGGTCCTAAGTGATGAAGCCTCGTGGACGCCAAGAATTGGCTTTTGAGATTAGTCTTTTGAAGTAGATGAGAAGTTAACCTTACCCGACCAAGTAATCTTTTGGAGGTCCTAGTGAGCCACCTCGAAGTGTGGGGTTATATTTGGTAGTCGTAGCTCAATAGGGTTAAGACTCTGTCGCGACCCGTCCGGAAGCGGACGCGGCTAATGGATTACCGATCGCGGGCCTTTGATCGGCGCGGGCCCTCCTAGGCCCATACCAAATCGCGGCTGGAGTATTTTTCAAAGGGATTCGACAATAACAGTCGATCGCTTTCGACCTTAGTGTGGTCGTGGTGGCATGTGCAACTTGTGCATGCATTTGGAGTCGCCACCGGTCTTTCTTGGAGGGTAGACCGGAAACCTTATTGACCGATTGGGAGAGATCGATCAATTCTGCGGAACCAGAGATTTTGGGTTCGGGGACTTGGTTACGCTGGTGTCATTACCAACGCCCTTTCGGTACCTAACGCGAGTGATTTCCTAGCTAAGAATTCATGCAAGCGTAATTTTGGGTGAGGTAGGTTTGCTTCAGGGTTTCATACAAATTGGAAGACTATTCCTATCAATCACAATCAATTTAAATGAAAGCGCAATCAAGTGCATAAATAAATCATATCAATGCACGTCGATTCACATCACATGGTCTCCTAGTATAGCCATAAGGGCTTAGGGAAGACATGATTTAGGACCGAGGTAAAATGGGAAGATTTGGAGGCGATTTAACCCGAAGGGCAAAATCGTCAATTTTTGGAAGACGATTCGCCCAAAGGGCGAAATCGTCATTTTTAAGAATGATCGGGTTCAAAACACCCGGGATGAGCCTTGGCCAATTGATTGTGGCCATTTCCTATTTTTTGGGATTTTTCTAGAATTTTTAGAATTTTTTTGGAAGACGGTTTGCCGGGAGGGCAAAACCGTCATTTTTGGAAAGACCGGGGGTCGAAAGACCCGGAACAGGTCATGGCCAGTTGAATGTGGCCATTTCCTATTTTCTGGAATTTTTTTATAATTTTTCTGAATTTTCCGAATTTTTTTGAATTTTTTATGATTTTTTTATTTTTTATTGAATTATTGAATTTTTTATTATTATTTATTTAAAAAAATATTTTCCGGGCCGGGTCGGACCCGGCCCACACCCGGACTCGCGACCCAGGCCCGGCCCACTTCTCCTTTGATCAAAACGACGCCGTTCCGAAAGTTTCGAACGGACGTCTCAGATCGAGACACGTGTCTCATTTAAAACCGCCGGATCATCTATATATATATATATATATATATATATATATATATATATATTATTTTTTTATTTTTTTTTATTATTTTTTATTACTGCGCGCTGACGTGGCCGCCACGTGGCTGCCATGTCAGCGCCACGCAGGCGTTGACCGATCAACGCCTCGCCGGGGAAGACGACCGGCGCCGGCGTTCCCTCGCCAGCGTCTCGTCGGAGGGCGATATCTCGGCCCTCCGACGTCCAAATTGCATGAAACCAACGGCATTCGAACCTACTTGACGAGCTCTACCACATATGTCAACCTCGACACAGCAGAATTATATTTGGCCCACCTGCAACTCCGGCCGAACCTATTTTCCGGCGAGAGTGCCGCCCTAGTAGTTCCGTACGTTACATGGCTAAAATAAATCATCGGGAAGCTTGCTAGGGGTTCTAGAGATCTTACCTGATCCTCATGGAGATTCGGTTTGGTCCGAAACGGGCCGGAGGAGCTCACGGCAGGCCGGTCACGGTGGGGGACATAGCGGGCGATTCAGGCGATGAAAAGTCATGCGATCAAAGGTGAAAACGTTCAGTGATGCTTAAGGATCAATTCTAGATCAACAGCTTGCGAAACGAACCAATGAAACGCGAGATGCCATTGACGGCCGAGGAGGAGTTTAAACACGGGTCTCACCTTTTCGGCGGTTTCCGGCGAGTTTGATGGGCGCGCCGGCTTCCTCTTGACGTCGTCAAGCTTCCAGGATAGCTCACCGACCTCGCTCTTCTTTTGAGCCAACCACGCAGGATCGGAAGAACTCTTCAAGCTCGGTGGCCGGCTCTCCAAAAAATGCCACTCGCCTCCCTTTTCACCTCTGCTGGCCGACCACCTTTGGCCCCTCATTGCTCAGTGGACGACCGCCCTTTTCATTTTTTTTGTTCCTCGCCGAAAGAGTGCCCTTAAAAAACGAAAACCACGACGGCCCTCTCCCGCGCTCTCCTTCTTTCTGCAACGGTGGGTCTGCAAGTGCAGACCCGGTCGGACCGGGTCGGGTCGGGCTGACCCGACCGGCCCGGTTCGAACAAATTTCGCCCAATTGGGCCTCAAATCCACATCTTTTCATGAAATTGATGGCAAAATCGGACTCCTTGACATGTTTTCTATCAAATATGGGTATTTTCGTGAATCAATTGATTGAAATGTTATGAAAACCCCAAATTGTCCCTAGGATCCGAAAATGCACTTTGGCTAATCGAAGATCTAAACGATCGAATTAGTCAAAATTGAGCCCACCAATGGATTCAGCATGATGAAAAATATTGGGCAGAGGTGTTTAATTTTAATGGGTGTGCCCGTGTGACATTTAATTTCGAAAATTGTAAAACCGGGGACTAAATTGAAAGATTTTTATGCAATTAAGCCCTTTTGATTAAAATTGACCAAATTGGAGGGCAAATTGACCCAATTGCATTTCAATACTTTAGAGTCCAATGTCATAGCTTATGAAAACCAAGAATTGAAAATTAAAAGACTCGAAAGGGATTTTTTAGGCTCGTTTCGGTTTTAGGTTTGTGAAGGAACCCCATGAATCGAGCCAAATTTCCCTAATAAAAAGTGAAAATATTAAAGAGGGAATTAAAATAAAATTATCGAATATTTTTGGGTATTTTTCTGACCACGAATGGTATTTTTCTGATTTTTGGGGTATTTTTATTATTAAATAAATTCGAAAAATATTATAAAATACCAAAAAATATTTTTTGTTCAAAATTGGTCCCCGAGGCTAGGCCAAGGCTTTCAAAGTTGATTTTGTGATTTTATGACCTTTTTTGATATTTTTAATTAATTTTAAAGAATAAAAATCACAATAATAAATGGTCAAAAATCAGGTGTCAACAGCTGCCCCTCTTTGAGAGGAATCTCGTTAGGACATCCAATTTTCATGAAAGAAGAAATGCTATGACATCCAATTTTCATGCCCATCAATGTGTACTTTCCCTTAAAGAGATGTGCTCATTTAATTCCCTGATATGATGTAAGAAAGTTAAGGAGTAGATAGACTTCCTTGCCCCTTACCTGCCGAATGCTGCCGGTTCCAACAATTTTCAAGAAGATACCTAGGACTCGTTTCAGAAAATTCTAGGGAGGTTAAGCTCTGACCTGTATGGTAGGTCATACCGTTATGAGATCCCTAACTAGTAGGAACCTAAGGAAAACGCCTCCCACACTTTGGGATTTGCCAAGGATTTTGATCCGTATGGTGGATCGGGCCTTTGTGTTGGTCCTTCGGGCGGTTTCTACCTTTGATTGACCATTTAGGCGGTTTCTACCTTTGATTTGACCCTTTAGGCGGTATCTACCTTTGTTTTGACCCTTCAGGCGGTTTCTACCTTTGTTTTGACCCTTTAGGCGGTATCTACCTTCGTTTTGACCCTTCAGGCGGTTTCTACCTTTGTTTGACCCTTTAGGCGGTATCTACCTTTGATTTGACCCTTCAGGCGGTATCTACCTTTGTTTGACCCTTCAGGCGGTATCTACCTTCGATTTGACCCTTCAGGCGGTATCTACCTTTGTTTGACCCTTCAGGCGGTATCTACCTTTGATCTGACCCTTCAGGCGGTATCTACCTTTGTTTGACCCTTCAGGCGGTATCTACCTTCACTTGATTTTGAAAAGGGGTCTCATGACGAGGGTTCTCCACGTCCGATGAGACTGTCTGATTTTTGAAAAGGGGTCTCATGACGAGGGTTCTCCACGTCCGGTGAGACTTTTTCTTTTAAAAGGATTTTTCTTCCCCTCTTTTTTAGAGATCCCGAAGTTTGTCGGGAATTCAGTTCTTGAAGCTGTGAAAGATTTCATTTTGACAAAGCTTCACTTGAGTCTGTTGAGGCAACATTCTGGGAGCTGGGTTCTCCAGGTATCCTGCAGAAGTTTGAGCCTGAAAGATTTTTCTTCACCGAGAAAACGTTAGTAATCTATGGGAAGACCGCGGCTGTCCATTTTGACAAACCCGTATGATTTAAGTTTTAATCATGAGATGAGCATTTTGATGCTGGAGGTTATCCAAAGCATTCTTGCAACATGCAAATGTGATCACAAATCCCTTGTACGGCAAATCTGGATCAAACAATTTGAAAATTCCAAAAAGAGTTTGTTCAAAACATCAATTGGAATATTTCTCGACAATGAGGTCTTCTCACCTGTTTTGCGATAGTGGTTTTTTTTATAGGGGATGTACTCAATTCCCTACTAACCTGTGCCTAGGTTTTAGGCTCATTCGCAGCGCATACATTTTGATCGGTCGGGAGGTCTTCCACGGGACCGTAATGTTGGGCTTGGATATTGGTTTTCAAGGGGGACCCGCTTTGGAGTCGAGGCCATTGAATGAAATTCTTCACCATCTGCTCCGGGTTTACAAGTCAAGAACCCTGCAAAATGAGAAAGAAATAGTCTTGCTCGTACTTCTTCGAGCTAAGCAATATGTTAACCCAAGTGTCTTAGTCAGAGAAGACTGTTTCAGGGTTATGATGTTGGTAGGATTGGGGACCGAAAAAGGCTTGTTTTTGGCCCAGAATTTATGAGGGGATTGACATTGGTGATCATTGCAAACTTGTCACATGTCTTTCCCATTTTGCATCTTCAATTCTTGAGGCATGCAACCGCTTTTGACAACTCTGTCTGCGTCTTCCACGCCTGACATCATTTGGAGGAGTAGTCTTTTTGATCTGACTCCATTAGGGATTTCTTCTTTTCCCATCCGGCTTCATTACGGATCAAGCAACTTACACGAGCATCGGCCTTGCTTTTACCAGGCACTTTGCTTTTTCTCGATGCCGTGGATTTTTTTCTCGTTTATTTTTGAAATCCCACTTTTCTCATCTTCATGGGATCGTGTTAGACATATGTCTGAAAGTCTAAACATCTTTAAATATCAGCCCGGGAATTTTCTTCATAATCCCTGAGTCTTGAACTCTTCCATTTTTGAAGTGGTGATGCATTCGTCTTGGAATGATCACTAATGGGTTCATGAAATGAATTTGCAGGCTCAAGTTGGCTGTGCAAAGGATTCAGTGTGTGGGATAGAGAAATGAATGCTTCTCGTCATCCTATGGCACTTGGATTACCATATAAACAACACACAAAGATTAACGTTAGTCCGAGCAAGAAAATTTCTAACCATTTTCTCCTGATGCTGCTGGACTCACCTCCATTTTGCCCCGATGTGGGGTGGTTCTTGACAGGGTTAAGAATGAAAACCGTCGTTCAAATGGGTTATCAACGGTCACCTGTAGTATTTGGGAATATGAAACGAACGCCTCCGTCGTCCCAATCCATGTAATCGCTGCGAATGGTCCCTACCTCCGTAGGTACAGATTTTGCTATCCGATTCACTTCCCTCATCTCTCAAGTGTATGTAGGATGTGTTTGGACTGGGCTCGCCTCTCTTTCGAGTAAACTTCCTTTTGAATGATTTGACAAATAATCATATTTGGAAAAATTCATTTCTTTCTTTCCCAAAATTTATCCATCGAGGGGATTTTGTGATGTACCGTGCATGTTTTATTCATGCTTTGGGCAACCTCCCGATTTAAATCATGAATATCGATGCATTGGAAAATCTTTATGCCGGCTGAAAGGATTCTGACATTTTTTTATCTCCAGCTGACTGGGAAAAGGGATACTTGCCTGTCCGTCGCAGCTGCGGATCCCTGCAAATGTAAAAGAAGCATATCATTGTAGGTTCACGAATTTTTCAAAAATCGAAACGATACATCCTACCCTTGGTCATGTACTCTAACGAGTAGTACATGGGATGTAAAAACTTGTTCGTCTGCAAGGCGACTCCCCTGTCAAGGATAAACAATAAGTGTCAATTCATATTCCCAAATTCAAGACAAGTTGGGACGATACAACTTTACTCTTGATTTTCATCCCATTCTGATGTTGCATATTGATATGAACAACAACTATCAAATCCGCCTATCCATTCTTGGAGTGTTTGCAACATCAATGGTTCCTCTGCCCCCAGCTGGGCAGCGTCTGTTCTGCTATTTGAACGCATGACTCCTTAAGTGATTTATCCATGTTTATCATCTGAGAAGGAAAAGAAAGAAGACATTATTTCGGTATCCGATTGGAGATCGTTTAGGAACGATACATCGTTTTACCAAATGGGTGGCTTCGCGGCCAGATGCATTTTGCATTGAAGGGATGGATTCCATTATGCTCTGCGAACGATGATCATTGCTTGGGGAGCTCGCCCCTGAGCTTAAAGATGCTCAGAAGGTAAGGCGGATCTTCGTACGACTAGTTTTAAGCGTAAATGAGAAATGCCCCAATGGGAGCCTTACAATGGGATTGCCAATACATTCGTTCAGGCTATTCAACCTCTTTTCTCCGAACATTTTTTTACAAATCGCGCCTTGAATCAAACACCTGATCGTCGGCTCTGTATCACTATTGCAAGAGTCCGCCAGCTTCAGGCTGATCGAGCCAGAAATTGAGTTCCTCTCCAAGGAAATCGCTCGAATCTCCGAGCCATTGATGCTCAAGTCGAGTGTTACCGACCGCTGGCGATAGATCCCTCTCGCCTTGGATGATTTGATTCCTCGAGCTGGAACCTCCCTTGTTGACCGGCAAATATGTAGACATGTCCCATGTAAATGTTGGATTTGCCATGGGAAGAGCACTAGCAACAGGTTGGTACTCAAATTGGGGAGTTCCTATTTGCGGGAACTGCGGTATATACACTTGAGGGGTATTGAGACTGCTTGGTGGAGCGTTCTGATTTGGGTTAGAGGAGTCGGTGACATGGTTGCTGGTCTCGTCAACACCGAAACATGGTTGGGTGTTCCCGGCTCTACAATCATCGTGGTTGCAGTTATGACCAACATTTAAGCTCGAACCAGCTCCATCCGAGCTTAGTGTCACCCGTCCCTCTTTTAGCAACCTCTTGAAATATCCAAGGTGGCTCGCGACGTTAACTTTAGAGAGTCCCGGCACGTTCAGGATTTCGTGTATGCGCGTTGATCGTGCCGTGTCGATCCCCAACTGTCGAACTGTATCAACAAATTTCTGATGGAGTTCAGCAGTCCAAGAAAATCGCGCTTTCTTGTCAACAAGAACAGCTTGCCGACTAATCTCTATGAGATCTGATTGTGTTGGAAACTGCTCTTGTAAGCCTTCGACGGTATCTGACTGCACCGGAAGACATTGCGAAAGGCATTGTAACATATGAGCACTACCAATCTCTAGAAGTGGCTCTTCGGAGAATATTTCACTGATGAGAATATGGTTATTGCAATCAAGGCAAGTGGCACTGCTCAGCGCTTCCTCATACCTAGCGCTTTCTGTTCGAAGCTTTTCATTTTCTTCCTTCAGAATCGCTAGCTCTTGCTGTCTATGTAGATTCCCCAGCCGGGCTCGTTTGTTACGAAACCAATTATTGACCTTCCTAGGCTCCCACCCTAACTCTCGACCTAGCTCAGCCCTCTGCTTCTCATCTGGATGGGGGCATTCCTCGAAGAAAAAATCAAGCTCCCGGTCTTGACTTGAAGTACGGTGAAGGGGATGTTTTCCTTTCTGACGCTGATCACTGCTATGGGCATTGTTTTCGTTACCACAACCTTGAGTTTCATCGTTGGAAGTGTCAATCTCCATGACCATCGTGCCGGATTCGGTCCCGTGATCTTCAAATTCTTCCAGCAGTTTAAGCTCGGAGACTTCTAAGTCGGGCGTTTCCAACAAATGACGGTATCCTTGGAACATTTTGGATCGAAGTATCACTGACTGATCATCGCAGAAGTCATCTGATCCTTCGAAATATTGGTGTATGGGTTGGGTAGTATCGCCCGACTGGTTCTTCGAACTGGAACCTCCATCCCTTCTCGAGAACATGAGAGGGGAGTTGACTGATTGGTCCCCATAAGCATCTTCTACTTGGGAATTAGGGAAACAAAAATGCTCAACGCATTCCCTTGTTAGATCCTTTGAAACCACATGCCCTAGTTCGGCAAGTCCTTGGGCACTAAGCGCGGAAAGCTCATTAGTAAGCGGAAAAACAGCGACGGATGGGTGCTGCGCCTGCTGCATCTGTGGCACACACTCTTGAAGAAAATTGGGATGACTCAGATGAATATTCTGATCAATTTCCCAATAAGTGTTGAATTTGTAACCGAGGTTAGCATGACGCTGTCTTAGCGCTCTTCTGTAACAACCGAGGTGATTTGAGACCATAGCCTTGGTAAGTTCTGGCGCATTCAGGGCCTCCATTACTTTCTTCGGGCGTGCATAGTCGAGCCCTATTCGCCGAACCACGTCTAAGAACCGGCGGTGAAGCTCAAGGGGCCACGCGAAAATCCTCTTCTCTTGGTTCAGAATAGCGTCGACAGCTTGACGGCTGATCTTTAACCCTTCTCGAGCAGGATCTGATCCTGCCATAAGTCGTGGTGGAGAAGACTCGTGGTGACTCTCATCATAGTGGCATATATTCCCTCCTCCAGAAGGTACTGGCACTATCTTTGTAGGATTGATTTGTTCATGCACATCACCAGTATTTTCGATCCTAGCAGAAGGCTTAACGGGAAGCAATCTACTGAGAGTGGTAGGGCCACCGCAGTTAGGGCAGACAATAGTGCTAAGAACTTCTTCATACCTCACGTTCTTTGTTCGAAGCTTCTCGTTCTGTTCCTTTAGAAATGCGGTCTCCCGTCGTTTGTACTGCTTACTCAGCTTGGTTCGTTTATTTTGAAACCAATTCAAGATCCTCAAAGGGCTCGTCCCTAGTTTTTGACCCAACTTCTTCCTCTGTTCTGTGTCCGGGAAAGGGCATCCCTTGAAGATAGCTTCAAGTATCTGGACCTCATCCGGAGTGTAGAGCTGGCGACGCTTTCTTTTCTGGCGCGGATCATCGTCGCTGGCGTCTTGGTCGCTGAGGGCTTGAGTCTCCTAGATGGTCGAGTCGATTTCCATATCCTTCGTGACGAATTGATTTCCGAGGTCTTCAAATTCCTCTAGCCGTTCAAGTTCGGAAACATTCAGGTCAGGCGTTTCCAACAGATGATGGTACCCCTTGAACATTTTGGGTCGAAATGTCTTTTCCTGATCTTCGTTCGCTTGATCTTCTCCACCCTTTCTCAGATGTCCGCCCTCTCTGTAATTATCAGAGATTAGGCGTGTTCCAAGAAGCGTCGCTTTGAAATCGAGTAACGAGCGTCTGACGGGCGTTCCTTTCGAGACTTCGTGATTCCCCCCGTCCGTTCTTACTCTCTCTTGCCTGAGTGGAGCGTGCAGATCTCCCGTGTCGACTTTTGCTTTATCGAGCATTACGCCTGTCCCCCTAGCTCGGTCTCCAAAGTAATAGGTCCGCCGGCCTTTAGGTGTTGTTACCTTTTCTAAGCCCGAAATCACGGGACAGAGGTGGATCTGTGACTCACCAGGGATGTATTAATGAGGCTTGATTAGCCCTGCTGCGTATAGAAAAATTATTGCAGCTTTCCCTTTCTCGTTCGAGCGTTAAAGGGCGAGAGGTTGACATCGAGGAGATTAACATTTCGATCTAACCTCTCAAACACTCCTCCATCATTCCTTCTTTTCTCTGTCGTTGAATCGCAGATGGCTTCCTCTCCTGTACCCGCTGCCTCAGCCGAAGCTTCAACCCAATGGGAGAGGTTTTATCACCTCTTGGGTAGAGGTTATGGCTACATAAACAGTCATCCTGAAGCTGAGGTTGAAGTTCGTACTCTGATTCCGGCCCTGGATACTGTGTGTATTGAAGGTACGAAACTTCAAAGGGAGTTTGTGATTTTCCCAACTCTCTTCAACAATTTCCTGCAGGCTTATGAAGTTGCTAGCCGGGAGGTCACTCTGGCTGGTATCGTGCGAGCCCGCTATCAGGACCGAACTGAGTCCCTGATGTTGGCCATGCTGACGGCCGATAACCATAAAAGGGCTGTTGAATACGCCCACGCCCAGGTTTCGATGTTGGTCCGTGAGAGGGACAACTTGGTGGAGCGTCTGGCTCTTTTTGACACCGCCTTTGAGCAAGATCAGCACAACCTCGTGCTGAGGTTCCAGTGTGCCTGGTTGGAGGAAAGGCTTGAAGACCTGAGCATGGATATAGCTCGCGGGAGGGTGCTGGCTCAGGACTTAGAGCTTGAGTCTGAGTACTATGAGACCAAGGTGAACGACCTTAAGGAGAAATGTCGCCTCCTTTTCTTCAAGCTTGTAGACCTCGATTCCCAGAGTGTGGGTTGTAAGCAAGGCATGGATAGCATGGAGAATCAATTGAGCTCATTTGTGATGCTCATTAGAACTCACTTTGGATTTACGGTTCCTCCTCAGTAGTCTGTTTGTAAAGTCTCCTGTTAAGTGCTATAAATGAGAGTGTATGCACATTTCCGCTTATCCTTCGCAAGATTCAATATTGCCCTTGGTTTCGCAATCATAGTGTTTGAGGCAACTGACGATCTTTACGCTTTCGAGCCCGCTCACGTTATGTTTGTAACCTATGCTGTCACGTTTGCCTTCGTGCGCTTGGTCGATTTATCTCGAACCCATCGTGACAAAAGATTGTTGTAGCTAAACATGATGATGTTAGCAAGCATCATTGTGTGAAATCAACCCTAGGCCTTAAAGAAGAAAGGAACTGCTCCAATTGAAACTTTACAATGCGCAAATAAGAAATAAGTTCTACTTGTGTACAAGCCCCCCCTTTTCTCTGGGTATGTTCGATCACCACCCCATCATGTCTGGGTTCAGGTGCGCGGTCATCGACTCCAGATCATGGCCGTGAAGGTTTGCTAGCCTCCTCCTGATGGATTCTTCGAACTGTGACCACCATCTTTGTTTGAGAAGAAAAGAGGATGGTCGACCTCTTTCCTATCAAAAGCGTGTCTCACTCAGAGATCAGGGAAGCAAAATTGTTCGAAGTGTTCCCCCACTAGATCATCTGAGATCATATGCCCTAGTTGGGCGAACTCCTGAACATTAGACGTCGTGGGTGGATCAGCAGCAGGAAGAGCGCCGGTGGACGGCCGCTGCTCGAGCGGGGAAGTGTATATTTGTTGCACCGGTGGCACGTATTCTTGAGGAACATTAAGATGACTGATAGGGCTATATTGACCAGTTCTCCAACAGTTGGTGGTAGAGCTACCGGCTTGGTTGGTATCGAGACTCGGCAGGGCTCTTCTTGAGGCATGGCTGTTGCATTCGTAGCCGTACCTAATGTTCAAGTTCGAGTCGGGCTCTTCTAGGCGCCGTGCGGCATGACGCCGTCGTAGTTTCCTGCGGTAACCATTAAGGTGGTTTGCGACTAACCTTCTAGCGAGCCCCGGTTCATTCATGACCTCATGTACGCGTGTTGGACATAATGAATCATTCCCTATTTGGTGAACCGCATCAAGGAATTTTCTGTGAAGCTCTGGAGACCATATGAACTTCTTTTGGCGACTCAGGATAGCATCCGTGACTCGGCGATCATTCCTCGATTCACTCTCGGCGGGGTCTGGTTGTGCCAGAGGTTGTTGCAGGGGAAGCTGGTTGACTTCGAACTGGTCTGTGGTGATAGTAAGCCCATTGTCAGGGAAATTGTAGTAACGCGCCTCCCCTCTTTCCAAAGATGGTTTGAGGGAATGGGGTGGCGGACGGCCACCTGCGATTCTCATAGAAAACTTATCACGGAACATTTCGCGAGTGTCGATAGAACCACCGCAGTTAAGGCAAGCGGCGTTGATGAGGACTTCCTTACACCACATGTTTTCTGCTCGAAGCTTGGCGTATTCTTCTTTTAGAGTTTCGAGCTCTTGACACTTTCCCCGAACCACTGATCTGGCCCGTCTGTTTTGAAACCAGTGCTTGACCCTTAAGGGTTCCATCTCTAATTCCCGGGCTAATTTTCTTCTTCGTCTCGTATCCGGGTAACGGCACTTATTGAAGGCGGCTTCGAGTATCTGGATTTCCTTCTCAGTGTAGAGCCGGCGACGTCTTCTTCCACGAGATGGGACATCGTCGCTGCCGTCGTTGTTGCTGCTACTGTCGTCGTCGCCACCACTGTCATCGTCGCTGTCCTGATCCTGAACCTCGTTGCCAGCAGGGTTGGGTAGTATGGTTTCGACATCTGGCTCGATCCCAAAGACTTCGAGTTCTCCCAACTGCACATTACCTAGGACATTTGGGTCAGTCATCTCCAACAAATGACTATGACTGTTAAACATACTGGATCAAGAAAAGGTTTGTTCGTCCTCTTTTATTCACTCGAGGTCTTGTAATCCTCTTCCTATGTTTACTCTCTCTAAACTTTCTTTTGAGTGACTTTGCGTATTCAGGAGTCGCTCTTCGAGCATGGAAGACGATCACCAGGCGAGCACTCTTCTAGAGATTTTGAGTTTCTCGTCTTGTCGTCTTCCTTCCTTTTCATGGTGGAGAGATCACGGATCGCTTTTCTTTCCTCGATAGCCGAACTTGTCCCCCACTATCTCTCAAAAGACTAAATTACGTCCACCACCCGCTCAGCTTTTCATCATGACAAAGCTATCGACCCTATCGCGGCTCCTTCGATATCTGCGCTCGACTCCCGCTCCATCTCAATAATGGTGAAATAGACAACTCTTTTACAACTTGTCAGGCCTGAAATCGCGGATCGAGACATGTCTGATGCTTCACGGGAGGAGCAGCCCCTGCTTTACATTAACTACCCCGGCTCCACAAGCATTATTGCTGTAACTTTTCTCCATTTTTGAGCTACTATGAAACGAGGAGAAGGTTAGTGCTCTCATTTGCCCAGCTTTCACTTTCATTCATTCCATCGCACTCGTCTTCCTCTCCATCCTTCCAACAAGAAATGGCTTCGTCTTCTGCTTCTTCCTCTGACTCTTCCCATGCTTGCGTCTTTTCAATCGCAGTCCCGGCCCGATGGGAAAAACTCTATAATCTCTTGGGTCGGGGCTATGCTTACATAGCCGATCATCCGGAGATCGAGGCTGAGATCCGCGTTCTATTTGCGGCCACAGACACTACTTCCATCGAGGGTACTGAGTTGGAGAAGGAGTATAAAACATTCCCAGCCCTCTTTGCAAACTTTCTAGAGGCTTACCGCGTTGCTCACCGTGAAGTTCTCGTGGCTCGTGTCTTGCGAGCCCGCTACGAAGACCGCTGTGACTGCCTGACGTTGACTAACTTCGTGGCTGACAGCCACAACAAGGTTATGGAAGCTGCCAACGAGCGGGTCTCGACGATGCTTCGTGAACGTGGACATTTGGTGGAGCGTTTGGCCTTGTGCCTGATCACTTATGAGCACGATCGTCGTAACATCATGTTGAAGTTTCAGAGCGATTGGCTGGAAGAGCGACTCGATACTGTTACGGCGGATGTATCCCGTGGGAGGGAATTGGTCCGGGACTTGGAACTTGCTGCTGAAGATCACAGGGCCAAGGTTGCTGACCTTAAGAATGAGTGCAAGCGCCTTCTTCTCCAGCTCGCGGATCATGATATACGGAGCGGTGAGTGTAGGCAGGGAATCAACCATATGGAGGGCCAATTGAGCTCATTCGTGCTGCTGATTAGGGCTCAGTTCGGCTTTACTTTTCCGCCTCGCTAATCTGTATTAATCTGCTTTGAAAGTCTTTCGATTGAGCGAAAGTGAATGAAAGCTCATGTGTGTGTGTTTTAGCTTTTTATATGGTCCATTTCTTCGAGCATCCGAACATCTTCAACTTGGGTGAGCTGAACTATAATATCAATAAGTTGAGCAAATATGTCCTGATTTTCTAACTTGCTCATGATCAGATGAAAGAATAGCCTCAGATTCATCCAGGAGAAGATTTCTCTCTATCACCTATTTTTCACCTCGATCTGTGTCTTCAGGATCACTTGCCCCAACTCGTCATCTTCATTGGACGATATCTCAATAATGTCCATAGTAGGCTCCTTTGTTGCTCACTCGGTGTTCGCCATGGGATATCCTTCTCCTCGTCTTCTATCAAGGACGTTTGGGAAAAACACACATATCTATCCTTGAAATGGCATTTAATCTAATCACCAGAATGCGATGAATGAAATGCCTATATTTATATGAACTGTAATAGATTTGAGGGATAGAGAGCCTTACCAACCAAACTCGTCGACTTATGTGCGGTTTTAGGTGTACCAACCGCCCAAAGACATGCGCATGAGACAAGTGATGGTAAACTTCTAAAAATCAGAGGGTTTGGCACCTAAGGTTAAGGTTCCCACCTCGAGTTCTAGAAAGAGCCGATTCCATTGCACAGCTATCGTTGCATTGGGACTCGATCCATAGTTCGAAGCGAGCGGAATTGAAAAGTGGATTACCCCGCGTTTTTCCTCACGGAGATTCCATTCTCAATTCCTTCTATTGTGTTCCTAAAGGCGGCGCCTGGGGTTTTAGGCGCGGTTGTGTGTGTCCATATGTCGTGATTATCACAATGCAAGTCATGCACAACAGTTTATCAATCAGCACTTCAAATCATCCACACAACATACATTCCTACGCCCAACCAGCATAAAACAAAGTTAATCACAGACTACCCCCCTTATTACTCCAATCTGCAAAAACATATAACACCTATCATAAGCGGACTTACCTCACCTTTGAAAGCGCCTGCATGGTTTAGAAAAATCACTCAGCGTTTTAATTACGGCCTAAATCCACTTGAGGTCTAGAACCATAGGTTCTAGAACAAAGTCCCCAGCGGAGTCGCCAGCTGTCGCGACCCGTCCGGAAGCGGACGCGGCTAATGGATTACCGATCGCGGGCCTTTGATCGGCGCGGGCCCTCCCAGGCCCATACCAAATCGCGGCTGGAGTATTTTTCAAAGGGATTCGACAATAACAGTCGATCGCTTTCGACCTTAGTGTGGTCGTGGTGGCATGTGCAACTTGTGCATGCATTTGGAGTCGCCACCGGTCTTTCTTGGAGGGTAGACCGGAAACCTTATTGACCGATTGGGAGAGATCGATCAATTCTGCGGAACCAGAGATTTTGGGTTCGGGGACTTGGTTACGCTGGTGTCATTACCAACGCCCTTTCGGTACCTAACGCGAGTGATTTCCTAGCTAAGAATTCATGCAAGCGTAATTTTGGGTGAGGTAGGTTTGCTTCAGGGTTTCATACAAATTGGAAGACTATTCCTATCAATCACAATCAATTTAAATGAAAGCGCAATCAAGTGCATAAATAAATCATATCAATGCACGTCGATTCACATCACATGGTCTCCTAGTATAGCCATAAGGGCTTAGGGAAGACATGATTTAGGACCGAGGTAAAATGGGAAGATTTGGAGGCGATTTAACCCGAAGGGCAAAATCGTCAATTTTTGGAAGACGATTCGCCCAAAGGGCGAAATCGTCATTTTTAAGAATGATCGGGTTCAAAACACCCGGGATGAGCCTTGGCCAATTGATTGTGGCCATTTCCTATTTTTTGGGATTTTTCTAGAATTTTTAGAATTTTTTTGGAAGACGGTTTGCCGGGAGGGCAAAACCGTCATTTTTGGAAAGACCGGAGGTCGAAAGACCCGGAACAGGTCATGGCCAGTTGAATGTGGCCATTTCCTATTTTCTGGAATTTTTTTATAATTTTTCTGAATTTTCCGAATTTTTTTGAATTTTTTATGATTTTTTTATTTTTTATTGAATTATTGAATTTTTTATTATTATTTATTAAAAAAATATTTTCCGGGCCGGGTCGGACCCGGCCCACACCCGGACTCGCGACCCAGGCCCGGCCCACTTCTCCTTTGATCAAAACGACGCCGTTCCGAAAGTTTCGAACGGACGTCTCAGATCGAGACACGTGTCTCATTTAAAACCGCCGGATCATCTATTTATATATATATATATATATATATATTATTTTTTTTATTTTTTTTTATTATTTTTTATTACTGCGCGCTGACGTGGCCGCCACGTGGCTGCCATGTCAGCGCCACGCAGGCGTTGACCAGGTCAACAGGCGTTGACCGGTCAACGCCTCGCCGGGGAAGACGACCGGCGCCGGCGTTCCCTCGCCGGCGTCTCGTCGGAGGGCGATATCTCGGCCCTCCGACGTCCAAATTGCATGAAACCAACGGCATTCGAACCTACTTGACGAGCTCTACCACATATGTCAACCTCGACACAGCAGAATTATATTTGGCCCACCTGCAACTCCGGCCGAACCTATTTTCCGGCGAGAGTGCCGCCCTAGTAGTTCCGTACGTTACATGGCTAAAATAAATCATCGGGAAGCTTGCTAGGGGTTCTAGAGATCTTACCTGATCCTCATGGAGATTCGGTTTGGTCCGAAACGGGCCGGAGGAGCTCACGGCAGGCCGGTCACGGTGGGGGACATAGCGGGCGATTCAGGCGATGAAAAGTCATGCGATCAAAGGTGAAAACGTTCAGTGATGCTTAAGGATCAATTCTAGATCAACCGCTTGCGAAACGAACCAATGAAACGCGAGATGCCATTGACGGCCGAGGAGGAGTTTAAACACGGGTCTCACCTTTTCGGCGGTTTCCGGCGAGTTTGATGGGCGCGCCGGCTTCCTCTTGACGTCGTCAAGCTTCCAGGATAGCTCACCGACCTCGCTCTTCTTTTGAGCCAACCACGCAGGATCGGAAGAACTCTTCAAGCTCGGTGGCCGGTTCTCCAAAAAATGCCACTCGCCTCCCTTTTCACCTCTGCTGGCCGACCACCTTTGGCCCCTCATTGCTCAGTGGACGACCGCCCTTTTCATTTTTTTTGTTCCTCGCCGAAAGAGTGCCCTTAAAAAACGAAAACCACGACGGCCCTCTCCCGCGCTCTCCTTCTTTCTGCAACGGTGGGTCTGCAAGTGCAGACCCGGTCGGACCGGGTCGGGTCGGGCTGACCCGACCGGCCCGGTTCGAACAAATTTCGCCCAATTGGGCCTCAAATCCACATCTTTTCATGAAATTGATGGCAAAATCGGACTCCTTGACATGTTTTCTATCAAATATGGGTATTTTCGTGAATCAATTGATTGAAATGTTATGAAAACCCCAAATTGTCCCTAGGATCCGAAAATGCACTTTGGCTAATCGAAGATCTAAACGATCGAATTAGTCAAAATTGAGCCCACCAATGGATTCAGCATGATGAAAAATATTGGGCAGAGGTGTTTAATTTTAATGGGTGTGCCCGTGTGACATTTAATTTCGAAAATTGTAAAACCGGGGACTAAATTGAAAGATTTTTATGCAATTAAGCCCTTTTGATTAAAATTGACCAAATTGGAGGGCAAATTGACCCAATTGCATTTCAATACTTTAGAGTCCAATGTCATAGCTTATGAAAACCAAGAATTGAAAATTAAAAGACTCGAAAGGGATTTTTTAGGCTCGTTTCGGTTTTAGGTTTGTGAAGGAACCCCATGAATCGAGCCAAATTTCCCTAATAAAAAGTGAAAATATTAAAGAGGGAATTAAAATAAAATTATCGAATATTTTTGGGTATTTTTCTGACCACGAATGGTATTTTTCTGATTTTTGGGGTATTTTTATTATTAAATAAATTCGAAAAATATTATAAAATACCAAAAAATATTTTTTGTTCAAAATTGTTCCCCGAGGCTAGGCCAAGGCTTTCAAAGTTGATTTTGTGATTTTATGACCTTTTTTGATATTTTTAATTAATTTTAAAGAATAAAAATCACAATAATAAATGGTCAAAAATCAGGTGTCAACAGACTCATCTAGTTATTATTAATATTTTGTAATTATCTTTTGTGAATGACTGTTGTGGCTTCCTACTTCCTTATTCCATGATTAATTGTTGTTAGGGAGTTAACCTGTTTCCGCATGCGTAAGTAAATGATAGGTCGATAGTGTGCCTGAAACGCTATCTCTATGATCTAGTGGCAATTTGGCAAGGGATGTCGCGGGCTCGAGAGTCGGGGCGTGACACGTAGCATTTACATTAATAAATGATTATGCTAAACTACGCTAAAAATAAAAATTACATGAAAAATAAAAGAAGGACGCAGCCTTCATTTTAATAATTACAACCCAAAAAATATCAATAATCACCATACATTCATACATTCATCAATCACATTGGTTAGGGGTTTTTCCATGATCACCACCCTTCCACGTGAGCAATGAATTCATAATTTAAAGCTTCGGAAGGCACAAATAAAATTCTGCATTGAATCAAATTCATAATCGAGCAACGCAAGCCGTATCAAGAAATTAACGCCGACGAAACAAATTTCATGTGTGTAATTTAAACGGTAGTAGCATTCTCGATCTTATATTCGTAGCCACGAATCATTTTGCAGAATTCATACGTAATATAAAACTCACTACAGATTTTCGATTTAAATTTGATTTAGTCTCAATTTTTGCTACATTGATTAATTTTATCACATAAAATAATCAACTTCTATCGGCCACGTAAATAGAACAATTGTCTAAAAATAAATTGGTCGTAACATCGCAAAAATCAATACAAAATAAAAACAATTAAAATCACGAAATCGCCTAAAGATTGGCTCTGATATCACTGTTGGGATTCACGTAACACATACGGCAAAAATAAAATTATATAAACGCAGCGGAAATAAATAAATGCCCATACATGTATCTCTAGAGGCGTAGTTCTTGCGTTTCAATCGAAAAACATATTAAACGAATAGAGTTAACGGATTCTCTTGTAGCGTGTTTGAAAACAAGTTGGTTCAGATGTTCTTCGATCCGAGCCCCACAGGTATCGAGCCTCTAGTTCAAACACACCACCAAACGTAACGATGAACGGAAGAATGGATCCGGGAATCACCACCTTAATTGTGCTAGCAAATCGTAGTGAAGCTTTCTCTCGTTCTTTAATTTTTGGTCACCATGGGAGCAAGCAAAAATGAGAGAGAGAGAGATCATTCTTTTTCTCTCACAAAATGCACACCCTTAATCTACGGATCTAATCATTTGATTATGCATTCCATACACATATACACGCATAATTCTAAGATCCGATCCAAGAATTATGATGCCATGCAATCAGTAATTTAGTTGTCATAATTATGGCAATTAATCAATTTAGTCCTTAATGGGCGTAAATTTCCAACACTGAGCCTATATTCACAAGTTGATTTTTTTTCCTTTTTCGGGAGGCCTTTGTTGAAGTCTTGTCCTTGCTTCAGAAGGCACAGTGCACCATGAAAAAGACGTCCACTGGTGGATTCGAATTTCCTACAATCAACTGATCATCATCCATGACAGAGATTATTTTCTTTTCCCAATTCTGATTAATGAACCTATAAAAAAAGAGTTTGGCAGGTCCAAAAAACATATTTCGACCAAAAAAAAATGGGCCACTAAAAAAAAGTTCGGATAAGGCAGTCGACCTAAAACTTGTCATGTAAGCATAATCGGGCTCAATACCCAAAACACCTCAAACTTTAGCATTTGTGACAATTATATCCAAAACTTTTTTTTTGTCTCATAAAAAACCTTCAACATCACTTTTGTCTCAATTCTATCCAAAACTTTTACTTTTGTCCCAATTTTACCGGCTTAGTATAAAAAAAAACCCTCAACTTTTACTTTTGTCCCAATTTTACCGGCCTAGTACCAAAAAAAAAAACCCTCAACTTTTACTTTTATCCCAATTCTACCATCGTCAGCCTTTTGTTCATAATCACCGTTAGTTAATCTTACGTGACTCGAATTTTCTTGCTGAATTTACCAATGAATTTTTGAAATTTAGAAACAGTAGGTTTCAGAGACGACGAGATTTTAAAAAATTCGCCATAGTATCTCCATGTCTAACCATTCTTTGGGCTATTGAGTGAAGAAAAGAATACGAAATGCGCTGTCTTTAGTTACTATATATTTCTCATCAATATATAGGAGTAGCGAAAAACAGAAGAAAATTTTGAAATTTTTTCATGTCAATTTTGCCAAGGTGTAATTCATTAATGACGTGACAATGTCATGTAAGATTAACTAACGATGTTTATAGACGAAAAGCTAACGATGGTAAAATTGGGACAAAAGTAAAAGTTGATGATTTTTTTTTTTTGTACTAGACTCGTAAAATTGGGACAAAAGTAAAAGTTGATGATTTTTTTTTTTGTACTAGACTCGTAAAATTGGGACAAAAGTAAAAGTTGAGGGTTGGTAAAATTGGGACAAAAATAAAAGTTGAGGGTTTTTTTGGTACTAGGCCAATAAAATTGGGACAAAAGTAAATTTTTTGGGTAGAATTAGGATAAAGGTAAAAGTTGAGGGTTTTTTTTTTGTACTAGGCCGGTAGAATTGGGACAAAAGTTAAAATTTTGGGTAGAATTGGGACAAAAGTAAATGGTGAGTGTTTTTTATGAGACCAAAAAAAAATTTGGATATAATTGACACAAATGCTAAAGTTTGAGATTTTTTTGGGTATTAGGCCGCATAATCGAGTACTAAAACCTGCTAAAAGTACAATCTAAATCCTAAAAGTTTTCACGAATGGTGCATTCGAGTCTTAAAATTATCAAAAGGTGCACCTAAGTCTAAAACTTGTTACAAAAGTGCAGTGGAGTCCTAAAAATTTCAAAATATGCAAAGAGGATTGATTTCATTGAACTTGATTGCACGGAGGCCGTCGAAACTATTCATTGACATTCGAAAACGATATTTGCAGGTCATTTGCTAAGAGTTTCTTGTTAATTTTCACTCCTATGAGTTCTAGTTTTTATTCTCTGAGTAAAAATTTGGAGCCCTACCTGTGTTGACAAGTATAATTAGGAATCAATGTAATGGCATACAGTGCCGATGGTATAATTAAGGCTTGGCCTTATGAGTTGTGACAACTTGGGATCAAGAGTTGACCATGATGCACTGGGTCACTCCTCTACCACGATGGCTTACAGTGCTGATGGAACAAAGTTCAGATCAATAACATTCATGTTTGATTTCACACTGTGCCATTTTTTCTTTTCTTTTCTTTTCTTTTTCTGAAATGACTTACTTCAGGGATTTCATTTTGCCATAGGTTGTTCTTCGCGGGACCTATTAAACTTCTATTTCAAGTTTGAATCGTACGGATATAGATGGTCTATCAAATCGGATTTGGATCCCCTGCATGTATGGCAGGGGATCCAGATTTTTTGGGCCATTGGATTTCCCCCTGGATCAGACGCCTATCAAATATGCAAGATTTGACCGACCAAGAAGTGAGTTCTTTGAATCTCGTGAAAAGGGGGATGTGTTCAGCAGAAAGGGACACTATTGGGAGTAGAGAAGTCTTTTGCGGGAGATGATTTCCTACCATGGAAATCCTCTCCCATTGAAATCCCCACCCCCCATATGAGTGGGGCCCCTCACATGGAGGGTGGGGATCTCAATGATCCTCTACCATTAAGGTAGAGGATCCGGATCCGTCTTTTGTAAGGAAAAGAAACAAAAGAACAGGGCCCACGAGAAAATGTATAGAACGTTTTCGAGAAGAAGCTGTTCGTCGAGCTTCGCCATGGCTTGAACACCGTTGATTTGTGCGTGTGCTTTTATATCCAATTAATTATTTATTTTAAATACTTTAGATTTGAGTGTAATTTAGATTTGAGAAACAAGTTCGAATTTTTTATTATAATAAATTATTCTTATTGGCTCTCAAAGTAGATGTATATGCTAACATTCGGACTTAACCACGTGAGGATAAAGAGGTCAAGACAACCAGATAAATTCCGAGAGGGTTCATCGGTCAGTGAATTATTTTGTAGTTGCAAGGTAAGAAGTCGGCGCAACTGCCCAACTTGAGAAGGGCTTTCATGGTGAAAGCTATTGTTATAGATAGACATTTCCTTTCGAAAGATGTTATTACCAATGTGAGTTTTTGGGAGTTCAGTGTTAGAATATTTCGTTTTAATATTCAATTGTGGGCTTTATTAATTGTTATTGTAATTATTATTTGGTCTAATAAGAAAGAGATATATTATTTCCTAATTCAAGTAGGATATGGTGCTGGATAGTATGGGCCGAGATATCCTTATCCTTGATGAGAGGGTAGGGTTCATTCTCTATAAATAGTGCTTAAGTCCCTCCTCTAAACCCTAATGTCCACATAACCTCACATATAGAAATCGTCAGAAACGACAGTGAGGGGCCGTCTCATTGAAGCCAGTGATCAAGGGGGTTCATAGAGGAGAAGCTCTTAAGCGTCGGATTCTCGCAATTCCGCATCAAGAACGATGAATCCAAAACAAGGGGCGTTAACTCTTTGACTCTATGGATGGAACAGGGATTTGTGTATCTGTACGTGTGTATCTTGGGTCGCTGCATATGGATTAAATACGCAGCCTACATGTGGTATCAGAGCCTGCGCGTATTAGGTCACGAATCACGTTCCCGGTGTTTTTTCGGAATTTTATTTTTATCGAAATTCAAATAAAATTATATATTCGGAAAGGGCTCAACGAGACGAGCAAAACCATATAAAGATCGCCGCCAGAAGCCACCGGACGCGCCGCCACGCGCCGGTGGCTATCGGGCGCGTGGCGGCCACGCGCCCTACGCACCATCACACGCGGACCCAGGCCCGCACGTGCGTGACACGTGCTGGATGACGTCATCTGACGTCGTTCGGCCAGGTGCAGACCCGACCCGACCCGATCCGTTGCCCCGACCCGGAATGGTTGACCGTTGACTCGGACCTTCCGGTCGTTGACCGGTTCGACCGGATCGCCTCGACCGGGTTCGCCAAACCGGTTCATGGTAGCGGTCGGACCGGTCGAGCCGGTCGGACCGGTTTCAGAACCGGCTGAACATACAGAACACGTGCGCGGCACGTGTCTGCGCGTGAGCCTCACGCGCCGAAGCTTCAGGCGGTGCGTGAGGGTGCGTGCGGGCTCCGATGGAAGTGTTCCAGGTACCGGCGTACTCGTATGCTCATGCTCTACAGGATGGTACATTTATTTTTCATGTTTGGTATTTTCATGGATGGAAATACGTACGGAACGCCACATATGATGGTATTTTGGGGTATTTTTGAGGTATTTTCTGGTATTTCTGTAAGGATTTGTGAAGTACAGGTACAGGCTTACATGAAAGTATCACGTGGAATTATGTGGAAATTTTTTGATCAATTTCATGTTTATGGTTTGACATGAATTATTGAGGTATCTATGTAAATTAGCGGCGTGTAATTTTGTGGATGATTGCCCCTAATTTTTGAAATTACATGCATACGGTAAATGTGAAATATAAAGTTATATCCCAATTTCAGGTAAATTCAGTTGGGTTGTGACCGCCAAAGCGGCACACTTAGTTGAGTTTAATAAAGTACATTTTACATAGTATTGGGATGTCTCTTGTTTTAATGCGCAGTTATACTCCCAAAGGAGGTAATTACGTATTTTTGCATGGAGGGTTACATGTACAGCATATGGTTGAGGATTGATTAGTCTAAGTGATGTCATACACCCAAAGGTGGTGATTAACGAAGATTGAAATAAGTTCTCATGGCCGCTGTAATGTAGGGAGTATACAACTGCATGTCATGTTTTCTGCCCAAAGGTGATTATGTGATGATGTATGTATCTCTCAAGGTGAAATTTCACATTATGCTAATTAAAAATATTGATTATTTTTAGTCACCGTTTCTGTGAACGGCAACTCTGTTAGAATTAAGATTTATTGAGATCTGAATGAGGATTATCTATTTAGAAAGAACTAGCAAATACTTATATTACTCTTGTCAAGAAAGATCCGTAGTTCTCACATTCATTGGTGAGAACTTTCAAGAGCATTATGAGCTTATTGGGTAAAGAGTGATCGGATTCGCTTATTTGATATGAAGCGGTCCACTAAAGAACACTTGAAAAATATTTTCTACCAGTTAACTGCACTGCTAAGTAAGTAAAGGAAGCCTTGAAGGCTTTGAAATTATATCTCATTTATTATTAAGAGTGGTAAATATCTGCAATGACTCCTCAACATCAAGTGTAATGGTTCTATTAAGATTAAGGATTACGTCTTAAAGTTGATGAAATTATATTTTAAACAGTTCTAAAATCATACTCATGAAGTATTATATTAAACCACCGGTCATTATGATGATTTGGATCAATGAAAAGCATCCTTTGAAAAGGATGGTGATTGCTACTTCTTTTATAAGAAGAAAGATCACATAAAGAAAGACTACAGTTAATACAAAGACTTGGTTGTCTAAGTATGAGCATAAAGTAATGATTTTTTGGTATTGATTTGTGAATTCATTCTATCTTAGGCCTCATCTGGTTATGTGATGGCTAGATAGTGGTGCAGCATATTGTGTTGCATTTACCATATAGGAATTCATAAACTGAAAGGTACCAAATTCAGGTTGAATCAAGCTCATTATGGAAACAACTATAAAGTTGACGTTAAATTGATGGGAATGTCATTCCGAATTCTGGTTTTATTGTGACATTATGAAACATATTTTATGTACCCTTCTTAAAGACGGAATTTATTTTCCGTATCAAGTATGGACATGTGTAGTTACTCCTTTTTGAAATTTCAAATAAAATAATTACTATTTCTTTTAAAATAA
This sequence comes from Rhodomyrtus psidioides, assembly GCA_021437785.1. Classification (NCBI taxonomy): domain Eukaryota; kingdom Viridiplantae; phylum Streptophyta; class Magnoliopsida; order Myrtales; family Myrtaceae; genus Rhodomyrtus; species Rhodomyrtus psidioides. The sequence continues at coordinate 8,249,788 of JAILYB010000003.1, read as the reverse complement.
AGTTGGTTACTACTCCATGTCCAATGAATTGTACAGATTATGTTTATCTCCCAATGAATTATACGTAACTTATACAGCTAAAAAGTTGTTTACAAAATTTATCTGCCTAAGGAACAATCATGCGTATTATGGAATAAATTTCTTGGTCACATCAGTAAAGAAAAAGTGAAAATACAGATAAAGGCAAGCATTCTGTTCACTCTTAAAAGTGACCTAGACACATGCGTAGATTGAAGCAGATATAAGATAACTAAGATAAATGGTGAAACTGTAGTCGATGATTATGACCTATTGAAGGTCATTTATACTAGTATAAGTGGATCTTATATGGTAATATTGTGTAGAGTTTTTATCACATTTAAATGATGATTTTTCTCTATGTGTTTTTCATACTTGGTTAAAGAAAATGTTTATTTCCGTGACAAGTTCAACATATTTTTTACTATAGTCGATAAATTTATTATAAAAAAAATGTCATTTTTGACTAAGGTGGTGAGTATCATGGTTGACATGGCAATGCTGGATAGCTTAAAGAGCCATTTGCCAAATATTTGAGAGGATTCTGGATTGTGATTTTGTACCCGATACTCCACAATAGAAAGGTGTGACTGAAAGGCAAAATCACACCATACGGATATGATGACGAGTATGATATGTAAAATCAATTTATATGTTTTTTCTGTGGGGTAAAACTTTAAAAATAACCCATTATGTTTTTATCAAAATATTTCATTGATTTCTTTTGAGTCATGGACTGGACGTTAATATAGTTTGAACCATATTAAAGTTTGAGGTGTTCATGCAGAAATAAAGTTACATAATCCAACATTAGATAAATTGGACTCCAGAACCACTCGGTTTTACTTCGTGCCTTACCCATATCATCTAAAGGGGTATTGATTTATCATCCCAAAAGAGGAACAAGAATTGTGGAATTACAGATAGCTAAATTGCTGGAGCTTGATATAGCCGAATAATGGTAGTTGCTCACAGAATATTAAAGGTAACAGTATGGTAGGGACAATTGTATCGTTTTTCTCTGTCTATACAGATGATCATGGAGCATTCTACATTACAGTATGATTCTGTTGGGGTTCAGGTTCTTGTTATTAAGATAATACCTGATGAAGTTTATCAAACCCTACAAGTGCAGAATAAATGTTAAAGTAGCTCTACCTAAAAGATCTATCAAGCATAGACGATCAGTTGTATCAAGTCACATTGTATAGTCTATCCGGAAGAGCATGACTACAAAATCGACTATGTAAATAATCTAGTAATTTATACAGTTGCTATTTCTTGTTCTTAATTATAATTGTGATTGGGTGCATGGTAGATGAGATATAGACTATAAAACATGCGGTGTTTGAAAGCTTATTAGTATGCCTCAAGGTCACAAGTCCATCTGCTGCAATTGGGTGTGCATAACTTAAGGGACTCCAGATGAAAGTTTTTTGTTTACTTTATTATATCAAATTATATTTTGATCAATGTTTTTATTTAAGAAGTTTAAAGACAAATTGGTAGCGAAATTTTTCACTCAAAAAGAATGAGCAGACTTAAAATAATTTTTATTCAGTCTCTCATAAAGAGTTTTTCAGAGTGATTAAGGAATTAATAGCTCATATTGTAAGGAGCTTTATCATACAGATATTAAAACTTCTTTTTTATTGGAGTTCTTAATATAAAAGTTTTTTTTTATGTAACCCGAAGGTTATACAGCAGATGATTCAGATAAACTTGTGCGTAAAGATAGAGGAATATCATATAAATATCATGGAATAAAGTTTGATCATATTTATGGAGATTCTAGACTGAAAAGTCTATTTTATGGGATCAAGTAAGCTTTTAGACAATTGTGGCTTGAAGTTTCATAGTATTGTAGCTTTATCATGTTTTGTCAAGAACAAAGTAAATTAGTATATATACTACAAGATCAGTGGGAGGAATTTATTTTCCTTCTGTTCTATGCAGACGATATCTTGCTTGAAAGGAATTTTCTTGAATTATTGCATAAGATGAAGCAGATATTGTCGAAGCATTTTTTACGTGATTGATCTTGATATAGAGTGTTTTGTCCTAGTCATTGAGATTTGTATGAATCATTCTTGTAATGCATTGGTTAAATCCAGGACACATTCACTAGGTGATTACTAAGAAAGTTTTGAGGTACTTAAAGAGGACAAAATACTGTATGCTAATTTACAGACATATTTAGGACCTGCAGCTAATAAGGCATTCGGATTTTAGCTTTGTTAGTTGTTAGGATGATGTGAAGTTGACAACTACAGACATTTATATGTCTACAGAAAAGTGCAGTATTACCAAAAAAAAAACGTAAACAGAAATCTATATAATCCTCAATCAAGAAAGCGGAATTTGTAGTATGCTTGTCAGCTGCTATTCAGGTTATTTGGCTCCGGAATCTCATTAAAGAGTTGACCGTATTTACTTTGTGGATAGACCCATACAGTTGTATTGTGACTATAATTCTGCAATATTATTCATTAACAACAGTAGAGGTCCTGAGGGGTTTAAATATCTGGCGGTCAAGTTTTTGACCATAAAGGTAACAGATGAAAGTGTGACACTATAGTAGAGCTTATTACACAGATGATAAGGCTACAGACCCACTAACTTAAGGTCTCTTCCCATACACATTTAGATGACATGTCGCAAATATAAAAGTATCGTGGGATGTTGATATGATGTGTTAATTGATGGGTTGAGTAAGCATCATGAGATGTTGTTGTTCAGTGGGAGCTGTATTCGATATTTGCTCTAATAAAGTTCACATCTGTGTTTGTTACATTTTGTAACATCTAGATATGCATCAACTCCATTGCATGCAATAAAGTTATAATGATTAAGAGGAGTTGAATACATATATCAGTTGAAAATCTCAAGGCGTTGTGTAAACCTTGAGTGATGGCTGGAGCATTTATTTTAGCCAAAAGGCATATGTCTTGTTACACGTAAAGCATAGTTAACTATAAATGTGAGACATATGTTGGTTCGTTGGAACCGTAAAGATGTTCTCTCGTGACACATCCGGTTTTGTGACACTTAAAGTGAGAGAATGGTGATTGACAAGGAGGATAACATATAAGGTGTCTCTATTATTTGAGATGTTGTCTGATTGCCATACTACCATATCAAATCCATATCAGTAGAGTTAAGAGCATCTGTGATCGTGGATGGCTCTGTGTCTTCTGATGCAGTTACTGGCATGGTCCAGTGCTTAAGACTTTATGGGATCGGATTGACTGTTGGGAATTATCTCTAGACCAATATAAAGATGCGCATATACAGTACAGTTTCAATTAATTTAGCCCAAGTGGGAGAATGTTAGAATATTTCGTTTTAATATTCAATTGTGGGCTTTATTAATTGTTATTGTAATTATTATTTGGTCTAATAAGAAAGAGATATATTATTTCCTAATTCAAGTAGGATATGGTGCTGGATAGTATGGGCCGAGATATCCTTATCCTTGATGAGGGGGTAGGGTTCATTCTCTATAAATAGTGCTTAAGTCCCTCCTCTAAACCCTAATGTCCACATACCCTCACATATAGAAATCGTCAGAAACGACAGTGAGGGGCCGTCTCATTGAAGCCAGTGATCAAGGGGGTTCATAGAGGAGAAGCTCTTAAGCGTCGGATTCTCGCAATTCCGCATCAAGAACGATGAATCCAAAACAAGGTGCGTTAACTCTTTGACTCTATGGATGGAACAGGGATTTGTGTATCTGTACGTGTGTATCTTGGGTCGCTGCATATGGATTAAATACACAGCCTACATTCAGGTCCAGCACGGTGACTCTGTTGCGGTGTTGACGACTACATGTAACATCATACCATTGGCAGAGATTGACTGTATTGTTCCAGGACCTAAGAACCACGAGAGGGTCCTCAGTTATCGGGGCCTTGAACACAAGTAGTGAGGATTTGTCGGTTTCATTTGATGCGGAGGAGACTTGTGCAAAGCGCAATGAAATAGCAGTCGCAAAGATGAAGTGACGAAATGGTAACTTTGCAAAACTAAAAGCTCACGACTTGTATGACTCAAATTACAAACGGACCGAAGTGTTTGAGAGATGTGATTCGTAATTCAGGTGTGCTGTAGCCAACTTATCGATAAGAGATTTATGGAGGATTACGAATTTGGAGAGAGTTGATTAAATAAATTTAGCATCTAAGTCATGTCTTTTAGCTATTTAATCCGTAGAAAGTGTGGCAATGTTTGCTTGTTTTTTTTTTCCTCGTCCATGGCATTTGAATTTCCACTGCCAGGTGTGTTTGCGTTAAGATCAACTTCTCTTTGCACAACATCCCTCATATGGGTGACTATGGATCTGATGGAGGTTTTCATTTTGTTTTACCAGTCATCGTATTTCATCCCATCGAAATAGGGAGGTCTTATGTTGCCTCCTCCTGCAATCAAACCCGGTACAAGATTGCTAGCTATAGTATATCGTTTGCTTAAAAGTAAAAGCACTTCAGAATAATGAGCACCAAGCTCTGATATCAACTATTGCGACTACTAGTATCATCTAGAGGGGTGAATAGATGATTTCAAGGAACTTGTAAAAACTATGCGGAATTAAAATAATCAATTTCAGAGTCTAGTTTAGAATCAATATCTATCTATTCAAAATTTTACTATATAAAAAAACATAGTTTAAGTGATAAAGAAATTGCACTCAAAATTTATAATGATTCAGTGAAGATCAAGTCTATGTCCAATTCTTCATGCCAACATGCGAACAGCCAATCGACTCAATTCTACTATTGAATCATTCAGAGGTTGATAGACCATTCCATCTTACACTCAACTGCTTAATTACATAAATATTCGTGTGTATTCCTCAACATCTAAATGTAGTTGGGACATTTTCTTCAAAGGAAGAAACAATCTCTAAATTAAAGGGTATCCCTATGCATCAATCATATTGTAGAAATGTATAAATTGTTTTATCGACTTCAAAATCAATTAGGAGGTTTTTTCATCAGTTTTTTCTCTTGTCCTACTTCTAATCATCTAGGGAAGGACCAAAAAGAACACAAAACATCAAAGAGATAAAGAAAGCGCAAATATGTTGTCATCCATGTACTGCACATCTTTCTCATATTGGTCAATCACCGACTCTTTTGCTTAGTCACTGTATTCGATGCATGCTTCTTCTATTAGGGACTCTAATAAGGCAGCGAAACAAAAGAAATCAGAAAACCTAGAAGCGAAAATTTAGGGACGGACTGCAATGAAATAAGTGTATCGTACATCGATGAACATGAACTTTGTACCAAGACGAAAAGATTGCTTATAACTTCTCCCATTTGGTTAACTATGTCCTAAACCATGAAAAAGGTGTGCTAAGGTTGAGACAACATTTTGTTTATTTAAAAATTGTCAGCCTTATTAGATGCAGAAAAATTGAATCTGTTAAATGTATCGCTAAGGAATCATCAATCACATTACTTAACAGTCAAAAGAGGAGTAAAGTTGAAGAACTAGAGGACTGCCGCAACAACTAAAATTCCCAAGAAGGTAGTAAACAGTAACTAGGACCCCCAACGATATTATTCAGACAGTATATTCTCCAGGTGATTCTTAGATAAGCGGGGAGAGAGAGAGAGAGAGAGAGAGATGTCAAGCAACTTTTTCGGGTGAAGTCTCCCCTTGCTTAAGAAGTTGATCCATAGCTTATCTCAGATCTGACAAAAGCAAAGTCGGCCTCACTAGCCAACGAGGACATTCAGACCTGCGTTAATTCCGTTCAGTTTGACTAAGGAAAAATACTAAAGTGATCTTTTAATATTTTATCGAGTCTACCTGACGTGAAGGTTAACTAAATCGATAAAACGACGTCGTTTTGATCCAAATCCTCAATTTTACACAAAATCTTAACTCAATGAGGTTAATAATCATCCCGACCAAAAAAAGGTTAATAACCTAAAAAAGAATTCCATGAAAAGACAAACTCAAAAAAGAAAAAAAAGGCCAAAATTTTAAAATATATATAAAAGCGCAAATAAAGAAACAAATATAGAGGGCTGGGCCTCTCTCCTATATTTTTCTTTTCTTTTCTCTTTCTAAAAAATACTTTTACTTTTTTATTTTTAATCAACGAAGTAAAATTTAGGTTAAAATTATCTTTGGATGAAAATGCCCTTGATCACTTGAAATATTTAGTCAGCCACCGAGATCAAGGCCTTATTTAAAATAGCTATGACCACTTTAAACTCTTATTTGAAACAATATCTACTTTAAACCTTTATTTGAAATGGCAAAAAAGAACGTGCCCACTTTTTTTCAAAAGCTTAACAGAAGTAGATCTCCCTCAATTGTCCCATGGGCCTTTATAGAATGAAGTCTCCCTAAGTTAAATACTTTCCGACACTCCTGGAAAAGTAATTTGTGAAAAATACAGTGACAGGACAAAACTTGAGCAATGTCGGTAAATTAATCTTTTTTCCAACCGGTGCGGCCTGATTATGGTCTCTAACTTGCACTGTGTCCCTTTAACCTTGTCTTTTCATCTTCTTTGTTCTGCAATCGAGCCATACACATCTATTTCATCAAGAGAACCAGTGGCAATTAATAACAGCGCCACAATGCTGTTCTGGCAGTGACAAATTGATTTACATATAGAGAGAGAGAGTGAGAGAGGACATTATCTTAGGAATCCTTATGTGAACTGTCATCTATACTAGAATATTTCTACTTTGCAAGAAAACAGGTTGTCCTTACATATATGAACCGTCCCGTGGACCTTGTCTTAAGGTGATCCATATGTTTATGGCCTTCTCACAGCAAGAGTTATGTTTTGCATTTTGTTGGGCAGCTTGATGTAGGTCGCTGGTGCCTCCAAATGTATTCTCGGTCCTCTTTTGTTGCTTCGTGTTCCGAGTACATGTATCATGTATGTGACTCTAGGAAGACTCGGAGCTACAACCGACCACTATTATCTCATTTTGCAAAAAGATAAACGCTTCGGTAAGTCCTGAACGTGCGGGATAAGGATCTTAACTTCTTATAATATAGGCTTTGTCCTACGCCAACCGATTAGTTCGCATGTTGTGTCCATGAGCTGTGCCTCAAAAAACAACCAATTTCATGTGACTGATCCATCGATGAATTCGATAAACGAAAGAAGAGATGGAATGATGGACGGCAAGTTAGCTTTCAAAGAAGACATCAGAAAGTGAAGAAAGTAAAATAACAGCAGTCACACATCTAGTTAGATCATCCAATTCTGTCGAAGCAAGAAGAACTACAAAGCATCAGCATCAGGGGAAGACATGAATTGTGACCCAACATACAAAATCCTTTTTCACACTTGGTACTTTGTCATCGCTGCTGCATTGCTCATGGGGCAAAACGGCAGTGAAAATCTCAAATCAAGTACTTGGCAATGGCGTACAACAGGAAAATCGCGACGACCATGTTCCTAAGACTAATCAGTCGAGAAGTTGCGGAACATTTTGTGCTCATGGTGGTTGGTCTGGTCAGTGCAGTCACTGAATTTGATTTCTCTCTGGCATGTTCAATCTCCTTGCTGTTTGTCTTCCTGGGTGAATTACCAGCTGAACCGTGCTCCTATTGATAAGGACAAAGAAAGAAAGGATTAACAGGAGACCAGAATATGAAGAATTTTTCCTGACTTTTCCTATTGATTTTCCGAAAAATAACGAACCATACCAATCAAACTAAACAGTCCAACAATCCACATAAAGACTGGAAGATAATAGCAAGACAAAATCGGTTAAACTGAGAGCTTCTTTCACCGTTTGCTGTTGCTACAGCTTCATCCAAAGATACACACATTCTGTTTCAACATTTCTCAATGCACTTTCCTGCTTCCTAGTGCTTCACCATTCTTCTTATTATTTTGGATCCAACTTAATAAAGCATGAGCAATTTAGAGTGAAATTTCACTTCCTTTAGGTAGGAGAATGCTAGAATCTGATGGGATAAATCGACTGTGGGGCTCTCAACAAGCACTCTCAGAGGATTTTGTTCACACACAAGGAAGAGAAGACGGAAGGTGGCTTTTCAATATACTGTATTCACAATCGATTCACCCATATTGAAATGGTTACAAGACTCACCTATTTATAGGCTTAAACACGACTCTTGAGTCTCTCTAGGAAAGTGAAAAGACTAAAGCAATAATTACATCGGAATACTAAAAGATTTCTGATAGACTCAACTAATTATGACTATTAAATTGGAATACGAACAGACTCTTAAAATACTCAACTAATTATGTCTATTAAAATTACACAATAATGACACGTCTTGATATGTGCATGCACCATGGAAGTCGAACGGTCACTGATAACACTTAATGAATTTGGTTTAATTTCCAACAAAACTCCCCCTTAAGCCAAATTCTCTTCCGTCGATCATTCCAAGTAAACTTCTGAATTTCCGAAACACTTCGATCTTGAGAGGTTTCGTAAAAATATCTGCGACTTGATCACCGGTCTTCACGTGCACAACTTCGATTTGTTTATCGCTGACTTGTTCTCGAATAAAATGATATCGAACATCGATATGCTTGCTCCTCTCATGAAAAACTGGATTCTTCGCCAAAGCAATGGCAGAAACATTATCAACAAAAATCTTCGTTGCATCCTTTTGCTCCATATGGATTTCTTTTAGCAACTTTCTCAACCATATCGCATGACAAACACACGATGATGCAGCAACATACTCCGCTTCACATGTCGATAGAGTAACACTGGATTGCTTCTTTGATGACCATGTAAAAGCAGTTTCACCCAGATAAAATACAAAGCCTGTAATGCTTTTTCAATCATCGACATCTCCCCCATAGTCACTATCTGAATAACCTCTGAGTTGAAATAGTTTAGATTGATAATAATACAAGCCAAGAGAGATAGCACCTTTGATGTACCGAAGTATCCTCTTTGCTGCCTTAAGATGAGATGTCTTCGGATTCTCCATATATCGACTCACAATTCCGACACTGTACATGATATCTGGTCTGGTACAGGTCAAATACCTTAAGCTTCCAATCAAGCTTCTAAAATATGTCGAATCAACATCGACACCTTCATCGAACTTCGACAGTTTTACACCACAATCCATCGGAGTATTAACCGAAGTGCAATTCTTCATGTTGAATTTCTCAAGGATATTTTCAGCATATCTTTTTTGGGAAATAAAAATCCCATCTTCATTTTGCTTCACTTCGATGCCCAGAAAATAACTCATCAAACCATTATCTGTCATTTCAAATTCTTTCACCATCGATGCTTTAAAAATGTCGATCAATCCAGAATTATTTCCTGTGAAGACAAGATCATCAACGTATAAACATGCCAATAAAACATCACATTTCTCATGCTTCAAGTAGAGAGCATGTTCGTACGGACATTGTACGAAGCCATTTTCCTTGAAATAAGCATCGATTCTGGAGTTCCAAGCTCTCGGAGCTTGTTTAAGCCCATACAAAGCTTTCTTCAATCTCAGCACTTTGTCTTCATGACCTTTCACAACAAACCCAGTGGGTTGCTCCACATAGATTTCTTCTTCAAGAACGCCATTCAGGAATGCCGATTTGACATCCATTTGATAGATTGGCCATCGATTTTGAGCTACAATGGAAATCATTAGTCTGATGGTTTCCATTCGGATGACAGGTGCAAATACCTCGTCATAGTCGATCCCAGCTTTCTGTTTGTAGCCCTTGGCGACAAGTCTGGCCTTATAACAAGTGATTTCTCCTTTCTCGTTCTTCTTGGCCTTGTATACCCATTTGACACCGATCGCCTTTTTTTCCTTCAGAAGATCAGCGAGTTGCCACGTTTGATTCTTCTCGATGGCTTCTATCTCATCATCCATGGCTTTCCTCCATTTTTCTTCTTTGGCAGCTCATCGAAAATAAGTGGTTCACAATCTGCAAGAAGACATATAAGGTGAAGCTCATCGGTAGCTTCATAAATTTCAGAAAGTCTTCTTGATCTCGGTGCTAGCGGTTCTTCGACAGTATTTGAAGTTGAAGCTGACGATGATGGTGAAAACATCGGAGAAGGTGAATGAGCTTCAATCTCCATTTCGACTGAATCATCACGAACGGTTTCGACAAATTTATCACGACTGGTTTCGATAAGTTGTCGATTTTCCTCCCACAAACTTTCTTCATCAAATTTCACATCTCTACTTACATATACTTTCAAAGTGTCAGGATCAAATAATTTGTAAGCTTTTGATGAGGATTCATACCCGATGAAAATGAGCTTTTTACTCTTGTCTTCCAACTTCGATCTTTTCTAGTCGGGTACGTGAGCATACGCAACACTCCCAAAAATTCTTAAATGAGAAACCATAGGTTTTCTCCCGGTCCATGCTTCTTCTGGGGTAACACCATCGAGTCCTTGCGTGGGACATCGATTCTGCAGATAAACTGCACATCTGACAGCTTCACCCCAAAGCTCCTTTGACAAATTTTTTCTTTTCAACATACTGCGAACCATGTCGAGAATGGTTCTGTTCTTTCGCTCAGCCACACCATTTTGTTGTGGGGAGTATGGCGCCGTTAAGAAACGTCGAATGCCGTGGTAATCACAGAATTGATTGAATTCTCCAGAAGTAAATTCTCCTCCACGGTCAGTTCTTAAAGACTTGATAAAATAGCCACTCTCCTTTTCAACCATTTTCTTGAAGTGCGTAAACGTATCAAACACTTATGATTTTTCTTTCAAGAAAAACACCCAAGTCTTTCGAGTAAAATCATCAATAAACCTAACAAAGTAGCGATGATTACCGTACGACTGAGGAGTGATCGGACCACATACATCAGAATCAATCAACTCCAGTGGCTTCTTCGCTCGATAAGTTGACTCCTTCGGAAAACTTGCTCGAGAATGCTTGCCAATTACACATCCTTCACATAATTGATCGGGGTGATCAATATGCGGTAAGCCATACACCATCTTCTTGCGAGAAAGCATATTGAGTCCGCCAAAATTGAGATGACCGAACCTCAAATGCCATAGCCACGAAGGATTATCTACACATGCTTGAAGGCATGTAGACATATCATCTTTGATGTTCAGAGTGAACATCCTATTCTTCGACATCGTTACATTCGCAATCAACTTATTATTGCGATCTCTCAATATAAGACATAGATTTTTCATCTGGACAGTAAATCCTTTCTCAAGAAACTGTCCCAAACTCAAAATATTGCTCGACATCTTCGGCACATAATACACGTTAGTAATAAACTGACGTGTTCCGTTCTTCATACGAATTAAAATCGTACCTTTCCCTTCGACAAGAATTTGAGAATTATCACCGAACGAGACTTTTCCTTTTACTGTCTCATCCATTTCAACGAACATCTCCTTTCGGCCGCACATGTGGTTACTTGCTCCAGTGTCCAAGTACCACGTATCATTCTTTTCATCAGCATTTTCTTTAAATGCAATGTTAAATATGTATTGAATTTTATGTACTCGGCCCGATTCATCACCCAACCCAACATATTTTTTGTGCGACCCAAAATTAGAGAGAAAATTGAGATTTGGTTCGTGACGGGGAGAGTTGGGCAGATAGGGTTTTTTGGTGTACGGCGATTTTTTAGTCATCTGAGAGATTTGTGAGCCGTGAGCTTGGTTCAGTCGCTGTGAACGACTTTTGTAATCTGTACTCTCCTTGATTATAGTGGAATCTCGTTTTGCCTCGCCCGTGGACGTAGATCACCTTGATCGAACCACGTAAATCCTTGTTGTTCTGTGTTTGTTTTTTCCGCGTTGGTCACAACAAACTGGTAGATTTGTGAGCCGTGAGCTTGGTTCAGTCGCTGTGAACGACTTTTGTAATCTGTACTCTCCTTGATTATAGTGGAATCTTGTTTTGCCTCGCCCGTGGATGTAGATCACCTCGATCGAACCACATAAATCCTTGTTGTTCTGTGTTTGTTTTTTCCGCGTTGGTCACAACAAACTGGTATCAGAGTGAGTTCGTTTCTGGGATTCTTGAAGATGACATCTTTGAAGTTTCAGATCTCATCTTTTGACGGCAAGAACAACTTTGGATTATGGAGAATAAAGATGAAGGCTTTGTTGAAGCGAGAGGGTACTGTTAGGGCACTGGATGAAAATTATCCAAACGACATGACCTCGGCCGAGATTGAAGAGATTGATGAGAAGGCGCATAGTGCGATCCAGTTGCCTCTAGATGACAATGTTTTGCGAGAAGTCGCCGATGAAGAAACAGCAGCTGGTCTCTGGAAGAAACTGGAAAGTCTCTACCTGATGAAATCTTTGACATCGAGACTTTATTTGAAGCAGCGTCTTTATACCCTAAAGATGCGTGAAGGTACGCCTGTTCAGGAACACTTGATGAGTTTAATAAAATTATTATGGATATGAAAAATTTAGATATTAAACTCGAGGATGAAGATCAAGCTTTGATCGTGTTATGTTCACTGCCTGCCTCATACGAAAATTTTGTGAACTCGATGCTTTATGGACGTGAATCCATAACTTTGGAGGATGTTAAAACATCATTGAGTTCTGCAGAACTGAGAACGAAGTTGAATGGGAACAACAGTGGAGACAGAGCAGATGGTTTGCTTGTGAGAGGCAGAACCAAGAGCAGGGATAAAGTCTTCAGAGGGAAATCTATTAATCGTTCAAAATCTAGGCCACCTGGAGATAATACGAACGTCGAGTGCTACTATTGTCACAAGAGGGGACATTACAAATCAGATTGTCCTTTGCTCAAGAGAAAGGATAAGCAGCATGCTCAAAGACAAGATGCGGCGAATGTTGCTGACAAAAATGAGTCTAATGTGTCAGACAATGTTCTTACGTCATGCTCTGTTGTTAATTTCTCTAATGATGTTTGGATAATGGACTCGGGAGCATCATATCATATGTGCCCAAATAGAGAATGGTTCACCACATATGAGCCAATGAATGGTGGATTAGTCTTGATGGGGAATGAGGTTGTATGCCAAGTTATGGGAATTGGTACTGTTCGGATTAAGTGGCACGACAAAGCAGTGAAAACCTTGACTGAAGTAAGGCACATACCAGACTTAAAGAGAAATCTTATCTCTTTGAGCAGTTTGGATTCCATTGGGTGTGTGTACTCAGGTGGAGGTGGAGTTCTCAAAGTATCCAAAGGCAATTTGGTTGTGATGAAAGGAAGCAAGGTGAATCACTTGTATCATTTGCAGGGTAGCACAGTTTTGGGTACTTCAATTGGCACATCAAATTCTGTTTCGGATAATGACAGAACGAAACTGTGGCATATGCGTTTGGGCCACATGAGTGAGCGTGGCATGACAGTTTTGAGTAAACGTGGTTTACTTTGTGGTGAGAAGACAACCTTGTTGGATTTCTGTGAGCACTGTGTATTTGGTAAGCAGTGTAGAGTCAGTTTCAGTACGAGCACGCATTCGAAGAAGGGCACACTCGACTACATCCATTCTGATTTATGGGGACCAGCACAGGTTCCATCTAAGGGTGGTGCTCTTTATTTTGTGACGTTTATTGACGACTATTCCATGAAGGTTTGGGTTTATTTTCTGAAAAGAAAAAGTGACGTGTTTGAAACCTTCAAGAAGTGGAAAGCCCTTGTTGAGAATCAGACAGGGAAGAAGATCAAACGCCTTAGGACCGATAATGGTCTTGAGTTCTGTGGTGGTAATTTCAATGAATTCTGTGCAGATGCAGGTATCGTTTGACATCGTACAGTTAGGCACACTCCACAGCAAAATGGAGTGGCAGAATGGATGAACAGAACTCTATTGGAGAGAGCAAGATGCATGCTCTCTAATGTTGGGATGGAAAAGGATTTTTGGGCTGAAGCAGTTAACACGACTTGTTATCTAGTTAACCGTTCTCCTTCAATAGCAATAGAATGTAAGACTCCTTTCGAGATGTTGTCAGGTAAGCCTTGTGACTATTCTAATCTAAAGATTTTTGGATGTCCTGCTTACTTTCATGTTAAGGATGGTAAGTTAGAACCTAGAGCAAAGAAATGTATCTTTGTTGGGTATGCTGATGGGGTGAAATGTTATCGTTTGTGGTGCCAGGAACCTAACTCACCTAAGTTCAATATTAGTAGGGATGTTACTTTTAATGAAATGCTTATGCTTGATCAAAAGAAGATTGTTGATGAGTCTACAGGAAAACATGAGAGTGATAGGAATGAGGTGGAGGTTCAGGTGGAACTTCGAGAAAAGACCTCTCAGAATGATTTGAGCGAGCAAATTGTTATTGTCGATTCAAGTTCAGATGAGAAAGTTTTAGATGAGGTGGAGCAGCCATACTCTATTGCTACTGGCAGAGAAAGGAGGCAGACTCGTCCTCCTCAAAAATATGGGTTCTCTGATCTGGTGACTTATGCTCTTACGACAGCAGAAGATATGGGTATTCAGGAACCTTCTACCTATACTGAAGCTATTATTTGCACAGAATCAGAAAAATGGGCTGTTACTATGGCTGAAGAACTTGAATCACTCCACAAGAACCAGACTTGGGATTTGGTGTCGTTGCCAAAGGGAAAAAGAGCCATTGGGTGTAAATGGGTCTTCAAGAAAAAGGAAAGCATTCCAGGTGTAGAAAATGCTAGATGCAAGGCACGACTTGTAGCTAAAGGCTATAATCAGAAGGAGGGAATTGATTATGATGAAGTGTTCTCTCCTATGGTAAAACACACTTCCATTCGTTTGTTGCTGGCTATAGTTGCTCAATTTGACTTGGAGCTTGAGCAACTTGATGTGAAGACTGCTTTTTTACATGGTGAGCTTGAGGAGACTATTTATATGGCCCAGCCCGAGGGCTATTATGTAGAAGGCAAGGAAGAACATGTCTGTAGATTGAAGAAATCCTTGTATGGTTTGAAGCAGTCTCCAAGACAGTGGTATAAAAGATTCGACAGCTTTATGATAGGGAGTGGTTATCATAGGAGCAGCTATGATAGTTATGTCTACTTCAGGAAGGGTTCAGATGGATCTTTTGTCTATCTTCTTTTATACGTGGATGACATGCTCATTGCTGCAAAGAACATGTCAGATGTGTTGATCTTGAAGAAACGTCTCAGCGAGGAGTTTGAGATGAAAGTTCTGGGTCTTGCCAAGAAGATCTTAGGAATGGAGATTAAGAGGGACAGAAAAGCAGGGAAGTTATATCTCTCGCAGAGGAGTTATATTGAGAAGGTACTTGAGAAGTTTGGCATGCAAAATGCTAAGCCTGTCAATACACCGTTAGCATCTCATTTTAGACTCTCGGCTATACAGTCACCTCAATCAGAGGTCGAGGAGACTGCGATGTCTCATGTCCCATACTCCAGTGCAGTTGGTAGCCTGATGTATGCTATGGTATGTACTCGTCCCGACATTGCGCATGTAGTTAGTGTGGTTAGTAGATATATGGCACACCCTGGAAAGGTCCATTGGCAGGCAGTGAAATGGATACTTAGGTATCTTAGAGGTTTCGCAGAGCTGGGCCTAGTGTTTGATAGAAGCAGTTCCAACGGTACCTCAGTTGTGGGATTTGTGGATTCTGATTTTGCAGGTGATCACGATAAGAAAAGATCTTTGACTGGTTATCTTTTCACACTATCTGGCTCGGCTATTAGTTGGAGGTCAACCCTACAGTCGACAGTTGCTTTGTCTACTACAGAGGCAGAGTATATGGCAGCAGCAGAAGCGGTAAAAGAAGCTATTTGGTTAAGGAATCTTGTTCAGGAACTTGGGCTCCAGCAGGAAGACAATTCAATTGTCTTTTGTGACAATCAAAGTGCTATATGCTTGGTTAAAAATCAAGCATATCATGAGAGGACTAAGCACATTGATATCGGGTACCACTTTATTCGAGAAGCATTTGCTGAGAGAAATATGATGGTAAAGAAAATTGGTACTGCTGACAATCCTGCTGATATGTTGACCAAGTCAGTCTCCGCCAACAAGTTTAAGCATTGCTTGAACTTGATTGGCATGCTTGGTTGAGCTTTGCCCCTTCTGAGGTCTGGTGGTGAGGTAAATAAAAATTCTACATTTTTTATGAAGTGAATATGTTCTTTCGTTGCATCCGTTGTTTCCTACACCGAGTTAGCTCACGTAGGCTTAGGGATGCTGGGAGAATGTGTTCAGCTTCTTGACTGTTTACTTTAAATTCAAGCCAAGGTGGAGATTTGTAAAATATGTCTTGAATTTTATGTACTCGGCCCGATTCATCACCCGACCAGACATATTTTTTGTGCGACCCAAAATTGGAGAGAAAATTGAGATTTGGTTCGTGACGTAGAGAGTTGGGCCGATAGGCCCAACTCGGAGCAAACGAACAAATCTCCATAGGGGTGTGACAGATCGCAAATGGGGTTCGGGGGCTTCGCCCGAGAAAATTTTTTTGGGGCCTATTTACTACTACAGCTGGGGTTTTTTGGTGTACGGCGATTTTTTCGTAATCTGAGAGATTTGTGAGCCGTGAGCTTGGTTCAGTCGCTGTGAACGACTTTTGTAATCTATACTCTCATTGATTATAATGGAATCTCGTTTTGCCTCGCCCGTGGACATAGATCACCTTGATCGAACCACGTAAATCCTTGTTGTTCTGTGTTTGTTTTTTCCGCGTTGGTCACAACATGCCAGCATAAGAACTTGATCACCATCATTCACCAGGTTCGCCTTTTCATCTGCCACCGCACTTTCTTTCTACCAACACTCATAAGCATAATGGCCACATTTATTACAACGATAACATCGAACCTTTGATTTATCATACCGGCTATTTGTGTTTCTTCCTCTTCCACGAGTACTTCTTTGATTATGAAAGCACTCATTGCTTCGGGCGAAATCTCCTCCGCTTCGTCCACGACCTCTTCCTTGGAAACGGTCTCTACCGCGTCCTTGGTCACGATCTTGATTGACCCATCGAGTTTGCACAGGGTCACTTCGTTGGCCTTTGTCATCTCGGATAGTCAATCGAGATTGGAGTACTTCCTCAACCGGTTCAGACTTGTTTCTTTTCAGTCTTTCTTCATGGGCTTGCAACGAACCCATGAGCTCATCGACCGTCATAGAATCGACATCTTTTGATTCCTCGATAGTGACGACGATGTGGTCGAACTTCTTATCCAACGATCGCAGGATTTTTTCGACAACACGAACATCAGGAACATCTTCGCCATTCCTTTTCATCTGATTCACAATAGCTAAAACTCTTGTGAAATAATCAGAAATTGACTCAGATTCTTTCATACGGATTACCTCGAACTCGCCTCTCAAAATTTGAAGGCGGATCTTCTTTACTTTCTCAACACCTTGGTGCGTGGTTTGAAGAATCTCCCATGCCTCCTTGGATGTAGTAGCATTCGAGACTTTCTCGAACATAGAATCATCTAAGGCTTGAAAGATGATTGACAACCCGAGTTGATCTTTCGAACGAGTCTTCTCCAACGCATTCCTCTGAGCCTGAGTCAACGCGACATCTTCATCTGGCCCATCATAGCCATTGTTGACAAGATCCCACACACTATGGGCGCCGAGTATGGCTTTCATTCTGGAAGCCCACTTGCCATAGTTTTCTTTGGTGAGGACTGGATACTGAAAAGGAAGGTTGCTTGTTGACGCCATGATCACGAAACTGTGAAGCTCTGATACCAATTTGATGGGATAAATCGACTGTGGGGCTCTCAACAAGCACTCTCAAAGGAGTTTGTTCACACACAAGGAAGAGAAGACGGAAGGTGGTTTTTCAATATACTGTATTCACAATCGATTCACCCATACTGAAATGGTTACAAGACTCACCTATTTATAGGCTTAAACACGACTCTTGAGTCTCTCTAGGAAAGTGAAAAGACTAAAGCAATAATTACATCGGAATACTAAAAGATTTCTTATAGACTCAACTAATTATGACTATTAAATTGGAATACGAACAGGCTCTTAAAATACTCAACTAATTATGTCTATTAAAATTACACAATAATGACACGTCTTGATTTGTGCATGCACCATGAAAGTCGAACGGTCACTGATAACACTTAATGAATTTGGTTTAATTTCCAACATAATCCACTTTATATTTTTCTTAAAGCGGCTTTCAACAAAATTAAACCATTTTCTTAAGTGTCTATGAACCACGTATGCGATTATTGTTCATTTCAGTCGAAAAGGGAATTCGGCAACTTCTAATTAGCTACCCAACTAATGCACATCAATATATGAGAATAGTAACAAGACACCATGGGTTAGTTTAGAAGCTGCTTTCACCTTTGCTGCGGTTTCCAGCTTAACCTTTTCGAACCCCAGCATTTCATCTTTTCCATCATATTTTACACTTGCAGCACGTACAGGAGGCGCCATAGGTTTCTCAGGGGCAACAAGTGAACTGCTGAACTCATTCTCCACAATGCCTTTCTCTTCCTCGAGAGGAAGAACACCGTGGAGTGAGTCCACTGTTTGTGTTCGCCTATGCAAGTTAGATGTTTGGCCATACATCAGAGGAAATAACCAAGGCACAAACTTAATCTCAAGACAAACCAAGATCAGGTTTTAAACTGTCCATTCTTCTTATAAAATTAAAAGTTAATTAAGCACAAATAACTCAGCATGAAATTTCTCTTTTCCTTTTCCGTAGAAAATTCTATGGCCAACTCTGTATTCCACACAAAGATATGAAAAACTCAAAATCCTTGTTTTTCATATAGCCTGGAAAGGGAAAATGCCCTTCAAGTGCAGTGTACTTTTGTAAGCCATTTTAAACATAAATTTACCAGGGAAGTAATCACACCAACCAAATGAAATTTCAGGGAAAGAATTTTGACCTGTGTTGGCATATGCTCTCCGGGGAAAGCGGGGGCATCAGTAAAATCTCCAAATAGGCTGTTGTCAAATGTGTGCTCCATATCTGACTGACTCTCACTAAGACAGAGATATAGGTGGTCGTCCAAATCGTCAATCGGGGGCAAATCCTGTATTTACAAGTGAAAGAGTAGTCAGTGACACATTTTGCACGCTCGTTAGGACGGACATTAATTGTATAAACAAAACAATTTTTCCCTCCGCACCTCAAAAATTATTTCCTCAGGATTAGGTTGATGACAACACGATCCCAAATCCTTCTCATCTCGTCTACGCATTATGTGACACAGAACACAATTTCTATTCAACTGTCAAAAGACCACGTTATAGCAGTTCATTCCATTAGCTCATATTTTCTTCGGGAAAAGTACACTGCAAGTGCCTTAACTTTCGTACGGCGTGCACTCAAGTGCCTTAACTTTCAAAGTGTTCACTTGAGTGCCTAAACTTTTAAAAAGCGTTCACTTGAGTACCAACTTCTTTATAATCGTTCACTTTAGTGCCAGCTCCGATGAGCCACGTCAGCACAAATAATGATTAAAAATGCCACTTATCGGATTTTCGGTGAGCCACGTCAGATTTGGCACTAAACTAAACGATTTTAAAAGAAGTTGGTACTCAAGTGAACGTTTTTTAAAAGTTTAGGCACTCAAGTGAACACTTTGAAAGTTAAGGCACTTAAGTGCACGCCGTACGAAAGTTAAGGTACTTGCAGTGTACTTTTTCCTATTTTCTTCATAAATTGAATATTTGACAAGTGATGGCGAACAACAGGAAAATCTCGAAGAGCACGTTCACAAGATTAGGCAGTGGAGTATTTGTGTTACATTTTGTGGTCTTGGAAGCTGGTCTGCTCAATGCAATCACCGGAGTTCCTTTCTCTCTGGCATGTTCAATCTCCCTGCTCTCTGACTTCCTCGATGAATTACTTATTGGAGTTGGCGAATACTTCGGGACCCTTGTTTCTCACACCGGGTACGCCTACGTGAGCTTAGGGAAACTAAAGTGTTATCTGACGACATGTGACCCATGCGTGCGGGATGCGAGGGTTCGGGGGCAGCGCCCCCGACACGGGTGTCCTGCTGCCCGGTCAGCGGGCAGGGCTTCCACTGCCCGGTCAGTGGATGGCTGCCCCGCTCGCCGGTGAGCGGGCGGAAGTTCGGGGACAGCGCCCCCGAAACCTCAACAGGTTTGGACTTTTATTTAAATTAACCCGTATGTTGTTGGCTTAATAGAGGTTTCGCTAGGTTTAGATTTTGGGCCCGTTTATGGCATATATATTTTTCTCGTTTATGCTGATCATTGTAACGAGTTGAGCAGCTGTAAACCGAATGTTATAGTGAAATCTCTTGCAGGACGTAGTCCTATTCTAGGGTGAACCTGGGTAATCTCGTGCGTCAATCAATTTTTCTTGATTTATGTATGATCGTGCTGATTCGATGTGCAATAAATCCCATCATTACTGACTGATCGGTGCTCTTGGAATTTTAGCACCTGCCAACATAACATGTTTCACATAGTGAGATGATTAGGAAAAAGAAAGAAAGGATTAAGAGGTAGTCCGGAATATGAAGAGTTTGCCTAATTTTTTTCTGTTGAGTTTCCGGAAAATATTGAGCCGTACCAATCAAACTAAATGGTCCAACAATGCACATCAAGACTAGAAGATAATAGCCAGACAAAATTGACTAAACTGAGATCTCCTTTCTACTTTGCTGTTACTGCAGCTTCATCCAAAGATGCACATTCTGCTTTGACATTTCTCAATGCACTTTCCTGCTTCTTAACCGGTGATCTTCCAGGAAAAACCACAAGGTGGTTTCCTGCTAATGCGTTGGTTCTGTGTCCGAGGACATATGAACCACCATTCTTGCTCTTTGGATTTTTCTGCATGCACAATTGAAGCACTCTTTTAGTCATAAGGGGAGCTACTTCCATTTTCCTGAGACACTCATTATGAAGTTGCGGAAATGTTTGAACTTGGCCGGTTTCCAACCTCCAAAAAAAAATTTGCCATGGATTAAGCTTATAGATGTTATCCAGTGCCGGAATGATGCAGAAACTTCCTCTCCATCCAGGTACTTCTGTCTTCAAGTAATTGATTAGTACCTCCCCGGTTGGACGGAATCCATAGCCCATTGCCTGCTGAAGGGATAGGGCAATTAATCTCAGTAACTTCATTTTCCGTGGTAGTAAATTCATTGGATCGTTCCTAGTTTCCATATCTTGTTTGCTTCTACATAATTCGATTAACAATTAAAAAAAAAAGGAGCAAAAAGTCCTATTTTCACCTTCTTGAGGAAGTTTTATGGCCTAGCTAAATCTTTTAGTCTTACGAATGTCCTTTCTCCACTACTTTGTCTTTTTCTCTTTCTACACAATGTGTGGTGGACAGATTTTTCTTGTAGGGTCATTTTGTCAAACGAAAGGAGCACAAGTTGGCACGTTTATGGGATATTCTCTCTCTCTCTCTCTCTCTCTCTCTCTCTCTCTCTTATGCTAATTATTCCAGGCGTTGCCCTTTTTTTTTTGGCCCAATCATCCTTCCTGCTAAGTACTTCTGAAATCTCAAACAAACAGAACTAGATCACCCTCAAAACACCATTTTACTAAAATGAATCGTCTCAAAGGACTTTACATAGTGTCCCCCCAAGTTGAACTTTCTACGAGGCTTGGAAAAGTAGTACGTGAAAGTGCAGCAAGTGTCAAAGGAATTTCGTCGAAACTAGAGTGGCGTCAGCAAATTGTTCCCTTTTAAACGGTGGAGCCGTCGAGTCTGTTCCATCAAGATTTATCATTAATGGCTATTAGTAACAGTACTACAATGCCGGGCTGGCGTGACAAATTGTCCTTGAGAGAGAGAGAGAGAGATAGATAGGCCGGGGTAAGAACAGTAGGAGTGCCACAACTTTTGTACGAAGATCACTTGAGTGCCATAACTTTTTTTTGGATCATCTGAGTACCAACACTTTTAAAAATAGACCACTTGAGTGCCATTGGCGATTTGGGTCACCGAAAAATCCGACGTGGCACTAAAATAATGTAAAATCAACCTACGTGGCTCGCTGGAAAGCTAAATCAGCAATAAAAAGGAAACGACGTGGCATTCTTCATATTGAACTTTCACAAAATGGCCACTTAAGTACTATATCTTTTTAAAAGTGGTCACTTAGGTTCTACAATTTTTGAAAAGTGATCACTTAGGTTCTTTAATTTTTTAAAAGTGATCATTTAGGTTCCTTAATTTTGAAAAAACGATCACTTAGATTCACTTTAAGAACGACGCACGCTTCAGATTGAACTTTCACAAAGTGGCCACTTAAAGTATCATATTTTTTTAAAAGTAGCCACTTAGGTTCCTCAATTTTTGAAAGTGATCACTTAGGTTCTTTTATTTTTTAAAATCAGCCACTTAGGTTCCATAATTTTGAAAAAGTGACCACTTAGGTTCAATTTAAGAACGACACGTTGGACAAAAATTTCCACGTCACAATAAAATATTAAGTAGAAAGTCCACGTATGATGTTTGGTTGGAAGTAACACTCAAGTGATCCATTTTGCTCCGATTTGATACTCAAGTGATCCAAAAAAAAGTTATGGCATTTAAGTAATCTCCGTACAAAAGTTGTGGCACTCCTACTGTTCTTACCCCTAGATAGGCCAATATGTTGGAAATTCTTATGTGAACTGTCATCTGTACTAGAAAATTTCGTTTTTGCCAAGAAAGCAGGTTGTATGACATATATGAAACCTGTGAGATTTTGTGGGACCATTATTAACTGCTCTAAAAGCTTAAGCTATTAGAAGAAGACGTGGTTTAATATTTATATATTTCAATAAAACCGAACTGTGAATCTTGCTTACTACTGTCCGTATTCTTATGGCCTTCTCACGTGACGAACTATGTTTTGGATTTTGTTGGGCGGCTTGATGTAGGCCACTGGAGTATCAGTATCTCTAAATAAATATAAGCTCTCTTCTATTCCTGGCTCTTCAACATTCAGTGTCAGTTCAAATGTATTCTCGGTCCCCGTTTTTTGTTTCTTGTGTTTTAAGCACATCTAATTATGCAAAAGATAAAAGCTTCTGATTGTCGGACCATACATATGAATATCTTAACTTCTTCTAAGGCTTTCTCCTTGTTAGTTTTTGTAAAATCGTGTGTGCTGGTTTGCGTGTGAAGTATAGCGAGGGAGCAGAGAAATGCCAAAGGATCCGCAAGGGAGCAAGAGATAAAGGCTTTTATTATTAGTTGGTATTAGAAAGGAAAGAGGATAGATTTGTTAGTATATTTGCTTTTGGATCATCGCAAGCCTTTTATGGGCTTTCATCTGATGGGAAAATTTGAAGTGTAATCAGCAGAACAAGACCAATGGTCTTTTTAATTTCACCTTGCTGAAATGATCGCAAGACTTGCATTTTGATTGGCTTTTTACACGGCTATTGCTCTTACTCTTATAAATGGCCCATCAATATATCTAGCATTCCAAGGAGATAGATTTTTTGATAATTTACATATACTAAACACAGAGGCAAAGCATGGACTTTGACACTTGAAACCTACATAACACTTAAGTCTCATAAAATTCATTCACCATCCTAGGCAAACTTAATCGATATCAAACTTGTAAATTGACAACTAACGAGTAGATTAACAACCATGAAGTCGACAACTTGTGGCACTGACAACCATCATCTTCCTCCATGGACAGCTCTGGAAGGAAAGAACTGGGGGGACGAGGACTCCACAAGTGTCATAACTTTCCATATGATGCTCACATGTGCCATAACTTCATTTTTTTTTTTATCATTCAAGTGCCAACATGTTAACAAAGCATCATGACACTTGAATGATAAAAAAAGAAAGAAAGTTATGACATGAGAGCAATACGAAAGTTATGATACTTGTGGAATCCTTGACTCCATAGGTTTGGTGGAGGAAGCGTGTGAGCTGCTGGCTTTACTCTGGATGACGCCTTTCTTTTGCTCTAGAGGAAAAACATCATGGAGTGACCCAATCATTCGTGCTTGATGATTCTCCATTATAGATATTTGGCAGCCCTGCAACAAAGCATTGCATAAGATCAAACGGATCAACAGAAAAAACCGAGGCATTATCCTGATCTCATGACAAACATACATGTTTTTGTACTCAAATTGTGTGAAAGCTCTAATTACATGATTTGCCTTTTAGTCATCTAACTGTAATGTTGTTCGATGTCCCAGCTGCAATCCTTTTAGAAATGATGTGCTTGATACTCCTTCACCATTCTTCTTCTTATTATTTGAATCCAACTTAGTAAAGCACGAGCAATTCAGAGTGAAAGATCACTTCCTTTAGGAAGAAGAGTGAGAGAATCCGCTTTATGTTTTTCTCAATGCGGCTTTGTATAAAATTGAAATGCTTTCTTAAGTGCATATGAACCACATATGCAGTCTACTGTTCGCAGCAGTCAAAAAGGGAATCCGACACATTTAACTAACTACCAAACCAATGCACGTCAATATATAAGAATAGTAATAAGACACAATGGGTTAGCTTAGAAGCTGCCTTCACCTTTGCTCTGGCTTCTGTTTCACCAAAAAATATGTATTGTTGTTCGATACTTTTGGCTGCAGTTTCCTGCCTAACCTTTTTGAACCTCGGCACATCATCTTTGCCATAATATTTGACACCTGCAGCGCGTACAGGAGGCGGCATAGGTTTCTCCAGGGCAACAAGTGAGCCACTGAACTTACTCTCCACCAGGCCTTTCTTTTCCTCAAGAGGAACAGCGTAATGGAGGGAGTTGATTTTTCGTTTTCGCTGATTTTCCTTCAGAACAGGACATTCATTATGTTAGTTAGATGTTTGGCCATACTATGGCGACGGAGTTATATGGAATGAACTAAATCAGAGGAAATAACCGAGCCATAAGCTTAATTTCATAACAAACAAAGATTAGGTTTTAAATTGTCCATCATTCTTATATAATTGAAAGTTAATGTCCGTAGACAAATTCCATCAATGAACTTGTATTATGCACATAGATAGGAAGGCACATTATGCTTATTTTTTGGATAACCTGGAAAAGGAAAGCAAGCATTCTAAAACTTTTCAAACCTGAATTTACCAGTGAAGTAATCACAGCAGCCAAATTAAATTTCAAGGAAAGAAATTTTTACCAGTGTTTGCATTTGGTCTCCCTGGAAGAAGTTGGCGTCAATAAGATCGTCCAATGTGAAGTCCATAACAGAACACTCACTGCTCTCGATCGGAGAATCCGTCCTTGCTTGAATCTTGTTCTGTATTTACAAGCGAAAGAGAAGTCATTAGCGCATTTCGAGTGCTTGTTAATACAGATATTAAGTGCATAATGCTGCGAGAGATTGCAGGAGATAGAATTAAACATTGACATGACCAAAAGCCCCAAGCAGATACATCTGTAACAAATTTACCCTAAATCAATTTTTCTGACAATGAAAATATCAAACTCTTACACCTATGATGAATTCACCTTGTGTTAGGCCTAGGGGTGTCAAAATCAAACTGAAAAATCGAACTGAACCGTAAGTTCAATCGAACTGAACTAAGAATCTATGCATTTCGTTCGATTCGATTTTTGGTTCAGGTAATTAAAAAATAATTATTCTTTTTTTCGATTCGGTTCGGTTCGGTTAACCAAACCTATTAAAAATCTTCAACTAGAGAAGCAATCACAGTAACCAAATGAAATTTCAAGAGAAGAAGTTTGACCCTTGTTTGCATTTGGTCTGCGTCGAAGAAGTCGTCATTAAAAGAATCTCCACTTGGCACCTCAACATCTCCAACCTTTCCAAAAAGAGCTTCGTTTAGCATGTTAACGGCATCTTCATCCTCTTCACTTTCTCCGGACAGCAATTCCAATTGGATAGATTTGTCAGTAATGCCATTCTCCAAAGACTGACTCTCAGTAGTCGTAAACTGATGTATGTTGGAGAGAAGGCTGCTTCGTGATCGTTGGGGAGGCTGAAACAGGTGCAGCATGTCAGATGAAACTCGGTTCTCGGGCTTAAGTCGGTTCTCCATTGAGAAGTCCATAAAAGATGGACTCTCAGTATTCATAAACTGATTTATGTTGCAGGGAAGGCTATTTCGTGATAGTCGGGCAGGCTGTAACACGTCAGATGAAACTTGGCTCACGGGATGAAGTCGGTTCTCCAATGAGAAGTCCATAAAAGATGGACTCTCAGTATTCATAAACTGATTTATGTTGGTGGGAAGGCTGTTTTGAGATTGCCCGGCAAACTGAAGCAGCTGCAGGAAGTCAGACAAAACTCGGTTCTCAGGATGAAACGTAGACAGACATTAAGTGTATAAACAGAAGAAGTTTTCTTCCGCACCTCAGAAGATGATTCCTCATAATCAGGCCGATGAAGTTCCAAATCTGCCGGCCAATTGGCTCCATGCTCTGATTCTATGGTTGAATTATCGGCCTCCTCATCTCGTCTACGCATTACATGACACAGCACATATTTTCCACTCCACTGTCAAAAGACCACGTTAAAGCAGTTCATACCATTAGCTCATATTTTCTTCGACTGTAAAATTTTGCTCGCAAATTAAGAATTCAACCTTCTGTAGTAGAAACTGAGCAACAACAACAAAAAAAAAAAAAAAAAAAATTGCTCTGCTTCATTAGTACACGTGGAAACTTTCAATGAGTGTTTCTGCAGATTAATGTCGCTATACTTGTCATATGATCAAATTCGTGCATCTTGGGCCATCACTGGGAAAGTCTAATACTTTCTTAGAACTGATCTGTTCGCTGTCATTTCGGGCCTTAACAGCTTTAGCTCTACCGGCGATCTTCCAAGAAGAACCACACGTGTTTTCTTGCCGTTCTGCATCTTGCGACTCCTAATATTTTGGATCCACCTTAATAAAGCATGAGCAATTTAGAGTGAAAATTTCACTTCCTTTAGGTAGAAGAATGCTAGAATCCACTTTATCTTTCTCTTAAAGCGGCAAAATTAAACCGTTTTTTAAGTCCCTATGAACAACATATGCAATTATTGTTCGCTTCAGTCAAAAAGGGAATTCGGCAACATCTAATTAACTAACCAACCAATGCACATCAATATATGAGAATAGAAATAAGAAACAATGGGTTAGTTTAGAAGCTGCTTTCACCTTAGCTGCGGCTTCCTGCTTAATCTTTTTGAACCTCAGCACTCCATCTGTTCCATCACGTACAGGAGGCGCCACAGCTTTCTTGGGGGTAACAAGTGAGCCGCTGAACTCACTCTCCACAATGCCATTCTTTACATTGAGAGGAAGAACACGGTGGAGTGAGTCCATTGTTTGTGTTCGTCTATTCAAGTTAGATGTTTGGCCATACTGGAGCGACAGAGTTTATGAAACAAAATACATCAGAGGAAATAACCGAGGCATAAACTTAATGTCATGACAAACGGAGATTATGTTTAAAACTGTCCATCTTTCTTATAAAATTGATTGTTGATTAAGCACAAGTAAGTAACCCAGCATGAAATTCTACTTTTCTTTTTCAGTAGAAAAATTCTATGGCCTTCTTTCTATTCTACACAAACATATGGAATACTCAAAATCTTTGTTCTTCGGATAACCTGGAAAAGGAAAGCGCGCCTCAAGTGCATTGTAAACAATTTTAAATCAAAATTCACGAGGGAAGTAATCAAAGCAACCAAAATGATATCTCAAGGAAAGAATTTTAACCTGTGTTTGCATTTGGTCACCCGGGAATACGGAGGCATCGGTATGATCTCCAAGTACGCTGTTGACAAATGTGTAGCCCATAGCTGACTGACCGCCATTAAGCAGATGTGGGTCGTCGCACAATTCAACAAGGGGCGAACCCTGTATTCACAAGTGAAAGAGTAGTCAGTAACATATTTCGTACGCTCGCTAAGACAGACATTAACTGTAAAAACAAAATAATTTTTCGTCCCCACCTCATAAGTTAACGCCTCAGGTTGATGACGACAGGATCGCAAATCCTTCTCATCTCCTCTATGCATTACGTGACACAGAACATAATTTCTATTCAACTGTCAACAGTAAAATTTTGCTCACAAATTAAGAATTCAACAATCTGTAGCAGAAACTGAGCCAAAAAAAAAAACGTCCTCTGCTACTTTAGGACACGTGGAAACTTTTAATCAGTGTTTCTAGAGATTAATGTAGCTATACTTGTCATATGATCGAATTCGTGCATCTTACGAATCTAACTAATTGTTAAAAAAAAAAAAATGAGGGATAGATTGAGTACATCACTGGCAAGGAAATGATATTCCCGGATGACCCATGTCGTCAGGCCGTCACTGGGAAAGACTAATACTTTCATAGAACCGATCTTTTCGCCGCCATTTTCGACCTTAACATCTTTAGGTTCGCCGGTGATCTTCCAAGAACAACCATACGGTGTTTTCCTGCTAATCCGCTTGCTCTGCGTCTGTGGACATATGAACCAGCAATCTTTACCATTGGATGGAATGATCGATTTCTCTGCATGCATATTGAAAAACTCTTTTTCAGTCATGGGTCAGGGGCTAGTCTTGATGAAGTTGCAAAGGACTTACCATTGAACTCGCCTGGTAGATCCCATGGATTGATCTTGTGGATGTCTTGCAGCATCGGAATGATGCAGAAACTCTCTCTCGACCCGGGTTCTTCCGACTTCAAGTAATTGATCATTTCCTCCACTGTCGGACGGAACCCATAGCCGACTATCAGCTGCTGAAGGAATTGAGCATTCGTCTTGACATCATACTTCATCGGGCAGATCCTACTCTCCATATCTTGTTTTCTTCTCTCACGCAAGTGAAGTTCAAGCTCCCCGAGAGTGAGACCACGGAGAGCAGAGCTTCATATACACAGGTTGAAAAAGAGGAGGAAAAAAAAAGTCAAAAGTCAAAAAGGAAAGCAAAAAGAAAATGTTGGCTGTCTTCTACCCTTTGCTTCGTGCGTGAAAAAGATTAGAGAGAAAACAGAACAATTAAGAAAGCACCGAGAGCGTGTTGAGCGGGGGAGAAGAAAAGAGAGCGGCCGGTGAGATTTCGACCGTGAAACATTATCGGAATTGGCTCAAATTTCATTACTTTATTCGTGACCCTAAGCTCTATGAGTTGATTGGTTTTGTTCATTGAAATTTGTGTCTGAACTCTCTTATTGCGGTTAGAATTTTCTTGTCCCTTTTTGTATTATTTCACCTTTGTGGTGAGAAATGCTCATATGATATTGATGTTGAGCATCTAGGGTATGATTAGAGAGAAATACTTTGCGTATTTTGCTATTCTTGATGATTAGTGGAGAATTTTTAGTCATCCGTTATTTTTCCTAATTCGGGTTTTTCACGTAAATATTGGTATATTCTGTTTTATCATTCTGCTATCATATTTGTATATTGTTGGTTGATGCCGGATTGAATTGGAGTGTTGTTGAGAGCTAGTGTTTGATCCTTGATTGGCTTAGTTTGTGCCGAGATATTGCCCGTTTTTCCCCAATATCGTGGAAGGAAGACTATTTAAGTCTTCCACTTCCATCGGAAGGCGCAGTACTCCATCACAAAGACGTCCATTGGTGGATTCGAATTTCGTACAATCAAACTAAAAAAAGTAATGGACCAATAAGATAAGAGGTTCAGATAAGTCCACTCAAAGTAAAAGTTGTCATGAAAGTTCTGAAACTTGCGAAAAAGTGAAATCTAAATCCTAAAATTTATCAGGATAGCGCAGTCGAACCATCAATTTTTCAAGAGATGCATTCAAGTTCTAACACTCGTAATAAAAATGCAATCGACTTTTAAAAGTTTTAAAATGTGCAAGTAACGAAAGAACTTGATTTCATCCATTTGATATGTTTTAGGACATGACTGTGTTTTTCAAAAACTTTATAACTTGATTGCATTTTAAATCTCGTAAAAAAGTTTGTATCCAGTTGAAGCTTCCCCTCGGCCCCTTTTTCATGTATTCCATAGCTAGTGTCAAATGAAGAGAAGAAGATAGATGAAAACAGAGTCGACGGAAGTCAAGAAAAAAGAAAAGGAGGGAGAGAGTGAGCTGTTAGATAACCGCGAGAGAAGGGAGGAGGAATCGATAAGGGGCCGTCAGAAACTGTTCATTGACATTTGAAAACGATATTTGCATTTGATTTGTTAAGAGTTTCTTGTCATTTTTCACTCTTATGATTTTTAGTTTTCATTCTTAGAGTTTCAATTTGGAGCCGTACATGTGTTGACGTCACCATAGGCTTGTCAATGGGTCGGGCAAGGCCCAACTAAATGACAACGAGCTTGACTCAGTGCGAAACACGAATTACATATGTTCCAGATGTTCAGGTTAGTCCAAGCCAGGCCGGTCCGGGTTATTGGTTAATGGCATACAGTGCTGATGGTACAGTAAAGGCTTGGCCTTTAGAGTCGTGACAACTTGGGGTCAAGAGTTGACTATGATGCACCGGGTCACTCCTCTACCATGATGGCTTATAGTGGTGATGGAACAAAGTTCAGATCAACAACGTTCATGCTTGATTTTACTGTGGCATTTCTTTCTTTCTTTTTTTCTTTTTTTTCTTTTTTTTTTATAATTGAAACGATATGCTTTGGTGATTTCATTTTGCTATAGGTCCTTAAATTTCTATTTCGAGTTTGAATCGTTTACATATATGAATTGGTCCGTCAAATATGCAAGATTCAACCGATCAAGAAGTGGGTTCTTTGAATCTCGTG
Source organism: Rhodomyrtus psidioides (assembly GCA_021437785.1). Classification (NCBI taxonomy): domain Eukaryota; kingdom Viridiplantae; phylum Streptophyta; class Magnoliopsida; order Myrtales; family Myrtaceae; genus Rhodomyrtus; species Rhodomyrtus psidioides. The sequence continues at coordinate 8,219,203 of JAILYB010000003.1, read as the reverse complement.
CAATGGACGACGCGTTCAGCACAAAGCGAACATTTGACAATATGGGACAAAATAAGGGGCACATGTTAAAAGCATATGTAATTATTATTTGAAGGTGGAGAAGTCTTTTTCTAGGAAAAGAAACGAAAGAACAAGGGTTTCTTGGCTTTTATTCTATCCCTGCAATAGCCGCCTCATGAAAAAAAGTGAGAAGGAGACTTCGTGGGCTCTTTTCTCTCCTGGTTCTGAATAGCCACGTAGCAAAGAAAATAAGGCACATGAGAAAATGTACATAAGGTTTTCGAGAAGAAGCTGTACGTCGAGCTTCGCCTGGGCTTGAACATTGTCGATCTGTGCGTGAGTTTCTATATCAATTAGGTTGTTTGTTGTAAACACTTTGGGTTTGAATGTAATTTAGGTGTGGGAAACACGAGCGTATTGAGCGACTGTAATTTCGATTCTTCGATTATAATAGTTTATTCTTACCGGCTCTCGAAATAGATATAGGTATCGACATTCGAACTTAACCATGTGAAGACAAGGAGGCTAAGGCAACCAGACAAATTCTGAGGGAGTTCACCGGTCAGTGAATTATTTAGTAGTTGCAAGATAAAAAGTCGGTGCTGCTGCCCAATTTGAGAAGGGATTTTATGGCCAAAGCTATTGTTATAGAGAGATTTTCTCTAGAAAGATGATATTACCAATGTGAGTTTTTGGGAGTTCAGGGTCCAACACGGTGATTCTGTTGCGATGTTGTCGACTACATGTAACATCATACCATTGGCAGAGGTTGACTGTATTGTTTCCGGAGCTAAACACCCCGAGAGGTTACTCAGTTATCCTGGCCTTGAACGCAAGGAGTACGGATTTGTCGGTTTCATTTGATGCGGAGGAGACTTGTGCAAAGCACAGTGAAATAGCAGTCACAAAGATAAAGTGATGAAATGGTAACTTTGCAAAACTAAAAGCTCACGACTTGCATGACTCAAAGTAGAAGCGGACCGAAGTGTTGAGAGATGTGATTCGTAATTCAGGTGTGCTATAGCCACCTTATTGACAAGAGATTTATTGAGGATTACGAATTTGGAGAGAGTTGATTAAATAACTTTAGCATCCAAGTTATATCTTTTAGCTATTTAATCCATAGAATGTGTGGCAACTTGTGTCACGCCCTGAACCCGTCGAGCTCACGTACATCCCACCAGGCCGTTGCTCTTTACACAATTTTCCAAGATCCTTAGCCTATTGCAACAGAAATACATCCAACAGACGGAAGCAAGGAAACACTTCCAATAAAAACAATACAAGATGACTTGGGACAGAAGGGGTACATCCCCACTTAAAGGTTAAGTGCAATTTTAACCTTAAAGCATAAACGAAATCCTTAACGTCGCTATTAATCCTTTAATCAATGAACCGCTACCTCCTTGCTCTTCCAATCCTTGGCCAACTGATGCTACAAAATTCGAAGCCTGAAAAAAAAAGGATCCCACGACGGGGTGAGACTTACGTCTCAGCGAGTTATCCTAACCCTTAACTAGGCCATTCGTCCCACTGAACTATACCAATCATAAACACATGCAGTCAATAAGCAAAAACAATACACATCAGCTTCCCATGGTATCATGTTATAATTCCTCAAGCATTTCAAGCGAAAGAAACTATAGTACATGTGACTAAACTTTCGTGCTAGCTTATAATAGATCACTTCATCACTTGAGACAACAGATATTTCACTCACGACCCCGCGATCACATCGCCTCAGGGTGTGCCTCGTCTCTTAACCCCGCCATTACATCGCTTCAGGGTGTTTCACATTTCTCAGCCACGCGATTAGATCTCCTCAGGGTACATTTCATTTCTCAACCCCGCGATTAGATCGCCTCAGGGTGCGTTTCATTTCTCAACCTTTCACAACCCCGCGATTAGATCGCCTCAGGGTACGCTTTCATCGTGCAATCCTCGCGTCGTCGTAGGTGCATCAGGGTGTTCCTTATGAAGTAATCCCCGCGTCATCTTAGGCACATCAGGGTATTTTCACGACTCAACAACCCACTTCCTCAAGCAATACCAGTCAAGAACCATCATCACAAGCATTTCACCACATATTCAACATCAAGAGTTTCAAGCTTTAGAACATCACCCAAATGCTTGTCACTAACAAATGCGCTTTATCACGAAACGAAGTTTAATAAATAGGTGCCATGCGACCCCATATGCAAACAAGGCATACCGACAAGCACATCATCAATGTAATCATGGAAACACAATTCTATAGCACATGAGCAATCATAGCTCAATCCTCATCAAGATCGTTCGGCACTCAATCAATCAAGCACAACAAATCGATTAATTCATCAATTCCTCAACCAAACAGTCCGGTCGCGGCCAAAAGTCCTAATGCAGGTTTAAGGGTCACTCACCTCTTCATTTAGGTAGCGAACTCCAATCATCATGCTCCTCCAAAGTCAGCAAAATTCAAGGACGAACAGGGTATCCACGGTGCGCCTAGGAAAAACCATATCGAAACTTAGTCATTTCTCATTTTCATTGTGCTATTACTTCAATAGCACACACAACTCCTTATTCTCATGTTCTCACAGTGTCGATTCAATGGCCCTAAGCATGACAATAGCCATTCTATCAAGGAAAGTCACCATTAATACCATTCCGCCCAAAACAGCTCTATTTCTTGGTCCACGACCAGATTCTGTTACAATTAAACTGGCATTGATCCTTTGACTTTTTATAAAAACAACTTTCCTCACGGTCTTAAATTTCAATGTCTTACGGACGCGTGGGCGAAAACGGAGCTCAATTCGGATATCGGACGACTTAGAACGACTAATTTCAAAACCGGTGCGCGCTGAAGACAGATTATATGGCTTCTCACGTTTTCACTTCTATACGCCCTCAACTTCTCTTTTAACTCCAATCCACTCCTCATACTTCCCATTAACACCACAATTAACACCCTAGTATGCCTTAACGATCAATTGAAATCATGGCGACACCTCTAACTGTGACATTCTGAATTTCCGCCCCTCGAGGCTTGAGATATGAAATAGAAGCTTAAATTGACATTTGAAAATGAAGAATTTCAAAATTGGAAAAGGATTTGACGTTGCCTCGCCAATAGTCATTCAAAATGAGAAAAATGAAGTTTCGGACGAAAAGTGACAAAATGACCATTTTGCCCCTTGACCATTGCCCTTGCCTTAACATTTCAAAAGGACGAAATGGTCAATTCCCACTCCTCTCCATGGCTGCCGAAAATAGTGTGTAAGGAGTCAAAGGATGGGTCAAAGCTTGGTTTACATTATTGAACAAGTGCCACATGTCAACCTTTGAGAGACTCAAACATTTATTACCCACCTAATCAAGTCTAATCAATTTCAAGCCAAATTATTTGTGTGAGACAATTACTTGAGGATCTCTTCAGCCGTGTATAGCTCCTCCTTCATTCCCATTGCATTTTCCTCTCTCTCGGCCGAACGGTTTCTCGCAGACAGACAGAAACTGATTCACTGTTTCGGCCATAACTTTGTCGTCCGACATCAGAATGAGGTAAAACCACCGCCATCTGAAAGCTTATCGTCTTGCCGTTATAGGAAGGTATTATAAACTTAATTTGGCCCAGCCTTCTGTTCCGTAGGTCTGTTTTAGTGGGAAAAGGTCAGGATGGAGGCTGATTCCGACCAGTTTTGGGGAAAGATCTGTTTCAGGGGCTTCCGGACTTCAAATGGCTTCAAAGTTTCGGTGAGATCTCCATAACATCTAGTACTTGAGTTGGATGGTCTGTGGTTGCAAGTTTGGTGGTGTTAAAATAGGTTTTCATGGCTGATTTTGGGTGGTTAAAAATCGGACAGATTCTGATCGTGGAAGGACCGTGAGGAAACCGGGCTGCTCAAAGCTTTGTGGTGTGATTTTGCTCAAAACCTTTTCGGTGAGACCCCTAAACTTGATGTTTGATGTATTGGCAAGTTGGTTTTGAGAGGATTTTGGGTTAAGAGGTGATTAAGGAACTGTTTGAAGTGAAAAAGTGGTTTGCCGTCCAATCTGCCCCTAGCGCGCACTGATTTTGAATTGAGTCGTTCTACGTCGTCCGGTATCCAAATTGAGCTCTGTTTTCGCCCATGCGTCCGTAAGATCTTGAAGTTTAAGACCCAGTAATTTGTTTACTGAAAAGTTCAGTATAGAAATTGCAGTTTTTAAGAGAACGAACCTGGTTATGGGGTTAAGAAAAGAGCAGATTTTTGATGGAATGAAATTGTGAGGACTTGCCTTGATAGAATGACATTGGCATGCTTAGGGGCATTGAATTAACATTATGAATACTTGAGAATAAGGTGTTATCGGTGTTGTTAAGGAATTGGCGCGATGGGATTGAGAAATAATCGAGTTTCGATGTGGCCTTCCCAGGCACGCCGTGAGAGCCATGTTTGGCCGTGAGTTTGCTGAGCTAGGTAGCTCATTGGGATGGAATATGCTAGCTTGCTTAATGAGGTAAGTGTCCCTTAAACCTTTACTCGAACGTTAGGACACTACTGGATAGATTGGTCGGATGATTGGATTCTTGATAAAGCCTATAGCTTGAATTGCTTGATTAGTCGATTGAAATGGCAAGGAAAACTAATTGTGAGATTGATTGCCTTGTGATATAGTGCGGCTATTGAGCCATGTATTCGTATGAATTGGCCGTGGGCCCTGGCAATGCTTGAATGAATTGAAATTACATCGCGGCCGTGGGCCCTGGCGATGCTTGAGTGAATTGAAATTTCATCGCGGCCGTGGGCCCTGGCGATGCTTGAGTGAATAGAAATTACATCGCGGCCGTGGGCCCTGGCGATGATTTGGCTTGGAGCCCTATGAAATTATATCGCGGCTTGGAGCCCTGGCGATACATCGCGGCCGTGGGCCCTGGCGATGATTATATGGTTGTCATATTGATGACTTATGGAAATGTTAAGTTTGTTTTGGGTAATGTGTGAAACTTGGATCTCATAGTATGTGATGTGCTTGATGGCGATGTTCTTTATATCAAGGTGCCATGAGAAAGTGATATTGAGACGCTAGATGATAATTTAACGATGAGTTTTTGTGAATTACTCTGTGGCATAGTCTGGGAGGACTGGCGGTCTGGTCTAGGTTTAGGGTTTACTTGCTGAGATTTATATCTCACCCCAGTGGGGCTTAACTTTTTCAGGTCCCAGGCGATGAGACGGGAAGTTTGTCGAGGTTGAGTATTTGAAGATGGAATTACAGGATATGGATTCACAGATTGTGGTCTTAGGGATTGTATTTGGTTTCGTGAGTTAGAGATTGAACCCTTGAGTATATTCGACCGCTGTATGAATTGAAGTGTACCATTTTGTCCTAAGTCATTCTTGATTTTATTTGTGTACGGAGGATCTCTTGCCTCCGCATGTGTAAGATATAAAATTGATGATGGCCGAAGGATCCTGGATGGCACAGCTTCGTTACGGCCTGGTGGGATGTTCGCATGCTCGTCGAGTTCGGGGCGTTACACTAACAGCCCAAAGAAGCTCGGCAAGAACAGAATCGAACAGGGCAAGCTTCGGTTCTGCTATGCCCTTCCCTAAGCAGCCCTCAAATTTCATTTTAACCTCCACTTCAACCACAAACTCATCACTAGCAGCTCAATCCATGAGTAAGGAAGCCTCACCGAGGGTTTGAACGCAAGGCGACGATAAAAAGTCTTCAAGTGGCACCGGTCTTCCCTAGTCCCCAAACCGACAGAAACTGTCTCTCAAACACAGCAACCAAAGAGCAATGAGACATCAAGATTTTCGGCCCAAATTTTTACCACAGCTTCATATACAAGTCTACTAGATGTCTGCAAAATTTGAGCAAGAAACTCTAAAGTTTCGAGGTCCTTTGAGGTCAAAACCGTGACCTACCTCAGACTGTAGTGTTTTCCGTCGACCGGCGGGAAAAAGCTGGGGCGGGGCTGCTCGATGGTCCAATCGCCGAGCTTCCACTTCTAGGAGTTCGGCAAGAGGCTGAGCTTGGTCGTGGTGGTTGACGCTGTGGCTGGAAGTCGCTGGTAGTGGTGGTTGAGCAGGCTGAAGTCAGCGAGCAGAATCGGTCGGGTCAGGGGAGCTCGCGGCAGAAGAAGGAAAAAGAAAGAGGGAAAAAGAAGAAGATGGTGACGTGAAGAAGTCTCGGCAGAAGGCAAAGGAGGAGAGAGGGTTTTGTTTCATCCACAAAGTCAACAAGGTTGAATGGTAGGTGGAAAGTAGAAATTTAATGCACAAGCCTAATCCCTTGCCAAGTGTCTCCTTGTCCATCAAGACTCAAACCAAGGGCCGTGATTTCTTCTTGATTTTCAGCAGCTAGGGGTTCTTGCAAAGGTCCAAAATGCCCTTATCCAATGATAAAAGGAAGACTAAAGCTTGAGGGCAAAATGGTCATTTCACCCCCGGCGTCCAGAACTTCGATTTTTTAACTCAAATTTTTCTTCGACGGGGCGGCGTCCAATCCAAATTGATTGTCAGAAATTCTTTGTCTCCATTTTCCAATTCCGAGATCACATTCCATACCTCAAGCCTTGTGGGTGGAAATTTCGGAATGTCACAACAGGAGTATTGTTGTTGTTGTTGTTGTTTTTTTTTTTTTTTTTTGGTCGTCGTCTAGGGGTGATAAATGGGTGGGTTGGGTTAGGTTTAGGCCAAGTCATAAATGGTCCGACCCAAATCAACTCATTAACCCGTTTATGACTCATTTATGTACAATACAAATTTCTTGACCCATACTCGACCCAACTCATACATGACCCATACCCAACCCAACTCATTTATGAAAACACTTCTACATTTAATTTAATCAATGAAAATTTATTTCTTGTGATTGTTTAATAAAATTATTTTGCAGAAATATTTTCATGAAATATAAATTGGCATTTTTATTGGATATGGGTCACGCCATACCCGGCCCTGGCCACGGTTCCTACCACTGGTCTTAGCCAGGGCCGTGGTCCCCGCCATCAATCCCGACCCCGGTGCCGGTCACCAGCCCCCATTCGTCGGCCCTGATCCCGGACTCATCCCCTAGTCGCCTGCCCCAGTATTTGCCCGGGCCTCGGTATCGTCCTCGGCCCCAGCCTCGGTCCTGGCCCCGGCCCCGATCGCCGGTCCCGGCCCGGACTAGGGCCAAGCCTCGATCCCCGGTCCGGAACCCGGCCGCTGTCCTCGGTCGCGGGCCTGACCCCGGACCCCGGTCCCGCTCCCGAATCCATCCTCGGCTTCGGCCCCGATCCCAGACCCAGCCCCGGCCTCGGCCTTGGCCCCGTTTATGGACACGACATCGGTCCCTAGCCCGGCTCTCATTCTCGAACCTAGTCCCTAGCTCCTAGTCCTGATCCAAGACCCGGTCCCAAATCCCGGACCCGTTCCTCGGCCTCGATCTTGTACTCGGCCTTGGCCTTGGACCAAGCCTTGGTCACCGGCCCCAGCCCCAATCCCCGGCCCTAGTCCCTGACCCCATGCCCGGACCCAGCCTCGGTCCCTTGTCTCAGGCCCAAACCCGGCCTCGGTCCCGGCACCAGCCTCGATCCCCGATCCCGGCCCCGGCCTCCATCACGGACCCAGTTCTCGACTATTGAGGGAAGAAGATGAGATTAAATTACATGGGTCGTAAATGGGTTTAAATGTGACACCATGGAATTCGTCTTTTGTAAATTGACTGAACTCGATAAAAATAAAAAAGAATTGAATTTCAGTCGGTATGAAATTTGGATCGCAAGGTATTAAGGGACGAATTTTGGACGATTCTCGAAATATCAGTCAGATTAGATTAGGCTTCGTAATTTTTAGTCTCAGAGAATTAGGATTGAAATCCTCACACCCAAGCTTAATCTCGGTCGAGCCTAGCTTGTGAAAATACTAAATTATCCATCTAGCACTCGAGCCAAAATTCATTCAATCCCGATTTATTTACACAAATGCCCTTCAATAATTCAGTAGAAGCCGAATGATTTGAAGTTGACTTGACTAGTGGGCCTCATTGGTCAAATCCCCACCTACTAGTCCACCCATCTCACCTACCTACCTCTCTCTCTCTCTCTCTCTCTCTCTCTCTCTCTCTCTCTCTCTCCATGTCTGCTACCCCTTCCCCTCCACTGTTGCTTCGTGGACAGCCCCCATTCACGGGCTCAACTACCCTCTCTCTCTCCTTTCTCCTCCTCTCTTGAGTTCGACCGGCGCCGCCACCACCTCCGACGCTTGCTTCGTCCCTTCGCCACTCCTTCACCTTCATTCGACCACCACGCACCGTCCGGAAGTTGCCGGAGAGCCCAAAACAGGCCCCGACGTTGACCTATGTTTCGACATTCGAGAGCTATTTGAGCTCCGGCAGCTCGTGAGCTACTTCTGACCACCACAGACCTCCTCACCAGCTTCCCTCCGACCGCCAGACTCCCGCTCGATCCTCGTGCTCCGTCGTGGGACCTCGGAACAGCCTTACGAACCGCTCTGCTCTATTTTCGGTTCCAGATCTGCTCTAGCCTTCGTTCACCTTCGACCGCAGCTTCGGCGGCCTTCGACCATGCCCAGCCGTCGTCCTCGATTCCCAGATCTTCCCTGAAGCCAGTGGTTGTCGTTCGATGCCGTTGGAACCCCAACTCAGCCCCGAGAACCCTAAAAGCCTGACCTGCCCTGTTTCGGCCCGAACCTGTTCCGCCATCCCTCGCCACTGTTCTGCCGCCCTCCGCCGCTCACTGTCGCCCACATTGGTCACAACCAGGTCCGCCCATCGTCGCCCGTGGATCTCGTTTCAGCCCCGGATCTCTCCTCCCCTATTTCTGTCGAACCTTTGTCCTATTCTGTCCGGGACGCGTCCCCCGCCTTGTACCACCTCCAACCACCTTCTCCAGCCACCCACTGACCCTATGAACCCCCGGAGACCTAGTGGTACCTTCGCCTTACCTCATCGGCCCAAGAAACCCTTAAAAACAGCCTCACCACCTACCGTTCCCCGTCTCGGATGCACTGCTCCGAGCTTTCTCCACCTTGTTGTGGCTGATTCCGACCACCGGAGGTCACCGACCACCAGCTTTGAACCTATGATGCTGTCACGTAGTGTTAAGGACATACCATACCAACTTTGGTCGAGCTTGGAGTCCAAGAACCCGAGCTAGGCCTTGAGTTTCATGGATAACCGCAGTTGCCGCTGAGTTCGTGCCGAGCCGAGACGCCGTTCATTATTGTCGTGACTGCACGAGTTAGTCGAATTGGTGAGTTAACCCCTAATCCTTGGTTAGGTCTCTAATTGCGTCTATAATTAGTTAATTAGTCGTCATGGTGGTTAATTAGATTAATCGTGGTCGGGTTAGATAGAAATTAAATTTTAAGGTAAATAGCCACGATTGATTAAGCTAGTCATATTGCTAGGTCGTTTGTGGCTAGTTGACTGCTAGGATTCATTGATTGGACAATTAATTCCCATTATTTCATCCCGAGCGAGCGATAGTTCAAAGCCGAGTGATCGATCAATAATTTAATGATGCTTGAATTAATCATTGTTGTTTGATTAATTGAATTGGTTAATTGATCCTGTAATTGATTGATTGTAGTTAGAGGTGGCAATATGGGTCACAAACCCATATTTGACCCATATTTGTATAAAATGGGTCAAATATAGATCATTAACTTTTAAAGGGTTCATAAAAAATGGGTCACACTTAAATCAATTTTCAACCCATATTGACCCACTTTCGACCCATAATGACAACATCCTTCCACAAGTTACAAATGATCGTGGGACCAGGGAATGGTCCCGAGGCTGGGGCTGGGGCCGGGTCGGGGTCTCGGGGCCTGGTGCCAAGGTCGGGTCCCATGGTCGAGGTGGGTCCCGGGGTTGGAGTCGGGGACCGGGGCCGTGACTGGGGCCGGGGCAGGGGCCGGTGCAGGGGTCGGGGCAAGGGCCGGTGCAGGGGCCGGGGCAAGGGCCGGGGCCGGGTCCTGAGGTCGAGTCCCATTGCTGGGTCTCGGGGCTGTGACCGGGGGTTGGGGCCGAGTCCTCGGGCCAGGGCTAGGGTAGGGACCGGGTCTGGGGCCTGGTCCCGACGCTGGGGAGGGGCCGGGGCCGGGTCCCTAGGCCGAGTTCTAGGGCCAGGGTCGGGGGTCGGCGCCGGGGTCGGTGGACCAAGGTCAGGATCGGGGTAGGGGTCGGGGTCGGTGCCGGGACCGGGGGCCGGGGCTTCAGGGACAGGGCCAAGGGTCGGGGCCGAGGGTGGGGAAGTATTTTAGTAATATTATTTTCTTAAAATATTGTTGTGTTTTGATAATATGGGTCAAAACCGGTCGGGTCGGATATGGGTCAGTCACGAGTTGGGTCGGGTCGGGTTTGGGTTATTAAATATGGGTCAATATGGGTCGGACCATATTCGACCTGACCCAACCCACCCATTTGCTACCTCTAACTGTAGTGGATTGATTGTCATGTGATATGATCATGATTTGATGAGTTCACCGTCTGTGTTAGGAGCAAGCCTAGTTGTGAAATTGCGAATTCATATGACCTGTGTGGGATCAAACTGCATCATTTAACATGAAAATGCCATTGGGCCAATTGTGACATTCTGAATTCCGACCCCTCTCGAGGCTATTGAATGGAAGGATATCAATCGTGTATTTCAGTTATAACTCGCTTGGAGTTGGCCACTCTCGAGTTAACTGACCAAAAGGGAAAGACTAACGCGGAGTCGGGTACGTGGACCTGGGGGATTTGAATGAGAAATAACACTTTGACCATAAGGATTGTCGAGGAAATATTTTGGGCTAGCAGAGATCGATTTAGGAAGGTTCATGGAATGTCTTGCTAGTGTTATACGTTGGGACGCGGGTGATTCCGCTTAACCAATGTGTGATTTGCGAGAATTTCCTAAATCGGATTCCAATGATTAGGACCGCAAAAGGTAGCGATGAACCCTCGCAATTACATGACAACCAAAGTCGCCACAGCTTGAGAAAAATCTCAGGGTCGATACGCGTAGCGCCTGCAAGAGTTTTCCGTCAGTTAGAGATAAATTGGAATTACAATCGACGAGAGTTCGACATAAAATTGAACCTCGAGATTTGGGTATTTTACATTGAGGAATTCCGACATTGGAAGAGAATTGGACGTCGCCTCATCGAGGGAAATTAAGATTTGAAAAAGTGAAATTTGGACTGAAGGTGAAAAATTATCCTTTTGCCCCTCAAGGACATACTTTCTTTTAAGAACAAGTAAGGGCATTTTGGTCTTTTGTCTACTCCTTTAGTGGCCGAATTTTGGAGGGCAATTTAGTCTTTTGAACCATAGATTTTTATGAAGAAAAAGACAAGTGTCATAAGTTGGATTATGTCTTCACTTAGATTAGGGGTTAGGGACCTAGTTAAGCATTAATTGCTAGTCACAATCTCACCTACCATTCTCTCTCCCTTTTGACTTGTGGATGAAGATTGGTTTTGGCACATTTTCTCCTCATTTGGCCGAGCAACCCACCCTCTCCCTCAAACTCTCTCTCTCTCTCTCTCGTTGCTCAACTCGCCGCCCAGCCACGAAACCGTCTACTGTTCCGGCCATAACTTCTTTTTCTGTTATCAGATTGAAACGAGCCACCCACCAATAGAAATATCTTTCTCTTGCCGTTCCAATAAGGTATTATGAACGAAAATCCACCCAGCCATTTGTCCCGTAGAGCCGTTTAAAGGAGCAAAGGTCCGGCTGGTCAGTTTTGAACCCGAGAGCTCTAAGTGGGATTTCCGAGCTCATTTCACTCCAATCTTCGGTAAGGCTCTCCTTGAACTGAGTTAAGACATATAGAGGCATATACTTGAGGTTGAGGATGATTTATAATAGGATTTAATGGTTGATTACTTGTTGTTTTGTGGACAAAAACTCGGACCAAACTGCTCAAGGGAAAAACCATGAGCTTGCTGCCTTTTTGCCGAGGGTTTCTAGCTTTGTTCTCAAGGTAAGAGACTTCACAAGCTTAGACTAACATGTTAAGAGGTAGATGGGTGAGGTTTGGTGAAGATTTGCTAAAGATTAATGGTTGGATTAGCTTAAACTTCATGAGCCGGACAGATTGCATACCCTGATTGAACCGTGGATTTTGGGATCGGTTTAAGGACTGATTTTGCTTGGAATAAAATGAAGGATGTCCCTAAATCTTACATTGGCATGTTAGTGAGCTATAGGTTAAAGTTTGGGGAGAAATTGATGGAATTTGGTGGTTGATTCTTGCATAGGCAACCGAGGGGTCGAATCTGCCTTTTTGGATAGTATGGTACCGTGGCCTTGCGTCGAACATTTTGTGGAATTCCTTGGCTTAAGCTCGAAGTAAGTTATTCCTAAACCTTTATTAGGATGTTATGTTACTAAAGAACGAAGCTTTGAGTTGGAATGAAAGGTTTTATGGACTGATTTTGTGAGAGACGCGAGGAAACCCAAATTTGCCATGTTTTGGCAAGTTGTGCTTGATTGATTTGTGGTATAAGGAATTATGAAATCAAGGTGATTTTGAAGAGTCCTAATCTGGTAGTGGAATGTGGTTGAACTTCTTGGCATGTTTTATAAAAATTCTGATTTTAATTGAGTGTAATGAGGGGTATGTATAACTAATCAAGTCTCTAATGGAGATTTTGAAACCGTGATTGATGTCAAGCTTGAGTTTTGTGAAAATGGCTGAATAATGCTTGTTTTCTTAATGGGAATTTCATAACGTGGAACATGTTTTGTCCAGTGAGGGACGTTTGAAATGAATGCCTCGAGTAGGCGATGAACTGCTTGATTTCATGAGTTGTTATTGAATGAAGTATTTTGAGACGTGAATTATTTTCTTTGAACGAAAATTGGAGGCTGCTTTATAACTGAAAATTTTATGAATAAATGGCGTGCGGGATCGCCGAGGAAATCATAAGTACATTGGCGTGTGGGATCGCCGGGAAAAATTATAAGTGCACTGGCGTGTGGGATCGCCGAGAATTTGTAATTTGGCCAATGTATTGGGAGGGAATTACTCCCATTGGACCTGACGAGGTCGTGTGGCTAGAGAGTCCCATACTGACACGATTCATCTCAATTGAAAATGGGAGTCGAGAGTCGTATGGTGGCCGAATCATCTCTAGGGCCGGAGGCGAGAGTTTCATATGTACCAACGGGTCATATGGAGACCGAATCATCTCGCAGCCCCAAAGTGGGTGGCCCAGGAATGGGCGGATGTGAAAATATCTGTTTTCTAGAAAAATCAAGAACGATTTTGAGAAATTGATTATGCCTCATGTTTTTGAGATCGCGTCGAGTGCTTGCTTGTGATTGAAAAACCCTGCCATTGTACGAAGCTCAGTTTTACTCATGAAATCTTTTGTGACTAGGTCAAGTCATTTTTTAAAAGTACTGAAATGCCAAGTTTTGACAAGTACCCTGTTTTACCATGCCAAAGTTTTTAATTCCAAAATACCCTATTTTCCAAAAACGTCTAGAGGTACTGGCAGCCTAGTTTATGGTTAGGTTTGACTTATTGGGATTATATATCTTACCCCGTCGTGGGACAACATTTTCAAGTCTTAGACGATGGAGACCTGAGCCTGCCATGGACTGGCATTGGAAGAAGTTTTTGGAGGATGTGAAGATTTTCTTTGATTGAGACCTTAGAGACTGTATATTCTTTGTAGTTAGAATTGTTCCTGACTTGGCTTTAAGGAGAAGTGTGTCCCTTTCTTTTGTCCTAAGTCATCTTGATGAGTTGTTTTTATGGAGTTTTCCTCGCTTTCGCAGGCATGTTTCATATAGACCTTTAAGCATTGGCCGTTGGTTCCTAGGAGATCATCAAAGGTAACGGCGAAGGTGGGATGCTCGCCGGGTTCGGGACGTGACATCAATTCTTTGAGCACGTCTGTATGAGTATCCTGCTTAAATCAAAGATGATAAAATTTATTGATTGTCGGATGAAATGTGTGGTCATATGATGGGACGATAAAATTCCTGCCAAGGTCCTGACAAGATTGTACCGTGACGATCAAAATTACCATGAATTCATATGACCTGTTGGAAGTACGCCATTCTGTGATGTCAGTTTGACAGATGTCAGTCGTAGCTTGTGACTGACCGAAACCCTGGAGGGGATTCTTAGTAGCTCTGTGCCGTGATGATTAGAATTACACAGGCTACTAGATGCAGTCGTCGGAAGTAAGGGACGATGCCTAGTGTTGCTAGAAGAGTACGAATTGACTAGTGTACTAGGCACCAACTGACTAGTGTGTCGCGCTGACATGCCCTATCTCATAATAATTGGACTATGTGTGAAGTTATGTATGTCAATTGATGTGATGCTTGCCTTGATTGGGCTATTTTACTATCATGTCATATCGGCATGATGCCTTGTCTTGATTAGGTTATTTGACTGTCATGTCGTGTCTGCATAGCATTATGTGTGGCTTCCTACCCGGTAAGTTGCATTTGGTTGGATATTCGTGCTGGTTGATATGCCATGTTGATTTGTTAAGATGTCCTGGATGAATCAACGTCCTAACCGAGTTTAAGCGTTGACTTCACTGAGATTTATTTCCCACCCCGTCGTAGGATAACATTTCAGGTCACAAATCACGGAGCCTCATGGATGCTGAGGCGTGACTTCTGGAGTAGTCCTAGAGATCGTGTTAGACCGAACCCTATAGTTTGGAAGTTGTAGACCAAGAGCCGAAGAATGACTTGTGTTTATTGTCTAAACAAGATAGTTAAATAAAAAGATTAACTATGTGAGCTGTTATGATTTGATTGATATGACTGGCTGTTTAACTATCTTTGTTGTTTGATTTGATGTTTGGAAGTTGCGCGTTTCCGCATGTATAATCAAAGATAAAATAAATGGGTCGATAACATGCTTGGGAGGTTATCTCTTATGACCTGAAGCGATATGGTAGGGATGGCGCATGCCCGATGATCGGGGTGTGACATTAGACAAACTCATTAAGGCCCATCTATTTTTGCCTTCTTGATGTAAAACCCATTTATGGCTAACAAGAGAAATAAGAGCGATCTATTAATGACCCATTTAAAGAAAAATGAGTCTATAAATGGGTTTTAGACCCATTTTGACAGGTCTAACGTCGTCGTCATTGTCCATGGCATCTGAATTTCCATTGCCAGGTGTGTTTACGTTAAGATCAACTTCTTTTTGCACAACATCCCATATATGGTTGTCTATGGATTTGATGGAGGCTCTCATTTTGTTTTACCAATCATCGTATTTCTTCCCATCAAAATAGGGAGGTCTTTTGTTGCCTCCTCATGCAATCAACCTTGGTGCAAGATTGCTAGCCATAGTATATCATTAGCTTAGAAATAAAAGCACTTTAGAATAATGAGCACCAAGCTCTGATACCAACTATTGCGACTGCTAGTATCATAAGAAACTTGTAAAAACTATGCGGAATTAAAATAAACAAGTTCAGAGTCTAGTTCAGAATCAATATCTATCTATTCGAAATTTTACTATGAAAAAAACCTAGTTTAAGTGATAAAGAAATTGCACTGAAAATTTATAATGATTTAGTTGAGATCAAGTCTATGTCTAATTCTTCATGCCAACATCCAATCGGCGCAATTCCATTATTGAATCATTCAGAGGTTACAACTTGATTACAACTCTTGAGTTGATAGACCATTCCGTCCTACACTCAACTGCTTAATTACATAAATATTCGTGTGTATTCCTCAACATCTATGTACCCTTTTTCGTTCTGCACTTTTCTAGCAAATTTCTCAAAAAGAGTGAAAAGCTTCATGCTTATGAGATAAGAATATAACCCAAGAGAAGCGTGAATAATCATCAACAATTGCCAAGCAGTACTCGTTATCTGTTAGACTTACGAGTAGGACCAAACAAATCCATGTGCAACAGTTGCAGAGGTCTATTAGTGGCAACATTATTGATAGACTTGAAGGGTGATCTGACCTATTTTCCAAGAGAACATGCATTGCAAGAGTTGCATTTACTATAGTTGATCTTTGGTAGACCACGTACCACATCTTTTGATGCGATCTTGGAGATGTGTTTTACATTGATGTTGCCTAGCTTCTTATGCCATAGATCACATTCCTCCTTGATAGACATCAAACACTACATTTCATCAAGTTCAACATTTAGCAAATATATATTACCATATCTTTTTCCTATAAAAGATCGTGTCAGGTCCTAACTGGTTCCAATGTAAATGTTTTCTTCGAAACTGATCTTATATCCCATGTCACCGAGTTGGCTAACACTGAGAAGATTATATCCAAACCCTTTGGGCTAGTGAAACATCTTCAATGACCAAGTTTTCCAGTATCATTTGCAATCAGGAAGACTTTCATGTTTTCTTTGGTACCCACACAAACTTGGGTCCTTTTGTGTTAGTCTTCGAACTAGTGTCATATCTCCAGTAGATCTTTTTGGACTTCATTTGCTCAACTAAACATGTTTTCTTGGGCAAAAGTACACTTTTAGTACCAAAAGTTGTGTACGAAGATAACTTTAGTGCCAAAAGTTTCAAACGGATCATTTTAGTGCCAATTTTTTTTTAAAACGATCACTTAAGTGCCAACTTCCTTTTAAAACGATCACTTTTAGTGCTATAGCTAACGTGGCTCGTTGAAAATCTAACACGTGTTATTTTTATTATTTTTTTAATCTGACGCGGCACATCAGAGTTGGCACTAAAAATGACCATTTTTAAAAGAAGTTGGCACTTTAGTGATCATTTTAAAAAAAATGGCACTAAAGTGATCTGTTTGAAACTTTTGGTACTAAAGTGATCTTCGTACACAACTTTTGGCACTAAAAGTGTACTTATGCCCGTTTTCTTGCTATGACCAGGTTCATTGCAAACTGAGCAGTTGAACTACTTGTTAGTAGATCTAGTGAATTCACATGCACAGTGATCATTATAAAATTGAACATGCATAGTACGTTTCAATCTCTTTTTGACACTTGGAAAGGGATTCTTTTCTTCATGTTTCTTTTCACATCCAAGTCGAGACTTGTCATGAATAGGAACTTGAATAGAGAGAATGTGCTACAGAATTCTTGAAAAAGAAAAATTTGTGTTAACTTTTGAAATATCTTCCTTCAGAGATTTGCTTTCTTCCTGCAGAGAGTGGCATTCACTCTGAGAGTCGACCAGATCTTTTTGCAGTTTCTCAAGCTCATCTTTTTTAGAAAGGTTTTGTTCCGCGAGTTTCAAAACTTCCTTTTTTTAGTTCTAAAATTCTCTTTGAAGATTTTTTGTGTTCTAAAAAGATTTCTTTTAAAAACTCTTGCATTTCATCATAAGAAAGTTCAAATTCATTTACCGCATCTTCATCTTCTCTTTTGGATTCAGCCATAAGACAAAGATTTACTTCTTTGCCATCACTTTCAACATCACTACATGTTTCTGCTTTGAGTGCTTGTTTTTTTCTTTTCAAACGTTCCACTTTTTTTTCTTTAGGAGAGGACATTCTGGTTTTACATGTCCTGACTTCCTACATTCATAATAGACAATATCATTACCTTTACTCTCTTATTTTCCCTTGAAAGGCTTCTTCGCTTCTAAGAATCTTGTATTCTTTTTATTTTTGAAGTTGCCGCCTTTCCTCATCAAAGTCTTGAATCTCTTTATGAACAAGGCCATTTCGGCATCGTCATCTTCTTCAGCAGATGTTTCACCTTCTGCATTTTCATCGTCAGCATTAAACGCAATTACTTTCTTACCTTTGGTTAGATTCTGTTTGTTCATGCCTTCAGCCTCATATGACATCAGTGTGCCTATGAGTTAGTCCACGGTGATAGGTTGAACTCTCACGGTTTCTCGAACTGAAGTTTTCACTATCATCCAGACATCCGAAAGTGCTCTAAGCAGCTTATTTACTTTTTCAGAGTCGGTGAAGATCTTTCCTTGGCTTGCCAAGCCATTCACTAAGTTAGTGAACTTAGTATACATTTTACGTATTGTTTCTTCAGGACTCATCATGAACATTTCATATTTTTCTCGAACTGAAGTTTTCACTATCATCCAGACATCCGGAAGTGCTCTAAGCAGCTTGTTTACATTTTCAGAGTCGGTGAAGATCTTTCCTTGGCTTGCCAAGCCATTCACTAAGTTAGTGAACTTAGTATACATTTTACGTATTGTTTCTTCAGGACTCATCATGAACATTTCATATTTTTCTCGAACTGAAGTTTTCACTATCATCCAGACATCCGGAAGTGCTCTCAGTAGCTTGTTTACTTTTTCAAAGTCGGTGAAGATCTTTCCTTGGTTTGCCAAGCCATTCACTATGTTAGTGAACTAAGTATACATTTTACATATTTTTTCTTCAGGACTCATCATGAACATTTCATATTTTTCGAGCAGGATGTTCATCTTGGTTTCCTTCACTTTGTCCATACCTTCGTAGACTAGCTATAGACGATCCAAATCTCTTTAGCTAAGGTACAAGATGAGATTCGATTAAATTCAGATGGAGATAAGGAGCGGTAAAGAAGATGTCTAGCATTAGAATTAAGAGCAGCTCTTTTGCGAATCAATTTAAGTCGAGCAGCAGCCACTTCAGCAATTTGGCCGGCTATTTCTTCTCTAGCAGGTGCAGGAGGAGGTGGAACTTCAACGCCATTATGGATTACATCCCACATGTCTTGATCACAGGCATCGAGGCAGGAGTACATCCTTTTTTTAGTAGTTGTAGTTGCTTCCATCGGAATATGGAGGCTTGCTGGGTGTTGCAAATTCATTGCTTAACTACCAAAGTCAGCCAAAATCAGGATCTTCATGCTCAGAAGAAATACACTTCAAATACAAGCAACAGAGCTCGGATACCAATTGTTAGGACTAACTATGCAACCTAAAGGGGGGTGAATAGGTTGTTTCGAAACCTTTTCAGATTTTGCGAAAAACCAAAGGTAATTTAAAAAATATCGAGTAAGCACATGTTTTCTCAAACAGTAACAGAGATGATGCAATCAGAGATATGAGCTACAAGAGATCAGCACACCAAATATATAGTGGTTCGGCTTACACCAAGCCTGCATCCACTCCACACTACTAATAGCTACAACTTGGGCTAGAGTGTACTAGTAATTTAACTCACAAGTTACAAATTGTAAGTGAGCTGATCTTTCACAAGATAGATCACACTACTCTCGAAGTACACTTGTATATGCACAATTACAGGCAACAATAGATCATAATATCTTTCACACAAGTGCCTTTTAACTAGAACACACGTCTAAAGCACTTTAATAAGATATACAATGAGCACATGTTTTCTCTCTTCTTGTTCTTGGTCTTCCCGACCTCCTCTTTATATAAGCCTCAGCAAAACAGCCATTAGACCATTTCTCATGGAGCAAAAGAGCCGTTGGATATTGAAGGGACAACTTTGGAGTACGTTGGTATCGCTTTTGCACGTCAGACGAGACTTTTCCAAAGTAGGTGCTGACTCGTTGTTCCTCACTGACAATTTTGCAAATCCTCTAACACGCAAGAGAGCTGTTCTCGAGAAGGCAAAAACCTTCCCGTTGGCCATTTCTAGCTTGTGTGAACGATTTTAGCAAATCTTTTCGAAACATTAGCATGCGACATTTTATACTCCTCATTGCACCTGATCTTTCAAGTACCAATATACACATTCGGTGACCAGATCTTTTGAGGATCTCAATGCCTATTTTCAAGAAACTGCTTTGGTCTTCATGTGATTTTTATTCGATGGCTATCTTGCGATCCTTAGCCATAATCAATAAACATCAGCACACCAAAGGTAAATAAAATACCTAAGGATAGTTTGGAAATTATCAAAATATTTTATGAGATGTTTCTCTAACACAATGTATAGCCCTTCCTTTTTAGTACCATGCTCAATAATCTCCTTCATAAGAATGTCCTGAAACAATAGAAATTCAAATACATTGAACACAACAATTCAACTCATCAGTAATTTATGCAATAGACAATAAAGGGTTGGACAAAAGGGCACACGTAATGTATGAGATAGAGAAAGAGATTACATGAGAGCCACAATCCCAGCCCTGGTCACTGGATGACAATTTCCATTAGCATTATACACACCATCTCTTCGCGGTGAGGAACAGTTGACTAGGTCATTGGGGGTGAGGCGTCGTGTGATCGGTAGCGCCTAGGTCGATATTCCATCCATTGTTTCCACCATGACGACTAATGACAAAATCA
The DNA here is from genome assembly GCA_021437785.1 of Rhodomyrtus psidioides. NCBI lineage: Eukaryota > Viridiplantae > Streptophyta > Magnoliopsida > Myrtales > Myrtaceae > Rhodomyrtus > Rhodomyrtus psidioides. The sequence continues at coordinate 8,199,011 of JAILYB010000003.1, read as the reverse complement.
GAACCACAATTACCTTCAGGAGGAAGGGTGGAAATACTTACTGAAGGTATTGTCGAGACTAAGGAAAGAGAAGAACTCCCAGTCACCAAGGATGTCTGCCCTACACTCTTGCCCGATTCTGCTTCAGATTTCTTTTTCTTCGCTTGAAAATCGTTCCACCATTCTGAAAATCCATGTAGCTTAAAACATGTGTCCCTAGTTTGTTTGGAATTGCCATAGTGAGAACAGCCGTCGGGCATCTGAGACTTGGCCTTGACAGCAGACCAAGAGCGTCCACCTCTACCCACCGAATTGCTTGCCATAATCTATAGAGATGTGTCTCCTCAACTGCCCCATGAGACCATTGATGTACCCGTAGGAAAGCCATCAATATTTATCAGCATTACGGTTTGACGCACATCTTCCCTGCGAACGTGTGCGTAGGCTTGTTCAGCGATGGGGAAAGGCTGCATCTGCAAAATATTTGCATGAACCTTGTCGAGACGATCATCAAGTCCATCCAAAAAGATGTAAAACTTGTCATCTTGAACATCATTATTGTAGCACTCAATATCTGAAGGACACATTGTAGGATTAAGCCTACGGAAATCAATTTCACGCCAGAGTCCTTGAAGATCATTGTAGGATTTTTCGATTGGTCCTCCAGCATGCTCGAGTCGTGATACCTGGCATTTTAAATCATACACCTGGGAAGCATCAGTGCAATAAAAAAGGTGGTAGCTACGGAATCCCACACAGCTTTAACGGTAAGGAATCTGATAAAATTGCTAATCAACGTCGGATCCATGGAGTTGATTAGCCATCCTTTTGTTAGTGGTCTGCCCTAGGAATCAATCAAGGTTGATACTCTAAACATGAGGTGTGGTTTAGATTGTGTCGAAAATCGACATTCACTATACTTAGGTAGTCATAATATTTTGCCAGAGACTGCTTATGACTTGTGAGCCAAAAGAGTTTTGAGCACACTACTAATGTTTAGTGAACCTAAGGGGTCGCACTAATAGCGAACTGAATTCATATTTTTTTCTCTACGACTTAATTTACTTAAGAAGTAAATTTATTTTATTCTCATGTTCTTAATATTTGAGCAATCGTGTGCGTTATGAGATAACGACTAAACGTATGATTGGAAGTGGACAGGTTGGCGAACGTCGTGGCCTAGGCCACTACGTCGTGAACCCAAACCATGAAACGTAGGGTTACAAGTAAAACCCTAGAGAAGCCTTAGACTTATATAGAGTCTTATTCTGAAGGAGAAAATATAGAAAATCGATCTTTGTTCGTTGGTCTTCGAGAAAGTCTCAACAATCAAAGGCAATCAAGAAAAAGGAACTCCAAGATCTGTAAGCTAGCACTTTGATCGTTGGAGATTTCAGTTCGTGTGTGGATACCGGTAGAGGCGCAATAAATGAGGCGCTATTCCAAACACAACCAATTGTCGATAGATTTTCGATTTGCAAAAGGTATATCTCGAACTCCTATTGATTTCAATATACGCATGGATCCTGTATAGAGTTTCAATATTCTGCTGCGTTTTTAACAACTAGGAAATCCAACAGTGGTATCAGAGCTACTTGCAATGTATTGAAGTTGAATAAGAAACCCTAATTGTTGATACATATGATGTATGCCTGAATTGATTCTGTGAAATTAGGGTTAGATGAATTGGGAACACGAATTGATATGATCAATTTAAGTATTGTCACACTAAGAGGAACTTGAATTCCTGCAATGATGTGAATTAATGTGACTGATCCATAGGCGTTCTGTTAAGTAAATAGAATTATGAATTCTGTTTATGGTTCTGAGAAGGAATGAAGCATGGACGGCCTTAGGGATGATTTAGTTGAAATCACCCACCCTAGCAGCGTCGGTTCAAGGGGATGGATAGTTTTCTGAGAAAACAGAATTGAGAATTCTATCTAGGTTTTGGGGGCGCTACCCCCGAGCCCCTACGAGAGGCGCTGCCCCTTCGAACCCCTGCTCCCAAGAGACCACCATAAGGGGCGCAGCCCCCTTGACCCCTGCATGGAATTGTTCGCTCCCAGTATGATTGATGTACCTTGTTATGATAAGTAATGTTTCGTTTATGTTCATAACATGCATACATTCATCACTAAATAAAATATTGAAAAGTCTCTAATAAAATTAAGTAATGATATGATGCCTTTCCAATCATACACCTATCAAGACTTGAATCGTCAAAAGATGAGTTTGCCAAAGCATGTTGTCTTTAACTATTTGAGTAAGATAGGGTAGATAGTGGTTATCCATATGTCAAGATTGGTTTGCTTAACAAGGCTATCAAAATTGTTTTGGACCTTGAGGCGTAAAGTTTGGGGATAAAACATGAGATGTCAATCCCAACAACGAAGAATTGTATTCGATATAATTGACAAAGAGTTGTCTGCCTAAATAACTGAGACTTGAGCGGTAAGCCAAAATTTACTCGAGTCTTGGTGAAATATGGATCTTGATCCACTATATAGGGACACATATTATAAAAGTATAGTGGGAGTTGTTTACATATAATATTAATGAACAATTCACTTTACATATATATTGCCGATAATATCAAATACCTCTGCATCAAGCTTTTCACTACGATCTGTCCTTGAGAAGGACAAATTGAATGGTTCAAACTTCTTGGACTGGTATAGGAGCTTGAGAATTGTTCTCAAGCAGGAGAAAAAGGATTATATCCTGGAGAAACCACTCTCTCAGAAGGCAACTACTTCCAATGCTCTCATGCCAAAAGAAATGCATACCAGAAGCATAAAAATGATGCATTTGATACATCTTGTCTAATGTTAGCTACCACGAACTTAGACCTTTAAAAGCAGTTTGAGAGGTGAATGCCTATGATATAATTATGAACCTGAAAAATTTGTTTCAAGAGCAGGCATGCATTGAAAGGTACCAAACTGTAAAGGCCTTAATTGAGTGTAAGCTAGCAAGTGGGAGCTCAGTTAGCCCACATGTCATAAAGATGATAGGTCATATTGAAAACCTGGAGCGATTGGGCTCTCCCATTAATCAAGAGTTGGCTACTGACATTATTATTCAGTCACTGCCTCATAATTATGACACATTTGTTAAGAACTATAACATGCATAATCTGAATAAGACTTTGACTGAATTGCATTGGATGCTCAAAACTGCTGAGCAGAATATCAAGAAGAATCCTACCCCTAATGTTCTCTTGGTTCAAAAGGGGAAACGCTTTAAGAAGTCAGGTATGGTCAAGGGTAAAGGCAAGGGCACCAAGCCTAAACCCAAATCTAAGACTAAAACGGGTCCGACTGCTGATGTTGCCTGCTTCCATTTTGGTAACAAGGGACATTGGAAGAGGAATTGCAAGAAATATTTGGGGGATCTGAAGAAGAAGGGAAGTGAGACTTCCATTTCAGGTATTTATGTTATAGAAGTAAATGTTACTACTAGTTCTACTTCATGGGTATTATACACCGGTTGTGGTACTCACATTTGTATGAATGTGCAGGGACTGAAACGAAGTAGAACACTAGCAAAAGGTGAAGTGGAACTACGCATTGGAAATGGAGTAAGAGTTGCTGCGTTAGCCGTAGGAACATATGTTGTTAGCATGGTTTTATAATTGGATAATTGCAACTATATACCTACTATACGCAGGAATATTATTTCTATTTCTTGTTTGGATAATGAAGGTTTCTGTTTTGATATAAAGAACAATAGTTGTTCATTTTATCTTAATGGATTGTTTTATGGTGGCGCCCATATTGTGGATGGGATATATGTTCTAAATCTTGATGTACCAATCTATAATATAAATACGAAAATGTTTAAATCTAATGATTTGAATCCGACCTACCTATGGCATTGTCGATTAGGCCATGTAAAAGGGAAAAGAATTCACAAGCTCCATAGTGATGGGCTATTAAATTCATTTGATTTTGAATCATATGATACGTGTGAATCTTGTTTAGTTGGCAAAATGACAAAAGCTCCTTTTACTAATCAAATTGAGAGGGCAAAAGAATTATTGGCCATTATACATACTAATGTGTGCAGACGACTAAGTTCTATAGCTAGAGTATGTTATTAGTATTTCATTACATTTACTGATGATTTCAGTAGATATGTATATGTTTATACGATGAAACATAACTATGAGTCCTTTGAAAAGTTCAAGGAATTTCAGAATGAAGTATAAAACCAACTGTCGCGACCCTCTTGAGGTTCGACATGGGCTCTCGAGGGCTAATGGGCCGTCCAGTCTGGTCGGACACGGGCCTCTCCCAAGGCCCGTTACCCAAATCGCAACGGAGGTATGCGTAGTCGACCTTCAGTGTGGTCTAGTGACATGTGCTAAGTGTGCATGCCATGGAGTCGCCACCAATCATTTTTTGGAGGGTATGATTGGACCACCCTATTGAATAGTCGGGAGTTTCTATTCAATTCTACGATAACCAGAGAAATGGGTTCGGGGACTTAGTTACGTCAACTGTCAGAGTTGACGCCCTTTCGGTACCTAAGTTGATTGAATTTTTTGCAATTTTTCTCAATTTTTTTTTGAATTTTTCCTTAATAATTCATTTTTTTTGAATTTTTTTATTTGATTTTTTTTTTATAAATTTTCTGAAAATAAATCCCAACTGACGATCCCTAACTCGCCACGTGGCGTCTCGGTGACAATCGAATCATTTTAATTTTTGTAAAATTCGCAATTCATTTCTTTTAATGTTAAAAATATTTTTTTATTCTGAAAATCATCGGATCACGACACGTGGCTCATCTGCAGCCATCCAATCTAGCATTTTTTTTGTTTTTGTTTTTATAGGACGCAACACAATGCAAAAAATAAAGAAGATATTAAGTCATTATACAATATAAACATAAGCAAAGGAGATGGGATCCGGTGAATTTTACGACGTCGGAGTCCGTCGGTGCTCGTGCAACAATGTGTGGGGGTATAAACCACCAGCAGGAGGCTCGGCCTTCCGATTATGGGGTAGCACAATATAATTTACAGAAAATAAATGAATAGAATGCCTTGGACACCAATAGGAGGCTCGGCCTTCCGATTCTGGGTCTAATAAGTAAAATGTAGAAAATGCCCACTTTTATTAAATGCAATACAACACAAATTAACTATATGATGCATGAAATGCTAGGACATAAAGTAAATACGCAGCAAATATTCAGACACCAACAGGAGGCTCGGCCTTCCGATTCTGGGTCTAATAAGTAAAATGTAGAAAATGCTCACTTTTATTAAATGCAATACAACACAAATTAACTATATGATGCATGAAATGCTAGGACATAAAGTAAATACGCAGCAAATATTCAGACACCAATAGGAGGCTCGGCCTTCCGATTCTGGGTCTAATAAGTAAAATGTAGAAAATGCACACTTTTATTAAATACAATACAATACAAATTAACTATATGATGCATGAAATGCTAGGACATAAAGTAAATACACAGCAAATATTCAGCAACCTTAAAACTCCAGAACATAGCCTATCCTCTTAGGAAGCCATCACCGAAAATTTCACCTTAAAAGGAGTCCAAATGAGTGAGATATGACCACAATACCTCAGTTCGCTCGATTTTCGTCGACTGTTTTTCAAAAAATCACCATAATTTAACCAGACCTCGAAAATTCATGAAACCAACGGGAAATTGTTAAGGACATCTTAAATTAACCTGTGGTGGTCAGAGGGAGTCGGAAAGGTCGCCGGAATGGCTGATCGTGGAGGACGACGGCGGCGGCAGAAACTGGTCGGTACAGGGTCAGCAGCGACCTTTGCTCATTCAAACGGCTCTACAAGGCAAATGACTGGGCCAAATTGGACTCATAATAAGTCGTTAGAACGGCAAGAGAATAAGCTTTCTAACAGTATATGGCTTGTTCTCATACGATTCCTAACGAAAGAGTTATGGCCGAAAAACCGGACGATTTTGGGTCTAGGCGGCGAGCTGAGCGAGAGAAATAAAAAAACAAAAATGAAAGAGAGAGTTGAGGGAGATGATGAGGGGGATTGCAGTATCCAGGAGCTCCACGAGGCCGCGATAAACAATAAGACGGACGGGATCTCGGCACGGCGTCGGAGGGTGGCGGAGCAAGGTGGTGGTGAGGGTGGTCGGCGTAATCCAAGGGAGGAAAAAAAATGAAGAACCAAAAACTAGGAAGAGGAGGGAGGAAGAAGAAGAAGAAGAAGAAGAAGAAGAAGAAGAATGAAGAGGAGGCGACGGATGATCGTGGGAATGGTGAGATGAGGGAGTAAAATAATAAAAATAATAATAAAATAATAAAATAATAATAAAATAAAATACTAAAAAGTAAAAATAATAATAAAATAATCAAAAGCAAAGACAAAATGATGAGTCCCCTTTTCCTTTTAAATGATGATGTTTTCACTCCTTTTCCTTTTAATCATTACTAATATTTTTGCCAAATTCAATTTTATGATGATCAGAGAACACCTAAAATCGAACTTGAATTTTACTGTTTTATGAGGTCCTAAAGTAAAGAAAAATAAAAAATACCGACTATTTGTATATATATTTTTTTTACCTCAAATATTATTTTTCTTGATTTTCTTCTTTTCTTTTTCTTTTTTTCTTTTTTTTTTTGTATTTTTCGAAAATATATTAAAAAAATGAAAATTATGAAAATTATTTTTTTGGTCAAAATGGTTCATTTAGCTTGGCTAAGGTCACCAAAATTGATTTTTCAATTTTTCAACTTTTTATGGATTTTCTATGAATTTTCAAAAAAATAAAGAAAAAAGGAAAAAGAAAAAAAAAGTTGATCAAAATTTAGGTGTCAACACCAACTTGGCAAGAATATCAAGGCTCTACGATCTGATCGAGGAAGAGAATATCTAAGCCAAGAATTCAATGACCATCTCAAGGAGTGTGGAATTGCTTTATAGCTTACTCCCCCTGGAACACCAAAGTGGAATGGTGTCTCTGAGAGGAGAAATCGAACTTTGTTAGACATGGTTCGATTAATGATGAGTCATTCAGATCTTCCGTTATCTTTCTAGAGATATGCACTCGAGACAGCTGCGTTCACTCTAAATAGAATCCCATCAAAAGCTGTAGAGAAGACACAATATGAGATGTGGACATGAAAAGTTCCTAGTATGTCTTTTCTAAAGATTTGGGGCTGTGAAACTTATGTAAAACGTTTACTTTCTGATACGCTTGGGCTGAATCTGATAAATGCTTCTTTGTATGATATCATAAGGAAACGAAAGGATATTACTTTTACAACTGATCAAAGAACAAAGTGTTTGTTGCTCGAAATGGTGTCTTTTTGGAGAAAGAGTTTCTTAATAAAGGAACTAGTGGGAGTAAGGTAAACCTTGAAGAAGTTATTTTGCCACAAGAGAGTGTTCCAGTTCATAAGGAACCTCAATTGGATCTGCGAAGAGTTGTAGAGTCTACTCTAATGGCACCTATAGTTCGTACGTATGAAAGAGCACATCGTGAGCCTATGAGATAAGATTTTCATGTGACAAAACATCGTCATCTATTACTGATAGAAAATGACGAGCCTACGACCTATACAGAAGCTATGATGGGCCCAGACTGGCTTCGGGCCATGAAATTCGAAATGGACTCAATGTATCAAAACAAAGTTTGAACTTTGATTGATCCACCCGAAAGTGTCAAACCTATAGGGTGCAAGTGGGTTTTCAAGAAGAAATCTGATATGGATGGAAAGGTTCACATCCATATAGCACGGCTGGTAGCTAAAGGTTTCAAACAAACTCATGGTATTGATTATGATGAGACCTTTTCTCTAGTGGCCATGCTTAAGTCCATTCAGATTATCCTAGCGTTTGTTGCATATTTGACTATGATATATGGCAAATGGATGTAAAGACGGCTTTCCTTAATGGAAACCTAGAGGAGGATGTATATATGACACAACCTGAAGGCTTTACATCATTAGATAACGTTGGGAAGACATGTAAGCGTCAATATTCTATTTATGAATTGAAGTAGACATCACGGAGCTAGAATAATCTATTGTATAATTGTTCCCTTGTTATTTCCTCTAAAGGAAACGTTTCCACCATCAAACATCTCAATATTGATGAATTTTGTTACATCTCTAGTCATGTGTCTGGAACGCCCACTATCGAGGTACAATTTAGTTTTTCTTTTCATTGGTACCTGCAATGATCAATGAAACTCAAGTTTTTTTTGTGCCCAAATCTATTTTGGTTCTTTGGGGTTAGCAACATTTGCATATCTAAGAATGTCTCGAATTGGCCTTTTATTTTTGGAACAATAACTCCTAGAGTGTCTTGAATCACTACAGTTTGAACATACAAACAAATCTTGATTTTTGAATTTTACAAATTATTTTCTAAAATGGTTTTCGTAAGATTTCTTTGGAAGTTTTCTCTTGATTCTTTCCTAAACAATTCTCCACAGTACTTTCCTCTGGAAAACCCAATCCAAATTTATTATAATACGGAACTTGTATAAAAAGTATGAGTTGTAACGTTTTGGATCCTGTAGAGAATTTTTTGTGAATATTTGAAATTGTTTTCCGTAAAGAAATATTTTCTCTTTTGAAAAGATCTTTTTTTCTTTTTCAAAGAATTCCTCTCTTCATCAAAAAGATTTCTTTCCTTTTTCAAGGATTCAGCTTCTCTTTCAAGAATTTCCAATTCGGATTTCAATTGACTATCATTAGACACACAATCAGATTTTTCGTTTAATTGAAAAAATTCCATTTTGAGAAAACTAATCTTATCTTTTTGAGACAGATCTCTCTGTTTAAAAATAGCTACTTCCTTTTTCAATTCTGAAAGTCTTTTAAGAGTAGCTTTATATTCTAAATATAGCTTGTTTATATAATCTGATACCTCAAAGGAATGTTTGAATGAGTTACCTCGAGCTCATTATCTGAGTCTGCCATGAGACATATGTTAGCGTACTCTTCATCACTTTCACATTCAGTGTCGCTTCAAGTTTCTGCTTTCAAGGCTTTCTTGGATTTTTCATCCCTACCTGTCTTCTTTAATAGAGGACAATTTGGTTTAATGTGACCTCTCTTCTTGTATTCATATCAGATGACTTCTTGGCCTTCACTTTTGGTATCAGATGATAGTTTCTGATCATATCGTTTGAGATCCTTTCTGCCTTTGAAGTTCCTGCCTTTCTTAGCCATTCTTCTAAATCTTTTGACTATGAGTACTAATTCCTCATCATCTTCATCTTCTGAGTCTGAAACATCAAAATCAACATTAGATTTTAAAGCAATAGACTTCTTACTTTTTATGTGGTCTCTTCATTAACTCTTTCTTCTTCATAAGATTGAAGAGTTCCAATAAGCTCATCCATAGATAAGGGAGATATCCTTTGAGTCTCTCGAATGGAGGTTTTGACAATGTTCCATTTTTTTGTGAGAGCTCTTAGTAGCTTGTTAACTCTAATTGGTCCAGAAACAGGTTGCCCATGGTATGTGAGATCATTCACAATTTCAGTGAATCTGTCAAACATTTGTTTCACAGTTTCTCCAGGCTTCATATTGGCTAAGAAGGAAATTGACTTTGGTCTCACTGACTTTGTCTGTTCCTTCATATGTGATGTAGAGCTTGTCCTAAATTTCTTTCAATGAGGAACAATATGCAATACGTTTATATTTAGTAGGAGATAAAGCATTATAAAATGAATAAATAGCATTTGCATAAAGTGCATCTCTCTTGGCAATCTCAGTAGTTGACAGAGTAGCAGTCGGTATATAATTGTTATCCCCTGCATTTGATCCGATCATGACATTTGCAGTCAGATTCACTCATCGTTGTACAACATCCCATATCTAGGGGGTCTTGACATCTGATACATGCTTTGAATTTGTTTTGCCAGTCGCTGTACTCTTTTCCTTCAAAATATGGTGGTCTGTTGTTGCTTCCACCTTCGATCTACGTGGGAGAGAAATTGCTAGCCATAAAGATCGTTAGCTCGAAAGTAAAAATATTTCATAAAATATGAATACTAGGCTCTGATACCAATTGTTGTGGCTAGTGTTATCACCTAGAGGGGGGTGAATAGGTGATTATAGTGCAATTTTAAAGTTTATCGCGGAATATAAATTGCACAGGCGTTTATATGACATCTTAGATGATGTAAACACAGTATACCACTATGAACGATTCACATACAGTTCTACTATCACAGTATATATGATATGATCAGAGTAGGGATAGAGAAAACTACACATAGCGTTTATAGTGGTTCGATTTTGGTTAAGCCTACGTCCACTTCTTTGGCTACCAGCCAATCGACTGATTCCACTAGTAAACTGCTCGAGATGTTACAGCTTAGTGATCTCCTTGACATGCAGGATACCCCACCTAGCGTTCAACACTCTTACATACACCTTCTTACAATTACAATGGATGAATCAAGAAGTGTGTATAAAATGAAGTACTCTCGATCTAAGAATTATAAAGACTTTTCCCTCTTAACGCCGATCTTTATTTCTTTCGACCTTGAGACGTCTTTTACACTCCTCCGTCTCCAATCTAATCGTTGCAAGGCTTCCAGAAGAGGTCTCTCCAAAACTCCCCGTTTAGACAAGACAAATACCAAAATAAGATCTCGTAGCAGTTGGGAATCGCCAAAGAAAAGTCTTCCCCGTTCAGATCAAATCGGTCATACAATTACGATCCTGGGTTTCCATACATGATTTCATTTATTTGGAAATTCGCATGTGTGTCTCTTTGATTTCGCATCCTTGATTGATCTCTATCCTTGAGAATCCTCAAGAATGATCCATCGTGATTGTATCCGTTGTAATGTTTCAATTAAGTACATTTCTAAATTCTCTTCAAGTTCTGATTACTGCGCATGAAGTAATCACAGCAACCAAATGATATTTTAGGAAAAGAATTTTGACCTATGTTGCCATATGCTCTCCAGGGAACGCAGGGGCATCAGTAAAATCTCTAAATAGGCTGTCGTCAAATGTGTACTCCATATCTGACTGACTCTCACTAAGACATAGGTATAAGTGGTCATCCAAATCGTCAATCGAGGGCAAATCCTGTATTTGCAAGTGAAAGAGTAGTCAGGGACACATTTCGCACGCTCGTTAAGACATACATTAATTGTATAAACAAAACAAATTTTCCCTCCGCACCTAAAAAATTATTTCCTCAGGATCAAGTTGATGACGACACGATCCCAAATCCTTCTCATCTCGTCTACGCATTACGTGACACAGAGCATAATTTCTATTCAACAGTCAAAAGACCACGTTATAGCAGTTCATACCATTAGCTCATATTTTCTTCAACAGTAAAATTTTGCTCACAAAATAAGAATTCAATCTTCTGTAGTAGAATTTGAGCATTAAAAAAAAAGGTTTCTCTGCTTCTTTAGGACACGTGGAAGATTATAATGTGTTTCTGCTAATTAATGTTGCTATACTTGTCATATGATCGAATTCGTTCATCTTGCAAATCTAAGTAATTATTGTTAGAAAAAGGGGTCTTACGGTGTGCGCCCATGCGGGCAATCACACCCGCTCCACAGATAACCGCTATAGCAGTTATATGTAAGGTTGAAAAGACGTATCTTTTCAAGTCAGTAAAGGGAGCGTCAAAACAAATAGACGCTTACCCCTCCATAATCGATACAAACGACACACTGTCGTTCAAGAAAAGACTGACGACGAATCTCTCCTCCTCACTGTTGATTCACGTTTGACAAAAGGGACTCTTGAGACTGCGAAGGCAATACTTAATCTGTGGACAGTGGGTACGGTTCCTCGTGTAATTGTTCCCCAATCAGTGATCCAAGTAAGTTAATTATGGGCTTTAATCAAGAGTTTTCTGCATGTATTTCGTATACAGATTAGGAATTGTTTCCAACATTGGTATCAGAGCGCCGGTTCTTGTTTCCTGAATTCGTGTTTTAATCAAGTAATTTTTAACGAGAAAAATCGAGACCCGAGCGTACTGTTCATCAGCGACAGATTCTGTTCTGGCCATCGAAAATTTATTTTGAACACATCATTGGAACAGGCTCGGCGAGACAAGAATTTGGAGTGGTCGCCCGTCTCGAGGCGACGCCGGACGGCGCCGCACGCGCAACATGCGCCACCACGGGATAGGGTTCCCGGGGCAGCGGCGAAGCGACACGATTTTATACACTTTCACTCGGTGAAAGTGGAAAATAAACATTCCACCCGAATCGTCTCGTCAATATGAGCATTTTGAGGGGCGGAACGCCACCAACGGACGCCGAACGACGCCGAACGACGCCGCACGCGCCGACACGCGCCGCCGGGGTGCTCTGCGCGTGGGCCTCACGTGCCCACGTGCATCGTGCGTGCCAGAACCACTGAAATGGTCTGCTAACATAGCACTTGCGTGGTAGCTAACGTAGCAGACATGTGCCCGATGACGTGGCGGACACGTGTCTGATGACGTGGCATGATGACGTGGCTGGTCAACCCGACCCTACTCAACCCAAAATCCGACCCGATTTGACCCATGACCTTACCCGGGTCAACGGTCAATCGTTGACTGTTAATCGGTCAACGCTGACCGTTGACCGGGCTGACTCGTGTGTGCCCTGCGCATGAGGCGCGTGAAGCCCACGCGTAGAAGCTTCTAACGGCGCGTGAGGGCGCGTGTGGAGTCTGATTGAGGTGATTTTGATGCCGATGTGTTCGTATTGAAATTTCCTACAATGTGGTATATTTGCTTTACCATTTTATGCACTATGGATTATGTGTAATCCCTTTTATTGTTTTGCATTCGTTGCAGGAACTATGGAACGGAGTGCAGTGCGAATCTCAATATTCCCGTGGATAGACGAGGAACATGAGAGACTCCTTAAGCTGAGGAATGAGTTGGCACTTTATCGATGGGATGTCAGAGTTGACATGATGACTCACATCATAACGGTGAACAAAATGATATTAGAAATCATTTGTAATGGTTATGTCATGCCAGACTATCTGAGGGTTGTTGCCTTAAAAACTACTCTTCTTGATTGGCATGAGGTCTTGGACCGCTTGTGGAAAAATGCCTACTACTTTTCTTATAAGGACCTTGGAATAAGATTCCTGATAAAGTTCTTAGAGGTCGGGGCAAGGAAGACATCAACCCTTGCTATGAATGGGTCTTAGCGTAGGCAAAATGCGCCTTGGCGAAGAGATTTGTTCTCTTGGCTGAGACCAGAGAGTTTCGCAAGAGCCACTATAGGGATGTCTTCTAGGGTCAAGAAGTTCCCTAAAGAGTTTATTGAATCTTTTCCCGTTCTTGGCATACATTATGTCACATAATGTTGTTGTATTGGAATTTTGCATCTTATTGATGTATGTCTATAGATGTAAATACTATCTTTCATGTTAAATGAAATTTTTAGCTGTGAATTTTTTTTATGTAATGTAATGCCTTTGTGGTATAGGATAAGTGGGGAGTTCGAAAAGTTTTTAAAGACTTCATGAACTCAATTTTACATAAAAGATTGTATTAATGGTAATTTCAAGTGAGAATTCTCAGACGATGATTGGGAACATAGTGAACTTTTGACTTTGAGACTTTGTGTGAAATTATTCATTAATATAATTAGTTAGTGTAAAATAGATACATAAATGTATAGGCATCAATAATTGAATGAGTACATGTCTATTGAACTTTGTGTTAAGATACAACAGTTTGAGCTTATAGTTAAGCTTAATTGAGGATAGAATTAAGATGGTTAAATTATGAAAATTAAAATAGGATCCAATGTGTGTTGAAAGAGCAAGATGCACTATGAGCTCTTGACCTAGTTATGGAAGAAACTGAAGATAAGATTACTGCATTGTTAAGAAAGTACAAAGAGATACTTGCAACGAGAAACAAGTTGAACTCTGTTGCTCACATTATGTTGCTGAAGCATGGAAATATCTTGTATTCCTGAGTTCAGGCATTTTTTTGTAAATGCTAAAGTCAAATGGAAGGCATTAACAAAACTTAGTTTGATGAGACATTAGTCTCCAATTTGAAACAGATCACTTTAAGGTTTGATACGTATATGATGCCTTATGGGCAGAATATTAAATGACCTATGTGGCATATATCAAACAAATAAGTGAACTATAAGATGCAGACTCCGTTTTGACTGATGAATAACAAGTGCAAGCAGTAGTCCGTTCTTTATTTCATAGCTATGTGCATATGAAAATCCACTAGATCCACATTATGAGTAAAGACTTTTAAGGATATTATGTGACGCCTTAAACTAGAGATGGATTGCCTTATGGTGGCAAAACCTAAAATCGACATTTGTAATGTTGATTCTAGTTCTAATGAGTTTTGTGCTCTAGAGATAAGCGTCAAGGTGGATTTAAGTAGTGGAAAGAACAATTCATGATAGAAATTGAAGTTTAACCGACATAAGAAAGGAAAACGTCCTTTCAAGGAAAACATTTCAAAATGAAGTGTTTTCACTATGGAAATAAAAGTCATTCTATTCATGATTGTGGTAAGTTAAAGAAGTTAGAAACCCTTGAGCACTTAAAAGTGTTACTTATGTCTACAGTTCAGTCTTTGAGACTGAATCCCATCCTTGGTGGATTGTAGACTTAGGGGCCACAGATCATGTAACTGAAGGATAGAAATTCCTTAGTGGAATTTCAACGAGCTTCACATGGAGCAAAGTGAGTAAATGTGGAAAATAATTTCTTAGTGAAAGTTTAAAGAATTGGCATTAGCCAAATTGAATATGCGTAATGGTCGCATTTTATTCCTACATAAAATGTTATATGCTCCAAAACTCGACGGAATTTATTTTCTGTATTTATTTGGGTTAAACTTGGTTTCAGTTGAACTTTCATAATGATGATATTGACTTATTATAGGTAACAAGTTATTATAGTTCTGAATGGTTTCATTGTGCCGATTGTTGAGTCCAGTGATGAAATGTTATTCCTACTTTTTCATCTTTGTGGTGATAAGAATATGTGGCATGCTAAATTTAGTCATATTGGCCAATAGTAGATATTTTAATAAGCCAACTAGGGTTTATTGGACAATATTGAAAATATCGTCTATTTATGAGCATTGCCTAGTAGGAAAAACAATGAGGAAACCATTTAGAAAAGGAACAAGAGCTGAGTTTCCTTTGTTGATATCCATTCAGACATATGTGGTTCAGTGAATGTGATAGCAAGGCATGAGACTATTTGTTTCATTACACTTGTATAATTACACTCGATTCGGGTTTATCGTTTTATGATTTTTTTTTTATAAATTTGAGGCATAAGTTGCTTCGATAAATTTTATTTCAAATCCAATCAAGGTTGAGAAAATATATCTGATCAGTTCGGATGTTTATGTGATGAAAAGGAATAGAATAATAGTTGCTATTCCATCAATTTCTCTGAATAAAGGAGTTGCAGAGAGAAGAAACAGATCATAATAAATATGGTTAAGTCTATGATAGCACAATATCGTCTTTTGTGGTGATATTTTTGTTAATGGCCGTCTAAATACTTAACTGTGTGCCTTATAAATCAGTTACCACTACTTCATATGAGTTGTGGATAGGTCGACAATGAGATTTGAGTTTTCTCAGACCTTGATATGCTTTCTATGCACATGCGTTCTCCCACAAGTTGGGAAATTGGGCCCTAGAGGCAAAAGTATCTTCGTGAAATACTAAGAGCACTCGAAAGGGTAAATGCTATGGATGAGCAAGAAAGCGGGGAGTGTAACTAAATTTGAATCACGAGATGTCACATTCTTAGTAAATGAATTTCTGAAAAATGGTGAGATACTTAAAGACTATTCTCTATTTGAATGTTAGGGAAGTGACAATGATTGCTTATGGGCATCTTATCCAAGTGGGAACAATATGAGAAGTGGGGAATTTGTTTTGAATTAGTCTTAATTGCAACCACTTGATGTGTAAAAGGTGTCATCATTGTCTGATCCGAGTGGGAGCGTAATAGAGAATGATGTTCTAAGTGTACAATCTCAATGATGTACTGTGTATACGATCTCCAATCTGGCGAACAAGTCACAAGAAGTTTTATAAGCTTTCATAGTTGCTCCATAATAAGAGAATAAGTCAAGGAGTATAAAATGAGGCTCCGATTTGCCTTGATAAGGGAAAGTGGATACAAGCAATGGAAAAAAGAGATGGAGTTAATGACATCAAACTTTGAATGGACGCAAAGCCATTATAAAGCTGATGTTTTGTTTGAGCAATTTTAGGCTGGCCTTATGGTGAATCGTAATAACCATTTCACCTTATTCTGGTAATAATGATGAGTATTGATCTACAATTACATCAAGGATGTAAAGACTGCGATTCTCAATGGAAAATTAATGAAAGAAACCTATGCGGCACAACCTGCATGAGTTGTGAATAAAGGCCAAGAATATGGCCCTAAGCAGTCTTTGAGAAATTGATATATACGTTTTTCATGATGTCTTAGTGGCATATGATTTTGTAACAATTGATAAAGGCTAATGTGTATATATCAAAAGATCATAAAATCAATTTGTGATTTTATCATTATATGTTGATGATATACTCTTATTACAAATGGTAAAGGTTTGAGCCGAAACATGTGTCTTGAGACTCCATAAGGAAATAAAGAAATGGAAAGTGATCCATCTGCTAGTGCTGTTAGTAGCTCAATGTACGCTGTGATATGTTCGAGACCTGATATTTGTTATTCAGTTGGAATGGTAAGAAGGTACCAATCCAATAGAGGTCAAGTGTACCGAATTGCCGTCAATAGAATTCTGAGATATGTGAAAGTACTGCTGATCAATTTTACTGATATACAAGGTAGAGATCTGCACCTTAAAAGAATATTGATATTGATTGAGGGGGAGTTATAGATGAGAGGAATTTTACCTCTAGATTTGCGTTCTTACTGAGTAATGGCGCCATATCATGGAAAAGTAAGACGCAAATGTGCATGGCCTTATCCACGATGGAAGATGTTCTCGTGGTGTTATCAACAGTAGTATAAAATGGTCTTTGACTTGAGAGATGTTTGGATCAATAAAGTATTGCTAAGAATGCTACAGGTCTAATTATTAGTTAAGTAGCAAGAACTTACACTAAGGATCCACTGCAAGACCAAACGTATTGACTCGGAATATGATATTGTGAAAGACATGTTTGTATGAAAAGATGTGAACATATAGTGCATCTACGCATAAAATGAAAGCAGATCCTACGATGAAATGAATTTCTAGAGATGTCTTGACCTGGTCATTTGTTGATAGAAAGATTAGTTCTTTGAATTAGAATCTCTAGAATGGCGTAGAAATTAGAGTATTGGATGCTTATGTTCCCCAAAGTTCACAGTTAAAGAATTAATTATATTTGTTATCATTACTGATGCCTATGACAATTAATGCTTTAATGATATTTGTTATCATTATTATTGTCTATGATTTTGTGTAACATTTATGCATATTAATGTTCAGTATATTAGTTTGAGAAGGTATGTCAGACAGATGAGAGATTAGCCCACTCACACGGGCAATCGCCTCAATTCACTGTGTGATGAATAGAGATGAGGCAAATTTAAGCTTATTATCTAGGTGATAATTGAGAGCTGAAGCTTAAAATATTTATGCCGCCTTAACAAAATGTTTAGATGATGACTTATTATTTATAATGTCCGAAAGTGAAATAAAGGGATTTTTATTATTATTAGTCCTCCCACGTATTTCACTTTATCTGTCTTTATTGCCAGATGAGAGTTCTGATGGAAACTCTTGGTTGGAGTTGTTATGTGAACTCTAGTTAGACATTGAGTATGTCTAAGTGATCATCTGTACGGTATTAAAATAGAAAGACATACACTCCATGGGGAAGGAGAAAATACCGTAATACGTACTTCATATTACGTATGCATTGTCGACCAATGAGAGTTGGCAAAAGTTATGATCTCAACTTTTTCTATCCCGTGTGAAACTCTCGAGGATAAAAATTCCTCGTTTGGTGCCCTCATGACTCTTCGTTATTCTCAAGATTTCTATTTAGTGTTCGCTATCTTAGGGTGTTGCCTATGGTCATGAAATTGATTCGATCTAAAGGGACACTTCTAGAAAAGCGAGCTGAACTGAGATTGAGAGGTCTAATGGAAGAGAAAGATCGATTTCGAGTTTTTTGAGTCACATAATAGATTTATGTTCACAGACCGGCCGGTTATGATTATTTAGTGTGATCATAATTGTGAATACAACATATCATGCTGAAATGAGATCCAGAGAGAGATATGTATGTGACTGATCAATCTAGGGTACAAGCATATGGAAATATACTTTTGATCATGTCCATTTGAGCTGTCATATACTCTCAACGGATGTGTGACAACGAGCTGTCAGTGTATGCTGGTCGCACGAATTATTTGTCAATATGAACTTTGCAGATATAAAGAGAGTTATGCTTGGTCCTTTATGGACGAGTAGGAGTTGTTGGTCCTTCGTGGACATGTGTGAACTGTTTGCCCTACATGGGCGAGTGGGAGATGTTAGAAAAATGGGTCTTATGGTGTGCGCCCATGCGGGCAATCACATCCGCCCCACAGATAACCGCTATAGCAGTTATCTGTAAGGTTGAAAAGACGTATCTTTTCAAGTCAGTAAAGGGAGCGTCAAAACAAACAGACGTTTACCCCTCCATAATCGATACAAACGACACACTGTCGTTCAAGAAAAGACTGACGACGAATCTCTCCTCCTCACTGTTGATTCACGTTCGACAGAAGGGACTCTCGAGACTGCGAAGGCGACACTTAATCTGTGGACAGTGAGTACGGTTCCTCGTGTAATCGTTCTCCGATCAGTGATCCAAGTAAGTTAATTCTAGGCTTTAATCAAGAGTTTTTCGCATGTATTTCGTATACAGATTAGGAATTAGTTTCCAACAATTATAACAAATAAAAGAGGGATAGATTGTGTACATCACTGTCGAGGAGATGATATTCATGGACGAACCAAGCCGTCGGGGTGCCACTGGGAAAGACTAATACTTTCTTAGAACCAATCTTTTCACTGTCATTTCCGGCCTTAACATCTTTAGTTTTACCAATGATCTTCCAAGAAGAACCACATAGTGTTTTCCTGCTTTGGTTCTGCGACTTGGGACATATGAACAACCATTCTTGATTATTGGATGGAATGATGGATTTCTCTGCATGCACATTAAAAAACTCTTTTTCAATCATGAGTATGGGGCCTACTGCTCTTCTCCTGAGGCCCTTTTGATGAAGTTGCAAATGACTTATACCATTGAACTTGTCTGGTAGATCCCATGGATTGATGTTATAGATGTCTTGCAGCATCGGAATGATGCAGAAACTCTCTCCCAACCCAAGTTCTTCCGACTTCAAGTAATTGATCAGTTCCTCCACTGTTGGACAGAATCCGTAATAGACTACAGCTGCTGAAGGAATAGCGCGTTCGACTTGACATCAGAATTCATCGGACAGATCCTACTTTTCATATCTTGTTTTCTTCCCTCACGCAAATGAGGTTTAAGCTCCCTGAGCGTGAGAAGTCGAAGAACTGAGCTTATACGCACAGGTTGATATTTTTCCCTTTTGGGGAGGTCTTTATTGACGTCTTCCCCTTCCCCTGCAGGTTAAGGATTCCCTACCATGCTGGTAGGGAATCCGAATCCCCCACCGCAAGGTACAGTGCATCATAACAAAGACGTCCATTGGTGGATAATTTCGTACAATCAAATGATCATGATTCATGACAGAGATTATTTTCTTATCTGAATTCTAACTAATGGTGTTACGCCCCGACTCCCGGGCCCACAACTTCCTACCAAATCACCCATAGGTCACGAAGGATAACGTCACAGGCGCGCTATTGACCTATTAACTAAATACGCATGCGGAAATGTGAACTCTCCCAAATAACAAGATCAGCATGGGATAGGAAAGCAGGAAGGCATGACAGTCAAATCACCAAAAGACGATTCACTTCATTAAACAAAAGCATATGTTTATTAATCCTATGGAGCTAACAACGTACACCCCATTCTTCAGGGCGGCTCTTTAAGACCTCAAAAGAGATAAAAAGGTAGGGTAGGGTTAACTCTACATCTACTCCAAAAAGGCTACTCTGGCAGCTACGCCTTGGCATCAACATGGTTTCATCACTTGGGACCTTAAAATGTTAACCCACGACGAGATGAGAAATAAATCTAAGTGAAGTCAATGCCTAAGCCCAGCTAGGATGTTGATTCGCCTAGGATATCCTACCAAACAAACATGGCATATCGTCACAGAACAGAAATCCAATCACACGTGACTTACCCGCTAGGAAGCCACATAAAATGCAATGCAGACACGTCATGACAGTCAATCAACCAAATCAAGGCAAGTCCTTACATAAGCTTGCACACACAAGACACCACACGAAATCCATTTATTAGGAAATAGGCTTGTCAGCCTAGTACACAGGTCAATTGGTGCCTAGTACTCTTCTGGCGGAGCCAGGCTACATCCCTTACTCCGGCAACGGCAACCACTAGGTCAGTGTCCTTCCGTTCGTCATGGCACGACCCAGTAGGCATTCTTGTAAGGAGCGTCGGTCCGCCACAAGTTGCGACCGGCATCTAATCAACCTGGCATCACAAATGGAAGTGCATCTAACAAGTCATATTCCTCCGAACGTCACGATACAATCCTGTTAGGGATTTCATTGTCCCATCATATGACCACACATTATATTCGATAATCAATCTATTTTATCATCTTTGATTTAAGCCAGATGCTAATACGGTCGTGCTCAAAGACTCGGCCCAATGCCGTTTTCATGCTAAATCATGCAATTTGATTCCACACAGGTCATATGAATATACAATTTCACAACATGACTTATACGGACAATGAAATACACCGAACCTCAGCCATAACACATGACAATCAATCCACTGTACTCAATCAAGCAGTCAGACTCACGATCAATTAAGCATTCCAATTAATCAAACGACAATGATTAATCCCAATTTCATTAAACTATCGATCGATCAGTTTTGAATATTCGCTCGCTCGCGATCAAACAACGGTAATCAATTGCCCAATCAATCAATCAATCCAATCTATCAATCAATTAGCCACAGATGACCTAAACTAATCAGACTAATTTAATCAATCGCGGCCATTTATCCTAAACCTAGTTTCTATCTGAACCAACCAAGATTCCTCTAATTAAGCACCCTAACAACTAATCGACTAATCCTATATGCAATTAGTGCTCTAACCAAGGATTAGGGGTTAACTCATAAACTAACTCGCTAAAGCAGTCATCGCGGCGACGACACGAGCTAACTTGGGTTCTCGAGGTTCCAAGCTCGACCAAAAGTGGTCTAACAAGGGCACGACACTCCGGAATAATGGCTCGGGTTCGGGGGAGGCAATTGGCGGTCTCCGGTGGCCGAAAGAGTGGCATACCAAGGCTGAACAACTTCGGGCAGAGCTGGCCAAAACAGAGGACGAGGCAGGGCAGTGGGTTTCGAGGGTTTTCCGAGGCTAACGGGGAAGGCAGCGACTCCGGGACAATCTGAGGTGGTGATGGTCATTTGAGAGTGGTCTGAGGTTGCGACGAAGGCGGCTGCAGGTGGTACAAGGAGGTGGAACTGAGGCTGGACAAAATCAGGTGCGGCGGACCGAATAGGGGAGGCTGATTGGGGCTTGATTCGAACTCCATCGACGGCGATCGGCTTTCGCAAGCTCTAAAGGACGATGGAGGGACTGAGGGTGTTCAATGGGGGCTGTTGTGGCATCCCTTCCCTAGTCCCACATTGCCTAGGAGGGAGGTCTTTAACTTGCAAGATGCGTTTTTTGGCGTTGTATGGGCGGCGCTCGGAAAAACAAAATCGTGAGGACTATGTGTCCAAAGTGGATAATATCTTGCAAAATGGCGCAGCAGTGCGCGGTGGGCCCGGGCCACTATAGTTGGTATCAGAGCCAACCCCGACCGCATGTGTGGACTCCCGGCTGGGTAGCGGTGCCATCTGTGAGCCCCAATGCGGTACGGTCACAACGGGGACGTTATGTCCGAAGGGGGGAGATTATGACATCTCTCCCCTTAGTCCCACATTGCCTATGAGGGAGGTCTTGGATAGGCTTATAAGTCTTGGGGTGTCCTTAGACTTGCATGAGGCATTTTTCCGGCTGAGTGCTCGAAAAGCAAAATCGTGCGGGTTATAAAGCCTAAAGCGGATAATATTGTGCAAGTGGGACCCGATCGTTACAAATGGTATCAGACCCGACTCCCGACCGCATGTGTGGACTCTCGGCTAGGTAGCGGTGCCATCTGTGAGCCCCAGTGCGGTACGGGCACAACGGGGACGTTGTGTCCGAAGGGGGGAGATTGTGACATCCCTCCCATTAATCCCACATTGCCTAGAGGGGAGGTCTTGGATAGGCTTATAAGCCCTGGGGTGCCCTTAGACTTGCATGAGGCCTTTTTCCCGGCTGAGTGCTCGGAAAGCAAAACCGTGCGGGTTGCAAAGCCCAAAGCGGATAATATCATGCAAGTGGGACCCCGGCCGTTACAAATGGTATCAGAGCCGACCCCCGACCGTATGTATGGACTCCCAGCTGGGAAGCGGTGCCGTCCGTGAGCCCTATTGCGGTACAGGCATAACGGGAACGTTGTGTCCGAAGGGGGGAGATTGTGACATCCATCCCCTTAGTCCCACATTGCATAGGGGGGAGGTCTTGGATAGGCTTATAAGCCTTGGGGTGCCCTTGGACTTGCATGAGGCCTTTTCCCGGCTGAGTGATTGGAAAGCAAAATCGTGCGGGTTGCAAAGTCCAAAGCGGACAATATCGTGCAAGTGGGATCCCGACTGTTACAAATGGTATAAGAGCCAGCCACGACCGCATGTGTGGACTCCCGGCTAGGTAGCGGTGCCGTCCATGAGCCCCAGTGCGGTATGGGCACAATGGGGATGTTGTGTCAGAAGGGGGGAGATTGTGACATCTCTCCCCTTAGTCCCACGTTGCATAGGAAGGAGGTCTTGGATAGGCTTATAAGCCTTGGGGTGCCCTTAGACTTGCATGAGGCCTTTTCCCGGTTGAGTGCTCGGAAAGCAAAATCGAGCTGGTTGCAATGCCCAAAGCGGACAATATCGTGCAAGTGGGACCCCGGCCATTACAAATGCTATTAGAGCCGACCCCCGACCGCATGTGTGGACTCCCGGCTGGGTAGCAGTGCCGTCCATGAGCCCTAGTATGGTACGGGCACAACGGGGACATTGTGTCCAAAGGGGGGAGATTGTGACATCCCTCCCCTTAGTCCCATATTGCCTAGGGGGAGGTCTTGGATAGGGTTATAAGCCTTGGGGTGCCCTTAGACTTGTATGATGCCTTTTCCCGACTGAGTGCTCGAAAAGCAAAATCGTGCGGGTTGCAAAGCCCAAAGCGGACAATATGGTGCAAGTGGGACCCGGCCGTTATAGCTGTGGCAAGTGGCAGGTAGCGGTCGAAGGCAGCGAAGGGCGGCGAGAACTTCCTCGGGCCCAAAACAGAGCATCCTACTCTGAGCATGGATTTGTAGGCTTCCGTGATGGTTCGATGGTCCTGCGACGGCGGACAAAATAGAGGAGAAGTGGTCGAATGAGTGTTTGAGGGTCAGAGGGTAGTCGGCGATGAGGCTGGCGGTAGTCGGGAGTGGCCAGAGAGTGGCTTGCCAAAGAAATTCGAAGGTGACTCGAAAATAGGGCAAAGGCGTTGGGACGGTACTCGCAAGCTCTCGTGCCTCCGGATCGAGGCTCAAGTGGCGTCACGAAGCCTTTGGGATCCTCAAGGCGCAGCGGATGGTCGACGAAGCAGGCTGGCAGTGAGTGGCAGCCATGAAAGCGAGGAGAGTAGAGAGCAGGGTAGACTCGGCGGGGAACAGAGCAAGGAGCGGGGCTGGTTCGCGAGGCTCGTCGGACGGCGACGAACAGGCAGAGTAATGGTCGGAGGTGGCTCTAAGGCGAAGGTCAAAGGCCAGAGGTGGTGGTGCACAATAACAAGAGAAGGAGGAGGAGCTTCGGTTGAGAGGGTTGTCCACCGAAGAGAAGAGAGAGAGAGAGAGAGAGAGATAGATAGATAGATAGAGAGAGAGAGAGAGATCGTGAGAGAGGAGAGAGAGAGTGGATGTGAGGTGATTGGTTGGTGGGGAAGTGATGTGGAAAAAGGGGGACTTGACATGAGAAAATATGAAGAGGGCCCGCAAGATTTGAATTTTCTTGTCTTGTAGTGCATAATTGGAGGGGCAAAATGGTCATTTGACATTTTAGAACTGAAATGAAATTTGGTACACTGGACAAAAGGAAATTTTGGTATTTTCACAGGTTAGGGTCAGTCAGGATTAAGTTTGGGCGCAATGATTTGAATCCTAATTCGCGGCGACTAAGATTTTCGAAATCTAATCTAAACTGACTGACATCTCAGGAAATCGTCCAAATATCGTGACTTAAGTCCTTACGATCCACAATATTTTACAGACTGAAATTCAATTTAATTCTCTTTCATTGAATTCAAGCACTTTACAAGAGTCGAATTTTCATGGCATCACAAATGGGCTAATAAAAAAAAATCGGCTAAGTGCACCCGAATTAATTCAGTCCTAAAACTTGCGAAGAGTACAATCTAAATCCTAAAGTTTGCCACGAAAGGGCAATGGAGTCGTAAAATGTTCAAGAGGTGAAAGTCCTAAGACTTGTCATAAAAGTACAATAGTCCTAAACCTTTCAAAATGTGCAACTAACAAAAGGACTGATTTCATTAATTTCATAAGTTGTAAGACTTGATTGCATTTTCTGAAAAATTTTAGTACTCGATTGCGTTTTATCATATGTTTTTACGATCAATTGTGCTTTCATGATAAATTTTAGGTATGGAAAAAAGCAATTTGGAAAGCAAAGCATAAAATAGGATAAAAACAACTAGACAAAAGGCCATTGGAAAAATGAAGTCGTACCACTGTAATCGAGCCAATTCTCACTGGATTTTTTTATTTTTGAATGAATGACTCGTCCGAACAGAAGTTAGAATACCCGCCATGAGAAATGCGTAACGAGAGGTTCCTCTTGACTTGTTAGGTTTATTATTCATTTGGTGACCCTATTCTCGAATGCCATTGTCATTAATGATAAGAATATATATGTGGTTTGAAAATTCTATGGACTCGAGTTTTTAAGCAAAATAGAAAAGGTTGAGATGATAATATTTCTAAGTATAGAAAGCATGTCATGTTGTCATTCGTAATTGGATGAACCGGTGGAATTAGTATTTGCAAAGCATTGTATCGTAACATCTATTTTAATCGGGAAGGCGCGGATTATATGCAAGAACTGAAGAAGCTGATTACCGTGATGTTATTGGATCAAGATCGGAGTGAGTTGACCGCAACATAATAAGAGCGGATCAGATCGTATGTATCAGGTCGACGATGGTCGAAAAATCATAGCAGTCGCACATCGACTTTAGCATACAAAATCCTTATTTACAGTTGCTAATGGTGCTGCATTGCACTCAGAGCAACATAGCGGTGAAAATCATAAATTGAATATTCGACAAGTGATGGCGAACAACAGGAAAAGCCCGACGAGCACGTTCACAAGATTAGGCAGTGGAGTATTTGTGGAACTTTTTGTGGTCTTGGAAGCTGGTCTGCTTAATGCAGTCGCCGGAGTTCCTTTCTCTCTGGCATGTTCAATCTCCCTGCTCTTTGTCTTCCTCGGTGAATTACTGGCTGATCGGTGCTCTTGGAATTTTAGCACCTGCCAACATAACATGTTTCACATAGTGAGATGATAAGGAAAAGGAAAGAAAGGATTAAGAGGGAGACCGGAATATGAAGAGTTTGCGTAATTTTTTCTGTCGTGTTTCCGAAAAATACGGAGCCATGCCAATCAAACTAAATAGTCCAACAATGCACATCAAGACTAGAAGATAATGTTGGAGTTAGACGAATATTTCGGGGATCCTTGTTTCTCACACTGGGCATACCCACTTGAGTTTAAGGAAACTGAAGTGTTATCCGACGATATGTGACCCCTGCGTGTGGGATGCGGGGGTTCGGGGGCAGCGCCCTCGACACAGGTATCCCATTGCCCGATCAACGGGCGGGGCTTCCTCTGGCTGGACTTCCGAAACAACAATGGGTTTGGGCTTTATTTTAAGTTGACCATATGTTGTGAGATTAAAGAGGTTTCAGAAAAGTTTAGGTTTTGAGCTCGTTTAGGACATATATTTTGCTCATTTTTTGTGATCATTGTAACGAGTTGCGGCTGTAAATATAAACATCATAGTGAGATCTCTTTGCAGGACGTAACCCTATTTTGGTATGAATCTGGGTAAACAGTGTGTCGCCTATTTTTTTTTATTTCTATTAAATCATTCTAATTCGATATGCGATAAATTCCATCAGATAATAGCCAGACAAATAGGTTGACTAAACTGAGAGCTTATTTCTCCTTTGCTGTTACTGTAGCTTCATCCAAAGATGCGCATTCTACTTTGACATTTCTCAATGCACTTTCCTGCTTCATATCCTGTGATCTTCCAGGAAAAACCACGAGTTGATCTCCTGCTAATCCGTGGGTTCTGCGTGTGAGGACATATGAACCACCATTCTTGCTCTTTGGATTTTTCTGCAACACCTATTTTTCACGGTTAAAGTACATTACAAATTCAAAACTTATGTACGGCGCTCACTTTCATGCCAAAACTTTCAAAATGACCACTTAAGTACCAAGTTTTTTGAAAAAAGCTCACTTCAATGTCGATGCAGATTTGAGCTGACGTGGTTCATCGAAAATCCGAATTGGCCTATCTTTTATTAATATTTGAGTTGACGTGATTCGTCGAAAATCCTAATTAGCCTATTTTGTATTAATATTTGAGCTGACATGGTTAGCCGTATTTGGCAATAAAGTGATCGTTTTTCAAAAAGTTTGACGCTTTAGTAATCATTTTGAAAATTTTATCACAAAAGTAACCATTTTTCAAAAATTTTGATATGTAAATTTTGACATTAAAATGAGCGTCACATTGAGCCCGATCTCCACCATCTTGAGGAAGTTTTATGGCCTAGCTCAATCTTTTCTCCAGTACTTTGCCTTTTTCTCTTTCTACACAATGTGTGGTGGACAGATTTTTGTCGTGGGGTCATTTTGTCAAAAGAAAGGAGTAAAAGTTGGCACGTTTATGGGACTCTCTCTCTCTCTCTCTCTCTCTCTCTCTCTCTCTCTCTCTCTCTCTCATGCTAATTACTCCAAGCGTTGCCCTTTTTTTGGCCAAATCATCCTTCCTGCTAAGTACTTCTGAAATCTCATACAAACAGAACTGGATCACCCCTCAAAACACCATTATACTAAAATGAATCGTCTCAAAGGACTTTACATAGTGAAGACCCCCCAAGTTGAACTTTCTACCGGGCTTGGAAAAGTAGTACGTGAAAATGCAGCAAGTGTCAAAGGAATTCCGTCGAAACTAGAGTGGTGTGAGCAAATTGATCCCTTTTAAACGGTGGAGCTGTCAAGTCTATTCCATCAAGATTTATCATTAATGGCCATTAGTAACAGCACTACAATGCCGGGCTGGATCCTTATGTGAACTGTCATCTGTACAAGAAAATTTCTAGAAAATACCGTTTTTACCAAGGAAGCAGGTTATATGACCATTATCAACTGCTCTAAAAGCTTAAGCCGTTAGAAGAGGGCATAATTTTTTTTTTGGTAAGGAAAGAGGGCATAATTTAATATTTATATATTTCAACAAAACCGAACTGTGAATCTTGCTTACTACGGTTCGTAGTCTTATGGCCTTCTCACGCGACGAACTATGTTTTGGATTTTGTTGGGGGGCTCGATGTAGGTCACTGGAGTATCGGTATCTCTAAATAAATATGAGCTCTCTTCTATTCCTGGCTTTTCAACATTCAGTGTCAGTTCAAATGTATTATCGGTCCTCGTTTTCTGTTTCTTGTGTTTTAAGTACATGTTTGTGATTCTAGGCAGATTCAGAGCTAGCACTGACCACATAATCTAATTATGCAAAAGATAAAAGCTTCTGATTGTCTGTCCATACATATGAATATCTTAACTTCTTACAAGGCTTTCTCCTTGTCAGTTTTTGTAGAATCGTGTGTCCAAGTGTGTGCTGGTTTGCGTGCAGAGAAATGCCAAAGGATCCACAAGGGAGCAAGAGACAAAGGCTTTTATTATTAGCTGGCATTAGAAAGGAAAGAGGATAGATTTGTTAGTTGGCCTGCCAAGTATATTTGCTTTTGCATCATCGCAAGCCTTTCATGGGCTTTCATCTGATGGGATAATTTGAAGTTGAAACACCTACGATTCACACAATTCAAGTGCAATCAGCAGAACAAGAACAATATGTCATTTCAATTTCACCTTACTGAAATGATCGCAAGACTTGCATTTTGACTGGCTTGTTACACGGCTATTGCTCTTTACTCTAAAATGGCCCATTAATATATCTAGCATTCCAAGGAGAGAGATTTTTTGAGAATTTACAAAATAGTAAACACAGAAGCATGGACTTTGACACTTGAAACCTTCAGAAAAACTAGTTTTTGGCACAGGAAAAACATCTCGTTTTCCCTGGGGCAGAAACTAATTTCTGTTCTTGCCCTACTCTAAAATGAAAGAACTAGGGACGAGGACTCCACAAGTGCCATAACTTTCCATACGATGCTCACGTGTGCCATAACTTTGCCATACGGCGCTCACTGACCGCCGAGACTTCATCTTTTTTTTTTATCATTCAAGTGCCAACATGTTAACAAAGCATCATGACACTTGAATGATCAAAAAAAGAAAGTTATGACATGAGAGCAATACGAAAGTTATGATACTTGTGGAATCCTCGACTCCATAGGTTTGGTGGAAGAAGCGTGTGAGCTGCTGGCTTTACTCTGGATGACGCCTTTCTTTTGCTCAAGAAGAAAAACATCATGGAGTGACCCAATCATTCGTGCTTGACGATTCTCCATTATAGATATTTGGCAGCCCTGCAACAAAGCATTGCGTAAGATCAAACGGACCAACAGAAAAAACCGAGGCGTTATCCTGATCTCATGACAAACATACATGTTTTTGTACTCAAATTGTGTGAAAGCTCTAATTACATGATTTGCCTTTTAGTCATCTAACTGTAATGTTGTTCGATGTCCCAGCTGCAATCCTTTTAGGTATGATGTGCTTCATACTCCTTCACCATTCTTCTTATTATTTGAATCCAACTTAGTAAAGCATGAGCAATTCAGAGTGAAAGATCACTTCCTTTAGGAAGAAGAGCGGGAGAATCCGCTTTATGATTTTCTCAATGCGGCTTTGAACAAAATTGAAATGCCTTCGTAAGTGCATATGAACCACCTATGCAGTCTATTGTTCGCAGCAGTCAAAAAGGGAATCCGACACATCTAACTAACCACCAAACCAATGCACATCAATATATAAGAATAGTAATAAGACACAATGGAATAGCTTAGAAGCTGCCTTCACCTTTGCTCTAGCTTCTGTTTCGTCAAAAAATATGTATTGTTGTTTGATACTTTTGGCTGCAGTCTCCTGCCTAACCTTTTTGAACCTCGGCACATCATCTTTGCCATAATATTTGACACCTGCAGCGCATACAGGAGGCGGCATAGGTTTCTCCGGGTCAACAAATGAGCCACTGAACTTACACTCCCCCAGGCCTTTGTTTTCGTCAAGAGGAACAGCGCAATGGAGGGAGTCAATTTTTCGTTTTCGCTGATTTTCCTTCAGAACAGGACACTCACTATTCTCGATCAGAGAATCCGTCCTTGCTTGGATCTTGTTCTGTATTTACAAGCGAAAGAGAAGCCATTAGCGCATTTCGTGTGGTCGTTAAGACAGACATTAAGTGCATAACGCTGCGACGGATTGCATGAGATAAAATGAAACATTGATATGACCAAAAACCCCAAAAAGATACATCTGTAACAAATTTACCATAAATCAATTTTTCTGACAACAAAAGTATCAAACTCGTACACCTATGATGAATTCACCTTGTGTTAGGCCTAGGGGTGTCAAAATCAAACTGAAAAATCGAACTGAACTAAGAATCTAAGTGTTTAGTTCGATTCAATTTTTTGGTTCAGGTAATTAAAAAATAATTATTCTTTTTTTTCTATTCGGTTCGGTTAACCAAACCTATTAAAAATCTTCAACTAGAGAAGCAATCACAGTAACCAAATGAAATTTCAAGAGAAGAAGTTTGACCCCTGTCTGCATTTGGTCTGCGTCGAAGAAGTCGTCATTAAAAGAATCTCCAATTGGCACCTCAACATCTCCAACCTTTCCAAAAAGAGCTTCGTTTAGCATGTTAACGAAATCTTCATCCTCTTCACTTTCTCCGGACAGCAATTCCAATTGGATAGATTTGTTAGTAATGGCATTCTTCAATGAGAAGTCCATAAAAGACTGGCTCTCGGTAGTTGTAAACTGATGTATGTTGGAGAGAAGGCTACTTCGTGATCGTTGGACAGGCTGAAACAGGTGCAGCATGTCAGATGAAACTCGGTTCTCGGGCTGAAGTCGGTTCTCCAATGAGAAGTCCATAAAAGATGGACTCTCAGTATTCATAAACTGATTTATGTTGGAGGGAAGGCTATTTCGTGATTGTCGGGCAGGCTGAAACACGTCAGATGAAACTTGGCTCTCGGGATGAAGTCGGTTCTCCAATGAGAAGTCCATAAAAGATGGACTCTCAGTATTCACAAACTGATTTATGTTGGTGGGAAGGCTGTTTTGAGATTGCCTGGCAAACTGAAGCAGCTGCAGGAAGTCAGCTTGGCTTTCGGGATGAAGTCGGTTCTCCAATGAGAAGTCCATAAAAGATGGACTCTCAGTATTCAGAAACTGATTTATGTTGGTGGGAAGGCTGTTTTGAGATTGCCCGGCAAACTGAAGCAGCTGCAGGAAGTCAGCTTGGCTTTCGGGATGAAGTCGGTTCTCCAATGAGAAGTCCATAAAAGATGGACTCTCAGTATTCATAAACTGATTTATGTTGGTGGGAAGGCTGTTTTGAGATTGCCCGGCAAACTGAAGCAACTGCAAGAAGTCAGACAAAACTTGGTTCTCAGGCTGAAACGTAGCCAGACATTAAGTGTATAAACAGAAGAAGTTTTCTTCCGCACCTCAGAAGATGTTTCCTCATAATCAGGCCAATGAAGTTCCAAATCTGCCAGGCAATTCGCTCCATGCTCTGATTCTATGGTTGAATTATCAGCCCCCTCATCTCGTCTACGCATTACATGACACAGCACATATTTTCCATTCCACTGTCAAAAGACCACGTTAAAGCAGTTCATACCATTAGCTCATATTTTCTTCAACAGTAAAATTTTGCTCGCAAATTTAGAATTCAACCTTCTGTAGTAGAAACTGAGCCCCCCCAAAAAAAAAAAACAAAAAATTGCTCTGCTTCTTTAGGACACGTGGAATCTTTTAATGAGTGTTTCTGCAGATTAATGTGGCTATACTTGTCATATGATCAAATTCGTGCATCTTGCGGCTCTAACTAATTGTAACAAATAAAAGAGGGATAGATGGAGCACCTCACTGTGGAGAAGATGATATTCGTGGATGACCCAAGTCGTCGGGGCGTCACTGGGAAAGACTAATACTTTCTTAGAACCGATCTTTTCACCGCTATTTCCGGCCTTAACAGGTTTAGGTTGGCCATCGATCTTCCAAGAAGAACCACACGGTGTTTTCCTGCTAATCCGCTTGCTCTGCGTCTGTGGACATATGAACCAGCATTCTTGACCATTGGATGGAATGATTGATTTCTCTGCATGCACATTAAAAAACTCTTTTTCAGTCATGAGTAAGGGGGCTACTGTTCTTCTCTTGAGGCCGTCTTTATGAAGTTGCAAAGGACTGACCATTGAACTCGTCTGGTAGATCCCATGGATTGATCTTGCAGATGTCTTGCAGCAACGGAATGATGCAGAAACTCTCTCTCCACCCGGGTTCTTCCGACTTCAAGTAATTGATCAGTTCCTCCGCTGTTGGACGGAATCCGAAGCCAGCTATCAGCTGCTGAAGGAGTAGCGCATTCGCCTTGACATCAGAATTCATCGGACAGATACTACTTTCCATATCTTATTTTCTTATCTGACGCAAGTGAAGTTCAAGCTCCCTGAGATTGAGAACTCCGAGAACCGAGCTTGTACACACAGGTTGAGAAACGGCGCGCGCCGAGGGGGGGGGGGATGTTTGGAAGGAAGACTATTGTAGTCTTCCCCTTCCACCGGAAGGCACAGTGCTCCATGACACAGACTATTTTCTTTTCCCAATTCTGACTAATGGGCCAATAAAGAAAAAGTTCAGATTAGTCCACTCGAACTAAAAGTTGTCATGAACTATTCTCCTTTGGCGCCCTTTTGTTGTATAATTTGGACATAAAAAAATCATATCATGTTCCGTAACAAGTAACTCAATATTTCCAAACCTAATGAACACCTCCAAAAGATTGTTAAGGACACTTTCAACCAAGTTGATGGCATCTCTCGAAATCGCAGAATTCGAGCTTCTTGAAACATCTCCTCGGCTATTTTTTACTGATGTTGGTGGAGATTAAAACCTCTTTGCTGCTATTTTGACCGCCTTGTTTGGCTATCTTTCCTTTTGCATAGCTGCATGTATAGGTTACATAGGTATTTTGTATATGTGTAGCTGCTATCTTGCATAGCTTTTTGTTCTTCTGTTTCCTCTAACCCAAGTTGCCATTATGCTTTTTGCAACACTTCGATGGTGTGCGGCGGAGGTTCGGCTGTAATTAGCGTTTTTCCCATCTATATATCTTACTTTTACAAAATAAAATAAAAGTTGTCATGAAAGTTCTGAAACTTGCGAAAAGTGGAATATAAGTCCTAAAATTTGCCACGACAGCGCAGTCAAGCCGTCAAATTTTCAAGAGATGCATTCAAGTCCTAACACTTGTCATAAAAATACAATCGACTTTTAAAACTTCCAAAATGTGCAAGTAACAAAGGAACTTAATTTCATCCATTTGATATGTTTTAGGACATTATTGTATTTTTTGAAAACGTTAGGACTCGATTGCATTTTAGATTTCGTAAAAAAGTTTGTATCCAATTCCCGAATCATGTTTTAAGCCCATGAAGCTTCCCCTCGGCCCGTTTTTCATGTATTCCACAGTTAGTGTCAAATGAAGAGAAGAACAGAGATGAAAACAAAGTTGACGGAAGACAAGAAAAAAGGCTTAAGTACACCTAGAGTGCCATAAGTTGTGTACGGCGATCAGTTTAGTGCCAAAACTTTCAAATCGATCAGTTTAGTGCTAAGTTTTTGCAACTTCGATCACTTCAGTGCTAACTTCGGAGAAAATCGTGCACTTCAGTGCCATTTCGGTCAAAATCCGGCCAAAGTCCGGCGAAGTGAATTACGTGGATTTTGTAATTGAATTTTATTATCTGACATGGCGATTTTTTTAAGCGATTGCCACGGTGGAATCCGACATGGCTTAAATAAAGGGCGAGAGTGTAAAAACGACGTCGTTGATGTATTGTACAGATAAACAACGTCGCTCTTGTTATCTTCTTCAAAGTCGTCGTCGCTCGAGGAGTGAGAGGGACTCGTATGCGTAAATCGAAGTCGCGCTCGCCAAGTCAGAGCTGGTTGGTTGCCATTCGAAGGTCAACTGTCGCCGTCGCCGTCGCTTGCTCGTCGTTGTGAGGTATGCGTCTGCGTCCTCTGTCCCTCTCTCAAAGTGAGACCCGAGCCAAAATTAGGGCAAAATTAGGGTGAAATGAGGGCTTCGACGAGAAAATTAGGGTTAGGGGCAAAATTAGGGGCGAATATGGTAAAATGAAGGCTCGAAATTGATGCGTTGAGAACG
Organism: Rhodomyrtus psidioides; assembly: GCA_021437785.1. NCBI lineage: Eukaryota > Viridiplantae > Streptophyta > Magnoliopsida > Myrtales > Myrtaceae > Rhodomyrtus > Rhodomyrtus psidioides. Next base: position 8,165,098 of record JAILYB010000003.1, on the reverse strand, counting down.
TATACTGCTTTAATCACAGCCTTTGTGGTTGATTTGTTGATAAAAGGAAAATAGTGGCCCCCGAGAGCCCTTTTGTCCCTTTAGAATATGAATTTTTGGCTTCCCAAAGGTTCGGTTGTTTAATCAGACCTCTAAGGCCTTTGCAGTATAAAATTACTTTTTGTTTACTGTGGGGACTTGAAACTGCGGAATCTAAAACATTGTGCATTGGTTGTCATGTTCCTTTGTTGATACTACACGACAAATAATGAGTCTTTAATCAAATAGCAGGCATGTGGGGACCTCCATGTGCATTTGTTGTTGACTATGGTCCCAAAAGCTGATACCTTTACTGATTTTTGTTTCTTTTCGTGCAGGCATGGACAAGAATCTTGTTGTCGTCATTATTTGTTATGGAGGAAATTTTGTCATTGGCACCGACGAGTAGGAATACGAAGGTGGAAATGAAGGAATAATTTTCGTAGATTCAGAACGTTGTCGTATGTTTCTTTTGTGAGGGATATAGTGCACTTATATAACCTCAAAGTAGGTAAGTTACTCTATTGTCTTCCTAGGAAGGATTTGAGGGATGGGCTGAGAGAGTTGTGGGATGATAATGGGTTTCAAGATCTAATTAGTCACTATCTCCATGGCAACGAAGCGAAAGTTTATGTAGACAGTGATAGCGATGATGATGATGATGATGATGCTCAGGATGAAGACAGAACTGAAACAAGAGAAGTAGGCATTGATTCCACTTCTCATGGAGGTGAAACTATTGTAGAAGGGCATGAGGAATGGGCAGACAGGGAGGATTAGGTTAATAGGCAGGATCCTAGGGAGGGGGAGGAGGGAAGGGAGGACAAGGAGGAGGGAGGAGTAAGTAATACATATGATGAGACAATTACTGGATTAGAATGGGAAATTGTAGAATCCAGTTATGATGATGACGATGATGAAGTTGTGGAAAATGTCAGCTTCGTAGCAGACGACGACGACGCCAACGACGATGAGGAGCTGCAAAGGTCAAGGAAAATCCGCAAGGACTTTGCGAGGAAAAAACATGTAGGCTGGGGAGAATTAGAGAGAGGTGAAGCAGCAACTGGAGAAGAACGTACACCTGCTACAACTACTGGTCCTGCTATAGCTACTGCTAACGATGAAGATACTGACAGTGACGACTGGATTGGTACTTCTAGTGATGAGTCTGAACAAGAAGGACAAGTTGCAACTGTGCGTAGAAGGAAAAGTAAGTACCCTTCCCATGATCCATCTATAGTTAATCATGTTTTGAGCATTGGTATGAAATTTGAGGATTCCAAACAGTTTAAGGATGCCATCCTGAAGAGCTCCATTGCTGGGCAGATGACTCTGGAATTTCTTCGAGATACAAAGGAGTATGTGAGAGCTAGGTATCCACAACGTAATTGTGGATGGAAGATCTACGCAACACTAAGCAAGAGGAGCGGGTCATTCCAAATTAGATCATTCCAGGAGGAACATACATGTTCAATTATTTTTTACAACAAAAGGATAACAAGTACGTGGTTGTCGAAGCAGTTCTTCAACACGATCAAGACGATGCTGGAGATTAAGAGTCCTCACTTGAAGCAGCTGGTGAGAGAGCAATTAGGGATCAATGTGTCAGAGAATCAGTGCAAGAGAGACAAATATAAAGTTATGACAAAACTATTGGGTCAGTACAAGCGAGAATATACCCAGGTGTGGGATTATGCCTATGAATGTAGGCTTCAAAACCACCCAAGTATGGTCTATGATGAGGTTGTGGAGAGGCCATTGCCTGATGAAGGGACCATGTTTGACAGGTTTTACGTGTGCTTTGATGCATGCAAACAAGGCTTTTTATCTGGCTGTAGAAGAATAGTATGATTGGATGGATGCTTTTTGAAAGGGTTATGTAAGGGTGAATTGTTGGCTGCAATTGGTAGGGATGGCAATAACCAAATGTTTCCTATAGCTTGGGCTGTAGTGAGGATAGAAAATAAGGATATTTGGTCGTGGTTCATGAAAAATTTGATGGTTGACTTGGAGATTACCGACGGGAGGGGTTGGGCTTTCATGAGTGATCAACAGAAGGTAAGACTTGGTCATTATGTTGGTCATTGCATTCTTCTGAAATCGGCTCATCATGTTGCATTTTCCCTTTTCTTACCATTATTCATTGTTTAATACTGTAGGGACTTGTTCCTGCATTAGCTGACTTGATGCCACATACCGAGCATAGAATATGTGCGAGGCACATATATGCAAACTGGGTGAAGAAGTACAAAGGGCATAAGCTGTAAAAGCAATTCTGGCAAATTACAAAGAGCACGAACATGGCTGACTTTAGGATAGCAAAACAGGGTATGCTTGAGCTAACAAAGGATGGATTCGAAGCGCTATTCCAAACTGAAGCGAAGCATTGGTGTAGGGCTTTCTTTAGTGAAGAATTCAAGTGCGATACCATCGACAACAACCTTAGCGAAGCTTTCAATGGCAGCATATTAGCCGCAAAGTGCAAGCTAATCGTTTCCATGCTTGAGGATATACAACTTATGGTCATGACTAGGCTGCGTAGTAAAAGATATGATGCTGCGAAATGGACTAGAGAATGTGGTCCTCAGATTGAAAAGACATTAGATGCCAATCTGGCTGCTTTTAAGTTCTGTCGTCCAATTTGGAATGGCGATGATGGGTTTGAGATCAAGAAGCATGAAGACACATATGTTGCTCACCTCCAGAGGAGGAAGTGTTCATGTCGGGCATGGCAACTAACTAGAATTCCCTGCGAACATGCCATTTCTGTCATCCATAACCAAGGAGAGAACCCAGAACATTACCTAGCTGATTGCTACATCAAAAGGTCGTATCTTGATACGTATAAGTTCATGATGCAACCTATTAGAAGTAGCAAATATTGGGAGCCAACCAATCGTGATGCCCCGATACCTTTACCATTAAAGAAGGAAGTAGGAGGGCCAAAACGAATACGAAGGCTGCAAGAGGGAGAGATTTCAAAACAAATGATGAGTAAGGCTGGTGCAAAGATGATGTGCTTGTACTGCCATAAGTTAGGGAACAATAAAAAAGGCTGTCAAGTGAGGAAGCAACTTGGAGGACAAGTGATTGCTACAAATCCGACAAAAGAACTAGTAGAATGCCACACTGTGCAGCTTCCTCAAAGGCCGCCAGAAGAGCAGAATGCGTCTACCATTCACCAACCGACGAGAAAATATGCGATAAGATGATACATTGTTTGCTTTCTTTGTCTTCCTATAAGGTTTGCAATAGTCTAACCTCATTTGTACCTTTCATATGAGAAGAAGAAGGGCGAGAGTTAACCAAACTGCCCAACTGTCACCACCTCAAGTGTCAACACAAGCTGCTGCACCAAGAAATGATGTGCAGCCACCTCAAGGGCCAACGGAAGAACAAGTTGGACAACCAATTCAAGTGCCAATAACTAAAAGAACAGCCCAGCCACCTCCATCAGCGCACACTGAATCTACCGTTGAGCAAACAAGGAGGAAATATTCAGTAAGATGTACATTCTTTGTTTTTATTAGTTTATGGCCCTTAGTGTAACCTTGTAAACACACTTCATGTGGTCGTGAGCTATTTTAGCCTATTTGTTAGGAAGTTTTATTGTATATATTTCTTCCTAGTATAGAATCATTCCTATTGTGTATCTCCTAATTAGGGTTATCTGTTGTCCTATATATATGACAGGATTGTGTATTGAAAATATACAGAAAAATATTTATTGAATAAAGAAAGGAGAGTTTTCTTTCTCTTCATGGTATCAAAGCCCTAGGGTTTGATCCTTAGGATACTGTACGTCAATCATAGACTACGGCGGTCCCGGCGCCGTCATCTCGCGCCGGTCGACTTTGTTCTATCCAAGCGATTCATTCTGCGGACCTGATCTCATGGCCGACGATCAGCCAATTGTTACAACTGACCAAGCGGATGCTAGTGCCTCTGCTACTGCCATTCTGGCAGACCTAACCGCTGCGATGAAGCAGCTCTTGACCCAGCAGGCTGCGCCGACGCGTATTGAACCTCCTGCTGCACCGATTGCTGTCAAGCTTGATGGCAAAAATTATGGCGTATGGTCACAGGTTGTTGAGATGTATATCTCGGGCAAAGACAAACTGGGCTATTTGAACGGTGGTTCTCCTGAGCCCCTTCCGACTGATCCGTTTTTTCGACAATGGAAGACCGACGACTCGACGGTGAAAGGTTGGCTTATCAATTCTATGGACCCAGCCTTGATACCAAACTTTATTCGATTTCCTACTACCAAAGTCGTATGGGATGCTGTGGCAACGACTTTTTTTTATGGATCTGACACCTCCCAAATCTATGATCTTAAGAGGCAGGTTTCTTGATTGAAGCAAGGCGGTGGAGCCATCGAGAAATATTACAATGATCTTCAAGGGCTCTGGCGTGAGATTGATTTCCGCCGTCCTAATCCTATGTAATTTCCGGTCGATATTCAGAGGTACAATGCTATTGTCCATGAAGATCGAGTTTATACCTTTTTGGACGGTCTCGATGACCGCCTAGATAATGTTCGTGCTGATGTTCTAAAGATGGATCCATTCCCCACTATTGAGCAAGCTTATGCCCGGGTTAGGCGAGAGGATATACGCCAATCTGTCATGCTCTCCACTCCCGTCGGGGTCACCTCTGGTTCTGCCATGATGTCATAGCGAGGCAAGGGTGATTCGCACCTCCAGTTAGTGCCTTCTGCCTCGGGAGCTCGCCCTAGACATGGTATGCAAATTCAATCTGAGGGGTGCTCTCACTGTGGGAATCCTAAACATACAGCAGCATCTTGTTTTAAACTACATGGTTATCCGGATTGGTAGGATGATTTTCAGACCAAGAAGAAGAAACCGGGCTCACAGAAGGGGCGGAATGGAGGGCAAGCCTCTTTAGTGACTAGCGGCTTGTCATTAATTCCTATGGAGCCTGAATCTGCTAATGCCGAATCTCCTGAAGGTAATTGTGGGTTTGTCTTTGCTAATGGACATGGTGATGGTTATCATGGGTGGATAATCGATTTTGGCGCTACTGATCATATGACTCCGAAATCTGGTGACCTTCTTACATCTACTACACCACGTCGAGATCATATTTACAATGCCAACGAGCACAGCTTTCCTGTGATGGCTGCGGGGCGTGTATCTATTACGCCTTCTCTCTCTCTATCTCATACTTTACTTGTTCCTACATTATCTAATCGTTTGTTATCGGTTGGACAACTTACCAGCGAGTTAAACTGTGTTGTACTTATGTACCCTGATTTTTGCTTGTTTCAGGATATTCTCACAAAGGAGATTATTGGGCGTGGTACTAAGAGGGATGGGCTGTATTTCGTGGATGACATTACTTCTGGACAGACCTATTATTCTCGTGGACAGTTAGCTCAAGAGAATGAACTTTGGTTATGGCACCGTCGTTTAGGTCACCCATCCTTTGGGTATTTACGGCATTTGTTTCCCAAGTTATTTCATGGTCTATCGAACTCTAGTTTTCAGTGTGATACTTGTATTTTGGCAAAGAGCCGTCGCACCAGTTTTCCTCCCAGTTTGAATATCAGTTCTACTCTTTTTTCCTTAATTCATTCTGATGTATGGGGTGCATCTCCTATTACTACTGTATCTGGATTTCGATGGTTTATCGTCTTTGTTGACGATTATACACGTATGACTTGGCTATATTTGATGAAACATAAGAATGAGGCTCAAGCTATCTTTCGGACTTTCCACCGTATGATTCAAACTCAGTTTGGGGCCAAACTTCAGGTTCTCCGGTCTGATAATGGTGGCGAATACTTAAGTAAACCTCTTGCAGCTTATTTTCAGGAACATGGTTTGATACATGAAACTTCTTGCCCTTAAACTCCTCAGCAAAATGGTGTTGCTGAGCACAAGAATTGCCATCTACTTGAAACCACTCGAGCACTGTTGGAGGGTGGCCATGTTCCCCATCGTTTTTGGGATTCTGCCGTAGTTACAGCTGCTTATTTGTTGAACCGCATGCCTTCTCACATTCTGCACTATCATAAGCCAATGCAAGCACTTGCCGCTCATGTGTCTCTTCCTTCGGTTCTTACATTACCTTCTAAGGTGTTTGGGTGTGTCGCTTATGTTCATCTTCACAAAAATCAGCGGACCAAACTTGACCCTTGTGCAGTCAAATGTGTGTTTCTTGGCTATGGCCCTTCTCAGAAAGGGTATCGGTGCTATGATCTTGCCGGAAAGCGCACATATGTCACCATGGATGTAACATTTACCGAGACGGAATCCTATTTTCCTTCCCCCCAGTGTCCTGTTCAGGGGGAGACTAAATGTAGAACTAGATATTGGTGGGAGGTTGGGACTGTAGGAGCGACGGATGGGTGTGCATGGGAGGTTGGGACTACAGGAGTGACGGATGGGTGTGCGACGGATGGGTGTGCACCGCCATGCGATTCTGAGGCTGAAGATTCTGAGCTACTGCCTTACGACCGTGAGATAAGCGCATGGCCGGGCGGCATAGAAGCAGTAGCAACCGAACAAGTGCCAACAGATACACAGCAGCTACAGCCCTCATTGTCTTCACCCTCTTCCCCCTCTTTAGTACCACTCTAAGCTCTTGAGAATGAACCTGAGGTAAGTACTTCTACTGTACTTGATTCGTTTGAAGATACTGATGTGCTTACTGGTTATAAGTTGCCTGATAGACATAATAGGGGTAAACCACCGAATCGATATTCTCCAGATGTAGAGGACCGCCGATCTCGATATCCTATTACAGATTATGTGTCTGCCAAGAGATTGTCCACACCACTACAAGCCTTCGTGTCCATGATTTCCTCAAATCAAGTTCCAAACAGGGTTGAAAAAGTTATGAAGGATCCGAAATGGCTTCAAGAGATGGAGGCATTGAAGAAAAATCAAACCTGGAAACTTGTGGAACTACCAGAGAATAAGAAGCCGGTTGGATGTAGGTGGGTGTTTACAGTCAAACATAAAGCAGACGGCACTATTGAGAGGTATAAGGCACGATTAGTAGCTAAAGGGTATACACAGACTTATGGGGTGGATTATCAGGAAACTGTCGCGACCCTCTCGAGATTCGTCGTGAGCTCTCGAGGGCTAATGGGCCGTCCAGTCTGGTCGGACGCGGGCCTCTCCCAAGGCCCGTTACCCAAATCGCAACGGAGGTATGCATAGTCGACCTTCAGTGTGGTCTAGTGATATGTGCTAAGTGTGCATGCCATGGAGTCGCCACCAATCATTTTTGGAGGGTATGATTGGACCACCCTATTGAATAGTTGGGAGTTTCTATTCAATTCTACGATAACCAGAGAAATGGGTTCGGGGACTTAGTTACGTCAACTGTCAAAGTTGACGCCCTTTCGGTACCTAAGTTGACTGAATTTTCTGACCTAAGATTTTCATGCAGATGAGTGGAGTACGAATCCTAAATCTAGTAATTCATGCAAATAGGAATGACTATCCTGGCAATCACAATCAATAATAAAATGCGCAAATCAATGAATCCAAATATGCAAAATAAACACATCAAATCAACATGACACTCATAAGAAGGCTCTATTAACCTAAATAAGTATCAATCAAGCTTAGGAATGATTTAGACATGATTTTACCCATAAGGGGTAAAGTCGTAATTTTGAGACAAAATGGACGATTTGCCCAAAAAGGGCAAAATCATCATTTCGGAATGAATCCGGAGGAAAACAAAGTCAAAAATAGGTTTGGTCACTCAATTGACCAATTTCCTATTTTTTGCAATTTTCATGATTTTCTGGAATTTTAGAAACCGATTTACCATTCGAATGGTAAAATCATCATTTTCTAAAAGTGGGAATGAAATGTGGAAATCTTAGACATAAGGTTTAGCCACCTATCTGGCCCCTCGCCAAATTCTAAGCAATTTCCACAATTCATCAGAATATCAAAGACGATTTACCCTTTGAGGGGTGAAATCGTCATTTTGGATTAAATGGGAGAAAATTTCGAAAACGGCAACAAATCAATTTCTTTTGGTCATTTTCAGCCTTGGGAATTTTTTTATAATTTTTTAGGAATTTTCTGCAATTTTTCTCAATTTTTTTATTTTTCCTTCGATTTTCCATTTTTTTTTAGATTTTTCTGTTTTTATTATTAATATTTTCTGAAAATATTTTCTTTGACAACATACCACACTTAACCAAGTAAACAAGCTAACTACTAGATTGAAATAAATACATGCAAATCAAGTCTATAATGGCGATATTTTAGAAAAATAACTCTGATATATGGATCGGGTACGTAGAATACCGGATTGGACACCGACCTTCAATCGCCCAGCCCCAGCCTGCGACCATCTCCATGCCCGTTACACTGTTCCGACACGCTCTGACACGTTCGACACGCTCCGACACGCTCCGACACGCCCGGACACTCTCCGACAGGACACGACACGACACGTTACGACACGGTCCGACACGTTATGACACGGCTCGACACTCTCCGACATGCCCCGGACACTCTCCGACACGTCCGGACACGCCTGGACGCGGGGACCAAGCGGGGCACGGCCGAAGCGGCTAAATCGACGATCGACGGACGACGGCTGACTTCGGGATCGATGACAGAGGTTTGAGGGAACGTCGGGGCGGAGGAAAACAGAGCCGGCGGCTTCAAGCCGAGTTGGCTCGCGGGTTTCTCAACTTTGCGGCGGCTCGGGTCTTCGGATCTAGCGGCTCGAAGCGGTAGCGGCGACAGCGAGGTGGTGGTGCGGTGGTAGCTGGCTCGACGAAGGAGGCCGGATGTGTGGTGGCGGGAAGTGGTGTCGGTGAGGTGGGGAGGTTCACCAAGAAGAAGAAAAAAAGAAAAAACCAAGAAGAAGAAGGAGAGGGCTCGAGGAGGAGGAGGAGGAGGAGACGAAGAAGGAGGGGAGCCGCGGATGAGAGAGGGCCGATCCTCCCTCTCTCTCTCAATTGAGTGCACTTAAGTGCACTTGAGTGCATTCGAAAAAGAGAGAGAGAGAGGAAAGAGCAAAAGAGAGAGGGAGAGCGTGTGAGAAAGAGAGGGAGCGGGCGCGAGAGAGAGAAAGGGAAAGAAAAGAGGGAGTGGGGGAGAGAGAAAGAAAAATAAAATAATAATAATAATAAAATACTAACAGTAAAAAATAAAATAATGAATAAAATAACAAAAAGCGAAGACAAAATCATTAGTCGAATCCCCTCCTTTTTCCTTTTAAATGATGATGTTTTCACTCCTTTTCGTTTTAATTATTGCTAATATTTTTGCCAAATTCAATTTTATGATGATCAAAGAACACCTAAAATCAAACCTGAATTTTACTATTTATGAGGTCAGAAAATGGATAAAATAAAAATAAAAATACCGACTATTTTTATATATTTTTGTGACCTCAAATATTATTTTTCTTGATTTTCTTCTTTTATTTTTCTTTTTTTTGTATTTTTCGAAAATATTAAAAAATAAAAATTATGAAAATTATTTTTTTTTTGTCAAAATGGTTCATTTAGCTTGGCCAAGGTCACCAAAATTGATTTTTCAATTTTTCAACTTTTTATAGATTTTCTATGATATTTTTTTAAATAAATAAAAAATAAATAAATAAAGCAAAAAATGTTGATCAAAATTTAGGTGTCAACAGCTGCCCCTCTTTGAGAGGAATCTCGTTAGAGGTTTCTCTGAAAGACAAGGTGACACCTGAGTCCTGATCGACTCGACTCGTGAAACTAAAGGAAAAGGAGTCATGACATCCAGTTTTTTTTTTCATGCTTGTCGATGTATGCTCTTTCTTGAAAGGGGAAACATTTATTTGACATGAGAGAGTGAGATAGTAGAGAGACATACCTGCCACTTACCTATTCGATGTTTGTGCGATTTTCGCAGTGTCTGATGGATTCAAGAGAATTTCTAGGGACTCGTTTCTAGAGTGTCCTAGAGAGGTTAAGCTCTGACCCGTATGGTAGGTCAAACCATAATAGGATTCCTAACTGATAGGAATCTAAGGAAGACGCGTCCCATTTGGGATTTGCCAAGGATTTTGATCCGTATGGTGGATCGGACCATTGAGTTGACCATTTAAGTGATTTTCACTATTGGATTGACCCTTCAGGCGGTTTCTACCTTTGATCGACCCTTCAGGCGGTTTCTACCATGAGTTTGACCCTTCAGGCGGTTTCTACCTTGGTTTGACCCTTCCGGCGGTTTCTACCTTGAGTTGACCCTTCAGGCGGTATCTACCTTCGGTTTGCTTTGAAAAGGGGTCTCATGACGAGGGTTCTCCACGTCCGATGAGGCTGCCTATTTTTTTTAAAAATGGGTCTCATGACGAGGGTTCTCCACGTCCGATGAGACTGTTTGAATTTTGAAAAGGGGTCTCATGACGAGGGTTCTCCACGTCCGATGAGACTGCCTAATTTTTTTTTAAAAAGGGGTCTCATGACGAGGGTTCTCCACGTCCGATGAGACTGTTTGAATTTTGAAAAGGGGTCTCATGACGAGGGTTCTCCACGTCCGATGAGACTGCTTAAATTTTGAAAAGGAGTCTCATGACGAGGGTTCTCCACGTCCGATGAGACTGCCTGACTTTTGAAAAGTGGTCCTGAGACGAGGGTTCTCCACGTCTGATAGGGCCGCTTGATTTTGAAAAAGGGTCCCGGGACGAGGGTTCTCCACGTCTGCTGGGATCGCTTGATTTTTGAAAAAGGGTCCCGGGATGAGGGTTCTCCACGTCTGCTGGGATCGCTTGATTTTTGAAAAAGGGGTCTATCATCACCCCTTCTTCTGAAAGATCCCGAAATTTGTCGGGAATTCAGTTTTGAAGTAGTGAAGGATTTTATTTTAACAAAACTTCACTTGAGTCTGTTAAGGCGACATTCTGGGAGCTGGGTTCTTCAGGTATCCTGCAGAAAGTTCAAACCTGTGTGCTCCACTCCACGGAGCAAATGTTTTTCTAGGATTTGGGGTTTCTAAGAATCCTGTATAAGTTTGAGCCTGAAAGATTTTTCTTCACCAAGAAAATGTTAATAATCTTTGGGAAGACAATAATTGTCCAATTGACAAAATTTTATGACTTAAGTTTTAGTCATGAAATGTGCATTTTGATGCTGGAGGTTATCCAAAGCATTCTTACAACATGCAAATGTGATCACAAATTCCTTGCATGGAAAATTTGGATCAACAGTTTGAAAATTCCAAAAAGAGTTTGTTCAAAACATCAATTGGAATATTTCTCGACAAGGATTTTTCTCACCTGTTTTGAGATAGTGGTTTTTATAGGGGATGCACTCAATTCCCTACTAACCTGTACCTAGGTTTTAGGCTCATTCGCAGCGCATACATTTTGATCGGTCGGGAGGTCTTCCACGGGACCGTAATGTTGGGCTTGGTTATTGATCTTCAAGGGGGACCCGCCTTGGAGTCGAGGCCATTGAATAAAAATTTTCATCATCTGCTTCGGGTTTACAAGTCAAGAACCCTGCAAAATGAGAAAGAAATAGTCTTGCTCGTACTTCTTCGAGCTAAGCTATATGTTAACCCAAGTGTCTTAGTCAAAGAAGACCGTTTCAGGGTTATGATGTTGGTAGGATTGGGGACCGAAAAAAAGGCTTGTTTTTGGCCTATAATTCATGAGGGGATTGACGTTGGTGATCATTGCAAATTTGTCACCTGTCTTTTCCATTCTGCATCTTCAATTTTTGGAGGCGTGCAACCGCTTTTGAGGTGTGCACAAATTTTTTAGAGAGCGTCTCTGGCTGCATTAAGAGATTGACAACTCTGTCTGTGTCTTCGCTCCGCGGCTGACAGCATTTAGGGGGCAGTCTTTCTGACCTGACTCCTTTAGTGGTTTTTTTTTCTCTTCCCAACTATGCTTTATTGGGGATCAATCAAACAGTTTTCACGAGCATCAGCCTTGCTTTTACCAGGCACTTTGCTTTTTCTTGATGCCGTGGATTTTTCTCATTCATTTTTGAAATCCCACTTTTTCTCATCTTCATGGGATCATGTTAGACATATAGTCTAAACATGCTTTAAATATCAGTCCGGGAATTCTCTTCGTAATCCCTGAGTCTTGAACTCCTCCGTTTATGAGGTGATGATGCCTTTATCTTGGAATGTGCAATGATCACCAACGGGTTCATGAAATGAATTTGCAGGCTCAAGTTGGCTGTGCAAAGGATTCGGTGTGTGGGATAGAGAATGAATGCTTCTCGTCATCCTATGGCACTTGAATTACCATATAAACAACACACAAAGATTAATTAGTCCGAGCAAGAAAATTTCTAACCATTTTCTCCTGACGCTGCTGGACTTACTTCCTTTTTGCCCCGGTGTGGGGTGGTTCTTGACAGGGTTGAGAATGAAAACCGCCGTTCAAAGGGGTTGTCAATGGTCACCTGTAGTGTCTGGGGATATGAAACGAATGCCTCCGTCGTCCCAATCCATGTAATTGCTGCGAATGGTCCCTACTTCCGTAGGTCCAGATTTTGCGGTCTGATTCATTTCACTTCTCTCTCGGGTGTGTATAGGACGTGTTTGGATTAGGCTTTGCCTCTCGTCTTTTGAGAAAACGTCCTTTTGAAAGTTTTGAACAGTTTTTTATTGGAAAAACCTCTTTCTGTTTCTCCAAAATTGTACCCGTCAAGGGGATTTTATGTTGCACAATGCATGTTCTTATTCATGTTCAGATAACCTCCTGTTTTAAGGTATGAATGCCAATGAAGTTTGAATTCTATGTCTTTTCTAGACATTAGATTCTGAAAACTTTCTTTTTTTCTGTTTTTTATTTAACATCTTCAACGGATTGGGAAAAGGGATACTTACATGTTCCCCGCGGCTGGAGATCCCTGAAAATGCGGAAGAAACATGTTATTGTACGTTCACGAATTTTTCAAAAAATTAGAACGATACATCTTACCCTTGGTCGTGTACTCCAACGGGTAATACATGGGGTGTGAAAACATATTTCGCCTTGATGGCGATCCCCTGTTAAAGACGTGAATTAGGTGTCAGTTTGCGTTCTAAAATTCAAGGCAAATTGGAACGATACAGCCTTGTTCTTGCTTTGTGTTTCCATTTGAACACAAACTCGCGGCTTGCAGGATTTGACCCTCTATCTTGTGATCTTGATCCTTCCGTTTGGTTGGCGATGAATCATTCTCAAGGATTTGCCCCAGAGGAGATCCATTTGTGTTTTTGGGCACACTCCAGCGCCATTCTTCAAGGTTCCTTTTATTCAAGGAAAAAAAGAAGATTTTATCAAAATGCATGTCAAAGCATGTGACGTAGGAGCGATACTTTTTACCATCCACTAGGTCTTATAATCAAAGACCATCTCTTGGAATCCTGACTTCTAAGGCCAATGATTTTATTCACCTCCCTGTTAGCGCGCTCTTTTCATTTGAGGCTTTCAGCGCCAACTACTTCCTGTAAAATGAGTAAAAACTCATGTTAGGCATGTGGTCCTCGAAGACCAAATTGGAACGATACAAGGTTACCATTCACCCAAATTCGTATCTTGGGGTTTGATTCTGATGCGGACGACTCTGTTATTGCATCCATTGACTTTGCCAGAGGAGAAACGTCCGGCGTACAAATGATTCACTTGCCCCAGTTAGGCATGGTTTTGCTGTTTGTCATCTCTGGATTCGATGACCTTGGTCTGATGCGCTTTCATGGGGGATCATGAGAGTTTGCCCCCGGTTTGGCTCCTCAAAGCAAATGGGGGGGACCTGCTCCCATTGATTTTTGCAGATTCTGATTATCCAACTCGATTGTCAGAGTCCTTGATCAATTTTATCTGTCTCCAGACAGCTTGATATTCTTGGGATTCGTCATGTGGCGGTTTGGTGATTCTCTCGACCACAGTCGCCATTTGAGGTATTTGATGTTCCCTGTTTGTTATTTGAAAGCATTACATCCTGCGTCCTCTGCTCTTGATCATCATCTGAGAGGAAAAAGAAATTAAGCATTATTCCCATATCAAGAAAATAATCATTTTGGAACGATACGTCCTTTTACACTTGATTTGCATTCCGTTTTGATGTTGCATATTGATATGAACAACATCTATCAAATTCCCCTATCCGTACTTGAAGGTATTTGCAACGCCTACGGTCCATTTGCCCCAGCTGGGCGACGTCTGGTTTGCCATTTGAATGCATGAGCTTTTGGGTGCATTGTCTCTTTTATCACCTGAGATAAAAGAAAATGGAGAAAAATTTATCCCCAGATCTGATTGAAAATTAATTAGGAACGATACGTCCTTTCACCAAACGAGTGGCTCTGCGGCCGAATGTATTTTGCACTGAAGGGACGAATTCCACTATGTTCCACGGGTTTGGGGAATTTGCCCCCATTTTCGATAGAAATGAGCCTTATCAAGATGTATATAATACAAATAGATCCCTAATACAATCAATCTAAGGGATGAGATAGAGAGGATCTCAGCAAAATTAATCTTATACAAGAGAACTAAGAATGTCAAATCAATCAAAGGAATGTGGTCCGAACACTTGGAGATGCCCCAGTTCCAGTCTTCGAGATGTGACTCCAGGATCACCGATTTTTTTTTTAGGTGGTTTTAGATATATCAGCCATCCAAAGACATGCACATGAGACAAGTGAGGATAAAACTTCTAAAAATCAAAGGATTTGGCACCTAAGGTCAAGGTTCCCACCTCGAGTTCTAGAAAGAGCAGATTCCATTGCACAACTATCGTTGCATTGGGGCTCGATCCATACTTCGAAATGAGCGGAATTGAAAAGTGGATTACCCCGTGTTTTTCCTCACGGAGATTCCATTTTCAATCCCTTCTATTGTTTTCCTATAGGCGGCGCCCGGGGTTTTAGGCGCGGTTGTGTGTATTTTCGGTGTCGTGCTAAAGCGATAAACATGCATCTTATTTAACAATCACCGCTTCAATATAAAACATACACACAATCATTCATCCAAAACTCCTACCTGCATAAAACAGAGTTAACAAGTACTCCACCCCTTATTTCTCCAATCTACAAAAACATTTAACACCTCAAGGGTTAAAGTACGTACCTCACCTTGAAGAGCATCTGCATAAAACATGTTAGAAAAATCAATCAACTTTTTAATCGGCTCAAGTTCTCTAACCTCCCCAGTGGAGTCGCCAGTCTGTCGCGACCCTCTCGAGATTCGTCGTGAGCTCTCGAGGGCTAATGGGCCGTCCAGTCTGGTCGGACGCGGGCCTCTCCCAAGGCCCGTTACCCAAATCGCAACGGAGGTATGCGTAGTCGACCTTCAGTGTGGTCTAGTGATATGTGCTAAGTGTGCATGCCATGGAGTCGCCACCAATCATTTTTGGAGGGTATAATTGGACCACCCTATTGAATAGTTGGGAGTTTCTATTCAATTCTACGATAACCAGAGAAATGGGTTCGGGGACTTAGTTACGTCAACTGTCAAAGTTGACGCCCTTTCGGTACCTAAGTTGACTGAATTTTCTGACCTAAGATTTTCATGCAGATGAGTGGAGTACGAATCCTAAATCTAGGAATTCATGCAAATAGGAATGACTATCCTGGCAATCACAATCAATAATAAAATGCGCAAATCAATGAATCCAAATATGCAAAATAAACACATCAAATCAACATGACACTCATAAGAAGGCTCTATTAACCTAAATAAGTATCAATCAAGCTTAGGAATGATTTAGACATGATTTTACCCATAAGGGGTAAAGTCGTAATTTTGAGACAAAATGGACGATTTGCCCAAAAAGGGCAAAATCATCATTTCGGAATGAATCCGGAGGAAAACAAAGTCAAAAATAGGTTTGGTCACTCAATTGACCAATTTCCTATTTTTTGCAATTTTCATGATTTTCTGGAATTTTAGAAACCGATTTACCATTCGAATGGTAAAATCATCATTTTCTAAAAGTGGGAATGAAATGTGGAAATCTTAGACATAAGGTTTAGCCATCTATCTGGCCCCTCGCCAAATTCTAAGCAATTTCCACAATTCATCAGAATATCAAAGACGATTTACCCTTTGAGGGGTGAAATCGTCATTTTGGATTAAATGGGAGAAAATTTCGAAAACGGCAACAAATCAATTTCTTTTGGTCATTTTCAGCCTTGGGAATTTTTTTATAATTTTTTAGGAATTTTCTGCAATTTTTCTCAATTTTTTTATTTTTCCTTCGATTTTCCATTTTTTTTTAGATTTTTCTGTTTTTATTATTAATATTTTCTGAAAATATTTTCTTTGACAACATACCACACTTAACCAAGTAAACAAGCTAACTACTAGATTGAAATAAATACATGCAAATCAAGTCTATAATGGCGATATTTTAGAAAAATAACTCTGATATATGGATCGGGTACGTAGAATACCGGATTGGACACCGACCTTCAATCGCCCAGCCCCAGCCTGCGACCATCTCCATGCCCGTTACACTGTTCCGACACGCTCCGACACGTTCGACACGCTCCGACACGCCCGGACACTCTCCGACAGGACACGACACGACACGTTACGACACGGTCCGACACGTTATGACACGGCTCGACACTCTCCGACATGCCCCGGACACTCTCCGACACGTCCGGACACGCCTGGACGCGGGGACCAAGCGGGGCACGGCCGAAGCGGCTAAATCGACGATCGACGGACGACGGCTGACTTCGGGATCGATGACAGAGGTTTGAGGGAACGTCGGGGCGGAGGAAAACAGAGCCGGCGGCTTCAAGCCGCGTTGGCTCGCGGGTTTCTCAACTTTGCGGCGGCTCGGGTCTTCGGATCTAGCGGCTCGAAGCGGTAGCGGCGACAGCTAGGTGGTGGTGCGGTGGTAGCTGGCTCGACGAAGGAGGCCGGATGTGTGGTGGCGGGAAGTGGTGTCGGTGAGGTGGGGAGGTTCACCAAGAAGAAGAAAAAAAGAAAAAACCAAGAAGAAGAAGGAGAGGGCTCGAGGAGGAGACGAAGAAGGAGGGGAGCCGCGGATGAGAGAGGGCCGATCCTCCCTCTCTCTCTCTCAATTGAGTGCACTTAAGTGCACTTGAGTGCACTTGAGTGCATTCGAAAAAGAGAGAGAGAGAGGAAAGAGCCAAATAGAGAGGGAGAGCGTGTGAGAAAGAGAGGGAGCGGGCGCGAGAGAGAGAAAGGGAAAGAAAAGAGGGAGTGGGGGAGAGAGAAAGAAAAATAAAATAATAATAATAATAAAATACTAAAAGTAAAAAATAAAATAACAAAAAGCGAAGACAAAATCATTAGTCGAATCCCCTCCTTTTTCCTTTTAAATGATGATGTTTTCACTCCTTTTCCTTTTAATTATTGATAATATTTTTGCCAAATTCAATTTTATGATGATCAGAGAACACCTAAAATCAAACCTGAATTTTACTATTTATGAGGTCAGAAAATGGATAAAATAAAAATAAAAATACCGACTATTTTTATATATTTTTGTGACATCAAATATTATTTTTCTTGATTTTCTTCTTTTATTTTTCTTTTTTTTTTTGTATTTTTCGAAAATATTAAAAAAATAAAAATTATGAAAATTATTTTTTTTTGTCAAAATGGTTCATTTAGCTTGGCCAAGGTCACCAAAATTGATTTTTCAATTTTTCAACTTTTTATAGATTTTCTATGATATTTTTTTAAATAAATAAAAAATAAATAAATAAAGCAAAAATGGTTGATCAAAATTTAGGTGTCAACAGAAACATTCTCTCCAATTGCAAAGTTAGACACGATAAAAGTATTGTTATCTCTGGCTGCAAACTTGGACTGGCCTTTACATCAATTTGATGTGAAGAATGCATTTCTTCATGGAGATTTAGAGGAGGAGATCTATATGGAGCTTCCACCTGGATACAGATGCGTAGATCAACCGAACATGGTTTGTAAGTTGGAAAGATCATTGTATGGGTTGAAGTAGTCCCCCCGTGCATGGTTTGGTCGCTTTAGCTCAGCTATGAAAAGGTATGGATACTCCCAAAGTAATTCAGATCATACTTTGTTCTTAAAAGGTACTCAAGGAAGAATAACAGCTCTTATCATATATGTAGACGACATGATTATTACAAGCAATGATAGTGCCGAGATTATGAGACTGCATGAATTATTATCTAGGGAGTTTGAGATGAAGAACTTGGGAGGTTTGAAATATTTCTTAGGAATCGAGGTTGCTAGGTCGAAGGAAGGGATTTACTTGTCTCAGCGGAAATATGTTCTTGATCTTTTGACCGAAGTTGGCATGCTAGATTGCAAGCCTACGGACACCCCTATGGTACAAAACTGTAAACTTAGAGAGTACCTTGATCAGACGCCTACTAATAAAGAAAAATACCAAAGGTTAGTAGGCCGGTTGATTTACTTATCACACACACGTCCTGATATTGCTCATGCAGTAAGTGTGATGAGTCAGTTCATGCATGCACCTAGTAAGGATCATATGAGTGCTGTGTTACGCATCATTCGATATTTGAAGTTAGCCCCAAGAAAGGGACTGCTATTTGCAAAAAATGGCCACCTTGAAGTGGAGGGTTACACAGATGCAGATTGGGCTGGAAGTGTGACAGACATGAGGTCTACATCAGGGTATCTTACATTTGTGGGAGGCAATCTTGTTACATGGAGAAGTAAGAAACAAAAGGTTGTAGCTAGGTCTAGTGCAGAAGCTGAATTTAGAGGTGTAGCAAATGGGTTATGCGAACTTCTATGGCTTCGAAAGCTGCTAACCGAGCTCGGGTATCCACCAAGTTTAGAAATTAAATTGTTTTGTGATAATAAAGCAGCCATAAACATTGCTCATAATCCAGTTCAGCATGATAGAACCAAACATGTGGAGATTGACAGACATTTCATCAAAGAAAATTTGGATGCAAAAGTGATCCAGATACCATTTGTGAAGTCTGAAGACCAGTTAGCTGATATATTGACAAAGGCTGTGTCAAGTAGAAAGTTTCATAGCTCACTTATCAAGTTGGGTATCAAAGACATCTTTGCACCCACTTGAGGGGGAGTGTGGTCGTGAGCTATTTTAGCCTATTTGTTAGGAAGTTTTATTGTATATATTTCTTCATAGTATAGAATCATTCCTATTATGTATCTCCTAATTAGGGTTATCTGTTGTCCTATATATATGACAGGATTGTGTACTGTAAATATACAGAAAAATATTCATTAAATAAAGAAATGAGAGTTTTCTTTTTCTTCACTTCAAGTGAGGAGAAGACCAACAACAGTCCAGCTACCACCACCACCACCTCCGGAGCCAAAAGAAACTGATGCACAGCCACCACTTCCGCGGCGAACAAGAGAGGCTCTTGGAAAGAGGTTGAAGGAATATAGTTATGGCCTATTCATAGACGAGCGCATTGGAATGACCATTTTACATGTATGTTTCGTATGACTTGTCCATTTAAGGACAGTAATGTAAAAAATCCTGAATCATCTCTTATGTTGTTGTATTGTAGCCTGGGAGAAGCTCGGAAATGCTTATTTCCGAAGGAAATCAAACCGAAAAGTCAACGGCTCTACCAAAGAAGAGATTGAAAAAGACGAAGACAACAGCTAGACCTCCAATACAGCCACCAAGGAAGAAGCCAGCAAGAGTTCCATGTCAACCAGTGCCTGATACGCCACTTGAGGAACCAGAACCTCCACATGTTAGAAAGAGTGCTCGGATCATGAACCAAGTCAAAAAGCCATCGAAGGGAGGTGGGGGGTTGTTAGCATTGACTGGTATGAATGTAGGACATGAGTGCACCTTTAATTTAGTGTTGTTATCTGTTGTTGGACACTCGTATTGGTTTAGTGTTATTATCTTTTGTTGGGAACCCGTACTTCTACTTTTTGTTAATGTAATCGGTTAGCTCAATTGGAGCTTCTTGTTATTGAATTATGCATTTATGTTGTGATTCCACTTCTTATTATGTTGGTTGTTTGTGAATGCTATTGGCGGCTAGTTTATATTTGGTGGTTGTTCACTGGCGGCTATTTATAGGTGGTTGTTGATTGATTGGCTGATATTAATTATTAGCTCGCGGGTTTTGAGTGAATTGAAACTTGCTCGTACAATGATAATGCACGAGCAAGTTGCTGGTGCAAGCTCACTTTTGTGTACCAGCAACTTGCTGGTGCACTCTGGTGCACAATCTGCACCAGCAACTTGCTGGTGTACTATGAGGATACAGCTTGCATGAATTGGTTATTGAAACTTTTGATGATGCACTTAAGTGATCGCTTTCAAAATAAGTTGGCACTTAAGTGGCCATTTTCAGATAAACTTGGCACTTAAGTGAACATTTTTTAAGCCCGACTAGCACTTGAGTGATCAGAATGTACAACTTATGACACTTATATTATAACAGATAACCATTTGCAGCAAAATCATAAAATTAGCTAGCAAACATGTAAAAACAGCTCAAATGCTCATTGCAACAACATGTTTGCAATCTTTAAACAGATCCAATGCTCATTGCAACAACATGTTTGCAATCTTTAAACAGCTCCAAACAAAAAATGATGAATAGCAAAAAAAAAAAACATAAGCCCCCCATATGCAGCAGCTGCAGCAGCATCAGCAAAGGGAGGGACGAAACAACTGCAGCAAACTACATATTTTGCAGCAAAGCTTCAACTAAAACTAAGCATACACTGACTACATACATAGTTACTCCAAAAAACTGACCAAAACTAAAGCAAAATTATATTGATAATACATAGTTAACTCAAAAAACTAATCAAAATCGAGCATACATTGCATTAACCGTTCATTTCAAACAAAATACTTATGCAAGCTCCTTCATCCAAAGAAATATCATCAATTACTACATTATACAATACAGATACATATCGAACCCAACTTCACCTACCGAAGACTGAGAAGGTTCCTCTGATCACACACATTACACTTACACATTACATAGATTACACAACATAACAAAACAATAATTATGCCTCGATCACGGGTCCTTTGTCTTCGCATCGTTGACACTTCCTTCTTCAATTGATTCTCCAGAGATGTTACAGCCTTCAGCTCAGCTTCCCTTGAATCGACATCATCCAATTCGTCCATGAATGTATGTAGAGGTTCACGCCGTCTTTCAAGAAACTCCAATATCACGTCTGTGGCTCGATCCTAGAATTTTTTATCAACCCATTTGAAATATTTGCACTTCGACCCCTCCCTATATCCGCCGCATCCATGAAATCTTCTCCCAGGATTCAAACGAGTCCAAGATGTTCTCGTTGGACTCGGTAACCCACAAAAACATAAAATTTCACCATTACCTTCAGTTGGCCGAACCGAATTTGAGCTGCTACTGAAACTCCTTTCCTCCATTTCGACCTAGGGCTTTTAATTTTGGGGCGAAATCAAAACGTTGGAAGAAGATTCATTCAGCCGCTCGTTTACTTTCTGTGTTTGTGTTTCAATTTTGGGGATTAGGGTTTATGAGACGCAATTTCATTTAAAACGATGTCGTCTTCCTCTTCACAACGCTGAGTCAGCTTCCGGCGAGCCACGTCGGCCTCCGTTTGAATGTAAATAGTCCACGTCGGCGCCACATACACATTTCGGCGGCCACGCAAGCACTTAGCACTGAAATGATCGAAGTTGCAAAAATTTAGCACTAAAATGATCGATTTGAAAGTTTTGGCACTAAACTGATCGCCGTACACAACTTATGGTACTCCAGGTGTACTTAAGCCCAAGAAAAAAGAAAAGGCGGGAGAGAGTAAGCTGTTAGATAACCAAGAGAGAAGGGAGGAGGAATCGATAAGGGGCCGTCAAAACTGTTCATTGACATTCGAAAATGATATTTGCATTTGATTTGTTAAGAGTTTCTTGTCATTTTTCACTCTTATGAGTTTTAGTTTTTATTCTTAGAGTTTCAATTTGGAGCCCTACCTGTGTTGACGTCACCACACGGGTGTCAATGGATCGGGTCAGGCCCAACTAAATGACACCGAGCTTGACCCGACCCGAAACACGAATTACATATATCCAGATGTTCGGCCAGTTCAAGTCAGGCCGGTCCGGGTTATTGGTTTCGTTTTTTTTTTTATTCTCTCAATTTGAAAAGTTTAATTGGGAATCAATGTAATGGCATACAGTGCCGATGGTACAATTAAGGCTTGGCCTTACGAGTCGTGACAACTTGGGCACTGAGCAAGGCATTCATTCTCGAAGCCCAATTAAAATTTTCTCTAGTAAGATGAGGATATTGAAGAGGAAGTTGAGTGTTTATAGCCATGATTACAAACCTTAAGCTCTGATACCAATTTGATGGGATAAATCAAAAGTGGGGCTCTCAATAAGCATTCACAACTCAAACTTACTCATGAAGGAGGAGGAGACTAAAGATGGCTTTTCAATATTCTATAGTCACAATTGATTCACTCACATGAGAATGGTTACAAGACAAGCCTATATATATATATATACACACTCTTAATCTTCTTTAAAAACATGATCAGACACGGTGGCAATAACTACAAATCGGAGTGCTAATAGACTCTTTGATAACTCACCCAATAGTTACTCTTGAAAACTACACAATAATAAATTTAAGTCTTGGTTCGTTCACAGGTTCATGCATTCATCTAGGAAGTCCAATGGACATGGTCCCTGTATCGATAGCATTCATGAATTTGGTTTAATTTCTAACAATATCTTCATAATCACCAAGTGAAGCTCGCTTGTTTCACCTATGGCGAAGCGGCTGTGCCGTTCTAGTACTATTCAAAAATATGGCCTTTTGCGGCCTTCTCAACTACTGATTCCAGTGCAATACAAATTTCCTTTAAGTCGTAGTCACCTTAAGACCAAAAACAAAGTAAACCATAAAATTCTCGATGAAACTACAAAGTGTACAACAATATTTTCGATTATATTGGTAAAGCTAAACAGTGAACGGGTTATTTTTCTTTAGGATAGAGTGATTTTTTAGCAGCAAAGACGAGTGATATTCGTGCATGACATTCAAGCTTTCTCGCGTGACCAAAGCATTTAGGTGATATCCGTGCATGGAAATGCATTAACAGTCTTAATCCGGGACGTATAACGATTGGGAAATCAGCAATCCTCATGAAATTGCCAACTTCAACTAATGTGAACTTCCAAAACGAGCAATGGAATTGGTAAACTAGACTCCATTCCTAATTGCAATACCCTTTTTTCTCCATCACGCTTTCTGCGGCAAAAATTACCTTTTGTTCTTGCCCCACTCCTAATCATCTAAGGAAAGACCAAAGTAAAAAAATCACACACACACACAAAAACGAAGAGATACAAGAAGCGCAGATAAGTTTGCATCCCTGTACTACACATCTTTTTTCATATTAGTCACTCATCGACTCTTTTGCTTCGTCACTGTATCTAATACATGGTTCTGCTAGGGACCCTAATAAGGCAGCACAACAGTTGGGATGAGAAAATCTCGTAGCGAAAATTTAGAAGCGGACTGAAATGAAATAAGCGTATGATACGTCGATGAAGATGAAACTTTGTACCAGGACGAAAAGTTTGCTTATAACTTCTCCCAGTTGGCTAACTACATCCTAAAACCATCAAAAAGGTGTGCTTATAGGTTGAGACAACGTTTTGCTTATGTAACCATTGTCAGCCATAATAGATGCTGAAAATTGAAAAGAAGTCACGTTGCTCTTAAATTGAAGTTATGCCTAAAATATCATCAATCATTTCACTTAGCAGTCAGAACAAGAGTAAAATGGCATAATTAGAGGAGTGCCACAAGAATTATAATTCCCAAGAAGGTAGTAAACAATCACCAGCACGCTGAACAATATTTTTCAGACAGTACACTCTCTTGGTGATTCTTAGCTAAGCAGAGAGAGAGAGAGAGAGAGAGAGTGGCTTTAATTATAGATTATTGTTAAACTTTAGCATGGAAGCGCTAAATTTATCGTATATAATTCATGTCAAGCAACTTTTTTCTGGTGAAGTCTCCCCCTTGCTCGAGAAGTTAATCCACAGTGCTTGAGGGATCCCCACATCTGTCCTTGTTAATTCCTTCGCTTTTGTCCTCTTTGCAGACTTCTTCGAGACTTTGTTCAGCTTCCTGAGGTAGTTTTATGGCCTTCGCTATCATCTTTTAGTCTTTGTCATTGTCCCTCTCCACTCTTCTCTTTTCTATTTTTTCTGCATCCCTCCCCATACGCGGTGCGCAGATTCCTCTTGTCGAGAAAAGTCATTTTGCAAAAAAAAAAAAAAAAAAAAAGCAAAAGTTTGCACTTTTTGGGATTCCTTTTCTATTTTTCTTTTCATCCCTATTAAGATTGATAATCACAGACAAATTTTTAATCACCTAAAGTAATAAATTTACTCTATTAATTTCAATTAATTTTTATCGTCAAATTGTTAATTTGGATAACGCGTGACAGTTAACGAATGTACCAATTGAGGTTTTATCCTTAATTTGTCACACATGTACCAATTTGAGATTTTTCGTGATATTAATCCAATTTAACAGAAACTAGCGGATGTTAAATTTATGACAGGTGTATCAGTTAGGGTTTTTGGTGGTCAAAAAATTAATTAAATATAAATTTATCACAAGTGTACCATTTAAGGACTTTTTGCGGTATTAACCCTTCTTATTACGCCAACATTGTACTGTTTTGACCAAATCACTTTAGCACCCCTGTATCTTCAAAACTCTACTTTTAACACCACTCTAATTTGGAGGAAATTCCGACCAAAAAACAAAAAAAAAAAAAAATTGGAGGGAACGCATAACAGCTACTTCTTTAGAAAGCTCAACAAACAGAACTGGATCTCCCTCAAATCACCATTTACTCCGCTTGAATTGTCTCAAAGGACTTTAAAGAATGAAGTCTCCCTTAAGTTAAATACATTCTGACACTCCTGGAAAAGTAGTTTGGGAAAATACAGTGACAATTTGGACCAAACTTGAGCAGTGTCAGGGTAAATTAATCTTTTTTTCCAAACTGTCAAGCCTTGTTATGGTCTCTAACTTGCGTTCTCTCCCTTCAACCTAGTCCTTTCATCTTCTTTCTTGTGCAACCGGGCCACTCAATCTGTTTCATCAAGATTCATCACTAGTGCCAATTAGTAGCAGCGCTACGATGATGTTCTGGCAGCGACAAATTGTTTTACAGGGTAGAGAGAGACCATTATCTTGGAAATCCTTATGTGAACTGTCATCTATACAAGAACATTTCTAATTTGCAAGAAAACAGGTTGGCCTTACATATATGAGTCGTGCCGTGGACCTTATCTTAACGTGATCCATATGTCTATGGCCTTCACACACCATGAATAATGTTTATGATTTTTGTTGAGCAGCTTGATAGAGGTCACTGGTGTATCGATGTCTCCGTTTGTTTCACGGAAAATGAGCGATTTGGAAAATATTTTTCAAAAAGTAATCGTTTATATCTTTTAAAAAAATGAACAAATGAATTTTTTTTTCATCGCCTATGAAAATAATTAGGCATAGATTGTTATCGATGATGAAAACATTTTTCGTTGATTAATTTTTCTAAAGGATATAAGCAATCACTTTTCGGAAAATATTTTCCAAATCGCTCATTTTCCGTGAAACAAACGGAGCCGCTCTCTCGTTTTTCTCACTCTTAACATTTAGTGTCGATTCAAACGTATTCTCTGTCCTCTTTCGTTGCTTCTTGTTGCGGAAAACGCCAAGAGATGCGCAAATTCAAGCTCGTAATAGTAAGGATGAAAGTAAAAATAAAAAACGCACGAGACAAGATATACGTGGAAAATCCAAAACGAGAAAAACCACATGGAGAGAAAGGGGTTTCACTATCTTCAATAACGAGTACAAACGTATAATCACAGATCGAAAGATCAGACAAAAAGTGAAAAATAAAAGGTTTCGGGACAAAAGTTCGTAAGCATTACAATAAGATACGTAAGATATCTTTTTTATACCTCCTCTAAAAAACCCTAAAACAAATTGAATAATAAAAAATAACCTTATCACTAATTTAAAGTCAAAATATAACACTTCTCGTATTCTGGCACATGGATGTGACTCTGGGAAGACTCAGAGCTACCACTGACTGCTATTATTTCATTTTGGGAAAGATAAAAGCTTCTATAAATCCTGAACAAACAGATGACGATCTTAACTTCTTATAAAGTAGGCTTTGTCCTATGTCGACTGATTAGTTTGCATGTTGTGTCCATGAGCCGTGCCTTTAAGAACAACCAATTTCATGTGACTGATCCATCAATGAATTCAATAAACTGAAGAAAGAGATGGAATGATGGACTGCATGTTAATTTTTGGAGGAGAAATCAGAGAGCGAAGAAAGTAAAATAACAGCAGTCACACATCTACTTCGATCCCGTTACAACAAAAAGAAATATAAAGCATTAGCATCAAGAGAAGACAAACTACATAGAGATGAATTGTGACACAAAATTCAAAATCCTTTTCCACACTTGTATTTGTCAATGATGCTGCATTGCTCACGGGGCAAAACGGCAGCGAAAATCAGAAATCAAGTACTTGGCGATGGCGATCAACAAGAGAATCCCGACGAGCATGTTCATAAGATTAAGCAGTGGAGGACTTGTGGAAGTTTTTCTGCTCACAGTGGTTGGTCCGGTCAGTGCAGTCACGGAATTTGATTTCTCTCTGGCATGTTCAATCTCCTTGCTGTCTGTCTTCTTGGGTGAATTACCACCGTGCTCTTTGTATGTTAGTACCTGCCAACATAATTTGTTTCAAATAGTTAGATGACAAGGAAAACGAAAGAAAGGATTAACAGGAGACCACAATATGAATAATTTTCCTAATTGTTTCTACTGATCTTCAGAAAAATATGGAACCATGCCAATCAACCATCCATATCAAGACCGGAATGTAATAGCAAGACAAAAATGGTTAAACTGGGAGCTTCTTTCACCTTTGCCGTTGCTGCAGCTTCGTCCAAAGATATGCCTTCTGGTTTGATATTTTTGGTTGCAGTTTCCTGCTTAACCTTTCCGGACCTCGGCTCTTCATCTTTGGTACAAGATTTTAAACTTCCAGCACGTACGAGAGGCGCCACAGATTTCTCAGGGGCGACAACTGAGCCGTTGAACTTATTCTCCACCATGCCTTTCTTTTTGTCGAGAGGAAGAACACCGTGGACTGACATTGTCTGTGATCGCCGATTCTCCATTAGAACAGGACGCTCATCATGCGAGTAAGATGCTTGGCCAAAATGCTGCGACGGATTGCAAGAGATAAAAATGAATCAGAGGAAATAGCTGAGGCATAACCTTAAGTTCATAACAAACCTTCAAGATTAGGTTTTAAATTGTCCATTGTTCTTCTACAATTGAAAGTTAATTAAGCACGGGTAACTCAGCCTGAATGTTCACGTTTCTTTTTCCATGGACAGATTCATTGATGAAATTTCTGTTCTACCCAAAAATGATTGAAGAAACTCATCCTTAGTTTTCAGATGACCTGGAAAAGGGAAGTACCCTTTAAACCTAAATGTCTACTAGAGAAGCAATCACAGTAACCAAATGAAATTTCAAGAGAAGAAGTTGGACCCCTGTTTGCATTTGGTCTCCGTTGAAGAAGTCGTCATAAAATGAATCTCCACTTGGTACCTCAACATCTTCATCCTCTTCAAAAACATCATCGTTTAGCATGTAATCGAAATCTTCATCCTCTTCACTTGTTCCGAATGACGATTCCACTTGGATAGATTCGTCCACAATGCTGTTCTCCGATGAGGAGTCCCCGTCAGTATCCACAAACTGATTTATGTTCAAGCGAAGGCTACTTTGTGATCGTCGGGAAGGCTGAAATAGCTGCAGCATGTCAGATGAAACTCGGTTCTCGGGCTGAAATCGGTTCTCCAATGAAAAGTCCATCAAAGACGGGCTCTCAGTAATCATAAACTGATTTATGTTGGAGGTGAGGCTATTTTGAGATCGCCCGGCAGGCTGCAGCAGCTGCAGGAAGTCAGACGAAACTCGGTTCTCAGGCTGAAGTGGGGGCTCCATCAGTGAATTCATCATTGCCTGGATCAAAGGCTGTATTTGCAAGTAAAAGTTAGTCATCAACACATCTCGCCCACTCGTTAAGACAGATATTAAATTTATAGACAGAACTATTTTCCTTCGCACCTCAGGAAATGAGTCCTCGTGATCAGGTTGATGAAGCTCCGAATCCAAATCCGCCAGGTTAATGGCTCCATGCGCTAATTCTATGGTTGAATTATCAGCCTTCTCATCTCGTGTATGCTTTAACCAACACAGAACATAATTCCTATTCAACTGTCAAAAGACCATGTTATACCAGTTCATACCGTCCGATCATATGATATGATATCGAATTTATGCATCTTGTTTATATCACTTTCTTTGAACAAATGAATGAGAGGGATAGATTGAGTACTTCATTGGCGAGTTGATGAAATTCATGGATGACCCATTTGGTACTGATGCCCTTGCCCCGACCTTTGTGGAACACTAATGTTTTCTTAGTACCGATCACTCTGTTCGTATCCCTGTCCTTCACTTCCCGATCCTGACCAGTCTTCTTCCAAAAGCCCGATGGAGTCGATCTACCCCGTTGGGGTGTCTGGAGGCAGAAGAACCACCACTCTTGAACTTTGTCATCCGGGGGAATGATTGATTCACCTGTCATTCCCTTGGCTTTTCACTGATTGATGATATATTTCATGCTCCAAAAACCCATGAACTTAAGGTAACAAGTTTCCGAAAATCATGGCTAGAGATGGATTGTATCAAAGGAGCAAGCAAAGTAATAGAGGTATCTGTTGTTACCGTGAAACTTGTGTGGTAATTCCCAAGGATCCCACCTGCAGATGTTGACGTCGGGAATAATGCAGGGGCGGTCTACGTATCCTCGGACTCGGTTCTTCAAGTAATGATCGACGAATTCCTCGTCGGTTGGATGGAATCTGTATCCGACCGGCAAATTCCGCGGGATGATCACAGTGCCCATCTCCTTCCCTTCTGTTCGTCACTCAACACTACTTACAGCTCAACCTAAGAGCGGACAGATAATTTGTTCCACTTATTGCATAGGATTCTATGATCGATCTGCGACCCCTGAATGTCGTGCATCAACACATATTCATTTGAGAGTGTCTTTATTGAAGTCTTCCCTTCTTTGAGAAGTTAACAAACTTTTAGCAAGAGGACATGAGAAGAAGTTTGTTGGCGATTGATAGCTGATACCGATAGGGTTGTTTTTTTGTCTGCTTTTCCTTGTCCTGCTGGATCCCCTCACATAAATCAAACTAAGTCAGCATTCTGCTCATTCCGAAAGATACACTGTTTTTCTCATATGAAAACGACAATATCAGTAAATTTGCTCCTGAGATGTGTCCTTGTTTTTACCTCTAATTACAACAGGAGACTTTTCATTTCAATTCATCAATAATGACAGAATGCGAATTTGAGTTCAAATCAACCTGCTATTAGTCAGTTAACGTGAGCGTTGTCCATGCGAGTTTATAATATTCAAGGGTTAATACTATAAAAAACTCCAAATTAGTACATTTGTGACAAATTTTACCCCCAAATTAATTTCTCTACCACTTAAAATCTCAAACTAGTACACCTGTCATAAATTTTCCATCCGATAGTTTACGTTTAATTTTAATATCAGATTGCTTAGTTGGATGGCACGTGACTTTTTTTTAAAACCAATTTGGGGGTTTTACTCTTTATTTGTCACATATGTACTAGTTTGGAGGTCTTCATGGTATTAACTCAATATAACGGAAACTATCCCCTCAAATCTTATGGGATCTTATGTGTTGCAATGTCCCTATTTTAGATTTATCTTGCCTCGAACCTGGGTGATTAATAATATTTGAGAGCTTTTCTGACCCCAAAAAAAAAAATATGGTAAATTCATCACAGATGTACAAGTTTGAGATTTTTTGTTATTAAAAAATTAGTTTTGAGTAAATTTATTACATGTATATCTGTTTGGGGTTTTTGGTCATATCAGTGGATCAATTTAGTTTAGTTTTTCAAGAAAATCGAACCAAGCTGAACTATTAGGGTGTAAACTTGAATTGAACCGTATATCGCCCTGAACTGAACTAAAAATCCAGTTCAATTCAGTTCAATTTTTTTTTTTTGAGTTTTTCTTTCTTTTCTTTTCTTTTTTATTTTTTGGTTCAACTCTGGCGGAGCGGCGAACATTGGCTGAGGGACGGCCGGAGTTGCCGGACACAACATGCAAACTAATCCTTTTGCAAAATGAAGTAATAGCAGTCGGTGGTAGCTCTGAGTCTTCCTAGAGTCGCATCCATGTACTCAGAACACAAGAAGCAACAAATGAATACCGATAACACATTTGAGCGACACCGAACGTTTTAAGAGCGAGAACAACGAGAGAGCTTCCATTTAGAGACACCGGCACACCGGTGACCTATATACAGCTGCCCAACGAAATCCAAAACATAATTCATGATTTGAGAAGGCCATAAACATATGGATCACCTTAAGACAAGGTCCACGGCACGGTTCATATATGTAAGGACAACCTGTTTTCTTGCAAGTTAGAAATGTTCTAGTACAGATGACAGTTCACATGAGGATTTCCAAGATAATTGTCTCTCTTTCTCTCTACCATGTAAAACAATTTGTTACTGCCAGAACAGCATTGTTGCGCTGTTACTGTGCTGTTACTAATTGCCACTGATGATAAAATCTTGTTGAAATCGATTGCACAACAAAGGAGATGAAAAGACAAGGTTGAAGGAACATTGCAAGTTAGAGACCAGAATCATTCTTGACTGTCTGAAAAAGATAATTTACCCTGAAACCGCTCAAGTTTTGTCCAAGTTGCCACAAACTACTTTTCCAGGAGTGTTACAAAGTATTTAACTTAAGGGAGACTTCACTCTATAATGTCCCTTGGAGACAATTCAAGGGAAGTAGAATGGCGTTTTTGAGGATGATCTAGTACTGCTTGTTTGAGCTTTCAAAAAAGTACTTTAAGGTATCCGTTACCTCCGGATTAGAATGGTATTAAAAGAGTGATTTGGTCAAAACAGGGCAATGTAGGCGAAACAAGAAGGGTTAATATCATTAAAAAAATCTTAATTGGTATATTTGCAATAAATTTATCCTAAATAAATTTTTTGACCACCAAAAGTCTCAAACTGATACACATGTGACAAATTTAACTTTCGTTAGTTTCTGTTAAATTAAATTAATATCAAGAAAAATCTCAAAGTGGTACACCATTAGAAACGGAGGGTAAAACCTCAAAATCGGTACACATGTCTACTGCCATGTATCATTCAACTTAACAATATGATGATAAAATTTAATGAAAACTAACGAAGGGTGAATTTATCATAAGCATATCAACTTGAAATTTTTTGTGGTTAAAATGTTAATTTGATGTAAATTTATTATAGATAGATAAATTTGGGATTTTTTTTATGATGTTAATCTAATAAGCATGGAAAAAGATGGAAAAGGAATCTCTGAAATGCCTACTTTTACTCCTTTCCTTTGGCAGAACGACCCCACAACAGGAATCTGTCCACCACGTATGGGGAGAGACATTGACAAAGACTAAAAAAAGGTGATAGGGAAGCCCATCGAACTTCCTCAAGAAGGTGAAAATAGTGTTGAAGCAGTCTGCAAAGAGGACGAAAGTGAGGGCATAAAGAGGGACGGATGTGGGATCCATCAAGCACTGTGGATTAATTTCGTCACTCAACACACAAGTTAATAATGAACTGACTAAAGTTTGTGGAAGCAGATACATGAGAGTGTGATGGCCCCTTTCCGACCCTTTACTGATCAATCTAAGAGTGGATAGCTAATATGTTTTACTTATTGCACAGGATTCTATGATCGATCCGTGGCCCCTGCCTGCCGTGTATCGACATGTATTCGTTTGGCAGGGTCTTCGTTGAAGTCTTCCCTTCTTTGAGAAGTTAAGACTTTTTCTACGTGGACATGAGAAGAATTTTGATGGCGATTGATAGCTGATACTGGTAGGCATGGCTTTTTGTGTGCTTTTTCCTTGTCCTGGTGGATCCCTTCACATAAATCAAACTAATGTGACATCCTGCTCATTCTGAATGTTACACTGTTACTTCTCATATGAAAGAGAGAATATCCAAGGAATTTATGGGATTTGCTCCTGTGATGTGCCCTGGTTTTTACCTCTAATTGAAGTGGGAGACTTTTCTTTTGAATTTACTAATCACATAAATTTGAATTTGAGTTACT
Source organism: Rhodomyrtus psidioides (assembly GCA_021437785.1). Taxonomy (NCBI): domain Eukaryota; kingdom Viridiplantae; phylum Streptophyta; class Magnoliopsida; order Myrtales; family Myrtaceae; genus Rhodomyrtus; species Rhodomyrtus psidioides. The sequence goes on along the minus strand of JAILYB010000003.1, from coordinate 8,132,835 downwards.
ATCATCAACTTATTTGTCAGTTAACGTAAGGGCCGTCCATGCACGTGTGCATTTTATTTAAGGATTAACACCACAAAAATTCTAAATTGATACATTTATGACAAATTTACCTCAAATTAGTTTTTTTTTATCACCAAAAATCACCAATTGCTATACCCGTGATATATTTACCATCCGTTAGTTTTCCCTTAAATTTTACCATCATATAGTGAGTTGGACGACACGTGACAATTGATCGGTGTACCAGTTTAGGGTTTTTACTCTCCGTTTAACGCAGGTGTGCTAGTTTGGGCTATTTCGTGGTATTAATCCAATTTAACAGAAGCTAACAGAGAGTAAATTTGTCGTAGGTAAATCAATTTAAGATTTTAATTGGTTAAAAAATTAATTTTTGATAAATTTATTATAGATGTATCGATTTGTGATTTTTGATGGTATTAAGCTTCTACTTGAATACAAAGGTACACCCTACACGGTGTCTTTATGTACCAACAAATTACTTACAATGGGATTTTTGTTAGTGCTTTGGTTGGGTTTGCAATGAGCTGCATGATAATTGGCTTCATCTCCTTTCAGTTTATGTAAAGAGTAAACTACGATTTGTATTCTGACGCAACGGGTAACAGCACAGGGGATTGGTAACTGGATCGATAACTGGCACTTCACGCCTAATGTTTGTGCCGTGAGGACCAGATTAGCCGATTGCTCGTAGAACTCATTTACCTTTGACAGCAAGCGAAAATGAATGTTTCCTTCTCTGTTTTGAGTAAATCATTACAGTTCCACTGTCGGAATACACTGATAGATGAAAGTTCAGATTACAGAAAAAGCGCTGAATTGTGGGATTTTTCTAAGACAACTTGCAGCTCCGCCTTAGATGCATAAACCAGGGGACTCTGAGAACCACTTACCGATTTCATAGACCAAGTGAGACGTGAGCATAAGCCCTCATGTGTGATACAAATGTAAGATTGCAAGCAACTGCTGCTTGTGGAGAATCAGAAACTGTGCCACGGAAACAATTCAATGCGTAAGTCTGTTCCTTAACCCCCCGGCATGGGGTTAAACCGTTTCCTCTTTCTGGGTAAAACATATGTACTCACTGATTCTGGTGATCATCTCCTTTTTCACAAAAGGGAGGAATTCATTCGCTCTTACTCAGTTACCACTTCCATGAAGTGGAGTCTGCTTACACTTTTAGCAGGACATTTATATTTAGTACGAGCCATTCTTCCGATAGAAGTCACAAATCATGCCATCATACTCGGAATTCGGATACATTGTAGGTTGCAACATGATGAATTCAGCAAAAGATAAATGTTCCTCACTGGAATGACCACACCACGACACCATGAAGCATCTTCCAGGCGATAAAAGGAAAATAATGTGGTTATCTTACAATGTTATGAACAGCAGTACTATTACAATTTTCGTTTGTTCTCTCCTGATTGTAATGGAGTGTTGACCTGGCAAATTCTGCTGTAGAGGTTACATAGGAAAATTAAAAGAAAGAAATACAAGAGACCATCAATCAAAGAACATATGATTACTGATTCAAGACCAGAGTGAGACTTCAGTGTTTTCTGAAGTACTTCCATTGCAACGATGTCTGGAGTCTGGTTGAGAACTCTGAGATTAACTTGTGTTTTTGTTGTCATGAGCTCATAGTAGGAAATAAGACGTGCCGTAGGGAAATCACCAATCTGCTGAGGATATCCGAAACTGTATATACACTGAGTTGGAAAAGAATTTTCAATAGGAACGAAAATTTTAATACACAAAGCATATTGTAAATCACAATAAGTATGTTGAAACTCAAGTGAAATACAATTTCAAAAGTGTCTTCGATGACTTCTTGAAGGCATGACCTTTCTTAATTGATCACTTCAAAAATGTCTTCGGTGACTTCTTGAAGGCATGAAATTCCTTAATTGATCCCTATTAAGAACGTCTGAATTATCAGCCTTCTCATTTCGGGAACCTCCAAAAAGTCAACAACAATATACCTGCACCCATTTGAAGAAAAATTTTGACATGAGTTGGATAATATAAAAAAAAAAAATTAGGGAAAGCCGCGACGTATCTTCATAGAGCTTAGATAACACAGAACAGTATGTTAATCAACAGATGGCAGCTGGTGTGCGTAGAGCAATACTCATATATCCGCAGCATAAACAAATAATTCGAGGAAGGAACTTCATAGCTACACTTTAGTCTGCAAAGCCAAGCAGAGCAACAGCATAGACATCGAGTGAACGAGATAAATATATCTACCTGGCCTTCGGGAGCGCACTAAGAGGAACCGGTATTTAGGTGATATTCGTGCATGACCCCCGTCCGCTTGTTCCGACCAGGAACGAGGAATGACGGGGGTACCAAGGCGCAGGTGGTTCTTTCAGCTTCAAGTGATGATTGACGAGTACTCCGGTGACGGCGAAGGGCTTCGAATCTGAATCCCGCCGGCAATCTTTGCGGAGCTACGCCTTCCATCGCATGTTCTCTGCAGGAAGAGACCAGAGTAGGCAAGGAAAGTCTTGGGGGCTTGGTTGGAGATAAACTTTGATGCTGAACCCATGGGAGGAGGAGGATCTTATGCTGGCGCTTTGCTTTGTGAGCTGGCAGTCCGGCCGGTGCTTTTGTCTGATGCGCTCTTCTTTACCTTCCTTGGGAAGTTATGCTGTCCGGCTTTTTCTTGTGGATCCCATATTTTTTTAATATTTTTATTTTATTTTATCTTATTTTTTGGTATTAGCTGGGCTTGTTTCAAGCCTCAGAACTTCCTGGAGAAGTTGAGAACGACTCATTGATGGTATGGTGAATATGGTCCTACCAATGCTTTATCTAGTCAATTTATTGGCCTACTTTATTGGACCTTTATTCAATTTTTCTGGTTGTTGCTTTACTTAATTTCTTTTTTTATTTTATTTTTTCCTTCCTTGTCGGTCACGTCATATTTTTTTACTGGTTTCTCTTATTAACAAGAGCAGAATTTTAGCAAGTATTAAAAAAAAAGTAATTGAATTTTTTGGTAAAAAAAAAAAAAAAACTTTAAATGATACTACTTTCTAGGGCTTGGTGTCAAGGTGGGGACAGAAAGGAAAACAAAAAACCTATCTTGGTACACTGTAAAGTAGCTGTTGATTCCGACCAAAAAAAAAAAACATAATCAACAAGGTAGCTGTTGATCATGTTAATCACACGTGAAGCCCAACAATTTCCTAAAAATGTAATTTGCCCGACCAATATTGAGGCCTGATTCCCCTAAATTTCCCGATATCGCAATTTTGCCCCAAAATTTTCTCTATCTACAAGAGTTGTCCAACTTTCACTTAAGTCCCAAATTCACTCACGTGTCCAATAATGACCACACTAGCATCACTAAAGTTATCGATGTTGGAGCCTGTCGGAAGTTCATTATCATAAAGCTCTTCTTCGTTAACACCCTCACCTTCATATGGAGCACTAGTAGCGTCTCGATGTCGATAATATTGAAGAAAACTAGTGGCAATGTGTGAACTGTAGGCTGATTTAAGGTCACAATGAAAGTTTGGCATATAGTTAATTTTTTTTAGGGAATTAGTCCACGTAATTATTTTCGCATTTCTCGGAACCTCTTATGAGCCTCTTGTTATAATAATTATATAGTTTTTCGTAAAAAAAAAAAAAATCCAATCTTTCAACGCAATTGAAGTTCGTCTGGTTTTATTACTCGAAGGAGAATGTTCAAGGGGGGATAATTTCAAGGGATGCCTATCCCAAGTAATAATATTAGCCAACTTTGCATCTATAGAAATTTTTTTTTAAATTTCTTGTGTGAGGAAGAAAAGCCAAAAATCTAAGTTCTTCTGAAAAAGAGGTTAAAAGGTTTACTAATTGACAAATTTTTGCAGGGGGTCTAGTTTTGGGGTGTGATGTAATTCAAGAAAGATGACCGTATTGTAAGTAGTATCGCAGCAATATTGTTTATTCTCTCTCAAGTATACTACAGAGTTGCGCGACATATTCTTTCGTCGTGATTATAAAAGGACAATAAGAATCATGAACAGTTACACTAGTGTTTAAGAGTTACAGCGCTAGAACTCTGGATGACCTTAAATCTTGAAGATTGTCTCTGGTATTGTCCCATATTTTCTTCCCATCAGGGTCATCAGTGGTGTCTTCTGATCGAAAACTCAGAGGTACTCGTACGCTTTATTGTAGGCAAATCATCAATCACCTGACGTGCATCCCCACGCACTGCGTTGTGTTGCAATTTCGACTGACAATTGTTTGATACAAGGGGATGAAGAAGAGACAAGCATTAAGTTGTTTCTCCAGCCAAGCGGATAGTGATGAAAATCACTGGTGGACAAAGATGTTCTCTACTGTATGATACAAGGGGATGAAGAAGAGACAAAACATAAAGTATACTCAGAGGGAGGTAGCATTTAGGTGATACTCGTGCATAACTTGTTGTCCGTGTGCATGCACGGACCCTGCCAACATCATTTAGGTGATATTCGTACATGTCTCGATGTCCATAAATGCGGAGATATTTTCAATAAGGAATTAGGAGTATTCAGGGTGTTTAAACCCTTATCCATGTGCATGAACCCCTAACGGTTCGTTCCAATCAGGAACTAGGGGTGTTCATGGCACCCATAGAATTTAGGTGATATTCGTGCATGACTCCATGTCAGTGCACGCGAACACCTACCTTTGTGCGCCGATCCCGAACCTGGATTGTTCGGGGTGTCGACGCGCAGCTCCTTCTTTCAACTCCAAGTAATGATTGACGAGTCCTCCGGCGGGCTTCACTCCGAATCTCGCCAAGACACGCTCCAAGGCTGCTGCAATCTCTTCTTCCGTCTCATGAACGCTGTCGACATGGACGGGGCCATTTTGAGGGGTTTCTGATATCCAAGCATTTCATGAGGAAGAGATGAATTTATACTGCGCTCTCCTTGAGCTGGAGTCAAGCTTTTCCTTATTGCTTGCTTGGAAAGTAATGCCTGTCCGGCCCTTTCGGTGGGTTTGGTGCCCAACTTTTCTTCTTATCTGCTGGAGAATTCAAAGACTTGTTTCTCAAGTCCGAGAACTTCGTGAGGAAGTTGAGACTCCAAGGGGGTTGCTGGTCCTAGCAACGCTTTTTCTAGAATGTTAGGTGATTCCAACGGTCGGCTCGCTGAACAAGCGGCAAAATTTCCGGTTCTTGGTGGATTTTTTTATTTCGTTTGTGAATTTCTAGTACCATGGTTAAAGAAAAAGGTTAATATCACGAAAAATATCAAATCGGTACATGTGTAACAAATTTATTTCAAATTAATTTTTTGACCATCAGAAAATCCAAATAGGTATGCATGTGACAAATTTACCCTCCGTTAGTTTCCGTTAAGTTTTTACCGTCAAATTGCCGAGTTAGATAATACTTGGCAGTTAACGGGTGTACCCGTTTGGGGATTTTTCGTGGTATTACCTAATTTAACGGAAACTAAGTGAGGGTAAATTTGTCACATATGTACTATTTTGGGATTTTTGATGGTCAAAAAATTAATTTTAGGCAAATTCATCACACGCGTATCAATTTGAGATTTTTTTATCAAAAAATTAGTTTGGGATAAATTTGTCACAGGTATATGAATTTGAAATTTTTAGTGGTATTAACTCAAAAAAAATTATGACCGTTGCATAACTTTTTTTCTAAAAAGATTGAAAATTAGCGGTACTTTTTAAACTTTACCAACGAAGAAATCTTCCGCTTTGAGCCCCAAGAGTCCCTACAATTTTTTGCTACTTTATTGGATCCATTCTCTTTGATATGGGATTCAGTAGTGCCTCAAACAATCGATTTCGCATCCTACTTTAGTTCAATTTATCATTTTTTTTATACATGAAACGTTGTGACACAGAGACGCTTCAGACGGTAAATAACGATTGAGATCTACTAGAAAGAGTCAGATGTCGCGTGGCCATTGGATCGCGCTGCAAAATGAACATGTACTGACAATCGAAGAGGGGACCGCACGAGGTATTGTACCATCTGCGCCCCAAATTTAATGGTTGCATACCTAACTCATCAAGGCAATTGAATATTTATATTAACTAAACTAGTCAGTATAGTTTGTATGAAAATATACTAGTCCCATGAATAAATTACTTTAGTTTAGGACATAAATTTATGGTGCTTGAAAATTTCATCAGATTCTTCTTTTTTTTCCGACAAATGTTTTGAGGAAACCTCTTTTGAATTAGCAAAGCAAGGTTCCTGATTTTATTAGAGGGGCATATTAATTATGGTTAATAAAATTGCTTGGTTGGAAGACATTCTCTTCCGGTGTATTCTCTATTAAATGGGCCTGGGAATTGTTCAAGGATTTCTCCAAGACCCTACTTCTCAAGAAGGATAGAATTTTCTAACCTGAAACGGGGAGATAGATGGATGATGGCCTAAGCTACCCTCTTCCACCAATTGGACGATATGGAATTCAAAACCATTACTGATCAGAATTTGACCGGTATACCAACAAAAAATTATTGCGGGCTAACTTTGTTACAGGTATACCAGTTTGAGGTTTCGTGTGATATATCATTTCTGGGTCCAAAGTCTCTCTTTTTTTTTTAACCATCTTTCGATAGATAATCTGATATATAAGGACTAATATTGCAAATAGTACTACACATAATGAGGTGATGTGATATATTCATATCATAAACGCGTGGGCAAAAGTAAGAACTCAAATTAGGGGCGTGCATGGTCTGGGCCGATCCACGCCCGGTATTAAACCGAGGGCTGGACTGGTAGTCACGGTCCCCAAATTTTCGAGATCAAGAACCGGACCTGGACCAGACCAGACCAAGACCAGTAGTTCGGTCCGGTCTTGGTCCGATCCCAGTGGGAACATCAATACCAGTAGCTTATAAAAATCTAGCCTTGGACCTAACTTATAATATGCAATCTCAATCATCCAACCTAATAAAACATACACATGACAATCGTACAACTATCACATGAGATCAAAGCGATCGAGCAAGGATGAAGGCGAGGAGAGGAAGCGATGAGTCGATGATGCCAGTGGCCACGATAAGTCTCGCCAGGGGCTACTGTTGATACCTGATTTTTTTATCAGTCTTTTCTAGTTTATTTTTAAAAAATTCATAGAAAATCCATAAAAAGTTGAAAAATTACAAAATCAACTTTGATTACCTTGGCCAAGCTAGGGGAAGCATTTTTGACAAAAAAAAAATAATTTTTCATATTTTTTCGCTTTTTTTATTATTTTCGAAAAATAGAAAAATACAAAAAAAAATCAAGAAAAATAGCATTCGTGGTAAAACAAAAATATATGTATAGAAAAATAGTCAATGCTTTCTTTTTAATTTTCTTTTCATCTTAACCTCATAAAAAAAATCAAAATTCAACTTCGGCTCTGTGTGTTCCTTCATTACACATAAAGTTGAATTTATCCAAAAATTGCTATTTGAGTATTTTTATCTGGGATTTTTGGCATTTTTAGAGTCTTGACATCCAATTTGATTACCCTGCATTGAAATTTGATTCAATTTTTTCATAGAGTTTGGGCAGATTTCATAATGGGATTAAACTTGAAATTCGGGTTTTCGCATGAAGATCGAACTAATGGAACTCGAATTTTTCATTCTAAAATTTTCTAAACTAAATTTGAGGATCGGGAGGCGCTGAAGGACATGGGAGAATGGAAAAATGGATAAAGGGAAGGGATATTTTAGAATACACATCCATTGAGTAAAGAAGATAGATAATGGGGAGCGGCGCCATTATGCACGCCCAAAAGAAGGGTAAGGGAGCGGCTCATGGCCGACTAAAAAGAGTGAAGAGAGTTGGTCTTGATAAAAAAAAAAATGAAAAAAGACAAAAGGAAGGGGGACATCATGAGCATTCTTTTGGTTCCAGGGAATTGGGTAGAGGATTAAAGAAAAGAGAGGGATGGTCAGGTGATGGCCATTAGAAAGGGGGGTGCACCACAAGCCAGAGAGAGAATAGGGAGAAGTGGAGCATTAGCATTAAAGAAAAGAAAAGAAAGACTAAAAAAGAAAGAAACAAAAGAAGATGGCACTTTAGGGGGAGAGATTATTCAGAAAATTGATAGGGAGAGGATCACACACGGCCAGGATAATAATAAAAAAAAAAGGAGAGAGGAGCTATTTTTTATTTTTTATTTTCGTTTTTTCAGTCGCTAGCCGCCGGTTCTTCTTAATTTTCGGCTGATTGGACCGTTGGATTGAACTGATTTTCTATGTGCAATGTCATCTTGATCCCTTCTTCATATCCACAGTTCGGATCTTTGAACGAAGCTGTCCTGATGGTGGTATAACAGCTCATCTAGAAGCTGTTCCGAGCCGCATGTATTGTTCACCCGCCGGCTCGTCCTGAGTTTTCAGCCGATTGGACTGTTGGATCGAGCTGAATTTTTGTGTCGAAGGTCACCTTAATCCTTCTTCATCTCCACCGTTCGGATCTTTGAAAGTAACTCTCCTGGTAGTTGTGCAACAGCTCAATCAGAAGCTGTTCCAGGCCGTGGGTATTATTCACCCGTCGGCTTGTCTTAATTTTTTGGCCGATTGGATCGTTGGATTTCTTTGTGTCCAAGGTCGTCTTGATCTCTTATTCATATCTAGCGTTCGGATCTTTGAATGAAGCTGTCTTGATGGTTGCATAGGGCGCGCATGATAACACTTCTAGAAGAGAATTTCTGCTTCAGAAGTGCTTCTAAAGCAGAAATCCGTTTAGTAAAGACACTTCAGAAGTACTTCTGAAGTTGAAATTCGTTTGGTAAAAATATTGAGATTTTCTACTTCTGGAAGAGATTTCTATTTCTGGTTGGATTTTTGGTCAACTTTGAGAAGTTAAAAATTGTAGCTTCTCAACTTCAGAAATCACTTCTTCAACTATACCGGTCTTCGCCGACCAACGCCCGCCTGTCGGCACCCCCCGACCGCCGCCGGTCGTCGCCGCCGGTCGCTGCTCGCCTCTGGCCGCCTTCGGTTGCCGGTTGCCGGGGGTCGTCGGTCACCGCCGTCGCCGTCGCATCCGGTCGTCGGTCGCCGCCTATCACCGGTCGCCGTCACCGCCGCTGCCGATCTTCGGCCGCCGATCACCGGCCGCCGCCGCCGATCGCCGATCATCGGCCTCCGGTTGCTGGTCACCGGTGCCGCTAACACCGGTCTCTACCGACCACCACTGCCGGAGATTTTGTTAATAATTTTTCAAAAGTAGAAATTTTATCAAACACATTTCTTTGATCAGAAATCAACTTTTGCTTTTGATGGAGAAGTTGAAAAATCAACTTCTGCTTCTAGTGGTATTTCTGAAGCAGAAGTGTTGCCATGCACACCCATAACAGCTCATCCAGAAGCTGTTCCGGACCGACTCTATTGCTCATCCGCCGACTTGTCTTGACATTCCGGCTAATTGGACCGTTGGATTGAGCTAATTTTATGTGTCCAAGGTCGCCTTAATTCCTTCGACGTCTCCACCGTTCGGATCTTTAAAAGGAGCTCTCTTGGTGGTTGTGCAATAGCTCAATCAGAAGTTGTTATCGGCTGTGGTTCACCCGCTTTATCAGGTTTATTTTTGTGTATCAGATCCATGTATTAGAGTTATTTTTCTTTAAATATTGCCATTATATATCTGATTTATCTATGTTTATTTCATTTTAGTGTTTAACATATTTTTTTAATTAAGTGTTTAACATAACACTGTCAAAGAAAATAATTTTTTAAAAGAATGAAACATTAAATAAAAATTTAAACAAATTGGGAAAATTGTAGAAAATTCCTAAAAAATTCTAAAACAAATCCCCAGTTTGAAAGTGACTACAAACAACTGATCGTTGCCATTTTTGGGATTTTTCTCCCGTATAATCCAAAATGACGATTTTACCCCTCAAAGCGTAAATCGTTTTCAATATTCCAATGACTTGTGGAAATTGCTTAGCATTCGGCGATGGGTCAAATGACTGGCCAAACCTTATGTTTAAGATTTTAACATTTAATTTCCTTTTTAGTAAATAACGATTTTACCCCTCAAATGGTAAATCGTTTTCAAAAATTCCAGAAAAAATTCAAAACATTATCAAAAAATAGGGGATTGGTCAATTGAGTGGCCAAACTTGTTTTCGGCATCTTTTTACTCCAGATTCCTTCCGGAATGATGATTTTTCCCTTTTAGGTAAATTATTCCAAATCATCTCAAAATTACGACTTTACCCCTGATGGGTAAAATCATGTCTAAATCATTCTTGAACTGTAATTGATACTTCTCTAGGCTAATAGGGCCTCACTAGGAATGTCATGTGATTTATTCGCATATCTAGATTTCTTGAGTTGCGCACTTTATTACTGATTGTGATTGTTAGAGTAATTACTCATATCTGCATGAACTCTTAGATTTAGAATTCGTACCTTACTCGTCTAGATGAAATCTCATGTTAGAAAATCCAGTCAACTTAGGTACCGAAAGGGCGTCAACTTTGACAGTTGGCGTAACTAAGTCCTCGAACCCATTTCTCTAGTTCTCGCAGAATTGAATAGAAACTCCCGACTATTCGATAAGGTGGTCCAATCATACCCTCTAAAAAATTATTGGTGACGACTCCATGGCATGCACAATTAGCACATGTCACTAGACCACACCGAAGGTCGGCCACGCACTCCCCCATTGTGATTTGGGTAATGGGCCTTGGGAGAGGCCTGCGTCCGATCAGACAGGACGACCCATTAGCCCTCTAGATCCTTGGCAACCTCAAGAGGGTCGCGATCGCTGCAAAAAGCAAGAAGAGCGACGATGCCAATAAGCGAAAGTTAGGATCGCGAGAGGAGCGAACGGAGAGACGAAGGTGAAAGTAGTGAGCGCTAAGCAGAGCTATTTTACGAAGGCGAGACATGAGCGTCAATCGAGAGGAGAGGAGTGAGTATCGAGCAGAAGATGAGAAAATTAGGTTAACTGGTTCTTGAAAATTTTCTATTTTTTGTTGTTGTAACTGCTAATTGTAGAATACTATTCTCTTTAGACTTAGATCTAATTTATAATTAAAAATACTCTAGGCGAGTTCGGATCGGGCGCTCTGGTCCAGTTCCATCCACCATGGAACTGGGGACCGGGCGCTCCGGTCCAATCCCATCTACCATGGAACTAAGGTCCAGACTGCCAGATCACCGATCCCACTTATTGGGATTGGGGACCGGATTGCCTCTCTCAAGGACCGAACCAACCTGGCCGGTCCGGTCCGATCCTAATCCAATCTAGTTTGCTTACCCGTAACTCAAATTCTTGTTTAAACTAGAACTCATAGGGAAGAAAATCAATTTATGAATATAACCAAATATGCAATATTCAGAAAAGTATTCAACTATTGGGGAAACTGATATACCTTTAATGTCGAATCAAGATCAATTAGGGAGAAATTAAGCACTGGGTTGAACTCTTCTTTGGTGTAGATCAGAGAGAATATTCGGGCAATTTTCCAAATTAATTTTTTTTAAAAAATATTTACCAAAATGGGTGCTGCTCGACAATTGGACCGTCGAACGGCACCTAATTCGGGATTTGGGCCCGCTTGGCGGCCCAATTGTCGAGTGGGACGTCGGCCCACCAATCGGCAATTGGGCCACCGAGCGGAGCCCAATCGGCGGCCCAATTGCAGATCGGGGCCAATTTTATTGTCACGCCTTGCGTTCCCCACGAGCATACGACATCCGCCATAGGCCAATAATAATAATTTCCAAGAACAAAACACGGTCTAAAAGTGTAATGAAACACGCATGTGGAAAGTAAATAACAACCCTGACAATTTTAAAGAAACATAGGGGATACGAAACAACATAGAAGCACCCACATAATTATACATAATGTCAACATCCAGAAGCAACTAACTGATGGGGAAAAGACATAAGGAAACCGCACACCAAGATGAGATAAGGAACTAATGCTAACATCAAAAGAGCTACTCCTTCGGCTTATCAAAACCTAACATCAAAATCGTCCCAACCCCCAAACACTAAGCCACTGCAACCAGACTACCTTGAGGAGCGGTTCGTCCCATCACCAACTTCAGCCTTGTCTTCATCGGAGTCATAGTCAGAAAATATCTCTGAAGGTACCTCCATGGTATCCTCATCGGTGTCCTCCTCTGAATCTTCTATCTCGTCGGTAGAGATCTTGATGTAACCCAGGTACTCTTCAGTGGTACGAGACTTTGTGTTACGCCCCGACTCTCGAGCCCGTTACATCCCTTGCCAAATCACCACGAGATGACGAAGGATAATGTCCCAGGCGCGTTATCGACCTATTAACTATATACACATGCGGAAACGATTTATTCCGAGACAACATATAACCGACAGGGATAAATTAGCAGGAGATACACATCGAAGCAATTCATCAAAAGATAATCTCATCAAAACAAGACATCATATGAGTCTTAACCCTACTAAGCTACTAATAGACAATCCCATGCTTCGGGACGGCTCACTAAGACCTCAAAAGGGTATATGATGAGGTAAGGTTAACTTCTCATCTACTTCAAAAATGGTACCTCCACATCCTTGCTTCGATATCCACGTAGCTTCATCACTTGGGGCCTGAAAGTGGTTCCCACAACGGGGTGAGATATAAATCTCAGTGAATCAAGCCTAAGCTCGGTTAGGAAACTGATTCGCCCAAACGTCCTAACAGAAGGCTCACATAGACACATAATATAACCATTCACAGTCACAATATCATAAACATCCACATGCATACTTACCAGTCTTCAGCCACACATAATGCAATGTTTGACTCAACTCAGCAGTCATATCAGTTAATCACTCAACGATGCATTGCACCACAAGTATGCACAGGACATCACACAAGTCCAATTATTAACGATGATCGCGCCAACGGCGTAATGAGAGGATCTACGCGATTGGTGTGATTCGACTCTCACAATTAATGCGTACCCACACTCCTTTGGCAGGATCAAGCTATGTTCATTTTCCCTCACGGCAACGGCTACTACAAGCGGTGTATCGAGTGCATCTTGCACATCATGGCAAGTAGGCATCCCTAAACGGGGCGTCGGTCCATCACAAGCTGCGACTAGCATCCGATAATCATTTAAAATCGTATATACCATACGGGACATGAATTATCGTGCTTCTGGCAAGTCGTGTAATTCCATACGATTGGTACAGTGTGTACGATTAGCACAATACGAGCTTGCCATGAAAACTCACCATCGTTCCATCATATGACCATACATTTCACCCGCCATGTCATTCAATTTTATTCTCTTTGATTTAGGCCGGATGCTCACACAACGTGCTCAAAGACTCGGCCCACGGCCATTTTCATGCTAAAACATACTTCTTTGATTTCACACATGGTCATATGCATATGCAGACTATCAATTAAATGTTGTAATTACGAATGGAACGATCAACCCCCAAACGAATGCCAATTCAATCAATGAATAATCCAGGCATCCAATCAAACATATCAATGAGGCGGTCAATCTAATCAAGCCATCAATTCAATTAAGCAATGTATAACAGCCAATTCGTACAATAATTCTTTATTAGCCGATTTGCTTTATAAATGCCGATCAATCGCTCGTTCCTAACCTATCGCTCGCTCGCGATCGAACCACAATCCACAATCAATCAATTCAATCTATCAGTCAATGAGCCACAGACGATCTAGGCTAATAACTTAATCGATTGTGGCCATTTACCCTAAACCCGATTTCTATCTAAACCGACCACGATCGCGCTACATAAATACCCTAATCGACTATTCAACTAATCCTAGGCGCAATTAGCGCCCTAACCAAGGTTTAGGGTCAACTCACTATCGAGCAAGCTCGGGCGGTCTCGAAACGACGACGGTGGGTCACGGCGACGGCGGCGACGACTCTCGGTTTCCTAACGAACTCTCAGGTTCTTCGGTTTAACACGCGACGACACCACTGCACAGCAGCTAGGACACAACGGGGAGGTCCGGCAAGGGTCACTGAACGATGGCGAAGCTCCGGCGAGGACAGCGGCAGCCTAAAAAAAGAACGATCAGAAAGAAAACAGGGTGTTCCGGGGCTGAACTGGGTGAATCTCGGCCTCAAGGGCCGGGACAAGGCCGACCAAGGCTCGAGGGCTCACCTAAGGGTCAAGGGTGACCTTCGGGATCTGCTGGTGGCGGCGGACGGCGGCCGGAGGGCGTCGGAACGGCGATAGACAGAAACGGGCGAAACAGGGCACTTTCGTCGCCGAGAACAGAACAGGCTGGTCAGGGGTCCTTCGGGGCTCTACCGGTGGCGACGAACTTCCGTGAGCTCAAAGGGACGAGAGGGAGATCTGAGGTGGCCGTTGGCACCGGCGGTGAGCGGCGGAAGCGGCTAGAACAAGAGCGAAACGTAGTGGACCCCATGTCGCGACCCGTCCGAAAGGCGGACGCGGCTAATGGATTACCGATCGCGGGCCTTCCCCCGCACAAGAGTGCGGATCGCGAGCTTTGGATCGGCACGGGCCCTCCCAGGCCCATACCAAATCGCGGCGGGAGTATTTTTTGGGGGATTCGACGATAAGAGTCGATCGCTTTTGACCTTCAGTGTGGTCGTGGTGGCATGTGCAACTTGTGCATGTATTTGGAGTCGCCACCGGTCTTTCTTGGAGGGTAGACCGGAAACCTTACTGACCGATTGGGAGAGATCGATCAGTTCTGCGGAACCAGAGATTTTGGGTTCGGGGACTTGGTTACGCTGGTGTCATTACCAACGCCCTTTCGGTACCTAACGCGAGTGATTTTCCTAGCTAAGAGTTCATGCAGGCGCAATTTTAGGTGAGGTAGGTTTGATTCAAGGTTTCATGCAGATTGGAAGACTATTCCTATCAATCACAATCAACTTTAATGAAAGCGCAATCAAGTGCATAAATAAATCACATCAATGCACATCAATTCAAATCAACGGCTTCCTAATATAGCCATAATGGCTTTGGGGAGGCGTGATTTAGGACCAGGGGTAAAATGGGAAGATTTGGAGGCGATTTAGCCCGAAGGGCAAAATCGTCAATTTTTAGAAGGTTTGGATACCGAATTACCCAAAATATTCCATGGCCAGTAGTTTGTGGCCATTTCCCAATTTTGAGAATTTTTTGGAATTTCTAGATTTTTCTTCAATTTTCTGGAGGACAATTCGCCCAAAGGGCGAAATCGTCATTTTAGAGGGATCGGGGTTCAAAACACCCGGGATGAGCCTTGGCCAGTTGATTGTGGCCATTTCCTATTTTTGGGGATTTTCTTGGATTTTTTTAGAATTTTTTTGGAAGACGGTTTGCCGGAAGGGCAAAACCGTCATTTTTGGAAAGATCGGGGGTCCAATGACCCGAAACAGGCCGAGGCCAGTTGAATGTGGTCATTTCCTATTTTCTGGAATTTTTTAGAATTTTTCTGAATTTTCCGAATTTTTTTGAATTTTTTTTATGATTTTCCATTTTTTTTATTGATTTTTGAATTTTTTTTATTATTATTTTATTATTTTCTGAAATTTTTTTTAATAATTAAAATTATTATCAGGGCCGGGTTGGACCCGGCCCACGACCCGGACCCGCGCCCAGGCCCCGGCCCGCCTACTCAACGGCCAAAACGACGCCGTTTCGCAACATTTGGACGGACGCCCAAGATCGCGACACGTGGCACGTTCTCCACCGTGCGATTTTGATTTTAATTTACGCTCGGCCATGGCCCACCACGCTGACGTGGCTGCCGACGTGGCATGCCACGTCAGCGTTGACCCGTTGACCGCCGGCGACTTCGCCGGAGAAGACGATGAATAGTGCTTTTTCCGGCGAAGTCGCCGGAGGACCCCAAATCGACGTAAAAATAACCCTTTCAAGCCCCGATTTCGGCACCGCTCAACCCCCCACGAACTCTACATCAACTATCAACAAAAAACATGGTAAATGGGACGTCGGAAGAGCCTCGAAACGGCGGCCACCGAGCCGACTCCGGCGAGATAAATGCAGAAATTTTTTTTGCTTTAATCTCAACTTCAATCGTTCGAGTGACATCCCATGACAGGTTAAGGACTTACTTGAAGCTCATTGACGGTTGACAGTCGCTTGAAATGCCTCGTTGAGCTCTCGGTCCGAATTGTGGCCGTTCGAAAGCTCCGAGCTCGGTTTTCCGGTTCAAGGGTCGTCGGCGGCTACGGCAGCTTCGACGATGATCTGCGGGCGAAGGCAAAGGTCCAGAACCGTCGCTCGAATCCCGGTCTCCTGTCAAAGCTTCTCTCTCTCTCTCGGCCGTGCTCTCTCTCTCTCGCTCTCTCTCTCGGCCATCCCCTCTCTCTCTCTCTCGCGGCTCCTTTTCTGCCGCATGGCCGACCGTTTTCGGTCGTGGAATCTCACCCAACGTCCACTACTCGTTGTCCTCCAAAGTCCCCTCGACCGGCCGGCCCCTTCCCTCCTTTCTCTCTTTCTTTTCCCTTTGTTTATGCCATTGTGTCGCGCGGGTCTGCAACTGAGTTGCAGACCCGGTTCGGACCGGGTCGGGTCGGGTCCGACCCGACCGGCCCGGTTCGACTCTCCTCGCCTAATTGAACCCCAAATCAACCTATTTTCATGAAATTGATGGCAAAATCGGACTCCTTGACATGTTTTCTATCAAATAAGGGTATTTTGACGAATCAATTGATTGAAATTTGGTGAAAACCCAAAATTGTCCCTAGGATCCGAAATTGATTTTTGTTAAATTGAGGGCCCAAACGACTGAATTAGTCAAAATTGAGGCCACCAATGCATTTAGCATGATGAAAACTATAGGGTAGAGGTGTTCTATTTCAATGGGTATGTCCATACGAAATTTAATTTCAGAAATTGTGAAACCGGGGACTAAATTGAAAGATTTTTATGCAATTAAGCCCTTTTGTTTAAAATTGATCAAATTGGAGGGCGAATTAGCCCAATTGCATCTCAATACTTTAGAATCCAATGTCATAGCTTATAAAAACCAAGAATTGAAAATTAAAAGACTCGAAAAGGATTTTTTTAGGTTCGGTTCGGAATTATGTTTGTGAAGGAACCCCATGAATAGAGCCAAATTTCCCT
Organism: Rhodomyrtus psidioides; assembly: GCA_021437785.1. Lineage (NCBI taxonomy): Eukaryota > Viridiplantae > Streptophyta > Magnoliopsida > Myrtales > Myrtaceae > Rhodomyrtus > Rhodomyrtus psidioides. The sequence continues at coordinate 8,115,741 of JAILYB010000003.1, read as the reverse complement.
GATAAAAAGTGAAACTATTAAAGAGGGAATTAAAATAAAATTTTTGAATATTTTTTTGTATTTTTATGACCACGGATGGTATTTGTTCTGATTTTTTGGGTATTTTTATAATTAAATAAATTCGAAAAAATATTAAAAATTACGAAAAATATTTTTTGTTCAAAATTGGTTCCTAAGGCTAAGCCAAGGCTTCCAAAGTTGATTTTGTGATTTTATGACCTTTTTTGATATTTTTAATTAATTTTAAAGAATAAAAATCACAATAATATATGGTCAAAAATCAGGTGTCAACAGCTGCCCCTCTTTGAGAGGAATCTCGTTAGAGGTTGTTGACACCTGATTTTTTATCAGTCTTTCATAGTTTATTTTTAAAAAATTCATAAAAAATCTATAAAAAGTTAAAAAAATAAAAAAATCATCTTTGGTAGCCTTGACCAAGCTAAAGGAACCATTTTTGATAAAAAAAATAATTTTTCATATTTTTAAATATTTTTTAATATTTTCCAAAAATAGAAAAATACATGAAAAATGAAGAAAAATAGCGTTCGATGTCGTAAAAATATAGAAAAATAGTCAATATTTTTATTTTAATTTCTTTTACATTTTGAACTCATAAATAGTCAAAATTCAAGTTCAATTGCATGTGTTTCTTCACGACACATAGAGTTGAATTTGGCAAAAAAATGTCATTCGAGTATTTTAATTTGTAAATTTCTACATCTTTTTTAGTCTTGACGTCCAATTAGATTGACCACCATCTACAATAAATGCCCCTTGCTGAATATTTTCGTTTTTGTTTCACATGATTTCATGGTGTAAAACGCCGAGTGGATCCCCAAATATAATCGGGTCGGCATGAGCTCGATAGCTCGTCCAAGACCAAACTAGGGCACGGCGAACCCCATGTGAGTACTCTCGAACTCCTTCGATGCTTCCTAATGCTTTTATTAGGTTAGATCGTGTGTAGAATGGCTAGGACAGCTAAATTATTCTTGAGCTGTGATTGATAAATAGGACCTTACTAGAAATGCCATGTGATTTATTTGCATATCTAGATTCCTTGAGTTGGGCATTTTATTACTGATTGTGATTGCTAGGATAATCACTCTTATCTACATGAATTTCTAGATTTAGGGTTCATACCTTACTCATCCGCATGAATCTCAGGCTAGAAAATTCAGTCAACTTAGGTACCGAAAGGGCGTCAACTCTGACAGTTGGTGTAACTAAGTCCCCGAAACCATTTCTCTGGTTCTCGCAGAATTGAATAGAAACTCCCAACTATTCGATTGGGTGGTCCAATCATACCCTAAAAAAATGATTGGTGGCGACTCCATGGCATGCACACTTAGCACATGTCACTAGACCACACTGAAAGTCGATCACGCATACCTCCGTTGCGATTTGGGTAATGGGCCTTGGGAGAGGCCCGCGTCCGACCAGACAGGACGGCCCATTAGCCCTCGAGAGCCCGACAACCTCAAGAGGATCGCGACAGACTGGCGACTCCACTAGGGACTGGTTCTTAACCATTTAGTGGACTTGAGCCGATTAAAAAGTTGATTGATTCTTCTAACCTAATTTTATGCAGATGCTCTCGAAAGTGAGGTGTATATGCTAACGAATGTGTTAGATGTTTTTGTAGACGGGAGAAATAAGGGGTGAAGTGCTTGTTAACTTTGTTTTATGCAGGCAGGAGTTTTGGATGTATGATTGTGTGGATGTTTATATTGAAGCGGTGATTGTTAAATAAAATGCATGTCTTTTGCTTTAGCACGACACAATGAATACACACAATTGCGCCTAAAACCTCAGGCGCCCTCTTTAGGAACACAATAGAAGGAATTGAAAATGGAATCTCCGTGAGGAAAAACATGGGGTAATCCACTTTTCAATTCCGCTCACTTCGAACTATGGATTGAGTCCCAATGCAACGATAGTTGTGCAATGGAATCGGCTCTTCCCAGAATTCGAGGTGAGAACCTTGGCTTTAGGTACCAAGCCCTATCTTTTGATTTTTAGGAGTTTTCCCTCACTTGTCTCATGCGTTTGTCTATGGAAGGTTAGTATACCTAACACTGCTAAAAATACAGAGAAGCTTGATTTTCTCTTAAGTTTGGTTGGTAAGACTTTTCTATCCCTCGAACTTGTTACAGCTCTTAATCATTATATTCATTGCATAATTCCGGTGATTGAATTAAATGCCATTTTGAGGATAGATAGGTGTGTTTTCCTCCCAATGTTCTTGATGGAAGATGAAGATGGTGTCATCCCATTACGAGCGCCAAGTGGACAAGAAGAGCCTGCTATGGACATCATTGAGGTATCATCTAATGAAGATGACGATTTGGAATAGGTGATCCTGAAGTCACGTCTCAAAGATCGAAACTGGGGCATCTCTAAGTATTAAGATCACATTCCTTTGTTTTAATTTTCATTTCTAGCCTTCTTGTATAGGATTTATTTTGTTGAGATCCTCTCGATCTGATCCCTTAGATTGATTGTATTAGGGATCTATTTGTGTTTATATACATTCAGATTGAAATTTGTTGTATTTCTATTGACTTGTCATTGGAATGTGATAGTGGCATTTCTTCTAATCACTCGAATACTCCAAAATCAATTTTATAATTCCTTTGGATGAAATTGAAATTGGAAGTCTTATACAACCTTTTGGCCGTATAGGGCAATACAATCCCAATTTCGCCAGAAGGAACTATAAACTTGAATTGGTTCATGCATATTTTGCATCATTGGTAATCCACAATAATTGATCAAGAGTATTCGTGTTTTTCAAATTTAATGAAAAGATAGATATCCAAATTACTCTCGTTCTTAGCAAACGGCTTTAATTTGGATACCGTATCTTCAATTGAATTTAAAACACATCGTAATTGTGTACTTTTGAACATTCCATTGATTTTCTTGGAATTGATCAAAGGCGATTATCGTGAATTACATTCCTTTCAATGATATGCTTTCCTTTGAGGAATATTGATAAAAGCTTTTGCACAAGGTCAAAACCCTTGTAAAAGCTCTTATCCCTATTAATCACAAGTAAGCATAAAATTGAAAGGATTTATGCTTTATTTTTCAAATTCTTTCTTCTGATTCTGCCTTTTCATTTGAAACAGGTTAAAAACAAGTAGAGAAGAGAAGTCTTTTTGTGGATAATCGTGGTGGAAGGTTCCTTTATCCGATCATAAGCAAGATTAAAAAATCAAGATGTACACGCTCGAATCATAAATGTCAAAGCGCAGCTTGCCTAGGTTGAGAGTGGTCAGGTGTTCGAGAAAGTCAGCCATACAGAAGTTGAGACACACACATTAGAGCTTTCATTCATTTCGCTCAATCAAGGGACCTTAAAAGCAGATCATACAAATCATCGGGGTGGAAACATAAAACCGCAATGAGCCCTAATTAGCATCACAAAGGAACCAAGTTGGCCCTCCATATTATTGATGCTTTGCTTATACTCACCACCTCGAGACTCGAGATCTGCAAGCTTAAGAAGAAGGCGTTTACATTCCCCTTTAAGCTCGGCAACCTTGGTCCCGTGATCTTCGGCGGCTATTTCCAGGTCCCGAACTAGTCCTCTCCCATGGGCTATATCCGCGGTAATGCTGTCAAGCCTTTCTTCCTGCCACTCACATTGAAACTTCAACACGACATTACGACGGTCGTGCTCATAGGTGGTCAGGGATAAGGCCAAGCGCTCCACCAAATTTCCCTTCTCGCGAAGCAACATCGAGACTCGCTTGTTGGCGAACTCAACAGCCTTTCTGTGACTATCGGCCACAAGGTTGGCCAACACCAAGCAGTTGGACCGATCCTCATAGCGAGCTCGCAAAACGTGAGCCACGGTAGCTTTTCGATGAGCGACACGGTAAGTCTCTAAAAAGTTTATAAAGAGGGTTGGGAAGATTCTATATTCCCTCTCTAAATTAGTGCCCTCGATGGAGGTGGTGTCTATTTCCACGAGCAAAATGCAGATTTCATCTTCAGTTTCTGGGTGATCGGCTATATGAGCATAGCCTCGACCGAGGAGGTTATAGAGTTTTTCCCACTGGGCCAAATTTTCGGCCGAGAAAGCGCGAATAGGAGAGGAGGTCATTTTCGTTGGAGTGAGGGAGAAGAAGATGAGTGTGGTAGAGTGATTAAAATAAGAAAAGGCAATTATGTAAGAGTGTTAATCTTCTCTACATTAACTCCTCCTTTTATAGCAACTCGAGAATGAAGAAAGGCATAGCAATAATGCTCGTGGAGCCAAGTTAATTGGGTAAAGCAGTGGTGGCTCTTTCGGTGAACCATCAGATCTGTCCCAGTCCGCGATTTCAGGCTTGATAAACCTAAAAAAGTTGTAAAAAGATATGTCGGTGTCACTATATTAAAATTGAGCGGGAGTTAAGCGCAACTATCGAAAAAAGTTGCGAAAGGATTTGGCGGTCCCATCATATTAAAAAACTGAGCAGGAGGCGAGCGTAGTTCCACCTTTTTGAAAATAAGTGGGAGACAGACATGGATATCGAGAAAAGGAAATCGATTTGGTGTCCCTCCACGTTGAAAAGAAGAAAGAAGACGACAAAGCGGGAAATACGAAATCTTGGGAGCAACGCTTGCCTGATGATCTTCATCCATGTTTAAAGAACGTTTCATGGGCATACAGAACCACTCAAAAGAAAATTTAGAGAGAGTGAGCATACATGAGAGAGTAGAGAACCCTGAGTGAGCAAAAATTGATCGAACATTTCTCGATCCAACATGTTTGAGGGTTACCATCAGTTGCTAGAGGCGACTGATCCAAAAATCTCAGAAAATGAACAACTGAGAGATCTCGAAGATTCCAGGATGGCGTCTGGTACCAGAACCACAGAACCCAACCCTTTCGGCAACGAAGTTCAGGAGCTCAGCAGCGACGACAACAGCAGCAGCGATGGTCAATCTCGGAAAAGGAAACGTCGCCAGTGCCACACTCAGAATGAAATCCAAGAGCTTGAAGCTTTCTTTAGTGAATGCCCTCTCCCGAACATGAAACAAAGAAATGAATTGGGCCAGAAGCTAGGGATGAAACCTTTGAGGGTCAAGTTTTGGTTTCAAAATAAGCGAGCCAAATTGAGGGCTCAACACAGACGTCAAGAACTTGCGATTCTAAAGGAGGAAAACGAAAAGCTTCGAGCGGAGAACATGAGGTATAAGAAAGCTCCCAGCACTATCGCTTGCCTTAATTGCGGTGGCCCTATCACTCTCGGCGAAATGTTCCTTGATAAGCCTTATATGAGGATTGAAAATGCTCATTCACCACCCCACTCCCTCGAACCATCTTCGATACAATCGGATTTTGTTGGAGATATGCATGAACAAATCAATTCTACGAAGTCAATATCGATGCCTTCTAAAGGATGTGATATGCGTCACCATGATTGGAGTTTCCTTAACGATGAGCTTACTATCACGACCGACCAATCCAAAGCTGATGAATTCCCTCCACAACAATTTCTGGCTCGATCAAATTCTACTGGAAATAGGCCAGAGAGCAATAGCCAAGTTGTCAACACTGTTCCGGGTCGCAAGAAGACGAGGGTCAATTGGTCCCCCGAGCTTCATCTCAAGTTCCTTAGTGCGGTTCAGCAACTAGGGATCAACTCAGCATATCCAACGCGCATACTTGAGATCATGAACATACCAGGACTCACTAAAGATGGAGTCGCGAGTCACCTCAAGAGCTACAGAAGGGCGCTAAGACAGCGCCACACAGCACTGAACCTGAAAGAACTCAACTTGTGCCTAAACACTAGGCATGGCTATAACTACAATGCCCCTGAAGTAAGAAATACCCTGCCGAATTTAGGCACCGACCAAGCTGGTAGCAGCACCATCGACTACTTGGGCGCTAATCAGAATATTCCCCCGAATCATCTCAGCACCCCTCAAGAGTATATGCCACAAGTGCAGCAGGTACGAACTCCTTGGTTTGAGCAGCAACTTTTCGCTAGTGCTCTTCCTATCCCCGATCAACATATTGCGCCTAGTGTTCAAAGATCTGCCCGGCTTGGGCATATGATTTCGGAAGATCAAGCGGGCGGATGCTTTGAGGATTTTTGTTTCTCCCATTCCCAAATGGAAGGTGCTTTTGATAGTGAACCGATCAATCATCCTCTTATAATCTCGAGCAACGACGAAGGTTCTAGCTCGAAGAATCAGATCGCTCACAACAGAAACAGGAATCCTTCAACGCCAAGCGATGATGGTCAACCCGAATATCAGTTGCTCGAAGAATCAAAAGATTTCCTTGATGAGGAGCTCCATATCTGGATCGATCAGTTTAAAACTGATGGACTTATGAAGTTATGATCCAAAATGACGATTATATGTCTGATTCATGGTGTAGCTGGCTGATCACCGAGAATCCTCAAGGGAACTAGGCACATGTGAATGGATGTATCATTAATCTTTCTGTCATAAAGTCTTCCATGCAAGATAATCTTCCTTAATGCCTAGAGTTAATCTGGGGCAGCGATCAGTACTACCTGCGAGCATCATCATGCTTGAGTACAACAATCCCTTGTTAGATTAGAGTCGAGGCGAATCAATTGAACGCCACGAAGAAAAACATTTAAAGGCTTCACATAGGAAAATGCGAGCAAAAGCCCGAGCGAGCTCAAAGACGGTTAGCTCTGTATCGTTCTAAGGGACCTTTAGTCGTTATGAACTCTAAATTGAGCTTGTTTCATTCTCGATGGGGGTCGCTAACTGCTTCAAGAATTTTATAACAAAAAACGAACCAGTTAGGGACGCCAATAGTGCTTTGTCCTGGTAGTCAGTGAACTGGAAGTGGTACGAAACGTCAGGAGTTCGATCTCAGGATTGAAAAATCATTTTATCAGTTTGTCTATCACCCGATGAAGTTCAAAGAGATTCGACGCAGATGACTATAGAACTTGGGGCAATTCGAAAATCATCGATTCATTTTCATCAAGCGGCGAAGTTGGTATTGTAAAATGTGAAGCACGCAAATGACAAATCCGAAGCAGAATGAGATGAATCATGATTCGCTTATCCAAGGTCGGGATTTCAACCTTCGACTAAAGCCAAATCTAGGATGAGTTTTTGATCTTGCCCACTCGACAAAACCCATCTCCACTGAAAATGGGGGCAAACCATTCCTACATCTGGAAAGCATGTCGAAGCCGAAGACATCAAATTCATCGTTTGATCCGTGGGGCAAGTCCCCGAAGCAATAGTTATCATCCGCAGAGCGTAATGGAATCCATCCTTTCAATGTAAAACACATTTGGCCGCGGAGCCACCCATTTGGTAAAAAGAACGTATCGTTCCTAAATGATTTTCAATCAGATGCGGGGATAATGTTCTCTCATTTTCCTCTCAGGTGATGAACAGAGATGAGGCACCCAAGAAGCCATGCATTCAAATAACAAAACAGTGCATGAAACACGCCCAAAAAGATGAATGAATCTCCTCCGACGTAAATCCTCGAGGTGGATTCGTTGCCCAACCAGACGAAGAAATCATGGCCACAAGCTTGAGGGCCGGCTTCTACAATCCGCACATTGGCATGCAGAAGGAATTCAAATCTAGAGTAAAGTAGTATCGTCCCAATTTGTTTTGAATTTGGAAACCCAAAATAATGCTTAATATTTATCCTTGGCAGGAGCTCGCCATCAAGGCAGACATGTAAGTTTCATTTTTCTCCAAAAACCAAGAAGTCGAAAGAACTTTAGAACACCCAACAATCTTGTGTTACTATGTGAAGTGCAGATTTTCACAACCCTTGTACACTCGTTGGAGCATATGACCAAGGGTAAGATGTATCGTTCCAATTTTTGTAAAGTTTTAGAATATACAATGACATATCCCTTTTATATCTCCAGGATCTCCAGCCTCGATGGGCAGGTAAGTATCCCTTTTCCCAATTCATTGGAGATTAAAAACTTTCAGAATTAATTCGATTCTCACATCTAAAAAGACATAGAATTCTTACTTCATTGACATTCATGTTTTAAAACATGAGATTGTCTGAACATGAATTACACATGTATGGTGCATCATAAAATCCCTTTGAAGGATAAATCTTGATGAAATGAAATGAATTTTTCCAATAAGAGTCGTTTGAACTGTTCAAAAGGGTATTTTCTCATAAGAGAAGCGAGCCTAATCCAAACACGTCCCATACACACTTGAGAGATGAGGAGATTGGAAATGATAGCGAAACCTTAACCTATGGATATAAGGGTCATTCGCAACAATTACATGGATCGAGATGACAGAGGCATTTATTTCTTCATTCCAAACACTACAGATGCCCATTGAGAACCCCATTGAACGGCGATTTTCATTCTCAACCCTGTCAAGAACCACCCCACATTGGGGCAAATGAAGGTTAGTCCAACAGTATCAGAAAGTAAACGGTTAGAAATTTTCTTGCTCGGACTAACATAAATCTTTGTGTGTTGTTTATATGATAATCCAAGTGTCATAGGATGACGAGAATGATTCATTTCTCTATCCTACACACTGTTACCCTTTGCACAACCAAGTTGAGCCAGCAAATTCATTTCATCAACCTATTGGTGATCATTGCATATTCCAAAGCAAAGGCAACATCACTCTAGGAATGGAAGCGTGCCAAAGTTTAAGTTGCATATCTAGCATGATTGCCGAAAATCCTAGCTCCAAAAGAAAAGAAAAACACGGGATTAAAAAAAGGGGGAAAAGAAAAATCCCTAGACATCAAGAAAAAGCAAAGTGCCTGGTAAAAAGCAAGGCTGATGTCTATTCAAAATATCCCCAGTAAAGTCTAGAGAGACGATGAAAAGACCCTACAAATGAGTTAGATCAAGATGACTACTCTCCAAATGTTGTCGTGCTCAAATTGCAAACACACAAACAGACGGTCTCTTAATGTAACAAGAGACGCTTTTAAACATCCTTGTGCGCTCTAAAAGAGGAGTGTACACTTCAAGAAATGGAGATGTTCTTCGAAGGACATGTGGCAAATTTGCAATGATCACCAATGTCAAACCCTTCACAATTTCTGGGCAAAAAATAAGCCTTTTTCGGTCCCCAATCCTTCCAATGTTACAACCCTGAAGTAGTATTATCTGACTAAGACACTTGGGTTAATGTATAACTTAGCTCAAAGAAGTACGAGCAAGACTATTTCTTTCTCATTTTGCAGGGTTCTTGACTTGTAAACCCGGAGCAGATAGTGAAAAATTTCGTTCAACGGCCTTGACTCAAAAGTGAGCCCCCCTTGGAAACCGATATCCAAGCCTAACACTACGGTCCCGTGAAAGACCTCCTGATCGGTCGAAATGTATGCGTTGTGAATGATCCTGAAACCCAGGCACAGGTCGGTAGGAAATTGAGCACTTTCCCTATTAAAGATCATTATCACAGAGCAGTGAGGAGCCTTCTTGGGTGAGAAATACTCCAATGGATGTTTTGAGCAAACTCTTTTTGAAATTTTCAAATTGTTTGATCTAGAGTTTCCGTGCAAGGAATTTATGATCACATCTGTATATGGCAGGAATGTTTTGGATAACCTCCAACAATCAAAATGCACATTTCATGACTAAAACTTAAGTCGTAGAATTTTGTCAGTTAGACAATTATTGTCTTCCCAAAGATTACTAATATCTTCTTGGCGAGGAAAATTTTTTCAGGTCTAAGCTTTCTACAGGACTTTTGGCCACCCCAAAGACTGGGTGCGTCATCCTTAGGTGAAGCCTTTTAGTAGGCAAATCTTTTCTAAGACCGATCCACAGAATGATCGAGTCTCCGACTAGCCTCGAAGAGCGGGTACGTCATCCTTTGATTCATATCAATTTGGAATCTCATAAATGGTAGAAACCGCCTGAAGGGTCAACTCAATGGTAGAAACCGCATGAAGGGTCAATCAATGGTAGAAACCGCCTGAAGGGTCAACACAATGGTAGAAACCGCCTGAAGGGTCAATGTATGGTAGAAACCGCCTGAAGGGTCAAAACAATGGTAGAAACCGCCTGAAGGGTCAATGTATGGTAGAAACCGCCTGAAGGGTCAAAACAATGGTAGAAACCGCCTGAAGGGTCAACTCAATGGTAGAAACCGCATGAAGGGTCAATGAATGGTAGAAACCGCCTGAAGGGTCAAAGGACTGGTAGAGACCGCCTGAAGGATCAACCCAATGGTCCGATCCACCATACGGATCAAAACCTTGATGAATCCCGAACGCGGGAGGAGTCGTTTTCCCTAATAAGCCTTATATTAGGCAAGCCATTTCTAGTTTAGTCCACCACACGGATCAAAACCCTTGGCAAATTCCCAAATGTGGGATGCGTCTTCCTTAGGTTCCTATCAGTTAGGAATCCCATTATGGTTTGACCTACCATACAGGTCAGAGCTTAACATCCCCAGGACACTCCGATGACAAGTCCTTAGGAATCTACTTGAACCCATCGACACAGCAAATGCCGCAAGCATTCGGCAGGTAAGGGGCAGGGAAGTCTATCTACTCCTTAACTTTCTTACATCATATCAGGGAATTGAATGAGCACATCTCTTTTTAAGGAAAAGCACACATTGATGGGCATGAAAATTGGATGTCATGATTTCTTTTCTTTTCCTAGTCGAGTTGATCGGAACACAGGTGTCACCTTGTCTTTGAGAGAAATCTCTGACGAAATTCCTCTCAAAGAGGGGCAGCTGTTGACACCTGATTTTTGATCAGTCTTTCATAGTTTATTTTTAAAAAATTCATAAAAAATCTATAAAAAGTTAAAAAAATAAAAAAAATCATCTTTGGTAGCCTTGACCAAGCTAAAGGAACCATTTTTGATTAAAAAAAAATAATTTTTCATATTTTTAAATATTTTTTAATATTTTCCAAAAATAGAAAAATACATGAAAAATGAAGAAAAATAGCGTTCGATGTCGTAAAAATATAGAAAAATAGTCAATATTTTTATTTTAATTTCTTTTACATTTTGAACTCATAAATAGTCAAAATTCAAGTTCAATTGCATGTGTTTCTTCACGACACATAGAGTTGAATTTGGCAAAAAAATGTCATTCGAGTATTTTAATTTGTAAATTTCTACATCTTTTTTAGTCTTGACGTCCAATTAGATTGACCACCATCTACAATAAATGCCCCTTGCTGAATATTTTCGTTTTTGTTTCACATGATTTCATGGTGTAAAACGCCGAGTGGATCCCCAAATATAATCGGGTCGGCATGAGCTCGATAGCTCGTCCAAGACCAAACTAGGGCACGGCGAACCCCATGTGAGTACTCTCGAACTCCTTCGATGCTTCCTAATGCTTTTATTAGGTTAGATCGTGTGTAGAATGGCTAGGACAGCTAAATCATTCTTGAGCTGTGATTGATAAATAGGACCTTACTAGAAATGCCATGTGATTTATTTGCATATCTAGATTCCTTGAGTTGGGCATTTTATTACTGATTGTGATTGCTAGGATAATCACTCTTATCTACATGAATTTCTAGATTTAGGGTTCATACCTTACTCATCCGCATGAATCTCAGGCTAGAAAATTCAGTCAACTTAGGTACCGAAAGGGCGTCAACTCTGACAGTTGGTGTAACTAAGTCCCCGAAACCATTTCACTGGTTCTCGCAGAATTGAATAGAAACTCCCAACTATTCGATTGGGTGGTCCAATCATACCCTAAAAAAATGATTGGTGGCGACTCCATGGCATGCACACTTAGCACATGTCACTAGACCACACTGAAAGTCGATCACGCATACCTCCGTTGCGATTTGGGTAATGGGCCTTGGGAGAGGCCCGCGTCCGACCAGACAGGACGGCCCATTAGCCCTCGAGAGCCCAACAACCTCAAGAGGATCGCGACAGAGGTTTCTTTCAAAGATAAGGTGGCACCTGATTCCTAACCGACTCAACTAGAAAAATGAAAGAAGAAATGCTATGACATCGGATCCTTAAGCTTTTTGATGAAAGCTCGAATTAATCCCTGGTTTGCTCTAACAATTTGAACATGGGTTGAGGGGAGGGAGGTTTACCCGAAGCTCACCTGTCGGATGCTGCCGGTTGCGACAACTTTCAAGAAGATGCCTAGGACTCGTCACAGAAAATCCTAGGGAGATTAAGTTCTGACCTGTATGGTAGGTCATAACATTATGGGATTCCTAATTGGTAGGAACCTAAGGAAGGCGCATCCTCACGCTTTGGGATTTACCAGAGATTTTAATCCGTATGGTGGATCGGACCTTCGTGTTGGTCTTCGAGGCGGTATCTACCTCGTGTTGACCCTTATGGCGGTTTCTACCTTGTGTTGACCCTTTAGGCGGTTTCTACCTTGTGTTGACCCTTCAGGCGGTTTCTACCTTGTGTTGACCCTTCAGGCGGTTTCTACCTCGGTTTGACCCTTCAGGCGGTTTCTACCATGAGTTGACCCTTCAGGTGGTATCTACCTTGAGTTGACCCTTCAGGCGGTTTCTACCTCGGTTTGACCCTTCAGGCGGTATCTACCTTGAGTTGACCCTTCAGGCGATTTCTACCTCGGTTTGACCCTTCAGGCGGTATCTACCTTGTTTGAAAAGGGGTCTCACGACGAGGGTTCTCCACGTCCGATGAGACTGCCTAAGTTTTGAAAAGGGATCTCATGACGAGGGTTCTCCACGTCCGATGAGACTGCCTAAGTTTTGAAAAAGGGGTCTCATGACGAGGGTTCTCCACGTCCGATGAGACTGTTTGATATTTTGAAAATGGGTCCTGGGACGAGGGTTCTCCACGTCTGATAGGACTTTTTCTTTTAAAAGGATTTTTCTTCCCCTTTTTTTTTGGAGACCCCGAAGTTTGTCGGGAATTCAGTTTTTTGAAGCAGTGAAAGATTTTTTTTTGACAAAACTTCACTTGAGTCTGTTGAGGCGACATTCTGGGAGTTGGGTTCTCCAAGTATCCTGCAGAAGTTTGAGCCTGAAAGATTTTTCTTCACCAAGAAAACGTTAGTAATCTTTGGGAAGACCACGGCTGTCCATTTTGACAAAACCGTATGATTTAAGTTTTAATCATGAAATGTGCATTTTGATGCTGGGGGTTATCCAAAGCATTCTTGCAACATGCAAATGTGATCACAAATCTCTTGCACGGAAAATCTGGATCAACAGTTTGAAAATTCCAAAAAGAGTTTGTTCAAAACATCAATTGGAATATTTCTCGACAATGAGGTCTTCTCACCTGTTTTGCGATCGTGTTTTTTTTATAGGGGATGCACTCGATTCCCTACTAACCCGTGCCTAGGTTTTAGGCTCATTCGCAGCGCATACATTTTGATCGGTCGGGAGGTCTTCCACGGGACCGTAATGTTGGGCTTGGATATTGGTCTTCAAGGGGGACTCACTTTTGAGTCAAGGTCATTGAATGAAAGTTTTCACCATCTGCTCCGGGTTTACAAGTCAAGAACCCTGCAAAATGAGAAAGAAATAGTCTTGCTCGTACTTCTTCGAGCTGAGCTGTATGTTAACCCAAGTGTCTTAGTCAGAGAAGACTGTTTCAGGGTTATGATGTTGGTAGGATTGGGGACCGAAAAAGGCTTGTTTTTGGCCCAGAATTCATGACGAGTTTGACATTGGTGATCATTGCTGATTTACCTCCTGTCTTTTCCTTTCTGCATCTTTAGTTTTTGAGGTGTACAACCGATTTTGAGGTGTGCACCAGCTCTTTAGAGAGCGTCCCTTGTTGCATTCAGAGACCGACTCTCTCCACGTCTTTGTTCTGTGCTTGGCAGCATTTGGGGAGCAGCTTTTTTTATTTGACTCCTTTAAGAATTTTCTTTTTTTTTCCATCCAAGTTTCACTGGGGATCAAGCAAACAGCTTTCATGAGCATCGGCCTTGCTTTTACCAGGCACTTTGCTTTTTCTCGATGCCGTGGATTTTTCTCATTCATTTTTGAAATCCCACTTTTTCTCATCTTCATAGGATCGCGTTAGACCTATGATCAAAGGTCTAACAAGGTTAAACATTAACTTAGGAATTCTTTTGCAAACCCTAAGTCTTGAACTCCTTCGTTTCTGAAGTGATGCTGCATCCGTCTTGGAATGTGCAATGATCACCAACGGGTTTATGAAATGATTCTGCAGGCTCAACTTGGCTATGCAAAGGATTCGGTGTGTGGGATAGAGAAATGAATGCTTCTCATCATCCTATGGCACTTGGATTACCATATAAACAACACACAAAGATTAATGTTAGTCCGAGCAAGAAAATTTCTAACCATTTTCTCCTGATGCTGCTGGACTCACCTCCATTTTGCCCCGATGTGGGGTGGTTCTTGACAGGGTTAAGAATGAAAACCGCTGTTCAAAGGGGTTATCAACGGTCACCTGTAGTGTTTGGGGGATATGAAACGAATGCCTCCGTCGTCCCAACCCATGTAATCGCTGCGAATGGTCCCTACTTCCGTAGGTCCAGATTCTGCTGTCTTATCCGCTCCATTTCTCTCTTAAGTGTGTATAGGACGTGTTTGGACTAGGTTTTGCTTCTCGTCTTTTGAGAAAACGTCCTTTTGAAAGTTTTGAACAACTTTTGATTGGAAAAATCTCTTTCGTTTTCTCCAAAAATTTTACCCGCCAAGGGGATTTTATGATGCACAACGCATGTTCAGATAACCTCATGTTTCAAAACATGAATGCCAATGAAGTTAGAATCCTATGTCTTTTCTAGACATCAGATTCTAAAAGCTTTTCTTTTCTTCTCTATTTTTTTATTCAACATCTTCAAGGGATTTGGGAGAGGGATACTTACCTGTCCCTCGCGGCTGGAGATCCCTGAAAATGCAGAAGAAACATGTTATTGTTCGTTCATGCATTTTTCAAAAAATTAGAACGATACATCTTACCCTTGGTCATGTACTCTAACGAGTAGTACATGGGATGTAAAAACCTGTTCGTCTGTAAGGCGATTCCCCTGTCAAGGATAAATAACGAGTATCAATTCATATTCTCAAATTCAAGACAAATTGGAACGATACAACTTTACTCTTGGTTCTCATCCCGTTCTGATGTTGCGTATTGATATGAACAACATCTATCAAATCCGCCTATCCATTCTTGGAGTGTTTGCAACATCAATGGTTCATCTGCCCCCAGTTAGGCAACGTCTGTTCTGTTATTCGAACAAATGGCTCCTTGAGTGATTTATCCACGTTTATCACCTGAGAAGGGAAAGAAAGGAGACATTACTTCGGTATTCGATTGAAGATCGTTTAGGAACGATACATCGTTTTACCAAATAGGTGGATTCGCGGCCAAACGTATTTCGTATTGTAGGGGTAGATTCCATTATACTCCGCGGGTAATAGTCATTGTTCGGGGAACTTGCTCCACGGATTAAGCGATTAATCCACGGCCCTCGGCTTGAAGATGCTCAAAGGGTGATGTTGACACTCACGCGCAATTAGTTCTAGACATTAATGAAAGATGTTCCCGTGGGAACCTTACAGTGCGATCAACAACATATTCAATAGGAGTGTTCCACCCCTTTCGTCTAAGCATTTTTCATCGAGTAACCATGCCTTGCATCAGACGTTTGGTCACCTGCCTTGCGTCACCACTGCGATGGCCCTCCGGCTCCAAATTGATCGAGCCAAAGATTGAACTCATCGCCAAGGAAATTGCTCGGGTCTTCGAGCCATTGATGTTCAAGTTGGGTATCAACAATTGTTGGGGGCAGATTTCTTTCATCGCCTTCATTGTGAGGGACTGGAGTCTTTGAGCTGGAACCTTCATCATTGCCCTGTTGGGGTCGAGACATACATTCCTGAAGAGTATTGATCCAAGTGTCCAGCTCCTTATCAAGGAAATCGCCTGTTCTTTCTAGCCCTCGGTGCCCATATTGGGTGTCGTCGACTGCAGGTGAGGGATTCCTCTCTTTGCTCTCGCCATGAGCAATTTGATCCCTCGAATTGGGACTTCCTCCGATGACCGGCAGGTTTATATGTGCACTCTCTACCAATGCCAGATCCGCTTCATGGACAGCATTAATGACTGATTCGCACTCAAATTGAGGAATCTCTATGTGCTGGAACTGTGGCATATACTCTTGAGGAGTATTGAGATAGCTCGGCGGAGCATTCTGATTTGGGTTAGAGGAGTCGCTGACACGACTGCTAGTCCCGTCATTGCTGAAACACGGTTGGGTGCTCTTGGCTCTCCAATCATCATGGTTGTAACTCTGCCCAGCACTTGAGCTTCAACTGGCTTTATGATGGTTTAACGCTATCCTTCCATCCCTTAGCAATCTCCTATAGTACTTGAGGTGAGACTCAACGTTAATTCTAGAGAGCCCCGGCACATTCATAATCTCGAGTATGCGTAGTGGGCTGGCCGAATCAACTCCCAATTCTCGAATTGCATCAACAAATTTGGTGTGAAGCTCATAGGTCCAGTAAAACCTTGTTCTCTTATCACCCAAAATATCATCAATACTTCGGTAGCTATTCTCTACGGGATCTAGTCGTTTCAAAAGTTGTCCAGGGAGGGACTCACCGACTTTGGATTGGCTGGCTGCGACAGCGAGTTCGTCATTGAGAGAATTCCCCCTGTGATGATTCATATCCCATTTCTCAGAGGATGTTGGTGTTGATCCTATGGTGTTGACTTGCTCATGCAGATCTCCGGCGGTATCTGGCTGTGTCGGAAAATGCTGTGGAGAATACGGTAACAGCTGAGCGTTATTCGTCAACAGGGATGGTTCATCGAGGAACACCTCGCCGAGGACAACAGGATTACCACAATTAAGGCAGGTGGCCTTGGTCAGAGCTTCCTTATATCTCGCGCTTTCAGCTTGAAGCTTCTCATTCTCCTCCTTCAGGACCAGTAACTCATGGTCTGCGTATTGTTGTTTCACCCGGGTTCGTTTGTTGGCGAACCAAAACTTGACCTTCGAAAGCTCCAATCCTATTTTTCGGCTCAACTCCATTTTCTGTTGTCTGCTTGGAGTGGGGCATTCATTGAAGAAAGCTTCGAGCTCTCGGATTTGGCCTGGAGTGTGGCGTTGTAGTTGCTTCCTTTTCCGACTCCGGTCATCATTGTATACTCCTTCTTCGTAGCTGAAACCTAGAATTTCATCGCTGGAGGAGTCAGTCTCCATGGTCTTCGGGCAGGATTCAGCTCCAGGATCTTCAAAGTCTCCCAGCAGTTCGTGCTCAGAAATGTCCAGGTCGGGCGTTTCTAGCAGATGGGAATAGCTTTTAAACATGATGGATCGGAGTATCTCGGGCTGATCTAGTTCTCTCAGCTTTCTCTATTCGCTCTTACGTGTTTGCTCACTTTAGAAATTTTCTCAAGTGATTGTGCGTGTCCTAGAACCATCCTTCAGGCTGCATATGAAGGCCAGCAAGCAAGCGCTCCTCCCGAGACCCTGTAATTACTCATCGTCTGTATTCCCCTTTCTTTTTCCTCATGATAAGATCACAAACTCTTTTGCATTGATTCGGTTTCATCGAGTATTGCGCTCGTCCCCTAGTTCAGTCTTCAAAGTGGTGGGTCTACAATTTTTCGGCGCCTTTTATGATTTGCTAGGCCCGAGAACGTGGGGAGCAGCGATGGGCCCGCAATTAATGACTCCGTTTAATTCATTTAGCTCCATGGGAATTAACGCTATGATCTTCTCTCAACCCTTTTTCATCGTTCAAACGAAAGTGGCATTTTCCCTGTGCATGCTGTTACTCTTCATTTCAGCATCCCGGGCGCTTGGTGAGGAATGAGTTCGTGGCCACTCAAAATTTTAAAGACCGTCTCTGGTTTCAGACTTAATCTAACAAGGGATCATCACAACTGAGCATGACGATGTTCGTCGATAGCGTTGGTTTTAATATAGAATTAACTATAGTCATTAAAGAAAAATGTTCCCGTAGGAACTTTACAACGGATAAAATGAGTGATCTACTCGTGAACATGTTCTTCTTTCTATGGGTGTTCGTGGTGACCGACCCATCGTGCCCCAAGTCAAGTGCTAGATCATGGCTGTCCAAGCATGCCAGCTTCCCACTGATTGAACAAGGCATCGAGCCCCTCATCAAAGAAATCGTCTGTCGTGGGTTGACCAGCGGCAGGCAGAGCACCAGCCGACTGCTGCTCGAATGGAGGAGTGCGCACTCGCTGTACTTGTGACACGCGCTCTTGAGAAGTGTTGAAATGGCCCGGGAGGACATTCTGATCAGCTTTCAGTTTGCCGGTGGTCGGGCTGCTAGCTTGATTGATGCTTAGATTTGGCCGGGTATCTCTTGATGCCTGAGCATTACAATGGCGGTCGCCCCTAGCTTTTGAGCTCGAGACGGATTCCTCCCAGTTTAGCTCCGCTCGACGTTGTTTTAATAGCTTTCTGTAGGCAGCAAGGTGATTCCTGACCAGTTCCTTACTAAGCCCCGGTACATTCATGGCCTTAAATATGCGCGTCGGAGTTGCTGAATCGATCCCCATTTGGTGTACCACGTCTAGGAATCTGGAATGCATTTCAGGGGGCCAAGCGAACCTCCTCTTATCGTGGCCCAAAATTGCATCGATGGCTTGACGACTGATTAACTCATCTCCAGCGGGACCCGACCCTATCGAAAATTGTTGTGCATGAGGCTGATATGCTTTGAGCTGGTCGGCGGTAACATCCAGCTCCTTGAAACTGTAACTCCAATCAAAGCGATGCAAATCCCATCCCCCAGGAGGCATTTGTATCATCTTCATGGGATCATCCTGCTCATGCGTGACTCCGGCAAAATCTGGTTGAGCAGGAGATGCCCCGAGGGAGTAGGGTGGTAAATGAACGTCTTCAATCATCGCGTGAGGCTTATCGGGGAATATCTTACCGAGGGCGACGAGGTTATCGCAATGAGGGCAAACGGTAATATTGAGAGCTTTTTCATACCTCATGTTTTCTGTTCGCAGCTTTTGGTTTTCTTCCTTTAAAATCTCGACCACCTGACGTTTGCGTTGAGCCCTCGATTTGGATCTCCTATTTTGAAACCAAAACTGGATCCTCGACTGATTAATTCCCAACTCCCGGCTCAATTCAATTCTCCACTTCTTTTTCATGTAATGGCTTTTACTGAAAAGGGTTTCCAGCATTTGGGTTTCCTCCTGAGAGTATTGGTGAGGACGTCTTCTTTTCCCGAGTTGAGCATCGTGGATATCGTTGTCGTCGTCGCCGTGATCTTGATTTCCGTTGCCAGAAGTGTTGGGCTCCATGGTTTTGGCGTTAGACTTGATCTTGGAATCTTCGAGATCCCTCTGTGGTTCAATTTCTGAGATTTTTGAGTCAGTCGCCTCTAGCGACTGACAGTAACCTCTTAAATATATTGGATTGAGAAATGTTTGATTGGTTCTTGCCCACTCAGAGTTCTCCACTCTCTCCTGTATGCTCACTCCCTATAAAGTTTTCTTCGAGTGACTTTGCCTGTTCAGGAGACGCTCTTCAAGCATCATTAGGCAAACGTTCCCCCTCAAGACCTTGAATTTTCCGCTTAGCTTTTCAACGTGATGGGACTGCCAAATCCTGTTAGGGCTCTCTTCGATAGTTGCGCTTACCTCCCACCTAACTCTAATAATGGTGATCCCGACAAATCTTTTACATCTTTTAATTGATGAGCCGGAAATCGCGGACCGAAACGAATCCAATGGTTCTCGTGAGGGGACCTCCTGCTTTACCCCCTAACTGGGCTCCACCAGCATTATTACTGAGACCCTTCATCATCCTCGAGTTGCTATAAAATGAGGAATTAATGTATGGAAGGTTAACGTTCTCGCATAATCAGCTTCTTCCTTCTAATCTCTCTATTAAACTTGTCTTATTCTCAAGCCAACCCAACGCAAATGGCCTCCTCTCCCGTACGCACTTTTTCAACTGATGTCTTGGCCCAGTGGGAAAAGCTTTATAACCTACTGGGTCGCGGTTACGCGCACATAACCGATCATTCTGCAACCGAGGATGCAATCTGTGTCATGCTCGAGGACCTTGATACCACTTCTCTCGAAGGTACTACACTGGGGAGGGAATATAGAACTTTCCCGACTCTCTTTGCACACTCCTTAGAGGCCTATCGTGTTGCTAATCGGGAGGTTCTGGTGGCTCGCGTCTTGCGGGCTCGTTATGAGGATCGATCTGATCATTTGGTGCTGACCAACTATCTGGTTGATAGTTACAAAAAGGCCGTCGAGTTTGCTAATGAGCGGGTCGTGACGTTGCTTCGCGAGAGGAGAAATCTGGTGGATCAATTGGCCATATCCCTGACCACCGGCGAGCATGACCGCCGCAACGTCCTGTTGAGGCTTCAGAGCGACTGGCAGGAAGAACGGCTCGACAAGATAACCGAGGACATAGCTCGCGGGAATGGACTGGTTCGGGACCTGGAAGTAGTCACCGAAGAACACGAGGCCAAGATCGCCGAAGTTAAGGGAGAATGCAGAAGTCTTCTCCTCAGGCTTGCCGACCACAACATGCGGAGCTGGGAGTATGAGCAGAGCATTAATAACATGGAGGGTCAGTTGGGATCCTTTGTGTCGTTAATTAGGGCTCACTTTGGCTTTACTTTTCCACCCCGACTTGTATGACCTGCTTCTGAAAACCCTCCGCTGAGCAAAATAAATGAAAGTTCTCGTGTGTGTGTTTTAACTTCTGTATGGTTCATTTCTTCGAGCATCCAAACATCTTCAACTTGAGTGAGCCGAACCATAATAGCAATAAGCCGAGCAAATACGTCCTGATTTTATAACTCGCTCATGATCAGATGGAAGAATAGTTGCAGATTTGTCCAAGAAAAGATTTCTCTATACTACTTGTTTTTCACCTGCAAATAAAAAGACAGAATCAGAAGGAATAATTTGAAAAAGAAATCAAAAACCCCTTTCAATCCTATGCTTACCCATGATTAATAAGGACAAGAACTTTTACAAGGGTTTTAATCTTGCGCGAAAAGTTTTTATCAATATTCCTCGAAAGAAAGCATACTATTGAAAGGAATGTAATTCACAATAATCGCTTTTGATCAATTTCGAGAGGAACGAATTACTCAAAAGTGCGAGGCAAAATAACGTGTTTTAAATTTAATTGAAGATACGGCATCCAAATCAAGGCCGTTTTATTAAGAACGAGAGTAATTTGGACATCTATCTCGTCATTAAATTCAAAACAACGCCGATATTCTCGATCAATTATCGTGGATTACCAGCGACGTAAAACATGCATGGACCAATTCAAGTGTATAATTCCTTCTAGCGAAATTGGGGTTGGATTACCCTATACGACCAAAAAGGCCGTGCAAGATTTCCAATTTTAATTTCCTCTAAAGGAATTATAAACTTGACTTGGGAGTATTCGGATGATTAGAGAAAATGCCACTATCACATTCCCATGACCTGTCAAAAGAAATACAACCAAGTTCCATCTAAATGTATACACCAATAGATCCCTAATACAATCACTCTAAGGGGTGAGATAGAGAAAGCCTCGATAAAAATAAACCCTATACAAGAGGACTAGTAATGGAAAATGAAACAAAGGAATGTGATCCTAACGTTTAAGGATGCCCCAAGTTCGATCTGTGACTTCCAGATCACTTGCCCCAACTCATCATCTTCATTGGACGATATCTCAATAATGTCCATAGTAGGCTCCTTTGTTGCTCACTCGGTGTTCGCCATGGGATATCATCCTCCTCGTCTTCTATCAAGGACGTTTGGGAAAAACACACACATCTATCCTTGAAATGGCATTTAATCTAATCACCAGAATGCAATGAATGAAATGCCTATATTTATATGAACTGTAATAGATTTGAGGGATAGAGAGTCTTACCAACCAAACTCGTCGACTTATGTGCGGTTTTAGGTGTACCAACCGCCCAAAGACATGCGCATGAGACAAGTGATGGTAAACTTCTAAAAATCAGAGGGTTTGGCACCTAAGGTTAAGGTTCCCACCTCGAGTTCTAGAAAGAGCCGATTCCATTGCACAGCTATCGTTGCATTGGGACTCGATCCATAGTTCGAAGCGAGCGGAATTGAAAAGTGGATTACCCCGCGTTTTTCCTCACGGAGATTCCATTTTCAATTCCTTCTATTGTGTTCCTAAAGGCGGCGCCCGGGGTTTTAGGCGCGGTTGTGTGTGTCCACGTGTTGTGATCATCACAATGCAATTCATGCAAAGCAGTTTATCAATCAGCACTTCAAATCATCCACACAACATACATTCTTGCGCCCAACCTGCATAAGGCAATGTTAATCACGGACTACACCCCTTATTTCTCCAATCTGCAAAAACATATAACACCTACCATAAGCGTACTTACCTCACCTTCAAGAGCGCCTGGATGGTTAGAAAAATCACTCAGCGTTTTAATTACGGCCTAAGTCCACTTGAGGTCTAGAACCATAGGTTCTAGAACAAACTTCCCCAGCGGAGTCGCCAGCTGTCGCGACCCGTCCGAAAGGCGGACGCGGCTAATGGATTACCGATCGCGGGCCTTCCCCCGCACAAGAGTGCAGATCGCGAGCTTTGGATCGGCGCGGGCCCTCCCAGGCCCATACCAAATCGCGGCGGGAGTATTTTTTGGGGGATTCGACGATAAGAGTCGATCGCTTTTGACCTTCAGTGTGGTCGTGGTGGCATGTGCAACTTGTGCATGTATTTGGAGTCGCCACCGGTCTTTCTTGGAGGGTAGACCGGAAACCTTACTGACCGATTGGGAGAGATCGATCAGTTCTGCGGAACCAGAGATTTTGGGTTCGGGGACTTGGTTACGCTGGTGTCATTACCAACGCCCTTTCGGTACCTAACGCGAGTGATTTTCCTAGCTAAGAGTTCATGCAGGCGCAATTTTAGGTGAGGTAGGTTTGATTCAAGGTTTCATGCAGATTGGAAGACTATTCCTATCAATCACCATCAACTTTAATGAAAGCGCAATCAAGTGCATAAATAAATCACATCAATGCACATCAATTCAAATCAACGGCTTCCTAATATAGCCATAAGGGCTTTGGGGAGGCGTGATTTAGGACCAGGGGTAAAATGGGAAGATTTGGAGGCGATTTAGCCCGAAGGGCAAAATCGTCAATTTTTGGAAGGTTTGGATACCGAATTACCCAAAATATTCCATGGCCAGTAGTTTGTGGTCATTTCCCAATTTTGAGAATTTTTTGAAATTTCTAGATTTTTCTTCAATTTTCTGGAGGACAATTCGCCCAAAGGGCGAAATCGTCATTTTAGAAGGATCGGGGTTCAAAACACCCGGGATGAGCCTTGGCCAGTTGATTGTGGCCATTTCCTATTTTTGGGGATTTTCTTGGATTTTTTTAGAATTGTTTTGGAAGACGGTTTGCCGGAAGGGCAAAACCGTCATTTTTGGAAAGATCGTGGGTCCAATGACCCGAAACAGGTCATGGCCAGTTGAATGTGGTCATTTCCTATTTTCTGGAATTTTTTAGAATTTTTCTGAATTTTCTGAATTTTTTTGAATTTTTTTTTATGATTTTCCATTTTTTTATTGATTTTTGAATTTTTTTATTATTATTTTATTATTTTCTGAAATTTTTTTTAATAATTAAAATTATTATCAGGGCCGGGTTGGACCCGGCCCACGATCCGGACCCGCGCCCAGGCCCCGGCCCGCCTACTCAACGGCCAAAACGACGCCGTTTCGCAACATTTGGACGGACGCCCAAGATCGCGACACGTGGCACGTTCTCCACCGTGCGATTTTGATTTTAATTTACGCTCGGCCATGGCCCACCACGCTGACGTGGCTGCCGACGTGGCATGCCACGTCAGCGTTGACCCGTTGACCGCCGGCGACTTCGCCGGAGAAGACGATGAATAGTGCTTTTTCCGGCGAAGTCGCCGGAAAACTCGCCGGAGGACCCCAAATCGACGTAAAAATAACCCTTTCAAGCCCCGATTTCGGCACCGCTCAACCCCCCACGAACTCTACATCAACTATCAACAAAAAACATGGTAAATGGGACGTCGGAAGAGCCTCGAAACGGCGGCCACCGAGCCGACTCCGGCGAGATAAATGCAGAAATTTTTTTTGCTTTAATCTCAACTTCAATTGTTCGAGTGACATCCCATGACAGGTTAAGGACTTACTTGAAGCTCATTGACGGTTGACAGTCGCTTGAAATGCCTCGTTGAGCTCTCGGTCCGAATTGTGGCCGTTCGAAAGCTCCGAGCTCGGTTTTCCGGTTCAAGGGTCGTCGGCGGCTACGGCAGCTTCGACGATGATCTGCGGGCGAAGGCAAAGGTCCAGAACCGTCGCTCGAATCCCGGTCTCCTGTCAAAGCTTCTCTCTCTCTCTCGGCCGTGCTCTCTCTCTCTCGCTCTCTCTCTCGGCCATCCCCTCTCTCTCTCTCTCTCGTGGCTCCTTTTCTGCCGCATGGCCGACCGTTTTCGGTCGTGGAATCTCACCCAACGTCCACTACTCGTTGTCCTCCAAAGTCCCCTCGACCGGCCGGCCCCTTCCCTCCTTTCTCTCTTTCTTTTCCCTTTGTTTATGCCATTGTGTCGCGCGGGTCTGCAACTGAGTTGCAGACCCGGTTCGGACCGGGTCGGGTCGGGTCCGACCCGACCGGCCCGGTTCGACTCTCCTCGCCTAATTGAACCCCAAATCAACCTATTTTCATGAAATTGATGGCAAAATCGGACTCCTTGACATGTTTTCTATCAAATAAGGGTATTTTGACGAATCAATTGATTGAAATTTGGTGAAAACCCCAAATTGTCCCTAGGATCCGAAATTGATTTTTGTTAAATTGAGGGCCCAAACGACTGAATTAGTCAAAATTGAGGCCACCAATGCATTTAGCATGATGAAAACTATAGGGTAGAGGTGTTCTATTTCAATGGGTATGTCCATACGATATTTAATTTCAGAAATTGTGAAACCGGGGACTAAATTGAAAGATTTTTATGCAATTAAGCCCTTTTGTTTAAAATTGATCAAATTGGAGGGAGAATTGGCCCAATTGCATCTCAATACTTTAGAATCCAATGTCATAGCTTATAAAAACCAAGAATTGAAAATTAAAAGACTCGAAAAGGATTTTTTTAGGCTCGGTTCGGGATTATGTTTGTGAAGGAACCCCATGAATAGAGCCAAATTTCCCTGATAAAAAGTGAAACTATTAAATAGGGAATTAAAATAAAATTTTTGAATATTTTTTTGTATTTTTATGACCACGGATGGTATTTTTTCTGATTTTTTGGGTATTTTTATAATTAAATAAATTCGAAAAAATATTAAAAATTACGAAAAATATTTTTTGTTCAAAATTGGTTCCTAAGGCTAAGCCAAGGCTTCCAAAGTTGATTTTGTGATTTTATGACCTTTTTTGATATTTTTAATTAATTTTAAAGAATAAAAATCACAATAATATATGGTCAAAAATCAGGTGTCAACACCCCAAAATAGGGCACTACGATTTTAAGCGGTTCTCACAGCGGCTCTGGCAAGAAACGATCGGTGATGTGGCATCGGGATGGTCCAAGGGAAGGTGGTGAACGATGGTACGGTGGTGGTTGGCGGCGACGGCACCGCACGAGGCCGGAGGAGGTCGGGGAGTTCTCGGGTCAGAATAGGGGGTTCGGGCCGGGGCTTCCGTTGCGATTCACGGCTGTCCGGTGGCCAACGGCGGCTGGGAAGGGATCGATCGTGGTGGTGGCGGTCTGCTGGAGGTCCTGACTGAAGTTGGTGAAGCGGTGGTCGGCCAAAATCGAACGGAGGAGATGAGGAACAGAAGGGAGTTCGGTTGGGAGGAGGGGCTCTCATAGTGAACAGGGAAGGGGGGCCACAGCAGACATGAGGAAGAAGAGAGGGAAGGTTTAATGAGAGGTGATTGGTGGTTGAGATGTGAAAGGTGAATAGTGCCTAGGGTCAAATCGAATTTGAATATCTTATCCTGTAGTGAATAATTTAGAAGCAATCCGATCTTTTGATAATTCGAGCCTGACATGCATTTTGGTACACTGGACGAAGGGCATTTTTGGTAAATTCACAGGTTAGGCTCGGTCAAGATTCGGATTGGGCGCGAGGATTAGAATCCTAATTCGCGACGACTAAGAATTACAGAGCCTAATCTAAACCGACTGACGTTTCAGAAAATCGTCCAAGTTCGTCTCTTAAATTCTTACGATCCAAAATTCATATTCAGACTGACATTCCCTTTGATTTCAATTTATTGATTTCAGTCTCTTATAAAGGGATGAATTTTCGGGGCGTCACACTTTGACTGTTCGGGGATGTTTCTTGAACCTACCACAGACACCTCATTCTCTATATCTACCTCAGGGCGGGACGGATGACGCTAACTAGGTACTACCCCTATAGAAACGTCAGCAAGCTGCAGAGGACCCATCATACTACTGTCCCCCACGCGACGAAACCAAGCTTCAAAGCGTTGAGGCTGCAAGTCTTCTTTTCCCTCGTCCACCCACACAGTCGTGCTCTTCCTAACATAAGTAATCCCCTTGCGGTCGGGAAAATCGTCAAAATAGGCGGTTATTTCTTTAGGATCGCCTAGTCGGATCAGCAACATGATTACGGCTTGGGGTCTGAAATACACATCCCTCTACGGTGTGAGATTTACATCTCAACAAGTGAAACCTAAACCTAAATTGGACCACTAGTCCCCCCAAATCACACAGTGATGCAAGGATGCAGAACTTCATCAAGCCTCAAGATAATTGGCATAATAAGACTCCCAGTCAATTGCATCACACACTATGAGACCTAAACTTCACGCACTAGCATAGTATAAACTCACAACTCCAAAGTCATCATAGTGATATCACAATAACTCATCGCCAAGGGCATATAAGCCGATATCAAGGGCACTCTGGTCAAATCATTTGCGTCAGGGCACTATAGCCATGCAATATATGAGGCACTATAGCCAATACATTTGCATTATGGCGTACTAGCCATGCAATATCTAGGGGCACTATAGCCAATTCAATCTTTGGGGCACTATAGCCAATTAAATCACATAGGCACTATAGTCAAATCATATGACATAGGCATTCTAGCCATTTAAATAACATATTATCATTCACCAAATGGTCGTCACACGACCACACAATACATTCCAATCATTCAGTAGCGTCCTAGGGTTCTAGTAAGGGTTTAGCAAACACTTACCCTTGATCAAGCTAGTAAACTCGATCACCAACGACCCTCCTTAAACAGCAAGTTCATGGCCACAAGAGTACACGTGCGGTCCTAGAGGATTTCACAAATTCCGGATCAAAACTCAATCGAATCCCAATTCCTTTACACCAATACCTCAATAACCAATCAGTTAATAACCTAAGGTGCCTTAATGATCATTCAAAGACATGGCGACGCCTCCACAAACCCACAAAGTATTCGGTTCAAGCAGAAATTAAACATAGCAAAATTCAGTTTTGGTCTAACCCACAGAAATCAATCCATAACTCAATCCTAGGTTCCAATTTCTCACGAAATTAACTTGATAGAATCTTAATCCATGTGTTTAGGAAGCTCACCAAGAGTTTTGTCGCGAAATAACACCACAAAGTCTTCAAACAGTTCGGTTTCCCCACGACAGTCAGGCGGTCAGAATCTGCTCGGTAAGAACCACTTCGAATCAGCCATGAAAACACCAAAAATTTCAAATGAACTCATAACCACTGCTTGGTAAACTTAATTACTATGTGTTAAGAAGCTCTTGCCGTAAGTTTGAAGCTTAAAGAAGTCTTTGAGAGGGTGAACGGAAGATTTACCTCAACTCGCTTGAAATCTGTCCACTTTTCTGGTCGGGGCTGGCCGGGAAAAATGACACCACCAAATGACAATTTACCACTTGGAACGTGTAAAGGATAGGCCGAGGAATTCGACGTTCAGATAGGGAGTCGCTGGAGAGGGCGGTCGACAGCAGCAAACAGGGCACACAAAATCGGTCGTGCGGACCGCTTCGAGTGAGAGGAAAATGGAGAAGAAAATGCAATGGAGAGAGTGAAGAGATAGAGGTGGTCGCTGGCCAAGAAGGACGGACAGAGGGAGAGGCTTCCACACCAATTATTTAAGAGAACAAGTGATGGGATTGGTTGGTGGGGAAATTAAAGCTTAATCTCTCAATGGATGACATTTGTCACCTAGCAAATAATTAACCAAGCTTTCCATTAACTTCCATTGACCATCTCAGCCCTTCATTTTCGACAGCTTCAAGGGGTCAAAATGACCATTTTATCCTTCTATCTTCCTAAGGCAAGGGCAATTGGTCGAGGGGCAAAATGGTAATTTTGCACTTTCCGTCCGAAACTTCACTTTTTCAATTTTAAATTACCAATGGCAGGGAGACATCAAATTCTTTTCTATTGTGGGAATTCTTCATTTTCATTGACCAATTCTGAGCTTCCATTTCATGATCGATCTCTCGTCAATCGTATCTTCAATTTATCTCGAATTAACGAGCGGCTTTTGCAGACGTTACGCGTATCGACTCTGTGATTCTCATCACACTTAGGATGATTCAATATACGACGGCTTTTATTGTCATGTAATTGCAAGGGTTCACTGCTAGTTTCGATGATCTCGATCGTCATAGTTCGATTTAGAAAAAGTATGCAAATTATACATTGGTTAGGCAGCATCACCCTTGTTCCAATTGTATAACGCTAGCAATGGATTCCTTAATCGTTATTTGATCGACCTTTATTGGTTCTAAATATTCCCTTGACAATCCTTATGGTCAAAGCGTTATTTCCTTTTTCAAGTTTCCTAGGTCCACGTACCTTATCAAGCGTTAGCCTTTCCCTTTTGGTCAGTCTACTTAGGATTGATCAGATCCGAGCGAAATAGAACTGAAATACATCGATGGATACTTCTCATTCAATAGTCTCAAAATGGTAGGAAATTTAGACTGTCACATTTATTATTTTAATTATTTATCTTTTGATGTTTATTTTTTGATAATTCATAAATAAAAATTATTTATCTTAATATTTTTTTAATTAATGATTGATTATTATCTTATAAAAATAAGCTTGAAAAGATAAATAATTATAAATAAAAAAACCGCATCAAAAGATTAAAATCATAATAATAGATAAATGAAGAACCGCATCAAAATAGTTAAAAACTGCACCGAAAGATTAAAAACCACAGTAAAAGATTGGAAACGAGTAAGAAAAAGGAGAAAAACTTTGAAAGGATATATCTCATCGCTCGGGCGTCCGTTTGGGATAATTTTTTTTATTTCGCGTAATTTTTTTAGACAAATCCATTGACAAACAACCGTAGGCAGTTTGGCCAAGATTTTTCCCTAAAAAACATCATTTTCCTTGTCAATTTTGCATTTTCTCCCTTCGTTGCCACTTCTTGACACACATTAAAAGACAGAAGATTAATTTGGACATGAAAAACTCCCTAGACCCCTTCCCCCTACAAAAGACGTGGTATAATGAGTCCGGCATGGAAAGATCGAAAGAAAAAAGTGGGAAATGACGATTCATTCGAGATCGAGAGTGGCATTGAAGGGAGAAAATGCAAAATTGACAGGGAAAACGACGTTTTTTTTTTTGGGAAAAAGCCCTGCCAATGGATCCATCTCGAAAAATTACGGGAAATAAAAAAAAAAAAACGTCCCAATCAGATGCTCGAGAGATGAGATATGCACTTTCAAAGTTCTTTTCCTTTTTCTTACTCGTTTCTAGTCTTTTGCTGCGGTTCTTCATTTATCTATTACTACGGTTTTAACCTTTTTGATGCGGTTTTTTATTTATAATTATTTATACTTTCAAGCTTATTTTTTATAATAAGATAATAATCAATCATTAATTAAAAAAATTATTAAGATAAATCATTTGAATTTATGTAATTATTAAAAATAAAATTCAAAAGATAAATAGTTATAAATAAAATAATTATAATAATAAAATTGGCCCCATTCGACAATCGGGCCGCCGATTGGGCGTCCCACTCGGCAATTGGGCCGCCGAGCGGGGCCCAAATCCTAAATTGGGTGCTGCTCGGCAAGCCCAATTTCCAAGCGACATCCAACTTGATAAATATTTTTTTTCTAATATTAATTTGATAAATATTAAAAAAAATAATTTGGAAAATTGCCGGAAATTTCCCATGTCGAAAGCTGTAGCACCCAAGGCTCACGTTAGATGGCAAAGAGCTTAAGGGAGTGATCCTTAAATGAAGATCTAGCTCCAAGCTACCTCTCAAATAGACACTGAAGGAGAGGTCAGTTCTACAGACGTCAAAGTTAGAAATGATCGCTCTCCTACAATCTGAGGCATGAGATCTGGAGCAGTACTTATGCAAAGCCCCCCACCCTGGCCCACGTGGATGAATTTTAATGCGTGTTTTTATGCAAAATCTGAATTGAAAACTGGATTCACTTGTGCTTTGCCCTCAAATTCGTTTGTAATAATAAGTTGGATATGAGAGTTGGCAGGCAGTTAAGATGGAGGAGGTGCATCTAAAAAAATGGATTGACCATGGATCTTCCACTCATTAGCCAGAAAACACAAGGTTATATAGCCAGTCATTCGACTGACACAACTCCATTTCCTTGCAGTTGCGGTGCATAGTTGGGCTCAATAAGTGTGCTTCAAGTCCTAAAACTTGTCTGAAAGTGCAATTGAGTTCTACAATTTTCAAAAAGTGAAATCAAATCCTAAAATTTGTCAAATTTGTGAAATTAAATCCATTCTATTGATTGCATTTCTTGAAAATTTTAGAACTCGATTGCTCTTTCTTGGCGAGTTTTGAGACTTGATTGAAGCTTTTGAACGTTTTAAGACCCTCTTGTACTTTCGTTATAAATTTTAAGACTTGATTGCACTTTTTAAAAATTTTAAGAATTCAAGTGCACTTGTCCCTTTTTTCAGTAATCCCTGAAACTTACACAAGGCATATACTGAAGCATGTATGCTTTCACAACCTGATGCTTATAACAAACAATGTAGAGTTCATACCATACACACACACAATCTCTAGTCACACAGCTACACTTTTTAAAAGTACACACATCTCACATCCCTCCTATGTCAACAATACAGTAACTACGTCCGAGTAAGGCCTTTGGCGTACTGATCCATCCCTATCCGAAATTACAGAGATCCAAGATCTCAATAAAGCCCGGAGAATATGGTGTAGCATAATATTCACCAATACGTCCATCTTCGAACCGATAGCCATTATGAAGCGAGCTTTGCTCTTCCTGCATCTGGGCCTGCTGAGGACTAATAGGCACATCACTGTCTGGCATACTGGAAATCGACATCTCATTTGAATTTTCGGTTTGAATTGTAACTTCCTCAGACGCCTGAAAGAAGAAAAGAGGGAAAAAGAAAATGCAGCTTTGGTTTAGCTAGATATGTCAGGAGATCATATTCTTTTATGTCAACATAGAGTAAATTTTTTTGTTACCTGTGCATTAATTTCAGGAGCTCGTCCATTTCCGGAGTCATTAGGAGGGCTACCAGTGCTTAAACTGGCTGAAGTACTTGCTTTTGCTCTTGCTTTCTTAGGTTTCCTATTGATTATGTGACAGAGAGCAAAGGCCATCTGCAAAGATGGAAAGGTGTGGATCAGAGTTCTATAAACAGAGATGACGAATTGCATACTAAACCAGATTCAACATCAGATGATATTCGTGCAGAGCTTGTATCACTGGCAAATAGTTCTGAATTTAGGTGATCTTTGACATCAGGGGATCATTACAAGCTCTGATGCTCAATTAATGGGATCCAAAGAGGGAAAAGTCGAATACCGGCCCAGAGACTTTACTGCCAGACACTTCTGAATTTAGGTGATATGATGCATGACTATATCGGTCTTGCAGCCTTTCGGTTGTCGACCTTCATAGTAAACGAAAATCCTCCTGATCCCTAATTGCTTGCCGGTGACCAGGGATTGTATAGTGCGTTCCTCACATGTATCTTTCCAATATCCGAATTCCGTCATCCTGTTATTAGAATGAAGATTATTCGGAATCGTCTCCCCAGGGGGACAGAAGAAGAAGCACTCCTGTCCATCCGACGGTATGTCCGATAATTCTACAAGCAAAGAACAGATGAATGAATTGATTGAGTAGAGTCTCTTAGGCAACAAGACAATCTTTTAGGCAACAACAAGAAGTAAATAGCACAAAAGACATGGGAATTTGGGAAAATAGAGAAGGCTCAAAGGACTAGCACCAAACGATGAATTTACCATTGTATCTAATGAACAAATCCGGAGGCTCACACACATAGATATATAGCTCCGGGATGAGGCGAAATGCTTCTACTTCTCCCTTGAGCTTCCCTCTAAGGTAATGATTGACGAGTTCTTCCTCAGTCGGATCGAATCTAAGTCCCACCGGCCATGTCGGCATTCCATATCCGGAGTCATTAGGAATACTACCGGTGCTTAAACTGGCCCAAATACTAAGTTTTGCTGGCCTTGCTTTCTTACGTTTCCTGTCGATTATGTGACAGAGAACAAAGGCCATCTGCAAAGATGGAAGGACGTGGATCAGAGTTCTAAAGTAAACATATACCTAAAATTCTAAACCAGATCAACCTTACCTGTACTGGTAAACACGTTAAAATGCAAAATTAAAGGGATCCAAAGAGGAAAAGGTCGAGTACCGGCCCAGAGACTTCACTGGCAGACACTTCTGAATTTAGGTGATATTGATGCATGACTATGTCGGTCTTACGGCCATTCGGTTGTCGACCTTCATAGTAAACAAAAATCTTCCTGATCACTGTTTGCTCGCCTGGGACCGGGGATCCTATAGCGCATTTTTCACAGGTATCTTTCCAATATCCAAATTGCGTCTTCCTGTTATTGGAACGACGCTTATTCGGAATCTTGTCCCCGAGAGGACAGAAGAAGAAGCACTCCCTTTCATCTGATGGTATGTCCGATAAATCTACAAGCAAAGAACAAAAAAAAAAAAAAAAAAGAACATGGGAAATTGGAAAAATAGAGAAAGACTCAGAAAGGACTAGCACCACACTATGAATTTACCATTGTATCTGATGAACAAGTCCGGAGGCCCGCATTTGTAGATATATAGCTCCGGGATGAGGCAAAATGCTTCTACTTCTCCCTCGAGCTTCCTTCTAAGGTAGTGATCGGCGAGTTCCTCCTCGGTCGGAGCGAACCTGAGTCCCACCGGCCATGTCAACATTCGGTATGACTGCGCCTGTCAATCTCGGCTTCAACCTGCAACAGAACAAGAGATGAAAGCGCAGACAAACTTCGCGAAAGAACAGAGAGGGAAACGGAGCTTTACCGATTGCTGGGATGTGCTTGGGATTTGAGAGCGTGACTCCAAAAAACCCATTCAAGTGGGTCAACTTTATATAGCACAAAAGCGATCACTTTCCTTCGCCCGTGTTTGAGAAAGCATTGTCCTTTAAGTGGAAGCCACTTCATGCTCAAGACACAATTTTTAAATGTGAGCTAATACCACCATTAATCTCAATTTTTTTTCCGTCACAGAAAATCCCAATCTGGTATAAGTTGCGACATTTATCCGAAAGCAATTGTCGTGTCACAAAACGTCCCAAATCACCAAAATCTTCGACTGAGAAAATCCCTAAAATCCTTAATTTTGGTGAGGTGGGTTTTTTTTTTTTTTTTTTTTTGCAATATGGAAAAATTAGTTTGGCATGAGCGTGGTGTGGATGTACCGATTTGAGGTTGTTTTGGTAACGCAAACATTAATTTGGAATAAATGCGACACGAGCATAACAGTTTGACATTTTCGATGACAAATTAGCTTTATGTCATTGTGGTACAAGTACACCAATTTGAAATTTTTACCGATGTTAACCGTTCAAAGATTATTTATAAAATTGGATCGTGGGTCTGAAGTGAATTTAGTCACTCGCCCTAACAAAAAGAAAGAGGAACAGACTTTTATTAAATGATTGAAGATGGCTCACTTATTCATTGAAATATTCAGGTAAGTGAATGCTTTGCAAGTCACGGAGCAAATCACCAACTATGTACATTGCATATAAACTCCTACAGTCAGGAATAACCACATCATGATAAGAAGTTAGAACTTGGATGTGTTTCACTGTGAAGAATGCTCCAGAATCTCATGCAACGGACCAATGATGATAAGGACTTTACAAGTGGGTCCCAAAATTCGACCAAAAAAAAAGTGGGTCCCAATCAAGTGGACTTAAGTGCTTCATATAGTAACAGATGTTCGAAATTTCCTAGATTTGGCTAGCTGTTACAAGTGTTTCGTGGGATGAGTCTCTCTAATAGCTATGCATTTGAGGCTATGCTGGTGAAGGGCAGAAGATCGAAGTGGAAACGACTTATCATTAGGCTTGACTTGTGATCATGGGTTTGTAATGAGACAACATGGTACTTGTGGATTATACAAATTTGAACTTGTGTTGTGTTTTGATGGTTTTAGTTACCATCATTAATGACCCTAAGTGGTGACATGATTGAGACCCGCAAGGAAGCTAATAGGAATAAGAAAGTTTTAAATAGGGATTTGAGCGGACAAGTGTGCTCGTAGGGATTTGCCAGTTGAATTATATGATTGAAGATGGCCAAGAGCTTAAGGGAGTGATCATTAAATGAAGGTCTAGCTCCAAACTACCTCTCAGATAGACACTGAAGGAGACGTCAGTTCTGTAGATGTCCGAGTTTGTAATGATCGCCCGCCCACAATCAGAGGCAAGAGATCTGGAGCAGTACTCACGCAAA
Source organism: Rhodomyrtus psidioides (assembly GCA_021437785.1). Lineage (NCBI taxonomy): Eukaryota > Viridiplantae > Streptophyta > Magnoliopsida > Myrtales > Myrtaceae > Rhodomyrtus > Rhodomyrtus psidioides. Next base: position 8,081,009 of record JAILYB010000003.1, on the reverse strand, counting down.
GCCCCCCACCCTGGCCCACGTGGATGAATTTTAATGCATGTTTTTATGCAAAATCTGAATTGAAAACTGGATTCACTTGTGCTTTGCCCTTAAATTCGTTTGTAATAATAAGTTGGACATGAGAGTTGGCAGGGAGTTGAGATGGAGGAGGCGCATCTAAAAAAAAAATGGATTAACCATGGACCTTCCACTCATTTGCCAAGGTTATACAGCCAGTCAATCGACTGATACAACTCCCTCAATTTGCATTTGCTTTGCATAGTTGGGCTCGATCAGTGTGTTTTAAGTCCTAAAACTTGCCGCAAAGGCCGAGTCGATTTCTAAAACTTACAAAAAAAAATACAATAAGGCCCTAAAACTTGTCTAAAAGTGTAATAGAGTTCTAAAATTTTCAAAAAGTGAATTCAAATCCTGAGATTTCTCAAATATGTGACATTAAATCCATATTTCTTGAAATTTTTAGAACTCGATCGCACTTTCTTGACAAGTTTTGGGACTTGATTGACCCTTTTGAACCTTTTAAGATTCTATCGTACCTTCGTTTATAAATTTTAGAACTTGATTATACTTTTTTAAAGTTTTTAGAATTCAAGTGCACTTGTGACACGGGCCGGGAGTTTCGTGACCTTTAAAACAAAATAGGGGATCAGACGACGGGTGTCGTGGGGTCCTTCTACACTTGAAATCCTTGAAGCGATACTTGTTAATGCTAAAAACATAACTCATGAGTGATGTAAAGAGAGAGTGAGCGACTGGGTTGGGGGAGTAGCATTAGATTGGTTTGTACTAGGAGTTCTAGGATTAGATAGAATACATTCCTTAGGAGCTCTAAAGGCGGGTTTGACCTCCCGTATACAAACTGGTCGGGAGCTGATGCTGCTCTCCTAATGAGGCCATGGCAGGCCGAAACCAGTCGTAGTGCTAAAGATAGGATGTTATCGGTCGATACAAAGGACGTCCGAGTTAAGCTGGGCGTGGTATGACCCGATTCGGTAAAGATATTCGCTTGAGTGTTCCATGAATGACTAAAGAAAAGGGCTGGCTTGGTCTTGCATGGCAAGCTGGGCACCCCACGGGCTATTCCGCGGCCAAGGAATCTGTCGGCCCATGACAAGTGGTATCAGAGCATGAATCCCTTTAGTAAGTGTGTTGTTGGATGAAACCTGTGGTCTTCCCGGTCCTACGAATGCGGAGAGTGAATCGCCGGAGTCAAAACAAAAACAAAAGGCTCGGACAATGTACGGCTCTCGACTTGCTTCTGGGATGCCAATGGGGGCATAGGTGAAAACTGACTTCACACTGAAATGGGAAAAACGTTCTTGGACGATACTCGGCGAATCTCAAAATGAGTCCTCTACCATGCTTAAAACAGAGAAAACCCTCCGTTGGTTTAGCTAAAACACATCATGGAAGAAAAAGCCCAGGGTGACGACCCGAACGGCCTTCCGAGACAAAAGTGAGAAAAAGTCCAGGTGACGACTCGAAAGACCTCCCGAACAAAGGAAGAAAATAGCCCAGGGTTAGAAATGGTGCTGTTGAACAAAAAGGCAGTTGGCCCATGGCCACACTTGAAAACGTGCAAGTGACCGACCCGAAAGGCCTTCCAAACGAATAGAGCAAAAATCGAAAAGCTAACCAATGTTGAGGAGAAAAAGTTTTGTTTGGTGAGCACGCCTCCGATAGAGGGATATGTGCAAGGAAACGACAAAACTTGCAACGAGTGCGTTGCGGAAATGAGTGGGGGAGAATGACACGGGCCGGGAGTTTCGTGACCCTTAAAACAACATAGGGGATCGGACGACGGGTGTCGTGGGGTCTTTCTACACTTGAAATCCTTGAAGCGATACTTGTTGATGCTAAAAACATAACTCATGAGCGATGTAGAGAGAGAGTGAGCGATTGGGTTGGGGGAGTAGCATTAGATTGGTTTGTACTAGGAGTTCTAGGATTAGATATAATACATTCCTTAGGAGCTCTGAAGGCGGGTTTGGCCTCCCGTGTACAAATTGGTCGGGAGTTGATGCCTCCTGATGAGGTCATGGCAGGCCGAAACCAGTCGTAGTGCTAAAGATAGGATGTCATCGCTCGATACAAAGGACGTCCGAGTTAAGCTGATCGTGGTATGACTCAATTTGATAAAGATATTCGCTTGAGTGTTCCAGGGATAACTAAAGAAAAGGGCTGGCCTGGTCTTGCATGGCAAGCTGGGCGCCCCACGGGCTATTCCACGGCCAAGGAATCTGTCGGCCCGTGACACTTGTCTCATCTTCCAATACTCGCTGAGACTTACACAAAGCATCTACTGAAATATTTATGCTTTCACAACCTGATGCGTATAAGCGACAGTATATAGTTCATACCATACACACTCACAATCTCGAGTCACACAGCTAAACTTTTAAAAGTACACACATCTCACATCCCTCCTATGTCAACAACACAGTAACTACGTCCGAGTAAGGCCTTTGGCGTACTGATCCGTCCCTATCCGAAATTACAGAGATCCAAGATCCCAATAAAGCCCGGAGAATATGGTGTAGCATAACATTCATCCCTACGTCCATCTTCGAACCGATAGCCATTATGAAGCGAGCTTTGCTACTCGCGCATCCGGGCCTGCTGAGGAAATACTAGGCGCATTACTGTCTAGCATACTGGAAATCGACATCTCAGTCGGATTTTCGAAATTACAGAGGTCCAATATCTCAATAAATCCCGGAGAATATGGTGTAGCATAATATTCATCACTATGTCCATCTTCGAACCGATAGCCATTATGAAGCAAGCTTTGCTCTTCCTGCATCTGGGCCTGCTGAGGAATACTAGGCGCATTGCTTTCTGGCATGCTGGAAATCGACATCTCAGTCGGATTTTCGAAATTACAGAGATCCGAGATCTCAATAAATCCTGGAGAATATGGTGTAGCAAAATATTCATCAATATGTCCATCTTCGAACTGATAGCCATTATGAAGCGAGCTTTGCTCTTCGTGCATCTGGGCCTGCTGAGGAATACTAGGGGCATTACTGCCTGGCATACTGGAAATCGACATCTCAGTCGGATTTTCCATTTGAATCGTAGCTTCCTCAGATGCCTGAAGGAAGGAAAGAAAAAAAGAAAGTGCAGCTTTGGTTTAGCTAGATATGTCAGTAGATCATACTGCTTTATGTCAACGTAGAGTAAATTTTTCATTACCTGTGCATTAATTTCAGGAGCTCGTCCATTTCCGGAATCATTAGGAGAACTACTGGGGCTTGAACTGGCCGAAGTACTCGCTTTTGCTGACCTCGTTTTCTTAGGTTTCCTCTTGATTATGTGACAGAGAACAAAGGCCATCTGCAAAGATGGAAGGATGAGGATCAGAGTTCTATAAACAGAGAAGATGAATTGCATACTAAAGTAAATATATACTTAAAATTCTAAACCAGATTCAACATTAGATGATATTCATTCAGAGCTTGTATTACTGGCGGACACTTCTGAATTTAGGTGATATTCAACATCAGGGAATCATTACAAACTCTGATGCTCAATTAAAGGGATCGAAAGAGGAAAAAGTCGAGTACCGGCCCGGAGACTTTACTGGCAGACACTTCTGAATTTAGGTGATATTGATGCATGACTATGTCGGTCTTGCGGCCTTTCCGTTGTTGACCTTCATAGTAAACGAAAATCTTCCTGATCCCTATTTGCTTGCCTTGTATTTTGCGTTCCTTACTGGTTTCTTTCCAATATCCGAATTCCGTCTTCCTGTTATTAGAACGACGATTATTCGGAATCTTGTCCTCGGGGGGACAGAAGAAGAAGCACTCCCTTCCATCTGACGGTATGTCAGATAATTCTACAAGCAAAGAGCAGATAAATGAATTGATTGAGTACAATCTCTTAGGCAACAAGCAAATGGGCAGTTGGGAAAATAGAGAAGGCTCAAAGGACTAGCACCACGCGATGAATTTACCATTGTATCTGATGAACAAATCCGGAGGCTCGCACATGTAGATATATAGCTCCGGGATGAGGCGAAATGCTTTTACTTCTCCCTTGAGCTTCCCTCTAAGGTAATGATTGACGAGTTCTTCCTCAGTCGGATCGAATCTGAGTCCCACCGGCCATGTCGGGATTCTATATCCGAAGTCAATAGGAGTACTTCCGGTGCTTAAACTGGCCAAAGTACTCATTTTTGCTGACCTTGCTTTCTTAAGTTTCCTGTTGATTATGTGACAGAGAACAAAGTCCATCTGCAAAGATGGAAGGATGTGGATCATAGTTCTATAAATTGAGATGATGCATGGCAGACTAAAGTAAACATATACCTCAAATTCTAAACCAGATCAACCATACCTGTAGTGGCAAACACATCAAATATGCTCAATTAAAGGGATCCAAAGAGGAAAAAGTCGAGTACCAGCCCGGAGACTTCACTGGCAGACACTTCTGAATTTAGGTGATATTGATGCATGACTATGTCGGTCTTGCGGCCTTTCCGTTGCCGACCTTCATAGTAAACGAAAATCTTCCTGTTCCCTATTTGCTTGCCTTGTGTTTTACGTTCCTTACTGGTATCTTTCCAATATCCGAATTTCGTCATCCTGTTATTAGAACGGCGATTATTCGGAATCTTGTCCCCGGAGGGACAGAAGAAGAAGCACTCCCCTCCATCTGACAGTATGTCCGATGATTCTACAAGCAAAGAACAGACAAATGAATAGAAGAACATGGGAAATCGGAAAAATAGAGAAGACTCAAAAGTACTAGCACCACTCTACGAATTTACCATTGTATCTGATGAACAAATCCGGAGGCTCGCACGTGTAGACATATAGCTCCGGGATGAGGCAAAACGCTTCTGGTTCTCCCTCGAGCTTCCGTCTAAGGTAATGATCGACGAGTTCTTCCTCGGTCGGAGCGAACCTGAGTCCCACCGGCCATGTCGACATTCGGTATGATGGCCCCTCTCAATCTGGACTTCAATCTGCAGTAGAACAAGAGATGAAGAGCGTAGACAATTTCCCAAAAGAACAGAGGGAGAAGGAGCTTTTGCTTTTTGCTTTGCTTTGCTGTGTTTAGGACTTGAGAGTGTGACCCCAAGAACACGGTCAAGTGGGTCAACTTTACATAGCACAAAAGCAATCACTTTTCTTAACCCGTATTTGCGAAGGCATTGTTCTTTCCAGTGGATCCCACTTCAACCTCAAGACAATCCTTTCGATTTTTATCACCGGCAATCTAAAAAAAAAAATTTCGTCACGGAAAATCCCAAACTAGTATACCCAGCGCCATTTATCCGAAAGCAATTATCGTGTCACAAAACATTCCAAATCACCAAAATCTTCGATTAAGAAAATCCCTAAAATCCTTAATTTTGGTGGTGGGATTTTTCCGTTACATGAAAAAAAAAATTAGTTTGGCATAAGTGTGGTGCGGATGTACCAATTTGAGATTTTATTTTTTTCTTGTAACGCAGACATTAGTTTGTAATAAATATGGCACGAGCGTAATAATCTGACATTTTCAGCGACAAATTAGTTTTACGTCATCGCGGTGTGAATGCGCCAATTTGAAAATTTTTAGCGATGTTAACCGTTTAAAGATTATTCACAAAATTTGATCGTGGGCCTATCGCGAATTTAGTCGCTCCCTGTAACAAAAAGAAAGAGGGACAGACTTATATCAAAATGATTGAATATAGCTCACTCATTCATTGAAACATTCAGGTAAGTGAATGCTTTGCAAAGTCCCATAGCATGTCCCAAACTACATGCATTGCGTATGGACTCCTACTCTAACATATGAAGTCAAGTTAAAAACTTTGAAGTGTTTGGCTGCGAAGAACGCCCTAGAATCTCTTGCAACATGTCAATCCATGCGTGCCAATGTGATGGGAGTGCGCAGCAGAAGTCCGATACCTTACCCTGGGGAGATCGCCAAGAGGGAGCCCATGTTCGAGCCCGTTAACATATCCAGTCAAACCCACATTCATTCAAAAGCTTAAGCTAATGAGTTATGGGCCAACATGGATATATTAACTGCTCTACATCACTTCGATTCTTCGATGTAAGATTTCTTTTTTAACTCTTTAACACAACTCACTCACTCACTCGTGCAAGTGGGTCCCAATCGAGTAGACTTAAGTGTTTAATATGACAAGTGTGTGGTGAGCAATGGTTGATAGCTAAAGGACATAGAAAGATTGGCGTTGGTACGATCCTAAAGCGCGGTTGATGCTCCAAAGGATATTAACTTCCACAGGAGGTTTGAAACTTGGGGAAACGATGTGACCGGGCTTGACCTTTCCGTTAATATCGTTTCCGAACTTTACCTTTGGTTTAATGATGGTAATTATATGACTTTACTTTTGGTTCAAACTAGCTGTAAGAATTAATGCATACCCAGAGATTGATCGAGCAAAACGATGCAACCCATTATCGAGGTGGTTGATCTCGAGTAAAGATCTTGATATTAAGGTGCAAGTGATGAGAGGAAGCAAAACATCTAATATAGCTAGTTGCCTCGTAACCCGTTCAGATTAAGGCTCGGACTATAGGCCCCCTCTCGGGAAAAATCCCCAAAGATGAGATATCAGAGCCTGCTGCTCGTCCCGACATTTACCGCTGGAAATTAAGCCAAATCCCGCTTCGAGTGGGTTGCCGATCATGGGAAGAAGTTGTCGAATGTCGATGTCGGCGTTTTGGAATTGATATCGATGCATGTTCGGCTCCCAAGATCATAAAATAGGTTCACGAGAAGTCTTGTAGAAGCCTTGTAAATAGATCGTAACTATTTGTATTTCATGTGATGTGGACTTTGCAAAAGTAGAGTTTAGTACTTCAAGTGACTTGTGCACAGCGAGCAATGGTGATAGCTAAAGAGCAAACAAAGATTCGCGTTGGTACAATTTGGTTAAGAATTTCTTAACATAAAGATAGGAAATCACTATCCCATTGACCATTAGATCTTTCCTTCCTACAAAAGGGGGAAATCTAATGGTCAAAAACACTATGATTTCGTAACATATAGTTGGGGGATCCGGATTCGATCGATTCTAAAGGGGCCGTTTGATCCTCCAAAAGAAGATAACTTCTACGAAAGGGCTAAATTTCGGGGAAATGACATGGTGGGGCTTGATCTTTCTAATAATGCCCGACATCCTCCTCCTACTTTTTTTGGGGAACAAATTTCAATGCATACCCATCATTTTGGAGTTCGGGTTATTAATCCTATAGGCATTTGATGTCTTGAGGAGAAGGATCGAGAAAATTGTCGAAAAAATTATAAACCTATTACATATTTGTTATTTAGTCCTAAATCTTTTAATTATTGCAATTGAGTCCTGAACGTTATTATGTTTTGCCAATTAAGTCCATTCAATCAATTTTGACGGAAAATCGCTAATGTGGATGCCGACTATTGTACATGTCATAGTCGGCGCTGACGTTGATAAATTTTAAGATATTTTCATATTATTCGAACTTTTATTATTATTTTTTTTTGTTTTCTTCTATTTTGCTTCTTTACTTTTTCTTTATTGTGGCCGGTAAGGGTCATCTGACCCTCGCCCTGGATCTGGGCGATGACATTCGTCTGATCCATGGTGGGGAGTAGGGGTGTGCAAACTGGACCGGACCGGCCCGGGACCGGCCCGGCCCGGGCGGGTTGGTCCGGTCCTTGAGGTTGGCGGTCCGGTCCCCGGTCCCAATAAACGGGACCGGTGACTGGGCGGTCCGGTCCCCGGGTTCCATGGTTTGGGACCGGACCGGCCCGGCCCGGACCGGACCGGTAATGTTTTTTAAAAAAAATTAGTTTAATCATCCTAATGATTTGAAAATTTCGAGTCTCCTACAGTGAGTCTTTAGCTATTTTGGTTGCAGTGATTACATCTTTGATTGTTGTGGTGGTTACATATTTGATTGTGTTAATTGATTTTTCTTTTAGATCGGGCTCATTTGTTTAGGGAGATATCTTCTTTGAATTTTTCAAACAGATCCGAATTTTAGATACTATTTTTTTCACATAAAATAAATGAAAAGAAAACCATGTAAAAAGAACTGAAAAGATAAAAATCTCATTGCATTGATATTAGATTTGCATTTAAAGATTAATTCATATACGTGTTTTTCGTCTTTTGTGGAATTTTATTAGTAATGAATTCCTTTTTAGAGATCAGAATTAGGATTAGACTTTGGACGTTTTTGTGGAATTTTTTTATTAATGAAAAATCAACACAAGAGGAGGTCGAAGTCTAAATTCTTTTTTTTTCACCAAACTAATATTTTTATTATAGTTTTTATAAGCAGTTAGAATTAGCGGTCCTATTGGGCCGGGACCGGAACCAGCCCGGACTAGGACCGGCCCGGACCGCCGGTTTTGGTCCAGTCCGTGCTCCCGAAAATATGGGGACTGGACTACTGGTCCGGTCCTCGGTTCCATGCTGGGACCGGACCGGCCCGGACCATGCACACCCCTAGTGGGGAGTGGGTCTATGATGCTAAGTCTATTAGTAGTGCATTTCTAGATCGATTGGATCGGCAGAAATTCAATCGGAAGTCGAAGCTATGATGCACCTAGAATAGGCGGATCGGATCGACGACATCGGAACGAGTTCAAATTCAGTCGGTTGAAGAGAAACGGCATGCTAATCAATACTCATGGCTTTTGGCCTTGAACTGCAATTGATTTCGGCAATCCATAATCGTTTAGATGGATTTTTTATTTTATTTTTAGTATTTTTCGGATTAAATTTTATTATTAGTGGAAATTTTGTAATTTTTGATTTTTTGATTTTTTTAAATCCTCGTAGGATTATTTTTAGGATCAACACCCTATAATTAGGTGTTTTATAGCGTTTTGAGTAGGGGTGAGCGGTTCCAGATTCCTTACAGGTTCCACCTGGAATTTGGAACCTACCCATCAGAACAGGTTTCTCATTTTTTGGAACCTAGAACCTACTCGTCATATCCTGGAACCTACCCTATCACAGGTTCTAGGGTCGGTTCCAAGGTACCCGAGAACCTATCAATTTATTTTATTTTCTTTTATTATTTTCATTTTGAGTTAAGCAAAATGAGAGTAAATACTACAATAGCTAAGGAGAAGTAGAGGTGAACGGTTTTAGTTTCCATACATATTACATTTAGAAACTTAAACTAACTCGTTGGAATAGGTTCTTAATTTTTTAGAACTTGGAACATAAAAATTTGTTTGGCTTCAGATTATACACTCATCATCGAACGCCATAGAATATTGTAGGATCGTACGAAAATATATACTAAAAAAAAAAACACAATCAAGATCCAAGGTCCAAGGTCCAGGGTCCAGGTCCAGATTCTAGGTAGTGGAACCTAAAACCTACCCATTGGAACATGTTCCTTGATTTTTGGAACCTAGAACCTACTATATATAACTTGGACCTTGAACCAGATTGGTTTCTACAGGTTCCGGTTCCGGTTCCAAGTTCTCGGTTCTACCTTGGAACCATGCTCACCCCTAGTTTTGAGAGGGACTTTACATATTAAAAATATAAAATTTTCGAGATTTCTCTCTTAAGTAAGGATTTGTTTGTTATTTTCGTTGAATACTGCATCAGTTTAGACAAGAATTTCTTATTAAATTGTGTGCGTTACTATTGCCAATTCTCTTCCTAGCACATGCCTCAATTTAGACCTATCAAAAGAGGTCATTAACCCATTTCTTAACACGTATATGATGCACTGAGTTGTTATATGAGTTAGTTATATTCAATAAACGGGTCATAAATGAGTTTAAACATGATAATATGAGCATTCAATGGGCCCTAAAAGGATCATAAATGGATTTACAACTTATTTAGATCCAACCCACATTTATGACTTTCTCTTCATTTTCTGTCGTCCTCTTGATCTCGCATTTACTCACTCCGCACTCTTACCTCAATTTGAGTGAGTTTGCCTAGATTTAGTTAAATATGAAAGTGTTTTAAGAATATATGACAAGTCTAATACGCGTCACTAGAACTTCATGTGCATGGAAATGAATCAAAACAGACTAAATGGGTCTATTTGAGTAGAGCCATTTTTATGCTACCCGACCCACCCATGTGATGGGTCTACCTCGACCTAACAAGATCTCATTTCTGCATACTAAATTTACCGATCGACGCCACAGTTCATTAACATCGCTGATCAGGAGGGCTAAAACAATCCTAACATAGATTAAACGAAAAGAAGTGGTAGCGCTTCAGCTTGCTCAGGGTGTAAATAATTGCGTTTGATCAGACATTGGTGTGCAGAGTTCATCCTCAATCATGAATGAAGTGTGTGTGTGTATATACATATCTCCAGCACGTTTCGACTTGCACATGATAAAGCTTCAAATGCAATGACGGAGCATACTGTCAGAAGAATCACCTCTGTTTGGTTTTTCACTTTCGAAACTGGCGAAAGCTTTTAGCAAGAGTTAATCCATTCCATTACAGATGACAACGAAGTACAAGGCATAGCTGTCCAAGTGAGAACAAGCTACAAGTGATACTACATACACAAATTGAACTAGACGATTGCATCATAACCGCAAGTTCATAGAAATTGCACTGAAAATCAGAAATATAATCATGTTCGTAAGATTCACGATCGAGAGAATTGCTGCGAAGATCTCTGTGATGTCCGTTGTTGATCCAGCCAATGTAATTGTCGAAATTGATTGCTCTCTGGCTGGTTCAGTCTCCTCACTGAGACCGTTGCTTTCGCCTGTGTGACTATGTCAATCATTGGGAACAATGAGCATATTGGATCAATTAATCAATTCGCGACTCGTACTGGAGAGTTTTTACCTTTGATCTGGCTGTTGATTCAGCCAAACGCAAACCTTCTGGTTTGGTAACTCTCTGGCCGAAACTTCCGGCTTCTTGACCTTTTCGAACCTCGGTTCTTCGCGTTTGCCAGACATTCCTGCATTCACAGCCTTTTTCGTATGATCCATCTGTTTTGCTAAGACGATGGGCCGCCCGCTGAGCTCATTCTCGGAAAAGCCCTTCTTCCCCTCCAGACGAGCAACATCATCGAGACTATATTCCTCATCCAACCTAGATGATTGACCATGCTGCAGGAACAAAATGAACGAGATCAAAGTGAGCCTTTCGCTTTTTCGCAAGGGTAAAAAGTGAAGGAACAGTGAAAATCTGGTTCATCATTTACGACAGCTTAAATTTTCCAGAGAGACATTGCATTCTGCTAGTCTTTTCTCTCGCCTTGTGCTAAAATACGAAACATGCGCTATTAATTCAAACCATCAAAGTTATCCATAAAAGCGCTAGTAAAAAAATTAATACTGCAAATGGGTTAAATTAGAAGTTTCTTTTACCTTTTCTTTGGCTGCTGATTCATCCAAAGGAACAAATTCTTGTTTGATGTCTCTGGCTGCCAGATCTTGCTTTCTAAGCTTTTCAACTCTCAAAGGTTCACCTTTCCAGTAAATTCTTACACCTGCGTGCCTATCTGGAAGCTCCATATCTTTCGTCGAGGAGATGTGTAAGCTGTTGGACTTATGCTCGACGAGGCCTTTCTTCTTCTCCAGACGAGCAACTCCATTGAGCGGTTCAACAGTTTTGTTTCTCGGATCTCCCACTAGCATATGCTTATTATGCGACTGCAACAAGACATCAAACGAAGGAAATCAACTGAATCAGAGGAAATAACTGAGGCGTAGCGTAAGCTCATTCTCCGACACATTTGCTTTCATTTTGAAAGTGTGTGGAGTCAGCTGCGTTTTGAGCTTTTCTTCACTTTTCTGTTGATGATCTTCTTTGATAAATGATGCTACTGTGGTTTATGTTAGAGGGAAAATGCACATGCAACAGAAAATGAAGAAACAAACAACATGCTTCTCTGACCTTCAATTTGGCATCCGAGTCATCCAATGATATACATTCTGGTTTAATATTTCTGGCTGCAATTTCCTGCTTTTTGGCCTTTTCGGCCCTTTTCTCTTCATCTTCTCCATAAGTTTTTACGGTTGCCGGCTTTTCCAGAGGCTCCTCAGGTTTCAGGGGCAAGACATTTAAGCTGTGGGACTCGGTCCCAACAAAGCTTTTCTTTATCTCCAGAGGAACATTCGCACATCCGTGTGGTAGTTCAGTTGTTCGTGTTCGCCGAGTCTCTAACATTGCATTTTGGTTCTGTGAAGTAGATGTTTGGCTATGGAGTGGTTGGATTGTTGGTGTCATGCAACTCTCCCCTGTAGCATGACCATTCCGCGGGCTAGATTTTTGGCCATACTGCAACGAACAGATTGAATGATATCAATTTAACCAGAGTAGCCGACTAAGGCATGATCCTATCTCCCGAAAAACATTATAGATTTCATTCCTAAAATTGTCTAGCTGCTCCATTACAGAATGACTTCTCCAATTCTTTTCATGGTCTTGTTTACTATTTCATGGCATCAACAAGCAAATCCCAATAAGCACATTTTGCGAGACTTACCAGTGGAGGAACAGTGGAAACCTTTGTGCAGTCGGTGATAGTTCCTCTCAAGTTAGACATTGAATTTGATTTCTCTATGGCTTGTTCAATTCCTTTGTTGTGATTGTTCTGGGATGATTTTGATGCAGGACTATGCTCTCTGCTTCCTTCTACCTGCCAATGTTTGTAAAACATTCTATCTTATAAGCTTATACAGAAGTATATGATTAAATCAACTGGAGATTCTTGAAACTCAGAATTTTCCTAGTCTTTTCTTTTGAATTTTGCTGAGGATGTGGAATCCTTGCCATCAACTTAACCAGCAAAATCAATGCAAAAAATCCCAACTTGAATTTACTTATCAGGCATTACGAGTGAATTCAGGAGCTTGTTTCACCTTTGCTTTGGCTTCTAATTCATCCAGAGTTGCACATTCAAGTTTGATATTTCTGGCTGCAAGTTCCAGCTGCTCAACCCTTTCTACCATCGATTCTTCATCAGTGCAGTATGTTCTTGCAATTTCAGGCTTTTTTGGAGGTTCCATATGTTTCACAGAGGAGACGTGTGAGCCATTGAACTTGTTTTCTACTGAGCCTTTCTTTTCGTCTAGTGGAACTACACCATGGACTGATTCGATTGTCTGCGTTCGCCGATTCTCCATCAGAGCAAGTTCATTCTCTGAGCTATATGTTGGGCCATACTGCATTGCAAGAGATGAAACATATTGAAGGAAGATAAATGGCTGAAGCATAATCGTAAACAGTTAAGCTTATGATGAACATTCAAATTTTTGTTTTAAATTTGTCTGGAAGTCGTATCATATGTTGATATGTTCTGCTTCACTTCTCTGAGGTGATCTTATTTGATACATAACAGCTGCATTAATTGCAATATTCCTCCATGGTAGTCCATTTTCCATTCTGGTACATATCTAATTAGAAGTTATTAAGGCAAGGAACATTTCCCTGAGATATCTCTATCTAAATCAGTTTTTCTTCCCCTGAACAAGCTACACAGCCAACTGAAACTTCAGGAAAAGAATTTTGACCTGTGTTTGAATTTGAACACCGTCAAAGTAGTCAAATTGCAACTGGTCGGATTCTTCAATAAAAGCATTTCCATTGTCCAATGAGAATTCCGCAAACGATGGACTTCTGATATTTATAAGCTCCTGGAAGTTGGTCTGGAAGTCGGCATTTTCTGATTGGAAAGAAGTCTCCGGGAAGATTGATGTAATGGCCTGAACTCGGTTGTCCTGCTGAAGTGAGGGCTCTCTGAATGAGTTCCCCACTGCCCGAATCCATTGCTGTTTTGAAAAGTAAAAAGGTTTATCATGGACATGGTTCACAAATTATGTCCATGAACGGAACATTTTTACGTATCTCACCTCCGCATGTTCCGGTTGATGAAGGTCTGAATCCAAGTCAACCAAGCACATCGTTGAGTTTCCCACTACATGAATCCAAGGCTGTTTTCCAAAAGTATAAAAGGTTTAATATTGAACATGCTACACAAATTATGTCCATGAACAGAATGTTTTTCATTCTCACTTCCGCTAATGAGTTCTCATGTTCAGGCTGATGTAGGTCTGAATCCCAGTCATCCATGCTAATCGATGAGTTTCCCATTGCCGAAATCCAAGGCTGTTTTTCAAAAGTGAAACAGTTAATATTGAACATGCTTCACAAATTATGTCCATGAACAGAATGTTTTTCATTCTCACTTCCACTAATGAATTCTCATGTTCAGGCTGATGTAGGTCTGAATCCAAGTCATCCACGCTAATCGATGAGTTTCCCACTGCTGAAATCCAAGGCTGTTTTCCAAAAGTAAAAAAGGTTTAATATTGAACATGCTACACAAATTATGTCCATGAACAGAATGTTTTTCATTCTCACTTCCGCTAATGAGTTCTCATGTTCAGGCTGATGTAGGTCTGAATCCCAGTCATCCATTCTAATTGATGAGTTTCCCATTGCCGAAATCCAAGGCTGTTTTTCAAAAGTGAAACACTTAATATTGAACATGCTTCACAAATTATGTCCATGAACAAAACAATTTTTCCGTTCTCACCACCGAAAATGAGTTCTCGGGATCAGGCTGATGTAGATCTGAATCCCAGTCATCCATGCTAATCGGTGAGTTTCCCACTACCAGAATCCAAGGCTGTTTTTTGAAAGTAAAAAGGTTAATATTGAACATGCTTCACAAATTACGTCCATGAACAAAACATTTTTTTCCATTCTCACTACCGAAGATGAGTTCTCCGGTTCAGGTTGATGAAGGTCTGAATCAGAGTCAATCAAGCTAATAGCTCCACTTGATTGTATGGTTGAAATAACAGAATTCTCATCTCCTTTGAGCTTTAAGCGACAGAGGACGTAATTCTCGGTCAGCTGTCAAATAAAAATGTTATCTGAGTCCACAAGACTTGATCGTATCGTACTTAAATTCCAGAATTCTACTCCATTACAAACTTCAGTAGTGGAAAATGAGGAAGAACAGAATCATTGTTGGCTAGTCGAAACTCTTGAATTGAATAGTTTGGCAGATTACTACAGTACTCATATGAATGCACTAAAACAGAAGCAACAAAGGAGGGATGGATTGCGTACATTATCTGGAAACAGATCATCCAGATTGTAGGTAAGTAGATGATACTCGTGGACTACCCAGTTGGTCTTGACGCCCTTAGAGCCCTGACGTTCATGAAAGACTAATGTTTTCTTAGTACCAATCACTCTGTTGTTGTCTCTAGCCTTGATATTCCTATCAACACCAGTCTTCTTCCAAAATCCCAGACGAGTCGATCTTCGAACTCGCGGCATTTTTGGACAGAAGAACCACCACTCTTGAACTTTGTCATCAGAAGGAATGATTGATTGCTCTGTCAAGTTCAATTCGAATCTAATTAATAAAGAACTTATCCCATTCTTTTACTAGAGACGAAAGATACATATCTTATAAAGTGACACTTCACCATTACATACTGCACATTCTGCAAAATATTCACCGGTTAATAGACTATCTTACTGCAATGGTCGTAGAGCTTTAAGACAACATGCTGCCACATTTACAAGGTATCCATTACCATGCCACAACAGGACAGGAAAAACGATAGTAACATCTTGTTCTTTACCCTTAAATCTTTGTGCTAATTCCCAAGGCTCCCACGTGCAGATATCAACCTCAGGAATGATGCAGATGTTGTCTCTGAATCCGAGCACTTTCAGCTTCAAGTAATGATCGACCAATTCCTCATCCGTCGGGTGGAATCTGTATCCTACCGGCAGATTCTCTGGGATGATCACAGTTGCCATCTTCTTTTAGTTATGTTGCTTCACTCCCACACAAGCGAACTCACCTCAGTTTGTGGAAGCAAAAAAATGGGTTTTAAGACCTTGCAGTTTGGGGGCCTTCATTGAAGTCTTCCCCTTCTTTGAGAAATTGCCTTGCTTTTGGTCTCTTTTATTTGCCTGCTTTTTGTGGTCCTGGTGGATCCCATCCTATCATGAAGGACTATCTAAAGATTGTCCTATCACTCTAAAATTTCACATTGTTCACTAGAACTTTCTTGCCTTATTTTCTGCATTTACATAGAAAGCCTGTGTTAATTTCTTCTTACTTTCAAAGTATAACCAATGAGCTTCGAGACCTTGCACTGTGGGGGTCATCATTGAAGTCTTTCCCTTGTTTAAGAAGTTGCCTAACCTTTGTACCTTAATCTTTGTCTTCCTTTTGTGGTGCTGGTGGATCCCATCCTAGCACTGAAAGACTGTTCAAAGATCCTCATATCACTCTAAAATGTCACATTGTTCACTAAATTTTCCGCATTACATAGCCTGTGTTATTTTCTTCTTATTTACAAAGTATAACATATGTGATTGTATGAGAAACCACATCAGTAGAGCCATCTGAATGCATTCAAAGTCCAATAAAAAAACCAATTTATGTCTACAGTAGCCCAGGATCGTTCCTGTGGGATATGCCCTGGATGTACCGCTAATTACAATAGGAGACTTTTCCCTTTGCTAAGACATACCTAGTTTAAATTGATTTCACTATCAGTTTCTGCCTATGGAAGTCCTAAAAGAACATGGCAACAATCAACAACGGTCCACAGTTTTACCAAAACCAAACAAAAAGAGGGCTACACTTACATGGGTTCTTTGAGTGCCGATGCATATTTACTCATGTCGAAGTGGAATTTGTTAGTTGAAAAATATGCCGGTTTTTGTCCGAGCATAATTATGATTACCTTCCTCTAAACCTCGAACAGAAGATTACCGAGAATACCTCATCCATATGATCAAACAGAATTTGAGAACTGGTTCTCTCTAATCTTCTCTCTGGTGCACTTTCTCGATAAAACATATGCAAGTCAATACAGAATCAATCTCATCGATGAGTATATTATTCGGGATGCTTCTGATAAACAGATACATGCAACTATGGTCATCAATTGGAAAGATTGGGAGGTCCGGAAAGACAGCTTCATCAGAAGGACAAATGTTGAGTCACTCAAGATGATCACATCATCGGGCACATTTCAAGTATTAACCCAATCTTCAGCCTATCTATTACTAAAATGTGAATAGAATGTGTTGGCAAGTGTCACAATAAGATGAATGTCAGCAGCAAAAATCATATTTCTTTATCCTTGAAATATCATCATCAACTGGCATTACAGAGAAATGAAATGATAGATTCTGTCATAGAATTACATCGAAAAAGCAATAAGTGATTACATGACATAATGCTAAAAGGGAGTACTGGAAATACAACTAATGTTCAAACTTGAAGGTTGAGTCTGACTTTTCCTACTGTATATTCTTGAGCTGAGAACAGAAGGTCTTCATATGACTATGTCCTTGAGCTGAGAACTCTTCATGAGATACGCGTATGCTTTCGTAAGCTTCGCCAAAAGAAAGAAGATGCTGATAATACTAAATTGTTGGACGGGTTGATGTTGTTCTACTAATCAAGGTGCAATAGCCCTGTAGCGAGGTAGGAAAAATAGAGAGGCAAAATTTAGTTTCTGATGCAAAGCTTATTGTGCTCCACAATAAGCGTGCCATCTTTGTTGAATTTCTCTTCAACAACGTAAATGGACAAAGTTTCAACGTCTCTGAAGTCTGAGGCATCTTAATCTTCTCAGAATCACATAATCTTTTTATATCTAAGTTTCATTATCTGATATAATATACTTATCAGCCTTCTCATCTTGTATTTCATTGGAAAGCCGAGATAAGATTAATCTGGTCACATAGAAGAAGGAAAATAAGCATCAGTATAATATCGAAAGTCTTGACAACTATAATGTAATCTGCAAAGCCTAATACAGCATTGCGGTCAAGTACATGCGTATCACCAGATGGTTGATCAAAATGACCACTACAGCTCAGGCGATGAGAGATTAAGAACCTAAGAGGTTTCTGGGAAGAATGAACAAAAAAAAAAAAGACTCTTAATCGAATAGAAAAAACTGAAAAAATGGACAATTATGATTACCTGTATAGTGGCATTTAGGTGATATTCGTGTATGACCCATGCTCGCGTTTTTCAGTGAGGAAACACGAGCCAATGGAATATTGCCATTCGCTCTTCGTTCAGGCTTCAAGTAATGATTGACGAGTACTGTCCAAATGGCGAATCCCGCAGGCGAACGCTCCGCGGCTATTTCGATTCCTTCCATCTCATGTCCTCGGCAACGAAATAACACGGGGCAGGAAGTGAAACGTTTGAGCTAGGACGAGGGGAAGTTCTGACTGATATCCAGTCTGAGAGGAGAAGCCATGAATATATACTGCACTGGCATCATGGTTTGGGTCATTCTCCTGGGTTTGTCTGATGCCGTCCTTTTGACGACTCCTTGTCCCTTTCTCGGAAAGTAATCGGCCGGCCTGCAATCTTCAACTTGCTTCTCAAGTCTGAGAACTTGCGGAAGAAGTTGAGATTTAATGCCGGTCCTGCCACGTTAAACTATCTTCTTCTTTTTTTAAATGAAAATTTCTGGTCAATTTATTCGCTTGCCTTTATTAGATATTTCTACAATCTCTTTTGGTTCCTCTCTTTAATTTTACACACGGCCGCAACGGGAGCGCAGCGATTGACGGAAAGGAACTCGCAGCGACGGCGGAAAAGGGGCCCAATAGCTTACCAACTTCATCATGTCGGCTTCGAAAAGGTCATTTTCAAGGCGTTTGTTCCGCAAAAAAATGGAAAGGATTATATTTCTTGAAATATTCGTTTGTATTCCTTACAAAATCGAACAAACTTTTTATTAGAATTGGCGAATATTTCGAGACCCAGTCACACCCACATGAGTTTAAGGAAAACTAAAGTATGACACAACAACATATGACACATGCGCATAGAATACAGGGGTTCGGGGGCAGCACCCCTATACGAGGGTCTCGCTAACCGATCAGCGGATAGGGCTTTCGCTTGTTGTTGGATCAAAGGAGTTTCGAATATGCTTAGGTTTTGAGCTAATTTATTGCGTATCTATATTATGCTCGTTTTTTACTGATAACTGTAACGAGTTGTGCGGATGTAAATAGAATCATAGTAAAATCTCTTTGTAGGACCTAACTCTATTCTGGGGAGAATCTGAGTAAATCATGCGTCGTCTATTTTTCTTTTATTATCCGTGCGTTTGTTTTGAATCGATTTGCGATACATCCCTTCACGTTCATCGTCTATTGAGATCATCAAATATAAAGTGTGGCCGATAACGAAACTCTTTTCATGGGCTAATTATTTCAAGCGATGCGAGCGGTCATTTTTTTCAAAAAAAATATTTTTCCAATAGCTTGTTTTCGGTGAAGTAAACGGAGCGTGTGAATCTCGGAAACTATCCCGTACACTTTTGTCCTCTTTCGCCTCCCCTTTACACGAGTGAGGTTTTTAACACGTGTGCCTTAAGCGCATGATGGGTCGAGATGAATCGAGTCTCACAAAACATTGAGAACGCATCCATGAGATGAGTGGCTTAAACACCGCCCTTTTGAAACTGGGGTGCGTGATGGGCCGTACGAGTTCTCGGCCCATCTCGTGTTGCTCGGGTAGGCTTCTTTTCTAACATTTCTAGTACCAACGAATTCATTCAGGCCGGGAACCTTATAGTAGAGTACCGAGAGGGACAACGCGTTGGATCTGGATTTCCTACCATTAAAAATTTTCTCCCATTTCCCACCACAATCGATATGAGCTGTCCAATTCAAAATGAACAGTCCAGATCAGTTCACATCATTTTCTGCTAAAAAACCGTTGATTGATCTGGGCCGTCCATTTTCAATTAGACGGCCCAGATTTAACGACACTTCTAAATTTATGTCACTAAATTATTTCCCCAAGGCGTTGGTAGTATATTCATGATGGAAATGGATCCCTTAGGGGTGACATAACCCTCCATCGAGCCGTTTATTTTTTAATCGGATGGTCAACAATCCGTTAATTCAAATTTTGAGAGAGGAAAATTTTGGATGGAGAAATTTTTTTTTTTATTTTTTATTGACGAGATCGATTGTTGATCGTCCGAAGGGAAATGGACCGCCCGATAGGGAGTTATGCCAGCCTAACATAGATCCCTAAAGGCTCACCTCTTCTCTAGAATCCATACATCTTGCTGAGAAAGTCATTTCAGTCATCGATTGCATGCTGTCCCCACTTCCTGACGTGAGGATTGAAAGGCTGATTCGACCCCAGCTCATGACAAAGGCCTTTTTATCGAAGGATCAGGGAAAAGAAAAGACAAGTCTGCTTACATCTCTGCCCATCATCTTCCACTTTTAGCTAGAGCAGGAGAGCACGGCTGTTCATAACCAAAAAGGTCTTGAGTACACAGCATCTCTGTTTCTTTTTCCTTTCAAGTTCTGGTTCTGGCCGTAACATCTTTTTTTTTTTTTTTCTCTCATGCATTTAGATCGTAGCGTTTTATCAAGTAACTCGCTTGCAAACCCCGTGCTATCCATGGGGAATAAAATTTTATTTTGAATCAAGTTAAAAACGCACTGTCGTAGTTTGAGGAGAGAGGAGAGGCAGCAAGAAAGAAGTGCTCTTCTTTATCTGTGGCCAGGTTGGGGGTAGCGCCCGTCTAGAAGGAGAGAGAGGAGAGGCAAGGAGAAAGAGAAATAGGCGAGAAACCGAAAGAGGTTGAGAGCCTCTTTGGTAACAATTCTGTTTCCGAGAATAATTTCTAAACAAAAAATGATTTTTTTTTGTAATTTATTCCCCGGGAACAGAGAAGTAAATTTTTTCCGCTTCTCGTTTTTTTGTTCCAAAAATGTTCTCGGCCACTGATATGTTCCTGGGAACAGAAAGATTAACTGGCGTTACCAAATAGATTTCAATTGTTTTTCTTATTTTTTGGGGACAAAAGAATAGGAATCAGAGAAACAAGAGCGTTGCCAAACAAGCATGAGAAACTGATCATTGGGAGTAATCAGGGCATTGCTGAGGAATATGTCTTTTCATTATAAAAAACTTCACAATTGGGATATCACAGCTATTGAGGAAAGTCTCATACCGCAGGTCCTCTCAATGATTAGTCGAATTGCTGCGGACAACAAGTGATCGTGCGATAAAAATAAATAGAACTAGAAAATAAATTAGAATTTATATTTATGTGGTTCGATCGGTGAGACTTATTTATAAAAGTAGAGCAACACAGGAATCCAATATAGATTAAGAAATAAAATAGAGATTAAAAAAATCCTCAAATTAAATAAACACTATTTATAAAAGTAGAGCAACACAGGAATCCAATATAGATTAAGAAATAAAATAGAGATTAAAAAAATCCTCAAATTAAATAAACACTCTTAGTGTTTCCCAGCTTTCAATTAAACCTAATAACTCGCACAGAATTTAGCACTTATTGTTGATGATGGAATAATCTCTATATCTCACAAAGAAACTACACAAATCTTAACATAAGATTTTCATAACTTCAAACACTCGGGATGTAATTCAAGAGCAAAAACTCATCTTGAAGAGAATTTATTATAATATAGGAAATCTACTCAATTATAAAACCTATTGAATTTTTTTTATTTGCTCTTATTCTATTCTATTTTACAAGTCACCGTATGTGCTATGCGTAGACGCAGGTTGTGAAACTCTGCTCCCTCCTCACGTGTCCCCACCTCAACTCCCTCAAAGATGGGGATTTGAACCCCCTATCTCTCCCTTCTCAAATTAAGAAGCCTAAATGTAATTAGAAAAATATCTTTCTTTGCTCAAACCTACGCATTTTACTTTTGCTGCTATATCAGGAGTTACTCCACATATTACTTGATGTAAAACAGGATAATGGATTTGTTTATGTCTCTTATTGAATCGTTTTCATGATTCGATAGATAATTCATAAGCCGATAAGTTTTTCCCGTGCTTCAGAATACGGTTAAACAACATATTTACTAATCTTTTACGAGCGAGGTCGGCCCTATCGAGGAGAAGAGAAGAGAATGGGGTTTGTGATATAAGCAGAGGAAGAGGATAAAAAAACAGAGGAAACAGAGTTTACTCTTGGGCCTGCCTATGCTTGAGAATGTCCCACTCCAAACCCCTCCGAGTGGGTCGTTTTCTTGACCCTTGCTTGAGAAGGCAAACTCCTGTTCAAGTGGATCCCACCTCCGGCCTAAGACGACGGCGTTTTCACTACGAGCAGCTTCTTCGAAACCGAAGGCCACAACGAGTAGTCTTTCATCAGTAAAGAACATCGTACAATACCAAGTGACGTGGATAGTTTGGGCTCAAGAAAAAATGACGTAAATAGTACCGAACTTTCAATTTGTTCAATATAGTCATTAAACTTTTGATACATGTGCAATTTGATCCCTGAACTACTTGAAAATGTTCAGTGCTGTCCATGATCTTAAATTTATGTAAAGATTACATTGAATTTCATATAATTCATACACCACATCGGACATGTAGCGCAAGTTCGGGAGCCATATCAGACAAATTAAAAGTACGGGGACCACAATGAACAGTAAGCTGAAGTTCGGAGATTATATTCAATAAATTAAAAATTCAGAGGACCACATTGCACATTGAGCGAAAGTTTATAGACTACCCCAAATTCCGATGTGCCGAATCTACAAATTTGCCTCCACGATTACCTGAAGGACTTAAGTACACCGGATCGAGTTATGACTAGCTTAAACATTGGAAAATAATTAGAACTTTTGGTTCAAATTCATCATGGTAAATGTCATCCGAACTACACTGGTGAAGTATACGACATACTTATTCTTTTGCACATATAAAATTCATCATGGTAAATGACTAACCATGCTTGTTGAAAGAAGTTGGCAACTTACTCAAATTAATGAGATGTTGGTAAATTCCTTATAGGAATTATATTTTACTAACCATGCAAATTATTAAATCCATCACAGCGTTTGTAGTTTACTAACCCCGCTTGAAAAATGCGAAAGAAGTTGGCGACGGAGCCATCATAGAATTTTCTAACTAGGGTGCTAGGTAAATTCGTTTTAAGGTTGGCATTTCACTAACCACATTTGAAAAAAACAAAATTGCAAGAAGCTGGTAATTTTGGTAAATTCTCTAAAGTGTTGGTAATTTATTTCTTGAACTTGTAACATTTCAAAGAACTGATAACTTGGTAATGGAATGTTGGTAATTTCCTTATGACATTGATATTTTTGTAGAATGTCGAAGAAGTAGGTGATTATAACTAATATTTATAGAGATGTTAGTAACTTTCCTTGTACTGTTGATATTTTACTTATTGCATTAGTAAAATTCGCAAAAATTTGGTAACTAACTAATTATTTGGGTGTTGGTAAAAATTTGGTAACTACTAGTAACAATTCGAAGTTGATAAGTTAAAATCATGCTTTATTTTGCGAGAAATTGTTAGAAATCCTACCATCTAGATACCACCATACCCATAATCAAATCATACGCCTAACAAACAACAAAGGCTGCATGTTTGCCCCTTTTTTTTTTTTTTCCGGCGGTCATTGCGGAGAGATTCGAGTAAGAGGTAAGAGATCGAAAGAGACTGAAAGCGCAAATGATAATCATTCTTTTGGGCCGAAAATATATTTTTTCATATTTCTAGTTTCTCAATGAGTTTCTAAGAAAAAAAAATACATTTGATAACAACACAAAATTTCTATTTCCGAAAAAAAATATCTTGATAACATCATAAAATTTCTAGAGTTGCCAGTGATCAGCGGATGGCGGCCATTAACCGATACAAGATAGATATAATGTCCTGAACTGTTTCTAGAAATCACTACAAATCACTTCATACCTACAAATCACAAGTCCTAAGACAAATACACAAATTGTAATGAAACAGATAATAGAACAATATACACGGGTACAAGATTGATATAATGTCCTAACCTCGGACAAGCATATAGTTCATAATTGGTACACAGCATTATCGCTGACATAATAAGGCAAGGCTTAGATTAACATGTATAAAGGACCCTCAAACACTGGCATTATCACTCTGGTTTGGCATACGATCAGTGCCCTCGACAAAGTTAAAGAGATCCACGAGATCGATGCCGTCGCTCGGAGAATACGGCCGATGATCACCATAAGACAGCCGTTGCTCCTCCCTCTTTTGAGGCTGCTGATCAGGAGCAGGCACATTCCGGTCTGGTAAATCAAAATCCGACGTCTCTTTCGGACAGCGGAATTCAACAGTAACTCCGGGAGATGCCTGAGTGACAAGAAAAGAAGAAAAGGAAAGAACGAACAGTAAATCAGAGCTTTAGTATAGTTAGTTGTATCTCTAGATCAGATGCTGCTTTGCATCAATCGGAAGCAACGTTTGCTCACCTGTGCACTGACTTCTGGCGTTCCTTCATCTTGGGAATCATCCAGATTGCTTGGACCGCTTAAATCGGTTGAAGAATTCGCTGTTGCTGACTTTGCTTTCTCGCTTTTCCGGTTTGTTATGTGACAGAGAACCAAGGCCGTCTGCAAAGACAGAATGGGATGAATTCCAAGAACAAATTGATGCACGAAAGTACTTTGTGCCCAAGATACATCACACATCAATTATCGAAACTTAAGTAATTCTAATTTCGAAGAACAAATTGTCCCCTTTGTTGCTGCAGGATCAGTCTACTTTAATGGTAAATCGCGCTTAAATCATGGGACAGAGGGAGGAACTAAGAGAATCATGAACTCTGAAAGCCAGAAACTTCAAGAAGCCGATAGAGGAACATATGCAGAGAAATGATGCTATCAATTTTACCTGCGCTCGTAACCATGTTAGAGATGCTCAATCAGGGTAAGCAAAAGAAGAGAAGTCGAGTACCCGGTCCGAAATCGCACTATCCGAAACATTCGAATTCAGGTTATACTCGTACATGCCCAAGTTGGTCCTACAGGCATTTCTTTGTCGACCTTCGTGGTAAACCAAGCTCCTCCTGAGCCCTATCTCTTCACCGGTGTCCGGTGCTTGTAGAACCCTTTTGGTACATGTCTCTTTCCAAAATCCGCACTCGGTTTTCCTCTTCTTCTTACGACCACGGGGACAAAAGAAGAAACACTCACTTCCATCCGAGGGGATACTCGACAATTCTACAACCAAAGATTGTGACTACAACTTACCATCAGACCATAAGGAACTGGAGAAATAGGGGACGCTAAGGACTAAATGTAAGCTACCATTGTATCGCGCAAATAACTCCGGAGGCTCCCAGTCGTAGATGTATAGCTCGGGAATTAGGCAGATAGCTTCTGTTTCTCCTCTGAGCTTTTTAGTCAAGTGATGACCGACGAGCTCGTCCTCCGTCGGCTTGAATCTGAGCCCCACCGGCCACGCATCCGCACATTCTGCCATGCTATATGCCTGCTTGTCTCACGTTCACTTCTGAAAAAGAAAAAAGAGAGGAGAACAGTGGAGAATGAGGCTGATTGAGATAAGCAGAGGAAGAAGAGAAGGAACAAACAGAGGAAACAGAGCTTTACTCTTGACTTGGCTTTGCTTTGAGAGTGTTGACTGCAAAACATCCCAAAGTTGGTCAATTTAAAAGCACAAAGGCAAGCTACTGTTCAAGTGGATCCATTTCAATCTCAAAACGACAACGTTTTCGATCCGAGCAGCTTCTTCGAAAGTCTGCAACGCGTATTGAACTTGGTTAACAGGACCCATCTGGTTGTTTTAGCCAATGGGAACCTATGAATAAGCAATATGATGGCATGAACTTGATTGTTTCCTCAGCGAGGAAGACTCTAGAACTTCATGTTTGTAAATATGGAGATCATGATGTGAAGTCGTCCCAAGGGTTTCCTCGGTGAAGAAGAATCTAGAATTCCCAAGTGACGTCGACAGCGAAAGGGACAAGAAGATTCCTCTTTGTATATTATATGCTTATTAGTTGGGTGTTAACTATGTAGGAAAACAATTAAAGGGCAGATTCGTGTACTCTAGCAAAACTTTTTTTTTGCTGGTCGAATACTTTAGCAAAACTTAGATGCATGTTGTTGACTAAAAAAAAAATTAGCTTCTTGTTGGAATTTAGAATTTTTATCGGTCTGTTCAATGTAATATAAAAAGCAGATGGTTAGTTGCCCAATTTATTATCATGCAGGTGTGGAGGGCCGAGGTTTTCATGGCGTGATCGGTCGATCATTTTGCCGAGAAGAACCCCAAAACTTACTGTGTCTTGACAAACTAGGGTTTCTGAGGTTTCTAGGACTAATATTCTCAAGGGACAGGCGATATTGTAATTGTCCCTCTCTCCAAAACTTTCCTATTTATTGTTGGTGATTAGGAAGATGAGAAATGCGATCTTATCCATCGGATCAAATATAGATCAATGGTTGTAGTCCGAAGCGCTCTACCATATAAAGATGTGTCATCCTTCTCATTTGATCCATCCACAAAAAAGAATACAAAGACATTCTTCCCAAAGTCTCTTTAGAACTCTCTCTATGCGATTCGGCTAAATCATAAAAAAATATGTGATCCGACATTTGATTACCAACCTATGAATTAGTAGGTGCGGTATGAAGGAACGAATTAGTGATTTTTCTGTTAAAGTGGGTAAATTTGAGATCGAGGTAATAAACTGTAGATATTATATATGATTATATTATGAATTTTGAAGTTAGAAGAAGAATGATAAATGTTCAAAGAAAGTATATCTATATGTGTATTGATTAAATTGTTAAAATATGTCCTGGGTTTGAGCCAATTAAATGAAAACCTGACATAGAATATAGTTTGTGAAAGCTCAGAAGTTCGAGTTATATTCGTGTTTGGTAGAATTCTATTGTTCTATGCCGAAAAATTACAGGATATTTTTTTTATTTGTTTGTTTTGGGCCCGAAATTATAGTGCCGAACTATATTGATGGCAAGATCGAGACTTGATCGCACATATTTCAAAACCTACACAACTTGATTATACATTTTTAAATCTTTGGACTTGATCGCACATATTATTTGCGAGCTTTAAAAACATTTTACTAATATTTCTTGTGTCTCATGATTCATTATCTGTGCAACGTGGTTTGCAATCAACTCAATTAGTAATGACAATGAAAGAGAGAAGAAATTATATAAATAAAATAAACCCAATAATTAATGTTCCAACGCTCTCCCTCAAGTTGGAGCATAAACATCAAAGGTTCCAACTTGTTACATAAAATAATCACTCTACTATCCCGCAATAACAGTGAAAAATTAGCAAGTTAGTCTTCAGTCTGTGTGTATTGAAGTGTTATTTCCTTATTCTGAATTTCTCACACAAAATGGCAATCCACTTTAATATGCTTTGTGCGCTCTTGAAAAATGGATTTGAGGTAATATGCATAGCGGACGGGTTATCACAAGACAAAACTGAGGGAGCTAAAGATGACATACTAAATTCAGATGACAACATCCTCAATCAAAGCAACTCACTAGTCACATGAGTCATGGGGCTATATTCCGCCTCCACACTCGATCAAGATACAACTTATTGCTTGTTACTTTTCCAACTCACTAGATTGCCTCCAAGAACACACAATAAATAGAAGTGTTGCACACTTAGCTCTATCAGCATCAGAGTAGCCAATGACACTAAGATGTTCATGATTCTAGAACCGCAACCCTTTACCCGGTGCTCCTTCAAGTACTTAACAACACGTAGCATTCCTCCCAATGTGTAGTGGGAGGAGCATTCATAAGCTGACTAACCATGCTAACATCAAAAGAAATATCTAGTCAGTGATAGCTAAATAGTTGAACCTACCCACTAGTCTCCAATAACTATTGGGATCATGAAGTAAGTCACCATATTCTGCATGGAGTTTCACATTAGGATCCATTAGAGCATCGACAGGTTTCGCTCCAAGAAAACCAACCTCATTGAGAATATCCAGAACATATTTCAGCTATGATAATAAGATACCATCACATGAGTAAGTCATCTCAAAGCCCAAGAAATACCGCAGATAACATATATCTTTTATACTAAACTCTGTCTGTAAAAATTATTTCAACTTTTGTATGGCTAACTATAAGGCTCATCGAGGTTCCAGTTACGGTTGCCACCTCGCCAATCAACAACCATCACGATGTCTTTGTACATCTATAAATGTATTCAACTATCTAAAACAGCAGCTCTATGCAAATGACTTGCAATTGAAATTCACATGAGGGAACAAAAGTGGGTCAAATCGAAGCTGTCCCTCATGAGGGAACAACTCGGGAAAGCTATTACCATCTTCGTCGAATTTTGTTCTCTCTTTGTCCGACTTTCTTTTGGGGTAAGAGTAAATGACAGCTTGGAGACCGTCACTGACACTCGATCCGCCGCCGAGACTCCCGCCGGATGCCAAATCGTCCAACTTGATTTGGGGCTTTAGGGTCCACATGGATGGAGAACGTGAGGAGCACCGTCGCCGACGCTCGATCCGCAGCCAAACTCCCGCGAGACGCCAGATTGTTCTAGGGTTCAATAAAGTACAGAGAGACAATGGCAAGAAGAGGCGTGGAGAAGGGAGGGAGGAGACTGAGGGAAACGTCATTTTGGTTGGTCTTGAAAGATAAGAAATTAACCAAACATGTAGTTTTGATGACATGGACAACTTGGCTGAGTTTATTTGACACATAGGAGAGAGAATATGCCACGTCAGCATTTTCCGTTAACCACCGTGAACGGAGTTAACGGAAGGACTCGATTTAGTTAATTTGACAAATTTTAGGACTCGATTACACTTTTTGTAAGTTTTAGGACTCAATTGCATTTTGGTGACAAGTTTTAGGATTTCTAGTGAACATATCCCAACATGTATCTAATCTTGATTATTGTTTATGACTCTTTCTGGAGTAAAACAATGATGTCGGTTCGACGAAATACAAAAGACGATAATTTTGGTTCTTTTCCAAGTATCATACATCTTACTCGAGCTGAGATTTGGCTGGCACATGAGCTCGAGTTTTATTTGAGATTAAGTTTATCACTTCAGGGCTTTATTTGAGATTAGGTCGCTTTATTTGAGATTAGATTTGAGAAAATAGCCCCACTTCAGACCTTTATTTAAATTTTCCCAAAAAAATTATTGAGTAGGAGAGATTAGAGAGGAAATATTTTTACCAATATTAGTAGGGGTGTCAATGGTTCAGTTCAGTTTGGTTTTTTGAAAAATCGAACTGACCTGAACCATTAGGAAATACACTTGAACTGAACCGAAATTGTCCTGAATCGAACTGAACCAAACTGAAAAACTCAGTTCGGTTCGATTTCCAATTTTTTTTTTATTAAATCCAAGTGAATAACTCAGAGTTATTAATTGATTGCAGAGTCTCAACACTATTTTTTTCATCACATAGGAGCAGCCTTTCTGCAAAATCCAGTGTAATGTCTTTGAATAACACAAGTTAAGCCGAGACAAATATTTCAATGTGCCAATCCATTAAAAAGTTATGTCTTTGAATAACAAGGAATGTTTTGTCAAAAGAGGAAGATGCACTTTCCTTTTTTTTTTTCAGTGACTTTTCCTGCACGAAAAGCGATATCTCAAGTGTGGTGTATTTCCTCTTCATGCTATCGTCCAAGATTCCTTTATTATTTGATTTCCCTTCTTTTTTTTAACCGATTATGCAGACATCCAAGTCATACACTCGAAAAACCAAATCAAGGCACATTCGGTTATACGAAACCGATATAAGCTAATCCTCCGTACTTTATTTTTCTTTTTCTTCGGGCTCAAATTCGAGACTCAAATTTCCATCCCGAGGGCGTCGGGCTGCCAAGGAACAGCTACGCTGCTGTCCGGTATGTCATGATTCAGCGTAGCATGGTTCCAACTTTCGGGTTCAACAGTCTTTGCTGGAATTCAAGCTTTGGTTTTGCTTCATCATGTCTAAAGCAATCTAAAGCAACATTTGCTCACCTGAGCACTGATTTCTGTTGCTGACTTCGCTTTCTTCCTTTCCTGCTTGTTATGTGACAGAGAACCAATGCCGTCTATAAAGACAGAATGATACCAGGGATGAGTTTCAGGGATCAGGGTTACATAACCGAAACTCCATTGACGATATCAATTTTACCTGACCTTGTAACTATGTTAGAGATGATCAATCAGGGTAAGTACAAGAAGAGAAGCCTGAGTACCCGTCAAAAATTTCACTATCTGAAATATTAGCATTTGGGTGATAATAGTGCATGCCCCCATTTGGTCCTACGGGCATTTCTTTGTCGACCTTTTGTGATAAACCAAGCTTATCTGTTCATATTCAGAAGGGCTTTATTGAAATTCAGTATTACGGTTCAAGTTTATCTGTTCGAATTCAGAGAATCTTTACTTCAGAAGACTATTTCTGAATACTATTCATATTCTGCGATTTCTTTCAGATAGATTCTGAAGACCCACGAATGGTAGGTTTCCGAATAAGGTAGGTTCTTTTTTGGAAGTCTGTGATATTTGATTGACAAGATACTTCTTCAATCAAATCAGGAGGAAATCTATGATTAAATATTACCTTACAGGAATAAGTTTTGTGACTTATTTGAGTCTACTCTACTTTTGAAAACTGAAGATTTAGTTGTATGAGCGACTGAATCTGAAGGGTTCAGACTCTACTTCAACGGCTACCATATTTTCTCAGATACAGTTCTATTCAATCACGATTGATGATGTCCAATCAAAGATTGAAGAGTGATCATTTGAATAATAGTCCAACGGCTAGTTTGGAAGCAAATGAGTATAAAAGAAGAACCATGGTGACCAGCTGATGTGGATGAGAACATAACAATTCCAAAACGCCTGAGTTGTTCAGATTTACATACTTATTCTGAGAGTCTTTAATTTTTTTTCATTGCGAGGATTTGTAAGAGCGATTGAATATTCTTCATTTCTTGTAACTTCCATTGAATCTTTCTAGTGGAATCCAACCAATCGGCTATCATGGTGGGAGAGTGGATGTAAGCCTGACAAGTCGAACCATTATAAACTCAGCATGCAATTTTCTCTACTCTAAACTTTTATTTCTGTGTTTAAATTATTTACACGTTGTTATACTGTTCTTGATTCTGACCGTGCTTTGAAATTGTCTTATTCACAATAAATTTCAATTATAATCAAAATCACATATTCACCCCTCTCTAGGTGATATTCTTAGATTCAACACCAAATACTAGGACTACTACTTACCATCAAACCATAAGAAGATGGAGAAACAGAGAACACTAAGGACTAAATTTTAAGTTACGGTTGTATCGTGCAAATAACTCCTCCCAGTCGTAGATGTATGGCTCGGGAATTACGCAAAATTGTTTCCATTCCTCCTCTGAGCTTTTCTGTCAAGTGGTCACCCACGAGCTCGTCTTCCGTCGGCTTGAATCTGAGTCCCGCCGCCAAGCATCTGTGGCTTCCCCATGCTACATGCTTGCTGTCTCACTTTTAATTCTGCAATAGAGAAAAGAGTAGAAGAGTCGGGCATGAGACTAGTGACGTGAGCAGAGGAACAAGTGAAGAAAAACAGAGGAAACAGAGTTCACAAGCAATTCTCTCGACCCTCGTTCCACAAGGCAAAATACTGTTCGAGTGGGTCCTACTCCAAGCTCAAGAATAAGTGACGTTTTGTCCAAAAACAGCTTCTTCGAAAGGTTAATAGGACTTTGACAAAAAAAAAAGGTTAATAGGACTTTGACCAAAAAAAAAAAGGTTAATAGGACTCTGTCCAAAAAAATGAAAGAAAAGATTTTTTTTTTTTTGGGTCTAACACATGGTCGTTTTAGCCAAGGGGAATATGAAGTTGAATAGTGTTTCCTCAGTGAAGAAGACCCTAGAACATTTTAGAACTCCAAGTGAGATGCATAGTGGAAGCAGTGACGTTGAAAGTGAAAGAGGAGAGAATATTCTCGTTTGTAGCAGGCAAAAGCACAACCGATTTCTCTTTATAATGCACCGTAATATGTTCCTCACTAAAAAATTTAACTTTTCGTTGGAATTTAGAAGGTTTACGAGTCTAAAAAATATTAAACATATTGTACTTTTGCCAATTTAGTCCTAATTTTTTTTTTATGATTTGTCCATTGATTTTATTTGACTAATTTTGATCTGAAATCATTGACATGGACAACGGCCTCTCTATGTGGCATGGCCATTGTTGACTTGAGTAATTTTCGATGATATTTTAATGTTTTTATTTGTTTTCTGATTTCCTCCTTTTTTTTTCTTTTTCAATTTGTCGGCCTCCATACCAGCATTAGGCAAGGGACACCTTCGTTGGCCTAGCGAGGGCTACCCTCGCCTACGTAGGCATGGGCCGCCCTTGCTTGGGCGAGCGAGGGCCAGCAAGTGCTTTTCCTTCTTTGAATTCTATTTCAATGAGAATTTGATGAGTCAATCCGCCTACACATCTTCCTGTTACTGCTATATCAGGAGTTACTCCATATATTGCTTGATATAAATCGGAAAATGGATTTGTTTCCACTTTTTGTTGAATCATTTTCATGACTTAATAGATAATTGATAAGCC
Source organism: Rhodomyrtus psidioides (assembly GCA_021437785.1). NCBI lineage: Eukaryota > Viridiplantae > Streptophyta > Magnoliopsida > Myrtales > Myrtaceae > Rhodomyrtus > Rhodomyrtus psidioides. The sequence goes on along the minus strand of JAILYB010000003.1, from coordinate 8,048,601 downwards.
AAGAAGTTTTTCCTGTGTTTCAAAATACGATTAAACAAGACATTAACTAACCTATTGCGAGCGAGGTCGGCCCTCGCCCAAGGAGAAGAGTAGAGAAAATAGAAACAGAGGAAACAGAGTTTACTCTTGGCCTGGCTTTGCTTGTCACGCTTGAGAATGTTTCCAAGCCCCTCCACTCCAAGTGGGTCACTTTAAAAGAACACAAAAAACAAGTTATTTTTTACTGACCCTTGCTTAAGAAGGGAAACTATGTTCAAGTGGATCCAATTAGGGATGTCAAAAATGCCCGCGTCAGGCTAGCTCGACGCTCGGCTTTTTTTAACACCCATATTTTTCTTTTTAATTTTATTTTTTCTTTTTATATTCTTTTATTTAATATGTTTGTTAATTGATTTTGATTCCAAAAAAATAAAAATAAAAAATAATTTGGCCCGGCCCAGCCCGACCCGAACTTAGTACTATTCTGCTTCGGGCTGGCTCGGGCCGGGCCGAGACCCAGTCTGGCCCGTCCCTAGATCCAACCTCCAGCTTAAGACGGCGGTATTTTCACTACCAGCAGCTTCTTCGGCGGCCACAAAGTAGTGTTTCATCAGTACAGAAGATTCTAGAATACCAAGTGACAGATAGTTTGGCAAGGGAAAATGACACAAATGGTCGTTGAACTTTCAATTTGCTCAGTGTAGTCTCTAAACTTTTGATACATGTGCAATTTGATCCCTGAACTACTTGAAAATTTTCAAATTTGTCCATGATCTTAAATTAATGTAAAAACTACATCAAATTTCATATAATTCATGGACTATGTTGAACATGTAAAACAAGTCCAAGAATCACATTGAACAAATTAAAAGTTCAAGGACCACATTGAAAATAAGCTGAAGTTCGAGGATTATATTCGACAAATTGAAAGTTTAAGGGACCACGTTATACACTGAGCGAAAGTTCAGGATCGATCATTTCTGTCATTATCCCTTTGGGCAATGACTTTGGAAATGAGAGATAAAAAGATTCTCGTCAGTGCGATTCCGAAGCGCAATCGATTCTCTTTATATATGATGTGCTTATTAATATTCAAGAGGAGTTTGAACTTAATGGGGAAAAGGAATTCAAGGGCTGACTCGTATACTCTAGCCAAACCTAGAAGCATGTTCTTGACTATAGATTTTTTAGATTCTTTTGAGTATTTATAACCTTCATGAGTGTAAAAATGTGCGGTATAGTTGCCGTTGGATGTGATGTAAGTGCAAATGTTTAGTTCTTACGTAAGATGTCGCCTTTCCAATGATCGTCACAAAAAAGGGCCGCCTCAGATTCCAATGTGCCGAATCTATGAATTTGCCTAAACGGTTACCAGAAGGACACAAGTACACCGGATCGAGTATTTTTATGACTTGCTTAAAAATCGACAAATAATTAGAGACTTTTAGTTCAATTTTCCCTTTATAATACGAACTACACTGGTAATTCCCAAACTTACCACATTTGAAAAAAAAATTTGCAAGAAGCCCGTAATTTTGGTAAATTCTCTAGTGTTGGTAATCTACAACTTGAATTTGTAACATTTCAAAGAACTGATAACTTGGTGATGGAATGTTGGTAAGTTTCTTATAACATGGATATTCTAGTTGTCACGCCCCGACTCTCGAGCCCGCGACATCCCTTGCCAAATCGCCACGAGGTCATAGAGATAGCTTCCCAGGCACGCTATCGACCTATCACTTAACTACGCATGCGGAAACGTTCTAACTCCTTGACAGCATAAACAAACAGGGATAGAAAAGTAGGCAGTCACAATCGACATTCACAAAATGAAAATCCCATATCATACATACCAGCAAACCAATCAAGACCTTATTAATACTAACGAACGTACGCAACCCCATTCTTCGGGGCGACTAGACAAAACCTCAAAAGGTCACTTGGTCAGGTGAGGTCAACTACTCACTTTCTTCAATAGACTACTCCAACAGCCAACTCTTGGCATCCACAAGGCTCCGTCACGTGGGACCTGAAAATGTTATCCCACGACGGGGTGAGAATAAATCTCAGTGAATCAAGCCTAAGCTCGGTTAGGAAACTGATTCGCCCAGGGCGTCCTAACCGAAGTTCACAAATCACACATGCACATATAGCAACTATCCACAGTGTCAATATAACCATCATCCACATGCACACTTACCAGCTTCAGCCATACATAATGCAATGCTCGACATGACTCAGCAGTCAACGTCAATCAGTCACTCAATCACAGCATTACATCCACTAGTATGCACAGGATATTCACCAGGACAATGCACACGACACAATAATAACTCGAACACAAGTGAGTATGAACTTCCGTCTTCCTACTCCATTCGTCCCATTCCAAATGTCGTAGTCGGGATACGTTCACACGTACTCATGTACGAAGTTACATTGCACTCAATTCTTTTATTAACGATGATCGTGCCACCGGCACATGAGAGGATCTACGCAAAAGAGGGCGTGATTCGACTCTCACACATAACGCGATCCAACACCTCGGTGTGATCCAGCGTTCTACCGGTAAAACCGGGCTACGTTCCTTTACTCTCGGCAACGGCTACTACAAGCGGTGTATCCAGTGCGTCTGGCACGGCACCAGCAAGTAGGCATCCCTATACGGGGCGTCGGTCCAACATCCATTGCGACCGGCATCCGACCAACTCTGCATCCGTACTAGTTAACACCGAATCAGAGTTGTCGTGCTTCTGGCAAGTCGTATGGTTCCGTCCAAATCATAGAACACGAGCTTGCCAGGAACATCATCGTTTTTCGTCATATGACCATACATCCCACATCCAGCAATCAACCCATTTCATTATCTTTGGTTAAGGCCGGATGCTCACTCAGGCATGTAAAAACTTTGGCCAAATGCCAATTTCGTGCCAAAATATGTATTTTGACTTCGCACACGGTCATATGCAATGCAGACTAACCACTAGTCACCACACACAGGGCGATTAGCCCCCAATCAACGATCGACGCCAAACAATCATTCCAGTCAATCAATCACACCATCCAACGAGGCAATTAACACAAACACGAACAACCAGTCCGATTAGGCCACATAAAGGCTCGAGTTCATGCAATAATTATTTATTAGTCAGTCCGACTTAAACGTCGTCGATCGCTCGCTCGTCTCTAGCCTATCGCTCGCTCGCGATCAAACAGCGGCAATCCATTGCCCAATCAATCAATCAATAATTTTCTAACAACAACTAGCCACAGACAATTTAATCAGTCCGGCTAACCAAATCGATCGGCCATTTATCCTAATCCCAATTTCTATTTAGACCGGCCCCGATCGTGTACCTAAAATCCACAATTGACTAAACGACTAATCCTAGGCGCAATTAGCGCCCTAACCAAGGATTAGGGTCAACTCACTATCAAATTGAGCTCGGGCGGTCTCAACGGCCGACGACGGCGGCGGCGGCGACGGCGGCGGCCCAAAAACCTAAAACCTCGGGAATGCCTCAAGGAAGTCTCGCGAAGTCAATGGGACAGGTGGCCGGCGACGGCGAAGCTCCGGCAAGCGGCGGCGGCCTAAAACAGAACCGGCCAACAAGGTTAAATAGGGGAACCGAGCCTTTTTTCGGCGATTCACGGCCCCACGGGCCGGGACAAGGCCGGCCAAGGCCGGGGATCTCACCTAGGGGTAGAGGGGAGGTGATCGGGACCGGTGGTAGCGGCTGAGGGCGGTCGGAGGCGGCGGATCGGCGACGAGCAGAACCGGCCGTTTCGGGGCAGAAAAACAAGGGCGGCTTGCGGGCGGTCCTCCGGCCACCACGCGCGGCGGCGAGCTCCGCCGAGCTGGGGGAAGGTGGAAGGGAGTCTTGGGTGTTCGATGGTGGTGGCGGTGCACGGCGGTGGGCGGCGGAACGGCCAGATCTGAAGAAAACACGAACCGGCCCAAAAACAGGGCACCGTGGAAATCGGGGTTGATTGCGGCGGCTCCGGCGGCTAATCGGCTGTGGGGTGGCTTCGGCTTGGTCGAGGGGAGGCTGAGGGTCACAACCGAGGTGGTGGGTGGCGGCGGTGGCGCCGCGAACGGCCGGGGACGGCCTGGGTCTCCTCGGGTCAAGGGGTCCGAAAACAGGGGCTGAGCTTCGGGCTCCTCCGCGGCTGACCAACGGCGACCGGGACCAGGTCAAGGGCGACGGCGACGAAGGGCTGGAGGTGGTGGTCGAAGGTGGTGGGTGGTGGTCGGCCACAAATCGGGCGGAGGAGGAGGAAGAGGGAGGAGGACGTTCGGCCAAGGGGGATGTGTCGCGCGCGCGCGAGAGAGAGAGAGAGAGAGAGAGAGAGAGAGAGAGAGAGGGCTGATGACTAGGGGCCCACAAGAAGACTTTTGGGAAATTTTGTCCTATTTGCAAATATCCGAGGGAAAAACGGTCTTTTGGCGAATCGGGACTGAAACGAATTTTCGGTACAACGGGCGAAGGGTATTCTGGTAATTTCATAGGCTAGGCTGGGTCGGGATTAGGCTCGGGTCGCGAGGATTGAAATCCTAATTTACGGCGACTAGGAATTTCGAACCTAATCTAAACCGACTGAATTTCAAAATTCGTCCAAACATCGTCTCTTCAGTCCTTTCGATCCAATATAATTTAACGACTGAAATTTCGATCTTAATTCCTTTTATCGAATTCAGGGACTTCACCGGGGTCGGATTTCTGGGCGTCACACTAGTAGAATATCAAAGAAGGCTGATCATGCTATGTCAACATAGCATGATCAGCCTCGCTTTGAGTAAAACCAGTAGATCGAATAGCATCACTGAACTTCTCAAACCAAGCACAAGGAGCCTGTTTGAGACCATAAAGAGCTCGTCGCAAGCGGCAAACTTGTCTAGAGATATGAGCAAGACTAGGCGGAGGTTGCATGAAGATATCCTCCTGAAGATCCCCGTCAAGAAAAGCATTCTTGACATCAAGCTGAAAGAGATACCAATTACGAATCGAAGCAATAGCTAGTATGGTATTGATTATGAGGAGACCTTTGCTGCAAAGGTCTCCTCATAATGGATAAATGTTGACACAAACATACATACGTAACATTTATATATTTTGAAGTTTTGATTATGCATTAAATGTTACTGGCAAATAATTGCGTTTTGCTTTCAGAAATGCACAAACAGATTTTCAAACTTGTGCGGATGCTTTAAACCACGCCTCTATCTTTTCTTTTCTTGTTGGGTCATAACCACGCCTCCATCTGACATCTCAAGTTTTTAGAGTGGTTGATAGTGATCCCACAAAATCTCGATCTCACTAAATCTCTGGCATCTGAACAGGAAGCCCACTTAAACGAGGCTAAGCGTGAGGGAGTGATAGAATAACCAAATATCAAACCATGCTGAGGTTGATGTTGATGCTATTCACTCGCGATGACCACATCATCCAGCATATTCCAAAGTACTACAGAAAGGGAGTAGTGGAATCATTTCCCCTTCCTTTTCCAAAGTGAGAAAATTTATTAATCGAACTGATTACAAAGTTACAGACATTGCAGGCCCACCATGCAACAGACAAAAAAAAAAAGCTCAAAACACGGGGACTGATGAACCATAAGCTAATGAGAACTCGGCTGCATATGGCTTCACAGGCATCTCGAATTATTACCTAGATCGCCTTATCTTCTCTTGACCTCTCACGCTGCGTGTGCCTTTCTCTAAAGCTCACCTTTGCTACGATGGCTTGAGGCCCTCTCTGGCCTTCTCTGGCTTGAGGCTCTTTGACCTAAACTCTCTTGCTTCACTGATTGCCTCACTTATAGGCTAGTAATTATTGTTCAAATGGTGGCTCATCATTGCTTCCCTCGCGTCCACCTGTGAAAATCAACTCGGATTCCTTCCTTCAGTTTGACTCCAGCATGTGAACACATATCTTCAAGTTGGACTTTTGTTGTTTTCCTTTTTTGACCTAAAGTTAAGACTTATCCAAGATGCAATCCAAGTTCAATATTGACTTTGCAAACTGGCGCCTACTTCTTGGCCACAAATGGAGAGGCGTTGAATCTCCAGCATGGATTGCCTATTTTGAGGCATCTTGACATTCTTAAATCTGTCTTGGTTGAGGTATCACATATGTCGATGAAGAATGACTATCAGCCTTCTCATCTTGTATTCCTTTCAGGATGCCGAGGACAAAGTCTCTGTTCAGGGTTTAAGAACCATCATGGGTTAATATGAGACAGTAGCAAAAGGCAGCAACAATAAAAACCTCACAGAGCTGAGGTGCACACTGATGTATCTTCGGAAACAGAGGCTCGACAGAATGCAAAATTTGATTATCACGAACTCATTGTCTAAAACTCGGCCTAGAAAGCCAACAAGCGCATAGAAATCAAGTCTTTCCGCCGTCGCTATTGTCGCCCATGGATCAAAATGCTCATAAACACCAGTCATTGACAACTAATGTTTCGTCTACTCAGTAAAGCTCAGGTGGTGAAGAATCAAGGAAAAAAGGGATTTTGGTCTTTGGAATCTGAACAATTAAATCATGCTGAAAACAAGTACGGGGAATGGCACCAAAAACCTATGTACAGTAATCAAACTGGTATCTCAACGGCAAACAAAGACGTGCTGTACCTGTACAAGAACAGAATTAAGAATGAAGAGGAAGAAGAAATTGATTACCTGGCCTCCCGAAGCATATTAAAAGAGAACGGATTTAGGTGATATTCGTGCATGGCCCCTTCCACAACATTCCTAGCAAACAACAGGACTGATTGGGGGCACCAATACATAGCCCGTTCTTTCAACTTCAAGTAATGATCGGCGAGTACTTCCACAGCGGGCTTCCACTCCGAGCCCCGTTGGCTAAGACTCCAAAGATTTATGGAAAGGTTCTCCATATCAAGTGCTGGCAACTTCCACCGGAAGTTGAGTCGATGGAGACACCAATTGCTGGTCCTACCAGGATGCTTCTAGTCCTTGTATTCGATTTTTCTTTATTTGGTCTTTTTTCTTTTTCTTTTTTTCTCCTAGCACTACTTTTTATCACTTCAAAGGTTTTTATACAAGATAAAGTCGACTTTGGATTTCAGAAAAATTGGCCCCTCTTCAAGCCATTATTCGAATTTTTCCAAAAAATGGTTGAGTAGGAGAGATTAGAGAGGAAATATTTTTACCAAAATAGAGAGTGAGAGGCCAATTTAACATTACAAAGCTTATACACGACTGAGAATTTACACAAGAACATGATAAATAACACTGGAACATTTGTAGAGTAGCATGACACTGGCAATACATGGTAACTACTTATATCTACACCACAATCTCTTCCAGTCGTATGACTTGCAATAAGGTCACCAAGTGGCAATGCCTTTTCTATACACGGACGATGGTCAGTCGTGACGTCTCAAACGCGCCAAAACCTTGGGAATTATGTTCTCTGCTTTGATCTTACATTATGCATTGGCGTATGCGGAAGCTCTATTCAAACAAATAATCAGCCATACATAACAAGTGCATAATAATTTTCAAACATCAATGATAGACATGCCTAATTCAAGGGTATGGCCTTTCATGGGTTCACTAACCAAATCACATTCAACAGAACTCAACCCTTTATTTTATCGAACATATTTATGAGGGGTTTGATTTAGTTTACATCAATAGTCAAACAGCTGGGAAGCGGGACAAAAGACAACCATCCAAGCCAGTCAATGGCTATGTACAACCAAAAATGGTTAACAACTCACAACCACAACTCTACTACACACATGAGCAAGATATCCCGTTTCCACAAACTACTCCTTCTAGCCACCACCCATCACCAGCATCGTCATCGTCAATGAAGGAGAGAGGATCCAGAAGTACATCATCCTCACTAACCATATACAGTGCTATAAAACAATACAGGACTGGGGCAAACATCAGTCCAACCTCGATAGCCAGGTACTACTTAGTTTCTTAAACTTCACATTAGAATGGTCCGTATCCACATAATCTTCCCAGGGTGAGAGGCATTCCCAGGGACTCCATAGCACAGAACTAATGATGCAGGACTAACCTGTGGCATTCTTACTATCTGAAAAACCACAATTTAGCAACTGAATGCAAGTAATGAAATTAGAATGTTCGTAAATCCAAATGCGTGCATCTCAGGCATTTAGGTTTCTTTCCAAAAAAGTCGCGAATTGTATGCAATGAAATCTCCGACTCCTTCGCAAATAAATCTCATGTGGATGCACTGGCCTCGGGGATAGACTCACCCAGCATCTTACTATAGAGGCATCTCAAGCTCATAGACAGAGACATTCGAACCATCAAAAAGCAACGAAGACATCCCGAATTCCATTCGGCTACCACGGGGCATCGCCGGATAAACCTCACAACGATTATTTCTCTTATTTCATCAGGAGATTCCATGCCATGCACACATATTGGAATTTTGCCGTCATCGACATTCAGAAGTTTTATCAAATGAATGAATCATTCGTATTCATGACAGATCAAACATATCAAGCGAAATTTCAAGAATACGATCCACTTTTCAAACTATGGACGAATGATTGTAATGCCAATTCAAACAAACTATAAAAGTTAAAAATCCACTCGCCTCGATCCAGAAATTTCAATTTCCAGAATGACGGACGGACGATGAGTGATCTGCAACGGCAGCGAATGACTGGCGGTGATAAATAAGGGCAACGGTAAGGGCGTGGGACGAATGACGGGCAACGACGATAGGCTTGGGTTTGCGGACGACGTGCGGCGGTGGTTGGGCAGAGTATTGAAAATGGTTTCTGACAAGAGTTGCTGAATGAACTGATGTCGATTTCTATTTGTAATAGCTCAGTCAACTTATTCCAGTCAGCTTGTAGTAGCTTGTAATAGAATTAGTTAACGATGAGTCAACAGTGTTAGGATACACGTGTGAATTGTGTCAGATAAGTCCCGCATTTGAGAAATAATGTGGTGCGGAGCAGTTAATATATACAAGTTAGTCCATAACTCATTGGCTTAAGCTTTTGAGTGAAGCTAGGTCTAACTAGATTTATTGACAAGCTCGGACTTGGGCTCCCTCTTGGTGATCTCCCCAAGTGAAAGTATCGAACTTCTAATGCACGCTCCTAACAAATGGAGCGAATGGGAGAAAATGATGATGGCCAACACAATTTCCTGGCGTGTGCACGTTGTGGTGTAGTAACGCGGGCCCGATAGGCATTGATGAAGATTCAAGTTGAGATAAGTTGGTGCGAAAGGAGACTTGAATTAAGGGAGAGCAAACCTAGCACTAAAGCTCATACGTAAGGGGCAGATAGTTAGGATACATGTGTGAGTTGTGTTATATAAGTCCCGCATTGGAGAATTAATGTGGTGTGGAGCATCTAATATATTCAAGTTGGCCTATAATTCATTAGCTTAAAATTTTGAATGAAGGTGGGACCAACTGGATTTATTGATGGGCTCAGACTTGGGCTCCCTCTTGGTGATCTCCCCAGGTGAAAGTATCGAACTTCTGCCGCATGCTCCCGACAAACAGTTTGCAGCAGCCCCGTTAGTGACATGTGACCACCGCCTCACCACGAACGGCCACGTGGCTAGGGGTGTGCAAACTGGACCGGACCGGCCCGGACCGGCCCGGGACCGGCCCGGCCCGGGCGGGTTGGTCTGGTCCTTGAGGTTGGCGGTCCGGTCCCCGGTCCCAATAAACGGGACCGGTGACTGGGCGGTCCGGTCCCCGGGTTCCATGGTTTGGGACCGGACCGGCCCGGCCCGGACCGGACCGGCAATGTTTTTTTTTTAAAATTAGTTTGATCATCCTAATGATTTGAAAATTCCGAGTCTCCTACAGTGAGTCTTTAGCTATTTTGGTTGCAGTGATTATATCTTTGATTGTTGTGGTGATTACATATTTGATTGTGTTAATTAATTTTTCTTTTAGATCGGGCTCATTTGTTTAGGGAGATATCTTCTTTGAATTTTTCAAACAGATTCGAATTTTAGATAGTATTTTTTTCACATAAAATAAATGAAAAGAAAACCATGTAAAAAGAACTGAAAAGATAAAAATCTCATTGCATTGATATTAGATTTGCATTTAAAGATTGATTCATATACGTGTTTTTCGTCTTTTGTGGAATTTTATTAGTAATGAATTCCTTTTTAGAGATCAGAATTACGATTAGACTTTGGACGTTTTTGTGGAATTTTTTTATTAATGAAAAATCAACACAAGAGGAGGTCGAAGTCTAAATTCTTTTTTTTTTTCACCAAACTAATATTTTTATTATAGTTTTTATAAGCAGTTAGAATTAGCGGTCCTATTGGGCCGGGATCGGGACCGGCCCGGACCAGGACCGGCCCGGACCGCCGGTCTTGGTCCGGTCCGTGGTCCTGAAAATATGGGGACCGGACTACTGGTCCGGTCCTCGGTTCCATGCCGGGACCGGACCGGCCCGGACCATGCACACCCCTACACGTGGCCACCTCATCCCCATGTACTTGCCCGGTGCCAATTTCACATGTACTTGGCCCTACCGTGCTAAAAATAAATTATACAGTGTTGTCTTGCGTCTTAATTTCACCCTACAGTTATCCAATAATATTTCTGGATAAGCAACTCAAATTTCGGGTCATCACACCAGTCCGTGCTAGTCGAAGCTCTAGAGAGATGAATATCATCGACCGGAGAACGACACGGTGAATAATGTTCATCGCAGTTCCGTCAGCAGTTTTGAGCTTTTCCATACCGAGCGTGTCGGGCTGCCAAGGAACAGACACACCGCTGTCTGGTACATCATAATTCAGCATAGTGTTACCAAGCAACCATGAGTCATGAGTGGAGTCATGAGCGTATAATTCTTAACGGTGCTGGTTTACTAATTTCGTCAGGGTAACATATATCTTCTTTGACAGATGAATCAGATTATTAATATTTTAGGCGCTAAACACTTTTTGCAATGGTCGTAGTAAACGTTAGTGGCAAAGATAGTTTGGTAAATTATCAAAATGCCATAGGGATGTTTTTTTTTTTTTATGACCGAGGGGTCCGGGTCAGCTTGCACGCACCTCGACTATTTCTCGGGGGACTAGCACGACAACCACCAGTCGCGACTCATACTTAAGTCACGGAGCGCAAGTTGAGAGATTTGAACCAGGGACCTGACAAAGGATTAGGGATGCTTGTTAATTACCCGTTTTTCCACATTTTTACACGAAATTTGCTTTTAATTTGCAATTGATATTTATAATCAATCCAGCCATGCACATAAACAACGACAAAAGTTGCATGTTTTATAACTAGATTATGGTCGGAATCATGCTTGATGTTATTGATAAATGGCATCTAGATGCCACTTGATAACGAGGTTGTGACTTGATTATGCTTGGAACCGTTGTTTATTTGTGAGAAATTGTTAGAAATCCTACTATATATATATATATATATATATATCACCATACCCATAATCCAACCATAAGCCTAACAAACAACAAAAGCTGCAATTTTTTTTTCCTTTTGCGGTGACGGCGGAGTCACCATTTGATGAGCGAAAGATTTAGTTCGCATTATCCATTGTTATTGTGAGGCGGCGCCGCCATTGCCGAGAGATTAGAGGCGGCGAGAACGAGTAAGAGGCAAGAGATCAAAAGAGACTGAGAAGCCCATCGTCGGGAGTAATCGGGGCATTGATGAGGAACAAGACTACAAGTGAAAATCACTTCACAAATCCAAATATAAACACACATAGTTGCAAGGAAACAGGTAATAATACAGGGGTACAAGATTAATATAATGTCCTAACCTCGGACGGACAAGCATAGTTGGTACACAGCATCATCACTAACAAAATAAGCAAGGCTGAGATTAACATGCATAAAGGACCCTCAAACACTGGCATTATCACTCTGATATGGCATACAATCAGTCTCCTCGTCAAAGTTAAGGAGATCCCCGAGATCGATGCTGTCGCTCGGAGAATACGGCCGATGATCATCGTAGGGAAAACGTTGCTCTTCGCTCGTTTGAGGCGGCTGATCCGGAATCGGCACATTCTTGTCTGGTAAATTAGAATTCGTCATCCTGATCGGATAGGGGAATTCAACAGTACTTCCGGGAGATGCCTGGGCGACAACAAATGAGAAAAGGAAAGAACGAACAGTAATTCGAGCTTCAGTATAGTTAGTTGTATCTCTAGATCAGATGCTGCTTTGAATCAATCTAAAGCAACACTTGCTCACCTGTGCACCAATTTCTACCGTTCCTTCATCTTGGGAATCATTCGGATCGCTAGGGCCGCTTAAGTCGGTTGAAGTACTTGCCGTTGCCGACTTTGCTTTCTCGCTTTTCCGGTTTGTTATGTGGCAGAGAACCAACGCCGTCTGCAAAGACAGAACGGTACCAGGGGATGAGTTTCAGGGTAACATAACCGAACCGAAACTCCATTGTTGGGCGAGAGTACTTCATGCACAAGATACATCAAGCATCACTCATCAAAATCGAAGTAATTCTAATTTTTCAAGAACAAATTGTCCCCTTTGTTGCTGCAGAGTCACTCTACTTTTGCCAGTGTAGCCTGCAGTAGTCACTGCTATGATTCAATATTTTCTTGAGTCATCCCCCAATGAGGAAATGCCACTGAACCCTATAACTGAACTACTGATTTCTCTTATCGCAACCCTTTTTCGTAATTTACCAAAACTAGAGCACCAGCCAGGCAGCCAAGAATCCATTACTTAAAATGATTAAAGGTAAATCGCGCTTAAATATTCATGGAACAGAGGGAGGAAAGAAAATCAAGAACTCAGAAAGACAGAAACTGAAATGGTGATATCAATTTTACCTGCACTTGTTACCATTTTAGAGATGCTCAATCAGGGTAAGCAAAAGAAGAGAAGTCGATACCGGGTCCGAAATTTCGCTGTCCGAAACATTCGAATTTAGGTGATATTCGTACATGCCCAAGTTGGTCCTGCGGGAATTTCCTTGTCGACCTTCGTGGTAAACCAAGCTCCTCCTGAGCCCTATCTCTTCACCGGTGCCCGGTGCTTGTACAGCACGTTTGGTACTTGTCTCTTTCCAAAATCCACACTGGGTCTTCCTCTTCTTCTTACGACCGCAGGGACAAAAGAAGAAGCACTCGCTTCCATCCGACGGGACACATGACAGCTCTACCACACCAACGATTGGGACTACAACTTACCATCAAACCACAAGAAGACTGAGAAACAGAGAACACTAAGGGCTAAATGCAAGTTACCGTGGTATCGTGCAAACAACTCCAGAGGCTCCCAGTCGTAGATGTATAGCTCGGGAATTACGCAAATGGCTTTCATTCCTCCTCTGAGCTTTTCTATCAAGTGATGACCGACGAGCTCGTCCTCCGTCGGTTTGAATCTGAGTCCCACCGGCCACGCCTCCGTCGGTTCCGCCATGCTACATGTTTGCTGTCTCACACTCAATTCTGCAACGGAGAAAAGAGGAGATGAGTACAGAATGGGACTAGTGAAGTGAGCAGAGGAAAAGAAGGGAAACAGAGGAAACAGAGTTCACCTTTGGCTTGGCTTCTGGTGGTGTGTTGAGTCCAAGAAGTCCCAAGCGAGTCAATTTATAAGCACAAAAGAGTCTAAACCCTTGCTCGAGAAGGCAAACTACTGTTCAAGTGGGTCCCACCCCAAGCTCAAGACGACGTGACGTTTTGTCCAAAAGCAACTTCTTCGAAAGGTTAATAGGATTTGACACAGCCACCCCACCCCCCCAACCGAAATTAAAAAGAGGAAAATTTATGGGAACATATGAAGTTGAACTGGAACATTCTAGAATTCCAAGTGAGATGCATAGCGGCAGCAATGACGTTGAAAGCGAAAGGGATGAGAAAATTATTGTTTGAGGGATGCAAAAGCACAATCGATTTCTCTTTATAATGCATTGTAATATGTTCTTGACTGAAAAATTTTAGCCTTCCGTTGGAATTTAGCACGTTCATGAGTATAATGTTATTGTGACATTAATATGAAAATAAGTTAGTGCAAAAAGCACTAGCTAAATAAACGAAAAATAATAAAGAACACTAAAGATCTACGTAGGGGAGAGCCAACCATAAATAATGCACTATGATCGAACAATTAGAATTACAACTGTCCGTACGCTCGAGTATTTCCCACACCTCGATTATGCCAGCTCCTTTCGTACGGCCAAACTAAGAGCGCTGTTTGTTCTTCTTTTCCTTTCATTCGCGGCAAGGCATTCTACCGTTCGGTCATCTCATTTTACCGAGAGAGTCTAACCCTATTTTATGTGCCTTTCTTCTTTCCCTTTTTGTTTTCTTTTCTTCAAAGCACAAAAAAAGGACAAAGAGAACAACCAAATCTCTTGACTTTGATCTGAGCGGCAGAGCCCACCAAATATTCAATTTCCTTTGACAGAGACGTCCATTCACTGTGTTCCATAAGCATGCACTGAATCAAATCTTGGATAATTTCAGGATTTTCATTGTCTTGGACTTGAACGTTTCAAACTCAAGATATAGATTTAACAATTCTCTACTTTATCTCGATATTTGAAGCTAAGTCATGGTGCTCGCCATTCATGCAGATCTCCCAATGCCTAGTAAAGCTTGAGCTTCGCCAAAAGAACAGCCTTAGTCACCATATCTGTCGAGTGTTCTGCTATCATTATTTTTTTCACAAAAATCTTACCCTTCGCTAAGACATCTAAAATAAAATGGTACCTGATGTTGACATGCTTCGTTCGCTCACAATAAATCGGATCATATGCCAGATATATCGCATCATGGTTGTCATAGTGTATAACAGCACTTTTATGTTCTAACCCAAAATATGATAGCGAACCCCCTAACCATATCACTTCTTTTGCTATAAAGGTTTGTCTCATGTACTTTGCCACTGTCGACTACAAGGAAATGTAGCCCTACAATGACGCCTTCCAACAAACTACATCACCTGCAAGCATAAGAACATACCTTGGTAAAGATCTGCATTCATCTAAGTCACATGTAAGATCCAAATCCACATAATCAGTGGTCTTAGTAACATTACGATCCCTTTGGAACACTATACCAATGTCAATATGATAATTGAGAGCTTGAGCTTAAAAAATAGATGTCGCCTTAACGGAGTGTTAAGATGAGCTCATACAGTTTATTATGTCCGAAAGTGAAATAGCCCGCATATTTCTTTTTATCTGTCTTTATTGCAAAATGTGAGTTTTGATAGATACTTTGAACAAAGTAGACTTGTAACTCAAGTTAGATATTGGGTATATCTGAACTATCATCTATATGGTATTAAGTGGAAAGTCATATGCTCAATATGAAAGGAGAGAGTATTTCATGCTACGTATGCATAAGACGATCAATAAGAGTTAGCAAAAGTTTTCATCTCAACTTTCAAGTCATGTGAAACTCTTGAGGATAAAAATTCCTCATATAGTACCCTTATAACTCTTATTTATTCTCAAGATTTATATTCAGCGTTTACTATCTTATGGTGTTATCAATGGTCATGAGATTAATTTGATCTAATGAGACATTTCTAGAAAAGCGACCTGAACTGAGATTGAGAGGTTTAAACGAAGAGAAAGATCGATTTAAACTTTGAGTCATATGATTGTTGTGTATTCATAGACTGGTCAATTATGATTATTTTGTGTGATCATTATTATGAGTACAACGTACCATATTTCAAAGTGATTGAGATAGATATAAATGTGAATGATCGATCTAGGGTATAACATACGCAAATCTACTCTTGATTATGTCCAATTTTGAGCTATCATATACTCCCAACGGATATATGATAACGAACTCTCAAAGTATGCTGATCGCACAAATTATTTAATGATATGAACATTGGAAAAAAGAGAGAGTTATGTTTAGTCCTTCGTGGGCAAGTGAGAGTTGTTTGCCTTTCATGGCCGAGTAGGAGATATTGGATTTTATGGGGTTTACGGTGGTTTGCCTATGTAGGCAATCACATCCCAAACCCACTAGAGAACTGCCAAGGTAGTTTATCAGCAGTTTTTTAAAACGTGTATTGCCCCCCCCCCCCCCCCCCCCCCCCCCCCCCGCCCCATGTTTAGTCGGTTCTAACTAATTTAACAGAAAATAGATAATCCAGATAAAGAGAAAACGACATTTTTGGCTCTCCACTCCAACAATCGATCGAAGCGAGGATTCTCGAGATTGCAAAGGCGACATCTAATCTGTGGCTATTATGTACGCCCCTCGTGTACTGTATTCGTGATCAATCGGTGATACAAGCAGGTTTGGAAATGTCTTTCTGCCAATTTGTTGATCAGAAACAAGGATTAAGTATACTTCCCATCGAGATACCACCATATCCATAATCAAATTATATGCCTAACAAACAACAAAGGCCGCATGTATGCCTTTTTTTTTTTTGGCAATGATTGCGTGGAGTCGCCATTTGCGGAGGGAGAGAGAGCGCACTATTTGCAATATCTATATTCATGGTGGGGCGGGACCGCCATTGCGAAGAGATTTGAGGCGGTGAGAAGGGGTAAGAGGCGAGAGATCGAAAGAGACTGAAGGCGCAAATGACAATCATTCTGTTCAGAAATCAATTACTGGCCGGATATAAATTTTTCTATTTCTAGTTTCTAGACATGTTTTTTAGAATAAAATATATTTGATAACGACACAAAATTCTTTTTTAGAAACAAAAATTTGTTTGATAATGACATAAATTTTGAAGGTTGCCGGTGATCGGTGACGGCGGCAGCCATTCATTGGTACAAGATTGATATAATGTCCTAAATCTGTTTATGGAAATCACTACAAATCACAAGTCCTAAGATAAATACACAAATTGTAAGGAAACAGGTGATAGTACAATATACACGGGTACAATATTGATATAATGTCCTAACCTCGGACAAGCATGTAGTTGGTACACAGCACCATCACTAACATAATAAGCAAGGCTGAGATTAACATGCATAAAGAACATCAAACACTGGCATTATCACTCTGGTTTGGCATACTATCAGTGCCCTCGCCAAAGTTAAAGAGATCCGCGAGATCGATGCCGTCGCTTGGAGAATACGGCCGATGATCATCGTAAGACAAGTGTTGCTCTTGGCACGTTTGAGGCTGCTGATCTGGAATCGGCACATTCTGGTCTGGTAAATTAAAATCCAGCGTCTCGTTTGGATAGGGGAATTCAACAGTAACTCCGGGAGATGCCTGAGCGACAAAAAAGAAGAAAAGGAAAGAACGAACAGTAACTCGAGCCTTACTATAGTTAGTTGTATCTCTAGATCATATGTTGCTTTTGCATCAATCTAAAGCAACATTTGCTCACCTGTGCACAGATTTCTGGCGTTCCATTATCTTGGGAACCATCCAGATTGCCAGGGCCGCTTAAATCGGTTGAAGAACTCGCTGTTGCTGACTTCGCTTTCTCGCTTTTCCGGTTTGTTATGTGACAGAGAACCAACGCCGTCTACAAAGACAGAATGATACCAGGTATCAGTTTCAGGGTTACATAACCGAAACTCCATTGTCGCACGGAAGTGCTCCATGCACAAGATACATCAATCATCACTTATCAAAATTGAAGTAATTTGAACTTTCAAGAACAAATTTTCCCCTTTGTTGCTGCAGAATCACTCTACTTTTTGCAGTACAACCTTCAGTGGTCACTGGAACTAAAGCATCAGGTCACAAATCTATCACTTTCCTCCTAGGGATAAGAGACATAGGGCTAAAGAGAGAGCAAAAAATGATATTTCGTGTACAATCGTGCAGAATCTTGAATGTTATCAGTTCCGATACGTAGACTATATAATAGAATGCAAGTGAAAGTTCCTAGATTCGTCAAATGTTCATCCATAAGTTTAATTTCTCGGTCTTCCTCGTGAAATACAGTAGGAAAGGTTCCGACTCGTGGGTACTGCTGTTCGAAGTTCAACTGGAATTAAAGGGAAATCGCGCTTAAATCATGGGACAAAGGGAGGAACTAGAAAATAATGAACTCAGGAAGCCAGAGACATCAAGAAGATGAACAAGGAACATATGCAGAGAAATGATGCTATCACTTTTACCTGTGCTCGTAACCATGTTAGAGATGCTCAATCAGGGTAAGCAAAAGAAGAGAAGTCGAGTACCGGGTCCGAAATCGCACTATCCGAAACACTCGAATTTAGGTGATACTCGTACATGATTAAGTTGGTCCTAGAGGCATTTCTTTGTCGACCTTTGTGGTAAACCAAGCTCCTCCTGAGCCCTATCTCTTCACCGGTGTCCGGCGCTCGTATAACACGTTTGATACACGTCTCTTTCCAAAATCCGCGCTCGGTCTTTCTCTTCCTCTTACGGCCGCGGGGACAGAAGAAGAAACACTCGCTTCCATCTGACCGGATACTCGACAATTCTACAACCAAAGATTGTGCAAATGTTAACTTTACAAAGGAAAATGGAGATATAGAGAACACTAAGGACTAAATGTAAGCTACCGTTGTATCGTGCGAATAACTCCAGAGGCTCCCAGTCGTAGATGAATAGCTCGGGAACTAGGCAGATAGCTTCCATTTCTCCTCTGAGCTTTTTAGTCAAGTGATGACCGACGAGCTCGTCGTCGGTCGGTTTGAATCTGAGTCCCACCGGCCACGCCTCCTCCGATTCTGCCATGCTATATGCCTGCTTGTCTCACATTCACTTCTGAAAAAGAAAAAAGAGAGGAGAAGAGCAGAGAATGGGACTGTTGGGTGAGATAAGCAGAGGAAGAAGGGGGAGAAAAACAGAGGAAACAGAGTTTACTATTGGCTTGGCTTTGCTTTGACAGTGTTGACCACCAAGCATTCCAAAGCTGGTCAATTTAAAAGCATAAAAAGGTGTACCTTTTCTTGACGCTTGTTTGAGAAGGCAAACTACTATTCAAGTGGACCCCATTTCAATCTCGAAACGACGACGTTTTCGATCCGAGCAGCTTCTTCGAAAGTCCGCAACGCGTGTTGAACTTGGTTAACAGGACCCATCTGGTTGTTTTAGCCAATGGGAACCTATGAATTTAGCAATATGATGGCATGAACTTGAGCAGTGTTTCCTCAGGGAGGAAGACTCTAGAACTTCATGTATGTAAATATGGAGATCATGATGTGAAGTCGTCCCAAGGGTTTCCTCAGTGAAGAAGAATCTAGAATTCCCAAGTGACGTCGACAGCGAAAGGGACAAGAAGATTCCTCTTTGTATATTATATATATGCTTATTAGTCGGGTGTTAACTATGTGGGAAAAAAATTCAAGGGTAGATTCGTGTACTCTAGCAGATTCTTCACACATACATGCCATCTTTCGGCGGTCATTGGAATAAAAGTATGGTAATTATTGATGGGTTTGATAATGTACCGATTCTACCCAACATTTGATTACAAAGGTAGGTGTTGTACGAAGGAATGTATTAGTAATTTCCCCGTTAAAGTGGGTAATTTGAGATCGAGGTAATAAACTATGGATATTATTTCTTTCTACAAATCATAGTCGATTAGACTATGCATCTAAAGTTAGAAGAGGAATGATAAATGTTCAAAGAAAGTTAGTATATCTATATGTGTATTGATTAAAATTGTTAAAATATGTCTCAGGTTTGAGCCAATTAAATGAAAACATGACTTAAAATATAATTTGTGAAAGTCCAGAAGTTCGAGTTATATTCGTGTTTGATAGAATTATGTCGTTCTACACATAAAAACTATGGGATTTTTTTTTGGGCCCGAAATTATAGTACCGAACTATATTGATGGCAAGATCAAGACTTGATCGCACATATTTCAAAACCTACACGACCTGACTATACATTTCTAAATCTTTGGACTTGATTGCACGTATGACTTGCGATCTTTAAAAACATTGTCCTACCATTTCTTGTGTCCCATGATTCATTATCAGTGCAATATTGTTCGCAATCAACTCAATTAGTAATGAAAATGAAAGAGAGAAGAAATTATATTATAATAATTATGGATTACATCATTAGATATAGTGAGCATTATGGCTTACAAATAATGAAGAAGACTAAAGTACCATTGCAAACAATAAATCCAATAATTAATGTTTCAATACTCCCCCTCGAGTTGAAACATAAACATCAAAGAGGCCCAACTTCTTACACAAATTAATCACTCTACTACCCCCACAATGACATAGTGAGAAAAATCAGCTAGTTGTCTTCGGTCCGTATGTATTGAAGTGTTATTTTCTCATTGTGAATGTTATCCCGTAGAAAATGGCAATCCATTTCAATATGCTTCGTACACTCTTGAAAAGTGGATTTGAAGCAACATGCATAGCAGACTGGTTATTACAACACATAACTGAGGGGCTGAAGATGGTATGCTAAATTCGGATAACAACATCCTCAACCAAAACAACTCACTAGTGACATGATTCATGGCGTGATATTCCACCTATGCATTCGATCGAGACATAACTTGTTGCCTCTTATTTTTTCAACTCACAAGATTGCCTCCAAGAACACACAATAACCAGAAGTGGATCTCCAATCAATAGAACACCTAGTCCAATCAGCATCAGAGTAGCTAATGACACTAAGATGTCCATGATTCTTTAACCGATGCCTTTACTCGATGCTCTCTTCAAGTACTTGACAACATGTCAACATGTAGCACTACCTCTTAATATATAGTGCGAGGAGCACTCATAAACTGACTAACCACGCTAACAATAGAATAAATATCGAGTCAATTATAGTTAAATAGTTGTGCTTACTCACTAACCTCCGATACCTACTGGGATCATGAAGTAAGTCACCATGTTCTGCATCAAGCTTCACATTATGATCCGTTAGAATATCGATAGGCTTCGCTCCAGAAAAGCAACCTCACTGAAAATACCCAGAACATAGTTCTGCTGTTATAATTAGATATCATCACATTAATAGGCCACCTCAAAGCCAGAAACCTCAAGAAGCTGAATGAGGAACATATGCAAAGTAATGATATCAATTTTACCTGCACATGTTATGGATGTTCAATTAGGGAAAGCAAAAGAAAGAATTCAAATACCCGAAATTTCAAGAGATAAGGACACCACATGTGTCATAAATTTTATGCAGCGCTCACTTGACTGTCACAACTTTTTTTCAATTACTTAAGTGTCATAACTTCTAAAGAATATTCACTTAACTGCCATAATTTTCAATCGATTATTTAAGTGCATTTAAAAAAAAAAAAAACCTTCATCGAAGTATCGAAAATCTGACGAGGCATAGCACTCGTGGTGACCAGTTTTAAAAAGTTATGGCACTCAACTGATACATTGAAAAGTTATATGGCACTAGAGTGATCGGAAAAAAAGTTACAGCACTCAAGTAAATGATGTACATAAGTTATGGCACCCAAATGATCCAAGGTACTCAAATGAGCATCGTGCGAAAATTATGACACTTGTGAAATCCTTATCCCGAAATTTCACCATCTAAAACAGTCAAGTTTATGTGATATTCTTGCATGGTCACATCAGTCTAATGGACCTTTGTTAACCTTTATAGTAAAAAAAAAAAAATCCTCTCAGTCCCTATTGTCAGGAAAATTGTCCAAAAAGCTCTAAACCTATTATAATTTTGCCTATTTAGTCATATACTTTTTAATTTTTCCAATCAAGTCCTATTTTTTTTTTTAAATTTTCCTCGACAATTTGCCCCAAAAGTCCTAAACCTATTGCACTTTTGTCAATTCAATCCTAAACTTTTTAATTTTGCTAATTGAGTCATAAAACTTTTTAAGTTTTACTAATTGAGTTCATCTGATAAATTTTGGCCTGAAATCACTTATGTGAATGATGACCTCTCTACGTGGCACAGCTTACGCTGACATGGACAAAAATGATATTTAAATGTTTTTCTGATTTTTGTAATTTATTTTATTGTTTTTCATTTCCTTCTTTGCTTTTTTTCTTTTTGTCCTTTTCTTTTTTTCTTTTTCCCTCTGTCGGCCTTTGTCGAGGGCCGCCCTCACCGGCCTTGGGCGAGGGACGCTTTGCTGGCCTAGCAAGGGCTACCCACGCCTGGGCAGCATGGGCCGCCGTCACCTAGGCAGGCGAGGGCCAACAAGTTTTTTTCTTCTTCCTTATTTGGATCCCATTTCAATGAGAACTTGATGAGTCAATCTGCCTACACATCTTACTTTTATTGCTATATCAGGAGTGACTCTACATATTGCTTGACGTAAAATCGCTAATGGATTCGTTTGTCTTTTGTTGATTCGTTTCGATGATTCGATAGATAATTCATAAGCCAATAAGTTTTTCCCATGTCTCATAATACGATTAGACAATATATTTACTAATCTATTACAAGCGAGGTCGGCCCTCGCCTGAAGAAAAGAGTAGAGACTGAGGCTTGTGACGTAAGCAAAGGAAGAGAAAAAAGCAGAGGAAACAGAGGAAAAAGATTTTACTCTTGGCCTGACTTTGCTTGAGAATGTTCACTCCCAGCCCCCTCCAAGTGGGTCACTTCATAGACGCGCAAAAAACAAGTAATTTTCCTGACGCTTGCTTGAGAAGGTAAACTACTGTTCCAGTGGATCCCACATCCACTATGTAATGGAAAAATTTTGGGTGGAGAACATGTGTCCCCTGCTAGTGACATGTGATATAGAGAGAGAGAGAGAGAGAGAGAGAGGAGAGAGAGTGACTGATGGGAAGGGAGGAAGGGAGGGACACATGTTCCCTCTTGATTGGGTCGAGTGCATTGCATCCGGCCCACCCAATACTTTCTCGTATGTAATGAAGCTCATCTCTCGAGCATTCCACCTTGATCATTATTAATGAAAACGTCCCTTCCGACCCAAAAAAAAAAAAAGTGGATCCCACATCCAGCTTAAGACGTTGACTACGAGCAGCTTCTTCATGAGTAGTGTTTCATCAGTAAAGAAGATTCTAGAATACCAAGTGACATGGAGAGTTTGGGCAAGTGATAATGACACAAATGATCGCTGAACTTTGATCCAGTATGTAATATAATCCTCGAACTTTTAATTAATTCAATATGTTCTCTGAACAAATTGAAAGTTCAAAGGACCACATTGTACATTGGCCAAAAATTTAGAAACTATTTGTGTCGTTATCCCATTGGGCAACTACGTTGAAAGCGAGAGATAACAAGATTTTCGTTAGTATGATTCCGAAGCACAATTGATTCTCTTTACATATGATGTGCTTACGAATATTCAAGAGGAGTTTGAACTTTGGGGGGAAAAGAAATTCAAGGGCAGGCTCGTACACTGTAGCTAAACCTAGAAGCATGTTCTTGACTATACATTTTTAGATTCTTACGAGTATTTATAACCTTTTATCAATGTAAAACTGTGGGATATAGTCGCCATTGGATGTGATGTAAGTGCAAATGTTTTACTTCGGTAAATAATTCTAACGTACACATGTCGCCTCTTCGATGACCGTCACAAAAAGTGCCACCTCATATTCCGACATCCCGAATCTACAGATTTGCCTAAACGGTTACCCGCCGGAAGGACTGAAGTACACCGGATCGAATATTTTTATGACTTGCTTAAATGTGGACAAATAATTAGGACTTTCGGTTCAATTTTCCCTATATAATACAAGCTACACTACACTAGTTAAGTATATGGCATACTTATTCTTTTGCACATATAAAATCATCATGGTAAATGACCAACCATACTTGTTGAAAGAAGTTGGTAAACGTACTCAAGTAATGAGATGTTGATAGATTCCATATAGGAATTACATTTTACAAACCATACATATTATTAAATCCATCATAGCGTTTGCGCGGGTGGGGTTATTTAGCGCCAGCCTACCCGACAATAGCCAGCTGAAGCCAACGCAGAGTTTGCCTTCCCTGCCATCACTTCCCCCAATTCCTAACAATTTATTTTAAGGAAGGGAATACCACTGAATTTTATGTTCCAAAGTTCAGATGAAGTAGTTTAAGGGCTTGCTCAGGTCCGTAGTTTACTAACCACACTTGAAAAATGTGAACGAAGTTGGCAGTTGACTGATTCATTAGCAACGGAGCCATCATAGAATGTTCTAACTAGGATGCTAGGTAAATTCATTTTAAGTTTGGTATTTCACCAACCACATTTGAAAAATTTGCAAGAAGCTGGTAATTTTGGTAAAGTCTCAATAGTGTTGGTAATTCACTACTTGAACTTGTAAGATTTCAAAGAATTGATAACTTTTTTTTCTCTTTTTGGTAAGTTTCTTATGACATTGATATTCTACTAGAATGTGGAAGTGGACGGTGATTTACTAATATTTGTAGAGATGTTGGTAATTTTTCTTGTGCTCTTGATATTTTACTTGCTGCATACCTAAAATTCGCAAAAAGTTGGTAACTTACACTTGGATGTTTGTGAATTTTGGTGATTGGTAGTTTACTAACTCCACTAGTAACAATTGGAAGTTGACGAGTGTTGACACCTAATCTTGGCGATCCCGTATTATATTCTATTTGTAAAATAAGAATACGTCTAATTTATTAAATATGCATCTTTTCTTGTTTTATTGGAGGAAAAAATATCAATTAACTAATTTATTATTATTTTTTATATTTTTCCAAAAAAAGAGAGAGATCGGGCCAGATAGAGCCGAGGTTGCGCGGACGGGGCGTGGCCCACAGATTCAATCCCCGAGACGAACCCGCCCACTTGCCCAGTTTGGGCCTCCTCTCCCATTTCTTCTTCTTCTTCTTCTTTGAAGTCCAGTTGTGCTTTTTTATTCCTTTGGCCCAATGCTTCCTTTCCCCTCACTTGGCCCCCTCATTCACTCACGTGACTCTCTCCCCTCACATTCACGTCACTTTCAATCCCACCACACACTCCACATGGTTGGGCATCCTACGTGTTCGCAAGTGAGCTGTTAGGGGCCGGAGGTCCAATGACGATTGTGACCCGCCATGGACGACCTTGGCCGCAGTCGAAGGTTCCCGGAGGCGATGTGAGTTCAAGCGTCGACGGAAGACAGGCGCGGAGGTGATGCAAGCTCGGGCAATAGGTGATGCAAATGCAAACCTGTACTAATGCCGACACGCATGAACGGTACGCCACTCGGTGTCCGGATCCCCTACCATAAAGGTAGGGGATCCGGATCCCGGCACTCGAGCCCGGGCCTGCGATGACGCCAGCGTGAGCAAAAGGAGGCATGCGGCTGGGACTAGTAGCAGTCTGACGAGGGGATAGCGTGCCTGGCAATGATGCGGTGAATAAACTCGCGCCGAAACCTCGAGGATGGCTCAAGGCAGGTCGCGACAATAAGTTACTAAGTTATTGAAATGTTGGTAAACTATTACAATGTTGCATGTTTTATGACTTGATAATGGTCGAAATCATGCTTGATGTTATGGGTAAACCAGATGCCACTTGATAGCGAGGTAGTGACTTGAATATGTTTGAAATCATGCTTTCTTTTGGGAGAAATTGTTAGAAATCCTACTATCTAGATACCATAATAAAATCATACGCCTTACAAAAAACAAAGGCCGCATGTTCGCCTTTTGAGAGAGAGAGAGAGAGAGAGAATTGCTTTGGAATATCCATCGTCATGGTGGGGCGAAACTGCCATTGCGAAGAGATTCGACTAAGAGGCGAGAGATCGAAAGAGATTGAAGGCGCAAATGACAATTATTCTGTTTTCGAGCCGAAAATATATTTTTCATATTCCTAGTTTTTCAATGAGTCTCTGAGAAAAAAAAAATGCATTTGATGACAACACAAAAGTTCTATTTTCGAAACAAAAATTTGTTTAATAATAATATAAAATTTCTAGGGTTGCTAGTGATTGGCAGCTGGCGGTCATTAACTGGTGCAAGATTGATGTGTTGTCCTAACCTATTTCTGGAAATCACTTCATACCTACAATTCACAAGTCCTAAGACAAATACACAAATTGTAAGGAAACTGGTAATAGTACAATGTACACGGGTACAACATTGATATAATGTCCTAACCTCGGACAAGCATACTGACATAATAAGGCAAGGCGGACATTAACATGTATAAGGGACCTCAAACACTGGCATCATCACTATGGTTTGGCATACCATCAGTGCCCTCGTCAAAGTCATTAAAGAGATCCGCAAGATCGATGCCGTCGCTTGGAGAATACGGCCGATGATCATCGTAAGACAAGCGTTGCTCTTCGCTCGCTTGAGGCTGCTGATCGGGAGCAGGCACATTCCGGTCTGGTAAATCAAAATCTGACGTCTCGTTCGGATAGGGAAATTCAACAGTAACTCCGGGAGATGCCTGAGCGACAAAAAAAGAAGAAAAAGGAAAGAACGAACAGTAAATCAGAGCTTTAGTAAAGTTAGTTGTATCTCTAGATCATATGCTGCTATGCATCAATCTGAAGCAACATTTGCTCACCTGTGCACTGATTTCTGGCGTTCCTCCATCTTGGGAATCATTCAGATTGCTCGGACCGCTTAAATCGGTTGAAGTACTCGCTGTTGCTGACTTTGCTTTCTCGCTTTTCCGGTTTGTTATGTGACAGAGAACGAAGGCCGTCTACAAAGTCAGAATGGGATGAGTTCCAAGAACAAATTGATGCACGAAAGTACTTTGTGCACAAGATACATCACGCATCACTTATCAAAACTTAATGAATTCTAATTTTGAAGAACAAATTGTCCCCTTTGTTGCTGCAGAATCAGTCTACTTTAATGGTAAATTGCGCTTAAATCTTTTGACAATCCTGAACTCAGAAAGCCAGAGACATCAAGAAGCTGAATGAGGAACATATGCAGAGAACTGATGATGTCAATTTTACCTGCGCTTGTAACCATGTTAGAGATGCTAAATTAGGGGAAGCAAAAGAAGAGAAGTTGAGTACCGGGTCCGAAATCCCACTATCCGAAACATTCGAATTTAGGTGATATTCGTACATGCCCAAATTGGTCCTATGGGCATTTCTTTGTCGACCTTCGTGGTAAACCAAGCTCCTCCTGAGCCCTATCTCTTCACCGGTGTCCGGCGCTTGTATAACACGTTTGGTACACGTCTCTTTCCAAAATCCGCACTCAGTCTTCCTCTTTCGACCACGACCACGGGGACAAAAGAAGAAACACTCGCTTCCATCCGACGGGATACTTGACAATTCTACAACAAAAGATTGGGACTACTACTTACCATCAAACCATAAGAAAATGGAGAAATAGAGAACACTAAGGACTTAATGTAAGTTACCACTGTATCGTGCAAACAACTCCAGAGGCTCCCAGTCGTAGATCGGTAGCTCCGGAATTAGACGGTTAGGTTCCATTTCTCCTCTGAGCTTTTTGGTCAAGTAGTGACCGACGAGCTCATCCTCCGTCGGCTTGAATCTGAGCCCCACCGGCCACGCCTCCGCCCATTCTGCCATGCTATGTGCCGGCTTGTCTCACATTCACTTATGCAAAGGAGAAAAAAGAGGAGAAGAGTGGAGAACGAGGCTGTTGAGATAAGCAGAGGTTGAACAGAAGGAAACACAGAGGAAACAGACTGTACTCTTTGCTTGGCTTTGCTTGAGAGTTTTGACTGCAAACCCTTCAAATTGGGTCAATTTATAGGCACAAAAAAAAAATAAAAAGAGAGTAATTTTCTTGACCCTTGTTTGAGAAGGCAAGCTACTGTTCAAGTGAGTTCCACCCTCAAGCTCAAGACGACGACGTTTTTTCTACGAGCAGCTTCTTCGAAAGTCCACAACGCGTATTAAACTTGATTCCTTATAGATGGTGGGGATTTCAACGGGGGAGGATTTCCATCGTCCTAGTTGTTTTAGCCAATGGGAATCTATGACAGATAGCCTCATGACCTCGTCTATGCATGAGTCAGCAATATGATGGCATGATCTTGAGCAGTGTTTCCCCGGTGAAGAAGACTCTAGAACTCCGTGCATGTAAACATGGAGATCATGATGTGAAGTTGTCCCAAGGGTTTCCCAGTGAAGAAGAATCTAGAATTCCCAAGTGACGTGGAAAGTGAAAGCGATAAGAAGATTCCTCTTTGTATATTATATGCTTATTAGTTGGGTGTTAACTATGTGGGAAAACAATTAAAGGGCAGATTTGTATACTTAAACAAAGGTAGAAGAATATTAGAAGTGCCAATATTTATATACGACGCTTATTTTAGTGCCAATTTTTTTTTCGGATAATTTAAATGCCAATTTTTTTGAAAAACGGTTATTTCAGTGTTAAGTCCGACGTGGTTTGCCGAAAATCACACGTGGCGCACACATGGCTTGCCGGAGATCATAATCAGCAATAACAAAAATCTTAAAAAAAAAAATCCACCTAATAATCTAAAAATTTGAAAAAGTAAAAAAAAAAAAAAGGGATGGGGGTTTTCAGCGGCGGCGATAGCTAGGGCACGGGACGAACGACGGGCAACGACGATAGGCTCGGGTCGGCGGATAGCATGTGGCGACAGTCGGGCAGAGTATCGAAAATGGTTTTTGACAAGAGCCGCTGAATGAACTGACTTCGATTTCTATTTGTAATAGCTCAGTCAGTTTAATCTAGTCAGCTTGTAGCAGCTTGTAGTAGAATCAATTTACAATGAGTCAGCAGCTTGCAGCAGCCCCGTTAGTGACATGTGGCCACCGCCTCACCACAAACAGCCACATGGCCACCTCGTCCCTGTGTGCTCATCTGGTCCCAATTTCACATGTACTCGGCTCTGCCGTGCTCAAAATAAATTATACAATGTCGCCTTGTCGTCTTAATTTCACTTCACAATTATCCAGTAATATTTCTAGATAAGCAACTCAATTTTTCGCATCATCACAATAATTTGTGCTAGTCGAAGCTCCAGAGAGATGAATATCATCGATAATTCAAGTAATGAAATAAGAATGCCACATCAATAATTCGTACATCTATCGCAGGCATTTAGGTTTCTTTCCAAAAACTCGCGAATTGTATGCAATGAAATCTCCAACTACTTCGCAGATAAATCTCATGCAGGTGTGCTAGCCTCGGGGATAGACTCACCCGACATCTCACTCCATAGGCATCTCAAGCTCATAGAGACGGAGACATTCCAACCGTCAGAAAGAAACGAAGACATCCCGAATTCCATTTGGCTCCCACAGGGCATCGCCAGACAAACCTCGTGGCAGTATAAAGTCGGATAAACCTCACAACGATTGTTTCTCTTATTTCATCATGAGATTCCATGCCATGCACATATTACAATCTTGCCGTCATCGGCGTTCAGAAGTTTTATAAAATGAATGAATCATTCGTATCCATGATCATATTCTTTCCAGAAAAGCCCAACAATGTAGGAATCAAGCATATCAAGCAAAATTTCAAGAATACGATCCAGTTTTCAAACTATGGACGAATGATTCTAATGCCAATTCAAACAAACTATAAAAGTTAAAAATCCACTCTCCTGGATCCAGAAATTTCAATTTCCAGAACGACGGACGGACGGTGAGCGATATGCAATGGCGGCAAATGACGGGCGATGATCAATGATGACGACAGCTAGGGCGCGGGATGAACGATGGGCGACGACGATAGGCTCGAGTTGGCGAACGACATGCGGCGACGGTCAGACAGAGTATCGAAACGGTTTCTGACAAAAACTGCTGAATGAATTGACGTTAATTTCTATTTGTAATAGCTCAGTAAGCTTAATCCAATCAGTTTGCAGTAGCCTGTAGTAGAATCATTTTACGATGAGTCAGCAGCTTGGAGTAGCCTCGTTGGCGACACGTGGCCACCGCCTTGCCACAAATGGCCCCATGGCCACCTCGTCCTCGTGCACTCGCCCGGTCCCAATTTCACATGTACTTGGCCCAGCCGTGCTCAAAATAAATTATACAGTGTCGCCTTGTCATCTTAATTTCACCCCACAATTATCCAATAATATTTCTAGATAAGCAACTCAAATTTTCGTGTCATCACACCAGTCCGTGCTAGTCGAAGCTCTAGAGAGATGAATATCATCGAATGTTCATCGCAGTTCCGTCAACAGTTATGAGTTTTCCATGCCGAGCGGGTTGGGCTGCCAAGGAAAAGACACACCGCTGTCTGGTATATCATAATTCAGCATAGTGTTACCAAGCAACCATGAGTGTATATTCTTAATGGTGCTGGTTCTCTAATTTCGTCGGGGTAACATGCACCACAAAAAAAAACTGCCTTTTAACGATGAAAAATGGCGACGAAATTTTGACAAAATTTGTCGCTAAAAGAATTTGCGACGAAAAATAGCGATGAAAAAAATTTCGTCTCGAAAAATGGGTCGCCAAATTTAGTGACGAAAAAATAAAAATCCGTCGCTATTTTGCTACGAAATTAGTGACGAAAAATTTCCGTGGCAAAATTTGTCGCTATATTCGTCGCTATTTGTTGCCGGAATTAGCGACGAAGGCGACGTTCGTCGCTAGATTTAACGGAAGTAATTAACGGAGATTTAGCGACGAAAAACGGTTTTCGTCGCTAAATTTAGCGATGAACGGTGTTTAGCGACGAAAAATTATTTTTCGTCGCTAATTTGTAAATTTATTTTTTTATTGGTATTTCAACGCTAAATTGGCGACAAAAACTAACTGTTTCGTCACTAATTAGTGACGAAAATATTTTTCGTCTCAAATTTTTTTTTATTGGTATTTCAATTTTCTGTCTCGTCGCTATAATTTTATTATTTTTATTCATATTTCGAATTTTGCGACGAAAGTTGTTGTTCGTCGCTAATTTGTAAATTTTCTTTTTTATTTCATTGATATTGCTGCAGTTTTTTTTTTTTGTCGGAGGAAGTTTCGGGAAATTGTCCAAGAAGAAGAAAGCGACGAAGATTGCGAGGAAAATGAAAGCGATGCATAAGCAAAAGTAGAAGCATTTCCAACTATGGCAACACTTCTAGAGCTCTGGGGCATGCATCACAACACTCCATTTGTAAATACAGATACATACACACACATGAACGTCCAGCCAGAAGCCAAAAGACGTAGGACGGCGTTCTAGGGTGGTGAAATCACCGGCTCCACCGTCGACCGGAGAGGGAGGGGGGTCGACTGTGATGCACCTAGGACCGGCAGACAGAATCAGTCAACGATATCGGATTGGGCTCAAATTCGGTCGGTTGAAGCGAAACGGCCTTCTAATCAATACTCGGTGCCATTGGCATTGGATTTTGGCAATTCGGGGTCATTTAGATGGATTTTCGGGCATTTTTCTATTTTTAGGCAATTTTATAATTGTTGACACCTGATTTTTGACCATTTATTATTATGATTTTTATTCTTTAAAATTAATTAAAAATATCGAAAAGGTCGTAAAATCACAAAATCAATTTTGGTGACCTTGGCCAAGCTAAATGAACCATTTTGACCAAAAAAATAATTTTCATAATTTTCATTTTTTATTATTTTATTATTTTCGAAAAATACAAAAAAATAAAATAAAATTCAGGTTCGATTTTAGGTGTTTTCTGATCACCATAAAATTGAATTTGGCAAAATATTAGTAATAATTAAAAAGGAAAAGGAGAAAAACATCATCATTTAAAAGAAAAAGGGGACATTTGAATAATAATTTAGTTTTTCCTTTTTGTTATTTTTGTTATCTTATTTTTACTTTTATTTATTTTATTAATTTTCTATTATTCTTTCTCTCTCTCTCTCTCCCCGAGGTATCTCTCCCACGTTTTTTAGGAGCCAACGGACGCTTTCTTGGGGGGGCTCTCTCTCTCTCTCTCTCTCTCTCTCTCTCTCTCTCGTTATCTCCTCCGCCACCTCTTCTCTTCTGTGTTCTTCTTTTATTCTCTTACCTCTTTCTCTTCTGTTTTTGTGCGAGCGACAACCTCCACCCAAGCCACCAAACTCCTCCTTGCTCCGTCCACCACCATCAGTCGTCCTCACCACCACTCAAGCTCGCGCCGCCGCAAAACCTCCGGAGAACCCCGTGTCAGCTGCTGCCCTGTTTCGGTTCTGTCTGAACCAGTCTACACGAGCGGCAGTACAGCCCTTTCTGACGCCCCTCAGCCACAACCACTGCTACTACACCGTCCCTCTGGCTTCCCTCGACCTCCTCCGATAGCCTCGCGCCGCCGACAACCTCCACAGAGTCGCCGGAGAGCTTAAAACCGAAGCTCTGTTCCAGCTGCCCTGTTTTCGCCCCCGTTCTGTTCGGGTCTGGTTTCCGCCGCTCCCACCGCCTCCAGCTCTCTCCTCCGCCCATCTTCGACCACCGCATACTCCTCAATCCGTCACCCCTCCCTTTAGCATCGCCGCCGCGGCCGGAATCGCCAGAACAGCCACCCGGAGCTGGTTGCCTTGTTTTGCGCCAGTTTCTGTTCGGGCTGAGTTTCGTCCTTCCACCACCTTCCTCCGCCCATCTCTAACCACAAATGTGATCCTCGTATCCCCACAGATCTTCACCATCAGCCACCCGAAGCTCTGACGCCGTTGAGCCGCGGACAGACCCCCCCCGAACCGAAGCTGGCCTGCCTCCCCTGTTCTGCCGATGCCCATGTTTTGTGTCGTTTTCGCTTCTGTTTGAGGCCACTGACGACTCTTCCGACCGCCATCATCCTCTTCCAACCTCCTCAGACAGCCACCAGCGTCCCCACAGTCGATCACCACCCGTGGCCACCGGAAACAGTCCCTACCTGCTGTCGCTTCCTTCGTTTTGGCCGAGTGTGCTTCGTTTTGATGCTTGGGCCGCATCTGTTGGGCCCATTTCATGGGCTGCCGATTGGGCTGAGACCCAAGCTGAGTTGGATCGCGTCTATATTAATTGGGCTGTGTTATCGGGCCTAGTGGTTTGAAGAATTGGGCCGTAGTTCGTGATATCAAGCCCGTCGTCCGTAAGAATTTGGAGTTCATGTCGAAGGATTTTTCAAGGATCATTGCTAATCCCAACTCGCATATTTGACGATGACGCACATGGAGAGGGTGGCACGTTAGGGCTGGGCAATTGAAGACTAGTGTCAAATCAGGTATATTTTGCGTATCCTATATATATCAGATTTATTTTTCTAAAATATTGCCTTTATAAATTTGATTTGCATATATTTATTTCAGTCTTGTGGTTAGCGTATTTATCTGGTTGAGTGTTATCTATTGTCAAAGACATGCTTTTTAATAAAAAAAATTTAAAAAATAAAAAAAAACGAAAAATCATAAAAAATTCAAAAAAATTCGAAAATTGCAGAAAATTCCAAAAAAAATTCTAAAAATTTTCCAAGGCTGAAAACACCAAAAAAATTGATTTGTTTTCATTTTTGAGATTTTCTCTCATTTAATCCAAAATGGCGATTTCACCCCTCAAAGGGTAAATTGTCTTTGATATTCTGATGAATTGTGGAAATTGCTTAGAATTTGGTGATGGGCCAGATGGGTGGCTAAACCTTATGTCTAAGATTTCCACATTTCATTTCCATTTTTAGAAAATGACGATTTTACCCTTCAAATGGTAAATCGGTTTCTAAAATTCCCGAAAATCACGAAAATTGCCAAAAAAATAGGAAATGGGTCAATTGAGTGACCAAACCTGTTTTTGACTCCGGATTCATTCCGAAATGATGATTTTGTCCTTTTTGGGCAAATTGTCCCCTTTGTCTCAAAATTACGATTTTGCCCTTGATGGGCAAAATCATGTCTAAATCATTCCTAAGCCTAATTGATGCTTCTCTAGGCCAATATGGCCTTATTAGGAATGCCATGTGATTTATTTGTACACTTGAATTCATTGATTTGTGCACTTTATTATTGATTGTGATTGCTAGGATAGTCATTCCTATCTGCATGAACTCCTAGATTTAGGACTCGTACCCCACTCACCTGCATGAATTCCTAGCTAGGAAAATCACTCGCGTTAGGTACCAAAAGGGCGTTGGTAATGACACCAGCGTAACCAAGTCCCCGAACCCAAAATCTCTGGTTCCGCGGAACTGATCGACCTCTCCCAATCGGTCAGTAAGGTTTCTGGTCTACCCTCCAAGAAAGACCGGTGGCGACTCCAAATGCATGCACAAGTTGCACATGCCACCATGACCACACTGAAGGTCGAAAGCGATCGACTCCTATTGTCGAGCCCATTAAAAGAAAACTCCCGCCGCGATTTGGTATGGGCCTGGGAGGGCCCGTGCTGATCCAAAGCCCGCGATCCGCACCCTTGTGTGGGGGAAGGCCCGCGATCGGCAATCCATTAGCCGCGTCCGCTTCCGGACGGGTCGCGACAGCTGGCGACTCCACTGGGGACTTTGCTCTAGAACCTATCGTTCTAGACCTCAAGTGGACTTAGGCCGTAATTAAAACGCTGAGTGATTTTTCTAACCATGCAGGCGCTCTTGAAGGTGAGGTAAGTCCGCTTATGGTAGGTGTTATATGTTTTTGCAGATTGGAGAAATAAGGGGTGTAGTCCGTGATTAACATTGTCTTATGCAGGTTGGGCGTAGGAATGTATGTTGTGTGGATGATTTGAAGTGCTGATTGATAAACTGTTGTGCATGAATTGCATTGTGATGATCACAACACGTGGACACACACAACCGCGCCTAAAACCCCGGGCGCCGCCTTTAGGAACACAATAGAAGGAATTGAAAATGGAACCTCCGTGAGGAAAAACACAGGGTAATCCACTTTTCAATTCCGCTCGCTTCGAACTATGGATCGAGTCCCAATGCAACGATAGCTGTGCAATGGAATCGGCTCTTTCTAGAACTCGAGGTGAGAACCTTAACCTTAGGTGCCAAACCCTCTGATTTTTAGAAGTTTACCATCACTTGTCTCATGCGCATGTCTTTGGGCGGTTGGTACACCTAAAACCGCACATAAGTCGACGAGTTGGGTTGGTAAGACTCTCTATCCCCCCAAATCTATCACTGTTCATATAGTCATTTCATTCATTGCATTCTGGTGATTAGATTAAATGCCATTTCGAGGATGATATCCCATGACAAGCACCGAGTGAGCAACAAAGGAGCCTACTATGGACATTATTGAGATATCGTCCAATGAAGATGACGAGTTGGGGCAAGTGATCCGGAAGTCACAGATCGAACTTGGGGCATCCCTAAACGTTAGGATCACATTCCTTTGTTTCATTTTCCATTACTAGTCCTCTTGTATAGGGTTTATTTTTATCGAGGCTTTCTCTATCTCACCCCTTAGAGTGATTGTATTAGGGATCTATTGGTGTATTCATTCAGATGGAGCTTGGTTGTATTTCTTTTGACGGGTCATGGGAATGTGATAGTGGCATTTTCTCTAATCATCCGAATACTCCCAAGTCAAGTTTATAATTCCTTTAAAGGAAATCAAAATTGGAAATCTTGCATGACCTTTTTGGTCGTATAGGGTAATCCAACCCCAATTTCGCTAGAAGGAATTATACACTTGAATTGATTCATGCATGTCGTACGTCATTGGTAATCCACGATAATTGATCAAGAGTATCGGCATTGTTTCGAATTTAATGACGAGATAGATGTCCAAATTGCCCTCGTTCTTACAAAACGGCCTTGATTTGGATGCCGTATCTTCAATTAAATTTAAAACACGTCGTTATGCTTTGTACTTTTGACTAGTTCGTTCTTCTCGAAATTGATCAAAAGCGATTATCGTGAATTACATTCCTTTCAATAATATGCTTTCCTTCGAAGAATACTGATAAAAAACTTTTGCGCAAGATGAAAACCCTTGTAAAAGTTTTTGTCCTTATTAATCACGAGCAAGCATAAGATTGAAAGGGGTTTATGCTTTCTTTTTCAAAATTATTTCTTCTGATTCAGTCGTTTCATTTGCAGGTGAAAAATAGGTAATAGAGAGAAATCTTCTCCTGGATGAATCTGAGGCTATTCTTTCATCTGATCATGAGCAAGTTAGAAAATCAGGACATATTTGCTCAACTTATTGATATTATGGTTCAGCTCACCCAAGTTGAAGATGTTCGGATGCTCGAAGAAATGGACCATATAAAAGCTAAAACACACACACAGGAGCTTTCATTCACTTTCGCTCAATCGAAAGACTTTCAAAGCAGATTAATACAGATTAGCGAGGCGGAAAAGTAAAGCCGAACTGAGCCCTAATCAGCAGCACGAAGGAGCTCAATTGGCCCTCCATATGGTTGATTCCCTGCCTACACTCACCGCTCCGTATATCATGATCCGCGAGCTGGAGAAGAAGGCGCTTGCACTCATTCTTAAGGTCAGCAACCTTGGCCCTGTGATCTTCAGCAGCAAGTTCCAAGTCCCGGACTAATTCCCTCCCACGGGATACATCCGCCGTAACAGTATCGAGTCGCTCTTCCAGCCAATCGCTCTGAAACTTCAACATGATGTTACGACGATCGTGCTCATAAGTGATCAGGCACAAGGCCAAACGCTCCACCAAATTTCCACGTTCACGAAGCATCGTCGAGACCCGCTCGTTGGCAGTTTCCATAACCTTGTTGTGGCTGTCAGCCACGAAGTTAGTCAACGTCAGGTAGTCACAGCGGTCTTCGTAGCGGGCTCGCAAGACACGAGCCACGAGAACTTCCCGGTGAGCAACGCGGTAAGCCTCTAGAAAGTTTGCAAAGAGGGCTGGGAATGTTTTATACTCCTTCTCCAACTCAGTACCCTCGATGGAAGTAGTGTCTGTGGCCGCAAATAGAACGCGGATCTCAGCCTCGATCTCCGGATGATCGGCTATATAAGCATAGCCCCGACCCAAGAGATTATAGAGTTTTTCCCATCGGGCCGGGACTGCGATTGAAAAGACGCAAGCATGGGAAGAGTCAGAGGAAGAAGCAGAAGATGAAGCCATTTCTTGTTGGAAGGATGGAGAGGAAGACGAGTGCGATGGAATGAATGAAAGTGAAAACTGGGCAAATGAGAGCACTAACCTTCTCCTCGTTTCATAGTAGCTCAAAAATGGAGAAAAGTTACAGCAATAATGCTTGTGGAGCCGGGGTAGTTAATGTAAAGCAGGGGCTGCTCCTCCCGTGAATCATCAGACATGTCTCGATCCGCGATTTCAGGCCTGACGAGTTTGAAAAGTTGTAAAAGAGTTGTCTATTTCACCATTATTGAGATGGAGCGGGAGTCGAGCGCAAATATCGAAGGAGCCGCGATAGGGTTGATAGTTTTGTCATGATGAAAAGCTGAGCGGGTGGTGGACGTAATTTAGTCTTTTGAGAGATAGTGGGGGATAGGTTCGGCTATCGAGGAAAGAAAAGCGATCCGTGATCTCTCCACCATGAAAAGGAAGGAAGACGACAAGACGAGAAACTCAAAATCTCTAGAAGAGCGCTCGCCTGGTGATCGTCTTCCATGCTCGAAGAGCGACTCCTGAGTACGCAAAGTCACTCAAAAGAAAGTTTAGAGAGAGTTGTCGCGACCCTCTCCCGGAGGCTCTGAGGCGGGAGTGGGCTAATGGGCCGCCCGATCGCTGGCTTGATCGGACGCGGGCCTCTCCCAAGGTCCATTTCCCAAATCGCAACTGCTGGATATACGTGGTCGACCTTCAGTGTGGTCTAGTGACATGTGATGAGTGTACATGCCAAGGAGTCGCCACCAATCGTTTCATGGAGGGTACGATCGGAAAACCCTATCAAATAGTTGGGAGTGATCTATTCGATTCTGCGGAAACCAGAGAAGTGGGTTCGGGGACTTAGTTACGCCAACTGTCAAAGTTGACGCCCTTTCGGTACCTAAGCTGAATGGTTTATCTGATCCTAGGATTTCATACAGATGAGTGGGGTACATATCCTAAATCTAGGAGTTCATGCAGATGGGAAATACTACCCTATCACTCACAACCAATAGAAATAAGTGCGCAAATCAAGGATCCAGTACATGCGGATAAAACACATGAAATCAGCATGATATCCCTAATGAGGCCCTATTAGCCTAGAGAAATATCAATCAAGGCTTAGGAGTGATTTGGACATGATTCGCCCATGAGGGGCAGAATCGTAATTTTGAACAATTCGGGGAAAATTTACCCTTAAAAGGGTAAATCTGTCATTTTAGACGAATTGGGAAGTCAAAAGACAATGTGTTGACACCTGATTTTTGACCATCCGTTATTATAGTTTTTATTTCTAAAATTAATTAAAAATAGCAAAAAAGGTCAAAAAATTGCAAAATCAACTTTGGAAGCCTAAGCCTAGCCTTAGGAACCAATTTTGAACAAAAAATATTTTTTGAATTTTTTAATATTTTTTGAAATTTATTTAATTATTAAAATACCCAAAAAATCAGGAAAAATACCATTCGTGGTCAGAAAATTACACAAAAATATTCAGAAATTTTATTTTAATTTCCTCTTTAATATTTTCACTTTTTACCAGGGACATTTGGCTCGGTTCATGGGGTTCCTTCACAAACCTAATCCCGAACCGGGCCTAAAAAATCCTTTTCGAGTATTTTAATTTTCAATTCTCGGTTTTTATAAGCTATGACATTGGACTCTAAAGTATTGAAATGCAATTGGGTCAATTTTCCCTCCAATTGGATCAATTTTAACCAAAAGGGCTTAATTGCATAAAAATCTTTCAATTTAGTCCCCGGTTTCACAATTTTTGAAATTAAATTTCACACGGGCACACCCATCAAAATTAAACACCTCTACCCAATAGTTTTCATCATGATGAATCCATTGGTGGGCTCAATTTTGAATAATTCGATCGTTTAGACCTCCGATTTGGGGAAATTCATTTTCGGATCCTAGGGACAATTTGGGGTTTTCATAAAATTTCAATCAATTGATTCACAAAAATACCCATATTTGATAGAAAACGTGTCAAGGAGTCCGATTTTGCCATCAATTTCATGAAAATAGGTCAATTTGGGGCCCAATTTGGGTATTTAGTCGAACCAGGCCGGTCGGGTCAGATCCGACCCGACCCGGTCCGACCGGGTCTGCAACTAAGTTGCAGACCCGTTGCACGCCGAGACAGGGGAGAGCAGGGGAAGCATGGGGGCGGCATTTTTTTTAAGAAAAGCGACGGAGCGGGCGTGGGGGAGGATGTCAGAGGTTGGTGCTCGCGGTCGGCAGTGGAGCAGGCCTGGAAAGCGACGCCGGTCGGCCATGAAACCGAGGAGAGGTTCGGTTTAAAGAAAAAAACAGGGCCAAGAAGGGGAGGGGGGAATGTTTAACAAACTTGGCGAGAGGAACGACCCCGAACCTTGAGGAACACGCACAGCTCGTTGTCGAAGACTCCATACTCTCCGGCAACCCTCGGACAGGTCAGTATCTTCCTCTGAGCTTCGTTTTTCCGACGCCCGCCATGTGTTCGATAAAAGGCCCGAAAACTTCTCAAGCCATTAGCCTTCGGTCGTGCCTGTCCCGACCCTAGTCCGCGCGAGTTTTACTTCCAACCTTACTTCTAACTGGCTCTAAGTCCGTGTATGTCCCCGTTTTTGCATCAAAACCCGACGGGAACCGGTCCCGGAGCTCCGCCGCCCACCTCACGGACCGAGAGCTCAACGGTACACCTCGTGCGGTCGCCGACCCTTAAATGGGTCCAGGTAAGTTTATAGATCTCATTTGAATGCTCTGTGGGTGTTTAGGACAAGCTTTAGACCAAAAAAATCTTTTGCAAGTTCTTCGCCGGAACCGGGTTCGGGGAGGCCCGGTTTGCTCATTTTCGTTGCGTTCGTGGCTTTCATTATGGTTGTGTGCTGATGTTGAGGTGCCGAGGAGTCGATTGGTGCAAAAATCTCACAAAAATTCTGAGTTTTGGTCACGGTTTGGGCATTTTCCGGCGAGCTCGCCGGAATAATCACTGTTCCGGCGAGCCGCCGGTCGTCTTCTCCGGCAGCCTGGACCGGTCAACCGGTCAACCGGCTGACGTGACATGCCACGTAGGCGCCACGTCAGCCGGGTGGGACCGGTCCGTTGATTTGCAAACCAAGACCGAACGGACGGCCCGGATCGCGACACGTGTCGCGATCCTGTAATTTTGGAAAATTAAAAAATGATTTTCAAATAAAATAAATGATTTTCTGATAATTAATTTAAAATCGATCCGACGGCTACGAATGTGCCAAGTGGCAGCCTGTGGAGCGTCCGATCTAATTCAAGATCGGACGCACTAGGGGCAGCCACGTGGCACAACGCGGGCCGTTCGATCCATTGGTTTTCTAAAAAAGAAAAAATAATTGATTTTTGATCCAATGGCTACGATGTGGCCACGTGGCTCACTGAGGGACGTCCGATCTAGCCTTTGATCGGACGCGCGAGACGAAGCCACGTGGCACGACGTGGACCGTCCGATCCGGGGAATTTGCGGATAATTAAATAAAATAGATAAAAAATCAAAAAAATTGTTAAAAAATGAAAAAAATGTTTAAAAATATAAAACGGCGTCGTTTTAGGCCGGTTTCGACCCCTAGGGTCGGGCCGGGCGCCCGAGAGGCGTGGGCCGGGTTTGACCCGGCCCGGAAAATATTTTTAAATATTAAAAAATTCAGAAAATAATAAAATAATCAAAAAAATCAATAAAAAATGAAAAATCATAAAAAATTCAAAAAAATTCGGAAAATTCAGAAAAATTATAAAAAATTTCAGAAAATAGGAAATGGCCACATTCAACTGGCCACGATCTGTTTCGGGTCATTTGACTCCCGATCTTTTCCGAAATGACGGTTTTGCCCCTCCGGCAAACCGTCTTCCAAAAAATTTCTAAAAATTTCAGGAAAATCCCAAAAAATAGGAAATGGCCACAAACAACTGGCCAAGACTCATTTCGGGTGTTTTGAACCCCGACCCTTCTTAAAATGACGATTTCGCCCTTTGGGCGAATCGTCTTCCAAAAATTGAAGAAAAATCAAGAAATTCCAAAAAATTCTCAAAAATGGGAAATGGCCACAATCAACTGGCCATTGAATATTTTGGGTAATTAGGTATCCAAACCTTCCAAAAATGACAATTTTGCCCTTCGGGCTAATTGTCCCCGAATCTTCCCATTTTACCCCATAGCCCTAAATCACGTCTTCTCTAAGCCCTTATGGCTATATTAGGAGGCCAATGATTGAAATTGATGTGCATTGACATGATTTATTTATGCACTTGACTTGCGCTTTCATTATATTGACTGTGATTTGATAGGACCAGTCTTCCAATCTGCATGAAACCCTGACTCATACCTATCTCACCCAAATTGCGCCTGCATGAACTCTTAGTCAGGAAAATCACTCGCGTTAGGTACCGAAAGGGCGTTGGTAATGACACCGACGTAACCAAGTCCCCGAACCCAAAATCTCTGGTTTCGCAGAACTAGTCGATCTCTCCCAATCGGTCAGTAAGGTTTCCGGTCTACCCTCCAAGAAAGACCGGTGGCGACTCCAAATGCATGCACAAGTTGCACATGCCACCACGACCACACTAAGGTCGAAAGCGATCGACTCTTATCGTCGAATCCTTAAAGATATACTTCCGCCGCGATTTGGTATGGGCCTGGGAGGGTCCGCGCCGATCTAAGGCGCGCGATCCACATTTCAGAGTGGGGGCCGCGAACGGTAATCCATTAGCCGCGTCCGATTTCGGACGGGTCGCGACAGCTGGCGACTCCGCTGGGGAAGTTGTTCTAGAACACTTGGTTCTGGACCTCAAGTGGACTTAAGCCGTAATTAAAACGTTGTGTGATTTTTCTAACCCTGCAGGCGCTTTTGAAGGTGAGGTAAGTCCGCTCACGATAGGTGTTATATGTTTTTGCAGATTGGAGTGATAAGGGGTGTAGTCTGTGATTAACATTGTCTTATGCAGGATGGGCGTAGGAATGTATGTTATATGGATGATTTGAAACGCTGATTGATATATAAATTGTTGCGCATGATTCACTGCATATTTGAGGATCACGACACTTTGCACAAAGCGTCCAAACCCAGGCCGCGAAATCACCTTTTCAGGTAGCCATAGATCAGGGATCGATATGCAACGCCCTAGCGTGGATTGCGCTGGGGTCGACCATATTCGATCCCACTCACTATCCAAGTCGAGACTTTTATCCATTTGTTGTGGATTGCACTCATGGACGAATTTATCGACTCGGATAGAGGGAAGCCTCTAGGTTCTTCACCTAAGCCTTTGATTTTTAGATCAAGCCTCACTTGTCTCATGCGCATGTATATGGATGGTTGGTATACCTAAAACCAAAAAATCTTTGGATATCTCTTCTGGTAAAATCTTTTCATTATTATTAGGACCACTTGCTGTCTTTTACTTCTTGCATAGCATGCTGCACTCATCAAGTTTGAATGGTTGAGTCTAATTCCATTTTACGGTACATATAAAATAGAGATGGTTTCCCCAAATCGGCCCAAGGTCCTAGAGGTATTCCAATACGAGCGACGCGTCGTCCGACACGAAGCCACCGAGACGTTCAATGGGTTCCACTCCTTTCGTTTCATCCAAGGAAGGGCACTTACGGGACGCAACCTTATCCGAGGAACGAATTGTTTTTACACCAAGTCCGCGGAACAACTCGAGCGCGCACACAAGTTCGAGCTTGACAGGGAAAAGATGTGGAATATTTATCTGAAACTCAGGGACGTGTTCAGCAGGATAGGAGCGATACCAGCGCCCCCTCCAGATGTTATCGAGATTTTGTCAGACGGAGAAAAGTCTACTGGAGGACATGCGTCACCTACCCACCCTGTGGTCTTTCCATCCGATGAGGAAGAGGACCCGATCTAGGCAGGACAGCAGGGGCAACCGACATCATCTGACGATCCGATTTGGGGCATCACCTTAGGTTCTTTAGGGTTGCTTTTCGGCTATGTCTTCGAAAGTTAGTCGGTCTTTTGAGTCTGTAAAGGGCATCCGCCTGTGGATCTCCCTCCTATCCCTCGCGCTTTAATTCCCAAGTCATAGGCGTCTTAATACCGGAACGCGACATTGGAATTCCACTCAACCATTCAGACTTCCCTGGTCCAATCGTATGTCGCTGCCATTTGAAATCTTAGTTAGAACTCGCGTCTTGTTTGTTCGACACAAGTGCGAGGATCTAATTCTCATTTCATGACACACTCGACATGTGATTGAATCAGTTCACGCCATGCATAAGCATATCATCTGCACGGCATCATTATTTTCGTCCGTTTCATCATACCCTCTGATGGGGTTAGCGTTGGAACCCCAATTTGGTATTCCTTTTATCCAAACGGGGAGCCCAACCTTCTTCACGTCTAGGGTAAATAATGATTTGAACGAATCTAATGCCCGAGTAATCCATGGATAATTAATCACATTCTCATATTCTAGACTTGATGGGGAGAGGTGACATCCAAATCATCCCGGTCCCGCATAAGGAGCTACAAATGTGGTGGGGGCGCCTCAACGAGACCAACCAGACTTACGTCAAGCAAAGACTGGGGCACCTCGTGGATCTTGTCAAAATCAGATATCAACCAGCACTCATACAAGCGTTGGCACGATACTGGGATCCAACTACGCTGACGTTTAACTTCGAGGGCTTAGAGATCACGCCCACACTGGAGGAGTACACAGCCGTCATCGGAGTCAAATTCCAAGAACAATCAGCTCGTCCTCCTTTAGGCCTTAACCCGTCCAAACTGCTATCCAAATTCCTTCGTCTCAAGACCACCGAGATTGAAAAGATTCTCAAATCTAACTCCGGTAGATTCCCATTCTCATTC
Source organism: Rhodomyrtus psidioides (assembly GCA_021437785.1). Lineage (NCBI taxonomy): Eukaryota > Viridiplantae > Streptophyta > Magnoliopsida > Myrtales > Myrtaceae > Rhodomyrtus > Rhodomyrtus psidioides. The sequence goes on along the minus strand of JAILYB010000003.1, from coordinate 8,004,998 downwards.
CTATTTGACAACTACTCGAATCTGCCTATTGACACTGGCCATAAGTCGGGAATGATCTTCATCCTAGCGTTCTTCGGGTTCGTACTGTTCCCTACATCCAGAACCACATTCAATCCTTCCATCGTCCACATAGTCTACCAGGCATGCGACCGTTTAGACTACTCGCATATGATCCTCGCAGAGACTTTCCTATCCCTGAATCGCTACCAAGCTGCTCTAGACCATTCCCAGTCCTCTCGGAAGACTATCTTTCAAGCCTCCAATGGTCTCCTCTTCATGTGGATCACCTCTCACCTTAAAATGCTCAATCTTCATGTGGGCTGCACCCGAATCGACGAGGATATCCATCCTATCCAGTCCTTCCTCAAATGTCAATCGCTCATTTCCAATCGTTCTTTCATTGGCTGGTACAATCTCCTAAAAAGGCTAGAACCCGGACAACTCCGATGGCGGCTGAGGCGGCCCAAAATGTGCAAGGCACGCATCACTACCGAGGGTGGGAGACCGATCCCACTCTTAGGATTCACAGGGGCCGTATCATATCATCCGATTAGAGTTGTCAGACAATTTGGCATGCTGCAGGAAATCCCTCCCCAAGTTCTCCCTGACAAATTCGCCTTCGATGTTCCCCAAGGAACGATTACCAAGAAAACCAAGGCGCGCCTCCAAACCATGATCGATGACATAGAACAAGTACTGAAGGACTCCCCGCCCCAAGACGTGGAGTGGCCGGATCAGCTGGACCCTGAAATGGACTTACATCGGGCCTCCGAAGAGTACATCCGAGCCTTCAAGAGGATTCGACCGACGCCGGTTGAACCGTACGTCCCCGAGTACATTGTCCCATACCAGCCAGGAGTGGAGCCATACATACCGGAGGACGTCGGGCCGTCAGTTTATCAGGAAGTCGAAGTGGTCCACAGCCAGGGATTTTATGACGCCGAGGGGTGATGAAGGAGCAATCCTTCCCATCAAGCCTAGGATGTCGAAATGTCGTTATCGCATTCTCATCAAGCTCTTCTAAGAGCCCTTTTATTTGTAATGAACATTTTGGCTTATGCATTAAAACATCCTTTGAAAACTCCAATCTTGATTGTCGTGGATTACTCGTTGCCCAAATGGCATGGTGATTGTTGTTCATGTTACCAAGGAATCACACACCTTGTGACTGCTTTTCCATCAACGTAAATCTAATTTTTGGTCTTTCGGACAGGTAGTCTCTAATCACGGAACCTAGAAGAGCTCATATTAGAACTCGTCGTCGAGTCAGAATGGAGCAAGAGGAGTTGGGGTCCCGAGTGGATAACTTGGAAGGCCAAATGACGTCAATGGCCGCTATGCTGGCCGAAATGAAAGCCATGATGGTAGCTGCACAAGAGAGGAACGCCGTACCGGTACCGGACCTTAACCAAGCTGCGCGTCTGTTGACACCTAAATTTTGATCAACCTTTTTCTTCCTCTATTTTTCAAAAATTCATAGAAAATTCATAAAAAGCTAAAAAATTACAAAAACCAACTTTGGTAGCCTTGGCCAAGCTAAAGGGACCATTTTGGATAAAAATATTTTTTTTCATATTTTTCCTATTTTATTATTATTATTATTTTCGAAAAATATAAAAATAAAAAAAAATAAAATAAGTAGTATTCGAGGTCACAAAAATATATACAAATAGTAGGTATTTTTATTTTTAATTTTCTTTACTTTAGGACCTCATAAAACAGTAAAATTCAGGTTCCATTTTAGGTGTTCACTGATCACCGTAAAATTGAATTTGACAAAAATATTAGTAATGATTAAAAGGAAAAGGAGTGAAAACATCATCATTTAAAAGGAAAATGGAACTAATCATTTTGTCTTCGCTTTTGATTATTTTATTATTATTTTTTTACTTTTTAGTATTTTATTATATTATTATTATATTATTATATTATTATATTATTATATTTTTTTATTACTTTACTCTCCTCCCCTCTCCTTCATCACCCGCAGCATTCCTCTTCTTCTTCCTCCTCCTTCTTCTTCTTCTCTTCCTCTCTTCTTTCTTTTCTTCTCAATTTTTCATCCTCCCCTAGATTACGGCGACCACCCTCACCGCCACCTTGCTCCGCCACCCTCCGATGCCGTGCCGAGATCCCGTCCGTCTTGCTGTTTATCACGACCTCGTGGAGCTCCTAGATACCGCAATCTCCCTCCATCTTCCTCCTCTGTTTCGCCCCCTGCCACGTCGTCGCTCTTCGTCGTCGCCGCTTGGCCACGAATCCATCGTGTTCGGGCCGATCCCGGCCGTGGGCCGATCCCGGCCGTGGGCCGATCCCGGCCGTGGGCCGATCCCGTGGGCCGGTGGCCGTGCGCCTCGGCCATGGCCGAGGCCGTAGGCCGGTGGCCGTGTGCCTCGGCCATGGCCGAGGCCGTGGGCCGAGGACGTCGGCCAAGTGGCCGTGCGTCTCGGCCATGGCCGAGCCCGTGGGCCAAGGCCGTGGGCCGAGGCCGTAGGCCGTGGGCCAAGGCCGAGCCCATGGCCGAGCCCATGGCCGAGGCCGTGGGCCAAAGCCGTGGCCCGAGGCCGTGGGCCAAAGCCGTGGGCCGAGGCCGTGATCTTGGGCCGAGGCCGTGAGCCCATAGCCGGTCCATGGCTGAGTGAATTGGCCCGTTTCCGAGCCGGGATTTATTTATTTTTTAAATTATTATTATTTATTACCGGTCTTAAAACTTGTAAAATTGATTGTTGACATTTTGATGTGGTGATCGACAGGTGATGTGCATGGAGATGGTCGCAGGCTGGGGCTGGGCGATTGAAGGCCGGTGTCCAATCCGGTATGTTTTACGTACTCGATCCGTGTATTAGGGTTATTTTTCTAAAATGTCGCCATTATAGATTTGGTTTGCATGTATTTATCTCAGTTCAGTAGTTAGCTTATTTATCTGGTTGAGTGTTGTCTATTGCCAATGATATGCTTTTTGTTAAAATATTTTCTGAAAATATAAAAAAATATTAATAAATCAGAAAATGCCAAAAAAATGGAAAAATTAAAGAAAAACAAAAAAATTGAGAAGAATTGCAGAAAATTACTAAAAAAATTCTAGAAAATTCCCAAGGCTGAAAATGATCAAAAGAAATTGATTGGTTGTCGTTTTTTTAGGATTTTCTCCCATTTAATCCAAAACGACGATTTTACCCCTCAAAGGGTAAATCGTCTTTGATATTCCGATGAATTGTGGAAATTGCTTAGAATTTGGCGATGAGCCAGATAGGTGGCTAAACCTTATGTCTAGGATTTCCACATTTCATTCTCATTTTTAGAAAATGACGATTTTACCCTTCGAATGGTAAATCGGTTTCTAAAATTCCAAAAAATCATGAAAATTGCAAAAAAAATAGGAAATGGGTCAATTGAGTGACCAAACCTATTTTTGACATCGTTTTACTCCGAATTCATTCCGAAATGATGATTTTGCCTTTTTTGGGCAAATCGTCCCTTTTGTCTCAAAATTACGACTTTACCCCTTATGGGTAAAATCATGTCTAAATCATTCCTAAGCTTGATTGATACTTATTTAGGTTAATAGAGCCTTCTTATGAGTGTCATGTTGATTTGATGTGTTTACTTTGCATACTTGGATTCATTGATTTGCGCCTTTTATTATTGATTGTGATTGCCAGGATAGTCATTCCTATTTGCATGAATTCCTAGATTTAGGATTCATATTCCACTCATCTGCATGAAATCTTAGGTCAGAAAATTCAGTCAATTTAGGTACCGAAAGGGCGTCAACTCTGACAGTTGGCGTAACTAAGTCCCCGAACCCATTTCTCTGGTTATCGCAGAATTGAATAGAAACTCCCGACTATTCAATAGGGTGGTCCAATCATACCCTCCAAAAAATGATTGGTGGCGACTCCATGGCATGCACACTTAACACATGTCACTAGATCACACTGAAGGTCGACTACGTATACCTCCGTTGCGATTTGGGTAACGGGCCTTGGGAGAGGCCCGCGTCTGACCAGACTGGACGGCCCATTAGCCCTCGAGAGCCCACGACGAACCTCGAGAGCGTCGCGACAGACTGGCGACTCCACTGGGGACTTAGAGAACTTGAGCCGATTAAAAAGTTGATTGATTTTTCTAACCCTGCAGGCGCTCTTGAAGGTGAGGTAAGTCCGCTCATGGTAGGTGTTATATGTTTTTGCAGATTGGAGAGATAAGGGGTGTAGTCCGTGATTAACATTGTCTTATGCAGGTTGGCGTAGGAATGTATGTTGTATGGATGATTTGAAGTGCTGATTGATAAACTGTTGTGCATGATTGGCATCGTGATGATCACGACACATGGACACACACAACCGCGCCTAAAACCCCGGGCGCCGCCTTTAGGAACACAATAGAAGGAATTGAAAATGGAATCTCCGTGAGGAAAAACACGGGGTAATCCACTTTTCAATTCCGCTCGCTTCGAACTATGGATCGAGTCCCAATGCAACGATAGTTGTGCAATGGAATCGGCTCTTTCTAGAACTCGAGGTGGGAACCTTGACCTTAGGTGCCAAACCATTCGATTTTTAGAAGTTCACCATCACTTGTCTCATGCGCATGTCTTTGGACGGTTGGTACACCTAAAACCGCACGTAAGTCGATGAGTTTGGTTGGTAAGACTCTCTATCCCTCAAATTTATTTCAGTTCAGATAAATATGGGCATTTCATTCATTGCATTCTGGTGATTAGATTAAATGCCATTTCAAGGATAGATGCGTGTGTTTTTTTTTTTTCCAAACGTCCTTGATAGAAGACGAGGAGGGCGATATCCCGTCACGAACACCGAGTGTGCAACAAAGGAGCCTACTATGGACATTATTGAGATATCGTCCAATTAAGATGAAGAGTTGGGGCAAGTGATCCGGAAGTCACAGATCGAACTTGGGGCATCCTTAAACGTTAGGATCACTTTCTTTGGTTTCATTTTCCATTACTAGTCCTCTTGTATAGGGTTTATTTTTATCGAGGCTTTCTCTATCTCACCCCTTAGAATGATTGTATTAGGGATCTATTGGTGTATACATTCAGATGGAACTTGGTTGTATTTCTTTTTGACGGGTCATGGGAATGTGATAGTGGCATTTTCTCTAATCATCTGAATACTCCCAAGTCAAGTTTATAATTCCTTTAGAGGAAACTATTTCGCTAGAAGGAATTATACACTTGAATTGGTCCATGCATGTCATACGTCACTAGTAATCCACGATAATTGATCAAGATTATTGGCGTTATTTCGAATTTAATGACAAGATAGATGTCCAAATTGCTCTCGTTCTTAACAAAACGGCCTTGATTTGGATGCCGTATCTTCAATTAAATTTAAAACACGTCGTTATGCCTTGCACTTTTGACTAATTCGCTCTTCTGAAAATTGGTCAAAAGCTATTATCGTGAATTACATTCCTTTCAATAGTATGCTTTCTTTCGAGGAATATTGATAAAAACTTTTCGCACAAGATTAAAACCCTTGTAAAAAGTTTGTCCTTATTAATCACGAGCAAGCATAAGATTGAAAGGGGTTTATGCTTTCTTTTTCAAATTATTCCTTCTGATTCTGTCGTTTCATTTGCAGGTAAAAAATAGGTAATAGAGAGAAATCTTTTCCCGGATAAGTCTGAGGCTATTCTTTCATCTGACCATGAGCGAGTTAGAAAATCAGAGCACATATACTCGACTTATTATGGATCGGCTCATCTAAGTCTAAGATGTCCGGATGCTCGAAGAAATGGACCATATAAAAGCTAAAACACACACACAGGAGCTTTCATTCACTTTCGCTCAATCGAAAGACTTTCAAAGCAGATTAATACAGATTAGCGAGGCGGAAAAATAAAGCCGAACTGAGCCCTAATCAGCAGCACGAAGGAGCTCAATTGGCCCTCCATATGGTTGATTCCCTGCCTACGCTCACCGCTCCGTATATCATGATCCGCGAGCTGGAGAAGAAGGCGCTTGCACTCATTCTTAAGGTCAGCAACCTTGGCCCTGTGATCTTCAGCAGCAAGTTCCAAGTCCCGGACCAATTCCCTCCCACGGGATACATCCGCCGTAACAGTATCGAGTCGCTCTTCCAGCCAATCGCTCTGAAACTTCAACATGATGTTACGACGATCGTGCTCATAGGTGATCAGGCACAAGGCCAAACGCTCCACCAAATTTCCACGTTCACGAAGCATCGTCGAGACCCGCTCGTTGGTAGTTTTCATAACCTTGTTGTGGCTGTCAGCCACGAAGTTAGTCAACGTCAGGCAGTCACAGCGGTCTTCGTAGCGGGCTCGCAAGACACGAGCCACGAGAACTTCCCGGTGAGCAACGCGGTAAGCCTCTAGAAAGTTTGCAAAGAGGGCTGGGAATGTTTTATACTCCTTCTCCAACTCAGTACCCTCGATGGAAGTAGTGTCAGTGGCCGCAAATAGAACGCGGATCTCAGCCTCGATCTCCGGATGATCGGCTATGTAAGCATAGCCCCGACCCAAGAGATTATAGAGTTTTTCCCATCGGGCCGGGACTGCGATTGAAAAGACGCAAGCATGGGAAGAGTCAGAGGAAGAAGCAGAAGATGAAGCCATTTCTTGTTGGAAGGATGGAAAGGAAGACGAGTGCGATGGAATGAATGAAAGTGAAAGCTGGGCAAATGAGAGCACTAACCTTCTCCTCGTTTCATAGTAGCTCAAAAATGGAGAAAAGTTACGGCAATAATGCTTGTGGAGCCGGGGTAGTTAATGTAAAGCAGGGGCTGCTCCTCCCGTGAAGCATCAAACATGTCTCGATCCGCGATTTCAGGCCTGACGAGTTTGAAAAGTTGTAAAAGAGTTGTCTATTTCACCATTATTGAGATGGAGCGGGAGTCGAGCGCAAATATCGAAGGAGCCGCGGTAGGGTTGATAGTTTTGTCATGATGAAAAGCTGAGCGGGTGGTGGACGTAATTTAGTCTTTTGAGAGATAGTGGGGGACAGGTTCGGCTATCGAGGAAAGAAAAGCGATCCGTGATCTCTCCACCATGAAAAGGAAGGAAGACGACAAGACGAGAAACTCAAAATCTCTAGCAGAGCGCTCGCCTGGTGATCGTCTTCCATGCTCGAAGAGCGACTCCTGAGTACGCAAAGTCACTCAAAAGAAAGTTTAGAGAGAGTAAACATAGGAAGAGGATTACAAGACCTTGAGTGATTAAAAAAGGACGAACAAACCTTTTCTTGATCCAGTATGTTTAACAGTCATAGTCATTTGTTGGAGATGACTGACCCAAATGTCCTAGGTAATGTGCAGTTGGGAGACCTCGAAGTCTTTGGGATCGAGCCAGATGTCGAAACCATACTACCCAACCCTGCTGGCAACGAGGTTCAGGATCAGGGCAGCGACGATGACAGTGGTGGCGACGACGACAGTAGCAGCAACGACGACGGCAGCGGCGATGTCCCATCTCGTGGAAGAAGACGTCGCCGGCTCTATACTGAGATGGAAATCCAGATACTCGAAGCCGCCTTCAATAAGTGCCGTTACCCGGATACGAGACGAAGAAGAAAATTAGCCCGGAAATTAGAGATGGAACCCTTAAGGGTCAAGCACTGGTTTCAAAACAGACGGGCCAGATCAGTGGTTCGGGGAAAGTGTCAAGAGCTCGAAACTCTAAAAGAAGAATACGCCAAGCTTCGAGCAGAAAACATGTGGTGTAAGGAAGTCCTCATCAACGCCGCTTGCCTTAACTACGGTGGTTCTATTGACACTCGCGAAATGTTCCGTGATAAGTTTTCTATGAGAATCGCAGGTGGTCGTCCGCCACCCCACTCCCTCAAACCATCTTTGGAAAGAGGGGAGGCGCGTTACTACAATTTCCCTGACAATGGGCTTACTATCACCACAGACCAGTTCGAAGTCAACCAGCTTCCCCTGCAACAACCTCTGGCACAACCAGACCCCGCCGAGAGTGAATCGAGGAATGATCGCCGAGTCACGGATGCTATCCTGAGTCGCCAAAAGAAGTTCATATGGTCTCCAGAGCTTCACAGAAAATTCCTTGATGCGGTTCACCAAATAGGGAATGACTCATTATGTCCAACACGCGTACATGAGGTCATGAATGAACCGGGGCTCGCTAGAAGGTTAGTCGCAAACCACCTTAATGGTTACCGCAGGAAGCTACGACGGCGTCATGCCGCACGGCGCCTAGAAGAGCCCGACTCGAACTTGAACATTAGGTACGGCTACGAATGCAACAGCCATGCCTCAAGAAGAGCCCTGCCGAGTCTCGATACCAACCAAGCCGGTAGCTCTACCACCAACTGTTGGAGAATTGGTCAATATAGCCCTATCAGTCATCTTAATGTTCCTCAAGAATACGTGCCACCGGTGCAACAAATATACACTTCCCCGCTCGAGCAGCGGCCGTCCACCGGCGCTCTTCCTGCTGCTGATCCACCCACGACGTCTAATGTTCAGGAGTTCGCCCAAATAGGGCATATGATCTCAGATGATCTAGTGGGGGAACACTTCGAACAATTTTGCTTCCCTGATCTCTGAGTGAGACACGCTTTTGATAGGAAAGAGGTCGACCCTCCTCTTTTCTTCTCAAACAAAGATGGTGGTCACAGTTCGAAGAATCCATCAGGAGGAGGCTAGCAAACCTTCACGGCCATGATCTGGAGTCGATGACCGCGCACCTGAACCCAGACATGATGGGGTGGTGATCGAACATACCCAGAGAAAAGGGGGGGCTTGTACACAAGTAGAACTTATTTCTTATTTGCGCATTGTAAAGTTTCAATCGGAGCAGTTCCTTTCTTCTTTAAGGCCTAGGGTTGATTTCACACAATGATGCTTGCTAACATCATCATGTTTAGCTACAACAATATTTTGTCACGATGGGTTCGAGGTAAATCGACCAAGCGCACGAAGGCAAACGTGACAGCATAGGTTACAAACATAACGTGAGCGGGCTCGAAAGCGGAAAGATCGTCAGTTGCCTCAAACACTATGATTGCGAAACCAAGGGCAATATTGAATCTTGCGAAGGATAAGCGGAAATGTACATACACTCTCATTTATAGCACTTAACAGGAGACTTTACAAACAGACTACTGAGGAGGAACCGTAAATCCAAAGTGAGTTCTAATGAGCATCACAAATGAGCTCAATTGATTCTCCATGCTATCCATGCCTTGCTTACAACCCACACTCTGGGAATCGAGGTCTACAAGCTTGAAGAAAAGGAGGCGACATTTCTCCTTAAGGTCGTTCACCTTGGTCTCATAGTACTCGAACTCAAGCTCTAAGTCCTGAGCCAGCACCCTCCCGCGAGCTATATCCATGCTCAGGTCTTCAAGCCTTTCCTCCAACCAGGCACACTGGAACCTCAGCACGAGGTTGTGCTGATCTTGCTCAAAGGCGGTGTCAAAAAGAGCCAGACGCTCCACCAAGTTGTCCCTCTCACGGACCAACATCGAAACCTGGGCGTGGGCGTATTCAACAGCCCTTTTATGGTTATCGGCCGTCAGCATGGCCAACATCAAGGACTCAGTTCGGTCCTGATAGTGGGCTCGCACGATACCAGCCAAAGTGACCTCCCGGCTAGCAACTTCATAAGCCTGCAGGAAATTGTTGAAGAGAGTTGGGAAGATCACAAACTCCCTTTGAAGTTTCGTACCTTCAATACACACAGTATCCAGGGCCGGAATCAGAGTACGAACTTCAACCTCAGCTTCAGGATGACTGTTTATGTAGCCATAACCTCTACCCAAGAGGTGATAAAACCTCTCCCATTGGGTTGAAGCTTCGGCTGAGGCAGCGGGTACAGGAGAGGAAGCCATCTGCGATTCAACGACAGAGAAAAGAAGGAATGATGGAGGAGTGTTTGAGAGGTTAGATCGAAATGTTAATCTCCTCGATGTCAACCTCTCGCCCTTTAACGCTCGAACGAGAAAGGGAAAGCTGCAATAATTTTTCTATACGCAGCAGGGCTAATCAAGCCTCATTAATACATCCCTGGTGAGTCACAGATCCACCTCTGTCCCGTGATTTCGGGCTTAGAAAAGGTAACAACATCTAAAGGCCGGCGGACCTATTACTTTGGAGACCGAGCTAGGGGGACAGGCGTAATGCTCGATAAAGAAAAAGTCGACACGAGAAATCTGCACGCTCCACTCAGGCAAGAGAGAGTAAGAACGGACGGGGGGAATCACGAAGTCTCGAAAGGAACGCCCGTCAGACGCTCGTTACTCGATTTCAAAGCGACGCTTCTTGGAACACGCCTAATCTCTGATAATTACAGAGAGGGCGAACATCTGAGAAAGGGTGGAGAAGATCAAGCGAACGAAGATCAGGAAAAGACATTTCAACCCAAAATGTTCAAGGGGTACCATCATCTGTTGGAAACGCCTGACCTGAATGTTTCCGAACTTGAACGGCTAGAGGAATTTGAAGACCTCGGAAATGAATTCGTCACGAAGGATATGGAAATCGACTCGACCATCCAGGAGACTCAAGCCCTCAGCGACCAAGACGCCAGCGACGATGATCCGCGCCAGAAAAGAAAGCGTCGCCAGCTCTACACTCCGGATGAGGTCCAGATACTTGAAGCTATCTTCAAGGGATGCCCTTTCCCGGACACAGAACAGAGGAAGAAGTTGGGTCAAAAACTAGGGACGAGCCCTTTGAGGATCTTGAATTGGTTTCAAAATAAACGAACCAAGCTGAGTAAGCAGTACAAACGACGGGAGACCGCATTTCTAAAGGAACAGAACGAGAAGCTTCGAACAAAGAACGTGAGGTATGAAGAAGTTCTTAGCACTATTGTCTGCCCTAACTGCGGTGGCCCTACCACTCTCAGTAGATTGTTTCCCGTTAAGCCTTCTGCTATGATCGAAAATACTGGTGATGTGCATGAACAAATCAATCCCACAAAGATAGTGCCAGTGCCTTCTGAAGGAGGGAATATATGCCACTATGATGAGAGTCACCACGTCAGAGCCCAAGAGTCTTCTCCACAACGGCTTCGGGCAGGATCAGATCCTGCTCGAGAAGGGTTAAAGATCAGCCGTCAAGCTGTCAACGCTATTCTGAACCAAGAGAAGAAGATTTTCGCGTGGCCCCTTGAGCTTCACCGCAAGTTCTTAGACGTGGTTCGGCGAATAGGGCTCGACTATGCACGCCCGAAGAAAGTAATGGAGGCCCTGAATGCACCAGAACTTACCAAGGCTATGGTCTCAAATCACCTCGGTTGTTACAGAAGAGCGCTAAGACAGCGTCATGCTAACCTCGGTTACAAATTCAACACTTATTGGGAAATTGATCAGAATATTCATCTGAGTCATCCCAATTTTCTTCAAGAGTGTGTGCCACAGATGCAGCAGGTGCAGCACCCATCCGTCGCTGTTTTTCCGCTTACTAATGAGCTTTCTGCGCTTAGTGCCCAAGGACTTGCCGAACTAGGGCATGTGGTTTCAAAGGATCTAACAAGGGAATGCGTTGAGCATTTTTGTTTCCCTAATTCCCAAGTAGGAGATGCTTATGGGGGTCAATCGATCAACTCCCCTCTCATGTTCTCGAGAAGAAATGGAGGTTCCAGCTCGAAGAACCAGTCGGGCGATACTACCCAACCCATGCATCAATATTTCGAAGGATCAGATGACTTCTGCGACGATCAGTCAGTGATACTTCGATCCAAAATGTTCCAAGGATACCGTCATTTGTTGGAAACGCCCGACTTGGAAGTCTCCGAGCTTAAACTGCTGGAAGAATTTGAAGATCACGGGACCGAATCCGGCACGATGGTCATGGAGATTGACACTTCCAACGATGAAACTCAAGGTTGTGGTAATGAAAACAATACCCATAGCAGCGATCAGCGTCAGAAAGGAAAACATCCCCTTCACCATACTTCAAGTCAAGACCGGGAGCTTGATTTTTTCTTCGAGGAATGCCCCCATCCAGATGAGAAGCAGAGGGCTGAGCTAGGTCGAGAGTTAGGGTGGGAGCCTGGGAAGGTCAATAAGTGGTTTCGTAACAAACGAGCCCGGCTGGGGAATCTACATAGACAGCAAGAGCTAGCGATTCTGAAAGAAGAAAATGAAAAGCTTCGAACAGAAAGCGCTAGATATGAGGAAGCACTGAGCAGCGCCACTTGCCTTGATTGCAATAACCATATTCTCATCAGTGAAATATTCTCCGAAGAGCCACTTCTAGAGATTGGTAGTGCTCATATGTTACAATGCCTTTCGCAATGTCTTCCGGTACAGTCAGATACCGTCGAAGGCTTACAAGAGCAGTTTCCAACACAATCAGATCTCATAGAGATTAGTCGGCGAGCTGTTCTTGTTGACAAGAAAGCGCGATTTTCTTGGACTGCTGAACTCCATCAGAAATTTGTTGATACAGTTCGACAGTTGGGGATCGACACGGCACGATCAACGCGCATACACGAAATCCTGAACGTGCCGGGACTCTCTAAAGTTAACGTCGCGAGCCACCTTGGATATTTCAAGAGGTTGCTAAAAGAGGGACGGGTGACACTAAGCTCGGATGGAGCTGGTTCGAACTTAAATGTTGGTCATAACTGCAACCACGATGATTGTAGAGCCGGGAACACCCAACCATGTTTCGGTGTTGACGAGACCAGCAACCATGTCACCGACTCCTCTAACCCAAATCAGAACGCTCCACCAAGCAGTCTCAATACCCCTCAAGTGTATATACCGCAGTTCCCGCAAATAGGAACTCCCCAATTTGAGTACCAACCTGTTGCTAGTGCTATTCCCATGGCAAATCCAACATTTACATGGGACATGTCTACATATTTGCCGGTCAACAAGGGAGGTTCCAGCTCGAGGAATCAAATCATCCAAGGCGAGAGTGATCTATCGCCAGCGGTCGGTGACACTCGACTTGAGCATCAATGGCTCGGAGATTCGAGCGATTTCCTTGGAGAGGAACTCAATTTCTGGCTCGATCAGCCTGAAGCTGGCGGACTCTTGCAATAGTGATACAGAGCCGACGATCAGGTGTTTGATTCAAGGCGCGATTTGTAAAAAAATGTTCGGAGAAAAGAGGATGAATAGCCTGAATGAATGTATTGGCAATCCCATTGTAAGGCTCCCATGGGGGCATTTCTTATTTACGCTTAAAACTAGTCGTACGAAGATCCGCCTTACCTTTTGAGCATCTTTAAGCTCAGGGGCGAGCTCCCCAAGCAATGATCATCGTTCGCAGAGCATAATGGAATCCACCCCTTCAATGCAAAATGCATCTGGCCGCGAAGCCACCCATTTGGTAAAACGATGTATCGTTCCTAAACGATCTCCAATCGGATACCGAAATAATGTCTTCTTTCTTTTCCTTCTCAGATGATAAACATGGATAAATCACTTAAGGAGTCATGCGTTCAAATAGCAGAACAGACGCTGCCCAGTTGGGGGCAGATGAACCAGTGATGTTACAAACACTCCAAGCATGGATAGGCGGATTTGATAGATGTTGTTCATATCAACACGCCACATCAGAATGGGATGAAAATCAAGAGTAAAGTTGTATCGTCCCAATTTGTCTTGAATTCGAGGATATGAATTGATACTTGTTGTCTATCCTTGGCAGGGGAGTCGCCTTGCAGAGGAACAAGTTCTTACATCCCATGTACTACTCGTCAGAGTACATGACCAAGGGTAGGATGTATCGTTTCGATTTTTGAAAAATTTGTGAACCTACAATGATATGCTTTCTTTACATTTGCAGGGGTCTGCAGCCGCGACAGGTAGGTAAGTATCCCTTTCCCAGTTAGCTGGAGATAAAGAATGTTAAAATCCCTTTAGCCGTCATGGAAATTATCCAATGCATCAATGTTCATGATTTAAATCGGGAGGTTGCCCAAAGCATGAATAAAACATGCACGATACATCACAAAATCCCCTCGATGGATAAATTTTGGGAAAGAAAGAAATGAATTTTTCCAAATATGATTATTTGTCAAATCATTCAAAAGGAAGTTTACTCAAAAGAGAGGCGAACCCAGTCCAAACACATCCTACATACACTTGAGAGATGAGGGAAGTGAATCGGATGGCAAAATCTGTACCTACGGAGGTAGGGACCATTCGCAGCGATTACATGGATTGGGACGACGGAGGCGTTCGTTTCATATCCCCTAAACACTACAGGTAACCGTTGATAACCCCTTGAACGGCGATTTTCATTCTTAACCCTGTCAAGAACCACCCCACATCGGGGCAAAATGGAGGTGAGTCCAGCAGCATCAGGAGGAAATGGTTAGAAATTTTCTTGCTCGGACTAACATTAATCTTTGTGTGTTGTTTATATGGTAATCCAAGTGCCATAGGATGATGAGGAGCATTCATTTCTCTATCCCACACACCGAATCCTTTGCATAGCCAAGTTGAGCCTGCAAAATCATTTCATAAACCCGTTGGTGATCATTGCACTTTCCAAGACGGATGCGACATCACTTCAGAAACGAGGGAGTTCAAGACCTAGGGTTTACGAAAAAGCTACTAAGTCGATACTCAAGCGTGCTAAGAGCCAAGTCATATATCTAGCACAATTGCCAAGCATCCCGCTTGCGACAAGGGATTAAAGAAATCCCCAGCATCAGATAAGAAAAAGCAAAGTGAGCCAAGTTGAGCCTGCAAAATCATTTCATAAACCCGTTGGTGATCATTGCACTTTCCAAGACGGATGCGACATCACTTCAGAAACGAGGGAGTTCAAGACCTAGGGTTTACGAAAAAGCTACTAAGTCGATACTCAAGCGTGCTAAGAGCCAAGTCATATATCTAGCACAATTGCCAAGCATCCCGCTTGCGACAAGGGATTAAAGAAATCCCCAGCATCAGATAAGAAAAAGCAAAGTGCCTGGTAAAAGCAAGGCCGATGCTCGCATAAGCTGTTTGATTGATCCCCAGTAAAGTCTGGTCGGGAAAAGAGGAAATTCCTAAAAGAGTAGTATCAAAAGGGCTACTCCCCAAATGGCGTCAAGCGCGGAGCAAAGATATAGAGAGAATTATCGGTCTCTGAATGCAACAAGAGACGCTCTCTAAAGGACTTGTGCACACCTCAAAAGCGGTTGCACACCTCAAAAACTGAATATGCAGAATGGAAAAGACAGGTGACGAATTTGCAATGATCACCAATGTCAATCCCCTCATAAATTCTGGGCCAAAAACAAGCCTTTTTCGGTCCCCAATCCTACCAATGTCATAACCCTGAAACAGTCTTCTCTGACTAAGACATTTGGGTTAACATATAGCTTAGCTCGAAGAAGTACGAGCAAGACTATTTCTTTCTCATTTTGCAGGGTTCTCGACTTGTAAACCCGGAGCAGATGGTGAAGAATTTCATTCAAATGACCTTGACTCAAAAGTGAGTCCCTCTTGAAGATCAATAACCAAGCCCAACATTACGGTCCCATGGAAGACCTCCCGACCGATCAAAATGTATGCGCTGCGAATGATCCTAAAACCTAGGCACAGGTTAATAGGAAGTTGGCGCATTCCTTAAGACCATTATCACAGAGCGGTGAGGAGCCCTCTTGGATGAGAAATTCTCCAATAGATGTTTTGAACAAACTCTTTTTGGAAATTTCAAATTGTTTGATCCAGATTTTCCGTGCAAGGGATTTGTGATCACATTTGCATGTTGCAAGAATGCTTTGGACAACCTCCAGCATCAAAATGCACATTTCACAATTAAAACTTAAGTCATACGGTTTTTGTCAAGTGGACAGCCGTGGTCTTCCCAAAAATTACTAACGTTTTCTTGGTGAAGAAAAATCTTTCAAGCTCAAACTTCTGCAGGATACCTGGAGAACCCAGCTCCCAGAATGTCGCCTCAGCAGACTCAAGTGAAGCTTTGTCAAAATAAAATCTTTCACTGCTTCAAAAAACTGAATTCCCGACAAACTTCGGGATCTCTAAAAAAAGAGGGGAAGAAAAACTCTTTTAAAAGAAAAAGTCCTATCAGACGTGGAGAACCCTCGTCATGAGACCCCTTTTTAAAAAAAAAAATCTAGGCAGTCTCATCGGACGTGGAGAACCCTCGTCATGAGATCCCTTTTCAAAATTCAAACAGTCTCATCGGACGTGGAGAACCCTCGTCATGAGACCCCTTTTTAAAAATTAGGCAGTCTCATCGGACGTGGAGAACCCTCGTCATGAGACCCATTTTCAAAGCAAACTGAAGGTAGAAACCGCCTGAAGGGTCAAACTCAAGGTAGAAACCGCCTGAAGGGTCAAACTCAAGGTAGATACCGCCTGAAGAGTCATCTTAAGGTAGAAACCGCCCAAAGGGTCAAAACAAAGGTAGAAACCGCCTGAAGGGTCAAACCAAGGTAGATACCGCCTGAAGGGTCATCTTAAGGTAGAAACCGCCCGAAGGGTCAAAACAAAGGTAAAAACCGCCTGAAGAGTCAAACCAAGGTAGAAACCGCCGAAGGGTCAAAACAAAGGTAGAAACCGCCTGAAGGGTCAAACCAAGGTAGAAACCGCCTGAAGGGTCAACTCAAGGTAGAAACCGCCTGAAGGGTCAAACCAAGGTAGAAACCGCTTGAAGGGTCAACACAATGGTAGAAACCGCCTGAAGGGTCAATCAAAGGTAGAAACCGCCTGAAGGGTCAATCCAATAGCGAAAATCACTTAAATGGTCAACTCAATGGTCCGATCCACCATACGGATCAAAATCCTTGGCAAATCCCAAATGGGGCGCGTCTTCCTTAGATTCCTATCAGTTAGGAATCTCATTATGGTTTAACCTACCATACGGGTCAGAGCTTAACCTCTCTAGGACACTCTAGAAATGAGTCCCTAGAAATTCTCTGGAATCCATCAGACACTGCGAAAATCGCACAAACATCGAATAGGTAAGTGGCAGGTATATCTCTCTACTATCTCACTCTCTCATGTCAAATAAATGTTTCCCCTTTCAAGAAAGAGCATACATCGACAAGCATAAAAAAAACGGATGTCATGACTCCTTTTCCTTTAGTTTCACGAGTCGAGTCGATCAGGACTCAGGTGTCACCTTGTCTTTGAGAGAAACCTCTGAGGGGATTCCTCTGATGAGATTCCTCTCAAAGAGGGGCAGCTGTTGACACCTAAATTTTGATCAACCTTTTTCTTCCTCTATTTTTCAAAAATTCATAGAAAATTCATAAAAAGCTAAAAAATTACAAAAACCAACTTTGGTAGCCTTGGCCAAGCTAAAGGGACCATTTTGGATAAAAATATTTTTTTTCATATTTTTCCTATTTTATTATTATTATTATTTTCGAAAAATATAAAAATAAAAAAAAATAAAATAAGTAGTATTCGAGGTCACAAAAATATATACAAATATTAGGTATTTTTATTTTTAATTTTCTTTACTTTAGGACCTCATAAAACAGTAAAATTCAGGTTCCATTTTAGGTGTTCACTGATCACCGTAAAATTGAATTTGACAAAAATATTAGTAATGATTAAAAGGAAAAGGAGTGAAAACATCATCATTTAAAAGGAAAATGGAACTAATCATTTTGTCTTCGCTTTTGATTATTTTATTATTATTTTTTTACTTTTTAGTATTTTATTATATTATTATTATATTATTATATTATTATATTTTTTTTATTACTTTACTCTCCTCCCCTCTCCTTCATCACCCGCAGCATTCCTCTTCTTCTTCCTCCTCCTTCTTCTTCTTCTCTTCCTCTCTTCTTTCTTTTCTTCTCAATTTTTCATCCTCCCCTAGATTACGGCGACCACCCTCACCGCCACCTTGCTCCGCCACCCTCCGACGCCGTGCCGAGATCCCGTCCGTCTTGCTGTTTATCACGACCTCGTGGAGCTCCTAGATACCGCAATCTCCCTCCATCTTCCTCCTCTGTTTCGCCCCCTGCCACGTCGTCGCTCTTCGTCGTCGCCGCTTGGCCACGAATCCATCGTGTTCGGGCCGATCCCGGCCGTGGGCCGATCCCGTGGGCCGGTGGCCGTGCGCCTCGGCCATTGCCGAGCCTATGGCCGAGGCCGTGGGCCGAGGACGTCGGCCAAGTGGCCGTGCGTCTCGGCCATGGCCGAGCCCGTGGGCCAAGGCCGTGGGCCAAGGCCGAGCCCATGGCCGAGCCCATGGCCGAGGCCGTGGGCCGAGGCCGTGGGCCAAAGCCGTGGGCCGAGGCCGTGATCTTGGGCCGAGGCCGTGAGCCCATAGCCGGTCCATGGCTGAGTGAATTGGCCCGTTTCCGAGCCGGGATTTATTTATTTTTTAAATTATTATTATTTATTACCGGTCTTAAAACTTGTAAAATTGATTGTTGACATTTTGATGTGGTGATCGACAGGTGATGTGCATGGAGATGGTCGCAGGCTGGGGCTGGGCGATTGAAGGCCGGTGTCCAATCCGGTATGTTTTACGTACCCGATCCGTGTATTAGGGTTATTTTTCTAAAATGTCGCCATTATAGATTTGGTTTGCATGTATTTATCTCAGTTCAGTAGTTAGCTTATTTATCTGGTTGAGTGTTGTCTATTGCCAATGATATGCTTTTTGTTAAAATATTTTCTGAAAATATAAAAAAATATTAATAAATCAGAAAATGCCAAAAAAATGGAAAAATTAAAGAAAAACAAAAAAATTGAGAAGAATTGCAGAAAATTACTAAAAAAATTCTAGAAAATTCCCAAGGCTGAAAATGATCAAAAGAAATTGATTGGTTGTCGTTTTTTTAGGATTTTCTCCCATTTAATCCAAAACGACGATTTTACCCCTCAAAGGGTAAATCGTCTTTGATATTCCGATGAATTGTGGAAATTGCTTAGAATTTGGCGATGAGCCAGATAGGTGGCTAAACCTTATGTCTAGGATTTCCACATTTCATTCTCATTTTTAGAAAATGACGATTTTACCCTTCGAATGGTAAATCGGTTTCTAAAATTCCAAAAATTCATGAAAATTGCAAAAAAAAATAGGAAATGGGTCAATTGAGTGACCAAACCTATTTTTGACATCGTTTTACTCCGAATTCATTCCGAAATGATGATTTTGCCTTTTTTGGGCAAATCGTCCCTTTTGTCTCAAAATTACGACTTTACCCCTTATGGGTAAAATCATGTCTAAATCATTCCTAAGCTTGATTGATACTTATTTAGGTTAATAGAGCCTTCTTATGAGTGTCATGTTGATTTGATGTGTTTACTTTGCATACTTAGATTCATTGATTTGCGCCTTTTATTATTGATTGTGATTGCCAGGATAGTCATTCCTATTTGCATGAATTCCTAGATTTAGGATTCATATTCCACTCATCTGCATGAAATCTTAGGTCAGAAAATTCAGTCAATTTAGGTACCGAAAGGGCGTCAACTCTGACAGTTGGCGTAACTAAGTCCCCGAACCCATTTCTCTGGTTATCGCAGAATTGAATAGAAACTCCCGACTATTCAATAGGGTGGTCCAATCATACCCTCCAAAAAATGATTGGTGGCGACTCCATGGCATGCACACTTAACACATGTCACTAGACCACACTGAAGGTCGACTACGTATACCTCCGTTGCGATTTGGGTAACGGGCCTTGGGAGAGGCCCGCGTCTGACCAGACTGGACGGCCCATTAGCCCTCGAGAGCCCACGGCGAACCTCGAGAGGGTCGCGACAGCGTCCTTCGGCATCCGTTGCTTCAGATGCGACGCAAATTCCAGAGGAAAACATGACCGAAAAGGTTAACCAAGTGCCAATGGCTGACGCACCACCGAAGGTTGCACCCGTGATCATTAGCCTAGAGGGAGATAAAAAGGAGAAACCCGTCGG
Source organism: Rhodomyrtus psidioides (assembly GCA_021437785.1). Classification (NCBI taxonomy): domain Eukaryota; kingdom Viridiplantae; phylum Streptophyta; class Magnoliopsida; order Myrtales; family Myrtaceae; genus Rhodomyrtus; species Rhodomyrtus psidioides. The sequence goes on along the minus strand of JAILYB010000003.1, from coordinate 7,985,182 downwards.
CAAGACTGAAGAAGGTGCAAGGAGGCTAGCAAAAATTGAAGAGTGCCTGAGCAGCCAAGGATATGAGTTGGCCAGGTTCGATAAGATGTCGCCATTCGCGAAGATAGAAGCTTCACCGGATTACAAAGAACCCGACTTCATCAGGAAATATAATGGGACAGGCTGTCCCCGAGCTCACCTGAAATATTACCTACGCAAAATGGCGCACTACTCTGACTACGTCCCCTTGCTGATGAATACGTTTCAAGAAAGTTTGTCGGGAGTGGCACTAGCTTGGTTTATTGAAGTGGATTTGGAAGACTATGACGGTTGGGAGGACCTGGCGGAAGATTTTTTACGCCAATATAAGTTCAACACCGCTGCGGCACCTTCTAGAGAGGATTTGCTGAGGACTATGAAAGGGAAGAGTGAGAAAATTCGCACCTACGCTCAAAGGTGGCGTGCCATAGCCACACAAGTCAAACCGTCTATTCCGGAAGACGAGCTGGTTGACCTATTCTTGAAGGCACTACCCTATGAGTATTTCGACAAGTTGAACACGTCGGGCTGTCAGACATTCACGCATCTGATCAAAGTTGCTGAAAGATTGGAGTGGGCGGTGAGAGAGAGAAAGGCGCCAGAGATAGTGACAAGGCGTCAGTATCCGGCTCGGAAGGAGAGGGAAGCCGGGATCGACGTGGCCTTTGTACCGAATCCGCCTAGGCCCAAACAGTTCTCCAATTCAAGCCCAGCCCAAGGAGGCTCATCGTGGTCGGCACAGAAGCAATTTGAGCCAAAGAAGAAATTACCCCCCAAGCAGTTCACACCCTTGCCTAGATCATTATCAAAGTTGCTGCCCATGCTGCTAGAGGAGCGCCTGGTCGCTAAAGAGCCCCCGAGGCCAAATCCGGTGAAGTTTAATGGTTATGACGAGAGTCAGTCATGTGTCTATCACATGGGAGAGAAGGGCCACAGGCCACAACGTAGATAACTGCTTTATTCTGAAGTGCAAGGTGCAAGCTCTCATCGATAGTCGTATTCTCGAATTCGACAAAATGGAGCCGAACGTACAGCAGAACCCACTCCCGGATCATCAAGTTGTAGGGGTGATCTTTGAGGACGAAGAAGAGAATCACCTTGGATTTGGAACGGGTACGGGCAAGTCTCGCGTGGCTCCGACAGTCATTCCAACCGGCCTGGCCAAGGGTTCGCAGGGTGAATCATTGAGGAGGTTTAATTCAAAGGAGCTCAACGGTCTAGTTGGAATGGTGGGAAGTACTAAGCCTCTCATCATCAACCTAAATAGAATTGACAATTGGAAGGGAGATGGTGACTACCCGCCTAAGCCAGTTGTAATCCGCCTCGCTGACGATGAAGCTGATGATGAATCGAGTGTGGGAATTAGAAGGATGTCACCGGTAATAATAAAAATTCCCCCTGTAGACGACTACAACCCTAAGGAAGCCCATTGGGATTATGGGACAGATAAGATCAGCGCCGTGATGCGATCGGGAAGATTCTACGCACCACGAGAGGGTGAGTCAGAGAAAAGAGAAGTGTCTAAAGAAGACGCCGAGAAACTGTTGTCTATCGTTAGAACCAGCGAGTTCGAGGTCATAGAGCAGTTGCGGAAGATGCCAGCCCAGATCTCCCTACTGGATCTGTTCTTAAATTCTGAAAAGCACAAGGACGCACTTATGAAAGTCCTGAACGAGGTGCACGTGCCCAAATCCATTAATGAGGTGCAATTGGAAAATTTCGTAGGTGCTATCTTACTGAAGGATCAGATAAGTTTCTCCGACGAGGATTTCCCGATGGAAGGACGGGCGCATAATAAGGCGCTGTATATAACAGTGAAATGCCACGGCAAGCAAGTATCTCATGTATTGGTTGATAATGGCTCGGCTTTTAACATCTGCCCTTTGGCCACTTTGAGGAATCTGAGCGTGAATGAAGAACTGATCAGAACCTCTAAAGCCAGTATTAGAGCCTTTGACGGAACGAGGAAGACCGTAGTCGGGGAAATCGAACTGGATGTTTTCATAGGCCCAATCAGTTTTTCCATCGGGTTTCAGGTGATGGATTTACCGAGTGCCTTCGGATTCCTCCTCGGAAGACCGTGGATCCATATAGCTGGAGCTGTACCGTCCAGTCTACATCAGAAGGTCCGCTTTGTAGTTAACAACAAAGTAATCACTGTGCACGGTGAAGTGGATCTCATGACATACCAGAATAGTGCTGTTCCGCATGTGGAACCGGAAGGGAAAGAAGAGGCGAGTTTCCATTCCCTTGATCTGGTGGCAGCCGTCCATACGCCCGTAGGGACCAAGCTAAGAGTCCCTGCCCTCTCTCAGTATGACCTTCTGCCAGGAAAGATGCTGTTATCCTATGGATTCGCTCCAGGAGGCGGTTTAGGTAAACATAACCAGGGAATCCGAGCACCTTTAAAGCTGAACTCGAACGAAGGCAGGGCTGGCTTAGGATATGTTGGCGAGCGAAATTGGCGCCGTACTGGAGGTAGAGGCTCTGGCCGAAACAGAGGTGAGAATCAAAGAAGCAACGGACGCAGAGGAGGACGAAACGGTTCGTTCATTGGCTCAAGTGCTTGGAAAGGCAAAGCTAAGGCGTTTGGCAACGAGCTTGAGCAGTATTTCTCCAAGGCCTCCAAGTGGCTGGCAGACGAAGTTGCGCTGGACGAGATCGATCCTGATCTGGAGAATCCTTTCCTGGAAGACACTGTGAATGTCATCATTGACTGGCTCGGTGCAAACAATGACGTCACTGAGCATATCATCCCGAACATGCATACCAGGTTATTAGACGACTCGGATCATCAGGAAGATTCTTCTTGTGATATTGAAGATGTTGAAGATGAGGGTCAGAGGGCCATCCAGAGAGAGTGCATTGTTTTCGAAGAATCCATGCCTCCCACCACTGAGGAGCCGTTGACCGTTAACTTGGGAGACTCGGAAGATGTCAAAGAAGTAAAGATCGGTGGACACCTATCTCAAACGGAGGCGGCCAGAATCACCAAACTGCTGAGAGAATATCAGGATATCTTCGCGTGGTCATACACAGACATGCCAGGCCTGGATCCTAGTATCGTAGAGCACGCATTGCCCATCAATCCCGGTTTCAAGCCCGTAAAACAGGGAAGCAGAAGGATGAAATCAGAGCTGTCTGATAGAATCAAAGAAGAAGTGATGAAACTTTTAAGGGTGGGCTTTATTGAGGCAATTCCGTATTCTGATTGGATCGCCAACATTGTCCCGGTGATGAAAAAGGATGGAAGGATCCGTATTTGCGTAGACTATCGGGACCTGAACAAGGCGAGCCCGAAGGATGACTTCCCGCTTCCCCACATAGACGTTTTAGTAGACAGTACAGCGGGATATGAACTGTTCTCGTTCATGGATGGATTCTCTGGTTACAATCAGATACTCATGAAGAAGGAGGATCAGGCTAAAACCGCGTTCACAACCCCATGGGGGAATTTCTGTTACAAAGTCATGCCTTTTGGGTTGAGGAATGCCGGGGCAACGTACCAAAAGGCCATGGTAACCTTGTTCCACGATATGATCCACAAGGAAATCGAAGTATATGTCGACGACATGATCGCCAAATCCAGACCAGGACAAGACCATGTTCAGGTATTAAAGAAGCTGTTTGAGCGTTTGCGGAAGTATAGGCTGAGGCTGAACCCTAATAAGTGCATATTCGGGGCAAAGTCTGGAAAGCTACTGGGATTCATAGTCAGTCATAGAGGCATCGAGCTTGATCCTTCTAAAATCCAAGCTATAAACGACATAGCAACCCCGTCGACGGTGAAAGAAATTAGAAGCCTTTTGGGGCGATTGAACTATATTGCCAGGTTTATATGCCAACTAACTGACACAGCTAGGCCATTCTTCCGGCTTTTAAAGAAGGGCGCCAAGGTAACTTGGGATGCGGAATGTCATCAGGCACTACAGAGGATTAAGGAATACTTGACCTCCCCACCGATTCTAGTACCCCCGACTCCGGGACATCCGTTGACTCTGTACTTGACTGTTCATCAAGAGTCGCTGGGAGCTCTACTGGCACAGACCAGTCCGGAAGATGGCAAGGAAAGGGCCATATACTATCTGAGTAAAAAATTCACCTCGTCCGAGATGAATTACTCCCCCGTGGAAAGAACGTGCGCTGCAGCGGTCTGGGTGCTTCGCAGGTTGAGGCAATACACCCTACACCATCACATGCAGTTGGTGACCGAGTGCGATCCGATCAAATACCTGCTAGAGAAGCCGACTCTAATCGGAAAGTTGGCTAAATGGCAGGTTATGTTATCCGAGTTTGACATAAAAAGTTCATCCCAAAAGTCTGTTAAGGGAAGAGCTATAGCGGATATGCTGGCAGAAGACCCCCATGCAGGGGCAGCCCCGAAGGCAGCTCAAATCAAAGGCCAAGTCTTGATGCTATCAGAAGTCAAATGGGTCATGTATTTCGATGGCGCGGTCAACCTATCAGGAGCCGGCACTGGGGCGGTACTGGTATCCCCAGAAGGACAACATTATCCCGTCGCTGCCAAATTGATATTTCCATGAACCAACAATATATCGGAATACGAGGCATGTATTCTCGGCTTGCAACTAGCTGCCTCCATGAAGGTGCGAAGATTACAAGTCTATGGGGATTCCATGCTTATCATTCTCCAAACTCAAGGGGAGTGGAAGACAAGAGACTCCAAGCTTATTCCTTATCATGAGTTGCTGAAGGAGCTAGCTCTAGGGTTCGAGGAAATCACTTTTGAATATCTGCCAAGGACGCAAAACCATTTTGCGGACGCTTTGGCCACGTTATCCTCTATGTTGCAAGTAGCAGGCGGGCTTAACGTCGAGCCCCTAAGGATAGACGTGATCAGGCAACCGGCCCATTGTATGGCGATCGAGGAGGAATTTGACGGTGAACCGTGGTACCATGACATTAGAAACTATCTCTTAAAAGGAACGTTTCCCGAAGGAAGTCGAGGGGTTGATAAGAGATACATAGTTAAGATGGCCACCAAGTTCTTTTTGAGCGGTCAGACCTTGTACAAAAGGTCATTCGATTCAATTCTGTTGAGATGCGTAGACGCTAAGGAGGCAAACTTGCTCATGAAAGAAATACACGATGGAGTATGCGGTCCACATATGAACGGCCATCTCCTTGCAAGGAAGATCATGCGACTTGGTTACTTTTGGATGACCATGGAGTCGGACTGCAATCAACATGTCAGATCTTGTCATCAATGTCAGGTGTACGGAGACCGGATCAATGCGCCTCCGAATGAACTCCATCAAATGTCAGAAGCTTGGCCATTCTCCATGTGGGGGATAGACATGATCGGGCCAATAAACCCTGCCGCCTCCAATGGTCATCGCTTCATCTTAGTAGCGATCGATTACTTCTCCAAGTGGATTGAGGCCAGTTCATACACAAACGTCTCTGCAAAGAACGTAGCAAGATTCATTAAGAGGGACATAATCTCTCGATATGGGTCTCCTCAAGCGATCATCACAGACAATGGGTCTAATTTGAATAACAAGGTGGTCGATGACCTGCTGAATGACTTCAATATCCGACATCTCAACTCATCCCCCTATCGCCCGCAAATGAACGGAGCAGTGGAAGCGGCGAACAAGAACATCAAGAAAATTCTGGCAAAGACTGCCGAGAATTACAGAGATTGGCATGAGAGGTTACCCTATGCATTAATGGCATATCGGACGTCGATTCGGACTTCAACTGGGGCAACTCCCTACTCCCTCGTTTACGGCATGGAGGCGGTCCTGCCTGTGGAAATGGAAATTCCATCATTGCGAATCCTATCGGAGGTCAAGCTTTTTGAGGCTGAGTGGGTACGACACAGATATGAACAGCTCAGTTTCATTGATGAGAGGCGCCTGAGGGCGATCTGCCACGGCCAAAGTTACCAGAAAAGGGTGGCCAAGTCGTTCAACCGGAAGGTCAAGCCCAGGCATTTTGAAGTCGAAGACCTCGTGGTGAAGAAGACACTGCCAAACGGGGCTCATCCTGGGGGCAAGTTCACTCCGAACTACGAGGGCCCGTATGTTGTAAAAAAGGTCCTGATAGGAGGAGCCTTGATACTTGTGAATTCAGACGGGAAAGAACTGGGATACCCCGTAAACGCCGATGCGGTCAAGAAGTACTATCCTTGAAATAGAATCAGAAGCCGATTTGACTATCTTCTTAATGATCTGAGTCGCTATAGGACCACAGCACGCATTTCATGCATTCCATACATACATGCGCATCTTTCACATTCGCAGGATTGATGAGAGATTCAAGGACCAGACCCTTGACAAGGATACGTGGAAATAGGAGCTGCGACTGCAATGAGCCGAGGTCATCGTCAAATTTACAGGAAAAAGGGACTACCGTAACTCGTTTGAGTTCAGAAGTCTCTAGGACCCTGTAAAACCCCCAAGGTCCGTATTCGAAATGTCTAGCCTTAACAAAAATGAGTAAAAGAGTGATAATGAGCATTTTCAGCAAGAGGTTTTCAAATCATTCGAAATGAGATTTTTTCAAACCAAGAAGGGTTTCAAAACTCTCAAAAGGATGTTTTCTCAAAAGACGAGGGGGTAAGCCTAATCCAAACACGTTCTACATACACTGGAGAGGTGAGTGGAGCGGATCAGATAGCAAGATCTGGGCCTACGGGAGTAGGGACTATTCGCAGCAATTACATGGATTGGGATGACGGAGGCATTTGGTTCATACCCCCAGACACTACAGGTGACCATTGACAACCCCTTTGAACGGCGGTTTTCATTCTCAACCCTGTCGAGAACCACCCCACATTGGGGCAAAATGGAGGCGAGTCCAGCAGCATCAGGAGAAAATGGTTAGAAATTTTCTTGCTCGGACTAACATCAATCTTTGTGTGTTGTTTATATGGTAATCCAAGTGCCATAGGATGACGAGAAGTATTCATTTCTCTATCCCACACACCATACCCTTTGCACAGCCAAGTTGGGCCTGCCAAATTATTTCATAAACCCGTTGGTGATCGTTGCACATTCCAAGATGAATGCATCATCACTTCAGAAACGGAGGAGTGCGAGACTTAGGGATTACAAAGAAATTCCTAGGCTAATGCTTAAAGCGCGTTTAGACATTTGGTCACATGTCTAACACGACCTCTCAAAGATGAGAAAAAACGGGATTTCAAGAGAAAAATGAAAAGGAAAAGATGATGAGAAAAATCCCCAGCATAAAGAAAAAGCAAAGTGCCTGGTAAAAGCAAGGCCGATGCCTGGGTGAACAATTTGTATCAATCCCACCAGTGAAACCAGTTTAGAAACAGGAGAAGAAAAATTCAGAAGGAGTCAGATTCCAAAAACTACTCCTCAAACGGTATCAAGCGCGGAGCAAAGACGCAGATAGAGTTGGTAGTCTCTTAATGCAGCCAGGGGCGCTTTCTCAGGAATTTGTGCACACCTCAAAAGCGGTTGCACACCTCAAAAATTGAAGATGCAGAATGAAAAAGATAGGTGACAAGTTTGCAATGATCACCAACGTCAATCTCCTCATGAATTCTGGGCCAAAAACAAGCCTTTTTTCGGTCCCCAATCCTACCAAAGTTACAACCCCGAAACAGTCTTCTCTGACTAAGACACTTGGGTTAACATATTTCTTAGCTCGAAGAAGTACGAGCAAGACTATTTCTTTCTCATTTTGCAGGGTTCTCGACTTATAAACCTGGAGCAAATGGTGAAGACTTTCATTCAATGGCCTCGACTCCAAAGCGGGTCCCCCTTGAAAACAAATATCCAAGCCCAACATTACGGTCCCGTGGAAGACCTCCCGACCGATCAAAATGTATGCGCTGCGAATGAGCCTAAAACCTAGGCACAGGTCAGTAGGGAATTGAGTACATCCCCTGTAAAAATCATTACCTCAAAACAGGTGAGAAGACCTCCTCGTCGAGAAATATTCCCATTGATGTTTTGAACAAACTCTTTTTGGAATTTTCAAACTGTTGATCCAGATTTTCCATGCAAGGAATTTGTGATCACATTTGCATGTTGCAAGAATGCTTTGGATAACCTCCAGCATCAAAATGCGCATTTCACGACTAAAACTTAAATCATACGGTTTTTGTCAAATGGACAGCCGTGGTCTTCCCAAAGATTACTAACGTTTTCTTGGTGAAGAAAAATCTAACAGGCTCAAACTTCTGTAGGATCCATTGGAGACCCCAAATATCCAGAAGAATGTCTCGCTCTAATGAAAGGAGCACGCATGTTTAAACTTCCTGCAGGATTCTTGAAAATCCCAAATCCCAGAAAAACATTTGCTCCGTGGAGTGGAGCACACGGGTTTGAACTTTCTGCAGGATACCTGGAGAACCCAGCTCCCAGAATGTCACCTCAACAGACCCAAATGAAGCTTTGTCAAAATAAAATCTTTCACTGCTTCGAAAACTGAATTCCCGACAAACTTCGGGATCTCTAAAAGAGGGGAAGAAAAACCCTTTTAAAAGAAAATGTCCTAGCTTGACGTGGAGAACCCTCGTCCTAGGATCCCTTTCAAAATTCAGACAGTCTCATCGGACGTGGAGAACCCATGATCCCGGAAGGATGCCTTGCTCTGTCAAGAAAAGCTCATAGGGTCATGTTTCGCAGGATCCCTGGAGAACCCAGGTCCCAAACTGATACCTTTTTAATGAAAAGTTTGCAGGTTTCAGCTTTCTGCAGGATAATTGGCGTCCCCAGATCCCAGAAAGGTACCTCGCATGTCGAAAGGACAACTCGGCCTTCTGCGAGATTTTAGGTAACCCCTAAATCCCAGAATAGCCTTCAGGTGAACCTAGAGTTAGGCAAACCTTTTCCAAGACCGATCTACAGAACGATCGAGTCTTCGACTAGTCCCGGCAAGAAGGGATATGTCAATCTTTAGGCAAAGCCTTTTAGTAGGCAAACCTTTTCCAAGACCGATCTACAGAATGATCGAGTCTTCGACTAGTCCCGACAAGAAGGGATATGTCAATCTTTAGGCAAAGCCTTTTAGTAGGCAAACCTTTTCCAAGACCGATCTACAGAACGATCGAGTCTTTGACTAGTCCCGACAAGAAGGGATATGTCAATCTTTAGGCAAAGCCTTTTAGTAGGCAAACCTTTTCCAAGACCGATTTACAGAACGATCGAGTCTTCGACTAGTCCCGACAAGAGGGGATATGTCAATCTTTAGGCAAAGCCTTTTAGTAGGCAAACCTTTTCCAAGACCGATCTACAGAACGATCGAGTCTTCGACTAGTCCCGACAAGAGGGGATATGTCAATCTTTAGGCAAAGCCTTTTAGTAGGCAAACCTTTTCCAAGACCGATCTACAGAGCGATCGAGTCCCCGACAAACCCTACAGAACGGGCGCGTCATCCTTAGATTCCTATCAGTCTGGAGTCTCACAATGGTAGAAACCGCCATAAAGGTCAACTTGATGGTAGAAACCGCCATAAGGGTCAACCAATGGTAGAAACCGCCATAAGGGTCAACTAATGGTATGACCTACCATACAGGTCAGAGCTTAATCTCCCTAGGATATTCTGAACCAGTCCTAGGTATCTTCTGGAAAGTCATTGCAACCGGCAGCATCTGACAGGTGAGCTTCAGGTAAGCCCCTCTCACTCCGGCCCATGTTCGAATTGCAAGAGTAAACCGGTGATTAATTTGAGCATTCATCAAAAGACTTGAAAGGTCCGATGTCATAGCATTTCTTCCCCCCAGTCGAGTCGGTCAAGATCCAGGTGTCATTTTGTCTTTGAAAGCAACCTCTGACGAGCTCACTCTCAAAGAGGGGCAGCTGTTGACACCTGATTTTTGACCATCCGTTATTATAGTTTTTATTTCTAAAATTAATTAAAAATAGCAAAAAAGGTCAAAAAATTGCAAAATCAACTTTGGAAGCCTAAACCTAGCCTTAGGAACCAATTTTGAACAAAAAATATTTTTTGAATTTTTTAATATTTTTTGAAATTTATTTAATTATTAAAATACCCAAAAAATCAGGAAAAATACCATTCGTGGTCAGAAAATTACACAAAAATATTCAGAAATTTTATTTTAATTTCCTCTTTAATGGGGTTCCTTCACAAACCTAATCCCGAACCGGGCCTAAAAAATCCTTTTCGAGTCTTTTAATTTTCAATTCTCGGTTTTTATAAGCTATGACATTGGACTCTAAAGTATTGAAATGCAATTGGGTCAATTTTCCCTCCAATTGGATCAATTTTAACCAAAAGGGCTTAATTGCATAAAAATCTTTCAATTTAGTCCCCGGTTTCACAATTTTTGAAATTAAATTTCACACGGGCACACCCATCAAAATTAAACACCTCTACCCAATAGTTTTCATCATGATGAATCCATTGGTGGGCTCAATTTTGAATAATTCGATCGTTTAGACCTTCGATTTGGGGAAATTCATTTTCGGATCCTAGGGACAATTTGGGGTTTTCATACAATTTCAATCAATTGATTCACAAAAATACCCATATTTGATAGAAAACGTGTCAAGGAGTCCGATTTTGCCATCAATTTCATGAAAATAGGTCAATTTGGGGCCCAATTTGGGTATTTGGTCGAACCGGGCCGGTCGGGTCAGATCCGACCCGACCCGGTCCGACCGGGTCTGCAACTAAGTTGCAGACCCGTTGCACACCGAGACAGGGGAGAGCAGGGGAAGCATGGGGGCGGCATTTTTTTTAAGAAAAGCGACGGAGCGGGCGTGGGGGAGGATGTCAGAGGTTGGTGCTCGCGGTCGGCAGTGGAGCAGGCCTGGAAAGCGACGCCGGTCGGCCATGAAACCGAGGAGAGGTTCGGTTTAAAGAAAAAAACAGGGCCAAGAAGGGGAGGGGGGAATGTTTAACAAACTTGGCGAGAGGAACGACCCCGAACCTTGAGGAACACGCACAGCTCGTTGTCGAAGACTCCATACTCTCCGGCAACCCTCGGACAGGTCAGTATCTTCCTCTGAGCTTCGTTTTTCCGACGCCCGCCATGTGTTCGATAAAAGGCCCGAAAACTTCTCAAGCCATTAGCCTTCGGTCGTGCCTGTCCCGACCCTAGTCCGCGCGAGTTTTACTTCCAACCTTACTTCTAACTGGCTCTAAGTCCGTGTATGTCCCCGTTTTTGCATCAAAACCCGACGGGAACCGGTCCCGGAGCTCCGCCGCCCACCTCACGGACCGAGAGCTCAACGGTACACCTCGTGCGGTCGCCGACACTTAAATGGGTCCAGGTAAGTTTATAGATCTCATTTGAATGCTCTGTGGGTGTTTAGGACAAGCTTTAGACCAAAAAAATCTTTTGCAAGTTCTTCGCCGGAACCGGGTTCGGGGAGGCCCGGTTTGCTCATTTTCGTTGCGTTCGTGGCTTTCATTATGGTTGTGTGCTGATGTTGAGGTGCCGAGGAGTCGATTGGTGCAAAAATCTCACAAAAATTCTGAGTTTTGGTCACGGTTTGGGCATTTTCCGGCGAGCTCGCCGGAATAATCACTGTTCCGGCGAGCCGCCGGTCGTCTTCTCCGGCAGCCTGGACCGGTCAACCGGTCAACCGGCTGACGTGACATGCCACGTAGGCGCCACGTCAGCCGGGTGGGACCGGTCCGTTGATTTGCAAACCAAGACCGAACGGACGGCCCGGATCGCGACACGTGTCGCGATCCTGTAATTTTGGAAAATTAAAAAATGATTTTCAAATAAAATAAATGATTTTCTGATAATTAATTTAAAATCGATCCGACGGCTACGAATGTGCCAAGTGGCAGCCTGTGGAGCGTCCGATCTAATTCAAGATCGGACGCACTAGGGGCAGCCACGTGGCACAACGCGGGCTGTTCGATCCATTGGTTTTCTAAAAAAGAAAAAATAATTGATTTTTGATCCAATGGCTACGATGTGGCCACGTGGCTCTCTGAGGGACGTCCGATCTAGCCTTTGATCGGACGCGGGAGACGAAGCCACGTGGCACGACGTGGACCGTCCGATCCGGGGAATTTGCGGATAATTAAATAAAATAGATAAAAAATCAAAAAAATTGTTAAAAAATGAAAAAATGTTTAAAAATATAAAACGGCGTCGTTTTAGGCCGGTTTCGACCCCTAGGGTCGGGCCGGGCGCCCGAGAGGCGTGGGCCGGGTTTGACCCGGCCCGGAAAATATTTTTAAATATTAAAAAATTCAGAAAATAATAAAATAATCAAAAAAATCAATAAAAAATGAAAAATCATAAAAAATTCAAAAAAATTCGGAAAATTCAGAAAAATTCTAAAAAATTCCAGAAAATAGGAAATGGCCACATTCAACTGGCCACGATCTGTTTCGGGTCATTTGACTCCCGATCTTTTCCGAAATGACGGTTTTGCCCCTCCGGCAAACCGTCTTCCAAAAAATTTCTAAAAATTTCAGGAAAATCCCAAAAAATAGGAAATGGCCACAAACAACTGGCCAAGACTCATTTCGGGTGTTTTGAACCCCGACCCTTCTTAAAATGACGATTTCGCCCTTTGGGCGAATCGTCTTCCAAAAATTGAAGAAAAATCAAGAAATTCCAAAAAATTCTCAAAAATGGGAAATGGCCACAATCAACTGGCCATTGAATATTTTGGGTAATTAGGTATCCAAACCTTCCAAAAATGACAATTTTGCCCTTCGGGCTAATTGTCCCCGAATCTTCCCATTTTACCCCATAGCCCTAAATCACGTCTTCTCTAAGCCCTTATGGCTATATTAGGAGGCCAATGATTGAAATTGATGTGCATTGACATGATTTATTTATGCACTTGACTTGCGCTTTCATTATATTGACTGTGATTTGATAGGACCAGTCTTCCAATCTGCATGAAACCCTGACTCATACCTATCTCACCCAAATTGCGCCTGCATGAACTCTTAGTCAGGAAAATCACTCGCGTTAGGTACCGAAAGGGCGTTGGTAATGACACCGACGTAACCAAGTCCCCGAACCCAAAATCTCTGGTTCCGCAGAACTGGTCGATCTCTCCCAATCGGTCAGTAAGGTTTCCGGTCTACCCTCCAAGAAAGACCGGTGGCGACTCCAAATGCATGCACAAGTTGCACATGCCACCACGACCACACTAAGGTCGAAAGCGATCGACTCTTATCGTCGAATCCTTAAAGATATACTCCCGCCGCGATTTGGTATGGGCCTGGGAGGGTCCGCGCCGATCTAAGGCCCGCGATCCACATTTCAGAGTGGGGGCCGCGAACGGTAATCCATTAGCCGCGTCCGATTTCGGACGGGTCACGACACAATGGAAATAGGATTGGCCATTAATCCAATCCATTTCCTATTTTTCGGGAATTTCCAGGATTTTTCTAGAATTTTCAAGTGATTTTACCCTTGGAGGGGTAAAGTCGTCATTTGGACAAAGACGAGGAACTGAAAATCTCAAATATTAGGGTTGGTCGTCCACCTGACCCAAACCCTAACTTCAAGCAATTTTCAGAACTCGATTGAGACAAGAAAGATGATTTCCCCACTAAAGGGCAAAATCGTCATTTTGAGAAAAGAGGCGGGACTCGAAAACCCAAACCTAAGAATTGGTCGTCTAATCGACCCTAATTCTCACCTTGGCATTATCGGCCTTATCTAGCATGCACACAAGAGGCGACTTACCCCTAAAGGGTAATGTCGTCAAGTTTCGGAAAATTGGATAAGGAACCCCAAAAATAGGGTTGACCAGTTGTCTGTGGTCAACCCTCGATTTTTGGTGCTTTCTGGAATGTCTAGGATTTTTCCAATATTTTTCCACATTTTTTTTGGAATTTTCTGGAATTTTCTAGCATTTTTTTTGGATTTTCTAGGATTTTTCTGATTTTTTTTATTTTTAAAATCATTTTTGAATTTTTTTATTTTAAAAAATATTATTCGGGCCGGGTCGGGTGACCCGGCCCACGGCCCACGGCCCAGCCCGGACCCGGCCTCGCGCCGAAACGGCGCCGTCTCATTCTTTTTTTATTTTTGGATTTTCGGACTTAATCCGACGGTCTCCATCGAACCACGTAATTGATCTATACCCGTTGGATCTAATTACTAAAGTTTGCGGTCCAGATTGAACGAAGACTTAACCTGATCCGTTCGATCAACTTACTAAGTCCTACGGCCACGATTAGAAATTGAGACTCGATCTGAACCGTCGATTCTCACTAACCTAAACGACGTCGCACGAACACTAACCTACACGACACCGTTTCAGCTTATTTTGATTTTCTGATTTTAAAACATTTTCGGATAAACCTAATTACTAATCGGACGGTCGCTAGAATTTAGGTTCGATTTATCTGAACCGTCCGATCTTTTTTATTCAAATAACAGACCCAACGGCCATGCTGACTCGGCACCACGTGGACCAATGGCCGAATGCCAACTAGGAGTTTGACCGGTTGACTGCGCCACGTCAGCTTCGTCTTCAACCTCGCGACTCCGGCGGAATGGACGGCTGAGGATCTCCGGCGACGATCCTACGGTGGAATCATGATGAAATCGTGCGAGACTAACTCTAATCGACTCGCGATCGTCTCTACCTTAACATATCTAAGGATCGTGGCGTCTTATTCGCAAAATCACGAGCATCATACAAAATACCGAACACGGCCATGGAAGCTCAATCATACGATTTAGTCAAAATTAGAGGAATTCAGTCACAGAGTAGCACCAATGGAGGTTCAGAAGACTTACCTCGAGCTCCGATTGAGCTCGCTCTGCCCCGATTTGGCTGGGCAAGGATCGGCTATGGAGGCTAAATCGGAGGACTCGATTCAGGGTATGCGAGCAAAGTCGATGCAAAATGGAGATGCGAGCATGGTCAGTAATGTCTAAGGGATGAAAAGCACACGGGAATTGCAAAGATTGAAGCCAAAATCAAAGTCCGCCATTGAAGACCTGAGCTTGAGTTTGAAGTTCGGGATTACCTGTTCTGGCGGTTTTGGGCTGCGCGGTTGATGGCGGTCGCTTCCTAGCACTCAAAGCGAACTTCTGACGGTCTTCTTCAGCTTCGGTTTGGCCGGAGACGGCCTAACCAGCGCTTTGCAGTCGAACTCAAGTTCTCGACGACGGAGGGTCGGAGAACGAGCTCTCTCTCGCGTTCTCTCTCTCTCTCTCGATTCAGTTTCGCCCCTCTGCAACTGAATCAACCTCCTTCTAACTGAAAGCCGACGTAGGCTTATATAGCCTGTTGGATTTTTGGCGCCGAACGGTGGAGCTTCAACCAACTCCATTTGGCACGTGTAGTCACGTGCAAATAGGTCAGAATGACGTTGGAGAGGATGGGCATTCCGTTTAATCCCATTTGGCTCTGCGGCCGGCTTTATTTCGCACGAATTTGGCAAGGATTTGAGCTATTTTTTGCTTTTGTTGACTTTTGCAGGTCCGGCGACCTTGACCGTCCGATTACTCCCTCCTCAGGCAACCATTGGTCGTGATCTTGGTGTCAATCAACGGGGGACGATCTAAAGCTTTAAACCCCCACCAGTGTGTCTCCGATTGTGGTCGATTGATCTGTCAATTTAGCTGTCAAAGCTCGGCTTTTCCCTGTTCATTTGCGCAGACTCTCGGGGAAGAAGATGACACTGTTCTGGACCGGTTTGACCGGTCGGACATGCGGTCGGACCGGTCAGAACCGGTTCCGACTCACCATTTTCGAAATTAAACCCAAATTAATGGGAAATTTTTACAATTGAACCTCATAATCGAATCTAGGGCATGAATTCTATCTAGAAATGTGGTTTTGCCCAAAAGTTTTCATCAATTTCTATAAAATCCCCAAATTTTCATTTAATTGGAAATTGGAGATCGTGTAATTGAGGGTGCAAATGATCAAATTGAGTCAAACCACCTATGCCAATCGATTTAAAATGGTGAAATCCATTGGGTAGCATGTTCAATTTGCAGTGATAGCCCTTGAATTGAAAGTAATTTCAATTATGCTCAATTTCAAGGACTTAAATGCAATTTTAGTACGTAATTTTGTCAAATCCGTGCAATTGAGCAAATTGCACACACAATTGGGCTAAATTGAAATAGGGGTTAGTTAGATTGAATGTCAAGATCTTAAAAAATGCCAAAATTGCAAATTAAAAGACTCAATTGTTATTTTTTCTTCAAATTCAATAGTACGGGTTACAAAGGAACACCTAAAATTGAATCTGATTTTGACTTTTTGTGAGGTCAAAAATACAAGGGATTAAAAGGAAAAATATTTGATATTTTCCCATATTTTTGTGACCTCAAATGCTATTTTTCTTGATTTTTTAAGTGTTTTTCTATTTTCCAAAAATACTAAAAAATATGAAAAATATGAAAAATTATTTTTTGGTCAAGAATGGTTCCTTGGGCTTGGCCAAGGCCACCAAAGTTGATTTTGTAATTTTTTGACTTTTTATGAATTTTTTATGATTTTTCAAAAAAATAAAAATGAAAAAGTCTAGGTCAAAAATCAGGTGTCAACAGCTGCCCCTCTTTGAGAGGAATCTCGTGAGAGGTTTCTCTCAAAGACAGGTGACGCCTGAGTCTAGACCGACTCGACTGTGGAAAAGAAAAAGGAATCTTGACACTCAATCTTTCTTGTCCCACCGGTGAACGTTCTGCTCTTCATTCTTTCGTAGAAGTGAGAGAGAAAGTAGAGAGACACACCTGCCATTTACCTGTTGATTACTTGCCTGATGTTCGTGCGGCATGCGCGGCGTATAGTGGGTTCAAGTGAATACCTAGGGACTCGTCTTTTGAGTATCCTGGGGCGATTAAACTCTAGCCTGTATGGTAGGCTGTACCAGAATGGGATTCCTATACTTGACAGGAACCTGTGAATGACGTACCCAGTCTCTTAGGGATTGTCAGGGATTTTGATCCGTATGGTGGATCAGACCATGAATAGGACTCCTCTCTGCTAGGAACCCATGGATGACGCACCCAGTCTCTTAGGGATTGTCAATAGTTTTGATCCGTATGGTGGATTAGACCATGAATAGGACTCCTTTCTGTTAGGAACCTATGGATGACGCACCCAGCCTCTTAGGGATTGTCAGGGGTTTTGATCCGTATGGTGGATCAGACCATGAATATGACTCCTTTCTGCTAGGAACCTATGGATGACGTACCCAGTCTCTTAGGGATTGTCGAACATTTTGATCCTTCAGGGGGATCAGGCCGAGAATAGGACTCCTCTCTGCTAGGAACCTATGGATGACGCACCCAGTCTCTTAGGGATTGTCGAACATTTTGATCATATATTCTAATGAATTAACTAGGATTTATACAAATGAGGTGTGCCTGACCTTGAGGCTTTACCAAATGGGCTATTCTGGGTTTAGGGGTTACCTAGAACCTCACAGAAAGCTGATTTTGAAAATTGTCCTTTCGACATTGAAGGTGACATTCTGGGACCTGGGAGCTCCAGGTATCCTATAAATTTGAAATCTCACAAAGGAATGATTTCGGTGATTGTCCTTTTGACATTGGAGGTGACATTCTGGGATCTGGGAGCTCCAGGTATCCTGCAGAAAGATCAAACCTGCAAAATTATTCATAAGAATATGTTTTCCTAAGATATGGAATTACCAGGGATCTTGCAGGAAAATAAACTTGAAAGCTCTTCTTCACAGAGCAAGGCATCCTTCTAGAATCTGGGGCTACCATGATTCCTATAGAAGTTTAACCAAGAACAGTAGCATTCTAGAATCTGAGGTTACCAAGAATCTGTCAGAAGCTTAGGCATATAAACTCTCATTCTTAGAGAAATGTGTCATTCTGAGACCTGGGGTTACCAGGGGTCCTGCAGAAGTTTAAACTTGGAATATATTCTTCACAAAAGAAGTAGCATTCTGAGGTCTGGGGATACCAGGGGTCCTACAGAAGCTTGAACATGTAAACTCTTTCTTACCAAGAGAGGTTGTGTTATTCTGAGATCTGGGATTGCCAGGAATTCTGCAGAAGTTTAGACATGTAAATTGTTTCTTACCAAGAGTGCTGCAAGCCATTCTCGGAGCTGAAGTCATCAAGAATCTTGCAAAAGCTCCAACCTGAAAATTTTCTTACCAAAAGCACATCAATGGTCTTTAAGTGATATGTGATGTCAGACTGACAGCACTTTATTGTTGACACCTGATTTTTGACCATCCGTTATTATAGTTTTTTATTTCTAAAATTAATTAAAAATAGCAAAAAAGGTCAAAAAATTGCAAAATCAACTTTGGAAGCCTTAGCCTAGCTTTAGGAACCAATTTTGAACAAAAAATATTTTTTGAATTTTTTAATATTTTTTGGAATTTATTTAATTATAAAAATACCCAAAAATAGAAAAAATACCATCCGTGGTCAGAAAATTACACAAAAATATTCCGAAATTTTATTTTAATTCTGTATTTAATATTTTCACATTTTATTAGGGAAATGTGGCTTGGTTCATGGGGTTCCTTCACAAACCTAATCCCGAACCGAGCCTAAAAAATCCTTTTCGAGTCTCTTAATTTTCAATTCTTGGTTTTCGTAAGCTATGACATTGGACTCTAAAGTACTGAAATGCAATTGGGTCAATTTGCCCTCCAATTTGATCAATTTTAACCAAAAGGGCTTAATTGCATAAAAATCTTTCAATTTAGTCCCCGGTTTCACAATTTTTGAAATTAAATTTCACACGGGCACACCCATTAAAATTAAACACCTCTGCCCAACAGTTTTCATCATGCTGAATCCATTGGTGGGCTCAATTTTGGCTAATTCGATCGTTTAGGCCTTCGATTTGGCGAAATTAAATTTCGGATCCTAGGGACAATTTGGGGTTTTCACAGAATTTCAATAAATTGATTCACGAAAATACCCATATTTGATGGAAAACATGTCAAGGAATCCGATTTTGCCATCAATTTCATGAAAAGAGGTCATTTAGGGGGTCAATTTGGCGATTTGGGCGATTTGGCCGAACCGGGCCGGTCGGGTCCGACCCGACCCGACCCGGCCCGACCCGGGTCTGGTGGACAGCATGCACAGAATGTGCAGCACCGTGGACAGCAGAAGAGGGGCGGCATGGGCGTGCGCTTGGGGAAGAAAAAAAAGGCGACAGGCGTGGGGGGACATGGCAACATCGGGCAGAGGTGGAGGACGCGTCGAGGCGCGCCGGTCGGCCACGAAAACCGGCGAGGGAGCTCGGTTTTTAGCGAAGCTCGGCCATGGGAGAGAGAGATTTTTTTGGGCAAACCCGAGGGAGAAGCGAGCACCGAGGACCTTCAGCGACCTGCACAGATCATCAAGGAAGCATTGGTGGCCGGCGGCGAGCTTCGAATAGGTCGGTATTCTCCTCCGATCACCGTTTCTCATACGCACGCCATGTGTTCGACAAAATGCCGATGGATGCCTCGACTTGGTTTTGTCTCGGCCGTGCCTTTCCCGACCCCCATTTGCGCGTATCAAGCTTTGAATATGTATTAGCATTGCTTCTAAGCTTGTGTTGACCTTTGTTTTGCATTAAACCGCGGCGAAAACACGGCTCGGAGCTTCGCCGGCAACGGTTCGGACCGGGAGCTCAACGGGGAACTTCCGGCGGTCTTCAAGCTTGAAATGTGCTCAGGTAAGGTTCTAGACCCCTCTTGGATGCTCTTTGATGGTTTAGAATCGAGCTTTGATAGAAAAAATTTCTGCAAATTTTCTCTCGCCGGCGCCGGTTCCGGGGAGGTCCGGTTCGGCCATTTCCGACGTGGTCATGGCCCTCATTTTTGTTGTATGTTAATGTTGAAATGTTAGGGAGTCTAGTGGTGCGAAAATCCCCAAAAAATTCTGAGTTTTGGTCAATTTTGGGCATTTTCCGGCGACCTCGCCGGAATTTTTACTATTCTCGCCGGAATTTTCACTGTTCATCGTCTTCTCCGGCGACCCTCCGGCCGGTCAACGGTCAACGGCCGACGTGGCGTGCCACATAGGCAGCTACGTCAGCCGGGTGGGGTCCGGTCCGGTTATTTTCAAATAAAACAAACGGACGGCCACGATCGCGACACGTGTCGCGATCTTGGAATTTTTGGAAAATTAAATAAATGATTTTCGGATAATTAATTCAAATCGATCTGACGGCCGAGGATGTGCCAAGTGGCTTTCTGTGGATCGTTCGATCTTGTCCAAGATCGGACGCACCAGGAGTAGCCACGTGGCACAACGTGGAGCGTTCGATCCGGAGGTTTTTCTAAAAAGGAAAATAAATTAATTTTTGATCCGACGGCTATTATTGAGCCACGTGTCTCTCTGTGGGTCGCCCGATCTAGTGGAAGATCGGACGCACGAGACGAAGCCACGTGGCACAACGTGGACCGTCCGATCCGGGGAATTTTCGGATAATTAAATAAAATACATAAAAAATCAAAAAAATTGTAAAAAAAAAATAGAAAAATGTTTTAAAAAATAAAACGGTGTCGTTTTAGGCCGGTTTCAACCCCTAGGGTCGGGCCGGGCGCCCGAGAGGCGCGGGCCGAGTTTGACCCGGCCCGGAAAATATTTTTAAATATTAAAAAATTCAAAAAATAATAAAAAATAATAAAATAATCAAAAAATCAATAAAAAATGGAAAATCATAAAAAAAATCGAAAAATTCAGAAAAATTCTAAAAAATTCCAGAAAATAGGAAATGGCCACATTCAACTGGCCACGACCTGTTTCGGGTCTTTCGACCCCCGATCTTTTCAGAAATGACGGTTTTGCCTTTCCGGCAAACCGTCTTCCAAAAAAATTCTAAAAATCCAGGAAAATCCCAAAAAATAGGAAATGGCCACAAACAACTGGCCAAGGCTCATTCCGGGTGTTTTGAACCCCGACCCTTCTTAAAATGACGATTTCGCCCTTTGGGCGAATCGTCTTCCAAAAATTGAAGAAAATCAAGAAATTCCAAAAAATTCTCAAAAATGGGAAGTGGACACAATCAACTGGCCATGGAATATTTTGGGTAATTCGGTATCCAAACCTTCCAAAAAAGACAATTTTGCCCTTCGGGCTAATTCTCCCCGAATCTTCCCATTTTACCCCTAGCCCTAAATCACATCTTCCCTAAGCCCTTATGGCTATACTAGGAGGCCAATGATTGAAATTGATGTGCATTGACATGATTTATTTATGCACTTGATTGCGCTTTCATTATATTGACTGTGGTTTGATAGGACCAGTCTTCCAACCTGCATGAAACCCTGACTCATATCACCCAAAATTGCGCCTGCATGAACTCTTAGTTAGGAAAATCACTCACGTTAGGTACCGAAAGGGCGTTGGTAATGACACCGACGTAACCAAGTCCCCGAACCCAAAATCTCTGGTTCCGTAGAACTGATCGATCTCTCCCAATCGGTCAGTAAGGTTTCCGGTCTACCCTCCAAGAAAGACCGGTGGCGACTCCAAATGCATGCACAAGTTACACATGCCACCACGACCACACTGAAGGTCGAAAGCGATCGACTCTTATCGTCGAATCCCTTAAAGATATACCTCCGCCGCGATTTGGTATGGGCCTGGGAGGGCCCGCGCCGATCTAAGGCCCGCGATCCACATTTCAGAGTGGGGGCCCGCGATCGGTAATCCATTAGCCCCGTCCGATTTTCGGACGGGTCGCGACATTTATGACTTATATCATAGTCATGAAAAAATTTCAGTGAATATATTACGAGGTTGGAGGTTACCCAAAACACCTTGCAACATACGGGAGTGATCAAAAGTTCCTTGCGGGGAAAGTTTGAATCAAACAATCTGAAATTACCAAAAGAGTTTGGTTAAAACGTCCAACGGAGTATTCTCATCAAAGAGGACTTCTCACCGTTTTGAGGTAATGGTCTTTTACCAAGAGTGCACTCGAACTTCCTATCAAACCTGCGCCCAGGGTTCAGGATCATTCGCAGTGAATACACCTCGATCGATCAGGAGGACTTCCAAGGGACCGTAATGTTGGGCTTGGTCAACGGTTTTCAAAGGGGGACTTGCGTGCAAGTCAAGGCTTTCGAAGAGAAGTCTTCAACGTCTGCTCCAGGTTTACAAGTCAAGAAACCTGCGAAATGAGAAAGAAATAATCTTGCTCGAACTTCTTCGAGCTAAGCTTAGACATTAAACCCTATGTCAATCCAAGTGCCTTAATCATAAAAGGCTTTTCAGGGTTGTAACGTAGGTAGGATTGGGGACCAAAAAAGGCTTGTTTTTGGCTTAGAATATGCGAAGGGTCTAACATTGGTGATCACTGCAGGTTTGCCGCCGATCTTGTCCCTTCTCGTCCAAAGAGCGTCTTTAGTCTTTGAAGTGCATATTTGTCTTTAGAGAACGTCTCTCTCATGTCAAGACGGCGTCAATACCTTGTCTATGCTTTTGTCATCTAAATGTGACATAATCTAGGAGTATCCTTTGCTGTCCAGCTCCCTTGGGATTTTTTTTTATAATCAGATCTCACTAGTGACCTAAACAAAGGTATCATGCCATCTTTTGGCATTTACAAAATCAAACACATGATTCACAAGTGTACAAGTATTTGGACGGCATTGGCCTTGCTTTTACCATGCACTTTGCTTTTTCTTGATGCCCAGGATTGAATTTTTCTCTTTCTTTTCTTTTTCTCATCTTTTGTCGAGATCCCACATTGTCTTTTCTTTTGGGGATCAGAATTTTCAAATGCGTGTGCCAGATGTACAACTTGAATCTCAGCACTCCAACATTAATCTAGGAATTTTTCGCAAATCCTGTGTTTTGAACTCTTTCGCTCTTGAAGGGACGTCGCTTCTGTCTTGGAATATGCAATGATCACCAACGGGTTTGTAAAATGAATGTATAGGCTCAACTGGGCTGTACAAAGGGTAAAAGTGTGTAGGATAGAGAAACGAATGCTTTTCGTCATCCTAAAGCACCTGAATTACCATAGAAGTTAAAATGACAAGCAACACACGAAGATTGATGCAAGTCTGAGCAAGAGAACTTCTAACCATTTACTCCTGATACCTCTGGACGTACCTCCAGTTTGCCCCACTGTGGGGTGGTTCTTGACAGGGGTATAGAATAAAATCGTCATTCAAATGGTTATCAATGGTCACCTGTAGTGTTTATGGTAGAGAAACGAATGCCTCCGTCGTCTCAATCCATGTAATCACCGCGAATAACCCTTACGTCCGTAGGTTAAGGTCTTGCTATCCTTACCATTCCACTTATCTCTTAAGTGTGTATGGGATGTGTTTGGACCAGGCTTGCCCCTTGTCTGAGGAAACACCCTTTTGAATGATTTAAACAACTCTTGTTTGGAAGAGTTCATTTTGCTTTCTCCAAAACTGACCCTCCAAGGGGATTTATGATGCACAATGCATATTTCAATCATGTTCGGATAACCTCCAAGTTTAAACATGAATGCCAATGACATGACTATGAGAATTTTGCGTCTTTCTAGACATGAGATTTGAATATATGCTAGATTCCAAGAAGCCTTCAAATTCTATCAATAAGGACTCCGACAGTCTTGTAAACCTAAAAGATTAGGGAAGGAATACTTACCTGCCCAGCGCGGCTAGGGATTCCTGAAAAACATAAAAGGAATATGTCAGTGTATGCTCTCGAATTTCAGAAAATTAGAACGATACACCTTACCCTTAATCATGCATTCCTATGGAAGTGGATAGATTCGCGAAAATCTGCATTTTTCTTAACAACACAAGATGGTTAAGTTGTTCTAAAATTTCTTGAAATTCTCAGTCTTTGGAGAAGAAGACGTGCACCTGACCACCATGACGTTAGGTCTCCTTGATCATGCGTTCCAACTTATCGCGACCCTGCTTCCTTGGATCCTGCAATATTGAACACATGCTAATGTATGCATAGATGCGTGACATGCTTATGCAAAGACTATCATGAAGAGTAGGCTCAATTCGAGGCAGGGCATATGACCAGAATCTGATTTTATTTCAAGGGTAATATTTCTTCACAGCATCTGAATTCACAGGGTGCCCCAATTCTTCTCCCTCGGAGTTTACAAGAATTAATGCTCCTCCCGTGAGGATCTTCTTAACAATGTAGGGGCCTTCGTAATTTGGAGTGAATTTTCCCCCTGGATGGGTAGTACTTGGCAAAACTTTCCTAATTACCAAGTCATTTACTTCGAAGTTTCTGGTCTTGACCTTTCGATTGAACGCCCTAGCTACTCTCTTCTGGTAAGTTTGCCCATGGCAAATGGCTTTAAGACGTTTCTCATCTATTAAGTTCAGCTGCTCATATATGTGCTTGAAATACTCTGACTCAGAGGGTTTATCTTCGGATAAGATTCTCAAAGAGGGAATCTTAACTTCTACTGGTAGAACTGCTTCTGTCCCATATACCAAACTATAGGGAGTTGCCCCTGTAGAAGTCCTGATCGACGTTCGGTAAGCCATCAAGGCGAAGGGCAGCCTTTCGTGCCAATCCCTGTAGTTTTCTGCTGTTTTAGCCAAGATTCTCTTGATGTTTTTATTGGCGGCTTCCACTGCCCCATTCATCTGTGGGCGGTAAGGAGATGAATTCAGATGTCGAATGCTAAAATGATCCAGCAGACCATCGACAATCTTGTTGTTTAGGTTGGACCCGTTATCTGTGATGATCGCTTGAGGGGTACCATACCGGGATATGATATCTCTTTTGACAAATCTTGCCACATTTCTTGCAGTGACATTCTTGTAAGAGCTGGCTTCTACCCATTTGGTGAAGTAATCAATCGCTACCAAGATGAAGCGATGACCATTCGAAGCCATAGGATTAATAGGCCCTATCATGTCTATCCCCCACATAGCGAAAGGCCAAACTTCAGACATTTGGTGTAGTTCGTTCGGGGGTGCGTTAATCTTATCCCCATATATTTGGCATTGGTGGCATGACCGGACGTACTGACAAC
Source organism: Rhodomyrtus psidioides (assembly GCA_021437785.1). NCBI lineage: Eukaryota > Viridiplantae > Streptophyta > Magnoliopsida > Myrtales > Myrtaceae > Rhodomyrtus > Rhodomyrtus psidioides. Next base: position 7,960,291 of record JAILYB010000003.1, on the reverse strand, counting down.
AGTCTGATTCGATGGTCATCCAATAATAACCTAGCCGCATGATCTTCCGGGCAAGGAGGTGGCCGTTCATGTGAGGCCCACACACACCTTCATGAATCTCTTTCATGAGAATATTTGCTTCTTTGGCATCTACGCATCTCAGTAGAGTGGAATCGAACGATCTCTTGTGTAGAATTTGTCCATTGAGGAAGAACTTGCTGGCCATCTTGGTTATGTATTTTCGGTCTCCTGACTGGCATCCTTCAGGGAATTCCCTTTTCAAGAGGTAATTCTTGAAGTCATAGTACCATGGCTCTCCATCACATTCCTCTTCGATTAGCATGCAATAAGCTGGCTTTTCAACAATGCCGATCCTCAGAGGTTCTATATCCAACCCTTCAATCGTTTGTAACATCGAGGCTAGGGTGGCTAATGCATCTGCGAATTGGTTGTGAGACCTTGATAGGTACTCGAATGACACGTCTTCAAACTTGAGTATCAATTCTTCAAGGTATTCATGGTAGGGGATGAGTTTTGCATCTTTCGTCTTCCACTCCCCTTGTGTCTGTAGAATAATGAGCATGGAGTCTCCAAAGACTTGTAACCTAGGTATCTCCATAGCAAGGGCCAGTCGTAGACCCAGAATGCACGCCTCATATTCTGAAATATTGTTGGTACAAGGGAAAGTTATCTTTGCCGCGACAGGGTAATGTTGACCATCTGGGGATATCAGTACTGCCCCAGTGCCTGCCCCTGATAGGTTAACAGCACCATCGAAATACATGATCCACTTATCCTCTGCTAAGTTCAGAATTCGGCCTTCTGTGTTCGTTACTTCAGGGGATTCAGTGCTCGATGGGTTTTCTTCCAGCATGTCCGCTATAGCTCTTCCTTTTACCGACTTCTGCGGAGAACATTTAATGTCAAATTCAGACAACATTACTTGCCATTTTGCCAGTTTTCCAATTAAAGCGGGTTTCTCTAGGAGGTATTTGACGGGGTCGTTCTCTGTTATGAGCTGAATGTGATGATGTAGGGTATACTGCCTTAGTCTTCGTAGTACCCATACTATTGCTACGCAGGCCCTTTCAACTGGTATATATTTTGCTTCAGATGGCGTGAATTTCTTACTCAGGTAATAAATGGCCCTCTCTTTTCCATCTATCGGGCTTGTCTGGGCAAGTAAGGCTCCCAAGGACTCTTGTCGTATGGTCATGTATAAGGTTAATGGGTGACCGGGAATTGGTGGCACAAGCACCGGTGGTGTGATCAAATAGTTTTTGATCATTTGGAATGCCTTGCTGCACTCGGCGTCCCACGTTATTTTCGCGCCTTTCTTAAGCAATTTGAAGATAGGCTTAGCCACATCAGACAGCTGATTGATGAACCTGGCAATATAGTTCAATCTCCCTAGAAGGCTTCTCACTTCTTTTACTGTGGATGGAGTTGATAAATCGTGGATGGCTTGGATTTTTGAGGGATCAATCTCAATGCCCCTGTTGCTGACTATGAACCCAAGGAGTTTCCCGGATCTTGCCCCAAACACGCATTTGTTAGGGTTCAGCTTTAACTTGTATTTGCGCAGGCGCTCAAACAGCTTCCTTAATACCTGTATGTGTTCTTGTCCTTTTTTGGATTTAGCGATCATGTCATCAACATATACTTCAATCTCTTTGTGGATCATGTCATGGAATAACGTGACCATAGCCTTCTGGTAGGTAGCCCCGGCGTTTTTCAATCCAAATGGCATGACTTTGTAGCAAAAATTCCCCCATGGTGTGGTAAATGCAGTCTTGGGTTTGTCTTCTTGTTTCATGAAGATTTGGTTGTATCCCGAGAATCCATCCATGAATGAGAATAATTCATAACCCGCCGTACTATCCACCAATACATCAATGTGGGGGAGTGGAAAATCATCTTTTGGGCTTGCTCTATTCAGATCTCGGTAATCTACGCAGATCCGAACTTTTCCGTCTTTCTTCATGACGGGGACTATATTTGCAACCCAGTCTGAATATGGGATAGCTTCAATGAAGCCTACCCTAAGGAGTTTCATGACTTCTTCCTTAATCTTGTCTTCTAACTCGGCTTTCATCCGCCTACTGCCTTGTTTGACAGGTTTGATGCCAGGATCCGTGGGCAATGCATGTTCCACAATCTTAGGATCAAGGCCTGGCATGTCCGCGTAAGACCATGCGAAGATGTCTTGATATTCTTTTAGTAGCTTGGTGAACTCGAGCCTTTCATCACGGGATAGGTGTCCGCCGATCTTGACCTCTTTGACGTTCACGGTGTCTCCCAAATTAATGACAATTGGTTCTTCTGAGGTAGGAGGCTTTGATTCTTCAAAGGTGTTCCAATCCCTACGGATAGACGCGTAATCCTCGTCTTCATCTTCCTCAATGTTATAGGAGTGGTTAATGGAGGGATCCGAATTTTGTAACAACCTGGTATGCATGTTTGAGATGATATGCCTGAAATGTCATGAGTATGGTTAGTTTGTGCTCAGTAAAAATGGCATGCATGCTTATGTAAAGTCCTTTTGAAAAAGTTTTTCGAAATAGATGTAGGTACAGATGGGACTAATCCTCATGTCATTGGATATCCCGGCCCCTTGAAAATCTTTTGAAGATTAGGAATCATATGGCAAATCAGGCCTCAAGCTTCTATATGGAAGACCATTATCATCATCGGGCTGATTCGTGGTTCCATATGTTCTTAACAAAACATGCGTGGTTTTATTGAATGCGAAATGGGCCGCGTTACAAGATGTGCTATTTGGACCAACGGCCGGAGATCCAAATGCGTTTTCTTATGCGTTCAATAAGGAAAGAAAATACAGTGAAATGCAGAAAGTTCTAAACACAGTATTTAAAGATGAAGGAAGAGTCTATTTACTCAGAAGAAGTGGCTTCACTGTCCAACCACTCCATGATGACATTCACAGAGTCATCTTCGAGAAAAGGATTTGTCAGATCTGGTTCCATCGGCGAAGTGATACCCTCTTCAGATAGCCATTTGGAGTTCTGGTCGAAGTAGGTATTTAAGGGATTCTTGAACATTCGAGACCTTCCCTTCCAAGTTGGAGAACCGATGAATGAGCTATTCGGGCTGTTTTCGCCTCCACGGCGTCCCAGGCTTTTGCCTCGGCCTCGGCCTGTTGCTTTCGGGACAGAATCATTCATGGGATACTTCTGGTACCCCAAGCCCATTTTATGTGGATTAGCCTTCAACTGTAGCGGGGCATTTATACCCTGATTATGTTTGCCTAGGCCTTTTTCAGGATTGAACCCGTATGCCAGCAGCATCTTAGCTGGTAGAAGACTGGCTTCTGAGATGTAAGGAGTTCTCAACTTCGACCCTACTGGGGTATGAACTGTTGCTACCAACTCTAGGGAGTGATAGCTCGCTTCAGTTTTCTCTTCAGGCTCAATATAGGGAATGGCACTGTTCTGGTATGCCTGGAGGTCGACTTCCCCATGTACGGTAATCACCTTCCCATCTACAACGAAACGTACTTTTTGGTGCAGGCTCGAAGGGACAGCTCCTGCTGTATGGATCCAAGGTCTTCCTAGCAGGAATCCAAATGCACTGGGCAGATCCATTACTTGAAAGTTTATAGAGAACTTTGTCGGGCCGATGAATACGTCAAGCTCGATCTCTCCCTCTACAGTCTTCCTCATGCCGTCGAATGCTCTCACAGCTGTCTTGGATGTCTTGATCATCTCTTCCTTGATTCCCAGCCTCCTTATGGTAGCCAAAGGACAGATGTTAAAGGCTGATCCATTATCGATCAATACGTGTGCCACTCTTTTGCCGTTACATTGGGCAGAGATATATAAAGCTTTGTTGTACCCTCTTCCTTCCATGGGGAAGTCCTCGTCAGAGAAGCTCAACTGGTCTTTTAAGAGAATTGCCCCTACAAAGTCCCCTAGTTGGACCTCATTAATTGTTTCAGGGACATGTACTTCATTGAGTACCTTCAATAGTGCGTCCTTGTGCTTCTCTGAATTGATGAATAGGTCTAGCAGGGATATCTGAGCGGGCATCTTCCTCAGCTGCTCTATCACTTCAAACTCACTGGTTTTGATGATCGATACGAGCTTTTCGGCATCTTCCTTTGAGACATCTTTTTTTTTCGGATTCTCCCTCTCTGGGGGCATAAAATCTTCCAGACCTCATTATTGCATCTACTTGTGTGGTCCCATAGTCCCAATGAACAGCTTTGGGATCATACTCTTCTACTGGGGGGACTTTTATCGTTACAGTTGTCTGATGAGGTATCTCTGGCCCTGACGTGTTGTTTTCTTCCTCCTGAGGCAATTGAATTACGACAGGCCTCACTGGGCAATCTTCCATCTTGCTCAGGCTATCCAGCTCATGCAATCTGATCACCACGGCCGTGGCTACTTCGATCATCAATATGGCGTTGTCGAGTTCTTCCATACCTTTTGAGGTTTCTGGTTGAGAGAGATCATCCATACCTCCCCATCCGTCCGGTATGATGTCTTCAATCTTCTGATAAAAGCTGGGAGGGGCCGAATATTTCACCTTGAAATTGTATCATCCGGAATCTTGACCCAGGTTGTCTATAATTTCGCTCTTCTCAAGTGCGTCAACCATAAACTTGAGGTCTGCTAGACTTCTCCTTCTGGCTTCTATTTCGTCTTCTTCAAATTCTTCCTCTGACTGAGTAGCTGGCCCCAGGCTGCTTACCAAGTTCTCATGTGAGGTACCACAGGTGTTACTCTGCCCAGCTGTGATCAAGAAGTGGTTTCTTTTCAAAGATAGAGATGCTTCGATCCCTTCAAATTCTTCATCAGTAATATCGGACACTATCCCCAAGCTCTTCATCTTGTCGATACACAACTTCTTTTGGTCGGTTGATATCTCCCCTTCTTTTGGGTATGATGAAGCGATTGTTAGCAGGGTGTCCAGCTTAGGCACATCTATCTTCAGTTTAAGGTAGTCCTCTTCTTCTTCAGTGAATATTGCCCCTACTGTTTGGTGATCTGGCAACGGATTTTCTTGCACATTTGGGGCTGCATTGTCAAATTTCAAAATCTGACTATCAATTAGGGCTTGCACTTTCAGCTTCAGGACATAGCAGTTATCCACATTATGCCCTCTTTCGCCCATATGGTAGGCACAGGTCTGGCTCTCATCAAAGCCAGGATATCTTGCGGGGTTTGCCCTAGGTGGTTCTTTTGCCACCAAGTGTTGCTCCAGCAGCATCGGGAGTAGCTTGGATAAAGGTCTCGGGAGCTGAGAGAATTGTCTCTGGGGTTGCTTTCTTCTAGGCTCTTGTACCTTTGGCGCTGACCAGGATGATCCGCCTTTGGCCTGATTAGAATTGCCAAATGGCTTTAACTTGTGGGGATCTGGTATAAATGCTATGTCCAGTCCGGCTTCTCTTTCCTTCCTCAGAGGATACTGCTTCCTAGTAGGAGCTTCCTGAGGCCTTCTTTCTTTCAAGGCCCATTCCAGCCTCTCAGCAACCTTAATCAGGTGTGCGAATGTCTGACATCCAGAAGTGTTCAGTCTGTCAAAGTACTCGTAGGGGAGTGCTTTTAGGAATAAGTCGATCAGCTCCTCTTCTGGGATTGAAGGCTTTACTTGGGTAGCCAAGGCTCGCCACCTCTGAGCATATGTCCTGATCGATTCGCCCCTCGCTTTTGAAGTTCGTAGGAGGTCTTCTCTTGTTGGGGCTGTAGCCGTGTTAAATTTGTACTGCCTGAGGAAGTCTTCTGCAAGGTCCTCCCATCCGTCATAATCCTCTAAGTCTAGCTCAATAAACCAAGCCAGAGCGGCGCCAGCCAAACTCTCTTGGAATGTGTTCATCAACAACGGAATGTAATCCGAGTAGTGCGCCATCTTGCGCAGGTAGTACTTGAGGTGGGCACGGGGACAGCCTGTCCCGTTGTATTTTCTCACGAACTCTGGCTCCCTATAGTCAGGAGGAGTCTCTATTTTAGCAAAATGAGATATTTTGTCGAAGCGGGCCAGCTCATAGCCTTGACTGCTCAGGCATTCTTCGATCTTGGCCAATCTCTTAGCCTCTGCCTCTGTCTTCACAGTTTGTTTTCCCTTCTCCTCTTTTTCAAGGTTGATGACAACAGGCGAGGTTTTTTGTTGTGCCCGACTATTTGGTTCATGAACGTTTTCCTCTGTATGTTGGGTATCCCTGGTTGCTTCTTTATCTGTTACATCAGGTACCATGGAAGGGCCTGAGTTGTTCTGATTGTGGGCGGTTGTCTGTCTAGCTTGGTTGGTCTCCAGCATGGCCTTAATGTCAGCCATCATAGTTGCCAGGGCAGTCATCTGAGATTCCAACATGCCTACGCGCAGAGTCAATTCCTGCTGTTCCATTCTCGTCTTTAGGCGGGTACGGAAACGATGCGTTGGCAATTCCGTGATGAGAGTGTACCTGTTTAAAAAGATCTCTGTGAGTGCTTCGCTTATTTAGCAAAAAGAAGCAGCTAATTCTTTTAGTTGCATGCTTCTTGTTAGTAGATGAGAAAAAGGGCTACTTTGTGAGCCTTAGCCTCATGTAAGTAGTTCTTTTAATCATTTCCCGACAAGAACTCATGGAATTAAAAGAAGCGTAATTTATGACGATAGTTTTTTATGCATTTGCAAAACATGTTCACATTCATACTCATGTGTCCAAGATAGTATTCCACAGATATGAGAATGTATGAGAAGGCATCACAATGCTTGCTTATTTTACACTTGACAGAATAGTCTATTCAAGTCTAGGACGTTTGAAGCCTAAGGTATCCTCATCATCCCAGTATAGATTCCCCTCTTCAGCTTGGGGCTCTTCGTCTTCTGAACATGACAGTGGTCCCATGTCTTCGGGTATGTAGGGCTCTATTCCAGGTACGTACGGCACGATGTATTCAGGTATGTAGGGCTCGACAAGGCTTCGTCGGATCGCTTTGAAATGTTGAATGTATTCTGTGGTGGCTCTATGAGTGTTTTCTTCTCGAGTCATGTCTTCTGGCCAACTTATTTCTTCAGCCTGGGAATTCTTCAAGGAGTGTATGATGGATGCCACCTTGGCTTCAAATTGTTTCTTCTCCTCCTCCGTGAGGGTCTGGTTTGGTAAGTCAAAGGAAAAGACACCGGGTCGCGGTGAAGAAGGGATCTCCTGAAGTGCTCCAAACTGTCGAATCACCCTCCTTGGATAGTATGCAGTTGCGCCCGTGAATCCTAGCAAGGGGACTGGGCTTCCGTCATCGCAGGTCAATCTGACTTTGCTCAGCGTCGGCAACCTTAGCCGCCATCGGAGTTGCTCAGGTTTTAGGACTTTGAGGAAGTTCTTCCATTCTACAAAGTTAAACTTAGGAACACGTGTATGGGTTCTAGCAAATGTTTTAAGAGGGTGTGCATTGGGGCTGATTTCAGTGAAACTCATGCTGATGTGGAATTGTCTGATATGGGATGTGAACCACAGATACAGCAGATCACTAGAAGCTCTAAAGATTCCCTTTTTTCTTTTCTTGAAACGATTTAGGGAGAGGAAGGTTTCGGCAAGGAGGATGTTTGAGTAATCCCACCCACAACAGACTTGCCTAGCTACTATAGCCATGATAGGGTCGAAGGTGACAGTTGAGATTGGGAATAGCACAAAGCTAAAGAATGTCAAGATAAAGGCTCTACCAGATTTGGTTCCTTTAGAAGCAGGAAGGCGGGAAAATCGGTCTATAAGGAAGGATAGGGAAACTCTTCCAGAATTGCTTTTCGCATCTACTTTGACTTCATTTAGGTTTGTGTCAAGGAATTCAGCTACCTGACTTAGAGGTTCAAGTCCTATAGGGGGTCGGACGAGCGTAGGGGTGAATTCAACTCCGATGACAGCGCTGTATTCCTCGATAGTGGGAGTGATCTCTAATCCTTCCATGCAAAATGTAGCGGTGGTAGGATCCCAGTAGAGCGCCATGGCTTGAATAAAGGCAGGTGGGCACTCAATCTTCAGTAGGTCCAGTAGGTATCCTAGTCGTGACTCCGCATACTTCTGGCTGGCTTCGCCCATGCCATCCCACCATGATTGGAGTTCAGCTCGGGGGATCTTGAACACTTGAATATCATTCTTTCCCATCAAGTCTAAAATATGCAAATGATTTTAAAAGGTCAATCGCCAGAAATTACTTTAAATGTATGAATATGCAGATGTCATGAAGCATGCATGAGCTAACTTGATTGCATAGTTCAATTTGAAGAAATGGAGATTAGGATCCTTTTTCAGGTCTTGAAAGCCTGACTCAAAGCCTAATTTGCATTTCAGGGAAGTGAATTATGCAATTTAGTCAGGTTTACTCAGTGACTAAAGGGAACAGCAATGTCACGTTCCATTGGTCAACACATCAAAGGAGCAAAGTGGGATGTACTCTTATTACAGTCAAGATGTCTAATAGAAGAACGGTAAAGAAAGGTTTTTCAAACAAGAAAGCCATAAAAGACAATGGAACGTGAGGGTCTAGATCACTCTTCCTTCAGAAGTCTACCCAAATGACAGTCGTCAGAAATTCTCCTTTAATCTAGGGTAGGGGAGTTATCTTCAGTGGTTTGGTCGAGAGGTTGTAGTTCCTCCGGCCACTTTCTAGTCCAGGGTACGATGACTTCGGGAGCCTTCTCGGGTTTCACCTTTTTTAGTGTGATGCGCCTTGGCTTGGTCTTGATCGCAGGGCGTCTCTTCCTACCCCAAGAAGTAATCATGGGTATGTTCTCTTTGGCCAGCAATTCAGCCTTCCTGCGAGCGTACGCTTCCCTAGCCAGCTGGTTGCGACGTTGTCTCTTCATCTCCAGATAATCCTTCATCATTTCGTCTGCTTGTCGCTTGAATCTGAGGTTATCAGCATAGTAGCGGGTTTGACAGTCCTCAGCATACCCCAGCTTACGTCCAGTCAGTTCCCGACCATACACGAATCTAGTAAAGTGTAGCCTCGTGTTTGGTCCGGGGCGAGTAACTTTTCTCAAGTACTCGAAGGTCACCAACTCCGTCGAGCTCCTAGGGAACAGCGACATCCTACCCCATAATCATTGTTGTTCTCATTAGTCACCCGAGTAATCTTCATGATGCGAATGCATATGGATGTATGCAATGTATGAGTCATGTCACGAAGCAGGAAATAAAGTACGTTTAGAGATAAATGTCTTACCAACCACACTTTGGGGGACGTGGAATGCCCCCTGTATCAATGGGTGGTTTTAGGTATACCAACCATCCATGGACATGCGCATGCGACAAGTGGGTATACTCTTAAAAAAGAAAACCGAAAGTCAGGTGAGGAACCTACGGCTCAGGCTCCCACGATCCACACGAGGCAGATTCCTCCCCAAGGATACCTACCCAAGAGGGCTAGATATCGCCAATGCAGATGGTAGGCGGGAATGAATACGAAAGTCTCAAGTGCCATCAAACACAAGATCCTTTTCGCATCCTTTCCCTATCTAAGGTAACCTAAGGGTGGTTGCAGTCGGGGTTTGACCGCCAGTGTGTGCGATGTGTCGTGATCATCACAATGCAAAGTCATGCACAGCAGCTTGTATCAAACACCGCTTCAGTAAATGCATAAAGTAAACATACATTCTCAACTCCAACCTATAGGAAAAAATGTCAACAATCACGCCACCCCTTATTTCTCCAATCTGCAAAAACATCTAACACAATGGTTAGCATACGTACCTCACCTTCGAGAGCATCTGCAGAAAACAATGTCAAATAAACCAAACAACTTTTTAATCGGCTCAAGTCCTCTGGAATTCGTAACCAGTGATTCTGGTTTTAGAATGTTCCCCAGTGGAGTCGCCAGTCTGTCGCGACCCTCTCCCGGAGGCTCTGAGGCGGGAGCGGGCTAATGGGCCGCCCGATCGCTGGCTTGATCGGACGCGGGCCTCTCCCAAGGTCCATTACCCAAATCGCAATTGCTGGATATACGTAGTCGACCTTCAGTGTGGTCTAGTGACATGTGATGAGTGTACATGCCAATGAGTCGCCACCAATCGTTTCATGGAGGGTACGATCGGAAAACCCTATCGAATAGTTGGGAGTGATCTATTCGATTCTGCGGAAACCAGAGAAGTGGGTTCGGGGACTTAGTTACGCCAACTGTCAAAGTTGACGCCCTTTCGGTACCTAAGCTGAATGGTTTATCTGATCCTAGGATTTCATACAGATGAGTGGGGTACAGATCCTAAATCTAGGAGTTCATGCAGATGGGAAATACTACCCTATCACTCACAACCAATAGAAATAAGTGCGCAAATCAAGGATCCAGTACATGCGGATAAAACACATGAAATCAGCATGATATCCCTAATGAGGCCCTATTAGCCTAGAGAAATATCAATCAAGGCTTAGGAGTGATTTGGACATGATTCGCCCATGAGGGGCAGAATCGTAATTTTGAACAATTCGGGAAAAATTTACCCTTAAAAGGGTAAATCTGTCATTTTAGACGAATTGGGAAGTCAAAAGACAATGGAAATAGGATTGGCCATCAATCCAATCCATTTCCTATTTTTCGGGAATTTCCAGGATTTTTCTAGAATTTTCAAGTGATTTTACCCTAGGAGGGGTAAAGTCGTCATTTGGACAAAGACGAGGAACTGAAAATCTCAAATATTAGGGTTGGTCGTCCACCTGACCCAAACCCTAACTTCAAGCAATTTTCAGAACTCGATTGAGACAAGAAAGATGATTTCCCCACTAAAGGGCAAAATCGTCATTTTGAGAAAAGAGGCGGGACTCGAAAACCCAAACCTAAGAATTGGTCGTCTAATCGACCCTAATTCTCACCTTGGCATTATCGGCCTTATCTAGCATGCACACAAGAGGCGACTTACCCCTAAAGGGTAATGTCGTCAAGTTTCGGAAAATTGGATAAGGAACCCCAAAAATAGGGTTGACCAGTTGTCTGTGGTCAACCCTCGATTTTTGGTGCTTTCTGGAATGTCTAGGATTTTTCCAATATTTTTCCACATTTTTTTGGAATTTTCTGGAATTTTCTAGCATTTTTTTGGATTTTCTAGGATTTTTCTGATTTTTTTTTATTTTTTAAAATCATTTTTGAATTTTTTTATTTTAAAAAATATTATTCGGGCCGGGTCGGGTGACCCGGCCCACGGCCCACGGCCCAGCCCGGACCCGGCCTCGCGCCGAAACGGCGCCGTCTCATTCTTTTTTTATTTTTGGATTTTCGGACTTAATCCGACGGTCTCCATCGAACCACGTAATTGATCTATACCCGTTGGATCTAATTACTAAAGTTTGCGGTCCAGATTGAACGAAGACTTAACCTGATCCGTTCGATCAACTTACTAAGTCCTACGGCCACGATTAGAAATTGAGACTCGATCTGAACCGTCGGTTCTCACTAACCTAAACGACGTCGCATGAACACTAACCTACACGACACCGTTTCAGCTTATTTTGATTTTCTGATTTTAAAACATTTTCGGATAAACCTAATTACTAATCGGACGGTCGCTAGAATTTAGGTTCGATTTATCTAAACCGTCCGATCTTTTTTATTCAAATAACAGACCCAACGGCCATGCTGACTCGGCACCACGTGGACCAATGGCCGAATGCCAACTAGGAGTTTGACCGGTTGACTGCGCCACGTCAGCTTCGTCTTCAACCTCGCGACTCCGGCGGAATGGACGGCTGAGGATCTCCGGCGACGATCCTACGGTGGAATCATGATGAAATCGTGCGAGACTAACTCTAATCGACTCGCGATCGTCTCTACCTTAACATATCTAAGGATCGTGGCGTCTTATTCGCAAAATCACGAGCATCATACAAAATACCGAACACGGCCATGGAAGCTCAATCATACGATTTAGTCAAAATTAGAGGAATTCAGTCACAGAGTAGCACCAATGGAGGTTCAGAAGACTTACCTCGAGCTCCGATTGAGCTCGCTCGGCCCCGATTTGGTTGGGCAAGGATCGGCTATGGAGGCTAAATCGGAGGACTCGATTCAGGGTATGCGAGCAAAGTCGATGCAAAATGGAGATGCGAGCATTGTCAGTAATGTCTAAGGGATGAAAAGCACACGGGAATTGCAAAGATTGAAGCCAAAATCAAAGTCCGCCATTGAAGACCTGAGCTTGAGTTTGAAGTTCGGGATTACCTGTTCTGGCGGTTTTGGGCTGCGCGGTTGATGGCGGTCGCTTCCTAGCACTCAAAGCGAACTTCTGACGGTCTTCTTCAGCTTCGGTTTGGCCGGAGACGGCCTAACCAGCGCTTTGCAGTCGAACTCAAGTTCTCGACGACGGAGGGTCGGAGAACGAGCTCTCTCTCGCGTTCTCTCTCTCTCTCTCTCGATTCAGTTTCGCCCCTCTGCAACTGAATCAACCTCCTTCTAACTGAAAGCCGACGTAGGCTTATATAGCCTGTTGGATTTTTGGCGCCGAACGGTGGAGCTTCAACCAACTCCATTTGGCACGTGTAGTCACGTGCAAATAGGTCAGAATGACGTTGGAGAGGATGGGCATTCCGTTTAATCCCATTTGGCTCTGCGGCCGGCTTTATTTCGCACGAATTTGGCAAGGATTTGAGCTATTTTTTGCTTTTGTTGACTTTTGCAGGTCCGGCGACCTTGACCGTCCGATTACTCCCTCCTCAGGCAACCATTGGTCGTGATCTTGGTGTCAATCAACGGGGGACGATCTAAAGCTTTAAACCCCCACCAATGTGTCTCCGATTGTGGTCGATTGGTCTGTCAATTTAGCTGTCAAAGCTCGGCTTTTCACTGTTCATTTGCGCAGACTCTCGGGGAAGAAGATGACACTGTTCTGGACCGGTTTGACCGGTCGGACCGGCGGTCGGACCGGTCAGAACCGGTTCCGACTCACCGTTTTCGAAATTAAACCCAAATTAATGGGAAATTTTTACAATTGAACCTCATAATCGAATCTAGGGCATGAATTCTATCTAGAAATGTGGTTTTGCCCAAAAGTTTTCATCAATTTCTACAAAATCCCCAAATTTTCATTTAATTGGAAATTGGGGATCGTGTAATTGAGGGTGCAAATGATCAAATTGAGTCAAACCACCTATGCCAATCGATTTAAAATGGTGAAATCCATTGGGTAGCATGTTCAATTTGCAGTGATAGCCCTTGAATTGAAAGTAATTTCAATTATGCTCAATTTCAAGGACTAAAATGCAATTTTAGTATGTAATTTTGTCAAATCCGTGCAATTGAGCAAATTGCACACACAATTGGGCTAAATTGAAATAGGGGTTAGTTAGATTGAATGTCAAGATCTTAAAAAATGCCAAAATTGCAAATTAAAAGACTCAATTGTTATTTTTTCTTCAAATTCAATAGTACGGGTTACAAAGGAACACCTAAAATTGAATCTGATTTTGACTTTTTTGTGAGGTTAAAAATACAAGGGATTAAAAGGAAAAATATTGGATATTTTTCCATATTTTTGTGACCTCAAATGCTATTTTTCTTGATTTTTTAAGTGTTTTTCTATTTTCCAAAAATACTAAAAAATATGAAAAATTATTTTTTGGTCAAGAATGGTTCCTTGGGCTTGGCCAAGGCCACCAAAGTTGATTTTGTAATTTTTTGACTTTTTATGAATTTTTTATGATTTTTCAAAAAAATAAAAATGAAAAAGGCTGGGTCAAAAATCAGGTGTCAACAAGAGTAAACATAGGAAGAGGATTACAAGACCTTGAGTGAATAAAAAAGGACGAACAAACCTTTTCTTGATCCAGTATGTTTAACAGTCATAGTCATTTGTTGGAGATGACTGACCCAAATGTCCTAGGTAATGTGCAGTTGGGAGACCTCGAAGTCTTTGGGATCGAGCCAGATGTCGAAACCATACTACCCAACCCTGCTGGCAACGAGGTTCAGGATCAGGGCAGCGACGATGACAGTGGTGGCGACGACGACAGTAGCAGCAACAACGACGGCAGCGGCGATGTCCCATCTCGTGGAAGAAGACGTTGCCGGCTCTATACTGAGAAGGAAATCCAGATACTCGAAGCCGCCTTCAATAAGTGCCGTTACCCGAATACGAGACGAAGAAGAAAATTAGCCCGGAAATTAGAGATGGAACCCTTAAGGGTCAAGCACTGGTTTCAAAACAGACGGGCCAGATCAGTGGTTCGGGGAAAGTGTCAAGAGCTCGAAACTCTAAAAGAAGAATACGCCAAGCTTCGAGCAGAAAACATGTGGTATAAGGAAGTCCTCATCAACGCCGCTTGCCTTAACTGCGGTGGTTCTATCGACACTCGCGAAATGTTCCGTGATAAGTTTTCTATGAGAATCGCAGGTGGTCGTCCGCCACCCCACTCCCTCAAACCATCTTTTGAAAGAGGGGAGGCGTGTTACTACAATTTCCCTGACAATGGGCTTACTATCACCACAGACCAGTTCGAAGTCAACCAGCTTCCCCTGCAACAACCTCTGGCACAACCAGACCCCGCCGAGAGTAAATCGAGGAATGATCGCCGAGTCACGGATGCTATCCTGAGTCGCCAAAAGAAGTTCATATGGTCTCCAGAGCTTCATAGAAAATTCCTTGATGCGGTTCACCAAATAGGGAATGACTCATTATGTCCAACACGCGTACATGAGGTCATGAATGAACCGGGGCTCGCTAGAAGGTTAGTCGCAAACCACCTTAATGGTTACCGCAGGAAGCTACGACGGCGTCATGCCGCACGGCGCCTAGAAGAGCCCGACTCGAACTTGAACATTAGGTACGGCTACGAACGCAACAGCCATGCCTCAAGAAGAGCCCTGCCGAGTCTCGATACCGACCAAGCCGGTAGCTCTACCACCAACTGTTGGAGAATTGGTCAATATAGCCCTATCAGTCATCTTAATGTTCCTCAAGAATACGTGCCACCGGTGCAACAAATATACACTTCTCCGCTCGAGCAGCAGCGGTCCACCGGCGCTCTTCCTGCTGCTGATCCACCCACGACGTCTAATGTTCAGGAGTTCGCCCAACTATGGCATATGATCTCAGATGATCCAGTGGGGGAACACTTCGAACAATTTTGCTTCCTTGATCTCTGAGTGAGACACGCTTTTGATAGGAAAGAGGTCGACCCTCCTCTTTTCTTCTCAAACAAAGATGGTGGTCACAGTTCGAAGAATCCATCAAGAGGAGGCTAGCAAACCTTCACGGCCATGATCTAGAGTCGATGACCGCGCACCTGAACCCAGACATGATGGGGTGGTGATCGAACATACCCAGAGAAAGGGGGGGCTTGTACACAAGTAGAACTTATTTCTTATCTGCGCATTGTAAAGTTTCAATCGGAGCAGTTCCTTTCTTCTTTAAGGCCTAGGGTTGATTTCACACAATGATGCTTGCTAACATCATCATGTTTAGCTACAACAATCTTTTGTCACAATGGGTTCGAGGTAAATCGACCAAGCGCACGAAGGCAAACGTGACAGCATAGGTTACAAACATAACGTGAGCGGGCTCGAAAGCGGAAAGATCGTCAGTTGCCTCAAACACTATGATTGCGAAACCAAGGGCAATATTGAATCTTGCGAAGGATAAGGGGAAATGTACATACACTCTCATTTATAGCACTTAACATGAGACTTTACAAACAGACTATTGAGGAGGAACCGTAAATCCAAAGTGAGTTCTAATGAGCGTCACAAATGAGCTCAATTGATTCTCCATGCTATCCATGCCTTGCTTACAACCCACACTCTGGGAATCGAGGTCTACAAGCTTGAAGAAAAGGAGACGACATTTCTCCCTAAGTTCGTTCACCTTGGTCTCATAATACTCGAACTCAAGCTCTAAGTCTTGAGCCAGCACCCTCCCGCGAGCTATATCTATGCTCAGGTCTTCAAGCCTTTCCTCCAACCAGGCACACTGGAACCTCAGCACGAGGTTGTGCTGATCTTGCTCAAAGGCGGTGTCAAAAAGAGCCAGACGCTCCACCAAGTTGTCCCTCTCACGGACCAACATCGAAACCTGGGCGTGGGCGTATTCAACAGCCCTTTTATGGTTATCGGCCGTCAGCATGGCCAACATCAGGGACTCAGTTCGGTCCTGATAGCGGGCTCGCACGATACCAGCCAAAGTGACCTCCCGGCTAGCAACTTCGTAAGCCTGCAGGAAATTATTGAAGAGAGTTGGGAAGATCACAAACTCCCTTTGCAGTTTCGTACCTTCAATACACACAGTGTCCAGGGCCGGAATCAGAGTACGAACTTCAACCTCAGCTTCAGGATGACTGTTTATGTAGCCATAACCTCTACCCAAGAGGTGATAAAACCTCTCCCATTGGGTTGAAGCTTCGGTCGAGACAGCAGGAACAGGAGAGGAAGCCATCTGCGATTCAACAGCAGAGAGGAGAAGGAATGATGGAGGAGTGTTTGAGAGGTTAGATCGAAATGTAATCTTCTCGATGTCAATCTCTCGCCCTTTAGCGCTCGAACGAGAAAGGGAAAGCTGCAATAATTTTTCTATACGCAGCCGGGCTAATCAAGTCTCATTAATAAATCCCTGGTGAGTCACAGATCCACCTCTGTCCCGTGATTTCGGGCTTAGAAAAGGTAACAACACCTAAAGGCCGGCGGACCTATTACTTTGGAGACCGAGCTAGGGGGACAGGCGTAATGCTCGATAAAGCAAAAGTCGACACGGGAAATCTGCACGCTCCACTCAGGCAAGAGAGAGTAAGAACGGACGGGGGGAATCACGAAGTCTCGAAAGGAACGCCCGTCAGACACTCGTTACTCGATTTCAAAGGGACGCTTCTTGGAACACGCATAATCTCTGATAATTACAGAGAGGGCGAACATCTGAGAAAGGGTGGAGAAGATCAAGCGAACGAAGACCAGGAAAAGACATTTCGACCCAAAATGTTCAAGGGGTACCATCATTTGTTGGAAACGCCTGACCTAAATGTTTCCGAACTTGAACGGCTAGAGGAATTTGAAGACCTCGGAAATGAATTCGTCATGAAGGATATGGAAATCGACTCGACCATCCAGGAGACTCAAGCCCTCAGCGACCAAGACGCCAGCGACGATGATCCGCGCCAGAAAAGAAAGCGTCGCCAGCTCTACACTCCGGATGAGGTCCAGATACTTGAAGCTATCTTCAAGGGATGCCCTTTCCCGGACACAGAACATAGGAAGAAGTTGGGTCAAAAACTAGGGACGAGCCCTTTGAGGATCTTGAATTGGTTTCAAAATAAACGAACCAAGCTGAGTAATCAGTACAAACGACGGGAGACCGCGTTTCTAAAGGAACAGAACGAGAAGCTTCGAACAAAGAACATGAGGTATGAAGAAGTTCTTAGCACTATTGTCTGCCCTAACTGCGGTGGCCCTACCACTCTCAATAGATTGTTTCCCGTTAAACCTTCTGCTAGGATCGAAAATACTGGTGATGTACATGAACAAATCAATCCCACAAAGATAGTGCCAGTGCCTTCTGAAGGAGGGAATATATGCCACTATGATGAGAGTCACCACGTCAGAGCCCAAGAGTCTTCTCCACAACGACTTATGGCAGGATCAGATCCTGCTCGAGAAGGGTTAAAGATCAGCCGTCAAGCTGTCGACACTATTCTGAACCAAGAGAAGAAGATTTTCGCGTGGCCCCTTGAGCCTCACCGCCGGTTCTTAGACGTGGTTCGGCGAATAGGGCTCGACTATGCACGCCCGAAGAAAGTAATGGAGGCCCTGAATGCACCAGAACTTACCAAGGCTATGGTCTCAAATCACCTCGGTTGTTACAGAAGAGCGCTAAGACAGCGTCATGCTAACCTCGGTTACAAATTCAACACTTATTGGGAAATTGATCAGAATATTCATCTGAGTCATCCCAATTTTCTTCAAGAGTGTGTGCCACAGATGCAGCAGGTGCAGCACCCATCCGTCGCTGTTTTTCCGCTTACTAATGAGCTTTCTGCGCTTAGTGCCCAAGGACTTGCCGAACTAGGGCATGTGGTTTCAAAGGATCTAACAAGGGAATGCGTTGAGCATTTTTGTTTCCCTAATTCCCAAGTAGGAGATGCTTATGGGGGTCAATCGATCAACTCCCCTCTCATGTTCTCGAGAAGAAATGGAGGTTCCAGCTCGAAGAACCAGTCGGGCGATACTACCCAACCCATACATCAATATTTCGAAGGATCAGATGACTTCTGCGATAATCAGTCAGTGATACTTCGATCCAAAATGTTCCAAGGATACCGTCATTTGTTGGAAACGCCCGACTTAGAAGTCTCCGAGCTTAAACTGCTGGAAGAATTTGAAGATCACGGGACCGAATCCGGCACGATGGTCATGGAGATTGACACTTCCAACGATGAAACTCAAGGTTGTGGTAATGAAAACAATGCCCATAGCAGTGATCAGCGTCAGAAAGGAAAACATCCCCTTCACCGTACTTCAAGTCAAGACCGGGAGCTTGATTTTTTCTTCGAGGAATGCCCCCATCCAGATGAGAAGCAGAGGGCTGAGCTAGGTCGAGAGTTAGGGTGGGAGCCTGGGAAGGTCAATAATTGGTTTCGTAACAAACGAGCCCGGCTGGGGAATCTACATAGACAGCAAGAGCTAGCGATTCTGAAGGAAGAAAATGAAAAGCTTCGAACAGAAAGCGCTAGGTATGAGGAAGCGCTGAGCAGTGCCACTTGCCTTGATTGCGATAACCATATTCTCATCAGTGAAATATTCTCCGAAGAGCCACTTCTAGAGATTGGTAGTGCTCATATGTTACAATGCCTTTCGCAATGTCTTCCGGTGCAGTCAGATACCGTCGAAGGCTTACAAGAGCAGTTTCCAACACAATCAGATCTCATAGAGATTAGTCGGCAAGCTGTTCTTGTTGACAAGAAAGCGCGATTTTCTTGGACTGCTGAACTCCATCAGAAATTTGTTGATACAGTTCGACAGTTGGGGATCGACACGGCACGATCAACGCGCATACACGAAATCCTGAACGTGCCGGGACTCTCTAAAGTTAACGTCGCGAGCCACCTTGGATATTTCAAGAGGTTGCTAAAAGAGGGACGGGTGACACTAAGCTCGGATGGAGCTGGTTCGAACTTAAATGTTGGTCATAACTGCAACCACGATGATTGTAGAGCCGGGAACACCCAACCATGTTTCGGTGTTGACGAGACCAGCAACCATGTCACCGACTCCTCTAACCCAAATCAGAACGCTCCACCAAGCAGTCTCAATACCCCTCAAGTGTATATACCGCAGTTCCCGCAAATAGGAACTCCCCAATTTGAGTACCAACCTGTTGCTAGTGCTCTTCCCATGGCAAATCCAACATTTACATGGGACATGTCTACATATTTGCCGGTCAACAAGGGAGGTTCCAGCTCGAGGAATCAAATCATCCAAGGCGAGAGTGATCTATCGCCAGCGGTCGGTGATACTCGACTTGAGCATCAATGGCTCGGAGATTCGAGCGATTTTCTTGGGGAGGAACTCAATTTCTGGCTCGATCAGCCTGAGACTGACGGACTCTTGCAATGGTGATACAGAGTCGAAGATTATGTGTTTAATTCAAGGCGCGATTGTTAAAAAAAAAATGCTCAAGGGAGAGAGGTTGAATACCCCGAATGAATGTATTGGTAACCTCATCTGTAAGGTTCTCATGGGAGCATTTCTCCTTTACGCCTGGAACTAATTGCGCGTGAATGTCAATATTACCCTTTGACCATCTTCAAGCCAAAGGCCGTGGACTAATCGCTTAATCCGTGGAGCAAGTTCCCCTAACAATGACTATCACCCGCTGAGCATAATGGGATCTACCCCTTCAATGCAAAATGCATCTGGCCACGAGGCCACCCATTTGGTAAAACGATGTATCGTTCCTAAACGGTCTTCAATCAAATACCGAAGTAATGTCTCATTTCTTTCCCTTCTCAGATGATAAACATGGATAAAGCACTCAAAGAGTCAGGCGTTCAAATAACAGAACAGACGTTGCCTAACTGGGGGGCAAAGGAACCATTGATGTTACAAACACTCCAAGCATGGATAGGCGGATTCGATAGATGTTATTCATATCAATACGCAACATCAGAGCATGATGAGAACCAAGAGTGAAGTTGTATCGTCCCAATTTATCTTGAATTTGGGAGCATGAATTGACACTTATTACTTATCCTTGACAGGAACTCGTCATCAAGGCGGGCAGATTTCCTACAAACCCGGTATACTCGTTGGAGTATATGACCAAGGGTAAGATGTATCGTTCTAATTTTTTGAAAAATTCGTGAACGTACAATAACATGTTTCTTCCACATTTTCAGGGATCTCCAGCCGCGGGGGACAGGTAAGTATCCCTTTCCCCAATCCATTGAAGATGTTAAATAAAAGAAAGCTTTCGGAATCTAATGTCTAGAAAAGACATAGAATTCAAACCTCATTGGCATTCATGTTTTAAGACAGGAGGTTGTCTGAACATGGATAAGAACATGCATGGTACATCGTAAAATCCCCTTGACGGGTAAAATTTTTGGAGAAAATGAAAGAGATTTTTTCCAATCAAAAGTTCAAAACTTTCAAAAGGACGTTTTCTCAAAAGACGAGAGGCAAAGTCTAATCCAAACACGTCCTATACACACTTGAGAGAGAAATGGAGCGGATCAGATAGTAAAATCTGGACCTACGGAAGTAGGGATTATTCGCAGCAATTACATAGATTGGGATGACGGAGGCATTCGTTTCATATCCCCAAACACTACAGGTGACCATTGCCAACCCATTCGAACGGCGGTTTTCATTCTCAACCCTGGCAAGAACCACCCCACGTCGGGGCAAAATGAAGGTGAGTCCAGCAGCATCAGGAGAAAATGGTTAGAAATTTTCTTGCTCGGACTAACATTAATCTTTGTGTGTTGTTTATATGGTAATCCAAGTGCCATAGGATGACGAGAAGCATTCATTTCTCTATCCCACACACCATATCCTTTGCACAGCCAAGTTGAGCCTGCAAATTCATTTCATAAACCCATGTTGGTGATCATGGCATGTTTCAAGATGGAAACTGCATCACTCCAAGAACGGAAGAATCCAAGAGATGGGATTTATAGAAAGATTTCATATCGGCGTTCAAGTGTGCTATGATTCAAGGTGTATATCTAGCACAATTTTCTGAACATCGTAGTTCCAAAGGAAAAGAAAAGGCGGGATTTCAACAAAAGATAAAAATCCCCGGCATCAAGGAAAAGCAAAGTGCCTGGTAAAAGTAGGGCCGATGCTCGTGTAAGTTGTTTGATTGATCCACAATGAAGCCGGATGGGAAAAGAAGAAATCCCTGAAGGAGCCAAATCCAAAAGGGCTGCTCCCCAAATGGTGCCAAGCGCAGAACAAAGACATAGAGAGAGTCGCTCTCTGAACGCAACAAGAGACGCTCTCTAAAGAGTTTGTGCACACCTCAAAAGCGGTTGCACGCCTCAAAAATTGAAGATGAAGAATGGAAAAGACAGGTGACAAGTTTGCATTGATCACCAATGTCAATCCCCTCATAAATTCTGGGCCAAAAACAAGCCTTTTTCGGTCCCCAATCCTACCAGCATCATAACCCCGAAATAGTCTTCTCCGACTAAGACACTTGGGTTAGCATATAGCTTAGCTCGAAGAAGTACGAGCAAGACTATTTCTTTCTCATTTTGCAGGGTTCTTGACTTGTAAACCCGAAGCAGATGATGAAAATTTTTATTCAATGGCCTCGACTCCAAGGCGGGTCCCCCTTGAAGATCAATAACCAAGCCCAACATTACGGTCCCGTGGAAGACCTCCCGACCGATCAAAATGTATGCGCTGCAAATGAGCCTAAAACCTAGGCACAGGTTAGTAGGGAATTGAGTGCATCCCCTATAAAGACCACTATCTCAAAACAGGTGAGAAGACCTCATTGTCGTGAAATATTCCAATTGATGTTTTGAACAAACTCTTTTTGGAATTTTCAAACTATTGATCCAGATTTTCCGTACAAGGGATTTGTGATCACATTTGCATGTTGCAAGAATGTTTTGGATAACCTCCAGCATCAAAATGCACATTTCACAATTAAAACTTAAGTCATACGGTTTTTGTCAAATGGACAGCCGTGGTCTTCCCAAAGATTACTAACGTTTTCTTGGTGAAGAAAAATCTTTCAAGCTCAAACTTCTGCAGGATTCTTGGAAACCCCGAATCCCAGAAAAATATTTGCTCCATGGAGTGGAGCACACAGGTTTGAATTTTCTGCAGGATACCTGGAGAACCCAGCTCCCAGAATGTCGCCTCAACAGACTAAAGCGAGGCTTTGTCAAAATAAAGTCTTTCACTGCTTCAAAACTGAATTCCCGACAAATTTCGGGATCTTTCAAAAGAAGGGGTGAGGATGTGATCCCTTTTCAAAAATTTAGGCAGTCTCATCGGACGTGGAGAACCCTCGTCATGAGACCCATTTTCAAAAATCAAGCAGTCCTAGCTTGACGTGGAGAACCCTCGTCCTAGGACCCCTTTTCAAAAATATCAAACAGTCCTAGCTTGACGTGGAGAACCCTCGTCCAAGGATCCCTTTTTCAAAAATATCAAACAGTCTCATCGGACGTGGAGAACCCTCGTCATGAGACCCCTTTTCAAACCAAAACAAAGGTAGATACCGCCTGAAGGGTCAAATCAAAGGTAGATACCGCCTGAAGGGTCAAATCAAGGTAGATACCGCCTGAAGGGTCAAATCAAGGTAGATACCGCCTGAAGGGTCAAAACAAAGGTAGAAACCGCCTGAAGGGTCAAATCAATGGTAGAAACCGCCTGAAGGGTCAATGTAAGGTAGATACCGCCTGAAGGGTCAAACAAAAGGTAGAAGCCGCCTGAAGGGTCAAACAAAAGGTAGAAACCGCCTGAAGGGTCAACTCAAGGTAGATACCGCCTGAAGGGTCAAAAATATGGTAGAAACCGCCATAAGGGTCAACTCATTGGTAAATACCGCCATACGCATCGACACAAAGGTCCGATCCACTATACGGATCAAAATCCTTGGCAAATCCCAGGGCGTGAGATGCGCCTTCCTTAGGTTCATACCAGTTAGGAATCCCATAATGGTATGACCTACCATACAGGTCAGAGCTTAATCTCCCTAGGATATTCTGAATGACAAGTCCTAGGCATCTTCTTGAAAGTCGTCGCAACCGGCAGCGTCCGACAGGTGAGCTTCAGGTAAACCTCCCTCCCCTCAACCCAGGTTCAAACTGCAAGAACGAATCGGGGATTAATTTGAGCTTTTATCGAGAGCCTTAAGGATTCGATGTCATAACACTTCTTCTCTCATTTTCTCAGTTGAGTCGGTTAGGAATCAGGTGCCACCTTATCTTTAAGAGAAACCTCTAACGAGATTCCTCTCAAAGAGGGGCAGCTGTTGACACCTGATTTTTGACCATTTATTATTATGATTTTTATTCTTTAAAATTAATTAAAAATATCGAAAAGGTCGTAAAATCACAAAATCAATTTTGGTGACCTTGGCCAAGCTAAATGAACCATTTTGACCAAAAAAATAATTTTCATAATTTTAATTTTTTATTATTTTATTATTTTCGAAAAATACAAAAAAAAGTAAAATTCAGGTTCGATTTTAGGTGTTCTCTGATCACCATAAAATTGAATTTGGCAAAATATTAGTAATAATTAAAATGGAAAAGGAGAAAAACATCATCATTTAAAAGAAAAAGGGGACATTTGAATAATAATTTAGTTTTTCCTTTTTGTTATTTTTGTTATCTTATTTTTACTTTTATTTATTTTATTAATTTTCTATTATTCTTTCTCTCTCTCTCTCCCCGAGGTATCTCTCCCACGTTTTTTAGGAGCCAACGGACGCTTTCTTGGGGGCTCTCTCTCTCTCTCTCTCTCTCTCTCTCTCTCTCTCTCTCTCTCTCTCTCTCTCTCTCGTTATCTCCTCCGCCACCTCTTCTCTTCTGTGTTCTTCTTTTATTCTCTTACCTCTTTCTCTTCTATTTTTGTGCGAGCGACAACCTCCACCCAAGCCACCAAACTCCTCCTTGCTCCGTCCACCACCATCAGTCGTCCTCACCACCACTCAAGCTCGCGCCGCCACAAAACCTCCGGAGAACCCCGTGTCAGCTGCTGCCCTGTTTCGGTTCTGTCTGAACCAGTCTACACGAGCGGCTGTACGGCCCTTTCTGACGCCCCTCAGCCACAACCACTGCTACTACACCATCCCTCTGGCTTCCCTCGACCTCCTCCGATAGCCTCGCGCCGCCGACAACCTCCACAGAGTCGCCGGAGAGCTTAAAACCGAAGCTCTGTTCCAGCTGCCCTGTTTCCGCCCCCGTTCTGTTCGGGTCTGGTTTCCGCCGCTCCCACCGCCTCTAGCTCTCTCCTCCGCCCATCTTCGACCACCGCATACTCCTCAATCCGTCACCCCTCCCTTTAGCATCGCCGCCGCGGCCGGAATCGCCAGAACAGCCACCCGGAGCTGGTTGCCTTGTTTTGCGCCAGTTTCTGTTCGGGCTGAGTTTCGTCCTTCCACCACCTTCCTCCGCCCATCTCTAACCACAAATGTGATCCTCGTATCCCCACAGATCTTCACCATCAGCCACCCGAAGCTCTGACGCCGTTGAGCCGCGGACAGACCCCCCCCCCCCCCCCCCCCCGAACCGAAGCTGGCCTGCCTCCCCTGTTCTGCCGATGCCCATGTTTTGTGTCGTTTTCGCTTCTGTTTGAGGCCACTGACGACTCTTCCGACCGCCATCATCCTCTTCCAACCTCCTCAGACAGCCACCAGCGTCCCCACAGTCGATCACCACCCGTGGCCACCGGAAACAGTCCCTACCTGCTGTCGCTTCCTTCGTTTTGGCCGAGTGTGCTTCGTTTTGATGCTTGGGCCGCATCTGTTGGGCCCATTTCATGGGCTTCCGATTGGGCTGAGACCCAAGCTGAGTTGGATCGCGTCTATATTAATTGGGCTGTGTTATCGGGCCTAGTGGTTTGAAGAATTGGGCCATAGTTCGTGATATCAAGCCCGTCGTCCGTAAGAATTTGGAGTTCATGTCGAAGGATTTTTCAAGGATCATTGCTAATCCCAACTCGCATATTTGACGATGACGCACATGGAGAGGGTGGCACGTTAGGGCTGGGCAATTGAAGACTAGTGTCAAATCAGGTATATTTTGCGTATCCTATATATATCAGATTTATTTTTCTAAAATATTGCCTTTATAAATTTGATTTGCATATATTTATTTCAGTCTTGTGGTTAGCGTATTTATCTGGTTGAGTGTTATCTATTGTCAAAGACATGCTTTTTAATAAAAAAAAAAATTTAAAAAATAAACAAAAAAAACGAAAAATCATAAAAAATTCAAAAAAATTCGAAAATTGCAGAAAATTCCAAAAAAAATTCTAAAAATTTTCCAAGGCTGAAAACACCAAAAAAATTGATTTGTTTTCATTTTTGAGATTTTCTCTCATTTAATCCAAAATGGCGATTTCACCCCTCAAAGGGTAAATTGTCTTTGATATTCTGATGAATTGTGGAAATTGCTTAGAATTTGGTGATGGGCCAGATGGGTGGCTAAACCTTATGTCTAAGATTTCCACATTTCATTTCCATTTTTAGAAAATGGCGATTTTACCCTTCAAATGGTAAATCGGTTTCTAAAATTCCCGAAAATCACGAAAATTGCCAAAAAAAATAGGAAATGGGTCAATTGAGTGACCAAACCTGTTTTTGACTCCGGATTCATTCCGAAATGATGATTTTGTCCTTTTTGGGCAAATTGTCCCCTTTGTCTCAAAATTACGATTTTGCCCTTGATGGGCAAAATCATGTCTAAATCATTCCTAAGCCTGATTGATGCTTCTCTAGGCCAATATGGCCTTATTAGGAATGCCATGTGATTTATTTGTACACTTGAATTCATTGATTTGTGCACTTTATTATTGATTGTGATTGCTAGGATAGTCATTCCTATCTGCATGAACTCCTAGATTTAGGACTCGTACCCCACTCACCTGCATGAATTCCTAGCTAGGAAAATCACTCGCGTTAGGTACCGAAAGGGCGTTGGTAATGACACCAGCGTAACCAAGTCCCCGAACCCAAAATCTCTGGTTCCGCGGAACTGATCGACCTCTCCCAATCGGTCAGTAAGGTTTTCGGTCTACCCTCCAAGAAAGACCGGTGGCGACTCCAAATGCATGCACAAGTTGCACATGCCACCATGACCACACTGAAGGTCGAAAGCGATCGACTCATATTGTCGAGCCCATTAAAAGAAAACTCCCGCCGCGATTTGGTATGGGCCTGGGAGGGCCCGTGCTGATCCAAAGCCCGCGATCCGCACCCTTGTGTGGGGGAAGGCCCGCGATCGGCAATCCATTAGCCGCGTCCGCTTCCGGACGGGTCGCGACAATAATTTAATGGTATTTTTGTAATTTTTGCGTTATCTTTTGTCATTAGGGTTGACACTTTTATAAGGTCGTCTTTAGGGTTTTGAGAGCAGATTATTGAATATTGAGAATATTACGATTTGATATCGTTTTGAGTTAACAGTGATTGTTCCTCGTTTAACGTTTCGATTCTTCCGTTTAGCCTTGCTTTCTATCACGCTTCGGCATCATTTGGTATCAGAGCACAGGTAGCTTGAAATCAATGGCTGAACGGAATCGAGGTGGTCGAAGACAGCGTGCTCGTGGAGGCCGGGAGCGTGGAGTCGTTCCTGATGCAGATGAACAGCCGTGCCTGAGAGACCTGCGAGATATAGAAAACGAAGAGCTATGGAGACGAAAGCAGGATTTGAAGAGACAACTTGCGCGAGCGCTGAGAAGGCAAATCCAGCGATTGGAGCGACGACTTGCGTGAGCGGGGTTGGATTTTCAATCCAAAAAATATCCGATCGTTGATGAATAACTGATCGTCGATGAAAATCCGATCGTTGATCAAGATCCAATCTTTGATCAAGAACCAATCTTTGATCAAGATCTGAATTTCGATAAATTTTCGATTTGTTATGAAAATCCAATTTTTGATACTGATCCGGTCTATGAAAATCCAATCTACGATGAATCTGACGGAGAACAAGAGGATGCAAATCCAAGCGCGATGGTAGAAATCTTCGCGGATGCAAAGGACGGCGAGGGTGTTCCTAGCGATGTCTCCCAGGCGGAGGCATTGATGCCAGCATACGAGGTGAAGGATTGGGATTTCGCCGCGTTCAAGGAAATGGCCGATTTGGTTCCTGACGATGCGCAGAAGGCCGATGTTTCGGGGATCACTGAGGATCGAGGTAATTCTGTTCCTGAAACTGATGATTTTGGTGACGATGAGTTTGTCGCTATGGATGAGGTCGATCATAATACGTTAGGCACTGGGCGCATTTATGCGCAAGGTGAAAAACTCGTTGACCGAGGCGTAGCGTTTAGGCAGATTTATGAAGATATTATGTTGGTTGTGAATTTGTCTGTGGCCAAGTTTGAGAAGAAAATTCTTGGTGTGTTCTGGTCACATGAAGACAAGGTATATTTGTCATCTAGTTCTTGCAAGAGTAGTGCGTCTGATTTGCACAGATCATCTTCTTCAGATGATGCATGCCTCTACGTTGCTGAATCTGAAGATGATAATGATATTGACCATTCTATAAGATCAATCAGGATGAGTTTTCCATATGTGAAGCGGCGTAAGAAATTGCATGGCTCTGTTGAGACAGAGAAGCTTGATCCTGTCGGTATTTTGACTTTGCAATATAACGATGGTGAAGTTTTCCAGTGGAGTAAGGTGAGGGATCAAACACTGAGCCGGATAAAAAGTCACATAGAAATGATGGTGGCCACCAGTGGATGTAAAAAAGCTGTTGTAATCCCTCATTCAATGGGTATTTTGTACTTTCTGCACTTCATGAAATGGGTTGAGGCGCCAGCTCCAATGGGTGGAGGCGGTGGACCTGTTTGGTGTTCTAAGCATATAAAAGCAATCATGAACATTGGTGGACCATTTCTGGGAGTTCCAAAGGCTGTTGCTCGGCTTTTCTCCGCTAAAGCAAAGGATATTGCAGTTGCCAGGGCAATTGCATCAGGTGTCCTAAGCAATGATATATTTCGTGTCCAAACTCTACGGCGTGTAATGAAGATGAGCTGCACATCGGACTCCACCATGTCAATGATGCCGAAGGGTGAGGACACAATTTGGGGTGGTCTTGATTGGTCACCTGAGGAAGGATATCTTCCTAGCAAGAGAAGGCAAAGGATGAATGACTCACATGTTTCCAGTGAAAGTGGCACCAACAGTTCCGCTTGTCTAGAAGATTTCAGAGATTCCTAAGGAAGACGAAATCCGAGAGAACAAGCAAAACATGAAGTATATGCGCATGAAAAGAGTCTTTCAAAAGATGTTCTTATCAATGGCAATGAAGCAGATTCGAGGGCGAATCTTTTTTCTAGCAGGGGAGGATGATGCACCTAGGACCAGCAGACATAATCAGTCAACGATATCGGATTGGGCTCAAATTCGGTCGGTTGAAGCGAAACGGCCTTCTGATCAATACTCGGTGCCGATGGCATTGGATTTTGGCAATTCGAGGTCGTTTAGATGGATTTTCGGGCATTTTTCTATTTTAGACAATTTTATAATTTAATGGTATTTTTGTAATTTTTGCGTTATCTTTTGTCATAAGGGTTGACACCTTTATAAGGTCGTCTTTAGGGTTTTGAGAGCAGATTATTGAATATTGATAATATTACGATTTGATATCGTTTTGAGTGAACAGTGATTGTTCCTCGTTTATCGTTTCGATTCTTCCGTTTAGCCTCGCTTTCTATCGCGCTTCGGCATCAGATTGCCTACAACACCACCACCTCCTCCGCCTCTACCTCTACCTCCACCTCCACCTCTACTGCCTCTAGCTCCACCACCAGCCCCCCCGGACACCCGCGCCTACACCGCCACCAACCCCTCATCCTACTCCACCTCCGCCTCCGCCAACTGCAACACCACCACTTGCTCCACCGCCAGCCCCGACACCACCTCCCACACCTCCGAAGCCACCTGCAGTCCCCGACGTCCACCACGAGCACCACAGCCCTCCGAAAACACCCATGGCTGTCACTACCTCCGGACCCCCGCGCCGAGCCTTTCTCCGCAAGGTAGACTGGGCTCTCCCCTGGATTGACGGCTTCGAGTCTTTCGCCGAGTGCCCCCTCGCCTTCGCCTGCGTCGAGGGCGAGCTCATGCCGGGGCTCACCTTATCGAACGAGCTCATCCTGCGGGACGGAATGCGGAGGAGGGGATGGCATGGGAAAAGAGGAAGAGAGAGAGAGAGAAGGACTTAGCAGGAAAAAGTGAGGGAGGAGCGAAATTTATTGGCTTCTGCGAGCGGGACAAAATTTTAACAGAGCGCGGGAGAGAATGTTCGGAAATTTCAACAGAGCGGGGAAAGAAAATTAGCGATGAATTTTTTTTTCGTCGCCATTTAGTGACGAATATAATTTATTTCGTCACTGATTGGCAACGAAAATTATATTTCGTCGCTAATATAATTTTCGTCGCTAATTTATATTTTCATTTTTTAATTTTGTTGACATTTTGATTTAGCGATGAAATATTATATTTCGTCACAATATTATATTTCGTCACTAATTGGCGACGAAATACTATATTTCGTCACTAAATTGAATATATATATATTTTTATTTTTAAATTTTAGCGACGAATAGAGCATAAATAGAGCCCAAAAAAAAAAAATCGGGGGCGTTGCCCCCGGACCCCCTTAGATCTATTCGCACCCATATTAAAAAAATTCGGCCCAACTCTTCGCGTCACGAACCAAATCTCAATTTTTTCTCTACTTTTGGGCTGTACAAAAAAGAAATGTCGGACCAGACCGAAAACTCTAATTCGCTGCTAAAATTTTTCCTTTTTCTTTTTTATTTCTATCAAATTAGCGACAAAAATCATGATTTTGTCGACAATTAGTGATGAAATTAGCAACTTTCTATGTCATATGTAATTTCGCGACATTAACAATAAAACTAACAACAATAATAATGATAATAATAACAACAAAAACAATAATAATAATAATAATGACAACAACAATATCATATGTCGCCGTAATAATGATTACACATAAATAATGAAAAAGTCTCAAAAATAATAATCATCATTGTAATTTCCGAACATTGTAAATAAGTAAAGTACAATGATCTTAAGAACAAAACACGTAATCTAAATCACAAAATTATGATATCATTTGTAATCTAAAAGTGGACTGATTTACTATAATCAAAAGCTTTTTATGTATCTCTTGATTATTATAACATAAAATAAGATTGGTAAGACATATCAAAAGTATATAAAAGATATACATTTAAAATAAGATATGCGGCAATAAATCTTTAATATTCATAAACTAAAGCAAAGTGCCCTAAAAAATCCCTTTTTCAATCAATTCGAGTATATTGATTTATTGGAAAAAGAAGCAAAATAAAAACGAAAAAGATGGAGCAACCTGGGAATGGAACCCGTGACCACCAAGAACTTCACCCAAGGGAAAACCAACGGGGAAAATAGCAAACTTAGTGACACTATCCATATTTCAATTAATATATGCACATACTAAAAGGCGTGACACTAATTTGGACATAAAAACTCTATGGACACCTTCCTTCCTTCGGCCAATCCTCCACGTTCGGGTAAAGTTCTTATTATATATCCAAGCCCTATCTTTTTGCATTGTGCCTGTATACAAATTAAAGATTTATAAAAGATGATGAAAGTACTTGGGTAAAGTTCTTACCCAAGTACTTTCTTGAATTATTTATAGTAGAACGTGGTTAATATGATGAGAATTGTAAATTTGGTCGTTAATTGTATAAATTAATGAAGAAAAGATGATGGTGGACTTTAGCGACAAAAAATAATTAGTGACGAAAAACGTAATTCGTCACGAATTTGACGAAAATTCACATAAAAATATAATATGTCAATGTCTCTAGTAAACTAAAATCATCCTTTAATTTTATTAAATAAAAAATTCATTAGCGACGGAAATCTAATTTTTCGACGCTAATTTTGATTATTATTTTTTTTTATTTATATGACATTGGCGACGAAACTTTAATTTCTTCGCCAAATTTGATTACTTTATTTTTTATTTTTATTTTTATTTTAATTTATATGACATTTAGCGACGAAACTTCAATTTCGTTGCCAAATTTGATTATTTTGTTTTTTATTTTTATTTTAATTTATATGACATTTAGCGACAAAACTTGAAGTTTCGTCGCTAAATGGCGACGAACTTTAATTTCGTCGCCAAATTTATTATTTTGTTTTTTATTTTTATTTTAATTTATATGACATTTAGCGATGAAACTAAAGTTTCGTCGCCAAATTTGATTATTTTTTTTATTTTTATTTTAATTTATATGACATTAGCGACGAAACTTTAATTTCGTCGCCAATTACCAACGAAATTAAAGTTTCGTCGCTAAATTTGATTACTTTGTTTTTTTATTTTTATTTTAATTTATATGACATTAGCGACGAAAATCTAATTTCGTCGCCAAATTTGATTATTTTGTTTTTTATTTTTATTTTAATTTATATGACATTAGCGACGAAATTAAATTTCGTCGCTATTTAGCTACGAAATAATGTTTCGTCACTAAATTTCGTGGCTAATTAGCCACGAACAGTATGGTCGTCACTAATGTCATCACTAATTAGCTACGTAATTTATTTCGTCGCAAAATTCGTCGCAAAATTAGTGATGAATTTTTTCGTCACTAATTTCGTCGCAAATAGCAACGAACTTTTTTCCATCCCTATTTTCGTCGCTAATTAGCAATGAGAAAAAAATCGTCGCTAATTGTTCGTGGCTAAATAGCTATTTTTTTTTTTTTTTTAGTGATGTATCGTCTTTGACAGATGAATCAGATCATTAATATTTTAGGCGTTAAACACTATTTGCAATGGTCGTAGTAAACGTAAGTGGCAAAGATAGTCTGGTAATTATCAAAATGCCATAGGGTTGTTTTTCAACAGATTCATCCTCAGTAATGAGGTTAATTATCTGTTTTTCCACATTTTTACACGAAATTTGCTTTTAATTTGCAATTGATGTTTATAATCAATCCAGCCATGCACATAAACAACGACAAAAGTTGCATATTTTATAACTTGATTATGGTCGAAATCATGCTTGATGTTTTGGATAAATGGCATCTAGACGCCACTTGATAGCGAGGTAGTGACTTGATTATTCTTGGAACCGTTGTTTATTTTGTGAGAAATTGTTAGAAATCCTACCATATAATAAAAAAATGTCACCATACTCATAATCCAATCATGACCCTATGAATTTAGATCATCTGACATTGAGATTTCTATGACATGCTTACCATTACTCAAATTAGGCCGTCCAAATAAAAATGGACGGCTTGATTTGAGAGAGGGTTGAGATTCGAATTTTTCATACCCAAAAAAAATTTCCCTCCCAATTTTTTCCATTTTTTCTCAACAAATGACGTGACCTATTCTTAGCTGTAGATTTTCCTTTGGACGGCTTGATTGAATAATGATAAGCATTTTACGGAACCCCACTGTCAAAGTGATCCGGATTCCAACAAAAGCAGCAATTTTTCCCCCTTTTGCGGTGATGGCGGAGTCGCCATTTGATGAGAGAGGCG
Source organism: Rhodomyrtus psidioides (assembly GCA_021437785.1). Classification (NCBI taxonomy): domain Eukaryota; kingdom Viridiplantae; phylum Streptophyta; class Magnoliopsida; order Myrtales; family Myrtaceae; genus Rhodomyrtus; species Rhodomyrtus psidioides. The sequence goes on along the minus strand of JAILYB010000003.1, from coordinate 7,927,625 downwards.
AGTCAACCAGAAAGATTTAGTCCGCATTATCCATTATCATCGTGGCGCCATTGCTGAGAAAGGATTTAGTTCGCATTATCCATTATCACCGTGGGGCGCTGCCGCCATTGCCGAGAGATTAAAGGCGGCAAGAACAAGTAAGAGGCAAGAGATCGAAAGAGACTGAGAAGCCCATCGTCGGGGGAGTAATCGGGGCATTGATGAGGAACAAAACTTTAAGTAAAAATCACTTCACAAATCCAAATATAAACACACAAAGTTGCAAGGAAAGAGGTAATAATACAGGGGTACACAGCATAGTTGGTACACAGCATCATCACTAACATAATAAGCAAGGCTGAGATTGACATGCATAAAGTACTCTCAAACACTGTCATTATCACTCTGATATGGCATACAATCAGTCCCCTAGTCAAAGTTAAGGAGATCCGCGAGATCGATGCCGTCGCTCGGAGAATACGGCCGATGATCATCGTAAGAAAAACGTTGGTCTTCGCTCATTTGAGACTGCTGATCAGGAATCGGCACGTTCAGGTCTGGTAAATCAGAGCTCGCCGTCTCGGTTGGATAGGGGAGTTCAATAGTACTTCCGGGAGATGCCTGAGCGACAACAAATGAGAAAAGGAAAGAACGAACACTAACTCGAGCTTCAGAGTTGTATGTCTAGATAAGATGCTGCTTTGAATCAATCTAAAGCAACACTTGCTCACCTGTGCACCAATTTCTACCGTTCCTTCATCTTCTGAACAAATTGTTATGTGGCAGAGAACCAGCGCCGTCTGCAAAGACATGACGATACCAGGGGATGAGTTTCAGGGTTACATAACTGAACCGAAACTCTATTGTTGGGCGAGAGTACTTCGTGCACAAGATACATCAAGCATCACTCATCAAAATCGAAGTAATTCTAATTTTCAAGAACAAATTGTCCCCTTTGTTGCTGCATAATCACTCTACTTTTGGCAGTAGAACCTTCAGTAGTCACTGCAACTAAAGCACCAGCCAAGAATCCATTCAGGTGACGGAGGGAGGAACTAGAAAATCATGAACTCAGAAACCCAGAGACATCAAGAAGCAGAATGAGGAACATATGCAGAGAATTGATGATATCAATTTTACCTGCGCTGGTATTGTAACCATGTTAGAGATGCTCAATCAGGGTAAGCAAAAGAAGAGAAGTTGAGTACCGGGTCCGAAATCTCCCGGTCCGAAGCGTTTGTGTTTAGGTGATATTCATACATGCCGAACCTGGTCCTGCGGGCATTTCCTTGTCGACCTGTGTGGTAAACCAAGCTCCTCCTGAGCCCTATCTCTTCACCGGTGGCCGGTGCTAGTACAGGACGTTCGGGACTTGTCTCTCTCCAGAATCCACACTGGGTCTTCCTCTTCCTCTTACGACCACGTGGACAAAAGAAGAAACACTCGCTTCCATCCGACGGGATACTCGACAATTCTGCAACCAAATACTGGGACTACTACTTACCATCAAACCATAAGAAAATGGAGAAATGGAGAAAACTAAGGACTGAATGTATGTTAACCGTTGTATAGTGCCAATAACTCTGGAGGCTCCCTGTCGTAGATGTATAGCTCAGGAATTAGGCAGAAAGCTTCAATTTCTCCTCGGAGCTTTTTGGTCAAATGATGGCGGACGAGCTCGTTCTCCTCCGGTTTGAATCTGAGTCCCACCGGCCACGCCTCCGCCCATTCTCCCATGCTTTATGCCTGCTTGTCTCACATAGACTTCTGCAAAAGAGAAAAATAAAGGAGGAAAAGAGTGGAGAATGAGGCTGCTGAGATAAGCAGAGAAAGAAGAGAAGGAAAAACAGAGGAAACAGAGCGTACTCTTTGCTTGGCTTTGCTTGAGAGTGGTGACTGCAAAACATTACCAAGTGGGTCAATTTATAAGCACAAAAAAAGAGAATAATTTTCTTTACCCTTGTTTGAGAAGGCAAGCTACTGTTCATGTGGGTCCCACCCCCAAGGTCAAGACGACGACGTTTTCGCTACGAGCAGCTTCTTCGCATGGCCACACACAACGCGTATTCGACTTTTGGTTCATAGGACCCATCTGGTTGTTTTTCAGCCAATGGGCACATATCACAGATAGCTTCACGACCTCGTCGTATACGCATGAACAAGCATACGATGGTATGAATTTGAGCAGTGCTTCCCCAAGCGAAGAAGACTCTAGAATTCCATGTATGTCACCAATGGAGATCAAAGATACGAAGTTAGTCTCAAAGTGTTTCCTCAGCGAAGAAGAGTCTAGAATTCCCAAGTGAAAGGGCGTAGTGGGATCAATGACGTGGAAAGCGAAGGAGATAAGAAGATTCTCGTCAGCTGCGATGCAAAGGCTCAACCAATTTCTCTTTATATATGTATTATAATGCATATTGCTTGGACGTGAGCTGAGCAAAAACTTTGATGCACGTTCTTGACTAAGAAAAGTAGAAAAGTTTAGCTTCTTCTTGGAGTTTAGAGCCTTTATGAGTCTAAAGTTGCTTTATACATTCGCCGTTGGATGTGATATAAGTTAAAATGTTCAGTTGCATCAATTAAACATAACCACAAAATATAACAACAATTTTTTCGTTTTTATTTATTCCCAATTATTATAGATGTGAATTTCTTTCCTTCCTATAATATATATTCCATATATACATTTAGAATTTAGTTTTATTAGGGTTCGTATCACGAAAAGCCTCAAATTAGTACACATGCGATAAATTCACCCCAAAAGAAATTTTTGGGTCACCGAAGACCCTAACTTGGTACACGCGTGACTTGTTTATGTCCGTTGGCTTTCGTCAATTTTACCGTGAAATTGCTGAGCGGGATGAGATATGAAAATAATTGAGTTGACTGGCAAGTCCACAAGGAAATCCGGCAGATAAACATATAGATTTTTGGGCATATCTTAGCAAACTTTCTACTGATTGTGGAGTTTGGCTCATAGAGTCTAATGTTCAAAAGGCTATTACCCTTCCATTGTAAAAAGCACATAATTACAGATAGATTATCTTTTTACTTGCCATGTCATCCAGCTCAGTAATTTTATGATTAAATTTGACGAAAGCTCATAGAGGATAAATGTGTCATTCGTGAACCAATTTTGGCTTTTTGGTGACTCAAAAATTAGTTTGAGGTAAATTTATGCATATGTACCAGTTCGGGATCATGGTATTAACCCTATTTATTAGATATTTCAGGTATATTAGTATATTTTATTATGTTATAAGATTTTACTTAGGAATGATGGAAGGGGAAAAAAGAAAATAATTAAAAAACAAAGAGGGAAAATTACAAAACAATAAGGAAAAAAAGTGGGCGAGAAAATTCAAACATTATACTTTTCAAAATCGTGAAGGTGAATGATCATGTTTCTCGCTCTTAATTAATTTAGTATCGCTAGCTTATCCATCTCATTGATATTGCTGTAACTCATTTACATTTCTTGTCATAGTCGAACTGGTAGCTCTGGAATGCTAAAATGAGCTATTTTGCTATTTAAGATATAGCTTAATAATAATCGTGGATTTATAGATGAAGCTTATCTCCATTTGTGCATTTGTGGATTCTTGTGGATCGTAAGAGATTCTTATCATCTCACTTTGTATATTTCAAGCCCACTAATATTGATATGTCGTTCATATCAAACAATGAACATGATACGATATGAAATATTCAGCTTTATTATTCTTATTCACCAAACAATAAGTATGATATAATAAAATCCATAGGTTTTATATCATATCCTCTCCAGTCCTGTCATGTTTAGAAATTCAGGCGACTAGAGTCAGCCTTTAGGACTTTTTAATTAGTTAATATTTGATTTTTTTTCAATAAATCCTACGTTTTTTATGATTTCATATTGTTTTTTCCCGGAGAAAGTACCAAAAACTTATAATTTGTGCAGACACGGTCCATGGCCATAAATAAACAGTTGTTTTACATTTTTTTTTTCTTGATAAGGCAGGATCTTTGATTGTGGGAACGTGTTTTGTGGCTCACTGATTTATTGTACCCAGCTCGAAACTCCTCGATCAGCTGTACTTTGGTTGTAGTCCATTCAGCCTATATAACCCGTTTGGAAGCTCGCAATAATTTAGGAAATTAATCCAGTTAGTTTCTTATTCTCAGAAATCCAAAGATTTCATCTTTTAGTTGTTGATGCTATTCATTCACGATGACCGCATCGATCATCCAGCAAATTCCAAAGTAATACAGAAAGTGACTTGCGGAATCATATTAGTTCTGTTCTTTTCCCCTTCCTTTTGCAAAGTGAAAGATAATACACTAATCAAACCAACTACAAAGTTATAGACATTGCAGACTCACCATACAAGAGCCTATACGTAAACAAGTGCAAAGTGTTGAGAAAAACTCCTAATTGATTTTGAAGTTGACAAAACAATTCATAATCTCTAATAACTGAGTTAATGCATTCAAATACTTGTTTTACAGATTGTCCCTAAGCATGTACAATGGTTAAGGAATACTTACACAAGACTTAATCTGGTAGACAAGGCTCAAAACGATGTCTTAAGAAGCTCAGATGCTGTCATAAAGTTCAAGCTCTAGGGAATATTATCAGATGCAACAATCATATTATTATAAGATGCTTTTATGATGATATAAATGAGATTCTATATTATCACAATGACCAGCAAATTAAGCTAGGTTCGTTCTTGAAGATTATCTAATCACAGAAATTATTATATCTATCAATGACATTGGTTTAAGGAAAACAATGATGACTTAGCAAATGGAGTACTCTATCTTTGGAAACATTGATCACGATTGTATGGGTGATTCGATCTAACGGGAGATTCTAATTTTGGTAATCTCAACTGCTAGGAAATCCTTTGTATATAATCTCGTCTAAATGGGAAGTTTGGAGAGTGATGCTTTGGAGACCTTGCAATGGCTAGTTTGAAGGTGGTGCAGCATAAAAGGAGACCTCAAGGCTAAAGAGAAAATGAGAGTCTAGAATCTATAATTCCAAAGTTCATGAAAAGCTTCAACGTCGTTCATGTATTCTTGATCCAAATAGTGTAATATTTAGAGTTTAACATCCAAGTGAGTGAGTGTTAGATGGGGAGTCTAGTAACTCAAGAATCATCACTGAGTTATACCCTATGAATTATTCACTAGTGGAATTTAGCCGATTGGCTATCAACATGAAAAAGTGGACATAAGCTTGAACAAAATCGAATCACTATAAACTATATGTGTAAATTCTCCATCCCTTAGTCTCTTGCTTTTATATTTGATAGTTGAATTGTGCGCTGACAAACTCCAAAGGCATCTAAGAACTTGACTCTAATTTAAACTATAAGCTTATTTTTACTTAATTCTGTAATATTTTTTAAACAAGCTTTCAAAACACTTATTCATCCCCCCCCCCCCCCAAAAAAAAAAAAATAATTGGTATTAGAGCTTAGTGCTCCTATTTGTGAAGTGTTATTACTTCTAAGCTAATGATTTTCAAGGCTACCAATTTTATCCCAACCTTTATTGAACGAGGAAGCAACATCAGACCTCCATACTTTAATAGAAAGGAGTACAATGACTGGTAAAATAAATTCAAGATATTCCTCAGATGTAAAGATATGCAGATATGGGATGTCATAGAGAGAGGAGTTGATCCCACTACAAATACATTTGGCAGTGCAAACTCAAATGCAAGGAACAACAACAATGACATTGTTCCCATTGTTGCTCTCTACACAACTAAATTAACAAAAAGAGATGCTCTAGATGCTCATAATGAGGTAATTTTCCAAATTAGAATTTTAAAAAAATTACCAAAAAAGCATTAAAAAAATACCAAATTAGGTGCCGCTTGACAAATGGGCCACCGAGCGGGGCCCAATCGAGCCAATTGGGTGCCGATCGGCGACCCATTTGCTGAGCAGGGCCACCATTTAATTTTTTATTTGATTTCATATTTTTTTTTGGAAAAATAAAAAATTATTGATAGTTATTATAATTATTTATCTTTTGAAGCTTATTTTTTATAAGATAATCATCAATCATTAATTTAAAAATAATTTGTATTTATGTAATTATTTAAAACTGCAGCGAAAGATTAAAACCGCGGTAATAGATAAATGAAAAATTGCAGCAAAATAGCTAAAAACCGCATGGAAAGATGGAAAACCGCAACAAAAGAGTGGAAATGAGTAAATAAATGATAAAACTTTGAAATGACATATCTCATCGCTCGGGCGTTCGTTTGAGACGATTTTTTTTTATTTCGCGTAATTTTTTGAGACGAATCCATTGGCAAACAGTTATAGGTGGTTTGGCTGGCTTTTTCCCCAAAAAATGCCATTTTCCTTGTCAATTTTGTATTTTCTCCCTCCGATGCCACTTCTCGATCTCGAACGGGCCATCCTTTCCCTTTTTCCTCTTTCGATCTTTCCATGCGTGACTCATTATATCATTTTTTTTTTGTAGTGGGAAAGGGGTTTAGGCAGTTTTTCATGCCAAAATGAATATCACGTCTATTAATGAGTGTATAGATTAATTGATCTGCAAATGATATTGTCAATTGTGTTATTTGTCACATTGGTTGTCGTTCAAACTAAGTGCTTTGGTGGTTGTGGGTGTGTTCCATTTCTAAATTTTTGTTTTTTTATTTCTTTATTTAAAAAAAAAGAAATAAAAAAAATTGGCGGCTCATTTGCCGAGCGGTACCTAATTTGGTATTTATTTATTTTTTGGTATTTTTTTAAAAAATTCTAATTTGGAAAATCGCCCCTAATATTGTTTATTCATTTTACTATGCATTATCCCCCACTGAATATAAACATATTGTAGATTGTCCTTCATCAAAGGCAATATGGAGTAAGCTACATGTGAACTATGAAGGAACTGACAAAGTCAAGGAAACCACTTCTTGGCCAGTACAAATCATTTAAGATGAAGCTTGATGAAATGGTGAAATAAATGTTTGACAAATTCACTAAAATAGTGAATGGTACCAACAATCAAGGGCAACCAGTTTCTGGACCAATGAAGGTCAACAAGCTTCTGAGAAATCTTTCAAAAGAATGGAATCACATTAAAATATCCATTTAAAAAACTCAGAGGATAATGCAGTAACCTGTAAATGAGTAATTGGAACCCTACAGTCATACGAAGATGAAAGAGCCGATGACAAAGCAAATTCAAAAGGAAAGGAATTTATTGCATTGAAATCTAACGCTTATTCTGATGTCTTAGACTTTGAGGGCAAAGATGATGAGGAACTCATGGTCAACAAGTTTAGAAGAATGGCAATAAGATGAAGGAATTTCAAAGGCAAAAGGGATTTCAAGTAGCATGATCAAGAAGATCATATAATAACAAAGACTTGATTTTCTTTGAATGCATAAAGCAAGGGAACATCAAACCGAACTTTCCTCTTCTGAAGAAGAAAAGAATAGATGAAAAATACAAAAAAAAAAAAAAAAAAAAAAAAAACTCTGAAGGCAGAAATTTGAGGTGACACAGAATGGGACGAAAGCGATGAAAAGTATGCAAACCTTTGCTTGATGGCAAACTCAGGCTCATATGAAAAAATTGGAGTAACACATTTTGATATTTCGTCTGGGGTATATGAATATATTCAGGAATTATGTCCTGATTATAAAATTACTCTCAAGAAAATTTCAGCGTTCAAAAAAGAAAATGTCATGTAGAATCAACTGGATAATTCTCAAAAGAATAAAATCGCCTTTTTACAAAACATATTTATTCAAGTCAAAGACAAATTAGATCTATTTTCAAATGAAAACAATTCTTTAAGACTAGAAAATGAATCATTGAAAGAAGAAAACATATCTCTTAAAAAGGAAGTTTCAGATATCAACAAAATGTTTTCCTCTGGCTCAAAAACTTCAGAACACATTCTCTCCTTACAGGTTCCATATTATATCAAGTCTAGTCTAGCTCTTGAAAGGGAAAAGGATTTTAAAAAATGATTTCCCAAAAGCAAAAGACAGACTCAAGAGCAGACCTTCGAAACGTGCATATAAGAATCACTTTCAAAAGCGGTTCATAAGATTTGAAGGGCATAGTTTATCTAAATGCTCAAATTGTGGTGATCAAAATCATTATTGAAATTGTTGTCCAAAGGTCTAGAGACCTATTCGAGATATTCTGAGATTAACAAGATCCTTTAACCCAAAAGCACCCAAATAGATTTGGGTACTAAAAAGCTTGAATGTTCTTGACTCTTCAGGTACCAAAAAGAAGAAGAAAAAAATGACACTTTAATAGTGGATGATCGAGGCACATGATTGAGGACTAAAAAATTTTCATCAATACGAAAAAAATCTTTGGGAGAAACAACAAAGGAAAAATCATAGGCAAGGGAACCATGAAGATTGACCATCTTAACAATATCAACAATGTATCTTTGGTTAAGGGACTAAATTACAATCTTATTAGCATAAGCCAATTATGTGATATTGGACTTAAGATATGTTTTTTAGAAGATAAATAATTAGGATCCAGCCAGAACAACAAGCAATCTTTCAAGGATGAAGACATGAGAACATGTACATTGTAACATAACGTCTGAGGATCTTCAATGCCTATTGTCTGTCAAAGATGAATTTGAGCTTTAGCACATGAAGCTAGGATATATAAGCTTCAAGCAAATCTCGAAGCTATCCTTTAAAAAGCTAATGAGAGGATTTCCAGGTGTTAAATTTGAATTGTACCCTTGGTAAACATGTAAGAAATTCTTTCAAATCTATAAATCATATCACCACTAATCATACTTTGTAGATCCTACATATGGATATCTTTGGACCAACTCAAAGCCAAAGTATAAGAGGTAAAAGATATTTATTGGAAATAGTGGATGACTATACAAGATTCATTTGGGTTTTCTTTCTTGCTCATAAGGGTGATGTTTTTTTTTTCTTATTTTGAAATCTTTACAAAGAAAGTTCAAAACGAAGAAGGCTATTCCATTTCAAGTCTCAAAACAGATCATTGAAAATCAAAGCTTTTCAAACTTCAGTGATATAAATGGTTTTCAACACAACTTCTCTTCTTCTTATACACTGAGCAAAATGGAGTTGTTTAATGAAAGAATCGTTTCTTACTTTCATGTGCTTGTTTTATTCTTAAGAATTCAAATGATTTTCCGGATAAGTTCGATGAAAGGTTAGATGAAGGAATATTCCTTGGATACTCCACCTCACGCAATGCATCCAGAGTTTTCAACAAAAACTCAAGAACAGTTGAAAAATTAACGAATGTGAAGTTTGAAGAAGTACCAAAAACTCATAAGGGTGGCCCTAAAGTCATCATAAATGGATGATCATCTGAGCAAACTGCAACATTTGAAGTCAACACTACCTCTGAGGCTACTTAGAACCTTGATGACATTCTGATAAACACATCTTATAAGGACATCGACCAAGATATCTCACTAGAAGCAAAGCAAAATGAAGAATCAACAAGATTTGGAAGCACAAATCAACTCATCCAAAAGATCTTGTTATTGGAAATTTAGAAGAATGAATCAGAACCAGATCTAAGCTTAATGACGCCATAAGTGCTTTAGCACTTATATCTAAAATAGAACCAAACGGAATAAAAGAAGCCCATACATATGAAAACTGGATTGAAGCTATGCAACTTGAACTACATCAATTCCGAATCAATGAAGTATGGGGACTCATGCCCAAACCAATGAATCATCCAATCGTTAGAACGAAATGGGTGTTAAAAAAAAATAGGACGAGAAGGGAAAGGTACCAGAAAAAAGGCAAGATTTGTAGCAAAGGGATATTCTCGAGAAGATGGAATCGATTATGATGAAAACTACGCTCATAGCAAGGTTGGAATCTATAAGACTATTTCTAGCCTATGCCTACTACAACAATTTCAAGCTATACCTTACCCAAAAAAAAAAAAAAAATTCCTTACCAAAAAACAATTTCAAGCTATTCCAGATAGATGTCAAGTACACATTCTTGAATGGTTACATGAAAGGAGAGCTATATGTGGAACAAACTCCAGGAGTTGAAGATCCAAAGAAAAAAGAACATGTCTACAAATTTGAAAAAAAAAAAAAACTATGTATGAGCTTGAGCAAGCTCCGCGAGCCTGAATAAAAAAAAAGGTTATGAAAAAGGTAAGAAAGATACAATTCTATTTATCATAAAGGAAGATAAAGATATTTTACCTATTCAAATATATGTTGATGATATTATATTTGGTTCTTCTAATGAAAAGCTTTCACTAGAAAAAAACAGCCTTTTAGCGACAAAAATTTCGCCAAAATTCATAAGACCCATATGGTTGTTTTTCAGCCAATGGGCACATATCACAGATAGCTTCAGGACCTCGTATGCGCATGAACAAGCATACGATGGTATGAATTTGAGCAGTGCTTCCCCAAGTGAAGAAGACTCTAGAATTCCATGTATGTCGCCATTGGAGATCAAAGATACGAAGTTACGTCTCAAAAGTGTTTCCTCAGCGAAGAAGAGTCTAGAATTCCCAGGTGAAAGGGCGTAGTGGGATCAATGACGTGGAAAGCGAACGAGATAAGAAGATTCTCGTTAGTTGCGATGCAAAAGCACAACCAATTTCTCTTTATATATGTATTATAATGCATATTGCTTGGATGTGAGCTGACCAAAAACTTAGATGCATGTTCTTGACTAAGAAAAGTAGAAAAGTTTAGCTTCTTCTTGCAGTTCAGAACCTTTATGAATCTAAAGTTGCTTTATACATTCGCCGTTGGATGTGATATAAATGAAAATGTTCAGTTGCATGAATTAAACATAACCACAAAATATAACAACAAATTTTTCTTTTTTATTTATTCCCAATTATTATAGATGTGAATTTATTTCCTTCCTATAATATATATTCCATATATACATTTAGAATTTAGTTTTATTAGGGTTTGTATCACGAAAAACCTTAAATTAGTACACATGTGTTAAATTTACCCAAAAAGAAATTCTGGGTCACCGAAAATACCACCTTGGTACATGCTTGACATGTTTATCTCCGTTAGCTTCCGACAATTTTACCGTGAAATTGCTGGATGAGATATGGAAATAATTGAGTTGATTGGCAAGTCCACATGGAAATATGGCAGATAAACATATAGATTTTCAGGCATATCTTAGCAAACTTTCTAGTAATTGTGGAGTTTGGCTCATAGAGTCTAATGTTCAAAAGGCTATTACCCTTCCATTGTCAAAAGCACATATGAATAGATATATTATCTTTTTACTTGCCATGTCATGCAGCTGAGCAATTTTATGATTAAATTTGACGGAAGCTAACAGAGGATAAATTTATGACATAAGTACCAGTTCGTGATCATGGTATTAACCCTATATATTAAATATTTTAGGTATATTAGTATAGTTTATTATGCTATAAGATTTTACTTAGGAATGATGGAAGGGGAAAAAAGAAAATAATTAAAAAACAAAGAGGGAAAATCACCAAACAATAAGGAAAAAAAGTGGGCCAGAAAATCGAAACATTATACTTTTCAAAATCGTGAAGGTGAATGATCATATTTCTCGCTCTTACTTAATTTAGCATCACTAGCTTATCTATTTCGTTGATACTGCTGTAACACTTTTACATTTCTTGTCATAGTCGAACTGGTAGCTCTAGAATGCTTATGAGCTATTTTGCTATTTAAGATGTAGATTACACAATAATCATGGATTTATAGATGAAGGTTATCTCCATTTGTGCATTGGATCTAAGATATTCTTATCATCTCACTTTGTATATTTCAAGCCCACTAATATTGATATGCCGTTCATATCAAACAATGGACATGTTAATATTAGGTTTTTTTTTTTCAATAAATCCTACGTTTTTTACGATTACATATTGTTCTTTCCCGGAGAAAGTACCAAAAATTTCTAACCTGTGCAGACACGGTTCATGGCCATAAATAAACAGTTGTTTTACATTTTTTTTTCTAGATAAGGCAGGATCTTTGATTGTGTGAACGTGGTTTGTGGCTCACTGATTTATTGTACCCTGCTCAAAACTCTTCAATCAGCTGTACTTTGGTTGTAGTCCATTCATCCTATATAACCCGTTTGGAAACTCGCAATAATTTAGGATATTAACCCAGTTAGTTTCTTATTCTCAGAAATCCTAAGATTTCATCTTTTAGTTGTTGATGCTATTCATTAACGATGACCACATCATCCAGCAAATTCCAAAGTAATACAGAAAGTGACTTGTGGAATCGTATTAGTTCTGTTCTTTTTCCCCTTCCTTTTGCAAAGTGAAAGCTAATACACTAATCAAACTAACTACAAAGTTACAGACATTGTAGACTCACCATACAAGAGTCTATACGTAAACAAGTGCAAAGTGTTGAGAAAAACTCCTAATTGATTTTGAAGTTGACAAAACAATTCATAATCTATAATATCTAAGTTAATGCATTCAAATACTTGTTTTACAGATTGTCCCTAAGCATGTACAATGGTTAAGGAATAGTTACACAAGACTTAATCTGGTAGACAAGGCTCAAAATGATGTCTTAAGAAGCTCAGATGATGTCATAAGCTCAAGCTCTAGGGAATATTATCAGATGCAACAATCATATTATTATAGGAAGCTTTTATGATAATATAAATGAGATTTTATATTATCACAATGACCAGCAAATTAAGCTAGGTTCGTTCTTGAAGATTATCTAATCTCAGAAATTATAATATCTATCAATGACATGGATTAAGGAAAACAATGATGACTTAGCAAATGGAGTACTCTATCTTTGGAAACATTGATCACGATTGTATGGGTGATTCGATCTAACGGGAGATTCTAATTTTGGTAATCTCAACGGCTAGGAAATCCTTTGTATATAATCTTGTCTAAATGGGAAGTTTGGAGAGTGATGCTTTGGAGACCTTGCAATGACTAGTTTGAAGGTGGGGCAGCATAAAAGGAGACCTCAAGGCTGAAGAGAAAACGAGAGTCTAGAATCTATAATTCCAAAGTTCAAGAAAAGCTTCAACGTCGTTCATGTATTCTTGATCCAAATAGTGTAATATTTAGAGTTTACTCTCCAAGTGAGTGAGTGTTAGATGGGGAATCTAGTAACTCAAGAATCATCACTAAGTTATACCATCTGAGTTATTCACTAATGGAATTTAGCCAATTGGCTATCAGCATAAAAAGTGGGCGTAAGCTTGAACAAAACAGAATCACTATAAACTATATGTGCAAATTCTCCATCCCTTAGTCTCTTGCTTTTATATTTGATAGTTGCATTGTGCGCTAACAGACTCCAAAGGCATCTCAGAACTTGACTCTAATTTAAACTATAAGCTTATTTTTACTTAATTTTGTAATATTTTTTAAACAATCTTTCAAAACACTTAATCACTCCCCCCCCCCCCCCAAAAAAAAAAAAACAATTGGTATTAGAGCTTAGTGCTCCTATTTGTGAAGTGTTATTACTTCTAAGCTAATGATTTTCATGGCTACCAATTTTATCCCAACCTTTATTGAACGAGGAAGCAACACCAGAGCTCCATACTTTAATAGAAAGGAGTACAATGACTGGTAAAATAAATTCAAGATATTTCTCAGACGTAAAGATATGCAAATATGGGATGTTGTATAGAGAGGAGTTGATCCCACTACAAATACATTAGGCAGTGCAAACTCAAATGCAAGGAACAACAACAATGACACTGTTCCCACTGTTGCTCTATAGACAACTGAATTAACAAAAAGAGATGCTCTAGGCAATTTTCCAAATTAGAATTTTAAAAAAATACCAACAAAGCATTAAAAAAATAAATACCAAATTAGGTGCCACTCGACAAATGGGCCGCCGAGCGGGGCTCAATCGAGCCGATTGGGTGCCGAACGGCGGCCCATTTGCTGAGCAGGGCCACCATTTAATTTTTTATTTGTACTGATAGTTATTATAATTATTTTGTTTATAATTATTTATCCTTTGAGAAGCTTATTTTTTATAAGATAATCGTCATTCATTAATTAAAAAATAATTTGTATTTATGTAATTATTTAGAACCGCAGCGAAAGATTAAAACCGTGGTAATAGATAAATGAAAAATCGTAGCTAAATAGCTAAAAACCGCGTGGAAAGATGGAAAACCACAGCAAAAGAGTGTAAACGAGTAAATAAAGGGGAAAACTTTGAAATGACATATCTCATCGTTCGGATGCCCACTTGAGACGATTGTTTTTTAATTTCGCATAATTTTTCGAGACGAATCCATTGGCAAATAGCTATAGGCAGTTTGGCTGGCTTTTTTCCCCAAAAAATGATATTTTCCTTGTCAATTTTGCATTTTCTCACTCTGATGCCATGTCTCAAACTCGAACGAGTCGTCCTTTCCCTTTTTCCTCTTTCGATCTTTCCATGCCGACTCATTATATCATGTCTTTTGTAGTGGGTGTTGACACCTGATTTTTGACCAAGTCTTTTTCAGTTTTATTTTTGAAAAAATCACAAAAAAATCATAAAAAGTAAAAAATTTACAAAATCAACTTTGGTAACCTTGGCCAAGCCCAAGGAACCATTCTTGACCAAAAAATAATTTTTCATATTTTTCGCATTTTTTAGTATTTTTAGAAAATAGGAAAATATTAGAATAATAAACAAAAATAGAATTTGAGGTCACAAAAATATAGTAAAATAGTCAATATTTTTATTTTTAATCCCTTGTATTTTTGACCTCACAAAAAAATCAAAATCATATTCAATTTCAGGTGTTCCTTTGTAACCCGTACTATTGAATTTGAAAAAAAAATAACAATTGAGTCTTTTAATTTGCAATTTTGGCATTTTTTAAGATCTTGACATTCAATCTAACTGTCCCCTATTTCAATTTAGCCCAATTGTTTGTGCAATTTGCTCAATTGCACGGATTTGACAAAATTACATACTAAAATTGCATTTTAGTCCTTAAAATTGAGCATAATTGAAATTACTTTCAATTCAAGGGCTATCATTGCAAATTAAACATGCTACCCAATGGATTTCACCCTTTTAAATCGATTGGAACAGGTGGTTTGACTCAATTTGATCATTTGCACCCTCAATTACACAATCCCCAATTTCCAATTAAATGAAAATTTGGGGGTTTTGTAGAAATTGATAAAAACTTTTGGGCAAAACCACATTTCTAGATAGAATTCATGCTCTAGAGTCGATTTTGAGGTTCAATTGCAAAATTTTCCCATTAATTTGGGATTAATTTGAAAAAATCCCGTTCGGAACCGATTCAGACCGGTCAGACCGGTCGAACCGGCCCGCTACAGTGTCGTCTTCCCCAAAGAGCTCGAGCAGATGAATGTTGACCGACTGAGTTTTGAAGACCAAATTGAAGGTCAATTCGCGACTAATTAAAAGGGGAATGATGGGCATTTCGCTCCTCTCATCTTCCCCCATCGATCGACACCAACAGAACCACCCAACATCGCCGGACGGGAAAGTAATTGGATGGTCAAGGTCGCAGACTCACAAAAGTCAACAAAAGCAAGCATTGCTCAGATTCTGGCCAAATTCATGCGAAATAAAGCCCGCCGGAAAACCAAAACGGAGTTAAACGTTTTACCCATCTTTCCCGACGCCATTTGGACCTAAAATCACGTGATAGCACGTGCTGTGGAAGTCAGTTCGAACTCCCCAAATCAGCGCCAAAATTCCCAGGAGCTATATAAGCTCGCGATGGCTTTCAGTTAAAGGGGAGAACAGATTCAGTTGTAAAAAAGAAAACGAAATCGAGAGAGAAGGAGAAGGAGAGAGGGAGAGCTCGTCCTCCAACCGCCATTGTCGAGGACAGAGCTCGAATCCACAGAGCATCGGTCAGGCCTTTCCAGGCTAGACCAAAGCTCGAGGAGATCGTCGGGAGGTCGCCCATACTGAGAGGAAGCCGCTGTCGTTGACGGTACAGTCTGAAACCGCCGGAACAGGTGAGTCGCAGCCTCGAGTTCTTCCTTGAGCATTCATGGCGATTCGCACATTCCATGATCATTCTTGCAATTAGTGTGTGCCTTTCATTCCTTGAACATCACTGACCATGTTCGCGTCTTCATTTTGCATCGATTTTGCTCACATACCCCGGATCAAGTCTCCCGATTTAGCCTCCATAACCGATTCTTGCCCAGCCAAATCTGGGCCGAGGGAACTCAATCGGAGCTCGAGGTAAGTCTTCTGAACCTCTATTGGTGCTATTCTGTGACTGAATTTCTTTGATTTTGAGTGAATCGCATGATTAAGCTTCCATGGCCGTACTCGGCAATTCGCACGATGTTCTTGATTCTGTGAACAGGATTCTTCGATTCTTAGATATGTCAAACTAGAGCTAATTGCGAGTCGATTGTCGTTGGTCTCGCACGATTTCATCAAGATCCTACCGTATGATCGTCGTCGAAGATCCTCAGCCGTCCATACCGCCGGGGTCGAAAGGTTGAAGACGAAGTTGACGTGGCAAAGTCAACAGGTCAAAAGCTGAGATAGCGGTCGGCCACTGGTCCACGTGTACGTCGAGTCAGCTGGACCGTTAGTCCGTTAGGGATGAGTCAGCATAGATCAAACGACGTCGTAGGGTTTAGGGGATGGGCGACGTCGTTTCAGATTAAGTGGGAACGGACGGTCTGGATCTAGTCTCATATTTCAATCGTGGCCGCACGCTCAAGTCATTAGATCGGACGTCCTTGATTAAATCTTCGCCTCATCCAAGCCGTAGATCCCAGTCAGGTCATCCGGCGGTTGTGGGGTAGTCACGTGGCTTAATGAAGGCCGTCGGATTAAGTCCGAAAATCCAAAAAAAAAAAAAAAGAATGAGACGGCGCCGTTTTGGACGCGGGTCACGTGGACCCGGGTCCGGGCTGGGCCACGGGCCGTGGGCCGGGTCACCCGACCCGGCCCGGATAACATTTTTTAAATAAAAAAAAATCGAAAAATGATTTTAAAAAAATATAAAAAAATCGAAAAAAATCCTAGAAAATCCAAAAAATGCTAGAAAATTCCAGAAAATTCCAAAAAAATGTGGAAAAATTGTGGGAAAATCCTAGACACTCCAGAAATCCCCAAAAATCGAGGATTGACCACAGACAACTGGTCAACCCTATTTTTGGGGTTTCTTATCCCATTTTTCGAGACTTGACGATATTACCCTTTAGGGGTAAGTCGCCTCTGCTGTATATACAAAATAAGGCCGATAATGCCAAGGGGAGAATCAGGGTCGATTAGACGACCAATTCTTAGGTTTGGGTTTTCGAGTCCCGCTTCTTTTCTCAAAATGACAATTTTGCCCTTCAATGGAAAATCGTCTTTCTTGTCTCAATCGAGTTCTGAAAATTGCTTAAAGTTAGGGTTTGGGTCAGGTGGACGACCAACCCTAATACTTGAGGTTTTCAGTTCTCATCTTTGTCCAAATGACGACTTTACCCCTCCAAGGGTAAAATCATTTTTAAATTTCAGAAAAATTCTGGAAAATCCTGAAAAAATAGGAAATGGATTGGATTGATGGCCAATCCTATTTCCCCTGTCTTTTGACTTCCCAATTTCTCTAAAATGACAGATTTACCCTTTTAAAGGTAAATTTTCCCCGAATTGTTCAAAATTACGATTCTGCCCCTCATGGGCGAATCATGCCAAAATCATTCTTGAGCCTTGATTGATATTTCTCTTGGCTAATAGGGCCTCATTAGGGATGCCATGCTGATTTCATGTGTTTTATCCGCATGTACTGGATCCTTGATTTACGCTATTACTTTTAATGATTGTGATTGATAGGGTAGTATCTCCCATCTGCATGAACTCCTAGATTTAGGATCTGTACCTCACTCATCTGTATGAAATCCTAAGATCAGATAAACCATTCAGCTTAGGTACCGAAAGGACGTCAACTCTGATAGTTGGCGTAACTAAGTCCCCGAACCCACTTCTCTGGTTTCCGCAGAATCGAATAGATCACTCCCAACTATTCGATAGGGTTTCCGATCGTACCCTCCACGAAACGATTGGTGGCGACTCCTTGACATGTACACTCATCACATGTCACTAGACCACACTGAAGGTCGACCACGTATATCCAGCAGTTGCGATTTGGGTAATGGACCTTGGGAGAGGCCCGCGTCCGATCCAGCCAGCGATCGGGCGGCCCATTAGCCCGCTCCCGCCTCTCGGGAGAGGGTCGCGACAGACTGGCGACTCCACTGGGGAGTATTCTAAACCAGAATCTCTGGTTACGAATTCCAGAAGACTTGAGCCGATTAAAAAGTTGTTTGGTTTATCTGACCTTGTTTTTTGCAGATGCTCTCGAAGGTGAGGTACGTATGCTAACCTTTGTGTTAGATGTTTTTGCAGATTGGAGAAATAAGGGGTGGAGTGATTGTTGACATCTTTCCTGCAGGTTGGAGTTGGGAATGTATGTTTATCTTACGCACATACTGAAGCGGTGTTTTGATACAAACTGCTGTGCATGACCTTGCATTGTGGTGATCACGACACATCGCACACACTGGCGGTCAAACCCCGACTGCAAACCACCTCTAGGTTACCTTAGATAGGGAAAGGGTGCGAAAAGGATCTTGTGTTTGATGGCACTTGAGACTTTCGTATTCGTTCCCGCCTACCATCTGCATTGGCGATATCTAGCCCTCTTGGGTAGGTACCCTTGGGGAGGAATCTGCCTCATGTGGATCGTGGGAGCCCGAGCCGTAGGTTCCTCACCTGATTTTCGATTTTCTTTAGAGTATACCCACTTGTCTCATGCGCATGTCCATGGATGGTTGGTATACCTAAAACCACCCATTGATACAGGGGGCATTCCACATCCCCCAAAGTGTGGTTGGTAAGACATTTATCTCTAAACGTACTTTATTTCCTGCTCCATGATATGACTCATACATTGCATACATCCATATGCATTCGCATCATGAAGATTACTCAAGTGACTAATGAGAACAACAATGATTATGGGGTAGGATGTCGCTGTTCCCTAAGAGCTCGACGGAGTTGGTGACCTTCGAGTACTTGAGAAAAGTTACTCGCCCCGGACCAAACACGAGGCTACACTTTACTAGATTCGTGTATGGTCGGGAACTGACTGGACGTAAGCTGGGGTATACTGAGGACTGTCAAACCCGCTACTACGCTGATAATCTCATATTCAAGCGACAATCAGACGAAATGATGAAAGATTATATGGAGATGAAGAGACAACGTCGCAACCAGCTAGCTAGGGAAGCGTACGCCCGCAGGAAGGCTGAATTGCTGGCCAAAGAGAACATACCCATGATTACTTCTTGGGGTAGGAAGAGACGTCCTGCGATCAAGACCAAGCCAAGGTGTATCACAATCAAGAAAGTGGAACCCGAGAAGGCTTCCGAAGTCATCGTACCCTGGACTAGAGAGTGGCCGGAGGAACTACAACCTCTCGACCAAACCACTGAAGATAACTCCCCTACCCTAGATTAAGGGAGAGTTCCTGATCGACTGTCATTTGGGTAGACTTCTGAAAAAGAGTGATTTAGATCCTCACGTTCCATTGGCTTTTATGGCTTTCTTGTTTGAAAAACCTTTCTTTACCGTTCTTCTATTAGACATCTTGACTGTAATAAAAGTACATCCCACTTTGTTCCTTTGATGTATTGACCAATGGAATGTGACATTGCTGTTCCCTTTAGTCACTGAGTAAACCTGACTAAATTGCATAATTCACTTCCCTGAAATGCAAATTAGGCTTTGAGTCAGGCTTTCAAGACCTGAAAAAGGGTCCTAATCTCCATTTCTTCAAATTGAACTATGCAATCAAGTTAGCTCATGCATGCTTCATGACATCTGCATATTCATACATTTAAAGTAATTTCTGGCGATTGACTTTTTAAAAATCATTTGCATATTTTAGACTTGATGGGAAAGAATGATATTCAAGTGTTCAAGATCCCCCGAGCTGAACTCCAATCATGGTGGGATGGCATGGGCGAAGCCAGCCAGAAGTATGCGGAGTCACGACTAGGATACCTATTGGACTTGCTGAATATTGAGAGTCCACCTGCCTTCATTCAAGCCATGGCGCTCTACTGGGATCCTACCACCGCTACATTTTGTATGGAAGGACTAGAGATCACTCCTACTATCGAGGAATATAGCGCCGTCATCGGAGTTGAATTCACCCCTACGCTCGTCCGACCCCCTATAGGACTTGAACCCCTGGGTCAGGTGGCTGAATTCCTTGACACAAACCTGAATGAAGTCACAGCAGATGCAAAAAGCAATTCTGGACGAGTCTCCCTGTCTTTCCTTATAGATCGATTTTCCCGCCTTCCTCCTTCCAAAGGAACCAAATCTGGTAGAGCCTTTATCTTGGCATTCTTTAGCTTTGTGCTATTCCCAATTTCAACTGTCACCTTCGACCCTATCATGGCTATAGTAGCTAGGCAAGTCTGTTGTGGGTGGGATTACTCAAACATCCTCCTTGCCGAAACCTTCCTCTCCTTAAATCGTTTCAAGAAAAACAAAAAGGGAATCTTTAGAGCTTCTAGTGATATTCTGTATCTGTGGTTTACATCCCATATCAGACAATTCCACATCCGCATGGGTTTCACTGAAATCAGCCCCAATGCACACCCTCTTAAAACATTTGTTAGAACCCATACACGCGTTCCTAAGTTCAACTTCATAGAGTGGAAGAACTTCCTCAAAGTCCTGAAACCCGAACAACTCTGATGGCGGCTAAGGTTGCCGACGCTGAGCAAGGTCAGATTGACCTGCGATGACGGGAGTCCAGTCCCCCTGCTAGGATTCACAAGCGCTACCGCATACTACCCAAGGAGGGTGATTCGGCAGTTTGGAGCACTTCAGGAGATCCCTTCTTCACCGCGACCTGATATCTTTTCCTTTGACTTACCAAGCCAGACCCTCACGAAGGAGGAGAAGAGACCATTTGAAGCCAATGTGGCATCCATCATACACTCCTTGAAGAATTCCCAGACTGAAGAAATAAGTTGGCCAGAAGACATGACTCGAGAAGAAAACACTCATAGAGCCACCACAGAATACATTCAACACTTCAAAGCGACCCGACGAAGCCTTGTCGAGCCCTACGTACCCGAATACATCGTGCCGTACGTACCAGGAATAGAGCCGTACATACCCGAAGACATGGGACCACTGTCGTGTTCAGAGGATGAAGAGCCCCAGACTGAAGAGGGGAATCCATACTGGGATGATGAGGATACCTTAGGCCTCAAACGTCCTAGACTTGAATATGCTATTCTGTCAAGTGTAAAATAAGCAAGCATTGTGATGCCTTCTCATACATTCTCATTTCTGTGGAATACTATCTTGGACACATGAGCATGAATGTGAACATGTTTTGCAAATGCATAAAAACTATCGTCAGAAATTATGCTTCTTTTAATTCCATGAATTCTTGTCGAGAAATGATTAAAAGAACTACTTGCATGAGGCTAAGGCTCACAAAGTAGCCCTTTTTCTCATCTACTGACAAGAAGCATGCAACTGAAAGAATTAGCTGCTCCTTTTTGCTAAAATAAAAGAAGTACTCACTCGAAATCTTTTCGAAACAGGTACGCTCTCATCACGGAATTTCCCACACATCGTTTCCGAACTCGCCTTAAAACAAGAATGGAGCAGCAAGAGTTGACTCCGCGCGTAGGCATGCTGGAGTCTCAGATGACTGCCCTGGCAACTATGATGGCTGACATTAAGACCATGCTGGAGGCCAATCAAGCTAAACAGACGACCGCCCATAATCAAAACAACTCGGGCCCTTCCATGGTACCTGATGTAACTGATAGAGAAGCAACAAGAGATACACAGCGTACAGAAGAGGACGTTCATGAACCAAATAGCCGGGCACAACAAAAGGCCTCTCCTGTTATCATCAACCTCGAAAAGGAAGAAAAGGGGAGGCAGACTGTGAAGACAGAGGCAGAGGCTAAGAGATTGGCCAAGATCGAAGAATGCCTGAGTAGCCAGGGCTATGAGCTAGCCCGCTTTGACAAAATATCGCCTTTTGCTAAAGTAGAGACTCCTCCTGACTATAAAGAACCAGAGTTCGTAAGGAAATACAATGGGACAGGTTGTCCCCGAGCTCACCTCAAGTACTACCTACGCAAGATGGCGCACTATTCAGATTACATTCCACTATTAATGAACACATTCCAAGAGAGCTTGGTTGGCGCCGCTCTGGCCTGGTTCATTGAACTAGACTTGGAAGATTACGACGGATGGGAAGATCTCGCAGAAGACTTCCTCAGGCAGTACAAATTTAACACGACTACAGCCCCAACAAGAGAAGACCTTCTACGAACTTCAAAAGCAAGGGGCGAATCGATCAGGACATATGCTTAGAGGTGGCGAGCCCTGGCTACCCAAGTAAAGCCTTCAATCCCAGAAGAGGAGCTGATCGACTTATTCCTGAAAGCACTCCCCTATGAGTACTTTGACAAGTTGAATACTTCTGGATGTCAGACATTCGCACACCTGATTATGGTTGCTGAGAGGCTGGAGTGGGCCTTGAGAGAAAAAAGGACTCACGAAGCACCTGCTAGGAAACAGTATCCCTTTAAAAAAGAGAGGGAAGCCGGACTGGATGTAGCGTTTATACCAGATCCCCACAAACCAAAGCCGTTTGGCAATTCTAATCAGGCCAAAGGCGGATCATCCTGGTCAGTGCCGAAGGTACAAGAGCCTAGGAGAAAGCAACCTCAGAGGCAATTCTCTCAGCTCCCGAGACCTTTATCCAAGCTGCTTCCTATGCTGCTAGAACGACACCTAGTGGCGAAAGAACCACCTAGGACAAACCCTGCAAGGTATCCTGGCTTTGATGAGAGCCAGACCTGTGCCTACCATATGGGCGAAAGAGGGCATAATGTGGATAACTGCTATATCCTGAAGCTGAAAGTGCAAGCCCTAATTGATAGTCAGATTTTGAAATTTGACAACGCAGCCCCAAATGTGCAAGAAAATCCGTTGCCAGATCATCAAACCGTAGGGGCAATATTCTCTGAAGAAGAAGAAGACTACCTTAAACTGAAGGTAGATGTGCCTAAACTGGCCGACCTGCTAACAACCGCTTCGTCATACCCAAAAGAAGGGGAGATATCAATTGACCAAAAGAAGTTATGTATCGCCAAGATGATGGGCCTGGGGATAATGTCCGATATTATTGATGAAGAATTTGAAGGGATTGAAGCATCTCTATCTTTAGAAGGGAACCACTTCTTGATAATAGCTGAGCAGAGTAGCACCTGTGGTACCTCACGTGAGAAATTGGCAAACGATCTGGGGCCGGCCACTCAATCAGAAGAAGAATTTGAAGAAGACGAAATAGAAGCCAGGAGAAGAAGTCTAGCAGACCTCAAGTTTATGGCTGACGCACTTAAGAAGGGCGAAATTATAGACAACCTGGGTCAAGATTCTGGAGGATACAATTTCAAGGTGAAATATTCGACCCCTCCCAGCTTTTATCAGAAGATTGAAGACATCATACCGGACGGATGGGGAGGTATGGATGATCTCTCTCAACCAGGAACCTCAAACGGTATGGAAGAACTCGACAACGCCATATTGATGATCGAAGTAGCCACGGCCGTGGTGATTAGATTGGATGAGCTGGATAGCCTGAGCGAGGTGGAAGATTGCCCAGTCAGGCCTATCGTGATTCAATTGCCTCAAGAGGAAGAAGGCAACACGGCGGGACCAGAGATATCTCATCAGACAACCGTAACAATAAAAGTCCCCCCAGTAGAAGAGTATGATCCTAAAGCAGTCCATTGGGACTATGGGACCACACAAGTAGATGCAGTAATGAGGTCCGGAAGATTTTATGCCCCCAGAGAGGGTGAATCCGAAAAAAAAGGAGGTCTCAAAGGAAGATGCCGAAAAGCTCGTATCAATCATCAAAACCAGTGAGTTTGAAGTGATAGAGCAGCTGAGGAAGATGCCCGCTCAGATATCCCTGTTAGACCTATTCATCAATTCAGAGAAGTACAAGAACGCACTGTTGAAGGTACTCAACGAAATACATGTCCCTGAAACAATTAATGAGGTCCAACTAGGGGACTTTGTAGGGGCAATTCTTTTAAAAGACCAATTAAGCTTCTCTGACGAAGACTTCCCCATGGAAGGAAGAGGGCACAACAAAGCTTTATACATCTCCGCCCAATGTAACGGCAAAAGAGTGGCACACGTATTGATCGATAATGGATCAGCCTTTAACATCTGTCCTTTGGCTACCATAAGGAGGCTGTGAATCAATGAAGAGATGGTCAAGGTATCTAAGACAGCTGTAAGAGCATTCGACGGCATGAGGAAGACCGTAGAGGGAGAGATCGAGCTTGACGTATTCATCGGCCCGACAAAGTTCTCTATAAACTTTCAAGTAATGGATCTGCCCAGTGCATTTGGATTCCTGCTAGGAAGACCTTGGATCCATACAGCAGGAGCTGTCCCTTCGAGCCTGCACCAAATAGTACGTTTTGTTGTAGATGGGAAGGTGATTACTGTACATGGGGAAGTCGACCTCCAGGCATACCAGAATAGTGCCATTCCCTATATTGAACCTGAAGAGAAAACAGAAGCAAGCTATCATTCCCTAGAATTGGTAGCAACAGTTCATACCCCAGCAGGGACGAAGTTGAGAACCCCCTACATCTCGGAAGCCAGTCTTCTACCAGCTAAGAATCTACTGGCATACGGGTTCAACCCCGAAAAAGGCCTAGGCAAACATAATCAGGGTATAAATACCCCACTATAGTTAAAGGCCAACCCGCATAGAAAAGGCTTGGGGTACCAAAAATATCCCATGAATGAATCTGTCCCGAAAGCAACAGGCAGAGGCCGAGGTAGAAACCTGAGACGCCGGGGAGGCGAAAACGGCCCGAATAACTCATTCATCGGTTCTCCAACCTGGAAGGGCAGGTCTCGAATGTTCAAGAATCCCTTAAATGCCTACTTCGACCAGAACTCCAAATGGCTATCTGAAGAGGATATCACTTCGCCAATGGAACCAGATCTGACAAACCCTTTTCTTGAAGATGACTCTGTGAATGTCATCGTGGAGTGGTTGGACAGTGAAGCCACTTCTTCTGTGTAAAGAGACTCTTCCTCTATCTTTAAATACTGCGTTTAGAACTTTCTGCATTGCATTGTATTTTCTTTCCTTGTTGTATGCATAGGAAAACGCCTTTGGATCCCCGGCCGTTGGTCCAAATAGCACATCTTGTAACGCGGCCCATCTTGCATTCAATAAAACTACGCATGTTTTGTTAAGGACATATGGAACCACGAATCAGCCCGATGATGATAATGGTCTTCCATACAGAAGCTTGAGGCCTGATTTGCCATATGATTCCTAATCTTCAAAAAGATTTTCATGGGGCCGGGATATCCAATGACATGAGGATTAGTCCCCTTTGTACCTACATCTGTTTCGAAAACTTTTTCGAAAAGACTTTACATGATCATGCATGTCATTTTTACTGAGCATAAACTAACCATACTCATGACATTTCAGGCATATCATCTCAAACATGCATACCAGGTTGTTACAAAATTCGGATCCCTCCATTAACCACTCCTATAACATTGAGGGAGATGAAGACGAGGATTACGCATCTATTCGCAGAGATTGGAACACCTTTGAAGAATCAAAGCCTCCTACCTCAGAAGAACCAGTTGTTATTAATTTGGGAGACGCCATGAACGTCAAAGAGGTCAAGATCGGCGGACACCTATCCCGAGATGAAAGGCTCGAGTTCACCAAGCTACTAAAAGAATATCAAGACATCTTCGCATGGTCTTACGCGGATATGCCAGGCCTTGATCCTAAGATTGTGGAACATGCATTGCCCACAGATCCTAGCATCAAACTTGTCAAACAAGGCAGTAGGCGGATGAAAGCCGAGTTAGAAGATAAGATTAAGGAAGAAGTCATGAAACTTCTTAGGGTAGGCTTCATTGAAGCTATCCCATATTCAGACTGGATTGCGAATATAGTCCCCGTCATGAAGAAGGATGGAAGGGTTCGGATCTGCGTAGATTACCGAGATCTGAATAGAGCAAGTCCAAAAGATGATTTTCCACTCCCCCACATTGATGTATTGGTGGATAGTACGGCGGGTTATGAATTATTCTCATTCATGGATGGATTCTCGGGATACAACCAAATCTTCATGAAACAAGAAGACAAACCTAAGACTGCATTTACCACACCATGGGGAAATTTTTGCTGCAAAGTCATGCCCTTTGGATTAAAAAACGCCGGGGCCACCTACCAGAAGGCTATGGTCACGTTATTCCATGATATGATCCACAAAGAGATTGAAGTATATGTCGATGACATGATCGCTAAATCCAAGAAAGGACAAGATCACATACAGGTATTAAGGAAGCTGTTTGAGCGCCTGCGCAAATACAAGTTAAAGCTGAACCCTAACAAATGTGTATTTGGGGCAAGATCCGGGAAACTCCTTGGGTTCATAGTCAGCAACAGGGGCATTGAGATTGATCCCTAAAAAATTCAAGCCATCCATGACTTATCAACTCCCTCCACAGTAAAAGAACTGAGAAGCCTTCTAGGGAGATTGAACTATATTGCCAGGTTCATCAATCAGTTGTCTGATGTAGCTAAGCCGATCTTCAAATTGCTTAAAAAAGGCGCGAAAATAACATGGGATGCCGAGTGCAACAAGGCATTCCAAATGATCAAAAACTATTTGATCACACCACCGGTGCTTGTGCCACCAATTCCTGGTCACCCATTGACCTTATACCTGACCATACGACAAGAGTCCTTGGGAGCCTTACTTGCCCAAACAAACCCGATAGATGGAAAAGAGAAGGCCATTTATTACCTGAGTAAGAAATTCACGCCATCTGAAGCAAAATATATACCAGTTGAAAGGGCCTGTGTAGCAGCGGTATGGGTACTTCGCAGACTAAGGCAGTATACCCTACATCATCACATTCAGCTCATAACAGAGAACGACCCTATCAAATATCTCCTGGAGAAGCCCGCTTTAATTGGGAAATTGGCGAAATGGCAAGTAATGTTGTCTGAATTTGACATCAAATGCTCTCCACAAAAGTCGATAAAAGGAAGAGCTATAGCTGACATGCTGGCAGAAAACCCGTCAAGCGGTGAGTCCCCTGAAGTAATAAACACAGAAGGTCAAATTCTGAACTTAGCAGAAGACAAATGGATCATGTATTTCGATGGTGCTGTCAATCTATCAGGGGCAGGCACTGGGGCAGTACTGATATCCCCAGATGGTCAACATCACCCTGTCGCGGCAAAGATAACTTTTCCTTGTACCAACAACATTTCAGAATATGAGGCATGCATTCTGGGCCTACGACTGGCCATTTCTATGAAGATACCTAGGTTGCAAGTTTTTGGAGATTCCATGCTCATCATTCTACAGACACAGGGGGAGTGGAAGACGAAAGACGCAAAGCTCATCCCTTA
This sequence comes from Rhodomyrtus psidioides, assembly GCA_021437785.1. Taxonomy (NCBI): domain Eukaryota; kingdom Viridiplantae; phylum Streptophyta; class Magnoliopsida; order Myrtales; family Myrtaceae; genus Rhodomyrtus; species Rhodomyrtus psidioides. Next base: position 7,900,128 of record JAILYB010000003.1, on the reverse strand, counting down.
TCACGAATACCTTGAAGAATTGATACTCAAGTTCGAAGAAGTGTCATTCGAGTACCTATCAAGGTCTCACAATCAATTTGCAGATGCATTAGCCACCCTAGCCTCGATGTTACAAACAACTGAAGGGTTGGATGTAGAACCTCTGAGGATCGGCATTGTTGAAAGACCAGCTTATTGTATGTTAATCGAAGAAGAATTGACGGAGAGCCATGGTACTATGACGTCAAGAATTACCTCTCGAAAGGGGAATTCCCTGAAGGATGCCAGTCAGGAGACCAAAAATACATAACCAAGATGGCCAGCAAGTTCTTCCTCAATGGACAAATTCTGTATAAGAGATCGTTTGATTCCACTCTATTAAGATGTGTAGATGCCAAAGAAGCAAATATCCTCATGAAAGAGATCCATGAAGGTGTGTGTGGGTCTCACATGAACGGCCACCTCCTTGCCCGAAAGATCATGCGGCTTGGCTATTATTGGATGACCATCGAATCAGACTGCTGTCAGCACGTCCGGTCATGCCACCAATGCCAAATATACGGGGATAAGATCAATGCACCCCCAAACGAACTGCACCAAATGTCTGAAGTTTGGCCTTTCTCTATGTGGGGCATAGACATGATAGGGCCCATTAATCCTGTGGCTTCGAATGGTCATCGCTTCATCTTGGTAGCGATTGATTACTTCACAAAGTGGGTAGAAGCCAGCTCTTACAAGAATGTCACTGCAAGAAATGTGGCAAGATTCGTCAAAAGAGATATCATATCCCGGTATGGTACCCCGCAAGCGATCATCACAGATAATGGGTCCAACCTGAACAACAAGATTGTCGATGATCTGCTGGATCACTTTAGCATTCGACATCTGAATTCATCTCCTTACCGCCCACAGATGAATGGGGCAGTGGAAGCAGCCAACAAAAACATCAAGAGAATCTTGGCTAAAACAGCAGAAAACTACAGGGATTGGCATGAAAGGCTACCCTTCGCCTTAATGGCTTACAGAACGTCAATCAGGACTTCTACAGGGGCAACTCCTTACAGTCTGGTGTATGGGATGGAAGCAGTTCTACCAGTGGAAGTTAAGATTCCCTCTTTGAGAATCTTATCCGAAGATAAACTCTCTGAGTCAGAATATTTCAAGCACAGATATGGACAGCTGAATTTAATAGATGAGAAACGTCTTAAAGCCATTTGCCATGGACAAACTTACCAGAAGAGGGTAGCCAGGGCGTTCAATCGAAAAGTCAAGACCAGAAACTTCGAAGTGAATGACTTGGTCATTAGAAAAGTTTTGCCAAGTACCATCCATCCAGGCGGAAAATTCACTCCAAATTACGAAGGCCCCTACATTGTCAAGAAAATTCTCACGGGAGGAGCATTAATCCTTGTAAACTCCGAGGGAGAAGAACTGGGGCACCCTGTGAATTCAGATGCTGTGAAGAGATATTACCATTGAAATAAAATCAGATTCCGGTCATATGCCCTGCCTCGAATTGGGCCTACTCTTCATGATAGTCTTTGCATAAGCATGTCATGCATCCATGCATACATTAGCATGTGTTCAATATTGCAGGACCCAAGGAAGCAGGGTCGCGATAGATTGGAATGCATGATCAAGAAGACTTACTGTCATGATGGTCAGACTTTCACAAGTTTATACACTCCCGTTGGAATACATGATCAAGGGTAAGGCGTATCGTTCTAATTTTCTGAAATTCGAGAGCATACACCGACATATTCCTTTTATGTTTTTCAGGAATCCCTAGCCGCGCTGGGCAGGTAAGTATTCCTTTCCTAATCTTTTAGGTTTACAAGACTGTCAGAATCCTTATTGATAGAATTTGAGGGCATCTTGGAATCTAGCATGCATTCAAATCTCATGTCTAGAAAGACGCAAAATTCTCACGGTCATGTCATTGTCACTCATGTTTAAACTTGGAGGTTATCTAAACATGTATGAAATATACATTGTGCATCATAAAACCCCTTGGAGGGTAAGTTTTGGAGAAAAGCGAAATGAACTTTTCCAACAAGAGTTGTTTAGAACTGTTTAAAAGGATGTTTCCTCAGACAAGAGGCAAGCCTGGTCCAAACACGTCCCATACACACTTGAGAGATAAGTGGAGTGGTAAGGACAGCGAGACCTTGACCTACGGACGTAAGGGTTATTCGCAGTGATTACATGGATTGAGACGACGGAGGCATTCGTTTCTCTATCATAAACACTACAGGTGACCATTGATAACCCTTTGAACGACGATTTCATTCTTTACCCCTGTCAAGAACCACCCCATAGTGGGGCAAACTGGAGGTATGTCCAGCGGTATCAGGAGGTAAATGGTTAGAAGTTCTCTTGCTCAGACTTGCATCAATCTTCGTATGTTGCTTGTCATTTTAACTTCTATGGTAGTTCAAGTGCTTTAGGATGACGAAAAGCATTCGTTTCTCTATCCTATACACTTTTACCCTTTGTACTGCCCAGTTGAGCCTATACGTTCATTTCACAAACCCGTTGGTGATCATTGCATATTCCAAGACGGAAGCAACGTCCCTTCAAGAGCGGAAGAGTTCAAAACACAGGATTTGTGAAAAATTCATAGATTAATGTTTGAGTGCTGAGATTCAAGTTGTACATCTAGCACACTCATTTGAAAATTCTGATCCCCAAAAGAAAAGAAAAGGTGGGATCTCGACAAAAGATGAGAAAAAGAAAAAAGAGAAAGAAAATCCGATCCTGGGCATCAAGAAAAAGCAAAGTGCCTGGTAAAAGCAAGGCCAATGCCCGTCCAAATACTTGTACACTTGTGAATTAGGTGTTTGATCTTGTAAATGCCAAAAGATGGCATGATACCTTTGTATAGGTCACTAGTGAGATCTGATTATAAAAGAAAATCCCAAGGGAGCTGGACAGCAAAGGATACTCCCAGATTATGTCACATTCAGATGACAAAAGCATAGACAAGGTATTGACGCCGTCTTGACATGAGAGAGATGTTCTCTAAAGACAAATATGCACTTCAAAGACTGAAGACGCTCTTTGAACCAGAAGGGGCAAGATGGCAGTGAACTTGCAGTGATCACCAATGTTTAAACCCTTCGCGTATTCTGAGCCAAAAACAAGCCTTTTATAGGTCCCCAATCCTACCTACGTTACAACCCTGAAAAGCCTTTTCTAATTAAGGCACTTGGATTGACATAGGGTTTAATGTCTAAGCTTAGCTCGAAGAAGTTCGAGCAAGATTATTTCTCTCTCATTTTGCAGGTTTCTTGACTTGTAAACCCGGAGCAGACATTGAAGACTTCTCTTCGAAAGCCTTGACTTGCACGCAAGTCCCCCTTTGAAAACCGTTGACCAAGCCCAACATTACGGTCCCTGGGAAGTCCTCCTGATCGATCGAGGTGTATTCACTGCGAATGATCCTGAACCCTAGGCGCAAGTTTGATAGGAAATTCGAGTGCATTCTTGGTAAAAGACCATTATCTCAAAATGGTGAAAAGTCCTCTTTGATGAAAATACTCCGTTGGACATTTTAACCAAACTCTTTTGGTAATTTCAGATTGTTAGATTCAAACTTTCCTCACAAGGGATTTTTGATCACTTCCGTATGTTGCAAGGTGTTTTGGATAACCTCCAGCATCGTAATGCATTCATTGAAATTTTTTTCATGACTATGATATAAGTCATAAAGTGCTGTCAGTTTGACATCAGATATCACTTAAAGACCATTGATGTGCCTTTGGTAAGAAAATTTTCAGATTGGAGCTTCTGCAAGATTCTTGATGACTTCAGCTCCTAAAATGGCTCGTATCACTCTTGGTGAGAAACGTTTAACATGTCTAAACTTCTGCAGAATTCCTGGCAATCCCAGATCTCAGAAGAACACAACCTCTCTTGGTAAGAAGGAGTTTACATGTTCAAGCTTCTGTAGGACCCTTGGTATCCCCAGACCTCAGAATGCTACTTCTTTTGTGAAGAATATATTTCAAGTTTAAACTTCTGCAGGTCCCCTGGTAACCCCAGGTCTCAGAATAACACATTTCTCTAAGAATGAAAGTTTATATGCCTGAGCTTCTGACAGATTCTTGGTAGCCCCAGATTCTAGAATGCTATTGTTCTTGGTTAAACTTCTATAGGAATCATGGTAACCCCAGATTCTAGAAGGATGCCTTGCTCTGTGAAGAAGAGCTTTCAAGTTTATTTTCCTGCAAGATCCCTGGTAATTCCATATCTCAGGAAAACACATTCTTATGAACAATTTTGTAGGTTTGAGCTTTCTGCAGGATACCTGGAGTCCCCAGATCCCAGAATGTCATCTTCAATGTCAAAAAGGACAATCTTCGAAATCATCCCTCTGTGAGATTTCAAATTTACAGGTTGGAACTTTCTGCAGGATACCTGGAGTCCCCAGATCCCAGAATGTCACCTCCAATGTCAAAAGAACAATCTTCGAAATCATCCCTCTGTGAGATTTCAAAATTTACTGGTTTGATCTTTCTGCAGGATGCCTAGAGCTCCCATGTCCCAGAATGTCACCTCCCATGTCAAAAGGACAACGTTTGAAATTATCTCCCTATGTGAGATTCCAATATTACAGGTTTGAGCTTTCTGCAGGATACCTGGAGTCCCTAGATCCCAGAATGTCACCTTCAATATCAAAAAGGACAATCTTCGAAATCATCCCTCTGTGAGATTTCAAATTTACAGGTTGGAACTTTCTGCAGGATACCTGGAGTCCCCAGATCCCAGAATGTCACCTCTAATGTCAAAAGGACAATCTTCGAAATCATCCCTCTGTGAGATTTCAAAATTTACTGGTTTGATCTTTCTGCAGGATGCCTGGAGCTCCCAGGTCCCAGAATGTCACCTCCCATGTCAAAAGGACAACGTTTGAAATTATCACCCTGTGTGAGATTCCAATATTACAGGTTTGATCTTTCTGCAGGATACCTGGAGCTCCCAGATCCCAGAATATCAACTCCAGTGTCAAAAGGACAATGTTTGAAATTATCTCCCTATGTGAGATACCAGTGTTACAGGTTGGAACTTTCTGCAGGATACCTGGAGTACCCAGATCCCAGAATGTCACCTCCCATGTCAAAAAGACAATGTTTGAAATTATCTCCCTATGTGAGATTCCAATATTACAGGTTTGATCTTTCTGCAGGATACCTGGAGTCCCCAGATCCCAGAATGTCACCTTCAATGTCAAAAAGGACAATCTTCGAAATCATCCCTCTGTGAGATTCCAAATTTACTGGTTTGATCTTTCTGCAGGATGCCTGGAGCTCCCAGGTCCCAGAATGTCATCGCACATGTCAAAAGGACAATGTTTGAAATTATCTCCCTATGTGAGATCCCAGTGTTACAGGTTGGAACTTTCTGCAGGATACCTGGAACTCCCAGGTCCCAGAATGTCACCTTTAATGTCGAAAGGACAACATTCAAGATAGTCTTTCTATGAGATCTCAGGTAGCCCCTAGATCCCAAAAGAATCTTATCAAAGTTTTTGCAGGTTTAAGTTTTCTGCAGGATACTTGGAATCCTCAAATCCCAGAATAACGCCTCGCGTGTCGAAAGGACTATTTTCAGAATCAGCTTTCTGTGAGGTTCTAGGTAACCCCTAAACCCGGAATAGCTCATGTGGTAAAGCCTAAAGATTAGGCACACCTCACTTGTATGAATCCTAGTTAATTCCTTAGAATATATGATCAAAAACTATTTTCAGAATCAGCTTTCTGTGAGGTTCTAGGTAACCCCTAAACCCAGAATAGCTCATGTGGTAAAGCCTAAAGGTTAGGCACACCTCACTTGTATGAATCCTAGTTAATTCCTTAGAATATAGGATCAAAAACTGTTGTCAAAATCTGCTTTCTGTGAGGTTCTAGGTAACCCCTAAACCCAGAATAGCCCATTTGGTAAAGCCTCAAGGTTAGGCACACCTCATTTGTATAAATCCTAGTTAATTCATTAGAATATAGGATCAAAATGTTCGACAATCCCTAAGAGACTGGGTGCGTCATCCATAGGTTCCTAGCAGAGAGGAATCCTATTCTCGGCCTGATCCCCCTGACGGATCAAAATGTTCGACAATCCCTAAGAGACTGGGTGCGTCATCCATAGGTTCCTAGCAGAGAGGAATCCTATTCTCGGCCTAATCCCCCTGACGGATCAAAATGTTCGACAATCCCTAAGAGACTGGGTGCGTCATCCATAGGTTCCTAGCAGAAAGGAATCCTATTCTCGGCCTGATCCCCCTGAAGGATCAAAATGTCCGACAATCCCTACGAGACTGGGTGCGTCATCCATAGGTTCCTAGCAGAAAGGAGTCCTATTCATGGTCTGATCCACCATACGGATCAAAACCCCTGACAATCCCTAAAAGACTGGGTGCGTCATCCATAGGTTCCTAGCAGAGAGGAGTCCTATTCATGGTATGATCCACCATACGGATCAAAACCCCTGACAATCCCTAAGAGACTGGGTGCGTCATCCATAGGTTCCTAGCAAAGAGGAGTCCTATTCATGGTCTGATCCACCATACGGATCAAAACCCCTGACAATCCCTAAGAGACTGGGTGCGTCATTCACAGGTTCCTGTCAAGTATAGGAATCCCATTCTGGTACAGCCTACCATACAGGTTAGAGTTTAACCGCCCTAGGATACTCAAAAGACGAGTCCCTAGGTATTCACTTGAACCCACTATACACCGCGCATGCCGCACGAGCATCAGGCAGGTGATCAACAGGTAAGTAACAGGTGGGTCTCTCTACTTTCTCTCTCACGTCAGCAAAAGAATGAAGAGCAGAGCGTTCACCAGTGGGACAAGAAAGATTGAGTGTCAAGATTCGTTTTTCTTTTCCCCAGTCGAGTCGGTCTAGACTCAGGTGTCATCTGTCTTTGAGCGAAACCACTCACGAGATTCCTCTCAAAGAGGGGCAGCTGTTGACACCTGATTTTTGACCAAGTCTTTTTCAGTTTTATTTTTGAAAAAATCACAAAAAATCATAAAAGTCAAAAATTTACAAAATCAACTTTGGTAACCTTGGCCAAGCCCAAGGAACCATTCTTGACCAAAAAATAATTTTTCATATTTTTCGCATTTTTTAGTATTTTTAGAAAATAGAAAAATATTAGAAAAATCAACAAAAATAGAATTTGAGGTCACAAAAATATAGTCAAATAGTCAATATTTTTATTTTTAATCCCTTGTATTTTTGACCTCACAAAAAAATCAAAATCATATTCAATTTCAGGTGTTCCTTTGTAACCCGTACTATTGAATTTGAAAAAAAAATAACAATTTAGTCTTTTAATTTGTAATTTTGGCATTTTTTAAGATCTTGACATTCAATCTAACTTTCCCCTATTTCAATTTAGCCTAATTGTTTGTGCAATTTGCTCAATTGCACGGATTTGACAAAATTACATACTAAAATTGCATTTTAGTCCTTAAAATTGAGCATAATTGAAATTACTTTCAATTCAAGGGCTATCATTGCAAATTAAACATGCTACCCAATGGATTTCACCCTTTTAAATCGATTGGAACAGGTGGTTTGACTCAATTTGATCATTTGCACCCTCAATTACACAATCCCCAATTTCCAATTAAATGAAAATTTGGGGGTTTTGTAGAAATTGATAAAAACTTTTGGGCAAAACCACATTTCTAGATAGAATTCATGCTCTAGAGTCGATTTTGAGGTTCAATTGCAAAATTTTCCCATTAATTTGGGATTAATTTGAAAAAATCCCGTTCGGAACCGGTTCAGACCGGTCAGACCGCCGGTCAGACCGGTCGAACCGGCCCGCTACAGTGTCGTCTTCCCCAAAGAGCTCGAGCAGATGAATGTTGACCGACTGAGTTTTGAAGACCAAATTGAAGGTCAATTCGCGACTAATTAAAAGGGGAATGATGGGCATTTCGCTCCTCTCATCTTCCCCCGTCGATCGACACCAATAGAACCACCCAACATCGCCGAACGGGAAAGTAATTGGATGGTCAAGGTCGCAGACTCGCAAAAGTCAACAAAAGCAAGCACTGCTCAGATTCTGGCCAAATTCATGCGAAATAAAGCCCGCCGGAAAACCAAAACGGAGTTAAACGTTTTACCCATCTTTCCCGACGCCATTTGGACCTAAAATCACGTGATAGCACGTGCTGTGGAAGTCAGTTCGAACTCCCCAAATCGGCGCCAAAATTCCCAGGAGCTATATAAGCTCGCGATGGCTTTCAGTTAAAGGGGAGAACAGATTCAGTTGTAAAAAAGAAAACGAAATCGAGAGAGAAGGAGAAGGAGAGAGGGAGAGCTCGTCCTCCAACCGCAATTGTCGAGGAAAGAGCTCGAATCCATAGAGCATCGGTCAGGCCTTTCCAGGCTAGACCAAAGCTCGAGGAGATCGTCGGGAGGTCGCCCATACTGTGAGGAAGCCGCTGTCGTTGACGGTACAGTCTGAAACCGCCGGAACAGGTGAGTCGCAGCCTCAAGTTCTTCCTTGAGCATTCATGGCGATTCGCACATTCCATGATCATTCTTGCAATTAGTGTGTGCCTTTCATTCCTTGAACATCACTGACCATGTTCGCGTCTTCATTTTGCATCGATTTTGCTCACATACCCCGGATCGAGTCTCCCGATTTAGCCTCCATAACCGATTCTTGCCCAGCCAAATCTGGGCCGAGCGAGCTCAATCGGAGCTCGAGGTAAGTCTTCTGAACCTCTATTGGTGCTATTCTGTGACTGAATTTCTTTGATTTTGAGTGAATCGCATGATTAAGCTTCCATGGCCGTACTCGGCAATTCGCACGATGTTCTTGATTCTGTGAACAGGATGCTTCGATTCTTAGATATGTCAAACTAGAGCTAATTGCGAGTCGATTGTCGTTGGTCTCACACGATTTCATCAAGATCCTACCGTATGATCGTCGTCGAAGATCCTCAGCCGTCCATACCGCCGGGGTCGAAAGGTTGAAGACGAAGTTGACGTGGCAAAGTCAACAGGTCAAAAGCTGAGATGGCGGTCGGCCACTGGTCCACGTGTACGTCGAGTCAGCTCGACCGTTAGTCCGTTAGGGATGAGTCAGCGTAGATCAAACGACGTCGTAGGGTTTAGGGGATAGGCGACGTCGTTTCAGATTAAGTGGGAACGGACGGTCTGGATCTAGTCTCATATTTCAATCGTGGCCGCACGCTTAAGTCATTAGATCGGACGTCCCTGATTAAGTCTTCGCCTCATCCAAGCCGTAGATCCCAGTCAGGTCATCCGGCGGTTGTGGGGTAGTCACGTGGCTTAATGAAGGCCGTCGGATTATGTCCGAAAATCCAAAAAAAAAAAAAAAAAGAATGAGACGGCGTCGTTTTGGACGCGGGTCACGTGGACCCGGGTCCGGGCTGGGCCGCGGGCCGTGGGCCGGGTCACCCGACCCGGCCCGGATAACATTTTTTAAATAAAAAAAATCGAAAAATGATTTTAAAAAAATATAAAAAAATCGAAAAAATCCTAGAAAATCCAAAAAATGCTAGAAAATTCCAGAAAATTCCAAAAAAATGTGGAAAAATTGTGGGAAAATCCTAGACACTCCAGAAATCCCCAAAAATCGAGGATTGACCACAGAGAACTGGTCAACCCTATTTTTGGGGTTTCTTATCCCATTTTTCGAGACTTGACGATATTACCCTTTAGGGGTAAGTCGCCTCTGCTGTATATACAAAATAAGGCCGATAATGCCAAGGTGAGAATCAGGGTCGATTAGACGACCAATTCTTAGGTTTGGGTTTTCGAGTCCCGCTTCTTTTCTCAAAATGACAATTTTGCCCTTCAATGGAAAATCGTCTTTCTTGTCTCAATCGAGTTCTGAAAATTGCTTAAAGTTAGGGTTTGGGTCAGGTGGACGACCAACCCTAATACTTGAGGTTTTCAGTTCTCATCTTTGTCCAAATGACGACTTTACCCCTCCAAGGGTAAAATCACTTTTAAATTTCAGAAAAATTCTGGAAAATCCTGAAAAAATAGGAAATGGATTGGATTGATGGCCAATCCTATTTCCCCTGTCTTTTGACTTCCCAATTTCTCTAAAATGACAGATTTACCCTTTTAAAGGTAAATTTTCCCCGAATTGTTCAAAATTACGATTCTGCCCCTCATGGGTGAATCATGCCAAAATCATTCTTGAGCCTTGATTGATATTTCTCTTGGCTAATAGGGCCTCATTAGGGATGCCATGCTGATTTCATGTGTTTTATCCGCATGTACTGGATCCTTGATTTACGCTATTACTTTTAATGATTGTGATTGATAGGGTAGTATCTCCCATCTGCATGAACTCCTAGATTTAGGATCTGTACCTCACTCATCTGTATGAAATCCTAAGATCAGATAAACCATTCAGCTTAGGTACCGAAAGGGCGTCAACTCTGATAGTTGGCGTAACTAAGTCCCCGAACACACTTCTCTGGTTTCCGCAGAATCGAATAGATCACTCCCAACTATTCGATAGGGTTTCCGATCGTACCCTCCACGAAACGATTGGTGGCGACTCCTTGACATGTACACTCATCACATGTCACTAGACCACACTGAAGGTCGACCACGTATATCCAGCAGTTGCGATTTGGGTAATGGACCTTGGGAGAGGCCCGCGTCCGATCCAGCCAGCGATCGGGCGGCCCATTAGCCCGCTCCCGCCTCCGCGCGCTCGGGAGAGGGTCGCGACAGTGGGAAAGGGGTCCAGGTAGTTTTTGATGCCCAAATGAATATTACGTCTATTAATGAATGCATAGATTAATTAATCTGCAAATGATGTTGTCAATTGTGTTGTTTGCCCCGTTGGTTGTCGTTCGGATGAAATACTTTGGTGGTTGTGGGTTCCATTCCCAGAGTGTTCCATTTTTGAAATTTTTATTTCTTTTTTTATTTTTATTTTTATTTTTCCAAAATAATACTAAAAAAAAAATTATATGGCGGCCCATTTGCTGAGCAGGACCCAATTTGTTATTTATTTTTTTTAATGATTTTTTGGTAATATTTTTAAAAAAATTCTAATTTGGAAAGGTGCCCTTAATATTGTTTATTAGTTTTACTATGCATTATCTCCCACTGAATATAAACATGTTGTAGATTGTCCTTCATCAAAGGCAATATGGAGTAAGCTACATGTCAACTATGAAGGAACTGACAAATTCAAGGAAACCACTTCTTGGCCAGTACAAATCATTTAAGATGAAGCCTGATGAAATGGTGAAATAAATGTTTGACAAATTCACTAAAATAGTGAATGGTACCAACCATCAAGGGCAACCAGTTTCTGGACCAATGAAGGTCAACAAGCTTTTGAGAAATCTTTCAAAAGAATGGAATCACATTAAAATATCCATTTAAAAAACTCAGAGGATAATGCAATAACCTGTAAATGAGTTATTGGAGCCCTACAGTTAGGGGTGAGCATGGGCCGGGTGGACCGGTTCCAGGCCTAGACCCTGTACCCGACCCTGTTATAACCGGTTCCCACTTTTTGGAATCGATACCCGATCCTGTTTGTCTTGGACCCTGTTGTGGAACCGACCCTATTTTTCGGTTCGGGTACCGGGTTCACCCTGTTTACCCTGTTTTCCTTTTTTTTTCATCAAAATAAAAATTGTACAAAACAAAAGCTGCTGGAATTCAATAACATTGCAACAGAAAAGTGTTCAACCCGTAACTTTATCACATACTAGCAATTTCAGAAGCTTGCTGATCAGTTATCTTCGCCGCGAAGCCTCTGAAACTGTGCCTATAGCTATACAAATGCGATGCCTGTGCTTCCTCCATGCTATTAAGCAACATCGACACTTGCTTGAATATACTAGAAAATAAAGAAGCTCGCATGATGTACAACAGCGATAGAACACAATACACAGAAGAAAGTACAGAACAGAGGAACTTATTGTTCGACTGTATCCTGGTTCATGACACCAAACTGACCTTCCACTGTGCACAGAAGCAAGTATCCGGTGGTCTTGCCACACGGACTCCTCTGGGTCTTCATTTCTTACTCTTCCCATGTAAACCACATACGCCTGAAAAAAAAAAAAAAAAAGAATCAGAGAGACCACAAATGAATACCTCCAAGGAAGCCAGAAAACCGATTGAACCCACACGGGTGTCGATTCTGTCGAAGTGGGTATTCTACAATTTCACCTTGGAACCGAGGCAAGTGCTGATTTCTGCTACAAAAGCAGAGAGAAACAGAAAAAGGAGACAACTTTCCCCACTGTATGCAGAGAATCGATTTTACCATGTTTTCCTTTTTTGCGCTTCGAGCCACCGGCCAAACCCCCGTGCATCTCAACGGCCGTAGCATACTAGCATCCACCACCTGCCACAAGCCCCAACGCCAAGGTTGTCAAAATCGAGATTACTATGATCGATAGAGATATATATATGTATTTGAGTCTGACTGATATTTGCAGGAGCAAACTGAAGCAGACGAAGGAAAGTGGACTGCGAGTTCTTGAAAAAGTGCTGCGAGACCTTGAGCGACAAGAACCGAAGGCCGAATAAAGAATTGCAAGGAAAGGGAATGGGTCTCACCTCTTTCGTTCTTGCGACTTCTTCTTCTTATTTGACTTCTGACTTCTTGCCCGACGCTCTACAAGTACAGACCCAAACCAGGACCACCCAGCCGTGTTCCACAGACCCGGCAACTTCAGATCCGAAGCTCTCAGTCCCGAAACTCCTCTTCCCAGTAGCGTCGCGCCGCTCGGCCACCTGCAGCGTCGACCCGCGCTCTGCCAGCCACCAATCGCCATACTCACCCGCTGTCCATTGCCATTGAGCTTCGACGCCGCATCACTAGGGGATTCCGTTACCAGCCAGAAGCCGTGACGCTCTACAGATCTAAACCAAGGACAACCTAGCCATGTTCCACAGACCGGCAACTCCAGATCCGAAGCTCTCAGCCCCGAAACGCCTCTTCCCAGCAGCGTTGCGGCATGTTGTCGCGCCGCTCAGCCACCTGCAGCCTTGACCCGCTCCTCCTGGCGCCGCCGCGGCGTCGATGGTGGTGAGATATGAAGAAGAAGAAGAAGAACGAGAGGACGCAGACGCAGAGGGAGTGTATCGTGAGAGGAGGCCGTGAGCTCTTGATTGGGAAGCGCTAGGGTTTCGTTTTTTTTTTTAAATAGTACCTGGAAAACCGGTTCTAAAAACCGGTCCGGGTGGGTATTTACTAAGATCCGGAACCCGGACCGGTTTCAACCGGTTCCCAAAATTTGGACCCGAAACCTGGACCGGTTTGAGCCGGACCCGATTCCCGACCCTGTTTTTCGGGTGGGCCGATCCGGGTATCGGGTGAACCCGGTCCGGTTGCACACCCCTACCTACAGTCATACGAAGATGAAAGAGTCGATGACAAAGCAAATTCAAAAGGAAAGAAATCTATTGCATTGAAATCTAACGCTTATTCTGATGTCTTAGACTTTGAGGGCAAAGATGGTGAGGAACTGGCACTCATGGTTGTCGCGACCTAAAAAATTCGGGTTAATGGATTACCAGATTAATTAAATAAATTAACTAACCCGGTCCGAGCTCTCCCAAGCTCTACCAATTCGCAACTTAGGTTTGAATGATTTTTAATTTCGGAGCCGCCACTAATCTTTTTTGGTAGGTAGATTAGATACCTAAATAAAGTACGGGAGAATACTTTATTTTCTGCTAACCAGAGATTTAGGTTCGGGGACTTGATTATGTTAATTTTTTCAATTAACACCCTTTCGGTACCATTCTTGTGACAAATTTCCTTGATTGGCAAATTCCATTGATTTCACTTTAAGATCGAGGTGCAATTCATTTTTTTGGGTTTTCTTGGATTAAATGAATGCCATGCAAAATGCGACTAGATGACATGCAAAGATATGAAACTACATGACATAAGAAAAGGTGACCATGCATGATGATTCTTGAAAAATTTAATTTTAATGCAATAAAGAATGTAAATTCTAATCTAAATGACATGCGATATGGTGATGCATGAGCTTAGATGACATGGCATAATAATGCATGAATGACGGGCAATATGCATGAAATATTTTGAAAGTTGAATTTTGATGCAAGGAAAATATGAATCCTAACTACATGTCACAAAAATAGATGAATTATGCTAATGAAATGATAAAATGCGTGACAAATTAAACTATATGAAATGCAAATGGGGTGTCATGACCTTTAATGAATTTTCATTTTTTTCCTGAATTGGTTCGACAATTAACACAAATTGATTAATTAAAATCCAACTTATATTAAGAGTCTTTTAAATGTGAATTCTGAAAAAATTCATTTAATGTCACAGCATGATGATTTTTTGTTGTGTTTTCATGATTTTTGGTATTTTTTGTGTTTTTTTATGGAAAATGAATCAAATAAAAGTATAATAAACCTTGAGCATAATACACCTTATAATCCGAACTTTCTGATGAATTCGCTTCGTACCCTGGGGGACAGGTCAGAAGGTAATTTTATTCACGTCGTGCCCTGGGGGTCGGGTCAGATAGTGAATTTAAAAATTTGTCAATTCGGTCCCAAAGTTATGAGATAGGTTAGACAAATTGGTGTGCGGATGACGTCGTACCCTGGGGGTCGGGTCAGATAGTCATCACAATGCACATAATTCCGAGGGACAAGGCACAAGGGAGCATGTATTATACTCAAGGTGGATTATAAAAATATTTGAATTAAAATTAAAAATGATGATCTTCGGCCAACTAGGGATAGGTGCCGAAATTTTAAAGAGGATATGCCCCTATCCACAAAGAATTCACATATCTTTTAAATTTAGGAAAACTATCTCTTGAGATTAGAAATGCATTTTTTAGATAATCTTCAGAATTTCAAAGATATAGATAGTCAGAGGAGATTAAGTCTTATCCACGACACGAACGTTCTTAAAAGATAAAGCAATGAAACCATCAAATAAAGTCGTTTAGCTCATATCAAGGCTTATCCAAAAAACCCAATAGCTCACTACAAGAATTATCCTCCATTACGTATGACAAATTTGGCCACGAGGGTGTACGCATGCCGAAAAAGAAAGCTGTTTGCCGAGATTCTATCCTTGAATGGTTTGTCGATCAAAGGAAGTTTCATTCTATTAATCCTAAAAAAAAAACGACACAGGACTTAACACATGGATCAACTTGTCTTAAAAAAGGTAAACATATTTTTGCATCAACTCCCAGTGCGAACTTGAATTTGACAAGAAGGTGTAAAAATCCACGCTTAATTTAATTGCAGATTATACATGTTCATAATGATCCAAGAAGGACGATGCAGACTTCCAAGACATGCATAAACTAACAATTAAAGGTGAAGAGAAAGTTACCTCTTTAGCAAATTTCTAGCGCACTTTCAAGCTAGATCCGCGCACAAAGACTTGCACTTTTGAGCCTGATTCACCACCAAGGTATTCTGAAAACAAACAACAGCAACTTGAGACCTTGATCAAGAATAGCCAATACGTAACAAGGGCTGCTAGTCGGCGAGGATCGTGGCTGAATCACAACGGAGGAAAGATCGGCAACGAGGCGTTCGATGAAGGCGGTGAGACCGAAGAGCGCTCAATTGAACTTGGACGAAGAGGATTGTTTCGACCGGCGGGGGAGACAATCGAACTCTTGGATCTCCTGAGGCTCACGTTTGTTTACTCTGTATGTCGAGGATAATAATTACCGATCCCCGAGATTAGGAGCCAATGGTTGTATATATAGAGCTTCAGTCGTGAGTCCTAGTAGGGATGGGATCTCTTGGGAACCGTTCAATGAGCAATCCTAGTCGGTGTAGAAGTTGTTACTAGCCATTGGATCATTACTTCCCACATCAATACAACTCTTAGTTGAGATAAGAATAAAACTCTTGACTTAATCTCAAATTTCAAGAAGTGTGATTCCGATTGTTCCCCGATAAAATTTGGCCAAGGGATATTGAATGTGATGATGGCCGAATGTTCCCATGGGCTCCTGATGATATTTCGCATTTAATTAACTATTATGAATAATCAATTAAGGCCATCTCATTGTTAATTAACAAAAGTGGGCTGCCTTGAATTGGGTCCATTACCCCATATAAAATTCGGCACTGTCCATTCTATGTCACAGTCGAAAGTTCTAGTGCCATAAAGGGCTAGTTCTCAAATTTTCATATCTAATTAAGGCCTTTCTAAATAATTAACATTTAATTAAAATCCTTAAAAGTGAAATGAATTAAACCCAAGAACAAAGCAAATTCAGCATCCCTTCTAGCTAGAAGCGAAAATTTCATGTCGAGTTCAGTTTTAATCGCCAATTAGAATAAAGCTCAATCGACTTACTTTTGACCCTAAATGCAAATGACACAATTGACAGAAAATTCTATGCATGAAGAGTTTTTTTTGCGAGAATTATGATTAACTCTCATTTTATGTTTAAATGAAATGGATTCCTAAGAAAATCAAAATTTAGGTGTCAACAGCTGCTCCTCTTTGAGTGGAAGCTCGCAGAAGTTTCGCCCAAAGATTAAAATTGAAACCTAAATTTTGCAAATGCAAATGATAACGATAATTTTTGCGGGACTAAATCCCATTTTCTAATGCAAAATAGAGATTATGCATGAAATGCAATGCCATAAATAACATGTGTCAAAACTTCTCCTATCCCACATCAAAGAAGTCCGCACATGGATCGCATATAAAAATACCTGTTTTACCAAATACCTCATATGCTGAAGAATCCCTCAATCCCTAGACTTCCCATGGATGTCAGAATACTAAGGTACTGGGCCCATCTGTTGCCAAAAGTTTCTTTCTGACGCAAAACGGCGCAAGATCTGTGTAGAGTTTGAAAATGTGCTCGAGTTATGGTTCGAGCTGGCCAATTTGTCTCTTGGGGACCTCCTCAATGGGTCATCACAAGTCGGTAAATTGTCTCTTGCGACCTTCTCAACAGGTCAACATGAGTTGGTAGGGTGTCTCTTACGACCTCCTCAACGGGTCACCATGAGTCGGTAAAGATGTGACACCCGAGCTAATCGGCGTGGACACTGTGTCTCTTGGCAAGTCGCCATATGGACTATAAACCATGAGTCGGTAAAGAGGTGACACCCGAGCTAATCGGTGTGAACACTGAGGGGTGTGATGTCTGAGCCAATCAGAACAAACACAAAAGGGTGTGACGTTTGAGCTAATCACAACGAACACATTGCCTCTCGGTAAGTCGCCATGTGGACTATAAACCGTAAGTCGATAAAAATGTGAAACCCGAGCTAATCGGTGTGAACACAAAAGAGAGGTGACGCCTGAACTAATCAGAATGAACACAAAGGGGTGTGATACCAGACCTAATCGGAGTAAACACAAAAAGGATATAACGCCCGAGCTAATCGATACGAACACGATAGGATGCGACGCTTTGAGCTAATCAAAATGAACACAAAGAAGTGATAATTTGAGCTAATTAAGCATCAAAATGATAGAAGATCCTGGGGACATCTTGAGCTGATCAAGCGTCGATATAAGATTTTGAAAGGGAATTAGGAAACTTACCTGAGTTTCCGAGCAATGAGTAAGTGATGGCTAGGTTGACTGCAACATACCTGTTCATTTTTTGAAAAATGATGACATGCATAAAATCAATGTAAATGCAACATCATATGTTAGAAAAATTCATGAGCTTTTGCTTGCATTACATCACTTTGCTGGAGATTTTGTCAATAAGGAAATCTGTCTGATCCCTTCGACAAAATTGATCAAATTGAATGAGGAATTTTAGTCAGAAAGGACTTTTCACTCACTCTCCCGAAAAAGGCTTTTGAGACCCGACCATTGATGCGGGCAAGAGAATCACTCAGAGCTGTCATCATCACACCTGACAAGGATCCGGGTATTCTCGCAATTAGTATGACCAGACCAATCCATGAGGTCTTTTACAAGGATTGTAATTCAGGCTTGGTCAAAGGTTATTCAAAAGGGGGGACTCATATGAGTCATTAGGCCATGAAATGAAATCTTTATCAGCTGCATTGGGTTTACAAGTCAGGAACCCTGCAAAATGAGATAGAAATAATTTTGCTCACACTTCTTCGGGCGATATTCATAAGCATTTGAAATCCTATATTAACCCAAGTGCCATAATCTGAAAAGACTTTTGGAAAGGGTTGTAATGTAGGTTCATGGTAGGCTTGAAATGAAAGGCCTATTTTCAACAAAGGGTTCACGAAGATGAGAAAATCGATGATCATCTGCCTCTGTCTCTCACAAATGATCTTTCAATTCTTGAACTAATTCAGGTAAGGCCTCCCTTCCTTTTGAAGATTCTTTAAGAGAGCTTTTTTTCTTTTGGACGAGAGTGGGCGCTTTTGCCCCTCTTTGCACGGCAAGCGTTTTCCTTTCATTTTTTCAGTGCATAGCCAACTTTGATTTTTTTTTGCATGGCTAGTTTTTTCTTTTTTATAGAGCTCTTTCCTTTCCTGATGTAAATGTGCTCTTCGAAAAGGAAGGAAGAGTCTCATGCGAATTGTTTGCACATTGTGCTCGCAGATTTTCGAGTTTCGGTTTGCCCCAAGGTACTTGGCTCGTCTGTCGGATGATCTGAAATACTTTCTTTCATGATGATCATCAATCGGGTTTTGAGAAATGAATTCACCGCTCAAATTGGGTTAAGCAAGGGGAATAAGTGTATGGGGTGTAGGAATGAAATGCTCTTCGTCATGTCTAAGGCACCTGAGCTAATACAAAATTCGCATGCAATAAACACACTCGAAGATTTATGCAAGTGAAAGCAAGAAAATCATACTCATTCTTTGAATTTCTGAGAATTGCCCCCAATGTGGGGTTGTTCCTGACAGGGGTATCAAATGAAATCACCGTTCAATGGGTTAAGCAATGGGCAACCTGTAGTGTTTGGATAGACGAAATGAATGCCTCATGTCATCTTGGTCGTCATACTTTTCGCGAGATAACCCTTTGCCTTGAAAGCATGAAAATTCTCACATTCCTCACTAGGGGTTGTGATATAGGACGTGTATGGAAATGGCTTGCCTTTCGTCATCCTGAGATTCCTCATTCAAAATGATCAATCTAAAAAGACCAGAGAGATTTCCTAATTGAAATTATCTCACAATGGAAATTAATAATGCTGACAAAAGTATATGATGAGTAGAGATTCATGAAGTTTGACTTGATCATCTAGCATATAAGAAAAAATGAGTGCATATCAAACATGGACATGCATAAACTATGCAAGTCCACTCAAAAATCTTAAGGAATGAGAAGATATGAATTGCCCTATAAATGCGTATGAAATCAGTCAATTAAGGACTCAAGATGCTCTGGTTTCTCCCACTCAATGATGATGACTGTCATGGCTGATATGAAGATTCAATGCAAAGATCATCTAGGATCGTTGTTTATTGATCGGTCTGGTCGAGAAATGATTGATGGTGAAGCATGAATTCGCCTCAAATGGCCAATAGACCGGGACTTGCCTAGGATTTTTGGATCTCGCTCCTCATGTTCACCCCTGAAACATAAAATGGCGAAATTAGAGAAACAAACAAGGTTTAAGCATGCATGTATTGCAATTTTCGAAAATTAGCGTGCCATTTCGAAAATCTTGATTTTTTTTAAAGACCGTGGGACGAAAATTCTCGAGAAGCCCAACCCTCAGTGCTTACCATGGATGACAGATTGTTCGATCGTTGGTTATCGTCATTGGGTTGGTTTGGGATACTTCAACAAGATTTCAAAATAAAAATTTGTGTAATTTTATTGTTATGAAATCAATGAATTACATTTTATTGAAAATGAAATGTGATATTGAATGAAAGTGAAATCCTAGTGCAACCTAAACACCTAAAGAAAGCAAGAAAATCTCACGCAGGGGATTGGATAAAAATAAAAGGTCATGCTTGAAAGTCTGCTTCCACCCTATTCACGACTCTTCAAGCATTGCTCGAATGACCTGGTAGCGGGTTACTCTGCACATTGGGCTTATCAGCTGATTGAAATGCGAATGCCCCAGTTTTGAGTAGATCTTGGACGCGGTGCTTGAGCACGGGACAATCATCGACCGAATGACCTATTTCTCCAGAATGATAGTCACACTTTTGTGCAGGGTCATATCTAGGATACTTCGCAGGGTTGGGACGTTGGGGCTCAGAGGACAACAACACATTCTTACGTAGGACAGTCAAAACTTGGGAAAGTGTCCCAGGAAGTGGAGTGAATGTTCGATTCTTGCGCTGGTTGGTCCTCTGATTCTGTTGGCCATAACCAGATGCTTGTGAAGGAGCAAACTGCGTGTTCGAGACTTGGGCTGGTGTCTTCTGCGCATAAGTCATATTGACTTCAGGGATGGGCTCTTTGTCTTTCTTTCCAAAAAATCTCTTGCCAGCTGAACCTGACTCACTATACCATCCCTTTTTCATACCTCCTTCTACCTCCTCGGCCATTGCTATGAGGTGAGCAAATGAGATCGCAGAGGTGCCAAGGATCCGTGTCCGCATAGTCTGCGGAAGAGTAGAGACAAATAGCTTCATGAGTTCCCTCTCAGGAGGAACGGGTTTGAGTTGGGACGCAATGTTCCTCCATCTGGTAGCATACTGCTTGACCGTCTCACCTTTCTTTATTTCGGCTTGCTCCAGGTCTTCTCTAGAGACGAGGATGTCTATGTTGAAACTGAAGTGCTTGATAAAAGCAGTCGCCGCCTGTTTCCAATTGCCCACGCTGTATACCTCATAATCAATATACCATCGCATGGCTGCCTCTTTCAGACTGGCTTGAAAAGTCTGAACCAGTAGGGGGCCGTTGTCAACATATTTGCTCATTCTTGTTTGGTATATCTGAACATGCTGCACAGGATCGGATGTGCCATCGTATTTCTCAAAATCGGGCACTTTGAATTTCTCTGGAACATCGACTTTCGTGAAGGCCGAAAAGTCGATGTGAGGGATACTATGTGCTCCCTGAATCTCTCGGAGCCTTTCCTCCATCTTCTGCTCCATTTTCTGCTCCATCTGCTGCTCCATCCGAGCCATTAGCGTTGCTGTATCATTAGTATGCTCTGGTGCCACAAGGCCGGCTTGGTGAACTGGAGCCACTGGCGGAGCATTCATACTAGAGCCCGGGATGAACATGTCCTCTAGTGACAAGAACTGTCCATGGTTCTTGGTTGGATCATCAGCCGCAGAAGGCGGAGGCGGTGCCAGAGGTTGTGATGTTTGGCCAGGTAATGGAATCTTAGCCATGAGACTCACCAGCACTTTGTCTGCCATCTGGGAGAACATGTTATCCATTCTGCTAGTGAGGGCGTCCACGTGCTCCTGGAGGGCTTCTTGGATTGCGGCATTCACTTCAGCTTTGTCAGCCATTTTCTTTGCGACTGACCTAGTGATATGTGGATGACCCGTAGTAAGTTACCTGCGAAGGACAATCATATGGTGAGCGAGACATATAATGCACATTGGGTCAGTCCATGGCTAATCTAGACTCACTGACACCATTTGAACTTGACGAATGCTAGTGGTCAAGAAAATTCCAGTTCCGTCGAATTTTGGTAAACAATTCATAGAAAATGATCCGGACATCAAAATGGTGTGAACATTTACGAGCTTGTATTCAAGAGGGTAATGAACAACTTTCATGTTTAGGCCCAGAGCTAGAAATGGACAGATTAATTCAGGTTAATGCATATTTAGAAGCATTTCGTCCAAAAAACTGCTTCGTCCGGTTTTTGTTTGGAAAGTGAATGGGCCCTTTAAAATGTAAATAAAGGTTCAAAAATTTGTAGCCCACTAGTTCAAAGTTCATCCTACAACTTTCATGTTTCATGATTTGATGAATAAGCTCATTTACTAATGAAAAATCACGAAGTGATTATGGAGTCAGAAAACATGTGAAATTTCAGCCTGCTCCATTACGGCCATTAATTCCGTATAAAATGAAAAATGTATTGGATTGGCCCAAAATTTTTTGACATGAAAGTTTACCGGCCCACAAACATTTTTTATCTGACGCATGGGTGTTAAAAACTGACTCGAAAATTATGTAAAAATTCGTGCAAATGAAGTCAGGGTAAAAATCAGAATTGTTTCATTGACTAAAGAAAATACTACCATGAAATCTAGAAAATTTCTAAACAAGACATCTAAAATGACATGACTTGACAAGACCATGAGGAAAAACCTAATCTGCCATGGACCGACCCAAAATTTAAAGTGAATTAATTACAAGATAAAAGGTAGGAATTTACCATGAGGGAAAACAATTACAATCACATGCGCATGGATGCAAGTTCATTAATTATTGGCAAAATAAAATTCCAAAAACAGACCGTACCAGAGGGGCTTGGTTAGGTCTAGTTTCCAAAATTTCGGCTATGGTCAAGATTCTACCCGTGCCATGGGGGTCTGGCCAGGGAAGAAGTCTCCAACACGAAGAAAATTGTCGGGATCGAGGGGCGGGGTCGACCGAACCTCGGGGGTGAGGTGAGGTGGATACCCGCGCGATACCATCCTAATTACTAGCAATCCAGGTCCGATTGCGGTGAAAATGTAATGCAATATATACATGCGAACACATGGCATAATATACAATCAGGAATAAAATTAAATTATACTACCCTGCAAAACAGAGATTAGTAACATTTAAATTTACCCTGCAAAAACATATAACACCTAAAAAGGTCAATGAATTAAAGCCAATCAAAGGAAAGATCATCACAAGAATTTGGCCTAAATCCTCTTGAAATACATTGAAACTTTCGAAAATTCAAAAAGTCAAATATTAAGACCAATTTTTTCGAAAATTCAAGTATTAGTTCCCCAGTGGAGTCGCCAAGCTGTCGCGACCTAAAAAATTCGGGTTAATGGATTACCAGATTAATTAAATAAATTAACTAACCCGGTCCGAGCTCTCCCAAGCTCTACCAATTCGCAACTTAGGTTTGAATGATTTTTAATTTCGGAGCCGCCACTAATCTTTTTTGGTAGGTAGATTAGATACCTAAACAAAGTACGGGAGAATACTTTATTTTCTGCTAACCAGAGATTTAGGTTCGGGGACTTGATTATGTTAATTTTTTCAATTAACACCCTTTCGGTACCATTCTTGAGACAAATTTCCTTGATTGGCAAATTCCATTGATTTCACTTTAAGATCGAGGTGCAATTCATTTTTTTGGGTTTTCTTGGATTAAATGAATGCCATGCAAAATGCGACTAGATGACATGCAAAGATATGAAACTACATGACATAAGAAAAGGTGACCATGCATGATGATTCTTGAAAAATTTAATTTTAATGCAATAAAGAATGTAAATTCTAATCTAAATGACATGCGATATGGTGATGCATGAGCTTAGATGACATGGCATAATAATGCATGAATGACGGGCAATATGCATGAAATATTTTGAAAGTTGAATTTTGATGCAAGGAAAATATGAATCCTAACTACATGTCACAAAAATAGATGAATTATGCTAATGAAATGATAAAATGCGTAACAAATTAAACTATATGAAATGCAAATGGGGTGTCATGACCTTTAATGAATTTTCAGTTTTTTTCCTGAATTGGTTCGACAATTAACACAAATTGATTAATTAAAATCCAACTTATATTAAGAGTCTTTTAAATGTGAATTCTGAAAAAATTCATTTAATGTCACAGCATGATGATTTTTTGTTGTGTTTTCATGATTTTTGGTATTTTTTGTGTTTTTTTATGGAAAATGAATCAAATAAAAGTATAATAAACCTTGAGCATAATACACCTTATAATCCGAACTTTCTGATGAATTCGCTTCGTACCCTGGGGGACGGGTCAGAAGGTAATTTTATTCACGTCGTGCCCTGGGGGTCGGGTCAGATAGTGAATTTAAAAATTTGTCAATTCGGTCCCAAAGTTATGAGATAGGTTAGACAAATTGGTGTGCGGATGACGTCGTACCCTGGGGGTCGGGTCAGATAGTCATCACAATGCACATAATTCCGAGGGACAAGGCACAAGGGAGCATGTATTATACTCAAGGTGGATTATAAAAATATTTGAATTAAAATTAAAAATGATGATCTTCGGCCAACTAGGGATAGGTGCCGAAATTTTAAAGAGGATAAGCCCCTATCCACAAAGAATTCACATATCTTTTAAATTTAGGAAAACTATCTCTTGAGATTAGAAATGCATTTTTTAGATAATCTTCAGAATTTCAAAGATATAGATAGTCAGAGGAGATTAAGTCTTATCCACGACACGAACGTTCTTAAAAGATAAAGCAATGAAACCATCAAATAAAGTCGTTTAGCTCAAATCAAGGCTTATCCAAAAAACCCAATAGCTCACTACAAGAATTATCCTCCATTACGTATGACAAATTTGGCCACGAGGGTGTACGCATGCCGAAAAAGAAAGCTGTTTGCCGAGATTCTATCCTTGAATGGTTTGTCGATCAAAGGAAATTTCATTCTATTAATCCTAAAAAAAAAAACGACACAGGACTTAACACATGGATCAACTTGTCTTAAAAAAGGTAAACAGATTTTTGCATCAACTCCCAGTGCGAACTTGAATTTGACAAGAAGGTGTAAAAATCCACGCTTAATTTAATTGCAGATTATACATGTTCATAATGATCCAAGAAGGACGATGCAGACTTCCAAGACATGCATAAACTAACAATTAAAGGTAAAGAGAAAGTTACCTCTTTAGCAAATTTCCAGCGCACTTTCAAGCTAGATCCGCGCACAAAGACTTGCGCTTTTGAGCCTGATTCACCACCAAGGTATTCTGAAAACAAACAACAGCAACTTGAGATCTTGATCAAGAATAGCCAATACGTAACAAGGGCTGCTAGTCGGCGAGGATCGTGGCTGAATCACAACGGAGGAAAGATTGGCAGCGAGGCGTTCGATGAAGGCGGTGAGACCGAAGAGCGCTCAATTGAACTTGGACGAAGAGGATTGTTTCGACCGGCGGGGGAGACAATCGAACTCTTGGATCTCCTGAGGCTCACGTTTGTTTACTCTATATGTCGAGGATAATAATTACCGATCCCCGAGATTAGGAGCCAATGGTTGTATATATAGAGCTTCAGTCGCGAGTCCTAGTAGGGGTGGGATCTCTTGGGAACCGTTCAATGAGCAATCCTAGTCGGTGTAGAAGTTGTTACTAGCCATTGGATCATTACTTCCCACATCAACACAACTCTTAGTTGAGATAAGAATAAAACTCTTGACTTAATCTCAAATTTCAAGAAGTGTGATTCCGATTGTTCCCCTGATAAAATTTGGCCAAGGGATATTGAATGTGATGATGGCCGAATGTTCCCATGGGCTCCTGATGATATTTCGCATTTAATTAACTATTATGAATAATCAATTAAGGCCATCTCATTGTTAATTAACAAAAGTGGGCTGCCTTGAATTGGGTCCATTACCCCATATAAAATTCGGCACTGTCCATTCTATGTCACAGTAAAGTCTAGTGCCATAAAGGGCTAGTTCTCAAATTTTCATATCTAATTAAGGCCTTTCTAAATAATTAACATTTAATTAAAATCCTTAAAAGTGAAATGAATTAAACCCAAGAACAAAGCAAATTCAGCATCCCTTCTAGCTAGAAGCGAAAATTTCATGTCGAGTTCAGTTTTAATCGCCAATTAGAATAAAGCTCAATCGACTTACTTTTGACCCTAAATGCAAATGACACAACTGACAGAAAATTCTATGCATGAAGAGTTTTTTTTGCGAGAATTATGATTAACTCTCATTTTATGTTTAAATGAAATGGATTCCTAAGAAAATCAAAATTTAGGTGTCAACAATGGTCAGCAAGTTTAGAAGAATGGGAAAAAGATGAAGAAATTTCAAAGGCAAAAGGGATTTCAAGTAGCATGATCAAGAAGATCATATAATAACAAAGACAAAAGCAAAGACTTGATTTTCTTTGAATGCAAAAAGAAAAGGAACATCAAACCGAACTTTCCTCTTCTGAAGAAGAAAAAAAGAGATGAAAAAATACAAAAAAAAAAAAAATCTGAAGGCAGAAATTTGAAGTGACACAGAATGTGAAGAAAGCGATGAAAAGTATGCAAACCTTTGCTTGATGGCAAACTCAGGCTCATATGAAGAGATTGGAGTAACACATTTTGATATTCCTTCTGGGGTATATGAATATATTCAGGAATTATGTCATGATTATAAAATTACTCTCAAGAAAATTTCAGAGTTCAAAAAAGAAAATGTCCTGTAGAATCAACTAGATAATTCTCAAAAGAATAAAATCGCATTTTTACAAAACATATTTATTCAAGTCAAAGACAAATTAGATCTATTTTCAAATGAAAACAATTCTTTAAGACTAGAAAATGAATCATTGAAAATAGAAAACATATCTCTTAAAAAGGAAGTTTCAGATATCAACAAAATGTTTTCCTCTGGCTCAAAAACTTTAGAACAAATTCTCTCTATACAAGTTCCATATTATATCAAGTCTAGTCTAAGTCTTGAAAAGGAAGGGGATTTTAAAAAATGATTTCCCAAAAGCAAAAGACAGACTCAAGAGATGACCTTCGAAACGTGCATATAAGAATCACTTTCAAAAGCGGTTCATAAGATTTGAAGGGCATAGTTTATCTAAATGCTCAAATTGTGGTGATCAAAATCATTATTGAAATTGTTGTCCAAAGGTCTGGAGACCTATTCGAGATATTTCGAGATTAACAAGATCCTTTAACCCAAAAGCACCCAAACATATATATAGGCCCAATCCCAAAAAAAAACCTCAAACTTTAGCCTTTGTCTAAAAAATATCCACAACTTTTTTTTATCTCATAAAAAACCTCCAACTTTTGATTTTGTCCCAAGTCTACCAATCCAATCCCAAAAATACCTCAAACTTTGGCCTTTGTCCCAAAAATATCCACAACTATTTTTTGTCTCCTAAAAAACCTTCAATTTTTGAATTTGTCCCAAATCTACCCGTCCAATCACAAAAAAACCCCTCAAAACCCATATCGTAGAATTGCCGATGACCTCGACGTCAGTCATTTAGCTTCTGTCGAAACTCCAAGTGATTCTCAACCGTCGCCCGATGGTGTGGCCTTATCCCTAGACAATAGCAACCCTCGTCATCGGCTCGTTACCCGTTGATAGTCCTCGATGCCAATCGAGCCTCCCACCGAGAACCATTGTGCCGACCCTGCATCTGTGACAACAAGCTATTGCCCCAAATGCTTTTTTGTGATCATCATTTCGATAAATATTTGAAGTATAAGAAGAAGAATCGTTAATATATTGTTCCCACTGAAATTTGTATTTGAATCTCGGGTAACTCAATTATGTCTCGAAATGAATGAATGCGGCTGCAATATGTCAAACATTCTCTCTTGAAACAATTGGAAGTACATTTTGATCTTTGTTGAACGATCGTGGGTTCTGTTCAACTCGGCGCGAAACACTCCTTTTTTTTAATAACTATGGTAAATTTGGAACAAAATCAAAAGTTGGAGGTTTTTTAGGAGACAAAAAAAGTTGTGGATATTTTTGGAACAAAGACCAAAGTTTGAGGTTTTTTTTTTGGGACAAAATCAAAAGTTGAAGGTTTTTTAGGAGACGAAAAAAAGTTATGGATATTTTTGGGACAAACGTCAAAGTTTGAGGTTTTTTTTTTTTTTGGAATTAGGCCTATATATATGGTAACCGAGGTGTCCGGGTTAGCTAGTGCGCACCTCGACTATTCCTCGGGGGAGACTAGCACAGCAATCCACCGCCATGGCCCCCACTTAAATCACAAGTGTTCAGCTAGGGAATCGAACCTGGGACCAGTGCGCCTAACCACACAATCCCAAGTGCGCCCTAACCAACTGAGCCACCCATGGTGGGTACCCAAACATATTTGGGTACTAAAGAAAGCTTGAATGTTCTTGACTCTACAGGTACAAAAAGAAGAAGAAAAAAATGACACTTTAATAGTGGATGCTCGAGGCATATGACTGAGGACTAAAAAATTTTCATCAATACAAAAAATCTTTGGGAGAAACAACAAAGGAAAAATCATAGGCAAGGGAACCATGAAGATTGACGATCTTAACATCAACAATGTATCCTTGGTTAAGGGATTAAATTACAATCTTATTAGCATAAGCCAATTATGTGAGATTGGATTTAAGATATGTTTTTTAGAAGATAATTAATTAGGATCCAGCCAGGACAACAAGCAATCTTTCAAGGATGAAGACATGAGAACATGTACATTCTAACATAACGTCTGAGGACCTTCAATGCCTATTGTCTATCAAAGATGAATTTGAGCTTTAGCACATGAAGCTAGGATATATAAGCTTCAAGCAAATCTCGAAGCTATCCTTTAAAAAGCTAATGAGAGGATTTCCAGGTGTTAATTTTGAATTGTACCATTGGTAAACAAGTAAGAAATTCTTTTAAATCTACAAATCATATCACCACTAATCGTACTTTGTAGATCCTACATATGGATATCTTTGGACCAACTAAAAGCCAAAGTATAAGAGGTAAAAGAAATTTATTGGAAATAATGGATGACTATACAAGATTCATTTGGGTTTTCTTTCTAGCTCATAAGGGTGATTTTTTTCTTATTTTGAAATCTTTACAAAAAAAGTTCAAAACAAAAAAGGCTATTCCATTTCAAGTCTCAAAACAGATCATTGAAAATCAAAGCTTTTCAAACTTCTGTGATAGAAATGGTTTTCAACATGACTTCTTTTCTTCTTATACACCTGAGCAAAATGGAGTTGTCGAATGAAAGAATTGCTTCTTACTTTCATGTGCTTGATTGTAAATGTTTTATTCTTAAGAATTCAAATGATTTTCCAGATAAGTTCGATGAAAGGTTAGATGAAGGAATATTCCTTGGATACTCCACCTCAAGCAATGCATCAAGAGTTTTCAACAAAAACTCAAGAATAGTTGAAAAATTAACGAATGTGAAGTTTGAAGAAGTACCAAAAACTCATAAGGGTGGCCCTAAAGTCATCATAAATGGATGATCATCTGAGCAAACTGCAACATTTGAAGTCAACACTACCTCTGAGGCTACTTAGAACCTTGATGACATTCTGATAAACACATCTTCTAAGGACGTCAACCAAGATACCTCACTAGAAGCAAAGCAAAATGAAAGAATCAACAAGATTTGGAATGACCAGTCAACTCATCCAAAAGATCTTGTTATTGGAAATTTAGAAGATTGAATCAGAACCAGATCTAAGCTTAATGACGCCTGAAGTGCTTTGTCACTTATATCTAAAATAGAACCAAAAGGAATAAAAGAAGCCCATACATATGAAAACTGGATTGAAGCTATGTAACTTGAACTACATCAATTCCGAATCAATGAAGTATGGGAACTCATGCCCAAACCAATGAATCATCCAATCATTAGAACGAAATGGGTGTTAAAAAAAAGGGATGACAAGGGCAAGGTACCAGAAAAAAGGCAAGATTTGTAGCAAAGGGATATTCTTGAGAAGAGGGAATCGATTATGATGAAAACTACGCTCATAGCAAGGTTGGAATCTATAAGACTATTTCTAGCCTATGCATGCTACAACAATTTCAAGCTGTTCCAGATAGATGTCAAGTACGCATTTTTGAATGGTTACATGAAAGGAGAGCTATATGTGGAACAAACTCCAGGAGTTGAAGATCCAAAGAAAAAAGAACATGTCTACAAACTAAAAAAAAAAAAAAAAAACTCCATATGGGCTTGAGCAAGCTCCGCGACCCTGAATAAAAAAAAAAGGTTATGAAAAAGTAAGAAAGATACAATTCTATTTATCATAAAGGAAGATAAAGATATTTTACTCATTCAAATATATGTTGATGATATTATATTTGGTTCTTCTAATGAAAAGATTTGCAATTATTTTTCTAAAATTATGTAGAGTGAATTTGAAATAAGGATGATGGGAGAACTCACCTTCTTCCTTGGACTGTGAAACAACTGAAAAAGGAACTTTCATGCATCAAATGAAGTATGCGACAAAGATTCTCAAGAAATTTGATTTGAAGAATTGCAAGAAAACTGAGACTTCAATGTCTCATTCATTAAAGAAAGATAAGGATGAACATGGCAAATAGGTTAATCAGAAGTTATGTCGAAGCATGATTGGTTCTTTATTATATCTAGTTGCTTCGAGACTACACACTCCAATCAGATCCTAAGGAATCACATCTCTTAGTTGTGAAAAGTATAGTTAAATATGTTGGAACTAATTCCTACTTGGGACATTGGTATTCTAACTTCATATTATGTTGATATTCAGATGCTGATTTTGTAGGTTGTAAGATTGACAGAAAAAGTATGTCAGGAACATGTCAACTTCTGGTATGTATGCTAGTGTCTTGGCACTCTAAGAAGCAAAACATTGTGGCACTATCATATGCATAAGCTGATTATGCAACGTTGGTAAGTTATTGTCCTCGGATCTTATGAATGAAGCAACAACCGAAGGACTTTGGTGTTGACAAATCAAAGTATAAAGCAAGTATGACAACAAAGGTCAATCAACCTCACAAAGAATCTAATTCTCCACTCTTAGCTGAGCATATTAAAATTAAGCATCATTTCACCCGCGATCATGTGCATAATGGCTATGTGAATATTCAATTTGTTGATTCAAAACATCAATTATATGATATATTTAAAAAAAAAATCCCTTAGAAAAGAGTTCATTTGAATATATTAGAGAAGAATTCGGTATTTCTATAATGCATGCTAAAACTGCTATCAAGACAGGTTGAATCGCTTTTAAAAAAAGCACAACATATGAAAAGCTCAACCTTTGAAAGGGAACATCTAGAATAACAGAACATTTGAAGAGGTTATCTGCTTCTGAGAGCACGCATACACATAAAGGTTGGAAATTCAAAGTTTTGCACATAAGTAGTTATTTTTGTCAAGAAGTAAGGTATGCACCTTTTGTATCTTTTTTTGTACTATGAAATATATTGATTGGTATGATTACAATGACTTGTTTGATTGAATAATCTCTTTTCAAAAATGTTTTATTAGAGTTCGATCAAATCCCTAATTTTTGAAATTAGATCTAAAATCTTTCCAATTGCTATGGGCGGTTTCCAAATTTACTTAAGGCAAAATAAAAATTCTAAACCGTCACTTCTCACTCTTAACCTCTCGAACAAGTATGAACCTCGGCATTTTTCTCTCAAAAAATCTAAAACTCTCTCAAATCTTCTCTTTGCGACTCCAAATCAAATCACTTCATCTTCTAAAATCCTCTCCAAAACCTTCAATGGCGCCTAAAAATCCATTGACCACAAAGAAAATCCCAACACTAGTATCGTAGCCCAAATTGCCAGTAAATTTGGATCCAACATTCATAGGGAGAGACACGAGTTGTTGCTGCTGCTTCGACCCAAGACCTGATGCGTAAAGGGGAGACTGTTGGAGTTATCCCACATCGGTTGTGGAAGAGGCTGATAGTCAGATTATAAGTGTGACAGAAAGCCTCATCCTTTGTACTAACTTTTGGTATGAAAGAGGCCCAAGGTCACTCCACATTGGTATCAAGACAATAGATGAAAATTCCAGAGCCTACTGCCCAGAAAGAAGCTCTATCTGAGGGGGAGAAAGCTAAAGAACAAAGTTCATATAACATGGACATTGATATTGTTGATAAAGCAGGAGGAGACTGCCTCAAAGGCTGTTGAGAATTATAATCGAATGTCCTCAAATCAAAGGAAGGCTAAACTCAGGGGAAATTTTTTACAGCTACTAGCACACAGACTGAGAAGGAAGATCCGAGTGAAGTCCCTGAATCTGAGCTACTCAAAGACATTCTATACAATTAGGGTGAATTGAAACAAAAAATTCAAAACATGTACAGGACTTTCTATGTAGAGATTGATGAAATGAAAGATCAAATGGCATTCCAGTTTCAAAAGCTAAGGAAAGATAAGAATTCTAATGCTAGTCTAGCTTTTCTAGAGATGGAACAACTTTGGAAGAAAATTAACAGAATGTAAGCTGTTATTGATGAGAAGTTGGAATAGCTTTTAAGATTGACCTTGGTTCAACTTCCAAAAGATCTTCAACCTCCAACATCTACTCAAGCTAGACTTGGCCACGGATCGTGAACCGCCGGTTCCTGAATGGTGGAACCGAAACTGGCCCTTGAAGAGCTGGTCCCGGTTCCGAGCCGATTCCGATTTCGATTTTTAAAATTAATTTTAAAATAATAAATAATCAAATTATAAATTATAATCAAATTATACATAGTAATCAAAATTTAGAGGAAAAAAGAGGGGAAGAGGCTTGAACTTAATGAATTATCATTAAGCGTTTACATATCTTCTTGGGGATAGAAGAATCAAAGCCAATGTAGTTCTTTTACCTTTGATAACCTCAGCTTACCTCATCATCAATCGTCGTTGCCCGCTGTGGTATCCATGTCAGCAGTATCTCCACCATCATCATTGAAGAATTCGTCATCTCGATCTAACTCTTGTTATTGAAATCTAGCCTTTATCCAGTCATCGACACAAACTTGAGCATCAATAGCATTCGGATTTAATATTGAATGGTAGGCATCCAAAATTAATCCTCCAACGCTAAATGTTTGCTCAACTGCAACTGTTGAAGAAAGAGTTGCTAGCATCTATCTTGTGATGAGAGTGAGAACTGAGAAATCGGTTGAGTGACTCTTCCACCACTCCAAAATTTTGAAATCTGTGTCATGTTCGGAATCACGGAACTCAAAAGAAATGGTTAAATAGTTTTCTAATTCACAAATATTTTATGTTTCTCCCTCTTATCTTTTTTTCCAACTCATGAGTAGATCGTACCCTCTACTAATTCTACCACCCTCCTCGCTTTGTGAGGCACTAGGTTGGGAAGATCCACTATAATCTAAACCATATCTACTACAAAATTCATTATATAATGCTACTATAGCATCTTTAACCTCTCATTGTATATTTTTAATATCTATTTTTTCATTCAAATGTAAACAATCGTAATAATAAATGCTAAGATAATCATATAAATCATCTAATTTAGTACATGTATTGAAAAAAATAGCAACTAAATAAACAAGAAGAATGCTGAGATAATAATTCAACCATTTTTTTCGCATTTCTATAATAGTCTAACCTAATTGAGCATCATTTTTATAATCACAAAAAACTTCAGCAATATTAGCACACTATTAAAAATAAATGCATAGTAGGATAATAAACACAAGATAAATTATAAGCAACAACATTAAAAATTCGAAAAATCTATTTTTTTTTTTTTGCAAACATCCTAATCTTTTGGGAGTAAACTCTATAATTTCGGGAATATTATTCGAAATAAACGCAGATAATAAATCTTTGTAAACAAAAGATTGATGAAGCAACTCATAGGTAGAATTCCAATGAGTCGGAACATCTTTTGAAAATCTTTTTTTTTTCATTTTGTATACAAAATCTGCCCCATTTTTTTATATCATGGGAACGAGTCCATAAAAAATTTAATTGCTCTCTTTATTGGGGCGAGACAAGCCTCAAGAGTTCATAAGTCATCTTGTACACATAAATTTAAAACATGGAAAGCACATCTAATGTGAAAAAATTATCCGCCATAATAGGGTTTACAAATTCTTTCTTACTCGGGAATGGCAGCGGTATTTGCTGCGACATTATCAAAACCAATTGAAAAAAATTTATAATCAAATTATATTATTCTAAAACTTGCCTAATTATTCTATAAATATTATTGGCCTATTGCGACCCTAAAATAAAATCGGGTGAACGGATTATCAGGTTAATTAGATTAACTAGCGTAATTCGGATTCTCCTAAATCCTACCGGATCGCAACTTAGGTTCAATTTGTGCAAAAATTATTAAATTGGAGCCACCACTAATCATTTCTTGGTAGGTCGATTAGACACCTAAATAAAATAGTGGAAAAACTATTTTGTTTCTACTAACCAGAGAAAATAGGTTTGGGAACTTGGTTACATTAATTAAAAAATTAATGCCCTTTCGGTACCAATTTCATGAAATATCCTTTTCAATTGATTGATGTGATTTTTTGGGTATTTTTTGATTAAATAAAAAGAAATCAAAAGCAACCAAAAATTTGAACAAGATTAAACAAAAATGCCCATAATATACCTTGATATTTCAAAATTATTTTTTGAAAATCCATTCATCCCCAAAGATTTAGGTCAAAGAAGGAATTTTCATCCGCTACATTTTCGAAGATTCAAACCAGTATGCGGATAGAGTATAATACGACAACATCCCTTTTGCCAAAGGGAAAGAATACGTAGTTTTATACTAAATCGCCAGCCCATTGCATGAGATCATGTCTAAGGTATGTGATTTAATTTTCGAAGGGTCTAGGCATAATGAGAGCATATATTATGGGCATATTTGTTCAAAATTGTGCAAATTTCATAATAAAAAAACAAGCAAGACAAAACATGAGAAAAATAAAATAAAAGTGAGTCAATTAAAACTTCAATTTCGAAAATTTGAGAGGGATGGTAAAAAATATGACATTGGGGTTCATCTTTCCTCATATGAAATCTTGTTTAATTAAACATGATTTTAAACATGATTTTTGATTGATCAATATATATTTTAGTGAGCATGCTATCAATCAAACAAACATGAATCAATGGTGAAGAAGGCCAAGAAAATTTACCCTTTTTTAGAGCAAATTTCCGTGCACAAGCGGCTTCAAGATTGCCCCCAAAACAGCCTCATTGGAGCAAGTTTGAGCTCTAAATATTCGGGGGATCTTAACACCAAATAATTGTGGGATTAGTAATTCAATTTCAATCAAACATAAGGTTGAATCAACCTTAAATAGGGGCTGATCAATGGCTGGACAACAGCTCAAGTCTGGCGGAACAGTAGGCTAGAATCGGGCTGCAAGGTCATGATTTCAAAGGCTTGGACGGGAAGCTTTCGACGTCGGATAGATTATGATCAATTGGCGCGAAACTGCTTCGGACTGCCGACGGGCTGGGATTTGACCGTGTTTTCTCTTTTCCTCGTCAAATTTTGTATATTCCTTGGCGGTGTATTATCAGATTGAATTGCCTTTCTTCAACCCTACGCTTAAGCTTTGTATTTATAGATGCATCGTCTGACTTGATGAACAAGAACGCAATATTCTTTGAATATTTGATAGACACAATATTATCTGAATATCTTCTCAAAATGAATATTACAAGAATAATGTAGATCTTTTATTCCCCTTCAAAAAAAAATCAAATTTTGTCACCCTATATCCATTAAAATTTGGTCGAGTGTCAAGATGATAATATCCGAATTTGTCCTTGCTTGCAGGCTTGAGGTGCAATCACGGGTCTAGATCGGGCTCTAATTAAAGCTTTTTCTAATTTATGAATATTTAATCGAAAGCCCTAATTAAATAGCTAAGCTTGAATGGACCGAACATAACATGAAAGTTAACCCAACTAGCCCGTATGAAATTTGGCACACTCTATTGCTCTTAGTCGAAAATCCTA
The DNA here is from genome assembly GCA_021437785.1 of Rhodomyrtus psidioides. Lineage (NCBI taxonomy): Eukaryota > Viridiplantae > Streptophyta > Magnoliopsida > Myrtales > Myrtaceae > Rhodomyrtus > Rhodomyrtus psidioides. The sequence goes on along the minus strand of JAILYB010000003.1, from coordinate 7,864,593 downwards.
GATTAAGTTCGATTCGACTGCCTATCAAATTAAGCTGAATTGACTCACCTAAATTCAATGACACAACTGACAGAACATATATATGCAATGCATGAGGAATTTATTTTAGGTGATAATTTATAATTAAATCTCATTTTATGCTTAAATGATTTTTTTTTCTAAAAATTAAAAGTAAAATTTAGGTGTCAATATGGCTGTATGCCTTACATCAAACACTCGAAATGCAAGAACTCTTTTTTGAATGTTTCAATCGACACCTATCCAATGACATGTGAAACCCATATAAGAATGAATTTGCCAAGAATCACTCCAAATGCCGCTACCTATATGCACTAATCCATTGAAATCCGTAAAAAAAAAATTGTCAAAACCTTTTTTTTATTTTTTATAAACCTTAAAAAGTTCACGATTAGGAGTATTTCTCGTAACAAGTTTTGCTTGCGGAGTACATGCAATGTTTATCAAATAATTCAAACCAAAATTTTTACTAGTAGTAAACGATAAATGTTCAATGGCAATATATTTAGCTAATGTTTCTTTATAAAGTTTATCAGTGTAACAGAATATAGTATGAGTGTTAGGATTGGCGAACCTGAAAATTTATTGTTTGCTGGGGTTAATCCCCGCTTGCGTTGGATGTTTTTGTGTCAGATGCCGACGATATGTTCCATAGCCGTTTCTCGTCATAAAATTATATGATTTCGTATAATATTTATAGTTTACCTTATACTTGTCTCCGTCTACATGTACCTTGTCGAAATGTTGCCATAAGTTAGATGTACTCTCTCAAGCTTGCCATTGCGGCTCATTTGCTGTCGACGATTCTTCGATACCGGTAGGAGGATGAAGACTTTCTTGCATTGGGATATGCTCTAAGTTGGGATTGAGAACAACGTTGATATAATCATCGTTGTCTACCCAACATGCATAATGACAAGGATTATATCCATGATAAGGATAATCGGATTCTCCTATTGGGCTATTTCCAGTATTTCTGCTTCCACTTGCTATTTTTTGAGAGAATTGATCGGAAAGCCGATTCAGAGAATTTAGTAGGGATTGAGAGAATTGAGAGGATTAAGAGAATTTGAGAGAATTTATGAAGAAAAATGAAAGGGGGAGAGGGTATTTATAGATGATAGAGGGTATAATTAGACTAATTAGTTAAGAAAAAAAAGAGGAGGGCCGTTGGGCCCACGACTAATAGCCGGATCGGAACCGGTTGGCCCGGTTAATGGGCCGCTCAGGTTATTCCACGGGCTATTTCTGGGCCAAAATCAGCCCATGGCCATGTTTAACTCAAGCCTCGTTCACATCCAATCCAGTCCCCACCTCTCTCAAATAGAACTCATTTTCATTCTCTTATTTTATCAGGTTTGGGGTTGTTTTTTTGTTTGAATTTTATCTTTGATTGATTATTTTACGCAAGTGCTGATTTTATTGCTTGGTCAATTTTCAATTCAATAAAAAGTTGGCTTGACCATTACTTTTATGCTGATGAAAAAAAGGGAGAGAGATAATATTGTTATTGCCTAAGTTCATATAAACATAATTGCAATTGGACGACTAACCTGAAACCAATGCAAATAAATAAGCAGAATGTTGATCCGAGCCCAACGAAATGACGTTGTGTCCTTAAGACGAATTTGCCCCCTCAATCAGTACCCGAGAACGTTGGACAAATGTCTCTAAGAATAGAACGGATAGCGTTCCTCTGAAGTGGTACGTCTTCAAAGGACTCCTTCGAACGCAAGTTTGCAGAACAATTGCACAAATGATAAAGATGAGTAATGAGTGGTGGAAAACAAAAATTTTAGTAGTCAAAATGTGACGGTCGGAGTTTGTATTTATAGACGATGATGTGAAAAGTCGCGAAGCAGAACATTTCTGTTGATGAAGGAATGCAAATCGAAAACAGTTCTGTTCGAATAAACATGTTCGTTCTCTTTATTCCAAACGAACATGTATGTTCGACAATCGAACTTTCATGTTCGCTTAGCGCCGAGCAGACACATCTATTCGGACGAAAAAGAATGTTCAGAAATTTCCGGACATATCTATTCAAATTATGTCCCTTTAATTTAAAAATAATAAAAAATGATGGTGTAAAAATAAATAAACGCGCGGACCTGGGCCCGGCCCGAACCGAATCGAACCGAACCGAACCGAACCGAACCGAGCTGAGCCGGAGGGCGGGCGGCGACAGCGCGCACGTGTGGGCCAACCTAGCTTTGTGTAGGTCCTCCCCCGTCCATAAAAGTGCGGTGCCCCTTAGGGCCCAAACTCATTTGTGAAGTTCCAATATTTAAACACATTCATCATCTACTCTTTTTCCTATGTGTGACTCTCCATCATTCTTTTCTCATTCACTTCTTATGGATTTTACAACAAAATCACAACAATCCCCCACATGAATGAGATGTTCAGATATCACGACTCTTTATGTATGCATGAGATACAATGTGCGATTATTTCATGAGAGAACGTTGCATCGGGATAAGTAGTCTGAGACTTTGAACTTTCTCTAGTGAAACCTATCGAACTTACTTGGTCAATCAGTAAACTTGACGTCTTTGAATTGTCTATCTTTGGTGTAAGCCTAGACAATAGAAATCACACAACTATCTCACAAACAAAATTGGTTCTCATTGTTGTGTTCGTTTTGGCCGTGAACACCGCCTGGTCTCATGAGTGTTTTAGAGAATTCGGCCTTTTTTCCAATTCTCACATAAGCGGCCCTCACTTCACATTCACATAGGTGATTTCTGAATAAACGATATATCTCATACTCAATTCAGAATCATTAAAAGCTTTCGCTTAACCTTCACATATTAGTATTGTCTTTATCCGGGAATGAGTAAAAATTTCCAGTTCTCTACACTGTCTTCATAACTTGGTTGTCTCTTTGACCCTAGATCTTGGGATCTCCAGTCAATAAGGTAGGGTTTCTGCTATGACGACTTATTTATCGGTCGTAACCTCATTCCGCTTAATGTTTTCACAACCATATCTCTAATTAGGCCTTTTGTTAATGGATCCGCAACATTATCTTTTCACATAGTCAATTGTGATAATTCCACTAGAAAAAAGTTGTCTTATAGTATCGTGCCTTCGACGTATATGTCGAGACTTACCGTTATACATGACATTCCTTACCCTTCCTATTGCCGCTTGACTATCACAATGAATACATACAGCTGGCACTAGTTTAGGCCAATTAGGATTATCTTCCAAGAAATTTCGAAGCCACTCTGCTTCTTCACCTGCCTTATCCAAAGCAATAAATTCTGATTCCATAGTAGATCTTGCTATACAAGTTTGTTTGGATGATTTCCAAGACACTGCTCCCCACTAAGTGTGATCACATATCCACTTGTTGATTTTGTGTCTTTTGTGTCGACGATCTAATTTGCATCACAATATCCTTCAAGTACAGTTGGAAATTCTGTGTAATGCAAAGCATAGTCTTGAGTATGCTTTAAGTAGCCCAATACACGTTTCATAGCTTTCCAATGATTTTCATTTGGACTAATTGTAAATCAACTTAGCTTGCTTACCAAACACGCTATGTCTGGTCTAGTACAGTTCATGACATGCATTAAACTGCATAGTATACTAGCATACTCATTTTGAGCCTTGCTTTTACCAGTATTCTTTGAAAGATGTAAATTAACATCTATCGGGGTTCTTACTGGTGTAATGTCTAGATTCTTACATTCATCAAGAATCTTCTCAATGTAATGGGATTGCGATAGAGATAGTCCTCCAGATGTTTTACGGATTTTAATTCCTAAAATAACATATGCGACCCCCATGTCTTTCATATCAAATTTACTTGTGAGCATACGTTTGGTTGCCTTGACAACCTCACTATCGCTATCCATTACAAGCATATCATCTACATACGAGCATAAAATGGCAAAGCTATTATGAGTGTTCTTAACATATACACATTTATCGCACTCATTAATCTTGAAACCATTCGACAACATGACTTGGTCGAATTTAGCATGCCATTGTTTTGGTGCTTGTTTCAAGCCATAGAGTGACTTGATAAGCCGACATACTATCTTCTCTTGTCCTGGAACAATGAATTCTTCAGGTTGCTCTAAATATATTTCTTATTCCAGATCCCCATTTAGAAAGGCTGTTTTGACATCCATTTGATGGATTTCAAGTCCATACAACGCTACTATAGCAATTAACATCCGTGTAGATGTAATTCTCGTGACATGTGAGTAAGTGTCAAAATAATCAAGACCTTCACGTTGCCTGTAACCTTTTACTACAAGCCTAGCCTTATACTTATCAATAGTACCATCTGCTTTCATCTTTCTCTTAAATATCCACTTATATTGTAATGACTTGTTACCAGGAGGAAGGTCAACCAATTCATAAGTATGGTTTGACAAGATGGAATCAACTTCGTTATTGATAGCTTCTTTCTAGAGCGGGGCTTCTAGGGATGTCACAGCTTCTTTAAATGTCCGAGGCTCATTCTCTGACAGATATGTTAGAAAATCAGGTCCAAAAGACGTAGAAGTCCTTTGTCTTTTACTACGTCTAGGTTCATCCTCCATTGGATCGCTTCTAGATGTAATGTCTCGAGACCTCTTATCATTGTCAATTGGCTCATATACTATGTTATACGGAAATATATTTTCAAAGAACGAATCGTCCCTTAATTCAATGATCGTATTAACATGTATATCTAGGATCTCAGACTTATGAACAAGAAAACGATATGCATTGCTATTCAGAGCATATCCAATAAAAACACAGTCAATGATTTTTGGTCCTATATTAACCTTTTTAGGTTTAGGAACAGCAACCTTAGCTAAACACCCCCACATTTTGAGATATTTCAAATTAGGCGTTCTGTCTTTCAACTTCTCATAGGGAGTTTGTTGTGTCTTTTTGTGGGGTACTCTATTTAAAGTAAAGTTTGCCACCAAGACAGCTTCCCCCTACGAATTCTGTGGCAAACCAGAACTATTCAACAATGCATTCATTGTTTCCTTTAATGACCGATTTTTCCTTTCCGCCATACCATTGGATTGTGGCGTATAAGGAGCGGTGATTTGGTGAATAATACCAAACTCAGAACAAATTTCCTCAAAAGGAAATTCATATTCAACTCATCTATCACTTTTTATCATTTTAATTTTCTTATTCAACTGATTTTCAACTTCAGATTTATAGGTTCTAAAAGTATTTACAGTCTCATCTTTGCTGCTAAGCAAATAAATATAACAATACCTCGAACAATCGTCTATAAATGTAATAAAATACTTTTTATCATCCCTTGACGATATTGTTTTCAAATCACATATGTCTGTGTGTATTAAATCTAAAGGTTCTATGTTTCTGTTATCTACTTAATGAAATGGTGGCTTAGAAAATTTAGATTTAACACACAATTGGCATTTTTCACTTGGACAGTCAAACTTTGGCAATAATCTCATGTTCATCAATTTCTTTATTGACTTATAATTAACATGTCCTAGTCTAGCATGCCAAATATTAAGAGACTCAAGCACATAAGTAGAAGCAACTTTATTCATATCATATTTGGATACAACAGTCATTACGTTCAACTTGAACAAACCATCACTTAGATAACCCTTTCCTACATACATCTTATTCTTGGAGTGTACAAACTTATGAGATACAAAAACCAACTTGAAGTTATTCTTGCTAGGGAGAGATCCGAATACTAAATTCTTGCGAACGTCTGGCACATGTAGAACATTATTTAGTGTCACAATTTTTCCAGATGTCATCTTCAAAGTAATCTTTCCAACACCTTCAACCTTAGAGGTCGATGAATTACCCATATAGAGTTTTTCATCACCCCCCACGGTAATATAGGATGAGAACATCGATCTGTTTGCACAAATATGACGAATTGCTCCAATATCAATTCACCACTCCTTGGAGTTTCCTACCATGTTGCACTCATATATCATAGCAGTAAGATTGATATCATCAACACCATTGGAAATCTGCTCCACCATGTTTACCTAAGTTTTCTGTCTTTTCTTGACTCTGCAGTCTTTGGCTCGATGTCCAGACTTTCCACAGTTGAAGCATTTGCCAACGAACTTCTTCAGGCTTTGGATGAATCTCTCTCTAGACTTGCTAGCCATTTTCCTCTTCTTGTTGGGTTTCGATCCTTCTTCAACAACATTGGCCCTTGAGACTTTTAGATTCTTGCCAACTTTCTTCTCAAAAAACCTATTGTCTTCCTCAATCCTCAATCGAATAATCAAGTCTTCAAGTGATAACTCATTTCTCTTGTGTTTGAGATAAATTTTGAAATCTCTCCAAGATGGTGGCAATTTTTCAATGAAGGGTGTCATTCCTTTAGCATGAATATCATGCATGATCACTTGAAGCTCTTGAATTTGACTTAAGAGAGTTTTAGAATCGACCATCTTAAAATCCAGAAATTTACCGATAATGAATTTCTTCAATCCAGCATCTTCTGTTTTGCATTTCTTGTCCAGACTATCCCATAACTCATTAGCCGTTTTCAGTGGACTATAGACGTTATAAAGGGTATTGTCCAGACCGTTGAGGACATAGTTGCGACACAGGAAGTCAGAATGCTTCCATGCATCCACAGCAGCAACCTTTTCCTTGTTTGTCTATCCAACATCCAATTTAGGACCATCCTCATTGAGGAATCTTGCCAAGTTTAAGGTCGTGAGATAGAACAACATCTTTTGTTGTCATCGTCCAACAAGGTCGCGGATGGTAAATTTCTGGATTTTAAGATGGTCGTGAGATAGAACAATCTATCTCTTTTTTATGAGAACAAATCTATCCATACAAATATGTTCGGACAAAAAAGAATGTTCAGAAATTTTCGGATATGTCTATTCAAATCGTGTCCCTTCAATTTAGAAAGAATAAAAAAATGATAGTGTAAAAATAAATAAACGCGCAGACCTCGGCCAGTGCCGGGCGGCGAGCGGGCGACAGCGGCGCGTGTGTGTGGGCCGACCTAGCTTTGCGTAGGTCCTCCCTCGTCCACAAAAATGCGGTGCCCCTTGGGGCCCAAACCCATTTGTGAAGTTCAAATATTTAAACCCATCCATCATATACTCTTTTTCCTATGTGGGACTCTCCATCCTTCTTTTCTCATTCATTTCTAATCGAAATTTACAACAAAATCCCAACAAATACTATAATATTATTGCTAATCTTGCTTCTTGAGTAGTCAAATATATTTACAAGTACATATTCTGAATGATACAGGCTTACAACGAGAACAAATAGAGCTTGTTCCACTCTAACACAAGTTCTACAGGTTATGAAGTCCAGTGCTGAGAACAAATGAAAATTGTTAAAACTTTTTCAATTTCGATACAGGTTCTGAAGGCGAAATTGAACCAGACTCTGAGAACGAATTCAAATTTTGAATTCACTATAACTCTAAATCCTTTCTCGCTAAACACATTAAATGATATATCATTACGAAGCAAGTTATCAAGTTATTTACAACTTTTATACAAAATGATATATTTGTATGGATAGATTTGTCCCAAACAAAAAGAGAGAGATTGTTGAGAAAAACTCATAATTAATTTGGAAGTTGACAAAACAATCCATAATCTCTAATATCTTAGTTACTGCATTTAAATACATATTTTGCGGCATAATAACGCCCCAAATGCCAATATTTATGTACGGCGCTCACTTTGGTGCCAATATATATATATATTTGTTCACTTAAGTGCAAAATCTTAGAAAAAAAGATCACTTTAGTGCCAATGGCGCGAAATTTCGATGACCTCACAGGAGTTGGCACTTAAATAATTTTTTTAATATAAATTTGGCACTTAAGTGATCCAAAAAAGATCACGTTAGTGACAAATATGAGGAAAAATGATCACTTTAGTGTCAATTCCGGCGACCTCACCGGAGTTGGTACTTAAATAATCATTTTTCAAAACAATTGACACTTACATGATCCAAAAAAAAATATTGGCACCAAAGTGAGCGTCGTACACGAATATTAGCACTTAAGATATTCGACTTAAACTCTAAATTCCGCAATATTTTCTAAACAAGTTTTCAAAACACCTATCTACCCCTTCTTGATAATAACGCTAGCTCCAACACACAGCACAAAGACTGAGCAATATTCATGGCTTCCAGGGGATGAAAAGAAGGTACTTGGGCATCCTGATAGCATCCAAGAACGTCTGGGGTATTGCCAATAGGGTCCTCATTTATCAATGTTTTTGCTTAGGACCCTTTGATGTATATATGCTTTTTTATACAATCTTTGGAGGTGATGAAGTGCTGATTAGCATAATGTAGGCAATCATCAGTTGAGAATGTGCCGTTGTCTGTTCATACTTGCTGCGTTGGAGATATGTCGTAATTCGAGATAAATATCGATTGTGGATAAAAAGAAAGGAAATTTGAAATGAGACATGCCCTCTTGACAAGAAAGAATGTTTCTTTGATTCTATCAGAAACCTCATTGTGCTCCACATTAACAGAACGAAAATTAGGTTGCATGTCTCCACAAGCGTCTCCCAGTAACTTAGATCGGCTTATTGACATATCTTCAACCATGTATTAGAGATACATGGATCGCCTCTTATGAGGCATATTGACATTCTTCGAACTTTAAGGTGTCACGTATGGCAATGAAGAACGTCTATCAACCTTCTCATCTTGTCCTTTCAACAGAACGAGTATGAATTCCTTGTTCAAGATTTAAGAACCCAACATCGGTTAATATGAGACAGTATTTGTTGGCACCAAAACAACGATGATGACTTTGGAAATTTAGAACAAAAGCACAAATACAGATCGGAGGAGAAAATGTTCTCAAAATGATTTCTGATGGCTTCTTACTACAATACTCGGATCACCCTCTAGCCCTTAAATAAATGCCGAACATGTGAAATACATTTGCTAAAGACACATTTGTCAACACTACATTTAATGAGGACATGCATAGAAATCTTCTGAGCACTAAAGTCGACAAAGAGCATAAAAATACACAGTCAAAAAAATCTGCTCACAAAAACTAAATGCACTAAAGTCATGCGTAGCAATCCAAGATGAAGAAGTTCTTTGTCTTCAAGTTTCACGAGTCTCCTTCACAAAATGTTTGTAATTCCTTTTGGTCTTCAATCTTCTTCAAACGCCTACCATAAATCGTGCTGAACCGATTCGTTTTTATTCTTCTTCTGACACCCACCACAAATAAAGGCATGTCTCAACCAACGTGCTAAAATATTCAACAATCAATTTTATATTGTTCAAACAGTAGCGAAAGGCAGCAACAATCAAAATCCTCACAGAACTGAGATACACACTGACATATCTTTATAAACAGAGGCTCAACAGAATGCAACATCAGATTGTCACAAACTCATTGTCTAAACCTCGGCCTAGAAAGCCAAGAAGGGCATAGAAATCAAGTCTTTCGGTTGTCGTCGCTACTGTCACACACGATTAGAAACCAATCGTTGACAACTAATGTTTTGTCTACCCAGTAAAGCTCTGGTGGTGAAGAAACAAGACAAAAACTTTTGGTCTTCGGGATCTGAACGATTCGATTAGGTTGAGAAATACAGGAAATGGCACTCAAAATCTATGTACGGTAATCTAATTGTGAATCTGGTATCTCAATGGCAAACAAAGATGTGCTGTACCTATGTACAAGAACAGAATTAAGAACGACGATGACGAAGAAGAAGAAGAATTGATTACTTGGGCCTACCGAGGCATATTAAAAAGGAACGGGTTTAGGTGATATTCGTGCATGGCCCCTTTCGCAATGTTCTTAGCGAACACCGGAATTGATCGGGGCACCAATATATAGCCCGTTCTTTTAACTTCAAGTAATGATTGGCGAGTACTTTCGGGCTTCCACTCCGAACCCCCTCGGCAAAGACTCCACAGCTTTAGCGAAAGGTTTTCCATATCTCGTGCTCTCTGCCCCTGAAACACAGCGGCGGAGGATGAAGTTTCTGAGCTTCTCTTGTTTGAGAAGGGAAGGAAATATATGCCGCACTCATAGTTGGAGCCATGCCTGTCTTGTCTGACCCTTTGGTGGATTCCACATACTTTTCCTCTGTCGTCCTTATCTTCTTCTCTTCTGTTACTTTCTTTACTTCAACTTGATTCTCAAGTGCTCGCAACTTCCACCGGAAGTTGAGTTGATGGAGACCCAATTGCTGGTCCTACCAGGATGCTTCTAGTCCATGTATTCGCTTTCTTTATTGGTTTTTTTTTTCTTTTTCTTGTTCTCCTAGCACTACTTTTTTATAGCTAAACAAGAAGGTTCTTGATTTCATCTAGGGCATGTATGTATATTTGAAATGCGTCATTTTGCCACAATTACAGAAAATATTTATTCCTTTCTTGAGTTTCAATAAGATCCGTGAATGTTTAATCCATGTCATTTCCTCAATAGGAGAAAAAATAATCTAATCTCGACTTCTGTTGGCGAATCATCCTGGAGTAAAACAATGATGTCGGTTTGATGAAATATCAAAGATGCTGATTTTGTTTCCTTTCCCGGTATCATACATCTTGCTCGAGCGGAGATTTGGCCGGCTAGTGAGCTCGAGCTTTTATTTGAGACTAAAGTTTGTCACTTCATGATTTTAAAGGTCCACTTTGGACCTCATTTGAGAAAATAGCCCCACTTCAGGGCCATGTTCGAATTTTTCCGAAAAAACAATTGAGCAAGAGAGATTAGAGAGGAAATATTTGTAGCAATACTAGTGTCTGAAAGATCAAGATCATACACAGAGTGAGAGGCCAAGTTAATAATAAAAGGCTTATACTTCACCAGAACATGATAAACAACATTGGAACATTTACAGAGTAGCATAACACTGGCAATCCATAGTAACGACTAAAACGACAATCTCTTCCCGTAGTATGACTTGCAATAAGGCCACCAGTCCATGCTAGTCGAAGCTCCAAAGATCAGAGAGATGAATACCATCATTCGGAGAATACAGCGCATAATGTTCATCGCCAGTTCCGTCAACAAGCCAATTATCATCGCAGAACGAGCTTTCCATCCCAAGCGTGTCGGGCTGCCAAGGAACAGACACACTGCTGTCCGGTACATCATGATTCAGCGTAGTATGGTTCCGACTTTCAGGTTGAACAGTCTCTGCTAGAGATGACTGAGGGAGACGGAGGAAAGAAAACAACTCAAATTCAAGCTTCGGTTTTGCTTTATCATATCTAAAGCAATCTAAAGCAACATTTGCTCACCTGTGCACCAATTTCTGACGTTCCTTCATCTTGGGAATCATTCAGATTACTAGGGCCGCTTAAGTCAGTTGAAGTACTTGCTGTTGCTGACTTTGCGTTGTGGCTTTTCTTTGTTATGCGACAGAGAACCAACGCCGTCTACAAAGACAACGATACCAGGGATCAGTTTCAGGGTTGCACAACTGAAATTCCATTGTTGCAGCAGAGTCACTCTACTTTTAGCAGTATAAACTTCAGCAGCAACTGCAACTAAAGCATTAGTCATGAATCCATCACTTAAAATGTTTCAGGGTCATGTTTCTCGATCTTCCTCGTGAAATTGTACGAAATACTGTAGGAAAGGTTCTGACTCACGGATACGACTGTTCTAAGTTCAACTGGATTTAAAGATAAATCGCTCTTAAACCGAGATAATCACGAACGCAGAAAACCAGAGACATCAAGAAGCTGAATGAGGAACATATGTAGACAGATGATGATATCAATTTTACCTGCACTTGTAACCATGTTAGAGATGCTCAATCAGGGTAAGCAAAAGAAGAGAAGTCGAGTACCGGGTCCGAAATTTCACTGTCCGAACCATTCGAACTTAGGTGATATTCGTACATGCCAATGTTGGTCCTATGGGCATTTCTTTGTCGACCTTTGTGGTAAACCAAGCTCCTCCTGAGCCCTATCTCTTCACCGGTGTCTGTTTGTACAACAAATTTGGCACGTGTCTCTTTCCAAAATCCGCACTGGGTCTTCCTCTTCCGACTGCGACCACGGGGACAAAAGAAGAAACACTCGCTTCTATCCGACGGCATACTCGACAATTCTGCAGCCAAAGATTGGTTAAATGTTAAATCAATAAAGGTCTGATAGGTAACTCTCAATTACCATCAAACGATAAGAAAATAGAGAAATAGAGAACGCTAAGGACTAAATGTAAGCAACCACTGTATCGTGTGAATAACTCTGGAGGCTCCCAGTTGTAGATGTCTAGCTCGGGAATTACGCAGATGGTTTCCATTCCTCGTCTGAGCTTTTCCGTCAAGTGATGACCGATGAGCTCGACTTCGGTCGGTTTGAATCTGAGTCCAACCGGCCACATGTCCGGCGATTCCGCCATGCTAAATGCTTGCTGTCTCACGTTCGATTCTGCAATAGGAAAAGGAGGAGAAGAGTAGAGAATGAGACTAGTGAAGTGAGCAGAGGATGGAAGCAAAACAGAGGAAACAGAGTTCACTCTTGGGTTTGATTGAGAGTGTTGACTCCAACCACTTCGAAGTGGGTCAATTTATAAGCACAAAAAAACAAGTAATTTTCTTAACCCTTGCTTGAGAAGGCAATTCCCTAAAAGCAGCTTCATCGAAGTCCGAACATATGAAGTTGAGCAGTGTTTTCTCAGTGAAGAAGACTCTAGAATTTTGTCCATGTGACCATGGAGATCATGATATGAAGTTGTCACAAGAGATTCCTCAGTGAAGAACATTCTAGAATTCCAGGTGAGATGCGATGAGGTTGAAAGTGAAGGAGATGAAATGATAAAGCACAACCAATTTCTCTTTATATATTATATGCATAGTAATATGTTCTTGACTAAAGAAAGTTTAGCCTTTCGTTGGAATTTAGAACCTTTACATAGCAATTCTCATGTACACATATTGTCTTTCCGGCGATTATGACTATAAGAGTTTGTTCATTATGGGTTCGATAATTTACCGATTCTACCCAGCATTTGAATACCAACCTTGTACAAATTAGTAGTTGTTGTACAAGATAACGTATTAAAAAGTTTTTCCATCAAAGCGGGTAAATTTGACCCGCAAATCACATTAGATTAGCAAAAAAATGATAGATGATCGAACAAAGTTAGTGTATCCATATGGGTATCGCTTTGAGTTGTTAAAATATATATCTCAAGTTTAAGCTCGTCGAGCGAAAGCCCCACTTAGAATAAAGGTTGCAAAAGTCCAAAAGTTCGAGTTATATTAGGGTTTGACAAAAGTCTACCGTTCTATGACCAAAAGGTACGGGATTTTCTTTTTGGCCCAAAATTGTAATGCCAAACTCTACCGGCGACAAGAACAAGACTTGATTACACAACTTTCAAAAACTTTATGACTTGATTCACTTTGTTAAATATTTAGGACTTGGTTGCTTTTTGTACAAAACGTTTTAGGACAATGCAATTTTCACTAGACGAAATATAAACCTTGCACATGTCCTCTGCGAACATAGTTTATCGTCTAACATGGACACTATCCGATCACCTGTGATAAATTTACCCCAAATTAACTTTTTTTGTTACCAAAAGCTCCAAACCGATTTACCCTCTGTTAACTTTTATCAAATTTTACCTCGAAAATTGTTGAGCTTGATATATGATACATGAAAATAACTTGGTTAATCTGGCAAGTAGAAGGGTGAATCAATATGTTCATATGTGATTTTGACAAAGGAAGGGTAACCGTTTTTCGATTATTATGAACCAAACTCCACCATTAGTAGAAGGACTGCTAAGAAATCTATCTGTTCATCTCTCGAATTTCTGAGCATATCTACGATGAACAAATAGATTTCTAAGCATATCTGTGGGTGGAGTCCTGGCCAATCACTGGCTAGGGTTGCCGGCCATTAGTCGGGGCTCAGCGACACCCTCGCCAGCCCATCCCCCACCCTCGCCGCTCATTGCCAGCGATGGTGGGGTGGCGGTGGTGAGGGCTGCGTTGCAACATTTGATTCCTTTTTTTTTCTTAATCTTTATCTTATCTTTTAGTTATTTAGCTTTTTTAAAAATTCAATATTATGTAGAATTTAAAAAAAAAATGGATTTTTCTTTTGCCATGTGTATTCCCTTTTTTAAAAAACAAATCCACATAATATTAAAAAATTAATAAAAATACCACTTGTCTTATTTGGCCGGAATTGACACTTCAGTTGTCGTTTTTGGCCGAAATTAGCATTTTAAGGGTGTGTTTGTTTCAAAAAAGTGATTTTCGGGAATTCGTTTTCTTGAAAGTGATTTTCGAGAATTCGTTTTCTGGAAAGTGATTTTCTGGAAACCGTTTTCTCGGAAAATGATTTGTTTTCCTTTGTTTGGTTATATGTTACCGAAAATATTTTTTTGTGTTTGGTTCTCATTTGAAAAACGATTTGTTTTCCTTTGTTTGGTCCCGGCCTCGGCCCCATTCCCCGGTCTTGATCCCCAGCCCCGATCCTGGCCTCTATCCCCGGTCCTCGGCCTCGACCCCGGTTGCTAACCCCGGCACCGGTCCCGGTCCCCATCCATGGCCCCAATCCTGATCCCATGTCCCGATCCCCGGCCTCGGTCTAGGTCGCTGTCCTCAGCCCCGGTCCCGATCCCGATCCCCGCCCCGGCCCTGGTCCTCGGTCCCTATCCCCGCCCCCGGTCCTGATCCCCGGCCCCGGTCGTCGATCCTGACCCCGATCCAGATCGTCGGCCCCGGTCCCTATCCCGGGCTTGATCCTCGGTCCCCGCTTCGGCCCTGGTCGCTTGCCCCCGGTCGCCGGCCCCGGCCAAAGTCACCAGGATCGGCCCCAGCCCCGTTTTCAAATAAAGTGAGAGACTCAAATTTGAAAAAGTGTTTTTACCTTTTTATTTTGGGGAATTCACTTTTCTATTTTAATGAATAAAATCTTTGTTGGCTGGAAAGTATTTTTCGTTGACTAACTCATTTTTCGCAAATCAAACGGACGAAAGTCCAGAAAACACTTTCCTTGAAAATACTTTCCTCAAAACAAACACACTAAGTGATGACGTTTTCTTCGATTTGACACTTGATTAATCCCAAAAAAATATTAACACCAAAAAGAGCGCTCTACACAAATAGTGGCACTTCAGGTATCTTTTGGCCCTTTTTTCGGGTACTTTTCCCATTCTCTCCCTCGAAATCTTTCCGCAGATGTACATTGAATTTTAGTGACGACACCAAAAACTTTCGCTATATATACATGTTGACATTTAAGTTCATACGTAATATTTATATTTTACGTTCGGATCATATGTTAAGTTTTAGCGAAAAATAATTGCTTTTTGCATTCTGAAAAGCACAAACGGATTTTCTAACTTGTGCGAGCATCGTTCATGAGAGAAACAACAGTTGTTTTACATCTTCTTCTTTTCTGATAGCGCAGGATCTATGATTGTGTGAACGCGGCTTGCGGCTCACCGGTTTATTGTGCCCAGCTCGAAACTCCTCGATAACCTGTATTTGTTCGTAGCCCATTTAACCTGTTAGTTCTCTGAAATCCTAAGATATCACCTTTTTATTGTTGTTGCTATTCACTGACGATGACCACATCATTCAATATATTCCAAAAGTACTGCAGAAAGTGAGCTGTGGGACATTCGGTTCTGTTCTTTTCCCCTTCCTTTTCCAAAGACGAAAGAAAATATATTAATCAAACTGATTACAAAGTTGCAGACATTGCAGACCCACTATGCAACAGACAAACAAGAGCAAAGCACAAAGACTGAACCCTATTCGTTTTGGTATATCATCAGTCAATATAAGACATTCATGGCTTAAGGGGATGATTCTGAGGTTATGCAAAATGGGTCTCTATCTATCAATGTTTGAGCTTAGAACCCTGTGATTAATTTCTATATGCTGTTTCATATAAACATTGGAGGAGAGGAAGTATTGATTCGCATATTGTAGGCAATCATTGGTTTGAGAATGTGCCGTTGTCTGTTCATACTTGCTGTGTTGGACATATGTCGTAATTCAGGCTGAAAATCGATTATGCATAAAAAGAAAAGCAAATTTGAAATGAGACAATCCATCCTTGACAAGTAAGAAGGTTTCTTTGGTTTTGTCTGAAACCTCATTGCGATCCACAATAAGCAAATGAAAATAGTTCTCATATGGCTTCACAAGCGTCTCCATTATACATGGATCGCCTCTTTTGTGGCACCTAGAGATTATTTGGACTGCCTTGGTTGAGGTGTCACGTATGTCGATGAAGGACGACTATCGCCCTTCTCATCTTGTATTCCTTTCAACAGGCCAAGGGCGAATTCTCTATTTATAAAGTGGGCAACCTTGCTATAATACTACTCATATGGAATGCTGAAGCTTTATGGTGATAAGAAGAGAGAAATGTAGTTGACAACTCAAGATATACTCATTATATATCAAATTGCAGTACAAATGTAACACTCAAATAGTATCGCACAATGCTATTACAATATACATTCTCTCACCACACTTACAATACTGAAAGCAACACTTCCTTAAACAGAGTTATACTCTCATTATAAAGTCTCTCTCTCATGGAGAACAACTCTATAACTGCTTAGGAAGTGATGCCTCTCTTTTGAAGCTCACCCTTGTAAGTGGTGACTTATCTTCAGTTTCTTCGTGCTAAGCCTTTTACACAAGGCTCAATTCACCGCCCCTCCACTGACTTTAGTGTGAAAGGGAATTGCTGCAACTTTTTTTCTCAAGCATAAGTGCAACTTTCTTTCTTCTTTCCCACCAACTTGCGCTTGAGAAACAACAAAATTCATTGCACATGTGACCCCATCTTCTTGTGGATTGAAATTTCCTATTTGGCTATTTTCTTTGACAACCGCATAGCTTCTTCAATTGCCGTCTTTATTTCTTTGTTTTCATATTAGGTGTTGACTCCAACACTGTTCAAGATTTCAGAACCCAATACTGTTAATATGAGACAGTAGCAAAAGCCAGCAACAGTTAAATCCTCACAGAACTGAGATGCACAAGGATGTATATTTGTAAACAGAGGGCCAACAGAATGCAACATTGGATTATCACATACTCATTGTGTTAACCTCGGCCTAGAAAGCCAAGAAGGGCATAGAAATCAAGTTCTTCGGCTGTCACTATTGTTACAAACTAATTGAAATTCCCGTGAAGGCCAATCATTGACAACCAAAGTTTTGTCTACCCAGTAAAGCCTAGGTGGTGAAGAACAATTTTGCTCATTGGCATCTAAACAAGGATCCGGATCACCAGCCCCGCTACAATCGGGTCAGGTGTACCCTGATTTGATTAGGGCCGTCCGTTGCCGTCCAGGGCACGTTCTGCCCTAATCAAATCAGGGCAAACCATCCGTTCTCTCTAAACAATTCATTTACAATGAAAACAAGAAGTACTAGGAATGGCACCAAAAACCTATATACAGTGATCTGCGATGCCTCTGGTATGTCAATGGCAAACAAAGATAAACTATACGCAAACAAGAACAGAATCAAGAATGAAGAAGAAGAAGAAAATGGTTACCTATCCTCCCGAAACACACCAAGAAGAACGGGTTTAGGTGATATTCGTGCATGACCACCGCTCGCGTATTCCTAGCGAACAGTCGGACCGATCGAAGCACCAATAAATAGCCCGTTCTTTCAACTTCAAGCAAAGATTGACGAGCACCTCCACAACGGGCTTCCTCTCCGAGCCCCTTCGGCAAAGACTCCACAGCTCTATCGAGAGGTTTTCCATCTCATGTTCTCTGAGCCCAGAACCACAGCGGAGATGAAGTTCCTGAACTTCGGTTGGAGATTCGTCATCCACACACTCATCTGAGAAGGGAGCGAAATATATCATTGCACTCACACGGAGTTGAGTCATGCCTGTTTGTTTCTGACCGTTTGGTGGATTCCACCTACTTTTCCTTTGTTGTCCTTATCTTTTTCTTTTTCTTTTTTTTATATGTGTATTAAAAATCCTAAAACTTATGACGAAAGAGCAATTGAGTCCTAAAACTTACGACGAAAGAGCAATTGAGTCATAAAACTTACAAAAAGGGCAATCAAATCTTAAAATTTATTAAATTGATGCAATCGAGTTCTTCCGTTAACACCGTTAGCTTATTTAACGGAAAATGCTGACATGACATTTTAAAAATTGATTTCTCTCTCTTATTTGTTAATTTTTTATTATATATTTCAATTCTTCTTTATATCAAATTAAAAAAAAACTAAAAAAAGATTAAATAGTAAATTTAAAAAGCTAAAACAAAGGAAGGAAAAAAAAAAAGGAGGGCAAGGCAAGGCAGGGTTCGGCTGTGAGGCGTCGCAGCCACCCATCGCAGGAGGGGCCGGCAGAGGCCGCCGTCCCTGGGTGACTGGCACTCGCCAGCCTCGGGCGAGGCCTCGCCGGCCCCCAGGCAAGGGCAGGCAAAGCTTGCCCAGATCTTTGTGGAGAACCTGCGCTAGACTCGACTTGGCCTCCGGCTCAATCTGCAGCGCTTCGCGTTTTTTGTTGGGCGGATATCTCACCTGCCCTGGGGTGAGGTTTTTTGGCTTGATTCTATTGATTGAAGGTGTTTATCGAGTTGGTGCTTGGATTCTCTAACCCTGAGGTGAGGTTTCTGGGTTTGGTTCTACTGAGAATGGTTGGAGGTGCTTGTCACGTTGGATTTTGAGTCCTTTAATGGCAGCAGCAGATCGTTGATGATGATTGATACTCACTCGAAACTTGGTCTCTTTGTTTTTAGACGATTTCTTTGCAAGTTTGAAGGTGGGTTTGGAATTTTCCCTTTCTGCAACTAGAGGATCATCTCCGTCCGTTTCATCTCCATCTCCTGGCCCCATCTCCATCCTGCTCCATCCTCACAAACCCACTCCCAAAGACCTTCCCCTACCATCTCCTCCAACGGTCCTTCTCTCTCCCCCTCTTCCTCAACCCAGATCTAGGCGAGCCTGGCGAGCGAGGCTCGTCGGCCCTTGCCTTGGGCCGGCGGGCTGGCAATGGCAGGCCACCCTCGGCTAGGGCCGGCGACCTCCGTCGGCTCCTCAGCGATGGGCGGCGACGGCCTAGCCTGACTAGCGAAGCCCCGCTGCTTTTCTTTTTCTTTTTCTTTTTTTCTTTTTAACATTAAATATTAGCATTTTATTTATTTAAATAAAAAATTTGAAAAATAAAATAATAAAAACTGCCATATATGAGACAGAAATTAATTTTAAAATGCCATGTCAGCATTTTTCGTTAAATAAGCTAACGGTGTTAATGGAAGAATTCGATTGCATCAATGTGATAAGTTTTAGGACTTGATTATACTTTTTGTAAATTTTAAGACTCAATTGCACTTTTACCACAAATTTTAGGATTTCTTAGGGCAGAAGAACACTAGAAGTGTTAATATTTATGTACGGCGCTCACTTTAGTGTCAATTTTTTTTTTGATCACTTAAGTGCCAATTTTTTAAAAAATGGTTATTTCAGTGCTAAGTCCGATGTGGCTCGTCGGAAATCACGCGTGGCGCACACGTGGCTCGCCGGATATCGTTGTCAGCATTAAAAAAGCCAAAAACTAATAAAACGTTCCTCATAAAAACTGAAAAAAGTAAAAACAGTAACAAAAATTAACTAAATAACAAAAAAATAGTTAAAAAAAAATCAAAGATCTGCAGCGCAAGGACTGTGCAAGCCCTCATTGCCGCCTCCCCACCATCGCCAGCACTAGCCGGAGATAGGTGGGAGCTGGTCGGCCGGGGTGGGCAACCCCTTGCCATTAGACGGCGGGGCGGGGGTTGCCTTGCCGAGTTGGGCGCTGGCGAGGGCCAACCCTTGCCAAGATCTGGGCGAGGGTCGCCCGCCCTCGCCCAGATCTGGCCGCGGGCATGTCATCAGCAGGCCCTCCACAAGCTTCGCTCATAGATGAGGACCACTGCGAGTAGCGTCAGCCTGCCTCCTCTCGCTTGCTCGTGTGTATTGTCTGCATCAGACCTCCACGAGCTTCGACTGCGTGGCTCACTCTCGCAGGTTTGATTTCGAGCACTATTATGCGACGATTTTGTAATTTTCATGCGGAACTTACAGGAGATCACAAACACCCAGATCACAAACTCTCACAGGAGATCACAAACGTAGTGGATGAGCAAGCTGAAGCCTGGGTCCCGCTCGGAGAAGACTTGGAGGAGATCACCTTCCCCCTTCTTCGTTGCCCGATCCTCCTCACATTAAAAAGCCCAGATCTATGGCGAGGGCTGCTAGCCCTCGCCAGCGCTTGGCGGGGCAGCTGCCCCGCCGTCCAGTGGCCGGGGTCGCCCACCCCGGCTGACCAACGGTGGAGGGCGGCGGCGAGTGTTTCAAGTCCACGCCCTGCAAACTTGTTGTAATTCCCTTCTTTTTAGGTTTTTTGTGTAATTTTAATTTTTTAAAAATGCTAACCAATTTTCAAGTTGAATAGTCTATGTGGACCCCATGTTGACGCCACGTGGACATATTTTTTTTTTTAAATTGTTATGTAATATTAAAAAAATTAATAAAAAATGCTACGGGTATGGTTTGGCCGGAAGTGACACTTAAGTGATTCTTTTTTGTCAGAATTGGCACTTAAATGATCATTTTTTATCCGATTTGGCACTTAAGTGAGCCGGAGAAAAAAATTGGCACTAAAATGAGCGCCGTACATAAATATTGACACTTTTAGTGTTCTTCTGTCGATTTCTTAGTGAATATATCCCTTCTTTTTTTTACTTCAACTCGATACTCGATTGCTCACAACTTCATTAGGAAACTGAGCTGATGGAGACCCAATTGCTGGTCCCACCACCAGGATGCTTCTAGTCATTGGATCCGCTTTCTTTATTTGGGTTCTTTTTGTTTTTCCTTTTCTTTTTGTTATGGGTTTTTTGTTTTCTCATTCCACTTTCTTTGGCATTTCCCTATCCTTTTTCTTTTTTTTTTATTGGTAAAAACCCAAGCAAGAAATTTCACCGAAGGTTACACTAGACCTTTTGAATGGGTTGATTTTGTCGGGTCATAAATTATCTAACCAAAACTGACCCATTAGTGCAAATTTCTCAACCCATATCCAATCCAACTCCATCCATATTATTAAAAAAATTATGTTTGATTCAATCTAAGAAAACTTATCACTTTTATATTTTCGAGAAAATTATATTGCATGGACAATTTTTCTATTTTTTTTTAAATTGATTTGTTTTTTTTATTAGTTCAAAAAATCTGATTTTTTATTTTTATTTCTCTTAAGAATTCTGAATTTCTTAATTTTTTAATATTATTTTTGTTTCTTTTGAGAAATCTGATTTTTATTTTATTTTTTCTTCTAAGATCGGCTAGGGTCGTCAAGCGGCCCTCACTGGGCTACCCAACCCTCGCGACCACAGGCAACGGCCGACGATTGGGCGAGGGCCGCCCTCGCGTCGACCAGCAAGGGCTTCAACGCCCTCACCTAGAGTTGGTGAGGGTCTATCGGCTAACGCCTGTGACTAGTGAGGGTCAGTCGTCTTCATAGGAAAAAAAAAGTTAAGGAAAGTAAAAGAAAGGGTACAAGCCTATTAAATCTTCATTGTCTTAATTGTGTTGTAAATGGTTACACAATAGACCCATTTATAACTCAATGACTAGCTGAGTTTTATGCTGTGTTTGGAAGGTAGAAGAAAATAGAGGGAGTGAAATTTTTCAGTGCGAAAATGGAAAGAAAAAATAACATTCTTGCGAGAAATATGAAAAGGGAAATTCAGATTTTCAACGGTTTGCTCGACTCTGTGTTACAAGCAAGGAGATACAACATTTTTTCAAATCTTAAAGCTTGAGAATTTTCACAATATACAAATGTTGACGCGTACATTCATATATAACATTTTCCTTTTTTAAAAAATTTCAAGTGACATTTTAGATTTTTGCGGACAAGTTAAAAGATATACTTTTCAACTTTTTATAAGTCGCTACAACAATCCTATTAAGGTAAAGGTTCTCAGGGTGGGTTTGATTCAGCATTTTAAATGAGCTTTGGGGAAATGCAAATACCTTCAACCTAAAGGGGGGCTTTTTTTAAAAATAATACAAAAAAATCATATTTACAAAAATAATACTAAAAAAAATATTACAAATTTAGGTCTCCCTCGGCGGGTGAACCGCCGAGGGAGACCTTGGGACCCACCGGCGGGTCCCCTCCCTCTCCCTCGGAGCTGGGGGCCCGCCGGGGGACCCCCTCCCCTTCCCTCGGCAACTGAGTTGCCGAGGGAAGGAAGAGCTGCAGGCCCACGTGGGGGGCCCCACCCCACCCCACCCCACCCCCCTCTCCCTCCCCTTGATTTTTATTTTTTGTTTTATTTTTTTAATATGTTTTTATTTTCTTTTAATAATTTTTTTAGTTGTTTTATATTTGATGGAACCGCAAAGGATCAACATTTACGTAAAAAAATATTTAGGCGTCTTAATTCTGAGAAAAGTGAACGAACGAACAAGGCGATGACGTTTACTCGCTGGTCCCCAGAACGATCACATTTACGTAAAAAAAATATTAACGCGCCTCGTCTCGTAGGAAAGCGAACGAATGAGCGAGGAAACTGCGTTCGCTCGCGAGACGATTATATTTACGTAAAATAATATTTATACGTCTTGACTCCAAGAAAAGTGAGCGAGGCGACGCTCGCGGAGCGATCATATTTATGTAAAAAATATATTAAGGCGCTCGTCTTCGACGAAAGCGAGCGAACGAGCGAGGTCATGACATTCGCTCACGTTGCTGCGGAGCGATCATATTTATGTAAAAAAAATATTTTCTCGGAATCGAGGGGCGTTAAATATTTTTTTTTACGTAAATATGATCGCTTCGCGGTATCGTGAGCGAATGTCATCGCATCGCTCATTCCCTCGCTTTCTTCGAAGATGAGCGCGTTAATATATTTTTTACATAAATATGATCGCTCCGCGAGCGTCACCTCGCTCACTTTTCTTGGAGTCGATACGTATAAATATTTTTTTACGTAAATATAATCGTCTCGCGAGCGAACGCAGTTTTCTCGCTCATTCGTTCGCTTTCCTACGAGACGAGGCCCGTTAATATTTTTTACGTAAATATGATCGCTCTGTGGCCTAGCGAGTAAACGTCATCGCCTTGTTCGTTCGTTCACTTTTCTCGGAATTAAGACGCCTAAATATTTTTTTACGTAAATGTTGATCCTTTTCGGCTCCATCAAATATAAAACAACTAAAAAAATTATTAAAAGAAAATAAAAATATATTAAAAAATAAAGCAAAAAAAAATCAAGGGGAGGGAGAGGGGGGCGTGAGGGGAGGGGTGGGATGGGGTGGGGTGGGGGGGTAGGGCCCCCTACGTGGGCCTGCAGCAAAAAGCTGCAGGCCCTTCCTTCCCTCGGCAACTCAGTTGCCGAGAGAAGGGGAGGGGGTCCTCCGGCGGGCCCCCAGCTCCGAGAGAGAGGGAGGGGGCCCGCCGGTGGGCCCCAAGGTCTCCCTCGGCCGTTCACCCGCCGAGGAAGACCTAAATTTGTAATATTTTTTTTTTAGTATTATTTTTGTAAATATGATTTTTTTTGTATTATTTAAAAAAAAAGCTCCCTAAAGGGATTTAGGAAAATGCTAATTGGGTTTGGTAAAATCTCATTTAAAAATGGGCTTTGGATTGAATAGTGTTTGGTAAAAACAACATTGCAGATGAGCTTTCAATGTAATTTTTTAAATTTTTACTTAAAAATTTACCTTTTGCCGAATTGGAAAAAAGATAAATAATAAAAAGTGGGGTAAAATCGAAAATATAGGAAATTGATGAGGTTAGTTTCGAAAAGAAAAAAAAATCTATTAGCATTTGGCAAAATGTTGAAAGCCCAATGCTGGTCCCTAGCAGCATTGGGCTTTCAGCTTTCCCAAGACCAGCATTTGTTCAAATGCTGGCTTAATACTGAACTAAATGCTTCAGTATTCTCTCAATGCGCTTTGGGGGTTGAAAGCTCATTGAGAATGCTGAACCAAATCCACCCTCAAAGTAACAGAAAGAAAACTAATGCTATGTTTAGTAAGCAAGGATGAAATGAAAATGGAAATCTCATTCCACCTTCCATTCCTATTCTTGCCTCTGGTGACCTTTCTAATGGTCGGAATGCCTATTTCAACTTTTGAAGGAATAGGCATTCCTTAAGTAGACCTATGGACTAATAAAAAACAAAACAAAACAAAAGGGTACCATTGGAATTCCCATTTCTTTCTCTCCCTTAGAAAAAATTTAAAAAAAGAGCCTCAAGTGTCCGCATTTTTTCAAATAATGGTCTAAAAAGGATATTATTTCAAATAAGTGCATGAAGTGTTCTGATCGTGTCAAAGAAGAATTTGAAGTGCACATTGTTTCAAATAAGAGCATAAAGTGACTATATGAATCTCAAAAAATGGCCTGAGTCATTTTAGTTAGGGATATTTTAGTCATTTACTATTTTAAATTTTTTTCTTTTTCTGTTACTAAGAAATTTTGAAAAAATTTAAAAATTAAAAAAAATAACATAGATGGGAGGTTTCTGACCTCCCACGCCCTTGGTCGCTGCCCCCACCACCGGTGGGGCGGTGGTTATGGCCGTCGAGGTCATCGACGCCTCGGGGGAAGGGGGTTGGTGACCCCGTTGACTAGCGACGAGGACCGGCTGGCCCTCGCTTAAGTCGAGAAAGGGCTCCGACCCTCTCCAACCCTCGGTCGAGACCAGACTTGGGATAGACGGCACCTCCGACCCACTCCGATTTGGTCCCGACCGATGGCCGCGGCCCGCGGTCGGGCCTAGGCGAGGGCCGCTGACCCTCAGCCAAATTTGGGAGAGGGTTAAGGCCCTCTCCCGACTCAAGCGAGTTGCCGCCGGTCAGCAGGGTCGCCGGTGACCATGAATGCCATAGCCAGTCCTCCCGCTTGTTCTTCTTTAAAAAAAATCTATTTTAAAAAAAAATTAATTTAATAAAAAATAAAATTAAATCTATATTTTTACAAAAATACCCTTGATTGGCCGAAAAATTTGGTTGGCCGGTGAGGCCAGACCCTTATTTAAAACAATCATAACCACTTCAGGCTCTTCTTTGATAAAGGCACTTCGGGCCCTTATTTGAAACAAAGTCCACTTCGTGCCCCTATTTGAAAAAATAAGGGCACTTGGGGCCCTTTTTCGAAATTTCCCCTCCCCTTATTAAGATAATATAATGTTAGTTTATTGAATTACTGATTTGATTAACATGTGTTGATAAGTAGTATCTTATGAATGAATGATTTAAAACTATTTATCATAACTGTGAATGTTAATTTACTTATGAATTTTGAATATATATTACTAAATTTCATTTATAGTTATGTTGTTCTATAGAAGTTTATTTTTATTAGATGCAAGTCTTTTAATAAATCGAAAGTCTAATTTACAGAAACTCATGCTTCTATTTTCTTTGCTAGAACAATTAGAAAAAGCACATTGCTTGCAAATTAACTAATGTGAATACTACCAAGAGAAATCGAGTACTTTTGGGGGGAATTTCGTTGTTCCAGACATTCGAATTTAAGTGATATTTGTGCATGGCGGAAGACTGGTCTCCGGTGATCGTACAACACTCTTCTTGCTTGTATCTTTCCAAAATCTGAACTCCGTCTTCTAGCTCGGGCGAAGGCTATTCGGGATCTTGCTATTCCAGGGGCAAAAGAAGAAAACATCGAGTCCATCCGATGGCATACTTGATAGGTCTATACATTGGACAATGGGTTAAGCCTTGATTCACCTAAGCCCTCGCTTGCGGCCAATAATGGCTTTGCCGAGCGAAAAAAAAAAAGAAACAAAAAGAAAAAAATTAGAGAAAAAATAAAATAAAAATTCATAAAAAAACATTGCAAATTTGTTCATCTCAGTGCCGTGTTTCATCGACATTCCGGAAAAAATTGGCCAGATGAGTTAATATTGGCACAAATGCAAAAAGTTCAGCACTAAATTAGTCCAATAAAAAAGTTTGGACTAAATCGGTACCAATGCAATAATTAATATTCGAGCTTTCTTGGTTCTTTTCCATTCTCTCCCTCAAAATCTCCGGCGGATGTATACTGATTTTATTTTTTGAACCGGTTACACCTAAAACTTCATACGTTATATTTTTACATTTTTAAATTTGGACCATATATTAAGTTTTAGCTAAAAAAATCGATTTTTTCTTTTTGAAAAGCACAAATCAATTTTCTAACTTGTGGGAACCGTTCATGGCCATAACTAATGGGGCAATTTTCCAAATTAATATTTTTTTTATAAAAAAATTTACCAAATTAGTATTAAAAAAATTACCGTATTAGGTGCCGCTCGGCAATTGGGCCACCGAATGAGGCCCAATTGGGGCGATTGGGCCCCGCTCGGCGGCCCAATTGCTGAGCGGGGCCGTCGTTTAATTTTTTTTTGGATTTCATTTTTTTTTGGAAAATTAAAAAATAAAAAATTTAGAAATGGAATACGCTAGGAATGGAACCCACAACCATCATAGTACTTCATCCAAACGACAACCAACAAATCAAATGATACAATTGACAACATCGGTTGCAGATTAATTAATTTATACACTCATTAAAAGACGTGATATTCATTCGGACATAAAAAACTGCCTAGACCCCTTCCCACTACAAAAGACATGATATAATAAGTCATACATGGAAAGATTGAAGGAGGAAAGAGGGAAAAGACGGTTCATTCGTGATCGAGACGTGGCATCGGAGGGAAAAATGCAAAATTGATAAGGAAAACGACATTTTTTTGGGGAAAAAGGCTGGCATTGGCGGTTTGCCAATGGATTCGTATCGAAAAATTACGCGAAATAAAAAAAAATTCGTCCCAAACGAACATCCGAGTGATGAGATATGCCCTTTCAAAGTTTTCCCATTTATTTACTCATTTCCACTCTTTTGCTGCGGTTTTCCATCTTTTAATGCGATTTTTAGCTATTTTGCTGCGGTTTTTATCAATTACTGTGATTTTAATCTTTCACTGTGGTTTTAAATAATTACATAAATACAAATTATTTTTAATCAATGATTGATGATTATCTTATAAAAAATAAGTTTCAAAAGTAAATAAAATAATTATATTAACTATCAATGATTTTTTATTTTTCCAAAAAAATACGAAATAAAAAAAAATTAAATCGCCGACCAATTGCCGAACGGGACCTAATACGGTAAATATTTTTTTAATACTAATTTGGTAAATATTTTTTAAAAAAATATTAATTTGGAAAAAAGCCCTCACTGATGAGAGAAAAACAATTGTTTTACTCTCTCTCTCTCTCTCTCTCTCTCTCTCTCTCTCTCTCTCTCTCTCTCTTCTGATAACCCGGGATATATGATTGCACGAAAGTGGTTTGCAGCTCACCGGTATATTGTACCCAGCTCGAAACTCCTCGATCACTGGCACTTTGGATGTGGCCCATGTAGCCTATTTAACCCGTTTTGAAACTCACTCACTATTTAGAAAATTAATCCAGTTTATTCATTGATTCTCAGAAATCCTAAAAATTAATTATTTGTATTAATGTGTAATTATATATATTGGGGTATTTTTGTAATTGTATTTATTTGTACCCTTATTATGATTAGTCACTCATATAAATACTTGTTATACAATCCTAGTTTGGGTTGAGCCACTATAAACATCTTGTTGTTATTTTTCTCTGACTTTAAATATCAACATGGTATCAGAATAGGAAAACACATCACGTTTTTCAACAACTTTGTCCCAAATCAACACTTCTTTTGCTCTGATTATCGCCTCAACAATGCTCGGCACATCTATGAATTTTTCTTCTTCTATACCATCTTTTTGGTTATCATCTTCTTTTCCTGCAAATCCCAATTTCCCATTACCTCTCAATAATATACCACCCGCCTTCGCCTCTTCTTTTCTTTTTCCTATTGCTTCGATCTCTACAATGGCTCAAATTACTGGCGTGCAATCAGCCTCGTCATCTCTTCTTCTTCTTCCCAATATCACTAATCTCGTCTCCATCAAACTTGATGCGGATAATTATCTTTTGTGGAGATCTCAGTTTAAATCGATTTTAATCTGTAACGATCTGCAGGGATATGTAGATGGATCTTTTCTATGTCCACAAAGGCTTATCAATAATCAGAATGGTACTGTGGTGGCCAATCCTTCTTATTCAATTTGGGTCAAGACGGATCAATGCGTTCGCAGTCTCATTAACTCAACGCTCATAGTTGAGATTTTCCGTGAAGTTCATGATCTTCGGACATCTAGGGAGATTTGGCTTGCTCTAGGACGACACTTTACTGATCAATGTGTGGCAAATGAAATTGGATTGAAGCTTGATTTTTGGAACATCGTTAAGAAACCCAACCAGTCAATGTCTGATTATCTTCAGCATTTGAAGTCAATTGCATATTCTCTCATCGCAATCAGTTGCTCCGTATCTAATAAGGATTTGGTGATTGAAGCTCTCAATGGGCTCCCATCAGAGTATGATCATTTTGTCACAATGGTCACCAATGGCCCTACTATTCTTTCTTTCAATGATTCGCGGTCACGCCTCCTCATTCAAGAAGAACGATTTCTCCGAAAATTGAATACCTCATCTTCATCTAATATCCATCATGCTTTGATTGGACAATCCACTTCACTAATCCACCGTTTCAAGGGAGTCTTGGTGGATGTAAATTTAGGGGCCGAAGATCTGGTCGAGGACAAGGTGGACGATTCTCATGTGATTAACCAGTTTGGAAAGCCTCGACTGATCAATTTAATTCACGTTCATTCTCTATTCCCTATTCTAATCGATTATCACCTTCCTCTAGTTGATCTCGCGGTGGTTTGAGGGCCTATGTTCCTCCATTTACCTAGGGAGGCATTCTTGGATCTAGGCCTCATCTTTCTTATTAGATCTATAACGGAGTTGGGCATACTGCGCTGCAATGTCGCAAAGGCTTAACCATACCTTCACTACAAATGATTTATCGGACTCTTTCTCAACTCTCTCGGTTAGTGAGACTTCTAATCCGATGTGGTATCTTGACAGTGGAGCATCGGCACACATGACTAGTGACAATGGTAAAATTCTAAATCCCAGACCTTTTTTTGATTCGATGAAAGTTTTAGTTGGTGATGGTCGTTTATTGCCTATTAAGCAAGTCAGTAAATCTTTTTTACATACTGGTTCTCGATCTTTGCTGTTATCACCTGTCTATCATTTGCTTGTGATCTTCTCTCAGTCACTCAGCTTTGCCATAAAAATTCTTGCACTATTGATTTTAATGGTTCATCCTTTTATTTGAAGGACTAACGAACCGGGCAAGTTCTCCTCCAAGCTGATTCTTCTCATGGTCTTTATCTGATTTCCAATTCCTTGGTGTCGTCTCACTTGCATCCTATCGTGGCTTCTTCTACTTCACTCACTCATTGGCATGCTCGTCTTGGTCATCCAAATAAACAAGTTTTGAGTCGTGTTTACAATTCTAGTTCTAGTTCTAGTTCAATCACTTGTGAGTCTTGTCTTATGGGCAAATCTCATCGATTGCCTTTTGAGTCTGTTAATCATAGTGCTTCTTTTCCTTGAGTTGTAATTCATTCTGATATATGGACGAGTCCCATTTTATCTAATTCTGGTTTTAAGTATTTTGTGTTATTCGTTGATGACTACTCTCGGTTCACTTGGATTTTTTTGATGAAAAATAAATCTGAAGTGCCTACTCATTTTCATCGCTTCCGTTGTTTCATTGAAAATCTATGCAATGCCAAAATTAAAATCCTACAAATTGATGTGGGGTGAATATACCAGTAATTCGTTCCAATCATATTTACGTGACAATGGTATTATTCCACCCATTTCTTGTCCAGACACAACATCTTAAAATGGCCTGTCAGAACGCAAAATTAGACATTTAATCGAAATGTCTCCAACCTTATTAATCCATTCTCATATGCCTCCTTCATATTGGGTCAATGCTCTTCTCACTGTTGTTCACACTATTAATCGGCTTCCTACTTCGGTCTTATCTGATATTTCTCCTTTTCATTATTTTTTTTGGGTTTCAATCCGATTATTCGTTCTTTCGAACTTTTGGTTGTGCTTATTATCCTTTTCTCCCATCTCGTGTCTCCCATAAACTTGCACCTCATTCTTTGCCGTATGTATTTCTTGGCTATGCTTCGAATCACAAAGGCTATCGTTGCCTTGATCAGTCATGTGGTCGTGCTTTTATCAGTCATCATGTTCGGTTTAATGAGGAGAATTTTCCCTTTTCACAAAGTCATTCTTCTCTTAGTTCATTAAATAACTCTTTCAATTCAATTCCTTCACTTATTATTTCCTCCAATCAATCTATTCTTCCTTCTACCTCCCTTGAACATCAAGCTCCTCCCCTGCCTCTCTCGACTTCTCTAACCCAACCCCTTAATACACCTCTCCCTGCCTCTCAACCTACCTAATCGGGTTCCAATTCCTTTTCACCTCTACTGCCCTTCCTTTCGAACTCACTCACTGTGTCCCAACCTAACTCTACTTCTGACACAACTCCTCCTACATCTAATTCTGACCAAATTTCTCCTACATTAGATTCACAAGTCCTCTCTACATCTCTACCTAGCTCCTCCACTTTTGTATCATCTCTTTCTACTCATCCTATGCAAACTCGTGCTAAATCTAAAATTTATAAACCAATGAAAATTTTTAATCTCTCTAATTCTCTCTTCGACTTGCTATTCAAAGGCTATTCTTGACCCACGTTGGAAAGCGGCCATGTCAGATGAATTTAATGCATTGGTCGTTAATCAAACGTGGGATCTAGTACCACCCGACCCTTCTAAGAATTTAGTCGGTTGTAAATGGTTTTTTAAGATTAAGGAAAAATCTGACGGAACTATCAAACGCTTCAAACCTCATCTAGTTGCACAGTGATTTAAACAACAGGTAGGATTGGATTTTGACGAGACTTTTAGCCCAGCCATTAAACCCGCTATAGTTCGGATTGTTCTCTCTATTGCTATTTCATTAGGATGGGATGTACGTGCCTTCTTGCACGGCATCCTTTCTGAGGAAGTTTACATGCGCCAACCTCCCGGTTTCTCTCATACTGAATATCCGAATCACATGTGCCGTCTTTGAAAAGCCATTTATGGTTTAAAACAAGCTCCGCGTGCATGGTTTCTTCGCTTCAGTAGTTTTTTTATTATCATTGGGTTTCATGACTAGTAAGGCTGATCCATCATTATTTATCTATTCTTCTTCTCGGGATCCTCTATATCTTCTACTATATGTTGGTGACATCCTTGTCACCGGTGATACTCCTCATTTATTATGATATTTGATCACTAGACTCTTGCAAGAATTTGCTATGAAGGATCTTGGACCACTTCATTATTTTTCTTGGCATTGAGGCTCATCATCGATCTAACAATATGCTTTTATCTCAAGCTAAATATATTAATAGCCTTTTGCTCAAGTTTGACTGTCGCGACCCTCCCCTCGCGAGGCGGAGCGGGCTAATGGGCCTCCCGATCGCTGACTGATCGGACGCGGGCCTCTCCCAAGGTCCATTACCCAAATCGCAACTGCAGGATATACGTGGTCAACCTTCAGTGTGGTCTAGTGACATGTGATGAGTGTACATGCCAAGGAGTCGCCACCAATCGTTTCGTGGAGGGTACGATCGGAAAACCCCATCGAATAGTTGGGAGTGGTTTATTCGATTCTGCGGAAACCAGAGAAGTGGGTTCGGAGACTTAGTTACGCCAACTGTCAGAGTTGACGCCCTTTCGGTACCTAAGATGAATGGTTTATCTGATCCTAGGATTTCATACAGACGAGTGGGGTACGGATCCTAAATCTAGGAGTTCATGCAGATGGGAATTACTACCCTATCAATCACAATCAATAGAAATAAGTGCGCAAATCAAGGATCCAATGCATGCGGATAAAACACATGAAATCGGCATGGTATCCCTAATGAGGCCCTATTAGCCTAGAGAAATATCAATCAAGGCTTAGGAATGATTTTGGCATGATTTGCCCATGAGGGGCAAAATCATAATTTCAAGCAATTCGGGAAAATTCACCTCGAAAGGGTAAATCTGTCATTTTAGATGAATTGGGAAGTCAAAAGACAGAGGAAATAAGATTGGCCATCAATCCAATCCATTTCCTATTTTTCGGGAATTTCCAGGATTTTTATGGAATTTTCAAGTGATTTTACCCTTGGAGGGGTAAAGTCGTCATTTGGACAAAGACGAGAACTGAAAATCTCAAATATTAGGGTTGGTCGTCCACTTGACCCAAACCCTAACTTCAAGCAATTTTCGGGACTTGATTGGGACAAGAAAGATAATTTTCCCATTGAGGGGTAAAATCGTCATTTCGAGAAAAGGGACGGGACTCGAAAATCCAAGCCTAAGAATTGGTCGTCTAATCGACCCTAATTCTTACCTTGGCATTATCGGCCTTATCTAGCATGCGCAGCAGAGGCGACTTACCCCAAAAGGGTAGTATTGTCAAGTCTCGGAAGAACAGATAAGAAACTCCAAAAATAGGGTTGACCAGTTGTCTGTAGTCAATCCTCGATTTTTGGGGATTTCTGGAGTGTCTAGGATTTTTCTACAATTTTTCCACAATTTTTGGTATTTTCTGGAATTTTCTAGTATTTTTTGGATTTTCTAAGATTTTTCTGATTTATTTATTTATTTCTTTAATTTTTTTTTTATCATTTTCGGATTTTTTTTTATTTAAAAAATATTATTCGGGCCGGGTCGGGTGACCCGGCCCACGACCCGCGGGTGACCGGCCCGGCCCGGATCCGGACCCACGTGACGAAACGGCACCGTTTTGGCTTCTCCCGCTCGAATTTAGGATTCCCGCCCAATCTCGATCCAACGCTCCTGATTGCGCCAAGTGTCGCGCTATAGACGGCCTGATCTAAGGCTGGGAACTGACGGTCCAGATTGAAAAGCTTGAACGAACTACGGCCGTCCGATCTAAGGGATTTTTAATTTCTGAAAATCATTTTTAATTTCCGTAAAAAACGAGATCGCGACACGTGGCAAGATTACCACCGTCCGATCTTTTTTGTTATTCGGTTATAACAACCGATGCTGACGTGACTGCCACGTGGGCACCACGTCAGCGCCACGTAGGCGTTGACTGGTCAACTTTTGTTGACCAGTCAACATGTTCGCCGAAGAAGACGATCGGCGCCGGCATCCTCTCGCCGGCGCCTCGTCGGAAGCCCTTATCTCCGTCTATAGGATGCCAAATCGCACGAAACCACCGCCATTCGACTCGTACAGATCTCATCTACCACATATCAAAGCCTCGACATAGCAGATCGACATTTGCAATACCTGCAACTCCGACCGGTGCTAATCTCCGGCGAGAGTATCGCCCTAGCCATTTCTAACGTCAAACAAGCATCTCGAAACATCAAACAGCATCCATGGAGTTAGAGAGAACTTACCTGATGATCGCGAGGCGTCGGTTCAACCTAGGAGGAGTCATAGCATTCACGGCCAATCGGTCAAAGTCGGGAGTTGACTCGATGGTTTTATGCAACGAAAATGTGAAAACGAAACGCGACGAAGATCAGCCATGTTCAATGAACAGATTAAGACGTAGAACAAATAAAATGGTCGACAGAATTGAGACATGCCATTGGAGGCCGAGGTAAAGCTTGAAGGTATTTCTCACCTTTCTTCGAGGTCAGAGGCTAATCGAGCGGATTTGGAGGCTACTTCGAAGCTCTAAGAAGTCGACGACGATGATCACTAGCGTCGGTTTTGCCGGGGACGATCCGTCGAAGCTTGCACAGGTAAGCTCCGGCCGCTTCTTTCTCTCTCTGCAAACTCTCTCTCTCTCTCTCTCTCTCTCTCTCTCTCTCTCTCTCTCTCTCTCTCTCTCTCTCTCGCCCTCCCTCCTTCTGTTTGCGAGCCCCCTCCCTTTGTTCGCGAGCTCCTCTTTTTGTCTTTAACTGATTCCAAACTCCAACCGAATCTGTTCTTCGCAACCGCCCCCCTCAGTCAGTTGTTCGGTTTTAGACCCACCCGCTTGGTCCTGTGCGTGCGACGCCTATTCTGGCCAATTGGCGATCGTCGGCCTCATGTGGACGAACGATAGGAGAAGACTCGTCGAATGGGCATTACCATTTGGCTTTCAATTTTTGGTTTTTCTTTCCTTCGATTTTAAACCTCTTTCGTTCCCTCTTCCTTTTGTCCCCTGTGCATGCAACGAAGAAGAGGAAGGCAATGAACAGTACCCGGGTCCGTGGGTTGGATTTGTCCGACCCGACGGATCCGGTTCCCACAAGGAGGGCCAAATTCCACTAGTAATCACCATTTTTTTGCAAAATTGAAGCTCCCAATCGCTTTCCCAGCATGATTTCTCTTTAGAAATGTGGTTTTTGTGACTAAAACACTTAGAATCATGCAAAACCCCCAAATATGAGATAGGATCCGAAATCGATTTTTGCCAAATTGAGGTTCCTAATGGACGAATCGGTCTCAATTGAGCTCACCATTAGATTCAGGGGGTTGAATAGTATAGGGAGGGAGCATTGGGGTTTTATGGGTGTCCCTTGGAAAAGTTTAATTTCAGAATTGGCATTTTAGGGACTAAAATGAAAAGAATTTTTATGCGATTGGGTCCCTAAAGCCAAAATTGATTAAACCAGTTTACAATTGAACCCATTTGAGGTGTAGGGCAATCAAATTGAATGTCAAGATTCGGAAAATGCAAAAGATCGCCAATAGAAAGACTCAAAACATATTTTTTGACAAATTTAACCCTGTGCATTACAAAGAAACGCACAAAATTAAACTTGAATTTCAACTCTTGATGAGCTCAGAATGACAAGGGATTTAAAATAAAAATATCGATTATTTTCCTATATTTTTGTGACTTCAAATTCTATTTTTTGTTGATTTTTCTAATATTTTCCTATTTTCTAAAAAATGCTAAAAAATGTGAAAAATATGAAAAATTATTTTTTGGTCAAGAATGGTTCCTTGGGCTTGGCCAAGGCCACCAAAGTTGATTTTGTAATTTTTTTGACTTTTTATGAATTTTTTGTGATTTTTCAAAAATAAAACTGAAAAAGACTTGGTCAAAAATCAGGTGTCAACAGCTGCCCCTCTTTGAGAGGAATCTCGTGAGAGGTTTCGCTCAAGGACAGGTGACACCTGAGTCTAGACCGACTCGACTAGGGAAAACGAAAACGAATCTTGACACTCAATCTTTCTTGTCCCGCTGGTGAACGCTCTGCTCCTTATTCTTTTGCTGACGTGAGAGAGAAAGTAGAGAGACCCATCTGTTACTTACATGTTGTTCACCTGCCTGATGCTTGTACGGCATGCGCGGTGTATAGCGGGTTCAAGTGAATACCTAGGGACTCGTCTTTTGAGTATCCTAAGGCAGTTAAACTCTGGCCTGTATGGTAGGCCGTACCAAAATGAGATTCCTATACTTGACAGGAACCTGTGAATGGCGCACCCAGTCTCTTAAGGATTGTCAGAAGTTTTGATCCGTATGGTGGATCAGACCATGAATAGGACTCCTTTCTATTAGGAACCTATGGAAGACGCACCCAATCTCTTAGGGATTGTCAGGGGTTTTGATCCGTATGGTGGATCAGACCATGAATAGGACTCCTCTCTGCTAGGAACCTATAGATGACGCACCCAGTCTCTTAGGGATTGTCAGGGGTTTTGATCCGTATAGTGGATCAGACCATGAATAGGACTCCTCTCTGCTGGGAACCTATGGATGACGCACCCAGTCTCTTAGGGATTGTCGAATATTTTGATCCTTCAGGGGGATCAGGCCGAGAATATGACTCCTCTCTGCTAGGAACCTATGGATGACGCACCAAGTCTCTTAGGGATTGTCGAACATTTTGATCATATATTCTAAGGAATTAACTAGGATCTATACAAATGAGGTGTGCCTAACCTTGAGGCTTTACCATATGAGCTATTCTAGGTTTAGGGTTTACCTAGAACCTTACAGAAAGCTGATCTTGAAAATTGTCCTTTTGACAAGCAAGGCGTTATTCTGGGATTTGGGGATTCTAAGTATCCTACAGAAAACTTAAACCTGCAAAAACTTTGATAAGATTCTTCTGGGATCTAGGGGCTATATGAGATCTCGCAGAAAGACTATCTTGAATGTTGTCCTTTCGACATTGAAGGTGACATTCTGGGACCTGTGAGCTCCAGGTATCCTGCAGAAAGTTCCAACCTGTAACACTGGGATCTCACACAGGGAGATAATTTCAAACGTTGTCCTTTTGACATGTGAGGTGACATTCTGGGATCTGGGTACTCCAGGCATCCTGCAGAAAGATCAAACCTGTAATATTGGAATCTCACACAGTGAGATAATTTCAAACATTGTCCTTTTGACATGGGAGGTGACATTCTGGGACTTGGGAGCTCCAGGCATCCTGCAAAGAGATCAAACCTGTAAATTTGAAATCTCACAGAGGGATGATTTCGGAAATTGTCCTTTTGACATTGGAGGTGACGTTCCGGGATCTGGGAGCTCCAGGTATCCTGCAGAAAGATCAGACCTACAAAATTGTTCATAAGAATGTGTTTTCTTGAGATATGGAATTACCAGGGATCTTGCAGGAAAATAAACTTGAAAGCTCTTCTTCACAGAGCAAGGCATCCTTCTAGAATCTGGGGCTACCATGATTCCTATAGAAGTTTAACCAAGAACAATAGCATTCTAGAGTCTGGGGTTACCAAGAATCTGTTAGAAGCTCAGGTATATAAACTCTCATTCTTAAAGAAATGTGTCATTCTAGGACTTGGGGCTACCACGAGTCCAAGAGAGGTTGTACTCTTCTGAGATCTAGGCTTGCCAGGAATTCTGCAGAAGTTTAGACATGTTAAACGTTTCTCACCAAGAGTGATACAAGCTATTTTAGGAGTCGAAGTCATCAGAAATCTTGCAGAAGCTCCAACCTGAAAATTTTCTTACCAAAGGCACATCAATGGTCTTTGAGCACTTTATGACTTATATCATGGTCATGAAAAATTTCAATGAATGCATTATGATGCTGGAGGTTATCCAAAACACCTTGCAACATACGGAAGTGATCAAAAATCCCTTGTGAGGAAAGTTTGAATCAAACAATATGAATTTAGCCAAAAGAATTTGGTTAAAATGTTCATTGGAGTATTCTCATCAAAGAGGACTTCTCACTGTTTTGAGATAATGGTCTTTTACCAAGAATGCACTCGAATTTCCTATCAAACCTGCGCCTAGAGTTCAGGATCATTCGCAGTGAATACAGCTCGATCGATTAGGAGGACTTCCCAGGGACCGTAATGTTGGGCTTGGTCAACGGTTTTCAAAGGGGGACTTGCGTGCAAGTCAAGGCTTTCGAAGAGAAGTCTTTAGTGTATGCTCCAGGTTTACAAGTCAAGAAACCTGCAAAATGAGAAAGAAATAATCTTGCTCGAACTTCTTCGAGCTAAGCTTAGACATTAAACCCTATGTCAATCCATGTGCCTTAATCAGAAAAGGCTTTTCAGGGTTGTAACGTAGGTAGGATTGGGGACCCAAAAAGGATTTTTTTGGCTCAGAATATGCGAAGGGTTTAACATTGGTGATCACTGCAAGTTTGCCGCCATCTTGTCCCTTCTGGTTCAAAGAGCGTCTTCAGTCTTTGAAGTACATTGACAGTCTTTGAAGAGCATTGTCAGTCTTCGAAGCACATATTTGTCTTTAGAGAATATCTCTTTTGTGTTGAGACGGCGTCAACATCTTGTCTACGCTTTCATCATCTGAATGTGACATAATCTGGGAGTATCCTTTGCTGTCCAGCTCCCTTGGGATTTTCTTTTACAATCAGATCTCACTAGTGACATATACAAAGGTATCATGCCATCTTTTGGCATTTATAAGATCAAATACATGATTCGCAAGTGCACAAGTATTTGGACGGGCATTGGCCTTGCTTTTACCAAGCACTTTGCTTTTTCTTGATGCCCAAGATCGGATTTTTCTCTCTCTTTTTTTTTTCTTGAAATCTCATCTTTTCCCTTCTTTTGGGAATCAGAATTTTCAAATGAGTGTGCTAGATGTACAACTTGAATCTCAGCACTCAAACATTAATCTAGGAATTTTTCACAAATCCTATATTTTGAACCCTTCCGCTCTTGAAGTGGTGTCGCTTTCACCTTGGAATATGCAATGATCACCAATGGGTTTGTGAAACAAACGTATTGGCTCAACTGGGCAGTGCAAAGGGCAAAAGTATATAGGATAGAGAAACGAATGCTTTTCGTCATCCTAAAGCACCTGAATTATCATAGAAGTTAAAAAGACAAGCAACACACGAAGATTGATGCAAGTCTGAGCAAGAGAACTTCTAACCATTTACCTCCCGATACTGCTGCACGTACCTCCAGTTTGCCCCACTGTGGGGTGGTTCTCGACAGGGGTATAGAATGAAACCGTCGTTCAAAGGGTTATCAATGGTCACCTGTAGTGTTTATGATAGAGAAACGAATGCCTCCGTCGTCTCAATCCATGTAATCACTGCGAATAACCCCTACTTCCGTAGGTCAAGGTCTCGCTGTACTTACAACTCCACTCATCTCTTAAGTGTGTATGGGACGTGTTTAGATTAGGCTTGCCTCTTGTTGGAAAAGTTCATTTCGCTTTCTCCAAAACTTACCCTCTAAGGGGATTTATGATGCACAATGCATATTTCAATCACGTTCAGATAACCTCCAAGTTAAAACATGAATGCCAATGACATGATTGTGAAAATTTTGCGTCTTTCTAGACATGAGATTTGAATGCATGCTAGATTCTAAGAAGGCTTCAAATTCTAGCAGTAAGGATTCCGACAGTCTTAAAAACCTACAAGATTGGGAAAGGAATACTTACCTGCCCAGCGCAGCTAGGGATTCCTGAAAAACATAAAAGGAATATGTCAGTGTATGCTCTCGAATTTCAGAAAATTAGAACGATACACCTTACCCTTGATCATGCACTCCAATGGAAGTGGATAGATTTGTGAAAATCTGCATTTTTCTGGCCACCACGACAGTAAGTCCTCTTGATCATGCATTCCAATTTGAACGCCAACATGTAAATTATAGAAAACGGCCCTTTCGACCTAGGGCGACGATGCCTTCGTCTGATTGGGGTAATGAATCCTGCTTAGTGGCTTCATTCATTTTGGAGCGTGCCTCTGTGCCATTCTTTGAAGTCTCATGCTCTTCGTTTTGCTGTCTGCTGTCTTCATTCATACATTCCTGGTATTTGCCATCAAGGATCTTGCTTCTTTGGGTCCTGCAATATTGAACACATGCTAATGTATGCATGGATGCATGATATGCTTATGCAATGACTATTATGACGACTCAACTCAATCTGGGATGAGTCACATAATTGAAATCTGATTTTTATTTCAAGGGTAATACTTCTTCACAGCATCTGAGTTTACAGGGTGCCCTAGTTCTTCTCCTTCGGAGTTTACAAGAATTAACGCTCCTCCCGTGAGGATCTTCTTGATAATGTAGGGGCCTTCGTAATTCGGAGTGAATTTTCCCCCTGGATGGGTAGTACTCGACAAAACTTTCCTAATTACCAAGTTATTTACTTCGAAGTTTCTAGTCTTGACCTTTCGATTGAACGCCTTGGCTACCATTTTCTGGTAAGTTTGTCCATGTCAAATGGCTTTAAGACGTTTCTCGTCTATTAAATTCAGCTGTTTATATCTGTGTTTGAAATATTCTGACTCAGAGGGTTTATCTTCTGATAAGATTCTCAAAGAGGGAATCTTAACTTCTACGGGTAGAACTGCTTCTGTCTTATACACCAGACTATAGGGAGTTGCCCCTGTAGAAGTCCTGATCGACGTTCGGTAGGCTATCAAGGCGAAGGGCAGTCTTTCGTGCCAATCCTTGTAGTTTTTTGCTGTTTTAGCCAAGATTCTCTTGATGTTTTTGTTGGCTGCTTCCACTGCCCCATTCATCTGTGGGCGGTAAGGAGATGAATTCAGATGTCGAATGCTAAAGTGATCCAGTAGATAATCGACAACCTTGTTGTTTAGGTTGGACCCGTTGTTTGTGATGATCGCTTGAGGGGTACCATACCGGGATATGATGTCTCTTTTGATGAATCTTGCCACATTTCTTGCAGTGACATTCTTGTAAGAGCTGGCTTCTACCCATTTTGTGAAGTAATCAATCGCTACTAAGATGAAGCGATGACCGTTTGAAGCCACCGGATTAATAGGCCCTATCATGTCTATGCCTCACATAGAGAAAGGCCAAACTTCAGACATTTGATGTAGTTCGTTTGGGGGTGCATTGATCTTATCACCATCTATTTGGCACTGGTGGCATGACCGGATGTGCTGACAGCAATCTGATTCGATGGTCATCCAATAATAGCCAAGCCGCATGATCTTCCTAGCGAGGAGGTGGCCGCTCATGTGAGGCCTACATATTCCTTCGTGGATCTCTTTTAAGAGGATATTTGCTTCTTTGGCATCTATACATCTCAATAGAGTAGAATCAAAGGATCTTTTGTACAGAATTGGTCCATTGAGAAAGAATTTGCTGGCCATCTTGGTTATGTATCTTCGGTCTCCTGGCTGGCATCCTTCAGGGAATTCCCCTTTTTGAGAGGTAATTCTTGATGTCATAATACCATGGCTCTCCGTCAAATTCTTCTTCGATCAGCATATAATAAGCTGGTTTTTCAAATATGCCGATCCTTAGGGGTTCTATATCCAACCCTCCAATTGTTTGCAACATTGAGGCGAGGGTGGCTAATGCATCTGCAAATTGATTGTGGGATCTCGATAGGTATTCGAATGACACTTCTTCGAATTCGAGTATTAATTCTTCAAGGTATTCATGATAAGGGATGAGCTTTGCATCTTTCGTCTTCCACTCTCCCTGTGTCTGTAGAATGATGAGCATGGAATCTCCAAAAACTTGCAACCTAGGTATCTTCTTGGAAATGGCCAATCGTAGGCCTAAAATGCACGCCTCATATTCTGAGATGTTGTTGGTGCAAGGGAAAGTTATCTTTGCCGCCACAGGATATTGTTGATCATTGGGGAATATTAGTACTGCCCCAATGCCTGCCCCTAATAGATTGACAGCACCATCGAAATACATGACCCACTTGTCTTCTGCTAAGTTGAGAATTTGACCTTCTGTGTTTGTTACTTCAGGAGACTCACCGTTTGACGGGTTTTATACTAACATGTCAGCTATAGCTCTTCCTTTAACTGACTTCTGTGGAGAACACTTGATGTCAAATTCAGATAACATTACTTGCCATTTTGCTAATTTTTCAATTAAAGCGGGTTTCTCCAGGAGGTATTTGACAGGATCGTTCTCTGTTATGAGCTGAATGTGGTGATGTAAGGTATACTGTCTCAGTCTGCGAAGTACCCATACCGCTGCTACACAGGCCATTTCGACTGGTGCATATTTTGCTTCAGAAGGTGTGAATTTCTTACTCAGGTAATAGATGGCTCTTTCTTTACTATCTATCGGGCTTGTTTGGGCGAGTAAGGCTCCCAAGGATTCCTGCTGTATAGTCAGATATAAGGTCAATGGGTGACCAGAAATTGGTGGCACAAGTACCGGCGGTGTGATCAGGTAGTTCTTGATCATTTGGAATGCCCTGCTGCATTCAGCATCCCATGTTACTTTCGCGTCTTTCTTAAGCAATTTGAAGATTGGCTTAGCCACATCAGACAGTTGATTGATAAATCTGGCAATATAATTCAGTCTCCCCAGAAGGCTTCTCACTTCTTTTACTGTGGAGGGAGTTGACAGATTGTGGATAGCTTGAATCTTTGAAGGATCAATCTCGATGCCCCTGTTACTGACTATGAACCCAAGAAGTTTTCCAGATTTTGCCCCAAACACATATTTGTTAGGGTTCAACCTCAACTTATATTTGCGCAGGCGTTCAAATAATTTTCTAAACACCTGTATGTGATCCTGTCCTTTCCTGGATTTGGCGATCATGTCGTCGACGTATACTTCAATTTCTTTGTGGATCATATCATGGAATAATGTGACCATGGCCTTCTGATAGGTAGCCCCGACGTTTTTTAATCCGAAGGGCATGACTTTGTAGCAAAAATTCCCCCAGGGTGTAGTAAAAGCAGTCTTTGGTTTGTCTTATTGTTTCATGAAGATTTGGTTGTATCCCGAGAATTCGTCCATAAACGAGAACAATTCATAACCTGCTGTGCTATCCACCAACACATCAATGTGAGGCAGTGGAAAATCATCTTTTGGGCTTGCTCTATTCAGATCTCGGTAATCTACGCAGATCCGAACTTTACCATCCTTCTTCATGACGGGGACTATATTTGCAATCCAGTCTGAATATGGGATAGCTTCAATAAAGCCTACCCTAAGAAGCTTCATGACTTCTTCCTTGATTTTGTCCTCCAACTCAGCTTTCATCCGTCTGCTGCATTGCTTGACAGGTTTGACACCGGGATCCGTGGGTAATGCATGTTCCACGATCTTAGGATCTAAGCCTGGCATATCAGTGTAAGACCATGCAAAAATGTCTTGATATTCTTTCAATAACTCTGTGAACTTGAACCTTTCATTTCGGGATAAATGCCCGTCGATTTTGACCTCTTTGATATTCACGGAGTCTCCCAGATTAACAATGATTGGTTCTTCTGAAGTAGGAGGTGTCGACTCCTCAAAGGCATTCCAATCTCTACGGATAGACGCATAACCCTCGTCTTCATCCTCCTCAATGTTATAAGAATGGTTACTGGAGAAGTCCGAATCTCGTAACAACCTGATATGCATGTTTGAGATGATATGCCTGAAATGTCATGAGTATGGTTAGTTCGTATTCCATAAGAATGACATGTACGATCATGGAAAATCTTTTTGAAAGAGTTTTCGAAATAGGTACAGGTATAAACGGGACTAATCCTCGTGTCATTGGACATCCCAGCCCCATGGAAATCTTTTTGGAAATCCGGAATCATATGGCGAATCAGGCCCCAAGCTTCTGTGTGGAAGACTAGTATCATTATTGGGCTGATTCGTGGCTCCATATGTCCTTAACAAAATATGCGTGG
The DNA here is from genome assembly GCA_021437785.1 of Rhodomyrtus psidioides. Taxonomy (NCBI): domain Eukaryota; kingdom Viridiplantae; phylum Streptophyta; class Magnoliopsida; order Myrtales; family Myrtaceae; genus Rhodomyrtus; species Rhodomyrtus psidioides. The sequence continues at coordinate 7,821,499 of JAILYB010000003.1, read as the reverse complement.
TTTTATTGAATGCAAGATGAGCCGCATTACAAGATGTGCTATTTGGACCAACGGCCAGAGATACAAAGGCGTTTCCCTATACGTACAAATAAGGAAAGAAAATACAACAAAATGCAGAAAGTTCTAAATGCAGTATTTAAAGACAAAGGAAGAGGCTCTTTACTCAGAGGAAGTGGCTTCATTGTCCAACCACTTCATGATGACATTCACAGAGTCACCTTCGAGAAAAGGATTTGTCAGATCTGATTCTATTGGTGAAGCGACATCTTCTTCAGACAACCATTTAGAGTTCTGGTTGAAGTGGGCATTCAAAGGGTTGTTGAACATTTGAGACCTGCCTTTCCAAGTTGGAGAACTGATGAATGAGTCATTCGGGCTATTTCGGCCTCCTAGGCGTCCCAGGCTTCTGCCTCGACCTCGGCCTATTGTCTTTGGGCCAGATCCATCAATGTGATATTTCTGATACCCCAAGCCCATTCTATGCGGGTTAGCTATTAACTGCAAGGGGGTATTTATCCCTTGACTGTGTTTGCCCAGGTCTTTTCTAGGATCAAACCCATATGCCAGTAGCATCTTGGCTGGTAAAAGATTGGCTTCTGAGATGTAGGGGGTTCTCAACCTTGTCCCTGCCGGGGTATGAACTGTGGCTATCAATTCTAGGGAATGATAGCTCGCTTCTGTTTTCATTTCGGGTTCAACATAGGGAATGGCACTGTTCTGGTATGTCTGGAGGTCGACTTCTCCATGTATGGTAATCACATTCCCATTCACTACAAAGCGTACTTTTTGATGCAAGCTTGAAGAGACGGCTCCTGCTGTATGGATCCAAGGCCTTCCCAGCAAGAATCCGAATGCACTGGGCAGATCCATTACTTGGAAGTTTATAGAGAATTTTGTCGGGCCGATGAATACGTCAAGCTCAATCTCGCCCACCACGGTCTTCCTCATTCCATCGAAAGCTCTCACAGCCGTTTTGGATGCCTTAACCGTTTCTTCATTGATTCACAACCGTTTCTTCATTGTCGATTAATACATGTGCCACTCTCTTCCCGTTACATTGCGCGGAGACATATAATGCCTTGTTGTGCCCTCTTCCTTCCATGGGGAAGTCCTCGTCAGAGAAGCTCAACTGGTCTTTTAAAAGGATTGCCCCCACAAAGTCCCCCAATTGTACGTCGTTAATTGATTCAGGGACATGTACTTCGTTGAGTATTTTCAACAGTGCGTTCTTGTGCTTCTCTGAGTTGATGAATAAATCTAGCAAGGATATTTGAGCCGGCATCTTCCTCAGCTGCTCTATTACTTCGAACTCGCCGGTTTTGATGATTGATACGAGCTTTTCGGCGTCTTCCTTTGAGACTTCCCTTTTTTCGGATTCGCCCTCCCTAGGGGCATAAAATCGTCCAGATCTCATTACTGCGTCTACTTCTTTAGTCCCATAGTCCCAATGGACTGCTTTAGGATCGTATTCTTCTACTGGGGGGACTTCTATAGTTACAGTTGCCTGATAAGACGTCTCTGGTTCAGTCGTGTTGTCTGCTTCTTCTTGCGGCAGTTGAATCACAACAGGCTTGACTAGGTAGTCTTTCACCTCGCTCATGCTATCAAGTTCTTCCAATCTGATTACCACTGTTGTAGCGACTTCGACCATTGATACGGTGTCGTCAAGTCCTTTTGAAAAAAGTTCTTCTATGTCCTTCGAGGTCTCTGGTTGAAAGGGATCATCCATACCTCCCCATTCGTCTGGTATGATGTCCTCAATTTTCTGATAAAAACTGGGAGGGGCCGAATATTTAACTTTGAAATTGTACCCTCCAGAATCTTGACCCAGGTTATCCACAATTTCGCCCCTTTCAATCGCGTTGGCCATAAATTTGAGGTCCGCTAGACTTCGTCTTTTGACTTCCAGTTCGTCCTTTTCGAATTCCTCTTCTGACTGAGTGACCGGCTCAAGACTATCTACTAGATTCTCGTGTGGGATGTTCCAGGTGTTGCCCCGCTCGGTTGTGATCACGAAGTAGCTTCCTCCCAAAGATAAAGAAGCTTCAACTCCTTCAAATTCTTCATTAGTAATATCGGACATAACCCCCAAGCTCATCATTTTGGCGATACAGAGCTTCTTTAAGTCAACAGAGATCTCTCCTGCTTTTGGGTATGATGAAGCGGCTGCTAGCAAGTTGGTCAGTTTAGGTATGTCTACCTTCAGCTTAAGGTAGTCTTCCTCCACTTCAGCAAATATTGCTCCTACTGCTTGATGATCCGGAAGTGGGTTTTCTTGTACATTCGGGGCTACATTGTCAAATTTCAGAATTTGACTGTCAGTTAGAGCTTGTACCTTCAGCTTGAGGATATAGCAGTTGTCCACATTATGTCCTCTCTCGCCCATGTGGTAGATACATGTTTGGTTCTCATCAAAGTCAGGATATTTGATAGGGTTTACCCTAGGCGGTTCTTTTGCCACCAGGCGTTGCTCTAGCAGTACTGGGAGCAACTTGGATAAAGGTCTTGGGAGCTGAGAAAATTGCTTTTGGGGTTGCCTTCTTCTAAGCTCTTGTACTTTTGGTGTTGACCAGGATGATCCTCCTTTGGTCTGATTGGAATTGCCAAACGGCTTGGGATTGTGGGGATCCGGTATAAACGCTATGTCCAGTCCGGCTTCTCTCTCCTTTTTCAAGGGATACTGCTTCCTAGTAGGAGCTTCATGAGGCCTTCTTTCTCTCAAGGCCCATTCTAGCCTTTCAGCAACCTTTATCAAGTGTGCAAATGTTTGACATCCGGAAGTGTTCAACTTGTCAAAGTACTCGTAGGGGAGCGCTTTTAGGAATAAGTCGATCAGCTCGTCTTCTGGGATTGAAGGCTTTACTTGGGTAGCCAAGGCTCGCCACCTCTGGGCATATGTCCTGATTGATTCGCCTCTCCCTTTTGAAGTTCATAGAAGATCTTCTCTTGTTGGGGCTGTAGCCGTGTTGAATTTATACTGTCTGAGGAAGTCTTCTGCAAGATCCTCCCAGCCGTCATAATCTTCTAGGTCTAGTTCTATGAACCAAGCTAGAGCGGCGCCAGCCAAACTCTCTTGGAACGTGTTCATCAGCAGTGGAATATAATCCGAATAGTATGCCATCTTGCGCAGATAATATTTGAGGTGGGCACGGGGACAGCCTGTCCCGTTATACTTCCTTATGAACTCCGGCTCCTTATAGTTAGGAGGAGTCTCTACCTTAGCAAAAGGAGATATTTTGTCGAAGCGAGCTAACGTAACCTTGGCTGCTCAAGCACTCCTCGATTTTGGCCAACCTTTTAGCCTCTGCTTCGGTTTTCACAGTCTGCTTCCCTTTCTCCTCCTTCTCGAGGTTGATAATAACAGGCGAGGCCTTCTGTTGTGGCCGGCTGTTTGGTTCATGGATGTCCTCCTCTGCATGTTGAGTATCTCTCGTCACCCCCTTATCTGCTGTATCAGGTACAAAGGAAGGACCTGCGTTGTTCTGGTTATGACCCGTTGTTTGTTTAGCTTGGGTAGCTTCCAGCATTGCTTTGATGTATGCCATCATAGTTGCTAGGGCGGTCATCTGAGATTCCAGCATGCCCACACGTGGAGTCAATTCTTGTTGCTCCATTCTTGTCTTAAGGCGAGTTCGGAAGCGATGTGTGGGAAATTCCGTGATGTGAGTGTACCTGTTTCAAGAGGATTCCCAATGAGTATTTCTTTTGTTCTTGACAAAAAGGAAGCAACTAATTCTTTCAATTACATGCTTCTTGTTAGTAGATGAGAAAAAGGGCTACCTCGTGAGCCTTAGTCTCATGTAAATAGTTCTTTTAATCATTTTTCGGCAAGAATTCATGAAATTAAAAGAAGCGTAATTTCTGACGATAGTTTTTTATGTATTCGCAAAACATGTTCACATTTATGCTCATGTGTCCAAAATAGCATCACACAGAAATGAGAATGTATGAGAATGCGTCACAATGTTTGCTTATTTTACACTTGACAGAATAGCCTATTCAAGCCTAGGACGCTTGAGGTCTAAGGTATCCTGGTCGTCCTAGTATGGATTCCCCTCTTCAGCCTGGGGCTCCTCATCCTCTGAATATGGCAGCGGTCCCATGTCTTCAGGTACGTAAGGCTCTATTCCAGGCACATATGGTACGACGTATTCGGGTATGTATGGTTCGACAAGGCTCATTCTGGTCGCTTTAAAGTGCTGAATGTACTCTGCAGTGGCTCTATGAATGTTTTCTTCATGAGTCATGTTTTCTGGGCAACTTATTTCTTCGGCTTGCGAATTCTTCAAGGAGCGGGTGATGGATGTTACCTTGGCTTCAAACTGTTTCTTCTCTTCCTCCATGAGAGTCTTGCTCGGTATGTCAAAAGAAAAGATATCAAGTTGTGGCGGAGAAGGGATCCCTTGTAGCGCCCCAAACTGTCGGATCACCCTCTTCGGATAGTATGCGGTAGCGCCTGTGAATCCTAGCAAGGGGACTGGACCTTTGTCACCACAGGCCAATCTGACTTCACCCTCTTCGGATAGTATGCGGTAGCGCCTGTGAATCCTAGCAAGGGGACTGGACCTTTGTCACCACAGGCCAATCTAACCTTAGCCCATCGTTGGTAACCTTTGCCCAGCGTTGCTCGGAATACGTGTATGTGTTCTGACAAAGGTTTTAAGAGGATGTGCATCAGGGCTGATTTCAGTGAAACCCATGCGGATGTGGAATTGTCTGATATGGGATGTGAACCACAGATACAAAAGATCACTACAGGCTCTAAAGATTCCTTTTTTATTTTTCTTGAAGCGATTTAAGGAAAGGAAGGTTTCGGCAATGATGATGTTTGAGTAATCCCACCCACAACAGACTTGTCTGGCTACTATAGCCATGATAAGGTCGAAGGTGACAGATGAGATTGGGAACAGCACAAAACTGAAGAATGCCAAGATAAAGGCTCTAGCAGATTTGGTCCCTTTAGCAGCAGGGAGGCGGGAAAATCGGTCTATGAGGAAAGATAAGGAGACTCGTCCAGAATTGCTTTTTGCATCTGCTTTGACTTCATTCAGACTTGTGTCAAGAAATTCAGCCACCTGACTCAAGGGTTCAAATCCTATAGGGGGTCGGACGGGTGTAGGAGTGAACTCAACTCCGATGACGGCGCTGTATTCCTCGATAGTGGGAGTAATCTCTAGTCCTTCCATGCAAAATGTAGCGGTGGTAGGATCCCAGTAGAGCGCCATGGCTTGAATAAAGGCAGGTGGACACTCAATCTTCAGCAGGTCCAGTAGGTATCCTAGTCGTGATTCAGCATACTTTTGGCTGGCTTCGCCCATGCTGTCCCACCATAATTGGAGTTCGGCCCGGGGGATTTTGAATACTTGAATATCATTCTTTCCCATCAAGTCTAAAATATGCAAATGATTTTGAAAAGTCAATCGTCAGAAATTACTTTAAACGTATGGACATGCAGATGTCATGATGTATGCATGAGCTAACTCGATTGCATAGTTCAAATGAAGAAATGGAAATTAGGACCTTTTTCAGGTCTTGAAAGCCTGACTCAAAGCCTAATTTGAATTACAAGGAAGTAAATTATGCCATTTAGTCAGGTTTACTCAGTGACTAAGGGAAATAACATCAAAAGAACAAAATGAAGTGAACTTTTATTACAATCAAGATGCCTAATGGAAGAAGGGTAGGGAAAGATTCTTCAAACAAGAAAGCCATAAAAGGCCTATGGAGTGTGAGGATCCAAATCAACTCTTTTCCCAGAGGTCTATCCAAATGACAGTTGGTCGGGAATCTTCCTCTAATCAAGTGTAAGGTAGTCGTCTTCAGTGTTTTGATCGAGAGGCTGTAGTTCCTCTGGCCATTCTCTGGTCCTCAGTACGGCGACTTCGGGAGCCTTCTCGGGTTTCGCCTTCTTGAGCGTGATACGCTTTGGTTTTGTCTTGGTAGCAGGACGTCTTCTTTTTCCCCAAAAAGTGGCCATGAGCACACTTTCTTTGGTCAGTAGTTCGGCCTTCCGACGGGCATTTGCCTCTCTGGCCAACTGGTTGCGGTGCTGCCTCTTCATCTCTAGATAATTCTTGAACATCTCATCTGACTCTCGCTTAAATCTGAGGTTATCGACGTAGTAGCGGGTTTGGCAATCTTCGGCGTATCCTAACTTACGTCCAGTCAGTTCTCGGCCATGCACGAATCTGGTGAAGTGTAGCCTTGTGTTTGGTCCAGGGCGAGTGACTTTTCTTAAGTACTCGAAGGTCACCAATTCTGTCGAACTCTTAGGGAACAGCGACATCCTACCCTATTACCATCGTTGTTTCAATTACTCACTTGAGTGATTTTCATGATGCGAATGCATATGAATGTATGTAATGTATGAGTCATATTATAGGGCAGGGAATAATAAAGTACATTGAAAATAAATGCCTTACCAACCATACTCGGGGGGAATGTAGAATGTTCCCCTGTATCAATGGGTAGTTTTAGGTATACCAACCATTCATAGACACGCGCATGAGACAAGTGGGTATACTCTAAAAATCGAAAATCAGGTGAGGAACCTACGGCTCAGGCTCCCACGATCCACACGAGGCAGATTCATCCCCAAGGGTACCTACCCAATAGGGTTAGATATCGCCAATGCAGATGGTAGGCGGGAACGAATACGAAAGTCTCAAGTGCCATCAAACACAAGATCCTTTTCGCACCCTTTCCCTATCTAAGGTAACCTAGAGGTGGTTTGCAGTCGGGGTTTGACCGCCAGTGTGTACAATGTGTCGTGATCATCACAATGCAAAGTCATGCACAGCAATTTGTATCAAACATCGCTTCAGTATGTGCGTAAAGTAAACACACATTCCCAACTCCAACCTGCAGGAAACATGTCATCAATCACTCCACCCCTTATTTCTCCAATCTGCAAAAACATCTAACACAACAGTTAGCATACGTACCTCACCTTCGAGAGCATCTGCAGAAAACAATGTCAGATAAACCAAACAACTTTTTAATCGGCTCAAGTCCTCTGGAATTCGAAACCAGAGATTCTGGTTTAGAATAAATCCCCAGTGGAGTCGCCAATCTGTCGCGACCCTTCCCTCGCGAGGCGGAGCGGGCTAATGGGCCGCCCGATTGCTGACTGATCGGACGCGGGCCTCTCCCAAGGTCCATTACCCAAATCGCAACTGCTGGATATACGTGGTCAACCTTTAGTGTGGTCTAGTGACATGTGATGAGTGTACATGCCAAGGAGTCGCCACCAATCGTTTCGTGGAGGGTACGATCGGAAAACCCCATCGAATAGTTGGGAGTGGTCTATTCGATTCTGCGGAAACTAGAGAAGTGGGTTCGGGGACTTAGTTACGCCAACTGTCAGAGTTGACGCCCTTTCGGTACCTAAGCTGAATGGTTTATCTGATCCTAGGATTTCATACATACGAGTCGGGTACGGATCCTAAATCTAGGAGTTCATGTAGATGGGAATTACTACCATATCAATCATAATCAATAGAAATAAGTGCGCAAATCAAGGATCCAATGCATGCGGATAAAACACATGAAATCAGCATGGTATCCCTAATGAGGCCCTATTAGCCTAAAGAAATATCAATCAAGGCTTAGGAATGATTTTGGCATGATTTGCCCATGAGGGGCAAAATCGTAATTTCGAGCAATTCGGGAAAATTCAACTCGAAAGGGTAAATTTGTCATTTTAGATGAATTGGGAAGTCAAAAGACAGAGGAAATAGGATTGGCCATCAATCCAATCCATTTCCTATTTTTCGGGAATTTCCAAGATTTTTATGGAATTTTCAAGTGATTTTACCCTTGGAGGGGTAAAGTCGTCATTTGGACAAAGACGAGAACTGAAAATCTCAAATATTAGGGTTGGTCGTCCACCTAACCCAAAACCTAACTTCAAGCAATTTTCGGGACTTGATTGGGACAAGAAAGATAATTTTCCCATTGAGGGGTAAAATCGTCATTTCGAGAAAAGGGACGGGACTCGAAAATCCAAGCCTAAGAATTGGTCGTCTAATCGACCCTAATTCTTACCTTGGCATTATCGGCCTTATCTAGCATGCACAGCAGAGGCGACTTACCCCAAAAGGGTAGTATCGTCAAGTCTCAGAAGAACAGATAAGAAACCCCAAAAATAGGGTTGACCAGTTGTCTGTGGTCAATCCTCGATTTTTGGGGATTTCTGGAGTGTCTAGGATTTTTTTACCATTTTCCCACAATTTTTGGTATTTTCTGGAATTTTCTAGTATTTTTTGGATTTTCTAAGATTTTTCTGATTTATTTATTTATTTTTATTTTTTTTTATCATTTTCGGATTTTTTTATTTAAAAACATTATTCGGGCCGAGTCGGGTGACCAGGCCCACGACCCGCGGGCGACCGGCCCGGCTCGGATCCAGACCCGCGCGACGAAACGGCACCGTTTTGGCTTCTCCCGCTCGAATTTAGGATTCCCGCCCAATCTCGATCCAACGCTCCTGATTGCGCCAAGTGTCGCGCTATAGACGGCCTGATCTAAGGCTGGGAACTGACGGTCCAGATTGAAAAGCTTGATCGAACTACGGCCGTCCGATCTAAGGGATTTTTAATTTCTAAAAATCATTTTTAATTTCCGTAAAAAACGAGATCGCGACACGTGGCAAGATTACCACCGTCCAATCTTTTTTGTTATTCGGTTATAACAACCGATGCTGACGTGGCTGCCACGTGGGTACCACGTCAGCGCCACGTAGGCGTTGACTGGTCAACTTTCGTTGACCAGTCAACATGTTCGCCGCAGAAGACGATCGGCGCCGGCATCCTCTCGCCGGCGCCTCGTCGGAAGCCCTTATCTTCGTCTATAGGATGCCAAATCGCACGAAACCACCGCCATTCGACTCGTACAGATCTCATCTACCACATATCAAAGCCTCGACACAGCAGATCGACATTTGCAATACCTGCAACTCCGACCGGTGCTAATCTCCGGCGAGAGTATCCCCCTTGCCATTTCTAACGTCAAACAAGCATCTCGAATCATCAAACAGCATCCATGGAGTTAGAGAGAACTTACCTGATGATCGCGAGGCATCGGTTCAACCTAGGAGGAGTCATAGCATTCACGGCCAATCGGTCAAAGTCGGGGGTTGACTTGATGGTTTTATACAACGAAAATGTGAAAACGAAACGTGACGAAGATCAGCCATGTTCAATGAACAGATTAAGACGTAGAACAAATAAAATGGTCGACAGAATTGAGACATGCCATTGGAGGCCGAGGTAAAGCTTGAAGGTATTTCTCACCTTTCTTCGAGGTCAGAGGCTAATCGAGCGGATTTGGAGGCTACTTCGAAGCTCTAAGAAGTTGACGACGATGATCACCAGCGTCGGTTTTGCCGGGGACGATCCGTCGAAGCTTGCACAGGTAAGCTCCGGCCGCTTCTTTCTCTCTCTGCAAACTCTCTCTCTCTCTCTCTCTCTCTCTCTCTCTCTCTCTCTCTCTCTCTCTCTCTCTCTCTCTCTCTTTCGCTCTCTCTCGCCCTCCCTCCTTCTGTTTGCGAGCCCCCTCCCTTCGTTCGCGAGCTCCTCTTTTTGTCTTCAACTGATTCCAAACTCCAACCGAATCTGTTCTTCGCAACCGCCCCCCTCAGTCAGTTGTCCAGATTCGGTTTTAGACCCACCCGCTTGGTCCTGTGCGTGCGACGCCTATTCTGGCCAATTGGCGATCGTCGGCCTCATGTGGACGAACGATAGGAGAAGACTCGTCGAATGGGCATTACCATTTGGCTTTCAATTTTTGGTTTTTCTTTCCTTCGATTTTAAACCTCTTTTGTTCCCTCTTCCTTTTTTCCCCTGTGCGTGCAACGAAGAAGAGGAAGGCAATGAACAGTACCCGGGTCCGTAGGTTGGATTTGTCCGACCCGACGGATCCGGTTCCCACAAGGAGGGCCAAATTCCACTAGTAATCGCCATTTTTTTGCAAAATTGAAGCTCCCAATCGCTTTCCCAGCATGATTTCTCTTTAGAAATGTGGTTTTTGTGACTAAAACACTTAGAATCATGCAAAACCCCCAAATATGAGATAGGATCCGAAATCGATTTTTGCCAAATTGAGGTTCCTAATGGACGAATCGGTCTCAATTGAGCTCACCATTAGATTCAGGGGGTTGAAGAGTATAGGGAGGGAGCATTGGGGTTTTATGGATGTCCCTCGGAAAAGTTTAATTTCAGAATTTGCATTTTAGGGACTAAAATGAAAAGAATTTTTATGCGATTGGGTCCCTAAAGCCAAAATTGATTAAACCAGTTTACAATTGAACCCATTTGAGGTGTAGGGCAATCAAATTGAATGTCAAGATTCGGAAAATGCAAAAGATCGCCAATAGAAAGACTCAAAACATATTTTTTGACAAATTTAACCATGTGCATTACAAAGAAACGCACAAAATTAAACTTGAATTTCAACTCTTGATGAGGTCAGAATGACAAGGGATTTAAAAGAAAAATATTGATTATTTTCCTATATTTTTGTGACTTCAAATTCTATTTTTTGTTGATTTTTCTAATATTTTCCTATTTTCTAAAAAATGCTAAAAAATGTGAAAAATATGAAAAATTATTTTTTGGTCAAGAATGGATCCTTGGGCTTGGCCAAGGCCACCAAAGTTGATTTTGTAATTTTTTGACTTTTTATGAATTTTTTATGATTTTTCAAAAATAAAACTGAAAAAGACTTGGTCAAAAATCAGGTGTCAACATTGACCTTATCAAGGTAAAGCATGTCTCTACTCCTTCGACATCGAAGATTCTATTGTTTGTCAATGATGGTGAGCTCCTCACTTCTCCAACGCTGTATCGACAGATGGTTGGTGCTTTACAATATGTGTCCATGACCAGACCTGATATTAGCTTTGCTGTAAACCTAGTTAGCCAATTTATGCATCAACCTAGATTACCTCATCTACAAGCTGTCTAGCGTATATATCAGTATTTAGCTAGTACATCTACCCATGGATTACTCATTGAGAGGTGTTCTCCGACTTCATTGACGGCTTATACGAATGCAAACTGGGCTGGTTGCTCGGATACTCGACGTTCAACATCAGGTTTTTGTGTATTTCTCGGCACTGATATTGTTTCTTGGAGTGCTAAGAAGTAACCCATTGTGGCTCGTTCTAGTACAGAAGCTGAATATCGTGTTGTCGCTCATTGTGTTGTTGAGACAATTTGGATTCAGCATTTACTTTGTGAGCTTGAAGTCCTTCTTTCTAGTCCTCTCACTATTTATTGTGACAACATCTCTGCCACATATCTTGCTCTTAATCCCGTATTTCATGCTTGCACCAAACACATTGAGTTGGATTTTCACTTTGTTCGAGAGCGAGTTGCTTCCAGTGAGCTACATGTTCGCTATGTGCCCACGGAGAATCAAGTGGTGGACATATTTACAAAGGGGTTACCTAGTTTGCGTCATACGCTATTGAAATCCAATCTCTCAGTTATTACACCTACTTCAGATTGAGGAGGAGTATTAATTTATAATTATATGTATATTGGGGTATTTCTATAATTGTATTTATTTGTACCCTTATTGTATTTAGTCACTCATATAAATATATATTATACAATCTTAATTTGGGTTGAGCCACTATAAACACCCTGTTATTTTTCTCTGACTCTAAACATCAACAATTTGGACGCTGCCTCAAAATCTAGTAGCCTCATTGAGCAGAAGGGTTAATGTTGATGCTATACGGTATTCACTCATGATGACCACATCATCCGGCATATTCCAAAAGTAATGCAGAAAGTGAGGTTGTGGAATCGCATTCGGTTCAGTTCTTTTCCCCTTCCTTTTCCAAAGACGAGAGAAAATTTAATAATCAAACTTATTACAAAGTTGTAGACATTGCAGACCCACTATGCAACAGACAAACAAGCGCTAAGCACAAAGACCGAACCACATTCGTTTTGAGAATGTGCCATCGTGTGTTCATACTTGCTGTGTTGGAGATATCTCGTATTCCGGGTTGAAAAACCGACTCCGGATAAAAAGAAAAGGAAATTTGAAAAGAGGAACATGTCGTCTTGACATATCTCCAACTGTTTATTTGAGATACATGGATTGCCTTTTTGAGGCATCTAGAAATTCTTAGAGCTGCCTTGGTTGAGGCGTCATGTATGTCGATGAAAAACAACTATCAACCTTCTCATCTTGTATTCCTTTCAACTAGGGGTGAGCAAATCGGACCGACCGAATAGCAAAACATCCGGATACCGAACCAAAAGATTTTAATTGCTGAAACAACATTTGCCGCAAATTACAATGCAGAAAAATACACATCGATGGAGATACAAGAGGAAAATAGATAAGCACCCGTGAGCATGTGAATATTCTTATTATGAGCGTGAGAATATTCTGTTAGAATATTCTGTTAGAATATTCTGTTTTAATATTTAATTGCGGGCTTTATTAATTGTTACTGTAATTATTATTTGGTCTAATAAGGTAAGATATATACAGTTTCCTAATTTAGTCGGATATGGGGCTGGATAGTAGGGGCTGAGATAAATCTAATCTTTGATGAGGGGATAGATTTCATTCTCTATAAATAGAGCTCAAGTCCATCCTCTAAACCCTGATGTCCTCATAACCTCACATAAGGAGCCGTTAGACACGACGCATGAGGGAGACGTCTCATTGAAGCCAGCGATAAGGGGATTCATAGAGGAGAAGATCTTGAGCATCGGATCGTCGCAATTCCGCATCAAGAACGACGGTTCCACTACAATGTGCGTCAATTATTTAACTCTATGAATGCGTGATTTGTATATATATACGTGATGATTTTGGGTTGCTGCGTACGAATTAGAATCGCAGCTTACATGTGGTATCAGAGCCTACATGTTTTAGATCTCGAATCACATTCGGGCTATTTTCGAAATTCTAGTTTGGGTGAAAGATATTTTTAGTCGAGACGGGAAAACTCGTGATTGTGCTCCCACCGTGGCGAAACCAAGGATGTCACTTGTTGGCCTGGACTTGTGGTACTGTGTAGGGCCACTTTTCTTTTGATTTTTCAAATTTTCTGTACAGGAATCCGTATAGGTGGACTTGGTGCAGGGCATGTCACAAACTTCTTTTTCTTTCTCTGAGCAAGTTCACAAAAAGAGAGAGAACGGAGGAGTGGGCGAGAGATCTTGGATTTGGTTTTTTCAAAGTCAATTACTAAAAAATGGCAGCATGGACTAAGTTCACATGGTGCAGGGATTCTGTAAACCATTGAGGGTCTCTATCGAAAGTTGATTATAGTGCATGTTCAATTCTTAGCATATAAAGCGCTGCATGTGCGGCTTGAATGTTTGACCCAACAATTTGGAAGCTGTGTCCCCGTCACTTAGAAAACGACGAATCCGATACAGTGCCGATATCAATTATGAAGAAAAGATTACTGTGCCATAAATCAGACGTTTCCCCATGCTTGCTAGACCTGGGCCCGCACATGCTCGGCATGTACAGGTTGACGTCACATGACGTCACTCAAGCTCGGGTGACTCGACTCGACTTGGCGACTCGATTCGACTTGTGAACCCGACCCGACCAGTTGACTATTGACTCGGGCCTTCCGGTCGAAACGGTCATTGACCGTTCTGGCCGGATCGCATGACCTAGTTCGCTGGTTGGATAAAGGGGTAGCGGTTGGATCTGATAAACCAGTCGGATCGATTTTCAATACCGGCTGAGACCAAACACGTGCAATGTACGTGTCACCGCATGGGGATCATGCGTAGAGAGAAAAAGGCGCGCATGAGGGCACGCGACTGCTTCGATCGGCGAGTTTTAGGTATTTCTCTATGGTTTTATGAAATACATGTGCAAGCTTATATGTAAGTACCACATACAGATATGTGAAGCGTGATTTATCAATTACATGTTTATGGTTTGACATGTATTGCTAATAGTATCGATGTAAATTAGCGGCGTGTAATTTTGCAGATGATTGCCCTTAATTTCTGAAATTACATGCATACGGAAAATGTGAAATATAAAGTTTATATCCCAATCTCAAGTAAATTCAATTAGGTTGTGACCGCCAAAGTGGCACACTTAGTTGAGTTTAATAAAGAACAGTTTATAATGTATTGGGATGTCTCCTGTTTTAATGTGTAGTTATACTCCCAAAGGAGGTAATTGTGTATTCTTGTTTGGAGGGTTACATGTACATCATATGGTTGAGGATTGATTAGTCTAAGTGCTGTCATACACCCAAAGGTGGTGATTAACGAAGATTGAAATAAATTCTCATGGCCGCTGTAATGCAGGGAGTATACAACTGCATGTCATATTTTCTACCCAAAGGTGATTATGTGATGATGTATGTATCTCTCAAGGTGAAATTTTACATCGTGCTAATTGAAAACATTGATTATTTTTGGGCCACCGTTTCTGTGAACGGCAACTCTGTTAATATTGAGAATTGAGATTCATTAATAACTGAATGAGGATTATCTGTTTACTAAGACTGGCAAATATTTATATCACTCTTGTCAAGAAAGGCCTCGTAGATCTTACTTTCATTAGTGAGAACTTTCAAAGCATTATGTGCTTATTGGGTAAAGAGGAATCAGATTCGCTTATTTGATATAAAGCGATCCATTAAAGAACACTTGAAAAGTATTTTCTGTTAGTTAACTACACTACTAAGTAAGTAAAGGAAGTCTTAATGGCTTTGAAATTATATCTTATTTATTATTAAGAGTGGTAAATATCTACAATGACTCCTCAACATCAAGTGTAATGGTTCTATTAAGATTAAGGATTGCGTCTTAAAGTTGATGAAATTGTATTTTGAATAGTTCTAAAATCATACTCATAAAGTATTATATTAAACCACCGGTCATTCTGATGATTTGGATCCATGAAAAGCATCATTTGAAAAGGATGGTGATTGCTACTTCTTTTACAAGAAGAAAGATCACATAAAGAATGACTACAGTTAATACAAAGACTTGGTTATCTAAGTATGATCATAAAGTAATGATTTTTTTGGTATTAATTTGTGAATTCATTCTATCTTAGGCCTCATCTGGTTATGTGATGGCTAGATAGTGGTGCGGCATATTGTGTTGCGTTTACCATATAGGAATTCATAAACTGAAAGGTATCAAATCAAGTTGAATCAAGCTCATTATGGAAATAATTATAAAGTTGACGTTAAATTGATGGGAATGTCATTCCGGATTTGGTTTTATTGTGACATTATGAAACATATTTTATGTACTCTTCTTAAAGATGAAATTTATTTTTCGTATCAAATATGGACATGTGTAGTTACTCCTTTTTTGAGATTTCAAATAAAATAATTACTATTTCTTTTAAAATAAAGTTGGTTACTACTCCATGTCTAATGAATTGCACATATTATGTTTATCTCCCAATGAATTATACGTCACTTATACAGCTGAAAAGTTGTTTACAAAATTTATCTGCCTAAGGAACAATCATGCGCATTATGGAATAAATTTCTTGGTCACATCAATAAAGAAATGGTGAAAAGACAGATAAAGGCAAGCATTCTGCTCACTCTTAATAGTGATCTAGACACATGCGTAGATTGAAGCAGATATAAGATAACTAAGATAAAGGGTGAAATTGTAGTTGATAGTTATGACCTATTGAAGGTCATTTATACTGGTATAAGTGGATCCTATATGGTAATATTGTGTAGAGTTTTTATCACATTTAAATGATGATTTTTCTCTATATGTTTTTCATACTTGGTTAAAGAAAATGTTTATTTCCGTGACAAGTTCAACATATTTCTGACTATAATCGATAAATTTATTATAAAAAAATATCAGTTTTGACTAAGGTAGTGAGTATCATGGTTGACATGACAATGCTGGATAGCTTAAAGAGCCATTTGCCAAATATTTGAGAGGATTCTGGGTTGTGATTTTGTGCCCGATTCTCCTCCATAGAAAGGTGTGGCCGAAAGGCAAAATCACACATATGATGAAGAGTATGATATGTAAAATCAATTTATATATTTTTTCTGTGGGGTAAAACTTTGAAAATAACCCATTATGTTTCTATCAAAATATTTCATTGACTTCTTTTGAGTCATGGACTGGATGTTAATCTTGTTTGAACCATATTAAGGTTTGAGGTGTTCATGCAGAAATAAAGTTACATAATCCAACATTAGATAGGTTGGAGTCCAGAACCACTTGGTTTTACTTCGTGCCTTACCCGTATCATCTAAAGGGGTATTGATTTATCATCCCAAAAGAGGAACAAGAATTGTGGAATTACATATAGCTAAATTGCTAGAGCTTGATATAGCCGAATAATGGTAGTTGCTCACTGACTATTAAAGGTAACAGTATGGTAGGGACAATTGTATCATTTTTCTCTGTCTATACAGATGATCATGGAGCATTCTAAGTTACAGTTAGATTCTGTTAGGGTTCAGGTTCTTGTTATTAAGACAATTCCTGATGAAGTTTATCAGACCTCTATAAGCGCAGAATAAAGGTTAAAGTAGCTCCTCTTAAAAGATCTATCAGATAGAGGCGATCAGTTGTATCAAGTCATACTGTATAGTCTATCTAGAAGAGCATGGCTGCAATATCGACTATGTAAATGATCTAGTAATTTATACAGTTACTATTTATTGTTATTAATTATAATTGTGATTGGGTGCATGGTGAACGAGATACAGACTATGAAACATATGGTGTTTGGAAGCTTATAAGTATGCTCAATGTTACAAGTCCATTTGCTGCAATTGAGTTTGTAAAACATAAAGGGATTTCAGATGAAAGGTTTTATCTACCTTATTATATCCAATTACATTTTGATTAGTGTTTTATTTGAGAAGTTTAAAATAGATTAGTAGCCAAATTTTTCACTCGTAAAGAATGAGTTAACTTAAAATAATTTTTATTCAGTCTCTCATAAATAATTTTTTCGGAGTGATTAAGGTATTAATAGCTCATTATTATAAGGAGCTTTATTATACATATATTTAAACTTCTTTTTAATTGGATACTTCGAGATAGTCTTTTTATGTAACCCGAAGGTTTTGCAGCAAATGATTCAGATAAACTTGTGCATAAAGAAAGAAGAATCTCATAAAGTTATCATGGAATAAAGTTTGATCATATTCATGGAGATTCTAGACTGAAAAGTCTATTTTATGGGTTCAAGTAAGCTTTTAGACAATTGTGGTTTGAAGTTTCATAGTATTGTTGCTTTATTTTATTCTGTCAAGAACGAAGTAAATGATTATATACTACAAGATCAGTGGGAGGAATATTTTCTTTGTGTCTTATATAGAAATATCTTGCTTAAAAGTGGTTTTCTTGAATTACTGCATAAGGTGTTGCAGATATTGTTAAAACATTTTGACATGATTGATCTTAATAAGAAATATTTTATCCTAGGGATTGAAGTACTAAAAGAGGGCAAAAAAATTTATATGCTAATTTACAGATATATTCAAGGCCTGCAGCTGGTAGAGCATTCGGATTCAGGCTTTATTGGTTGTCAGATAATGTGCAGTTGACAACTACATTTATTAAATATCTAAACAGAAGTACAGTATTAGAGAAAAGCGTAAACATTAATTTATGTAATACTCGATTAAGAAAGCGGAGTTTGTAGTATGTTTTTTAGCTGCTGCTCAAGTTATTTGGCTCCGAAATCTCATTAAAGAGTTGACCGTATTTAATTTTGTGGATAGACCCATACAGTTGTATTGTGACTATAACTCTGCAGTATTATTTATTAACAGCAGCAGAAGTCTTAAGGGCCTAAACATCTGTCGGTCTAGTTTCTTGACCATAAAGGTAACGGATGTAAGTGTGACATTACAGTAGAGCTTATTACACATATGATAAAGGTGCAGACTCATTAACTAAAGGTCTTTGCCCATACACATTTAGATAACATGTCACAGATATAAAAGCGTCGCATATTAATTGATGGGCTGAGTAAGCATCATGAGATGCTATTGTTCAGTGGGAGCTGTATTTAGTATCTGCTCTAATAAAGTTTACATATGTGTTTGCTATATCTTGTAACATCTAGGTATGTATCAACTCCATCGCATGCAATAAAACTATAATGATTAAAAGGAGTTGAATACATGTATCAGTTGAAAATCTTAAGGCATCGTATAAACCTTGAGTGATGGCTGGAGCATTTCTTTTAGCCAAAAGCATATGTCTTGTTACACGTAAAGCATAGTTAACTATAAAGGTAAGACATATGTTGGTTCGTTGGAACCGTAAAGATGTTCTCTCGTGACACATTCGGTTTCGTGACACATAAAGTGAGAGAATGGTGATTGGCAAGGAGGATAACATATAAGGTGTCTCTATTATTTGAGATGTTATCCGATTGCCATACTACCATATCAAATCCATATCAGTAGAGTTAAGAGCATTTGTGATCGTGGATGGCTCTATGTCTTCTGATGCAGTTACTGGCATGGTTCGGTGCTTGAGGCTTTATGGGATCGGATTGACTATTGGGAACTATCTCTAGACCAATATAATGATGCGCATATACAGTACAATTTTAATTAATTTAGCCCAAGTGGGAGAATGTTAGAATATTCTGTTTTAATATTCAATTGTGGGCTTTATTAATTGTTACTGTAATTATTATTTGGTCTAATAAGATAAGATATATACAGTTTCCTAATTTAGTCGGATATGAGGCTGGATAGTATGAGCTGAGATAAATCTAATCTTTGATGAGGGGATATATTTCATTCTCTATAAATAGAGCTCAAGTCCCTCCTCTAAACCCTGATGTCCGCATAATCTCACATAAGGAGCCGTCTCATTGAAGCCAGCGATAAGGGGGTTCATAGAGGAGAAGATCTTGAGCATCGGATCGTCGCAATTCCGCATCAAGAACGACGGTTCCACTGCAAGGTGCGTCAATTCTTTAACTTTATGAATGCGTGATTTGTGTATCTATACGTGATGATTTTGGGTTGCTGCGTACGAATTAGAATCGCAGCTTACATATTTATCGCTGGAAGCTCAGCTGATCGACCCAGGCCGAAGTCAATCCTCATTTGTTTCATCTGGCACCCCTCCCTACGCAACGAGTACAAGCTTTCGTAATTGACTAACAAATGATAAACATGATTGAAGGAGATGAACTACTAGGATGTCCATGTATTCGCTTTCTTTATTTGGTTTTCTTTTTCTTTTTGTTTTCTCTCATTTCCCTTTCTTTGAAATTTCCCTATCCTTTTTGGTGGCGTTCACATTCCAACGACCATTGATGCCAGTGCCAACAAAGCAAGCAGATTTTCTTCATGGGTTTTCACCTAAGCAAGAACTTTCACCGGAGGCACCTCTTTTCTTGTGGCCAGGAAGGCGTTAAACATCCTTGAACTATTTTTTAGGGTTAGTACGACAAAACATCACAAACTATAAACTTATTACATACTTACACTTGTTCCGCATTGACTCCAAGTCGATGCACTCGTGCCACAATTAACATAAATTAAATTTATGTCGCAAAAAAGTCTTGAATTAGTTCACCTGTGCCACATTTACCTCAAGCTAGTGCAATCGTGCCAAATTTAACCCCTAGAAAATCTCATATTTATCATAGTTTTGGGTAAATGTTACACGAGTATATCAAGTTGAGGTAGATGTGGCATGGGTGTACCATTTTTATTATTATTTTATTTAAAAATTAGTTTGGGATAAATGTGGGATAAATATACCAGTTTAGGAGTTTGATGGCGCTAAAATTAATCTGATGTAACTATGGCACAAATGTATGAATTTAGGGTTTTTAGTGCTAGTTGCACCTACTTTTTATAGCCAAACAAAAAGGTTTTTCATTTCATCTAGGACGTGTTTTAAATTTGAAATGCATTATTTATAACAAAATGAAAAACAAATTCATTATTTTATTATGTTTGAGCGAGATTTGTGAATATTTATTCATTTCTTCCTGGAGAAAAACAATGACATCGTGTTGGAATACAAAAATATTAAACTACGCCTTATTCTAATATCTTAAGTTTTTAGAGCAGTTGGCAAGTGATCCCACCAAATCTTTCATGGTACCAGAGCTCAGATTACCAATAAGTCTGGATCCAATAGTCACTCGGAAGAGATATGGGTTGTCGCTACTTCCGACCCGTGGTCCGATGTGTGAGGGGGAGATTGTTGGTGTTGTCCTAGATCGGTTGTGGAAAAGACTGGTGGTTGGTTTATAATTGTGAGGGAAAACTTCAACTTTTGAGCTAACTTTTGGGTTGAGAGATGCCCAAGACCACCCAACACTGGTATTAGAGTCGGTGTTAGCCTGTTTGCGAATGTGCGTCCACCGTCCGTTAGTCAAATTCCACGTGCCACTCCCACATCACTTGATAACGGGTCTTATATGCTCTTTATATTCATGGATCTCCCTCCACCTATCAGCTTAAACTTTTGAGCTGGATTTTCTATTATGTCGGTTTGATGAAATACCAAAGATTGATGATTTTGTTTCTTTTCCAACTATTATACATATTGGAGTGCAAGATTTGAGAAGTGATCCTTGACTAGTGCGATTTCATTCCTCTTACAAACATGCATCTTACTCGAGCAAAAAATTGGCAAGCCGATGAGCTCGGACTCTTATTTGAGACTAGATTGGTCACTCCAGAGTTTTATTTGAGATGAGGTCTACCCTAAACTCTCATGTGGACCTTCATAGGAGAAAATAGTTCTATTTCAAATCCTTATTTAAAATTTCCCAAAAATAATTGGCTTATGTTTTTTTTTTAGTTCCTGGTCAGGGACACTTGTCGAATTCCGAATGGAAGAGGCACGCCACAAGAGAGAGAGAGAGAGAGAGAGAGAGAGAGCATTTAATGTTTACTTGTTCTCATTTTTTCACAGTCTGACACCTGCAAGAGGGGAGAGAAAATTGGTTTATGTTTTTTTTTTAGTTCCAAGTCAGGGACACTTGTCGAATTCCGAATGGAAGAGGCACGCCACATAGGCCGATGACGTGTTGATCACTAACCACCGAATAATTTCTCGTTGGTCTGGGATTCGGACAGAAGAAAGATACGGAGGAGAGAGAAAGTGAGATCTGCAAAAATTTAGGGAGAGAGAACGTAACGTGAGTGGGTGGGGGTATTCAATTCACGGAAGATAAAAAGTGGATGAAACATGCATTTTTTTAAAAATCTGAAATGTGGGACCCTCTTGATACGTGGCAAATTTTTATTGGAGTGGCTTACAGATGTGTTGGCACTCCACCTAATAACCAGCCATATTTTTTTAGGGCAGATGGATCCCCATCCTTGATATGGGGGCCCACCTATATCACCGATTGTGTTGCCCTACAAAAAAAAAAAATTTAGGGTAGGCGATCGTGGTTTCTCGTTTCCCTCCCTTTTCTTTTATCACCACCTTTTTTTCTTTTTCTTTGCTTCCACTCCCAAAACCAAAGGAAGGAAGGAAACCCCCCGCCGTCAGTCTCTTGCCCCTTAAGTTTCCCAAACCCACGTGACCATAAGAAACCATTCCCGCTCTCTGCTCCGTTTTCTTCCTCAAACTTCTTCTTTATATGTTTTTCGCGCGACCACACCCCCCCTTTCTTCCTCCTCACCCGACGCCAACCACCACCACCCAGTTCCGACGCCTCGCTGCTTCCATTGTCACCCGTCGAGCTATCGTCCGCCACCCGCGATTTCGACCTGTGAACCTCGAGTCTCAGACCCGCGACCAGCCGAGACCCCTTCGACCCTCCACCCCGGCCAGCGACTCCTCTCAGCTGTACCGACCAACGCCACCAGCCACTGCCTCCTCCTCCGCTGCTCAAAGCATGATTCCGGACGAGTTCTGGCCATCGTGCTGAAGCTCAAGCTCATCAGACCCTTTGCCCAATCATCCTCTTCCTGCTCAAAACATGATACCACGCTGGGACTGTTCATTCTGGCAACAACCTTCTCAATCTCATGCTGCTGATTCCCACATACAGCTATGGGATTCAAGTTATCCTAACAGTCCCCGATACCTCGCACCCGAAGCTTTGACTGACATGCCACACCCAGCGAATGAAGAAGAGGAACAATCTGATACAGAGGTTTCACAAGGTAATGTGCATCTGTGAATTCACCATATGTTGAAGCTCACGGAAAACATATTGTGACGCCCTTGATTAACTCATTCGAGATATTATCCGTTTTGGAACGTTTCCTATCAGGCCTTAGGGTTTTGTCTTTCAACGTGCATCTAGGCACTTTCCTATGAGGAAATGAAGTTTTTTTCTTTCGGCTTACGTGCAAGCACTTTGGCAGGAGGAAATAAAGGCTGGATGGACGTTGTTAACAGCATTACCGATAAATGGGAAAAGCTCGATCTCTCTCCTGATGGTGGCATTGGATGGAACACTACTGGTAAAATCCACGTATCAAATAGAGTAATTGGTAAGGGAAGTAATGAGACCATTGTTCTCCAGGGCTACTATGACGATCGATATGTTGCAGTGAAACGCCTCGTCTCGGATCATCATGATTTTGCCTTCAACGAGATTTACCATCCAAATATTGCTCGGTATTATGGAGTGGAGTACAAGGACGGTTTCGTGTATCTTGCTCTAGAGCGCTGCACTTGCAGCTTAGATGATTTAATTCAAGCACATACAGATTTTTCAGGATTGGCGATCCAAAATGGCCAACACTGAAAGGACAAAGAATCTATTTTTAGTCTAAAGCAAGAAAACAAGAAAAAAAGGGGGGGTGAAGGAAGAGCAGACAATCCCTTGTCGTTGTCATCATCAACCATCCATTCCCTGCTCCTCTTTCCCATAATAAAAATCACCCCCACCACAAAGCTCGCTCGATGAAAAGGCGAGAGTTTTCTCTCCCACGACGGAAGATCGCGAGATCCCGTTTCAAGAAACGGAATTGGCGTCGAAGCTCGTCCTTTGAGGCTTGCTGCCACCGATGGGTCGATATTGGGAGAGAGGTTCGGGGCGCTGGTCAACAACAGATGGCTGGTATTCGTGGCCGCAATGTGGATACAGTCCTGTTCGGGCATTGGGTACTTGTTCGGAAGCATGTCGCCGGTGATAAAGAGCTCGTTGAGCTACAACCAGAGGCAGATTGCGAGGCTTGGTGTGGCCAAGGATCTTGGGGACAGTGTTGGGTTCTTGGCGGGGAGCTTGTGTGAGGTCTTGCCTGTTGGAAATGTAAAATTGATTGTGTTTGGCAACCTACCACTTGGTCAAAGATTAAAAGTGGACGGTAGCACACCTTTCACATTTCACATTTGTAGCACACCTTCAAAGTTAGGCAAGTTAGGCAACATTTGTTTTTACACTTGAAGGTCAACAAATTGATGCTTTGTTAGGCATGGAAACTCTCTATAAATAGAGATGTCTTGAAGGCATTTGAGATATGCCATAGTTGTATTTGTGTGGTGTTAGAACATAGAGAGCAAGAGAGTTAGAGAGTTGTGATTTTTTGTATCTCAAGCTTAGGAAAGCTTGTATGTGTGTTTTGTTTGTGTAAAAGCCTTAGCAAGGCTATTTTGAATACCACTCTCATTTTACATATTCGAAAACTCTCTCGCCTTGTAACCACCAAATTTCCGCAAAGAACCATCCGGGTTTCTACATTTGGTATCAGAGCCACGGTGTCGAAGGATCGTGCCGGAACCTAGGCGGTCAAGAATCCAATCGCGGAGAC
This sequence comes from Rhodomyrtus psidioides, assembly GCA_021437785.1. Taxonomy (NCBI): domain Eukaryota; kingdom Viridiplantae; phylum Streptophyta; class Magnoliopsida; order Myrtales; family Myrtaceae; genus Rhodomyrtus; species Rhodomyrtus psidioides. Next base: position 7,797,783 of record JAILYB010000003.1, on the reverse strand, counting down.
CGAGAACCTAGAGTGGACGATCGAGGATCGTGAACCCGGAGATAGCTATGGCATCCACAAGTTCCGTTCAAATGCAACTTCCAAAGTTGAATGGGAGGAATTTCAACAACTGGTCCGTCCAGATGAAGGTTCTATTCAAATCACAGGATTTGTGGAACCTGGTGGAGAGTGGCTACACCGAAGTAACTAACGTTGAAGAATTCAATGCTTTGAAGAAGGAAGATAAGGATTCGTTGGTCGAGTCCCGAAAGAAAGATCAAAAAGCATTGTATGCGATCTTTCAAGCTGTGGAAGAAATGATATTTGAAAAAATATCGTGTGCGGAGACGGCAAAAGCGGCGTGGGATATTCTACAAAAATCCTACAAGGGCGATGATCGTGTGAAGCGAGTTCGGCTACAAACTCTTCGAGGTGATTTTGAATCTTTACACATGAACGACTCTGAATCTATCTCGTTGTATTTTGATCGTGTACAAACCATCGTTAACCAATTAAGGGTTAATGGTGAGGAACTCCAAGACATTCGTGTCGTAGAAAAAATTTTGAGGTCTTTGACCGAAAAATTTGACTACGTTGTCGCCGCAATCGAGGAAGGACAAGATGTGTCAACTCTCACGTTAGAGCGGTTATTGGGTTCATTATGCTCTCATGAGCAAAGAATGAATCAGAAGTCCGCTGGTTCCGTTCCCGAGCAAGCATTGCAAAGTCGGGTCGCTCAACCAAACCGAGGAGGCTATCAAGGCGGTCGAGGTCGTGGAGGAGCCCGAGGTAGAGGTGAGAATTCAAATTTCACCAGAAAATTTAGAACACCTGACAAATCAAAAGTCAAGTGTTTTAAGTGTAATAAATTCGGACATTATAAATCCGAGTGCCATGCAAAGGCGACGTACGTGCCGGCGGAACATGCACATGCCACAGATGCTGAAGAGTACATGGTACTAGCATGTGCGAAGGATGATTCAACTATCGTGGATACCAACACATGGTATCTAGATACTGGGTGTAGCAACCATATGACTGGAAGAAAGGAGTTATTCTCACAGCTGGATGAGACAAGCCGTGGCGAAGTCAACTTCGGGAATAAATCAAAAATTCCTGTGATGGGCAAAGGTAACATTAATATCAAATCCAAAGATGGTACTAATGTTGCTATTGCAGATGTTTACTTTGTGCCAGGACTCTTTTGGAATTTGCTAAGTGTTGGGCAACTTTCCGAAAGAGGCCACAAAGTTCACATTGAAAATGGAGTTTGCACAATCAGAGGTGTAAACAACAAGTTGATCACGACGGTACAAATGACGAAGAACCGGATGTTTCCCTTGACTCTTCAGACGAAGAATCTCTTGAGCTTTCAAGCAATGACGAAAGACAGCAGCTGGCTGTGGCATCTTCGATTTGGACATCTAAATTTTCGTGGAATGAAGCAATTAGTCCAGAAAAGGATGGTGATCGGCATGCCGTTGATTAACGATCCAGGGCGTCCTTGCGAAGGATGTCTCGTTGGAAAACAACACCGAGACTCTTTTCCAATCGGAAAAGCCAGAAGAGCAAACCAACCGCTGGAGTTGATACATACCGACATATGTGGGCCTATTGAGGTGGAATCGTTCGGACAAAAAAGGTACATGCTAATTTTTGTCGATGATTTTAGCAGAAAAATATGGGTACACTTCTTGAGGGAAAAATCTGAAGCTTTTGGCAAGTTTAAAGAATTTAAAGTCTATGTTGAAAAACAAAGTGGCTTTAAATTGAAGACGTTGAGATCGGATAGAGGTGGAGAATTTACCTCAAATGAATTTCACAAATATTGTAAAATTCATGGAATCAAACGTCAGTTGACTGCCAGCTATACTCCTCAGCAAAATGGTATAGCAGAAAGAAAAAACAGGACAATTTTTGAAATGGCAAGAAGTATGCTGAAAGCTAAGAATTTGCCCAAGAAATTTTGGGCAGAAGCTGTTGCATGTGCTGTATATGTACTAAACAGGTGTCCTACAACGAGTGTTCCTGGAAGAACTCCAGAGGAAACTTGGAGCGGAAACAAACCAAATGTTTCGTTCCTACGAGTATTTGGGTGCGTGGCATATCCCCACATACCAGATGAGCGAAGAAAGAAGCTGGATGACAAAAGCGAGAAGTGCATCTTCATCGGCTACAGTGATACAACTAAAGGTTATAAGCTGTATAACCCGATCACTGAGAAAGTCATTATCAGCAGGGATGTCCAGTTTTTAGAAGATGAAGCTTGGGACTGGAATCAAAAGGGTGACCAGAAAAACATCACCATCGAAGATGAACCATTGGCAGGTGAGATAGAAACACCTCCATCATCTTCAACGAGTGATCCATCTTCCTCATCATCTTCAACTGGAGGTACATCTTCACCAACAGCAGTTTCAGAACCACAACTACGTCGTTCACAACGACTGAAGGAGACGCCAGCAAAATTCAGAGATTATCTGGTCACAAGAAATAGAAACAGTGATAGCGAAATCACTGATGAAACACTGGTAAACTTTTGTTTATTTGCTGATTGTGACCCTGTAACTTATGATGAAGCAGCTGTAGATGAAAAGTGGATTGAAGCAATGGATGAAGAAATTCACTCCATTGAGAAAAACGACACATGGGTGTTGACTTCTTTACCACCTGGTAAGAAGCCTATTGGTGTCAAGTGGGTGTACAAGACAAAGTACAATCCCGACGGTCAGGTGGACCGTTACAAGGCTAGACTGGTTGTAAAAGGCTACAAGCAGAAGCTAGGTATTGATTATTTTGAAGTATTTGCACCAGTTGCCCGGATGGATACCATTCGTATGGTATTAGCACTTGCAGCTCAAAACCATTGGAGAATCCATCAAATGGATGTGAAATCAGCATTTCTCAATGGTGTCCTTGAAGAGGAAGTATATGTGGAGCAACCACAGGGTTATGAGAAGAAAGGGCATGAAAATCAGTTTTACAGACTGAAGAAGGCTTTGTATGGATTAAAACAGGCACCACGTGCTTGGTACACACGTATCGACACATACCTGTTGGAGCATGATTTTCAAAAGTGCCCTTATGAGCATACACTGTATATCAAGTCAAATGCTAACGGTGACATCTTAATTGTGTGCATTTATGTTGATGATTTGATATTTACAGGGAGCTGTGAAAAAATGTTTGCTGAATTCAGGGAGGCTATGACTAGCCAGTTTGAGATGACTGATTTGGGACTGATGTCCTATTTTCTTGGTCTTGAAGTGAAGCAAACAGATGATGGCATATTTATTTCCCAGCAGAAATATGCTAATGATATTTTGAAGCGATTTAAAATGGAATCGCTGAAGCCAATCCGAACTCCCATAGTAGAACGATTGGAGCTGAAGAAAGAAGGAACCGGTGAGCTGGTAAATCCCACTTATTTTAAGAGCATTGTTGGGAGTCTGAGATATTTGGTTTCTACAAGGCCAGATATTACCTATGGAGTGGGTATTATTAGCAGGTTCATGGAAAAACCATACCAATCACATTTGCAAGCAGCAAAAAGAATTTTACGGTATGTCAGTGGAACTCGTGATCATGGAATTTTATATTCTTCTACTGACAACTTTGGTCTAGTGGGGTACACAGACAGTGATTGGGCAGGTGATACCGAGACTCGAAAGAGTACATCTGGGTATGCTTTCTTTCTTGGATCAGGAGTATTCTCTTGGTCTTCCAAAAAGCAACAAGTTGTTGCTCTCTCGACAGCTGAAGCAGAATACATGGCATTAGCTTCAGCGGCTTGTCAGGCAATATGGCTTCGTAGGATGCTACATGAATTGATGCATGAACAAACGGGTCCTACTAAAATAATGTGTGACAATAAGTCGGCTATTGCATTAGCCAAGAATCCTGTATTTCATGGCAGGAGCAAGCACATCGACATCAAGTATCATTATATCCGTGAGCTAGTCAAAGATGGTGAGATTAAACTTGATTTCTGTAGGTCCGAAGACCAGATTGCAGATATCCTCACAAAACCTTTGAAAGCGGATTCGTTTGAGAAATTGAAGACGATGCTTGGTGTTATAAGTCTCCAAAATCAATTTTAAGGGAGGCTGTTGGAAATGTAAAATTGATTGTGTTTGGCAACCTACCACTTGGTCAAAGATTAAAAGTGGACGGTAGCACACCTTTCACATTTCACATTTGTAGCACACCTTCAAAGTTAGGCAAGTTAGGCAACATTTGTTTTTACACTTGAAGGTCAACAAATTGATGCTTTGTTAGGCATGGAAACTCTCTATAAATAGAGATGTCTTGAAGGCATTTGAGATATGCCATAGTTGTATTTGTGTGGTGTTAGAACATAGAGAGCAAGAGAGTTAGAGAGTTGTGATTTTTTGTATCTCAAGCTTAGGAAAGCTTGTATGTGTGTTTTGTTTGTGTAAAAGCCTTAGCAAGGCTATTTTGAATACCACTCTCATTTTACATATTCGAAAACTCTCTCGCCTTGTAACCACCAAATTTCCGCAAAGAACCATCCGGGTTTCTACATTGCCTATGTGGGATGCTCTTCAGAACTTTGTTGGGTATGGTTGGGTTTGGCTCGTCGTCACCGGCCGAGTTCCAGCTCTACCTTTCTGGGCGGTGAGTATTGATGATGCAACAGAAGCTACAAGATTTTGTTTATGTGTATGTTTGGTGATGCATCTGTATAGAACTAGGCGAAATCTGTCCCTGCACATCCCTATAATTTGTTATGCTGATCGACATTTGAGGGAAATGAAGCTTGAGATGTTAATAGTGGAAGTAGGATTTAGGAAATAGTCAACTGTCAACTCATTTTATCGAGACCCTCCGCCCGCTTGACCATAGCCTTGACCTTTGTGAGATTTCTAAATTTGCTCTCAATTTTAGGACCAATAGATTAACTTATCCCGATTAGTGAAATTACTAGAATGTCCTTAGATTTTATTAATGTAGGACAAGATATTTGAATTTGATGTGACTTTGGTGAGCCCTAGGGCAGGGGATCCGGATCCTTATCGCGTCCTCTTTTTTCTTTTTCTTCGCTCCCCCCATGTCAGTCTCTTCCCCCCAAGTTTCCCAAACCCACCTGACCATAAGAAACCGCTCCTGCTCTCTGCTTCGTTTTCTTCCTCAAATTTCTTCTTTATATGTTTTTCGCGCGACCACCCCTCCTGTCTACTCACCCGACGCCAACCACCACCACCCAGTTCCGCCGCCTGCCAGCCGCCTCGCTGCTTCCATTGCCGCCCGTCGAGCTATCGTCCACCACCCGCGATTTCGACCCGTGAACCTCGAGCCTCAGACCCGCGACCAGCCGAGACCCCTTCGACCCTCCACCCCGGCCAGAGACTCCTCTCAGCTGTACCGACCAACGCCACCAGCCACTGCCTCCGCCTCCACTGCTCAAAGCATGATTCCGGACGAGTTTTGACCATCGTGCCGAAGCTCAAGCTCATCAGCCCCTTTGCCCAATCATCCTCTTCCTGCTCAAAACATGATACCACGCTGGGACGGCTCATTCTGGCAACAACCTTCTCAATCTCATGCTGCTGATTCTCACATACAGCTGCGGGATTCGATTTATCCTAACAGTCCCCGATACCTCGTGCCCGAAGCTTTGACTGACATGCCACACCCAGCGAATGCAGAAGAGGAACAATCTGATACAAAGGTTTCACAAGGTAACGTGCATCTGTGAATTCACCATATGTTGAAGCTCACGCAAAACATATTGTGACGCCCTTGATTAACTCATTCGAGATATTATCCGTTTTGGCACGTTTCCTATCAGGCCTTAGGGTTTTGTCTTTCAGCGTGCATCTAGGCACTTTCCTAGGAGGAAATGAAGTTTTTGTCTTTCGGCTTACGTGCAAGCACTTTGGCAGGAGGAAATGAAGGCTGGATGGACGTTGTTAACAGCACTACCGATAAATTGGTGAAGCTCGATCTCTCTCCTGATGCTGGCATTGGATGGCACACTATTGGTAAAATCCACGTATCAAATAGAGTAATTGGTAAGGGAAGTAATGGGACCATTGTCCTCCAGGGCTACTATGAAGATCGATATGTTGCAGTGAAACGCCTTGACATAGTTCACCATGATTTTGCCTTGAAAGAGATTTTCCATTTGATATTTTCCGACCACCATCCAAATATTGTTCGGTATTATGGAGTGGAGTTCAAGGACGGTTTCATGTATCTTGCTCTAGAGCACTGTACTTGCAGCTTGGATGATTTAATTCAAGCACATACAGATTCTTCAATGAACTCTATTTACGCCAATGCTCCAGCATCAATGGTCGACTTAGAAGCATCAAGGGTTGCGATGCAGGATATTGAGTTGTGGAGAGCAGATGGACATCCCTCACCTTTGTTACGAAAAATGATGAGGTAATTTCTATGTTTTCACGTGAAAAAATGTTTTAATTGAGAGAGAATTGACGAATCTTCCTTATTGAGGCCCTCCTAAAATAACTGTTGCATTTTTATATTCGCGTTGGGCTTTCTGAGATATGTTTTACATGACTAAGAAGCATCCTAGTGTGATCACTGCCTTCATAAACCATTCTTTGCTGACTTAATTGCTATCAGGTGCTAGTTGAAGGACTAAATAGCTCTCATGCAAAACCTTCCAAGTGATGCATGATTCAGGGAATTATTAGGTCACTACCTCAACTCGGGTTAGGCTAATACAAACTACATCTTGGGCTCAGTTTTGAACCCTGCAGCTTCCTTTCTAGAGTCGTAGGTTAAGTTCAATCTCACTAGCTAAATCTTAGTTTTATTCAATGGAAATCGATTAGGTATTATTCCCCATTTTGGTAAAATCATTACACCTTCTCTCTTGGTGACAGACTTCAATCGTGATAGGAGCGTCGGAAGCTCTACTATTTACCTTACCCGAATGCCGCGGTCAAGCTCTTTCGTCGACCCTTTAGCTAGCCCAGCAGTCTTTAGCGAGGAAAGCCTTAACCTTTTCCTTATTGGAGCCTCTTCCTGCCTTACTTATCTATTGATTTACCCTCAAAAGGGCTCAAGTTCAGAATCAACAAGGGTTCGTAGAACGAAAAAATCCCTCCCCATTTCACCTTTTGGATGAGGCTGCATCCTACAGAACTGTTCCAAAAGCTAGAGTAGTGAAATTTATCAATCCGATCAGCGTCCTCCCCGGTTCTTTTAAATAAAAAGGGGGACGGGTCAGACTATTCAGGAAATAAAGCTCTTCTTCGTTTGGAACCCGTGACATTTTTACCCAAAACAAGGGTGCTACAACCAAATATTTTTAGACCGTAGAATCGGTGGTTACAACAGATACATAGCATCTTCTTTATTTAATATAATTTCTGTGATTCGCAAATCCTATAGAATTCTTATGCGCTCATATCAGCAAATAGTGACGCGATTGATTATTTACAACTTGGTTTCAGGTACATTATTGGTTCAAGTCATAATGTCTTTTCTATATTATGATTCAGGGATATAGTATTAGGACTCGTCCATTTGCATCACTCGGAAATGATCCATGGGGATTTAAAGCCTCAAAATGTCTTGATTTCTAAGAATCAATCATTGGTTGCTCAGCTATCAGATATGGGCATTAGCAGATGCCTTCCTGAAGATAAATCTTCCTTGGGATATCATGCCACCGGTAAGTGCTCACGACACCTTTATGTAGACCTTTCATCTTCTTTTCCTCACGATTGATCCGTACGTAATGTGAATCTATATGGTGGAAATCGTCTTCTGATTCTTGGCCAGATTGATCATTTTACTTGTTAAAGCAATTTCTTTTTTTAAGGAGTACGTTATGATGGAAGTCTGCATGGATTTATATCGATTTATACATTGTTGTACATTTTGTGGAGATTTAACAGTCGTTGCCACTGTTCCCTTCATTGATTGGATCCCATCCACCTGTATATAGTCCAAATGATGATGGCTCTTTTGTTCATTTTTTTTTTATGTCTGTCTTGCAGGTTGTGGAAGCTCAGGATGGCGAGCACATGAACAACTTCGTCATGGTGGACGCCAAACACGTGCAATGGATATGTTTAGTTTAGGTTGTGTCTTGTTCTTTTGCGTCACTTGTGGAAGACACCCATTTGGCGAACCTTTCGAACGTGACGACAATATCAGCGAAAACAAAGTGGACCTCTCCTCAGTGGAGTTCATACCAGAAGCTGTAGATCTGTTTTCACGTTTACTAAATCCCAATCCTGAATTGAGGTGAGAGTATTGTCATCTTTAATTTACATTACTACCATTTTCATTCTGCTGTTTGATAGACTTTGTAACCATTGTCGTGTTGGCTGACTGATTTCCATTTTCATGAATCTCTTAAATCTCATGAGTGTTAAAGGTGGCCTGAAATTCATCTTAAGTGTCTTGTCTTGCTAGTGAGACTCTACTGACCATAAAAAATGTAGATCATATTCACTGCTTTCAGCAGTTGACAATAGAAGCCAGACAAAAGGTTGACTATCTGGTAGCCTAAATGCCTTTGACAATTGTGATGCACCAATGGAAGACGATCATCAAAGCCTAGTTATTGGGGCTATAAGTTTCTGACCCACCCACCAACGTATAAATTCTTGTCATTGATAGGGAAATTTTAAGGGGAGATCTGTCACACTTACATCAATGATTAGATTGCGAATTTAAGGTGCTTTTTGAGTTGATAATTCCTGACTTCCTGTCATGGTCAAACAAGTGTCTTCGTCTTGGAGTCAAAGGTCGTGAAGGGCATGGAATTTTTCATACATTAAGGTTTCCCTCTCATCAAGCTAGTGCAATGTGGTTTGCGTAATTCATTTCTTTGAGCATGTCGGGCTATAGTTCATTTTTGGTATTAGTTTTCCAACCGCCAGTAGTAAATTGCTTTTTAATTATGGCAGGCCAAAGGCATGGAAGGTGCTTTACCATCCATTTTTTTGGAGCTCAAGGAGGAGACTGTCTTTTATTCGTGAGTTCAGCGATAGAGTGGAATTGGAAGCTAGGGCACCCAATTCAGATCTTCTGGCAGCACTACAAAGAAATGCGTCACGGGTTTTTCAAGGGAATTGGGACGGCAAAATAGACACTAAAGTTATGGCCGACCTACGCAGATGGCGGACTTATAATGATAGGCAGGTCAGACACTTATTGCGAGCGGTCCGAAATAAGGTTCGACATCACATGGAAGCTCCAGAAGATGTTAGGGTATGCGCTCTCTCTCTCTCTCTCTCTCTCTCTCTTAGAGTTGTGACGATATTTGCATCTGCATGTATTCATGGCTCAAGTCATATCTATTGTTGTTGCTCTGATGATACTGGTAGGAGATCCTCGGACCGTTTCCTGATGGTTTGGATGCCTACTTCGCATTCCGATTCCCGAGACTCTTGATTGAATCATACAATGTGGCGTTCTTTTTCTGCAAAGAAGACACATGGTTTCAGAAGTACCTTCAATTTTTCAAGTAATGCGCTTTGACCCGTTGACCATTACCCGCTGAATCCCACCTTCAATCCAGCGGTGACGTGGTGGGCCATGTAGCAGAAATTCCTCGAATATTACGAGGCATTCCAGCCTGAGGACTCTGTTTGAATGAACAATGTATTATTGTCAATATCGAAGTTCAACAACTTTTATAGTATGCTATTGCCTCACACTTTAAACGTATAATATATTGTTCTCGACATTGCAAAAGTTATACATTTTTTTCTATTTCCTTTTTCTAAATATCGAGATTTTTTTTTCGAAAATAATACTAAAAAAATAAATATTTACAAAATTAATTCAAAAAAAAATATTCACTATTTTAGGTCTCCCTCGACAATTTAATTGCCGAGGGAGAGGGAGAGGGGCCCGCCCGTGGGCCCCTCTCCCTTTATGGCTGAGGGAAAGGGGGTTGTAGGTGTTGACACCTAAATTTTGACTTTTATAAAACCATTCATCTATTTCATAAAATGAGAATTAGTTTTAGTTCTCACAAAAATAAATTATCCATACATTGCATATTGATTTTTTGTCAGTCGTATCATTACATTAGACCGACGGTGGTAAGGCTCGTGCGTATGGACTAACTCGCAAGATAATGATTTTTTGGTCTAAACCTTTAATTAGCTCGATTGTTGGAATTATACGTAAAATGTGCATATCCATCTAGAAGGGCTGCGTTGATGAAATATTGGAGATACCAAAGAAAATATATATTGAGTCAGATTTGATGTGTGGAGCAAAAACGTGTTGATGAAGAAGGGAAAAAGAATTGATATCTCAATGGAATATTATACGAATTTCTGATATGGGGAAAAGAGGAAACAGAATATTGGGTCTTTCTTAGAGGGCCCCAACTTCTCTGCCTATAAAAGAAGGATTTCGGCGACAACAGAGATGGGGGCACCAAACAATTCTGCACGCATACTACTCTGACTCGGACTCTCAATACTCTCTCGCTGCTGTTCCCCGCACGAGGACCGCCCTCCCGGTTCAAGTTGCCGCCGCTCTCCCTGTTCGAACCACCGCGCATTGCATTGCCTCCGACGCCACCGCCGTTCGTACTCTATCCTGCTGCCCGACGTCCGCTCTGTTATCTCTATTACTGCTAGTTCGACACCATCGCTGCTCCTCTCTTGGTCCGCCGCCGCCGCCGCTTTGTCATCTTACTGCTCGACCACCCGAAGCTCGACGCCAACCGCCGATCCTTTTTCTGCGTTCTCCAGCGCTGCCTCCGTCGCTGTTCCGTTTCTGTGGTCGCTGGTGTCGCCTCTGCTCAGCCATCATCGCCTCTGTTTGTGCCTGGTTATTCAAAGCTCGAAACAACTTGGTTTTGGACGTGTTTTATTGGTTGCAAAAGCTCGGTTGGCAAAACTCATATTTGGTTCAAGGTAAAAATCCCCTTCCCATTCGGTGTTAACTTGATTGATTTTTATTCCCTACTGAATGTACTAGATGTTTGCGTATGTCATTAGATAATGAAATCCAGCATGGACTGTTTTGTCTTGATGTTAAAAAGAAAGGAGGTCCTTTGTCTAACTTGAGCGTCTGCAAGAAGCTTTCGATTTGAGGAATTGGGCTTTTCCATTGCAATTTTCATGAAAATTAAAAATGTCATGGCTGAATCGTAGAGGCCTTATTTTGGATGGATGTTCGCTTTGGTTGACTCCAGATTTGATTCGTGTTGATATTTGTGAGCAGTGAGCTTGGGAGAGATGCTATTCAATTGGTTGAATGCATTGTATTTTTTTATTCATGGGTGAGTTGCCTATTTGGATTGATACGTTTATAATCGGAATTCATCCTTTGAAATCTCCATGAGATAATGCTCATCCGAAAAAGAAGTCGAGATTTGAATGATAAAGCAAGATAATTTTTTCTGATATCGTTCTATGATTTTTGAAATTAAGCATATCTCGAACATATTATCTTGATTTATGGTTGGATTGCTCGTTATTTTGACGTGTCGTGCTGATTTTTTTTTATCCGAAATAAATCCATTCTTGCATGTCTTGATGCCGACACTAAGGAGAAAACTAAAACTTTTTTTTCGGAAATTTAAGATATCCACTTTTTTTGCTCTGAATGTCCAAACCTTACTTTTTGTCAAAAAAATTTTGGATTTGGTTAATCTGACCTTTCACCGTTTAGGTCTGATTCGTCATCTTCAGAGAATCGATCTCTAATGGAAAGTTGGTTAAATCTTCGGAAATTGAAAGGGATAACGACACGATCGTGATTTCTTTCCTTATCTTGTGGTGAATATTTGGGTGAATGCGTTGTCTTGATTGGACTTACCATGTTTTTTTTGAAATTTCCTGAAGGTTTTTAATAAGATGTGGTTTCTTAAAAACCCCATCTAATTGATTTTTTTTAGGAAGGTAAGGTTTCTTAGAAATCTTATCTCATTAAACCTTTGGTTCTAAATCAAGATAATGAAATTCTAGATATATCCCCTAGTGGTCGAATTTATTGTAAAAAAAAAGGAAAGAGCCAAAAAATCACATTCAAGCATATATGGCATATTTCACATTAATTAGATAGTATATATTCAATCCCGTGCGTATATCGTGTCTGCATATTAGGTTAAATAAGATAACATCTTTGTTTTTTTTTATAAATAAAAAATGCATAAAAATCCAAAAAAAGATTATCTGCTATGTTATATTTTTCATGTCACATTTTTGCCACGTCATGTAATTCCACGTCATTTTGCCATGTCATGTTGTCACGTCATTTTTGCCACGTCATTTTTTGCCACGTCATTTCTTCCATGTCATTCTCCATGTCATTTTGCCACCTCATCTGCCACATCATTCTTCCACGTCATTTGCCACATCATTCTTCCACGTCATTTTCCATGTCATCTCACTACGCCATTATGCCATGGCATGCATCGTTGCCATGTCATAACATTTCACATGTCATATAGTTAGGTTTCATTAGCATCACATTTATTTTTGTGTGCCCATGCATTCTATGTCATTCATGCATTGTATCTAAAAGAGAAAATCCTAAAAAAAACACCTCATTTGGATTCAAATTCAATTCAACTCGAATCATCCATTTAGGACATCTCATGGAATTAAGGTACCGAAAGGGCATTAGTTTTAATTAACTAGTGTAATCAAGTCCCCGAATCCACAATCTCTGGTTCGTAGAAATAAAATGGTTCTCCCGCTATTTTATTTATGTTTCTAATCAACCTACCCAAAATGGTTAGTGGCGACTCCGATTTTTAAATCATTTTCGTGAAATTTAAGTTGCGAATTGGTAGGGCTTGGGAGAGTCCGTATTATGTTAGTTAATTTGTGTGATTAACCCAATCCATTAGCCTAAATAAATTTTTAGGTCGCGACAGTAGGCCCCCCACGTGGGAGCCGCAACACTCCCCCTCCCTCAGCAATTTTTTTAATATAAAAATAAAAAAAATTTACAATCTTAGATTAAAAATAAATTATTTAAAATTTTGGGTCTTGCATTTTTAAATTGCAGAGCAAAGTATTTTATTTTTTTTAGTTTACATAAATATTTTTTCGACGCCGCCTCGTCGCTTGCGGTTCCATCGTAAAAAAATTATTTACGCGCCACGGCTCCAAGAAAAACGAGCGAGACCGCGGAACGATCATATTTATGTAAAAGGTGACGGCATTTGCTCGTGGGACCGTGAAGCGATCATATTTATGTAAAACAAAAAATATTACGGGCCTTGACTTCGAGAAAAGCGAGCGAACAAGCGAGGCGACGATATTTACGTAAAAAAAATATTTGCGTGCCTCGACTCCGAAAAAAGCTAGAAAACGAGCGAGGCGACGTCATTCCCTCGCGGGGCCGAGGAGCGATCGTATTTACGTAAAACGCGCCTCGACTCCGAGAAAACCTAGCAAATGAGCGAGGCGATGGTGTTCACTTATGGGGCCACGAAGCGATCATGTTTAAAAAAAAAATTATGCACCTCGACTTCGAGTAAACAAGCGAACGAGCAAGGCAACTGCGTTGGCGTTTGCTCGCGGGGCTGCGAAGCGATCATACCTTGCTTTGAGAAAAGAGAGACGCGTGAATATATTTTTTACGTAGATATGATCACTCCGTGGCCCTCTAGCAAATGTCGTCACCTTTTATGTAAATATGATTGCTCCGCAGCCCCGCGAGCAAATGCCATCACCTCGCTCTTTTTTCCTGGAGTAGAGGTGTGTAAATGTTTTTTTTACGATTGGACCGCGAAGCAACGAGGCGGCATCGAAAAAATATTTACGTAAACTAAAAAAATTAAAGTACTTTGCTCTGCAGTTTAAAAATGAAAGACCCAAAATTGTAAATAATTCTTTTTTTAATCTAATATTGTAAATGTTTTTTTATTATTATTAAAAAAATCCTCCCTCGGAAATTGAATTGCCGAGGGAGGGGGAGTGTTGCGGCTCCCACGCTGAGGGCCTGTAACCCCCTTTCCCTCAGCAATAGAGGGAAAGGAACCCACGGGCGGGCCCCTAGGTCTCCCTCGGCAATTCAATTGCCGAGGGAGACCTAAAATGGTGAATATATATTTTTGAATTAATTTTGTAAATATTTATTTTTTAGTATTATTTTCTAAAAAAAGCTACTAAATATCGCAATTCATAATTTAAATTTTGTGTATATTTTTTTAGAGTTGAAAGCAAATATATATATATAATTTTTTCGACCTGATCCGACAAGCCCGTTTTGACAGATCTGCTTACAGCTACAAGTTGAAACAAAACGATCAAGATTAATACAATGCATCCGTCTTATGCATTGTCAATGCGAGTCTATTTATCCTATGGACAGTGCCCTCGTGCTATAGTTGTAATCCAAGTTGAAACAGAGACTTGCAATCATGGGGACGAGCCGAAGGCGGCAACATGGAGGAATCAAGATTATCTTATCTGAAGCGGAAGCCTTTGTGCAAGCAGCGTTCTGCATCACGTAATAGCAAGTGCCTAGTGCGGCAATTTGACTGCCACATTTTGGTCTTGAAAATATAAAATAACCAACGACACAAAATAAATGCTGTCGAAAATATATTCGTGCTACCGTTTTCCATATTATTTATCTATTCTTCTTCTCGAGGTCGTCTATATCTTCTACTATATGTTGGTGACATCCTTGTCACCAGTGATACTCCTCATTTATTACGACCTTTGATCACTAGACTCTCGCAAGAATTTACTATGAATGATCTTGGACCACTTCATTATTTTCTTGGCATTGAGGCTCATCATCGATCTAACGGTACGCTTTTATCTCAAGCTAAATATATTGATAGCCTTTTGCGCAAGTTTGACCTTATCAAGGTAAAGCCTGTATCTACTCCTTTGGCATTGAAGATTCTGTTGTTTGTCAATGATGGTGAGCTCCTCCCTTCTCCAACGCTGTATCGACAGATGGTTGGTACTTTACAATATGTGTCCATGACTAGAGCTGATATTAGCTTTGCTATGAACCTAGTTAGCCAATTTATGCATCAACATAGATTACCTCATCTACAAGCTATCAAGCGTATATATCGGTATTTAGCCGGTACATCTACCTATGGATTACTCATTGAGAGGTGTTTTCCGACTTCATTGACGGCTTATACGAATGCAGACTAGGCTGGTTGCTCGGATATTCGACGTTCAACATTAGGTTTTTGTATATTTCTCGGCACCAATCTTGTTTCTTGGAGTGCTGAGAAGCAACCCACTGTGGCTCGTTCTAGTACAGAAGCTGAATATCGTGTTGTCGCTCATTGTGTTGCTGAAACAATTTGGATTCGGCATTTACTCCGTGAGCTTGAAGTCCCTCTTTCTACTCCTCTCATTGTTTATTGTGACAACATCTCTGCTACATATCTTGCTCTTAATCCCGTTTTTCATGCTCGCGCCAAACACATTGAATTGGATTTTCACTTTGTTCGAGAGTGAGTTGCTTGCGGTGAGCTACATGTTCGCTATGTGCCTACAGAGAATCAGGTGGTGGACATATTTACAAATGGGTTACCTAGTTTGCGTCATGCACTATTGAGATCCAATCTCTCAATTGTTCCACTTACTTCGGATTGAGGGGGAGTATTAATGTGTAATTATATGTATATTGGGGTATTTTTGTAATCGTATTTATTTGTACCTTTATTGTAATTAGTTATTCATATAAATACATATTATACAATTATAATTTGGGTTGAGCCACTATTTCTCTCTGACTCTAAACATCAACAATTTGGACGCTGCCTCTAAATCTAGTAGCCTCATTGAGCAGAAGTGTTAATGTTGATGCTATACGGTATTCACTCATGATGACCACATCATCCAGCATATTCCAAAAGTAATGCAGAAAGTGAGGTTGTGGAATCGCATTCGGTTCAGTTCTTTTCCCCTTCCTTTTCCAAAGACAAGAGAAAAATTAATAATCAAACTGATTACAAAGTTGCAGACATTGCAGACCCACTATGCAACAGAAAAACAAGCGCAAAGCACAAAGACCGAACCACATTCGTTTTGAGAATGTGTCATCGTGTGTTCATACTTGCTGTGTTGGAGATATCTCGTAATCAGGGTTGAAAACCCGACTCCGGATAAAAAGAAAAGGAAATTTGAAAAGAGGAACATGTCGTCTTGACATATCTCCAACTGTTTATTTGAGATACATGGATTGCCTATTTTGAGGCATCTAAAAATTCTTAGAGCTGCCTTGGCTGAGGCATCATGCATGTCGATGAAAAACGACTATCAACCTTCTCATCTTGTATTCTTTTCAATTAAGGATGAGCAAATCGGACCGATGAAACAGAAAAATATCCAGATCGGTGGTTCAATTCACGGTTCCAGAGGCCAGCTGTCCGGTTCAAAAGATTTTAATTGCTGAAACAATATTTGCCGCAAATTACAATGTAGAAAATACACAAGGATGGAGATACAAGAGGAAATAGATAAGCCCCCGTGAGCATGTGAATATTCTTATTACGAGCGTGAAAATATTCATTGCAGGAAGCTTATCGATCCAGGCCGAAGTCAATCATCGTTTGTTTCATCTGGCACCCCTCCCTATGCAACGAGTAAAAGCGTTCGTAATTGACCAACAAAAGATAAACATGATTGAAGGAGATGAACTTAGAAAACTGCAGTATGAAACATCCATGAAATTTTCATGCGTTGTTTACCTTGTAAACATCAAGTCCTCCAATTGGAAATGGGATCCTACAGGTGAAGATAAAATGCGTATGAATATCCAAGTGATAAATATAATACTATTAAAGCCCATCTTTTTATAGATTAAAGCTGATTCTGTTTATCAAGATCTATAAATGAACTATACTTACCGGTTCCATTGAATGGCTAGGAATCGGACCAAACCGGTCGATCCAGTTTGGTTCTCTATTCTCGATGGGAATCAGATTGGACCGAAAATTCATCAAACTTGATTCTCAAGTGCTGGCAACTTCCATCGGAAGTTGAGTTGATGGAGACAACAATTACTGGTCCTACTCCTACCTACTACTACTAGGATGCTTCTTGTCCATGTATTCGCTTTCTTAATTTGGTTTTCTTTTTCTTTTTGTTATGTCTCTTTTGTTTTCTCTCATTTCCCTTTCTTTGAAATTTCCCTATTCTTTTTTGTGGCGTTCACATTCCAACGACCATTGATGCAAGTGCCACCAAAGCAAGCAGATTTTCTTCATGGGTTTTCACCTAAGCAAGAACTTTCACCGGAGGCACCTCTTTTCTTATGGCCAGGAAGACGTTAAACATCCTTGCACTATTTTTTAGTGTTAGTACGACAAAACATCACAAACTATAAACTTATTACATACTTACACTTGTTCCGCATTGACTCCAAGTCGATGCACTCGTGCCACATCTAACATAAATTAAATTTATGTCGCAAAAAAGTCTTGAATTAGTTCACCTGTGCCACATTTACTTCAAGCTAGTGCAGTCGTGCCAAATTTAACCCCTAGAAAATCTCATATTTATCATAGTTTTGGGTAAATGTTACACGAGTATATCAAGTTGAGGTAGATGTGGCATGGGTGTACCATTTTTATTATTATTTTATTTAAAAATTAGTTTGGGATAAATGTGGGATAAATATACTAGTTTAGGAGTTTGATGGCACTAAAATTAATGTGATGTAACTATGGCACAAATGTATGAATTTAGGGTTTTTAGTGCTAGTAGCACCTACTTTTTATAGCCAAACAAAAAGGTTTTTCATTTCATCTGGGATGTGTTTCAAATTTGAAATGCATTATTTATAACAAAATGAAAAACAAATTCATTATTTTATTATGTTTGAGCGAGATTTGTGAATAATTATTCATTTCTTCCTGGAGAAAAACAATGTCATCGTGTTGGAATACAAAAATATTAAACTACGCCTTATTCTAATAGCTTAAGTTTTTAGAACAGTTGGTAAGTGATCCCACCAAATCTTTCATGGTACCAGAGCTCAGATTATCAACAAGTCTGGATCCAATAGTCACTCGGAAGAGATACGGGTTGTCGCTACTTCCGACCCGTGGTCCGATGTGTGAGGAGGAGATTGTTGGTGTTGTCCCAGATCGGTTGTGGAAGAGACTGGTGGTTGGTTTATAAGTGTGAGGGAAAACCTCAACTTTTGAGCTAACTTTTGAGCTAAGAGAGGCCCAAGACCACCCAACACTGGTATTAGAGTCGGTGTTATCCTGTTTGCGAATGTACGTCCACCGTCCGTTAGTCAAATTCCACGTGCCACTCCCCCATCACTTGATAACGGGTCTTATATGCTCTTTATATTCATGGGTCTCCCTCCACCTATCAGCTTAAGCTTTTGAGCTGGATTTTCTATCATGCCGGTTTGATGAAATACCAAAGACTGATGATTTTGTTTCTTTTCCAACTATTATACATATTGGAGTGCAAGATTTGAGAAGTGATCCTTGGCTGGTGCGATTTCATTCCTCTTACAAACATGCATCTTACTCGAGCAAAAAATTGGCAAGCCGATGAGCTCGGGCTCTTACTTGAGACCACATTGATCACACCAGAGTTTTATTTGAGATGAGGTCTACCCTAAACTCTCATGTGGACCTTCATAGGAGAAAATAGTTCTATTTCAAATCCTTATTTAAAATTTCCCAAAAATAATTGAGTAGGAGAGATCAGAGAGGAAATATTCGTACCAATATCAGTGTCTAAGAGATCGAGATAATACAGAGAGTGAGAGGCCAAGTTAACAATACAAAGCTTATACATGATGGAGAATTTTCGCCGAAACATGATAAACAACACTGAAACATTTATAGAGTAGTAAAACACCGGCAATCCATAGTAACAACTACTATCTGCACCATAATCTCTTCCCACAGTATGACTTGCAATCAATTGTCCATGCCTTTTCTATAAGCATACGACAATAAGGCACACCAGTCCGTGATTAACTCCAGAGATCAGAGAGATGAAAACCATCGATTGGAGAACACGACGCCCCGTCAACAAGCCAATTATCATCGTACGACCAGCTTTCCGTTCCAAACATGTCGGGCTGCCAAGGAACTGAAACATTGCCATCCGGTAAGTCACAATTCAACCTAGTATGGCTCGAACTTGCGGGTTCAGCAATCACCGGTGGAGATGCCTGAGGGAGATAATGGTAAGAAAACAAAACATATTCAAGCTTCAGTTTTGCTTCGTCATGTCAAACCTAAACTGATATTTGCTTACCTGTGTGCTAATCTCTTGCCCTGCTTCATTTTCGGAGTTATTAGGAATACTAGGACTGGTAAGATTGGCCCTAGTACTCAAGGTTGCTGACCCTGATCCTGCTTTTTCACATTTCCTGTTTGTTATGTGACAGAGGACAAATTCCATCTACAAAAAAGGGGAAGAAAAAAACGTCGGAGCAGAATTTTGTGCTGTGTTTGGAAGGTGGAAGAAAATAGAGGGAGTGAAATTTTGGGTGAGAAAATGGAAAAGAAAAAAATAACATTTTTGCGAGAAATATATAAAAAAAAAATAGATTTTCAAGAGTTATAACGGATAATAAGAAAAGGATTAATGCCTATTTCAGATATAGCTATATTGTGATATAGAAGTATATTTTTATTAAATGCAAGTCTTTTAATAAATCGAATGTCTAATTTACAGAAACTCATACTTCTATTTTCTTTGCTAGAACGACTAGAAAAAGCACATTGCTTGCAAAATAACTAATGTGAAAATTACCTGCATTGATGAAAATGTTGGGTTTTTTTCCAATTTAATACAAAAAAAATATTTACAAAATTAGACACTATTTGAAAGAATTTACAATTTTAGGTCTCGCGCGCTGGGCTGGGCAGCGCGCTGGGCCCAACAGCGCGCGACTGTCGGCCGCGCTTCACCGACAGTCGCGCGACGCCACGCGTCGCGCTATTGTGGGTGGCCTGAAGAGGCTCTCTACCCAGCAGAGAGCCTTTCCAGGCTTTGCGCCCGGCAAAGTCTAAAAGGCTCTGCCTCCTCCTTCTTCCTCTTTTCATTTTCTTCTTCTGCTTGCACCTTCTTCTTCGCCTTCTTCTACTCTTCTGTTTCGCTCTCGTTTTCCTTGCTCGTCTTCATCGTCCAGATCGTTTCCAGGACAATGCCAAGGCATCCCTTGCAAATTTGTTGAAGGTAAAGTTCTTTAGATTAAAATTTTAGATACCTAATTTTAAAAAGAAGTTTACTGGTTGTTTGAAAGTTTTTTTTTGACAAATTGTCTAGTGGTTAATGCATCCGGATCTCATCTATTATAAGAAGAAAGCAAGAAAAAGAAAAACCAAATTCACTGTAAGGCTTGGTCTTTATCTATTTAGTCGAGCCTATGGTCCTGTGCCTATCCATTGCAATTCAATCATTTGTTAGCTAGACATGGAAAACTATGATAACCCCTGCACTTCATTTGTTAGCCTTCTTTGAGGAATCATTAAACAGGCATCTGTTTCAAGAAAAGTATTGGACAAGTATAGCCTACATTCCTTCTAGACTCAGGTTTTAGATTCGGCAAATGCAATGTCGAATTTATATCTAGTTATTTCATTTGTGGTATAAGACTGAATGTCGATTTAAGAATTGGCGAGTTCATTAAACTTGGCTTAAGCAATCGTTTCATTTTATGAATTTGCTTGGTCTAGTTATATGTATTGGAAAAAGTTGAAGTCTTTAGTATCTCTTTCACCGAAAGTTAGGCCGATGGCGCTGAGGGCCTGATCATGTGTTTCCCACAATTATTGATGATTTTGACATTGGCAGACATATAAGATCAATGGCGAAAAAGCAGTGCACCTAAATCCTTGTCCCCAATCTAATGTCAGCCTGATGAGTGCCGACTGAAGAGGCAGAACATAGTTTACTTTATAGTATTGTTAATATTTTTTGGAAATGTTTCAAATAATTAGTGAATTTTTTACTTTGTAGAATTTGAGAAAAAAAACTCCAATCGGCGTCCTCACTCCGCGCGTGCACTCCGTCAGCAGCTTCAGGTAAATTCCTACGTAGGAATTTTTTTCAATTTGTTGGGTTTAGATAGATATTTATTTTTATTATTCATAGATGAATAAAAATTTATTTACGTTTCTTATAGTATTGTTAATATTTTTGGAAATGTTTCAAATAATTAGTGGATTTTTTACTTTGTAGAATTTGAGAAAAAAAAAACTCCAATCGGCGTCCTCACTCCGTACGTGCACTCCGTCAGCAGCTTGAGGTAAATTCCTACGTAGGAATTTTTTTCAATTTGTTGGGTTTAGATAGATATTTACTTTTATTATTCATAGATGAATAAAAATTTATTTACGTTTCTTATAGTATTGTTAATATTTTTTGGAAATGTTTCAAATAATTAGTGAATTTTTTACTTTGTAGAATTTGAGAAAAAAAACTCCAATCGGCGTCCTCGCTCCGCGCGTGCACTCCGTCAGCAGCTTCAGGTAAATTCCTACGTAGGAATTTTTTTTCAATTTGTTGGGTTTAGATAGATATTTATTTTTATTAGTCATAGATGAATAAAAATTTATTTACGTTTCTTATAGTATTGTTAATATTTTTGGAAATGTTTCAAATAATTAGTGAATTTTTTACTTTGTAGAATTTGAGAAAAAAAACTCCAATCGGCGTCCTCGCTCCGCGCGTGCACTCCGTCAGCAGCTTCAGGTAAATTCCTACGTAGGAATTTTTTTCAATTTGTTGGGTTTAGATAGATATTTATTTTTATTATTCATAGATGAATAAAAAATTATTTACGTTTCTTATAGTATTGTTAATATTTTTTGGAAATGTTTCAAATAATTTGTGAATTTTTTACTTTGTAGAATTTGAGAAAAAAAAACTCCAATCGGCGTCCTCGCTCCGCGCGTGCACTCCGTCAGCAGCTTCAGGTAAATTCCTACGTAGGAATTGTTTTCAATTTGTTGGGTTTAGATAGATATTTATTTTTATTATTCATAGATGAATAAAAATTTATTTACGTTTCTTATAGTATTGTTAATATTTTTTGGAAATGTTTCAAATAATTAGTGAATTTTTTACTTTGTAGAATTTGAGAAAAAAAACTCCAATCGTCGTCCTAACTCCGCACGTGCACTCCCTCAGCAGCTTGAGGTAAATTCCTACGTAGGAATTTTTTTCAATTTGTTGGGTTTAGATAGATATTTATTTTTATTATTCATAGATGAATAAAAATTTATTTACGTTTCTTATTGTATTGTTAATATTTTTGGAAATGTTTCAAATAATTAGTGATTTTTTTACTTTGTAGAATTTGAGAAAAAAACTCCAATAAAATAGGCAAATTACTATATGCGAAATAATTTAAAATTTATTTATTTAGCAGAATGTCGTCTACATCTTTTGCGATAGTGCGTTGGGGAGGTACAATAGTACGAAATCAATATGGAGTTGATTACGATGGTGGACAATATGCTATGTTCAAATTTGAAAATATATCATCATTTGATGAGTTACGTGCTACGATTGGGCGCACGTTGAATATAACAGCAAATCAGTATATTCGGAGCATAATGTATAGATACCCGAGCGGAATGGATTCACATTATGTTGTATATGATATTATGGGGGTGCATAATGATGGGGCAGTTACGATGATCCAACAGTTTGCACTTTCGGGGGGTTCGACGGGTTTTTTACAATTCTATATAACTATAGATGAAAACCAGCATGTTCATGAAGATGATGTTGGGGAAGGCTACAATTTTGTTGGGGAAGGCTCTAATGTTGGTGATGATGATAATGATGGAGATGACTCTGTTGAAGAAGATGATAATGATGAAGATGACTCTGTTGAAGAAGATGATAATGATGATAATGATGGTGATGACTCTGTTGAAGAAGATGATGAGTATTGGATAGACACTGATGACAGTGGTGAAGAAGACGTCGGAGGCGACAATATGGATGCTTACTACAATGCTCATTACAGCAATCCCATCATGCCGGTCGTAGATCCACCGCCATATTCTGAAATCGACTTCGATGTAATGCAAGTCGATACAAGAGCCAAGCGAACCCGTTCGTTATTTCATCCATCAAATGAATTTGAAGTTGGCATGGTATTTCCATCACGGGACGCGTTGCAGTTGGCTGCGAAAGAGTACTCTCTGAGAAGAAATCATCATTTTCGCAGTTATGTAACAAATGCTTCCCTATATGTTATAAAGTGTGGTAATGAAGACAATCCGTGTGGTTGGAGGCTCCGCGCGACTAATAAAATGGGTACACTACTCTGGAAAATTACTAAGTACAATGGGCCACACACATGCAGGAGGACGACGTCATCACGGGATCATCGACAACTTGATCAGAAGTACTTGTGTAGCCAGGTTAAAGCAATTGTCACCACCCAACCAGATATCAAAATCGCGACACTGATGGCGGAGATTAAAGACAAGGTGGAGTTCGAACCTACCTACCGTAAAACATGGGCAGCTAAACAAATGGCAATTGCTGAAGCTTTTGGAGGTTGGGATGAGTCGTACGGTAGGTTGAGGACGATCATGAACGAAATGGTGGTAAAAAATCCAGGTTCTCATTTTGTGATCAAAGATCACATGAGTGATGATCTGAGCAGCATGATTTTCGATCGAATGTTTTGGATTTTTGCGCAGACGATTCATGGCTTCGCAAGTTGTCGGCCTGTAATATTTGTTGATGGTACTTTCATGTACGGGAAATACCGAGGAACGCTCCTTGCTGCATCCTCACTTGATGGGAACAATCATATATACCCATTGGCATTTGCTGTGGTCGACAGAGAAAATCGGTCGAATTGGACTTGGTTTATGACTATGGTGCGGACATATGTCACTAGAAGGGAGAATATTTGTGTAATATCAGATAGACATCCTGAGATTATAAGAGCAATGGAGACAGCGGAGTGGCTTCCTCCACATGGCTACCATAGGTTTTGCATTCGGCATCTTGTCAGCAATTACAATAAAAAATTTAAAAAAAATCACGGCAAAAGTCTTATTGAGACGGCTGGTAAATTTTAAAATTTTAACAATTGAGAGAATTGCGTGTTCATAAATTTGGATGTGATAGTGCTAATTATTATTGTAATATACAGCTTACGCGAATCAACGACGGAAGTTCGTTAGCATCATGAGCGAAATTAGGGGCATGGATGCACGCACAGCTGCATGGTGTGACAAGATTCCAGGAGAACAATGGACGAAAGCTTATGATGGAGGAAGGCGATATGGAGCGATGACAACTAATTTAGTTGAATCTGTCAATGGGATGCTGAAGGGTTATCATGGTTTGCCAATAGCAGCTGTGGTCGCTAAGATATTCTCCCAATTGTCCAAATATTTCGACACCAGAAGAACGACTTACAGGGCGCAGGTTAGGCAAGGACGTATACATACGCAATTTGCCGATGCGACGCTCGCTGAAAACAGTGCCAAATCAAATAAGCATGAAGTGGCATGTTTCGATTCTGATTAAG
This sequence comes from Rhodomyrtus psidioides, assembly GCA_021437785.1. Taxonomy (NCBI): domain Eukaryota; kingdom Viridiplantae; phylum Streptophyta; class Magnoliopsida; order Myrtales; family Myrtaceae; genus Rhodomyrtus; species Rhodomyrtus psidioides. The sequence goes on along the minus strand of JAILYB010000003.1, from coordinate 7,773,351 downwards.
GACTTTTCGAAGTTAAAACAGGACGCGATAGAAACAGAAGATCAGGGGGTCAGATACAGATAGTGTGCCTAGCCGAGCGAACCTGTACATGTGGAAAATTTGAAGAGATTAAAATTCCATGTTCCCACGTAATTGCAACATGTCAAGCACATGGAATTGATTACCATGAGTACGTAGATGAATGCTACTCATTGGATAAAACCCTTCAGTGCTATCAATACATGTGTCACCCGTTGGGGCATCCTGACTACTGGTCTGGACCTGGCGATCTGCCATTAAGACCAGACCCGAGGCGTATTAGAAGGAAAGGAAGGCCCCGTACATCACGAATACGTAATGAGATGGACTGGAAGACTGCGAGCAGTAGTAATGCGCGTAACCATTGCAGCAACTGTGGAAAGCCAGGGCACAATAGAAAAACTTGTGCAGTGAGATCTGGTCGACAATAGATCACAATTGTGTGCATTGTGTACAATTGCAATTTCATTTTATTGTAATGTTATAATATGACAATTGTACGGTTTTGATTTAGTTCATCTTTCAATTATGTGTAACATTAATCGCCAAAGTTTATTGTAATGATAGAATATGACAATTGCGCGATAATTATTTACTCTGTTCGTCCATGCTATATGAATATCATACATGTTAATTTTATTGTACTGTTATAATTTACAAATGTGCGATATTTATTGGGATCCTCTGTAATGTATTCATAGATATGGATCGGAGGACGTACATTCAGCCGGGACCTGTGGATGATTCGCTACTTATACGATAGGATAGACATAGATCGCAGGCCATATGGAACGCTAAGGTAATTGACTAATTTAGCAGTTGATCTGTCACTTGTAACATCATTATCAATATTAATAATAACACTTCTCCATGTCACATTTCACAGGGTCATCATAATGAAGCGCTCATGTGTCGGAGATCGACGATACATATACCTGAAGTTGATCCGCGCATAGTCTCATATTTGCGAGTTTCGGGCTTTTATCAGGTTTATTTGATGGGATTTTTCCACCTGGATTGGCACCTGATTACTGCACTGGTCGAGCGATGGAGGCCAGAGACCCACACCTTCCATATGCCTGATGGCGAATGCACGATAACGCTTCAGGATATTTCAGTGCTGACAGGACTTCCCATTGATGGACGGGCTGTTACGGGCCCTACTAATAGGAATTGGGGCGCTCTTTGTGACGACCTACTAGGTGCTCGTCTAGACAATCTACATGGTACGCAGTTGAGGTTGGCCTGGCTGAGAGAACACTTTGCTGAGATTCCAGACGATGCCAATGAAGTCACCGTGAGACAGCATGCTAGAGCATTCATTCTCCGGTTGCTTGGAGGTTTTATTTTTGCTGACAAATCATCCTCCAGGATTAGTTTGCTGTTTCTTCCATTACTGGAGAACCTTGACGATCCTACCCCGTACAATTGGGGTTCAGCCGCGCTTGCGTGGCTGTATCGAGAACTGTGCAGTGCAACTGATCCAAAGACAAAGCAGATCGGCGGTGCGCTACATGTTTTGCAAATTAGGGCATGGGAGCGTTTCAAATGTATCTCCCCATCCCTGAGGAACCCTAATCCTTTTCCAGATAGACCTCTCGGTAGCCGGTATGTAAGTTAATGCTTTTTCAATTCAAGTCATTAATTCTTTATTGTATGGATATGATATTAAGATCTCATTTTTTGCTGCAGATGGAGTCAGGCACGACGGACAACGGCGATACCCACACATACTTTGCTACATTTTTGCTACTTGCTTGATAGAATGTCATCTGAAGATGTAAGTAAACTATATCAACAAACGAGTTTATTATAATATTAACTTTTACATTAATTCTTCATTTAATTTGAAATGTTTTATTGTGATAACAGATTACTTGGCTACCATACACCAATGACATTATGGCGCAATTACCAAATTACTGCCGGCAGGGACAACATATTTGGACGGCTCGTGTCCCACTCATATGTTACTGGATAGTTGAGTGGCATTATCCAGATCGAGTATTATGACAGTTTTCTATGCATCAGCCAATACCGATAGCTCCTAGCGATCATGCGGCCTTGCATGATATTGAGTTAAGGCCGGTTGGAAGGGATTGGATAGCCACGCACAGACGGTTCATCGACATATGGGACGACCGCGATATATATATAGTCCAAGAAGCTCATGAAGAGGAGCCACTTCACTTTCATTCAGCATATATGGAGTGGTTCCGTAGACATACACGGAGGTGGATTTCCGTCCCGGGAGCCGGAATGGGTTCATCGGTTAGTGCAAACACTTACAATTTAAATCGTTACTTTTTTTATTAACATAAGTTATTGACATTTATAAAATTTTGTGGTTTTTAATATCATTACCAGAGTGATGGCGTCGAGCGTGCATTACATATTTTGAACACAGCCAATCCATCTCTTCAAGCCTGGAGAGAACTACAGCGAATACTTAGGGCAACGTTATATGCCCAGCACGAGGAGAGGCGGATAACAATGATGCCACCACCCCAGCCAGCGACTACAGCAGCACCAGTTGGGCCACAAGATAATGACCCACCTGATACTGTTCAACCGACCCGGCGAACCACTAGAGCTCATCCAGATGATAATGTTGTCCCATATGCCATGGAATATCATACATCAGATTTCGGTCCGGGATTTACTCCAGGATTTGCCCAAACAAATTTCGCTACAGGGTCCGACCAGACAAATTTCGCTGCAGGGTTCGCCCATTTTGCATGCCCATCTCATGCGGGTTCTTCGTTTCAATATGGTGACAATCAAGAGCCGCATACGCCCGTTACTTCTCCAGCTTCATGGGGTTTTGATTTCCATCCTCAATTTCAAGCCCATCATACAGTTGGCTATGCACAGTCTGGGCATGGCATTTTTTGGGACTTTGATGATGCAGTCCCACTACAGATTCATGATCCATCACAACATGTGCCTTCATCATCTACACGTCCTGCTCCTCCCGATGTTCGTTCTCGTCGTTACAACACCAGACCCGCCCATCAATGGAGAGCACCTGATTGCGGAACAGGTGGCCATGTAGGAAGACGACATCAGTAGTGCATGTTGCTGCATTTCAGATTGAGAATTGTTCTTTTTGGGGTCAGGTAAATTGAGTTGAGGATTGTTATCTATTTTACATGGCTAGATGACTTTTTAACTCTGTGGTATGTTGTGTTTCACAATAATTTTATGCATATTTTTATTTAATAATTTACATATTAATTAATTTAATATTTTAATTAAATGCCGAGGGCGCGCGAGCGGCGCGGAGGCTGGGCCGGCGCCCGACGGGCCGCGGCGCCCAGCGCGGGCCCCGCGCGCTGCCTCGACCAGCGCGTGGCCCATCGCGCGCTGTACAGTCCAGCGCTCGATGGGCCGCACGCAGGTACAGCCAGCGCGCGTCGGCGCGCTAGGCTGGGCATCGCGCGGCCCATCGCGCGCTCCCCTAGTCTGCGCGCAATGGGCCGCGTGCTGTTCCTGTCAGCGCGCGCCTGTTGCGCGCTGGTTGGGCCAGCGCGCTGGCCCAAGCCGATCGCGGGTCTCGCGCGTTGGCCCAACTAGCACGCAAGAACTAAAATTGTAAATTCTTTCAAATAGTGTCTAATTTTGTAAATATTTTTTTTTTTGTATTAAATTGGAAAAAAACTCGAAAATGTTAGAGACGCTCAACGAGAGGAAGCGAAAAGAAGAGAAATCGAGTACCGAGTGGGGAATTTCACTGTTCGAAACATTCGAATTTAGGTGATATTCGCGCATGGCGAAGTGGGTCCTCTGGGCGTTCCCTTGTCGACCTTCGTAGTAAACCAAGATCCTCTTGAACCCTATCACCTCGCCGGTCTCCGGTGATCGTACAAGACGTTTCTTACTTGTCTCTTTCCAAAAGCCAAACTCTGTCCTCCGGCTCGAGCGAAGGCTATTCAGGATCTTGTTATCCCGCGGGCAGAAGACGAAACAATCGAGTCCATCCGACGGTATACTTGATAGGTCTACACATTAATTAAACAATAGGTTAAGCGTTGATTGACCTAAGTCTTAGAGGCAAACACAATAGAAAACACTAGGGAAGCAGTAAATCTGTTCCTTATGAACTACAAAGTTACCATTGTATCTGGCAAATAGATCCTGAGGCTCCCACTTGTAGATATAAAGCTCCGGTATTACGCAGATAGCTTCCACTTCTCCTCTCATCTTTCTTCGCAAGTGATGATCAACGAGCTCGTGCTCCGTCGGCTTGAATCTGAGTCCCACCGGCCAGCGCAGCGTCTCTGTCGATTCTTCCATGCTTTCCTTATCACAAAATCCAATTCTGCTGCGGAGAAAGATGAGAAAAGAGTAGAGAGAAAGGGACTTGGGAAACAACTAGGGGAAACAGAGCTCACTCGTGGCTTGACTTTGCTTTAGACTGTAGACCCCAATCAGGTCAATTCTCTCTTAGCGTCTTTTGGAAGGCAAACTACAGTTCCGTGTATCACACCATGAGCTCCAAGACGACGACGTTTTTTACGAACAGCAGCTGCTTCGAAGGTCATGAATATGAAGTTACTGAACATTCATGTCGACCGCATACTTTGGGTGGCGAAGTGAAAAGCGAAAGAGATGAAAAGATTCTCGTCAATACGATTCCCAAAGCAAAAGCAATTCTCCTATATCATTTCATATTATATCTTCCGGATGAGTTTTTAACTTTATAAAACGAATGTTCCTCGTACTTTCGGCAAAATTGATGTTCTTGATTAAGCGCTAAGGTTCTTATTCGAACCTTTTATCAATTGCCTTGGATTGTCGTCGGATGCGAAACAAAGGCAAATGTTTATTACCGTGACTAATTTTTATTTACCCGTGTCGTCTTTCCAATGACCATCGTAGTCAATTTTGTTTGCTATGAATGGATATTATAATTTATTAGAGTTTGTCAGCTGCTATTGATGAGAAAAATAATTAAGGTCTACTTTCTACCCAAAATTTAGGGAAAACTCCACATAAAGGCCCGAATTGCTAATATTTTCTCAAATAAAAATCTGAAGTGACCATGGCAATATCAAATAAGGGTTTGATCTCTCCGATCGGCTAAAAAAATAAAGAGAATTTTTGTCTAAAGATAATTTAAATTTTTTTCTTTCTTTTCTCACTTTTTTTTTTTGCGGTTGGCCTGACAAGGGCCTACAAGCCCTTGTCAAATTTGGGCCGGGGTTGCCTCTCCCAGGCCCTTGCCGACCGTGCTTAGGCGACGCGACCCTCGTCCAACAACCTCACCAGTGGCTAGCAAGGGTAGTCTCGCCAAATTAGGTGAGGCCGCCCTTTCCTGTGTGTAGCAAATGTAGCCTTCACCAGATCGGGCGAGGGCAAAGGAAAGAAAGAAACACAAAATACATGCTTTTATCTCCATGGATACTGACTGAAGCAGGGACCATAGCTTCCCTCCTCCCTTTTTTTGCAATAAAAGTACCCAAAGCTCAGCGCTACCACCATTTTATTTAGCCTCGCAAGCTTCTTGCTATTCAAACTCGTTGGCGACCCGAACCCGAAATCAAGATCGAATTAGAAGAAGAATACGAAGAAGAGTTCGAAAGCCCAGTCCGCGGTTCTTGGAGCCAGAGTTGGAGCCGAAAAATGGACGACGACGATGAGGATTGAAGGCGGAGGAGGAGGGGAGGGCAACGGAAGACAGAGGCGGAGGGGACTTCAGAGAGAGAGAGAGAGAGAGAGAGAGAGAGAGAGAGAGAGAGAGAGAGAGCATTTAATGTTTACTTGTTCTCATTTTTTCACAGTCTGAGGGGAGAGAAAATTGGCTTATGTTTTTTTTTTTTTAGTTCCAGGTCAGGGACACTTGTCGAATTCCGAATGGAAGAGGCACGCCACAAGAGAGAGAGAGAGCATTTAATGTTTACTTGTTCTCATTTTTTCACAGTCTGACACCTGCAAGAGGGGAGAGAAAATTGGTTTATGTTTTTATTTTTAGTTCCAGGTCAGGGACACTTGTCGAATTCCGAATGGAAGAGGCACGCCACATAGGCCGATGACGTGTTGATCACTAACCACTGAATAATTTCTCGTTGGTCTGGGATTCGGACAGAAGAAAGATACGGAGGAGAGAGAAAGTGAGATCTGCAAAAATTTAGGGAGAGAGAACGTAACGTGAGTGGGTGGGGGTATTCAATTCACGGAAGATAAAAAGTGGATGAAACATGCATTTTTTTAAAAATCTGAAATGTGGGACCCTCTTGATACGTGGCAAATTTTTATTGGAGTGGCTTACAGATGTGTTGGCACTCCACCTAATAACCATTCTGGTTCTGTGATTCTGGTTCTGGAACAAAAAAAAAATGAGAATCGCGTTTGGTAACGCAAATAAAAGTGATTCTCATTCGGGATGAGAATCACTTTTAAAGCTAAAAAAAAAAGCAGAAAAAAGTTGCTTCTTCAAAATGGATGACTTTTCAAGGAAAGTCATTCTGCCGAGATAAAATAAAAAACACAACGCAATAGACTTTTCTCTCGACCGAAGTTGCTGCTCGTTCTCTTTTCTCTTGACAGAAGTCCTCACTTGCTCGGGAAAAGTCATCCGTTGCTCCTCATCTGCCGCTCCTCATCCGCCGCTCCTGCATCCGCCGCGCCTCAGTTCGATCGCCATCGCTCGCCTCTTCGAGCACGTTTCCGGTGAGTTTCGAACGACCCTATTTCTTCTTCGTCTCCTTGCCAAGCCCGATTAGGGTGGCCCTTGCCCAAATCGGCGAGCGTGAGGCTCGGCCGAGCCCGATTAGAGCCGCCATAGCCCTCGCCGAGCGTCGATCTCGCCGATTTAGACGAGGGTCGCCCTAATCGGCTTGGCCCAGCCTCGCCCTTGCCCTCGCCCTCGCCCATCTGAGCAAGGGAAACCCTAATCGAGCTCAGCAGAGTGTCGCCCTTGTGCTGTGTTGCTTTCATTTTTTGTTTGTGTGCTCATAAATCTTAGTTTGTCAATTCATGGTGCTGGTATTGCAGATCTGTTCACTCCGTTTTTTTGTCCTTGTTGTGTACTGATGTAAAACCGACATCAATTCTGGGTTTGACAAAGTTGGGCTATGCGTTTACTTCTATACCTTTTGTGGTCTTGCTACTTCTGCCTTGTTGATGCGCCATTGATGGAGTTATCTGGGAAAGTACCAAAAAAAAATCAAACATCAATTGCAATGATACCAATTGATGCGCCATTGATGGAGTTATCTGGACACAAAGGAAATGCATTTTTTCGTGAATAATAAATTGCGTAACCAGAGACAAACTGTACCTGCGTTGTTGAAGTGATAGAGATATAGAAGTAGCTAGAGCCTAGGGAAAATGCTAAAAGGTAACAGAGAGAGAGTGCCATGTCGATAGAATTGTTGGCGAATCATATTGACGATTATAATGAAAGATACATAGATGTTCACATACGCATATACACTTGACTGCCGACAATCACTTGTTAAAAGGGTAGTCTTTAGGGGCATATTTGTCAATTCATTGTAACAGAGATCTAATTATGGACATGACCAACTGTGTTGTGTGAGCATCCAGAACTGTTTTCTACTACTAGCTATTGCGGAGATTACTAGGTTGTGTCCGGACGCATAGATTCTATATTCTGCTTGCAGAATTTTGACCTATCATTTTGTGGAAATTGGGCACTGCTGTCTCCTCTTCTTGATGACATTGTGTCATGTTCTATGCAAGTAGAGTATGGTCATGAGAATGCATTCAGAATGGTGCTGAATAAGAATCAAATCAAAATGCTAAAGAAAGGAAAAATAAGAGCTATGACTTCAAACCGTTTGTTTGGATGATCAAAACGATTTTATTATCTGTATGTGTGCTTTTATTAGCTTTCTTAAGATGTTTATTTTGAGTTTTGACTGTTATGGTTGCATGTGATAGCCATGGCATCCGAGAGAGGTACACATAGTGCACAGTGGATCGACCATTTGACCAACGTCTTTATAAGTTTGATGGTAGAAGAGGTGAAAAAGGGAAATCGCACCTCTTGTACTTTTAACAAAGTAGAGTGGAAAACCATACTTGATGATTTTAATAGTCGGGGAAGATGCCAATATAAGCTACCACAGCTGAAGAACAAGATGAGCAAATTGAGAAGATTGTTTGGTAGTTTTAAGAAGCTTCTGGCACAAAGTGGATTTGGCTGGGATGATGTGACTAAGACAGTTGTTGTGGATGATCCAAGTATATGGGAACTTCACATCAAGGTATCATTTAACTTTTTGTCATTTTAAGATCACTATATATGTGTATATGAAGAGGATTGCTTGTATTGCTGAAGTATATCATTATTGTGAAAATTGCAGGATAATAATGAGTTGGCAAAATTCAAGAAGGATGGCTTGCCTCAGTATTCCGAGCTGTGCATTATATTTGGCGGTACATATGCTACTGGCGAGCATGCACTAGGAAATGCCGAAGATTTGGTGGAGTCAGAGGAAGGTGGCGATCGTGGTGGTGATGCAGATGATGATCCAAACAACTTCGGTGAACATGCCACTGATGAGGGAGTCTTTACAAGTGGACAACACAACTTGGATAGGACTCCTAATACCAAAAGGAGGAGAAAGAGTAGAACATGTGAAATTTCCAACACATGCAAAGCCTTACAAGAGATGATCAAATCCAAAACAAGTCAACAAAGTGAATCTGCCGCCACCTCACAAGTCACGTCACCCCCTGTAGACCCTTTATCTGTATCTGCTGTGATTAATGTCCTACTTAGCATGCCTGATGTGGATGCGGATCTTTACCACAAAGCACTGGACCGAGCAATGGAGAGTGCCACATGGAGAGAGGCTTTCATCCAAACTCCAACTGAATTGAGAAATGGACTTCTTCAACGTCTTAAGTAGATGTTTGAAATTGTATTAGGGATTGCTTGGGATTTCTATGTTTGGTTTTATTTTATTTTATGACATGTTGCAATGTTATTTGGTTTTTAAAGATACTTATGTTGAGACTCTTTCACTTGTGTGGTGGTATGGGTATGATGTTTTCTTTCGGGATTGTTATATTTGGTTTGCTTTCACTCTTTGGCTTATGTTATTAGTTGTTATTAGCTTCTTTTTCCCAGATATCTATATTAATGTTCTTCTATTTGTGTGATGGCATAGGTACGATGGATGGGGGACATAATAGTGAATGCAATGGCCAGGTAGAAGACTTTGATGATGATGACTTGGATGATACTGAAATTTGCATAATAATAGCATGGTTGGGCATTATTGTAATGGACATATCCATGCATACAATAGAACGTATTAGAGATAGTCGGTTGTCAGGAGCCCAATGGATAAGGGAGTTACTTTGTGGGCATTCTGATAGAGTGTATGAAGCCTTCAGATTAGAGAGACATGTTTTTCTGAACCTATGTGATTTAATGAGGGTAAGAGGTTGGTTAAAAGATAGCCGTTATATTAAGGTCGATGAACAAGTTGGAATCTTCTTATCTTTGGTTGGTCATGGTAAATCTAATAGAGATTTATGTGAGAGATTCCAACATTCAGGACAAACAATCAGCACTTATTTCACTGATGTGTTGAAAGCATTTCTGAAACTGTCAAAAGAGATTATCAGGCCACCATCATTTGATGATATCCCATAGGAGATTCTTATGGATCGTAACCATAGACGCTACTTCACGGTATGATTTGCAGGGCTGTATTGATTCTTATATTTGATAATCTTGTATAACAGTACACTTTTGTGAAATTGCAGGGCTGTATTGGTGCTATTGATGGCACTCACATTCATGCTTCTGTCCCTGTGTTGATGCAAATCCCGTACAGAGGCAGGAAAGGGATTACCACCCAAAATGTGCTGTGTATTTGTTCATTTGACATGAAATTTACTTTCGTGTATGCTGGGTGGGAAGGCTCTGCCAATGATTGTCGAGTCCTCTCGGCAGCACTAGAGACTCCTCGACTGCAATTTCCTCTACCACCACCAGGTATTTGCTTTGTCCATGCGGAGTAATTTTCTCTATGTTTGCATTACAAATGCATATCATAACAAATGTTCATATACTTTGTTGTAGGCAAATATTATGTGGTAGATTCTGGTTATGCTGCACTTTCGGGATTTTTGACTCCTTTTAAAGGCGACAGGTATCATCTAAACGATTACAGGGGTAGAGGGAGACGGCCCAGAACAGCAAGAGAACTGTTTAACCATAGACACTCTTCACTAAGGAATGTCATTGAGAGGTCATTTGGGGCATTGAAAAATCGTTTTGCCATTTTGAGACATATGCCTCCATTTACACTTCGTAAGCAAGCACGTATTGTCATTACTTGTTGTGCTCTACATAATTATATTCGTGACCAAGACAAGATGGACAGAAACTTTTCTCGATATGGTGATCCGGAGTACGCGTGTGGACCTATACAAGAAGAGGTTGCAAATGATATATTTCATGAGGATGCCTCTCAGATAAACATGCTTAGGAAAGGTATTGCAAATCGAATGGAAAGGGATAACAATATGGATGAAATTCCATGACTTAGTATTTTGGATTTTTGCAGTCTTTTTTTGTAAGTGATCCTCGATCCCTTCGTATTTTGGTATTGCTGACGGTTGCCCCTGCCCCTTGGGCCTTCAGATTGCTGTTGTTGTGCTGATTTTGGCTGCACCGAAGACTTTTATTTTCGTTTTCTGTTTCTGTATGTCCTTTCTCTCTTTTATTTTGGTTATGTAATATTCAGACTTCTTCCCTCAGTTGGGGTGGGAGTTCTGTTTACTCTACCTGGTTGCGGAGACTGGCTTTTGGGCCTCTTTTTTGTCGTGGTTCTGCTACATTGCTCCCAGGTCAGTCTTATGTTGGTGATGGAGGGCGATGGCCACCTTTGGCTACCCTTATCGCTGTTCCAGATTACTTCCTGGCCAAATTTTTTGCTCACAGGTCTACTTACTTATCTGATGTTTCAAGACCAAGATGTCTCCCCAACTTTTTGCTGCGGATGCTTTTGGGGGATGTCCTTAAGAAGCGATTATTGCTGGTTCCTTTTGCTGCTATCCTTCTGCTTACTCAATTGCTGGTTCCTTTTGCTGCTATCCTTCGGATGAAACTCGTTGATTCTGATTTTGTGGAGTAAAGGTGCTCCAAAGCATATTTTCTTTGTTGTCAACTAATATCATTGACATTTGTCTCTTTTGTCCCCCCATCCACTTTGCAATCTTTCTCCTTGTCTGATTTCTTTGCTTTTACTTGGCAGGATGATGATGGTGACAATTCATCTACCTACATACATGTTTCATTTCTAGGAACTTGCACTTTAATTTGTGAGAAAGTTTGAACCTGATGACCTATCGATGATACATGTTCTCTTTACTCTTAACATGAACCTGTCCTTGCTGTTTTTTTGTAGTGGTAAGACATTGCGAGATTTCTTGGAAGCCCTTCCTCGAGAATGGATATCAGAAGATCTCATGGAGGCTCTTGCAAATAGAGGAGTTCATCTATCTCCCGCAGTGCGAGTAGAAATGTTCTGCTGCAATTATTATCTATTCTCGAGAATATTGTTTTGATTGTTTGCTTCTATATGTTCAGGTATGAAGTGGGAGATTGGGTAAAGTTCAAAAGAAGTGTTAGAAATCCTACATATGGATGGCAAGGTGCAAACCATAAGAGCGTTGGGTTTGTTCAAGGTGTTCCAGACAAAGAGAACCTCATTGTTTCATTTTGTTCTAGAGAAGCTCGTGTATTGGCAAGTGATACCCCTAGAAAGAGGACATCATGTGAAACTTAAAGCAGGTTATCTGGAGTGTAGATTGTAAGCTTAGGATCTGCATCAAGATTTCCAAATTAGTTATGTAAATTACAGTGATATGGTTATGCACTATAGAAAGAACATATAGTTATGAATGACGATTATGCAGAATTCATTTCCCATCTCTAGTTCTTCTCTGAACCAGCGAACCAGGTTCGCAGCCAATTGTCTTGAATGATCTCGTAACCTCATTTTCTTTTATTTAGATCTTGTTACTTGCTTAATCAATTGTAATATAAATTCTACAAAGTAAGTTTGCTTTTAATTAGTTTTAAAATTGAAAAATAAAAAAATTATTTTATCATATCATCACAAATTATAAAATCGTCTCGTGCCCGCTCGGCCGTCACAAAATCCATCGTAAAAGAAGATGCTGTGGATGCCGATATGTTGAACCCAATCTGTAAGGAAATAAATCCAAAATTTCTATTTGTATTAGAATTTCTCTCTAACGTGAGATGTTGTGGATGCCGATATGTTTGAGATTTGTTTTTCCTTTTAAAGATGACTTGTCCAATGAATGTGCATAAATATTTGAACGTGCGAGGAAAACAATCATCCGAGAATCGGCCTGATGTCCAAGAAATGGACTTCTTTGCCCAAACCCTAGGCGTCCACTTTGGTCTTTAAATTAACAATCGGATAGCACAGAATTTTATGTTCGATGAAACTCTTTGATCCGTATTTCAGATTCAATGGTTTGAAAATATGTGACCCGTGTATTCTAATTTGTGTTTCATTTATGATATGCTCAAAATATATATATATTTAATTATTTTAGTATGCATTGAAAATTGATCTTCAATTTATGATAATTACATATTTATTTCACTTAAATGTAAAAAATTAGGAACAGAAACAGTTTTTAGAATCAGAAACTTTATGCAGTTATCAAACGCATTTCTCATCCAGAAACAGAAATGTTAGGCAGTTATCAAACGCATTCTCATTCTCTAAAACTCATTTAGGAACAGAATCAGAAAAGCCATTTTAATCAGAATCAGAAATCAGAACCAGAATGGTTACCATGCGCAGCCTTAATGTTTACTTGTTCTCATTTTTTCACAGTCTGACACCTCCAAGAGGGGAGAGAAAATTGGTTTATGTTTTTATTTTTAGTTCCAGGTCAGGGACACTTGTCGAATTCCGAATGGAAGAGGCACGCCACATAGGTCGATGACGTGTTGATCACTAACCACTGAATAATTTCTTGTTGGTCTGGGATTCGGACAGAAGAAAGATACGGAGGAGAGAGAAAGTGAGATCTGCAAAAATTTAGGGAGAGAGAACGTAACGTGAGTGGGTGGGGGTATTCAATTCACGGAAGATAAAAAGTGGATGAAACATGCATTTTTTTAAAAATCTGAAATGTGGGACCCTCTTGATACGTGGCAAATTTTATTGGAGTGGCTTACAGATGTGTTGGCACTCCACCTAATAACCGGCCATATTTTTTTAGGGCAGATGGATCCACATCCTTGATATGGGGGCCCACCTATATCACCGAATGTGCTGCCCTACAAAAAAAAAATTAGGGCAGGCGATCGTGGTTTCTCGTTTCCTACCCTTTTCTTTTATCACCACCTTTTTTTCTTTTTCTTTGCTTCCACTCCCAAAACCAAAGGAAGGAAGGAAACCCCCCCGCCGTCAGTCTCTTGCCCCTTAAGTTTCCCAAACCAGGTGACCATAAGAAACCATTCCCGCTCTCTGCTTCGTTTTCTTCCTCAAACTTCTTCTTTATATGTTTTTTGCGCGACCACACCCCGCCCTTTCTTCCTCCTCACCCGACGCCAACCACCACCACCCAGTTCCGACGCCTCGCTGCTTCCATTGTCACCCGTCGAGCTATCGTCCGCCACCCGCGATTTCGACCCGTGAACCTCGAGTCTCAAACCCGCGACCAGCCGAGACCCCTTCGACCCTCCACCCCGGCCAGCGACTCCTCTCAGCTGTACCGACCAACGCCACCAGCCACTGCCTCCTCCTCCGCTGCTCAAAGCATGATTCCGGACGAGTTCTGGCCATCGTGCTGAAGCTCAAGCTCATCAGCCCCTTTGCCCAATCATCCTCTTCCTGCTCAAAACATGATAACACGCTGGGACTGTTCATTCTGGCAACAACCTTCTCAATCTCATGCTGCTGATTCTCACATACAGCTGTGGGATTCAAGTTATCCTAACAGTCCCCGATACCTCGCACCCGAAGCTTTGACTGACATGCCACACCCAGCGAATGAAGAAGAGGAACAATCTGATACAGAGGTTTCACAAGGTAATGTGCATCTGTGAATTCACCATATGTTGAAGCTCACGGAAAACATATTGTGACGCCCTTGATTAACTCATTCGAGATATTATCCGTTTTGGAACGTTTCCTATCAGGCCTTAGGGTTTTGTCTTTCAACGTGCAGCTAGGCACTTTCCTATGAGGAAATGAAGTTTTTTTCTTTCGGCTTACGTGCAAGCACTTTGGCAGGAGGAAATAAAGGCTGGATGGACGTTGTTAACAGCATTACCGATAAATGGGAAAAGCTCGATCTCTCTCCTGATGGTGGCATTGGATGGAACACTACTGGTAAAATCCACGTATCAAATAGAGTAATTGGTAAGGGAAGTAATGAGACCATTGTTCTCCAGGGCTACTATGACGATCGATATGTTGCAGTGAAACGCCTCGTCTCGGATCATCATGATTTTGCCTTCAACGAGATTTACCATCCAAATATTGTTCCGTATTATGGAGTGGAGTACAAGGACGGTTTCGTGTATCTTGCTCTAGAGCACTGTACTTGCAGCTTAGAGGATTTAATTCAAGCACATACAGATTTTTCAGGATTGGCGATCGATCCAAAATGCCCAACACTGAAAGGACAAAGAATCTATTTTTAGTCTAAAGCAAGAAAACAAGAAAAAAAGGGGGGGGTGAAGGAAGAGCAGACAATCCCTTGTCGTTGTCATCATCAACCATCCATTCCCTGCTCCTCTTTCCCATAATAAAAATCACCCCCACCACAAAGCTAGCTCGATGAAAAGGCGAGACTTTTCTCTCCCACGACGGAAGATCGCGAGATCCCGTTTCAAGAAACGGAATTGGCGTCGAAGCTCGTCCTTTGAGGCTTGCTGCGACCGATGGGTCGATATTGGGAGAGAGGTTCGGGGCGCTGGTCAACAACAGATGGCTGGTATTCGTGGCCGCAATGTGGATACAGTCCTGTTCGGGCATTGGGTACTTGTTCGGAAGCATGTCGCCGGTGATAAAGAGCTCGTTGAGCTACAACCAGAGGCAGATTGCGAGGCTTGGTGTGGCCAAGGATCTTGGGGACAGTGTTGGGTTCTTGGCGGGGAGCTTGTGTGAGGTCTTGCCTATGTGGGATGCTCTTCAGAACTTTGTTGGGTATGGTTGGGTTTGGCTCGTCGTCACCGGCCGAGTTCCAGCTCTACCTTTGTGGGCGGTGAGTATTGATGATGCAACAGAAGCTATAAGATTTTGTTTATGTGTATGTTTGGTGATGCATCTGTATAGAACTAGACGAAATCTGTCCCTGCACATCCCTATAATTTGTTATGCTGATCGACATTTGAGGGAAATGAAGCTTGAGATGTTAATAGTGGAAGTAGGATTTAGGAAATAGTCAACTGTCAACTGATTTTATCGAGACCCTCCGCCCGCTTGACCATAGCCTTGACCTTTGTGAGATTTCTAAATTTGCTCTCAATTTTAGGACCAATAGATTAACTTATCCCGATTAGTGAAATTACTAGAATGTCCTTAGATTTTATTAATGTAGGACAAGATATTTGAATTTGATGTGACTTTGGTGAGCCCTAGGGCAGGGGATCCGGATCCTTATCGCGTCCTCTTTTTTCTTTTTCTTCGCTCCCCCCATGTCAGTCTCTTCCCCCCAAGTTTCCCAAACCCACCTGACCATAAGAAACCGCTCCTGCTCTCTGCTTCGTTTTCTTCCTCAAATTTCTTCTTTATATGTTTTTCGCGCGACCACCCCTCCTGTCTACTCACCCGACGCCAACCACCACCACCTAGTTCCGCCGCCTGCCAGCCGCCTCGCTGCTTCCATTGCCGCCCGTCGAGCTATCGTCCACCACTCGCGATTTCGACCTGTGAACCTCGAGCCTCAGACCCGCGACCAGCCGAGACCCCTTCGACCCTCCACCCCGGCCAGAGACTCCTCTCAGCTGTACCGACCAACGCCACCAGCCACTGCCTCCGCCTCCACTGCTCAAAGCATGATTCCGGATGAGTTTTGACCATCGTGCCGAAGCTCAAGCTCATCAGCCCCTTTGCCCAATCATCATCTTCCTGCTCAAAACATGATACCACGCTGGGACGGCTCATTCTGGCAACAACCTTCTCAATCTCATGCTGCTGATTCTCACATACAGCTGCGGGATTCGATTTATCCTAACAGTCCCCGATACCTCGCGCCCGAAGCTTTGACTGACATGCCACACCCAGCGAATGCAGAAGAGGAACAATCTGATACTAAGGTTTCACAAGGTAACGTGCATCTGTGAATTCACCATATGTTGAAGCTCACGCAAAACATATTGTGATGCCCTTGATTAACTCATTCGAGATATTATCCGTTTTGGCACGTTTCCTATCAGGCCTTAGGGTTTTGTCTTTCAGCGTGCATCTAGGTACTTTCCTAGGAGGAAATGAAGTTTTTGTCTTTCGGCTTACGTGCAAGCACTTTGGCAGGAGGAAATGAAGGCTGGATGGACGTTGTTAACAGCACTACCGATAAATTGGTGAAGCTCGATCTCTCTCCTGATGCTGGCATTGGATGGCACACTATTGGTAAAATCCACGTATCAAATAGAGTAATTGGTAAGGGAAGTAATGGACCATTGTCCTCCAGGGCTACTATGAAGATCGATATGTTGCAGTGAAACGCCTTGACATAGTTCACCATGATTTTGCCTTGAAAGAGATTTTCCATTTGATATTTTCCGACCACCATCCAAATATTGTTCGGTATTATGGAGTGGAGTTCAAGGACGGTTTCATGTATCTTGCTCTAGAGCACTGTACTTGCAGCTTGGATGATTTAATTCAAGCACATACAGATTCTTCAATGAACTCTATTTACGCCAATGCTCCAGCATCAATGGTCGACTTAGAAGCATCAAGGGTTGCGATGCAGGATATTGAGTTGTGGAGAGCAAATGGACATCCCTCACCTTTGTTACGAAAAATGATGAGGTAATTTCTATGTTTTCACGTGAAAAAATGTTTGAATTGAGAGAGAATTGACGAATCTTCCTTATTGAGGCCCTCCTAAAATAACTGTTGCATTTTTATATTCGCGTTGGGCTTTCTGAGATATGTTTTACATGACTTAGAAGCATCCTAGTGTGATCACTGCCTTCATAAACCATTCTTTGCTGACTTAATTGCTATCAGGTGCTAGTTGAAGGACTAAATAGCTCTCATGCAAAACCTTCCAAGTGATGCATGATTCAGGGAATTATTAGGTCACTACCTCAACTCGGGTTAGGCTAATACAAACTACATCTTGGGCTCAGTTTTGAACCCTGCAGCTTCCTTTCTAGAGTCGTAGGTTAAGTTCAATCTCACTAGCTAAATTCTTAGTTTTATTCAATGGAAATCGATTAGGTATTATTCCCCATTTTGGTAAAATCATTACACCTTCTCTCTTGGTGACAGACTTCAATCGTGACAGGAGCGTCGGAAGCTCTACTATTTACCTTACCCGAATGCCGCGGTCAAGCTCTTTCGTCGACCCTTTAGCTAGCCCAGCGGTCTTTAGCGAGGAAAGCCTTAGCCTTTTCCTTATTGGAGCCTCTTCCTGCCTTACTTATCTATTGATTTACCCTCAAAAGGGCTCAAGTTCAGAATCAACAAGGGTTCGTAGAACGAAAAAATCCCTCCCCATTTCACCTTTTGGATGAGGCTGCATCCTACAGAACTGTTCCAAAAGCTAGAGTAGTGAAATTTATCAATCCGATCAGCGTCC
This sequence comes from Rhodomyrtus psidioides, assembly GCA_021437785.1. NCBI lineage: Eukaryota > Viridiplantae > Streptophyta > Magnoliopsida > Myrtales > Myrtaceae > Rhodomyrtus > Rhodomyrtus psidioides. The sequence continues at coordinate 7,755,537 of JAILYB010000003.1, read as the reverse complement.
TCCCCGGTTCTTTTAAATAAAAGGGGGGACGGGTCAGACTATTCAGGAAATAAAGCTCTTCTTCGTTTGGAACCCGTGACATTTTTACCCAAAACAAGGGTGCTACAACCAAATATTTTTAGATCGTAGAATCGGTGGTTACAACAGATACATAGCATCTTCTTTATTTAATATAATATCTGTGATTCGCAAATCCTATAGAATTCTTATGCGCTCATATCAGCAAATAGTGACGCGATTGATTATTTACAACTTGGTTTCAGGTACATTATTGGTTCAAGTCATAATGTCTTTTCTATATTATGATTCAGGGATATGGTATTAGGACTCGTCCATTTGCATCACTCGGAAATGATCCATGGGGATTTAAAGCCTCAAAATGTCTTGATTTCTAAGAATCAATCATTGGTTGCTCAGCTATCAGATATGGGCATTAGCAGATGCCTTCCTGAAGATAAATCTTCCTTGGGATATCATGCCACCGGTAAGTGCTCACGACACCTTTATGTAGACCTTTCATCTTCTTTTCCTCACGATTGATCCGTACGTAATGTGAATCTATATGGTGGAAATCGTCTTCTGATTCTTGGCCAGATTGATCATTTTACTTGTTAAAGCAATTTCTTTTTTTAAGGAGTACGTTATGATGGAAGTCTGCATGGATTTATATCGATTTATACATTGTTGTACATTTTGTGGAGATTTAACAGTCGTTGCCACTTTTCCCTTCATTGATTGGATCCCATCCACCTGTATATAGTCCAAATGATGATGGCTCTTTTGTTCATTTTTTTTTATGTCTGTCTTGCAGGTTGTGGAAGCTCAGGATGGCGAGCACCTGAACAACTTCGTCATGGTGGACGCCAAACACGTGCAATGGATATGTTTAGTTTAGGTTGTGTCTTGTTCTTTTTCGTCACTTGTGGAAGACACCCATTTGGCGAACCTTTCGAACGTGACGACAATATCAGCGAAAACAAAGTGGACCTCTCCTTAGTGGAGTTCATACCAGAAGCTGTAGATCTGTTTTCACGTTTACTAAATCCCAATCCTGAATTGAGGTGAGAGTATTGTCATCTTTAATTTACATTACTACCATTTTCATTCTGCTGTTTGATAGATTTTGTAACCATTGTCGTGTTGGCTGACTGATTTCCATTTTCATGAATCTCTTAAATCTCATGAGTGTTAAAGGTGACCATAAAAAATGTAGATCATATTCACTGCTTTCAGCAGTTGACAATAGAAGCCAGACAAAAGGTTGACTGTCTGGTAGCCTAAATGCCTTTGACAATTGTGATGCACCAATGGAAGACGATCATCAAAGCCTAGTTATTGGGGCTATAAGTTTCTTACCCACCCACCAACGTATAAATTCTTGTCATTGATAGGGAAATTTTAAGGGGAGATCTGTCACACTTACACCAATGATTAGATTGCTAATTTAAGGTGCTTTTTGAGTTGATAATTCCTGACTTCTTGTCATGGTCAAACAAGTGTCTTCGGCTTGGAGTCAAAGGTCGTGAAGGGCATGGAATTTTTCATACAGCCAGTAGTAAATTGCTTTTTAATTATGGCAGGCCAAAGGCATGGAAGGTGCTTTTACCATCCATTTTTTTGGAGCTCAGGGAGGAGACTGTCTTTTATTCGTGAGTTCAGCGATAGAGTGGAATTGGAAGCTAGGGCACCCAATTCAGATCTTCTGGCAGCACTACAAAGAAATGCGTCACGGGTTTTTCAAGGGAATTGGGGCGGCAAAATAGACACTAAAGTTATGGCCGACCTACGCAGATGGCGGACTTATAATGGTAGGCAGGTCAGACACTTATTGCGAGCGGTCCGAAATAAGGATCGACATCACATGGAAGCTCCAGAAGATGTTAGGGTATGCGCTCTCTCTCTCTCTCTCTCTTAGAGTTGTGACGATATTTGCATCTGCATGTATTCATGGCTCAAGTCATATCTATTGTTGTTGCTCTGATGATACTGGTAGGAGATCCTCGGACCGTTTCCTGATGGTTTGGATGCCTACTTCGCATTCCGATTCCCGAGACTCTTGATTGAATCATACAATGTGGCGTTCTTTTTCTGCAAAGAAGACACATGGTTTCAGAAGTACCTTCAATTTTTCAAGTAATGCGCTTTGACCCGTTGACCATTACCCGCTGAATCCCACCTTCAATCCAGCGGTGACGTGGTGGGCCATGTAGCAGAAATTCCTCGAATATTACGAGGCATTCCAGCCTGAGGACTCTGTTTGAATGAACAATGTATTATTGTCAATATCGAAGTTCAACAACTTTTATAGTATGCTATTGCCTCACACTTTAAACGTATAATATATTGTTCTCGACATTGCAAAAGTTATACATTTTTTTCTATTTCCTTTTTCTAAATATCGAGTTTTTTTTTTCGAAAATAATACTAAAAAAATAAATATTTACAAAATTAATTCAAAAAAAAATATTCACTATTTTAGGTCTCTCTCGACAATTTAATTGCCGAGGGAGAGGGAGAGGGAGAGGGGCCCGCCCGTGGGCCCCTCTCCCTTTATGGCTGAGGGAAAGGGGGTTGTAGGCCCCTCACGTGGGAGCCGCAACACTCCCCCTCCCTCAGCAATTTTTTTAATAAAAAAATAAAAAATATTTACAATTTTAGATTAAAAATAAATTATTTAAAATTTTGGGTCTTGCATTTTTAAATTGCAGAGCAAAGTATTTTATTATTTTTAGTTTACATAAATATTTTTTCGACGCCGCCTCGCCGCTTGCGGTTCCATCGTAAAAAAATTATTTACGCGCCACGGCTCCAAGAAAAACGAGCGAGACCGCGGAGCGATCATATTTACGTAAAAGGTGACGGCATTTGCTCGTGGGACCGTGGAGCGATCATATTTATGTAAAACAAAAAATATTACGGGCCTTGACTTCGAGAAAAGCGAGCGAACAAGCGAGGCAACGATATTTACGTAAAAAAAATATTTGCGTGCCTCGACTCCGAAAAAAGCTAGAAAACGAGCGAGGCGACGGCATTCCCTCGCGGGGCCGAGGAGCGATCGTATTTACGTAAAACGCGCCTCGACTCCGAGAAAACCTAGCAAATGAGCGAGGCGATGGTGTTCGCTTACGGGGCCACGAAGCGATCATGTTTTAAAAAAAAATTATGCACCTCGACTCCGAGTAAACAAGCGAACGAGCAAGGCAACTGCGTTGGCGTTTGCTCGCGGGGCCGCAGAGCGATCATACCTTGCTTTGAGAAAAGAGAGACGCGTAAATATATTTTTTACGTAGATATGATCACTCCGCGGCCCTCTAGCAAATGTCGTCACCTTTTACGTAAATATGATTGCTCCGCAGCCCCGCGAGCAAATGCCATCACCTCGCTCTTTTTTCCTGGAGTAGAGGTGTGTAAATATTTTTTTTACGACTGGACCGCGAAGCAACGAGGCGGCATCGAAAAAATATTTACGAAACTAAAAAAATTAAAGTACTTTGCTCTGCAGTTTAAAAATGAAAGACCCAAAATTTTAAATAATTCATTTTTTAATCTGATATTGTAAATGTTTTTATTATTATTATTAAAAAAAACCCTCCCTCGGAAATTGAATTGCCGAGGGAGGGGGAGTGTTGCAGCTCCCACGTGGAGGGCCTGTAACCCCCTTTCCCTCAGCAATAGAGGGAAAGGAACCCACGGGCGGGCCCCTAGGTCTCCCTCGGCAATTGAATTGCCGAGGGAGACCTAAAATGGTGAATATATATTTTTGAATTAATTTTGTAAATATTTATTTTTTAGTATTATTTTCTAAAAAAAGCTACTAAATATCGTAATTCATAATTTTAAATTTTGTGTATATTTTTTTAGAGTTGAAAGCAAATATATATATACATATATATACATATATAATTTTTTCGACCTGATCCGACAAGCCCGTTTTGACAGGTCTGCTTACAGCTACAAGTTGAAACAAAACGATCAAGATTAATACAATGCATCCTCTTATGCATTGTCAATGCGAGTCTATTTATCCTATGGACAGTGCCCTCGTGCTATAGTTGTAATCCAAGTTGAAACAGAGACTTGCAATCATGGGGACGAGCCGAAGGCGGCAACATGGAGGAATCAAGATTATCTTATCTGAAGCGGAAGCCTTTGTGCAAGCAGCGCTCTGCATCACGTAATAGCAAGTGCCTAGTGCGGCAATTTGACTGCCACATTTTGGTCTTGAAAATATAAAATAACCAACGACACAAAATAAATGCTATCGAAAATATATTCGTGCTACCGTTTTCCATATTATTTATCTATTCTTCTTCTCGGGGTCGTCTATATCTTCTACTATATGTTGGTGACATCCTTGTCACCAGTGATACTCCTCATTTATTACGATCTTTGATCACTAGACTCTCGCAAGAATTTACTATGAATGATCTTGGACCACTTCATTATTTTCTTGGCATTGAGGCTCATCATCGATCTAACGGTACGCTTTTATCTCAAGCTAAATATATTGATAGCCTTTTGCGCAAGTTTGATCTTGTCAAGGTAAAGCATGTATCTACTCCTTTGGCATTGAAGATTCTGTTGTTTGTCAATGATGGTGAGCTCCTCCCTTCTCCAACGCTGTATCGACAGATGGTTGGTACTTTACAATATGTGTCCATGACTAGAGCTGATGTCACGCCCTGACTCTCGAGCTCGCAACATCCCTTGCCAAATCGCCACTAGGTCACGAAGGATAGCGTCCCAGGCGGACCATCGACCTACTAACATATGGCGCATGCGGAACGTGCAACTTCCAAACGAATAAGATCAGCATGGGATAGAGAAGCAGAAACAACCAGTCAGATGAAACAGAAGTACTAAACATATGAGAATAGATGATCCATGACCTTATAGAGCTAACAGCTAATATATACAACCCCATGCTTCGGGGTGGCCCTCTAAGACTCTCAAAAAGATACAGGAGTCGGGGTACGGTCAACTCACATCTACTCCAAAATGGTACCCCCACCAAAGATCTACCAACAGACCAAAAAGATCACAGTTCAGACTAGTGATCACGGCGGCCCCAACGGAGGAGCCGGGTTGTTGGGATCGTCATAAGAACTATTACTTGACTGCACATAAGAGGCTACAGACTCCTCGGGCTCGACCTCAGGCTGCGTGCCGGGTTCGGGATCCACTACCTCCCCGTCAGGCGTGTCAATGTCCATCGGGTCCCAGGCGGGGGCATTAGCGACCCCTTGAACAGGCGGTCCCTCAAACCCACGAACCGGGCCGTAGAGAGCAATCCCGTCATGAAGATACCAGGCCTTGAAGAGATGAGCCACCAGAAGTGGCATCCCCTCATCGACCCATATCATCGTGACGTGACGCTCCCAGACCTGATCCGTACCTGGAACTGGATGAGACGTGACATCGTGAGACGAGTGGGTAGGGGTACCGAATCGCACGGGCCTTTCCATTACTTCGGACCTGAAAGGTTAACCCACGACGGGGTGAGAAATAAATCTCAATGAATCAAGCCTAAGCTCAGTTAGGACATTGATTCGCCCAGAATATACTAAGCACCACAACCAACATACAGTTCAGTCGCATAACTCAACAAGATATAGTCATAACATATTAAACAACCCATCAAGGCATCACAAATCCAATGTACATCAGGCACCACACTATTCACTTATTTCAGATGACCCACGCTACTGGCGTGATCCAAATCCACAACGCGATCCAGCACTTTAGTGCGATCTAGCGTCCTTCCGGTAGAACCGGACTACGTCTCATTTCCCTCTCAACGACGGCTACTACAGGCGGTGTATCCAGTGCACCCAGCACGGCACCAGCCAGCAGGCATCCTTAAACGGGGCGTCGGTCCATCACAAGCAGCGACCGGCATCCGATAATTCCTTAAGACCGTACGTCTGGCACGGGCCGTGAATTATCGTGCTTCTGACAAATCGTTTACAATAGGTACAGTAAGTGCACAAACAGTACCAAACGAACTTGCCAGGTACTCGTCATCTGTCCCTCATGTGACCACACAATTCACACTTGGCAATCGATTCATTAATTATCTTTGATTAATGCAAAATACTCATACATACATGCTATCAGACTCGGCCCACGACCAATCAAGACATTCAGTCAGGCATGTCAACGAGGTAATCAAACCCATGAGGTTAATGACTAAACCACGAGCAACCAATTCAATCAGGCAATACCAAGCTCAATTCGTGCCATGATAATTATTAACCAGATTGATTTAACACTCCAATCGTTCGCTCGTAATCGAACCACAGTCTACGAATTGTCACCCAACCAATCAATCACAAATTTTATCATAATTAACCACAGATAATAAAATCATCTCAATTAACCTAAACGATCGGCCATTTAACTTAACCCAATTTCTAACTAAACCGGCCCCGATCGAGTACCCAAATTTCACAATCGACTAATCCTAGGCGCAATTAGCGCTCTAACTAAGGGTTAGGGTCAACTCACTGAGTGAGTGAGCTCGGGCGGTCCCGACGGTCGACGGCGACGGTGGCGGCGACGGCGGCGGCGGCGGTTCTTGGTAACCTAAAGGGGTAACTGTGCGGCAACTCGGACCCAAACCTCGGGAACACCTCAGGAAGGTCCCACGAGGTCGCCGGGACAGGTGGCCGGCGACAGAGCTCCGGCGAACGGCGGCCAGCGGCCTGAACAGAACCGGTCAGTGAGCAAACAGGGTGAAACAGGGCTAATCCGGGTGGTTCTCAATCCCACGAGCTGCGACAAGGCCGGCCAAGGGTCTAGGACTCACCTAGGGGTCGGGGGACGTCAGCTAGGATCGGCGAAGGGCGGCGGAAGGCGGCGGAGCAGCCACCTACAGAATCGGCAGAAAATAGGGTACTCCGCGGCCGAAACAAGGGAGGCGATTGGCGGCGGTTCACGAGCTCCACCGGCGACGACGATCTTCCACGAGCTGAGGGAAGCAAGAGGGAAGTCAGAGGAGTCGATTGGAGGTGGTGGCGAGCGGCGGGGCCGTCGGAAACGGCCGGGTTCGAAGAAAAACCGAACCGGGCTCAAAACAGAGCACCGGCGGTTCCAAGACCTACCGCGGCGGCTCCGGCGGACGACGGGCGGCGGGACCGGTTCGAGGCGGTCGAGGGGAGGCTGAAGGTCGGTCGTGAGGCGGTGGCCGGGTCTGGTGGCGCCACGACCGGTTGGGAAACGAGCTGGACTCCTCGGGTCAGAAAACCCGAAAACAGGGTCTGATTCTGCTGAGCTTTCCCGCGGCTGCCCGGCGGCGAACGGCGGCCGGGGCTGGGCGACGACGACGGCAGTGAGTGGCTTGAGGTGGTGGTGGCTGGCTGTGGGGCTGGTGGTCGCACAAAACCCACGAAGAAGGGAAGAGGAAGCTCGGCCGTGCGTCGCTCAAGCAGAAACCGCAGAGAAAGAAGAAGAGGAAAAAGCAGTGGCAGAAGAGAGGAAGAAAGAGAGGGAGTCACGTGAGCTAATGGGGCATGGGGAAGAGAGATTGGTGGGGTCCCTTTGAAGACTTTGGGATAACTTATCCCTTAAGATTAATGGCATTTGTCTCTTGCTAATTAGGGTAGGGGCAAAATGGTAATTGGCCATGCCGGGACTGAAATGAAATTTTGGCGCACTGGACGAATAGAAAATTTTGAAATTTCACTGGCTAGGCTTGATCGGGATTAGGTTCGGCGCGAAAGTCAAAAATCTAATTTGTAAAAGAATAAGGAATCGAACCTAATTTAAAACGATCGAAACTTCAGAATTCGTCCAAATTATCGTCACTTCGGTCCTAACGGTCCAAAATAATTATCGTCTATAGCTCCATATAATATTCTTATATTGAATTCCGAATCTTACAGAAATTGAGATTTCCAAGACGTCACAACTCTCCCCCACTTAGGAAATTTCGTCCTCGAAATTACAGCACAGTCCCAACTATTCAAAAAGATAAGGGTGACTACTCTTCATAACTTCCTTGCTTTCCTAGGTCGCTCCTTCGGTACCATGGTGTTGCGAAATCACCTTGACCAAAGGGATCGTCTTGGTCCGGAGTACTTGTTCTTTCCTATCCACAATCCTGACTGGTCGTTCTACGTACGAGGCTCGCTCGTCTAGATCAATCTCTTCATAACTCAGCACATGAGCGGGGTCCGGTTCGTACTTCCTCAGCATCGACACGTGGAAGACATTATGCACTTGGGCAAGTCTCGGCGGCAACGCAAGACGATAAACCAAATTTCCAATCCGCTCCAGGATTTCAAACGGTCCCATGTACCTTGGGCTCAATTTCCCTTTCTTGCCAAAACGGGATGTCCCTCTCATAGGCGACACCTTCAGAAAAACATGGTCGCCTATATGAAATTCCAAAGGTCTGCGCCTCTTATCTGCATAATTTTTCTGGCGACTCTGCGCTGTCTTCAGTCGGTCTCTAATCACCTTAATCACTTCCATTGACTGTTCCACTAGTTCAGGGCCGGTGATCTTTCGTTCACCAACTTCTTCCCAACAGACTGGCGTTCTACATGCTCTGCCATACAATGCCTCGAAAGGTGCCATCTTTATACTCTGCTGGTAACTGTTATTGTAAGCAAATTCAACCAAATGCAACTGTTCTTCCCAGTTGCCCTTAAAATCCAAAACGCACACTCTCAACATGTCCTCTAAGGTCTGAATTGTCCTTTCAGACTGTCCATCTGTCTGCGGGTGATAGGCCGTACTAAACTGCAGCTTCGTCCCTAAGGCAGTTTGCAGACTCTTCCAAAACGTGGCAGTGAACTTAGGGTCTCGATCAGAAGTGATCGTCATTGGCACTCAATGTAACCTCACAATATGTCTCACATAAAGTTCTGCATACCTGTCTAAAGCAAAATCCTTTCTCACTGCAATGAAGTGTGCTGACTTCGTCAATCGGTCCACCACTACCCATATTGAATCGTGTCCTCTCTGACTCCTTGGTAATCCCATGACAAAGTCCATTGTGATATGCTCCCATTTCCACTCCGGAATCTCCAAGGGTTGCAACAATCCTCCAGGCTTACAGTGCTGCGCCTTGACCTGCTGACAGGTCAAACACTTAGCCACATGCTTGGCTATATCCGCTTTCATGCCATTCCACCAATAATGCTGCTTCAGGTTCTGATACATCTTTGTACTCCCAGGATGAATACTATAATTACTACGATGTGCTTCTGACAAGATTTCTTCCCTTAAACTCTCATCGGTAGGCACAACCAAACGTCCTCTGAACTTCAGTATTCCATCCTCAGCTACTTGGAAATCGACCCTTCGCTTAGCTGAATCCTCCTGAATGATCTTTTGAATGACGGGATCTGAACACTGCAGGGTCTTAATCTTAACTTGGACTTCCGGCTCGATTCTCAAAGTTGCCACAAGACTTGACGGGTGACTTATCTCGAACTTGAAATTTGAGTCTCTTACTTGTTCTAGCAAACGCCACTCACGAACACGTAATTGAGCAATCACTGATTTTCTACTCAGGGCATCTGCAACCTTATTCGTCTTACCCGGATGATACAGAATCTCGCAATCATAATCTTTTAGTAGTTCCATCCATCGGCGCTGCCTCATGTTCAACTCCTTCTGAGAGAACAGATACTTCAGACTCTGGTGATCAGTATACACCTGAAAACTTTCACCAATCAGATAGTGTCTCCAGATCTTCAAAGCAAACACGACCGCAGCCAACTCCAGGTCGTGTGTGGGATAATTCAACTCATGAGGTCTCAATTGACGAGATGCATACGCTACTACTCTACCATGTTGCATCAGGACACAACCCAATCCTCTAAGCGAAGCATCGCTATAAATCTCATAACCACTAGGACCAGACGAAATTGTCAGAATAGGAGCCGTAGTTAGCCTATGCTTAAGCTCTTGAAAACTACGCTCGCACTTGTCTGTCCATTCGAATTTCATGTCTTTCTTGAGCAACTTAGTCAAAGGCGAGGCGATAGCTGAGAATCTCTCCACAAATCGTCTATAATAGCCTGCCAAACCCAAGAAACTTCTAATTTCTGTAGCAGTCGTAGGTCTTGGCCAATCTATAACTGCCTCAATCTTAGCTGGATCCACAGCAATACCTTCACCAGAAACCACATGGCCTAAAAATGCCACGCGAGCTAGCCAAAACTCGCACTTGCTGAACTTAGCATACAACTGATGTACTCTTAGAGTTTCCAGAACTACCATCAAGTGTTGTTCGTGATCTTCAGCATTCTTTGAATACACCAGAATGTCGTCTATAAACACAATCACGAAACGATCCAAGAATTCGCTAAACACTCTGTTCATTAAATCCATAAAAGCGGCAGGAGCATTCGTCAAACCAAACAGCATCACAGTAAACTCATAATGTCCATAACGTGTTCTAAATGCCGATTTCGGTATATCCTCTTTTCGGATTCTCAACTGATGGTATCCCGTCCGTAGATCGATCTTAGAAAATATCGACGCTCCTTGCAACTGGTCAAACAAGTCATCAATCCTCGGTAGTGGGTACTTATTCTTGATCGTCACCTGATTCAACTGCCTATAGTCGATACACAATCTCAGAGATCCATCCTTTTTCTTGACAAACAGAACAGGTGCTCCCCAAGGCGATGCACTAGGGCGAATGAACCCTTTATCCAACAACTCCTGCATCTGTACCTTGAGTTCCTTCAACTCCGACAAAGCCATCCTATATGGCGCCTTAGAGATTGGCTCCGTCCCAGGAGCTAACTCTATAACAAACTCAATTTCCCTTTTTGGTGGCAAACCAGGTAAATCCTGAGGGAAAACATCTGGAAATTCACACACTACAGCAATATTCTCCAACTTCAATTCCTCACTAGTTGTATCAACCACAGAAGCCAAATAACCTTGGCAACCACTTTCTAACAGTCGGGTCGCCTCAAGCGACGATGTCATAACAGTCGAGGTTCCTCCTCGATTTCCACTAAATTCAAAGCTAGTACCTACCATCGGATTAAACCGAATCACCTTATTAAAGCAATCCATCGTGGCTCTTTGCTTCGTCAGCCAATCTATCCCCACAATTAAATCAAAGTCATACATTTCCAGAACAACCAGGTCTATCCTACTCTCATGACCATCCACAACCAGTCTACAATCAGGACAGTTTACTGTAGCTACCACACTATCCTTTAAAGGCGTAGAAACTTTAAACATAACATCCAAAGGCACCAAGTTCAACTCAGATAACTTTACAAACTGATCGGCAACAAATGAATGCGTAGCACCTGGATCAAACAAAGCATAAGCTACTTGGTTATGCAACAGGACCGTACCTGTGACGGTCGGAGAATCCTTCGCCGCTTCCCGGGTGACAGCAAACACCCTTCCTTGCGCTGGTGGACGGTTCTGCAAATTCGGTGGCGCGGCTCCTCTCGGTGGTCCTCCTTGCTGTGGCGGCGCCTGTCTACCTTTCCTCTGCGGGCAGTCCTTCACTTGATGACCCAGCTGGCCACAACCAAAACATGCACCACTTCCAAACGGGCAAGGACCAGGTCCATGCCTCTGGCGGCACTGTTGACACTTAAATTTTGATCAACTTTTTTTATTTATTTATTTTTATTTCATTTTTTTGAAAATTCATAGAAAATTCATAAAAAGTTGAAAAATTGAAAAATCAATTTTGGTGACCTTAGCCAAGCTAAATGAACCATTTTGACCAAAAAAATAATTTTCATAATTTTCATTTTTTAAATATATTTTCGAAAAATACAAAAAAAAAGAAAAAAAGAAAAAGAAAATCAAGAAAAATAATATTTGAGGTCACAAATAGTCGGTATTTTTTATTTTTTATTTTCTTTACTTTAGGACCTCATAAAACAGTAAAATTCAAGTTCGATTTCGGGTGTTCTCTGATCACCATAAAATTGAATTTGACAAAAATATTAGTAATGATTAAAAGGAAAAGGAGGGAAACATCATCATTTAAAAGGAAAAGGGGACTAATGATTTTGTCTTCTCTTTTTGTTATTTTATTTTATTTTTACTTTTAATATTTTATTATTTTATTATTATTATATTTTTTTTTCTCTCTCTCTCTCCCCCACTCCCTCTCTCCTTCCCGCTGCCTATTTATCTCCTCCCCCTCATCATCTCCCGACTCTTCTTCTCCCTCAACTCTCTCTCTTTCATTTTCGTTTTTTCCTCTCGCTCAGCTCGCCGCCCAGATCAAAAACCGTCCGGTTTTTCGGCCATAACTCTTTCGTTAGACATCATATGCGAACGAGCCATATACCATTGGAAAGCTTATTCTATTGCCGTTCTAATGACATATCGTGAGCCCAATTTGGACCAGCCGTTTGTCCCGTAGAGCTGTTTGAAGGAGCAAAGGTCAGACTGATCAGACTTGAGTCCGCGGGTGCCAAATTGGATTTTCGGGTTTGTTTTGGGTTCAATCTTGGTAAGACCACCTCTCACTCCTTGTTAAGACATATATTATTGTGTTTTATGGTTTGAAGATGGATTATATTTGGATTTAAGGGCTGATCCCTTATTGTTTTGTTCGAAAAATCTGAACCGGTTCTGTCAAGGTGGTGCCGTGAACATTGTGAGTAATTCAAGGGCTTGCCTTGCTTCCAATATTCGATAAAATGTCTCTAGCACCTAAATTAGGAATCTAGCAAGCTGAGATTGTAGTCTAGTTGAGTTTTGGATGTGTTTTAATGGTTGAATTGAAGGAGTTTTCTGGGACAGATTCTGGTCATTGGGCGATTGAAAACCGTCCGGTTTTTCGGCTATAACTCTTTCGTTAGGAATCGTATGGGAACGAGCCATATACTGTTAGAAAGCTTATTCTCTTGCCGTTCTAATGACATATCGTGAGTCCAATTTGGCCGAGCCATTTGTCCCGTAGAGCTGTTTGAAGTAGCAAAGGTCAGACTGATCAGACTTGAGTCCGCGAGGGCCAAATTGGATTTCCGAGCTTGTTTTGGGTTCAATCTTGGTAAGACAACCTCTCACTCCTTACATTTTACCTATTAGACCCAGAATCGGAAGGCCGAGCCTCCTGTTGGTGTCTAGATAGCATTTCTATATTTCGCAAAAAAGACCCAGAATCGGAAGGCCGAGCCTCCTGTTGGTGTCTAGATATTTGCTGTGTATTTACTTTATGTCATAGCATTTCTATATTTCGCATAAAAGACCCAGAATCGGAAGGCCGAGCCTCCTGTTGGTGTCTAAATATTTGCTGTGTATTTACTTTATGTCATAGCATTTCTATATTTCGCATAAAAGACACAGAATCGGAAGGCTAAGCCTCCTATTGGTGTCCAAGGTGTTTTATTTATTTATTTTCTGTAAATTATATTGTGCTACCCCAGAATCGGAAGGCCAAGCCTCCTGCTGGTGGTATATACCCCCCACACATTGTTGCACGAGCACCGACGGACTCCGACGTCGTAAAATTCACCGGATCCCATCTCCATTGCTTATTTTTATGTTGTATAATGACTTAATATCTTCTTTATTTTTTTCATTGTGTTGCGTCCTATAAAAACAAAAACAAAAAATGCTAGATCGGACGTCTGCAGATGAGCCACGTGTCGTGATTAGGTGATTTTCAGAAAAAAAAATATTTTTAACATTAAAAGAAATGAATTTCGAATTTTACAAAAATTGAAATAATTCGATTGTCACCGAGACGCCACGTGGTGAGTTAGGGACTGTCAGTTGGGATTTATTCTCAGAAATTTATAAAAAAAAAATTAAATAAAAAAATTCCAAAAAAATGAATTATTAAGGAAAAATTCAAAAAAAATTGAGAAAAATTGCAGAAAATTCCTAAAAACTTCTAAAAAATTTTGAAGGCTGAAAATGACAAAAAAAATTGATTTGTTTCCATTTTTTGGATTTTCTCCCATTTAATCCAAAATGACGATTTTACCCCTCAAAGGGTAAATCGTCTTTGATATTCCGATGAATTGTGGAAATTGCTTAGAATTTGGTGATGGGCCAGATAGGTGGCTAAACCTTATGTCTAAGATTTTCACATTTCATTCCCATTTTTAGAAAATGACGATTTTACCCCTTCGAATGGTAAATCGGCTTCTAAAATTCCAGAAAATCATGAAAATTGCAAAAAAAAATAGGAAATGGGTCAATTGAGTGACGATTTTACATATTTGGATTCATTGATTTGCGCATTTTATTACTGATTGTGATTGCTAGGATAGTCATTCCTATTTGCATGAATTCCTAGATTTAGGATTCGTACTCCACTCATCTGCATGAAATCTTAGGTCAGAAAATTCAGTCAACTTAGGTACCGAAAGGGCGTCAACTCTGACAGTTGACGTAACTAAGTCCCCGAACCCATTTCTCTGGTTATCACAGAATTGAATAGAAACTCCCGACTATTCAATAGGGTGGTCCAATCATACCCTCCAAAAAATGATTGGTGGCGACTCCATGGCATGCACACTTAGCACATGTCACCAGACCACACTGAAGGTCGACTACGCGTACCTCCGTTGCGATTTGGGTAACGGGCCTTGGGAGAGGCCCGCGTCCGACTAGACTGGACGGCCCATTAGCCCTCGAGAGCCCACATGCAACCTCGAGAGGGTCGCGACAGACTGGCGACTCCGCTGGGGACTTAGAGAACTTGAGCCGATTAAAAAGTTGATTGGTTTTTCTGACATGTTTTATGCAGATGCTCTTCAAGTTGAGGTACGTACTTTAACCCTTGAGGTGTTAAATGTTTTTGCAGATTGGAGAAATAAGGGGTGAAGTGTTCGTTAACTCTGTCTTATGCAGGTAGGAGTTTAGGATGTATGATTGTGTAGATGTTTATATTGAAGCGGTGTTTGCTAAATGAAATGCATGTTTATTGCTTTAGCACGACACAATGAACACACACAGCCGCGCCTAAAACCTCGGGCGCACTCTTTAGGAAAATAATAGAAGGAATTGAAATTGGAATCTCCGTGAGGAAAAACACGGGGTAATCCATTTTTAATTCTGCTCATTTCGAACTATGGATTGGGTCCCAATGCAACGATAGTTGTGCAATGGAATCTACCCTTTCTAGAACTCGAAGTGGGAGCCTTGGCCTTAGGTTCCAAACCCTATTTTGATTCTTAGAAGTCAAACCTCACTGGTCTCATGCGCATGTATGTGAATGATTGGTACACCTCGAAACCAAAAGGTCATTCAGCGCCGCTTATGAATCAAAATCCAAAGACTTGTGTGAAGAATCAGTCGGGAGTTTAAACGAACTAGGATGGCATGGAAAAGCGCTGGACCACCCTGGAGAGTCAACTGATGAGGGCAAATGCCTTTTGACCGGGGCAGCCGGGTCAAGTGTAAAGACGTGTCGTTCCTAATTGATTTTCAATCAGATACCGGCATAATATTTCCTATCTTTTCCTCTCAGGTGAAAAACAGGTACAGAAGGAAAATCCATTTGTGGATAGACACGAGGGACGTGTTTTACATGGCATGCATTTGTCAAAAATGTCCTCATCCAATCACATGCAAGATGATCATGGAACGATGGTGAAATTGTAATCGTTCCAATAAGCCCTTCGAATATTATACCTGACGGGGACCTTTATGTCTTTTGTCTACAGGATAAGATGGTCAAAGACAAACGAAAGAAAATTTGTCTTCCCTATAAGACAGAAAGAAATGTGCCTTCAGCAGATGTCACCCATTGGGATTGCAATGACAAATTAAATCAAATTATGAAGAAGGAGCAACCTAATTAGGATTGGCTCTCCCTAAGTCGAAAAAGTTGTATCTGTTCCAAATCAGATTGACTGGTTCACGAGTTGATATGGTTTTTCATTCTTGCAGGTGATGACGAGAATGAATGGGACCACTGAAGAATTTCCACCGTCTTGGACGCCAGAAGTGACCAGAGCGGGGATAGTAAATCCGTAATCGTTTCAATTAAAGCTCCTTACGCGGTGATTGACTCTTTCACTCATTTCATCGCGCAGGTTGTTGAAGTACTCAATCACGAGTAAACCCAAGCTTACTGATGTCAAATAGCCTAAATGCGTCAATGCGGTAGGATCAAATTGCCTACGACTAAATCAGCCAGCCCCAGACAAAGCATCCAGTGGCTGGGGACAAATCGCTCCGCTACCCGGAAAAGAGAAACATCAAATACTTCAAATGGCGACGATGATCGAGAGAATCACAAAACCGCCACACGAAAAATCCCAATACCGTCAAGCCATCTAGATATGGATAAAAATAATTGAAGATTCTGACAATTGAGATAGAAGATCAGAATCGGCGAAACCCATGGGAGTGAGTTCTCCCATTGAAGAGGCCAAACCGGGGGCAAACTCTCATGATCCCCCATAAAGACGCATCGGACCAAGGTTATTAAATCCAGAGATAACAAACATCAAGACAAGCCTTACCAAGGCAAAATACTTGAAGAACACCGTCCCTTCAAATGTTGGAAACCCCGAAGGGAGTATCTCTTTCCTGAAATTTCAAATGAAGTCAAAACCTACACATGTTTCTTCATGTGCAGGTGCATGGACATTGTCAAAATTGAATTGAAAATTGCCAACAAACACAGAAAGTACTAAGGCATGTTGCCAGGACAAACGTCGCCCAACTGGGGCAGAACGGCTGTTAATCTCACGAACAACACCCATAAATACAGACGAGAGAAGACATTCCCAAAGTGGATGATGATTGCAGCAAAATGCAGGAATGAATTTAGTTGGGGCAGGCATGAAAAACCATGCCTAACTGAGGCAAGTGAATCATTTGTACGCCGGACGTTTCTTCTCTGGCAAAATCCAGGGACGCAATGACATAGTCGTCCGCATCAGAAGTAAACCCCAAGATACGAATTTGGGTGAACGGTAACCTTGTATCGTTCCAATTTGGTCTTCGAAGACCACATGCCTAACATGAGTTTTTACTCATTTAACAGGAAGTTGTTGGCGCCGAAAGCCTCAAAAGAAGAGAGCGCGCTAATAGGGAGGCGAATAGAATCATTGGCCTCGCAAGTCAGGATTCCAGGAGATGGTCTTTGATTATAAGACCTAGTGGATGGTAAAAAGTATCGCTCCTACGTCACATGCTTTGACATGCATTTTGATAAAATTTTCTTTTTCCCTTGAATAAAAGGAACTCTGAAGAGTGGCGCTGGAACGTGTCCAAAAACACAAATGGATCTCCTCTATGGCAAATCCTTGAGAAGGATTTATCGCCAGCCAAACGGAGGAATCGTGGCCACAATATAGATGGCCAATTTCTGCAAGCCGCGCGTTTGTGTTCAAATGAAAACACCAAGCAAGAACAAGGCGGTATCGTTCGGCGGTATCGTTCCAATTTGTCTTGAATTTTGGAACGCAAACTGACACTTATTGTTTGTTTTTTTTACAGGGGCTCTCCATCAAGGCAAAACGGGTTTTCACATCCTATGTATTACCCGTTGGAATACATGACCAAGGGTAAATTGTATCGTTCTAATTTTTTGAAAAATTCGTGAACGTACAATAACATGTTTCTTCCGCATTTTCAGGGATCTCCAGCTGCGGGGGACAGGTAAGTATCCCTTTCCCCAATCCATTGAAGATGTTAAATAAAAAAACAGAGAGAAAAAGAAAAGCTTTCAGAATCAAATGTCTAGAAAAGACATAGAATTCAAACTTCATTGGCATTCATGTTTTAAAACAGGAGGTTGTCTGAACATGAATAAGAACATGCATGGTGCCTCATAAAATCCCCTTGATGGGTAAAATTTTTGGAGAAAATGAAAGAGATTTTTTCCAATCAAAAGTTCAAAACTTTCAAAAGGACGTTTTCTCAAAAGACGAAAGGCAAAGCCTAATCCAAACACGTCCTATACACACTTGAGAGAGAAGTGGAGCGGATCAGATAGCAAAATCTGGACCTACGGAAGTAGGGACCATCCGCAGCGATTACATGGAATGGGACGACAGAGGCATTCGTTTCTTATCCCTAAACACTACAGGTGACCATTGACAACCCCTTCGAACGGCGGTTTTCATTCTCAACCCTGTCAAGAACCACCCCACATTGGGGCAAAATGGAGGTGAGTCCAGCAACATCAGGAGAAAATGGTTAGAAATTTTCTTGCTCGGACTAACATCAATCTTTGTGTATTGTTTATATGGTAATCCAAATGTCATAGGATGATGAGAAGCATTCATTTCTCTATCCCACACACCATATCCTTTGCATAGCCAAGTTGAGCCTGCAAATTCATTTCATAAACCCATTGGTGATCATTGCAAGTTCCAAAGCAAAGACAAATCACTTCAGGAACGGAGAAGTTCAAGACTTAGGGTTTACGAAGAAAACTACTAAGTTGATACTCAAGCGTGCTAAGAGCCAAGTCATATATCTAGCACAATTGCCAAGCATCCCACTTTCGACAAGAGATTAAAGAAATCCCCAGCATCAAGAAAAAGCAAAGTGCCTGGTAAAAGCGAGGCCGATGCTCGGGTGAAAAATTTGATCGATCCCTAAAGAAACCTGGTAGGGAAAAGAAGAGGGAAAAACCCCTAATGGAGTCAGATCAAGAAGACTGCTCCCCAAATGATGTCAGCCGTGGAGCAAAAACACAGAAAGAGTTGTCAACCTCTTAATACCACAAGAGACGCTCTCTAAAGAGCTAGTGCACACCTCAAAATCGGTTGCGCATCTCAAAGACTAAAGATGCAGAATGGAAATGACAGGAGGCAAATCAGCAATGATCACCAATGTCAAACCCGTCACGAATTCTGGGCCAAAAACAAGCCTTTTTCGGTCCCCAATCCTACCAATGTCACAACCCTGAAACAGTCTTCTCTGACTAAGACACTTGGGTTAACATATTGCTTAGCTCGAAGAAGTACGAGCAAGACTATTTCTTTCTCATTTTGCAGGGTTCTTGACTTGTAAACCCGGAGCAGATGGTGAAAACTTTCATTCAATGGCCCCGACTCAAAAGTGAGTCCCCCCTTTGAAAACCAATATCCAAGCCCAACATTACAGTCCCGTGGAAGACCTCCCGACCGATCAAAATGTATGCGCTGCGAATGAGCCTAAAACCTAGGCACAGGTCAGTAGGGAATTGAGTACATCCCCTATAAAAATCATTACCTCAAAACAGATGAGATGGCCTCCTTGTCGAGAAATATTCCAATTGATGTTTTGAACAAACTCTTTTTGGAATTTTCAAATTGTTGATCCGAATTTTCCATGCAAGGAATTTGTGATCACATTTGCATGCTGTAAGAATGCTTTGGATAACCTCCAGCATCAAAATGCACATTTCATGACTAAAACTTAAGTCATAAAATTTTGTCAATTGGACAATTATTGTCTTCCCAAAGATTATTAACATTTTCTTGGTGAAGAAAAATCTTTCAGGTTTGAACTTTCTGCCGGATACCTGGAGAACCCAGCTCTCAGAATGTCGGCTCAGCAGACTCAAGTGAAGCTTTGTCAAAATAAAATATTTCACTGCTTCAAAACTGAATTCCCGACAAACTTCGGGATCTCTAAAAAAAAGGGGGAAGAAAAACCCTTTTAAAAGAAACAGTCTCATCGGACGTGGAGAACCCTCGTCATGAGACCCATTTTCAAAAATCAGGCAGTCTCATCGGACGTGGAGAACCCTCGTCATGAGACCCCTTTTCAAAAACCAGGCAGTCTCATCGGACGTGGAGAACCCTCGTCATGAGACCCCTTTTCCAAAATATCAAACAGTCTCATCGGACGTGAAGAACCCTCGTCATGAGACCCCTGTTAAAAAATCAGGCAGTCTCATCGGACGTGGAGAACCCTCGTCATGAGACCCATTTTAAAAAATCAGGCAGTCTCATCGGACGTGGAGAACCCTCGTCATGAGACTCATTTTCAAAAATATCAAACAGTCTCATCGGACGTGGAGAACCCTCGTCATGAGACCCCTTTTCAAAAACCAGGCAGTCTCATCGGACGTGGAGAACCCTCGTCATGAGACCCATTTTCAAAAATATCAAACAGTCTCATCGGACGTGGAGAACCCTCGTCATGAGACCCATTTTCAAAAATCAGGCAGTCTCATCGGACGTGGAGAACCCTTGTCATGAGACCCCTTTTCAAAAATCAGGCAGTCTCATCGGACGTGGAGAACCCTCGTCATGAGACCCATTTTCAAAAACCAGGCAGTCTCATTGGACGTGGAGAACCCTCGTCATGAGACCCCTTTTCAAAGCAAAACCAAGGTAGATACCGCCTGAAGGGTCAACACAAGGTAGAAACCGCCTGAAGGGTCGATTCAAGGTAGATACCGCCTGAAGGGTCAACACAAGGTAGAAACCGCCTGAAGGGTCGATTCATGGTAGAAACCGCCTGAAGGGTCAGTCAAAGGTAGAAACCGCCTGAAGGGTCAAACCAATGGTAGAAACCGCCTAAAGGGTCAAATTAATGGTAGAAACCGCCTGAAGGGTCAGTCAAAGGTAGAAACCGCCTGAAGGGTCAACTCATGGTAGAAACCGCCTAAAGGGTCAAATTAATGGTAGAAACCGCCTGAAGGGTCAGTCAAAGGTAGAAACCGCCTGAAGGGTCAACTCATGGTAGAAACCGTCATAATGGTCAACTCAATGGTCCGATCCACCATACGGATCAAAATCCTTGGCAAATCCCAAATGGGACGCGTCTTCCTTAGATTCCTATCAGTTAGGAATCCCATTATGGTTTGACCTACCATACGGGTCAGAGCTTAACCTCTCTAGGATACTCTAGTAACGAATTCCTAGAAATTCTCTTGAATCCATCAGACATCGCGAAAATCGCACAAACATCGAACATGTAAGTGGCAGGTATGTCTCTCTATTATCTCACTCTCTCATGTCAAATGAATGTTTCCCCCTTCAAGAAAGAGCATACATGGACAAGCATGGAGATTGGATGTCAAGACTCCTTTTTTTTTAGTTTCCCGAGTCGAGTCGATCAGGACTCAGGTGTCACCTTATCTTTGAGAGAAACCTCTAACGAGATTCCTCTCAAAGAGGGGCAGCTGTTGACACTTAAATTTTGATCAACTTTTTTTATTTATTTATTTTTATTTCATTTTTTTGAAAATTCATAGAAAATTCATAAAAAGTTGAAAAATTGAAAAATCAATTTTGGTGACCTTAGCCAAGCTAAATGAACCATTTTGACCAAAAAAATAATTTTCATAATTTTCATTTTTTTAATATATTTTCGAAAAATACAAAAAAAAGAAAAAAAGAAAAAGAAAATCAAGAAAAATAATATTTGAGGTCACAAATAGTTGGTATTTTTTATTTTTTATTTTCTTTACTTTAGGACCTCATAAAACAGTAAAATTCAAGTTCGATTTCGGGTGTTCTCTGATCACCATAAAATTGAATTTGACAAAAATATTAGTAATGATTAAAAGGAAAAGGAGGGAAACATCATCATTTAAAAGGAAAATGGGACTAATGATTTTGTCTTCTCTTTTTGTTATTTTATTTTATTTTTACTTTTAATATTTTATTATTTTATTATTATTATATTTTTTTTTTCTCTCTCTCTCTCCCCCACTCCCTCTCTCCTTCCCGCTGCCTATTTATCTCCTCCCCCTCATCATCTCCCGACTCTTCTTCTCCCTCAACTCTCTCTCTTTCATTTTCGTTTTTTCCTCTCGCTCAGCTCGCCGCCCAGATCAAAAACCGTCCGGTTTTTCGGCCATAACTCTTTCGTTAGACATCATATGCGAACGAGCCATATACCATTGGAAAGCTTATTCTCTTGCCGTTCTAATGTCATATCGTGAGCCCAATTTGGACCAGACGTTTGTCCCGTAGAACTGTTTGAAGGAGCAAAGGTCAGACTGATCAGACTTGAGTCCGCGGGTGCCAAATTGGATTTTCGGGTTTGTTTTGGGTTCAATCTTGGTAAGACCACCTCTCACTCCTTGTTAAGACATATATTATTGTGTTTTATGGTTTGAAGATGGATTATATTTGGATTTAAGGGCTGATCCCTTATTGTTTTGTTCGAAAAATCTGAACCGGTTCTGTCAAGGTGGTGCCGTGAACATTGTGAGTGATTCAAGGGCTTGCCTTGCTTCCAATATTCGATAAAATGTCTCTAGCACCTAAATTAGGAATCTAGCAAGCTGAGATTGTAGTCTAGTTGAGTTTTGGATGTGTTTTAATGGTTGAATTGAAGGAGTTTTCTGGGACAGATTCTGGTCATTGGGCGATTGAAAACCGTCCGGTTTTTCGGCTATAACCCTTTCGTTAGGAATCGTATGGGAACGAGCCATATACTGTTAGAAAGCTTATTCTCTTGCCGTTCTAATGACATATCGTGAGTCCAATTTGGCCGAGCCATTTGTACCGTAGAGCTGTTTGAAGTAGCAAAGGTCAGACTGATCAGACTTGAGTCCGCGAGGGCCAAATTGGATTTCCGAGCTTGTTTTGGGTTCAATCTTGGTAAGACCACCTCTCACTCCTTACATTTTACCTATTAGACCCAGAATCGGAAGGCCGAGCCTCCTGTTGGTGTCTAGATAGCATTTCTATATTTCGCATAAAAGACCCAGAATCGGAAGGCCGAGCCTCCTGTTGGTGTCTAGATATTTGCTGTGTATTTACTTTATGTCATAGCATTTCTATATTTCGCATAAAAGACCCAGAATCGGAAGGCTAAGCCTCCTATTGGTGTCCAAGGTGTTTTATTTATTTATTTTCTGTAAATTATATTGTGCTACCCCAGAATCGGAAGGCCGAGCCTCCTGCTGGTGGTATATACCCCCCACACATTGTTGTACGAGCACCGACGGACTCCGACGTCGTAAAATTCACCGGATCCCATCTCCATTGCTTATTTTTATGTTGTATAATGACTTAATATCTTCTTTATTTTTTTCATTGTGTTGCGTCCTATAAAAACAAAAACAAAAAATGCTAGATCGGACGTCTGCAGATGAGCCACGTGTCGTGATTAGGTGATTTTCAGAAAAAAAAAATATTTTTAACATTAAAAGAAATGAATTTCGAATTTTACAAAAATTGAAATAATTCGATTGTCACCGAGACGCCACGTGGTGAGTTAGGGACTGTCAGTTGGGATTTATTCTCAGAAATTTATAAAAAAAAAATTAAATAAAAAAATTCCAAAAAAATGAATTATTAAGGAAAAATTCAAAAAAAATTGAGAAAAATTGCAGAAAATTCCTAAAAACTTCTAAAAAATTTTGAAGGCTGAAAATGACAAAAAAAATTGATTTGTTTCCATTTTTTGGATTTTCTCCCATTTAATCCAAAATGACGATTTTACCCCTCAAAGGGTAAATCGTCTTTGATATTCCGATGAATTGTGGAAATTGCTTAGAATTTGGTGATGGGCCAGATAGGTGGCTAAACCTTATGTCTAAGATTTTCACATTTCATTCCCATTTTTAGAAAATGACGATTTTACCCCTTCGAATGGTAAATCGGTTTCTAAAATTCCAGAAAATCATGAAAATTGCAAAAAAAATAGGAAATGGGTCAATTGAGTGACGATTTTACATATTTGGATTCATTGATTTGCGCATTTTATTACTGATTGTGATTGCTAGGATAGTCATTCCTATTTGCATGAATTCCTAGATTTAGGATTCGTACTCCACTCATCTGCATGAAATCTTAGGTCAGAAAATTCAGTCAACTTAGGTACCGAAAGGGCGTCAACTCTGACAGTTGACGTAACTAAGTCCCCGAACCTATTTCTCTGGTTATCGCAGAATTGAATAGAAACTCCCGACTATTCAATAGGGTGGTCCAATCATACCCTCCAAAAAATGATTGGTGGCGACTCCATGGCATGCACACTTAGCACATGTCACCAGACCACACTGAAGGTCGACTACGCGTACCTCCGTTGCGATTTGGGTAACGGGCCTTGGGAGAGGCCCGCGTCCGACTAGACTGGACGGCCCATTAGCCCTCGAGAGCCCACATGCAACCTCGAGAGGGTCGCGACAGGCACAGATTGCACCACTCGTGCTGACGAAACATTGGCTTGTTGATCGCCCCTCGGCGATTAGGTGGAATGCGACTCCTGTTGCTAAACATGGGTATCTTCCCTTGTCTCATGTCAAAACTATTCGGGGGCGTAAACCGCGATCCAGATGCGGTAGACTTCTCTGCCAGACGTCGTTCCACCATCTGAGCTCTCTCATAGATTTCGGTATAAATGATATATCAGGTTCGGCTTCTTTATCCTTTTTCAGGGGATATTTTTTTCTGGCAGAAGCTTCATGGGGCCTCCTTTCTCTTAAGGCCCATTCGAACCTTTCAGCCACCTTTATCAAGTGTGCGAAGGTCTGACGTCCCGAGGCGTTTAACCTGTCGAAGTATTCGTAGGGGAGTGCTTTCAAGAACAAATCGATCAGCTCATCTTCTAGGATCGACGGCTTTACTTGGGTCGCCAAAGCTCGCCATCTCTGGGCGTATGTTCTGATCAACTCACCCCTTGCCTTCGAGGTTCGTAGAAGGTCTTCCCTCGTCGGGGCTGTAGCTGTGTTGAACCTATACTGTCTGAGGAAGTCCTCTGCAAGATCTTTCCACCCGTCATAATCATCCAGGTCCAATTCAATGAACCAAGCCAGAGCGGCGCCAGCTAAACTCTTTTGGAACGTGTCCATTAGTAGTGGAATATAATCTGAATAGTGCGCCATCTTGCGCAGGTAATATTTGAGGTGAGCATGTGGACAACCTGTCCCATCATACTTCCTCACGAAGTACGGTTCCTTGTAGTCAGGAGGGGTCTCCACCTCAGTTTTTACAGTCTGCTTCACTTTTTCCTCCTTCTCGAGGTTGATAACAACAGTGGACGCTTTTTGTTGCGACGGGGTATTCGGCTCACGAATATCCTCCTCCATACGTTGAGTATTTCCCGTCGTTTCTTTATCAGCTATGTCGGGTGCAAGTGATGGACTTGAATTGTTAGGAACTACTGTCTGTCTGGCTTGGGAGGCTTCCAGCATTGCCTTAATATCAACCATCATAGTTGCCATTGAACTATTTGATATTTCCCTATCAAAGGAAAGAAGGTTCGCGTTTGAACAGCATACAAAATGGGCAATTGGAATTGATACAATTTACCCTTCGTTCCTTGGGTCTTGGCATTTCCCTTTCATTTGGATTCTTTTGCCTTGACCTGTCGACATCTTTCAAGGAATAATATGCATATAAATGATGCATGCATGATATGTAAGATGCAAGCGATCTAAGATGATTCTTGTTTGCAACGAAAAAAATGGATTCGTGCCTTTCACTCTGTTCACAGAAAGTATCTCTTTATCAAGCATGTCAATCTATAAAGTTTGAATTCTTTCTTTTTGAATGATCTTTTCAAAGAGACTTCTAATTGTTAAGAAACTTTTTCAAGTTTTCTCGAGAATTTTGTTCGCAGATTGAGCCATTATGATGCTCTTGAAATCATCTATCCTAAATGCATGTGTGAGATGATATGAAAAGTAGGTACTCCCTGTTCTGCCATTTGAAGTCGTTGCTTCTTGGGTGTCTTGACTCTATTCATCACCTAAGAGGAAAAAGATAGGAAATATTATTCCCGCATCTGATTGAAATTTATTTAGGAACGATACGTCCTTTTCTACCAAGAGGAATGGCTCGGCATTGTTCTTCTTGGAAGCGTTGTTGCCATGGAGAAACGCTTTTTGTATTCAATGGATGGATTTCTTTTCATTATGTTCCATGAGTGATAACCATTGTTTCAGGGACTCGCCCCATGTATCACCATAATGAATCTGATGTCTTCGACTTCGGCATGCTTTCTGGATAGGGAAATGATTTGCCCCCCAGCAACTGAGTACTCCACCTTGAGTTAGCTGATTTAGCCATATGAAGCTCCATTGTATCACGCTAATGCTTTCCCTGTTGATTGAGTTAATCACTTCCATGTCAAGTGATTTTGGCGTTTCGCGCCTTTCAATGTATTCTGACACCTGTCTTAAACTAACATTCTCTGTACATGAAAGAGAAGCATCTCAGTCATTCGTATGGAATGAAATCAGAATAAGGGACAATTTACTCCCTTTTGTGACAACAGAGGATGAAACTTCATCGTAATTATCCGAAGGTCTCGGCATTTGATGTTGCACGATGCTCGACACTTTTTGGGTTCTGTCACTCTCCTTGAGGTTGGGTGATCTTTCGCCACTTTCGCTCTATTAATGCATTTCAATTTGTTTAGAGAGAAAGAAAAATATTGACTTTTGATTATGAAAAATAAATTACTAAAACAAGCACTCCCTCTTGATTCAAAGATGTGCGATGATCATCTCTTTATGGTCTTTCCGATTTGTCATGACTTCATGACGCTCCTCAAGCACCCTACAACTCGAGATCCACAAGTGTAGATTTATCTTTATTCGTGCACATTTACACCCTGAAGTGTTGCTTCGTAAATAAGCATTCAGTTTTCTTCATCCCTACATATGGAAAAGGAGATGATCATTTCATATCTTGAGGGGATTGAAATGAGGAACGATATACACCCTTTTATGGTTGAGTGATCATCAATCTCATGGTGGGAAACACGAGTATTTGGACTCCTTGAGACGTGCTTCAATTGGCGATCGTGCCATGCCACATTGGCCTCCAGTTTTGAGGGTCCACGATTGAGTCTTCTTTAAAGGGACAAATGTCGACCTCACACAATCATTTTATTTCACCTACATGACATGAGGAAGGAATACGTCAATTGTTGCACAACAGGCTCTAATTGAAACGATCACAGATTTACTATCCCCAGAGTATATTTCCTTAGCTCCCATCATTTTGAGCATCAGAGATGAAGGAGTATTTCTTAACGATCCCCATTTATTTTTTATAATCACCTGCAAGAGTGAGTAACCATATCATCCTATAATCAAATCAATTTAATTTGGAACGAATACATCCTTTTTGACTTAGAGAGGTTGATCCAAATCAAGTTGCCCCTTTTTCATGTTGTCTTGTTCTGGGCATATCATCGTCGATTCATCTTATTTTGGAAACCTCATGGGTGGCTCCTGATAAAGACGCATCTCCTTTCATATTACAAGGAAAACAGGCCTCGCATCATTGGCCTTCAGCCGTTTTGACCTGTTGGCAAAAGAAATAACCAAGCAAGTCAAGTATAACACTCGAAGTTTTTATTGGAACGACTACAGTTTTACCATCGTTCAATCACATCTCGCATGCGATTAGATGAAGGAATCTTCAATAAATGTATGTCATGTATAACCTGTCAGAAATGAGACACACTTATCATTTTACATAGCAAAGACATCTCTCAATGAGGTCGCCTCTTGTAATGAAAGCGAGGCGACAATACATATCCCATAATCCCTATTTACGGGCATCTGATGTCCGCCAAGATTTCAAAATAAGCAGAGACATCATTAAGAGATCGATCCATGGTCATCAATCAAACGCCCATTTAATTCCAAACGTTTAATACACAAATGGGGGCATTAATCTTGAAAGATTACTTTGTGACATTTTTCTAGTAAAAATCATGTGATCATTGTTTTAAGAAATCACTACAAAATGTGATTGCAAACATGGCCTTAATTTTATGCCCCAAAATCTTGAATTGGAAGAATTTTAGACAAAAAGAAATGTCATCTTAATCCACGATTGAAAATTTGGATGAATCATCTATTCCGTAGGGACGGCTTAGAAGTGTTTCAACTTTGTATCTAAAATTCGTTGTCAAAAACTTTCATTTGTAAACTCAAACACCCAGGGCATTCGATTGATTTCCGTGATTTTTCTATCATGAAATTTCACAAGGAAGTGAACAAGTAGAGAGAGAAGTCATACCTACAATGATCAGCAGGATTTGTTTTTTTTTTTTTTTTGGTTTTAGGTATACCAACCACTCATAGACATGCGCATGAGACAAGTGGGGGGTATACTCTAAAAATCGGAAATCAGGTGAGGAACCTATGGCTCAGGCTCCCACGATCCACATGAGACAAATTCCTCCCCAAGGGTATCTACCCAAGAGGGCTAGATATCGCCAATGCAGATGGTAGGTGTTGACACCTGATTTTTGATTAAGTCTTTTTCAGTTTTGTTTTTGAAAAATCACAAAAAATTCATAAAAAGTAAAAAAAAATTACAAAATCAACTTTGGTGGTCTTGGCCAAGCCCAAGGAACCATTCTTGACCAAAAAATAATTTATCATATTTTTCACATTTTTTTAGTATTTTTAGAAAATAAGAAAATACTCAAACAATTCAAGAAAAATGGCATTTGAGGTCACGAAAATATGGAAAAATATCCAATATTTTTATTTTTAATCCCTTGTATTTTTTACCTCACAAAAAGTTTAAAATCAGATTCAATTATGGGTGTTCCTTTGTAACCCGTACTATTGAATTTGAGAAAAAAATATCAATTGAGTCTTTTAATTTGCAATTTTGGCATTTTCTGGGATCTTGACATCCATTCTAACTGTCCCCTATTTCAATTTAGCCCAATTGTTTGTGCAATTTGCTCAATTGCACGGATTTGGCAAAATTACATACTAAAATTGCATTTTAGTCCTTCAAAATTAAGCATAATTGAAATTACTTTCAATTCAAGGGCTATCATTGCAAATTGAACATGCTACCCAATGGATTTCACCATTTCAAATCGATTGGCACATGTGGTTTGACTCAATTTGATCATTTGCACCCTCAATTACACGATCCCCAATTTCCAATTAAATGAAAATTTGGGGGTTTTGTAGAAATTGATGAAAAATTTTGGGCAAAACCATATTTCTAGATAAAATCCATGCCCTAAATTCGATTCTGAGGCTCAATTGCAAAATTTCCTTAGAAATTTGGGTTTAATTTGAAAAATGATAAGTCGAAGCCGGTTCGGACCGGTCAGACCGCCGGTCCGACCGGTCGAACCGGTCCAGAACAGTGTCGTCTTCCCCGCTGAGCCTCAGTGCAGATGAACAGTACAAAGACGAGTTTCAACGACAAAATTGACCGACCGATCGACCATAATCGGAGAGGCATTGTTGGGCGTTTAAACCCTTAGACCATTCCCCATCGATCGGGACCGGAATGGTGATCAACGACCGCCGGAGCAGATAGCAATTGGCCGGTCAAGACACGAGACCTGCGAAAGTCAACAAATGCCAAATGCAAGCCAAATTCGTGCCAAATCGCGCAGGATTAGAACCCGTCGGAGGATCAAACGAAGCTAAACGGAACACCCCAGTCTCCCCGACGCCGTTTGGACCTGAAATCACGTGGCTACACGTGCGATTCGAGTCTGTTAGTCCTTGCCACTCCGCGCCTAAATTCGAAGCAGGTATATAAACTAAGGAGCCTTCGCGAAGCAAGAAGGTGGTTAAATTCAGTTCGAGGAGAAGAAACTGAATCGAGAGAGAGAAAGAAAGAGAGAGAAAGAGCTCACCTTCCCTCGCGGTGGTCGAAGGTTGGAGCTCAAATTGCAGAGCGCCGGTTGGGCCTTCCGAGGCAAAACCAAAGCTCCACGAGGTCGCCGAGAGATCGCCCAGAGTCTCCTGAAGCGATCGCCGCCGGCCGCGCCCAGTGAAATCGCAAGAACAGGTGAGTCTCAGTCCCAAGTTTTTCTTCAAGCTTTCATGGCGATTCGCGCATTTCTTAATCATTCATACAATTAGTGTGTGCCTTTCATTCCTTAAACATCACTGACCATGTTCGCGTCTTGATTTTGCATCGATTTCGTTCACAACCCCTGAATCGAGTCTTCACACTTAACCTCCACAGCCGATTCTTGGCCAGCCAATCCTGGGTCGAACGGGCTCAATCGGAGCCTGAGGTAAGTCTCATGAACCTCCTGCCATGTTAATCCGTGAAAGAATTGATCTGATTTAGCGTAACCCGTGTGATTGAGTCTCCATGGCCGTACTCGGCAGTTCGCGTGATACTCTCGATTCTGCAAGTAGGTCGCCTCGATCCTAAGATATGTTAAGATAGAGATGATTGCGAGTCAATTTCCGTCAGTTTCATGAGATTTCATCGAGAGTTCATCGTCAGATCATCACCGGAGAACCACAGCCGTCCATTCTGCCGAAGTCGCGAGGTTGAAGACGAAGCTGACATGGCGTGGTCAACTGGTCAAATGTCCAGATGTCATCCCGTGATTAGTCCACGTGTTAGCCCAGTCAGCATGGCCGTTGAGTTTGTTATTCAAATAAAAGAATCCAACGGCCGAGAATAATCGAATCTAATAAATGGTGACCGTCCGATTAGAAATTAGGATTATTCGAAAATGATTTTAATCGTAAAATCAATCAGAATAGAAACGGTGCCGTTTAGAGGAAGGATTAGGCGACGTCGTTTTGGGTTAATGAAAATAGACGGCTCAGATCAGGTTCCACGTTCTAATCGTAGTCGTAGATTTAAGTAGTTAGATCAGACGGCGCTGGTCGAGTCTCCATTCAATCTGAGCCGTAGGTTTCGGTAAGTCAATCCGAAGACCCTGAGTCAGCCACGTGGTGCAATGAAGGCCGTTAAATCAAGTTCGACAATTCGAAAATAAAAAGGAGGGGACGGCGTCGTTTTGGAGTTGGGGCACGAACATTTTTTTTAAATAAAAAAAATCAGAAAATGATTTTAAAAAATCGGAAAAATTTCAGAAAATCCAAAAAATGCTAGAAAATTCCAGAAAATTCAAAAAAAAATGTGGAAAAATTCTGGGAAAAACCTAGACATTCCAGAAACCCCCAAAAATAGAGGGTTGACCACAGACAACTGGTCAACCCTATTTTTGGGGTTTCTTACCCAATTTTCCAAGACTTGACGATATTACCCTTTAGGGGTAAGTCGCCTCTGCTGTGTATGCAAGATAAGGCCGATAAATGTCAAGGTAGAATTAGGGTCGATTAGACGACCAATTCTTAAGTTTGGGTTTTGAGTCCCGCCCCTTTTCTCAAAAATGACGATTTTGCCCTTCAATGGGAAAATTGTCTTTCTTGTCTCAATCGAGTTCTGAAAATTGCTCAAAGTTAGGGTTTGGGTCAGGTAGACGACCAACCCTGATATTTGAGATTTTCCAGTTCTCGTCTTTGTCCAAATGACGACTTTACCCCTCCAAGGGTAAAATCACTTGAAAATCCCAGAAAAATCTTAGAAATTCCTGAAAAATAGGAAATGGATTGGGTTGATGGCCAATCCTATTTCCACTGTCCTTTGACTTCCCGATTCGTCTAAAATGACAAATTTACCCCCTTAGAGATGAATTGTCCCCGTATTGTTCAAAATTACGATTTTGCCCCTCATGGGCAAATCATGCCAAAATCATTCCTAAGCCTTGATTGATATTTCTCTAGGCTAATAGGACCTCATTAGGGATACCATGATGATTTCATGTGCTTTATCCGCATGTACTGGATCCTTGATTTGAGCAATTATTTCTGTTGATTGTGACTGATAGGGTAGTATTTCCCATCTGCATGAACTCCTAGATTTAGGATCTGTACCCCACTCGCCTGCATGAAATCCTAGGATCAGATAAACCATTCAGCTTAGGTACCGAAAGGGCGTCAACTCTGACAGTTGGCGTAACTAAGTCCCCGAACCCATTTCTCTGGTCTCCGCAGAATCGAATAGACCACTCCCAACTATTCGATAGGGTTTCCGATCGTACCCTCCACGAAACGATTGGTGGCGACTCCTTGGCATTCACACTCATCACATGTCACTAGACCGTATTGAAGGTCGATCACGTATATCCAGCAGTTGCGACTTGGGTAATGGACCTTGGGAGAGGCCCGCGTCCGATCATGCAACATCGGACGGCCCATTAGCCCTCGTTAGCCCACTCAGTTGGCGCTCGGGAGAGGGTCGCGACAGACTGGCGACTCCACTGGGGACTATTCCAAACCAGAATCTCTGGTTACGAATTCCAGAGGACTTGAGCCAATTAAAAAGTTGTCTGGTTTATCTAACCTTGTTTTCTGCAGATGCTCTCGAAGATGAGGTATGTACGCTAACCATTGTGTTAGATGTTTTTGCAGATTGGAGAAATAAGGGGTGGAGTGATTGTTGACATTTTTCCTGCAGGTTGGAGTTAGGAATGTATGTTTACTTTACGCACATACTGAAGCGGTGTTTGATACAAACTGCTGTGCATGACCCTGCATTGTGATGATCACGACACATCGCACACACTGGCGGTCAAACCCCGACTACAACCACCCTTAGGTTACCTTAGATAGGGAAAGGATACGAAAAGGATCTTGTGTTTGATGGCACTTGAGACTTTCGTATTCGTTCCCACCTACCATCTGCATTGGCGATGTCTAGCCCTCTTGGGTAGGTACCCTTGGGGAGGAATCTGCCTCATGTGGATCGTGGGAGCCTGAACCGTAGGTTCCTCACCTGACTTTCGATTTTTTTTTTTAGAGTCTACCCACTTGTCGCATGCGCATGTCTATGGATGGTTGGTATACCTAAAGCCACCCATTGATATAGGGGGGATTCCACATCCCCCAAAGTGTGGTTGGTAAGACATTTATTTCTAAATGTACTTTATTTCCTGCTCCATGACATGACTCATACATTGCATACACCCATATGTATTCGCATCATGAAGATTACTCAAGTGACTAATGGAAACAACAATGATTATAGGATAGGATGTCGCTGTTTCCTAAGAGTTCAACAGAGTTGGTAACTTTCGAGTACTTGAGAAAAGTTACTCGCCCCGGACCAAACACAAGACTACACTTCACTAGATTCGTGCATGGTCGGGAACTGACTGGACGCAAGGTAGGATATGCTGAGGACTGTCAAACCCGCTACTACGTCGATAACCTCAGATTCAAGCGACAAGCGGACGAAATGTTTAAGAATTATCTGGAGATGAAGAGACAGCGTCGCAACCAGCTGGCTAGGGAAGCGTACACCCGTCGGAAAACTAAACTGCTGGCCAGAGAGAATATACCCATGATTACTTCTTGGGGTAGGAAGAGACGCCCTGCGATCAAGACCAAGCCAAGGCGTATCACACTCAAAAAGGTGAAACCCGAGAAGGCTCCCGAAGTCATCAAACCCTGGACTAGAGAATGGCCAGAGGAATTACAACCTCTCGACCAAAACACTGAAGATAACTCCCCTACCCTAGATTAAGGAAGATTTCATGACCGACTGTCATTTGGGTAAACCTCTGGAAAAAGAGTGATTTGGATCCTCACGTTCCATTGGCCTTTATGGCTTTCTTATTTGAAAAACCTCTCTTTACCTTTCTTCCATTAGGCATCTTGATTGTAATAAAAATTCACCCCACTTTGTTCCTTTGATGTGTTAACCAATGGAATGTGACGTTGTTGTTCCCTTTAGTCACTGAGTAAACCTGACTAAATTGCATAATTCACTTCCCGGAAATGCAAATTAGGCTTTGAGTCAGGCTTTCAAGACTTGAAAAAGGTCATAATCTCCATTTCTTCAAATTGAACTATGCAATCAAGTCAGCTCATACATGCCTCATGACATCTGCATATTCATACGTTTAAAGTAATTTCTGACGATTGACTTTTTAAAAAATCATTTGCATATTTTAGACTTGATGGGAAAGAACGATATTCAAGTGTTCAAAATCCCCCGAGCTGAACTCCAATCATGGTGGGATGGCATGGGCGAAGCCAGCCAGAAGTATGCGGAATCACGACTAGGGTACCTATTGGACTTGTTGAAGATTGAGTGTCAACCTGCCTTTATTCAAGCCATGGCGCTTTACTGGGATCCTACCACCGCTACATTTTGCATGGAAGGACTAGAGATCACTCCCACTATCGAGGAATACAGCACCGTCATCGGAGTTGAGTTCACCCCTACGCTCGTCCGACCCCCTATAGGACTTGACCCCTAAGTCAGGTGGCTAAATTCCTTGACACAAACCTGAATGAAGTCAAAGCAGATGCAAAAAGTAATTCTGCACGAGTCTCCCTATCTTTCCTTATAGACCGATTTTCCCGCCTTCCTGCTTCTAAAGGAACCAAATCAGGTAGAGCCTTTTGTTGACACCTGATTTTTTTTACCATTTATTATTGTGATTTTTATTCTTTAAAATTAATTAAAAATATCAAAAAAAGGTCATAAAATCACAAAATCAACTTTGGAAGCCTAGGCCTAGCCTCGGAGACCAATTTTGAACAAAAAATATTTTTTGGTATTTTATAATATTTTTCGAATTTATCTAATTATAAAAATACCCAAAAAATCAGAAAAATACCATTCGTGGTCAGCAAAATACAAAAAAATATTCAATAATTTTGTTTTAATTTCCTCTTCAAGTTTGTCACCTTAAATCTTGAAAATTCGGCTCGAGTCACTATGTTCCTTAACAAACATAAACCCGAACCGAGCCCAAAAATTCCTTTTCGGGTCTTTTAATTTTCAATTTCTGCTGTTTATAAGCTATGACATTGGATTCTAAATTCTTGAAGTGCAATTAGGTCAATTGGCCCTCCAATTTGATCAATTTTAACCAAAAGGGCTTAATTGCATAAAAATCTTTCAATTTAGTCCCCGGTTTCTCAATTTTTGAAATTAAATTTCATGTGGGCATACCCATTCAAATTAAACATCCCTACCCTATAGTTTTCATCATTCTGAATCCACTGGTGGCCTTAATTTGGACTAATTCGATCGTTTGGGTCCTCAATTTGGCGAAAATCATTTTCGGATCCTAAGGGTAATTTGGGGTTTTCATTAAATTTCAATAAATTGATTCATGAAAATACCCCTATTTGATGAAAAACATGCCAAGGAGTCCGATTTTGTCATCAATTTCATGAAAATGGGTTTATTTGGGGCTCAATTAGACAAAATTGGTCGAACCGGGCCGGTCGGGCAGACCCGACCCGACCCGGTCCGACCGGGTCTGCAACTTTGTTGCAGACCCACCGCGCCGAACGTGAGAAAAAGCAGGGAACAAGGGGGGAGCCGCGGCATTTGTTTTTGCGAGGAAAGGTGGACGACAAGAGGTCATGGGGGACTCAGTGGACGGATCGGCGGCCGCGGAAAGGGCCGGTGGACCATGAAAGAAAAAAAAAAAGAGATTCTCGGTGTTGATGAGGGAGTTCGAGCGAGTAGTGAGGGGGACCGTGAGGGAAAAACAGAGAGAAAAAAGTTCGGCAGAGAGGCAAGGGAGTGTGAGGAAGCCGGACCGAAGACCGTCGGACCGCCCCGAGCCGCCGCCGCCGCCGGCGAAGCCAGGTCAGTAGCCCTCCCCTGTT
This sequence comes from Rhodomyrtus psidioides, assembly GCA_021437785.1. Lineage (NCBI taxonomy): Eukaryota > Viridiplantae > Streptophyta > Magnoliopsida > Myrtales > Myrtaceae > Rhodomyrtus > Rhodomyrtus psidioides. The sequence continues at coordinate 7,720,274 of JAILYB010000003.1, read as the reverse complement.
TCGCCCCTGTTTTTACTCTCATAGACAGAGCGTGTCGGTCCGGCTCGATGCCGATCGAGTCAAACAAAAACCGATAACACCCGGCTATCTTGAAGAGATGAATGGCAAGTCTAGATGACTGGTACAGCTCGGTGCCCATTGCCGAGCTTCGACGAGTTCATTTTAGCATTGTTGACACCTGATTTTTTATCAGTCTTTCATAGTTTATTTTTAAAAATTCATAAAAAATCTATAAAAAGTTAAAAAAAATTAAAAAAATCATCTTTGGTAGCCTTGACCAAGCTAAAGGAACCATTTTTGATAAAAAATAATTTTTCATATTTTTTAATATTTTTTAATATTTTCCAAAAATAGAAAAATACATGAAAAATGAAGAAAAATAGCGTTCGCTGTCGTAAAAATATAGAAAAATAGTCAATAGTTTTATTTTAATTTCTTTTACATTTTGAACTCATAAATAGTCAAAATTCAAGTTCAATTGCATGTGTTTCTTCACGACGCATAGAGTTGAATTTAGCAAAAAAATGTCATTCGAGTATTTTAATTTGTAAATTTCTACATCTTTTTTAGTCTTGACGTCCAATTAGATCGACCACCATCTACAATAAATGCCCCTTGCTGAATATTTTCGTTTTTGTTTCACATGATTTCATGGTGTAAAACGCCGAGTGGATCCCCAAATATAATCGGGTCGGCATGAGCTCGATAGCTCGTCCAAGACCAAACCAGGGCTCGGCAAACCCCATGTGAGTACTCTCGAACTCCTTCGATGCTTCCTAATGCTTTTCTTAGGTTAGATCGTGTGTAGAATGGCTAGGACAGCTAAATTATTCTTGAGCTGTGATTGATAAATAGGACCTTACTAGGAATGCCATGTGATTTATTTGCATATCTAGATTCCTTGAGTTGGGCATTTTATTACTGATTGTGATTGCTAGGATAATCACTCCTATCTACATGAATTTCTAGATTTATGGTTCATACCTTACTCATCCGCATGAATTTCAGGCTAGAAAATTCAGTCAACTTAGGTACCGAAAGGGCGTCAACTCTGACAGTTGGTGTAATTAAGTCCCCGAAACCATTTCTCTGGTTCTCGCAGAATTGAATAGAAACTCCCAACTATTCGATTGGGTGGTCCAATCATACCCTAAAAAAATGATTGGTGGCGACTCCATGGCATGCACACTTAGCACATGTCACTAGACCACACTGAAAGTCGATCACGCATACCTCCGTTGCGATTTGGGTAATGGGCCTTGGGAGAGTCCCGCGTCCGACCAGACAGGACGGCCCATTAGCCCTCGAGAGCCCGACAACCTCAAGAGGGTCGCGACAAGCATTTTTCTGTATATGCATGCCGCCTGTTCGACGAATTGTCACCGGAGTACTCTTGGTCTCCGAGCTCGGTTTGGATCGTTGTCCATTCCTTCGCGTGATTTCTCATTTAAAATCCATTTTTGCGCGTTCTTTCTCCCCGTTCTGTCATTTTTTTGCATGAACTGAGCCGAAGGGGGTCAAAACCGCACCTACCGTGGTGTTCGCCGGAGCCTCGAGCCGAAGGTCGCCGATCCGTGACCATTGGACCTCATGGATCTCAGGTAAGTCCCCGAACCCTTTTCGTGATACTCCTTGCATGATTAGAGTCAAGTTTGGCACAAAATGTTCTCTGCGAATCACGCGCCGGCGCCGGATCTGTGAAACGCTTCCCGGCCTTCTTTTCGACGTATTCGACCCCATGTATGGTATGTATGTTGATGCCCAGTTCTCAGGGAGTTTAATGCCGTTAAAATGAGCAAAAAATACGAAGGTTTGGGCCCGGTTTACCCATTCCGGCGACTTCGCCGGAACAATCACTGTTCCGGCGAGTCGCCGGTCGTCTTCTCCGGCGGGCTGCCGGGCCGCTGACTGGTCAACACTGACGTGGCACGCTACGTCAGCGGCCACGTCAGCATTGGCGGGCCTGGGCCGATTAAAGCAAAGCCCAGATCGGACGATCGTGGCTTCGCCACGTGTCGCGATCTGGGAATTTCGGAAAATAAAAATGATTTTCGGAATTATTAAAAGATTATTGAATAATAAAATTAAAAAATCGATCGGACGGCTGAGGATGCGCTACGTGGCTAGATCTGAGGCGTCCGTTCTCAATCCTTGAAACGACGCCGTTTTGATCAAGGAGGAGGTGGGTCGGACTTGGTTGCCGGTCTGGGTCATGGGCCGGGTCATCCGACCCAGTCCGGATTATTATTATTTTTTAAATAAAAAAATAATAAAAAATTCAAAAATTCAATAAAAAAAAATAGAAAATCATAAAAATTCAAAAAAATTCCAAAAAATAGGAAATGGCCACATTCAACTGGCCATGACCTGTTTCGGGTCATTTGACCCCCGATCTTTTCAGAAATGACGGTTTTGCCCTTCCGGCAAATCGTCTTCCAAACAAATTCTAAAAAATCCAGGAAAATCCCAAAAAATAGGAAATGGCCACAATCAACTGGCCAAGGCTCATCCCGGGTGTTTTGAACCCCGACCCTTTTTAAAATGACGATTTCGCCCTTTGGGCGAATCGTCTTCCAAAAATTGGAGAAAAATCAAGAAATTCCAAAAAAATTCTCAAAAATGGGAAATGGCCACAAACAACTGGCCATGGAATATTTTGGGTAATTCGGTATCCAAATCTTCCAAAAATTGACGATTTTACCCTTCGGGCTAATCGTTCCCAAATCTTCCCATTTTTTTTCCTGGTCCTAAATCACGCCTTCCTTAAGCCCTTATGGCAATACTAGGAGGCCTTTGACTTGAATTGATGTGCATTGATGTGATTTATTTATGCACTTGATTGCGTTTTCATTTAAATTGATTGTGATTGATAGGAATAGTCGTCCAATCTGCATGAAAACCCTGAATCAAACCTACCTCACCCAAACTTGCGCCTGCATGAACTCCTAGCTAGGAAAATCACTCGTGTTAGGTACCGAAAGGGCGTTGGTAATGACACCGACGTAACCAAGTCCCCGAACCCAAAATCTCTAGTTCCGCAGAACTGATCGACCTCTCCCAGTTGGTCAGTAAGGTTTCCGGTCTACCCTCCAATAAAGACCGGTGGCGACTCCAAATGCATGCACAAGTTGCACATGCCACCACGACCACATTAAGGTCGAAAGCGATCGACTCTTATCGTCGAATCCTCTTAAAAGAAAACTCCCGCCGCGATTTGGTATGGGCTTGGGAGGGCCCGTGCCGATCCAAAGCCTGCGATCCGCACTCCGGTGATGGTGGAAAGGCCCGCGATCGGTAATCCATTAGCCGCGACCGCTTTCGGACGGGTCGCGACAGCTGGCGACTCCGCTGGGGACTCTTGCTCTAGAACATATGATTCTAGACCTCAAGTGGACTTAGGCCGTAATTAAAACGCTGAGTGATTTTTCTAACCTTGCAGGCGCTCTCGAAGGCGAGGTAAGTCCGCTTATGGTAGGTGTTATATGTTTTTGGCAGATTGGAGAAATAAGGGGTGTAGTCCATGATTAACATTGTCTTATGCAGGTTGGCGTAGGAATGTATGTTTTGTGGATGATTTGAAGCGCTGATTGATAAACTGTTGTGCATGACTTGCATTGTGGTGTTCACGACACATAGACACACACAACCGCGCCTAAAACCCCGGGCGCCCCTATAGGAAAACAATAGAAGGAACTGAAAATGGAATCTCCATGAGGAAAAACATGGGGTAATCCACTTTTCAATTCCGCTCACTTCGAACTATGGATCGAGTCCCAATGCAACGATAGCTGTGCAATGGAATCGGCTCTTTCTAGAACTCGAGGTGGGAACCTTAACCTTAGGTGCCAAACCCTCTGATTTTTAGAAGTTTACTATCACTTGTTTCATGCGCATGTCTTTGGGCGGTTGGTACACCTAAAACCGCACATAAGTCGACGAGTTGGGTTGGTAAGACTCTCTATCCCCCCAAATCTATCACTGTTCATATAAATATAGGCATTTCATTTATTGCATTCTGGTGATTAGATTAAATGCCATTTCGAGGATAGATATGTGCGTTTGTCCCTAACGTCCTTGATAGAAGACGAGGAGGGTGATATCCCACGACGAACATCGAGTGTGCGATAAGGAGCATACTATGGACATTATTGAGGTATCATCCAATGAAGATGACGAGTTGGGGCAAGTGATCCTGAAGGCACAGATCAAAACTGGGGCATCCTTAAACGTTAGGATCACATTCCTTTATGTCATTTTCCATTACTAGTCCTCTTGTATAGGGTTTATTTTTACTGAGGTTTTCTCTATCTCACCCCTTAGAGCGATTGTATTAGGGGTCTATTGGTGTATACATTCAGATGGAACTTGGTTGTATTTCTTTTAACGGGTCATTGGAATGTGATAGTGGAATTTTTTCTAATCATCCGAATACTCCCAAGTCAAGTTTATAATTCCTTTAGAGGAAATTAAAATTGGAAGTCTTGCACGACCTTTTGGTCGTGTGAGGTAATCCAACCCCAATTTCGCTAGAAGGAACTACACACTTGAATTGGTTCATGCATGTTGTACACCACTGGTAATTCACGATAATTGATCAAGAATATCAGCGTAGTTTCAAATTTAATGACGAGATAGATGTCCAAACTACTTTCGTTCTTAGCGAGCGACCTTAATTTGGATGCCATATCTTCAATTGAATTTAAAACACATTATTATGTCTTGCGCTTTTGACTAATTCGTTCTCCTCGAAATTAATCAAAAGCGATTATCGTGAATTACATTCCTTTCAATAATATGCTTTCCTTCGAAGAATACTGATAAAAAACTTTTTGCGCAAGATTAAAACCCTTGTAAAAGTTTTTGTCCTTATTAATCACGAGCAAGCATAAGATTGAAAGGGGTTTATGCTTTCTTTTTCAAATTATTCCTTCTGATTCAGTCGTTTCATTTGCAGGTAAAAAAATAGGTAATAGAGAGAAATCTTCTCCTGGATAAGTCTGAGGCTATTCTCTCATCTGATCATGAGCGAGTTATAAAATCAGGACATATTTGCTCGGCTTATTGATATTATGGTTCGGCTCACCCAAGTTGAAAATGTTCGGATGCTCGAAGAAATGAACCATACAGAAGTTAAAACACACACATTTATTTTGCTCAGTGGAGGGTTTTCAAAAGCAGGTCATACAATTCGGGGTGGAAAAGTAAAGCCAAAGTGAGCCCTAATTAACGACACAAAGGAGCCCAACTGACCCTCCATGTTGTTAATGCTCTGCCCGTACTCACGACTTCGCATGTCCTGGTCCGCAAGCTTGAGGAGAAGGTTTCTGCATTCGCCCTTAACCTCAGTGACCTTGACCTCGTGTTCCTCGGTGATTATTTCCAAGTCCCGAACTAATCCATTCCCGTGAGCTATGTCTGCGGTTATTTTGTCGAGCCGTTCTTCCTGCCAGTCGCTTTGCAGCCTCAATAGGACATTGTGGCGGTCGTGCTCGCCAGCGGTCAGGGATATGGCCAATTGATCCACCAGGTTTCTCCTCTCGCGAAGCAACGTCGCGACCCTCTCATTGGCAAACTCGACGGCCTTTTTGTGACTATCGGCCAGATAGTTGGTCAGCACCAAATGATCAGACCGATCCTTGTAACGAGCCCACAAGACGCGAGCCACGAGAACCTCCCGATCAGCAACACGGTAGGCCTCTAAGGAGTGTGCAAAGAGGGTCGGGAAAGTTCTATATTCCCTCCCCAGCGTAGTACCTTTGAGGGAAGTGGTATCTAAGTCCTCGAGCAGGACACAGATTTCATCCGCGGTTGCAGAATGATCGGTTATGTGCGCGTAACCGCGACCCAATAGGTTATAAAGCTTTTCCCACTGGGCCAAGACATCAGTCGGAAAAGTGCGCACGGGAGAGGAGGCCATTTGCGTTGGGTTGGCTCGAGAATAAGACGAGGCTAATAGAGAGATTATAAGGAAGAAGCTGATTATGCGAGAACGTTAACCTTCCATACATTAATTCCTCATTTTATAGCAACTCGAGGATGATGAAGGGTCTCAGTAATAATGCTGGTGGAGCCCAGTTAGGGGGTAAAGCAGGAGGTCCCCTCACGAGAACCATTGGATTCGTTTCGGTCCGCGATTTCCGGCTCATCAATTAAAAGATGTAAAAGATTTGTCGGGATCACCATTATTAGAGTTAGGTGGGAGGTAAGCGCAACTATCGAAGAGAGCCCTAACAGGATTTGGCAGTCCCATCACGTTGAAAAGCTAAGCGAGAAATTCAAGGTCTTGAGGGGGAACGTTTGCCTAATGATGCTTGAAGAGCGTCTCCTGAACATGCAAAGTCACTCAAAGAAAACTTTATAGGGAGTGAGCATACAGGAGAGAGTGGAGAACTCTGAATGGGCAAGAACCAATCAAACATTTCTCAGTCCAACATATTTAAGAGGTTATTGTCAGCTGCTAGAGGCGACTGACTCAAAAATCTCAGAAATTGAACCACAGAGGGATCTCGAAGATTCCAAGATCAAGTCTAACGCCAAAACCATGGAGCCCAACACTTCTGGCAACGGAAATCAAGATCACGGCGACGACGACAACGACATCCACGATGCTCAACTCGGGAAAAGAAGACGTCCTCACCAATACTCTCAGGAGGAAACCCAAATGCTGGAAACCCTTTTTAGTAAAAGCCATTACATGAAAAAGAAGTGGAGAATTGAATTGAGCCGGGAGTTGGGGATTAATCAGTCGAGGATCCAGTTTTGGTTTCAAAATAGGAGATCCAAATCGAGGGCTCAACGCAAACGTCAGGTGGTCGAGATTTTAAAGGAAGAAAATCAAAAGCTGCGAACAGAAAACATGAGGTATGAAAAAGCTCTCAATATTACCGTTTGCCCTCATTGCGATAACCTCATCGCCCGCGGTAAGATATTCCCCGATAAGCCTCACGCAATGATTGAAGACGTTCACTTACCACCCTACTCCCTCGGGGCATCTCCTGCTCACCCAGATTTTGCCGGAGTCACGCATGGGCAGGATGATCCTACGAAGACGATACAAATGCCTCCTGGGGGATGGGATTTGCATCGCTTTGATTGGAGTTACAGTTTCAAGGAGCTGGATGTTACCGCCGACCAGCTCAAAGCATATCAGCCTCATGCACAACAATTTTCGATAGGGTCGGGTCCCGCTGGAGATGAGTTAATCAGTCGTCAAGCCATCGATGCAATTTTGGGCCACGATAAGAGGAGGTTCGCTTGGCCCCCTGAACTGCATTCCAGATTCCTAGACGTGGTTCACCAAATGGGGATCGATTCAGCAACTCCGACGCGCATATTTAAGGCCATGAATGTACCGGGGCTTAGTAAGGAACTGGTCAGGAATCACCTTGCTGCCTACAGAAAGCTATTAAAACAACGTCGAGCGGAGCTAAACCGGGAGGAATCCGTCTCGAGCTCAAAAGCTAGGGGCGACCGCCATTGTAATGCTCAGGCATCAAGAGATACCCGGCCAAATCTAAGCATCAATCAAGCTAGCAGCCCGACCACCGGCAAACTGAAAGCTGATCAGAATGTCCTCCCGGACCATTTCAACACTTCTCAAGAGCGCGTGTCACAAGTACAGCGAGTGCGCACTCCTCCATTCGAGCAGCAGTCGGCTGGTGCTCTGCCTGCCGCTGGTCAACCCACGACAGACGATTTCTTTGATGAGGGGCTCGATGCCTTGTTCAATCAGTGGGAAGCTGGCATGCTTGGACAGCCATGATCTAGCACTTGACTCGGGGCACGATGGGTCGGTCACCACGAACACCCATAGAAAGAAGAACATGTTCACGAGTAGATCACTCATTTTATCCGTTGTAAAGTTCCTACGGGAACATTTTTCTTTAATGACTATAGTTAATTCTATATTAAAACCAACGCTATCGACGAACATCGTCATGCTTAGTTGTGATGATCCCTTGTTAGATTAAGTATGAAAACAGAGACGGTCTTTAAAATTTTGAGTGGCCACGAACTCATTCCTCACCAAGCGCCCGGTTGCTGAAATGAAGAGTAACAGCATGCACAGGGAAAATGCCACTTTCGTTTGAACGATGAAAAGGGGTTGAGAGAAGATCATAGCGTTAATTCCCATGGAGCTAAATGAATTAAACGGAGTCATTAATTGCGGGCCCACCGCTGCTCCCCACGTTCTCGGGCCTAGCAAATCATAAAAGGCGCCGAAAGATTGTAGACCCACCACTTTGAAGACTGAACTAGGGGACGAGCGCAATACTCGATGAAACCGAATCAATGCAAGAGAGTTTGTGATCCTATCACGAGGAAAAAGAAAGGGGAATACAGACGATGAGTAATTACAGGGTCTCGGGAGGAGCACTTGCTTGCTGGTCTTCATATGCAGCCTGAAGGATGGTTCTAGGACACGCACAATCACTTGAGAAAATTTCTAGAGTGAGCAAACACGTAAGAGCGAATAGAGAAAGCTGAGTGAACTAGATCAGCCCGAGATACTTCGATCCATCATGTTTAAAAGCTATTCCCATCTGCTAGAAACGCCCGACCTGGACATTTCTGAGCACGAACTGCTGGGAGACTTTGAAGATCCTGGAGCTGAATCCTGCCCGAAGGCCGTGGAGACTGACTCCTCCAGCGATGAAATTCTAGGTTTCAGCTACGAAGAAGGAATATACAATGATGACCGGAGTCGGAAAAGGAAGCAACTACAACGCCACACTCCAGGCCAAATCCGAGAGCTCGAAGCTTTCTTCAATGAATGCCCCACTCCAAGCAGACAACAGAAAATGGAGTTGAGCCGAAAAATAGGATTGGAGCTTTCGAAGGTCAAGTTTTGGTTCGCCAACAAACGAACCCGGGTGAAACAACAATACGCAGACCATGAGTTACTGGTCCTGAAGGAGGAGAATGAGAAGCTTCAAGCTGAAAGCGCGAGATATAAGGAAGCTCTGACCAAGGCCACCTGCCTTAATTGTGGTAATCCTGTTGTCCTCGGCGAGGTGTTCCTCGATGAACCGTCCCTGTTGACGAATAACGCTCAGCTGTTACCGTATTCTCCACAGCATTTTCCGACACAGCCAGATATCGCCGGAGATCTGCATGAGCAAGTCAACACCATAGGATCAACACCAACATCCTCTGAGAAATGGGATATGAATCATCACAGGGGGAGTTCTCTCAATGACGAACTCGATGTCGCAGCCAGCCAATCCAAAGTCGGTGAGTCCCTCCCTGGACAACTTTTGAAACGACTAGATCCCGTAGAGAATAGCTACCGAAGTATTGACGATATTTTGGGTGATAAGAGAACAAGGTTATACTGGACCTATGAACTTCACACCAAATTTGTTGATGCAATTCGAGAGCTGGGAGTTGATTCGGCTAGCCCACTACGCATACTCGAGATTATGAATGTGCCGGGGCTCTCTAGAATTAACGTCGAGTCTCACCTCAAGTACTATAGGAGATTGCTAAGGGATGGAAGGATAGCGTTAAACCATCATAAAGCCAGTTGGAGCTCAAGTGTCGGGCAGAGTTACAACCACGATGATTGGAGAGCCGAGAGCACCCAACCGTGTTTCAGCAATGACGGGACCAGCAGTCGTGTCAGCGACTCCTCTAACCCAAATCAGAATGCTCCGCCGAGCTATCTCAATACTTCTCAAGAGTATATACCGCAGTTCCAGCACATAGGGATTCCTCAGTTTGAGCGCGATTCGGTCATTAATGCTGTCCCTGAAGCGGATCTGGCATTGGTAGAGAGTGCACATATAAACCTGCCGGTCATTGGAGGAAGTTCCAATTCTAGGGGTCAAGTTGCTCACGACGAGAGCAAAGAGAGGAATCCATCGCCTGCAGTCGACGACACCTAATCGGGGCACCAAGGGCTAGAAGGAACAGGTGATTTCCTTGATGAGGAGCTGGACACTTGGATCAATACTCTTCAGGAATGTATGTCTCAACCCCAATAGGGCAGTGATGAAGGTTCGAGCTCAAAGACTCCAGTCCCTCACAACGAAGGCAATGAAAGAAATCTGCCCCCAACAATCGTTGATACCCAACTTGAACATCAATGGCTCGAAGACCCGAGCAATTTCCTTGGCGATGAGTTCAATCTTTGGCTCGATCAATTTGGAGCCGGAGGACCATCGCAGTGGTGACGCAAGGCCGGTGATCAAACGTCTGATGCAAGGCATGGCTACTCGATGAAAAATTCTTAGAGAGAAGGGGTTGAATACTCCTATTGAATATGTTGTTGATCGCACTATAAGGTTCCTACGGGAACATCTTTCATTAATATCTAGAACTAATTGCGCGTGAGTGTCAACATCACCCTTTGAGCATCTTCAAGCCGAGGGCCGTGGATTAATCGCTTAATCCGTGGAGCAAGTTCCCCGAGCAATGACTATCACCCGCGGAGCGTAATGGGATCTACCCCTTCAATACGAAATACGTTTGGCCGCGAAGCCACCTATTTGATGACAAACATGGATAAAGCACTCAAGGAGCCATGCGTTCGAATAGCAGAACAGACGTTGCCTAACTGGGGGCAGATGAACCATTGATGTTGCAAACACTCCAAGAATGGATAGGCGGATTTGATAGATTTTTCTTCATATCAATACGCAACATCAGAATGTGATGAAAATCAAGAGTAAAGTTGTATCGTCCCCAACTTGTCTCGAATTTGGGAATATGAATTGACACTTATTGTTTACCCTTGACAGGGGAGTCGCCTTGCAGACGAACAAGTTCTTACATCCCATGTACTACTCGACCAAGGGTAGGATGTATCGTTTCGATTTTTGGAAAATTCGTGAACATACAATGATATGCTTCTTTTAAATTTGCAGGGATCCGCAGCTGCGACAGACAGGTAAGTATCCCTTTTCCCAGTTAGCTGGAGATAAAAAAATGTCAGAATCCTTTCAGCCACCATAAAGATTTTCCCATGCGTCGATATTCATGATTTAAATCGGGAGGTTACCCGAAGCATGAATAGAACATGCACGGTACATCACAAAATCCCCTCGATGGATAAATTTTGGGAAAGAAAGAAAGGAATTTTTCCAAATATGATTATTTGTCAAATAATTCAAAAGGGAGTTTACTCAAAAGAGAGGCGAGCCCAGTCCAAACACATCCTACATACACTTGAGAGACGAGGGAAGTGAATCGGATAGCAAAATCTGGACCTACGGAAGTAGGGACCATTCGCAGCGATTACATGGATTGGGACGACGGAGGCATTCGTTTCATATCCCCAAACACTACAGGTGACCATTGACAACCCATTTGAACGGCGATTTTCATTCTTAACCCTGTCAAGAACCACCCCACATCGGGGCAGAATGGAGATGAGTCCAGCAGCATCAGGAGAAAATGGTTAGAAATTTTCTTGCTCGGACTAACATTAATCTTTGTGTATTGTTTATATGGTAATCCAAGTTCCATAGGATGACGAGAAGCATTTATTTCTCTATCCCACACACCAAAACCTTTGCACAGCCAACTTGAGCCTGCAAATTCATTTCATGAACCCATTGGTGATCATTCCAAGACGGATGCCACACCACTTCAAAAATGGAAGAGTTCAAGACTCAGGGATTATGAAGAGAATTCCCGGACTGATATTTAAAGCATGTTTAGACTATATGTCTAACATGATCCCATGAAGATGAGAAAAAAGCGGGATTCCAAAAATGAATGAGAAAAATCCACCGCATCAAGAAAAAGCAAAGTGCCTGGTAAAAGCGAGGCCGATGCTCGTGCAAGCTGTTTGCTTGATTCCCAGTGAAACTTGGATGGGAAAAGAGAAAATTCCTAAAGGAGTCAGATAAAAAGACTGCTCTCCAAATGATGTCAAGCGCGGAGGAAAGGCGCAGACAGAGTTGTCAACCTTCTTAATGCAACAAGAGACGCTCTCTAAAGGACTTGTGCACACCTCAAAAGCGGTTGCACACCTCAAAAACTGAAGATGCAGAATGGAAAAGACAGGTGACAAATTTGCAATGATCACCAATGTCAATCCCCTCATAAATTCTGGGCCAAAAACAAGCCTTTTTCGGTCCCCAATCTTACCAACATCATAACCCTGAAACAGTCTTCTCTGACTAAGACACTTGGGTTAACATATAGCTTAGCTCGAAGAAGTACGAGCAAGACTTTTTCTTTCTCATTTTGCAGGGTTCTTGACTTGTAAACCCGGAGCAGATGGTGAAGATTTTCATTCGATGGCCTCGACTCCAAAGCGGGTCCCCCTTGAAAACCAATATCCAAGCCCAACATTACGGTCCCGTGGAAGACCTCCCGACCGATCAAAATGTATGCGCTGCGAATGAGCCTAAAACCTAGGCACAGGTCAGTAGGGAATTGAGTGCATCCCCTAAAAATCATCACCTCAAAACAGGTGAGATGGCCTCCTTGTCGAGAAATATTCCAATTGATGTTTTGAGCAAACTCTTTTTGGAAATTTTCAAACTGTTGATCTAGATTTTCCATGCAAGGGATTTGTGATCACATTTGCATGTTGCAAGAATGTTTTGGATAACCTCCAGCATCAAAATGCACATCTCATGACTAAAGCTTAAGTCATAAAATTTTTTCAATTGGACAATTGCTGTCTTCTCAAAGATTACCAATATTTTCTTGGGGAAGAGAAACCCTTAAAAAAAAATCCTTTTCAAAATCAGACAGTCTCATTGGACGTGGAGAACCCTCGTCATGAGACCCCTTTTCAAAATTCAGGTAGTCTCATCGGACGTGGAGAACCCTCGTCATGAGACCCCTTTTCAAATATCAAATAGTCTCATCGGACGTGGAGAACCCTCGTCATGAGACCCCCTTTTCAAAATTCAGGAAATCTCATCGGACGCGGAGAACCCTCGTCATGAGACCCCTTTTCAAAGTCAAAACTAAGGTAGATACCGCCTGAAGGGTCAACTCAAAGGTAGATACCGTATGAAGGGTCAAAATATGGTAGATACCGCCTGAAGGGTCAAATCAAAGGTAGAAACCGCCTGAAGAGTCAACTCAAGGTAGAAACCGCCTGAAGGGTCAAACCAAGGTAGAAACCGTCTGAGGGATCACATTAATGGTAGAAACCGCCTGAAGGGTCACATATGGTAGAAACCGCCATAAGGGTCAATTCATTGGTAGAAACCGCCATAAGGGTCAACTCATTGATAAATATCGCAGTAAGGATCAACACAAAGGTCTGATCCACCATACGGATCAAAATCCTTGGCAAATCCCAAAGCGTGGGATGCGCCTTTCTTAGGTTCCTACAAGTTAGGAATCCCATCATGGTATGACCTACCATACAGGTCAGAGCTTAATCTCCCTAGGATATTCTGAATGACGAGTCCTAGGCATCTTCTTGAAAGTCGTCGCAACCGGCAGCATCCGACAGGTGAGCTTAAGGATCCGATGTCATAACATTTCTTCTCTTATTTTCCCAGTTGAGTCGGTTAGGAATCAGGTGCCACCTTATCTTTGAGAGAAACCTCTAACGAGATTCCTCTCAAAGAGGGGCAGCTGTTGACACCTGATTTTTTTTACCATTTATTATTGTGATTTTTATTCTTTAAAATTAATTAAAAATATCAAAAAAGGTCATAAAATCACAAAATCAACTTTGGAAGCCTTGGCCTAGCCTCGGAGACCAATTTTGAACAAAAAATATTTTTTGGTATTTTATAATATTTTTCGAATTTATCTAATTATAAAAATACCCAAAAAATCAGAAAAATACCATTCGTCGTCAGAAAAATACAAACAAATATTCAATAATTTTGTTTTAATTTCTTCTTCAAGTTTGTCACCTTAAATCTTGAAAATTCGGCTCGAGTCACTATGTTCCTTAACAAACATAAACCCGAACCGAGCCCAAAAATTCCTTTTCGGGTCTTTTAATTTTCAATTTCTGCTGTTTATAAGCTATGACATTGGATTCTAAAGTCTTGAAGTGCAATTAGGTCAATTGGCCCTCCAATTTGATCAATTTTAACCAAAAGGGCTTAATTGCATAAAAATCTTTCAATTTAGTCCCTGGTTTCTCAATTTTTGAAATTAAATTTCATGTGGGCATACCCATTCAAATTAAACATCCCTACCCTATAGTTTTCATCATTCTGAATCCACTGGTGGCCTTAATTTGGACTAATTCGATCGTTTGGGTCCTCAATTTGGCGAAAATCATTTTCGGATCCTAAGGGTAATTTGGGGTTTTCATTAAATTTCAATAAATTGATTCATGAAAATACCCCTATTTGATGAAAAACATGCCAAGGAGTCCGATTTTGTCATCAATTTCATGAAAATGGGTTTATTTGGGGCTCAATTAGACAAAATTGGTCGAACCGGGCCGGTCGGGTCAGACCCGACCCGACCCGGTCCGACCGGGTCTGCAACTTTGTTGCAGACCCACCGCGCCGAACGTGAGAAAAAGCAGGGAACAAGGGGGGAGCCGCGGCATTTGTTTTTGCGAGGAAAGGTGGACGACAAGAGGTCATGGGGGACTTAGTGGACGGATCGGCGGCCGCGGAAAGGGCCGGTGGACCATGAAAGAAAAAAAAAAAGAGATTCTCAGTGTTGATGAGGGAGTTCGAGCGAGTAGAGAGGGGGACCGTGAGGGAAAAACAGAGAGAAAAAAGTTCGGCAGAGAGGCAAGGGAGTGTGAGGAAGCCGGACCGAAGACCGTCGGACCGCCCCGAGCCGCCGCCGCCGCCGGCGAAGCCAGTTCAGTAGCCCTCCCCTGTTTCGCCCCTGTTTTTACTCTCATAGACAGAGCGTGTCGGTCCGGCTCGATGCCGATCGAGTCAAACAAAAACCGATAACACCCGGCTATCTTGAAGAGATGAATGGCAAGTCTAGATGACTGGTACAGCTCGGTGCCCATTGCCGAGCTTCGACGAGTTCATTTTAGCATTTTTCTGTATATGCATGCCGCCTGTTCGACGAATTGTCACCGGAGTACTCTTGGTCTCCGAGCTCGGTTTGGATCGTTGTCCATTCCTTCGCGTGATTTCTCATTTAAAATCCATTTTTGCGCGTTCTTTCTCCCCGTTCTGTCATTTTTTTGCATGAACTGAGCCGAAGGGGGTCAAAACCGCACCTACCGTGGTGTTCGCCGGAGCCTCGAGCCGAAGGTCGCCGATCCGTAACCATTGGACCTCATGGATCTCAGGTAAGTCCCCGAACCCTTTTCGTGATACTCCTTGCATGATTAGAGTCAAGTTTGGCACAAAATGTTCTATGCGAATCACGCGCCGGCGCCGGATCTGTGAAACGCTTCCCGGCCTTCTTTTCGACGTATTCGACCCCATGTATGGTATGTATGTTGATGCCCAGTTCTCAGGGAGTTTAATGCCGTTAAAATGAGCAAAAAATACGAAGGTTTGGGCCCGGTTTACCCATTCCGGCGAGGATTCCGGCAACTTCGCCGGAATAATCACTGTTCCGGCGAGTCGCCGGTCGTCTTCTCCGGCGGGCTGCCGGGCCGCTGACTGGTCAACACTGACGTGGCACGCCACGTCAGCGGCCACGTCAGCATTGGCGGGCCCGGGCCGATTAAAGCAAAGCCCAGATCGGACGGTCGTGGCTTCGCCACGTGTCGCGATCTGGGAATTTCGGAAAATAAAAATGATTTTCGAAATTATTAAAAGATTTTTGAATAATAAAATTAAAAAATCGATCGGACGGCTGAGGATGCGCTACGTGGCTAGATCTGAGGCGTCCGTTCTCAATCCTTGAAACGACGCCGTTTTGATCAAGGAGGAGGTGGGTCGGACTTGGTTGCCGGTCTGGGTCATGGGCCGGGTCATCCGACCCGGTCCGGATTATTATTTTTTTTTTAATAAAAAATTCAAAAATTCAATAAAAAAAAATAGAAAATCATAAAAAATTCAAAAAAATTCGGAAAATTCAGAAAAAATTCTAAAAAATTCCAGAAAATAGGAAATGGCCACATTCAACTGGCCATGACCTGTTTCGGGTCATTTGACCCCCGATCTTTTCAGAAATGACGGTTTTGCCCTTCCGGCAAATCGTCTTCCAAACAAATTCTAAAAAATCCAGGAAAATCCCAAAAAATAGGAAATGGCCACAATCAACTGGCCAAGGCTCATCCCGGGTGTTTTGAACCCCGACCCTTTTTAAAATGACGATTTCGCCCTTTGGGCGAATCGTCTTCCAAAAATTGGAGAAAAATCAAGAAATTCCAAAAAAAATTCTCAAAAATGGGAAATGGCCACAAACAACTGGCCATGGAATATTTTGGGTAATTCGGTATCCAAATCTTCCAAAAATTGACGATTTTACCCTTCGGGCTAATCGTTCCCAAATCTTCCCATTTTTTTTCCTGGTCCTAAATCACGCATTCCTTAAGCCCTTATGGCAATACTAGGAGGCCTTTGACTTGAATTGATGTGCATTGATGTGATTTATTTATGCACTTGATTGCGTTTTCATTTAAATTGATTGTGATTGATAGGAATAGTCGTCCAATCTGCATGAAAACCCTGAATCAAACCTACCTCACCCAAACTTGCGCCTGCATGAACTCCTAGCTAGGAAAATCACTCGCGTTAGGTACCGAAAGGGCGTTGGTAATGACACCGACGTAACCAAGTCCCCGAACCCAAAATCTCTAGTTCCGCAGAACTGATCGACCTCTCCCAGTTGGTCAGTAAGGTTTCCGGTCTACCCTCCAATAAAGACCGGTGGCGACTCCAAATGCATGCACAAGTTGCACATGCCACCACGACCACATTAAGGTCGAAAGCGATCGACTCTTATCGTCGAATCCTCTTAAAAGAAAACTCCCGCCGCGATTTGGTATGGGCTTGGGAGGGCCCGTGCCGATCCAAAGCCTGCGATCCGCACTCCGGTGCTGGTGGAAAGGCCCGCGATCGGTAATCCATTAGCCGCGTCCGCTTTCGGACGGGTCGCGACACCTTTATCTTGGCATTCTTTAGCTTTGTGCTATTCCCGATCTCACCTTCGACCCTGTCATGGCTATAGTAGCTAGACAAGTCTGTTGTGGGTGGGATTACTCAAACATCCTCCTTGCCAAAACCCTTCTTTCCTTAAATCGTTTCAAGAAAAATAAAAAGGGAATTTTTAGAGCTTCTAGCGATCTTCTGTATCTGTGGTTCACATCCCATATCAGACAATTCCACATCCGCATGGGTTTCACTGAAATTAGCCCCGATGCACACCCTCTTAAAACATTTGCTAGAACCCATACACGTGTTCCTAAGTTCAACTTCATAGAGTGGAAGAACTTCCTCAAAGTCCTAAAACCCGAACAATTCCGATGGCGGCTAAGGTTACCGACGCTGAGCAAGGTCAGATTGACCTGCGATGACGGGAGTCCAGTCCCTTTGCTAGGATTCACGGGCGCTACAGCATACTATCCAAGGAGGGTGATTCGGCAGTTTGGAGCGCTACAGGAGATCCCTTCTCCACCGCAACCTGGTACCTTTTCCTTTGACCTACCAAGCCAGACCCTCACAGAAGAGGAGAAGAGACAGTTTGAAGCCAAGGTGGCATCCATCATACGTTCCTTGAAGAATTCTCAGGCTGAAGAAATAAGTTGGCCAGAAAACGTGACTCGTGAAGAAGACATTCATAGAGCTACCACATAATACATTCAGCACTTCAAAGCAATCCGATGAAGCCTTGTCGAGCCCTACATACCCGAATACATCGTACCATACGTACATGGAATAGAGCCATACATACCCGAAGACATGGGACCGCTGTCATATTCAGAGGATGAAGAGCCCCAGACTGAACAGGGGAGTCCATACTGGGATGATGATGATACCTTAGGCCTCAAACGTCATAGACTTGAATAAGCTATTCTGTCAAGTGTAAAATAAGCAAACATTGTGATGCCTTCTCATATATTCTCATTTCTGTGGAATACTATCTTGGACACATGAGCATGAATGTGAACATGTTTTGCAAATGCATAAAAACTGTCGTCAGAAATTACGCTTCTTTTAATTCCATGAATTCTTGTCGAGAAATGATTAAAAGAACTACTTACATGAGGCTAAGGCTCACAAGGTAGCCCTTTTCCTCATCTACTGACAAGAAGCATGCAACTGAAAGAATTAGCTGCTCCTTTTTGCTAAAATGAAAGAAGTACTCACTCGAAATCTCTTGAAACAGGTACACTCTCATCACGGATCTACCGATACATCGTTTCCGTACTCGCCTTAAGACAAGAATGGAGCAGCAAGAATTGACTCCGTGCGTGGGAATGTTAGAATCCCAAATGACTGCCCTGGCAACTATGATGGCTGACATTAAAGCCATGTTGGAGGCCTCCCAAGCTAAACAGACAACGGCCCATAATCAGAACAACTCAGGCCCTTCTGCAGTATCTGATGTAACGGATAGAGAGGTAACAAGGGATACCCAACATGCAGAGGAGGATGTCCATGAGCCAAACAGCCGATCACAACCAAAAGTCTCGCCTGTTGTTATCAACCTCGAAAAAGAGGAGAAGGGAAAACAGACCGTCAAAACAGAGGCAGAGGCTAAGAGATTAGCCAAGATCGAAGAATGCCTGAGCAGCCAAGTCTATGAGTTAGCCCGCTTCGACAAAATATCTCCATTTGCTAAAATAGAGACTCCTCCTGACTATAGGGAGTCAGAGTTCGTAAGAAAGTACAACGGGATAGGCTGTCCCCGGGCCCACCTCAAGTATTACCTACGCAAGATGGCGCACTATTCGGATTACATTCCACTGTTAATGAACACATTCCAAGAGAGTTTGGCTGGCGCCGCTCTGGCTTGGTTCATTGAGCTAGACTTAGAGGATTATGACGGATGGGAGGATCTTGCAGAAGATTTCCTCAGACAATACAAGTTCAACACGGCCACAGCCCCAACAAGAGAGGACCTTCTGAGAACTTCAAAAGCAAGGGGCTGTCGCGACCCGTCCGAAGCTGGACGCGGCTAATGGATTACCGATCGCGGGCCTTCCCCCGCACAAGGGTGCGGATCGCGGGCTTTGGATCGGCGCGGGCCCTCCCAGGCCCATACCAAATCGCGGCGGGAGTATTTTTCAAAGGGATTCGACGATAACAGTCGATCGCTTTCGACCTTAGTGTGGTCGTGGTGGCATGTGCAACTTGTGCATGCATTTGGAGTCGCCACCGGTCTTTCTTGGAGGGTAGACCGGAAACCTTATTAACCGATTGGGAGAGATCGATCAATTCTGCGGAACCAGAGATTTTGAGTTCGGGGACTTGGTTACGTTGATGTCATTACCAACGCCCTTTCGGTACCTAACGCGAGTGATTTTCCCTAACTAGGATTTCATGCAGGCGCAATTTTGGGTGAGGTAAGTCTGACTTTGCACATTAACCAGTTTAACATGCTTACGTAATCATAATAAATAAATAGATGCCAATCACATAAACATCTATCCTACGTGGTGATCATGGAATTATGATTTAATGGGTCTCGAGCCAATGAGACCACATTTAATCATTTTAATATTTTAATAACGGAGAGCCGTTCTTCGCTTCTTCTTGATTTCTTGAACTCTTCAAGAATCGGGCCCCAAAGAGCTCGCCGACTTAAAAGGCTCCTCCACGTAATCCTCGTAGCATTTACATCAACAATTGACTATGCTAAAAATAAAGATTACATGAAAAATAAAAGGAGTACGCAGCCTCCATTTAATAATTACAACCCCAAATATATAAATAATCACCATACATTCATACATACATCAATCACATTGATTAGGGATTTTTCCATGATCACCACCCTTCCACGTAAGTAATAAATTCACAATTTAAAACTTAGGAAGGCACAATAAAAATTCTACGTTGAATCATATTCAGAATTTTTACGTAAAATAAGATAGCCATAAATTTTCGATTCAAAATTGATTTAGTCTCAATTTTTGCTACGTTGATTAATTTATCATATAAAATAATCAACCTCCATTAGCCATGTAAGACGAACAATTCGTTAATACATATTGGCCATAGTATTGCAAAAATGGCAAAAAATCAATTAAATGCACGAAAACACCTAAGGATCGGCTCTGATACCACTGTTGGGATCCACGTAACACGTAGCGGAAATAAATAACAACCCATACATGTATCTCCAGAGGCGTACTTCGTGCATTTCAATCGAAAAAAATCACAAAGCCTCAAAGGGAGTAAATAGATTACCTCTCGTAGCGTGCTTGAACGGAGGTGTCGGTTCGATGTTCTTCGATCTCAGCCTCCACAAGTGTTAGGCATCTAGTTCGGACGCACCACCAATTGACGAACGGGGAGACGACGAATAACTCCACAACAATTGTGCTAGCAATATGCGGAATCAATATTCCGAACTTAGTATATTTTGCTCACTCAAGATTATGAGAATATAGAGAGTGTTTGTGTTCTTCTCTCTAAGCTCTCAAAAATTTGCACACTCTACAAAATGTCTCTCCCCCTTCAACCTCAAAACTCTTGCCATCCTTTTATAGCCAAAAATACCTTCCAATAAATTGTATTTAAAAATAGCACTAACAATTATAAATTCTATCTAAAAATAGCACTCACAAATAAATTACATTTAAAAATAGCACTAACAATAGCACTCACAATTTATAATACAAAAATGCTATTTAAAAATAGCACTAACAATAGCACTCACAATTTATAATACAAAAATGCTATTTAAAAATAGCACTAACAATTATAAATTCTATCTAATAATAGCACTCACAATTTATGATAAATAAATGCCATTTAAAAATAGCACTAACAATAGCACTCACAATTTATGATAAATAAATGTCATTTAAAAATAGCACTAACAATAGCACTCACAATTTATAATACAAAAATGCTATTTAAAAATAGCACTAGCAATAGCACTCACAATACAAAAATGCTAAAAAAAGGCACTAACAAAGGTGTTAAAAATAATAACCATTATTATTATTACAAGAGTTAAAGAGGTTACCATACAGTACAAATACGCATAACGTATAAATATGTATGATGTATAAATACGTAGAGCATACGTATACATCCGTGAAACCGGGGACTAATTGAAAGAAAAATGTGCAATTAAGCCCTTTTGGTAAAAATTGATTAAATTGGAGGGCAAATTGACCTAATTGCACTTTAAGACTTTAGAATCCAATGTCATAGCTTATAAAAAGTGAGAATTGAAAACTAAAAGACTCGAAAAGGATTTTTTTTTTTTAGGCTCGGTTCGGGTTTATGTTTGTGAAGGAACATAGTGACCCGAGCCGAATTTTTGAGATTTAAAGTGACACACTTGAAGAGGAAATTAAAACAAAATTATCGAATATTTTTGGGTATTTTTCTGACCACGAATGGTATTTTTCTGATTTTTTGGGTATTTTATAATTAAATAAACTCGAAAAATATTAAAAATACCGAAAAATATTTTTTGTTCAAAATTGGTTCCTAAGGCTAAACCAAGGCTTCCAAAGTTGATTTTGTGATTTTATGACCTTTTTTTTATATTTTTAATTAATTTTAAAGAATAAAAATCACAATAATAAATGGTAAAAAATCAGGTGTCAACAGCTGCCCCTCTTTGAGAGGAATCTCGTTAGAGGTTTCTCTCAAAGATAAGGTGGCACCTGATTCCTAACCGACTCAACTGGGAAAATGAGAGAAGAAATGTTATGACATCGGATCCTTAAGGCTATTGATAAAAGCTCAAATCAATCCCCGGTTTGCTCTAACAATTTGAACATGGGCCGGAGTGAGAGAGGCTTACCTGAAGCTCACCTGTCGGATGCTGCCGGTTGCGACGACTTTCAAGAAGATACCTAGGACTCGTTTCAGAAAATCCTAGGGAGATTAAGTTCTGACCTGTATGGTAGGTCATACCATTATGGAATTCCTAACTGGTAGGAACCTAAGGAAGGCGCATCCCACACTTTAGGATTTGCCAAGGATTTTGATCCGTATGGTGGATCGGACCTTTGTGTTGATTCTTACGGCGGTACTTACCAATGAGTTGACCCTTATGGCGGTTTCTACCATGAGTTGACCCTTATAGCGGTATCTACCATTAATTTGACCCTTCAGGCGATTTCTACCTTGAGTTGACCCTTCAGGCGGTTTCTACCATGAGTTGACCCTTCAGGCGGTTTCTACCTTGAGTTGACCCTTCAGGCGGTTTCTACCTTTGGTTGACCCTTCAGGCGGTTTCTACCTTTGAGTTTGACCCTTCAGGCGGTTTCTACCATTGGTTGACCCTTCAGGCGGTTTTTACCTTGAGTTGACCCTTCAGGCGGTATCTACCTTGAGTTGACCCTTCAGGCGGTTTCTACCATGAGTTGACCCTTCAGGCGGTTTCTACCTTGAGTTGACCCTTCAGGCGGTATCTACCTTGAGTTGACCCTTCAGGCGGTGTCTACCATGTGTTGACCCTTCAGGCGGTATCTACCTCGAGTTGACCCTTTCAGGCGGTATCTACCTTGAGTTGACCCTTCAGGCGGTGTCTACCATGTGTTGACCCTTCAGGCGGTATCTACCTCGAGTTGACCCTTCAGGCGGTATCTACCTTGAGTTGACCCTTCAGGCGGTTTCTACCATCAGTTGACCCTTCAGGCGGTATCTACCTTGATTTTGCTTTGAAAAGGGGTCTCATGACGAGGGTTCTCCACGTCCGATGAGACTGCCTAAATTTTGAGAAGGGGTCTCATGACGAGGGTTCTCCACGTCCGATGAGACTACCTGAATTTTGAAAAGGGGTCTCATGACGAGGGTTCTCTACGTCCGATGAGACTGCCTAACTTTTGAAAAGGGGTCTCATGACGAGGGTTCTCCACGTCCGTTGAGACTGCCTAAATTTTGAAAATGGGGTCTCATGACGAGGATTCTCCACGTCCGATGAGACTGCTTGATTTTTGAAAAAGGGTCCCGGGACGAGGGTTCTCCACGTCTGCTGGGATTGCTTGATTTTTTGGAAAGAGGTCCTGGGACGAGGGTTCTCCACGTCATGCTAGGACTTTTTCTTTTAAAAGGGTTTTTCTTCCCCCTTTTTTCAGAGATCCCGAAGTTTGTCGAGAATTCAGTTTTGAAGCAGTGAAAGATTTTATTTTGACAAAGCTTCACTTGAGTCTATTGAGGCGACATTCTGGGAGCTGGGTTCTCCAGGTATCCTGCAGAAGTTTGAGCCTGAAAGATTTTTCTTCACCAAGAAAACGTTAGTAATCTTTGGGAAGACCACGGATGTCCATTTGACAAAAACCGTATGACTTAAGTCTTAATCATGAAATGTGCATTTTGATGCCGGAGGCTATCCAAAGCATTCTTGCAACACGCAAATATGATCACAAATTCCTTGCATGGAAAATCTGGATCAACAGTTTGAAAATTCCAAACAGAGTTTGTTCAAAACATCAATCGGAATATTTCTCGACAATGAGGTCTTCTCACCTGTTTTGAGATAATGGTTTTTATAGGGGATGCACTCAATTCCCCACTAACCTGTGCCTAGGTTTTAGGCTCATTCGCAACGCATACATTTTGATCGGTCGGGAGGTCTTCCACGGGACCGTAATGTTGGGCTTGGATGTTGGCCTTCAAGGGGGACTCACTTTTGAGTCAAGGTCATTGAATGAAAGTTTTCACCATCTGCTCCGGGTTTACAAGTCGAGAACCCTGCAAAATGAGAAAGAAATAGTCTTGCTCGTACCTCTTCGAGCTAAGCTATATGTTAACCCAAGTGTCTTAGTCAGAGAAGACTGTTTCAGGGTTATGATGTTGGTAGGATTGGGGACCGAAAGAAGCTTGTTTTTGGCCCAGATTTTATGAGGGGATTGACATTGGTGATCATTGCAAATTTGTCACCTGTCTTTTCCATTCTGCATCTTCTGTTTTTGAGGTGTGTGCAACCGCTTTTGAGGTGTGCACAAGTCCTTTAGAGAGCGTCTCTTGTTGCATTAAGAAGGTTGACAACTCTGTCTGCGTCTTTCCTCCGCGCTTGACATCATTTGGAGAGCAGTCTTTTTTATCTGACTCCTTTAGGAATTTTCTCTTTTCCCATCCAAGTTTCACTAGGGATCAAGCAAACAGCTTGCACGAGCATCGGCCTTGCTTTTACTAGGCACTTTGTTTTTTCTTGATGCCGGGGATTTTTTCTCATTTTCATTTTTGAAATCCCACTTTTTCTCATCTTCATGGGATCATATTAGACATATAGTCTAAACATGCTTTAAATATCAGTCCGGGAATTCTCTTCGTAATCCCTGAGTCTTGAACTCTTCCATTTTTGAAGTGGGGCAGCATCCGTCTTGGAATGATCACCAATGGGTTCATGAAATGAATTTGCAGGCTCAAGTTGGCTGTGCAAAGGATTCGGTGTGTGGGATAGAGAAATGAATGCTTCTCGTCATCCTATGGCACTTGGATTACCATATAAACAACACACAAAGATTAATGTTAGTCCGAGCAAGAAAATTTCTAACCATTTTCTCCTGATGCTGCTGGACTCATCTCCATTTTGCCCCGATGTGGGGTGGTTCTTGACAGGGTTAAGAATGAAAATCGCCGTTCAAAGGGGTTATCAATGGTCACCTGTAGTATTTAGGATATGAAACGAATGCCTCCGTCGTCCCAATCCAAGTAATTGCTGCGAATAATCCCTACTTCCGTAGGTCCAAATTTTGCTATCTAATCCGCCCCGCTTCTCTCTCAAGTGTGTATAGGACGTGTTTGGATTAGGCTTTGCCTCTCGTCTTTTGAGAAAACGTCCTTTTGAAAATTTTAAATAATTTTTGATTGGAAAAATCTCTTTCATTTTCTCCAAAAATTTTACCCGTCGCGGGGTTTTATGATGCACCACGCATGTTTTTATTCATGTTCGGACAACCTCCTGTTTCAAAACATGAATGCCAATGAAGTTAGAATTCTATGTCTTTTATAGACATCAGATTCTGAAAGCTTTTCTTTTCTTCTCTGTTTTTTATTCAACATCTTCAATGGATTGGGGAAAGGGATACTTACCTGTCCCCCGCAGCTGGAAATCCCTGAAAATGCGGAAGAAACATGTTATTGTACGTTCACGAATTTTTCAAAAAATTAGAACGATACATCTTACCCTTGGTCGGGTAATACATGGATGTGAAAACCTGTTTCTCCTTGATGGCGAGCCCCTGTCAAAGACGGGAGTTAGGTGTCAGTTTACGTTCCAAAATTCAAAGCAAATTGGAACGATACAGCCTTGTTCTTGCTTTGCGTTTCCATTTGAACACAAACGCGCGTCTTGCAGAATCTAGCCCTCTATCTTGTGGCCTTGATCCCTCCGTTTGGTTGGCGATGAATCATTCTCAAGGATTTGCCCCAGAGGAGATCCATTTGTGTTTTTGGACGCATTCCAGCGCCACTCTTCAGAGTTCCTTTTATTCAAGGAAAAGGAAATTTTTATCAGAACGCATGTCAAAGCATGAAGTGTGGAAGCGATACTTTTTACCCTCCACTAGGTCTTATAATTAAAGATCATTTCCTGGACTCCTGACTTCCAAGGTCAATAGTTTTATTCGCCTCCTCGTTGGCGAGTTCTTTTCTTTTGAGGCTTTCGGTGCCAACGACTTCCTGTTAAATGAGTAAAAAAAACTCATGTTAGGCATGTGGTCTTCGAAGACCAAATTGGAACGATACAAGGTTACCGTTCACCCAAATTCGTATCTTGGGGTTTACTTGATGCGGACGACTCTGTCATTGCGTCCCCGGATTTTGCCAGAGAAGAAACGTCCGGCGTACAAATGATTCACTTGCCCCAGTTAGGCATGGTTTTTCATGTCTGCCCTAGCTAAATTCATTCCTGCATCTTGCTGCAATCCTCATCCACTTTGGGAATGTCTTCTCTCGTCTGTATTTATGGGTGTTGTTCGTGAGATTAACAGCTGTTCTGCCCCAGTTGGGCGACGTTCGTCTTGGTAACATGCCTTAACACTTTCCGCGTTTGTCGGCGATTTTTAATCCAATCTGAAGGCTTCCACGCACCTGCACGTGAAGAAGTAGGCGTGGATTTTTATCTGACTTCATTTGGAATTTCTAGAAAAAGATACTCCCTTCGAAGTTTTGTTCTTCCAAAATTTGAAGGAACAATGCTTTTCGAGGATTTTGCTCTAGTGAAGTTGGTCTTGCTGTTTGTCATCTCTGGATTTGATAACCCTTGTCTGATGTGTCTTCATGGGGCTTATGAGAGTTTGCCCCCGGCCAATGAGTGATTCGCCTGGGCTGGCTGATTTATTTGTAGGCAGTTTGATCATGTCGTGTTGATGCATTCGTGCTATTTGACATTCGCAAGCATGGGTTCACTCGTGATTGAGTACTTCAACAACCTGCACGATGAAAGGAATGAAGGAGTCAATCGCCGCGCAAAGAGCTTTATTTGAAACGACTACGGATTTACTATCCCAGCTTTAGTCTCTTTGGGCATCCAAGACGATGGAAATTCTTCAGTGGTCCCATTCATTTTATTATCACCTGCAAGAATGGGAAACCATATCAGCTTGTGAATAAATCAATTTAATTTGGAACGAATACACCCTTTTCGACTTAGGGAGAGCCAATCCTAATTAGGTTGCTCCTCCTTCATAATTTGATTCAATTTGTCATTGCAATCCCAATGGGTGACATCTGCTGAAGGCACATTTCTTTCCGTCTTATAGGGAAGACAAATTTTCCTTCGTTTGTCTTTGACCATCTTATCCTGTAGATAAAAGACATAAAGGTCCCCGTCAGGTATAATATTCGAAGGGCTTATTGGAACGATTACAGTTTCACCATCGTTCCATGATCATCTTGCATGTGATCGGATGAGGACATTTTCGACAAATGTGTGCCGTGTAAAACATGTCCCTCGTGTCTTTCCACAAATGGATTTTCCTTCTCTACCTGTTTTTCACCTGAAAGGAAAAGATAGGAAATATTATGCCGGTATCTGATTGAAAATCAATTAGGAACGACACGTCTTTACACTTGACCCGGCTGCCCCGGTCAAAAGGCATTTGCCCTCATCAGTTGACTCTCCAGGGTGGTCCAGCGCTTTTCCATGCCATCCTGGTTCATTTAAACTCGCGACTGATTCTTCGCACAAGTCTTTGGATTTTGATTCATAAGCGGCGCTGAATGACCTTTTGGTTTCGAGGTGTACCAATCATTCACATACATGCGCATGAGACCAGTGAGGTTTGACTTCTAAGAATCAAGATAGGGTTTGGAACCTAAGGCCAAGGCTCCCACCTCGAGTTCTAGAAAGGGTAGATTCCATTGCACAACTATCGTTGCATTGGGACCCAATCCATAGTTCGAAATGAGCAGAATTAAAAATGGATTACCCCGTGTTTTTCCTCACAGAGATTCCATTTTCAATTCCTTCTATTGTTTTCCTATAGGGGGCGCCCGGGGTTTTAGGCGCGGTTGTGTGTGTTCATGTGTCGTGAGTATCACAATGCAAGTCATGCACAACAGTTTATCAATCGGCGCTTCAAATCATCCATACAACATACATTCCTACGCCAACTTGCATAAAACAATGTTAATCATGGACTACACCCCTTATCTCTCCAATCTGCAAAAACATATAACACCTACCATGAGCGGACTTACCTCATCTTCAAGAGCGCCTGCAGGGTTAGAAAAATCACTCAACGTTTTAATTACGGCCTAAGTCCACTTAGGGTCTAGAACCATAGGTTCTAGAGCAAAGTCCCCAGCGGAGTCGCCAGCTGTCGCGACCCGTCCGAAGCTGGACGCGGCTAATGGATTACCGATCGCGGGCCTTCCCCCGCACAAGGGTGCGGATCGCGGGCTTTGGATCGGCGCGGGCCCTCCCAGGCCCATACCAAATCGCGGCGGGAGTATTTTTCAAAGGGATTAGACGATAACAGTCGATCGCTTTCGACCTTAGTGTGGTCGTGGTGGCATGTGCAACTTGTGCATGCATTTGGAGTCGCCACCGGTCTTTCTTGGAGGGTAGACCGGAAACCTTATTAACCGATTGGGAGAGATCGATCAATTCTGCGGAACCAGAGATTTTGAGTTCGGGGACTTGGTTACGTTGATGTCATTACCAACGCCCTTTCGGTACCTAACGCGAGTGATTTTCCCTAACTAGGATTTCATGCAGGCGCAATTTTGGGTGAGGTAAGTCTGACTTTGCACATTAACCAGTTTAACATGCTTACGTAATCATAATAAATAAATAGATGCCAATCACATAAACATCTATCGTACGTGGTGATCATGGAATTATGATTTAATGGGTCTCGAGCCAATGAGACCACATTTAATCATTTTAATATTTTAATAACGGAGAGCCGCTCTTCGCTTCTTCTTGATTTCTTGAACTCTTCAAGAATCGGGCCCCAAAGAGCTCGCCGACTTAAAAGGCTCCTCCACGTAATCCTCGTAGCATTTACATCAACAATTGACTATGCTAAAAATAAAGATTACATGAAAAATAAAAGGAGTACGCAGCCTCCATTTAATAATTACAACCCCAAATATATAAATAATCACCATACATTCATACATACATCAATCACATTGATTAGGGATTTTTCCATGATCACCACCCTTCCACGTAAGTAATAAATTCACAATTTAAAACTTAGGAAGGCACAATAAAAATTCTACGTTGAATCATATTCAGAATTTTTACGTAAAATAAGATAGCCATAAATTTTCGATTCAAAATTGATTTAGTCTCAATTTTTGCTACGTTGATTAATTTATCATATAAAATAATCAACCTCCATTAGCCATGTAAGACGAACAATTCGTTAATACATATTGGCCATAGTATTGCAAAAATGGCAAAAAATCAATTAAATGCACGAAAACACCTAAGGATCGGCTCTGATACCACTGTTGGGATCCACGTAACACGTAGCGGAAATAAATAACAACCCATACATGTATCTCCAGAGGCGTACTTCGTGCATTTCAATCGAAAAAAATCACAAAGCCTCAAAGGGAGTAAATAGATTACCTCTCGTAGCGTGCTTGAACGGAGGTGTCGGTTCGATGTTCTTCGATCTCAGCCTCCACAAGTGTTAGGCATCTAGTTCGGACGCACCACCAATTGACGAACGGGGAGACGACGAATAACTCCACAACAATTGTGCTAGCAATATGCGGAATCAATATTCCGAACTTAGTATATTTTGCTCACTCAAGATTATGAGAATATAGAGAGTGTTTGTGTTCTTCTCTCTAAGCTCTCAAAAATTTGCACACTCTACAAAATGTCTCTCCCCCTTCAACCTCAAAACTCTTGCCATCCTTTTATAGCCAAAAATACCTTCCAATAAATTGTATTTAAAAATAGCACTAACAATTATAAATTCTATCTAAAAATAGCACTCACAAATAAATTACATTTAAAAATAGCACTAACAATAGCACTCACAATTTATAATACAAAAATGCTATTTAAAAATAGCACTAACAATAGCACTCACAATTTATGATAAATAAATGTCATTTAAAAATAGCACTAACAATAGCACTCACAATTTATAATACAAAAATGCTATTTAAAAATAGCACTAGCAATAGCACTCACAATACAAAAATGCTAAAAAAAGGCACTAACAAAGGTGTTAAAAATAATAACCATTATTATTATTACAAGAGTTAAAGAGGTTACCATACAGTACAAATACGCATAACGTATAAATATGTATGATGTATAAATACGTAGAGCATACGTATACATCCGTGAAACCGGGGACTAATTGAAAGAAAAATGTGCAATTAAGCCCTTTTGGTAAAAATTGATTAAATTGGAGGGCAAATTGACCTAATTGCACTTTAAGACTTTAGAATCCAATGTCATAGCTTATAAAAAGTGAGAATTGAAAACTAAAAGACTCGAAAAGGATTTTTTTTTTTTTTTTAGGCTCGGTTCGGGTTTATGTTTGTGAAGGAACATAGTGACCCGAGCCGAATTTTTGAGATTTAAAGTGACACACTTGAAGAGGAAATTAAAACAAAATTATCGAATATTTTTGGGTATTTTTCTGACCACGAATGGTATTTTTCTGATTTTTTGGGTATTTTATAATTAAATAAACTCGAAAAATATTAAAAATACCGAAAAATATTTTTTGTTCAAAATTGGTTCCTAAGGCTAAACCAAGGCTTCCAAAGTTGATTTTGTGATTTTATGACCTTTTTTTTATATTTTTAATTAATTTTAAAGAATAAAAATCACAATAATAAATGGTAAAAAATCAGGTGTCAACAGGGGCGAATTAATCAGGACATATGCCCAGAAGTGGCGAGCCTTGGCAACTCAAGTAAAGCCGTCGATCCCGGAAGAGGAACTAATCGATTTATTCCTGAAAGCACTCCCCTACGAGTATTTTGACAGACTAAACACTTCTGGATGTCAGACATTCGCACATCTGATTAAAGTTGCTGAGAGGCTGGAGTGGGCCTTGAGAGAAAGAAGGCCTCACGAAGCACCTACTAGGAAACAGTATCCCTTTAAAAAAGAGAGGGAAGCTGGGCTCGACATAGCATTCATACCAGATCCCCATAAGCCCAAGTCGTTCAGCAACTCTAACCAGATCAAAGGAGGGTCATCCTGGTCGGCACCAAAAGTGCAGGAGCCTAGAAGAAAACAACCCCAGTTCTCTCAGCTCCCGAGACCTTTATCCAAGCTGCTCCCGATGCTGTTGGAGCAACACCTGGTGGCGAAAGAACCACCTAGGGCAAACCTTGTAAGGTATCCTGGCTTTGATGAGAGCCAGACCTGTGCCTACCATATGGGCGAGAAAGGGCATAATGTGGATAATTGTTATATCCTGAAGCTGAAAGTGCAAGCCCTAATTGATGGTCAGATTTTGAAATTTGACAATACGACCCCAAATGTACAAGAAAATCTGTTACCAGATCATCAAATAGTAGGGGCAATATTCACTGAAGGGGAAGAGGACTACCTGCGGCTGAAGGTAGATATGCCCAAGCTGACCGACCTGCTGACGACCGCTTCGTCATACCCAAAGGCGGGAGAGATCTCGGCCGACCAAAAGAAGTTATGTATCGCCAAGATGATGAGCTTAGGCATAATGTCTGACATCACCAATGAAGAGTTCGAAGGAGTCGAAGCTTCTTTATCTTTGGAAGGTAACTACTTCGCGATCAAGACTGAGCAGAGTAATACCTGGAGTATCTCACATGAGAATTTGGTAAACAATCTTGGACCGGCCACTCATTCAGAGGAAGAATTCGAAGAGGACGAACTGGAAGCCAAGAGACAAAGTCTAGCAGACCTCCAGTTTATGGCTGATGCGCTGGAGAAAGGTGAAATTATAGACAACCTGGGTCAAGATTCTGGAAGATACAATTTCAGGGTGAAATATTCGACCCCTTCCAGCTTTTATCAGAAGATTGAAGACATCATACCAGACGGATGGGGCGGTATGGATGACCTTCCTCTACCAGAAACCACGAAGAACATGGAAGAACCTTCCACATAAGACTTTGACGACACCATATCGATGGTCGAAGCCGCCACGACCGTGGTAATCAGGTTGAAAGAACTGGATAGCCGGAGCATGGTTGAGGACTGCCCAGTCAAGCCTGTCGTGATTCAAATACCACAAGAGGAAGAAGACAGCACGCCTGAACCAGAGATATCCCATCAAACGACTGTAACTATAAAAGTCCCCCCAGCAGAAGAGTACGATCCTAAAGCAGCCCATTAGGACTATGGAACCACACAAGTAGACGCGGTAATGAGGTCTGGACGATTTTATGCCCCAAGAGAAGGTGAATCCGAAAAAAAGAGGTCACGAAGGAAGATGCCGAAAAGCTCATATCGATCATCAAAACCAGCGAGTTTGAGGTGATAGAACAGCTGAGGAAGTTACCCGCGCAGATATCCTTATTAGACCTATTCATCAATTCAGAGAAGCACAAAAACGCACTGTTAAAGATACTCAACGAAGTACATGTCCCTGAAACAATTAATGAAGTACAATTAGGGGACTTTGTGGGGGCAATTCTTCTAAAAGACCAATTGAGCTTCTCTGATGAGGACTTCCCCATGGAAGGAATGGGGCACAACAAAGCTTTATACATCTCCGCGCAATGTAATGGCAAAAGAGTAGCACACATACTAATCGACAATGGATCAGCCTTCAACATCTGCCCCTTGGCTACCATAAGAAGGCTGGGAATCAATGAAGAGATGGTCAAGGCATCCAAGACAGCTGTAAGAGCATTCGATGGCATGGAGAAGACTGTAGTGGGTGAGATCGAGCTTGACGTATTCATCGGCCCGACGAAGTTCTCTATAAACTTCCAAGTGATGGATCTGCCCAGTGCATTTGGGTTCTTGCTAGGAAGACCTTGGATCCATACAGCAGGAGCTGTCCCTTCGAGCTTGCATCAAAAAGTACGTTTCGTTGTAGATGGGAAGGTGATTACCATACATGGGGAAGTCGACCTCCAAACATACCAGAGCAGTGCCATACCCTATGTTGAACCTGAAGTGAAAACAGAGGCGAGTTATCACTCCCTGGAACTGGTAGCAACAGTTCATACCCCGGCAGGGACAAAGTTCAGAACCCCTTACATCTCAGAAGCCAATCTTTTACCAGCTAAGATGCTACTGGCGTATGGGTTTGACCCCGGAAAAGGTCTGGGTAAACACAGTCAAGGGATGAATACCCCTCTGCAGTTAAAAACTAATCCTCATAGAAGAGGCTTGGGGTACCAGAAATATCCCATGAATGAATCTACCCCGAAAGCAACTGGCCAAGGCCGAGGCAAAAGCCTGGGACGCCAAGGAGGCGAAAGCCACTCGAATAACTCATTCATCGGTTCTCCAATCTGGAAGGGCAGGTTTCGAATGTTCAGGAATCCCTTAAATGCCTACTTCAACCAGAACTCCAAATGGCTATCTGAAGAGGATGTCACTTCACCGATGGAATCAGATCTGACAAACCCTTTTCTTGAAGATGACTATGTGAATGTCATCGTGGAGTGGTTGGACAATGAAGCCACTTCTTCTGAGTAAAGAGACTCTTCCTTTATCTTTAAATACTGCGTTTAGAACTTTCTGCATTTCATTGTATTTTCTTTCCTTATTTTACGCATAGGAAAACGCCTTTGGATCTCCGGCCGTTGGTCCAAATAGCACACCTTGTAACGCGGCCCATCTTGCATTCAATAAAACCACGCATGTTTTGTTAAGGACATATGGAACCACGAATCAGCCCAATGATGAAAATAGTCTTCCACACAGAAGCTTGAGGCCTGATTTGCCATATGATTCCTAATCTTCAAAAGATTTACATGGGGCCGCGATGTCCAATGACATGAGGATTAGTCCCATTTATACCTATACCTGTTTCGAAAACCTTTTCGAAAAGACTTTTTCATAATCATGCATGTCATTTCTACGGAGTACAAACTAACCATACTCATAACATTTCAGGCATATCATCTCGAAAATGCATACCAGGTTGTTACAAAATTCGGACCCTTCCATTAACCACTCCTATAACAATGAGGAAGATGAAGACGAGGGTTATGCATCTATTCGCAGAGATTGGAATACCTTTGAAGAGTCGAAGCCTCCTACCTCAGAAGAACCAGTCATTATTAATTTGGGAGACGCCGTAAACGTCAAAGAGGTCAAGATCGGCGGACACCTATCCCGAAATGAGAAGCTCGAGTTCACCAAATTGCTAAAAGAATATCAAGACATCTTCGCATGGTCTTACGCGGATATGCCAGGACTTGATCCTAAGATTGTGGAACATGCATTGCCCACGGATCCCGGTATCAAACCTGTCAAACAAGGCAGCAGGCGGATGAAAGCCGAATTAGAAGACAAGATTAAGGAAGAAGTCATGAAACTTCTCAGGGTAGGCTTTATCGAAGCAATCCCATACTCAGACTGGATTGCAAATATAGTCCCCGTCATGAAAAAGGATGGAAGAGTTCGGATCTGTGTAGATTACCGAGATCTAAATAGAGCAAGTCCAAAAGATGATTTTCCACTCCCCCACATTGATGTATTGGTGGATAGTACGGCAGGTTATGAGTTATTCTCATTCATGGATGGATTCTCGGGATACAACCAAATCTTCATGAAACAAGAGGACAAACCCAAGACCGCATTTATCACACCATGGGGAAATTTTTGCTACAAAGTCATGCCCTTTGGATTGAAAAACGCCGGGGCCACCTACCAGAAGGCTATGGTCACATTATTCCATGATATGATCCACAAAAAGATTGAAGTATATGTCGATGACATGATCGCTAAATCCAAGAAAGAACAGGATCACATACAGGTATTAAGGAAGCTGTTTGAGCGCCTGCGCAAATACAAGTTAAAGCTGAACCCTAACAAATGTGTGTTTGGGGCAAGATCCGGGAAACTCCTCGGGTTCATAGTCAGCAATAGGGGCATCGAGATTGATCCCTCAAAGATTCAAGCCATCCACGATTTGTCAACTCCCTCCACAGTAAGAGAAGTGAGAAGCCTCCTAGGGAGATTGAACTATATTGCCAGATTCATCAATCAGCTGTCTAATATGGCTAAGCCAATCTTCAAACTGCTTAAGAAAGGCGCGAAAGTAACATGGGATGTTGAATGTAGCAAGGCATTCCAGATGATCAAGAACTATCTAATCACACCGCCAGTGCTTGTGCCACCAATTCCCGGTCACCCATTGACCTTATATCTAACTATACAGCAGGAGTCCTTGGGAGCCTTACTTGCCCAAACAAACCCGATAGATGGAAAAGAAATTGCCATATATTATCTGAGTAAGAAATTCACACCATCTGAAGCAAAATACATACCAGTTGAAAGGGCCTGTGTAGCAGTGGTATGGGTACTTTGTAGACTAAGGCAGTATACCCTACACCACCATATCCAGCTCATAACAGAAAACGATCCCGTCAAATACCTCCTGGAGAAACCCGCTTTAATTGGGAAATTGGCAAAATGGCAAGTGATGTTGTCTGAATTTGACATCAAATGTTCTCCACAGAAGTCGGTGAAAGGGAGAGCTATAGCTGACATGCTGGCAGAAAACCCGTCAAGCGGTGAGTCCCCTGAAGTGATAAACTCAGAAGGTCAAATCCCGAACTTAGCAGAAGACAAGTGGATCATGTATTTCGATGGTGCTGTCAATCTATCAGGGGCAGGCACTGGGGCAGTACTGATATCCCCAGATGGTCAACATTACCCTGTCGCGGCAAAGGTAACTTTTCCTTGTACCAACAATATTTCAGAATATGAGGCATGCATTCTGAGCCTACGACTAGCCCTTTCTATGGAGATACCTAGGTTGCAAGTCTTTGGAGACTCCATGCTCATTATTCTACAGACACAGGGAGAGTGGAAGACGAAAGACGCAAAGCTCATCCCTTATCACGAATACCTTGAAGAGCTGATACTTGGGTTCGAAGAAGTATCATTCGAGTACCTATCAAGGTCTCACAATCAATTTGCAGATGCATTAGCCACCCTAGCCTCGATGTTACAAACAACTGAAGGGTTGGATGTAGAACCTCTGAGGATCGGCATAGTCGAAAAGCCAGCTTATTGTATGCTAATTAAAGAAGAATTTGATGGGGAACCATGGTATTACGGCATCAAGAACTATCTCTCAAAAGGTGAATTCCCTGAAGGATGCCAACCAGGAGACCGAAGATAAATAACCAAGATGGCCAGTAAGTTCTTTCTCAATGGACAAATTCTGTACAAAAAATCCTTTGATTCTACTCTATTGAGATGTGTAGATGCCAAAGAAGCAAATATTCTCATGAAAGGTGTGTGTGGGCCTCACATGAACGGCCACCTCCTTGCCCGGAAGATCATGCGACTTGGCTACTATTGGATGACCATCGAATCAGATTGCTGTCAGCACGTCCGGTCATGCCACCAGTGCCAAATTTACGGTGATAAGATCAATGCACCTCTAAACGAACTACACCAAATGTCTGAAGTTTGGCATTTCTCTATGTAGGGCATAGACATGATAGGGCCTATTAATCATGTGGCTTCGAATGGTCATCGCTTCATCTTGGTAGCGATTGATTACTTCACGAAGTGGGTAGAAGCCAGCTCTTACAAGAATGTCACCGCAAGAAATGTGGCAAGATTCATTAAAAAAGACATCATATCTCGATATGGTACCCCTCAAGCGATCATCACAGATAACGGGTCTAACCTAAACAACAAGATTGTCGATGATCTACTGGATCATTTTAGCATTCGACATCTGAATTCATCTCCTTACCGCCCACAGATGAATGGGGCAGTAGAAGCAGCCAACAAAAATATCAAGAGAATCCTGGCTAAAACAGCAGAAAACTACAGGGATTGGCACGAAAGGCTGCCCTTCGCCTTGATGGCTTATCGAACGTCGATCAGAACTTCTACAGGGGTGACTCCCTATAGTTTGGTATATGGGATAGAAGCAGTTCTACCAGTAGAAGTTAAGATTCCCTCTTTGAGAATCTTATCCGAAGATAAACTCTCTGAGTCAGAATATTTCAAGCACAGATATGAACAGCTGAATTTAATAGACGAGAAACGTCTCAAAGCCATTTGCCATGGACAAACTTACCAGAAAAGGTAGCCAGGGCATTCAATCGAAAGGTTAAGACCAGAAACTTCGAAATAAGTGACTTGGTAATTAGGAAAGTTTTGCCAAGTACTACCCATCCAGGGGGAAAATTCACACCGAATTACGAAGGCCCCTACATTGTCAAGAAAATCCTCACGGGGGGAGCATTAATTCTTGTAAACACAGAAGGAGAAGAACTGGGGCACCCTGTAAATTCAGATGCTGTGAAGAAGTATTACCCTTGAAATAAAATCAGATTCCGGTCATATGACTTACCCCGAATCGAGCCTACTCTTCATGATAGTCTTGACATAAGCATATCATGCATCCATACATACATTGGCATATGCTCATTATTGCAGGACCCAAGGAAGCGGGGTAGCGATCAATTTGAATACATGGTTGTCGCGACCCTCTTGAGGTTGTCGGGCTCTCGAGGGCTAATGGGCCGTCATGTCTGGTCGGACGCGGGCCTCTCCCAAGGCCCATTACCCAAATCGCAACGGAGGTATGCGTGATCGACTTTCAGTGTGGTCTAGTGACATGTGCTAAGTGTGCATGCCATGGAGTCGCCACCAATCATTTTTTTAGGGTATGATTGGACCACCCAATCGAATAGTTGGGAGGTTCTATTCAATTTTGCGAGAACCAGAGAAATGGTTTCGGGGACTTAGTTACGCCAACCGTCAGAGTTGACGCCCTTTCGGTACCTAAGTTGACTGAATTTTCTAGCCTGAGATTCATGCGGATGAGTAAGGTATGAACCATAAATCTAGAAATTCATGCAGATAGGAGTGATTATCCTAGCAATCACAATCAGTAATAAAATGCGCAACTCAAGGAATCTAGATATGGAAATAAATCACATGGCATTCCTAGTAATGCCCTATTTATCAATCACAGCTCAAGAATGATTTAGCTGTCCTAGCCGTTCTACACTCGATCTGACCTAAGAAAAGCATTAGGAAGCATCGCAGGAGTTCGAGAGTACTCACATGGGGTTCGCCGTGCCCTGATTTGGTCTTGGACGAGCTATCGAGCTCATGCCGACCCGATTATATTTGGGGATCCACTCGGCATTTTACACCATGAAATCATGTGAAACAAAAACGAAAATATTCAGCAATGGGCATTTATTGTATATGGTGGTCAATCTAATTGGACATCAAGACTAAAAAAGATGTAGAAATTTACAAATTAAAAGACTCGAATGATATTTTTTTTTGCCAAATTCAACTCTATGCGTCGTGAAGAAACACATGCAATTGAACTTGAATTTTGACTATTTATGAGTTCAAAATGAAAAGAAAATTAAAATAAAAATATTGACTATTTTTCTATATTTTTACGACATCGAATGCTATTTTTCTTCATTTTTCATGTATTTTTCTATTTTGGAAAATATTAAAAAATTGAAAAATTATTTTTTTATCAAAAATGGTTCCTTTAGCTTGGTCAAGGCTACCAAAGATGATTTTTTAATTTTTTAACTTTTTATATATTTTTTATGAATTTTTAAAAAATAAACTATGAAAGACTGATAAAAAATCAGGTGTCAACAGCTGCCCCTCTTTGAGAGGAATTTCGTCAGAGGTTTCTCTCAAAGACAAGGTGACACCTGTGTTCCGATCGACTCGACTGGGAAAAGAAAAGAAAAGAAAAGAAATCATGACATCCAATTTTCATGCCCATCAATGTGTGCTTTTCCTTAAAAAGAGATGTGCTCATTCAATTCCCTGATATGATGTAAGAAAGTTAAGGAGTAGATAGACTTCCCTGCCCCTTACCTGCCGAACGCTTGCGGCATTTGCTGTGTCTGATGGGTTCAAGTAGATTCCTAAGGACTCGTCATCGGAGTGTCATAGGGATGTTAAGCTCTGACCTGTATGGTAGGTCAAACCATAATGGGATTCCTAACTGATAGGAACCTAAGGAAGACGCATCCCACATTTGGGAATTGGCCAAGGGTTTTGATCCATGTGGTGGACTAAACTAGAAATGGCTTGCCTAATGTAAGGCTTATTAGGGAAAACGACTCCTCCCGCGTTCGGGATTCATCAAGGTTTTGATCCGTATGGTGGATCGGACCATTGGGTTGATCCTTCAGGCGGTCTCTACCAGTCATTTGACCCTTCAGGCGGTTTCTACCATTCATTGACCCTTCATGCGGTTTCTACCATTGAGTTGACCCTTCATGCGGTTTCTACCTTTGGTTGACCCTTTAGGCGGTTTCTACCATACATTGACCCTTCAGGCGGTTTCTACCATTGGTTGACCCTTCAGGCGGTTTCTACCATACATTGACCCTTCAGGCGGTTTCTACCATTATGTTGCCCTTCAGGCGGTTTCTACCATTGATTGACCCTTCAGGCGGTTTCTACCATACATTGACCCTTCAGGCGGTTTCTACCATTGTGCTGACCCTTCAGGCGGTTTCTACCATTGAGTTGACCCTTCAGGCGGTTTCTACCATTTATGAAATTCCAAATTGATATGAATCAAAGGATGACGTACCCGCTCTTCGGGGCTAGTCGGAGACTCGATCATTCTATGGATCGGTCTTAGAAAAGATTTACCTACTAAAAGGCCTCACTTAAGGATGACGCACCTAGTCTTTAGGGTGGCCAAAAGTCCTGCAGAAAGCTTAGACCTGAAAAAATTTTCCTCGCCAAGAAGATGTTAGTAATCTTTGGGAAGACAATAATTGTCTAACTGACAAAATTCTACGACTTAAGTTTTAGTCATGAAATGTGCATTTTGATTGTTGGAGGTTATCCAAAACATTCCTGCCACATACAGATGTGATCATAAATTCCTTGCACGGAAACTCTAGATCAAACAATTTGAAAATTTAAAAAAGAGTTTGCTCAAAACATCCATTGGAGTATTTCTCATCCAAGAAGGCTCCTCACTGCTCTGTGATAATGATCTTTAATAGGGAAAGTGCTCAATTTCCTACCGACCTGTGCCTGGGTTTCAGGATCATTCGCAACGCATACATTTCGATCAATCAGGAGGTCTTTCACGGGACCGTAGTGTTAGGCTTGGATATCGGTTTCCAAGGGGGACTCACTTTTGAGTCAAGGCCGTTGAACGAAATTTTTCACTATCTGCTCCGGGTTTACAAGTCAAGAACCCTGCAAAATGAGAAAGAAATAGTCTTGCTCGTACTTCTTTGAGCTAAGTTATACATTAACCCAAGTGTCTTAGTCAGAGAAGACTGCTTCAGGATTGTAACATTGAAAGGATTGGGGACCGAAAAAGGCTTGTTTTTTGCCTAGAAATTGTGAAGGGTTTGACATTGGTGATCATTGCAAATTTGCCACATGTCCTTCGAAGAACATCTCCATTTCTTGAAGTGTACACTCCTCTTTTAGAGCGCACAAG
Organism: Rhodomyrtus psidioides; assembly: GCA_021437785.1. Classification (NCBI taxonomy): domain Eukaryota; kingdom Viridiplantae; phylum Streptophyta; class Magnoliopsida; order Myrtales; family Myrtaceae; genus Rhodomyrtus; species Rhodomyrtus psidioides. Next base: position 7,680,241 of record JAILYB010000003.1, on the reverse strand, counting down.
GATGTTTAAAAGCGTCTCTTGTTGCATTAAGAGACCGCCTGTTTGTGTGTTTGCTATTTGAGCACGACATCATTTGGGGAGTAGTCATCTTGATCTGACTCCTTTGGAGGGTCTTTTCATCATCTCTCTAGACTTTACTGGGGATATTTTGAATGGACATCGGCCTTGCTTTTTACCAGGCACTTTGCTTTTTCTTGATGTCTAGGGATTTTTCTTTTCCCCCTTTTTTTAATCCCGTGTTTTTCTTTTCTTTTGGAGCTAGGATTTTCAGCAATCATGCTAGATATGCAACTTAAACTTTGGCATGCTTCCGTTCCTAGAGTGATGTTGCCTTTGCTTTGGAATATGCAATGATCACCAATAGGTTGATGAAATGAATTTGTTGGCTCAACATGGTCGTGCAAAGGATAACAGTGTGTAGGATAGAGAAATGAATTATTCTCGTCATCCTATAACACTTGGATTATCATATAAACAACACACAAAGATTTATGTTAGTCCGAGCAAGAAAATTTCTAACCATTTACTTTCTGATACTGTTGGACTAACCTTCATTTGCCCCAATGTAGGGTGGTTCTTGACAGGGTTGAGAATGAAAATCGCCGTTCAATGGGGTTCTCAATGGGCATCTGTAGTGTTTGGAATGAAGAAAGAAATGCCTCTGTCTTCTCGATCCATGTAATCGTTGCGAATGACCCTTATGTCCATAGGTTAAGGTTTCTCAATCATTTCCAATCTCCTCATCTCTCAAGTGTGTATGGGACGTGTTTGGATTAGGCTCGCTTCTCTTATGAGAAAATACCCTTTTGAACAGTTCAAACGACTCTTGTTGGAAAAATTCATTTCATTTCATCAAGATTTATCCTTCAAAGGGATTTTGTGATGCACCATATATGTGTAATTCATGTTCAGACAATCTCTTGTTTTAAAACATGAATGTCAATGAAGTAAGAATTCTATGTCTTTTTAGATGTTAGAATCGAATTAATTCTGAAAGTTTTTAATCTCCAATGAATTGGGAAAAAGGATACTTACCTGCCTATCGAGGCTGGAGATCCTGGAGATATAAAAGGGATATGTCATTGTATATTCTAAAACTTTGCAAAAATTGGAACGATACATCTTACCCTTCGTCATATGCTCCAACGAGTGTACAATGGTTGTGAAAATCTGCACTTCACATAGTAACACAAGATTGTTAGGTGTTCTAAAGTTCTTTCGACTTCTTGATTTTTAGAGAAAAATCAAACTTACATGTCTGCCCTGATGGCGAGCTCCTGCCAAAGATAAATATTAAGCATTATTTTGGGTTTCCAAATTCAAAACAAATTGGGACGATACTACTTTACTCTTGATTTGAATTCCATTCTGCATGCCAATGTGGGGATTGCAGAAGCCGGCCCTCAAGCTTGTGGCCATGATTTCTTCGTCTGGTTGGGCAACGAATCCACCTCAAGGATTTACGTCGGAGGAGATTCATTCATCTTTTTGGGCGTGTTTCATGCGCTGTTTTGTTATTTGAATGCATGGCTTCTTGGGTGCCTCGTCTCTATTCATCACCTGAGAGGAAAATGAGAGAACATTATCCCCGCATCTGATTGAAAATCATTTAGGAACGATACGTTCTTTTTACCAAATGGGTGGCTCCGCGGCCAAATGCGTTTTACGTTGAAAGGATGGATTCCATTACGCTCTGCGGATGATAACTATCGCTTGGGGGACTTGCCCCACGGATTAAACGATGAATCTGATGTCTTCGGCTTCAACATGCTTTCCGGATGTAGGAATGGTTTGCCCCCATTTTCAGTAGAGATGGGTTTTGTCGAGTGGGCAAGATCAATAACTCATCCTAGATTTGGCTTTAGTCGAAGGTTGAAATCCCGACCTTGGATAAGCGAATCATGATTCATCTCCTTCTGCTTCGGATTTGTCATTTGCGCGCTTCACATTTTACAATACCAACTTCGCCGCTTGATGAAAATGAATCGATGATTTTCGAATTGCCCCAAGTTCTATAGTCATCTGCGTCGAATCTCTTTGAACTTCATCGAGTGATAGACCAACTAATAAAACGATTTTTCAATCCCGAGATCGAACTCCTGACGTTTCGTACCACTGCCATTTCACTGACTACCAAGACACAGCATTATTGGCGTCCCTAACTGGTTCGTTTTTTGTTATAAAATTCTCGAAGCAGTTAGCAACCCCCATTGAGAATGAAACAAGCTCAATTTAGAGTTCGTAACGACTAAAGGTCCCTTGGAACGATACAGAGCTAACCGTCTTTGAGCTCGCTCGGGCTTTTACTCACATTTTCCTATGTGAAGCCTTTAAATGTTTTTCTTCGTGGCGTTCAATTGATTCGCCTCGACTCTAATCTAACAAGGGATTGTCGTACTCGAGCATGATGATGCACGCAGGTAGTACTAATCGCTACCCCAGATTAACTCTAGGCATTAAGGAAGATTATCTCGCATGGAAGACTTTATGACAGAAAGACTAATGATACATCCAGTCACATGTGCCTAGTTCCCTTGAGGATTCTCGGTGATCAGCCAGTTACACCATGAATCAGATATATAATCGCCATTTTGGATCATAACTTCATAAGTCCATCAGTTTTAAACTGATCGATCCAGATATGGAGCTCCTCATCAAGGAAATCTTTTGATTCTTCGAGCAATTGATATTCGGGTTGACCATCATCGCTTGGCGTCGAAGGATTCCTGTTTCTGTTGTGAGCGATTTGATTCTTCAAGCTAGAACCTTCGTCATTGCTCGAGATTATAAGAGGATGATTGATCGGTTCACTATCAAAAGCACCTTCCATTTGGGGATGGGAGAAACAAAAATCCTCAGAGCATCCTCCCGCTTGATCTTCCGAAATCATACGCCCAAGCCAGGCAGATCTTTGAACACTAGGCGCAATATGTTGATCGGCGATAGAAAGAGTACTAGCGAAAAGTTGCTGCTCAAACCAAGGAGTTCGTACCTGCTGCACTTGTGGCATATACTCTTGAGTGGTGCTGAGATGATTCGGGGGAATATTCTGATTAGCGCCCAAGTAGTCGATGGTGCTGCTACCAGCTTGGTCGGTGCCTAGATTCGGCAGGGTATTTCTTACTTCAGGGGCATTGTAGTTGTGGCCATGCCTAGTGTTTAGGCACAAGTTGAGTTCTTTCAGGTTCAGTGCTGTGTGGCGCTGTCTTAGCGCCCTTCTGTAGCTCTTGAGGTGACTCGCGACTCCATCTTTAGTGAGTCCTGGTATGTTCATGATCTCAAGTATGCGCGTTGGATATGCTGAGTTGATCCCTAGTTGCTGAACCGCACTAAGGAACTTGAGATGAAGCTCGGGGGACCAATTGACCCTCGTCTTCTTGCGACCCGGAACAGTGTTGACAACTTGGCTATTGCTCTCTGGCCTATTTCCAATAGGATTTGATCGAGCCGGAAATTGTTGTGGAGGGAATTCATCAGCTTTGGATTGGTCGGTCATGATAGTAAGCTCATCGTTAAGGAAACTCCAATCATGGTGACGCATATCCCATCCTTTAGAAGGCATCGATATTGACTTCGTAGAATTGATTTGTTCATGCATATCTCCAACAAAATCCGATTGTATCAAAGATGGTTCGAGGGAGTGGGGTGGTGAATGAGCATTTTCAATCCTCATATAAGGCTTATCAAGGAACATTTCGCCGAGAGTGACAGGGCCACCGCAATTAAGGCAAGCGATAGTGCTGGGAGCTTTCTTATACCTCATGTTCTCCGCTCGAAGCTTTTCGTTTTCCTCCTTTAGAATCGCAAGTTCTTGACGTCTGTGTTGAGCCCTCAATTTGGCTCGCTTATTTTGAAACCAAAACTTGACCCTCAAAGGTTTCATCCCTAGCTTCTGGCCCAATTCATTTCTTTGTTTCATGTTCGGGAGAGGGCATTCACTAAAGAAAGCTTCAAGCTCTTGGATTTCATTCTGAGTGTGGCACTGGCGACGTTTCCTTTTCCGGGATTGACCATCGCTGCTGCTATTGTCGTCGCTGCTGAGATCCTGAACTTCGTTGCCGAAAGGGTTGGGTTCTGTGGTTCTGGTACCAGACGCAATCCTGGAATCTTCGAGATCTCTCAATAGTTCATTTTCTGAGATTTTTGGATCAGTCGCCTCTAGCAACTGACGGTAACCCTCAAACATGTTGGATCGAAAAATGTTCGATCAATTTTTGCTCACTCAGGGTTCTCTACTCTCTCATGTATGCTCACTCTCTCTAAATTTTCTTTTGAGTGGTTCTGTATGCCCAGGAAACGTTCTTTAAACATGGATGAAGATCATCAGGCAAGCGTTTCTCCCAAGATTTCGTATTTCTCGCTTTGTCGTCTTCTTTCTTCTTTTCAACGTGGAGGGACACCAAATCGATTTCCTTTTCTCGATATCCATGTCTGTCTCCCACTTATTTTCAAAAAGGTGCAACTACGCTCGCCTCCCGCTCAGTTTTTTAATATGATGGGACCGCCAAATCCTTTTGCAACTTTTTTCGATAGTTGCGCTTAACTCTCGCTCAATTTTAATATGGTGGCACTGACATATCTTTTTACAACTTTTTTAGATTTATCAAGCCTGAAATCGCGGACTGGGACGGATCTGATGGTTCACCGAAAGAGCCACCACTGCTTTACCCAATTAACTTGGCTCCATGAGCATTATTGTTGTGACCTTTCTTCATCCTCGAGTTGCTATAAAAGGAGGAGTTAATGCAGAGAAGATTAACGCTCTTACATAATTGCCTTTTCATATTTTAATCACTCTACCACACCCATCTTCTTCTCCCTCACTCCAACGAAAATGACCTCCTCTCCTATTCGAGCTTTCTCGGCTGAAATTTTGGCCCAGTGGGAAAAACTCTATAACCTCCTAGGTCGAGGCTATGCTCATATAGCCGATCATCCAGAAATTGAAGATGAAATTCGCATTTTGCTCGTGGAAATAGACACCACCTCTATCGAGGGCACTAATTTAGAGAGGGAATATAGAATCTTCCCAACCCTCTTTATAAACTTTTTAGAGACTTACCGTGTCGCTCAGCGAGAAGTTACCGTGGCTCACGTTTTGCGAGCTCGCTATGAGGATCGGTCCAACTGCTTGGTGTTGGCCAACCTTGTGGCCGATAGTCACAGAAAGGCTGTTGAGTTCGCCAACGAGCGGGTCTCTATGTTGCTTCGCGAGAGGGGAAATTTGGTGGAGCGCTTGGCCTTATCCCTGACCACCTATGAGCACGACCGTCGTAATGTCGTGTTGAAGTTTCAATGTGAGTGGCAGGAAGAAAGGCTTGACAGCATTACCGCGGATATAGCCCATGGGAGAGGACTAATTCGGGACCTGGAAATAGCCGCCGAAGATCACGGGACCAAGGTTGCCGAGCTTAAAGGGGAATGTAAACGCCTTCTTCTTAAGCTTGCAGATCTCGAGTCTCGAGGTGGTGAGTATAGGCAAAGCATCAATAATATGGAGGGCCAACTGGGTTCCTTTGTGATGCTAATTAGGGCTCATTTCGGTTTTACTTTTCCACCTCGATGATCTGTATCATCTGCTTTTAAGGTCCCTCGATTGAGCGAAATGAATGAAAGCTCTAATATGTGTGTCTCAACTTCTGTATGGCTGACTTTCTCGAACACCTGACCACTCTCAACCTAGGCAAGCTGCTCTTCGACATTGATGATTCGAGCGTGTACATCTTGATTTTTTAATCTTGCTTATGATCGAATAAAGGAACCTCCCACCGCGTTTATCCACAAAAAGACTTCTCTTCTCTACCTGTTTTTAACTACTTAGAGATGCCCCAGTTTCGATCTTTGAGACGTGACTTCAGGATCACCTATTCCAAATCGTCATCTTCATTAGATGATACCTCAATGATGTCCATAGCAGGCTCTTATTGTCCACTTGGCGCTCGTAATGGGATGACACCATCTTCGTCTTCCATCAAGAACATTGGGAGGAAAACACATCTATCTATCCTCAAAATGGCATTTAATCCAATCACCGGAATTATACAATGAATATAATGATTATGAGCTGTAACAAGTTCGAGGGATAGAAAAGTCTTACCAACCAAACTTAAGAGAAAATCAAGCTTCTCTGTACAGTGTTAGGTATACTAACCTTCCATAGACAAATGCATGAGACAAGTGAGGGAAAACTCCTAAAAATCAAAAGATAGGGCTTGGTACCTAAAGCCAAGGTTCTCACCTCGAATTCTGGGAAGAGTCGATTCCATTGCACAACTATCGTTGCATTGGGACTCAATCCATAGTTCGAAGTGAGCGGAATTGAAAAGTGGATTACCCCATGTTTTTCCTCACGGAGATTCCATTTTCAAGTCCTTCTATTGTGTTCCTAAAGAGGGCGCCTGGGGTTTTAGGCGCAATTGTGTGTATTCATTGTGTCGTGCTAAAGCAATAAACATGCATTTTATTTAACAATCACCGCTTCAATATAAATATCCACACAATCATACATCCAAAACTCTTGCCTGCATAAAACAAAGTTAACAAGCACTTCACGCCTTATTTCTCCCATCTACAAAAACATCTAACACATTTGTTAGCATATACACCTCACTTTCGAGAGCATCTACATAAAATTAGGTTAGAAGAATCAATCAACTTTTTAATCGGCTCAAGTCCACTAAATGGTTAAGAACCAGTCCCCAGCGGAGTCGCCAGTCTGTCGCGACCCTCTTGAGGTTGTCGGGCTCTCGAGGGCTAATGGGCCGTCATGTCTGGTCGGACGCGGGCCTCTCCCAAGGCCCATTACCCAAATCGCAACGGAGGTATGCGTGATCGACTTTCAGTGTGGTCTAGTGACATGTGCTAAGTGTGCATGCCATGGAGTCGCCACCAATCATTTTTTTAGGGTATGATTGGACCACCCAATCGAATAGTTGGGAGTTTCTATTCAATTTTGCGAGAACCAGAGAAATGGTTTCGGGGACTTAGTTACGCCAACCGTCAGAGTTGACGCCCTTTCGGTACCTAAGTTGACTGAATTTTCTAGCCTGAGATTCATGCGGATGAGTAAGGTATGAACCATAAATCTAGAAATTCATGCAGATAGGAGTGATTATCCTAGCAATCACAATCAGTAATAAAATGCGCAACTCAAGGAATCTAGATATGCAAATAAATCACATGGCATTCCTAGTAATGCCCTATTTATCAATCACAGCTCAAGAATGATTTAGCTGTCCTAGCCGTTCTACACTCGATCTGACCTAAGAAAAGCATTAGGAAGCATCGCAGGAGTTCGAGAGTACTCACATGGGGTTCGCCGTGCCCTGATTTGGTCTTGGACGAGCTATCGAGCTCATGCCGACCCGATTATATTTGGGGATCCACTCGGCATTTTACACCATGAAATCATGTGAAACAAAAACGAAAATATTCAGCAATGGGCATTTATTGTATATGGTGGTCAATCTAATTGGACATCAAGACTAAAAAAGATGTAGAAATTTACAAATTAAAAGACTCGAATGATATTTTTTTTTGCCAAATTCAACTCTATGCGTCGTGAAGAAACACATGCAATTGAACTTGAATTTTGACTATTTATGAGTTCAAAATGAAAAGAAAATTAAAATAAAAATATTGACTATTTTTCTATATTTTTACGACATCGAATGCTATTTTTCTTCATTTTTCATGTATTTTTCTATTTTGGAAAATATTAAAAAATTGAAAAATTATTTTTTTATCAAAAATGGTTCCTTTAGCTTGGTCAAGGCTACCAAAGATGATTTTTTAATTTTTTTAACTTTTTATATATTTTTTATGAATTTTTAAAAAATAAACTATGAAAGACTGATAAAAAATCAGGTGTCAACAATGGTCAAAAGGACTTATTGTCGTGATGGTCAGAGTTTCACGAATCTATCAACTCCCATAGGAGCGCATGGTCAAGGGTAAAGTGTATCGTTCTAATTTTCTGAAATTCGAGAGCATACACTGACACACCTCTTTTATGCTTTTCAGGAATCTTTGGCCGCACTGGGCAGGTAAGTATTCCTTTCCCAATCTTTTAGGTTTACGAGACTGTCAGAATCCTTGTTGATAGAATTTGAAGGCTTCTTGGAATCTAGCATGCATTCAAATCCCATGTCTAGAAAGGCGCAAAATTCTCACAGTCATATCATTGGCATTCATATTTAAACTTGGAGGTTATCTGAACATGATTGAAATATGCATTACGCATCATAAATCTCCTTGGAGGGTAAGTTTTGGAGAAAAGCGAAATGAACTTTCCCAACAAAAGTTGTTTAAACCGTTCAAAAGGATGTATCCTCAGACAAGAGGCAAGTCTAATCTAAACACGTCCTATACACACCTGAGAGATGAGTGAAGTGGTAAGGACAGCGAGACCTTGACCTACGGGAGTAAGGGTTATTCGCAGTGATTACATGGATTGAGACGACGGAGGCATTCGTTTCTCTACCATAAATACTACAAGTAACCATTGATAACCCTTTGAACGGCGGTTTCATTCTTTACCCCTGTCAAGAACCACCCCACAGTGGGGCAAACTGAAGATACGTCCAGCGGTATCAGGAGGTAAATGGTTAGAAGTTCTCTTGCTCAGACTTGCATCAATCTTCGTGTGTTGCTTGTCATTTTAACTTCTATGGTAATTCAGGTGCTTTAGGATGACGAAAATCATTCGTTTCTCTATCCTATACACTTTTACCCCTTTGCATAGCCCAGTTGAGCCTATACGTTCGTTTCACAAACCCGTTGGTGATCATTGCATATTCCAAGGTGGAAGCGACATCACTTCAAGAGCGGAAGAGTTCAAAATACAGGATTTGTAAAAAATTCTTAGATTAATGTTTGAGTACTGAGATTCAAGTTGTACATCTAGCACACTCATTTGAAAATTCTGGTCCTCAAAAGAAAAGAAAAGGTGGGATTTCGACAAAAGATGAGAAAAAGAAAAAGAGAGAAAAATTCGATCCTAGGCATCAAGAAAAAGCAAAGTGCCTGGTAAAAGCAAGGCCAATGCCCATCCGAATACTTGTACACTTGTGAATCATGTGTTTGACTTTGTAAATGCCAAAAGATGGCATGATACCTTTGTATAGGTCACTAGTGAGATCTGATTGTAAAAGAAAATCCCAAGGGAGCTGGACAGCAAGGGATACTCCCAGATTATGTCACACCTAGATGATGAAAGTGTAGACAAGATGATTGACACAGTCTCAACATGAAAGAGATATTCTCTAAAGACAAATGTGCGCTTCGAAGACTGACAATGCTCTTCAAAGACTACTAATGCACTTCAAAGACTAAAGACGCTCTTTGAACCAGTAGGGACCAGATCGGCGGCAAACCTGCAGTGATCACCAATGTAAACCCTTCGCATATTCTGAGCCAAAAACAAGCCTTTTTTCGGTCCCCAATCCTACCTACGTTACAACCCTGAAAAGCCTTTTCTGATTAAAGCACTGGGATTGACATAGAGTTTAATGTCTAAGCTTAGCTCGAAGAAGTTCGAGCAAGATTATTTCTCTCTCATTTTGCAGGTTTCTTGACTTGTAAACCCGGAGCAGACATTGAAGACTTCTCTTCAAAAGCCTTGACTTGCACGCAAGTCCCCCTTTGAAAACCGTTGACCAAGCCCAACATTACGGTCCTTGGGAAGTCCTCCTGATCAATCGAGGGGTATTCACTGCGAATGATCTTGAACCCTAGGCGCAGGTTTGATAGGAAATTCGAGTGCATTCTTGGTAAAAGACCATTACCTCAAAATGGTGATAAGTCCTCTTTGATGAGAATACTCCGTTGGACATTTTAACCAAACTCTTTTGGTAATTTCAGATTGTTTGATTCAAACTTTCCCCACAAGGAATTTTTTTTTTATCACTCCCGTATGTTGCAAGATGTTTTGGATAACCTCCAGCATCGTAATGCATTCATTGAAAATCTTTTCACAACTATGATATAAGTCATAAAGTGCTGTCAGTTTGACATCAGATGTTACTTAAAGACCATTGATGTGCCTTTAGTAAGAAAATTTTCAGGTTGGAGCTTCCGCAAGATTCTTGATGGCTTCAATTCCTAAAATGGCTCGTATCACTCTTGGTGAGAAACGTTTAACATGTCTAAACTTCCGCAGAATTCCTGGCAATCCCAGATCTCAGAAGAACACAACCTCTCTTGGTAAGAAAGAGTTTACATGTTCAAAGCTTCTGTAGGACCCCTGGTATCCCCAGACCTCAGAATGCTACTTCTTTTATGAAGAATATATTTCAAGTTTAAACCTTTGCAGGACCACTGGTAACCCCAGGTCTCAAAATAACACATTTCTCTAAGAAGAAGAGTTTATATGCCTGAGCTTCTAACAGATTCTTGGTAGCCCCAGATTCTAGAATGCTATTGTTCTTGGTTAAACTTCTATAGGAATCATGGTAACCCCAGATTCTAGAAGGATGCCTTGCTCTATGAAGAAGAGCTTTCAAGTTTATTCTCCTGCAACATCCCTGGTAATTCCATATCTCAGGAAAACACATTCTTATGAACAATTTTGTAGGTTTGACCTTTCTGCAGGATACCTGGAGCCCCCAGATCCCAGAATGTCACCTTCAATGTCGAAAGGACAACATTCAAGATAGTCTTTCTACGAGATCTCAGGTAGCCCCTAGATCCCAAAAGAATCTTATCAAAGTTTTTGCAGTTTTAAGTATTCTGCAGGATACTTGGAATCCCCAAATCCCAGAATAACGCATTGCATGTCAAAAGGACAATTTTCAAGATCAGCTTTCTGTAAGGTATTAGGTAAACCATAAACCTAGAATAGCTCATGTGGTGAAGCCTCAAGGTTAGGCACATCTCACTTGTATAAATCCTAGTTAATTCCTTAGAATATAGGATCAAAATGTTCGACAATCCCTAAGAGATTGGGTGCGTCATCCATAGGTTCCTAGCAGAAAGGAATCCTATTCTCGGCCTGATCCCCCAGAAGGATCAAAATGTTCGACAAACCCTAAGAGACTGGGTGCGTCATCCATAGGTTCCTAGCAGAAAGGAGTCCTATTCATGGTCTGATCCACCATACGGATCAAAACCCTTGACAATCCCTAAGAGACTGGGTGCGTCATCCACAGGTTCCTAGCAGAAAGGAGTCCTATTCATGGTCTGATCCACCATACGGATCAAAACTTCTAACAATCCCTAGGAGACTGGGTTCGTCGTTCACAGGTTCCTGTCAAATATAGGAATCCCATTCTGGTACGGCCTACCATATAGGCTAGAGTTTGACCGCCCTAGGATACTCAAAAGACGAGTCCTTAGGTATTCACTTGAACTCGCTATACACCGCGCATGCCGCACGAGCATCAGGCAGGTGATCAACAGGTAAATGGCAGGTGGGTCTCTCTACTTTCTCTCTCACACTTCAACAAAAGAATGGAGAGCAGAGCGTTCACCAGCGGGACAAAAAATTGAGTGTCAAGATTCGTTTTTCTTTTCCCCAGTCGAGTCAGTCTAGACTCAGGTGTCACCTGTCTTTGAGCGAAACCTCTCACGAGACTCCTCTCAAAGAGGGGCAGCTGTTGACACCTGATTTTTGACTAAGTCTTTTTCAGTTTTGTTTTTGAAAAATCACAAAAAATTCATAAAAAAATCAAAAAATTACAAAATCAACTTTGGTGGTCTTGGCCAAGCCCAAGGAACCATTCTTGGCCAAAATTTTTTTTTTCATATTTTTCACATTTTTTAGTATTTTTAGAAAATAAGAAAATACTCAAAAAATTCAAGAAAAATGGCATTTGAGGTCACAAAAATATGGAAAAATATCCAATATTTTTATTTTTAATCCCTTGTATTTTTGACCTCACAAAAAGTTTAAAATCAGATTCAATTATGGGTGTTCCTTTGTAACCCTTACTATTGAATTTGAGAAAAAAATATCAATTGAGTCTTTTAATTTGCAATTTTGGAATTTTCTAGGATCTTGACATCCATTCTAACTGTCCCCTATTTCAATTTAGCCCAATTGTTTGTGCAATTTGCTCAATTGCACGGATTTGGCAAAATTACATACTAAAATTGCATTTTAGTCCTTGAAATTAAGCATAATTGAAATTACTTTCAATTCAAGGGCTATCATTGCAAATTGAACATGCTACCCAATGGATTTCACCATTTCAAATCGATTGGCACAGGTGGTTTGACTCAATTTGATCATTTGCACCCTCAATTACACGATCCCCAATTTCCAATTAAATGAAAATTTGGGGGTTTTGTAGAAATTGATGAAAAATTTTGGGCAAAACCACATTTCTAGATAAAATCCATGCCCTAAATTCGATTCTGAGGCTCAATTGCAAAATTTCCCTAGAAATTTGGGTTTAATTTGAAAAATGATAAGTCGAAACCGGTTCGGACCGGTCAGACCGCCGGTCCGACCGGTCGAACCGGTCCAGAACAGTGTCGTCTTCCCCGCTGAGCCTCCGTGCAGATGAACAGTACAAAGACGAGTTTCAACGACAAAATTGACCGACCGATCGACCATAATCGGAGAGGCATTGTTGGGCGTTTAAACCCTTAGACCATTCCCCATCGATCGGGACCGGAATGGTGATCAACGACCGCCGGAGCAGATAGCAATTGGCCGGTCAAGACACGAGACCTGCGAAAGTCAACAAATGCCAAATGCAAGCCAAATTCGTGCCAAATCGCGCAGGATTAGAACCCGTCGGAGGATCAAACGAAGCTAAACGGAACACCCCAGTCTCCCCGACGCCGTTTGGACCTGAAATCACGTGGCTACACGTGCGATTCGAGTCTGTTAGTCCTTGCCGCTCCGCGCCTAAATTCGAAGCAGGTATATAAACTAAGGAGCCTTCGCGAAGCAAGAAGGTGGTTAAATTCAGTTCGAGGAGAAGAAACTGAATCGAGAGAGAGAAAGAAAGAGAGAGAAAGAGCTCACCTTCCCTCGCGGTGGTCGAAGGTTGGAGCTCAAATTGCAGAGCGCCTGTTGGGCCTTCCGAGGCAAAACCAAAGCTCCACGAGGTCGCCGAGAGATCACCCAGAGTCTCCTGAAGCGATCGCCGCCGGCCGCGCCCAGTGAAATCGCAAGAACAGGTGAGTCTCAGTCCCGAGTTTTTCTTCAAGCTTTCATGGCGATTCGCGCATTTCTTAATCATTCATACAATTAGTGTGTGCCTTTCATTCCTTGAACATCACTGACCATGTTCGCGTCTTGGTTTTGCATCGATTTCGTTCACAACCCCTGAATCGAGTCTTCACACTTAACCTCCATAGTCGATTCTTGGCCAGCCAAACCTGGGTCGAACGGGCTCAATCGGAGCCTAAGGTAAGTCTCCTGAACCTCCTGCCATGTTAATCCGTGAAAGAATTGATCTGATTTAGCGTAACCCGTGTGATTGAGTCTCCATGGCCGTACTCGGCAGTTCGCGTGATACTCTCGATTCTGCAAGTAGGTCGCCTCGATCCTAAGATATGTTAAGATAGAGATGATTGCGAGTCAATTTCCGTCAGTTTCATGAGATTTCATCGAGAGTTCATCGTCAGATCATCACCGGAGAACCACAGCCGTCCATTCTGCCGGAGTCGCGAGGTTGAAGACGAAGCTGACATGGCGTGGTCAACTGGTCAAATGTCCAGATGTCATCCCGTGATTAGTCCACGTGTTAGCCCAGTCAGCATGGCCGTTGAGTTTGTTATTCAAATAAAAGAATCCAACGGCCGAGAATAATCGAATCTAATAAATGGTGACCGTCCGATTAGAAATTAGGATTATTCGAAAATGATTTTAATCGTAAAATCAATCAGAATAGAAATGGTACCGTTTAGAGGAAGGATTAGGCGACGTCGTTTTGGGTTAATGAAAATAGACGGCTCAGATCAGGTTCCACGTTCTAATCGTAGCCGTAGATTTAAGTAGTTAGATCAGACGGCGCTGGTCGAGTCTCCATTCAATCTGAGCCGTAGGTTTCGGTAAGTCAATCCGAAGATCCTGAGTCAGCCACGCGGTGCAATGAAGGCCGTTAGATCAAGTTCGACAATTCGAAAATAAAAAGGAGGGGACGGCGTCGTTTTGGAGTTGGGGCACGCGCGGATCCGGGCCGGGCCGGTCGCCCGCGGGTCGTGGGCCGGGTCACCCGACCCGGCCCGAATAACATTTTTTTAAAATAAAAAAAAAATCAGAAAATGATTTTAAAAAATAAAAAAAATCGGAAAAATTTCAGAAAATCCAAAAAATGCTAGAAAATTCCAGAAAATTCAAAAAAAAAATGTGAAAAAATTCTGGGAAAAACCTAGACATTCCAGAAACCCCCAGAAATAGAGGGTTGACCACAGACAACTGGTCAACCCTATTTTTGGGGTTTTTTATCCAATTTTCCGAGATTTGATGATATTACCCTTTAGGGGTAAGTCGCCTCTGCTGTGTATGCAAGATAAGGCCGATAAATGTCAAGGTAGAATTAGGGTCGATTAGACGACCAATTCTTAAGTTTGGGTTTCGAGTCCCGCCCCTTTTCTCAAAAATGACGATTTTGCCCTTCAATGGGAAAATTGTCTTTCTTGTCTCAATCGAGTTCTGAAAATTGCTCAAAATTAGGGTTTGGGTCAGGTAGACGACCAACCCTGATATTTGAGGTATTCCAGTTCTCGTCTTTGTCCAAATGACGACTTTACCCCTCCAAGGGTAAAATCACTTGAAAATCCCAGAAAAATCTTAGAAATTCCTGAAAAATAGGAAATGGATTGGGTTGATGGCCAATCCTATTTCCATTGTCCTTTGACTTCCCGATTCGTCTAAAATGACAAATTTACCCCCTTCGAGATGAATTGTCCCCGAATTGTTCAAAATTACGATTTTGCCCCTCATGGGCAAATCATGCCAAAATCATTCTTAAGCCTTGATTGATATTTCTCTAGGCTAATAAGGCCTCATTAGGGATACCATGCTGATTTCATGTGCTTTATCTGCATGTACTGGATCCTTGATTTGAGCAATTATTTCTGTTGATTGTGACTGATAGGGTAGTATTTCCCATCTGCATGAACTCCTAGATTTAGGATCTGTACCCCACTCGTCTGCATGAAATCCTAGGATCAGATAAACCATTCAGCTTAGGTACCGAAAGGGCGTCAACTCTGACTGTTGGCGTAACTAAGTCCCCGAACCCATTTCTCTAGTCTCCGCAGAATCGAATAGACCACTCCCAACTATTCGATAGGGTTTCCGATCGTACCCTCCACGAAACGATTGGTGGCGACTCCTTGGCATTCACACTCATCACATGTCACTAGACCGTATTGAAGGTCGATCACGTATATCCAGCAGTTGCGACTTGGGTAATGGACCTTGGGAGAGGCCCGCGTCCGATCATGCAACATCGGACGGCCCATTAGCCCTCGCTAGCCCACTCAGATGGCGCTCGGGAGAGGGTCGCGACAGTAGGCGGGAACGAATACGAAAGTCTCAAGTGCCATCAAACACAAGATCCTTTTCGTACCATTTCCCTATCTAAGATAACCTAGAAGTGGTTGCAGTCGGGGTTTGACCGCCAGTGTGTGCGATGTGTCGTGATCATCACAATGCAAGGCCATGCACAGCAGTTTGTATCAAACACCGCTTCAGTATGTGCATAAAGTAAACATACATTCTCAACTCCAACCTACAGGAAAAATGTCAACAATCACTCCACCCCTTATTTCTCCAATCTGCAAAAACATCTAACACAATGGTTAGTGTACGTACCTCACCTTCGAGAGCATCTGCAGAAAACAAGGTCAGATAAACCAAACAACTTTTTAATCGGCTCAAGTCCTCTGGAATTCGTAACCAAAGATTCTGGTTTAGAATAATTCCCTAGTGGAGTCGCCAGTCTGTCGCGACCCTCACGAGCGCCCGTCAAATGGGCTAGCGAGGGTTAATGGGCCGCCCGATCGCTGGCTTGGATCGGACGCGAGCCTCTCCCAAGGTCCATTACCCAAGTCGCAACTGCTGGATATACGT
This sequence comes from Rhodomyrtus psidioides, assembly GCA_021437785.1. Lineage (NCBI taxonomy): Eukaryota > Viridiplantae > Streptophyta > Magnoliopsida > Myrtales > Myrtaceae > Rhodomyrtus > Rhodomyrtus psidioides. The sequence continues at coordinate 7,664,208 of JAILYB010000003.1, read as the reverse complement.
GGTCGACCTTCAGTGCGGTCTAGTGACATGTGATGAGTGTACATGCCAAGGAGTCGCCACCAATCGTTTCGTGGAGGGTACGATCGGAAACCCTATCGAATAGTTGGGAGTGGTCTATTCGATTCTGCGGAAACCAGATAAGTGGGTTCGGGGACTTAGTTACGCCAACTGTCAGAGTTGACGCCCTTTCGGTACCTAAGCTGAATGGTTTATCTGATCTTAGGATTTCATACAGACGAGTGGGGTACAGATCCTAAATCTAGGAGTTCATGCAGATGGGAATTGCTATTCTATCAATCACAATCAATAGGAATAAATGCGCAAATCAAGGATCCAATGCATGCTGTCGCGACCCTCCCTCGTGAGGCGAGGGCGGGCTAATGGGCCGCCCGATCGTTGGCTGGATCGGACGCGGGCCTCTCCCAAGGTCCATTACCCAAATCGCAACTGCTGAATATACGTGGTCGACCTTCAGTGTGGTCTAGTGACATGTGATGAGTGTATATGCCAAGGAGTCGCCACCAATCGTTTCGTGGAGGGTACGATTGGAAACCATATCGAATAGTTGGGAGTAGTCTATTGATCCTGCGGAAACCAGAGAAATGGGTTCGGGGACATAGTTAAGTCAACTGTCAGAGTTGACGCCCTTTCGGTACCTAAGCTGAATGGTTTATCTGATCGTAGGATTTCATACAGACGAATGGGGTACAGATCCTAAATCTAGGAGTTCATACAGATGGGAATTACTACCCTATCACTCACAATCAATAGAAATAAGTACGCAAATCAAGGATCCAGTACATGCGGATAAAACACATGAAATCAGCATGGTATCCCTAATGAGGCCCTATTAGCCTAGAGAAATAGCAATCAAGGCTTAGGAATGAATTTGGCATGATTTGCCCATGAGGGGCAAAATCGTAATTTTGAACAATTCGGGGATAATTCACCTCAAAAAGGGCAAATTTGTCATTTTAGATGAATCGGGAAGTCAAAAGATGGGGGAAATAGGATTAGCTATCAATCCAATCCATTTCCTATTTTTTGGGAATTTCTAGGATTTTTCTGGAATTTAAAAGCGATTTTACCCTCGGAGGGGTAAAATCGTCATTTTGAACAAAGATGAGAACTGAAAATCTCAAATATTAGGGTTGGTCGTCCACCTGACCCAAACCCTAACTTCAAGCAATTTTCGGGACTTGATTGGGACAAGAAAGACGATTTTCCCATTGAGGGGTAAAATTGTCATTTCGAGAAAAGGGACGGGACTCGAAAATCCAAGCCTAAGAATTGATCGTCTAATCGACCCTAATTCTTACCTTGGCATTATCGGCCTTATCTCGCATACACAGCAGAGGCGACTTACCCCTAAAGGGTAATGTCGTCAAGTCTCGGAAGAACGGATAAGAAACCCCAAAAATAGGGTTGACCAGTTGTCTGTGGTCAACCCTCGATTTTTGGGGATTTCTGGATTGTCTAGGATTTTCCCACAATTTTTCACATTTTTTTTGGAATTTTCTGGAATTTTCTAGCATTTTTTTGTATTTTCTAAGATTTTTCTGATTTTTTTTATTTTTTAAAATCATTTTCCGATTTTTTATTAAAAAAAATGATTCGGACCGGGTCGACCCGACCCACTCGGGTCGGAACCCGGCCTAGACCCGGACCCGCGCGACCCACAGCCACGAAACGACGCCGTTTATTCCTTTTTATTTTTCTGATTATTTAGACTTGATCCGACGGTTCCTATTGAACCGCGCGGCTAATCCACGACCGCCAGATCAGATTACTAAAACCTACGGTTCATATTAGGCGAAGACCCGATCAGGGCCGTCTGATCGGATTACTTAAACCTACGGCCACGATTAGATCCTAAGACTCGATCTAGACCGTCTGTTCATATTAACCTAAACGACACCGTCCACTAACTAACCCATACGGCGCCGTTTCAACCATTTTTTATTTCCGATTTAAAATCATTTTCGAATTATCCTAATTTCTAATCGGACGACCACCATTTGTTGGACTCGATTAACCTGAACCGTCCGATCTATGCTGACTCACCCTAACAGACTAACGGTCGAGCTGACTCGACAGACACGTGGACCAATGGCCGAATGCCAACTAGGAGTTTGACCGGTTGACCGCGCCATGTCAGCTTCGTCTTCAACCTCGCGCCTACAACTGAACGAACGGCTGTGCTTCTCCGGCGACGATCGAACGGTGAACTCTCGATGAAATCTCATGAAATCGACGGCAATCGACTCGCAATCATCTCTATCTTAACATATCTTAGAATCGAGGCGACCTACTTGCAGAATCGAGAGTATCATGCGAACTGCCGAGTACGGCCATGGAAACTCAATCACACAGGTCACGCGAAATCAGATCAATTCTTCTACGGATTAACATGGCAGGAGGTTCAGGAGACTTACCTCGGGCTCCGATTGAGCCCGCTCGACCCAGGTTTGGCTGGGCAAGAATCGGCTGTGGAGGCTAAGTGTAAAGACTCGATTCAGGGGTTGTGAGCGAAATCGATGCAAAATCAAGACGCGAACATGGTCAGTAGTGTTCAAGGAACGAAATGCACACACAAATCGCAAGAATGATCGTGAAAAAGGCAAGTCGCCATTGATGCACAGTAGAGAGCTTGAAGCTGCGTCTTACCTGTTTTCGTGGGCTTCACGTGCGCGGCTTGACAGCGATCGACTCAAGGGGCTCTGGGCGGCCTCTTGGTGACCTCGTGGAGCTTTGGTTTTGCCTCGGAAGGCCCAACCGGCGCTCTGCAATTTGAGCTCCAACCTTCGACCTCCGCGAGGGAAGGTGAGCTCTTTCTCTCTCTTTCTTTCTCTCTCTCGATTCAGTTTCTTCTCCTCGAACTGAATTCAACCACCCCCTGCTTCGCGAAGGCCCTCTGCCTTATATACCATTTTCTGTTTTGGGCGCCGAGTTGGGTAGTTGAAACAGGCGACCTTCGCACGTGAGAACACGTGCGAAATGGTCACCGGCGACCGGCTTCTAACAGGCATCAAGTGGCAATTCCGTTCGGGGTCTTTGGCGACTGTATTTGGCATGAATTTGGGTGAATTTCATCCAAATTCTGTCGTCGTTGACTTTTATGGGCGCCGCGACCTTGACCGGCCGATTACTCTCCGTTCCGGCGACCATTGGTCATGATCTTGGTGTCAATCGATGGGGAATGTTGTGGCGAATGAAACCCCCACTAGTTCTTTTTTAATTGCCGCCGATTGCTTGGTCAATTTCCCTGTTGAAATCCAACCTTGCACTGTTCATTTGTGCGCAGGCTTGATGAAGACGATGACACTGTTCTGGACCGGTTCGACCGATCCGACCGGCGGTCTGACCGGTCAGAACCGGCTCCGACTTACCATTTTCCAAATTAAACCCAAATTAATGGGAAATTTTGCAATTGAACCTCAAAATCGAATCTAGAGCACGAATTCTATCAGAAAATGTAATTTTGCCCAAAAGTTTACATCAATTTCTATAAAACCCCCAAATTCCCATTTAATTGGAAATTGGGGATTGTGTAATTGAGGGTCCAAATGATCAAATTGGGTCAAATCACCTATGCCAATCGATTTAAAATGGTGAAATTCATTGGGTAGCATGTTCAATTTGTAATGATAGCCCTTGAATTGAAAGTAATTTCAATTATGCTCAATTTCAAGGACTAAAATGCAATTATGCTTGCAATTGAACAATTTATCCGAACAATTAGGTCAAATTGAAATGGGGGACGATTAGATTGAATGTCAAGATCCTGGAAAATGCCAAAATTGGAATTTAAAAGACTCAATTGATATTTTTTTCTCAAATTCAATAGTGCGGGTTACAAAGGAACACCCATAATTGAATTTAATTTTGAACTTTTTGTGAGGTCAAAAATACAAGGGATTAAAAATAAAAATATTGGATATTTTTCCATATTTTTGTGACCTCGAATGGTATTTTTCTTGAATTTTTTGAGTATTTTACTATTTTCTAAAAATACTAAAAAATGTGAAAAATATAAAAAATTAAATTTTGGTCAACAATGGTTCCTTGGGCTTGGCTAAGGCCACCAAAGTTTATTTTGTAATTTTTTTGACTTTTTATGAATTTTTTGTGATTTTTCAAAAATAAAACTGAAAAAGACTTGGTCAAAAAATCAGGTGTCAACACATGCGGATAAAACACATGAAATCAGCATGATATCCCTAATGAGGCTCTATTAGCCTAGGGAAATATCAATCAAGGCTTAGGAGTGATTTGGACATGATTCGCCCATGAGGGGCAGAATCGTAATTTTGAATAATTCGGGGAAACTTTACCCTTAAAAGGGTAAATCTGTCATTTTAGATGAATTGGGAAGTCAGAAGACAGGGGAAATAGGATTGGCCATCAATCCAATCCATTTCCTATTTTTCGAGAATTTCCAGGATTTTTCTGGAATTTTCAAGTGATTTTACCCTTGGAGGGGTAAAGTCGTCATTTGGACAAAGACGAGAACTGAAAACCTCAAATATTAGGGTTGGTCGTCCACCTGACCCAAACCCTAACTTTAAGTAATTTTCAGAACTCGATTAAGACAAGAAAGACAATTTTCCCATTGAAGGGCAAAATTGTCATTTTGAGAAAAGAGGCGGGACTCGAAAACCCAAACTTAAGAATTGGTCGCCTACTCGACCCTAATTCTCACCTTGGCATTATCGGCCTTATCCAGCATGCATAGCAGAGGCGACTTACCCCTAAAGGGTAATGTCGTCAAGTCTCGGAAGAGCAGATAAGAAACCCCAAAAATAGGGTTGACCAGTTGTCTATGGTCAACCCTCGATTTTTGGGGGTTTCTGGAATGTCTAAGATTTTCCCACAATTTTTCCACATTTTTTTGGAATTTTCTGGAATTTTCTAGCATTTTTTTGGATTTTTTAGAATTTTCCTGATTTTTTTTATTTTTTAAAATCATTTTCCGATTTTTTTATTTAAAAAATGTTATCCGGGCCGGGTCGGGTGACCCGTCCCACGACCCGCGGGCGACCGGCCCAACCCGGATCCGAACCGCCTCAAAACGACGTCACTTTGGCCACTCCCGTTCAAATTTTAAAATCCCGCCTAAATTGAACCAAGGGCCCTGATTGCGCCACATGGTGAGCTATGGACGGTTTGATCTAGCCAAAGCAGTCGACGGCCACGATTGAAAGGCAAGGCTGAATCTCGACCGTACGATCTAAAGCATTTTTTATTTCCGAAATTCCAAGATCGTGACACGTGTCGCATTCCTCACCATTGGATCAATTCTTTTTATTCAGTTATTAACGAGCGGCTGACGTGGCTGCCACGTGGGCGCCACGTCAGCGCCACGTGGGCGTTGACTGGTCAACTCTCGTTGACCAGTCAACCGTCTTGCCGTAGAAGACGACCGGCGCCGGCTCTGTTTCGCCGGCGCCTCGTCGGAAGGCCTTTTCTCCGCGCACAGACCACCAAAACTCGCGAAACCACCGCCTTTCAACTCGTTTCGATCTCCTCTACAACATATACCAAGCTTCACATAGCAGAACCAAGTTCGACAAACTCACCATCCTAGGCCGGAGCTAATTTCCGGCGGGAGTCTGCCCTAGCTATTTCTAGCGATATCTGGGTCTATCAATCAATCAAGAAGCACCTTGGGAGATCGAAGAGACTTACCTGGCCATCAGGGAAGGTCGACGTAGCTCAAGGAGAGCTCTCGAGCTCATATCCAGTTGCGGATAGGTAGAGGTCGACACGAGGTTTTACACGATGAAAATGCGAAAAACGAGTTGGAGAATGATCATGGAGGTGCAAGGAGTAATTCTAGATCGATAACTCGTAAAACAAACAAGCAGAACCCGAGTTGCCATTAACGACCGAGAGGAAGTTCGAGAAAGAGTCTCACCTGTTTCAAGGGCGTTGGTGAATTGAGTCGATCCGACGCGTTCTCCGGGTTGAGGCGAGGCTAATGGGAGTGGCGGCGTCGAACGACGTCCTCTAGATCGCCAAGGATCCGAGCTCGAATCTCTCGAGCTCGGAGCTTCAATGGCCGCCACGTTCTCTCTCTCTCCTCTCTCTGTCTTCGTCTGTCTCTCTCCTTTTCGAACCGATTCCCCTCGCTCCTCTTTTTTTTCCGTTCGTTTTTCTTTTCTTCCACCCGTCTGTTGGCGAACGCCCCCTAACCGATTGATTTTTCTTCAACGGATTTTTGTTCTTCCTTTTTGCGTTCTGTTCGTGCGCCAAGAGCGGAAGGAGTGAGCCTTCTTCTTGCTCTGCCCATTTCGGTCAATGGGTTGACTGGGTCTCCGGCGAGAATTCCGGCGAAGTCGCCGGAATTTTCACTGTTCATTGTCTTCTCTGGCGACTTCGCCGGCGGTCAACGGTCAATGGCTGACGTGGCGTGCCACGTCAGCAGCCACGTCAGCCAAGTGGGGGCCGTGTCGATAAAAAAACAAAACCCAGATCGGACGGTCGTGGCTTTGCCACGTGTCGCGATCTGGGAATTTTGGAAAATTAAAAAAGATTTTCAGAATTAATAAATGATTTTCGAAAAATAATTTAAAAAATCAAATCGGACGGTTTAGATTGGGCCAAGTGGCCCCCTGTGGAGCGTCCGATCTTGTCTGAGATCGGACGCACCAGGAGTGACCACGTGGCACAATCTGGGGCGTCCGTTTAAAAGGTTTTTCTGAAAAAGAAAATAAATTAATTTTGGTCCAACGGTTACGATTTGGCCATGTGGCTCTCTGTGGGTCGTCCGATCTAGCGGAAGATCGGGCGCTCGAGACGAAGCCACGTGGCACGTTGGGGACCGTCAGATCCTGGGATTTTCGGATATTTATTGAAAATGAATAAAAAAATCGAAAATTGATTAAAAAAATAGAAAAATGGCGAAACGGCGTCATTTCTTCGAGGCCGATTTCGGCCGTGGGGTTGGGCCGGGCGCCCGAGGGCGTGGGCCGGGTCTGGCCCGGCCCGGAAAATATTTTTTTTAAATAAATAAAAAATCAGAGAATAATAGAAAAATAATAAAAAATTCAAAAATTCAATAAAAAATGGAAAATCATAAAAAATTCAAAAAAAATTCGAAAAATTCAGAAAAATTCTAAAAAATTCAGAAAAATAGGAAATGGCCACATTCAATTGGCCATGACCTATTCCGGGTCATTTGACCCCCGATCTTTCCAGAAATGACGGTTTTGCCCTTCCGGCAAACCGTCTTCCAAAAAAAATTCTAAAATAATTCAGGAAAATCCCAAAAAAATAGGAAATGCCCACAAACAACAGGCCAAGACTCATTCCGGGTGTTTTGAACCCCGACCCTTCTTAAAATGACGATTTCGCCCTTTGGGCGAATTGTCTTCCAAAAATTGAAGAAAAATCAAGAAATTCCAAAAAATTCTCAAAAATGGGAAATGGCCACAATCAACTGGCCATGGAATATTTTGGGTAATTCGGTATCCAAGTCTTCCAAAAATTGACGATTTTGCCTTTCAGGCTAAATCGCCTCCAAATCTTCCCATTTTACCCCGGTCCAAAATCACGCCTTCCCTAAGCCCTTACGGATATGCTAGGAAGCCATTGACTTGAATTGATGTGCATCGAGGAAATTTATTTATGCACTTGATTGCGCTTTCATTAAAATTGATTGTGATTGATAGGAATAGTCTTCCAATCTGCATGAAATCCTGAATCAAACCTGCCTCACCTAAAATTGCGCCTGCATGAATTCTTAGCTAGGAAAATCACTCGCATTAGGTACCGAAAGGGCGTTGGTAATGACACCAGCGTAACCAAGTCCCCAAACCCAAAATCTCTGGTTCTGCAGAACTGATCGATCTCTTCCAATCGATCAGTAAGGTTTCCGGTCTACCCTCCAAGAAAGACCGGTGGCGACTCCAAATGCATATACAAGTTACACATGACACCACGACCACACTGAAGGTCGAAAGCGGTCGACTCTTATCGTCAAACCCATTAAGAGAAAACTCCCGCCGCGATTTGGTATGGGCTTGGGAGGGCCCGCGCCGATTCAAAGCCCGCGATCCGCACTCCGGTGCTGGGGAAGGCCCGCGATCGGTAATCCATTAGCCGCGTCCGCTTTCGGACGGGTCGCGACAAACATCACAAACTATAAACTTATTACATACTTACACTTGTTCCGCATTGACTCCAAGTCGATGCACTCGTGCCACATCTAACATAAATTAAATTTATGACGCAAAAAAGTCTTCAATTAGTTCACCTGTGCCACATTTACTTCAAGCTAGTGCAGTCGTGCCAAATTTAACCCCTAGAAAATCTCATATTTATCATAGTTTTGGGTAAATGTTACACGAGTATATCAAGTTGAGGTAGATGTGGCATGGGTGTACCATTATTATTATTATTTTATTTAAAAATTAGTTTGGGATAAATGTGGGATAAGTATACCAGTTTAGGAGTTTGATGGCACTAAAATTAATGTGATGTAACTATGGCACAAATGTATGAATTTAGGGTTTTTAGTGCTAGTAGCACCTACTTTTTATAGCCAAACAAAAAGGTTTTTCATTTCATCTGGGACGCGTTTCAAATTTGAAATGCATTATTTATAACAAAATGAAAAACAAATTCATTATTTTATTATGTTTGAGCGAGATTTGTGAATATTTATTCATTTCTTCCTGGAGAAAAACAATGTCATCATGTTGGAATACAAAAATATTAAACTACGTCTTATTCTAATAGCTTAAGTTTTTAGAACAGTTGGTAAGTGATCCCACCAAATTTTTCATGGTACCAGAGCTCAGATTACCAACAAGTCTGGATCCAATAGTCACTCGGAAGAGATACGGGTTGTCGCTACTTCCGACCCGTGGTCCGATGTGTGAGGAGGAGATTGTTGGTGTTGTCCCAGATCGGTTGTGGAAGAGACTGGTGGTTGGTTTATAAGTGTGAGGGAAAACCTCAACTTTTGAGCTAAGAGAGGCCCAAGACCACCCAACACTGGTATTAGAGTCGGTGTTATCCTGTTTGCGAATGTGCGTCCACCGTCCGTTAGTCAAATTCCACGTGCCACTCCCCCATCACTTGATAACGAGTCTTATATGCTCTTTATATTCATGGGTCTCCCTCCACCTATCAGCTTAAGCTTTTGAGCTGGATTTTCTATCATGCCGGTTTGATGAAATACCAAAGACTGATGATTTTGTTTCTTTTCCAACTATTATACATATTGGAGTGCAAGATTTGAGAAGTGATCCTTGGCTGGTGCGATTTCATTCCTCTTACAAACATGCATCTTACTCGAGCAAAAAATTGGCAAGCCGATGAGCTCGGACTCTTACTTGAGACCACATTGATCACACCAGAGTTTTATTTGAGATGAGGTCTACCCTAAACTCTCATGTGGACCTTCATAGGAGAAAATAGTTCTATTTCAAATCCTTATTTAAAATTTCCCAAAAATAATTGAGTAGGAGAGATTAGAGAGGAAATATCCGTACCAATATCAGTGTCTAAGAGATCGAGATAATACAGAGAGTGAGAGGCCAAGTTAACAATACAAAGCTTATACATGATGGAGAATTTTCGCCGAAACATGATAAACAACACTGAAACATTTATAGAGTAGTAAAACACCGGCAATCCATAGTAACAACTACTATCTGCACCATAATCTCTTCCCACAGTATGACTTGCCAGCAATTGTCCATGCCTTTTCTATAAGCATACGACAATAAGGCACACCAGTCCGTGATTAACTCTAGAGATCAGAGAGATGAAAACCATCGATTGGAGAACACGACGCCCCGTCAACAAGCCAATTATCATCGTACGACCAGCTTTCCGTTCCAAACATGTCGGGCTGCCAAGGAACTGAAACATTACCATCCGGTAAGTCACAATTCAACCTAGTATGGCTCGAACTTGCGGGTTCAGCAATCACCGGTGGAGATGCCTGAGGGAGATAATGGTAAGAAAACAAAACATATTCAAGCTTCAGTTTTGCTTCGTCATGTCAAACCTAAACTGATATTTGCTTACCTGTGTGCTAATCTCTTGTCCTGCTTCATTTTCGGAGTTATTAGGAATACTAGGACTGGTAAGATTGGCCCTAGTACTCAAGGTTGCTGACCCTGATCCTGCTTTTTCACATTTCCTGTTTGTTATGTGACAGAGGACAAATTCCATCTACAAAAAAGGGGAAGAAAAAAACGTCGGAGCAGAATTTTGTGCTGTGTTTGGAAGGTGGAAGAAAATAGAGGGAGTGAAATTTTGGGTGAGAAAATGGAAAAGAAAAAAATAACATCTTTGCGAGAAATATAAAAAAAAAAATTTAGATTTTCAAGAGTTATAACGGATAATAAGAAAAGGATTAATGCCTATTTCAGATATAGCTATATTGTGATATAGAAGTATATTTTTATTAAATGCAAGTCTTTTAATAAATCGAATGTCTAGTTTACAGAAACTCATACTTCTATTTTCGTTGCTAGAACGATTAGAAAAAGCACATTGCTTGCAAAATAACTAATGTGAACATTACCTGCATCGATGAAAATGTTAGAGACGCTCAACGAGAGGAAGCGAAAAGAAGAGAAATCGAGTACCGAGTGGGGAATTTCACTGTTCGAAACATTCGAATTTAGGTGATATTCGCGCATGGCGAAGTGGGTCCTCCGGGCGTTCCCTTGTCGACCTTCGTAGTAAACCAAGATCCTCTTGAACCCTGTCACCTCGCCGGTCTCCGGTGATCGTACAAGACGTTTCTTACTTGTCTCTTTCCAAAAGCCAAACTCTGTCCTCCGGCTCGAGCGAAGACTATTCAGGATCTTGTTATCCCGCGGGCAGAAGACGAAACAATCGAGTCCATCCGACGGTATACTTGATAGGTCTACACATTAATTAAACAATAGGTTACGCGTTGATTGACCTAAGTCTTAGAGGCAAACACAATAAAAAACACTAGGGAAGCAGTAAATCTGTTCCATATGAACTACAAAGTTACCATTGTATCTGGCGAATAGATCCTGAGGCTCCCACTTGTAGATATAAAGCTCCGGTATTACGCAGATAGCTTCCACTTCTCCTCTCATCTTTCTTCGCAAGTGATGATCGACGAGCTCGTGCTCCGTCGGCTTGAATCTGAGTCCCACCGGCCAGCGGAACGTCTCCGTCGATTCTTCCATGCTTTCCTTATCACAAAATCCAATTCTGCTGCGGAGAAAGATGAGAAAAGAGTAGAGAGAATGGGACTGGGACTGGGACACGGGAAACAAGTAGGGGAAACAGAGCTCACTCTTGGCTTGACTTTGCTTTAGACTGTTGACCCCAATCAGGTCAATTCTCTTTTAGCGTCTTATGGAAGGCAAACTACAGTTCCGCGTATCACACCATGAGCTCCAAGACGACGACGTTTTTTACTAACAGCAGCTGCTTCGAAGGTCATGAGTATGAAATTGCTCCAGAGTTTCCTTAGCCGAGAGTGTAGGATTCCGCATCGGTTGATTTCGCGGAATATGAGTTATTTAAAAAAATATTTTTTTTAAAAATGATCGTTTTTATCTCTAGGAAGAATTGATCTATGATAAATATTTCATCATCGATAGCAGTTTGTGTCTAAATATTTTCATAAAATATAAAAATATTGCTCGTTCACCATTTATATAAGCGATATAAGTAATTATTTTTAGGAAGATATTTTCCTAATGATTTATTTTCGCGAAACAAACGGAACATTCATGTCGATCGCATACTTTGAGTGGCGAAGTGAAAAGCTAAAGAGATGAAAAGATTCTCGTCAGTACGATTCTCAAAGCAAAAGCAATTCTCCTATATCATTTCATATTATATCTTCCGGATGAGTTTTTAACTTTATAAAACGAATTTTCCTCGTACTTTCGGCAAAATTGATGTTCTTGATTAAGCGCTAAGGTTCTTATTCGAACATTTTATCAATTGCCTTGGATTGTTGTCGGATGCGAAACAAAGGCAAATGTTTATTACCTTGACTAATTTTTATTTACCCGTGTCGTCTTTCCAATGACCATCGTAGTCAATTTTGTTTGCTATGAATGGATATTATAATTTATTAGAGTTTGTCAGCTGCTATTGATGAGAAAAATAATTATGGTCTACTTTCTACCCAAAATTTAGGGAAAATTCTACATAAAGGCCCGAATTGCTGATATTTTCTCAAATAAAAACCTGAAGTGACCATGGCAATATCAAATAAGGGTTTGATCTCGCCGATCGGCTAAAAAAATAAAGAGAATTTTTGTCTAAAGATAATTTAAATTTTTTTCTTTCTTTTCTCACTTTTTTTTTGCGGTTGGCCTAACGAGGGCCTACAAGCCCTTGTCAAATTTGGGCCAGGGTTGCCTCTCCCAGGCCCTCGCCGACCGTGCCTAGGCGACGCGACCCTCGTCCAACAACCTCACCTGTGGCTAGCAAGGGTAGCCTCGCCAGATTAGGTGAGGCCGCTCTTTCCTTTGGGTAGCAAATGTAGCCTTCACCAGATCGGGCGAGGGCAAAGGAAAGAAAAAAACACAAAAGGGAAAGAAAAAAGGAAGAGAAAATGAAAACAAATTAGAAAACGTAAAGGATGAAAATGTCCTTGACCAATCGAAAGGTCAGACCTTTATTTGAAACTGTCATGGCCAATTGAGGCCCTCTACTGCATACTCTTATTGGAGATAATGAAGTCACTTCAAGCTCTTATTTAAGAAAACGATGATACTTCATACTCTTAATTGGATTTTTTTCAAAAATTCGACAAAATAAACTTCAAAATTTATCTACGAGTTTTAGTGTCGACATTTACAAATCATGAAAGTTTCAAATGTTTGAGAAAGAAAAAAAAAATCTACTTCGTGCATTGTAAGATTTGAAAGGGAAAATCTTAAAATTGAAAGAAACTCCAAACAAACCCCAATTCAGTTCACATATGGCACTTTGACTAAATTACCAATTCTTTTTTGTATGTCCTATCTCTAACTCTCATCTATTTGACTTTGTAGGGGTCAAGCTCCACACTTGTAATACAGCATCCCCACTCCCCAATTGCTTTTCCAGTAGGACAACATTCCTATTGGTATTAAATACCAATTCATTCATAAACTTATGTTACGAATTCCAATGTAATTCTTGACAACTTAATATTATCAATTTAGTCTAAACCTTTACCTAAAACTCCAATATAATCTTTCGGATACTTTTGCTTAAAATTATTGATGTGGCGGTCCAATTAGTTATATTATTGGCATTCCGGCCATCTAGAGTGAACAAATTTACTCAAAACGGTGTCGTTTTGCTTAGTCTTTTGGGAATGTTTTCTTTTCTTTCCTCATTACTGTTCATCCTCAAGTTTCCTTGTTATCTTCATATTGCCATTGTCGCCTTCTCCATTGCTGCCACCAAGTCCTACATCTCACCATTACTTGACTTCAGCCCTCGCCACAAGGCCCACAACGAGGTGCTCGTAGATTTGGATGGCTCGAATTTGATCAAGAATTGGGCCACGGCCTTCTCATGGGGATCGTGACGAAGGAGAGGACTTGTAGCCAACTCACTTCGATGTACTTCAGTATCACAGCGGACTTTGCAACCAGTCTCCCTCCATGGATCAGCACAGGGATCTTTTTGTGAACTGGATTACACCCGCTCTTTTTGCCAAGATTATCCTCTACCTAGTACCTACTCATGCTTCACTCCCTTGAGCTTGAGAGCCCATGTGACTATGTAGCTGAAGGGACAAGGCCAAGCTCTTAGCAGCTTCATTCCCTCCCTAAATCCTAACTTAATTCGAACAATTTCCCTGTTGTTTCCGAGTCTAAGAAAATCAAATACCATAAAGTCCTGATTCGTAATGGCGACCAAGTTAGAAGCCATCCACATCTGAGGGCAACTTGGTTGCTTGTCTTTTTTTTTTTTTTAATTTATTACACATATTTTTGGCTGCAATAAAAAAATTATATTTATTATTAATTTTATCGAATTTTATTAGCGACGAATTCTACGACGAACGTGTTGTTGGAAATGTACGCTATAGATTTTGCGACGAAATTTGCAATAAATCTGATGTTTCATTGCAAATTAGCGACGGATTTTTTTTCTTCGTTAATTTTCCGTAGCTAAAATCCTTTTTTATGTTTTTCAATTATTTTATATTTTTAGACAAAAAAATTATTATTTTTTGTATTTGTCCCCAATATGCGATGAATTTCTAAGCTATATGTTGAAGACAAACGTACCGCAAATTTCGTCGTGCGACACGTTTATATTTTGCGACAAACTCATGCGACACGTTTGTCGCAAAATATAAAGTGTACATTTTCAATGACAAACGTGTCGCATGAGTTTGTTGCAAAATATAAACGTGTTGCACGACGAAATTTTACGACGAACTTGTTGTTAGAAATGAACGCTGTATATTTTGTGACGAAATTTGCAATAAATCTGATATTTCGTTGCAAATTAGCGAGGAATTTTTTTTCTTCGCTAATTTTCCATAGCTAAAATCCTTTTTTATGTTTTTCAATTATTTTATATTTTTAGACAATTTTTTTTTTGTATTTGTCCCCAATATGCGATGAATTTCTAAGCTATATTTTTGTGACAAATGTACCGCAAATTTCGTCGTGTGACACGTTTATATTTTGCGATAAACTCATGCGACACGTTTGTCGCAAAATATAAAGCATACATTTTCAACGGAGAGCATCGGAGCATGGATCTGTGTAGCTCAGTGTGGACGCTTCATAGTGCACCGAGACTAGTGAAGCTGCCATCGCTGGGATCCTACGAGATGCACATGGAACGCTGATCTCTGGTTTTGCAAGGAAAGTTCGAGCCCCATCCGCATGTGTGACAGAAACCTTAGCAGTGAGAGAAGGGCTGTTACACCTAAAGCAGAAGTAAGGAGAAAAGTCGTCAGGAAGCCAGCAAGAACTTAAAGTCCATGTACTTAAAGCAGAGTTAGAAACTGATTGCCTGTCAATTGTACGGTGGATCTCATATCCGGAAGAAAGCCCATGGGATGTCAGCCCAATTATAACAGAGTGTAAAGCTTTGCTGGGCCAAGTCGAAAATGCAGAAGTAGCCCAGTGTCCTCGCTCCTCCAACCAAGCTGCGGATTGGGTAGCCAAAGCACAACGCACTAATTCCCTCAACCGGAATTGGCTTGCCAAGCCTCCTCAACAACTTTGGTCTCTGTTATGTATGGATTGTGAAGCCCAAATGTCTTCTTGTAATAAGTCAATCCAGCATCTTCCGAAGAGAGCCTGCGCTTATGATGAACAACGATCTTTAGCGGCTGTCCAACATCGAACACTATTTAAAGGGAGTTCCCGATTCTTCAACTTCTTTTTTACTCAGACATGTTCTTATGATGTTTTTCCTTCCATAGGAATTGCTTATTTTTCTGATGAATTTCAAGTCTTCCCATAGTCTGAGCACTTCGTTAGACTTTCACGTCCCTGATGGAACCCGCTGGCGCCCAATGGACCCTGCACGACCAGATTGGCTTCGTCACCAGGCCTTCTCCCTCGTGGTGACATTCGATGAACGTAAAGTCGATCCGATGAAGTCGCTAGCCACAATACTCAGTTGTTGCAGTCGCTAATCCATCGTCGTTGCGGTGCTGGGAAAATCCCAGGCCATCCAGCGGTTGTTGTTAGATCAGAACCGCCTTTTTTTTTTGGGACGAAAGTGTCACGTGTGAGAGTCGTTTTCTAAGCCAACTGCAAATCCGAAGCGTCCACTGCGAGTCGGGGGCTAATCTAACGGCGAAATTGCCGTGCATCGACAACCTGCTGCGATTTCCTTTGGTGGAATTCACGCTTCACGCTGCTGATTTTCCTGTGGAATTTTTCAGCCTTTCCACAGCTTGAAGAATTTCTTATTTTACAGGTTTTCTTTTCAACATCACACCAAAAGAGCGGCTGGGTATTTTCCCTTATCGTCCTCCACAGTGACTAATGGACATCCGTTCATCGCAATCCAAATCATCTGCGATTCGTTATCAATCAATACAAATTGGAAATCAAATCGTTTTAAATTAGGTGATTATTTGATATGATTTAAAATTCCATTTTTTTATATGTGCTAATCTGGTTTTATGTGATTTTAGGCATCATCCTATCGGAGGTTACCCACATGAGAATCAAATCTGATTATTAATTTGAACCGTGAGACGATGGGTCATTTTTCTAATTGAATTTGAATCTATCGCAGTCAATATTTTGTCAAGATTATGATATTCATTAATTTATGACGCCGGACGACGGATTATTTTTCCAGATATCATAACCTTTTTCCGAAAATCTCGAAATATCATGCCGCAGATTGAATTGTACTCTTATCCTATACTAAGCAATTTTTTTCCTTTAGAAAAAGGAACAAAAGAGAAGGTCGCATGTTAAATTAGGTTAATTTTAATTAGATTAATTTTTACGTGCCATGTGATATTAGAAGAGCTACTTTTAATTTTAGAATGTGCATCTCATGCATTGAATTTTAGCATAGTTTTCACTAAAAAAAAGGCAAAACATTAAGTAAGATTGCAACTCTTGCATGCACGGTCCTGTTTGCATCTTGGGATTAAACGAAAAAATATATAAATCAAACAAAATCATTGTCCGATTTTTTTGCAATTCGTCCATCGCTTTTGTGCACATTTCCACATGTTAGGCTGCGTTTGGTAACGTTTATGTTCCTAGGAACATATTTGGAACAGAAATACTTTTTTATGTTTCTGTTCCCGGCTACAATTTTTTAGAACATAAATGTGTTTGGTAAGTTAAAAAAAAAACACTTTTCTCGCCAAAAGGAGGGATCGACGACGGCGGCCGCCGCCGCCCACCGCCGGCGACCAGGGAGCGTTAGGACCAAAAGTGTTCCAGAAATTAAAAAAAAATATCTTTTTTCTGTTTCTTTTTTTAGGACCAAAAGTGTTCTTTTTTTTTAAGTGTTCTTCGGAACACTTTTGGAACATTTTTTTGCCAAACGCGTTTCTGTTCCAAAAGTGTTCTGGGAACACTATTGGAATAGAAACACATTCCAGAGAGTGTTACCAAACGCAGCCTTAGGGGCTACCAAACATTCTTTTCTCTAAAAGGTATCGAAAGGGAGTTGGAGTAATCTAGCGTAACTAAGTCCCCGAGCTCGTAATCTCTGGTTCGCTGAAACACGGCATTCTTCTAATGTTTTATTCAGGTGTCTAATCGACCTGCCGCAAATAGATTGGTGGAGATTCCTAATAAAAAAAATTTGCGCGATATGATTGAAAGTCTTGAATTGGTATGGTTACGGGAGAGTCCGAGCTAGGTTTAACAATTTAGCAATCCATTAACTTGAAAATCCAAATTTTTAGGTCGCGACACCTATCCCCATGTAGCACGGACACTCTTTCGACGACAATTTTTTGCGAGTCTGACTATGACGTCCTGGAATTTCAACGTTTGTAAGAAAATTTGTGATTTCTAGCGTGGAAGATAAATTTAAATTTTGAGAGTTTAAGAGACGATGATTGGTGTTCTAAGACATCGATTAGAAAAGTCAAGTTTGAATAATCAACTCTCAACTCATTTTATCGAGACCCTCCGCACTTGATCCTAGCCTTGATCTTTGTGAGATTTCTAAATTTGCTTTCAATTTTAGGATCGGTAGTGTAATTTATCCCGATTGGTGAAATTACTAGAATGTCCTTTGATTTTATTAATGTAGGACAAGATATTTGAATTTTGATGTGACTTGGCGAGCCCTACCCTTTTCTTTTATCGCCACCTCTTTTTCTTTTTCTTCGCTCCCCCCACGTCCGTCTCTTGCCCCCCAAGTTTCCCAAACCCGCGTGCTGCTTTCTTCTTCCTCTTCTTCCTGAAACTTCTTCTTCTTCTTTATATGTTTTTCGCGCGACCACCCCTCATTCTCTACTCACCCGACGCCAACCACCACCACCCAGTTCCGCCGCCTCGCTGCTTCCATTGCCGCCTGTCGAGCTATCGTCCGCCAACCGCGATTTCGACCCGTGAACCTCGAGCCTCAGACCCACGACCAGCCGAGACCCCTTCGACCCTCCACCCCGACCAGCGACTCCTCTCATCTGTACCGACCAACGCCACCAGCCACTGCCTCCGCCTCCACCAGCAGCCGTCCCTTGCGCGAGCCGCCCTCCATCAAGGCCGGAGCCGCCGTGAGCTGCTGCCCTTGCCAGAGCCCAGATCCCCAAGCCGCAAACTCCTTCGGACGCGAGCCATACCCAAACCCCAGCTCCACAGTCGGCCCAAAACCCCTCCGACCCGCGACCTCAGCCATCGACCCGATCTCCTCCTCTGTCGGTCTGCTCAGCCGCGAGCCCAACGGTCCTGTTGTCCTCCGCCCCGTTGCCTCCGTTGCTGCGTCTCGTAGCCAGCCGAGTCCTGCAACCCGCCGCCCGCGAACAGCCGTCCTAACCGGGAGCCGCCGACGATCCAGCCGGCCAAGACTCGAACCACCTCGAGTACCCCCAAAGATCAAAGAGTTTTATTGCTTTATTTAATAATTAATTACGTAATTAGCTGGGTGGTCAGTCAAGCGCTTGGTCCTTGATCTGATGGTATAGATCCATGTCTGAACCACATCGTAAATCTCAGCTCAAACTAATCCAAAGCTATACATGATGCGTGAAAACTGGATAGTTTACTCGGTTGCTTCCTTAGGATTAATTTGTAAAGAACCAAGTCAATGGAAGAACTTGAAGGTGCAGCTGAGGCCGGGCCATGAATTTTGCTGTAGGCGGAGTCAAGGGCGAGATTAGGGGCTCAAGCATGAACATTGAACAAGAAAGAGAATGAGGTTCGAAAGAGAAGAAAACATTGAAAACAACATAAAGCAGTTATGAAGAAGAGGAACACTCAGCGAATGCAGCTGTGGGATTCGAGTTATCCTAACAGTCTCCGAGACCTCGCGCCTGCAGCTTTGACTGACATGCCACACTCAGCGAATGCAGAAGAGGAACAATCTGATACAGAGGTTTCACAAGGTAATGTGCATCTGTGAATTCACCATAGTTGAAGCTCACGGAAAACATATTGTGACACCCTTGATTAACTCATTCGAGATATTATCCGTTTTGGCACGTTTCATATCAGGCCTTACGGTTTTGTCTTTCAATGTGCATCTAGGCACTTTCCTAGGAGAAAATGAAGTTTTTTTCTTTCGGCTTACGTGCAAGCACTTTGGCAGGAGGAAATGATGGTGGCATTGAATGGCACGCTATTGGTAAAATCCACGTATCAAATAGTGTAATTGGTAAGGGAAGTAATGGGACCATTGTCCTCCAGGGCTACTATGAAGATCGATATGTTGCAGTGAAACGCCTTGTCAGCGTTCACCATCATTTTGCCTTCAAAGAGATTTACCAGCTGATATTTTTCGACCACCATCCAAATATTGTTCGGTATTATGGAGTGGAGTACAAGGACGGTTTCGTGTATCTTGCTCTAAAGCGCTGCACTTGCAGCTTAGATGATTTAATTCAAGCACATAAAGATTCTTCAATGAACTCTGTTTACGCCAATGCTCCAGCATCAATGGTCGACTATAAATATAAATTGGGTTTTGTTAGGATTGCGATGCAGGATATTGAGTTGTGGAGAGCAGATGGACATCCCTCACCTTTGTTACAAAAAATGATGAGGTAATTTCTATGTTTTCACGTGAAAAAATGTTTGAATTGAGAGAGAATTGACGAATCTTCCTTATTGAGGCCCTCCTAAAATAACCGTTGCTTTTTTTATATTCGCGTTGGGCTTTCTGAGATATGTTTTACATGACTTAGAAGCATCCTAGAGTGATCACTGCCTTCATAAACCCTTCTTTGCTGACTTAATTGCTATCAGGTGCTAGTTGAGGGACTAAATAGCTCTCATGCAAAACCTTCCTAGTGATGCATGATTCAGGGAATTATTAGGCCACTACCTCAACTCGGGTTAGGCTAATGCAAACTACATCTTGGGCTCAGTTTTGAACCCCGCTGCTTCCTTTCTAGAGTCGTAGGTAAATGGAAAAAACAACAAAAGGCTTGGGCACGTGCTTGAGCGGACACGACCCGGTGGTCAGCCTCTGTAGAGACTTTCATCAACAAAAAGTAACTTTCAACAATAGTCTAGGACATGTATAGCAACATTTCTACTTCATAAATTATATTTCTAGCCAAAAATTGAATTTTTTTTTTTACTTTTAAGTAAAAGTCGATTTCTGATGAGACAAAATTGTTTGGTAACAAGACAAAATTTCTTTTTTTGGAATATTATTAACACAAAATTTTCTACGAAAAATTATTATTGGTGGTCAAAAAATTGCTACTTCACTTTTAATTTTTTTTAAATTTCTTTAAAAATATTTTTTATCATTAAAAAAATATTATTTACTTTTTGAAAATAACAAATATTATTTATTTTTACTCTGGCTGCCAAAGACGGTGTTTGGCAACGGTCGGTAGTGGGTGGCGGTGGGCAGTGGGGAGCGGTGATCTTCGGTGGACGGCAATTGGTGACGACAGCGAAGACATGGTTGGGAGAGAAGTGTGGAAAACGAAAAGAGGCTGAAATAATAAAGATATTGATAAAAAAATATTTGTTGTTTTCTTGATGCTTTCAAATTTAGGGGCTACCATATGATCTTTTTTTACTTGAGAAAGAGAAATAAAATTTTTTAACTTCTAAAATTAGCTAAAAAATAACTTTACAAATAGAAATTTTCTTTAGAAACAAGATTGAAATGTCGCGTAACCAAATAAATTTATGCTCCAAAAGTATTTCTGAGCATAAATTTTATTTTCAGAAGTGTTACCATGCGTGCCATTAGCAAATTCTCCTCTAACTAGTAATGTTTCTTGTGGAAATCTAAATATCTGGAGATAAATGTTTAGAAGTTAACTCTCTCGGTTATGAAATAAATGTCAATCTACTGGCAAGAGGTAGTTAACTATGAAATAAACATAGCACTTTTAAGAAATAATTACTCGCACAATTAATTTATTTTCTAATTTCTAACATATCACCGGTATTAACTTTCCCATATATTTGATTATTTTTCTCATTGGAGCTAATGCTTTTTTGGGTACTAAAAGTATGGATATATAAGTAATTAGCACATTAAAAGATAATATTCATGTATTTCAAAACCTGAAAACGAAAAAGAAAAATGGAAAGAAAACGTATTAACAGTTCTAAACCCCTCATATAAAGTGGACGAAAAATAAGTTTTTCCGATCATGTCGCTCTGTTTTCACAACTTTTCAAAACTTCATGCTTTTTCTAATTAAGTCCTTGCACTGTTAGCTTGTCCAGTCATGTTGTTCTGCTTTCACAAATTCTCTAATCAATTCTATCCGACACAAAATCAAGCCGAATTTAGGGCTTTTTTTCAAATCAAGATTAAAAAAAAATTAATTATCAAATCAGGTTTGAAAAATTTTTATTTACTGAGTTAGGGATCACTCGGCAGTCTTGCTAGGGCGGGTCTCGGGACCGGGTCCAGAGGTCGGGTTCAAGGGCTAGGGCGGGTCTCGGGACCGGGTGACGGGTCCGGGTTCGGGGGCTGGGTCCGGGGGCGGGGCCCAGACTGGGTCCCGGGGCCAAGTTCGGGGCCGTGACCGCGGCCGGGTCCCGGGGTTGGGGCAGGGTCCCGGGATGGGAGCCGGGGCCGGGGCCAGGTCCGCGACAGGGGCCGAGGCCGGGATCGGGGCCGGGGCCGTGATAGGGGTCGTGACCGGGACCAGGATGGGGCCGGGGCCGGGTCCTGGGGCTGGGTCCGAGGCCGGGGCCGGGTCCCAAGGCCGGGTCCGGGGCCGGGGCCGGGTCCGGGGCCCGGGCCGAGGTCGGGTCCCGGGGCCGGGGGCCAGGTCCCGAGGGCGGGGCCGGGGCCGGGGTCGGGTCCTGGTCCGGGTCCCGGGGCTCGGGGCCGGGTCCGAGGCCGGGACCGGGACCGGGGCCGGGGCCGGGGTCGGGTTCTGGTCCTGGGGCTGGGTCCCGGGGCAGAGTCCCGGGGTCGGGTTCGGGGCCGGGTCCCGGGGCCTGGTCCAGGTCCAGGGCCGGGGGCCAGGACAGGGGCAGGGGGCCAGGACCGGGGCCGGGTCCAGGGCCGGGGCCAGGGGCCAGTTCCGAGGCCGAGGGCCGGGTCCGGGGCCGAGTGCCGGGGTCGGGTCCGGGGCTGGATCCGGGGCAGGGGCCGAGTCCCGGGGTCAGGTCCAGGGCCGAGGCCGAGTCCCGGGTCCCGGGCCGAGTCCGGGGTCTGGGGCCGAGTCCCGGGGCCGGGTCCGTGGCCGCGGGCCGGGTCCGGGGCCCGGGCCGGGTCCGGGTCCGAGACCGGGGCCAGGTTCTGGTCCCGGGGCAGGGTCTGGGTCCGGGTCCAGGGCTCGAGTCCCGGGGTCGGGTCCGGGGCCGGGTCCCGGGGCCTGGTCCGGGGGCCGGGACCGGGGCCGAGTCCCGAGGCCGGGGCCGGGGACGAGTCCTGGGGCCGGCTCCGGGGCAGTGGCCGGGACCGTGTCCGGGTCCCGAGGCCGGGGCCGGGTCTTGGGACCGAGTCCCGGGACCAGGTCCCGGGGCCGAGTCCTGGGTTCGAGGCAGGGGGCTGGGGCCGGGGCCGGGACCAGGACCGAGGTCGGGAACTATTTTAGTAATATTATTTTTTAAAAAAATTATTGTGTTTTGATAATATGTGTCAAAACGGGTTGGGTCGGGTATGGGTCAGTCGCGGGTCGGGTCGGGTTTGGGTCATTAAATATGGGTCAAATGGGTCAATATGGGTCGGACCATATTTGACCCGACCCAACCCACCCATTTGCCACCTCTAGTGATAATCTCCATGCCTTTGATGCACTGCGGTTATGGTATCATTGCGTCCTTTGAACTTTTTTATTTTCCTTGAGTACGCCTTTCTCATAAGCTTATTCATTTTGCGACCTTTGACTTTTAGGCGAAGAGCCAACGAGTAAACGATCGAGGTCGCAGAGCAAACGAGTGAATGAACGAACGACGGAGCGAGCGATCGAACGATCGAGATCCCGAAATGAGCGAACGAGCTAGCGAATGATCGAGACCATGCAGCGAACGAACGAGCGAGCGAGCGAATGATTTATAATTTGTCTAGTCAAGTCCTCAACAATTGCTCGTTCGTTCGCTCCGCAGCCTCCATCGTTCGCTCACTCACTCGCTCATTCGTTCATTCGCTCGTTCGTTCGTTTGTTCGCTCCGCGGCCTCCATCGTTCGTTCGCTCAGCAGCATCGATCATTCGCCAGCTCGTTCATTCCCTCAGAGGCCTCAATCATTCGCCCACTCGTTCGTTCGTTCCCTCAGCGGCCTCAATCATTCGCTCACTCGCTCGTTCATTCCCTCTGCAGCCCCGATCGTTCGTTCATTCACTAGTTCGTTCGTTTGCTCGCTCGTTCGTTCGTTCGCTTGCTCCGTGGCCTCAATCGTTCGTTCACTCCTCAACGTCGATTGTTTGCTTGCTCGTTCGTTCATTCGCTCGTTCGCCTAAAAGTTAAATGCCGCAAAATGAATAAGGTTCCGAGAAAGGCGTACTCAAGGAAAACAAAAAAGTTCAAAGGACGTAATGATACTAGCGGTACATCAAAGGCATGAAGATGATCACCCAATAATACTGAATAAAAACATGAAATTTGTGCTGAAGCTCTCTTGTGTTCTTATTATATATTTCCAATAGTTTATGCATTGTTCCTGGCCCTCTCGGCAGTGTGACTCCGTCGATTGTCATCGGCCGCTGCTGGTCGCCTCCGCCAATTGTCATTGGTCGCCGCCCGCCCCCAGCCGCTAGTAGCCGGCCATCGGAGAAAAAAATAAAATAGAATAATACATTTAAAAATATTTTTATTTTGAATAAAAGATATTTTTAATAATAAAGTATTTTTGAATAGTTAATATTCTAAAAAAATTGAAAAAGCATTAGAAAAATCTAAAAAATTGAAAAAAAATTCACTATATTTTTTATTTTATGGAATTATTTTCGTAATATTATTTTCTTAGAATATTATTGTGATTTTGTAATAATAAGAAAAATCTTAAAAAATTAAAAATTGGAAAACATTTCACTAGAATTTTTAATTTATGGAAGTATTTTAGTAATATTATTTTCTTAGAATATTATTATGATTTGTTAATATGGGTCACAATGGGTCAGGTCGGACATGGGTTAGTTACGGGTCAGGTCATGTAGTGATCATTGAATATGGGTCAAAATGGGTTAGACGGGTCAATATGGGTCGGACCATATTCGACCCGACGCAAACCCGACCCAACCTACCCATTTGGCACCTCTACTTAACATATAATGCCGAAACGCAATAGAAATTGACTAAACAGAAAATTGAAATCGAAAAGAGGAACAATTTGTTCTCTCAATTATGATTGTCAAAATCGATAGAATGTCAAAAGCCTGCCTCCTCTAGGAGACTTAAATACCTTTTTATACGGTGTTAACCCTAATTAAAATAAAAAACACAAAATTACGAAAATGCTATTGAAATTACAAAAACCCATCAAAACGACTCTAAAACGCGAAAAAGCGACGTCGGTCACAGCATAGCAGTGAGTTCTGATCAGCGGTCCATTTTCATGCAGCCGACGAAATTCCAGCCCATTATGAGTTCGCCAACCCTAAGTGCATCCACATAGTTGCATAGCTCAAATACGACTAGAGGTGTCAATATGGGTCTTTGACCAACTTTTTAACTCATTTTCATTCATTTGGGTTAAATATGGGTTCAACAAACCTAAAATATAGGTCAAATACGGGTTCGGGCCTATAAAGCCTATTCAAATATGAGTTTTAACTCATACCACTTTCTGACTCATGACTATAATTTTGCAAGACAACATTTATTCACTTGTAAATCGCTACCCACCACTCGCATGTCGTCGTCGCCTACCTCCGCCGCCCACCGCCCGCGTGTCATTGTCGGTCGCCTCCATTGCCCGCCCGCCACCGCCGCCCACACGTCCACTGCCACCTGCATTCTTGCTGCCACTGCCGCCCACTCATACCTCGCCGCCGTCACTCGGTCAAGGGAGGCTTACCCATCCCATCCCCCCCCCCCCCTCCCCCCCCCCACACACACACACACACACACACACACACACACACACACACACACACACACACACACACACACACACACACACCATCGGAGATGATTCAGAGGCTACGACGTAAAACCCATGCAGAGAGCAAACATGAGTTTTGCTCTGTTTTGCTTTAAAACCACGTGGACATTCTCAAAATGGAAGCACTTGCTAAAAAGCTCAAACGAATGATAAAGAATATCCAAATATCAATTCCAGGAAACTTACGAGGACTCTTGCAGTGAAAGATTTGGAAGGACCGTTGTGGAGAGAACATTGAGGGCCACTTCCGCAGCTGCATGCTCTGGTTGCCTCAGCGTATTGTAGTAGCTCGGGTTGAACACTTCGTAGAGCTCTTCTCTTTACCGCTTCCCAGTTGCCATCGCCCAGCTTAAAGAGAGGATTTTGAGTTTAGACCGAGTGTATCGGCACCGCGTACATGACGTCTTGGGTGGTGACTTGAGTTGGGACTAGTGAGTTAACTCGGAAGTGGACAGATAGGAGGTCGGAAAGTTGGGTTTAAAAGATTGGCGGCGGCAGTGGGGGCGAGCAGGCAGGCGGCGGGGACGGGCGGTTGTAGTGGGTAGGCCGCTATAGCGACAGGCGGGCGAGCCACGGGGACGGCGATGGGTGAGCCACGGTGATAGATAGGCGGGCAGGCCAGAGGCAGTGGGCAGGCATGGTGGCAGCGTTGGCCAGTCGGCGAAACATTTTTTTTTTAAAATTTTATGAAGTAAATATTTTATGATTTAGTTAAATATGTAAGTATTTAAATTATACGGATCGGGTTGGGTATGGATCGGGTTTGGGTTAGATCGGGTATGGGTCATAAAATTTGTACTATGTGAAAATGAGTCAAAACATATTAAATAAGTCAATATGGATCAGACCATATCCGACCCAACCCAAACCCTACTCAGCCCGCTCATTTGACACCTCTAGATACAACTCAGGTTAATAGGCTTGGCGATCATTCCACCAGCCAAACAGTTGCATCAAAGAGCCTTACCATCAATTACAATTTGCTGAGGAATTGTAACCGTGACAAACAACATTCATCAACAACTACGGGCTAATAGTAAGACGACTGAGGAGAGGATAAACTGGAAACATCTAGCCTGTGCAATTCCTTATTCTATGGTCTCCTCCCATTTTCTTCTACTTAGAACATGTCACCGGTCTCGTTGGGTCGCCTGGTAAGCCGGACCCACTAAATCTATCTTTAGACAGTACTGTGCATACAGATGCAGCCCCCGTTGACTTGTACCATCGCAAGTCTTCGTCTTGCCAGTAACCATAATTTTTTTTCCTCAAACTACTCAGCATACCACCTTCTTCTCCCGCGTTTCCTGTTCTTCTCCTTCTTCATCAGAAGGTGCCTTTGTTTGAGCAGCAAACTGGACTGGAGCTTGGGTCCTTCTCTCAGAGAAGTTCTCTGTGCACGTATCTTTTGTTTGTGCAGCAAGGGGACCGGAGGTTTAGTCCTTCTCATTGTAAGTATCTTTTACCCTCGTGGTCTATGCCTATCTGAGTTTTCTGTTGCATATCTCCAAGAAAATAAGAACACTTCAAATTGTTAATCAGCCCTATTATAGAACAGGAAATTAAGCTCCAACTTGTGCCAAAATCATGTCTGATCCTGTTTCGGATAATTTTTCTCCCCCTTTCTCTATTACATAAGATAGCTAATGTTACAGTCGAGCAAAGAGCAAAGACTTTTATTACTTTATTGATAATTGATTACGTAATTAGCTGGGTGGTCAGTCATGCGCTTGGTCCCTGATCTGATGGTATAGATCCATGTCTAAACTACTTCGTAAATCTCAGCTCAAACTTAGCTTTAGAAGCCACCAGTCAACCCATGCTTGATGCGTGTAAACTGGATAATTTACTCGGTGCATCCTTAGGATTTATTTGTAAGGAACCCAAGTAAATGGAAGAACATGAAGGTGCAGCTGAGCCTGGGCCATGAATTTTGCTGTAAGCGGAAGTCAAGGGCGAGGTTAGTTAGGGGTTCAAACGGAGAGTGCAATGCATAAGAGAGAGATTACCAAGAAAGTGCACAAGCATGAACATTGAACAAGAAAGAAAATGGCGGTTCGAAAGAGAAGAAAACAGTGAAAACAACATAACGCGGTTATAAATCTGAGAAGCAAAATTTCCAGGAACCAACAGGTGTTCTTCAGGTGTGTGAACAAAAACGAGAATTTTGGCTAGAAATGAGGCTGGGGTCACTGTGATTTGGGCGTCTCCCTAAAAACTTTGACCCCATTTCCAGGTACAAAATCGATTATTACTCTTGCTCTGCCGCCATTGTTCATCCAAAAAGATCCAAGGTCTTCTTTTGAAACATATATATGCTCATTCTTTTGTGGGATACAGAGAAAATGCCTAGAGATACGGACTCCCTTTGGGAGCATGTGAGCCCCCGCGTAACAATATGTGGATCTGTAACTTCTGCCGGGAACAGTATGCCGGAAGCGCGGTCAAGGCCCACTTAGCCGGACTTCAAGGATACGGGATTCATGCTTGCAAAGTGGTCCATGACGGATTGAGGTCAGAAGCCCAAAAATCATTGAAGGGTAAAGGAGCAGCAGAGTCGAGCAACCGATCGGAAGGCAATGTTGAAGAGGGTGCGCATCAGCCCACGACTGCGAACAATGAAGATATGCTCCTGAGAGAGACCTCAGTCGCTGCCATGACGTAATGGATGGCGGTGGATGTTGAGTCGGCTTTGTTACTTGTTCGCTCCCATGTAAAATTAAAAGAAAGCCAATGAAGAACATCTCTTTGTAAGTCCTTTTTTGCAGTTCTATATCAGATATACTTTTTATCTTGCTAGTGTTCTTGTCATTATTTTTTTATATTTCATACCCAAACACATATACTTGCACACAAGCTTCAGCAAAAACCCCGACAGTGGTATCAGAGCCCTATTCGTGATTCGTTGATCTTGAGCGTTTGTTCTAACCAACTTCGTAATGGCCAACGCCACCACATCATACCCCATCTCAATATTTGATAGGAGCAACTATGGTTACTGGCGCATCAAGATGGCTACATTCTTGATAGCCCAAACTTATAGGACATCATCGAGAAAGGATACGAAGCCCCAAAAGAAGGTGCAAGTGTTTTGGCTGAACTACGGCAAAAAGATGCACGGGCTCTATTCGTGATCCAGCAAGCACTCTCGAATACGATGTTTCCGAGAATCATCGGCACGGAGACGGCAAAGCAAGCATGGAAAGTATTACGAGAAGAATATCAAGGCTCGGAAAACGTACGCACTATACAACTTCAAACTCTTAGAAGAGAATTTGAGAATTCTAAAACGAAAGTACATGAGTCTGTCCAAGAATATTGTGGATGGTCGAAAGAACTAGTGAATCAGATGAGAGCCTACGAAGATGCAATCACCGATTAGAGGGTTCTTGAGAAAATGTTGGCGACACTCACTAGGAAATACAATTCCATTGTCACCACTATATAATTATCCAAGGGTTTAACAACCTTGTTTATAAGTGAGCTGATTGGTTTTTTAGAAGCACATGATAGGGGTGAGTGTGACGTCTTGGAATTTCGACATCCATAAGAAAAATTATAAATTCCAGAATGAAAAGTAAAGTCAGATTTTGAGAATTTAAGAGACAATGAATAGATTTTCCGGAATGTAGAAAAAGTTAAGTTTGAATAGTCAAACTTTGGCTCGTAACACCGAGACTTTTTTTATGCAAATTAGCCTTGTTTGAACCGTAAATGTGGGATTTCCATTTTTATCCCCAATTGATTGAGTTAAATGACCGTTCGATTTTCATTTGTAGAATTACCCTTTTACCCTTGATTTTTATTTAGATAAGACAAGACTATTAAGTTGATTTGAATTTTGATCGTGGGCCCCACTTCCATTTGATTTCTACCGAATTCCCTTCTTCCCGCCATTCCGTTTTTCCTCTCCATGACGTCACTCTATAGTGACGTCAGCCTTCAGAAAACTCTTCCCCAAGTTTCCCCAAGAGTCAAGACCCACACGACTCCCCTTCTCTCTCTTCTTCTTTGTGGACCCAAGCAGACGCGTCCGGATCCCAGTCCTCACGTCGTCGTTTTCTTCTTCTTCTTTCTTCATTTATGTGCACGACCAACGCCCTTTTTGCAGACGACTCCACAGACCGCCACACCTCCTCCTCTCGGGTTTTTTTCCGATTTAATTCAAAAAAAAATATTTACAAAATTAGATTAGATAAAAACATATTTATCGATTTAAGTCTCGTGCGCTGGTAAAAGCAGCGCGCGAGACCCACGCGCTGGTAAAACCAGCGTGCAGCACTTGCTCGCTGGTTTTACCAGCGCGCAACGCTTTTACCAGCGCGCCAGCACTTGTGTGCTGGTCCAAGCAAGCAAGCTTGCTTGATTGCATGCAAGCTTTTTTTTTTTTTTACACATAAAAAAATTGTTTTTATTATTAATTTTCGATGAATTCTACGACGATCGTGTCATTGGAAATGTACGCTATATATTTTGAGACGAAATTTGCAATAAATTGGATGTTTTGTTGCAAATTAGCGAGGAATTTTTTTTTCCGCTAATTTTCCGTAGCTAAAATCCTTTTTTATGTTTTTCAATTATTTTATATTTTAGATAAAATATTATTTTTTTGTATTTGTCCCCAGTATGCGATGAATTTCTAAGCTATATTTTGCGACAAACGTACCGCAAATTTCGTCTTGCGACACGTTTATATTTTGCGACAGACTCATGTGACACATTTATCGCAATATATAAAGCATACATTTTCAACGACAAATGTGTGAGTTTGTCGCAAAATATAAACGTGTCGCAAGACGAAATTTGCGGCATGTTTGTCGCAAAATATATAGCTTAGTGTGTTTCACGGTGATGTCTAACATATCGTTGGAAATATACGCTATATTTTGCGACAAACTCACACATTTGTCGTTGAAAATGTACGCTTTATATTTTGCGACAAACGTGTCCCATGAGTTTGTAGCAAAATATAAACGTGTCGCACGACGAAATTTACGGTACATTTGTCGTAAAAATATAGCTTAGAAATTCATCGCATACTGGGGACAAATATAAAAAAATAATATTTTGTCTAAAATATAAAAAAATTTAAAAACATAAAAAAGGATTTTAGCTACGGAAAATTAGCGGAAAAAAAATTCCTCGCTAATTTGCAACAAAATGTCCAATTTATTGCAAATTTCGTCTCAAATTATATAGCGTATATTTCCAACGACACGTTCGTCGTAGAATTCGTCGCTAATAAAATTCGTCGAAAATTAATAATAAAAACAATTTTTTTATGTGTAAAAAAAAGCTTGCTTGCTTGGACCAGCTTGCGCGCTGGTAAAACCAGCGAGCAAGTGCTGCGCGCTGGTTTTACCAGCGCATGGGTCTCTCGCGCTGCTTTTACCAGCGCGCGAGACCTAAATCGGTAAATATGTTTTTATCTAACCTAATTTTGTAAATATTTTTTTTAATTAAATCGGAAAAAAACTCCCTCCTCTCTACGCCGCCGCGCCATCCACTCGAACCCGACACCCGAAACCTCCCAGCTCCGTCGTCCCCTTCACCAGCCAGCAGCCGCGACCTCGACGCAGACCTCCTCCTCCTCTGGTCGCTGTCCAAACCGAGCCCGTCCCTGGAACCTGAGGCCACCCGACGCCCCGCCTGGTTCCATCACCACCCCAAAGCCTCCACCAGCAGCCGCGCGACCGTCGGACACCATCTGACCCAAATCTGGCCGTTGTCCAGCCCCGTAGCCGGCTGACCCGAGCCATTTGCTCAGCCCCACACCTCTGCCCAGTGGCGTCGCGGCCCATTGCCGCGTTGTTCAGCCGCCAAGCTTCCAGATCTGACGCCTCAGTGTAGCCCCGACGCCAGCCCCAGCCACCCGAACTTGTGAACATTCGTTCGCGAGACCCCCGACCGAGAACCTCCTCTGTTCTGCTTGGATCTCCTGTTCCGTGGCTGCTCCAGTCCCCGTGAACCATTAACCACCTCCCTCGGCGTCTCCTCAGGCCCCACTAGCTATTCCCGTCATCACATCAGCCGTCCGCCGCCCGAAGGAGACGAGAACATCCCGGCTGCCTGTTCTGATCAGCCTACCCTGTCCTCAGGCCGTGCCTGTTTTGAACCGGGTCATGTGCCAGTCAGCCTGGGCCGTGACTCAACCGTAGCCGGGAATCTGTGCCGAGCGCCTGGGCCATGTGCTGTCCGAAAATTTGCGTCGAGTGGCCGAGAATTTGGGCCCATGTGACCGAGATTTTGAGCCCATGTCGTGCCGATCCCAATAGCCGTGTGTCAAGCTCGCCGCGCGTCGTGGTCATTTTCGAGATTGTATTTGTGAATTAACCCTTAAATTCTGAATCGGGCATTAACTGCGTTTGAGGATTAGATTTATTATTGATAATTGCTAATTAGATTATTTAGCCGGGGTCAGACAATTTTAATTACTTGTGATTGAATTATTTATCTGAAATCGGACTCACTAAATATTTGGTGCTATTAAATGGAATCTGGATTAATTATTCGAGCTAGATTAATTAAGTGTGATGCGGATAATTAACTATACTAATTATTATTGGATGGGTATTATTATTGGATATTATTATTGGGTGATTGATTGGTGATTGCTATATGTCTAGATTGTTTATATTCATATGTGGACGTAGTGTCTGATCACCTTGTTTATATATGCAAAATCTGGTGGATAACATATATCATATTTGTGCATATGTGACAGTGCGTGAATTGAAGTTTTGAGCACGACCACGTGTGCATTGAGTTAAATGTAAAGATATAAATTGGCTAATTGTCTGTCGTACTTGTGTAATCACATGATGGTTATCGTCATCTAGGAGTGTCCTGGAGATTAAATATCACGCGGGGTGTCCCGGGAGTAAAATATCACTCGGGGTGTCTCAGGGATCAAACATCATTCGGGGGTGTCTCAAAGATGAAATATCACTTGGAGGTATCCCAGGAATAAATTATCATTCGAGAGTGTCCTGTAGGCAAAACTTCAATCGTGGGTGTCCCATGGGCGAGTTATTAATAATCAGAACACGTGTGGTGCATTATGATTGAAATTATTATGAGTGTTCTGGTAGAGTGCCTTGATTTGTGTGCTATTGACTGTTATGAAATGAATTGTTCGCCGTGTGGACCAAGTAGGGTAAGTTTGCATGTGATTGATGATTCATTGTGATGTTGTACTTGATCATGTGGTAGCTAGAGTGTGGCATGAGTCGCACGCTATTGATCTATCATCGACGTTATCCTGCATATTTAAAATGCATTGAGCGAGTCAATATCCTACTCTGACTTAGGCATTAACTCACGAAGATTTTATATCTCACCCCGTTGTTATTAATCATTTTTCAGCCTTTAACTGTGGAGAGTTGGAAGTAGGTGTTCTTTTTGTTAGGAGATTAGCGATAATCCGAACAATATTGAATTAGCGTAGCGGAATAAAGAAATCTCCTCTCTTGTGCAAACCTAATAGGAAACGATATAATAGAGCGATATATCTGACAGAATATATAAACACCAAGCACCCACAAACACAAGAGAATTTTTAAGTGGAAAATCTCCCCGATGTGAGAAGATAAAAAACCACGGGACCGTAGTCCACCCAAAAACTTCACTATCAACGAATTGGGTAGACAATGTTCTTCTCTAATTAATACTAGAGGTACATAGCAGTAAATACATCAAGAACACCATTCTTGGCAATAAACGTGAAATCGCAAGAGATCAAGGATAAATCTCACCAAAACGTAGATTTAGTTCTACCCACGAAAAATCCAATGAAGGAAGATCCAGATGAAAATCAAACCGATCAGATCCGAGAACAATGTGTCGCGAGCAATCGGACCACGAATCGACTTCTGATGTAAGCTTGATGAAATCCGGACGGCACCCTCTTTCAGATTTTCTTCGCTCTTTCTCTCTTGTTACTACGTCTAAAAAAAACGTCTTTTGCGGCTACCGCATCTATGATAGCGAGAAACCATATTTCTCCATATGTGTCAACATATGGGCTCAAGCCATGGGCTTGCACTTCATTGGGCTTCCTCCATATAGGAGTGACCCAACCAACAAATCTCCCTATCACGACGATGTGGAGGGATTCACCATCCCCGCTATCAATTGGCAATATTCAAGCTTGTCTCTTGGTAGAGTCTTCATCATCATATCGGAACCATTATGGTCCGTATGGATTTTTTCAAGTTCCAACAACTTCTCATCTAGAACATCTCTTATCCAGTGATATCTAACATCAATATGTTTCGATCTAGAATAAGAAGTTGAGTTCTTACCAAGATGAATCGCACTTTGGTTATCGCAAAATAACACATACCTTTTTTGCTTGAACCCAAGTTCTTCCAAGAACTTCTTCAGCCACAGCAATTCTTTACTAGCTTCGGTCGCTGCAATAAATTCTGCTTCGGTTGTAGAAAGTGTAACACACTTTTGCAACCTTGGCTTCCATGAAACAGCTCCACCGGTAAAAGAAATCAAATAACCAGAAGTAGATTTACATGTATTAATATCTCCGGCCAAATCAGAATCTGTGTATCCAACTAACTTTAGTTTTTCGGTCCCGAAACTGAGTTTCAAACTTGAAGTTCCTCGAAGATATCTCATGATCCACTTTACCGCATTCCAATGCTCTCTTCCCGGATTTGACAAATAGCGACTAACAACGCCAACTGCATGTGCCAAGTTTGGTCATGTACATACCATTGCATACATTAAGCTTCCCACAGCTGATGCATATGGAACAATTTACATGTCTTTCTTCTCTTTATCAGTCGTAGGACTTTGCTTTGTACTTAACTTAAAGTGGGAAGCAAGAGGAGCACTAACCACTTTAGCCTTGTCCATGTGAAATTTTTTAAGTACTTTCTCAATATACTCTCTTGTGACAAGAATAACTTCTTAGAATTTCTGTCCCGAGTAATTCTAATACCAAGAATCTACTTCGTTGGGCCCAAGTCTTTCATAGGAAAAGACTTGCTCAACTGTTTCTTCAACAACTCAATTCGTGAAGCATTCCTGCCAATAATCAACATATCATTAACGTAAAGCAAGAAAATAATAAAGTCATCATCAGAAAATTTTTGGACAAACACGCAGTTATCTAAGAAAGTCTTCTTTTAGCCATGTTGAATTATAACTGATGTAAACCTTTTGTACCATTGTCTCGGAGCTTGCTTAAGGCCGTAGAGACTCTTTTTTAGCTTGCACACATAGTCCTCTTTTCCTTTCACTTTGAAACCTTCTGGCTGTTCCATGTATATCTCTTCCTCCAAGTTACCATGAAGGAAGGCTGTTTTGACATCCATCTGTTCAATTTCCAAGTTTAGGCTAGCTGCCAAGCCTAAAACCACACAGATAGAAGACATTTTTACCACCGGAGAAAATATATCATCAAAGGCAATGCCCTTTCTCTGAATGAGTCCCTTAACAACCAATCTAGCTTTGTACCGTGGTTGTAAAGTATGTTCATCGTATTTCAACATGTATACCCACTTGTTCTTCAAAGCTCTTTTGCCTTTAGGCAACTTCACTAGCTCATAAGTATGATTATCATAAAGTGACTACATTTCATCATGCATGCCTCAAGCCATTTGCTTTTGCACTCATCTTCTATTGCTTCCGCATAACACTCTGGTTCACCTGCATCAGTCAATAATATATACTCATATGCAGAATATCTGGTGGAAGGTCGTCGGTCTCTGACAGATCTTCGGATGGAACATTTGATGGAGCATTTAATGCAGCTGCTCCTTCTAATGGAGCTTCTAGTTTAAGAACAACATCATCTGTCTCAACATGTTCCGGGACATGTGCATTATTTGGAACATTTATATCTGGCTTGTCCTCATCAACCTATGCAAAAACATGTATGTGAGGAACTAGATCCAAGTCAATCAAATCATCACTAACATGTGGTGTTGAAATTATCTCTGATTTCTCAATATCCTCTATAGTCTGATCTTCCATAAATTCAACATCTCTGCTTCTTATAACTTTCTTCTCAACTGGATCATAGAACTTTTAGCCAAACATATCCCGTCCATAGCCAATGAATATGCATTGTCGTGTTTTCACATCAAGTTTAGATCTCTCATCTTTGGGAATATGCACAAATGCTTTGCACCCAATGACACGTAAATAATCATAAGAAACATTTTTTCCTGTCCAAACTCTATCAGGAACATCAAACTCTAAAGGAACACATGGAGTAAGATTTATACATGTACAATTGTACTTAAAGCTTCACCCCAAAAGGATCTCTGTAGCTTTGACTATGAAAGCAAACATCTTACCCATTCAACCAGTGTCATGTTCATTCTCTCAACTAAACCATTTAACTGAGGTGTCTTGGGAGGTGTCCTCTGATGTCGAATACACTGTTGTTTGCAATATTCATCAAAATGACCAATATACTCTCCCCCGTTATTAGTTCTTATGCATTTCAATTTCTTTCCAGTCTGTCTCTCAACTGAAGCCTGAAACTACTTAAAAACTTCTAGCACTTGATCTTTAGATTTCAAGGTATAAACCCAAAGCTTTCTTGAATAATCATATATGAAAGTAACAAAATAAAGAGAGCCACCAAGCGATTTTGTCTTCATAAGACCACAAACATCAGAATGCACTAAATCAAGTATACATGACTTTCTCGAAAGAGGGGATCTTTTGAATGCAACTCTATACTGTTTTCCTGCTAAACAGTGATCACACTTCTTCATCGTTGAATTTTTCATTCCTGAAAGGAGTTTCTTCTTAGACAATATTGACAAGCCCTTCTCATTGATGTGACTGAGCCTCTTGTGCCATAACTCAATTGTCTCTTCATTTTCTACTGCATTAATTTTGTTTGTGGATAATTTTGCCTGCATAATGTACAAAGAAGAAAATTTGTTTCCTCTAGCCACAACCATAGAACCTTTAGTGAGCTTCCATCGACCATCACTGAAGATGTTGCAATATTCCTCATCATCCAGCTTACCTGTGGAAATCAAATTCAATCGAATATCAGGTATATGCTTAACATTATTCAATACTAACCTCGTGCCATTGCTGGTCTCTAGACACACATCACCAATGCCTACAACTTCTACCAGCCCATTGTTTCCATCTTCACAGATCCAAAATCGCATGCCCTGTAAGATGTAAAGAAATCCCTACGAGATGTAGCATGAATAGATGCACCACTATCAATCACCCAACTTGTCTCATGACATACAAGATTCACTACATCACCATAAAAAACAATGAGAAAATCTTCAGAAAGTGTAGCAACGCGAATGTCATCGCTATTATTATCACTTTTCGTCTCTTTACTTTTCTATTTCTATTTCTCTCTTTTCAGCCGACAGCAATACCTCTGGATATGTCCCTTTTGATGGCAATAATGGCACTCAATATTTGTAAATTTATTAGATTTGCCTCTACTTTTACCTCGACTCTTATCCTTGTTCCATGAACCTCGAGTCTCACTTCTTCCCCTTTTTTCAACAACCAAGGCATCGGAGTGTGAAGAGGATCCATGTGTTTTCCTTCGCATCTCTTCATTCAAAACACTACTCATGGCTAAATCTATGGTAATCTTACCATCCGGGGCTGAATTAGACAAAGAAGTTCGAAATGTTTCCCACGAGTCTGGCAAAGTACCAAGCAACCATAATGCTTGTATCTCATCATCAAACGTGATTCCTATCGCAGCCAATTGATTTATAATTCCTTGAAAAGAATTTAAATGGTGAGTCAAAGGAGTACCATCATGATATTTCAAAGCCATCATCTGTTTAATCAGAAATAACTTGTTATTTCCAGTCTTTCGAGCATATAATTGTTCGAGCCTATTCCACAAACTGCATGCATGTGTTTCTTCAATGATATGGTTCAAAACATTATCATTCACCCACTGTCTAATATAACCACACACTTGACAATGGCATATAGACCACTCAGCATCAGATTTATTCTCTGGTTTCTCATCAACAAACACGGGCAAATAATAATCATTCACATATAAAAGGTCTTCCATTTTTCCTTTCAAGACATGATAATTTGAACCATTCAATGTAACCATTCTACTCGTATTCGTTTCCATCGTTTAACACAAGGCGCACAAAAAAAAATTCCAATGAGAACCAAGTTCTGATACCACTTTGTTAGGAGATTAGCGATAATCCGAACAATATCGAATTAGCGTAGAGGAATAAAGAAATCTCCCCTCTTGTGCAAACCTAATAGAAAATGATATAATAGAGCGATATATCTGACAGAATATATAAACACCAAGTACCCACGAACATAAGAGAATTTTTACATGGAAAATCTCCCCAATGTGAGGAGATAAAAAAACCACGGGACCGTAATCCACCCAAAAATTTCACTATCAACAAATTGGGTAGACAATGTTCTTCTCTAGTTAATAGTAAAGGTACATAGCAGCAAATACATCAAGAATACCATTCTTGGCAATACACGATCAAGGATAAATCTCACAAAAACGTAGGTTTAGTTCTACCCACGAAAAATCCAATGAAAGAAGATCCAAATGAAAATCAAACTGATCAGATCCGAGAACAATGCGTCGCGAGCAATCGGACCACAAATCGACTTCTAATGTAAGCTTGATGAAATCCGGACGGTACCCTCTTTCAGATTTTCTTCTCTCTTTCTCTCTTGCTACTATGTCTAAAAAAAAACGTCTTTTGCGGCTACCGCATATATGATAGCGAGAAACCCTATTTCTCCATATGTGTCAACATACGGGCTCAAGCCATGGGCTTGCACTTCATTGGGCTTCCTCCATATAGGAGTGACCCAGCCAACACTTTTTAAGTAGCATGGAGTAGTATTAACTCCTAACTCCAATCTTATAGTTTTGAAGTGGGCATGAATCCTTGGTGTCTCAGGTCTTTTTGTCAACCTTTTGGCAAGTGATCTTTTATTTTCCGCTTCTTATTTGCCTTTTCACACATTCGCTGTTTTGGGCTAGGTAAGTAGGAGGGCAGAAGAAGTACCAATCCCACCAATTCGCGGGAATATTCCATATCCCTTCACACGCACACATGGCAAAAGATTTAGGACAACTCAGAACGCCTTAAGTGCAAACAATGCATGAACAAGGTGTTAGGATGCACGTGCGAGTGAGTTGTGTTAAAGAGTTAAAGAAATATCATATCGGATAATCGAAATGGTGTAGAAAAATTAATTCATGTTGGCTCATAACTCATCAGGTTAAGCTTTTTAATAAAAGTGGGTTTGACAGGATATATTAATGGGCTCGGACATGGGCACTCTTTTGGCGACCTCCTCAGATTAAGGTATCAGACTTCTGCTGCGCATTCCCATCAAAAGGATCATTTTCTTTGCCTGGTTTCTCATGTATTCAGATGAACAGAACATTCTTGTGTTTGGGCCTAAAAAAAACAGAAACAACATGATGGACAAGAGCATAGGCCAAGCCTAAAAACCATGAGATTTCTCCAATGTATTCATCCAGGTTTGCAGTGAAACGAACAAAAACAATCCAACAAAAGATACTCCACATTGTCCATCTGCTCAGAAACAATCTCACCTCGAAATAATCCCCATCTTCACCCATTTCTACACTCGAAGACTCTCTAAACTGAGAACTAATCCAAGGCAAGAAAAACTTCTGCTGCTGTCACATCCTTCTCTCTAATCCCAAACGCACATCAGGGGCCCCCCAAAAAAAAAACATGGGTAGCCGAAAGTGCCTCAAAATGAGCTGCGCGATTTCAGTCATTCTCTTGCTCGTAATTGCAAGAGTCATGCTCATCCTGTACTTCACAATCCTAAAGCACAACCTATATTGATCGATCCCTCGGTCCGTCACTTTAGAAAACATTGACGTCGATTCATTCAGCTTCACATTGGCGATCACAATTGCGGTCGACAACCGCAACTGCAGTAGCCTCAAGTACCAAACGTGACGTTGTACATCAGTTACCGTGGCACCGAGGTAACCTACGCGTCACTGGCACCGGACACAATCCCAGCCGAGTGAAGCAAAACATTAGCACCTCCGTGGACGTGTTAATGGCCAGGTTGGCGACAAACGCTGATTTCTTGGTCGATGCCTAGGGAGGGGTCGTGAATTTCACGTCGTCGACGGCTTTGAAGGGGCAAGCGAAGGTGCTGAAGTTCATCAAAAAGAAGGCAACCTCTTATGCCACCTGTGACATTTCTGTTTCTTTCACACAGAAGACAACAGATTTTGTTTGCAAGTATAAACTCAAGTTATAAGTTTCTGGAACTCTTCTTGTAACATTAGTTAATTATATCAATAAATTTCCGAGGTTTTTTTTTTTTTTTGGGGGGGTCGAAATAAATTTCTGAGTTCTTGGACAATATTTTGGGTTACTGCAATAGAGAACGAAGTGGTTGAATGGCTTTCATTTCATATTGTGAAGGTGACGAAGGATTGATATAAGGTAACTAATTGTGAAATTTTTGCTTTAAAAAAGAATGTAAGTTTCAAAAAAAAAAATGTTAAAATGAAAGCCACTCCAAAAAAAAAAAAAACAGTAGTATGTGTTCGAAATTCACCTTGACTAATAGGTATTGTTGAATGGAACCAATTTTTCCAGGAAATTTTCAATGCAGTCCCAAAGCTATTGAACGGATTCCAATAAAATCATAAATATTTCAGTATTTGCTAACATAGTCTAGATCTTCGCATAAAATTCCATTATAGTCGTTTCGGACGTCCTCACTTGATATTGTTGGTCCAACTAGCTATTTTATATGGCACAACATAGATGTGAAGTGCAAGAATTTACTCAAAACTACGTCATTTTGCTTATTTTTTTCTTAAAGTTGTAGATTTCTTTCTCTTTTCTTTGTTGTTAATGTTCATGTTCTTTCTCGATTTCCTGGTTATCATTCCTCCTGCCATTGTCACTGTCTCTACCCTTCACTTAGGGAGATTACCAAGAGGAAGTACAAGTCCAAGCCCGTTATGTCCAATTGTACCCAACTCACTCAAAGACTTAAGTCAATGTATCATGGGCCAACTTAGATATATTAACTGCTTAACATCATATCAATTCTCTGACGTGGGACCTCTCTAACACAATTCACAAGTTTTTGACCCAAAAAAAAAAAAACAGTTCACAAGTTTTTGACCAAAAAAAAAAAGACAATTCACAAGTGCATCTCAACAATTTCCCCCTCACATGTGAGTTTCAGTATTAGATTTGCTTTCTCTTAATTCATATATCTTTCTACATCGACTTATCTCAACTAAAATCTTCAATGTCCATCTTAATCCATGGTCACTTTCTTTGGACCAAACCATGAAGGCTGTCATCAGGCTCTTGTTGCTACACCACAATGCCCACCTCCTGAAAATTGTGTTGGTCATCAGATTCCTTCATCGAGATATTCTCCAAACATCGAATAGATTAGGGGCCTACCAATCAACAATCGATGTTAATATCATTTGTTGGGAACGCTCAACAAAAGATCGATACCTTAACTATGGAAAATCACCAAGAGAAAGGCAAAGTCTAATCCCATCAACATATTCAATTGCCAACCGAAAAAAAAAAAAAAAAAAAAAAAACATATCCAGTTGAACTTACCTTCGCTCAAAAGAGTTATGGGCTAACTTGAATATATTAACTGCTCAAAACCATGTCAATTTTTCGATGTGGGACTTCTTTAACACTACTTATACATGAATTTCAACAATCTCTCCCTCATATGTGAGCTTCAATATTAGGTTTGCTCTCACTTAATTCATGTATTCTTCTACATTAGTTAGGGAGATTGTCAAGAGGAAACCCAAATTCACTCGTGCATCAAACAATTTAGGTTTCCTCTCCCTTAATTCATGTATTCTTCTACATTAGTTAGGGAGATTGTAAAGAGGAAACCCAAATTCACTCGTGCATCAAACAATTTGAGGGCCTACAAATCAACCATCGTCTTTTATATGGCTAGAAGCGCGCAACAGAAGAGCGATACCTTTACTCATGAAGATAGCTAAGAGGGAGCCCAAGTTCAAGCCCATCAGAATATGCAATTAGACCAAACTTCACTTAAAAGTTTAAGCTAATGAGTTATGGATCAATTTGGATTTATTAACTTATCAGCACCACATCAATTATCTGATGTGAGACTTCTCTAACACAACTCACACTTGTATCTTTATCACTGAGAAAGTAGAAAGATTTTGTGGCCAACTCACTTCAATGTACTCCAATATCACAGCAGACTCAGCAACCAGTCTCTCTCCATGAGTGAGCACAGGGATCTTCTTGTAAACTGGATTGCACCCGCTCATGTTGCCGTGAACTTCCTCCACCTATGACTCTATAGCTGAAGGGACTAGGCCAAGCTCTTAGCAGCTTCACTCCCTCCTTGTTTTTTTTTCCTGAGTCTAAGTGAAACAAAGACCATAAATTCCTGAATCACTACGGCAACAAAGCTCAGGCTGCCCAGATCTCGGGGCAAATTGTTGTATCGGGCATGGCGGGCATCGAAGTTGAGTGGTGGGGAGACGCATAGCTTGGCGGTGATTGTGAAGACGGAGACAATGACGGATAAACAGTAACAAGGAAACCTGATGAAGAAGATGAATAGTAAGGAAAGAAAAAAATAATAAAATAATCTGGAAAAAAAATGACGTCGTTTTGAGTGAATTTGTTCGCGTTCGTTGTCGGCATACCATGTCGGACGGCCAATAATGACCGGACCTTCATGCCAACGATTTCAGGCGTAATTTGAGTGGAATGACTAATTTGAATTTTCAAGCAAAGATTGAGACTAAAGAGAAACAACTAAAAATTTTAGGACTATATTGAAATCGGTACAATAGGATTATACGGGAAAAAGTGTCAAAAAAATTTTAAATTTATTACGTTAGTGCCAATTCAGTTCTAATTTTTTTTGTCAATTCAATCCTAAATCTTTTGCATTGGTGCCAATTTAGTCCTAAACTTTTTATTGGTTCTAATTCAGTCCTAAACCTTTTGCATTTGTACCAATTTAGTCCTAAATATTTTACATTATGCTAATTGCGTCAATTTGGCCAATTTTGGCCGAAAATCATTTGGGCGAATATCAATTGTCCTACGTAACATGGCTTGCGCTAACGTGGATATTTTTTTAAATATTTTTTATATTTAAAAAAATTTAAAAAAAATTAAAAAACCAAAAATTATTTAAAAATTATTTAAAATTATAGATTAATATTAAAAAAATCCAAGTCAGCATTTGTCGTGCCATATCGGATTAACTTAATTAGCATAAATACAAAAGATTTAGGGCTGAATTGGCACCAATACGAATGTTTTAGGACTGAATTAGCATCAATAAATGGTTTAGGACTTAATTAGCACCAATATAAAAAGTTTATGACTGAATTGACACAAAAAAAAAGGATTAGGACTAAATTAGCACAATTGCAATAGGTTTAGGACTTTTTTTACACTTTTCCCGATTTATACGTCTAAAATGATAATTTTGGCATTTTTCATGAAAGTTAGTAGATTTCTCATTAAAGTAGTGAAATCCAGATTAATGGATACCGAAAACTTTCAAGAAAATTACCAAAAAATCATAAACCTTTTGACAACTTGCCAATTCAATTTTAAACCTTTTAATTGTGTCAATTTAGTCCAAAACCTTTTGACGAAGTGATAATTTAACCTTTCAGTTATGTCAGTTTAGTCTTAAATCTTTTGAAATTATGCCCATTTAATTCTAAATATTTTGCTATTTTAGTCCTAAACTTGTTATTTGAGTAATTGACCGAAAGAACTAAGTCGGCAATTCATTAAAAGATTTGGGACTAAATTAGCATAATTTAAAAGATTAGGACGGAATTGGCAAGTTGTCAAAAGATTTAGGACCGAATTGTTACAACTGAAAAATTTAGAACTGAATGGCACCGCAGTAGGTTTAGGACTTTTTGGACAGTTTTCTCGATAACTTTCCATAGGTCTCCTAGTAGACTAATTATGACTTTGAAATTAGGAGAGGACTGAGAAATGTTCAAACGGAGATTAGTATATTCACAATTTTCCACTAATGACTATTCAAACAGGGAGGGAGCGTGAAGATTTCACTACAAGGTGTAGCTAATGTATTTATAGAATCATAACAATAGAATCAAAACTAATTAAAGCCAGGTTAGAATATTATCATTTGTCAAGTGAAATTAGAATCAAAACTGAGGCATGACACGAGTTATATTGTCGAGCATTATAACTAGGCGAACTTATTGTAAGGATATTAGTTGGGAAATAAACTTACAACAAGTAGCGTCCGCTCCGATATTTCGTGGAATTGGGCAGGCCCTTTCTTTCTTCACAACACAATTATGTCGCGTCATATTCATTTCTGGTCAGATTCATGTTGAACGCACTTTATTCACAAATCTTGTCATAAATTTTGAAAACAATTCGCCAAGACTTGATTATCAAACACGTTAGAAGATACAACATTAGACATGTAAATTTGTTTAGAAGTATCTAAACATGTCTAAATACATTTAAACTCGTCGTGCTAATAGGTCTAACATAAGTTGGTATTATGTACATATATGTATCTAGAGCGTGTTGAAAAAAAGATTGTTAAGAGTTAATCTGCATGCAACACATTTATGATTCGTGTATAAAGCGGATTGGTCAAGCTTAGCTCGAGCGCGCTCAATACATGTTAGAGACTAGCCAGTCCGGTCCTTTCGGATGCACTTGGGGAACACTTTAAAGACTAATATCATTTGAAGAAGAAAATTAATTTGCTGACTACATGTTGGATAAGAAGATCTATAGGAGCAGTATTCCTATTTCTTCTATGTTTTACTGGGTTCAGGTGGTCTAGGCTTGTTGTAAATGTGAATTCTTGAATCGATGACAATTTGGATTTTCTCTAACTTTAAAAGGGACAGATTGTGGTGACAAAAATATAGTGGGGTCA
This sequence comes from Rhodomyrtus psidioides, assembly GCA_021437785.1. Lineage (NCBI taxonomy): Eukaryota > Viridiplantae > Streptophyta > Magnoliopsida > Myrtales > Myrtaceae > Rhodomyrtus > Rhodomyrtus psidioides. The sequence continues at coordinate 7,620,084 of JAILYB010000003.1, read as the reverse complement.
AAGTGTTCGCTGCTAATTGTTAGAAAATGAAATAAAATGTATAACAGGAAATATTTTGAAAATTTGCAGTTACCCTCCGCCCCTGAATTCAAACCAACATTACTATAATATAGTCCGACATGGAGTGCCGGTCGACCTAGATGAAAGGTCTGGTATTGAATCGAACTAATACATACAACATAGTTCGGACGTGGATCACTACAAAATGCCCGAATCGTTGGAGATGGAAGTCCGGCAGCGCAATCGTCACCTTCATTCATCAACTAAAGTTCCATATCCACAATTTCGTCCGACTCTATGGTTGGCACAAGAACAATACTGAATACACGGTACAATACCTCTCAAAATGTTAATATATAGGTACACATAAAAACACACAACCCGCTCGCGGTACATGAAAATTTTCCTAAGGCATGATCCTGCAAAGCCACATTGTTGAAGAGCTAATGTTGGTACTCTTCACGTTCCAAGACCCAACAAGAATCATCGCCCTGTGTCTGTATCAAACATAGTGATCATAAGTTTAATTAGGAACTACTGAATGGTTAATTGGTTTCCCCGAGTGATTAAAACGATCGGCTCCTGTGCAGCTTACCTGGCCATCGTCGTACACTAGGGGCTGCGGATGGAAAGTGCAATACGAGCTGTAGCTCGGTAGGTGGTTGCCGAGCGCCTGAAATTGAGGGAGTGATCCCATGTTCGCTTGGAACAATGACTGACGGAGGAAAAATTTCGGGTTAGAAAACCCTCGAACTACACCGAGATTTTCGGCTAACGTTATTTCGATCGAAACCTGTAAGACAAGGGAAGCAAAATCCAGGAAAGAGTTTCGGTCCTTTCATCTACTTACCTCCTGATCTGTGTCCTCTGTCGACCCATGTTGAGAATCAACTGGAGTTTCATCAGTTACATGGGAACCTGCTTCAAAACTTGGGGAAATTTCCAAACTTTCACTTGGTCTCCTCTTCAAGCGACAAAGGATGTATGGTATCTGTAAATATTTATAACTTTTTAATGTAAGAAAGATTAGGGTCAGTAGAATCTGAAAGTTGCACTTTGAATACAATGAGGATCTTAAATGAAAGACAGAACCTGAAAAGTATATGTCACGTGGTCAAAACAAAAAGAAAATCATAATGACATGATATAAGAGTGTAATTGGGTCATCCTTTCCTTTGTTATAATCCAGGGCACAGAGCATAAGATCCGGAATAAGTTCATGGAACGTCGTGCAAGTCCCGTGAACCGGTTAAGCGTAGGCTTTTGGCCTATACAGGTAATTTTAATTTAGAGCAGTGTACACGTAGTTTGTGAGATTTGAAGGAGTGATCTCCAATTCCTAGACCGAAAATCACTGGCTCCTCAACAACCATGGATAGTTAATTTGGGTCATTGTGTTTGAAAGCTACTGATATCGTATTCTACTTCTTCCAGCGTGGCCTAATGCACTTTCAATTCACTCTATGTTGTTTTGCAAATGGAAAAAATATAAGGGAAATCTTAGATGTAGATCAAATGCGGAACCTGGAGGGTTGAAGAGTATCCATCAAGAAGTTTGGGATTCAAGCTATATTCATGCATGATCCATCCGGTCTTGGCGCGACCCTTGTGAAAGACCAAAATCCTCTTGGTGCCTATTAAAGCCTTGGTGTCTCGAGTCTTTATGTCATCCTTTTGGCAAGTGATCTTCCATTTACCGCTTCTTGTCTGCCTTTTGACACGCTCGCAGTTTTGGGCTAAGTAAGGGGAAGGGCAAAAGAAGTACCAATCCCACCCATCCGAGGGAATATTCGATATCCCTTCACACACACGGGGCAAAAGATTTAGGACAACTTATCAGAACATCATAAGTGCAAACAATGTAAGAACAACTTTTCGATGCGTGGTTACTCATATGATAGAACAAATTCATACTACAACCAAAGTAAAAAAGGAAGAAAGTAGGCGCATGAAACTCACTTTGATACAAACTAGGTAAATCCCAAGGATCCCATGCATAGAAATCCTCCAGCTCGGGGATGACGCAATTATCGACGTATCCAAGTACCTTGCTCTTAAGGTAGTTGTTAACGAGTTCTTCCTCGGTCGGAAGAAATCTAAATCCCACCTGAAATCGCTGCATGTAGAGATTGAGTATAGCTAATTCACTAAGACAAGTGATATAGCGGAACTTGAGTGTTTGGGTAAATTTGTGAGTTCACATGTCAATTGGAGATGACAATTTATAACTGAACTCAACATTGACTCAACATCCTGGCTTCTGCTGCTTGTGGGTCGTCCCTTGTGCGAGAAGCCTCCTTTTTCCCTAAGCCCTTGTGTCTGAAGGGGAAGCTGAACAAAATTTTCTCTATCTTCTCTGCGGAAGATTACACGGTTGCACCTAGGAGAAGCTACCGGTGAAATTCCCATTCTATCCTCCCCAGGAAAGTGACCCCAGTTTCTGTGGGACTAACTTTTTCTGCCACGGAGATCTCTATATTTGGAGAGATTGAGCCAAAGCGTGACAATTTAATGACCAAAGGTCTAAGCATGCAAAGCTAGATGTGATCAATAGGCGGGGCCCTAATTAAGTAGACCGAGTAGAATACCGAGCCAACCAGGTTAAAAATAAATACTAAATCACGACAAACCTCCCATCAGCTCCCGTTGACTTGTACACAAGCTGTCGGTATACAAAACCCTTCGCGATGTTGGAAAAAAAAAAGGCGGGTGAAATAATGCGGAACCGAAACCCATTCTCTCTCTTCGCTTGATCAAGATGGGCAAGAGAAAAAAATAAAAAAAAAATGTAGAGGCAGAGATACTGATGTAGAACAATTAGCATGCGATTATCTCGCCAAATTGGATTGCCAAAAGCCGGCGCGATTTCGTCGGTAATTTCGGATATTGGGTCAAACGATCTCGGATCGTTTAGACCACTTTTCTGGCAGTTTTCTGTTTTAGGCAATTCAGAATATTCCGAAATTTTGTTATCTTTGATTCAAATTCTATTAGGAAATGATATATATGATTTTGATATTGTTATCTTTAATTATTCTGATGCTTAAAGGAGCCATATCTCTATATATAGGGCGTCCATCTTTTGTAATCGACATCTTATCATCATTATTCAATCAAATTCGTGCTTTCTTTGGAATTATTTTCCAAGATTCGCTTCTCTCTGCGTCATTTGGTATCAGAGCAGGTTTCTCCTGTGACGATGGTGAATAACGTGAAAGTCAATCTCCCCGTAGCTGAGGGCCGTGAAAACGAGCCTATTACATGGACGGAGTTCAACCAATTCGTGGATCAAACCGATCGGAGGTTTCAAGAGATCCTTGAGGCCATCCAGCGTTTGTCCACAAACCAAGCCCCTGGTGTTCTTCCAGCCGAGCGAATTCCTGTCGCTCGTGATCCCGAAGTTGCCATGGAGCGTGGAGGAAATCCCCGACATAGACGTCAAAACTATGTCGAGGATACTGAAGACGAAGAAGAAGAGGACTTCCAGGACATGCCTATTCGTGGGGGTCAACAGTATAGAGGATTCCAGGATGAGTACGTTCGTGGAGGTCGCCGACACGGAGGTTATCGCCGAGATCTTGAGCAGTATCAATTGAAGGTAGATCTCCCTACTTTCAACGGTAACCTAGATATTGAAGATTTTATGGACTGGATTTGGGAGGTTGAAAAAATTTTCGATGCTATGGAGATCGAAGAGGATCGCCAAGTGAAGCTTGTCGCATACAAACTGAAGGGTGGCGCTTCGGCTTGGTGGGAGCAGACTCAATTAGCCCGACGTCGAGAAGGATTGGCCCCAATCCGGACATGGAATCGGATGAAACAGAAGTTGAAGAAGCGGTTCCTCCCATCGAATTATGAGCAGTTGCTATTTCAGCAATTTCAGAATTGCAGGCAGTTGAATCGGTCCGTCCAAGCCTATACAGAAGAATTTCTTCGACTCTCTGCCCGCAATGACCTTGAAGAATCAGATGCCCAACAGACTGCTCGGTACATCAACGGGTTGCGACTCAATATCCAGGATCGAGTGTCCCTGCATCGATTGTTTACTGTCGATGATGCCCAGGAGATGGCGAGGAAGGTTGAGATGCAATTGGAAAGAGCTGGCCCTAATACTCGGGGTAATAATTACTCAAGTCGCGGATCGTTCGGAAAAGGAAAGCAAACTGAAATTTCGGGTTCTTCGACACAGCAAAACAATGATACGAACCGAAATTCGGGGAGTACCGCAGGAGTGTCCAAAGAACCGATGGCATCAAACACTCGTACGCCTAATCCGAGTGCACAGAATCCTTATGCCAAGCCTCAGCCAGTAATGTGCTATAAGTGTAACGAATTGGGCCACCGTTCCAGCGATTGTCCAAGGCGGAGGATGGCTAATATCGTCGAGCATGATGAAGATGCATATGATGAAGAGTGGGCGGATGAAGAAGAGATAGATGCTGAAGAGGGTGATCATGTCAATTGTGTAGTCCGACGTTTATTGCTTGCCCCGCGGATTGAAGACACCCAACGGAATCAACTTTTTCGTGCTCAATGTACCGTTAAGGGCAAAGTATGTGACGTCATCATCGACAGCGGAAGTTGCGAGAACATAGTTTCGAAGGCCTTGGTGGATCATCTACAACTGAAGACAGAGCCGCATCCTGCCCCTTATACAATCGGTTGGATTCGTAAAGGAGCTGAACTTAAGGTAAACCAACTGTGTCATTTACCTATCTCTATTGGGAAAACGTATAGGGATATCATTGTTTGTGACGTTGTGGAGATGGATGCCTGTCATGTATTACTGGGGCGACTGTGGCAGTATGATGTAGATATTACCCATCGAGCTAGGGAGAATACTTATTTTTTCGTGTGGAAAAAGACTAAGATTACATTGAAACCGAAGAATAATAGTTCCCCGATCGTGAAGAAGCAAGATGTAGGTGTTATGCTGAATGTTCGTAAGCGTGAAGGGATGTATATGATTGTGGATAAGGGAGATCATCAAGCTATTATTAGTATTCATGAAGTTCTTAAGCCCTTGCTGAAGGTTTTTAGCGATGTTATGCCCGAAGACTTACCTGACGGATTACCTCCTTTGAGGGATATCCACCATGAGATTGACTTTCTTCCAGGTGCTAGTCTCCCTAACTTACCGCACTATCGGATGAATCCGAAGGAGAACCAGATTTTACAAGATCAAGTGGGAGAGCTCCTTCGGAAGGGTTTCTTGCGTGAAAGCAAAAGTCCTTGTGATGTTCCTGCGCTTCTCACACCGAAGAAAGATGGAAGTATGCGGATGTGTGTTGATAGCCGTGCCATTAACCGGATTACCATTAAATACAGGTTCCCGATTCCCCGACTGGATGATATGCTTGACAGACTCGCTGGATCAAGAGTCTTTACAAAGATTGATTTGCGTAGCGGATACCACCAAGTTCGCATTCGTCCTAGTGATGAGTGGAAGACAGCTTTTAAAACTAGTGCGGGTTTGTATGAGTGGCTTGTTATGCCATTCGGACTCACTAACGCGCCTAGTACTTTCATGCGCTTGATGACTCAGGTTCTTAAACCTTTTATTGGCAAGTTTGTGGTAGTTTTCTTTGATGACATTCTGATATATAGCCCAGATGATCGGCGGCACATGGAGCACCTGAGAGATGTCCTGCTGGCCTTGCAATCGAACAAGTTGTTTATAAACCTGAAGAAGTGTAGTTTCATGACAGAACGGCTTCTTTTCTTGGGTTTTGTTGTTGGAGCAGATGGACTTCGCGTCGATGCAGAAAAGGTGGCTGCAATCCGCAGTTGGCCAGTACCCCAGAATATTGGTGAGGCCCGTAGTTTCCATGGCCTTGCGACATTCTACCGGCGCTTCATCAGAAATTTCAGCACTATTATGGCCCCAATCACGGATTGTTTGAAAAAGGGAAATTTTCGTTGGGGTGATGAAGCTGAAGCCAGCTTCAAGCTTATCAAAGAAAAGCTCTCCACTGCTCCAGTATTGATGCTCCCTGACTTTGAGAAAGTATTCGAGCTGGATTGCGACGCGTCTGGAACATGGATTGGTGCTGTTCTTTCACAAGAAGGTAAGCCTATTGCCTATTTTAGCGAAAAACTTAATGATGTTCGCAAGCGATGGTCTACATATGAGCAGGAGTATTATGCTGTCGTGCGATCTATTAAGCATTGGCAGCCGTATCTTTATCAGCAGGAGTTTGTACTAAATACGGATCATCAGGCTTTTAAGTATATAAAGAGCCAAAAACATCTAAACAGGATGCATGCAAGGTGGGTTTCTTTTTTGGAACAGTTTAATTTTGTGCTTCGTCATAAGGCAGGACACTTGAATAAAGTTGCAGATGCCCTGAGTAGATGTGCTGAAACATTGTTGACCATGCGCAATGATGTTGTTGGTTTTGATCATCTGTGTTCTCTTTATGCTGATGATGATGATTTTAGTAAGATATGGGAAACTTGTTCACAAACAGGTTGTAGTGGGGATATGATCATTCAGGACAAGTTCCTGTTCTTTGGGAATAGATTGTGTATTCCTCGTGGATCATTGCACGAGCAGCTCATTCGAGAACTTCATGGCAGCACCTTGGGTGGACACTTGGGTCGAGACAAAACTGTCGCATTGGTTGAGGATAGGTACTATTGGCCCCAATTGAAGAGGGATGTCCGGCGATTCGTTAATAAGTGTTATACTTGCCAGACTGCCAAGGGTCATTCTCAGAATACTGGATTATACACTCCTCTGCCTATTCCTACTGGTCCTTGGATAGATGTTTCTATGGATTTTGTGTTGGGACTTCCCCGAACACAACGCAGTTTAGACTCTATTTTTGTGGTGGTTGACAGGTTTTCAAAGATGGCGCATTTCATCCCCTGCAAAAAGACTTCGGATGTTTCCCATGTGGCGAGCTTATTCTTTCGTGAAGTAGTCCGCTTGCATGGTGTGCCCAAAACGATCACCTCTGATCGTGACACCAAGTTCCTGAGTTATTTTTGGCGTACTTTATGGCGTTTATTTGGAACTAATTTGCAGTACAGTAGTTCTTTCCATCCGCAGACTGATGGGCAGACAGAAGTTGTCAATCGTACCATGGCTGATATTATTCGCTGTCTCTGTAGCGACATGCCCAAGCAGTGGGATCGCTATATCGCCCCTGCTGAGTTCGCCTTCAACAACACAGTCAATCGTTCGACTGGTAAGTCTCCTTTTGAAGTTATCTACGAGCGGACTCCACAACATACTCTGGATTTGGTTCCCCTGCCAAAGATCCCTGGTTATAATGTCGCAGCAGAAAATCTCGCGACGAAAATTATGGAGATTCAAGCTGATGTAGCGCAACAACTTGCTACTTCAATTCGAAATACAAGGATGCTGCTGACAAACGGCGTCGTTCCAAGATTTTTGAAGTTGGTGATGAGGTGATGGTTTTCCTACGCAAGGAGCGATTTCCTGTGGGCACCTATAACAAGCTGAAGCAGAAGAAGCATCCTGAAGAAGATCAACGACAATGCATATGTTGTTGACCTTCCTGCTGATCTACACATATCTCCAACATTCAACGTGGCTGACCTGTTCGAGTATCACCCTCCAGATATTCCGCTTTATGTTGATGATAACTCGAGGGCGAGTTCTTCTGAAGAGGAGGGGACTGATGTAGAACAATTAGCATGCGATTATCTCGCCAAATTGGATTGCCAAAAGCCGGCGCGATTTCGTCGGTAATTTCGGATATTGGGTCAAACGATCTCGGATCGTTTAGACCACTTTTCTGGCAGTTTTCTGTTTTAGGCAATTCAGAATATTCCGAAATTTTGTTATCTTTGATTCAAATTCTATTAGGAAATGATATATATGATTTTGATATTGTTATCTTTAATTATTCTGATGCTTAAAGGAGCCATATCTCTATATATAGGGCGTCCATCTTTTGTAATCGACATCTTATCATCATTATTCAATCAAATTCGTGCTTTCTTTGGAATTGTTTTCCAAGATTCTTATCATCATTATTCAATCAAATTCGTGCTTTCTTTGGAATTGTTTTCCAAGATTCGCTTCTCTCTGCGTCAGATACGCGGATTTTTTTCGTGAAAAACCCCTCGAAAACTAAAGGAAAAAGCCACGAAAGTCTTCCACTGTAATAGTAAGATTACAATAATATTCCTTCACCGAATTTGGTGGTTCACCTTCACCTTTATGGTGGAATACACTCTGGTTCAAGAGGATGACACTCTCTCCAACTATTCACACAATGGTGGCTTGCTCACTCCCTTTCGAAGGATTTCTCCCTCTCTCACATGAAGGATCTCACTTGTCGAATGAGTTGTCGAATATGTCGACCTTCACCAACTTCCTATCGAATTTTGTCTTCGATGCGAGACATTGCACCGGATTTCTTGTCATGCATCAACACGTCTCTTCATCCCCTATTTATAAGAGGCCAAAGGGCATCTCTTCCATGCTCTAGAATCTTCACCAATTGATAATGTAGGTTTACGAATATGACAAGTATCTTTCCTATGCATGGAGCCACGAGAATTCACTTTCTCGTGTGAGGCTGTTCTATTGGGATTACGAAGTAATCAAAGCATTTAATGCTTTGGTTCACCCAACTAATTAAGAAGAATCTCATTCCCAACAAATCTCCCCCTATTCGACTTAATTAGAGGGGGTTATCACCACGCGGGCTCCTTCGCGACACTCATCGAACTTTTTCGATGAAACGACATTGGTCATCATGTCGGACCAGTTCTCAGCAGTGTGAACTTTGTCGAGCTACAAATGCTTCTCCTCTATGACATCTCGAATCTAATGATAACGCATATCGATATGTTTTGATCGAGAGTGAAAAGCTGAATTTCTTGCCAACTGTATGGCACTTTGATTATCACATCTCAACACATACTTTTCTTGCTTATGACCCAACTCAAGCAAGAAGTTCTTCATCCAAAGCATTTCTTTACTTGCTTATGAGGCTGTAATATATTTGGCTTCGGTAGTAGACAAAGCAACGCATTTTTTTAGCTTAGATTGCTAAGACACAGCTCCCCCTGCAAAGGTAGTCAAATACCTAGACATCGATTTTCTCGAATCGACATCACCACCTAAATCTGCATCTGTGTATCCTTCTAACACAGGTTCTTCTTTGTCGAAACACAGACACCTTTTCAAAGTAGCTTGAAGGTATCGAAAAATCCATTTGACAACGGCCCAATGCTCCTTCCCTGGATTTGAAAGATATCGGCTCACAAGACCGACAGCATGAGCAATATCGGGTATGGTGCATATCATTGCATACATAAGGCTGCCAACTGCCAATGAATATGGCACGTTCTTCACCTCTTCTTTCTATTTCTCAGTCGATGGACTCTACTTCTTACTTAATTTAAAATGTCCAACAGGAGGAGTACTTACTAGTTTGGCCTTGTGCATGTCGAATCTCTTGAGAATCTTCTCGATATATTTCTTTTGAGATAGCCATAACAGCTTCTTCGAACGATCTTGAATGATCTTCATCCTAAGGATCTGTTTCGCTGGGCCAAGATCTTTCATAGGAAAGACTGGCTCAAGGCCTTCTTAAGGGTAGCAATTTTCTTCGAACCTTGTCCAACTATCAGTATATCATCGACATAAAGCAAGAGAATGATGAAATCACCACTGGCGTATCTCTTAATAAACACACAGAGATCAACGTGAGTCTTCTTGAAGTCATGTTGTGCCATGAATGAATCGAACTTCTTGTACCACTGTCTTGGTGGTTGTTTTAAACCGTAGAGGCTCTTTTTGAGTAGACACACTAAGTGCTCTTTACCTGGAGCTATGAAACCCTCAGGTTGCTCCATGTAGATCTCTTCCTCTAGGTTTCCATAAAGAAAGGCAGTCTTCACATCGAGCTGTTCAATCTCCAAGTCTAAAGTGGCGGTCATACCAAGGACATCTCGCATCGATGACATCTTTACCATCGAAGAAAATATCTCATCGAAATCGATGACCTTCTTCTGATTGCAACATTTGACAACAATTCGAGCTTGTACCTCGGTCGCGAGCTGTTTTCATCAGCTTTGAGTTTATACATTTACTTATTTTTCAATGTTCGCCTTCCCTTCGGCAACTCAACTAGATCATAGGTATGATTCTCATGTAAGGACTGCATCTCCTTGTCGCGACCCGTCCGGAAGCGGACGCGGCTAATGGATTACCGATCGCGGGCCTTTCCTCGCACAAGGGTGCGGATCGCGGGCTTTGGATCGGCGCGGGCCCTCCCAGGCCCATACCAAATCGCGGCGGGAGTATTTTTCAGAAGGATTCGACGATAAGAATCGATCGCTTTCGACCTTCAGTGTGGTCGTGGTGGCATGTGCAATTTGTGCATGCATTTGGAGTCGCCACCGGTCTTTCTTGGAAGGTAGACCGGAAACCTTACTGACCGATTGTGAGAGATCGATCAGTTCTGCGGAACCAGAGATTTTGGATTCGGGGACTTGGTTACGCTGGTGTCATTATCAACGCCCTTTCGGTACCTAACGCGAGTGATTTTCCTAGCTAAGAGCTCATGCAGGCGCAATTTTGGGTGAGGTAGGTTTAATTCAGGGTTTCATGCAAATTGGAAGACTATTCCTATCAATCACAATCAATTTAAATGAAAGCGCAATCAAGTGTATAAATAAATCACATCAATGCACGTCAATTCACATCATATGGCCTCCTAATATAGCCATAAGGGCTTAGGGAAGATGTGATTTCAGACCAGGGGTAAAATGGGAAGATTTTGGGGACGATTGGCCCGAAGGGCAAAATCGTCATTTTTGGAAGGTTTGGATACCGAATTACCCAAAATATTCCATGGCCAGTTGATTGTGGCCATTTCCCATTTTTGAATTTTTTTTTTTTTTGAAATTTCTCTGAATTTTTCCGAATTTTTTTAGTTTTATGATTTTTTATTTTTTATTGAATTTTTGAAATTTTTATTATTATTATTTAATTTAATTATTACTTAACTGAAGTGGTCGGATCCAGATGGGACTATTGGGCCCGAGCCTGGATCAGGCTGCTGAGCCCGATCCAAACTAGGAATGAGGACTTGAATCAAGCCCAATGCACCCAAGGAACCCCAGCCCATTTTCTTTCCTTTTAGGCCTATTAAACCCATTTGCCTAAGCCCAACCTTCCTTCCTCTAGTACCAACGCAAGCCCAATTAGCCCACAAGACCAAATAATCTACAAACCCAACCCAACATGAAAATAATTCTTACCTCACTATTCATTGTCTTCAACGTAGGACGTTCGCCTCCCCCCATGAAAGCCGAACCGAGCTCGCCGCCGCTGGGGACTCATCGCAACGCCGAGATCAGCTCACCACCTCCGACAGCTTACACCGCCTCTAGTCGCTTCCGCGCCGGAACAGATCCAACGGTGCCGTCTCGTCGGGCTCTTGTTCGGACATGACTCCACTGCCCTCGCTCGCCACGCGTTGTCACGCCTCGCTGGTCGAACCCTTGAAGGCCGACTGGTGATCATCACCGAGTGCTGAGACCAACGCCAGAGTCTCGCCACGCCACAGCCTTTGATCCGAATCAACACTTGGACTGCCACTGGTTCGAGTCGCCCAACAGCGGGACGCTCACACTCCATCTTCAGCTACACTCGTGTCGTCACTGGATTCATTCGTCTGCACCTCCGTCGGGCCGCATCTCGCGAGTATGCTCGTCCATCACTGGCGCGCTCGCCCACTCCATCGCCACTTAAAATCTCGCAGACCCCCATGAGGGACTGATGACTCCCAACGATGACTGGGGCTCAAAAGACTAGCTTAATATTAAGCAGAGACAGTAAGCTAACAACCAAGAACAATGGATCATGGACGACAGGTGGACTGAAAAAGAATGATCCGGAAATGAGAACGGGCATGAGTGTTCCATCTAAGACGAACCAACAGAGCGGCCAAGACAACACCGAAACTCGTGGCTCGCTGGTCCAAGAAATCGAAGCTCTCAACTGGCGAGCTCCGGGACTGAAACGAGGCAACCAAACCCGAGAGAATAGGCCCACCTTCACGCAACTAGTCGCGGACGAGCTCCCGGAGATCAACTGGAGAAGAGTCTCACTCCTTCAACTAGGTCTGTGCTCTTCTTCTTCCTCAGCATTTCGGACTCTAGAGAAACTCGACCCCCCGATCTTCTTCGCCTCATCAGGTTCGACCTCCTCAGTCTTCGACGCTCACTACCGTTGAAGCACAGCAGGCGCTAACCATTTAGGGGACTCCTGTCCCTTCAACACATCATTAGGGAGACGCATGTTCTGGGGAAAAACGCATCATGGATTGACAGGCCATTTTTTTTCGCGCGAGGGTGAGAGAAGCCTGCCTTTTTTCAAGGCCGCTAGCTCCCTTATGTTCAAGATCAAATCCCTTCGACCTCCCCCATTTTTAATTCATGGGTGGTCTTCTTTTCCCATCACCAAGAAAGTTCCAGCCTTGTCGTCCCTTTCCTCTTTTCTGCTGTTGTAGTGGCGCCCCCCCCCCCCCCTTTTTTCTTTCCCTGTTGGTTGGTATTTTTTATTTGGCAATGCCCTCCCGTATCATTCGCCTTCTCCCAACACTTGATAAATGTCGGACCAGCAGCTACACATTCCTTACTTATGGTGATCAGTGCTTTTTCAGCGGAAGGCAATCAAACTGAACATCAAGACCCTAAGATGCGAAATGCGTAAATTAAAAGATCGAATAGTAACTTATGGACAAATTCGATTTTATGCTTTATGAAAGAATATATGCCATTGAACTTGAAATTTCTCTTTTCGTGAGGTCAAAATGAAAAGGGAATTAAAATAAAAACAATGACTATTTTTGTGTATTTTTCTGACCACGAATGGTATTTTTTAACTTTTTTTTTGTATTTTTAATAATTAAATAATTTCAAAAAATTATTAAAAATTACGAAAAATATTTTTTGTTCAAAATTGGTTCCTGAGGCTAGGCCAAGGCCTCCAAAGTTGATTTTGCAATTTTATAATTTTTTTGCTATTTTTAATTAATTTTTTTAAAATGAAAATCACAATAATATATGGTCAAAATCAGGTGTCAACAGCTGCCCCTCTTTGAGAGGAATCTCGTTAGAGGTTTCTCTCAAAGACAAAATGATACCTGAATCTTGACCGACCTGATTGGGAAAAGGAAAGAAACAACGCTACGACATCGGGTTCTTAAGGCTCTTGATAAAAACTCAAATTATTCCATGGTTTACTTCAACAGTTCGAATATGGGCCGGAGCGAGAGAGGCTTACCTGAAACTCACCTGTCGGATGTTGCCGGTTGCGACGACTTTCAAGCAGATGCCTAGGACTCATCATTCAGGATATCCTAGGGAGATTAAGCTCTGACCTGTATGGTAAGTCATACCATCATGGGATTCCTTGCTGGTAGGAACCTAAGGAAGGCGTACCCCACACTTTAGGATTTGCCAAGGATTTTGATCCGTATGGTGGATCGGATCTTTGTGTTGACCCTTATGGCGGTTTCTACCATATTTGACCCTTTAGGCGGTTTCTACCTTGAGTTGACCCTTCAGGCGGTTTCTACCATTGATTTGACTTTGAAAAGGGGTCTCATGACGAGGGTTCTCCACGTCCGATGAGACTGCCAGATTTTTGAAAAGGGGTCCCGAGACGAGGGTTCTCCACGTCATGCTAGGACTTGGGTCTGTTGAGGCGACATTCTGGGATCTGGGTTCTCCAGGTATCCTGCAGAAAGTTCAAACCTGAAAGATTTTTCTTCACCAAGAAAATGTTAATAATCTTTGGGAAGACAATAATTGTCCAATTGACAAAATTTTATGACTTAAGTTTTAGTCATGAGATGTGCATTTTGATGCTGGAGGTTATCCAAAACATTTTCGCAACATGCAAATGTGATCACAAATCCCTTGCATGGAAAATCTGGATCCACAGTTTGAAAATTCCCAAAAAGAGTTTGCTCAAAACGTCAATTGGAATATTTCTCGACAAGGAGGCCATCTCACCTGTTTTGAGGTGATGATTTTTAGGGGATGCACTCAATTCCCTACTGACCTGTGCCTAGGTTTTAGGCTCATTCGCAGCGCATACATTTTGATCGGTCGGGAGGTCTTCCACGGGACCGTAATGTTGGGCTTGGATATTGGTTTTCAAGGGGGACCCGCTTTGGAGTCGGGGCCATCGAATGAAAATTTTCACCATCTGCTCCGGGTTTACAAGTCAAGAACCCTGCAAAATGAGAAAGAAAGAGTCTTGCTCGTACTTCTTCGAGCTAAGCTATATGTTAACCCAAGTGTCTTAGTCAGAGAAGACGGTTTCAGGGTTGTAACATTGGTAGGATTGGGGACCGAAAAAGGCTTGTTTTTGGCCCAGAAATCACGAAGGATTTGACATTGGTGATCATTGCAAATTTGTCACATGTCTTTTCCATTCTGCATCTTCCATTTTTGAGGTGTGCAACCGCTTTTGAGGTGTGCACAAGTCCTTTAGAGAACGTCTCTTGTGGTATTAAGAGATTGACAATTCTGTCCGTGTTTTTGCACCACGGCTGACATCGTTTGGGGAGCAGTCTTCTTGATCTGACTCATTTATGGGTTTTTCTCTCTTCCCAACTAGGCTTTATTGGGGATCAATCAAACAGTTTTCACGAGCATCGGCCTTGCTTTTACCAGGCACTTTGCTTTTTCTTGATGCTGGGGATTTTTTGTTGAAATCCCGCCTTTTCTTTTCCTTTGGAACTACGATGTTCAGAAAATTGTGCTAGATATACAACTTGAATCATAGCACATTTAAACGCCGATATGAGATTTTTCTATAAATCCCATCTCTTGATTTCTTCCGTTCTTGGAGTGATGCAGTTTCTATCTTGAAACATCCCATGATCACCAACAGGGGTTTATGAAATGAATTCGCAGGCTCAACTTGGCTGTGCAAAGGATATGGTGTGTGGGATAGAGAATGAATGCTTCTCGTCATCCTATGGCACTTGGATTACCATATAAACAACACACAAAGATTAATGTTAGTCCGAGCAAGAAAATTTCTAACCATTTTCTCCTGATGCTGCTGGACTTACTTCCCTTTTGCCTCGGTGTGGGGTGGTTCTTGACAGGGTTAAGAATGAAAACCGCCGTTCAAGTGGGTTGTCAACGGTCACCTGTAGTGTTTATGATATGAAACGAACGCCTCCGTCGTCCCAATCCATGTAATCGCTGCGAATGGTCCCTACCTCCGTAGGTCCAGATTTTACTATTTGATTCGCTCCACTCATCTCTCAAGTGTATGTAGGATGTGTTTGGATTTGAGCTTGCCTCTCTTTTGAGGAAACATCCTTTTGAGAGTTTTGAACAACTTTTGATTGGAAAAATCTCTTTCGTTTTCCCAAAAATTTTACCCGTCAAGGGGATTTTATGGTGCACAATGCATGTTCAGACAACCTCATGTTTCAAAACATGAATGCCAATGAAGTTAGAATTCCATGTCTTTTCTAGACATCAGATTTTGAAAGCTTTTTTCTTTTTCTCTCTGTGTTTTTGGTTTAACATCTTCAATGGATTGGGGGAAAGGGATACCTACCTGTCCACCGTGGCTGGAGATCCCTGAAAATGTAAAAGAAGCATATCATTGTATGTTCACGAATTTTTTGAAAATTGAAACGATACATCCTACCCTCATGTACCCTAACAGGTAGTATGTGGGATGTAAAAACTCATTCGTCTCCAAGGCGATTCCCCTGTCAAGGATAAAAAATAAGTGTTAATTCATATTCCCAAATTCAAGACAAATTGGGACGATACAACTTTACTCTTGATTTTCATCCCATTCTGATGTTGCGTATTGATATGAACAACCTCTATCAAATCCGCCTATCCATGCTTGGAGTGTTTGTAACATCAATGGTTCATCTGCCCCCAGCTGGGCAGCGTCTGCTCTGCTATTTGAACGCATGACTCATTGAGTGATTTATCCATGTTTATCATCTGAGAAGGAAAAGAAAGAATACATTACTTCGGTATTCGATTGAAGATCGTTTAGGAACGATACATCGTTTTACCAAATAGGTGGCTTCGCGGCCAAACGTATTTCGTGTTGAAGGGGTAGATCCCATTATGCTCAGCGGGTGATAATTATGGTTCATGGAACTTGCTCCACGGATTAAGTGATTAATCCACGGCCTTCGGCTTGAAGATGCTCAAAGGGTGATGTTGACACTCACGCGCAATTAGTTCTAGATATTAATGAAAGATGTTCCCGTGGGAACCTTACAGTGCGATCAACAACATATGCAATAGGAGTATTCAACCCCTTTTCTCGAAGCATTTTTCATCGAGTAGCCATGCCTTGCATCAGACGTTTGATCACCGGCCTTGCGTCACCACTGCGATGGTCCTCCGGCTCCAAACTGATCGAGCCAAAGATTGAACTCATCGCCAAGGAAATTGCTCGGGTCTTCGAGCCATTGATGTTCAAGTTGGGTATCAACGATTGTTGGGGGCAGATTTCTTTCATTGCCTTCGTTGTGAGGGACTGGAGTCTTTGAGCTGGAACCTTCATCATTGCCCTGTTGGGGTTGAGACATACATCCCTGAAGAGTATTGATCCAAGTGTCCAACTCCTCATCAAGGAAATCACCTGTTCTTTCTAGCCCTTGGTGCCCGGATTGGGTGTCGTCAACTGCAGGCGAGGGATTCCTCTCTTTGCTCTCGTCATGAGCAATTTGACGCCTCGAATTGGAACTTCCTCCAATGACCGGCAGGTTTATATGTGCACTCTCTACCAATGCCAGATCCGCTTCAGGGACAGCATTAATGACCGAATCGCGCTCAAACTGAGGAATCCCTATGTGCTGGAACTGTGGTATATACTCTTGAGGAGTATTGAGATAGCTCGGTGGAGCATTCTGATTTGGGTTAGAGGAGTCGCTGACACGACTGCTGGTCCCGTCATTGCTGAAATGCGGTTGGGTGCTCTCGGCCCTCCAATCGTCGTGGTTGTAACTCTGCCCGGCACTTGAGCTCCCACTGGCTTTATGATGGTTTAACGCTATCCTTCCATCCCTTAGCAATCTCCTATAGTACTTGAGGTGAGACTCGACGTTAATTCTAGAGAGCCCCGGCACATTCATAATCTCGAGTATGCGTAGTGGGCTAGCCGAATCAACTCCCAGCTCTCGAATTGCATCAACAAATTTGGTGTGAAGTTCATAGGTCCAGTAAAACCTTGTTCTCTTATCACCCAAAATATCGTCAATACTTCGGTAGCTATTCTCTACGGGATCTAGTCGTTTCAAAAGTTGTCCAGGGAGGGACTCACCGACTTTGGACTGGCTGGCTGCGACAACGAGTTCGTCATTGAGAGAACTCCCCCTGTGATGATTCATATCCCATTTCTCAGAGGATGTTGGTGTTGATCCTATGGTGTTGACTTGTTCGTGCAGATCTCCGGCGGTATCTGGCTGCGTCGGAAAATGCTGTGGAGAATACGGTAACAGCTGAGCGTTATTCGTCAACAGGGATGGTTCGTCGAGGAACACCTCGCCGAGGACAACAGGATTACCACAATTAAGGCAGGTGGCCTTGGTCAGAGCTTCCTTATATCTCGCGCTTTCAGCTTGAAGCTTCTCATTCTCCTCCTTCAGGACTAGTAACTCATGGTCTGCGTATTGCTGTTTCACCCGGGTTCGTTTGTTGGCGAACCAAAACTTGACCTTCGAAAGCTCCAATCCTATTTTTCGGCTCAACTCCATTTTCTGTTGTCTGCTTGGAGTGGGGCATTCATTGAAGAAAGCCTCGAGCTCTCGGATTTGGCCTGGAGTGTGGCGTTGTAGTTGCTTTCTTTTCCGACTCCGGTCATCATTGTATACTCCTTCTTCGTAGCTGAAACCTAGAATTTCATCGCTGGAGGAGTCAGTCTCCATGGTCTTCGGGCAGGATTCAGCTCCAGGATCTTCAAAGTCTCCCAGCAGTTCGTGCTCAGAAATGTCCAGGTCGGGCGTTTCTAGCAGATGGGAATAGCTTTTAAACATGATGGATCGGAGTATCTCGGGCTGATCTAGTTCCCTCAGCTTTCTCTATTCGCTCTTACGTGTTTGCTCACTCTAGAAATTTTCTCAAGTGATTGTGCGTGTCCTAGAACCCTCCTTCAAGCTGCATATGAAGGCCAGCAAGCAAGCGCTCCTCCCGAGACCCTGTAATTACTCATCGTCTGTATTCCCCTTTCTTTTTCCTCGTGATAGGATCACAAACTCTTTTGCATTGATTCGGTTTCATCGAGTATTGCGCTCGTCCCCTAGTTCAGTCTTCAAAGTGGTGGGTCTACAATCTTTCGGCGCCTTTTATGATTTGCTAGGTCCGAGAACGTGGGGAGCAGCGGTGGACCCGCAATTAATGACTCCGTTTAATTCATTTAGCTCCATGGGAATTAACGCTATGATCTTCTCTCAACCCCTTTTCATCGTTCAAACGAAAGTGGCATTTTCCCTGTGCATGCTGTTACTCTTCCTTTCAGCATCCCGGGCGCTTGGTGAGGAATGAGTTCGTGGCCACTCAAAATTTTAAAGACCGTCTCTGGTTTCAGACTTAATCTAACAAGGGATCATCACAACTGAGCATGACGATGTTCGTCGATAGCGTTGGTTTTAATATAGAATTAACTATAGTCATTAAAGAAAAATGTTCCCGTAGGAACTTTACAACAGATAAAATGAGTGATCTACTCGTGAACATGTTCTTCTTTCTATGGGTGTTCGTGGTGACCGACCCATCGTGCCCCGAGTCAAGTGCTAGATCATGGCTGTCCAAGCATGCCAGCTTCCCACTGATTGAACAAGGCATCGAGCCCCTCATCAAAGAAATCGTCTGTCGTGGGTTGACTAGCGGCAGGCAGAGCGCCAACCGACTGCTGCTCGAGTGGAGGAGTGCGCACTCGCTGTACTTGTGATACGCGCTCTTGAGAAGTGTTGAAATGGCCCGGGAGGACATTCTGATCAGCTTTCAGTTTGTCGGTGGTCGGGTTGCTAGCTTGATTGACGCTTAGATTTGGCCGGGTATCTCTTGATGCCTGAGCATTACAATGGCGGTCGCCCCTAGCTTTTGAGCTCGAGACGGATTCCTCCCGGTTTAGCTCCGCTCGACGTTGTTTTAATAGCTTTCTGTAGGCAGCAAGGTGATTCCTGACCAGCTCCTTACTAAGCCCCGGTACATTCATGGCCTTAAATATGTGCGTCGGAGTTGCTGAGTCGATCCCCATTTGGTGAACCACGTCTAGGAATCTGGAATGCAGTTCATGGGGCCAAGCGAACCTCCTCTTATCGTGGCCCAAAAGTGCATCGATGGCTTGACGACTGATTAACTCATCTCCAGCAGGACCCGACCCTATCGAAAATTGTTGTGCATGAGGCTGATATGCTTTGAGCTGGTCGGCGGTAACGTCCAGCTCCTTGAAACTATAACTCCAATCAAAGCGATGCAAATCCCATCCCCCAAGAGGCATTTGTATCATCTTTGTAGGATCATCCTGCTCATGCGTGACTCCGGCAAAATCTGGTTGAGCAGGAGATGCCCCGAGGGAGTAGGGTGGTAAATGAACGTCTTCAATCATCGCGTGAGGCTTATCGGGGAATATCTTACCGAGGGCGACGAGGTTATCGCAATGAGGGCAAACGGTAATATTGAGAGCTTTTTCATACCTCATGTTTTCTGTTCGCAGCTTTTGGTTTTCTTCCTTTAAAATCTCGACCACCTGACGTTTGCGTTGAGCCCTCGATTTGGATCTCCTATTTTGAAACCAAAACTGGATCCTCGACTGATTAATCCCCAACTCCCGACTCAATTCAATTCTCCACTTCTTTTTCATGTAATGGCTTTTACTGAAAAGGGTTTCCAGCATTTGGGCTTCCTCTTGAGAGTATTGGTGAGGACGTCTTCTTTTCCCGAGTTGAGCATTGTGGATGTCGTTGTCGTCGTCGCTGTGATCTTGATTTCCGTTGCCAGAAGTGTTGGGCTCCATGGTTTTGGCGTTAGACTTGATCTTGGAATCTTCGAGATCCCTCTGTGGTTCAATTTCTGAGATTTTTGAGTCAGTCGCCTCTAGCAGCTGACAGTAATCTCTTAAATATGTTGGATTGAGAAATGTTTGATTGGTTCTTGCCCACTCAGATCTCTACTCTTTCCTGTATGCTCACTCCCTATAAAGTTTTCTTCGAGTGACTTTGCATGTTCAGGAGACGCTCCTCAAGCATCATTAGGCAAACGTTCCCCCTCAAGACCTTGAATTTCTCGCTTAGCTTTTCAACGTGATGGGACTGCCAAACCCTGTTAGGGCTCTCTTCGATAGTTGCGCTTTCCTCCCACCTAACTCTAATAATGGTGATCCCGACAAATCTTTTGCATCTTTTAATTGATGAGCCGAAAATCGCGGACCGAAACGAATCCAATGGTTCTCGTGAGGGGACCTCCTGCTTTACCCCCTAACTGGGCTCCACCAGCATCATTACTGAGACCCTTCATCATCCTCGGGTCGCTATAAAATGAGGAATTAATGTATGGAAGGTTAACGTTTTCGCATAATCAGCTTCTTCCTTCTAATCTCTCTGTTAAACTCGTCTTATTCTCAAGCCAACCCAACGCAAATGGCCTCCTCTCCCGTACGCACTTTTTCAACTGATGTCTTGGCCCAGTGGGAAAAGCTTTATAACCTACTGGGTCGCGGTTACGCGCACATAACCGATCATTCTGCAACCGCGGATGAAATCCGTGTCCTGCTCGAGGACTTAGATACCACTTCCCTCGAAGGTACTACGCTGGGGAGGGAATATAGAACTTTCCCGACCCTCTTTGCACACTCCTTAGAGGCCTACCGTGTTGCTGATCGGGAGGTTCTCGTGGCTCGCGTCTTGCGGGCTCGTTACCAGGATCGGTCTGATCATTTGGTGCTGACCAACTATTTGGCCGATAGTCACAAAAAGGCCGTCGAGTTTGCCAATGAGAGGGTCGCGACGTTGCTTCGCGAGAGGAGAAAACTGGTGGATCAATTGGCCCTATCCCTGACCGCTGGCGAGCACGACCGCCACAATGTCCTATTGAGGCTGCAAAGCGACTGGCAGGAAGAACGGCTTGACAAAATAACCGCAGACATAGCTCACGGGAATGGATTAGTTCGGGACTTGGAAATAATCACCGAAGAACATGAGGTCAAGGTCACTGAGGTTAAGGGAGAATGCAGAAACCTTTTCCTCAAGCTCGCGGACCAGGACATGCGGAGTCGTGAGTACGGGCAGAGCATTAACAACATGGAGGGTCAGTTGGGCTCCTTTGTGTCGTTAATTAGGGCTCACTTTGGCTTTACTTTTCCGCCCCGAATTGTATGACCTGCTTCTGAAAACCCTCCGCTGAGCAAAATAAATGAAAGTTCTTGTGTGTGTGTTTTAACTTCTGTATGGTTCATTTATTCGAGCATCCGAACATCTTCGACTTGGGTGAGCCGAACCATAATATCAATAAGCCGAGCAAACAAGTCCTGATTTTATAACTCGCTCATGATCAGATGAGATAATAGCCTTAGACTTGTCCAGGAAAAGATTTCCCTCTATTACCTATTTTTTACCTGCAAATAAAAAGACAGAATCAGAAGGGATAATTTGAAAAAGAAATCAAAAACCCCTTTCAATCCTATGCTTGCCCATGATTAATAAGGACAAGAACTTTTACAAGGGTTTTAATCTTGCGCGAAAAGTTTCTATCAATATTCCTCGAAAGAAAGCATACTATTGAAAGGAATGTAATTCACAATAATCGCTTTTGATCAGTTTCGAGAGGAACGAATTACTCAAAAGTGCGAGGCATAATAACGTGTTTTAAATTTAATTGAAGATACGGCATCCAAATCAAGGCCGTTTTGTTAAGAACGAGAGTAATTTGGACATCTATCTCGTCATTAAATTCAAAACAACGCCGATGTTCTCGATCAATTATCGTGGATTACCAGCGACGTAAAACATGCATGGACCAATTCAAGTGTATAATTCCTTCTAGCGAAATTGGGGTTGGATTACCCTATACGACCAAAAAGGTCGTGCAGGATTTCCAATTTTAATTTCCTCTAAATGAATTATAAACTTGACTTGGGAGTATTCAGATGAT
Source organism: Rhodomyrtus psidioides (assembly GCA_021437785.1). Lineage (NCBI taxonomy): Eukaryota > Viridiplantae > Streptophyta > Magnoliopsida > Myrtales > Myrtaceae > Rhodomyrtus > Rhodomyrtus psidioides. The sequence goes on along the minus strand of JAILYB010000003.1, from coordinate 7,597,938 downwards.
TAGAGAAAATGCCACTATCACATTCCCTTGACCTGTCAAAAGAAAAGCGACCAAGTTCCATCTAAATGTATACGCCAATAGATCCCTAATACAATCACTCTAAGGGGTGAGATAGAGAAAGCCTCGATAAAAATAAACCCTATACAAGAGGACTAGTAATGGAAAATTAAACAAAGGAATGTGATCCTAACGTTTAAGGATGCCCCAAGCTCGATCTGTGACTTCCGGATCACTTGCCCCAACTCGTCATATTCATTGGACGATATCTCAATAATGTCCATAGTAGGCTCCTTTGTTGCTCACTCGGTGCTTGTCATGGGATATCATCCTCTTCGTCTTCTATCAAGGACGTTTGGGAAAAACACACACATCTATCCTTGAAATGGCATTTAATCTAATCACCAGAATGCAATGAATGAAATGCCTATATTTATATGAACTGTAATAGATTCGAGGTATAGAGAGTCTTACCAACCAAACTCGTCGACTTATGTGCGGTTTTAGGTGTACCAACCGCCCAAAGACATGCGCATGAAACAAGTGATGATAAACTTCTAAAAATCAGAGGGTTTGGCACCTAAGGTTAAGGTTCCCACCTCGAGTCCTGGGAAGAGCCGATTCCATTGCACAGCCATCGTTGCATTGGGACTCGATCCATAGTTCGAAGTGAGCGGAATTGAAAAGTGGATTACCCCGTGTTTTTCCTCACGGAGATTCCATTTTCAATTCCTTCTATTGTGTTCCTAAAGGCGGCGCCCGGGGTTTTAGGCGCGGTTGTGTGTGTCCATGTGTCGTGATCATCGCGATGCAAGTCATGCATAACAGTTTATCAATCAGCGCTTCAAATCATCCACACAACATACATTCCTACGCCAACCTGCATAAGAGAATGTTAATCACGGACTACACCCCTTATCACTCCAATCTGCAAAAACATATAACACCTATCATAAGCGGACTTACCTCACCTTCAAGAGCGCCTGCATGGTTAGAAAAATCACTCAGCGTTTTAATTACGGCCTAAGTCCACTTGAGGTCTAGAACCATAGGTTCTAGAACAAAGTCCCCAGCGGAGTCGCCAGCTGTCGCGACCCGTCCGGAAGCGGACGCGGCTAATGGATTACCGATCGCGGGCCTTTCCTCGCACAAGGGTGCGGATCGCGGGCTTTGGATCGGCGCGGGCCCTCCCAGGCCCATACCAAATCGCGGCGGGAGTATTTTTCAGAAGGATTCGACGATAAGAATCGATCGCTTTCGACCTTCAGTGTGGTCGTGGTGGCATGTGCAATTTGTGCATGCATTTGGAGTCGCCACCGGTCTTTCTTGGAAGGTAGACCGGAAACCTTACTGACCGATTGGGAGAGATCGATCAGTTCTGCGGAACCAGAGATTTTGGATTCGGGGACTTGGTTACGCTGGTGTCATTATCAACGCCCTTTCAGTACCTAACGCGAGTGATTTTCCTAGCTAAGAGCTCATGCAGGCGCAATTTTGGGTGGGGTAGGTTTAATTCAGGGTTTCATGCAAATTGGAAGACTATTCCTATCAATCACAATCAATTTAAATGAAAGCGCAATCAAGTGTATAAATAAATCACATCAATGCACGTCAATTCACATCATATGGCCTCCTAATATAGCCATAAGGGCTTAGGGAAGATGTGATTTCAGACCAGGGGTAAAATGGGAAGATTTTGGGGACGATTGGCCCGAAGGGCAAAATCGTCATTTTTGGAAGGTTTGGATACCGAATTACCCAAAATATTCCATGGCCAGTTGATTGTGGCCATTTCCCATTTTTGAAATTTTTTTTTTTTGAAATTTCTCTGAATTTTTTCGAATTTTTTTAGTTTTATGATTTTTTATTTTTTATTGAATTTTTGAAATTTTTATTATTATTATTTAATTTAATTATTACTTAACTGAAGTGGTCGGATCCAGATGGGACTATTGGGCCCGAGCCTGGATCAGGCTGCTGAGCCCGATCCAAACTAGGAATGAGGACTTGAATCAAGCCCAATGCACCCAAGGAACCCCAGCCCATTTTCTTTCCTTTTAGGCCTATTAAACCCATTTGCCTAAGCCCAACCTTCCTTCCTCTAGTACCAACGCAAGCCCAATTAGCCCACAAGACCAAATAATCTACAAACCCAACCCAACATGAAAATAATTCTTACCTCACTATTCATTGTCTTCAACGTAGGACGTTCGCCTCCCCCCATGAAAGCCGAACCGAGCTCGCCGCCGCTGGGGACTCATCGCAACGCCGAGATCAGCTCACCACCTCCGACAGCTTACACCGCCTCTAGTCGCTTCCGCGCCGGAACAGATCCAACGGTGCCGTCTCGTCGGGCTCTTGTTCGGACATGACTCCACTGCCCTCGCTCGCCACGCGTTGTCACGCCTCGCTGGTCGAACCCTTGAAGGCCGACTGGTGATCATCACCGAGTGCTGAGACCAACGCCAGAGTCTCGCCACGCCACAGCCTTTGATCCGAATCAACACTTGGACTGCCACTGGTTCGAGTCGCCCAACAGCGGGACGCTCACACTCCATCTTCAGCTACACTCGTGTCGTCACTGGATTCATTCGTCTGCACCTCCGTCGGGCCGCATCTCGCGAGTCTGCTCGTCCATCACTGGCGCGCTCGCCCACTCCATCGCCACTTAAAATCTCGCAGACCCCCATGAGGGACTGATGACTCCCAACGATGACTGGGGCTCAAAAGACTAGCTTAATATTAAGCAGAGACAGTAAGCTAACAACCAAGAACAATGGATCATGGACGACAGGTGGACTGAAAAAGAATGATCCGGAAATGAGAACGGGCATGAGTGTTCCATCTAAGACGAACCAACAGAGCGGCCAAGACAACACCGAAACTCGTGGCTCGCTGGTCCAAGAAATCGAAGCTCTCAACTGGCGAGCTCCGGGACTGAAACGAGGCAACCAAACCCGAGAGAATAGGCCCACCTTCACGCAACTAGTCGCGGACGAGCTCCCGGAGATCAACTGGAGAAGAGTCTCACTCCTTCAACTAGGTCTGTGCTCTTCTTCTTCCTCAGCATTTCGGACTCTAGAGAAACTCGACCCCCCGATCTTCTTCGCCTCATCAGGTTCGACCTCCTCAGTCTTCGACGCTCACTACCGTTGAAGCACAGCAGGCGCTAACCATTTAGGGGACTCCTGTCCCTTCAACACATCATTAGGGAGACACATGTTCTGGGGAAAAACGCATCATGGATTGACAGGCCATTTTTTTCGCGCGAGGGTGAGAGAAGCCTGCCTTTTTTCAAGGCCGCTAGCTCCCTTATGTTCAAGATCAAATCCCTTCGACCTCCCCCATTTTTTAATTCATGGGTGGTCTTCTTTTCCCATCACCAAGAAAGTTCCAGCCTTGTCGTCCCTTTCCTCTTTTCTGCTGTTGTAGTGGCGCCCCCCCCCCCCTTTTTTTTCTTTCCTTGTTGGTTGGTATTTTTTATTTGGCAATGCCCTCCCGTATCATTCGCCTTCTCCCAACACTTGATAAATGTCGGACCAGCAGCTACACATTCCTTACTTATGGTGATCAGTGCTTTTTCAGCGGAAGGCAATCAAACTGAACATCAAGACCCTAAGATGCGAAATGCGTAAATTAAAAGATCGAATAGTAACTTATGGACAAATTCGATTTTATGCTTTATGAAAGAATATATGCCATTGAACTTGAAATTTCTCTTTTCGTGAGGTCAAAATGAAAAGGGAATTAAAATAAAAACAATGACTATTTTTGTGTATTTTTCTGACCACGAATGGTATTTTTTTAACTTTTTTTTTGTATTTTTAATAATTAAATAATTTCAAAAAATTATTAAAAATTACGAAAAATATTTTTTGTTCAAAATTGGTTCCTGAGGCTAGGCCAAGGCTTCCAAAGTTGATTTTGCAATTTTATAATTTTTTTGCTATTTTTAATTAATTTTTTTAAAATGAAAATCACAATAATAGATGGTCAAAATCAGGTGTCAACACTCCTCCTGCATGGCTTTCTCCCATTCTTTTTTCTCGTTGCTGATTATGGCTTCTTCATAGCGCTGAGACCCCCCCTTCCATCTTCTGCAAGAACTGTATAATCATTTGCAGAATACCTGGTGGAGAGACGTCTGATTCTAGTGGATTGACTCAATTGAGGTTGAACGTGAGGCTCTTGCTGGATAGATTCTGTCTTTGTCTTTTCAATAGGCTCCTCTATTGGTGGTTTGATATTTCCATCACCAACTTCTTCATTATTGTTTTGCGATGATTCCCCTGAATCATCATGCGCCTTAGACGATAATATAGGATCGGAATAGGTAACGATCTTGGTCTTGGACTCCTCGATATCTTCAAGAGTTTGGCACTAAAGTGATCGTTTTTAAAAGAAGTTGGCATTTAAGTGATCGAAGTTACAAAAACTTAGCAATAAAGTGATCGATTTAAAAGTTTTGGCACTAAAGTGAGCGTCATACACAACTTATGGCACTTGAGGTGTACTTAAGCCCACTTGAAATTATTGTTCTAATTGGCTATTTTACATGGCACGACATAGATGTGAAGTGCGAGAATTTATTCAAAACTACATCATTTTACTTATTTTTCCTTAAACTTGCAGATTTCTTTCTCTATTCTCTTTTATTTGCTGCTACTGTTCATGTTCTTCCTCAGTTTCTTGGTTATCGTTAGTCCTGTCATTGTCACTGTCTCCACCCTTCATTTTGGGATATCATCAAGAGGGAGCCCAAGTCCGAACCCGTTAATATATCTAATTGTATTCAACTTCACTCAAAAACTTAAATCAATAAGTTATAGGCTAACTTGGATATAATGTTTGTTCAATAGCTGTTGACACCTGATTTTTGATCAGTCTTTCATAGTTTATTTTTAAAAAATTCATAAAAAAATCTATAAAAAGTTAAAAAAAATTAAAAAATCATCTTTGGTAGCCTTGACCAAGCTAAAGGAACCATTTTTGATAAAAAAAAATAATTTTTCATAATTTTTAATATTTTTTAATATTTTCCAAAAATAGAAAAATACATGAAAAATGAAGAAAAATAGCGTTCGATGTCGTAAAAATATAGAAAAATAGTCAATATTTTAATTTTAATTTCTTTTACATTTTGAACTCATAAATAGTCAAAATTCAAGTTCAATTGCATGTGTTTCTTCACGACGCATAGAGTTGAATTTGGCAAAAAAATGTCATTCGAGTATTTTAATTTGTAAATTTCTACATCTTTTTTAGTCTTGACGTCCAATTAGATCGACCACCATCTACAATAAATGCCCCTTGCTGAATATTTTCGTTTTTGTTTCACATGATTTCATGGTGTAAAACGCCGAGTGGATCCCCAAATATAATCGGGTCGGCATGAGCTCGATAGCTCGTCCAAGACCAAACCAGGGCACGGCGAACCCCATGTGAGTACTCTCGAACTCCTTCGATGCTTCCTAATGCTTTTCTTAGGTTAGATCGTGTGTAGAATGGCTAGGACAGCTAAATCATTCTTGAGCTGTGATTGATAAATAGGACCTTACTAGGAATGCCATTTGATTTATTTGCATATCTAGATTCCTTGAGTTGGGCATTTTATTACTGATTGTGATTGCTAGGATAATCACTCTTATCTACATGAATTTTTAGATTTAGGGTTCATACCTTACTCATCCGCATGAATCTCAGGCTAGAAAATTCAGTCAACTTAGGTACCGAAAGGGCGTCAACTCTGACAGTTGGTGTAACTAAGTCCCCGAAACCATTTATCTGGTTCTCGCAGAATTGAATAGAAACTCCCAACTATTCGATTGGGTGGTCCAATCATACCCTAAAAAAATGATTGGTGGCGACTCCATGGCATGCACACTTAGCACATGTCACTAGACCACACTGAAAGTCGATCACGCATACCTCCGTTGCGATTTGGGTAATGGGCCTTGGGAGAGGCCAGCGTCCGACCAGACAGGACGGCCCATTAGCCCTCGAGAGCCCGACAACCTCAAGAGGGTCGCGACAGACTGGCGACTCCGCTGGGGAGTGGTTCTTAACCATTTAGTGGACTTGAGCCGATTAAAAAGTTGATTGATTCTTCTAACCTAATTTTATGCAGATGCTCTCGAAAGTGAGGTGTATATGCTAACGAATGTGTTAGATGTTTTTGTAGACGGGAGAAATAAGGGGTGAAGTGCTTGTTAACTTTGTTTTATGCAGGCAGTAGTTTTGGATGTATGATTGTGTGGATGTTTATATTGAAGCGGTGATTGTTAAATAAAATGCATGTCTTTTGCTTTAGCACGACACAATGAATACACACAATTGCGCCTAAAACCCCAGGCGCCCTCTTTAGGAACACAATAGAAGGAATTGAAAATGGAATCTCCGTGAGGAAAAACATGGGGTAATCCACTTTTCAATTCCGCTCACTTCGAACTATGGATTGAGTCTCAATGCAACGATAGTTGTGCAATGGAATCGGCTCTTCCCAGAATTCGAGGTGAGAACCTTGGCTTTAGGTACCAAGCCCTATCTTTTGATTTTTAGGAGTTTTCCCTCACTTGTCTCATGCGTTTGTCTATGGAAGGTTAGTATACCTAACACTGCTAAAAATACAGAGAAGCTTGATTTTCTCTTAAGTTTGGTTGGTAAGACTTTTCTATCCCTCGAACTTGTTACAGCTCTTAATCATTATATTCATTGCATAATTCCGGTGATTGGATTAAATGCCATTTTGAGGATAGATAGGTGTGTTTTCCTCCCAATGTTCTTGATGGAAGATGAAGATGGTGTCATCCCATTACGAGCGCCAAGTGGACAAGAGGAGCCTGCTATGGACATCATTGAGGTATCATCTAATGAAGATGACGATTTGGAATAGGTGATCCTGAAGTCACGTCTCAAAGATCGAAACTGGGGCATCTCTAAGTATTAAGATAACATTCCTTTGTTTTAATTTTCATTTCTAGCCTTCTTGTATAGGATTTATTTTGCTGAGATCCTCTCTATCTGATCCCTTAGATTGATTGTATTAGGGATCTATTTGTGTTTATATACATTCAGATTGAAATTTGTTGTATTTCTATTGACTTGTCATTGGAATGTGATAGTGGCATTTCTTCTAATCACTCGAATACTCCAAAATCAATTTTATAATTCCTTTGGATGAAATTGAAATTGGAAGTCTTATACAACCTTTTGGCCGTATAGGGCAATACAATCCCAATTTCGCCAGAAGGAATTATAAACTTGAATTGGTTCATGCATGTTTTGTATCATTGGTAATCCACAATAATTGATCAAGAGTATTCGTGTTTTTCAAATTTAATGAAAAGATAGATATCCAAATTACTCTCGTTCTTAGCAAACGGCTTTAATTTGGATACCGTATCTTCAATTGAATTTAAAACACATCGTAATTGTGTACTTTTGAACATTCCATTGATTTTCTTGGAATTGATCAAAGGCGATTATCGTGAATTACATTCCTTTCAATGATATGCTTTCCTTTGAGGAATATTGATAAAAGCTTTTGCACAAGGTCAAAACCCTTGTAAAAGCTCTTATCCCTATTAATCACAAGTAAGCATAAAATTGAAAGGATTTATGCTTTATTTTTCAAATTCTTTCTTCTGATTCTACCTTTTCATTTGAAACAGGTTAAAAACAAGTAGAGAAGAGAAGTCTTTTTGTGGATAATCGTGGTGGGAGGTTCCTTTATCCGATCATAAGCAAGATTAAAAAATCAAGATGTACACGCTCGAATCATAAATGTCAAAGCCCAGCTTGCCTAGGTTGAGAGTGGTCAGGTGTTCGAGAAAGTCAGCCATACAGAAGTTGAGACACACACATTAGAGCTTTCATTCATTTCGCTCAATCGAGGGACCTTAAAAGCAGATCATACAAATCATCGGGGTGGAAACATAAAACCGCAATGAGCCCTAATTAGCATCACAAAGGAACCAAGTTGGCCCTCCATATTATTGATGCTTTGCTTATACTCACCACCTCGAGACTCGAGATCTGCAAGCTTAAGAAGAAGGCGTTTACATTCCCCTTTAAGCTCGGCAACCTTGGTCCCGTGATCTTCGGCGGCTATTTCCAAGTCCCGAACTAGTCCTCTCCCATGGGCTATATCCGCGGTAATGCTGTCAAGTCTTTCTTCCTGCCACTCACATTGAAACTTCAACACGACATTACGACGGTCGTGCTCATAGGTGGTCAGGGATAAGGCCAAGCGCTCCACCAAATTTCCCCTCTCGCGAAGCAACATCGAGACTCGCTTGTTGGCGAACTCAACAGCCTTTCTGTGACTATCGGCCACAAGGTTGGCCAACACCAAGCAGTTGGACCGATCCTCATAGCGAGCTCGCAAAACGTGAGCCACGGTAGCTTTTCGATGAGCGACACGGTAAGTCTCTAAAAAGTTTATAAAGAGGGTTGGGAAGATTCTATATTCCCTCTCTAAATTAGTGCCCTCGATGGAGGTGGTGTCTATTTCCACGAGCAAAATGCGGATTTCATCTTCAGTTTCTGGGTGATCGGCTATATGAGCATAGCCCCGACCGAGGAGGTTATAGAGTTTTTCCCACTGGGCCAAAATTTCGGCCGAGAAAGCGCGAATAGGAGAGGAGGTCATTTTCGTTGGAGTGAGGGAGAAGAAGATGAGTGTGGTAGAGTGCTTAAAATAAGAAAAGGCAATTATGTAAGAGTGTTAATCTTCTTTGCATTAACTCCTCCTTTTATAGCAACTCGAGAATGAAGAAAGGCACAGCAATAATGCTCGTGGAGCCAAGTTAATTGGGTAAAGCAGTGGTGGCTCTTTCGGTGAACCATCAGATCTGTCCCAGTCCGCGATTTCAGGCTTGATAAACCTAAAAAAGTTGTAAAAAGATATGTCGGTGTCACCATATTAAAATTGAGCGGGAGTTAAGCGCAACTATCGAAAAAAGTTGCGAAAGGATTTGGCGGTCCCATCATATTAAAAAACTGAGCAGGAGGCGAGCGTAGTTCCACCTTTTTGAAATAAGTGGGAGACAGACATGGATATCGAGAAAAGGAAATCGATTTGGTGTCCCTCCACGTTGAAAAGAAGAAAGAAGACGACAAAGCGGGAAATACGAAATCTTGGGAGCAACGCTTGCCTGATGATCTTCATCCATGTTTAAAGAACGTTTCATGGGCATACAAAACCACTCAAAAGAAAATTTAGAGAGAGTGAGCATACATGAGAGAGTAGAGAACCCTGAGTGAGCAAAAATTGATCGAACATTTCTCGATCCAACATGTTTGAGGGTTACCATCAGTTGCTAGAGGCGACTGATCCAAAAATCTCAGAAAATGAACTACTGAGAGATCTCGAAGATTCCAAGATGGCGTCTGGTACCAGAACCACAGAACCCAACCCTTTCGGCAACGAAGTTCAGGAGCTCAGCAGCGACGACAACAGCAGCAGCGATGGTCAATCTCGGAAAAGGAAACGTCGCCAGTGCCACACTCAGAATGAAATCCAAGAGCTTGAAGCTTTCTTTAGTGAATGCCCTCTCCCGAACATGAAACAAAGAAATGAATTGGGCCAGAAGCTAGGGATGAAACCTTTGAGGGTCAAGTTTTGGTTTCAAAATAAGCGAGTCAAATTGAGGGCTCAACACAGACGTCAAGAACTTGCGATTCTAAAGGAGGAAAACGAAAAGCTTCGAGCGGAGAACATGAGGTATAAGAAAGCTCCCAGCACTATCGCTTGCCTTAATTGCGGTGGCCCTATCACTCTCGGCGAAATGTTCCTTGATAAGCCTTATATGAGGATTGAAAATGCTCATTCACCACCCCACTCCCTCGAACCATCTTCGATACAATCGGATTTTGTTGGAGATATGCATGAACAAATCAATTCTACGAAGTCAATATCGATGCCTTCTAAAGGATGTGATATGCGTCACCATGATTGGAGTTTCCTTAACGATGAGCTTACTATCACGACCGACCAATCCAAAGCTGATGAATTCCCTCCACAACAATTTCCGGCTCGATCAAATTCTACTGGAAATAGGCCAGAGAGCAATAGCCAAGTTGTCAACACTGTTCCGGGTCGCAAGAAGACGAGGGTCAATTGGTCCCCCGAGCTTCATCTCAAGTTCCTTAGTGCGGTTCAGCAACTAGGGATCAACTCAGCATATCCAACGCGCATACTTGAGATCATGAACATACCAGGACTCACTAAAGATGGAGTCGCGAGTCACCTCAAGAGCTACAGAAGGGCGCTAAGACAGCGCCACACAGCACTGAACCTGAAAGAACTCAACTTGTGCCTAAACACTAGGCATGGCTATAACTACAATGCCCCTGAAGTAAGAAATACCCTGCCGAATCTAGGCACCGACCAAGCTGGTAGCAGCACCATCGACTACTTGGGCGCTAATCAGAATATTCCCCCGAATCATCTCAGCACCCCTCAAGAGTATATGCCACAAGTGCAGCAGGTACGAACTCCTTGGTTTGAGCAGCAACTTTTCGCTAGTGCTCTTCCTATCCCCGATCAACATATTGCGCCTAGTGTTCAAAGATCTGCCCGGCTTGGGCATATGATTTCGGAAGATCAAGCGGGCGGATGCTTTGAGGATTTTTGTTTCTCCCATTCCCAAATGGAAGGTGCTTTTGATAGTGAACCGATCAATCATCCTCTTATAATCTCGAGCAACGACGAAGGTTCTAGCTCGAAGAATCAGATCGCTCACAACAGAAACAGGAATCCTTCAACGCCAAGCGATGATGGTCAACCCGAATATCAGTTGCTCGAAGAATCAAAAGATTTCCTTGATGAGGAGCTCCATATCTGGATCGATCAGTTTAAAACTGATGGACTTATGAAGTTATGATCCAAAATGACGATTATATGTCTGATTCATGGTGTAGCTGGCTGATCACCGAGAATCCTCAAGGGAACTAGGCACATGTGAATGGATGTATCATTAATCTTTCTGTCATAAAGTCTTCCATGCAAGATAATCTTCCTTAATGCCTAGAGTTAATCTGGGGCAGCGATCAGTACTACCTGCGAGCATCATCATGCTTGAGTACGACAATCCCTTGTTAGATTAGAGTCGAGGCGAATCAATTGAACGCCACGAAGAAAAACATTTAAAGGCTTCACATAGGAAAATGCGAGCAAAAGCCCGAGCGAGCTCAAAGACGGTTAGCTCTGTATCGTTCTAAGGGACCTTTAGTCGTTATGAACTCTAAATTGAGCTTGTTTCATTCTCGATGGGGGTCGCTAACTGCTTCAAGAATTTTATAACAAAAAACGAACCAGTTAGGGACGCCAATAGTGCTTTGTCCTGGTAGTCAGTGAACTGGAAGTGGTACGAAACGTCAGGAGTTCGATCTCAGGATTGAAAAATCATTTTATCAGTTTGTCTATCACCCGATGAAGTTCAAAGAGATTCGACGCAGATGACTATAGAACTTGGGGCAATTCGAAAATCATCGATTCATTTTCATCAAGCGGCGAAGTTGGTATTGTAAAATGTGAAGCACGCAAATGACAAATCCGAAGCAGAAGGAGATGAATCATGATTCGCTTATCCAAGGTCGGGATTTCAACCTTCGACTAAAGCCAAATCTAGGATGAGTTTTTGATCTTGCCCACTCGACAAAACCCATCTCCACTGAAAATGGGGGCAAACCATTCCTACATCTGGAAAGCATGTCGAAGCCGAAGACATCAAATTCATCGTTTGATCCGTGGGGCAAGTCCCCGAAGCGATAGTTATCATCCGTAGAGCGTAATGGAATCCATCCTTTCAATGTAAAACACATTTGGCCGCGGAGCCACCCATTTGGTAAAAAGAACGTATCGTTCCTAAATGATTTTCAATCAGATGCGGGGATAATGTTCTCTCATTTTCCTCTCAGGTGATGAACAGAGAAGAGGCACCTAAGAAGCCATGCATTCAAATAACAAAACAATGCATGAAACACGCCCAAAAAGATGAATGAATCTCCTCCGACGTAAATCCTCGAGGTGGATTCGTTGCCCAACCAGACGAAGAAATCATGGCCACAAGCTTGAGGGCCGGCTTCTACAATCCGCACATTGGCATGCAGAAGGAATTCAAATCAAGAGTAAAGTAGTATCGTCCCAATTTGTTTTGAATTTGGAAACCCAAAATAATGCTTAATATTTATCCTTGGCAGGAGCTCGCCATCAGGGCAGACATGTAAGTTTCATTTTTCTCCAAAAACCAAGAAGTCGAAAGAACTTTAGAACACCCAACAATCTTGTGTTACTATGTGAAGTGCAGATTTTCACAACCCTTGTACACTCGTTGGAGCATATGACCAAGGGTAAGATGTATCGTTCCAATTTTTGTAAAGTTTTAGAATATACAATGACATATCCCTTTTATATCTCCAGGATCTCCAGCCTCGATGGGCAGGTAAGTATCCCTTTTCCCAATTCATTGGAGATTAAAAACTTTCAGAATTAATTCGATTCTCACATCTAAAAAGACATAGAATTCTTACTTCATTGACATTCATGTTTTAAAACATGAGATTGTCTGAACATGAATTACACATGTATGGTGCATCATAAAATCCCTTTGAAGGATAAATCTTGATGAAATGAAATGAATTTTTCCAATAAGAGTCGTTTGAACTGTTCAAAAGGGTATTTTCTCATAAGAGAAGCGAGCCTAATCCAAACACGTCCCATACACACTTGAGAGATGAGGAGATTGGAAATGATAGCGAAACCTTAACCTATGGATATAAGGGTCATTCGCAACGATTACATGGATCGAGATGACAGAGGCATTTATTTCTTCATTCCAAACACTACAGATGCCCATTGAGAACCCCATTGAACGGCGATTTTCATTCTCAACCCTGTCAAGAACCACCCCACATTGGGGCAAATGAAGGTTAGTCCAACAGTATCAGAAAGTAAACGGTTAGAAATTTTCTTGCTCGGACTAACATAAATCTTTGTGTGTTGTTTATATGATAATCCAAGTGTCATAGGATGACGAGAATGATTCATTTCTCTATCCTACACACTGTTATCCTTTGCACAACCAAGTTGAGCCAGCAAATTCATTTCATCAACCTATTAGTGATCATTGCATATTCCAAAGCAAAGGCAACATCACTCTAGGAATGGAAGCGTGCCAAAGTTTAAGTTGCATATCTAGCATGATTGCCGAAAATCCTAGCTCCAAAAGAAAAGAAAAACACGGGATTAAAAAAAGGGGGAAAAGAAAAATCCCTAGACATCAAGAAAAAGCAAAGTGCCTGGTAAAAAGCAAGGCTGATGTCTATTCAAAATATCCCCAGTAAAGTCTAGAGAGACGATGAAAAGACCCTGCAAAGGAGTTAGATCAAGATGACTACTCTCCAAATATTGTCGTGCTCAAATTGCAAACACACAAACAGACGGTCTCTTAATGTAACAAGAGACACTTTTAAACATCCTTGTGCGCTCTAAAAGAGGAGTGTACACTTCAAGAAATGGAGATGTTCTTCGAAGGACATGTGGAAAATTTGCAATGATCACCAATGTCAAACCCTTCACAATTTCTGGGCAAAAAATAAGCCTTTTTCGGTCCCCAATCCTTCCAATGTTACAACCCTGAAGTAGTCTTATCTGACCAAGACACTTGGGTTAATGTATAACTTAGCTCAAAGAAGTACGAGCAAGACTATTTCTTTCTCATTTTGCAGGGTTCTTGACTTGTAAACCCGGAGCAGATAGTGAAAAATTTCGTTCAACGGCCTTGACTCAAAAGTGAGTCCCCCTTGGAAACCGATATCCAAGCCTAACACTACGGTCCCGTGAAAGACCTCCTGATCGGTCGAAATGTATGCGTTGCGAATGATCCTGAAACCCAGGCACAGGTCGGTAGGAAATTGAGCACTTTCCCTATTAAAGATCATTATCACAGAGCAGTGAGGAGCCTTCTTGGGTGAGAAATACTCCAATGGATGTTTTGAGCAAACTCTTTTTGAAATTTTCAAATTGTTTGATCTAGAGTTTCCGTGCAAGGAATTTATGATCACATCTGTATATGGCAGGAATGTTTTGGATAACCTCTAACAATCAAAATGCACATTTCATGACTAAAACTTAAGTCGTAGAATTTTGTCAGTTAGACAATTATTGTCTTCCCAAAGATTACTAATATCTTCTTGGCGAGGAAAATTTTTTCAGGTCTAAGTTTTCTGCAGGACTTTTGGCCACCCCAAAGACTGGGTGCGTCATCCTTAGGTGAAGCCTTTTAGTAGGCAAATCTTTTCTAAGACCGATCCACAGAATGATCGAGTCTCCGACTAGCCCCGAAGAGCGGGTACGTCATCCTTTGATTCATATCAATTTGGAATCTCATAAATGGTAGAAACCGCCTGAAGGGTCAACTCAATGGTAGAAACCGCCTGAAGGGTCAATCAATGGTAGAAACCGCCTGAAGGGTCAACACAATGGTAGAAACCGCCTGAAGGGTCAATGTATGGTAGAAACCGCCTGAAGGGTCAACCAATGGTAGAAACCGCCTGAAGGGTCAAAATAATGGTAGAAACCGCCTGAAGGGTCAATGTATGGTAGAAACCGCATGAATGGTCAACCAATGGTAGAAACCGCCTGAAGGGTCAACTCAATGGTAGAAACCGCATGAAGGGTCAATGAATGGTAGAAACCGCCTGAAGGGTCAAAGGACTGGTAGAGACCGCCTGAAGGATCAACCCAATGGTCCGATCCACCATAAGGATCAAAACCTTGATGAATCCCGAACGCGGGAGGAGTCGTTTTCCCTAATAAGCCTTACATTAGGCAAGCCATTTCTAGTTTAGTCCACCACACGGATCAAAACCCTTGGCAAATTCCCAAATGTGGGATGCGTCTTCCTTAGGTTCCTATCAGTTAGGAATCCCATTATGGTTTGACCTACCATACAGGTCAGAGCTTAACATCCCCAGGACACTCCGATGACAAGTCCTTAGGAATCTACTTGAACCCATCAGACACAGCAAATGCCGCAAGCATTCGGCAAGTAAGGGGCAGGGAAGTTTATCTACTCCTTAACTTTCTTACATCATATCAGGGAATTGAATGAGCACATCTCTTTTTAAGGAAAAGCACACATTGATGGGCATGAAAATTGGATGTCATGATTTCTTTTCTTTTCCCAGTCGAGTTGATCGGAACACAGGTGTCACCTTGTCTTTGAGAGAAACCTCTGACGAAATTCCTCTCAAAGAGGGGCAGCTGTTGACACCTGATTTTTGATCAGTCTTTCATAGTTTATTTTTAAAAAATTCATAAAAAATCTATAAAAAGTTAAAAAAATTAAAAAATCATCTTTGGTAGCCTTGACCAAGCTAAAGGAATCATTTTTGATAAAAAAAAATAATCTTTCATAATTTTTAATATTTTTTAATATTTTCCAAAAATAGAAAAATACATGAAAAATGAAGAAAAATAGCGTTCGATGTCGTAAAAATATAGAAAAATAGTCAATATTTTTATTTTAATTTCTTTTACATTTTGAACTCATAAATAGTCAAAATTCAAGTTCAATTGCATGTGTTTCTTCACGACGCATAGAGTTGAATTTGGCAAAAAAATGTCATTCGAGTATTTTAATTTGTAAATTTCTACATCTTTTTTAGTCTTGACGTCCAATTAGATCGACCACCATCTACAATAAATGCCCCTTGCTGAATATTTTCGTTTTTGTTTCACATGATTTCATGGTGTAAAACGCCGAGTGGATCCCCAAATATAATCGGGTCGGCATGAGCTCGATAGCTCGTCCAAGACCAAACCAGGGCACGGCGAACCCCATGTGAGTACTCTCGAACTCCTTCGATGCTTCCTAATGCTTTTCTTAGGTTAGATCGTGTGTAGAATGGCTAGGACAGCTAAATCATTCTTGAGCTGTGATTGATAAATAGGACCTTACTAGGAATGCCATTTGATTTATTTGCATATCTAGATTCCTTGAGTTGGGCATTTTATTACTGATTGTGATTGCTAGGATAATCACTCTTATCTACATGAATTTTTAGATTTAGGGTTCATACCTTACTCATCCGCATGAATCTCAGGCTAGAAAATTCAGTCAACTTAGGTACCGAAAGGGCGTCAACTCTGACAGTTGGTGTAACTAAGTCCCCGAAACCATTTATCTGGTTCTCGCAGAATTGAATAGAAACTCCCAACTATTCGATTGGGTGGTCCAATCATACCCTAAAAAAATGATTGGTGGCGACTCCATGGCATGCACACTTAGCACATGTCACTAGACCACACTGAAAGTCGATCACGCATACCTCCGTTGCGATTTGGGTAATGGGCCTTGGGAGAGGCCAGCGTCCGACCAGACAGGACGGCCCATTAGCCCTCGAGAGCCCGACAACCTCAAGAGGGTCGCGACAATAGCACATCAATTTTTCAACATGAGATTTTTCTAACACAATTCACAAGTGCATCTCAACAATCTCCCCCTCACGTGTGAGCTTCAGTGTTAGACTTACTCCCCGTTAATTCAGGTATCATTCTATATCAACTTATCTCAACTAGAATCTTCAACGCCCATCTTAATCCATAGTCACTTTCTTCGGACCGAACCATGAAGGTTGTCAATAGGCCCGCGTTGCTATACCACAACATCCACTCCCGAAAATTGCTTTGGTCACTCAAATTTCTTACTTGAGATATTCTCCAAACATCAAACAATTTGAAGGCCCATCAATCAATCGTCGGGTCTGACACCATTTATTGGGAGCGTACAGCCAAAACCCAATATCTTCACCCAGGAAGATCACCAAAAGAGAGCTTAAGTCCAAGCCCATTAAAAACATATCTAGTTGGACTCACCTTCACTTAAAAACACGAGACAATGAGTTATGCGCCAACTTTGATATATTAACTATTCAACATCACATCAATTTTTTGATGTGAGACTTCTCTAACACAACTTATGCATGCATTTCAACAATTTCCCTCTCATGTGTGAGCTCCAATATTAGATTTGCAATAACTTAATTCGGGTGTCCTTCAACTTATCTCAATTTGAATCTCCCATGCCCATGTTCATCCCAGGTCTCTTTCTTCGAACTAAACCATAAAGGTTGCCATCAGGCCCATGCTGCTATACAACAATGCCCACCACCCGAAAACTACAACCAATCAATCATCGGCTCTAATATCATTTGTTGGGAGCGTGCAACAGAAACCCGATACCTTCACCTAGGGAGATTTCCAAGTGGGAGCCCAAGTTTGGGTCCGTCAAATATCCAATTGGACACAACTTTACTCAAAAGTTTAAGCCAATGAGTCATGGTACAATTTGGATATTAATCGTTTAACATCAATTCTCCGATGTAAGACTTTTCTAACACAATTTACATGTGCAACAAATAATTTTGGGATTCCCTAATCAACCAACATCTATGTGCCATTTTTTGGGAGTACGCGGTAAAAGCTCGATACCGTCACCAGAGAAGAAAGCTAAGAGGGAGCACAAGTCCAAGCCAATTAATATATCTAATGTCACTAAAAAAACTTAAGCCAATAAGTTATGGATCAACTTAGATATATTAACTACTCAATACCACATCAATTCTCCGATGTGAGACTTTTTTAACACAACTCACATGTGCATTTCAACACTGAGGAAGTAGAAAGACTTTGCAGCCAACTCACTTTGGTATACTCTAGTATCACAGCAGACTCTGCAACCAATCTCCTTCCATGAGTGAGCACAGGGATCTTCTTGTGAACTGGATTGCACCCGCTCTTCTTGTCATGATCTTCCTCCACCCATGACCGCAGTTGAAGGGACTAGGCCAAGCTCGTAGTAGCTTCACTTCCTCTTTGTTTTTTTTTTTTTTAGATTCTGAGTGAAACGAAGACCATAAAGTCTTGAATCGCTACGGCAACAAAGCTCATGCTACCCAGATCTCGGGGCAAATTGTATTGGGTGTGGGGGGCATCTAAGTCAAGCGGTGGGGAGATGCAGAACTTGGCGGCGATGGCGAAGACGGAGACAATGGCGGATAAACAGTAACAAGGAAACATAAGGAATAAGATGAAAAGTAAAGATAGAAAAATAATAAAATAATCTAAAATAAAATGACATCATTTTGAGTGAATTTGTGCACGCTTGTTGTCGGCATACCATGTAGGACATCCGACAATGAGAGCACCTTCACGTAGATGATTTCAGGTGAAATTTGAGCGCAAGGACTAAATTTAAATTTCAAGCAAAGACTGAGACAAAAAAGAAACAACTAAAAAAAAATTAGGACTATATTGAAATCAATACAATAGGTTTATAACTGAATTGATAAATTTAGCACTTTTTCCACAAAAGTTGGTAGATTTGACATTAAAGTAGTGAAAATTAGATTCATATGTTGTCCTAAATAGTTAGCTTTTAATGGATACTGATAACCTTCAAGAAAATTATTAAAAACACCCTAAACCTTTTGATAACTTCCCAATTTAGTCATTAACTTCTCAGTTATGTCAATTCGGTCCTAAACTTTTCAATTATGTCAATTTAGTCCTAAATCTGTTAAAGTTTGTTCATTTTAGTACTAAACTTATTATTTGAGTAATTGACCGAAAGGACTAAATTAGCAAGTTATCAAAAGGTTTTAGTACTGAATTGACACAATTGAAAGGTTTATGACTGAATTGGCACAAGTACAATAGATTTAGGATTTTTTTGACAATTTTCCCGATAAATCTTCATAGATCACATAGTAGATTAGATTATGACTTTGAAATTAGGAGAGGACTGAGAAATGTTCAAACAAAAACAATTTGGATTTTCTCTAACTTTAAAAGGGACAGATTGTGGTGACAAAAATGTAGTGGGGTCG
The DNA here is from genome assembly GCA_021437785.1 of Rhodomyrtus psidioides. NCBI lineage: Eukaryota > Viridiplantae > Streptophyta > Magnoliopsida > Myrtales > Myrtaceae > Rhodomyrtus > Rhodomyrtus psidioides. Next base: position 7,579,047 of record JAILYB010000003.1, on the reverse strand, counting down.
AAGGGTTCACTACAAATTTTTCGAAAAATGAAATAAAATGTCTAACAGGAAATATTTTGAAAATTAGCAATTACCCGCCGCCCCTAAATTCAAACCAACATTACTTTAACATGGTCCGACATGGATCCCCAGTCGACCTAGATGAAAGTTCTGATATTGAATCGAACTAGAGGTGTCGATATGAGTCTTTGAAGAGTTTTTTTTAAAATAATATTAAAAAAAAAATATTTACAAATTAATTCAAAAACAAATAATATTTATAATTTTAAGTCTCCCTAGGCAATTGAATTGCCGAGGGCTCCCTCTATTGTTGAGGGAGTGGGGGCCCCCCTCCCTCGGCAGTTCAATTGCCGAGGGAGGGGAGACCCCATCCCTCCAATTTTTTTTTTCTTTTTTTAAATAATATAAAATTAAAAGATATTTAAAATATTATATTAAAAAATAAGTCATTTAAAATTTTGTGTCTTACCTTTTTAATTTGTTTGCTTTGCTCGACAATTGGACTGTCAAGCAAAATATTTTAATTTTTTTAATTTACGTAAAAAAAAAAAGCGACGCCGCCTCGTCACTTCTCGGTCCCGTCGTAAAAAAAATATTTACGCGCCTCAACTCCAAGAAAAACGAGCGAATGAGTGAGGCGACATCGAAAAAATATTTACGTAAATTAAAAATTTTAAATGCTTTGCTCGCTATAAAAATATTTACCCGCCTCGCTTTTCTCAGAGCGAGGTATGGTGGTTCCGCGGCCCCGGAGCGAACGTTGACGCAGTCGCCTCACTCGACTACTCGCTTTTCTAGGAGTCGAGATGCGTAAATATTTTTTTTACGTAAATCTGATAGCTTCACGGCCCCGTGAGCAAACATCGTCGCCTTGCTCGTTCGCTCGCTTTTCTCGGAGTTGAGACGCGTAAATATTTTTTTTAACGTAAATATGATCGCTTCACGGCCCCTCGAGCAAACGTCGTCGCCTTGTTAGTTTGCTCGCTTTTCTTGGAATCGAGACGCTGTCGCGACCCTCTTGAGATTGTCGGGCTCTCGAGGGCTAATGGGCCGTCCTGTCTGGTCGGACGCGGACCTCTCCCAAGGCCCATTACCCAAATCGCAACGGAGGTATGCGTGATCGACTTTCAGTGTGGTCTAGTGACATGTGCTAAGTGTGCATGCCATGGAGTCGCCACCAATCATTTTTTTAGGGTATGATTGGACCACCCAATCGAATAGTTGGGAGTTTCTATTCAATTCTGCGAGAACCAGAGAAATGGTTTCGGGGACTTAGTTACGCCAACCGTCAGAGTTGACGCCCTTTCGGTACCTAAATTGACTGAATTTTCTAGCCTGAGATTCATGCGGATGAGTAAGGTATGAACCATAAATCTAGAAATTCATGCAGATATGAGTGATTATCCTAGCAATCACAATCAGTAATAAAATGCGCAACTCAAGGAATCTAGATATGCAAATAAATCACATGGCATTCCTAGTAATGCCCTATTTATCAATCACAGCTCAAGAATGATTTAGCTGTCCTAGCCGTTCTACACTCGATCTAACCTAAGAAAAGCATTAGGAAGCATCGCAGGAGTTCGAGAGTACTCACATGGGGTTCGCCGTGCCCTGGTTTGGTCTTGGACGAGCTATCGAGCTCATGCCGACCCGATTACATTTGGATCCACTCGGCGTTTTACACCATGAAATCATGTGAAACAAAAACGAAAATATTCAGCAAGGGGCATTTATTGTAGATGGTGGTCGATCTAATTGGACATCAAGACTAAAAAAGATGTAGAAATTTACAAATTAAAGACTCGAATAATAATTTTTTTTGGCCAAATTCAACTCTATGCGTCGTGAAGAAACACATGCAATTGAACTTGAATTTTGACTATTTATGAGTTCAAAATGAAAAGAAAATTAAAATAAAAATATTGACTATTTTTCTATATTTTTACGACATCGAATGTTATTTTTCTTCATTTTTCATGTATTTTTCTATTTTTGGAAAATATTAAAAAATTGAAAAATTATTTTTTGTCAAAAATGGTTCCTTTAGCTTGGTCAAGGCTACCAAAGATGATTTTTTAATTTTTTAACTTTTTATATATTTTTTATGAATTTTTAAAAAATAAACTATAAAAGACTGATAAAAAATCAGGTGTCAACAGCTGCCCCTCTTTGAGAGGAATTTCGTTAGAGGTTTCTCTCAAAGACAAGGTGACACCTGTGTTCCGATCGACTCGACTGGGAAAAGAAAAGAAAAGAAAAGAAATCATGACATCCAATTTTCATGCCCATCAATGTGTGTTTTTCCTTAAAAAGAGATGTGCTCATTCAATTCCCTGATATGATGTAAGAAAGTTAAGGAGTAGATAGACTTCCCTGTCCCTTACCTGCCGAACGCTTGCGGCATTTGCTGTGTCTGATGGGTTCAAGTAGATTCCTAAGGACTCGTCATCGGAGTGTCATAGGGATGTTAAGCTCTGACCTGTATGGTAGGTCAAACCATAATGGGATTCCTAACTGATAGGAACCTAAGGAAGACGCATCCCATATTTGGGAATTTGCCAAGGGTTTTGATCCGTGTGGTGGACTAAACTAGAAATGGCTTGCCTAATATAAGGCTTATTAGGGAAAACGACTCCTCCCGCGTTCGGGATTCATCAAGGTTTTGATCTGTATGGTGAATCGGACCATTGGGTTGATCCTTCAGGCGGTCTCTACCAGTCCTTTGACTCTTCAGGCGGTTTCTACCATTGAGTTGACCCTTCAGGCGGTTTCTACCATTGGTTGACCCTTTAGGCGGTTTCTACCATTGATTGACCCTTCAGGCGGTTTCTACCATGAGTTGACCCTTCAGGCGGTATCTACCATTCGTTTGACCATTCAGGCAGTTTCTACCTTTGTTGACCCTTCAGGCGGTTTCTACCATGGTTTTGACCCTTCAGGCGGTATCTACCTTGAGTTGACCCTTCAGGCGGTTTCTACCATGGTTTTGACCCTTCAGGCGGTATCTACCTTGAGTTGACCCTTCAGGCGGTATCTACCATAGTTTTGACCCTTCAGGCGGTATCTACCATTTGTTTGGTTTGAAAAGGGGTCTCATGACGAGGGTTCTCCACGTCCGATGAGACTGCTTTTTTGAAAGAGGGGTCCCGAGACGAGGGTTCTCCACGTCTGCTGGGACTGTTTGATATTTGAAAAGAGGTCCTAGGACGAGGGTTCTCCACGTCATGCTAGGACTGTTTGATATTTTTGAAAAGGGGTCTCATGACGAGGGTTCTCCACGTCCGATGAGACTGCCTAAATTTTGAAAAGGGGTCACATCCTCACCCCTTCTTTTGAAAGATCCCGAAATTTGTCGGGAATTCAGTTTTGAAGCAGTGAAAGATTTTATTTTGACAAAGCCTCGCTTTAGTCTGTTGAGGCGACATTCTGGGAGCTGGGTTCTCTAGGTATCCTGCAGAATTTTAAGCTTGAAAGATTTTTCTTCACCAAGAAAACGTTAGTAATCTTTGGGAAGACCACGGCTGTCCATTTGACAAAAACCGTATGACTTAAGTTTTAATTGTGAAATGTGCATTTTGATGCTGGAGGTTGTCCAAAGCATTCTTGCAACACACAGATGTGATCACAAATTCCTTGTGCAGCAAATCTGGATCAAACAATTTGAAATTTCCAAAAAGAGTTTGTTCAAAACATCTACTGGAATATTTCTCGACGAGGAGGTCTTTTCACCTGTTTTGAGATAATGGTCTTTATAGGGGATGCACTCAATTCCCTACTAGCCTGTGCCTAGGTTTTAGGCTCATTCGCAGCGCATTAATTTTGATCGGTCGGGAGGTCTTCCACGGGACCGTAATGTTGGGCTTGGATATTGGTTTTCAAGGGGGACCCGCTTTGGAGTCAAGGCCATTGAATGAAAGTCTTCATCATCTGCTCCGGGTTTACAAGTCGAGAACCCTGCGAAATGAGAAAGAAAAAGTCTTGCTCGTACTTCTTCGAGCTAAGCAATATGTTAACCCAAGTGTCTTAGTCAGAGAAGACTGTTTCGGGGTTGTAACATTGGTAGGATTGGGGACCGAAAAAGGCTTGTTTTTGGCTCAGAAATTACGAAGGGTTTGACATTGGTGATCATTGCAAATTTACCACCTGCCCTTTTCCTCTCTGCACCTTCAGTTTTTTGGGATGCGCAACCGATTTTGAGGTGTGCACCAGCTCTTCAGAGAGCGTTTCGTCGCATTAAGAGACTGATGACTCTGTCTGCGTCTCTGCTCCACGCTTGACACCATTTGGGGAGTAGTCTTTTTGATCTGACTCCTTTAGGGATTTCCTCTTTTCCCATCCGGCTTCATTGCGGATCAATCAAACAACTTACACGAGCATCGGCCTTGCTTTTACCAGGCACTTTGCTTTTTCTCGATGCCGTGGATTTTTCTCATTCGTTTTTGAAGTCCCACTTTTTCTCATCTTCATGGGATCATATTAGACATATGTCTGAAAGTCTAAACATCTTTAAATATCAGCCCGGGAATCTTCTTCCTAATCCCTGAGTCTTGAACTCTTCCATTTTTGAAGTGGTGCTGCATCCGTCTTAGAATGATCACCAATGGGTTCATGAAATGAATTTGCAGGCTCAAGTTGGCTGTGCAAAGGATTCAGTGTGTGGGATAGAGAAATGAATGCTTCTCGTCATCCTATGGCACTTGGATTACCATATAAACAACACACAAAGATTAATGTTAGTCCGAGCAAGAAAATTTCTAACCATTTTCTCCTGATGCTGCTGGACTCACCTCCATTTTGCCCCGGTGTGGGGTGGTTCTTGACAGGGTTAAGAATGAAAACCGCCGTTCAAATGGGTTGTCAACGGTCACCTGTAGTGTTTATGATATGAAACGAACGCCTCCGTCGTCCCAATCCATGTAATCGCTGCGAATGGTCCCTTCCTCCATAGGTCCAGATTTTACTATTTGATTCGCTCCACTCATCTCTCAAGTGTATGTAGGATGTGTTTGGATTTGAGCTTGCCTCTCTTTTGAGGAAACATCCTTTTGAATGATTTGAAAAATAATCATATTTGGAAAAATTCATTTTCTTTTCTCCAAAATTTATCCGTCGAGGGGATTTTGTGATGTACCGTGCGTGTTCTATTCATGCTTCAGGTAACCTCCCGATTTAAATCATGAATATCGATGCATTGGAAAATCTTTATGCCGGCTGAGATTATTCTGACATTTTTTATCTCCAGCTAACTGGGAAAGGGATACTTACCTACCTGTCGCGGCTGCAGACCCCTGCAAATGTAAAGAAAGCATATCATTGTAGGTTCACGAATTTTTCAAAAATCGAAACGATACATCCTACCCTTGGTCATGTACTCTGCCGAGTAGTACATGGGATGTAAAAACTTGTTCCTCTGCAAGGCGACTCCCCTATCAAGGATAAACAATAAGTGCCAATTCATATTCCCAAATTCGAGACAAGTTGGGACGATACAACTTTACTCTTGGTTCTCATCCCGTTCTGACGTTGCGTATTGATATGAACAACGTCTATCAAATCCGCCTATCCATTCTTGGAGTGTTTACAACATCAATGGTTCATCTGCCCCCAGTTAGGCAACGTCTGTTCTGTTATTCGAACAAATGGCTCCTTGAGTGATTTATCCACGTTTATCACCAAATAGGTGGCTTCGCGGCCAAACGTATTTCGTATTGTAGGGGTAAATCCCATTATACTCCGCGGGTGATAGTCATTGTTCGGGGAACTTGCTCCACGGATTAAGCGATTAATCCACGGCCCTCGGCTTGAAGATGCTCAAAGGGTGATGTTGACACTCACGCGCAATTAGTTCTAGACATTAATGAAAGATGTTCCCGTGGGAACCTTACAGTGCGATCAACAACATATTCAATAGGAGTGTTCCACCCCTTTCGTCTAAGCATTTTTCATCGAGTAACCATTGCATCAGACGTTTGGTCACCTGCCTTGCGTCACCACTGCGATGGCCCTCCGGCTCCAAATTGATCGAGCCAAAGATTGAACTCGTCGCCAAGGAAATTGCTCGAGTCTTCGAGCCATTGATGTTCAAGTTGGGTATCAACGATTGCTGGCGGCAGGTTTCTTTCATTGCCTTCGTTGTGAGGGACTGGAGTCTTTGAGCTGGAACCTTCACCATTGCCCTGTTGGGGTTGAGACATACATTCCTGAAGAGTATTGATCCAAGTGTCCAGCTCCTCATCAAGGAAATCGCTTGTTCTTTCTAGCCCTTGGTGCCCAGATTGGGTGTCGTCGACTGCAGGCGAGGGATTCCTCTCTTTGCTCTCGCAGTGAGCAATTTGACCCCTCGAATTGGAACTCCCTCCGATGGCCGGCAGGTTTATATGTGCACTCTCTACCAATGCCAGATCCGCTTCCGGGACAGCATTAATGACCGATTCGCGCTCAAACTGAGGAATCCCTATGTGCTGGAACTGTGGTATATACTCTTGAGGAGTATTGAGATAGCTCGGCAGAGCATTCTGATTTGGGTTAGAGGAGTCGCTGACACGACTGCTGGTCCCGTCATTGCTGAAACACGGTTGGGTGCTCTTGGCTCCCCAATCATCATGGTTGTAACTCTGTCCAGTACTTGAGCTCCAAACGGCTTTATGATGGTTTAACGCTATCCTTCCATCCTTTAGCAATCTCCTATAGTACTTAAGGTGAGACTCAACGTTAATTCTAGAGAGCCCTGGCACATTCATAATCTCGAGTACGCGTAGTGGGCTAGCCGAATCAACTCCCAGCTCTCGAATTGCATCAACAAATTTGGTGTGAAGTTCATAGGTCCAGTAAAACCTTGTTCTCTTATCACCCAAAATATCGTCAATACTTCGGTAGCTATTCTCTACGGGATCTGGTCGTTTCAAAAGTTGTCCAGGGAGGGACTCACCGACTTTGGATTGGCTGGCTGCGACAGCGAGTTCGTCATTGAGAGAACTCCCCCTGTGATGATTCATATCCCATTTCTCAGAGGATGTTGGTGTTGATCCTATGGTGTTGACTTGCTCATGCAGATCTCCGGCGATATCTGGCTGTGTCGGAAAATGCTGTGGAGAATACGGTAACAGCTGAGCGTTATTCGTCAACAGGGATGGTTCATCAAGGAACACCTCGCCGAGGACAACAGGATTACCACAATTAAGGCAGGTGGCCTTGGTCAGAGCTTCCTTATATCTCGCGCTTTCAGCTTGAAGCTTCTCATTCTCCTCCTTCAGGACCAGTAACTCATGGTCTGCGTATTGCTGTTTCACCCGGGTTCGTTTGTTGGCGAACCAAAACTTGACCTTCGAAAGCTCCAATCCTATCTTTCGGCTCAACTCCATTTTCTGTTGTCTGCTTGGAGTGGGGCATTCATTGAAGAAAGCTTCGAGCTCTCGGATTTGGCCTGGAGTGTGGCGTTGTAGTTGCTTCCTTTTCCGACTCCGGTCATCATTGTATACTCCTTCTTCGTAGCTGAAACCTAGAATTTCATCGCTAGAGGAGTCAGTCTCCATGGCTTTCGGGCAGTACTCAGCTCCAGGATCTTCGAAGTCTCCCAGCAGTTCGTGCTCAGAAATGTCCAGGTCGGGCGTTTCTAGCAGATGGGAATAGCTTTTAAACATGATGGATCGGAGTATCTCGGGCTGATCTAGTTCACTCAGCTTTCTCAATTCGCTCTTACGTGTTTGCTCACTCTAGAAATTTTCTCAAGTGATTGTGCGTGTCCTGGAACCATCCTTCAGGCTGCATATGAAGACCAGCAAGCAAGCGCTCCTCCCGAGACCCTGCAATTACTCCTCATCTGTCTTCCCCTTTCTTTTTCCTCGTAACAGGATCACAAACTCTCTTGCATTGATTCGGTTTCATCGAGTATTGCGCTCGTCCCCTAGTTCAGTCTTCAAAGTGGTGGGTCTACAATCTTTCGGTGCCTTTTATGATTTGCTAGGCCCGAGAATGTGGGGAGCAGCGGCGGACCCGCAATTAATGACTCCGTTTAATTCATTTAGCTCCATGGGAATTAACGCTATGACCTTCTCTCAACCCCTTTTCATCGTTCAAACGAAAGTGGCATTTTCCTTGTGCATGTTGTTACTCTTCATTTCAACATCCTGGGCTCTTGGTGAGGAATGAGTTCGTGGCCACTCAAAATTTAAAGACCGTCCCTGGTTTCAGACTTAATCTAACAAGGGATCATCGCAACTGAGCATGACGATGTTCGTCGATAGCGTTGGTTTTCATACATAATTAACTATAGCCATTAAAGAAAAATGTTCCCATAGGAACTTTACAATGGATAAAAAGAGTGATCCACTCGTGAACATGTTCTTCTTTCTATGGGTGATCGTAGCGACCAACCCATCGTGCCCCGAGTCAGGTGCTAGATCATGGCTGTCCAAGCATGCCAGCTTCCCATTGATTGAACAAGGCATCGAGCCCCTCATCGAAAAAATCGTCTGTTGTGGGTTGACTAGCGGCAGGCAAAGCACCAGCCGACTGCTGCTCGAATGGAGGAGTGCGCACTCGCTGTACTTGTGACACGTGCTCTTGAAAAGTGTTGAAATGGCCCAGAAGGACATTCTGATCATCTTTCAGTTCGCCGGTGGTCGGGTTGCTAGCTTGATTGATGCTTAGATTTGGCCGGGTATCTCTTGATACCTGAGCATTACAATGGCGGTCGCCCCTAGCTTTTGAGCTCGAGATGGATTCCTCCCGGTTTAGCTCCGCTCGACGCTGTTTTAAAAGCTTTCTGTAGGCAGCAAGGTGATTCCTGACCAGTTCCTTACTAAGCCCTGGTACATTCATGGCCTTAAATATGCGCGTCGGAGTTGCTGAATCGATCCCCATTTGGTGAACCACGTCTAGGAATCTGGAATGCAGTTCAGGGGGCCAAGCGAACCTCCTCTTATCGTGGCCCAAAATTGCATCGATGGCTTGACGACTGATTAACTCATCTCCAGCAGGACCCGACCCTATCGAAAATTGTTGTGCATGAGCCTGATATGCTTTGAGCTGGTCGGCGGTAACATCCAGCTCCTTGAAACTGTAACTCCAATCAAAGCGACGCAAATCCCATCCCCCAGGAGGCATTTGCATCGTCTTCGTAGGATCATCCTGCTCATGCGTGACTCCGGCAAAATCTGGTTGAGCAGGAGATGCCCCGAGGGAGTAGGGTGGTAAATGAACGCCTTCAATCATTGCGTAAGGCTTATCGGGGAATATCTTACCGCGGGCGATGAGGTTATCGCAATGAGGGCAAACAGTAATACTGAGAGCTTTTTCATACCTCATGTTTTCTGTTCGCAGCTTTTGGTTTTCTTCCTTTAAAATCTCGACCACCTGACGTTTGCGTTGAGCCTTCGATTTAGATCTCCTATTTTGAAACCAAAACTGGATCCTCGACTGATTAATCCCCAACTCCCGGCTCAATTCAATTCTCCACTTCTTTTTTATGTGAGGGCTTTTACTGAAGAGGGTTTCCAGCATTTGGGTTTCCTCCTGAGAGTACTGGTGAGGACGTCTTCTTTTCCCGAGTTGAGCATCGTGGATGTCGTTGTCGTCGTCGCCGTGATCTTGATTTCCGTTGCCAGAAGTGTTGGGCTCCATGGTTTTGGCGTTAGACTTGATCTTGGAATCTTCGAGATCCCTCTGTAGTTCAATTTTTGAGATTTTTGAGTCAGTCGCCTCTAGCAGCTGACAGTAACCTCTTAAATATGTTGGATTGAGAAATGTTTGATTGGTTCTTGCCCACTCAGAGTTCTCCACTCTCTCCTGTATGCTCACTCCCTATAAAGTTTTCTTCGAGTGACTTCGTATGTTCAGGAGACGCTCTTCAAGCATCATTAGGCAAACGTTCCCCCTCAAGACTTTGAATTTCTCGCTTAGCTTTTCAACGTGATGGGACTGCCAAATCCTGTTAGGGCTCTCTTCGATAGTTGCGCTTACCTCCCACCTAACTCTAATAATAGTGATCCAGACAAATCTTTTACATCTTTTAATTGATGAGCCGGAAATCGCGGACCGAAACGAATCCAATGGTTCTCGTGAGGGGACCTCCTGCTTTACCCCCTAACTGGGCTCCACCAGCATTATTACTGAGACCCTTCATCATCCTCGAGTTGCTATAAAATGAGGAATTGATGTATGGAAGGTTAACGTTCTCGCATAATCAGCTTCTTCCTTCTAATCTCTCTGTTAAACTCGTCTTATTCTCAAGCCAACCCAACGCAAATGGCCTCCTCTCCCGTACGCACTTTTTCAACTAATGTCTTGGCCCAGTGGGAAAAGCTTTATAACCTACTGGGTCGCGGTTACGCGCACATAACCGATCATTCTGCAACCGCGGATGAAATCCGTGTCCTGCTCGAGGACTTAGATACCACTTCCCTCGAAGGTACTACGTTGGGGAGGGAATATAGAATTTTCCCGACCCTCTTTGCACACTCCTTAGAGGCCTACCGTGTTGCTAATCGGGAGGTTCTCGTGGCTCGCGTCTTGCGAGCTCGTTATGAGGATCGATCTGATCATTTGGTGCTGACCAACTATCTGGTTGATAGTTACAAAAAGGCCGTCGAGTTTGCTAATGAGCGGGTCGCGACGTTGCTTCGCGAGAGGAGAAATCTGGTGGATCAATTGGCCATATCCCTGACCACCGGCGAGCATGACCGCCGCAACGTCCTGTTGAGGCTTCAGAGCGACTGGCAGGAAGAACGGCTCGACAAGATAACCGAGGACATAGCTCGCGGGAATGGACTGGTTCGGGACCTGGAAGTAGTCACCGAAGAACACGAGGCCAAGGTCGCCGAAGTTAAGGGAGAATGCAGAAGTCTTCTCCTCAGGCTTGCCGACCACAACATGCGGAGTTGGGAGTATGAGCAGAGCATTAATAACATGGAGGGTCAGTTGGGATCCTTTGTGTCGTTAATTAGGGCTCACTTTGGCTTTACTTTTCCACCCCGAATTGTATGACCTGCTTCTGAAAACCCTCCGCTGAGCAAAATAAATGAAAGTTCTCGTGTGTGTGTTTTAACTTCTGTATGGTTCATTTCTTCGAGCATCCAAACATCTTCAACTTGGGTGAGCCGAACCATAATATCAATAAGCCGAGCAAATACGTCCTGATTTTATAACTCGCTCATGATCAGATGGAAGAATAGTTGCAGATTTGTCCAAGAAAAGATTTCTCTATACTACTTGTTTTTCACCTGCAAATAAAAAGACCGAGTCAGAAGGAATAATCTGAAAAAGAAAGCATAGACCCCTTTCAATCTTATGCTTGCTCGTGATTAATAAGGACAAAAACTTTTACAAGGGTTTTAATCTTGTGCGAAAAGTTTTTATCAATATTCCTCGAAAGAAAGCATACTATTGAAAGGAATGTAATTCACGATAATGGCTTTTGATTAATTTCGAGAGGAATGAATTACTCAAAAGTGCAAGACATAATAACGTGTTTTAAATTCAATTGAAGATATGGCATCCAAATTAAGGTCGCTCGCTAAGAACGAAAGTAGTTTGGACATCTATCTCGTCATTAAATTTGAAACTACGCTGATATTCTTGATCAATTATCGTGAATTACCAGTGGTGTACAACATGCATGAACCAATTCAAGTGTGTAGCTCCTTCTAGAGAAATTGGGGTTGGATTACCTCACACGACCAAAAGGTCGTGCAAGACTTCCAATTTTAATTTCCTCTAAAGGAATTATAAACTTGACTTGGGAGTATTCGGATGATTAGAAAAAATGCCACTATCACATTCCAATGACCCGTTAAAAGAAATACAACCAAGTTCCATCTGAATGTATACACCAATAGATCCCTAATACAATCGCTCTAAGGGGTGAGATAGAGAAAACCTCAGTAAAAATAAACCCTATACAAGAGGACTAGTAATGGAAAATGACATAAAGGAATGTGATCCTAACATTTAAGGATGCCCCAGTTTTGATCTGTGCCTTCAGGATCACTTGCCCCAACTCGTCATCTTCATTGGATGATACCTCAATAATGTCCATAGTATGCTCCTTATCGCACACTCGGTGTTCGTCGTGGGATACCACCCTCCTCGTCTTCTATCAAGGACGTTAGGGACAAACGCACATATCTATCCTCGAAATGGCATTTAATCTAATCACCAGAATGCAATAAATGAAATGCCTATATCTATATGAACAGTGATAGATTTGGGGGGATAGAGAGTCTTACCAACCCAACTCGTCGACTTATGTGCGGTTTTAGGTGTACCAACCGCCCAGAGACATGCGCATGAAACAAGTGATGGTAAACTTCTAAAAATCAGAGGGTTTGGCACCTAAGGTTAAGGTTCCCACTTCGAGTTCTAGAAAGAGCCGATTCCATTACACAGCTATCGTTGCATTGGGACTCGATCCATAGTTCGAAGCGAGCGGAATTGAAAAGTGGATTACCCCGCGTTTTTCCTCACGGAGATTCCATTTTCAATTCCTTCTATTGTGTTCCTAAAGGCGGCGCCCGGGGTTTTAGGCGCGGTTGTGTGTGTCCACGTGTTGTGATCATCACAATGCAATTCATGCACAGCAGTTTATCAATCAGCACTTCAAATCATCCACACAACATACATTCCTACGCCCAAACCTGCATAAGACAATGTTAATCACGGACTACACCCCTTATTTCTCCAATCTGCAAAAACATATAACACCTACCATAAGCGGACTTACCTCACCTTCAAGAGCGCCTGCAAGGTTAGAAAAATCACTCAGCGTTTTAATACGGCCTAAGTCCACTTGAGGTCTAGAACCATAGGTTCTAGAACAAAGTCCCCAGCGGAGTCGCCAGTCTGTCGCGACCCTCTTGAGGTTGTCGGGCTCTCGAGGGCTAATGGGCCGTCCTGTCTGGTCGGACGCGGGCCTCTCCCAAGGGTCATTACCCAAATCGCAACGGAGGTATGCGTGATCGACTTTCAGTGTGGTCTAGTGACATGTGCTAAGTGTGCATGCCATGGAGTCGCCACCAATCATTTTTTTAGGGTATGATTGGACCACCCAATCAAATAGTTGGGAGTTTCTATTCAATTCTGCGAGAACCAGAGAAATGGTTTCGGGGACTTAGTTACGCCAACCGTCAGAGTTGACGCCCTTTCGGTACCTAAATTGACTGAATTTTCTAGCCTGAGATTCATGCGGATGAGTAAGGTATGAACCATAAATCTAGAAATTCATGTAGATATGAGTGATTATCCTAGCAATCACAATCAGTAATAAAATTCGCAACTCAAGGAATCTAGATATGCAAATAAATCACATGGCATTCCTAGTAATGCCCTATTTATCAATCACAGCTCAAGAATAATTTAGCTGTCCTAGCCGTTCTACACTCGATCTAACCTAAGAAAAGTATTAGGAAGCATCGCAAGAGTTCGAGAGTACTCACATGGGGTTCGCCGTGCCCTGGTTTGGTCTTGGACGAGCTATCGAGCTCATGCCGACCCGATTATATTTGGGGATCCACTCGGCGTTTTACACCATGAAATCATGTGAAACAAAAACGAAAATATTCAGCAAGGGGCATTTATTGTAGATGGTGGTCGATCTAATTGGACATCAAGACTAAAAAAGATGTAGAAATTTACAAATTAAAAGACTCGAATGATAATTTTTTTTGGCCAAATTCAACTCTATGCGTCGTGAAGAAAAACATGCAATTGAACTTGAATTTTGACTATTTATGAGTTCAAAATGAAAAGAAAATTAAAATAAAAATATTGACTATTTTTCTATATTTTTACGACATCGAATGCTATTTTTCTTCATTTTTCATGTATTTTTCTATTTTTGGAAAATATTAAAAAATTAAAAAATTATTTTTTGTCAAAAATGGTTCCTTTAGCTTGGTCAAGGCTACCAAAGATGATTTTTTAATTTTTTAACTTTTTATATATTTTTTATGAATTTTTAAAAAATAAACTATGAAAGACTGATAAAAAATCAAGTGTCAACAGACGCGTAAATATTTTTTTTTACGTAAATATGATCGCTCCGCGACCACACAAGCAAATGTCGTCGCCTCGCTCGTTCGCTCGTTTTTCTTGGAGTCGAGGCGCATAAATATTTTTTTACGACAGGACCACGAAACGATGAGGCGGTGTCAAAAAAATATTTACGTAAATTAAAAAAAAATGCTTTGCTCGATAATCCAACTGCTAAGTAAAGCAAACAAATTAAAAGTGCAACATCCAAAATTTTAAATAATTTATTTTTTAATCTAATATTATAAATATTTTTTATTTTTATATTATTATTATTTTTATTAAAAAAAAAAAAAAAAAAAAAAAAAAAAAAAAAACCCCGGAGGGATGTTCCCCTCCCTCGGCAATTTAATTGCCAAAGGGGGAGGTTCAATTGCCGAGGGAGGGGGTGGGGGGCCTGCCCGTGGGTCTCTAGGTCTCCCTTGACAATTGAATTATCGAGGGAGACCTAAAATTATAAATATTATTATTTTTTGAATTAATTTTGTAAATATTTATTTTTTAATATTATTTTAAAAAACGGTCTTTGACCCACTTTTTAACTAACTTTTATTCATTTTGGTCAATTATGGGCTATGTAGCACGGATACACCATCTCTAGAATTTTTTGCGTATCTGATACGCATCCGTATCCAACACATACCGGATACGTTGGGTCGCGTATCCCAATGTTACCTATTGCAAAACTTCACGCTTAAATCCCAAAGATAGCTCTACTCGCTGGCCCAGCTAATGATTTGTCGCACGGCCCGGCCTTCATGAAGTTAACGTGTGCTGAGGCCGCCTTTTATAGGGAACTGTCTCTCCCTTCCTTGACTTTTTCACCGATGTGGGACAAACCTTGATACCATGTGCATTGTGATGTATCGCAAGCCAGGTTAACTGTATGGTATCTACACTGAAAATCTCGGGCAACAATCCACTTCCACCAATAGTGAATTTTTCTCGCTCTTTTTCTCTCTAGAATCTAAGGAAAAGAAAAAAAGACAAATCAAATATAAAAGGAAAATTTTAAATAGACTTAAAGTGAAACTTATTTCAAATGTGGGAGCTCAAATCATCTCAAAGCAGCCTTTTATAGGGAGTTTTCTCTCCCTTCCTAGCAGAGTTCTCTTGATACTTCGTGGCATTGGCGGCAGTTGGAAGAACATATGGAAGAGTTGAAAGTATTTGAACTTTTTTCTAGTTTTTGACTAACATTTTTCATCAAATATGAAATAGCTATGACATTTAGATATATATGTGATGTTTGGAGTTCATAAAAATGATAATTTAAATATATATATATATATATATATATTTAATACATAACATATCCCAGCGTATCGGAAATCTATATTTTTTGAGAAATCACATATCAACGTATCGTATCGTATCGTATCTTATCCCGTATCGCGTATCGTATTGGTGCTACATAGATTATGGGTTTAACAAACTTAAAAAATGGGCCAAATATGGGTCTAGGCCTGTAAAGGCTATTCAAATATGGGTTTTAACTCAACCCATTTTTGACTCGTGACGTATAACTTCGCAAGACAACTTTTATTCACCTTGTAAACCACCGCTCGCACGCGAGTCGTCGTCCACCATAGTCACCCGCCGCTCGCAATCCCGCCGCCACCGCTGCCCACCCGCACCCCTCCCCCCACAACCGCCCTCCCACGCCCCGTTCACTACAAAAAAACACGGCTTTAGCTACGAAATTTTGCGGCGAATTATTTTCGTAGCAAATTTGCGGCGAAAATCACGACGAAAACTTGAATTTGTCACTATTTACGACGAAATTAGCGACGAAAACAATTCGTTGCTAATTAGCAACGCAAAAAGCTACCAAATAGTTTCATTGCTCATTAGCCACGAAATTAGCGACGAAAAAAAATTTCGTAGCTAATTAGCTACGACATTAGCGACGAACCAAGTTTCGTAGCTAATTAGCTACGAAATTAGCGACGAAATTGTATATTCGTCGCAAATTTATATATTAATAAAAAATAAATTAAAAAACATTTGCGACGAACATCATATTTCGTCGCAAACACTACAAAAAAAACACGGATTTAGCGACGAAATTATATATTCGTAGCAAATTGATATATTAATAAAAAATAAAATTAAAAACGTTTGCGACGAAATTCTTAATTCATCACAAAAATTTGCGACGACATTGTATTTTTTTCGCAAATTGATATATTAATAAAAAAAATTAAAAACATTTGCGACGAAATTGTATATTCGTCGCAAATTGATATATTAATAAAAAATAAAATAAAAAACATTTGAGACGAAATTGTTAAGTCGTCGCAAATTTGCGACGAAATTGTATACTCATCGCAAATTGATATATTAATAAAAAATAAAATAAAAAACATTTGCGACGAATTAAGAATTTCGTGGCAAATTTGCGGCGAAATTGTATATTCGTCGCAAATTGATATATTAATAAAAAAAATTAAAAACATTTGTGACGAAATTCTTAATTCGTCGCAAATTTACGACGAAATTGTATATTCGTAGCGAATTGATATATTAATTAAAAAATAAATTAAAAACATTTGCGACGAAATTATTAATTCGTAGCAAAAATTTGCGACAAAATTGTATATTCGTCGTAAATTGATATATTAATAAAAAAAATAAAATTAAAAACATTTGCAACGAAATTGTATATTCGTCGTAAATTGATATATTAATGAAAAATAAAATTAAAAACATTTACGATGAAATGATATGTTCGTCGCAAATAAATTTAATATTTTTCTGTAAATTTGCGATGAAATAGTAGTGTCGTAGCAAAAAAATTTTATTTTTTTATTAACAATTTGCAATGAAAGGTCCATTTCGTCGCAAATTTTGTGACGAATTTTTCCTTTTCATCGCAAATTTATTTAATTATTCTAAAAAGTAGTGACGAAATCATATTTTTGTCGCAATTTGTTTATTTAATTATATTTATATATGTAATAGGGGGAAATATGAAATTTCTTGGTGTTCATCTCTTGACATATTTGACAAAAAAGCTCTTGACATACTTATATTTAGATATGTAATTTCTTGACATATTCGACAAAATGAAATTTCTTGATGTTCAATCGGTGAGTGACTTAAATAAGAAATGCTTATAATACGTCGTTTAACTTAGCTTATTTATGTTCTTTCTTATATTCTATTTTATATTATTTACATTAATTATTTTTAATAGAAAATGAAAATAGAGAGAAAATTCTTTAAATCAAAAAATCAAATATATTATTAATTAAGTAAAGATTACATTAATAAGTATAAATAAAGAGCGATCAATTTATTTAATAAGAACACATGAAATTTCTTGATGTACAACTCTTGGTATATTCGACAAAAAAGCTCTTGATATGAGGAAATGAATTAATATCGATAGTAAATTCAATTCATAGCAAGTGGATAAAAAATTTAAAATATGCTTAAAGTTGAAATTCGTCACAAAAGTATTTTGTCGCTAATATAATGTAAAAATTGACACAAAATGGCATAGACTAATTTGTTAAAAGCATATTAACATGTTGAACATACTTTTATTTATACATGTATTTACAAAGAATTAATAAATAGGGGAAAAGCATGAAATTTCTTGATATTCAACTTTTGATATATTCGATGAGAAAAAACTTACATAACTAACAAATGATAACAAATCAACTCTTGACATATTCGACAAAAAAGCTCTTGACATACTTATATTTAGATATGTAATTTTTCTATAGTGACGAAAACAGATATGAGAATTGATCCATCTTCCATAAATAATATGAATGAAACCAAAGTTTCATGTTCGCTTTTGAATTACAGCCGTTAAAAATGATGAATCGACTTCGACTATAACTGATAGCCTTCCAAGCTAACTTATAGCCTTAGCATTCCAAGCTAATAATGCAGGTTCGATTCCCGTTAACCGCTCTATTCTATACTATTTGTCTATATTATATAGACCTGTATTCGAATATATATATATGAATTTGAATATTTTTCAAATTAATATTTTGAATTGGATTATTTAATTATATTATTAATCCATCTTTGAATTGAATACACAATTCCCAAATCCTATTGGACATGATTTTTCATCTATTTCTTGAGATATAAATCTCAAGAAGGAATTGATATTTTGAATGATTTAAATAAAAGACGCTTATAATACATCGTTTAGCTTAGCTTATTAAAAACATAAATAAGCTATTTATAACCTTAGAAACCCATAAGTCATTTGGAAATTTTTCCACGAAATCAAAATCTTCCTGATAATCGTATTGGAATTGAAATTTCAATTTTCAAATAAAGTTTGCCTTAAACTATTTCATAAAAAATTGATAGTTCATTGTGTAATCATAAGCCACTATAACTATAAGTTTCTAACATTTTATATAACTTTTCTAATTAAAAGCATGAGATCATAAATTAAGAATAATAAACTTCTCTAGGAAAATTGATAAAATGATGCATTATGAAATCATATTTTCTTTTGTGCTTTGGTTTCTTGCATACAACCCACCAATTAGTTCTGTCACAAATTAGGATATGATGCAAGTTATCGTAATATCTATCATCTTGAACTCGATTCTTATTCTGTCCACAATAAGACTAAGAAGGGATAAACAAAGTCTTTTTGTTTTCCTTTCTATCATCTTGATAGTTCGATTCCCGCTACCCGCTTATTCTATACTCGCTTTCTATACTAGATAGACATGTATTCAAATAGATATTATATACTCTCTATCTATACCAAAGTTTCAGGTTTGGTTTTTAGTTTCTTGTTAAAAGATGGGAAAAGTACTTAAAAAAGTCTCAAACATATTGAGTTGGTACTAATTCGGTTCTAAACTTTTTAACATTAATACGAATTCAGTCTCATCCGATCAAATTTTGTTGAAATTAGCGACGAATGTAAAAGTTAGCGACGAAATATTACCATTCGCTAGTTTGAATATTTTCTTTTGAAAATAAAAATAGAAAGAAAATATTTAATAATAAATAGAATAAATAAAAATTTAATAAATTAAGAAATTGAAAATATTTTCGTGCAAATCACTCTCGCGCCCTAGCGACCACAAAAATTTTTGTGCAAATCACTCTCGCGCCCAAATCGCTCCGCGCCCAGATCCCTCTCTGACAAGTAACCAAGCCCAAATCACTCTCTCGCTCCAGATTGCGAAGCTTCTTCTCTCTTTCCCCTCTGAAAATCGCCACTGTGAAACCCTAATCTTGGTCTCTCTTCTTCGTCCCCTTGCCGTGCCTCCTCGCGCAAACGCTCAATCTCCCTCCCGAATCCTCCCAATATTGCGCGCGCTCCCACAATCGCTCATTCTCCCTCCCGAATCCTCCCAATATTGCGCTCGCTCCCCCAATGACTGGGACTCGTTGCTCGGATTGAGGTCGCTGGTTTTTTGGGCCTCCTGCGAGCACGGTTTTGTGGCTTCGGAATCGATTGTAGTGGGGTGGGTCCTTTCCCTCATCCCTCGGGCGGAATTCCGCCGCAACGAGGTTGGGAATCGCCTTGTTGTCCGGTTCCGGCTCTTGATGTTTCGTTGTCGCCTGAGGGAATAGATGGTTTGACGGAAACCTAATCCCCTTGCGGTGGTCATCTTTTTCTTAAGCTCGTGACGGATTACGGCAAAGCTTGTAATGAGTTGGTTTCCGGGCTCGCGGAGTTTATTAGGAGGGATGATGTTTTTAGGTTTTGACTAGTGTCGCGAATGCTGATTTGGCAAGTTCTCGAGCTTCCAATCACCAAGTTTGTTCGTTTTGTTTTGATCAGTTGACAGGGAGAGCAGAGCGTCCTTTGCCGAAGCTTGGTCGGTGCGGTTTTTTTATAATGGATGTTGTTCTGGTGCTCAGGATATGGATATCAAGTCCTCTGAAGAAGGCATGTCGATGCCAATGGACTCCCTAGACTCTTCGAGCGCAGAGGTAGGCGATTCTGGTCTGGTCTTTTTGTTGTCTAGTTGTGATTTTCCAAGTTTCGGGAACTGTTCGGCCCAAAGAAAGGAACAAGCATTGAGGGCAGAAATGATAGCTTAGAGCATTTCCAGTTTGTTTCATGTCTGAATTGTTGCAGAATATTTTGTCCTGGAGTAATCTGTGAATTAGATTTCTCCTTGTTTCAAATCATGTATTCTAGATCAATCTCTTGTGTCATTCCGGATTCTTTGAAAATTATGTCTTAGCTGTGGATCTAACAAAGTCGCAATTGTTGATGTTGGCAAATCATGTGAACTGAGATTTGGAAGCTATTGTTTATGGCTGCAAGAACATTAGGAGGATATGAAGGATTCTATGGTGAAGAGATTGCTTTTAATTTGTTTCAAGAGCATATTTTAAGCGTGAATTGAGACAAAATATTCAGAATTTTGAGCGTGTTCTGAGTGAATCTTCCAAAGATGCTGATCTTCCTCCCCACTAAGTCAATGCAGATGTAAGAACACACTAGCATGTTATAAGGCAGTGCTACATTTCCATTTGGTGGTGGAGGAATGTGAGATTGTTGAGTTGCTACAACAAATTGATCCCAAGACGAGGAAGCCAATGAAAAAGAAAGTTTTGTTTGTGAAGAATGGTGCTGTTGTCGTATGCCGGATTCAGGTTTATCTATGCTGGAAGAACATATAGCATTTAGCATTATCTGTCTCTTGCCTTTTCCTAATGTCGACTCCATCTTCTTGTGAATATGTATTTCAGGTGAATAACCTAATATGCGTGGAGAATTTCTCTGATTTTGCACAGCTTGGAAGATTTACCCTTCACACTGAAGGTGAAGAAATCATATTTCCTGTCTACATGTCAAATCGATGATTTTTGCTTTACACTTTGGACTCACCCAGTAGATCTCTTTTACAGGAAAAACAATTGCTGTGGGGAAGGTGACTGATTTGCCTTCAAATACTAGAGCTGAAACAGTTTGTGTTAGGTAGGTTTTCTAATGGCTGTCCTTTTTCACTTGCCAAAGTTTAAGGAGCTTTTTCTTTTTGTTTTTTGGCCAAAGTTTGAGCTTGTGAAATGTGGTATCCTGAGACCGTTGTTTATCATGTGTTAAACGGTACAGATTACATTTTTGAAAATGCCTTTCGTTATGGTAGACGGACTTAGCTTAGTTATTGCCCACAGCTTCATATAACTCAACAATAGTTTGTAAGGAGTTTTTATACTAGATACTGAAGATTTGTGCTCTTATAGGAGGCAGAGATGCCATAAATCTCTAGTCTTACCACATTGGAAGGGCTACAGATGTGTTCTTGAATTGTTGCGGCAACACCCTTTACTTGGTCATATATGTTTGTCCTTAATATTCTGTACTGGAGCCTGGGACGTGATGGAGAGCAGGGTCAATGGTGGTTCAATGCAGATTTAAGTGTGTTCCATCTGCATCTAAACATGTTTTGCAATTTTTCGGTTCTTTGTAGGTCAAGCTAACAAATATGATCGAGGATCCAAGGGACGTTGAGCGAAGGAGACTCCTTAGGATCGAAAACCTTGAAGCCCCTACCTTTTGCTTTTTGCCTCAGCAAGACTCCATTTGAGTTATCACAGTGCACTTGTATGGTTAGCATTAGGAGATCTCTTAGTGTCTTGTAATTGAAACAATGAATGTATTTTATTTTCATATTATTATAGTATTTTGATCTTATTACTTGCTTAATCAATGGTAATTATAAATTTTAGAAATTAATTTTTCTTTTAATTAAATTTAAAATCGAAAAATAAAAAAATTCATCGTGAAATTCATCGCAAAAGAATAAATAAAAATTTGTATATCGGTAACGAATTAGCAATGAAAATCAAATTTTGTCGAAAATCGGGAATTTTGCGACGAAAAATAGTGTTGTCGCTAATGCAATGTCACAAATTTTGCGACGTAAATTGGACAATTCGTCGTAAATTTACGAAAAATTTTGGATTCGTCGCAAATTTGCTACGAGCGGGCTTTCGTCGCAAATTTGCGACGAATTTCGGTTTCGTCGCAAATTTGCTACGAATTTGGTTTTCGTCGCAAATATGCTATGAATCACCATTTCATTGCAAAATTCGTCGCAAATTTGCTACAAATCAATATTCGTCGCGAAATTCGTAGCAAAATTTGCTACGAATTTTGCTTGCGTCGCATAATTCGTCGCAAAATCCATTAGCGACGAATTTTGGCGAAATTTTCGTCGCAAATTTCGTAGCTAAAACGCTGTTTTTTTGTAGTGGTTGTTGCCGCCCGCCTGCCCGCTCGCCTAGCCAACACCTTCGCCCGCCCGCCACAATCGTAGCCCGTTCCCTGCCGCCACTCGCCCGCTTCTCGCCAGCCACTATATATATATTGATGAAAGTTATACCATATAATAATAAATTTGTGGGCAATGTTTCGTGATTTGCTGAGGCAAACTTGCATGGAGTACTCACCATCCACTCTGCTTTGCGATGAGAAGCAGACCCGAGAATCTCATCGTTCATTAATTGGACAATCTTCTGTCCTAAACCCAAGTAATGGCCTTTGAGACTTGATCATGCGTGTCCAGTCTTGATGATTGAAGTGCTACAGTGGATCCGGGACTTTGGATCTGCATCTGCAACTTTCGGACAGATTGCAAAAGCTGCCTTTTTGTTGTTTAGCAAGTAAAGATGTGCGCTATGATTTTGACATCCTAGATACTTACACGCTTCGTGTAGCCAAAGGACGTTAGTTATTACATTCTGTATAAGTTAGTTCGAAAAAAGAGAAAAAAATGAAAGTATTTTCTGCAACGGAACGAGGAGTTGAGAAAGGAACTGTAATCTGTATATCCTTTTCAATAATCAATATATTGTACAAAGAAGCTATTTATAACATAACATCATGGCTAATAAAAAAAAGAAATGAATTATACTAATTCTATTTTCCTAGAATGTACACGATTACTTCCTTCAATCAAGTATTTGATTGCCTTGATTTTCTTAGCAGTTGATTCTCGTTTGATTCTCAATTAAGGCATAATCCAAGCATATCGCTCCAACACTCCCCCTCAAGCTGGCGGTTTGTAGCTATCAACGCCAAGCTTATTTAGTAAGTGTGCATGTTGTCGTTGACACAGAGGTTTGGTGAAGATGTCTGTGGGCAGTTCCGTGGTTCTGATTCCTCTGGTCGCGATAATCCCTTCTTGGATCTTATCTTGAGTAAAGTGGCAATCGACTTCTATGTGTTTTGTCCTCTCGTGAAATACTAGATTTGATGCTAGCTTAAGAGCTGCATCGTTGTCACAGAACAAGGTACTTGGTCCCTTGACCTGAACATCAAAGTCTTGAAGTAGATTTCGCAACCAAACTATCTCACAAATAGTCTTGGCCATCGCTCGATATTTTGATTCCACTGATGACAATGAGACAGTAGATTGTTTCTTTGTCTTCCATGATAGCAAAGATTCTCCCAATTTGATTCAAAAACCAGTAGTAGATCTTCTGCTCATAGGACATGTTGCATAATCCGTATCGCATTAAGCTGTCATTTCAATGTTATAGGTTCAAGACAGAAGTATACCAAGTATTGGGCACCCTTTTAGGTACTTTACAACCTTTAAGGCTGCGTTCATATGAGACTGCTTCGGATTATGCATGAACTGACTGAGAATCTGCACTGCATAGCAAATATCGGGTCTGGTCATAGTAAGATAAATGAGCTTTTCGATAAGTCTCCGATAAGTGGATGGATCCTTAAGTAATGCATCCTTATTTGGAGATGACGTTTCAGCATCGTACTCAGCAGTCGTTTGTTTGATGTTCTGTTCTATCGAAATGACTGCAGGTTTGCATCCTGACATACTTGCCTCTGATATGATCTCCTGAACAAACTTTTGTTGGTTAAGACAAATTTCCTTGTCTGATCGTGCAATTTCAATGCCAAGAAAATATTTTGGAGACCCTGGATCTTTAATATGAAAGGTAGAGTGCAGTAATTTCTTAAATTCTTTGATGGTAGAATCATCATTCCCCATAATAAGAATATCATCAACATATATCAATACATAAATTGATGATGTACCTTTCTTCCATGTAAACAGTGCGTAATCCTGTCTCGATTGTCTGAATCCTGCGGATGTGAGTGCAGTGGTAAATTTTACATACTACTGTCGAGAGGCCTGCTTAAGCCCATAGAGGGATTTACACAGACGACATACTCGAGACTCCCCCTCTATGCGTAAACCCAGTGGGAGATCCATATATATCTCTTCATCCAGATCACCGTGGAGAAATACGTTATTCGCATCCATCTAATGAAGTGACCAATCACGAAAAGCAGCTATGGAGAAAAGGAGCGGACAGTAACTTCCTTTGCAACTAGAGAGAAGATTTCGTGATAGTCAAAACCTTCCCTTTGTGTGAAGCCCTTTGCAACTAGACGAGCCTTATAACGTTCGATTGAGCCATGTGCCTTATACTTGATTTTATAGACCCATTTGCATCCAATTGGCTTACAGTGGGCAGGTAAAGGAACTATTTCTCATGTGTGATTGAGGGTGAGAGCCTTCAATTCAGCTTCCATAGCTTGTTGCCAACGTGGATCTTGTGATGCCTCATGATAAGAAGCCGGCTCCTGTTCTTTAGATATTCAACTAATGCAACATAGATGTTTCTGGAGATAGCTGTTGAAAGCTAACATAGGATGCAGTAGGATATTGAGTACCTAAATTTTTAACATTGGAGCAAATGTAATCTTTGGTCCAAGTTGGTGGTCGAGTTGTACGACCTGATCGACGTGGGGCATCAGTTGCATTCATTGTGGGTTGAGAATTAACATAAGGTTCCTCCTCAATAGAAGGAATTGGATCATCGACTATACCGCTAGTAGCTACGGGGTGTTCGGTGGGAGAGATCGGAACATCTGCAATCATCGAGGAAGATACCGAATTGTCTGGAGGAGCAATAAAAACTAGTTGTCGATGATCTGGTGATAAGTCCTCTTCAAACAAAAATGCGCGAACATTCAGTGTAAGTCTTGACTGTTGATTTGAAGATAACTGCTCATTGAAGGGAAAAATATCTTCATAAAAAACGACGTCCCTGCTTATAAAAAACTTTCCTGTGGATGGCTCATAAAGACGATGCCCCTTTTGGAGAGGAGGGTACCCCATGAATACACAACGAAGTGCTCGAGGGCCCAACTTGTCACGAGTTCCAACAGTGGTTGCACAACATAAACATCCAAAAACTCATAGGTGATCAATGTCAGGACGTTTGTTAAAGAGCAGCTCAAATGGAGTTCTTCCGTCAAGAACCCGAGTCGGCATCTTATTGATTAGGTAAGCTGCAGTGACCACACAATCACCCCAAAAATTTCGAGAATAGATGCCTGATACTTAAGGTCGCAGGCAACTTCTAAAAGGTGACGGTGTTTGCGCTCGACGATCTCATTTTGTTGGGGGGTATATCTACAAGAGCTCTCATGAAGAATCCCATTGGATGAAAAAAAAAACGCAATCTTGATTGAAGAATTCCTGCCCATTATCACTACGGACCCGCTAAATAGTTTTACTAAATTGGTTCTTGACTAGAGATAAAAAAAAAAAAAATTAACCAAGTGTGAAAGAGCTTGACTCTTTGTTTGCATAAGAAAGACCCAAGTTGCTCGTGTATAATCATCCACAATTGTCAGAAAAAAAACAAAACAAAACAAACAACGAGAACCATCACAATGGAGTGTATGATATGGTCCCCAGATATCAATGTGAATGAGTGAGAAAGCATAAGCAGCATGAGATTTACTAGTTGGAAAAGGGGCGCGTGTTTGTTTTGCCAAAGGGCATATTGAACATTTCGAATATGGAAACGCGGCACTATGACCCAATCTTTGATGAGAAAGATAAGCTTTATTATTGATACTAGCATTACATGATATGCTAGACGGAATGAAATTTCTTGGGAAATAGGTCCAAAAATATAATCCTTCAGAAACACTACTGTTGACACCTAAATTTTAATTTTGAGAAATTCATTCATTTATTCACAAAATGAGAGTTATTTATAATTCTTGCAAAAATAAATTCCCATGCATTTGCATATTTATTTTTCTGTCATGCATTGGCATTCAGATGATGGCAAGTCATTCAAGCTTAATTTGACAGACGATTCGGGCCGAGCATAATTCGAAAATTTCAAGAAGTGTGCCGAAATATCCATGAGGGGATTGGACCTATTTTTAATTCAGTCCATTTCGCTCAATTAAATTTGAAAGGGGCTTTAATTAATTGTGTAATTGTTCGAATAAAGCCTGTAAGCCCACAAGCATTAGGCTTTGAGAGCAAAAAACCTCACGTACACTATAAATAGAGCATTTAGGTTTCACAAAAGAGGGGGTCACAAAAAATATACATACGGCAAATTGAGGGGTCCAATTCATGGAAAAACACGGCAGATTTTAAAAGGGGGTACTCAATTGAAAGATAGGGGATGTTGGAGGGTCATGAAGAAGAAGAGGCGCCTCTCTCTCCCTTAGGTCTTCATTGAAAATGGAGATTCAGAGCGAAGAAGAAATAAGGGCCAATTCGTATAGAAGGTCTACTTTATGGGGAATAGAGGACGGCCACAGGGAGTTTTCTCTTGGAACATCTTTTTTGTCGTCACCTTCACTTTTTTTGCGAAAGATTCATCCATCGTTTGTTCCCATAAAGAATTGGCGTTAATTTGTTTGCTAGTGTGCTAAGTTATTCTACTTTT
This sequence comes from Rhodomyrtus psidioides, assembly GCA_021437785.1. Taxonomy (NCBI): domain Eukaryota; kingdom Viridiplantae; phylum Streptophyta; class Magnoliopsida; order Myrtales; family Myrtaceae; genus Rhodomyrtus; species Rhodomyrtus psidioides. The sequence continues at coordinate 7,552,326 of JAILYB010000003.1, read as the reverse complement.
TTTTTTATTCTAGTTATTAATCCTTTTGCAGGCGACTTTGGTGTTTCTCCCACGTGGATGTGGGTTCTTGTGAGTGTCCCGAAGCTGTTCAAAGTGTAGGCACTCCCATTGAAGTTACTCGTATTCCCAAGATCGACGACCCTTGTTCGAGTTGTCCACCGAGGGTAACGCCGAACACACTTACGGTTTAATTCGAGCATGATGTTTGGGTGTTTTTTCATAAAGTTTCACTGTTGTTTGCTCGTTGTTTCTACAATATATGCATGCTGTTTTTGGTTGAAAATATTTCGTTTTTGCATGTTTTATGACAATAATTGTTGTAGAATTTTTTTTGGAGATTGAATGATGAATTTTCAGATGATCTAGCTCCTATTTTGATGCCGGCATTAAACGAAGTGCAAACTCTTTTTTTTTGGAAATTCAAGATAACGACCTTTTTTTATCTAAACCGTTAGGAACCTAATTTTTGTCAAGAAAATTGCGGATTTAGTCGATCTGAACCATCACCGTTTAAGTCCGATTTGCTATCTTCGAAAAGCCATTTTTCCAAATTCGAAATGTGAATTTTTTTTGATAAATTCGAAAAAGGGGATCATGGCCACGATCTTGCCGTGAATATTGCTAATAGATTATTGTCTTGATTTGGCCTACCATATTTTGAAAACTCCTAAAAGACTTTAGTAAGATATGGTCTCCTAGAAACCCTATCTAATTGAATTTTTAGGAAGATAAGGTTTTCTAGAAAATCTTATCTCATTAAACTTTAAGCAAATAAATCAAGATAATAAGATCTTCAGGATATCCACCATATTGGTCGAAAATTTAAAAGGGGAGAACAAAAAAATCACATTCATGCATCATCATATTTTTTTCGGAAATTACATATGCTCATTCACCCATTATTTTCGAAAATCGTGCATTGCATATCATATTTTGCTACGTCGCATGTTCATGTTATTAGCATATCATGTTAGTTTGAATTCTTTGTCTTGCATGCTACATAAATATCATGTCATTTGCATGTTTTAAATTTGATTAGTTAACTTTTGTATGTAGGGCATCGACCTTGAATTTGCATGCTTTGCATAACATCGCATATCATCCCCGTCATTTAGATAGTTTCACGTCATTGCATCCACGTCATTCATGCATTGCATTATAAAAAGCGAAAATCCCAAAAAAGGGAAACATGTCATTTGAGTTTCAAATTGATTCAATCCGAGTCGTCAATTTAGGACATCTCATATGGAATTAAGGTACCGAAAGGGCATTAGATTTAATTAACTAGTGTAATCAAGTCCCCGAATCCATAATCTCTGGTTCATAGAAGTAAAATGGTTCTCCCGCTGTTTTATTTAGGTTTCTAATCAACCTACCATAAATGATTAGTGGCGACTCCAAATTCTAAATCATTTCTAATTAATTTAAGTTGCGATTTGGTACGACTTGGGAGAGTCCGTACTATGTTAGTTAATTTAATTGACCTAATAATCCGTTAACCCAAATTTTTAGGTCGCAACAACTGCCAGGACCCATCAGCTTGCCAGTCGAAAGGCTTGAAAGAAACAAGCATCAGGAGTGAAAAGAATGCGACATGAATTTTCTTCATAGACTTTGGAGACAGATACAAGATTGAATTGGAATTCTGGGACATAAAGAACATTTTTAAGAGTAATGGAAGCACTAAGAGTGATTGTTCCAGTTTTATTAATTGAGGTGATATTTCCATTTGGAAGTCAAACGGACACGTGTGATTGTGGTTGTTTGCTAATGTGGGAAAAAAATTGGTCATCACAGACTATGTGGTCACTAGCACCCGAATCAATAATCTATGTATTAGTCGATATCGTGTTCAAGCAAAAAGAAGTACCTGAAAACTTGTCGATTTGTCAAAAAATCCTAATTGGTTCGGCGCCTTCATGATACGCTCATATTGATCATGAGTAATCGACTGATTTCCTCGTGCATTGACGTGGTAAGCAGATGATTCTTTTTCTTTATTTCCCTTGTCATCGGGCTTTCCGTGTAATTTCCAACATGTCTCCATGGTGTGACGTGGACGCTTGCAGTAGTCGCAGAATAATTTTCCCTACCTTTTGTTTAGATTCGGCCCACTTTTCTTTTGAGATGACATGGTGATATATGGACCATCAGATGTTTTAAAAGTGGTAGCTGTTGTGGCCTCGTATCGTGCATCCAATCCGAGCATTTGACTTGAACCGTTGGATTGATACTTTAGATGGTTCATTTCGGAAGATAGGGTTGCCGCTGTGTCTCCTCCGCCTAAGAGCTCCTTCGATGCTTCTCCTCGCTTGGTGGTCGCAATTTCTCTCTGATGGTGAGTCGCCTGAGCTGCCATCACCACGGCGTCTCCCACTTTGATATATTCTGACAAAGCCAACCGTTGACTCTCCTCTTAAACATCTAACTGATAGATCCGGCCTAGCGACGGCACCGAATCCATGGCAAGCATCTGCGACCTAAAGGTTAGGTATGAGTCGTTTAAGGTAACAAGATTCAAGAAGCAAGAATCTTGTTACCTTTTCACGCTCTTTTGATAGCCCTGTAATGTCGCAAGGTGAGCTCCAGCCCTTCTAATTTTTCCTCAGCCGCTTCGATTTCATTCCACATCGCCAAAAGTCGATTGAAGCACACGGCAATTGAGAGGTCTCCTTGCTTGAATTCCGACAGTGCCTAAGTAAATGTGAATAATTTGGCGCGGTCGAGTTTGCCGAATATCTCTCGAATGTTATCCCACATGATTTTGGCATCATCCGTTGGTGGGAGTCCGGCCATGACCTCTGGAGAGACACAATTCCATATCCAGGTAAGTATTAATTGGTTGTATTTTCTCCATTGCCGAGCGAGTCGATTGTTGCTCGGACAAGGGATGGTTCCGCCGAGAAACACATCTTTGTCCTTCGTGACAAGGGCACGTCAGAACTCCCTGGACCAAACGGAGTAATTTTCGGCTCCCGTAAGTTGATGAGAGATGAGACGGAGCTCCGGCCCATGGGCAGTAGACGTGTATAGTGGTTCGCCGGGCTCCAGGCGGGGGTACGGTAGATACCCAGATTGTGGAAATGGGAAAAAATCGGGTTGAGGGTAATCCGTTCACAAGCCTGAACTAACACCAATATGGGTCGATGGATCTTCACCTGGTTGTGAGTTTCCCATATGACCCTGATCTGTTGGTATTTGGTTGCCTTGGGTTTGAAAGTGGTTGAACATCCACGATCCATGTTGTACTGAGTATGGCAATTGATATGGCAGCCACTGGATTTGATGACATGTATTGGGATAGGCCGAGATGGTCGTCTGCTGAACAGATTGCGTATGGACTGTATGTTCTTCGGAAGAAGGCAGGACTTCTTGATTTGAATCCTCCACAGTCAGGCCTTCCGAAGATTGGCCTTTCCTAGATGCAGACTTTTCAATATTCGGCATGGTATGGTAAGATTGAGATGGTAAGTCGAAATTTCTGGTTTGTTGATATGACGAGAAACAGATTCCTACACCGGGTGCTAACACTGTTTTGCAGGTTATTATCCCGCAACAACTGTGTTAGAAATAGACCGAGGGCAATCAAGAAATTGCGGAAGCTGGGCCAAGAAACACCGCTCTGATACCATGTAACGAAATGAGGAGTTGAGAAAGGAACTGTGTATCCTTTTCAATAATCAATACATTGTACAAAGAAGCTATTTATAACATAACATCATGGCTAATAAAAAAAAGAAATGAATTATACTAATTCTATTTTCCTAGAATGTACACGATTACTTCCTTCAATCAAGTATTTGATTGCCTTGATTTTCTCATCAGTTGATTCTCGTTTGATTCTCAATTAAGGCATATATAATCCATGCACATCTCCAACATTTTCGTCAGCTGATGCTGAACCAAAAGAAAAAAAAATTCAAGTTCTGGACGTCAATGCATTCGAGGTCAGGCTCATCGCCACAATGGGACTTTTGACGGTGGAGGCAGTGTGCGAGCGGCGGCAGTGGGTGGGCCACGGTTGTGGTGGCGGCAATGGCGGGCGAGGCGGTGGTGGTGCGCGGGCCATGGTGGCGCCAGTTGTGCGGGCCACGGAGACGGCAGTGCGTGGGCCATGGTGGCGCCAGGTGAGCGAGCCACGGGAGCGACAGTGGGCGTTTGGCAAAATAGTTTTTACATTTTTTAAGTTTATGAAATAAATATTTCATGATTTAGTTAAATATATAAGTATTTAAATTGTACGAATCGGGTCGGGTATGGATTGGGTCAAGTATGGGTCATAAAATTTGTACTACATGAAAATAGGTCAAAACGAGTTAAATGGGTCAATATGGGTCGGATCAAACCCGATTCGACCCATCCATTTGACACCTCTAAGCCGAACTAATACATACAAAATAGTTCAGACATGAGTCGCCGCAAAGTGCCCGAACCGTTGGAGAGGACGGTATCACAATCGTCATCTTCATTCATCAACTGAAGTTTCATGTCCACAATTTCATCCAACTATATGGTTGGCACAGGTACAATACGGAATAGGCGGTACAAGTGATAATATATAGATACACATAAAAACACACACAACCCGCTCGCAGTACATGAAAATTTTCCTAAGGCATGATCCTGCAAAGCCACATTGTCGAAAAGCTAATGTTGGTACTCTTCACGTTCCAACGCTTACCAAGGATCATCGCCCTGTACCAAACAAAGTGATCATCAGTTCAATTAGGAATTACTGAATGGTCAATTTGTTTCCCCCGAGTTATTCAAACAATCGGCTCCTGAGTGCCTTACCTAGCCGTCGTCGTACACTAAGGGCTGCGGATCGAAAGTGCAATACGAGCCATAGCTCGGAAGGTAGTTGCCGAGCGCCTGAAACTGAGGGAGTGATTCCACCGTCGCTTGGAACGATGACTGGCGTCGGACGAAAAATTTCATGTTAGAAAACTCTCAAACTACACCGCTATTTTCGGCTAACGTTATTTTGATAGACACAGGTGAGACATGGGAAGCAAAATCCAGGAAAGAGTTTAGGTCCTTTCATCTATTTACCTCCTGATCTGTGTCCTCATTTTGAGAAGCAACTTGAGTGTCATCAGCTACACAGGAACGTCCTTCAAAACTTGGGGAAATTTCCAAGCTTTCACTTGGTTTCCTCTTCAAGCGACAAAGGATGTATGGTATCTGTAAATATTTATAATATTTGTTGTAGCAAAGTTAGAATCAGTAGAATCTGAAAGTTTCACTTTGAATACAATGAGGAACGTAAAAGGAAGGCAACCTGAAAAGTATATGTCATGTGGTCAAACCAAAAAGCAAATATCAATGACATGATACTCTTAATTGGGTCATTCTTTTTCTTTTCGTAATCCATGGCACCAGCAAAAGGTCGGCCTAAGCTCATGGAACGTCGTGCAAGTCCGGTGAACCGGTGAAGCACAGGCCAAGCATAGGCTTTTCGTCTATGAGGTGATCCTAATTCAGAACAGGCTGCACGTAATTTGTGGGATTTGAATTGGGCGACGTCCAATTCCTAGACCGAAAACCACTGGCCCGGCAACAAATTGGGCCGACTCTGGGTAGTTAATTTGGGTCATCGCGTTTGGAAGCTACTGATATTATGTTCTACTTCTTCCAGCGTGGCCTGATGCACTCTTAATTCATTCCTCACTCAGTTGTTTTGCAAATGGAAAAATATAAGGGAAATCTTAGATATAGATCAAATGCGGAACCTGGAGGGTTGAGGAGTATCCATCCAGAAGTTTAGGATTCAAGTGATATTCATGCATGACCCATCCCGTCTTGGCGCGACCCTTGTGAAAGACCAAGATCCTCTTGGTGCCTATTAAAGCCTTGGTGCCTCGAGTCTTTATGTCATCCTTTTGGCAAGTGATCTTCCATTTACCGCTCCTTGTCTGCCTTTTAATGCGCTCGCTGCTCTGGGCTAGGTAAGGAGAAGGGCAGAAGAAGTACCAATCCCACCCATCCGATGGAATATTCGATATCCCTTCACGCACGCGCGCGAGGCAAAAAGATTTAGGACAACTTATCAAAACATTATAAGTGCAAACAATATATGAACCACTTTTCAATGCGTGATTATTAATATGATACAACAAATTCATACTACAACCAAAGTAAAAAAGGGCAGGGAGTAGGCGCATGAAACTCACTTTGATACAAACTAGGTAAGTCCCAAGGATCCCATGCATAGAAATCCTCGAGCTCGGGGATGACGCAATTATCAACGTATCCATGTACCTTGCTCTTAAGGTAGTTGTTAACGAGTTCTTCCTCGGTCGGAAGAAATCTGAATCCCACCTGAAATCGCTCCATACAGAAATTGAGTATGGCTAATTAACTAAGATAAGTGATATAGCTGAACCTGAGTGTGTTTGAGTAGGTTTGTGAGTTCAATTCACATATCAATTGGAGATGACAATTTATAACTGGACTCAACATTGATTCAACCTTCTGGTTTTTGCTGCTTGTGGGTCTTCCCTTGTGCGAGAAGCCTCCTTTTTCCCTAAGCCCTTGTTTCTGAAGGGGAAAGCTGAATACATTTTCTCTATCTTCTCTGTGGAGGATTACACGGTTGCACCTTGGAGAAGCTACTGGTGAAATTCCCATTCTATCCTCCCCAGGAAAGTGACCCCTGCTCTTTTGTGACTATATCTAGAGAGATCGAGCCAAAGCGTGACAAGTTAATGACCAAAGGTCAATGCATGCAAAGCTAGATGTGATCAATGGGCGGGGCCAAAGTAGACCGAATAGAGTACCGAGCCAACCTAGTCAAAAAGTCCTCCCGTTCAAGTGCCGCCGGCTTTTGAATCTGGACGGCGCACCGCATTTTGGCAAAACCGTAATTACTGTAGATAAAGTTTTCAACGTGTGCTTATAGCCGAAGATGGTGCGAGTTTCGATGATAAGCCGTTCCGATTGTGCTATGATGCTATGACAAATTCGTTCTCGCGAAAGAAAGCAGGTTATATGCCAAGTTGATCTATTTTTCATATTTTCACTGGATTGTGCACTTGTATGCAGTCGCGCTGTAAGCAGGTAGTGATGACCCCACTTCCCTAGTCCAAAAAAATTTATTATTGTTGGAGAGGTAACTATTTTTAGAAAAGAACCATATATGAAATTTCTTGGTCCACCATTACACTCACGAATAATCTCCACAACAGGTGGTCCTCAGAGTGGGGAAGACTTTGTAACTTACCAAGCTACATGGAAGTAAACGATGGCTTTTAATAAGTTTTCAGTAAGTTCTGTTGCTCTTTTCATACATTTGAGAAAATCATATGTTTGACGAGAAAATTTTACACAGAATAATCAAGAACGGATTGACTATGCTTCTGTCCAATAATCTCCTCTCGTAGCCCACGTCAGTGCCATATGACCAATCGAAAACCGTAGCAAGACACGTCTTAGGTTCTGATTAATCAAGAGACCATCGCAATTTACAAGACTGTTTGCTAGAATGCTTTGGACGAAACTAGTCATTAGTGCTTATGTTGTCGCGTTGGATGCATCATTTTATCGAGTTTATGACGAAAAGGGGGTGAAAGCAATTAAAATAATAACCGAAAATCTCGTGGGGACTCCTTTCAAATATGTCAAATCCTAACGTTTTCCAAAAGTTGAAATAAAACGTAAGTATCGACGGTCCGTATATCGAAATTCTTTGAACTCCTTGTGATTTTGGTCATTCCAATTCGCTCCCTCTAAATAAAACGAACCGTCTGCCTTAGAAAAAATTGCATTTTTAATGTCAAAAGTTATATACGGAGATCATTTTAGTATCAAAAATTTCAATCGGACTACTTTAGTGCCAAGTTTTTGAAAAAAAAAATGGTCACTTTAGTGCCAAGTCCGATTTGCTCCGCCGAAATTCTAATGTTGCACTTTTTTATTAATATTTTCGGCTAACGTGGCTTACCGACTGTCAACCGTGGCATTATTTTTTTAATTTTGAATTTTTTATTTAACATAATTTTATAAATAAGCTAAAAAAATTCAAAAAAAAGGCTAAAAATTGAACAACAAAAAAATTGCAGGTGGCGAGGGTTGCTGTAACCCTCGCTGCTGCCGCCCCACCAAAGGCCGATAGGTTGCAGCAACCCTCGCTGTCTGCTATTTTTTTATTTTTTTTCCTTGTTTTTCGACTTATTTTAATTTTTTTAAAATAAATTTTAAAAATTTTCTGTTAGCTATTCTTTTTTTATTTTTTTTTATTTTTGAAGTCCACGTGGAACCAACTGTGGACTTCATTTTTAAAAAAATACCAATTAAAATTAATTAAAAATGCCACATGGCAATTTTGACCGGAGGCACCAAAGTAATCTTTTTTTTCATACTTGGTAGTGATCCGATTGAAATTTTTGGCAGCAAAATAATCTCGGTACACAACTTTTGGCACTAAAAATATATTTTTACCCTTTGCCTTACGTTGCAACAGTGCAAGTGCTTCCCACCCATTTAAGTGGGCAATTTTTCAAATTAAAATTCAAAAAAAAAATTACCTAAAAACCATTAAAAAAAAAAGAATAAATACCAAATTAGGTTGCCGCTCGACGGCCCATTTGCCAAGCGGGCCGGCATTTAATTTTTTTTTTATTTCGTAGTTTTTTTGGAAAAATAAAAAATTCAAAAAGAAATAAAAAATTTAAAGATGGAACACGTTGGGAATGGAACTCACCACCATCGAAGCACTTCATCCAAACAATAACCAACAATGCAAACAACACAATTGACAATATCATTTGCGAATTAATTAATCTATACATTCATTAAAAGACATGATATTGATTTGGGCATGAAAAACTACCTAGTCCCCTTTCCCATTACAAAAGACATGATATAATGAGTCAGGCATGGAAAGATCGAAAGAAAAAAGAGGGAAATGAGGTTCATTCGTGATCGAGACCTGGCATCGGATAGAGAAAATGCAAAATTGATATGAAAAACGACGTTTTTTGGGAAAAAAAAGGCCAGCCAAACCACATACGCCTGTTTGCCAATGGATTCGTCTCAAAAAATTACACTAAATCAAAAAAAAAAGTCTCAAACGGACACCCGAGCGATGAGATAGGTCCTTTCAAAGTTTTCACATTTGTTTACTCGTTTTTACCTTTTTGCTGCGATTTTCCATCTTTCCATGCGATTTTTAGCTATTTTGCTGCAAGTTTTCATTTATCTATTACTGCGATTTTAATCTTTCGCTACGGTTTTAAATAATTACATAAATACAATTTTTTTTAATTAATGATTGATGATTATCTTATTAAAAATAAGCTTAAAAAAGAATAATTATAAATAAAATAATTATAATAACTACCAATAATTATTGATAGTTATCATGTCTTTTAATGAGTATATAGATTAATTAATCTACAAATAATATTGTCAATTGTTTTGTTTGCCCCATTGGTTGTCATTTGGATGTTTGGATGAAGTGCTTTGGTGATCATGAGTTCCATTCCCAACGTGTTCCACATCTAAATTTTAATGGGCCGCCGAGCAGGCCCAATTAACCCCGCTCGCAACCCATTTGTCGATTGAGCCCTGCTTATAAGCCCATTTGCAGATTGGGGCCGCCCGACGCCCCACTAGATAAATGGGCCACCTAGCAAGCCCAATAGAGGCGCTTGGGTGCCGCTCGGCAGCCCATTTGCCAAGCAACACCTAATTTGATATTTATTCTTTTTTGAATGCTTTTTTGGTAATTTAAAAAAAAATCAGAAAATTGCCCCATTTAAGTCCTAAAGCTTTCGGCCAAACAGAATCTAGAGAACAGTCCATTCAACACCAACAGTCTCCGGGCTTATTAAAGCACGAGCTAGAATCACAAAATCTCATTTCATATTGGTCCAATCATCTTAACCCACCCCAACATTAGCAGTTGGACTAAAATGAAAACCAATTCATGACCGGGCCTACAACGAGATTTACAAGCATGGTCTTTTTTTTTTTTTAATCGGGATTTACAAGCATGGTCAAAATGTTAAAGAAATGCTGAACCACAACTCCTGCAGATTTTTTTTTTTTTGGGGGTCAACTCTACTCCTGCAGATAGAGATCAAATATTGACATAGAAATTGTGAGAGACCATGATTTTCAAGAACCTCCGATGGATAGTTGGACAGATGAAATCACCAAGCCTAAGCTACCGCTGTAATGAAATTTAATCTGAGCTTAGCTGTTCTAAGAAAGAATGCCATGCAACTTTCCAGGCCGGTTATTAAAATGATACTTCATAACGTTACTAGTAAAATATGCACAGGTACAACAGATGGTACTGTTACAAGACAATTGATAAGCAAAGAACTTGGTGACGCTAAATCACGACAAATCTCCCACGGCAGTTAATAACTACACCATTGACTTGTACAAGCTGCATGTATACAAAACCCTTCACGGTTAGGGAGTGCTAAATAGTTTCAGTCTACCTGTCCCTAACAATTACAAAGCCGTGACTAATCCAAACAAGACAATCTGTCCCATAGGACACAGTTTCATCTTCATGGAGAGCAAAATGACAACTGTCCTTTAAAAAATGTTCATCTGCAGCAATAAGCTTAAAAGCAAATGGTAAATTTGTATCGATAGATGCTCTGCACAGTTACACAATAAGTAGGAAGAAAAAAGATCTGTGCATTCACCATATAAAAGCCTCTCAAGTGCAAGGTCACCTTATGCATTTACCTTTCCAATTAATTGAACAGTCGCCCTAGCAGCAAATAACTCTTAACAAATTCCAACAATATGTCAACAAACTCAATCCACCCTCCACCGACATTATAGACACATTTCTATCATGATCAAGATAACTCCAGTAGGTATCAAACAGGACATGAAGCCCATAGAATGAGAATGTAATGGTAAAATCAAGTCAAGTTGTGATAGAATAACAAAAATCTGAGGTAATACAATTTAACTTACCCAAAAGAGAAAAGGTGCTATAGACAGACATAGACAACAAATCCCAAACATATTAGCACCTTTCCAAATTTCACACGAACTTTCCCCTTGCTTTATTAAAAAATAGGCCATCCGCATCCTATGGAAGAAGCTAGTTACATAAAGTGCCTAGGAATATAAGCACTTTCCCAATTCTACTAATCTCACCTCATCATTATCTGTAATGAACAAGTACTCAGGAAATCACTTTTTGGATCAGAATGGAGCATCCCCAGGGGCCTGACACACTTGCCACGTTAGAACAGATGCTCAAAAGACTCCCAAATTCACCCCATTTCCGTTGAACTTATATTGCATCCATAGGAGAACTCGAATCACCTAGAGAAGCTGACGGACACCCAGATCTCAAATTTGAAGAACGTTTGCACTCCCTCTCTCTAAAGAGGCATAAGCATTTCAATCATTACAGGATGTGATTCATTCACTTGTATTCCTGCTAGCATGGCAAAAGCTCCAGTCTTAACGCCTTTACTACTGCTGTGCAGCCTTTCCTCAGGCTCGTAAAATAGGGTTTTTTCCATTTAACCACAACGGAAGGTAAGCAGAAACAAACTTTGAAGGCATCTTTTTCACCAAGAAAAAATTGGGTTACAAACAATAAAAAATAACATGGCAAAACACACTCTTGACTTAAAAGAGACTTTTCAAAGTCCATTTTGCATCTGAGGTGTCAAGCAAGTCCAATCAGCCATGTGGGATTTTCTGTGTAAAAAAATAAAGTATCCACATGACTAAATGGATAGATTGAAAGGAAAAAAGCTTGACTATCTTCATGTAAATTGCCCACTCTGTTTATATGGATGCCTCACAAAAATTATATACCTTGAAGGCATAAGCTAAAATGTCTCAATTCAAATACATGGCCCGTGCAAAGATTTCAGCGGATAGACTAGGAAAAGGTTTTCCTCATCTAGAGCATTTAGATTATATTATTCATTAGCTTGAAAGCACAGATGCCTTCAATTTAAAAAATTTGCTCCATAGGATGCCTATCTAATTATGAGTACCACTCCATATACCATGTTTACAGTATCACACTTTGGAAGAAGGTATCAAATGATGCTGTGACTTCAGAACATATAATCCACCAAACACATTATTCCATGAAAATTGTGAAAATTTGCAAAAACACCCCATGTTCATATTTGTTCTCATCATATCCAACAACAAAATGCTTTTTTCTTTCAAAACTGTCAAGCTTTCCACCAAATTCAAAGTGGATTGATGTTATCAGCACGGTTTACCTGACTGGACACTACGAATGTACAGCATATGATTAAGTACTTGAATCCTGTTTAGAACTATTTCACAACCAATGAACATGAATCAAAACAAGTCTAAATTGACTCCGCAAAAGTCACAGAATCATATGAAGTCGTATCCATCAGCACAACACAAGCGGCAGTCCAATCCACATCCACACGCAGAAAATTGAATAAAGACGCTGAAACAAACAACAGGATAAGATCTTCCAGGAGGCAAACAAGCAATGAACAAGGAAAGAGGAGGGATTCCCCTGGTCGAATCGAACTCGAAGGTGGAGGAATTCGGACAAATGGAGTACTCGTCAATCATTACTTGAAATTCACGCTTTGGCGACCGAACATTTAGCTGGGAGAAGCGAGATTTTCCCCCAAGTCGCAAAGAGCGAAAGCTTCAGGTAATGATGACGAGTGCTTCATGAGTCGAATTAGGTTTCCGAGCAGCAGCAGGAGGAGGAGGAGGAGGAGGAGGCGCCAATGGCTGAAGAATGAGGCAGAAAAATGTTGCTTTGAAAGGTAGGGTTTCTGACGTACCTTTATATGGTTACCTTACCTCCCATATGCAATTTGAAAACAAAGCGGTGGTCGCGAATCAAAAATTTTCCACTATTTTTTATCATGATCTGGATCATCCAATTCAAAATAAACGATCCAGATCAGTCCACATCATTTCCCACTAAAAATTATTGATTGATCTGAGCCGTCCATTTTGAATTGAACGGTTCAGATTTAATGATACATTTAAATTTATATCACTAAATTCTTTCCCTGCGAATAGGCAAAAAATAAATCGGTTCAGTTCTACGTCGGTTTCAAATTATGAAGCATCGACACGACACGTGACACGCTATATGACATGACATATCAATACTTGATTTTTTAACAAAAAAAAAAATTAACGCGTTGGGACATAATATATATTAAATGCATATTTTTATTATCATCTTCTTCTATTAAGAATACACAAATTATGTGGTGACTGGGTATATGACTTGAATACAAATATATTTTTCATAAAATTATATTTTAATTACTATTGAAAATGCTTAAAATTGACACACGTGTGTCGCTGGTATGCCTGGAGCGTTGATCATGTATCGATATGTCGAAGAGTATCAGAATATCGGACACGACACGTAAGCCTCCGGAGAGTGTCGATGCTACATAAGTTCCAAATATAGTAGGTTGTAGTTCCAAACTCCAATTTTAAGAACTGGGGTCTATTAAGCAGATTCTAGTTACCGACTCACAATGTATCATTTTGGGTTCATGTTGTTCGACTTTTGGAGACTTAACAAAATCTTAAATGACCTATGGCCCTACGGGGTTCAGGGGCTAAGACCAAAGATTCTCAAGACAAAATAGGTGGAAGAGGTGATCAAGCCAATTGGGTATTTCTTGAGACTTCCAGGGGTTTCTAGGATACTATAGAGAATTCTATGAAAAGTATCATAGGGTATGTACCCTTTAATTCCACAACATTCTAATAATTAATGGGGTAAGTGGGTAAATTGGGAGATTACCTTTAGATCGAGGAGAGATCATAATTGTAATGTGAGGGGCTCACGTATATTTAGGCTTCGTTTGGTTCATCATTTGCACATTTTCATTGAATTGGGAAGTTGCATGCCGAGAATGTAACTTCCCAAGGGACCTTCAAGCCTCCATTCTCCTAATGGGCTTTATAAAGCTTTGGAGATACAATTACATCTCCCCAAAGTCCTCAAAAAATATTGCCGAACATATTTGCATTTGCCCAAGGAACTTTGGAGCCCCAAAGTCCTTTGCAAATGATGAACGGAACGCAGCCTTAGTGGTCTCGTCTTCCCTCATTTGTAACATCAAATTCATCGCACGAAAAAAAACAGCACATTCTCTTTCAAACACTTCTCTCTCTGGAGTTCCTGTCCCAGTCGCGACCTCAACTGTCAGCTCATGCTAGGTGATATTAGAACAAGCTGTAGGGAGCGCAGTTGAGAGAGTTGGCAGTGCATACCAAGTGGTCGAGAGAACGTCAGAATCAAATATTATCGTTATTTCCGCTGTTCGAGACAAGGCTCAACAGGAGCCTCGTACCAAGAGGACTCGATCGAGGGGGCATCATGACTTCGTTCGATGAGAATCTCCACAAGCTGTTGTTGCCCGTGGTCGTATAGAAGGATGGGTCAAAGGACTTGAAGGAGCGAATCGATGGGGTCGAGGAGACACTTTCGCCACTAGTTATCGGCCGCCTTGCATAAACTCGTCAGCTCACTTCACAAAATGACGAGGCTTGCAAGACGGCCAAGGCAAGTGGGGCAGTCAATTTGATGCCTGGTATTAAGGGTGCATGTGCTGAAACCGAAGGAGTTCAAAAGTAATCGGTCTGCTGAGGTGGCGGTTAACAATATGCATTGATGCCATGGGGACCAAGGGACGATGAGACTATTCAACTCCTTGAAGACTCGAGAACCACCCAAGAAGCCTTCAAGTTCGAGTTTGCCATTCTAGGAAGTTAAGGTTGGCTATACGAAACGCAATGCCTTTGTCGAGACGGGCGCATCAAACCTGTTCATGTCGAGTGAAGCAGCGGAAGGTTTGAGCCTCGTGATGTATGTATGACTCCTCTAGTTCAATCGAAATTGAGTGGGTAACTTTGTTATTCATATCATTATAAACATGAAAAGGCATATTGATAACATATTACTCCTAACTTCTAACATCTAATCTACGACTCCAGCTTGAGTTTAAAGCTCAAGTGTGAGCCTATGATGACATCGGCACATGATTCATAGTTTGATGAGAAGGTTGATCTCGAGTAAGTCGAATTGCGAGCTATGTTAAGTCGACTTGGAGTACTAAACCATAACCTCGAAAATCAGGTGCAAGGCTAAATTGTATAGTTCATACCGTAAAGCCTGGAAAAGGATTTGCAATTACAACGAGTGGAACATGAGATCATACGACGCAGAACATCCATTTGCTTATGAATTAAAGGACGGGTTTCCATACCTAGATGCAGGGATTCAGAAGCAAAAGCTTCTACAAGTAGATATAAACCCACAAGAACACAATTTCTGCACTAGCAGCTGTTGAAGAATCGTTGAGATCTCTCTCTATCTCTCTCTCTCTCTCATGTCAACAGGGTTAGGGCTGTTCATTCTCGGAACTCTTTCCTTCCATATTGTTTTCTGTAACGGCGCTAGGGCGGTCAGGTCCATGAGGAATCTTTCCAGGAAAATTCGTGGCGGAGGGATCGGATCCAATATTACTGAAAATGAAGATGAAGCGGGGTGAGCAATTCAAAATAGAAGGAAACAAAGGAGCAGCGAGAGTCCACAAGCTGACCTTTTGTCCACGATAACCATTGACCGAAGTTCACAGTTTGCAAAGCTGCCCAAATATTATACGTTGTGTCATCTCATTGCAAGATTATACTACACTACGATACATAGATAGCTCAACAAGACTTCCAACCAAAAGGACACAGGCAGTCACACATTTGTCTGAAGCATGACAATGGGATGGCCAAAATTAAATCCTATTGAAGCCCAAATTATGGAGCACAAGGCGAAAGGAGTTCAATAATTTTCATATTTCTGCCAAGGCCAAAAGCTAAGAATTAATGAACAGGCAAAACAGATACTCACTGTCTAGTTATTTCAGTTTTCACTGAAGGGTGACAATCTTCTCCAAAAGTAGTTAACGTGTGAAACAAGAGACCACTATGCGTAACAATTGCTATCTCCTTTTCTTTCCGTGTCCACAACCTGCAAAAGCAAATAGGGCCATTAAGGCCAATTTCTATTGTTCAGCTGAACCAAAAGATAGTCTGCACAGGCTCCTCATGCCAAAGGAGGAGGCAAGCAGCTTGCATATTTGACGGACTGAAGTCCCATTGCCCAGTTTAGTAAAAAGTGCCTGCTCTTAATTATTGCTATTCATTTTATTAGCACTCTCTATAGACACTAGATACAGCTGTTAGTTCATTATTATATAAGACAGTACATTTTCACCAAACTTACTGATCCACAATATCTACATAATAGTTGGCTATACTTTGCTACTAGCATAAAAATCCATGCAATGCATCCGGGTTTGATCTTTATCAAATAGAAAGATACACATTCATGAAACTTTGACTATTATTAGCATGGATCTGTTTTTCAGATTGTTGTCCATGTTGAAATACTATTTATGTCGATTATATCATTATTTCCTTCCAAATTTTTATAAGGATCTCTCAAATTATATATTCTCCCTATTTATTTTTCCTTTTGCCATCAAATAAGCATTGTTTCTGAAATTCCCTAATTTCCAGTGTTAATATAGATATAGATTTCAGAAGTCAGCTAATCCTCAAAGGGAGTATATTTGATAGTATGAGAAATAATACACAGTCATTTTAGGTAGTTAAAAAGTGGAAGAAGTGAATAAATACTGATTCAAAATACACATGTCATTCAGCGAAAGAACGAGGATATGAATTTTTTTATACCATTTGTGGAAATAAAAATCTCACGATTGATATACATCTTTAAAGTTCATATTTCAATTCATTAAAGAGCTTTGAAATGCAATTCCATTTAAAGATGGTTTCTTTTCTATGATTAGTACACATCAGTAATTTTCTATGTTACATACATTTCACAAATTCAGCATACATGTAGATCACACAAAATACATCTCTTTCCTTTTAATTAGTTCATCCAAATTTGGAAGAAAGAAAACACCCTTATACTATCATTAGTATAATTACATTTAAATCCCCTTAGTCTTTCTTTTTATTCTTCATAGTGTGTTAAGTGGCTTTTCTATATTGGGCAAATTAAATACGTCATCTAATAAGTAACTTGCCAATTGTCATCACACTAGAAAAACCACCAAAACTTTCTAGGAGTATGATATGGTACTTAGCTACAGTTAGCTACTGTAAGTTGTCTGGTTACAGAAGGCCTATCATAAATTTACAAGGGGCCTGCAAATCCAACAAGGTAAAACCACTCAGGCAATTGAAAAATCCTTCCAAAGATTTTTGTCATATATATAGCACTAGGTCAAACTGGACTACCATAAAGTCGAGCAAGAATCCAGATTCCAATAAGTTATATGTATCGAAGATCCCAGTTGCATCTTCTGGTGTCTATCTCTAGCCCTTTATCCTGCTTGACTATAAAAAGTTGAGAATTATCCATAGAGCTAATAAAGCATATACACTAGTTTGACCATATCCAGCTTTACTGAACTTGGGGCACTTAGGGAAGGTGTAAAAGTATTAATCCAACTAACTCACAGAGTTGCAAGTTCAATTGGAAGCCAATGCAATGTTAAATAATCTTCCATCGAATCTTCTCAACTAGTGCCTCTAATATTGGATGGCAGGATCCCCTCAAGCAGGGAGGCAAATTGAGTTGCTGATATGCTAGCTGAAAGGAGAAGGACAACGAACTAAAGATACCAACTTTGGAACTAAAGCCAGGATGAAGCAGCATTTTTGGCCAAACAAGACTTTTTTTCTTTTGGCCAAACAAGACTTGAAAGAACTCTTTGCTGCTGGACTTATTATGGGGGACTTGATGTAGCTTTCTTAGCCATTGTAATAGGTAATATGCAAGCTTCAGGTAGCTTATGCGACAATCGAAATGTATTAGGAAATGACCCTATATCAGGGTGGGCTCTTAGTATTTTGACTACCTAGTGGTGCTGTTTATTTCCGGCTTTTTTTTTTTTGGCTGGTTTGCTGGAAACTCTGTTCTTTGTTCATATTGGGGGAAAAAAGGAACGTGGTATAATATGATAACATGAGAAAACCATAGGCCGTTGAAACTACTGAAGTCGCACTTTCATTTTATTGTACAGTACATGATAGGACAGAGCTTACAGATAAACTGAATTCCATGCAAATGCGAGTTGGTTTTGCAGCTGTAAAACTGCTCACTGAAGAGTGAGTGCTGTGGCACACATGTCTAAGCCTAAAAAGTAGTTAAGCAAGCGCTTACCAGTTGAGGAATTTGATTCCCCTGGCTGCAAGTTCTTCTTTGGTCTCTCTAACATCGGCCTTCCACGATACATCTTCATCGCTCTCAATCTGCATATAATAAGACATAATGAGCAAGCTGCCACAAATGAAAGAAAAGCACATTAAGCAGACTAACCCAGCAATTAACAGCACCAAAGACATACTAGTGTTACATATAACACAAATATACTGACTTATTTGAGTATATACTAAGTCAAGTACTTTCCAGTGAGAAATCAACTCCTGGAAAAAGAAATTGGTAATCAGTGATACTTCTTCTCCTATCACAAGGATGAACACCCTGCAATCAAGAAAGGAGAAAATAGTTTAGAATCCATGCATAACAAAATGCCAACTGCTAAGGATTGCATTAATCCACTCAGGTAACCAAAAGGAAAGCAAGTGAGAATGAGTCAAAAGTACCTAAACTGTCAGATGAAAAAATTGAAAGTTCTCTGGTACTTGCAAGACAAACTTGCTTATTACAAGAAGTTGGCACAAGGACATTATGCATCAAACAACCAAAAGGAAGGAAATCATCAAGAAACTCTCGGAACAGAATGAGGAGAGGGTTACAATGGCATTTGACAGCACCTGAATTGACTATTTAGATTGTACTACCTAACTGAAAGAAGCTCCTAATGATCGTCGGTGCAGTTTTAACTCTCAATTGTGCCATGTCTATCCATCTCCTTTCTTTTGGTTAAGTGAAGAGATAACTAACATTAAGGCTGCCATGCACAATGATTATATCACATCCTTTCCAATCAATGAATGTTATGCTCACGTTCACACTGAAGGCCTTACCATTTGAACTTGCAATATCCAGATTCCTCAGGCTTGGCTAGATAACTATACGGCATGGATGTGACAAGATTTTCCTAGATCAACTGTCTTTTTTCAGGAAAGCATGAATTACAAGCATCACATAGCACTGCCCACAACCTTATGCACATGTGCATACAAATATTAGGTGCACTATATTCCCATTGAAAGCATGAAGTGTAGCATTGAGTACAGCACTTTTAAACAACGTATACCAAATGTTCTCGACAAAGTTCTACTGCTACAATTGGTGGAGAGTCTAGACTTGAAATAGCAGCACGGCCACTATTTCCTGCATTTGCAACCATTAGTGGTAGTATATCCAACCTATCTGTGTAACCTTCACCACCAAATACTCCAACAGCTGTTTGGAGAGTCCTACAAAGCCATGTTAATAGGAACTGCAAGAATCAAACATCTAATCGAAGCATGACAAGGGAAATAGAATATTGTCTTCCACAAAGCATATGATGAACAGATATCACATGCTTTAATTAGCTATAGGCAAAGTTAACTTATACAGCACTACATATTTGCAAATGAACTCGTTGAAAGAATTATTTGTTGCAGCTTTCAAAAGCTCTAACAGAATGGCCATGTACTCCATTCAATCTTTTCTGCCTCCTGTGACATTTCAAGGCAAAGACTTACTGCAGCCAATATGCCTAGACAGAAGTCACAGTTAGTCCACCTATAATCCTGCGTAAAGTTTCAAGAGGCTTAATTTCAAGTGACACTAATCAAATGATATTACTACAAGAACCCAGTTCAGCACATTGACGCTACTTCACATGAGTTTTGATACCTAATAAGCCTCAAACAAGGCCTTTTGAAATTTCAATTTGTCCAAATCGTCCCCTTATAGGTCCATGGCTTCTATTTATAGGGATGATCACCTGTTTTCATGTTGACCTTTTCAATGAAATGATTAGCATAACTATTCTAATTCATAGACAAACACTTCTCCCTAACTAACAGATCACGATACAGAATCCACAGCGAGCAGTAATAGCATTACTATCAGTTCCAGCATACAAAAGAGTCCATTTATCAGTCGAAAAGCACACAAGCACCGGCAGCAGTACCTCAGCAAAGGAGATGTTATGACTAAATCAATCTTCTTGGAGAGTCCACATGCCTGAACATGCTTCCTCAGATTATCAACCTGAGCAGCACAGCAAAGCACAACAGTTGTTTTGTTAAGATGGGCAGTTCAGTCCAGAATAATATCACATTTATGGAAAAGCAGAGGATTTTTGCTAGGAAATAAGATTGTAGAAAGAAAAATTACCTGCTGCCAACCTAATGGAGTGAGATGCGCATCAAAATAAACTGGATTCATGTAGGCTTTGTAGTTCTTATCTCCCTCTACATTGTGAATTCCCTGTCCATGCCTCACCTGGATGTGAAGTCTCATAAGATCATATTCTCTCCAATGCATTGCAAGAAAATCCACTAATAGGGATACAATGACGTCCTTCACCAGGTGTTGCAACTTCAAATCCAGAACTGACACAATATATCCTTGAACAAATGAATTTGACACTGACCAGGTGAAGAGTTTTGCAGCGATGCAAAGGAAACAAGCTAGGTCCTGAAGCTCCCTCCATTTCTTCCATAGATTGTTTACATGCAAAGGAAGCAACAACTATGTTGATAACAATAACACACAAGCTACTGCATTTACAGTACAACATGAAGTTATGAGGAGAGAATATGCCCTCCAAGTTGTGCCCCAAGTAGGAGCAATCCCGAGATGAAAACAAGCAGGGAAGTTGAAGAAAAAACCGACTAAAGAACTCGTAAAATATGATATCAACTAAGAGCAAACAAGGAGCAAACAAGAGGAGGTTAAAGTCCATTGCGGAACTCGAAAAACACGCATCATTGCGAAGCATCAGATCAGGTCGACTGCCAAGAGCTTCACCAGCACTACTTTTGCATCATGGACAAAGAATCGATGCTTCTGAAAAGTCACAAATTTGAAGATGTTTTGTTTTCAGCTCCCCAATGGGTCCGAGTCCGGCTCAAAAGCTAAAAGAATCACCCGCATGAAAATGCATCAATCCCATTTCGAGTTGCTAATTAGCCCAACATTCTTTTCCATAGAAATAAATATGATATCAACTAAGAGCAAACAAGAGGAGGTTAAAGTCCATTGCAAAACTCGAAAAACCCGCATCATTGCGAAGCCTAAGATCAGGACGACTGTCAAGAGCTTCACCAGCACTACTTTTGCATCATGGACAAACAATCGATGCTTCTGAAAAGTCGCAAATTTGAAGATGTTTTGTTTTCAGCTCCCAAATGGGTCCGAGTCCGGCTCAATAGCTAAAAGAATCACCCGCACGAAAATGCATCAATCCCATTTCGAGCTGCTAATTAGCCCATCATTCTTTTCCATAGAAATTAACTTGAACTCCCAACTGATGCTGCTCCTTCTTAAAGATGACCGAATTCGTATACGCCATGCTGACAACAAAGACATACATCCAAAACAAGCTTCCACTGGAAACAGCAGAGAGAGTCCACTATCCAGAGGAAACACCAGAATATGCAGGACAACTGACCGAAAAAAATGCAGAAGGGCAGATTCAAGAGTCCACTAGTCTACCCATCTATCAATTGAAAGACAGAACGAAGTTAAAGCAAGAAAGACCACGGAACATGCTACGGATCAGCAAAGATCCCAGTGCAAGAGAACACGGAATCAAGGACCCATTCGGAAACCGGCGAACCCATCTTACCGGAAGGAGACGAGCGACAGTGCACCGAGAGAGACGGCGGGAGGAGCCGACGGCGATGATACTGTGCGGTGGAAGTAGCGGGTGATGCTGCTGCTGCTGAAGAAGATGATGATGAAGAAGGGAATGAGGTTGAGATGGAGCTGAAAAAGGTAATGGCGTGGTGACCTGGGAGTGATGTAATCGGCGAGTGAGCAGCCAAAGGAGTCATCAATGACTTTTCTTCGAGCCGGAGGGAGAGTCCTCCTCTCACTCTCTCTTCTCCGTTGGATGTGATTGGTGCGTTCTTGTCTTACCCGCTTGTGGAGAGATTTCGAGGTCTCTGAGCCGGTCTAGTTAAGTGAAAAATGACTCCTTTCGGCTTTCATGCAGACCTTACATGAGCCGGTCTATTTAAGTAGTGCAAGTTAATTTTAGTACATTACCATGTCCATCCAATAATTTTTCCTTACGTTGTACGTGTCACAACTTACAACACGACCGATGAAATTAGAAGCATTCAAACGCAGGAATCGCACGGAAGTTTCATGTTTTTAGCCGGACTCAATTTAGATCTTACCTATACAATACATGCAATGATCTTGATTCAGTCAAATCGTCCAATCACAGTCAAAATGAACTTGAAAGAAGATCAGGGCTTTCACAAAAAGCCTTCCTAGATGAACCCAGTTGCTGCTGGTGGACCTATTCTTTGACAATGAATTGCAAGTGGCTCCTTGAGAGCACTCTTTAAGAGATAGTTTGTAAAACAGAACAGTTCTGTAATCGACGAACCGAGGTAGCACAGTGCGCGGTTTCGTCGAAAGCTTCAGAAATGCATCGAGAAGAACGTAGGTTTATGGGATGTATAGCTGGGATTTTATTGAAAGGAATCCTGAAACTGTATGTAAGTTACATAGCTGGGGTTTCATTGGACTAGATGTCCTCCAAGGGGTTGGGTATCTGTGATTCAACTATTGAAAGAGAAGCTAGAGACTCCGCTTTGGAGCCCTCTCGAAATTGGGCACCGGAAGTACAATGCACCCCAGAAACTGGTCAGACGCCGGTTCACAAGCATCGGATGCGCAGCTCACAATCACCGAAAGTAACGGAGGTCGGGTTTGCACGGCCGATCCTTGATTCTGAACCACCTTGCTGTAAGTAAAGAAATAGACAACTCGTGGCGTCGTTCTCTCCTGGACTGTACCTGTTGCTACTATCGTTTGCCACAACGCTATTCTATGGATGGCACAAAGTGAGCCATTTCGCGACCTCCACGTTGACGGAGAGAGATCCAACTTTGGATGCCGACGGCACAAAGTGCTACGGCCACGCGACTTGCAATAATGATCTTACGCCGGGGAAATGCCTCATGTGTCTATCGTACGCTAACAACTACATAATCCACGAATGTTTTCTGAGCGTCGGCGTACAACTTGAGGTGGCGGATTGTCAAGTTAGGTACGAGCAATCCCCTTTTACAAGCATGAGCATTGACTACATTTGATTTTGTTCTGAGTTTGAACATTAGCAATGTATGTATCTCATAGAGGTGGCAAATTGGTGTGTCAGTTTGGGTCGGGTCGGGTTTGGTCCGACCCATATTGACCAATCTGACCCATATTTAATGACCCATATCCGATCCGACTCGACCCGATCTGCGACTGACTCATATTATTAAAACACAATAATATTTTAAAAAAATAATATTACTAAAATAATTCTATACAATAAAAAATCTAGTGAAATTTTTTAAGCGATCGGGAACGAGACAGGGGCCGGGTAAGTGCCCCTGTATCTCAGATTCTCATGGCCCACTTTGGCGGCATCCGTACCACTGTGTGGACTAGGATATAAATAGAATGTTATCTAGAATGTTATCTTGGAGTTGAAAGAGCAGAGTGGAGCAACAAGCTTTTCCTCGTCTCTACAGTGGCGCTTACCGTGACAACCGTGCAAATACTTGAAAATCAGTGAAGAATTTATGACCAAGTTCAATGTCAAATTCATGCAATTTCTGGCAAGGGGTCCACTTGAGCTATCACTATCGTGACGACTTCATCTGAGATTTATCAACAAACAAAGTGAATAATGGCCGGAAATGAATACGACACCTGTCTAGTTCGTCACCGGATGCGACGGAGGCTCGGTACAACTCCACGGATGAGGATGCTACATGCCATTGTTGGTTAACACAGAGAAGGCCAACAAAGCAGTTTAGACTGCTCGGGCCAACCTAACCACTGACCGGACAATCTGTCGAAATATCCTGCAGACAAGAAAAATGAGAAAACATACGCATGGCACGGTTCCCCTTTCATGGGAACATTCGTTTCTCTGCTCATCGTTCATCATTGTGGCGGCTTACTTTGCCAGTGATTGCATCTCACGTCGCAGCCGCTGTTCTTCTTTCTCTTCCGCTTCTTCTTCTCTCACAAGCTTAGGCATGCTTGTTGATTACTGATGCACGAGCGCACCAAGCATACAAATCAAAAGCCACACTGTTCCTAGCAATTAATATGAGATAGCAAGATTAATCCCCACTAAGCCAGCCCAAGGGGGAACCAATTATGGGTTGTGCATGCGGTGTCATCAAAGCTTCACGGCAGCAAGAAATATCAGTTAAGGACTCTCACCAAGATCAATTCAATCCAATTTCAAAAGCATGCAATATCCTGCAAGAATTGAAATGGCCACTTATGCCATCACACTATCATATCTGATCACTACATGTAATATTTGAGTAAACAAAGAGAACAATCTATAATTGTTTGTATTGACTAGATCACTGGAATGAATGAGAAAAGAATGATAGCAAAGTAATGCACTATCTATCTAGATTTCTTGTCAGATATGGAGATATGGAGGCTCGGTACACCCAGATGAGGATCCCAGTAAACAGCATAGTAACTTGTAAGAATATCAAAGCAATTTACGCTGCTCACACGAATCCACTATGAAGTGTGGACAATCCATCGTAATATTTTGAGCCACAGAAACGTGAAACAAATGAAATGATTTCCTTTCCCAGAAACACTCATTTCTCCTCATTATCACCAGAGCTTTGATTGCTAGATTGCATCTCAATTAGCTGTTGCTGTTCCTCCTCGTTCTCTTTGGCTTCTACTTCTTTAGCAGGCTTAGGTTTGCTCGTAGATTGCTGATACATCACCCCTCCAATCATACAAATCAAAAGCCCCACTGTTCCTAGCAGTTTCGAATGCTTGTCCCAGATAACAAGATTGATCACAACTGTCAATAGCTTGTTTACAATGCCAAGCACTGTAAATCCAGTGGCAGAAATTGCCCTCCTACAGGAGAACCCAAAGAATGAAATCGCTAGACCGAATATGCACGACAATCCCACTGGCAAAACCACCTGAAAGGAGTACCAATCTGACTCATCAGAGATGTCATGCTTTATTTTCTTCAATTCACCCATTATAAAAAGCTCCAGAGGAAACAGTAGAAGAGCCTCAAGATTATTATACAACACAAGACCCCACGTGTTTAGTCCGATGGTCATGACCACGTGCTTGATGTACACAAAATCTATGGACATGCTCACGAGATAAGCTAGAGCCCAGCTGTATGCCATGAATGTGAACTGATAATCTGTAAGCACATAAAGAACACTTCCACCAAATATGGTGGCCAATGAGAGCCATGTTTTCATGGAAGGCCATGGTTGATGCAAGAAAAGAGTCTCTCCTATGGCAACAAACATGGGAACTGCGGAACGGAAGACGATGAATGTATCCACATTGGCATGGAGGAGGAGCTCGCTGTTGGTGAAGAGAGACAGGTAGAAAATTATAGCTGCAGGCAGAAACCGCCACATAGTCAATAGATCAAGTGGATCGTGCTCTAAGAGCTTCAACCGACCACAGACAAATACACCAGCAGTACTTGTTAAGTACTGCAAAGCAGTCAGAGCACCAGGGTAAGGGAACTTCATAACTGCCCATTTATTGATGATTGAGAGCAACGATGCTGAGAGGCAGTAACCAGCAGCTACACCATAAATTGAGACTTGGTGAAGCAAAGCACTGTACCAAGAAGAGGCTCCAGTATCACCATGAGCCACCTCAGCCTTTGGATTTTCCACGTCTTTATTAGTAGACATCCTGGTGGAAAAGGAAAACATCAACAACCCAATTTCCCCACTACACTAAAGGTGCTCTCCAATTTTATAGCCAGATATCAAACAAACAAAACCAGCCTGGTCATGTATATTATAACTGACAATGGGTACGTATGAAAAGCAACGCAAAAGACAAAATAACACGGTGCCATTCTCTCACATCTCCTCGAAATTTCCCGGCAAAACATGCAAAAGCAGTAACAATAACTCCATAGCAACAAAAACCAGGCTCATCACCTCAAGGAAGAGCAAAGCCGGGCATCTTCTAACTTTTCGTGTCTATACAGTAAAAGAAACAATCAGAAGATTAAGGACTCTTGCAATGCAGCGTAAGAAGGAATTTTCCCCCCAAAGTAAGCCACTTTAGGAAGGCATTAGTGCTATATGCTTGACCAAGTCAAATCTGGAGGAAAGTGAAGGTTGCACCATGCACAATATGGCTTTTTAGAGGTTAGGCACTACAGGACATCCATGCCCATGGGGGATTTGGAGGTTAATTAGCAAGAAATGCAAAGTTTTCCAACATCAGACTTCGACCGAAGTAGTAATGGTTCCTACTATTCTCAACTCCAATCAACCATGACATACTTCCAACTCATTAACCCCATAATCGACCCATTTGCGTCAATTATCCTAACAAAAGCACCAAAAAACGTTGCAACCAAATCTGAAAAACGACGCTCCCCACTCACAGAAGATGATGAACTCAACAAGCCAACACGAGCCGGTAGCAACACTTCGAAAAACCCCGAATTAATGGAAGAAACTTACTCTGTGCCTCTCCGCGTCGCAATATAGGCTTTATCGCGCTTCGATCTCACGATCGAAGATCCGACATCTCCGGTCCGCCAACTTCCGCCGGCAAGTTCTCCAACCTTCGCCGGATTCCCTTCGGCGCGGCGCGCGCTCTGAATCTTGACGAGATCGAACGAGGCGACCAATGCCGGATCGGATTCGTCGGATTTGGACTCCAGAAGACACGATGAGAGCGAGTAATCCGGGGAAACGGCGTGTAAATTGAGCTTCAGCTCGCGATTTTCTCCTTCTTCGGCAGTTCGAGCAAGCAGTTTTGAGATGAGAAACCAAAATGCTTCAGCGAGGGCGCTCGAGCAAGGGAGAGAGAGTCCTGCTAGAGGTGGAGAGCGAAACGGCGGCGTTTCGGTTGGGGAATGACTAATTATCTTAAAATTGGATTTGTTTTTTTAATTTGAGGCATATATTTACTGAAAACATAAAACTTATTACGAAAGTGCAATTAAACTCTGAAATTTATAAAAAATGAAATCGAGTCGTAAAACTTATCAGATTGATTTAGTCGATTTCTTCCATTAACTACGTTCAATTTGGATAACGGAAAAATGTTGATATGATTTTTTTAATATTTTATCTTTTCTAAGTGGCTAAAATGATGTTATTTTAATCTAAAAAAATTAAATATATTTTTTATTTAAATTTAATTTAAAAATATAAAATAATAATAATAATAATAATAATAATAATAATAATAATAATAATAATAATAATAATAGGGCGGTGGCGGAGGCAGCAACGTCACACCACCGCCCGGAAGGACCAGTGGGGGTGGGGAACTAGCCAACTAGGGTCGTCAGGCCCTTTTAAATAAAAATATATGAAAAATCAAATTTGCATCAAAATGATATCGTTTTAGCCATGTCATCGCCATGTAGGAGAGCGAAATATTAAAAAAATCAGGTTAACAGTTTTCATTAGTCAAGTTAGATTGAGTTAACGGAAGGACTCAATTATATCAATTTAACCAGTTCTAGGATTTGATTGCACGTAAGTTTAAGACTCAATTGCACTTATGGATGATCGATTTCAGGGTGGGTAGATTTGAAGTTCTCAGTTATTGGAATTTGAAACCTACCCTTTTTTAAGTCGTTCTAGAACCTTCATATTTTTTCAGTCAGTTTCAAGGTCTACCCGAGAACGTATTTTTTTCCTTTTTAATTCATTTTTTACATCTAACAAAAAAAATCATTTTTTATAGCAAAATAATATGAGCAATAAAACGACTCAAAGTAAAATCACCGAACACGTGGTCACGTATAACTATAAACGAGGAAAAGTACAAACACGTAGCTACATACAACTATATACAATAAAAAAAGTTCAAGCACGTGTTATAAATTATAAAACTCTTTTCCCCATTCATCAAAATAAAATTTTAAATTCCATTCTCCATTTACCTATAAAAAAAAATTGCTCCAAAGAATAGAGAGACCCGATAAAAAAAATTAAGAAGAAACAAATGAGGCGAGGTAGAATTAGACTCTAACTTAAAAATTATGTTGTTTTTACTATAGTTAAAACCGATTCCAAAATCGATTCGGTTTCCAGTTGTCTATACTAGGAATCAAGAACCAAACCTATTCAAATTGATTCATAAAATTTGGAATTAGGAACCGGACCTGCTCACGTTGGAATCAAGAATCAGATCTTTTCACGTTGGAACCAAGAATCGGATCGATTTTTCAGGAGATTTGGTTTGATTCTCGATTTACCATGTCCGATTGCACACTCCTAATTGCGCTTTCGTGATAATTTTTAGGACTTTCAGTGCCCATTCCTTAGTTTTACTATGAAATAATACTAGGACATGTAAGGAAGATATGATTGCTCTATTCTCTTTTTTAGTGATCTATACATTTATAAAAAGGATAATTATATGAATGACCCCTGAACTTTGGTAAATTATGCAATGTCGTCCCTAAAATTTTAATCTACTCAATGTGATCCTTGAAATTTAGTTCAATGTGCAATGTCATCTCAAAAATTTTAATTTGTTCAATGTGACTCTTGAAAGACTTTTAAACTTGTTGTGTTTAATCTAGTCTTTAAACTATGTAAGAATGTTCAATATTTTCCTTGAACTTAAATTAATAAGAGGACAACATTAACCATAGGGTTAATACCACAGAAAACCCCAAACTGATACACATGTGAAAAATTTACCCCAATATATTTGTTTTAACCATAAAAAAACCTCAAACTGGTACATTTGTAACAAATTTGCCATCCGTTAGTTTTTGTTAAATCTAACCGTTAAAGTGCTAAGTTTATGACACGTGGTAATAGACGGGTGTACCAGCTTGGGATTTTTACATTCCGTTTATCATATGCGTATCAATTTGAGATTTTCGTGGCATTAACACAAATAACAAAGGGTAAATTTGTCACAGGCATATCAGTTTAGGATTTTTCGTGGTAAAAAAAATTAATTTAGGGTAAATCTGTCACAGATGTACCAGTTTAGTATTTTTGGTAGTAAAAAAAATTTGGGGTAAATTTGTCATAACTGTACCAGGTTTTTTGTGGTCAAAAAAATAATTTGGGATAAATTTGTCACAGGTGTGCCAGTTTGAGGTTTTCCATGGTATTAACCCTTAACCATATTATACTCCAATAACTAAATTGAATATTACCAAAAGTTCAAGGGTTACATTAAATAAATTAAAAACTTAAAAATAACATTGCACATCTGGTTAAAGTTCATAAAGCACATTGAACAAATTTAAAATTTAAGGACAATATTGCACATTAGGTTAAAATTCAGAAACCATTTGTATTATTTTATGTTAGCAAAAATATGGAAAAATATGCTGTGATAGAAGAAAATGTTACGTGTGAGCTATTTAAGGAAATAGACTTAAACCAGTGTAGAATATGGAAAATTACTTATTTATGGAATCGATACACGAGAGATTTATTGAGTAAATAGGATAATTTCCCTCGCATTTTAAACTACAATCTTGTTGTCTGGTAATGTTAAGACATTAGCATTATTTATAGGGACAAACCCCGAATCACAAAAAATCTCAATCTAGTACATCTTTACAAATTTACCTAAACTATTTTTTTTACCACAAAAAAATGCCAGATCAGTACACTTATGATAAATTTATACAAAATAATTTTTTGACCACAATAAATTTTAAATTGGTATACTTGTGATAAATTCACCCAAAACTAATTTCTGACCACTAAGGCTGCGTATGGATGGTGGCTGGGGAAACTGTTTCTGTTCCAAAAGTGTTCCGGGAACACTTTTGGAGCAGAAACGCGTATGGTTCAAAAATGTTCCCAAAGTGTTCCGCGGAACACTTTTGTGCCAGGGAACACTTTTGAAGGAACAAAAAAAACTTGCTTCTAGGATTTTGGAACACTTTTTGGAACACTTTTGAAACCACCATCCATCGTCGCCGACGCGATTACCACTCGCCGCCTCGCTAAAAGCCTGCCGTCGATGGTCCCCGGCCCGGTCGCCGTCTGCCGTCCGCCGTCGCCGGCCGCCCGATGCCGCCAGCCGCCGCCGGCCAAGGTCGTCGCCGACTGTCGCCGGCCGCCGCCACCGGTCGACGGCCGCAGGCGCCGGTCGCCGGTGCCGACCGCCGCCGTCGGTCGCAGCCAAAGCCGGTCGCCGCCGACGCCGGTTGCCGGCCGCCGCCGCCGGTCGCCGGCCGCCGCCGCCACAGGTCTCCTGCCGCAGCCGCCGTCGGTCGCCAGTCGCCGCCGCCGCTGGCCGCCGGTCACTAGTCGCCGCCGGCCGCCGCCGCCGTCGGTCGCCGGCCGCCGCCGCTCGCCAGCCGCCGCCGCCGCCGGTAGCCAGCCGCCGCCGCCGCCGGTCGCAGCCGCCGATCGCCCGCCGCCAGCCGTCGCCGGCCGCCGCCGATCACCGGTCGGCGACTGAAAAAAGTGTTTTTTTTTTTTAATTACCAAACGCGTTTTTTTCCTAAAAATTGTAATTTTGAACAGAAACACAAAAAAATGTTTCTGTTCAAAAAATGCTCCCTGGAACAGAAACGCTACCATACGCAGCCTAAAAACCCCAAACTAGCATACCTGCAACAAATTTACCCTATATTGTTTTTATTAAATTAGGTTAATACCGCGAAAAACTTCAAATCAATAGGCATATGATAAATAGATGGTAAAAAATCCAAATCAGTACCCTCGTTAACTATCATGTGTCATCTTATTTAATAATTTAATGGTAAAATTTAACCCAAATCATTGGAGGATAAATTTATCATAAGGGTACTAGTTTATGTTTTTTGTGAAAAATTAGTTGGAGGTAAATTTGTCACAGATGTTTCATTTTAGATTTTCGGTGGTCACAAAATAGTTTGATATAAATTTGTCACACAGGTGTACAAGTATAGATTTTTGGTGGTAAAAAAATAATTTGATATAAATTTATCAATGTGTATCAATTTGAAATTTTTCGTGATATTAACCCTTATTTATATTATTAGCTAGTATGAGGTACTTTTGTAATTTTTTTTAGTGAAAGTTCGAAATTGAATGCTTTTTCAAGTTTGGTTTACTATATAACCCAGGAGATACTACAGATTAATTGCTGAAAAATTATGAAGATCCACATAATTACTTTTCCCTCTATTATATATATATATAGTCGGCAAGAGAAATTAAGAACCAAACTAGTTTGCGACAAATTTTGTCTACTTTTGAAGTGTATTAGGCAAGTTTGAATATTTCCCCTTTTGGCAAAAAATCAAATGACTGGTTGGATTAAAATTTTAAAAATGATGCATTCTTCTTATTTATCGAAAAATTAAGATTCAGATCACTCGAATTTATTTAGAGAAATTTAAATTTAGCACGTCAAGAGCAGGATAAATATTAGATGGCACGTGGGATTAGGTTTGGATTGCCTCAAACAAGGACGTTTAAAATAGATCAAAAAGATAAATTATTATAATTTTGGGAAAGTTTAAGAATTATAAACGAATATGGCCATTGATTGATTGATGACCTAAGTAGCATCGACACTGACACGCGGACATGACACGACACGATACGATATGCCAACACGCCATTTCTCAAAAACAGAAAGATTCAACATGTCGGGGACACGTTGTGTTAAATATATAATTTTAAATATAAATAAATAAATAAAGCCAAAATAAATGTCATATGCTGGAAATCGATGAAAGCAACAATTTATTGATTTTGTTATCGTTTACATTTTGAATCATAAGCCTATAATTGATCTCACATTGGTAATGAGGGAGAGAGATAAATATGAAGTCTTTTTAAAAAACTAAAGATGACACTTTGATATTTACCTCTTGAAGAAAACAGTTTAATGAGAATAATAAGTGGGATGACTTTTTAAAATACCAATAAATGGACATGGAGGCTTATTTCAAATTAAATTTTTAGTAAAAAGGCCCTTTTAAGTGTCGCCCTAGGCCGACTTCCATGTCAGTGAGGACACTCGAGCGTTGACCAAACTTTTAAATATTGTGCTTAAAAGAAAAAGAAAAAGAAATCACGTGTCCGACACGTCGGATACGTGTCGAACGCGTGTCCGGATGTTGACCAAGTGTTGAATTCCCAACACTCGGTCAACAAGTGTCGGACGCATGTCGTCAAGTGTCGGTGTCCGACACGTGTCCGATACCGACACCCTCACTCATAAGGAGTGTCGGTCTATGTAGCACGGACACGCCGGCAGAGACATCCGGATTCTCTACCATGAAGGTAGAGAAATATTAAAATCCCGCCCATCCATCCCCTACTGGAATTTTAATATTGGTCTACCTCTACCTTCGTGGTAGAGAATCATCAACCGTCCGACACGGCCGATCGCGTGTCCGGATGGAGAAAAAAAATCATGTCCGAGGGAGGGAGAAAATATTAGGTGCTCCTGGAGTATTGCCCACGTGTACTCCTTTGCCATTCAAATTGTGAGGAGAAAATATTAGGTGCTCCCGGAGTATTGCTCACGTGTACTCCTTTGCCATTCAAATTGCGACACCTGGAACAAAAACTAACAATTTTTTTTTGAAAAGCCAAGTCTGAATTATAATTGGGTCCCACACCGCTGTTGTTTCTTTTTCTCACTTCTGCCGTTACTTTCTCTCTCTCCTCTCACTTTCATCTTCTTTATTTCTCTCTCTCTCTCTCCTTGTTGTGGACTGACGACCAGACCCTTTGCTCTATCTCTCTCCTCTGCTGCGACCAGACTTTGGCCTGGTTTGGGAACAGCATTCCCAAGTAGCTTTGGACACCCAAAGCTCCTTGGGCCAAAGTTTGAGCGTTTAGCAATTTTTTTTAAAGTATCTTTAGCTAAAAGTTATCCTTCCAATTCCGCCTTCTCTCGCCCTCGTCCCTCCTCTTCTTTAGTCCTCTTTGCAAGTGACCTCCTTCTCGCCGTAGATGATGCTCGAGGCCTACAGAGTGAGTTCAGTCAACTGGAAGTCGATGCCAGTCGTGGCCTTAGCGACCAGGGCCAATGACTCCCAAGTCGCGACGAGGCAGGGCAAGGACGACGTCGCCGGACATGGCGAGGCCGCGCCTCATCGTCCCTCGCCTGGCCATGGTCGCACCTCGCTGTCCTCGTCCACCTTGCCGTTGCTCGGCCCGCCTCGCCGCGCCTTGCCATCCCTCACCCAGCCTCGGCGAGGTCGCGCCTCACCCAGATCTGGTGAGGCGCGGTCTCGCCCGGCCATGGCGAGGTCTCGCCGTCTTCGCCAAGCCTCGGCAAGGTCACACCTCACCCAGATCTGGCGAGGCCCGGCCATGGCAAGGTCTTGCCGTCGCTGGCCATGGCCGGGCGAGGAAGGAAAAAGGGTTGGCGGCGGCTGGGACGAAGCCCAGATAAAAGGTCTTGTTAGGGGAGGACCAGGACTGGCTGAGGTCGAAGGCGTAGAGGGTCGAGCCAGGGGAGATTTGAGCAGAGGCTGACGAATATAGGAAGATGAGTGGGAGGAAGAGGAGGAGGGAACGGGTTCCGATGGTGGAGGAGATCATTTGCTGCAATTCGTTCATCAGTGGGGATGGTGGCTAAGACAAGGCTGAGATGTTGGAACTTCGCTTCAATGTTTCGTGTCGACGTTTGCAGTCTCTCGCCCCGCCTCGCCGTGACCTTAGATGGCGGTCGCCGGCTATCGCGGCCGACGAAGGTTACAACTTTTCTATTGGATAAACATGAAAAAAAGTGCCTTACTGATGGAATTTATCGCACACTTAATCAGAACGATCACACATGAATTACACACTTAATCAGAACGATCACACAGAAATTAAGAAAAATTGAATGACGCACGAGATTACCCAGGTTCACCCCAAAATAGGGCTACGTCCTACAAGAGATTTCACTATGATATTCGGTTTACAGCCTCTCAATTCGTTACAATGATCAGCATAAACGAGCAAAATATATATGCCATAAACTGGCCCAAAACTTAAACCTAGCGAAACTTCTATTAAGCCCACAACATACGGGTTAACTTAAATAAAAATTCAAACTCGTTGAGGTTTCGGGGGCGCTGCCCCCGAACTCCCGCCCGCTCACCGGTGAGCGGGGCAGTCGTCCGCTGACCGGACAGAGGGACACCTGTGTTGGGGGCGCAGCCCCCGAACCTCCGCATCTCGTGCGCATGGCTCACATGTCGTCGGATAACAGTTTGGTTTCCCTAAACTCAACCCGGTGTGAGAAACAAGGGTCCCCGAAGTATTCGCCAACTCCAACACTTACAAGTATAATTTTTCCAAACGCTATTTTACCTAAAGTTGCTTTGCAATGAGTTTTTAAGTTACAATTTACCAAATAACTTTTGCATTTCACCAAATCCCTTCGGACCAAAGGTATTTGCATTTTCCCAACGACTTTCTCTCAAAAGTCTTTCCAAACGTACCATTTCCCCGTCCAATGTCTTCGTCTTCTTCGTTGTTCCTCATCTTCCTCTTCTGATTTTGCCCGATGCCAACCCTTTCTCACCACCACTACAGCCGATGCCGGTTACCACTGCCTCGTCATGTCGCCTGCAGCCGCGTCATCCAACCCCGTCGCCTCCTGAAGCGAACCCTTGAGCAGCCAAAGTCGCGACCCACTATTGTCCCGAGCTCGTTCCGCTATCCCAGTCGCTGCTCAGATGCGTCGCGGCTCATTACTACGTTGTCGAGACGTCCGAATATCCCCGATCTCTAGACTCGCAGTCCCGACGGTCCCCCAAATCGAAGCCACCATCACAGCCCTCGCTCTGTCCGATTGTCGCCGTCAGCCTCGAGCCAACGCGAGGCACTTCGTCGTGCTCAGCTCCCGACCTCCACTCCCGATTTCCGGACGACAATGTACATGACAATACACTCGGCGCAGCCAGAAGAGATCGGACCTCGAATCTGTCATCGCTATGGAAGGGGGCCGCAGCCCTTCACTGCCGTGATCGCTGCCACGGAAGATTCGACAACATTCTCGGCGGACGAGTCGGAGAGCTCGCGAGCCACAGGAGGGGCGGCCTGAGGGGTTCTAGAAGGAGGCGGGAGCGAGGGGGTTGGGGAGCGAAAGCAGAGGTTGAGCCCCTCTCCCATGGCCATGTGCTTCACCAGCGAAGAGGAGGAAGAAGATGAGAGGGAGAGAGAGAGAGAGAGAGAGAGAGAGAGAGATAGAGAGAGAGAGAGTAACGACGGAAGCAGGAAGAAGAAGATGAGAGAGAGGGCGGGGGGATCGGGATCGCATGACATACAACAAGTATGTCATGGGTGACATAATTTGAAATCCTGCCATCCATTAGGATCCAACGCCCCATATTTGGCCACGTCTTATGAGGAAAGCTTCTCAAATTATGGGCGGGAAATCCGCATTTTCCTTAAAAAAAAGCGCAATTTTCCTTCTGTCCTTTTGTCTTCCCGAGGTCCCATCGTCTTCTCCCTCTCTCTTTCTTCCTTCTTCTTCAAAAAATCTCCCACGCCCCTCACCTATCTCTTTCTCCTCTCTGTCTCGCATAAGCGAACGATGACAACCGCCGCTGCCATCCTCAAAATCGATTTGGTTCAAGCCTTCGAGCAACTAGTTCAACCTTGGAGTCGGGGTCGGAGGGATGGATTGCACGAACGTCCTTCTGAGGAGCTTCATCGGCGCCGTTAATGGTCCGCCGCGTCCTGATGAGCGTCCCGATGAACTCCGATCTCCGGTCGAAGCACAACATGCGGTCGATGGCGGTGCGCAAGGATGACAAGGTCTAGGTGGTCGGCAGGACATACAAGGGCCGCGACAGCAAGGTCGTCTAGGTTTACCGCCAGAAGTGGGTCATCCACATCAAGCATTCTCTCTCTTATGCTGCATTTTATTTTTCTCTCTCTTCTGTTTTGCTGCAAAGCGTCTTCTCCCTTCTCCCTTGCTCTTTCTTGATTTTTATGCAAAAAAACTCCCACACATATCACCTTTTTGTCTCTCCTCTGTGTCCTAGGAAGCAAACGACGACCACGGCTGCGATCCTCAGCCCATCACAACCGATTACCATCCTCGTCAGTCGTCAAACTGAATACACGTTTAAGGAATGAACTGAAACAAAGAACAAGTTTCAGAGGATGCGACTGTTGCACGTGAAGCTCGGTCTAGTTGAAGCCTTCGAGCAACTGGTTCAAGCCGATGGCACGAGCTTCCCTCTAAAGAAAGGCATTTCTTTTAGAAAAAGAAAAGTTCAAAGGTTCGGTTTGGAGTGTTGGCAAGGGTACCCGATTGGCAGTGCTGGAGAGATATTGAAAGATATTGTTCGGAGAGAAGAAGATGGTGAGGTTTGGCTTGCGGCCGAGCGCGAGATATAGAGACTTGCTTTTATCTTTAATCTCTCTTTTTTCCCTAGCTGGATTTGGTTCATGGGTCATAGGAAATAACTGATGTGTAGGTAACTTGGTTCTTCAAAATAAGAATATGTAAACTTCATTATCTAATACGATTGATTCCCAAACTCATTATTCAGTCTATTTCATTGCAAGTATTTCGCGATCTCAGGAAAGATGATACTGCACCAGCCAACCACAATCTTGAATTGCCAAACTGAAGTGACAATGTAACAAGACTGATCACGAAAGAACTAAAGCAATCACTTGAAATTGAAGCAAAATACTATAGTAGGAGACAGAATATCCAACTAGTTCGCAGATAAAAAACAGGGCATTCCAGACATCTATAGCAACATCCTTGAATATATCAGCCAAATAACCTTATGGAGTCCAAAAACAACCAAAATTATAATCGAAATGGTCAACAAGTACAACAGAACATTCCTCAATCTATCTCTCTCTCTTAATCGATGTTCTTCGGCCGTGAACAAAGTCCCATTGTCAGCAGCAGCGCGCCCCTTGGCCTTGCGATTGAGCAAGGACTTGCGATCCTTGTCGAGTCGTAGCTTCGGGAACACCTTTGAGGGAGAAATCCCCACGTTCACGGGCGACCCGTTGGCCTCGCAGGTGATGCGTTCGATGTGGATGACCCACTTTTGGTGGTAAACCTGGACGACCTTGCTGTCGCCGCCCTTGTACGTCCCGTGGACCACCTGGACCTCATCGTCCTTGCGCACCGCCATTGACCGCACGTTGTGCTTCGATCGGAGCTCATCAGGACGCTCATCAGGACACGGCTGACGCTTAACGGCGCCGATGAAGCTCCTCAGAAGGAAGTTCGTGCAATCCATCCCTCCGACACCGACTCTAGGGTTGCACCAGTTGCTCGAAGGCTTGAACCAAATCGATTTTGAGGATGGCAGCGGCGGTTGTCGTCGTTCGCCTTTGTGCGAGACAGAGAGGAGAGAGAGATAGGTGAGGGGTGTGGGAGATTTTTTGAAGAAGAAGGAAGAA
The DNA here is from genome assembly GCA_021437785.1 of Rhodomyrtus psidioides. Taxonomy (NCBI): domain Eukaryota; kingdom Viridiplantae; phylum Streptophyta; class Magnoliopsida; order Myrtales; family Myrtaceae; genus Rhodomyrtus; species Rhodomyrtus psidioides. The sequence continues at coordinate 7,514,763 of JAILYB010000003.1, read as the reverse complement.
AGAGAGAAGGAGAAGACGATGGACCTCGGGAAGACAAAAAGACAGAAGGAAAATTGCACTTTTTTTTAAGGAAAATGCGGCTTTTCCGCCCATAATTTGAGAAGCTTTTTTCAGATGATGTGGCCAAATATGGGGCGTTGGATCTTAATGGACGGCAGGATTTGAAATTATGTCATCATGTATGTTATGCGATCCGGATCCGAGGGGAGAGAGAAAGTAACAGCAGAAGTGAGAAAAAGGAAACGGAAGCAGTGTGGGACCCAATTTTAATTCAGACTCGGCTTTTCAAATTTTTTTGTTAGTTTTCGTTCCAGGTGTCGCAATTTGAATGGCAAAGGAGTACAGGCAATATCCGGGAGCACCTATCTCCTAGGTATAAGGGGAACAATGTGACCTAATGTTCCCCCTTCTCAGTTCTGACGGCGCCTCTCCTCTGCAATCTGCATCTCGCGCTCTCTCACAGCCAGCCTCTCTCGTCTCTCTTCGACGCCTCGCGGTCGCGGTCGCCGGCCTCCCCTCAGGTCGTGCGCCTCTCCTCTGCATCTCGCGCTCTCAGCCAGCCTCGATCTTCGACGCCTCGCGGTCGCGGTCGTGGGTCGCGGCTCGCCGGCCTCGCCTCAGGTCCTCGACTTGCGTCGTCACTCCTCAGATCGCCACTGGACTGGTGAAGCCGGCGAACCTCTCCTCTGTAATCTGCATCTCGCGCTCTCTCTCAGCCAGCCTCTCTCTTCGACTCCTCGCGGTTGCGGCTCGCCGGTCTCGCCTCAGGTCGTGCGCCTCTCCTCTGCATCTCGCGCTCTCAGCCAGCCTCTCTAGTCTCTCTTCGACGCCTCGCGGGTCGCCGGCCTCGCCTCAGGTCCTCGACTTGCGTCGTCACTCCTCAGATCGCCACTGGACTGGTGAGGCCGTGACCTCAGCTCGCGTTATTAGTTTTCATCCTTCTCGTTGCGAACAATGAAATTACTTCTTGACTCTGTTTCTGTTTGATTCTTGGTTCCCTTGAACTGGGCATAGCTTGGTTGCTTTTCTTAGTCTTGTGGTTCTTGCCAAAGTTCATCCTTCATGGCAATTTTGATCATTCAAACTTTTGAATATTCGCTCGACGTCATTCACGTGTCAGGATATTTTACTTTTGTGGTGGGAGTCTGCTCGGATCTGTTCTTTCTATAGGATGCTTCACATGATTTTCTATCTTACGCTTGAAGTTTATTTCCTACAACCTCCCTTTTGGAGATTTGTTATTGAAATTTGGTTGAGGGTGACCGGGTGCCATTTTAGATATAGCAAGGTTTATTTAGTGTGGTATGAGGATCCTGGGATGTTTCAATCTATGTTACACGGACACGCCTTCTCGGAATTTTTTTTCGTATCCGACACGCACCTGACTCGGACACGCACCAATACGTGGGGACACGGGGCTGATACGGTCAACGGTCAACACGCATCTGACCTCCCAACATTTTATACTTAGGCAAATTTTGCACTCTGAAACCGGGACCTCAAGACTTGGGCCTTCTATCTTTACTCATTGCCCAGCCACTCAGTCCACCTAAAGCTGATTGACTTAGCCAAGCAGCTCCCCTTCTCCCTCTTTATTTGTGCCCGATGTGGGACAAAGACGTGGAGGCAGCATCCAATAATCTGATATCAAATGTGTTCTTTTTCATCCTGCAAGACTTGCTCTTGTTCCTTTCTGTTCGAGACAAAGAACATAATCGCAGGCTTTTCTTGTTCATTGGGAAAATAATCACTCAACCTTAAGGCAACATTACATAATCTGATATTGAACACCTACAATCGTGTGTTTTTCCCATTCTTGCAAGTTCGCCTTGTTCCTTTATGTTTGAGACAAGAAAATAATTGCAAGCTTTTCTTGTTAAACGGGAAAATAATGATTCAACGTTAGTGTGCTCTCTCCCTCCTCCTCTCAAGCTCTCAGGATCTCCCTATTCAACAAGAGGACAAATGTTCTTGGAACTATATTCATCCATATAGTGCGCGGATTACGACGGAAGGTGCCAGAGGTTTCGTTGCCGCAGTGCCTGGATTATGACCTTCTTGATCTTTCTTTCAGTCTCGTCTTGGATGTATCAAAGTGTTGAAGAATTATTCATGTTAGCATAGATGTTTGAGGTTTTTTTTTAGTTGGCTAGAACTTCTACCTCAATTTATTGTGTATATATAAAAATATACATATAACATATAACCGTGTCCCAGTGTGTCGGAATTCTCTATTTTTTTAGAACCGCCGTGTCGGTATGTCGTGTCGTGTCGCGAGTCGTTTCTCGTGTCCGTGTAACATAGGTTTCAACTTGAACTTGAGAACATGGCAATGTAATGATTTTTCTTTCTCTCCTTGCTACTGACTGGTTTCTAATAAGGTCTTTTTCTAAGTGTTAAAGAACATCCTAACAATGCTAGATTGAGGAGTGATATCACATTTGTCCCTTGCCTGTACTTTTGCCATCACTTTGTTGGATTTATAATTCTCGTAATTGTTTTTTTTTGTAGAGTGATATCAAGCATGGACAGTGGTACTTCTAGTATACAACCACTTACATCCACCAATGAAGAATTAAATAAACCATTATGGAGGTATATTACTAGGTTGGCTGAACATGACGATGGGGGGAAATTGCTCTTGGAAATGTAATTTTTGTGGAAAGTATTTTAAAGGTTCATACACGAGAATTAAGACTCATTTGTTGATTTAAGTCGAAAAGGCATTGCAAAATGAAGATAACAAGTCAGAGATAAAAAGGTAAGCTTGTGTCTGCTAACTCATCGATATATATATATCTGTCCCGCAGCGTGTCGGAATTCTCTATTTTTGGAGAACTGCCGTATCGACGTGTCGTACCATATTGTGTCCCGTGTCGTATCAGTGTTACATAGGTGTCGGTGCTACATAGTTGATGACGATGTGCCACGTCACTTGTTCCGGATGTGTTTTCTGTCGGGGATGAATTTCTTACTATCAAATACAGAGTGTCGCAGACTCACCCACAAATGGGTTTCGTTTTGACACTAGAAATGGCGGCTGCATGTGATGCGGCATTTAAAACCCTTGTGCTGTAGTCGCACTGGCGCTTCGCCTTCTTCCACCGCCATCCTGGCCACCATCTCCATCCGCCGGGGATGTCCCTATTTCTATCCCTTTCCGCTGCATTTTCCCTCGTAAATCTCGCTGTCGAGTCAATGACTGGTACCCAGTGTGAGTGACGCTGGTGTATGCGAGGGTTTATTTTCTGTTATCGTTTCATTTACCGGTTCGTTTTTCCGATCATCTCGCTTTGGCTGGTCGGAGAATGGTGGAATGACCTGGTGGCCGTGTTCGTTCTATTTGTTCGAGGGAATTTGGATCCCAGAAAGTGTCGATTGAGATTGTGTCGATTAGATCATGAACTTCGAAGACCCTGACGGGTCTTTGCTTGGAGATCGGAGTGTCTTCAGTGTGTTGATTTATTTGCCAAATTAGATGATTTTTTTTTAATTCCAGATTATGTGTCTCTTCTCTTATCTTGCATGTCCTTTTGTTTTATCGTGACATTTGCTTGTAAGTTTTTTCCCTCAGCAATGCATGAACCTTTGGGCTGATTGTTTGCATTCTAACTGTAGTTATCATAGTTTAGAGACTCTTTTTTGGGGTATTGGATTAATGTCTATGATGTGAGGAATTTCTTGATTCGTACGATATCTTAACTTATCCAGTCCATATGCAAGCAATTAAAAATTGGGTTGTCGGATGTGTTGAGAAATTTACAGCATGATTCTCTTTTCTTTTCTTCTTCTTTTCTTCCCATTTTTGGGTGAGGAAAGCATTGTCTCATTTAATTCCCTTTGCCGAGAACAAAGATCTATCATGAAAAAACTTGATTCACAAGAGGCGGCTGGATATGTTATGCATATCAAACCCTGTTGCACCATCAGTTCAAGGTACTTGTTGCTTCAATTTCCTCTTAACAAAAACTTGTGAGCCATGGGTGTTAGCTGGCTTGTACTTAGTGTTTTTTTTTTGGTCGGATTGTACTTAGTTCATTGTATTGTGATATGCACTGACAATTGATTATATCTGTGTTTTATCCTTTAGAGATGGCAACATGCTACTCCTATCATTCATTTAGTTTTGAAAACTTCTATTAGTTGATATGAATTGTTTTCCTCGATATTTGTTTATTAATTCATTAATTGGATTGAAGTGCAGGAATAAGAGTTTTTAAGCCGATATCCAAAGGTACACTCGGTATGGCATTAGCTCTTAAATTGGCTTGCTTTGGTCAACTTAAGAAACCCAAATGTTCCTTTTGGTCTTCGCGGCAACTAGCAGTTGTTTCCTTTACAAGAAATACAACGATGGCTGCTGTTAGCACTGTATCGACAGTTGGCATCTCCGAGACATTTGCTAAATTGAAGAAAGAAGGCAAGGTAAGACATCGTTTGTGCTTCTTGTTGTTTGTTAACCAATTCAATGATTATCCTGTGTGACTGTTTGGTTCAAAATTTTCATTGTTTGTTGGTTTTTGGTTTGGAAGGTCATCTTGATGTGACATGATGGTTGCTTTCTTGTTGAATCTTAGTTGAACTATTGAGCATTTTTATGCAAAGTGTTGGGAATAAGAAAGGTTCAGCAATTGTATTTAAGAGATTGTTGTACCATTGTCAAGATTAACTCTCGCTACAACTGGTTCAAACTTGTGCAACTGGCTAATCAGCATGTCGTTCGATTTCCTATAACATCATTGGCTACTTTAGTTTTTGTCTATGACAGTAATGGAAAAGCACTAGGCAATGCTTTTGATTTTCTAGCCTGGTCATGGCTTAGGATGGAATTTATCGTCCACAGATGTGAGGTGAACAATTCCACGGCTCTTATGAGTTATGTATTATGCATGACAAGTTATGTTTAGTATACTCTGCTTGTGCACGTGGATAATGTACTTATTTTTATTAAATTGCCATTAATTTGTAAAGAAATTGGTGTACATTTCCATCTCAGATTTCAACATCAACATTAACACCTTCATCCCAAACTAGTTGGGGTTGGCGGTCGATGAACCCCAAAGATTCATAAAATAAAAGCAGGACCGATCGAAGAAAAATAGATAAATATGTAAAAATAAATAAACAAAAATAAAAATATAGATAAAAATATTATATAAATAGGTAAAGGACTAAAAAGAACAGTCAGGAACATTGGAATTTTGCCCCTCCACAATACTAATAGCCTTCCTCTGCTCCTTCCTAAGACAAATCGTACGCCAATTTATTTTTCACTCCATTAAATTTTGTTTTACTACTTTCCCCCAAGTAAGCTTCGGCCGACCTCTTCCTTTCTTCGTGTTATGCTAACGATAGCAAACTTCTGTTCTTACCGGAGCATCTAGGGGCCTTCGAAGAATATGCCCAAACCATCTCAATCTATGTTCTCTTATCTTTTCTGTCACCGGTTCTACTCCAACTTTTCGTCGAATATCTTCATTTCTTATCTTATCCATTCTTGTATGATCACACATCCACCTTAACATCCTCATTTCCGCTACTCCCATTTTATGCTCATGTTGGCTCTGTACTGGCCAACATTCAGCTTCGTATAACATGGTAGGTCTTACTACTGTTTTATAAATCTTTTCTTTTAACCTAAGAGGAATTTTGCGGTCAGCGAGCATATTGACGACTTCTTGATCTTCTCTTTCTACCGTGTCGAACTCACACTTCAAGTATTCGGTCTTACTTCGACTTAACGTAAATCCTTTAGCCTCCAACGTGCTTATCCATAATTTTAATTTGGCGTTAACCCCAGCCCTGGTCTCATCAATAAGCACAATATCGTCTGCAAATAGCACACACCACGGCACCTCATCTTGGATATCTTTTGTTAGTTCATTCGTAACCAGGGCAAAAAGATAAGGACTCAAAGAAGAACCTTGGTGTAAGCCTACTGTGATTGGAAAATAACTCGATGTGCCATTACAAGCCTTCACACAAGTAGTATCACCGTCATACATATCCTTAATTGCCTATACACACTTTGAAGGTACTTTTTTCTTCTCAAGGACCCACCACAGAACCTTTCTTGGAACCTTATCATATGCCTTTTCGAGATCAATGAACACCATATGGAGGTCTTCTTTTCTTGATCTCTCCATCAATTGTCGTATCAAGAAAATAGCATCCATGATAGATCGTCCTAGCATAAATCCAAATTGATTGACAGAAATCTCGGTCTCTATTCTCAAACGATGCTCAATAACTCCCTCCCGCAACTTCATTGTATGGCTCATAAGCTTAATGCCTCTATAGTTAGAGCAATTCTGGATATTCCCTTGTTCTTGTAGATAGGCACAAGTATAGTCTTCCTTCATTCATCAGGCATCTTATTAGTATGAAGAATCTTGTTAAAAAGGCTAGTCAACCAACTTATTGCTATATCCTCTAAGGTTGCGTATGGTAGCGTTTCTGTTCCATGGAGCATTTTTTGAACAGAAACATTTTTTTGTGTTTCTGTTCAAAATTACGATTTTTAGGAAAAAAACGCGTTTGGTAATTTAAAAAAAAAACACTTTTTTCAGTCGCCGACCGGCGATTGGCGGCGGCCGGCGACGGCCGGCGGCGGGCGATGGGCGACGGCGGCGGCCGGCGACGACCTGCGACGGGGGCCGGCGGCGGCCAGCGACCGGCGACTGTGACGGCGGCGGCCGGTGACCGGCGGTGGTTGCCGGCGACCAGCGGCGGCGGCGGCTGCCCGCGACGGGCAGACGGCGACCGGCGGCCGGCGGACGGCGACGGCGACCGACGAAAGGCGACCGCGGCCGGTGGCAGGCGACCGCGGACGGCGACCGTCGACGGCCGGCTTTTAGCGAGGCGGCAAGTGGTAATCGCGTCGGCGACGATGGATGGTGGTTTAAAAAGTATTCCAAAAAGTGTTCCAAAATCCCAGAAGTAAGTTTTTTTTGTTCCTTCAAAAGTGTTCCCTGGCACAAAAGTGTTCCGCGGAACACTTTCGGAACATTTTTGAACCATACGCGTTTTTGCTCCAAAAGTGTTCCCGGAACACTTTTGGAACAGAAACAGTTTCCCCAGCCACCATCCATACGCACTCTAAGCATCTCCACACTTCAATAGGGACACCGGGTCTCAAGGCTTTACTAGTCTTCATCTTTTTTAATGTCTCCTTAACTTCGCTCGCTTTAACTCTACGCACAAACCTTCTGTTTAAATCATCAGAAGCATCTTCCAAATCCACCTCACTTCTATCGCTCTCTCCATTTAAAAGTTTGTTAAAATAGCTCATCAAACTTCCCTTAACTTTTTCATCTCTTACCAAAAGTGTTTGATTTTCATTCTTGATACATCTTATCTGTGTCAGGTCTTTACTTTTCTTGTCCCTCGACTTTGCAAGTCTATAGATACTTTTTTCTCCTTCTTTGCTCCCAAGTTTTTTTGTACATATCGATGAAAACCTTGCCTCTGGCCTCTCCCACAGCTTTCTTGGCACTTTTTCTCACCAATCTAAACTTTTGCAAATTCTCTTCATTAGGACATTTATGTAAACATCTAAAACACTCTTTCTTCTGTCTAATTATCTCCTGCACCTCTTCATTCCATCTCAGATTTCAAAAGATTTTTTTTCTCTTATCATGGTATTGTACCCTCAGTGATTGATGCGAGCGATCTTCTCCTCGTCATTCGAGTTTAAATAAATTTGAAACACTGAAGAGGGAATCTAATGCTCAGCCTCTGCATGAGTTTGCCAATTCTCTACTATGAGGTGTTGAAATTATAGCAACAATATTCAACAACACTTTTCATTTCCAAAGCTAGGCTAATTGAAGCACTTATGCGAACTAGTTCCTTTCCCCTCCAAGATGCAGGTCAAGTCACAAACAATTTCCCGCCCAACCTCTTTCCTCCTAACCAGCTAGCGAGTAACAGGAAGATTGTGAAATCACTAATGTTATCAGATTGTGAGGATTAATCCATCCATGTTTTGTGTGACTTTTTGCTGTTTTCTAGATATATGTACATTATTTTCCTGGAAATATTATGTATTTGCAATTCGGAATGAGTAGAATCACACCAATGTCATATATCACATGAATATTGAATTGTGAAGTCAATCTTTTTAGTTTGCAAAGCACATCATTTGCACTAAACAAATCCTAGGGGCATCCATAGACATTTTCTTTCAGAAAGATGGCATTTTAATTGAATGTGGTTGATATGTAGCAAGCATTGTTTTAATATAGGAGGGATGCTCTTTTCATACAAATGTGTTCTTTCATTTTTGTGAAGGTGGCATTTATTCCTTACATCACAGCTGGTGACCCCGACCTTTCAACCACCGCGCAAGCTTTGAAGGTGCTTGACTCATGTGGTTCAGATATAATTGAGCTGGGTGTCCCCTATTCTGACCCTCTAGCAGATGGTCCAGTAATTCAGGTCTAGTATTTAATATCTTATAGTTTGTTTATTCGAAGTTTTGCTCCTTTATCTCATAGATCTTTGTTTTTAGGCTGCAGCCACGCGATCCTTAGCAAGGGGTACTAATTTTGATGCCATTATTTCCATGTTGAAGGAGGTAAGACTGTAAGTTGCGTTAAGCTTTCTGTCATACTTGAAGAGACTGATTAATCGTTGCCAAACCTGTTATTCTCCTTCTAATGGACAGTTCAAGGTCCAGCATGATTGATTCTTGTCACGTTATATTTACTAAACTGGCTTGATCTTCTAATCAAAGAAATTAAATTTGGGATGCTGCTTTTGAAGTTTTCCATTCTCTGTGTTACTCTCATGTAGCGCCTTGTATTCGTGATGATATTAAGTTAAACTGCATAACATAATGCTACCTTTCACGATGAAATTTCTCAGCAACATGACATCATAATGTTTTCAGATTCAGTGCTCCCATTTTGTACTAGTGATCTAATAGTGTAGAAAGAGTGTTGTTTAGGTGCAACCATCCCTGTCAAACGTAGAATGGTTGCAGTACTGTTGATTTATATTTTGTTTCCTTAATACTTTGTTAGATCATGCTCTGATGCTTCAGTTTTTAATGAATAGGTTGTTCCGCAATTGTCGTCCCCTGTTGCTTTATTCTCATACTACAACCCAATTCTGAAGCATGGTGTTGAAAAGTTCATGTCCATTGTAAATGATGCTGGGGTTCATGGTAATTCGCAAGTTTCCCTCGTCTTTTGACTTGAAACTCTTACATCTACATACAACACTTCGGTTAAATTTAGTAATTTGAGGGAAAATCTATTTTTATTTTTTCCCACATCTTTGGCGGAGATGAGAAATCAGTTCAGTGTATTCAATTTTGGATGTAGATGTCATGGTGTAAGAAAGCATGGTCATCATGCCTATCATTACTGGCACAAACTCTGATTACATATTTCTGTTTATGCATATTTAATTTTGCATTAAATAGTTATTGAAAAAGCTATCAAGTGGATAATCATCAATGGATCAGATGAATACTACTGTCCTAGCATTATGAGCAAAAGCCAGAAGGTTATTTTGGAAATCTATAATGAAACTTTTTACCAAAAGTGACCCTAGAAAAAGAGTGAGAAACCATTTGACCCGATTTTTGGCTTGGGCTAGTATGCCGATCAAATCACCAGGACAACTGGAGTAAGTTTTCTATCATTATTACGGGTGTAAGGTGTTTTCTCTCTTTTTTCTTTCTTTCTTCATAGGTGAGATGAGTATAACTCATCAATTGAAGATCTAAATGGAAGTCTTTATGCTGTATAAGAAGCTGCTGGAGAATTTGCATGTTCTCTCTTCTAAGTGATGCAGTGATGTCTAGATTAAGCAGTAGCAAGTAAAAATTAACGGAAGATGCTTTTTAATTGAAAAAGTAAAACCAAAAGTACATTCTTGTTCATTCATGATGTCTAGATATGTCTTAGTTTGTAATCTTGTCTGTGCTATTTTATTGTTTTTTTCAGGGCTTGTAGTTCCTGATGTTCCTTTGGAAGAGACTGAAATCTTAAGAGAGGAAGCTCTTAAGTACAAAATTGAACTGGTTTGTCTGACTCTTAAGACATCTTAACGTTCTTCACCATTTACTTGTTTAGATTCCTGAGGAGAACGCTATGCATTATGAATCTAAATTCTAATCTTGGAATTAAAATGACATATCTACCTCGAGTTTATTGACATCACAAAATCGTAAGTCTCACATAATTTTTGCTAATTGTTTCCCCATAACAAGATAAAAAGTCAAATGATTCTTCACTTTTTGAATTTCTTATAGTTAGTTGTGCACCTTGTTCTTGTTCTTCTTCTTCTATATCCGTGTTGTGAACTGTAAGAGAGGTTTGTTTTTTGTTTTGTTGCAAAGTGATATACACATCAATGAAAAGTTTACTACATAGGACCTGCATTCTTATTTTCAAATGGCCTGTCTAAAAGTACTATGAGGTCCACCTTTATTTATTTAATCTTGGCCTGCTTTGTTGAGGTCTATTGAATCTAGTTAACCTTACTCTAGCCTCCGTGACTATATGATTCAGGTGTTGCTTACTACACCTACTACTCCAACCAGTCGAATGAAAGCCATAGCTGAAGCCGCAGAAGGATTTGTGTATCTTGTAAGATCCTTTATGCTACTACTCATCCTTTTCCAATGCTGATCATTTGTATTGGTGATGAGAGTTTCTTGTCCAAATTGATTCAGACTACTAGGCGCTGACTCGCACGCTACTTTGAATCCTTACAAGACAAGAACAGAAATCGAATTTATGGCATCAAGTGACTGAGCAACTGAACTCAATAAAAATGGAAATCTCATGATCAAGACTGACAGTTGATGAGAGTTTCCTTTTCCAATGCTGGTCATTTGTATATTTTCCGTTTGTTTTGCGGAAAGTAAACAATTTGGAAAAGACTTCCCTAACTTTGATTGATTGATCTCTTAGACAAATGAGTTAACGGAAAAAATCTTTGTCGACCATATGTTAAGGCATAGATTGTCATTAATTATGCATACATTTTTGTTGACTTATTTATAAGGAACAAAACCAATCAAAATTAACAAAAGATTTTCAAATTGCTGGTTTTTCGGGAAGCAAAAGGAGAGAATGTGACAGTGTCATTGGTGTTACTTCTATTTGGTGATCACTGTTAATTGCTGAAGGTTCTCATTGTTCATTTGCACAAGTCATTAAGACAATCAAAAGATCATAGCCTGCAGTGGACAGCATTAACCCCGTAATGGAAGCTCTAAAGCACATAAATTCACTTTAGGTGGATGGAATGGGGGAGACAAAGATTCTGAAAATACTTTTTGTTACATCTCTTCAACTCCTGTTGCTTGAGGCAGTGTGCGTGCTTTAGTCCATCTAAAATCGGCCTTAAAAATGAAATAGGGCTCCTTTGAAAGTGGCTACAGCTGTATATGGGACTTAACCCCTGGGCTAGCGCCATTTTTGTGAAACATGGATACAATTGACGCTCTGATTACACATGTGATAACTTATGTTATTTCTGTTGCATAAGCTAAGCTACCAGTATTGACTTGAATTAGATTAATGTGAAGCCCTTCAAATGGATGAGTTCTACTCTACATTACCCAAAACTTATTAAAACACAAGTAAGAAGGATGGTGCCAGTCCTGCGTACAAGTGTTCCATATTACTTTTAACTTTTCTCGTGAATAAACTTTGTTGGTAGAATAGGACAAGTTGCATGTCTTAGTTAAACTGCGAGTGCTGAAACGATAGGGAGACCCCAGTCCGTTTATCCTGCTTCACAACAGCAATTTAAACCCTTGTCTAGATCATCTTCTGCTTTGCTCTTTCTTTACGTCGAACAGTTGACTAGAGTGTAGAGGAGTTGGTCATGTTATTAATGTATTGGTATTGTCTTATGTGTTGATCTTGTTCCAGCTGCTAATTAGATCAAGCATAGCACATATGTCTAAATCAAAGAAGTCAATGAAAGGACAGATACATCCACGCACCTATCCGTGCCGGTGTGCATATATGCATGAGCAAGTCTCTTGATTAGGACAGTATCGGATTTGAAGAGTTACGGCGATATTGATTTCGCTATAGTGGTTTCATTGATCTTGCTGATTTCTAATGGAAAAGTAAATTTTGGTTTCATGCATCATCGTACTATTAACTCCGCCTATGTAGTTTACATAGTCTGTCCCAAGTCAGGGTAAAGGAGGGGGGTTGCATCAGGCGTAGTGGGCTAGTTGTAAAAAAGAGCTATTTTTATGAGATGAACCCTTATGATATTTCCTTGGAGCGTACCTTTCTTAGCAACACGTGGCATCAGTGCTTGGGTATAGCGAAAAATGAGCAAGGGTCCTTGCACCAAGATAGGTGGGTGCGAGGAGTAAGGAAGCTAGCCTTGGGCTATCATTCCCAGTGTGATGCGCCACATCGGTGCCCGGATGTCGTGATAAGTGAGCAAGGGTCCTCACACTTTCGTGGGCGAGTGTGGGGGGCAAGAAAGGCCCAGGAGGTAAGGATTCGTTTGGGGAGTTGGAACGTAGGAACCTTAACGGGTAAGTTGAGGGAGTTGGCAGATACTTTTGCTAGAAGGAGAGCGAATATTACGTGCCTGCAAGAGACTAAATGGGTAGGAGAGAAGGCTAAGGAAGTGGAAGGCACTGGATTTAAGCTATGGTACACATGCACAAAAGAGAGTATAAATGGAGTTAGGATTCTAATCGATAAAAGTTTCAAGGATAGAGTTGTTGATGTTAAAGGAACCGGAGATAGGATTATTTTAGTTAAGCTAGTTGTGGGTGATTTGATTCTGAATATCCTTAGTGTGTATCCCCCCAAGTTGGACTACTAGCATCCGATAAGAGAAAATTTTGGGAAGATTTGGAAGAGATTTTAAGGGGGATACCACATGAGGAGAAGATATTCGTAGGAGGAGATCTAAATGGACATGTTGGTCAGAGTAACGGAGGTTTTGACAGAGTTCATGGAGGTTTTGGATATGGGACTAGAAATGAGGCTGGCGAAAATATCTTGAGTTTGGCATTAGCTTATGATTTGTTGGCGAATACCTTCTTTAGGAAAGAGTCACATCTAATCACTTTTCGCAGCAGTCAAAATTGTAGCCAGATTGATTTCTTCCTTGCTAGAAGAGAGGATAGAGCGTCGTATGTAGATTGTAAAGTATACCTTGGAGAATGTGTAGCTACGCGATATAAATTGGTGATCTTAGAGGTTGGGTATAACAAAGTACAGAAAATGCAGAGAAGTGCTCAGCACCTCAGAGTAAGATGGTGGAAGTTACATGAGAAACAAACAGAATTCAAGGCAAGAATGCTACACAAGAAGGACCGTGACGACTGGAGGGCGAAGTAAATATGATATGGAAAGAGATGTCTAACTACATCCAGAAAGTGGGAAGAGGAGTGTTAAGGGAAAGTAGAGGGAACATGCATCAAACAAAGGAAATGTGGTGGTGGAATGAAGAGGTGCACGAGGCAATTAAACAGAAGGGAAGTTTCAGATGTTTACATAAATGTTCTAATGAAGAGAATTTGCAAAAGTTTAGATTGGCGAGAAAAATTGTCAAGAAAGTTGTGCGAGAGGCCAGAGGCAAGGTTTTCATCGATATGTACTACAAACTTGGAAGCAAAGAAGGAGAAAAAGTATCTATAGACTTGCAAAGTCAAGGGACAAGAAAAGTGAAGACCTGACACAGGTTAGATGTATCAAGGATGAAAATCAAACACTTTTGGTATAAGATGAAGAAGTTAAAGGAAGGTGGATGAGCTATTTTAACAAACTTTTCAATGGAGAGTGATAAAAGTGAGGTGGATTTGGAAGATGCTTCCGATGATTTAAACAGAAGGTTTGTGCGTAGAGTTAAAGCGAGAGAAGTTAAGGAGGCATTGAAGAAGATGAAGACTAGTAAAGCCTTGGTGTCCCTATTGAAGTGTGGCGATGCTTAGGGGATGTAGCAATAAGTTGGTTGACTAACTTTTTTAACAAGATTCTTCAAATGAATAAGATGCCTGATGAATGGAGGGAGAGTATACTTGTGCCTATTTACAAGAACAAGGGGTATCTAGAATTGCTCCAACTATAGAGGCATTAAGCTCATGAGCCGTACAATGAAGTTGTGGGAGAGTTATTGAGCATCATTTCAGAATAGAGATCAGGGTGAATAGAGATCAGGGTTTCTGTCAATCAATTTGGAGTTATTCGTGTTATGCTCTTGATAGCAAATTTCTGTTCTCAATTTGGATTTAAGTCGAAGTAAGATCGAATACTTGAAGTGTGAGTTCAACACGGTAGGAAGAGGAGATCAAGAAGCCGTCAATATGCTCAGACTAGAGGTACCCATGAAAGATATTTGTAGATATCTAGGATCAATATTGCAAAAGGGGGGAGAGATTGATGAGAATATAAGCCATAGAATCAAAGCAGGTTGGATGAAATGGCGCAGTGCATCAATATTTTTGTGTGATCGCAAAATTCTTCTTAAGTTAAAAGGAAAATTTTATAGAATAGTAGTAAGACCTGCCACGCTATACGGAGCTGAATGTTGGTCAGTACAGAGGCAACATGAGCATAAAATGGGAGTAGCGGAAATGAGGAGGTTAAAGTGGATGTATGGTCATCCAAGGATGGATAAGATAAGGAATGAAGATATTTGACGAAAAGTTGAAGCAGAACCGGTGGCAGAAAAGATGCGAGAACATGGATTGAGATGGTTTGGGCATATTCTTCGAAGGCCCTTAGATGCTCCGGTGAGAGCTTAAGTTTGCTATTGAGAGCATAACACGAATAAAGAAGAGGTCGGCCGAAACTACTTGGGGGAAAGTAGTAAAACGATATTTAATGGAGTGGGAAATAGATTGGCGCATGGTTTGTCTTAGGTCGGAGTGGAGGGAGGCTATTAGTATTGTGGTGCGGCAGAATTTCCATGTTCCTAACTGTCTTTTTTAGTCCTTTCCCCATATATATACATATATGTTTATTTATTTTTACATATTTATCTATTTTCCCTCGATTTGTCCTGCATTTATTTTATGAATTTTTAGGATTCATCGACCGCCGACCCCAACTAGTTTGAGATAAAAGTGTTGTTGACGTTGATGTTGATGCATCATTATACTATTAGATTCCGCATTCACTTGCTTCACAAATGAAAATTTCACATATATGAAGCTTGTAGTACTGGAGCATGCATGAATTATATGCAATTGTTATTCTGGGTGGTCCAATGACAGCATGTGACTATTGTTACGTATTTCATTTTGAATTTCTGCGTTCTCTAGTTGATTCACAAAGAGATGAAATGGCCATCAATTATATTTATTACAGGTGAGCTCTGTGGGAGTAACTGGGGCTCGAGTATCTTTGAGTGGTCGTGTGGAAACTCTTTTGCGGGACATTAAGGAGGTTAGTTGATTCAGAACATTTTTCGCTTGTTTCATAATGAGCGATTCTATGTCATCAACTACCTCGGAATACTCATTAAGATACTCGTCATGATAAATGTAGTTTTCAAAGAGTATCCTCATTTTCTGGATTGTCTTTATATACGCAACAGAAAAAAGTTCAGTACAGCCTCACCTCCTTTGGGTGTGACCAGCCTCCATATATGGCCATTTAAACATGCTGGTAATAATGCATTCTTCAGAGAGCAGGAATTTAGTTCTTAGAGCTTCGATTTCATTCCTTTAATTGTTCGATGTGGCTTCAAACAAACCTTGTTGACCAAGAGGTGTATTTGAAATATACACATCAGTGGGTGTCATATTGAAACTCCCAGGGCTCAAAGACTGCAGGATAGTTAAATGTAGAACTAGATGGCCAAAAAGTTTGCACGAAGTCTCCTATGTGGTTTTCTGTAGCCTGTCTTATTAGAAGGGTAATGAATTCCTGGTTGGTCTATAAGTCTAGATATTGACACTCCACATGCAGATTAATCAACATATCAGGAAGTTCATGCCGCTTCCAGCTCCATGATGATTTTAATACTTAACATTCAATTAGAGAGACACTTAAAGATGGTCCTGTGTATATTCATCAACTTGTAGAACACTTTGTATCGATTTGAGTTGCTGTGTTCTCCAAAGTTGGGCATGTTGGTGAATATTCTTCAATCTTCTTAACATTGAAGTAGGACAATCTGAGGGAAACTCCTCTTTCAATAATTGAGGCATGCATGCTCTTGCAGGCAACTTCTAAACCCATTGCTGTTGGCTTTGGCATATCGACACCTGAGCATGTTAAGCAGGTTAGTTTTTATTGGCCTACTTCTATGGGCAAAGACTGTTATATGTCATGTTTGTACTTCGTTTTCATTAAATTCTCACAGGTTGCGAGCTGGGGAGCTGATGGTGTGATTGTTGGAAGCGCAATGGTGAAACTGCTTGGCGAAGCCAAATCTCCAGAAGAAGGGCTAAAGGCGCTGGAAGATTTCACTAGATCCTTGGTATCTGCGCTGCCTTGAGAGGGGTCTTGTTGATCTGACTGGCTTGCTAGGTCTTCATTTCAGCCTTTTTGGACGAGAATTGAGATTTTTTTGTGACATATTTCCGGTTGGAAATTTGTAGTGTCCTGTTCCGGGAACTCTTTGTCGGCCTTTTCGTGCCAGAAACAGGTTTCTGCTCATCTGCATTTTCAGACTGTACTCTGAAGAGCACTTTCACTTCCAATAATGCTTTGTGAGCTTGATATACTGTAATCAGCTACATGAGACTCCAGTCGATTCGAGCAATCTATTTGTGAATGGTTCGAACCTCCTAAGTTGATCGTTATTGGGGATTCATCAGTACAGTTGGCTACTCAACTTTGATCCTACTTTAGTCTCTTTTCATCAGTAGAATGGGCAATTTCACTGGCCCAACTATCATCTCTGGTGGCTGTGATTTAAAGTACAGGGGCTGCTCAGAAATATATTTCCGGTCTCTTTATCGATGTTATATTTGGTATCGACGCTGGTCAAATTCTTGCCGAATTCAGTCACATGCTCTCGCATGCACATATATTTTGGCGTCATTCTATGTACATTTATGTATACATCTCTATACACACACACACATTAAAGTGACAAGTTTGCCTTTTGTAATTGGTCATGCGTTGTCACCTGATCGAACCTTCAAGCGAAATTTGGCTGGTGTCACCTTTGGGGGCGTCAACAGGCACACGACCCTATCGGTAAAGGGATTAGCAAATGCGGGGTTTGACTTTTGCGTTTTGTGAAGAGAGAGAGCAAAAATCAAAGAGGAAAGTCATAGATAGAACATAAAAAAGAAAAAAAAAATTAGGGGAACATTGCAATCGATCTCTAAAAATTCATGGGGCAAATTGCAAAAAGTCGAAACATCGAGGGAAAATTTGCAACGACATAAAAAAACTTTGTGACTGACATGTAACTTGCCCAATTATTATTCTAAGAGTCTCTTTGCGTGGCTCGGTTCCCCACCGTATCTGAAAATTGCAGTTGAAGTCTGAGAGAATTCAATTGAATCTCTCTCTCTCTCTCTCTCTCTCCTTCACAATAAAAAAATGGGCTATGAAGCTGTCAAGCTCTCGTCGCTCTCATCCTCCACCACCAAGTCCATCCTCTCCCACGCCACAACCAGACCCTCTCTCTCTAACCTCCTCCCCCTCTCCTCTCTCGCTCCACGCTCTTCTCACCTCAACAAGACCCACTTCGCGTTTCGGTCGATAAAGCCTCCGTCCCGCCCCGTCGCCGCCGCTCCGTGCGGCTTCGGTCCGCGGAGCCATTCGAAGAGGAGCTTTCGGGGCGGCGTCGTGGCCATGGCCGCACCTGGGTCTGTCCGGAAGTCGGAGGAGGAGTGGCAAGCGGTCCTGTCGCCCGAGCAGTTCCGTATCCTGAGGCGGAAAGGCACAGAGTTAGTTCCTTTGATTCCTCTTTAATTTTTTGGGGGGTCTCTGTCTGCGAGTTAGCTTCAGCTACTGATGTTTCTGCTAGGTTATCTTGACTGAGGCTTTGCCGTTCTTAATTTTGGTTCCTGCTCTTCTCGATGCTTCACTTCCCGTTCTGGATTGGGATTTGTTGACTTCGGTTGGTTTCGTTTAAACGTAATCACCCTGCTGTCTCCTTGACGCTCGTAAACACTGAGCAGCGAGCTTTAAAACACATTCTGTTCGTTGAGGCTGTCTTATTTATGTTTCGAATGGAAAAATTTCTCTAGTTTATGCCGCAATGTAATATCAACATCACCTTTATGCCGCAATGTAATATGTTGGATCAAAAATGGGTTTTGAATTTTGATTCAGCACGGTACAACATATTTCTAGCATGTCAAGCGTGGTGCATTGGAGGTGGATTCTTTGTCAATTACGTTTAAATAGGAGAATCCACGGAGGAAATGCAGGATAGGATGTTCTCTGTGTTTTTCGAGGTGATGGTGACGGTTATGTTTTTTTGGGGGGAATGAGCTGTTTTAGCTCTTACTTAAGTTCTCTGGCACTGTCCTGTGTTTGGAAAGACTTAGTTTTTGTTTGGAAACATCGGCCTTTGTAGGTTCCTTTGGGTGCCAAGGATTTGTTACTACATGAGTACCGAAATCTTGGCTATTTATCAAGTCTAAAGCTTTTGACTTTTCATCAAACCAAAGGTGAAAAGTTGTCAAAATCATCCCCAAGTGTGAGTCCTAGGGTTATCACGTACTGTTAATAATAGATTTTGTTATGTCAATGATTTCATCATGCAATTTAATGAAAGTCAGAGCTAACGGCAAGCCGAAAAGCGACTCTCGGAAAGCCAAGCCATCTCATACTTTCTGAGCAGAAAAAATTGTGTTTTGAAGAGCTATTTTTAAAAAAAATTTGTTTCTCAAAGCTACTTCTGTCTATCTGTTGTGAAGGAGTGGAAGTCGGTCCAGTGTGATCTCGATTTTGACTTATCTAATGGTTTCGCGTTGTCCTTATAAAGCTCTTTCTTTACACTCTGTGCCTTGATTGTATTATTTTGATTGTTTGAAGGGTCTCTTAATCTGTTAAAATAAGAAAGCGGTGCAGAGCCATAGTCAAGCTCCTTAACTATTAGCTTGTAGCACGTGCTCACTACATTATAGGAATATGCAGGATCTATGAGGGATCAAAGGACGAAGTTCCTAATCCTTTTTTCAAGAGAAATTCAGAACTAAGAATAATACCCTCATGTTAGTGCTGCAGCATTTTAGAAAATGATTTATTTGTCATTCTCATAATCGTACTGTTACCATCGATTGTGCACTAAGGCTGATCATGGTATGTGAAGTTCTTATCAACCCTCTTTGTGGGGCTTCCGTGCTTTAGTAATCAATCGGTTGATGGACCTCATGCACCTGATGGACTTCAGTTTGGTACTGTGTTGGTCGGGCAAATATTTGACTAGAAAATGAGAAAGAAAATGCATGATATTGATAAGCCAAATGATGTTGGGAGGCACAACAGTTGATCTCTTAGAAATGCTGTGTAAGAAGATACATTCTGATTAGTTATGTTAGAATGTGCAGCGTCATAGGTATGCACCCACTAGTAAAAATGTTGTTAAAATAGGTGGATGACCTCCTCAAATCATCCTTTTGGGGAAAGAATCCTATTCGTGTGGTTTAGTATTAGCTTGTTGAGATATTATACATACAATCCTCTTTGACTATTCTTAACGGCTTGGAAATGATCATAGAGGACTTAAATGTTGCTGAGTCCGATGCAAGTAGTTGAAGATTCATGTACATTCTTTTTTAATGCAATCTCATCCTTTTTCTATTTCAATTATCAAACCAATGGAGAACAAAGGAGCATAACTGAATACTTTTTGATGCCTCATCTACTATGTTTTTGTACAACGACCAACTCTTTCTCTGGTTTGAAATTGGGTATCATGTGTGGTAAATCCTTGGACACACGCACACACGTATAGTCGTGTATTACCTAAGAACAAAGACTTGTGATCTTGGTTCTTCTCATTTTTTGCTGTTTTTCTAATGTGTAGATATCCAGGCACGGGTGAATACGACAAGTTTTTCGAAGAGGGGGTGTACAA
This sequence comes from Rhodomyrtus psidioides, assembly GCA_021437785.1. Taxonomy (NCBI): domain Eukaryota; kingdom Viridiplantae; phylum Streptophyta; class Magnoliopsida; order Myrtales; family Myrtaceae; genus Rhodomyrtus; species Rhodomyrtus psidioides. The sequence continues at coordinate 7,494,765 of JAILYB010000003.1, read as the reverse complement.
TTGTGCAGGATGCGGGACTCCTCTTTACAGGTCTACAACTAAATTTAATTCTGGCTGCGGCTGGCCTGCTTTCTTCGAGGGTCTACCAGGAGCTATAAATCGCACCGTGAGTTTCTTTCTCTCTTTTGCTCAATCAAACATGTGGTCATGAGTAATTAAAGACAGGTTCTGATTAAAGTCAATTTCTATTACGGCTTGCTGTAGATGTCATCTTCCACTTTGTTTTTGTTGAGTTCCTAAACAGTGAAAATGACGGAGAAATGCAAAATGAATCGGCGGTGTTTTGCTTTAAATCGTCGATGAACTTGCCTTGCTTTGTGATTTCAGCCTGATCCAGATGGCATGAGGATAGAAATCACTTGTGCTGCATGTGGCGGCCATCTGGGTCATGTGTTCAAGGGCGAAGGGTTCCCGGCTCCGACCGATGAGCGGCATTGCGTCAATAGTATCTCACTCAAGTTTGTTCCTGCGAACTCTCATCCTACCCAGTAAAAACTTCTGCAGCAAGACGGGTCGTTCACCAGATGCGGCCTTCGACTGCTACTATTATCTGAGATTGTTTGCTTCCGCTAAATCCCTCTCGATATGGATTGGAATAGGATATTTGCTGCCCGTCTCTCGAGTAAATAAAAGTCAATATCTTTTATCTTGCTATCTTGCAGATGCTTCTTGCCGAACTGTTCTAATGGGACATGGTGAAAATGTTGCTTAGGGCCTGTTTGGTGACGTTTCTGTTTCTCTGTTTTTGTTTCCCAGAACAAAAAGAATCAGAAATATGTTTGGTTATGCAAATGATTCGGATTTTAATTCTGCTGCCGGGAACCACTTTTGGACCAAAAATAAGAAAAAAAGGTTGCTTCTAAAAAAAAAGAACATTTTGAGAATAAAAAAGTAAACAATAGTCTTTTTTCACTTTTGTTGGGCGTCTGCGAAGCGTGGGCCGGGTCAACTCGACCTGGTTCGGATAATTTTTTTTAATAAAAATTTTAATCAGAAAATGATTGAAAAATTCAAAAAACGAAAAATTCATTAAAAAAATCTAAAAAAATTGGGAAAAAAACAGAAAAATTCCAAAAAAATCTAAAAAAAAAATCAGGAGATGAGTCATTTCAATTGGCCAATCATATTTTTGACGATTTTGCTTTTCAATTTCTCTCAAATGACGATTTTACCCCTCATGGGCAAATTGTTTCAAAAAATCCTGAAAATTTCAAAAAGTAGGAAATGTGTCCATTCAACTAGTCAATCTTGTTTTTGAAACTTTTGCCTTTCGATTTTTCTAAGCCTCACCTCATTTGTTGTCGGAGTACCATTCTACGTCAATGACTATCCGCATAATATTCAAGGATAAAACTGAGCCACCTATGTGGTAGAGATAGATTTTATTCATTATGAGCAATAAAAGATAATCAGTCTCACTTCTTTCATCATTTGCATAGAAACATGGGAAAATAACAATTTTAGCGCATTATCCTTCCAAAGAACAAATATGAAGCATCCCTATTTTGGCTAAAAAGATGTCATGGTGCAAGAGGGTTGAGTTTTGAGGAATGTCATCAAATGCCATTATGTAATTATTTGATTTAAATGACAAATTGAGAAGGGAAATTATTTTTCAAAATAGAAATTTTGTTCGGTTACCAAACGCGTTTCTTTTTTAGAACATAAATTTTATACAGTTACCAAATGCGTTTTGATTCTCTAAAACTCATCAAGGGAACCGAATAATGTTTTTTTTTTTTAATTTTAATCAAAATCACTTTTTTGGAACAAAAACGTTACTGAATAGGCCAATGTAATCAGTCAATATATACATGAAATGGAATGGACTTCATGAAAGTAAACCTCATCTAATAATAAGGTTAGCCTTTTTGTAGATTCGCTAGCAAATTTGGTTATCCAACCCAACAGTGTAGGTGGTAATTATGTGTTAGATAGGCCACCGATAGGTTTTCTTTTGTTGCTAGGGATCAGATTAGATTGTGTTTTGTAGAACAATGATGTAGTTTGGTTCAATATTTTGAAAGCTCCTTGGGGTCCAAATTTTCCAAGGGACTTACCTAAAGCTAGTATTGGAAAGGTTGAAAGCCCGAGCGAGGTAAGGACCTGGTTTGGGCTTTCACCCTTTGCTGAATGCTGAAATTAATTTTTAATAAAAATAATTCTTTCAACATTACTTTTACCAATTCTTTAGTTTTTCTTATTTTACCTCCTTGTTTTTACTGTTTATCTCCTTTGCGCGTGTGCGGCCGACGAGGCTAGATCTGACCGATGAAGGGTCGACGAAAAGCCAGGGAGGGGTCGGCGACGCAAGCGAATGTCGCTTGAGGTCACACAACTGCAAAGGCAATGATTGCCTTGGTCGCGTGACTGTAAGCCTCGTTGCCTGGAGTCGAGCAACCCCAGCGAGAGCCGCCTAAGGTCACATGAGCCAAGCAATGGCCGCTTGAGGTTGCACCACCCTAGGGGGGCCCTTGCTTGGGTTGCAAACTTGCAACCCTCGCCGAGGGTTTGATTTCTCTTTTATTAAAAGGAAAATTGCAGCCAAGCACTACTTATCCCAAAATTGCTTTTCCAAAGGCATTAATTAAACTGTCATTTGCATTTTTCCAAAGCTCTTTAGGCTAAAGAGCATTTGCACTTTTTCAAAGTCTATTTTCAAAGCTCAATAAAATACATGCCAAGTATTTTTCAGCTTTCACTACGGTTGGCAACTTCTAGTTAGAGAAAAGTGAAGTATGCACTTATTTGCTGCTAGTTATTTTTCCTTTTCCGGTCATTGATAATTTCCCATGAGGAAAAAAAAAAATAATTGCCAACGTAGGAGTTTTGCGTATGGCTAGTAATTTTTATCATAAGAAATTTGTTCGAACACTTTTTTGATCATTACAAGTAACCTTTTTAATGCGGCATATAACTTATCAAATCGAAAAAGTAAACATTTATTTACGAATAACTAATGTTTTTTTTCTCTCTCTTTATTTAGGTCATTTTCCTCACCAGTTAACGTGCGCATGATAACACTTTTGGTCTAAAAATCAATTTAAGGGGTGCATGACAACACTTTTGATTTGGAAATCAACTTCTCATCAGAAAACTATTTCTGTTGAGAAGTCCCTAAGTACTTGTGGAGAGAAGTAAGTTTTTATTTACTTTTTCAAGTAGGTTCAAAACTATTTCTAAAGTAAAAAAATGCTCACGAAGTGAAAAAAAATAAAATTGCATAACCGAACGGATTCCTGCTCCAAAAGTTTTGTTACCAAACGAGTTTCTGCTGCAGAAACACTGGAGCAAAAATTCTACTCTAGAAGTGTTGTCATGTCATGCATGCTCACTGCTAATGAAAATGACCTAAACAAATAGAAGTCTCGAGCGTACAAGATTAAAAGCCCATTTACTCGATTGCTCAGTTTTTTTTTTCCTTTTTCTTTCAAGTTGAAATTGATCCAACGTTATGTCATCAGAATTTGACGATTTTAATTACGAACAACAATATTATAGAATCCATGATTCAAATTAATACAAGGGCGTTTCCGTAATTTCATAAATCATGTCATCAGCATATGTAATAATCCACGTGGGATCCACGTCAGCGCCGGCAGCGAGATCGTCATCCATACATGAATAGGAAGAATCCAAAAGTCTCTCTCTCCCGCAAGCGCTCGCATTTCCTCCACAATCTCTCCCTCCCTCTCCCTCTGCCTCTCTGTCGCGGCTTCGTCACAGCCTCACCTTCGCCCCTTCAAAACTCAAGAGGGACGACCCAAGAAGAAGCTGAGATCCATACTTCGAGTGGAGCTCAACGCATTGCGATTGAGCTTCCCCTAGAGCTCGTCGTGCCGCTATGTGGGAGCCCCTCAACCTGTGTCACGTCCCCAGGGTACGTAGCCTCTTCGCTTTGCTGGTTCTCGGTTCACCTGTCTGTGTGCGCTTACCTCTTTCGTCCATTTCATGAGCATTTGGTTCGTAGTTAGTAAGGATTTGTGCCAGGCAACCGCCTTTGGATTGCTTAGTGTCCAAAGGTCCGTCGTTGTGGATACTGGGGAACGGCTAAGAGTGTTTTTCGGAAGATGGGCTATTCCTATGACTATTCGACTGCTAAGTGCTGCTTGGGATCTCTTTTGTAAAGTAACCCACAATACAAATTCTTTGATTTTTCTACTGTGTTATAAGCATCGTGTAGATGAGCATCATTCTTGGCTATAGCGATACCAGGATTGATTGAAGTGATGCTATGTGTTACACTTTTCTCAACTTGCAGGGATATGGCATGGTGAAACATGGAAGTGCAATTGTAGCTTTCTCTAGTCCCATCTCGTGTGGCTGTGGACATTCTTTGAAGGATTCATATTCCTTTAGCCAGCAAGTCCATGCGCCGCCTTATGCCTTAAAGTATAGGACTGGTCGCCGGTCTTTTGTTTCAAGAGATACCTGTGAATATATAAGTTTGTTGACTTCCTCAAGATTGGGTCAGAGACAACTTCGTCGCAACAATCATAGGCTGGATCGTTTTGGAAGAGCACAGATACGAGCAGCGATTGACGTTGCTAGTGCTGTTGATGTCATCAATGATTTAGGAATGGATACTCTTACATTCTTAGCAGTGACCGTAGCAGTCGTCCCAACATTCAAGAGCCTCAAAGCGAGTCCTGTAAGATATACCTTGTGATTCATATTTTTTACTATTTGTGTTGAGGCTACCGATGGTCCTCATGCATTGACCACACACATTTGTTTGTTAGTTGAGTATATCAACAGTAAGTTTAAAATTCACTATGTTATGTCAAAGGGAAAGAAGAATCCACCACTTAAGTCTTGAGTTGATAAAATCCTGACTTCAATGATTAATGTTGGAGAAGTGCAAGGTGCTTCCTCTAATTTCCTCTGTCCCACCTACTTAGGAGGTTGTTGTGCTATGGGCCATGACCATCAGAATCTTTGTTTTCACAGCATGTGAACCAGTTTGTAACTGTCCTCAATCAAACAGACTCTGCATACCTTCATAGACGGATATTTTGTAATTGAAAATTATTAGTCACTTATTACAAGATGCAATAAGGATGGAGCCATGATTGGTCTAAGAGCTATTGCTGTGTCTTCAGATACTTGGATTCTTCTTTGCCGGAATTGTACTTAATCAGTTTGGATTTATAAGAAATCTGACAGATGTCAAAGTGCTGTCTGAATGGGGCATCCTTTTCCTGGTAAGCTAGTTTCTCTCTGCCACTAATCTGAACTGTTGGATCGTTTTTTTCTTTTTGTCACAATTAATGACGTTTCTAACTTTTATCAGTCACTATTCTCTGAAATAATTGTTGCTTTAAGTGCGCCCACCCTTGCTTAGTAAAAATAATGATATTTCACATTGTTTCTCTTTCTATCAAGCTTTAATAATTTCTTTCATTGGATGACACAATACGTTGAATAAATATCCAAGTCCCATCTATTGTTTGCATCTGGGGTCTATGGTGTTGGAGTGCCATCAAGAATACTGTCCTTGGCTTGATTTCACAAACTTCCTGACGCAGGGAAACAGTAAAAAATTATGCAAAAATTCTAAAATTTGCGAAATAGAAAACTGCCTAAAAAGTTGTCTAAACGACTCCGGAATACCAAAATCCATCGTATGTCACAGCAAAGCGGTGACTTTGATTTAGACGGCCGTTTTGCTTCAATCGACCAATTTTGAGCGCGATCCGAGATCGTTTGTCCCAAGATCCGAAATTACCGGTGAAGCCGCGTGGGCTTCTGGCGATCCAATTTATCAAGATAATCGCATGCCAACTGTTCTACATCATTCCCCCCATCTTCAGAAGAACTCGCCCTCGAGTTATCATTAGGATAAAGCGGAATGTCCGGAGAATGATACTCGAATAGGTCCGCCACGTTGAATGTTGGGGAGATATTAAGATCGCCAGGTAGATCAACAATGTAGGCATTGTCGTTGATCTTCTTAGTGATGCGGCAAGGACCGATTTTTCTGTTCTTCAGCTTGTTGTAAGTACCAACGGGGAATCGCTCCTTGCGTAGGAAAACCATGACCTCATCGCCAACTTCAAAAGTCTTGGAACGACGTCGCTTATCAGCATGCTCCTTATACTTTGCATTGGATTCAGCAAGTTGGCGTGTAACATCAGCTTGAACTTCTACAATTTTTGTCGCCAAATTTTCTGCCGCCACACTATAACCAGGAATCTTAGGCAGAGGAACCAGATCAAGTGTATGCTGAGGTACACGGCCATAAACAACTTCAAATGGTGATTTTCCAGTGGAACGATTAACTGTATTGTTGAAAGCAAATTCCGCTGGAGCTAAATAACGATCCCACTGTTTTGGCGTGTCGCTACAAAGGCAACGAATGATGTCTGCCATTGTCCGATTAACTACCTCGGTCTGCCCATCAGTCTGAGGATGGAAAGAACTGCTGTATTGCAAATTAGTGCTAAATAATTTCCACAGAGTCCTCCAAAAGTGACTGAGGAACTTAGTATCCCTATCAGAGGTGATCGTCTTTGGAACACCATGTAAACGAACAACTTCGCGAAAGAATAGACCAGCAACATGAGAAGCATCGGAAGTTTTCTTACATGGTATAAAATGTGCCATCTTCGAAAATCTATCAACTATCACGAAAACGGAATCCATACCTCGTTGTGTTCGCGGTTGTCCCAGAACAAAATCCATGGATATGTCCACCCAAGGTCCAGTTGGTATTGGCAACGGTGTATAGAGGCCAGTGTTCTGAGAATGCCCCTTTGCAACTTGACAGACAGGACACTTCTGCACAAAACGCCCCACATCGCGTTTTAATTGTGGCAAAAAATAACGCTCTTCCACCAAGGCGATGGACTTATCACGCCCAAGATGTCCTCCAAGGCTCCCCCCATGTAATTCTCGAATCAATTTCTCACGAAGAGAACTACGCGGGATGCATAACCTGTTGCCATAAAATAGGAAATTACCATGAGTAATCATATCACCTGCAGAGCCAGCAGCTTGACACTTCGCCCAAGTGTCTCGAAAATCTTCATCTTCAGCATAAAGGTCGCATAAAATTTCAAAACCCACTACTTCATTTGTCATGGTGACAAGTAAAGCAGCTCGGCGGCTTAAAGCATCAGCCACTTTATTCAAATGACCAGCCTTATGTCGAAGCACAAAATTAAATTGCTCCAAGAATGAAACCCAACGCTCATGCATCTTGTTTAAATGCTTTTGGCCCTTGATGTATTTGAGCGCTTGGTGGTCAGTATTCAATATAAATTCACGCTGATAAAGATAAGGCTGCCAGTGCTTAATAGCCCGAACTACTGCATAGAATTCCTGCTCATAGGTGGACCATCGTCGTCGAACTTCATTCAACTTCTCACTGAAATAAGCAACTGGTTTCCCTTCCTGCGACAAAACCGCGCCAATTCCTACCCCAGAAGCATCACAATCTAGCTCGAACAACTTATCAAAATTCGGCAAAATAAGAACAGGAGCAGTAGATAACTTTTCTTTTATCAAGGCAAAACTTGCCTCAACCTCTTCACTCCACCTAAATTGGCCTTTCTTTAGACACTCTGTAATAGGCGCTAAAATAGTACTGAAATTACGGATGAACCTGCGATAGAATGTCGCCAGTCCATGAAAACTCCGCACTTCCCCAACAGTCTTGGGCGTAGGCCAATCCCGAATGGCAGCAACCTTCGCTTCATCAACTCGAAGCCCATCTGCACCAACAATATATCCCAAAAACAGCAATTGATTCGTCATGAAACTGCATTTAGGTAGGTTGATATAAAGCTGGTTTTCCTCCAAAACTTGCAAAACATCTCGAAGGTGTTCTACATGTTGCTGCTCATCTGGGCTATAGATAAGAATATCGTCGAAATAAACCACCACAAACTTGCCCAAGAAAGGCTTAAGGACTTGCGTCATTAGACGCATAAAAGTGCTGGGTGCATTGCTAAGCCCGAATGGCATGACTAACCATTCATAAAGTCCTTCGCTGGTTTTGAATGCCGTCTTCCATTCATCCCCAGGCCTCATGCGAATCTGATGGTAACCGCTCCTCAAATCGATCTTCGAAAAGATCTCCGATCCAGACAACCTGTCAAGCATATCATCCAAGCGAGGAATAGGGAAGTGGTACCTCACGGTAATTTTATTTATCGCTCGACTATCCACACACATCCGCATACTGCCATCTTTCTTCGGTGTCAGCAAAGCAGGAACAGCACAAGGACTCATGCTTTCTTGGATGAAACCCTTTCGCAGAAGTTCGTCCACCTTCTCTCTTAGGATCTGATTCTCCTTCGGAGTCATACGGTAATGTGGTAGATTAGGTAGACTGGCGCCGGGTAGTAAATCAATCTGATGCTGGATGTCTCGCAATGGTGGTAATCCATCGGGTAGGTCTTCAGTAATAATACCAGAGAAAGCCTTTAGTAAAGGCTGCAGGGCTTCTGGAATCTCAACGGTTTCCTGCTTAGACCCATCATCAACAATTAAATACATACCATTCCTCTTACGAACATTAAGTAAAACCCCAGTCTCACCACCCTTAGCCTGTTTTTTCAGAGGTTGTGGAACACGAACAGTTTCATCCAAGGGACGAAGGATAATCTTCGTCCTTCCCCACACGAATGAATAAACGTTCTCACGAGCTCGGTGAGTAACATCCACGTCATATTGCCATGGCCGTCCCAACAAGACGTGGCATGCATCCATCTCAACAACATCACAGGTTATTGTTTCCTTGTATGTTTTCCCAATAGAAATAGGTAAACGACAAACCTGTGTTACCTTTAATTCTGGTCCCTTACGAATCCATCCGATCGTATAGGGCGAGGGGTGAGCTTCAGTCTTCAGTTTGAGATGATCGACCAGTGCTTGTGACACAATATTTTCGCAACTTCCACTGTCAATAATAACATTGCAGACCTTACCGCTTATAGTGCATCGGGTGCGGAAAAGGTTGTTCCGTTGCGAATCCTCCCTCCTTGGTGTTAACAGCAGCCGCCTAACCACGCAATTAACATGTTCGCCTTCTTCATCGACTATCTCTTCTTCGTCTCCCCAATTCTCTTCATAAAACTCATCGTCAGGTTCGACCAAATTTGCCATCTTCCGCCGCGGACAATCACTAGAACGGTGCCCAGGTTCATTACACTTGAAGCACTTTCCTGGATAGGGTTTAGCATAGGGATTCGGGGCGACATCACGAGCCTTAGTCGCAGGGGCTGAAGTAGGTTTTGGCGCATCAACATTGCTTCCCGAATTTCGATTTGCATTGATGAATTGCCGGTTTGAGGACTCAGCACCTTCCTGCGATTTTCCCCGACCAAATTGTCCTCGAGGATTATAGTTTCCTGATCTGTTAGAATAATTATTCCGCTCCAACTGCAACTCAACCTTCCTAGCCATCTCTTGCGCATCCTCAACAGAATACAAACGATGCAACGAAACACGATCCTGAATATTTAAATTGAGACCGCTGACATACCTAGCAGTTTGCTGCCCCTCAGATTCAGCCAGATTATTTCGGGCCGAAAGTCTAAGGAACTCCTCTGTGTATGCTTGGACAGTCCGACCCCCTTGTTTGCAAGCTTGAAATTGCTGGAACAAGACTTGCTCAAAATCAGGAGGAAGAAACCGATCCTTCAGCAATTCTTTCATGCTAGCCCAAGTTTGGATAGGGGCTTTCCCTTGTCGGCGCCTGGAGAGTTGCGTCTGTTCCCACCAGGCTGATGCGCCGGCTTTCAATCTGTACGCCACAAGTTTAACTTGACGATCCTCTTCGATTTCCATGGCATCGAAGAACTTCTCGACCTCCCAAAGCCAATCCAGAAAATCTTCAATATTTAGGCTACCATTGAAGGTAGGAAGATCGACCCTTAGTTGATACGGCTCGGGCTCTCGTCGATATCTTCCATGCTGACGACCCCCACGAACAGGTTCGTCGAGGACCCCCCTGAATAGAGGGTTTCCACAAACAGGAGCATATTGGAATTCGACTTCATCTTCTGCTTCAAATTCCTCGACATAGCCTCGTCGTCCTTGTTGGGGATTCGCCCTTCGCTCCACAGCTACTTCGGGATCACGAGCGACAGGAATTCGCTCAGCAGGAAGAACGCCAGGGTTAGGGTTTGGGTTGGCAGACAACCGTTGGATGGCGGCAAGCAATTCTTGCATCGTCCGTTGGTGGTCATGCAGAGTCCGTCGAGTCTCCTCAGCAAACTGTCGATGCTCCTCAGCAAGCTGCCGATTCTCCTCAACGAACTGGGTAAATTCCTCACGCGAAACAGGCTCATCGCCCTCAACTGCGGAGGTTTGTCTATTCACGTTTTTTGTTATCGTCACAAGGAAAAACCTCGCTCTGATACCAAATGACGCAGGGAAACAGTAACTTGGAAAGGAATTCCAAAAGAAAGCTCAAATTGATTGAATGATAATCTCTCTAATACAAAGAGAGGACGTCCATATATATAGATAGGACTCCTAAAGGAATGCAGATAATTAAAGATAACATTAATCGACTCAAATCAAATCTTATCTAAAAGGAATCAAAGTGAAATCTCGAAAATTATGCAAAAATTCTAAAATTTGCGAAATAGAAAACTGCCTAAAAAGTTGTCTAAACGACTCCGGAATACCAAAATCCATCGTATGTCACAGCAAAGCGGTGACTTTGATTTAGACGGCCGTTTTGCTTCAATCGACCAATTTTGAGCGCGATCCGAGATCGTTTGTCCCAAGATCCGAAATTACCGGTGAAGCCGCGTGGGCTTCTGGCGATCCAATTTATCAAGATAATCGCATGCCAACTGTTCTACATCACTTCCACCTCCATTAGTGACCATATTCCTATGTCAAAAAGCGGGAATTGTCCTTTTTTGTGTTTTTAAATTGAAGTGTGAGCAGCTTGTCATTTACACATATTCTAGATGATAGTAAGTTGGGAAATTCATTGTCTTGAATTTTTCTGCAAAGTGTTGCATGTTAAGATCAAGAGGGACAATGATTTCCCATTCGCTGTCTCCATTACTAGAGTTGACCCAAAAAGACTAAGGTGATATCTTGAAGAAAGATCTCAAGTACGTTTAACATGGTGGATATGGCTTTAGGAGAGGTCAGTGGCATAAATTGACCCATGTGACTCCACTTAAGGGGTGGCTTTAATTGACTATTTTCCTTCTTTCCTTCCTCTAGATATTCGACTTTATTATATACCAGGGGAGAAAGATACGCATGTAAATAGATACAGCTCATCTGTCACAATCTTTATGGTCATGACTCTACTAATGAAAGAACCATGCATCTTCCTCTCCAGCTCTTCGAGATGGGGTTGGAGCTATCACTTGCACGCTTAAAAGCTCTTGCAAAGTTTGCCTTTGGCATGGGATTGACTCAGGTAAAGTGTTACAACATACATGGATTACAGTTTGAGATGAAATTTTGGAGGTCCAATCTCTTTTACTATTTCGCATATACTTTCTTTCTCAAAAGTCCTATTGTATTGTGACATTTCATTTGTTTTCACCTTAAAGGTCTTCTTATCCACGCTCGCCTTCACAGCATTTGAACTTCCACCTAATGGAGCTATAGGAACAAGAATTCTAGAGTTCCTTTTCCACTCAAGGCCAGATTTGGTGAGTATGTTGTTGACCAACTAGCAATTTATTGTATCTACCACAATAGGCGGCCTCATTCATATGCTTTTATATTGTGTCTTAAAACTGTCTCATTTGTCACAAACATTCTGGCACAATATTTCACCCACATATATTCTTTATATGGGTCCTTAAATAGTAAATGTTATCTCATGTTCTCAACTTTTGGAGATTTCATTATTTTGCTCGGCATAGGTCCTCCTTCTTTGAACTGGAAGGTTGCCTTGAAATTTGAAAGGTAGGCCTGAGTATTTGCTGAGCAGGCTTACTGCTTATTATTGTTGCTCATGCCTACGAAGCCGGTTAACTAGTAGAATATGGCAATAGTGCTCCATCTTAAAATAATAAAGATACTATTAATGCACTGTTGCTGAAGATTGCTTTGGCATTTAAATTGTAAAAACTATCACACTGGGATTGCCCAAGGTTCATACTGTAGATCCTTGTGTTACTCATTTATTGAGCAAACTTAGTAAATTGCAGGTAAACATCAGAACTTTGGACGAGGCAATAGTGATTGGTGCTGCTCTTTCTTTATCTTCTTCTGCTTTTGTCTTGCAGGTAATTAAATTTTCAGAACTCATTTATTTGGTATTTGTACTTTTTGTTATTAATAGTTGGACTTTAACCAACTTTTTGCCAATTATAGTTGGATTAGTATGTAGAATAATTGTATGGAAATATAGAGACCTTACTAAATAGTTATCAGTCAACAATGTGTTTGAAGATGATACATGGAGTTTGATGCATGATCTTGTTCTCCCTCTCGCACGCTCTTGTTAATATTCTTTTTTTGTTCTGTCAGTGCATGACACCAGTGTCACTCTTGTGACTGTTCATGGCAGATTGTTATGATCTTATTGATGCTTCTTTAATATAGTTGTACAGATTTAATTTGTCTTATGAGCATTTGCTCATTAGCAATCATTCTTCCAGGTTTCAAGAGCTTGCTAAACATAATGTGTAGCTTCTTGCAGAGAAAGGTGAGCTGGCAACGAGATTTGGTTCCGCAACACTTGGGATACTTCTTTTTCAGGTTATATGTGGTTCTAATAATATGAGATTTTCTTTGCTGCTTGTTTAGCCTGAGACTATTTTTTTTTTTCAATCTTTTACTTGACGAGCAGGATATCATGCTAAGTAGAGGTGGATGACTTTTTCGGGTCGAATGACTTGTGTTTTGCAGGATATCGCTGTCGTCCCTCTCCTAGTTATCCTTCCGGTGCTGGAGAGCCAGGTTTTCTCTCTCTCTCTCTCTCTCTCTCTGTGGGTGCGTGGTCTTATTTGTGGGGAGGTGGGTTAGAATAAGTTTAGGGGCAACATGAGTATCGTTCTTGAAATTCCTTAAAGGATAACATATAGATAGAAAACTTCAAAAGGAAAAATTCAGTAGCCAGGGTGTGACAAGACTAGTCTCCGCTTGGATCCACTTTTACATGTGCATTTGGGTGGGTGCTTGTGGGTACATTGCATGTCCGGCTTGATTGTTCTTATTTCTGGGGTTTACTTATGTGGAATCTTCATATCATGAAGTACGAACAAATAGTAAGAGCTAGCATTCTTTCTGAGAGTAGAACTCATAGAGAAGGAAATCGATGATAGATGGATCATAGGTTGAGATGCATGAGACAGTATAATAAATGGTTGAAGACAGCCTTTATTTCTTTTTTCCCCCTCTTTTTGATGTTTTGCATGAGTTGATTTTGTTTTTTCAGATGATTGACTGTAATTCAAGACTCTTTTTAGTGTCCTCACTGTAAACACTGGAGATTCAATGGTTTCAGACACTTTATTCAGCTTATCGAACCTTTGCTTATGGTCATCTGACTCTTCTTTTGCAGAATTTGGTTGAGGAAAGCATCTGGCCTGTGCTTGCTCAAGAAAGTTTAAAGGCTTTAGGTGGTCTTGGTTTACTTTCTCTCGGAGGAAAATACCTGCTTAGGCGAGTTTTTGAGGTGTGCTTCAGGTTTCTTCAATAGAGAGAAAAATTGGAATAACTTTTGTTCTTAATTGACTTCATTACATCAGGTTGTCGCAGAAGCAAGAAGCTCAGAAGCTTTTGTTGCTCTTTGCCTGTTGACTGTTGCTGGGACTTCGCTTCTCACCCAAATGTTAGGCTTCAGTGATACTGTTAAGTATCCCTACCCACAGGATGCCTTATATTCTGAAGTGACTTCGCTTTCAGAAGTTTTTACGGGATGCAAACATTTCATGTGCAGCTTGGAGCATTTTTGGCTGGGGCATTGTTAGCTGAAACTAACTTTCGGACACAGATTGAAGCAGATATTAGACCATTTAGAGGCTTACTGCTCGGATTGTTCTTTGTGACTACAGGGACTTCTGTTGACATGGAGGTGGGAATATTCTTTTGACCATTGTTGTGTCAATAATTCTATGGTTTGTGTACATTAATGCAAATCTATGAGATCTCTCCATTCTACTGTTTGAATTGGGATTCAACTCTACTGAACTTTTGGCACCAGGTTGACCCAAGCATAAATTTCCTTGTGAGAACATCAGTGGATCTTGGTACTTTTTCTTTGAGAAGATGATAAATTTTTAGGGTTTTATGAGTTGAGTAAGCCTTTTGATCATATATTTGCAGTGTTTATTCTGCAATATTTAGAAGAACACCAGTAGCCATTGAAAGAGCATTGTACAATAGCAAGCACTTTTTTCTTTTAAATTCAACAGAAAATTTTACTCTTTGCAGCTTCTTTTGCGAGAGTGGCCCAATGTGCTTGCTCTACTGGGAGGTTTGATCTTCATCAAGACCCTGATTATAACAGCAATAGGTCCCCGTGTTGGACTCACTTTACAAGAAAGCGTAAGAATAGGATTGCTCCTATCACAGGGAGGGGAGTTTGGATTTGTTGTGTTCTCCTTGGCAAACAGGTTAGTTATGGGTACTTGTTGGCTGTTCCCTTGAAGTCATTGACTCACAAAGTTCTTTGCCATCTGACCAGGCTTGGGGTGCTGCCACTTGAGCTGAACAAGCTCCTCATAATAGTCGTAGTGTTGTCAATGGCATTAACACCTTTGCTTAATGAAGTTGGAAAGAAGGCTGCTGATTTTATTGATGACAAGTTTGAAACTGAGGAAGTATGTTCTTCTTGTCATATTTAAAGTTTGTTGTTTTATAAGAACATCCAAAGTAGTCTATCTCAGTGGCCTTTCTAGTCATTTCAATCAAGTGATTAATCTCATGACCAGTGCATATTTGTAAAATTGCAACTCGTGCATTATGCCTTCGAAAATTGACCGTCCCTTACTGAATTATTAGAACTGTATTTATTGCGCGAAAAATTTATCTCAAAAACAACATTCAGGGAACAAATTTAGGTGAATCATCTCATAGGCAACATTCATATGCTTGTTGACCCACTTAACTACTCTCATGTCTTGACTAATGGTGGCAAAAACTGATCTGACCCTGAAATTGGCCCACAATTCTGATTTGATATTAACCCAATTTGAACAATATGTCAACTGCATGAGACCCGATTTACCTGAAAACGAGATAACCAAACCTGACAAAACTAAATCAAGATGATATGCCAAACTGACCTGATTCCAACACAAAAAACATTTATCTGTTAGAACCCTAGATTGAAGTACACCAACAAATGATTTAGACTTATTGCAGAATTTTGAGATCCTTGTCCGATCATTTCCTGAGAGTATGTATTATTTTGCAAAATCTATCCAATTATCCATTTTATGGAACTGCGCCTCTGCAATAAGAACTCGACACTGACTTGTATCTAATAAACTGAAACTAGCCCTGCATCTTGAACTAAATCAACCTGCCAGAATGTCAACTCTAGTCTCAATGATTTCATTGATACAAATCGCTAGTCAGCTGAATGGATAGCCTGGGCAAGTTTGTGTAGTTCACTGATGGAATTTCGCAAGTTGTTGAGATTAACTCTTACATGTTTTCTTGCAGAAAGCGACGGAGATTGCAAGCTTCGATGCTAGGGATCCTGTTGTAATTGTTGGATTTGGACAGATGGGTCAGGTGATTTGGGCATCAGGTTCTTCCTATGATTGACTTAGCGCTTCGACTGCTTTTATACACCATTGTTGTAAATTCTATCCATGCAGGTCCTTGCCAATTTCTTGTCAGCTCCGTTGGCTTCTGGAGTTGATGGTGACCTGTCTGGTTGGCCTTATGTTGCTTTTGATCTCAATCCTACTGTAGTGAAGGTTAGTTAGACCTTTTCATAATTTCCCTGATGAAATAAGAAGGCTGTTAATACAAAGCTGATCATGCCTTAGAATGGTTGAAGGACTTTTAGATAATTCGTTGAAGAAGAAAATAGAGGGCTGTCAAATATATGTTTTAGTACTGTCAAAGCTAATAGCTGATTAATTTAGTTTCTGCAAGTAATAAATAAACTCTCCATGACAATCACGTATTTTTGGTGCTATAACTTGCACTGTATGTGTAACTTGTTATCTGGATTTCCTTTCTGTCAATTCAGCCTTCTTACCTGGATGATCTTCGCAATACTGTTAGTATGCTGATGTGCTATTCTGATATGACGATTTTTGTTAATACATCAACATCAACAACACCTACACCTTTATCTCAAACTAGTTGGGGTCGGCGGTCGATGAACCCCAAAGATTTTTGTTAATAGAGAAGAGAAAATAAAATAAAATAAACAATTGAAAAGCTAATATTAATTAAAATAATAAGGAAAAAAGAGAACCCTGGGGATTTAAAAGTTGGACTTGTTTAGGGCTCATATAAGCTTATTGTAAATGATGTACTGGGAATGTTCATATGGTCAAATGCATCCATCGGATGGATGTACTTATATATTCACTTTTTGCTTCAGGATCGTAAAGAAACACTTTTTTCACTGGAAAGGGTGGATTTTCCTTGCATAGGAATTCGGGCCCACAGCCAGAGAAACTGACTTTGACATGTCTGGAAGGAGAAACTTTAACTTCCATTAGGAGAGTGAAACCGGAAGAACTTTCAGATTAATGGCTAGATGAAACCTCCTCTGTGAAATTCTAGAAGATCGTCTTTGTGATCAACCGATCCCATTGAATCTTCTAGAATTTAGATGCCACGTTTCCCATTTGACAGGGAAATTTTTTTAATAAATGCTGTTGGGCTTGTGCAACTGTTTTGTGTTTGCTGTACTTGTTTGGGTCATATACCTAGATCCACATCGACATGTGCTGGTATCTTAAAATCCTGTCACGTTTCTCTCTTTTTCGAGATATCTTGAATTTTGCAATTTCCATCAGAAGGAAAACTACTCAACTTCTTTGGATTTGTCTCTGACTGATGCACTAGTTTCCATTTTCCAGAATGAAATACTGAAGTTTGTAGTGCTTAGATGATTTTTAAGCTAATTGATCTTTTATTTGAACTTTCAGGCATCTAGAAAGCTTGGTTTTCCTATTCTTTACGGGGATGGATCACGTCCAGTTGTGTTGCAATCTGCTGGTATCGTTTCCCCAAAAGCTGTCATGGTGATGTACACTGGACGGAAGAGGACAATAGAGGCTGTTCAAAGGCTTCGACTTGCCTTCCCAGCTGTAAACTTTCTCTCTCTTTCCACTTGTGTTTTAAGGTGCATGCATTTGATTTGTCCAATTTCACACCTACATTTTTCTTTGTGCTACCTTCTATTCTTATTGCCTTATGATACAAGCATGAAGCCAGTATTTTAGATCATATTGCTTTTAAAGTGATCACACACTAGAACATATCAGTGGTCTTCTGTGAACAGGAATTTTCATACCAATTATTTGTACCTAGCCTCTCAGAGTTTTTAGAAGGAGGAATTAGGCCCCTCTTCAAATTTAATGTTGCTTGATCACAAATTATTTCATAAACGTGGATCTTCGAGGAACAAGAAAAAAATAATTCTGGATCTTCAGTGACGATTACTCTCATGTCAAAATATGGTCAGCTTCTTCAATATAGTTCCTCCTAGTTCTCATCATATGATTTATGCCTATATCGTGCTTGCATGTTGTAGTAACTTCTCAAGTTAAGATAGTTCTTTGTCCCACTTTTGGAGTTGTCTCATTTTTCACTTCAGATTCCAATTTACGCGAGGGCCCAAGACATTACGCATCTTCTGGATTTGAAGAAAGCAGGAGCTACAGACGCTATCCTAGAAAATGCTGAGGTAACTAGTAATATACCTTTTTCTTATGAATTTGTATGCTTTCAACTATAGTGCGAGAAGTAACTTCAAGTCGAGTTTGATTCTGTTCCTGCAGACAAGTTTACAGCTTGGCTCTAAGCTTTTGAAAGGGTTTGGTGTGATGTCCGACGACGTAACATTTCTGAGGCAGCTTGTTCGAGACTCTATGGAGCTACAAGCCGAAGATGTGGTCAGGCAAAATGATGGTCG
This sequence comes from Rhodomyrtus psidioides, assembly GCA_021437785.1. Taxonomy (NCBI): domain Eukaryota; kingdom Viridiplantae; phylum Streptophyta; class Magnoliopsida; order Myrtales; family Myrtaceae; genus Rhodomyrtus; species Rhodomyrtus psidioides. Next base: position 7,476,719 of record JAILYB010000003.1, on the reverse strand, counting down.
AGATTCTAATGTCATGAAGCCACTGCAGGTACTCAAACTTCACGTGTTTTGCAATCTGTCTGACTTGCTGCACTTGATGGGTGATGGCAACATGATAATAATAATAATAATCTAATGTAGTGGTTTTCTATTCACAAGAAAAGCCTGAGTGGTCTTAGACCTCTTTCTTTAGATGCCCTAGTTTTTTAGTTCAGGTTAGTATGAATGTTTGAAATAAATTGTGCACCACAATAGCACTGGAAAGTTGACAGTCTGACATGGCGGATTTTCAATGGCAAGTTGCCTAAAAAAGAGGTAGTTCCAAGACTAAGTAAGCTTTCATTAAATTAAGCTTTCATTAAATTTTTGCTAAAGACCAAGGTTTGTTCGTCTTTTTGTCTGTTTCTGGGTAATCTTACACTTCACTCACTAATTGAGCCACTAGGAGCTTTCATCATCAGGTCTTTGCAGGTACCTCTTAACTGGAGTAATTTTTCCGACATGAACCCAATTTATGTTGCTATATGGTGTAAAAGTACAAGAGATTACGCGAGTGATTATGCATTTTCCTAATAGGGTCAACTACCTGATAAATCTCTCCGATCAGTGTCGCTGCCTTCGCCTTTTAGCATCAAAATGATAAACATTCTCTCCAATCAGTGTCGCTGCCTTTGCCTTTTAGCATCAAAATTAGATTTTCAAGTGTCACCCAGATGCTTTCCAAAGTGTTTGCATTCTTACCCCATATGTTATGATTTCACCATTTGTCAGGTAAAAGTTGGTGACTTAGTCGGGAGACAGAAATCCTCTTTATCAACTGTCTCTGCAGAGAAAATGTCTGGAAAGAACCGGGAAGAGGCCGCAACAGGAATTCAATATAAGGAGAAAGAAGCCCAAGCAGGACATGATAGAGAGTTTCAGACATCCGAGGATCTGGACAGTCCGGAGCAGGAGCCCGAGAATGGTGCCCTTGTTGGGAAATCCACTGGTGTTACCGCTGCACAAGATCTAGCAGACCCGAGCAAGTGAAGACCACCGAAGAGGCTGGAAAGTCTGTTGTGCAACTATTAATGCACCACCACGAGGCTAAACCGGTCCAGCAGAGGTTTTAGTTTTGTAGCTGAGACACTACACTAGGAAACAAAATGCAGAAAACTACTGAGAGTTCTGAACAGCTTCGAGGTAGAGGATAGCGTGTATATAATCAAATGGTCATGCAGACAACATCGAAAGGGAAAAAATGATCTGTTTCAAGTGATGTGTAGCTATCTTTTCGTACTTTTAAGAAGCGAATGGAGCTTCTAACGAGAGTCAGCGATTACTCTCAGAGGTAGCAGACATTCATCTTGCTGCTACTCAGTTGGAAAAGGTCGTGGAGCTGATGCATCGTGTCACGCTCTATCTTCAAGGATTGTCCGGTGGGTTCATACATGTATACATTGATACAATCATTAGAAACACGGCCCTATTGTTTGCGCACGACACCCATATCAAACTTATTTTGTGGGTTAAATGCGCTCCGACGTATCTATTCATTTTATTTCAAAGAGGAGAATGCTGCTTCAATGTATCATTATCCCTTCAGCTTATTATTTTGCAGGGAAAATTCAAGATTGCTATCCTCCTAAGTACTGGAAAAGAGGCGTGTGGCCTTCGTTTCCAGATCCAATACAGTTCTTCACTCATCTATTTTTGAATGGATTTTGTTAAAAAGGTACTAAGGAAATGTTGCAATTCAATTTCCGTGACATGCACAATCAATACTTTGAAAATCGAAAGATTTCTCGTTCAGAATGTTTAAAAAGTGCATCGACAGCGCGAGTTAAGACCCTTTTTCGAATCGGACGGACGTGCGCTACGAATACATTATATTAATCAGATACACATGAAAGCAACTACGAGAATGTCATGTGGTTTTGAAAGTCCAAGATCCGATGAACTTCTAGGATTTGGCTTGTTTGGGATCGGTATGCTTGTGCTCACTCCTCCGCCTTGTTAAGCGAGCGAGGCTGAACATATTCGTTCGGTCTATCAATGTGTTCTACTAGAAATTCTTGCTGATGAAGCTATTAAAATCCTTCACTACATTATCATTGATACTGTTTTTACAAATCATAACATAAATGACGTCTTCTCTTGAGTTCAAGAGAGTTATCTTATACTTTAGATGTAGCCTGTAGATTTAGTAGAACGCATGTTCATCTACTTAGAACAGGAGAGGGATTAGTCTCTTCTATAAAACTCTGCAGAAATTATTAAGTAGAAGTCATTAGCATTAGTAGGAAGTTCAGCCTAGTGATCCTGACAGAATTTTTTTGTTTTGCTAAGCGAAGGATATCTTTATGATCAGTACTGCATTCATTACTTTAGTTTGGCAAAAATTCCAAATAATGGCCTAAAATAGACTTTATTTTAAATAATGATCTGAAATACCCTCATTATTTCAAAGAAGGATTTGATCGAATGACATTTTAGTCCTTAACTTTTTATTTTTTTTTCCTTTTTCTGTTTTTTTTTTTGTCTCCCCTCCCTTGAACAACACCGGCATGGGGCGACCCTCGCCAGGCTGGGCAAGGATGGCCCTTGCGGGCAGGAGAGGGCAATCCTCTCTAGATCCGATGAGGGCTGCTTTGCTCGCCCAGGTGAGGGCGACCTCCGTTGGTGGCCCGACGATGGCTTGGGAAAAGAAACGAAAAAGAAAAAAGAAAAAAGAAAATAAAAACAGCGAATGACGAGGATGCTTTTGGTAAGGCCTTTTCAAGTCCTTACATTCCGAACAAAAAAAAAAGTCCTTAGATAAAACAAAATATATTTCAGGCCCTTATTTGAAAAAATAATGATATTTAATACTTTTATTTAGAATTTTCCGTAAGAGTCAAAATTACAGCAGGAAAATATTTTTCGGCCATAATTGATCTATTTACAAGAATTAATGTTTCAAAGCGCATATTTCTTTCGAAAAATAAAATCATGTTTTTGTCCATAACCATAAAATCGCTTTTGAAAAACAATTTCTAGATGTTTACGCGAAACAAAGGAAGGCTCGCTGCAGTAGAACTAGTTAAGGACTACTTGCGAGCAGTACGATGATCCTATGAATCGCGCACGATTTGTATTGCGTCATGAGGAGGGGAGTCAGGGCCTTAGGGGAGCAAGGAAGCCACCTCTTCGACCAAAATTCGAAAATCGTCCAGTTAGGTCGATCAGCCCGGGTCGAAGAAGCCGTCAATGTCTTCGCCAGTATGACCCAGAAGAACACCGTGACGTACAACTCCATGATCTCTGTTTATGCCAAGAACGGGAGGATCCGTGATGCCCGGAAGCTGTTCGACGGAATGCCGCATCGGAACTTGGTTTCTTGGAACACCATGATTGCTGGGTACCTGCATAATGATCAGACCGAGGAAGCTTATCAGTTGTTTGAGAGAATGCGTAAAAGGAACAGTCGTACGTGGACTTTGGGTATAACGTGCTTTATGCGGAGTGGGCAGCTCGAGAGAGCGAGGCAGCTGTTTGATTTGGTTCCTGATAAGCAAGATGTGGTTTTGTGGAATTCCATGATAGCAGGTTATGCAAAGAAGGGTAAATTTGAAGAAGCGAAGCTACTTTTTAATGAGATGCCGGTTAAGAACTTAGTTTCATGGAATTCAATGCTTGCGGGGTATACAAAGAATCAGGAAATGCGTTTGGCACTACAATTTTTCGATGAAATGGTCGATAGAGACATTGTGTCATGGAATTTAATGCTAGATGGATTTGTTCAGCTAGGTGACATAGACTCTGCTTGGGACTTCTTTACAAGGATTCCAGACCCTAATGTTGTTTCTTGGGTGACTATTTTATGTGGGTTGATGCAAAATGGTAGGGTTCTGGAGGCCAGGGGACTCTTTGACAAGATGCCTAGTAGGAATACCGTTTCATGGAATGCAATGATTGCGGGGTATATCAATAACTGTCAAATGGATGAAGCCATGAGCCTGTTTATGGAAATGCCAGAAAGAGACTCTGTGTCATGGACTACTGTGATTAATGGATATGTTCGAATTGGTAATCTTGACAAAGCAAGAAACCTTTTGGAAGAAATGCCCTTAAAAAATATTGCAGCCCAAACAGCAATGATACATGGATATGTGGAAAGTCAAAGAATTGATGAGGCTGGTCAACTATTCCATCAGATTGAAACCCGTGACGTTGTTTGTTGGAACACCATGATTGCAGGATATGCTCAAGTTGGAAGGATGCATGAAGCCTTGGACCTGTTCAATCAATTGTCAAAGAAAGATGCAGTAACGTGGAATACTATGATTGCGGGTTATGCTCAAGCTAGACAAATAGAAAGTGCATTTGCAATATTTAGGGAGATGAAAGAGAAAAACATAGTTTCATGGAATTCTTTAATAACAGGCTTCCTTCAAAACAATTTATATTTGGATGCTCTGAAGAGTTTCGTATGCATGTGTAAGACGGGAATGAAGCCTGATCATTCAACCTTTGCATGTGGACTCAGTGCCAGTGCCCATCTTGCTGCAGTACAGATGGGCAAGCAACTTCACCAACTTGTAATAAAAAGTGGTTATGTTGGAGATGTGTTTGTTTGCAATTCCTTGATCGCCATGTATTCTAAATGTGGACATATGATGTTCGCTCAACTTGCGTTTGAAAGTACGGACAATCCTGATGTTATCTCTTGGAATTCCCTGATCACTGGATACGCTTGGAATGGTCAAGGGAATGAAGCTGTTGCACTCTTTGAACAAATGCTTCTGGAAGGGGTTACTCCCGACGAGGTGACCTTTATCGGCATTTTGTCTGCTTGCAGTCATGGCGGCCTGGTTGATGAGGGAACAAAATACTTCAGAAAAATGACGGAACTGTTTGCCATCAGTCCCCTAGCTGAACACTACTCTTGCATGGTGGATTTGTTCTCTCGAGCAGGAAAATTTGAAGAAGCATTTCAAATTGCTTTTGATGCAAAGACTAAAGAAAATGCTGGACTCTGGGGTGCACTGCTTGGAGCTTGTCGGAAGCACCAGAATCTAAGACTTGCCAAATTAGCAGCTGAGAAGCTCTCGGAACTTGAATCCGATAAAACATCGAACTATGTACTCACATCCAACATAAATGCCGAGGTAGGCAATTGGGATGAAGCGGAGAAAGCAAGGATATCGATGATGGGGAGTGGAGCAGAAAAGCAAGCTGGCTGTAGCTGGATCGAATTGGGAAATCAGGTTCATGTATTTGCATCCAATGATCAATCGCTGGCGAAACTACAAGAGATCTACCAACATTGAACTCTTTGGCTGCGAGGACTTTCGTCACATTCATGGCATAAAAAGCAGAGTCCTTCAAATTTTCCTTACCTCTAACATTTTACAGGAAAATGGATTATTGATCATTCTGTTGCTTATAATTATTAACATCCCATTCTTGGCAAACTGTATAGTACTTTACTAACTTGTACATTTGCAAGTGTTATGTCTTTTGTTATGCCAGATTGTACATTTGCAAGTTGACATCCGATTTTTCTGCTGTTGAGAAGCCTTCCATTTTGTGTACATTCTTCGGAGTGGTTTATGGGGAAATTTTTTTTCGCATGCTTCAAGAACACAAGATTTTGTATTCGTTACATATCAATGGGCAATGGGAATCGGATACACATTTGGCTTGACACTTATGAAGACATGAATCTTAAATATTGGTTTCCAGACCTGTTTGACATCACCAGAAACAAGGAGGGGCCGTGGACTCTGACTTGGGGGAAAATTTGTCCCAGGTCTCTATCCTTAAGACTGTCTGAGCTTCATCTCATTTGTCATACTTCTAAGATGAGGTTTAAGAGGGTGCAAAAAGATTGTTTCATCGCATTAGAAGGCACGCACCCAAGCTTCCTACAGGATGTGAAGTATCGTTTAGCAGGTTGCCATGTGTTGGGGACCAAGATTGCAAATGACTGGCAGAGGAAGTTATGCAAGGTTCGGGAAGCTGGTACTTTTTCAGACAACCGCTCGATAGTAATGTCGATTTGGTACATAAGCATTGACTGTACTGGATACACTGTTGAATAAAGAAATAAATAAAGCTCAACTTCTCATGGGGGAAAAGCAGTCTTTCAAATTGGATATCGAAGGCCTTGAGACCGGTCGGCGACGGATGTCAGGCTTATATGATGAGGGAGGTCCACATTTAGACTACATGGTGATCAAGAAATGCAAACAAACACATCTCCGGCATTACCCTTTTTTATTACAAGTTGGTGAACTTGCTTGCAAAAGTTGGATGACCAGGTTTTATTCTGTCTTACACGTGCACACAATACTCTTAAGAGTATCCTAATATACGCAGCAACACCAGGCGCAGCAGTGCGACTCAGTCGAGGAACAAAAGGCGAGGAGGCGGCTTCCCCGCTGGTCTGGTCCAACCAGATCGAGCTGGTTCTGGCCAGCCCTCGCCGTGGCCTCGCTGGGCTTCTCCATCCTCTTCCTCGTGTGCTCCTTTAATTCCAGGAAGGACGCGGCCCCGACAAGGACGGCCTTGGAGAACCTCCTCCTGGCCTTCATCTTCGTCTCCGGGACTAAGCCCCAGATTAACGCAACCTGTCGAGGATTAAGCAGCTGTACAAACTCAACTAAGAGTTGCGCTCGTGGAGCCGGTACCTTGGCGCAGCATTGGATTGGGCTGAGGCACAGGTTCAGCATATATAGGTTTTACACGGGGGAATTCGTATGCTGGAGAGTGGTGTAGTGGGTAGAGCCCTGGGGTTGGATTGCAGAGTTGTGCTGATGGGAGCTGCTATGCTGTGGAATTCAACTCGGGTTCAAGCATGGACTTGGGTGTTACTATCTCAGGTGAAGATTTTGCTATGTTCTTCATTGTGTGTGTTTCTTGCCTATGATTTGGATGTGATCATGTTGAGGAAAAATTCCAAAAAAAGGTCCCAAGTGCTCTTATTTTCCCAAATAAGGGCATGAAGTGGACTTTGTTTTAAATAAAAGCATGAAGTGCTATCATTGTCTCAAAGAAGAGCTTGAAGTAACTATGTTTGTTTCAAATGAGGGTCTGATTTTGCTGACCAAATTTCCTGGCTAATCAAGAACATTTTTTTAACAATATAAATTTAATATATTTTTTTGTTAAATTAAATTAAAAAACAATTTTTTTAAAAGGAAAAAATCAGGCAGGAGGCTTGACCTCCCGCCTGTGGCCTCCAAGGTGCTGGCGACCGGTGGGGCGGCTTTCTTTCTTTTTTTTTTTTTAACTTTTTTTTTCAAAATCTCTTAAAAAATAGAAAAAGGAACAAATAAAAATATTAAATGACCAAAATGCCCCTAACTAAAGTGATTCAGGCTCTTTTTTGAGATTGATATAGTTACTTCAGGCCCTTATTGGAAACAATGTGCATTTCAGGCCCTTCTTTGACACAATGGGTGCACTTTAAGCATTTATTTGAAACAAGATCCACTTCAGATCCTTACTTGAGAAAATGATGGCACTTGGGGTTCTTTTTTAAAAATGTTGATATTGTTGGTTGAGCTGTAAATAGCCAAATTTTCTGGCTGTAAATACTTAGGAAAATTGACTGACCATTAGGAATAGATTTTCTCATATTTAGGAGATTTTTATTCCGGTTAAATTCCACAAATCGTGGGATTTTTTTTGGTCGAAAAATCGTGGGATTTTAATTGCTATCTTATTTAGGCTTTATTTCTGTTGGGTTTATTACTTTATAATATTAGCAAGTTTGGGTTATATATGTGAGTGTACTAGGCTCAGCCCTAAACCTATAAGTGCTGCTTTTAATCTGAGAAATAAAATAATCTCTCTTTTATCGATAACATGGTATGAGAGAAAAATAAAAATGTAAACCCTAGAATTAAACACTCACCATAGACAACCACCAGCCACCACTGCCGACCAGCAGCCACTAACCACTGTAAATCTTGTCGGCGACCTCAACCCAGCGTCACCTAGGGCTCGCGACCCCAAGGTCGGCGTCGCCTAGCATCCCCCAAGGCCGAAGACCCCAGATTCGACCTTCCCAGGCCCGGCAACCTCAACCCAGTGTCGCCTAGGGCCGACAACCTCATATCCAGCGTTCCCTAGTGGTAATGCGAAGCTGATCGTTTCTTTTAAAGATGTTCTAATAAAAGGTGCGGATGCTGTTATGAATTTGTTGGGGTTGAATTTGGTGTGTTTTCTGAGTTTGATGTGGCTGCTAAGTCTGTGAATCTAGTGGTTTTTGGTGAATCTGATTTTTTGACGTGGTTGCTTGAGTTGTTGAATTTGATATGAGCCCAGGTTCTGAATTCGGAGTGATTATTATTACGTGGATTGACTGAATGGTGTGGTTGCTGGGTTCCTTGATTGAATTTGTTGATATGTGGGAGTGAATTTAGCGTTAGAAGTGGGAGTGAATTTGGTGTGGCTACTGAGATTGTTGAATGTGTTGCTGGCTTTGGCATAATTTGGTGCTTTGGAGTGTTAGAAGTGCGAATTGGGTGTTTTGAATTTGGAGTGATATGTGTTGGTACTGAGATTTGTGGATACTCGAAGAAGTGATATAGTAAGTGGTGTGTGTGTTAATTGATTATGATGCATTTAGGGCTGACGAACTCCGAATGGGCTCAAATTTGGTTGGCTGCATGGAAATGGGTTGCTGATCAATACTCACCGCTTTGCTGTGACCGACGTTGTTTTTTTGCGTTTCGGAGTCGTTTAGATGTGTTTTTAGGCATTTTACGTTTTTTTAGGCAATTTTCATGATTTTGGTGATATTTTTGTAATATTGCGTTTTCTATTGTAATTAGGTTTAACACCATATAAAATGTTGTTTTAGGATTTCGAATGATAGATTTTAGACTTTTGACATTCATTGATTTTGATAATCATAGTTGAGTGAATGGATTGTGCCTCGTTATCGATTCTTAATTATTCTGTTTAGCTAATTTCCGTTACGTTTCGGCATCAATTAGTATCAAAGCACAGGTTGCTTGAACTGATGGCTGAATAGAATTGCGATGGACGATGAAAGGGTCGTGCTGGCTGGGGGCGTGGAGTCGTTCCTGATGCAGACGAGCAACCACGTCTAAAAGACCTACGAGACGTAGAGATTGATGAGCAGAGAAGGCGAATCCGGGATTTGGAACAACTACTTGCCCAGGCGAGGTTGGGTGTTCAATCCGAAAAATGGGTGAAATGTAAGGATTCATTCGATGATGAAGAGGACGGCAATCTTTTTGGGGATCTGAACTAGGGACGGAACCGAGGAGTACGACTTGAAAATCAATCCACTTTTCCCTTCATCGGGATGAAGGTCGAGATTTCAGAGTTTGCAGGTAAGGCTCATCATGATGAGTTTATCGATTGGTTACATACAGTAGAGTGGATCTTTGATGTTAAGGATCTGATTGAAGAGAAGAAAGTTAAATTAGTAATTATTAGGCTATGAAAACATGCCTAATATGGTGGGAGCATGTGAAAAAGCAGCGTGCTAGGGAGGGGAATTCTAAAGTGAATTGCTAGGATAAGATAAAGAAATCGTTGCATTTTTTTTTTTTACCTACACATTATAGGTGGGAGGCGTTCCTTGAGTATCAAAATGTTAAGTAGCGAGATTTAACAGTCGAGCAGTATACCGAGGAGTTTGACCGATTACAAATGCATTGTGATGTGGCTGAAGAAGACGAGCAAACAATTGCTCGATACTTGGCGGGGCTGCGATATGAAATTTTTGATGTTGTCCAATTACAACAATATTGGACCTATGAGGATGTGTGCAGGTTGGCCTTAAAGGTGGAATGGTAGTGTAAAAGGAATGGCAGCAGTTCCAAATTTAAGGGTCTATTAGATAGCAAGGGTATATTGGTCATTTATGGGTATTTACCCTAGCTTGTATAAATACTCATCTCTTATTCTAATAAAAAGCAACTTATTCCAAATAACATGGTATCAGAACCAACCCTAGCCGCCCCAACCTAAACCCTATTCAACACCCACCACCCACCATCAAGCTCAAATATGCTCTCTTGGCTAGGGATCTCGGCCAACTTGGCCGGTCACGTCCCAGGGATCTCTGCCAGATTGGCCGACCACGTCTCAGGTCATTCGGCCATATTGGTCTGCCACGTCCCAAGGCTCTCGGCCAACTTGGCCGGCCATGGCCCAGGTTCTCGACCAGCTCGGGTTGATCTCCAACGATCACTGTCCAGGGAATTCTTAGTCGGCACATCTGTTCTAGTATGTTTTGGTGAGGTGTGTCGATTTTCTTTGCTGTTCTTTGCTGCGAATGAATGTTGCTGGTGATTGTTGTTGGATTGCGGGACTGAATGAAGGTGGTGTTGTGAATTTAGAGCGACTGAATTAGTGTCGCTATTGAGTTTGGTGATTAGTGTTCTCTTTGTGGGATTGATGATGATATTGTGAGTTGGCTAATTGTGGTTGAAGTATTGTTATTGGTGTGGCTGCTGGGATTTGGCTGGCCGGCTGTTGGTTTGGCGAGTTGAAGTGTGTTGGTTTGGCTGGCTGGTGATTGATAATAGTTTAGAATAAGTATTTTATTATGGCATATAATAAGAAAGAAGAAGTAGTTGCTGAAGTCATAGCTACACCATCTAGACGTCTGTCAGAGGAGAAATTAGCTGGGGTCTCTAATTTTCAACATTGGAAGAGAGTTATTGCGGTAGCGTTGACAGGGAGAGAACTTCAACACCATTTGACAGGTGCAAGAACTGATGCTGATACTAGATGGAATACAATGGATGCCAGAATACTTAATCAGATGTTGAATTGTATGGAATCTCATGTGGCTGCGTTGGTTTCACATGTTACCACTGTTAAGGAGTTATGGGATTATTTGAATGTTCTCTATTCTGGAGAGAATAATTTATCGAGGATATATGATGTTTCTCAAGAGTTCTTTAGAGCAGATAGAAAAGGTCGTCCTCTTAATCAATTCTTTGCCGATTTCAGGCAAATGTATGAGGAAATCAATCTTATTTTGCCGATTACCACTGATGTTAGAAAGATGCAAGAGCAGCGAGAACAATTAGCTGTTATGTGTTTTTTGGGCGCATTAGGACCAGAGTTTGATGCAGCCCGATCACAGATTCTTGGAGGAGACACTGTGGCTTCTTTGAATGAGGCTTTCGCTCGTGTCTCCAGGATTTCACGTGACTCATCTCGAGGTATATCTTCCACGAGTGATAGTTCTGCTTTGGCTGTGCAAGGGAATCGAGGTGGTAGTCGGGGTCGTGGTGGAGGTCGTACTGGTCGTGGATTTAGTAGTGGTGGCACTGGTCGTGGATTTAGTCGGGGACAGTCGCAGTCTTATGGTAGTACCTCGGATGATACCGATGGTAATACTATAGTCACACGGACTTGTCATTATTGTGGTGTATCTGGACATATTCAGCGCTTCTGCTATAAACTTCATGGCAAGCCTTCTCATCTGGCCATTGCAAATGTCGTTAATGCAGTAGATCCTGTCATTCCTTCTGAGTCATCTGAGGGTGGACAATTGATTCGAATGTCAGAGGATGAACTTGCTATGTACAATCGGTTTAAGATATCTCAGCAAATTTCCTCCTCCAGAGCTACTTTTGCTCAGACAGGTAACGCAACAGCATGTCTCTCATCTTCCTCTCACTCCTGGATCATTGATTCGGGAGCTACAGATCATATGACTGGGTCTTCAGGTATCTTTTCTAACTTTCATGAGTCTGTATCCACTGTTACTTTAGCTGATGGTTCCTTATCAACGGTCAAAGGAATAGGCACAGTCCCCTTGACATCCTCCATGTCTTTGTCTTCTGTCATGTATCTTCCAAATTTTCCATCCAACCTTTTGTCTGTGAGCTATCTTACAAAAGAGTATAACTGTTCAGTAACCTTTTATCCTGATTCTTGTGTTTTTCAGGATTTGAAGACGAAGAAGACGATTGGTAGATGACGCATGACCGCGGGGGGGGGGGGGGGGGGGGGGGTTATATGTGCTTGACGATACTCCTAGCATGGCTTGTTTGGCAGCTTCTCCCCATCAAGTTCATTGTCGTTTAGGCCATCCCTCTTTGGGAAGTTTAAAGATGTTAGATTCCAGTTTTCAGTCTTTATCTCGCCTTGAGTGTGAGTCGTGTCAGTTTGGTAAACTTCATCATACTAGTTATAGTCCAAGAGTCAATAAACAGGCTTCTCAGCCTTTTGCATTAGTTCATTCCGATGTTTGGGGTCCATGTCCTACTGTTTCAAAGTTGGGTTTCAAGTACTTTGTTACTTTTGTAGACGACTATTCAAGAACCACTTGGCTATATTTAATGAAAAGTCGTTCCGATTTATTTTCTATCTTTTGTGCATTTATTAACGAAGTATATACTCAATTTTCTACTTATGTTCGTGTTCTTCGAAGTGATAATGCTAAAGAGTACTTTTCCACATCTTTCACTGAATGTATGTCTCAAAAGGGCATTCTTCATCAATCTTCATGTTCATATACTCCACAGCAGAATGGTATCGTTGAACGCAAGAATCGTCATTTGTTAGAAGTTACTTGTTCTTTGATGTTTGAGATGAAGATCGATAAATCCTTTTGGGCTGATGCTGTTATGACTGCATGTTATCTCATCAATCGCATGCCATCCTTTGTCCTTAAGGGTGCTATTCCCCACTCTCTTATTTTTCCTTCTGATCTTCTATTTCATTTGCCACCACACATATTTGGTTGTGTTTGTTATATTCGTGATCATCGTCCAGGACTCTCTAAGCTTGATCCTAGATCTCTCAAATGCATCTTTGTAGGGTACTCTCGTACACAAAAGGGTTATAGATGTTATTGTCCCTCTTTACAAAAGTATTGTACCACTGCAGATGTCTCATTCTTTGAGTCTACTGTTTATTCTGATTGTCCAAATACTCTTCTGGTGGATGATAATTCTTTGACATACATTGTTATGCGATCAGCCCCTACTCTAGCATCTCCAGCTCCTCCGCCTGTTGAGTACGTCTATAGTAGACGTCCCCGTCAGCATGTCACACCCCCTGCAGATTCTGTGCCTATCTCATCTTCTACGTCTTCTGATCCTGCGGTAAGTCAGCAACCCCCTGATCTTGATATTCCTATTGCACATCGTAAGGGTGTTCGTAGTTGCACTAAGCATCCTATTGCACAGTTTGTCTCCTATTCTGGTTTATCAGCGTCTTGTCGGGCCCGTCTAATGACCCTTGATAGCTACCCTATTCCTAAGACTGTTGCTGCAACGTTATCTAGTTCAGGCTGGAGGACAGCTATGGAAGAGGAATTGTTGGCATTAGAGCACAATCACACTTGGGATCTTGTTCCTTTACCTGCTGGGAAGATGGCCATTGGTTGCAAATGGGTGTTCACTGTTAAGGTTAATCCTGACTGTACTCTTGCTCGTCTCAAGGCTCGTTTGGTTGCAAAAGGATATGCACAGGTTTATGGAGTCGATTATGGTGATACTTTTTCACCAGTGGCAAAGATGACATCCGTTCGTCTTTTACTTTCTTTGGCTACTTCTGCTGGTTGGCCTTTGCTTCAGCTTGACGTGAAAAATGCATTTCTCCATGGTGATTTACATGAAGAGGTCTATATTGAGCAACCACCTATGTTTGTTGCTCATGGGGAGTCAGGTCATGTTTGTCGTTTAAAAAAATCATTGTATGGTTTGAAACAATCTCCCAGAGCATGGTTCAGGAAGTTTTCTGAGGCTGTACTTCAGTTTGGATTGAGTAGATGTAGTGGTGGTCATTCGATGTTTTATCGGGTGTCTAAAACTGGTAGAATATTCCTTATAGTTTATGTGGATGATATCATCATAACTGGGGATGACTCTGCAGGAATTAAAGAGTTGAAAATGTATCTACAACAGCAATTCCATACAAAAGATTTGGGACCACTCAGGTATTTTTTGGGTATTGAAGTCGCACGGGCAAGAAAAGGTATTCATATCTCACAACGGAAGTACGTTCTGGATTTGCTTACTAAGATAGGTTTGTTAGGAGCTAAACCGCTGGATATACCAATGGAGACGGGCTTGAAGTTGATGGCAGAGGATGGTGAGTTATTAGATAATCCGGAAAGGTATCGAAGACTAGTTGGAAAGCTGAATTATCTAACTATTACTCGACCTGATATTTCCTTTCCTGTGAGTGTTGTGAGCCAATTTCCGTCTTCTCCTCGTACCTCACATTGGGATGCTGTGATAAGAATTCTGAGATACTTGAAGAAAGCTCCAGGTCGTGGTATTGTTTACAGGAATCATGGACACAGAAAAGTAGAAGCTTTCTCAGATGCTGATTGGGCAGGATCTCCTATAGATAGAAGATCTACATCAGGTTATTGCACCTTTGTGGGAGGAAACCTGGTGTCGTGGAAAAGCAAGAAGCAGAATGTTGTAGCTAGATCAAGTGCAGAATCAGAATATAGAGCGATGGCTCAAGCTACTTGTGAGTTGATCTGGATACGTCAACTGTTAGTGGAACTTGGGTTCAAAGATCCTATACCAATGGAGTTGTGGTGTGACAATCAAGCGGCTGTCCATATTGCTTCTAATCCAGTGTTTCATAAGCGTACCAAGTATATTGAAGTGGATTGTCATCTTGTTCGTGAGAAGCTTCAGGCTGGGATTATATCTACTAGTTATGTTAGAACCGGCGAACAACTTGCTGATATTTTTACAAAATCTCTAGGGAGTAGTCGAGTTGAGTATATTTGTAACAAGCTGGGCATGTTAGATATCCATGCTCCAGCTTGAGGGGGAGTGTTAGATAGCAATGGTATATTGGTCATTTATGGGTATTTACCCTAGCTTGTATAAATACTCATATCTTATTCTAATAAACAGTAACTTATTCCAAATAACATGGTCAATGGTCAAGCAAAGAATTCCGAGGAAAAGCAGGCAGTTCTTTAGCCAATTTGACACCAGCGACTGCTAAGGGTGTGAGTTCTAAATCTGCATCCAAGGAGGGACAGGGTAGTGCCAGAACTAGCAGGGGAGGAGCTACAACCAAGCGATGTTTCAAGTGCCAGGGATTGAGGGATTGGAGGATTGTGACATTTCGCTACTGATTGTCCGAACCGGCAGATTATGACGCTTGTTGATAATCCAACCTTTGATGAAAATCCAGTTTATGATGAATCTAATGAAGAACAGAGGATGCCTAGTCGTTAGACGAGTTTTAAATATTGCTGAGGCATAAGATGAATCGTGGCTTAGGCATAATATTTTTCATACTAAGTGCACTAGTGGAGGAAAAGTATGTAGTATGATAATAGATGGAGAGAGCTGCGAGGATGTGGTGTCCACTACTATGGTGGAGAAGTTGGGCTAAAAACAAAACATCATCCTCAACTTTACAAGCTGATGTGGCTTAAGAAAGGGAACAAAGAGAAGGTGATTAAGAGGTGTCTGGTATAGTTCTCGATTGGGAAAAAAATATGCTGATGAGGTGTAGTGCGATGTAGTCCCAATGGATACTTGTCATATTATGTTGGGGAGTTCGTGGCAGTTCTATAAAAAGACACAAGGCTTAAGTACACCCCAAGAGTCATAAGTTGTGTACGGTGCTCACTTTAGTGCCAAAATTTTTCAAACTGATTACTTTAGTACTAAGTTTTTGTAATTTCGATCACTTAAGTGCCAATTTCTTTTAAAAACGATCACTGTAGTGCCAATTTCGATTTAAGCTGACGTGACTCGTCAAAAATATGACGTGTGTATTTTTTATTATTATTTGAGCTGACGTGACTCATTGAACTTGGCACTGAAGTGATCGTTTTTAAAAGAAGTTGACACTTAATTGATCGAAGTTACAAAACTTAGCACTAAATTGATCGATTTGAAAGTTTTGGCACTAAAGTGAACGCTGTACAAAACTTATGACATTTGAGGTGTACTTAACGCAAAGCACAATATGATGGTTTTAGAAATACATACATGTTGAAGCCTCTTTATGTTTATTGTTGATGTTATTGGGCCTAGTTAGTTAGGCCTAGTTTATTTATTTAGTTGTTTTAGGGTTAAGGTCCATCTCTTCTTTACATATTGTATCTCTTCCTCTTTTCTAATTAAGAGTGGGATTATTTTTTCTCTCAACATGGTATCAGAGCCAGTGTTGTCCTTTCTGCGAATGCGTCCACCACCCATTAGTCAAAATTCACGTGCCGCTCGTAATCCGACTTGCACGTGAAATGGAGTGTTGAAGTTATTATCTCACATCGCCTAATAATGGGTTTTATATGCTCTTTATATTCATGTGGTCTTTCTCTACCCATTGGCTTAAGCTTTTGGGTTAGACTTTCTGATATGGTATCAAAGCGCGAAGCTGTAACCTAGCGCCCCTGCCTTTGAAATCTGCCGCCATCTTCTTCTTCCCAGCAACCTGCCACCTCCATAGCCTGCATCCCTGCCTTCCGCCTCTTCCCTCTCAACCTCTAGCCTTTCCTTCATCTCCAGCAACCTTCGGTACCTGTTGGCAGCTACCCTTCTCTCTACTGTAGCTGTTGGCAGCTCCTTCTTCCTCCGAATGCTGTCGGCAACCTTCATGCCTCGTGTAGTGCTAGCCTAGACCTCTTCATGTCTTGTCCAGTGTTTTTCGAGAACCTCCTTGTTGCCAACCAGCCTTGATATTGTCTGGATCATTCGTTAAATGAGCTAAATCGTGTTTTTATTATACAACCTATCATGCGAGACCATGTTAGAGACGGAAAAAGCTTCGGACTCTCTTGGGGAATTGAGTTGTAGTGCTCCAGGTGATACAAAAAAGGTTTCGAACTCTCTTGAGGAATTGAGCCGTAGTGTTCGTGGTATTTATCCCTCTTTTTCGACAAATCCCATCAAGTTAGATGGCTCCAACTACCTAATTTGGTCTCGCTCTTGTTACCTTACCATTGTTTCAGGTGGTCTTACTGGCTACCTTATCGGAGAGAGCGTGCAACCTACTACCAGAGATGATGTTATTCGCAAGTGGATCTCTGAGAATGCCTTGGTTATGGCCTATCTTGTCAATTCAATGACTGACTCTATCGCACGTGGCTACTTATTTTTGGATACAGCAGCCAAGATTTGGGAGGCTGCTAAGGACCCTTATTCTCAAGTGGGCAATGATGCCCAAATCTATGAACTCCAAGAGAAAATTCATGAAACCAAGCAAAGGGAACTGTTCTTATCTCAATATTATTCTGAGTTACGTAGTTTATGGCATAAACTGGATTTTTATGATGATTTTCATCCTACCAATCCCGTGATGCTGCTGCCTTTCAAAAAAGGGTGGACAAATTTCGTGTTTTTGAGTTTCTGGCTAGTCTTAATATGGAGTACAATTAGATTATGGCCCAGATCTTGTGTCGTGTGCCTTTCCCGACCTTGGAACAATCCTATGCCATGGTCCATCTAGAGGAGAAGCATCGGAGCACGATGCATCAGCCCATCGTCCTAGAGCACTCTACCCTTTATACTATTGCGGGAAGTGAATCTCGCAGTCGTTTTGGCAATGACAAATCGGCTATGAAGTGTGATTATTGTGGAAAAGAATGTTACACCCGTGAAACTTGTTACAAACTTCACGGGCGTCCTTCCAATGTTGGCCGTGACTGCGGAAAGGGTCGTACTAGGCCTTAGGTACACTTGAGTGAGGCTCCAGCTCAGCCACCAGCTGCTCCGTCGGACTCTTTATCTGCTGCCGAGTTGACTAGTCTGCGTCTCCTCTTAGCATGCAACTTAGACAACCCTAACACATATACATCATCGGCCTTTGGCACTTTGGCCTTTAATTTCGCACAGTCAAGTAGCTTTTTCGGTGGTTTGTGTAAATCTTCTCAGCCATGGATCCTTGATTCGGGTGCCACACATCATATGACCGGTGATATTACACTCTTTGCTGATTATTCTCATTCCCCTAAGCATGATTGTGTTACTGTTGCTGATGGTTTTTTAGCCCCTATAGTCGGCCAAGGCTCGGTGTCTATTACCCATGATATTACTCTATCATATGTTTTACATGTTCCTACATTTTACACTAATCTCCTATCAATTGGTTCCCTGACTCGTGATCTGAAGTGCGAAGTGATTTTTTTCCCATCTTGTTGTGTCATGCAGGACTTGGCAATGGGGGATTGGTCGTGGTAGAGTAGAGGTGAGCTTATATGTATTCGATTCACCACCATCAGCTCATCTTATCACCCCAACTTCCTCGGCTGCCCTATTTGAGCTCCATGTTTGGCATCGCCGTTTAGTACATTCACCGCTTGGAACTTTAATAAAGATTTGTCTAGATTTAGTTGACAAATGTAGTAGTCAAGATTTCTTTTGCTATTTTTGTGCTATTTTTGTGTTCTATCGAACTTTATTTCGATGATATTTTGATTTATAGTGCTTCGATTGAGCAACACTTGCAACATTTGAGAAGGGTATTTAAGGCCTTGAGGGAACAGAGTTGTATGCCAATACCAAGAAGTGTCATTTTTTAACTGATCATGTGACCTTTTTCGGTTATATTGTGTCGAGGGAAGGCATTTAGATGGATCCAGTTAAGATCATGGCCATTGCGAGTTGGGAGACTCCGAAGAATATTCATGATGTACGTAACTTTCACGGACTAGTGTCCTTTTATCGGAGGTTTGTTCGGGATTTCAGCACCATTATTGCGTCTCTTACGGATTATCTGAAGGGAGGTAGATTTGTGTGGACCAAAGAGGCTGATGCTTCTTTTCAGTTGTTAAAGAAAAAGGTGACTGAAGCCCCAGTTTTAGTGCTTCCTGATTTTGATGAGATTTTTTAGGTGCATTGTGATGCCTCAAGCATTGGTATTGGGGGCGTCTTGAGCTAGGAAAATAAACCCGTGGCATTTTTTAGTGAGAAATTGAATGAAACGAAGAAAATATATTCAACTTATGACAAGGAGTTTTACGCCATAGTGGGGAGTTTGGAACATTGGCGGCACTACCTTATTTCTAAGGAATTCATTATGTATTCTGATTATGAAGTCTTGAAGTACATTAATAGGTAGCATAAATTGAATCCTAGGCATACAAAGTGGGTGGAATTTCTTCACACTTTAAGTTTTGCCATTATACATGAAGTAAGAGTACTGAATAAGGTGGCAGATGCATTGAGCAGAAGACATTCGCTGTTGTCTACAATGCAGGTGGGAGTTTTGGATTTTGATTTTTTTTAAGGATTTGTATGTCAATGATTCATATTTTGGAGATATTTGGGGAAAGTGCAAAACAGGGCCCTTTCAGCAGTTTCTGATTGTGGATAGCTTTTTTGTCAAAGGCAATAGGCTGTGTATCCCTCAGCGTTCTTTAAGGGAATATATTATTACTGAGGGTCATGCGGGAGGTCTAGCTAGGCACTTCAGGGTGGATAAAATGATGGTCTTGCTGTGCAAGCACTTTTATTGGCCCCGAATAGAGCGTGATGTGACTCGATTTGTAGAGGTGCAAGGTATGTCACATGGCAAAAACCAGAGGTACCAATGCTGGTTTATATATGCCTCTACTTGTTTTAGTAGCACCATGGGAGGATGTCAGCCTTGATTTTGTTTTGGGATTGCCAAGGATGCAGTGGAATAAAGATTCTATAATGGTGGTTGTCGACAGGTTTTCGAAGATGACACACTTTATTCCCTGTAACAAGACCTTTGATGCTTCATAGGTCGGTCGTTTATTTTTGTAGGAGATTGTTAAATTGCATGGAGTTTCCAAATCCATAACCTCATATCGTGATGTGAAATTTGTGAGTCACTTCTGGCGTATTCTTTGGCGACACATGGGAACCAGATTGCAGTTTAGCTCCTCTCACCATCCCCATACTGATGGCCAGTCTGAAGTTGTCAACCGAAGCTTGGGAAACTTGCTGCGAAGTTTAGTTGGAGATAGCCCGCGGCAATGGGACTTGGTGTTACCTCAGGCAGAATTTGCCTATAATAGATCCTAGAGTCGAACTACAAGCAAGAACCCTTTCGAGATAGTCTATAGGCGTAATCCAATTACTCCTCTGGATCTCATGCCATTGCTAGTTCACAAGCAGTTTACTTCTGACGCAGATGAACATGCTAAGCAGATCAAAGAGCTGCATTCAGAGGTTCATAACTAGATCAATAAGCAGAACATGAAGTACAAACAACGAGTGGATAGGCGCAGGAAAAGAGTTGTCTTCAAGGAGGGTGACCTAGTGTGGATTCACCTCAAGAAGGAACGTTTTCTAGGTAGCTAGTTTGGCAAGCTGCAACCTAAAGTTGATGGACCATTTAGAGTTCTAGAGCGATTTAATGACAATGCTTATAAGATTGAGCTACCAGGTAAGTACAATGGATTTGAGACTTTTAATGTAGTGGATTCGTCACCTTACCATACATATGAGAAAGAACCTGAGGAGATTGAAGTTGATGAAGAAGAAACAGATTCGAGGACGGATCTTTTTTCTAGTAGGGGAGGATGATGCAGGTTGACCAACTCCGAATGGGCTCAAATGGAAACGGGCTGCTGATCAATACTCACTATTTTGCCGTGACTGACGTCGTTTTTTCGCGTTTCAGAGTCGTTTAAATGTGTTTTTAGGCAATTTTCATGATTTTAGTGATATTTTCATAATATTGCATTTCCTAGGAAAGTACATTTTAAGTGCCAAAAGTTGTGTACGGAGATCACTTTAGTGCCAAAAGTTTCAAACGGATCACTTTAGTACCAAAAGTTGTGCACGAAAATCACTTTAGTGCCAAAAGTTTCAAACGGATCACTTCAGTGCCAACTGTTTTTAAAAACGATCACTTAAGTGCCAATTTCTTTTAAAAATAATCATTTTTAGTGCCAAATCTGATGTGCCACGTCATCTTAAAAAATAATAAACATAGCACGTGTCGGATTTTCGGCAAGCCATGTCACCTCTAGCACTAAAGTGGTCGTTTTTAAAAGACGTTGGCACTAAAGTGATCTTCGTGCACAACTTTTAGCACTAAAGTGATCCGTTTAAAACTTTTGGCACTAAAGTGATCTCCGTATACAACTTTTGGTACTAAAAATGTACTTTTGCCTGCGTTTCCTATTGTAATTAGGTTTAACACCATATAAAGTGATGTTTTAAGGTTTCGAATGTCAGATTTTAGACTTTTGACATTCGTTAATTTTGATAATCACAGTTGAGTGAACAAATTGTTCCTCATTATCGATTCTTAATTCTTATGTTTAGCCAATTTCCATTGCGTTTCGGCATTAGATTACATACATGGTTATTTTCCTCGTGAGATTATTGGTTTGTAGAGATGTCTGCTCATTTATCAAGTTCTCTATCTATTGTTCAAGGTTGGCCACCTAGTGCTTCTCGAGTTCAAGATATCTTGGTCTATATCATAGTCTGACAGCTTTATATAATAGTTTGGTCAAGTTGGATGGTACCAATTATCATTTTTGGTCAATAGCCCTTTTGACCTTTATTTATTCCAATCGCCAGTCTAGATGGCTTGAAGAAGAACCACCGGAAGATTTAGCTAGTGTAGAGGAATGGAAGTTCGTTGATGCTACTTTGCATACACTTTTATGAGGAAGTATAACTGAATATGTTCGCCATCTTTTCATGGATTATGCGATAGCCCGTGAGGGGACAAAGTGTGATTTCTGTATCTAGATAGAATAATAGGAGTCGAGTTTGTGATACGTAGGGGGCTTTTTTTGAAGCCAAAATTGGTGATGCTGGGTTGGCAGAATATTATGCTCGTTTTGCATCTTTGTATTAGAGATTCAAGTCTTGTTTTCCATCGGCTACCATACTTACTCAAATGCAGCAATGAGAAGCGGACATAATGACCATGCTCTTTCTTCGTGTACTTGGTCTAGATCATAATGTCCTTCGAAAAAAAAAATTCCCTCTCATAGCACTCTCCCTTCCAATGAAGAAGTGTATTCATGGGCTGCTTGTTACACTTCTAGTCCCAAGCCTTCAACAATGTCAGCCAGTAGTGCAATGGTAGCTCGTGCAAGTCAAGGAACTCGTGGTCATATTAGTGGTCATAGACATTGAAGTTTTAACAATCGTGGTTATAGTTTTTAGGCCCGAGGTGTTGTTTGTGGTAGTAGTAATAATGCTTTTGAAGGAGCTCTGATGGTGGTTGAGAGAACCGTTTTTGTACTCATTGCCAACTCTCTGGGCATATTATTGATTGATGTTATGACCTCCATCCTGAGTTACGAATTCTACATGCCTCTATTGATACTAAGCCTTGGACTCCTTCACATAGATCCTCTTTTGTACAGGGTACGATAAATTTGACTCTTGCAGAATATGATGAGTTGATCAGAGCACGACAGAGTGCGAGTGATGTTTTCTCTGGTCCATAGAGCACAATGATCCTACGTATCTACTGTTCAATACAGCTGCTCCTCGTTCTTGAGTTATTGATTCAAGTACCACTCATCATATGATTGGTGATTCTCTTCTTCTCACATCCACCTTCTTTGTTCCTTCTTCGTCAATTACCTTAGTAGATGGTTCTCATTCCAAAGTAACTTGTACTGATTGTGTATCATTGAGTTCTTTTGTTTCCTTACCTTTTGTATACCATATTCGATGTTTCCCTTACAATCCATTATCTATCGATTCTGTTACTCGTGATATTGACTGCAATATTGTCTTTTCTTCATCTTCTTGTGTTCTTTAGGATTGTAAGACTGGACGCCCAATAGGTGGTGGGCGTGATGCTGGTGGATTGTACGGTTCCGAAGGGCAAAGATATTCGTCTTTGGAGGAGGTGATGTTGTGCTAAGCATAGCTGCAAAAGAGTTAGGATCTGAAGAACTTGGCGAGAAGAAGGATGTTGGCTTGGTGTATAAAGCTTTGGATGATCCTTATCGATTACATTCTCATCTTGGTCACTCATCAATAGACTGCTTTGACATTTTTCTTTTGTGTCTAGTTCAGGTTTTCAGTTTAATTGTGAAACGTGTGAGTTAGGTAAACACCATTGTGTGTCTTTTTTCCCTCGTGTTTTGAGTCGTGCTTCCCAACCATTCTAGTTAGTCCACTCCAATGTATGGGGTCCTAGTCAAGAGTCTTTATTTGGTATTCGTTATTTTATCACCTTTATTGATTATTGTACTCGTCCACTTGGTTATATTTAATAAAATATCATACCGAAGCTTTTCATTCTTTCGCTAGTTTTATAATGAAGTTCATACTCAATATGATTATTTTGCTTAGTGTTTGCACAGACAATGCTTGTGAATACTTTTCTTTTTCTACTTTTATTCCATTTCTTGAATATCATGGTATTTTACATTAGAGTTCTTGTGCTCTCACTCCGCAACAAAATAGAGTTACTGAACATAAGAATTGTCATTTGTTGAATGTTGCCCGTTGTCTACTTCTTCACACTCATATGCCTATGTTCTTCTGGGGCTATGCCCTTCTTACAGCTTGTCATCTTATTAATCGTTTTCTATCATCTGTGTTGAAAGGAGTTATTCTTTATGCTCTTCTTCATCCTGGTCATCATTTATGGTCCGTTATCTTTATACTTTTGGATGTGTGTTTTGTTCATTTTTTGTCTTCAGGATTGGACAAATTATTATCTCGTGTTGAAAAATATATATTCGTGGGTTACTCCCGCACCCAAAAAGGGTATGTCTGTTATAGTCATATTCGTTGCCAATAGTATATTTATGCTAATGTGACTTTTTTTTTTAGGATCAAGCATTTTTTGGCGATGTTCGTCCTCAAGTACCATTAATCATGGATCTTTTGCCATCCTCCATACCTACATTTCAGCCGGAGCTATTGCCTGTTATTTCTAATGATGCTCCACCGGATCAAGGATTACCAACACCGACTCCTCTTTAGGTTTATAAACATGGTCTTTGCCCTGTTTTGGGCCGTACCTCTCCACCAGCAAGCATCCCACCACCACTACCTCTGGTCCAAGCTTCGGGCTTCCGATCTTCTTCCACCATCTCCTTTCAATTCGCATACTACTCACCATACTCGGTCTCAATATCTTCTCTCTCATTTTGTGCCTTATCATTTTTTTGTCATCCCTTGCATCTATGTTTGTGCCAAGTAGTGTGCAGGAGGCTTTCGCCCATCTAAGTTGGGCTCGTGCTATGGAGGAGGAAATGACATCATTACATCATAATAAAACTTGAGAGCTGATTCTGTTGTCGGCTAATAAACAATTAGTAGATTGTCGCTGGATCTTTATTGTCAAACACCATATAGGTGGTTCAGTTGAAAGCTAAAAATCGCATCTTTTGGCAAAGGGCTATACCCAAACTAATGGTATTGATTGTGATGAGAATTTTTTTTCCTGTGGACAAAAGTTCTTATGTTCATATCGTTATTTCCTTGGCTGCTCGGTCTCAGTGGACTCTTCATCAGCTCGATGTAAAAAATGTATTCTTTCATTGTGATCTTTACGATGAAGTATATATGAAGCAACCACCTGAATTTGTTACTCAGGGAGAGAAGCTGTGCCAGTTGCGAAAAGCTCTTTATAAACTTAGGCAATCTCCTTGTGTTTGATTTGGTCACTTCAGTGATGCGGTTATCATTTTTGGCATGCATCGATGCAGTTTTGATCACTCAGTATTTAGTATGTCATCTTTAAATGAGTGTGTTATTTTTATTGTCTATGTAGATGATATCATTGTAACGGGAAGTGAAGTTGAAGGTATACAACGACTCAAGCAATTTCTACAGAAGGAGTTTAACATTAAAGACTTAGGTCGTGTTCGATATTTTCTTGGCATCGAAGTTGCCTATGCTAATGGCAATAGTGCTCTCTCCTAGCGAAAGTATGCTCTTGACATTCTTAAGGAGGTTGGCTTGCATGATGCTAAGGGCATGCATGATAACCATTATATTTCTCTATTTCTGTTCCAAACTTGTTTCTGGAATAAGTTTGGAATTGAAATTCGTTTGGTAATACAATTCTATTTTTTTTCTTTTAATACAAATTTTTGTTTTAGAATAGATTTTATAGAGAAATGAGAAGCTAAAAATTGTAGCTTCTCTATTCTAGAAACATAAATGAGAAATAACCTACCAAAATCCTTCGTTTGTTCCCAAGTGCTCGTTGCGCTCTCTTTGTCGCCCTTCCTTTATCAATCCTCGACAACTGCTGACCTTCACTGGCCGCCCTCGCCCCTGCCCATCGTCGGCCATTGTCGACCCACTGCCAGCCGTCGATTGCTGCAGCAACTACCGCCGATCGCCTCAACCATCGTCGTTGCCACAATCGTTAGCCGCCATCATGCAACAACGACCCATGTTGGCCGCCAATCACCGCTGACCATCGCCAGCACCAATCTCTACCACCCACCGCCATCCTTCATCGCCGCCGGAGTAAAAATAAATAATAATTTTCTATTTTTAAATAGTCAATAATATTTTCTAATAATAAATTTATTTTTTTAAAGAAAATGAAGGAGAAATTTTTCATAGAAAATTTTGTGTTAATAATATTTGAAAAGTAGAAATTGTCAATCGCTATCAAGCGAACTTTTAGAAATATAAATTTTGTCGTTATCAAACCCATTTTTTCTCAAAAGCTCATCGAGTAACTAGAAATAGAAAAATCTATTACTAGTCAGAAATTGATTCCAGAAATAGAATGGTTATCATGTGCGCTTTTAGCATGGTGACACACCTATAGATCGTGGAATGAGGCTTGATAATGGACAAGGAAAACTTCTTCATGATCCAGAAAAGTATCGCCGGTTAGTAGGTAAGTTAAATTATCTTTCCATTACTAATACCGATATTGTGCTATGGCTAATATTATAGGTGAACTTCAATGGGTTCATATTGCTATGCCCAAATCTTCTACTCTCTGTTGTAATAATCAATCTGCTATTCATATTACTCGCAATCCAGTGTTTCACGAGTGAACGAAACACATATAGGTGGATTATCATTTTGTTCCGGAAAAGGTGAACTGTCGAGACATACAGTTGGTGCACACATGTTTTGAAGAGCAACTAGCATACATCTTCACAAAGCCTCTTCGACGTGAACGAGTTTCATACATTTGTCATAAGCTAGGTCTTTTTGATATATACCTTCCAACTAGAGCGGGAGTGTTGGGTTTATTACTTTAGATATTAGCAAGTTGAGGTTATATATGTAATTATACTAGGCTTAACACTAAGCCTATCAGTACTACTTTTGATCTCAGAAATAAAATAATCTCTCCTTTATCGATAACAGTTTCCTATTTTGTTTGCTAGGATTTCTCTGTGTATTAACCTATAAATATAACACTGTAAGGCAGGAGATAATATATGAATGAGAATAAGAATTTCTCTCTATCAAAATCTCACATGATATTAGAGCTCTAGGTAAGATTTCTAGGTTTCAAATTGTAACCTACATTGTTGCATTTTCAGCCTTCATTGCTGTCTATTATTCTCTAGAAAATTTTCCCTATGTATGTAGTCTTCATAGCTGCATTACTGCTCTTGTTTTCTTCCTAACCTTCTCTCTCTAAAATGGCCACACCCGAAATCACACCAAAGCCACAGTTTCTACCTCTTCTGCCATGAACCAATCGGAGGAGGTCGTCTCTCAACACACATGATAGGTGATTTTCAGAATATTAGGCCACCCTATCAATTGAATGAGAAAAACTATCTCAAGTGGTCACAATTTTTCAAGATGTACCTGAAGGGCAAAGGAGAACTCAACGATCTGCTTGGGACATGACCCAAGCAAAGAGATCCTGATTTCGATGCGTAGGATGTGGTTGATTCCATGATCATGTTATGGCTATGGAATTCCATGAAATCAGCCATAACCGATAATTGTATGTTTCTACCAACAACAAATGAGATATGAGATTCCATCTGATAGGGCATGCTCAAAGGCCTGTGATGCAGCCCAGTGTATGAAATTAAGGTGAAAACTTGTGGGACAAAGCAAGGAAGTAAAACTGTTACTGAGTAAGCTAATTCTCTGCATAACTTATGGCAAGAACTCGATTGTTATCCGGTATTCCTAATGAGATGCCTAGAAGATGTGGCCGTTTTGAAAAATTTCATTGGTAATGATCGAGTCTACGATTTCTTAGCTGAGCTTAATTTTGAATTCGATCAAGTGAGAATTCAAATACTTTGGCAAGAAGGAAGTGCCATCATTGGAGGAAACAATATCCTTGTTCTGAGTAGAAAAAAGCCATCGATTCGTCATGCTCGAATAACAAGCAGTAGAAAGATTAGCCTTGACAATCAAAAAGGTTGATGAAAGGGGTGACCTGTTGAGGAAAGCCAACCGAGATAGCTTGTAGTGTGCCTAGTGCAAGAAGTCGAGACATACAAAGGAGCAATGCTGAAAATTGAATGGCAAACCAACTACTTCAGGCCGAGAGTGGGTTAATCGGACAATACAGCCAAGGCCCCGAGTCCACCTAACTTAGCAAGTTGGTTACGAAGAAGTTCGGAGTATTGGCAGAACTCAATACTTTATTGATGAAAAGACACACACACACACACACACACATAAAAACCCACAAAGACCATTGTACCCTTTTTCCCCTTTAACGCTTCCACTCAAGATGGAGCATGGATATAAAGCATGCATAGTTTGTTACAGATATACTCAATCCTACTGCTCCCTAGAGATTTGGTGAAAATATCGACTAGTTGTTCACCAATCCTAATATAACTAGTAGGAATAACTTTTGCCTGAAGTTTCTCCCAAACAATGTGGCAATCAACTTCAATATGCTTGGTACGCTCATGGAATATTGGATTTAAAGTAATATGGATAGCTGCTTGATTATCGCATCACCACCACATAGGCGTAGGGTCTTCGAATCCAAGTTCAACTAATAGCTGATGCATCTAGATAGACTAGCTCACATGTAGCTTGAGCCTAAGCTTTGTCATTTAATATTGTATCAGGTTGTTGCAAATACAGTCTCAACTCTTTAATCCCTATAGAATCGTCTCTAGTTTTGATAATATCATCTACGTGAACTGCAAGAAATAATCGAGCAGCTCTAGAAATTCGGTAAAACATAGAATGGTCTCTATTATATCGGCATAGCCTAAACTGGAGTACAACCTCAGTAAACTTCCCGAACCAGGCTCTAAGAGACTGTTTCAAACCATACAAAGATTTTTTTAAATGATAGACATGGCCAGACTCCTCCTGAGCAACAAATTGGTTGTTGCTCTATGGACATCTCTTCTTGTAAATATCCATTAAGAAAGACATTTTTAACATCAAGTTGAAACAGAGGCCAATAAGCATAAGCAACCAATGAAAAAGTATAAGGGAAAAATTGAGGCCTTGGTACCGGAGAAAAAGTATCACTATAATCAACCCCTTAAACCTGGACATTTCTTTTAGCAATCAATCTGGCTTTGATGCCGTAGACTTCTTTTGTCGCTTATACACCTGTAAGGGAGGAGACACATGAGAAGGACTAACAAAGTTTAAGGGAAAAATTGTGGGATAGAAGGATCATCAACTATGATAGTTGAAAACTCTTTACCCTCAATCTAATAGTATGGTCTCTCGAAGAAAGTAACATCATTACTAATATATTGGATACAAGTTATAGGATCATAACATAATATCCATTTTGAGTATGTGAATACACGAGAAAAACACATTTAGTAGCACAAGGGGATAGTTTATTAATACCAAGACGTAAGTTATGGACAAAACATACACACCTAAAGACGCTAGGGGAAAGAGGGAATAATGGCATGTCAGGGAACACAACACTAGCTAGTGATTGATCATTGAGGACAGTGAAAAGCATACAATTCATGAGGTAACATGTATTAAGGACATCATCACTCCAAAATGATGTTGGGACTTGCATACAAATCAAGGGCGAACGAGTAACTTCTAGCAAACTTGGTTGATATATAATGCGAAGATTAGAACAAAAAGGAGAAATTGTTATGCGAGTTTTTTAGAGCATAATCAGTTTACAAAATTTTAAGGAATTTATTAAACTGATTAGTAGCTTTACGATGAAATAATGGAAAAATAGATTGAAATTCAAAATGGTTATGAAGCATATAGAACCATGTTATACGAGAATAATCACCCACAAAAGTAATAAAGCACTTAAAATCATTTCTACTAGATGTGGAGGCCTCCAAATATCCAAATAAATTAAGTTAAGTAAAGTAGATGCACGAGAATCTTTACGACTAGGAAAATAGTTACGACAATGTTTCCCAAATTCACAAGTCTCACACTCAAGAGTAGAAATTGATTTACACTCAGAATTATTTGTTGTACCTTAAATAAAGATAAATGTCCTAATGGGAATGCAAAAGTTGGGGTTAATAGAACTATTAACTAAATCATTGATTTTAGCAGTGGAGACATCATCTAGATAATAGTCCATCACGTTCATGTCTCCACCAGTCGAATGCAAGAAGGGGGTAAAATGTAATAGAACAACCAATAGCTTTAGTTAACTAACTAAATACAATAAATTCAAAGGAAGTTAGGGCACATGTGAGATAGAGGACAAAGATAATGACGATGTGAGTGAAAAAGTCCCTAATCCAACCTTCTGAGAAGAGGAACAATTAGCCAAAATAACTAGAGATATAGGACTAGAGTTTATGATGAGAAGAAAGTAATTCTTACTTACACATCATATGATCTGAAGCTCCAAAATAAATGACCCAGGGGCTAAGAGATAAAATAGAGAAAAGGGCTATGTTACATGTTCATGGAAGAGTGGCAGTAAATGATGGACACGTTTGGATAAGTTGTGTAACCAGATCATCTCGAGACATAGACTCATAAGAACTATTCCCATATGGGATAGATAGATTTGTGTCGCTAGAAGACACTTTTACAGTACTCCCTTTAGACACAACAACATTTGCAGTAATTAATCGCTAAACCTATTATGGCTTGCCATGCTTGGCCCAAAATTGTCAATACTTTGACCAGCTTTGCCTCAGTATGTACACTAATGGCTGTCTTGATTAGAACTATGTCCACCATGTCCACCACAATGGCCGTGACCCCCATGAACCTCGACCTCTATAAGAAAATCCAACACAACCACCACTACCAGTCACAAGTGCTAAACTGTCTTTAGATGATGTAAGACATGGAGGGACAATGCGCTGAATCCGACAAAATGCTTTATTCATAGAAGGAATTTCCTCTCTAGCTGGAAGCTGGCTCTGCATAGGCTACAAGTCAGTACTCAACCTAGATAAAAACTTGGCCACTTGGAATTAAGCTTGCTGTGTCTTTAGTTTCTCAAGATCAGTAGTGATAGGCCGATTGAGTTTTTTCCACATGCCTTTCAAAGCACTTAAAACTCTCCAATAGAGTTGTGCCCTTGTTTAAAATAAAAGATCTTCTCATGTAAGTCATACACTCTAGACATGTTCTTGTCTTGTGAGTAGCTCTCCATAAGATCATTCCACACTCCATTGGCAGTTGTGTGAAACATGACATTATCAGCAGTGGGTGGTTCCATATCGTTCCATAATCACACCAAAAGTGTACACTCTCTCTCATCCAGTCACCAAACCCTTTAGCATCTTCAACAGAAGGCATTTGTTGTAAGATATTTATTTTTTCTTTGGCATTAATATATACTATGACATTTTAAGCCCATAACAAGTAATTGTAGCACCATTTAATTTAATGATGGTAATTTGAAAATTGACATCGTCGGTAGAAGACTTGGTGTTACTCATGGTGACAATCTCAATATAAATATACATATCTACCACAGATAAAAAAGACTGAAACTTCAGTGAAAGAGATAAAACGACACTTGGCTCTATATGATCAATATCGACAGTCAAATATTTGCAATGAAAATTGTACAATACCAGTCAATCATGATCAATGCAATATTCTGATCTTAAATATGTTGATCAGCGAGTGTTCCAATCCATAATCGCAAACAAAACTTGATGGATTTGATTTCTCCTCGTCTTATACGTATCGAGACTAGGAGAGAAAACAGATAGAACTTGGAGCTTTGGGTGGCTACGCACTAGAAGAGGAAAAAAGGTTATTAGAGGACTCTCGAACAAGCAATAACATCAAGGAATCAAATAGTTAGATCTCCGATACCGTGTAAAAAGGTTGATAAGAGAACCGCGGTAAATAGCCAAGAGAGGGGAAATCGAGAGGAGAAGAGAAGAGAAGAGAAAGACACAGATCGTAAAAGCCAAAAAATGGCTCACGATTTCAGTGTTCACTTAACCTAGAGGTGGCAAAATGGGTCTAGAACCCACATTCGACCCATATTTAATGGTGGTGGGTCAAAAATGGGTTGGCTTAAGTACTTAAATGGGTTATAAATGGATTGCTTAAAACTTTATGGGTCATAAATGTGTTTCAAATAGGCCATAAATGGGTTAGCTAAGAAAACTATCTTAAGGCAATCATAAATAAGTTTTGTGAATATTTTTTTAAAATCTAATTTTTTAAATATTTTAATAATTTGTTTTTTATATAATTTTTTTCATTTATTTTTCTTTTCTATTTTCTTTTTTCTCCTGCCTTGGCCGTCGCTCTGCTTTGGCCGCCAATGGTCGCTGCTGTCCACCTCCGATCGCCACCCTCCGCCGCCGCAGGCCGTTGCCACTGTGCGTGTGCAATTACCTCTACGAACATTGTTTTACGCCATTAATAGAGACGACGACAAATTCTGTTTTTGGTTTTGGACGAGGAGTACATGCCGGCGTTGTATATTTCCATATCGACATCATCGACATAGCGTTGCGTGGAAAAAATCGAGCCACGCTTCGTTTCTCCCGATCGATTCATCCGAACATGACAAGCTAGGGTGGGATGCAGTTGAGCCGACTTGGACAAATACAGTGACAACCCCCCATATACACTTGACTGAGTATTTGAATAGAAATTTTTGAATACCGTAGCTTAACTCAACTCGATCATACAATCAAATTGAAGACCGGCACAAGCTTGGATCGTAAGAACTCGGATTATTTTATTATTTTCTTGGATATGAGGTTAGTAACGCAAACTATAATGATTTTGATGTCTAATTTGGACAGCTATAGATATTTTGAATGTAACTAACGTAAAAGCTCAGTTAGTATCGAAGTCTTTTAACTTAACTCGGCAAGATAAATCGGAATCGGGTACGAGTCAACGTCGAAACCCACCGGAGCATCTCCCTTCTCGAGCTCTGATTACACCCCCTATGCCTTCAGAAGCGACAGCCCGTGCGGGGAGAGCTACAACTTCGGCAACGGAGGTGGCGAGCGGCCGGTGGCAGAGGTGGCGGGCAGCAGATTGCGGGGACGACGATGGTAGGAAGCAGGCAACGGTCAACAGCAGCAAGCAGAGGTCACAAGTGGCCGGTTATAATAAAAAAATATTTTATAAAGAAAAAATTTAAATTTTTTCAGAAAAAATTCAATTGCATGTTTTAGCAATATAATTTTTCTTAATAAATTATAAGAAATAAATATTTCATAATTTAGCTAAATATATAAGTATTTAAGTAATACGGGTCGGGTCGGGTATGGGTCGGGTATGAGTTGGGTTGGGTCGGGTATGAGTTACTAAATTTGTATTGGATGAATATGGGTCAAAACGGGTTAAATGGGTCAATATGGGTCGGACCATATTCGACCCGATCCAAACCCGACCCGACCCACCCATTTGACACCTCTAACTTAACCCTGCACATATCGCAACATATTCACACAAATTATACACGACCATAATGCTCTCATGTATGTAGAAATAAATAAAATCCAGAAGATAAACGTTCACTACACAAGTAACGTAACAGTTAATTCCAATTTTGCATAGATGTTTGACTCACTTTCCTGCCTTCTAAACGCAGGCTGCAAGAAAGGACAGTTGAACATGCAATTTACCTTCGCCGATTAGACAAACAAACGGGCCGCGGGGACAGCCGCAACTGCCGATAGAGTTGCTGCTTTGAAAGCTGTTGAAAACCGGGCGCATGGCAAGTTTTGCACCGCAGAAGCTTGACCGAGGGTGGCTTTAGGTTTTGGCCAGAAAGTGTATAAGTCGCTGTTCTTTATGATCGCGAAAGTCAGCCGGCCCGGCGAGCACAAGCTTCTCGGTAGGGGTGTGTAACCGGACCAGGTTGACCCGAAACCCGGATTGGCCCACCCGAAAATGGGGTAGGGAGCCGGTTCCCGCTCAAACCGGTCCGAGTACCAGTTCTAAACTTTGAGAACAGGTTTAAACCGGTTCGGTTTCCGGTTCTAGGTGTAGGCCCACCTGAATCGGTTTTTAGAACCGATTTTTAGTTGCTATTAAAAAAAGAAACCCTACGTCTCGACTCCCTAGTGCATCGCTGCCCTTGTTGCGAGCTCATGGCCCCTCGGCTCCTCACCTTCTCTCATTTAATTTTTATTTGTTAGATTGTTCCTTTCGGTGGATTGTAATTTTTATTGTTCATTTTATCGATACTCATATTATTTTGATGAAAAAAAAAAGAAAATAGATTTTTGAGTAGACCCTAGAACCAGACCGAAAAATAGGGTCGGTTCCAAAACAGGTTCCAAGACAAACATGGTCGGTTCTTGGTTTCAAAAACTGAGAACCGGTTATAACATGGTCGATTTCAGGGTCTAGGTCTGGAACCAGCCAACCCGGCCCATGCTCACCCCTACTCCTCGGAGGTCGAGATCTCCTTTTTCTTCATTGATTGCAGAATGTTAACTTGTACAGAAGCTTCGTGTATGGGCGAAATGAGGGATTTTTGTTTGTTTGTTTGGAAGATTGTTCCTGCTCTTCAAAGGATCGATTGATGATCCGTTCGCGTGGGGTTGACTCGGGATGACTCCATTAATGACGTTCTCTTGTAGTAACGAGATCATGGACTTGATCCCAACTTGTCTCTTTCACCATGATCAATCTTCCATAGAACAGCAAAGGACCTCGGAAATCTTATCTCCCACATTTTCTTGTTGCTCGGACCTGCTCTCCCATATTGCTAATCATTTAGGATCAATTCGTTTGTGGAAAATAAACAATTTAAAAATTATTATTTTTTTTTTCAAATGGTTGCTTGAAATAATTAAAAGTATTTTATTTAAATATTTTCGTGCATGATGAAAATATATTTTGTTCATTTTCCTTTTTATAAACGATATAAGCGATTTACTTACAAAAAAAAAACGATATAAGCGATTAATTTTAAAAAAAATGTTTTCCAAATCTGTTAAGCTCGTGTGTTTAAGATTGCTCAAGGAAAAAGTACCTGTTACTTTTCCGTTGAATTCAGAAATCCCAGATCATATAAATCGACATATGATTTTTTCAGGTGTTTCGAATATTAAAAAAAATCGATATGTGCACGGCGACATTTTCATTAAGGCTCCGTTTGTTTTACGGAAAATGAGCGATTTGAAAAATATTTTCGGAAAAGTAATCACTTATACCCTTTAAAAAAAATTAATCAACGAAAAATATTTGTGGGATGAAAGGTCGTGATCAGAGTCATCGAGAAAGTAAATAGGAATCTACACGTGCCCATGGTTGATGGGATGAAAGGTCGTGATCAGAGTCATCGAGATTTTTGTGGTTTTTGGACAAGGTATCTGTCTGATATGGAATAATATCTCCAATGTATAAATTGCAACTTAGTACGTTACTGAAATTAAACAAAGAAAAGGAACTTTTTTTTTTGGGCAAGCATGTTGAAACATAGTGGATGAAAGAGATTTACACTCCTGTTTAAATGCGAAAGACCATAATTTTATTCTACATTTTCTTTTTTGTCTAACAATTTTTTGTACATCTTGTTCCAATGTCGAATCAATATTTTTTTAATTAGTGCGCATGATGCATATAATTAAAATCTATCGACTAAACATTACGCTTTATTTTTGTACAAATAATTCCAAATAAGAATCTAAAGGACCCTTCATTTTTTTTTCAAATAAAGGGCTGAAGTATACATTATTTTAAATAAGGGCATAAGTGTACTCATTATTCCAAAGAAGGGCTTGACTAGGAGTATTTATGTTTTTTTTTATATATATTTTCTGATTTTAATTTTTTCTTTTTTTTCCTTCATTTCGCCGGTGGCTAGCCCACCAACGAGGGTTGGGTGGCCAGGCAAGGCAAGCCTTCGCCAGTTGCCATGAGGTCGGCCCTCGCTTGGGCAAGGGGAGGAGAGCCCTTGCCAGCGACCCTTGCCTAGGTAGAGCGAGGCAAGCCCTCTCTTGGGCAGGGTTGGATGAGTGCTCGCGGCTGCCTAGCCCATGGCCATTGGCGAGGATGAAGAGGTAAAAAAAAGGAAAAAAGAAAGAAAAAAAGGAAAAGAAGAAAAGAAGAAAAGGAAAAAAATTTAGAAAATGTAAAAAGAAGAAAATATCCTTGGTTAGGCACCTCTTTGAAACAAAAGGTTAATATCATGAAAAACTCTAAATTTGTACACATATGACAAATTTACCTTAAACTATTTTTTTAATTACAAAAAATCTCTGGTATATATGTGATAAATTTATCCTGAACTATTTTTTTGACCATAAAAAATCCTAAACTGGAATATTTGTGATAAATTTACCTCAAAATTAATTTTTTTATCATGAAAAACCCAAACTGGTACACTTGTGATAAATTTACCATCTGTTAAATTGGGTTAATACCAGGAAAAATCCTAAATTAATACACACATCACAAACAAAGAGTAAAAAAGCTAAACTAATACACCCGTCAATTGCCACGAGTCATCAAACTCAATAATTTTACTGTTAGATTTAGCGAAAACTAACGAGAAAGTAAATTATTACAAGTGTACCAATTTGAAGTAAATTTGTCATAAGTATACCGGTTTGAGGTTTTTCGTGGTTAAAAGAATAGTTTGTGGTCAATTTGTCATAGGTGTACAAGTTTGGAATTTTCCATAATATTAACCCTTGAAACAATAAAGACACTTTAGGTCCTTATTTAAAATAAATTTACTTTCGATCCTTATTTAAGAAAATGATGACACTTTAGATTATTATTTGAATTTTTTTTTTGGTTATAGAAATGATAGGTATATACTTATACATCTGTATCTGTTTCAATATTCTCGAGTAGAGATTTTAGGTGTTGGGAAAAAATCAAATTCGAAGATCTTAAAGAAACAATTTAAAGTAAAAATCACTACCAAAAGACTCTTTTCAAGTTTTTTTTTTTTAAAAAAAAAATCCGACAAGAAAAAGTCTATTTATATTGATGACAAATCCTTTCCTATGTTTGAACTAAAGGCAACCTAAATTCTAGGATAATTCACAGGTTCTGCCTTTATTTAATTATTATTATTTTTTTGATGGCGTGACAAATATTTTTGTTTTATAATTTTATTTATTTCCATTTTGGCCTGTTGGTTCCTTTCTTCCTGCACCTCCGTCAACTACCATTCCACCATTGCAGGCCAAAAGCCGATGACTCTCAGTCGCATCCTCATCGATTTCTTAGCTGAGGAGGAGTTGGAAATTCGGTAGCAGCTTCTGAACTCTGCACCACGGAACGAACAATTTGCTCGAGTCTAGAGAGAGAGGGCGAGGGAGGCATGACGGGGGTTCCAATCTCGCTCGCTGCTCAGAATCCTTCCTGGTTCTCGCCGAAAATGTACTTCCGACTCCGATTGTTTAATCCCTTTTTGTAATCGCTGAAGCGAATTGCTGAATTGGAACTCCGGGTTGCGTGATTACTGCATAGTTGCGTTGCGTTGTCCGGGGGGGGGGGGGGGGGGAGGGAATTGTTGAAGTTGGAATCATAGGTCATGATGTCGACGTAACTCTTGAGGCTGAATCTGTAGAAAAAATGTGAACTTGCCGGCGGAATTTTGGTTCTTCGTTCTGATTCTGTTGCTCTGTGGGGGTGGGCATGGCCGGATTAGTCGTGGCTTGAGAGTTTGAGGTTTCATGAGCTGTTGGGGGAGATGATGGGGGTGGAGAATCATGCTATTGATGATTTCTTCTTTACTGTGTTCTTTGGTAAAAGCGGACTTTTTAGCAGGCACGCCGTGGTGATTGTGTGTGATGGCTGATTTTGCAAAGTCGCGACTTCAGTGTTCTTAAAATCTATAGGAAAAAATTCAGAAGCTTAAGATAAGCATTTGTAGTTTTTCTGTAATATCTCGTTCATTTAGTGCGCTCGTTCGCACTTTTTGCGGAACGAAGAATATAGTTGAGATACAAGAGAAAGTACCTCGTCCTTTGAGCTTCCTATGATGTGGCAGGGGTTGCATTGCCCAAGATGTTTTATTTGGAGAAGACTTCTCAGTTTGAAAACCGTGGATGGATTGGTAGAGTTTTTAACTTCAAAGGCTTTATTATACATGATCTACATATTGAAAGATGCAGATAGCGAAGATGTAAATAGCCAATTTAAAGACTGACTAGGTGGAGGCAAAGCAAGTTATTTCAGCTGTTCCTCATTACATATGTGATGCCTGGTCACTGATAAGTGTAGGAGGACAAACAGTGGATACAGAAGGAAAATACGTACTTCTGAAATTGGTTAATGTTTTGTTGTTGAAACAACTACTTGCTGAACATCTACCTTATATGGATATGCAGATTGCTTACTGTGTTTTGCATAGTTAACTTGCTAACCTACATTGACCGTGGAACCATAGCAAGCAACGGTGTAAATGGAAGCAGTGGAACATGCACGGAAAGTGGTACATGCACTTCTGGTAGTGGAATACAGTAAGACTATCGAAGCTTTCTTTTCACATACAATTGCCCAAAAATATGTTGTCCCTGATATAAGATATCATTTCCTTATTTAGTTGTTTTATCTCCAGCAATTTCAGAGACTTGTTATCTGCCTTTCTCATTTTTTTTACAGTTGTGTTTGGTAGATATTCTCCGAATTTTCAGTTGTCTTTTTCGGCTGGATTTATCCTAGTGAACTATACTGTGCATGTGGAAAGATGTGTGCGAGTATTCCCCTTGTTTTTTAAATAATATCTCATGGGTCCCCAGAGAACTGGCTGCTATAATTCTATTGACTCATCCGTCTAATTCATTGCTTCATGAAGCAGTAAAAATTATTCACCTGTTGCTGTGTGTGCGTGTGTGTGTGTGTGTTTTTTTTTTCTCCCCCCCTCTTTTTCCCTTGTGTTCTTTGCATTGAGAATGCTCAAGTTTCTTTCGTATGCAGGGGTGACTTCAAGTTAAGTAATTTTGAAGATGGAGTTCTATCATCTGCATTCATGGTTGGACTTCTCATTTCTTCTCCTGTATTTGCATCATTAGCAAAGAGGTAATAAACTCCTGCTATAGTTTTGGTCATTGGGAAAGCATGAAAGTAGTGGGTTAAACTACATCACGTGGTAATCTGATGGAATTCTTAGATAAATAGAGTATCAATGACAAAGCAATACATTGCTTACCCAAAAAATAAAAATAAAAATGACAAAGCAATACATCAGAAAAATCACACAGCATAGAGAAGTGTTAAGGGAACTCGAAGGTGATATTGGTAGTTTAACATGTCTTTTCAGAAGAATTTACACTCACATTGAAATCTGCCCAAGGTTTCCTCTCTTGTACATCTTCAGCAATGCTTATTTTTCCAAATGACTATATCTTGCTTTAGGCAAAGTGGTAGTAGCTCTTTAACACTCTAAAGGTGTGAGTTGTAACTAAGCTATTGATTTATACTCTGCACACATAGTACAGTAAATTTAGCCGAGCATCCATAAGTTTTTGAAATTCATTTTGAGATAAATAAAGAACAGGATTTTTGGGCCCTATGCTGCTTTATAATCTTCCTGGATTTGAGTGAGCAATGAAACTCAATTCTGTTCGTGTGTATTGGCATTGTTGGCGTAATCATTTGAACATACAAGTTTTAAGTCATCATGATACCCTTTTCTCTAATCCATTCTTATGTACCTTTTCTTTTGCAGCATTAACCCATTTAGGCTCATTGGGTTTGGACTTTCAGTTTGGACTTTTGCAGTGATCGGTTGCGGCTTCTCATTTGATTTTTGGTCTATTACACTCTGCCGCATGTAAATGTTTTACATTTTCCCTTGCTTTTATGATGTCGACTCTTTGGATTGTTTCATAATACCTCATGGCAGTGCTTGATTCCTGTAAAAGAGAGAACGTAATAATTTTATTGATAAAAGTCCATGTATATATACAAAATAAACCCTAGACACCAAAAGACCATTCTTCCCTTTTTATATCTCTAACAATTGCATTTGGTTATCTTTACTATTGATCGTTTTGTTGGTTAGGCTTGTTGGTGTTGGCGAAGCTTCATTTATCAGTCTTGCAGCCCCTTTCATTGATGATAATGCCCCGACTGCTCAGGTTTTTGTCTCTACTATTTGTGCCACACTATGTTCAAATGTTGCCAGTATGTTCATTCAGTTGTGCGGCTAACATTAGAAGATGATTAGTTTTTGTGATTTCTAAGTCAGTTACCTGTCCATGATGTCCCTTTTTGACATTCATAAATGAATGTTTTCATTCTTTTTTACTTTTTTTTCCCAATTGTGAAGGTGTTTATATTGGAGCTGTCAAATAATTTACAGAGTTCCTGACTTTAGACAGTTTTAGCTTCTTCTTTTTTCATATTTTCCACTTCATTCAAAGCTCAGTTTTATGGCTTGTGAGATCTGTGTACGGCATATGAGCCTCTGTATTGGTATTGACATCTTAACTGTGGAGAAATAGGTGTTACCGCTTCCATTCAACAGTATAGGGTACTAGTTTTAAGTTTTGTTGATGAGGCTACTGTTTTCCATATTTTCTGACAATCCAAGAATATTTGCTGATTGGTCGTGAGTATGGTACTAGTAGTTGTTGCAAAGAGTGTGCTGCTCCCTTTCTGCAGATTGTCAATATTTAGTAGGTGGGGAGGGAGCAATCATAAAGCAAGATGACCTGTGTTGTTTACTCATCTTTTTTATCTTTTTGACATTGTTCAATTTTCCTTTTGTTTTAGTGGACACATCGCGAAGGTTTGTCTCCTAGTCGATACTTGATCCTGTTGGATTTCCAGAAAAGTTGCTAGTTGCAGACTGGTGCCAATATATGTTCTCTTGAATGTCTAGAGATCTCCAGCTTGTTGAATGTATTCACTCAGAATACCAACATTCGCTAATTCCTTTCAGCCACTATTTGGAATAACCAATTAGAAAGTAACAACTATGTGCAGTGGCCTAAAAAGTTATTGAATTATTGTGGAATGTCAAGTAGTTGTCATCCTCAAAGATATTATATGTGTGGATTGTCCCACACTTTTTTAAATGGTCTGACTGAAACTTATGATTTCTCATGCTAACTTTGAGTTGTAGCTGAAGGATGACAACCCTGTGGTTTTTGGTATCAAATCCACTTTATTGAATATATTTTACTACCCTACTCCATTTGCATTTTCTCTGTTATGAATGACCTACTTAATGACCCTCCTGCTTTATGTTGCCTTTCCATCGTGCAATACTATACTTTTCTGGTGATACCTTGTCTTTGTTGCAGAAATCGGCTTGGTTAGCAATATTTTACATGTGCATACCAACTGGCTATGCAATTGGATATGTTTACGGTGGACTAGTAAGTTTATATGTTATAATCTTCTGATGTCATAATTATAGTTTTAAGAAATCTCAGTATGTGACATTTTGTGCCTTCTGTGTCTATCATGAGGCTGCTCAGGGATAGTCGGTTTTAATAGCCTAGGTATTTTACAGTAGAGCTCAACCATTCACTCTGATATTTTTATCTTGTTCTTTTAGATTGAGACAGTCAATTTATTATTTATGTCAAATTTCTGCTGCGCATCATAAATGATTAGGAAACCTCAGTATGTACAGCAGTTTGCCAGATAACCACAAAATTGGAAACCTCAGCTCTAAATTCTCTTTGATGTATATCCTAACTAGTTATTGGTCATCCTCATCTCATAATTGTCCTTTTCTTATGATTCCATAGGTTGGTAGTAATTTTAATTGGCGTTATGCATTCTGGGGGGAAGCAATTCTGATGCTTCCATTCGCCATCCTTGGGTTTGTCATGAAACCTTTGCAATTGAAAGGCATGTGTTCCATACGATTTCTATCCTCATATTGCCAGCTACTTCAACTCTATCTAATCGAAACTTTTTAAATGCAGGCTTTGCTCCTATTCAATCAGGAAAAGCACCATCAGACATAGAGACGCCTTCCTGTGAAACTCAAGGTTTCCCCTGTTATGATTAACTTTTTGGAGAGATATGACTGTATGTTTACGTCATTTCATTATGTCAGCCGATATCTCATAGAGTGATGGCAAGATAGATCAATTCAGTATGATTGTTTGCTGTCGTGAGCACCAATCAACATGTTTGTTCTCTGGCTCACTTTGCATATTCCGTCGGGATTGGG
Organism: Rhodomyrtus psidioides; assembly: GCA_021437785.1. Lineage (NCBI taxonomy): Eukaryota > Viridiplantae > Streptophyta > Magnoliopsida > Myrtales > Myrtaceae > Rhodomyrtus > Rhodomyrtus psidioides. The sequence continues at coordinate 7,435,400 of JAILYB010000003.1, read as the reverse complement.
GTAGAATTTTCTCACGTTTTAACTGATTTGAACTTATGACTAGATTGTGAGATTTTGTGTGACCACTTGCCAACTGCTCTAAAAGCTTAAGCTATTAAAAGAAGGCGTGGTTTAATATTTATATATTTCAACACTCCCCCTCACGCTTAGTCTGGTCTTTTGCCTAGTACTAAGCGTGGACAAATTAATTGGGGAGACAAATAGGGGCCTGGAAAGATTTGAACTCAGGACCTCCCGCTCTGATACCATGAAAGATTTGGTGGGACCATTTGCCAACTGCTCTAAAAGCTTAAGCTATTAGAAGAAGGCGTGGTTTAATATTTATATATTTCAACATAGATAAAAAGGCTTAAGTCATTATGTATGACATTTTCATCTCACTTTAAAGTGCAACTTCTTTCTTAACTCAAGTGATGTTTATCTACTTCCATTAAAGTCTTGCTGGATTGTTCTAATAACCTTTTCCATAATTGCACTGTATTCCTTCAGAGCAAATATCTCTTGGTACTCGATTGATGATGTAGCAGAGGGTTCAGTTCCAAATGGGAATTTATTCTGTTGGTCTTCTAATTAGTTGTTGAATGCAGATGTAGAGGTCAAAGATGGCAAGATATCCATGAAGGATGAGTGCACTGGCAAATGCTCAAGTATATCATCTAGGTACTGCTAGTATCTTTAGATTGAGAATAACTGGTTTAGTGAGGTTTTGCTTCACCCCGAGGTCCCCGCAGCATTGTGAAAGCATAAGGGACACTTGAAACTGTTAAATTCCCACTTAATCTCACTTAAGTAGATGCTGTATGAATTGACGTGATGCATCATGGGGCACTTGCTATATGTACATGCTTCCGTATGATTGTTGAGCCAATTGAGGTGATGTATCCTTTTTTTTTTATCATAGTACAGAAGCTTCAAACTGGATGATACTGATGATATAAGTTTCATATGAACTGAATATGGAGTAGTATCGGTGAAGGTCATGTTGAATTCAATCTTTCATATCATGATTCTTTTTTGATGCAGGTTGATTGCCTCCAACTATTGGGAGCATTTGTCAAGATTCGCTAAAGATACTAGAGTTCTCTTGAGCAATAGAGTGTATGTTGTAAATAATTTAGGTAATTCTATTTCATGTGTTTACCTGGTTTATGCTGGTTCTGCACAAAATGAAGAGGCAGGGTAATTCTATTTCATGTGTTTACCTGGTTTATGCTGGTTCTGCACAAAATGAAGAGGCAACTGCCTAATTTTTTTTTTTTGGACTGGATATGGGGTTGATGATTGAGAGAATCTGTTATCATGATTGTTAGGTGTCTGAGTGGCAATTCATGTTGATGGTTCGTGTTCAACTTTTCATGTCATACCAAATGAGGATATGCTTCTAAATGAGTCAATTTGAACATCGGTAGAATCATTAATTGTGTCAAAACCCTCACGCCAAATATATCCTGTAGATATAATAACATAATCAAATTGTCATGTAACCCAATTATGTCTTTGCCACCGAAAATTCATCCGTGCAATGCAATTAATGCAGATAGATCTATCTGTTGCCTTTTGCTCATGGCAAGGCTTGGAAGCTTCTGTAGCATTACCTAGACAGTCTTTATTTTGTAAGATCCTATGTTGTGACATTGTTGACGACAGCAATTTAAAAAAAAAATTGGGGAAAAGTCAGCAAATTTGTTAGCTTCGCTTCCTTTGTTTTTGTTAGAAATACAAGAACCTGGAAGATGGGAGATTACTTATTATAATAGTAGATTTATGAGATAGAAACTAATTCCAAATATGATTAACGCTTAAACTCATTTGAGTTCTGGTAATATTCAGCACGACCTTATATTAAATGGCTTACGCGGATCGATTTTGGGTTTAACTGATACAATCTATTTACTGAATGTCTTGTCCAGTTCTTATGTTCTGAGTTGTCTTCTAATGTCATGCCAGACTTAAAAATTATTGCCTTAGTCTATGGTGACTTATGGATGAGTTATCGATACAATAGTCATATACGGACACAGTTCTGCTTGTTCATCACTCTGCTTCTTAGCCGTATCTCTTCCAGTGACAGTTTACATGGCATCTGGTTGTTTCAGGTTCCATAGCATACAACTTTGTCCTTGGTGCATACTCATATTGGGGACCCAAGGCTGGTTACAATATTTACCATATGGTACTTTCTTATACTTGATGATTTTTCCTTTTCTCTTGGTGTCTTGTTTACACACTGGTCTTATATTTAGTTATGCAGCAGAAATCTTGCGTGGCTTCGCTAAGAAGCTGAACAAGTATTTTATTGAACTTCTGCACCTAAACTTAGGTGGGCTGCTTTCTGTAGATGTTATATTATAGATTCCACATCTTTGCAGACTGATGCAGACCTGATATTTGGAGGGATGACAATTTTCTGTGGAATAGTAGGAACTCTTGCAGGAGGTTATATTCTTGATTTTGTCTCTTCCACAATCACAAATGCGTTCAAGGTAGTGGATGCTCTTGATCTTTCAGATTAATATTTTCTTATTCATCCAAGTATAGGTGTTCATTTTCTTTGAATTGATGCATTTTCTCCCGTTTTGCTTTTTCTGGATTTGTCAAAGAGAAGCACTTGTTTTCTTGGACACTTTAAGGATCTGTTTAATATTGATTTTTATAGGACAGGAATGAGGACAGCAATCCTTTATGGCATGGAATGTCGACTGCTTCATCACTAACAAAATAAGCTTAAGCGAGGTGATAATAGTCTGATGGACATGTCTGTACTTTAAAAAGATAAAAAAGCAAAAAAATTTAATCAAGAAAGGTTTGAGCATGGAAAGAATCAGAATTACTCCTATGGCTCCTTTAATTAAAATTGATAGGTAGAAATGGTGCTACTGGTTGAGGGAATGTAATTTACGTTTTGGGGAGCTTGTAAATTAGACAGACCTATTTGGACAAAAGTTGAAATTGTCTCCAATGGAGTAATGCCCTCTTTGTTAAAGAACAGAATGAAAGTGCAGCGTTTTTCAGTATATCTTGTTGCAACAGGAAGAGTAGACTAGACTGGCTAGTAACCAAGGAAAGTTGGAAGTTAAAATGCGAAGCTATTTTTACTATTAGCATAACTTGCTATATATTATCTGCATTTAAACTTCTTTACAATGTCTCCTACAGATCCTTTCAGTAGCAACGTTCCTTGGGGCAATATTTTGCTTTTCTGCCTTTTGTTTCAAGAGCATGTATCCTTTTCTGGCTCTTTTTGCTGTTGGTGAGCTACTGGTGTTTGCTACGCAGGTACTATATGTTTTCGCCAGTCAACTTACTATTTTATCTAGGTTTCCATTAAATTTTGCTTCAGGTGGATGGTAGTTTAGTATGGCATTCAAGCCTCCTTTAACTTGTACATTTGGAATTGCCTTATATAAAAAGAGTATATGTTGAGCAACAAAAGATTGATTTCTTGGATCCCTGAAGCAAAGCAAAATCTGGAAGTCATTTGTTTTTCAGCTGCGTAGTCTGCATTTTCTAGTTTTCTCTTCTTCTTTTTTCATGTGGAACTTTTTACAATTTATCGTCGTCAAACATCAGTATTAGGAATACCATGTCTACTTACTAACATTAGCTTCCCCATCATTGACCCACCGATCATATCTCCTCAAATAGTTTTGACTTGAGACAACCATTTATTTTGCCACTTTATTTCTGCACAATGCTACAATTTATCTAATGTATTTCTCTTTTATCTTGTTACTGTCTTTCTTCAAACTGCAAGCTAGTTTTACAAGTAAAAGATGAAAGTTTCTAGGGAGAGGAAAATTCTGCAGTTTTTGTTGGATATGAATGTGTGAAACATAAAAAAGCAAATATGTTGGAGTGAAAGGCCAATGACAGGAATCACTCTCTTTATATTCTGTTTGACTCTATATGCGTTTAGTCTGCCATCGTTGCGATACAAACTTTTCTGTCTAATAGTTGTGACCTGACTCAAGTAACTGTTACTTTTTATTCTTCAGGCACCCGTAAATTATGTAAATCTTCAGTGTGTTAAACCAAGTATGAGACCATTATCTATGGCAATTGCAACTGTTGCACTTCACATCTTTGGAGATGTGCCATCGTCGCCCCTAGTTGGTGTCCTCCAGGTTAGATAGTGATTTTTTGTGCTTATTCTGAAAGTTATTATCTATGTTTGTGGACCAAGACTGATGTTAGTGAAAAATTTGGAATGCATATCTTGTCCGTAACATTTCTGAAACAAAAACATGCCAACCACATTTTGTTCTTGAACCCACAGATTACCACTTTTGAGATTGAATTTAGAGAATAGTCCTGAACAAACTGGTAAAACTTCCATGAATTATCAGTTTTAAGGTAAAGTTGAGATGGCAAAGGCTTTTATATTTGATAAATCTTAGGCAAGGCAACGAAGCCTGGTAGTATCCATCATGTTAAGAAATTAGAAGGATGATTTTGCAATAAAAAAATTTGGCTGACTGTAATTTGGGCTGCCTCTTTCATCATGATATTCTGAGACTGGAATATTTTGGGTAGACATGACAAAAATTTTCAACTTAGCATAAAAAGGTACAAGAGTCCACATATCAGAGGATGTGCCTCTTATTCGTCTTATTTAACCGAAGACTATTAACATTGCTACTTACAAGTTGGAACTAATTGAGAGATCGTGCAGGACTATGTCGATAATTGGAGGGAGACTGCTCTCATTCTGACGGCAATCTTGTTTCCTGCAGCTGCTTTTTGGTTCATTGGTAAGGATTTGATTATACTTGACGTTATATATATTCTCTTGACCCGGTATCTGCATGTATCTATTCCGAAGATTTACTGGCAAGGCTGAAGAAAATGAATATATAGAAAGTAAAGAACACTAGTTAGAGGGCTCTGGGCACTTGGATGAGTTAGTTAGAAGAAATAATTTTAGGGATAGGATAAAGAAAGGAAGTTTGATCCTTTCCACTTGCTTTGTTTTTGTAATTTTGTTTAAATCTCGTTCCTTTACCACTTGCTTTGTTTTGTAATTTTGTTTAAATCTCGTTCCTTTACCATTGGTGCTCTTACTTATTTTGATCGTGTATTGTGATCCTTCAATGATCATATGCCGTTATATTCTTTGTCAAATGCTGCCTTGTCTTTTCTTAAATTGAATTGTATGGGTAGTATGGGTAAAATAATTTTGGTGTAAAATGTATTTTCCATCCACTAAGCCTTTTCTTTTTTGACCTTTTGTTCATCCGACTTTTGTGGAGTCCAATCCTTCTGCCAAGTGTGACCATCTTTCCCTTATTCAATGGACTCCCAAGCTTCTTTGTGAAGGTCAGATGGAAAAAAATTGTGGCAATTTTAGAGGACTCCAACCGAACTAGATGGATAACTCGGAGGACAAAATTTGAAAACGCTATAAGTTAGGGAGGCGAAACTTAGACTTAACCATAAAAATTTCTTTTATGTTTTAAGTAATTTCACATGAGACATGCCGCATTCGTTGTGGTGGAGGATATGATGACTGACGAAGGAAGGTCAGATTGTGCAAGCCGTGTTAAGAGGACTCAACTGCAGAAAAGAAAATTTGGAGGACGATACTGAGAATAAAACTATAAGTTAAAGGGCCAAAAGTCCGCTTTACCTTGGCATAATATGGACAATTTGGATATAACTGTCAAATGTCAAATGGAATAACTTGTTCTGCACGGTTGTGGAAGGAGATAGGAAGAGAACCTTGGCTGGTGTATAACATCCACACCAACCTGGAAAATATTTTTGGATGGGTGATATGCTGCTTGTGGGACCCAACGATTGGCTCGGGTTCGCCATTTACAGCCAATCCTTACTAGTCCTAGATCCTACTATGATCCTTATGGGCGCCTCCCCTGTTTACCTGGAATTATAACTAATGCATTTGCTTGAAATTGCAGGAACTTTTCTGCCCAGGGTCGATAGAGTCGACGAGGAAACCGAGTCTGATATAACTCCGACCCATGAGTCGAGCACAACTCCGTTGCTGGAGGAGGAGACTACAGAGACGACGGAATCTACTACGTGACCGCGAAACGTTCAGCTTCTTTCACTGGAACCGAGGTCACTGACTATACGCTTCCTTCCTGTGCATAACAATACTCCATCCGTTTTCGGTTGTCCTACTTGGGTATGGCTGTGGAAACTCTTTATTGATGGTCCATTAGTGGATGCAAGTAATCCATGCTTGTAACAAAAGAAGAAACAGAACAAAAAAGCAAAGTGAATAGTTTGGAAGTCTGCTGTGTAAACGAGACTCTGTATATATCATCTGGCAACATAGCTGCTTGGTTTAGATCCCGAAGTCAACACAAAGGTGGTCAACTTCTTGCCTATCGACATGGGGAATCTTCTTTGCAGAATGACGACTTTCCCAATAGTAAATGGTCTGCTTCGACCAAAAAAAAAAAAAATGGTCTGCATCTAGTGAATTCTGAAACTACTTTGGTCTTTATTTTGTCGTGGATATCCCATCACAACCAACCTCCATTGGAAACCTTAATGTATATCTGGTAATCATTAGAGCTGATGGTCAACGTGAAAGAGACAATAACGAGGTAATCAATCAGAAACCACTGAGCATATTTTCCTGTTTTGCTCTTGGATGGAACAGATCTGGGAGAGGTATAACAGTGTTCACAAGAGGCCTCAACCCCCCTTTCGTATGGATGCTTGGCTCGAGAAAATATTGGAGGAACCAAACCACCCACTCACCTTCGACTTGACTGTTATGATCCTTTGGTGTATCTAGAAAACAAGAAATAACTCAAGTCTTTCGTGGATTAGAGCCAAACGCAGCAGTCCTATGTGAAGAAGCAGAGGTACTCCTTACCAATTATCGCAAATGGAACTCAAAAGTTCCAACCTTTGTTACCGTTGAATCGAGCTCACCTCCTAATTGGATCCCTCCAATAAACCCAGATCTAAAATTGAACGTCGATGCCTCGGTTGGAGATACCGGAACAGATGGTGTGATTGTGGGAGTCCTCTGCGACTACGGGGTACTTCTTGATGGCTTCATCGAAAAAAATCTTTCCTTGCTCAGTTTTGTTTGTTGAATCTCGAGCCTTGGTCGCCGGTTTGAAGTTACTGGAAGCGAAGAGAGAGGTGAAAGAAAGGAAGCTTTGCATGCCCATTGAGTCTTGACTCGCTTTAGTTCGTGTGGTCAAAAAGGAGACAAAAGTGTTTTGGGAGGCTGAAATTCTTATTCGCAAGGCCCAAGAAGTCTTAGCCCACCTCCCAAATATAACGGTGGCCCATTGCATAGAAAAGCCAATCATGTGGCCGATTGGATCGTCAAGAAGCACTATTCGAATTATATTTCGGCTTTCTGGATCTTGTTCCTTCCCCAACCTCCGTGGGATTTATTTCTTGTTGATGCCCCTCATTTGGGCTCTATCTGGTCAAACCTTTAATTATCGCCTATGAAATTATGTTTCCCGACCAAAAAAATAAAAATAAAATTGTTCCTAAGACCAACCTGGGTTAAAAACGGACCAGGTTTCGGGCCCGACTTGAACACCAAGAAGTATGGGCGTTTGTTGTGGCCCGACCCGCATTGAACCCGAACCGAAAACATGGTTCGCTTTCGGGTAGGAGTTCAACGAAAAAAATGAGGACGGCACGAATAAGCCTAAAGAGGATTCACCCTAATCTCAACATTTATTGTCAGTAACCAATCATATTCTCCCATGCATTACCAGACATGAAAGCGCCCACAGTTTTTAGGCTTTAGCCTGTTTTCACCAAACCCCTCATGCTCTACCAAAATATACTCTCTCTCTCTCTCTCTCTCTCTCTCTCTCTCTCTCTCCTGTGTGATTTCTTCTCCATCAAAACATGGCACCTACTGCTGCAATGCTGATACTACCCTACCAAGAGAGAACCACTTCACCACCACCACCATCGTCATCATCTCCTCCAACCCTCTTTCGAACTTCATCATATCTCCAACTCCAAGTGAGGTTCTCAGACACAATGGAACGGCTCTTGCAAGTTCATCCCTCCACGAGGACCAAAGCACCGAAAGGAAAGACGATGGAGAACGCATGCACGTCTCGCGGGGCTTCCCTTCCTCCTCCTCCTCCTCCTCCTCCTCCTTCCCCCCGCCTTTGGAAATGAAGCTCGAAGAAGCTCTCCAGCTCAGCTGCTGCTAAGGGCCTCACCACCCAATTCTAAGCCTTTGAATGCTATCCTGCTTGATACGTGAAATCCAAATTTTAGCTACCAAGTTGTACATTCGTCCACGGACAATCTTTTATTGTCGAGACATGTCGCTCTTGTTCAAGAAATCCATCGGTGTCTTCCCCTTTCTCTCTTTAAAGCTCTATCTTTTGCACCCAGTCGACTTAAAGTCGATCGGTATCTTGTATGGTGACACAGCACAATTGCGTTCTAGGTGCAAACTCAATTTTTCTGAAAAAAAAAAAAGTCTTTGTAGACGTCTGGAAATTGCGAATTAGGAAATCATTTTTGTAACTCTCAGACAAAAACAGTACGTCACTCAGATTACACAGGTAGTCACTTTGCCCTCTTCAGTTTTAGCACTTGCATTTTTCCTGCTGGATCTTTTTCATTCTTCAGACGAAATTCATTCGGTCCTTAAAGCACAAGATATCGTAAAAGAGCAAGGGCGAGCAAGACGGACCGACTCAAAAGCCGCTCAGAGCGATTCTGGTTCCATCTAGTAATTTTTCGGTCCGGTTCCCAATTTCAAGGGAGAACTGGAGCAAATTTTTTTCTATTTTCTTAAATGTAATCTTAACAATTCATAAATTATTTTTTCATTCTTAAATGTACACTTTTTGATTAATATAATGAGATTACAGTCCGTGCTACTCACCTCTGCTAATAATCCACCGATCCTATTGAACAGCCAGGGAAACGGACCGAGAACCGACCACCCCAGAAAGGAAAGGAAGGAAAAGATGCTCAAGGAACAAATGTTTATGACAGAGGAGGCTAAAGTGACATGAAAAATATATCTCCAAGAGCTAACTCATGCAACAGACAAATTACAAAGAGCAACATAAACCTAAAAAGGACCCATTTGTACTCGTGGCTTTTACCTTTGAGTTGCATCGACTGATTTTGTCATTTTACTATTGGGTTTTTTTTTTTTTTTGGTTAAATCAAATCTCAATCTAAAGCGTTCAGAGCTAAATATCGTAGGAGATTAATAATGGCAACCCTTAGGAATCGTATGATATAGTATACACACATTTAGTTCCACAAGAAAAACTCTGGAGGGACCAGAAACCCTCAATTGCTACAACATTAGTTCCGCGAGAAAGACTTTTGAGGGGTAAAAACAAAATCCTCCTTTTGATTAAATTAGTCGCCGCTCCACGTAACAGGTTCGGGACTTTCCCTAATTCCCAGGCGTGTCACTGCAGTTGCAGCTCACGCTGCTCTTTAAGCCCTACTCAGCCTACTTTCCATCCACAAGCCTTCAAATGCGGATACGCCCTACTTGCAGCGAGAAGAATCAAAGACTTGTGAGCTGGTTTGACAAAAATTTAGTTGACCTGTCAAAGTTCTATACTATCAAAGTGAGTAACTTTTTGAACCTTTGTAACATTCATTCTAGTCAGGTCACCAGTCGTAGGTCCTAGTCCTAGGCAAGTGTCAGAAACCAGTACCCAACATTTCAAATGCCTAATGGGTGTGCACACGCCCATGTACCGCTTTCATTCCTTGAAAAAAACAGTGTGTGTGTGTGTGAACCGTGGCAAGTTTATAATCATGAATCAGAGGATTCTCACCAAGCAGAGACTTCACCGATGAAACCACAAACATGTAAGCTGAGAAGCCTATGAATCTCCGGCCTTTCTTTTCTTGTTAGGTTCTGAGGCTGCCTCTGATTGGGGCTGACCAAAAACAGATCTGCACAAAATAAAATAAAAAATGCTCTATCATATTGACCATAAAAGACAAACTGCAAAGCCAAACTGTGAGAAATGCCCAACATTTGCGATCACAGGAAAGAAGACACCATGTCCTAATCAAGTTGCCTCTTAAGGGAGGACAATGGGGCCACCATACTCAGGAGATGGTCAATCCAAGTCTTTACACTACCATCATGAGTAAGTAATTGGTATAGTTGCTATCTAAAATATTATCCACATTCCAAAAAAGATGAAAAATTTATATGTGAATTTACGTGTCAACATCGATATGTAGAGAAAATTTTCAGATGTTTTTGGTTAAAAAGTTCAAAGTGCATATCTCGCAAAATTTTAAATTAAACAAATTGTAGAGACTAAAAGATTATCTAGACACGTCCTTATCCATTTTGGTCAACTATACATACTAGAGAAACAGAAACAGAGCTATAGTTCAGAAAACAGGAAAAATTATCGTAAAAATGCAATTGAGAGATCAAAATCACTCACCCACAGGTTGAACATTTCTTGTGGTGCTTACAGAATATAGACAAACATACAGAACAGATGTAGCCCATGTCAATAGTTTTTTTATGGCAAAAGCACCTGCACATTATAAAGTTCCATTAGATACACTGAGACTTCGAAAATAAAAGGTCTATAGCACAAATTGTTCATCCCTCCCAAGAGAGGGGCGGATCAGAGATCTCTAAAGCATAGAAGTTTGCAAGATGTTCATCACAGGTTATGGAATTGCAATAAGTACACATGAACATGTAATTTAGCTGAGGATATTTTTCTCGCTCAAGAGCCAAGAGATCAAACTAATAAGCCTGATGCTCATCGTGAAGCATATGAATTTTTCCCCGGTTAATTAGACAAATGACAAATGCAATAGAAGTAGCTGGCGCCACCAAGGTCACCCTTATTCGGACACGTATGAACTAGCAAGATGAAGTTCGTTTCGCTCATTCTCACAGAAAGTTCCAGCAGAACATAAACTCATATTGGTCAACAGAAAGTAAGAAGATAAAAACCCAGTTAAAATATCATCAGCTAAATTACCAAAGCTAAGGCCTTTCACTCTTGCAAACCCATTTAAAAGATGGGGCACATCCTCAGAGAAATCGATTCCTATTTTCCTCTGTCCACCTTCCACCAAGGGGAAATCAAACCAAAGAAACTGGAAGTTTAATATGCGTTCTCTATGTTTTATTGTCCTTTTTAACCAAACACAGTGAAAGAATGATCAACAAAAGCAAAAGATCCAATCCCCACATCTCTGTTCGTGTCAATGAGAGAGTTAAACATGAGTTATTTAACAGGTACTTTTGTGGCAGAAACAGGAGGAAAAAAATTACGTAAAAGTTCAAAGATAGGCAACAAAGATGCAGCAGATGGAGCGGCCAAACCAGGGAAAACAGACTTACGATGCGCGAAAATCAACACCAACTGACTTAGGCAATTGCAAGAATCCACGAGAATGCAAATCAGTGGCAAAAACTGTCTGCAAGATCCAGTAAGATTGCATTAATGCAAAGATGGAAGCCTACATAGCTACCAATAAAATAAACATAATATGGAAATTGAAGGGCATGCTAATGTTGTGTACATAAAAGATTTTTCTCCCTTTCAGAGAAGAGAGAATGCATTCACTATCGAAATATTAGGGCTCTCTTCTTTTTCCCTTTTAGGTTTGATCATTGCTTTCTCACCCTGTTGAACGTTCTTTGACGATTGGCTTGTGCTTGACTTTTTTGGGTCACTGAGAATCAATACTACTGGGACGTAATCAAATTTTAAAATTTCTTAAGCCTCTCTAGTCTCTACGTAATATAGAACAGGAAGGAGATTGACTAGAAACCAAGAAAAAGACAGTGAACAGATGTATCTCCAACTCAATGAACTCCTTAGTCTATTGCATGGAATCTTGTGAAGCCACACGTCAGATTTTCAATTTGAACATGAAGAAAAGGAATGTTGTAGCAGGATCCACTGTTTGAATACAGCATAGGGTGCTCTAATAACTTAAACTTATAAATAGTCACCACCAGGTTGACAGAAAAATTTGATACTCCCACTTCAGCATGAAAAACATAATGTCTCAGAATCGGCCTCACATTGAGCATCGATAAGGAAACAAAAGACTAACAGATAAATCATTTTTCAACTAAAAAAGGAACACCAATACAAACATCAGTTACTTAAAGCATCTTATCTTAATTCAGGTCCTGCAGTAACATGATAGTTTTTGCTGATTAGCAAGAACAAAGCAAGAGCCCTTAATTTGCTACTGCACATAAAAAGGTACATAATTACGACTTCATTGTGTGCCAGTCAGCAGAGTAAAATCAACTCTAGAGTAAATTAAACACAGGAGTACCACATAAAGGTGTGTAGCTTATAACTTCATTAGAGATTACTTTGAACATGAAATATCTATATGAGCAGACAAAACCAAGATAATATTTGACAAGTAAAATTTGATCACATGCAAGGGGCGAGCAAGATAGATGGATCCATAAAAGTACATGTTCTCTGTTGAAACTTTTTATATTTCCAACAAGGTTCTTCAGGTCAGCTATTACAAAACCTTACAGCCAACTTAAGTTTCATAGCGAGAAGAATAACCCAAACTAACAACCAGAAGTTGCTTCTGTGACAAGAAATATGCTTATCTCATACCGATAGATACTGAAATGTTCCATCCAATAGTTGTGGCTTCAGATATACGCCACCGGTAATATAGGAAGCCTGATCAAGTGATACCAACATGAGCATAAGGTAGTGCAAACAGAAGCCCAACATCAATGAAACATACAAAATAACTCTTCGACCACAGAAGAAAAGGATCCAGGATTCCTTTTCCAAAATGACAAAAAAGAAAAAAGAAAGTACCTGCTGGAGAAAGGCAGAATTTTGAGCTCCAATGAAACAGGAATCTATGGGAACCTGCAGAAACAGAGTTTCCCGAGATCACACCCACCCTACAACCAGAGCAGCCGAAAGCTAGAAATGATATTGACACTATACAGAGGTGAGTTAGAAGGGAAACAATTGTCAGTAAAAGGGGTTACCATTGAGTAAAAGTTCATGATGGTAGCCTCAAAGCAGAGTAGAACTAGAGCGATTTAAAAAATTGGCTGGAAGCCAAAGAAGTATTTTGTATTAAATCCTATGCCTCAAAGGTCAGCTGTAACTCTCATACTACAAAGCTCCAGAATTAGGATCAAGAACAACCCAGTATATAAGAAGTTGTCCCCACAAAAATGAAATTTCTACAGTTGAAGTAATTTTGAAGAAAACATCAGGGGCCTAATCTCAAACTGAGGATCTACCATTTAAAGGCTGTTATTTGCAAAAGGGACCAATAAACAGTTCTGTAGAAATAATTGGCATTCGCAAAGTAGAGTGACATGTGACAAGAAAATAACAATACTGCCCTGTTGTAGTTTATTTGTTTCCTTTCATGATGAGTAGAGTAGTCATCGGTTAGTTATTTCGTATAAGATTGAAAATAATTAAATACATACCATTGAACGCTGTGCAGAAAATATTGCATTCATGATGGCTACATATCTGAAAGGAAGAGAAGGTCTTTGAGTAACTTGTCTACAACAAAGATACATAAAAACAAAATGGAAAAGCAAACTGAGCACTTACTGTTCAGGCCCATCCTGAGATCCATGCAAGCATAAAATCTGCACCAAAAAAGCAGAAAGAAATCAATATTATATAAGTGCTTCTGGATGTGAAAGACATTACCGTGAAATAAACCTGATCAAAAACGTAAAGACACTAGATGACAGGTGTGGAAAAGATAAACAATGCAAAAGGTGATGTCCAAAGATTTTCCTTTCAATGTTCCAAGGTAGAATCCCTATACCTCTATGCCATTGCTGCATTATAAGTATTTGAACTCAAAATGTACAAGAAAGGTATATCAATATATCCACTTGATGCACAATCCTCTCTGATAATCCATGACCAATGTGTTCGACAAGTGAGACTTTGAATATAGCGAGCTCCCAAGTTGCGAGTTAGAAAAACAGACATCAGAACATTGCACAGACTCAAAATCAGCAGATGTTCACTCTGATGTTGAGCACCACGATGATGGGAAATCATGGTGATGGGATGAAGGAACAACTAAATTTGAATCATCTATTTCCAACTAAACAATTACTCCCCCTTCTACCAGCATGATGATAATGCATATGAGTAGGACAACAAACAAGATCCTTTCGACATTACATATCTTTAAAAAAGAAAGCCTTCTCAAAACTATGTCATCACCATAGAGTCTTTCAAATTATAACACAATACAATATATAGATACTCAAAAGGATTGGTTACTATTACCAGTACTTCCATTGTAACTTTCCTAATGTCATCAAATGTAATAGATAGCAGAAGACCAACCAAATCTAATATCACCTCTGTAAAAGCACTGTACTTCCCTTTGGTTTTTTAAATTTTAACATTAGGAATTCATGGCATACAAGTCCTTTTCTAATAAAAGAAGGACGAATTAACAAAATAATGGGCATCAACCGGGTACCCCACATATAATAGATATAAGCATCTTTTGAATTGGTCAGGTACTATCCATTCAAAATTTAAATTTTTTTAAGATTTACATCTACAATCACAACTGGACCTCTCAACAATCTGACTATGGCAGCATCACTGAACATCTCCAGAAAACTTTTGGCCACTGTTCAATTTTATTGCTTATGTGGAAATAAACTTACTTCTCTGTCATGTAAGCCTAAGAGAGTTAGTGGATTTATATACCTGCAATATCTGCAACCTCAAAAGGAAATACAAACTCCTAAATGCTATCAAACCAAGCTATCAAAAGCAACTTACTTTTTAGACGCAACATTTATATTGCCTTAGACATTTGGCCTAAGATGGACCAACAGCAGGAACTTAGTGCATGGAACCGGCAGTATTTAGGATCTTGCTATAATCAAAACTCAAAATGCAGTTATAAATTCAATGACGCATTGTAGATCACAGTCACTTCAGGATGTATAATACTTACTCGAGGATGCGGATGTAGCGGTCCTGAACGAAAAACCCTCTGAATGTCTGACAGTCAAATCAAATCAAACACATTTCCCACAAGTCACATAAATATTACACCTCGCCTCTCAAATTTCACATTCCTTGTTAAACAATGTGCTAATTTGCAAATGATTCCAAAAGGGACTACAATCCAAAATGGCATAGAATCTACGACGTTAACGTGAAGAACTACCAATTTTCCGCCAATTACAAATTTCGAAAAAGAAAATAAGAAAGTGCTTTGAAAGGTGTCAGCAGGTATTCCGAAATTTCGTACTATAAAAGATAACATGAATTTCATTTCCAGAACATTAAGCTCATACCCACAACAATATGACCAGTAGCAGCAATCATATATGCCAAGGATACAGCAAAGTGCCATCGAGAGCGACCCGGATAATAGCGAAGACACTATCGGGCCTTCAGGCTCTTGTTTCAACAACTTCTCATCCCGAATAACAAATTCCTCCAATTTCTCCAAAAGATCAGCGGACGGAGCCGACAACTTGCCCGTGCCCGACGACCTGTTCGCCGGAGAGGAAGAATCATAAACGTAGTCGCAGCAGTTGTGTCCCGTAGCTATCACCACGATCTGGTTCAGCTGGTTGAGCAGCAGAATCGAATTCAGGAACGAAATCACCTGTAAGTTCCCCAAACCCACAACAAAAAAGACACGGTGAGTGAGATTAAAAAAAAAGATATCAGAGCCTGCGATTCAGAAAGACTCAAGAGAAGAGGGAACGAGAGCAGGCTACGTGAGAGATGAACTTGGAGAAAGGGAGAGAAGAAGCGCTCCAGAAGAAGGGGTTCGTGTCCAGCAACACCACGAGGAGGCTGACGTCGTCTGCCACCATGGACATGGAAGCGCAACAAGCGTCAAGAGTCAGGGGAAGAAGACGAAAGAGAGAAAAGCTCCGAACTTTGCGGACGCGAAGTGACGGGCATTTCGCGGGAGGTATCGGCAGCGAGAGGAACCTGCGTAGAGCTTCGAAGGAGCGGACGCCATGATCGAGCGAGCGAGCGAGCGACGGAGCTTCCGAGCACGAGCTCCTGTAATGGAACGATACCAAGTCTGCCCGGGGAGGACGGCGAGAGCTCAGTGAAGTGTACGGAACAAATCAAAGAAAAGTGGGCCAATTCAGGGAGCCCACAAGCCCGAGCTTGTTGGGCTTTGTATCCAATTGTCTTCGGCCCTTTATTAGTTTGGGCCAGTGCGGTCGAGGCCCCTCACGAGTCGGCGATCTTAAAATGTTTTACTACGTTCGATTAAAGTGGCTATATTAATCAAATCTCACCATTTCTTTTTGTTTGATATTATTAGCATTAATTATTGTTATGATTCTAATTTAAACATCTCTATTTTCTGTTCCATTCTCTATTTAATTTTTCGATTTTAAAGTAATTAAGGGTAAAAGAGAGTTTTTCTTCGAACAAAAAATCAGATTAAAATACATTTTTTAACCCTTAAAAGTCGCGAAAGGATCGTCTGCCCTTCCCTTAGAAGGGCAGGCCTTGCCCTTTGAATCTGGACCATCCGTGTTATGAATGGATGGCCCAGATTATTACTAAAAAAATAAAAAATAAAAAATCCAAAAAATTACCCCCTAAAAATAGAAAATATGGGCCGTCCGTTTAAAAGCGGATGGCCCAGTTCGTAAGGGCAGGTGCCTGCCCTTTTAAGAGAAGGGCAATTAAGTGCATCGCGCTCACTAATGAAAAAATTAGTGAAAAGTGTTGACGGGACAAGGAGAAGAAGAGGAGGACAACCGCGACGGAAATGTAGTTCAAGCCAAAGCTTGCAATATACCAAAAATCTTTTACGAGCACACTCTTTGACTTGGCCGTCTATACACCAGGGTCTCCTAACGACGTGGAGCATAGAAATTTACCATCCGTTAGTTTTCGTTAAATTTAACCTTTTTTATCTAAGTTAAATTTAGCCGTTAAAGTGATATGTTTATGACACGTGGCAATTGACAGGTGTACTAGCTTGTGATTTTTACCCTCTATTTGTCATACTTGTATCAATTTGAAATTTTTCGTAGTATTAACACAATTTAACAGAGGGTAAATTTGTCACGATTATACCAATTTGGGATTTTCGTGGTCAAAATAATAATTTGTGGTAAATTTGTCACAGGTGTACCAATTTTGGATTTTTCATAGTATTAACCCTAAAATTAATGAAGACTTGCATATCTACAAGTAAATAAAGAGGATTAAAGTGACTCAGTTTCTAGCTTGAAAGGAAGCCTTCCAATACACCCAGAAGTGCGTCTTGCCGTATACTGTCGAGGTGAGGAGGCAACTGGTCATGAAGCAGACATAAACATAGCTAGAAATCCACCACTAGTTCTTGTCATCGACCGTGTGGCTTTGTTAGACGGGATAATAACACAAACGGTCAAACCGCCCCTAAACTTTGGTCCGACGAGCAATGTCGCCTTTAAACTTTTAATTTGTGCAGTATGGTCCCTGACCTTTATCCCAATGTACAAATGTCGTTTCAAGACTTCTAATTTGTTCAATGTACTCTTGAACTATTGATAAATGTTCGGTGTAGTCTTTAGATTATATGAAAATGTTTATTGTTTAGGGACCACACTGAACATTGAATGAAAATTGAATAATTATATCGAACAAATGAAAAGCTCAAGGACGATATCGCATGTTGAGCTGAAGTTCGGGGTGCACATTAAATAATCTAAAGTTCATGGATAATATTACGCATCGAAATGAAATTTATGAATCGTCTGTGTCGTTATTCCCTGTTAAACTGGATATTTGCTTGTTTTTATCCCTTTTTGTTTTGTACCAAACCTTCCCAAAATAAGAAAACGAGGAAGGGTGATGAGCGTCCAAATCCTAATGAAGCAAAGGACAGCCCATGGTCGTTCGTACGGATGGAAAGTTAGGTGCAGGGTCAATGGGTCTCTATCTCACCTTCAACGCCAATCATCTCTTTTCTTTGGACAGAGCAGCCTAACTGCTTCCGGGTACTTTTATGTTCTTTTCTTGTTTACTCTAAATCCACATGTTTAGAAATTCTCTCTTGAGGTAAAGTCTTTTTGGAAATTGACTTTCTGGATTTTTTATCCGTTTGATTCGCCAAAAATGGCTTAGTCAACTGATAGCACCTTCCGATCAATGAAAAATTCGTGCATAAAATTAGGAAAGTAGATCCCCAAATTTAAAGAGCTGAAAATACTTTCCGAATTTTTTTAATATCCTTTATTTTGTTTTCTTTAATGGTTCATATTTTGATATCTTCTCCTTTTTCTTCTTCCTACGCTAGTCGCTGGGCCTCGGTGACGGCTGGTGACCAGCTGCATGACGTCGAGCCTTGTCATATATATCCAACGAGCTCGAGCTTGCCCAAGGCCGAAAAGGCTCAATCTCGCTAGATCCCTGCGAGGCTCGACCTCGCGCAGCAAGCTGTCAGATGTCGCTAAGGCCCGTCGACTGGCGAAGAAATAAGAAAATGAAGCAAAAAAAAAATAATGTACTATAAACAATAAATAGAAAATTATTAAAATTCGATTTCTTTTTGGTCTTAGATAAATTTATAAGATAGAAATCATTTTCTAAATGAGATCTAAACACCAAAAATCATTTTCAATCACATACCATCAAACAAAAGAAAAAGAACCGTTTTTCTGGAAAATGGTTTCTTTTTCATGGAGTTTTCCCCAAACAAACACACCCTTAGGCTCTATTTGTTTTGCAAAAAATAACTTTTAGAAAAATATTTTTTTGAATTTTTTCGGCGTTTGGTTCATGAAAAATTAGTTAGTCAAGGAAAATATTTTTCCTCATTTTTTTCCCTCTACTCATTCACATTTCTTTTCGTTTCAGCTATTTAAAAAAAATTAGAATTTTGTATTTTATAATTTATAATAATTTTCCTTTTTTCCTTTTCTTTCTTCTTATTATGGCGGTCGCCAGCCACAGGTGAGGTTCCACCTCGCCGGCCATGGGCTAGGTCGACCCTCGCTAGATTCAGTGAGGTCGAGCTCGATCTTGTTGTGGGCAAGACTCGAGCAAGCTCAATTTCACCACAGGTGAAGGTCAAGTCTCGCTTGTGGCTGGTCGTTGGCCGTCGTGAAAAGAAAAGAAAAGAAACGAAAAGAAAAGAAAATTATAAAAATTTAAAAATTATTAAATTTTGCAAAAAAAAAAGTTATTAATTTTTTTTTTGAATTTTTCAATACAAAAGATGTGCCATGTAAAATGGCCGAATCCACATCAGCAATTTTCGAATACATGTAAACGCAAAAAATCAAATCGGATTTTCTATACTAAACGATAGGAAATATTTTTCAATTCATTTTTAGGTTTCAACCAAACATCAGAAAATGTCATCATTTTCCTGAAAAATATTTTCCAAAAATGCTACATTTTTTCGCAAAACAAACGGGGCCATCTTGCCATGTTCCTATCTAATCTCACGTTAAGGCCATCCTTTAGAGTTGTTTCGACTACGTCTTCTGATTTCATTTGTGCAAGCTATGCTGACTGTTATAATCAAGTCCTTCCATCGCTTCGGAGACGGATTGGGACATGTCATATTGAGGGGCACCTATTGCAATGTGCCATTATTTCCTATTGAAACTTGGCTCTGACTCAAAATGTGAGTGAGAGAGAGAGAGAGAAGACACAGAAACAGTCAATGGTGGGGAGTCACCGGCGGTTCAATCCGTCAGCTGAACCTAACCTTCGGATTCTTGAATGGAGGAGACACGTTTTGTTTGGTGTAACTATCTGTTTTTTGATGTTATATTATGGTAATAGCGTTAATTTGTCATATGGTTCTCAACTTCTCATGGCTAATTCTACAATGAAGACTGAACGCAAACATGTATTCCAAGCATGACGTGCGTTCTTCTTAGAGGTCATATTCAACTGGAAATTTCATATTAATTGTCTAGATGCAAACCTTTTGGAAAAATTACCAATTCAGTCATCGACCTATTGTACATATGCCATTGCAGTGCTAAACTTTTTAAATTTTGCTAATGCAATCCTAAACCTTTCGCAAAATTGCAATGTAACATCTCCGGCCAATTGCTGTCGGAAATCATTAACTCGGCGATTCCCACGTTCTTCACGTCAGCATGCCATGTAGGAAGGCCGGCGATGGCTAGAGCCTCATCGACAATTTTCGGAGGCGATGGACCAGAAGGACTATATTGAAATTTCGCGGGAAGGTTTAGGACGGTATTGTTAAAATTAAAAATGTTATGACTGAATTAGTATCCATACAATAAGTTTATGATTTAATTAGTAATTACCCCGTAAATTTTCAATCACCTATCAACCTAACCCAAACTCAGTTGCTAACCTCGTTGAGTAACTTTTCTGAAGAGAATATTGCTTGATTTAATTAATATTTTGAGCGAGAGCTTTACATCGTCTAGAAGCTATCTTGTGTTTTAATTCTTATCCATTAATTAGTTTATTGTGGTTCATAAATTTAGCAAATCTACCTTAGGATTCCAATATTATTACCAAACGTTTGCGTCCATTAGTTTCATTTTCCTAAAATATGAAGATAAGGAGAGCACCATTAACGTTGCTTATCCTTTTCCTCCTTTTTTTAGAGTCTGGGCATTACATCCTAGGGACAGGATATTTCATCAGAGCTAATTGCATGGGATCAAGAACTCCATCAAGAAAATCACTGTTTTTAAGACAGTGTCATCGATCCACCTTACCGGGAAAATTTCATCGTTTTCGTGTATCCCAACAGCAAGCTTAACTTTGTTGTCGAAGAAATAAATCTCGTGCAACCATGTAAAATCATAGTTGTCAAATTGAGATAAGAATATGGTTAAAGTCAAAATAACAAGCTTATGGATGAAAAATTGAGAATATTGCATGGTTAAAATAGGTTTTCCCGACACGAACACGTATAATTTAAAGGAAAATTTTCAAATAAGGGTCTGAAGTTACCTTATTTTCTCAAATAAGGGTTTAAAGTGGCCAAATCGTTTCAGATAAGAGGCCATGGTTGTATCAAACAAGGGATAGAGTGAGGGCCCGCGACCCTACTAACCATGGTCGACGTCCTACCGGCAGCGGAGCGACGTATACAGGCGGGACGGTAGCTTGCCCTCCCGCCAATGTTTACTCTTCTTTTTTAATTTTCAAAGAAATAGAAAATGGAAAAGCAAAGAAAAAAATAAAAATATATAAATTACGAAAGTGTACTTGTTAGCTGGTGGGAGACCCTTTTTAAGACTGATATGGTTACTTTAGACTCTTATTTAAAATAAGAAAAATTTTCAATTAAGCCGAAGTGCCGTAATTTTCTCAAATAAGAGCCTAAAGAGGTCCTTGTTTCAAATAAAAGCCTAAAGTACCCTCCTTGTTTCAAACAAAGTCCTAAAGTGGTTATGTCTATTTCAAATAAGAGCTTGATCTCCCGACAGGCTAAATATTAGGCGATCTCGTTGACCGGTGGCGAGGGTCATTAGCCCTCTCCCAGGTTCGAGGGAGGGCCCTTTCCCTTAGTAGAGATCCGGGCAAGGGTCAGTAGCCCTCGCCACTCGTCGGCAGGGTCGCTGATGCGTCGGTAACCCCCATGGAAAATGCCGCTTCTTCACCGGCGGTTGGGTGATGCCCATAGGAGGGAGGCAACCACTCTTGCATGTAATTTTTTTTAATTTTTTTAGAAAATAGAAAGAGGAATAAACAAAGAAAAAATTAAACAAAATTTTTAAAAAATAAATGACGAAAATGCCTCTAACCTATTGGTGGGTGGCCTTTTTTTGCGATTAATATGCGCACTTCAGACTCTTATTTGAAACAATGAGGGCACTCCACGCTCTTATTTGAAATAATGTCCACTTCGGACCTCTATTTGAGAAAATGAAGGCATTTTGGGCTCTTATTTGAAATTTTCTCTTGGAACAATGTCTACTTTGGGCGCTTATTTGAGACAGTGATTTGACACAAGGTCGACTTCAGGCCCTTAATGTATAGTATCTGCAAAAAAAGAGGGTAAGAATGATTAATGTTTAAACTCAAATATGGTCCAATGTCATTATGGATTTTTAGGAAAGGAAATTAAGAAAGAAAAAAGAATCAGACTAAAGAGAGGGGCGATAAATGTGGATGGTCCGCGGCGAACCACCAATGCTGCTATCGGCGAACCGCAACCCTACCGTATTGGCTATGTACGAGCACGTTTCAGTTCGGTTCGGTTTGAACGAAACAATCGAAATAAAACTGCAATAATATGGTTTCTGAAAAATACCAAAACTAAGAGCAGCTTTGAAACCGAATTGTATAAAAAAGAATATTTCAGTTTCGCTCGGTTTGAAACTAAATCGAATCATATCCGACCGTATGTAGCTTGATTGTAAAGCATTGATAAAAAAAATCAGGAAGAAATAGTTTTTGATGTTCAATTTCATTTCTAAAAGGTCCAGATTGACATCTCTGGTTTCTGCTAATAATGTCTTTGATATATCGCTCCTTGTCTATAATCATTCCTGAATTATCCTACTTTCATTTTAATTAACTGGCTAATCATTTACACTGCAATCGACATAATCTACCTCGCCATCGATCTCTTTATATTCCTTATAGATATGTATTATTATTATTTCGACTTTAATATTTTTAACCCGACAATTTAATCTATTTTCACTCTTTGGTTTACATGCCCCAATGTTTCGCCGGCAGCCTGACGTGATATGATTTTAAAAGGCTTGTTTGTTTTTGTTAAAAAAGTACTTTTTTGTTATTCCTCGGAAATATCAAAACGAAATGGCATATGCATCAAGGGTTCAAGAACATAGGACAATAAATTCTAGATGACTTGTTTTAAATAATTTTCGGTCAAGGGTTCGAGAAATTAGGTCAAAAAAAATTCTAGATCACTTTATGTATGTCAAATTTATGTAAGTTTAAATGATTTTGGCCATAAAACTCATATCAAAAGTTAGCTTCCTCCAAGAGAAAAGAATTCTTTTTAAAAGGGGTTAATATTACGAAAAACTCAAAATCGGTATACCAATAATTAATTTATATTGAATTTTTTTGTTGTCACAAAAAATTCCAAACTACTATACATGTGACAAGTTTACCTTAAACTATTTTTTTATTATAGCAAACTCCAAACGGGCACACATGTGATAAACAAAGGGTGAAAATCCCAAATTAGTACACTCGCAACTGTCACGTGTTATCCAACTCATCAATTTAACAGCAAAATTCAATCGAAACTAATGAGGGGGTAAATTTATCATAGGTGTTACCAGTTTAGAAATTTTTATGGTAAAAAATAAATTTATGATAAATGTACCATAGGTTTATTAATTTGATATTGAGTATGATAAAAAATAATTTGAGGTGAATTACTTATATGTGTGTCAGTTTGAAATTTTTTGTGATTAAAATATTATTTTAAAATAAATTTTTTATATATATGTGTGTATCAATTTGAAGTCTTTTGAAAAACAACTTAAAGTCACTCTCCTTCCCACGTTTAAATTTGCAGTATAGTAATAGCTGGAACGTTAGATATGGAGATTGTCGGTTTTCATAGCTAGCACGTGTCGTCCACTTACAAAAAAAAAAAAGGAGAAAAAGAAAAATGGGCCCCACACATTGTGCTATTTCTACATCCCAGAGAGGCAAAGACAAATAACGAAATTAGGAAAAATAATTAATCCAACGCCGTTGACATCTAAATTTTGAATTTTTTTAAATTATTCATTTTCCACAAAAATGAGAATTAGCCTCGATTATCACAAAAAATATTATTTTTCATACATAGCATATTTAATTTAAGCATGCATTGCATTTGCATTATTTTGCACTGATGACGGAATTTGGGCATAAATTGACACGCGGAGGACCGGAGCCCATATAGCACAACTCGGCCATCATAACTAGGGAGCAAGTGCAGAAAATTTCAAGCCACTAGGGCCTAATTTGAGCTTTCCAGTCCACTAAATTTTAATTCCGGAGAAGACCTTTAAATTAAAGTTTATTAATCGAAATATGGCCAAAGCTTAAGCCTGCATTATCAGAGTTTGATCTAGGCCTTCACTGTACAAACACCTCTAGATCACATAACGGGAGGAGGCCAATTCAATTCATATACGCCCACACTTGAGAGGAAGTGGTCTTTTTCTGGGTACGGTGCACTGAGTTCTCGAGAGGGGGAGTGCTAGATCACCTTCTTCCATCTATTCTTCACGAAGGCTAATATGTGCATCAACAATCATCACCGCTCCATTGTCCCTTTTGTCGGCACCGAAGGCTCCAAGGCAACACGAACGAGGCCATCACTTTTCGAAGGTCTTACCATTTGGTGTACAAGAAAGCACTAAAAGTCAGACGGGAGAAAAAAAAAAAATTCTGATTGTGGGATTTGGATGGTCAAAGCTTGAAGACCAGCCAGACGAGGTCACGAACCTTTCACCCGAGATTGGTCCAACGTTAATCATGAGGAAGAATCACGCTCCAGTCCATGATGCACGAGCAGACCAACAAATGTTTATCCTCGTCCTTCTGAGTTACTCGTCCTTCGTTCGGTGATCCTCAAGGTCAAATCCCCAAGGAGTCCTATCCGAGCTGTTGTCTTGAGTACAGGGATGTCCAAGCCGCGAAGGGTCCCCGTCGATATGTCCCAAGGCAGCTGGTTTTGGGCAAGCGATACCGGTTGTTCATTGCAAAATTTTGCTCAGCCTTCATAAGGTATTTTTTTTTTCTTCGTCTTTTGGTTGCAAACGTTGTAATCAATTTGATTGGAATTTACACATGTTATCTATATTGCTCAAATCGACATGTCCTTAGAATTCAAGTTCGAAATCGTAAAATTCTAGATGAACAAACCTTGATTCTCGAATTTTCTCTAAGAAAGACGATTTTGATCGGGAAAATTCAGATTTTTACCCAAAAGAGGTTACTTTGAACTGAATCGATTTCTATCTTGGATATAATTTTATGAATTAAAAATCACAATCTAAATTAGGAAATTCTTCTCCTAATAGGCAACAGTTTTTTTAGTCTGACATATCCTATCCATGGCTGTTTACGATTCTCTGGCTTAGCAAAAACGGGAAGTTTGCTAAATCTGATCTGTTGCCATTTAGATCTGATTTGCTATCTTCATAAGCCAATTTTTTATCTTGGTTTATTAATCTTTTTTCAGAAAATTCAAGAAGTGGATACTCATATTGATTTTGGATGCTTTGTTGCCTTATCTGGAATTTCGAATTATTCTCGATGGATGATTTTTTTTTTAATTCTATTATCTAAGAGTCCTAAAAGATTTAGTAAGACATGGTTTCCTAAAAACCTTATCTAATTAAAACTTTAGGATGATTTGGTTTCTTAGAAACCTTATCTTATTGGATAATTTGGAATAAAAATAAGATAATCAAATCATTGATGTTTATCTCCAATTTCCGAAAATTCACATAAAAAACACTAAAACATCTGCTCATGCATATCTTATATATCGCGCACATATCTTTGCATATTCCATGTTTTGCATATCTCATATCTGCATATCATCTGTTATCTTACATATCATATTTTTGCATATCATATCTTCGAGTATCGTCATGTTGTTGCAATACCATATCTTATGTTTGCATCTCACATTAGCATATCTAATGTCCGCAATTCCCATGCTTGCATATCGTATTTGCACGTCATGTCATTCCTATGTTATACGTTTACATACCATATTATGTCATCTTGCATGTTTTAATAATTAGTTAAACTTTGCATATAGAAAAACATGGCTTTAATTTTGCATGTCTAACATTGCATTCTGTTATTTAGACTATTATCACGTCATTGCATCCGTATTTTTTCTTTCATGCATTGATCATCATCATTCATGCATATGCATTTAAAAAGAGAAAACATAAAAAAAAAACACGTCATTTGAACATTAAAGTGAATTCAATCAA
The DNA here is from genome assembly GCA_021437785.1 of Rhodomyrtus psidioides. NCBI lineage: Eukaryota > Viridiplantae > Streptophyta > Magnoliopsida > Myrtales > Myrtaceae > Rhodomyrtus > Rhodomyrtus psidioides. The sequence goes on along the minus strand of JAILYB010000003.1, from coordinate 7,409,491 downwards.
GTTGCCAAACTTTAGCATTTTCATGAAATTTAAGGTACCGAAAAAGCATTAGTTTTAATTAACTAGTGTAACCAAATCCCTGAATTTGTAATATCTGGTTCATAGGAATAAAATAGTTCTCCTGCTATTTTATTTATCTTTCTAATCAACCTACAAAAGTTGCGATTTGGTAGGGCTTGGGAGAGTCCGTATTAGGTTAGTCATTAAATAATTAACTTGACAATCCATTAATCTAAAAATGTTCTTTTAGGTTGCTACAAACCCCACATGTGCCGAGGTAGCGGAGCGGAATGCAATGCAAAGATCGGTAGGAGCGAGCAAGTATGAAATAGATCTTCAAACAATGGGACGGGTGATTGTTGCACCCGACGGGAGATTGGGGATAGACATGGCCACAAGCCGGTCTGGGCCCGGGACTGGCCTGTTGACCAAACCTACTAATTACGAACCGAAATTGGCCCGGCCCATACAGGCCTGTTAAAGTTCCTGAAATTTCAGGAACCGAAATATAGCCGTTTGGCCTATATAAAGGGGGGGGGGGGACGAGCTCGACTCCTTCCCCGAAACGTTGCTTGCAATGGTCAATTTGATTGTTGCAAGCAAAGGCTACACCCCCTTTATTATTTTTTTTTTTATTTTCTTAATTTATTAAAACTATCCTAAATCTCTATAAATACCCCTCTCCCCTAATGCATTCAATTCTCTTAATTTTTTTAATCGACTTTCTGCTCAACTCTCTGAAAAAATGGCAAGCGGAAGCAAAGCTAGTGATAGGGGAAAGAGCCCGATGGAGAATTCGATTATCCACATGAATATGATCCTCGTAATTTCGCATATTGGGTAAACGAGGATGATAATATCAATGTTATTCTCAATGTCGAGCACGTTCCAATGTAAGAAAGTCTTCATCCTCCTGTTGGTGTTGAAGAAATGTCAACAATAAAGGAGCAGGAATGGGAGGGTACATCCAACATATGGGAACACTTTACAAAGGAACATTTTGGCTGAAACAAGTATTAGGTAAAATGTAAATATTGTAGGACAACATACAATTTTGTAGCTGGAGGCGGCTATAGAACATTTAATCGGCATCTGAGGTCAAAACATGCAACGTAAGCGGGGATCGACACCAACCAATAATAAATTTTCGAGTACGCCAATCCTAACACTTCTCCTTTATTTAGTTACAATGAAAAATTTTATAAAGAAACATGAGCTCAATATGTTGCCATTAAACGTTTACCGTTTAATGTTGGTGAAAAATTTAATTTTTATTTTTTTATAAACACTGCATGTACTCCGCAAGCAAAACCTATTCCAAAAAATATTATTAAACACGAACTTTTTGGGCTTTATAGAAAAGGAAAAAAAAATTGATTTTTTTTTACGAATTTCAATGGACGTGTGCATATAGATAGCGACATTTGGAGTGACCTTGGCAAACTCATTCTTATATGAGTGTCACATGTCATTGGATAGATGATGATTGAAAAATTCAACAAAGAGTTATTGCATTTCGAGTTTTTTATGATAGGCATATGGCTAATAATATTTATAGAGTAATTAAGCAAGTTTTAGAAGAAGATAATTTGATAATAAACTATTTTCAGTAGCTTTGATAATATCACGGCAAATACCGCTTAAATTCTTGATTTAGAAAAGATTTGTAAACCTGCTTTTGGTGGAAATTTTTTTCACATTAGATGTGCTTGTCATGTTTTAAATTTATGTGTACAAGATGGTTTATAAACTGTTGATGCTTTTCTCAGCCTAATAAAAAGAGCAATTCAATTTTTATGAAAACATCCCCAAATTATGAAAGAATGAGGCAGATTTTGTAAAAAAAAAAAATTTAGAAGAACTCCACAAAAAAAAAAAATCAAAAGATGCTTCAACTCATTAAAATTCTATCTACAAGTTGCTTAATCAATCTTTTGCTTATAACAATTTATTATGTGCGCTTATTTTGAATAATGTTTCCTTAATTAATTTATTCCCGCAAGAGTGAGATATTTGCAATTTTTTTTTTAGATTTTTTAAAATTTTTTAATGATGCTACTTATACTTTATTTGGTGTTTATTACCTACTACGTATTTATTTTTAATAGAATGTGTTAATATTGCTGGTGTTTTTGAAGAATATGACAAAGATGATCAATTAGCTCATATTATTATAGCAATCCGAGCAAAATGGATGCATTATTATACTGACATTCCTCTTGTTTATTTGGTTGCTTTTGTTTTCGATTCACGTACCAAGTTAGATGGTTTAAGTGATTATCTGAATATATATTATGAATGTTTACATTTGAATGCAAAAGTAAATGTTAGAACTATACAAGAAGAAGTTAAAGACGCTACAGTAGAATTAGCGGATCTTCCCAACATAGTGACGTACAAAGTGGGGAGGGTGGTAGAATTAGTAGAGGGTATAAAATGCTCATTAATAGGCAAAAATGACAAAAAAAAAGAGCAATAGGAAATATTTCTGAAATAGAGACCTAGTTAACAATTTTCTTTTGAGTTTGATGATTCCAAAGGTGGCATAGAGTTCAAAATTCTAAAGTGGTAGAACAGGCATTCAACCAATTCCCAATTCTTGCTATAATCGCAAGACAAATTTTAGCAACCCTTTATTCAACAGTTGCGGTTGAACAAGTATTTAGCGCTGGAGGATTAATTTTGGACGACCGACGTTCAGGATTACATCCAGATTCGGCAAAGACTCAAGCTTGTGTCGATGATTGGACAAAGGCTAAATTTTGACAACAACAGCTGGATCGAAGTATTGAAGTCGAATTCTTCTATGATGATAGAGATGCCATCGCCATAGGTACTGGAATGGGTAGCGACGATTGACGATGATGGAAGTTGGAGATATCATAGGTAAAAGAACTACATGAGCTTTGATTCTTCTATCCCTAAGAAGATATGTATGCGCTTAATGATAATTCGTTAGGTTCAAGCCCTTCCTCCTCCCTTTTCCCCCCCAAATTTGATTACAATGTGCAATTTGATTATAATTTATATTTGATAATTTATAATTTATTATTTCATAATTTATTATTTAAAAATAAAATTTAAAAATCGAAATTGGAATCGATCCTTGAACTTGCCCGGAACCGCCGGTTCTGAACCAGAACAAGGATCGCCACTTAAGAGGGGTCGCGACGAACCGAAACCACCGGTTCATGAATCAGAACCGACCAGTTCTGAACTGTGGCTATGTCTAGTTGGGGAGCTACCACGGCGAGATCACGCTAGAGGATTTTTATAATTTGAAATTGTATTTTGGGTTAAATTTATCGCATGTGTTATCAATTTAGAATGAATTTGTCACAGATGTATCAATTTTTCGTAAATTTATCGCAAGTGTACCAATTTGAAAATTTTCGTGGTATTAACCCTCTCCATGTGTATTTGCCACCTCATTAGCCATGTGTCGTTCAAATCAGCAATTTAATACAAAAAAATCTGACAAAAGCTAGCAGGGGATAAATCTGTCACATGCATGCCCGGTTTGGAAGTTTTAGTGCTTCAAAAAATTAATTTGGGTAAATTTGTTACGAATGTACCAGCTTGACATTTTTTTGCTTTTGATAATATTTAGGGAGAGGAATTTTGTACCGATAATTCTATCAAGTCTAATTGTTTTCCAACGGTATGAAGCTGATTGCATAAGTTTCCTACTCGAGCTACATCACATTTTGTTTCCAGTACAACCGAGAAAATATCCCCGGGATCCTGCGGTTACCTATTGTATCATAGCCAGGGGAAACATTAGTGTTGGAGATATTGTTATTTCTGATTGATATGATGAAAATATCTTGACACTGATTGATATCGTACATTTGTTATGATTGCACTTAATTGATTCAATAGAGTATTGTATATCAAGGAATTGATCCTTTTTCCTTTTCTGTATATTTCTTACAGAGATTAATTAGACTTTCTGTACTATAAATAGGGTTGTATTCATACATTTCAATATGTGAAAGCAATACAAATCTTCCTCCCTTTAGCTTTCCATCGATAATCATATTGTTACATGATATCAGAGCCATCCTCTTGTACCTAGCTTCCACTCCACCATTCACATTTCTTGTTCCTTCAGAATTTTCTTTTTTCACGCCAAAACTTTGGAGGAATTTCTTTTTTCCACAATTCGCTTGATCATGCCAAAAAATCAAGCTACAAAGTCGAGAGACTCTCCAGATCTTGAAGCTCTTTCCAACATCCAAAGAGTGGATGATTTACCTTCGGATCAACATCCAATTAATGTGGGAGAAGACCAGACACGGTCCAATGAAGGACGACAGGATCCTATTATGCCCGGTACAGGGCAATTTTATCCAGGTCCACATGTTCAATGCCTTTTTCCAAACCAAAATATTTCTGGTCTTTTTGGTTTCGGGGCAAATCTATACCCGACCTATGGAACAAGGTATTTTCCTTTTACAGGTATCACTGGCGGGTGACCTGAGCCGAGAGATCCCCCTATACACATCCACAGTCGATGGACCCGAGCTCCAATCTCATAATAGCTCTTGGGGCTAGAGAACTACTCCGTCTGGTCACGAGAACTTCAACGAGCTCTAATTACAAAGGACAAGGAGGGGTTTATCGACAGATCTGTCCTCATACTATAGGACGAGCGATTAACATGACAATGGAGGAAGTGTAATAAGCTCGTTTGGACATGGATCAATAATTGTCTCACCCCGAAAGTTGCCACCGGATTACATCCAACCGAAGACGCGAAGACTATTTCGGAAAACATACGAGAAATGTATGGAAAACTTGGTAGGGCCAAGATTTTTGGCTTAACTCAGGTTTTATCGGAGCTTTAAAAAGGAAATATTTCGATTTCCATGGTTTTCAACAAACTATCGGGGATTTGGTATGAGCTAGAAATGGCTGAAGGAAAATTAGAGGGACTAGATGCGACTCTAGCCCAATATCGAGCAATCAAGGAAAGGGAGAAGGTAACTCATTTTTTACTAATCTTGAATGAGACTGACTTACCATTTCCCAGCCAAATCCTCGCAATGGAGCCTGTCCCCTCTCTTGGCCGAATATATCAACTCGTGGTTCAAGAAGAATCACAATGTTTAGCCTCCTCAGAATATTTGAAAATCGAAGACTACGCCGTCCTCGCGGCCAAGGCCATGCCTGAACAACGACTGCTCGCGGTGAGGTCCGGTAATGGCGGATTCAGCACATCGCCGCAACGCTAGGGCTCTTGGGTGAAGAAGACAACATAATGTCTTCTAAATCGAGTGGCCCCGATCTGTTTTGTGACATTCTGATTTCCAGTCATCTTGAGACTTTTCAATGAGAATATATCTAGTGATGCATTTCAGTCATATTTCGCTTGGATCTGATCAATCTCGAGTCAATCGACCAAAAGGGAAAGGCTAACGCGAGATAAGTACGTGGACCTAGTGTCGCGACCCGTCCGAAAGGTGGACGCGGCTAATGGATTACCGATCGCGGGCCCTTACCCAGCACAAGGATGCGGATCGCGGGCTTTGGATCGGCGCGGGCCCTCCCAGGCCCATACCAAATCGCGGCGGGAGTATTTTTCAAAGGATTCGACGATAAGAGTCGATCGCTTTCGACCTTCAGTTTGGTCGTGGTGGCATGTGCAAATTGTGCATGCATTTGGAGTCGCCACCGGTCTTTCTTGGAGGGTAGACCGGAAACCTTATTGACCGATTGGGAGAGATCGATCAATTCTGCGGAACCAGAGATTTTGGGCTCGGGGACTTGGTTACGCTGGTGTCATTACCAACGCCCTTTCGGTACCTAACGCAAGTGATTTTCCTAACTAAGAATTCATGCAGGCGCAGTTTTAGGTGAGGTAGGCTTAATTCAGGATTTCATGCAGACTGGAAGACTGTTCCTATCAATCACAATCAATTTAAATGAAGGCGCAATCAAGTACATAAATAAATCACTTCAATGCACATCAATTCAGATCAATGGCTTCCTAGTATAACCATAAAGGTTTAAGGAATGCGTGATTTAGGACCAGGGACAAAATGGGAAGATTTGGGAACGATTAGCCCGAAGGGCAAAATCGTCAATTTTTGGAAGATTTGGATACCGAATTACTCAAAATATTCCATGGCCAGTTGATTGTGGCCATTTCCCATTTTTGAGAATATTTTGGAATTTTTTAGAATTTTTTTGGAAGACGGTTTGCCGGAAGGGCAAAACCGTCATTTCTGGAAAGATCGGGGGTCAAAAGACCCGGAACAGGTCATGGCCAGTTGAATGTGGCCATTTCCTATTTTCTGGAATTTTTTAGAATTTTTCTGAATTTTTTTGAATTTTTTTGAATTTTTTTATGATTTTCTATTTTTTTTTATTGATTTTCGAATTTTTTTTATTATTTTTATTATTTTCTGAAATTTTTTTAATAATTAAAATTATTATCCGGGCCGGGTTGGACCTGGCCCACGACCCGGACCCGCGCCCAGGTCCCGGCCCGCCTCCTCAACGGCCAAAACGACGCCGTTTCGCAACTCTTGGACGGACGCCCAAGATCGCGACACGTGGCACGTTCTCCACCGTCCGATTTTGATTTTAATTTACTCTCGGCCATGGCCCACCACGCTGACGTGGCTGCCGACGTGGCATGCCACGTCAGCGTTGACCCGTTGACCGCCGGCGACTTCGCCGGAGAAGACGATGAATAGTGCTTTTTCCGGCGAAGTCGCCGGAAAACTCGCCGGAGGACCCCAAATCGACGTAAAAATAACCCTTTCAAGCCCCGATTTCGACACCGTTCAACCCCCCACGAACTCTACATCAACTATCAACAAAAACATGGTAAATGGGACGTCGGAAGAGCCTCGAAACGGCGGCCACCGAGCCGACTCCGGCGAAATAAATGCAGAAATTTTTTTTGCTTTAATCTCAACTTCAATCGTTCGAGTGACATGCCATGACAGGTTAAGGACTTACTTGAAGCACATTGACGGTTGACAGTCGCTTGAAATACCTCGTTGAGCTCTCGGTCCGAATTGTGGCCGTTCGAAAGCTCCGAGCTCGGTTTTCCGGTTCAAGGGTCGTCGGTGGCTACGGCAGCTTCGACGATGATCTGCGGGCGAAGGCAAAGGTCCAGATCCGTCGCTCGAATCTCGGTCTCCTGTCAAAGCTTCTCTCTCTCTCTCGGCCGTGCTCTCTCTCTCTCTCTCTCTCTCTCTCTCTCTCTCTCGGCCGTCTCCTCTCTCTCTCTCTCGCGGCTCCTTTTCTGCCGCATGACCGACCGCTTTCGGTCGTGGAATCTCACCCAACGTCCACTACTCGTTGTCCTCCAAAGTCCCCTCGACCGGCCGGCCCCTTCCCTCCTTTCTCTCTTTCTTTTCCTTTGTTTTTGCCATTGTGTCGCGCGGGTCTGCAACTGAGTTGCAGACCCGGTTCGGACCGGGTCGGGTCGGGTCCGACCCGACCGGCCCGGTTCGACTCTCCTCGCCTAATTGAACCTCAAATCAACCTATTTTCATGAAATTGATGGCAAAATCGGACTCCTTGACATGTTTTCTATCAAATAAGGGTATTTTCACGAATCAATTGATTGAAATTTGGTGAAAACCCCAAATTGTCCCTAGGATCCGAAATTGATTTTTGTTAAATTGAGGGCCCAAACGACTGAATTAGTCAAAATTGAGGCCACCAATGCATTTAGCATGATGAAAACTATAGGTTAGAGGTGTTAGATTTCAATGGGTATGTCCGTACGAAATTTAATTTCAAAAATTGTGAAACCGGGGACTAAATTGAACAATTTTTATGCAATTAAGCCCTTTTGTTTAAAATTGATCAAATTGGAGGGCAAATTGACCCAATTGCATTTCAATACTTTAGAGTCCAATGTCATAGCTTATGAAAACCAAGAATTGAAAATTAAAAGACTCGAAAGGGATTTTTTAGGCTCGTTTCGGTTTTAGGTTTGTGAAGGAACCCCATGAATCGAGCCAAATTTCCCTAATAAAAAGCGAAAATATTAAAGGGGAAATTAAAATAAAATTACTGAATATTTTTGTGTATTTTTCTGACCACGGATGGTATTTTTTCTGATTTTTTTGGGTATTTTTATAATTAAATAAATAACAAAAAATATTAAAAAATACAAAAAATATTTTTTGTTCAAAATTGGTTCCTAAGGCTAGGCTAAGGCTTCCAAAGTTGATTTTGCAATTTGTTGACCTTTTTTGCTATTTTTAATTAATTTTAAAGAGTAAAAATCACAATGATAGATGGTCAAAAACCAGGTGTCAACAGCTGCCCTCTTTGAGAGTGAGCTCGTCAGAGGTTGCTTTCAAAGACAAAATGACACCTGAATCTTAACCGACTCGATTGGGGAAAAGAAATGCTATGACATTGGATCCTTAAGCCTTTTGATGAACGCTCAAATTAATCCCCGTTTTGCTCTATCATTTTGAACATGGGCCAGAGTGAGAGAGGCTTACCTGAAGCTCACCTGTCGGATGCTGCCGGTTGCGACAACTTTCAAGAAGGTGCCTAGGACTTGTCATAGAAAATCCTAGGGAGATTAAGCTCTAACCCGTATGGTAGGTCAAACCATAATGGGATTCCTAACTGACAGGAATCTAAGGAAGACGCGTCCCATTTGGGATTTGCCAAGTATTTTGACCCGTATTGTGGATCAGACCATTGAGTTGACCATTTAAGTGATTTCTACCATTGTTTGACCCTTCAGGCGGTTTCTACCATTATTTTGACCCTTTAGGCGGTATCTACCTTGTTTTGACCCTTCAGGCGGTATCTACCATTGATTTGACCCTTCAGGCGGTTTCTACCGTGAGTTGACCCTTCAGGCGGTATCTACCTTGAGTTGACCCTTCAGGCGGTATCTACCTTGAGTTGACCCTTCAGGCGGTATCTACCTTTGATTTGACCCTTCAGGCGGTATCTACCTTTGGTTGACCCTTCAGGCGGTTTCTACCTTGAGTTGACCCTTCAGGCGGTATCTACCTTGAGTTGACCCTTCAGGCGGTATCTACCTTGAGTTGACCCTTCAGGCGGTATCTACCTTTGATTTGACCCTTCAGGCGGTATCTACCTTTGGTTGACCCTTCAGGCGGTTTCTACCTTGAGTTGACCCTTTAGGCGGTATCTACCTTGTGTTGACCCTTCAGGCGGTATCTACCTCGATTTTGCTTTGAAAAGGGGTCTCATGACGAGGGTTCTCCACGTCCGATGAGATTGCCTAAATTTTGAGAAGGGGTCTCATAACGAGGGTTCTCCACGTCCGATGAGACTGCTTGATTTTGTTTAAAAGGGGTCCCGAGACGAGGGTTCTCCACGTCCGATAGGGCCTGTTTGATATTTTTGAAAAGGGATCCTAGGACGAGGGTTCTCCACGTCAAGCTAGGACTGTTTGATATTTTTGAAAAGGGGTTCTATCCTCATCCCTTCTTTTGAAAGATCCCGAAATTTGTCGGGAATTCAATTTCGAAGCAGTGAAAGATTTTATTTCGACAAAGCTTCACTTGAGTTTGTTGAGGCGACATTCTGGGAGCTGGGTTCTCCAGGTATCCTGCAGAAGTTTGAGCCTGAAAGATTTTTCTTCACCAAGAAAACGTTAGTAATCTTTGGGAAGACCACGGCTGTCCATTTTGACAAAACCGTATGATTTAAGTTTTAATCATGAAATGTGCATTTTGATGCTGGAGGTTATCCAAAGCATTCTTGCAACATGCAAATGTGATCACAAATCCCTTGCACGGAAAATCTGGATCAACAGTTTGAAAATTCCAAAAAGAGTTTGTTCAAAACATCAATTGGAATATTTCTCGACAATGAGGTCTTCTCACCTGTTTTGCGATCGTGATTTTTTATAGGGGATGCACTCGATTCCCTACTAACCTGTGCCTAGGTTTTAGGCTCATTCGCCGCGCATACATTTTGATCGGTCGGGAGGTCTTCCACGGGACCGTAATGTTGGGCTTGGATATTGGTCTTCAAGGGGGACTCACTTTTGAGTCAAGGTCATTGAATGAAAGTTTTCACCATCTGCTCCGGGTTTACAAGTCAAGAACCCTGCAAAATGAGAAAGAAATAGTCTTGCTCGTACTTCTTCGAGCTAAGCCATATGTTAACCCAAGTGTCTTAGTCCGAGAAGACTGTTTCAGGGTTATGATGTTGGTAGGATTGAGGACCGAAAAAGGCTTGTTTTTGGTCCAGAATTCGTGATGGGTTTGACATTGGTGATCATTGCAAATTTACCACCTGCCATTTCCATTCTGCATCTTCAATTTTTGAGGTGTGCAACCGCTTTTGTGGTGTGCACAAATTCTTTAGGGAGAATCTCTGGCTGCATTAAGGGATTAACAACACTGTCTGCGTCTTTCTTCCACGCTTGACATCATTTGGAGGAGCGGTCTTTTTGATCTGACTCCTTTAGAAATTTTCTCTTCCCAACTAGGTTTCATTGGGGATCAATCAAACAGTTTATGCGAGCGTCGGCCTTGCTTTTACCAGGCACTTTGCTTTTTCTTTTCTGATGCTGGGATTTTTCTCATTCATTTTTAAAATCCCACTTTTTCTCATCCTCATGGGATCATGTTAGACATATAGTCTAAACATGTTTTAAATATCAGTCCGGGAATTCTCTTCGTAATCCCTGAGTCTTGAACTCTCCCATTTTTGAAGTGGTGCTGCATCTGTCTTGGAATGATCACCAATGGGTTCATGAAATGAATTTGCAGGCTCAAGTTGGCTGTGCAAAGGATTCGGTGTGTGGGATAGAGAAATGAATGCTTCTCGTCATCCTATGGCACTTGGATTACCATATAAACAACACACAAAGATTAATGTTAGTCCGAGCAAGAAAATTTCTAACCATTTTCTCCTGATGCTGCCGGACTCACCTCCATTTTGCCCCGATGTGGGGTGGTTCTTGACAGGGTTAAGAATGAAAACCGCCGTTCAAATGGGTTGTCAATGGTCACCTGTAGTGTTCGGGGATATGAAACGAATGCCTCTGTCGTCCCAATCCATGTAATCGCTGCGAATAATCCCTACTTCCGTAGGTCCAGATTTTGCTATCTGATCCGCTCCACTTCTCTCTCAAGTGTGTATAGGACGTGTTTGGATTTAGGCTTTGCCTCTCGTCTTTTGAGAAAACGTCCTTTTGGAAGTTTTGAACGACTTTTGATTGGAAAAATCTCTTTCGTTTCCTCCAAAAATTTTACCCGTCAATGGGATTTTATGATGCACAATGCATGTTCTTATTCATGTTCAGACAACCTCCTGTTTTAAAACCATGAAAGCCAATGAATTTTGAATTCTATGTCTTTTCTAGACATTAGATTTGGAAAGCTTTTCTTTTCTTCTCAGTTTTTATTCAACATCTTCAATGGATTGGGGAAAGGGATACTTACCTGTCCCCCGCGGCTGGAGATCCCTGAAAATATGGAAGAAACATGTTATTGTACGTTCACGCATTTTTCAAAAAATTAGAACGATACATCTTACCCTTGGTCTTGTGCCCCTGCGAGTGCACACAGGTTGTGAAAATCCGTCCTCCTTGATAGTGAGTCCCTATCAAGGATAAATAACAAGTGTTAACTCATATTCCCAAATTGAAGACAAATTGGGACGATACAACTTTACTCTTGGTTCTCATCCCGTTCTGACGTCGCGTATTGATATGAACCACGTCTATCAAATCCGCTTATCCATGCTTGGAATATTTGCAATATCAATGGTTCAGCTGCCCCCGGTTGGGCAACGTCTGTTTTGTTATTTGAACAGATGGCTCCTTGGGTGATTTAATCCACGTTTAACAACTGAGAAGGGAAAGAAATGAGACATTACTTTGGTATTCGGTTGAAGATCGTTTAGGAACGATACATCGTTTTACCAAATGGGAGGCTTCGTGACCAAACGTATTTCGTGTTGAATGGGGTAGATCCCATTATGCTCCGCGGGTGATAGTCATCGTTCATGGAATTTGCTCCACGGATTAAGTGATTAATCCATGGCCCTTGGCTCGAAGACGTTCAAAGGGTAATGTTGACACTCAGAGCGGTTAGTTATAAGCGTTAATTAAAATGTTCCCGCGGGAATTTTACAACGAGATCCGTAACACATTCATTCGACGTATTCCCCTCTCACTTCTCCTGCGCCTTCTAATGATTTAGCACACGAGCTTCGAACCAGATGTCCGGTCGCCGGTACCGGTCACGACTGCGAAGATGCACTTGTTCCAAAATGCTTGACCCATAGGCTGAGTTGCTCATTCAGGAGATCGTCCGACCGCTCGAGTCGTTCAAGTTGAGCATCCTTAATTGCTGGTGACGGACTTCTCCCATTTTCGGCATGAACAACCTGGTTCCTCGGTTTATGCGTGATCCACACGCTGAGTTGCTCACTGAGGGACTCACTTGAAATTTCAAGCCATTGACGCCCAAGTCGGGCATCCTCAACCGTTGGCGATGGGTTCCTCACACTACTTTCGACATGAACAACCTCACTTCTCGAGTTGGTATTTTCATCGTTGTCCAGTAGGTTTGTACCCAATGCTGGATTCGCCGTAGGAATAACACTAACGATCGGTTGATGCTCAAATTGGGGAGTCCATACCTGCTGAAATTGTTGTACATACTCTTGAGGAGTACCAGGGTAACTCAGGGGGGAATTCAGCCGATCGAACCAAGAATAGATGTTTTCAAGGAGATCGTCTGAACCATCGAGCAACTGACACTCAGGTTGAGTATTGTCGACTACTGGAGAAGGAATCTTTTCGCCATTTTCGTCATGGACCACCTGATTCTTCGAGCCGGAATCTCCGTAATCGTCTCGCAAGATTGTACGTGCATCTCCTGCCAATGTTAGATCCGCTGTAGGACTAGCATTAACGGCCAGTCGGTGCTCAGACTGGGGAGTCCCGATTTGCTGAAATTGCGGTACATACTCCTGAGGAGTACTAGGATAACCCAGGGGAGTACTCTGATTGATGCCTGAACAATCGACCGTGTAATTGTCAGTCCCATCGGTGTTAAGAGGTGATTGGATGCTTCCTGCTTCATGAGGATTGCGATCACAGCCATGCTCATCGTTTAAACTTGAACTGCCTTTATCTTGGTCTAGCGCCACTCGTCCATCTCTCAGTAGTCTTTTGTAGCACCAAAGGTGGTTCTTGACTTTATTTCTATCCAGTTCCGGCATGTTCATGATCTCGAGTATGCGCGATGGGCGAGCCAAACTGATCCCTAACTGTTGAACTGCATCAACAAATTTGCTATGAAGCTCCGATGTCCAATAAAACCTTGTTTTCTTGCTAGCCGAAGTAGGGTTGGCAACTCGGCGGCTACTCTTCGCGGAATCTGGTCGTGTTGAACCGCCTCTATCTTGGTCTAGCGACGCTCGTCCATCTCTCAGTAGTTTCTTGTAGCGCCAAAGGTGATTCTTGACCATATTTTTAGTCAGTCCCGGCACGTTCATGATTTCGAGTATGCGCGATGGGCAAGCAAAACTGATCCCCAACTGTTGAACCGCATCAACAAATTTGCTATGAAACTCCGGGGTCCAACGAAATCTTATTTTCTTGCTAGCCGAAGTGGTGTCAGCAACTTGGCGGTTACTCTTCTCGGATCTGGTCGTGTTGGAGGTTGCTCTGGAGGGAATTTAGTGGTCTCAGATCGGCTGGTCATGATGGTGAGTTCATCATTGAGCGGACCCGACTTGTCATGACGCATGTCCCCTTCCACAATGGGCGTAGACTTTGACCTTATAGCACTAGTTTCCTCTTGTAGATCCTCGGCGGTACCCGCCTGTCGCGACCCTCTCCCGGAGCTCGGAGGCGGGAGCGGGCTAATGGGCTGCCCGATCGCTGGCTGGATCGGACGCGGGCCTCTCCCAAGGTCCATTACCCAAATCGCAACTGCTGGATGTACGTGGTCGACCTTCAGTGTGGTCTAGTGACATGTGATGAATGTACATGCCAGGGAGTCGCCACCAATCGTTTCGTGGAGGGTACGATCGGAAAACCCTATCGAATAGTTGGGAGTGGTCTATTCGATCCTGCGGAAACCAGAGAAGTGGGTTCGAGGACTTAGTTACGCCAACTGTCTAAGTTGACGCCCTTTCGGTACCTAAACTGAATGGTTTATCTGATCCTAGGATTTCATACAGACGAGTGGGGTATAGATCCTAAAACTAGGAGTTCATGCAGATGGGAATTACTACCCTACCAATCACAATCAATGGAAATAAGAGCGCAAATCAAGGATCCAGTACATGCGGATAAAACACATGAAATCAGCGTGGTATCCCTAATGAGGCCCTATTAGCCTAGAGAAGTATCAATCAAGGCTTAGGAATGATTTGGACATGATTCGCCCATGAGGGGCAAAATCGTAATTTTGAATGATTCGGGAAAATTTACCCTTAAAAGGGTAAATTTGTCATTTTAGACGAATTGGGAAGTCAAAAGAAAATGGAAATAGGATTGGCTATCAATCCAATCCATTTCCTATTTTTCGGGAATTTCCAGGATTTTTCTGGAATTTTCAAGTGATTTTACCCTTGGAGGGGTAAAGTCGTCATTTGGACAAAGACGAGGAACTGAAAATCTCAAATATTAGGGTTGGTCGTCCACCTGACCCAAACCCTAACTTCAAGCAATTTTCAGAACTCGATTGAGACAAGAAAGACGATTTCCCCACTAAAGGGCAAAATCGTCATTTTGAGAAAAGAGGCGGGACTCGAAAACCCAAACCTAAGAATTGGTCGTCTAATCGACCCTAATTCTCACCTTGGCATTATCGGCCTTATCTAGCATGCACACAAGAGGCGACTTACCTCTAAAGGGTAATGTCGTCAAGTTTCGGAAAATTGGATAAGAAACCCCAAAAATAGGGTTGACCAGTTGTCTGTGGTCAACCCTCGATTTTTGGTGCTTTCTGGAATGTCTAGGATTTTTCCAATATTTTTCCACATTTTTTTGGAATTTTCTGGAATTTTCTAGCATTTTTTTTTTGGATTTTCTAGGATTTTTCTGATTTTTTTTTATTTTTTAAAATCATTTTCGAATTTTTTTATTTAAAAAATATTATTCGGGCCGGGTCGGGTGACCCGGCCCACGACCCACGGCCCAGCCCGGACCCGGGTCCGCGCGACCCGCGCCCAAAACGACGCCGTTTAATGCTTTTTTTTTTATTTTTGAATTGTCGAATTTGATCTAACGGCCTTCATGGCGCCGCGTGGCTGACTCAGGGTCTTCGGATTGACTTACCGAAACCTACAGCTCAGATTGAATGGAGACTCGACCGGGGCCGTCTGATCTAATTACTTAAATCTACGGCCACGATTAGAACGTGGAATCTGATCTGAGCCGTCTATTTTCATTAACCTAAAACGACGTCGCCTAATCCTTCCTCTAAACGGCACCGTTTCTTATCCTGATTGATTTTACGATTAAAATCATTTTCGAATAATCCTAATTTCTAATCGGACGGTCATCATTTATTAGACTCGATTATTCTCGGCCGTTGGATTCTTTTTATTTGAATAACAGACTCAACGGCCATGCTGACTCGACTTCCACGTGGACCAATCACGTGTTGCCACCTAGACCTTTGACCAGTTGACCGCGCCACGTCAGCTTCGTCTTCAACCTCGCGACTCCGGCAGAATGGACGGCTGTAGTTCTCCGGCGATGATCGTGCGGTGAAATCTTAATGGAATCACTCGAGACCAACGGCAATCGATTCGCGATTAGCTTTAGTTTGACATATCTAAGAATCGAAACATCCTATTCACAGAATCAAGAACATCGTGCGAATTGCCGAGTACGGCCATGGAAGCTCAATCGTGCGATTCACTCGAAATCAAAGAAATTCAGTCACAGAATAACACCAATGGAGGTTCAGAAGACTTACCTCGAGCTCCGATTGAGCTCGCTCGGCCCAGATTCGGCTGGGGAAATATGAACAGTAGCTCGACAATGGAGGTTGGATTTGAAGACTCGATTGGGCATGTTAAGACAAAACCGATGCAAACAAGATACGCGATGATGGTCAGTGATGTTCAGGGAATGAAACACACACATTAATTGTATGAATGATTAAGAAATGCGCGAATCGCCATGGAAGCTTGAAGAAAAACTCGGGACTGCAACTCACCTGTTCTTGCGATTTCACTGGGCGCGGCCGGCGGCGATCGCTTCAGGGGACTCTGGGCGATCTCTCAGCGACCTCGTGGAGCTTTGGTTTTGCCTCGGAAGGCCCAACCGGCGCTCTGCAATTTTGAGCTCCAACCTTCGACCACCGCGAGGGAAGGTGAGCTCTTTCTCTCTCTTTCTTTCTCTCTCTCGATTCAGTTTCTTCTCCTCGAACTGAATCCGTTCTTTTTTCAACAGAAAACGATCATGAGCTTATATAGCCCGTTGGATTTTTGGTGCCGAGCGGTAGACTGTGTACCGGCCTCAATTGCACGTGTGATCACGTGCAATTAGGTCGAAACGGCGTCGGAGAGGACGGGCATTCTGTCCAGTCCCGTTTGGTCATCCGGCGAGCTCTATTTCAAGCGAATTTGGCACGAATTTGGACAAGTTTCATCTGAGTTCTGTCGCCGTTGACTTTTGCAGGTGCAGCAGCCTTGACCAACCGATTATTCTCCGTTCTGGCAACCATTGCTCGTGTTTTTGGTTCGAATCGATGGGCAATGATTCGAGGAACAAAACCCCTCTTCAAACTCTTCCAATCATGGTCGTTTTCTCCCTTAATTTAGCCATTGAAATTGACCCTGACACTGTTCATTCGTACGGTTCTCTGAGGAAGAAGAAGACACTGTTCTGGACCGGTTTAACCGGTTCAACCGGCGGTCAGACCGGTCCAAGCTGGCCCCGACTTGCAATTTTTCAAATTAAATCCAAATTAACAGGAAATTTTTGCAATTGAACCTCATAATCGAATCTAGGGCATGAATTCTATCTAGAAATGTGGTTTTGCCCAAAAGTTTTCATCAATTTCTACAAAATCCCCAAATTCTCATTTGATTGGAAATTGGGGATTGTGTAATTGAGGGTGCAAATGATCAAATTGAGTTAAACCACCTATGCCAATCGATTTAAAATGGTGAAATCCATTAGGTAGCATGTTCAATTTGCAATGATAGCCCTTGAATTGAAAGTAATTTCAATTATGCTCAATTTCAAGGACTAAAATGCAATTTTAGTATGTAATTTTGTCAAATCCGTGCAATTGAGCAAATTGCACAAACAATTGGGCTAAATTGAAATAGGGGATAGTTAGATTGAATGTCAAGATCTTAAAAAATGCCAAAATTGCAAATTAAAAGACTCAATTGTTATTTTTTCTTCAAATTCAATAGTACGGGTTACAAAGGAACACCTAAAATTGAATCTGATTTTGATTTTTTTGTGAGGTCAAAAATACAAGGGATTAAGAGGAAAAATATTGGATATTTTTCCATATTTTTGTGACCTCAAATGCTATTTTTCTTGATTTTTTAAGTATTTTTTCTATTTTCCAAAAATACTAAAAAATATGAAAAATGTGAAAAATTATTTTTTGGTCAAGAATGGTTCCTTGGGCTTGGCCAAGGCCACCAAAGTTGATTTTGTAATCTTTTGACTTTTTATAAATTTTTTGTGATTTTTCAAAAATAAAACTGAAAAAGACCTGGTCAAAAAATCAGGTGTCAACAGCTGCCCCTCTTTGAGAGGAATCTCGTGAGAGGTTTCGCTCAAAGACAGGTGACACCTGAGTCTAGACCGACTCGACTGGGGAAAAGAAAATCGAATCTTGACACTCAATCTTTCTTGTCCCACTGGTAAAGGCTTTGCTCTTCATTCTTTTGCTGACGTGAGAGAGAAAGTAGAGAGACCCACCTGTTACTTACCTGTTGATCGCCTGCCTGATGCTCGTGTGGCCTGCGCGGTGTATAGCGGGTTCTAGTGAATACCTAGGGACTCGTCTTTTGAGTATCCTAGGGCGATTAAACTCTAGTCTGTATGGTAGGCCGTACCAGAATGGGATTCCTACACTTGACAGGAACCTGTGAATGACGCACCCAGTCTCTTAGGGATTGTCGGGGTTTTGATCCGTATGGTGGATCAGACCATGAATAGGACTCCTTTCTGTTAGGAACCTATGGATGACGCACCCAGCCTCTTAGGGATTGTCAGGGGTTTTGATCCGTATGGTGGATCAGACCATGAATAGGACTCCTTTCTGCTAGGAACCTATGGATGACGCACCCAGTCTCTTAGGGATTGTCAGGGGTTTTGATCCGTATGGTGGATCAGACCATGAATAGGACTCCTTTCTGCTAGGAACCTATGGATGACGCACCCAGTCTCTTAGGGATTGTCAGGGGTTTTGATCCGTATGGTGAATCAGACCATGAATAGGACTCCTTTCTGCTAGGAACCTATGGATGACGCACCCAGTCTCTTAGGGATTGTCGAACATTTTGATCCTATATTCTAATGAATTAACTAGGATTTATACAAATGAGGTGTGCCTGACCTTGAGGCTTTACCAAATGAGCTATTCTGGGTTTAGGGGTTACCTAGAACCTCACAGAAAGCTGATTTTGAAAATTGTCCTTTCGACATGCAAGGCGTTATTCTGGGATTTGGGGATTCCAAGTATCCTGCAGAAAACTTAAACCTGCAAAAACTTTGATAAGATTCTTCTGGGATCTAGGGGCTACCTGAGATCTCGCAGAAAAACTATCTTGAATGTTGTCCTTTCGACATTGAAGGTGACATTCTGGGACCTGGGAGCTCCAGGTATCCTATAAATTTGAAATCTCACAGAGGGATGATTTCGGTGATTGTCCTTTTGACATTGGAGGTGACATTCTGGGATCTGGGAGCTCCAGGTATCCTGCAGAAAGATCAAACCTGCAAAATTGTTCATAAGAATATGTTTTCCTAAGATATGGAATTACCAGGGATCTTGCAGGAAAATAAACTTGAAAGCTCTTCTTCACAAAGCAAGGCATCCTTCTAGAATCTGGGGCTACCATGATTCCTATAGAAGTTTAACCAAGAACAGTAGCATTCTAGAATCTGAGGTTACCAAGAATCTGTCAGAAGCTTAGGCATATAAACTCTCCTTCTTAGAGAAATGTGTCATTCTGAGACCTGGGGTTACCAGGGGTCCTGCAGAAGTTTAAACTTGGAATATATTCTTCACAAAAGAAGTAGCATTCTGAGGTCTGGGGATACCAGGGGTCCTACAGAAGCTTGAACATGTAAACTCTTTCTTACCAAGAGAGGTTGTGTTATTCTGAGATCTGGGATTGCCAGGAATTCTGCAGAAGTTTAGACATGTAAATTGTTTCTTACCAAGAGTGCTGCAAGCCATTCTGGGAGCTGAAGTCATCAAGAATCTTGCAAAAGCTCCAACCTGAAAATTTTCTTACCAAAGGCACATCAATGGTCTTTAAGTGATATGTGATGTCAAACTGACAGCACTTTATGACTTATATCATAGTCATGAAAAAATTTCAATGAATGTATTACGAGGTTGGAGGTTATCCAAAACACCTTGCAACATACGGGAGTGATCAAAAGTTCCTTGCGGGGAAAGTTTGAATCAAACAATCTGAAATTACCAAAAGAGTTTGGTTAAAATGTCCAATGGAGTATTCTCATCAAAGATGACTTCTCACCGTTTTGAGGTAATGGTCTTTTACCAAGAATGCACTCGAACTTCCTATCAAACCTGCGCCTAGGGTTCAGGATCATTCGCAGTGAATACACCTCGATCGATTAGGAGGACTTCCAAGGGACCGTAATGTTGGGCTTGGTCAACGGTTTTCAAAGGGGGACTTGCGTGCAAGTCAAGGCTTTCGAAGAGAAGTCTTCAACGTCTGCTCCAGGTTTACAAGTCAAGAAACCTGCGAAATGAGAAAGAAATAATATTGCTCGAACTTCTTCGAGCTAAGCTTAGACATTAAACCCTATGTCAATCCAAGTGCCTTAATCAGAAAAGGCTTTTCAGGGTTGTAACGTAGGTAGGATTGGGGACCAAAAAAGGCTTGTTTTTGGCTTAGAATATGCGAAGGGTCTAACATTGGTGATCACTGCAGGTTTGCCGCCGATCTTGTCCCTTCTCGTCCAAAGAGCGTATTTAGTCTTTGAAGTGCATATTTGTCTTTAGAGAACGTCTCTCTCATGTCAAGACGGCGTTAACATCTTGTCTACACTTTCGTCATCTAAGTGTGACATGATTTGGGAGCATCTTTCGCAGTCTAGCTCTCTTGGAATTTTTCTTTTACAATCAGATCTCACTAGTGACCTATACAAAGGTATCATGCCCCCTTTTGGCATTTACAAGATCAAACACATAATTCACAAGTGTACAAGTATTTGGATGGGCATTGGCCTTGCTTTTACCAGGCACTTTGCTTTTTCTTGATGCCCAAGATTAAATTTTTCTCTCTTCTTTCTTTTTGAGACCCCATATTTTCTTTTCTTTTGGGGATCAGGATTTTCAAATGAATGTGCTAGACGTATAGCTTGAATCTCAGCACTCGAACATTAATCTAGGAATTTTTCACAAATCCTGTGTTTTGAACTCTTCCGCTCTTGAAGTGACGTCGTTTCCACCTTGGAATATGCAATGATCACCAACGGGTTTGTGAAATGAACGTATAGGCTCAATTGGGCAGTGCGAAGGGTAAAAGTGTATAGGATAGAGAAACGAATGCTTTTCGTCATCCTAAAGCACCTGAATTACCATAGAAGTTAAAATGACAAGCAACACACGAAGATTGATGCAAGTCTGAGCAAGAGAACTTCTAACCATTTACCTCCTGATACCTCTGGATGTACCTCCAGTTTGCCCCACTGTGGGGTGGTTCTTGACAGGGGTATAGAATGAAATCGTCGTTCGAATGGTTATCAATGGTCACCTGTAGTGTTTATGATAGAGAAACGAATGCCTCCGTCGTCTCAATCCATGTAATCATTGCGAATAACCCTTACGTCCGTAGGTTAAGGTCTCGCTATCCTTACCATTCCACTTATCTCTTAAGTGTGTATGGGACGTGTTTGGACCAGGCTTGCCTCTTGTCTGAGGAAACATCCTTTTGAATGATTTAAACAACTTTTGTTTGGAAGAGTTCATTTTGCTTTCTCCAAAACTTACCCTCCAAGGGGATTTATGATGCACAATGCATATTTCAATCATGTTCGGATAACCTCCAAGTTTAAACATGAATGCCAATGACATGACCATGAGAATTTTGCGTCTTTCTAGACATGAGATTTGAATACATGCTAGATTCCAAGAAGCCTTCAAATTCTATCAATAAGGATTCCGACAGTCTTGTAAACCTAAAAGATTAGGGAAGGAATACTTACCTGCCCAGCGCGGCTAGGGATTCCTGAAAAACATAAAAGGAATATGTCAGTGTATGCTCTCGAATTTCAGAAAATTAGAACGATACACCTTACCCTTGATCATGCATTCCTATGGAAGTGGATAGATTCGCGAAAATCTGCATTTTTCTTAACAACACAAGATGGTTAAGTTGTTCTAAAATTTCTTGAAATTCTCAGTCTTTGGAGAAGAAGACGTGCACCTGACCACCATGACGTTAGGTCTCCTTGATCATGCGTTCCAACTTATCGCGACCCTGCTTCCTTGGATCCTGCAATATTGAACACATGCTAATGTATGCATAGATGCGTGACATGCTTATGCAAAGACTATCATGAAGAGTAGGCTCA
The DNA here is from genome assembly GCA_021437785.1 of Rhodomyrtus psidioides. NCBI lineage: Eukaryota > Viridiplantae > Streptophyta > Magnoliopsida > Myrtales > Myrtaceae > Rhodomyrtus > Rhodomyrtus psidioides. The sequence continues at coordinate 7,387,740 of JAILYB010000003.1, read as the reverse complement.
ATTCGAGGCAGGGCATATGACCAGAATCTGATTTTATTTCAAGGGTAATATTTCTTCACAGCATCTGAATTCACAGGGTGCCCCAATTCTTCTCCCTCGGAGTTTACAAGAATTAATGCTCCTCCCGTGAGGATCTTCTTAACAATGTAGGGGCCTTCGTAATTTGGAGTGAATTTTCCCCCTGGATGGGTAGTACTTGGCAAAACTTTCCTAATTACCAAGTCATTTACTTCGAAGTTTCTGGTCTTGACCTTTCGATTGAACGCCCTGGCTACCCTCTTCTGGTAAGTTTGTCCATGGCAAATGGCTTTAAGACGTTTCTCATCTATTAAGTTCAGCTGTTCATATCTGTGCTTGAAATACTCTGACTCAGAGAGTTTATCTTCGGATAAGATTCTCAAAGAGGGAATCTTAACTTCTACTGGTAGAACTGCTTCTGTCCCATATACCAAACTATAGGGAGTTGCCCCTGTAGAAGTCCTGATCGACGTTCGGTAAGCCATCAAGGCGAAGGGCAGCCTTTCGTGCCAATCCCTGTAGTTTTCTGCTGTTTTAGCCAAGATTCTCTTGATGTTTTTATTGGCGGCTTCCACTGCCCCATTCATCTGTGGGCGGTAAGGAGATGAATTCAGATGTCGAATGCTAAAGTGATCCAGCAGACCATCGACAATCTTGTTGTTTAGGTTGGACCCATTATCTGTGATGATCGCTTGAGGGGTACCATACCGGGATATGATATCTCTTTTGACAAATCTTGCCACATTTCTTGCAGTGACATTCTTGTAAGAGCTGGCTTCTACCCATTTGGTGAAGTAATCAATCGCTACCAAGATGAAGCGATGACCATTCGAAGCCATAGGATTAATAGGCCCTATCATGTCTATCCCCCACATAGAGAAAGGCCAAACTTCAGACATTTGGTGTAGTTCGTTCGGGGGTGCGTTAATCTTATCCCCGTATATTTGGCATTGGTGGCATGACCGAACGTGCTGACAGCAGTCTGATTCGATGGTCATCCAATAATAACCTAGCCGCATGATCTTCCGGGCAAGGAGGTGGCCGTTCATGTGAGGCCCACACGCACCTTCATGAATCTCTTTCATGAGAATATTTGCTTCTTTGGCATCTACGCATCTCAGTAGAGTGGAATCGAACGATCTCTTGTATAGAATTTGTCCATTGAGGAAGAACTTGCTGGCCATCTTGGTTATGTATTTTCGGTCTCCTGACTGGCATCCTTCAAGGAATTCCCTTTTCAAGAGGTAATTCTTGATGTCATAGTACCATGGCTCTCCATCACATTCCTCTTCGATTAGCATGCAATAAGCTGGCTTTTCAACAATGCCGATCCTCAGAGGTTCTATATCCAACCCTTCAATCGTTTGTAACATCGAGGCTAGGGTGGCTAATGCATCTGCGAATTGGTTGTGAGACCTTGATAGGTACTCGAATGACACTTCTTCAAACTTGAGTATCAATTCTTCAAGGTATTCATGGTAGGGGATGAGTTTTGCATCTTTCGTCTTCCACTCCTCTTGTGTCTGTAGAATAATGAGCATGGAGTCTCCAAAGACTTGTAACCTAGGTATCTCCATAGAAAGGGCCAGTCGTAGACCCAGAATGCACGCCTCATATTCTGAAATATTGTTGGTACAAGGGAAAGTTATCTTTGCCGCGACAGGGTCATGTTGACCATCTGGGGATATCAGTACTGCCCCAGTGCCTGCCCCTGATAGGTTAACAGCACCATCGAAATACATGATCCACTTATCCTCTGCTAAGTTCAGAATTCGGCCTTCTGTGTTCGTTACTTCAGGGGATTCAGTGCTCGATGGGTTTTCTGCCAGCATGTTCGATATAGCTCTTCCTTTTACCGACTTCTGCGGAGAACATTTAATGTCAAATTCAGACAACATTACTTGCCATTTTGCCAGTTTCCCAATTAAAGCGGGTTTCTCTAGGAGGTATTTGACGGGGTCGTTCTCTGTTATGAGCTGAATGTGATGATGTAAGGTATACTGCCTTAGTCTTCGTAGTACCCATACTGCTGCTACGCAGGCCCTTTCAACTAGTATATATTTTGCTTCAGATGGCGTGAATTTCTTACTCAGGTAATAAATGGCCCTCTCTTTTCCATCTATCGGGCTTGTCTGGGCAAGTAAGGCTCCCAAGGACTCTTGTCGTATGGTCAGGTATAAGGTCAATGGGTGACCGGGAATTGGTGGCACAAGCACCGGTGGTGTGATCAAATAGTTTTTGATCATTTGGAATGCCTTGCTGCACTCGGCGTCCCACGTTATTTTCGCGCCTTTCTTAAGCAATTTGAAGATTGGCTTAGCCACATCAGACAGCTGATTGATGAACCTGGCAATATAGTTCAATCTCCCTAGAAGGCTTCTCACTTCTTTTACTGTGGATGGAGTTGATAAATCGTGGATGGCCTGGATTTTTGAGGGATCAATCTCAATGCCCCTGTTGCTGACTATGAACCCAAGGAGTTTCCCGGATCTTGCCCCAAACACGCATTTGTTAGGGTTCAGCTTTAACTTGTATTTGCGCAGGCGCTCAAATAATTTTCTTAATACCTGTATGTGATCTTGTCCTTTCTTGGATTTAGCGATCATGTCATCAACATATACTTCAATCTCTTTGTGGATCATATCATGGAATAACGTGACCATAGCCTTCTGGTAGGTAGCCCCGACGTTTTTCAATCCAAAGGGCATGACTTTGTAGCAAAAATTCCCCCATGGTGTGGTAAATGCAGTCTTGGGTTTGTCTTCTTGTTTCATGGAGATTTGGTTGTATCCCGAGAATCCATCCATGAATGAGAATAATTCATAACCCGCCGTACTATCCACCAATACATCAATGTGGGGGAGTGGAAAATCATCTTTTGGGCTTGCTCTATTCAGATCTCGGTAATCTACGCAGATCCGAACTTTTCCGTCTTTCTTCATGACGGGGACTATATTTGCAACCCAGTCTGAATATGGGATAGCTTCAATGAAGCCTACCCTAAGGAGTTTCATGACTTCTTCCTTAATCTTGTCTTCTAACTCGGCTTTCATCCGCCTACTGCCTTGTTTGACAGGTTTGATGCCAGGATCCGTGGGCAATGCATGTTCCACAATCTTAGGATCAAGGCCTGGCATATCCGCGTAAGACCATGCGAAGATGTCTTGATATTCTTTTAATAGCTTGGTGAACTCGAGCCTTTCATCACGGGATAGGTGTCCGCCGATCTTGACCTCTTTGACGTTCACGGTGTCTCCCAAATTAATGACAATTGGTTCTTCTGAGGTAGGAGGCTTTGATTCTTCAAAGGTGTTCCAATCCCTACGGATAGACGCGTAATCCTCGTCTTCATCTTCCTCAATGTTATAGGAGTGGTTAATGGAGGGATCCGAATTTTGTAACAACCTGGTATGCATGTTTGAGATGATATGCCTGAAATGTCATGAGTATGGTTAGTTTGTGCTCAGTAAAAATGGCATGCATGCTTATGTAAAGTCTTTTTGAAAAAGTTTTTCGAAATAGATGTAGGTACAGATGGGACTAATCCTCATGTCATTGGATATCCCGGCCCCTTGAAAATCTTTTGAAGATTAGGAATCATATGGCAAATCAGGCCTCAAGCTTCTATATGGAAGACCATTATCATCATCGGGCTGATTCGTGGTTCCATATGTCCTTAACAAAACATGCGTGGTTTTATTGAATGCGAAATGGGCCGCGTTACAAGATGTGCTATTTGGACCAACGGCCGGAGATCCAAAGGCGTTTTCTTATGCGTTCAATAAGGAAAGAAAATACAGTGAAATGCAGAAAGTTCTAAACACAGTATTTAAAGATGAAGGAAGAGTCTATTTACTCAGAAGAAGTGGCTTCACTGTCCAACCACTCCATGATGACATTCACAGAGTCATCTTCGAGAAAAGGATTTGTCAGATCTGGTTCCATCGGCGAAGTGATACCCTCTTCAGATAGCCATTTGGAGTTCTGGTCGAAGTAGGTATTTAAGGGATTCTTGAACATTCGAGACCTTCCCTTCCAGGTTGGAGAACCGATGAATGAGCTATTCGGGCTGTTTTCGCCTCCACGGCGTCCCAGGCTTTTGCCTCGGCCTCGGCCTGTTGCTTTCGGGACAGAATCATTCATGGGATACTTCTGATACCCCAAGCCCATTTTATGTGGATTAGCCTTCAATTGTAGCGGGGCATTTATACCCTGATTATGTTTGCCTAGGCCTTTTTCAGGATTGAACCCGTATGCCAGCAGCATCTTAGCTGGTAGAAGACTGGCTTCTGAGATGTAAGGAGTTTTCAACTTCGACCCTACTGGGGTATGAACTGTTGCTACCAACTCTAGGGAGTGATAGCTCGCTTCAGTTTTCTCTTCAGGTTCAATATAGGGAATGGCACTGTTCTGGTATGCCTGGAGGTCGACTTCCCCATGTACGGTAATCACCTTCCCATCTACAACGAAACGTACTTTTTGGTGCAGGCTCGAAGGGACAGCTCCTGCTGTATGGATCCAAGGTCTTCCTAGCAGGAATCCAAATGCACTGGGCAGATCCATTACTTGAAAGTTTATAGAGAACTTTGTCGGGCCGATGAATACGTCAAGCTCGATCTCTCCTTCTACAGTCTTCTTCATGCCGTCGAATGCTCTCACAGCTGTCTTGGATGTCTTGATCATCTCTTCCTTGATTCCCAGCCTCCTTATGGTAGCCAAAGGACAGATGTTAAAGGCTGATCCATTATCGATCAATACGTGTGCCACTCTTTTGCCGTTACATTGGGCAGAGATGTATAAAGCTTTGTTGTGCCCTCTTCCTTCCATGGGGAAGTCCTCGTCAGAGAAGCTCAACTGATCTTTTAAGAGAATTGCTCCTACAAAGTCCCCTAGTTGTACCTCATTGATTGTTTCAGGGACATGTACTTCATTGAGTACCTTCAATAGTGCGTTCTTGTGCTTCTCTGAATTGATGAATAGGTCTAGCAGGGATATCTGAGCGGGCATCTTCCTCAGCTGCTCTATCACTTCAAACTCACTGGTTTTGATGATCGATACGAGCTTTTCGGCATCTTCCTTTGAGACATCTTTTTTTTTTCGGATTCTCCCTCTCTGGGGGCATAAAATCTTCCAGACCTCATTATTGCATCTACTTGTGTGGTCCCATAGTCCCAATGAACAGCTTTGGGATCATACTCTTCTACTGGGGGGACTTTTATCGTTACAGTTGTCTGATGAGGTATCTCTGGTCCTGACGTGTTGCTTTCTTCCTCCTGAGGTAATTGAATTACGACAAGCCTCACTGGGCAATCTTCTACCTTGCTCAGGCTATCCAGCTCATCCAATCTGATCACCACGGCCGTGGCTACTTCGATCATCAATATGGCGTTGTCGAGTTCTTCCATACCGTTTGAGGTTTCTGGTTGAGAGAGATCATCCATACCTCCCCATCCGTCTGGTATGATGTCTTCAATCTTCTGATAAAAGCTGGGAGGGGCCGAATATTTCACCTTGAAATTGTATCCTCCAGAATCTTGACCCAGGTTGTCTATAATTTCGCTCTTCTCAAGTGCGTCAACCATAAACTTGAGGTCTGCTAGACTTCTCCTCCTGGCTTCTATTTCGTCTTCTTCAAATTCTTCCTCTGACTGAGTAGCTGGCCCCAGGCTGCTTACCAAGTTCTCATGTGAGGTACCACAGGTGTTACTCTGCCCAGCTGTGATCAAGAAGTGGTTTCTTTTCAAAGATAGAGATGCTTCGATCCCTTCAAATTCTTCATCAGTAATATCGGACACTATCCCCAAGCTCTTCATCTTGTCGATACACAACTTCTTTTGGTCGGTTGATATCTCCCCTTCTTTTGGGTATGATGAAGCGATTGTTAGCAGGGTGTCCAGCTTAGGCATATCTACCTTCAGTTTAAGGTAATCCTCCTCTTCTTCAGTGAATATTGCCCCTATTGCTTGATGATCTGGCAACGGATTTTCTTGTACATTTGGGGCTGCATTGTCAAATTTCAAAATCTGACTATCAATTAGGGCTTGCACTTTCAGCTTCAGGACATAGCAGTTATCCACATTATGCCCTCTTTCGCCCATATGGTAGGCACAGGTCTGGCTCTCATCAAAGCCAGGATATCTTGCGGGGTTTGCCCTAGGTGGTTCTTTTGCCACCAAGTGTTGCTCCAGCAGCATCGAGAGTAGCTTGGATAAAGGTCTCGGGAGCTGAGAGAATTGTCTCTGGGGTTGCTTTCTTCTAGGCTCTTGTACCTTTGGCGCTGACTAGGATGATCCGCCTTTGGCCTGATTAGAATTGCCAAATGGCTTTAACTTGTGGGGATCTGGTATAAATGCTATGTCCAGTCCGGCTTCTCTTTCCTTTCTCAGAGGGTACTGCTTCCTAGTAGGAGCTTCCTGAGGCCTTCTTTCTTTCAAGGCACATTCCAGCCTCTCAGCAACCTTAATCAGGTGTGCGAATGTCTGACATCCAGAAGTGTTCAGTCTGTCAAAGTACTCGTAGGGGAGTGCTTTTAGGAATAAGTCGATCAGCTCCTCTTCTGGAATTGAAGGCTTTACTTGGGTAGCCAAGGCTCGCCACCTCTGAGCATATGTCCTGATCGATTCGCCCCTCGCTTTTGAAGTTCGTAGGAGGTCTTCTCTTGTTGGGGCTGTAGCCGTGTTAAATTTGTACTGCCTGAGGAAGTCTTCTGCAAGGTCCTCCCATCCGTCATAATCCTCTAAGTCTAGCTCAATAAATCAAGCCAGAGCGGCGCCAGCCAAACTCTCTTGGAATGTGTCCATTAACAACGGAATGTAATCCGAGTAGTGCGCCATCTTGCGCAGGTAGTACTTGAGGTGGGCACGGGGACAGCCTGTCCCGTTGTATTTTCTCACGAACTCTGGCTCCCTATAGTCAGGAGGAGTCTCTATTTTAGCAAAAGGAGATATTTTGTCGAAGCGGGCCAGCTCATAGCCTTGACTGCTCAGGCATTCTTCGATCTTGGCCAATCTCTTAGCCTCTGCCTCTGTCTTCACAGTTTGTTTTCCCTTCTCCTCTTTTTCAAGGTTGATGACAACAGGCGAGGCTTTTTGTTGTGCCCGACTATTTGGTTCATGAACGTTTTCCTCTGTATGTTGGGTATCCCTGGTTGCTTCTTTATCTGTTACATCAGGTACCATGGAAGGGCCTGAGTTGTTCTGATTGTGGGCGGTTGTCTGTCTAGCTTGGTTGGTCTCCAGCATGGCCTTAATGTCAGCCATCATAGTTGCCAGGGCAGTCATCTGAGATTCCAACATGCCTACGCGCGGAGTCAATTCCTGCTATTCCATTCTCGTCTTTAGGCGGGTACGGAAACGATGCGTTGGCAATTCCGTGATGAGAGTGTACCTGTTTAAAAAGATCTCTGTGAGTGCTTCGCTTATTTAGCAAAAAGAAGCAGTTAATTCTTTCAGTTGCATGCTTCTTGCCAGTAGATGAGAAAAAGGGCTACCTTGTGAGCCTTAGCCTCATGTAAGTAGTTCTTTTAATCATTTCTCGACAAGAATTCATGGAATTGAAAGAAGCGTAATTTCTGACGATAGTTTTTATGCATTTGTAAAAACATGTTCACATTCATGCTCATGTGTTTAAGATAGTATTCCACGGAAATGAGAATGTATGAGAAGGCATCACAATGTTTGCTTATTTTACACTTGACAGAATAGTCTATTCAAGTCTAGGACGTTTGAAGCCTAAGGTATCCTCATCATCCCAGTATAGATTCCCCTCTTCAGCTTGGGGCTCCTCGTCTTCTGAACACGACAGTGGCCCTATGTCTTCGGGTATGTAGGGCTCTATTCCAGGTACGTATGGCACGATGTATTCAGGTATGTAGGGCTCGACAAGGCTTCGTCGGATCGCTTTGAAATGTTGAATGTATTCTGTGGTGGCTCTATGAGTATTTTCTTCTCGAGTCATGTCTTCTGGCCAACTTATTTCTTCAGCCTGGGAATTCTTCAAGGAGAGTATGATGGATGCCACCCTGGCTTCAAGTTGTTTCTTCTCTTCCTCCGTGAGGGTCTGGCTTGGTAAGTCAAAGGAAAAGACACAAGGTCGCGGTGAAGAAGGAATCTCCTGAAGTGCTCCAAACTGTCGAATCACCCTCCTTGGATAGTATGCAGTTGCGCCCGTGAATCATAGCAAGGGGACTGGGCCTCCGTCATCGCAGGTCAATCTGACCTTGCTCAGCGTCGGCAACCTTAGCCGCCATCGGAGTTGCTCAGGTTTTAGGACTTTGAAGAAGTTTTTCCACTCTATGAAGTTGAACTTAGGAACACGTGTATGGGTTCTAGCAAATGTTTTAAGAGGGTGTGCATTAGGGCTGATTTCAGTGAAACCCATGCGGATGTGGAATTGTCTGATATGGGATGTGAACCACAGGTACAGCAGATCACTAGAGGCTCTAAAGATTCCCTTTTTGCTTTTCTTGAAACGATTTAGGGAGAGGAAGGTTTCGGCAAGGAGGATGTTTGAGTAATCCCACCCACAACAGACTTGCCTAGCTACTATAGCCATGATAGGGTCGAAGGTGACAGTTGAGATTGGGAATAGCACAAAGCTAAAGAATGCCAAGATAAAGGCTCTACCAGATTTGGTTCCTTTAGAAGCAGGAAGGCGGGAAAATCGGTCTATAAGGAAGGACAGGGAAACTCTTCCAGAATTGCTTTTCGCATCTACTTTGACTTCATTTAGGTTTGTGTCAAGGAATTCAGCCACCTGACTTAGGGGTTCAAGTCCTATAGGGGGTCGGACGAGCGTAGGGGTGAATTCAACTCCGATGACAGCGCTGTATTCCTCGATAGTGGGAGTGATCTCTAATCCTTCCATGCAAAATGTGGCGGTGGTAGGATCCCAGTAGAGCGCCATGGCTTGAATAAAGGCAGGTGGGCACTCAATCTTCAGTAGGTCCAGTAGGTATCCTAGTCGTGACTCCGCATACTTCTGGCTGGCTTCGCCCATGCCATCCCACCATGATTGGAGTTCAACTCGGGGGATCTTGAACACTTGAATATCATTCTTTCCCATCAAGTCTAAAATATGCAAATGATTTTAAAAGGTCAATCACCAGAAATTACTTTAAATGTATGAATATGCAGATGTCATGAAGCATGCATGAGCTAACTTGATTGCATAGTTCAATTTGAAGAAATGGAGATTAGGACCCTTTTTCAGGTCTTGAAAGCCTGACTCAAAGCCTAATTTGCATTTCAGGGAAGTGAATTATGCAATTTAGTCAAGTTTACTCAGTGACTAAAGGGAACAGCAATGTCACGTTCCATTGGTCAACACATCAAAGGAGCAAAGTGGGATGTACTCTTATTACAGTCAAGATGTCTAATAGAAGAACGGTAAAGAAAGGTTTTTCAAACAAGAAAGCCATAAAAGACAATGGAACGTGAGGGTCTAGATCACTCTTCCTTCAGAAGTCTACCCAAATGACAGTCGGTCAGAAATTCTCCTTTAATCTAGGGTAGGGGGTTATCTTCAGTGGTTTGGTCGAGAGGTTGTAGTTCCTCCGGCCACTTTCTAGTCCAGGGTAGGATGACTTCGGAAGCCTTCTCGGGTTCTACTTTCTTGATCGTGATACGCTTTGGCTTGGTCTTGATCGCAGGGCGTCTCTTCCTACCCCAAGAAGTAATCATGGGTATGTTTTCTTTGGCCAGCAATTCAGCCTTCCTGCGAGCGTACGCTTCCCTAGCCAGCTGGTTGCGACGTTGTCTCTTCATCTCCAGATAATCCTTCATCATTTCGTCTGCTTGTCGCTTGAATCTGAGGTTATCAGCATAGTAGCGGGTTTGACAGTCCTCAGCATACCCCAGCTTACGTCCAGTCAGTTCCCGACCATACATGAATCTAGTAAAGTGTAGCCTCGTGTTTGGTCCGGGGCGAGTAACTTTTCTCAAGTACTCGAAGGTCACCAACTCCGTCGAGCTCTTAGGGAACAGCGACATCCTACCCCATAATCATTGTTGTTCTCGTTAGTCACCCGAGTAATCTTCATGATGCGAATGCATATGGATGTATGCAATGTATGAGTCATATCATGAAGCAGGAAATAAAGTACGTTTAGAGATAAATGTCTTACCAACCACACTTTGGGGGACGTGGAATGCCCCCTGTATCAATGGGTGGTTTTAGGTATACCAACCATCCATGGACATGCGCATGCGACAAGTGGGTATACTCTAAAAAAGAAAACCGAAAGTCAGGTGAGGAACCTACGGCTCAGGCTCTTACGATCCACACGAGGCAGATTCCTCCCCAAGGGTACCTACCCAAGAGGGCTAGATATCGCCAATGCAGATGGTAGGCGGGAACGAATACGAAAGTCTCAAGTGCCATCAAACACAAGATCCTTTTCGCATCCTTTCCCTATCTAAGGTAACCTAAGGGTGGTTGCAGTCGGGGTTTGACCGCCAGTGTGTGCGATGTGTCGTGATCATCACAATGCAAAGTCATGCACAGCAGTTTGTATCAAACACCGCTTCAGTAAATGCATAAAGTAAACATACATTCCCAACTCCAACCTGCAGGAAAGATGTCAACAATCACGCCACCCCTTATTTCTCCAATCTGCAAAAACATTTAACACAATGGTTAGTGTACGTACCTCACCTTCGAGAGCATCTGCAGAAAACAATGTCAAATAAACCAAACAACTTTTTAATCGGCTCAAGTCCTCTGGAATTCGTAACCAGAGATTCTGGTTTTAGAATGTTCCCCAGTGGAGTCGCCAGTCTGTCGCGACCCTCTCCCGGAGCTCGGAGGCGGGAGCGGGCTAATGGGCCGCCCGATCGCTGGCTGGATCGGACGCGGGCCTCTCCCAAGATCCATTACCCAAATCGCAACTGCTGGATGTACGTGGTCGACCTTCAGTGTGGTCTAGTGACATGTGATGAATGTACATGCTAGGGAGTCGCCACCAATCGTTTCGTGGAGGGTACGATCGGAAAAACCTATCGAATAGTTGGGAGTGGTCTATTTGATCCTGCGGAAACCAGAGAAGTGGGTTCGGGGACTTAGTTACGCTAATTGTCTAAGTTGACGCCCTTTCGGTACCTAAACTGAATGGTTTATCTGATCCTAGGATTTCATACAGACGAGTGGGGTATAGATCCTAAAACTAGGAGTTCATGCAGATGGGAATTACTACCCTACCAATCACAATCAATGGAAATAAGTGCGCAAATCAAGGATCCAGTACATGCGGATAAAACACATGAAATCAGCGTGGTATCCCTAATGAGGCCCTATTAGCCTAGAGAAGTATCAATCAAGGCTTAGGAATGATTTGGACATGATTCGCCCATGAGGGGCAAAATCGTAATTTTGAATGATTCGGGAAAATTTACCCTTAAAAGGGTAAATTTGTCATTTTAGACGAATTGGGAAGTCAAAAGACAATGGAAATAGGATTGGTCATCAATCCAATCCATTTCCTATTTTTCGGGAATTTCCAGGATTTTTCTGAAATTTTCAAGTGATTTTACCCTTGGAGGGGTAAAGTCGTCATTTGGACAAAGACGAGGAACTGAAAATCTCAAATATTAGGGTTGGTCGTCCACCTGACCCAAACCCTAACTTCAAGCAATTTTCAGAACTCGATTGAGACAAGAAAGACGATTTCCCCACTAAAGGGCAAAATCGTCATTTTGAGAAAAGAGGCGGGACTCGAAAACCCAAACCTAAGAATTGGTCGTCTAATCGACCCTAATTCTCACCTTGGCATTATCGGCCTTATCTAGCATGCACACAAGAGGCGACTTACCCCTAAAGGGTAATGTCGTCAAGTTTCGGAAAATTGGATAAGAAACCCCAAAAATAGGGTTGACCAGTTGTCTGTGGTCAACCCTCGATTTTTGGTGCTTTCTGGAATGTCTAGGATTTTTCCAATATTTTTCCACATTTTTTTGGAATTTTCTGGAATTTTCTAGCATTTTTTTGGATTTCCTAGGATTTTTCTGATTTTTTTTATTTTTTAAAATCATTTTCGAATTTTTTTATTTAAAAAATATTATTCGGGCCGGGTCTTAAAAAATATTATTCGGGCCGGGTCGGGTGACCCGGCCCACGACCCACGGCCCAGCCCGGACCCGGGTCCGCGCGACCCGCGCCCAAAACGACGCCGTTTAATGCTTTTTTTATTTTTGAATTGTCGAATTTGATCTAACGGCCTTCATGGCGCCGCGTGGCTGACTCAGGGTCTTCGGATTGACTTACCGAAACCTACGGCTCAGATTGAATGGAGACTCGACCAGGGCCGTCTGATCTAATTACTTAAATCTACGGCCACGATTAGAACGTGGAATCTGATCTGAGCCGTCTATTTTCATTAACCTAAAACGACGTCGCCTAATCCTTCCTCTAAACGGCACCGTTTCTTATCCTGATTGATTTTACGATTAAAATCATTTTCGAATAATCCTAATTTCTAATCGGACGGTCATCATTTATTAGACTCGATTATTCTCGGCCGTTGGATTCTTTTTATTTGAATAACAGACTCAACGGCCATGCTGACTCGACTTCCACGTGGACCAATCACGTGTTGCCACCTAGACCTTTGACCAGTTGACCGCGCCACGTCAGCTTCGTCTTCAACCTCGCGACTCCGGCAGAATGGACGGCTGTAGTTCTCCGGCGATGATCGTGCGGTGAAATCTTAATGGAATCACTCGAGACCAACGGCAATCGATTCGCGATTAGCTTTAGTTTGACATATCTAAGAATCGAAACATCCTATTCACAGAATCAAGAACATCGTGCGAATTGCCGAGTACGGCCATGGAAGCTCAATCGTGCGATTCACTCGAAATCAAAGAAATTCAGTCACAGAATAACACCAATGGAGGTTCAGAAGACTTACCTCGAGCTCCGATTGAGCTCGCTCGGCCCAGATTCGGCTGGGGAAATATGAACAGTAGCTCGACAATGGAGGTTGGATTTGAAGACTCGATTGGGCATGTTAAGACAAAACCGATGCAAACAAGATACGCGATGATGGTCAGTGATGTTCAGGGAATGAAACGCACACATTAATTGTATGAATGATTAAGAAATGCGCGAATCGCCATGGAAGCTTGAAGAAAAACTCGGGACTGCAACTCACCTGTTCTTGCGATTTCACTGGGCGCGGCCGGCGGCGATCGCTTCAGGGGACTCTGGGCGATCTCTCAGCGACCTCGTGGAGCTTTGCTTTTGCCTCGGAAGGCCCAACCGGCGCTCTGCAATTTTGAGCTCCAACCTTCGACCACCGCGAGGGAAGGTGAGCTCTTTCTCTCTCTTTCTTTCTCTCTCTCGATTCAGTTTCTTCTCCTCGAACTGAATCCGTTCTTTTTTCAACAGAAAACGATCATGAGCTTATATAGCTCGTTGGATTTTTGGTGCCGAGCGGTAGACTGTGTACCGGCCTCAATTGCACGTGTGATCACGTGCAATTAGGTCGAAACGGCGTCGGAGAGGACGGGCATTCTGTCCAGTCCCGTTTGGTCATCCGGCGAGCTCTATTTCAAGCGAATTTGGCACGAATTTGGACAAGTTTCATCTGAGTTCTGTCGCCGTTGACTTTTGCAGGTGCAGCAGCCTTGACCAACCGATTATTCTCCGTTCTGGCAACCATTGCTCGTGTTTTTGGTTCGAATCGATGGGCAATGATTCGAGGAACAAAACCCCTCTTCAAACTCTTCCAATCATGGTCGTTTTCTCCCTTAATTTAGCCATTGAAATTGACCCTGACACTGTTCATTCGTACGGTTCTCTGAGGAAGAAGAAGACACTGTTCTGGACCGGTTTAACCGGTTCAACCGGCGGTCAGACCGGTCCAAGCCGGCCCCGACTTGCAATTTTTCAAATTAAATCCAAATTAACAGGAAATTTTTGCAATTGAACCTCATAATCGAATCTAGGGCATGAATTCTATCTAGAAATGTGGTTTTGCCCAAAAGTTTTCATCAATTTCTACAAAATCCCCAAATTCTCATTTGATTGGAAATTGGGGATTGTGTAATTGAGGGTGCAAATGATCAAATTGAGTTAAACCACCTATGCCAATCGATTTAAAATGGTGAAATCCATTGGGTAGCATGTTCAATTTGCAATGATAGCCCTTGAATTGAAAGTAATTTCAATTATGCTCAATTTCAAGGACTAAAATGCAATTTTAGTATGTAATTTTGTCAAATCCGTGCAATTGAGCAAATTGCACAAACAATTGGGCTAAATTGAAATAGGGGATAGTTAGATTGAATGTCAAGATCTTAAAAAATGCCAAAATTGCAAATTAAAAGACTCAATTGTTATTTTTTCTTCAAATTCAATAGTACGGGTTACAAAGGAACACCTAAAATTGAATCTGATTTTGATTTTTTTGTGAGGTCAAAAATACAAGGGATTAAGAGGAAAAATATTGGATATTTTTCCATATTTTTGTGACCTCAAATGCTATTTTTCTTGATTTTTTAAGTATTTTTTATATTTTCCAAAAATACTAAAAAATATGAAAAATGTGAAAAATTATTTTTTGGTCAAGAATGGTTCCTTGGGCTTGGCCAAGGCCACCAAAGTTGATTTTGTAATCTTTTGACTTTTTATAAATTTTTTGTGATTTTTCAAAAATAAAACTGAAAAAGACCTGGTCAAAAAATCAGGTGTCAACATCGCCTGTTCCGAAAGATGCTGCGAAGGGCATTGCAACAAATGAGCATTATAAACCCCCAGATCTGGCCCTTTAGCGAATACTCCGTCCGTGGGAACAGGGTTACCGCACTCAAGGCAAATAGCGATGCTTAGAGCTTTTTTGTACTGAATGTTTTTTATTTGAAGCTTTTCATTTTCCTCCCTCACAATCGCTAACTCGTGCCGATCGTGTTGCTGCTTCAGCCGGGTTCGTTTGTTTTCAAACCAACACTTGACCTTCCGAGGCTCCCACCCTATCTCTTGGCCCATTTTGATTTTCTGTTCCATGTCCGGATAGGGGTATTCCCTGAAAAACAATTCGAGTTTATGGACTTGACCTGAAGTGTTGCGTTGGAGACATTCCCCTTTCTGACGCTGATCACTGTCGCGGGTACTGTTCTCGCTAACCAAGCCGCGGGTTTCATCATTAGAAGGATCGGTCTCCATGGCCCTCGTGTCAGGTTCGGTCTTGAGATCTTCAAATTCTTCCAGCAGCTCAAGCTCGGAGACCTCCAAGTCTGGCGCTTCCAGTAAATGACAGAATCCCTTGAACATTTTGACCGGAATATCACTGCTTGATTTTCCGTTAACTCAGCTTTCTTTGTTCCTCCTTGGATCCTCACTTTCTCTGCAAATTCTGAAAGGTTAAAGGAGCCGGATCACCGTTCTTTGATCAAAGGTGATGGCTACCCGACGAGCGCTCTTCTCAATGTTTCGAGATTCCCACTTCGTCCTTTTGTGATGGCTACCTGACGAGCGCTCTTCTCAAGGCTTCGTAATTCCCACTTCGTCTTTTGTGATGGCCACCGGACGAGCGTTCTTCTCAAGGCTTCGTAATTCCCACTTTGTCCTTTTTTGCTCTTTTCTACGTGAACGGAGCCTGAAGATCTCTTGCGTTGATTTCGCTTTGTCGAGCACTACGCTTGTCCCCCTGGCCCAGTCTCTAGAGTAACAAGCCTGCCCACCTTTCGGCGCCATTATGTTTCGTAAAACCCGAGATCACAGGACGGTGGTGGATTCGTGACTCATCGGGGATGCATTAACGAAACCCGCTTGGCTCTACTGCACATAAAATATTATTACCACTTCTCCCTGTTTACTCGAGCATTTATAAGGTGATAGATTGATGTCAAGAAGATTAACACTTTAGCCTTATCAGACTCAGCCTCTCAAACACTCTTCACATTCCCACTCTCCTCTCCGTCATTCCATCGCATATGGATTCCTCCTCTGTGCCTGCTGCCTTAGCTGAAACTTCGACCCAATGGGAGAGATTTTACCATCTCTTGGGTAGAGGTTATGGCTACATAAACAATCATCCTGAAGCTGCGGTTGAAGTTCGTACTCTGATTCCGGCCCTGGATACTGTGTGTATTGAAGGTACGAAACTGCAAAGGGAGTTTGTGATCTTCCCAACTCTCTTCAACAATTTCCTGCAGGCTTATGAAGTTGCTAGCCGGGAGGTCACTTTGGCTGGTATCGTGCGAGCCCGTTATCAGGACCGAGCCGAGTCCTTGATGTTGGCCATGCTGACGGCCGATAACCATAAAAGGGCTGTTGAATACGCCCACGCCCAGGTTTCGATGCTGGTCCGTGAGAGGGACAACTTGGTGGAGCGTCTGGCTCTTTTTGACACCGCCTTTGAGCAAGACCAGCACAACTTCGTGCTGAGGTTCCAGTGTGCCTGGTTGGAGGAAAGGCTTGAAGACCTGAGCATGGATATAGCTTGCGGGAGGGTGCTGGCTCAGGACTTAGAGCTTGAGTTCGAGTACTATGACACCAAGGTGAACGAACTTAAGGAGAAATGTCGTCTCCTTTTCTTCAAGCTTGTAGACCTCGATTCCCGGAGTGTGGGTTGTAAGCAAGGCATGGATAGCATGGAGAGTCAGTTAAGCTTTTTTGTGATGCTTGTCAGAACTCATTTTGGGTTTACTGCTCCCCCTCAGTGATCCACTTGTAAACTTTCCTGCTGAATGAAATAAATGCGAGTTTGTTTATATATGCTCTTTCATTCTGCATTGTTGACTAGCCAAGAAAGGTTTTTGCTTTCGGATCTACGCGACTCCTTTTTCGCCTGTGTCAACAGATTGACTACGCATCATTCTCACAGCCTGACGCTTTATATTTGATTGACTTGAATGCCTCGTGAGAAATAAATTTGTAGTTGCTCGAAACTTAAAGATTGCCCCTGATTTTGTGGTCATTGCGTTTGGGGCCGCTAGTAATCTTTCACTTTCGAGCTCGATCACATTCTGCTAGTAACTCATGCTATCAATTCTGCCTTCACGCGTCGGGGCTGATTTTACCTTGAACTTAATAACAAGGAATTACCGTATACACACGAGATGACGTTCGCGAAAAAAACATTATGCAAAATCAACTCTGGCTATTGAAGAAACAAACGCATGCACCGATGAGAACTTTACAATAGGAGATACATCCTTCTCGCGTACATCCCCTTCTTTCTTTGGGCATGTCCAATGACTAACCAATCTGGCCTCAGCTTAGGTGTGCCATTACCAACTGCAGATCATGGTTGCCAACCTTTAATAGCTTCCAACTGATCAAACCAGGTATCAAGTCCTTCATCGAAGAAATCACCCGACCCCTCGAACGATTGATGTGTAGGTTGAGCTGCATCGCCCGACGGGTTCTTCGAACTGGAACCTCCATCTTTGTCTGGGATTATAAGAGGAGATTTGATCGATTGACTACCACAAGCATCTCCCACTTGGGGATTAGGGAAATAAGAATGCTCCAAGCATTCTCCCATTAGATCATCTGAAGCCACATGCTCTGATTGGGCAAACCCTTGAGCACTGGGCGTGGTGGGCTGATCTGCGACAAGATGAACACTGACTAGCTGCTGCTCGGACGGAGGAGTGCTTACTCGTTGCACTTGTGATGCGTGTTCTTGAGGAATGTTGAAATGACTCGCGAGGATATCCTGATCAAATCCCCAATAGTCGTCCAGATTCGACCGGGCCTCATTTGTCATAAGGGTGTTGGGTTCGCAGCCGAATCTATTGCTCGGATTCAGTTCTGCATAACGCTGTCCTAACGCCCTTCTGTAGCAACCAAGGTGATTCGCGACTAATTGCTTGGTAAGTCCCGGTACGTTCATGACCATAAGTATGCTTGTCGGACCTATGAAGTCGAGTCCTATCTGTCGAACTGCGTCCAAGAACTTGAGATGAAGCTCCGGGGGCCAAGTGAATTTCTTCTTCTCGTCGTCCAGAGTGGCGTTGATAGCCTGCCGACTAACCTCTAACTCCTCTTGAACCGTATCTGATCTTACCGGAAGCTGTTGTGAAAGAGATTCATGGGCTTCGATGAGGTGACTCCGATCATAACGACACGTATCTTCTTCCTCCGAAGACACTGGTATAATTTCTGTAGGATCGATCTGCTCATGCGCGCCATTAGCAGGATCTGATTGTACCGGAGATGGCTCAAGGAAGCATGGGGATAAATGAGCACCTTCCATCTTCGTAGAAGGCTTACCGGGGAACAATTTACTGAGGGAGGTAGGGCCACCGCAGTCAGGGCAGGTAATAGTACTGAGGATTTTCTCATACCACATGTTTTCCATTTGAAGGTTTTGGTTCTGCTCTTTTAGGGCCGTGATCTCCTTACGCCTGTGTTGGACACCTAGTCTGAAACGTCTATTCTGAAACCAAAAATGGATTCTCATAGGATTCATTCCCAGCTTCCGGCCCAATTCAATCTTTTGTTCCTCGCTTGGGCAAGGGCATTCATCGAAGAAAGCTTCAAGCTCCTGGATTTCTTTCCGAGCGTAGCGCTGGCGACTTTTTCTTTTCCGGGGTTGAGTGTCGTGGCCACTGCCGTCGTCACCACTGCGATCTTGATGTTCGTCACGGGCAATGTTGAGTTCCATGGCTTTGACGTCGAATTTGATTCTAGAGAATTTGAGGTCTTTCAACGAACTCGTCACTCGGGGTTCTCTGCTCTCTTTTGTATACTCGCTCTTTCGATTTGTTGCCTCCTTTTCCTCGAAAGCTAGGTCTGTTCAGCGTTCTGTTTTTGAAACGACGGAACTGTTTGCCTCTTGCTCAGCTTTCCGACACGAAGGGGTAACCAAATCCTTCCGCGGCTTCTTCGATAGTAGCGCTCGCCTTTCACTTTTCCTCGATAGTCATGCCTGTTCAGCACTGTCTTCTCTTTTTAAGTGGCAGAGCTGTTCACTCGCCGCCCAGCTTTATGCGTGATGGAACAACACAACCCTTTCGCGGCTTCTTCGATAGTTGCGCTCGCCTTTCACTTTTCCTCAATAGTCATGCCTGTTCAGCACTGTCTTCTCTTTTTAAGTGGTCGAGCTGTTCACTCACCGCCCAGCTTTATGCGTGATGGAACAACACAATCCTTTCGCGGCTTCTTCGATAGTTGCGCTCGCCTCCCTCCAGCTTTAATAATGGCGAGACCGAATTTGTCAGGACTGAAATTGCGGACCAGGACATGTCTGATGATTCACGGGAGGAGCAGCCCTCGCTTTACATTAATTAACCCGGCTCCACAAGCATTATTGCTGCAACTTTTCTCCACTCTCGAGACGCTATAAAATGCGGAGTTGGTGTTTGGGGGATTAACGCTCTCATATAATTTGCTTCCATCTTCAAATCGCTCCATTACACACCTCTCCGTCGAAAATGGCCTCTTCCCATGTTCCCACTTTCCCAGCCGA
This sequence comes from Rhodomyrtus psidioides, assembly GCA_021437785.1. NCBI lineage: Eukaryota > Viridiplantae > Streptophyta > Magnoliopsida > Myrtales > Myrtaceae > Rhodomyrtus > Rhodomyrtus psidioides. The sequence continues at coordinate 7,368,308 of JAILYB010000003.1, read as the reverse complement.
AGCTTTGGCTCGATGGGAAGAGTTCTATAACCTCTTGGGTCGAGGCTACGCTCACATAGCTGATCATCCCGAAACCGAGGATGAAATCCGAGTCATGTTCGGGGACCTGGACATCACCTCCCTCGAGGGTACTGCGCTGGGGAGGGAATACAGAATTTTTCCAACGCTCTTTACAAACTCTTTGGAGGTCTACCGCGCTGCTCACCGGGGACTTACCGTGGCTCGTGTCCTGCGAGCCCGTTATGAGGATCAGTCCGACCGCCTAGCGTTGGCTGACTACCTGACCGATAGTCACAAAAAGGCTGTTGAGTTCGCCAAAGAGCGGGTTTCGACATTGCTACGCGAGAGGAGGAATCTGGTGGAGGACTTAGCCCTATCTCTGGCTACCTATGAGCGCGATCGACGTAACGCCCTGCTAAGGAACCGAAGCGAGTGGCTGGAAGAAAGGCTCAACGGCATAAATGAGGATATAACTCGTGAGAATGGACTTGTTCGGGACTTGGAAGCAGTCGCCGAAGATCACGAGACTCAGGTTGTTGCAGTCAATGATGAACGCAAACACCTTCACCTCAGGCTTGCGGACCATGATACGCGGAGTGGTGCGTATAAACAAAGCATCCATAACCTGGAGGGCCAGCTGAGCTCCTTTGTGTCGTTGATTAGGGCTCACTTCTGCTTTACTTTTCCACCCCAATGAATTGTATGATCTGGTTTGGGCAAGAATGAATGAAAGCCCCCGTGTTTGTTTTAGCTTTTATATGATCCATTTCTTCGAGCATCCGGACATCTTAGACTTGGATGAGCTGATCCATAATAAGTCGAGTAGATGTGTTCTGATTTTCTAACTCGCTCATGATCAGATGAAAGAATAGCCTCAGACTTATCCAGGAAAAGATTTCTCTCTATTACCTATTTTTTTACCTGCAAATGAAACGACCGAATCAGAAGGAATAATTTGAAAAAGAAAGCATAAACCCCTTTCAATCTTATGCTTGCTCGTGATTAATAAAGACAAAAACTTTTACAAGGATAATCTTGTGCGAAAAGTTTTTATCAATATTCCTCGAAGGAAAGCATACTATTGAAAGGAATGTAATTCACGATAATCGCTTTTGACCAACGACGCGTTTTAAATTTAATTGAAGATACGGCATCCAAATCAAAGCCGTTTTGTTAAGAACGAGGGCAATTTGGACATCTATCTCGTCATTAAATTCGAAACAATGCCGGTACTCTTGATCAATTATCGTGGATTACCAGCGGCGTAACACATGCATGAACCGATTCAAGTGTATAATTCCTTCTAGCGAAATTGGGGTTGGATTACCCTATACGACCAAAAGGTCGTGCAAGACTTCCAATTTTAATTTCCTCTAAAGGAATTATAAACTTGACTTGGGAGTATTCGGATGATTAGAGAAAATGCCACTATCACATTCCCATGACCCGTCAAAAGAAATACAACCAAGCTCCATCTGAATGTATACACCAATAGATCCCTAATACAATCACTCTAAGGGGTGAGATAGAGAAAACTTCGATAAAAATAAACCCTATACAAGAGGATTAGTAATGGAAAATAAAACAAAGGAATGTGATCCTAACGTTCAAGGATGCCCCAAGCTCGATCTGTGACTTCCGGATCACTTGCCCCAACTCGTCATCTTCATTGGACGATATCTCAATAATGTCCATAGAAGGCTCCTTTGTTGCTCACTCGGTGTTCGCCATGGGATATCATCCTCCTCGTCTTCTATCAAGGACGTTTGGGAAAAACACACATATCTATCCTTGAAATGGCATTTAATCTAATCACCAGAATGCAATGAATGAAATGCCTATATTTATATGAACTGTAATAGATTTGAGGGATAGAGAGTCTTACCAACCAAACTCGTCGACTTATGTGCGGTTTTAGGTGTACCAACCGCCCAAAGACATGCGCATGAGACAAGTGATGGTAAACTTCTAAAAATCAGAGGGTTTGGCACCTAAGGTTAAGGTTCCCACCTCGAGTTCTAGAAAGAGCCGATTCCATTGCACAGCTATCGTTGCATTGGGGCTCGATCCATAGTTCAAAAATGAGCGGAATTGAAAAGTGGATCACCCCGTGTTTTTCCTCACGGAGATTCCATTTTCAATCCCTTCTATTGTTTTCCTACAGGCGGCGCCCGGGGTTTTAGGCGCAATCGTGTGTGTTCATGTGTTGTGAGTATCACAATGCAAGTCATGCACGACAGTTTATCAATCAGCGCTTCAAATCATCTACACAGCATACATTCCTACGCCAACCTGCATAAGACAATGTTAATCACAGACTACCCCCCTTATTTCTCCAATCTGCAAAAACATTTAACACCTCAAGGGTTAAAGTACGTACCTCAACTTGAAGAGCGTCTGCATAAAACATGTCAGAAAAATCAATCAACTTTTTAATCGGCTCAAGTTCTCTAAGGTCCCCAGTGGAGTAGCCAGCTGTCGCGACCCGTCCGAAAGGCGGACGCGGCTAATGGATTACCGATCGCGGGCCCTTACCCAGCACAAGGATGTGGATCGCGGGCTTTGGATCGGCGCGGGCCCTCCCAGGCCCATACCAAATCGCGGCGGGAGTATTTTTCAAAGGATTCGACGATAAGAGTCGATCGCTTTCGACCTTCAGTTTGGTCGTGGTGGCATGTGCAAATTGTGCATGCATTTGGAGTCGCCACCGGTCTTTCTTGGAGGGTAGACCGGAAACCTTATTGATCGATTGGGAGAGATCGATTAATTCTGCGGAACCAGAGATTTTGGGCTCGGGGACTTGGTTACGCTGGTGTCATTACCAACGCCCTTTCGGTACCTAACGCAAGTGATTTTCCTAACTAAGAATTCATGCAGGCGCAATTTTAGGTGAGGTAGGCTTAATTCAGGATTTCATGCAGACTGGAAGACTGTTCCTATCAATCACATTTATTTAAATGAAGGCGCAATCAAGTACATAAATAAATCACTTCAATGCACATCAATTCAGATCAATGGCTTCCTAGTATAACCATAAAGGTTTAAGGAATGCGTGATTTAGGACCAGGGACAAAATGGGAAGATTTGGGAACGATTAGCCCGAAGGGCAAAATCGTCAATTTTTGGAAGATTTGGATACCGAATTACTCAAAATATTCCATGGCCAGTTGATTGTGGCCATTTCCCATTTTTGAGAATTTTTTGGAATTTTTTAGAATTTTTTTGGAAGACGGTTTGCCGGAAGGGCAAAACCGTCATTTCTGGAAAGATCGGGGGTCAAAAGACCCGGAACAGGTCATGGCCAGTTGAATGTGGCCATTTCCTATTTTCTGGAATTTTTTAGAATTTTTCTGAATTTTTTTGAATTTTTTTGAATTTTTTTATGATTTTCTATTTTTTTTTATTGATTTTCGAATTTTTTTATTATTTTTATTATTTTCTGAAATTTTTTTAATAATTAAAATTATTATCCGGGCCGGGTTGGACCCGGCCCACGACCCGGACCCGCGCCCAGGTCCCGGCCCGCCTCCTCAACGGCCAAAACGACGCCGTTTCGCAACTCTTGGACGGACGCCCAAGATCGCGACACGTGGCACGTTCTCCACCGTCCGATTTTGATTTTAATTTACTCTCGGCCATGGCCCACCACGCTGACGTGGCTGCCGACGTGGCATGCCACGTCAGCGTTGACCCGTTGACCGCCGGCGACTTCGCCGGAGAAGACGATGAATAGTGCTTTTTCCGGCGAAGTCGCCGGAAAACTCGCCGGAGGACCCCAAATCGACGTAAAAATAACCCTTTCAAGCCCCGATTTCGACACCGTTCAACCCCCCACGAACTCTACATCAACTATCAACAAAAACATGGTAAATGGGACGTCGGAAGAGCCTCGAAACGGCGGCCACCGAGCCGACTCCGGCGAAATAAATGCAGAAATTTTTTTTGCTTTAATCTCAACTTCAATCGTTCGAGTGACATCCCATGACAGGTTAAGGACTTACTTGAAGCTCATTGACGGTTGACAGTCGCTTGAAATACCTCGTTGAGCTCTCGGTCCGAATTGTGGCCGTTCGAAAGCTCCGAGCTCGTTTTCCGGTTCAAGGGTCGTCGGTGGCTACGGCAGCTTCGACGATGATCTGCGGGCGAAGGCAAAGGTCCAGATCCGTCGCTCGAATCTCGGTCTCCTGTCAAAGCTTCTCTCTCTCTCTCGGCCGTGCTCTCTCTCTCTCTCTCTCTCTCTCGGCCGTCTCCTCTCTCTCTCTCTCGCGGCTCCTTTTCTGCCGCATGGCCGACCGCTTTCGGTCGTGGAATCTCACCCAACGTCCACTACTCGTTGTCCTCCAAAGTCCCCTCGACCGGCCGGCCCCTTCCCTCCTTTCTCTCTTTCTTTTCCTTTGTTTTTGCCATTGTGTCGCGCGGGTCAGCAACTGAGTTGCAGACCCGGTTCGGACCGGGTCGGGTCGGGTCCGACCCGACCGGCCCGGTTCGACTCTCCTCGCCTAATTGAACCTCAAATCAACCTATTTTCATGAAATTGATGGCAAAATCGGACTCCTTGACATGTTTTCTATCAAATAAGGGTATTTTCGCGAATCAATTGATTGAAATTTGGTGAAAACCCCAAATTGTCCCTAGGATCCGAAATTGATTTTTGTTAAATTGAGGGCCCAAACGACTGAATTAGTCAAAATTGAGGCCACCAATGCATTTAGCATGATGAAAACTATAGGTTAGAGGTGTTAGATTTCAATGGGTATGTCCGTACGAAATTTAATTTCAAAAATTGTGAAACCGGGGACTAAATTGAACAATTTTTACGCAATTAAGCCCTTTTGTTTAAAATTGATCAAATTGGAGGGCAAATTGAAACAATTGCATTTCAATACTTTAGAGTCCAATGTCATAGCTTATGAAAATCAAGAATTGAAAATTAAAAGACTCGAAAGGGATTTTTTAGGCTCGTTTCGGTTTTAGGTTTGTGAAGGAACCCCATGAATCGAGCCAAATTTCCCTAATAAAAAGCGAAAATATTAAAGGGGAAATTAAAATAAAATTACTGAATATTTTTGTGTATTTTTCTGACCACGGATGGTATTTTTTCTGATTTTTTTGGGTATTTTTATAATTAAATAAATAACAAAAAATATTAAAAAATACAAAAAATATTTTTTGTTCAAAATTTGTTCCTAAGGCTAGGCTAAGGCTTCCAAAGTTGATTTTGCAATTTGTTGACCTTTTTTGCTATTTTTAATTAATTTTAAAGAGTAAAAATCACAATGATAGATGGTCAAAAACCAGGTGTCAACACCTAGGAACTCGAATAGGGAATGACGCTTTGACCATAAGAATTGTCGAGGGAACGTTTAGAACCATAAAAGGCCGATCTAAGAACGATTTAAGGAATCCGTTGCTAGCGTTATGCGATTGGAGCGCGGGTGATGCCGCTTAACCAATTCATAATTTGCAAAATTTTCCTAAATCGATCAATGACGATCGAGACCGTCGGAACTAGCGATAGACCTTCGTAATTTAATGACAACCAAAGTCGCCACGAACTGACGAGCCTGAGTGTGATTTAAGTCACAGAGTCGATACGCGTAACGTCTGCAAAAGCTGCCCGTCGGTTCGAAATAGGCTGGAATCGCATTCAATAGAAAATTGAATCGGAGATGAGTCTTGAAATTGAAAATGGAGAATTAAGAATTCCAACATTTTCTTTGGAATGGGTGTCGCCTCATCGAAGAGATTTTGAATGAGAAAAATCGACGTTTTGGACGCCGGAGACGAAATGACCATTTTGCCCTTAAGCCTTAGTCTTTTTCTACTTTTAGACAATGGCATTTTGGTCCTTTAACCACTCCCCTTGCTGTTGAAAAAGAAGAAGCAATAGCAGCCTTTGGATTGGGTTGGTGACTTTGAGAACACTTGTCAATGGATTAAGCTATGTGCATTAAGTGTTTGCTTTTCCACCTACCTTTCAACCCATTGACCAAGCTAAAGGAAGCTTTTCTTTTCTTTCTTCAGCAGACCTCCCTCCCTTTTCGCACGACGCCATCTTCTTCTTCCCTTTCTTTTTCCTTTTTCCCTTCTTGCCGAGAACAGCTCACTGATCAGGTTCTGACCACCCGCTTCGTCAACTTCCAGCCGCCATGCCCGCCTCAATGACCTAGCCCTACGTCTTGCCGAACTCCTCGAGGTGGAAGCGCGGCGTTTGGACCTCTGTGCCGCCCCGTCCAATCATTGGCGCGCCGGTCGACGGATTCTGCTCCAGCCTGAGGTAGGTTCGGTTTTGCCTCCTTAGGGCCCCCGATTGTTGGAGTTTTTTGCCCAAAATTTGCAGATTGTTAGTAGACATGTAGATGTACATGTGGTAAAAATTTGGACTGAATTGGATGAGAAATTGTTGCCTTTTGACTGCTGTGTTGCAAGGGCAGAATCTGCCGGTTTGTGGACTGAGGGAGTTGGGCGCCTATCAAGGAGTTCACGGCGTCGCTTTGGTTCAGAATTTTCGGTGAGGCTTCCTCGCTCCTAGATAGAGCTGCTGGTGATGAGTTGTGAGCTAGATAGAGGTTTATGTGTGAATTATGGACTGAGTTGTGAAGGACAGAACAGAACCGGGTTGTACCCTATTTGGTTCTGTTCTTGTCGGGCCATTAGGGGCTGTTGGTGTCGATTTTGAGCTGAAGTTGTCTCTTGGCGATGTGTTAAATTGTCCGTAGTTATGTCCCTAAGGTTCTCGATAACTAGTTTGGCGTCTTGACGAAGATTATGTGACGAATTGGATGGATTTTGGCGTTAGGTGCTACTGTCCTGTTGTGAGCCTTAGGAGCTGAACCTCGTGGGCTGTGGAAGTTGTTAGCACTAATTCTAGAGCAAGGTAAGGAGTTCCTAAACTCTCGATAGGAAGATTGGACTCAATTGGATGAGTTAGTCGAGGAACGATATTAATTTTCGGAGCGTCGTCTCATGATTTTACTTTGTGCATTCTTAATTGACATCGGGGATTTGCATATGTGCTTTGTGATTTGAATGTTGCTATGAAATGCCTAAGTCGATGCTTTCCCATGTTATAAATCCTTAGCTTAGAGTATGAACCATTTTTGATCATGAAGCTTATCTTGGGAATGGAATTCTGGCACGTTTGATTATGCTAGTGCCCTGATGCGTCATACACGCGGGGTTGAGGTGGCCAAGGTCCTGATGCGTAGAACGACGCGGGACAGATATTGAGTTGTGTTGGCACTGGTATGAGTTAAGACTGAAAACTTGAGGCGTTTACGCGGGCGTGTCAGCGAGATCGGTCTGAGGCGTAAATACGCGGACCGGGCCTGATGCGTTGTATACGCGGGCAAGAAAGAAATGTGAGGTTGGCATGGGCGATGGAGTAGTTCGATTTAAATTGCACATTCGATTCTTATGACGATATACAGTGGCTTGATTATGAGCTTGAGATTTATTTACTCTTTGTGCTAAATGTGACCATTGGTACTTTTTGTAGTTATTGCTGCTTTGTTATTGTGAATGACTGCTTGTCCGAGTGTACAGTCGGCCTAACTTGGGGTTAGGGCCTCTTTTACTGAGATTTCAATCTCACCCCGTCGCGGGACCGTTTCTTTTCCAGATCCTAGGCCGTAAGAATGCCGCCTATTCGGCATGGGGATCCGCATTGGATGACTCCCTACTGGGAAGAGTTTCCTGATGGACATGGAACAGTTTTTGTGAGAACGACCACGGTGGTCTGGGTGGATGAGGCGTCTAGCGACTCCAGTGCTTCGACTTAGGGGTTGCACTTAGGCTGGTCGATACTTTTGTGTGGTCGTTGTGGCGATGTCTTTTGGGGTGGATGTATATTTTTGGTTGTTATTTTGGTCGTCTACTCGACCTTTCCGCCGGTCTTGGTGACCGCACTTTTGTATAAACAGCTTGTGGAAGTAAAGTGGCCGTGTTCCGATCTCGTCTTGCTATCCAGGTTGCCTCGTTACTCATGTTCGGGGGAGTTGCTGTCCCGTTTCCGTCTGCTAGCTCTTGTGTTCTATTTTCTTTAAAATTGTGCCCAGGGACTTTGGAAGTCGTACTTTACAGGGATCGTCGCGTCCGCGTGTCGTGGGCAAGGCACGGGGCGTGACATCCCGCTTTTCTTGGTATCAGAGCGAGGCTAACTCAACCCAAGCGGTTGAGGGGTTGGAGTAATAAGGAGGAGTGAATTCTAGGGTGATAGGATAGCAAGTCAATAGATAGGGACCACTAGAGTAAATTGAGGCATGCTTGACACATGAGTGACTTATGTGATTGACATCTTGAAGGTGATAGTATGGTGCTGATTAGGTACGATCGAACTTTGCTGAGTAGGTGCATTGGATGTGAATGCTTGTTGAAGAGCCTTGATTAATTTGTTTAAGTTGGCAGCATAGCCCTGTGTTTTAGACTGTTGTGCTCTTGAGACTTCTGGCTAATGATTTCTTTGTTATGAGTACTGCTTGCTGTATAGTATAAGACCACTAGACTGAGGTGGTGGAGTTGAGTTCTAATTTTGTTGTGAAACCATAGTGGTGCAGGAAGTCTGAGATGAGTGACCGACCCGTTAGACGTAGAAGGCCTAGTGGTAGGGCCTCTAGTTCGAGACCGCCTGCGGCAGTGGACCCTAGGATGGGAGACGTGTTGCGAGCCTTGGAGCGGATCGGCAATTTGATAGACAGACAGGCTCAGGATCGAGATGCTGCCATAACCCAAGCTGTGGGAGCGGCCTTGACTGCAGTAAATGCTATGATTGGTACTAATGTTGAAGGTGGAGGTAGTGGTAGCAGCGGCCAAGGTGCTGGGACGAGTAACGCACAACCTAATACCAATGTTAACCAGGGCGTGGGAGTAGGTAACACGCCTGGTCCTAACGTTGTGCCGAGGGATATAGGCCAGCTAGTGGAGCAATTTGTAAAGTTAAGGCCTCTACAGTTTAATGGGATTGGTGATCCCGAGTTAGCACCCTTGTGGATAGAGAAGCTCGAAAAGATCTTTGGAGTGCTGAAGTGTAATGATGAAGAGAAAGTGCTCCTGGCGATTTACCAGCTGGAAGGTACTGCAAACGACTGGTGGAAAGCTACGAAAGATGGAGTGTTCCCTGAGGGCACATCCCTGAATTGGAATGCCTTTACAGCGGCTTTTAATGATAAATACTTCTCAGAGACTGCGCGAGAAAGCAAGCTGGTGGAGTTCCAAAATCTGAGGCAAGGTAACATGACGGTAGACCAATATGAAGCGGAATTTGCTAGACTGTCGAGATACGCGCCACGTTATGTTGAGGACCAACTGGAGAAGGCGCGAAGATTTCGAGATGGGTTGAGACCTGAACTTCGTAGTCAAATTGTGACGGTAAATCTGCGGACTTATAAAGAGATATATGAACGAGGACAGATGATCGAACGAGACATGAGGGAAAGGACGGCCGCTTCTGGATCGCGTTTTCCTTCATTTAGGGATAATCGCCAGTTGGGAAAGAGGCCTATGATGAATGCTAGACGTTTCGTTCCACCTCCAAGGATGAACATCAGTAAGCCGCCACACCAGTTTAACCTAAACTGTCGTCTTTGTGGGAGGAGGCATGGAAACGGACCTTGCCCGGCTAGGACCGGAGCGTGCTTCAAGTGTGGCCAGATGGGCCATCAGATAAGATTTTGTCCCAACCAGACGCAGATGGCTAGACCCCAAGGACAGCGACCACAAGCGGGACCACCAAATGCGGTGCCCCAGAATGTTCAGAACTGACCCCCAGCTCAGGGAAGAGTTTACGCTGTGGCACACCGGGACGCGGAGGAGACGCCTGGGGTGGTCACAGGTACGGTTTATTTGTGCGATCAGGCTGCCTATGCATTGTTTGACCCTGGTGCTACGCATTCCTTCGTATCTGCTCGATTTGCTGATCTGGTTAATATGAAGTTAAAACCGTTGAATGTGTTGTTGCATGTTGCTACTCCATTGAAAGATAATGTGCTGGTCTCGACAGGCTGTGAAAATTGTAAGATAGCTGTTGGTAGTAGTGAGGGAGTTATAGATTTGGCCGTTCTGCCCATGTACGACTTTGATGTGATCATAGGGATGGATTGGCTGAGTAAGCTAGGGGCGGTAGTGGATTGTGGAAATAAAGTAATCCGTTTTTATCCGGATGGTTGCCCTAGCTTTGAGTTTAGAGGAAACCGAGGAGGAATCTCTATTCCAATGGTTTCGTCGCTTGAGGCGACAAGGTTAATGGATGATGGATGCCAAGCTTACTTGGCTGTGGTATTAGATTCGACGGTTGAGGAGCCGAGGTTAGATGACATAGCGGTGGTACGGGACTTCCTAGATGTCTTTCCCCAAGAATTACCTGGATTACCACCCGAGCGGGAAATCGAGTTTATTATTGAGTTAGCCCCCGGAACGGAACCAATCTCGAAGGCACCTTACAGAATGGCCTTGACAGAATTGAAGGAACTAAAGGTGCAGATGCAGGAGTTATTAGACAAAGGATTCATTAGGCCAAGTGCATCGCCCTGGGGAGCACCAGTACTCTTCGTAAGGAAAAAGGATGGATCCCTGCGGTTGTGTATCGACTATCGGCAATTGAATCAGGTAACCATTAAGAACAAGTATCCGTTGCCAAGGATTGACAATTTGTTCGATCAGCTACAAGGGGCTTCAGTTTTCTCTAAGATAGATTTGAGAACATGATACCACCAGTTGAGGATTAAGAAGGAGGATATTCCGAAGACAGCTTTTAGAACGAGATATGGGCATTACGAATTTACCGTGATGCCTTTCGGGTTGACTAATGCCCCGGCAGCATTTATGGACTTGATGCATCGAGTGTTTAAGGGCTACTTGGACCGTTTCGTCATAGTGTTTATCGATGATATCTTGATTTATTCTAGGAGTAACGAGGAACACGAAGAGCATTTGAAAATGGTTTTGCAAACCTTGCTTGAACACTCGTTGTACGCCAAGTTTAGCAAGTGTGAGTTTTGGCTGAATAAAGTGGCGTTCCTTGGTCATGTAATTTCTGGTGAGGGGATATCAGTGGACCCTTCGAAGATTGAGGCAGTACTCAATTGGCCTAGGCCTACGACAGTTACGGAAGTCCGAAGTTTTCTAGGATTAGCTGGATATTATAGACGTTTCGTGGAAAAGTTTTCATCTATAGCTATGCCATTGACGCAGTTGACTAAGAAAACTGCAAGGTTTGATTGGACGGACAAGTGCGAGAGGAGTTTTCGAGAACTTAGACATCGACTGACGACTGCGCCTGTTCTTACGATTCCATCAGGACCCGGAGGTTTTGAAATTTACAGCGATGCTTCGCTCAGAGGATTGGGATGTGTGCTCATGCAATATGGAAGGGTAGTAGCTTATGCTTCGCGGCAATTAAGACCTCACGAGATGAATTACCCGACGCACGATTTGGAATTGGCTGCAATTGTGTTTGCCTTGAAGATTTGGAGACACTACCTTTGTGGTGAGAAGTTTCAAATTTTTACGGACCACAGAGTTTGAAGTATTTATTTTCTCAGAAGGAGTTGAACATGAGACAGCGACGGTGGATGGAGTTACTAAAGGATTACGACTGCGACATCATGTATCACCCTGGAAAAGCGAATAGAGTTGCGGATGCACTCAGTCGGAAATCAAGTATCGCTTCCCTTTTGGTCAAGGGATGGTCGTTATTGGAAAACCTGAGGGATTCTGCGTTTAGATTGGAAGTTTGCCAGTTATCCAGTTTAGTGGCCACGCTAAGAATTGAACCTGAGATCCAAGAAAGGATAAAGGTGTTGCAACCTTCAGACCCGGAGATTCAGAAAATCCTCGCAATGGACGTGACGCAGAGGAAGCCAGAGTTTCAAGTATCGGAGAATGGAACCTTGAAATTCCGCGGACGCCTGTGTGTGCCCAAAGATGAGGAACTTAGAGAAAAGATTTTGTCAGAGGCACATATGAGTAACTACAGTATTCATCCTGGCAGCACGAAAATGTATCAGAATTTACGGCAACACTATTGGTGGAATGGAACGAAAGTGGATGTGGCAAAGTACGTAGCGAGGTGTTTGACTTGTCAACAGGTAAAAGCGCAGCACTGTAAGCCGGGTGGACTACTACAGCCGCTAGAGATCCCCGAATGGAAATGGGAGCACGTGACAATGGACTTTGTTATGGGATTACCAAGGAGTCAGAGGGGCCATGATTCGATTTGGGTGGTTGTGGATAGGCTGACTAAGTCGGCACATTTTATTCCCGTGAGAAAAGACTTCGCTTTGGACAAATACGCTGAACTGTATATGCGTCATGTAGTACGACTTCATGGTGTTCCAGTAACCATCACATCGGACAGAGACCCTAAGTTCACAGCGAATTTCTGGAAGAGTCTGCAGGATGCCTTGGGAACTAAAGTACAGTTTAGCACTGCTTACCACCCACAGACGGACGGGCAGTCGGAAAGGACAATTCAGACCCTTGAGGATATGCTAAGAGCGTGTGTTATAGACTTCAAAGGCGGATGGGAGGATCAGTTGCACTTGGTAGAATTTGCCTACAACAACAGTTATCAGCAGAGTATACAAATGGCACCTTTTGAGGCACTTTATGGAAGAGCTTGCAGGACACCGATTTGCTGGGATGAAGTTGGTGAAAGGAGTATTACGGGCCCGGAGTTAGTGGAAAAGTCAGTGGAGACGGTGAAGATAATCCGAGATAGACTGAAAACGGCTCAGAGCCGTCAGAAGAGTTACGCGGACAAACGACGCAAGCCCCTAGAGTTTCAAGTAGGCGATCATGTTTTCCTTAAGGTATCACCAATGCGAGGTTTGTCGCGTTTTGGGAAGAAAGGAAAGCTAAGCCCGAGATACGTAGGCCCGTTTGAGATTTTGGAGCGGATTGGAACCCTAGCCTACCGACTTGCCTTGCCGCCTAGTTTGTCCCAAGTTCACAATGTTTTTCATGTGTCGATGCTAAGGAAGTATGAGCCGGACCCGACGCATGTCTTGGACTATGAGACTATCGAAGTGGACGACCGAGTGTCGTATGTGGAAAAGCCGGTCAGGATTGAAGAAAGAAAGGAACACGTTTTAAGGAACAAGACAATATCTTTGGTTAAAGTAGTGTGGGAGCACCATGGAACAGAAGGCGCTACCTGGGAAAACGAGGAAGCGTTGAGGCGTCAATACCCCCATTTGTTTGAGTAGTTGGGTTTGTTGTAAATTTCGAGGACGAAATTTTTGTAAGGGGGGAAGAGTTGTGACATTCTGATTTCCAGTCATCTTGAGACTTTTCAATGAGAATATATCTAGTGATGCATTTCAGTCATATTTCGCTTGGATCTGATCAATCTCGAGTCAATCGACCAAAAGGGAAAGGCTAACGCGAGATAAGTACGTGGACCTAGGAACTCGAATAGGGAATGACGCTTTGACCATAAGAATTGTCGAGGGAACGTTTAGAACCATAAAAGGCCGATCTAAGAACGATTTAAGGAATCCGTTGCTAGCGTTATGCGATTGGAGCGCGGGTGATGCCGCTTAACCAATTCATAATTTGCAAAATTTTCCTAAATCGATCAATGACGATCGAGACCGTCGGAACTAGCGATAGACCCTCGCAATTTAATGACAACCAAAGTCGCCACGAACTGACGAGCCTGAGTGTGATTTAAGTCACAGAGTCGATACGCGTAACGTCTGCAAAAGCCGTCCGTCGGTTCGAAATAGGCTGGAATCGCATTCAATAGAAAATTGAATCGGAGTCTTGAAATTGAAAATGGAGAATTAAGAATTCCAACATTTTCTTTGGAATGGGTGTCGCCTCATCGAAGAGATTTTGAATGAGAAAAATCGACGTTTTGGACGCCGGAGACGAAATGACCATTTTGCCCTTAAGCCTTAGTTTTTTTCTACTTTTAGATAAGGGCATTTTGGTCCTTTAACCACTCCCCTTGCTGCTGAAAAAGAAGAAGCAATAGCAGCCTTTGGATTGGGTTGGTGACTTTGAGGACACTTGTCAATGGATTAAGCTATGTGCATTAAGTGTTTGCTTTTCCACCTACCTTTCAACCCATTGACCAAGCTAAAGGAAGCTTTTCTTTTCTTTCTTCAGCAGACCTCCCACCCTTTTCGCACGACGCCATCTTCTTCTTCCCTTTCTTTTTCCTTTTTCCCTTCTTGCCGAGAACAGCTCACCGATCAGGTTCTGACCACCCTCTTCGCCGACCACCAGCGCCGCTTCCGTCGACTTCCAGCCGCCATGCCCGCCTCAATGACCTAGCCCTACGTCTTGCCGAACTCCTCGAGGTGGAAGCGCGGCGTTTGGACCTCTGTGCCGCCCCTTCCAAGCATTGGCGTGCCGGTCGACGGATTCTGCTCCAGCCTGAGGTAGGTTCGGTTTTGCCTCCTTAGGGCCCCCGATTGTTGGAGTTTTTTGCCCAAAATTTGCAGATTGTTAGTAGACATGTAGATGTACATGTGGTAAAAATTTGGACTGAATTGGATGAGAAATTGTTGCCTTTTGACTGCTGTGTTGCAAGGGCAGAATCTGCCGGTTTGTGGACTGAGGGAGTTGGGCGCCTATCAAGGAGTTCACGGCGTCGCTTTGGTTCAAAATTTTCGGTGAGGCTTCCTCGCTCCTAGATAGAGCTGCTGGTGATGAGTTGTGAGCTAGATAGTGGTTTATGTGTGAATTATGGACTGAGTTGTGAAGGACAGAACAGAACCGGGTTGTACCCTGTTTGGTTCTGTTCTTGTCGGGCCATTAGGGGCTGTTGGTGTCGATTTTGAGCTGAAGTTGTCTCTTGGCGATGTGTTAAATTGTCCGTAGTTATGTCCCTAAGGTTCTCGATAACTAGTTTGGCGTCTTGACGAAGATTATGTGACGAATTGGATGGATTTTGGCGTTAGGTGCTGCTGTCCTGTTGTGAGCCTTAGGAGCTGAACCTCGTGGGCTGTGGAAGTTGTTAGCGCTAATTCTAGAGCAAGGTAAGGAGTTCCTAAACTCTCGATAGGAAGATTGGACTCAATTGGATGAGTTAGTCGAGGAACGATATTAATTTTCGGAGCGTCGTCTCATGATTTTACTTTGTGCATTCTTAATTGACATCGGGGATTTGCATATGTGCTTTGTGATTTGAATGTTGCTATGAAATGCCTAAGTCGATGCTTTCCCATGTTATAAATCCTTAGCTTAGAGTATGAACTATTTTCGATCATGAAGCTTATCTTGGGAATGGAATTCTGGCACGTTTGATTATGCTAGTGCCCTGATGCGTCATACACGCGGGGTTGAGGTGGCCAAGGTCCTGATGCGTAGAACGACGCGGGACAGATATTGAGTTGTGTTGGCACTGGTATGAGTTAAGACTGAAAACCTGAGGCGTTTACGCGGGTGTGTCAGCGAGATCGGTCTGAGGCGTAAATACGCGGACCGGGCCTGATGCGTTGTATACGCGGGCAAGAAAGAAATGTGAGGTTGGCATGGGCGATGGAGTAGTTCGATTTAAATTGCACATTCGATTCTTATGATGATATATGGTGGCTTGATTATGAGCTTGAGATTTATTTACTCTTTGTGCTAAATGTGACCATTGGTACTTTTTGTAGTTCTTGCTGCTTTGTTATTGTGAATGACTGCTTGTCCGAGTGTACAGTCGGCCTAACTTGGGGTTAGGGCCTCTTTTACTGAGATTTCAATCTCACCCCGTCGCGGGACCGTTTCTTTTCCAGATCCTAGGCCGTAAGAATGCCGCCTATTCGGCATGGGGATCCGCATTGGATGACTCCCTACTGGGAAGAGTTTCCTGATGGACAGGGAACAGTTTTTGTGAGAACGACCACGGTGGTCTGGGTGGACGAGGCGTCTAGCGACTCCAGTGCTTCGACTTAGGGGTTGCACTTAGGCTGGTCGATACTTTTGTGTGGTCGTTGTGGCGATGTCTTTTGGGGTGGATGTATATTTTTGGTTGTTATTTTGGTCGTCTACTCGACCTTTCCGCCGGTCTTGGTGACCGTACTTTTGTATAAACAGCTTGTGGAAGTAAAGTGGCCGTGTTCCGATCTCGTCTTGCTATCCAGGTTGCCTCGTTACTCATGTTCGGGGGAGTTGCTGTCCCGTTTCCGTCTGCTAGCTCTTGTGTTCTATTTTCTTTAAAATTGTGCCCAGGGACTTTGGAAGTCGTACTTTACAGGGATCGTCGCGTCCGCGTGTCGTGGGCAAGGCACGGGGCGTGACATGTTTGCCCAATCAGATGGCCTTGGACTCATGAAATCGGATGGCTCTAACAACTTCGCATGATCAGACGATGGAGGGCTCAACTTCGCGGCACCCAAATCAAACAATGCATATCACCCCACATTAACACCTATGTGGAAGAGATCTAACCGCCATAATTCGGCCTCAAATAAATCATATTCCCAAAATTCCAAAAAAAGCAAAGGTAAATTTAATTTGTGATTATTGCAAGTGTCCTTATCACACTCTGGATAATTGTTGGAAGTTGCATGGAAAGCCAACTTATAAAGAAAGAAAGGAACGAGATATCTCTATCGCAGCACCTGCCAAAGTTCATCAACCTATCAATGATGATCAATTCCAAAAAATTATAAGAGCTTTAAGTCAATTGGGAATGCACGATAAGATGAACAGTTATGCAGGTATTTCTCATTGCTTAAGCTCCATTTCAAATAAAGTATGGATTATTGATTCAGGTGCTAGTGACTACATAGTCTGCGATGAACGTTTCCTTTCTAATATTCATGAGTCATCCCCTCACATCTCAGTACGTCTCCCAAATGGGAACAATACCTTAGTCACTAAAATTGGCAATGTTTCACTCAGTCAGTCCATCATGCTGAGAAATGTTATGCTTATCCCTGAATTTCAATTTAATCTCATTTCAGTTTCCAAACTTTAAAAAGACAATCCTTATCTAGTCGTCTTCGATTTTGACGTCTCCTTCTTTTAGGCCATTTCGACTGGAAAACTGATGGGCTTGGGTAAAATTCATGAGGGACAATATTTTTTGGGCCGCACTTGGCAGAAATCTTGATGTTCCATTTTTTCCCCTTAAATAAGGACATCTTGTGTAATGCCAACATCAATAAAAATGTTATTCAATCTCATCAGCATTTAGGTCATAGCGCCTCTTTTCCTCATCCAAAATGTCCAATTTGTCCTCTAGCAAAACAATCAAGATTACCTTTTTCAAAGAGCACTTCACGTGCCAATACAACTTTTTCTCTCTTACATATGGACACTTAGGGACCATATCACACACCATACCATTATGGATCTCAATTTTTCCTCACAATTGTGGATGATTATACACATGCGACTTGGATTTTCCTTATGCAATCGAAGGATCAAGTCATTTCCCATGTTAAGAATTTTCTTGCCTTAATTAAAAATTAGTTTTAGAAATCTGTGCAAAAGGTTCGAATCGATAATGCACGTGAATTCTTTAATTTTGAGTGTTCCTCTCTATTTGTTTCAAATGGCATCCTCCATGAAAGTTTCTGTGTCTGCACACCTCAGCAAAACGAGGTTGTCGAGAGAAAGCATCGTCATCTCTTAGAGGTTGCTCGTGCCATCAAATACCAAGCTTCCATTCTTGAAATGTTCTGGGGAGACTGTGTGGTTACAGCAGCATACTCTTTGGCAATTGAATGCCAACTCGGATCCTAAATGGACGAACTCCTTTTGAGCTACTCTTTGGCAAAAAGCTAGATATACATAACCTTCGTGTCTTTGGCTGCTTATGTTATGTATCTACTATGGGCCTTCGGAACAAATTGAGCCTCCGTGCCCTTAAGTGCATATTTATAGGATACCGTACTCTTCAGAAGGGATATTGGGTTCTTGATCCTTCGACTGGATGACTCTTTGTTAGTAGGGATGTTATTTTTCATGAATATATTTTTCCTTTCCAAGATGAAAAATATTCAGAGGAAAAATAGGAACAAATTATCAATTATCGTTAGTTCTTGAGTGAAGAAGATTTATCACCTTCACATATGGTTATGGTTCCTCAAATGTCATCTCCCACGGGATCTTCAGCACCTAGTCCAAGTTCGCTAGTAGAAATGGACAACGAGACACCAATATCAGAGGATTATATAACTCGTTCATCACAATCTCTGAATTATAACCCTCTTGGACCGCTCGATGCTAATCCGTCTGATCCTACTCCTCTTCGATGTTCAGGCCGCGCAACGAGACCACCGACATGGACGAAGGACTATATTTGTTCTACCTTGAACTCATCACATACGTGCTATCCAATATCTTCTTATGTTAGCTATGCTCGTTTATCACTAGAACATATGTGCTGCATTAGTAGAAATCTCAGGAACAAGAATCGTCCACATACAACGAGGCCGCCAAAGATCTCTGTTGGCAGCAAATGATGAAAGATGAACTACAAGCTCTAATGGAGAATAAAACATGGGACGTCGTCCATTTACCACCTCATTAGCAGCCCATTAGGTGCAAGTGGGTGTATTAAATCAAATATAAAGCAAATGGTTCCATTGAGGGCTATAAGGCTAGACTAGTAGCCAAAGTGGTTCACATAGCGAGAAGGTTTTGATTATCAAGAGACATTTTCCCCAATAGCAAAAGAAGTCACTGTTCGCTCTTTTCTCTTAATTGCCGTCCTCCGTGACTGGCCTTTACATCAGATGGATGTTCACACTGCGTTTCTTCATAGAGATTCAGAAGAGGAAATTTATATGGATCTTCCACCGGGTTCACACAGACAGGGAGATGATCGAGTATGTCGTCTCCGCCTAAGTAGCACCGACACCGACATGACACGCGGACACGACATGGCACGATACGTTGACATACCATTTCTCAAAAATGGAAAAATCCGATACGTCGGGGACATATTGTATTAAATATAAAAAATAAATAAAGCCAAAATAAGTGTCATATGCACTGATTCTAATAACAGAGGGTGAGTTTTTACTTATGTTCACAATTTGATAAATTCAGGAATTGTAATTCAAAAAACAAAACTAGAGAAACAATGGAAGAGTAGATGAAAAATATGTGCAGTTGTACCACTATGCAATTTTGTTCTATTCAACCTCAGAGTTCCTCAAGAGCAGATGATAAAAAATTAATAGTCCTCACACGCGACGCTCACGGTCGACCAATCATGAGAGCAACAAAGATGGATCTTCCAGAATGCTTGAAATAAAGATTTACACAACAAGAACAAGTGCTTCAAAGTAGAAAGAAAAGGCCAAATAATAGATAAACCTTAGCAGAACAAGGTCCTAACTGACGGCAATCCCAACACTGAAATCTATCCATGATTGGAGATGGGAACCACAAACTAGTGAGAGAGAGATAAAGAGGATGGTAACCATATGTTTTAACTTCATAGTCATAGGGTAATTCCCCTCGCTTTATCAACAATCTAATAAAATACTTATGGTGTAGTTCTATCGATACATATGTACTGCTAAAAGATGAGAAAAGAGAAGCTTTGCAATTTGCAATTTGCATTTGCATGAGAAGAAGGTGAGTTAACATAGACGATATAATAAACAAATAAAATCGGTTTCCCCTTTCCTTCAACACGAGTCGGCAAAGTGGCTATTTTTGTTGTGTTCAATAAAGTTCATGTGCTGAAAATCGATGACAACAATAATTTACTGGCTTTGTCATCATTTACACTTTGAATCATAAGCCTATAATTGATCCCACATTGGTAATGAGGGAGAGAGACAAACATAAAGTCTTTTTAAAAAGCTAAAAACGACACTTTGAGGCTTACCTCTTAAAGAAAATAGCCTCACATTGGTTGCCATGAGAATAATAAGTTGGATGATTTTTTAAAATGTCAATAAATGGACATGGATGCTTATTTCTCTTTGTTTTTTTGCTAAGTTGATGTGTAGTTAAAATTTAATTTTTAGTGAAAAGGCCTGCCATTATAGTTGGGCCCTTTCAAGTGTCACCTTAGGCCGACTCGTACGTCGGTTCAGACACCCAAGCGTTGACTGCGTGTCGGATCTCGAACACGTGTTAACCAAGTGTCGGATGCGTGTTCGAGTCTGACACGTGCCGACACAAGGGCTAAACCCACGTGTCGGTGCTACATAGGTCTCCGCAAATCACTATATGGACTCAAACAAGCTTCTCGTCAATGCTATGCTAAATTTACGAATGCACTCATAGCTACAAAATTCAAGCAATCAAAACACGATTATGCCTTATTCACATGGAGTCGAGGTACATCATCCATTTACTTGCTAATGTATGTTGATGATATACTTATTATGAGAAATAATGAATCTCCCATCAAAGAATTCAAGAAGTACATACATTCCAATTTTCATATTAAAGATTTGGGACCCTCCAAATATTTTATCGGGATTGAAATTGCACGATCAGATAAATTTCCTTTATCTTAGTCAATGCAAATTTGTCCTAGAAATCATATCGAAAGTAGGGCTATCGGGCTCCAAACCAGCTATTATTCCTATTGAGCAGAATGCTAAGTTAACGACGGCTGAATATGATAAGGGATTGTCACCAATAAATGACAATCCTTTACTCAAGGATCCCTCTACATATCCAAGACTTGTTGGGAAGCTTATCTACCTTACTATGACCAGACTTGATATATGTCATGCGGTACAAATTCTCAGTCAATTCATGCATGACCCAAAACAGTCCCACATGAATGCTGCATTGAAAGTAGTGAAGTACTTAAAAGGATGTCCAGGATTGGGTATACTACTATCTCGAGATAAAAATAAGGAGATGACAGCATATTGCGACACAGATTATGCCACTTGTCTGTTGAGTAGAAAATTAGTTACTAGATTCTACGTCAAATTGGGAAGCTCACTACTCTCATGGAAAATGGATAAACAATCGGCTGTTTCATTATCATCCGTTGAGGCAGAATATCGAGCAATGACGAAAACTAGTTGTGAGATTATTTAGATAGCTTGGAGATCTTGGCGTATGGGTAAGGGAACCAACAATTTTGTTTGTGACAGCGATGCTGCTCTTAAACTCGCAGTAAATCCAGTTTTTCATGAAAAAACGAAGCATATAGAAGTAGATTGTCATTTCATCTGAGATAAAATTCAAGATGGGGTGATCAAGACAAAAGGAATCAGAACAACAGAGCAACCTGCGGACATCTTCACCAAACCTCTTTGTCAGAGATAATATGCATATCTACTAAGCAAGCTAGGCATTCTCGATGTGTATAGACCATCAGCTTGATGGGGAGTGTTGAAGATATGGTTATCTCTGACTGATATGATGAAGATACCTTGACACTGATTGATATCGTACATTTGATACGATTGCACTTAATTGATTCACTAGAGTATTATATATCAAGAAATTGATCCTTTTTACTTTTCTATATATTTCTTACCGAGATTAATTAGACTCTTATGTACTATAAATAGGGTTGTATTCATACATTTCAATATGTGAAAGCAAAACAATTCTTCCTCCCTTAAGCTTTCCAATCGATACTCATATTTTTACAATTAGTCATCTTAGTAAAATCAGTTTAATAAGTTTGTCAAGTTTGGCTTGAATGCATTTAGGTAATTGTCACACCTATATGGTTGGTTTTAATTTCTGTCTTATCTTATTCATCATTTTACATGTCGCTTTCTCTTTCTTTCTTGTCTACAATCATTCACGAATTATCCTACTTTCATTATTAATTGGCTAATCATTTACACTGCACTAATCATAATTTACCTCGCCATTGAAATCTTTATATTCTTTGTAGATCTTTTTTGTTTCCTTAGTATCTCGATTATGATAGTTTTAACCCTTGTTTTTAATTCGTTTTTACTCTTTAGTTTAGGTCCCCCAAGATTTCCCGGGCACCTATGGCATCACGTGACTCGATTATGATTTTAAAAGGCCCTGTTAGTTTTGGTTTCAAAAAAAGTATTTTTTTGTTGCTCCTCGGAAACATCAAGACGAGATGTGATACCATCAAGGATTCAAGTAATTAGGACAAAAAATTCAATATGACTTTATGTATGTCGAATTTGCCTATGTTTTAAATGATTTTCGTTCAAGGGTTAGAGAAATTAGGACCCAAAAAAAAATTATAGTTGACTTTATGTATGTCGAATTTGCATATGTTTTGAATGATTTTCGCGGTTCTACTCATATCAAAAGTCAACTTCCAAATTCTACCATAAAAGAAAGGGATAATACCACGAAAAACCCTAAACTGGTACACTCGTGACAAATTTATCCCAAATTATTTTTTTGATCACGAAAAACCCTAAACCGATACACTTATAACAAATTTACCCCAAACTGGTACATGTGTGACAAATTTAACATCCGTTAGTTTTCGTTAAATCTAACCGTCAAATTGTCGAATTGGATGACACGTATAGCTCACATATGTACCAATTTAGGGTTTTAACCCTACATTTATCACATGTGTATCAATTTGGAGTTTTTCGTGATATTAATCCAATTTAACTTAGAGTAAATCTGTCACAGATGTACTAATTTGGGGTTTTTCGTGGTAAAAATAATTAGCTTAGGGTAAATTTGTCACAGATGTATCAGTTTGGGATTTTTGATGGTCAAAAAATAATTTGGGGTAAATTTATCACAGTTGTACCAGTTTATGGTTTTTCGTGGTAAAAAAAAAAGTTTGAGGTAAATTTGTCACAAGTGTACCAGTTTGAGATTTTTCGTGGTATTAACCCTAAAAGAAAATAAAAATAAAAATAAAAAGTCAGCTTATAATTGTAGGTGGAATGTTAGATATGGAGATTGTCGGATTTCATAGCTAGCACGTGTTATATAAGGTTTATAATATGTACTTTTCCAATGGGCCCCACGCTTTATGCTACTTCTGCATTCCGAGCGGGATAAACAACGAAATTAAGAAAAAATAATAATAATTAGACAATAGAAGTGAAAAATTAGGCAAAAGGACCCCACGTGCGCCCAAGCGGCGGAGCGGGAGGCAACACACCGGCAACGACCGGTAGGAGTGACCAAGCGTTCACATCAGAATCTGATGCGAGACCGGCAATTGACTCTTGTTTTCTTCGCTGGAGCCCCGACTTCGCAGAACCGCCCTCACGCATTCTCTAGGGCCGCCTCGAGCAGCCGCGGATATAGATCCCCTAACAATTAGCCAGCCGGCTCGAGACGGGCGATTGTTGCACCTGGTGGGAGGTCAGGGAACCAAGGACGACGGCGTTCTCTGAACGCCAGAGGTGTTATGTAGCTTGAGCTCGTATTTTATTAGCAGTTTGAATTTGAGCACATGTATAACCACGGTTAGCCACTTGTAATTGAGAATTGCGACAGAGAAGTGAGAGGAGCTACTAATTACAGTGGAATCCTCTAGTACTGGATGTAGTAGTTTAAGGAAAAAGTATCAAATAAAGTCATAAACA
This sequence comes from Rhodomyrtus psidioides, assembly GCA_021437785.1. Lineage (NCBI taxonomy): Eukaryota > Viridiplantae > Streptophyta > Magnoliopsida > Myrtales > Myrtaceae > Rhodomyrtus > Rhodomyrtus psidioides. The sequence continues at coordinate 7,344,879 of JAILYB010000003.1, read as the reverse complement.
TATTATATTGATACTAATTGAATCTTAAATCTTTATGCATTGACCTAATTGAATCTATCCAATCAATTTTCATCGGAAATCACTTATGTGGATGCCAGCCGAGCCACGTGGCACGGCTAGCGCCGACGGTGAACAATTTTTAATATTACTTACTAATAAAATTTTCAATAATTCTCTCGTCCTTTTTTTTTTTTTCTAATTCTTGGATTTACTTCTTCTTCTTCTTCTTTTTTTATGGGCCGACAAGGGCTGACACTCTGGCTAGATTTGGGCCAGACAAGGGCGCCGTGGCCCTCGCTAGCCCAGGGCGAGGTTGCAACCGCTAGATTAGGTGGCCTCACCTCGATCCGAAATGTCTTGGGATGCCGTCGATAAATCTTTATTCCTCGATTTCTCTTTCTCGTCTTAGCTTTTTATTTTATTGTGATTGTGCGCCAGATCCTAACATGAGACACCGGACACCGCATAGTCAGTGGAAAAGCCCGTAAAGTTATGTGGGGTTCGTTCTTATCATTGTCAAAACTCTTCGCCGAACGCTTTTTTCATCAGGAGCCCATAAAAAACCGGGAAAAAGTCATTGCGCGAAGCCGGTGCGCGCAGACCCGGATGATCTCGTCGGCACGCGAGTCGGACGGTCGATATGCTTCGGGCTCCTCGTCTCGCGTGCATCGCGAGCGTGCGAGTACCGTTCAGAAAAGCTAGACGCTCGGTAGATGATATATGAAGTACGAACATATGTGACGACACTGTCCTGCGAAATGAACCATGCGCTTGGATTTTGAACATTCACTGAAGGCTCGACCGAGAGATGTCAGAAGGGAGTTGAAAGGGAGTTAGACCAGCCTCACTCTCACAGGCTCAGCACCTAACTTTCTTTACCTAAACTCAACGGACACACGCATGGCGCCCCCCATCCATGATCTCCATTTAAGATTTTGCTTCTTTCCTACTTCATTCTTAGTTTGGAACCCCCTGTTCCCCTTTTGTTTTAGGGGGAGGTCATTGGCACAAAAGTAGAAGCAGCGGCTAGAGAGAGAGAGAGAGAGAGAGAGAGAGAGAGAGAGAGAGAGAGAGAGAGAGAGAGAGAGAGTGTGGCTAGGAACATGGCGATTTTGAATTCAGGAAGACAAGGTGTGGAGAAGAAATGGGCGTGCATTCTGCTGGTGCTGCTGTCTGCCTCAGCTGCTTCATCCCAGTACATTGTGGAGACACTTCCTGGGTTTCCTGGAAAACTTCCTTTTAAGCTGGAAACTGGGTCAGTTTCGATTCTTTCATGCCATCTCTCCCTGTCTTGACAATGATTTGAACTAGAGTTCCTCCATATAGGTTGCGATTGGTTCACGGCACTTTTGTATCGAACTGCGACGAAAATGAGCCGGTTTAGGACGGTCTGTGGCCCAAGGCACGGTGCCCCAGTGGCACCAGACATGGAATATGTGATTGCTTTTTCTCCAACAGTACTTTGTTTCCAGCGTTTGGTGATGCATGATGGTGCTGAGATTGCAGAATTTTTCTGCAAAAAAGGCACACCAGCTTTAGGGGAACTTTGCAGTGTAGTCCCTACAATTTATGACTAGTCTCAACTGGGTCCTTGAGTTTCTGATTGAACCTATTTAAGTCCGCCCGCATTCCGGACTCCGCACTCTAGAAAGCTATGCCGTTAGTCCTTCTGTTCAGCACATTCCTTCCCAATCTTAGAAAATAAATGCCATAAATACCTACTTTTCTTCTCGACAGGATTACAGCGAGACAAGTAGTAATGCCGAAGGACTAAATGTGTTAATTAACTCTGATGATGTTGGGTACCAGGTGCACAAATTCAGTACATATGATATGAATCTATTCGATATTGAATCGCACAACCCGTTCAATCTTCTAATTCGTATAAACTAATGTCGGAAATATTTTGTGTAGAAGTGTTTCCTCCAAGCCAGTAAAACCATCTTCTTCAAAGGATGAGGAAGCACACCTAAATTCATAATGTACAGGAGCAGATAAGTCAGCTCATCTTGATGGACTGATCTAACATAAATCGGCTAACTGCAAAATGACCAACCTTTCAAAGCATTGGAATCTTGTTGGCTCCTCCAAACAAAATTGGAATGCCAGCATAAACTCCACTTGCTCTTGCATTCTCTCTCTCTCTCTGTGTTTCTGTACCTTTCTGGCCCTGCATTTTCTAGCTGGATTGCTAAGGGATTGCCAGGTTATCCCGGTTTGGTTCGGGTCACTGTTGAAACTGGGTGAATTAGTAATGTGACTAGACTTTTGGTTTCAAAATGCGGGGATGGATTTGACTTGTTTAGTGATCTTAGTTGGGCATGTTGGTTGATGCAGGTACATTACTGTTGGCGATGTCGAGTTCTTCTACTACTTTGTGCAGTCTACTGGGAATCCTGGAGCTGACCCTCTCCTGCTTTACATGAATGGTGGTCCCGGGTGTTCGGGTTTGAACGGCTTCTTGTTCCAGCTCGGTAAGTTTCTATCATTGTCTCGTTACGATGTTTCGAATGTATTCAAGTAGGTGTTTAAGTATTCTGATGTCTGCTCTTCAATATGCAGGTCCGCTTAGATTCAACATTACTGACTACATTGGGGGTTTGCCATCATTAATCCACGAGCCTGATGCGTGGTCTAAGGTAAAGTGAGAAGTAACGAATTTGCCCTCAATCACGGATTATTTAACAATTAACAGAACCTTAATTCAATGAAAATCTTGTCCACTTATTGAGTTCATACTGACTTTTTACCCCCCCAAAATTATCAGACAGCCAACATTATATTCGTAGATGCACCAGTTGGCGCGGGTTTCTCCTATGCGACGGCGGCATCGGCGTACGCTTCCACAGACACATTGAATACTGCACAGATGCAAACCTTCTTAAGATCTGTGAGTGAAATTCTTCACAGATCACGGTGCTTGTATCATAACGTAAGAAAAAATGGGCGTGAAATGAATGATTTATACATGCGATGCAGTGGTTGGCGGCGCATCCAAGTTTTCAAACCAATCCGGTGTTTGTTGGTAGCGATTCCTATGCCGGCATTTATACTCCCATGCTTGCTACAGCGCTTCTACAAGGTATCCATTCTTTCCTATAAACCTGATTGAATATAAGCGTTATCGCCTTTCCACACCTACCGATCGTTACGAAGTCGTTTTTCGTGTATCTTTCCTAATTTGCAGGGAATGAAGCTGGACTAAAACCATATGTCCACATCAAGGTATGAAAAAGCCTGCTTGTCACCTTAAATTTTCCTTCTTCAATTTGACATAAACTGTATCTTGTGTTGACATACGGATCTTCTCTTTGTCGAATCAATTTCAGGGAATGGTACTATCATGTCCCCACACATTCACCGATCTTGAAACAAACTCAAAAATTCCATTTGCTCATAGGTTGGCCCTCATTTCAGATTCACTTTATGAGGTAAATGAATGACAAATCATATCTGAACTCATTGATGCAAGGCTAGTTGAGCATTTGTGATACCTGGGTGTAATCAATTATATCCTCCTTTATCAGGCTTTAGAAGAAAACTGCGGTGGCGATTTTGTGGATTCAACAAACGCGAACTGCACAGAGGATCTGGCAGCGTACAACGAGGTTAGAGAATGTGCATCCCTGATGGATACTTATCAAGTGGACTTGTTCTTTTTTCTCACCAAACTCTTGTTTGGTTTAGGATTTATTGAACATGAAGTTTGAGCAGAGATGTTTACTTCTTTCTGTCTTGTTTCCAGCTAATTGAATTGATCAGCAAACAAAATGTTCTTGAACCTGATTGTGCCTTCCTTTCACCAAAGTCGAAAGAAGCTTTCAAATCAGCAATATCAAACCAAGAGAATAAGCACAGGAGGTCCATCCAAGAGTTCACCAAGGATTATCTTGTGTCGCTACCGAGACCTCGTGATCTTTGGTGCAAGGTCTCTCTCTATCTGTCTCTCTATCTCTCTGTCTCTGTCTCTCTCTCTCCAAATCTGATTTCTGATTCTTTCATTGAATGCTGCAGAATTTCGACTATCTACTTGTCGATATATGGGGTAATTATCCAGGCGTACAAGATGCTCTTCATGTTCGACCAGTATGTACATGATTTGCCATGAACTTCTCGTTCAAATTTGTTCCATCTTGAGAGAATTAACCGAATATTCGTATCCTTTCCATGTCAATTGTAGGGAACCGTCAGCGAGTTTTTCAGGTGTAATATCTCCGTATCCTACACTGTAGATATCAACAATGTGCTTGATTATCATAAGAATCTCACCAGTCTGGGCATGCAAGTTCTAGTTTTCAGGTAAAAGCTAATAAAACCCGTGTTGACAATACTGTAGGAAAAACCTGGCAAATGTGAAAAGAGACTTCACTCCGCCGGTGATGAGTAACTCTTTCTTTGCAGTGGTGATCATGACATGGTTGTCCCGCATAACGGCATCGAAGAGTGGATAAATTGGCTCGATCTGACGGTGGATACAGATTGGCGGCCGTGGTTCGTAGATGGCCAAGTTGCGGGGTAAGCTCGTGAAGAGTTCGGTCTATTGCAAGCTTTCAGTTGAACTTACTCCTCATTCTGTTCTCCCTCTTGTTTGGTCTTTGATGATTTAAGAGCTTCCAATTTCACATGTTTCATTAGGTACACGAGGAAGTATAAAGACGGCGGATATCGACTGACTTATGCAACATTAAAGGTAAGAACTCAGACTTCAATGCCGTCTCTTCCTTCTCCTCGAGATGTTTTCGGTGTCGTAATACTTTTGTTCCTCCGTTAACGCCGTTGATACAGGGATCTGGTCACTCGCCTTCGGAGTACCAACGCAGAGACTGTTACGAGATGTTTCACAGATGGATTCATTACTATCCATTGTAGATCCACACGTTTAAGAGTGGATGCTAGAATAAAGTTTTGTTGCTATGTTATGGGAAAAACTTCATTCACTAGTTATTTAGCCTTGTCATGATTCGTGTAATCGGAAGAACATCCATCGAGTTACCAGAATAACCGACATGTATTCGGCAAGGTACGGTATGGAAGGTGTTAAATATGTCTTGAATTATATGTACTCGGCCTGGTTAATTATCCAACTCGACATATTTTGTGCGACCCAAAATTGGAGAGAAAATTGAGATTTGGTTCGTGATGCGGAGAGTTGGGCCGATAGGCCCAACTCGGGTTTATTTTGCTGCACGGCGGTTTTTTCGTCATCTGAGAGATTTGTGAGCTGTGAGCTTTGTTCAGTCTCTGAGAACGACTTTTGTAATCTGCACTCCCCTTGATTATAGTGGAATCTTGTTTTGCCTCGCCCGTGGACGTAGATCACCTTGATCGAACCACGTAAATCCTTGTTGTTCTGTGTTTGTTTTCCGCGTTTCGTCACAACAGAAGGTCCGCCGAGCAACGGCTACTACATTTCAAGCTCCGGTCATATGTCAAATGTAACACATGGAAGCTCAGAGGAAGAGAAAATGCTCTGTCCAACTTCCATGTCGAAAACCGATTGCTTCACTTCTACGTTTGGTCGTCAGGATTTCTGATTAGGATAGGATAGGATATGATATGATAAGAAATACATGGATTTGGCCATATCCTATCCACTATTTAGTGAACTACGGATTTAAAGTCGGATATTCTCATATCCTATCCTATCCTGCGTTTGGTAGAAACTGTATATCAATGTAAAGGACATATATGCCCCTACGTGATATTCATGAAATATTTCGATCTTATTACTATAAAAATAACGTTCTCATATACAAATAAACTTGAAAATACGCATATTTTATTTCTATGTGACTTTGCATCAATTTAGTTGCACAGTCTCTTATTTTCTTGATCTATATGATCACAACTATAATTCGCATTTAAGCGCGGGAGTCCTTTCGTCCTATGTGGGAGAAAGTAAATCTAAAAACCAGCCCAATATCGCAACAAGGCTACCAATTCCTTATAAACTTACGAGTCAATCAACAACGTCCCACAAACCACATGCTTAACAAGAAATCACAAAATGTCTCCAAAGCTCAAAATCCAAAATTGCTCATAAAAACTAGAGAGCGCAGTGTCTCATCTCGAACATAAATCTTTATCTGCATCACTAAAAAAGCAAATTCGTTTCCTGCAACACGGCTTGAATTGAAACCCTGACAGCGAAAACAATTGACTTAATAACTTGAGCACTCCGAGGAACAAAATCATCGTGCAAATATGATAGATAGTACCATTCCAAGCAATCTGATGTGCACCCTACCACATCAGATGCAAAACAACAGCCAAAAATTAGAAAAAGATAAAAACAGTAAAAAGAGACTACACACGACACTACTCTTCTATCATCTCTTGGAGAAGCATGTCCACAAATGCCTTCCTATCATCTCCTTGAAATCCAAAAAAAAAATGAATATTCTCAGGATCCTTCACAATTTTTCTGCACAATTTTATTCTGTCCATGGTATCTAGAGACAACTTAAGAAGCTCTTCATTGATTTTTCTCTTGTCGTCATCCAAATCTTTAGCATGTCCGATGCGACTAGCAATCATCTCCATCCTTTCGTTAGCTTTTTCCATAAAAGAGCCAAAAGTGTTTGCAATTTCAACTAACCCAGCAGCCCACTTGTCACTCGCCTTAGCCCTTTTTCTTCTTGAAGAATCGGCAACATTTTGCATCTGAGAAGATGATAGTGGTGGTAAGTTTTGACTTGCACTAGTATTAGGCATGTCATAATGATTCTCACCTTCTTCATTATCTATAGCCGCATGAGCTTATGAAGGGTCTTCACTGAGATTTCCCTTGGCACGGTCTTTTCCAAATACAGTTGCTAGTCGATCATATTGAGGGAAGGACTTTCCTCTCAAAGAAGCAGCTCCTGGATAGGCCTACAAAGAAAATATATATTTTTTTATTAAAAGAAACAAGTTGTAAAGAAGAAAAATTAGAAGAAGTAACACTAACCTTGCAATATTTTTGCCAACTATCTTCCGAATGAATATCAACAGAATATTTTTCGTGATCCCATCCAAAGCCACTTTGATCCTTCAAGTCATAAATCTGATTATACAACTTTTTCAAGTTTCTCATTTTCGACTCAATATGAGGATTACCCTTAATGCCAGAACCAGGAAACTTTTCTTCAAACCACTTCTCTAACATAAGCATGTAACCACTCCTGAAGCCATTATCGGCTTTCATTCCTCGCGCAACTAGTTCTTCAAGACCATCTAGAAGTGCATTTTCTTCATCTATTGTCCATACACGTCGGTCTCTCTTTGTTCCCCTTCCTTGAGTTGAACTAAAATCGCTACCTTCCATTCCTAAACTTCTCATTGCAATTTTACTAAAGTTAATGATAGAGGATAGCACGGTAGAGAAAATTTACGGATAAATACAACATAGTAATAAAAATTTAAAATGTTATAGCCATAATTCAAACATTACAAGAAATATTTTACAGAGAATTAACGAAATTATATATTGGTTAGGATGCTCGAGGAAAAGGCATGCTCTATGTGATAGTTACATTCGAAGTCAGCTATCCTCAATACATTAGTAGGCGTTCTACAATTTAAGTGTTCTGCAATTCCTGAGAATTCATCTCATACTGAAATGAGGAAACGTGCTAAAGCATGTACATTGTTAAGAAACGTGCTAAAGCATTTAGCAGTTCACTTTACTAACATATTATGAAAAATTGGGCTTACTTTTCCTTTCTGTATGCCTTCTCTAGCCAATGATAGAAGAGACTGATAATGCTTTTCTGGATCTCCACCTTCTTCAAATTCCTGAAGAGAATATCAACATGCCTAAAATCAGAACCATCCAGCAAAATATTCCAGAAATAACATCCAATAAAATCTAAAGGATGTATGATACCCTGCTGCATCTAGTTGGATGTACTCCTACAGTGCAAAAAAGCCTCCCTGACATTATTAATATATCAACTGTGTAAGTCCAACATCCATCAAAGTACAAAATCAAGGTAAAAAGGCGGAGGATACTTTCTATACAGAGTTGCAAGTTTCTAAGTCCTTTGGAATCAATAACGAGCTTTCATATATCAAATGCAAAAGGAAATTATGTCTTTTCAATAAAGCCTACAAACCATCCGTTTCTGCAATTGCAAGAGCTTCCTTTGATTCCTCCAGCGACCCACCAGTCACCTGCAACAATAAATAGCTACAGCCATTTTAGATTTTGTCTGATGGAAAAAGAAGATAATTTAGCAACCGCGACGAGGTAGAGACTATTCCAGCAACAATAGATCAGAAATAGCAGAAGAGACCAAAAGCAAGAAATAGAGATAGGAAATCAAACGTACTGCGGGGATGGGGTCGATGAGACAGAGTATCGAGACGGAGAAGGAAGGACCGACAAGTTTTCTTCAGTCTTCTTCTTTTTCGTAAAAGGATCGACGAAGGAAACCACGGGGATGGGGTCGATGAGACAGAGTGTCGAGACGGAGAAGGAGGGACCGACAAGTTTTCTTCAGTCCTCTTCTTTTTCGTAAAAGGAACGACGAAGGAAACCCTAACGTAGGGGTTTCTAAAAATTACCTTTTATACTACGGATAAGAGAAATCCTATCCGACCTTATCCTACCCCCTCCCTGGATTTTTTTATCCGGGTTATATCCCCCCTATATACGACTTTATATTATCCGGGGCACCTACCAAACACGGGATAGGATAAAACATATCCTATCCCGAGTTTTATACGGACGACCAAACGCAGCCAGTTTAAGAGCAGCTAGGATGTGACCGATGACATGTCGATATGCCAATCTACGCAAAATGGCCTAAGTAGACGTGTATATGAACGTAACATCTGCAGTTTCCGTATCAACTGAAGTAGAAAGGAACACACAATTATTTGTTTTAAGAACCTAAGCCAGTAGTTGTCGCTCAGAGACATTTCACATTGATGTCTTTCTTTTAAGATGAAAGAGGAGTTTCTTCTTGGCCGCCCTAAAAGTTGAAGGCAGAGCCACCATGCGACTGAACCGCCCTCGTTGAATGAAGTTGTAGCCAATGGACAGTACCCACTACCTAAAACCGAGATACCTGCCCGATTTGCGAGCAGATTCAGCGATACCTCAGTTTGAGAAATTGATCTCGCATCATCTGCTTCGTTAGGCATGATTGAGAGAACGCCGCCGCCCTGAGGCACACCGGGCGAATCGGCAAAAGCGAGCAAAGCCAGCAGTACTCCCCCTAGAAACAAAGCATGAAACTATTTGATAAACCACTGTACATGCACGTCACACATGAAAAAATACAGCCAAAAGTTGACAACCTTTGGGTAATAACTCCTACACTAGTCCAAGCAATGTACGGCCAGGCAAGAGGAAGATCAAGAAAGACCCGGCAGAAGATTCCTACATCACTACACACCAATTCTAGTGCACATTGGTTTGCTTCCCATTTACATGAACTATTGACAGCATAACAGACGATCTTAAGGAAACATGTTTGCCTGTCAAAATAGATTGTGAACCGCACTCTGTTCCGCCGCCCGGCTTCCCACGCATCCGCCACCGGTCCTATGCCCCGTCCTACCGCTACGAAAGCATATGTCCTCCGGCCCTCGAAGTCGATCCTCTGCGTGAAATCCCCGATCCTCAACCCCGTACCCAGCGGCCTCGCGAGGTCATCTCCTCGCACTCCCAAAAAGGGCCTAGAGCGCACACAAATCTGTTTCTCTAATGTGTACATTAAATCAGTACAAAAAAATGACTGTATATTAAGCCAATCTTACTTGATGCATGGTGTGTATCTTGGGTTTAAGTCTTGTGCATGTTATTTCTGTGGTTTGTGCTGTGGCGATGCAACCACACTAACAGCCTTTTATATCTTCAACTAAAATTGAACCCTCTTGCCACCTAAGTGGCACGGATACTAATAATGTGACAGCAACACGCGGCATGGCACAACATGCCAACATTCATTTCTAAAAAATATAAGATAAAGAAATTCCGACACGTTAAGACACGTTGTATATTAAATATATATTTTTGTATATACATGATAAATTATCATTTTTTATTATTATTTCAATCAAATTAATTTGATTCAAATACACAAGTAAATAAATAATAAAAAAAAGAGCCTAGAATGAATTTACACTTAAAAAAAATCCACCGTTCATTGTTTCGAATTGACATATTCAATTATATTCCATTCCAATAGTCCATAAAACTTGGAGAGAGAGAGAGAGAGAGAAACAATCCACTTTCCACCATTAAATTTAATATTTAATAATAAGTTGAAATACAAAAATTATCCACAGGGTAGATAATGCAAGGTGATTAGGGGCGTTGTGTGAGAGTCGAGAGGGTGAGAGACATGAGAGATGAAAGGGTAAGAGATGGGGATTAGGGTCGACCCGATTAGGGTGGAGGATTTTAGAATATTAATTAAGTTTTGATGGATTTATATTTTGACTCCTAAATTATCGAGATTCTTTAAAATTGATCCCTTGAGGATTGAAATGGCGTGTCCGGGATTCCAGACTCGTATGTCAAATGGCATGTCGGGAGTGTTGACCACTTGTCAGGGTGTGTCGGAAGCGTGTCAATGTCGTGCCCCGGAAAGCGTCCGTCCTTCCTAACTTACCACTGGCAAGGATGGCGCTGTGGAAAACTTGTGCCCTTGTGCATCCAAAATGCCTTGTGGTTGAGTCAGGGCCAGGTAACTTGATTAATCTCGGATGTTCGGCTTGGGGTCAACATTACTAGTCAGGCAGTCACCCATCTCCGCCTTGTCCTTCAACGTAGGGGCGTGAACACTGCGTTCGGTTCGCTTTTAGGGAAAACTTTGGGGAAATGCTAGGCCAAAGTTTCACGCATTAGACGTTGGCTCGGTAAGGAAATTCTTATGCCGGGTAGACATCTTGAAGCTAGCAAATGGGTTCTCTATTAAGAGTACTAAACCGGTCAAACTTCATCGACGTGTTTAATCTTCATGACAGGAGCAAACACATTGACATCAAGTATTACTATATTCGTGAGCAAATCAAAGATGGTGAGGTTGAGCTTAATTTCTGCAAAACAAAAGATCGGATTGCAGATATTTTGACTAAACCGTTGAAGGCGGGCTCGTTCAAAAAATTAAAAGACAATGCTTCATGGTGTTGATTTCCAAAACCATTTTTAAAGGAGGCTCTTGGAATAATATGAAATAGATTATTGGGCGATGTCAAGCACGTCGGTTGCTGGATGAGAAGATCGCGAGCATTAAAGAAAAAGAGCCAATGAAGAAGTTCTCCCTTCAATTTCTACTTGTGTTCTTATTCCAAGTTTCCAAATTATTGTTCTTCTGGTCCCGACAATAACATCCCTGTCTAACCCCAACCACTGTCGAACTTCTTCGATAAACTATGCGAAGTACAACTGCGGATTTGGTTTGGCCATTTAGCCCCCGAGGCGATAACAACGGTCTTGCCAGATTATCAACGTCAATTGGCATGTTAGGCCTAATCAGATTAGGTGGAAACTGGCGTTACATCTTCCACATTTGGAAATTGACTGGCTTGTTAACCAGTTCGATTTGCCCAATTATTTGTCACCGATTTGGTTTTTTGACCACTCAGCCTGATTATCCTCATCTTGAACTTGATTAGAAGATTCAGGCATTTATATAATTCTTATGGGGGGGTTCACTATTCTGACCAACGTTACTAGCATCAATAAATGAAAATGAGCTAGGAATGTACCCTTATTACCACTGGGTTGGATAATGTTGGCTGGTTGGACGATCCTGACCTTGACGAAACATCATTTGTAGCATTGATAATGATCGATGTGATCACGTCGGATATGTGATTCGCATTGTAAGTGGCTACATTGTTCCACTACTTTTCGACAATCTCCCTTGGTGGCCAACATATTAGGATTTAGTGCAACTTCTCTAGCTAGTGAGACGCCAACATTGTTCTTTAGTGAGACGCCAGGAAGGTCTGGCCCCTCACGTTGGCCTTCCTTTGCCGTTCTTGGCATTGAATTTTGTCAAATCGAACTACAAGTTGTATCATCGAGCATGCCGATATTGGATTGTCGACGAAATATCTTTCCTCGGAATTTGTTATTTGTTATTTTTTTTGTTAAAATTAAGATGGTTTTGGTGGCGATTCTGGATAGGACTCTCAATGAATCACAAGAAACAGATACGCTTTGTAGGAATTTAATCGACTACCAAGTATAAAATACTTTGCTGGAATTTAATCTACTATAAATGAGATGATAGAGAGATACAATGCCGGAATTTAATCGATGATGAAACTACTACTAAAGTACAGACATCGAAAGATATTTAAATTGCGGAAAAGATAAATTATGCAAAAGTAGAGATAAATTAGTGAAAACGTTGAGTTTTTTTTTTTTATTGATTAGAGACCCTATGCAAAGTGATCGATGTGGCTATTTAAGGCCTACTATCGATGGTTAAAAACGGAGGTTGCACAATTCCAATAAAGATTGATTGGTCTGAGGTTATCGACAAAAAAGGATTTGTCAAATACATAACACTTGAGCCTGAAAATACCGCTACTCATCAGTTACTCATCAATGACTTCATTTCCAAATAATGGATATTTGTTCTCATCAGTTGCACTTCGATATTGATATCAATGACTTCATCCCTAATAACTGAGGTTAGGGAGTGCGCATCAAGAAGTCTATTACCTTTACCAGAGCTAGTTTGACCCATATTCACTCAAAAAATTAACCCAATGAGTTACAAAACAACTATAATATATTAACTGCTCTACACTACACCAATTCTTTGATGTGTGATTTCTATAACACAACTCTTACGTGTATCCTAACGATCTCCCCCTCACATGTGAGTACAATGTTAGGTCTACTCTGCCTTAATTCATATATCCTTCTGCATTAAGATATGAAGCCGGCCATCGGGCCTACATTTGTTACACCATAGCGCTTATCGCTAAAAAAATACATCAACTTCATCCATCAACTCTGATAATATTTGTTTGGGAGCACGCAATAGAAATCCGATATCTTTACCAAGGGAGATCGCCAAGAGGGAGCCTAAGTTCAAACCTATCAACATATCTAGTCGGACCCACATCCACTCAAAAGCTTAACCCAATGAGTTATGTGTGAACTATGATATATTAAATGTTTTATACCATACCAATTCTACGATGAGATATTTCTTTAACACAACTCACACATGTATTCTAACAATTGATATCTAACAACATTTACTTAAAAGAGCCCAAAAATATTGTTAGTCATCAGTTACACATCTATGTCGATGTCCATGACTTTTGTTGTCCACCAAATGTGTTATTATCAACTAAGTCTGTCACTTGCCAATTATAAAAAAAAAAAATACTAGTCATGTTTGGGTGTCAATGCGCTGGGAAAATCTCAAGGAAAGAATCTCGTGAGTAACGCGTTTTCCCACCAACCTTTCATGGCTTGGTCTGATGAAAGAGACCTCGATTGAAGATGGGTGTTGCGACGTAACAATGCGGTCCTGCTGTCAATCTTCATGGTTTAATTCGTCCCGATGACAATTTTCATGGTTGGGACTAGAGAAATAAACCATAAATGAAGGTGTGTGCATTATAGTGATTGTGGCCCCAACACGCAATAACTGCAGATTCCAGTTGAGACGTGAACAAGCATATGTAGAAGGATACTTGAATTAAGGGGCATCAAACCTAACATTAAGCTCACACATGAGGGGGAGATTGTCAGGATGCATGAGTATGTTTTCCTAAAGAAGTCTCATATGAGAGAATTGGTGTGGTGTATACTAGTTAATATATCATAGTTGGCTCTCAATTCATTGAGTTAAGCTTTTGAGGAAAGGTTAGTCGAACTGGAGATGTTGATTAGTTCGGTATTAAGCTCCTTCTTGGTGATCTTTCCGGATAAAGGTACGAGGGTGTTGCATGGTCCCCACCAATTTGAATGATTACTTGTGTACAACTCATTAAAAGTTGAGATCCAAATGCTAAAAGAAAAAGAAAGATAAATAATAAACCAAAAAGTCACTCTTAACATATCCAAATGAGTTGGAATTTCGGAATCATTACATGTGTGGGCGTCAAACAATTGGTGATTTATGTTACTAGAATGCTGAACATGTTTGATGGAAAGGATTTGTTTTGCGTGTTGAGGGAAACAATCGGAAAACAGGAGAGCTCACCATTAGGCATAAAGGAATGTTCCACCAACCTATAATAAGGAATTTTTAAGGTTTTTCCACCAAAGAATTGGATAAACAAGCGAAGGATAACAAAGGATTTTTTTTTTTTTTACGACCGAGGTGTCCGGACCAGCTTGCGCGCATCTCGACTATTCCTTGGGAGATTAACACGACAACCACCAGCTGTGATCCCCACTTAAGTCACGGAGCGCGAGATGGGGAATGATATCAAAGTTCATCGCCAACAATTTGGATAAAGAACCGAAGGAATCAATCGCCTTGGAGGGATTCTCATATATCGTCGACTCATATGTACATCTTCACAATTGAAAAAGCATATCCTACTAATAGAAACTAACAACAGTAGGAAACCACTTAAAACTAACAAAGACTAGAAAACATTAAAAGTAACACAAAAGTAATCAAGTTAGGGCACCAACTTAGATTAGAAATTCTACCAAATTAGGAAACTGCCATCCAACCCTTAACCCAGTGGACAAGCCTTGGCTCTCCAATTTCTATAAACTCTATCTCGGATACCTTTCCTCTTTATTGGACCCACTGAATCATGTTGTGGCTGAAATTTATCTTTTGCATGCACATATGTCGAATAGTCTAGTCATTGTCCTATATAACTTGGTCCAATGTCATTTAAAAAGACGAAACGGGTATAATATATATATATATATATATATATATATATGCTTACCAGTGACGAGGCTCGACTCGTCAATTAGGTTCTTTTATCATCTGTCACCATGGGAAAGCGAGACTTCGAGAAATTTGCTTTCTCCTTTCGGCCTCAAAATCGGCAGCGTAGTAGGTGGAATGCTGGAAATGGAAGGATTTCTATCTAGTAGGTGAGATGATATGTCATTTTCCGATGAGTGTGTACTTATGTCTAGTAGGTGAGTCGTTGGAATTTGGCACCAAAGTGAGAGTAGAGTCTCAGAGAGGGAGATAGAGAGAGAGAATGGCAAGGCTAAAGGCAATGTTGAATTCAAGAGGCCAAGGCATGGAGAAGAAATGGGCGTGCATTCTGCTTGTGCTGGTGTCTGCATCAGCTGCTTCATCTCAGCACATAGTGGAGACGCTTCCTGGGTTCCCTGGTAGACTTCCTTTTAAGCTTGAGACCGGGTCAGTTTGGGCTCTCTCTCTCTCAATACAACTATTTGAACTAGATTTTCTTCACGTATTGCAATTTAGGACATTTCCTGTTGTAATGCGACCGAAATGAACCGGTTTACGACCGGTCCGTGACTGGAGGAGCACCATAGATGGAAAATGTGATTGATGAATACATTCTTATCCTAGGTGACGGTTCAATATTTGCAATCTGGGTTAAAAGGTGCATGTTCTGACAAGCCCATCTCTGTTTTGCCATAATATTGGTGCTCTGACTTCATGATATATAGTAGGTAACAAAAAGTTTAGGTCACTGAAGTCATAGTAACAGCATATTTGTTGAATACAATTATTTGATGTAATAGACCAGTTAAAATCCTGAAAGTATTTCAGGTCCGATCAGTTCCTTTGCTCTCTGTTTCTGTACCGTTTTGGCTATGCATTTTCTGGCTGGTACCGGGCTATCCCGGATAGCTTTCGCTGCACCGATGCTTAGGTTCGTTTCGAAATAGTGCTTCGAAACCTTCCTTTGTCGGCTGAAACAACTCCTATTTGGCTATTCGAAAATCAGCCATGTTGGTGCTCCTCGCTATTTTGGAAAATTATCTCTACAGCTTATCCCCTTTATAGTTCTTTGCCCAATTTTTGTATATATGTCTCGCACACATTTTATGTTAAGCATATGGCATCAACTCAGCTAATGCATGAACAAATCCCCGATCCCCTTTATAGTTCTTTGCCCAATTTTTGTATATATGTCTCGCACACATTTTATGTTAAGCATATGGCATCAACTCAGCTAATGCATGAACAAATCCCTGATCCCCTTTATAGTTCTTTGCCCAATTTTTGTATATATGTCTCGCACACATTTTATGTTAAGCATATGGCATCAACTCAGCTAATGCATGAACAAATCCCTGAAATAGTTCAAGACCAAAAAAAGATGAGGTAAATATTAAAAAGCCAATATTTGGCAATAACATTACTTTTTGTTGGTCACTCATGAATGCCTAGCCACCCCCACTAGTTATCTCAAGGTTAGCTATTAAAATTTTTAGGACTCAAGATCAAGTATCCTTGTTCTCTCCCTTCACACGAGCCCAAGCTGTTGGAGATATTTGGTTATCGACATCTCTCCCAACAAAAGACGACAACTCTCCCTTGCATAAACCCTTCAAAGAACATCCATCCAATCCTATAACTCTTCTACAACAAGCCATAAATCGAACTTTTTTCCAAATTGAATTTTTTTAAAAAAATAATTACCCAAATAGCATTAAAAAAATTACCCAATTGGATGCCGCTCGGCAGTTATTGGGCTGAGTGGCACCCAATCGGCGGCATCCGAGGCCCATGTTGCTGTAGGAGGACACCTCGAGCTCGTTGAGTCGAACGATGATGTCCTATCTGAGCCTGTTCAGCCGTTCAGGAGGACCCCTCGAGCTCGTCCAGTTGGTCATGTCATCCCTCACACCTTCGAGTATCATACGACATATTTTGATGAAGGATTCGAGCAGTTTACCGCCCCATTTACCGAAGGATCTGCTTTTACGTCTCTTGACTTTCTACAACAGCAGGCTCCACATACTCCTCCGACTTCATCGATCTGCATGCATCAAAGTACACATAAAATATATCAAACTTTGCTCCATAGCCAAACAATGGCCTCTCCACAACCTCTTCATATGCTCCTACTAGGTGGGTTTTGATGCCAATATTCATAAGCATAATCCAAACCTAGCCATATTCTTCCTTGTATTAACCTATCAGTGTACTCATCACCTTCCGCTTGGCTCTTTTGCACAGATTCCTCGACACATTAACTCCTACATGTTCCTTCACTAACTTCAACTAATGACTCTTTATATCGGGGTATCGTCTTGATAGTGTTGAAGAAGTGCTTCAACAACGACACACTTGTTACCCCTTTTTTTGTCAAATATAATGGAACAAATATGTTCCTCCCGCAAGGACCTAATTTGTAATGATCCGCTCTTCCTACTCAGTGCGCCATAGATCTTTGATGAACAATTTGGTTGTGAACACTTAGCTCTCACAAATTCCTTCGTAGTTCTAATAACTTCAACACTCATCTATTCAGCAATGGAATTATTGACCATAGCTTCTTTAAACTATTTCGCACCATCAAATTTCATACCCACAAGAAAAAAAGGACATGGAGCAGTTGGATCATAGGAAGGATACTTACTTTTCCTTCTACAACAGGTACTTCATCATCTTCAAGCTCATTCTCGGAACTAGGATTCTCATCATCACCGCCACTTTCTTCATTTCAGTTCCATTAGTAGTAGCTGGAGCTCCTTCGTCCTTACTTAGGTTCAGCTTCATACGGTTCTCCACAGGTGGCAAATTTATTTCTCACAAATTCCCTTTACTTTTGCCTTGATTGTGCAAGTTCATCATCATCATCATTTGGGAAATTTACATTTGCCAAAACAACACCATCTGATTCACGGGATAGAGCAACTTCCCAATGTAATCCAATAAATTCTTCATCACCTATATGACTTGTCTCCCTCTCCTCCCTCTCCCGTTGGTCTTTGTCTAAAATGGTTTCATTCCCAAAATGAGTACTCGGTTCGATACCTTCTTCTATTTAAATGCTCTCATCATCCTCATGACTGTAATACTCAACATATACTTTAGCTTCCTCCTCCCCATGAAAATAATGGTAAAATGTATCCTTAATACAATTATCATCACCGGATGCAATTTCTGTACTTTGCATAGTAAATTATGCGCTATATCCCTCACGAATTCATTATATGATGGTCTCCTTGCATTGACAAAGATAATACATTCATTTCCACCAGCATATTCCCACTCCTCGATGCCAATGTCAAATTCTCCACAATAGCAAACAATGATGGCAGCAAGCAGGGGTGAAAAGAAAAAATTGGGATCCACCCGAACCGGACTGGATCGAACCCAACCGGCTGATTTTGGGTGGTTCCCACTGAGTACCGATTTGGTTCCCGATTTCAATTTGCTAGAACTGGTAGGCACCGATTCAGTTCCGATTTCAAGTGGGAACCACCCAGCCAGACCAAACCTATTTATACATATAGATTAATATATTTTTTCCTTCCATATCATATCTTTCTGTTTTTAGACGCATCTATTTTTGAATATCTAAAAGAATCCATTCATGTTATTTTTGCAATACAATTTGCAAGGATAAAGATGAAGCCGAGTCATGATTCAGTGGCTTGAAAGAATTAATTTCCCGATGCAGTCATAGGAAAGTTAGAACAGAATCAAAAAGTGATGGAATCCCATCTAAAGTGACCGATTCCATGGATTCACTCGTGAGCCGGACCGAAAGTTAGACTGAATCGTGGTCCGACTCTTAGGTGAATTCATGAAACAAGCAGGTGATTCACATTTTTTTTCTTTTGTGGAACCGGTCTCTAGCGAACGGTTCTCGTTTCTAGGGTGGGAACCACCCGTCCTGGAACCAATCATCCCTAGCTAGGGCTGAGACTGAAAACTGTCGTTCAAAGGGGTTAACAGTGGTCACATATAATGTTTAGGATAGGGAAACGAATGCCTCCGTCGTCGCAATCCATGTAATCACTGCGAATAATCCCTGCTTCCGTAGGTCCATATTTCACCATCTGACCTATTCCACTCATCTCTCAAGTGTGTATAAGACGTGTTTGGATTAGGCTTTACCTCTCGTCTTTTGAGAACACATCCTTTTGAGTGATTTGAACAACTCTTGTTGGAAAAATTCATTTCATTTTTTTTCAAATTTATCTTTCAAAGGGATTTTGTGATGCACCATGCATGTTCTATTCATGTTCATGTAACATTCTGGTTTAAAACATGAATGTCAATGAAGTGAGAATTCTGCATCTTTTAGACAGGAGATTCAATTCTGAAAGTTTTTTTTTAAATCCCCAATGAATTGGGAAAATGGATACTTACCTGTCCATCGTGGCTGGAGATCTTTAGAGATATAAAAGGAATATATCAGTGTTTGTTCTCGAATTTTGCAATAAATTGAAACAATACATCTTATCCTTGATCATGTGCTCCAACGAGTGTACGAGGGTTGTGAAAATCTGCATTTCACTTAACAACACATGATTGTTAGGTGTTTTAAAGTTCATTTGACTTATTGATCTTTAGAAAGAAAGGACACTTACCTGTCTGCCTTGATGGTGAGTCTTGGTCTTTGGAGAGAAATGACACTTACCTATCCGCCTTGATGGCGAGTCCCTGTCAAGGACAAATATTGAACGTTAGGTTGCGTTTCCAAATTTAAGACAAATTGGGACGGTATGACTTTACTCTTGATTTGCATTCTTATATGAATGTCAATGTGCGGTTTGCATAAACCGGCCATCTAGCTTGTGGCCATGATCTCTCCGTCTGGTTGAACAATGAATCCTTCTCAAGGATTTGCACTGAAAGAGATCTATTCATCCTTTGGACGTATTCTACGCCACTCTTCAGGGTTCCTTATTCAACAAAAAAGGAAATTCTTTTCAAAATGCATATTAAAGCATGTAGAGTGGAATCGATACTTTTTACCCTCCACTCGATCTCATAACCAATGACCATTTCTTGGAAGTTTGACTTTCGAAGCTGACATTTCTCTTCGCCTCGAATCCATATCGGCGAGTTCCTTTCTTTTGAGGCTTTTCAATGTCAATAATCTCCATGTTGGAATGACAACAAACTCATGTTAAGCATAGGATTATCGAAGATCAAATTGGAACGACACAAAGTTACCGTTTTCCCTAAGTCCGTATCTTGAGATTTGATTTCGATACGAACGACTCTTCTATTGCATCCATTGACTTTGCTGGAGATGAAACATCATTTTTTTTTGTCCAGCCGCACAAATGATTCAATTGCCTCATCTAGGCGTGACTTGTTATAATTGGGTGATGCTTGCCCCAGCTAAATAGCTCTATTCATTTTTGCATTTTATTGCAATCCACTGTCCAATTTGGGGTATCCCATATCCAATTTGGGATTTCTTCTATTCGGGACTGTTAGCTTTACCTTTTGCCTTTGAGGTATTGTCTCTTTAATGTTTGTGAGAATTGTTCTTTCCAGCATCTTGTCATTTGCCATCTTCTTTATGATGTTCACCCCGCTCTTTCTTTCGTCGATTGTCGACGCTTCTCATTTAATGAAGTTTATTGCAGTATCGTATACTGATATGGACGATGTCTATCACATCCCTCCATCTGCATTTGAAGGTGTCGTTCATGAGATGATCTTTGGTCACATTAACAATTATTTTGCCCCAGTTGGGCGACGTCCGTCTTGGCCAAATGCCTTAGCATTTTTCATGTCCTTTGACGATCTTCAATCAAATTTGAAGACGTCCTTGCACCTGCACATGAAGAAATAAGTGTGGGTTCTTATTTGACCTAATTTGAAATTTTTTAGGAGAGAATACTCCCTTTGAGATTTTGTTCTTCCAACGCTTGAAGGAATGATTCCATGCAGACGCTTTATCCCAGTAGGGCCTGTCTTGATGTTTGTCATCTTTGGGTTTGATAACCCTGTTCCAATGTGTTCTCGTGGAGCACCTGAGAATTTTACCCCTAGCTTGGTCTCTCGAAGTAAAAGGAGGGACATGCTCTCATGAATTTTCGCTGATTCTAGTCATCTATCTCAACTACCAAAGTCTTCGATCACCTTCATCTATCTCTCTACAGCTTGATAGCCTTGACATTTGTCGCATGGCAACTTGGCGACTTTCTTAACCATAGTCGCCCTTGAAGTATTTGACGTTTCCCCTTGAGATTCGCCCTTTTGGGTTTTGGCATTTTCCTTTCATTTGGATTCCTCTGCCTTGACCTGTCAACATCTTTCAAGAAAGAATATGCATACAAATGATGCAGGCATGATATGCATGATGCAAGTGATCTAAGTTAATTCGTGCTTGCCATGAAAAAAAAAAGAAAAAGAAAAATGGATTCATGCTTTCACTCTATTCAAAGGAAGCATCTCTTTATCAAGTATGTCAATCTGCAAAGCTTGAATTCTTCTTTTCAAATGTTCTTTTCAAAGAGACTTCTAATTGATGAGAAACTTCTTCATGTTTTCTCAAGGATTTTGTTCACAAATTGAGCCATTAGAATGCTCTTGAAATCATGCATGTTCAAGATGCCATGAAAAGGGGTACTCCCTGTTTTGCTATTTGAAGGTATTGCTTCTTGGGTTTTTTGCCTCTGTTCATCGCCTGAGAGGAAAAAGAAATGAAATATTATTCCCACATCTAGAAGAGACTCATTTTGAAATGATACGTCTTTTACCAAAGCGGACGGTTAGACATCGTTTTCCTTCTTAGTTGGAAGGCCCAATGCATTTTGATTTCAATGGATGAACTCCATTTCATTATGCTTCATGGGTGATAACTACTACTTTGGGGACTTGCCCTACATATCACCATGGTGAATGCGATGTCCTCGGCTTCGGCATCATTTCCGGGTAGAGGAGTGATTTGCCTCCAGCAACTGAGTGCTCTACTTGGGGCTGGCTGATTCAGTCATATGCAGCTTAATCGTGTTGCGTTGGCGCATTCATGCTTAATTTGAGTCGGTCAACTCCATGTCAGGTGATTTTGGCATTTCACGCCCTTTAATCTTCTCTGACGTCTGCATCAAATTTGTACTTTCTGTACATGAAAGAGACTTGTCTCAGTCATGCATATAGAATGAAATCAAGATAAGGGATATTTTACTCCCTTTTGTGACATCAAATGATAAGACTCTATCATGATCATCTGAAGATCTCAAAATTTGATATTCCATAATGTTTGACACATCTTAGTCCCATCACGCTTCTTGTGAAGACTGCGTGATCCTTTGTCAGTTGTGCTCTATCGATGCATTTCAATTTGTTTAGAGCAAAAGAAAAATGTTTGATATTTGATTATGGAAATCAATGATTAAAACAAATATTCCCTCTCGATCAAAAAGCGAGCAATGATAATTTCTTCATGTCTCTTTCATCTTGTCGTCATTTCATGACGTTCCTCAAGCATTCCGCTACTTGAGATCCATAAGTGTAGGTTTAATTCTTGCTTGAATACTTCAATAGCCTGAAGTGTCACTTCACAGACAACAGTCCCCTTCATTCCTACATGTAGAATAGGAGAGGATCATTTCGTATCTTGATGAAGCTTGAAATGAGAAACGAGATACACCCTTTTATGGTTGAAAGACGATCCATCTTATGGCTAGGAACATGAGTATTTGAATTCCTCATGATGCACTTCAACTGGCGATCATGCCGTGTCGCCTTCACCATATGCTTTGAAGGTTTACACTGGAGTTTCTTTTTTAGAGAAACAGATGTTAATCTCAAACAATAATTTATTTCACCTTAGCTTCTGTCATTTTGAGCATCCAAGACAATGGAATTTTTCAGTGATCCCATTCATTTTCAATGATCCCATTCAGTTGAAACGACCAAGGGCTGATTGGAATGATACAAAATTAACCCTCCTTGAGCTCGTTCAAATTCTCACTAGTATTTTCCCTCGCGTAGCACTTTCAATGCTTGGCCTTGTAGGATTGAATTGATTCGCCTCTAATTTAACAAGGAATCGACGCACTTGAGCATGATAATGCTCGCGGGTAGTACTGATCGCTGCCCCGGATCAACTCTAGGCATTAAGAAAATTATCACGCATGTGAGACTTTATGACAGAAAGATTAATGATATATCCACTCACATGTGCTTAGTTCCCCTAAGGTTTCTTGGTGATCAGCCAGTTACACCAAGAATCGGGTATATAGTCACCATTTCGGATCACAACTTCGGAAGTCCATCAGTTTTAAATCGATCGATCTAGATATCGAGTTCCTCATCAATGAAGTCTTTTGATTCTTCGAGCGACTGATGTTCGGGTTGACCATTATCGCTTGGCGGTGACGGATGTCTGTTTCCGCTATGAGCGATCTGATTCTTCGAGCTGGAACCTCCGTCGTTGCTCGAGAGTATAAGAGGATGATTGATTGGTTCACTACCAAAAAACACCTTCCATTTGGGAATTGGAGAAACAAAAACCCTCAGAGCATCCCCCACTTGATCTTCCGAAATCATACGCCCAAGCCTGGCAAATCTTTGAACACTAGGCATAATATGTTGATCGGCCATATGAAGAGCACTAGCAAAAGTTTGTTGCTCAAATCAAGGAGTTCGTACCTGCTGCACTTGTGGCATATCCTCTTGAGGGGGTGTTGAGATGATTTGGGGGAAAATTCTAATTAACGCCCAAGTAGTCAATGGTGCTGCAATTAGCTTGGTCGGTGTCCAGATTCGGCTGGCCATTTCTTACTCCAGGGGCATTGTAGTTGTGGTCATGCCTAGTGTTTAGGCACAAGTTGGGTCCTTTCAGGTTCAGTGTTGCGTAGCGCTGTCTTAGCGCCCTTCTGTAGCTCTTAAGGTGACTCGCGACTCCATCTTAAGCGAGTCCCGGTACATTCATGATCTCGAGTATGCGTGTTGGATATGATAAGTTGATCCCTAGTTGCCAAACCGCATTAAGGAACTTGAGATGAAGCTCGAGGGACCAATTGACCCTCGTCTTCTTGCAACCCAGAACAGTGTTGACAACTTGGCGATTGCTCTCTGGCCTATTTCCAGTAGGATTTGATCGAGCCGGAAGTTGTTGTGGAGGGAATTCATCAGCTTTGGACTAGTCGGTCGTGACAGTAAGCTCATCGTTAAGGAAACTCCAATCATGGTGACGCATGTCCCATCCTTTAGAAGGTATCAGTATTGACATCGTATGATTGATTTGTTCATGCATATCTCCAACAAAATTCGATTGTATCGAAAATGGTTCAAGGGAGTGGGGTGGTGAATGAGCATTTTCAATCCTCATATAAGGCTTATCAAGGAACATTTCACCGAGGGTGATAGGGCCACCGCAATTAAGGCAAGCGGTAGTGCTGAGAGCTTTCTTATGCCTCATGTTCTCCGCTCAAAACTTTTTGTTTTCCTCCTTTAGAATCGCAAGCTCTTGACGTCTGTGTTGAGCCCTCAATTTGGCTCGCTTGTTTTGAAATCAAAACTTGACCCTCAAAGGTTTCATCCCTAGCTTCTGGCCCAATTCATTTCTTTGCTTCATGTTCAGGAGAGGGCATTCACTGAAGAAAGCTTCAAGCTCTTGGATTTCATTCTAAGTGTGGCACTGGCGACGTTTTCTTTTCCAGGGTTGACCATCGATGTTGCTGTTGTCATCGCTGCTAAGATCTTGAACTTCGTTGCCGGAAAGGTTGGGTTGCGTGGTTTCGATACCAGACTCGATCCTAGAATCTTCGAGGTCTCTCAATAACTCGTTATCTGAGATGTTTAGATCAGTCGCTTCCAACAACTAACGGTAACCCCTAAACATGTTGGATCAAGAAATGTTTGATCGATTTTTGCTTATTCAGGGTTCTCTACTTTCTCATGTATGCTCACTCTCTCTAAATTTTCTTTTGAGTGGTTCTGTATGCCCACGAACCGTTCTTTGAGCATGGATGAAGATCATTAGGCAAGCGTCTCTCCTAAAATTTCATATTTCCCGCTCTGTCTTCTTCTTTTATTTTTTCAACGTAGAGGGACCCCAAATCCATTTTCTTTTCTCGATATCCATGCATGTCTCCCACTCTGTTTTCAACATGGTGGGGTCGCCAAATCCTTTTGCAACTTTTTGGATTTGTCAGGCCTGAAATCGCGGATTAGGACGGATCCAATAATTTACAGACGATGCACCTATAATTTTACCCGATTAACTTGGCTCCACGAGAATTATTGCCATGACTTTTCCTCATCATTGAGTTGCTATAAAACAAGAAGTTAATGCAGAGAAGATTAACGCTCTTGCATAATTGGCTTCTATCTTTTAATCACTCTACTATACTCATATTCTTCTCCCTCGTTCCAACGAAAATGGCCTTTTCTCCTATTCACACTTTCTTGGCCGAAGTTTTGGCCTAGTGGGAAAAAATTTATAATCACTTGGGTCGAGGCTATGCTCATATAGCCAATCACCTAGAAACTAAAGATGAAATCTGCGTTTTACTCATGGACATAGACATCACCTCCATCGAGGGTGCTAAGTTAGAGAGGGAATACAGAATCTTCCCAACCCTCTTTACAAACTTCTTAGAAGTTTACTGTGTCGCTCATCGGGAAGTTACCGTGGCTCACGTCTTGCGAGCTCGCTATGAGGATCGGTCCGACTGCTTGGTGTTGGCCAACTTTGTAGCCGATAGTCATAAGAAGGCTGTCGAGTTCGCCAACGAGCAGGTCTCGATATTGGTTCGCGAGAGGGGAAATTTGGTGGAACGCTTAACCCTATCTTTGACCGCCTACGAGCACGACCGACGTAATATCATGTTGAAATTTCAATGCGAATGGCTGGAAGAAAGGCTCGACGGTGTGACCATGGATATAGCCCATGGGAGGGGACTAGTTCGGGACTTGGAACTTGCCGCCGAAGATCACGGGACTAAGGTTGCCGAGCTTAAAGAGGAATGTAAATGCCTTCTTCTTAAGCTTGCGGAACTCGATTCTCGGAGTGGTGGGTGTAGGCAGAGCATCAATAATATGGAGAGTCAGTTAAGTTCCCTTGTGACGCTCATTAAGGCTCATTTCGATTTTACGTTTCCACCCCAATGATCTGTTTATAAGGCTCCTCGTTTGTATGAAATGAATGAAAGTTTTTGCATATGTTTCTCATCTTCCGCATGGTTGACAAACCAAGAAAGTTCTTCGTCATCTAGTCTATTTCACTTTCTCGAACACTTCACCATTCTCAACCTGGGCGATTTGAGCTTCAACATTGATGAGTCGAGCATGTACATCCTGATTTTTTATCTTGCTTATGATCGGATAAAGGAATATCCCCCACGTTTATCCACAAAAGGACTTTTCTTCTCTACCTGTTTTTCACCTGTTTCGAATGAAAATGCAGAATCAGAAGAAAGAATTTGAAAAAGAAAGCATAAATCCTTTCAATTTTATGCATGCTTGTGATTAATAAGGATAAGAACCTCTACAAGAGCTTTAACCTTGTGTGAAAAATTCTTATCAATATTCTTCAAGGGAAAGCATGTCATTGATAGGAATGTAATCCACGATAATCACTTTTGATCAATTCCATGAAAAATCGATGGAATATTCAAAAGCACAAAACACAATTCTGATGTGTTTTAAATTCAATTGAAGATATGATATCCAAATTAAAGTCATTTGCTAGGAACAAAAGTAATTTGGATATCTATATTTTCGTTAAATTTAGAAAACACGAATAATCTTGATTAATTATCGTGAATTTTCAATGATGCGGAATATGCATGAACCAATTCAACTTTATAGTTCCTTCTGGTGAAATCGGGATTGGATTCCTTTATATGGCCAAAAGGTCACATGAGACTACCAATTTCAATTTCCTCCAAAGGAATTATAAACCAGGTCACATGAAAAGGCAGAATGAGACTTCCAATTTCAATTTCAATGAGACTTCCAATTTCAATTTCAATTTCTTCCAATTTCTAACCTAGTTTATAATTTCTTTGGAGGAAATTGAAATTGGAAGTCTCATGTGACCTTTTGGCCATATAAGAGAATCCAATCTCGATTTCGCTAGAAAGAACTGTAAAGTTGAATTGGTTTATGCATGTTCTGCATCATTGGTAATTCATGATAATTAACCAAGATTATTCGTGTTTTCTAAATTTAACGAAAATATAGAATCCAAATTACTTTTGTTCTTAGTAAATGACTTTAATTTGGATATCATATCTTCAATTGAATTTAAAACACATCAGAATTGTGTTTTTGCGCTTTTGAACATTCCATCGATTTTTCGTGAAATTGATAAAAAGTGATTATCGTGGATTACATTCCTCTCAATGATATACTTTCCCTTGAAGAATATTGATAAGAATTTTTCACACAAGGCTAAAACTCTTGTAGAGGTTCTTATCCTTATTAATCACAAGCAAGCATAAAATTGAAAGGATTTATGCTTTCTTTTTAGAATTCTTTCATCTGATTCTGCCTTTTCATTCGAAACAGGTGAAAAATAGGTAGAGAAGAAAAGACCTTTTATGGATAAACGTGGGGATATTCCCTTATCCGATCATAAGCAAGATAAAAAAAAAACAGGATACACATGCTCGACTCATCAATGTTGAAGCTCAACTCGCCCAGGTTGAGAATGGTCAAGTGCTCGAGAAAGTGAAAGAGACTAGACGACGAAGAATTTGCTCGGGTTGTCAACCATGCAGAAGATGAGACACATATGTAAAAACTTTCATTCATTCATTTCATCCAAACGATGAGCCTTACAAACAGATCATCGGGGTGGAAACGTAAAATCGAAATGAGCCCTAATAAGCATCACAAGGGAACTCAACTGACTCTCCATATTATTGATGCTTTGCCTACACCCACCACTACGAGAATCGAGGTCCGCAAGCTTAAGAAGAAGGTGTTTACATTCCTCCTTAAGCTCGGCAACCTTGATCCCGTGATCTTCGACGGCAAGTTCCAAGTCCCGAACTAGTCCTCTCCCACGGGCTATATCCATGGTCATGCCGTCGAGCCTTTCTTCTAGCCATTCGGATTGAAATTTCAACATAAAATTACGTTGGTCGTGCTCGTAGGCAATCAAGGATAGAGCTAAGCATTCCACCAAATTTCCCCTCTCACGAACCAACATCGAGACTTGCTCGTTGGCAAACTCAACAGCCTTCTTGTGACTATCGGCCACGAAGTTGGCGAACATCAAGTAGTCGGACCGATCCTTATTGCGAGCTCGCAAGACCCGAGCTACGATAACTTCCCGATAAACCTCTAAGAAGTTTGTAAAGAGGGTTAGGAAGATTCTGTATTTCCCCTCTAACTTAGCGCCCTCGATGGAGGCGGTATCTATGTCCACGAGTAAAACGCGGATTCATCTTCAGTTTTTGGGTGATCAGCTATATGAGCATAGTCTCGACCCAGGAGGTTATAAAGTTTTTCCCATTATGCCAAAACTTCGGCCGAGAAAGTGCGAATAGGAGAAGAGGTCATTTTCGTTGGAACGATGGAGAAGAAGATGAGTGCAGTAGAGTAATTAAAAGATGGAAGCCAATTATGCAAGAGCGTTAATCTTCTCTGCATTAACTCCTCGCTTTATAGCAACTCGAGGATGAGGAAAAGTCACAGCAATAATTCTCATGGAGCCAAGTTAATCGGGTAAAATTACAGGTGCGTCGTCTGTAAATTATTAGATCCGTCCTAATCCGCGATTTCAGACCTGACAAATCCAAAAAGTTGCAAAAGGATTTGGCAACCCCACCATGTTGAAAACAGAGTGGGAGATAGGCATGGATATCGAGAAAAGAAAATTGATTTGGGGTCCCTCCAAGTTGAAAAAATAAAAGAAGAAGACAGAGAGGGAAATATGAAATTTTAGGAGAGACCCTTGCCTGATGATCTTCATCCATGCTCAAAGAACGGTTCCTGGCATACAGAACCACTCAAAAGAAAATTTAGAGAGAATGAGCATACATGAGAAAGTAAAGAACCCTGAATAAGCAAAAATCGATCAAACATTTTTTGATCCAACATGTTTAGGGGTTACCGTTAGTTGTTGGAAGCGACTGATCTAAACATCTCAGATAACGAGTTATTGAGAGACCTCGAAGATTTCAGGATCGAGTCTGGTTCCGAAACCACGGAACCCAACCTTTTCGGTAACGAAGTTGAGGATCTCAGCAGTGACGAAAACAGCAGCAGCGATGGCCAACCCCGGAAAAGAAAACGTCACCAGTACCACACTCAGAATGAAATCCAAGAGCTTGAAGCTTTCTTCAGTGAATGCCCTCTTCCGAACATGAATCAAAGAAATGAATTGGGCTAGAAGCTAGGGATGAAAGCTTTGAGGGTCAAGTTTTGGTTTCAAAACAAGTGAGCCAAATTGAGGGCTCAACACAGACGTCAAGAGCTTGCAATTCTAAAGGAGGAAAACGAAAAGCTTCAAGCGGAGAACATGAGGTATAAGAAAGCTCGCGGCACTACCGCTTGCCTTAACTGCGGCGACCCTATCACCCTCGGTGAAATGTTCCTTGATAAGCGTTATATGAGGATTGAAAATGCTCATTCACCACCCCACTCCCTCGAACCATCGTTGATACAATCAGATTTTGTTGGAGATATGCATGAACAAATCAATCCTACGAAGCCAATACCGATGCCTTCTGAAGGATGGGACATGCGTCACATTGATTGGAGTTCCCCTAAAGATGAACTTACTATCATGACCGACCAATCCAAAGTTGATGAATTCCCTCCACAATAACTTCCAGCTCAATCAAATCCTACTAGAAATAGGCCGGAGAGCAATCGCCAAGTTGTCAACACTATTCCAGGTCGCAAGAAGACGAGGGTCAATTGGTCCCCCGAGTTCAAGTTCCTTAATGCGGTTCGGCAACTAGGGATCAACTCAGCATATCCAACGCATACTCAAGATCATGAATGTACCGGGACTCACTAAAGATAGAGTCGCGAGTCACCTTAAGAACTACAGAAGGGCGCTAAGACAGCGCCACGCAACACTGAATCTGAAAGGACCCAACTTGTGCCTAAACACTAGGCATGGCCACAATTACAATGCCCTAGAGCAAGAAATGCCCAGCCGAAACTAGGCACCAACCAAGCCAGTAGCAGCACCATTGTTGCATTGGATCCAATCCATAATTCGAAGTGAGTAGAATTGGAAAATGGATTACCCCATGTTTTTCCTCATGGAGATTCCATTTGCAATTCTATTGTTTTCCTAAAGGGGCGCCCGGGATTTTAGGCGCAGTTGTGTGTGTTCACTGTGTCGTGCTAAAGTAATAGACATGTATTTTATTTAACAACCACTTCTTTAATATAAAACATCCACACAATCATACATCCTAAACTCCTACCTGCAAAACACAAAGTTAATAAACACTTCACCCCTTATCTCTCCCTTCTGTAAAAATATCTAACACATTTGTTAGCATGCATACCTAACCTTCAAGACCATATGCATAAACCAGGTTAGAAAATCAAACGACTTTTTGATCGGCTCAAGTTCACTAAAGAGCCAAAAACACGTCGCCAGTGGAGTCTCCAGCCTGTCGCGACCCTCTCGAGGTTGTTGGCTTTCGAGGGTTAATGGGTCGTCCCATCTAGTTGGACACGGGCCTCTCCCAGGACCCATCACCCAAATCGCAACGGAGGTATGCGACCTTCAGTGTGGTCTAGTGACATGTGATGCGTGTACATGCCAAGGAGTCGTCATCAATCATTTTTTGGAGGGTATAATTGGACCACCCTATTAAATAGTCGGGAGTTTCTATTCAATTCTGCGAAAAATCAAAGAAACTAGTTCGGGGACTTAGTCACGTCAACTGTCAGAGTTGATTCCATTTCGGTACCTAAGTTGACTAAATTTTCTAACACGATATTTCATACAGATGAGTGAGGTACGAACCCTAAATCTAAGAGTTCATGCTAATAGGAATAATTACCCCAGCAATCACAATCAATAATAGGTGCGCAAATAATGGAAATATGATATGCAAATAATCATATCAAATCAACATGGTATTCCTAGTAAGGCCCTATTGGTCTATAGAAACATCAATCAGGCTTAGGAATAATTTAGATATGATTTTGCCCATTAAGGGGGCAAAATCGTAATTTTGAGACAATTCGAGACGATTTGTCCGAAAAGGGCAAAATTGTCATTTCAAAATGAATCTGGAGCAAAATGGTGTCGAAAATAGGTTTGGCCATTCAATTGGCCCATTTCCTATTTTTGACAATTTTCCAAATTTTCTGAAATTTTAGAAATCGATTTACCATTTGAGGGTTAAAA
This sequence comes from Rhodomyrtus psidioides, assembly GCA_021437785.1. NCBI lineage: Eukaryota > Viridiplantae > Streptophyta > Magnoliopsida > Myrtales > Myrtaceae > Rhodomyrtus > Rhodomyrtus psidioides. The sequence goes on along the minus strand of JAILYB010000003.1, from coordinate 7,313,694 downwards.
TCGTCATTTTCTAAAAAGAAAATGAAATGTGAAAATCTTAGACATAGGATTTGGCCACCCATTTGACCCATCACCGAATTCTAAGCAATTTCCACATGTCATTGGAATATTGAAGACGATTTATCCTTTGAGGGGTAAAATCGTCATTTTAGATTATACAGGAGAAAAATTTCAAAAATGACAACAATAAATTGTTCATGGTCATTTTTTAACCTTTGGAATTTTCTAAAAAATTTAGGAATTTTTTGTAATTTTTTCCTTTTTATTTTCTAAAAATCTTTTTTTTTTGAATTTTTTTAACAGCGTTATAATAAGCACTTAATCAATTAAATATGTTAAACACTAGACTGGGATAAACGTATGCAAATCAAATATATAATGGCAATATTTAAAGAAAACAACTCCGATACGCGGATCGAATATATAAAAATAGACCTGATTGGACATCGGTCTTTATTAACCAAACCCTAATGAGCCACCATCTCCATGTGTGTCACCGTCTCCATGTGTGTCACCGTCGATCGCACGTCTGAAGCATATGCATTCAATTAAAGTAGACAATCAGCATAGTTAAATCAATTAAAGGATAAAACATGCATCTCGAATTAAACTCTAATTACCATACTAACTTACCTACTGAGACATGCATAACATTTAGACACATTCACATGCGAAGTTGAAACTAATGTCATGCGAATTGAACATGGAAAACAGTTGATAATCAGACGTATAGAAAGCCTAATTGGACAATATTAGCAAATAGATGCATTTTCTATCTATTTCTTTTTCTTTTTTGGAATTTTAAGGCATTTTTCTGGATTTTTTTATTTTTGATTTTTATTAAACATTTTTATTAAAAGGAAACCAGGTTTGGTATGAATTCTTGGACCCTCGGCCGAAGCTTGGGTGGTCTCGAGGCTCGGGTTCAAGTCTATGCAACCGTCGACCACCGCGGAGGTTACAAACGACTCGTTCGAGTCAAGCTTAGGTCACGGTGGCTCCGTGCTTGCGGATCGAGTCAGCTTGGTGTCGAATCGGCACAATCCCGAGTCAAAACCACAGCTATTGGTCGGACGGAATCGCAGATGATTCGGAAGGTTGGGGTGACGTCGGGGATCGGGACAGTAGCCAAGCGGTAGTTGGAAGGGTCGAACGGCATCGGACAAGGTTGAATAGGAGCTTCGGCTTCACAGAACAGCAACCATTTGGAATCGTCGGGGTTGCAGGTGAGCTGAGGCAAACGGATAGTGGGCACGAGCTAGTTCACATGGCCAAGGAAGACCAAGAAGAAGGCTATTTGAAGAAGATCATAACTTGTCTTTTTTTTCTTTCGTCTCTCCTCCCCTAAACCGAATCTGTTATTGAGTAAGACGAGGGGCTTGGAATAGAGATCCGAACGGTAAGAATGATGGAAGGGTAGGCAACCACCTTCTAAAAAAACAGCTCAATCCAACGGTCCAATCGCCCGAGAGCTCAAGACGAGCAGGCGGGTGAACAGTCCCAACGACTAGGACAGCTTCTGATAGAGCTATTGCACAGCCACCAGAAGATCTCTTTTCAAAGATCCGAACGGTCAAGATGAAGAATGGTTGACGTGACCTCGGACACAAAAAATAAGCTCAATCCAGCGGTTCAATCGGCCGGAAGCTCAAGACGAGCCGGCGGGTGAATAGCCCCAGCGATTGGAACAGCTTCTGATAGAGCTGTTGCACAGCCACCAGTAGAGCTCTTTTCAAAGATCCAAACGGTCGACATGAAGAATGGGTTGAGATGACCTTGAACACAAAAAATCAGCTCAATCCAACGGCCCAATCGGCCGAAAGCTCAAGACAAGCTCGTAGGAAAACAGCCCCAGCGGCCTGTAAACCAAGAGAGAGCTGATGGTTCTTTTCTTCTTCTTTTTTTGCCTCCTTCTGGGCTGAGCTCCCCTTCTATCTTCCGGCCTTCAAGTCTTCAAAATGAGTAGGGATGACCATTCTTTTCTTCAGATGCCCTTTTCAAAAGTCCATCCTTTTCTTTTTGCCTCTCATTATCATGTCCTTCCTTTCATCATCCACTCCTACCGTTTGCATGCCATGTTTATTTTTCACGTGGCTCTCTCTCCTTTTTCTTTCGATGGAATTGCTGCGAAAGGATCCGAGGGGATAACTAAGAGCATTCACGTAGAGGTGTACAACAAAGAAAGAGAGAGAGAATTTGGTGTTCCTTTCTTTCTCGATTTGCATCCAAATCAGGAAGACCCGTTTTGCTCGTAACAAGAGGGCTCGTAAGCCATTTTTTATTCAGAAAACTGATGTATTTCATTCTTCGATTCATTGCCTGTCCAATAAATATGCGAATGCAATGTATGCTGAATAAATATGAGAGCTAATTTTTGTTTAGGATTAACACTAGTTCTAATTTTTATGTGTAAATAACTGCCAAGGATTAGCTGAAAATTAGGTGTCAACAAAGATCAGTATGTCCTGTCAATCATCTATCAAGGTTTAGATGATTTGATGTTCGAGAAAGTGTCAAATGCTTCCACGTCGAAGGAGGCATGGGAGATCCTTCAAACCACGCACCAAGGTATAGAGAAAGTGAAGAAGACTCACCTTCAAACTTTGAGAGGCGAGTTTGAGGTAATTCATAGGAAAGAATCTGAGTCAATTTCTGATTATGTCACAAGAGTTTTAGCGATTGTAAATCAAATGAAAAGGAATGGCGAAGACATTCCTGATGTTCGAGTTGTTGAGAAGATTCTTCGATCGTTAGACAAAAAGTACGACCATATTGCAGTTACAATCGAGGAATCCAAAGACCTTGATGCCATAACGATCGATGAGCTTATGGGTTCGTTACAAGCCCATGAAGAAAAATTCAGAAGAAATAAGCATGAGCTGGCGGAGGAAGTACTCCAAACTCAATTGTCCATCTGAGATGAGAAGGAGCAAGGAAGAGAACCTGTGCAAACTCGATGCACTAACCAACATCGTGGTCGAGGTCGAGGTCGAGGTCAATTTCAAGGAAGAGGTCGTGGACGAAGTAGAGGAGAACTTGCTCGCAAAGACAGTGGCTACCAGAATCAAATGTTTGTTCGTTGAAGAGGGAGAAACTCGAGAGGTCAATGGGATGATAAATCTAACTTTTGATGTCATCATTGCAATAAACCGAGTCATTATGCTTGTGACTGTTAGCATAAAGAAAGTAGCAAAGCATAAGAGAAGGAAAATCTGGTGAATGATGCCGATAACGTTCTTTTATTGGCGTTCAAAGAAGATGGAAGACAAAAGAGTGATATGTGGTACTTGGACACTAGAGCAAGCAATCACATGTGTGGAAGAAAAGAGATGTTTGCCGAGTTAGATGAGACAGTCAAAGGAAAAGTCTCGTTCGGTGATAACTAAAAAATTCTTATCGAAGGCAAAGGTACAATCCGAATTCGCTTGAAAAATGATGCACTTCAATTTATTTCTAATGTTTATTATATTTCAAAAATGGCAAGCAACATCTTGAGTTTGGGACAGCGTCTGGAGAAAGGATATACTGTGCACATAAAAGATCTTAGCCTAGTGCTAAGAGATCAAAATAATAAGTTGATTGCATCAGTGAAGATGTCGAAGAACAGGATGCTCACTCTCAATACAAAACATGAAGTGGCTCGTTGCTTAAAATCATGCGTGGATGATCCTTCATGGTTGTGGCATTTGAGATTCAGCCATCTCAATTTCGGCGGACTCAATATGCTTTCTCGCAAGAAGATGGTTTATGGCTTACCACATATTGATCAGCCTGATCAATTATGCGAAGGATGTGTCATCGGCAAGCATTTCAGAACTAGCTTTCCAAAAGAAGCAACTTATCAAGCAAAGAAGCTACTGCAGTTGATCCATTTTGATGTGTGCGGTCCAATTACGCCTCGGTCATAAGGTAATCATCAATATTTCATTACATTTATTGATGATTTTACTCGAAAAACTTGGGTATATTTTTTTAAGGAAAAATCTGAAGCATTTGAAACTTTCAAACAATTCAAGAAGTTGGTCGAAAAGGAGAGTGGCTACTTCATTAAAGCCTTGAGAACTGATCGTGGAGGAGAATTTATTTCTGCCGCATTCCACAAATTTTGTGAAGATTATGGTATTCGGTGTTTCTTGACGGCTCCCTATTCTCCTCAACAAAATGGCGTGGCGGAACAGAAAAATAGAACCATTCTCAACATGGTTCGAAGCATGTTGAAAAGCAAAAATCTGCCGAAAGAACTTTGGGGTGAGGCTGTTATGTGTGTAGTCTATCTTCAAAATAGATGTCCCACAAATGGACTCGATAGTGTAACACCACGAGAAGCATGGACTGGAAGAAGACCTAGTGTTTCACATTTGAGAATTTTCGGGAGCGTTGCCTATGCTCATGTTCCGGATCAGAAAAGATCGAAGTTGGAAGATAAGAGCAAAAAGCTCATTTTTATCGGGTATGATTCTTCGTCGAAGGCTTATAAATTATTTGATCCTAACACTTTGAAAGTGTACATAAGCAGAGATGTCAAGTTTGATGAAGATGTTTTGTGGGAAGACAATCCAAAAGATCAAGAGAATGCTCATGGTGATTCCAGTCAAATGTAGTTGAAGGATCAACCTTCATCTTCCTCTCTATCGTCACTTTCAAGTCCGAGCTCATCATCGCCAACTTCTTCAAATGATGTCGATGAACCAATAGCACCAAGATCGAGAAGATTGTCTGAGATTTATGATGCTACCGATGAGCTTCATCTTGTATGTCTTCTTGCAGATTGTGAATCACTTGTTTTCAATGAAGCCGTCAAAGAAGAAAAATGGAGGAAAGGCATGAAAGAAGAAATTGAAGCTATTGAGAAAAATCAAACATGGGAACTTGTGGATCCTCCGAAGAATAAGAGAGCAATTGGTGTCAAATGGGTCTACAGGCGAAAAAGAATGAGAAAGGAGGACTCACTCGTTATAAGGCCAGGCTTGTCGTGAAAGAATACAAGAATTGATTATGACGAGGTATTTGCCCATGTCATTCGCATGGAAATGATTAGACTAATCATTTTTGTTGCTGCTCAAAATCGATGGCCAATCTATCAAATGGATGTCAAATCGGCATTCTTGAATGGAGTTCTTGAAGAAGAAATTTATGTCTAACAACCCCTCGGGTTTGCTATAAAAGGTCATGAAAATAAAGTGTTGCGGCTAAAAAAAGCTCTATACATGCTTAAACAAGCTCCAAGAGCTTGGAACTTCAGAATCGATACTTATTTCAAAGCAAATGGCTTCGTACAATGTCGATACGAGCATGCACTCTATTTGAAGCAAGAAAAAGGTGTTTTATTGGCATGTCTATATGTCGATGATCTTGTCTTTATAGGAAATAATGCAGCAATGATCGATGCTTTTAAGGCATCCATGGCAAAAGAATTTGAAATGACCGATGATGGTCTCATGAATTATTTTCTCGGCATAGAAGTAAAGCAAAATGCAAATGGGATTTTTATTTCCCAAAAAGGATATGCTGAAAATATCTTTGAAAAATTCAACATGAAGAATTGCACGTCGGTCAATACACCGACGGAGTATAGAGCCAAACTTTCGAAGTTCGATGAAGGTGTCGATGTTGATTCGACATATTACAGAAGCCTGATCGAGAGCTTGAGATATTTGACATATACAAGGCAAACATCTTGTACAGTGTCGGAATTGTGAGTCGATATATGGAGAAACCTAAATCCTCTCATCTTAAAGCTACAAAGATAATACTTCGCTATGTCAAAGGCACTGTTTCTCACGGCTTACATTATTATCTATCTCAGAATTTTCAGCTTATAGGCTTTTCAGACAATGATTATGGTAGAGATGTCGATGATCGAAAAAGCACTTCAGGCTTCGTATTTTTCTTATGTGATACTACTTTCACATGGTCATCGAAGAAGCAATCCAGTGTTACTCTTTCGACTTGTGAAGCTGAATATGTTGTAGCATCTTCATGTGTTTGTCATGCGATATGACTGAGAAAACTGCTCAAAGAAATCCACATGGAGCAGAAAAACGCGACAGAGATTTGTATTGATAATGTTTCAGCCATTGCCTTGGCGAAAAATCTAGTCTTGCATGAACGAAGCAAACATATCGATGTTCGATATCATTTCATTCGAGAACAGGTGACAGAGAAAGAAATTAAAGTGTCGTATGTGAAGACCAAATATCAAGTCATATATATTTTTACTAAACCGCTCAAAATTGATGCGTTTCGAAAATTCTGCTTGGAATGATTGATGGAAGAGAATTTGGTTTAAGGGGGAGTTTTGTTGGAAATTAAACCAAATTCTTGAGATTTGTCGAACGTTCAATGGACTTCGCGCTCACCAAGATGTAGATATTGGATGAACTCATGAAGAGTCAGTCAAAGAGCTCTTATTGCTTGGTTTGTTTTCAATGAAGCCTTTTCATATTTCTAGGACTAGTTAATGTCTTACAATTTACTAGAAGTCTATCGCTTTGGAATGTTAGATAATTTATGAGTTGGTTGAGTTGTGTAATTGAAGAGTCATTGTATTATGCCTATATAAAGGCAAGACTTGTAATTTTTTTGATCATGGGAATGAGAATTACAAAATCATAGAAAATCCTCTCCTCTCGAGTTGTGTAAATCGAGCTTCCTCTTCGTCTTATTCCCATCAAGCATGGTGCCACGTTGGATGAAGCGGCGTCGTTTTTGCAAATCCACATGGATAGGTTTTCTAAACATAATATCAACTCATTTAAAATGTTTAATTAAAAATGTCACGTGTTAATTTTGGCCAGAATTTCTCACCGGTGTCATTTAAGTATAGTTTTTCTCTCTGATTTGGCACTTATGTGATCTAGAGAAAACTTTTGACACTAAAGTGAGCACCGTAGATAACTTTTAGCACGTCTGGTGTTCTTGTCCTGTCGATTAGTAATGTAACTGTACTAATTGGGTATTTTGGTTGCTGCAGGTACATAAGTGTTGGCGAGATCGAGTTCTTCTACTACTTTGTGCAGTCTACGGGGAATCCTAGAGCTGATCCTCTTATCCTTTTCATGAATGGAGGTCCTGGGTGTTCGGGTTTGAACGCCTTCTTGTACCAGATCGGTCAGTATCTTCTTCTTCGCTATTCCTCCTATAAATGTCATCATTATATGCGTATGATGTTGTATATGTCTTCGAGTTGCTTTCAAGATGGAGTTTTTAGGGTGCGTATGGTAATGTTCCAGAAAAAGTATTTCTGTTCCCAAAGTGTCTCCGGAACACTTTGGGAACAGAAACACGTACGGTAAAAAAATGTTCTAAAAATGTTCCGGGAACACTTTTCAGAAAAAAGAATACTTTTGAAGCATAATTGAGGAACAACAAATACTTATTTCTGTGTTCCTGGAACACTTTTTAGAAAATGTTTTGGAACATTTTTATCAAAAAAATGAAAAATTCTAAAAATTTCTAAAAATTTCAAAAAAATAGAAAATTGTCACAATCAACTGGCCATGACTTGTTTCGGGTCTTTCGACACTCGATCTTTCCAGAAATGATAGTTTTGCCCCTCCGGCAAACCTTCCCCAAAACAATTCAAAAAAAAAATAAAATAAAAAATCCCAAAAAATAGGAAATGATCGTACTACGATCAACTGGCCAAGACCTATTCCGGTATTTTGATCCCCGATCTTTCTTAAAAATGACGATTTCGCCTTTTCGACAAATCGTCTCCAAAAAATTGAATAAAATCAAGAAATTCCGAAAAAATTCTCAAAAATGGGAAATTGCCACAATCAGCTGGCCATGGAATATTTTGGGTAATTTGATATCCAAACCTTCCAAAAAATGACGATTTTGCCCTTTGAGCAAATCGTCCCAAATCTTCCCATTTTACCCCTGGCCTTTAATCACGGGTTTTCTAAACCCCTAGGGCTATGTTAGGAGACACTTATTGTGAATCGATGTGCGTTGACATGGTTCATTTGTGCACTTGATTGCGCTTTAATTATATTGATTGTAATCGATAGGACTAGTTTTTCAATCTGCATGAAACCCTGAATCAGACTTACCTCACCTAAAATTGCGCCTCCATCAAATCTTAGTTAGGAAAACCATAAATGCTACTGGGGAGCGAGCAATAGGAAGAGGTCAAAATTTGATACTATCGGATGATGAGGACAATTGTGAAGATGATGGTAATCATGACTATGGTGACCTTGTCTATGCATATGGATGTACAGAAGAAGAGGTTGTTGATGATGTATTAGATGTGCAGGGAAGTGAGATGAACATGCTTAGGAAAAATATTGCAAATAAAATGGCAAGTGACTACAATATGCCTGCAATTCCATGACTTTGTATTTTTCTATCATGTAATCATATTTTTAATTACTTGGGAACATTTATGTATGTCTCATAATTGTAATTTTTTCTATCAATGGAAAACATATTTGATATTCTCATTATTTAATTTCAAATTCGACTTGTCTTTTAATTTATTTTATAGATGATCTTGTCCATATTGTAATTATAAACCGTGCATAATATTTGATTTACTAAATTGAATGAGATTTAATTTAATTTTAATATATATATATATAGTCGCCTTAATTAAATGAAAAAATTTGGAACATATTTTTTTTTTACGGTTACCATACGCGTTTCTGTTCTTTTTTTGTTCGGAGAACAGAATTTTTTTGCACTTACCAAACGTGTTTCTATTCTCAAAAATTGTAGCCAGGAACAGAAACACAAAAAAGTATTTCTGTTCCAAAAGTTGTTCCGGGAACAGAAACGTTACCATACGCACCCTTAATGTCTGCAATATGCAGGTCCTCTAAAATTCAACGTCACCGATTTCACCGGGGGTTTGCCGTCATTACTCTACGAGCCAGATTCGTGGACTAAGGTAAAGTGTGAAGTAATATATTAGCCCTCGATTTTCAATACCAAACCTCAATTCCATTTGAATCTTGTCGTCCTATTGAGTTCATACTGACTTTTCATCCCGCAAAATTAATCAGACAGCCAACATTATATTCATTGATGCACCAGTGGGCGCGGGTTTCTCCTATGCGACATCGCCATCGGCGTACAATTCCACAGACACATTGAATTCTGCACAGATGCAGGCCTTCTTGAGAAATGTGAGTAAAATTTTCAACAGATCATGGTGGTTATATCATGATGTAAGTTAAATTCGGAGTGGAAGTGCTAATTTATATACGCGGTGCAGTGGTTGGAGGCTCATCCAAGTTTCGAAACTAATCCGGTGTTTGTTGGTAGCGATTCTTATGCCGGTTTATATCCTCCAATGGTTGCCACGGCGATTCTACAAGGTAATAATTTTTTTCCTATGAGCCCGAGTGAATGGGACAAACTCAGATGTTATCATCTGTCCCTATCAATTGATGGATTGTGAAATATGCATTTCTTTCCTTTCCTGCTGCAAACTTTCAGGGAATGAAGCTGGATTTAAACCCTATGTCCACCTCAAGGTATTGGAGAAAGCTTGCTCCTCATCTTAAATTTCTCCTCCTTAAATTTTGACATGAACTGTGTCTTATGTTAACGTACTGTTCTTCTCTGTGGAATCATGTTTAGGGGATGATACTATCATGTCCACACACGTACACCGATCTTGAAATAAACTCAAGAATTCCGTTTGCACATAGGTTGGCCCTCATTTCAGATGCACTTTACAAGGTAAATGAATGAAAAATTCATATTTTAACTCATTTGCACTAGACTAGTTGAGCATGGGAAAAGTGTCAAAAAAGTCCTAAACCTATTGCACTAGTGCCAATTTAGTCCTAAACCTTTTTTTGGTGCCAATTCAGTCCTAAACCTTTTGCATTGGTGCCAATTTATTCCTAAACCTTTTTTAGGTGCCAATTCAGTCCTAAACCTTTTGCATTTGTGCCAATTTAGTCCTAAACCTTTTTTTGGTGCCAATTCAGTCCTAAATCTTTTGTATTAGTGCCAATTTAGTCTTAAATATTTTGTATTTATGCAAATTGAGTCAATTCGATCAATTTTGGCCGAAAATCATTGGCACAAATATCAATTGTCCTACGTGGTACGGTTTGCACTAACGTGGATATTTTTTTAATATTTTTTGATATTTTAAATAATTTTTAAAAATAATTTTTAAAAAACAAAAGAAAATGCTTAAAAATTATTTAAAATTATAGAATAATATTAAAAAAATATCCACATTAGTGCAAACCGTGCCACGTAGGACAATTGATATTTGTGCCAATGATTTTCGGCCAAAATTGATCGAATTGACTCAATTTGCATAAATACAAAATATTTAGGACTAAATTGGCACTAATACAAAAGGTTTAGGACTGAATTGGCACCAAAAAAAGGTTTAGGACTAAATTTGCACCAATGCAAAAGGTTTAGGACTGAATTGGCACCTAAAAAAGGTTTAGGACTAAATTGACACCAATGCAAAAGGTTTAGGACTGAATTGGCACCAAAAAAAGGTTTAGGACTAAATTGGCACTAGTGCAATAGGTTTAGGACTTTTTTGACACTTCTCCCAGTTGAGCATTGAGTCCTGGGTTTGATCAAACCATGTATCCTTCTTATTTGTCAGTCTTTAGAACTAAATTGTGGTGGGAATTTTGTGGATTCGACAAACACGAACTGCACAGAGGATCTGGCAACGTACAACGAGGTTAGTGAATGTGCATCCCTGGTGGATACATGTGAAGTAGACTAGTCCTTTTTTGCTCTCTGAACTCTTTTCTGGAATAAAAATTGATTGAACATAAAGTTTGAGCAGATTGGTTCTTTCTGTCTTATTTGCAGCTAATTGAACTGATCAGTGAAACAGATGTTCTTGACCCTGTTTGTACTTTCATTTCACCAAAATCGGAAGGAGCTTTCAAAATAGCAATACCAAACCAAGAAGAGCGCAGGAGGTCCCTCCAAGATTCCAGCAAGGATTATCTCATGTCACAACCGAGACCTCGCGATCTCTGGTGCAAGGTCTCTCTCTCTCTCTCTCTCTCTCTCGCTCTCTCTCTCTCTCTCTCTCTCTATATATATATATATATATAGTCATTTTTTCTTATTCTTTTATTAAATGTGACAGTATTTCGATCATCTACTTGTCCATATGTGGGGTAATTATCCAGGCGTACAAGAAGCTCTTCATGTTCGACCAGTATGTACATGATTTTCCATGAACTTCTAGTTCAAATTCATTTCCTTTTGAGAGAACTAACCAAATGTCTGTATCCGGGTCGATTTGTAGGGAACTGTCAGTGAATTTTTCAGGTGTAATATTTCCTTAGCCTACACTGAAGATGTCACCAATGTTCTCGATTATCATAAGAATTTCACCAGTCTGGGCATGCAAGTTCTAGTTTTCAGGTAAAAACTACTGGAAACTAACAGTTACAATTTTGTAGGAACGTGAAATTCTACAAGAAGAATTACTTCATTCGACCGGTGATGAGTAACTCATTCTTTCGCAGTGGCGATCACGACATGGTTATGCCTCATAACGGTATCGAGGAGTGGATAAAATGGCTTGATTTGACGGTGGATACAGATTGGAGACCGTGGTTTGTAGATGGCCAAGTTGCCGGGTAAGCTCGCGAACAGTTCAGCCTATTGCAAGCTTTTAGTTGAACGTACTTTTGCAATCTCCCCTTTGTTTAGTCCTCGATGTTTTAAGAGCTTCCGATTTCACCATGCTTTCAATAGGTACACGAGGAAGTATAAAGAGGGCGGATATCGATTGACTTATGCGACATTAAAGGTTGGAACTCCGACTTCAATGCCGCCTCATCCTTCCCTTTGAGTAACCTCTGGTGTCATAATATTTTTGTCCCTCTGTTGACTCCATTGATACAGGGAGCTGGTCACTCGCCTCCGGAATACAACCGCAGAGAATGCTACCAGATGTTTCGTAGGTGGATTCATTACTATCCTCTGTAGAATGTTGTGAGATGTTTCCTAGTCGGTGATGGAATGAACTTGTCGTGATTCATGTGATCAGAAGAACATCCGCCGGATGTCAAGGGAAGAATCTCAGTTAAGTATGGCAACAACTCTCATTTTCTTGAAGTTCTAGATCATAAGTCAATGGGTTTTTTTTTCCAAACTAGGTGTAAAAAAAAAAGTATTTACCAAAACGGGTGTCTTTTTTTTTTACTTACCAAACCGGGGGCCGCTCTGGTCGGCAGTCAAAATGCCGGATGGGACGGGCACGTCCCGATCGGCAGTCAGACTGCCAATCTGGACGTGAACAGTGCCCGCTCAGTAGTATAACTGCCGAGCGGGCACGTAGGCCCTTTATTTTATATTTTTTTTGCTCCCGCTCGGCAATTTAACTGCTGAGCGGGAGCAACCCCATTTTTTTTGTGAACATGACTAAAAAGAGCAACCGAGACTCGATGAAGTAGTAATTCAGCGCCTCTTGGACCCAGCCTTTATTCTAGTGAACAATATTTCTCGACTGCACCAAGGTAGAGTGTATGAACATATTGTGAGGGGTTATAACGCAGCCCACCACTCCCACAGCTTGCCTAATCGTCTTTGAACTTAGTCTAGGAAGGAGAAGACCTGCAAGAAGAATCTGAGCCCCGGATAGATACCAGTTGCATTTATAGCATTTTGTGGATGCTAAAATGAACCACGAGCGAAGCGACAAGGAAATTTTCTTACCGGTTAAAAGCTCTTTTCCGCTGGGTTTTGTCTCCGCAAACATGCAGGCAACGGTCAAGGCCATTGTTGATATGAGAATTGCAAAAACAGCTTCTAATTTCCTCACTTTGTAGTTCTCAAGAAATAAAAACATGAAACTAGTCACAAAGGGACATCAGTTAATTATCGGTGCATACCAGATACGATCAATTTATCCAGTAAAAGAGAAGTGTGCAAAGTTGGCAATTATCGTAAAGAAAGGACATAAGCATGAATAAGTAATTGGTACAATTACAATCCAGATTGAGAGTACAGTACACGCAGAGCTTAGAAAGACTAAAAATGAAGAATAACCACCTGTTGGCCAGGTCTCAAGCTTCCCCTGCATCTCTAAGGACATTTCATTGCCAACAACGAGATAAAGACATGAGAAACTGTACATGCCGCAGCACATATAGCTAGGAACTAGAATTCATATATTAATTCCAACATAACTACAACTATAGAAAAAATAAAAATATATGTCAGTTACAGACGACCTCTTCAATTTTTTTTTTCTTTTTTGATAAATTAATCATCTCTGAAACATATATTTCTATTAATGATAACACATTCAAACATTTTTCTTCACTATGACTTAACCTCCATTTCAACTTCCGAGTTGCAAAACATGGGATGCAATTCAGAGAGTTCTCTTTTGTCTGAGGGAAACCACCAAACTGGTCTTTAGGGTAGTGAAAATGCCGGCCGGGCCGGGCGAGAAGAAAGGTAAGGGCAAGATCGGTTATCATGACCCTACATGATATAAATGCCGGGGGCCGCTTGGCTGATTCGACATTTTTCTTCGAAAAGGAGCGGATTGAATAGAGTAACGTTCGATTGTTACTTTAGAAGAAAGGTAAGGGCAAGATCGGTTATCATGACCCTACATGATATAGACATGCACGTGCAGTTGACACGAAAATTATTATTGTTCAACGATATTATAATATTACAAACGCTTCATCAGAAAAATCTACATAATTGACACAATTGTGATCTATTCTTGGTCCGATCGGAATCTACACGTTTGTCTGTTGTGCCCTGATTTTCCACAGTTGCCGCAGTGATTACGCGAATCGCTACCGCTTGGCGTTCTAAAATCCATCTCATTACGTATCCGGGACACACGAGGCCTTCCTTTCTTTCTAATACGGCGACGGTCTGGTACCAATGGCTCCTCATTAACCTCATCCTAGTATGCTGGATGCCCTAACAGATTGAACATGTACGGATAGCATTGAATGGTTTTTTCCAACCTATAGCATTCATCGACGAATGTATCGTGATCAATTGAATGAAATTGGCACGCTGCAAGTATGTGGGAACAAGGAATTTTCAACTGTTGAAATTTCCCACAAGTGCACGTTCGGACGTCTAGGCGCACTCTGTGTTTGTTGCCCCCACATCCTCTGCTTCTATTAAATCCAGTTTTCACTTCGTAAACCCCTCTTTCAGAGTCAAAACATCTGACGTGATGCTTCTTCGCTTTTTCACCATTTTCCCGGAGCGTTTCACCTGCAAAGTGCATATATACAAATCTGCTGGCCTGCTGCATCGTGTATGTATTTCTCCTCATGTTGAAATAATGTGACAACATGTAGAATATCTTCTCGACCATGGCCGTTATTGGGAGATCACGAATGGGTTTCAGCATGCCGTTCACTAATTCAACTAAATTTGTGGTCATCGACCCATATCTCTTTCCTCCAACGTACGCCATCGTCCACTTCTCTCTCGGAATCCGATCACACCATTCAGCAGTGGGTGGATCGAACTGCCTAATTCGAGTCATGAGGTTATCGAACTTCCGTGGTTCACTCGCATAAGCTGCACATTAGGACAATAATTAGCACATTGTGGTAACATTTGTGAACACGTATTTGCTTTGAATTTTCGAATTGTAATGTTTACCTGCCATCTCAAGATGTCTTCTGCCATAGTCATTTTTGAACATTTTTTTGTAGTTGCCGACAATGTGACGAATGCAATATCTATGATGGGCATGTGGAGGATGCCAGTGTTATGTCTCCATTGCTTGTCGAATCCTAGGATGCCTGTTTGATATCACACAATTATTATCCCTTTTGGTGACATATCTTCGCAACATATCCATGAACCACCGCCAATTGTCACCATTTTCCCGTTTGACCACTGTAAATGCCAACAGAAAATTATTATTGCTTCCATCGAGTGAGGCCGTACAAAGAAGCGTTCCGGAGTATTTCCCGTATAAAAAAGTACCATCAATAAATATCACAGGACGACATTCTTTGAAACTGTCAATCATCTGCTTGAAGGTCCAAAACATCCTGTCGAAAGTCGGGCAGCTCTGATTCTCGGTCATGTTTCGCTCGATCACAAAATGAGAACCTGGATTCTCTTTCACAATTGCGTTTATGTACTTCAGCAACCTACCGTATGACTCCTCCCACCCTCCAAATTCGTTGGCAATCGCCATTTGCTTGGCCATCTAGGTTTTATGGTAAGTAGGTTGGAAGTTCAGCTTATCTTGAATTTCCGCCATCATTGTCTTGATTTTGATATCTGGTTGGGTGGAGACCATTTGCTGTATAAAGCTGCATATGTACCTTTGATCAAGGTGCGGATGATCTGCAGACGATTGTAGATTCATGCATGTATGTGGTCCATTGTACTTACTTATTTTTCAAGATGTGCCACTATGATTAGTAATCGCCCGGAGCCTCCAATCACATTGTCCATTCGGATTACCACATTTGATCACATATTCTTTGGCTTTTGTCGTATCATGGCAAAACGTATGATTTCTTCTCTTTGAGTACTCTTTCGCAACCAGTTGCACCGTGTCTCGTGATGGAAATGTATGGCCAATAGCAAATTCTTTCGATCGATCAAATACCGAACCCCCCGGCTTGGCTCTTGTATCGTGTTGCATCATATCAAAGTCGATATTCCTGTAGGGTGGTGGCTCTACCAATGGCCGAATGCGACTATTATAATGGGTGTTGTAGTAACCCTCCATATTGCCATCCTCGACATCTTCTTCATCATTATCATCAATGTCCATCGAAGTAGCATCATTTTCTTCATCACTAACCTCATAATCATCACTGTCATCATTATCATCGGACTCGACGTACCAATTATGGTCAGCATCCTCTTCGTCACCACATATGGATCCTGCCCTCGAATGGTAATTATTCATCCCCTGATTTTCAGCTACAGTTACATAAAACACCACAAAACCCGTTGGGCCTGCCTGAAGTGCGAACTCTTGCATCATCGTAATTGTAGCATCATCACGCACCTCCATAATATCATATACGACAAAACCTTGTGCTACATTTGGGCATCTATACATAATGTTAAGAATGTACTGATTTTCTGTAATATTCAACTCGGTACCAATCGTAGCACATAACGCATCAAATGTCCAGAAGTTTGTGAACTCGAACCAGGTTGAATGTCCACCTTCGTAATCCGCTCCATATTCTAAGTCCCCAGTGCACAATAGCAGAAGGTGCAGAAGACATTCTGCTAATGAAATGATAAATTATTTTGCACCTATAATTTAATAAACATTATCGCGATCAATGAAAATAACCTCAAATTATTAAATTGAAAAAAAAATAAGTACAATTAAATTGTAAATAATAAAATCATAATGAAAGTAACCTCAAACTATCGATGGACAAGACGTTCGAAATGAAGTGCTGAAACTGCCAACCGAAAGCAACGAGCGGGGAGGCCGCCTTTGATTTTGTCTGAAATGCCGAAAATAAGAAAGTCGCAAATTAATTTGAATATGACTACAATAATTTCTAAAAAAAAAAACACACACTGTGGTATACACATACTCAAGCAACGGAGAGTCGGAGAATTTTTGTTGGCGAAGACGCTGCGATCGTTTTCGAGGGACGGAGGAACAACGCCAGAGTTTTTGAGGGATGAAGAAGGGAGGGAGAGTGTGTGACTTAGAGTTTCTGAAGCGAGAGAAGATAAACTTTGTGAGAGCGAGAGATCGAATTGAGGACAAGGGAAAGAGGGGGGCTTCGAGTGTTATTCAAAACAGAGCTGAAGCCCTGTTCTGTAGCACCCGTGAAGGTGCTGCAGCGACATAATAATGTCGTTGCAGCACCATTGCAGGTGTGTTGCAGGCATGCAGCGCCAATAATTGCGCATTAATGAACGTGGGGAAAAGTAGAAAAATAGATGAGGACAAAATCTGATGTAACAAGTAATAATTTTACTTTATTTCCCCATGCTTTGAAATGATTCGTTGTTTACATTTCATTGGATTTTTTCGTCCATTGAGACATTGTCGGATGACTCACTTAACTTATGAGAGTTTATTTTAAGTTAAATTTTATTTATTTCCATCCTTATCAAGCTTTCGATTGCTGGGTTAAAAAATTATGAACTATCCAATTGTAAATTTACCTAAAAGTGTAGTACACGTTCGATTTACTTGGTAGGAGACTACTCCAAGTCTTTGACTGGCCTAAAAAAAATAAAATAAATGAAGACGATAATGTGGACGTCTAGACAATCAAGTAGTAAATTGGATGACCCATAAAAATATAAAAATATAATGGACCAATAAAAATATAATTGATTAACACATATTTTACATAAAATTAGTATTAGCGCAATTCGTAGAATTAGAAGCCTTTGCACAATTTGCAATACAATGAGTTTTTTTTTATTTTTGCATTTTATTGTTTCTTTTATCGACCAATCACTATCACGGATGTGACTATAAGGCTGCGCATGAAAACACTTCTTTTTATTATAACCAATTTCTCATTTCATTGGGGGAGTTTCGCGTTAATGAACGTTTAAATCTCCAATTCAAAAGTTTCCATTAATAGATATTAAGAAATTACATACATATAAATAGCTTGTACAACTCAAAATAAAAAAAAACGATAACGAAGTTCTTCAAGACAAACTTCCGCCAATGGCATTCAGGATGTCGAGGCAACAACTATCGACATCATCACATTTTCGTATTATCTGGTCAAAGCGAGCAGCTAATACGAAAAGGCTAACATGGTGATAATTGTTGCCTCCACATCCTGAACGACATTGGCAGGGTCGACTCGTCTTGAGAATGGCCCATTCAAACGTCATGGTCTGAGCATTTTTTCTTTCTACCATTCTTCACACGGGTCCACTTCCAGTTCGTGGTTGCCCTTGTCCTCTTCCTACCCACGACTATCGCAACGGTCGGAAAGGGCTTTCGAATTTCGGGTTGACAATTATCGCATAACCAAATCACATCATCCTTAAAAATAACGGTTTGTAGATAGAACCTGAAAAGGGGACAAAAAAAGGTCATGGTCAAGTTTTGAACCATGAGCACTCGCGCATTCATAAATTCTTTCGATGTATCAATAAGTTACGTAATCGTATAGGGTCCAAGAGCGAACTTACCGGTGAATTGCGTATTGATTACAGCCGTGACAAAAAATTAAAGTCTCCTCAAAGCCACGATCTCCACACTACACGTAAATCACTGCCTGATGCAATATGTCTATCATTTTTCAGAGTTCAATAGAGCATGAAGGAGGGCTCTACTTAAAAAAGCAGAGCCGAAAGAGGGGGCGTACAGGGAGTGAGAGACGCAGCAGCGTCTACGTCTGCCCCCGGGGGAGGGGGCTCCCTTAATTGCAGAAAAAAAAGGGCCCCCCGCTCGGCAGTCAAACTGCCGAGCAGGGAGCCCCCTTTGCAGATGCTGCTGCGTCTTCCCGGCCTTTGGGGGGAGACCCCCTGCAATTTGGGGGGCCTCCCCCTGGCAGACGCTGCTACGTCTGTAGCAATTTACCCCCCCTGGCAGACGCTGCTACGTCTGTAGCAATTTGGGGGGGCCTCCCCCCAAATTGCTGCCCCCCCCCCCAAAATATTGCAACCGCAATTGGGGGGAGGGGGCTCCCCCTAGCAGACGCTGCCCCCTCTCTCCCAAAAAAAAAACTGCAGCTGCAATTTGGGGGGGGGGGCAATTGTAGACAAAGCAGTGTTTGCAATTTTGCAGACGCTGTAGTGTCTGTAATTTGGGGGAGCCTTCCTCAAGAGCCCTTCGGCTTTTCTTTTTTAAGCAGAGTTGAAAGGCTCTCCACCCTCACTTCTTCTCTAACTCTTTCCCTCACTTCCTTAACGATCTCTATTTCGATTACTCACTCAATTCACAAAAATTTCTTTCGCCTTACAATTGAGTTAATATGGCACAAAACACTTACATTCAGCCGGGACCTAAGAATGGTTCACTACTGACTGAGCAGGCCCAGCATAGATCACAACACTTATGGGATGGCAAGGTAAATGATGAATTCAACGGTTGATATGTATTTTTTTATTATTTGGTCGGAATGGTTGATATGTAATTACTAAGCAAAAAATTGAACATTTTCACTAACATTTTATGTTACATTTCACAGATAGATCAGTCTATGACCCTTAGATGCCAGCAAGCGACACTGCATGTAGGCGAAGTTCATCCACGTATAGTTCCTTATCTGTTGGATTCTGGATTTTACGGAGTCTACAAGATGGGATTTGTACAACTTGACTGGCATTTGATTACTCCATTGGTCGAGCGGTGGAGGCTCGAGACCCATACCTTCCATATGCCGCAAGGTTAATGCACGATCACCCTGCAAGATATTGCATTGATCATTGGGTTGCCCATCGATGGCCTTGCAGTAACTGGCCATACTAATTGGGACCGGGCCGCTCTCTGCGACCATTTGCTTGGTGCTCGCCCAGACAACTTGTGCGGCACGCAGATTAATTTAGCCTGGTTGTCTCAAACCTTTCATCATCTCCTGAAAAAGCCGATGACGACACCGTAGTAAATCATGCTAGGGCATTCGTCCTACGCCTGCTTGGAGAATCTATTTTCATGGACAAATCTGGTGCCCAGGTAAGTTTGCTATTTCTCCCATTGTTGACCAACATCGAAGCGCCTACGGCGTACAGTTGGGGTTCAACGGCACTAGCATGGTTGTATTGTGAGTTATGTCGTGCAACCCGATGGAATGTAAAGCAAATGGGCGGTGCCTTACATGTACTTCAGATATGGGCCTGGGAGCGCTTCAAATGTATCTCCCCTACACTTTCTTACGATGGTCTATTGCCAAACGCACCTTACGGTAGTCGGTATGTGATATATAGCATTTTTTTTCGTGCATCGTTAAATCTTTCCAGTGCGTATCATAAATTAAATTATAATGTGTTTTGTTTATGCACTGAAGCCGGGTCCGATGTACAACTGACATCCCGACGCATACTGTGCAACACATACGCTTACAATTTGATCGAATGGAACCCGAAGATGTACGTTGAATATACTGTCACTTTTAAAATTACTTTTTCATTTAATTTGACATGATTCATTGCGATAACAGATTGATTGGGAGCCCTACCAAGAATTTCAAGATGATGTGTCGGATTATTGCCTGCATGGACAACACTGTTGGAGATCGAAAGTCCCTCTCATCTTTCATTGGATAGTTGAGTGGCATTATCCCAACGGTGTACTTGGACAATTTGGTTTGGATCAGCCAATACCTGTAAAGCTTGTAGATCATACTGTCTTGCATCGTCTTGATAACACACCACCCAGGACGAACTGGGCGATTAAGCACAGACGGTCGATCGAAAAGTGAGAGGAACATGCCAACCGTATAGCCCCGAGTCCACAACAAGCGGAACAACTCCACTTCCATTCAGCATATATGGAGTGGTTCCGTCGACACACACGAAAGTGGATTTCTGTTCCGAGAGCCGCCTTGGGTTCAACGGTTTGTGCAAACACTTCCAATTTAATTCTTAATTTATTGGTATTTTATAACTTTTCCTAATTTTCATATCAATCTAGGCTGATGGCATCGAACAAATTGTACATATCATGGATTCAGTCGGGCATACTCCTCAGGCTTGGGCAGCAGTCATGACGATAGTTAAGGCAATGCTAAACGCTTTGAAAGTGAATAGGTGCCTGACAATGATGCCACCACCCTAACCGACAACTACCGCGGCACCCATTGGGTCGGATGATGAGGATGACCCCACTCAGACTAATCAGCCAACCTGGAGGACTCCTCGAGGTCATCAACCTGATAATGTCGTCCCCTATTCGATGAAATATCATACGACGGATATGGCCCCCGACTTCATTCCGGGTTCAACCAGCATTTCGATATAGGGTACACCCAATTTGCCGGATCGTTTGGCGAGGGAACCGCTTATGCAGGGTACACCCAATTTCCACCTACGCATACTCCGGCTAGCGCTCTTGGAGAATATGAACCAGATTACTCTCAATTTTATCCTGACCCTCCTCCAGGATATGGCATATTTCAACTTGATATGCCTTCTTCATCGGCACGTCCTGCTCAGCCAGCTCCTCATTTCCACCGGTACAACACTAGACCTCCCGAAGCACGGAGACAACCTTCTTGCGGAATAGGAGGTCATGCACGAAGATGGCACCATTAGAAATTGTATTTGCGGATGATGCTTCGTATTTTAAATTGAAGATCCAATTGTTTTTTTATAAATATCCCACCATTAGAATTTGTGGGATGTAGATGATTATCGAATGATCTTTGTGTCCGAGTACACTTTTCCATAACGATCGTTTTCTCCATCAAGTGTCTCTCATCGCTCAATGTACTCCACATGGTCTTCCAAGTGCAAAAGAAAGTTTCAAATCGATCGGATAGACTATGAACGCTCGTATCTTTAACATAGGACTTACCATAACATCCTATATAAACTTATCATACATGCTCGTCTACTTCTAGAAAGTGATTAGGGTTTTGAAATTTCCAGAATATTTTGCAGGACACCCTACGCCGGGGAAACCGTCAAGTCCAAGAAGAAACGCTGCACTCCAAGTTCAGTGCTCTTTGGCATGATGGACTTTTCAAAAGAATTTTGAAATGTTAGATTGCATATATGTAGGGTTCTGAAACTAAATGGGCAAAAATGCTGAGTCGGTGCTTGACGACTGAATATTCCGTGTCACAAGAAGTGTTGGCCTTAGTGCTATCCTAGCAAATTTTTTGCTCGGTGGCACTACACAATAACAAACAATATCACTAGCACACCTCCACTTCATCCATCCTTCTTATGCTCCATGATCGGCAGTCTGACTGTCGATTAGGACGTGCCCGTCCCGGCCGGCATTTTGACTGCCGACCAGGGGCCCGCTCAACATTAAGACTGCCGAGTGGCCCCTGGTTTGGTAAATAAAAAAAAAAGACACTCGTTTTGATAAATACTTTTTTTTACACCTAATTTGGAAAAAAAAAACCCTAAGTCAATGGTAAATATCCTACTTCTTTGTGGCTCCCCCCCAAATTCAATGGCTCTAATTCCTCATAAGCACCTACTCGTCGTGGTAGCGGCTCCCGAAGGTCGGGCAGCCGCATCCCCACGGCCGTCATGATATCTCTCCTTTTGGTATGTGCAAACACCGGTTGCCAAACATGGACGGTGTTCTTCAACTATGATGGACTCAATAGCTTCTTCCCATCGACAATTAGGTACTGTACGGAGTATTTGAAGTACGGGAAAAGAAAGCATGGCAAGACAACTATTTTTTTTTTTCCTTCCCTTCAATTTTCATACTTGAAACTTCCTTCTTCATCGTTGGTAAGATGTTCCGATCCTTGATTTCTAGTTACAATGAGTCGGCATCGGGCAAACTCCTCTGTCAATACAGTTTGGAGGTTGATGTCCTGGTTCAGATCTCCAAGATCACCTCTCTTGCTTGAATCGAAAATTTTTGCATCTGCCCTACGAAACAAATTGAAGTTCTCTAACCCTGGTACATCCACAGAACCTTTGCCCTGGATCAATCCTTGTCCAAGCTTTTGTAATTGGAGTTCAAAGCCAACAGTAGCAATAATATCCAGCTTGACCATCGCGAGCCACTTCTCCTGTTCTTGCTCTTCATTGCAAATTTCCAACAAAACTTTTGATGGACATGCAATATTTTGATTTTCTTGTTTTTTTTGGAATTTAGGCCCCAGTTGTCAATTTAGGGCAATGAAAGGTCTAAAGGACAGTTTACTTTTAATGACTCGAAGATTTCATATTAAGTTAATGCTACTTACGATTTTCTAACAAAAGAAATCGCTGACATCACTCATGTAAACTACTTTTTAAAAAAAAAAAATACACCAAAGTGAAAACCTTATTAAAGTTAGGGATAATAGCATAAATGATTTATAAATTTGGTCCAACGTGCAATGCATCTCCTGGATTTTAAATTTGTGTAATGTGGTCATTAAATTTGGGCCTAATGCGACATAGTCCCTGGATTTTTAATTTTTATTCAATGCGGTCTCTGAAGTATTGGTAAATGCTCAATATAATCCCTAAACTATAAGGAAAATGCTTAATAGTTCGGGGACCACATTGAGCATTAGATCAAAGTTCATGGACTATATTCAACCAATTAAAAGTTCAAGAATGATATTGCACGTTAGACAAAAGTTTAGGGACCGTATTAAATAAATCAAATGTCCAGGATGATCATTGCATATTAAACCAAAGTCTAAAAACCCTATATGTGTCGTGCTCCCTTAGAGTTACGATATTGTTAATGTTCCTTCCCCATCTGCAAGTGATTGGTGATGATGAAAGTATCGCACTTCGACTAATTTATCCATACAAGACAAGCGAATCGACTTTTTTTAAGAATATTCTTTCCTGCCACATTATAGCTCTATAGCATTATCTCGTGATTCCAGCGACCCATCACCATGGCAAAGCCTCCCTCCATATAAGAGGTACGATATGTGCTGACCCAATTTACTTGCTCCAACACATGCAACTCAATGCCAAATCCGACGTTGTCAAGCAGTTTTGCGAATCGCTGTCCTTAACTGCTTACTGTAACCGTGCACCATGCTTGTTTCCATCCGAGCACGAGCGCGTGCAGGTTAAAGGTAACATATGCACGGTGAGTGAGAGATGGGAACAACCGAATGACCTTACGGCTAGGCCAAAATGCCGGGCCGAGCTACGAGAGGGCAAAAATCAAATTGAATAGCTCACCAATTCGACCCTTCTTAACCTATCACACATTAAGGACTGGGGGGCCAAGGCTTAACACAGGCCCAAGAGGGGGTTTGGAAATAGTTTTTAACCAGCAATTCGGTTAGTACCTCACTATCTGCCACATTGCCCCAGGCGCCCCCTATCAATGTTCCTTTGAAAACGAGAAAAACATGATGAGCAGAGCAGAACTTCAATCAAAAGATGGAAAGCCATTGCTAAGCTATGACTAGTTGCATTGTTAACTACAGAAACAGGGAAAGTATAGCCAATGGCCCATACATATTAAACAAGAGCCTCTGTGCTATTCCTGGCCAAACTCTTAAGGTCTTGGAAAGAAATTCGTGCACACAAGAGTACAGAGTTTGGTGCATTCCGGTGTATAATAGAAGCTTTTCACCACCCCGGTAGGAATGCAGATGGCAAACGGATTGATCGTAGCCAACAGTGCAGCCCGCAGGATTCTGATGAACATGACACTGGCAAATGCATTTAAGACACAAAAATAACTTCACAAACTCCAAAAAAGGATGAGGGGGTCTATACCAAACGAAAGTCTTCATTTTTCGTACAATGAATAGTCTTACACAGATGTTAGCGAAACAACAATGATGCCTAAAATACACAGTGATAAATGTCACCTAAACATCCAGAACTCGATAGTTCCATTCGAGCAATATCAGCAGATAGCGTCACGAGAGGTCATTTCCGACTCTATAATGGAAAAAATTGATATATCCAAGTGTGCATACGTGAAATCAATGATCAACATTACACAAGAGATAATTCACCCGAAGGAATTGATCTCTTCACAAGCTTAGCCCAAGATTCATTTGTCTCAGCGATGACCTTCAGAGCATAAGCCTGCAGCATCATATCCCACAGTATGCAATTCGTTAGTTTTGAATTAAAAGCAATAATAGCAAATGCAAACCTCCCAAACTGTATAGAAAGATGCGTTTGCTAATGCCTAAGCAACCTGATCAAATAATTGGAGCATTCCCTAACTGTTGGTTGGGCATTCGGGGTGGCATTAAGACCAGAGACCTTTTCATTTCAAATATTCAACACAAAATAGACGAAGGCCTATAAGCAAAGGTGGAGAAACCACTCAGATCAAGGCCTATCTTACAGATATGTAGCTAGGAAGCAATGCTGTCATGAATCTAGCAAAATGCTCAAATTGGCCTGTATACTTGCTTATTAAACTAAATGTCAACATAGGCCCAATTGAGAAATGTCATCAAGCATGGGATCTAAGTAGAGCGACTTGCTGGCTAGTGGGGAAAAGGAGGAAAAGGAAATTTTCACAATCACTAATGGCCATGGAGCATTGCCATAAGTTATTGCATGAATGGGTTAGAGAGAACTCTCAACATAGCAATTTGCGGAAGATGAGCATGCTAGTAATAGGCAAACAACTCAAAAACAAAATTAAGAAAATCTTTGGTGAAGCAAATTGCTGGTAAACAGTGGAAGCTGGACCATGGCATTTTACTGCTTCTGCACAAAAGCTTTTTGTTCTATTGAGTGTCAAAATAGGTGCAAAGTATGTTAAAGACATTGAATATACCTTGTCAGCTGGCTTGTTTCCAAGACCAAAATTGTTGGCTGGTTTTCCATCAGGAATTTTGTAGTCGCGAAACCAGTCCCTGATTGCAGTCAGAGTACCCTGAGGATATAAAATAATTTTTAATCAGGATATAATTAACAAAAAAGTACAGCAGTGACAGATAATTAGATCACTTTTAGGGATAGGACTAGTGTTTTTATTTGTATTTTCCTTTTTCAATGTCTTCGTCAATTAACACACACACACAGAGAACTGCTTTGAAAATGGTGCGGAGTAACATATATGTTGACATGGTAAGTATTCTTTTGACTTTTGTTTCTTCATGAATCTTTCAGAGTACTTTCGACCTTTCTAATAGATGGGAAGTACTTACTTTTTATTTTGATAAAACAGAATAGTATGTTTGAAAGGGCACCAAAGGTGTAAAAGCCAGACGATTTCCCTTTCCTAATCCAGATATCTGTACCACTATGACAGACCCAATCATTTCAACCATCACCTCTCACAAGTTTTTCAAAAGCTGAAGCCATTTTCTTAAATTGAGACCAGGAAAAGTTCATCTGACCGGATTGGTATTTTACACATGCTTTGAATAAACTACCATACCCAAATAAACTATTTATCCTTCCAGATTGAGCATCAGAGAAAGAGAGGGATAAAGTTGGTGCCAGTTTGTAGCAATAAACATATCAAAATTGCAAAACAATGAAACTATGGTGCATAACAGCATATTGTTGAGAGAAAAGCGAATAACATGAGCGAAAGTACAATACTCAGCCAAATAGAACATACCGGGAAATGCTTCTCAACTTCACCTATATCATTTACAAGGGAAGCTTTAGGGTCATCCAGTGAAATTGCTATTATTTTCCAGTCAAGTTCCCCCTCATCAATCATAGCTAATGCAGCCAAGGGCTTGACCTTAAGAATCTCACCAATCTGTCTCCGACTTTCACCAATCTCAACAACATCAACTATACAGTCAAGAATATCAATTCTAGATTAATATCCTGTATCCCATTAAAAATTCTTGGAAGAATTGGATGTAATTTGTTCAATACCTGGATCATTATCGCCAAATGCCCCGTCAACTTCAGAGTTAGCAAAAGATGGGTCTTCCCATGTTTGTGGAAGTAATCCATAATTCCAGTGGATATTGTAGCTGAGGAAGACAATTAAGATGCTTCAGCTTTGGAATATAAAAAATGCAGTTAGAAGGCATAACTTCCTTCTAGACCTAGCTGAACTCAATTTGAGAGGGCTACTTCCTATACCTGTGGATTCCAACCTAGCTGATTCCATTTACATAAGTAATAAATTTGTTTTAAGTATAATGATAAATCCAGTTCTAATATGAGAGGAGAGACCATAACCTGAAAACTAGATCTCTTAATATACACTGTATCATCCACAGCAGCTGTAAGTCTTTTGATAATTGTTAGAATAAACCGGTTACTCCTTTAAGTATAGGTTGGAGGGATTTACATCAAGATGTTCCACAAGCACAACACAGTGGCAGCTCCAGTCAAAATGAATCAAAACTCCCGAAGGGTATGGATAAAAGCTATAAGCACGAAGATCTTGAACATGGATACAGGTTTCATGCTAGAAACACACAGGCGTAAAGCATCCATGTAAGCAACCCATGGTCATGGTCATTCTAACAAGTAGGCTTTGGGTTTCTCCCTATTGCTCTCAATCAAACATTCTTAGTTCGACAAAAGGTTAGCAAATCTTCCACTACATGCGAAATAAAGAGAAAGCCAACAAGAATGACCGTATTTTTCATCTGTGTGTCGCCTTGGGGCTTCGAAATGATGCACCAGCAGGAAGCCAAGAAATGAACGCAGTGGACATTAATCGAAATGACCATATGTTTGAGAAGATTGACAACATGTCAATCTGAAATTATTGGGTTTCAACCTCAAAAGACTTTTATATCTGAACATTCATGGGAGGAACTAAAGGAACTACAACTCACGAATGACCGTGGCTGTGACAGATTACTCAGAAATTAAGGGTGCGTATGGGAACGTTTCTGTTCCTGGGCACAATTTTTGAACAGAAATGTTTTTTTGTGTTTCTGTTCCCGGCTACGATTTCTGGGAACAAAAATGCATATGATAAGGAAAAAAAAAAACACTTTTTTCCGCGGCCGACTACCGGCGACGGCGGTGGCCGGCGGGTGGTGGCCGCGTCGGCGGCAGTGAGTGATGGTTCCAAAAGTGTTCCAAAACCCAGAAGCAAGTTTTTTTTGTTTTTTCAAAAATGTTCTCCGGCACAAAAGTGTTCCGCGGAACACTTTTAGAACATTTTTGAACCATACGCGTTTCTGTTCCAAAAGTGTGTTCCGAGAACACCTTTGGAACAAAAACACTTTCCCTAGAGCGTTTCTGGAGCGTTACCATACGCACATTCCTTAAAGTGCTTAACATGCTCAGAAAGTAGACAACAGGATAGCTAGGTCAAATGAAAAGAGAGCGCCCCATCATTTAACTATTACACGTACTGGTCTGCCCATTCCTTGCAGTTGATTATATTAGCAAACAGGAACACACATATTAAGTAGCTGACATAGAGATATTTCAACTTGGGACAATAGCAGATAAGCACATCTTACGGATAATATCGAAGATTGCCCTTCTTCGTATCCTGCTTGATGGGAGTGAATGGCTCGTCCGTGGCAACTTCCATCTTTGCACTTGACTCCTTGGGTATTTCAACTACAAAGTTGAAAACACCATTGCCTAGTTGCAAGGGTATATCATGCCATGGGGAAACCTGCACCAGTATCATACTTCTACTTCATGTTTGACCCCCAGAATCAGTAACTCAACTTCTTTTCAAATCAATGTTTTTCGTCAATGAGATCTTTTAGTTTGGCAAAAGTTCATATGCTAAACAACAGAGGCAAGAAGAACGTGAGACAACTCCTTGTATCGAAATGTAATCTGAAAAACAAGAACCCAGTTGAAAATTCAGCGATCAAACAATTCCGACATGGGGCATTTTCCGGCAGGACAAACACACTTTAAAAGACGCTGAAGTACATTCCATTTCTTAAGACCACAATGTCCAGTAACTCAGAGAACACTAATATCGAATCAGCAGCCAATTGCATCATTTGGAAGTTGTCATATGGCGCGGATAACAACCGAATCAAGTTGTCTTCTTCTTTTCTTTTCTTTTTTCTTTTTCTTCTTTTTTTTGCGCTCGTTCGTTACCATTGATCACCATTATACCAACCAACGAAAATAACCCAAACACAAAGCTTCGAAAAAAGCGGCAGTCTTCGTAAAACAAAAGCTCGAGATCTTCCTATTGATTATCCACTCTATAGCAACAACAGCACAAACTTTCCGATACTTCCAAGTGAAATCCACTCCTTTCCATCATATTCTCGACAATCAAATAAGCACGCTCACAGAGAGAAAGCGAGGGACCAGAGAGAGACCTTCTTGCCGGAATCGTCGACGAGGAAGACCCTGTAATCGAGCGTCTCGGGCTTGCCCTCCTCTTTAACCCGAGCCTGAGGATTGTGGATAGCGCTGCAAGCGAACAACCTCCTGGACGACGACGGCAGCTCGGCCCTCCTGAAGAAGCACAGGCCGCCCGCGTTCACAGCCCTCCGCCTGAGCAAGAACGGCGTCCTGCCGAGCAGGCAAGAGGTGGCGCTCGTCGCCGCGACCGGGATGACTCTTGCGGTCGCCATGGCCGGTCGGAGGCGCTCTGCTTCTGCTGCTGACGGATCGAAGACGAAGACGATGGCGATTGGAGTGTGGTTTTGAGGAGTGTGAGTGAGCCACAGAACCAAATGCTGCGTTTTTTTTTTCCCTGTGACGAGCCCCTAAAAAAATAATAAAATCTACAATATAAAAATAAAATGCAAAAGAGGACAATAATATGTTGTGGGGCCCACGTGATTCTTGCTATCGAGCGACTGGTGGAGGTCGATCAGCCGCCCTAAAGCAGGTGAAGGAGTGACATGTCCAAAACGAGGATTAAATTTTTTTTTTTTTTTAAAAGTACCTTGTAACTTGTAAGTTTCTAAATTTTTTTTCGACCAAAAAAAAAAGTTTCTAAATTTTTTAAAAATATCCAATTAAGTCTAAAAAATTATAGTGAAAGTGTAATCGAGTTCTAAAACTTTAGATGCGAGCCTGATTTCAGGATAGAACCGGAGAATTAAACCGTCGATTTCAAGTTCTAATGAGTCAGAATCCGGTTCCCGGTTCCATTTTTCTAGGAATTACCAGCTCCGATTCCCAATCCCCAATGGAATCGAATCGGAATTAGGAATTGGAACCGGAAATACCTTCCGGCCTGTATTGACGAATTAACGATTAACTTGGAACCTGCTCAGCTTTTTGTTACATAACCTACGGATCGCTTGCTTTCTTACTCGGCACGGCGAAGAGGTCTATTTCGCCGCAGCCATTACTTATGCACTGATGCAAGCATCTGTCAAGTCGTTTTTAATGATGTCATTTGCTTATGCTCAAGATGAAAACTTATATTTTGTCTCCAACATCTGCTTTGCGCAAGCATTAGAGAGATGTTGAAGGTAAATAGGAAATTCTTACCGAATCCCAAATCCAAAGCGTTAAGAAAAATGCATGAACTCTCATAATTCTTGAGGCCGATGCACTGAATTTCATGAATTCTTGGTCATGTTTGTATTGTTTGCTTGGTTGGAATTGGGGAAGATGATTCAGACTTCCTTTCTTGTTTAGCAAACTTCTTTCGTTGATGTGTCATGGAAGACTGATGACTGACGGAAGTTCTATAATTTATTTTCTATGTCGCGTGTTTTGAACTTGTTATTGTTTAGCATATTTTACATGTTCATCGTTTTATGGATTGTTGCTATCGACAAATGAGAAACATTCGTTTTTTTGTTGTTGTATTCACTCTCATTTTGCTTAGTTAAAAATGAAAAAAAAAAGAAATAAAGAAAAGAGATTGACATGTTCTTAGGTGCCCAGGAAAGTGTGACCGGCTAGGCTCCAAATATGCAAGGTAGGCTTCAGGTTCTAAAGAATGTGGAACCTTTTTCGACGGGTATGTTTCAAGTTACAGGTAGAACCTGAATGGAACCTGAAACCGCTCATCCTTGTCAAAAAAATGCAATCATGTAACAACTCGGGTGATATCATTGTGTAATATTGTCTGCTTTGGGCCGAGGCCTACACGGCTTTGCTTCTCCGAGGGCGGCCTAAACTGTCCCCAGAACACGCGTTACACAGGATAGGGGTGTCCAAGCCTTCTAAGGCATCCCAAGATCCCTCTTATATCCGATAAGAGACTTTTTGGACCCTTCCTTGGATCATTACATTCTCCTTTACTTCGGTGCGTGGTTCGGTCCAGTCTTGTCCCCCCTTGCCGTCCTAGAAGCCTGCCAAAAGCCGCTCCTTGTTTGCGCCCTCTGCCCCCGGCGTCCACTCTCCGCCCTCGTCGGACCAGGGTTGTTAAAAATCAAGTCATTAAACTTGTCAAATTGATAAGATCAAGTCCTGTTATTGGTTGAACTTTTTTGAAAGTTTTGGGAGTCAATTACACTTTCATGACAAGTTTTAGGACTCAATTGCAATTTCATGATCAGTTTTAGGACTTAATTTCATTTTTTTGAAGATTTTAGGACAGAACCCAATTGCATTTTTGTAACAAGTTTTAGGACTTTCAGTGCACTTATCTCTTTAAAATATCATGGTCTGTTTTTATAGAACTTTTATCAACGAAATTTAACTAAAGTTTTATTTCCTAAGTGATGTTGCAGATTTGTTGTTAGATTCTTAAAATAAATAGGATCTATGGATTAGATGGTAGACTCGTTTAAACAATTTCATATGAAAAGTCGTTACATAATTAGGATTGACAATTCGAATATACACTTTTACTTTTACCATGCCTTTAGCTATGCATCGTGTTACTTCGTTTTGGAATTAACATCAATAAAATTACGACTAGTGCGATTAGGGGTGTGTATGGTCCAGGCCGGTCCGGTCCTGGCATGGAACTGGGAACCGGACCAGTAGTCCCGGTCCCCATATTTTCGGGACCACGGATCGGACCAGGACCGGCAGTCCGGGCCGGTCTCAATCATGGTCAGTCCCGGTCCGGGCTCAATAGGACTGCTAAGTCTAACTGCTTATAAAAATATAGCCTTTATAAATTACAATACAATGTTAATTTACAATCTATAATCAACCTACAACGGCAAGACAACCACGTATATGCTAGGGCCACCCAACTTGTATTCGATCTAGCCTTGAAGGCTTCACATGATCTTTTCTCCTCGTAATCGACGTTCGCATGTGACCCGCTGAACTCAGGTGGGCGATGGAACCGAACTCGGATTTTATTTATTTCTTTTTTTATTTTTTGTTGTGAAAAAAAAAATAGATTCTCAAATATGCATAATGATTCGAGTTTCTATCCTCATGCACGTGCGTGCTTATTCTTCGTGCATGTGTCCATCATAAGGAATAGATCTTATCATCAATTAAGACCTAGTTTTGTCCCAAAGTAATACCAAAATCCAAATTGCTAAATAATAAGTACAATGATACCACTAAACTCAAGAGGCGTGAGATGAGATTCACAGGGTTTCTCAAAATGTTAAAATTAGGTTAACTCTAAATATAAATTATTATTTTAAAAAAAATATTGGCGGTCCGATCCGGGCCAGGCCGATCCGGTTCCAAATCATGGAACCGGGGACCGGACTGCCCAGTCACCGGTCCCATTTATTGGGACCAGGGACTGGACCGTCAACCTCAAGGACCGGACCAACCCGGCCTGTCCGGGCCGGTCCGGTCCAGTTTGCACACCCCTAAGTGCGATAGACAAAATGGCTCTCGTTGCAAAAGAGACAAAATTTGCCTAGGTTTTAAACAGATTTTCAAAGGCCCGATATCCTTTAAAAAAACCCAACTTTAGGTCAAATCTCAATTTCATTCTGAACTTTGAGGAGAACCAGCAAGGCGCCCAAGGCGTCGCCTAGGCGACCAAGGCCCCCGCCTTGAGGAGACCTAGCAAGGCGACAGGACGCCTTGGTCGCCCAAGGTCGCCTAGGCGACGCCTTGACAACTATGCTCGTGAATCCTCTGCCCCCTCGTGCT
This sequence comes from Rhodomyrtus psidioides, assembly GCA_021437785.1. NCBI lineage: Eukaryota > Viridiplantae > Streptophyta > Magnoliopsida > Myrtales > Myrtaceae > Rhodomyrtus > Rhodomyrtus psidioides. The sequence continues at coordinate 7,281,255 of JAILYB010000003.1, read as the reverse complement.
GCTCCTTTTTCACGTCACTCATTATGAAAATAAATTTGGTCAACGCCTCTTTATATTGTTTAGTCAAAAATAAAATAATTCGAAAAATATTTTCTTAAAAATATCACTTATATTGCTTATGAAAATGAAGAAATAAAAAAATATTTAAATCATATTTAATAAAAAAATATCTAGATATAAATTGTTATGAATAATGAAAAGGATTAATATCGCGAAAAACCCTAAACTAGTATATTTGTGACAAATTTAATTCAAATTATTTTTTTGACCACCAAAAATCTCAAACTGATACAGTTGTGACAAATTTACCCTAAACTATTATTTTGATCACCAAAAACCCTAAACTGGTATAACTGTGACAAATTTACCAAAAATTAATTTTTTTACTATAAAAAATCTCAAACTAGTACACATATGACAAATTTATCCCCTGTTAGTTTCCGTTAAATTGAGTTAATACCGCGAAAAATTTTAAGTTGACGCACCAGTAGCAAATATAGGGTAATGTGTACACCTGACAATTATCACGTGTCATCCAATTCAGCAATTCGATGGTAAAATTTAAAGAAAACTAACGAAGGATAAATTTGTCACAACTGTACCAGTTTAAGGTAAATTTGTCACAGGTACACCAGTTTAAGGTGCTTCATGGTCAAAAAAATAATATATGGTAAAATTGTCACAAGTGTACCAATTTGTGATTTTTGGTGGTATTAACCCTAATAAAAAATATTTTTCATTGGCTAATTCTTTCAAGCGACACAACCAATCATTTTTAAGAAAATATTTTTCAAATAATTCATTTTGCCCTAATTAGCTTATCAGATTTTTCCCTCTTTTCTTGCCAATGATTCAGGACATTGAATAGGAAAATGCTAACAAGTAAAGAAAAAGAAAAATTGCATTATCAACACACTGGTTTTTCATCTGATACATGCCCTCAATTTCAAGGCACAAATAGAAGGTGAAAAGAAAGTTCTTCCGAGAAGCACTTGGTCGCATGAGATGTGATGTCGGAATTTGAAGCAACGTATTTCATGATGACAAGTTCAAGAGAGGAAATGGGACAAGTGAACACAATGTCACAAGCAAATTCAAACGTTGGGAATGATACAAACTCTTAGCTCTGCTGGATCCCGCTTGGCCATGTCAGGTTCTTCACCGGCTTGAGGATGGCTTCGACCTCGGACAGCGTTTCCTGATCCATTCCATTGGATGCCAGCTCCATTGCTGCGGCGACGTTCTCCTCGACCTGATAATCGCGCGGGGCGTGAGAGCGTATCAGAGAGGTTCAATTCTACACTGCTACATGCTGCGCCTTCCTACTTAACTAGTGGCGATACCACCCATGTTCTTCACCACAGTCGAAGGTACTTGACGAGCTAGCTACGGAGCTGTTTTGGTAAAATAAATGCATGCGTGATAGTTATCTAAATGCCATCGGGCGTGCCAGATTCCTCGACTTAACTTTAGTCAGGAGGATGAACCAATTGAGCAATCAACGAGGACTATAGGATCTAAGCAGAACATCAAACCCCAAATCGGCTCACATGAGCCATACCCAAATTGGCTCATCCCTTAACTAAAGCCAAAGCTAATGCCCCACTACAATCCCAACTACTGCTATATTCTAAACTGTCCCAATCAAGAAGTTTGGATGCATACTGCTGCACCCTGGCCATAAATATGTGTTATTGCAAAGGACCCATGCTTTTCTCTGCACTGCCCAGAAACCAAAGGAGACAAACTAGGCAAAGACATAATGGACATTGGTAACAACCCACAGAGCACTTAGATGTAGGATGAAAACTTTTACGGGTGTATCCAGGCAAGAAGCGTCTGTCAATGAGAAAAGCAAAGATCACACCTCCAAGCAGAAAGCAAGACTACAACACAACTGTTACTTATCCGAAATGATATACAGTAGTTACCAGCCAGGTCAGGATCAGCATGAAACAAAGAATAGCCAATTATACTAATTTTCACTATAGTTTGGTATGATTGAAATAGGGGATATCTAAAAGGAATATAAATTAGGTAACGAGTGCTTTGGTCTACAGAACAGATATGTTAAGAGAAGGCAGATGTCATTTGCAATACAACATTGATAAATCGCCGAATCCTACTGTAAATATTAATCCATACCTGTTTGACAGAGTTCATGCCAACCAGCACAGAGGAAATATCCTTCTTTGTCAAACTGTATTGCATAGCTAACTTGGAGATGTTCTTTCCTTTCTTCTGGCAAACGGCTGCAGCATCTTGACATGCAGACTGAAGAAAAATCATTTTGTTGAAAAAGGTTATAGAATTACCAACAATGTATAACAGTTAGCATAAAAAGACATTGCTTTCACTCCTCGAATACATGAAATTTAGGTAGCTATAAAGGGCTAAACTAGCAAAGTTCTGATTAACCAGAAGATCAGCCAAGGACCAATCACCTCACATGCAGCATGCTAATTTTATTCTAGCTCAGACATCGCTTGATCAACCATTACTACCATACAAATGATGTCCTTTAACTCATCTAACATTCCGAAACTATACTCATGACCTTCCAGTACTGCCAATCTACCTCTACGACTTAAATGAGCATCCTTCTGCACAAGCACCTGAAATGCTCAAAAGATCCTCACCATCGCTCACGGGTAAATTCCATCCGGAGCACTAAGGATGACATATAGCCAGCTAAACTACCCTTCAATTAGACTTTGTTTCTAAATTTTAACATATCATTTCTGTGAGAAATAAAGGGAAGAAATTTGTAAACCAACCTTTAGCTCAGGGGGAGCTGGATGCCATTCTGGTGGACCACTCTCAGTAAGAAGCCCCATTGCAAGGGGAGAGGCGCTTATTATACCAACACCTTTGGTCTTCAAGTATGGCAGCAAATCTTCCAAGCTATTGTCGTTGATACTGAAGTGGCAGTAAGAAAGCACTACGTCGACTGAACCTGGTGGCACGCGATCAAGCACATATGTGAATATTCCCAATGGTAGTCCGGTAATGCCAACGAAACGGATCTTTCCGGTTTCCTTCAGTTTCAGAAGTGCAGGAATAGTCTCATTGACAATCTGTCAGTTTGGAAAAGCCAAATGTTCACACTCATTTGTCAGAATACATGTGACAAATCAACAATATAGTGCCCAAATGGAAGAGCAAGAAAGGGAAGCACCTGATCCAGGGAGCCAAATTCAATATCATGGCATTGAAGTATATCTACATAATCAAGTTGCAATCTTTCTAAACTCTCATCAATACTCCTTGTCACTCTCTCGGCACTAAAGTCAAAGCCGTCTTTATAACGTCCACATTTCGTTGATACAACGTACCGATCTCTTGGTACACCCGAAGCTTTAAGTGCCATCCCCAGCATCTTCTCTGACAACGTTCCTCCATAGTACCTTTAACAATAGGATACATCAGGAGATATTTTCATGCAGAAAATGCATGGTATAAAAATAACAACAGAGCCTCCTTAAAAAGCTGGTAAAACAAAATGAAGAGAAGAAATTATGTGAGAGTATTTGCTAATCCGAAAACAAAGGGAGACCTCAAATGAGCTGAACAACCACCTAAGAGTTGCTGAGTCCAGATCAATTTCTCCACTTTTCATCAATGCTCACGCGTAGTAGCAAAGTTAGATGAAGATTGGCGGAAAAGAAGAAATTGAGTAGATAATGGTAATGTATTATGGGTGCCACTTTTATCAAACTTAATGCAAATAATCAATTATCTCCATCATCAAAGAATTACTGACACTGTTATCTCAGAAACTTCCACTAGTCCTCTTCTTATGTGATTAACTACCAGTGATCCCATAGTTCATCAGTAATTTGAACCAAGGAACTTATCCCCCCAGTCCAAGATTCTCCAGCAAGGAACCATCGTCGACATCATCGTACTATCTCAAAAGCCTTCAACTGTCTCAACTTCCCCTCTCTCAAATTACAACAATTTTACCGTCTGTCCACTCTGATTGCAAAGCCACTCATTCCCACATTCTCAGCAACAAACAGATAATCATTACCAATTCAGACATTGCTCAAGAACCAAGCCATCGCCGAATCCGCCCCCTTTTCTACCCTACACCACCATCATTTCTCGGAATCCAGGCAACAAAATGACCCCAATTCGACGAAACCTCTCTCTCTCTCTCTCTCGCTCTCTCTCTCTCCGCAATTGATCAAAAAGTACAGAAAAGGAAAGCGAAAAATTAAGAATTTGCCTTACGGGGAGGTGTCGAAGAAGTTGATGCCGAGGCGGAAAGCTTCGCGGACGGAGGCGACGGCCTCGTCCTCGGAGACGGGGCCGAAGACCCTGCCGAGAGGGGACGCGCCGAAGCCGACGCAGCTCACCTTCAGCCCCGTGCTGCCGAGAGGCCGGAGCTCGAGATTCGCCGGTGGCGACGCCGCCATCGGAGACCCGCGAGGTTCTTGATTCGTGGGTCAACGACGACGCGGGCGAAAGACGACGAAGAAAGGGAGGAGTTGAAGCTCGAGGCAGTGAGGACGGAGGAGTGAGTGGAGCGGAGAGCAGAAACTGACAGCGGAGGAAGGCTGGTCGCAGTTGGGGTGGGGGCCCGATCGAGGTCAAGCGAGGAAGTTTCGATGAAGACGACGAAGGGACGGTGCGATGTGACCGTGCTGGCGCTACCGAATCGGACAGATTCCCGTGGATGGATGCAACAGTAGTTCTTGTCTGTCTGGTACAAGTGTCCTCAACTCAACTCCATGATTGGTAGTTGGTGATTCGTGCGTCTCAACTGCTTCTCGAGATCGGAGATTGATTGGGAAATTGAAACCTGTCACCTTTCGGCTCGTACGTAGATCCTCCCACCGATCACATTCCTCCAGGATCGGGAAATTCGCATCACGTATGCCGGAATTTGATTCACACTTTCCATCCATAAACAGATGAGATCTTTTCCCCGAAACACTGTTAAGCCCACATTTTATTAGTAATTTGAATTTATATTCATGAATAGTTATGTTATGTATAATTTCTTTTTCTTGTGATTAACATTTATAGCGGGAGGAGGTGGAACGTACTAATTACAGTAGAATCATCTATTGAAAGTAACCTTAATTTAAGAATGGATCGGAATAAATATCGTGTCTCGATTTCTCTCGCTTGACTTTACTCTTCATTTCGTTGCGTTTGCACACCTACTACTAAAAACTTGAAACATGGAATTCAATTTCGATCAATTTGAATGACAGAAAAGCCCTCATCGTTATAGCATAAATGTGGCTACCGCTTTTTATGATAACCTGTAGAAAGTTATCTCGTCTCACTTGGAAATATTGCAATTTATCATAATGTTTACATTATATATATATATAATCAACTATTTGTGATTGACAAATGATGGTATTTAAGCGATAAGAATACATTGGTAAATGAAAGTAATTTAAGTCATTGAAAAATCGACAAATCACGTGACATGGGCATCGACGCCTGTGTGGTGCAATCATCGACAACTACACAACATTAACGGGGCGCAAAGGGTTTGTTATATTAAAATTTGATTAAGACTCCATTTATTTCTTGGAAAACAACTTCCTTGAAAAAAAAAATCATATTTTCCAGCGTATAGTTCACACAAAAAAAAAAAAGACGAGGAAAACAGTCGCATTCAAAAATGGGAATCATTTTCGCTCATCTTTCATTCATGCACTCCTTTGCACTGCTTTTCTTTTTAGTTTAAAAAATTTCCAAGATTTTTAATAATTTTTAATTTTTTTATATAAATATTAATAGTTTCTTTTTTTATGTTCTTTCTTCCTCTATCGGTCGCCAGCTTCAGGCAAGGCTCCACCTCACCAGACTTACCAAGGTGGAGCTCGCCCAAGGATGGCAAGCTTAAACATCGCCAAATGTGGTAAGGACGAGCTTGCCCAAGGCCGATGAGGCTTGAGGAAGAAAGAAAAGAAAAAGGAAAATGGTTATAAATTTGAATTTTTTGGTATTTTTCTCTAGAAAAATCGTATAATATTTTTCATACCAAATGGCTGGAAATAATTTCTTATTCATTTTTTATTGTATCCAAATATTAAAAAATATGGTTCTTTTCCACATAACAAACGACGCCTAGGCGTTGAGGACAAAATAGATAGAAGAATAAATGGATCAAGATGTCGAATTGAGGCGCCAATACCGAGGGATGCTTGAGCATCTCAATCTCTCTAGAAGTTGTAGCTTCTTATGGGTAATGATTAGGGGTGATCGGTTCCAAGATGGGTGGTTCTCACCTTAGAACCAAGAACCGCCCGCTAGGAATCGGTTCCGCAAAATGTGAACCATGAACCACTCACTTGTTTCATGGATCCATCCGAAAAATCGAACCACCGGTCCGATCCGATTCTTGGTTGGATTTCGGTTACAGTCCTACCGAGCACTAACATCAATTAAAAAAAGAAAAAAGAACCAATTTCTAGTGGTTGAAGGAGGAAAATTTAAATAATGCAAGATAATAATGGGAAAAACGATTTAGTACTATTGCCACATGGAAAAATTTCAATATGCAAGTAACAAGTGTTGCAAAAATTATTTCAAGAGAATATACATTTGTATTTTATAAAAGAATCGGTTTGGTTAGGTCGGTTGGATGATTCTCACTCGAAATCGAAAATCGAACCGATACCCATCGGTTCCAGAAAATTGGAACCGGGAACTGAACCGTACCCAACGATTATCATCCAAAATCGGCCGATTGGGTACGGTCCGGTCCGATTTAGGTGGATCATGATTTTTTTGCTTACCCCTAGTAATGATAGCTAGCGTACGAATAGCATGCCAAGAATCTTGAAAGACGTATACTCGTAATTTGCATTTAGGCTTCATTTTTTTTGCGAAGAACTTTTTTCAGGGAACATTTTTCTCATTTTCGACATTCAGATCACCTAGGAAAATCAGTCAGCGGAAAATGTTTCCCTACCAAAGTTTAAATTCAAGGAAATGATTTCCTCTTTAAACAATCAAAAATCATTTTTTGGGCTTAAACCAGAAACTCTATGTGACGCCCTGGATTTCTGACATCCGTAAATAGTAAAATTTAGATTTTGGAACGACTATGAATTCCAGTTTGTTGCTTGAAATGGGTTCTTAGGAGTTAGAAGTCGGAAATTGGATATTTTCTAAAATCAACGATCGAATTAGTTTAGGATTCAATCGATCGATCGATCATATCGTTTTAGGGTCGAGACTCCTAAGCCTATACCTTACTCTAACTTCATTGGTTTGGAATTGGACGAGATTGTCCTCAAAAGATTGGCGAGGGACCAAAGTACCCCTAGGACATATTTGACGAAAATGCCCTCAATAGATTTCGAATTGACTAAATTGCCAAAAAGTGGATAGTTTACCAAAATGCCCTTGACCGTCGGAGAAATTAGCAAAATGACCTAGGGTTTTCTAAAACATGACATCATCATGATGTCACCATGACATCATCCTCCACATGACATCATCATCATTTGTCCCATATAGAATAGGAGGGGATCATACCCCTCATCTCTCCCCATATATATACCTCTTCGGTTTCGATTTTTGGTTCAACCATACATACTGACTCCTTCTCGTTCTTTTCCTAATTACCAAAGGAACCCAAGGGATTTATGGTGGATGCCGGCGAGTCCCCGCGATACCAAGCTACGCCATCCAGTTCCATTGATTTCGTATTGGTCTAAGGAGCGAGCCGAACTCATTCCCTTTCGCCGAGGATCGTCGAAAAAAACCGCCAAAAATATCGTGAGCACGGAAGCTCATTTTCGACATCTTTCAAATAGATCAGATCACAAGGTAAGTATCCCTAAACCCCATTGATGCTAGTCGTAACTTTGGTTTAGGTTGATATCGTGTAAAACGCGCTCATTCTCGTCGCAGCCGAATATATTCGTGCCTCTTTCGTAATGTTTTAACCATTGGATTGGGCTGATTTTTGGATATGTGATAGCTGATGTCGAGACGATTTCAACGGTACCTGGATTGCCCAAATCGGACAAGATCTCACTGTTTATTGTCGACGGGAAGCCCTTAGCCGTCCGTCGGTCTTCTTCAACATTGACCGATCAATGGTCAGCGTGGCGGCGCACCTATGGCGTCCACGTCAGCAGGGGCTGTAAGTATATTTTAAATTAAAAATTAATAAAAATGGAAAATCCTAGAAAATAAAAAAAAATTGAAAAAAATCGAGAAAAATTCCAAAAAATTCCAAAAAATCCCAAAAATTGGAAAATTGCCACATTCAACTGGCCAATCCTATTTTTGGATTTTCTCTTCTAGATTCCTTTAAAAATGACGATTTTACCCCTTGAGGGTAATCATCTCTAAAAATTCCGAGTGATTGTCGAAAAATGCCAAAAATTAGGAAATGGTCTCAGTCAACTGACTAATCCCATTTTTGGGTTTTCGCGTCTTGTCTCTTTTGAAAAATGACGATTTTTCCCTTTAATTGTAAATCATCTCTAAAAATCCTGAAATTTTCGGAAAATGCTGAAAATTGAGATATGGTCACATGCAACTGACCAATTCTATTTTTGGATTTTTCGTTTCTCGATTTTTTTTTTTTTTTCTGAAAATGATGATTTTACCCCTTAAGGGTAAATCGTCTCCAAAAATTCCAGAAAATTCTGAAAAATGTCGAAAATTAGGAAATATGCCATTAAAACTGGCCAGTCCTATTTTCGATGCTGTAGACTCTAGATTCCTTCCAAACGGATGGTTTTTCCCTTTTAGGCAAATCGTCTTCTGACTTTTTCCAAAATTGACGATTTTGCACCTTATCAGCGAATTGCATCCAAATCACTCCCAAACCTCCTCATTTGTTGTAAATGTCCATTCTCTAAGCCGATATGGCTCACTAGGAATGTCATGTTGGTTTGATGCAATTTATCTGCTTGTTCTAATTCCTTGATGTGCACACTACATTTCATTTATTGTGTTTGTTAGGATAGTTGTTCCTATCTGCATGAATTCCTAGATTTAAGATTCGCACCCCTACTCATCTGCATGAAATCTTCAAGTTAGAAAACTCATTCAACTTAGATACCGAAAGGGCGTTAATTGGTTTAATTGGTGTAGCTAATCTCATTTCTTTGGTCTCGCAGAATCGAATAGAAGCTCCCGACTATTTGATAGGATTTTCCAATCATACCCTCCTAGAAATGATTAGTAGCAACTCTGAGGCATGTACATGTAGCACATGTCACTAAACCACATTGAAAGGTCAATCTCGATTATAACTCCTCTTTCATTGCGATTTGGGTAATGGACCTTAGGAGGGGTCCGCGTCAGGAATCCATAAACAGCTAGACGATGACGACCCATTAACCCTCGAGAGCAACCTTGAGAGGGTCGCAACAACCGAATAAAATACCTATTTATCATCCAACCAAGCAAGACTCGGTACCACCGGTAATCCAACAACCACAGGCATCAATGAGACTCGATAGTGACTCTACACATTGTACAACAAGAACCTCGGCATGCACATGATCCGTTTCAGTTTTCTGTTTCCACTTCAGAATCGTTCCATGGGACCACAGGCCATGGTTATATGAGGGGCACACGCCTCATTTTTATTGTTCCGAGGGACACATGCCTCAATTCTGAGGGATAAACACGTCAGCTTTTCGTCCATTGGACATCGGCCATAGGAATCATGAGAGACACAGGCCTCAATTTCTCCACAACTTTAGGGCTTCTGAGGGACAACAGGCCTCGGGCATTTCATTCCAACGGGACACAGGCCATGGACTTCTCAATTTTCACTCAGGCTTCCACGGATATTATCCGAACACATACGGATACTAAACATCTTCGTCGGGATACAGGCCGACGGCACTTCACTTCTTTATTCAAATTTATTTACAATCCAACCACCCATCCATCAGACTTACACATGCCAATAAACTCGAAATTCATCAGATAAGGCAATCCACTATACATGTACTTCGATACTCAACATGCAATGCATTCGACACCACAGCTTGACCACCCAACAACTAGGGCTGTCAATTTGGCCCGCGCCGGACGGGCCGGCCCGGCCCGGCCCGAAATTTTTCTTCATTTTCGGGCCTTTTCGGGCCGGGTCTAGTACTCGGGCCGGGTCGGGCTGGGCCGGGCCGGGCCTGCCCGACGCCAAACTTTTGTAAATACCTATTTTTTTCATTTAAATTTAATTTATTTTTATATTTTCTTTTTATATTTTTTCATTTGATGGTTTGTTAATTAATTTTAATTCAAAAAAATTTTAAAAAAGGAAAGAAAACAATATTTTCGGCCCAAATCTGGGCCGGCCCGAGCATGGTACTACTCAACCCGGGCCGGCTCGGGCCGGGCCGAGACCCGGCCCGGCCCGGCCCATTGACACCCCTACCAACAACACGAGACACACGTTCTCGGTTAATTCAAGCAAGAATGTGTGCCATACGACCACAAGGCCGAACCCTCACAAGCCAGACCACCCCCAATTCGCATCATCACAACAACAATCAAGATAATCGGCGCATATCACTTGACTAACCAAAGCCACACAAACATAGTTCGGCAAGCAGAACTCACATGCAAGGCAATTCTCCTAACCATACGACCCGAACATCCATTCGACGTACCCAAAAGCAGACGACATCGTCGCGCCCAATCAAGTGATGAATAATAGATAGCCTAGTAGGAAGGGTAGAGACTCCACTGGCCTTAGGTCCTTTGCCTGAGAGAAGATAGCTCGAATTATTGTTTAAACACCCAAAGTTACGATCTCCCTTCCTTGTACGGCCGAGCCACCCCCACAAGCTGTCCAATCTTCAGTTCACCTCAAATGAACGATAGGCACAACGATCAGAACATGGATTCTAGTTACACAGGACCTAAGGATGGCAGATCAAGTGACGAATCATCCATACAAGCCTATTTTCACCCACACACAAGCCTATTTTCTCCTCAAGAGACCCATTTCCAAATTTGATGATCCGCGCTAAAACGAGCGACGATTGGGTAGAATAGAGATAAGGGTCGATGGATACTTCCCTTGAGGTCGCTTATGAATAAAATGAAAGTTTGGATTGATATAAGAATGAGCCCGTGCTGCTATTCTTCCTCTTTGGCACGTGCACGACTTAAGGCGAGAACAAGGGGCCGAGCAAGCAAGCTTGAGAGGCCGAGGTATAGTCGATAGAATCACCGTCGTTCAAGGAGGACGCGGCGTCGAGTGGGGTGTAGTAGAGGTGGCAAAATGGGTCTAAAACCCACATTTGGCCCATATTTGATGGTGGTGGGTCAAAAATGGATTAGCTTAAGTACTCAAATGAGTCATAAATGGGTTGCTTAAAAACTTTATGGGTCATAAATGGGTTTCAAATGGGCCATAAATGGGTTAGCTAAGAAAACTATCTTAAGGCAATCATAAATAAATTTTGTGAATATTTTTTTAAAAATCTAATTTTTTTAATATTTTAATAAATTTTTTTTATATAATTTTTTTTTCTTTTCTATTTTCTTTTTTCTCCTGCCTTGGCCGTCGCTCTGCTTTGGCCGCCAATGGTCACCGCTGCCCACCTCCGGTCACCATTGCTAACCACCACCCTCCGCCGCCGCCGGCCGTCGACCGCAGCCACAGTGCGTGTGCAGTTGCCTCTACAAACATTGCTTTACGCCATTAATAGAGACGACGACAAATTCTGATTTTGGTTTTGGATGAGGAGTACGTGCCGATGCTGTATATTTCCAGATCGACATCATCGATATAGCGTTGCGTGGAAAAAAAAATCGACCCACGCTTCGTTTTTCCCGATCAATTCATCCGAACATGACGAATTAGGGTGGGGTACAGTTGAGCCTACTTGGACAAATACAGTGACAACCCCCCATACACGATTGAGTATTTGAATAGAAATTTTTGAATACCGTAGCTTAACTCAACTCGATTGTACAATCAAATTGAAGACCGTCACAAGCTTGGGCCGTAAGAACTCAGATTATTTTATTATTTTCTTGGATATGAGGTTAGCAACGCAAACTATAAAGATTTCGATGTCTGATTTAGGCAACTATAGATATTTTGAATGCAACTAACGGAAAAGCTCAATTAGTATTGAAGTCTTTTAACTTAACTCGGCAAGATAAACCAGAATCAGGTACGAGTCAGCGTCGAAACCTGCCGGAGCACCTCCCTTCCCGAGCTCCGATTACGCCCCCTACGCCTTCAGAAGCGATAGCCCGTGCGGGGAGAGCTACAGCTTTGGCGACGGAGGTGGCGAGCAGCAGTTTGAGGGGACGACGATGGCAGGAAGCGGGCAACGGTCAGCAGTGGCAAGCAGAGGTCGCAGGTGGCCGATTATAATAAAAAAATATTTTATAAAGAAAAAATTCAATTACATGTTTTAGCAATATAATTTTTCTTAATAAATTATAAGAAATAATATTTCATAATTTAGCTAAATATATAAGTATTTAAGTAATACGGGTCGGGTCGGGTATGGGTCGGGTATGGGTTGGGTCGGGTATGGGTCACTAAATTTGCATTGGATGAATATGGGTCAAAACGGGTTATATGTGTCAATATGGGTCGGACCATATTCGACCCGACCCATACCCGACCCGACCCGACCCACCCATTTGACGCCTCTAGGTGTACGGGCGAGAGAGAGGAGAGAGACCGAGAGAAGGAATTGAGAGGGAAGAGATCCATCAACCAAGAAGAAGAGAAGGAAATGGGAAGAGCGAGAGAAAATGAGGGGCTTTTATAGGGTTTAGGTCGGTTTGGGCTAGAGACGGTGGGGGAGTCGATGGCAGAACTTCGTTGTCCATTTTCGAAGCAACTCTTACGTAAACCAAAACCAATAACGATCACTCCTCAGCTGATTTTGTCCAAGAACCGCCATTAATTCACGTATATAATTGGCTATTCCACTTAATAATCTAACTAGCGAAATTTTCGGCCTTCACAATCAAGACCGAGCTCGAGACTCTACGCCTTGGTCCAGTCTATCTAGGCCGCGCTCGAGACCTCGAATACTGTGTTAGGATTAGGGTCCTTTGAGGCCAAGGCTGGGACACCAATACCCGTGCCCGGGACGCTAGGCCTGGTAATATTGAGGCTGAGTCTTGGGTCCTAACGCCCATGCTCGAATTCATCGAGGCCAAAAAAATTTAAAGAGAATTTTGATTTTTTTAATTTTATTTTTAATGTTTTGTAATTTTTTAATCTTACTTTTAAATTTTTATTTTTCTTTCTTTCTTTTCCTTCTTCCTCTACCGGTCGCTGGGTCTTGGCGACGATAAACGATTGGCCATAGACTCGGGCCAGCGAGCTCGGCTTTGCCAAACTTGGGCGAGGCTCCACCTTGTCAAATTCAGCAAGATCGAGCTTGCTTGCGGTTGTCCGGCCGGTCACAACGGAGGAAGAAGGAAAAAGACAAAGAAAGAAAGAAAAATAAAATAAATTTAAAAAATAAAATAAATTTTTTGGCAATTTATTGTTTTATTTAGAAATTACAATTATCGTTGTGTTAGCTCTAGCCATACTACGTAGGATGGAGGGCATGTCAGCAATTTCTGATTAAATGACGATGCGAAAAATCAAATTAGATTTCCCTTAACAAATGACAGAATTAAAATTTCATTTCATTTTCAGATCCCAACCAATCATCATAAAATTTTGTCGTTTTTCTAGAAAATGATTTCTGAAAAAGTAATTTCTTGAAATGTCATATTTTTCGTGAAACAAATGGTACTTTAACGTGATAATCACTTATTGTAATTGTGGCTAGTGGGCTATGAATACCCCCTATTACCATTGTAACAACACAATCATGACTGAGACTCAAGCTTCCAACATAGTGCTTAAAATGAATTGATTTCTTATTGGGTAAAATTCACTTTGTCATGAATGACCGGAAAATATATTAAATAAAGAGTACTTTGTAATCCAAAGAGAAGTCCACCGCAAGTCTTAAAACGTTATGCATGTAATGAGGCATCGAATTTGGAACTTGAGAATTAATCAATCATGTCACAATTTTTTTGAATTTATCATAAGATAATCAAAATTATTAAGATTGGTTGTGTGCTCGTACTTGAAGATTGTAATTTGATTTCATGAGTCGTAAATTACTTGTAATGATGTGACTCGTTCGCAGTTATTTCGGATAATTTACTCTTATGGACGGTGATTTGACTATGTTTCAACGTTGGTATAGCAATTTGAACTCCTTGCTCTAATTAGTCTACAAGTAACAAAATGCGAATATTTTCCCTTAGCCATCTTGTGTTGAATGTCCGCAGTTTTTAGGATCATGTTCTCTTATTATAAAACGACCCGAAACTTTTAAGGATTTGACCCGCCCCAATGCAGTTGTATTAGTGAATGTAATAATCGGGCCGGAACCCTAGGGCCCAAAATCGGCCCATCAAATGAGTCCCATCTTGTGGACGTATGTAGATTAAAGTTTTTGGATTCGTTTTAGACCTTATTAGGCTTAGAAATTTTATGGCAGTGATAATTTAGGATGTTGTAGAGTAATAGAATTTGCAGCTGTCGATTTGGAGTTTTGATCTAAGTAGTATCCACACCGACGTACGACACATGACACGACATGGCAACACGTAAGATAGAGAATTTCGACATGTTATATACTAAATATATATTTTTATATGGGTTAATACCACGAAAAATCCCAAACGAGTACACTTATGATGAATTTACCCCAAATTATTTTTTTGACCACGAAAAACCACAAACTAGTACCCTTGTGATAAATTTATCCCAAACTATTTTTTTCACCATCAAAAATCTTAAACTAGTACACATGTGATAAATTTATCATAAACTATTTTTTTACACGAAAAAATCCAAATTTATACACCTACGGCAAATTTACCGTCCGTTAAACTCGGTTAACACCACAAAAAATTTCAAATTGATACATTTGTGACCAATAGAGGGTAAAAACCTTAAACTGGTACACCCATGAATTGATGCGTGCCATCTAACTTAGCAATTTGATTGTTAAATTTAACGAAAATTAACGGATAGAAAATTTGTCGCATGCGTATATTAAGTTTGTCACAGGTGTATCAGTTTGAGATTTTTCGTAGTATTAATCCTTTTTATATATACATATACATGATAAATTATCATGTATATATAAAAACATAAGCAGTAAGTTTCTTCTTATTCTTTTTCTATTAGGGATTCACAATTACGTTTTTTTTGTTATTGCTGGCTAGGTATATTAACTTTGGGTTGGTTGGGTATGTGATTTAATATTTTATCCCTAATTTATTGAAAATACTTAAAATTTGATCTCGTGAGCGTTGAAATGACATATCGAGATACTAGACTCGCATACTGCTCGTGTGTCTAGAGCAGTAACCACGTGTCAAGCACATATTGAAAAGCGTTGAAGAGTGTCGGAGAGTATCGGACGCGATACAGAGGCCCTAGAGAGTGTCGGTGCTTCTTAGGTTAGTAGGCATAAATTTCTAATTTTCGTGCACCACTGCTGCCTAATTAATTAATTACGAATCATTGTGTTTGGCGATGGTTTTGACTCTTTCTTTCATCATTTGCATCGGCGAAGTTAAGAACTTAGTACTTTAAAAAGGCTTACTTAATTATGAATCATTGTGTTTGGCGATGGCTTGGCGATGTTTGAACCTAGGCTCGGTGGAGAGAGACACGACGCGAGAAAGCTTGTCGCGCGCGAGTCG
The DNA here is from genome assembly GCA_021437785.1 of Rhodomyrtus psidioides. Lineage (NCBI taxonomy): Eukaryota > Viridiplantae > Streptophyta > Magnoliopsida > Myrtales > Myrtaceae > Rhodomyrtus > Rhodomyrtus psidioides. Next base: position 7,265,541 of record JAILYB010000003.1, on the reverse strand, counting down.
CTGTTCATTCGTAGTGCAAATGGCTATTCGTTATGATTGACGATTCTTGAGGTCTTTTGTCCGCCCATATGAAGTTATAAACGATTTGACTCCAACATGGCGTCTTCACCTAGTTGATTCTTAGTTAAGTAGATATTTGCTTGAGTTTTGACATTTGTTTTTTACTTAATTGATAGGATTTCAACTCCATTGGTTTGAGTAGCCTTCACTGTTTCATTTTGGCCTTTCCGATGTGAGCGGTGCCTATCTCTTCTTTAAATTTGTAATAATAACAAGAATTAGATATTTTTATGCAAAGTATGATTTGATTAAAAGGAAAAAATAGTGTTTAAAGAGTATTGTTGCATAAAAACGAGGTCGGGCAAATATTACCCTTCTTGGTTGTTTGATACGATGAAACATTCTTTAAACTACTCATCCATGGGTAGTTCAGTTGGTTAGGGCGCACTTGAGATCGTATGATTAGGCGCACTGGTCCCAAGTTCGATTCCCCAGTTGAGCACATGTGATTTAAGTGGGGGCCATGGCGGTGGGTTGCTGTGCTAATCTTCCTCGAGGAATAGTCGAGGTGCGCGCAAGCTGGTCCGGACACCTCGGTTACCAAAAAAAAAATCTTTAAACTAGTTTGAGTTGATTATCTGTGAATGGTCAAAAAAATGCTTTGTGCAGGGAATTGTGAGAGGGTATAAGTACTAATTTATGAACTTGACTTGTGAAATGAATATGGGTTGCCGATTTGTGGGCATTCGAGGATGAGTTAATAGTTTATGCTCAAGTCGCTATGTTTAAAATTCATTGGGCAGAACCATCGATTGATATATGTGGATACCTAGACAAGGGAGCGTCACAGATATTGAGTATGAGATTGATCAATGACTTTGACCATTAATATTTGTTTTGATATTATTGATTGAAGGAATATTTTTCTTATACTTATATGGTTATGTTTAAATAATACAAGCCATTTTGATCTCACACGTAAATTATATATCGGAATTGGGAAAATTTAGTTCGGATATTGTTTTTTAAATCGCATAATGGATGTTTGATCTTACTAGAAGAGATTTGTAATACTCATTGAATTGTGGTTGCTCTTGTCATTCATTTTACATCCTTTTAAAGTTCTTCGATTAGTGGGAGTTGAATGAAACCGCTCTTGACGAGAATTTTTCATAGCAATTGTATGTTGGTTTCTAAAAAATCTAATCCTATGATCCACTTACTATGTTATCGGATTCATACATACCATACATACATTTATGTATTTGTTTTTATAGCAATTTTATGTTAGTCTGTGTTTAAATTTGCGTCCTTCGGATAAGAGAACAGCTGTGCATTCCCTGATACGTGGAGGAGTTGGGGTGCGACAGTAGATATTGTTTGAAGACCAAAAGCATTTTTTGTGGAGCAAGAACCATCTCTGCATAATGTGGGGAAAATTGTCAAAAAAGTCCTAAACCTATTACACTTTTGCCAATTCGATTTTAAACCTTTTAATTTTGTCAATTCAGTCCTAAACCTTTTGCATTTGTGTCAATTCAGTCCTAAACCTTTTTTCGTGCCGATTTAGTCCTAAACCTTTTGCGTTTGTGTCAATCTAGTCCATTCGGCCGACTTTGGCCTTGCCGGTGCTGACGTGGCCTTGACCGGCGTTGACCGGATAAAATTTAATGATATTTTTTTAGTTTTTCAAATTATTAGTTTAGTTTTTTCTTTTTTCTTTCTTTCTCTTTAATTTTACTGTTCATTGTCTTCCTCCTTCATGCTTCTCCCTCCAGATTGGACTCCACCTTCTTCCTCTTGAGTGGAATCGAGGGCCAACGAGGTCCCTTCCCGACCACCGGAGCCGCTGTCACTGGGCAAGTCTGGTGGGGTTGCCGCTGGCTCAGCTGGAGCTCCGCGTAGGCAGCCTTGATGGCGGTCCCCGCCGCGAAGAGCTTCGCCGCCACGGCCTCAAGGACAGCCCTCCGCTTCACCCGAGCATTGTCGCTCTTGCGGTCCGCGAACGGGTCGTCGTGCTTGACCTTGTCCTGCGACGCGAGCACCCAGATTCCGATCCCATTGCCCGACCCGATTCTCGCGGTCACGGTCGCGGTCGTCCGGAGGTTGATGACCCGGTGCAGGGTGCGGGCGAGTCTGCCCTTGCCATGGCTGCTCTGTGCTGGTCTGTGCCTCACCGCTTCTTCTTCTTCCATCTAAATGGGGAAGAAGAAGACGGGCTCATAATGTGAAAAGGACTCTACAGTCGATCTGGGGGGTCATGGAAAAAATGGCGGGGTTTTCTGGGGAGGATGGAAAATGCAGGAAAACAGAGAGATGATTTTTCCTGGGAAACTGGGGGATTGTCAAGAAAGCGTCGAGAAAGCGAGGATTGTAACGGGGAAAAAGAAAGCAGAAAACTTTGACTAAACGTATTATCGGATAAATAGCCGGAGATGGAGTTAGTGATGAATGACAGAGAAAAAAGTTGGATTAAAGCGCAGGAAGAGAAAAAGATGAGCAGTCGCCGAGTTACAGAGGATGGAGAAGTCAAGGCCAAGGCATGGACTGCCGCTGTCACTGAGCTTGGCCTCGCCCACCGCCTGCACTTTCGAGAATAGGACTCGAGCTTGCGCAGCCACGACGTCGCCAGATCTGGGCGAGTTCGTGCTCGCCCGACCACGGCGTTGCCAGATCTGGGCGAGCACGGCCATGGCGATGCCGTCGCTGGGCATCGCTAGGCAAGCTAAGGGAACACCATGGCCTAGAGAGCTCGAGCTTGCCCAGATCTGGAAACGCCATGGCTGCGCGAGCTCGAGCTCGCCCGACCATGGCTTCTCCTGTTCACTACGAGTCCCTGCTATGGTGCGCTTGTCGTGCTACGGCGACACCATGGCCGGGCGAGCTCGAGCTTGCACAGATCTGGCAACGCCATGGCTAGGCGAACTCGAGCTCTCCCGGCCATGGCTTCGCCTGCTTCCTACCAGTCCAAGCAACGCCATGGTAGGCCGAGCACAGACTAGTTTCGCGGCGGGGACCGCCATCAAGGCTGCCTACGCGGAGCTCCAACTGGGCCAGCGGCAACCCCACCGGACTTGCCCAGTGACAGCGGCTCCGGTGGCCAGGGAGGGACCTCGTTGGCCCTCGATTCCACTCAAGAGGAAGAAGTGGAGTCCAATCTGGAGGGAGAAGCACGAAGGAGGAAGACAATGAACAGTAAAATTAAAGAGAAAGAAAGAAAAAAGAAAAAAACTAAACTAATAATTTGAAAAACTAAAAAAATATCATTAAATTTTGTCCGGTCAAGGCCACATCAGCGCCGGCAAGGCCAAAGTCGGCCAGACGGACTAGATTGGCATAAACACAAAAGGTTTAGGACTGAATCGGCACGAAAAAAAGGTTTAGGACTGAATTGGCACAAATGCAAAAGGTTTAGGACTGAATTGGCAAAAGTGTAATAGGTTTAGGACTTTTTTGACAATTTTCCCGCATAATGTGAAATATGGGTAGAGATTGAAGTTTTCCCCACTTCCCTTAACATTAATTAGACATGTTTTTTTTACATTAATTAAAAAAAAACACTTCATCATATTCTTTTATCTAATAGGGCAAATAGCCACAAAAAAACTCCAAATTATGTTTTTTTTTTAACCGAAGTTTTCCATGTGCAATGGACTATTCCTCGGGATGGCGGGGGTATGAGCGCCAATACCACCAGTTAAGTCCCCCAAAACGCGGCCAAGAAGGTTCGAACCTGGGATCTTATCTGTTTAACTGTTTAAGGGCCATAGATCTTACCAACTCAGCCAACGTCCCATTGGCAAATTATGTTCATTTTGACACATTTACCTAAAACTATTTTCTGACACAAAAATCATAAACTTATACTTGTGTGACATATTTATCCTTCATCAAAGTTCCGTCAATGAGAACCGTAAAAAAAATCAGTCTACATGGACACTGGAAAACATATTATGTTGACACTGTTTTGGTTGAAAAACCATGTTTGATGGTGGGTTGTTGTGTCTCATAGGCATAAGTAAAATAAAAATAATGTTGTTTTGGCTAAAAACCATATGACGGAACTTTGACAATGGGTTATTGTGTCACATAGGTATAAGTTTAGGATTTTTATGTCACAAGAAATAAGTCTAGGGTAATTGTATCACAATATGCAGAGTTTGGGGTTTTTAATGTCGTAAAAAAATTCAGCGTAAATGTATCATAATGAGCATAGTTTGAGATTTTTTGCTGCTTCTTCCCAATATAATGTTCCTAAAAGAACATATTTTCATCAATTTATCATACTTATTAATATGGGTGTAATTTCATATACAAGATAGTAAAATCTAAACTCACCAATTTCTAGTATGGCCTTTTCTTTCTCTTTTGTAATAATTTGATATGCTAATTATAATGTATGAACGTGCTTTACCTAATTATCTATTAGGAAAGACGTGTTTGTATCAAAGCAATTCAACACATCTATTACACTCGTCGTTTTCGAATTAGAAACCCCATTTTGACATCACACTACGTGAATCGACTGCTTTAAGACTTTAACTGAAGGCCCTTTTAATTCCTCATCAAAAGAACTTCACACTATCTCGCGCAAGCGTAATCCTGGATTTGCAACTTTTCTTGGGCACACACTTTTGGGAGATTTGGCTATTTAGGGATAGTTCTAATCCTAGTAAAAGTAGACGTCGTAACCATTCGTGGGGAGAGTAGAAATTGCAAACATCGTGGACGGCAAATCAATGATTCTCAAGAAAAAGTGTCAAAAAAATCTTAAACATGTTGCATTGATGGCAATTTACTCTTAAACTTTTTCCTGGTGCCAATTTAGTCCTATTTAGTCCTAAACCTTTTACATCGATGTCAATTCAGTCCCAAATCTTTTATTGATGCTAACTGAGTCCTAGACTTTTGGGATTGGTGCTAATTCAGTCCTAAGACTTTTTATACTTGTACAATTTGAGTCAATTCAATCAATTTTGGTCGAAAATTGCTGACATGGACGTCGGTTGTCCTACGTGGAACGGCCAACGCTAACATTGATATTTTTAAATATTTTTTACTATATAATTTTTTTAAAAAAAGTTATTTAAAATTAGTGAATTTTTTTTAAAATATTCCAAAAAATAATAGTTAAAAAATATCTACATCAGCGTCGGTCGTGCTATGTATGACAATTGATGTCCAAATTGATCGGATTGACTCAATTTGTACAAATGCAAAAAGTCTGAATTGACACAAATCCAAAAGATTTAAAACTCAATTGGCACCAATATAAATAAAGGTTTTTGACTTAATTGGCATCAATACAATAGATTTATGGCATTTTGGACACTTTTCCCAACAATTTTGTTTCCTTCTACTCCGAAGAAATAGACATCCGAGTGGGAATCAGTGTCCATCACACGTATCTTCACGGCACTTCTTGAAGTTATTTACCCCATCAAGGACTGTCGGGAAAGAATGTCTGTACAATTTACTTTTCGTACTTTGTTTATCATAAAAAAAATAACACAAATTATTCCTAAAATTTATCTCAATAGTGGATTCTGCTTCTTCGTTCCTCGCGATTTTTCCTGCAAGGATTTCCGCTTAAATTTTTGTGTTCGTTTCTTCTTATCAATTTTAATTTCGTTATCGCATTAGTCATAGCAATTAATCTGGGTGTAATTCCATATACAAGTTAAAAAAAAAAAAACTAACCTCATCAATTCAAAGTACATGTTTTTCTCTTTTATAATTATTTGATATGCGATATATGAATTATGAACGTATATATCGCATACATGGGTCATTATATCGTGTCAAGTCGGTGTTGACAATTGGTAGTGCTGTCATCTGATCCACTCTACTGGCGATATCATGTTCGTATCGAAGCAAATTCAACACGTTTATTATCCATGTCATTTTCGAACTAGATGCCCCATCTTGACACTATGCTACGCGAATTGACTGCTTTTAATCCTTGATCATTCTAATGAGTTACTATAAGAGTTTCTCACTCTATCTCGTGCATTGCGTAATCATAAGTTTGCGACTTTTCTTGGGCAAACACTTTAGGGAGATTTGGCATTTTAGGGGTAGTCCTAGCCCTAGTCAAAGTAGGCGACGTAACCATTCATGGGAGACTAGAAAGGGCAAAGATCGTGGACGGCAAAGTCAACGATTTTGTCTCCCTTTTCCTCCGGGTAGGAATCTGCGTCCATCACGCATATATCTTCACGGCACTTCTTGAAGTCAATTTATCACATCAATTTCGGCAATTTTTATTTATTTTCAATTGGACCGCCGGCCAAGATACGTCTGTACAATTTGCTTTTGATATATTTCAATTTTCGAAATAAGTATGCTTGAAGTCATAAAACTTGTCATAAAAGTGCGATTGTGTCTTAGTAATTTTCGAAAAATGCAATCAAATCCTAAAACCTGTCGGTGCTACAAATTATCATGAAAGTATAATCGAGTCCTAAAATTTTTAAAAAGTGCAATTAACGAAAGGATTTGATTTTATCAATTTGACAAGTTTTAGAACTTAATTGCATCTTATGAAAGGTTTTCGGACTCAATTGTATATTGACTAGTTAATTGATCGATAAATGTGTCATAAGCATTGGTTAGTCCTCAACCAAAAAAAAGCCTATCATGTTAGAATCACCTAATGTGGTCTATATTAATTAAAACTAATATATGGCTTGGTCTACTAAAGTACGACATATACTCTTAATATATAATATGGGCTGGCTTAGTGCAGGCCGAAGAGGCACGACCCTTGATGAGAGAGTCTTTACCGAAACAACTATAAAAGGCACAAGTTCCTCCTCGAGCCATTTAAATCAGAAATTTTCATAACATACCCTTTCGTTCTGTGGTGGTTCTCTCATCGGCCAGCGACAAATCAAAAGGAATAGTGGGGAAGACTTGGTCTCGTGAATCCTCGACATTCCGCATCAAGATGGATTCCAAACCAGACATGCTTCTAATCCGATTACATATTGATGTGTATTTCTATTTCCTTGTTATGGTGATCTCGGGCGTTCTACAATTTCGTAGTCTAACATTTGGTATCAGAGCCGCCTAATCGAGGATAGAAACCATTCTGTTTTGATCTGTTTCGAATATTTTAGTTCGGTGAAATTTATTTAGGACTACATATTTGGATTCCTCTTGTTAATACAAGAAAAATGAGTGGTCGCACGTCTCCGGCGGATGTCGGGAACCACCGCACGCGCCCACACGAGCCGTGGCGGTGGCGGGGCTCGACGACTACTGGCGAAGGGCACTGTTGAGGTCTGTTTTGCGCATTTTCGTTCGGTAAAATTTTATTTTGAACATATAATCAGATAAGGCTCGGAGATATAAGCAAGTAGAGGGGTCGCCGGCAGTCAAAGGCCGCCGAACGGCGATGCAAGCACCCACACGCCCCGGAGGCGTGAGTACTCGTGGGCGCCACGCGCCCGACATGATGGTTGACTTCGGTCAACCGTCTTGCTAACGTCATCATGACGTCAGCATGCCGCTGTTCGGGTCGAAACTGGAGCCGACCCGGTTCAACCGGGTTTGGTCTGACCAGTTTGACCGAGTTAGACCGGTTGGACCGGACTTCTTTTTTTTTTTTTTTCTGAGTCGCCACACATGCAACCTCATGCGTCTAATCTTCAAACGATGCGTGAGGGAGCATCCGGCCTCTGATCGGAGCGTGGTCAGGGGCATTGTATTCGTATTTTTCTCCTCTACATTGTGGTATATTTATATTACATGTTTGAAGCATTTATGGTTGGAAAAATGCATAAGAAACCTTACGTACGCGTGTTGTTAAGGGTATTTTTGGCATTTTTTCTTGTATTTCTATATGGTTTTGGAAATACAAATGCTAGCTGATGTGTATATGGCCACATATAGTTTGTGTGGAGCTAATTCATTGATATATATATATATATATATATATATATATATATATATATATATATATCAATGAATTATTACAATGTAATTAGCAAGAATGTGATTTTAAAGATATATTGCCCTATTTTAAGTCTAAAATCACGTGCATTTAATAGATGTGATACATAACATTTATATCCTTGGTGTGAGAGTTTTTCAAGAATTCAATTGGGCTGTGACCGCCAAAGTGGCACACTTAGTTGGGTTTGAGAAATATCGGTTTCACATTGTTGTGGGATGTCTCTTATTCTGATATGTGATTATACTCACAAAGGAGGTGATTGTGCATTAGTTCTTAGAGGGATACATGTACAACATGAGCTTGAGATGTATCAAATCCTAGTGATTCATACACCCAAAGGTGGTGAGCTTTCAAAGTTGAAATATATTCTCATGGCCGTTGCCATGTGGAGATTATACAACTACATGTCATATATTCTGTCCAAAGATGATTATATGACAATGTATGTATCTCTTGAATTTTAGTACTCACATGATGCTAAATATACACATTGTTTATTTTACAGTCACCTTCTCCGTAAATGGTAACTCTATTTCAATCGAGGTTCTCACTGGTTCGAATTTCAAGAAATGAAAAGAAATTTTTTTGTTTGGGATGGAGCTAGCAGATGTTCACATTGTTCTTACCAAAGATAAGCCGGTGAATCTTACGGACACTAGTACTGATGCTGAAAAAGCACTTTTTGCTGCTTGGGAAAAGAGAAATAGGATTTGTTTGTTGACAATGAAGCGATTCATCAAGGAACATGTGAAGAGCGGTCTGCCAGCTGACTGCACTGCTAAGGATATGATGACAGCATTAGAAGCAAGAAATCGTGCCTCATCAAATGCTGAGATTGGGACACTTATGCAAGGACTTCTCAGTATGAAGTATGGTGGTGCTAGTGGTGTTAGGGATTACGTTTTGAGGATGTTGGATATGCAAACAAAACTTGGAGTTCTTCAAGTTATTATTCCTGATACCTGCATTGTGCATCATGCCTTGAATACTCTTCCACCCGATTTTGAGATTATAAAGACAAATTACAACTCCCAAAATGAGACGTGGACCATTAATGACCTGATTGTTAGGGTGGTGGCAGAAGAAAAAAAAAAGGAAGAAAGGAAAAAGGACATCTTGCCTTATATGCCTCAAGTTCCAGTAATAAGAAGAGTAAGAAGGTCAGAAAACGTACTCCTAAAGGTACTTCTGAATCCACCGGACATATTGATAATTTAGGTCCTAAGAAAGCATCCTTCAAGAAGGATGGTGATCGTTGCTTCTTTTATAAGAAGAGAGATCATAAGAAGAAGGATTGTGAAAAATTTAAGAATTGGTTATCCAACCATGAGCCTACAGGTAATGATTCTTTGACATTTATTTGTGAATCCAATCTATCAGAACCCCCATCCAGTTCATGGTGGCTAAATAGCGGTGCAACTAATCATGTTGCATTTACCATACAAGGATTCATAAATCGGAGGAAGCCAAATCAGGATGAGTCAACGTTCACTGTAAGAAACAACAAGAAAGCAGACGTTGAGTTCGTGGGAGATATTATTTTGATTTTAGACTCTAGTTTTGAATTGTCATTAAAAAATACTCTTTATGTACCATCCTTTAGACGGAATTTAGTTTCCGTATCGTGTTTGGATATGTATGGCTATTCATTTGAAATAAAGAACAATGCAATTTCTTTATTTTTTAATTCAAATAAGGTTGGGTACTGTAACATGTCCAATGGATTATACAGATTGTGTTTATCTCCCAATGATATATACGTTGCTTATATTGCTGAAAATGTTGTTACTAAAAGGCCGCTACCTAAGGAACAGTCCTATGCTTTATGGCATAAGCGTCTCGGTCATATCTCTAAAGAAAGAGTTGAAAAGGATGATAAAGGCTAACATCCTGCCTACTCTTGATGGGGACCTAGAAACTTGTGTGGACTATTGTAGGGGGAATGACTAATAGAAAGAAGAAAACTACAGTTCGAAGTACTGACAAATTGGAGGTCATTCACAATGATATTAGTGGACCTTATACGTCAACCTTATGTATAAATTTTTATTTCATTACATTTATTGATGACTATTCCCGATATGGTTATGTATACTTGATTAAAGAAAAGTCTGAATCTCTTGACAAGTTCAAGATATTTCGAACTGAAGTCGAGTAGCAATTGGGAAAAGTCATAAAGGTTGTGAGATCAGATAGAGGTGGCGAGTATTATGGCAAGCATGGCAATGTTGGACAACTGAAAAGGGCCATTTGCCAAGTACTTAGAGGATTCTGGAATAGTGGCTCAGTTTACTATGCTTGGAAGCCCTGAGCAAAATTGTATGGCTGAAAGGCACAATCGCACTCTTATAGAAATGTTGAGGAGTATGATGAGTAGAACTAATTTGCCTGTTTATCTGTGGGATGAAGCATTGAAAACAACTATGTATATTCTGAACTGTGTACCTTCCAAAGCTATAACATCGATTCCTTTTGAGTTATGGACTGGACGTAAACCTAGCCTGAATCATCTTAAAGTATGGGTATGCCCTGCAGAAGTGAAGTTGTACAATCCAACCTTAAGTAAGATCATTCAAAAGGGTATAGATTTTATAATCCCACTGGAGGAACAAGAATTGTGGATTCGCAGACGGCGAAATTCCTAGAGTTTGATGTGGCCGAAAAAGGTAGTTGCTGACAAGCTAATGAGGATAACAGTATGATGGATACTACTGTATCTTCATCAATTCCTATACAAAGGACGATGGAGTCTTCCACACCACAAACTGAGGCTGTTGAGGTTGAGGATCCTAGTTTTGAGACAGCTGCTGATGAAGTTCCTCAAGTCTCCAAGGTGCATAATAAGGTTGTATCAACTCCATTAAGGAAATCGGTCAGGGAGAGACGATCAGCAATACCTCCAGACTATGTAGTCTATCTAGGAGAGCATGATTATGATATCGGTTCCGTGGTTGATCTAGTGACTTATGCAGATGCTATTTCTTGCCATCAATTGGATCTGTGGATGGGTGCGATGAAAGATGAGATGCAATCTATGAAGCATAATGGTGTATGAGAACTTGTTGAATTACGTGAAAATCATAGGCCTATCGATTGCAAGTGGGTATACAAGACAAAAAGAGACTCCAAAGGAAAGATTGAGACATTTAAAGCACGACTGGTAGCCAAGGGTTTCACTCAGAGAGAAGGAATAGACTATAAAGCTACATTTTCACCAGTCTCTTTTAAGGATTCTTTTAGACTGATTATGGCATTAGTAGCTCATTTTGATATGGAGTTACACCATATGGATGTTAAGACTGCTTTTCTGAATGGAGACCTTAATGAAGAAGTCTACATGGTTCAACCCGAAGGTTTTGCAGCAGATGATAAGCTTGTCTGTAAACTAAAAAAGTCTATTTATGGTCTCAAGCAAGCTTCTAGATAATGGTACTTGAAGTTTAGTAGCGTTGTCACTTCATTCAGCTTTATTGAAAATAAAGCGGATCAGTGTATATACTGCAGGTCAGTGGGAAGAAATTTATTTTTCTCATACTTTATGTAGATGATATTCTACTTGTGAGTAGTGATCCTAGGTTATTGCATGAGACAAAGAGAATGTTGTCAAAGAATTTTGACATGAAGGATCTTGGTAAAGCATCTTTTGTCCTTGGGATTGAAATTCATAGGGATCGTTCTCGTCGTATGTTGGGTCTGTCACAGAAGGCATATCTCGATCGTATTCTTCAAAGATTCAGTATGCATGATTGTAAGCCAGGAATTGCTCCTGTCACTAAGGGTGATAAACTAAGTTTGTCACAATGTCCTCGTCTAGATGTTGAGAAAGCTCAAATGAAAAATGTACCTTATACTAGTGCACTTGAAAGTATCATGTATGCCTAAGTTTGCACCAAACCTGATATTGCTTTTGCAACGGGACTTCTAGGCAGATATCAATCCAATCCAGGACATGATCACTAGGCTGCTACTAAGAAGGTTTTAAGGTACTTAAAGAGGACACGTGATTATATGCTGATTTACAAACATGTTCAGGACCTACAATTAGTTGGGTATTCAGATGCTGATTTTGCTGGCTGTCAAGATGACATGAGGTCGACAACTGGATATATTTTAATGTTAGCAGGAGGTGCAGTATCGTGGAAAAGCGAAAAGCAGAAATCTATATCTTCCTCTACCATGCAAGCGAAGTTCATAGCATGCTTTACGGCTGCTACTCAGGCAATTTGGCTTCGGAATCTTATTAGGGAGTTGACCGTATTTGATTTTGTAAATAGACCCATACAGTTATATTGTGATAACAACTCTGCAGTGTTATTCATCAACAACAATAGAAGTCTTAAGGGGTCTAAGCATTTAGCGGTCAAGTTTTTAACTATAAAGAAGACAGTTCAGAATGGTGACATTGCAGTATAGCACATTTCTACAGATGATATGGTTGCTGATCCACTAACTAAAGGCCTTCGCCCTTGTGTATTTGAAAGACATGTCATTAACATGGGCTTAGGAGCATCATTGGATGTTGTTGTCTAGTGGGAGCTGTTTAAGTTTTTTGCTCTAATAAAGTTGACGTTTGTATTTGTTACAATTATGTAATACTTGATGTGTATCAACTCTTTTGCATTCAATAAAGTATTGTGGATGTATTGTTATTAAGTTGAATATATACATTTTTAAAAATCTCAAGGGATTGTGTAAACCTTGAGAAAAGGCTTGGGGCAATAAGTTATTAGCCTTATGGATATGTCTTGTTGCACATAAAGTGTAGTTAACTATAAAGATAAGACAAATGTAGTTTATTTGAACCATTAGGATATTCTCTAGTGGCATATCAGGATTTGTGACATATAAGGAGAGAGAATGTGACTGACAAATGTGATGACACATAAAGTAGCACATGTGATGACACATAAAGTAGCACATGTGTTATCTATTTGCTATACTACCATATTAAATCCATATCAGTAAAGTTAAAGGCATTTGTGACCATGGAAGGCTCTGTGTCTGTTGATGCAGTTACCGTCATGATTCGGTGTTAGAAACTTTATGGGATCGGATTGATTATTAAGAATAATCACAAGACCAACATAAAGTTATGTACATATAGTACAGCTTTTATTAATATAGCTCAAGTGAGAGAATGTTAGAATTACCTAATGTGGTCTATATTAACTAAAACTAATATATGGCTTGGTCTACTAAAGTATGACATATATTCTTAATATATAATATGGGCTGGCTTAATGTAGGCCGAAGAGACACGACCCATAATGAGAGGGTCTTTGCCGAAACAACTATAAAAGGCACAAGTCCCCTCTCTAGCCATTTAAATCAGAAATTTTCAGAACATACCATTTCGTTCTGTGGTGGTTCTCTCATCGGCCAGCGACAAATCAAAAGGAATAGAGGGGAAGACTTGGTCTCGTGAATCCTCGACGTTCCGCATCAAGATGGATTCCAAACCAGGCATGCTTCTAATCCGATTACATATTGATGTGTGTTTCTATTTCCTTTTTATGGCGATCCCGGGCGTTCTACAATTTCGTAGTCTAACATATCATACATAAAACGGGTTTGATGGCGAGCAAACAATTAAATCGATTAAAATGTAGAGTGAAACGATCTGATTGGAAATGGATAGAGAGCCTGAATTTCTCTCCGCTAAAATTACTAAGATCGCATCGACAAGGTCAGTTAAAATCGTTAACAGTATGTCATTCGGCACGAATGTATAGAAGTTGATGATTGTGATAGAATTTGGTCAACAAAATCGAAAATGCGCGAAAGCTCCATATGTCTATGCTATTTCATGACTCTTTTTTCTTTCGTTTTACGTATGGCATGATCATTTATTGCACAACATGGATTCCAGACATTGATGATCCGGAGATATATGTAAGATAACAATACGTTAGACATACTAATTCGTGTCGGCGTTATGGATTATTCTCATTTCCTCTTTCGTAAATCAAAATTCATTTTTTTTTTCTTGCCTTTTCAAAATGCACAATTCTTTTGTTGGGCCAGCGAAAGTCAGATTTCATTGATGGGGGGGGGGGGGGGGGGGGGGGGGGGAAGAACATTGACAAATCTACACCGGGGGAGTCATTTATGGAAGGACGATTCCACGTGGCAAACACGTGAAGTGGAGTCAAATTGTCAATCATGGCGGCCACATCAGTTCACCCCCACCTCGATGGAGGGAAAGGTCGGAGAAAGAAGACCGGCCTGCAAAATTTCCACGTGGCACAATACAAGAACATTAGGCTAGTGTGACTTTCAAAGTGTCCCTTCTCAACTCATCTAAAATTCCGACCCCAAAAAAAAAAAAAAAAACTCATCTAAAATTAGGATTTACGATTAGCGATCGTGCTCGTAGTTTCGCGTCGACTAGTATCAATTTACAATGTTAGGATGTGTCCGGTGAGTTTTACTCTATAACTCGCTAATTATATGATGTCTTATTCCATCGTACGAATTGAGTCATGTCTAATATTATCGTTATCATCTAAATTCTTTTAATTCACGTGTGTTTGTATCGATTTAAAACTTTAAGACGGGTCTGGTCAAGTTGAATTGGGATTTTCCTCCCGTACTTCGTAAATTACTTGGTATCTTATGTGCGTCTTACAAACGGGCCCTATTATTACGCAAGACATCCCGACAAATATTCGAGTAAATTATAAGTGCCCTATTTATTGAGCATGCCTAAAACGACAAGCAGGAAAATGGAATAATTATTAATAAAAGTCGCAATCAATCACCATGCAATTATTCAGCTGCTAACGATCGTGATAATCACCGACCGACCTTGTCTCCTCCTTTTCGTCTCTCGCTTAGGCCCCCACCGGGCGCCAGCAAAGACTTCCTGCATGGCTGCGCCCCCATTCTTCAACTCCCATTTCGCCATGTGAAGCTCACCATTCAACTCTCTCTCTCTCTCTCTCTCTCTCTCTCTCTCTCTGTGTGGCGGCTCGCTTCGCCAGCGATGATGGACATGCTGGCCGGAATGTCGGCCGGTCTTTTTTTCCGGGCGAGTGTTGATGCTGCTCTGCATCGCGCTGAGTCTAGTTTCGGCCTCGGAGGGAGATGAGCTTCAGCTGCTCTTGAATCTGAAGTCCGCGCTCGAGACGCCGTCCACCGCGGGGCGTTTTCAGTTCATGGAGGGGCGGGCGGCGACAAGTGCGGCTTCACTGGAATTGTGTGCAATTCGGATGGTTTCGTCATCGAGATCGACCTCTCTGGAAATGGCCTCGCGGGTACGCTTCCTTTCGATTCGATATGCTCGCTTGGCTCTCTTGAAAAGATTGATCTTGGAGATAATCTTTTGCACGGTAACGTCGATGACGATCTGAGGAACTGCACGAGCTTGAAGCACTTGGACTTGGGGTTCAATTCTTTCTCCGGGAAAGTTCCTGATTTGTCCACTTTGAGCGGGTTGGAGTTCTTGAACCTGAACAACAGTGGATTCTCAGGGATCTTCCCATGGAAGTCGCTCGAAAACATGACCGATCTCGGCTTCTTGAGCCTCGGAGACAACCCTTTCGATGTCACTAGCCCCTTTCCTATGGAGGTCATCAAGTTGGAGAAGTTGCATTGGCTCTACCTTACCAATTGCAGCATCAGAGGGCAAATCCCGGAGGGCATCGGGAACTTGACGCTTCTCAAGAATCTCGAGCTCTCCGACAATGAGCTGTCCGGTGAAATCCCTCGGGGCATCGCAAGGCTGGGCCGGCTCTGGCAGCTCGAGCTCTACAACAATTCCTTGACTGGTAAGCTTCCACTCGGGTTCAGGAACCTCACAAGTCTCGTGAACTTTGACGCGTCGCATAACGGGCTCGGCGGCAATCTCTCAGAGATCAGTTTCTTGACAAGCCTGGCCTCCTTGCAGCTCTTTGAGAACCTGTTGACAGGGGAGATTCCAGAGGAGCTTGGAGAGTTCAAGAATCTTACCGAACTCTCTCTCTACTCGAACAGGCTGACTGGTTCGCTCCCTCCGAAGCTTGGCTCGTGGGCGGACTTCAATTACATAGATGTTTCGAACAACTCGCTCACGGGAAGTATCCCGCCGGATATGTGCAAGAATGGGGAAATGACTGATCTTCTTATGCTGGATAACAGGCTCACCGGTACTATCCCAGCAACCTACGCGAATTGCTCATCCTTAATTCGGTTACGCCTGACCAATAACTTGCTTTCCGGTGCTGTTCCTGCTGGGATATGGGGCTTGCCGAATCTCATCATAATTGATCTTGCAGCGAATCAACTCGAGGGATCGATAGCATCTGATATCAGAATGGGAAAATCTCTGGCTCAGTTATTTCTATCGGATAATAGATTTTCAGGCGAATTACCAGAAGCAATTTCGGAAGCATCTTCTTTGGTATCGATTCAGCTGAGTTCGAATGGATTCGTGGGAAAGATTCCGTCGACAATTGGGAACTTGACGAAATTAAATACACTGGATTTGAATGGAAACCTGCTCTCCAGCAGCATACCTGAGTCGATTGGCTCCTGTGTCACCCTCGCCGATGTAAACCTCTCCAACAATTCATTGACCGGAGAAATTCCCGACAGCATCAGAAACTTACCGACCCTGAACTCCCTGAACCTATCCAATAACAAACTTTCCGGTGAAATCCCAACGAGCCTGGCATTGCTGAAGCTAAGCCTTCTCGATCTCTCGAACAACCGGTTAACTGGTCCCATACCGGACTCTCTATCAATAGAAGCCTACCATGATAGCTTTGACGGGAATCCCGGCCTGTGTAGTCAGAGGCTTAAACAATTTCAGCCATGTATTTCAAGCTCACAGGCAAACACTCACCTCGGGGTTATCGTCTCCTGCTTCTTTGCCGGAATAAGTTTTTCGCTAATCGTATTCGCGATTACGATGTATGTGAAGTACAGAAAGAAAAGCAATAGCCTCAAGAGTGTCAACAGTTTGTGGAGGCCGGATTCCTGGAACATGAAGCCGTTCCAAGTACTAAGCTTCACGGAGAGGGAAATAATCGACCACATAAGAACCGAGAACTTGATCGGCAGGGGCGGATCGGGGAATGTGTATAAAGTCGTCTTGGGGAATGGCAAAGAACTCGCGGTGAAGCACATCTGGGCATCGAGTTCAGGCGGCTTGAGAAGCCATCCTGGCAGTTCGGCCATCCTCAGCAAGAAGAGCAGGGGCACGCCCGAGTACGACGCCGAGGTGGCCGCACTGAGTTTGATTAGGCACGTGAATGTGGTCAAGTTGTACTGCAGCATCACGAGCGAGGACAGCCACCTGCTTGTTTACGAGTACTTGCCGAACGGGAGCCTGTGGGATCGGCTGGACCAGAGCCAGAAGATGGAGATGGGATGGGGTGTGAGGTACGAGATTGCGCTAGGGGCTGCCCGTGGATTGGAGTATCTACACCACGGGTGTGCTCGGCCAATCATACACCGCGACGTGAAATCGAGTAACATTCTGTTGGATGCAGAGTGGAAGCCGAGGATAGCGGATTTCGGGCTAGCGAAAATCGTGCAGGCCGGTCCTGGTGGTAATTGGACACACGCCATTGCAGGGACTCTTGGTTACATAGCTCCAGGTAAATCTGATTTCAGATTACGAGTCTTCAAGAATGGCCTGGGGTTAGATTCTTGTACCGACCAATTATAGTACTTTGGATCTCGTATCTGTCTCTTCGTTCTTTATGGGCGGTCCGTGCTTCTGTTCTCTTCCCTTCAACTTCTTGTTGCTCTTTGTTCCTCTCACGGAGAATCCCTTTCTCCTGTTTGCTGCAGAGTATGCGTACACCACGAAAGTCAATGAAAAGAGCGACGTCTACAGCTTCGGAGTCGTCCTGATGGAGTTGGTCACCGGAAGGAGGCCGATCGAGTCAGAATTAGGGGAGAACAAGGACATTGTTCGCTGGCTGCGTGGGAACTTGAGCAGCGAAAAGCCTTTGCTTGATCTGGTGGACGCCAACATTCCCGACCCCTTAAAAGAAGATGCCGTCGAGGTTCTCCGGATAGCCATCCTTTGCACCGCTAACCTCCCAACTGTGAGGCCGTCGATGAGGATGGTGGTTCAGATGCTAGAGGAGGCCGAGCCTATCAGCCTCGAGAATGTCCTCATCGACAAAGTAGGCGAAGAAAATGGTCGAAAGACCGAAGAAAAGTAGCCAAATACGGAGCCCTCAAACTACTTCTCGTTCTCTGAGGGAGGACTCCATATGGTAGACAGCAGTACAGTGGAAAGGATAGACCTTGAGGGAGCCGACCTCGGCTTGGAATCGGTTAATGTGCATCAGGTTTTGGAGCTGATGTGGTGAATAGTCGCAGCAAATCTATAGTCCTTAGTATCTTTGCTTTTTCTTTTTCTTTTTTGAGGGTGGGGTTGGGGAGTTTTTGTCCTAATCAAAATAGGACATTATGTGAACCAAAATTCGGATACTGTGTGTTTCCACTAAGGTAATCACTTCTTGCTCTTGTCCTAAGCTCATAGAAGATTCTTGTCCCCTTTAGGCACATGTATCTGGAATCAAGACATATGCAGAAACTCTGCAGATTGTGGTTGGCAAATTAATGGAAGAAAGATACATGTTAACACAGACTCCTGTTGCATTTTCGTCTATCTGCGGGCGCTATAACTGGTAAAAAGAAATCGACTCCCGGTTCAATACTGCAGCCTGTTTTCTGAATCAACATCTTCTCCATGTTAGAGTGGTAAGATTGTTTGACATGAACTCAAAACTTTTCTGTAGTCATCAGATGACTGTTTTGAAGTACATCATTTATTGGCATAAGAAAGCCAAGAATGTGTCACAAAATCGTCGAATACGAGACAGATCCATCAAGCTTGGCAAGAATGACTCTTCCAAGGTTTCATATCATGTCATCTTCACTATGAGCTCTGTGCAGCAGCGACGATTAACTCTTCATATTCGTCACCTTTTTCCAGACCATTGAAGCCGAGCACAAGCTACGAAGATAACAGTGAATAAATAACTTGGCCCTGAATAAACTAGGATAAGAGTCTGGAAAATTGACAAATCTAGGTGGCATGCTAACAAGTTTATCCAGCATCAGAAACAAGCTATCTACACAAAAACAATTTCCAAATCCATGTGTATAAAATAATGGGTACAGAAGTATATAAAAATCCTAATTGGCAGGCCAAATTCACTCTTAAACAACCATAGCATTATATCTCAACTGTTAATGAAATGAAGATGGATCAAAGAAATACCTACACAAGGTTCTCATATTCATACATAGGAAACAGCAATATGAAAAGAAAACTGTGTCAATACAATACAAATTAATCAGTTTCTCCTGGAAAAAAAATCGGATTTATAAAAAAAGTGAAGAAAGAAAATTCACAAAATCTAGAATAACTGAGGCAAGCAATTTCCAGAATTTTGTTGCATAAATACCTAGCCATTGTTGCTCATGTCAAGTCCAATGGAAATTAATAGGTTTCTCTTCGCAAAAAAATCAGATTTAAAATAAAATGAACAAAGAAAACTCACATAATCAGGGTCAACTGGGAGATCAAATCCTTCAAGTAGCAATAATTTTCTAAGTGACAATAGCTGCCATTGCGAAAAGCTGCACTTTTAGCTATGATATAGCTGAGCAACAAAGAGGACCAATTAATTTACCTATTTCAAATGGTTCGCAAAGTCATTACCTCAAGCATCTGGTGCCACTGCTTTTGACGCAACGATCAGTCATATGACACAGCACAGCAAATTTCAGCATGCAAAGGCAAGCACTGGTGATCAATCGCAATTCTCAGGAGATTGTTCTTAGCACTGAAGTATTCTCATCTTCTCTGACAAGTTCTTGAGGGCCTCGGACCTATTTGCCAATTCCATCAACACCTTAATTCTCCTAAAGGAAACATGACTTGGCTTATGACCTTTCTCTAACATCTGCAGGAAACACTTTTCAGCTTCCGCCAACTTCCCCATATCACATAGCAAATCAAGTAACACATCTGATACCAAAGTGTAAGAACCGAATCCTTTCTCGATCATGTCATTCCATATCTCTAGGGCAAAGTCCACATTCTCCTGCCTCTTACACAACTTAATTAGAAACATACAACTCTGTGTATTGGGAAGACATCCAGCATTCATCATCCTCCGATACAAGCCATCAGAATGTCGCAAGTCGTTCGACCAAAAGAAAACTCTAAAGAACAGATTGTACGTCGTCGAATTCGGACTTAAACCCTTACTCTCCATCTCATCCAGCAAGCTATACGCATCACCAAGCCTTTTTGCAATACAATAATTTCTAATTGCAGCGTTATATGCAGCAACATCCGGGTAGCACCCATACTCCTTCATTTCCTTCAAAACATCTCTAGCTTTATCTGGCTGACCAATTAGCCCCAATCCACCGATAATGCTAGTATATGTGATTACATCAGGCGAGATATCTTCTTCCCTCATTTTCTCGACGACCTTATATGCATTGTCAATTTCCCTACCTTTACAGTACACATCAACTAAAGAATTATATGAAACAACATCAGGTTTCACACCCATTTCCTTCATTTCCTCAAAAAAGTTCTCCGCCTCTTCTGCAGATTTCCATCCTGACAAAAGTATATTGAAAGTCTGCAAATTCGGCTGAAAGTCGCGCTTCAGACTGTGGTAAACATTCCTCGCATCGTGCATACACTTTTCCTGACACAAGGTCCTCAACAGCGCATTAAAGCAAGTCGTATCCAACTCGGGTATGAACTTCCTAAACATCCTAAACGACTCCACGGTCTGCCTCACCGAGCAGACCTTTGCAATTCTGGCCAGAACCACCATCATAGTCCGCGGCGTGATCGTGGACCGATCCGTCCTCTTCACTTCAGTCAAGACCTCCCACATGAGATCGAACTTGCGACTCCTCCCCAGAATGTACAACATCGTATCCACGGAAAACCCGGAGTGATCGAACCCTCTCCTGCGGTTCGCGTGGCGAAAGAACTCGAGAGCTTGCAGCGGGTTCCCGTGGCTGAACCTGAACCTCTTGAGCACGCCATCGACCAGCTCATTCGACAGGACAATCTTCCTCGAATTGAAGTACTGTTTCAGCTCGTTCGGAGACGACAAGCTCCGTATTGTGTCGTAAAGCCGGTCCGCGTCGACATCCGCGGACGTCTCTACGGTGGAGAAGGAGCGCAAGAGCATATCGGCGTGCCATGGGCGAGGACGATCCGACAATGCCCTGAGGTTTCGCATTGTTGCTGTCCGATTCGAACGGTCGGATCTATCCGCTCCGGCGAAACGAAAGATGCGAAGGAATCTTCGAATCTATGTTCTCCGACGAAGCGAAGAAGTCCAGGCGAGAGTGGTAGTGCCGAGCGGAGGGGAAGGGGCCGGGCTAGGGTTTTAGTTTTACGATGAGCAGCAGGTGGCGGAGGGAAAGAGAAAAGGATCAAAACCGCGAATTGCAGTCTGGCCCTCCATTTTTCCGAAGTTTTACATTTATCGTCCTCGATCCTAAAGTCTATTGCAACTTGGTATTTTGGATTTTGAAAAACGCTAGACACGACATAACCGAGGGTTTTTTTCCGATTTAATTTTTTTAAAAATATTTACAAAATTAAATCAGAAAAAAAAATATTTACTAATTTGAGTCCCGCGCGCTGCATTAAGCAGCGCGCAATGCAGCGCGCAAGTGCTTGCTTCTTCTTTTTTTTTTCCTTTTTTTTTCTTGCTTTGCCTTTTTTTTTTACTTACTTTGCCTTTTTTTTTCTTGCTTTGCCCTTTTAGAAGTCATGCATATTTTTTTTTACAAGCCACGCTTGCTTTTGTGCAGCAGCAATTAAAAAAATATATTTTATTATTAATTTGCGATGAATATTATTAGGGACGAATTTTATTAGCGACGAATTCTACGACGAACGTGTCGTTGGAATTGTACGTTATATATTTTCCGACGAAACATCATATTTGTTACAAATTTCGTCGGAAAATATATAACGTACATTTCCAACGACACGTTCATCGTAGAATTCGTCGCTAATAAAATTCGTCCCTAATAATATTCATCGTTAAAAAATTATTTTTTTGTATTTGTTGCCAATTTGCGACGAATTTCTACGCTATATATTTTGCGCAAATTTCGTCATGCGACACGTTTATATTTTACGATAAATTCATGCGACAAACGTGTCACATGACAAAATTTGCGCAAAATATATAGCATAAAAATTCGTCGCAAATTGGCAACAAATACAAAAAAATAATTTTTTTAGCGATGAATATTATTAGGGACGAATTTTATTAGCGACGAATTATACGACGAACGTGTCGTTGGAAATGTACGTTATATATTTTCCGACGAACACATTTAGGGACGAATTTTATTAGCGACGAATTCTACGACGAACGTGTCGTTGGAAATGTACGTTATATATTTTCCGACGAGACTCGTCGGATATAAAGCGTACATTTCAACGACACGTTTCGTCATTTATAATTTGCGACGAAACGCGTCGTTGAAAATATACGCTTTATATCATGCGACAAACGTGTCGCATGAGTTGTCGTAAAATATAAACGTGTCGCATGACGAAATTTGCGCAAAATATATAGCGTAGAAATTCGTCGCAAATTGGCAACAAATATAAAAAAAATAATTTTTTTAGCGATGAATTTGTGATGAATATTATTAGGGATGAATTTTATTAGCGACGAATTCTACGACGAACGTGTTGTTGGAAATGTACATTATATATTTTCCGACGAAATTTGTAACAAATATGATGTTTCGTCGGAAAATATATAATGTACAATTTCCAACAACACGTTCGTCGTAGAATTCGTCCCTAATAATATTAATCTCAAATTAATAATAAAATATTTTTTTTTAATTGTTGCGGCACAAAAGCAAGCGCGGCTTCTAAAAAAATATGCATGACTTCTAAAAGGGCAAAGCAAGAAAAAAAAAAGGCAAAGTAAGTAAAAAAAAAAAGGCAAAGCAAGCAAAAAAAAAAGAAGCAAGCACTTGCGCGCTGTCCTAACCGGCGCGCGAGACCCAAATTAGTAAATATTTTTTTTTATTTAATTTTGTAAATATTTTTTTAAAAAAAAAATTAAATCGGAAAAAAACCCCATAACCGACACGCCAGACACATCATTTCTCTGAAAATAAAGAACTCTGACACATTGAGACACGTTATTTAATATTTTATATAAACATGATAAATTCGACGATGAGTTTTTTTTTCCCTTTTCTTAGGAATTCACGATTAGCTTTTCTAGTGGGAGGGTATATGACTTAATTATATATATATTTTTGATAAATTTATATTTCGACCTCTAAATTATTGAAAATGCTTAAAATTGACCACATATGTGTCGAAATAGAGTGTCGATATGCTGAATTCGCGTGTCCCTGACATATCTGGAGTGCTGACCATATGTCGATCGCATCTTGGAGAATATCAGAGTGTCGAACACGACATGCTGGCTTCCAGAGAGTGCCAGTGCTACATAAATAGTGAATCAGATTGATTTGGATACGAAGAAAATGGATTTAATAAAAAAAAAATCCGTTTATAGATAGCAGTTCGAAACTTGTAACATGAGACTAGTTTTCCAATTTTGAAATCTAAGACCTACCTGTAGATCTTGTAAATGACCATGCTGGTTCGATCCGATTCCCAAGTTCACTCGGAACCAGCCAATTTCTTCTTTTTATTACTTCGTTTTTTTTTCCCCGCATGCATGGACAACATTGCTAAGACTTTAATTTTTCAATTAAACACCGCAAAATGAATTCAAAAAAACCTTTGTATCTGCTAGGTAGGGGTGTCAACGGGTCGGGTCGGGTTGGGCCTTTCTGATACCCGAACCGACCCGAAACACATTACGTCTAGATTGACCCGACCCGAAACAAGATGAAATAGAACATGACCCAACTAATTGGGTCGGGTTCGGGTTCGGGTTTCTCGGGTCGGGTTCGGGTTTCCTCTAAAAAAAAAAAACCTCGGCCCCATGGCGATAACAACTAATTTTTCTTAGTGTAAAAAGAAACTTGAATGGAGTTAATGTCAATGAGACTACACAGTAAAAGACATTTCATGCGCTAAAGACCCAGGTGCTGTATATAGTCTGCAAAGATTTGCACAGAGATTCGACAATTTTTAAATGGCATCCTGCTCTTGGCCACTATAGGTGCTCATTGGCTTAGGACTAGGAGCACTCAGAATATCGAGCAATGAGTTCTGCGGTGGCAGCTGCTCATGCCACAATGGAAGGGCGTCACCAGGATATAGTTTCTTGTCACTCCCTCAGAATTTATCTGAAAGTGGACCAATGAAACAAAAGATTCTTTAGCGAACGGCCCTACATGCATTGCAAGAGTTATGTTTGGTTGGAATGGCTGAAAGTAAAAAGAAGAAACCTTACAATAACAGTGCAAACAACACCGCCACTAGCACGATCTCGTGCAATTGCCAGGGAAACAGCCTTGACCACCAATTGCTGCAAAATAGCGCAAGGAACTGAGTGAGGATTAAGGCAGAAAATGAGGACAAATCAAAACAGCCGCTTTTATCTTTTGCTGACTCTTGATTATCAACAGGCGCTATTCACAACCAAAAGAACAGCTCTAAATAGCAATCTTAGAATTCATTTGCATAAAACA
This sequence comes from Rhodomyrtus psidioides, assembly GCA_021437785.1. Lineage (NCBI taxonomy): Eukaryota > Viridiplantae > Streptophyta > Magnoliopsida > Myrtales > Myrtaceae > Rhodomyrtus > Rhodomyrtus psidioides. The sequence continues at coordinate 7,240,943 of JAILYB010000003.1, read as the reverse complement.
GCAGAAAGTAGCCTTATGAGAATGTCAGTGACAATACTCTGTCAACATGCAATTCTACATATGACAAGTAACCAAACTTCAGGCCTTAGCTATGAAATTAGGTCCATGAACACGCATTTTCATTAGACTAGAACAGTATATGAATCGACAAAGGACAATTTAAAAGCAAAACCAACAACTTTTTTGTCCTTGAAATGAAAAATGGAATTTTTCCTACAATACAGTAAGAGGGCTAAAATAATTAGCAAAATTCTGAGTTACAACCCATCAATTACCAATACTACTGCTTCCGCACATATATGCACACTGTACATTAACTTGATGATTAACTCCATGCAAATTGCTTGGCTGCTGATGACTTTGTTGTTTGTGGGTTATGATGACTGAAGACGGCTAAATTGGCCTGCATCACAAACCATAAACAGAAAATTTAGAAATGACAAGCGTGTTAATGTTTTTTTTTTTCCAAAAACAATCCTTCACTTCAAGTGCTCCCAGCGTAGAAGAAAAAGTAGTGTACATTGTCTCTAAGGACATCACTAGATCCTCCAACTAGAAAAAGTGGAACTTCTCAGGCAATTCAATTGGGTCTAGGGTACTTAGAGCAGAAATTGGTCAAATCGGCACAAATTCAATGCACATTTAACCCTACAGAGATTTCTGCAAAGACATAATCAAGCAAATGGCAGTTCACATCTGGAGCTAAGAAACGGTGAAACCCACATAACAATTAACAAAACAAGGAATAATTGCAGCAGGCCCGGAAAAATCAGGCAAGAGTTCCCTATGGCACTCCCCATTCCCCAATATCGTAATCGATCTCCAATTGCTGATAAACTGAATCCCCAAAGCAATTAAATGAACAAGACATAGATCGCTTAAACCCACAAAAACCCCCGAGCCAAAACGACACGACCAAATCCAAAAGCCTAGCACAAAGACGCTCAGCGATGTTCTTCGACTGCGAGACATAGGCATAGGAGAGGGGCGGGCACGCCCACTTGGCGAAGCGCAAGGTGAGGCCCTGGCGCTTCTCGATGTCGCGGAGGATGAGGGATTCCTCGTCGTCATAGGGAATTACGGTTTCGTCGAGATAAACGTCCTCGTCGAAGAATTCTTCTTTGAGGGGCAGCTTCGGGTCTGCTGCGGCGACGGCGACGCGGTGGTTTGTGGCTTCGACGGGTACGCCGCCGCGGAAGATTGCTGGCTGGTGGGAGGTCGCTTCTAGGTAGAAGTGCTCATGGCTACGAGTCGGAAAAGAACAAAGGGCTTGCCCGAACACCGTGTTTGTTAAAGGCTATAAAGCAACGTGTTTGTGTTCGGGTATTCCAATAATTACCCGAACACAAACAAGAAGACGATCAGAAACACGTTGTTCCCATTGTATACCCGAACAAGGTGTGACCCGAACAAGAAATACAGATAAATTCGGGTCGGGTCGGGTCTTGTTTTGGGTCGGGTATCTTGTTCGGTATTGACACCCCTACTGCTAGGATACTAGAAATTGGATTCGACTGTCGAGTGACTGGTCATCTACGGGAGGCTAGTGAGCTTCGAGGGTTGATTTGCATCGAGAAAATGTGAAGGAAGTGGGCGAAGCAGAGTAGACCAGAGACAAAGGCGACAACAGGAAGAAAATGGATTGTCGATACAATCCGTTTTTCAGGTCCGATACGGTTTCAAGTTCGGCCTGATTCTACGTCAAAATTAAGTAAGCGGGCCAAATCGACTGGGTAGGGTCAGTCAGCCACGGCTCCAAGGTCTACCATCAATCGGCCCCCAGCTATAAATTCATTTAACTCGTACTGATCCACTTTTATGTAATGCAAATTTAACGATCCATGTCCGATCCGAACCGAACCCAATCCAACTTCAATTCTCAGCTATTGTTCTTAATGATTAAAGTTAGCCATTTTTAAGTGATGTAGGGTGAACTTGCCAACCTCCCATCTATAAATTAGTGGACGATAGGGCGAACTCGAGGTACTTAACGTTGATTAAAAGCTACACTTAAAAGACGAGAGGCATAACATGCTCGAGAAATTGAGAGATGAATAAGATATTTTCATATTCTCGCAGGAGAATACTTTCAAGTCGTAGCAGGACGCGAACGTGGAGGCCCGACGCAACTTGAGATTCGCCGTGCGACATCTCTACGAACGAGAGATTATATGAATTCGTGTATTCGAGGAAAAATAACGTCATAAGTGTCAAAAGTTGGGTACAACAATCACTTTACTATCAAAAATTTTTGTCGAATAACTTAAGTGTCAAATCGAAGAAAAAAACAATTACCTTAAGTGCCTCATATGAGGTATTTCGGTCAAAATTAATATGTGGCATTTGTAATTAAATTTTTATTATAAAGTGGCATTTAAAAAAATTAATTCAGAATTAAATTGAAGAAAAAATTTACCCAAAAAAAAAATTAAGTCCACTTCTCAACTTAAAAAAATAAAATAAACTAAAATTAGATTTAAAATTTTGCTAAAAATTAATTTTTTAAATTACAAATTTCATTTAAAATAAAATTAAAAAAGATAAAAAAAAATTATTATAAAAAGGTGCAGGAAGAACTGGACAGTGAGGGGTCGGCGACCCCTACCGACATGCCCCACCCTCCCCAGCAATCATGAAGCAGCAACAAGGAAGGCTGGGCAAGCTCTTGCCGCCTGGTTTTGCCCCTTGGTGCCTATAATTTTTAGCTTTTTTTAATAAAAAATTGTAAGCTTATTTTTAAATTTATTTAAAATAAAATGATTATTTTTAAAAAAATAGTTTTTAGCAAATTTTTAAATCTAATTTTATTTTTTTAAGTTAATGGAAAGATACTATTGCACCAATTTGACATATTTTAGGACTTGAATGTCTTTTTTTAGTAAGATTTAGGTTTTAATTGCACTTTCGTAATAAGTTTTAGAACTTCTAATGCCCATATCTTTTTTTTTTTAATTTTTTTTAATGGAATTAAATTTGTATTTGTTGTTTTTTATTATGTTTCTTCTACTTTCATTTTTTTTACACTGACTAGACCTCCGACGAGCCACATCAACTTCAAATATTACTAAAAAAATGACACGATGGATTTTCAGCTAAGCAGATCGAAGTTGTCGCTTAAATTATCATTTTTTTTCATAAAAATTGTCATTTAGGTGATTCGGAGAAAACTTTTCACACTAAAGTGAGTGCAATACGCAGCTTGTGGCACTCTCGATATCGTGTATTCCTTGCAAATTAAGAGCTACGACACCGTTTAGCCGGATTTTTTGCGAGCCTGGCATGGGGCCCCCGACAGGACATCCTGAATTGGCAAAGACGATGTCATTGCGGGACGACACCACCCGCCCGATGAGAGTCGCTCGTAAACTTCACTAATTTTCTGACCCCCCTAAAAAAAAAATCACTAATTTTCCCTTTGTTTTTTATAATAAATTAACTGAACAGTCATCTCGGTAGACAAACGCCCGACAGAACAGGGAAGAGCATCGTCTGTCTCTCTCCCTGTGGAGCTAAAGAGTGTAGTCCTGCTGGGTCAGATCTAGATCCTCTCCCCTCACAATCCGTCACCAGGTAATGGGTTTTTTTTTTTTCCCGGTGGTGAATTCGCTGTTTGATGCGCTCTAAATCAAACTGCAATCTTCGTCTCTTTTGGCCGTCAAGTGCTGCTCCTTTTGCCTCGTGTATGAGGCCGATGGGCGATGCTGTTTTCGTGCTCGGAATCGCCTCTCGTGCTGCTGTGTTGCGGCTTCGTGGCGTGTTTCGTTTAGGGTGTTTGCTACTTTCGGTATTGGTCTGTGAAGTCTCTTGAACATCTCGAGCGGTCGTAGTGCTGGGTTTGGGAGGGAGGACCCAGTTTGTGTGGCGACCTCTGGGGTTTGAGGTGGGAATTTGTTGTTCTTAGCTTTATCGAATTATTCTACCTTAGTTATCTTACGGAGATTGTTCGTTAGTAGATTAATACTTAAGAGAATAATTTAGGCTGCGAGGTCGCTTTGGGACTCCAATTTTGTCCTCTGTTTTTTGCGAAGGATATGCGAGATTGACGTTTTCTGAGGAAATCGAAATCTGGGATAGTTCATGATGGTTCTCTTATGTCACGTGAGGCAGGGATGCGCATGGAAAATGAGAAAAGTGGGAGGCGGGAAGTGATCCCAAATGAGATTTATCAGTAGACATTTATACTTAATCGTGTGTGCCAATGTTATCTCTTTTCCGTTATTTCAGATTAAATATAATATCAACATGGCAAGGAGGGTTGCAAATGCCACAAGGCGCTTTGCCGATGGTGGAAGTATCCCTTTTGTAGGTGCAGTGCAATCCAAAACACGGTCGTCGCCTTTACTACCCATAGGACTTTTAGTTGTGGTATGGTGCAGTCCTGCCATTGCTCTCTTCTGTTCACTTTCCTGGTCTTATCTCATCTTATGGAAGCCGTCCCTTGTGAAAACATACAACATTTATATTCGGCTTTCTTTGAGGGGATACTCATTTTCCTTTATATTCTTTTGCTTCCGTTGATTAACTAATGCTGTTACAAATTCAAGTGATTTGTTTTGACCTCTTTCATTGCTTGTACCCTTTCAGGGTGCAATCCTTCTGATTGGCTACTCTTTTAGTGGATCAGGTGTGTACTTGATGTTTTTGTTTTGTAAATCATTTGCTGGAGAAATTCCTTCACGCTTATCCTCTAGATCTAGCTCCTTCGACCTTTTTGTGTGTGTGTGATGTAGATTATGTAGCAATAGCTTCCTCCATATAGTTTGCACTAGCTCAAACATGTCTAGGAATATGTTCATTTACCGGCACCATCAAATAGATTTAGTAGCAAAAAGGACTGGTGTAGAGTCGCAAAGAATGGTGACTAGCGAATGGATAGAAAGTTAACTGCGAAATTCTGGTTTTCATTCTCTGCTCAGGTTTTTGGTAAAATAAACACTATTAATTGCATGCATGGACTGAATCAATCTTCTGGATTTGCATGACAGGAGGATCAAGTGGTGATGGAGATGCTGTAAGTAAAATTGAAGGTATAGTTCGACAATTTTTCAGCCTCTCAGTACTTGAATCCTTGTAAGTAAAATTGAAGGTATATTGATATGGGATAGTTGATACTTTTTTTTTTTTTCACAAGCCACTGTTTGTGTCCAGTTTTATCTTGTCCTTTTCAGTGAAAATGGACATCCGCTTTTGCTTTTGATTGGCATTCAATATTATCTATTGGTGTTGTACCAAAAACCTGTTAGGCAATACCAAGAAGTGACATGTCAGAAAGCCCGAGTCAGCTCATGCATGATAATTGATTTGTGATTATAAGCTGACATATGGATGAATAAATTGTCTCCGAGCTCATGTGTTCTCGGACAATAACATCTCAACCTCATAAGCTTTTCTCTTTACATAGATGATAATTATTGGATTGTGGTCTTTTTTCTTTTGTTTACTTCCCTTCTTTTCCTGATTGACTGTCATACTTGTAAATTGCTGCGTTCTGTCAAACAAATCTCTGCATATTCTATGAATATGTGTAGCAATCCTGCCCGACTTGAGGTTTTACAATAATGCAACCGCATTAAGGTGGAACTGTAGTCTGACAAATGTCCTCTTGAGGACATCAATCTCCATTTTAGTGCCATGAAAAGAACTGCTTATAAGGGGACATAAATCTGAACTTGAAGCATGATTTGCAGGTGATGTACCGTGCAGTCTGGAAGTGCTGAGAGCATTACCTGTTCTGAAGAAAGCATATGGTGATAGCATGCACAAAGTGTTGCATGTAGGTCCTGACACTTGTCCAGTGGTGTCTCAATTGTTAAGGGAAGAAGATACTGAAGCTTGGGGTGTTGAACCATATGATTTAGATGAAGCTGGGGCCAACTGCAAAAGGCTTGTTCGCAAAGCAATCGTACGTGTGGCTGATATCAAGTTTCCTCTTCCTTACCGGGCAAAATCTTTCTCTCTTGTTATAGTATCAGATGCATTGGACTACCTGTCTCCAAGATACCTCAACAAAACCCTTCCGGAATTGGCAAGAGTATCCACTGATGGTGTTGTCATTTTCACGGGTAATGTATCTATTTCCATATTATTTTCTGCAAAATGAATTTGTTATTCTGATGATAAAGTTGATTAGAACCGCATTCAACCTGGTCTAGTTGTAATTTTTATGGTAGGCTTTTGATACATATCAAATAATGTGGATCTAGTTGCCAGTATGATCGCATTTTCTTCAAATTGGCAGTACAAGGTTTCTGCTCTAGTCAAATGCACGATAGCTTAACTGGAGAGTCGTATTATAATACATGTCATAGTCGAGAGTGTATGCATGAGAAAATTGATTATTGCAGAAGCATGTTAAATAAATCACCTAAATGGCTTTGCCACTCTTTGAGATTTCAAATCCTGGAATAAGTGCTTGGAAGTGACTGGACTGAAGGATGCAGAACATATGTGTGCTATCACATTTGTATATTCTGTGTGGATTGCGAGCGTTTGTATGAGTGCATGTGTGCTAATATGTTGAGAAGGGAAGGAAAAGGGGAGGACTTATCTAAGTACTAGAAAAATCTTATGGTCCTTCTTTTCTCATAATTGATGGAAGTGCAGGCCCTATGTTTCCTTCATACATGCATGTGATTAATTTTAGGGTTAACATCTTTAAAGTACCCAAACTGGTATCCCCCCAAACTGATTTTCAATCTCACAAAAAATCCCACGTTGGTATATATCCACCCCAACCTAATTTTCGACACAGAAAATCCGAATTTGGTACCCTTGACCCAAACTGGAAGTCCTGCAATGCTCCTCACAGCCTCCAATTTTCTGATCAAACACAAGCCACACTTTGTATTGTTTGCAGAAATCGACTGCTGGTTTGGCACAGCTCAAAACTCTCTCCCTTGTGGTGATTTTACCTCTTAGAATCTTTCCATCTTTTGGGAGACCCCACCACACTTTTCCGATGCCATGCTTGGATGCCAGAATGTCACACCAAACCGCCTCCATCATGTCATCGCTGAGCATCACGATATTGTTGCACTCGGCCCCCTTCCAATATTCATACTTTCCAAAGAGCGGCGGCGTGCCTGGGTTGAGTTCTCCTGCGATCTTGAAGCACGAATGCAGTGGTTGTACAGCTTGCGCCCGTGGTCCGGATGGACTGGGCATGCTCTCCGAGAATCGTAATCTGTCCATTTCTCTTCTTACAGTACTTGAGTGCATCCTGGAAGGCCTTAACAGGATCTTTGGTATGAAGTTCAATTGTGTGGGTGTGTCTCACCCTCTCTTTAAGCATAGTTGCCTTTGCTGCGCGTATTCCGGCTCCCCATTTCCTAAAATAATAGTAGTCCACCCTTCATGCCAGTCATTGAGTATGATTTGTTGCTTGTCAGTTACAAACATGGGAAGTGTAGTACGATGATGAGTTCTTGTTGTCGATGGACATGATGGCACATGGATGTCTGATGGGGAAGGGTAGCAAAAATGGTCGATATGAGTGGGGCAGCATTAGAACTGGCAATGACTGACAGAGGAGAAAGAGAAAAAAGAAAAGGAAAAGCAGATAAGAGGACGAAGAAGGGAAAATACAGAGGATGAAGGGAGAAACAGGGGGAAAACCCAGAGACATACAGACTGACATCAAGACGATGATGTGAGAAGGTGGCACTTGCAGAGCAATATATATTCATTTTCTTGACAATGGCAATATACATGTTATAAATACAGCAAGGAAGAGAGGGATGCGATTTCCTATCCCCCTAAAATGTCCCAATCTATGTCCTCTCCACAATAGGCTGGCACATGTACTTTGAGATCTCGCATTAAATGTTGCCCCAATTAAAACACTACCAATTCCCCCTAAAATTTTGCAGAATAAAAGATTTGGGCCCCTTTTGTTTCCTTTTCCGTTTTTTTTAATGCAATATGGTACTGTCCTTTTCTGTCTTGCTTGTTATTTTATTGTTTCTTACTTTTAGAAGACCCCGCAATATATGGACTTATTTGGTTTAATTCTACTGATTTATGGTTTTGTTGTTCAGTAAGTCATGTACATAGTTGGCACTTCATCGTTCTTTGTTAAGTAACCATAGTTAACTGGGAAAAGAGTTAATTGCTTGTTTTCTAGAGCTTTCTAGAGAATGCATGCTGGTAGATGTTTCTCTGGACTCTGGAGCATCAGATGTTACACTTCTTATGGTGACTGGTTTTAAATCTTTTTGCTGTTGCTTTTGCAGGCTATCCAGGTCAGCAGAGACCTAAAGTTGCCGAGTTATCAAGATTTGGTCGTCCAGTGAGTTGTCAACACTTTCTGATATTGAATTGTTCTTCCACTAATTATTTTGCCGAATAATTTTAGGCTTGAAGTACGATGGAGCTCTATTGTGTCATTAGTGCTATCTTTGCCATTCCATGACTGAACTTGAAGCATTTGATGAAAACAGAGTAAAGTGGCAGAGGGAGAGTATGAATTCCAAAGAAGTCTGAGAAACATATTTTTGAAATGGTAAAATATAGTTTACAAGGAGAAGAATGTTAATCTAACTATAGTGATGACAAGTTTAGACGAATATTAAGAGATGGTGATACAGTGATACATGTGTTTGAATTTATGCTTACTAGAGAATGTGCTAGCCCCTGTCAAAGGTTTTACAGTATATATACCTGTGGATTTTAAAATACCACTGATTCTCCTCAATTATAATAAGTAAATGATCCTTTCTTGAAGGCCAAATTGCGGAGCTCTTCTTGGTGGATAAGGTACTTTTTTCAGAGCAAACTAGAAGAAAATGAATATGCCACGAAGAAGTTCGAGCAAGCTTCAAGTAAGCGATCATATAAACCGGCCTGCCAGGTTTTCCATCTGAAATCGTTGCCTTGAAAATCCGACATTCAAGTCTTGTTCTCCGAGCTTCCTGAAGTAACATACAGGTCAACAAACTCCTTCAACCTTCGCACCCAAAGGGTTGTGCTGACAATTGGATTGCCTGATCAGTTTTAGCGATGATTCCCTACATTTGTTTAGCTTAGTATTTATTCAGGGGAGGATGCACCAAGTTGGCTCCCGCCCTTACAGAATTATGAGAATAGGTTTGTTTTTCAAGAAGCTGCTACTTAGTAGTTTCCTTTTGTGATGTTTGAAACCTTTAACTCTCTCATTTATTGAAAATGATAGCTCATGAAGTTTGATTGGTCTTTTCTTTGGTTAGTGCTGTATTGGAGGTCCTATCAGATTTGTTGTAATAAGTCGGATTCTTGCCGAAACAGAAGTGGAGAGAAGTTAATATTGGACAGCTTACAGTAGAGGTAGACTCGATGTTGATGCATTATGGCCTCTAAGGAGCAAATCTTGAAAGATATGTCACTGATGTGTCCACCGTGATTGGTTTTACTGGGATTTCGTTTCAATTGTGTCCATCATGACCCTTGTTTGTGTATCTGAACTTCATGTCTTGTAGCCTGGTTTCTTTGTCCAGTCTTGGATTGCCTGAGTAAAGGGTTACAATGAATTTGATATTGTGTAGTGACATCAGTTTGGTCTCTGGGCGATGGTATCAATACTCATTACCATGTGCTGTATGGATTGTCTGTGTCTATTCGGGGAAATTGGCGGCGTTCTGCACTGTGTTGTAACTGCTCTTAGCAGCGGGTCACGTTGCAACGACCGGGGAAATGGTTGCTGCCACTGCTCTCTATAGCTGACTCATTAGACAATGAGCTACTTTTAAACTCATACATCTCTTGAAGTGGCTCTGTGAGTTACCGTGCACGGCGTATTAACTGAATTTTGCAATTTGAAGCTTTGATATTCTACTAAAAAAGAAGGGTTGCCCTGTTTTAATCTCTGCCTTCCTAGTTTCCGACATGTTTGCCTTCCTTTACATGCCTTTCAAAGAATAATACTGTCGAGAGATGCTCGGATACTGTACCTCAGAGACCCAAAATATGATAGTACTATGTACTAAGAAACTCGGAAATTTTCGAGTAGCATTAACTGTTATTATTTAGCGAGGGTTAATATCATAGAATTATTTTTTTATCACCAAAAATTTCAAATTGGTATACATTTGATATATCTACTCACCATTATTTTTTTTATCACTAAAAATCTCAAACTGGCATACAAGTGACAAATTTGCCCAAAATTGGTACACTTGTGACAGATTTATTCGTTAAATTTTGCCATTAAATTGTTAAGTTGAAAGACACGTTGCAGTTGCTGAGTGTAATAATTTAGAATTTTCATCATTTTGTTAATCAGAGATGTATCAATTTGGAGTTTTTTTATGGTATTAACGGCGGGGAATTTGTCATTGGCTCCTAGGAGTGGGAATATGCCGGTGGAAATGAAGGTACTATTTTTGTCAATGTAAGGAGGCCATCATTTATTGAATTCGTGAGGGACATAGGGCATAGTTTACTATGCAAAGTACATAAAATGCATTATTCCGGCAAAAAAAAAAATACAGAAATTGCATTATTGTGTTCCTGAGAAGAGCTTGAAGTACCATTTGAGATACTTCCGTGATGATAATGGTATTAAGGATACTATTTACCATAAGCTCTGGCGAGTAGCCTAAGATAAGTAAGAGCATGTCTATAAAGATGAATTTACTCAGAAGATCCATGCCTTCCTCTAGTTCTATATCACAATGTCTTCGGGTCAAGGTCCTATACATAGAGAAGAGATTAACATAGAGGACTTTAAGGCTGCGTATGGTAGCGTTTCTGTTCCTGGGAGCATTTTTTGAACAAAAACACTTTTTTGTGTTTCTGTTCAAAACTACGATTTTTGGGAATAGAAACGCGTTTTGTAAATGGGAACAAAAATGTTCTTTTTCTAAAAAGTGTTCCTAGGAGCACTTTTGGAACCATACGCGTTTCTGTTCCAAAAGTGTGGAACAGAAATAGTTGCCCCAGCCACCATCCGTACAGGCCCTAATAAGTCCATAGAAAATTGGGTTAATCCTAAAATACAATTAGACCAGATTGATAGATAATCAAATAAATTTCTTTTTTCAAAAATCAAATTACGTGATTTCAACTGGAGAGAGAGAGAGAGAGAGAGAGAGAGAGAGAGAGAGAGAGAGAGAGAGAGAGAGAGAGAGAGAGATGTTCCTCTTTCTAATTCTTTTGAAACCATTCAGCTTTTAAGACAAGAATCTCCCCAAGAAACATAAACAAAAATTTACCTACATACATATAGGGCTGGTTCAAGTAGGAATTAAACCTCTCACAAAAGAGGGTGTAAATACTTCTATTCTTTAACGCACTCGTTAAATTCATTACGATGAGAGCATCGATTTCCTGAGCCTCGAGAGGCTTGGGAGAATAAGTGCCACTATCCTCTCCACATTTTTTTATGACTCCGGCAAAAAAACACCAGCATCATTGGGATCATAAACGACTCGTCTCTGGAATGAACCTGCGCAATGACATAGATGGCGGCAGAAGATAGTTGAGGAGGTGTCGTTCCCAAAGCCAATGGTCTTTCAGAGAGGAGACGATGATGGTGTCTGGACCGCTAAGATGTAACAGGGGAAAAAAAATGGGGGCTCAAAATGCCTGAAGTGCCCGTCTACTTCAACTGTATGAGCGCACGAATTGCCTTGGTCATGGGGAGACGAGCCTGATCCGATATCCTACTACGGAGACAGCCATAAAAAAGGCCAGACACAAGGGGAAAATGATGTGGTGGTTCACTATTTTTATTCTCAGAAGGACGCAAATAGAATGAGAAAGACCTGAAACGAGAGGCTCAATATGACGGAGTCTCGGATGTTCCATCTGTTCCAGAGATCTAAAATGTAGATAAAATACCATGCTTTTTCTTAGTTCGAGCACGAGAGAATGGTGGGAAATGACTAATGAGTATACACATGTTAGTGATCAATTCAGGCTAAGCGACTCCTCGCCAGGTGAGAAATGTGCGCATGACGAGCTATGTTGTGTTCATCAGCCGGGGCAATTATTTTCACTGACGGGTAAGGTACTGGTTTTGATTGATGATGCCATTTTTTAATATGCTTAAAAAAATTAATAACTAAAAATAGTGGAACTAAGTTCTATTTTAGAGTTACCTTAAATTTTAGCTTTGAAATTTTTAAAAGCTAGCAACTTTCCAAAAGTAAAAATTTTACTCATCTTTGCAAGAAAATTCCTAAATAGGAAAAAGGAATTTCCTCCATGTCTAGGAAAACAAGTTACTAACATATGTAGAGAAAAATAATGAGAACGAAATCTCCATCCTCGTACTTCTTCCTAAGTTGCCAAGCGGTCTATCCAATGCATAGAGTTAAAATTTGGTGCAACACTACTATTTAGGAGTGAGCAGGGTCCGGGTGGGCGGTTCCCACCCTAGAACCGAGAGTAGCCCATTAAGGGCCGGCAACGAAGAATTGAAATTAGGAACCGCCCGATTGGTTCCATGGACCCACCCGGAAATCAGACCAGACCGGTTCCACTAAGCAAATGGAGGCGACTAGGAGTGAGAGAGGGAGGCGACGAATGGCCGTGAGTCGATGGAAGTTAAGAGTTGAGGGCGTGTGTTGATGGGAGGCGAGGCCATGAATCGATAGTAGCTAAGGCCATGAATCAAGAGACGGAGAGACCGAGAGAGTCTGAGATGAGAGAGAGTAGTGACTGAGATGAGAGAGTTTGAGATAAAATGAGCTAGTTTCAATATATATATAGTCCGATTGGGTGATTCTACTTAGATCCGAGAACCAAACCGATTCTTCTAGGGCGCGAATGATAACCGCTCTCTTCTTGGACCCTATTTTTGGTCAGAATTAGATTTTTTCTATTTTTATTCCCTGAACGAGTTTCTGAGTAGAGATGCGTTTGATAACAACACAAAATTTATGTTCTCGGAACAGAAATTCGTTTAATAACAACATAAAATTTATATGGTTAAGCGACCAGTGGCCGACAACTGGTGACTAGTTGTCGATGACGGACGAATGGCGACCGACGGCGAGCGGACGGTAGCTGAGAACCGGATATCCGTGACCGATGGTGGGCGAACGATTGCCGGGGATGAGGACTGACAAACGACGGCCGGCGAACAGCAGCCAGGGATAGTAGATTGGCGAACGACAGCCGGGGACTAGAGACAAGCAAATGACGGCCAAGGACTAGAGACCAACGAAGGGCGAATGACGGTTGGGGACTAGAGAACTGCGGATGACTGACGGTGGGCGAACGGCGGTCAGGGACCGAAGGCCCATGATGGTGACCAGAGACTAGCAGCAGGCAACAGGCAGCAAGGGACCGGAGATCGATGATGGGTGACCGGTGGCAGGGAAGCGAAAGAGGGAGATCGCACGCGAGAGATAGATGGAGTGAGCAACGAGAAAAAAATTTATTTATGTTTCTGTTTCAGAAATAGAAATTAAAATTTTTTTCTGGTACAAACTTATTTTTAGGCCAAAAATTTATCACAGAAAAAAAAAATTGAGCTCTCACCTCCTTATAGATCAAGATCCATGGCTTCTTAGTAAAGGGAATCTTGGACACTTAGCTTCATATTCGCAATCAGTAATCATTCCATCGGACCAGTGTCCGCCGATTGTCTCCCCAGCTTCATGGGAAACAAGGGATCGATGATGATCTTCTCAGCCATAAGCAACGGAAAGCCGCGGATACCCCAGCTCCGGTCGTGCTTATACGTCTTTACCCGACTCTCCTTCGAAGACCTCGGATTAAATACTGCAAGCAGAGCTGGATTCTAACCACCTTTGAAAACACGATTGATGTATCTAAGACCACACACATTGCATCGGCGTTAAGGCGCCGCTTCGCATGTGCCGGATCGGGGCCTTCCTCGGGTCATCCGCGGCTGATATCAACTTGTGAAGAAATGAATCTAGTTTAGAGGATCCCGCGTCGTCCCGCTTGATGATTTTCGCAACAGTCCAATCGAGAAGAAAACGGGCATGAACAGAGCCATCGCATTAGGAGTCATCCTTCTGAATAGAAGAGAATCGGTAATTTTCACAATCGAGTTTGGGAGCTCTTTAATGCGCTCGTCAAATTCATCATCACAAGATTTCTTGAGCCTTGAGAGGCTTGAGAGAATTAGTGCTGTTAGGATGCACGTGTGAGTTGTGTTAGAGAAGTCCCATATTAGAAAATTAATATGGTGTTGATCAGTTAATATATCCAAATTGACCCATAACTCATTGGCTTAACATTTTGAGTGAAGGTGGGTCCAACTGAATATATTGACGGGCTCGGACTTGAGCTCCCTCTTGACGATCTCCCCAGGTGAAAGAAGCAGGTTTCCAAAGCGAATTCTCTTCCAGAGAGAAGACAGTGTCTGCTGCATTGCTGCCTTGGTTTTGGGAATACCATCAAATAGCCCAGCCAAAAGAGGAAAATGATGTGGCGATTCAGTATTTTCATTCTAAGGGGCGCAAATGGCCTTGGTTTTGGGAATTGTTTGATCCGGTATACTACTATCGAGTCAACCATCAAATAGCCCAGCCACAAGAGGAAAATGATGTGGCGGTTCAGTATTTTCATTCTAAGGGGCGCAAATAGAACGAGAAAGACTTGAAACGAGAAGCTTAATATGACGGAGCCTCGGATGTTCCATCTGTTTCAGAGATCCAAAGTGTAACTAAATACCATGCTTTTGATTAGTTTGAACTCTAGCTCTTCTTTGTATGATTTCGGCTTGTGCATGAGAAAATGGTGGGAAATGATTATACACATGTTGAGATGCTTCCTTGCTTGTTTGTCAGAAGAAAGAATCTATTAAAAAAACCCAAGAAGATAAAAGAATCATGAACCAACCATTCGACGAATGTACACAAGCATTGACAACAGCTCGAAGCTACGACTAGCGATAGAGTGAAGGAAACGGGAGAAGCGAAAAGTACATTTGCATCTCCACTAGCGATAGAGTGAAGGAAACGGGAGAAGCGAAAAGTACATTTGCACCTCCACTCTGAAGCTTGGAATCAAAGAACGAAAAAGAAAGAGAGCATAATCGATCCTGAAAAATTTCCTAAAATCATCGGGTTCTTTCGCACTTCGATCTTGTTTCAAAATATCTATGAATTTACTCTCGGCTCAATCTTCGGTGATATTGATTGCTGGTGAACAGATGTAAGAGGGTATTGAGAACGTCATGGATCAAAGAGTACCCAGTCACGAGCTACATGTGTTCATCAGCAGTTTCACCGGCGATGATCAATGCAAGAAGTTTATTGAGTCAAAATAATCAAATTCAGGTTAGAGTGCAGTTCCAAACCTGTCAACTTGTAACAAGCTGCTGGCTCGAAGCGAAGTAGGACATTCTCCTAGACTTTGAGAATCGGGCTCCCCTGCAGGATAGATTTCCTCCATGTTCAGGAAAACAAGTTACTAACATATGTAGATAAAATTACTAGGAACGAAAACTCCATCCAGGAACGAAAACTCCATCCTCAGTACTTCTCCCTACGTTACCAAGCGGTCATATCCAATGCACGGAGTTAAAATTTGGTGCAACACTGCTATCGAATGAAACAAAACTCTTTGTAATCATCATTTGGCTTGAACCAGGATCCACGGTATAAAAAACTATCAATCCTGAAGCTATCGAAATCTCTTGCCATAACTAGAAGGCATCAAAGTACACAATGAAGTTGCACAGCATCTTCTCTATTCGACTGCAGTCAGTCCTCATCTGTCCCAGAGCCTTCCGAACTCGAGCCCTTCTTAGGCACCATGCCGTTGGCAGTCTTGCCCTTCTTTTTCGAGTCCTGCTCGTCAGCCTCATCTTCACTATACTCGCTCTCGTAATCGTACTCCTCGTCGTCATTCTCCTCTTCCTCTTCAACCCCGTCCTCCACAATGGCCTCTTCCAGTGCTGCGCCGCCCCTAGTGCCCGCACGAGTCCTTTTGAGAACCTTCACCTTCAAGTTCAGTTTTCTGTCGCAGCCAATCCACGAATCACACAAGCAGTAACACATCAAATTGTAGTTCCCTTCCGCCGGGGCCAAAAACTTGCCCATAACCAGCCTCGAGCCACCCCTCACCTTCTCCACTGCTTCTCTGATGGCCTTACTTTTTTCCTTTGCATCTGCTCCCAATCCCTCCATAGTCTCCTCGATTGCCTTAGAGGCAGCACTCACAGCCGCCGCTTCATCCATGAGACTTAACTTCTGAGAAAACCAAACGTCATTGGAGTTGGGGTCAGCCAGAAGAAACCAGTAACTTTCTTCTTTGTGAAAAGGATACCGCGGAGCATGAGGTAGGGCGCCGACAAGTCCATTATCTCTTTTGAGTGTAACCCAAGCCTGAATCGTGACCACATCGCCCTCTTGTATGCCTTCTTCACCTTCAGTCTCACATGTAACGTCTATTGATAGAGATGGCATCATCTCTAGAACTCTCTCTATGTCTTGTACTTCTGTGCTGGAGAGGCCTGCTGCCTGGAGCAGTTCGGCGCGGTCCTCAAGAGACATGTCCCGGAGCTCCTGAAATGTTCTGACTTTCTGCAAAAGATAATGAGTGAAGATCTTAGAAAAAGGGAGCTTAGGAGGAAGGAAAAATCTGCAATGCCGTGGTTCCCATTGCTCAGGGCAGAGCTGACTCAGTAATATGCACTTGCACAGTCCAATGCATCATGAAGTGCTTTCAGTGAAAACCATATTAAAAATCCCAGCAATGCAGAAGATGCAGGGATGGGGCTCACAGTAACTCCACTAGGTGCAACAATTGGTCAACATTTGATTTTAATTAACAGAAAAAAAAAAGGATAGCCTTAAGCTCAAACTATCACGCATATCATGAACGCCCTTGAGAATAGTAGAGAAATGATCTCTGACCAGAGATAATGCAACTAGCAATCCTGTACTCACCTTGCGAGCAATCCTCTTAATAACAGATTCACTTATATGCGGTAGCTGCAGCAAAGGGGCAATGCCTTCAGTAGATCCTCCAGTTGTCTTCTTTGCACTGAGAGGAACAGCCTACAAAACATTCATAAAATACCCACATGCTCCCCTGGATTAGTTATAGTTTCATATCTAGTAAATGTACATCGAAATTTGGTGCAAATCTACATCCCTCCAAATCACAGATATATTGCCAAATGAAGACAAAGCAACAAAAAAAAAATCAAAAAAATAAAAGAGCCTCGGGAAGAAGAAAAAAAGGTAAATAGCTAATTGGCCTCCAATTAGAGAAGAGTGCATGTGAGCCCTCAACACCATAATATTGGCTTGAGGCCTGTTTGATAACCCCAATAAATTGTTGAAACGTAAAATTTAGCACTCAATAAGATTAAGTTGGTTTCATAAGCTGAATTAGCATTTACAGTCGGAATTCACTTATCTGACAAGTAAAGATTTCTAAATTCCTTCCATAGAAAATGATCAATAATTATTAGAATCTGGCCAACTATATTGTTAAAACTCACCGATACTAATCATAATTTTGTATTTGGTAAGAAATTCATAATATTTCAGCAACCAAATTTCAGTTAATATCAAACAGCTTTTTATTTTTTATTTACAGATAAACTGCGCTGCTTAAATTATTTTTCAGTTTTACCTAACAAACCTTTAGTATCACTTTTCAGATCATCAGGTACTTGTCATTTTGCTTGTCATACCATCAATGTATCCATCTGCACTTCATACAACTTTCTGCTACTAGCTAATACTCAAGTTTCAATGAACTTATGTAACTACATATTGTGAGTTCAGTTCT
The DNA here is from genome assembly GCA_021437785.1 of Rhodomyrtus psidioides. NCBI lineage: Eukaryota > Viridiplantae > Streptophyta > Magnoliopsida > Myrtales > Myrtaceae > Rhodomyrtus > Rhodomyrtus psidioides. The sequence goes on along the minus strand of JAILYB010000003.1, from coordinate 7,223,243 downwards.
CCACAATCACGGCAGAAGATACCAAGTAACAGAGAAGCTCAGCGCAACAAAAACACACACCTTCATGCACATGCGCACAATATATATATATATATATATATATAGAGAGAGAGAGAGAGAGAGAATCAGTTCAGGTAGATTGAAAATCAATCTCCTTGACTCCTAAACAGTTACTCGTGCATCAAAACTACAAATCATAAATGGGAAAAGTGTCTTTCCTTGACAACCCAAATCTATGGAATTAGTCAACTACGACAATTAATAAAGATTAAGTACTCAGCTTCAGCACCTGAATAATGCATTGAGAAAGCTCCACAACCCCAATTGCAGGCCTCAGCCAACCATGTCCTTGGGCAGTGCGCGGAATGACGGCCATCTGAATAGAAAGTTAAAACGTTACTGAGAGGAAGAGGATAATGAAGCTAGCTGAAAGGTTTCACAGTATGTCAACAAAGAACACCAACACAATCAAAAAGGTGTTCATATAGCATAAACACTAGTATTTCGGTTTTCGTGCCACTAATTGAGAAGTATGAAACACACGTGTCAAGCAAAGAGGCATATAGAGATTCAATCATTTCTGCATGGATTTGCATGAAAAATAACTGCCAAGATACAGATCAATACAAAAAGAACGAGAATGAAGAAGGACGAGAGACGTGATTTCTATTCAGAAAGCATGCAAGTTATATATAGAATATATCCTTCCCCCCCACCAATTATTACTAAGAAACTAAACAGCACCTTCATTAGTTCTTCAAGTAGCCGAGGTGCAAGCTCCAAAACACGTCTGAAATCACCGACCAAAGCTGGAGATAAGGAATCTGATTCCCTTGTTAACTGAGCCTGAATCAACAATTCTGTCTGGAAGAAATCAAAGCACCAACCACATACTCATTAAGTGCCGAACTACTTGGAAAAAAAAAACCAACAAAAATTTACTTATGACAATCTTGGTGCATATCACCTTAACGAACGGGGGATGTTGCTTCCAAAACTTAGCTTGTTCTTGCTTGATGTTCTTGAGATCCAGATTCAACTCACTCCTGACCAATAAAAACAGCTTTTGAAGGGGTTCCTCATCAGTCCTTCGGACTGGAATTTCCATGAATTCAGCAGCCTTGATAAAGACCTCCATAACTTTGCTGCAAGCAATGGTTGACGAGAGAAATGGAGTGTCATACAACTTTACGGGTCTAATAGTTCGCCAGAAACATATTACAATGTTAAATTCATGAACGATGGAAGCATCCTACCATCAGAACAACAGTTACACCTTAAACTAACATTTCGTCCCCCATTTTATAAATGGCAAAAATAAATGGTAGGTCTTGCTGATCAGTAGCATCCAACAGCATGAACATAACTCTTGATGCATACAGCAACAAAATGAATGGGACATATACTCAGAAAGGACCACATACCTCGGGGCCAAAGAAGGTTTCATTAAGCGATAGTAATTGGACAGTGTATGATGCATGACATAGTTTCCAGTATACTTTGATGACCTTGATAGGTATATCACAGCAATAACTAATGGCAAGAGAATACAGACGCCCACAATCCAAAGTAGAAGAATTCCACCAGAAGCACCATCAATATCCAGCAGGAACTGAGGGAGAGCAATGCCCATTTGAAATCCCTGCACGGACCAGGATAATTTTAAGTTTTCCAAAGCATATTAATCAGATTAGTAGACGGCTTCCAACAAAAAGTTACCTGCTTCCCATCCGGATGACCATATTTTTCAAAATTTTCCTTAGATATAGGATCAGTGAGAGCTTGATAAGCCTTGGAAATGTACTCCACGAAAAAGTTGTGTGCCTCTGATAACAGATATATACAAAGTCAACTCTTAGGATCCATTTATTATTTAAAGTTAATCATCATTGAAGATATTTGTCAAACCATCAACCTGGATCAGGATTCTTATCAGGATGGTATTGAATTGAAAGTCTTCTATACGCCTTCTTTATTTCTGAATCGGAAGCTCCAGGTTCTAATCCAAGAATACTAAATGGCTCAAAAACTTGAATCTACATATGCCAGAAAAAAGACAACTCAATGGAAAGCAACATTTAGGAAACTTACATTCATAGGAAATGATGGGAATAAGACATGAAATATACAGATGCCAATAAAAAAAGCTCATAAGTAACTGGCACGTGTACCAATAACAGCATAATAGATAGGTAGATAGGTTACTAGATTTTACCTCCCCACTCATATTTTTTATGTAGTAGACTAGAAATATCATCACGACCCAGAGCAGAACTAATGTCAGGTTGCTGCACGTTGAAAATGTAGAGATCTGCAACAATGAAGACAAAGGAGAACATGCGGTCATAAACTCAACCCCCACACCACTCACAAACATCAAATGCTTTCAAGAAGTCAACTGTGCAACTCACCCTCTTGAATATTGACCTGTGATACTTCCCTGATCGCAAGCATTCTGAACACTGGCAATGCGTGATCTTCGATTTTTTGGTAGCAGCATGGCATAACTTCATAACAGTATAAGGCACTAAAGGCAGCGCCATTATAGTCAAAATGAAAATAGGAAACAGTGCACTATTCTCCTCCGACGCAGCCATGATGACGACCTTTCAGCGCACAAGAAATCTACGTCGGCAACTAAAACCTGCACAAATCAACCAAATTCAGCACGCGCTTGCAAGTTTACCGTTCGGTATCATGCCTTGCATCACCCTCTAATTGCATAATCAAAGAATTCAAAATGAAATGTGCCTCACTGATAATTCCAACAGTTCTTCACCACCCAAATTTACTAAACTAACAGGTAACAGACAACATGCCACTCCATGTTAATTAAATCACAAGCAGTTTTTAGCTCCACGGAGCTACTCCGGAAAGGGAAATTGATCATATGTGTCGCAAAAATCAATCCAAAATCACGCAAACTGGCCCAATCATCAAAACTCACCAACCACCCAACAAATTTAGCATTAAAAATAGGCAAATAGATCCCGCCGGAGAAAATTGAAAAATCCAAAAGCGCATGAACGAACATTTCTCAATTGAAAAAAAAAAAAGATCTCAGCTCCTCCGATTGAACTGATAATTACCGGGACCGTCAAGAACGCAATTTGCTTCGGAGATTGCCTTTCGTGCAAGCTCGCGAGCCCAACTGGCAACGAATAGCAAGAATCTGAATGCGTGGATTTATGGTGAGAAATTTGGAGTTTCTCTATGGGTTTTTTGGACTTGGATTGAGATCTACGAAATGAAGATGATGAGCTGAAGCAGTCGTAACAGTAGGGCTTTAAGGTGGATTGCCAAGTTTGGCCATGGATACAGCACCGCCCGCGGAGGGCAGTCTTGTCCACTCAAAGCAGATCTTTTGTCGACAAACACACGGCGAGCAACGATCGGACGAGACGCGAACGGCGTCGAGTGGAGTGTCTCTATTCGGCTAGGAAACGGCGACCGGAGGACGAGTCCGAGACGATTTGAGTCGACGCCGTCCCGTTCCGCCACGTCCCCATGCCGTAATCCTCGGGACAGAGAGAACCGGGCCAAAGACAAAGCGAGACTTACCCAAAGCAGCTGCGACCCGAGCGCGAGGGAGGTCGGGTGAGACGTCACCAGCCTCGAGATTCGTCGGACGGCGAAGCCGAAGGCGGCTGATCGTGAGTCCCGGTCGGGAGTCGGTCTCTCTGACTCGTCTTCTCCCTGTGCAAAACTCTCTGCTCTTTTTCTCACGGTGGGAAGGAGGGGGAGTGGGCCGGGCCGGGCCGGACCGGACGGGATGCTCACGGGCCGCAAGAAGAAAAAGGAGGAGGAATGGGCCAGAGAAAGGGAGAAACAAAGGAGGAGAGGCCCAGATGGGTCGTTCACGGGCCGGTAACCGTTGGTTGGTTATGTCTTATCCATTCCTTTCGATAACCACCAAAAGAGGGTTATTTGTTCTTTTTAATTTGGTAACCGCAATGTGTATAAATACCCCAAGCGTACTCTTTGTAAAGCCACCTTCAATCAATGACCGAACTCAATGTTCTTTACTTTACTTTTTTGCCTCTTTCAATTCCCACATTTTAGTCGTAGCTGCGGATACTTCATTGTCGATTAAATTTCTGCGTTATATCTATCTATCATCTCACTTCGTTGTCGATTAATTCCAAAGTAGCATATCCGTTCCTTTTGATCAATTGAGACTCCTATCTGGAATTACCACTAAACTCGTCTCCTCTGAATAAAACCGAAGAAACGAAACTTGGTGAAAGATATTTCGTCGACGATCATTTTCAGGGAAACATCCTTTTAGCACGTCTGACGGGACCGCTTATGGTTCAATTTGAGGAAATTCAATACAGAGAACAAGGGAGTCATCCATAGCCTGACGACGCCGAGGGGAACCATCACAACAGCAGCGAATAGATCCGCACACTCCGGATTGCGTTTGGCAACACTCTAGGGATTGTGTTTTTGTTTCAAAAGTGTTCTGGGAACACTTTTGGAACAGAAACGTGTTTGGCAAAAAACTGTTCCAAAAGTGTTCCGAAGAACACTTTTAAGACACTTTTGGTCCAAAAAAAAGAAACAAAAAAAATATGCTTTTTTGTTTCTGGAACACTTTTGGTCCAACGCTTTCTAGTCGCCGTCGGGTGCCGTCGGTCGCCGCCGCCGCCGGTCGCCGCCGCCGCCGGTCGCCGCCGCCGCCGCCACCGGTCACCGCCGGTCGGCCGCTGCCAGTAGCCGGTCACCGTCGGCCGCCGCCGCCCCTTCCGGCCGCTGGTCGCCGTCGCCGGTCGCCGCCTCCACCGGCATCGTCACCGCCGATCCTTCCTTTTGGCAAGAAAAGTATTTTTTTTAAACTTACCAAACGTGTTTTTGTTCCCAAAAATCGTAGCCGGGAACAGAAACACAAAAAAATGTTTATGTTCCAAATATGTTCCCAAGAACAGAAACGTTACCAAACGCAGCCTTACCGAACGCAAGAATAAGGCCAATGCGAGGAGGCATAGCTTCTCGACATCCCGTTGAAGATCAATCAAGAGTAAGTTGCATTACATCCTCGAATGTTGGCTGCAATGAGAAGGTTGTTCGAGGAGCAACAAAATGATCTAGCTAATCACGTAGTCAATCATCTTACTAGAGTGCTCAAGCCATGATACTCGACATGGTGAACGAACTTGGTTCGAGATTGGGTATGTGCCTTTGATCTCCTCTTCTCATATAAATAATATCGGTTATTTAGGGCATATGGCATACCGACCCCATCGGCGTAATGGTACCATCCATTTTCAAGAGGCTTTGAAATGCTCGAATTTTCCATTTTTGCCGACGAAGATGAAAAATCGACTATTGAACATATTTATCAATTTATAGAGCCCAATGCAGAGAAGTAGAGACAACTGAGTTTTTTAATACTCGGGTTATTTCCTTTGTCTCTGTCGAAAAATCGCTTTTGCCCGGTACACCGACTTACCACCTAATTCGGTGTGTAATTGGGCGGACATGGAGAAACAATTCCACCATCAATTTTATTGAACACGCCCGAGGTATCGATTTTTTGTTTAGCTACACTCTATCAATACAATAACGAGTCGGCCAATCAGCTTGTCGATCGATTAAAAAACGCTAGAAATAAATGGTTTACTTCAATCTCAGAGAAAGAATCCACGAATCTGGGTTTTAATGGATTGAAATTCAAGCAAAGAGAAAAGTTGGAAGGCCAAAAGCTTTGCCGATTTATTTGAATTGGCAATGAGGGTGTCTAATTATGAGCAACTACTCAAGGACAAAGATAGAGTGCCCCCAAGAAGTTTTACATAGAATGTGGCTTCCGTGAAAAAAAAACGTGCCAGATGATGAATCTGACTAAAAGATAACACTCGGCAAAGGAAAATTGGATTTGCCGATGATCCATAAATCATTCGATTCTTTTAAGGTGACATTTGTTGACACACACACGCAAAAAAAAAAGACAAACTTTTGGTTGTTACGGGCAAGTATCGGACTTAACCAAATAAAAGTAGAGATTGGTCAATGATAAACAGAGTTGCGAAGATAACCGTTGGTCGGTTATGTCTTGTCTGTTCGTGAAGTGACTTCCGATAATCACCGAAAATGAGTTAGTGGAAGATAACTATTGGTTGATTATGTCTTATTCATTTATGTAGTAACTTCTGATAACCACCAAAATGTTGGCGTGAGCTGTATTTCCGTTAAATTAGGCAGTTTTTCCCTGTATTATAGTCTTTCCAGATTTATTGATATGCTAGGGCTAGCACATATATTGTATATAAGGTCGATTGTAATGCTGTGAAGATTCATATTGAATATAGAGGAAAATATATTTCTTCATGGTATCAGAGCCCTAGGGTTTGATCCTTAGGGTACTGTACGTCAATCACCGACTACGGCGGTCCCGATCGAGCAATTCATTCTGCGGACCTGATCTCATGGCCGACGATCAGCCAATTGTGAAAACTGACCAAGCGGATGCTAGTGCCTCTGCTACTGCCATTCTGGCAGACCTGACCGCTGCGATGAAGCAGCTCTTGACCCAGCAGGCCGCACCGCCACGCGTTGAAGCTCCTGCTGCATCGATTGTTGTCAAGCTTGATGGCAAAAATTATGGCGTCTGGTCCCAGGTTGTTGAGATGTATGTCTCAGGCAAAGACAAACTGGGCTATTTGAACGGTGGTTCTCCTGAGCCCCTTCCGACTGATCCATTTTTTCGACAATGGAAGACCGATGATTCGACGGTGAAAGGTTGGCTTATCAATTCTATTGACCCAGCCTTGATACCAAATTTTATTCGATTTCCTACTGCCAAAGCCGTCTGGGATGTTGTGGCAACGACTTTTTTTGATGGATCTGACACCTCCCAAATCTATGATCTTAAGAGGCAGGTTTCTCGATTGAAGCAAGGCGGTGGACCCATCGAGAAATATTACAATGATCTTCAAGGGCTCTGGCGTGAGATTGATTTCCGACGTCCTAATCCTATGCAATTTCCGGTCGATATTCAGAGGTACAATGCTATTGTCCATGAGGATCGAGTTTATACTTTTTTGGATGGTCTCGATGACCGCCTGGACAATGTTCGTGCTGATGTTCTGAAGATGGATCCATTCCCCACTATTGAGCAAGCCTACGCACGCGTCCGCAGGGAAGATGTGCGCCAAACCGTGATGTTGACCAATGCTGATGGCTTTCCTACGGGTGTTGCAATGGTCTCACGGGGCAATCGAGGAGACCCATCTCTACAGATGATGGCTGGCAATTCGGCGGGTAGAGGTGGGCGCTCTCGATCTTTTGTCAAGGCCAAGTCTCAGGTGTTTAGCGGCTGTTCTCATTGTGGAAATTCCAAACACACTAGGGACACTTGTTTTAAGCTACATGGATTTCCAGATTGGTGGGACGATTTTCAAGCGAAGAAGAAGAAATCTGAAGCAGAACTGGGCAAGAGCTCTTCTTGTCGGCGGAAATGTTCCAAGAAGGTTCTGGGATGCAGCGGTAATCACAGCCGTTCACCTGATGAATCGTATGCCCTCTCGCATGTTGTAATTTTAAACTCCATTACAAACTCTATCTCAGTTTATGCCTCTCTCTTCAGTCTTGATAATACCTCCTAAAGTGTTTGGGTGTGTGGCTTTTGTGCATCTTCACAAGAACCAACGCACCAAACTTGACCCATGTGCAGTAAGATGTATATTTGTTGGCTATGAAGCTCATCAAAAAGGATATCGCTGCTATGATCCGAAGACCAAGAAGACACATGTTACCATGGACGTGACTTTTCTGGAGTCCGAGTCTTATTTTTCTCCACCCCAATGTTCCTTTCAGGGGGAGAATTACAGTGAAAGGACAAATTGGTGGGATATTGGCATGGAGGGTGCGGAGTCAGGAGGACATATGGAGTCCGGGGTGCGATTGGGTGGGGCTGGACCATTAACCAGCTCACAAAAAGTTTCAATTATGCAGTTTAATGAGGGGAAGGGTGCACTGACAGAAGATGAATGGGAGGGTGTTCGTTTTTCAGCTGAAAGTGGGGATGATCAGCAGCCTATATCTACATCTAATGAGCGAGATCAGCCCGCTCCTTCGCAAATTGCCCCTTCTTCAGTACCCGACCACTCTCTTGAGAATGATCCTGAGGTAAGCTCTCTTTCTGACCTTGAGGTTTCTGATGATTCTAATTTGGTTGTTAGATATAAACTCCTTGACAGGCATAATCGAGGCAAGCCTCCTAGTCGGTATTCACCGGATGTAGAGGAACGAAGGTCTAAATATCCCATTGCCGATTTTGTGTCAACAAGAAGATTGTCGAAATTTTGCAAGGCTTTTGTGTCAAATGTATCAACTGTTCAAATTCCGAATGGGATGGGAGAGGCCTTGAAGGATCCAAAATGGGTCCAAGCTATGAAGGAGGAGATGGAAGCACTAGAAAAGAATCAGACTTGGAGACTTGTAGAGTTGCCAAAAGGGAAGAAAGCCGTAGGGTGTAAGTGGGAGTTTACCATTAAACACAAGGCAGATGGAACCATTGAGAGATACAAGGCTCGATTGGTCGCAAAAGGATACACACAGACTTATGGTGTGGACTATCAGGAGACTTTCTCTATTGTTGCAAAATTAAATACCGTGCGGGTTTTGCTATCGCTTGCTGCAAATCTGGATTGGCCATTGCATCAGTTTGATGTGAAGAATGCATTTCTTCATGGAGATTTGAATGAAGAGATTTACATGGAGATTCCACCTGGATATGGGTGTGTTAATAAGCCAAATGTTGTTTGTAGACTGAAGAGGTCGTTATATGGTTTGAAGCAATCACCTCGTGCCTGGTTTGGTCGGTTCAACTCAGCCATGAGAAAGCATGGTTATTCCCAGAGCAATTCAGATCACACTTTATTTTTGAAGCGAAGCCAAGGTAAGCTGACTGCCCTGATCATATATGTTGATGATATGATCATAACAGGAGACGATATTGAAGAAATTTCGAGGCTTCAAGAGAAGTTGGCAGAAGAGTTTGAGATGAAGAACTTGGGAGGACTAAAGTATTTCTTGGGTATTGAGGTAGCTAGGTCTAAGGAAGGAATTTTCTTATCACAGAGAAAATACGTACTTGATTTGTTGGCTGAAGTAGGAATGTTAGACTGTAAGCCTGCTGATACTCCTATGGTACAGAATCATAAACTTGAAGAGTATTCTGATCAAGTGCCGACTAATAAGGAGATATATCAAAGATTAGTAGGAAGATTAATTTATTTGTCTCACACTCGCCCAGACATTGCTTATGCAGTAAGTGTTGTGAGTCAATTTATGCATGCTCCTAGTGAAGATCATATGAATGCAGTATATCGTATCCTTCGATATTTAAAGTCAGCTCCAGGTAGGGGGATAATTTTTGCAAAGAATGGTCACCTTGTAGTGGAAGGATATACAGATGCAGACTGGGCAGAGAACGTAACAGATAGAAGGTCGACGTCAGGTTATCTCACATTTGTAGGAGGTAACTTGGTCACGTGGAGGAGCAAGAAGCAAAAAGTTGTGGCTCTGTCCAGTGCCGAGGCAGAATTCAGAGGAGTAGCGAAGGGGTTGTGTGAGTTATTGTGGCTTAAAGGACTATTGTCCGAACTTGGGTATCCACCGGAGTCTGGGATGAAGTTGTTTTGTGATAATAAAGCTGCTATAGCTATCTCTCACAATCCGGTTCAGCATGACCGAACCAAACATGTTGAGGTTGATAGACACTTTGTCAAGGAGAATTTAGATGCTAAAGTAATTCAGTTACCTTTTGTCAAATCTGAAGATCAATTAGCCGATGTATTGACCAAAGCTGTGTCAAGTCGAGCGTTTCAGAGCTCACTCATCAATATGGGTATCGAAGACATCTTCTCACCCACTTGAGGGGGAGTGTTGGCGTGAGCTGTATTTCCGTTAAATTAGGCAGTTTTTCCATGTATTATAGTCTTTCCTGATTTATTGATATGCTAGGGCTAGCACATATATTGTATATAAGGTCGATTGTAATGCTGTAAAGATTCATATTGAATATAGAGGAAAATATATTTCTTCACAAAAGAGAGTTGTTCGAAGATGATGGTTGATTGGTTATGTCTTATCCATTCATGCATCAACTTCCGGTAACCACCAAAAGGGAGTTATTTGTTCTTTCTAATTTCGTAACCGCTATGTGTAACTGTCGTTTGTAATGGTTATAAACGTCTTAACTGTACTCTTTGTAAAGCCCCCTTCAATCAATGAAAGAACTCAATGTTTTTTTTACTTTTATCGTTACTTTTCGCAATTTATCTTTTTCGCAATTTATCTTTTCATTCTTGAACTTTAGTCGTAGTTTCGGATACTTCGTCGCCGATTAAATTCCAGTGTTGTGTCGATCTACCATCTCAATTTTTCGTCGATTAAATTCTGACAAAGTGTTTTGTGCTACGTCATCGATTAAATTCTGACGCAGTATATCCATTCCTTGTGATTAATTCTTGTCCGAAATCACCACAAAACCGTCCCCTCTTAAGAAAACAGAAGAAACGATGTTCAGTGAAAGGTATTTCGTCGACGACCATTGTCGATGAAACATCTCTAATTTATTAAAATGATAGCTTATGGGTTTTTGGAAGTCTGAATTTGAGTTTGGATATGATAAAAATATGTCCTATCCAGTGTTTGGTGACGTCTTCTAGATCGGACAAATCTGGATACACCTGGATAAAAAGTCGGATAAAAAATCCGGGCTAGGGATGGGATAAACCCGAATTGAATAAAAAAAAATTACAAAAAAATTCACAATTTTTTTCCAATGATGAAATGATGAAGTTCAGCTTCGTCAACCGCCACGCAAGGACCATCGCCACGACGGCCAATCATCCCCACTTCCGACCCAGACGATTGTCTTTCGACGATTGTTGGATTGTATGAAACATGGGGTGAGATTTTTTACGATCCGAAGGACACCCTATCCTCTATCCTATCCCAATCCAAATTCAAACGACGAAATGCAGTATGGAGGTCTATCAGATTTGGTGTACTATGTCGGGATTCTTGCTGAAATAGTGGTGAAGAGAAGTTAACGTTGGACAACTTACAATTGAGGCGGACTGCATGTTGATGCATTATGGCCTATAAGGGGCAAATCTTGCAACTTACATCACTGCTGTGTCCTCCACCGCGTTCGGATTCACGGGGAGTTTCGTTTCGATTGTGTCCATCACGACCCTTGTGCATCAGAAACTCATTCCTAGACAGCCTGGGTTCGTTTTCCAGCCTTGGAATGCCCGGAGTCAAGGGTTATAATCGGTTTGATCATGCAGTGACGTCCGGTTTGGTCTTTGGGCGACCGTATCGACCCTCGTCACCACATACCGTGTTGGATTATCCGTGCCTGTGTGGGGGGAAATTGATGATCATCTGTACGATGTTACAGCTGCTCTAAGCAACGGGTTGCATTGTCGTGATTGGGGGAATGCTTATTTGTAGCCACTACTGTCTATCGCCTGACCAATGACCATGAGAAAACGAGGTGCTTTGAAACTTATGTCTTTCGAATCCTAGGTAAGTTCTCCGTGCATGGTGTACTTACTAGTTTTGCCATTTGATGCTCTTAGGTTCTGCTATAAAAGAAAGGATTGTCATGTTCTAATCTCTCTGCCTAGCTTCCTAATTTCCGGCATGCTCTACTCTAGGCGATCGTGCATGGTCATCTTGAAAAATTGTATAATACAGTTGTGGAGCCCACTGATTATGTCAAGCCCATAGACGGTACCAGACTACCAGTTGCCTAGTAACTGGGCCTATTTCTTCCGAGGCCCATCCATCTTGTACATCTCACTTTGTGATCTTTACATAAATATCTTTCGATTAAAAAAATAAATAAAAAAGGCAAATTTGGACGGTCTTGGGTAAAAGCTAGGGAGCGTGGACACTCTCTAGTGGTCTTCGTGTCGTGTCGGACACCGACATGCATCCGACACTCTCTGATATGCTATCGACACATTGTCAATATCTGTCAGACATCCGACACGTGATCAGCGCTTCGGACACTCCAATGGCATGTGACTCCAGCATCTTGATGCACCATTTCGACACGCACAAGATCAATTTTAAATATTTTCAATAAATTATACACACACACACTTAATTATATACCTAGCCATCCTAAAATTAATATTCCCAGCAAGCCAAAAAAAAATCTAATCCTAACTTTTAACAGAAGAAGAAAAAATTCATAATTGATTTATATATATATATATATATATATATATATATATATATTGATAATTTATTTATTTATATAAAATGTGCATTAATATCTAAAGTGTCCCCACATGTTGAAATTTTTTATTTTTGACAAATGACATATCGGTATATTGTTTCGTGCAGCGTGTTGCATGTTGGTGCTAGGTGTGATCGGTTGGTTCCCACCCTAAAATCGAGAACCGCCCGCCATGGACCGATTTTGCAAACGTGAATCGTGAATTACCCGCTCGTTTCATGGATCCATCCGAAAATCGAAACACCGATCCGGCCCGGTTCTCGGTTGGATTCCGATTATAGCCCTACCGATCACTGACATCAATTAAAAAAAGAAAAAAAAACCAATCCCTAGCGATTGAAGAAGGAAAAATTTCAATAATGCAAGATAACAATGGGGAAAACGATTAGTACCATTGCCACATGGAAAAACTTCAATATGCAATATAACAAGTGCCATAAAAGTTATTTCAAGAGAATATATATTTGTATTTCACAAGAGGACATGTCTCATTAAGTCGGTTGGATAGTTCACACTCGAAATCGAAAATAGAATCGATATTTGCCGGTTCCAAAAAATTAGAATTGGGAACCGGATCGTACCCGTCAGTTATCATCTAAAATCGGCCGATTAGGTATGATCCGATCCGGATTGAGTGGATCATGGTTTTTTATCACCCCTAGTCGGTGCTACTTAATCATCCTCGGCTAACTTGAGTCGGGTCTGGCCCGATCCGGAAGTGTTATACCACTTGTAAGTTGTGCAGTTGATGGCTTGAACCTCCATGGCCACCACAAGAGACCTCCGATCGAAGCCCAACTCCCTCCTCCCTCTCCTCTCCCTCCTCTGCTTCGTCTCCATCTTCCTCGCCCTCTCTCTCTTCCGGCGGGCCTCCCCGGTCCCCGCCCGCTCTTACCAGACCCTCGAAGTGAGGCGGAAGCCCCGCGCCGGTGCCGGCTCCGACTCCGGTCGGCCATGCGATTACTCCGTCGGGTCCTGGATCTACGATCCGAGCTTCGAATCGGCCAGGTACGAAGTCTCTTGCAAGGAGATATTCAAGGGATGGAACTGCATTTCCGGTGGCAAGCCCGGCTCTCGCGACTTGGTCAAGTGGCGGTGGAAGCCTGAGGCCTGTGATTTGCCCGCTTTCGATCCCGTCAGGTTTCTGGAGGTGAACAGGAACACCAACATCGGTACTTCATCTCTCTCTCTCTCTCTCTGGTGTGTGTGTGCTGAGAATGTGTTGGGGGAAGAAGAAAAGTGATCGCAGCAATGGATAATTCAGGAGCTCAGCAATTGTGCTCATAATTGAATGATTCTGCAGTTAAATTAGTCACTGTGGTTTTTAAGTTCTTCAGTAGGGTAAATGCTGCTACTTCTCTCCTCGGAGCTGTTTCTGGCTTTAGTTCGAAAGACGAGCGCTCTTGGTAGTGGTAATTATCCTTGGTCAATTCGGGGTGTTGGAAATTAGCACGTTGGATTGTGTAGAGTACTGAGTATTTCTAGGAAACGGAGTGAGTGGCTTCGAAAAGCTATCGGATTTGAGAGATCGATCCGCTATCTGTCAATGGAATGGAAGGGGTGCGCTTGTTTTCTCATCCTATATTTTTCTTTTCTGCTTTTTGGACAATCTGAGTCATTAAGGGAAGATGTGTCGACAAATTCTTTTAGTTCGCCCCTCCACATAAATTCTGTGTCTGCCATTGGACTTTGTGTGACGTGTGTGTGTATATATATATCCTGAATTTAGTTCCTGAGGAAGTCTAACAGTTGTTGCTATGCTTGAATTTGGAGTTGATCAGAATTTCGTTAGTTATAGCATAATACTATCCCTTGGACCTGATATATGCAACAGTGCAGGGTTTATTGGCGATTCCTTGAACAGGAATATGTTTGTCTCTCTTTTCTGCTCTTTAAAGAAGGTATCGGGTGAAGTTAAGAAGTGGCGGCCTGCTGGTGCTGATCGGGGATTCACATTTCTTCAATACAACCTTACCCTTGCTTATCACAGGACGAATCTTTTGGCTCGTTATGGTAGGTAAGCTATGCTTTACATGATGATGGTTTATGTTTCTTACATGTTCTCTCTCTCCCCTTTCTGACTGTGATCATTTATCCACATTCTTTTTCTTGTTTAATTTTAGATAAACTAGTTGATCATGGTGAGCTGAATTACGTTTGTTGATTGTTCAATCATTTGGCTTTTACTTTAAAGAATATTGTTGCACAATTTTTGTATTGATGCTGAGAGTGCCTCTGTAAATCCACTCTAAGGCTAGCTAAGAGAACTGTTGAAATATATAAATATAAACCACGCCTTCTTCTAACAGCTTAAGCTTTTAGAGCAGTTGGCAAGTGGTCCCACTAAATCCTTACATGGTATCAGAGCAGGAGGTCCTGAGTTCAAATCTTTCCAAGCCCCTAATTGCCTCCCCAAATGAATTTGTCCACACAAACTAGGCAAAAGACCAGACTAAGCGTGAGGGGGAGTGTTGAAATATATAAATATAAATCATGCCTTCTTCTAATAGCTTAAGCTTTTAGAGCAGTTGGCAAGTGGTCCCACCAAATCCTTACAAGAACCATGCCTTGGAACCTTGTCTTTGAATTTGAAGTGGGTATTGGCTCTATATTGTACTTCTAATGTTCTCCTTTAGTGCAATCATCCCTTTGGGGTAAAATTTCGTCTGTCCAAATGGAGTTCTTGATTTTTGATATACAACAACCAAGTTAAGGTTGGGTGCGAAATTATTAAGCAAGTAGTTGATGGCTTAAAAGAGGAGTGGGAATGTTGCGTGCTTCAATGTAACCGAGTAACATAAATGATACCTTATTGGTGGGATGGGAGATTAGGTGGTGCCTGGTGGTGTCTTGGTAATGCAGCACCTGACAATACTGGAAGCTCTTCCTGTACTGACTTAGTCTCTTGATCTCATATATTAATAATGCTAGGCCTATCTTCAGCTTAAGTAATTGTAATTTGACTATTGGTAACACTTTCCCTCTTCAACTAGCATTAGGATATACTTTTCTGCAGCCTAAACAACCTTGGAGCATGATCATTAGGTTGGTGTCTTGGTAATGCAGCAATAGATGCTGATGTGAGTGGTCACTCTTTCTGGTCTTTGATGTGGTATATTAAAAGTGCTAGGATCTACAGCTCAAGCCATCAAAATTTTGATCATTGAACTGTTGTACAAACTAAACAGCTTAGAGCATTTAAAAAGGCTTGAAGTGGCAACTTGTTTTCCATTAGCTCAAAAGGCTGAGAGGTAAATGACTAAGTTCAATAAACTGAAACATGGAGGGTGTCGACTTAGTCTTTAGCTAAGCGGTGTGTATATAAATGTGACTGTTGGTAAGAGAATGCTTGCACCTCTTAGTGACATGATTTGTTCAAGTATTGTCTGTGAGCTGCTTCTATTCATCATTTATTTCAGGTGCATGTTATTTGTTTTCTATTTTCCGGTATTGATTTTGAGGTGTATTATTTTGCACATAGTTTTAGGTGCATATTGATCTATTTTGAGATATGAATTTAGGCTTTGAGTGGTCAGTTATATGGCTACATGGTTAAGCAGCGGAGGAATTCTTTCTGCTACCTATCTGATGATTTCTTTATTGCTTGCGCTTTCTTTTGGTAAAAAATTCCCTCAGTGTTCTTGTTTGGGTTCTTTATTCCAAAAGGCCACTTAAACGTGAGCTTTGTTTTCTAAGTGTATTTTGAAGAGAAATGTTTTACGTATTGGTTAATGTGATGATTTGTGTCAAGATTTAAAATGCATTTCGTATTGCCCTCTAACAGCTTAAGCTTTTGAAGCAAACGGTTGCCTATATAACCTTAAGTTGGTCCAGAGCCAACCTTCTGCATCCCTCTTGTGCCAATTCTATTTTGCGCGCGCGCGCTCCCATTCAATTGGTCTTATTGCATATGGTGTCAGTCTGGCTTGCACATGAGAGGGAGTAATAAAGTTTTGTCCCGCATTGCTTGACTATATCTGGTTCGATTGGATTTTATGAATATGTGGTCTCTTTCCACTTCAAAAAACTTAAGTTTTGCGGTTGGACTTTCTAATATTCCGAAACATTGTTCATGTTCCAAAGTTTATTTGGTCTACCCATTCAACTTGATAAGCTTTGGAATTTTGCTTATTGACTATGACTGCTCTGTTTGGGTCGGATGCAGGTGGTCAGCTAATGCAGATGGTGGGGAACTGGTCTCCCTTGGATATAAGGAAGGTTATAGAGTTGATGTAGATATCCCAGAAGGGACATGGGCTGCGGCTCCTAGGTTTCATGATATTCTGATATTCAATACTGGGCACTGGTAAAACTAATTTTCTGCCATCTGCATGGCCAATCTAGAAAAAGGCTTCATCATCTTTGATAGTCGAGGTGGCAGAATTGTGTTTGGTAGATGCTGTCCTGATTTGACTCATGGATATGAAATCAATCGTAATCTAGGCAATTGAAAGTCTGGATCAGGAGTCAAACAGCGCCTTTTGTTTTTTTTTAATGATTCTGAGAAGAGCCTTTTGGCAAACCATGGCTTTTTGTTTTTATCAATGATGCTGAGAAGAGCCTTTGGCATAGTTCCTCTGCATTCTTTATATCTATCCATCCTTACATCTATCATTTTCTTTGATTCTGTCCCATTAAATTCCTCATGCTGCCATTCGATTTCCAGGTCATGCCTGACCACTGGGGTAGTCGAATAATCTTTTGATAGTTGTTTAAATTGTCTGTCCAGTGCAATGAATATTAGTTATCAATCATGTTGCCTGTTTTGCACGTGTGCTGATTATGTTTCTTTTTCCTTGATAAACAATTTGTTTTCTTGATTGACTGGTAAGGTGATAGATGAGAAGCAAGGCCAAGAAGAAATGTTTCTTTTTATTTATTTATTGGGGGGAGGGTGATCATGAAATAAAACAGTACAAGGAGATCATTTAGTTAAAACATCAATGAAATGGAGTATTCAATTAGGACTAGATGCACATATATTCCTTGTTTCGGCTGCTCTCCAACCCTTCAAATTTTTAAACACCCCTCATCCCTTTTTTGCATGTTGATGAGCTGCAAGTTTTGGCGCTTCTTGAACTAAAAGAGAACTCTAAAGGATCTTTTGTATGTTTCTTCCTCTCTCCACAGACTGAAAAAGGAGGATTAGGAAGCCTCCTACTCTTTATGTGAAATTAAAAGTTAGGTAGCAAGACTATACAATTCATTCACCCTTTTGCTCTCCTCCCTTCCATTTGCTTCTGTTGGTAAAAACCACGGCATTGAAACTTGCAATTTGAGTATTTCTTGACATTATCTACGCCCCGTTATCTTTTGCTTACAGGTGGTGGGCTCCTTCAAAATTTGACCCAATAAAGTCACCCATGCTTTTCTTCATAAAGGGTCAGCCGCTGATCCCTCCCGTAAAACCTGATATTGGCTTGGATTTGGTTCTCGAAAACATGGTATTGCTTTTCATGTTTTTATTCATTATATCAGTTATGCTTTATTAGATTACATATGCCTGTAGGTTTCGGTGATCAACTTTGCATGTTGCTTGTAGTCCTCTGCTGCTTAAAATCTAGGATATCAACATGAAAATTAACAATGCCTAATAGCATTGAAAGCCAAACAGAACACTTCAAATTATGCTTCTTATTCAATAATCTTTTGGACTGTCGCTGTTGGAATTTTCTTTAGAATGAGTGCTTAAGAGAAAATGTTATCATGGTATTTTCTCCAAAAGAGGAGAGAGAATTGTTTATGGATTTTGAAGATACATAATTAATGTAAATTGAATTCTCACATCTTACAATGATGATCTTGATATTTGTGTTGATATTCTAAAAGCCAAAACCACAGTTTAAAAGCAAGGGGATTATTGACGCCGGCTTTTAGGGAGTGACTTTTTATGCCATATAGAACGTTGGATCAAAAGGTAGAAATCAGAACTAGAAGGGTGGATAAAATTCCTCCCTTCCAAATCTGCACATAGGTTAGCAGGGGTCTGGACATGCATTCTACCGGGATTGTAATCTTATCAAATAAAAATTTGTTTATTTCTTTTTCACTTTTCAGTTGTTGTTTGTAAATTTAAGATCTAATTAGCGCTCGATCAAGAATCATTTCAAATAAACAGCTACACTATAGATTGAGAACTTGTGACAAATATTCACGGCTGACCAAGAGATTTGTCTGCTGATTCGGGTTGT
Source organism: Rhodomyrtus psidioides (assembly GCA_021437785.1). Classification (NCBI taxonomy): domain Eukaryota; kingdom Viridiplantae; phylum Streptophyta; class Magnoliopsida; order Myrtales; family Myrtaceae; genus Rhodomyrtus; species Rhodomyrtus psidioides. The sequence goes on along the minus strand of JAILYB010000003.1, from coordinate 7,204,787 downwards.
CCGTTAGATGAAGTATGTGACCAATGAAGCAAAGTCTGATGCCATCAAATTCTTCCGTACTCAATCACCTAGACATTTTGAGGGAGGAGACTGGGACCAAGGTGGTTCTTGCTCACGTTCTAAACCTTTATTACCAGAACAGGTCAGATTCCTCAGTCCTCTGAGTTCCCTGGAAATTCTTCTTTTTAATTTTTTTACTTTATCAGTAACAATTATATTAAATACTCTTGAAATGCTTCTTTAGTATAACCGTAACTTGCATCTGATGTCTTTACAACTCTTCAGCTGCTTCACTTAATTCTTGCGACTTAATTCTTTGCTATTGCTAATTTGTTGTCTTCATTCTTCTTCAGGTCGAAGAGCTCTTCGCACTTGAGAATAATGGAACTAATGTGGAGGCACGCCTTGTTAACCGGCACCTCTACAGGGCGCTTAAAGGATCAGATTTCCACGTGCTGGATATTACTCACCTGAGCGAGTTCAGAGCTGATGCTCACCCATCCACATTTGGTGGGAAGAAACATGATGATTGCATGCATTGGTGCCTACCAGGAATCACTGACACTTGGAACGACATTTTTGTTATGCTTTTGACTCAAATCAGACCATCGAGATGAAATTTTTGTGATGCTCTTTATCAGATTATTTTCCATTGCTGAGGTCAATACTGTTAAAGTGCGTTTTTTCATCTTTCTTGTAGGCCAACTATATAGTATATACTTCTTAGACTGCTTGCGTTTATGTTTTGTGGTAGCACCGATTGGAGATACGTCGAAGTCTGGTAAGTTGCAACATATTTGAACTAAACTAGGCTTGCCCGCTGAAAGAATTGGATAGGGCGAGCGATTTGTTCCCAGTATTACTAGTTTTGCGACACATTCCTGGATGAAACAGCTATCATAAAGACGATGGAGAGAAAAAGGAATGATTCTTCTTAATTTCCGAATGTCAATGTGAAGAAAGAGCAGAGATGTGCCTCTGGAATATAAGTCGCTTCTCTGGTACATATCAGCTGACTCATTTGTACATTTTCATAGCCAGTAGAGAGTTGAAACTAAGCTCGGTTGATTGTGAAAGTCCACCCAAAGTCCTCGACGGTACCAGTTTGAATTGCCGCATGGTTAGCGCGAAGCCTTTCCAGTCACCGTTAGCTTCTCCTGTCTTGTACTCGTACCTGCAGGTAGACATGGCCACCGTTCAGGAACCGCCAGTCCCGGGCCGTGAACCGGCGGTTTCGGTTCGTGGCCATGCTTGAACTGGAATTGGCCCTCGAAGGGACAGTTCCGGTTCCGAGCCGGTTCAAGGGCAGGTTCCAAGCTGGTTCCGGTTCCGATTTTTAAATTTAATTTTTAAAATAATAAATTGTGAAATAAAAAAATAAATTATTAATTATAAATTATAATCAAATTGTACATTGTAATCAAATTTGAGAGAAATTGGGCATAGAAGAATCAAAGTTCATATAGTAAAAAAAAAAAAGGACGGAAGGCTTTGGTAGGTTATTTCTCATTTCTGTTTCTAGAATTGAGAAACTATGATTTTTAACTTCTCATTTCTCTTCTATTTCTAGAACGAAAATTTGTTCTAGAAACCTAAAAATAGAATTACATTATCAAATGAGTTTCTGTTCCAAACTTGTTCTAGAAAATAGATTTGGATTATGCGTGCCCCAAGTAACTTCTCTGGTGCATATCAGCTAAAGCTGATTTCCACATTCTCATAGGCAGTAGAGAACAGATATTAAGTTTGGTTAAGTTTTGAAGTCCACCCAAAGTCGTCTTCGGCTGTACCAGTTTGGATCGCCGCAAGCTTTGCGCAAAGCCTTTCGGTCACTGTGTCTTCTCCGGTCTTGTACTCGCACCTGCAGTAATGCAACTGTCAGTAACTGGACAAACAACCTAAGATGAAGGAGAATGGTATACGTGGTTTTCTTTCGATAGGCGAACATCAACAAACCAGTTCTTGTTACCTTTTGCCCTGGTAGGTTACACTACCAACAGGAGCGACACCCACAGCTGTTCCAGTACAGAATACTTCATCAGCATCCATCACATCCTCCACCATGAGCAGACATTCTTCCACCTGATCTAAAACCTTTTTTAATGCACAGATTCTCGACATTGTAATTTAGAAGACTGTGAAGAGAGTTGAAGCATGACTTCTTCTGAGAGTTTCCTATTGCGCGAGTGTTTGGTGAGTCGAAAGAGAAATTCCTTAACCCTTTCCGATGATCATTGATTCATCGCGGTCCTTATGGGCTTATTGTTCCATGCAGGAGTACCAATTTCTGTATCCTAAAACGAGAAAAGTCTCTTAGCTGGACAAGAATCCCTAGTCCTAACTTGCTAAGTCTAGTTGGGTTGATGAATCTGTTTCCCTAAGTTGTCCTTTGGCCAAAGTAATCGGATTTCTTCGTTCATGAGTCCCACGCACCTGATATTTGAAGCTGAGAGCAATATCAATTATGCTCTTCCTTGTGATTCCAGGCAAGATGGTATCTTGTAATGCTGGCGTAGAGATGGTGTTACCCTGTGATAAATCTCAAATGCGGAGTTATCATTTTTTAACGGGAAGGAAAAATTTGGTTCCCAATTACACTGCACAGGCCATGAATCACCTTGACTGTAAACACATTGCACGAAGAAGCCTCTTCGATGAATTTTCCTGTTGCTGCATCCAGGAACAGGATATCGGAGAACCCTGTGGCCTTTGCTTCACTTATGGGCTTGAAAACCTGTTGAAGAAACTTATAGTCACCTACAGAGAAATGCCACTTAAGAGTATACCTCTGTATGAAACTGATGCATTGCCAAGAGCAGAAGCAGAGAACAAGTCATTTTTAATTATGTGATGGACGGAAATTTTCGCTGTTCGATGGCTTACAGGGGAGTAGTTTGTGATGGATTTGATTCCCCCAGTTCCTCCAGGAGTGGCTCTGTGGGATTTATCCTGGATGACCAATTTCATGGACATCTGACCCTGGATACAAATAATTCAATGCGTTATCGAAATCTTCTTCAACCCAGAAAAAGTAAGAAAAAAATTTCTGAAGAATTCTCATTGTTCACAGGAAACTCATTGTTGGTCGCCCACCTTATGCAGATTACCGACAGGTGAAGCATATACCAGAAATGTATATTCTGGCGCAGGCCCCATGCGCAGAACAGGTCCACTTCCGATGAGCAAAGGTCTAACATACAATGATCCTTTTCCTGGAGGAGGAACCTGCAGATTGCAGTATAAGTCGAAAATATCGGCTTCGAGTGTAATCCAGAAACACTTGAGGTCTAAACGCTTTGGATTTTCTGCTTGTTGAGCTCATCATGCTCATAAAGAAAGTGCTGATACCCAATGCTGGTTGGCCAGGACAGTCTGCTTCAAGGCGTCAACGAATTGCTCTATGGATGGTGATGGCATGCAGAGCCTTTCGGCCCCCATCTTCATGCGCAAGCCGTTCTCTTCTGGCCGAAAGAGCAGGATCTGACCATCTTTCGCCCGTTGTGCCTTTAGGCCTTCCAGCAATCCCTACAAACAAGACTATCATCATTCGATGGTTCGAACGGCTGCAATGTCACTTAACAACGTGCTCATTAGGCGACTCTTTTCCGCACACTATCCTACTGCAAATTTAACCCAATTAGAGTGATAAACAGTCTAGTTTTGTGGATGTTCATGCAACTCAACCAAAGCACAAGAATTGTGCCTTCAACTCTACCCATTGTTTTTCTATCTCAGATTAACTGAATGCTGCTGATCGCTGACCTGTCCATAGTTGAGGATCGCGGCAGAAGGATCGAGTTCGAGCTTGGAATAGGGAGCGAGCGCTCCATGCGAAAAGCTCTCCCCATCGGTGCACTTCATCGTGTACATATAGTCGGCCGGGATGAGATTGAATCCCAACTCGTCCCAATCGACATCAGCATATGCTCGTTCACAACTGCTGTCATAAAAAGAGAGAGAAGGCGGTTTCCAATTATCAGAATCAGCAATAGGACTTTCTGAATCTACAAGAGGATTTTATAGGATCACCTCTCTACAGCCGCCTCGGTATAGGACTGCATGTTCCGAGGCACGGTCGGAACTTGGGTCGGTGGATAGATCGACAGGTACGCTGAATTCCACTTACTACTATTACTCAGAAGAAATGAGGTCAAATGGAAATGAGAGCCATAACATCTGTGTTTGTGAGAGAGAGAGAGAGAGAGAGAGAGAGAGAGAGAGAGTACATACAAATGCAGATAACTACTCTTCAAAAATATGAGCTCCCCATGGATGCAGGAAGACATAGGCAAAGACTGAAGCTGCCTCTGCGAATTCTACAAGCGGAAGCCATCATCGGTAGTAGGTACAACACGTGCCTCATGGTACGGTTTGGCAGAGACGAAGTCCTTGACGTTAGGATTGAATTATGCCAAATTAAAATCAGGGTTTGACCAGAACAGCTTGCACTCCAATGACTATGTTATATTGGATCCGGATCCGGATCCGATTGGAAACGGATCCCCTACCACGCTAATTGTCCCCCAAATTTGATTTGCGTGGGACGCCTAGTTTATGGCCACAAATTTGATTTGTGGAAATCGGTCGATTGCTAATCTTTTTTTTTTTTGTCCAAAGATACCTCTCATTTGATTGAAAATTACGAGTTCTTACACAAAGCACCCATTAAAGGGGCATCTAAACATAAAAGATCCCAAAGAGCTTGAGGAGGCTTAACTAACCATGAAAAAGAAAGACTGTTAGAAAAATGAGATTTTGCAATCCAATCCGCCACTCTATCTAGTTTCAGCATTTTCAGTCCATATTTTCCTTTTTTTTTTTTTACTTTATGTGTTTTTATTGTAAGCTAAAATTGAAAAATAAAATTATAAGAGGGCGCACAGAATCAAGGTTCTAATGAAACATATCTAATTGATAATATTCAAATAATAAGTTGCAGCTTTTAAAATAGCAGATATTATTTTCCAGCCAGATAAAAAGGCCACGTGGATATTGCTTCCAAAATTACGAAAAAAAAAATACTTAAAGACTTTGTTTGGGTGACAGTACCATCACTCAACGGTGCAACTTGAACTGTACATGTCGTGAATTTTTTGCTTACAAGCATATCAAGCAAATATATGGTGTGTGCATTTATGGACTTCCGATTAACAAGCATACAACACGGATATGTGGTACGTACATGTCGGGCGTAGACTTTTGGTTGACAAACATATTACGAGGATATGTGGTGGTCTTGTCGCTCTCACGGATTGCCATCTTAACTTTTCTCAATTCTTAATAACTAAAAAAATATAGAAACTTAATTATCTTGTATGCTTTGTCTTCTAATTTTAGATTGCAATAAAAACGCATAGAAGGGGGAAAAAAAAGGAAATGGGGAGTCCAAATACTGAAATCAGTCATAAATCAAGTTTGTGTCCACAAATTCACTGTCCCACCGTCTCAGGTAAGCAATTTCCTAATATGAACGCATAACATAGCATTGCCCAACAGGAAACACCTTTTTGGGCATGCCCTCATCACTCAGTGATGACTAAATTTCGAGTTTTTTTTTTTCGAAAATAATACAAAAAAATAAAAATTTACAAAATTAATTAAAAAAATAAATATTCACCATTTTAGATCTCCCTCGACAATTCAATTGCCGAGGGAGACCTAGGAGCCCCCCGTGGGCCCCTCTCCCTAGGGAAAATTGTCGAGAGAGACCTGGGAGCCCCCCGTGGGCCCCTCTCCCGAGGGAAAGGGGTGTTGCAGGCCCCCCCACGTGGGAGCCGCAACACTCAATTGAATTGCCGAGGGAGGTTTTTTTTTTTAATAAAAAAAACATTTACAATATTAAATTAAAAATAATTTATTTAAAATTTTGGGTCTTGTACTTTTAAATTGCCGAGCAAAGTATGTTAATATAGTTTACGTAAATATTTTTTCGACGCCGCCTTGTCGCTTTGCGGTCCCGTCATAAAAAAATATTTACGCGCCTCGACTCCAAGAAAAACGAGAGAGGCGACGACGTTTTCTCGCGGAGCCGCGGAGCGATTATATTTATGTAAAAAAAAATATTTACGCTCCTCGCTTTTCTAGGAGCGAGGTATGATCGCTTCGCGGCCCCGCGAGCAAACGCCAAAGCCAACGCCGTCGCCTCGCTCGTTCGCTCGCTTTTCTCAGAGTCGAGGCGCGTAAATATTTTTTTTAAACAAGATCGCTTCGCGGCCCCCGTGAGCGAACACCGTCGCCTCACTCGTTTGCTAGCTTTTCTCGGAGTCGAGGCGCGTAAATATTTTTTTTACGTAAATATGATCGCTCCTCGGCCCCGCGAGTGAATATCGTCACTCGCTTGTTTGCTAGCTTTTTTCGGAGTCGAGGCACGCAACTATTTTTTTTTACGTAAATATCGTCCCCTCGCTCTTTCGCTTGCTCCGAAAAAAGCTAGCAAACGAGTGAGGCGACGGCATTCGTTCGCGGGGCCGAGGTGCGATCATATTTACGTAAAAAAAATATTTATGCGCCTCGACTCTAAGAAAAACGAGCGAACGAGTGAGACGGCGGCGTTGGCGTTTGCTCGCGGGGCCATGGTGCGATCATACCTCGCTCCGAGAAAAGCGAAGCGCGCAAATATTTTTTTTTTACGTAAATATGATCCCTCCGTGGCCCCGCAAGCAAACGCTGTCGCCTCGCTCGTTTTTCTTGGAGTCGAGGCGCGTAAATATTTTTTTTTTTACGACAGGACCGTGAAGCGACGAGACAGCGTCGAAAAAATATTTACGTAAACTAAAAAAATTAAAATACTTTGCTCGGCAGTTTAAAAATACAAAACCCAAAATTTTAAATAATTTATTTTTTAATCTAATATTATAAATGTTTTTTTATCTTTATATTAAAAAAAAAAACCAATTGCCGAGGGAGGGGGAGTGTTGCAGCTCCCACGTGGGGGGCCTGCAACCCCCTGCCCTTTCCCTCGGGAGAGGGGCCCACGGGGGGCCCCTAGGTCTCTCTCGGCAATTAAATTGCCGAGGGGATATTTATTTTTTTCAAATAATTTTGTAAATTTTTTTAGTATTATTTTCGAAAAAACTCCTAAATTTCCATAATTGGTTGGACTATTTAATAATCGGTTGAAGATCGTTATCAATATGCTCTCAAACCTTTTTGGGCGAACCAGCTCGGATTCTACGAGTCGAAGTCTCGCGTTCGCTTGTCGCGTAATTTTTTTTTTTTTATTTATTATCTAGAATTACTTGGCTACATATAAGGATGGATTTTGTTTCGTCGATCGCGCGAGGATTCACAAGTCAATGGCTGAACATTCCATACAAACGCATAGTCAATTCGTTCGCTCCGAAAGTAGGCCAAGCCGCCACGATATCTTAAGTAGCTATTAATTAATATCTTAGTAGTTGATTTTGCATAAACAAAATGAGCAATGCTGATTTTTTTTTTGGGGGTTAAAGAAAATCCTCTTTACTGTTTGCAAATCTTTTATTCATGTGTGTGATATTGAATATCTGATGGTATCATATGTACCCCCCATGGACAGATATTTGTAAACAATTGAGAACTAAGTAGGGCACGGGTTAGGTGAGTCGGCCCGTTAAGACTGGACCCGACTAGCAGGCACGACCCCTATTTAAATAAAATAGTCCGGTCCGAGCTGGACCAGGCCGGTTCAAGACTAGACCGACTGATCTACAAGTAGAAATGTACGAGTTGTTATATTTTGGACCTCAAATTCACTTTGTTTGGATGCCTCGTCTTCTTAAAACTTATGAGGTTTGAACAAAGTATTATTTCGACCCAAAAAAAAAGAAGAAAAATTCACTTCGTTGCATATTTATTATATCACTTATTTACGAGTTTAGCAAAGTCTTCGGGATACAATTTGTGCATTTGTGATGATTAATGTTTGTAATCGGGCTGATCTGGGCAATTTCGAGCTTGAGAAATGGCTCGGACTGCCCCTGGAAAAAAAGGAATAATTAGAGGGAGCCTGAAATTCCAACTCGGGCCTATTCAGGCATGAAAATTCGAGTCATGCTTGGGCCGATTCGTTCTTTTTTTCATCACCACTTTGGCTGCGTTTGGTGGTCCGGATTTGGGTCCGAATATGATAGGATAAGGTTGGATTAGAAATCCTCTGGATTATCTTTTGGATTTGTAAAATCCAATCTTATGTTTGGTAGCCGTCCGGATAGGATATGATATTCACACGGTGTGCAACCCTTCAGCCGCTCCTCTAGGGTTTTCGAACAAGTCCCTCCAGCCCTCCTGTCCTCCCACCACGAAGCCACCAGGAATTGGTCTAGGGTTTCCGAACAAGTCCCTCCGGCCCTCCGTCCTCCCACCACGGAGCCGCCAAGGAATCGGGCGGCCAATGCCGCCAAGGAATCCTTGCTGGAGAATCGGAACAGTCCGACGCACCATTCTCATTGGCACAGTCCGACGCCGGAGCTTTGTCCGCCGACCAATGCAATACAGGAGGCGGCGAATACGACACCTCGGAGCTGCTATGACTCTGTTCTTCATCCCCCGTCACTTCCGAGGTCAAAAAGGCAGAGCTTGAAATGCTCTCACGCCTCTCTTCCTCGATCAAATCCGCAAAAATCCCAACTTCACCACCATTCTCGCAAAAACCGTCTCTCCTTCCCTCGGTGTCTTTGCTCTTGACACCCAAACCCTCCATTTCAGGACCCTCTTGTTCTTCTTTTGCTCCTGCAACACGACCTGGTGAAGCACAGAATACAGAGTTGTTCGCTACCATGCCATTGTAGCGAAGCCTCCTAGAGCACGACCCACTTGAGAAGCGAGCCCGGAAATGCAGTTTCTGTAGCAGCTTTGAGACCCAGAGTCCGAGAGAAGGAGAGTTAGAGGGATGGGGACGAGAGCTTGGATTGGAATCGGTGGAAGTAGCGCGAGGGAAGAAAGGGCTATGGGTGGTAGGGCTCTTATTTTTTATCCAATCCGGGTGTATCCTACCCCCTCCCCCGGATTTCTTATCCAGTGTTTTATCCGGGTATATCCGGGTTTATCCGGTCCGGACAACGTTGCCAAACATCGGATATGATAAATGTTATCCTATCCGAGCTCAAATCCGGACCACCAAACGCAGCCTTAGAGTGAGATCACTTGGGATATATCGGCAAAATTTACAATATGGTATGCATCATCAAAGATCATCCATGTATTTACAATTAATTGTTAGCATTTCTGATCCCTAGAAAGATGTGGTGAATTACTTGCTCAGTCGATGATAAGAGTGTTTGCATGCTATCTTACGACTGTAACATCTAATGACAGCTTGAACTCTATTTGAGACACTACGGGATTGTTTTAATAGGCATATATGTAAATTACGGTAATGCCCGAGAAATCAATCCCACCACATCAAGAAGTAAGTGCAATATAAAGTATCCTACCCATATTAAGTAGTAAAATAATGTGAGCAACAAAAAACCTCAAATTATATCCGTTGTGACACATTTACCCTAAACTTTCTCATCGATACAAAAAAAAAAAAAATCTCAAACTCGTATTGGTGTGAGACATCACCCTTCGTCAGAGTTCCGTCAATGAGAATCGTTAAAAATCTGCCTACATGGACACCAAAAAGCAAACGATGCTGGCATGACCCCACGTGACTTAAGTGAAACAAAATTGACGTGATTTAAGGATTCTCATTGAGTAATTAAATAACATGGGCGAATGCCACCAAAAATCTCAAATTATATCCATTGGGACACATTTACTCTAAACTTTTTCTATGGTATCAAAAATCTCAAACTTGTACCAGTGTGACACATCCCCCTTCATCAAAATTCCATCAATGAGAATCGTTAAAAATCCACCTACGTAGACACCAAAAACCAAACGATGGTGCTGTGACCCCTATGTGATGTAAGTGAAATAAAATCAGCATGATTTTGGCTGAAAAATCATTTGATGGAACCTTGGCGAAGGGTAAATGGGTCATATATGTACATATTTGAGGTTCATTATGTCACAAGAATATTTTTAGGGTAAATGTGTCACACTAAGCATAGTTTGGATTTTTTTTTTATGTTACAAAAAAGGTTCATGATAAATATGTCACAGCGGGCATAATTTAGGATTTTTGTGATTTTTTTAAATATAATTTAAGGTTGATAACATGAAAAATCTTTAACTATTTTTTTTACTACAAAAAATTCAAACTGGTATACATGTGACAAATTTACCCCAAATTAATTTTTGGACTGCCAAAAATCCAAATTGATACACAGATGGAAAATTTACTTCAAATTATTATTTTTATCATAAAAAATCTCAAACTGATACACCTCTGACAAATTTACCCTCTGTTAGTGTCCATCAAATTGGGCTAATATCATAAAAAAAAATTCAAACTGGTACAACTATGATAATCAGAGGGTAAAAACCTAACTGGTACACTTGCCACCTACCACATGTCATAAAGCTCTAGAATTTGATGATAAAATTTAATGAAAATTAAGAGATGGTAAATTTATCAGAGGATGTACAAGTTTAGAATTTTTTGCAGTCAAAAGATTAGTTTTGGGTAAATTTATCGTAGGTGTACCAATTTAGGATTTTTTTGTAGCATTAATCCCAATATTTAATTCTCTTGATTTAATAATATAATTGAGCATACTTAATCATGATGCTGTTTTATTTTTTATTTCTCTATCCGTTTTAACAAAAAAACTCAATTAGAATGATATTAAGGAAAGTTAAATATAGAAAACGCAGAATCTTAATTTTTAAAATTGAAATTTAGTTTTTTTTTAGAATAGGATATAAGTCATACTATGTGCGTTATGTGCCGCGTGCAGACTGCGAAACCTTGCTCACACGTCCCCACCCCACTCCCTCCGAAGGTGAGGATTTGAACGTCCTACCTCCCTCTTCCCAAATGGGAAGAGTGTTCACTAGGGCACACCCCAGTGGTTAAATTTGAAATTTAGTTAAAACGGATGTATAGGTCGACACATTCATAAAACAACTAATTTCTCTATATGCTATATTTTAAACTAAATTTCAATTTTCATGGTGTTAAAAATTAGCATGTTCTTTAGTTTTAAAATTCAAATTTATAAAGAAATTTCTTTTTTATTAATTATGCAAAGGTCCAACACATTCATAAAAACAAGACAAGACAAAATTCTCAGTATTGTGAGTGGTTATAGTTATATGTTAAGCTCGGACTTGGGTTCTCTTTTGATGATCTCCCAAGTGAAGGTTCGGGTTTTTGTAGCGTATCCCCAAAAAAATGCCGATAATCGATTTTCAATATGTATCGATGTCTAGAGAAATTATCTCAAGAATGAATCTTGCTAACAGATGTTTGTCCCTTGGCTTCCTACTGAACTCGATTGGGCCAAGACATTTGAAGAAAAGCCTGAAGGCTTATGATGTTACTCAGCTCCAACATATGACAAATTTGGTCGGATCAAGGCGAAGATTCGAGTTGAGATAACGTTGGTGTGGAAGGAATACATGCTTAAGGCGGAGGCCTCACACCAGAGGCTCACGTGTGAGAGGAAGATTTGATGAAGTGCACGTGTGAGGGTGTTAGGCACAAGAAATCCCACACTGGGGATGTGCTGCAAGGTGAATCATATTAATGTATATAAGTAGAGATTTGTTCACAAGTTCGGATTCAAGCTCTTTCTTGACCATAATTTCCAAAAACAGGTATCAAGTTTGTGATGCACAAACTCGTAAATTGGAATTCGTTAACCGCAAATTGTGTCGTGTTCGTGTGTCTGAATTTGTTGCAACCACGTGGTTTGAGACAAGGTGAAAACATCATTTAGGTAGTTATCCAAGCATATAAATCCTAGTGGGGAAGAATATTCTAGCAATGAGCCTATGGTTTTTTTTTTTTTGGTCAAAACCTATGACCTTTCAAAGTACTATAATAGGCTGCTATGGATAAAATGGATTGAAATCGAGCACAGAGTTAGTCAATTTCGATAGCGCTTATTGACATCAAATTTATCTTTTTGCCGAACTTTATCGACACTTAGTTGACTGACTAGAGATAAAATTGCTTACTCGATCAAATAAAGGAGCTCAATTCATCAATACATGATAACTGTCGACGAATATGCCACCAATTCCAAGTTATTAAATAATATTGGTCCCACATTTTAATCTTTTTGCCGTGGATGGATCAATCGATTCTATCAGATAAAGCTTATCGAATGGAACGTATCTTTTTTTGATCGAGACGGCCACTGTTATGTGCTTTGGTAGAGTAATTAAATATTAAATCACGCGTCCATCTAACAGCTTAAACTTTTAGAACAGTTGACAGTGATATCACAAAATCCCACGTGCCCGAATCAAGCGAAAGAGCTAGTGGAATGAACTTGACAGATCATTATTTTTGTTGGAATACATAAATATTAAACTACGTCTTCTTCTAATAGCTTAAATTTTTAGAGCAATTGGCAAATCTTTCAATTTTAGCTTCTCTTTCGCAGTGTGAAGAGATTTCAGAGGATGGTGATGTGCTTGAGAGAATGGAGCTGAGGAGATTAGATCAAGGATTTGCAAGGGAGAGAGAGAATTAATTATTGAAAGTGATAACTATATAATCGGCAAAGATATTTACCTTCATCATTCATATGACTTTATTTAATTTGGTGCATCTAAAGCTCTTGCCTCATCCTAATGGGGCATTATTTTGACATGATAGTTCGTCATCCGGCATACAACCTTTTGTTATTCAATAAGGCCTCTGGCCGCCAACGTTCCCAGGAGGATCATAGTTACAAGTTACCAAAGTACCGCCCGTCGCGCATCGAGCCTTCGCGCATCCGAGCCGAACTGAGTTGCGCCACACCACCTGAGTGTAATGCCCGCAAACCTTCCCCGGCACGCACGAGTTGGAATTGTAGTTGTAGTAAGGCTTTTCCCCAACCCACATGTTCACCGCTCTGGTGCCGGTGAGATCAGGGGAAGCCCACGCGAGGTTCTCCCCGTACGGTCCGCCCGAGTGGACTAGGCGCGTGCAATCTCTGGCATGCTTTTTGGCGTAGTCATTGGCATAACTAGCGACGCGGTCGTCCCAAACGATCCGGCCTACACTGACCTGAGAGCGGGCTGCGTTGTGGGCTGCGACGTAGTCCTGAGGCGAGTCCTGGGCGACAGACAGAGGGATCAACACCAGGGTTAGCGCGACGAGGAAAACGATATGGAGGGGAACACTAACACGGGAACTCATATTGTGGGAGACCATAAAAGTTGACAAAGGAAGGATCTTAGTTGATTGATGAAGAGATGGGCAATAGCAAAGGGGGGTATTTATACGGTGATCATGTGGAAAAATCTGTCCATGGAAAAGTAAAATGTTCAAGATGGGCCACGATGACTAGAAGAGTGCCCGTCAATATTGATCATCCTATGATAACTTTCATAGCCTGTACTACTTTAATCATCATGCCAACTTTAATTTTCATCATATTATTATTTCTTTCTTCTTTATTTTAATTTTAGCTGTAGAAATATCGATGACAAATGGCGACTCCATCGATTCGTTACGTGAACATTGGACATCTTAAAAGGTAACTTATCCTGAAACCGTTTTCTATCTTTCCACAAATGTTGTTGGCTCTTCTCTCTTGGGTTAAAGTTTTCTCCCCTACTTTTGACTGTTTCTTCTGGCGTCTTCTGTGGAATTGGTTTCGCGTCCAAGTCAATTAGGGGTGTGCATGGTCTAGGTCGGTCCGATCCTGGTACGGAATCGGGGACCAGACCAATAGTCCCGATCCCCAAATTTTCTGGATCAAGGATCGGACCGGAACCAGACTGGACTAGGACCGACGGTTCAATCCGGTCCTAATTAATGGGACCGCTAATACCAACAGCTTATAGAAAATAGTCCTTAGAATACATGCATGGCTAATGAGGAGCGATCGGAGAGGCAAAGACAAGAGGAGCGAGCGCCGAGCAGAGCTGTGTCGCGAAGACGAGACATGAGCGTCGAGCGAGAGAAGTGAGTGACGACTGTCGATCAGAAGATGAAGATAGGTAAACTCGCGTTTAGCGAGAGGAGTAAGTATCAACTGTCGAGCAGAAAATGAAAATGGGGAAATTAGGTATAGGTTAATTATTTGTTCAAAAATTTCTAATTTTCTCTCTCTCTCTCTCTATATATATATAATATTTATATATATTCTAGGCGATTTGGTCCGATTCCATCTACCATGCATATATAATATGTTTCAGAACGCAACTGTTGGTGATTGAAATTATGGGTTCACGAAAAAGAAATAGTTTTGGATAATATATATATATATATATATATATATATATATATATTTTATGAAAAATATCATTTCTATCTATTGAAATAATTAGATAACGAAAAATATTTTAAGTATTACATTTTCGTGGACTATTAAAATATTTTTTCGTTTCTTCATTTTCATAAGTGACATAATCAATCGCTTTTCAGTAAATATTTTTTTTAAATCGTTCATTTTTCACGAAACAAACAGAGCCCAAAAGCATGCATTGAATCCTCCCATCTATTCTTTAACCCGGCAGATTGCATGTAAATTCATTCAAATGACATATATAGAAAAAAAAAATGAGTGCATCGCACTAGGGCACTCTTAATTAGACATGTTCAAACTTATAGGAGCCTTGCCCAGTGAAAATTATTGGCTCCACAACATGGGCTATGTCTACTTTGAAAAAAGAAATTGAGCTAAATAATGTATAAAATGGAAGCATAAATAGGAAACAAGTCCGTATGGTTCTTCACTTTAGATGAACCAAAGAATGCTTTCCTTTTTTCTATTTTAAGCCTCATTTCTCTTTTAATGTTCGTGAATTTTGTATGAAGTGTAGAGAAAAATAAATATCTTAGCAAATGATTTTTGACAAATCAATGGGCAAATTGGATCAAGCCTTGAAGCTTTTGCTCACTCACTTACAGGCTATAGAATTAGTCGGCTGGCTATTCAGGAATCAAAAAATCGTTAATTGAATCTCTAATGAAAAATATAGCCACATGAGCGAAAGAAAACTGATTCTCGAATCCCTTTTCACGCTCATGTCACGTCGAGGTACATCAGAAGAAAAAAATGCAATCTGCAAAGCGAAAAGGTAGTCCAGGCCTGCCAATGAGCTTAAAACATTTAACGAGACTCGCCAATTTAACTAGTATGGTTACAAATCGCCAAACCTATAATCAGGTCTACACTTAATCTAGCTGGCTAACATCAATGGACACTTCTTTTGAAAGACAATCATTTAAAATGTCTAAACAAAAGTTATAGATGAGGTAGTTTGGTGATAATGCAAAGCCAAAAGGCGAGTGTGCCCACCCAATCCCCTTGCCGAGGTCAAAACTATTATAGAGGGAAAGGCATGCCGAAATGCCACTTTACCACGCCCCAAAGTGGAGTTCTTCTCTCATGGGATCAATGGGTTAATCCCGATTTTCATCTCTGAACTTTGAGGTAATGACCAGTAATCGCCTCTTTAGCGACTGTGAAGTTACCGAATGAATTGTCGATTATTATTCATTACAACTCATTGTTACACTTGTATCTTGTCTGATCGCATCTGTGGTAGTATTGTACAGTTGATCACGGCTGCACTCTCCTAGTAATGCTTGCTTTGTAAATTGTATTCCCCTAGACCGTAGATTATTAAAAATTCTAGGAAAGAAATAAAGGAAGAAAATGAAATATTTTTAGTAACTTGTTCACACCACCTACAAATGACTAGTGTATATGAAAATTGTTCATGTTGAACAATCAAATACAAATATAAATAAACTTCGATGATTTTGCCATCTTCAACTGTATAGGGTTTTGTCAAAAAAATATGCGACATGATTTTGTGTCTTGGGCCATATTTGACTAATAAGCGTTTCGATTAGTGATTGATCATCTTCTAATTCCTATTTTTAAGATTTTATCTCTTATTAAGTTTAAGCTTTAGGAAAGGGATAAATTGAAGAAAGTATGATATAGAAGAAAGTTCATGACTTTATTTTTTGTAATACAACAACCAATCTAATTAAATAGATAAAGATATAACATTAATTACGAAAAAAAATACAATAGTAGTTTATGTAAATCCATTTAGGTTTATTATTTCTAATTTTGAGAAGATCAAATATAATAAGAAATTCTCTATACTTTAATAATACCAAAAAAAGTGATATTTATTTTGACTTTGCACTATTTTTAAAGTAAAAAGAAAAGATTAAAATGCAACTTATCTAAAACATAGAACACCTGGATTCTGTTTGATTTTATCATATAATTTCGGAATAGATTTATTTTAACATAGTTTCCATTATTCTAAGTACCATAAAGAAGCATGAAGATTCATCTACCAGACATAGCTAATATTTTTTAACAAGACCTAGCCCTGCACCTTGGTGTGGCTATAAAAATTATATATCAGAATGAAGAATGTGAATTATGATATGTTTAAGCATAAAAATAAAATAGCTCAAAATTCTAAAAATTTATGCATCAGCATTTTGAATAATCATATCATACGTACAAACTCACGAATCTGTTATCATAAGCCATTATATTCTTTGTATTCCCCATAATGTCCTAGTCTTAGGTAATTTCATTGATATATAGAGTGCTTGACTTGAGAATTCATTTTAATAGTGGGTTCGGCAAATGATCAATTTGGACAAACCTAACTATTTTGATCTTCTTTTTCCTCTAATGAGCGTAGTGTTTGACCTTGAAAAAATTACCAAAAAAGTCCTAAACCTATTACAATTGTGTCAATTCAGTCTTAAACTTTTTTTGGCCGATTGAGTCCTAAACATTTTTTTAACATATTCCTTGGCCTTTAGTATGAATCTCCGCCTTCTCTTTCTTTATTGTTGTGAAGGGGAACAATAAGACAGGTGAATAACTCAATACTCATTGATAACAACATCAACATGAACAACACTTTTATCCCAAATTAGTTGGGGTCAGCAGTCGATGTACCCCCAAAGATACATAAAATAAAAGCAATACTCATTGATAAATGGGGGAAAAAATTACTCGCAGGGTAATTTCTAAGTGAAAGTTTGTATTTCAGAAAAAAGCCAATTAAGCACAAAAATACGAAACCGGTAGTGGTGGACGAATTAATTAGAGAAGCGTTGAAAATACTTGAAAGTGATTTTTTTTCCTCGAAGAAGAAATTATTGGGAATCGGATGCATGAACCATGAATTCATCTAGCCAATGTGACATTGGCTAAGTTGGTAAAATCATTGGGCCTTAAACAGTTAAACTGATGAGGTCCTAGATTCGAATATTCTCGACCGCGTCTTGGAGACTTAACCGGTGTCATTGGCGTTTATACCCCCATCGCCCTGAGGAATAATCCATTACATGTGGAAATCTCATTTACAAAAAAAAAAAAAAAGACCCTGAATTCATCTAGAGACATTTGGTTCACACACTGAATACATGTTTTAACCTTCTTTCTCTAGAAGAGAAAATCAATCACGCTTAAATAAGCCCTCTCAATTGATGAAACAACTTATACATACATCCAATAGGAAAAGTACTCAAAAAGTCCTACGCTTTTTACATTAGTACCAATTCAGCTATAAACTTTTTAATTGGATCAATTTAGTCCTAAACATTTTTGCATTGGTACCAATTCAATTTCATCCGACTAATTTTGACTGAAAATTGCTGACGTGGATGCCGACAGTGCCACGTAAGACAGTTGGTGCTGACGTGGACATTTTTTTAATTGTATTTTTTAAAAAAATATTATTATTTTTCCATAAACTTTGGCTTTGGCAAGCGATTTCATTGGCAACCCTCCCTGGCCCCTGGGCAAGGGCTCGCAAGCCTGGTCACCAAGTCCCCAAACAACAAAGTTCTAAGGCAACAACAAAATGAAAGTTAAGGGGTAACGAGTTCATAACAAAATTTAGAGGGTTTATATAGTTTTTCCTAAAGTGAAAGTAAAGATGCACAATGTAAAATTGTAACAGATGAAATAGTCAAATCTTAAAAAAAAAAAATTCGTCAAATCTGATGAATTAAAATTCAATCTTAGTGCATAATTAAAGAATATCTTTTGCTGGGAAATACAGTCATCGTCGCTATCCCATCAATCATTTTTCCACAATCAAGGAGGACAAAGCAAAGTAGGATAAGAACAAAAGAGAAAGAGAACAACAAAATCAAACCGCGGAGATTCGTCCGGTGATGCCGCTCCTCCTCCCATCGTGGCTTTCCTCCATTTCTCCAAGTCCAACCTCGCAGAACATGTTAAGACTTTCCTTAATTCCCGCGAAACCCTAGTTTCTTTCTCGTTCAGACCGTTTCTTGTCTTAATAATTATTTATTTTTATGGAACCTTTTGAACCCCTGAATCTGATTGGCTCGAGCCAAGAATTTCCCCTCCTATTTTTTTTTTAATTCAATAAGAGAGTTATGTCGTTGGGATTTTATAACTGATTTGAATTGTTAAGTTGCTTCTCATCTCCGGCAATCGTGCAAATAGACAAATTGAGGTGCCATGCATGAAATCGACGTCTCCTAAGCCTCCAATATTTCATCTTTAGTTCAATAAGAGGGTTAAAAGAACGACATTAGTTAGGCATGCTTTTTCTTTCCTTTTCCCCCCCTACATATAGCGAGGAAATCACAAATTCTAACTCGATGAAATATTACACTAATCTCGACAATTTGGCATGACACCGATCAAAATACGAGATGGATAACCGGGACATGAGATTAGTCGCACTCGTAACATGCGGAGCCGAACTAATGTCGTTCTTTTAACCGCCTAGTCATGTCTATTCTTTAGCCACTAAGCCATGGCGAGGAATTGCATCTGATCTTTTTGTGCAATAAATTGTAATGTCTTTACAGAAATGGTGGGTCTTTGTCTGTTGTGCCCATAAAGCAAGTGGAATATATGTTGAGCAAATTTCGGCTCCATACTTTACAATTTGGGAAAATTGTTTCAAATGTCGGGAACTTATTCTACGATAGCTAATTCAGCCTCAAACTTTTTAATTTGGCCGATTCAATCTTAAATTTTTTTCATTGATTTTTCAGCTAAGGGTCAAAATATAGGGTTTTTTACATGTCTAATGAAAACTGTCAGTAGCGCCTTTAGCCATAGTTATATATATCGTCCTTCATTATTTAATGATTTTCTGTCTTTTCTTCCCTGAAAAGGACTGCCTCGTGGCTTCGTTCATGCATGGGACCGTATTCCATGATAGCGAAACCCCTCACATGTTAATTCACTGTCAGAAGCGCTAGTGACACAACGATGGGTCGAGCTATGCTTTCGACTAAGGAGCCGATGCTCGTGAGTTTCGATTTCTATGTCGGAGAACTCGGATTTAAGTAGAGACCACATGACGATGGATCGAGCTTCCCTTAGCCGTCGCTAACTACGATCGTCCCTCCGAACTACGCTTCCAACGGCGGGGACACTACTTTACCTCTTTCCCTTGTGCACAAAGGACATGCATCCCTCAGTCAAGGCCTAATTCACGGGAGAGATGATTACGGAGATTCAGGTTTTCAACCATCATAAAGTAAACTACCGGTCTAGAAGCTAGTTAGGATCCATGTGAGTTGTGTCTCTGAAAATAATAGAGATGAGAAAGTAAAGAAGATATGGGAAATAGAATAAACAAGTATATTACTTTCCCTACTCTTCAAGTCGTATGTATACAATCCTATTTATAATGAAGAAGGCTAGCAAATTAAAGAAAGAATACATGAAAAGGAAAAGAGTGATTTCCTAATACATAAAATTCTAATTCTTAAAATAAAGAGATTTACATAGAAGGCGAATCAATCAAGAAGGGAAATATCAATCGAGAGAAATCAGAGGTGGATTTCCAAAATAAAATGATTTGATTGGATGACCAAATTGTGGAGGAATTGTAGCAGATCCGAAATCAATGCTGTTGATATTTCTTTCCTTTGGCAGTGTCGCCCATTTGTCAATCCTTCTTTCAGATTCGTAGCAATGAATAACAATGTTGATAGAGTTTAATTGTTTTTTGTTGAATTTTTCTTTGTAGTAATGAAACATTGCAAAATGTCATCCTTGAGCATGGCCTAATACATCTAGTTCTCCACTAATGATCGGCCAGAAGCTTAAAAATTTGTGCTCAAAGAGTTTGATTTGTATGTATTTGCTAACAAAAAGTTGGGGTGTTTTTTTTTTTTTTTAATTTCTTATGTAGAGTAAACTTTAAGACAATACAGAAGTCACTCCTGGAGAACATGTGAACTTTGACTTTTTTGTGCAATAACTGAAACCCCATCGCCATTCTTTTTCAATCATTTTGTCTATACAAAGCAAAAGTTGTTTAGTGTAACCCTCTTTTGCCTATAAATACTTCACATATCAGTCCTCGTCCTCATCATCATCATCATCGCAAACACCCTCAAGCTCTTCAAATTGCCTGATCATGGCTTCTTTTATGAAGCCCTCCCTAGCAATCACTTGCCTCACCTTCCTCTTAGCCATTGCCGGAACCTCGCTAGCCCAAAACACCCACCAGGACTTTGTCGACGCGCACAACGCAGCCCGCAGCAAGGTCGGGGTGGCCCCGCTCGCGTGGAACTACACCGTCGCGGCCTACGCCCAGAGATACGCCACCAAGCGAGCCGCCACCGGCTGCGAAATGGAGCACTCCATGGGCCCGTACGGCGAGAACCTGGCCGAGGGCTACGGCGAGCTGAGCGGCGAAGATTCCGTGAACATGTGGGTGGGCGAGAGGCAGAACTACGACCACCGCTCCAACTCTTGCGTCGGCGGCGAGTGCTTGCATTACACGCAGGTCGTGTGGAGGAGCTCGATTCATCTCGGGTGTGCTAGGGTTAAGTGTAGCAATGGGTGGTGGTTCGTGACTTGTAACTATGATCCCCCGGGGAATTACGAGGGTGAACGTCCCTATTGATTTACAAGTGATGACGTTAAGCTAATGTGTACGAGAGACGCTCACTAGCTATATAGTAAAGCTAGGAGTTCTCCAAGTTGAAATCGAATATTAATGGATTACTAAATGTCGTTGCCTTTCCTTGCATATGAAGGATTCATGCTGATTAATTATTGCCTCCGTTCTTATGACAAGAACGTGTAATTTTAAAAATATCCATTTTTCATTTATTATTTATAATTGGTGTATTGAAAATGAAATCACAGCCTCGGTTTGTTTTGAGGAAAATCAACCATTCAGAAAATATTTTCCTAGAAATAATCGACCGTTTATTATTATTCGTAAAAAATATGTTTATATACTTTCGGGAACGATAAAAATGATTTTTTTTCGTTTATTATTATTCGTAAGTGATACGAACGATCATTTTTAGGAAAATATTTTTCAAATCATTCATTTTTTTTGCGAAACGAATAAAGCAATATATTTATGTGCTTGAATCACAAAGGACCATATAGTCGAAGGAGATTAAATGTCTCTCAAACCCTAAAACACCAATTACCACACGCCGACAGAGAGGAGGAGGGGGGACCCAAAAAAAAAAAAATGTTGGTCACGGTGAAGGTGGTGGCAATCATGCCCAGTCGAGGCACATCACATCATCGACCCGAACGGGTGGGGACGGTCTGAGAGCGGTGGAAAATTAGATGAGAACGCAATTGATCATGACCTCCAGTACAATCCAGACCGAGGTCACGCGACATCGGTCTAGACATTTTACACGGTGTGTGCCAGGACTAATTCTATCGTCGGAGAGTTAGCGACAGAGAAGATTCAGCATAATAATTAAGATGCAAACTGACTTCCAAAAATGGACGAGGCGAAGTAGAACAGATTCCAAGACAAAAAAATTCTGACGAGGGTCATCAGTGCTTTCCGCAATCGTTAATTTCGTTAACTTTCTTTTTAAAAGAAATGTTCGCCACCAACGTTATGTTAGGTCGGATTTCCGACACATCGACCAACGTTTTTACAACGAAAATTACGACACTCGGGGGGATCGGTTGGAAAATTATGACATTCAACTTGACATTTTTCAAAAAGTAACAAGTCGTATCGGAATTTTCAAACTAACTTGTGAGCGATTCGACTGACTAACTGATCCATAAAAACTTTATCTTAAATCGTCTGAATGTTAATTAAACATTGCCGGTACAACATACCCTTGAACTGTGCTTTATCTATATAAATTTTAAGACATAATCATATCGATTGAAATGTTTGGGGCTCAGTTGTAATTTTCTTTTTTTTTTAGTAGTGCAAGATCGGATCGAAAGCAGAGAGGGACGGGGTGAGACTGAGAGCGGAAACCGTGAGCTGTATAGAAAGTAGCCATGAATCTCTACAGAGCTTTTGAGAATTAAAGGTAAATGGCATGTTAGCAAACAGCTTGCTAGGTGAACTGTCCATCTAAGCATGCCTTACTCGTTAGACCTTACCATTAGGAAGCAACGCTGGAATATCAACGCTAAGTTGTTGCACATCTAGTGCACGAGATCTTGTCCACGCCATGGACACGTGTCGATTTGTGGTTGAATTTCAGCAAAAAATTGCTTGCCACATCGGCCTATAACATGATATAATGAAAGGATATATGTTCGCTAGAAGTTCTAAAACTTGTCACGAAAGTGCAATTGAGTCCTAAAACTTGCAAAAAGTATAATCGAGTCCTAAAACTTGTCAAGTTGGTGTAATCCAATTAATTTAAATAAAATTTTATTAAAAATCATATTCGGACCAAAACCTCATCATTTTAACCACATCATCGATGCTTAGGAGAGAGAGAAAATATTTTTAAAAGTCGCGTAAGCATTTTTCGTCAACCAAATTTGGATGGAGTTAACGGAACGGCTCAATTACATCAATTTGATAAATTTTAGGACTCAATTGCATTTTTTGCAAGTTTGAATACTCGATTGCACCAACTTGACAAGTTTAGGACTTAGTTACACTTTTTGATAGTTTTAGGACTCAATTGCACTTTCGTGACAAGTTTTAAGACTTCTAGTTATGAATGCGCATGGTCCAGATAGGTCCAGTTCTGGTATGAAACCGGGGACCGGACCAATAGTTCTCATCCCTTAATTTTCGGGACCAAGGACAAGATTAGGATTGGACTGGATCCCCGGTCCTGATTCAGTCCGATCCTAATAGGACCTTTGGACATACCCTCCTCAATAGCCCCTACACTCACAATCATATCTCCTGTTGCGGCTTCGCCTGGTCACTATCGGGTCAGGCCAAGGTGTCGAAAGCCATAGTTTTCCTACGCTCGAAACTTCGGGCTACACAAAAAATGTTAGGACCCTGCCGGCTCGGCCCATCTGCCCGGTCCATAATTCTTTATTTCGTGGGCTTTTCTAGGTGAAAAAAGCGTTGCTAGGGATTTTGGCAGTTTTGAACTTGGGTGGGGTTTTTCTCCTCCTACCCCCATCACCTTTCTCCTTCACAGCTCTCGTAATCTTGATAGATCCATCCTTAGCTATATCTATTCACTTATTGGGCGAGTTTTAGGTGACTATTCTTCTTTGCTCATCGAAGACTACAAATCCTGGCTCCTAGGTTCCGTTTATTTAGCAGAAAATAGATGGTTTAGATAAGATTTCTTTTTAAAATAATCATTTGTATCCCTTACCAAAATAAATAAACGAAAATAGTTAGGCATAAATTATTGGCGATTGCAGGGAATGGATTCCGTTTCAATACGTACATATACGCAGCGGATTAAACTGAATTACATGCCCTAGATCAAACTTGAATCACTGATAGAAGAGGTATATCACGTAAATCGAATATACCTTAATAGTCACAGATTAAAAGCCCCGTCTCAGGTAAGATGACGATCCGAATCCGTCAATCGGTTGTCCACCGAGAGAGATTTTCCATGAGAGTTTTTTTTTTAGAGAGTTTCCGTCATTAGATAGAAAGAACGACGTACGTTCTAGAGAAGAGAAGACATTGTCTTCTGTCTCTGTCTCTGTCTCTCTCTCCTTTTCCTTTTTTCAATAGGAAACAAATCATAACCTTAATTATCACAATCAATTATCGCAATAAAGGTAATAAGTCAATTTAGCCCTTAATGAACGTAAATTTTCAACATCTCACACTCACCCACAAAGAGCTAAATGTCTCTCTTTCTCCTCTCACTGCTAAGTTCATACGGGTTATTAATCCGTGCGACCGGCATACTATAAGAGCTCATTGCCATATATCCGTTCGGAGTATATAGCAGCTCAAAATGGGCACATAATCTTAGAGTAGATCCAGTATGCAGTACTTTAGATTAATCAATCACATTTACATCACATCTCTCTTGATCTATTTGAGCGCTCAAATATAATACATTTATTGACACCTGATTTTTGACCTAATCTTTTTCAGTTTTATTTTTTTGAAAAATCATAAAAAAATTCATAAAAAGTCAAAAATTACAAAATCAACTTTGGTGGCCTTGGCCAAGCACAAGGAACCATTTTTGACTAAAAAAATAATTTTCCATATTTTTTACATTTTTGATTTTTTTTAGAAAATAGAAAAATACTCAAAAAAATCAAGAAAAATAGCATTTGAGGTCACAAAAATATAAAAAAAATAACCAATATTTTTTTTAATCCCTTGTATTTTTGACCTCACAAAAAGTCCAAAATCAGATTCAATTATAGGTGTTCCTTTGTAACCCATGCTATTGAATCTGAGAAAAAAAATATATTGAGTCTTTTAATTTGCAATTTTAGCATTTTTTAGGATCTTGACATTCAATCTAACTGTCCCCTATTTCAATTTGACCTAATTGTTCGGACAAATTGCTCAATTGCAAACATAATTGCATTTTAGTCCTTGAATTTGGGCATAATTGAAATTACTTTCAATTCAAAGGCTATCATTGCAAATTAAACATGCTGCCCGATGGTTTTCATCATTTTGAATCGATTGGCATAGGTAATTTGGCCCAATTTGATCATTTGAGCCTTCGATTGCACAATCCCTAATTTTGTAATTAAATAGAAATTTGGGGGTTTTTTTTTTTTTATAGAAATTGAGGTGAAAGTTTGGGCAAAACCACATTTTTAGATAAAATCCATGCCCTAAACTCAATTCTGAAATTTAATTGCAAAAATTCCCAACAGATTTGGATTAATTTTGAAAATCTCAAATGGAACCGGTTCGGACCGGTCAGACCGCCGGTCCGACCGGTCGAACCGGTCCAGAACAGTGTCATCGTCTTCATCAAGCCTGCGTACAAATGAATAGTGCGAGGTGGAATTTCAACAAGGAAATTGACCAAGCAATCGGCGGCAATTAAAGAAGAACTAGTGGGGGTTTCATTCGCCACAACATTCCCCGTCGATTGACACCAAGAGCACAACCAATGGTCGCTGGAACGGAGAGTAATCGGCCGGTCAAGGTTGCGGTACCTGCGAAAGTCAACAAGGACAGAATTTAAGTGAAATTTGGCCAAATTCGCGTCAAATGCAGTCGCCAAGGGCCCCGAACAAAACGACCATTTGATACCCGTCAATTGCCGGTCGACGGTGACCATTTCGCACGTGTTCTCACGTGCGAAGGTCAACTGCCCGACCTTCCATTTCGGCGCCAAAATTCCCAAGAGCTATATAAGCTCGTGATCGCTTTCTGTTAAGGAGGACGGTAGATTCAGTTGAGGGAAAGAGAACCGAGTTGAAGGAGAGAGGGAGAACGCAAAGCAGAGCTCGTTCTCCGACCTCCGTCGTCGAGGATTTGAGCTCGAATTGCTGAGCGCCGGTTGGGCCTTCCCGGGCTAAACCAAAGCTCCATGAGGTCGTTAGAAGGTCGCCCAAAGTCCCCGGAGTCGATCGCCGTCGCTCACGCACGTGGAATCCACGAAAATAGGTGAGACACAGTTGCAACTCTTATACTGAGCTCCAATGGCGGATTTGCTTTTCGATTATGATTCTTGCATCCAGTGTGTGCGTTTTCTTCCCTGAACATCACTGACCGTTGTCGCATCTTTATTTTGCATTGATTTCGCTCACATACCCCTAATCGAGTCTTCGAACTTAGCTTTCCTAGCCGACCCCTGCTCATTCTTGCCCAGCCAAATCTGGGTCGAGCGAGCTCAATCAGAGCTCGAGGTAAGTCTTTTGCACCTACTGCCGTGTCAATCTATGAATGAATCGATCTGATTTCACGTGGTCTTTGCGATTGAATCCCCATGGCCGTACTCGGCACTTTGTATGATACCTGTGATTCTGTGGATTAGACGTCGCGATTCTTAGATATGTTAAAATAGAGGTTATTGTGAGTCGATTGCCGCCGGTCTCATTCTATTCTGTCAAGATTCCACCGTTAGATCATCGCCGGAGATGCTCAGCCGTTCGCTCCACCAGAGTCGGGAGGTTGAAGACGAAGCTGACGTGGCGAAGTCAGCAGGTCAAAGTTCCATGTGTCACGTTGCGAGTGGTCCACGTGGGTGTCGAGTCAGCTCGACCGTTAGTCTGTTAGGGCGAGTCAGCGTAGATCGAACGGTCTAGATTAATTGAGTTCGATTTATAACGACCGTCCGATTAGAAATTAAGATGATTCGAAAATATTTTAAATCGAAAAATCAAATAGAATCGAAACGGCGCCGTTTAGGTTAAGAAGTAGGTGACGTCGTTTGAGATAGTGAGGATGGACGGTCCAGATTGAGTCTCACATTCTAATCCCGACCGTATGTCTTAGTAAGCCAATCAAACGGTCCCGGTCGAGTCTTCATTTAATCTAGGCCGTAGATTCCAGTCAGGTCATCCGGCGGTCGTGGAATAGCCACGCGGCTCAATGAGGGCCGTCAGATCAAGTCCGATAGTTCGAAAATAAAAAAGAAGAGAACGACGTCGTTTTGGGTCCGGACCCACACGGACCGGGTCGTCACCAGCGGGTCATGGGTCGCGTCACCCGACCCGGCCCGAATAACATTTTTTTTAATAAAAAAATTGAAAAATGATTTTAAAAAAAATAAAAAAATAAAAAAATTAGAAAATCCTAGAAAATAAAAAACAAATGCTAGAAAATTCCAAAAAATGTGGAAAAATTGTGAAAAAATCCTAAACACTCCAGAAATCCCCAAAAATCAAGGATTGACCACAGACAACTGGTCAACCCTATTTTTGGGGTTTCTTATCTGTTCTTCCGAGACTTGACGATATTACCCTTTAGGGGTAAGTCGCCTCTGCTGTATATGCGAGATAAGGCCGATAATGCCATGGTGAGAATTAGGGTCAGGTAGGCGACCAATTCTTAAGCTTGGGTTTTCGAGTCCTGTCCCTTTTATCAAAATGACAATTTTGCCCCCTTAATGGGAAAATCATCTTTCTTGTTTCAATTGAGTTCTGAAAATTACTTAAAGTCAGGGTTTGGGTCAGGTGGACGACCAGCCCTAATATTTGAGATTTTCAGTCCTCATTTTTGTCCAAAATGACGATTTTACCCTTCTAAGGATAAAATCATTTTTAAATTCCAGAAAATTCCTGAAAATTCCGGAAAAATAGAAAATTGATTGAATTGATGGCCAATCCTATTTCCCCGTCTTTTGACTTTACAATTCATCTAAAATGACAAATTGGCCCCTTCCAAGGCGGATTTTCCCAAATGGTTCAAAATTACGATTTTCCCTCATGGGCAAATCATGCCAAAATCATTCCTAAGCCTTGATTGATATTTCTCTAGGCTAATATGGCCTCATTAGGGATGCCATGTTGATTTCATGTGTTTTATCCGCATGTATTGGATCCTTGATTTGCGCACTTATTTCTAATGATTGTGAGTGATAGGGTAGCTATTCCCAACTGCATGAACTCCTAGATTCAGGATCTGTACCCCACTCGTCTGTATGAAATCCTAGGATCAGATAAACCATTCAGCTTAGGTACCGAAAGGGCGTCAACTCTAGCAGTTGGCGTAACTAAGTCCCCGAACCCACTTCTCTGGTTTCTGCAGAATCGAATAGACTACTCCCAACTATTCGATAGGGTTTCCGATCGTACCCTCCACGAAACGATTGGTGGCGACTCCTTGGCATGTACACTTATCACATGTCACTAGACCACACTGAAGGTCGACCACGTATATCCAGCAGTTGCGATTTGGGTAATGGACCTTGGGAGAGGCCCACGTCCGATCGAGCCAGCGATCAGGCGGCCCATTAGCCCCCTTACACTCGAGAGGGTCGCGACAGACTGGCGACTCCGCTGGGGAATTATTCTAAACCAGAATATCTGGTTACGAATTCCAAAGGACTTGAGCCGATTAAAAAGTTGCTTGGTTTATCTGACATTATTTTCTGCAGATGCTCTCGAAGGTGAGGTACGTATGCTAACCATTGTGTTAGATGTTTGTGCAGATTGGAGAAATAATGGGTGGAGTGATTGTTGACATTTTTTTCTTGCAGGTTGGAGTCGGGAATGTATGTTTATTTTATGCATATACTGAAGCGGTGTTTTGATACAAACTGCTGTGCATGACCTTGCATTGTGATGATCACGACACATCGCACACACTGGCGGTCAAACCCCGACTGCAACCACCCTTAGGTTACCTTAGATAGGGAAAGTGTGCGAAAAGGATCTTGTGTTTGATGGCACTTGAGACTTTCGTATTCGTTCCCGCTCACCATCCGCATTGGCGATATCTAGCCCTCTTGGGTAGGTACCCCTTGGGGAGGAATCTGCCTCATGTGGATCGTGGGAGCGTGAGCCGTAGGTTCCTCACCTGATTTTCGATTTTTTAGAATGTACCCACTTGTCTCATGCGCATGTCTATGGGTGTTTGCTATACCTAAAATCGCCCATTAATACAGGGGGACACTCCACATTCCCCCAAAGTGTGGTTGGTAAGACATTTATTTCCAACGTACTTTGCTATTCCCTGCTCCATGATATGACTCATACATCGCATGCATTCATATACATTCGCATCATGAAAATCACTCAAGTGACTAATTGAAACAGCAATGGTAATAGGGTAGGATGTCGCTGTTCCCTAAGAGCTCGACAGAATTGGTAACCTTCGAGTACCTGAGGAAAGTCACTCGCCCTGGACCAAACACAAGGCTACACTTCACCAGGTTCGTGCATGGCCGAGAGTTGACTGGACGTAAGTTGGGATATGCCGAAGATTGCCGAACCCGTTACTATGTCGATAACCTCAGATTTAAGCGACAAGCTGACGAGATGTTTAAGAATTATCTGGAGATGAAGAGACAGCGTCGCAACCAGTTGGCCAAGGAGGCATATGCCCGTCGGAAGGCTGAACTACTGACCAAAGAAAGTGTACTCATGATCACTTTTTGGGGAAAAAGAAGACGTCCTGCTACCAAGACAAAGCCAAAGCGTATCACACTCAAGAAGGTGAAACCCGAGAAGGCTCCTGAAGTCGTCATACCATGGACTAGAGAATGGCCAGAGGAACTACGACCTTTCGACCAGAACATTGAAGATAACTCCCTTACACTTGATTAGAGGAGAGTTCCCAACTGACTGTCAAGAGTGATTTAGATCCTCACATTCCATTGGCCTTTTATGACTTTCTTGTTTGAAGAATCTTTCTCTACCTTTCTTTCATTAGGCATCCTGATTGTAATAACAGTTCATTTCACTTTGTTCATTTGATGTATTGACCAATGGAATGTGACATTACTGTTTCCTTTAGTCACTGAGTGAACCTGACTAAATTGCATAATTCACTTCCCTGAAATTCAAGTTAGGCTTTAAGTCAGGCCTTCGAGACCTGAAAAAGGTCCTAATTTCCATTTCTTCAAAATAAACTATGCAATTAAGTTAGCCCATGCATACCTCATGGCATCTGCATAATCATGTCTTTGAAGTAATTTTTGACGATTAACTTTTTAAAATCATTTGCATATTTTAGACTTGATGGGGAAGAATGATATTCAAGTGTTCAAAATTCCTCGGGCCGAACTCCAATCATGGTGGGATAGCATGGGCGAAGCCAGCCAGAAGTATGCTGAATCACGACTAGGATACCTGTTAGACCTGTTGAAGATTGAGTGTCCACCTGCCTTTATCCAAGCCATGGCGCTCTATTGGGATCCTACCACCGCTACATTCTGCATGGAAGGACTGGAGATTACTCCCACTATCGAGGAGTACAGTGCCGTCATCGGAGTTGAGTTCACTCACACACTCATTCGACCCCCATAGGATTTGAACCCCTGAGTCAGGTGGCTGAATTCCTTGACACAAGCCTAAGCGAAGTCAAAGCAGATGCAAAAAGCAATTCCGGACGAATCTCCTTATCTTTCCTTATAGACCGATTTTCCCGCCTCCCTGCTGCTAAAGGAACCAAATCTGGTAGAGCCTTTGTCTTGGCATTCTTCAGCTTTGTGCTGTTCCCAATCTCATCTGTCACCTTCGACCCTATCATGGCTGTAGTAGCCAGACAAGTTTGTTGTGGGTGGGATTACTCAAACATCATCCTTGCCAAAACCTTCATTTCCTTAAATCACTTCAAGAAAAATAAAAAGGGAATCTTTAGAGCCTCTAGTGATCTTTTGTATCTATGGTTCACATCCCATATCAGACAATTCCACATCAGCATGGGTTTAACTAAGATCAGCCCCGATGCACATCCTCTTAAAACCTTTGTCAGAACCCATACACGTATTCCTAAGTTCAACTTCATAGAGTGGAAGAACTTCCTTAAAGCCCTAAAGCCCGAACAACTCCGATGGCGGCTAAGGTTACCTACGCCGGGCAAAGTCAGATTGGCCTGCGATGACAAAGGTCCAGTCCCCTTGTTAGGATTCACGGGTGCTACCGCATACTATCCAAGGAGGGTGATTCGACAGTTTGTGGCGCTACAAGAGATTCCTCCTCCACCATCACCTAGTATCTCTTCTTTTGACATACCAAGCAGGACCCTCACAGAGGAGGAGAAGAGACAGTTTGAAGCTAAGGTGGCATCCATCATACGCTGTTATAGTTAGAGGATGAGGAGCCCCAGACTGAAGAGGGGAATCCATACTGGGATGATGAGGATACCTTAGGCCTCAAACGTCCTAGACTTGAGTAGGCTATTCTGTCAAGTGTAAAATAAGCAAACATTGTGACACCTTCTCATACATTCTCATTTTTGTTGGATATTATTTTGGACACATGAGCATGGATGTGAACATGTTTTGCAAATGCATAAAAACTATCATCAGAAATTGCGCTTCTTTTAATTTTATGAATTCTTATCAGAAAATAATTAAAAGAACTGCTTACATGAGGCTAAGGCTCACGAGGTAGCCCTTTTTCTCATCTACTGACAAGAAGCATGCAACTAAAAGAATTAGCTGCTCCTTTCCATCAGGAATAAAAGAAGTACTCACTGGAAATCCTTTTGGAATATGTACACTCTCATCATGGAACTACCAACACATCGTTTCCGTACTCGCCTTAAGACAAGAATGGTGCAACAAGAACTGACTTCGCGTGTGGGCATGTTGGAGTCTCAGATGACTGCCCTAGCAACTATGATGGCCGACATCAAGGCAATGTTGGAAGCCACCCAAGCTAAACAAACAACGGCTCATAACCAGAACAACGCAGGTCCTTCTTTTGTACCTGATACAACAGATAAAGAGTTGACGAGAGATACCCAACGTGCAGAAGAGGACATCCATGAACCAAACAGTCGACTACAACAAAAGGCCTCGCCTGTTGCTATCAACCTCGAGAAGGAAGAGAAGGGGAGGCAGGCTGTGAAAACTGAAGTAGAGACTAAAAGATTGGCCAAGATCGAGGAATGCTTGAGCAGCCAGGGCTATGAGTTAGCCCGCTTCGACAAAATATCTCCTTTTGCTAAGGTAGAGACTCCTCTTGACTATAAGGAACCAGAGTTCGTGAGAAAATATAACGGGACAGGCTGTCCCCGTGCCCACCTCAAGTATTACCTGCGCAAGATGGCACACTATTCGGATTATATTCCACTATTAATGAACACGTTCCAAGAGAGTTTGGCTGGCGCCGCTCTGGCTTGGTTCATTGAGCTAGACCTAGAAGATTATGACAGATGGGAGGATCTTACAGAAGAATTCCTCAGACAGTACAAGTTCAACACGGCTACAGCCCCAACAAGAGAAGACCTTCTACGGACTTCAAAAGAGAGAGGCGAATCAATCAGGACATATGCCCAGAGGTGGCGAGCCTTGGCTACCCAAGTAAAGCCATCAATCCCAGAGGAGGAGCTGATTGATTTATTCCTAAATGCACTCCCCTACGAATACTTCGACAAACTGAACACTTCCGGATGTCAAACATTTGCACACTTGATTAAGGTTGCTGAAAGGCTAGAATGGGCCTTAAGAGAAAGAAGGCCTCATGAAACTTCTACTAGGAAGTAGTACCCCTTAAAAAAGGAGAGAGAAGCCGGACTCGACATAGCATTTATACCGGATCCCCACAAGCCCAAGCCATTCGGCAATTCTAATCAGACTAAAGGAGGATCGTCCTGGTCGGCACCGAAAATGCAAGAGCCTAGAAGAAAGCAACCCTAGAAGCAATTTTCTCAGCTCCCGAGGCCTCTATCCAAGCTGCTCCCGATGCTGCTAGAGCAACGCCTGGTGGCAAAAGAACCGCCTAGGGCAAACCCTGTTAAATATCCTGGCTTTGACGAAAGCCAAACCTGTGTTTACCATATGGGCGAGAAGGGACATAATGTGGATAACTGTTATATCCTTAAGCTGAAAGTGCAAGCCCTGATTGATAGTCAGATTCTAAAATTTGACAATGTAGCCCCAAACGTGCCAGAAAATCCACTTCCAGATCATCAAGCAGTAGGGGTAATATTCACTGAAGGGGAAGAAGACTACCTTAAGCTGAAAGTAGACGTGTCTAAGCTGACCGACCTGCTAGCAACCGCTTCGTCATACCCAAAAGCAGGAGAAATCTCCGCTAATGAAAAGAAGCTATGTATCGACAAAATAATGAGCTTAAGGATAATGTCCGATATTACCAATGAAGAATTTGAAGGGGTCGAAGCTTCTTTATCTTTGGAAGGAAGCCACTTCGTGATCACAACTGAGCAGGGTAGCGCCTGGGACATCCCGCACGAGAATCTGGTAGACAGTCTTGGGTCGGTCACTCAGTCAGAAGAAGAATTCGAAGAGGACGAACTAGAAGCCAAGAGACGAAGTCTAGCAGATCGCAAATTTATGGCCAACGCACTTGAAAGGGGCGAAATTGTTGACAGCCTTGGTCAAGATTCTGGGAAGTACAACTTCAAAGTGAAATATTCAGCCCCTCCCAGCTTTTATCAGAAAATTGAGGACATCGTACCAGACGGATGGGGAGGTATGGATGATCTCTCTCAACCAGAGACCTCGAAGGGCGTGGCAAAGCTTTTTTCAAAAGGGCTTGACGACACCGTATCAATGGTCGAAGTCGCTACGACAGTGGTAATCAGATTGGAAGAACTTGATAGCTTGAGCGGGGTGGAAGATTGCCCAGTCAAACCTATTGTGATTCGATTGCCACAAGAAGAAGAAGACGACACGGATGAACCAGAGACGCCTTATCAGACAATTGTAACTATAGAAGTCCCTCCAGTAGAAGAATACGATCCTAAAGCAGTCCATTGGGACTATGAGACTACACAAGTAGACGCGGTAATGAGGTCTGGACGATTTTATGCCCCCAGGGAAGGAGAATCTGAAAAAAGGGAGGTCTCGAAGGAAGACGCAGAAAAGCTCATATCAATCATTAAGACTAGCGAGTTTGAAGTAATAGAGCAGCTGAGGAAGATGCCAGCCCAAATATCCTTACTAGATTTATTCATCAATTCAGAGAAGCACAAGAACGCACTGTTGAAGATACTCAACGAAGTACATGTCCCCGAAACAATTAACGAGGTACAATTAGGGCACTTTGTGGGGGCGATCCTCTTAAAAGACCAATTAAGCTTCTCTGACGAGGACTTCCCCATGGAAGGAAAGGGCACAACAAGGCTTTATATATCTCCGCGCAATGTAACGGGAAAAGAGTGGCACATGTACTGATCGACAATGGATCAGCCTTCAATATTTGCCCTTTGGCTACCCTAAGAAGGTTGGGAATCAATGAGGAAACGGTTAAGACATCCAAAACGGCTGTGAGAGCTTTCGACGAAATGAAGAAGACTGTGGTGGGTGAGATTGAGCTTGACGTATTCATCGGCCCGACAAAGTTCTCTATAAACTTCCAAGTAATGGATCTGCCTAGTGCATTTAGATTTCTGCTAGGAAGACCTTGGATCCATATAGCAGGAGCCGTCCCTTTGAGCTTGCATCAAAAAGTACGCTTTATAGTGGATGGGAAGGTAATTACCGTACATGGAGAAGTCGATATCCAGACATATCAGAACAGTGCCATTCCCTACATTGAACCTGAAGAAAAAACAGAAGCAAGCTATCATTCTCTAGAATTGGTAGCAACAGTTCATACTCCGGCAGGGACAAGGTCGAAAACCCCCTACATCTCAAAAGCCAATCTCTTACCAGCTAAGATGCTACTGACATATGGGTTTGACCCTGGAAAAGGACTGGGTAAACACAGTCAAGGGATAAATGCCCCCTACAGTTAAAAGCTAACCCACATAGAATGGGCTTGGGGTATCAGAAGTATCACGTAAATGAATCTGTCCCGGAGGCAGCAGGCCGAGGCCGAGGCAAAAGCCCAGGACGTCGGGGAGGCCGAAATAACCCAAATGACTCATTCATCGGTTCTCCAACTTGGAAAGACAGGTTTCAAATGTTCAATAATCCTTTAAATGCCTACTTCAGCCAGAACTCTAAATGGTTGTCTGAAGAAGATGTCACTTCACCGATAGAACCATATCTGACAAATCCCTTTCTCAAAGATGACTCTGTGAATGTCATCATGGAATGGTTGAATAATGAAACCACTTCCTTTGAGTAAAGATACTCTTCCCTTGTCTTTAAATAATGCATTTAGAACTTTCTGCATTTTGTTGCATTTTCTTTCATTATTGTACGTATAGGGAAACGCCTTTGGATCTCCGGTTGTTGGTCCAAATAGCACATCTTGTAACGCGGCCCATCTTGCATTCAATAAAACCACGCATATTTTGTTAAGGACATATGGAACCACGAATCAACCCGATGATGATATTAGTCTTCTGCACAGAAGCTTGAGGCCTGATTTGCCGTATGATTCCTAGTTTCCAAAAGATTTCCACGGGGCCAAGATGTCCAATGACATGAGAATTAGTCCCCTTTATACCTATTTCGAAAACTCTTTCAAAAAGACTTTCTATGGTCATGCATGTCATTCTTAAGGAGTACGAACTAACCATACTCATGACATTTCAGGCATATCATCTCAAACATGCATACCAGGTTGTTACGAGATTCAGATTTCTCCGTTAATCATTCTTATAGCATCGAGGAAGATGAAGACGAGGGTTATGCGTCTATCCGCAGAGATTGGAATGCCTTTGAGGAATCGAAGCCTCCTACTTCAAAGAACCAATCATTATTAATTTGGGAGACGCCGTGAATATCAAAGAGGTCAAGATCGGCGGACATTTGTCCCTAAATGAGAAGCTCGAGTTCACTAAATTACTGAAAGAATATCAAGACATCTTTGCATGGTCTGATGCTGATATGCCATGCCTAGATCCTAAGATTGTGGAGCATGCATTACCCACGAATCCCGGTATCAAACCTGTCAAGCAAGGCAGCAGAAGGATGAAGGCCGAATTGGAAGATAAAATTAAGGAAGTAGTCATGAAACTTCTCAGGGTAGGCTTCATTGAAGCTATCCCATACTCAGACTGGATTGCAAATATAGTCCCCGTCATGAAGAAAGACGGTAGAGTTCGGATCTGCGTGGATTACCGAGATCTGAATAGAGCGAGCCCAAAAGATGATTTTCTACTCCCTCACATTGATGTGTTGGTGGATAGCACAACAGGTTATGGATTGTTCTCGTTCATGGATGGATTCTCGGGATACAACCAAATCTTCATTAAGCAAGAAGACAAACCAAAGACTGCTTTTACCACACCCTGGGGGAACTTTTGCTACAAAGTCATGCCCTTTGGATTAAAAAACGCCGGGGCTACCTATCAGAAGGCTATGGTCACATTATTCCATGATATGATCCACAAAGATGACATGATCGCCAAATCCAAGAAAGGGCAGGATCACATACAGGTGTTGAGAAAATTATTTGAGCACCTGCGCAAATATAAGTTGAAGTTGAACCCTAACAAATGTGTGTTTGGGGCGAGATTTGGGAAACTTCTTGGGTTCATAGTCAGTAATACGGGCATTGAGATTGATCCTTCAAAGATTCAAGCTATCCACGATCTGTCAACTCCCTCCACAGTAAAAGAAGTGAGAAGCCTTCTAGGGAGATTGAACTATATTGCCATATTTATCAATCAACTGTCTGATGTGGCTAAGCCTATCTTCAAATTGCTTAAGAAAGGCGCGAAAGTGACATGGGATGCTAAATGCAGCAGGGCATTCCAAATGATCAAGAACTATCTAATCACACCGCCGGTACTTGTGCCACCAATTCCTGGTCACCCATTGACCTTATACCTGACTATACAGCAGGAATCCTTGGGAGCCTTACTTGCCCAAACAAGCCCGATAGATGGTAAAGAAAGGGCCATCTATTACCTGAGTAAGAAATTCATGCCATCTGAAGCAAAATATGTACCAGTTGAAAGGGCCTGTATAGCAGCGGTATGGGTACTTCGTAGACTGAGGCAGTATACCCTACACCACCACATTCAGCTCATAACAGAGAACGATCCTGTCAAGTACCTCTTGGAGAAACCCTCTTTAATTGGGAAATTAGCAAAATGGCAAGTGATGCTGTCTGAATTTGACATCAAGTGTTCTCCACAGAAGTCAGTAAAAGGAAGAGCTACAGCTGACATGCTAGCAAAAAACCAGTCAAGAGGTGAGTCTCCTGAAGTAACAAGCACAAAAGGTCAAATTCTGAACTTAGCAGAGGACAAGTGTGTCATGTATTTCGATGGTGCTGTTAATCTATCGGGGGCAGGCACTGGGGCAGTACTGATATCCCTTGAAGATCAACATTACCCTGTGGCGGCAAAAATAACTTTTCCTTGCACAAACAACATCTCAGAATATGAGGCGTGCATTCTAAGCCTACGATTGGCCATTTCTATGAAGATACCTAGGTTGCAAGTTTTTGGAGATTCCATGCTCACCATTCTACAGACACAGGGAGAGTGGAAGATGAAAGATGCAAAGCGCATCCCTTATCACGAATACCTTGAAGAATTAACACTCGAATTTGAAGAAGTGTCATTCGAGTACCTATCGAGATATCATAATCAATTTGCAGATACGTTAGCCACATTTGCCTCAATGTTGCAAACAACTGGAGGGTTGGATATAGAACCCCTAAGGATCAATATAGTTGAAAGACTAGCTTATTGTATGCTAATCGAAGAGGAATTTGATGGGGAACCATGGTATTACGACATCAAGAATTATCTTTCAAAAGGGGAGTTTCCTGAAGGATGCCAGCCAGGAGATCGGAGATACATAACCAAGATGGCCAGCAAGTTCTTCCTCAGCGGACAAATTCTATACAAAAGGTCGTTTGACTCTATTCTGTTGAGGTGCGTAGATGCCAAGGAAGCAAATATTCTCATGAAAGAGATCCATGAAGGTATATGTGGGCCTCACATGAACGGCCACCTCCTCGCCAGGAAGATCATGCGGCTTGGCTATTTTTGGATGACCATCGAATCGGACTGCTGTCAGCACGTCCGGTCATGCCACCTATGCCAAATACATGGTGATAAGATCAAAGCACCCTCGAACGAACTACACCAAATGTCTGAAGTTTGGCCTTTCTCTATGTGGGGGATAGACATGATAGGGCCTATTAATCCTGTGGCTTCAAATGGTCATCGCTTCATCCTGGTAGCAATTGATTACTTCACAAAATCGGTAGAAGCCAGTTCTTACAAGAATGTCACTACAAGAAATGTGGCAAGATTCGTCAAAAAAGACATCATCTCCTGGTATGGTACCCCTCGAGCGATCATCACAGATAATGGGTCTAACCTAAACAACAAGATTGTCAATGATCTACTAGATCACTTTGATATTCAACATCTGAATTCATCCCCCTACCGCCCGTAGATGAATGGGGCAGTGGAAGCAGCCAACAAAAACATCAAAAGAATCTTGGCTAAAACAGCAGAAAACTACATGGACTGGCATGAAAGGCTGCCCTTCGCCTTAATGGCTTACCGAACGTTAATCATGACTTCTACTGGGGCAACTCCCTACAGTCTGGTGTATGGGACGGAAGCAGTTCTACCCGTGGAAGTTAAGATTCCCTCTTTGAGAATCTTGTCAGAGGGTAAATTCTCCGAGCCAGAGTATTCCAAACACAGATACGAACAGTTGAATTTAATAGACGAGAAACGTCTTAAAGCCATTTGCCATGGACAAACTTACCAGAAGAGGGTAGCCAAGGCGTTTAATCGAAAAGTCAAAATCAGGAATTTCGAAGTGAATGACTTGGTAATCAGGAAGACTCTGCCGAGTACTATCCATCCGGGAGGTAAATTCTCCCCGAATTACGAAGGTCCCTACATTGTCAAGAAGATTCTCACGGGAGGAGCATTGATTCTTGTAAACTCCGAAGGAGAAGAACTGGGGCACCCTGTAAATTTAGATGCTGTGAAGAAGTATTACCCTTGAAATAAAATCAGATTCCGACATATGACTCATCCCGAATTGAGCCGACTCATCATAATAGTCATCACATAAGCATATCATGCATCCATGCATACATTAGCATGTGTTCAATATTGCAGGACTCAAGGAAGCAAGGTCCTCAATGGCAAATACCAGGAATGTCTGAGGAAAACAGCATACAGCGAAATGAAGAGCGGGAAACTTTAAAAAATGGCACAGGGGCACGTTCCAAAATGAACGAAGCCATCGGGTAGGATTCATTGCCCCAATCAGACGAAGGCGTCATCGCCATAGATTTTCATGAATTTTTGGATTCCCATTGGAGCGCATGATCAAGGGTAAGGTGTATCGTTCTAATTTTCTGAAATTCGAGAAGCATACACCGACATATTCCTTTTATGTTTTTTAGGGGTCCCTAGCCACGCTGGGCAGATAAGTATTCGTTTCCCAATCTCTTAGGTTTTAAGATTATCAGAATCCTTATTGCCAGAACTTGAAGACTTCTTGGAATCTAGCATGCATTCAATTCTCATGTCCAGAATTCTCACAGTCATGCCATTGGCATTCGTGTTTAGATTTGGATGTTATCTGAACATGATTGAAATATACATTGTACATCGTAAATCCCCTTGAAGGGTAAGTTTTGGAGAAAGCAAAATGAACTTTTCCAACAAGAGTTGTTTAAATTGTTCAAAAGAATGTTTCCTCAGACAAGAGGCAAGCCTGGTCCAAACACATCCTATACACACTTGAGAGATAAGTGGAGTGGTAAGGATAACGAGATTGCCTACGGACGTAAGGGTTATTCGCAGTGATTACATGGATTGAGACGACGGAGGCATTCGTTTCTCTATCATAAACACTACAGATGACCATTGATAACCCTTTGAACGGCGGCTTCATTCTTTACCCTTGTCAAGAACCACCCCACAATGGGGCAAACTGGAGGTACGTCCATCGGTATCAGGAGGTAAATGGTTAGAATTTCTCTTGCTCAGACTTGCATCAATCTTCGTGTGTTGCTTGTCATTTTAACTTCTATGGTAATTCAGGTGCTTTAAGATGACGAAAAGCAATCGTTTCTCTATCCTATACACTTTTACCCTTTGCACAACCCAGTTGAGCCTACACGTTCGCTTCACAAACCGGTTGGTGATCATTGCAAGATGGAAGCGACTTCACTTCAAGAGCGGAAGAGTTCAAAATACAGGATTTGTGAAAAATTCCTAGATTAATGTTTGAGTGCTGAGATTCAAGTTGTACATCTAGCACACTCATTTGAAAATTCTGATTCCCGAAAGAAAAGAAAAGATGGGATTTCAACAAAAAAAGAAGAGAGAAAAATCCAATCTTGGGCATCAAGAAAAAACAAAGTGCCTGGTAAAAGCAAGGCCAATGCCCATCCAAATACTTGAACACTTGTGAATCAGGTGTTTGATCTTGTAAATGCCAAAAGATGGCATGATACCTTTGTATAGGTCACTAGTGAGATCTGGTTGTAAAAGAAAATTCCAAGGGAGCTAGACTGCGAAAGATGCTCCCAAATCATGTCACACTTAGATGATGAAAGCATAGACAAGATGTTGACGCCGTCTCAACATGAAAGAGATATTCTAAAGATAAATGTGCGCCTCGAAGACTGATGATGCTCTCCGAAGATCAGTAATGCTCTCTAAACACAAAGAGTATCCCCAAAAGACTGACGAGGCTCCCCAAAGACTATCAATGCACTTCGAAGACTGAAGACGCTCGTTGAACCATAACGGATAAGATCAACGGCAGACCTGCAGTGATCACCAATGTTAGACCCTTCGCGTATTCTGGGCCAAAAACAAGCTTTTTTCTTTCGGTCCCCAATCTTACCTACGTTACAACCCTGAAAAGCCTTCTCTGATTAAGGCACTTGGATTGACATAGGGTTTAATGTCTAAGCTTAGCTCGAAGAAGTTCGAGCAAGATTATTTCTTTCTCATTTTACAGGTTTTTTGACTTGTAAACCTGGAGCGGACATTGAAGACTTCTCTTTGAAAGCCTTGACTTGCATGCAAGTCCCCCTTTGAAAACCGTTGACCAAGCCCAACATTACGGTCCCTTGGAAGTCCTCCTGATCGATCGAGGTGTATTCACTGCGAATGATCCTGAACCCTAGGCACATGTTTGATAGGAAATTCGAGTGCGTTCTTGGTAAATGAACATTATCTCAAAACGGTGAGAAGTCCTCTTTGATGAGAATACTCCGTTGGACATTTTAACCGAACTCTTTTGGGTAATTTCAGATTGATTGATTCAAACTTTCCCCACTAGGAATTTTTGATCACTTCCGTATGTTGCAAGGTGTTTTGGATAACCTCCAACAT
Organism: Rhodomyrtus psidioides; assembly: GCA_021437785.1. Classification (NCBI taxonomy): domain Eukaryota; kingdom Viridiplantae; phylum Streptophyta; class Magnoliopsida; order Myrtales; family Myrtaceae; genus Rhodomyrtus; species Rhodomyrtus psidioides. The sequence goes on along the minus strand of JAILYB010000003.1, from coordinate 7,163,741 downwards.
CATAATGCATTCATTGAAATTTCTCTTGACTATAATATAAGTCATAAAGTGCCGTTAGTTTGACATTAGATATTACTTAAAGACCATTGATGTGCTTTTGGTAAGAAAATTTTCGAATTGGAGCTTCTACAAGATTCTTGATAACTTCGGCTCCTAAAATAGCTTGTATCACTCTTGGTGAGAAACGATTCACATATCTAAACTTCTGCAGAATTCTTGGCAATCCCAGATCTCAGAAGAACACAACCTCTCTTGGATGCCTGGAATATCCAGATCCCAAAATGTCACCTCTCGTGTAAAAAAGACAATGTTTGAAATTATCTCATTGTGTGAGATTCCAGTATTATAGGTTTGATCTTTCTGCAGGATACCTGGAGTCCCCAAATCCCAGAATGTCACCTCCAATGTCAAAAGGACAATCTTCGAAATCATCCCTCTGTGAGATTTCAAATTTACAGGTTTGATCTTTCTGCAGGATACCTGGAGTACCCAGGTCCCAGAATGTCACCTTCTATGTCAAGAAGACAATCTTTAGAAATCATCTCTCCGTGAGATCCCAGTGTTACAAGTTGGAACTTTCTGCAGGATACTTGGAGTTACCAGATCCCAGAATGTCACCTTCAATGTCGAAAAGACAATATTCAAGATAGTCTTTCTGCAAGATCTCAGGTAGCCCCTAGATCCCAAAAGAATCTCATCAAAGTTTTTGCAGGTTTAAGTTTTATGCAGGATATCTGGCATCCCCAAATCCCAGAATAACACCTTGCATGTCGAAAGGACAGTTTTCAGAATCAGCTTTCTGCGAGGCTCTAAGGTAACCCTTGAACCCAGAATAGTTCATTTGGTGAAGCCTAAATGTTAGGCGCATCTCACTTGTATAGATCATAGTTAATTCCTTAGAATATAGGATCAAAAACTGTTGACAAAGTCTGCTTTCTGTGAGGTTCTAGGTAACCCCTAAACCCAGAATAGCTCATTTGGTGAAGCCTAAAGGTTAGGCGCACCTCACTTGTATAAATCCTAGTTAATTCCTTAGAATATAGGATCAAAAACTGTTGACAAAGTCTGCTTTCTGTGAGGTTCTAGGTAACCCCTAAACCCAGAATAGCCCATTTGGTGAAACCTAAAGGTTATGCACACCTCATTCGTGTAGATCCTAGTTAATTCCTTAGAATATAGGATCAAAATGTTTGACAATCCCTAAGAGACTGGGTGCGTCATCCATAGGTTCCTAGCAGAAAGGAGTCCTATTCCCGGCCCGATCCCCTTGAAGGATAAAAAATGTTCGACAAACCCTAAGAGACTGGGTGCGTCATCCATAGATTCCTAGCAGAAAGGAATCCTATTCATGGTCTGATCCACCATACGGATCAAAACCCCGACGAACCTTAAGAGACTGGGTGCATCATTCACAGGTTCCTGTCAAGTATAGAAATTTCATTCTGGTACGGCCTACCATACATGCTAAAGTTTAACCGCCCTTGGATACTAAAAAAGACGAGTTCCTAGGTATTCACTTGAACCCGCTATACACTGCGCATGCCGCACGAGCATCATGCAGGTGATCAAACAGGTAAAAAAGCAGGTGGGTCTCTCTACTTTCTCTCTCACGTCAGCAAAAGAATAAGGAGCAGAGCGTTCACCAACGGGACAAAAAAGATTGAGTATCAAGATTCGTTTTTCTTTTCCCCAGTCGAGTCGGTCTGGACTCAGGTGTCACCTGTCTTTGAGCGAAACCTCTCATGAGATTCCTCTCAAAGAGGGGCAGCTGTTGACACCTGATTTTTGACCTAGTCTTTTTCAGTTTTATTTTTTTGAAAAATCACAAAAAAATTCATAAAAAGTCAAAAATTACAAAATCAACTTTAGTGGCCTTGGCCAAGCCCAAGGAACCATTTTTGAATAAAAAATAATTTTCCATATTTTTTACATTTTTGATTTTTTTTAGAAAATAGAAAAATACTCAAAAAATCAAGAAAAATAGCATTTGAGGTCACAAAAATATACAAAAATAGCCAATATTTTTATTTTTAATCCCTTGTATTTTTGATCTCACAAAAGTCCAAAATCAGATTCAATTATAGGTGTTCCTTTGTAACCCATGCTATTGAATCTAAGAAAAAAAATATATTGAGTCTTTTAATTTGCAATTTTAGCATTTTTTAGGATCTTGACATTCAATCTAACTGTCTCCTATTTCAATTTGACCTAATTGTTCGGACAAATTGCTCAATTGCAAACATAATTGCATTTTAGTCCTTGAATTTGGGCATAATTGAAATTACTTTCAATTCAAAGGCTATCATTGCAAATTAAACATGCTGCCTGGTGGTTTTCATCATTTTGAATCGATTGGCATAGGTAATTTGGCCCAATTTGATCATTTGAGCCTTCGATTGCACAATCCCTAATTTTGCAATTAAATAGAAATTTGGGGTTTGCATAGAAATTGAGGTGAAATTTTGGGCAAAATCACATTTTTAGATAAAATCCATGCCCTAAACTCAATTCTGAAATTTAATTGAAAAAATTCCCAACAGATTTGGATTAATTTTGAAAATATCAAATTGGAACCGGTTCGGACTGGTCAGACCGCCGGTCCGACCGGTCGAACCGGTTCAGAACAGTGTCATCGTCTTCATCAAGCTTGCGCACAAATGAAAAGTGCGAGGTGGAATTTCAACAAGGAAATTGATCAAGTAATCGGCGGCAATTAAAGAAGAACTAGTGGGGGTTTCATTCGCCTCAACATTTCCCGTCGATTGACACCAAGAGCACGACCAATGGTCGCCGGAACGAAGAGTAATCGGTCGGTCAAGGTTGCGGTACCTGCGAAAGTCAACAAGGACAGAATTTAAGTGAAATTTGGCCAAATTCGCGTCAAATGCAGTCGCCAAGGGCCCCGAACAAAACGACCATTTGATACCCGTCAATTGCCGGTCGACGGTGACCATTTCGCACGTGTTCTCACGTGCGAAGGTCAACTGCCCGACCTCCCATTTCGGCGCCAAAATTCCCAAGAGCTATATAAGCTCGTGATCGCTTTCTGTTAAGGAGGACGGTAGATTCAGTTGAGGGAAAGAGAATCGAGTTGAAGGAGAGAGGGAGAACGCAAAACAAAGCTTGTTCTCCGACCCCCGTCGTCGAGGATTTGAGCTCGAATTGCTGAGCGCCGGTTGGGCCTTCCCGGGCTAAACCAAAGCTCCACGAGGTCGTTAGAAGGTCGCCCAAAGTCCCCGGAGTCGATCGCCGTCGCTCACGCACGTGGAATCCACGGAAATAGGTGAGACACAGTTGCAACTCTTATACTGAGCTCCAATGGCGGATTTGCTTTTCGATTATGATTCTTGCATCCAGTGTGTGCGTTTTCTTCCCTGAACATCACTGATCGTTGTCGCATCTTTATTTTGCATTGATTTCGCTCACATACCCCGAATCGAGTCTTCGAACTTAGCTTTCCTAGCCGACCCCTGCTCATTCTTGCCCAGCCAAATCTGGGCCGAGCGAGCTCAATCGGAGCTCGAGGTAAGTCTTCTGCACCTACTGCCGTATCAATCTATGAATGAATCGATCTGATTTCATGTGGTCTTTGCGATTGAATCCCCATGGCCGTACTCGGAACTTTGTATGATACCTATGATTCTATGGATTAGACGTCGCGATTCTTAGATATGTTAAAATAGAGGTTATTGCGAGTCGATTGCCGCCGGTCTCGTTCCATTCCGTCAAGATTCCACCGTTAGATCATCGCCGGAGATGCTCAGCCGTTCGCTCCACCAGAATCGGGAGGTTGAAGACGAAGCTGACGTGGCGAAGTCAGCAGGTCAAAGTTCCATGTGTCACGTTGCGAGTGGTCCACGTGGGTGTCGAGTCAGCTCGACCGTTAGTCTGTTAGGGCAAGTCAGCGTAGATCGAACGGTCTAGATTAATTGAGTTCGATTTATAACGACCGTTCGATTAGAAATTAAGATGATTCGAAAATATTTTAAATCGAAAAATCAAATAGAATCGAAACGGCGCCGTTTAGGTTAAGAAGTAGGCGACGTCGTTTGAGATAGTGAGGATGGACGGTCCAGATTGAGTCTCACATTCTAATCCCGACCGTATGTCTTAGTAAGCCAATCAAACGGTCCCGGTCGAGTCTTCATTTAATCTAGGCCGTAGATTCCAGTCAGGTCATCCGGCGGTCGTGGAATAGCCACGCGGCTCAATGAGGGCCGTCAGATCAAGTCCGATAGTTCGAAAATAAAAAAGGAGAGAACGGCGTCGTTTTGGGTCCGGACCCACACGGACCGGGTCATCACCAGCGGGTCATGGGTCGGGTCACCCGACCCGGCCCGAATAATATTTTTTTTATTAAAAAATCCAAAAATGATTTAAAAAAATAAAAAAAATCAGAAAAATCCTAGAAAATAAAAAAAATGCTAGAAAATTCCAAAAAATTTGGAAAAAATGTGGAAAAATCCTAGACACTCCAGAAATCCCCAAAAATCAAGGATTGACCACAGACAACTGGTCAACCCTATTTTTGGGGTTTCTTATCTGTTCTTCCGAGACTTGACGATATTACCCTTTAGGGATAAGTCGCCTCTGCTGTATATACGAGATAAGGCCGATAATGCCATGGTAAGAATTAGGGTCAGGTAGGCGACCAATTCTTAGGCTTGGGTTTTCGAGTCCTGTCCCTTTTATCAAAATGATGATTTTGCCCCATTAATGGGAAAATCATCTTTTTTGTCTCAATCGAGTTCTGAAAATTGCTTAATGTCAGGGTTTGGGTCAGGTGGACTACCAGCCCTAATATTTGAGATTTTCAGTCCTCATTTTTGTCCAAAATGACGATTTTACCCTTCTAAGGGTAAAATCATTTTTAAATTCCAGAAAAATCCTGAAAATTCCCGAAAAATAGGAAATTGATTGAATTGATGGCCAATCCTATTTCCCCCGTCTTTTGACTTTACAATTCATCTAAAATGACAAATTGGCCCCTTCCAAGGCGGATTTTCCCAAATGGTTCAAAATTACGATTTTGCCCCTCATGGGCAAATCATGCCAAAATTATTCCTAAGCCTTGATTGATATTTCTCTAGGCTAATAGGGCCTCATTAGGGATGCCATGTTGATTTCATGTGTTTTATCCGCATGTATTGGATCCTTGATTTGCGCACTTATTTCTAATGATTGTGAGTGATAGGGTAGCTATTCCCAACTGCATGAACTCCTAGATTCAGGATCTGTACCCCACTCGTCTGTATGAAATCCTAGGATCAGATAAACCATTCAGCTTAGGTACCGAAAGGGCGTCAACTCTAGCAGTTGGCGTAACTAAGTCCCCGAACCCACTTCTCTGGTTTCTACAGAATCGAATAGACTACTCCCAACTATTCGATAGGGTTTCCGATCGTACCCTCCACGAAACGATTGGTGGCGACTCCTTGGCATGTACACTTATTACATGTCACTAGACCACTCTGAATGTCGACCACGTATATCCAGCAGTTGCGATTTGGGTAATGGACCTTGGGAGAGGCCCACGTCCGATCGAGCCAGCGATCAGGTTGCCCATTAGCCCCCTCACGCTCGAGAGGGTCGCGACAACATTATATTCACAATCACGATTAAACTCAAATAATCATAATTGATCGACCTGTGAATACAAAGATTGAATGTGATATCCACAATAAATTGATCTTCCTCTTCCATTAAACATCTCAATTTCAATTCAACTCGCTTTTCTAGAAATGTCCCATTAAATCGAATCAACCTCATGACCATAGGCAACACCCTAAGATACCGAGCACCGAAAAGACATTTTGAGATTAAGTAAGAGTCGCGAGGAGACTAAATTAAGGAACTCTTATCCTTAAGAGTCTCACACGACTACAGAGTTGAGATCAAGACTCTTGTCAACTCTTTTTGGTCGTATCATGCATACGTAATATGAAATACGTATTGCGGTATTTTCTCATTTTCCATGGAGCGTATGTCTTTCCTCTATATACCGTATAGATGATAGCTCAAACATACTCAATGTCTATCTTGAGTTCACAAATCAACTCTCTTTAAAATAATCCATCAGAACTTACATTTGGTATTAAAGACAGATAAAGTCATATCCTCTTTGAGCGTGACCTAAAATCATCACATTCCTTACATAGTGATCACCAACTGTACTCACTACTGCCAATCTCGTAACGAGCACAGTCACATGTAGTTGTAGGTTTTAACGCATTCATGCCTACCAACTACTTTAACCACTAGCGCACCTTATCACTCTGTTTAACCTAAGCTATGATACCACTAATTATTGTAATGACCCAAACCTCCGATCCTGCTCTTATACTGCCCGCAGCAGCCCGAACTAAACCTTGGCTCTGTCATCTTAAGAAGTGCATGTCACTTGCTTAAAAAAATGCTAACGACAAAGAGTGAGATAAACTCAGTGAGTCGAATCCCTAAACACCGTCTAATTCAACTAATAAGATGATCAAGCAACGGTAATTTTGATATGTATCAAGATCTTCGCTAGCCCATAACTGGTACCCTACTTGAACATACTATGAGCAATAATAAAAAGTATTATTATGTCAAGAAAAGCGATCGTGAGCACATGTAAATGGAACATGCTCAATATAAACAAGATGACCAAGCAGTTATGTGAACATGGGCTGAATGCAAAGCAACGCATGCTCAATGTGTCTCTGAATACATTGCACCAGATTTCATCGATTAGAAATCGACCCGGCCTTGCGACCTCTCTACTTCGAGGCATGATGGACACAAGTCACGGCATCGTGATCACAAGGTCCTGGCATCCCCCGCACACAGCTTAGGGGTATTTCAACTTCACGATGCTTCCCCGCACACAACTCACCGGCTCCTTTTCGGGGTATTTCAATTCGCCCACGAAGCTCTCATCCACAAGCCTTGTTCGGCCCTAGTTTATGATATACAAACCATGTCACATTTCACAACACTGCATGGCAAATGCCATATTTCGCACTAACGGATTTTGATACTGTAAAGGCTTTATGGACTGTTTACGAACCACGAAGCCGACACTCAATATGACTAAATAGTAACTACTAAAACGAATTGAATTATCACGTTCCAGCCTCGAACACCAGCTCTATACCATCTTAAAGCTACCTACCATTACCGCTATTCCACGCAGGGACATGAAACCCAAGACCTTCATCATTCGATTGCACCTTCCTCTGTTCACTCACCAGAACCCATGTTGGCTTCAGATGTCCGTCCAAAATTTACCGCACCGTTTACCATTTCCTCATTGTCAATTCTGCTTTCTCTGTCCCTCTACTACACAGCCGCAACCTTCAGCTTTGACCCCACACTCGCCCGCGGATGAAGGAGAATGCGACTCCTTCGCATCTCACGGCCTATACCACCTCTCGTGCACCCACCTTCCTTATATTCCGATGTGTTCAAGTCGTTTCACAACAATTTAACACTAACGAACCTGGCACATTAGTTCGAGCCCCTTGCATCGCCGTGATGTAGAATTGGCGTCACTCCCCTCTTCAGTTCAACGTTGCTCATACCCATTAGCGCATCCCTATAGTTTCGCGATTGAGTATCCAAATTGCTACTTCCGTGACCCCTACTTAACATGCACGTAGCCTTTTCCGCCCCGAGCTCCCAGCTATAACGGGATCGAGCTACCCAGCGATCTATTCCCGGATCAATTCACTGTTCCTGACTCGCATTAGAGGTATCAGCTAGCGGATTAGAGGAACGACTCACCTCAATCCTTGTTGTGCGGTTGTCCTTAGATTTGTCGAGCGGTCATCTTGGGTAGCATCTCCTGGCTTCTTCCCGAGCGACGAAAAACAGGGAAAGGAGGGCTTGATGTGCCATGCTGCCGTGGGAGAAGAAGAAGGGGAAAATGGGAATAGATCCTTAGGCTGTTTTATTTCTCCAAGTGGGCCTTACTTTGGGCACATTGCCGCTAAAAGAGAAGCCCTGTCCGCACGAGCCCACGTCCTTGCTATATAGGTGGGCTGATTGAGCCTAGAGGTGGCAAATGGGTGGGTTGGGTTGGGTCGGGTCGAATATGGGCCGACCCATATTGACCCATCTGACTCATTTGACCCATATTTAATGACCCAAACTCAACCCGACTTGCGACTGACCCGCACCTGACCCGACCCGTTTTGATCTATATTATCAAAACACAACAATAATTTAAGAAAATAATATTACTAAAATATTTCCCGACCGCGGACCCTGCACTGGCCCTGACCTTGGCCCTTGCCCCGGCCCCCTCCTTGGCCCCGGGACCCGGCCTCGGCCCCGGTCACGACCTCGGGCCCGGGGACCAAGCCAGGCTCGGAACCCGAGACCCGGCCCCAGCCCCGGTCACGGCCTCGGGACCCGACCCCAGCACCCGACCCCGGCTCCGGGACCCGGCTTTGGATCCGGCCAAGGACCAGGACCCGGCCCAAGGACCCGGACACGGCCCTGGCCCCGGCCCCGGTCCTGGTCCCGGGACCTTGCCCCGGCCCGAGACCCGGCCCCGGGATTCGGCCCCGGCCCCCTGCCTCGAGACCCGATCCCGATCCTGGCCCCGGGATCGGGCCCCGGCCCCGTCCCCGAGACCCGTTCCTAGGACCCGGCCCAGAAACCCGATCTCGGCCCCGGGACCCGGTCTCGGCCTCGGCTCCGAGACCCGATCCTAGGACCAGGCCCCGAGACCCGGGACCCGGCCCCGAGACCCAGTCCCTGCCCCGGCTCCGGCCTCGGCCCTGGCCCCGAGACCCGATCCCGAGACTCAGCCCCGGCCCCGGAACCCAAGACCCGGCCCCGGTCCCGGTCACGGCCTCAGGACCCGGCCGCGGCACCCGACCCCGACTTTGGGACCCGGCCTCGGATTCGACCTAGGACCCGGACCCGGCCCCATTCCCGGGACCCGGGACACGGCCCCGGTCCTAGTCCTGGCCGAGGGGACCGGGACCCGACCCCGGGACCCTGCCCCGGCCCCCTGCCCCGAGACCCGATCCCAATCCTGGCCATGTGACCCGACCTTGGGACCGGGCCCCGGCCCCGGCCCCGAGACCCGATCCCGGCCCCGTTCCCGAGACCCGATCCTGGGAGCCGGCCCCGTACCCGGCCCAGAAACCCGATCCAGGCCACGGGACCCGGCCCCAGCCCCGATCTCGACCCCGGCCCCGAGACCCGATCCCGGCCCCGGCCCCGAGACCCGATCCCGAGACCAGGCCTCGGCCCCAAAACCCGGGACCCGGCCCCGAGACCCAATCCCTGCCCCGGCTCCGGCCTCAGCCCGGCCCCGGGACCCGGCCCAGGCCTCGAGACCCCATCCCGGGACCCGGCCCGGATGTGAGCGTGATAAAGATGGGAGCGATCGGTCTGTGAAGAGAGCTTGGATCCCTTTTTCACGGACTAACTTTTACGCTTCCCTATTTGGAGAGACAACAAAGCAGCAACAAGCATATGAGTAGGTTCTTCAAGGGAACCTAGGCCTCCTCCAGTACTGTAACAAGAGTTTAGTGAATAGCTCAAAGTTCTGTTTACATGTTATTTAGATCAATTTGTGCGCTTTATGCTGTGTAAGTGTCGACGTAGAAACTTTTGGTGTCAACAGTAAGAGATTGTAGCAAACATTGCAATTACACAGCTCACTGGTCCTAAACACTTCAAACATCGTCTCTCTCTGTAGACTATCGATTCTCAGAAATAGCATATCTTTAGCTAACTGAAGCAACTTTCTCCGCCGAAGGAAACTACTTGCTATGGAACAACAATTTCCTGAACAATTGTCCAAAAAGTTCTAAACCTATTGCAATTTTGCTAGTGCAGTCGTAAACCTTTTGATTTTGCCAATTGAGTCTTTTAACTTTTTACATTTTGCCAATTGAGTCCATTTAGCCCGTGAGGCACAACCAATGCTCATGTGGAGAATATTTAACAATATTTTAATATTTTGAGGTTTTTAATTTTTTTCTTTTCTTCTCGTTTCCTTTACATTTTTTTCTTCTTCCTTTTTCCCCCTTCCATCCGCCGGCCATTGACAAGCCTGGCCATGGCTAGCGAAGGTCGCCGGCATCAGCCGAGGGTCGCCCTCGCCTGAGGATGGCAAACTCTGCTGATGGAAACGCTTGGCTTAACAGTAGAAGGTGTGCAAGAGTCAGTATTAAAAGTTCGAACCACGCTGGAATGGTTGGCTTCTCTACTTATCAATGGGCTCTTTCAACCACCTATAAATGTTTTTCTCCACTCTATAAAACTAGAAAGGGGAAATTCTATGCACGCTCTGTCTAGGGTTTTCACAGGTATAACGGTTGCTCTATGTGGAAAACAATGTCGAACCCGTGAGATCTGGTCACTCTTCAGAACCAGCGGAAGGGGCTCAACTAGCTTGCACTATCTTGTAGAAAATACAACACCCCGCTTCTTTTCCGCTATAGCCTGGATCAGGAGCAATGTCAAGCTGATCGCATACATGGTCTCTCTATTCCGTATAAACCTGTTGCAAAATGACAACCAAACTAACAAACAAAACAACGAGACAAAGCATGACAATTTTGCAGATAACACTTGTGCATCATTTTCCCCAAAGTACATCATTTGGCAGTTTCATGCAGGAAGGGGATAACTCCAACTCGCAAACCTTGACAGAATCATGATCGAGCTGAAGAGCTTTTCTGCTATCCTCCTCGACTTTCTGCCAATCACTGCCAAAAAAACGCAAATGATTCAAAACTTGTAAGTTGTATATTGGCCAAAAGGCAAGAAAATCAACTATCAGCAGAATTTAGCAGAGATAACAGAAGCAGAAAGAGAGTTAGAACTCACATACCTCCGCTTGCAATGGCAAAGCGCACGATCCGTCCAGTACAAAGGCACGGTTGGGCATAGGATTATGCCTTCGCATTCTAACAGCACCGACCATAAGGAGCAAACAAGGAAGGGAAGAAAGAAAGGAACTCAGCGATCATCTGAAAGTCTCAAAATTTATGCTGCAAAATTAAATTACAAGCATGCCATTTTCCTCCCTCAAAGCAAAGATGTTGAGGTCGAACACGTGCGCACAGGTTGACAGAAACAAAAAACCGAACAAGACATCTCATTTCGAAAATGTGAAAAAATTGAATTGCGATGAGTTTGGCACCTCGGTGTAAGCATCAATGGCGGCTCTGAGACGACTCCTCTGGTAAAACTTGTTCCTGTCCTTCCTCAACCTCTCCGCTTGCCTCGCCGCCACCGCTAACGCCTCCGCATCCTGCCCCATCTCTCTCTCTAAGTCGAATCCGATTCTACACCTTTGTCGCTCTCGTCCAGTTCTGGGTTCCTTGCTCAAGAAGCTTCTCTTTAGGAAACGAACGAAGGCGAGGGGATTGAGAAATGGATTTTCTCATTTTCTTTGTCGCTGTCGAGACGAGGGAGAGGGAGTTCGACGAGGAAACCTGCGACAACGGAAAATTCACGAGCTTTCCCAAAAGGAAAGAAACAGACAGGGAAAATGGAACGAGCTTAGCGAGAGAAAATTCATTTTCTTTTTTTCTTGTTTTTTTAAACCAAAGAGATAATGGAGTAATCCACACGGCTTAACTGGGCTCAATTAAAGTGATCATTAAGATCACATGTCGAGGACGTTGGATCAGTGAAGGTCGGGTTTGATTGGGTTCAGCTAGGCTCGACCGAGATTAACGAGCATTTTGATTGGCTGGTGCGAAAGTTCCATTAATGCCCCTTCACATGCTCTTACCCATCGTTCTTTTATGTGAAAACACAACCATAATATATCATAACTACAAGAAAACAACACAATCCAAATACATCTGAATTAGGGAAAAAAAAAACCATGCTATTTCATTTTTTTATTAAACGCAATTTCTCAACAGAAATAAATTTTATTTCCTAAGAAAAGTGGGAAAAATGGAAGAAGCGTGCCTAAGATGCAAAGATTAGAACTTGCCATCTCTTGAAAATATTTTTGGCTCATTTGTCTTTACGTGTATTAAGTTAAGGATGTAGAGGTCGGTTGAACGGGTAAATTATAGCTAATATAGCATTTGACTATAATGATTGTAACCTTTTCTTTTTCAATTCAGTAGGTAGAATCAAGAAGAAAATATTGTATTTGATCGCAAATTATTTAGAAGATGAGCAACGACCACAAACGTATAAACTACAGAATCATGTAATACACAAGAATTGTCTTTATATTAAAATGAAAGGAAAAAGGAAACAGCAAAGTGGGAAAAAACAATAGCACAAAATGATGAAAAAGGAGGGCCTTAGCTTTACTTAGAGTGCCATAAAGGAAAATGAAGGAAAGAAAGGAAGAAAAAATCTTCCCATAATTATTTCTGGTGTCACGACTTCAACTATAGACGTCGCCCCAAGCTCTGCTGTGAGAAGAGAAAATCACAAGTTGGGATTGGTGAGAACTAAAATATATTCAAAAGGCGATTGCCATTATAATTGAAAATTAGAGCCAATAATACATGAAAACTTCAAATCTTACAATCTCCTGAAATGCTCCAAATTTGTTTTCATTGGGATCGCGAAGTTGCTCTAAGGTGACTGTAGAGAGTGGCATATCCGAGGGTACTTGAGTGCGAAGCTCACGTGAGACTTGTCCCATGGTAGGTCGAAGCCTCGGATTGGCTTGCAAGCACTCGAACGCAAGCTTCGCGATCAAGACCACATCCTGCGCATCTCGAAGGCCAAGTCTAGAAGGCGAGAGACGTTGATCCAACACATCCTTCAACATAATCAACTGAGTTTGAGTGGCCGATGAACATTCTCGAGAAACATGATCTCTTGGATGCTTTCCCATGATAGTCTCTAATGCGACGACTCCAAAGCTATACACATCACACTTTTCGGTGGGAATTGAACAGTAAGCCAGCTCTGCAAGCGGAGAATCCATTGTCTTTTCAATCTCGATCATAAGTTGTATTCAAGTTGATAACATTACTTCCCATGACATGACGTGTCACGATTGCAAGTACAGATATTTGCTTAATCTATAGATACAACACCGATTTGAGTAGAGGAGTTTAAGCTTTGGCAAAGTTCAAAAAAAACTTTTGTTCAACGCTTACAATATGGGTATCTTCTAGGTAAAATGAACTTAATATCCTCGAAATGGATTGACTATGATGTTTTCCTCATTTGCGAATTCTTATATATGAGGAAAATCTGAAAGCTCCACGTCAATATCGAACTTGAAAGATCTAGATAAGTATAACAAATTTCTATAAGACGATTAAATTAATAATGGACAACACTAAACTAGTAAAAGTTTATTATAGAAGCATGACGCCGAATGCCATAGAAATTGAGCAAAAAATTGTAAAGTACCTGGAGCAATATACCCGATGGTACCAGCAATAGCCGTCCAATTAGAAGAATCTGGTCTCAATAGTCTTGCGGTGCAAAAATCGGAAACACGAGCCTCATAATCACGATCTAGTAGAATGTTGTTACTGGTCAAGTCTCGATGAATCAATGGAGGACAACATTCGTGATGCATATAGGACAATGCATCCGCAACTCCTCGAACCACATTTATCCTCTTGTCCCATCCAAATTCTGTTGACCTTTGATCATCGTTCAAAGTTGTTCTCAAGCTTCCTCTTTCCAAGTACTCGTACACCAAAAAATAATGTGGGGCATGAGGGCAGAAGCCATAAAATTTCACGATATTGCGATGCCGTATATTTGACAAGGCTTGAATTTCCCTTTCAAATGGTACCAAATCAGCGATCTCAATATCTTCATGGGATGACGAGGTTTGCTTGACGGCAAACGTTTGACCTTCTGATATCTTGGCTTTATAAACTATTCCATATGCTCCTGCACCCACATAGTACTTGGAGTCAAATCCTTCTGTGGCCTCGACGATTCGATCATAGAAAACTTTGCCATCATAACTCAAAATACGCTTGAAATCCAAATCCTTTGCCCCTTCATTGTCCTCTCTCTTGATAATCCTTCTTCGGCGATTATTGACGATTACTCGAACGATCAAGGTGCAAGAGAGAAGGAGAAACCCCAAGAATGAGAGAATAAGGATAATTGTGATTTTTGCTCTAACATGATTGTGCTTCTTGCTCACGGTGGAATTGCATTTCGGTAAACCAGTAATGTTTCCACACAGCCTTTTGTTATGCTGTATTGCCTCAAATGGAGCCTCATTGAAAGCCTTGACATTAGGAAGGGGACCTTCTAGGTCATTGTAGGACACATCAATAGAAGTCAAGGCCAACATGTCACCAAAGGCCTGTGGGATCGAACCAGACAGGCTATTGTGGGAGACATTTAAAACTTGCAAGTTTCTCAGGATTGCAAGCTCTCCCGGTATATTTTCTGACAAAATATTAGCACTCAGATCAAGAACCTCGAGGACTTGTGTGTTTCCTATCTCAGCAGGAATGCTTCTTCGAAATCTGTTTCTACTCAAGTTTAAGCTCAACAAGCTTATGCATGAGCCTAGCTGCACCGGTATCGATCCGCTCAAATTGTTTGAGGCCAAGTTCAGATGTGCCAGATGGGATAAAAGTCCAATCTCAGTTGGGACATTTCCCATGATCGCATTGCTGCTTAGGTCGAGTTCTAACAGCATCGATAGGCTTCCCAATTCCCTTGGAATCTCTCCACTTAAATTATTTGAAGAAAGGTTCAGTAGCTGTAACTGACTCATCCTTCCAAATATTGCGGGTATCTCACCAGAAATGTTGTTGTTTGATAAGATTAGGCTCGTCAATTTACGGCAATGTTCCCATTTCCACGAAAGTTCGCCGTTCAAATGATTGTTGCTCAAGTCAATAAAATATAGATATGGATATATTCCGAAAGCTTCTGTTATGTTTCCAGTAAGTTGGTTTCCTTGTAGCCTCAATCGGATTAATGTGCTACAGTTCTCTAAGCTTGTTGGGATGGGACCCGTGAAATGATTATTGCCAGCTGTGAAAAATTGTAATGATCCCCCAAGGCATACGTCTTCTGGCAATTCCCCCTCTAGTTCATTATTAAATAGATGCAGAATAGTCAACCGTGTTAACATATTGAATTCAGAAGGCAAGGAACCAAAGAGTATATTGTCGGCAAGGCTCAGTTGAGTTAGATTGGCTAGGCTTCCAATTTCTGAAGGTATCGTTCCAGACAGCGCATTTTGTTCGAGAAAAAGAGTAGATAAATTTGTCAAGTTACCAATGGAACGAGGAATTGAGCCAGTGAATTTGTTTCCTGCTGGATTTAGTACGATAAGAGAATTGAGCTTCCCGATTTCTGAAGGTATAGGTCCCGAAAATCCATTTTGATAGAGATTAAAAAAAGATAAACTTGTCAAGTTTCCGATGGAAGGAGGAATTGAGCCAGCGAGTTTGTTTTCTGATAGGTCAAGTTCGATAAGAGAAGTGAGCCTCTCGATATCTGAAGCAATGTGTCCAGAAAGCTGATTTGCACATAGGTGCAAAGAACGAAGAGTCTCCAGCATACCTATACTTGGAGGAATGTCCCCGGATAGTTCATTGAAGCAAAGATCGAGAGTGTTGAGTTTGGAAAGGTTACCGATACTCGAGGGAATGGAGCCATAGATCGAGTTGTTGAAAAGTTCAAAGCTGACCACATTGGTTAAGCGCGAGAAGTCGAGGTGGTCTAGAGTTCCTCCCAAACCGAGATCGGAAAGATTCAGGTGGGTGATGGCTCCGTGGTGGTCGCAAGAGACACCGGTAAAACGGCAAGGGTTGTTGCCATGCCATGAAGAGAGGAGAGATTGGCTACGATTGTCAAGAGTGGATTTCCAATTCAGGAGGGCCTCTGCTGCATCCTTATTCTCAGTCACATTGATAGCGAAAACAGAAGGGGAGGAAGCAGAAATTCCTGCTGCACCAATAGATGAAGTGGTGCCAACCAAGAAGAGCGAGAACAAGAAGAAGTGGAGGACAGCTAAAGGAGACTGGCTGGACAGCAAAAGGGAAGAAGCCATGATTTTCGATTGGGATGGGTTCAGGTGTACATAATGTTAACGAGATAGATGACTATACTTATATAGAGTGGAAGATCACTCCCGAAGCCTCCTCTATCCAGGACAATTCGTATTTGCAAAGATGAAGTAGCTTTTCCCTTCTCAATCAGTTTAACGTGCGCCGTGGGGGACAACGAGTGAATAGCGCAGAACCATAAAAGTCTCAGCTGTTTGTCACGCTTGACTTACTTTTCCAAGTCTTTGTTGAAATTGACATGTCGACCATATTTGCGGCAAATGGTGATCCTGACCGTGGGTGTTTATTATATGGCTCAAAATCGACACTTGGATTTTTTTGTAGATGAGTGGGGCGCCTAAAAGGGAATGTACAATATATAGAATCAAGGTTATGAGACTTCTATATTTTCCCAGTAGTGGTGGCAATTTTCTATTTTAAGATAATATTTCGCAGAAATTGACCGGATTTTGATGGTGCATAGTTTTTCCATTGTCAATTCCGGCGAAATGGTTCTATGACGTGCTTGTGATAGAGATTCGAGCGATTGGTCCGTGAAGAGAGCTTGAATCTTGTTCTTGCAGTGTGTAACTTTTACGCTTCCCTATCTTGAAGAGAAAACGAAGCAGCAACAAGAATATAATTGGGTTACTTCAAGGGAACCTAGGCCTCCTCCAATACTGGAACAAAAGTTTAGTGAAAGCTCAAAGTTCTGTTTACAAGTTATTTAGATCGATGACCGCAAAAGAAGAAGAAAAAGAAGTTATTTAGATCGATTCGTGAGTTTTCTCACCATGGTCACTTCTTTCAATTGAGGCAAGTTTGTCGATATTACTAAATGGATTTCTATTCCAAGTAAGTCTAAATATCTATAAATGTGCCAATTATGAGTGTTTTAAGAAGAGAAGAGTTTATTTGTTAATGTAGAAAGTTTATTGATGAAATTTGATACTTTCCTTTTATTCTCATTTGTATTGGGAACCGGCTAAGTTGACCATCTCACCTAGTCAGACGGTGAGACGCTAAACTATTTACCGTAAATATTGTTTACAAAAACCGGATCACTTGTTGATTCGGCTTCACTTCACATTTTTTTTTATGTGTTTTTATTGTAAGCTAAAATAAAAAATAAAATAAAATTATAAGAGGGCCCACAAAATGAAGATTCTAACGAAACATATCTAATTGACAAGTAAATCACGCAGATATGTGGTGCGTACATGTTGGACATGGGCTTTTGGCGGACAAGCATATCACGTGGATATGTGGTGCGTTCTTGTTAGATGTGAACTTTTGGATGACAATCATATCATGCGGATATGTGGTGCCTATATGTTAGACGAAAACTTTTGTCCGACAAGCATATCATGCGAATGTCTGGTGCTTTCATGTCAAACGTCGACCATTGGCTCACAAGCATATCATACGGATATATGGTGCGTTCATGTTAGACATAGACTTTTGGATGATAAGCATATCACGCGGATATGTGGTACGTCAATGTTACACGTAAACTTTTGGTCAACAAGCATATCAAAATACATAAAAGTAAAAAAAAAAAAAGAAAAAAAAAAGTGAAGTGAAACCGGATCTCCGGTTTCATCGAACTATTTATGGTAAATAGTTGACCGTCCCACTGTCTGATTGGATGGGACGGTCAGCTAAGCTTTCTTTCTTTATATTAATATACGTAGTTGACATGATAATGAGATAATTATCTTTCCCAAAAAGTATCTCCCGTCCTTAATATTTTCCTGAAGTCATCTATCGATTTTAGCGTTCGCGGAGAGGATACTGACTACTGAGTACTGAGTGGAGTGAATATCGCAGAACCATAAAAATCTCAATCGTTGGGATGCTTGACCTACTTTTCCAAGTCTTCATTGAAATTGACATGTCCAACATATATTTATGGCAATCGATTATCCTGACCGTGGGTGGTGGTTATATGGCTCAAAATCGACGCTCAGATTTTTGTTTTTTTGTTTTTTTTTGTAGATGCATGGGGTGTTGAAAGGGGACTCTAGAGATGTAAAACGGGTGGGTTGAGTCGGGGGTTGAAAAAAATCCGATTTATATTTACCTATTTAATTCGTTTTGACCCAATTTAATCCAATACAAATCTAACGACCCATTCTACAAACTAACCAATACCCAATTCATGCCTGACCTCAGCCATATTACTTAAATACTTCTATATTTAATCAAATCATGGACCACTTATTTCTCATACTTTATAAAAAAAAATAATGTTGCTTAAATACTTTCAATATAAATGTAGTGGAAATTTTTTTAAATAATTTTTTAATAATAATTTTTTTATTTTTGTTTTTCTATTTTCTTTCCTTTTTTTTCCTTCCAAATCCGGCATTCGAAGGAGGCGACTAGCGGCGGTAGCGGATGGCGCCGGTCACACACTGCCCCTTGCTTGCCGGCTGCTGTCCAGCTGCCTGCCACCGTCCAACTGCCTACCACCGTCCCTTCTTGCCGTGCCGCTCGCCATCTGCCCAGATGTTGTGCGACCTCTATTGCTATTGCGCAGAGGCGGAGTGGGAGTAACCAAGGGAAAGATTTTTTACGGATCTGAGAACGCGTCATCGGAAAACAATATTAGCAAGTCAAGTCAAGCTCGCACAGCTGATCGGATCTTGTTATGCATTACGTTTGCAAAGTGCACAGTGAGTGGTTAAACGAGACAAATTTGATCTTGAGTTCGAAACATGAGAATAGACTCTGTATAGGGATCGGCTCTGTTTCCTGCATCAACAGTCCTGGGTGGAATCGTGCATAGGAGAGGAGGCCCTTTGACTGTAACTTCAGCTTGGATGGAAAGGTCATTAGACGCCCCTAAAGAGTTGCCCTCATGCATAAAAATATAATCAAGAAGGTCGGTAGAATTGGATGGTTGTCTCGGCGGCGGCCGCAGCGGAAATTAGGACAATAGATTCGATGAATGTTCTCATCAATTACATGCGTTCATCTCTCACACATTTTTTTTTTCACTATTTAAGGAAATTCTGCATTCAACTTACCAAACATATTATTTGCGAAGATGAAGTCTTTTCCCCATGTCGATCAGTTTAGCGTGCGCCGTGGGAGGTACTGGAGTGAATAAAGCACAACCACGAAAGTCTCAATCGTTGGTCATGCATGACTTACTTTTCCAAGTCAACCATATTCGTGGAAAATGGTGATATCCTGACCGACGGTGCTTGTATGGCTCAAAGTCGACCCTCAGATTCTTTTATAGATAAGTGGGGCGTTGAAAGAAAGGGGATATGCATGATACGCATGCGGTGTCAAATCTCCATTTCAAGATAATATTTCGTAGAAATCGACCCAATTTTGGTTGTGCATCATTTTTCCATTGTCAGTTCCGGCGAAATGGTTCAACGACGTGCTCGTGATAAAAGATCGGAGTGATTGGTCCGTGATGAGTGCTTGGATCTCTTTTTTGCTTCCGTATCTTGGAGAGGTAACAAAGCGGCAACAAGAATATGAGTAGGTTAACTCAAGGGAACCTGGGCCTCCTCCAATATAGTGAACAGCTCAAACTTCTTGTTACAAGTTATTAAGGTCGATTCGTCAGTTTTCTCATCTTGGTCAGGTTTTTCAGCTGACGCATATTCATTGGCATTTATTTATAAATGAACTCCCGTTCCAAGTCATTCTAAATATTAACTTGTTTTGAACAAGAGAATTTGGTTTGCTAGTTTTCTCACTCTCGAGACGAGAAAGAGTCGATGACAAAAATTGCGACCACGACAAAACCAGGAGCAATCTCACGCGAAAATGGAACGAGTTCAATTCGATTTGAGTGCACTGGAGCGAGAGGTGGTCAAATGGTTGTTAATTAATCCACACGGCTTGATTGAGTATAATGAAAGTTATCATTTAATCACATATCGAGGATGTTAGCTTGGTGAAGGTCAGGTTTGATTGGGCCTGCTAGGCTCGACCGAAGTTAACCAGCATTTTGATTGGCTTGATTGAGCATATTTTTATTTTTATTTTCGTGTTGATTTCATTTGTAGACCCTCATTTACTCTCATCCGTTGTTCGTTTGTGAAAAAGTGCAAACATATTACATGCGAACTACAAGAAACCTTCGACAGGAAAAAAAAAATATACATATAAAAAAACAGTACAAACAGCACCGATAATAAAGAACAGATTAGGAAGGAAAGAACGAAAGAAACTCAGCGATCAGCTGAAAGTCTCAAACTTTTATGCTATAGAAAGAATTCACAAGCAGCCCATTTCCCTCCCCCAAAGCAAAGATGTAAAGGTCAAACGCATGCGAACCCTAAAACACAGGTTGACGGAAACCAAAAAACCGAACCAGAGATCTCATTTCGAAAATGTGAAAAATTTTTTTTTTTTGAATCACGACGAGTTTGGCACCTCGGTGGAAGCATCAATGGCGGCTCTGAAACGACTCCTTCGATAACACTAGTTCCCATCCTTCCTCAACCTCTCCGCTTGCCTGGCCGCCGCTGCTAACGTCTCCGCATCAGGCCCCATCTCTCTCTCTCCCAGTCGAATACGATTCTACACCTCTGTCGCTCTCGTCTAATTCAGGGTTCCTCGCTCTAGAAGCTTCTCTTTAGGACACGAGCGAAAGCGACGGGATTGAGAAATGGATTTGCTTGTTTTCTTTGTCGCTGTCGAGACGAGAGAGAGAGAGAGAGAGAGAGAGAGAGAGAGAGAGAGAGAGAGAGAGAGAGAGAGAGAGAGAGAGAGAGAGAGAGAGGAAACTTGCAACGACGGAAAATTCTCGAGCTTTCCCGGAAACAAAGAAACGGACGGGGAAAATGGAACGAGCCTAGCCAGAGAAAATTCATTTTCTCTTTTTCTTTTATTTTTGTTTATTTTGGGATCAAAGAGTTAATGCAATAATCCACACGGCTTAACTGGGTTCAATTAAAGTGATCACTAACATCACATGTCGAGGACGTTGGCTCGGTGAAGGTCGGGTTTGATTGGGCCAGCTAGGCTCGACCGACGCTAACGAGCATTTTGATTGGCTGGTGAGGAGAATTTTGAACGTGAAGTTCCATTAATGCCCCTTCACTTGCTCTTACCCGTCGTTCTTTTATGTGAAGACACAACCATAATATATCACAACTACAAGAAAACAACACAATCCAGATACATCTGAATTAGGAAAAAAAAACGTGCTATTTCATTTTTTTTATTAAACACAATTTCTCAACAGAAATAAATTTTATTTCCTAAGAAAACTGGGAAAAATAGAAGAAGCGTGCCTAAGATGCAGAGATTAGAACTTGCCATCTCCTGAAAATATTTTTGGCTCATTTGTCTTTACGTGTATTAAGTTAAGGATGTAGAGGTCGGTTGAACGGGTAAATTATAGTTACTACAGCATTTGACTATAATGATTGTAACCTTTTCTTTTTCAATTCAGTAGGTAGAATCAAGAAGAAAATAAAATGGCTTACTTATATTTATATTAAAATGAAAGGAAAAATGAAACACCAAAGAGGAAAAAAAAAAAAAAACAGTAGCGCAAAAGGATGAAAAAGGAGGGCCTTAGCTTTTACTTAGAGTGCCATAAAGGAAAATGAAGGAAAGAAAGGAAGAAAAAAATATTCCCATAATTATTTCTGGTGTCACGACTTCAACTGTAAATGTCGCACCTAGCTCTGCAGTGAAAAGAGAAAATCACAAGTTGAGATTGGTGAGAACTCAAACATATTCAAAAGGCGATTGCCATTATAATTGAAAATTAGACACAATAACACATGAAAACTTCAAATCTTACCATCTCCTGAAACGCTCCCAACTTGTTTACATTGGGATCGCGAAGTTGTTCTAAGCTGACTGCAGAGAGTGGCATATCCAGGGGTACTTGGGAGCGAAGCTCATGTGAGACTTGTCCCATTGTAGGTCGAAGCCTCGGATCGGCTTGCAAGCACTCGAATGCAAGCTTTGCGATCAAGACCACGTCCTGTGCCTCTCGAAGGCCAAGTCTAGAAGGTGAGAGACGTTGATCCAACACATCCTTCAACATAATCAACGTGGAAGGATTACTACCTATGTGTTGTGATAGTAGACATAACGAGATAAATGCCCCAATTGGTAATTCAGAGCTGACAGCTGCGTCCTTATGTTGGAAATTTAGAGATATCATTTAAGTAGTGAAGAAGATTTCAGATCGATGAGGATCATTGGAACTTGAAGCACCTATTGTCTCAAAGAGGAATTGAATGTGTGGGGCAATGTGGACGGATGAAGTTGCGTCAGGAATTAGAGTATGATGCCCTACGCTACCTTGGGAAAGAAAAAGGATAGGAGGATTCTTGTGGTTGAGAGTCGAACCCCACGAGATTGGTGGGTAAAGGACGTACTTCGCTCAAGGAAATAAGAGATTCAACTTCCAAATTGGAAATTATCGAAGGCAAGTCAAACAACTACTTGGAGCGTCAAGCCTGGAAGTCAGAAGAGCCCAAAGCATTGCAACTTACAGATCCTGATGTCCGGAAGATCGTGGAAGTGAATATGACAGGGAGAAAATCGTGACTTTTAAGTACCCAAGGATGGAAAACTCAAAGCTTCATGGACGTGTGCACATATCCAATGATGGAAGAATTAAAGGGAAAGATCGTGTCGGAAACTCATCGTGATGATTATAGTATCTGTTGGATTGTACAAGGAAAGTACTGGGACGTGTGTTGATACTAGTGATGGAATAGAATGAAAATAGAACCGATCGAGCTCGTGGCTAAGAATCGGGCATGCCAACAAGGGAAGCATGACTTGGATAGTTTGGCGAGTTGCTCTAGTCGTGGGAAACTGTCGAATGGAACCAAGAATGGATTGTTATGGATTTGGCCATGGGATTATCTGAAAAGACAAGAGGGCCATGAGTTGAATTGTATAATCATGAGTACGCCGAATTGCTTAGGCATCAGGTAGTTCGTATGGAATCTCGGTGACTACTATGCCGAATAGAGATCCTAAGTCCACCATAACTTTTGGAAGAGTCTTTAAGACGTCATGAGGACGAAGTCGTGATATAACGCACCCTATTTCACGTAGACGGGTGGACAACCTGAGAGGTCGGATCAAGCAATTGAGAGTATGGTGCAAGCGGGTACTACAAGCTTTAAAGGAAGTAGGAATGAATAGCTACACTTGGTGGAGTTGCTTGCAGTGACAATTGCCTGCAAAGAGACTTGATGACTGGTTAGTGATTAGTCCATACTGTCGCGACCCTCTCGCGGAGCTCGCGGAAGGCGGGAGCGGGCTAATGGGCCGCCCGATCGCTGGCTGGATCGGACGCGGGCCTCTCCCAAGGTCCATTTCCCAAATCGCAACTGCTGGATGTACGTGGTCGACCTTCAGTGTGGTCTAGTGACATGTGATGAGTGTACATGTCAAGGAGTCGCCACCAATCGTTTTGCGGAGGGTACGATCGGAAACCCTATCGAATAGTTGGGAGTGATCTATTCGATTCTGCGGAAACCAGAGAAGTGGGTTCGGGGACTTAGTTACGTCAACTGTCAGAGTTGACGCCCTTTCGGTACCTAAGCTGAATGGTTTATCTGATCTTAGGATTTCATACAAACGAGTGTGGTACAGATCTTAAATCTAGGAGTTCATGCAGATGGGAAATACTACCCTATCACTCACAATCAATAAAAATAAGTGCGCAAATCAAGGATCCAGTACATGCGGATAAAACACATGAAAGCAGCATGGCATCCCTAATGAGGCCCTATTAGCCTAGAGAAATATCAATCAAGGCTTATGAGTGATTTGGACATGATTCGCCCATGAGGGGCAGAATCGTAATTTTGAACAATTCGGGGACAATTCACCTCAAAAAAGGGTAAATTTGTCATTTTAGATGAATTGGGAAGTCAAAAGACAAAGGAAATAGGATTGGCCATCAATCCAATCCATTTCCTATTTTTCGGGAATTTCCAGGATTTTTCTGGAATTTAAAAGCGATTTTACCCTCGGAGGGGTAAAGTCGTCATTTGGACAAAGACGAGAACTGAAAATCTCAAATATTAGGGTCGGTCGTCCACCTGACCCAAACCCTAACTTCAAGCAATTTTCAGAACTCGATTGAGATAAGAAAGACGATTTTCCCTTTAAAGGGCAAAATCGTCATTTTGAGAAAAGAGGCGGGACTCGAAAACCCAAACCTAAGAATTGGTCGTCTAATCGACCCTAATTCTCACCTTGACATTATCGGCCTTTTCTATCATGCACAGCAGAGGCGACCTACCCCTAAAGGGTAATGTCGTCATATCTTGAGAAATTGGATAAGAAAACCCAAAAATAGGGTTGACCAGTTGTCTGTGGTCAACCCTCGATTTTTGGGGGTCTAGGATTTTTCCACAATTTTTCCACAATTTTTTTGGAATTTTCTGGCATTTTCTAGCATTTTTTGGATTTTCTATAATTTTTTATTTTCTGAAAATATTTTTTTATTAAAAGAAAAATGAGGGTCAGACCGGGTCTGTGAACCCGGTCCGACACGCGCGTGGATCACTAGGTCCATACAAGGGCTCGGTTGGACTCGCGGGCGATCAGCCCGGTCTGATCTCTACAGATCGGGCTCACTGTTGAAAAACAAAAAGGGACCGGCCACCAAAGCGAGCGAATGAGTGGCCCACAGAAGGTCAGCCCAGTCCGCTTGAAGCTTACATCAAAACGATGCTTTCTTCGTCTACTCCCGCCCAATCCGAACCGACGGCTTCAGAAGGGACACAAGGCACACTTATAGCCTTTGGATCAATTTCGGACTTTACACTCGGATCTCTACGTGGATCGCTGACATGGATGCATCACAGCTAATCCACGGGCGCCACGTGGCGCCACGTCAGCCTATTGACTATTCTGATCATGCCAAAGACTAGTCGGAGAAGACGATCAACGTCGATGGTCTTCACCGGCGCCTCGCCGGAACTCCATTTCTAACGTCAAAACTCGCCCGAAGCTTTGAGATTTTCACCTAAATCGATCCTACATCATCTTTGCCGCAACATATCTCTATTTCACACTAAAATCTGATGTAAATCTACATTAACAGTCGGCGACTGCCTATGAGATTTCCAGATTCCAGCGACCATTTCAACTCACGATTCCCTTCCTTCAACTTGCAATACAGTCACACGACAAGTATGAATAAGGTCTAGAGAAACTTACCTCAACATCCTTGAAGCTTGGGGATTGGCCGTTTAACAACCACAGCTCAAGATTCCGACGAAGTTTGGGAGCGTCGGCCGCACGGATTCAGCGATCGATGCACAGGAAAATTAACAAGGCTGGGCTTAGAAGTCACTCTAGACTCGAATCGAAGGTTGAAAAAGCATGAACGAGGCTCGAGCTATGCAGTTGAACCGAAGCACAGATTGTATAAAAACAGAGCATCCTTGGAGCGAGGGTGACTGACCTATTTGACGGCGATGACGGCACTCAACTGGCGACAATCTCCTACTTTACCTTCTTCGAACAAAGCATGTCCAGCGATGACGACGGAATCACAACGAGATGCAGCGACCCTCATCCCCATTTGATCTCGATTTCCTTCTCTCTCTCTCTCTCTCTCTCTGGTCATCTCCCTCTATTCCGCGCGTCGCCAGCCCTCTCCTCTCTTTTTCGCTCGCCTGCTCTCTCGGCTCTCTTTCTCTCTTGCCTGCGAGCCCCCCGCGCGAAGAGAACTGCCCGCCCTCTTCGTTCCGTTTCCTTTTTGTTGCGCCCGCTAACTCCTTTGCCAACTGATTTCCCCCAAAACCCAACTGATCTCTCCCCGCTCCACAACCAACTGATCCTCTCCCCCCTTTTTCTGTTTGTGCGCGAAGGACCAAGAACAGAGTGGCTCTGTTCTGTTTTCTAAGGTGGTCAACCGGGTTGACTGGGTTGGGTCAACCCGACCCAGTTAACCCGGTTCTACTTTCTTTGCCCGAATTGGACGCCCATATGTGCCAAGATCACAAAATTGACGCTAAAATTGGGTTCCATGGCACAGATTCCATCTAGAAATGTGGTTTTCGTGACAAATTCCTTTTGAATTGATTGAAAGCCCCAAATGTAGGGTAGGATCCGAAATTGATTTTTGCCGAATTGATCTTCTTAATGGATGAATTGGCCCCAATTGAACTGACCATTAGATTTAGGGGGTCAAATACTATAGGGAGGAAGTATTGGGGCTCTATGGGTGTCCCTCAGAAAATTTTAATTTTGGATTTGGTACTTTAGGGACTAAAATGAATAGATTTTCATGCAATTAGGTCCCTAAGGCCAAAATTGATCAAATCAGTGCACAATAAACCCAAATTGAAATGTGGCGCAATCAAGTCGAATGTCAAGATTCGGAAAATGCAAAATATTGCAAATAAAAAGACTCAAAACATATTTTTTTACAAATTTAACCCTGTGCGTTACAAAGAAACACACAAAATTAAACTTGAATTTCAACTATTGATGAGGTTGAAATGACAAGGGATTTAAAAGAAAAATATTGACTATTTTCCTATATTTTTGTGACCTCAAATTCTATATTTGTCGATTTTTCTTAGTATTTTCCTATTTTCTAAAAATATTAAAAAACGTGAAAAATATGAAAAATTATTTTTTGGTCAAGAATGGTTCCTTGGGCTTGGCCAAGGCCACCAAAGTTGATTTTGTAATTTTTTTGACTTTTTATGAATTTTTTATGATTTTTCTAAAATAAAACTAAAAAAGGCTAGGTCAAAAATCAGGTGTCAACAGCTGCCCCTCTTTGAGAGGAATCTCGTGAGAGGTTTCGCTCAAAGACAGGTGACACCTAAGTCTAAACAGACTCGGCTGGGAAAAAGAAAAATGAATCCTGACATTCAAACTTTCTTGCCTTGCTGGTGAATGCTCTGCTGCTTATTCTTTGGCTGACCTGAGAGAGAAAGGATAGAGATGCTCACCTATTGCTTACCTGTTGATCACTTGCCTGATACTTGTGTGGTATGTGCGATGTACAGCG
The DNA here is from genome assembly GCA_021437785.1 of Rhodomyrtus psidioides. Lineage (NCBI taxonomy): Eukaryota > Viridiplantae > Streptophyta > Magnoliopsida > Myrtales > Myrtaceae > Rhodomyrtus > Rhodomyrtus psidioides. Next base: position 7,136,774 of record JAILYB010000003.1, on the reverse strand, counting down.
GGTTCAAGTGAATATCTAGGGACTCGTCTTTTGAGTATCCTAGGGCGGTTAAATTCTAGCCTGTATGGTAGGCCGTATCAGAATGGGATTCCTATACTTGACAGGAACCTGTGAATGACGCACTCAGTCTCTTAGGGATTGTCAGAAGTTTTAATCCGTATGGTGGATTGGACCATGAATAGGACTCCTTTCTGCTAGGAACCTATGGATGACGCACCCAGTCTCTTAGGGATTGTCGGGGTTTTTGATCCGTATGGTGGATCAGACCATGAATAGGACTCCTTTCTGCTAGGAACCTATGGATGACGCACCCAGTCTCTTAGGGATTGTCAGGGTTTTTGATCCGTATGGTGGATCAGACCATGAATAGGACTCCTCTCTGTTAGGAACCTATGGATGACGTACCCAGTCTCTTAGGGATTGTCAGGGTTTTTGATCCGTATGGTGGATCAGACCATGAATAGGACTCCTCTCTGTTAGGAACCTATGGATGACGCACCCAGTCTCTTAGGGATTGTCGGGGTTTTTTGATCCGTATGGTGGATCAGACCATGAATAGGACTCCTCTCTGTTAGGAACCTATGGATGACGCACCCAGTCTCTTAGGGATTGTCGGGGGTTTTGATCCGTATGGTGGATCAGACCATGAACAGGACTCCTTTCTGCTAGGAACCTATGGATGACGCACCCAGTCTCTTAGGGATTGTCGAACATTTTGATCCTTCAGGGGGATCAGGCCGAGAAATAGGATTCCTTTCTGCTAGGAACCTATGGATGACGCACCCAGTCTTTTAGGGATTGTCGAACATTTTGATCCTTCAGGGGGATCAGGCCGAGAAATAGGATTCCTTTCTGCTAGGAACCTATGGATGACGCACCCAGTCTTTTAGGGATTGTCGTACATTTTGATCCTATATTCTAAGGAATTAACTAGGATTTATACAAGTGATGCGTGCCTAACCCTGAGGCTTTACCACATGAGCTATTCTGGGTTTAGGGGTTACCTAGAACCTCACAGAAAGCTGATTTTGTCAGAAGTTTTTGATCCTATATTCTAAGGAATTAACTAGGATTCATACAAGTGAGGTATGCCTAACCTTGAGGCTTTACCACATGAGCTATTCTGGGTATAGGGGTTACCTAGAACCTCACAGAAAGCTGATCTTGAAAATTGTCCTTTCGACATGCAATGCGTTATTCTGGGATTTGGGGATTCCAAGTATCCTGCAGAAAACTTAAACCTGCAAAAACTTTGATAAGATTCTTCTGGGATCTAGGGGCTACATGAGATCTTGCAGAAAGATTATCTTGAATGTTGTCCTTTCGACATTGAAGGTGACATTCTGGGACCTGGGAGCTCCAGGTATCCTGCAGAAAGTTCCAACCTGTAACACTGGGATCTCACATAGGGAGATGATTTCAAACATTGTCCTTTTGACATGGGAGGTGACATTCTGGGATCTGGGTACTCCAGGCATCAGAGGGATGATTTCAGAGATTGTCCTTTTGACATTGGAGGTGACATTCTGGGATCTGGGGACTCCAGGTATCCTGCAGAAAGCTCAATCCTATAAATTTGAAATCTCACTGAGGGATGATTTCGGAGATTGTCCTTTTGACATTGGAGGTGACATTCCGGGATCTGGGTACTCCAGGCATCCTGCAGAAAGATCAGACCTGTAATATTGGAATCTCACATAGGGAGATAATTTCAAACATTGTCCTTTTGACATGGGAGGTGACATTCTGGGACCTGGGAGCTCCAGGCATCCTGCAGAAAGATCAAACCTAAAAATTTGAAATCTCACAGAGGGATGATTTCGGATATTGTCCTTTTGACATTGGAGGTGACATTCTGGGATTTGGGGACTCCAGGTATCCTGCAGAAAGCTCAATCCTATAAATTTTAAATCTCACTGAGGGATGATTTCGGAGATTGTCCTTTTGACATTGGAGGTGACATTCTGGGATCTGGGAACTCCAAGTATCCTGCAGAAAGCTCAAACCTATAAATTTGAAATCTCACAGAAGGATGATTTCGGAGATTGTCCTTTTGACATTGGAGGTGACATTCTGGGATCTGGGGACTCCAGGTATCCTGCAGAAAGATCCAACCTACAAGATTGTTCATAAGAATGTGTTTTCCTGAGATATGGAATTACCAGGGATCTTGCAGGAAAATAAGCTTGAAAGCTCTTCTTCACAGAGCAAGGCGTCTTTCTAGAATCTGGGGTTACCATGATTCCTATAGAAGTTTTACCAAGAACAATAGCATTCTAGAATCTGGGGTTACCAAGAATCTGTCAGAAGCTCAGGCATATAAACTCTCCTTCTTAGAGAAATGTGTCGTTCTGAGACCTGGGGTTACCAGGGGTCCTGCAGAAGTTTAAACTCGAAATATATTCTTCACAAAAGAAGTAGCATTCTGAGGTCTGGGGATACCAGGGGTCCTACAGAAGCTTGAACATGTAAACTCTTTCTTACCAAGAGAGGTTGTGTTCTTCTGAGATCTGGGATTGCCAGGAATTCTGCAGAAGTTTAGACATGTTAAACGTTTCTCATCAAGAGTGATATGAGCCATTTTAGGGGCTGAAGTCATCAAGAATCTTGCAGAAGCTCCAACCTGAAAATTTTCTTACCAAAGGCACATCAATGGTCTTTAAGTGATATCTGATGTCAAACTGACAGCACTTTGTGATTTATATCATAGTCATGAAAAAATTTCAATGAATGCATTGCGATGCTGGAGGTTATCCAAAATACCTTGCAACATACGGGAGTGATCAAAAATTCCTTGTGGGGAAAGTTTGAATTAAACAATCTGAAATTACCAAAAGAGTTTGGTTAAAATGTCCAACAGAGTATTCTCATCAAAGAGGACTTCTCACCGTTTTGAGGTAATTGTCTTTTACCAAGAATGCACTCGAATTTCCTATCAAACCTGCGCCTAGGGTTCAGGATCATTCGTAGTGAATACACCTCGATCGATCAGGAGGACTTCCAAGGGACCGTAATGTTGGGCTTGGTCAACGGTTTTTAAAGGGGACTTGCGCGCAAGTCAAGGCTATTGAAGCGAAGTCTTCAATGTCTGCTCCAGGTTTACAAGTCAAGAAACCTGCAAAATGAGAAAGAAATAATCCTGCTCGAACTTCTTCGAGCTAAGCTTAGACATTAAACCCTATGTCAATCCAAGTGCCTTAATCAGAAAAGGCTTTTCAGGGTTGTAATGTAGGTAGGTTTGGGGACCAAAAAAGGGTTATTTTTGGCTCAGAATACGTGAAGGGTTTAACATTGGTGATCACTGCAAGTTTGTCGTCATCTTGCCCCTTCCGGTTCAAAGAGCGTCTTCAGTCTTTGAAGTGCATTGGTAGTCTTTGAAGAGCATTGTCAGCCTTCGAAGCGCACATTTGTCTTTAGAGAATATCTCTTTTGTGTTGAGACGGCGTCAACATCTTGTCTATGCTTTCATCATCTGAATGTGACATAATCTGGGAGTATCCTTTGCTGTCCAGCTCCCTTGGGATTTTCTTTTACAATCAGATCTCACTAGTGACCTATACAAATGTATCATGCCATCTTTTGGCATTTACAAGATCAAACACCTGATTCACAAGTGTACAAATATTTGGACGGGCATTGGCCTTGCTTTTACCAGGCACTTTGCTTTTTCTTGATGCCCAAGATTGAATTTTTCTCTTTTTTTTCTTTTTCTCATCTTTTGTTGAAATCCCACCTTTTCTTTTCTTTTAGGGACCAGAATTTTCAAACGAGTGTGCTAGATGTACAACTTGAATCTCAGCACTCAAACATTAGTCCAGGAATTTTTCACAAATCCTGTATTTTGAACTCTTCTGCTCTTGAAGTGATGTCGCTTCCGTCTAGGAATATGCAATGATCACCAATGGGTTTGCGAAACTAAGTACAGGCTCAACTGGGCTGTGCAAAGGGTAAAAGTGTATAGGATAGAGAAATGAATGCTTTTCGTCATCCTAAAGCACTTGAACTACCATAGAAGTTAAAATGACAAGCAATACAAGAAGATTGATGCAAGTCTGAGCAAGAGAACTTCTAACCATTTACCTCCTAATACCTCTGGACGTACCTCCAGTTTGCCCCAGTGTGGGGTGGTTCTTGACAGGGGTATAGAATGAAACCGCCGTTCAAAGGGTTATCAATGGTCACCTGTAGTGTTTATGATAGAGAAGCGAATGCCTCCGTCGTCTCAATCTATGTAATCACTGCGAATAACCCTTACTTCCGTAGGTCAAGGTCTCGCTGTACTTACCACTCCACTCATCTCTTAAGTGTGTATGGGACGTGTTTGGACCAGGCTTGCCTCTTGCCTGAGGAAACATCCTTTTGAACGGTTTAAGCAACTTTTATTGGAAAAGTTCATTTTTCTTTCTCCAAAACTTATCCTCCAAGGGGATTTATGATGCACAATGTATATTTCAACCATGTTTAGATAACCTCCAAGTTTAAACATGAGTGCCAATGCCATGATTATGAGAATTTTGCATTTTTATTGACATGATAATTGAATGCATGCTAGATTCCAAGAAGCTTTTCAAATTCTAGCAATAAAGATCCCGACAGTCTTAAAACCTAAGAGGTTGGGAAAGGAATACTTACCTGCCCAGCGCGGCTAGGGATCCCTGAAAAATATAAAAGGGATATGTCGGTGTATGCTCTCGAATTTCAGAAAATTAGAACGATACACCTTACCCTTGATCATGCACTCCAATGGAAGTGGATAGATTCATGAAAATCTGTATTTTTCTTAACAACACAAGATGGTTAAGTTGTTCTAAAATTTCTTGAAATTCTCACTCTTTGGAGAAAAAGGACGTGCACCTGACCCCCACGACAGTAAGTCCTCTTGATCATGCATTCCAATCTGAACGCCAATATGTAGATTATAGAAAACGGCCATTTCGACCTATGGCGATGACGCCTTCATCCGATTGGGGCAATGAATCTTGCTCGATGGCTTCATTCTCCTTTGAACGTCTTCCATGCCATTCTTCGGAGTTCCTTGTTCAAGGAAAAATGAATTCTTATCAAAATGAATGCTAAAGCATGTGGTGTGGAAGCGATACTTTTTACCCTCCACTTGATCTTATAGCCAAAGATCATTTCTTGAATGCTCGACTTCCGAAGCTGTTATCTTCAAAGATCATCTCGCCTTGAAGTTGAGTCGGCAAGTTCTTTCCCTCTGAATCCTTTTGAATGCCAATAATTTTCATTCACTCAAGTTCGTATCTTGAGGTTTGACTCTGATGTGAACGATTCTTCTATCACGTTCATTGATCTTGCTGGGAATGAAATGCCACTTTTGCATCCAGTCGCGTAGATGATTCGCTTGGATTTTCGCTTTACTTTTCACCTTTGAAGTGTCGTCCTTCCAATGCTTTGAGAAAGTCGTTTGCTTCATGCATCTTTGTCACTTGTGACCATCCTTGTGATGTTCTCCTATTTGTTGGACTCCTGATAATGTCCTAATGGCGTATTCTGCCACAGAAAGAAATGATTTTGCATTAGCAAATGCAAGAAAAAGGAGTAAATTGGATACGACACCCAACTATCCTTCTTTTGTCAATTGTCGACATTTATCTCTTGATTGAGTTCATTCCAATGTTGTATGCTGATATGGACAACATTCGTCGAATCCTTCCATCCATGCTTGAAGGTGTTGATAATATCAACAATCCATTTGCCCCAGTTGGGCGACGTTTACCTTGGCCAAATGCCTTAGCATTTTTCATATCATTTGACGATTTCCAATCCTATTTGAAGAGGTCTTTGTACCTGTACATGAAGCAATGAGGATTCATTCATGTTTAACTTTATATAAATCACCAAGGAACGTGATACTCCCTTTGAGATATTGCATTTTCGTTGATCAAGGAAATCGTCTCTTTCGGTTGCTTTGCCCTAGTAGGGCATGTCTTGACGTTTTGTCGTCTTTGGGCTTGATAACTTGCTCCAAATGCTATCTTGGTGGCACACGAGCATCTTGCCCCCAGCTTGGTCTCTTGACAGGAAAGGAGGGGTTTGCCCTAATGAACCTTCTTTGCTGGTTCTGGTTATTTATCTCAACCATCTGAATCTTCGATCACTTTTATCTACCTCTTGGTAGCTCGACATCTTTGGAATTTGTCGCATGACATCTTAACGACCTTCTTAGTAATTCTGTGAACTTGAGTCTTTTATCTCGGGATAAATGTCCACCGATCTTGACTTCTTTGATATTCTCAGTATCCCCCAAATTAACAGTAACCGGCTCTTCCGAAGTAGGAGGCGTTGATTCCTCAAAGGCCTTCCTTTCTCTACGGATAGACGCATAACCTTCATCATCGTCTTCTTCCTCTGTCCCATAGTCCCAGTGGACCGCTTTAGGATCGTACCTTTCTACCTGAGGAACTTTTATAGTTACTGTCGTCTGATAAGATGTCTCTGGTGCAGCTGTGCAGTCTTCTTCCTCTTTCAGCAATCGAATCAAAATAGGCTTGACTAGGCAATCTTCTACCTTATTCAAGCTATCAAGCTCTTCCAGTTTAATTACCACAGTCGTAGCGGTTTCAATCATTGACATAGTGTTGTCAAATTCCCTTGAGGAGATTTCGTCTCTCAGTTGACAATGTCGGTCATCGTCGCCTAATGCTACTGATGTTGCGGATCTCGGGTATTCTCTTTTTCCTTTGAATAATTCAGCTCAACCCTGCTGTTGATCCTTTGATCTTTTTGTTCCGGCTTACTGCTTTGTGCCAAGCTTAGTAACCCTCATCTGGTCAAGTGATGACTTAGGTTCTTTCGAAAAAAGGCTTTTTCCGGTTGAACGGGATCATCCATGCCTCCCCATCCGTTTGGTATAATATCATCCATTCTCTAATAGCAGCTAGGGGAAGCAGAGTACTTCACTTTAAAGTTGTACCCTCCAAAGTCCTGACCCAGGTTGTCTACAATTTCACCTATTTCAGGTGCGTTAGCCACGAATCTGGGATCTGCTAGACTTCGCCTCTTGGCTTCCAGTTCGTCCTCTTCGAATTCTTCTTTTGATTGAGTAACCGGCCCAAGATTATCTACCAGATTCTCATGCGGGATGTCCTAGGTGCTACCCCGTTCAGTTTTGATCACGAAGTGGCTTCCTTCCAAAGATAGAGAAGCTTCGACTCCTTCGAATTCTTTATCGGTAGTATCGGACATTATCCCCAAGCTCATCATCTTGGCGATACATAGCTTCTTTACGTCTGCAGAGATCTCACCTGCTTTTGGGTATGATGAAGCGGTCGCCAGAAGGTCGGTCAGCTTAAACATGTCCACCTTCAGCTGGAGGTGGTTTTCCTCATCTTCAGTGAATATTCCCCCAATTGCTTGATAATCAGGGGGCGGGTTTTCTTGTACGTTTGGAGCCACGTTGTCAAATTTTAGAATTTGGCTGTCAATCAAATCTTGTACCTCTAGCTTAAGGATATAGCAATTATCGCTCTAGGTGGTTCCTTTGCCACCAAGTGTTATTCTAGCAGCATCGGGAGTAGCTTGGACAAAGGTCTCGGGAGCTGAGAGAACTGCTTTTAGGGTTGCCTCTTTCTGGGCCTTGCCCTTTTGGTGCAGTCCATGACGATCCTCCTTTGGTTGTTTTCTGGCAGAAGCTTCATGGGGCCTCCTTTCTCTTAAGGCCCATTCGGGCTTTTCAGCCACCTTTATCAAGTGTGCGAAGGTCTGACATCCTGAGGCGTCTAACCTGTCGAAGTATTCGTAGGGGAGTGCTTTGAGGAACAAATTAATCAGCTCGTCGTCTGGGATTGACGGCTTTATTTGGGTCGTCAAAGCTCGCCATCTCTGGGCGTATGTTCTAATCAACTAGCCCATTGTCTTCGAGGTTCGCAACAAATCTTCTCTTGTCGGGGCCGTAGCCGTGTTGAACTTATACTGCCTGAGGAAGTCCTCTGCAAGATCCTCCCATCTATCATAATCTTCTAGGTCCAGCTTGATGAACTAGGCGAGAGCGGCGCCAGCCAGACTCTCTTAGAATGTGTTCATTAGTAACGGGACATAGTCTGAATACTGCGCCATCTTGCGTAGATAATATTTGAGGTGAGCACGGAGATAGCCTGTCCCATTATACTTCCTCACGAAGTCTGGTTCCTCGTAGTCAGGAGGAGTCTCCACCTTGGCGAATGGGGATATCTTGTCTAAACGAGCCAACTCATAACCTTGGCTGCTCAAGCATTCTTCGATCTTGGCTAATCTCTTAGCCTCCACCTTGATTTTTACGGTCTGCTTCCCCTTTTTCCTCATTCTCGAGGTTGATAACAACATGAGACGCTTTTTGTTGCGACGGGGTGTTCGGCTCACGGATATCCTCCTCCGCCCGTTGAGTATTTCCCGTCGTTTTTTTATCAGCTATATCGGGTGCAAGAGATGGATTTGAATTGTCTAGGAACTATTGTCTGTCTAGCTTGGGAGGCTTCCGGCATTGCCTTAATATCAGCCATCATAGTTGCCATTGAACTATTTCTATCCAAGGAAAGAAGGTTCGTGTCAGAACAGCATACAAAATGGGCAATTGGAATTGATACAATTTACCCTTCGTTACTTGGGTCTTGGCATTTCCCTTTCATTTGGATTCTTTTGCTTTGACCCGTCGACATCTTTCAAGGAAGAATATGCATATAAATGATGCATGTATGATATGCATGATGCAAGTGATCTAGGATGATTTGTGTTTGCCACGAAAAATGGATTCGCGCCTTTCACTTTGTTCACAGAAAGTATCTCTTATCAAGCATGTCAATCTATAAAGTTTGACTTCTTTCTTTTCCAATGCTCTTTTCAAAGAGACTTCTAATCGTTAAGAAATTTTTTCAAGTTTTCTCGAGAATTTTGTTCGCAGATTGAGCCATTATGACGCTCTCGAAATCATTTATCCTAAATGCATATGTGAGATGATATGAAAAGTGGGTACTCCCTATTCTGCCATTTGAAGTCGTTGCTTCTTGGGTGTCTTGACTTTGTTTATCACCTGAGAGGAAAAAGATAGGAAATATTATTTCCACATCTGATTGAAACTTATTTAGGAACGATACGTCCTTTTTTACCAAGAGGGATGGCTCGGCATCGTTCTTCTTGGAAGCGTTGTTGCTATGGTGAAACGCTTTTTGTATTCAATGGATGAATTTCATTCCATTACGTTCCATGAGTGATAACCAAGGTTTCGAGGACTTGCCCCACATACCACCATGATGAATCTGATGTCTTCGACTTCAGCATGCTTTCTGGATAGGGAAATGATTTGCCCCCAGCAACTGAATATTCCACCTTGAGTTAGCCGATTTAGCCATATGAAGCTCCATTGTATCGCGCTAACGCTTTCCCTATTGGTTGAGTCAATCACTTCCACATCAGGTGATTTTGGTGTTTGACATTCTTCAATCTTTTCTGACACATGTCTTCGACTATCATTCTCTGTATATGAAAGAGAAACATCTCAGTCATTAGTATGAAATGGAATCAGAATAAGGGACAATTTACTCCCTTTTGTGACAACAGAGGATGAAACTTCATCGTAATCATCCGGAGGTCTCAGCCTTTGATGTTGCACGATGTTCGACACTATTTGGGTTCTGTCACTCTCCTTCTTGAGGTTGGGTGATCTTTCGCCACTTTCGCTCTATTGATGTATTTCAATCTTTTGGTTCAAAGATGGGCAACGATCATCTCTTCATGGTCTTCTCGATTTGTCATGACTTCATGCCACTCCTCAAGCACCCTACTACTTGAGATCCACAAGTGTAGATTTATCTCTATTTGTGTACATTTACACCTTGAAGTGTTGCTTCGCAAATAAGCATTCAGTTTCTTCATCTCTACATATAAAAAAGGAGATGATCATTTCATATCTTGAGAGGATTGAAATGAGGAACGATATACACCCTTTTATGGTTGAGTGATCTTCAATCTCATGGTGAGAAACACGAGTGTTTGTACTCCTTGAGACGTGCTTCAATTGGCGATCGTGCTATGCCACATTGGCCTCCAGTTTTGAGGGTTCACAATTGAGTCTTCTTTAAAGGGACAAATGTCGACCTCACACAATCCTTTTATTTCACCTACATGACATGTGGAAGGAGTATGTCAATTGTTGCACAACAGGCTTTAATTGAAACGATAACAGATTTACTATCCCCAAAGTATATTTTCTCAGCTCCCATCACTTTGAGCATCAGAGATGAAGGAATGTTCCTTAACGATCCTCATTCATCTTTTATAATTACCTGCAAGTGTGAGTGACCATGTCATTGTTTAAACAAATCAATTTAATTTGGAACGAATACACCCTTTTCAACTTAGAGAGGTCGATCCAAATCAGGCATGCCCCTTTTTCATGTTGTCTTGTTCTGGGCTTATCATTGTCGATTCATCTTATTTTGGAAACCCCATGGGTGGCTCCTGATGAAGACGCATCTCCTTTCATGTTACAGGGAAAACAAGCCTCGCATCATTGGCCTTCAGCCTTTTTGACCTGTTGGCAAAAGAAATAACCAAGCAAGTCAAGTATAACACTCGAAGCCTTTATTGGAACGATTACAGTTTTACCATCGTTCGATCACATCTCGCATGCGATTAGATGAAGGAATCTTCAATAAATGCATGTCATGTATAACCTGTCAGAAAGGAGATACACTTAGCATTTTACATAGCAAAGACATCTCTCTATGAGGTCGCCTCTTATAATGAAAGCAAGGCGACAATACATATCTCGTAATCCCTATTTACGGGCATCTGATGTCCGCCAAGATTTCAAGATAAGAGGATACGTCATTAAAAGATCGATCCATGGTCATCAATCAAACACCCATTTAATTCCCAACATTTAATACGCAAATGGGGGCATTAATCTCGAAAGATTGCTTTGTGACATTTTTCTTGTAAAAATCATGTGATCCTTGTTTTCAAGAAGTCACTTACACAAAATGTGATTGCCAACATGGCCTTAACTTTATGCCCCAAAATCTTGAATTAGAAGAATTTTAGACAAAAAGAAATGTCATCTTAATCCATGATTGAAAATTTGGATGAACCATTTATTCCGTAGGGACGACCTAGAAGTGTTCCCACTTTTGTATCTAAAATTCATTGTCAAAAACTTTCATTTGTAAACTCAACCACCCAGGGCATTCAGTTGATTTCCATGAATTTCTTATCATGAAATTTCGCTAGGAAATGAACAAGTAGAGGGAGAAGTCATACTTACAGTGATCAGCGGGATTTTTTTTTTTTTTTGGTTTTAGGTATACCAACCTCTCATAGACATGCGCATGAGACAAGTGGGGGGTATACTCTAAAAATCGAAAATCAGGTGAGGAACCTATGGCTCAGGCTCCCACGATCCAAATGAGGCAGACTCCTCCCCAAGAGTACCCACTCAAGAGGGCTAGATATTGCCAATTTGGATTGTGAGCGGGAACGAACATGAAAGTCTCAAGTGCCATCAAACACGAGATCCTTTCACATCATTTCCCTATCTAAGGTAACCTAGAGGTGGTTGCAGTCGGGGTTTGACCGCCAGTGTGTGCGATGTGTCGTGATCATCACAATGCTAGGTCATGCACAGCAGTTTGTATCAAACACCGCTTCAGTATGTGCGTAAAAATAAACATACATTCCCAACTCCAACCTGCAGGAAAAACGTCAACAATCACTCCACCCCTTATTTCTCCAATCTGCAAAAACATCTAACACAATAGTTAGCATACGTACCTCACCTTCGAGAGCATCTGTAGAAAACAAGGTCAGATAAACCAAACAACTTTTTAATCGGCTCAAGTCCTCTGGAATTCGTAACCAGAGATTCTGGGTTAGGATAAGTCCCCAGTGGAGTCGCCAGTCTGTCGCGACCCTCTCGCGGAGCTCGCGGAAGGCGGGAGCGGGCTAATGGGCCGCCCGATCGCTGGCTGGATCGGACGCGGGCCTCTCCCAAGGTCCATTTCCCAAATCGCAACTGCTGGATGTACGTGGTCGACCTTCAGTGTGGTCTAGTGACATGTGATGAGTGTACATGTCAAGGAGTCGCCACCAATCGTTTTGCGGAGGGTACGATCGGAAACCCTATCGAATAGTTGGGAGTGGTCTATTCGATTCTGCGGAAACCAGAGAAGTGGGTTCGGGGACTTAGTTACGTCAACTGTCAGAGTTGACGCCCTTTCGGTACCTAAGCTGAATGGTTTATCTGATCTTAGGATTTCATACAAACGAGTGGGGTACAGATCTTAAATCTAGGAGTTCATGCAGATGGGAAATACTACCCTATCACTCACAATCAATGAAAATAAGTGCGCAAATCAAGGATCCAGTACATGCGGATAAAACACATGAAAGCAGCATGGCATCCCTAATGAGGCCCTATTAGCCTAGAGAAATATCAATCAAGGCTTATGAGTGATTTGGACATGATTCGCCCATGAGAGGCAGAATCGTAATTTTGAACAATTCGGGGACAATTCACCTCAAAAAAGGGTAAATTTGTCATTTTAGATGAATTGGGAAGTCAAAAGACAAAGGAAATAGGATTGGCCATCAATCCAATCCATTTCCTATTTTTCGGGAATTTCCAGGATTTTTCTGGAATTTAAAAGCGATTTTACCCTCGGAGGGGTAAAGTCGTCATTTGGACAAAGACGAGAACTGAAAATCTCAAATATTAGGGTCGGTCGTCCACCTGACCCAAACCCTAACTTCAAGCAATTTTCAGAACTCGATTGAGATAAGAAAGACGATTTTCCCTTTAAAGGGCAAAATCGTCATTTTGAGAAAAGAGGCGGGACTCGAAAACCCAAACCTAAGAATTGGTCGTCTAATCGACCCTAATTCTCACCTTGACATTATCGGCCTTTTCTATCATGCACAGCAGAGGCGACCTACCCCTAAAGGGTAATGTCGTCATATCTTGAGAAATTGGATAAGAAAACCCAAAAATAGGGTTGACCAGTTGTCTGTGGTCAACCCTCGATTTTTGGGGGTCTAGGATTTTTCCACAATTTTTTTTGGAATTTTCTGGCATTTTCTAGCATTTTTTGGATTTTCTATAATTTTTTATTTTCTGAAAATATTTTTTTATTAAAAGAAAAATGAGGGTCAGACCGGGTCTGTGAACCCGGTCCGACACGCGCGTGGATCACTAGGTCCATACAAGGGCTCGGTTGGACTCGCGGGCGATCAGCCCGGTCTGATCTCTACAGATCGGGCTCACTGTTGAAAAACAAAAAGGGACCGGCCACCAAAGCGAGCGAATGAGTGGCCCACAGAAGGTCAGCCCAGTCCGCTTGAAGCTTACATCAAAACGATGCCGTCTTCGTCTACTCCCGCCCAATCCGAACCGACGGCTTCAGAAGGGACACAAGGCACACTTATAGCCTTTGGATCAATTTCGGACTTTACACTCGGATCTCTACGTGGATCGCTGACATGGATGCATCACAGCTAATCCACGGGCGCCACGTGGCGCCACGTCAGCCTATTGACTATTCTGATCATGCCAAAGACTCGTCGGAGAAGACGATCAACGTCGATGGTCTTCACCGGCGCCTCGCCGGAACTCCATTTCTAACGTCAAAACTCGCCCGAAGCTTTGAGATTTTCACCTAAATCGATCCTACATCATCTTTGCCGCAACATATCTCTATTTCACACTAAAATCTGATGTAAATCTACATTAACAGTCGGCGACTGCCTATGAGATTTCCAGATTCCAGCGACCATTTCAACTCACGATTCCCTTCCTTCAACTTGCAATACAGTCACACGACAAGTATGAATAAGGTCTAGAGAAACTTACCTCAACATCCTTGAAGCTTGGGGATTGGCCGTTTAACAACCACAGCTCAAGATTCCGACGAAGTTTGGGAGCCTCGGATTCACGGATTCAGCGATCGATGCACAGGAAAATTAACAAGGCTGGGCTTAGAAGTCACTCTAGACTCGAATCGAAGGTTGAAAAAGCATGAACGAGGCTCGAGCTATGCAGTTGAACCGAAGCACAGATTGTATAAAAAACAGAGCATCCTTGGAGCGAGGGTGACTGACCTATTTGACGGCGATGACGGCACTCAACGGCGGTCGAAAGTTATCCCTCAACCTCCTTCAACTCGAAAGAAGAGACATCGATGGTCCAATCCCGTTGAATCACTCTCAAATGGCGACAATCTCCTACTTTACCTTCTTCGAACAAAGCATGTCCAGCGATGACGACGGAATCACAACGAGATGCAGCGACCCTCATCCCCACTTGATCTCGATTTCCTTCTCTCTCTCTCTCTCTCTCTCTCTCTCTCTCTCTGGTCATCTCCCTCTATTCCGCGCGTCGCCAGCCCTCTCCTCTCTTTTTCGCTCGCCTGCTCTCTCGGCTCTCTTTCTCTCTTGCCTGCGAGCCCCCCGCGCGAAGAGAACTGCCCGCCCTCTTCGTTCCATTTCCTTTTTGTTGCGCCCGCTAACTCCTTTGCCAACTGATTTCCCCCAAAACCCAACTGATCTCTCCCCGCTCCACAACCAACTGATCCTCTCCCCCCTTTTTCTGTTTGTGCGCGAAGGACCAAGAACAGAGTGGCTCTGTTCTGTTTTCTAAGGTGGTCAACCGGGTTGACTGGGTTGGGTCAACCCGACCCAGTTGACCCGGTTCTACTTTCTTTGCCTGAATTGGACGCCCATATGTGCCAAGATCACAAAATTGACGCTAAAATTGGGTTCCATGGCACAGATTCCATCTAGAAATGTGGTTTTCGTGACAAATTCCTTTTGAATTGATTGAAAGCCCCAAATGTAGGGTAGGATCCGAATTTGATTTTTGCCGAATTGATCTTCTTAATGGATGAATTGGCCCCAATTGAACTGACCATTAGATTTAGGGGGTCAAATACTATAGGGAGGAAGTATTGGGGCTCTATGGGTGTCCCTCAGAAAATTTTAATTTTGGATTTGGTACTTTAGGGACTAAAATGAATAGATTTTCATGCAATTAGGTCCCTAAGGCCAAAATTGATCAAATCAGTGCACAATAAACCCAAATTGAAATGTGGCGCAATCAAGTCGAATGTCAAGATTCGGAAAATGCAAAATATTGCAAATAAAAAGACTCAAAACATATTTTTTTACAAATTTAACCCTGTGCGTTACAAAGAAACACACAAAATTAAACTTGAATTTCAACTATTGATGAGGTTGAAATGACAAGGGATTTAAAAGAAAAATATTGACTATTTTCCTATATTTTTGTGACGTCAAATTCTATATTTGTCGATTTTTCTTAGTATTTTCCTATTTTCTAAAAATATTAAAAAACGTGAAAAAATATGAAAAATTATTTTTTGGTCAAGAATGGTTCCTTGGGCTTGGCCAAGGCCACCAAAGTTGATTTTGTATTTTTTTTTGACTTTTTATGAATTTTTTATGATTTTTCTAAAATAAAACTAAAAAAGGCTAGGTCAAAAATCAGGTGTCAACACATACCTTAGTCAAGATTACATGAGTGAGGACTTTTTGAATGATCTACCTCGATTTGAAATGACTTCATTAAAGACTGGCAGATGATGGCCTCGGACTGTGTTAAGCCTTTTGAGTAGCATGGAGTGGGTCCCTAGAGTACCTTGTGGACCAAATTGCTTGAATTTGTGTTTAGGTCGTCACGTAATGCCATGAAGCATGTAGACGCGGGGATTTGTGCCCTTCTTGATACGTTACTGCGCGAGATGTTAACCTGAAGCGTTGAGACACGGGTTTTAAAAAAGTGTATGGATCTGAGGCGTGTTACACGGATCCTGGACAAGTTTGACGGCCGGTGCGCCATTACGAAGTCCTTGGCATCGACACAGGAATTAAATAGGCAGACAGTATAGATCTTTAGAACTTCAAGTGAGAGATTATGTTTCTCCTTAAGGTATCACTCATGCGAGGCTTGTTCGATTTGGAAAATCGAGTCCGAAAGGTGTAGACCTATTTGGGGATTTTGACAATATAAGAGGACCGCCGAGGTTGATGAAGTAGTGATGAGGCGTTATCACCCAGTTGTTAAGCATGTCGGGATTTATGGTAAATTTCGAGGACGAAATTTTTATAAGGAAGGAAGAGTTGTGACATTCTGAAATCCGACCCCCATTTCGAAGAAAGATTTGCCACGAATTGGACTTTGAAATTGGCATCGGGTATTCGAGGATTCCAACAGGAATAAATTGGACGTCGCCTCGTCGAGGACCGTTAAGGTTAGTTTCCGCCCGTTATCGATTAGAAAAGTGAAATTCGGACTGACGATTGGAAATTACCTTTTACTCTTAGATGAATGCCCTTTCCTCTAGAAATAAGTAAGGGCAATTTGGACAATTGCTACACCCCCATTCTTGGCCAAAAACCTAAGGGTAGTATGGTCATTTGACCACTAGATTTTTAAGAGTGGATTTGACCAATTGACTTGACATTTTCCCCTTAACCTACTCCTACCAACTTGTCACTCAAGCCTACTATTCATGTCATTCAACCTACCAACCACCCCACTAAGCCTTTCCCTCTCATATTTGGATATCTTCTTTCTCTCCCCCTCACTCCATCATTCTCTCATTTTTTTCCCCTCTTCCCCATCAAGCTCTCTCCCCATTCCTCTCGGTTCCCTCACGGCCACGCCTTCACCGACACCACCGCCATCACCTCTCCTCCTTGGTCCGTGAGAGAGCCGCCGACCAAGCCCGGAGCCGCACGATCACCCTTGATCCGAACCGAATCGTGGGGAACCGAGGGTTGTTCTTGGTTGTTCTTGAGGATCCAAGCTTGCTCCTCGCCGGACCCGTTTGCCCGAGCCTCCCGTCGCCATTACCGCCGGCTTTTCCTTGGATTTTTGGACAAGGTAAGCTTGTCCTAACCTTTAGTTAGTACCTTGTGTATGGAAGGGCCAAGTGAGGTTAGGTTAAACGGATTTTATGGGCCGGTCAATGTAGAACAACTAGGGACCGAAAGTGTGATCCTAGGACAAGTTGTGATAGTCCTTTTGTAACGCTTGAAAGGTTGGAACCATGTTGGAAACTAGACTAGAGGATATGTGCATGTGTGGGCCAAATGCTTGTGTGTGCCTATGATGTAAGCGAAGAATGTTTTGAACTTGATTAAGTTGATGGATACTTATTTGTACCTAAGTATATTCGGTCTTGATGAGATTTAATGTGGATTATTTGACACGTGGAATATTTACATGGATTAATTGGCACGTAGATTATTCGGTATGTGGATTATTTGACATGTGGAATATTTACATTGATTAATTGGCACGTAGATTATTCGGTATGTGGATTATTTGACACGTGGAATATTTACGTGGATTAATTGGCACATAGATTATTTGTTATGTGATTTATTTGATACGTGGAATATTTACGTGGATTATTTGGCAAATGACTATATTAATATGATAATGACCACGTGACGAAAATAATGATTGATGCCTTGAATGGTTAAATTGCTCAATCGATTTTACTTAGTCTTACTTGTTTTTAAGCATGAGCTTATTGGATGAGAAATCCTGAGGCGCCTATATGACGCGGGATTGAGTTATGATTAATGCCTGATGCGCCTAAATGTCGCGGGCATGACTGAGGAGAAGTGCTTGAGGCGCCTTTACGACGCGGGCTAAGTGATGAGAAATGCCTGAGGCGCCTTTATGACGCGGGCTAAGTAATGAGAAATACCTGATGCGCCTATATGACGCGGGTTAATCATTGAGGAATGCCTGATGCGCCTATAT
This sequence comes from Rhodomyrtus psidioides, assembly GCA_021437785.1. NCBI lineage: Eukaryota > Viridiplantae > Streptophyta > Magnoliopsida > Myrtales > Myrtaceae > Rhodomyrtus > Rhodomyrtus psidioides. The sequence goes on along the minus strand of JAILYB010000003.1, from coordinate 7,118,995 downwards.
GACGCGGGCCTAGTCATGGAAATTATGGTGATATCAAGTGTGAGCACGCTGTTTACGATATAAGTCATTTAATGCCAAAGTACGAAGTCCAGTCATTTGAAATTGCTGCTAATGCTTTGCTTACTTGAGTCGTTTTATGCCAATTGCTGCATTCTGGATTTATTAGTCATTGCATGTGTAGGTTAGTGTCTGGAAGTAGTAAGTGCCTAGCCAGGGTTCGGATTAGCTTATTGAGATTTATCTCACCCCGTCGTGGGATCCATTTTTCAGACCCCAAGCCTTGACCCCGATGGTCATCTGGAGAATCCCAATGCTGAACTTGAAGCTGGAGAGTCTGGACTAAAGTCGATGGATGTTGTCAAACCAGAGGCGTATGAGTAGTCGTACCATTTCTTTTCGGATGTTTCCTAGAAATAAACAGTTTGAAGTTTAGGACCGACCTAGTCATGTTTTGTGAGTTCAAGCTGAATATTGTAAACCGGCATGTTATAATTGTGTAGATTACATCCTAAGTCATCTTATCGTAGTTTTATGTATGGAGTCTATTTATCGCTTCTGCATGTGCATTTCATTTCGCGAATATATTGATAGACGGTTCGATCCTTGGGACTTCTCGCTAAGGACGAGCAGGAAGGGATGTTCGCGCGCCATGAAGGACGCGGGGCGTGACATTCTCTCTTTCACCTTGATCGTTCTAGTAGTCGTCAATAATCGCCGAAGAAGGATTTTCAAGGGAGAGGATAATGAAGGGCCAAAGGATTTGGATTTCAAGCGTATATTGAGTTATGATGGCAAAGTTTTCTATGATCGAATCGTTGAGGCCACAAAAGGATTTGACTCCAAGTATTATGTGGGTGAAGGAGCATATGGAATTGTTTATAAAGTGGAGATATCAGAAGGTCAAATGTTCGCTGTCAAACAAACCTTATCATCCCAGGAAGATACTGAGATCACTGATTTGGTACCATTTGAAAGGGAAATTCAAGCCTTGTCAAATATACGCCATCGCAACATTGTGAAATTTTATGGTTTTTGCTCTCATGCCCAACGCTATTTTTTGGTGTATGAGTACTTGGAAAGAGGAAGCTTGAGAACAACTTTGAACGATGATGAAAGAGAAACCGAATTTGGATGGGACAAGAGGGTAAATGTGGTTCGAGGAGTTGCATATGCATTGTCCTATATGCATCACGAATGTTGTCTTCCATTGATTCATCGGGACTTGACCAGTAACAACATTCTTTTGGATCATGATTATGAGGCTCATGTTTCCGATTTTGGCACCGCAAGACTATCGAGACCGGATTCATCAAATTGGACGGCTATTACTGGTGCCATCGGGTATATTGCTCCAGGTACTTTACAATTTTTTGCTCAATTTCTATGGCATCCTGCCGTCATGCTTCTATAATAAACTTTTACTAGTTTAGTGATGTTCATCATTAATTTAATCGTCTTATAGAAATTTGTTGTACTTATCTAGATCTTCCAAGTTCAATATTGATGTGAAGCTTTTAGATTCTCCTCATACATAAGAATTTGCAAATGAGGAAAACATCATAATCAATCCATTTCGAGGATATTACGTTCGTTTAACCTAGAAGATGCTCATATTGTAAGCGTCGAACAAAAGTTTTTGAACTTTTCCAAAGCATAAACTCCTATGCTCAAATCGGTGTTGTATCTATAGATTAAGCAAATATATGTACTTGCAATCGACACACGTCCTGTCATGGGAAGAAATGTTGTCGACTTGAATATAACTTATGATCGAGATTGAAAAAATTGTTGATTCTCTGACTTGCAGAGTTGGCTTATTCTTCCATTCCTACCGAAAAAGTGCGATGTGTATAGTTTTGGAGTCGTCGCATTAGAGACTATCATGGGAAAGCATCCAAGAGATCATGTTTCTCGGAATATTCATCGTCCGCTCAAACTCAGTTGATTATGTTGAAGGATGTGTTGGATCAACGTCTCTCACCTTCTAGACTTGGCCTTCGAGAGGCACAGGACATGGTCTTGATTGCAAAGCTTGCATTCGAGTGCTTGCAAGCCGATCCGAGGCTTCGACCTACAATGGGACAAGTCTCACATGAGCTTCACTCCCAAGTACCCCTGGATATGCCACTCTCTGCAGTCAGCTTAGAGCAACTTCGCGATCCCAATGTAAACAAGTTGGGAGCGTTTCAGGAGATGGTAAGATTTGAAGTTTTCATGTGTTATTGTGTCTAATTTTCAATTATAATGGCAATCGCCTTTTGAATATGTTTGAGTTCTCACCAATCTCAACTTGTGATTTTCTCTTTTCACTGCAGAGCTAGGTGCGACATTTACAGTTGAAGTCGTGACACCAGAAATAATTATGGGAATATTTTTTTCTTCCTTTCTTTCCTTCATTTTCCTTTATGGCACTCTAAGTAAAAGCTAAGGCCCTCCTTTTTCATCCTTTTGCGCTACTGTTTTTTTTTTTTTTCCTCTTTGGTGTTTCATTTTTCCTTTCATTTTAATATAAATATAAGTAAGCCATTTTATTTTCTTCTTGATTCTACCTACTGAATTGAAAAAGAAAAGGTTACAATCATTATAGTCAAATGCTGTAGTAACTATAATTTACCCGTTCAACCGACCTCTACATCCTTAACTTAATACACGTAAAGACAAATGAGCCAAAAATATTTTCAGGAGATGGCAAGTTCTAATCTCTGCATCTTAGGCACGCTTCTTCTATTTTTCCCAGTTTTCTTAGGAAATAAAATTTATTTCTGTTGAGAAATTGTGTTTAATAAAAAAAATGAAATAGCACGTTTTTTTTTCCTAATTCAGATGTATCTGGATTGTGTTGTTTTCTTGTAGTTGTGATATATTATGGTTGTGTCTTCACATAAAAGAACGACGGGTAAGAGCAAGTGAAGGGGCATTAATGGAACTTCACGTTCAAAATTCTCCTCACCAGCCAATCAAAATGCTCGTTAGCGTCGGTCGAGCCTAGCTGGCCCAATCAAACCCGACCTTCACCGAGCCAACGTCCTCGACATGTGATGTTAGTGATCACTTTAATTGAACCCAGTTAAGCCGTGTGGATTATTGCATTAACTCTTTGATCCCAAAATAAACAAAAATAAAAGAAAAAGAGAAAATGAATTTTCTCTGGCTAGGCTCGTTCCATTTTCCCCGTCCGTTTCTTTGTTTCCGGGAAAGCTCGAGAATTTTCCGTCGTTGCAAGTTTCCTCTCTCTCTCTCTCTCTCTCTCTCTCTCTCTCTCTCTCTCTCGTCTCGACAGCGACAAAGAAAACAAGCAAATCCATTTCTCAATCCCGTCGCTTTCGCTCGTGTCCTAAAGAGAAGCTTCTAGAGCGAGGAACCCTGAATTAGACGAGAGCGACAGAGGTGTAGAATCGTATTCGACTGGGAGAGAGAGAGATGGGGCCTGATGCGGAGACGTTAGCAGCGGCGGCCAGGCAAGCGGAGAGGTTGAGGAAGGATGGGAACTAGTGTTATCGAAGGAGTCGTTTCAGAGCCGCCATTGATGCTTCCACCGAGGTGCCAAACTCGTCGTGATTCAAATTTTTTTTTTTTTTTTCACATTTTCGAAATGAGATCTCTGGTTCGGTTTTTTGGTTTCCGTCAACCTGTGTTTTAGGGTTCGCATGCGTTTGACCTTTACATCTTTGCTTTGGGGGAGGGAAATGGGCTGCTTGTGAATTCTTTCTATAGCATAAAAGTTTGAGACTTTCAGCTGATCGCTGAGTTTCTTTCGTTCTTTCCTTCCTAATCTGTTCTTTATTATCGGTGCTGTTTGTACTGTTTTTTTATATGTATATTTTTTTTTTCCTGTCGAAGGTTTCTTGTAGTTCGCATGTAATATGTTTGCACTTTTTCACAAACGAACAACGGATGAGAGTAAATGAGGGTCTACAAATGAAATCAACACGAAAATAAAAATAAAAATATGCTCAATCAAGCCAATCAAAATGCTGGTTAACTTCGGTCGAGCCTAGCAGGCCCAATCAAACCTGACCTTCACCAAGCTAACATCCTCGATATGTGATTAAATGATAACTTTCATTATACTCAATCAAGCCGTGTGGATTAATTAACAACCATTTGACCACCTCTCTCTCCAGTGCACTCAAATCGAATTGAACTCGTTCCATTTTCGCGTGAGATTCTTTCCTTCCGCGAAAGCTCCTGGTTTTGTCGTGGTCGCAATTTTTCTCATCGACTCTTTCTCGTCTCGAGAGTGAGAAAACTAGCAAACCAAATTCTCTTGTTCAAAATAAGTTAATATTTAGAATGACTTGGAACTGGAGTTCATTTATAAATAAATGCCAATGAATATGCGTCAGCTGAAAAACCTGACCAAGATGAGAAAACTGACGAATCGACCTTAATAACTTGTAACAAGAAGTTTGAGCTGTTCACTATATTGGAGGAGGCCAAGGTTCCCTTGAATTAACCTACTCATATTCTTGTTGCCGCTTTGTTACCTCTCCAAGATATGGAAGCAAAAAAGAGATCCAAGCACTCATCACGCACCAATCACTCCGATCTTTTATCACGAGCACGTCGTTGAACCATTTCGCCGGAACTGACAATGGAAAAATGATGCACAACCAAAATTGGGTCGATTTCTACGAAATATTATCTTGAAATGGAGATTTGACACCGCATGCGTATCATGCATATCCCCTTTCTTTCAACACCCCACTTATCTATAAAAGAATCTGAGGGTCGACTTTGAGCCATACAAGCACCGTCGGTCAGGATATCACCATTTTCCACGAATATGGTTGACTTGGAAAAGTAAGTCATGCATGACCAACGATTGAGACTTTCGTGGTTGTGCTTTATTCACTCCAGTACCTCCCACGGCGCACGCTAAACTGATCGACATGGGGAAAAGACTTCATCTTCGCAAATAATATGTTTGGTAAGTTGAATGCAGAATTTCCTTAAATAGTGAAAAAAAAATGTGTGAGAGATGAACGCATGTAATTGATGAGAACATTCATCGAATCTATTGTCCTAATTTCCGCTGCGGCCGCCGCCGAGACAACCATCCAATTCTACCGACCTTCTTGATTATATTTTTATGCATGAGGGCAACTCTTTAGGGGCGTCTAATGACCTTTCCATCCAAGCTGAAGTTACAGTCAAAGGGCCTCCTCTCCTATGCACGATTCCACCCAGGACTGTTGATGCAGGAAACAGAGCCGATCCCTATACAGAGTCTATTCTCATGTTTCGAACTCAAGATCAAATTTGTCTCGTTTAACCACTCACTGTGCACTTTGCAAACGTAATGCATAACAAGATCCGATCAGCTGTGCGAGCTTGACTTGACTTGCTAATATTGTTTTCCGATGACGCGTTCTCAGATCCGTAAAAAATCTTTCCCTTGGTTACTCCCACTCCGCCTCTGCGCAATAGCAACAGAGGTCGCACAACATCTGGGCAGATGGCGAGCGGCACGGCAAGAAGGGACGGTGGTAGGCAGTTGGACGGTGGCAGGCAGCTGGACAGCAGCCGGCAAGCAGGGGGCAGTGTGTGACCGACGCCATCCGCTACCGCCGCTAGTCGCCTCCTTCGAATGCCGGATTTGGAAGGAAAAAAAGGAAAGAAAATAGAAAAACAAAAATAAAAAAATTATTATTAAAAAATTATTTAAAAAAATTCCACTAAATTTATATTGAAAGTATTTAAGCAACATTATTTTTTTTTTATAAAGTATGAGAAATAAGTGGTCCATGATTTGATTAAATATAGAAGTATTTAAGTAATATGGCTGAGGTCAGGCATGAATTGGGTATTGGTTAGTTTGTAGAATGGGTCGTTAGATTTGTATTGTATTAAAATGGGTCAAAACGAATTAAATAGGTAAATATAAATCGAATTTTTTTCAACCCCCGACTCAACCCACCCGTTTTACATCTCTAGAGTCCCCTTTCAACACCCCATGCATCTACAAAAAAAAACAAAAAAAACAAAAATCTGAGTGTCGATTTTGAGCCATATAACCACCACCCACGGTTAGGATAATCGATTGCCATAAATATATGTTGGACATGTCAATTTCAATGAAGACTTGGAAAAGTAGGTCAAGCATCCCAACGATTGAGATTTTTATGGTTCTGCGATATTCACTCCACTCAGTACTCAGTAGTCAGTATCCTCTCCGCGAACGCTAAAATCTATAGATGACTTCAGGAAAATATTAAGGACGGGAGATGCTTTTTGGGAAAGATAATTATCTCATTATCATGTCAACTACGTATATTAATATAAAGAAAGAAAGCTTAGCTGACCGTCCCATCCAATCAGACAGTGGGACGGTCAACTATTTACCATAAATAGTTCGATGAAACCGGAGATCCGATTTCACTTCACTTTTTTTTTCTTTTTCTTTTTTACTTTTATGTATTTTGATATGCTTGTTGACCAAAAGTTTACGTGTAACATTGACGTACCACATATCCGCGTGATATGCTTATCATCCAAAAGTCTATGTCTAACATGAACGCACCATATATCCGTGTGATATGCTTGTGAGCCAATGGTCGACGTTTGACATGAAAGCACCAGACATTCGCATGATATGCTTGTCGGACAAAAGTTTTCGTCTAACATATAGGCACCACATATCCGCATGATATGATTGTCATCCAAAAGTTCACATCTAACAAGAACGCACCACATATCCACGTGATATGCTTGTCCGCCAAAAGCCCATGTCCAACATGTACGCACCACATATCTGCGTGATTTACTTGTCAATTAGATATGTTTCGTTAGAATCTTCATTTTGTGGGCCCTCTTATAATTTTATTTTATTTTTTATTTTAGCTTACAATAAAAACACATAAAAAAAAATGTGAAGTGAAGCCGAATCAACAAGTGATCCGGTTTTAGTAAACAATATTTACGGTAAATAGTTTCGCGTCCCACCGTCTGACTAGGTGAGATGGTCAACTTAGCCGGTTCCCAATACAAATGAGAATAAAAGGAAAGTATCAAATTTCATCAATAAACTTTCTACATTAACAAATAAACTCTTCTCTTCTTAAAACACTCATAATTGGCACATTTATAGATATTTAGACTTACTTGGAATAGAAATCCATTTAGTAATATCGACAAACTTGCCTCAATTGAAAGAAGTGACCATGGTGAGAAAACTCACGAATCGATCTAAATAACTTCTTTTTCTTCTTCTTTTGCGGTCATCGATCTAAATAACTTGTAAACAAAACTTTGAGCTTTCACTAAACTTTTGTTCCAGTATTGGAGGAGGCCTAGGTTCCCTTGAAGTAACCCAATTATATTCTTGTTGCTGCTTCGTTTTCTCTTCAAGATAGGGAAGCGTAAAAGTTACACACTGCAAGAACAAGATTCAAGCTCTCTTCACGGACCAATCGCTCGAATCTCTATCACAAGCACGTCATAGAACCATTTCGCCAGAATTGACAATGGAAAAACTATGCACAATCAAAATCCGGTCAATTTCTGCGAAATATTATCTTAAAATAGAAAATTGCCACCACTACTGGGAAAATATAGAAGTCTCATAACCTTGATTCTATATATTGTACATTCCCTTTTAGGCGCCCCACTCATCTACAAAAAAATCCAAGTGTCGATTTTGAGCCATATAATAAACACCCACGGTCAGGATCACCATTTGCCACAAATATGGTCGACATGTCAATTTCAACGAAGACTTGGAAAAGTAAGTCAAGCGTGACAAACAACTGAGACTTTTATGGTTCTGCGCTATTCACTCGTTGTCCCCCACGGCGCACGTTAAACTGGTTGAGAAGGGAAAAGCTACTTCATCTTTGTAAATACGAATTGTCCTGGATAAAGGAGGCTTCGGGAGTGATCTTCCACTCTATATAAGTATAGTCATCTATCTCGTTAACATTATGTACACCTGAACCCATCCCAATCGAAAATCATGGCTTCTTCCCTTTTGCTGTCCAGCCAGTCTCCTTTAGCTGTCCTCCACTTCTTCTTGTTCTCGCTCTTCTTGGTTGGCACCACTTCATCTCATGGTGCAGCAGGAATTTCTGCTTCCTCCCCTTCTGTTTTCGCTATCAATGTGATTGAGAATAAGGATACAGCAGAGGCCCTCCTGAATTGGAAATCCACTCTTGACAATCGTAGCCAATCTCTCCTCTCTTCATGGCATGGCAACAACCCTTGCCGTTTTACCGGTGTCTCTTGCGACCACCACGGAGCCATCACCCACCTGAATCTTTCCGATCTCGGTTTGGGAGGAACTCTAGACCACCTCGACTTCTCACGCTTAACCAATGTGGTCAGCTTTGAACTTTTCAACAACTCGATCTATGGCTCCATTCCCTCGAGTATCGGTAACCTTTCCAAACTCAACACTCTCGATCTTTGCTTCAATGAACTGTCCGGGGACATTCCTCCAAGTATAGGTATGCTGGAGACTCTTCGTTCTTTGCACCTATGTGCAAATCAGCTTTCTGGACACATTCCTTCAGATATCGAGAGGCTCACTTCTCTTATCGAACTTGACCTATCAGAAAACAAACTCGCTGTCTCAATTCCTCCTTCCATCGGAAACTTGACAAGTTTATCTTTTTTTAATCTCTATCAAAATGGATTTTCGGGACCTATACCTTCAGAAATCGGGAAGCTCAATTCTCTTATCGTACTAAATCCAGCAGGAAACAAATTCACTGGCTCAATTCCTCGTTCCATTGGTAACTTGACAAATTTATCTACTCTTTTTCTCGAACAAAATGCGCTGTCTGGAACGATACCTTCAGAAATTGGAAGCCTAGCCAATCTAACTCAACTGAGCCTTGCCGACAATATACTCTTTGGTTCCTTGCCTTCTGAATTCAATATGTTAACACGGTTGACTATTCTGCATCTATTTAATAATGAACTAGAGGGGGAATTGCCAGAAGACGTATGCCTTGGGGGATCATTACAATTTTTCACAGCTGGCAATAATCATTTCACGGGTCCCATCCCAACAAGCTTAGAGAACTGTAGCACATTAATCCGATTGAGGCTACAAGGAAACCAACTTACTGGAAACATAACAGAAGCTTTCGGAATATATCCATATCTATATTTTATTGACTTGAGCAACAATCATTTGAACGGCGAACTTTCGTGGAAATGGGAACATTGCCGTAAATTGACGAGCCTAATCTTATCAAACAACAACATTTCTGGTGAGATACCCGCAATATTTGGAAGGATGAGTCAGTTACAGCTACTGAACCTTTCTTCAAATAATTTAAGTGGAGAGATTCCAAGGGAATTGGGAAGCCTATCGATGCTGTTAGAACTCGACCTAAGCAGCAATGCGATCATGGGAAATGTCCCAACTGAGATTGGACTTTTATCCCATCTGGCACATCTGAACTTGGCCTCAAACAATTTGAGCGGATCGATACCGGTGCAGCTAGGTGTCGCGACCCTCTTGAGGTTGTCGGGCTCTCGAGGGCTAATGGGCCGTCCTGTCTGGTCGGACGCGGGCCTCTCCCAAGGCCCATTACCCAAATCGCAACGGAGGTATGCGTGATCGACTTTCAGTGTGGTCTAGTGACATGTGCTAAGTGTGCATGCCATGGAGTCGCCACCAATCATTTTTTTAGGGTATGATTGGACCACCCAATCGAATAGTTGGGAGTTTCTATTCAATTCTGCGAGAACCAGAGAAATGGTTTCGGGGACTTAGTTACACCAACTGTCAAAGTTGACGCCCTTTCGGTACCTAAGTTGACTGAATTTTCTAGCCTGAGATTCATGCGGATGAGTAAGGTATGAACCCTAAATCTAGAAATTCATGTAGATAGGAGTGATTATCCTAGCAATCACAATCAGTAATAAAATGCCCAACTCAAGGAATCTAGATATGCAAATAAATCACATGGCATTCCTAGTAAGGTCCTATTTATCAATCACAGCTCAAGAATAATTTAGCTGTCCTAGCCATTCTACACACGATCTAACCTAAGAAAAGTATTAGGAAGCATCGAAGGAGTTCGAGAGTACTCACATGGGGTTTGCCGTGCCCTGGTTTGGTCTTGGACGAGCTATCGAGCTCATGCCGACCCGATTATATTTGGGGATCCACTCGGCGTTTTACACCATGAAATCATGTGAAACAAAAACGAAAATATTCAGCAAGGGGCATTTATTGTAGATGGTGGTCGATCTAATTGGACGTCAAGACTAAAAAAGATGTAGAAATTTACAAATTAAAATACTCGAATGACATTTTTTTGCTAAATTCAACTCTATGCGTCGTGAAGAAACACATGCAATTGAACTTGAATTTTGACTATTTATGAGTTCAAAATGTAAAATAAATTAAAATAAAAATATTGACTATTTTTCTATATTTTTACGACAGCGAACGCTATTTTTCTTCATTTTTCATGTATTTTTCTATTTTTGGAAAATATTAAAAAATATTAAAAAATATGAAAAATTATTTTTTATCAAAAATGGTTCCTTTAGCTTGGTCAAGGCTACCAAAGATGATTTTTTAATTTTTTTAACTTTTTATAGATTTTTTATGAATTTTTTAAAAATAAACTATGAAAGACTGATAAAAAATCAGGTGTCAACAGCTGCCCCTCTTTGAGAGGAATTTCGTCAGAGGTTTCTCTCAAAGACAAGGTGATACCTGTGTTCCGATCAACTCGACTGGGAAAAGAAAAGAAATCATGACATCCAATTTTCATGCCCATCAATGTGTGCTTTTCCTTAAAAAGAGATGTGCTCATTCAATTCCCTGATATGATGTAAGAAAGTTAAGGAGTAGATAGACTTCCCTGCCCCTTACCTGCCGAATGCTTGCGGCATTTGCTGTGTCTGATGGGTTCAAGTAGATTCCTAAGGACTTGTCATCGGAGTGTCCTGGGGATGTTAAGCTCTGACCTGTATGGTAGGTCAAACCATAATGGGATTCCTAACTGATAGGAACCTAAGGAAGACGCATCCCATATTTGGGAATTTGCCAAGGGTTTTGATCCGTGTGGTGGACTAAACTAGAAATGGCTTGCCTAATGTAAGGCTTATTAGGGAAAACGACTCCTCCCGCGTTCGGGATTCATCAAGGTTTTGATCCGTATGGTGGATCGGACCATTGGGTTGATCCTTCAGGCGGTCTCTACCAGTCCTTTGACCCTTCATGCGGTTTCTACCATTCATTGACCCTTCATGCGGTTTCTACCATTGAGTTGACCCTTCAGGCGGTTTCTACCATTGGTTGACCCTTCAGGCGGTTTCTACCATTGGTTGACCCTTCAGGCGGTTTCTACCATACATTGACCCTTCAGGCGGTTTCTACCATTGTGTTGACCCTTCAGGCGGTTTCTACCGTTGATTGACCCTTTAGGCGGTTTCTACCATTGAGTTGACCCTTCAGGCGGTTTCTACCATTTATGAGATTCCAAATTGATATGAATCAAAGGATGACGTACCCGCTCTTCGGGGCTAGTCGGAGACTCGATCATTCTGTGGATCGGTCTTAGAAAAGATTTGCCTACTAAAAGGCTTCACCTAAGGATGACGCACCCAGTCTTTGGGGTGGCCAAAAGTCCTGCAAAAAGCTTAGACCTGAAAAAATTTTCCTCGCCAAGAAGATATTAGTAATCTTTGGGAAGACAATAATTATCTAACTGACAAAATTCTACGACTTAAGTTTTAGTCATGAAATGTGCATTTTGATTGTTGGAGGTTATCCAAAACATTCCTGCAATATACAGATGTGATCATAAATTCCTTGCACGGAAACTCTAGATCAAACAATTTGAAAATTTCAAAAAGAGTTTGCTCAAAACATCCATTGGAGTATTTCTCACCCAAGAAGGCTCCTCACTGCTCTGTGATAATGATCTTTAATAGGGAAAGTGCTCAATTTCCTACCGACCTGTGCCTGGGTTTCAGGATCATTCGCAACGCATACATTTCGACCGATCAGGAGGTCTTTCACGGGACCGTAGTGTTAGGCTTGGATATCGGTTTCCAAGGGGGACTCACTTTTGAGTCAAGGCCGTTGAACGAAATTTTTCACTATCTGCTCCGGGTTTACAAGTCAAGAACCCTGCAAAATGAGAAAGAAATAGTCTTGCTCGTACTTCTTTGAGCTAAGTTATACATTAACCCAAGTGTCTTAGTCAGATAAGACTACTTCAGGGTTGTAACATTGGAAGGATTGGGGACCGAAAAAGACTTGTTTTTTGCCCAGAAATTGTGAAGGGTTTGACATTGGTGATCATTGCAAATTTGCCACATGTCATTCGAAGAACATCTCCATTTCTTGAAGTGTACACTCCTCTTTTAGAGCGCACAAGGATGTTTAAAAGCGTCTCTTGTTACATTAAGAGACCGTCTGTTTGTGTGTTTGCAATTTGAGCACGACATCATTTGGAGAGTAGTCATCTTGATCTAACTCCTTTGCAGGGTCTTTTCATCGTCTCTCTAGACTTTACTGGGGATATTTTGAATAGACATCAGCCTTGCTTTTTACCAGGCACTTTGCTTTTTCTTGATGTCTAGGGATTTTTCTTTTCCCCCTTTTTTTAATCCCGTGTTTTTCTTTTCTTTTGGAGCTAGGATTTTCGCCAATCATGCTAGATATGCAACTTAAACTTTGGCACGCTTCCATTCCTAGAGTGATGTTGCCTTTGCTTTGGAATATGCAATGATCACCAATAGGTTGATGAAATGAATTTGCTGGCTCAACTTGGTTGTGCAAAGGATAACAGTGTGTAGGATAGAGAAATGAATTATTCTCGTCATCCTATGACACTTGGATTATCATATAAACAACACACAAAGATTTATGTTAGTCCGAGCAAGAAAATTTCTAACCGTTTACTTTCTGATACTGATGGACTAACATTCATTTGCCCCAATGTGGGGTGGTTCTTGACAGGGTTGAGAATGAAAATCGCCGTTCAATGGGGTTCTCAATGGGCATCTGTAGTGTTTGGAATGAAGAAATAAATGCCTCTGTCATCTCGATCCATGTAATCGTTGCGAATGACCCTTATATCCATAGGTTAAGGTTTCGCTATCATTTCCAATCTCCTCATCTCTCAAGTGTGTATGGGACGTGTTTGGATTAGGCTCGCTTCTCTTATGAGAAAATACCCTTTTGAACAGTTCAAACGACTCTTGTTGGAAAAATTCATTTCATTTCATCAAGATTTATCCTTCAAAGGGATTTTATGATGCACCATACATGTGTAATTCATGTTCAGACAATCTCATGTTTTAAAACATGAATGTCAATAAAGTAAGAATTCTATGTCTTTTTAGATGTGAGAATCGAATTAATTCTGAAAGTTTTTAATCTCCAATGAATTGGGAAAAGGGATACTTACCTGCCCATCGAGACTGGAGATCCTGGAGATATAAAAGGGATATGTCATTGTATATTCTAAAACTTTACAAAAATTGGAACGATACATCTTACCCTTGGTCATATGCTCCAACGAGTGTACAAGGGTTGTGAAAATCTGCACTTCACATAGTAACACAAGATTGTTGGGTGTTCTAAAGTTCTTTCGACTTCTTGGTTTTTGGAGAAAAATGAAACTTACATGTCTGCCCTGATGGCGAGCTCCTGCCAAGGATAAATATTAAGCATTATTTTGGGTTTCCAAATTCAAAACAAATTGGGACGATACTACTTTACTCTTGATTTGAATTCCATTCTGCATGCCAATGTGCGGATTGTAGAAGCCGGCCCTTAAGCTTGTGGCCATGATTTCTTCGTCTGGTTGGGCAACGAATCCACCTCGAGGATTTACGTCGGAGGAGATTCATTCATCTTTTTGGGCGTGTTTCATGCACTGTTTTGTTATTTGAATGCATGGCTTCTTGGGTGCCTCATCTCTGTTCATCACCTGAGACGAAAATGAGAGAACATTATCCCCGCATCTGATTGAAAATCATTTAGGAACGATACGTTCTTTTTACCAAATGGGTGGCTCCGCGGTGTCGCGACCCGTCCGGAAGAGGACGCGGCTAATGGATTACCGATCACGGGCCTTGGATCGGCGCGGGCCCTCCCAGGCCCATACCAAATCGCGGCGGGAGTATTTTCAAAGGATTCGACGATAAGAGTCGATCGCTTTCGACCTTCAGTGTGGTCGTGGTAGCATGTGCAACTTGTGCATGCATTTGGAGTCGCCACCGGTCTTTCTTGGAGGGTAGACCGGAAACCTTATTGACCGATTGGGAGAGATCGATCAATTCTGCGGAACCAGAGATTTTGAGTTCGGGGACTTGGTTACGCTGGTGTCGTTACCAACGCCCTTTCGGTACCTAACGCGAGTGATTTTCCTAACTAGGATTTCATGCAGGCGCAATTTTGGGTGAGGTAAGTCTGACTTTGCACATTAACCAGTTTAACATGCTCACGTAATCATAATAAATAAATAGATGTAAATCACATAAACATCTATCCTACGTGGTGATCATGGAATTATGATTTAATGGGTCTTGAGCCAATGAGACCACATTTAATCATTTTAATATTTTAATAACGGAGAGCCGCTCTTCGCTTCTTCTTGGTTTCTTGAACTCTTCAAGAATTGGGCCCCAAAGAGCTCGCCGACTTAAAAGGCTCCCCCACGTAATTCTCGTAGCATTTACATCAACAATTGACTATGCTAAAAATAAAGATTACATGAAAAATAAAAGGAGTACGCAGCCTCCATTTAATAACTACAACCCCAAATATATAAATAATCATCATACATTCATATATACATCAATCACATTGATTAGGGATTTTTCCATGATCACCACCCTTCCACGTAAGTAATAAATTCACAATTTAAAACTTAGGAAGGCACAATAAAAATTCTACGTTGAATCATATTCAGAATTTTTATGTAAAATAAGATAGCCATAAATTTTCGATTCAAAATTGATTTAGTCTCAATTTTTGCTACGTTGATTAATTTATCATATAAAATAATCAACCTCCATTAGCCATGTAAGACGAACAATTCGTTAATACATATTGGCCATAGTATTGCAAAAATTGCAAAAAATCAATTAAATGCACGAAAACACCTAAGGATCGGCTCTGATACCACTGTTGGGATCCACGTAACACGTAGCGGAAATAAATAACAACACATACATGTATCTCCAGAGGCGTACTTCGTGCATTTCAATCGAAAAAAATCACAAAGCCTCAAAGGGAGTAAATAGATTACCTCTCGTAGCGTGCTTGAACGGAGGTGTCGGTTCGATGTTCTTCGATCTCAGCCTCCACAAGTGTTAGGCATCTAGTTCGGACGCACCACCAATTGACGAACGGGGAGACGACTAATAACTCCACAACAATTGTGCTAGCAATATGCGGAATCAATATTCCGAACTTAGTATATTTTGCTCACTCAAGATGATGAGAATATAGAGAGTGTTTGTGTTCTTCTCTCTAAGCTCTCAAAAATTTGCACACTCTACAAAATGTCTCTCCCCTCAACCTCAAAACTCTTGCCATCCTTTTATAGCCAAAAATACCTTCCAATAAATTGTATTTAAAATAGCACTAACAATTATAAATTCTATCTAAAAATAGCACTCACAAATAAATGACATTTAAAAATAGCACTAACAATAGCACTCACAATTTATAATACAAAAATGCTATTTAAAAATAGCACTAACAATAGCACTCACAATTTATAATACAAAAATGCTATTTAAAAATAGCACTAACAATTATAAATTCTATCTAATAATAGCACTCACAATTTATGATAAATAAATGCCATTTAAAAATAGCACTAACAATAGCACTCACAATTTATGATAAATAAATGTCATTTAAAAATAGCACTAACAATAGCACTCACAATTTATAATACAAAAATGATATTTAAAAATAGCACTAGCAATAGCACTCACAATACAAAAATGCTAAAAAAAAGGCACTAACAAAGGTGTTAAAAATAATAACCATTATTATTATTACAAGAGTTAAAGAGGTTACCAAACAGTACAAATATGCATAACGCATAAATACGTATGATGTATAAATACGTAGAGCATACGTATACATCCGTGAAACCGGGGACTAATTGAAAGAAAAATGTGCAATTAAGCCCTTTTGGTAAAAATTGATTAAATTGGAGGGCAAATTGACCTAATTGCACTTTAAAACTTTAGAATCCAATGTCATAGCTTATAGAAAGTGAGAATTGAAAACTAAAAGACTCGAAAATGATTTTTTTTTTTTTTTTTAGGCTCGGTTCGGGTTTATGTTTGTGAAGGAACATAGTGACCCGAGCCGAATTTTTGAGATTTAAAGTGACACACTTGAAGAGGAAATTAAAACAAAATTATCGAATATTTTTGGGTATTTTTCTGACCACGAATGGTATTTTTCTGATTTTTTGGGTATTTTTATAATTAAATAAACTCGAAAAATATTAAAAATACCGAAAAATATTTTTTGTTCAAAATTGGTTCCCAAGGCTAAACCAAGGCTTCCAAAGTTGATTTTGTGATTTTATGACCTTTTTTGATATTTTTATTTAATTTTAAAGAATAAAAATCATAATAATAAATGGTAAAAAATCAGGTGTCAACAGCTGCCCCTCTTTGAGAGGAATCTCGTTAGAGGTTTCTCTCAAAGATAAGGTGGCACCTGATTCCTAACCGACTCAACTGGGAAAATGAGAGAAGAAATGTTATGACATCGGATCTTTAAGCCTATTGATAAAAGCTCAAATCAATCCCCGGTTTGCTCTAACAATTTGAACATGGGCCGTAGTGAGAGAGGCTTACCTGAAGCTCACCTGTCGGATGATGCCGGTTGCGACAACTTTCAAGAAGATGCCTATGACTCGTCACAGAAAATCCTAGGGAGATTAAGCTCTGACCTGTATGGTAGGTCATACCATTATGGGATTCCTAATTGGTAGGAACCTAAGGAAGGCGCATCCCCACGCTTTGGGATTTGCTAGAGATTTTAATCCGTATGGTGGATCAGACCTTTGTGTTGATCCTTAAGGCGGTATCTACCTCGTGTTGACCCTTAAGGCGGTATCTACCAATAAGTTGACCCTTGAGGCGGTTTCTACCTTGGTTTGACCCTTCAGGCGGTTTCTACCTTGGTTTGACCCTTCAGGCGGTTTCTACCATGAGTTGACCCTTCAGGCGGTTTCTACCTTTGATTTGACTCTTCAGGCGGTTTCTACCTTGTGTTGACCCTTCAGGCGGTATCTACCATGTGTTGACCCTTCAGGCGGTATCTACCTTGTGTTGACCCTTCAGGCGGTTTCTACCATGAGTTGATCCTTCAGGCGGTATCTACCTTGTGCTGACCCTTCAGGCGGTTTCTACCATACATTGACCATTCAGGCGGTTTCTACCATTGAGTTGACCCTTCAGGCGGTATCTACCATTGATTTGACCCTTTAGGCGGTATCTACCATTGATTGACCCTTCAGGCGGTATCTACCATCATTTGACCCTTCAGGCGGTTTCTACCTTTGATTGACCCTTTAGGCGGTTTCTACCATTGGTTGACCCTTCAGGCGGTTTCTACCTTCATGTGACCCTTCAGGCGGTTTCTACCTTGAGTTGACCCTTCAGGCGGTATCTACCATCATTTTGACCCTTCAGGCGGTATCTACCTTTGATTTGACCCTTCAGGCGGTATCTACCATATTTTGACCCTCCAGGCGGTATCTACCTTCATTTGACCCTTCAGGCGGTATCTACCTTTGAGTTGACCCTTCAAGCGGTATCTACCTTTGATTGACCCTTCAGGCGGTATCTACCTTGAGTGACTTTGAAAAGGGGTCTCATGACGAGGGTTCTCCACGTCCGATGAGATTTCCTGAATTTTGAAAAGGGGGTCTCATGACGAGGGTTCTCCACGTCCGATGAGACTGTTTGAATTTTGAAAAGGGGTCTCATGACGAGGGTTCTCCACGTCCGATGAGACTGCCTAAGTTTTGAAAAAGGGGTCTCATGACGAGGGTTCTCCACGTCCGATGAGACTATTTGATATTTTGAAAATGGGTCCTGGGACGAGGGTTCTCCACGTCTGATAGGACTTTTTCTTTTAAAAGGGTTTTTCTTCCCCCTTTTTTTTTTGGAGACCCCGAAGTTTGTCGGGAATTCAGTTTTTTGAAGCAGTGAAAGATTTTATTTTGACAAAACTTCACTTGAGTCTGTTGAGGCGACATTCTGGGAGCTGGGTTCTCCAGGTATCCTGCAGAAGTTTGAGCCTGAAAGATTTTTCTTCACCAAGAAAACGTTAGTAATCTTTGGGAAGACCACGACTGTCCATTTTGACAAAACCGTATGATTTAAGTTTTAATCATGAAATGTGCATTTTGATGCTGGAGGTTATCCAAAGCATTCTTGCAACATGCAAATGTGATCACAAATCCCTTGCACGGAAAATCTGGATCAACAGTTTGAAAATTCCAAAAAGAGTTTGTTCAAAACATCAATTGGAATATTTCTCGACAAGGAGGCCATCTCACCTGTTTGGAGGTAATGATTTTTATAAGGGACGCACTCAATTCCCTACTAACCTGTGCCTAGGTTTTAGGCTCATTCGCAGCGCATACATTTTGATCGGTCGGGAGGTCTTCCACGGGACCGTAATGTTGGGCTTGGATATTGGTTTTCAAGGGGGACCCGCTTGGAGTCGAGGCCACTGAATAAAAGTTTTCACCATCTGCTCCGGGTTTACAAGTCGAGAATCCTGCAAAATGAGAAAGAAATAGTCTTGCTCGTACCTCTTCGAGCTAAGCTATATGTTGACCCAAGTGTCTTAGTCAGAGAAGACTGTTTCAGGGTTGTAACATTGGTAGGATTGGGGGACCGAAAAAGGCTTGTTTTTTGCCCAGAATTCATGAGGGGATTGACATTGGTGATCATTGCAAATTTCTCACCTGTCTTTTCCATTATGCATCTTCAATTTTTGAGGCGTGCAACCGCTTTTGAGGTGTGCACAAATTTTTTAGAGAGCGTCTCTGGCTGCATTAAGAGATTGACAACTCTGCCTGTGTCTTTGCTCCGCGGCTGACATCATTTAGGGGGCAGTCTTTCTGACCTGACTCCTTTAGTGGTTTTTTTTTTTTCTCTTCCCAACTATGCTTTATTGGGGATCAATCAAACAGTTTACACGAGCATCGGCCTTGCTTTTACCAGGCACTTTGCTTTTTCTCGATGCCGTGGATTTTTCTCATTCATTTTTGAAATCCCACTTTTTCTCATCTTCATGGGATCGTGTTAGACCTATGATCAAAGGTCTAACAAGGTTAAACATTAACTTAGGAATTTTTTTTGCAAACCCTAAGTCTTGAACTCCTTCGTTTCTGAAGTGATGCTGCATCCGTCTTGGAATGTGCAATGATCACCAACGGGTTTATGAAATGATTTTGCAGGCTCAACTTGGCTATGCAAAGGATTCGGTGTGTGGGATAGAGAAATGAATGCTTCTCATCATCCTATGGCACTTGGATTACCATATAAACAACACACAAAGATTAATGTTAGTCCGAGCAAGAAAATTTCTAACCATTTTCTCCTGATGCTGCTGGACACACCTCCATTTTGCCCCGATGTAGGGTGGTTCTTGACAGGGTTAAGAATGAAAACCGCCGTTCAAAGGGGTTATCAACGGTCACCTGTAGTGTTTGGGGGATATGAAACGAATGCCTCCGTCGTCCCAACCCATGTAATCGCTACGAATGGTCCCTACTTCCGTAGGTCCAGATTTTGCTGTCTGATTCGCTCCACTTCTCTCTTAAGTGTGTATAGGACGTGTTTGGACTAGGCTTTGCCTCTCGTCTTTTGAAAAAACGTCCTTTTGAGAGTTTTGAACAACTTTTGATTGAAAAAATCTCTTTCGTTTTCCCAAAAATTTTTACCCGTCAAGGGGATTTTATGGTGCACAATGCATGTTCAGACAACCTCATGTTTCAAAACATGAATGCCAATGAAGTTAGAATTCTATGTCTTTTCTAGACATCATATTCTGAAAGCTTTTTCTTTTTCTCTCTGTTTTTTTTTGTTTAACATCTTCAATGGATTGGGGAAAGGGATACCTACCTGTCCACCGTGGCTGGAGATCCCTGAAAATGTAAAAGAAATATGTTATTGTATGTTCACGAATTTTTCAAAAAATTGGAACGATACATCTTACCCTTGGTCATGTGTTCCAATGGGTAATACATGGGATGTGAAAACCTGTTTCGCCTTGATGGCGAGCCCCTGTCAAAGACGGGAATTAGGTGTCAGTTTGCGTTCCAAAATTCAAGGAAAATCGGAACGATACAGCCTTGTTCTTGTTTTGTGTTTCCATTTGAACACAAACGTGCGGCTTGCATAATTTGGCCCTCTATCTTGTGTCCTTAATCTCCCATCTGGTTGGGCGACGAATCCTTCTCAAGAATTTGCCCCAGAGAAGATCCATTTGTGTTTTTGGGCGCACTCCAGCGCCATTCTTCAAGGTTCCTTTTATTCAAGGAAAAGAAGATTTTATCAAAATGCATGTCAAAGCATGTGACGTAGGAGCGATACTTTTTACCATCCACTAGGTCTTTTAATCAAAGACCATCTCCTGGAATCCTGACTTCTAAGGCCAATGATTCTATTCGCCTCCCTGTTAGCGCGCTATTTTCATTTGAGGCTTTCAGCGCCAACGACTTCCTGTAAAATGAGTAAAAACTCATGTTAGGCATGTGGTCTTGGAAGACCAAAATTGGAACGATACAAGGTTACCGTTCACCCAAATTCGTATCTTGGGGTTTGATTCTGATGCGGACGACTCTGTTATTGCGTCTATTGACTTTGTCAGAGGAGAAACATCCTGCGTACAAATCATTCACTTGCCCCAGTTAGGCATGGTTTTGCTGTTTGTCATCTCTGGATTCGATGACCCTGGTCTGATGCGCTTTCATGGGGGATCATGAGAGTTTGCCCCCGGTTTGGCTCCTCAAAGCAAATGGGGGGAACCTGCTCCCATTGATTTTTGCAGATTCTGATCATCCATCTCGATTGTCAGAGTCCTTGATCAATTTTATCTGTCTCAAGACAGCTTGATATTCTTGGGATTCGTCATGTGGCGGTTTGGTGATTCTCTCGATCACAGTCGACATTTGAGATATTTGATGTTCCCTATTTGTTATTTGAAAGCATTACATCCTGCGTCCTCTGCTCTTGATCATCATCTGAGAGGAAAAAGAAAGGAAGCATTATTCCCATATCAAGAAAATAATCATTTTGGAACGATACGTCCTTTTACACTTGATTTGCATTCCGTTTTGATGTTGCATATTGATATGCACAACATCTATCAAATTCCTCCATCCGTGCTTGAAGGTATTTGCAACGCCTACGGTTCATTTGCCCCAGCCGGGCGACGTCTGTTTTGTCATTTGAATGCATGAGCTTTTGGGTGCATTGTCTCTTTTATCACCTGAGATAAAAAAAAATGGAGAAAAACTTATCCCCAAATCTGATTAAAAATCAATTAGGAACGATACGTCCTTTCACCAAACGAGTGGCTCTGCGGCCAAATGTATTTTGCACTGAAGGGACGAATTCCCCTATGCTCCACGGGTTTGGGGAATTTGCCCCCATTTTCGATAGAAATGAGCCTTATCAAGATATATACAATACAAATAGATCCCTAATACAATCAATCTAAGGGACGAGATAGAGAGGATCTCAGCAAAATTAATCTTATACAAGAGAACTAAGAATGTCAAATCAATCAAAGGAATGTGGTCCGAACACTTGGAGATGCCCCAGTTCCAGTCTTCAAGATGTGACTCCAGGATCACCGATTTTTTTTTTTTAGGCAATTTTAGATATACCAACCATCTAAAGACATGCACATGAGACAAGTGAGGATAAAACTTCTAAAAATCAAAGGATTTGGCACCTAAGGTCAAGGTTCCCACCTCGAGTTCTAGAAAGAGCAGATTCCATTGCACAACTATCGTTGCATTGGGGCTCGATCCATGGTTCGAAATGAGCGGAATTGAAAAGTGGATTACCCCGTGTTTTTCCTCACGGAGATTCCATTTTCAATCCATTCTATTGTTTTCCTATAGGCGGCGCCCGGGGTTTTAGGCGCGGTTGTGTGTATTTTCGGTGTCGTGCTAAAGCGATAAACATGCATCTTATTTAACAATCACCGCTTCAATATAAAACATACACATAATCATTCATTCCTACGCCAACCTGCATAAGACAATGTTAATCACAGACTACCCCCCTTATCACTCCAATCTGCAAAAACATATAACACCTATCATAAGCGGACTTACCTCACCTTCAAGAGCGCCTACAGGGTTAGAAAAATCACTCAGCGTTTTAATTACGGCCTAAGTCCACTTGAGGTCTAGAACCATAGGTTCTAGAACAAAGGTCCCCAGCGGAGTCGCCAGCTGTCGCGACCCGTCCGGAAGAGGACGCGGCTAATGGATTACCGATCACGGGCCTTGGATCGGCGCGGGCCCTCCCAGGCCCATACCAAATCGCGGCGGGAGTATTTTCAAAGGATTCGACGATAAGAGTCGATCGCTTTCGACCTTCAGTGTGGTCGTGGTGGCATGTGCAACTTGTGCATGCATTTGGAGTCGCCACCGGTCTTTCTTGGAGGGTAGACCGGAAACCTTATTGACCGATTGGGAGAGATCGATCAATTCTGCGGAACCAGAGATTTTGAGTTCGGGGACTTGGTTACGCTGGTGTCGTTACCAACGCCCTTTCGGTACCTAACGCGAGTGATTTTCCTAACTAGGATTTCATGCAGGCGCAATTTTGGGTGAGGTAAGTCTGACTTTGCACATTAACCAGTTTAACATGCTCACGTAATCATAATAAATAAATAGATGTAAATCACATAAACATCTATCCTACGTGGTGATCATGGAATTATGATTTAATGGGTCTTGAGCCAATGAGACCACATTTAATCATTTTAATATTTTAATAACGGAGAGCCGCTCTTCGCTTCTTCTTGGTTTCTTGAACTCTTCAAGAATTGGGCCCCAAAGAGCTCGCCGACTTAAAAGGCTCCCCCACGTAATTCTCGTAGCATTTACATCAACAATTGACTATGCTAAAAATAAAGATTACATGAAAAATAAAAGGAGTACGCAGCCTCCATTTAATAACTACAACCCCAAATATATAAATAATCATCATACATTCATATATACATCAATCACATTGATTAGGGATTTTTCCATGATCACCACCCTTCCACGTAAGTAATAAATTCACAATTTAAAACTTAGGAAGGCACAATAAAAATTCTACATTGAATCATATTCAGAATTTTTATGTAAAATAAGATAGCCATAAATTTTCGATTCAAAATTGATTTAGTCTCAATTTTGCTACGTTGATTAATTTATCATATAAAATAATCAACCTCCATTAGCCATGTAAGACGAACAATTCGTTAATACATATTGGCCATAGTATTGCAAAAATTGCAAAAAATCAATTAAATGCACGAAAACACCTAAGGATCGGCTCTGATACCACTGTTGGGATCCACGTAACACGTAGCGGAAATAAATAACAACCCATACATGTATCTCCAGAGGCGTACTTCGTGCATTTCAATCGAAAAAAATCACAAAGCCTCAAAGGGAGTAAATAGATTACCTCTCGTAGCGTGCTTGAACGGAGGTGTCGGTTCGATGTTCTTCGATCTCAGCCTCCACAAGTGTTAGGCATCTAGTTCGGACGCACCACCAATTGACGAACGGGGAGACGACTAATAACTCCACAACAATTGTGCTAGCAATATGCGGAATCAATATTCCGAACTTAGTATATTTTGCTCACTCAAGATGATGAGAATATAGAGAGTGTTTGTGTTCTTCTCTCTAAGCTCTCAAAAATTTGCACACTCTACAAAATGTCTCTCCCCTCAACCTCAAAACTCTTGCCATCCTTTTATAGCCAAAAATACCTTCCAATAAATTGTATTTAAAATAGCACTAACAATTATAAATTCTATCTAAAAATAGCACTCACAAATAAATGACATTTAAAAATAGCACTAACAATAGCACTCACAATTTATAATACAAAAATGCTATTTAAAAATAGCACTAACAATAGCACTCACAATTTATAATACAAAAATGCTATTTAAAAATAGCACTAACAATTATAAATTCTATCTAATAATAGCACTCACAATTTATGATAAATAAATGCCATTTAAAAATAGCACTAACAATAGCACTCACAATTTATGATAAATAAATGTCATTTAAAAATAGCACTAACAATAGCACTCACAATTTATAATACAAAAATGATATTTAAAAATAGCACTAGCAATAGCACTCACAATACAAAAATGCTAAAAAAAAGGCACTAACAAAGGTGTTAAAAATAATAACCATTATTATTATTACAAGAGTTAAAGAGGTTACCAAACAGTACAAATATGCATAACGTATAAATACGTATGACGTATAAATACGTAGAGCATACGTATACATCCGTGAAACCGGGGACTAATTGAAAGAAAAATGTGCAATTAAGCCCTTTTGGTAAAAATTGATTAAATTGGAGGGCAAATTGACCTAATTGCACTTTAAAACTTTAGAATCCAATGTCATAGCTTATAGAAAGTGAGAATTGAAAACTAAAAGACTCGAAAATGATTCTTTTTTTTTTTTTTAGGCTCGGTTCGGGTTTATGTTTGTGAAGGAACATAGTGACCCGAGCCGAATTTTTGAGATTTAAAGTGACACACTTGAAGAGGAAATTAAAACAAAATTATCGAATATTTTTGGGTATTTTTCTGACCACGAATGGTATTTTTCTGATTTTTTGGGTATTTTTATAATTAAATAAACTCGAAAAATATTAAAAATACCGAAAAATATTTTTTGTTCAAAATTGGTTCCCAAGGCTAAACCAAGGCTTCCAAAGTTGATTTTGTGATTTTATGACCTTTTTTGATATTTTTATTTAATTTTAAAGAATAAAAATCATAATAATAAATGGTAAAAAATCAGGTGTCAACACGCGGCCAAATGTGTTTTACATTGAAAGGATGGATTCCATTACGCTCTGCGGATGATAAATATCGCTTCGGGGACTTGCCCCACGGATCAAACGATGAATTTGATGTCTTCGGCTTCGACATGCTTTCCAGATGTAGGAATGGTTTGCCCCCATTTTCAGTGGAGATGGGTTTTGTCGAGTGGGCAAGATCAAAAACTCATCCTAGATTTGGCTTTAGTCGAAGGTTGAAATCCCGACCTTGGATAAGCGAATCATGATTCATCTCCTTCTGCTTCGGATTTGTCATTTGCATGCTTCACATTTTACAATACCAACTTCGCCGCTTGATGAAAATGAATCGATGATTTTCGAATTGCCCCAAGTTCTATAGTCATCTGCGTCGAATCTCTTTGAACTTCATCGGGTGATAGACAAACTGATAAAATGATTTTTCAATCCTGAGATCGAACTCCTGACGTTTCGTACCACTTCCAGTTCACTGACTACCAGGACACAGCACTATTGGCGTCCCTAACTGGTTCGTTTTTTGTTATAAAATTCTTGAAGCAGTTAGCGACCCCCATCGAGAATGAAACAAGCTCAATTTAGAGTTCATAACGACTAAAGGTCCCTTAGAACGATACAGAGCTAACCGTCTTTGAGCTCGCTCGGGCTTTTGCTCGCATTTTCCTATGTGAAGCCTTTAAATGTTTTTCTTCGTGGCGTTCAATTGATTCGCCTCGACTCTAATCTAACAAGGGATTGTCGTACTCAAGCATGATGATGCTCGCAGGTAGTACTGATTGCTGCCCCAGATTAACTCTAGGCATTAAGGAAGATTATCTTGCATGGAAGACTTTATGACAGAAATATTAATGATACATCCATTCACATGTGCCTAGTTCCCTTGAGGATTCTCGGTGATCAGCCAGCTACACCATGAATCAGACATATAATCGTCATTTTGGATCATAACTTCATAAGTCCATCAGTTTTAAACTGATCGATCCAGATATGGAGCTCCTCATCAAGGAAATCTTTTGATTCTTCGAGCAACTGATATTCGGGTTGACCATCATCGCTTGGCGTTGAAGGATTCCTGTTTCTGTTGTGAGCGATCTGATTCTTCGAGCTAGAACCTTCGTCGTTGCTCGAGATTATAAGAGGATGATTGATCGGTTCACTATCAAAAGCACCTTCCATTTGGGAATGGGAGAAACAAAAATCCTCAAAGCATCCGCCCGCTTGATCTTCCGAAATCATATGCCCAAGCCGGGCAGATCTTTGAACACTAGGCGCAATATGTTGATCGGGGATAGGAAGAGCACTAGCGAAAAGTTGCTGCTCAAACCAAGGAGTTCGTACCTGCTGCACTTGTGGCATATACTCTTGAGGGGTGCTGAGATGATTCGAGGGAATATTTTGATTAGCGCCCAAGTAGTCGATGGTGCTGCTACCAGCTTGGTCGGTGCCTAGATTCGGCAGGGTATTTCTTACTTCAGGGGCATTGTAGTTATAGCCATGCCTAGTGTTTAGGCACAAGTTGAGTTCTTTCAGGTTCAGTGCTGTGTGGCGCTGTCTTAGCGCCCTTCTGTAGCTCTTGAGGTGACTCGCGACTCCATCTTTAGTGAGTCCTGGTATGTTCATGATCTCAAGTATGCGCGTTGGATATGCTGAGTTGATCCCTAGTTGCTGAACCGCACTAAGGAACTTGAGATGAAGCTCGGGGGACCAATTGACCCTCGTCTTCTTGCGACCCGGAACAGTGTTGACAACTTGGCTATTGCTCTCTGGCCTATTTCCAGTAGAATTTGATCGAGCCGGAAATTGTTGTGGAGGGAATTCATCAGCTTTGGATTGGTCGGTCGTGATAGTAAGCTCATCGTTAAGGAAACTCCAATCATGGTGACGCATATCACATCCTTTAGAAGGCATCGATATTGACTTCGTAGAATTGATTTGTTCATGCATATCTCCAACAAAATCCGATTGTATCGAAGATGGTTCGAGGGAGTGGGGTGGTGAATGAGCATTTTCAATCCTCATTAAGGCTTATCAAGGAACATTTCGCCGAGAGTGATAGGGCCACCGCAATTAAGGCAAGCGATAGTGCTGGGAGCTTTCTTATACATCATGTTCTCCGCTCGAAGCTTTTCGTTTTCCTCCTTTAGAATCGCAAGTTCTTGACGTCTGTGTTGAGCCCTCAATTTGGCTCGCTTATTTTGAAACCAAAACTTGACCCTCAAAGGTTTCATCCCTAGCTTCTGGCCCAATTCATTTCTTTGTTTCATGTTCGGGAGAGGGCATTCACTAAAGAAAGCTTCAAGCTCTTGGATTTCATTCTGAGTGTGGCACTGGCGACGTTTCCTTTTCCGGGATTGACCATCGCTGCTGCTGTTGTCGTCGTTGCTGTGATCCTGAACTTCGTTGCCGAAAGGGTTGGGTTCTGTGGTTCTGGTACCAGACGCCATCCTAGAATCTTCGAGATCTCTCAGTAGTTCATTTTCTGAGATTTTTGGATCAGTCGCCTCTAGAAACTGATGGTAACCCTCAAACATGTTGGATCGAAAAATGTTCGATCAATTTTTGCTCACTCAGGGTTCTCTACTCTCTCATGTATGCTCACTCTCTCTAAATTTTCTTTTGAGTGGTTCTGTATGCCCATGAAACGTTCTTTAAACATGGATGAAGATCATCAGGCAAGCGTTGCTCCCAAGATTTCGTATTTCCCGCTTTGTCGTCTTCTTTCTTCTTTTCAACGTGGAGGGACACCAAATCGATTTCCTTTTCTCGATATCCATGTCTGTCTCCCACTTATTTTCAAAAAGGTGGAACTACGCTCGCCTCCTGCTCAGTTTTTTAATATGATGAGACCGCCAAATCCTTTCGCAACTTTTTTCGATAGTTGCGCTTAACTCCCGCTCAATTTTAATATGGTGACACCGACATATCTTTTTACAACTTTTTTAGGTTTATCAAGCCTGAAATCGCGGACTGGGACAGATCTGATGGTTCACCGAAAGAGCCACCACTGCTTTACCCAATTAACTTGGCTCCACGAGCATTATTGCTGTGCCTTTCTTCATTCTCGAGTTGCTATAAAATGAGGAGTTAATGCAGAGAAGATTAACACTCTTACATAATTGCCTTTTCTTATTTTAATCACTCTACCACACCCATCTTCTTCTCCCTCACTCCAACGAAAATGACCTCCTCTCCTATTCGCGCTTTCTCGGCCGAAATTTTGGCCCAGTGGGAAAAACTCTATAACCTCCTCGGTCGAGGCTATGCTCATATAGCCGATCACCCAGAAACTGAAGATGAAATCCGCATTTTGCTCGTGGAAATAGACACCACCTCCATCGAGGGCACTAATTTAGAGAGGGAATATAGAATCTTCCCAACCCTCTTTATAAACTTTTTAGAGACTTACCGTGTCGCTCATCGAAAAGCTACCGTGGCTCACGTTTTGCGAGCTCGCTATGAGGATCGGTCCAACTGCTTGGTGTTGGCCAACCTTGTGGCCGATAGTCACAGAAAGGCTGTTGAGTTCGCCAACAAGCGAGTCTCGATGTTGCTTCGCGAGAGGGGAAATTTGGTGGAGCGCTTGGCCTTATCCCTGACCACCTATGAGCACGACCGTCGTAATGTCGTGTTGAAGTTTCAATGTGAGTGGCAGGAAGAAAGGCTTGACAGCATTACCGCGGATATAGCCCATGGGAGAGGACTAGTTCGGGACTTGGAAATAGCCGCCGAAGATCACGGGACCAAGGTTGCCGAGCTTAAAGGGGAATGTAAACGCCTTCTTCTTAAGCTTGCAGATCTCGAGTCTCGAGGTGGTGAGTATAAGCAAAGCATCAATAATATGGAGGGCCAACTTGGTTCCTTTGTGATGCTAATTAGGGCTCATTGCGGTTTTATGTTTCCACCCCGATAATTTGTATGATCTGCTTTTAAGGTCCCTCGATTGAGCGAAATGAATGAAAGCTCTAATGTGTGTGTCTCAACTTCTGTATGGCTGACTTTCTCGAACACCTGACCACTCAACCTAGGCAAGCTGCGCTTTGACATTGATGATTCGAGCGTGTACATCTTGATTTTTTAATCTTGCTTATGATCGGATAAAGGAACCTCCCACCGCGATTATCCACAAAAAGACTTCTATTCTCTACTTGTTTTTAACCTGTTTCAAATGAAAAGGCAGAATCAAAAGAAAGAATTTGAAAAATAAAGCATAAATCCTTTCAATTTTATGCTTACTTGTGATTAATAGGGATAAGAGCATTTACAAGGGTTTTGGCCTTGTGCAAAAGCTTTTATCAATATTCCTCAAAGGAAAGCATATCATTGAAAGGAATGTAATTCACGATAATCGCCTTTGATCAATTCCAAGAAAATCAATGGAATGTTCAAAAGTACACAATTACGATGTGTTTTAAATTCAATTGAAGATACGGTATCCAAATTAAAGCCGTTTGCTAAGAACGAGAGTAATTTGGATATCTATCTTTTCATTAAATTTGAAAAACACGAATACTCTTGATCAATTATTGTGGATTACCAATGATGCAAAACATGCATGAACCAATTCAAGTTTATAGTTCCTTCTGGCGAAATTGGGATTGTATTGCCCTATACGGCCAAAAGGTTGTATAAGACTTCCAATTTCAATTTCATCCAAAGGAATTATAAAATTGATTTTGGAGTATTCGAGTGATTAGAAGAAATGCCACTATCACATTCCAATGACAAGTCAATAGAAATACAACAAATTTCAATCTGAATGTATATAAACACAAATAGATCCCTAATACAATCAATCTAAGGGATCAGATAGAGAGGATCTCAGCAAAATAAATCCTATACAAGAAGGCTAGAAATGAAAATTAAAACAAAGGAATGTGATCTTAATACTTAGAGATGCCCCAGTTTCGATCTTTGAGACGTGACTTCAGGATCACCTATTCCAAATCGTCATCTTCATTAGATGATACCTTAATGATGTCCATAGCAGGCTCTTCTTGTCCACTTGGCGCTCGTAATGGGATGACACCATCTTCATCTTCCATCAAGAACATTGGGAGGAAAACACACCTATCTATCCTCAAAATGGCATTTAATCCAATCACCGGAATTATGCAATGAATATAATGATTAAGAGCTGTAACAAGTTCGAGGGATAGAAAAGTCTTACCAACCAAACTTAAGAGAAAATCAAGCTTCTCTGTATTTTTAGCAGTGTTAGGTATACTAACCTTCCATAGACAAACGCATGAGACAAGTGAGGGAAAACTCCTAAAAATCAAAAGATAGGGCTTGGTACCTAAAGCCAAGGTTCTCACCTCGAATTCTGGGAAGAGCCGATTCCATTGCACAACTATCGTTGCATTGGGACTCAATCCATAGTTCGAAGTGAGCGGAATTGAAAAGTGGATTACCCCATGTTTTTCCTCACGGAGATTCCATTTTCAATTCCTTCTATTGTGTTCCTAAAGAGGGCGCCCGGGGTTTTAGGCGCAATTGTGTGTATTCATTGTGTCGTGCTAAAGCAATAGACATGCATTTTATTTAACAATCACCGCTTCAATATAAACATCCACACAATCATACATCCAAAACTCCTGCCTGCATAAAACAAAGTTAACAAGCACTTCACCCCTTATTTCTCCCGTCTACAAAAACATCTAACACATTCGTTAGCATATACACCTCACTTTCGAGAGCATCTGCATAAAATTAGGTTAGAAGAATCAATCAACTTTTTAATCGGCTCAAGTCCACTAAATGATTAAGAACCAGTCCCCAGTGGAGTCGCCAGTCTGTCGCGACCCTCTTGAGGTTGTCGGGCTCTCGAGGGCTAATGGGCCGTCCTGTCTGGTCGGACGCGGGCCTCTCCCAAGGCCCATTACCCAAATCGCAACGGAGGTATGCGTGATCGACTTTCAGTGTGGTCTAGTGACATGTGCTAAGTGTGCATGCCATGGAGTCGCCACCAATCATTTTTTTAGGGTATGATTGGACCACCCAATCGAATAGTTGGGAGTTTCTATTCAATTCTGCGAGAACCAGAGAAATGGTTTCGGGGACTTAGTTACACCAACTGTCAAAGTTGACGCCCTTTCGGTACCTAAGTTGACTGAATTTTCTAGCCTGAGATTCATGCGGATGAGTAAGGTATGAACCCTAAATCTAGAAATTCATGTAGATAGGAGTGATTATCCTAGCAATCACAATCAGTAATAAAATGCCCAACTCAAGGAATCTAGATATGCAAATAAATCACATGGCATTCCTAGTAAGGTCCTATTTATCAATCACAGCTCAAGAATAATTTAGCTGTCCTAGCCATTCTACACACGATCTAACCTAAGAAAAGTATTAGGAAGCATCGAAGGAGTTCGAGAGTACTCACATGGGGTTTGCCGTGCCCTGGTTTGGTCTTGGACGAGCTATCGAGCTCATGCCGACCCGATTATATTTGGGGATCCACTCGGCGTTTTACACCATGAAATCATGTGAAACAAAAACGAAAATATTCAGCAAGGGGCATTTATTGTAGATGGTGGTCGATCTAATTGGACGTCAAGACTAAAAAAGATGTAGAAATTTACAAATTAAAATACTCGAATGACATTTTTTTGCTAAATTCAACTCTATGCGTCGTGAAGAAACACATGCAATTGAACTTGAATTTTGACTATTTATGAGTTCAAAATGTAAAATAAATTAAAATAAAAATATTGACTATTTTTCTATATTTTTACGACAGCGAACGCTATTTTTCTTCATTTTTCATGTATTTTTCTATTTTTGGAAAATATTAAAAAATATTAAAAAATATGAAAAATTATTTTTTTTTTTATCAAAAATGGTTCCTTTAGCTTGGTCAAGGCTACCAAAGATGATTTTTTAATTTTTTTAACTTTTTATAGATTTTTTTATGAATTTTTTAAAAATAAACTATGAAAGACTGATCAAAAATCAGGTGTCAACACTAGGCTCATGCATAAGCTTGTTGAGCTTGAACTTGAGTAGAAACAGATTTCGAAGAAGCATTCCTGCTGAGATAGGCAACACACAAGTCCTCGAGGTTCTTGATCTGAGTGCTAATATTTTGTCAGAAAATATACCGGGAGAGCTTGCAATCCTGAGAAACTTGCAAGTTCTAAATGTCTCCCACAATAGCCTGTCTGGTTCGATCCCACAGGCCTTTGGTGACATGTTGGCCTTGACTTCTATTGATGTGTCCTACAATGACCTAGAAGGTCCCCTTCCTAATGTCAAGGCTTTCAATGAGGCTCCATTTGAGGCAATACAGCATAACAAAAGGCTGTGTGGAAACATTACTGGTTTACCGAAATGCAATTCCACCGTGAGCAAGAAGCACAATCATGTTAGAGCAAAAATCACAATTATCCTTATTCTCTCATTCTTGGGGTTTCTCCTTCTCTCTTGCACCTTGATCGTTCGAGTAATCGTCAATAATCGCCGAAGAAGGAT
Organism: Rhodomyrtus psidioides; assembly: GCA_021437785.1. Classification (NCBI taxonomy): domain Eukaryota; kingdom Viridiplantae; phylum Streptophyta; class Magnoliopsida; order Myrtales; family Myrtaceae; genus Rhodomyrtus; species Rhodomyrtus psidioides. The sequence continues at coordinate 7,086,457 of JAILYB010000003.1, read as the reverse complement.
TATCAAGAGAGAGGACAATGAAGGGGCAAAGGATTTGGATTTCAAGCGTATTTTGAGTTATGATGGCAAAGTTTTCTATGATCGAATCGTCGAGGCCACAGAAGGATTTGACTCCAAGTACTATGTGGGTGCAGGAGCATATGGAATAGTTTATAAAGCCAAGATATTAGAAGGTCAAACGTTTGCCGTCAAGCAAACCTCGTCATCCCATGAAGATAGTGAGATCGCTGATTTGGTACCATTTGAAAGGGAAATTCAAGCCTTGTCAAATATACGGCATCGCAATATCGTGAAATTTTATGGCTTCTGCCCTCATGCCCCACATTATTTTTTGGTGTACGAGTACTTGGAAAGAGGAAGCTTGAGAACAACTTTGAACGATGATCAAAGGTCAACAGAATTTGGATGGGACAAGAGGATAAATGTGGTTCGAGGAGTTGCGGATGCATTGTCCTATATGCATCACGAATGTTGTCCTCCATTGATTCATCGAGACTTGACCAGTAACAACATTCTACTAGATCGTGATTATGAGGCTCGTGTTTCCGATTTTGGCACCGCAAGACTATTGAGACCAGATTCTTCTAATTGGACGGCTATTGCTGGTACCATCGGGTATATTGCTCCAGGTACTTTACAATTTTTTGCTCAATTTCTATGGCATTCGGCGTCATGCTTCTATAATAAACTTTTACTAGTTTAGTGTTGTCCATTATTAATTTAATCGTCTTATAGAAATTTGTTATACTTATCTAGATCTTTCAAGTTCGATATTGACGTGGAGCTTTCAGATTTTCCTCATATATAAGAATTCGCAAATGAGGAAAACATCATAGTCAATCCATTTCGAGGATATTAAGTTCATTTTACCTAGAAGATACCCATATTGTAAGCGTTGAACAAAAGCTTTTTTTGAACTTTGCCAAAGCTTAAACTCCTCTACTCAAATCGGTGTTGTATCTATAGATTAAGCAAATATCTGTACTTCCAATCGTGACACGTCATGTCATGGGAAGTAATGTTATCAACTTGAATACAACTTATGATCGAGATTGAAAAGACAATGGATTCTCCGCTTGCAGAGCTGGCTTACTGTTCAATTCCCACCGAAAAGTGTGATGTGTATAGCTTTGGAGTCGTCGCATTAGAGACTATCATGGGAAAGCATCCAAGAGATCATGTTTCTCGAGAATGTTCATCGGCCACTCAAACTCAGTTGATTATGTTGAAGGATGTGTTGGATCAACGTCTCTCGCCTTCTAGACTTGGCCTTCGAGATGCGCAGGATGTGGTCTTGATCGCGAAGCTTGCGTTCGAGTGCTTGCAAGCCAATCCGAGGCTTCGACCTACCATGGGACAAGTCTCACGTGAGCTTCGCACTCAAGTACCCTCGGATATGCCACTCTCTACAGTCACCTTAGAGCAACTTCGCGATCCCAATGAAAACAAATTTGGAGCATTTCAGGAGATTGTAAGATTTGAAGTTTTCATGTATTATTGGCTCTAATTTTCAATTATAATGGCAATCGCCTTTTGAATATATTTTAGTTCTCACCAATCCCAACTTGTGATTTTCTCTTTTCACAGCAGAGCTTGGGGCGACGTCTATAGTTGAAGTCGTGACACCAGAAATAATTATGGGAAGATTTTTTCTTCCTTTCTTTCCTTCATTTTCCTTTATGGCACTCTTAAGTAAAGCTAAGGCCCTCCTTTTTCATCATTTTGTGCTATTGTTTTTTCCCACTTTGCTGTTTCCTTTTTCCTTTCATTTTAATATAAAGACAATTCTTGTGTATTACATGATTCTGTAGTTTATACGTTTGTGGTCGTTGCTCATCTTCTAAATAATTTGCGATCAAATACAATATTTTCTTCTTGATTCTACCTACTGAATTGAAAAAGAAAAGGTTACAATCATTATAGTCAAATGCTATATTAGCTATAATTTACCCGTTCAACCGACCTCTACATCCTTAACTTAATACACGTAAAGACAAATGAGCCAAAAATATTTTCAAGAGATGGCAAGTTCTAATCTTTGCATCTTAGGCACGCTTCTTCCATTTTCCCACTTTTCTTAGGAAATAAAATTTATTTCTGTTGAGAAATTGCGTTTAATAAAAAAATGAAATAGCATGGTTTTTTTTTCCCTAATTCAGATGTATTTGGATTGTGTTGTTTTCTTGTAGTTATGATATATTATGGTTGTGTTTTCACATAAAAGAACGATGGGTAAGAGCATGTGAAGGGGCATTAATGGAACTTTCGCACCAGCCAATCAAAATGCTCGTTAATCTCGGTCAAGCCTAGCTGAACCCAATCAAACCCGACCTTCACTGATCCAACGTCCTCGACATGTGATCTTAATGATCACTTTAATTGAGCCCAGTTAAGCCGTGTGGATTGCTCCATTATCGGGCTTTTTTCCAAACCATGCCAAAAAACACAAATATTTATCAAAATAGGTTTAAATTTTTTTTTTTACCAAACCAGGCCCGGCTCGGCAGTCAAACTGCAGAGCCGGCCTGGCTACAGTGCCGCTCGGCAGTCACACTGCCGAGCGGCACTGTTCATCCCGCTCAGCAATTTTTTTTTCACGTAATGTCACAGCTATTAAAGGCATGAATAGTGATAGTGGTAAATTTGACTGTTCACGTTTTGTCGTGAATGAAGAAAAGCTAGATTAAGAAGAAGAGGGGCAGGTGTATGGTGACAAGCATCTGTTTTTTTTTCCTGTCATTGTGGGGGCAAGCACTCACCTTTTTTTAATCATTTCTAATTTCTTTTTCTTGTGTTTTTAATCAATTTTTTATTATTAAATTTGTTTTCTAGAATGGACAAAATGTTAATGAAATTCGTATAAAATATCATGTTCTGTATTAACAAGCGAACGAACTATCGAAAAATTGAGCGCCTGGGGTTGAGGCTCGCTTGCTTGAACGAACCAAAATTTAATATTTGTCGTCGTTATATTTACAACGCCTTTTTAGCCACGAGGGTTTTTTCATTACAAAATTCGTCGCGACCAAGCATTTTTTTTTAAGCGAGAAAAAACTGTTCATAGCAACACAGAGAATCACTGCACTGGATAAACGTGAATAGTCAAATTCACCACTATCACTACTCATGCCTTTAATAGCTGCGACATTACGCGAAAAAAAAAAAAAAAAAAAAAAAAACCGCTGAGCGGGATGAACAGTGCCGCTCGGCAGTATGACTGCCGAGCAGCACTGTAGCCAGGCCGGCTCGGCAGTTTGACTGCCGAGCCGGGCCTGGTTTGGTAAAAAAAAAAAATTTAACCTATTTTGGTAAATATTTGTATTTTTTGGCATGGTTTGGAAAAAAGCTCCCATTATCTCTTTGGTTTAAAAAAACAAGAAAAAAAGAAAATGAATTTTCTCTCGCTAAGCTCGTTCCATTTTCCCTGTCTGTTTCTTTCCTTCTGGGAAAGCTCGTGAATTTTCCGTTGTCGCAGGTTTCCTCGTCGAACTCTCTCTCCTTCGTCTCGACAGCGACAAAGAAAATGAGAAAATCCATTTCTCAATCCCCTCGCCTTCGTTCGTTTCCTAAAGAGAAGCTTCTTGAGCAAGGAACCCAGAACTGGACGAGAGCGACAAAGGTGTAGAATCGGATTCGACTTAGAGAGAGAGATGGGGCAGGATGCGGAGACGTTAGCGGTGGCGGCGAGGCAAGCGGAGAGGTTGAGGAAGGACAGGAACAAGTTTTACCAGAGGAGTCGTCTCAGAGCCGCCATTGATGCTTACACCGAGGTGCCAAACTCATCGCGATTCAATTTTTTCACATTTTCGAAATGAGATGTCTTGTTCGGTTTTTTGTTTCTGTCAACCTGTGCGCACGTGTTCGACCTCAACATCTTTGCTTTGAGGGAGGAAAATGGCATGCTTGTAATTTAATTTTGCAGCATAAATTTTGAGACTTTCAGATGATCGCTGAGTTCCTTTCTTTCTTCCCTTCCTTGTTTGCTCCTTATGGTCGGTGCTGTTAGAATGCGAAGGCCATAATCCTATGCCCGACCGTGCCTTTGTACTGGACGGATCGTGCGCTTTGCCATTGCAAGCGGAGGTATGTGAGTTCTAACTCTCTTTCTGCTTCTGTTATCTCTCCTAAATTCTGCTGATAGTTGATTTTCTTGCCTTTTGGCCAATATACAACTTACAAGTTTTGAATCATTTGCGTTTTTTTGGCAGTGATTGGCAGAAAGTCGAGGAGGATAGCAGAAAAGCTCTTCAGCTCGATCATGATTCTGTCAAGGTTTGCGAGTTGGAGTTATCCCCTTCCTGCATGAAACTGCCAAATGATGTACTTTGGGGAAAATGATGCACAAGTGTTATCTGCAAAATTGTCATGCTTTGTCTCGTTGTTTTGTTTGTTAGTTTGGTTGTCATTTTGCAACAGGTTTATACGGAATAGAGAGACCACGTATGCGATCAGCTTGACATTGCTCCTGATCCAGGCTATAGCGGAAAAGAAGCGGGGTGTTGTATTTTCTACAAGATAGTGCAAGCTAGTTGAGCCCCTTCCGCTGGTTCTGAAGAGTGACCAGATCTCACGGGTTCGACATTGTTTTCCACATAGAGCAACCGTTATACCTGTGAAAACCCTAGACATAGCGTGCATAGAATTTCCCCTTTCTAGTGTCATAGAGTGGAGAAAAACATTTATAGGTGGTTGAAAGAGCCCATTGATAAGTAGAGAAGCCAACCATTCCAGCGTGGCTCGAACTTTTAATACTGACTCTTGCACACCTTCTACTGTTAAGCCAAGCGTTTCCATCAGCAGAGTTTGCCATCCTCAGGCGAGGGCGACCCTCGGCTGATGCCGGCGACCTTCGCTAGCCATGGCCAGGCTTGTCAATGGCCGGCGGATGGAAGGGGGAAAAAGAAGAAGAAAAAAATGTAAAGGAAACGAGAAGAAAAGAAAAAAAATTAAAAACCTCAAAATATTAAAATATTGTTAAATATTCTCCACATGAGCATTGGTTGTGCCTCACGGGCTAAATGGACTCAATTGGCAAAATGTAAAAAGTTAAAAGACTCAATTAGCAAAATCAAAAGGTTTACGACTGCACTAGCAAAATTGCAATAGGTTTAGAACTTTTTGGACAATTGTTCAGAAAATTGTTGTTCCATAGCAAGTAGTTTCCTTCGGCGGAGAAAGTTGCTTCAGTTAGCTAAAGATATGCTATTTCTGAGAATCGATAGTCTACAGAGAGAGACGATGTTTGAAGTGTTTAGGACCAGTGAGCTGTGTAATTGCAATGTTTGCTACAATCTCTTACTGTTGACACCAAAAGTTTCTACGTCGACACTTACACAGCATAAAGCGCACAAATTGATCTAAATAACATGTAAACAGAACTTTGAGCTATTCACTAAACTCTTGTTACAATACTGGAGGAGGCCTAGGTTCCCTTGAAGAACCTACTCATATGCTTGTTGCTGCTTTGTTGTCTCTCCAAAATAGGGAAGCGTAAAAGTTAGTCCGTGAAAAAGGGATCCAAGCTCTCTTCACAGACCGATCGCTCCCATCTTTATCACGTTCAATTTGAGCCCAAATTGAGGTCACACGGCTGCCAAAGTAGGAAAATGAAAGACCAACCTAGACCACCTTTCTAAAGAACTAGATCAGTACTTGTTGGGCCATTTCGAATGGTAAAAACAGAGGGCTCAGTCCTTGGCTGATACGTGGCATTAATGGATAGTCGCTCAGTTCAATCTCGAACTTTAAATGGAGCCCCTTTACTTGCGTAGTTAATTCGATTTGCTTACTCAAATATCTTGAATCGAATTCCAATATTCACTGTTACGAGCCTGTTTTTCAATCCATTTTTCCAATTTCTGTTTATTTAGAACTGCAAAACGGGACGTTACACAATGGGTGCCCGACTCCTTCAATTTCAATATCGTTTGCTTGGTTAATCACATTGAAACATAATCAGCCAGAATCAGGATAAAAACTGAGAACCATGCATAGCTTTATCTACTGAATAACACTTTGATTTTTATTTACTGCTTTGAGAAGCATCTGAAATAAATGAGAAACCATTGGTATACTACTATCCTCCCATTGAATGGGTTATTGTACTTGTCCATAATTTCAGAATGCTGAACCTGTTTATTGCTCTGAAAAGCTTATGTGGAGATCTTTAGTTATGTAGATGGGCTGGTCTATAGGGCACACATTCGACAAAAACAATGGTGACAGTACGTCACTGTTCTAGCAAGGCATGGTTCTAAGCATGGGCCCTAGGGTTGGTTCTGTTTTGCCTAATTATTTTAAAGGTCTATTTTTCTGAGATGATGTGTGTAAAATCCGACAAGCGAATTTATGGATGGCTGTTTAGAGGTGGTGCTATAATCTATGTAGCATCGATACGACACGGGACACGACACGCCGATACGACAGTTCTAAAAAAATAGAGAATTCCGACACGCCAGGACACGACATATATATAACCATGTCTATATGTCATAGCTATTTCATATTTAACATTCAGATATTATTGATTTGCGGTATCAGTGAATCCAATTAGTAACTTCAAACTTATAAGATCACATCATATTTCAATATATATATATAAAACCAGCCGGACGTGTCCCGGACCTATCGCGACGTGCCGGCGTGTCGGACACGCTTGTCCTTTTTTGTTAGCCATCCGGACACGTGATCCCTCGTGTCTGGCCGTGTCGCTGTGTCCGACACACAAAATTTCTCCTAGTAGGCGTGTCCGTGCTACATAGGCTATAATACGTGGCCCAAAGCCATGAAGCCATGCTATTAAGCTCAAGAAAAAGGTTAGGCGCCTAAATCCGAAGGAAGGGAACGTAAATCTGTTTCAATGCTCTTGAATGTTCTACTTGTTTACTGTTTGATGTGGTAAACTGCATCTAAGCAATGCATAGGATTACGTAGTAAAGTTTGTCTTGACATATTATGTCCTAGAGTTTCGTGCTATTTTTAGTTATTTATGAAATAGCCCCCACTACCTGTCACTCAATTATATACCACTTACCTTGATATTACATTTTCGTTAGGTCCTGCTTTTTCTTATACATGACCTCATTTGACTTCTACTAACCTTTCAATCAAGTGCTAAAAGAGTGAAGACAACAATGGCGGATGCTTTCTACCATCTCTTGCCATCCACTTTTCAAACAATGATCTGCTAATTTTCTGGCTCTCAGATGCTCCTTCAAATAGATTCATTGTCTTTACAGCCTCATCTTCTTGCATAAACTGCATTAAGTCCTCTAGATATATGTGCCTGACATAGAAACAGCAAGTCAAAACACCGGTAAAAAACAAGATCAGTGACTGAAAAAAGGTCATGTTTTTTATCGGTCTTTTGACTTGCTGTTTCTATGTGCACATATATCTAGAGGACTTGATGAAGCTTATGGCAGAAGAAGAGGCTGTCAAGACAATTACTCTATTTGACGGAGCATATGAGAGCCAGAAAATCGGCAAATCATTGCTAAAAAAGTTGGTGGTAAGAGATAGTAGACAGTATCCGCTGTTGTTGTCTTCACTCATTTAGCACTTGATTGAAAGGTTAGTAGAAGTCAAATGAGGTCAATTGTAAGCAAAGCAGGAACTAACGAGAATGTAATATCAAGGCAAGTGGTTTGTAGTTGAGCGAGAACTAACTGTAGCCTCATTCAGGACCTCTCAGCCCTTGGGTGTAGGATCACATTTAGATGGTAAGTTGTCAGATGAAAATCCAGCAATATGTTAAATGTGTTTCACCATAAATATTGACAATATGTTAAATGTATTTCACCATAAATATTGAGCAAAACAGCTTTCTATCAGATAGCATATGACCCTAGAAGATACCAGCTATTACAGATTTTACAGACATTGGTCTACCTTACGGAGCCGAAGTTCAACATAGTAATCTCTAGCTATCTAGTTAGTTTAGTAGATATGGATGTTAAGTTAATTAATCCTGCTCTTGATGTAAATGGAGGCAGGGTGGTTTTTGAAATTACTTTTTGCTGATTGTGAGTGCTCATGAATAAAACCTCTTTACTCAATTTATGTTTCCGTGTTAGAATTGGGTCAAAGTACTCCTTTGTTTCAATTTAGTTGCAAATTGAGACCGCTCTCTATAGCTCAAATAGCAGAAAACTGATTAGTGCTTAGAAATTTTGGACATTATGAAATTAATTGATTGCATTAGGATTGTGTCTTAGCGAATTGGAGTTACCCTGATAAATCAAGGGTCGTGCTTTTTCCACTCCTCATTTGGCTTAGACACTTTCTATCATAATATTTTGACTATATTGTCCCTTGTGCATCCCACCTTTTAGTATTATTCTCCTATTTTATTGGGTCAAATATATTGTTCCATCTTTTTTTTTTCTTTCCTCGTAGGTCCTACATTTCTTCTTCTTATATGTCCCTCAAATATAGTTCGGTTTTTGCTTGAGACAAGCCTTCGAAGCAAGTATATACTTTAGGAGGAGGATTGATGGAAGAGAGATTGAGCCAAAATTTTTAGAAATTTGATGAAAAGTTAAAGCACGGAGTAATGTACGCTTTGAACGCAAATTAGCAAGGACATTCATAAAACCAAAAGCAAAAGGACCGCCAGACAACACAACACGTATGAATCAATCGATGAAGCAACTCGTGAACACATGATTCAATCAATAACCACGAGGGAGATTGAAGTTGCTAGATGCCAATACACGTCCTCGAACAAGAAGACGTCTACGACTAGGTCATCGGTAGTCTCCTCTTCAGATCCTGGCTTTGGGACCTCTCCCTCATCATCACAAGTGGCTCTCCACGGAAGCTTTCTTCCACTTATTCCCTCTCATAAGCAAAAATGTCATTGAGCTCGGTGCCAAATCCTCGAGCCACCTGGGGCTCACGGCCGCTCCGCTCGGGGCTAACCGTGTTGTCATCACTTACACTGCAATGATCCTCCCGATGGTTGAGGAGGATCGTGAAAGCGAGCGGCGTAGGGGAACAAGTGCAGGTGAGGGAGCACGTGTTCCGATTTCATGTTGATAAGCACGTGTTCTTGAGATGTGAAAGAGGTTTGGGAGTTGGGAAGAAGCTAATAATGAAGCTATAGGTGATGAAGGGCAAACAATAATGCCGACAAGTTTATTTGACAATTTGCGTCATAATTTGCTCTTCCCTCAGTGCTTTTGTCGAGAACCTATATGATGCATTAAACTTAGCATTCCATTTAAATGTTTTACGAGAAAAAAATGGGGGAAAAAAGGAATAGAGAGAGGCAAGTATGATGGGTCAGACTCTAAACACGAGGAAAGACGAGATAAAGGAGGAAAGTGGGCCCCACGAGAAAGTAAAGGAGAGGAAAAAAAAAGATACTATTTGCCCAAATAAAAAAAAGGAGAATGATGCACATAAGGGACATTATGGTCAAAATGTTACGATAAGAAGTGTCTAAGCCAAATGAGGAGTGAAAAAAGCGCGGTCCTAAATCAATTACACCGTCTTTCTACACGTGTTGAACTTTATAGTAGTGTCTACTAATTGGGCTTTAAGGTTGCATTTGGATGTGATGCAGGTTAATGATTTTAGAGAATGAAGAGCACTACCTTTAATGTTGGGTGATACTAAAACAGGCATGAACAAACTCCATTAGATGGTGAACATTCTAGTTGCCATCCTTATAGCAATTATGTGGCTTCTGATACCAGGAAGGGCCACGAAAAATTTCTCCTTCTCATAAGCTTCCAATTGGTGCTCGTGGCATTCATATGTGGAAACACCCGCAAGACTACATTTGACGGGATAAATTTCATGTTTGCCATGCATCCATTTGACGTTGGCAATCGTTGTGAAGTCGATGGGGTGTAGGTGCACAGACAAATAGAGGGCTTGGGCCCTAATAGACGTGGTCGGTTCCGTGGAACCGTCGGTTCTGGTTCAGAAACCAGCAGTTCCGGTTCCACAAAAAGGCGGAACTGACAGTTCTGGGCCGGTTCCCGGTTTCGGTTCCGAACTTTTAATTTTATTTTTTGAAAAATAATAAATAATGAAATAAAATTAATAAATTATTAATTATAAATTATAATCAAATTGTACATTGTAATAAAATTTGAAAAGAGACAGAGAGAAAGAGAGAGGAGAGGAATGGGTTTTGAATTATTATTATAATATAATTTTATAAATTATTATAAATTATAATTTAATAGAATCTGGTTCCAAACTTTTAATTTTATAAATTATTATAAATTATAATATTCCGGGCCGGTTCCGAAAAATATGAAACCGTGGGCCCGGTCAAAGGGCCGGTTCCGAGCCGATTCCGTGTCCACAGTTCCGGTTGGCCACGTCTAGGCCCTAGTACAGTATAATATTTTAATTTTCATGTTGCTTAAAAAATGATTAATAACTTGATTTAAGATTAGTGAAATATATATTCCATTCAGTCTCTTACGAGTTACTTTCTGCTTAAATTCTAATCGAAACATTTCTTGCGAAATAATTTTTCTGATGATCCTCTAATTATCAAACATTAGTCATTTAGGGTTTATTTAAGTTAGAAATGTCAAACGGATAGTGAGTCGGTCGGATTTTGTCAGATCATAAATAGCTCAGCCCAAATTGACCCATATAACATGTTTATGACTCATTCATTACAATGCAAATTTCGAGATCCATAACTGACCTATATTAATAAAATAATTTTATATTTAATCCAATCTTGTTTCTTATAAAATTTTCACAATAAATTATACTACTAAAACCTTGTTGGATTTTTTTTAAAGAATTCTAAAATTTCAAAAAAAATTAATTTTTTTATATAATTGTCTTTTTCATTTTTTTTTCTTCTAAGAAGGCAAGGGTAGGCTGATGATAGGCGAGAGCTTCATGACTCTGGCATTGTAGCTGGTGAAAAAGATTTTTGCGATTGCACATATACATACATACACTGAGCGAGACATTGATATAACCTAGGGGTGATCGGTTTCCGGTCCGGTTTTCCTCAAGAACCGGGAACCGGATCGGTAGTCTTGGTTCCTAATTTTCGGAACCATGGACTGGCTTGCTTGGATGCGTTTGAAAGCCTCGAGATGACTTGCAGAAAAAATGCTTTCTAGGTTTGTCTTGTGTCTCCGTAACAAATGGTCCATTTATTGATGGGCAAATGACGGGGATTGAACCCGCGCGTGGTGGATTCACAATCCACTGCCTTGATCCACTTGGCTACATCCGCCCTTACCCCACACAGGTTTCAGTCTCTATCTATGATTAGATCCTTTCTGAACCCCCCGCTATCAAAGAGAAGCTTTTTCCTATACTCTAGTTGCAAGTTTATTGTTGTGTTTTGGAATTAGGGGAAGCAAAGCTTCAACAAGTAGAAGCTTCCTGGCAAAGCTTCAAACAAAGAGGTTGGGCTGTTCACTTCATTTATTTGACTTCACTCTTTACTTAAGATTAAAGATAGGGTCCGGGCGGGCAGTGAAGGCTCGTTTAGTAGACAGCGAGCGAGCAGTAAGCACCTTCTTTCTCAAAGTCCACTTTCTCCCTTGTTGCGATCGGGAACCGGACTGGACCGTCGTTCTGGTCCGGTTCCCGGCCAGTTCCAAGGATCAGATATGACAAATTTCTACGAATCTTAGATTTGAAAATTTTCTCCTTATTTCCTGTTCATTCCAATATTTTTTGCTCAGGATCTTGTTTACAATAAAATTTACTTGTGTATGTGTTTACATGTGGGAGTATTCATCTTTGATAGATGAAGATCGGTCTTCTACAATTTGTTATGAAGCTTACTCTGTCAATGATTACAATTACTTTTTAAAAAATTTTAAAAAAATTGACCGGTCCGGTCCTGGCGGTCCGATCCGGTCCTATATCCTTGGAACCGGGAACTGGACCGCCCGATCAATAGTTGCAATTTTAGGAATCGAGAACCAGACTGTACGCCTCTAGTACCGGGAACCGGACCACCGGTCCCGATCCAGTCTGGGCGGTCTCGGTTTGGGCGGTCTCATTTGCTCACCCCTAATATAACCTCATCATCACCTTTTTAACAACATTTTCCGTTGACATTTCTGAATTAGTCAACCATTTCTTCGAAAAAAAATGCGAATAATGTACTCAGACTTTATGATTATCCAACACAAAAGGTATTCAGATTTTGTTTAAAAAATAAACTTTACAAGAAATCAGCAAGAGGCGCGTGTGGTAGCCGATACAAAGAAAGGCTCAGTGGAGATTAAATCGGTTTTCATTAATTAGAGACAGTTTAATTGAATGATAGCTAATCAAATTTACGAACGAAACTTAACTAATTAGTAAAAAAGTTTGGAAGGAAAGAAATGGAAAGTGAAAATCATGTGTACTGGGACAACGTTCACTTCCCGTTCCCGCCATGTGTTTCCAAACCTGAATCGAGGATCTGAAATCAGAACCCAAACTGCAAAGGCGAAGGAGGCTGAAGAAGCTCGTGTCCTCGAAGGAGATACTGTTGGAGGCTCCGGGCGAGCTGCATCGCCCCCGGAAAGAAAATAATCAAGAAGTCTCAGCGAAAGAACTGATGCTTCTTCTCGTTTCGGGCTTCCTCGCCCCAATTGGCGGCAGAAAGATCAGGGGGCTCAAGGACCTGGGCACCAATGCGCCCTTCCTCTACCTCGATTTTCCTCAGGTTTCGTTGTGTTGGTTGCCGTATGGTTATTCCGGGTCTGCTGGGGTAGTGACTTGTGTGATCCCTCTGTGATCTGACAATTCACATTGTCTAGAGTGACCTTTTTGTTCTTTTTCTGGTGTTGATGATACTTGGCAGATTGCATTTCCGGATGCCTGGTGGGATTGGTAAGGCAAAAGTACACTTTTAGTGTTAAGAGTTGTGTACGAAGATCACTTTAGTGCCAAAAGTTTCAAACGGATCACTTTAGTACCAAAAGTTGTGCACGGAGATCACTTTAGTATCAACTTCTTTTAAAAACGACTACTTATACTATTGTAACGTGGCTCGCCGAAAATCCGACACATGTTTTTTTTTTAATTTTATTTTTTTACTTTTTAAGCTAACGTTGTGATCGTTTTTAAAAGAAATTGGCACTTAAGTGATTATTTTTAAAAACAGTTGGCACTAAAATGATCCGTTTGAAATTTTTGGGGTTAAAGTGATCTCCGTACACAACTTTTGGCACTAAAAATGTACTTTTCCCAATTGGTAAAGAGGACGAGAACCCCGAGGAAGCGCGGTAGGAGTTTCCTTGAGGAGTTGATTTAGGCGTCGCGACATGAAGATAATGATTTCCTTTTAGGCTAAAGGATTATTAGGTTAATTAAATTAACTAACCTAACGCGGACTCTCCCAAGCCCTACCAATCTGCAACTTAAAATCAATTCCATGCAAAGATATATTTTGGAGTCGCCACTAATCATTGTTGTCAAGTTGATTAGAAACCTAAATAAAATAGCCGGAGAACTATTTTATTCCTGCGAACCAGAGATTTTGAGTTCGGGGACTTGGTTACATTAACTCTTCAATTAATGCCCTTTCGGTACCCTTTCCATGGAAATATCTGATTTTGACAAATTTGATGAATTTTCAAAGATGCAAATTTTCTGGTTTTTGCAATATTTTTTGGGTTTTCTTATGAATGTTTAGGGTTTTTTTTTTTTATAAAATGCAATACAATGGAAATTATAATAAAATAAAAATAGATATTAAAAGAACATAAACATAAAGAAAGGGGATAGGATTCGGTGAATTTTACGACGTCGGAGTCCGTTGGTGTTCGTGCAACAAGGTATGTGGATATAAACCACCAGCAGGAGGCTCGGCCTTCTGATTCTGGGGTAGCACGATATAATTTACAGAAAATAAATGGATAAAATGCCTTGGACACCAACAGGAGGCTTGGCCTTCCGATTCTGAATCCGATAGGCGAAATATAGAAAATGAACACTTTTGTTAGATGCAATTGAAAGATTACACAATGAACTTAAAAAAAAACTGATTTTTTGTCTATGTGGTATGCAGTGCAAATGATATATATATATTATGCAATTTTTAAGAAAATTATAAAAGACGAATATACTCTAAAATAACAAATTAAATCAATTCCAATCAAGGTAAAAAGGATATGCCAACGCAAATAGGTCAATCCAATAGTGGAAAAATATCTATGAACTTCGAAAGATTTCGTGATCTTGATGGTCTGGAGATATATTCGTGTGCACTGCTTTCGTTGGCAAGACAAGTTTCGAAATTCGATCTTTTAATAGTAAAAGACACATCGATTCAAGAAAAACAAACCTGAATGTATACGAGTGTTGACACCTGATTTTTTATCAGTCTTTCATAGTTTATTTTTAAAAAATTCATAAAAAATCTATAAAAAGTTAAAAAAATTAAAAAATCATCTTTGGTAGCCTTGACCAAGCTAAAGGAACCATTTTTGATAAAAAAAAATAATTTTTCATATTTTTTAATATTTTTTAATATTTTCCAAAAATAGAAAAATACATGAAAAATGAAGAAAAATAGCGTTCGATGTCGTAAAAATATAGAAAAATAGTCAATATTTTTATTTTAATTTCTTTTACATTTTGAACTCATAAATAGTCAAAATTTAAGTTCAATTGCATGTGTTTCTTCACGACGCATAGAGTTGAATTTGGCAAAAAAATGTCATTCGAGTATTTTAATTTGTAAATTTCTACATCTTTTTTAGTCTTGACATCCAATTAGATCGACCACCATCTACAATAAATGCCCCTTGCTGAATATTTTCGTTTTTGTTTCACATGATTTCATGATGTAAAACGCCGAGTGGATCCCCAAATATAATCGGGTCGGCATGAGCTCGATAGCTCGTCCAAGACCAAATCAGGGCACGGCGAACCCCATGTGAGTACTCTCGAACTCCTTCGATGCTTCCTAATGCTTTTCTTAGGTTAGATCGTGTGTAGAATGGCTAGGACAGCTAAATCATTCTTGAGCTGTGATTGATAAATAGGACCTTACTAGGAATGCCATGTGATTTATTTGCATATCTAGATTCCTTGAGTTGGGCATTTTATTACTGATTGTGATTGCTAGGATAATCACTCTTATCTACATGAATTTCTAGATTTAGGGTTCATACCTTACTCATCCGCATGAATCTCAGGCTAGAAAATTCAGTCAACTTAGGTACCGAAAGGGCGTCAACTCTGACAGTTGGTGTAACTAAGTCCCCGAAACCATTTCTCTGGTTCTCGCAGAATTGAATAGAAACTCCCAACTATTCGATTGGGTGGTCCAATCATACCCTAAAAAAATGATTGGTGGCGACTCCATGGCATGCACACTTAGCACATGTCACTAGACCACACTGAAAGTCGATCACGCATACCTCCGTTGCGATTTGGGTAATGGGCCTTGGGAGAGGCCCGCGTCCGACCAGACAGGACGGCCCATTAGCCCTCGAGAGCCCGACAACCTCAAGAGGGTCGCGACAGATTGGCGACTCCGCTGGGGAGACTGTGTTCTAGAACCTATGGTTCTAGACCCCAAGTGGACTTAGGCCGTAATTAAAACGCTGAGTGATTTTTCTAACCATGCAGGCGCTCGTGAAGGTGAGGTAAGTCCGCTTACGATAGGTGTTATATGTTTTTGCAGATTGGAGAAATAAGGGGTGTAGTCCGTGATTAACATTGTCTTATGCAGGTTGGGCGTAGGAATGTATGTTGTGTGGATGATTTGAAGTGCTGATTGATAAACTGCTATGCATGAATTGCATTGTGATGATCACAACACGTGGACACACACAACCGCGCCTAAAACCCCGGGCGTCGCCTATAGGAACACAATAGAAGGAATTGAAAATGGAATCTCCGTGAGGAAAAACGCGGGGTAATCCACTTTTCAATTCCGCTCGCTTCGAACTATGGATCGAGTCCCAATGCAACGATAGCTGTGCAATGGAATCGGCTCTTTCTAGAACTCGAAGTGGGAACCTTAACCTTAGGTGCCAAACCCTCTGATTTTTAGAAGTTTACCATAACTTGTCTCATGCGCATGTCTTTGGGCGGTTGGTACACCTAAAACCGCACATAAGTCGACGAGTTTGGTTGGTAAGACTCTCTATACCTCGAATCTATTACAGTTCATATAAATATAGGCATTTCATTCATTGCATTCTGGTGATTAGATTAAATGCCATTTCAAGGATAGATGTGTGTGTTTTTCCCAAACGTCCTTGATAGAAGACGAAGAGGATGATATCCCATGACAAGCACCGAGTGAGCAACAAAGGAGCCTACTATGGACATTATTGAGATATCGTCCAATGAAGATGATGAGTTGGGGCAAGTAATCCGGAAGTCACAGATCGAACTTGGGGCATCCTTAAACGTTAGGATCACATTCCTTTGTTTCATTTTCCATTGCTAGTCCTCTTGTATAGGGTTTACTTTTATCGAGGCTTTCTCTATCTCACCCCTTAGAGGGATTGTATTAGGGATCTATTGGTGTATACATTTAGATGGAACTTGGTTGTATTTCTTTTGACAGGTCATGGGAATGTGATATTGGCATTTTCTCTAATCATCCGAATACTCCCAAGTCAAGTTTATAATTCCTTTAGAGGAAATTAAAATTGGAAATCTTGCACGACCTTTTTGGTCATATAGGGTAATCCAACCCCAATTTCGCTAGAAGGAATTATACACTTGAATTGGTCCATGCATGTTTTACGTCGCTGGTAATCCACGATAATTGATCGAGAATATCGGCGTTGTTTTGAATTTAATGACGAGATAGATGTCCAAATTACTCTCGTTCTTAACAAAACGGCCTTGATTTGGATGCCGTATCTTCAATTAAATTTAAAACACGTTATTATGCCTCGCACTTTTGAGTAATTCGTTCCTCTCGAAATTGATCAAAAGCGATTATTGTGAATTACATTCCTTTCAATAGTATGCTTTCTTTCGAGGAATATTGATAAAAACTTTTCGCGCAAGATTAAAACCCTTGTAAAAGTTCTTGTCCTTATTAATCATGGGCAAGCATAGGATTGAAAGAGGTTTTTGATTTCTTTTTCAAATTATTCCTTCTGATTCTGTCTTTTTATTTGCAGGTAAAAAAAAAAAAGGTAATAGAGAGAAATCTTTTCCTGGACAAGTCTAAGGCTATTATCTCATCTGATCATGAGCGAGTTATAAAATCAGGACATATTTGCTCGGCTTACTGATATTATGGTTCGGCTCACCCAAGTTGAAGATGTTCGGATGCTCGAAGAAATGAACCATACAGAAGTTAAAACACACACACAAGAGTTCTCATTTATTTTGCTCAGTGGAGGGTTTTCAAAAGCAGGTCATACAATTCGGGGTAGAAAAGTAAAGCCGAAGTGAGCCCTAATTAACGACACGAAGGAGCCCAACTGACCCTCCATGTTATTAATGCTCTGCTCATACTCCCAACTCCGCATGTCATGGTCGGCAAGCCTGAGGAGAAGACTTTTGCATTCTCCCTTAACTTCGGCGACCTTGGCCTCATGTTCTTCGGCGATTGTTTCCAGGTCTCGAACCAGTCCATTCCCGCGAGCTATGTCCGCGGTTATTTTGTCGAGCCGTTCTTCCTGCCAGTCGCTCTGAAGCCTCAACAGGACATTGCGGCGGTCATGCTCGCCGGTGGTCAGGGATAGGGCCAATTGCTCCACCAGATTTCTCCTCTCGCGAAGCAACGTCGCGACCCGCTCATTAGCAAACTCGACGGCCTTTTTGTAACTATCGGCCAGATAGTTGGTCAGCACCAAATGATCAGATCGATCCTCATAACGAGCTCGCAAGACGCGAGCCACGAGAACCTCCCGATTAGCAGCACGGTAGGCCTCTAAGGAGTGTGCAAAGAGAGTCGGGAAAATTCTATATTCCCTCCCCAGTGTAGTACCTTCGAGAGAAGTGGTATCAAGGTCCTCGAGCAGGACACGGATTTCATCCTCGGTCGCAGAATGATCGGTTATGTGTGCGTAACCGCGACCCAGTAGGTTATAAAGCTTTTCCCACTGGGCCAAGACATCAGTTGAAAAAGTGCGTACGGGAGAGGAGGCCATTTGCGTTGGGTTGGCTTGAGAATAAGACGAGTTTGACAGAGAGATTAGAAGGAAGAAGCTGATTATGCGAGAACGTTAACCTTCCATACATTAATTCCTCATTTTATAGCAACTCGAGGATGATGAAGGGTCTCAGTAATAATGCTGGTGGAGCCCAGTTAGGGGGTAAAGCAGGAGGTCCCCTCACGAGAACTATTGGATTCGTTTCGGTCCGCGATTTCCGGCTCATCAATTAAAAGATGTAAAAGATTTGTCGGGATCACCATTATTAGAGTTAGGTGGGAGGTAAGCGCAACTATCGAAGAGAGCCCTAACAGGATTTGGCAGTCCCATCACGATTGAAAAGCTAAGCGAGAAATTCAAAGTCTTGAGGGGGAACGTTTGCCTAATGATGCTTGAAGAGCGTCTCCTGAACATACGAAGTCACTCGAAGAAAACTTTATAGGGAGTGAGCATACATGAGAGAGTGGAGAACTCTGAGTGGGCAAGAACCAATCAAACATTTCTCAATCCAACATATTTAAGAGGTTATTGTCAGCTGCTAGAGGCGACTGACTCAAAAATCTCAGAAATTGAACTACAGAGGGATCTCGAAGATTCCAAGATCAAGTCTAACGCCAAAACCATGGAGCCCAACACTTCTGGCAACGGAAATCAAGATCACGGCGACGACGACAACGACATCCACGATGTTCAACTCGGGAAAAGAAGACGTCCTCACCAATACTCTCAGGAGGAAACCCAAATGCTGGAAACCCTTTTCAGTAAAAGCCATTACATGAAAAAGAAGTGGAGAATTGAATTGAGCCGAGAGTTGGGGATTAATCAGTCGAGGATCCAGTTTTGGTTTCAAAATAGGAGATCCAAATCGAAAGCTCAACGCAAACGTCAGGTGGTCGAGATTTTAAAGGAAGAAAACCAAAAGCTGCGAACAGAAAACATGAGGTATGAAAAAGCTCTCAATATTACCGTTTGCCCTCATTGCGATAACCTCGTCGCCCTCGGTAAGATATTCCCCGATAAGCCTCACGCGATGATTGAAGACGTTCATTTACCACCCTACTCCCTCGGGGCATCTCCTGCTCAACCAGATTTTGCCGGAGTCACGCATGAGCAGGATGATCCTACGAAGATGATACAAATGCCTCCTGGGGGATGGGATTTGCATCGCTTTGATTGGAGTTACAGTTTCAAGGAGCTGGATGTTACCGCCGACCAGCTCAAAGCATATCAGCCTCATGCACAACAATTTTCGATAGGGTCGGGTCCTGCTGGAGATGAGTTAATCAGTCGTCAAGCCATCGATGCAATTTTGGGCCACGATAAGAGGAGGTTCGCTTGGCCCCCTGAATTGCATTCCAGATTCCTAGACGTGGTTCACTAAATGGGGATCGACTCAGCAACTCCGACGCGCATATTTAAGGCCATGAATGTACCGGGGCTTAGTAAGGAGCTGGTCAGGAATCACCTTGCTGCCTACAGAAAGCTATTAAAACAACGTCGAGCGGAGCTAAACCGGGAGGAATCCGTCTCGAGCTCAAAAGCTAGGGGCGACCGCCATTGTAATGCTCAGGCATCAAGAGATACCCGGCCAAATCTAAGCATCAATCAAGCTAGCAACCCGACCACCGGCAAACTGAAAGCTGATCAGAATGTCCTCCCGGGCCATTTCAACATTTCTCAAGAGCGCGTGTCACAAGTACAGCGAGTACAAACTCCTCCATTCGAGCAGCAGTCGGCTGGTGCTCTGCCTGCCGCTGGTCAACCCACGACAAACGATTTCTTCGATGAGGGGCTCGATGCCTTGTTCAATCAGTGGGAAGCTGGCATGCTTGGACAGCCATGATCTAGCACCTGACTCGGGGCACGATGGGTCGGTCACTACGAACACCCATAGAAAGAAGAACATGTTCACGAGTAGATCACTCATTTTATCGTTGTAAAGTTCTTACGGGAACATTTTTCTTTAATGACTATAGTTAAACCAACGCTATCGACGAACATCGTCATGCTCAGTTGTGATGATCCCTTGTTAGATTAAGTCTGAAACCAGAGACGGTCTTTAAAATTTTGAGTGGCCACGAACTCATTCCTCACCAAGCGCCCGGGATGCTGAAATGAAGAGTAACAGCATGCACAGGGAAAATGCCACTTTCGTTTGAACGATGAAAAGGGGTTGAGAGAAGATCATAGCGTTAATTCCCATGGAGCTAAATGAATTAAACGAAGTCATTAATTGCGGGTCCACCGCTGCTCCCCACGTTCTCGGGCCTAGCAAATCATAAAAGGCGCCGAAAGATTGTAGACCCACCACTTTGAAGACTGAACTAGGGGACGAGCGCAATACTCGATGAAACCGAATCAATGCAAGAGAGTTTGTGATCCTATCACGAGGAAAAAGAAAGGGGAATACAGACGATGAGTAATTGCAGGATCTCGGGAGGAGCGCTTGCTTGCTGGTCTTCATATGCAGCCTGAAGGATGGTTCTAGGACACGCACAATCACTTGAGAAAATTTCTAGAGTGAGCAAACACGTAAGAGCGAATTGAGAAAGCTGAGTGAACTAGATCAGCCCGAGATACCCCGATCCATCATGTTTAAAAGTTATTCCCATCTGCTAGAAACGCCCGACCTGGACATTTCTGAGCACGAACTGCTGGGAGACTTTGAAGATCCTGGAGCTGAATCCTGCCCAAAGGCCATAGAGACTGACTCCTCCAGCGATGAAATTCTAGGTTTCAGCTACGAAGAAGGAGTATACAATGATGACCGGAGTCGGAAAAGGAAGCAACTACAACGCCACACTCCAGGCCAAATCCGAGAGCTCGAAGCTTTCTTCAATGAATGCCCCACTCCAAGCAGACAACAGAAAATGGAGTTGAGCCGAAAAATAGGATTGGAGCTTTCGAAGGTCAAGTTTTGGTTCGCCAACAAACGAACCCGGGTGAAACAGCAATACGCAGACCATGAGTTACTGGTCCTGAAGGAGGAGAATGAGAAGCTTCAAGCTGAAAGCGCGAGATATAAGGAAGCTCTGACCAAGGCCACCTGCCTTAATTGTGGTAATCCTATTGTCCTCGGCGAGGTGTTCCTCGATGAACCGTCCCTGTTGACGAATAACGCTCAGCTGTTACCGTATTCTCCACAGCATTTTCCGACACAGCCAGATATCGCCGGAGATCTGCATGAGCAAGTCAACACCATAGGATCAACACCAACATCCTCTGAGAAATGGGATATGAATCATCACAGGGGGAGTTCTCTCAATGACGAACTCGCTGTCACAGCCAGCCAATCCAAAGTCGGTGAGTCCCTCCCTGGACAACTTTTGAAACGACTAGATCCCGTAGAGAATAGCTACCGAAGTATTGACGATATTTTGGGTGATAAGAGAACAAGGTTTTACTGGACCTATGAACTTCACACCAAATTTGTTGATGCAATTCGAGAGCTGGGAGTTGATTCGGCTAGCCCACTACGCATACTCGAGATTATGAATGTGCCGGGGCTCTCTAGAATTAACGTCGAGTCTCACCTCAAGTACTATAGGAGATTGCTAAGGGATGGAAGGATAGCGTTAAACCATCATAAAGCCAGTTGGAGCTCAAGTGCCGGGCAGAGTTACAACCACGATGATTGGAGAGCCGAGAGCACCCAACCGTGTTTCAGCAATGACGGGACCAGCAGTCGTGTCAGCGACTCCTCTAACCCAAATCAGAATGCTCCGCCGAGCTATCTCAATACTCCTCAAGAGTATATACCGCAGTTCCAACACATAGGGATTCCTCAGTTTGAGCGCGATTCGGTCATTAATGCTGTCCCTGAAGCGGATCTGGCATTGGTAGAGAGTGCACATATAAACCTGCCGGTCATTGGAGGAAGTTCCAATTCGAGGGGTCAAGTTGCTCACGGCGAGAGCAAAGAGAGGAATCCCTCGCCTGCAGTCGACGACAGCCAATCTGGGCACCAAAGGCTAGAAAGAACAGGCGATTTCCTTGAGGAGGAGCTGGACACTTGGATCAATACTCTTCAGGAATGTATGTTTCGACCCCAACAGGGCAATGATGAAGGTTCTAGCTCAAAGACTCCAGTTCCTCACAATGAAGGCGATGAAGGAAATCTGCCCCCAACAATTGTTGATACCCAACTTGAACATCAATGGCTCGAAGACCCGAGCAATTTCCTTGGCGATGAGTTCAATCTTTGGCTCGATCAATTTGGAGCCGGAGGGCCATCGCAGTGGTGACGCAAGGCAGGTGACCAAACGTCTGATGCAAGGCATGGTTACTCGATGAAAAATGCTTAGACGAAAGGGGTGGAACACTCCTATTGAATATGTTGTTGATCGCACTGTAAGGTTCCCACGGGAACATCTTTCATTAATGTCTAGAACTAATTGCGCGCGAGTGTCAACATCACCCTTTGAGCATCTTCAAGCCGAGGGCCGTGGATTAATCGCTTAATCCGGGGAGCAAGTTCCCCGAACAATGACTATCACCCGCGGAGTATAATGGGATCTACCCCTTCAATACGAAATACGTTTGGCCGCGAAGCCACCTATTTGGTAAAACGATGTATCGTTCCTAAACGATCTTCAATCGAATACCGAAGTAATGTCTCATTTCTTTCCCTTCTCAGGTGATAAACGTGGATAAATCACTCAAGGAGCCATTTGTGCGAATAACAGAACAGACGTTGCCTAACTGGGGGCAGATGAACCATTGATGTTGCAAACACTCCAAGAATGGATAGGCGGATTTGATAGATGTTGTTCATATCAATACGCAATATCAGAACGGGATGAGAACCAAGAGTAAAGTTGTATCGTTCCAATTTGTCTTGAATTTGAGAATATGAATTGATACTCGTTATTTATCCTTGACAGGGGAATCGCCTTACAGACGAACAGGTTTTCACATCCCATGTATTACCCGTTAGAATACATGACCAAGGGTAAATTGTATCGTTCTAATTTTTTGAAAAATTCGTGAACGTACAATAACATGTTTCTTCCGCATTTTCAGGATCTCCAGCCGCGGGGGACAGGTAAGTATCCCTTTCCCCAATCCATTGAAGATGTTAAATAAAAAACAGAGAGAAAAAGAAAAAGGTTTCAGAATCTAATGTCTAGAAAAGACATAGAATTCAAACTTCATTGGCATTCATGTCTTAATACAGGAGGTTATCTGAACATGAATAAGAACATGCATGGTGCATCATAAAATCCCCTTGACGGGTAAAATTTTTGGAGAAAATGAAAGAGATTTTTTCCAATCAAAAGTTCAAAACTTTTAAAAGGACGTTTTCTCAAAAGAAAAGAGGCAAAGCCTAGTCCAAACACGTCCTACACACACTGGAGAGAAGTGGAGCGGATCAGATAGCAAAATCTGGACCTACGGAAGTAGGGATTATTCGCAACGATTACATGGGTTGGGATGACGGAGGCATTCGTTTCATATCCCTCAAACACTACAGGTGACCGTTGATAAACCCTTTGAACGACGGTTTTCATTCTTAACCCTGTCAAGAACCACCCCACATCGGGGCAAAATGGAGGTGAGTCCAGCGGTATCAGGAGAAAATGGTTAGAAATTTTCTTGCTCGGACTAACATCAATCTTTGTGTGTTGTTTATATGGTAATCCAAGTGCCATAGGATGACGAGAAGCATTCATTTCTCTATCCCACACACCATATCCTTTGCACAGCCAAGTTGAGCCTGCAAATTCATTTCATAAACCCCTGTTGGTGATCATGGGATGTTTCAAGATGGAAACTGCATCACTCCAAGAACGGAAGAAATCAAGAGATGGGATTTATAGAAAAATCTCATATCGGCGTTTAAATGTGCTATGATTCAAGTTGTATATCTAGCACAATTTTCTGAACATCGTAGTTCCAAAGGAAAAGAAAAGGCGGGATTTCAACAAAGAAAAAAATCCCCAGCATCAAGAAAAAGCAAAGTGCCTGGTAAAAGCAAGGCCGATGCTCGTGAAAACTGTTTGATTGATCCCCAATAAAGCCTAGTTGGGAAGAGAGAAAAACCCATAAAGGAGTCAGATCAAGAAGACTGCTCCCCAAATGATGTCAGCCGTGGTGCAAAAACACGGACAGAATTGTCAATCTCTTAATACCACAAGAGACGTTCTCTAAAGGACTTGTGCACACCTCAAAAGCGGTTACACACCTCAAAAATGGAAGATGTAGAATGGAAAAGACATGTGACAAATTGGCAATGATCACCAATGTCAAATCCTTCGTGATTTCTGGGCCAAAAACAAGCCTTTTTCGGTCCCCAATCCCACCAATGTTACAACCCTGAAACAGTCTTCTCTGACTAAGACACTTGGGTTAACATATAGCTTCGCTCGAAGAAGTACGAGCAAGACTCTTTCTTTCTCATTTTGCAGGGTTCTTGACTTGTAAACCCGGAGCAGATGGTGAAGATTTTCATTCGATGGCCTCGACTCCAAAGCGGGTCCCCCTTGAAAACCAATATCCAAGCCCAACATTACGGTCCCGTGGAAGACCTCCCGACCGATCAAAATGTATGCGCTGCGAATGAGCCTAAAACCTAGGCACAGGTCAGTAGGGAATTGAGTGCATCCCCTAAAAATCATCACCTCAAAACAGGTGAGATGGCCTCCTTGTCGAGAAATATTCCAATTGATGTTTTGAGCAAACTCTTTTTGGAAATTTTCAAACTGTTGATCCAGATTTTCCATACAAGGGATTTGTGATCACATTTGCATGTTGCAAGAATGTTTTGGATAACCTCCAGCATCAAAATGCACATCTCATGACTAAAGCTTAAGTCATAAAATTTTGTCAATTGGACAATTGCTGTCTTCTCAAAGATTACCAATATTTTCTTGGGGAAGAGAAACCCTTAAAAAAAAATCCTTTTCAAAATTTAGGTAGTCTCATCGGACGTGGAGAACCCTCGTCATGAGACCCCTTTTCAAAAATCAAGCAGTCTCATCGGACGTGGAGAACCCTCGTCATGAGACCCCTTTTCAAAATTTAGGTAGTCTCATCGGACGTGGAGAACCCTCGTCATGAGACCCCTTTTCAAAAATCAAGCAGTCTCATCGGACGTGGAGAACCCTCGTCATGAGACCCCTTTTCAAAATTCAGGTAGTCTCATCGGACGTGGAGAACCCTCGTCATGAGACCCCTTTTCAAAGTCAAAACACATGGTAGATACCGCCTGAAGGGTCAAATCAATGGTAGATACCGCCTGAAGGGTCAACACATGGTAGAAACCGCCTGAAGGGTCAATGTATGGTAGAAACCGCCTGAAGGGTCAACCAATGGTAGAAACCGCCTGAAGGGTCAAAACAATGGTAGAAACCGCCTGAAGGGTCAATGTATGGTAGAAACCGCCTGAAGGGTCAACCAATGGTAGAAACCGCCTGAAGGGTCAACTCAATGGTAGAAACCGCATGAAGGGTCAATGAATGGTAGAAACCGCCTGAAGGGTCAAAGGACTGGTAGAGACCGCCTGAAGGATCAACCCAATGGTCCGATCCACCATACGGATGAAAACCTTGATGAATCCCGAACGCGGGAGGAGTCGTTTTCCCTAATGAGCCTTACATTAGGCAAGCCATTTCTAGTTTAGTCCACTACACGGATCAAAACCCTTGGCAAATTCCCAAATGTGGGATGCGTCTTCCTTAGGTTCCTATCAGTTAGGAATCCCATTATGGTTTGACCTACCATACAGGTCAGAGCTTAACATCCCCAGGACACTCCGATGACAAGTCCTTAGGAATCTACTTGAACCCATCAGACACAGCAAATGCCGCAAGCATTCGGCAGGTAAGGGGCAGGGAAGTCTATCTACTCCTTAACTTTCTTACATCATATCAGGGAATTGAATGAGCACATCTCTTTTTAAGGAAAAGCACACATTGATGGGCATGAAAATTGGATGTCATGATTTCTTTTCTTTTCCCAGTCGAGTTGATCGGAACACAGGTGTCACCTTGTCTTTGAGAGAAACCTCTGACGAAATTCCTCTCAAAGAGGGGCAGCTGTTGACACCTGATTTTTGATCAGTCTTTCATAGTTTATTTTTAAAATATTCATAAAAAATCTATAAAAAGTTAAAAAAATTAAAAAATCATCTTTGGTAGCCTTGACCAAGCTAAAGGAACCATTTTTGATAAAAAAAAATAATTTTTCATATTTTTTAATATTTTTTAATATTTTCCAAAAATAGAAAAATACATGAAAAATGAAGAAAAATAGCGTTCGATGTCGTAAAAATATAGAAAAATAGTCAATATTTTTATTTTAATTTCTTTTACATTTTGAACTCATAAATAGTCAAAATTTAAGTTCAATTGCATGTGTTTCTTCACGACGCATAGAGTTGAATTTGGCAAAAAAATGTCATTCGAGTATTTTAATTTGTAAATTTCTACATCTTTTTTAGTCTTGACGTCCAATTAGATCGACCACCATCTACAATAAATGCCCCTTGCTGAATATTTTCGTTTTTGTTTCACATGATTTCATGATGTAAAACGCCGAGTGGATCCCCAAATATAATCGGGTCGGCATGAGCTCGATAGCTCGTCCAAGACCAAATCAGGGCACGGCGAACCCCATGTGAGTACTCTCGAACTCCTTCGATGCTTCCTAATGCTTTTCTTAGGTTAGATCGTGTGTAGAATGGCTAGGACAGCTAAATCATTCTTGAGCTGTGATTGATAAATATGACCTTACTAGGAATGCCATGTGATTTATTTGCATATCTAGATTCCTTGAGTTGGGCATTTTATTACTGATTGTGATTGCTAGGATAATCACTCTTATCTACATGAATTTCTAGATTTAGGGTTCATACCTTACTCATTCGCATGAATCTCAGGCTAGAAAATTCAGTCAACTTAGGTACCGAAAGGGCGTCAACTCTGACAGTTGGTGTAACTAAGTCCCCGAAACCATTTCTCTGGTTCTCGCAGAATTGAATAGAAACTCCCAACTATTCGATTGGGTGGTCCAATCATACCCTAAAAAAATGATTGGTGGCGACTCCATGGCATGCACACTTAGCACATGTCACTAGACCACACTGAAAGTCGATCACGCATACCTCCGTTGCGATTTGGGTAATGGGCCTTGGGAGAGGCCCGCGTCCGACCAGACAGGACGGCCCATTAGCCCTCGAGAGCCCGACAACCTCAAGAGGGTCGCGACAACGAGCTCAAGCCATCAATCACATCTTTGCATACTAAAGTGATAGAAAGTTGCCTTCAATTGCTCGAAAAAATCTGCTCGCGCAAGCTGTAACTTGCGTTGTGTCAACACGAGTAGAAACCGCCACGATAAGGGGGGTTGATTACATCGACGAAAGAATTACAAAAAAATCTTCGGATGGAAGCAGAAGAACGAAACACTATGAGAAGATTTTTCTCTCCCTTGTTTTTTATCCTCCTCCCCCTTTTGGTGCCCTCGACGGTTGGAGATTTATAGGACTTCCACGCCATTCCCTTTAACGCCTCGAAGAAGTCGATACCCCCTCTTTCCTTTTCTGCCGAGATCTCCCCCTCCTCTTGAAGAAACGAAGAACTCCCCCATGATGGTGTCCTCTTTCTTCTTTTTGACCAAATGAGTGCATTTGAGTGCACTTGAGTGCATTTGAGTTCTCTTTAGAGAACTTCCTCCCACGAATCTCTCCTCTTGCTCGGTTCCTCCATGAATCGCACTCAAAGCTGTGACCTGTATAAAGGACACTGACTAGTCTTAATCCAGCCCGTCTTTCATGCCATTGTTTCCAATGATTGAAGATTCATTGCCAGAAAGGGAAGGCTTTAAATGCTTCTTTTTTGTACTAGCTTTGTCCCGTGTACTGGGTTCATTTAAATGTAAACGCAGTGCATGCAAAATAAATATGAGGGATGATTTTTGTTTAGAATTAAAATTAGCTCTAATTAATTTTTTTAAAATTTTTTTTTGTGAAGATGACTGATAAAGATTAGTCGAAATTTAGGTGTCAGAGTTTTCTATTCAATCTTTTTCAAACTTGGCCATTGTCATATATTCTGTTGGCAAACTTGCCAACAGATAAAACAGAGATGAGAGGAAAAAGGGATACACATTTCTAGTGAATTACATTGTTTATCTTTTAGTTTTAGGGCCAACATCTGTAACATGACTTTAAAGGAACCGGGAAATCGGACGGCAAAGAAAATTACAGAACACCTCCAGATCGCTAGATGTCCCCATGAAGGCGATGCATGGAACGATAGCGATAAGTTGAAAGAACCAATGGAAGCGACACTGGCTCGCCATTCCGAGAGAAACACGGGGAGAAAAGTTAAAGCCGGTGCCCTTCAGTTATTAACTTTCGAAGTCATTTATACTGTTCTTCCAAATAAACGATGCAAACATCCCCTGAATTTCTCCAGTTAGGTTAAGATGGGTTGTCCCTATAAAGAGTGGCCTTTCCTTGTGCAGTTGGCAGCAAGTGCAACTATGATGCTAGGGGGGATCGACTTCAAGGTAAGACAGTGCACGTTATGGAGGAATTCGTATTAATCCTATTACGTTTATAAGATAAAAGACTGGAGACAATCCACATAGGAGGAATCAACTTCTATGCACATGTTAATAGAGCCACTCGGTACACATTGAACGTGTCTACCAAAGGTTTTACACAAAACAGAGATTCTTCCAGAACTTGTAAGATTTTACACAATATAAACCTTCGTCAAGAACTCGAGGCACTCCAGAATTTCAACCTGCAAACCACATGTAGGAAAATCACACAACAAATGCCTCTGCTGAAAGTAACTCTCAGTCTCAGGCCTCACCTACTTTGGCTAACCACTCACTCTTGCGATCTGCTCGTGACCATTGTTGGAAAAACAGTGTTAAATAAATAACAAAACTGTTTAAAGAGTTTGGAGGATACTAACAATTCGAATAACAATAATAAATATAAGCAAGTTGCCTCAAATATGAAAATACTAATTTGAGCCTTCAGAAGCAGTATTGAAAATTCATCAAATGCAAAAATTCGTCAGATGCAACTGCATCTGATCCCGTCAGATGCAGTTCCTTCTGAACCCGTTAGAAGTAGTCCTTCTGAACCCGTCAGAAGCAGTCCTTTTGGACTCGTCAGATGGAGTTCCTTCTGACTCTTCTTCTAAGCTTCCTTCTGAGTCCCCTTCTGAGCTTTCCTTCTGAGCCTCCTTCTGACCTTCCTTCTGAGGCTCCTTCTGACCCTTCCTTCTGAGTCTCATTCCGAGCCTTCCTTCTGAGTCTCCTTCCGAGCCTTCCTTCTGAGCCTCATTTTGACCTTCCTTCTGACCTTCCTTCGGACCCTTCCTTCTGAGCTTCGTTCTGGCCTTCCTTCTGAGGCTCCATCTGACCCTTCTTCTGACCTTCTGAGTGTTGACACCTGATTTTTGACCAAGTCTTTTTCAGTTTTATTTTTGAAAAATCACAAAAAATTCATAAAAAGTCAAAAAATTACAAAATCAACTTTGGTGGCCTTGGCCAAGCCCAAGGAACCATTATTGACCAAAAAATAATTTTCCATATTTTTTACATTTTCTAGTACTTTTAGAAAATAGGAAAATACTCAAAAAATCAAGAAAAATAGCATTTGAGGTCACAAAAATATAAAGAAATAGCCAATATTTTTCTTTTTAATCTCTTTCATTTTCTACCTCACAAAGAATCCAAAATCAGATTCAATTATGGGTGTTCCTTTGTAACCCATACTATTGAATTTGAGAAATAAATGTCAATCGAGTCTTTTAATTTGTAATTTTGGCATTTTCTAGGGTCTTGACATCCATTCTAACTGTCCCTTATTGCAATTTAGCCCAATTATTTGTACAAATTGCTCAATTGCACGAATTTGGCAAAATTGCACACTAAAATTGCATTTTTAGTCATTGAAATTGAGCATAATTGAAATTACTTTCAATTCAAGGGCTATCATTGCAAATTAAACATACTGCCCAATGGGTTTCACCATTTTGAATCGATTGGCATAGGTAATTTGACCCAATTTGATCATTTGAACCTTCAATTGCATAATTCCCAATTTGCAATTAAAAGGAAATTTGGGGTTTTTGTTGAAATTGATATGAACTTTTGGGCAAAATCACATTTTTTGATAGAATCCATGCCCTAGATTCGATTATGAGATTCAATTGTAAAAATTTCCTACTAATTTGAGTTTAATTTTGAAAAATCCTATTCGGAACCGGTTCAGACCGCCGATCAGACCGGTCGAACCGGTTCGCTACAGTGTCATCGTCTTCCTCAATATCCTGCGCAGATGAACAGTGGAAGGTTTGATTTCGATGACAAAATTGATCAAGCGATCGGCGGCAGTTGGAGAAGCATTGGTGGGCGTCTTACTCCTTACATCAAGACCTTTCGATCAAGACCGGCCCCATGACAAATGACCGCCGGACGAGCTCCGGCGAGGTCAGTCAAACCTTTGAACCTGCGAAAGTCAACATTCTCAAACGCAGGACAAATTCGTGCCAAATTTGCACGAGATGAAGCCCGCCGGAGGACCAAACGGAGTTGGACGGAAATGCCCATCCTCCACGACGCCGTTTGGGCCTAAAAGCACGTGGCTGCACGTGCAATTTGAGGTAGTTCCCCTCTCCTGTTCGGCGCCAAAATTCGAGAAGGCTATATAAGCCTACGAGGGTTTTCTGTTGACGAGGACAGTGGGTTCAGTTAGAGAGGGAGGAACTGAATCGAAGAGAGAAAACGAAGGAGAGAGAAAGAGCTCCCCTTGTTGACACCTGATTTTTTTTTACCATTTATTATTGTGATTTTTATTCTTTAAAATTAATTAAAAATATCAAAAAAGGTCATAAAATCACAAAATCAACTTTGGAAGCCTTGGTTTAACCTTAGGAACCAATTTTGAACAAAAAATAGTTTTCGGTATTTTTAATATTTTTCGAGTTTATTTAATTATAAAAATACCCAAAAAATCAGAAAAATACCATTCGTGGTCAGAAAAATACCCAAAAATATTCGATAATTTTGTTTTAATTTCCTCTTCAAGTGTGTCACTTTAAATCTCAAAAATTCGGCTCGGGTCAATATGTTCCTTCACAAACATAAACCCGAACCGAGCCTAAAAAAAAATCATTTTCGAGTCTTTTAGTTTTCAATTCTCACTTTTTATAAGCTATGACATTGGATTCTAAAGTCTTAAAGTGCAATTAGGTCAATTTGCCCTCCAATTTAATCAATTTTTACCAAAAGGGCTTAATTGCACATTTTTCTTTCAATTAGTCCCCGGTTTCACGGATGTATACGTATGCTCTACGTATTTATACGTCATACGTATTTATACGTTATGCATATTTGTACTGTTTGGTAACCTCTTTAACTCTTGTAATAATAATAATGGTTATTATTTTTAACACCTTTGTTAGTGCCTTTTTTTTTAGCATTTTTGTATTGTGAGTGCTATTGCTAGTGCTATTTTTAAATAGCATTTTTTGTATTATAAATTGTGAGTGCTATTGTTAGTGCTATTTTTAAATGACATTTATTTATCATAAATTGTGAGTGCTATTGTTAGTGCTATTTTTAAATGGCATTTATTTATCATAAATTGTGAGTGCTATTATTAGATAGAATTTATAATTGTTAGTGCTATTTTTAAATAGCATTTTTGTATTATAAATTGTGAGTGCTATTGTTAGTGCTATTTTTAAATAGCATTTTTGTATTATAAATTGTGAGTGCTATTGTTAGTGCTATTTTTAAATGGCATTTATTTATCATAAATTGTGAGTGCTATTATTAGATAGAATTTATAATTGTTAGTGCTATTTTTAAATAGCATTTTTGTATTATAAATTGTGAGTGCTATTGTTAGTGCTATTTTTAAATGTCATTTATTTGTGAGTGCTATTTTTAGATAGAATTTATAATTGTTAGTGCTATTTTTAAATACAATTTATTGGAAGGTATTTTTGGCTATAAAAGGATGGCAAGAGTTTTGAGGTTGAAGGGGGAGACATTTTGTAGAGTGTGCAAATTTTTGAGAGCTTAGAGAGAAGAACACAAACACTCTCTATATTCTCATCATCTTGAGTGAGCAAAATATACTAAGTTCGGAATATTGATTCCGCATATTGCTAGCACAATTGTTGTGGAGTTATTAGTCGTCTCCCCGTTCGTCAATTGGTGGTGCGTCCGAACTAGATGCCTAACACTTGTGGAGGCTAAGATCGAAGAACATCGAACCGACACCTCCGTTCAAGCACGCTACGAGAGGTAATCTATTTACTCCCTTTGAGGCTTTGTGATTTTTTTTTTCGATTGAAATGCACGAAGTACGCCTCTGGAGATACATGTATGGGTTGTTATTTATTTCCGCTACGTGTTACGTGGATCCCAACAGTGGTATCAGAGCCAATCCTTAGGCGTTTTCGTGCATTTAATTGATTTTTGCAA
The DNA here is from genome assembly GCA_021437785.1 of Rhodomyrtus psidioides. Taxonomy (NCBI): domain Eukaryota; kingdom Viridiplantae; phylum Streptophyta; class Magnoliopsida; order Myrtales; family Myrtaceae; genus Rhodomyrtus; species Rhodomyrtus psidioides. Next base: position 7,053,926 of record JAILYB010000003.1, on the reverse strand, counting down.
TTTTTGCAATACTATGGCCAATATGTATTAACGAATTGTTCGTCTTACATGGCTAATGGATGTTGATTGTTTTTATATGATAAATTAATCAACGTAGCAAAAATTGAGACTAAATCAATTTTGAATCGAAAATTTATGGCTATCTTATTTTACGTAAAAATTCTGAATATGATTCAACGTAGAATTTTTATTGTGCCTTCCTAAGTTTTAAATTGTGAATTTATTACTTACGTGAAAGGGTGGTGATCATGGAAAAATCCATAATCAATGTGATTGATGTATATATGAATGTATGATGATTATTTATATATTTGGGGTTGTAATTATTAAATGGAGACTGCGTACTCCTTTTATTTTTCATGTAATCTTTATTTTTAGCATAGTCAATTGTTGATGTAAATGCTACGAGGATTACGTGGAGGAGCCGTTTAAGTCGGCGAGCTCTTTGGGGCCCCATTCTTGAAGAGTTCAAGAAACCAAGAAGAAGCGAAGAGCGGCTCTCCGTTATTAAAATATTAAAATGATTAAATGTGGTCTCATTGGCTCGAGACCCATTAAATCATAATTCCATGATCACCACGTAGGATAGATGTTTATGTGATTGGCATCTATTTATTTATTATGATTACGTGAGCATGTTAAACTGGTTAATGTGCAAAGTCAGACTTACCTCACCCAAAATTGCGCCTGCATGAAATCCTAGTTAGGGAAAATCACTCGCGTTAGGTACCGAAAGGGCGTTGGTAATGACATCAACGTAACCAAGTCCCCGAACCCAAAATCTCTGGTTCCGCAGAATTGATCGATCTCTCCCAATCGGTCAATAAGGTTTCCGGTCTACCCTCCAAGAAAGACCGGTGGCGACTCCAAATGCATGCACAAGTTGCACATGCCACCACGACCACACTAAGGTCGAAAGCGATCGACTCTTATCGTCGAAGAATACTCCCGCCGCGATTTGGTATGGGCCTGGGAGGGCTCGCGCCGATCCAAGACCCGCGATCGGTAATCCATTAGCCGCGTCCGCTTTCGGACGGGTCGCGACAGCTGGCGACTCCGCTGGGGACACTGTGTTCTAGAACCTATGGTTCTAGACCCCAAGTGGACTTAGGCCGTAATTAAAACGCTGAGTGATTTTTCTAACCATGCAGGCGCTCGTGAAGGTGAGGTAAGTCCGCTTACGATAGGTGTTATATGTTTTTGCAGATTGGAGAAATAAGGGGTGTAGTCCGTGATTAACATTGTCTTATGCAGGTTGGGCGTAGGAATGTATGTTGTGTGGATGATTTGAAGTGCTGATTGATAAACTGCTATGCATGAATTGCATTGTGATGATCACAACACGTGGACACACACAACCGCGCCTAAAACCCCGGGCGTCGCCTATAGGAACACAATAGAAGGAATTGAAAATGGAATCTCCGTGAGGAAAAACGCGGGGTAATCCACTTTTCAATTCCGCTCGCTTCGAACTATGGATCGAGTCCCAATGCAACGATAGCTGTGCAATGGAATCGGCTCTTTCTAGAACTCGAAGTGGGAACCTTAACCTTAGGTGCCAAACCCTCTGATTTTTAGAAGTTCACCATAACTTGTCTCATGCGCATGTCTTTGGGCGGTTGGTACACCTAAAACCGCACATAAGTCGACGAGTTTGGTTGGTAAGACTCTCTATACCTCGAATCTATTACAGTTCATATAAATATAGGCATTTCATTCATTGCATTCTGGTGATTAGATTAAATGCCATTTCAAGGATAGATGTGTGTGTTTTTCCCAAACGTCCTTGATAGAAGACGAAGAGGATGATATCCCATGACAAGCACCGAGTGAGCAACAAAGGAGCCTACTATGGACATTATTGAGATATCGTCCAATGAAGATGACGAGTTGGGGCAAGTGATCCGGAAGTCACAGATCGAACTTGGGGCATCCTTAAACGTTAGGATCACATTCCTTTGTTTCATTTTCCATTGCTAGTCCTCTTGTATAGGGTTTACTTTTATCGAGGCTTTCTCTATCTCACCCCTTAGAGTGATTGTATTAGGGATCTATTGGTGTATACATTTAGATGGAACTTGGTTGTATTTCTTTTGACAGGTCATGGGAATGTGATAGTGGCATTTTCTCTAATCATCCGAATACTCCCAAGTCAAGTTTATAATTCCTTTAGAGAAAATTAAAATTGGAAATCTTGCACGACCTTTTTGGTCATATAGGGTAATCCAACCCCAATTTCGCTAGAAGGAATTATACACTTGAATTGGTCCATGCATGTTTTACGTCGCTGGTAATCCACGATAATTGATCGAGAATATCGGCGTTGTTTTGAATTTAATGACGAGATAGATGTCCAAATTACTCTCGTTCTTAACAAAACGGCCTTGATTTGGATGCCGTATCTTCAATTAAATTTAAAACACGTTATTATGCCTCGCACTTTTGAGTAATTCGTTCCTCTCGAAATTGATCAAAAGCGATTATTGTGAATTACATTCCTTTCAATAGTATGCTTTCTTTCGAGGAATATTGATAAAAACTTTTCGCGCAAGATTAAAACCCTTGTAAAAGTTCTTGTCCTTATTAATCATGGGCAAGCATAGGATTGAAAGGGGTTTTTGATTTCTTTTTCAAATTATTCCTTCTGATTCTGTCTTTTTATTTGCAGGTAAAAAAAAAAAAGGTAATAGAGAGAAATCTTTTCCTGGACAAGTCTAAGGCTATTATCTCATCTGATCATGAGCGAGTTATAAAATCAGGACATATTTGCTCGGCTTACTGATATTATGGTTCGGCTCACCCAAGTTGAAGATGTTCGGATGCTCGAAGAAATGAACCATACAGAAGTTAAAACACACACACAAGAGTTCTCATTTATTTTGCTCAGTGGAGGGTTTTCAAAAGCAGGTCATACAATTCGGGGTAGAAAAGTAAAGCCGAAGTGAGCCCTAATTAACGACACGAAGGAGCCCAACTGACCCTCCATGTTATTAATGCTCTGCTCATACTCCCAACTCCGCATGTCATGGTCGGCAAGCCTGAGGAGAAGACTTTTGCATTCTCCCTTAACTTCGGCGACCTTGGCCTCATGTTCTTCGGCGATTGTTTCCAGGTCTCGAACCAGTCCATTCCCGCGAGCTATGTCCGCGGTTATTTTGTCGAGCCGTTCTTCCTGCCAGTCGCTCTGAAGCCTCAACAGGACATTGCGGCGGTCATGCTCGCCGGTGGTCAGGGATAGGGCCAATTGCTCCACCAGATTTCTCCTCTCGCGAAGCAACGTCGCGACCCGCTCATTAGCAAACTCGACGGCCTTTTTGTAACTATCGGCCAGATAGTTGGTCAGCACCAAATGATCAGATCGATCCTCATAACGAGCTCGCAAGACGCGAGCCACGAGAACCTCCCGATTAGCAGCACGGTAGGCCTCTAAGGAGTGTGCAAAGAGAGTCGGGAAAATTCTATATTCCCTCCCCAGTGTAGTACCTTCGAGAGAAGTGGTATCAAGGTCCTCGAGCAGGACACGGATTTCATCCTCGGTCGCAGAATGATCGGTTATGTGTGCGTAACCGCGACCCAGTAGGTTATAAAGCTTTTCCCACTGGGCCAAGACATCAGTTGAAAAAGTGCGTACGGGAGAGGAGGCCATTTGCGTTGGGTTGGCTTGAGAATAAGACGAGTTTGACAGAGAGATTAGAAGGAAGAAGCTGATTATGCGAGAACGTTAACCTTCCATACATTAATTCCTCATTTTATAGCAACTCGAGGATGATGAAGGGTCTCAGTAATAATGCCGGTGGAGCCTAGTTAGGGGGTAAAGCAGGAGGTCCCCTCACGAGAACCATTGGATTCGTTTCGGTCCGCGATTTCCGGCTCATCAATTAAAAGATGTAAAAGATTTGTCGGGATCACCATTATTAGAGTTAGGTGGGAGGTAAGCGCAACTATCGAAGAGAGCCCTAACAGGATTTGGCAGTCCCATCACGATTGAAAAGCTAAGCGAGAAATTCAAAGTCTTGAGGGGGAACGTTTGCCTAATGATGCTTGAAGAGCGTCTCCTGAACATACGAAGTCACTCGAAGAAAACTTTATAGGGAGTGAGCATACATGAGAGAGTGGAGAACTCTGAGTGGGCAAGAACCAATCAAACATTTCTCAATCCAACATATTTAAGAGGTTATTGTCAGCTGCTAGAGGCGACTGACTCAAAAATCTCAGAAATTGAACTACAGAGGGATCTCGAAGATTCCAAGATCAAGTCTAACGCCAAAACCATGGAGCCCAACACTTCTGGCAACGGAAATCAAGATCACGGCGACGACGACAACGACATCCACGATGTTCAACTCGGGAAAAGAAGACGTCCTCACCAATACTCTCAGGAGGAAACCCAAATGCTGGAAACCCTTTTCAGTAAAAGCCATTACATGAAAAAGAAGTGGAGAATTGAATTGAGCCGGGAGTTGGGGATTAATCAGTCGAGGATCCAGTTTTGGTTTCAAAATAGGAGATCCAAATCGAAGGCTCAACGCAAACGTCAGGTGGTCGAGATTTTAAAGGAAGAAAACCAAAAGCTGCGAACAGAAAACATGAGGTATGAAAAAGCTCTCAATATTACCGTTTGCCCTCATTGCGATAACCTCGTCGCCCTCGGTAAGATATTCCCCGATAAGCCTCACGCGATGATTGAAGACGTTCATTTACCACCCTACTCCCTCGGGGCATCTCCTGCTCAACCAGATTTTGCCGGAGTCACGCATGAGCAGGATGATCCTACGAAGATGATACAAATGCCTCCTGGGGGATGGGATTTGCATCGCTTTGATTGGAGTTACAGTTTCAAGGAGCTGGATGTTACCGCCGACCAGCTCAAAGCATATCAGCCTCATGCACAACAATTTTCGATAGGGTCGGGTCCTGCTGGAGATGAGTTAATCAGTCGTCAAGCCATCGATGCAATTTTGGGCCACGATAAGAGGAGGTTCGCTTGGCCCCCTGAATTGCATTCCAGATTCCTAGACGTGGTTCACCAAATGGGGATCGACTCAGCAACTCCGACGCGCATATTTAAGGCCATGAATGTACCGGGGCTTAGTAAGGAGCTGGTCAGGAATCACCTTGCTGCCTACAGAAAGCTATTAAAACAACGTCGAGCGGAGCTAAACCGGGAGGAATCCGTCTCGAGCTCAAAAGCTAGGGGCAACCGCCATTGTAATGCTCAGGCATCAAGAGATACCCGGCCAAATCTAAGCATCAATCAAGCTAGCAACCCGACCACCGGCAAACTGAAAGCTGATCAGAATGTCCTCCCGGGCCATTTCAACATTTCTCAAGAGCGCGTGTCACAAGTACAGCGAGTGCGAACTCCTCCATTCGAGCAGCAGTCTGCTGGTGCTCTGCCTGCTGCTGGTCAACCCACGATAGACGATTTCTTCGATGAGGGGCTCGATGCCTTGTTCAATCAGTGGGAAGCTGGCATGCTTGGACAGCCATGATCTAGCACCTGACTCGGGGCACGATGGGTCGGTCACTACGAACACCCATAGAAAGAAGAACATGTTCACGAGTAGATCACTCATTTTATCGTTGTAAAGTTCCTACGGGAACATTTTTCTTTAATGACTATAGTTAAACCAACGCTATCGACGAACATCGTCATGCTCAGTTGTGATGATCCCTTGTTAGATTAAGTCTGAAACCAGAGACGGTCTTTAAAATTTTGAGTGGCCACGAACTCATTCCTCACCAAGCGCCCGGGATGCTGAAATGAAGAGTAACAGCATGCACAGGGAAAATGCCACTTTCGTTTGAACGATGAAAAGGGGTTGAGAGAAGATCATAGCGTTAATTCCCATGGAGCTAAATGAATTAAACGGAGTCATTAATTGCGGGTCCACCGCTGCTCCCCACGTTCTCGGGCCTAGCAAATCATAAAAGGCGCCGAAAGATTGTAGACCCACCACTTTGTAGACTGAACTAGGGGACGAGCACAATACTCGATGAAACCGAATCAATGCAAGAGAGTTTGTGATCCTATCACGAGGAAAAAGAAAGGGGAATACAGACGATGAGTAATTGCAGGATCTCGGGAGGAGCGCTTGCTTGCTGGTCTTCATATGCAGCCTGAAGGATGGTTCCAGGACACGCATAATCACTTGAGAAAATTTCTAGAGTGAGCAAACACGTAAGAGCGAATTGAGAAAGCTGAGTGAACTAGATCAGCCCGAGATACCCCGATCCATCATGTTTAAAAGTTATTCCCATCTGCTAGAAACGCCCGACCTGGACATTTCTGAGCACGAACTGCTGGGAGACTTTGAAGATCCTGGAGCTGAATCCTGCCCGAAGGCCATAGAGACTGACTCCTCCAGCGATGAAATTCTAGGTTTCAGCTACGAAGAAGGAGTATACAATGATGACCGGAGTCGGAAAAGGAAGCAACTACAACGCCACACTCCAGGCCAAATCCGAGAGCTCGAAGCTTTCTTCAATGAATGCCCCACTCCAAGCAGACAACAGAAAATGGAGTTGAGCCGAAAAATAGGATTGGAGCTTTCGAAGGTCAAGTTTTGGTTCGCCAACAAACGAACCCGGGTGAAACAGCAATACGCAGACCATGAGTTACTGGTCCTGAAGGAGGAGAATGAGAAGCTTCAAGCTGAAAGCGCGAGATATAAGGAAGCTCTGACCAAGGCCACCTGCCTTAATTGTGGTAATCCTGTTGTCCTCGGCGAGGTGTTCCTCGATGAACCGTCCCTGTTGACGAATAACGCTCAGCTGTTACCGTATTCTCCACAGCATTTTCCGACACAACCAGATATCGCCAGAGATCTGCATGAGCAAGTCAACACCATAGGATCAACACCAACATCCTCTGAGAAATGGGATATGAATCATCACAGGGGGAGTTCTCTCAATGACGAACTCGCTGTCACAGCCAGCCAATCCAAAGTCGGTGAGTCCCTCCCTGGACAACTTTTGAAACGACTAGATCCCGTAGAGAATAGCTACCGAAGTATTCACGATATTTTGGGTGATAAGAGAACAAGGTTTTACTGGACCTATGAACTTCACACCAAATTTGTTGATGCAATTCGAGAGCTGGGAGTTGATTCGGCTAGCCCACTACGCATACTTGAGATTATGAATGTGCCGGGGCTCTCTAGAATTAACGTCGAGTCTCACCTCAAGTACTATAGGAGATTGCTAAGGGATGGAAGGATAGCGTTAAACCATCATAAAGCCAGTTGGAGCTCAAGTGCCGGGCAGAGTTACAACCACGATGATTGGAGGGCCGAGAGCACCCAACCGTGTTTCAGCAATTACGGGACCAGCAGTCGTGTCAGCGACTCCTCTAACCCAAATCAGAATGCTCCGCCGAGCTATCTCAATACTCCTCAAGAGTATATACCGCAGTTCCAGCACATAGGGATTCCTCAGTTTGAGCGCGATTCGGTCATTAATGCTGTCCCTGAAGCGGATCTGGCATTGGTAGAGAGTGCACATATAAACCTGCCGGTCATTGGAGGAAGTTCCAATTCGAGGGGTCAAGTTGCTCACGGCGAGAGCAAAGAGAGGAATCCCTCGCCTGCAGTCGACGACAGCCAATCTGGGCACCAAAGGCTAGAAAGAACAGGCGATTTCCTTGAGGAGGAGCTGGACACTTGGATCAATACTCTTCAGGAATGTATGTCTCGACCCCAACAGGGCAATGATGAAGGTTCCAGCTCAAAGACTCCAGTTCCTCACAATGAAGGCGATGAAGGAAATCTGCCCCCAACAATTGTTGATACCCAACTTGAACATCAATGGCTCGAAGACCCGAGCAATTTCCTTGGCGATGAGTTCAATCTTTGGCTCGATCAATTTGGAGCCGGAGGGCCATCGCAGTGGTGACGCAAGGCAGGTGACCAAACGTCTGATGCAAGGCATGGTTACTCGATGAAAAATGCTTAGACGAAAGGGGTGGAACACTCCTATTGAATATGTTGTTGATCGCACTGTAAGGTTCCCACGGGAACATCTTTCATTAATGTCTAGAACTAATTGCGCGTGAGTGTCAACATCACCCTTTGAGCATCTTCAAGCCGAGGGCCGTGGATTAATCGCTTAATCCGTGGAGCAAGTTCCCCGAACAATGACTATCACCCGCGGAGTATAATGGGATCTACCCCTTCAATACGAAATACGTTTGGCCGCGAAGCCACCTATTTGGTAAAACGATGTATCGTTCCTAAACGATCTTCAATCGAATACCGAAGTAATGTCTCATTTATTTCCCTTCTCAGGTGATAAACGTGGATAAATCACTCAAGGAGCCATTTGTTCGAATAACAGAACAGACGTTGCCTAACTGGGGGCAGATGAACAATTGATGTTGCAAACACTCCAAGAATGGATAGGCGGATTTGATAGATGTTGTTCATATCAATACGCAATATCAGAACGGGATGAGAACCAAGAGTAAAGTTGTATCGTTCCAATTTGTCTTGAATTTGAGAATATGAATTGATACTCGTTATTTATCCTTGACAGGGGAATCGCCTTACAGACGAACAGGTTTTCACATCCCATGTATTACCCGTTAGAATACATGACCAAGGGTAAATTGTATCGTTCTAATTTTTTGAAAAATTCGTGAACGTACAATAACATGTTTCTTTCGCATTTTCAGGATCTCCAGCCGCGGGGGACGGGTAAGTATCCCTTTCCCCAATCCATTGAAGATGTTAAATAAAAAACAGAGAGAAAAAGAAAAGCTTTCAGAATCTAATGTCTAGAAAAGACATAGAATTCAAACTTCATTGGCATTCATGTCTTAAAACAGGAGGTTATCTGAACATGAATAAGAACATGCATGGTGCATCATAAAATCCCCTTGACGGGTAAAATTTTTGGAGAAAATGAAAGAGATTTTTTCCAATCAAAAGTTCAAAACTTTTAAAAGGACGTTTTCTCAAAAGAAAAGAGGCAAAGCCTAGTCCAAACACGTCCTACACACACTGGAGAGAAGTGGAGCGGATCAGATAGCAAAATCTGGACCTACGGAAGTAGGGATTATTCGCAACGATTACATGGGTTGGGATGACGGAGGCATTCGTTTCATATCCCTCAAACACTACAGGTGACCGTTGATAAACCCTTTGAACGACGGTTTTCATTCTTAACCCTGTCAAGAACCACCCCACATCGGGGCAAAATGGAGGTGAGTCCAGCGGTATCAGGAGAAAATGGTTAGAAATTTTCTTGCTCGGACTAACATCAATCTTTGTGTGTTGTTTATATGGTAATCCAAGTGCCATAGGATGACGAGAAGCATTCATTTCTCTATCCCACACACCATATCCTTTGCACAGCCAAGTTGAGCCTGCAAATTCATTTCATAAACCCCTGTTGGTGATCATGGGATGTTTCAAGATGGAAACTGCATCACTCCAAGAACGGAAGAAATCAAGAGATGGGATTTATAGAAAAATCTCATATCGGCGTTTAAATGTGCTATGATTCAAGTTGTATATCTAGCACAATTTTTTGAACATCGTAGTTCCAAAGGAAAAGAAAAGGCGGGATTTCAACAAAGAAAAAAATCCCCAGCATCAAGAAAAAGCAAAGTGCCTGGTAAAAGCAAGGCCGATGCTCGTGAAAACTGTTTGATTGATCCCCAATAAAGCCTAGTTGGGAAGAGAGAAAAACCCATAAAGGAGTCAGATCAAGAAGACTGCTCCCCAAATGATGTCAGCCGTGGTGCAAAAACACGGACAGAATTGTCAATCTCTTAATACCACAAGAGACGTTCTCTAAAGGACTTGTGCACACCTCAAAAGCGGTTGCACACCTCAAAAATGGAAGATGCAGAATGGAAAAGACATGTGACAAATTGGCAATGATCACCAATGTCAAATCCTTCGTGATTTCTGGGCCAAAAACAAGCCTTTTTCGGTCCCCAATCCTACCAATGTTACAACCCTGAAACAGTCTTCTCTGACTAAGACACTTGGGTTAACATATAGCTTAGCTCGAAGAAGTACGAGCAAGACTCTTTCTTTCTCATTTTGCAGGGTTCTTGACTTGTAAACCCGGAGCAGATGGTGAAGATTTTCATTCGATGGCCTCGACTCCAAAGCGGGTCCCCCTTGAAAACCAATATCCAAGCCCAACATTACGGTCCCGTGGAAGACCTCCCGACCGATCAAAATGTATGCGCTGCGAATGAGCCTAAAACCTAGGCACAGGTCAGTAGGGAATTGAGTGCATCCCCTAAAAATCATCACCTCAAAACAGGTGAGATGGCCTCCTTGTCGAGAAATATTCCAATTGATGTTTTGAGCAAACTCTTTTTGGAAATTTTCAAACTGTTGATCCAGATTTTCCATACAAGGGATTTGTGATCACATTTGCATGTTGCAAGAATGTTTTGGATAACCTCCAGCATCAAAATGCACATCTCATGACTAAAGCTTAAGTCATAAAATTTTGTCAATTGGACAATTGCTGTCTTCTCAAAGATTACCAATATTTTCTTGGGGAAGAGAAACCCTTAAAAAAAATCCTTTTCAAAATCAGACAGTCTCATTGGACGTGGAGAACCCTCGTCATGAGACCCCTTTTCAAAATTTAGGTAGTCTCATCGGACGTGGAGAACCCTCGTCATGAGACCCCTTTTCAAAAATCAAGCAGTCTCATCGGACGTGGAGAACCCTCGTCATGAGACCCCTTTTCAAAATTTAGGTAGTCTCATCAGATGTGGAGAACCCTCGTCATGAGACCCCTTTTCAAAAATCAAGCAGTCTCATCGGACGTGGAGAACCCACGTCATGAGACCCCTTTTCAAAAATCAAGCAGTCTCATCGGACGTGGAGAACCCTCGTCATGAGACCCCTTTTCAAAATTCAGGTAGTCTCATCGGACGTGGAGAACCCTCGTCATGAGACCTCTTTTCAAAAATCAAGCAGTCTCATCGGACGTGGAGAACCCTCGTCATGAGACCCCTTTTCAAAATTCAGGAAATCTCATCGGACGTGGAGAACCCTCGTCATGAGACCCCTTTTCATTTAGGCAGTCTCATCGGACGTGGAGAACCCTCGTCATGAGACCCCTTTTCAAAGTCAAAACTAATGGTAGACACCGCCTGAAGGGTCAAACAAAGGTAGATACCGCCTGAAGGGTCAAATGAAGGTAGATACCGCCTGAAGGGTCAAATCAAGGTAGATACCGCCTGAAGGGTCAAAATAAGGTAGATACCGCCTGAAGGGTCAAATCAAGGTAGATACCGCCTGAAGGGTCAAATGAAGGTAGATACCGCCTGAAGGGTCAAATCAAGGTAGATACCGCCTGAAGGGTCAAAATAAGGTAGATACCGCCTGAAGGGTCAAATCAAGGTAGAAACCGCCTGAAGGGTCAAATCAAGGTAGATACCGCCTGAAGGGTCAACTGAAGGTAGAAACCGCCTGAAGGGTCAAATCAAAGGTAGAAACCGCCTGAAGGGTCAACTCAAGGTAGAAACCGCCTGAAGGGTCAAACCAAGGTAGAAACCGCCTGAGGGATCACATTAATGGTAGAAACCGCCTGAAGGGTCACATATGGTAGAAACCGCCATAAGGGTCAATTCATTGGTAGAAACCGCCATAAGGGTCAACTCATTGATAAATATCGCAGTAAGGATCAACACAAAGGTCTGATCCACCATACGGATCAAAATCCTTGGCAAATCCCAAAGCGTGGGATGCGCCTTCCTTAGGTTCCTACAAGTTAGGAATCCCATCATGGTATGACCTACCATACAGGTCAGAGCTTAATCTCCCTAGGATATTCTGAATGACGAGTCCTATGCATCTTCTTGAAAGTCGTCGCAACCGGCAGCATCCGACAGGTGAGCTTCAGGTAAGCCTCTCTCACTCCGGCCCATGTTCAAATTGTTAGAGCAAACCGGGGATTGATTTGAGCTTTTATCAATAGGCTTAAGGATCCGATGTCATAACATTTCTTCTCTTATTTTCCCAGTTGAGTCGGTTAGGAATCAGGTGCCACCTTATCTTTGAGAGAAACCTCTAACGAGATTCCTCTCAAAGAGGGGCAGCTGTTGACACCTGATTTTTTTTTACCATTTATTATTGTGATTTTTATTCTTTAAAATTAATTAAAAATATCAAAAAAGGTCATAAAATCACAAAATCAACTTTGGAAGCCTTGGTTTAACCTTAGGAACCAATTTTGAACAAAAAATAGTTTTCGGTATTTTTAATATTTTTCGAGTTTATTTAATTATAAAAATACCCAAAAAATCAGAAAAATACCATTCGTGGTCAGAAAAATACCCAAAAATATTCAATAATTTTGTTTTAATTTCCTCTTCAAGTGTGTCACTTTAAATCTCAAAAATTCGGCTCGGGTCAATATGTTCCTTCACAAACATAAACCCGAACCGAGCCTAAAAAAAAATCATTTTCGAGTCTTTTAGTTTTCAATTCTCACTTTTTATAAGCTATGACATTGGATTCTAAAGTCTTAAAGTGCAATTAGGTCAATTTGCCCTCCAATTTAATCAATTTTTACCAAAAGGGCTTAATTGCACATTTTTCTTTCAATTAGTCCCCGGTTTCACGGATGTATACGTATGCTCTACGTATTTATACGTCATACGTATTTATACGTTATGCATATTTGTACTGTTTGGTAACCTCTTTAACTCTTGTAATAATAATAATGGTTATTATTTTTAACACCTTTGTTAGTGCCTTTTTTTTTAGCATTTTTGTATTGTGAGTGCTATTGCTAGTGCTATTTTTAAATAGCATTTTTTGTATTATAAATTGTGAGTGCTATTGTTAGTGCTATTTTTAAATGACATTTATTTATCATAAATTGTGAGTGCTATTGTTAGTGCTATTTTTAAATGGCATTTATTTATCATAAATTGTGAGTGCTATTATTAGATAGAATTTATAATTGTTAGTGCTATTTTTAAATAGCATTTTTGTATTATAAATTGTGAGTGCTATTGTTAGTGCTATTTTTAAATAGCATTTTTGTATTATAAATTGTGAGTGCTATTGTTAGTGCTATTTTTAAATGGCATTTATTTATCATAAATTGTGAGTGCTATTATTAGATAGAATTTATAATTGTTAGTGCTATTTTTAAATAGCATTTTTGTATTATAAATTGTGAGTGCTATTGTTAGTGCTATTTTTAAATGTCATTTATTTGTGAGTGCTATTTTTAGATAGAATTTATAATTGTTAGTGCTATTTTTAAATACAATTTATTGGAAGGTATTTTTGGCTATAAAAGGATGGCAAGAGTTTTGAGGTTGAAGGGGGAGACATTTTGTAGAGTGTGCAAATTTTTGAGAGCTTAGAGAGAAGAACACAAACACTCTCTATATTCTCATCATCTTGAGTGAGCAAAATATACTAAGTTCGGAATATTGATTCCGCATATTGCTAGCACAATTGTTGTGGAGTTATTAGTCGTCTCCCCGTTCGTCAATTGGTGGTGCGTCCGAACTAGATGCCTAACACTTGTGGAGGCTAAGATCGAAGAACATCGAACCGACACCTCCGTTCAAGCACGCTACGAGAGGTAATCTATTTACTCCCTTTGAGGCTTTGTGATTTTTTTTTTCGATTGAAATGCACGAAGTACGCCTCTGGAGATACATGTATGGGTTGTTATTTATTTCCGCTACGTGTTACGTGGATCCCAACAGTGGTATCAGAGCCAATCCTTAGGCGTTTTCGTGCATTTAATTGATTTTTGCAATTTTTGCAATACTATGGCCAATATGTATTAACGAATTGTTCGTCTTACATGGCTAATGGATGTTGATTGTTTTTATATGATAAATTAATCAACGTAGCAAAAATTGAGACTAAATCAATTTTGAATCGAAAATTTATGGCTATCTTATTTTACGTAAAAATTCTGAATATGATTCAACGTAGAATTTTTATTGTGCCTTCCTAAGTTTTAAATTGTGAATTTATTACTTACGTGAAAGGGTGGTGATCATGGAAAAATCCATAATCAATGTGATTGATGTATATATGAATGTATGATGATTATTTATATATTTGGGGTTGTAATTATTAAATGGAGACTGCGTACTCCTTTTATTTTTCATGTAATCTTTATTTTTAGCATAGTCAATTGTTGATGTAAATGCTACGAGGATTACGTGGAGGAGCCGTTTAAGTCGGCGAGCTCTTTGGGGCCCAATTCTTGAAGAGTTCAAGAAACCAAGAAGAAGCGAAGAGCGGCTCTCCGTTATTAAAATATTAAAATGATTAAATGTGGTCTCATTGGCTCGAGACCCATTAAATCATAATTCCATGATCACCACGTAGGATAGATGTTTATGTGATTGGCATCTATTTATTTATTATGATTACGTGAGCATGTTAAACTGGTTAATGTGCAAAGTCAGACTTACCTCACCCAAAATTGCGCCTGCATGAAATCCTAGTTAGGGAAAATCACTCGCGTTAGGTACCGAAAGGGCGTTGGTAATGACATCAACGTAACCAAGTCCCCGAACCCAAAATCTCTGGTTCCGCAGAATTGATCGATCTCTCCCAATCGGTCAATAAGGTTTCCGGTCTACCCTCCAAGAAAGACCGGTGGCGACTCCAAATGCATGCACAAGTTGCACATGCCACCACGACCACACTAAGGTCGAAAGCGATCGACTCTTATCGTCGAAGAATACTCCCGCCGCGATTTGGTATGGGCCTGGGAGGGCTCGCGCCGATCCAAGACCCGCGATCGGTAATCCATTAGCCGCGTCCGCTTTCGGACGGGTCGCGACACCCCTTCATCGCCATTGTCGAGGGTGGAGCTCGAATTGACAGAGCACTGGTTGGGCCTCCTGAGGTTGAACCAAAGCTTGACGAAGTCGTGAGGTGGTCGCCCGAGCTCCGGGGAAGCAATCGCCGTCGGCCGCACGGCCTGAGATCGCCTGAACAAGTGAGGCAGAGCTTCAACTCTTATACTGAGCTTCAATGGCGGATTTGATTTTCGACTGTGATTCTTGCATTTAGTGTGTGCGTCTTGTTCTCTGAACATCACTCTGAACATCACTGACCATATTCGCATCTTGGTTTTGCATCGATTTTGCCTGAGCATCTTGAATCGAGTCTTCAAATTTAGCTTCCATAGCTGACCACTGTTCATCCTCCCCCAGCCAAATCTGGGCCGCGCGGGCTCAATCGGAGCCCGAGGTAAGCTTTCTGCACCTCCTGCCATGTCAATCTGTGGATGAATTGATATGATTTCGTGTGATTCGCGTGATTGAGCTTCCATGGCTATATTAGGCAATTCGCATGATGTTCCCGATTCTGTGAATAGGATGCTTCAATTCTCAGATATGTTAAACTAGAAATGATTGCGAGTCGATTGCCGTTGGTCTTGCGTGATTTCATCAAGATCTCACCGTATGATCGTCGCCGCAGAAGCATAGCCGTTCATTCCGCCGGAGTCGTGAGGTTGAAGACGAAGCTGACGTGGCGTGGTCAGCGAGTCAAAGTCCTAGGGGGCATTCGGCCATTGGTCCACGTAGATGTCGAGTCAGCTCGACTGTTAGTTTGTTAGGATGAGTCAGCATTAGATCGGACAGTCTAGGTTAATGGAGTCTAATAAATGGTGGCCGTCGGATTAGAAATTAGGATAATTCGAAAATGATTTTAAATCAGAAATAAAAAATGTTGGAAACGGCGCCGTATGAGTTAGTCTGGAGGCGACGTCGTTCAGGTTAGTAAGATTGGACGGTTCAGATTAAAACTTAGGTTCTAATCGTGGCCGTAGGTTTAAGTAGTCCGATCAGACGGCGATGATCAAGTCTTCGTCCAATCTGGACCGTAGGTTCAAGTAATCAGATCCAATGGGCGTAGATTAGCCACGCGGTGCATTAAGGACCCTTGGATCAGACCCAAATAATTCGAAAAATAAAAAAGACTAGGACGACGTCGTTTTGAGGAAGCTGGTTTCACAGGTTCGGTCTGGGCCAGGTTCCGACCCGAGTGGGTCGGGTCGACCCGGTCCGAATCATATTTTTTTAATAAAAAAATCAGAAAATGATTTTAAAAATAAAAAAAAGCAGAAAATCCTAGAAAATCCAAAAAATGCCAGAAAATTTCAGAAAACTCAAAAACAATTGTGGAAAAATTGTAGGAAAATCCTAGACACTCAGAAATCCCCAAAAATCGAGGATTGACCACAGACAACTGGTCAACCCTATTTTTTGGGTTTCTTATCCGTTCTTCCAAGAATTGACGACAATGCCCTTTAGGGGTAATTCGTCCCAGCTTTGTATTTCGAGATAGGTTGAAAAATGCCTAGATTAGGATAGGGCCAGTTAGGTGGCGAATCCTTTTGCGAGGATTTTTGAATCTTATCATCTCCGCTGAAATGACGATTTTACCCCATAGAGGGTAAATCGTCTTTTCCATTCCAATCGAGTTCTGAAATTTGCTTAAAGTTAGGGTTTGGGTCAGGTAGACGACCAACCCTAATATTTGAGATTTTCAGTTCTCATCTTTGTCCAAAATGACGATTTTACCCTTCCAAGGGTAAAATCACTTGAAAATTCCAGAAAAATCCTGGAAATTCCCGAAAAATAGGAAATGGATTGGATTGATGGCCAATCCTATTTCCTCTGTCTTTTGACTTTCCAATTAATCTAAAATGACAGATTTACCCTTTCGAGGTGAATTTTCCCGAATTGCTCAAAATTACGATTTTGCCCCTCATGGGCAATCATGCCAAAATCATTCCTAAGCCTTGATTGATATTTCTCTAGGCTAATAGGGCCTCATTAGGGATGCCATGCTTCTTTCATGTGTTTTATCCGCATGCATTGGATCCTTGATTTGCGCACTTATTCTATTGATTGTGATTGATAGGTTAGTAATTCCCATCTGCATGAACTCCTAGATTTAGGATCTGTACCCCACTCATCTGTATGAAATCATAGGATCAGATAAACCATTCAGATTCGGTACCGAAAGGGCGTCAACTCTGACAGTTGGCGTAACTAAGTCCCCGAACCCACTTCTCTGGTTTCCGCAGAATCGAATAGACCACTCCCAACTATTCGATAGGGTTTCCGATCGTACCCTCCGCGAAACGATTGGTGGCGACTCCTTGGCATGTACACTTGTCACATGTCACTAGACCACACTGAAGGTCGACCACGTATATCCAGCAGTTGCGATTTGGGTAATGGACCTTGGGAGAGGCCCGTGTCCGATCAGTCAGCGATCGGGCGGCCCATTAACCCTCGTTAGCACATAGATGTCGCTCGAGTGAGGGTCGCGACAGACTGGCGACTCCGTTGGGGACTCCAACTCGAAACCAGAATCTCTAGTTACGAATTCCTGAGGACTTGAGCCGATAAAAAAAGTTGTTTGGTTTATCTGACCTTATTTTCTGTAGATGCTCTCGAAGGTGAGGTACGTACATTAACCATTGTGTTAGATGTTTTTGCAGATTGGAGAAATAAGGGTTGGAGTGATTGTTGACATTTATTTTCTGCAGGTTGGAGTTGGGAATGTATGTTTATTTTTATGCACATACTGAAGCGGTGTTTTGATACAAACTGCTGTGCATGACTTTGCATTGTGATGATCACGACACATTGCACACACTGGCGGTCAAACCCCGACTGCAACCACCCCTAGGTTACCTTAGATAGGGAAAATGTGCGAAAAGGATCTTGTGTTTGATGGCACTTGAGACTTTCGTACTCGTTCCCGCTCACCATCTGCATTGGCGATGTCTAGCCCTCTTGGGTAGGTACCCTTGGGGAGGAATCTGCCTCGTGTGGATCGTGGGAGCCTGAGCCGTAGGTTCCTCACCTGATTTTTGATTTCTTAGAGTATACCCACTTGTCTCATGCGCATGTCTATGGATGGTTGGTACACCTAAAACCGCCCATTGATAAGAAGGGGATATTCCACATTCCCCCAGGTACCCTCTCATCACGGAACTACCAACACATCGTTTCCGTACCCGCTTTAAGACAAGAATGGAGCAACAAGAATTGACTCCGCGTGTGGGCATGTTGGAATCTCATATGACCGCCTTAGCAACTATGATGGCCGACATCAAGGCCATGCTGGAGGCCACCCAAGCTAAACAAACCACAGCCCATAACCCGAACAACTCAGGCCCTTCTTTGGTACCTGATGTAGCAGATAGAGAGGTAACAAGGGATGCTCAACATGCAGAAGAGAACATCCATGAACCAAACAGCCGGCCACAACAAAAGGCCTCCCTTGTTGTTATCAACCTCGAGAAGGGGAAGCAGACTGTGAAAATCGAAGCAGAGGCTAAAAGGTTAGCCAAGATCGAGGAGTGCTTGAGCAGCCAAGGTTACGAGTTAGCTCGCTTCGACAAAATATCTCCTTTTGCTAAGGTAGAGACTCCTCTTGACTATAAGGAGCCGGAGTTCGTAAGAAAATATAACGGGACAAGCTGTCCCCGTGCCCACCTCAAGTATTATCTGCGCAAGATGGCGCACTATTCGGATTATATCCCGCTATTGATGAACACGTTCCAAGAGAGTTTGGCTGGCGCCGCTCTGGCCTGGTTCATTGAGCTAGACCTAGAAGATTACGATGGGTGGGAGGATCTTGCAGAGGACTTCCTCAGACAGTACAAATTCAACACAGCTACAGCCCCTACAAGAGAAGACCTTCTGCGAACTTCAAAGGCAAGAGGTGAACTAATCAGGACATATGCCCAGAGGTGGCGAGCCTTGGCCACTCAAGTAAAGCCACCAATCCCAGAAGAGGAGCTGATTGACTTATTCTTGAAAGCACTCCCCTACGAGTACTTTGACAGGCTAAACACTTCCGGGTGTCAAATATTCGCACACTTGATTAAGGTTGCCGAAAGACTAGAATGGGCCTTGAGGGAAAGAAAGCCTCATGAAGCTTCTAGAAGGCAATACCCCTTAAAAAAGGAGAGAGAAGCCGGACTCGACATAGCATTTATACTAGATCCCCACAATCCCAAGACGATCGGCAATTCCAACCAGGCCAAAGGAGGATCGTCCTGGTCGACACCTAAAGTACAAGAGCCTAGAAGAAAGCAACCCCAGAAGCAATTCTCTTAGCTCCCGAGGCCTTTATCCAAGTTGCTCCCGATGCTGCTAGAGCAACACCTGGTGGCGAAAGAACCGCCTAGAGCAAACCCTGCAAGGTATCCTGGCTTTGATGAGAGCCAGACCTGTGCCTACCATATGGGCGAGATAGGGCATAATGTGGATAACTGTTATATCCTTAAGCTGAAAGTACAAGCCCTGATTTATAGTCAGATTCTAAAATTTGACAAAGCTGCCCCAAATGTACAAGAAAATCCACTGCCAGATCATCAAGCTGTAGAAGCAATATTCTCTGAAGGGGAAGAAGACTACTTTAAGCTAAAGGTAGATATTATTAAGCTGACCGACCTGCTAATAACCGCTTCATCATACCCAAAAGCAGGAGCGATCTCGACTGACCAAAAGAGACTAGGCATCGCTAAGATGATGAGCTTGGGGATAATGTCTGGTATCACCAATGAAGAGTTCGAAGGAGTCAAAGCTTCTTTATCTTTGGAAGATAGCTACTTCGTGATCAAGACTGAGCAGGGTAATACCTTGGGCACCTCACATGAGAATCTGGTAAACAGTCTTGGGCCAATCACTCAGTCAGAGGAAGAGTTCGAAGAAGACGAACTGGAAGCCAAGAGACGAAGTCTAGCAGACCTCAAATTTACGGCCGACGCACTTGAGAAGGGCGAAACTATAGACAACCTTGGTCAAGATTCTGGAGGGTACAACTTCAAAGTGAAATATTCGGCCCCTCCCAGCTTTTATCAGAAAATTGAAGACATCATACCGGACGGATGGGGAGGTACAGATGATCTCTCTCAACCAGAGACCTCGAAGGACATAGAAGAACTTGACAACACCGTATCGATGATCGAAACCGTCACGATCGTGGTAATCAGGTTGGAAGAACTGGATAACCCGAGCAGGGTGAAAAATTGCCTAGTTAAGCCTATCATGATTCAATTGCCGCAAGAGGAAGAAGGCGACACATCTAAACCGGAGATATCTCATCAGACAACTGTAACTATAAAAGTCCCCCCAGTAGAAGAATACGATCCTAAAGCAGTCCATTGGGACTATGGGACCACACAGGTAGACGCGGTAATGAGGTCCGGACGATTCTATGCCCCCAGGGAGGGCGAATCCGAAAAAAGGGAGGTCTCAAAGGAAGACACGGAAAAGCTCATATCGATCATCAAAACCAGCGAGTTTGAGGTGATAGAACAGCTGAGGAAGTTACCCGCTCAGATATCCCTATTAGATCTATTCATCAATTCTAAAAAAAACACAAGAACGCACTGTTGAGGATACTTAATGAAGTACATGTCCCTGAAACAATTAGTGAGGTACAATTAGGGGACTTTGTGGGGACGATCCTTTTAAAAGACCAATTGAGCTTCTCTGACGAGGACTTCCCCATGGAAGGAAAAGGGCATAACAAGACCTTATATATTTCCGCGCAATGTAACGGAAAAAGAGTGGCGCACGTATTGATCGACAATGGATCAGCCTTCAACATTTGCTCTTTGGCTACCCTGAGAAGATTGGGAATCAATGAAGAAACGGTTAAAACATCCAAAACCGCTGTGAGAGCTTTCGACGGGATGAAGAAGACTGTGGTGGGTGAGATTGAGCTTGACGTGTCCATCGGCCCGACAAAGTTCTCTATAAACTTCCAAGTGATGGATCTGCCCAGTGCATTTGGGTTCTTGTTGGGAAGGCCTTGGATCCATACAGCAGGAGCTGTCCCTTCAAGCTTGCATCAAAAGGTACGCTTCGCAGTAGATGGGAAGGTGATTACTGTACATGGAGAAGTCGACCTCCAGACATACCAAAACAGTGCCATACCTTATGTTGAACCCGAAGTAAAAACAGAGGCGAGCTATCATTCCCTAGAACTGGTAGCAACAATTCATACCCCGGCAGGGACAAGGCTAAGAACCCCCTACATCTCAGAAGCCAGTCTTCTACCAGCTAAGATGCTACTAGCATTCGGATTCAACCCCGAAAAAGGCCTAGGCAGACACAATCAAGGAATAAATACCCCACTGCAGTTAAAAGCTAACCCACATAGAATGGGCTTGGGGTATCAGAAATATCACATGGATGGATCTGGCCCAAAGACAACAGGCCGAGGTCGAGGTAGAAGCCTAGGACGCCTAGGAGGCCGAAACAGCCCGAATGACTCATTCATCAGTTCTCCAACTTGGCGAGGCATGTCTCAAATGTTCAAAAACCCTTTGAATGCCCATTTCAACCAGAACTCTAAATGGTTGTCTGACGAAGATGTCACTTCACCGATAGAACCAGATCTGGCAAATCCTTTTCTCAAGGATGACTCTGTGAATGTCATCATGGAGTGGTTGGACAATGGAGCCACTTCCTCTAAGTAAAGAGCCTCTTCCTTTGTCTTTAAATACGGCATTTAGAACTTTCTGCATTTTGTTGTATTTTCTTTCCTTATTGTACGTATAGGGAAACGCCTTTGGATCTCTGGCCGTTGGTCCAAATAGCACATCTTGTAACGCGGCCCATCTTGCATTCAATAAAACCACATATATTTTGTTAAGGACATATGGAGCCACGAATCAGCCCAATGATGATACTAGTCTTCCACACAGAAGCTTGAGGCCTGATTTTCCATATGATTCCTGATTTCCAAAAAGATTCCCTTGGGGCTAGGATATCCAATGACATGAGGATTAGTCCCGTTTATACTTGTACCTATTTCGAAAACTCTTTCGAAAAGACTTTCCATGATCATACATGTCGTTCTTATGGAATACAAACTAACCATACTCATGACATTTCAGGCATATCATCTCAAACATGCATACCAGGTTGTTACAAGATTCGGACTTCTCCAGTAACCATTCTTATAGCATTGAGGAAGATGGAGACGAGGGTTATGCGTCTATCCGCAGAGATTGGAATGCTTTTGAAGAATCAACACCTCCTACTTTAGAAGAACCAATCATTGTTAATCTGGGAGACTCCGTGAATATCAAAGAGGTCAAGATCGGCGGGCATTTATCCCGGAATGAAAGGCTCGAGTTCACAGAGTTATTAAAAGAATATCAAGACATTTTTGCATGGTCTTACGCTGATATGCCAGGCCTAGATCCTAAGATCGTGGAACATGCATTACCCACAGATCCCGGTGTCAAATCTGTCAAGCAAGGCAGCAGACGGATGAAGGCTGAGTTGGAGGACAAAATTAAGGAAGAAGTCATGAAGCTTCTTAGGGTAGGCTTTATTGAAGCTATCCCATACTCAGACTGGATTGCAAATATAGTCCCCGTCATGAAGAAGGATGGTAAAGTTCGGATCTGCGTGGATTACGGAGATCTGAATAGAGCAAGCCCAAAAGATGATTTTCCACTTCCTCACATTGATGTGTTGGTAGATAGCACAACAGGTTATGAATTGTTCTCGTTTATGGATGGATTTTCAGGATATAACCAAATCTTCATGAAACAAGAAGATAAACCGAAGACTGCTTTTACCACACCATGGGGGAACTTTTACTACAAAGTCATGCCCTTTGGATTAAAAAACGGCGGGGCTACCTATCAGAAGGCCATGGTCACATTATTCCATGATATGATCCACAAAGAAATTGAAGTATACGTCGACGACATGATCGCCAAATCCAAGAAAGGACAGGATCACATACAGGTGTTAAGAAAATTATTTGAGCGCCTGCGCAAATATAAGTTGAGGCTGAACCCTAACAAATGTGTGTTTGGGGCGAGATCTGGGAAACTTCTCGGGTTCATAGTCAGTAACAGGGGCATTGAGATTGATCCTTCAAAGATTCAAGCTATCCACGATCTGTCAACTCCTTCCACAGTAAAAGAAGTGAGAAGCCTTCTGGGGAGACTGAACTATATTGCCAGATTTATCAATCAGATGTCTAATGTAGCTAAGCCGATCTTCAAATTGCTTAAGAAAGGCGCGAAAATAACATGGAATGTTGAATGCAGCAGGGCATTCCAAATGATCAAGAACTATCTGATCACACCGCCGGTACTCGTGCCACCAATTCCTGGTCACCCATTGACCTTATATCTGACTATATAACAGGAATCCTTGGGAGCCTTACTTGCCCAAACAAGCCCGACAGATGGTAAAGAAAGAGCCGTCTATTACCTAAGTAAGAAATTCACACCATCTGAAACAAAATATGTACCAGTTGAAAGGGCCTGTGTAGCAGCGGTATGGGTACTTCGCAGACTGAGACAGTATACCCTACACCACCACATTCAGCTTATAACAGAGAACGATCTTGTCAAATACCTCCTGGAGAAACCCGCTTTAATTGGGAAATTAGCAAAATGACAAGTAATGCTATCTGAATTTGACATCAAGTGTTCTCCACAGAAGTCAGTTAAAGGAAGAGCTATAGCTGACATGCTAGTAGAAAACCCGTCAAACGGTGAGTCTCCTGAAGTAACAAGCATAGATGGTCCAATTCTCAACTTTGCAGAAGACAAATAGGTCATGTACTTCGATGGTGCTGTTAATCTATCAGGGGCAGGCACTGGGGCAGTACTGATAACCCCGGATGATCAACATTACCCTGTGGCGGCAAAAATAACTTTCCCTTGCACCAACAACTTCTCAGAATATGAGTGTTGACACCTGATTTTTGACCATCTATTATTGTGATTTTTATGCTTTAAAATTAATTAAAAATAGTAAAAAAAAGTCATAAAATCACAAAATCAACTTTGGAAGCCTTGGCCTAGCCTCGGGGACCAATTTTGAACAAAAAAATATTTTTTGGTATTTTATAATATTTTTCGAATTTATTTAATTATAAAAATACCCAAAAAATCATAAAAATACCATTCGGGGTCAGAAAAATACACAAAAATATTAAATAATTTTGTTTTAATTTCCTCTTCAAGTGTGTCACCTTAAATATTGAAAATTCGGCTCAGGTCACTATGTTTCTTCACAAACATAAACCCGAATCGGGCGTAAAAATTCCTTTTCGAGTCTTTTAATTTTCAATTTCCACTTTTTATAAGCTATGACATTGGATTCTAAAGTCTTGAAGTGCAATTAGGCCAATTGGCCCTCCAATTTGATCAATTTTAATCAAAAGGGCTTAATTGCATAAAAATCTTTCAATTTAGTCCCCGGTTTTATAATTTTCGAAATTAATTTTCACACGGGCACACCCATTAAAATTAAACACCTCTGGCCAATAGTTTTCATCATGCTGAATCCATTGGTGGGCTCAATTTTGATTAATTCGATCGTTTAGATCTTCGATTAGCCAAAATACATTTTCGGATCCTAGGGACAATTTGGGGTTTTCATAAAATTTCAATCAATTGATTCATGAAAACACCCATATTTGATAGAAAACATGTCAAGGAGTCCGATTTTGCCGTCAATTTTATGAAAATGGGATTATTTGGGGGCCCAATTTGGCGAAATGAGGTCGAACCGGGCCGGACCGGGTCGGGTCGGGTCTGCAACAAAGTTGCAGACCCACCGCGCCGACCGTGAAAGCATAGAAAAACAGGGGTAGTGCGGGGCGCGAATTGTTTAAAAAAAAGGGAAGAGTGAGTGCGGGGGACCAAAAGGGAATGGTCGGCAATCGTTTTGGCGATGGAGGGACCAAGAGGAAAAGGCGGGTCGGCCGTGAAAAGGGAGGAGGAGGCCGAGAATGAGAGAGAGAGGCCGAGAGAGAGAGAAGGGAAGTTCAAGCGAAAACTGGGGACAAAAGGAGGATTGCAGACCAGCAACGAGATCCACCGGTCATCACCAGAGCCTTGGCCATCGTCTTCGAGCCGCGAACGGGTTGGTATTCCTCCCGAGCTCTGTTTTCGTTGTGTGCGTACCATTGTCGCGACCCTCTCGAGGTTGTCGGGCTCTCGAGGGCTAATGGGCCGTCCAGTCTGGTCGGACGCGGGCCTCTCCCAAGGCCCATTACCCAAATCGCAACGGAGGTATGCGTAGTCGACCTTCAGTGTGGTCTAGTGACATGTGCTAAGTGTGCATGCCAGGGAGTCGCCACCAATCATTTTTTGGAGGGTATGATTGGACCACCCTATTGAATAGTCGGGAGTTTCTATTCAATTCTGCGATAACCAGAGAACTGGGTTCGGGGACTTAGTTACGTCAACTGTCAGAGTTGACGCCCTTTCGGTACCTAAGTTGACTGAATTTTCTGACCAAAGATTTCATGCAGATGAGTGGGGTACGAGTTCTAAATCTAGGAGTTCATGCAGATAGGAATGACTATCATAGCAATCACAATCAATAATAAAGTGCACAAATCGATGAATTCAAGTGTACAAATAAATCACATGGCATTCCTAATAAGGCCATATTGGCCTAGAGAAGCATCAATCAGGCTTAGGAATGATTTAGACATGATTTTGCCCATCAGGGGCAAAATCGTAATTTTGAGACAAAGGGGACAATTTGCCCAAAAAGGACAAAATCATCATTTTGGAATGAATCCAGAGTCAAAACAGGTTTGGTCACTCAATTGACCCATTTCCTATTTTTTTGGCAATTTTCGTGATTTTCGGGAATTTTAGAAACCGATTTACCATTCGAAGGGTAAAATCGTCATTTACTAAAAATGGAAATGAAATGTGGAAATCTTAGACATAAGGTTTAACCACCCATCTGGCCCATTACCAAATTCTAAGCAATTTCCACAATTCATTAGAATATCAAAGACGATTTACCCTTTGAGGGGTGAAATCGCCATTTTGGATTAAATGGGAGAAAATCCCAAAAATGAAAACAAATCAATTTTTTTGTCATTTTCAGCCTTGGACAATTTTTATAATTTTTCTGCAATTTTTTTTTTCTTTAATTTTTCCATTTTTTTGGCATTTTTTTATTGATTAATATTTTTTTATATTTTCAGAAAATATTTTAACAAAAAGCATGTCTTTGACAATAGATAACACTTAACCAGATAAATAAGCTAACCACTAGACTGAAACAAATAAATACAAATCAAGTCTATAAATGCAATATTTTAGAAAAATAATCCTGATATACGGATCGGGTACGTAAAACATACCGGATTGGACACCGGCCTTCAATCGCCCAGCCCCAGCCTGCGACCATCCCCATGCCCGTTACCTGTCGATCACCATTAGAATGTCGATAGTCAATTTCACAAATTAAGACTAAAAAATTAAATAAAAATTAAAAAATTAAAAAATTGGACACTGTTCATGCACTGTTCCGACACTGTTCATGCACTGTTCCGACGCGGCTTCGACACGCTCGGACACGGCTTCGACACGCTCCGACACGGCTCGGACACGCTCCGACACGGCTACACTTTCCGACACGCCGACACGCTCCGACACGGCCCGACACGTTCCGACACGGCCCGACACGGCCCGACACGCTCCGACACGGCCCGACACTCTCCGACACGGCCCGACACGCTCCGACACGGCCCGACACGGCCCGACACGGCCCGACACGCTCCGACACGGCCCGACACTCTCCGACACAGCCCGACACGCTCCGACACGGCCCGACACGCCCGGACACGTTCCGACGACGAGACGGTGACCCGAGGCCGTTTCTGAGCTCCACTAGCGGCGCGTAGGCTCCACAAGCTCCGAGGGAGGAGGTAGGACTCCGGAGCAGTCGCCGGAGGCGATAGCGCGCTTTGGCGATGACGGATTTGGCCCGATCCGAAACAAACCCGAACCAAACTCCGAAACTGGTGGAGGCCGCGGGTCTTGGGTTATTCACGGCGGCTTTGAGGTACGACGGCTAGCGACGACGGCGGAAGGGGGGGTTCCATTTTAGGCGTCCACGAAGAAGAAGAAAAGAAAAGGAAGAAGAAGCTACGAGAGAGGAAGGAGAGGAAGAAGAACAAGAAGAAGGAGCCGAAGAGGAAGAAGAAGCCAGCGACGGATGAGGGGGAAAGGTGAGTAAATAATAATAAAAAATAAAATATTAATAAAATAATAATAAAATAAAATATTAAAAAGTAAGAATAATAATAAAATAATCAAAAGCAAAGACAAAATGATTAGTTCCCTTTTCCTTTTGAATGATGATGTTTTTCACTCCTTTTCCTTTTAATCATTACTAATATTTTTGCCAAATTCAATTTTATGGTGATCAGAAAACACCCAAAATCGAACCTGAATTTTACTATTTTATGAGGTCCAAAAGTAAAGAAAATTAAAAATAAAAATACTGACTATTTTTCTATATTTTTGTGACCTCGAATACTACTTTTCTTGATTTTTATTTTATTTTTATATTTTTCGAAAATAATAATAATAAAAAATACGAAAAAATACGAAAAATATTTTTTTATCCAAAATGGTCCCTTTAGCTTGGCCAAGGTTACCAAAGTTGATTTTGTAATTTTTCAGCTTTTTATGGATTTTCTATGAATTTTTTTAAAAAATAAAGGAAACAAAAAGGTTGATCAAAATTTAGGTGTCAACAGCTGCCCCTCTTTGAGAGGAATCTCATCAGAGGGATCCCCTCAGAGGTTTCTCTCAAAGACAATGTGACACCTGAGTCCTGATCGACTCGACTCGTGAAACTAAAGGAAAAGGAGTCATGACATCCGGTTTTTTTTTTTTTCATGCTTGTTGATGTATGCTCTTTCTTGAAAGGGGAAACATTTATTTGACATGAGAGAGTGAGATAGTAGAGAAACATACCTGCCACTTACCTATTCGATGTTTGTGCGATTTTCGCAGTGTCTGATGGATTCAAGAGAATTTCTAGGGACTCGTTTCTAGAGTGTCCTAGAGAGGTTAAGCTCTGACCCGTATGGTAGGTCAAACCATAATGGGATTCCTAACTGATAGGAATCTAAGGAAGACGCGTCCCATTTGGGATTTGCCAAGGATTTTGATCCGTATGGTGGATCGGACCATTGAGTTGACCGTTTAAGTGATTTTCACTATTGGATTGACCCTTCAGGCGGTTTCTACCTTTGATTGACCCTTCAGGCGGTTTCTACCATTGTGTTGACCCTTCAGGCGGTTTCTACCATGAGTTTGACCCTTCAGGCGGTTTCTACCTTTGGTTGACCCTTTAGGCGGTTTCTACCTTGGTTTGACCCTTCAGGCGGTATCTACCTTTGATTTGACCCTTCAGGCGGTATCTACCTTCAATTTGCTTTGAAAAGGGGTCTCATGACGAGGGTTCTCCACGTCCGATGAGACTGCCTAATTTTTAAAAAGGGGTCTCATGACGAGGGTTCTCCACGTCCGATGAGACTGTTTGAATTTTGAAAAGGGGTCTCATGACGAGGGTTCTCCACGTCCGATGAGACTGCCTAAATTTTGAAAAGGGGTCTCATGACGAGGGTTCTCCACGTCTGATGAGACTGCTTGATTTTTGAAAATGGGTCCTGGGACGAGGGTTCTCCACGTCTGCTGGGACTGTTCGATATTTTGAAAATGGATCCTGGGACGAGGGTTCTCCACGTCTGATAGGACTTTTTTCTTTTAAAAAGGTTTTTTTTCTTTTTTTTTTCAGAGATCCCGAAGTTTGTCGGGAATTCAGTTTTTGAAGCAGTGAAAGATTTTATCTTGACAAATCTTCACTTGAGTCTGTTGAGGCGACATTCTAGGAGCTGGGTTCTCCAGGTATCTTGCAGAAGTTTGAGCCTGAAAGATTCTTCTTCACCAAAAAAATGTTAGTAATCTTTGGGAAGACCACGGCTGTCCATTTGACAAAACCGTATGATTTAAGTTTTAATCATGAAATGTGCATTTTGACGCTGGAGGTTATCCAAAGCATTCTTGCAACAAGCAAATGTGATCACAAATTACTTGCATGGAAAATCTGGATCAATAGTTTGAAAATTCCAAAACGAGTCTGTTCAAAACATCAATTGGAATATTTCTCGACAAGGAGGTCTTCTCACATGTTTTGCGATAGTGGTTTTTTATAGGGGATGCACTCAATTCCCTACTAACCTATGCCTAGGTTTTAGGCTCATTCGCAGCGCATACATTTTGATCGGTCGGGAGGTCTTCCACAGGACCGTAATGTTGGGCTTGGATATTGGTTTTCAAAGGGGGACCCGCTTCGGAGTCGAGGCCATTGTATGAAAGTCTTCACCATCTGCTCCGGGTTTACAAGTCAAGAACCCTGCAAAATGAGAAAGAAATAGTCTTGCTCGTACTTCTTCGAGCTAAGCAATATGTTAACCCAAGTGTCTTAGTTAGAGAAGACTGTTTCAGGGTTGTAACATTGGTAGGATTGGGGACCGAAAAAGGCTTGTTTTTGGCCCAGAAATTACAAAGGGTTTGGTATTGGTGATCATTGCAAATTTACCACCTGCCCTTTTTCTCTCTGCACCTTCAGTTTTTGGGATGCGCAACCGCTTTTGAGGTGTGCACCAGCTCTTCAGAAAGCGTTTCGTCGTATTAAGAGACTGATGACTCTGTCTGCGTCTCTGCTCCACGCTTGACACCATTTGGGGAGTAGTCTTTTTGATCTGATTCCTTTAGGGATTTCCTCTTTTCCCATCCGGCTTCATTGCGGATCAATCAAACAACTTACACGAGTATCGGCCTTGCTTTTACCAGGCACTTTGCTTTTTCTCGATGCCGTGGATTTTTCTCATTCATTTTTGAAATCCCACTTTTTCTCATCTTCATGGGATCGCGTTAGACCTATGATCAAAGGTCTAACAAGGTTAAACATTAACTTAGGAATTTTTTTTGCAAACCCTAAGTCTTGAACTCCTTCGTTTCTGAAGTGATGCTGCATCCGTCTTGGAATGTGCAATGATCACCAACGGGTTTATGAAATGATTCTGCAGGCTCAACTTGGCTATGCAAAGGATTCGGTGTGTGGGATAGAGAAATGAATGCTTCTCATCATCCTATGGCACTTTGATTACCATATAAACAACACACAAAGATTAATGTTAGTCCGAGCAAGAGAATTTCTAACCATTTTCTCCTGATGCTGCTGGACTCACCTCCATTTTGCCCCGATGTGGGGTGGTTCTTGACAGGGTTAAGAATGAAAACCGCCGTTCAAAGGGGTTATCAACGGTCACCTGTAGTGTTTGGGGGATATGAAACGAATGCCTCCGTCGTCCCAACCCATGTAATCGCTGCGAATGGTCCCTACTTCCGTAGGTCCAGATTTTACTATCTAATCCACTCCACTTCTCTCTCAAGTGTGTATAGGACGTGTTTGGATTAGGCTTTGCCTCTCGTCTTTTGAGAAAACGTCATTTTGAAAGTTTTGAACAATTTTTTATTGGAAAAATCTCTTTCATTTTCTCCATGAATTTTACCCGTCAAAGGGGATTTAATGATGTCCCATGCATGTTCTTATTCATGTTCAGACAACCTCCTGTTTCAAAACATGAATGCCAATGAAATTTGAATTCTATGTCTTTTCTAGACATTAGATTCTGAAAGCTTTTCTTTTCTTCTCTATTTTTTATTCAACATCTTCAAGGGATTTGGGAGAGGAATACTTACCTGTCCCTCGCGGCTGGAGATCCCTGAAAATGCGGAAGAAACATGTTATTGTACGTTCACGAATTTTTCAAAAAATTAGAACGATACCATTTACCCTTGGTCATGTATTCTAACGGGTAATACATGGGATGTGAAAACCTGTTCGTCTGTAAGGCGATTCCCCTGTCAAGGATAAATAACGAGTATCAATTCATATTCTCAAATTCAAGACAAATTGGAACGATACAACTTTACTCTTGGTTCTCATCCCGTTCTGATATTGCGTATTGATATGAACAACATCTATCAAATCCGCCTATCCATTCTTGGAGTGTTTGCAACATCAATGGTTCATCTGCCCCCAGTTAGGCGACGTCTGTTCTGTTATTCGAACAAATGGCTCCTTGAGTGATTTATCCACGTTTATCACCTGAGAAGGGAAAGAAAGGAGACATTACTTCGGTATTCGATTGAAGATCGTTTAGGAACGATACATCGTTTTACCAAATAGGTGGCTTCGCGGCCAAACGTATTTCGTATTGAAGGGGTAGATCCCATTATACTCCGCGGGTGATAGTCATTGTTCGGGGAACTTGCTCCACGGATTAAGCGATTAATCCACGGCCCTCGGCTTGAAGATGCTCAAAGGGTGATGTTGACACTCACGCGCAATTAGTTCTAGACATTAATGAAAGATGTTCCCGTGGGAACCTTACAGTGCGATCAACAACATATTCAATAGGAGTGTTCCACCTCTTTCGTCTAAGCATTTTTCATCGAGTAACCATGCCTTGCATCAGACGTTTGGTCACCTGCCTTGCGTCACCACTACGATGGCCCTCCGGCTCCAAATTGATCGAGCCAAAGATTGAACTCATCGCCAAGGAAATTGCTCGGGTCTTCGAGCCATTGATGCTCAAGTTGGGTATCAACAATTGTTGGGGGCAGATTTCCTTCATCGCCTTCATTGTGAGGAACTGGAGTCTTTGAGCTGGAACCTTCATCATTGCCCTGTTGGGGTCGAGACATACATTCCTGAAGAGTATTGATCCAAGTGTCCAGCTCCTCCTCAAGGAAATCGCCTGTTCTTTCTAGCCCTTGGTGCCCAGATTGGCTGTCGTCGACTGCAAGCGAGGGATTCCTCTCTTTGCTCTCGCCGTGAGCAACTTGACCCCTCGAATTGGAACTTCCTCCAATGACCGGCAGGTTTATATGTGCACTCTCTACCAATGCCAGATCCGCTTCAGGGACATCATTAATGACTGATTCGCGCTCAAACTGAGGAATCTCTATGTGCTGGAATTGTGGCATATACTCCTGAGGAGTATTGAGATAGCTCGGCGGAGCATTCTGATTTGTGTTAGAGGAGTCGCTGACACGACTGCTAGTCCCGTCATTGCTGAAACACGGTTGAGTGCTCTTGGCTCTCCAATCATCATGGTTGTAACTCTGCCCAGCACTTGAGCTCCAACTGGCTTTTTGATGGTTTAACGCTATCCTTCCATCCCTTAGCAATCTCCTATAGTACTTGAGGTGAGACTCAACGTTAATTCTAGAGAGCCCCGGCACATTCATAATCTCGAGTATGCGTAGTGGGCTAGCTGAATCAACTCCCAGCTCTCGAATTGCATCAACAAATTTGGTGTGAAGTTCATAGGTCCAGTAAAACCTTGTTCTCTTATCACCCAAAATATCGTCAATACTTCGGTAGCTATTCTCTACGGGATCTAGTCGTTTCAAAAGTTGTCCAGGGAGGGACTCACCGACTTTGGATTGGCTGGCTGTGACAGCGAGTTCGTCATTGAGAGAATTCCCCCTGTGATGATTCATATCCCATTTCTCAGAGGATGTTGGTGTTGATCCTATGGTGTTGACTTGCTCATGCAGATCTCCGACGGTATCTGGCTGTGTCGGAAAATGCTGTGGAGAATACGGTAACAGCTGAGCGTTATTCGTCAACAGGGATGGTTCATCGAGGAACACCTCGCCGAGGACAACAAGATTACCACAATTAAGGCAGGTGGCCTTGGTCAGAGCTTCCTTATATCTCGCGCTTTCAGTTTGAAGCTTCTCATTCTCCTCCTTCAGGACCAGTAACTCATGGTCTGCGTATTGCTGTTTCACCCGGGTTCGTTTGTTGGCGAACCAAAACTTGACCTTCGAAAGCTCCAATCCTATCTTTCGGCTCAACTCCATTTTCTGTTGTCTGCTTGGAGTGGGGCATTCATTGAAGAAAGCTTCGAGCTCTCAGATTTGGCCTGGAGTGTGGCGTTGTAGTTGCTTCCTTTTCCGACTCCGGTCATCATTGTATACTCCTTCTTCGTAGCTGAAACCTAGAATTTCATCGCTGGAGGAGTCAGTCTCTATGGCCTTCGGGCAGGATTCAGCTCCAGGATCTTCAAAGTCTCCCAGCAGTTCGTGCTCAGAAATGTCCAGGTCGGGCGTTTCTAGCAGATGGGAATAACATTTAAACATGATGGATCGGGGTATCTCGGGCTGATCTAGTTCACTCAGCTTTCTCAATTCGCTCTTACGTGTTTGCTCACTCTAGAAATTTTCTCAAGTGATTGTGCGTGTCCTGGAACCATCCTTCAGGCTGCATATGAAGACCAGCAAGCAAGCGCTCCTCCCGAGATCCTGCAATTACTCATCGTCTGTATTCCCCTTTCTTTTTCCTCGTGATAGGATCACAAACTCTCTTGCATTGATTCGGTTTCATCGAGTAATGCGCTCGTCCCCTAGTTCAGTCTTCAAAGTGGTGGGTCTACAATCTTTCGGCGCCTTTTATGATTTGCTAGGCCCGAGAACGTGGGGAGCAGCGGTGGACCCGCAATTAATGACTCCGTTTAATTCATTTAGCTCCATGAGAATTAACGCCATGATCTTCTCTCAACCCCTTTTCATCGTTCAAACGAAAGTGGCATTTTCCTTGTGCATGCTGTTACTCTTCATTTCAGCATCCCGGGCACTTGGTGAGGAATGAGTTCGTGGCCACTGTTGACACCTGATTTTTTATCAGTCTTTCATAGTTTATTTTTAAAAAATTCATAAAAAATCTATAAAAAGTTAAAAAAATTAAAAAATCATCTTTGGTAGCCTTGACCAAGCTAAAGGAACCATTTTTGATAAAAAATAATTTTTCATATTTTTTAATATTTTTTAATATTTTCCAAAAATAGAAAATACATGAAAAATGAAGAAAAATAGCGTTCGCTGTCGTAAAAATATAGAAAAATAGTCAATATTTTTATTTTAATTTATTTTACATTTTGAACTCATAAATAGTCAAAATTCAAGTTCAATTGCATGTGTTTCTTCACGACGCATAGAGTTGAATTTAGCAAAAAAATGTCATTCGAGTATTTTAATTTGTAAATTTCTACATCTTTTTTAGTCTTGACGTCCAATTAGATCGACCACCATCTACAATAAATGCCCCTTGCTGAATATTTTCGTTTTTGTTTCACATGATTTCATGGTGTAAAACGCCGAGTGGATCCCCAAATATAATCGGGTCGGCATGAGCTCGATAGCTCGTCCAAGATCAAACCAGGGCACGGCAAACCCCATGTGAGTACTCTCGAACTCCTTCGATGCTTCCTAATACTTTTCTTAGGTTAGATCGTGTGTAGAATGGCTAGGACAGCTAAATTATTCTTGAGCTGTGATTGATAAATAGGACCTTACTAGGAATGCCATGTGATTTATTTGCATTTCTAGATTCCTTGAGTTGGGCATTTTATTACTGATTGTGATTGCTAGGATAATCACTCCTATCTACATGAATTTCTAGATTTAGGGTTCATACCTTACTCATTCGCATGAATCTCAGGCTAGAAAATTCAGTCAACTTAGGTACCGAAAGGGCGTCAACTTTGACAGTTGGTGTAACTAAGTCCCCGAAACCATTTCTCTGGTTCTCGCAGAATTGAATAGAAACTCCCAACTATTCGATTGGGTGGTCCAATCATACCCTAAAAAAATGATTGGTGGCGACTCCATGGCATGCACACTTAGCACATGTCACTAGACCACACTGAAAGTCGATCACGCATACCTCCGTTGCGATTTGGGTAATGGGCCTTGGGAGAGGCCCGCGTCCGACCAGACAGGACGGCCCATTAGCCCTCGAGAGCCCGACAACCTCAAGAGGGTCGCGACAGACTGGCGACTCCGCTGGGGACTGGTTCTTAACCATTTAGTGGACTTGAGCCGATTAAAAAGTTGATTGATTCTTCTAACCTAATTTTATGCAGATGCTCTCGAAAGTGAGGTGTATATGCTAACGAATGTGTTAGATGTTTTTGTAGACGGGAGAAATAAGGGGTGAAGTGCTTGTTAACTTTGTTTTATGCAGGCAGGAGTTTTGGATGTATGATTGTGTGGATGTTTATATTGAAGCGGTGATTGTTAAATAAAATGCATGTCTATTGCTTTAGCACGACACAATGAATACACACAATTGCGCCTAAAACCCCGGGCGCCCTCTTTAGGAACACAATAGAAGGAATTGAAAATGGAATCTCCGTGAGGAAAAACATGGGGTAATCCACTTTTCAATTTCGCTCACTTCGAACTATGGATTGAGTCCCAATGCAACGATAGTTGTGCAATGGAATCGGCTCTTCCCAGAATTCGAGGTGAGAACCTTGGCTTTAGGTACCAAGCCCTATCTTTTGATTTTTAGGAGTTTTCCCTCACTTGTCTCATGCATTTGTCTATGGAAGGTTAGTATACCTAACACTGCTAAAAATACAGAGAAGCTTGATTTTCTCTTAAGTTTGGTTGGTAAGACTTTTCTATCCCTCGAACTTGTTACAACTCTTAATCATTATATTCATTGCATAATTCCGGTGATTGGATTAAATGCCATTTTGAGGATAGATAGGTGTGTTTTCCTCCCAATGTTCTTGATGGAAGATGAAGATGGTGTCATCCCATTACGAGCGCCAAGTGGACAAGAAGAGCCTGCTATGGACATCATTAAAGTATCATCTAATGAAGATGACGATTTGGAATAGGTGATCCTGAAGTCACGTCTCAAAGATCGAAACTGGGGCATCTCTAAGTATTAAGATCACATTCCTTTGTTTTAATTTTCATTTCTAGCCTTCTTGTATAGGATTTATTTTGCTGAGATCCTCTCTATCTGATCCCTTAGATTGATTGTATTAGGGATCTATTTGTGTTTATATACATTCGGATTGAAATTTGTTGTATTTCTATTGACTTGTCATTGGAATGTGATAGTGGCATTTCTTCTAATCACTCGAATACTCCAAAATCAATTTTATAATTCCTTTGGATGAAATTGAAATTGGAAGTCTTATACAACCTTTTGGCCGTATAGGGCAATACAATCCCAATTTCGCCAGAAGGAACTATAAACTTGAATTGGTTCATGCATGTTTTGCATCATTGGTAATCCACAATAATTGATCAAGAGTATTCGTGTTTTTCAAATTTAATGAAAAGATAGATATCCAAATTACTCTCGTTCTTAGCAAACGGCTTTAATTTGGATACCGTATCTTCAATTGAATTTAAAACACATCGTAATTGTGTACTTTTGAACATTCCATTGATTTTCTTGGAATTGATCAAAGGCGATTATCGTGAATTACATTCCTTTCAATGATATGCTTTCCTTTGAGGAATATTGATAAAAGCTTTTGCACAAGGCCAAAACCCTTGTAAATGCTCTTATCCCTATTAATCACAAGTAAGCATAAAATTGAAAGGATTTATGCTTTATTTTTCAAATTCTTTCTTTTGATTCTGCCTTTTCATTTGAAACAGGTTAAAAACAAGTAGAGAATAGAAGTCTTTTTGTGGATAATCGCGGTGGGAGGTTCCTTTATCCGATCATAAGCAAGATTAAAAAATCAAGATGTACACGCTCGAATCATCAATGTCAAAGCGCAGCTTGCCTAGGTTGAGAGTGGTCAGGTGTTCGAGAAAGTCAGCCATACAGAAGTTGAGACACACACATTAGAGCTTTCATTCATTTCGCTCAATCGAGGGACCTTAAAAGCAGATCATACAAATCATCGGGGTGGAAACATAAAACCGCAATGAGCCCTAATTAGCATCACAAAGGAACCAAGTTGGCCCTCCATATTATTGATGCTTTGCTTATACTCACCACCTCGAGACTCGAGATCTGCAAGCTTAAGAAGAAGGCGTTTACATTCCCCTTTAAGCTCGGCAACCTTGGTCCCGTGATCTTCGGCGGCTATTTCCAGGTCCCGAACTAGTCCTCTCCCATGGGCTATATCCGCGGTAATGCTGTCAAGCCTTTCTTCCTGCCACTCACATTGAAACTTCAACACGACATTACGACGGTCGTGCTCATAGGTGGTCAGGGATAAGGCCAAGCGCTCCACCAAATTTCCCCTCTCGTGAAGCAACATCGAGACTCGCTTGTTGGCGAACTCAACAGCCTTTCTGTGACTATCGGCCACAAGGTTGGCCAACACCAAGCAGTTGGACCGATCCTCATAGCGAGCTCGCAAAACGTGAGCCACGGTAGCTTTTCGATGAGCGACACGGTAAGTCTCTAAAAAGTTTATAAAGAGGGTTGGGAAGATTCTATATTCCCTCTCTAAATTAGTGCCCTCGATGGAGGTGGTGTCTATTTCCACGAGCAAAATGCGGATTTCATCTTCAGTTTCTGGGTGATCGGCTATATGAGCATAGCCTCGACCGAGGAGGTTATAGAGTTTTTCCCACTGGGCCAAAATTTCGGCCGAGAAAGCGCGAATAGGAGAGGAGGTCATTTTCGTTGGAGTGAGGGAGAAGAAGATGGGTGTGGTAGAGTGATTAAAATAAGAAAAGGCAATTATGTAAGAGTGTTAATCTTCTCTGCATTAACTCCTCATTTTGTAGCAACTCGAGAATGAAGAAAGGCACAGCAATAATGCTCGTGGAGCCAAGTTAATTGGGTAAAGCAGTGGTGGCTCTTTCGGTGAACCATCAGATCTGTCCCAGTCCGCGATTTCAGGCTTGATAAACCTAAAAAAGTTGTAAAAAGATATGTCGGTGTCACCATATTAAAATTGAGCGGGAGTTAAGCGCAACTATCGAAAAAAGTTGCGAAAGGATTTGGCGGTCTCATCATATTAAAAAACTGAGCAGGAGGCGAGCGTAGTTCCACCTTTTTGAAAATAAGTGGGAGACAGACATGGATATCGAGAAAAGGAAATCGATTTGGTGTCCCTCCACGTTGAAAAGAAGAAAGAAGACGACAAAGCGGGAAATACGAAATCTTGGGAGCAACGCTTGCCTGATGATCTTCATCCATGTTTAAAGAACGTTTCATGGGCATACAGAACCACTCAAAAGAAAATTTAGAGAGAGTGAGCATACATGAGAGAGTAGAGAACCCTGAGTGAGCAAAAATTGATCGAACATTTTTCGATCCAACATGTTTGAGGGTTACCATCAGTTGCTAGAGGCGACTGATCCAAAAATCTCAGAAAATGAACTACTGAGAGATCTCGAAGATTCCAGGATGGCGTCTGGTACCAGAACCACAGAACCCAACCCTTTCGGCAACGAAGTTCAGGATCACAGCAGCGACGACAACAGCAGCAGCGATGGTCAATCCCGGAAAAGGAAACGTCGCCAGTGCCACACTCAGAATGAAATCCAAGAGCTTGAAGCTTTCTTTAGTGAATGCCCTCTCCCGAACATGAAACAAAGAAATGAATTGGGCCAGAAGCTAGGGATGAAACCTTTGAGGGTCAAGTTTTGGTTTCAAAATAAGCGAGCCAAATTGAGGGCTCAACACAGACGTCAAGAACTTGCGATTCTAAAGGAGGAAAACGAAAAGCTTCGAGCGGAGAACATGAGGTATAAGAAAGCTCCCAGCACTATCGCTTGCCTTAATTGCGGTGGCCCTATCACTCTCGGCGAAATGTTCCTTGATAAGCCTTATATGAGGATTGAAAATGCTCATTCACCACCCCACTCCCTCGAACCATCTTCGATACAATCGGATTTTATTGGAGATATGCATGAACAAATCAATTCTACGAAGTCAATATCGATGCCTTCTAAAGGATGTGATATGCGTCACCATGATTGGAGTTTCCTTAACGATGAGCTTACTATCACGATCGACCAATCCAAAGCTGATGAATTCCCTCCACAACAATTTCCTGCTCGATCAAATTCTACTGGAAATAGGCCAGAGAGCAATAGCCAAGTTGTCAACACTGTTCCGGGTCGCAAGAAGACGAGGGTCAATTGGTCCCCCGAGCTTCATCTCAAGTTCCTTAGTGCGGTTCAGCAACTAGGGATCAACTCAGCATATCCAACGCGCATACTTGAGATCATGAACATACCAAGACTCACTAAAGATGGAGTCGCGAGTCACCTCAAGAGCTACAGAAGGGCGCTAAGACAGCGCCACACAGCACTGAACCTGAAAGAACTCAACTTGTGCCTAAACACTAGGCATGGCTATAACTACAATGCCCCTGAAGTAAGAAATACCCTGCCGAATCTAGGCACCGACCAAGCTGGTAGCAGCACCATCGACTACTTGGGCGCTAATCAAAATATTCCCTCGAATCATCTCAGCACCCCTCAAGAGTATATGCCACAAGTGCAGCAGGTACGAACTCCTTGGTTTGAGCAGCAACTTTTCGCTAGTGCTCTTCCTATCCCCGATCAACATATTGCGCCTAGTGTTCAAAGATTTGCCCGGCTTGGGCATATGATTTCGGAAGATCAAGCGGGCGGATGCTTTGAGGATTTTTGTTTCTCCCATTCCCAAATGGAAGGTGCTTTTGATAGTGAACCGATCAATCATCCTCTTATAATCTCGAGCAACGACGAAGGTTCTAGCTCGAAGAATCAGATCGCTCACAACAGAAACATGAATCCTTCAACGCCAAGCGATGATGGTCAACCCGAATATCAGTTGCTCGAAGAATCAAAAGATTTCCTTGATGAGGAGCTCCATATCTGGATCGATCAGTTTAAAACTGATGGACTTATGAAGTTATGATCCAAAATGACGATTATATGTCTGATTCATGGTGTAGCTGGCTGATCACCGAGAATCCTCAAGGGAACTAGGCACATGTGAATGGATGTATCATTAATATTTCTGTCATAAAGTCTTCCATGCAAGATAATCTTCCTTAATGCCTAGAGTTAATCTGGGGCAGCGATCAGTACTACCTGCGAGCATCATCATGCTTGAGTACGACAATCCCTTGTTAGATTAGAGTCGAGGCGAATCAATTGAACGCCACGAAGAAAAACATTTAAAGGCTTCACATAGGAAAATGCGAGCAAAAGCCCGAGCGAGCTCAAAGACGGTTAGCTCTGTATCGTTCTAAGGGACCTTTAGTCGTTATGAACTCTAAATTGAGCTTGTTTCATTCTCGATGGGGGTCGCTAACTGCTTCAAGAATTTTATAACAAAAAACGAACCAGTTAGGGACGCCAATAGTGCTGTGTCCTGGTAGTCAGTGAACTGGAAGTGGTACGAAACGTCAGGAGTTCGATCTCAGGATTGAAAAATCATTTTATCAGTTTGTCTATCACCCGATGAAGTTCAAAGAGATTCGACGCAGATGACTATAGAACTTGGGGCAATTCGAAAATCATCGATTCATTTTCATCAAGCGGCGAAGTTGGTATTGTAAAATGTGAAGCATGCAAATGACAAATCCGAAGCAGAAGGAGATGAATCATGATTCGCTTATCCAAGGTCGGGATTTCAACCTTCGACTAAAGCCAAATCTAGGATGAGTTTTTGATCTTGCCCACTCGACAAAACCCATCTCCACTGAAAATGGGGGCAAACCATTCCTACATCTGGAAAGCATGTCGAAGCCGAAGACATCAAATTCATCGTTTGATCCGTGGGGCAAGTCCCCGAAGCGATATTTATCATCCGCAGAGCGTAATGGAATCCATCCTTTCAATGTAAAACACATTTGGCCGCGGAGCCACCCATTTGGTAAAAAGAACGTATCGTTCCTAAATGATTTTCAATCAGATGCGGGGATAATGTTCTCTCATTTTCCTCTCAGGTGATGAACAGAGATGAGGCACCCAAGAAGCCATGCATTCAAATAACAAAACAGTGCATGAAACACGCCCAAAAAGATGAATGAATCTCCTCCGACGTAAATCCTCGAGGTGGATTCGTTGCCCAACCAGACGAAGAAATCATGGCCACAAGCTTAAGGGCCGGCTTCTACAATCCGCACATTGGCATGCAGAATGGAATTCAAATCAAGAGTAAAGTAGTATCGTCCCAATTTGTTTTGAATTTGGAAACCCAAAATAATGCTTAATATTTATCCTTGGCAGGAGCTCGCCATCAGGGCAGACATGTAAGTTTCATTTTTCTCCAAAAACCAAGAAGTCGAAAGAACTTTAGAACACCCAACAATCTTGTGTTACTATGTGAAGTGCAGATTTTCACAACCCTTGTACACTCGTTGGAGCATATGACCAAGGGTAAGATGTATCGTTCCAATTTTTGTAAAGTTTTAGAATATACAATGACATATCCCTTTTATATCTCTAGGATCTCCAGCCTCGATGGGCAGGTAAGTATCCCTTTTCCCAATTCATTGGAGATTAAAAACTTTCAGAATTAATTCGATTCTCACATCTAAAAAGACATAGAATTCTTACTTTATTGACATTCATGTTTTAAAACATGAGATTGTCTGAACATGAATTACACATGTATGGGTGCATCATAAAATCCCTTTGAAGGATAAATCTTGATGAAATGAAATGAATTTTTCCAACAAGAGTCGTTTGAACTGTTCAAAAGGGTATTTTCTCATAAGAGAAGCGAGCCTAATCCAAACATGTCCCATACACACTTGAGAGATGAGGAGATTGGAAATGATAGCGAAACCTTAACCTATGGATATAAGGGTCATTCGCAACGATTACATGGATCGAGATGACAGAGGCATTTATTTCTTCATTCCAAACACTACAGATGCCCATTGAGAACCCCATTGAACGGCGATTTTCATTCTCAACCCTGTCAAGAACCACCCCACATTAGGGCAAATGAATGTTAGTCCATCAGTATCAGAAAGTAAACGGTTAGAAATTTTCTTGCTCGGACTAACATAAATCTTTGTGTGTTGTTTATATGATAATCCAAGTGTCATAGGATGACGAGAATAATTCATTTCTCTATCCTACACACTGTTATCCTTTGCACAACCAAGTTGAGCCAGCAAATTCATTTCATCAACCTATTGGTGATCATTGCATATTCCAAAGCAAAGGCAACATCACTCTAGGAATGGAAGCGTGCCAAAGTTTAAGTTGCATATCTAGCATGATTGCCGAAAATCCTAGCTCCAAAAGAAAAGAAAAACACGGGATTAAAAAAAGGGGGAAAAGAAAAATCCCTAGACATCAAGAAAAAGCAAAGTGCCTGGTAAAAAGCAAGGCTGATGTCTATTCAAAATATCCCCAGTAAAGTCTAGAGAGACGATGAAAAGACCCTGCAAAGGAGTTAGATCAAGATGACTACTCTCCAAATGATGTCGTGCTCAAATTGCAAACACACAAACAGACGGTCTCTTAATGTAACAAGAGACGCTTTTAAACATCCTTGTGCGCTCTAAAAGAGGAGTGTACACTTCAAGAAATGGAGATGTTCTTCGAATGACATGTGGCAAATTTGCAATGATCACCAATGTCAAACCCTTCACAATTTCTGGGCAAAAAATAAGCCTTTTTCGGTCCCCAATCCTTCCAATGTTACAACCATGAAGTAGTCTTATCTGACTAAGACACTTGGGTTAATGTATAACTTAGCTCAAAGAAGTACGAGCAAGACTATTTCTTTCTCATTTTGCAGGGTTCTTGACTTGTAAACCCGGAGCAGATAGTGAAAAATTTCGTTCAACGGCCTTGACTCAAAAGTGAGTCCCCCTTGGAAATCGATATCCAAGCCTAACACTACGGTCCCGTGAAAGACCTCCTGATCGGTCGAAATGTATGCGTTGCGAATGATCCTGAAACCCAGGTACAGGTCGGTAGGAAATTGAGCACTTTCCCTATTAAAGATCATTATCACAGAGCAGTGAGGAGCCTTCTTGGGTGAGAAATACTCCAATGGATGTTTTGAGCAAACTCTTTTTGAAATTTTCAAATTGTTTGATCTAGAGTTTCCGTGCAAGGAATTTATGATCACATCTGTATATGGCAGGAATGTTTTGGATAACCTCCAACAATCAAAATGCACATTTCATGACTAAAACTTAAGTCGTAGAATTTTGTCAGTTAGATAATTATTGTCTTCCCAAAGATTACTAATATCTTCTTGGCGAGGAAAATTTTTTCAGGTCTAAGCTTTATGCAGGACTTTTGGCCACCTCAAAGACTGGGTGCGTCATCCTTAGGTGAAGCCTTTTAGTAGGCAAATCTTTTCTAAGAACGATCCACAGAATGATCGAGTCTCCGACTAGCCCCGAAGAGCGGGTACGTCATCCTTTGATTCATATCAATTTGGAATCTCATAAATGGTAGAAACCGCCTGAAGGGTCAACTCAATGGTAGAAACCGCCTGAAGGGTCAATCAACGGTAGAAACCGCCTGAAGGGTCAACACAATGGTAGAAACCGCCTGAAGGGTCAATGTATGGTAGAAACCGCCTGAAGGGTCAACCAATGGTAGAAACCGCCTGAAGGGTCAAAACAATGGTAGAAACCGCCTGAAGGGTCAATGTATGGTAGAAACCGCCTGAAGGGTCAACCAATGGTAGAAACCGCCTGAAGGGTCAACTCAATGGTAGAAACCGCATGAAGGGTCAATGAATGGTAGAAACCGCATGAAGGGTCAAAGGACTGGTAGAGACCGCCTGAAGGATCAACCCAATGGTCCGATCCACCATACGGATCAAAACCTTG
This sequence comes from Rhodomyrtus psidioides, assembly GCA_021437785.1. Lineage (NCBI taxonomy): Eukaryota > Viridiplantae > Streptophyta > Magnoliopsida > Myrtales > Myrtaceae > Rhodomyrtus > Rhodomyrtus psidioides. Next base: position 7,010,463 of record JAILYB010000003.1, on the reverse strand, counting down.
ATGAATCCCGAACGCGGGAGGAGTCGTTTTCCCTAATAAGCCTTACATTAGGCAAGCCATTTCTAGTTTAGTCCACCACACGGATCAAAACCCTTGGCAAATTCCCAAATATGGGATGCGTCTTCCTTAGATTCCTATCAGTTAGGAATCCCATTATGGTTTGACCTACCATACAGGTCAGAGCTTAACATCCCCAGGACACTCCGATGACAAGTCCTTAGGAATCTACTTGAACCCATCAGACACAGCAAATGCCGCAAGCATTCGGCAGGTAAGGGGCAGGGAAGTCTATCTACTCCTTAACTTTCTTACATCATATCAGGGAATTGAATGAGCACATCTCTTTTTAAGGAAAAGCACACATTGATGGGCATGAAAATTGGATGTCATGATTTCTTTTCTTTTCCCAGTCGAATTGATCGGAACACAGGTGTCACCTTGTCTTTGAGAGAAACCTCTGACGAAATTCCTCTCAAAGAGGGGCAGCTGTTGACACCTGATTTTTGATCAGTCTTTCATAGTTTATTTTTAAAAAATTCATAAAAAATCTATAAAAAGTTAAACAAATTAAAAAATCATCTTTGGTAGCCTTGACCAAGCTAAAGGAACCATTTTTGATAAAAAATAATTTTTCATATTTTTTAATATTTTTTAATATTTTCCAAAAATAGAAAAATACATGAAAAATGAAGAAAAATAGCGTTCGCTGTCGTAAAAATATAGAAAAATAGTCAATATTTTTATTTTAATTTATTTTACATTTTGAACTCATAAATAGTCAAAATTCAAGTTCAATTGCATGTGTTTCTTCACGACACATAGAGTTGAATTTAGCAAAAAAATGTCATTCGAGTATTTTAATTTGTAAATTTCTACATCTTTTTTAGTCTTGACGTCCAATTAGATCGACCACCATCTACAATAAATGCCCCTTGCTGAATATTTTCGTTTTTGTTTCACATGATTTCATGGTGTAAAACGCCGAGTGGATCCCCAAATATAATCGGGTCGGCATGAGCTCGATAGCTCGTCCAAGACCAAACCAGGGCACGGCAAACCCCATGTGAGTACTCTCGAACTCCTTCGATGCTTCCTAATACTTTTCTTAGGTTAGATCGTGTGTAGAATGGCTAGGACAGCTAAATTATTCTTGAGCTGTGATTGATAAATAGGACCTTACTAGGAATGCCATGTGATTTATTTGCATATCTAGATTCCTTGAGTTGGGCATTTTATTACTGATTGTGATTGCTAGGATAATCACTCCTATCTACATGAATTTCTAGATTTAGGGTTCATACCTTACTCATCCGCATGAATCTCAGGCTAGAAAATTCAGTCAACTTAGGTACCGAAAGGGCGTCAACTTTGACAGTTGGTGTAACTAAGTCCCCGAAACCATTTCTCTGGTTCTCGCAGAATTGAATAGAAACTCCCAACTATTCGATTGGATGGTCCAATCATACCCTAAAAAAATGATTGGTGGCGACTCCATGGCATGCACACTTAGCACATGTCACTAGACCACACTGAAAGTCGATCACGCATACCTCCGTTGCGATTTGGGTAATGGGCCTTGGGAGAGGCCCGCGTCTGACCAGACAGGACGGCCCATTAGCCCTCGAGAGCCCGACAACCTCAAGAGGGTCGCGACAGCCACTCAAAATTTTAAAGACCGTTTCTGGTTTCAGACTTAATCTAACAAGGGATCATCACAACTGAGCATGACGATGTTCGTCGATAGCGTTGGTTTTCATACATAATTAACTATAGCCATTAAAGAAAAATGTTCCCATAGGAACTTTACAATGGATAAAAAGAGTGATCCACTCGTGAACATGCTCTTCTTTCCATGGGTGATCGTAGCGACCAACCCATCGTGCCCCGAGTCAGGTGCTAGATCATGGCTGTCCAAGCATGCCAGCTTCCCACTGATTGAACAAGGCATCGAGCCCCTCATCGAAGAAATCGTCTGTTGTGGGTTGACTAGCGGCAGGCAGAGCACCAGCCGACTGCTGCTCGAATGGAGGAGTGCGCACTCGCTGTACTTGTGACGCGCGCTCTTGAGAAGTGTTGAAATGGCCCGGGAGGACATTCTGATCAGCTTTCAGTTTGCCGGTGGTCGAGTTGCTAGCTTGATTGATGCTTAGATTTGCCCGGGTATCTCTTGATGCCTGAGCATTACAATGGCGGTCGCCCCTAGCTTTTGAGCTCAAGACGGATTCCTCCCGGTTTAGCTCCGCTCGACGTTGTTTTAATAACTTTCTGTAGGCAGCAAGGTGATTCCTGACCAGTTCCTTACTAAGCCCCGGTACATTCATGGCCTTAAATATGCGCGTCGGAGTTGCTGAATCGATCCCCATTTGGTGAACCACGTCTAGGAATCTGGAATGCAGTTCAGGGGGCCAAGCGAACCTCCTCTTATCGTGGCCCAAAATTGCATCGATGGCTTGACGACTGATTAACTCATCTCCAGCAGGACCCGACCCTATCAAAAATTGTTGTACATGAGGCTGATATGCTTTGAGCTGGTCGGCGGTAACATCCAGCTCCTTGAAACTGTAACTCCAATCAAAGCGATGCAAATCCCATCCCCCAGGAGGCGTTTGTATCGTCTTCGTAGGATCATCCTGCTCATGCATGACTCCGGCAAAATCTGGGTGAGCAGGAGATGCCCCGAGGGAGTAGGGTGGTAAATGAACGTCTTCAATCATTGCGTGAGGCTTATCGGGGAATATCTTACCGCAGGCGATGATGTTATCGCAATGAGGGCAAACGGTAATATTGAGAGCTTTTTCATACCTCATGTTTTCTGTTCGCAGCTTTTGGTTTTCTTCCTTTAAAATCTCGACCACCTGACGTTTGCGTTGAGCCTTCGATTTGGATCTCCTATTTTGAAACCAAAACTGGATCCTCGACTGATTAATCCCCAACTCCCGGCTCAATTCAATTCTCCACTTCTTTTTCATGTAATGGCTTTTACTGAAAAGGGTTTTCAGCATTTGGGTTTCCTCTTGAGAGTATTGGTGAGGACGTCTTCTTTTGCCGAGTTGAGCATCGTGGATGTCGTTGTCGTCGTCGCCGTGATCTTGATTTTCGTTGCCAGAAGTGTTGGGCTCCATGGTTTTGGCGTTAGACTTGATCTTGGAATCTTCGAGATCCCTCTGTAGTTCAATTTCTGAGATTTTTGAGTCAGTCGCCTCTAGCAGCTGACAATAACCTCTTAAATATGTTGGATTGAGAAATGTTTGATTGGTTCTTGCCCACTCAGAGTTCTCCACTCTCTCCTGTATGCTCACCCCCTATAAAGTTTTCTTCGAGTGATTTCGTATGTTCAGGAGACGCTCTTCAAGCATCATTAGGCAAACGTTCCCCCTCAAGACTTTGAATTTCTCGCTTAGCTTTTCAACGTGATGGGACTGCCAAATCCTGTTAGGGCTCTCTTCGATAGTTGCGCTTACCTCCCACCTAACTCCAATAATGATGATCCCGACAAATCTTTTACATCTTTTAATTGATGAGCCGGAAATCGCGGATCGAAACGAATCCATTGGTTCTCGTGAGGGGACCTCCTGCTTTACCCCCTAATTGGGCTCCACCAGCATTATTACTGAGACCCTTCATCATCTTCGAGTTGCTATAAAATGAGGAATTAATGTATGGAAGGTTAACGTTTTCGCATAATCAGCCTCTTCCTTCTAATCTCTCTGTTAAACTCGTCTTATTCTCAAGCCAACCCAACGCAAATGGCCTCCTCTCCCGTACGCACTTTTTCAACTGATGTCTTGGCCCAGTGGGAAAAGCTTTATAACCTACTGGGTCGCGGTTACGCGCACATGTTGACACCTGATTTTTTTACCATTTATTATTGTGATTTTTATTCTTTAAAATTAATTAAAAATATCAAAAAAGGTCATAAAATCACAAAATCAACTTTGGAAGCCTTGGTTTAACCTTAGGAACCAATTTTGAACAAAAAATATTTTTCGGTATTTTTAATATTTTTCGAGTTTATTTAATTATAAAAATACCGAAAAAATCAGAAAAATACCATTCGTGGTCAGAAAAATACCCAAAAATATTCGATAATTTTGTTTTAATTTCCTCTTCAAGTGTGTCACTTTAAATCTCAAAAATTCGGCTCGGGTCACTATATTCCTTCACAAACATAAACCCGAACCGAGCCTAAAAAAAATCATTTTCGAGTCTTTTAGTTTTCAATTCTCACTTTTTATAAGCTATGACATTGGATTCTAAAGTCTTAAAGTGCAATTAGGTCAATTTGCCCTCCAATTTAATCAATTTTTACCAAAAGGGCTTAATTTCACATTTTTCTTTCAATTAGTCCCCGGTTTCACGGATGTATATGTATGCTCTACGTATTTATACGTTATGCATATTTGTACTGTGTGGTAACCTCTTTAACTCTTGTAATAATAATAATGGTTATTATTTTTAACACCTTTGTTAGTGCCTTTTTTTTAGCATTTTTGTATTGTGAGTGCTATTGCTAGTGCTATTTTTAAATAGCATTTTTTGTATTATAAATTGTGAGTGCTATTGTTAGTGCTATTTTTAAATGGCATTTATTTATCATAAATTGTGAGTGCTATTATTAGATAGAATTTATAATTGTTAGTGCTATTTTTAAATAGCATTTTTGTATTATAAATTGTGAGTGCTATTGTTAGTGCTATTTTTAAATAGCATTTTTGTATTATAAATTGTGAGTGCTATTGTTAGTGCTATTTTTAAATGTCATTTATTTGTGAGTGCTATTTTTAGATAGAATTTATAATTGTTAGTGCTATTTTTAAATACAATTTATTGGAAGGTATTTTTGGCTATAAAAGGATGGCAAGAGTTTTGAGGTTAAAGGGGGAGACATTTTGTAGAGTGTGCAAATTTTTGAGAGCTTAGAGAGAAGAACACAAACACTCTCTATATTCTCATAATCTTGAGTGAGCAAAATATACTAAGTTCGGAATATTGATTCCGCATATTGCTAGCACAATTGTTGTGGAGTTATTAGTCGTCTCCCCGTTCGTCAATTGGTGGTGCGTCCGAACTAGATGCCTAACACTTGTGGAGGCTGAGATCGAAGAACATCTAACCGACACCTCCGTTCAAGCACGCTACGAGAGGTAATCTATTTACTCCCTTTGAGACTTTGTGATTTTTTTCGATTGAAATGCACGAAGTACGCCTCTGGAGATACATGTATGGGTTGTTATTTATTTCCGCTACGTGTTACGTGGATCCCAACAGTGGTATCAGAGCCAATCCTTAGGTGTTTTCGTGCATTTAATTGATTTTTTGCAATTTTTGCAATACTATGACCAATATGTATTAACGAATTGTTCGTCTTACATGGCTAATGGAGATTGATTATTTTATATGATAAATTAATCAACGTAGCAAAAATTGAGACTAAATCAATTTTGAATCGAAAATTTATGGCTATCTTATTTTACGTAAAAATTCTGAATATGATTCAACGTAGAATTTTTATTGTGCCTTCCTAAGTTTTAAATTGTGAATTTATTACTTACGTGAAAGGGTGGTGATCATGGAAAAATCCCTAATCAATGGGATTGATGTATATATGAATGTATGATGATTATTTATATATTTGGGGTTGTAATTATTAAATGGAGGCTGCGTACTCCTTTTATTTTTCATGTAATCTTTATTTTTAGCATAGTCAATTGTTGATGTAAATGCTACGAGGATTACGTGGAGGAGCCTTTTAAGTCGGCGAGCTCTTTGGGGCCCAATTCTTGAAGAGTTCAAGAAATCAAGAAGAATCGAAGAGCGGCTCTCCGTTATTAAAATATTAAAATGATTAAATGTGGTCTCATTGGCTCGAGACCCATTAAATCATAATTCCATGATCACCACGTAGGATAGATGTTTATGTGATTGACATCTATTTATTTATTATGATTACGTGAGCATGTTAAACTGGTTAATATGCAAAGTCAGACTTACCTCACCCAAAATTGCGCCTGCATGAAATCCTAGTTAGGAAAATCACTCGCGTTAGGTACCGAAAGGGCGTTGGTAACGACACCAGCGTAACCAAGTCCCCGAACCCAAAATCTCTGGTTCCGCAGAACTGATCGATCTCTCCCAATCGGTCAGTAAGGTTTCCGGTCTACCCTCCAAGAAAGACCGGTGGCGACTCCAAATACATGCACAAGTTGCACATGCCACCACGACCACACTGAAGGTCGAAAGCGATCGACTCTTATCGTCGAATCTTTTGAAAAAATACTCCCGCCGCGATTTGGTATGGGCCTGGGAGGGCTCGCGCCGATCCAAGACCCGTGATCGGTAATCCATTAGCCGCGTCCGCCTTTCGGACGGGTCGCGACAGCTGGCGACTCCACTGGGGAAACTGTTTTCTAGAAACTATGGTTCTAGACCTCAAGTGGACTTAGGCCGTAATAAAAAATTGAGTGATTTTTCTAACCCTGTAGGCGCTCTTGAAGGTGAGGTAAGTCCGCTCACGATAGGTGTTATATTTTTTTGCAGATTGGAGTAATAAGGGGTGTAGTCTGTGATTAACTTTATTTTACGCAGGTGTGGCGTAGGAATGTATGTTGTGTGGATGATTTGAAGTGCTGATTGATAAATTGTTGTGCATGACTTGCATTGTGATGATCACGACACATGGACACACACAACCGCGCCTAAAACCCCAGGCGCCGCCTTTAGGAACACAATAGAAGGAATTGAAAATGGAATCTCCGTGAGAAAAAACACGGGGTAATCCACTTCTCAATTCCGCTCGCTTCGAACTATGGATTGAGTCCCAATGCAACGATAGTTGTGCAATGGAATCGGCTCTTTCTAGAACTCGAGGTGGGAACCTTAACCTTAGGTGCCAAACCCTCTGATTTTTAGAAGTTCACCATCACTTGTCTCATGCGCATGTCTTTGGGCGGTTGGTACACCTAAAATCTCACATAAGTCGACGAGTTGGGTTGGTAAGACTCTCTATCCCTCAAAACTATTACAGTTCATATAAATATAGGCATTTCATTCATTGCATTCTGGTGATTAGATTAAATGCCATTTCAAGGATAGATGCGTGTGTTTTTCCCAAACGTCCTTGATAGAAGACGAGGAGGATGATATCACATGGCGAACACCGAGTGAGCAACAAAGGAGCATACTATGGACATTATTGAGATATCGTCCAATGAAGATGACGAGTTGGGGCAAGTGATCCGGAAGTCACAGATCGAACTTGGGGCATCCTTAAACGTTAGGATCACATTCCTTGGTTTCATTTTCCATTACTAGTCCTCTTGTATAGGGTTTATTTTTATCGAGGCTTTCTCTATCTCACCCCTTAGAGTGATTGTATTAGGGATCTATTGGTGTATACATTCAGATGGAACTCGGTTGTATTTCTTTTGACGGGTCATGGGAATGTGATAGTGGCATTTTCTCTAATCATCCGAATACTCCCAAGTCAAGTTTATAATTCCTTTAGAGGAAACTAAAGTTGAAAATCTTACACGACCTTTTTTGGGTGTACAGGGTAATCCAACCCCAATTTCGCTAGAAGGAATTATACACTTGAATTGGTCCATGCATGTCATACGTCACTAGTAATCCATGATAATTGATCAAGAGTATTGACGTTATTTCGAATTTAATGACGAGATAGATGTCCAAATTGCTCTCGTTCTTAACAAAACGGCCTTGATTTGGATGCCGTATCTTCAATTAAATTTAAAACACGTCGTTATGCCTTGCATTTTTGACTAATTCGCTCTTCTGAATATTGGTCAAAAGCAATTATCGTGAATTACATTCCTTTCAATAGTATGCTTTCTTTCGAGGAATATTGATAAAAACTTTTCGCACAAGATTAAAACCCTTGTAAAAGTTCTTGTCCTTATTAATTACGAGCAAGCATAAGATTGAAAGGGGTCTATGCTTTCTTTTTCAGATTATTCCTTCTGACTCGGTCTTTTCATTTGCAGGTGAAAAACAAGTAGCATAGAGAAATCTTTTCTTGGATAAGTCTGAGGCTATTCTTTCATCTGACCATGAGTGAGTTACAAAAAACAAAACACATCTACTCGACTTATTATGGATCGGCTCATCCAAGTCTAAGATGTCCGGATGCTCGAAGAAATGGATCATATAAAAGCTAAAACAAACACAGGGGCTTTCATTCATTCTTGCCCAAACCAGGTCATACAATTCATTGGGGTGGAAAAGTAAAGCAGAAGTGAGCCCTAATCAACGACACAAAGGAGCCCAGCTGGCCCTCCAGGTTATGGATGCTTTGTTTATACGCACCACTCCGCGTATCATGGTCCGCAAGCCTGAGGTGGAGGCGTTTGCGTTCATCATTGACTGCAACAACCTGAGTCTCGTGATCTTCGGCGACTGCTTCCAAGTCCCGAACAAGTCCATTCTCACGAGTTATATCCTCATTTATGCCGTTGAGCCTTTCTTCCAGCCACTCGCTCCGATTCCTTAGCAGGGCATTACGTCGATCGCGCTCATAGGTAGCCAGAGATAGAGCTAAGTCCTCCACCAGATTCCTCCTCTCGCGTAGCAATGTCGAAACCCGCTCTTTGGCGAACTCAACAGCCTTTTTGTGACTATCGGCCAGGTAGTCAGCCAACGCTAGGCGGTCGGACTGATCCTCATAACGGGCTCGCAAGACACGAGCCACGGTAACTCCCCGATGAGCAGCGCGGTAGACCTCCAAGGAGTTCGTAAAGAGCGTTGGAAAAATACTGTATTCCCTCCCCAACGCGGTACCCTCGAGGGAGGTGATGTCCAGGTCCCCGAACATGACTCTGATCTCATCCTCGGTTTCAGGATGATCGGCTATGTGAGCGTAGCCTTGACCCAAGAGGTTATAGAACTCTTTCCATCGAGTCAAAGCTTCGGCTGAGAAAGTGTGAACTTGGGAAGAAGCCATTTTCGACGGAGATGTGTGTAGTGGAGCGATTAGAGGATGGAAGCAAATTATATGAGAGCGTTAATCTCCCAAACACCAACTCCGCATTTTATAGCGTCTCGAGAGTGGAGAAAAGTTGCAGCAATAATGCTTGTGGAGCCGGGTTAATGTAAAGCGAGGGCTGCTCCTCCCGTGAATCATCAGACATGTCCTGATCCGCAATTTCAGGCCTGACAAATTCGGTCTCGCCATTATTAAAGCTGGGAGGGAGGCGAGCGCAACTATCGAAGAAGCCGCGAAAGGATTGTGTTGTTCCATCACGCATGAAGCTGGGCGGCGAGTGAACAGCTCTGCCACTTAAAAAGAGAAGACAGTGCTGAACAGGCATGACTATTGAGGAAAAGTGAAAGGCGAGCGCAACTATCGAAGAAGCCGCGAAAGTATTGTGTTGTTCCATCACGCATAAAGCTGGGCGGCGAGGTGAACAGCTCTGCCACTTAAAAAGAGAAGACAGTGCTGAACAGGCATGACTATTGAGGAAAAAGTGAAAGGCGAGCGCAACTATCGAAGAAGCCGCGAAAGTATTGTGTTGTTCCATCACGCATAAAGCTGGGCGGCGAGTGAACAGCTCTGCCACTTAAAAAGAGAAGACAGTGCTGAACAGGCATGACTATTGAGGAAAAGTGAAAAGCGAGCGCAACTATCGAAGAAGCCGCGAAAGTATTGTGTTGTTCCATCACGCATAAAGCTGGGCGGCGAGTGAACAGCTCTGCCACTTAAAAAGAGAAGACAGTGCTGAACATGCATGACTATCAAGGAAAGGTGAAAGGCGAGCGCTACTATCGAAGAAGCCGCGGAAGGATTTGGTTACCCCTTTGTGTTGGAAAGCTGAGCAGGAGGTAAACAGTTCCGTCGTTTCAAAAACAGAACGCTGAACAAGACCTAGCTTTCGAGGAAAAGGAGGCAACAAATCGAAAGAGCGAGTATACAAAAGAGAACAGAGAACCCCGAGTGACGAGTTCGTTAAAAGACCTCAAATTCTCCAGAATCAAATTCGACATCGAAGCCATGGAACTCAACATTGCCGGCGACGAACATCAAGATCGCAGTGGTGACGACGGCAGTGGCCACGACGCTCAACCCCGGAAAAGAAAAAGTCGCCAGCGCTACGCTCGGAAAGAAATCCAGGAGCTTGAAGCTTTCTTCGATGAATGCCCTTGCCCAAGCGAGGAACAAAAGATTGAATTGGGCCGGAAGCTGGGAATGAATCCTATGAGAATCCATTTTTGGTTTCAGAATAAACGTTTCAGACTAGGTGTCCAACACAGGCGTAAGGAGATCACGGCTCTAAAAGAGCAGAACCAAAACCTTCAAATGGAAAACATGTGGTATGAGAAAATCCTCAGTACTATTACTTGCCCTAACTGCGGTGGCCCTACAACCCTCAGTAAATTGTTCCCCGGTGAGCCTTCTACGAGGATGGAAGGTGCTCATTTATCCCCCTGCTCCCTTGAGCCATCTCCGGTACAATCAGATCCTGCTAATGGCGCGCATGAGCAGATCGATCCTACAGAAATTATACCAGTGTCTTCAGAGGAAGAGGATACGTGTCGTTATGATTTGGGCCACAATAACGAAACCCATGAATCTCCTTCACAACAACTTCTAGTAAGATCCGATACGATTCAAGAGGGGTTAGAGATTAGTCAGCAGGCTATTGACGCTATTCCGGACAACGAGAAGAAGAAATTCATTTGGCCCCCGGAGCTTCATCTCAAGTTCTTAGACGTAGTTCGACAGATAGGACTCGACTTCATAGGTCCGACGAGCATACTTAGGGTCATGAAGGTACCGAGACTTACCAAGCAATTAGTCGCGAATCACCTTGGTTGCTACAGAAGGGCGTTAGGACAGCGTTATACAGAGCTGAATCCGAGCAATAGACTCGGCTGCGAACCCAGCACCCCTATGTCAAAGGAGGCCCGGTCGAATCTGGACGACTATTGGGGATTTGATCAGGATATCCTCGCAAGTCATTTCAATATTCCTCAAGAACACGCATCACAAGTGCAGCGAGTAAGCACTCCCCCATCCGAGCAGCAGCTAGTCAGTGTTCATCCTGTCGCAGATCAGCCCACCACGCTCAGTGCTCAAGGGTTTGCCCAATCGGAGCATGTGGCTTCAGATGACCTAATGGGAGAATGCTTGGAGCATTTTTATTTCCCTAATTCCCAAGTGGGAGATGCTTGTGGTAGTCAACCGATCAAATCTCCTCTTATAATCCCAAATAAGGATGGGGGTTCCAGTTCGAAGAATCCGTCGGGCGACGCAGCTCAACCTATACATCAATCGTTCGAGGGGTCAGGTGATTTCTTCGATGAAGGACTTGATACCTGGTTCGATCAGTTGGAAGCTATTAAAGATTGGCAACCATGATCTGCAGTCGGTAATGGCACACCTAAGCCGAGGCCAGATTGGTTGGTCATGGTACATGCCCAAAGAAAGAAGGGGATGTACGCGAGAATGATGTATCTCCTATTGTAAAGTTCTCATCGGTGCATGCGATTGTTTCTTCAATAGCTAGAGTTGATTTTGCATAATGTTTTTCGCGAACGTCATCTCGTGTGTATACGGTAATTCCTTGTTATTAAGTTCAAGGTAAAATCAGCCCCGACGCGTGAAGGCAGAATTGATAGCATGAGTTACTAGCAGAATATGATCGAGCTCGAAAGCGAAAGATTACTAGTGGCCCCAAACGCCGTGACCACAAAATCAGGGGCAATCTTTAAGTTTCGAGCAACTACAAATCTATTTCTCACGAGGCATTCAAGTCAATCAAATATAAAGCGTCGGGCTGTGAGAATGATGCGTAGTCAAGCTGTTGACACAGGCGAAAAAGGAGTCGCGTAGATCCGAAAGCAAAAACCTTTCTCGGCTAGTCAACAATGCAGAATGAAAGAGCATATATAAACAAACTCGCATTTATTTCATTCAGCAGGAAAGTTTACAAGTGGATCACTGAGGGGGAGCAGTAAACCCAAAATGAGTTCTGACAAGCATCACAAAAAAGCTTAATTGACTCTCCATGCTATCCATGCCTTGCTTACAACCCACACTCCGGGAATCGAGGTCTACAAGCTTGAAGAAAAGGAGACGGCATTTCTCCTTAAGTTCGTTCACCTTGGTCTCATAGTACTCGAACTCAAGCTCTAAGTCCTGAACCAGCACCCTCCCGCGAGCTATATCCATGCTCAGGTCTTCGAGCCTTTCCTCCAACCAGGCACACTGGAACCTTAGCACGAAGTTGTGCTGGTCTTGCTCAAAGGCGGTGTCAAAAAGAGCCAGACGCTCCACCAAGTTGTCCCTCTCACGGACCAGCATCGAAACCTGGGCGTGGGCGTATTCAACAGCCCTTTTATGGTTATCGGCCGTCAGCATGGCCAACATCAGGGACTCAGTTCGGTCCTGATAACGGGCTCGCACGATACCAGCTAAAGTGACCTCCCGGCTAGCAACTTCGTAAGCCTGCAGGAAATTGTTGAAGAGAGTTGGGAAGATCACAAACTCCCTTTGCAGTTTCGTACCTTCAATACACACAGTATCCAGGGCCGGAATCAGAGTACGAACTTCAACCTCAGCTTCAGGATGATTGTTTATGTAGCCATAACCTCTACCCAAGAGGTGGTAAAATCTCTCCCATTGGGTCGAAGCTTCAGCTAAGGCAGCAGGCACAGAGGAGGAATCCATATGCGATGGAATGACGGAGAGGAGGGTGGAAATGTGAAGAGTGTTTGAGAGGCTAAGTCTGATAAGGCTAAAGTGTTAATCTTCTTGACGTCAATCTATCACCTTATAAACGCTCGAGTAAGCAGGGAGAAGTGGTAATAATAGTTTATGTGCAGTAGAGCCAAACGGGTTTCGTTAATGCATCCCCGATGAGTCACGAATCCACCACCGTCCTGTGATCTCGGGTTTTACGAAACATAATGGCGCCGAAAGGTGGGCAGGCTTGTTACTCTAGAGACTGGGCCAGGGGGACAAGCGTAGTGCTCGACAAAACGAAATCAACGCAAGAGATCTTCAGGCTCCGTTCACGTAGAAAAGAGCAAAAAAGGACAAAGTGGGAATTACGAAGCCTTGAGAAGAGCGCTCGTCAGGTAGCCATCACAAAAGGACGAAGTGGGAATCTCGAAGCATTGAGAAGAGCGCTCGTCGGGTAGCCATCACCTTTGATCAAAGAACGGTGATCCGACCCCTTTAACCTTTCAGAATTTGCATAGAAAGTGAGGATCCAAGGAGGAACAAAGAAAGCTGAGTTAACGGAAAATCAAGCAGTGATATTTCGATCAAAATGTTCAAGGGGTTCTGTCATTTACTGGAAGCGCCAGACTTGGAGGTCTCCGAGCTTGAGCTGCTGGAAGAATTTGAAGATCTCAGGACCAAACCTAACACGGGGGCCATGGAGACCGATCCTTCTAATGATGAAACCCGCGGCTTGGTTAATGAGAACAATACCCGCGACGGCGATCAGCGTCAGAAAGGGGAATGTCTCCAACGCAACACTTCAGGTCAAGTCCATAAACTCGAATTGTTTTTCAGGGAATACCCCTATCCGGACATGGAACAGAGAATCAAAATGGGCCAGGAGATAGGGTGGGAGCCTCGGAAGGTCAAGTGCTGGTTTGAAAACAAACGAACCCGGCTGAAGTAGCAACGCGATCGGCACGAGTTAGCGATTGTGAGGGAGGAAAATGAAAAGCTTCGAATAAAAAACATTCAGTACAAAAAAGCTCTAAGCATCGCTATTTGTCTTGAGTGCGGTAACCCTGTTCCCACGGACGGAGTATTCACTGAAGAGCCAGATCTGGGGGTTCATAATACTCATTTGTTGCAATGCCCTTCGCAACATCTTTCGAAACAGGCGGGTACCGCCGAGGATCTACAAGAGGAAACTAGTGCTATAAGGTCAAAGTCGACGCCCATTGTGGAAGGGAACATGCGTCATGACAAGTCAGGTCCGCTCAATGATGAACTCACCATCGTGACCAGCCAATCTGAGACCACTAAATCCCCTCCAGAGCAACCTCCAACACGACCAGATTCCGAGAAGAGTAACCGCCAAATTGCTGACACTACTTCGGCTAGCAAGAAAATAAGATTTCGTTGGACCCCGGAGTTTCATAGCAAATTTGTTGATGCAGTTCAACAGTTAGGGATCAATTTTGCTCGCCCATCGCGCATACTCGAAATCATGAACGTGCCGGGACTGGCTAAAAATATGGTCAAGAATCACCTTTGGCGCTACAAGAAACTACTGAGAGATGGACGAGCGTCGCTAGACCAAGATAGAGGCGGTTCAACACGACCAGATTCCGCGAAGAGTAGCCGCCGAGTTGCCAACACTACTTCGGCTAGCAAGAAAACAAGGTTTTATTGGACCTCGGAGCTTCATAGCAAATTTGTGGATGCAGTTCAACAGTTAGGGATCAGTTTGGCTCGCCCATCGCGCATACTCAAGATCATGAACATGCCGGAGCTGGATAGAAATAAAGTCAGGAACCACCTTTGGTGCTACAGAAGACTACTGAGAGATGGACGAGTGGCGCTAGACCAAGATAGAGGCGGTTCAAGTTTAAACGATGAGCATGGCTGTGATCGCAATCCTCATGAAGCAGGAAGCATCCAATCACCTCTTAACACCGATGGGACTGGCAATCACACGGTCGATTGTTCAGGCATCAATCAGAGTACTCCCCTGGGTTATCCTAGTACTCCTCAGGAGTATGTACCGCAATTTCAGCAAATCGGGACTCCCCAGTCTGAGCACCGACTGGCCGTTAATGCTAGTCCTACAGCGGATCTAACATTGGCAGGAGATGCACATACAATCTTGCGAGACAATTACGGAGATTCCGGCTCGAAGAATCAGGTGGTCCATGACAAAAATGGTGAAAAGATTCCTTCTCCAATAGTTGACAATACTCAACCTGAGTGTCAGTCGCTCGATGGTTCAGATGATCTCCTTGAAAACATCTATTCTTGGTTCGATCGGCTGAATTCCCCCCTGAGTTACCCCGGTACTCCTCAAGAGTATGTACAACAATTTCAGCAGGTATGGACTCCCCAATTTGAGCACCAACCAATCGTTAGTGTTATTCCTACGGCGAATCCAGCATTGGATACAAACCTACTGGACAACGATGAAAGTACCAACTCGAGAAGTGAGGTTGTTCATGCCGAAAGTAGTGTGAGGAATCCATCGCCAACGGTTGAGGATGCCCGACTTGGGCGTCAATGGCTTGAAATTTCAAGTGAGTCCCTCAGTGAGCAACTCGGCGTGTGGATCACGCATAAACCGATGAACCGGGTTGTTCATGCCGAAAATGAGAGAAGTCCGTCACCCGCAATTAAGGATGCTCAACTTGAACGACTCGAACAGTCAGACGATCTCCTGAATGAGCAACTCAGCCTATGGGTCAAGTATTTTGGAACAAGTGCATCTTCGCAGTCGTGACCGGTACCGGCGACCAGACGTCTGGTTCTAAGCTCGTATGCAAAATCATTAGAAGGCTCAGGAGAGTGAGAGGCGAATACGTCGAAGGAATGTGTTACGAATCTCGTTGTAAAGTTCCCGCGGGAACATTTTAATTAACGCTTAAAACTAACCGCTCTGAGTGTCACCCTTTGAACATCTTCGAGCCAAGGGCCGTGGATTAATCACTTAATCTGTGGAGCAAGTTCCATGAATGATGACTATCACCCGCGGAGCATAGTGGGATCTACCCCATTCAGCATGAAATACGTTTGGTCACGAAGCCTCCCATTTGGTAAAACGATGTATCGTTCCTAAACGATCTTCAACCGAATACCAAAGTAATATCTCCTTTATTTCCCTTCTCAGGTGATAAAAGAGACAAATGCACCCAAAAGCTCATGCATTCAAATGACAAAACAGACGTCGCCCAGCTGGGGCAAATGAACCGTAGGCGTTGCAAATACCTTCAAGCACGGATGGAGGAATTTGATAAATGTTGTTCATATCAATATGCAACATCAAAACGGAATGCAAATCAAGTGTAAAAGGATGTATCGTTCCAAAATGATTATTTTCTTAATATGGGAATAATGCTTCCTTTCTTTTTCTTCTCAGATGATGATCAAGAGCAGAGGACGCAGGATGTAATGCTTTCAAATAACAAACAGGGAACATCAAATACCTCAAACGGCGACTGTGATCGAGAGAATCACCAAACCGCCACATGACGAACCCCAAGATACGAATTTGGGTGAACGGTAACCTTGTATCGTTCCAATTTGGTCTTCGAAGACCACATGCCTAACATGAGTTTTTACTCATTTTGCATGAAGTCTTTGGCGCTGAAAGCCCCAAATGAAAAGAGCGCGCTAACAGGGAGGCGAATTGAATCAGTGGCCTTAGAAGTCAAGATTCCAGGAGATGGTCTTTGATCATAAGACCTAGTGGATGGTAAAAAGTATCGCTTCCACACTTCATGCTTTGACATGCATTCTGATAAAAATTTCATTTTTCTTGAACAAAAGGAACTATGAAGAGTGGCGCTGGAATACGTCCAAAATCACAAATGGGTCTCCTCTATGGCAAATCCTTGAGAAGGATTTATCGCCAACCAAACGGAGGAATCATGGCCACAATATAGATGGCCAATTTCTGCAAGCCGCGCGTTTGTGCTCAAATGGAAGCAAAAAACAAGAATAAGGCTGTATCGTTCCAATTTGCCTTGAATTTTGGAACGCAAACTGACGCCTAATTCCCATCTTTGACAGGGGATCGCCATCAAGGCGAAACAGGTTTTCACATCCCATGTATTACCCGTTGGAATACATGACCAAGGGTAAATTGTATCGTTCTAATTTTTTGAAAAAAAATTCGTGAACGTACAATAACATGTTTCTTCCGTATTTTCAGGGATTTCCAGCCGCGGGGGACAGGTAAGTATCCCTTTCCCCAATCCATTGAAGATGTTAAATAAAAAAGAAAAGCTTTCAGAATCTAATGTCTAGAAAAGACATAGAATTCAAAATTCATTGGCATTCATGTTTTAAAACAGGAGGTTGTCTGAACATGAATAAGAACATGCATGGTGCATCATAAAATCCCCTTGACGGGTAAAATATTTGGAGAAAATGAAATAGATTTTTTCCAATCAAAAGTTCAAAACTTTCAAAAGGACGTTTTCTCAAAAGACGAGAGGCAAAGCCTAATCCAAACACGTCCTATACACACTTGAGAGAGAAATGGAGCAGATCAGATAGTGAAATCTGGAACTACGGAAGTAGGGATTGTTCGCAACAATTACATGGATTGGGACGACGGAGGCATTCGTTTCATATCCCCCAAACACTACAGGTGCCCGTTGATAACCCCTTTGAACGGCGGTTTTCATTCTTAACCCTGTCAAGAACCACCCCACATCGGGGCAAAATGGAGGTGAGTCCAGCAGCATCAGGAGAAAATAGTTAGAAATTTTCTTGCTCGGACTAACATTAATCTTTGTGTGTTGTTTATATGGTAATCCAAGTGCCATAGGATGAGGAGAAGCATTCATTTCTCTATCCCACACACTGAATCCTTTTGCATAGCCAAATTGAGCCTGTAAAATCATTTCATAAACCCGTTGGTGATCATTGCACATTCCAAGACGGATGCAGCATCACTTCAGAAACGAAGGAGTTCAAGACTTAGGGTTTGCAAAAAAAAATTCCTAAGTTAATGCTTAACCTTGTTAGACATTTGATCGTAGGTTTAACACGATCCCATGAAGATAAAAAAAAATGGGATTTCAAAAGTGAATGAGAAAAATCCACGGCATCGAGAAAAAGCAAAGTGCCTGGTAAAATCAAGGCCGATGCTCGTGTGAGTTGTTTGATTGATCCGCAATGAAGCCGGATGGGAAAAGAAGAAATCCCTGAAGGAGCCAAATCCAAAAGGGTTGCTCCCCAAATGGTGCCGAACGCAGAACAAAGACATAGAGAGAGTTATCGTTCTCTGAATGCAACAAGAGAGGCTCTCTAAAGAGTTGGTGCACACCTCAAAATCAGTTGCACACCTCAAAGACTAAAGATGCAGAAAGGAAAGGACAGGTGTCAAATCTGCAATGATCACCAATGTCAAGCCCCTCATGAATTCTAGGCCAAAAACAAGCCTTTTTCGGTCCCCAATCCTACCGATGTTAAGACCCTGAAACAGTCTTCTCTGACTAAGACACTTGGGTTAACATATAGCTTAGCTCGAGGAGGTACGAGCAAGACTATTTCTTTCTCATTTTGCAGGGTTCTCGACTTGTAAACCCGGAGCAGATGATGAAGATTTTCATTCAATGGCCTCGACTCCAAAGCGGGTCCCCCTTGAAAACCAATATCCAAGCCCAACATTACGGTCCCGTGGAAGACCTCCCGACCGGTCAAAACGTATGCGCTGCGAATGAGCCTAAAACCTAGGCACAGGTTAGTAGGGAATTGAGTGCATCCCCTATAAAAACCATTATCTCAAAACAGGTGAGAAGACCTCCCTGTCGAGAAATATTCCAATTGATGTTTTGAACAAACTCTTTTTGGAATTTTCAAACTGTTGGATCCAGATTTTCCGTGCAAGGGATTTGTGATCACATTTGCATGTTGCAAGAATGCTTTGGATAACCTCCAGCATCAAAATGCACATTTCGCAATTAAAACTTAAGTCATACGGTTTTTGTCAAATGGACAGCCGTGGTCTTCCCAAAGATTACTAACGTTTTCTTGGTGAAGAAAAATCTTTCAGGCTCAAACTTCTGCAGGATACCTGGAGAACCCAGCTCCCAGAATGTCGCCTCAACAGACCCAAGTGAAGCTTTGTCAAGATAAAATCTTTCACTGCTTCAAAACTGAATTCCCGACGAATTTCGGGATCTTTCAAAAGAAAGGATGAGGATAACACCCTTTTTCAAAAGAAGTCGGCAAACTGTCCCAGCAGACGTGGAGAACCCTCGTTCCGGGACCCTTTTTCAAAATCAAGCAGTCCTAGCTTGACGTAGAGAACCCTCGTCCTAGGACCTCTTTTCAAATATCAAACAGTCTCATCGGACGTGGAGAACCCTCGTCATGAGACCCCTTTTCAAAAATTAGGTAGTCTCATCGGACGTGGAGAACCCTCGTCATGAGACCCCTTTTCGAATTCAGGCAGTCTCATCGGACGTGGAGAACCCTCGTCATGAGACCCCTTTTCAAAATTTAGGTAGTCTCATCGGACGTGGAGAACCCTCGTCATGAGACCCCTTTTCAAAAATCAAGCAGTCTCATTGAACGTGGAGAACCCTCGTCATGAGACTCCTTTTCAAAATTCAAACAGTCTCATCGGACGTGGAGAACCCTCGTCATGAGACCCCCTTTTCAAAATTCAGGAAATCTCATCGGACGTGGAGAACCCTCGTCATGAGACCCCTTTTCATTTAGGCAGTCTCATCGGACGTGGAGAACCCTCGTCATGAGACCCCTTTTCAAAGTCAAAACTGATGGTAGACACCGCCTGAAGGGTCAAATGAAGGTAGATACCGCCTGAAGGGTCAAAATAAGGTAGATACCGCCTGAAGGGTCAACTCAAAGGTAGATACCGCCTGAAGGGTCAAATGAAGGTAGATACCGCCTGAAGGGTCAAATCAAGGTAGATACCGCCTGAAGGGTCAAAATATGGTAGATACCGCCTGAAGGGTCAAATCAAAGGTAGATACCGCCTGAAGGGTCAAAATCAAATGTAGATACCGCTTGAAGGGTCAACACAAGGTAGATACCGCTTGAAGGGTCAACACATGGTAGATACCGCCTGAAGGGTCAACACAAGGTAGAAACCGCCTGAAGGGTCAAATCAAAGGTAGAAACCGCCTGAAGGGTCAACTCAAGGTAGAAACCGCCTGAGGGATCACATTAATGGTAGAAACCGCCTGAAGGGTCACATATGGTAGAAACCGCCATAAGGGTCAATTCATTGGTAGAAACCGCCATAAGGGTCAATTCATTGGTAGAAACCGCAGTAAGGATCAACACAAAGGTCTGATCCACCATACGGATCAAAATCCTTGGCAAATCCCAAAGCGTGGGATGCGCCTTCCTTAGGTTCCTACAAGTTAGGAATCCCATCATGGTATGACCTACCATACAGGTCAGAGCTTAATCTCCCTAGGATATTCTGAATGACGAGTCCCAGGCATCTTCTTGAAAGTCGTCGCAACCGGCAGCATCCGACAGGTGAGCTTCAGGTAAGCCTCTCTCACTCCGGCCCATGTTCAAATTGTTAGAGCAAACCGGGGATTGATTTGAGCTTTTATCAATAGGCTTAAGGATCCGATGTCATAACATTTCTTCTCTTATTTTCCCAGTTGAGTCGGTTAGGAATCAGGTGCCACCTTATCTTTGAGAGAAACCTCTAACGAGATTCCTCTCAAAGAGGGGCAGCTGTTGACACCTGATTTTTTTACCATTTATTATTGTGATTTTTATTCTTTAAAATTAATTAAAAATATCAAAAAAGGTCATAAAATCACAAAATCAACTTTGGAAGCCTTGGTTTAACCTTAGGAACCAATTTTGAACAAAAAATATTTTTCGGTATTTTTAATATTTTTCGAGTTTATTTAATTATAAAAATACCCAAAAAATCAGAAAAATACCATTCGTGGTCAGAAAAATACCCAAAAATATTCGATAATTTTGTTTTAATTTCCTCTTCAAGTGTGTCACTTTAAATCTCAAAAATTCGGCTCGGGTCACTATGTTCCTTCACAAACATAAACCCGAACCGAGCCTAAAAAAAATCATTTTCGAGTCTTTTAGTTTTCAATTCTCACTTTTTATAAGCTATGACATTGGATTCTAAAGTCTTAAAGTGCAATTAGGTCAATTTGCCCTCCAATTTAATCAATTTTTACCAAAAGGGCTTAATTGCACATTTTTCTTTCAATTAGTCCCCGGTTTCACGGATGTATACGTATGCTCTACGTATTTATACGTTATGCATATTTGTACTGTGTGGTAACCTCTTTAACTCTTGTAATAATAATAATGGTTATTATTTTTAACACCTTTGTTAGTGCCTTTTTTTAGCATTTTTGTATTGTGAGTGCTATTGCTAGTGCTATTTTTAAATAGCATTTTTTGTATTATAAATTGTGAGTGCTATTGTTAGTGCTATTTTTAAATGACATTTATTTATCATAAATTGTGAGTGCTATTGTTAGTGCTATTTTTAAATGGCATTTATTTATCATAAATTGTGAGTGCTATTATTAGATAGAATTTATAATTGTTAGTGTTATTTTTAAATAGCATTTTTGTATTATAAATTGTGAGTGCTATTGTTAGTGCTATTTTTAAATAGCATTTTTGTATTATAAATTGTGAGTGCTATTGTTAGTGCTATTTTTAAATGTCATTTATTTGTGAGTGCTATTTTTAGATAGAATTTATAATTGTTAGTGCTATTTTTAAATACAATTTATTGGAAGGTATTTTTGGCTATAAAAGGATGGCAAGAGTTTTGAGGTTAAAGGGGGAGACATTTTGTAGAGTGTGCAAATTTTTGAGAGCTTAGAGAGAAGAACACAAACACTCTCTATATTCTCATAATCTTGAGTGAGCAAAATATACTAAGTTCGGAATATTGATTCCGCATATTGCTAGCACAATTGTTGTGGAGTTATTAGTCGTCTCCCCGTTCGTCAATTGGTGGTGCGTCCGAACTAGATGCCTAACACTTGTGGAGGCTGAGATCGAAGAACATCGAACCGACACCTCCGTTCAAGCACGCTACGAGAGGTAATCTATTTACTCCCTTTGAGACTTTGTGATTTTTTTCGATTGAAATGCACGAAGTACGCCTCTGGAGATACATGTATGGGTTGTTATTTATTTCCGCTACGTGTTACGTGGATCCCAACAGTGGTATCAGAGCCAATCCTTAGGTGTTTTCGTGCATTTAATTGATTTTTTGCAATTTTTGCAATACTATGGCCAATATGTATTAACGAATTGTTCGTCTTACATGGCTAATGGAGATTGATTATTTTATATGATAAATTAATCAACGTAGCAAAAATTGAGACTAAATCAATTTTGAATCGAAAATTTATGGCTATCTTATTTTACGTAAAAATTCTGAATATGATTCAACGTAGAATTTTTATTGTGCCTTCCTAAGTTTTAAATTGTGAATTTATTACTTACGTGAAAGGGTGGTGATCATGGAAAAATCCCTAATCAAAGTGATTGATGTATATATGAATGTATGATGATTATTTATATATTTGGGGTTGTAATTATTAAATGGAGGCTGCGTACTCCTTTTATTTTTCATGTAATCTTTATTTTTAGCATAGTCAATTGTTGATGTAAATGCTACGAGGATTACGTGGAGGAGCCTTTTAAGTCGGCGAGCTCTTTGGGGCCCAATTCTTGAAGAGTTCAAGAAATCAAGAAGAATCGAAGAGCGGCTCTCCGTTATTAAAATATTAAAATGATTAAATGTGGTCTCATTGGCTCGAGACCCATTAAATCATAATTCCATGATCACCACGTAGGATAGATGTTTATGTGATTGACATCTATTTATTTATTATGATTACGTGAGCATGTTAAACTGGTTAATGTGCAAAGTCAGACTTACCTCACCCAAAATTGCGCCTGCATGAAATCCTAGTTAGGAAAATCACTCGCGTTAGGTACCGAAAGGGCGTTGGTAACGACACCAGCGTAACCAAGTCCCCGAACCCAAAATCTCTGGTTCCGCAGAACTGATCGATCTCTCCCAATCGGTCAGTAAGGTTTCCGGTCTACCCTCCAAGAAAGACCGGTGGCGACTCCAAATACATGCACAAGTTGCACATGCCACCACGACCACACTGAAGGTCGAAAGCGATCGACTCTTATCGTCGAATCTTTTGAAAAAATACTCCCGCCGCGATTTGGTATGGGCCTGGGAGGGCTCGCGCCGATCCAAGACCCGTGATCGGTAATCCATTAGCCGCGTCCGCCTTTCGGACGGGTCGCGACAACACATAACCGATCATTCTGCAACCGAGGATGCAATCTGTATCCTGCTCGAGGACCTTGATACCACTTCTCTCGAAGGTACTACACTGGGGAGGGAATATAGAACTTTCCTGACTCTCTTTGCACACTCCTTAGAGGCCTATCGTGTTGCTAATCGGGAGATTCTGGTGGCTCGCGTCTTGCGGGCTCGTTATGAGGATCGATCTGATCATTTGGTGCTGACCAACTATCTGGTTGATAGTTACAAAAAGGCCGTCGAGTTTGCTAATGAGCGGGTCGCGACGTTGCTTCGCGAGAGGAGAAATCTGGTGGATCAATTGGCCATATCCCTGACCACCGGCGAGCATGACCGCCGCAACGTCCTGTTGAGGCTTCAGAACGACTGGCAGGAAGAACGGCTCGACAAGATAACCGAGGACATAGCTCGCGGGAATGGACTGGTTCGGGACCTGGAAGTAGTCACCGAAGAACACGAGGCCAAGGTCGCCGAAGTTAAGGGAGAATGCAGAAGTCTTCTCCTCAGGCTTGCCGACCACAACATGCGGAGCTGGGAGTATGAGCAGAGCATTAATAACATGGAGGGTCAGTTGGGATCCTTTGTGTCGTTAATTAGGGCTCACTTTGGCTTTACTTTTCCACCCCGACTTGTATGACCAACTTCTGAAAACCTTCCGCCGAGCAAAATAAATGAAAGTTCTCGTGTGTGTATTTTAACTTCTGTATGGTTCATTTCTTCGAGCATCCAAACATCTTCAACTTGGGTGAGCCGAACCATAATATCATTAAGCCGAGCAAATACGTCCTGATTTTATAACTCGCTCATGATCAGATGGAAGAATAGTTGCAGATTTGTCCAAGAGAAGATTTCTCTATACTACTTGTTTTTCACCTGCAAATGAAAAGACCGAGTCAGAAGGAATAATCTGAAAAAGAAAGCATAGACCCCTTTCAATCTTATGCTTGCTCGTGATTAATAAGGACAAGAACTTTTACAAGGGTTTTAATCTTGCGCGAAAAGTTTTTATCAATATTCCTCGAAAGAAAGCATACTATTGAAAGGAATGTAATTCACAATAATCGCTTTTGATCAATTTCGAGAGGAACGAATTACTCAAAAGTGCGAGGCATAATAACGTGTTTTAAATTTAATTGAAGATACGGCATCCAAATCAAGGCCGTTTTGTTAAGAACGAGAGTAATTTGGACATCTATCTCGTCATTAAATTCAAAACAACGTCGATATTCTCGATCAATTATCGTGGATTACCAGCGACGTAAAACATGCACGAAACAATTCAAGTGTATAATTCCTTCTAGAGAAATTGAGATTGGACTACTCTATACGACCAAAAGGTCGTGTAAGACTTCCAATTTTAATTTCCTCTAAAGGAATTATAAACTTGACTTGGGAGTATTCGGATGATTAGAGAAAATGCCACTATCACATTCCCATGACCCGTCAAAAGAAATACAACCAAGTTCCATCTGAATGTATACATCAATAGATCCCTAATACAATCACTCTAAGGGGTGGGATAGAAAAAGCCTCGATAAAAATAAACCCTATACAAGAAGACTAGTAATGGAAAATGAAACAAAGGAATGTAATCTTAACGTTTAAGGATGCCCCAAGTTCGATCTGTGGCTTCCGGATCACTTGCCCCAACTCGTCATCTTCATTGGACGATATCTCAATAAGGTCCATAGTAGGCTCTTTTGTTGCTCACTCGGTGTTCGCCATGGGATATCATCCTCCTCGTCTTCTATCAAGGACGTTTGGGAAAAACACACACATCTATCCTTGAAATGGCATTTAATCTAATCACCAGAATGCAATGAATGAAATGCCTATATTTATATGAACTGTAATAGATTTGAGGGATATAGAGTCTTACCAACCAAACTCGTCGACTTATGTGCGGTTTTAGGTGTACCAACCGCCCAAAGACATGCGCATGAAACAAGTGATGGTAAACTTCTAAAAATCAGAGGATTTGGCTCCTAAGGTTAAGGTTCCCACCTCGAGTTCTGGAAAGAGCAAATTCCATTGCACAACTATCGTTGCATTGGGGCTCGATCCATAGTTCGAAATGAGCGGAATTGAAAAGTGGATTACCCCGTGTTTTTCCTCACGGAGATTCCATTTTCAATCCCTTCTATTGTTTTCCTATAGGCGGCGCCCGGGGTTTTAGGCGCGGTTGTGTGTATTTTCGGTGTCGTGCTAAAGCGATAAACATGCATCTCATTTAGCAAACACCGCTTCAATATAAACATCCACACAATCATACATCCTAAACTCCTACCTACATAAGACAGAGTTAACAAACACTTCACCCCTTATTTCTCCAATCTGCAAAAACATTTAACACCTCAAGGGTTAAAGTACGTACCTCACCTTGAAGAGTATCTGCATTAAACATGTTAGAAAAATCAATCAACTTTTTAATCGGCTCAAGTTCTCTAAAGTCCCCAGTGGAGTCGCCAGTCTGTCGCGACCCTCTTGAGGTTGTCGGGCTCTCGAGGGCTAATGGGCCGTCCAGTCTGGTCGGACGCGGGCCTCTCCCAAGGCCCATTACCCAAATCGCAACGGAGGTATGCGTAGTCGACCTTCAGTGTGGTCTAGTGACATGTGCTAAGTGTGCATGCCAGGGAGTCGCCACCAATCATTTTTTGGAGGGTATGATTGGACCACCCTATTGAATAGTCGGGAGTTTCTATTCAATTCTGCGATAACCAGAGAACTGGGTTCGGGGACTTAGTTACGTCAACTGTCAGAGTTGACGCCCTTTCGGTACCTAAGTTGACTGAATTTTCTGACCAAAGATTTCATGCAGATGAGTGGGGTACGAGTTCTAAATCTAGGAGTTCATGCAGATAGGAATGACTATCATAGCAATCACAATCAAAAATAAAGTGCACAAATCGATGAATTCAAGTGTACAAATAAATCACATGGCATTCCTAATAAGGCCATATTGGCCTAGAGAAGCATCAATCAGGCTTAGGAATGATTTAGACATGATTTTGCCCATCAGGGGCAAAATCGTAATTTTGAGACAAAGGGGACAATTTGCCCAAAAAGGACAAAATCATCATTTTGGAATGAATCCGGAGTCAAAACAGGTTTGGTCACTCAATTGACCCATTTCCTATTTTTTGGCAATTTTCGTGATTTTCGGGAATTTTAGAAACCGATTTACCATTCGAAGGGTAAAATCGTCATTTTCTAAAAATGGAAATGAAATGTGGAAATCTTAGACATAAGGTTTAACCACCCATCTGGCCCATCACCAAATTCTAAGCAATTTCCACAATTCATCAGAATATCAAAGACGATTTACCCTTTGAGGGGTGAAATCGCCATTTTGGATTAAATGGGATAAAATCCCAAAAATGAAAACAAATCAATTTTTTTGTCATTTTCAGCCTTGGACAATTTTTATAATTTTTCTGCAATTTTTCTCAATTTTTTTGTTTTTCTTTAATTTTTCCATTTTTTTGGCATTTTTTTATTTATTAATATTTTTTTATATTTTCAGAAAATATTTTAACAAAAAGCATGTCTTTGACAATAGATAACACTTAACCAGATAAATAAGCTAACCACTAGACTGAAACAAATAAATACAAATCAAGTCTATAAATGCAATATTTTAGAAAAATAATCCTGATATACGGATCGGGTACGTAAAACATACCGGATTGGACACCGGCCTTCAATCGTCCAGCCCCAGCCTGCGACCATCCCCATGCCCGTTACCTGTCGATCACCATTAGAATGTCGATAGTCAATTTCACAAATTAAGACTAAAAAATTAAATAAAAATTAAAAAATTTAAAAAATTGGACACTGTTCATGCACTGTTCCGACATGGCTTCGACACGCTCGGACACGGCTTCGACACGCTCCGACACGGCTCGGACACGCTCCGACACGGCTACACTTTCCGACACTCCGACACGGCCCGACACGGCCCGACACGCTCCGACACGGCCCGACACGCTCCGACACGGCCCGACACTCTCCGACACGGCCCGACACGCTCCGACACGGCCCGACACGGCCCGACACGCTCCGACACGGCCCGACACTCTCCGACACGGCCCGACACACTCCGACACGGCCCGACACGCTCCGACACGCCCGGACACGTTCCGACGACGAGACGGTGACCCGAGGCCGTTTCTGAGCTCCACTAGCGGCGCGTAGGCTCCACAAGCTCCGAGGGAGGAGGTAGGACTCCGGAGCAGTCGCCGGAGGCGATAGCGCGCTTTGGCGATGACGGATTTGGCCCGATCCGAAACAAACCCGAACCAAACTCCGAAACTGGTGGAGGCCGCGGGTCTTGGGTTATTCACGGCGGCTTTGAGGTACGACGGCTAGCGACGACGGCGGAAGGGGGGGTTCCATTTTAGGCGTCCACGAAGAAGAAGAAAAGAAAAGGAAGAAGAAGCTACGGGAGAGGAAGGAGAGGAAGAAGAACAAGAAGAAGGAGCCGAAGAGGAAGAAGAAGCCAGCGACGGATGAGGGGGAAAGGTGAGTAAATAATAATAAAAAATAAAATAATAATAAAATAATAATAAAATAAAATATTAAAAAGTAAGAATAATAATAAAATAATCAAAAGCAAAGACAAAATGATTAGTTCCCTTTTCCTTTTGAATGATGATATTTTTCACTCCTTTTCCTTTTAATCATTACTAATATTTTTGCCAAATTCAATTTTATGGTGATCAGAAAACACCCAAAATCGAACCTGAATTTTACTATTTTATGAGGTCCAAAAGCAAAGAAAATTAAAAATAAAAATACTGACTATTTTTCTATATTTTTGTGACCTCGAATACTACTTTTCTTGATTTTTATTTTATTTTTATATTTTTCGAAAATAATAATAATAATAAAATACGAAAAAATACGAAAAATATTTTTTTATCCAAAATGGTCCCTTTAGCTTGGCCAAGGTTACCAAAGTTGATTTTGTAATTTTTCAGCTTTTTATGGATTTTCTATGAATTTTTTTTAAAAAATAAAGGAAACAAAAAGGTTTATCAAAATTTAGGTGTCAACAACCATGTGTTCGACGGAAGGCTTAAATGAGCATTCAAACTCTTGATTCTCGGTTGGATATCCCGGGACCTCATTTTTGTATAATCTTGCCTTAAACATCCTCTAGAACCAACTCTAAGCCTGCCTTGGTCTTCATTTTGCATTGAAATACAATGAAAACCGGACTCGGGACCTCGCCGGCGCCGGTTCGAGCCAAGAGCTCACATCGGCGAATACGATGGACGGCGAGCTCGAAACAAGTTCAGGTAAGTCTTCGGACCTCTTTTAGATGCTTTTTGGTTGATTGAAATCGAGTTCAGGCGATAAAAATTTTTTGTAACTTACCTCGTCGGCGTCGGAACTGTGGGGGTTCGGCTCACCGTTTTCTGAACGTGCATGGTGTCTTGTCTTGCTTGTATGTTGATTCTGGGCGCGAGGGGAGTTGAATGGTGAAAATCGGACGCGAAAAGGTGGATTTTTTGTCACGGTTTGGGCCCTCCGGCGGGTTTCCGGCGACTTTCGCCGGAAAAGACACTGTTCATCGTCTTCTCCGGCGAGGTCGCCGGTGGTCAACGGGTCAACGCTGACGTGGCATGCCACGTCAGCAGCCACGTCAGCGTAGGGGGTCCACGGCCTATTAAAATAAAATCAAATCGGACGGTGGAGAGCGTGCCACGTGTCGCGATCTTGGGCGTCCATTCCAAGTTGGTGAAACGGCGCCGTTTTGGTCCTGGGGAAGGCGGGCCGGGCCTGGGTAGCTGGTCCAGATCGTGGGCCGGGTCCAACCCGACCCGGATAATAATTTTAATTATTAGAAAAAATTCAAATAATAATAATAAATTCAAAAATCAATACAAAAAATAAAAAAAATTATAAAAAATTCAAAAAAATTCGGAAAATTTAGAAAAATTCTAAAAAATGCCAGAAAATAGGCCACATTCAACTGGCCACGACCTGTTTCGGGTCATTTGACCCCCGATCTTTCCAGAAATGACGGTTTTGCCCTTCCAGCAAACCGTCTTCCAAAAAAATTCTAAAAATATCCAAGAAAATCCCCAAAAATAGGAAATGGCCACAAACAACTGGCCAAGACTCATTTCGGGTGTTTTGAACCCCGACCCTTCTTAAAATGACAATTTCGCCATTTGGGCGAATTGTCTTCCAAAAATTGAAGAAAAATCAAGAAATTCCAAAAAAATTCTCAAAAATGGGAAATGGCCACAATCAACTGGCCATGGAATATTTTGGGTAATTCGGTATCCAAGCCTTCCAAAAATTGATGATTTTACCCTTCAGGCTAAATCGCCTCCAAATTTTCTCATTTTACCACGGTTCAAAATCACACATTCCCTAAACCCTTATGGCTATGCTAGGAAGCCATTGACTTGAATTGACGTGCATTGATACGATTTATTTATGCACTTGATTGCGCTTTCACTTAAATTGATTGTGATTGATAGGAATAGTCTTCCAATCTGCATGAAATCCTGAATTAAGCCTACCTCACCTAAGATTGCGCCTGCATGAATTCTTAGCTAGGAAAATCATTCGCGTTAGGTACCGAAAGGGCGTTGGTAATGACACCAGCGTAACCAAGTCCCCGAACCTAAAATCTCTGGTTCCGCAGAACTGATCGATCTCTCCCAATCGGTCAGTAAGGTTTCCGGTCTACCCTCCAAGAAAGACCGGTGGCGACTCCAAATGCATACACAAGTTGCACATGCCACCACGACCACACTAAGGTCGAAAGCGATCGACTGTTATTGTCGAATCCCTTTGAAAAATACTCCCGCCGCGATTTGGTATGGGCCTAGGAGGGCCTGCGTCGATCCAAAGCCCACGAGGCCCGCGATCGGTAATCCATTAGCCGCGTCCGCTTCCGGACGGGTCGCGACAGCTGGCGACTCCGCTGGGGACTTTGTTCTAGAACCTATGGTTCTAGACCTCAAGTGGACTTAGGCCGTAATTAAAACGCTGAGTGATTTTTCTAACCATGCAGGCGCTCTTGAAGGTGAGGTAAGTCCGCTTATGATAGGTGTTATATGTTTTTGCAGATTGGAGTGATAAGGGGGGTAGTCTGTGATTAACATTGTCTTATGTAGGTTGGCGTAGGAATGAATGATTGTGTGTATGTTTTATATTGAAGCGGTGATTGTTAAATAAGATGCATGTTTATCGCTTTAGCACGACACCGAAAATACACACAACCGCGCCTAAAACCCCGGGCGCCGTCTATAGGAAAACAATAGAAGGGATTGAAAATGGAATCTCCGTGAGGAAAGACACGGGGTAATCCACTTTTCAATTCCGCTCATTTCGAACTATGGATCGAGCCCCAATGCAACGATAGTTGTGCAATGGAATCTGCTCTTTCTAGAACTCGAGGTGGGAACCTTGACCTTAGGTGCCAAATCCTTTGATTTTTGGTAGTTTTATCCTCACTTGTCTCATGTGCATGTCTTTAGATGGTTGGTATATCTAAAACCACCTAAAAAAAAAAATCGGTGATCCTGGAGTCACATCTCGAAGACTGGAACTGGGGCATCTCCAAGTGTTCGGACCACATTCCTTTGATTGATTTGACATTCTTAGTTCTATTGTATAAGATTAATTTTGCTGAGATCCTCTCTATCTCGTCCCTTAGATTGATTGTATTAGGGATCTATTTGTATTGTATACATCTTGATAAGGCTCATTTCTATCGAAAATGGGGGCAAATTCCCCAAACCCGTGGAGCATAGTGGAATTCGTCCCTTCAGTGCAAAATACATTTGGCCGCAGAGCCACTCGTTTGGTGAAAGGACGTATCGTTCCTAATTGATTTTTAATCAGATCTGGGGATAAGTTTTTCTCCATTTTTTTTTATCTCAGGTGATAAAAGAGACAATGCACCCAAAAGCTCATGCATTCAAATGACAAAACAGACGTCGCCCAGCTGGGGCAAATTGTTGACACCTGATTTTTGATCAGTCTTTCATAGTTTATTTTTAAAAAAATTCATAAAAAATCTATAAAAAGTTAAAAAAATAAAAAAATCATCTTTGGTAGCCTTGACCAAGCTAAAGGAACCATTTTTGATAAAAAAAAATAATTTTTCATATTTTTAAATATTTTTTAATATTTTCCAAAAATAGAAAAATACATGAAAAATGAAGAAAAATAGCGTTCGATGTCGTAAAAATATAGAAAAATAGTCAATATTTTTATTTTAATTTCTTTTACATTTTGAACTCATAAATAGTCAAAATTCAAGTTCAATTGCATGTGTTTCTTCACGACGCATAGAGTTGAATTTGGCAAAAAAATGTCATTCGAGTATTTTAATTTGTAAATTTCTACATCTTTTTTAGTCTTGACGTCCAATTAGATTGACCACCATCTACAATAAATGCCCCTTGCTGAATATTTTCGTTTTTGTTTCACATGATTTCATGGTGTAAAACGCCGAGTGGATCCCCAAATATAATCGGGTCGGCATGAGCTCGATAGCTCGTCCAAGACCAAACCAGGGCACGGCGAACCCCATGTGAGTACTCTCGAACTCCTTCGATGCTTCCTAATGCTTTTATTAGGTTAGATCGTGTGTAGAATGGCTAGGACAGCTAAATCATTCTTGAGCTGTGATTGATAAATAGGACCTTATTAGAAATGCCATGTGATTTATTTGCATATCTAGATTCCTTGAGTTGGGCATTTTATTACTGATTGTGATTGCTAGGATAATCACTCTTATCTACATGAATTTCTAGATTTAGGGTTCATACCTTACTCATCCGCACGAATCTCAGGCTAGAAAATTCAGTCAACTTAGGTACCGAAAGGGCGTCAACTCTGACAGTTGGTGTAACTAAGTCCCCGAAACCATTTCTCTGGTTCTCGCAGAATTGAATAGAAACTCCCAACTATTCGATTGGGTGGTCCAATCATACCCTAAAAAAATGATTGGTGGCGACTCCATGGCATGCACACTTAGCACATGTCACTAGACCACACTGAAAGTCGATCACGCATACCTCCGTTGTGATTTGGGTAATGGGCCTTGGGAGAGGCCCGCGTCCGACCAGACAGGACGGCCCATTAGCCCTCGAGAGCCCGACAACCTCAAGAGGGTCGCGACAGACTGGCGACTCCGCTGGGGACTGGTTCTTAACCATTTAGTGGACTTGAGCCGATTAAAAAGTTGATTGATTCTTCTAACCTAATTTTATGCAGATGCTCTCGAAAGTGAGGTGTATATGCTAACGAATGTGTTAGATGTTTTTGTAGACGGGAGAAATAAGGGGTGAAGTGCTTGTTAACTTTGTTTTATGCAGGCAGGAGTTTTGGATGTATGATTGTGTGGATGTTTATATTGAAGCGGTGATTGTTAAATAAAATGCATGTCTTTTACTTTAGCACGACACAATGAATACACACAATTGCGCCTAAAACCCCAGGCGCCCTCTTTAGGAACACAATAGAAGGAATTGAAAATGGAATCTCCGTGAGGAAAAACATGGGGTAATCCACTTTTCAATTCCGCTCACTTCGAACTATGGATTGAGTCCCAATGCAACGATAGTTGTGCAATGGAATCGGCTCTTCCCAGAATTCGAGGTGAGAACCTTGGCTTTAGGTACCAAGCCCTATCTTTTGATTTTTAGGAGTTTTCCCTCACTTGTCTCATGCGTTTGTCTATGGAAGGTTAGTATACCTAACACTGCTAAAAATACAGAGAAGCTTGATTTTCTCTTAAGTTTGGTTGGTAAGACTTTTCTATCCCTCGAACTTGTTACAGCTCTTAATCATTATATTCATTGCATAATTCCGGTGATTGGATTAAATGCCATTTTGAGGATAGATAGGTGTGTTTTCCTCCCAATGTTCTTGATGGAAGATGAAGATGGTGTCATCCCATTACGAGCGCCAAGTGGACAAGAAGAGCCTGCTATGGACATCATTGAGGTATCATCTAATGAAGATGACGATTTGGAATAGGTGATCCTGAAGTCACGTCTCAAAGATCGAAACTGGGGCATCTCTAAGTATTAAGATCACATTCCTTTGTTTTAATTTTCATTTCTAGCCTTCTTGTATAGGATTTATTTTGCTGAGATCCTCTCGATCTGACCCCTTAGATTGATTGTATTAGGGATCTATTTGTGTTTATATACATTCAGATTGAAATTTGTTGTATTTCTATTGACTTGTCATTGGAATGTGATAGTGGCATTTCTTCTAATCACTCGAATACTCCAAAATCAATTTTATAATTCCTTTGGATGAAATTGAAATTGGAAGTCTTATACAACCTTTTGGCCGTATAGGGCAATACAATCCCAATTTCGCCAGAAGGAACTATAAACTTGAATTGGTTCATGCATATTTTGCATCATTGGTAATCCACAATAATTGATCAAGAGTATTCGTGTTTTTCAAATTTAATGAAAAGATAGATATCCAAATTACTCTCGTTCTTAGCAAACGGCTTTAATTTGGATACCGTATCTTCAATTGAATTTAAAACACATCGTAATTGTGTACTTTTGAACATTCCATTGATTTTCTTGGAATTGATCAAAGGCGATTATCGTGAATTACATTCCTTTCAATGATATGCTTTCCTTTGAGGAATATTGATAAAAGCTTTTGCACAAGGTCAAAACCCTTGTAAAAGCTCTTATCCCTATTAATCACAAGTAAGCATAAAATTGAAAGGATTTATGCTTTATTTTTCAAATTCTTTCTTCTGATTCTGCCTTTTCATTTGAAACAGGTTAAAAACAAGTAGAGAAGAGAAGTCTTTTTGTGGATAATCGTGGTGGGAGGTTCCTTTATCCGATCATAAGCAAGATTAAAAAATCAAGATGTACACGCTCGAATCATAAATGTCAAAGCGCAGCTTGCCTAGGTTGAGAGTGGTCAGGTGTTCGAGAAAGTCAGCCATACAGAAGTTGAGACACACACATTAGAGCTTTCATTCATTTCGCTCAATCGAGGGACCTTAAAAGCAGATCATACAAATCATCGGGGTGGAAACATAAAACCGCAATGAGCCCTAATTAGCATCACAAAGGAACCAAGTTGGCCCTCCATATTATTGATGCTTTGCTTATACTCACCACCTCGAGACTCGAGATCTGCAAGCTTAAGAAGAAGGCGTTTACATTCCCCTTTAAGCTCGGCAACCTTGGTCCCGTGATCTTCGGCGGCTATTTCCAGGTCCCGAACTAGTCCTCTCCCATGGGCTATATCCGCGGTAATGCTGTCAAGCCTTTCTTCCTGCCACTCACATTGAAACTTCAACACGACATTACGACGGTCGTGCTCATAGGTGGTCAGGGATAAGGCCAAGCGCTCCACCAAATTTCCCTTCTCGCGAAGCAACATCGAGACTCGCTTGTTGGCGAACTCAACAGCCTTTCTGTGACTATCGGCCACAATGTTGGCCAACACCAAGCAGTTGGACCGATCCTCATAGCGAGCTCGCAAAACGTGAGCCACGGTAGCTTTTCGATGAGCGACACGGTAAGTCTCTAAAAAGTTTATAAAGAGGGTTGGGAAGATTCTATATTCCCTCTCTAAATTAGTGCCCTCGATGGAGGTGGTGTCTATTTCCACGAGCAAAATGCAGATTTCATCTTCAGTTTCTGGGTGATCGGCTATATGAGCATAGCCTCGACCGAGGAGGTTATAGAGTTTTTCCCACTGGGCCAAATTTTCGGCCGAGAAAGCGCGAATAGGAGAGGAGGTCATTTTCGTTGGAGTGGGGGAGAAGAAGATGAGTGTGGTAGAGTGATTAAAATAAGAAAAGGCAATTATGTAAGAGTGTTAATCTTCTCTGCATTAACTCCTCCTTTTATAGCAACTCGAGAATGAAGAAAGGCATAGCAATAATGCTCGTGGAGCCAAGTTAATTGGGTAAAGCAGTGGTGGCTCTTTCGGTGAACCATCAGATCTGTCCCAGTCCGCGATTTCAGGCTTGATAAACCTAAAAAAGTTGTAAAAAGATATGTCGGTGTCACCATATTAAAATTGAGCGGGAGTTAAGCGCAACTATCGAAAAAAGTTGCGAAAGGATTTGGCGGTCCCATCATATTAAAAAACTGAGCAGGAGGCGAGCGTAGTTCCACCTTTTTGAAAATAAGTGGGAGACAGACATGGATATCGAGAAAAGGAAATCGATTTGGTGTCCCTCCACGTTGAAAAGAAGAAAGAAGACGACAAAGCGGGAAATACGAAATCTTGGGAGCAA
Organism: Rhodomyrtus psidioides; assembly: GCA_021437785.1. Classification (NCBI taxonomy): domain Eukaryota; kingdom Viridiplantae; phylum Streptophyta; class Magnoliopsida; order Myrtales; family Myrtaceae; genus Rhodomyrtus; species Rhodomyrtus psidioides. The sequence goes on along the minus strand of JAILYB010000003.1, from coordinate 6,975,189 downwards.
CGCTTGCCTGATGATCTTCATCCATGTTTAAAGAACGTTTCATGGGCATACAGAACCACTCAAAAGAAAATTTAGAGAGAGTGAGCATACATGAGAGAGTAGAGAACCCTGAGTGAGCAAAAATTGATCGAACATTTCTCGATCCAACATGTTTGAGGGTTACCATCAGTTGCTAGAGGCGACTGATCCAAAAATCTCAGAAAATGAACTACTGAGAGATCTCGAAGATTCCAGGATGGCGTCTGGTACCAGAACCACAGAACCCAACCCTTTCGGCAACGAAGTTCAGGAGCTCAGCAGCGATGACAACAGCAGCAGCGATGGTCAATCTCGGAAAAGGAAACGTCGCCAGTGCCACACTCAGAATGAAATCCAAGAGCTTGAAGCTTTCTTTAGTGAATGCCCTCTCCCGAACATGAAACAAAGAAATGAATTGGGCCAGAAGCTAGGGATGAAACCTTTGAGGGTCAAGTTTTGGTTTCAAAATAAGCGAGCCAAATTGAGGGCTCAACACAGACGTCAAGAACTTGCGATTCTAAAGGAGGAAAACGAAAAGCTTCGAGCGGAGAACATGAGGTATAAGAAAGCTCCCAGCACTATCGCTTGCCTTAATTGCGGTGGCCCTATCACTCTCGGCGAAATGTTCCTTGATAAGCCTTATATGAGGATTGAAAATGCTCATTCACCACCCCACTCCCTCGAACCATCTTCGATACAATCGGATTTTGTTGGAGATATGCATGAACAAATCAATTCTACGAAGTCAATATCGATGCCTTCTAAAGGATGTGATATGCGTCACCATGATTGGAGTTTCCTTAACGATGAGCTTACTATCACGACCGACCAATCCAAAGCTGATGAATTCCCTCCACAACAATTTCTGGCTCGATCAAATTCTACTGGAAATAGGCCAGAGAGCAATAGCCAAGTTGTCAACACTGTTCCGGGTCGCAAGAAGACGAGGGTCAATTGGTCCCCCGAGCTTCATCTCAAGTTCCTTAGTGCGGTTCAGCAACTAGGGATCAACTCAGCATATCCAACGCGCATACTTGAGATCATGAACATACCAGGACTCACTAAAGATGGAGTCGCGAGTCACCTCAAGAGCTACAGAAGGGCGCTAAGACAGCGCCACACAGCACTGAACCTGAAAGAACTCAACTTGTGCCTAAACACTAGGCATGGCTATAACTACAATGCCCCTGAAGTAAGAAATACCCTGCCGAATTTAGGCACCGACCAAGCTGGTAGCAGCACCATCGACTACTTGGGCGCTAATCAGAATATTCCCCCGAATCATCTCAGCACCCCTCAAGAGTATATGCCACAAGTGCAGCAGGTACGAACTCCTTGGTTTGAGCAGCAACTTTTCGCTAGTGCTCTTCCTATCCCCGATCAACATATTGCGCCTAGTGTTCAAAGATCTGCCCGGCTTGGGCATATGATTTCGGAAGATCAAGCGGGCGGATGCTTTGAGGATTTTTGTTTCTCCCATTCCCAAATGGAAGGTGCTTTTGATAGTGAACCGATCAATCATCCTCTTATAATCTCGAGCAACGACGAAGGTTCTAGCTCGAAGAATCAGATCGCTCACAACAGAAACAGGAATCCTTCAACGCCAAGCGATGATGGTCAACCCGAATATCAGTTGCTCGAAGAATCAAAAGATTTCCTTGATGAGGAGCTCCATATCTGGATCGATCAGTTTAAAACTGATGGACTTATGAAGTTATGATCCAAAATGACGATTATATGTCTGATTCATGGTGTAGCTAGCTGATCACCGAGAATCCTCAAGGGAACTAGGCACATGTGAATGGATGTATCATTAATCTTTCTGTCATAAAGTCTTCCATGCAAGATAATCTTCCTTAATGCCTAGAGTTAATCTGGGGCAGCGATCAGTACTACCTGCGAGCATCATCATGCTTGAGTACAACAATCCCTTGTTAGATTAGAGTCGAGGCGAATCAATTGAACGCCACGAAGAAAAACATTTAAAGGCTTCACATAGGAAAATGCGAGCAAAAGCCCGAGCGAGCTCAAAGACGGTTAGCTCTGTATCGTTCTAAGGGACCTTTAGTCGTTATGAACTCTAAATTGAGCTTGTTTCATTCTCGATGGGGGTCGCTAACTGCTTCAAGAATTTTATAACAAAAAACGAACCAGTTAGGGACGCCAATAGTGCTTTGTCCTGGTAGTCAGTGAACTGGAAGTGGTACGAAACGTCAGGAGTTCGATCTCAGGATTGAAAAATCATTTTATCAGTTTGTCTATCACCCGATGAAGTTCAAAGAGATTCGACGCAGATGACTATAGAACTTGGGGCAATTCGAAAATCATCGATTCATTTTCATCAAGCGGCGAAGTTGGTATTGTAAAATGTGAAGCATGCAAATGACAAATCCGAAGCAGAAGGAGATGAATCATGATTCGCTTATCCAAGGTCGGGATTTCAACCTTCGACTAAAGCAAAATCTAGGATGAGTTTTTGATCTTGCCCACTCGACAAAACCCATCTCCACTGAAAATGGGGGCAAACCATTCCTACATCTGGAAAGCATGTCGAAGCCGAAGACATCAAATTCATCGTTTGATCCGTGGGGCAAGTCCCCGAAGCGATAGTTATCATCCGCAGAGCGTAATGGAATCCATCCTTTCAATGTAAAACACATTTGGCCGCGGAGCCACCCATTTGGTAAAAAGAACGTATCGTTCCTAAATGATTTTCAATCAGATGCGGGGATAATGTTCTCTCATTTTCCTCTCAGGTGATGAACAGAGATGAGGCACCCAAGAAGCCATGCATTCAAATAACAAAACAGTGCATGAAACACGCCCAAAAAGATGAATGAATCTCCTCCGACGTAAATCCTCGAGGTGGATTCGTTGCCCAACCAGACGAAGAAATCATGGCCACAAGCTTGAGGGCCGGCTTCTACAATCCGCACATTGGCATGCAGAAGGAATTCAAATCAAGAGTAAAGTAGTATCGTCCCAATTTGTTTTGAATTTGGAAACCCAAAATAATGCTTAATATTTATCCTTGGCAGGAGCTCGCCATCAAGGCAGACATGTAAGTTTCATTTTTCTCCAAAAACCAAGAAGTCGAAAGAACTTTAGAACACCCAACAATCTTGTGTTACTATGTGAAATGCAGATTTTCACAACCCTTGTACACTCGTTGGAGCATATGACCAAGGGTAAGATGTATCGTTCCAATTTTTGTAAAGTTTTAGAATATACAATGACATATCCCTTTTATATCTCCAGGATCTCCAGCCTCGATGGGCAGGTAAGTATCCCTTTTCCCAATTCATTGGAGATTAAAAACTTTCAGAATTAATTTGATTCTCACATCTAAAAAGACATAGAATTCTTACTTCATTGACATTCATGTTTTAAAACATGAGATTGTCTGAACATGAATTACACATGTATGGTGCATCATAAAATCCCTTTGAAGGATAAATCTTGATGAAATGAAATGAATTTTTCCAATAAGAGTCGTTTGAACTGTTCAAAAGGGTATTTTCTCATAAGAGAAGCGAGCCTAATCCAAACACGTCCCATACACACTTGAGAGATGAGGAGATTGGAAATGATAGAGAAACCTTAACCTATGGATATAAGGGTCATTCGCAACGATTACATGGATCGAGATGACAGAGGCATTTATTTCTTCATTCCAAACACTACAGATGCCCATTGAGAACCCCATTGAACGGCGATTTTCATTCTCAACCCTGTCAAGAACCACCCCACATTGGGGCAAATGAAGGTTAGTCCAACAGTATCAGAAAGTAAACGGTTAGAAATTTTCTTGCTCGGACTAACATAAATCTTTGTGTGTTGTTTATATGATAATCCAAGTGTCATAGGATGACGAGAATGATTCATTTCTCTATCCTACACACTGTTATCCTTTGCACAACCAAGTTGAGCCAGCAAATTCATTTCATCAACCTATTGGTGATCATTGCATATTCCAAAGCAAAGGCAACATCACTCTAGGAATGGAAGCGTGCCAAAGTTTAAGTTGCATATCTAGCATGATTGCCGAAAATCCTAGCTCCAAAAGAAAAGAAAAACACGGGATTAAAAAAAGGGGGAAAAGAAAAATCCCTAGACATCAAGAAAAAGCAAAGTGCCTGGTAAAAAGCAAGGCTGATGTCTATTCAAAATATCCCCAGTAAAGTCTAGAGAGACGATGAAAAGACCATGCAAAGGAGTTAGATCAAGATGACTACTCTCCAAATGTTGTCGTGCTCAAATTGCAAACACACAAACAGACGGTCTCTTAATGTAACAAGAGACGCTTTTAAACATCCTTGTGCGCTCTAAAAGAGGAGTGTACACTTCAAGAAATGGAGATGTTCTTCGAAGGACATGTGGCAAATTTGCAATGATCACCAATGTCAAACCCTTCACAATTTCTGGGCAAAAAATAAGCCTTTTTCGGTCCCCAATCCTTCCAATGTTACAACCCTGAAGTAGTCTTATCTGACTAAGACACTTGGGTTAATGTATAACTTAGCTCAAAGAAGTACGAGCAAGACTATTTCTTTCTCATTTTGCAGGGTTCTTGACTTGTAAACCCGGAGCAGATAGTGAAAAATTTCGTTCAACGGCCTTGACTCAAAAGTGAGCCCCCCTTGGAAACCGATATCCAAGCCTAACACTACGGTCCCGTGAAAGACCTCCTGATCGGTCGAAATGTATGCGTTGCGAATGATCCTGAAACCCAGGCACAGGTCGGTAGGAAATTGAGCACTTTCCCTATTAAAGATCATTATCACAGAGCAGTGAGGAGCCTTCTTGGGTGAGAAATACTCCAATGGATGTTTTGAGCAAACTCTTTTTGAAATTTTCAAATTGTTTGATCTAGAGTTTCCGTGCAAGGAATTTATGATCACATCTGTATATGGCAGGAATGTTTTGGATAACCTCCAACAATCAAAATGCACATTTCATGACTAAAACTTAAGTCGTAGAATTTTGTCAGTTAGACAATTATTGTCTTCCCAAAGATTACTAATATCTTCTTGGCGAGGAAAATTTTTTCAGGTCTAAGCTTTCTACAGGACTTTTGGCCACCCCAAAGACTGGGTGCGTCATCCTTAGGTGAAGCCTTTTAGTAGGCAAATCTTTTCTAAGACCGATCCACAGAATGATCGAGTCTCCGACTAGCCCCGAAGAGCGGGTACGTCATCCTTTGATTCATATCAATTTGGAATCTCATAAATGGTAGAAACCGCCTGAAGGGTCAACTCAATGGTAGAAACCTCCTGAAGGGTCAATCAATGGTAGAAACCGCCTGAAGGGTCAACACAATGGTAGAAACCGCCTGAAGGGTCAATGTATGGTAGAAACCGCCTGAAGGGTCAAAACAATGGTAGAAACCGCCTGAAGGGTCAATGTATGGTAGAAACCGCCTGAAGGGTCAACCAATGGTAGAAACCGCCTGAAGGGTCAACTCAATGGTAGAAACCGCATGAAGGGTCAATGAATGGTAGAAACCGCCTGAAGGGTCAAAGGACTGGTAGAGACCGCCTGAAGGATCAACCCAATGGTCCGATCAACCATACGGATCAAAACCTTGATGAATCCCGAACGCGGGAGGAGTCGTTTTCCCTAATAAGCCTTACATTAGGCAAGCCATTTCTAGTTTAGTCCACCACACGGATCAAAACCCTTGGCAAATTCCCAAATGTGGGATGCGTCTTCCTTAGGTTCCTATCAGTTAGGAATCCCATTATGGTTTGACCTACCATACAGGTCAGAGCTTAACATCCCCAGGACACTCCGATGACAAGTCCTTAGGAATCTACTTGAACCCATCGACACAGCAAATGCCGCAAGCATTCGGCAGGTAAGGGGCAGGGAAGTCTATCTACTCCTTAACTTTCTTACATCATATCATGGAATTGAATGAGCACATCTCTTTTTAAGGAAAAGCACACATTGATGGGCATGAAAATTGGATGTCATGATTTCTTTTCTTTTCCTAGTCGAGTTGATCGGAACACAGGTGTCACCTTGTCTTTGAGAGAAATCTCTGACGAAATTCCTCTCAAAGAGGGGCAGCTGTTGACACCTGATTTTTGATCAGTCTTTCATAGTTTATTTTTAAAAAAATTCATAAAAAATCTATAAAAAGTTAAAAAAATAAAAAAAATCATCTTTGGTAGCCTTGACCAAGCTAAAGGAACCATTTTTGATAAAAAAAAAATAATTTTTCATATTTTTAAATATTTTTTAATATTTTCCAAAAATAGAAAAATACATGAAAAATGAAGAAAAATAGCGTTCGATGTCGTAAAAATATAGAAAAATAGTCAATATTTTTATTTTAATTTCTTTTACATTTTGAACTCATAAATAGTCAAAATTCAAGTTCAATTGCATGTGTTTCTTCACGACGCATAGAGTTGAATTTGGCAAAAAAATGTCATTCGAGTATTTTAATTTGTAAATTTCTACATCTTTTTTAGTCTTGACGTCCAATTAGATTGACCACCATCTACAATAAATGCCCCTTGCTGAATATTTTCGTTTTTGTTTCACATGATTTCATGGTGTAAAACGCCGAGTGGATCCCCAAATATAATCGGGTCGGCATGAGCTCGATAGCTCGTCCAAGACCAAACCAGGGCACGGCGAACCCCATGTGAGTACTCTCGAACTCCTTCGATGCTTCCTAATGCTTTTATTAGGTTAGATCGTGTGTAGAATGGCTAGGACAGCTAAATCATTCTTGAGCTGTGATTGATAAATAGGACCTTATTAGAAATGCCATGTGATTTATTTGCATATCTAGATTCCTTGAGTTGGGCATTTTATTACTGATTGTGATTGCTAGGATAATCACTCTTATCTACATGAATTTCTAGATTTAGGGTTCATACCTTACTCATCCGCACGAATCTCAGGCTAGAAAATTCAGTCAACTTAGGTACCGAAAGGGCGTCAACTCTGACAGTTGGTGTAACTAAGTCCCCGAAACCATTTCTCTGGTTCTCGCAGAATTGAATAGAAACTCCCAACTATTCGATTGGGTGGTCCAATCATACCCTAAAAAAATGATTGGTGGCGACTCCATGGCATGCACACTTAGCACATGTCACTAGACCACACTGAAAGTCGATCACGCATACCTCCGTTGTGATTTGGGTAATGGGCCTTGGGAGAGGCCCGCGTCCGACCAGACAGGACGGCCCATTAGCCCTCGAGAGCCCGACAACCTCAAGAGGGTCGCGACACAAATGAACCGTAGGCGTTGCAAATACCTTCAAGCACGGATGGAGGAATTTGATAGATGTTGTGCATATCAATATGCAACAGCAAAACGGAATGCAAATCAAGTGTAAAAGGACGTATCGTTCCAAAATGATTGTTTTCTTGATATGGGAATAATGCTTCCTTTCTTTTCCTCTCAGATGATGATCAAACAGGGAACATCAAATACCTCAAATGGCGACTGTGATCGAGAGAATCACCAAACCGCCACATGACGAATCCCAAGAATATCAAGCTGTCTTGAGACAGATAAAATTGATCAAGGACTCTAACAATCGAGATGGATGATCAGAATCTGCAAAAATCAATGGGAGCAGGTTCCCCCCATTTGCTTTGAGGAGCCAAACCGGGGGCAAACTCTCATGATCCCCCATGAAAGCGCATCAGACCATGGTCATCGAATCCAGAGATGACAAACAGGAAAACCATGCCTAACTGGGGCAAGTGAATCATTTGTACGCCGGACGTTTCTCCTCTGGCAAAGTCAATGGACACAATAACAGAGTCGTCCGCATTAGAATCAAACCCCAAGATACGAATTTGGGTGAACGGTAACCTTGTATCGTTCCAATTTGGTCTTCGAAGACCACATGCCTAACATGAGTTTTTACTCATTTTGCAGGAAGTCGTTGGCGCTGAAAGCCTCAAATGAAAAGAGCGCGCTAACATGGAGGCGAATAGAATCATTGGCCGTAGAAGTCAGGATTCCAGGAGATGCTCTTTGTTTATAAGACCTAGTGGATGGTAAAAAGTATCGCTCCTACGTCACATGCTTTGACATGCATTTTTGATAAAATTTTCTTTTTCCCTTGAATAAAAGGAACTCTGAAGAGCGGCGCTGGAACGCGTCCAAAAACACAAATGGATCTCCTCCATGGCAAATCCTTGAGAATGATTTACCGCCAACCAAACGGAGGAATCATGACCACAATATAGATGGCCAATTTCTGCAAGCCGCACGTTTGTGCTCAAATGGAAACACAAAGCAAGAATAAGGCTGTATCGTTCCAATTTGCCTGGAATTTTGGAACGCAAACTGACACCTAATTCCCGTCTTTGACAGGGGCTCGCCATCAAGGCGAAACGGGTTTTCACATCCCATGTATTACCAAGGGTAAGATGTATCGTTCTAATTTTTTGAAAATTTCTGAACGGACAATAACATGTTTCTTCCGCATTTTCAGGGATCTCCAGCCGCGGGGGACAGGTAAGTATCCCTCTCCCCAATCCATTGAAGATGTTGAATAAAAAAAAGAAAAGAAAAGCTTTCAGAATCTAATGTCTAGAGAAGGCATAGAATTCAAATTTCATTGGCATTCATGTTTTGAAACAGGAGGTTGTCTGAACATGAATAAGAACGTGCATGGTGCACCATAAAATCCCCTTGATGGGTAAAATTTTTGGGAAAACGAAAGAGATTTTTCCAATCAAAAGTTGTTCAAAACTCTCAAAAGGACGTTTTCTCAAAAGAAGAGAGGCAAAGCCTAGTCCAAACACGTCCTATACACACTTAAGAGAGAAGCGGAGCGAATCAGACAGCAAAATCTGGACCTACTGAAGTAGGGACCATTCGCAGCCATTACATGGGTTGGGACGACGGAGGCATTCGTTTCATATCCCCCAAACACTACAGGTGACCGTTGATAACCCCTTTGAACGGCGGTTTTCATTCTTAACCCTGTCAAGAACCACCCTACATCGGGGCAAAATGGAGGTGAGTCCAGCAGCATCAGGAGAAAATGGTTAGAAATTTTCTTTCTCGGACTAACATCGATCTTTGTGTGTTGTTTATATGGTAATCCAAGTGCCATAGGATGACGAGAAGCATTCATTTCTCTATCCCACACACCATATCCTTTGCACAGCCAAGTTGAGCCTGCAAATCCATTTCATGAACCCGTTGGTGATCATTGCACATTCCAAGATAAAGGCATCATCACCTCATAAACGGAGGAATTCAAGACTCGGGGATTACGAAGAGAATTCCCGGACTGATATTTAAAGCATGTTTAGACTATATGTCTAACATGATCCCATGAAGATGAGAAAAAGTGGGATTTCAAAAATGAATGAGAAAAATCCACGGCATCAAGAAAAAGCAAAGTGCCTGGTAAAAGCAAGGCTGATGCTCGTGAAAACGGTTTGATTGATCCCCAATAAAGCCTAGTTGGGAAGAGAAAAAAAAACCACTAAAGGAGTCAGGTCAGAAAGACTGCCCCCTAAATGATGTTTGCCGCGGAGCGAAGACACAGACAGAGTTGTCAATCTCTTAATGCAGCCAGAGACGCTCTCTAAAAAATTTGTGCACACCTCAAAAGCGGTTGCACGCCTCAAAAATTGAAGATGCATAATGGAAAAGACATGTGACAAATTTGCAATGATCACCAATGTCAATCCCCTCATGAATTCTGGGCCAAAAACAAGCCTTTTTCGGTCCCCAATCCTACCAACATCATAACCCTGAAACAGTCTTCTTTGACTAAGACACTTGGGTTAACATATAGCTTAGCTCGAAGAAGTACGAGCAAAACTATTTCTTTCTCATTTTGCAGGGTTCTTGACTTGTAAACCCGAAGCAGATGATGAAAATTTTTATTCAATGGCCTCGACTCCAAGGCGGGTCCCCCTTGAAGATCAATAACCAAGCCCAATATTACGGTCCCATGGAAGACCTCCCGACCGATCAAAATATATGCGCTGCGAATGAGCCTAAAACCTAGGCACAGGTTAGTAGGGAATTGAGTGCATCCCCTATAAGAACCACTATCTCAAAACAGGTGAGAAGACCTCCTTGTCGAGAAATATTCCAATTGATGTTTTGAACAAACTCTTTTTGGAATTTTCAAACTGTTGATCCAAATTTTCCATGCAAGGAATTTGTGATCACATTTGCATGTTGTAAGAATGCTTTGGATAACCTCCAGCATCAAAATGCACATTTCATGACTAAAACTTAAGTCATAAAATTTTGTCAATTGGACAATTATTGTCTTCCCAAAGATTATTAACATTTTCTTGGTGAAGAAAAATCTTTCAGGTTTGAACTTTCTGCAGGATACCTGGAGAACCCAGCTCCCAGAATGTCGCCTCAACAGACCCAAGTCCTAGCATGACGTGGAGAACCCTCGTCCTAGGACTCCTTTTCAAAAATATTAAACAGTCCTAACATGACATGGAGAACCCTCGTCCCAGGACCCCTTTTTTAAAAAAATCAAGCAATCCCAATAGACGTGGAGAACCCTCGTCTCGGGACACTTTTTCAAAATCAAGCAGCCCTATCAGACGTGGAGAACCCTCGTCTCGGGACCTCTTTTCAAAAATCAGGCAGTCTCATCGGACGTGGAGAACCCTCGTCAAGAGACCCCTTTTAAAAAATCAGGCAGTCTCATCGGACGTCGAGAACCCTCGTCATGAGACCCCTTTTCAAAGCAAAACAACGGTAGATACCGCCTGAAGGGTCAAATGATGGTAGATACCGCCTGAAGGGACAAATCAAAGGTAGATACCGCCTGAAGGGTCAAAACAAAGGTAGAAACCGCCTGAAGGGTCAACCAAAGGTAGAAACCGCCTGAAGGGTCAAAACAAAGGTAGAAACCGCCTAAAGGGTCAAACTCAAGGTAGAAACCGCCTGAAGGGTCAAATCAAAGGTAGAAACCGCCTGAAGGGTCAATCAAAGGTAGAAACCGCCTGAAGGGTCAACTCAAGGTAGAAACCGCCTGAAGGGTCAATCAAAGGTAGAAACCGCCTGAAGGGCCAACTCAAGGTAGAAACCGCCTGAAGGGTCAATCAAAGGTAGAAACCGCCTGAAGGGTCGACCAAAGGTAGAAACCGCTTGAAGGGTCAAAACAAAGGTAGAAATCGCCTGAAGGGTCAACCAAAGGTAGATACCGCCTGAAGGGTCGACCAAAGGTAGAAACCGCCTGAAGGGTCAAAACAAAGGTAGAAACCGCCTGAAGGGTCGACCAAAGGTAGATACCGCCTGAAGGGTCAAAACAAAGGTAGATACCGCCTGAAGGGTCAACTCAAGGTAGATACCGCGTGAAGGGTCAAACCAAGGTAGAAACCGCCTAAAGGGTCAACTCAAGGTAGAAACCGCCTGAAGGGTCAAACCAAGGTAGAAACCGCCTGAAGGATCAAACCAAGGTAGAAACCGCCTGAAGGGTCACATATGGTAGAAACCGCCATAAGGGTCAATTCCTTGGTAGAAACCGCCATAAGGGTCAACTCATTGATAAATATCGCAGTAAGGATCAACACAAAGGTCTGATCCACCATACGGATCAAAATCCTTGGCAAATCCCAAAGCGTGGGATGCACCTTCCTAGGATTCCTGCCAGTTAGGAATTCAATGATGGTATGACCTACCATACAGGTCAGAGCTTAATCTCCCTAGGATTTTCTGTGACAAGTCCTAGGTATCTTCTTGAAAGTTGTCGCAATCGGCAGCATCCGACAGGTGAGCTTCAGGTAAGCCTCTCTCACTCCGACCCATGTTCAAATTGTTAGAGTAAACAGGGGATTAATTTGAGCTTTCATCAAAGGGCCTTAAGGATTCAATGTCGTAGCATTTCTTCACTCATTTTCCAGTCGAGTCGGTTAGGAATCAGGCGCCACCTTATCTTTGAGAGAAACCTCTGACGGGATTCCTCTCAAAGAGGGGCAGCTGTTGACACCTGATTTTTGACCATCTATTATTGTGATTTTTATGCTTTAAAATTAATTAAAAATAGTAAAAAAAAAGTCATAAAATCACAAAATCAACTTTGGAAGCCTTGGCCTAGCCTCGGGGACCAATTTTGAACAAAAAAATATTTTTTGGTATTTTATAATATTTTTCGAATTTATTTAATTATAAAAATACCCAAAAAATCATAAAAATACCATTCGGGGTCAGAAAAATACACAAAAATATTCAATAATTTTTTTTTAATTTCCTCTTCAAGTGTGTCACCTTAAATATTGAAAATTCGGCTCGGGTCACTATGTTTCTTCACAAACATAAACCCGAATCGGGCGTAAAAATTCCTTTTCGAGTCTTTTAATTTTCAATTTCCACTTTTTATAAGCTATGACATTGGATTCTAAAGTCTTGAAGTGCAATTAGGCCAATTGGCCCTCCAATTTGATCAATTTTAATCAAAAGGGCTTAATTGCATAAAAATCATTCAATTTAGTCCCCGATTTTACAATTTTCGAAATTAATTTTCACACGGGCACACCCATTAAAATTAAACACCTCTGGCCAATAGTTTTCATCATGCTGAATCCATTGGTGGGCTCAATTTTGACTAATTCGATCGTTTAGATCTTCGATTAGCCAAAATACATTTTCGGATCCTAGGGACAATTTGGGGTTTTCATAAAATTTCAATCAATTGATTCATGAAAACACCCATATTTGATAGAAAACATGTCAAGGAGTCCGATTTTACCGTCAATTTTATGAAAATGGGATTATTTGGGGGCCCAATTTGGCGAAATGAGGTCGAACCGGGCCGGTCGAGTCAAGCCCGACCCGACCCGGTCCGACCGGGTCTGCAACAAAGTTGCAGACCCACCGCGCCGACCGTGAAAGCATAGAAAAACATGGGTAGTGCGGGGCGCGAATTGTTTAAAAAAAAGGGAAGAGTGAGTGCGGGGGACCAAAAGGGAATGGTCGGCAATCGTTTTGGCGATGGAGGGACCAAGAGGAAAAGGCGGGTCGGCCGTGAAAAGGGAGGAGGAGGCCGAGAATGAGAGAGAGAGGCCGAGAGAGAGAGAAGGGAAGTTCAAGCGAAAACTGGGGACAAAAGGAGGATTGCAGACCAGCAACGAGATCCACCGGTCATCACCAGAGCCTTGGCCATCGTCTTCGAGCCGCGAACGGGTTGGTATTCCTCCCGAGCTCTGTTTTCGTTGTGTGCGTACCATGTGTTCGACGGAAGGCTTAAATGAGCATTCAAACTCTTGATTCTCGGTTGGATATCCCGGGACCTCATTTTTGTATAATCTTGCCTTAAACATCCTCTAGAACCAACTCTAAGCCCGCCTTGGTCTTCATTTTGCATTGAAATACAATGAAAACCGGACTCGGGACCTCGCCGGCGCCGGTGTTGACAACTGATTTTTTTTACCATTTATTATTGTGATTTTTATTCTTTAAAATTAATTAAAAATATCAAAAAAGGTCATAAAATCACAAAATCAACTTTGGAAGCCTTGGTTTAGCCTTAGGAACCAATTTTGAACAAAAAATATTTTTCGGTATTTTTAATATTTTTCGAGTTTATTTAATTATAAAATACCCAAAAAATCAGAAAAAATACCATTCGTGGTCAGAAAAATATCCAAAAAAATTCGATAATTTTGTTTTAATTTCCTTTTCAAGTGCGTCACTTTAAATCTTGAAAATTCGGCTCGGGTCACTATGTTCCTTCACGAACATAAACCCGAACCGGGCATAAAAAAATCGTTTGAGTCTTTTAGTTTGAAGGTTTTTCATCTTTGAGCCTTGACGTACCATTCTAGCGTCCCTTTTAGTTGTTGCTAATGCTTGACCTAATTAAAAAGAAAACGTCGAACGGTTCATTCACCGAAGAGCGGCGGTCAAATCCAAATAAGGGAAGCTGGATCCCTAAGGCCAAATGGGATATAATATCGCCAAAAGGAAGGGAGCGGCGCATTGTTTTCAAAAGAGAGGACATTGGAAGGGACAAAGGAGAGTGGGATTATAAAAAAAGGGGGAAGGGAAAGCTAGAGTGGTTGGGAAGATTCGAATTTTCATCCGCACGAGGGATAAAGCATGAGGTTTTGGGGGGAGCTTAAAAAAAACACGGCTGCTACTACCATCACCATCTAGTTGTCGTTCCGTCGCTGAACCATCGTCTAGACTTTACGTCCGACGTATTCCCGTCTCTTCCTCTGCTCGTTCATTTGACTATGTCTTCAGCTCCTCGGCCCACGTCCCTTTGTCGAGCGCCTGCCTGCTCTTCATCATAGACGAGATGCGGAAGAAGTCAGCGGGGACGAGCTAGAAGGCATCTTCGGAGTCGCTGCCCATCATCTCGATGCCAAGGGCCATAGCTCCTGTTCATGACCTGGAATGCCCTGGCACCCGCTCCCCGTGATCAGACACGACGCTCATCTATTCATGGACCCGGCGCCATCTGATGTTTTTCTAGCTCTTGTTTGGCTTTGACCTGTTCCTTCAGCCCATCCAAAGCCATCTGCAGCCATGACAAGTCTAGAGGATTGTGGTCCTGGGAAACCGAAGCCTCTGCTCAGCCTTGTCCAACGCCCTTCATCCCTTCCAGCCGCCGCTCGGCTGCTATTCTGAGACCTCCCCGATGTCCACCCGGTGGCCCATAGCTTCTTTTCCGCCTTAAACGCTGCTGATTGGTCCCTGACATGCCAACCTGATGCATCTGGTGGTCGTCTCGGCACCTCCATGCCGTAGATATCGAGATCGCTGTCCCGAGCTCCCGTACTCCATCCATTGTCACTCAAAGCTAGCTACCCTTCCCGGCGTCTCTTTTGCTACCTCGACGTCAGCTCGTCGCTGTTCTGCTGCTCGAAGCCGCCATTTCGTCCGTTGGGTGCCGCAAAGGAGAGAGAGGAGACCACGAGACCATGATTTCTTCCACCCATACTAACCGCCAGCATCGTTGATACAAATCGATATCATCACCACAACCTTGTATCACGACACACTATTCCGATGACCTTTCAGGCCTCTCCCGAGCTTTAGTCCAATCTGTTCTGTCCCTAAGTTCGTTGACTGGACGTCTCCTTCAAAGCTCCTACACCGCTGTGCCCGCCAGCTACGACAACCCAAGCCGTCGCCGTTTAGTCCAACCATCCCCACCATAGGGAGATGCGACCAGCAGCAGGTGTCGTGAGACGACGAACACGGAAGCCGCCCTTGCATGCGTTTCACCGGTGACGAGTGATAGGAATGACCACGGTGACCGGCGTGCCGAAGCGGGAACGATCCAGTCATGGCGGCAGCTCGTATCCATGCCAACGTGAGTAAAGATGATGGCGCGACGTCGGATCCTTGCATGGTGGCCTCAATACCGGAGGACCGGACTCGGCGACGCTCCCGAGCCAGGTAAGCTTCAAGTCTCGTTCCTGCTTTGCATGGTCGAGTTAGAGACAGATTTTCGTTAGTATTAGTCGAATACATACGCTGAATACGAGGGAGCTTTGGTCTGCCGTTCTCTTGAGTTTTCACCGCTTTAAGTTTAAACTCAGCCTCTAGTCATCAGTGTCCCCCGACCCCCATCCTGCTTAGTTTTATTCGCGCGTTCGTGTCCTTTCAACGAACCCCGGCGATGTGGCGGCGGACGAACACGGCCACAAATGGTGGCGAACGGATCCTGGCGCCGCAACGACGAGGCAGGAGAAGGCTGTATGAGAAGGCTGTCAGTCTTGTCGATACCTCGGCAAATGATGAGCAGACTCGGCATATCTCGTCGAGCTGAACCTGGCGGTGGCAGGATGAGCCGAACCAGCGATGATGCGGCATACGAGCTCAAACCCAACGCTGGTGACGAAAGGCCGTTGGAGCATGACCCGACGTTGGAGTGATCAGGCGATGGGTCAGTTGGGAGGCCGACGACGATCGGGAGTAAGGGACGCCGGCGACACAAGCCGAAGCAGACTTGAGCTTTCCTCTGAGAAGACGTCGCACGAAGAAGAAGACGATTGAACAGTATCATGTTGGGCTATTTTGCACCACGTTTTGGGCTAGGCGTGTGGGGGGGCTGAGTCTGGTCAGCTGGGCCCTATTCTATTTCTAATAAAAGCCGGGCCCGTATTAGGTTGGAAGAGGAGTTGCCGGGCTTTTTGTACTTTGAGCGTAGGTGGTTGGGCCAGGACATTTGAAGCCCAATCCGGATGAGGAAAGGAGGTTCAGGCCCGAGAACCTGACCCGGGCCCAGTTTTAATTAAATAATAAAAGATTCAAAATTCAATAAAAAATAGAAAATCATAAAAAATTCAAAAAAAATTCGGAAAATCCAGGAAAATCCCTAAAAATAGGAAATGGCCACAATCAACTGGCCAAGGCTCATCCCGGGCGTTTTGAACCCCGACCCTTCTTAAGAAATGACGATTTCGCCCTTCGGGCGAATCGTCTTCCGAAAATTGAAGAAAAATCAAGAAATCCCAAAAAATTCTCAAAAATGGGAAATGGCCACGATCAACTGGCCATGGAATATTTTGGGTAATTCGATATCCAAATCTCCCAAAAATTGACGATTTTGCCCTTCGGGCTAATCGCCTCCAAATCTTCCCATTTTACCTCCTGACCGAAATCACACCTTCCCTAAGCCCTTATGGCTATACTAGGAGACCATTTGATGTGAATTGATATGCATTGACGTGATTCATTTATGCAGTCGATTGCGCTTTCATTAAAATGGATTGTGATTGATAGGATTAGTCTTCCAATCTGCATGGAACCCTGAATCAAGCCTACCTCACCCAAAATTGCGTCTGCATGAACTCTTAGCTAGGAAAATCACTCGCGTTAGGTACCGCAAGGGCGTTGGTAATGACACCAGCGTAACCAAGTCCCCGAACCAAAAATCTCTGGTTCCGCAGAACTGACCGATCTCTCCCAATCGGTCAGTAAGGTTTCCGGTCTACCCTCCAAGAAAGACCGGTGGCGACTCTAAATGCATGCACAATTTGCACATGTCACCACGACCACACTGAAGGTCGAAAGCGATCGACTCTTATCGTCGAATCCTTTGAAAAATACTCCCGCCGCGATTTGGTATGGGCCTGGGAGGGCCCGCGCCGATCCGAGACCCGCGATCGGTAATCCATTAGCCGCGTCCGCTTTTCGGACGGGTCGCGACAGCTGGCGACTCCGCTGGGGACGTTTGTTCTAGAACCTATGGTTCTAGACCTCAAGTGGACTTAGGCCGTAATTAAAACGCTGAGTGATTTTTCTAACCCTGCAGGCGCCCTTGAAGGTGAGGTAAGTCCGCTTATGGTATGTGTTATATGTTTTTGCAGATTGGAGAAATAAGGGGCGTAGTCTGTGATTAACATTGTCTTATGCAGGTTGGGCGTAGGAATGTATGTTGTGTGGATGACTTGAAGTGCTGATTGATAAACTGTTGTGCGTGACTTGCATTGTGAGGATCACGACACGTGGACACACACAACCGCGCCTAAAACCCCGGGCGCCGCCTTTATGAACACAATAGAAGGAATTGAAAATGGAATCTCCGTGAGGAAAAACACGGGGTAATCCACTTTTCAATTCCGCTCACTTCGAACTATGGATCGAGTCCCAATGCAACGATAGCTGTGCAATGGAATCGGCTCTTTCTAGAACTCGAAGTGGGAACCTTAACCTTAGGTGCCAAACCCTCTGATTTTTAGAAGTTCACCATCACTTGTCTCATGCGCATGTCTTTGGGCGGTTGGTACACCTAAAACCGCACATAAGCCGACGAGTTTGGTTGGTAAGACTCTCTATCCCTCGAATCTATTACAGTTCATATAAATATAGGCATTTCATTCATTGCATTCTGGTGATTAGATTAAATGCCATTTCAAGGATAGATGTGTGTGTTTTTCCCAAACGTCCTTGATAGAAGACGAAGAGGATGATATCCCATGACAAGCACCGAGTGAGCAACAAAGGATCCTACTATGGACATTATTGAGATATCGTCCAATGAAGATGACGAGTTGGGGCAAGTGATCCGGAAGTCACAGATCGAACTTGGGGCATCCTTAAACGTTAGGATCACATTCCTTTGTTTCATTTTCCATTACTAGTCCTCTTGTATAGGGTTTATTTTTATCGAGGCTTTCTCTATCTCACTCCTTAGAGTGATTGTATTAGGGATCTATTGGTGTATACATTTAGATGGAACTTGGTTGTATTTCTTTTGACAGGACATGGGAATGTGATAGTGGCATTTTCTCTAATCATCCGAATACTCCCAAGTCAAGTTTATAATTCCTTTAGAGGAAATCAAAATTGGAAATCTTGCATGACCTTTTTGGTCGTATAGGGTAATCCAACCCCAATTTCGCTAGAATGAATTATACACTTGAATTGGTTCATGCATGATTGTGCGCCGCTGGTAATCCACGATAATTGACCGAGAATATCGGCGTTGTTTTGAATTTAATGACGAGATAGATGTCCAAATTACTCTCGTTCTTAACAAAACGGCCTTGATTTGGATGTCGTATCTTCAATTAAATTTAAAACACGTTATTATGCCTCGTACTTTTGAGTAATTCGCTCCTCTCGAAATTGATCAAAAGCAATTATTGTGAATTACATTCCTTTCAATAGTATGCTTTCTTTCGAAGAATATTGATAAAAAACTTTTCGCGCAAGATTAAAACCCTTGTAAAAGTTCTTGTCCTTATTAATCATGGGTAAGCATAAGATTGAAAGGGGTTTTTACTTTCTTTTTCAAATTATTCCTTCTGATTCTGTCTTTTCATTTGCAGGTAAAAAATAGGTAACAGAGAGAAATCTTTTCCTGGATAAGTCTGAGGCTATTCTTTCATCTGATCATGAGCGAGTTATAAAATCCATATTTGCTCGACTTATTGATATTACAGTTCGGCTCACCTAAGTTGAAGATGTTCGAACGCTCGAAGAAAGGAACCATGCAGAAGTTAAAACACACACGAGAACTTTCATTTATTTTGCTCAGCGGAGGGTTTTCAGAAGCAGGTCATACAATTCGGGGTGGAAAAGTAAAGCCAAAGTGAGCCCTAATTAACGACACAAAAGAGCCCAACTGACCCTCCATGTTGTTAATGCTCTGCCCGTACTCACGACTTCGCATGTCCTGGTCCGCGAGCTTGAGGAAAAGGTTTCTGCATTCTCCCTTAACCTCAGTGACCTTGACCTCGTGTTCTTCAGTGATTATTTCCAAGTCCCGAACTAATCCATTCCCGTGAGCTATGTCTGCGGTTATTTTGTCGAGCCGTTCTTCCTGCCAGTCGCTTTGCAGCCTCAATAGGACATTGTGGCGGTCGTGCTCGCCAGCGGTCAGGGATAGGGCCAATTGATCCACCAGTTTTCTCCTCTCGCGAGGCAACGTCGCGACCCTCTCATTGGCAAACTCGACGGCCTTTTTGTGACTATCGGCCAGATAGTTGGTCAGCACCAAATGATCAAACCGATCCTGGTAACGAGCCCGCAAGACGCGAGCCACGAGAACCTCCCGATCAGCAACACGGTAGGCCTCTAAGGAGTGTGCAAAGAGGGTCGGGTAAGTTCTATATTCCCTCCCCAGCGTAGTACCTTCGAGGGAAGTGGTATCTAAGTCCTCGAGCAGGACACGGATTTCATCCGCGGTTGCAGAATGATCGGTTATGTGCGCGTAACCGCGACCCAATAGGTTATAAAGCTTTTCCCACTGGGCCAAGACATCAGTCGAAAAAGTGCGCACGGGAGAAGAGGCCATTTGCGTTGGGTTGGCTTGAGAATAAGACGAGGCTAATAGAGAGATTAGAAGGAAGAAGCTGATTATGCGAGAACGCTAATCTGCCATACGTTAATCCCTCATTTTATAGCAACTCAAGGATGATGAAGGGTCTCAGTAATAATGCTGGTGGAGCCTAGTTAGGGGGTAAAGCAGGAGGTCCCCTCACGAGAACCATTGAATTCGTTTAGGTCCGCGATTTCCGGCTCATCAATTAAAAGATGTAAAAGATTTGTCGGGATCACCATTATTAGAGTTAGGTGGGAGGAAAACGCAACTATCGAAGAGAGCCCTAACAGGGTTTGGCAGTCCCATCACGTTGAAAAGCTAAGCAAGAAATTCAAGGTCTTGAGGGGGAACGTTTGCCTAATGATGCTTGAAGAGCGTCTCATGAACATGCAAAGTCACTTGAAGAAAACTTTATAGGGAGTGAGCATACAGGAGAGAGTGGAGAACTCTGAGTGGGCAAGAACCAATCAAACATTTCTCAATCCAACATATTTAAGAGGTTACTATCAGCTGCTAGAGGCGACTGACTCAAAAATCTCAGAAATTGAACCACAGAGGGATCTCGAAGATTCCAGGGTCAAGTCTAACGCCAAAACCATGGAGCCCAACACTTCTGGCAACGGAAATCAAGATCACGGCGACGACGACAACGACATCCACAATGCTCAACTCGGGAAAAGAAGACGTCCTCACCAATACTCTCAGGAGGAAACCCAAATGCTGGAAACCCTTTTCAGTAAAAGCCATTACATGAAAAAGAAGTGGAGAATTGAATTGAGCCGGGAGTTGGGGATTAATCAGTCGAGGATCCAGTTTTGGTTTCAAAATAGGAGATCCAAATCGAGGGCTCAACGCAAACGTCAGGTGGTCGAGATTTTAAAGGAAGAAAATCAAAAGCTGCGAACAGAAAACATGAGGTATGAAAAAGCTCTCAATATCACCGTTTGCCCTCATTGCGATAACCTCGTCGCCCTCGGTAAGATATTCCCCGATAAGCCTCACGTGATGATTGAAGACGTTCATTTACCACCCTACTCCCTCGGGGCATCTCCTGCTCAACCAGATTTTGCCGGAGTCACGCATGAGCAGGATGATCCTACGAAGATGATACAAATGCCTCCTGGGGGATGGGATTTGCATCGCTTTGATTGGAGTTACAGTTTCAAGGAGCTGGATGTTACCGCCGACCAGCTTAAAGCATATCAGCCTCATGCACAACAATTTTCGATAGGGTCGGGTCCTGCTGGAGATGAGTTAATCAGTCGTCAAGCCATCGATGCAATTTTGGGCCACGATAAGAGGAGGTTCGCTTGGCCCCCTGAACTGCATTCCAGATTCCTAGATGTGGTTCACCAAATGGGGATCGACTCAGCAACTCCGACGCGCATATTTAAGGCCATGAATGTACCGGGGCTTAGTAAGGAACTGGTCAGGAATCACCTTGCTGCCTACAGAAAGCTATTAAGACAACGTCGAGCGGAGCTAAACCGGGAGGAATCCGTCTCGAGCTCAAAAGCTAGGGGCGACCGCCATTGTAATGCTCAGGCATCAAGAGATACCCGGCCAAATCTAAGCATCAATCAAGCTAGCAACCCGACCACCGGCAAACTGAAAGCTGATCAGAATGTCCTCCCGGGCCATTTCAACACTTCTCAAGAGCGCGTGTCACAAGTACAGCGAGTGCGCACTCCTCCATTCGAGCAGCAGTCGGCTGGTGCTCTGCCTGCCGCTGGTCAACCCACGACAGACGATTTCTTTGATGAGGGGCTCGATGCCTTGTTCAATCAGTGGGAAGCTGGCATGCTTGGACAGCCATGATCTAGCACTTGACTCGGGGCACGATGGGTCGGTCACCACGAACACCCATAGAAAGAAGAACATGTTCACGAGTAGATCACTCATTTTATCCATTGTAAAGTTCCTACGGGAACATTTTTCTTTAATGACTATAGTTAATTCTATATTAAAACCAACGCTATCGACGAACATCGTCATGCTCAGTTGTGATGATCCCTTGTTAGATTAAGTCTGAAACCAGAGACGGTCTTTAAAATTTTGAGTGGCCACGAACTCATTCCTCACCAAGCGCCCGGGATGCTGAAATGAAGAGTAACAGCATGCACAGGGAAAATGCCACTTTCGTTTGAACGATGAAAAGGGGTTGAGAGAAGATCATAGCGTTAATTCCCATGGAGCTAAATGAATTAAACGGAGTCATTAATTGCGGGCCCACCGCTGCTCCCCACGTTCTCGGGCCTAGCAAATCATAAAAGGCGCCGAAAGATTGTAGACCCGCCACTTTGAAGACTGAACTAGGGGACGAACGCAATACTCGATGAAACTGAATCAATGCAAAAGAGTTTGTGATCCTATCACGAGGAAAAAGAAAGGGGAATACAGACGATGAGTAATTACAGGGTCTCGGGAGGAGCGCTTGCTTGCTGGTCTTCATATGCAGCCTGAAGGATGGTTCTAGGACACGCACAATCACTTGAGAAAATTTCTAGAGTGAGCAAACACGTAAGAGCGAATAGAGAAAGCTGAGTGAACTAGATCAGCCCGAGATACTTCGATCCATCATGTTTAAAAGCTATTCCCATCTGCTAGAAACGCCCGACCTGGACATTTCTGAGCACGAACTACTGGGAGACTTTGAGGATCCTGGAGCTGAATCCTGCCCGAAGGCCGTGGAGACTGACTCCTCCAGCGATGAAATTCTAGGTTTCAGCTACGAAGAAGGAATATACAATGATGACCGGAGTCGGAAAAGGAAGCAACTACAACGCCACACTCCAGGCCAAATCCGAGAGCTCGAAGCTTTCTTCAATGAATGCCCCACTCCAAGCAGACAACAGAAAATGGAGTTGAGCCGAAAAATAGGATTGGAGCTTTCGAAGGTCAAGTTTTGGTTCGCCAACAAACGAACCCGGGTGAAACAGCAATACGCAGACCATGAGTTACTGGTCCTGAAGGAGGAGAATGAGAAGCTTCAAGCTGAAAGCGCGAGATATAAGGAAACTCTGACCAAGGCCACCTGCCTTAATTGTGGTAATCCTGTTGTCCTCGGCGAGGTGTTCCTCGATGAACCGTCCATGTTGACGAATAACGCTCAGCTGTTACCGTATTCTCCACAGCATTTTCCGACACAGCCAGATATCGCCGGAGATCTGCATGAGCAAGTCAACACCATAGGATCAACACCAACATCCTCTGAGAAATGGGATATGAATCATCACAGGGGGAGTTCTCTCAATGACGAACTCGCTGTCGCAGCCAGCCAATCCAAAGTCGGTGAGTCCCTCCCTGGACAACTTTTGAAACGACTAGATCCCGTAGAGAATAGCTACCGAAGTATTCACGATATTTTGGGTGATAAGAGAACAAGGTTTTACTGGACCTATGAACTTCACACCAAATTTGTTGATGCAATTCGAGAGCTGGGAGTTGATTCGGCTAGCCCACTACGCATACTCGAGATTATGAATGTGCCGGGGCTCTCTAGAATTAACGTCGAGTCTCACCTCAAGTACTATAGGAGATTGCTAAGGGATGGGAGGATAGCGTTAAACCATCATAAAGCCAATTGGAGCTCAAGTGCTGGGCAGAGCTACAACCATGATGATTGGAGAGCCAAGAGCACCCAACCGTGTCTCAGCAATGACGGGACTAGCAGTCGTGTCAGCGACTCCTCTAACCCAAATCAGAATGCTCCGCTGAGCTATCTCAATACTCCTCAAGAGTATATGCCACAGTTCCAGCACATAGAGATTCCTCAGTTTGAGCGCGAATCAGTCATTAATGCTGTCCCTGAAGCGGATCTGGCATTGGTAGAGAGTGCACATATAAACTTGCCGGTCATCGGAGGAAGTCCCAATTCGAGGGATCAAATTGCTCACGGCGAGAACAAAGAGAGGAACCCCTCACATGCAGTCGACGACACCCAATCTGGGCACCAAGGGCTAGAAAGAACAGGTGATTTCCTTGATGAGGAGTTGGACACTTGGATCAATACTCTTCAGGGATGTATGTCTCAACCCCAACATGGCAATGATGAAAGTTCCAGCTCAAAGACTCCAGTCCCTCACAACGAAGGCAATGAAAGAAATCTGCCCCCAACAATCGTTGATACCCAACTTGAACATCAATGGCTCGAAGACCCGAGCAATTTCCTTGGCGATGAGTTCAATCTTTGGCTCGATCAATTTGGAACCGGAGGACCACCGCAGTGGTGACGCGAGGCCGGTGATCAAACGTCTGATGCAAGGCATGGCTACTCGATGAAAAATGCTTCGAGAAAAGGGGTGGAATACTCCTATTGCCTATGTTGTTGATCGCACTGTAAGGTTCCCACGGGAACATCTTTCATTAATATCTAGAACTAATTGCGCATGAGTGTCAACATCACCCTTTGAGCATCTTCAAGCCGAAGGCCATGGATTAATCACTTAATCCGTGGAGCAAGTTCCATGAACCATAATTATCACCCGCTGAGCATAATGGGATCTACCCCTTCAACACGAAATACGTTTGGCCGCGAAGCCACCTATTTGATGATGAACATGGATAAATCACTCAATGAGTCATGCGTTCAAATAGCAGAACAGACGCTGCCCAGCTGGGGGCAGATGAACCATTGATGTTACAAACACTCCAAGCATGGATAGGCGGATTTGATAGAGGGGAATCGCCTTGGAGACGAATGAGTTTTTACATCCCACATACTACCTGTTAGGGTACATGAGGGTAGGATGTATCGTTTCAATTTTCAAAAAAATTCGTGAACATACAATGATATGCTTCTTTTACATTTTCAGGGATCTCCAGCCACGGTGGACAGGTAGGTATCCCTTTCCCCCAATCCATTGAAGATGTTAAACCAAAAACACAGAGAGAAAAAAAAAAAAAAGCTTTCAAAATCTGATGTCTAGAAAAGACATGGAATTCTAACTTCATTGGCATTCATGTTTTGAAACATGAGGTTGTATGAACATGCATTGTGCACCATAAAATCCCCTTGACGGGTAAAATTTTTGGGAAAACGAAAGAGATTTTTCCAATCAAAAGTTGTTTAAAACTTTCAAAAGGATGTTTCCTCAAAAGAGAGGCAAACTAAAATCCAAACACATCCTACATACACTTGAGAGATAGTGGAGCGAATCAAATAGTAAAATCTGGACCTACGGAGGTAGGGACCATTCGCAGCGATTACATGGGTTGGGACGACGGAGGCATTCGTTTCATATCCCCCAAACACTACAGGTGACCATTGATAACCCCTTTGAACGGCGGTTTTCATTCTTAACCCTGTCAAGAACCACCCCACATCGGGGCAAAATGGAGGTGAGTCCAGCAGCATCAGGAGAAAATGGTTAGAAATTTTCTTGCTCGGACTAACATTAATCTTTGTGTGTTGTTTATATGGTAATCCAAGTGCCATAGGATGACGAGAAGCATTCATTTCTCTATCCCACACACTGAATCCTTTGCACAGCCAACTTGAGCCTGCAAATTCATTTCATGAACCCATTGGTGATCATTCCAAGACGGATGCACCACCACTTCAAAAATGGAAGAGTTCAAGACTCAGGGATTACGAAGAAGATTCCCGGGCTGTTATTTAAAGATGTTTTGACTTTCAGACATATGTCTAACACGATCCCATGAAGATGAGAAAAGTGGGATTTCAAAAATAAGAAAATCCACGGCATCGAGAAAAAGCAAAGTGCCTGGTAAAAGCAAGGCCGATGCTCGTGTAAGTTGTTTGATTAATCCACAATGAAGCTGGATGGGAAAAGAGGAAATCCCTAATGGAGTCAGATCAAAAAGACTACTCCTCCAAATGATGTCAGGCGTGGAAGACGCAGACAGAGTTGTCAAAAGCGGTTGCATGCCTCAAAAATTGAAGATGCAAAATGGAAAAGACATGTGACAACTTTGCAATGATCACTAATGTCAAACCCCTCATGAATTCTGGGCCAAAAACAAGCTTTTTTCGGTCCCCAATCCTACCAATGTTACAACCCCGAAACAGTCTTCTCTGACTAAGACACTTGGGTTAACATATAGCTTAGCTCGAAGAAGTACGAGCAAGACTATTTCTTTCTCATTTTGCAGGGTTCTTGACTTGTAAACCCGGAGCAGATGGCGAAGATTTTCATTCAATAGCCTCGACTCCAAAGCGGGTCCCCCTTGAAAACCAATATCCAAGCCCAACATTACGGTCCCGTGGAAGACCTCCCGACCGATCAAAATGTATGCGCTGCGAATGAGCCTAAAACCTAGGCACAGGTTAGTAGGGAATTGAGTGCATCCCCTATAAAAAACCACTATCGCAAAACAGGTGAGAAGACCTTCTTGTCGAGAAATATTCCAATTGATGTTTTGAACAGACTCGTTTTGGAATTTTCAAACTTTTGATCCAGATTTTCCATGCAAGTAATTTGTGATCACATTTGCTTGTTGCAAGAATGCTTTGGATAACCTCCAGCGTCAAAATGCACATTTCATGATTAAAACTTAAATCATACGGTTTTGTCAAATGGACAGCCGTGGTCTTCCCAAAGATTACTAACGTTTTCTTGGTGAAGAAGAATCTTTCAGGCTCAAACTTCTGCAGGATACCTGGAGAACCCAGCTCCCAGAATGTCGCCTCAACAGACTCAAGTGAAGCTTTGTCAAGATAAAATTTTTCACTACTTCAAAAACTGAATTCCCGACAAACTTCGGGATCTCTGAAAAAAAAAGAAAAAAAAAACCCTTTTAAAAGAAAAAGTCCTATCAGACGTGGAGAACCCTCGTCCCAGGACCTATTTTCAAAAATCAAACAGTCTCATCGGACGTGGAGAACCCTCGTCATGAGACCCCTTTTCAAAAACCAGGCAGTCTCATCGGACGTGGAGAACCCTCGTCATGAGACCCCTTTTCAAAGCAAATCAAAGGTAGAAACCGCCTAAAGGGTCAAATCAAGGTAGATACCGCCTGAAGGGTCAACTCAAGGGTAGAAACCGCCATAAGGGTCAACTCATTGGTAAATACCACCATAAGGATCAACACAAAGGTCGGATCCACCATACGGATCAAAATCCTTGGCAAATCCCAAAGTGTGGGGTGCGCCTTCCTTAGGTTCATACCAGTTAGGAATCCCATAATGGTATGATCTACCATACAGGTTAGAGCTTAATCTCCCTAGGATTTTCTGTGACGAGTCCTAGGTATCTTCTCGGAAGTTGTCGCAATCGGCAGCATCCGACCGGTGAGCTTCAGGTAAGCCTCTCTCACTCCGGCCCAGGTTCAAATTGTTAGAGTAAACCAGGGATTAATTTGAACTTTTATCAAAAGGCTTAAAGATCCGATGTCATAGCATTTCTTCTCTCATTTTCCCAGTTGAGTCGGTTAGGAATCAGGTGCCACCTTATCTTTGAGAGAAACCTCTAACGAGATTCCTCTCAAAGAGGGGCAGCTGTTGACACCTGATTTTTTTTACCATTTATTATTGTGATTTTTATTCTTTAAAATTAATTAAAAATATCAAAAAAGGTCATAAAATCACAAAATCAACTTTGGAAGCCTTGGTTTAGCCTTAGGAACCAATTTTGAACAAAAAATATTTTTCGGTATTTTTAATATTTTTCGAGTTTATTTAATTATAAAATACCCAAAAAATCAGAAAAAATACCATTCGTGGTCAGAAAAATATCCAAAAAAAATTCGATAATTTTGTTTTAATTTCCTTTTCAAGTGCGTCACTTTAAATCTTGAAAATTCGGCTCGGGTCACTATGTTCCTTCACGAACATAAACCCGAACCGGGCATAAAAAAATCGTTTGAGTCTTTTAGTTTGAAGGTTTTTCATCTTTGAGCCTTGACGTACCATTCTAGCGTCCCTTTTAGTTGTTGCTAATGCTTGACCTAATTAAAAAGAAAACGTCGAACGGTTCATTCACCGAAGAGCGGCGGTCAAATCCAAATAAGGGAAGCTGGATCCCTAAGGCCAAATGGGATATAATATCGCCAAAAGGAAGGGAGCGGCGCATTGTTTTCAAAAGAGAGGACATTGGAAGGGACAAAGGAGAGTGGGATTATAAAAAAAGGGGGAAGGGAAAGCTAGAGTGGTTGGGAAGATTCGAATTTTCATCCGCACGAGGGATAAAGCATGAGGTTTTGGGGGGAGCTTAAAAAAAACACGGCTGCTACTACCATCACCATCTAGTTGTCGTTCCGTCGCTGAACCATCGTCTAGACTTTACGTCCGACGTATTCCCGTCTCTTCCTCTGCTCGTTCATTTGACTGTGTCTTCAGCTCCTCGGCCCCCCTCCCTCTGTCGAGCGCCTGCCTGCTCTTCATCATAGACGAGATGCGGAAGAAGTCAGCGGGGACGAGCTAGAAGGCATCTTCGGAGTCGCTGCCCATCATCTCGATGCCAAGGACCATAGCTCCTGTTCATGACCTGGAATGCCCTGGCACCCGCTCCCCGTGATCAGACACGACGCTCATCTATTCATGGACCCGGCGCCATCTGATGTTTTTCTAGCTCTTGTTTGGCTTTGACCTGTTCCTTCAGCCCATCCAAAGCCATCTGCAGCCATGACAAGTCTAGAGGATTGTGGTCCTGGGAAACCGAAGCCTCTGCTCAGCCTTGTCCAACGCCCTTCATCCCTTCCAGCCGCCGCTCGGCTGCTATTCTGAGACCTCCCCAATGTCCACCCGGTGGCCCATAGCTTCTTTTCCGCCTCAAACGCTGCCGATTGGTCCCTGACATGCCAACCTGATGCATCTGGTGGTCGTCTCGGCACCTCCATGCCGTAGATATCGAGATCGCTGTCCCGAGCTCCCGTACTCCATCCATTGTCACTCAAAGCTAGCTACCCTTCCCGGCGTCTCTTTTGCTACCTCGACGTCAGCTCGTCGCTGTTCTGCTGCTCGAAGCCGCCATTTCGTCCGTTGGGTGCCGCAAAGGAGAGAGAGGAGACCACGAGACCATGATTTCTTCCACCCATACTAACCGCCAGCATCGTTGATACAAATCGATATCATCACCACAACCTTGTATCACGACACACTATTCCGATGACCTTTCAGGCCTCTCCCGAGCTTTAGTCCAATCTGTTCTGTCCCTAAGTTCGTTGATTGGACGTCTCCTTCAAAGCTCCTACACCGCTGTGCCCGCCAGCTACGACAACCCAAGCCGTCGCCGTTTAGTCCAACCATCCCCACCATAGGGAGATGCGACCAGCAGCAGGTGTCGTGAGACGACGAACACGGAAGCCGCCCTTGCATGCGTTTCACCGGTGACGAGTGATAGGAATGACCACGGTGACCGGCGTGCCGAAGCGGGAACGATCCAGTCATGGCGGCAGCTCGTATCCATGCCAACGTGAGTAAAGATGATGGCGCGACGTCGGATCCTTGCATGGTGGCCTCAATACCGGAGGACCGGACTCGGCGACGCTCCCGAGCCAGGTAAGCTTCAAGTCTCGTTCCTACTTTGCATGGTCGAGTTAGAGACAGATTTTCGTTAGTATTAGTCGAATACATACGCTGAATACGAGGGAGCTTTGGTCTGCCGTTCTCTTGAGTTTTCACCGCTTTAAGTTTGAACTCAGCCTCTAGTCATCAGTGTCCCCCGACCCCCATCCCGCTTAGTTTTATTCGCGCGTTCGTGTCCTTTCAACGAACCCCGGCGATGTGGCGGCGGACGAACACGGCCACAAATGGTGGCGAACGGATCCTGGCGCCGCAACGACGAGGCAGGAGAAGGCTGTATGAGAAGGCTGTCAGTCTTGTCGATACCTCGGCAAATGATGAGCAGACTCGGCATATCTCGTCGAGCTGAACCTGGCGGTGGCAGGATGAGCCGAACCAGCGATGATGCGGCATACGAGCTCAAACCCAACGCTGGTGACGAAAGGCCGTTGGAGCATGACCCGACGTTGGAGTGATCAGGCGATGGGTCAGTTGGGAGGCCGACGACGATCGGGAGTAAGGGACGCCGGCGACACAAGCCGAAGCAGACTTGAGCTTTCCTCTGAGAAGACGTCGCACGAAGAAGAAGACGATTGAACAGTATCATGTTGGGCTGTTCTGCACCACGTTTTGGGCTAGGCGTGTGGGGGAGCTGAGTCTGGTCAGCTGGGCCCTATTCTATTTCTAATAAAAGCCGGGCCCGTATTAGGTTGGAAGAGGAGTTGCCGGGCTTTTTGTACTTTGAGCGTAGGTGGTTGGGCCAGGACATTTGAAGCCCAATCCGGATGAGGAAAGGAGGTTCAGGCCCGAGAACCTGACCCGGGCCCAGTTTTAATTAAATAATAAAAGATTCAAAATTCAATAAAAAATAGAAAATCATAAAAAATTCAAAAAAATTCGGAAAATCCAGGAAAATCCCTAAAAATAGGAAATGGCCACAATCAACTGGCTAAGGCTCATCCCGGGCGTTTTGAACCCCGACCCTTCTTAAGAAATGACGATTTCGCCCTTCGGGCGAATCGTCTTCCGAAAATTGAAGAAAAATCAAGAAATCCCAAAAAATTCTCAAAAATGGGAAATGGCCACGATCAACTGGCCATGGAATATTTTGGGTAATTCGATATCCAAATCTCCCAAAAATTGACGATTTTGCCCTTCGGGCTAATCGCCTCCAAATCTTCCCATTTTACCTCCTGACCGAAATCACACCTTCCCTAAGCCCTTATGGCTATACTAGGAGACCATTTGATGTGAATTGATATGCATTGACGTGATTCATTTATGCAGTCGATTGCGCTTTCATTAAAATGGATTGTGATTGATAGGATTAGTCTTCCAATCTGCATGGAACCCTGAATCAAGCCTACCTCACCCAAAATTGCGTCTGCATGAACTCTTAGCTAGGAAAATCACTCGCGTTAGGTACCGCAAGGGCGTTGGTAATGACACCAGCGTAACCAAGTCCCCGAACCAAAAATCTCTGGTTCCGCAGAACTGACCGATCTCTCCCAATCGGTCAGTAAGGTTTCCGGTCTACCCTCCAAGAAAGACCGGTGGCGACTCTAAATGCATGCACAATTTGCACATGTCACCACGACCACACTGAAGGTCGAAAGCGATCGACTCTTATCGTCGAATCCTTTGAAAAATACTCCCGCCGCGATTTGGTATGGGCCTGGGAGGGCCCGCGCCGATCCGAGACCCGCGATCGGTAATCCATTAGCCGCGTCCGCTTTTCGGACGGGTCGCGACAGCCGGTTCGAGCCAAGAGCTCACATCGGCGAATACGATGGACGGCGAGCTCGAAACAAGTTCAGGTAAGTCTTCGGACCTCTTTTAGATGCTTTTTGGTTGATTGAAATCGAGTTCAGGCGATAAAAATTTTTTGTAACTTACCTCGCCGGCGTCCGAACTGTGGGGGTTCGGCTCACCGTTTTCTGAACGTGCATGGTGTCTTGTCTTGCTTGTATGTTGATTCTGGGCGCGAGGAGAGTTGAATGGTGAAAATTGGACGCGAAAAGGTGGATTTTTTGTCACGGTTTGGGCCCTCCGGCGGGTTTCCGGCGACTTTCGCCGGAAAAGACACTGTTCATCGTCTTCTCCGGCGAGGTCGCCGGTGGTCAACGGGTCAACGTTGACGTGGCATGCCACGTCAGCAGCCACGTCAGCGTAGGGGGTC
The DNA here is from genome assembly GCA_021437785.1 of Rhodomyrtus psidioides. Classification (NCBI taxonomy): domain Eukaryota; kingdom Viridiplantae; phylum Streptophyta; class Magnoliopsida; order Myrtales; family Myrtaceae; genus Rhodomyrtus; species Rhodomyrtus psidioides. The sequence goes on along the minus strand of JAILYB010000003.1, from coordinate 6,943,781 downwards.
CACGGCCTATTAAAATAAAATCAAATCGGACGGTGGAGAGCGTGCCACGTGTCGCGATCTTGGGCGTCCATTCCAAGTTGGTGAAACGGCGCCGTTTTGGTCCTGGGGAAGGCGGGCCAGGCCTGGGTCGCTGGTCCGGGTCGTGGGCCGGGTCCAACCTGGCCTGGATAATAATTTTAATTATTAAAAAAAATTCAAATAATAATAATAAATTCAAAAATCAATAAAAAATAAAAAAAAATATAAAAAATTCAAAAAAATTCGAAAAATTCAAAAAAATTCTAAAAAATTCCAGAAAATAGGAAATGGCCACATTCAACTGGCCACGACCTGTTTCGGGTCATTTGACCCCCGATCTTTCCAGAAATGACGGTTTTGCCCTTCCGGCAAACCGTCTTCCAAAAAAATTCTAAAAAAATCCAAGAAAATCCCCAAAAATAGGAAATGGCCACAAATAACTGGCCAAGACTCATTTCGGGTGTTTTGAACCCCGACCCTTCTTAAAATGACAATTTCGCCCTTTGGGCGAATTGTCTTCCAAAAATTGAAGAAAAATCAAGAAATTCCAAAAAAATTCTCAAAAATGGGAAATGACTACAATCAACTGGCCATGGAATATTTTATGTAATTCGGTATCCAAGCCTTCCAAAAATTGACGATTTTACCTTTCAGGCTAAATCGCCTCCAAATTTTCTCATTTTACCACGGTTCAAAATCACACATTCCCTAAACCCTTATGGCTATGCTAGGAAGCCATTGACTTGAATTGACGTGCATTGATACGATTTATTTATGCACTTGATTGCGCTTTCACTTAAATTGATTGTGATTGATAGGAATAGTTTTCCAATCTGCATGAAATCCTGAATTAAGCCTACCTCACCTAAAATTGCGCCTGCATGAATTCTTAGCTAGGAAAATCATTCGTGTTAGGTACCGAAAGGGCGTTGGTAATGACACCAGCGTAACCAAGTCCCCGAACCTAAAATCTCTGGTTCCGCAGAACTGATCGATCTCTCCCAATCGGTCAGTAAGGTTTCCGGTCTACCCTCCAAGAAAGACCGGTGGCGACTCCAAATGCATACACAAGTTGCACATGCCACCACGACCACACTAAGGTCGAAAGCGATCGACTGTTATTGTCGAATCCCTTTGAAAAATACTCCCGCCGCGATTTGGTATGGGCCTGGGAGGGCCCGCGCCGATCCAAAGCCCACGAGGCCCGCGATCGGTAATCCATTAGCCGCGTCCGCTTCCGGACGGGTCGCGACAATGAGGCGTGCATTTTAGGCCTACGATTGGCCATTTCCATGAAGATACCTAGGTTGCAAGTTTTTGGAGATTGCATGCTGATCATTTTACAGACACAAGGAGAGTGGAAGACGAAAAATACAAAGCTCATCCCTTATCATGAATATCTTGAAGAATTAATACTCGAATTCGAAGAAGTGTCGTTCGAATACCTATCGAGATCCCATAATCAATTTGCAGATGCGTTAGCCACCCTTGCCTCAATGTTGCAAACAACTGGAGGGTTGGATATAGAACCCATAAGGATCAATATAGTTGAGCGGCCAGCTTATTGCATGCTAATCGAAGAAGAGTTTGATGGGGAACCATGGTATTACGACATCAAGAACTATCTCTCAAAAGGTGAGTTCCCTGAAGGATGCCAACTAGGAGACCAGAGATACATAACCAAGATGGCCAGCAAGTTCTTTCTCAATGGACAAATTCTGTACAAAAGATCCTTTGATTCTACTATATTAAGATGTGTAGATGCCAAAGAAGCAAATATCCTCTTGAAAGAGATCCATGAAGGAATATGTGGGCCTCACATGAACGGCCACCTCCTCGCCAGGAAGATCATGCGGCTTGGCTATTATTGGATGACCATCGAATCAAATTGTTGTCAGCACGTCCGGTCATGCCACCAGTGCCAAATATACGGTGATAAGATCAATGCACCCCCAAACGAATTACACCAGATGTCAGAAGTTTGGCCTTTCTCTATGTGGGGCATAGACATGATAGGGCCTATTAATCCTGTGGCTTCAAATGGTCATCGCTTCATCTTGGTAGCAATTAATTACTTCACAAAATGGGTAGAAGCCAGCTTTTACAAGAATGTCACTGCAAGAATGTGGCAAGATTCATCAAAAGAGACATCATATCCCGGTATGGTACCCCTCAAGCGATCATCACAGATAATGGGTCTATCCTAAACAACAAGATTGTCGATGATCTACTGGATCACTTTAGCATTCGACATCTGAACTCATCTCCTTACTGCCCACAGATGAATGGGGTAGTGGAAGCAGCCAACAAAAACATCAAAAGAATCTTGGCTAAAACAGCAGAAAACTACAGGGATTGGCACGAAAGGTTGCCCTTCGCCTTGATGGCCTACCGAACGTCGATCAGGACTTCCACGGGGGCAACTCCCTATAGTCTGGTGTATGGGACAGAAGTAGTTCTACCCGTAGAAGTCAAGATTCCCTCTTTGAGAATCTTATCAGAAGATAAACTCTCTGAGTCAGAGTATTTCAAACACAGATATGAACAGCTGAATTTAATAGACGAGAGACGTCTTAAAGCCATTTGCCATGGACAAACTTACCAGAGAAGGGTAGCCAGGGCGTTCAATCAAAAGGTCAAGACAAGAAACTTCGAAGTAAATGACTTGGTAATTAGGAAAGTTTTGCCGAGTAGTACCCATCCAGGGGGAAAATTCACTCCAAATTACGAAGGCCCCTACATTATCAAGAAGATCCTCACGGAAGGAGCATTAATTCTTGTAAACTCCGAGGGAAAAGAACTGGGGCACCCTGTAAATTCAGATGCTGTGAAGAAATATTACCCTTGAAATAAAATCAGATTCCGGTCATATGCCCTACCTCGAATTGAGCCTACTCTTCATGATAGTCATTGCATAAGCATGTCATGCATCCATGCATACATTAGCATGTGTTCAATATTGCAGGACTCAAGGAAGCAAGATCCTTGAGGGCAAATACCAAGAATGTCCGATGAAGACAGCAGACAGCAAAACGAAAAACAGGAAACTTCAAAAGAAGGGCACATGAGCACGTTCCAAAATGAATGAAGCCGATTAGAATGCATGATCAAGAGGACTTATTGTCATGGTGACCAGAGACGATGCAGATTTTCATGAATCTATCCATTTCCATTGGAGTGCAAGATCAAGGGTAAGGTGTATCGTTCTAATTTTCTGAAATTCGAGAGCATATACCGACAGATTCCTTTTATATTTTTCAGGGATCCTTGGCCACCCTGGACAGGTAAGTATTCATTTCCCTATCTCTTAGGTTTTAAGACTGTCAGAATCCTTATTGCTAGAATTTGAAGACTTCTTGAAATCTAGCATGCATTCAAATCTTATGTCTAGAAAGACGTAAAATTCTCACAGTCATGTCATTGGCATTCATGTTTAAACTTGGAGGTTATCTGAACATGATTGAAATATGCATTGTGCATCATAAATCCCCTTGAGGGTAAGTTTTGGAGAAAGCGAAATGAACTTTTCCAACGAGAGTTGTTTGGAACTGTTTAAAAGGATGTTTCCTCAGACAAGAGGCAAGCTGGATCCAAATACGTCCCATACACACTTAAGAGATGAGTAGAGTGGTAAGGACAGCGAGACCTTGACCTTGACCTACGGAAGTAGGGGTTATTCGCAGTGATTACATGGATCGAGACGACGGAGGCATTCGTTTCTCTATCATAAATACTACAGGTGACCATTGATAACCCTTTGAATGACGGTTTCTTTCTTTACCCCTGTCAAGAACCACCCCACAATGGGGCAAACTGGAGGTACGTCCAGCAGTATCAGGAGATAAATGGTTAGAAGTTCTCTTGCTCAGACTTGCATCAATCTTCGTGTGTTGCTTGTCATTTTAACTTCTATGGTAGTTCAAGTACTTTAAAATGACGAAAAACATTCGTTTCTCTATCCTATACACTTTGACCCTTTGCACAGCCCAGTTGAGCTTATACGTTCGTTTCATAAACCCGTTGGTGATCATTGCATATTCCAAGATGGAAGCGACCTCACTTCTCGAGCAGAAGAGTTCAAAATATTGGATTTATGGAAAATTCCTAAATCAATGTTGGGGTGCTGAGATTCAAGCTGTACATCTGGCACGCTCATTTGAAAATTCTGATTCCCAAAAGAAAAGAAAAGGTCAGATTTTGACAAAGGATGAGAAAAAGAAAAGAGAGAGAAAAACCCAATCCTAGGCATCAAGAAAAAGCAAAGTGCCTGGTAAAAGCAAGGCCAATGCCCGTCCAAATACTTGTGCACTTGTGAATCATGTGTTTGATCTTGTAAATGCCAAAAAATGGCATGATACCTTTGTATAGGTCACTAGTGAGATCTGATTGTAAAAGAAAATCTCAAGGGAGCCGGACATCAATGGTTACTCCCAGATTATGTCACATCCAGATGATGAAAGCATAGACAAGATGTTGACGCCGTCTCAACATGAGAGAGATATGTTCTCTAAAGACAAACATGCGCTTCGAAGGCTGACAATGCTCTTCAAAGACTATCAATGCATTTCAAAGACTGAAGACGCTCTTTGAATCAGAAGGGACAAGATCAGCGGCAAACTTGCAGTGATCACCAATGTTAAACCCTTCGCATATTCTGAGCCAAAAACAAACCTTTTTTTTTGGTCCCCAAACCTACCTACGTTACAACCCTGAAAAGCCTTTTCTGATTAAGGCACATGGATTGACATAGGGTTTAATGTCTAAGCTTAGCTCGAGGAAGTTCGAGCAAGATTATTTCTTTCTCATTTTTGCAGGTTTCTTGACTTGTAAAACCGGAGCAGACATCGAAGACTTCTCTTCGAGAGCCTTGACTTGCACGCAAGTCCCCCTTTGAAAACCGTTGACCAAGCCCAACATTATGGTCCCTTGGAAGTCCTCCTGATCGATCGAGGTGTATTCACTGCGAATGATCATGAACCCTAGGTGCAGGTTTGATAGGAAATTCGAGTGCTTTCTTGATAAAAGACCATTATCTCAAAACAGTGAGAAATCCTTTTTGATGAAGAATACTCCAATGGACGTATTAACCAAACTCTTTTGGGTAATTTCAGATTGTTTGATTCAAACTTTCCTCACAAGGAATTTTTGATCACTTCCGTATATTGCAAGGTGTTTTGGATAACCTCCAGCATCGTAATGCATTCATTGAAATTTTTCATGACTATGATATAAGTCATAAAGTGCTGTCAGTTTGACAAATATATATCACTTAAAGACCATTGATGTGTCTTTGGTAAGAAAATTCTCAGATTGGAGCTTCTATAAGATTCTCGATGACTTCGGCTCCTAAAATGGCTTGTATCACTCTTGGATACTTGGAGTCCCCAGATCCCAGAATGCCATTTCCCATGTCAAAAGGACAATGTTTGAAATTATCTCCCTGTGTGAGATCCCAGTATTACAGGTTTGATCTTTCTGCAGGATTGCCTGGAGTACCCAGATCCCAGAATGTCACCTCCCATGTCAAAAGGACAATGTTTGAAATTATCTCCTTGTGTGAGATTTCAGTATTATAGGTTTGATCTTTCTGCAGGATGCCTGGAGTACCCAGATCCCAGAATGTCACCACCATGTCAAGAAAACAATCTTCAGAAATCATCTCTCCGTGAGATCCCAGCGTTACAGGTTAGAACTTTCTGCAGGATACTTGGAATCCTCAAATCCCAGAATAACGCCTTGCATGTCGAAAGGACAATTTTCAAGATCTGCTTTCTGTGAGGTTCTAGGTAACCCCTAAACCCAGAATAGCCCATTTGGTGAAGCCTAAAGGTTAGGCACACCCCACTTATATGAATTCTAGTTAATTCCTAAGAATATAGGATCAAAAACTGTTGACGAAGTCTGCTTTCTGTGAGGTTCTAGGTAACCCCTAAACCCAGAATAGCCCATGTGGTGAAGCCTAAAGGTTAGGCACACCTCACTTGTATGAATCCTAGTTAATTACTTAGAATATAGGATCAAAATGTTCGACAATCCCTAAGAGACTGGGTGCGTCATCCATAGGTTCCTAGCAGAAAGGAGTCCTATTTCTCGGCCTGATCCCCCTGAAGGATCAAAATGTTCGACAATCCCTAAGAGATTGGGTGCGTCATCCATAGGTTCCTAGTAGAAAGGAGCCATATTCATGGTCTGATCCACCGTACAGATCAAAACCTCTGACAATCCCTAAGAGACTGGGTGCGTCATCCATAGGTTCCTAGCAGAAAGGAGTCCTATTCATGGTCTGATCCACCATACGGATCAAAACCTCTGACAATCCCTAAGAGACTGGGTGCGTCATCCATAGGTTCCTAGCAGAAAGGAGTCTTGTTCATGGTCTGATCCACCATACGGATCAAAACTTCTGACAATCCCTAAGAGACTGGGTGCGTCATTCACAGGTTCCTATCAAGTATAGGAATCTCATTCTGGTACGGCCTACCATACAGGCTAGAGTTTAACCGCCCTAGGATACTCAAAAGACGAGTCCCTAGGTATTCACTTGAACCCGCCATACACCGCGCATGCCGCATGAGCATCAGGCAGGTGATCAACAGGTAAATAGCAGGGTCTCCCTACTTCCTCTCTCACGTCAACAAAAGAATGAGGAGCTGAGCGTTCACCAGCAAGGCAAGAAAGATTGAATGTCAGGATTCGTTTTTCTTTTCCACAGTCGAGTCGGTCTAGACTCAGGTGTCACCTGTCTTTGAGCGAAACCTCCCACGAGATTCCTCTCAAAGAGGGGCAGCTATTGACACCTGATTTTTGACCAAGTCTTTTTTAGTTTTATTTTTGAAAAATCACAAAATATTCATAAAAAGTCAAAAAATTACAAAATCAACTTTGGTGGCGTTGGCCAAGCCCAAGGAACCATTCTTGACCAAAAAATAATTTTCCATATTTTTTACTTTTTTAGTATTTTTAGAAAATAGGAAAATACTCAAAAAAATCAAGAAAAATAGCATTTGAGGTCACAAAATATAAAGAAATAGCCAATATTTTTCTTTTTAATCTCTTGCATTTTTTACCTCACAAAGAATCCAAAATCAGATTCAATTATGGGTGTTCCTTTGTAACCCATACTATTGAATTTGAGAAATAAATGTCAATTGAGTCTTTTAATTTGCAATTTTGGTATTTTCTAGGGTCTTGACATCCATTCTAACCGTCCCTTATTTCAATTTAGCCCAATTTTTTGTACAAATTGCTCAATTGCACGAATTTGGCAAAATTGCATACTAAAATTGCATTTTTAGTCCTTGAAATTGAGCATAATTGAAATTACTTTCAATTCAAGGGCTATCATTGCAAATTAAACATACTGCCCAATGGGTTTCACCATTTTGAATCGATTGGCATAGGTAATTTGACCCAATTTGATCATTTGAACCTTCAATTGCATAATTCCCAATTTCCAATTAAAAGGAAATTTGGGGTTTTTGTTGAAATTGATATGAAATTTTGGGCAAAATCACATTTTTTGATAGAATCCATGCCCTAGATTCGATTATGAGATTCAATTGTAAAAATTTCCTACTAATTTGAGTTTAATTTTGAAAAATCCTATTCGGAACCGGTTCAGACCGCTGGTCAGACCGGTCGAACCGGTCCGCTAAAGTGTCATCGTCTTCCTCAAGATCCTGCGCAGATGAACAGTGGAAGGTTTGATTTCAATGACAAAATTGACCAAGCAATCGGCGGCAGTTGGAGAAGCATTGGTGGGCGTCTTACTCCTTACATCAAGACCTTTTGATCAAGACCGGCCCCATGACAAATGACCGCCGGACGAGCTCCGGCGAGGTCAGTCAAACCTTTGAACCTGCGAAAGTCAACATTCTCAAACGCAGGACAAATTCGTGCCAAATTCGCACGAGATGAAGCCCGCCGGAGGACCAAACGGAGTTGGACGGAAATGCCCATCCTCCACGACGCCGTTTGGGCCTAAAAGCACGTGGCTGCACGTGCAATTTGAGGTAGTTCCCCTCTCCCGTTCGGCGCCAAAATTCGAGAAGGCTATATAAGCCTACGAGGGTTTTCTGTTGACGAGGACAGTGGATTCAGTTAGAGAGGGAGGAACTGAATCGAAGAGAGAAAAAGAAGGAGAGAGAAAGAGCTCCCCTCCATCGCCATTGTCGAGGGTGGAGCTCGAATTGACAGAGCACTGGTTGGGCCTCTTGAGGCTGAACTAAAGCTTGACGAAGTCGTGAGGTGGTCGCCCGAGCTCCGGGGAAGCAATCGCCGTCGGCCGCACGGCCTGAGATCGCCTGAACAGGTGAGGCAGAGCTTCAACTCTTATACTGAGCTTCAATGGCGGATTTGATTTTCGACTGTGATTCTTGCATTTAGTGTGTGCGTCTTGTTCTCTGAACATCACTGACCATATTCGCATCTTGGTTTTGCATCGATTTTGCCTGAGCAACTTGAATCGAGTCTTCAAATTTAGCTTCCATAGCCGACCACTGTTCATCCTCCCCCAGCCAAATCTGGGCCGCGTGGGCTCAATCGGAGCCCGAGGTAAGCTTTCTGCACCTCCTGCCATGTCAATCTGTGGATGAATTGATATGATTTCGTGTGATTCGCGTGATTGAGCTTCCATGGCTATATTCGGCAATTCGCATGATGTTCCCGATTCTGTGAATAGGATGCTTCAATTCTCAGATATGTTAAACTAGAAATGATTGCGAGTCGATTGCCGTTGGTCTTGCGTGATTTCATCAAGATCTCACCGTATGATCGTCGCCCCAGAAGCATAGCCGTTCATTCCGCCGGAGTCATGAGGTTGAAGACGAAGCTGACGTGGCGTGGTCAGCGAGTCAAAGTCCTAGGTGGCATTCGGCCATTGGTCCACGTAGATGTCGAGTCAGCTCGACCGTTAGTTTGTTAGGATGAGTCAGCATTAGATCGGACGGTCTAGGTTAATGGAGTCTAATAAATGGTGGCCGTCGGATTAGAAATTAGGATAATTCGAAAATGATTTTAAATCAGAAATAAAAAATGATGGAAACGGCGCCGTATGAGTTAGTCTGGAGGCGACGTCGTTCAGGTTAGTAGGATTGGACGGTTCAGATTAAGACTTAGGTTCTAATCGTGGCCGTAGGTTTAAGTAGTCCGATCAGACGGCGATGATCAAGTCTTCGTCCAATCTGGACCGTAGGTTCTAGTAATCAGATCCAATGGGCGCAGATTAGCCACGCGGTGCATTAAGGACCCTTGGATCAGATCCAAATAATTCGAAAAATAAAAAAGACTGGGACGACGTCGTTTTGAGGAAGCTGGTTTCGCGGGTTCGGGTCTGGACCGGGTTCCGACCCGAGTGGGTCGGGTCGACCCGGTCCGAATCATATTTTTTTAATAAAAAAATCAGAAAATGATTTTAAAAATAAAAAAAAGCAGAAAATCCTAGAAAATCCAAAAAATGCCAGAAAATTTCAGAAAACTCAAAAACAATTGTGGAAAAATTGTAGGAAAATCCTAGACACTCAGAAATCCCCAAAAATAGAGGATTGACCACAGACAACTGGTCAACCCTATTTTTTGGGTTTCTTATCCGTTCTTCCAAGAATTGACGACAATGCCCTTTAGGGGTAATTCGTCCCAGCTTTGTATTTCGAGATAGGTTGAAAAATGCCTAGATTAGGATAGGGCCAGTTAGGTGGCGAATCCTTTTGCGAGGATTTTTGAATCTTATCATCTCCGCTGAAATGACGATTTTACCCCTAGAGGGTAAATCGTCTTTTCCATTCCAATCGAGTTCTGAAATTTGCTTAAAATTAGGGTTTGGGTCAGGTAGACGACCAACCCTAATATTTGAGATTTTCAGTTCTCATCTTTGTCCAAAATGACGATTTTACCCCTCCAAGGGTAAAATCACTTGAAAATTCCAGAAAAATCCTAGAAATTCCCGAAAAATAGGAAATGGATTGGATTGATGGCCAATCCTATTTCCTCTGTCTTTTGACTTCCCAATTCATCTAAAATGACAGATTTACTACCCTTTCGAGGTGAATTTTCCCGAATTGCTCAAAATTACGATTTTGCCCCTCATGGGCAAATCATGCCAAAATCATTCCTAACCCTTGATTGATATTTCTCTAGGCTAATAGGGCCTCATTAGAGATGCCATGCTGCTTTCATGTGTTTTATTCGCATGCATTGGATCCTTGATTTGCGCACTTATTTCTATTGATTGTGATTGATAGGTTAGTAATTCCCATCTGCATGAACTCCTAGATTTAGGATCTGTACCCCACTCATCTGTATGAAATCATAGGATCAGATAAACCATTCAGCTTCGGTACCGAAAGGGCGTCAACTCTGTCAGTTGGCGTATCTAAGTCCCCGAACCCACTTCTCTGGTTTCCGCAAAATCGAATATACCACTCCCAACTATTCGATAGGGTTTCCGATCGTACCCTCCGCGAAACGATTGGTGGCGACTCCTTGGCATGTACACTTGTCACATGTCACTAGACCACACTGAAGGTCGACTACGTATATCCAACAGTTACGATTTGGGTAATGGACCTTGGGAGAGGCCCGTGTCCGATCAGTCAGCGATCGGGCGGCCCATTAACCCTCGCTAGCACATAGATGGCGCTCGAGTGAGGGTCGCGACACTGAGCAACACAATCCGAACGGAAATATAACAATATAAATAAATTGAATTTAGATGGAATACCGAGGTCTGTGTTCAACACAGTTTCCTTTAACAGATTCGTCCCCTCCAGTACGAGCTTTGAGGTTTCGTGGACGTCTGTCTCCCAAGATACAACGGTTACACAGCGATAGAGGCAAGCACAGCACTCCAAAGCTTTGGGCGAACTTGAACTACACGAGAACACTATCGAAAATAATGCAAATGCAGACAATTCAAAAGCGGGAGATTTTCGTAGTTCTTTTCGTCATGTTCTAAACAGAATGGGAAGCCACCTATTTATAGGCTAAGCGGGGCATTGCGGAAATAAATAATAACGGCCAAATTAATTCTGCCGTTATGTAATTAATTCTGTAACCACAGAATTATAGCAGCCGTTACTTAGTTAATACCATTTACACACCGGTAATTAACGTAAGCACGATTAACGGCTTGAGTTGGTAAAAATTAAAACAGAAGGAAAAAATGGGCTTGTCGCGAGGCCCACTTTTTGGTCCGGCATTCGCGTACGCAGGTCGTGCGCTCGCGCCCAAGTTCAACTTGTTGGGCTTTCGTCGGGGTCCGGGATTTGCCCCCCCTGCGCTTACGCGCGAGGCATAGTGCTTGTGCTATGATAGTTACCACTCAAAGAGAGTGTATCCATATATAAAGCACTTTAAGGCCTTCTTCCTTTCCTATGTGAGACTAGTGCTTTGTCACTTCCCACTTCCAACTCAATGGTGTTCTTTAAAAAATAATTTCTCATTCACTCACCATCAAAATACGTCATATTTCCAACAATCCCCCACATGAATGAAAATTATTTTGGTTTTGACTCTATGATAATGTTCAACAAATGAAACCTGCATAGGATAGGTAGGTATCACCCTTTGAACCTTCCCTTGTGAAAGCATATTTAATTTACCAGCTGTCCAGTAGACATGATGTCCTTGAACTGCCCTGCTTTCTTAGTAAATGACCCATACACTTCACACAGGAATCATCAACGTTTGTTCAGTTCTCATGAGTATGTTCGTTTTGGCCATGAACATCGTCCTGGTTCTGCGAGAGTTTCTAGAGAATTCAGCCATCAATAATTCTCCTTTGAAGCGGCCCCACTTCTCTCTCACATAGGTGATTACTTAATCTTGAGTAATTGATTTACTCCACTTAAGAATCATTAAAGCAATAATTGATATCCTTTCCCTGATAAACCCCCACAATAATTGGTTTTCCTCCACATACTTGGGGGATATCAAATCACTGTTTCTTTTATAGGAATGGTTTGAGGGATAGACCCCCACAGTGATATCTTAAGTTCGTATACTTAGGTTGTCCCTTTTCAACCTAGATCTTGGGATCTCCAGTCAGCTAGGTTGGGTTTTCCGTTATACAAACTTTTCTGTAATGGGCTGTAGTCCCATTCCTATTGTTGCCTTTTCAACTAACTCTCTGTTTAACCCTTTGGTTAGCGGATCCGCAATATTATCTTTTGACTATACGTAGTCAATAGAGATAATTCCAGTTGAGAGTAGTTGTCTAATGGTATTGTGTCTATGACGTATATGTCTAGACTTACCATTATACATGTTACTCTGTGCTCTTCCAATCGCAGATTGACTATCGTAATGTACACAGATTGGTGGCACAGGTTTTTGCCATTTTGGAATATCCTCTAGGAAATGGCGTAGCCATTCAGCCTCTTCACCACATTTATCCAAAGCTATAAACTCGGATTCCATTGTGGATCTGGCTATAACAGTTTGTTTACAGGATTTCTAAGATACAGTCGCACCTGCCAGTGTGAATACATATCCACTAGTAGATTTTGAGTCTTTTATATCAGATATCCAGTTTGCATCACTGTATCCTTCTAATACAAATGGATACCTGGTATAGTGCAGGCCATGATTCCGAGTATATCGTAAGTACCTGAGTACTCTCACTATTGCTTTCCAATGGTCAGCACTCGGATTGCTCGTATATCTGCTCAATCTACTAACCGTATATGCAATATCTGGTCTAGTACAACTCATTAAGTACATTAGACTTCAAATAATTCGGGAGTATTCTACTTGAGAAATACCATCTCCTCTATTCTTGGATAGATGAAGACTATTGTCTAGTGGTGTTCTAGCAATACCAGAATCATTCTTGCTGAATTTTTCAAGAATCTTGTCCACATAGTGTGACTGGTTTAAAACTAAACCTTCCGACGTTCTTGTGATTTTAATCCCTAAAATCACATCAGCAAGTCTCTTATCTTTCATGTCAAATCTTCAATTCAACATATTCTTGGTAGATTTGATCATTCTGTCATCACTACCATAAATGAGTATGCCATATACATACAAACATAGAATGACATATCCATTCTCTGTCTCTTTAATGTAGACACATTTATCACATTCATTGATTTTGAAATCATTGGTAATCATTGCATTATCAAACTTTTCATGCCACTGCTTTGGCGCTTGTTTTAGACCATACAATGATTTTACCAATTTACAGACTTTCCTTTCTTGTCCTGGAGCTACAAAACCTTCAAGTTGTTCCATATAGATTTCTTCATCCAAATCACCATTTAGGAAAGCAGTTTTTACATCAATTTGATGTACTTCTAGATTTCGCAAAGCTGCAATCGCAAGTATCATCCTAATGGAGTTTATTCTCGTCACAGGAGAATAAGTATCAAAGTAATCTAAGCCTTCTCGTTGTCTGTATCCTTTAATTACAAGTCTGGCTTTATACTTATCAATGGAGCCGTCTGCTTTCATCTTCCTTTTAAAGATCCATTTGGACCCTAAAGGTTTACAACCAGGAGGAAGATCCACTAGCTCCCAAGTATGATTCTGCAAGATAGAATCAACTTCACTTTTTATTGCCTCTTTCCATAGAGGTCCCTCAGAAGAACTCACAACTTCTGTATAAGTTAGTGGTTCTTTTTCTAACAAATAAGTTAGAAAATCATTTCCAAATGATTTTTCCACTCTTGCTCTTTTCCAAATGAATCATTACTTTCATCGTTCATAGTTTCATTCGTTCGTTTGGATGAACTTGAACCATCATTGGAATTATAAGGAAAAACATCTTCAAAAAATGAAGCATTCCTAGACTCTATGATCGTATTCTTGTGTACATCTGGAATCTTAGATTCATGCACAAGAAATCGATATGCACTACTGTTATGTGCATAGCCTATAAAGATATAGTCCATCGTTTTAGGACCTATCTTAATTTTCTTTGGTGTCGAAACAATTACTTTAGCAAGGCACCCCCACACTCGTAAGCAATTGTAGGATGGTCTCCTACCTTTCCATAGCTTATAAGGGGTTTTATCTTCTTTCTTTCGAGGTACCTTATTTAAAAGGTAATTGCTCGACAAAATAGCTTCACCCCACATATTTTGAGGTAAGCCTGAACTTAGTAACATCGCATTCATCATTTCTTTCAATGTGCGATTTTTACGTTCAGCAACACCATTTGATTGAGGTGAATAGGGCACAGTTACCTCATGTATAATTCCGTGTTGTGCACATAATTCACCAATTGGTACTTCATACTCACCGCCTCTATCACTTCTCAATCTCTTGATTTTCTTATCAAGTTGATTTTCAACGTCATTCTTATAGAGAATAAATTTCTCTAAAGCTTCATCTTTGCTTTTAAGCAAATACACATAGCAGTATTTAGTGCTATCATCGATAAATGTAATAAAATATTTATTACCACCTCTTGTTTGTACGAATTTCAAATCACAAGCATCACTGTGAATCAATTCAAGAGGTACGGTACTTCTGTCAATCGATTGAAACGATGATTTCGTTAATTTTGTCTCAACACAAATTTCACATTTGTGTTTTGAATCAATTTGGAATGAGGGTATATGTTCCAAGTTAATTAATCTACGCAATGTATCATAATTAACATGTCCGAGTCTACCATGCCATAAATTGGATGACTCAAGCAAATAAACGAAAGGCTTATTATCTTTATTGATAATAGTCATGACATTGAGCTTAAAAAGCCCATCAGTTACATATCCATTCCCCACATACATTCCAGATTTTGACAAAATAACTTGGTCTGACTCGAACACCATGCGAAATCCATGCTTGTTCAACAGTGATTCGGACACCAGATTCTTTCGAATTTCCGGCACATACAATACATTGTTCAGAGTCAGCTCTTTCCCATAAGTCATCTTCAGAAGCACATTCCCTTGGCCTTCAACCGCAGAAGAGGCAGAGTTTCCCATGAACACTTTCTCCCCATCAATTGGTTCGAAAGTTGTGAACAATTCCTTATTGGAACACATGTGCCTAGTAGCACCAGTGTCAATCCACCATTCCTTTGGATTGGACCCAACCAAGTTCACCTCAGAAATCATTGCAGAGAGATTTATGTCTGACATGTCTTTTGTCATGTCATTCACCATATTTGTCTCATAACTCTTCCTCTTTGGAAGTCTGCAATCCACAGATCTGTGACCCGTCTTGCCACAGTTGAAACATTTTCCTAGAAACTTGTTCTTGGAAACTCCTCCTTTTGGTCCCAATTTCGGCTTGGCGACCTTCTTGTTCTTGTGGCCATGCTTATGCTCCACAACATTTGCCTTAGCTGTAGCAGGATTGAATCCTTTGCGTTCAGAGCTTCTGTTGTCTTCTTTAATTCGAAGTCTAACAATCAGCTCCTCTAGGTTCATTTCCTTTCGCTTGTGCTTGAGGTAGTTCTTGAAATCCTTCCATCCAGGAGGTAGCTTCTCAATAATCGCAGCCACTTGGAAGGTTTCACTCAAGTTCATTCCTTCAGCTTGAATCTCATGCAAGATCACTTGAATTTCTTGCACTTGACTGATTACAGCCTTAGAATCTACCATCTTATAATCAAGGAATCGACCGACAACAAATTTCTTTGCTTCGGCATCCTCTGTTTTATATTTCCGGTCTAAGGATTCCCATAACTCATTTGCCGTCTTTATTGCACAATAAACATTGTACAAGGAGTCATGTAAGCCATTCATGACATAATTCCTACACAGGAAGTCAGAATACTTCCAAGCCTCAACAACATTGAAGGCTTGCTTATCAGTTTCTCCATCGGATACCTTAGGAGGTTCCTCAGTCAAGAATCTCGCAAGATTCAGTGTTGTTAAATAAAACAACATCTTCTGCTGCCACCTTTTAAAGTTCGATCCGTTGAACTTTTCAGGTTTCTCACCATGGTGGAAAGAAGGTGCAGCAGAAGCAGAAGATGATCCAGGCTGATGGATAGCAGGGGTAGAGCTTTTGGTGATGTCATCAGTATGCACATCAACAGCTTCTTTTCCAGTAGCCATTTGAATTGTAAGTGTCGAATCGAATCGAATCTGTTTTAAGATTGTTGGAAAAACAGTGTTAAATAAATAACAAAACTGTTTAAAGAGTTTGGAGGATACTTACAATTCGAATAACAATAATAAATATAAGCAAGCTGCCTCAAATATGAAAATACTAATTTGAGCCTTCAGAAGCAGTATTGAAAATTCGTCAGATGCAAAAAATCGTCAAATGCAACTGCATCTGATCCCGTCAGATGCAGTTCCTTCTAAACGCGTCAGAAGTAATCCTTCTGAACCCGTCAGAAGCAGTCCTTCTGGACTCGTCAGTTCCTTCTGACTCTCCTTCTAACCTTCCTTCTAAGTCTCATTCTGAGCCCTCCTTCTGACATTCCTTCTGAGCTTCCTTCTGACCTTCCTTCCGAGTCTCCTTCTGAGCCTTCCTTCTAAGCCTCCTTTTGACCTTCCTTCTGACCCTTCCTTCTGACCTTCCTTCTGAGGCTCCTTCTGACCCTTCTTCTGACCTTCTAAGCAACACAATCCGAACGGAAATATAACAATATAAATAAATTGAATTTAGATGGAATACCGAGGCCTGTATTCAACACAGTTTCCTTAAAATAGATTTGTCCCCTCCAGTATGTGCTTTGAGGTTTCGTGGACGTCTGTCTCCCATGATACAACGATTACACAGCAATAGAGGCAAGCACAGCACTCCAAAGCTTCGGGCGAACTTGAACAACACGAGAACACTATCGAAAATAATGCAAATGCAGACAATTCAAAAGAGGGAGATTTTCACAGTTCTTTTCGTCATGTTCTAAACAGAATGGGAAGCCACCTATTTATAGGCTAAGCGGGGCATTGCGGAAATAAATAATAACGGCCAAATTAATTCTGCAGTTATGTAATTAATTCGGTAACCACAGAATTATAGTAGCCGTTACTTAGTTAATACCATTTACACACTGGTAATTAACGTAACCACGGCTTGAGTTGGTAAAAATTAAAACAGAAGGCAAAAATGGGCTTGTCGCGAGGCCCACTTTTCGGTCCGGCATTTGCGTACGCAGGTCGTGTGCTCGCGCCCAAGTTCAACTTGTTGGGCTTTCGTCGGGGTCCGGGATTTGCACCCCCCTGCGCTTGCGCGCGAGGCATAGTGCTTGTGCTATGATAGTTACCACTCAAAGAGAGTGTATCCATATATAAAGCACTTTAAGGCCTTCTTACTTTCCTATGTGGGACTAGTGCTTTGTCACTTCCCACTTCCAACTCAATGGTGTTCTTTGAGAAACAATTTCTCATTCACTCACCATCAAAATACGTCATATTTCCAACAACCATAATCATAGTTGGACTAGCAATTTGCTTTTGAGGGGCTTGGGGACCGGGGGTGGCAGTGGCGCTGTAGTAGCGGAGCCCAAACGCTGCGTTTCGGGAGTTTTGAAGTGTCAAACGAAAAGCTGTTATTCCATAATTTCCCGTTAAGATCATTTTTTTTAAAAAAAAATGTGTTGCCTTCTCTATTCCAGGAAGGAAAAACAAATGCTATGTTTATGATTCATATGAATGGGATTTTCTGATTTGCTTTCAGCTAGATATACTTGATTTATTATTTTTTTGTCGCCCTTATAATTGAGCTGTTTAACGTGATTGTGGTGTGATTCGTTTTAATTTTTGCATTTAATATCAGAATCTTTGGTATGTAAATTCATAGTGAAAGGAGCTTAAGTTCGACAAATCCCTCCTATGGAAATTCATTACAAAAGGCAAAGGGCAAAATGAAAAAGAGTAAAATCCCACTGCAAGACTCCTCCCCACCAATGGTATGGACATTCATAACCAACAGATAATAGCTCCAATGATAATCTAATTTTGACTTTCGTAGCACCTAATTCAATGAGCAATTTCGACATCCATCACAACAATGAGTGATTTCTAATGTTTCGACTAGTAGCGAGTTGTGATTCACGAGTCGTGTAGCCAACAAGCCAAGAAGCCAAAGACAAGTGGTTTCGGAGACGGAAGAATTGCCAACGTTTGAGTCCGAGGAAACTGATCCAAGCAAAGGATGCGTTTGAGCGAGCGAAAGACTCCTAGTCAAGAGCGCCCAGGAGGTCGTACGAATGGGTGTGGGAGAATATCACAAATAGGAATGGGGGTGGGAGAATGTCATGGGCCAGATGTTCCATGACCCAATTGATTAACGACATATACCGGATGAACCAGAAGACTTGAAGGCTAGTTAGGTCGTCTGGATTTTTAGTCATGATAGGATTGGATAGAAAATGATATGAAATCTAGTGATTTTGACATATCTTATCCACTATTTGCTGAATCGCATTAATAAAGCCAGAGATGTTCATATTCTAATTTGTTCATGACATATCGATGTAACTGAATTTGAAAATTTATAAATGGAGACTATAAGAATCTCTTATAATTTCATGTTGAATCTAGTAAGAGAGAGAAAATATAATTATTCATATTTGCAACTACGAAAAATTTTGCGTATCTCACTAGTTTGGTTACACTTCAACATGAACTACAAAACTACGAAAGTGAAAGAGTTTTGATTCTCTTTCTGCTTTCAAAGACTTTTGACATAAACCATAAATCTAAGAAAGAGTATAAGTTTGGACTCTCTCGACATTTTCGTAGTGTTTTGTCGTGAATTAAAAATCTACAAAATAGTAGTAAACTTCAACATATTATAGAGATACAAAGGACATGGAAATAGAGATGCTAGTGTTTCTTTTGGAAATTTCATTATCACTCGTTCATCGAGAATTAGAAAAATCATTTTCAAGCTTGAATATATTCACAAAAAAATCGGGTCCTTTTTCTTCATTTTTTAGCATTAAATCTTTTCTTATCATTATTTTTTTCCCTTCCATGATTTCTTAATAAAATTTTTATTAAGTAATAAACTATACTATTGTACCTAGAATAAATAATGTATATAGATACCAGGTGTGTGTGTGTATGCAAACTATATATTATAAAGTAGAAAGAAATTAACATACAAATTTAAATTATAATAAATAAAATAGATATTATTTTTTTGTTATTAGCATTATAATTCAAATAGAATTTAAATATAATTATTATTTTAATTTTACAATTTAAGAAATGTGTTATCTAGAAAAATAATTTTTATACCATGAAGAGAATAATCCTATCCATCTCTATCTCATCTCCCCCATGGATAATTTTATACGAGCTATGTCCCCTTATATGTCACTTTATCCTGTCCTTTTTTTTTGGTAAGGTAAGTTTGTATTTACATTTCAAGATGCTAGGCACAAAAAAGAACACTTTATCCTATCCTTGACATGTACCAAATACAAGATGTGATAAATTTTATGTTATTCTAGCTTTTACCTTGATTACCAAATGTAGCCGAATTGCATTGGCATAGATGGTTTTCTTGAGTCTTCTAGAATATTCTTAGATGGGCGAAATGATAAATATCTCTAGTTCTATAGCATTCTTGTTTTAAATATTGGTATTTAGTATATGTGGAGATACTATCTTGACCATTAGATTAAAAGTTCATCAACATTGTAATGAGAGGGACTCTTGTATAAATAACTTTCTCTCATTTGTATCCACCCAACATTCTCGTAATAGAGTACATTTTCTTTTCCTGATGATATGTTCGCTCTCTACCTGCCTCTTCAGCTTCGATTGAATGAGCGGATAATGGGAGGAATTCATATAACAAATGAATGGTCCAACATTATTTAAATTGAACAATTTTGGAGAGAGCCAACTCATTTCAGAGAAAATTGGCTACATTCATCTGTTCCATAATCCTCATTGATCTTACAAGAGGTTCTGTGCACTATCCATGAAAATCAATTGAGCACAAGAAGCACAAGAACTAACATAAGAAAGAGAACGAATCTGCAACTAATGACAACGCAAGAAATCAACAAGTGCAAAAATATAGAAGAAACTCATGCAATTACAGAACCTGAACATTAATCAACGATGCCCGAAATCAATAGGCATCCTGGTTTTCTTCAATTGCGAGCCTCATCTACAGTGAGAAACAGACGATCTATCGATACAATCGAACTGAAGACAAAAGACAAAATAGGACAAGCAAACGCACCTAAATCGCTCTTCTCCTCCTCTTCCGTGAGTGACCTGCTTCAAAGGCTTGAAGAGGAGGCATGCAGAAATGAGTAATTGATAAAAAGGCGATTTGCCTCTTCAGTACAAAACACGTAATCGGTCCAGGGATGCAGAAATGAGTTTAATCTCGGGATATCTCAAGGAAATTCTTCCGACTCGAATGGCAAAAAAAAGAGACTGTCTGTCCATAGGAATAAAAGGGCAATGTGCAGGGGTTGGATGGGAAAATTAACCAAAAAAGCCTTAAATATGTTGCAATTATATCAATTCAGCCCTAAAAGTTTTTTTTTTTTGCTAATTCAGTTCTAAAATTTTTGCATTTGTACAAATCAATCTTTTCGACTCGAATGGCTAAATTCGAAAATGACCCTTTTCAATAATTTAAAAAGTATAAGGCGAAAAAAGTTAAAAAACTTGGACGAATGGCAATTTTAATTAGTTCTCACAAAAAATAATTAAATTATTCTTTTCGTTAATTTTGGCACTTATGCATTGCATTTGCATATTTAATCGGACCGGCGGAGGATGGATACAATTCAAGGTTCTGAGCTTAATTATCTAGACTAAACGCGCGAGGGGCGAATAAGCCCACGAAGAGGCTGACAACATGTGCCAAGCCCATTATTCCATTAGATGGCCAAAATTCAATGGAAAATCGGCTTATTAATAATACTTGAGGAGCTATTCAATTGATATTATCACAATGTAAATTATAATGGGGTATAAAAATTCTTTCCTCTTGTAAAAGATAAGGAATGTCTTGTGGTGTCAACTTAAGAAATATAATTATTCTGGACTCTTCCAGTAAAATTGTTTTCCTGATAATCTCGATTAATTTATTCGGGCAAAAGGGTTTTGTTTTTTTTTAGGTAAAGTGAGTGTGTATATAACTTTCCAAACACGCCAAATACAAAAGAAATGCCAAACACAAAAACCTCGAACTCATCACGATACTTGGATGTGTCCTAAGGGGTGCAAAGGTGTAAGGCATCGCAAGATACAATCATGGCTAAACCATACGGACCAAGATAGGCTAAACAAAACCTGAACAAACTAAAATTGAATTGCACAAGGCAACCCACAAACTGGAGCAGCCGGCCGGGGGGGTTTGTTCCCGGGAATATAACTAAAAATCGTGCATGTCTATTTTTCTATCGCATTAATCTTTTTCTTTTTCTCTTTTTTTCATAAAATTCACATCTTCATTTTTATATATTCTTTTCTACCATTTGCTAAATATTCTTTATTGATGCTCATGCTCTCTATATTCCCAAGAAAACAACATGATCGCTGCGTTTGGTAGTTCAAATTTGGACCTTGATAGGATAACTATTATCCTATCCGATGTTTGGCGATGTCATCCGGACCGGATAAACCCGGATATACCTACATAAAATACCGGATAAGAAATCCGGGAGGAGAGGGTAGGATATACCCGGATAGGATAAAAAAAATAACAAATCGCCTCTCTCTCTCTACCGTCAAAGCCCTAATGGTGCACGGCCTGTTGCAACTGCGACTACGGAGGAGATTGGAGGGCTCCAATGGAGGGTGCTAGGGAAGCGTGGGTGAAGTGGTGGACGACGGTGGCGTTTGGCGGAATCGGCGAGGGGAAGCCATTTGTGGGTGCGAAGTCGGAAGCGTGCGAGAGGGAACCGTCGATGTTAGGGTAAAAGGATCTGGTCAATTCTTGGAGCTCATAGAGAGCTTCATTTCTGGGCTTGACAAGATTCGGAAACCCAAACGGGTCGTTGTCTTCCTCCTGGAAAGTCAACGAGGCCAAGCAAGCCAGTGGGTTCGCGGGGGCGGGGGGGCAGAGGAGCACAGCTCTTGACCACGGCGCTCGGATCCCAGTCGTCGGCCATTGAGCGCAAAACAAATGACGGCGTTGAGACAGCCCAATGTCTGAACCTGGGTTCCTCTTCCTGGGTGCAATGCTTCTTCTCCAGGTTATGCAATTGGGCGATTGGAATTGGAACAGTGGGAGAGGACCGAGCTCCTGCAATCAGGGCTGCAAACATCCCCTGCGAGGGTAGAGCACGCGGAAGCCGAAGGAGTCGAGGCGTGAGTGTACGCCGTAAATAAACCTTATCACGGCTGTCCCCGGATCACCATAGCAGAACACAGAACGCTATACTGGAAAATAAAGGAGCTTGCGTACCTGATTTCGGATCCATAATACTTTAGGCGGAATCTCGATGATCCGATGCTCAAGTCTTCTCCTCTATTACCCTCCGGAATCCTGGCGTCGATGAGACCACCACCCTCACCTTCACTTGGCTTTATAGGAGGAAACAACCTCCCTAGTGAAGTAACTTCTCATGGAAGTTGAGTGATTGAGGAGGTTATGTGTTAGGGTTAGAGGAGGGACTAAAGCTCATTTTATAGAGTCCTTTGGCCAAGCTCTCTCATCACGGGCTGGGCCGAACTCGGCCCACACTAGCCAGGCCCATATAAGACTAATTAAGAATCTTTAGATCTCTTTTTATTAGACCAACCATATGATTCCAATTAATATAAGCTCATACTTAAGAAAACTCTAACATTCTCCCACTTGGGCGAATATTAATTGAAATCGAGCTGTAAGTGCACACCTTTATGCTGGTCTAGTAATCGTTCTTAATAGTCAATCCGATCCCATAAAGTATTAAACACCGAATCATGGCAGTAACTGCATAAAAAGGTATGCAGAGCCATCCATGGTCACAAGTGCCCACTACTCTACTGATATGGATTCAATATGGTAGTGTGGCAAATGGATAGCACTCTATTAAAGAAATACTTTATGTGTTATCCCCTTTGTAAGTCACCATTCTCTCTCCTTTATGTGTCACAATTCCATATGTGCACTAGAGAATATCTTTATGGTTCAAAGGAACCTACTAATGTCTTTACTTTACAGTTAACATCACTTTATGTGTAACAAGACATATAAATACAGCTAGTAACCAAATGCCCATAGCCAATACTTAAGGTTTACACACACCTTAAGATTTCACTAAATATATGTATTCCGTACGGATATTGTCACAAATACATATCAAAATGTTACAAAATGCAACAAAACAGATGTAAACTTTATTAGAGCATAACAAAAGTGCTCCCACTAGACAACAACATCTAATGATGTGCCTAAGCCCATGCTTATGACATGTCTTTCAAAAACACAAGGGCGAAGACCTTTAGTTAGTGGGTCTGCAACCATAGCATCTGTAGAAATATGCTCCACTGCAACGTCACCATTTTGCACAAATTCCTTTATGGTCAAAAACTTGACCTCCATGTGCTTAGACCCCTTAAGACCTCTGTTGTTGTTGATGAACAACACTGCAGAGTTACTGTCACTGTATAACTGTATGGGTCTATCAACAAAATCAAATACAGCCAACTCCCTAATGAGGTTCCGGAGCCAAATAGCCTGAATAGCAGCCCCATAGCATGCTATGAACTCCGCTTGCATGGTTGAGGATGATACTGTTTTCTGTTTCTCGCTTTTCCATGATACTGCACTGCCTGCCAACATAAAAATATAACCTGATGTTGACTTCTTATCATCTTGACAGCCTGCATAATCTGAATCCGAGTATCCTACTAGCTGCAGATCCTGAACGTGTCTGTATATCAGCATATAGTCTCTTGTCTTCTTTAAGTACCTCAAAACTTTCTTGGCAGCAACCCAGTGATCGTGTCCTGGATTCGACTGATATCTGCCTAAAAGTCCTGTCGCAAAAGCAATGTCTGGTCTAGTACAAACTTGTGCATACATGATACTACCAACTGCTCTTGCATAAGGTACATCCTTCATATGGGATTTCTTAAAATCTGTTTGAGGACATTGTGAAAGACTCAATTTATCACCTTTACAGATAGGAGTATTTCCTGGCTTGCAATGCTGCATATTAAATCTTTCTAAAATACGATCAACATACGCCCTCTGAGATAATCCCAAAACTCGGCGAGAACGATCCCTATGGATCTCAATACCGAGGACAAAAGACGCTTCACCTAGATCCTTCATGTCAAAGTTCTCTGATAACATCCGCTTTGTTTCATGCAGTAATTCAATATTACTACTCGCAAGCAAGATATCGTCCACATAGAGAATGAGAAAAATGAATTTCCTCCCACTGACCTTGCAGTATATACACTGATCCACTCGATTCTCTACAAAACCGAATGTAGTAACAATGCCATGAAACTTCAAGTACCATTGTCTGGAAGCTTGCTTGAGGCCATAAATAGACTTTTTCAGTTTACACACAAGGTCAACTGAATCATTAGCCATAAAGCCTTCGGGTTGTACCATATAAACCTCCTCATCAAGGTCTCCATTTAGAAATGCAGTTTTTACATCCATCTGGTGTAACTCCATATCCAAATGAGCTACTAATGCCATGATCACTCTGAAAGAATCTTTAGAAGAGACTGGAGAAAAAGTTGCTTCATAGTCTACTCCTTCTCTCTGAGTGAAACCTTTGGCTACCAGTCTGGCCTTAAACTTTTCTATCTTTCCTTTGGAGTCCTTTTTAGTCTTATATACCCATTTACAGCCAATCGCCTTGTGACCCTCAGGTAGATTAACAAGTTCCCAAACGCCATTATGTCTCATGGATTGTATCTCATCTTTCATCGCATCCAACCAAAAATCTGATTGAGGACAAGAAACAGCATCTGTATAAGTGACTGGATCATCTACACAGCCGATATCATAGTCTTGTTCTCCCAGATAGACTACATAGTCCGATGGAATAGCTGACCGTCTCTGCCTGACAGACCTCCTAAGTGGAATTTCTTCAACTTGATCTTGCACCTGCGGGGCTTGAATAGCTTCACCAGAAACCGTTTCATTAATAGGATCCTGAAGCTCAACAGGCTCAGTCTGTGTTGACAGTGGTAATATCACAGTGATTCCCACCTGACTATTATCTTCGATAGTCTCAGAACAGCTACCTTTTTCAGCCACATCAAATTCCAGGAACTTCGCTGTTTGAGATTCCACAATTCTTGTACCTCCATTAGGGTTATAAAATCGATAACCTTTCGAATGATCTGGATAGGACACAAAATAACATCTAGTGGTCCTGGAGTCCAACTTACTTAATGTTGGATTATACAACTTCACTTCTGCAGGACAGCCCCAAACTTTCAAATGGTTTAAGCTGGGTTTACGTCCAGTCCATAACTCAAAAGGAGTCAATGGAACAGCTTTGGTGGGAACCCTATTTAAAACATAAAGGGCTGTCTTTAAAGCCTCACCCCATAGAAAAATAGGTAAGTTGGTTCTACTAATCATACTCCTCATCATATCCATAAGGGTGCGATTACGCCTTTCGGCTACACCATTCTGTTCAGGACTCCCAGGCATAGTAAACTGAGCTACTATTCCAGAGTCCTCTAAGTATTTGGCAAATGGCCCTTTAAGCTGTCCAGCATCGCCATGACGGCCATAATACTCACCACCTCGGTCAGATCTTACGATCTTTATGACTTTTCCCAACTGCTTCTCGACTTCAGTCCGAAATATCTTAAACTTATCAAGAGACTCAGACTTTTCCTTAATCAAGTACAGGTAACCATAACGGGAATAGTCATCAATAAAAGTGATGAAATAAAAATTTCTACACAAGGTTGCAGTATAGGGTCCACTGATATCAGTGTGAATGACCTCCAATAGGCCAGAACTACGAACTGCCGTCTTTTTCTTTATCTTAGCCATCTTACCTTTACAACAATCTACGCAAGTCTCTAGGTCATTTTTAAGAGTAGGCAGGATGTCAGTCTTTATCAGCCTTTCCACTCTTTCCCTAGAAATGTGACCAAGACGTTTATGCCACAATGCGTAAGATTGTTCCTTAGGTAGAGTTCTTTTGGAAATAATATTTTCAACTGTATAAGCGACGTATATATCATTGGGAGTTAAACACAATCTGTACAATCCATTAGACATGTTGCAGCACCCAACTTTATTTGAATTAAAAGACATGAAAACCACACTGTCTTTTATCTCAAAAGAGTAACCACACATATCCAAAAGTGATACGGAAACTAAGTTCCGTCTAAAGGAAGGTACATAAAAAGTGTTCCTTAACATCAACTTAAAACCAGATTCTAAAACCAAAATGATGTCTCCCACGAACTCAACATCAACTTTATTATTATCTCCCACTTTGAGGATTGATTCAGCTTGATTTGGCTTCCTCCGGTTTATGAATCCCTGTATGGTAAACGCAACATGATTAGTTGCGCCACTATCTAGCCACCATGAACTGGATGGGGCTTCAGATAAATTGGATTCACAAACAAATGCCAAAGAATCAATACCTGCATCCTCACGCTTAGACAGCCAATTCTTATACTTAATGCAGTCCTTCTTTTTATGACCTTTCTTCTTACAGAAGAAGCAACGATCATTGTCCTTCTTAAAGGACGATTTCTTATGACCCGTACTGACAATAGAACCGGTGGTAGAATGAGTTCCTTTATGAGTATGAAACTTAGACCCCTTACCTTTCTTAATGCCAGAAGTGGAGGTAAACAGGGCGAAATGCCCTCCATCCTTTTTCAACTTTTCCTCTTCAGCTACCACTTTGGCTATCAGATCATTAATAGACCAAGTCTCATCCTGAGTATTGAAACTAGTCTTGATCATACCAAATTCAGGGGGAAGGGTGTTTAAGGCTTGATGTACCATAATGGTATCAGGGATTACAATACCAAGAATCTTAAGTTTTGTTTGCAAATCCAGCATTCTTAGAATATAATCCCTAACTCCTCCAACACCCATATTATACTTCATGTTAAAAAGTACCTGGACGAGTGTCCCAACCTCAGCATTAGATGATACTCGATTTCTGGCCATCAAAACTTCCATCATTTCTTTCGCAGTGCAGTCAACTGGCAGGCTACTCTTCAAATGTTCTTGTATTGATCGCTTCATTGATAACAAGCAGATCCTGTTGCTCTTTTCCCAAGTGGTAAAATGCATTGTTTCAAGTGCTGTACTAGTCTCAGTGAGATCAGTTGGCTTATCCTCATAAAGAGCTACATGAACATCTGCCAATTCCATAGCAAACAGAAAATCCTCTTTCCATTTCTTAAAATTTGAACCATTAAGAACCTCAATCGTAATGGAGTTGCCATTCACAGAAAAGGTGACTGAAAAATAAACAAGTAATGTATGTCATCAGCATCAAGTGAGTACTGTGTAACTTGAAAACTTCATAAGTACACAAATAAAGAGTCACATGTATCATCATACAATCACCTTTGGGCAGAATGTACAACGCACAGTTATAAACTCTTTACATGACAGCGGCCATGAGAATATATTCTAATCTTCGTGAATCACCACCTTTGGGTGTATGAATCACTAGGACAAGTCAATCCTCAACCATATGCTATACATGTATCCCTCCACAACCAATACACAATCACCTCCTTTGGGAGTATGATTATACATTAGATCAGGAGACATCCCACTACAATATAAGGCTGATATTTCTCAAACCCAATCAAGTGTGCCGCTTTGGCGGTCATTACCCAATTGAATCTTCGAAACTCCCTCATACCAGGGATATAAACTTTATGACTCACCTTCATTATAGTCATGTAATTAAACTTGATGACATGGGCAATTGTCATTAAAATTACACGCGACGCTAATAACATTACTTCAATCATTAGTGCACGTTAAACCTTATACATGCTAAAACTCTACACATCCTGTATGTGGTCATATACATGTAAGCTTGTCATAGTATTTCCGAAACCATATGGAAATACATGAAAAAATGCCTAAAATACCCCTAAAATTACACGAATATAAGGGTCTTTATGCATTTTCATTACTTAAAATCTTCAAACATGTCAAATAAATATACCACAATGTAGATAATTTCCATACGAGCACGCCGGTACCAAGATCACCCCCAACGGAGCATCCACGCGCCCACACGCGCCGGCCAAAGCCTCGGCGCGTGGGGCTCACGCGCCGCACGTGCTCCTCACGTGCGGGGCGAGCTCACCGGTCCAATGACCGGTCCGACCGGAAACCGGTCCAACCGTTGACCGGTCCAGCCGTTGACCGGTCCAACCGTTGACCGGTCCAACCGGTCAACTTTCGGGTCGGAGTCGGGTCGGATTCGGGTCGGGTTGACCCGGTCAAAGCGGGTCAGGCTACGGGTCGACCCGGTCAATCCGGGTCGGGTTGACCCGAAACCGAACCCGGGGTGACGTCAGCCTGCCACGTGGCGCAATCACAACGCACCACGTGGCACGCAAGGACGCGGCTCGCGCTGGGCGAGGCTTGCTTGGCAGCCACTCGAGCCTCGTATTGGCCTAGACGTTGGCCAGCATCGCGTCGCCAAACTTCGCCATGGCCAGGGCGAGGCTTGCTTGGCCTTGCCCTCGCGCAGGTGATGGCCGACGAGGCTGCCTTGGCCTGGACGAGGGTCGACCATGCCAGATCTGGCTAGGGGGTCTCGCTGCCATGGTTGATGGTTGGCAATCGGCAAACGGAATGGCAGCAGAAAAAGAAGAAAGAAAAAAAGGACAATAAAAAATATAAAAAAATTAAAGTTATTGTCGGCCAGCATCCACTTCAATATTTTTGGGTCAAAATTGACCGGATGGACTGAATTGGTACCAATATGAAAAAGTTTAGTACTAATTGATCCAATTGAAAAATTTATGAGTGAATTACTAATGTAATAAGTTTACGATTTTTTTGGTACTTTTCTCCTATAATATAAACTTTATAAACTTATTATTATTATTTTGATGACCGAGGTGTCCGGGCTCGCTTCGCGAGCTCGAATATTCCTAGGAGGAGACTGGCCCAGCAACCCACCAGCCGGGGCCCCCCACTTAAGTCAGCGGAACGCGGCCAGGAGATTCAAACCCTCATCCTTTCATTTACTCTCGAATTGAATTTTCAAAAATATTTTTAATGACAAGAAGCTTTAAGTGAAACAAACAGACCTTAATCTATGTATAATATTTCAATCACCGTCTATTGCAACCTATTCCATAATAGATGTGAGATAACTCAATAATCTCTCGCGTGACTGTTAGGTCCAAACTTGTGTTGGTTAGCTTTGGACCTCTCTCGCCTCAAAAACTAAATAAAACTTTCCCTCACACTATCCCTTCCTCGACCTACATGAGATAACCCAACATAACCTTAATTAACCTTGCGCATATAAGGAAAATAATCACGTGATATTTTATCCCACTAGTCATCAGTGGCCTATTTTGTAAAGTTCGACCTTTCCATGCACACATGATTCCACATTATCACCATATAAATAGCCACAAAGCTTTTGCCCATCTCTCCGTTAATGCACTGAGATCTTTCCTTTGCCCCTTCTCGTGGTCTCTCGCAATATGAGTTCCCGTATGAATATTCCTCTATTTTCCCTTTTCCTTGCAGCGCTTACCCTAGCGCTAATCGCTATGTCTGTTGCTCAAGACTCACCCAAAGACTACGTTGCCGCCCATAACGCTGCCCGCTCTCTGGTCGGTGTCGGCCCAATCGCTTGGGACAAGCGGGTGGTTCGCTATGCCAGGAAGTATGCCAAAAAGCATGCTAGGGACTGCACACAACTCGTCCATTCGGGTGGACCCTATGGGGAAAACCTCGCGTGGGGTTCCCCTAATCTGACCGGCACACAAGCAGTAAACATGTGGGTTGGGGAAAAGCCAGATTACAACTACAATTCCAACTCATGTGCACCGGGGAAGGTATGTGGGCATTACACTCAAGTGGTGTGGCGCGATTCGGTTCGACTCGGATGCGCGAAGGCCCGGTGCGCGACGGGTGGTACTTTGATCACTTGTAACTATGATCCTCCCGGGAACTATGTAGGTCAGAAGCCTTACTGAAGTACGAAATGTTGTATGTCAGATGATGAACAATCGCGTCAAAATAATGCCCCATTATGATGAGGCAATAGCTTTAGATGCATCAAATTTAAACAATGTCATATAAATTTTTGTCACAAAGCTTTCAAAGTAAATTCTAACGGAGCCATCAAATAAACCTCTCGTGAGGTGACGCTTATGCTTCGCATGGACTTTCTCAAACACTACCTGCCACTTGGTTCTCATTCATTCGAGATTATTCTAGAATGTCACTAACCTATTTACTAGGAGCTCGATCAAACGAGGTAGATCGCTTTACCTTTGCCAACACTAGATTAGACGAACGGTTGCGGATTGGTATCCATTTTTTTTCCTCTTTTAAGGAAACCTTTTAATATAATCTTCAACCGGTTTTTATGTTTATAACATGCATCTATATGTTCATGCATTTATCGTAATAAATCAAGCATTAAAAATATTACCAAATACAAACAATGAATATAAAGTTCTTTACCCAAAAAAATGAATATAAAGCAGTGAATAAAGTAAATAGTAGAAAAGGTTGAAAATAATGACCCAAGCTGTTTTTAACAATTTAGAAGGCTTTGTTAAGACACCCCAGGACAGGAACTTGTGAGCAGTAAATGACAGGTGCATGCAAGTTTTCTAAAATAGACAAATGTATATGAAGAAATATAAATATGCAGACGAAACATGCTATATAAAATCGCGCCACCATTAGATTACTTCCCTAAATGAGCTTTAATACATTAATAGAATATAACTAGTATCCTACACGTAATGTCATCCTAAGTCTATTATGTAAAAATGGTGATTTTGTACTCTTATGATTCTCAAATTGTACATAAGAGGAAATTAAATCTACTCAAAGTGAGGTAAATATGTAGTTTTACCTAATATGCCAATGCAATTATGTGATTTTCTATGAAACAAATGCCAAAAGTACTAATATGCAGATGATTTTTTTTTTCTAAGAGGTGAGCATGATTGTAGGGTATAACCGTGAACTGAAGAACTGGTCTGGTTTGAGGTTTTAAGATATTCAAGGTAGATTCTAGGATCCAATAATTGGGGAACATGCTTTGATGGATAAGTTTTAGGTTTCAAGGTCTAGCCGAGGACTTGGAACGTGAAGTTCTTTATGTTTTTTCTTGTTCTATGTATGTGCCCGATACTATGATATTCCATGGCGTCTGATGATGAGTGTGCAATCAAAAATTAGCAGTCTGAGCTTCCGTTTCTTGTGCTATCCATGAATGGGGCTTTGGCTTGTTCAGGTTTCATATTGCTCGTGTCTAAATATGAATTGTGGTTAGTAAACTATAACATCAAATGATGATCATCAAAGGTGATAATTCACTACAATTATTTAATTAAGATTATATGTGAAACCTAGGGAGACTCTATAACCGACCTTGGAACCTGTGACAAGATTGATTTTAGGTTCTATGATATGCTTGGTAGCTTCCAAGTTCCAAAAATTGGAGAATCAGTTCGGATTGATATGTTGCAGGTTCTAGGTGGAATCTAGACCGATCATGGAACAGCTCACCCTTTTATTTTTTATTAGTGAGGCTCGACGATGGCTGGCAAAGGCAAAAAGAGAAAAAGAAAAAAAAAGGAAAATAAAACAAAATATAATGAAATAAATATAAAAATTATCCACTTCAGTGCCGGCAGTCCTATGTCAGTGCTGGTCAGGCCATGTAAGATAGTCGGCGCTGACTAGATTGCCACGTCAAGGATTTTTGACCAAATGTACTGAAAGAACTAAATCAGCAAATTGTTAGAAAGTTTAAGATAAAATTTAGGGCTAAATTGGTGCAATTGGAAGGTCTAGCAGAAAATTGGCAAGTTACTAGAAGGTCTATGACTAAATTGGCAAATTTTCCTCAATTTAAACCACCCTAACTATTTGATTTTCTTTTTCCTCTTATGAATGTATTCTCTGTATCCTTGTGAAAGAGTCCGTACATGCAGTGTATACATTAGGAAAGCAGGAGGACAAAAGAATTTTTTCCCCAATTAAGGAGGACAAAACAAAGTAGAAAAACAATGCGAGAGAAAAATATAACAAATCAAACCGTAAAATCAGACCACATGGGTCTTGTAACCGGGGAAGGAGGATAGACCGGGTGGTTACAAGACCCATGTGGTCTACCTCCCGCCTTCACCTTGTTTCCAAGGATCCAGCTACAGGGGCCTGAGCCAGTGAACCAGGCACTAACACCTGGCGCCATAACTCATGTGTTCCTTATTTTAACGTGTCGGTGCCGCATGCCCTGTACCTCAAATTGGTTCTGAATCTTTTCCTTGCCCACAACCAGGCAATACCCTTTAACCAATCCTCCTTCATCAGCCAACACCAGGTTATCCCTGGGAGGCCTCTGGAGCACCAGAAAGGTTTTCCCCAATTAAGGAGGACAAAACAAAGTAGAAAAACAATGCGAGAGAAAAACGTAACAAATCAAACCGCAAAATCCGTAGTGATTTTACCTTACCTCTTTCCTTATGCACAAAAGACACGCCTCCTCAGTGAATGCCTAACTTGCCGGGGAGATGATTAAGGAGATTGTGGTTTTTAACCATCGTGAAGTGAAGTACAACCGGATCCGTCACCCATAGTCGTATTCGCTTTTCTGGATTATAATTAATGAAATCTTTACCTAAATGAAAACGGATATATATATATATATATATATATATATTTTTGCGAGAGATCTCTAATGATAATTCATGTCTAGTCTCCTCATTTCTTTCCCAGCAGTTAATAACCCTTGATTTAGGGGAAGTTCATTTTACGAAGAAGGCATTATTGGGGGCGAGAAAGGTTAGGGTGGGCGGTTTCCAACGTGGAACTGAAAACCACCCAGTAAAGACCGGTTCGGAAAAATTGAAATCGGGAACCACTTTAGGCTACGTTTGGTAGTCAGGATAAAAATCAGGATAAGATATGTTATATTCTGTCCGGCGTTTGGTGGCCGTGTATGATAAAATAGAGTCGGATATAGTCCGTATAAAAAAATCCTAGGGAGGGGGTGGGATAAAGCCGGATATGATATTTAATATAAAAAAAATTGAGGAAAAAATTAAAATAGGGCAAAAATATGTGGATTCATTTCCCGTTTACTGTTGTCGTCATCCCTCCCAGGTTTGCATCTCTTTTCTCGACCTCTACTCCCATCGCCTTACACGGCCGCGTGGGAAGCTTCGCCGACGACGTCGAAGATGACTGCGGTGGTTTTTTGTTTGCGGCCATACTTGGCGAACAAAGACAAGAAAAGGGAGAAAATCCAAATGCTGGTTCGGACATCACCTAATCGAACCTCTCTTCATGGAATCGATCCTCTTCTTTGGTGTTGGTTCCTCGAAATAGGGTTTCTTTTTGGCTGCTTGCAGAGGAAATCCACTCAGGTTCGCTGGTGCTTGGACCAAAGTCTTGATCTTTACGGTTGTTGGGGTTGGGTTTTTGCTCCTTGGATATGCAGGAGGAGGTGGGTTCAGGATTCGATCTTCTTCAAGACTGGTCAGGGAGAGAGAGACTATGGCCGAACCTTATCCTATCCGGACATCACCAAACGATGTATAGGATATTTCAAATTCTATCATATCATTATTTTATCCGACTTTATCCTATTGTTTCAATGGATCTCCCTTGAAACCGGACTGCATGTCCAGTCCGATTCTTGGATGGATCCATAGAACCGGTCTCCAATCCCTATGAAATTGCTTTATCTATTAATATCATGGTGAACCTAGCTAGTTTCCGTGTGGGTACTTCTTTGCAAGGGAAAAGGAAAGAATAATAAAGAAATTTGCATGAGGGTCTTGTTTATCAAACACGAAATGTACTCCGATTTTAAGAGAAATGCTCTCATTTGAACATTTGGTTCTGTCTTTTACTTATCATTTTCACACGTTACTCTCAGGAGCAAGATTGACTAAAGGGTAAATAGCATCATCCTGATGTGTGTTATATTTTGATAACCGAGAGATGCGAGTAGGACTGTAGGGTAAATGGAAAAAAAGCAAGCGAGAAAAATTCACTTTCACTGAAAGTAAGCTAAAATTTATTATGATTATATATAAGTACATATATGTATATTGGTCCGATCCAGGTGGGCGGATGGGCGGTTCCATGCATTGAACAGAGAATTGGAGTGGTACTCATCGGTTCTACTAGTTTTGGGATGGTCTGTTCTAGTTTCGAGCGGTCCCGATTCCTTTGCACACCCCTACGCGTTATCGAGAGGAGAACTCAACTTGGAAGCATGGTAACACTCCTGTTATAGTTGTTACTAATATCCATTAACGCACGTCATCTATAACTTTTGTTTAAATATTATAGTAACTCACGTACGTATAAAGTGTACACTGCTGTTAAAATATATTGAATGTAGATCTGATCATGAATGTGGCGAGTCGCATAAGCATCAAGTGGAACCTACCAAATTGGTTTAGGCAAGTCCTTTAGAATTTCGAACGGAGCTCACCCCGTAATTTGGTCTTTAACCTCTATATTTTATGTCTTATCTCATATAGAGATTGAATGAATTGTGGACAACTGCCAGCTCAAAGTATTGTTTTTTTTTTTTTTGGACGGGGGACCATAATTGACTTGTCGATTGGGACTAGACTGCCTTATCCCCTCTATCCTAGGGCAAGGGTTGATCTCAACTAGCTGATATTGTTAGGAGTGGGAGCGTTATCAAAAAATTTCTAAATATATTGTGATTATGCCAATCAGTTATATATATATATTTTTTGTCATTTCAGTCCTTAACCTTTTATATTCGTACAAATTCGGTCCATCCGGCAAATATAGACCGGAAATTATTGACATGGTGTTGCCGTCACAGATGTGGCAATAATTTTTTAATACTTTTTCAAATTTTTTTTATTTGTCATTTTTTCTTCTTCCCTATCTTCTTCTTCTTCTAGCTAGTTGTCGAGGTCCAGCGGCTCGCCAGCCTCAAGCGAAGCTCACCATTGCTGGCCACCGGCAAGAGTGCATCAGCTACTTGAACTTGATGTTTCGGCCGTTATCGCTTGATCATGATGGACTTGGAATCGAAACCAATTTCGTGGAATAAGCCAAAAGAAACCATCAAGAGTAGGAAAGAAAACTTTTACCGAGGAGACGTGGTCATCACAGATGGTACAACCTTAATCGAAGATGGAGAGAGTATGAAAATAATCACATGAAGGTGACACTCGTTCATCAATCAATACGACTTTTCCATGCACAGATTTTTCCACATGATCACCCTATAAATACCCTTTTAGCTTTCGCTTATCTCTTCATCAATCATAAGCTCCTTCCTTTGCCAAATTTCCTTTGGTCTCTCACAATGAGTTCTCGTATGGCTGTCCTATGTCAGTGCCGGTCAGGCCATGTAAGACAGTCGGCGCTGACTAGATTGCCACGTCAAGTATTTCTGGCCAAAATGTACTGGAAGGACTAAATCGGCAAATTGTTAGAATGTTGAAGACAAAATTTAGGGCTAAATTGGTACAATTGGAAGGTCTAGCAGAAAATTGGCAAGTTACTAGAAGGTCTATGACTAAATTGGCATAATTGAAAGTTTAGGGTAATTGGCCATCGTACAATAGGTTTAGAACTTTTTGGACAAATTTTCCTCAATTTAAACCACCCGAACCATTTGATTTTCTTTTTCCTCTTATGAATGTATTCTCTGTATCCTTGTGAAAGAGTCCGTACATGCAGTGTATACATTAGGACAGCAGGAGGAAAAAACAAATTTTTCCCCAATTAAGGAGGACAAAACAAAGTAGAAAAACAATGCGAGAGAAAAAACATAACAAATCAAACCGCAAAATCCGTAGTGATATTACCTTGCCTCTTTCCTATGCACAACCAGATTCGTCACCCATAGTCGTATTCGCATTTCTGGATTATAATTAATGAGATCTTTACCTAAATGAAAACGGATTTTTTTTTTTTTTTTTTTGCCAGAGATCTCTAATGATAATTCATTTCTAGCTCCCTCATTTCTTTCCCAGCACTTAATAACCCTTGATTTAAGGGAAGTCCATTTTACGAAGAAGGCATTATTGGGGGCGAGAAATGTTAGGGTGGGCGGTTTCCACCGTGGAACTGAAAACCACCCAGTAAAAACCGGTTCCGAAAAATTGAAATCGGGAACCACCTATTGTTTCAATGGATTTCCCTTGAAACCGGACCGCATGTCCAGTCCGATTCTTGGATGGATCCATAGAACCGGTCCCCAATCCCTATGAAATTGCTTTATCTATTAATATCATGGTGAACCTAGCTAGATTCCTTGTGGGTACTTCTTTGCAAGGGAAAAGGAAAGAATAATAAAGAAATTTACATGAGGGTCTTGTTTATCAAACACGAAATGTACTCCGATTTTAAGAGAAATGCTCTCATTTGAACATTTGGTTCTGTCTTTTACTTATCATTTTCACACGTTGCTCTCAGGAGAAAGAGTGACTAAAGGGTAAATGGCATCATCCTGATGTGTGTTATATTTTGATAACCGAGAGATGCGAGTAGGACTGTAGGGTAAATGGAAAAAAGCAAGCGAGAAAGATTCACTTTCACTGAAAGTAAGCTAAAATTTATTATGATTATATATAAGTACATATATGTATATTGGTCCGATCCAGGCTATGTAACACGGATACCTTGGTTAGGTCACCGCGTCGGTATTGGATACGCGTCGGATACGGATACGTGTCCGATACGCAGTCAACGCCGGCGACACGCTAGGGACATGCGTATCTGTGAAGGAGGAGGTTGTCCAGGCTAGCAGATCTAGGGAAGCGTTGCGACTGCAGAACGGGGGCGAGGCTTGCGAGATCTGGGTTTGGATGGCAGAATCGGAAAAGGGAAGGTCGTGGGTAAATTCGGCCTCGGAATGAGCTCGAGCGGCGGTTGAGGGAAACTGGCAGCGCGACGTGACGGATCGCGACGACGACGAGCTCTACAGAGGCGAGCTGAACTCGGCGATGCAGGTGAAGAGTTCGAATTGCATGGGTCTCGGCCGATTGGACCCTCGTAGTTCGCGGTTGCGCCGTGTTTGGCGACCGACGACGGAGTTAGTGGCGACCAGTGGTGTGAGCAGAGATGGAGGCATGAAGGCCGCGGATGGAGGGGGAAAGGTGGGTTGCAGAGAAGCAGAAGGAAGGAAGGAGAAAGAAGAAGAAGAATATTGGGGATGGGGGTCGAGGAAAGAAAGAGAGAGAAAAAAGACGTGGGGAATGGGAAGTGATGTGGGGGCTGATGTCATGGGGGCGGCTGGCATGACACCTTGGGGGCCCACCAATAATTATATTCACTATTAGCTCAATTGTCTGTTAGTGAATAATATCTAAGGACAGTTTGTTTAGTATGCCTAGAGTCAATTTATAAAAGTGCCCATAATAGAAAATTTCTTTTTTATTATAAGAGCTCTTTTTGTAAATTGTTTATTTTTTGTAAAAATTCATAAAAATAATAATTTATTATATACATATATAAATATATATTTTATATAACATATTCCCGACGTGTCGAATTTTTCGGTTTTTGAGAAATGACGTATCGGCGTATCGTGTCATATCGTGTCCGCGTGTTGGTATCGGTATCGGTGCTATTTAGGATCCAGGTGGGCAGATGGGCGGCTCCGTGATTTTTCTAGTTTCGGGGGGTCCCAATTCCTTTGCACAACCCTAAGCGTTATCGAGAGGAGAACTCAACTTGGAAGCATGGTAACACTCTTGTTGTAGTTGTTACTAATATCCATTAACGCACGTCATCTATAACTTTTGTTTAAATATTCTAGTAACTCACGTACGTATAAAGTGTACACTGCTGTTAAAATATATTGAATGTAGATTTGATCAAGAATGTGGCGAGTCGCATAAGCATCAAGTGGAACCTACCAAATTGGGTTTAGGCAAGGCCTTTATAATCTCGAACGGAGCTCCCCAGTAATTTGGTCTAACTAAATGAATTGAATGATAAATCATTACGAGTGATGGAGATATCCGAGCTGCTGAATTTTCTACTGGTATATGGACAACTGTGGGGACCGATGCCTTATCGGGTCGTACTTAGTTTTTAACCTCTATATTTGATGTCTCATCTCATATAGAGATTGAATGAGTTGTGGACAACTTCCAGCTCAAAGTATTGTGTTTTTTTTTTTTTTTTGGGCGGGGGACCATAATTGACTTGTCCATTGGGACTAGACTGCCTTATCCCCTCTATCCGCAAGGGTTGATCTCAACTTGCTGATATTTTTAGGAGTGGGAGGGTTATCAAAAAAGTTCTAAATATATTGTCATTTTAGTCCTTAACTTTTTATATTTGTACAAATTCGGTCCATCCGGCAAATATGGCCCGGAAATTATTGACACGGCGTTGCCGTCACAGATGTGGCAATAATTTTTTAATACTTTTTCAATTTTTTTTATTTGTCATTTTTTTCTTATTCCCTATCTTCTTCTTCTTCTAGCCAGTCGCCAAGGTCCAACGGCTCGCCAGCCTCAAGCGAAGCTCACCATTGCTGGCCACCGGCGAGAGTGCATCAGCTACTTGAACTTAATGTTTCGGCCGTCATCGCTTGATCATGATGGACTTGGAATCGAAACCAATTTCGTGGAAGAAGCCAAAAGAAACCATCAAGAGTAGGAAAGAAAACTTTTACCGAGGAGACGTGGTCATCACAGATGGTCCAACCTTAATCGAAGATGGAGAGAGTATGAAAATAATCACATGAAGGTGACACTCGTTCATCAATCAATACGACTTTTCCATGCACAGATTTTTCCACATGATCACCCTATAAATACCCTTTTAGCTTTCGCTTATCTCTTCATCAATCATAAGATCCTTCCTTTGCCAAATTTCCTTTGGTCTCTTACAATATGAGTTCTCGTATGACTATCCCTCTACCTCTCATCTTCCTCATTGCGCTAACCCTAGTGCTGATCCCTTTGTCCATCGCCCAAGACTTGCCCCAAGACTATGTCGCCGCCCACAATGCGGCCCGCTCTCAAGTCGGTGTGGGGCCAATAGCATGGGATGAGGGTGTGGCTGGCTATGCCCGGGATTACGCCAACAAGCGTGCCAGCAACTGCCTGCCACTCGTCCATTCGGGAGGACCCTATGGGGAGAACCTCGCGTGGGCTTCCCCCGATCTTACTGGTACAGGAGCGGTAAACATGTGGGTAGGGGAAAAGCCCGACTACAACTATAGCTCCAACTCATGCGCACCGGGGAAGGTCTGTGGGCATTACACACAGGTGGTGTGGCGCAACTCGGTTCGTCTTGGATGCGCAAAGGTCCGATGCACGACGGGCGGCACTTTGGTCACTTGTAATTACAATCCTCCTGGCAACTATGTAGGCCAGAAGCCTTATTGAATTACAAAAGGTTGTGTGCCGGAGGATGAATTATTATGTCAAAATAATGCCCCATTATGATGAGGCAAGAGCTTTAGATGCATCAAAATTAAATAACGTCTATGAATGACGAAGGTTTATCTCTTTACTGAGGAAAAGTTAACCTCTTTCAGTAATTTTTTATTTTATTTTTTTGTTCTTTCGCAATATCTGTTGTGCGGAACCAGCAATCGATCAAATAAAATAGACAGAACGAGTAAAGTAAAACGGACACCAGATGTACGTGGTTCGGTCGTAAAGACCTACGTCCACGTGGAGAGCATCAACGATTTTACTATAGAACGAGCGATACACGGAGATTATAGATCACACTCAAGTTTCACAAACACACTCTTGGTGTTTCCCAGCCCCAATTACATCTAAGAACGCACACAGTGTTTAGCCCCAAATTCCTAACGAAATAATCTCTCAATCTCGCAAAGGAATTAAAACACAAATCTAATAACAAGATTTACCCAGCTTCGATACTTGAATTCTTGATGTAATTCTACGAACAAAATCAGCTACGATAAACCCTTGCCAAGCACTCGACGAACGGTGCTTCCGAAATGACGCGAAGACCCACGCTTCAAGCACCCAGCACCTATGGACATCAACCACGGCACTCAGAGATAGAGAACGACACTTCTTCAATCCCTTGTCTTCGTGTCGTCCTGATCACTTCGTGAACTTCCCTGCTATAATTTATATATAGCCACCACTCTTTCGTGAACTTCTTGATATAAAGAGAATAAACAATCCAACAAAACAACTCCTTCTGCACAAAAGGAATCCATAGATATATATTTTATTATGTCTTTCCTTGTTAAACGCCACCATGATGAGAAAGAATCGAAAACCACAGCCACCAACGTGAGAATATATATACTCTAGATTTCAAGTCAGACTCATCAATATTCCCTCTTGTATTTGCCGACTTCCACACAGAAGAAATTTCCACGGTTTTGGATTCTGTTGGTGTATAGAATTTTCAACTTAATATCTAAATATTCACTTCGAGCTCCAACACTAAATAGGAAATATTTTATTCGAAATATTCAAATTTTCGCTTTGGGCTCAAACTCGAGACACAATTTTAACAATCTCCACCTTGGGTCGACGTTTGAGCTAAGTCACAATCGCTTCGCTAGAATCCGAATTTCACCGCTACTCTCCCAATAGTCCCGATGGGCTCAACCGCCACAGATATCATCAAAGTCCAAGTTGCGCTTGAACTTCACCATAATCGAGGATCTCATCAGAACACCAATTGAACATGCACCTTTAACTGCTCCACAAGGGCTTTCTGACACAAACTCCTCAACCATAGATAAAGCAAAATCACTGTTGCATTCATATCTGTCAAGAGATCAAATATGTACCTTGTCAAAATTAGCAGTTACAACAACTGTTGGCTCTATAGGCTCCACCTCGCTACAAGCACCATCTGTGTTGATTACTACGCTAGTACCTGCTACCTCAGGAGTTTCTGGTTGCAACTCTACCTCAAGCTGAATACCGTCCAGATCCGTATTGACACTACCACAATCACTCCTAGCCAGAAGTACTTGAGACTCGTCAAAAGTAACTTCTCTGCTGCAAATAGGTGAATTTTTAATCGGGCACCATAACTGATCGCCACACTCACCTCGTACATAGCCATGGAATATGCACATTGCCTCCACATCGAGCTTATCATCACTTACTCGATAATAACACAGGCAATTAAACATTCTAAAATTAGAATCATCAGCAACATTACCTGACCACACTTCTTCGAGAGTCGGATATCCAATCGCAGTCGATGGGGATCTATTCACTAGGTAGCTCGCCATACTAAGCGCATCCTTTGAAATTCTCCCAGCCATACCAGCACTAGAGATCTTTTCACGAGCCGTCTCTAGTAACGCTCTGCTCATCAATTCTGCAAACTGTTGTGGTTTACTAGCACTAGTGCGGTGTTTCACTATGCCCTTTTTCATGCAGAATTTATTTACCAGCTTCGAACAGGACTCCATGTTACTGTCAGTTCGCACATGCTTGATCAACTTACCAGTCTCCGTTCCGATCAAAGCTCTCCACTGCGTATTCCTAACAACAGCATCAATCTTGTGTTTTCGCAAAAACACCCAGGCCTTCCTCGAGTAGCCGTTAGACTCTCGAAAAGATGTCAACGTCTCAAGAGCGAAACTTATCAATGTCTCACCTTGAAGTTCATACAGGCCGCCATGCTTGATTCCTTTCATTATCACCAAGGCACCTCAAACAATTTTCAGGACTCCACCTCGTGAAGAATACCTACATCCAGCTGAATCTAGGGCACCCAAGGAAATTAAATTCTTTTTCAATTCTGGAACATGTCTTACCCCAGTCAATGTCCTCACAATACCATCATGCATTCTGATTTTAACATTACCAACACCCACAACATCGCATTCAACGTTGTTTCCCAACTGCACTTTACTACTATCCATACATTGATAAGAAGTAAACCAATTCCTGTTTGGTGTAGCATGAAAAGAACAACCGGAATCCATTATTCATCCGCCAAATGATGAATTCTCAGTGACAGACAAGACACAATCGACACCATCAGAATTTTTAGCTACAGCTGCAACATCATCCGCAGATTCAACTCCAATTCCCTTAGCCATTTCATTTTTCAGCTTAAAACAGTTTCTTCTAAGATGCC
The DNA here is from genome assembly GCA_021437785.1 of Rhodomyrtus psidioides. Taxonomy (NCBI): domain Eukaryota; kingdom Viridiplantae; phylum Streptophyta; class Magnoliopsida; order Myrtales; family Myrtaceae; genus Rhodomyrtus; species Rhodomyrtus psidioides. Next base: position 6,901,643 of record JAILYB010000003.1, on the reverse strand, counting down.
ATCTCTTACCACAGTTCCAACAGACATCACCGCCAGTCCTAGACTGACTGCGTCTATTCATGTTCATACTACTTCTGCTAACACGAGTACTAGCTCTTCCTCTTTCACCTACTAAAGCTGTAGATACAGATTCACCAGATTCTCTTCTACGGATATCCTCACTCAGAATTGAATCTCGAATCCCATCAAACGTCAAAGTAGTTGACCCAAAAGAATTACTAACAGCAGTAAAGTAGTATTCCAACTATCAAGCAATGAGGATAATAGAATCAAAGCACGTACCTCATCTTCAAAGTCAATCTCAACTGAACTCAATTGACTAACGATCATATTGAATTCATTGATATGTTTAGCAACAGATGTACCTTCGCTCATCTTTAAGTTAAACAGACGTCGCATCAAATAGACCGTGTTGATTGTAGAGGGCTTCTCGTACATGTCCGACATGGCTTTCATCAAACCCACAGTGGTCTTCTCCTTGACGATATTAAATGCGATGTTACGAGCCAACGTCAGCCGAATAACACCCATCGCTCGTCTATCCAGCAATTCCCAATCGGGTTGCTTCATCGTTGTCGCGACCCTCTCGTGGTTGTCGGGCTCTCGAGGGCTAATGGGCCGTCCAGTCTGGTCGGACGCGGGCCTCTCCCAAGGCCCATTACCCAAATCGCAACGGAGGAATGCGTAGTCGACCTTCAGTGTGGTCTAGTGACATGTGCTAAGTGTGCATGCCGAGGAGTCGCCACCAATCATTTTTTTGGAGGGTATGATTGGACCACCCTATTGAATAGTCGGGAGTTTCTATTCAATTCTGCGATAACCAGAGAACTGGGTTCGGGGACTTAGTTACGTCAACTGTCAGAGTTGACGCCCTTTCGGTACCTAAGTTGACTGAATTTTCTGACCAAAGATTTCATGCAGATGAGTGGGGTACGAGTTCTAAATCTAGGAGTTCATGCAGATAGGAATGACTATCATAGCAATCACAGTCAATAATAAAGTGCACAAATCGATGAATTCAAGTGTACAAATAAATCACATGGCATTCCTAATAAGGCCATATTGGCCTAGAGAAGCATCAATCAGGCTTAGGAATGATTTAGACATGATTTTGCCCATCAGGGGCAAAATCGTAATTTTGAGACAAGGGGGACAATTTGCCCAAAAAGGACAAAATCATCATTTCGGAATGAATCCGGAGTCAAAACAGGTTTGGTCACTCAATTGACCCATTTCCTATTTTTTGGCAATTTTCGTGATTTTCGGGAATTTTAGAAACCGATTTACCATTCGAAGGGTAAAATCGTCATTTTCTAAAAATGGAAATGAAATGTGGAAATCTTAGACATAAGGTTTAACCACCCATCTGGCCCATCACCAAATTCTAAGCAATTTCCACAATTTATCAGAATATCAAAGACGATTCACCCTTTGAGGGGTGAAATCGCCATTTTGGATTAAATGGGAGAAAATCCCAAAAATGAAAACAAATCAATTTTTTGTCATTTTCAGCCTTGGACAATTTTTAGAATTTTTCTGCAATTTTTCTCAATTTTTTTGTTTTTCTTTAATTTTTCCATTTTTTTGGCATTTTTGATTTATTAATATTTTTTTATATTTTCAGAAAATATTTTAACAAAAAGCATGTCTTTGACAATAGATAACACTCAACCAGATAAATAAGCTAACCACTAGACTGAAACAGATACATACAAATCAAGTCTATAAATGCAATATTTTAGAAAAATAATCCTGATATACGGATCGGGTACGTAAAACATACCGGATTGGACACCGGCCTTCAATCGCCCAGCCCCAGCCTGCGACCATCCCCATGCCCGTTACCTGTCGATCGCCATTAGAATGTCGATAGTCAATTTCACAAATTAAGACTAAAAAATAAAAAAATTAAAAAAAATTAAAAAATTGGACACTGTTCGTGCACTGTTCATGCACTGTTCGGATTGGACACTGTTCATGCACTGTTTGGATTGGACACTGTTCATGCACACGTCCGACACGCTCCGACACGGCTCGACACGCTCCGACACGCTCCGACACGTTCCGACACGCCGACACGTTCCGACACGCCGACACGCTCCGACACGCTCCGACACGCCGACACGCTCCGACACGCTCCGACACGTTCGACACGCTCCGACACGTTCGACACTCTCCGACACGGCTCGACACTCTCCGACACGGCTCGACACGCTCCGACACGCTCCGACACGTTCGACACGCTCCGACACGTTCGACACTCTCCGACACGGCTCGACACTCTCCGACACGGCTCGACACGCTCCGACACGCTCCGACACGTTCGACACGCTCCGACACGTTCGACACTCTCCGACACGGCTCGACACTCTCCGACACGCTCCGACACGCTCCGACACGTTCGACACGCTCCGACACGTTCGACACTCTCCGACACGGCTCGACACTCTCCGACACGGCTCGACACGCTCCGACACGCTCCGACACGTTCGACACGCTCCGACACGTTCGACACTCTCCGACACGGCTCGACACTCTCCGACACGCCGACACGCTCCGACACGCCGACACGTTCCGACACGCCGACACGCCGACACGCTCCGACGACGGGGTGGTGACCCGAGGCCGTTTCTGAGCTCCACCAGCGGCGCGTAGGCTCCACAAGCTCCGAGGGAGGAGGTAGGACTCCGGGGCAGTCACCGGAGGCGATGGCGGTGACGGATTTGGCCCGATCCGAAACAAACCCGAACCAAACTCCGAAACGGGTGGAGGTCGCGGGTCTTGAGTTGTTCACGGCGGCTTTGAGGTACGACGGCTAGCGACGACGGCGGAAGGATCGAAGGCGAAGGCAAATAATGCACGAAGGTGAGGATTCCTTTTTTTTTTTTTTTTTTTTAAAGAAGAAGAAGAAGACAAGAAGAAGAAAAAGAGCTCCTGAAGAAGAGGAAGGAGAAGAAGAAGATGAAGTCGCGGGGGGGGGGGAGAAGAAGCCAGCGACGGATGAGGGAAAAGGTGAGTGAATAATAATAAAAAATAAAATAATAATAAAATAATAATAAAATAAAATATTAAAAAGTAAGAATAATAATAAAATAATCAAAAGAAAAGACAAAATGATTAGTTTCCTTTTCCTTTTGAATGATGATGTTTTCACTCCTTTTCCTTTTAATCATTACTAATATTTTTGCCAGATTCAATTTTATGGTGATCAGAAAACACCTAAAATCAAACCTGAATTTTACTATTTATGAGGTTAGAAAATAGATAAAATAAAAATAAAAATACCGACTATTTTTATATATCTTTGTGACCTCAAATATTATTTTTCTTGATTTTCTTTTTATTTTTATATTTTTCGAAAATAATAATAATAAAAAATACGAAAAATATGAAAAAATATTTTTTTTATCCAAAATGGTTCCTTTAGCTTGGCCAATGTTACCAAAGTTGATTTTGTAATTTTTCAGCTTTTTATGGATTTTCTGTGAATTTTTGAAAAATAAAGGAAACAAAAAGGTTGATCAAAATTTAGGTGTCAACAGCTGCCCCTCTTTGAGAGGAATCTCGTTAGAGGAATCTCTCAAAGATAAGGTGACACCTGAGTCCTGATCGACTCGACTTGGGAAACTAAAGGAAAAGGAGTCATGACATCCAATCTTCATGCTTGTCCATGTATGCTCTTTCTTGAAGGGGGAAACGTTCATTTGACATGAGAGAGTGAGATAGTAGAGAGACATACCTGCCACTTACCTGTTCGATGCTGCCGGTTGCGACGACTTTCAAGAGGATGCCTAGGACTCGTCATTCAGAATATCCTAGGGAGGTTAAGCTTTGACCTGTATGGTAGGTCATACCATTATGGGATTCCTAACGGCTAGGAATCTAAGGAAGGCGCATCCCACGCCCTGAGATTTGCCAAGGATTTTGATCCGTATGGTGGATCGGACATTTGTGTCGATGCTTATGGCGGTACTTACCAATGAGTTGACCCTTATGGCGGTTTCTACCATTGTTTGACCCTTCAGGCGGTATCTACCTTTGTTTTGACCCTTCAGGCGGTTTCTACCTTTGTTTGACCCTTCAGGCGGTATCTACCTTGAGTTGACCCTTCAGGCGGTATCTACCTTTGTGTTGACCCTTCAGGCGGTTTCTACCTTGGTTTGACCCTTCAGGCGGTATCTACCTTGTGTTGATCCTTCAGGCGGTATCTACCTTTGTTTGCTTTGAAAAGGGGTCTCATGACGAGGGTTCTCCATGTCCGATGAGACTGCCTAAATTTTGAAAAGGGGTCTCATGACGAGGGTTCTCCACGTTCGATGAGACTGCCTAAATTTTGAAAAGGGGTCTCATGACGAGGGTTCTCCACGTCCGATGAGACTGTTTGATATTTTTGAAAAGGGGGTCTCATGACAAGGGTTCTCCACGTCCGATGAGACTGTTTGATATTTTGAAAAGGATTTTTTTTTTAAGGGTTTCTCTTCCCCAAGAAAATATTGGTAATCTTTGAGAAGATAGCAATTGTCCAATTGACAAAATTTTATGACTTAAGCTTTAGTCATGAGATGTGCATTTTGATGCTGGAGGTTATCCAAAACATTTTTGCAACGTGCAAATGTGATCACGAATCCCTTGCATGGAAAATCTGGATCCACAGTTTGAAAATTCCCAAAAAGAGTTTGCTCAAAACGTCAATTGGAATATTTCTCGACAATGAGGCCATCTCACCTATTTTGAGGTGATGATTTTTAGGGGATGCACTCAATTCCCTACTGACCTGTGCCTAGGTTTTAGGCTCATTCGCAGCGCATACATTTTGATCGGTCGGGAGGTCTTCCACGGGACCGTAATGTTGGGCTTGGATATTGGTTTTCAAGGGGGACCCGCTTTGGAGTCGGGGTCATCGAATGAAAATCTTCACCATCTGCTCCGGGTTTACAAGTCAAGAACCCTGCAAAATGAGAAAGAAAGAGTCTTGCTCGTACTTCTTCGAGCTAAGCTATATGTTAACCCAAGTGTCTTAGTCAGAGAAGACTGTTTCAGGGTTGTAACATTGGTAGGATTGGGGACCGAAAAAGGCTTGTTTTTGGCCCAGAAATCACGAAGGATTCGACATTGGTGATCATTGCAAATTTGTCACATGTCTTTTCCATTCTGCATCTTCCATTTTTGAGGTGTGCAACCGCTTTTGAGGTGTGCACAAATCCTTTAGAGAACGTCTCTTGTGGTATTAAGAGATTGACAATTCTGTCCGTGTTTTTGCACCACGGCTGACATCGTTTGGGGAGCAGTCTTCTTGATCTGACTCCTTTATGGGTTTTTCTCTCTTCCCAACTAGGCTTTATTGGGGATCAATCAAACAGTTTTCACGAGCATCGGCCTTGCTTTTACCAGGCACTTTGCTTTTTCTTGATGCTGGGGATTTTTTTGTTGAAATCCCGCCTTTTCTTTTCCTTTGGAACTACGATGTTCAGAAAATTGTGCTAGATATACAACTTGAATCATAGCACACTTAAACGCCGATATGAGATTTTTCTATAAATCCCATCTCTTGATTTCTTCCGTTCTTGGAGTGATACAGTTTCTATCTTGAAACATCCCATGATCACCAACAGGGGTTTATGAAATGAATTCGCAGGCTCAACTTGGCTGTGCAAAGGATATGGTGTGTGGGATAGAGAATGAATGCTTCTCGTCATCCTATGGCACTTGGATTACCATATAAACAACACACAAAGATTAATGTTGGTCCGAGTAAGAAAATTTCTAACCATTTTCTCCTGATGCTGCTGGACTTACTTCCTTTTTGCCCCGGTGTGGGGTGGTTCTTGACAGGGTTAAGAATGAAAACCGCCGTTCAAGTGGGTTGTCAACGGTCACCTGTAGTGTTTATGATATGAAACGAACGCCCCCGTCGTCCCAATCCATGTAATCGCTGCGAATGGTCCCTACCTCCGTAGGTCCAGATTTTACTATTTGATTCGCTCCACTCATCTCTCAAGTGTATGTAGGATGTGTTTGGATTTGAGCTTGCCTCTCTTTTGAGGAAACATCCTTTTGAGAGTTTTGAACAACTTTCGATTGGAAAAATCTCTTTCGTTTTCCCAAAAATTTTACCCGTCAAGGGGATTTTATGGTGCACAATGCGTGTTCAGACAACCTCATGTTTCAAAACATGAATGCCAATGAAGTTAGAATTCCATGTCTTTTCTAGACATCAGATTTTGAAAGCTTTTTCTTTTTCTCTCTGTGTTTTTTTTGTTTAACATCTTCAATGGATTGGGGGAAAGGGATACCTACCTGTCCACCGTGGCTGGAGATCCCTGAAAATGTAAAAGAAGCATATCATTGTACGTTCACGAATTTTTCGAAAATCGAAACGATACATCCTACCCTCATGTACCCTAACAGGTAGTATGTGGGATGTAAAAACTTATTCGTCTCCAAGGCGATTCCCCTGTCAAGGATAAAAAATAAGTGTTAATTCATATTCCCAAATTCAAGACAAATTGGGACGATACAACTTTACTCCTGATTTTCATCCCATTCTGATGTTGCGTATTGATATGAACAACCTCTATCAAATCCGCCTATCCATGCTTGGAGTGTTTGTAACATCAATGGTTCATCTGCCCCCCAGCTGGGCAACGTTTGTTTAGCCATTTGAATGCATGGCCTTTTAGGGCCTTGTCTCTTTTTATCACCTGAGAGGAAGAAGAGAGGAAACATTATCCCCTGATCTGATTGAAGATCAACTAGGAACGATACGTCCTTTTACCAAACGGGTGGCTCCGCGGCCGAATGTATCTTGTATTGAAGGAATGGATTCCATTATGCTCTGCGGGTGATAATTATGGTTCATGGAACTTGCTCTACGGATTAAGTGATTAATCCACGGCCTTCGGCTTGAAGATGCTCAAAGGGTGATGTTGACACTCACGCGCAATTAGTTCTAGATATTAATGAAAGATGTTCCTGTGGGAACCTTACAGTGCGATCAACAACATATGCAATAGGAGTATTCAACCCCTTTTCTCGAAGCATTTTTCATCGAGTAGCCATGCCTTGCATCAGACGTTTGATCACCGGCCTCGCGTCACCACTGCGATGGTCCTCCGGCTCCAAATTGATCGAGCCAAAGATTGAACTCATCGCCAAGGAAATTGCTCGGGTCTTCGAGCCATTGATGTTCAAGTTGGGTATCAACGATTGTTGGGGGCAGATTTCTTTCATTGCCTTCGTTGTGAGGGATTGGAGTCATTGAGCTGGAACCTTCATCATTGCCCTGTTGGGGTTGAGACATACATTCCCGAAGAGTATTGATCCAAGTGTCCAGCTCCTCATCAAGGAAATCACCTGTTCTTTCTAGCCCTTGGTGCCCAGATTGGGTGTCGTCGACTGCAGGCGAGGGATTCCTCTCTTTGCTCTCGCCGTGAGCAATTTGACCCCTCGAATTGGAATTTCCTCCGATGACCGGCAGGTTCATATGTGCACTCTCTACCAATGCCAGATCCGCTTCAGGGACAGCATTAATGACTGATTCGCGCTCAAACTGAGGAATTTCTATGTGCTGGAACTGTGGCATATACTCCTGAGGAGTATTGAGATAGCTCGGCGGAGCATTCTGATTTGGGTTAGAGGAGTCGCTGACACGACTGCTAGTCCCGTCATTGCTGAAACACGGTTGGGTGCTCTTGGCTCTCCAATCATCATGGTTGTAACTCTGCCCAGCACTTGAGCTCCAACTGGCTTTATGATGGTTTAACGCTATCCTTCCATCCCTTCGCAATCTCCTATAGTACTTGAGGTGAGACTCAACGTTAATTCTAGAGAGCCCCGGCACATTCATAATCTCGAGTATGCGTAGTGGGCTAGCCGAATCAACTCTCAGTTCTCGAATTGCATCAACAAATTTGGTGTGAAGCTCATAGGTCCAGTAAAACCTTGTTCTCTTATCACCCAAAATATCGTCAATACTTCGGTAGCTATTCTCTACGGGATCTAGTCGTTTCAAAAGTTGTCCAGGGAGGGACTCACCGACTTTGGATTGGCTGGCTGCGACAGCGAGTTCGTCATTGAGAGAATTCCCCCTGTGATGATTCATATCCCATTTCTCAGAGGATGTTGGTGTTGATTCTATGGTGTTGACTTGCTCATGCAGATCTCCGGCGGTATCTGGCTGTGTCGGAAAATGCTGTGGAGAATACGGTAACAGCTGAGCGTTATTCGTCAACAGGGATGGTTCATCGAGGAACACCTCGCCGAGGACAATAGGATTACCACAATTAAGGCAGGTGGCCTTGGTCAGAGCTTCCTTATATCTCGCGCTTTCAGCTTGAAGCTTCTCATTCTCCTCCTTCAGGACCAGTAACTCATGGTCTGCGTATTGCTGTTTCACCCGGGTTCGTTTGTTGGCGAACCAAAACTTGACCTTCGAAAGCTCCAATCCTATTTTTCGGCTCAACTTCATTTTCTGTCGTTTGCTTGGAGCGGGGCATTCATTGAAGAAAGCTTCGAGCTCTCGGATTTGGCCTGGAGTGTGGCGTTGTAGTTGCTTCCTTTTCCGACTCCGGTCATCATTATATACTCCTTCTTCGTAGCTGAAACCTAGAATTTCATCGCTGGAGGAGTCAGTCTCTATGGCCTTCGAGCAGGATTCAGCTCCAGGATCTTCAAAGTCTCCCAGTAGTTCGTGCTCAGAAATGTCCAGGTCAGGCGTTTCTAGCAGATGGGAATAACTTTTAAACATGATGGATCGGGGTATCTCGGGCTGATCTAGTTCACTCAGCTTTCTCAATTCGCTCTTACGTGTTTGCTCACTCTAGAAATTTTCTCAAGTGATTGTGCGTGTCCTGGAACCATCCTTCAGGCTGCATATGAAGACCAGCAAGCAAGCGCTCCTCCCGAGATCCTGCAATTACTCATCGTCTGTATTCCCCTTTCTTTTTCCTCGTGATAGGATCACAAACTCTCTTGCATTGATTCGGTTTCATCGAGTATTGCGCTCGTCCCCTAGTTCAGTCTTCAAAGTGGTGGGTCTACAATCTTTCGGCGCCTTTTATGATTTGCTAGGCCCGAGAACGTGGGGAGCAGCGGTGGACCCGCAATTAATGACTCCGTTTAATTCATTTAGCTCCATGGGAATTAACGCTATGATCTTCTCTCAACCCCTTTTCATCGTTCAAACGAAAGTGGCATTTTCCCTGTGCATGCTGTTACTCTTCATTTCAGCATCCCGGGCGCTTGGTGAGGAATGAGTTCATGGCCACTCAAAATTTTAAAGACCGTCTCTGGTTTCAGACTTAATCTAACAAGGGATCATCACAACTGAGCATGACGATGTTCGTCGATAGCGTTGGTTTTAATATAGAATTAACTATAGTCATTAAAGAAAAATGTTCCCGTAGGAACTTTACAACGGATAAAATGAGTGATCTACTCGTGAACATGTTCTTCTTTCTATGGGTGTTCGTAGTGACCGACCCATCGTGCCCCGAGTCAGGTGCTAGATCATGGATGTCCAAGCATGCCAGCTTCCCACTGATTGAACAAGGCATCGAGCCCCTCATCGAAGAAATCGTCTGTCGTGGGTTGACCAGCGGCAGGCAGAGCACCAGCCGACTGCTGCTCGAATGGAGGAGTGCGCACTCGCTGTACTTGTGACACGCGCTCTTGAGAAGTGTTGAAATGGCCTGGGAGGACATTCTGATCAGCTTTCAGTTTGCCGGTGGTCGGGTTGCTAGCTTGATTGATGCTTAGATTTGGCCGGGTATCTCTTGATGCCTGAGCATTACAATGGCGGTCGCCCCTAGCTTTTGAGCTCGAGACGGATTCCTCCCGGTTTAGCTCCGCTCGACGTTGTCTTAATAGCTTTCTGTAGGCAGCAAGGTGATTCCTGACCAGCTCCTTACTAAGCCCCGGTACATTCATGGCCTTAAATATGCGCGTCGGAGTTGCTGAGTCGATCCCCATTTGGTGAACCACATCTAGGAATTTGGAATGCAGTTCAGGGGGCCAAGCGAACCTCCTCTTATCGTGGCCCAAAATTGCATCGATGGCTTGACGACTGATTAACTCATCTCCAGCAGGACCCGACCCTATCGAAAATTGTTGTGCATGAGGCTGATATGCTTTGAGCTGGTCGGCGGTAACATCCAGCTCCTTGAAACTGTAACTCCAATCAAAGCGATGCAAATCCCATCCCCCAGGAGGCATTTGTATCATCTTCGTAGGATCATCCTGCTTATGCGTGACTCCGGCAAAATCTGGTTGAGCAGGAGATGCCCCGAGGGAGTAGGGTGGTAAATGAACGTCTTCAATCATCGCGTGAGGCTTATCGGGGAATATCTTATCGAGGGCGACGAGGTTATCGCAATGAGGGCAAACGGTGATATTGAGAGCTTTTTCATACCTCATGTTTTCTGTTCGCAGCTTTTGGTTTTCTTCCTTTAAAATCTCGACCACCTGACGTTTGCGTTGAGCCCTCGATTTGGATCTCCTATTTTGAAACCAAAACTGGATCCTCGACTGATTAATCCCCAACTCCCGGCTCAATTCAATTCTCCACTTCTTTTTCATGTAATGGCTTTTACTGAAAAGGGTTTCCAGCATTTGGGTTTCCTCCTGAGAGTATTGGTGAGGACGTCTTCTTTTCCCGAGTTGAGCATTGTGGATGTCGTTGTCGTCGTCGCCGTGATCTTGATTTCCGTTGCCAGAAGTGTTGGGCTCCATGGTTTTGGCGTTAAACTTGATCTTGGAATCTTCGAGATCCCTCTGTGGTTCAATTTCTGAGATTTTTGAGTCAGTCGCCTCTAGCAGCTGACAGTAACCTCTTAAATATGTTGGATTGAGAAATGTTTGATTGGTTCTTGCCCACTCAGAGTTCTTCACTCTCTCCTGTATGCTCACTCCCTATAAAGTTTTCTTCGAGTGACTTTGCATGTTCAGGAGACGCTCTTCAAGCATCATTAGGCAAACGTTCCCCCTCAAGACCTTGAATTTCTCGCTTAGCTTTTCAACGTGATGGGACTGTCAAATCCTGTTAGGGCTCTCTTCGATAGTTGCGCTTACCTCCCACCTAACTCTAATAATGGTGATCCCGACAAATCTTTTACATCTTTTAATTGATGAGCCGGAAATCGCGGATCGAAACGAATCCATTGGTTCTCGTGAGGGGACCTCCTGCTTTACCCCCTAACTGGGCTCCACCAGCATTATTACTGAGACCCTTCATCATCCTCGAGTTGCTATAAAATGAGGAATTAATATATGGAAGGTTAACGTTCTCGCATAATCAGCCTCTTCCTTCTAATCTCTCTGTTAAACTCGTCTTATTCTCAAGCCAACCCAACGCAAATGGCCTCCTCTCCCGTACGCACTTTTTCAACTGATGTCTTGGCCCAGTGGGAAAAGCTTTATAACCTACTGGGTCGCGGTTACGCGCACATAACCGATCATTCTGCAACCGAGGATGCAATCTGTGTCCTGCTCGAGGACCTTGATACCACTTCTCTCGAAGGTACTACACTGGGGAGGGAATATAGAACTTTCCCGACTCTCTTTGCACACTCCTTAGAGGCCTATCGTGTTGCTAATCGGGAGATTCTGGTGGCTCGCGTCTTGCGGGCTCGTTATGAGGATCGATCTGATCATTTGGTGCTGACCAACTATCTGGTTGATAGTTACAAAAAGGCCGTCGAGTTTGCTAATGAGCGGGTCGCGACGTTGCTTCGCGAGAGGAGAAATCTGGTGGATCAATTGGCCATATCCCTGACCACCGGCGAGCATGACCGCCGCAACGTCCTGTTAAGGCTTCAGAGCGACTGGCAGGAAGAACGGCTCGACAAGATAACCGAGGACATAGCTCGCGGGAATGGACTGGTTCGGGACCTGGAAGTAGTCACCGAAGAACACGAGGCCAAGGTCGCCGAAGTTAAGGGAGAATGCAGAAGTCTTCTCCTCAGGCTTGCCGACCACAACATGCGGAGCTGGGAGTATGAGCAGAGCATTAATAACATGGAGGGTCAGTTGGGATCCTTTGTGTCGTTAATTAGGGCTCACTTTGGCTTTACTTTTCCACCCCGACTTGTATGACCTGCTTCTGAAAACCCTCCGCCGAGCAAAATAAATGAAAGTTCTTGTGTGTGTGTTTTAACTTCTGTATGGTTCATTTCTTCGAGCATCCAAACATCTTCAACTTGGGTGAACCGAACCATAATATCAATAAGCCGAGCAAATACGTCCTGATTTTATAACTCGCTCATGATCAGATGGAAGAATAGTTGCAGATTTGTCCAAGAGAAGATTTCTCTATACTACTTGTTTTTCACCTGCAAATGAAAAGACCGAGTCAAAAGGAATAATCTGAAAAAGAAAGCATAGACCCCTTTCAATCTTATGCTTGCTCGTGATTAATAAGGACAAGAACTTTTACAAGGGTTTTAATCTTGCGCGAAAAGTTTTTATCAATATTCCTCGAAAGAAAGCATACTATTGAAAGGAATGTAATTCACAATAATCGCTTTTGATCAATTTCGAGAGGAACGAATTACTCAAAAGTGCGAGGCATAATACCGTGTTTTAAATTTAATTGAAGATACGGCATCCAAATCAAGGCCGTTTTGTTAAGAACGAGAGTAATTTGGACATCTATCTCGTCATTAAATTCAAAACAACGTCGATATTCTCGATCAATTATCGTGGATTACCAGCAACGTAAAACATGCACGAAACAATTCAAGTGTATAATTCCTTCTAGAGAAATTGAGATTGGACTACTCTATACGACCAAAAGGTCGTGTAAGACTTCCAATTTTAATTTCCTCTAAAGGAATTATAAACTTGACTTGGGAGTATTCGGATGATTAGAGAAAATGCCACTATCACATTCCCATGACCCGTCAAAAGAAATACAACCAAGTTCCATCTGAATGTATACACCAATAGATCCCTAATACAATCACTCTAAGGGGTGGGATAGAAAAAGCCTCGATAAAAATAAACCCTATACAAGAGGACTAGTAATGGAAAATGAAACAAAGGAATGTGATCCTAACGTTTAAGGATGCCCCAAGTTCGATCTGTGGCTTCCGGATCACTTGCCCCAACTCGTCATCTTCATTGGACGATATCTCAATAAGGTCCATAGTAGGCTCTTTTGTTGCTCACTCGGTGTTCGCCATGGGATATCATCCTCCTCGTCTTCTATCAAGGACGTTTGGGAAAAACACACACATCTATCCTTGAAATGGCATTTAATCTAATCACAAGAATGCAATGAATGAAATGCCTATATTTATATGAACTGTAATAGATTTGAGGGATAGAGAGTCTTACCAACCAAACTCGTCGACTTATGTGCGGTTTTAGGTGTACCAACCGCCCAAAGACATGCGCATGAAACAAGTGATGGTAAACTTCTAAAAATCAGAGGATTTGGCACCTAAGGTTAAGGTTCCCACCTCGAGTTCTGGAAAGAGCAGATTCCATTGCACAACTATCGTTGCATTGGGGCTCGATCCATATTTCGAAATGAGCGGAATTGAAAAGTGGATTACCCCGTGTTTTTCCTCACGGAGATTCCATTTTCAATCCCTTCTATTGTTTTCCTATAGGCGGCGCCTGGGGTTTTAAGCGCGGTTGTGTGTATTTTCGGTGTCGTGCTAAAGCGATAAACATGCATCTCATTTTGCAAACACCGCTTCAATATAAACATCCACACAATCATACATCCTAAACTCCTACCTGCATAAGACAGAGTTAACAAACACTTCACCCCTTATTTCTCCAATCTGCAAAAACATTTAACACCTCAAGGGTTAAAGTACGTACCTCACCTTGAAGAGTATCTGCATAAAACATGTTAGAAAAATCATTCAACTTTTTAATCGGCTCAAGTTCTCTAAGTCCCCAGCGGAGTCGCCAGTCTGTCGCGACCCTCTCGTGGTTGTCGGGCTCTCGAGGGCTAATGGGCCGTCCAGTCTGGTCGGACGCGGGCCTCTCCCAAGGCCCATTACCCAAATCGCAACGGAGGAATGCGTAGTCGACCTTCAGTGTGGTCTAGTGACATGTGCTAAGTGTGCATGCCGAGGAGTCGCCACCAATCATTTTTTTGGAGGGTATGATTGGACCACCCTATTGAATAGTCGGGAGTTTCTATTCAATTCTGCGATAACCAGAGAACTGGGTTCGGGGACTTAGTTACGTCAACTGTCAGAGTTGACGCCCTTTCGGTACCTAAGTTGACTGAATTTTCTGACCAAAGATTTCATGCAGATGAGTGGGGTACGAGTTCTAAATCTAGGAGTTCATGCAGATAGGAATGACTATCATAGCAATCACAGTCAATAATAAAGTGCACAAATCGATGAATTCAAGTGTACAAATAAATCACATGGCATTCCTAATAAGGCCATATTGGCCTAGAGAAGCATCAATCAGGCTTAGGAATGATTTAGACATGATTTTGCCCATCAGGGGCAAAATCGTAATTTTGAGACAAGGGGGACAATTTGCCCAAAAAGGACAAAATCATCATTTCGGAATGAATCCGGAGTCAAAACAGGTTTGGTCACTCAATTGACCCATTTCCTATTTTTTGGCAATTTTCGTGATTTTCGGGAATTTTAGAAACCGATTTACCATTCGAAGGGTAAAATCGTCATTTTCTAAAAATGGAAATGAAATGTGGAAATCTTAGACATAAGGTTTAACCACCCATCTGGCCCATCACCAAATTCTAAGCAATTTCCACAATTTATCAGAATATCAAAGACGATTCACCCTTTGAGGGGTGAAATCGCCATTTTGGATTAAATGGGAGAAAATCCCAAAAATGAAAACAAATCAATTTTTTGTCATTTTCAGCCTTGGACAATTTTTAGAATTTTTCTGCAATTTTTCTCAATTTTTTTGTTTTTCTTTAATTTTTCCATTTTTTTGGCATTTTTGATTTATTAATATTTTTTTATATTTTCAGAAAATATTTTAACAAAAAGCATGTCTTTGACAATAGATAACACTCAACCAGATAAATAAGCTAACCACTAGACTGAAACAGATACATACAAATCAAGTCTATAAATGCAATATTTTAGAAAAATAATCCTGATATACGGATCGGGTACGTAAAACATACCGGATTGGACACCGGCCTTCAATCGCCCAGCCCCAGCCTGCGACCATCCCCATGCCCGTTACCTGTCGATCGCCATTAGAATGTCGATAGTCAATTTCACAAATTAAGACTAAAAAATAAAAAAATTAAAAAAAATTAAAAAATTGGACACTGTTCGTGCACTGTTCATGCACTGTTCGGATTGGACACTGTTCATGCACTGTTTGGATTGGACACTGTTCATGCACACGTCCGACACGCTCCGACACGGCTCGACACGCTCCGACACGCTCCGACACGTTCCGACACGCCGACACGTTCCGACACGCCGACACGCTCCGACACGCTCCGACACGCCGACACGCTCCGACACGCTCCGACACGTTCGACACGCTCCGACACGTTCGACACTCTCCGACACGGCTCGACACTCTCCGACACGGCTCGACACGCTCCGACACGCTCCGACACGTTCGACACGCTCCGACACGTTCGACACTCTCCGACACGGCTCGACACTCTCCGACACGGCTCGACACGCTCCGACACGCTCCGACACGTTCGACACGCTCCGACACGTTCGACACTCTCCGACACGGCTCGACACTCTCCGACACGCTCCGACACGTTCGACACGCTCCGACACGTTCGACACTCTCCGACACGGCTCGACACTCTCCGACACGGCTCGACACGCTCCGACACGCTCCGACACGTTCGACACGCTCCGACACGTTCGACACTCTCCGACACGGCTCGACACTCTCCGACACGCCGACACGCTCCGACACGCCGACACGTTCCGACACGCCGACACGCCGACACGCTCCGACGACGGGGTGGTGACCCGAGGCCGTTTCTGAGCTCCACCAGCGGCGCGTAGGCTCCACAAGCTCCGAGGGAGGAGGTAGGACTCCGGGGCAGTCACCGGAGGCGATGGCGGTGACGGATTTGGCCCGATCCGAAACAAACCCGAACCAAACTCCGAAACGGGTGGAGGTCGCGGGTCTTGAGTTGTTCACGGCGGCTTTGAGGTACGACGGCTAGCGACGACGGCGGAAGGATCGAAGGCGAAGGCAAATAATGCACGAAGGTGAGGATTCCTTTTTTTTTTTTTTTTTTTTAAAGAAGAAGAAGAAGACAAGAAGAAGAAAAAGAGCTCCTGAAGAAGAGGAAGGAGAAGAAGAAGATGAAGTCGGGGGGGGGGGGGGAGAAGAAGCCAGCGACGGATGAGGGAAAAGGTGAGTGAATAATAATAAAAAATAAAATAATAATAAAATAATAATAAAATAAAATATTAAAAAGTAAGAATAATAATAAAATAATCAAAAGAAAAGACAAAATGATTAGTTTCCTTTTCCTTTTGAATGATGATGTTTTCACTCCTTTTCCTTTTAATCATTACTAATATTTTTGCCAGATTCAATTTTATGGTGATCAGAAAACACCTAAAATCAAACCTGAATTTTACTATTTATGAGGTTAGAAAATAGATAAAATAAAAATAAAAATACCGACTATTTTTATATATCTTTGTGACCTCAAATATTATTTTTCTTGATTTTCTTTTTATTTTTATATTTTTCGAAAATAATAATAATAAAAAATACGAAAAATATGAAAAAATATTTTTTTTATCCAAAATGGTTCCTTTAGCTTGGCCAATGTTACCAAAGTTGATTTTGTAATTTTTCAGCTTTTTATGGATTTTCTGTGAATTTTTGAAAAATAAAGGAAACAAAAAGGTTGATCAAAATTTAGGTGTCAACAATCGTTTCTGGTTTCTTCGCAGACAGGGGCTCGCGTAGCTTCATCTGATATAAATAATCTTTTATTTGCATCTTCTAGAAACCAAAGTCCTTCCCCTCAAATTTGTTGATTTTCCCTTTAGCTTCTTCTATCGCCATCGATTCGCTTCAACTCAAGCAAGCCTAGCTTTGATACCAATTGTTGCGCGGAACCAGCGATCGATCAAATAAAATAGACAGAACGAGTAAAGTAAAACGGACACCAGAGTTACGTGGTTCGGTCGTAAAGACCTACGTTCATGAGGAGAGCAGCAACGATTTTTACTATAGAACGAGCGATACACGGAGATTACAGATCACACTCGAGTTTCACAAACACACTCTTGGTGTTTCCCAGCCCCAATTACATTTAAGAACGCACACAGTATTTAGCCCCAAATTCCTAACGAAATAATCTCTCAATTTCGCAAAGGAATTAAAACACAAATCTAATAACAAGATTTACCCAACTTCTATACTTGAATTCTTGATGTAATTCTACGAACAAAATCAGCTACGATAAACCCTTGCCAAGCACTCGACGAACGGTGCTTCCGAAATGACGCGAAGACCCACGCTTCAAGCACCCAGCACCTATGGACATTAACCACAGCACTCAGAGATAGAGAACGGCACTTCTTCAATCCCTTGTCTTCGTGTCATCCTGATCACTTCGTGAACTTCCCTGCTATAATTTATATATAGCCACCACTCTTTCATGAACTTCTTGATATAAAGAGAATAAACAATCCAACAAAACAACTCCTTCTGCACAAAAGGAATCCATAGATATATATTTTATTATTTCTTTCCTTGTTAAACGCCACCATGATGAGGAAGAATGGAAAACCATAGCCACCAACGTGAGAATATATATACTATAGATTTCAAGTCAGACTCATCAATATTCCTTCTTGTATTTGCCGACTTCCACATAGAAGCAGTTTCCACGGTTTTGGATTCTGTTGGTGTATAGAATTTCCAACTTAATATCTAAATATTCACTTCAAGCTCCAACACTAAATAGAAAATATTCAATTCGGAATATTCAAATTTTCGCTTCGGGCTCAAACTCGAGACACAATTTTAACAATATCTATTCTTCAAGTGAGAATTTCGATCGTTGACATAACCTCCTCAGCTCCATGCTCTCGAGCACATTACCATTCCTTTGAAGCTTCATCTCACTCTGGAAGAGAAGTTAAGCATGACTTATATTACGCATTTTACTCTTGAGTTCGTTGTATATAGTACATCGAAATGGCCGTCTCGACCATATAACGATATGTTCAGGTCAATAAGCTGCTCATTTACGGCAAAAAATTAAGATATGGACCAATAAAATAGACTTGGTGGTATATTCGTCGATCGATTTCAGGTATTAATGAATTGAAATCCTTTAGTTGACCAACTAAGCATGTAATCTCTAATCAATCAACTTTGTCTCGATAAGCACCAGTCAAAATTGCCTAACCTTCTTTTCTATCTCAATCCATATGGCAGCCTCTTACTTAGAAAGGTCAGAGACTCGTCATAGCTGGAAAATTCTTCCCTGAGGATTTATGTGCTTGGATAACCACTTAAGTTGAATTCCATTTCGTTTCACAAATTACGTTGTTTTAAAAATTAAGACCGAAGAACAGACCAAAATTTGCGGTCAATGAATTCTGATCCACGAGTTTTACACTTGTGGAGTCAGTCGTAGGAATCGATGCGACATTATTGTACATGACGGTCTAATACAATTCCGATGCTTCCATATGAGAAAGAAAAAGAGGTTTAAGTCCTAGCCCGTTAATAAATTCCGGTGAATGTTGATAATTTTTACTCATTTCTTTGGGCAAATCTTGGTTCTAACATTGATCGGTAGATTTGCGCATGCATATTAAATACCAATAATCATTCGACTTCGTCCTTCGTTTTTTTAACATTATATTCAATCTGTTAAATTGTCTAATGAACAATAAATGATAATATTGTATAGGTAGATAAGAAAATATTGATAAATTTATTTTCTCATTTTCTTATTTATTTAGGGCCAAAGTTGAGAAGTCACGACCTAACTCAAGTCACGGACAAGCCAATTGTGATTATTCATGAAGTTGCTAGTAGAGGTAGAAGTAAATTCCAAACATTTACTTCCTATTTGTAAGAGAAAATTACTTTCTTTATACTAGAGGGGGGGTTTTTTTTTTAACAAGTTACAAAATCCGCGATTTGCATAGGCCTACCTGGATATAAATGTTTTATCTTGGTCTGCCACTTTTTACTAATCAAAGAAACCATGTAAATTTGTTATTCTTTATCCAATTTTGGAATTCACTTCTATTTCTTGGGCATTAACATAATTCACGGAAATATGAGGTACTTTCCAGATATTCGCTAAACATTATATCTACATGGAGCAACCACGAAATCAATCTGTCTTATCTCAAATCGCGCAAAAATTCTTTATCATCACAACCTTGTAATGTCTCGTATGGACGTTCACATGTCACTAGGTGTCGAAATTCGAGCTTGCAGACACTATTAGTGAGTTAAACTCAATGTTGAGTAAGCAAATTATCGACTGGACAAGCAATTGACAACCCCTTCTTGGGATTATAAATTCTAATAGTAGTAAATCACATAAAAGATATTCGATTATTCAAGCCATAGAGCCAATCCCACTGAGATGGTCGCGCTTGAAGGATGATAAAGGTGGCTCCCATTGGTTCGAGAGGTAGTTCTCGATAATTATGTGACACTTTTGCCCCTTTAAAGTTCAAGAGAAGCTCCTATGATGTCTCACTTTGTCCAATGTGACACTTAATTTCAGAGGTGAACTAAAAAGATTGAAAGCCCGAATTGGCCTAGATCGGACGGCCCAAATTTTCAAGGCTAGGGCTCAATCAGCCCTAGCTATCCAAGTACGTTGATAAAATCCTAAATTAAGGCAAGGCATAAACATATTAAAAAAAGTTATATTTGAGGCGAAAAATCAAATAAAGTATCTTTTTTTAATACCAAAAAAAAAATTCTTCCTAGGGCCCCACCGGCCTAGACCTCCATTTCGGCCACTACCGAGCTTGAAAGTTTCTTGTACTTGTCAATGCCCAGTGCTAAACGCAATTGACTTGTCTCTTCTGTTTTTCCATTTTGGAATGTTCTGTCTAGTGTCTATCTCATGGATAGGGAACATGTGACAACAATTTTTGTTCTTCATAATGCCCTTTCGGTTTTGTCATATATTTGTCTCAACATACAAAATCATACGGCAGAAAATTATTGGACGGTAAGCCATACACCATAATTGACAACATTATGCCACATTACGATAAAAGATGTAAAACTTAGAACCACAGAAAGTTTGGATAAGTTTACGGCACTTCACACACTGGAGTTATATATTTGAATTGTGCATCCGTCGGAAGTGTTGAATGCGGCCGACACTGAAAGTGGGTCTGTGGAGGAGATGGGGAAACTAACGTTTCTCATGCTCAACTATGCCCTCTTGTGGTGGTGGAGCTCAATACCCTTCCCCGGCGCTTGCTCGCGGAATATATCGGACCGGCTCGCGTTAGCCTCCATTAGAGACGCGATACAGGAAGACCCACTTGGAGTCTTGCATTCTTGGAATGATTCTACCCATCATTGTGAGTGGCAAGGTGTCACGCCCCGAACCCGACAAGCCGCGAATATCCCACTGGCCGTAAACAAATTGTGACATCTGGGATCGTTCGGCCCTCAACTACACAATCGTATATCTGCGGAACCAAGAGGCTACTCCGTGCACAAATAAAGTCAAGACGACTTAGGACAGAGAAATAGTACACTTCAGTTCACATGGATGATCAAAACTAAAGATTTGACTTCTACATCCACCTCATTAAATACAATACCTAATGATCACCCATTGTCTTAGATACATTTGATCACCTACTTCCTCCATAAGCCACTTCTTTAAATCCAAATCGGGCTTCTTTCGCCTGGAACCTGAAAAAGTTAAGCCCAAACTGGGGTGAGATATAAATCTCAGCGAGCTATCTTAACCCTAAATTAGGCCAATCGTTCCACCGAACCAAAGTATTTACAGTAACATGCAATCATTAGTTGAATCAAGGCAATGCATTTTCTCAAGGCATCGAATCATGCTAAAACGAGAATCTCAATCAAATGTAAACATGTCATCAAGTAACCAAACGTCCATACTAGTGTCAGAAAATTCATAACCACATAAGAATCATAAGGTGATTCCTCTTCACTTCACATTTCTAGAGACCAGCCTGCGTTTAGACGCCTCAGGCTATCCCGATCAATAAACCCGCGTTCAGACGCATCAGGTTTAGCAGCTTATCACCAAGCTCGTGTCCATAGGTACGATTCGCATCCCACGTTCAAATGCATCAGGATGGACTTTCGGCTACAACCACAACCCCGCGATCACATCGCCTCAGGGTGTACTTAACATCTCAACCCCGCGATCACATCGCCTCAGGGTATTTCACGTTTCTCGACCCCGTGATTACATCGCATCAGGGTATTTCACGTTTCTCGACCCCGTGATTACATCGCATCAGGGTATTTCACGTTTCATCATGAGGAAATTTAAGTCACATAATCATAAATCAATCACTTGCCAAAAACGTACTTTGCCATAAAAACAACAATTCAAGAGTCGAGTATCATGTCACCACATAAGCAAGCAAAGCACACTAGCAAGCACGTCATCAATTCAATCACGAGAACACTATTCTATGGCAAACTAGCACTCACAGCTCATTCCTCGTCAAGGCCATTCGGCTTTCAATCAATCAAGCAATAAGAGTCAATCAATTCATCGATTTCCCAGTGAAACCGTCCAGTCGCGTCCAAATATCCTAATAAAGGTTTAGGGGTCACTCACCTCTTCATTCAAATAGCAAACTTCAATCACCAAGCTCCTCCAAGGTCAGCAAATTTCAAGGTCGAACAGGACATCCACGGTGCGCCTAGGAAAAACCACATCGAAACTTAGTCATTTCTCATTTTCATTGTGCCATTACTTCAATAGCACACACAACCCCTTATTCTCATGTTCTCACAGTGTCGATTCAATGGTCCTAAGCATGTCAAATCGCCGTTCTATCAAGGCAAATCACCATAATTATCATTCCACCAAAACTGCCCTATCTCTAAGCCCCACGACCAGATTCAATCCTTAATAAACTGACATTGATCCAACGCCTTTTTATGAAATAAACTTTCAGAATCTTATACTTCAATGTCTTACGGACGTGTGGACGAAAACGGAGCTCAATTAGGATACCGGACGACTTAGAACGACTCATTTTAAAAACAATGTGCGCCGAAGACAGATTAGTTGGCCTCTCGGGTTTCACTTCAAGCAGCCCTTAAATCACTTCTAATTCTCAATCCACTTCACACAGTTCCCATTAACACTTCAATTGACATTCTAGTATGTCATAACGATGAATTTAAAGCATGGCGACACTCCCCTCAGCCCACAACAGAAACGGTTTTCACAAGACACGACAAGGCAAAACCGGTTCAGCACTTTCCTACACTAAACAGCCCACAAATCACTCCTAAGCTCCAATTTATCACAAATTCCACTCGCCGACACCTTAATCTACATGTTACATAGTCGCATGATGAATTTCGAAGCTAAATAGCACTCCTAAGAATTTCGAATAGCTCACTTCGTATCAATCCCACCGGCGGTCAGATTCTGCTCTTAAAACCACATCGATTCACCCATCGAAACCTAAATGAAACTTTGCCAAATCAGCAGCCCAAGCTCAGTGAACATAGTACTACATGTCATGCAACTCTCATAAAAATGTCGGAACCAATTGAAGTCTCTAAGGGGCTGAATCATGGCCCTCTCTCAACTCACTCATAATTCGTCCGGTTTTCTTCCAAAAAACACCATAAATTAAACCAGACCTCCAAACCTTTTCGGCAGTCGGCCAAAAGGTCACTAGAGGTGGCCGTCGTACGGACCGAATCGGCAGGCAGAAGCTGGTCGGAACAGGGCAGTTTCTGTTCTCCAAACACAGCACCATTTCAACAACAAATCTCCATCAAACTCCACTCAACTTGTCACCACAGCTCAGTATACCAGAGTATTACATGTTCCTAAGCTACCACTGAAAATTGGAAGCAATTTGGAGTCCTATGGAGGTCAAAAGACAGCTTACCTCCAGCTGCGACGAAAACTGTCGGCTTTCAAGGAAACGGCTGGTCGGAGCTCCATTGGTGGCCAAATGCCGAGATTCCACTTGGAGTTGATCGGCAAGAGGCTGAACTTGGAGCTGGTGGTCGGCGTGAGGTCAGAAGGTCGCCAGGAAGGGCCGTCGAGTGGAGCGAAGACGGCGGTGAATTCTGGTTGACTGGGAGCTTCTCGGCTGAAGTTGAAGAACGAAGAAGAAGAGGAAGAAAAAAGCTGGTGAGGGGAGTTGTCGTCCAAAAGGCTAGAGGAAGAAGAGAGAGGGTTGCTTCATCCCCTCTTGGTCAAACTTGTTGATTGGTAGGTAAAAAGCTAAGTAATTAAAGCTACAATGTCATCCATTGACACATGTCATCAAGGTAATTATTAAGACCATCCAATGGCCCTAATTTCCTCTATTTTCGGCAGCCTTGGAGGATAGGTCCATGACCAAAATGCCCTCCTTCATTTATTGAGACAAAACCGAACCTCGAGGGGTAAAATGGTCTTTTCACGTCTTTCGTCGGTAAATCCATTTTTTTCGCCAAATTTCATTCTTGATTAGGCGTCGTCTATTCCAAATTGATTGTTAGAAATTCTTCGTCTCCATTTACCAATTCCGAGATCACATTCCATGCCTCAAGTCTTGTGGGCGGAAATTTCGGAATGTCACATAAGGTGTTTCGTGCAGCAAAAGACATCCTGAAAGGGTCACTTCCCTAGTCCTGAAATCACTAGGCTTGGGAAGCTTCAAGTGCGTATGGTAACGCTCCAGAAAAAGTGTTTCTATTCCCAAAGTGTTTCCGGAACACTTTGGGAACAGAAACGCGTACGGTAAAAAAATGTTCTCAAAATGTTCCGGGAACACTTTTCAGAAAAAGAACACTTTTGAAGCATAATTGAGGAACAACAAATACTTGTTTCTGTGTTCCCGAAACACTATTTAGAAAAAGGTTTTAGAACACTTTTGTCAAAAAAATGAAAAATTCTAAAAAAATCTAAAAATTTTCAAAAAATAGGAAATGGCCACAATCAACTGACTATGACCTGTTTCGGGTCTTTCGACCCCCAATCTTTCTAGAAATGACAGTTTTGCCCGTCCGGCAAACCGTCCCCCAAAAAATTCATAAAAAATCAAAAAGATCTCAAAAAATAGGAAATAGCTACGATCAACTGGCCAAGACCTATTCCGATATTTTGATCTCCGATCTTTCTTAAAAATGATGATTTCCCCCTTTCGAAAAATTGTCTCCCAAAAATTGAAGAAATCAAGAAATTCCGAAAAAATTCTCAAAAATGGGAAATGGCCTCAATCAGCTAGCCATGAGATATTTTGGGTAATTTGATATCCAAACCTTCCAAAAAATAATGATTTTGGCCTTTGGGCAAATTGTCCCCAAATCTTCCCATTTTACCCCTAGCCTTTAATCAAGGGTTCTCTAAACCCCTAGAGTTATGTTAGGAGACCCTTATTGTGAATTGATGTACATTGACATGGTTCATTTATGCACTTAATTGCTCTTTCATTATACGTGATTATTTTTTTATAGCTGATCTTGTCCATATTGTAATTATAAACCGTGGATAAAATTTGATTTACTAAATTGAATGAGATTTAATTTAATTTTAATATATATATAGTCGCCTTAATTAAATGAAAAAATTGAAACATATTTTTTTTTTGCGGTTACCATACGCGTTTCTGTTCTTTTTTTGTTCCGAGAACAGAATTTTTTTGCAGTTACCAAACACGTTTCTGTTTCCAAAAATCGTAACCGGGAACAGAAACACAAAACAGTGTTTCTGTTCCAAAAGTTGTTCCGGGAACAGAAACGTTACCATACGCACCATTCCTATCTCCTCACGTAGGTAATCTCTCTTTCATGAGGGTCTTGGTCTTATCGAGCAACAGCTTCCGCGGCGACATCCCACCACAGGTTGGCAACTTGCTTCGGCTCCGTGAACTCGATCTTCGTAACAACTCTTTTGACGGGCCAATACCCTCCAACCTTTCCCGTTGCTCGAGCCTCGAGATCCTCATTCTAATAAATAACCAACTTGTGGGGAGGATTCATTCCAATCTTGGTTCTTTGCCGAGGCTTACAGGCTTGGGCTTGGCTGAGAACAACCTTGTAGGTCCTATTCCTCCTTCAATCGGAAACCTCTCGTTGCTACAAAAGCTCTCTTTGGGAGGAAATTCGTTGCATGGAGAAATACCTGAAGAGTTATCCAGACTTGGGAGGTTGGTTTTTTTCCAACTATCATTCAACAAACTAACCGGCGAGATTCCACCAGGGATTTTTAACTTCTCCAGCATTTTGACGTTCTATGTTGGTTCTAACCAGTTGCGGGGAAGCTTCCCCTCTGATATGGGCACAACTCTTCCTTTTCTCTCTGAACTTGGAGCCTTCAACAACTTTTTCACCGGGACGATTCCGCCATCGTTGACGAATGCCACCGGCCTTCGAGAGGTTTTCCTTTTCAACAACAGTTTCCATGGGCCAATACCGAAAAATCTGGGAAGCCTAATGTTGGCGTAAAGCCAAAATATATCAAAAAGATATTATTAAGATTTCTTTTTTATCTTTTGTTCTTTCCTTTTCTTCTAGGTTAAAAGATACACCTTATATATTAGGGATATATAGGTTGTAGCCATAAGAAGAGAGAGATAAGATAGAAAAGCAGACAGAAAGAGCAAGAGCAGACAGAATACACAAAGTAGCGAATAGAGAGAAAAGAGAGAGAGAGGCCGTGACGGTATTCTTGAGTGTTCTCGTTTTCTTTTTCCTTCGATCTTGTGAGAAGATCGTCAGTTGTATTCTTACTTTTCTCGAAGACTAGTGGATTTGCAGAGTGACTCTGTGCGGAGACATAACCCAGGTTTGAGTGAACTTCGATAACAAATTCTCTGGTGTGTTCTTCTAATTCTGTTCTTTTATTGTTATATTCTACTAGTGTGGATCGTTTGCTTGGATTATATTTCTCGAATTGGGGCACGATTCCTATCAACTGGTATCAGAGCCTAGGTTGGCTAATCGAGAACATCGAGGAGTGGAAGATAACCTCGGGAGCAAGAGTAGTAGCAAAGGGAAAGCGTACAGGTACACTTTACCTTCTCCAAAGAGACAATATCAGTGATATGGTTGCAACTACAGTGGCTACAGGTAATTTTTCTACTCTTTGGCATTATCGTTTGGGACATCTTGGTGAAAAAGGTGTCAAGCAGTTACATTCAAGAAAGTTGCTTCGAGGTTTGCAGAAAGTTGAGTTAGATTTCTGTGAAAGTTGCATTTATGGAAAACAAAAAGCAGTTAGTTTTCAATTGAATGGGCGACAAAATAAAAGGCAAAAGTTAGAGTTGGTTCATACTGATGTATGGGGACCGGCTCAAGAACTTTCTTATGGTGGTAAGAGATATTTTGTCACTTTTATTGATGATGCAACAAGAAAGACTTGGGTATATGCTCTTAGAGAAAAATCAGAAGTATTCGGTGTTTTCAAAATGTGGAAAACCATGGTAGAAAAAGAAACATGTTATCAGATTAAAGCTCTAAAATCTGATAATGGTGGTGAATACACGAGCAATGAATTTGCAGAATATTTGAGCCAAGAATGCATACATGGGTTAAAGACTGTTCCTAGAACTCCTCAAGAGAATGGTGTGGCTGAGAGAATGAACAGGACCATTTTAGAACATGCAAGATGCATGAGACTACATGCGGGTCTCCCGTTATACTATGGGCTGCTACAGTTGATGCAGCTGTATATTTGATTAACAAGAGTCCATCTAGTGCGCTGGATGGAGGAGTACCGCAAGAGCAGTGGTCAGGTAAAAATGTCAATTATTCATATCTAAAAGTTTTTGGTTGTATTGCATATGCTTTGATTGACAGAGAGGATAGGAAAAAGCTTGATGCTAAGTCCCAAAAGTGCGTCTTTATTGGATATGGCGGCGATGAATATGGATATAGGCTTTGGGATTATGAGAATAACAAAGTCATTCGCAGCCGGAATGTGGTGTTCTAGGAAGAAAAGATGTACAAAGATCGTCAGACAAAGCATGAGATGGCAGTAGAACCAGAATATATTGAACTGGACACAATTCCTGTTAAGATGGTTCTAGCAGATCAGAGTGCATCTGAAGGGGAGGTTGTTCAAGATGAACACATTATTAATGAGCAGGCAGTACAAGAGGAATGCGATGATCCAGAACAGACTAACGACCCTGAAGTACCTGTTTTAAGGAGATCTACCCGTGTGAGAAAGCCAAAGGTAATTTTTTATCCTTCAGCTAATACTGTTCTGAGCCATGTCTTATATGCAGATTCGGGAGAGCCGGAGACTTATGACGAGGCAAAGAAAGACACATCTCACATGCAGTGGGAGCGTGCTATGAAAGACGAGATGAGCTCGTTAATTCAGAACAAAACTTGGGAGTTGACCAAGTTGCCCACAGGTAAAAAACCTTTATTAAACAAGTGGGTGTATAAGATAAAAAATGAAGCTGATGGTAGTATCAGATACAAGGCGAGACTTGTAGTATAGGGCTTTTCTCAAAAAGAAGGGATCGACTACTCCGAGATATTTTCACCAGTAGTGAAGATGACATCAATCAGAGTGTTGCTGAGTATAGTTGCAGTGGAGGATCTTCATCTCGAGCAGTTAGATGTAAAAACAGCTTTTTTGCATGGTGATTTAGATGAAGAGTTATACATGGCGCAACCTAAAGGTTTTGAAGTCAAAGGTAAAGAACACATGGTATGTCGCTTGAAGAAAAGCTTGTATGGCTTAAAGCAAGCTCCGCGACAATGGTATTTAAAGCTTGATGGTTTTATGGAAGAAAAAGGATTTGCACACTGTGAGGCTGATCATTGTGTTTATTTTCGAAAGTATAGCGATGGTGATATTGTATATCTCTCTTTATATGTTGATGACATGTTAGTGGCTAGTTCTAATATGAAGAGAATCGCAGAAGTAAAGAAGATGTTAGCAGCGCAGTTTGCTATGAAAGACTTGGGAGAGGCCAAGAAGATTTTAGGCATGAAAATCATCAGGGATAGGAAAAATAAGAAATTATGGTTGTCGCAGGAAGACTATGTGAACAAGGTGTTGAAAAAATTCAACATGGACAAGGCAAAACCGGTTGTGACTCCTCTTGCAGGTCACTTCAAACTTTCCAAGGATATGTGTCCAAGTACTCAAGCTTTGAAAGAAGATATGGTGGCAGTGCCGTTTGCGTCAGTAGTTGGAAGTTTGATGTATGCTATGGTGAGCACGAGACCTGACATTGCACAAGCAGTGGGAGTTGTGAGTCGATATTTGCAGAACCCGGGCAAAGAGCATTGGAATGCAGTAAAATAGATATTGAGATATCTAGCAGGTACATCAAATTACTCTCTTTGTTATGGAGGTACATCTCTAGAATTGCAGGGTTATGTGGATGCAGATCACTCGGGTGATCGAGATAGTGGTAAAAGTACCACTGGATATGTCTTTACAGTTGCAGGTACATCAGTGAGTTGGGTATCTCAACTACAGAAAATAGTGGCTTTATCAACGACAGAAGCAGAATACGTGGCGATCACAGAAGCCTCTAAGGAAATCATGTGGTTACAAGATTATTTGGAGGAGCTACATCGAAAGCAGCCAGTGAGTACACTGTGGAGTGATAGTCAAAGTGCAGTACACTTAGCAAAGAATGCAGCTTATCACTCAAGGACTAGACATATCAAGAAGCGTTATCACTTCATCAGGACATCATTGAAAGATAATGAGTTAAAGTTACAAAAGATTGATGGCTCAAAGAATCCAGCTGACATGTTTACCAAGGTAGTAGACAGAGAGAAGCATACTTTCTGTACTACTACTATTGGTATTACTCCATGTTAATTGATGAGGAGTATCGCAGAGGCACAAGTTCGAGTAGCTATTTTTTGAAGAAGATGGATGCAAAGTTGCTTGGTGCATTAGATATATTTGTCTTCAAGTGGGAGATTGTTGGCGTGAAGCCAAAATATGTCAAAAAGATATTATTAAGATTTCTTTTTTATCTTTGGTTCTTTCATTTTCTTCTAGGTTAAAAGATACACCTTATATATTAGGGATATATAGGTTGTAGCCATAAGAAGAGAGAGATAAGATAGAAGAGCAGACAGAAAGAGCAAGAGCAGACAGAATACACAAAGTAGCGAATAGAGAGAAGAGAGAGAGAGAGGCCGTGACGGCATTCTTGAGTGTTCTCGTTTTCTTTTTCCTTCGATCTTGTGAGAAGATCGTCAGTTGTATTCTTACTTTTCTCGAAGACTAGTGGATTCGCAGAGTGCCTCTGCGCGGAGACGTAGCCCAGGTTTGAGTGAACTTCGATAACAAATTATCTGGTGTGTTTTTCTAATTCTGTTCTTTTATTGTTATATTCTGCTAGTGTGGATCGTTTGCTTGGATTATATTTCTGGAATTGGGGCACGATTCCTATCACCTAAGGGGTCTCCACAGACTTTCATTGAGTACTAACCAGTTGCAGGATGACTTAAGTTTTATTTCTTCTTTAGCTAATTGTTCCAATTTAGAAGGTTTCGTCATGAACTCGAACTTGATTCATGGACCGTTGCCGAGATCCATCTCCAATCTCCCCGCCAGTGTTAAGATCATTTCAATGGCTAATAATCCAATCCATAGATCTATTCCTTCAACCCTGGGAAATCTATTCAACTTGTTCGTCTTGATTCTAGCGAATACTTTTCTGACCGATCGCATTCCTGGTTCCATCGGAGGCCTTTACAGCTTGCAAGAGCTTTCTTTGAGTGGAAACATGTTTACCGGAGAGATACCGTCTTCGATTGGCAACATGACATTGTTAAATGTCCTTGACCTTCGCTCCAACAATTTCCAAGGCTACATACCGCAAAGTCTCGGCAACTGCAAGCAACTAGCATGGCTAGATCTTTCGAACAACAATCTAATTGGCTCTATTCCAGCCAAAATCATGAGTGTCTTTTCCTTGTCGATCATGTTCAGTTTAGCTCATAAAAATTTAAGTGGATCGCTTCCATTGCAAGTTGGGTCTTTGAAGAATCTGGCCACATTAGATCTATCTTACAACAAACTGACCGGCTTAATTCCGGCCTCCATCAGCGAGTGCTTGAGCTTGAGATGGCTTTACTTAGAAGCTAATTCTTTTCATGGTCAAATCCCCCAATGGTTACATCCATTATGAGCTCTAGAAGAGCTAGACCCTTCCAATAATAATTTTTCTGGTCCAATCCCGAGCTTTCTCGCAGAGTTCTCACTGCTCATGTACTTGAATTTGTCCTTCAATAAACTAGAAGGACAAGTTCTGAAAGCCGGAGTTTTTCTTAATGCAAGTGCTGTATCAATTTCTGGAAATAGAGAACTCTGTGGAGGTATTCCGAGTCTGAAGCTTCCTCTTTGCAAATTACCAAGATCTGGCAAGTCTTCTTCAACTAAGGCCATAGTGCTATCTGTGGTAGCGGGGAGTTTGTCGTGTTTAGCTCTGTTGCTCCTATGTTTTTCTATCTTCTTTTACTGCAAAAAGAAGCAGATGACAACTGATGCCTCGCCTAATTTCTCCTTGGAGCACCCATTCTTGAGGATTTCTTATGATGAGCTCGCGAGAGCTACAGAGAGGTTCTCCGAGACCAATTTGATTGGTAAAGGGAGATACGGCATGGTTTATAAAGGATTTCTTGATAGTGGTGACACAGTGGCGGTGAAGGTGCACAATTTAACACAACGAGATGTTTCGAGGAGCTTTGATTCAGAATGTCGAACTCTAGGAACCATTAGACACCGAAACCTCGTGAAGATACTAAGCGTTTGTTCGACTGAGGACTTCCATGGAAATGACTTCAAAGCTCTTATATACGAGTTCATGGCTAATGAGAGCCTGGAGGAGTGGCTACACCCTGGAACTACACAACGAGATGAAGAGCGTGGAAATCGAGAAATCTGAGACTAGTGCAAAGGTTAAACATCACCATAGACATAGCTACTGCGATCGAATATCTCCACAAGGGTTGTTATCCACCAATCGTCCACGGAGATCTGAAGCCGAGTAATGTGCTTCTGGACAACAACATGGTAATTCGAGTTGGAGATTTCAGGCTTGCAAAGATCATTCTGACGATGTCTACTGAAGCCATTGGAATTCAAGATTCAACTTCTTTGACAGCAGTAAGAGGATCCATTGGCTATGTGCCTCCAGGTAAGTGGAAAATTTTCTCTACTGCTTCATCAAAGTCTATCTCGAGAATACATTGCTAATGGAAAAATATGAGCAGATGCAATTAGACCTCATCTTTTCAAGGACATAGATTCGTATAGGAATGAAATTCTCATTAGGCAACAGATTTTTGCTGTTACTTGAATTTGTCATATGTTCTTGATTAGCGTTCGGTTGACGGTGGTAGTCAAATATCGGACCTGGCTAGTAAATAATAAGAGAGAAAGTGGTAAAGGTATCGAATGAACCATCATTCTATATGTTAAGTTACGCATTGTATGCTCTCACATCTCTTTCTAACAACACAATTTCCTCTTTCCCTTTTCGCAGAAATATAAAAGCACGTAGCTTTGTCTTAAAAAAAAATCATCGTAGCGTGTCATAATTGTGTTTGAAATTAGCATGAAAGAAAAAAAATTGTACTTTTGATTCATCGATGAAATTATTTTTAAGGAAAACATGCGAATCCTTCTCAATATATAGTTTAAATGTATTTTGTCACGTCATTTTCACATTTTCGTTCTTTCAAATTATGTTAGTGTCGTGAAAAATGGACTATATCTAATGTGATCATAGAGTCTATTATGACATGAGAAATTGACGAGAACTTGTGATTCTTTAGTAGTTATCCTTGGTCTTGACAAAAAGTTATTGACCCGAAACTCTATAATTTGGAAATTATGTTCGACATTTAATTCAGAATACTATTGGGTCTACTTAAGTTTCCCTCTCCCCGAAACTTCACGAAATAGTCAAGTTACGAATCGCGTGGTCCATGTATCAAATTGAACTCGTACCGAGAAAATGATGAGACTATTATGGGTCTCACGTGAATCTCATCATATCTAATGGAAAAGTTTAGCTTTAATATAAATACCAAGCTACTGATAATTTCCCCACTTAAGGACAAACTCACTTTTGACGTCTAGGCAATTTGTTTCGGAAACATGTCACGATTTTTTGGTGCACTATGTGGTTTTGGAGATGGGAAAGTCCATATGCTATTAATGATCATTCGTGAACTTCGTGATTTGATCACACTTGATATCCCAAGATCTCATTTCTCTGCGGTTGATGCATTCCGACTAATTTCTATCTTATTGTCCCCCGAAATTTGACTTGTCCACTTTAACAATTTTGCATATGACATGTATTGAACATGAGCCCTAGATAATAAACTAAGCGGAACACAAACAATGTGATTTTAACAATCTTTCAAATCCCATGTAATTTAGGACATTCTATATAATTATTTATAAGAAAAAGTATTGTGTGTATCCCTATTTAATGTCTTAATGAAAATTTTCAGAATATGGCATGGGTCACAAAGTTTCCACACTTGGGGATGCTTACAGTTACGGCATTTTATTATTGGAAATGTTCACCGGAAAGAGACCCACTGAAGAGGCATTTGGGCCCCATTGTGACCTTCATAGCTTTGTCCAAACGGCTCTTCCCGATCGAGCGATCGATGTTGTGGACTTAAGGCTTTTGAGTGAAGCTGGTGATCAACAACAGGAGATCATGATTAGGGATTGTGTTACTTCCGTATTAGAAGTTGGAGTTGCATGCTCAATGGACTCACCGCGAGAGCGTATGGATGTGACCGAGGCGATCAAGGAATTATATTCAATCAAGGCGAGTTACGAAACCAAACAGAGGAGTGCACAGACGTAGCATAGTCAACTTGCCATTTTATTTTGGAACTCTTTCACTTGTAGAAAGGCAAGCATTATCGCTAAGTAATCTACTCAGCCATAACTATTATGCATATCAACATATACATGTACGTGTGTATATACATATCATACAAAGTGGACGTACGCAGTTAGAGTCTTTCTATTTCCACCATGTAACCATGTAAAAATGGATGAATTTGCTTATTTGCTGTAATTAACACTCGAGCTTATGCTTGCTGTAATTGTAAGCTTGCCGTAGTCATATTGCGTTGTAGCTATACCATGAAATGCAATTACTCATCAGGCAATCCCTGATCGATTGCAACTTGCAAAACAGCCGGCAAGATTCAAGCCCAATGATCTATAGCATCGAGCTGAAAATCGCTCGATGCCCTAACCCGCCACACCTATTCAGGGGTCGGATGATTCAAACTCTTATCAAGCCCCAAATCGATAAAATACAAATCAACCATCAACTCCAACGCTATTCGTATGCGCGGCCCTTGCTGATAATCTAGGCGAATTTTGAAATTAGGTGCCCAAATTGTATGACATACGAAATCGGCTAATAGGGCATGAATTATGAGGCCTAGGCCCCCGAGTCGAACGATGACATTAACGGCATGAGCAAGATCCTTTTGAGTTCCCGTCTAGGATGAGTCTAGGCAAGGACAAAGGTACATCGGAGTTAATATTAGCAAGACAACGATGTCTCCACGACATTCGATGGAGATTAGTGTAATCATAGCCGACCGATCACGTGGACCGTGCATTCCCTAGAAGACATTAGATGGCAATGTTATTGGCCAATTCTAATCTATGGCCATCTCTTAGCGCTATATGTCAGCCGATATGTGTTCACTAATCGGTCGAAGCTTCTATAGTTCCCGATAGATTTATGTTCGTTTGTCATTATTTTTATGTAAAACGAGGTGAGGATAAGAAAGCCGAAAATATTTTCGGTTGACGACTGCGATCTCTTCTTTTTGGGATTCGATCTGTAGAATGACTCCTCCAGCTTGTCAATCTGAAAGATGGGCAACGGTCTTTTGCGGGTCTCTCCATCTTGGACTCTTTTGTGGAAAAAATATGAGATGCCAATTTAATGGGACCACCTATGCAATTATGATTTCACATGAACGATAATCACGCCATGCACGAGAATTCAACCTAATTTGAACCTTGTAAATGGGTGACCATTTACTGCCCTTTTGAAAAAAGTAAAATAAAAATTGCTCGTGTTTCAGTAATAGCATATTGTTCCGTGGACTTCATTCCCTAAGGAAGGAAAAAAAAAAAAAAAAAAACAGCAGGCAATATGTGTGAAATTGCAAAATCTCTATGGCAAGACATACATATTGATGGTCAATCATAATCGTCACTTTGTCAGGACCTCAATCCCTAATGTGGATTGTTGATTCGTTTACAAGAAGCTATAGAAACAATGACCTAGCAGGCAGTCAGGCGGCTAGCTAGTTTTGATCACAGGCCATTTGCTCAAAAATGGCTCAACCCATTTGGGATTTGCTTTGCTTATAGATGCTAATCATTGTTGTTTTACTATCTCTGCTAGTTAAATGAAAGTTGGTCCGTTTCAACTAAAAAAATAAAATAAAATTCGATGACAATGCAAAGCTGGCCTTGCTGATGCACAGTCTACGCATGTTGCCCGAATTATGCGATTCATTCAATATCAACAATTTCAATGGCAGGCTGCTCGGCTAGAGTTCGTCGCAGGAAGACTCACGGTGGTTTCCGGCCATTCTGGCCGGCGCCGTTGTCCGGACCTTCTGCATATAAGGTGGTTCTACGTTCACTCTGCTCGATCTGGCTGACTCTGAAGGCTACACCCTCTTCAATTGGCGTCGTGTTAACATCATTTCTCTCATTCTACCGTTGGTTCCCACAATCACCTATTCTGTGGAGCGATGGAGCTTTTTCCTGTCGTTCGAAGCACTTCCTCTCTGACGGGCCGGCTATTGGTGGTTTCTGGCTATTTATCCCAGCACCGAGAGCCTTCTCATCTACCTGTAAGTACACTGGACCTCACACTCTTCTTTGTTTCCTGCTCTGCTGGTTGACTGTCGGGTGGAGACTGCTTTGGCTGGTTGGTATTTAACTCTGTCGAGGAGAGGGTCGTTCTGCTAGTAGAAGTTCTCTGTCAATACCTCATTGCTTTGACTGTTGGGTGGAATTGGTTTCTTTGTCTTCTATACTGAGGTTCTGGATGTTGTTGAATTGAGTTTGACAATTCCTACTATGGAAGATTCAGCCTCTTTGGGGAGGCCTTTCGCCCAACAACTGGAACCACCTATTTGCATGGCTTCTATAGAGGAAATGCTCCCTTCCTCTGTCCATGTGTCTGCTGCACACTCTCGGGATATTGATGTTGAGCCGTCCACTTTCCCTACTGATCTTTGGTAGTTGAGGACAATGTTACACAGGAGGAAGGTGCATTTGTTGGGGATTTGGGTCCTGCTACCGTAGGAATGGTTATTGGTAATGCTTGTACCACAAATAGACATGGTAATACTTCTGCTGTTGGTGGTAACCCTGGTGATAGGGGAAAGACTACTGAATGTGTGAAGGAAATTCTGCACGGGCAGGCTGAGAATGAAGCCTCTGTTAAAGTTGGCAGTCTTAATGTCTCTTTGCAAAAGAATGTTGCTGACATTGGCCCCACTGCTGCTGAGAATTCTGTTCTTGGGCCTATGCCAGCTCCTACCATTGGTAGGGCTAACCAAGGGAAGAGAGCTCTCAGCCGCGACCCTAGGAGGAATAGGAGTAGGGGTCGGTCTGTCCAGAGGGTCAGAGCTTCGGATGCACAAAAAGGCCCCTTGCTTCCCAACCCAGCTACTGGGCCTTCTCTACCAGGGGCTGAGAATAGCCAAGGAAATAGGAGCATAAGCAGATCCAGAAGCAGGAATTCCCAGCCATCCATTCCACCCCCTGGGCCCCAAAGAAGGGGTGCACAGCCCTCATCCTCTCGGCAGCAAGGTGCTCAGTCTTGGGCCAATGTTGCCAGAGTTCTTACAAAAGGCTACCCCCTGTCCTTTGTAACACCGCCAATGGTGGATGGAGAGCCACTTGTTCGTATCTCCCAAGATGCCTTGCAATTCGAGAATCCCATTCTTAATGAGTGTATTATTGGCCATTTTATTGGGAAGAAAATTTATTTTAAGTGGACGGAGGAGGCCATCAAGAAGACTTGGGACCACCATGTGGTTGATATCCGACTACATAGCAGCGGATATTACTTCATCCGTATCCCTGATGAGGACTTTAGAAGGAAAGTCCTAGAAATGGGCCCTATTCTCATCCAAAACAGTGTAATGATGTTGCAACAATGGCACCCAAACCTGAAGCTTAGGAAAGAAGATCATAGTACCCTACCTATTTGGGTTCGTCTTTCAGATATCCCTATTTCATTATGGAGTTCTTATGCTATTAGCCGCATTGCCAGTGCACTTGGCAACCCACTCTATGTTGATGCACTAACGGAGAATATGCAACGGCTTTCCTTCGCTCGGGTGTGCATTGAAATCAAGGCTACCCAACCTCGCCTTCAGTTGATAAAAATTGAGTGGGATGGAGAAATAATACCGGTTGGTGTGGTTTATGAATGGAACCCTTTGATATGTGATGCTTGCCACATTTATGGTCATAAGAGTGGGGCGCATGGGTTCCAATGTGCAGCTGCCCCCCAAACTCATATTGCCAAACCCCTGACAGAACCCCTCAACGACAAGGAGAGTGGCAGCAAGTCAGAAACAGGAATGATCGAAGAAGGCGAGCTTCTATGCAGGGTGATATTCGACTAGAGCAAGGCCATACCCTGGTAGATTCTGTGCCACCTATCCAACAGGGTGATGTGACTCTAGAGGCTACTCAAGACCGGGATATCGATAGATTGCAGCCTCAGTTACAAGTCCAGGCCTTGGAAATCACTACCAAAACTGTTTCTGCTCAGGCTGGTGCTTCCTCAACCTCCAACATCCCTGTTCCGCCAGTACTGAATGAGGATTTATTAGCCTCCCCAGACC
Organism: Rhodomyrtus psidioides; assembly: GCA_021437785.1. Taxonomy (NCBI): domain Eukaryota; kingdom Viridiplantae; phylum Streptophyta; class Magnoliopsida; order Myrtales; family Myrtaceae; genus Rhodomyrtus; species Rhodomyrtus psidioides. The sequence goes on along the minus strand of JAILYB010000003.1, from coordinate 6,864,593 downwards.
TGCATAAGGATGCTCTTAACTCTCGGATACCTACCTCTGTTCAGGGTATTCCTGAGCAATCTCTGCCCTTGCTGCTGCCTGTCTCTACTAGCCTAGGTGCTGGCCTTTCTAAACCCCCCATTGCTACTTCTACTACTGCTCCTCTGCTAGCCGAGAGCCTCACAACAGCAGCTCAGCAACAGCCTCCTCTCAAAGCCGTAATCTCCTCTTCCACAGCTAGGCCTTCTGCTGTTAAGGCTCGGCCTACATTCCCCCTACCCAAGGAGCCTCTCGGCCTGCTCCTGTAACCAGAAGCAGCAAGTCCGTAGCTAACCATCAAGCCTTTTCTTACAAGAATGGAGCTCCTAACACTCGGCATGCACCATTACATGGTCAGGCCAGGTCACGGTCTGCTCCTGCCTCTGACAGAATCCAAATTCTGGATGAACAGCAACTCCAAGCTACGACTCATTCTTCACTTGCAGACTCTCTCATCTCCTCCGGGTCGGATGATGAGGTGCAAAATGAAAGTAAGATTGATAGTGATGATGAAAGGGAACTCTCCTCCCCCTCTCCACCACATACTAGATCTCGAATGACGGTGTGCGCTCTTAACGTTGACTCCACTTCAGCTCACCCGGAAGTTAACCCTATTAGTGGAGATGACACCTCTTTCTCTTCAAGGACTGGCCATCAGAAGTCCAAGAAGAAGAAGAATAGGAGGAGGCACTGGTGACTCTCTCACTTATTGTAAATATGTTTTTTGGCGTATGGAATATTAGGGGTATGACTAACCCCCTTAAACAAGCTGAAATTCGAAACCTTGCTAGAATCAACCGTCTTTCCTGCATTGGTATTCTGGAGACGAAGATTAAAGAGCCTAATTTTTTTAGTATCTCTAATAATCTGCTGTCTGGGTGGAGATGGATAGCCAACTATGAGCACTCACCTCGTGGTAGAATTTGGATTGGATGGGATCCCCAGGTCATTGACTTCACTTTTTTCTCTTACTCGGCTCAACTTATTCATGCTCGGCTTCGCATGATCTCTTTGGATAAAGGCTGTCTCCTCTCTATTGTTTATGGGGAACACTCCTTTACTACTAGAAGACCTCTCTGGAATGAGATTATTCGGCTTAGTAACTATCAAGAGCCTTGGGTGGTTGCTGGAGACTTCAATGCTATTAGAGACCAATCAGACAGGATGGGTAGCTCTACTCCATAGATCCCATCCTTTGATGATTTTGATGATTGTCTGAATCAGGCCGGATTGGATGATCTTAGATATGTTGGCCACAAGTTTACTTGGACTACCTCCTCTGGTGCAACAAGGAAACAACGTAAGATCGATCGCGTCCTAGTTAATGATATATGGAATGGCTTCTTCTCCTTTTCTGAAACCTCCTTCTTGGCACCTGGAATTTCAGATCATACCCCCATAGTGATTAAGATTTTATCTCCGCCGAGATCAAGGAAGCCTTTCAAGTTCTTCAAGTATTGGATTTCACATCCTTCGTACAAGGATATTGTCTCCCAGGTTTGGGCCACTCCTTTTGGGGGAACTTCAATGTACATTGTTTGTATGAGACTTAAGCTCCTAAAATGCCGACTCAAACAGCTAAACAGAAGCTCTTTCTCAGATATTTCGAATCGCACTCATCAAGCAAGAGTAGCTCTCGATGCGGTACAGGAGGCCTTGATGAATGATCTTACCAACCAGCTCTTGATTGATAATGAGGCGGAACTTCTACGCAATTTTGCCACATTGCGGCTCCAAGAAGAGTCCTTCTTCAGACAAAAATCCAGAATTAAGTGGTTGAAAGAAGGGGATTCAAATACGAGCTACTTCCATCACTTTGTAAACAAGAGGAGAATTCAAAATCACATTCTCTCCATTACAGACTCGATAGGGGAGATGGTGACCGAACCAACTCAGGTTCGGACACACATAATCAATCACTTCTCGATGTTGCTAAATGGAGATCCAATAACTATAATTCCGGACGTAGATCAGATTAAAGAATTCATTGTGAGATCGCTTGATGATGAACAAGCTCTACTCCTATCTCAGCCGATAACGGATGATGAAATCCGGGCCACTCTATTCTCCTTGGCCAAAAGTAAGGCCCCCGGGCCTGATGGTTTCATTGTTGAGTTCTTCATAGCCTCTTGGGATGTAGTTGGGCCCTCGGTTTTATTGGCCATTTCTGAGTTTTTCAGAACCGGTCGGCTCCTTAAAGAGATTAATACGACAATACTCACCTTGGTCCCGAAGACTCCTAATGCGGTGGCAATGCATGACTTCCGCCCCATCGCCTGTTGCAACACGCTTTACAAATACATCACCAAGATCAGTGCCAACCGGATTGCCTCAATTTTGCCTTCTATCATTTCCCCTTCCTAGACGGCTTTTATCAAGGGGAGGAGAATAAGTGATAATATAATGCTGGCCCAGGAGTTGTTTGCTGGCTTCCACCACCAACCTTATCTTCTGAAATGTGCGATAAATGTTGATTTGCAAAAGGCCTATGATACGGTGGACTGTGGATTCTCGGAAGCTGCTTTGCTTACCTTTCGGTTTCCAGATACTTTGGTTAAACTAATTATGGAGTGTGTTTCGACACCTAAGTTCTCTATAGCCATCAATGGAGAACTCCATGGGTTCTTTTCGAGTAAAAGAGGGATTAGGCAAGGGGACCCTATTTCTTCATATCTCTTCACTCTAGTGATGGAGATTTTTTCCGGTATTCTACATTCTAAGACAAGCCAACCAGGGTTTAAATTCTTCTGGCGATGTAAGGAAACCAGACTCTCACACCTTTTCTTTGCAGATGATGTACTTTTGTTGGATGAAGGAAACTTGCCTACGGCCCAATTGCTCAAGGATGGCCTTGACCCCTTCTCCAGTTGGTCGGGGCTGAGGCCAAATCAATCCAAGAGTGAAATCTTCATGTCAGGAGGCTCGGCCACTCTAAAGGGCCATATTCGGCAACTCTTTGGCTTCCCGGAAGGTGCCCTTCCCTTTCGCTACTTGGGGGTCCCGGTCATTGCATCGAGATTGGGGAAATCGGACTGTGATGCCTTATTTAATGCCATTACATCCAGAGCACGTTCGTGGGCTCAAAGATTCTTATCGTATGTTGGTCGGCTCCAACTCTTGAAATCTGCACTGCACTACATACAGGTTTATTGGGCCACTGTCTTTACGCTACCAAAGTCTGTTTTGAATAGAATTGAACTCATTCTCAGACAATTCCTTTGGAAGGGACCAGACGTAGGTGTTTCGTGGGCGGATATCTGTCTTCCCAAGAATGAGGGAGGATTAGGGATCCGTCGACTTGATGACTGTAATAAGGCTATGACTTTAAAACACATCTGGCTACTTTTCACAGACTGGGAATCGTTGTGGTGCAAATGGATTCATTCGACGTTTCTCAAAAACATAAACTTTTGGGTAGCGAAACGACCCACCATTTGTTCTTGGGCTTAGAAGAAAATACTAGACCTTAGACAGGAATTCGACATACACTTCAGGTGGGCGGTTGGCAATGGACGTTCCATCTCCTTCTGGTTTGATCATTGGCATGAAGGGGGACTCCTACACTTGCGATTTGAGGCGGGAGATATTTATCGATCAAGAATACCTCGTGACATCTCCGTACGTCACTTCTTCTACTCTATTTGGGATCCTTCTCCTACTCTGGATGATCTGCTTGCTACCATTGGGCTGGAACCTCATTTCTTGGATACTAGAGATGATAAACTTAGGTGGAGTAGTCATACCTCTGGAGATTTCTCTGTCTCCTCAGCCTGGGATAGCATTAGACTTAAAGGCCAACATGTTCCTTGGCACTCTTTTGTTTGGGATAAATCTATTACGCCCCGACATTCATTCATTATGTGGCTGGCCTCATATAAAAGGCTACCCACCCATGTATTGCTTCAACAACACCGTAGGATTGCTGATGATGCAACTTGTGCTTTCTGTCATTCTAGACCTGATTCAGTGAATCATCTATTCTTTGGTTGCTCCGTCACGGGGAACATTGCTTCAATATGGGCAGCCAAGTGTAATTTGAGTTGGCGGAATCGTCCATGGGAGGATCATATTTGTTGGGCGAAACAGATTATTGGTGGTCGTTCCTTTTGCCACCGCATCGCTAGATTCTCTTTAGATGCGTTTTGTCATATCATATGGACGGAAAGAAATAATATATTATTCCGCGGGAAGGATCTTTTTGTGCCGGCAATTCTTTTACACCTTACCAAGTTGGTCAAGGACAAAGCCATTGCATTGGGTGGTGTTTGTGACAATTCCCGAAACAGGAGAATCCAGAGGAATTGGGGCCTATCATCTACCATATTTGAAGACGGCGGACAGACTCACTAAACCGAATCCCCACGATATGGAAGTATATCCAACATGTGTTGTTCGACTTGTTGAATTTAAATGGGCTTCTAACCTGAAATGGTGCAACCTAAGGAGGAGATGTAAATTACTGGCATTACTTATGACTTCTCTAGTTGAAGGATGGCCGGGCCGAGACTCCACTTGGAGCTTACCTTCTACTTCTCGGGGCGAAGATAGGTGGAGACAGAATTTGCTGTTTTGCAGATATTTTTTCCTAGTCACTCTTTTACTGTTCTTCTTATCTTCTTGCTGGCCTGGTTATGCTGAATGTGAATTGACATGCCTTGTTATTGCTACTCTATTGAATGAAGTGCGGCTGGTATGGAGGATTTCATCATCTCGCTGCTATCACCTCCAGCCCACGATGGGTTTCTCTAGTGTGTCACATCCTGTTGGTCACTATCACTGGATGGCCGTTAACTTCTGGCGAATCTTTATACTTGCTGATTTGCTGTGGCCTTTGGGATACTGCTGGCTCCCTCGAAGTTTTGGTGTCCCCTTCCTCTTGTCTCTGTGTTGGCTCTTTGCTCGCAATCTATCGTCGGGGACTATATTCTCTCTTCGTGATAATGGCCGCCATCATCATCTTGCCTCAAGTACAAGACTGGCTACTGGCCCTTTTCCTTCTTGCTCTGCTTCTCCCTTCTTTCCTGTGTTGTTTCCCCTCGTTGATGGAGGTTCTTGGCCACTGGTTGGATACATTGATCTTCATCTGGGGGGACCTGCTGCACTGATTCCATCGCAGGGCTGCTTGTTGCTCTGCCGTTTGAAGACCCTGTCCCCATCTCTGCTCTACTTTGGAAATCTTCTGGCTGCGTCTTTCTTCCTGGGCGTCCTTTGCTGCGGGAGCTGCTCATGGTCTGGGTTGTTCATAACAGATTGGCTGTTCTTGGTTACCACACACAGATTACTTGTGGTGTTTTGAAGCATCAATTTTTTATGCTGCTCATGCATGGACTCTGGGGCCGTCTCCCAGATTTTCACTGCCCTGCTTCCCTTTAGCTTTTGGTGTACTTTCTATGGCGGTGGTTTGCGTCTCTTTCCGAATCTTTAGGCCAACCTTTTTTGCCGTCTTTTAATGTGGTTTACTTCTCCCATCTACCTTCTTGTTCTACATTTGCCGCTTTCTTGGTCCCTTTTTGTGATGCCCGAAGGAGCGCATCTAGGTGGTCGATCATTAGATTCAGTGATGAGCATATGCCGAGATCTCACACTCTATTTGCAACGGCTTGCGGTGGACGTCTAGCCAATTGCAGACTACTTCCTGATGTCTACGTGGTGCAACCAACCATAAAATCAATTCATCTTATCTCCAATCCCTATATATATTCCTGTTATCATGATTCGTAACGTGTCAAATGGACATTGACATGTCATTATGTCTTAAATTTCAAGATATCACAATTCTAGCATTTCTGAATAATTCTATTTTCAATTTAATAGCCAAAAAAATGAGGCTCTAACTGAACCTCTCGGACTGGCCCCAACAAACCTGGAAATCAGGAAGTCTCGGGCGAGCCAAAAAACATTGAGACTGGCCCGCCCGACGGGTTCTCACCTCTCCTTACTTCTCACTTACAAAATCATAAGTTCATGTTCACTGCATATTGTATCAGCCATTCATACATATGATATTCAATACTGAAGTAACTGATTCAATTTACATATAGCACATTATATATGATTCAGAAATAATAAAGACGATACCGGACGACTTACATTATAATCCAGAAACTCGATCGACCGACATTTTGCTTTTGAGACTTCAAAATCATTTTCCTTAAATCAGATGGATACCTCTCAATCCTCTTCTCTCTAATTCAAGAGGCAAAAGCAGAACACTCCACTACTCCTATACACCGAGCTCTCTCCTTCGACCAAATGAAACTATATAAAATTCGACATATCTCTTTTGGGGATGGATTGACACATAGATTAGTCACGAACCACATGTAAATCAAGAGCATCCAATGAGAAAGCAATTAAGCAACGTACTAGCGAAGCAAATTGAACTCCAGAAATGTTCTATTTTAGGCCTCATTCTAGTAGGTGCGGCTTTTCAAAATATGACATATCGTATGAAGCAATTTTTCGCAAATTTTCCGAAGATGATTGTGAACGACTTATCAAATATATATGAACCGCTATTTAATAGCGTGTTGACAGGGGAAATTTTGGGAAAAGACGCATTCGATACTCAAGGTGTCGATATAGGTCTCTGACTCACTTTTTAACCCACTTTTATTGATTTGGGTCAAATATGGGTTCAACAAATTTAAAAAAATGGGTGAAATATGGGTTTAAACTCAACCCATTTTCGACCCTTGACCTATAACTTCGCAAAAACTACTTTTATTCACTTGTAAACTGCTGATCACCCACCGTCGTCGCCCGTCGCTCCAAGCCGCCATTGTCGCTGGCCAACTGCCGCCGCCTCCATCACCGACCACCCTCCGTCACCACGGCCTAAAGTTGCAGATGAACAAAAAAATCATGTACAATTTAGTAGTCAACATCAGCCCAATCCAGCCGACTCGAATTAGGTAATTAAATAGCCTCATCCCGACTTGCCCAAAATAGATCGCGAGGCCCATGATCAAGCCAGCTCAGAGAAGCAGAAAACTTCTGCTGTTGAGCTTGAAGTCTCTCACATGGCGGTGGAGAAGGAGAGTTAAGTACACGCAGAACTATCCAGATGGGACATGAAAACTCATTTGTGACGACTGAGAAAATCAATCACAAGGAAAAAGTAAAAAGAAAACTACACTAACTCTTCGACAATCAAACTTGCTCTGTCGCCACATGAAAAAGAGATGCGATCATTATGTTGTTTTCAAAGTAGTGGACGGCGCCATTCTCATTCTCCGAGCAATCAACGACGCGCTACCACTAAGGTGAACATGATTTCAGGGTAAAATCGGGAACCGGAGAATTGAACTTATGGTTCTGGTCCGATTCCAGGTCCTAGTAAATCGAGGTCCGGTTCTCAGTTTCGTATTTTAAGGAACCACTGGTTTCGGTTCCAATTCCAAGTTCTCTATAGAATGAAATCGGAACCAGAATCTGAACTTTCTTTTTTTTTTCTTAGTTGCCTGAGAAGCTCTCGGTGATATTGACCTTCGGCTTCGCAGCTTTAGACACATTAAGACTCTCTCTTCTCTCTATGTCTCTAAGGAATTCGTCGTACATGCTTTTACTGGAGCTATAACGAGCGGAGTTTGTGGGCTTTGGGTCGATTCGTGCTGATCTTGTAGAAAGTTTCTGGAATTTATTTTGTGGGTTCAACCGAGCGATCCAAGAATGTTGGAAGTGTATTTGCTGGGAAGATGTCTTCGAATTTTGTCCTCTGGAGCCAGAGCCCTTCTCTCTGCCTTCGCCTCTTCCCAATTGGCCTCGAGGTGTGTTCCCTCCCCCCCCCCCCCCCCCCCCCCCCCCCCTCTTTGTTTTCCTCTTTGAATTTGCTACAGAAAGTGGGGCAATTCCATCATTTCTGAATTGAAACGCCATTTTAGATTTTGGGTGTTTTTTTGTTTATATTCATGCCTTTGATGTGTTTACGATCAATGTGATTGAAGAATTTTCGTTTCAGTTGCTCTGGAGTTCTCTTTGTTCACGCCTTTTATTTTATTGATTTATTTTTTTTAAATGATTATGTGGATATTGGAATTGTTTTTCTTAAGAGTTATTATTAAAGTTAGGCATACTACGAAAAACCCCAAACTGGTACATCTGTGACAAATTTACCCTAAATTATTTTTTTGACCACGAAAAACCCCAAACTAGTATACTTGTGATAAATTTAGCCCAAACTATTTTTTTAACATAAAAAACCCTAACTAGTACATCGGTGACAAATTTACCCTAAACTAATTTTTTTGACCACGAACAACCCAAAACTTGTACACCTGTGACAAATTTACCCTTTCGTTAAATTCGATTAATATTGGGAAAAATTTCAAATTGATACATCTGTGATAAACAGAGGGGTAAAATTTTAAAATGGTACACCCATCAATTGTTGCGTGCCATCTAACTCAGCAATTTGACGGTTAAATTTAACAAAAATTAACGGAGAATAAATTTATCACGAGTGTACCTGTTTGGGGTAAATTTATTACAAATGTACTAATTTGGGATTTTTTTTGTGAAAAAAATAATTTGGAGTAAATTTATCTCAAATGTACCTGTTTGGGGTTTTTCATGATATTAACCCTTAAAATTAATAGGTTCCCGAGTATCTTGGAACTAGACCCTAAAACCTGTGATAAGGTAGGTTCCAAAGTACGCAGGGTAGGTTTTAAATATCAAAAAATAAGGAACCTATACTAGTGGGAAGGTTCTAGGTTCTAGATGGAACCTACCTAGAACCTGGAACCGCTCACCCCTAGCTACCGCGAGAGGTCGAGCAAGACGACTTCGAAGACAACCCCTTCTCTATGCATTGATCATGGAATCCATGTCGCAGTTCTTCATAACCTCGATCCGCGCGTGGGCGGCAGCGACGAGCGGGTGGTGGGCAGCAGCAGATAGGTCGTGACTATTGACACCTGATTTTTGGTCATTTTAGTTTTTATTTCCAAAATTAATTAAAAAAATAGCCAAAAACTCATAAAATTGCAAAATCAGCTTTGGAGGCCTTGGCATAGCCTCAAGAGTCAATTTTGAACAAAAAATATTTTTCATAATTTTTAATAATTTTTCGAATTTGTTTTTATTATTAAAAATACCCAAAAACTCATAAAAATACCATTCGTGGTCATAAAAATACACAAAAATATTCAATAATTTTGTTTTTATTTCCTCTTCAAGTGTGTCACTTTAAATCTTGAAAATTCGGCTTGGGTCACTATGTTCCTTCACAAACATAAACCCGAATCGAGCCTAAAAAATCCTTTTCGAGTCTTATAATTTTCAATTCTCACTTTTTGTAAGCTATGACATTGGATTCCAAAGTCTTGAAGTGAAATTGGGTCAATTTGCCCTCCAATTTGGTCAATTTTAACAAAAAGGACTTAATTGCACAATTTTCTTTCAATTTAGTCCCCGGTTTCGTAATTTTTGAAATTAAATTTCATACGGGCATACCCATGGAAATTAAACACCTCTACCCTATGTTTTTCATCATGATGAATCCATTGGTGGCCTCAATTTTGGCTAATTCGGTCGTTTGGGCCATCGATTAAGCAGAAATCAATTTCGGATCCTAAGGGTAATTTGGGGTTTTCATTAAATTCCAACCAATTGATTCACGAAAATACCCCAATTTGATAGAAAACATGTCAAGGAATCTGATTTGGCCATCAATTTTATGAAAAGGTGATGATTGGGGGCTCAATTTGGCGAAATTAGGTCGAACCGGGCCGGTCGGGCCTGGCCCGACCCGACTCGGTCCGACCGGGTCTGCAACTAAGTTGCAGACCCACCGGCCGACAAAGGCAAAGAGGACAGCGAGGTGTGGTGGTTTTTAAAATGAAAAAAGGACGACAAGGCGACAAGCTCATCGATTTTGAGGCTGGTGGACACAAAAAGGCCGGTCGGCCACGGGAGGTGGGGCGGCAAAAAAAAAAAAAAAGAGAAGAAAGTGAGGCGAGAAGAGGAGGGGAGGATTTTCAAGGGGAAAAAGAGAAAAAAACCGGGGGCAAAGGAGGATTGGAGACTGTTGACACCTGATTTTTGACCATATATCATTGTGATTTTTAAAATAAATTAAAAATATCAAAAAAGGTCATAAAATCACAAAATCAACTTTGGAAGCCTTAGCCTAGCCTCAGGAACCAATTTTAAACAAAAAATATTTTTGGTATTTTTTTAATATTTTTTGAATTTATTTAATTATAAAAATACCCAAAAAATCAGAAAAATACCATTCGTGGTCAGAAAAATACCCAAAAATATTCGATAATTTTGTTTTAATTTCCTCTTCTAGTGTGTTACTTTAAATCTCAAAAATGCGGCTAGGGTCAACATGTTCCTTAACAAACATAAACCCGAACCGAACCCAAAAAATCCTTTTCGAGTCTTTTAATTTTCAATTCTCACTTTTTATAAGCTATGACATTGGATTCTAAAGTCTTGAAGTGCAATTAGGTCAATTTGCCCTCCAATTTGATCAATGTTAACCAAAAGGGCTTAATTGCACATTTTTCTTTCAATTAGTCCCCGATTTCACGGATCTTAAAATTCACTCGGGCATACCTATTAAATGAGATTTAATTTTATTTCTTTTTTTTTTGGTCACTTGAACGTGCATATACGATGTACACGTCTGCTCTACGTATTTATACGTTATACGTATTTTTACTGTTTGGTAACCTCTTTAACTCTTGTAATAATAATAATTGTTATTATCATTTTTAACACATTTGTTAGTGCTATTTTTAAATAGCATTTTTGTATTATAAATTGTGAGTTTTTTTTAGATAGCATTTATAATTGTTAGTGCTATTTTTAAATAGCATTTTTGTATCATAAATTGTGAGTGCTATTGTTAGTGTTATTTTTAAATAGCATTTTTGTATTATAAATTGTGAGTGTTATTTTTAGATAGCATTTATAATTGTTAGTGCTATTTTTAAATAGCATTTTTGTATCATAAATTGTGAGTGCTATTGTTAGTGTTATTTTTAAATAGCATTTTTGTATTATAAATTGTGAGTGTTATTTTTAGATAGCCTTTATAATTGTTAGTGCTATTTTTAAATAGCATTTTTGTATTATAAATTGTGAGTGCTATTGTTAGTGCTATTTTATAATTCAATTTATTGGAAGGTGTTTTTGGCTATAAAAGGATGACAAGAGCTTTGAGGTGGAGGGAGAGGACATACGCTGAGAAAATTCTTAGAGGGGGCACGGCACAAAAAAAAGGGAATCGCTAGCTCTCTCAAGGATAATTTAAAAGAAAAGACGTTCACCCGCCAACGTTTCTTGAGTTTCCGGCCGATTGAACTGTCAGATCTAGCTAATTTTTTGTGTGCAAGTGTCGCGACCCGTCCGAAAGCGGACGCGGCTAATGGATTACCGATCACGGGTCTTGGATCGGCGCGAGCCCTCCCAGGCCCATACCAAATCGCGGCGGGAGTATTTTTCAGGAGGATTCGACGATAAGAGTCGATCGCTTTCGACCTTAGTGTGGTCGTGGTGGCATGTGCAACTTGTGCATGCATTTGGAGTCGCCACCGGTCTTTCTTGGAGGGTAGACCGGAAACCTTACTGATCGATTGGGAGAGATCGATCAGTTCTACGGAACCAGAGATTTTGGGTTCGGGGACTTGGTTACGCTGGTGTCGTTACCAACGCCCTTTCGGTACCTAACGTGAGTGATTTTCCTAACTAGGATTTCATGCAGGCGCAATTTTGGGTGAGGTAAGTCTGACTTTGCACATTAACCAGTTTAACATACTCACGTAATCATAATAAATAAATAGACGTCAATCACATAAACATCTATCCTACGTGGTGATCATGGAATTATGATTTAATGGGTCTCGAGCCAATGAGACCACATTTAATCATTTTAATATTTTAATAACGGAGAGCCGCTCTTCGCTTCTTCTTGGTTTCTTGAACTCTTCAAGAATTGGGCCCCAAAGAGCTCGCTGACTTAAAAGGCTCCTCCACGTAATCCTCGTAGCATTTACATCAACAATTGACTATGCTAAAAATAAAGATTACATGAAAAATAAAAGGAGTACGCAGCCTCCATTTAATAATTACAACCCCAAATATATAAATAATCATCATACATTCATATATACATCAATCACATTTATTAGGGATTTTTCCATGATCACCACCCTTTCACGTAAGTAATAAATTCACAATTTAAAACTTAGGAAGGCACAATAAAAATTCTACGTTGAATCATATTCAGAATTTTTACGTAAAATAAGATAGCCATAAATTTTCGATTCAAAATTGATTTAGTCTCAATTTTTGCTACGTTGATTAATTTATCATATAAAATAATCAATCTCCATTAGCCATGTAAGACGAACAATTCGTTAATACATATTGGCCATAGTATTGCAAAAATTGCAAAAAAATCAATTAAATGCACGAAAACACCTAAGGATTGGCTCTGATACCACTGTTGGGATCCACGTAACACGTAGCGGAAATAAATAACAACCCATACATGTATCTCCAGAGGCGTACTTCGTGCATTTCCATCGAAAAAAATCACAAAGTCTCAAAGGGAGTAAATAGATTACCTCTCGTAGCGTGCTTGAACGGAGGTGTCGGTTCGATGTTCTTCGATCTCAGCCTCCACAAGTGTTAGGCATCTAGTTCGGACGCACCACCAATTGACGAACGGGGAGACGACTAATAACTCCACAACAATTGTGCTAGCAATATGCGGAATCAATATTCCGAACTTAGTATATTTTGCTCACTCAAGATGATGAGAATATAGAGAGTGTTTGTGTTCTTCTCTCTAAGCTCTCAAAAATTTGCACACTCTACAAAATGTCTCTCTCTTCAACCTCAAAACTCTTGCCATCCTTTTATAGCCAAAAATACCTTCCAATAAATTGTATTTAAAAATAGCACTAACAATTATAAATTCTATCTAAAAATAGCACTCACAAATAAATGACATTTAAAAATAGCACTAACAATAGCACTCACAATTTATAATACAAAAATGCTATTTAAAAATAGCACTAACAATTATAAATTCTATCTAATAATAGCACTCACAATTTATGATAAATAAATGCCATTTAAAAATAGCACTAACAATAGCACTCACAATTTATGATAAATAAATGTCATTTAAAAATAGCACTAACAATAGCACTCACAATTTATAATACAAAAATGCTATTTAAAAATAACACTAGCAATAGCACTCACAATACAAAAATGCTAAAAAAAGGCACTAACAAAGGTGTTAAAAATAATAACCATTATTATTATTACAAGAGTTAAAGAGGTTACCAAACAGTACAAATATGCATAATGTATAAATACGTATGACGTATAAATACATAGAGCATACGTATACATCCGTGAAACCGGGGACTAATTGAAAGAAAAATGTGCAATTAAGCCCTTTTGGTAAAAATTGATTAAATTGGAGGGCAAATTGACCTAATTGCACTTTAAGACTTTAGAATCCAATGTCATAGCTTATAAAAAGTGAGAATTGAAAACTAAAAGACTCGAAAAGGATTTTTTTTTTTTTTTAGGCTCGGTTCGGGTTTATGTTTGTGAAGGAACATAGTGACCCGAGCCGAATTTTTGAGATTTAAAGTGACACACTTGAAGAGGAAATTAAAACAAAATTATCGAATATTTTTGGGTATTTTTCTAACCACGAATGGTATTTTTCTGATTTTTTGAGTATTTTTATAATTAAATAAACTCGAAAAATATTAAAAATACCGAAAAATATTTTTTGTTCAAAATTGGTTCCTAAGGGTAAACCAAGGCTTCCAAAGTTGATTTTGTGATTTTATGACCTTTTTTGATATTTTTAATTAATTTTAAAGAATAAAAATCACAATAATAAATAGTAAAAAATCAGGTGTCAACAGCTGCCCCTCTTTGAGAGGAATCTCGTTAGAGGTTTCTCTCAAAGATAAGGTAGCACCTGATTCCTAACCGACTCAACTGGGAAAATGAGAGAAGAAATGTTATGACATCGGATCCTTAAGCCTATTGATAAAAGCTCAAATCAATCCCCGGTTTGCTCTAACAATTTGAACATGGGTCGGGATGAGAGAGACTTACCTGAAGCTCGCCTGTCGGATGCTGTCGGTTGCGACAACTTTCAAGAAGATGCCTAGGACTCGTCACAGAAAATCCTAGGGAGATTAAGCTCTGACCCGTATGGTAGGTCATACCATTATGGGATTCCTAACTGGTAGGAACCCTAGGAAGGCGCATCCCACGCTTTGGGATTTGCCAAGGATTTTGATCCGTATGGTGGATCAGACCTTTGTATTGATCCTTCAGGCGGTTTCTACCTTTGGTTGAGTTTAGTTTGATCCTTACGGCGGTTTCTACCAATGAGCTGACCCTTATGGCGGTATCTACCATATTTGACCCTTTAGGCGGTATCTACCTTCAAGTTTAGTTTGACCTTTATGCGGTTTCTACTTGGAATTGACCCTTCAGGCGGTATCTACCTTGATTTGACCCTTCAGGCGGTTTCTACCTTTGGTTGACCCTTCAGGCGGTATCTACCTTGAGCTGACCCTTCAGGCGGTATCTACCTTGTGTTGACCCTTCAGGCGGTATCTACCTTAAGTTGATCCTTTAGGCGGTATCTACCGTTGGTTTGACCCTTCAGGCGGTTTCTACCTTGATTTGACCCTTCAGGCGGTTTCTACCTTGATTTGACCCTTCAGGCGGTATCTACCTTGATTTGACCCTTCAGGCGGTTTCTACCTTTGATTTGACCCTTCAGGCGGTTTCTACCTTGTGTTGACCCTTCAGGCGGTATCTACCATGTGTTGACCCTTCAGGCGGTATCTACCTTGTGTTGACCCTTCAGGCGGTTTCTACCATGAGTTGATCCTTCAGGCGGTATCTACCTTGTGTTGACCCTTCAGGCGGTTTCTACCAAATTTGATTTGACCCTTCAGGCGGTATCTACCTTGTGTTGACCCTTCAGGCGGTTTCTACCAAATTTGATTTGACCCTTCAGGCGGTATCTACCTTTGATTTGACCCTTCAGGCGGTATCTACCTTTGATTGACCCTTCAGGCGGTATCTACCTTTGATTGACTTTGAAAAGGGGTCTCATGACGAGGGTTCTCCACGTCCGATGAGATTTCCTGAATTTTGAAAAGGGGGTCTCATGACGAGGGTTCTCCACGTCCGATGAGACTGTTTGATATTTGAAAAGGGGTCTCATGACGAGGGTTCTCCACGTCCGATGAGACTGCCTAAGTTTTGAAAAGGGGTCTCATGACGAGGGTTCTCCACGTCCGATGAGACTGTTTGATATTTTGAAAAGGGGTCTCATGACGAGGGTTCTCCACGTCCGATGAGACTGCCTAAGTTTTGAAAAAGGGGTCTCATGACGAGGGTTCTCCACGTCCGATGAGACTGTTTGATATTTTGAAAATGGGTCCTGGGACGAGGGTTCTCCACGTCTGATAGGACTTTTTCTTTTAAAAGGGTTTTTCTTCCCCCTTTCTTTTGGAGACCCCGAAGTTTGTCGGGAATTCAGTTTTTTGAAGCAGTGAAAGATTTTATTTTGACAAAACTTCACTTGAGTCTGTTGAGGCGACATTCTGGGAGCTGGGTTCTCCAGGTATCCTGCAGAAGTTTGAGCCTGAAAGATTTTTCTTCACTAAGAAAACGTTAGTAATCTTTGGGAAGACCACGGCTGTCCATTTTGACAAAACCGTATGATTTAAGTTTTAATCATGAAATGTGCATTTTGATGATGGAGGTTATCCAAAGCATTCTTGCAACATGCAAATGTGATCACAAATCCCTTGCACGGAAAATCTGGATCAACAGTTTGAAAATTTCAAAAAGAGTTTGTTCAAAACATCAATTGGAATATTTCTCGACAAGGAGGCCATCTCACCTGTTTGGAGGTAATGATTTTTATAAGGGACGCACTCAATTCCATACTAACTTGTGCCTAGGTTTTAGGCTCATTCGCAGCGCATACATTTTGATCGGTCGGGAGGTCTTCCACGGGACCGTAATGTTAGGCTTGGATATTGGCTTTCAAGGGGGACTCGCTTTGGAGTCGAGGCCATTGAATGAAAGTCTTCACCATCTGCTCCGGGTTTACAAGTCAAGAACCCTGCAAAATGAGAAAGAAATAGTCTTGCTCGTACTTCTTCGAGCTAAGCTATATGTTAACCCAAGTGTCTTAGTCAGAGAAGACTGTTTCGGGGTTGTAACATTGGTAGGATTGGGGACCGAAAAAGGCTTATTTTTGGCCCAGAATTCGTGGCGGGTTTGACATTGGTGATCATTGTTGATTTGCCACCTGTCCTTTCTTTTCTGCATCTTTAGCCTTTGAGGCGCGCAACCTATCTTGCGGTGTGCACCAGCTCTTTAAAGAGCGTCTCTTGTTGCATTCAGAGACCGACTCTCTCTATGTCTTCGTTCTGTGCTTAATAGCATTCGGGGAGCAGCCTTTTGGATTTGGCTCCTTTAGAGGTTTTTCTCTTTCCCCACGAGGCTTCATTGAAGGTCAATTTAACAATTTTCACGAGCATCGACCTTGCTTTTATCAGGCACTTTGCTTTTTCTTTTCTGATGTTGGGGATTTCTTTAATCCCTTGTCGCAAGTGAGATGCTTTGGCAATTGTGCTAGATATATGATTTGGCTCTTAGCACGCTTGAGTATTGACTTAGTAGCTTTTTCGTAAACCCTAGGTCTTGAACTCCCTCGTTTCTGAAGTGATCTGCCTTTATCTTGGAATTTGCAATGATCACCAACGGGTTTATGAAATGAATTTGCAGGTTCAACTTGGCTGTGCAAATGATAAACGTGTGTGGGATAGAGAAATGAACGCTTCTCGTCATCCTATGGCACTTGGATTACCATATAAACAACACACAAAGATTGATATTAGTCCGAGCAAGAAAATTTCTAACCATTTCCTCCTGATGTTGCTGGACTTACTCCTGTTTTGCCCCGATGTGGGGTGGTTCTTGACAGGGTTGAGAATGAAAACCGCCGTTCAAAGGGGTTATCAACGGTCACCTGTAGTGTTTGGGGGATATGAAACGAATGCCTCCGTCGTCCCAATCCAAGTAATTGCTGCGAATAATCCCTACTTCCGTAGGTCCAGATTTTGCTATCTGATCCGCTCCACTCCTCTCTCAAGTGTGTAGAGGACGTGTTTGGATTTAGGCTTTGCCTCTCGCCTTTGAGGAAGCGCCCTTTTGATTGTTTTGAACAATTTTTTATTGGAAAAATCTCTTTCATTTTCTCCAGAAATTTTACCCGTCAAAGGGGATTTTATGATGCCCCATGCATGTTCTTATTCATGTTCAGACAACCTCCTGTTTCAAAACATGAATGCTAATGAAATTTGAATTCTATGTCTTTTCTAGACACTGGATTCTGAAAGCTTTTCTTTTCTTCTCTATTTTTTATTCCACATCTTCAAGGGATTTTGGGAGAGGGATACTTACCTGTTCCTCGTGGCTGGAGATCCCTAAAAATGCAGAAGAAACATGTTATTGTTCGTTCATGAATTTTTCAAAAAAGTTAGAACGATACATTTTACCCTTGGTCATGTATTCCAACGGGTAATATATGGGATGTGAAAACCTGTTTCGCCTTGATGGCGATCCCCTGTCAAAGACGGGAATTATGTGTCAGTTTGCGTTCCAAAATTCAAGGCGAATTGGAACGATACAGCCTTGTTCTTGCTTTGTGTTTCCATTCGAACACAAACGCGCGGCTTGCAGAAATTGGCCATCTATAATGTGGCCACGATCTCTCCGTTTGGTTGGCGATGAATCATTCTCGAGGATTTGCCCCAGAGGAGATCCATTTGTGTTTTTGGGCGCATTCCAGCGCCATTCTTCATAGTTCCATCCACTAGGTCTTATGATCAAAGACCATCTCCTGGAATTCTGACTTCTAGGGCCACTGATTCAATTCGCCTCCCTGTTCGCGCGCTCTTTTCATTTGGGGCTTTCAGCGCCAACGACTTCCTGCAAAATGAGTAAAAACTCATGTTAGGCATGTGGTCTTCGAAGACCAAATTGGAACGATACAAGGTTACCGTTCACCCAAATTCGTATCTTGGGGTTTGATTCTGATGCGGAGGACTCTGTTATTGCGTCCATTGATTTTGCCAGAGGAGAAACGTCCGGCGTACAAATGATTCACTTGCCCCAGTTAGGCATGGTTTTGCTGTTTGTCATCTCTGGATTCGATGACCCTGGTTTGATGCGCTTTCATGGGGGATCATGAGAGTTTGCCCCCGGTTTGGCTCCTCAAAGTAAATGGGGGGGGGGGGGGAACCTACTCCCATTGATTTTTGGTAGATTCTGATCATCCGTCTCGATTGTCAGAGTCCTTGATCAATTTTATCTGTCTCGAGATAGCCTGATATTCTTGGGGTTCGTCATGTGGCGGTTTGGTGATTCTCTCGATCACAGTCGCCGTTTGAGGTATTTGATGTTCCCTGTTTGTTATTTGAAAGCATTACATCCTGCGTCCTCTGCTCTTGATCATCATCTGAGAGGGAAAAGAAAGGAAGCATTATTCCCATATCAAGGAAATAATTGTTTTGGAACGATACGTCCTTTTACACTTGATTTGCATTCCGTTTTGATGTTGCATATTGATATGAACAACATCTATCGAATTCCTCAATCCGTGTTTGAAGGTATTTGCAATGCCTACGGTTCATTTGCCCCAGCCGGGCGACGTCTGTTTTGTCATTTGAATGTATGAGCTTTTGGGTGCATTGTCTCTTTTATCACCTAAGATAAAAAAAAATGGAGAAGAACTTATCCTCAGATCTGATTAAAAATCAATTAGTAACGATACGTCCTTTCACCAAACGGGTGGCTCTGCGGCCAAATGCATTTTGCACTGAAGGGACGAATTCCACTATGCTCCACAGGTTTGGGGAATTTGCCCCTATTTTTGATAGAAATGAGCCTTATCGAGATGTATACAATACAAATAGATCCCTAATACAATCAATCTAAGGGACGAGATAGAGAAGACCTCAGCAAAATTAGTCTTATACAAGAGAACTAAGAATGTCAAATCAATCAAAGGAATGTGGTCCGAACACTTGGAGATGCCCCAGTTCCAGTCTTCGAGATGTGACTCCAGGATCACCGAATTTTTTTTTTTTTAGGTGGTTTTAGATATACCAACCATCTAAAGACATGCACATGAGACAAGTGAGGATAAAACTCCTAAAACTCAAAGGATTTGGCACCTAAGGTCAAGGTTCCCACCTCGAGTTCTAGAAAGAGCAAATTCCATTGCACAACTATCGTTGCATTGGGGCTCGATCCATAGTTCGAAATGAGCGGAATTGAAAAGTGGATTACCCCGTGTTTTTCCTCACGGAGATTCCATTTTCAATCCCTTCTATTGTTTTCCTATAGGCGGCGCCTACGGTTTTAGGCGAGGTTGTGTGTATTTTCGGTGTCGTGCTAAAGCGATAAACATGCATCTTATTTAACAATCACCGCTTCAATATAAAACATACACACAATCATTCATTCCTACGCCAACCTGCATAAGACAATGTTAATCACAGACTACCCCCATTATCACTCCAATCTGCAAAAACATATGACACCTATCATAAGCGGACTTACCTCACCTTCAAGAGCGCCTGCATGGTTAGAAAAATCACTCAGCGTTTTAATTACGGCCTAAGTCCACTTGAGGTCTAGAACCATAGGTTCTAGAACAAATTCCCCAGTGGAGTCGCCAGCTGTCGCGACCCGTCCGAAAGCGGACGCGGCTAATGGATTACCGATCACGGGTCTTGGATCGGCGCGAGCCCTCCCAGGCCCATACCAAATCGCGGCGGGAGTATTTTTCAGGAGGATTCGACGATAAGAGTCGATCGCTTTCGACCTTAGTGTGGTCGTGGTGGCATGTGCAACTTGTGCATGCATTTGGAGTCGCCACCGGTCTTTCTTGGAGGGTAGACCGGAAACCTTACTGATCGATTGGGAGAGATCGATCAGTTCTACGGAACCAGAGATTTTGGGTTCGGGGACTTGGTTACGCTGGTGTCGTTACCAACGCCCTTTCGGTACCTAACATGAGTGATTTTCCTAACTAGGATTTCATGCAGGCGCAATTTTGGGTGAGGTAAGTCTGACTTTGCACATTAACCAGTTTAACATGCTCACGTAATCATAATAAATAAATAGACGTCAATCACATAAACATCTATCCTACGTGGTGATCATGGAATTATGATTTAATGGGTCTCGAGCCAATGAGACCACATTTAATCATTTTAATATTTTAATAACGGAGAGCCGCTCTTCGCTTCTTCTTGGTTTCTTGAACTCTTCAAGAATTGGGCCCCAAAGAGCTCGCCGACTTAAAAGGCTCCTCCACGTAATCCTCGTAGCATTTACATCAACAATTGACTATGCTAAAAATAAAGATTACATGAAAAATAAAAGGAGTACGCAGCCTCCATTTAATAATTACAACCCCAAATATATAAATAATCATCATACATTCATATATACATCAATCACATTTATTAGGGATTTTTCCATGATCACACCCTTTCACGTAAGTAATAAATTCACAATTTAAAACTTAGGAAGGCACAATAAAAATTCTACGTTGAATCATATTCAGAATTTTTACGTAAAATAAGATAGCCATAAATTTTCGATTCAAAATTGATTTAGTCTCAATTTTTGCTACGTTGATTAATTTATCATATAAAATAATCAATCTCCATTAGCCATGTAAGACGAACAATTCGTTAATACATATTGGCCATAGTATTGCAAAAATTGCAAAAAATTAATTAAATGCACGAAAACACCTAAGGATTGGCTCTGATACCACTGTTGGGATCCACGTAACACGTAGCGGAAATAAATAACAACCCATACATGTATCTCCAGAGGCGTACTTCGTGCATTTCCATCGAAAAAAATCACAAAGTCTCAAAGGGAGTAAATAGATTACCTCTCGTAGCGTGCTTGAACGGAGGTGTCGGTTCGATGTTCTTCGATCTCAGCCTCCACAAGTGTTAGGCATCTAGTTCGGACGCACCACCAATTGACGAACGGGGAGACGACTAATAACTCCACAACAATTGTGCTAGCAATATGCGGAATCAATATTCCGAACTTAGTATATTTTGCTCACTCAAGATGATGAGAATATAGAGAGTGTTTGTGTTCTTCTCTCTAAGCTCTCAAAAATTTGCACACTCTACAAAATGTCTCTCTCTTCAACCTCAAAACTCTTGCCATCCTTTTATAGCCAAAAATACCTTCCAATAAATTGTATTTAAAAATAGCACTAACAATTATAAATTCTATCTAAAAATAGCACTCACAAATAAATGACATTTAAAAATAGCACTAACAATAGCACTCACAATTTATAATACAAAAATGCTATTTAAAAATAGCACTAACAATTATAAATTCTATCTAATAATAGCACTCACAATTTATGATAAATAAATGCCATTTAAAAATAGCACTAACAATAGCACTCACAATTTATGATAAATAAATGTCATTTAAAAATAGCACTAACAATAGCACTCACAATTTATAATACAAAAATGCTATTTAAAAATAGCACTAGCAATAGCACTCACAATACAAAAATGCTAAAAAAAGGCACTAACAAAGGTGTTAAAAATAATAACCATTATTATTATTACAAGAGTTAAAGAGGTTACCAAACAGTACAAATATGCATAATGTATAAATACGTATGACGTATAAATACATAGAGCATACGTATACATCCGTGAAACCGGGGACTAATTGAAAGAAAAATGTGCAATTAAGCCCTTTTGGTAAAAATTGATTAAATTGGAGGGCAAATTGACCTAATTGCACTTTAAGACTTTAGAATCCAATGTCATAGCTTATAAAAAGTGAGAATTGAAAACTAAAAGACTCGAAAAGGATTTTTTTTTTTTTTTAGGCTCGGTTCGGGTTTATGTTTGTGAAGGAACATAGTGACCCGAGCCGAATTTTTGAGATTTAAAGTGACACACTTGAAGAGGAAATTAAAACAAAATTATCGAATATTTTTGGGTATTTTTCTAACCACGAATGGTATTTTTCTGATTTTTTGGGTATTTTTATAATTAAATAAACTCGAAAAATATTAAAAATACCGAAAAATATTTTTTGTTCAAAATTGGTTCCTAAGGGTAAACCAAGGCTTCCAAAGTTGATTTTGTGATTTTATGACCTTTTTTGATATTTTTAATTAATTTTAAAGAATAAAAATCACAATAATAAATAGTAAAAAATCAGGTGTCAACAGCAAGGTGACGCGCACGGAGACGGTCGCACGCTGGGGCTGGATGATTGAAGACCGGTGTCCAATCAGGTATATTTTGCGTACCCGATTCATACATTAGAGTTATTTTCCTAAAATATTGTTATAGATTTTATTTGTATTGTATTGCATCTAATAAAAGTGTGCACTTTTTACATTTCATCCATTAGACCCAGAATCAGAAGGCCGAGCCTCCTGTTGGTGTCTAAATATTTTCTGTGTTTTTACTTTATGTCATAGTATTTCATGCATCATATAATTAATTTGCATTGTACTGCATCCAATAAAAAATGCACGTTTTCTGTATTTTGACTATCGGACCCAGAATCGGAAGGTCGAGCCTCCTATTGGTGTCTAAGCATATTATTCATTTATTTTCTGTAAATTATATTGTGCTACCCCAGAATCGGAAGGCCGAGCCTCCTGCTGGTGGTTTATACCCCCCACACCTATTTGCACGAACACCGACGGACTCCGACGTCGTAAAATTCACTGGATCCCATCTCCTTTGCTTATGTTTATGTTGTGTAATGACTTAATATCTTCTTTATTTTTATTATAATTTGCATTGCGTTGCGTCCTATAAAAAAAAGAATAAAAAAAAGCTAGTTCGGTCGGCTGCAGATGAGCCACGTGTCGTGATCCGGTGATTTTCAGAATAAAAAAAAAATTAATGAATTTCGAATTTTACAAAAATTAAAATGATTCGATTATCACCAAGACGCCACGTGGCGAGTTAGGGACCGTCAGTTGGGATTTATTTTTAGAAAATAAAAAAATCAAATAAAAAAATTCTAAAAAAATCCAGAAAAATCCCCAAAATAGGAAATGGCCACGAACAACTGGCCAAGACTCATTTCGGGTGTTTTGAACCCCAACCCTTCTTAAAATGATGATTTCACCCTTTGGGCGAATCGTCTTCCAAAAATTGAAGAAAAATCAAGAAATTCCAAAAAATTCTCAAAATGGGAAATGGCCACAATCAACTGGCCATGGAATATTTTGGGTAATTCGGTATCCAAACCTTCCAAAAATTGACGATTTTGCCCTTCGGGCTAATCGCCCCCAAATCTTCTCATTTTACCCCCGGTCCGAAGTCACGCCTTCCCTAAGCTCTTATGACTATACTTGGAAGCCCTTTTTTTGAATTGATGTGCATCGAGGTGATTTATTTATGCACTTGATTGCGCTTTCATTAAAATTGATTGTGATTGATAGTAATAGTCTTCCAATCTGCATGAAACCCTGAATCAAACCTACCTCGCCTAAAATTGCGCCTGCATGAACTCTTAGCCATGAAAATCACTCGCGTTAGGTACCGAAAGGGCGTTGGTAATGACACCGACGTAACCAAGTCCCCGAACCCAAAATCTCTGGTTCCGCAGAACTGATCGATCTCTCTCAATCGATCAGTAAGGTTTCCGGTCTACCCTCCAAGAAAGACCGGTGGCGACTCCAAATGCATGCACAAGTTGCACATGCCACCACGACCACACGAGAAGGTCGAAAGCGATCGACTCTTATCGTCAAATCCGTCGAAGAATACTCCCGCCGCGATTTGGTATAGGCCTGGGAGGGCCCGCGCCGATTCAAGACCCGCGATCGGTAATCCATTAGCCGCGTCCGTTTTCGGACGGGTCGCGACAGCTGGCAACTCCACTGGGGAATTTCTGTTCTAGAACCTGTGGTTCTAGACCCCAAGTGGACTTAGGCCGTAATAAAAACGCTGAGTGATTTTTCTAACCCTGCAGGCGCTCTTGAAGGTGAGGTAAGTCCGCTTACGTCAGGTGTTATATGTTCTTGCAGATGGGAGAAATAAGGGGTGTAGTCCGTGATTAACATTGTCTTATGCAGGTTGGCGTAGGAATGTATATTGTGTGGATGATTTGAAGCGCTGACTGATAAACTGTTGTGCATGACTTGCATTGTGATGATCACGACACATGGACACACACAACCGCGCCTAAAACCCCAGGCGCCGCCTTTAGGAACACAATAAAAGGAATTGAAAATGGAATCTCCGTGAGGAAAAACACGGGGTAATCCACTTTTCAATTCCGCTCGCTTCGAACTATGGATCGAGTCCCAATGCAACGATAGCTGTGCAATGGAATCGGCTCTTTCTAGAACTCGAGGTGAGAACCTTAACCTTAGGTGCCAAACCCTCTGATTTTTAGAAGTTTATCATCACTTGTCTCATGCGCATGTCTTTGGGCGGTTGGTACACCTAAAACCGCACATAAGTCGACGAGTTTGGTTGGTAAGACTCTCTATTCCCCCAAATTTATCACAGTTTATATAAATATAGGCATTTCATTCATTGCATTCTGGTGATTAGATTAAATGCCATTTCAAGGATAGATATGTGCGTTTGTCCCCAACGCCCTTGATAGAAGACGAGGAGGGTGATATCCCATGACGAACACCGAGTGTGCGATAAAGGAGCATACTAGGGACATTATTGAGGTATCATCCAATGAAGATGACGAGTTGGGGCAAGTGATCCTGAAGACACAGATCGAAACTGGGGCATCCTTAAACGTTAGGATCACATTCCTTTGTTTCACTTTCCATTACTAGTCCTCTTGTATAGGGTTTATTTTTATCGAGGCTTTCTCTATCTCACCCCTTAGAGTGATTGTATTAGGGGATCTATCGGTGTATACATTCAGATGAAACTTGGTTGTATTTCTTTTGATGGGTCATGGGAATGTGATAGTGGCATTTTCTCTAATCATCCGAATACTCCCAAGTCAAGTTTATAATTCCTTTAGAGGAAATTAAAATTGGAAATCTTGCACGACCTTTTTGGTCGTATAGGGTAATCCAACCCCAAGTTCGCTAGAAGGAATTATACACTTGAATTGGTTCATGCATGTCATACGTCACTGGTAATCCACGATAATTGATCAAGAGTATCGACGTTGTTTCGAATTTAATGACGAGATAGATGTCCAAATTGCTTTCGTTCTTAACAAAACGGCCTTGATTTGGATGCCGTATCTTCAATTAAATTTAAAACACGTCATTATGCCTTGCGCTTTTGACTAATTCGTTCTTCTCGAAATTGATCAAAAGCGATTATCGTGAATTACATTCCTTTCAATAGTATGCTTTCCTTCGAGGAATACTGATAAAAAATTTTTTGCACAAGATTAAAACCCTTGTAAAAGTTCTTGTCCTTATTAATCATGGGCAAGCATAAGATTGAAAGGGGTTTTTGCTTTCTTTTTCAAATTATTCCTTCTGACTCAGTCTTTTCATTTGCAGGTGAAAAGAAACAAGTAGCATAGAGAAATCTTTTCTTGGACAAATCTGCGACTATTCTTCCATCTGATCATAAACGAGTTAGAAAATCAAGACATATTTGCTCGATTTATTGGTTCAGCTCGCCCAAGTTGAAAGTCTTCGAACGTTCGAAGAAAGGAACTGTACAAAAGTAAAAGCACACACACAGGAGCTTTCATTCATTTTCGCTCAATCGAGGGACCTTAAAATTCGTAGATCATACAGATCACCGAGGCGGAAAAGTAAAGCCGAACTGAGCCCTAATTAGCGACACGAAGGAGCTCAACTGGCCCTCCCTGTTATTGATCCTCTGCCTGCACTCACTGCTCCGCATATCAAGGTCCGCAAGCTGGAGAAGAAGAAGCTTGCACTCATTCTTAAGCTCAGCAACCTTGGCTCCGTGATCTTCAGCAGCGAGTTCCAGATCCCGAACTAGTTCCCTTCCACGGGATACGTCCTCGGTAACACGATCGAGCCTCTCTTCCAGCCACTCACTTTGAAACTTCAACATGATATTACGACGGTCGTGTTCATAGGTGGTCAAGCACATAGCCAGTCGCTCCACCAAATTTCCTCGCTCACGTAGCAACGTTGAGACCCGCTCGTTGGCGGACTCTATAAGTTTATTGTGGCTGTCAGCCACGAAGTTAATCAGCACCAAGTGGTTGCATCGGTCCTCATAGCGGGCTCGCAAGACACGAGCCACGATAACTTCCCGATGAGCGGTGCGGTAGACCTCCAAGGAGTTTGTAAAGAGCGTTGGGAAAATCGTATATTCCCTCCCCAACGATGTACCCTCGAGGGAAGTGATGTCCATGTCCCCGAACATGACTCGGTTTTCATCCTCGGTTTCGGGATGATCAGCTATGTAAGCATAACCTCGACCCAAGATGTTATAGAATTCTTCCCATTGAGCCAAAGCTTCAGCTGAGAAAGTATGAATAGGAGAAGATGCCATTTTTGAAGGAGAGATGTGTAGTAGAGCAATTAGAAGATGGAAGCAGATTATACGAGAACGTTAATCTCCCAAACGCTAACTCCGCGTCTTATAGCGTCTCGAGAGTGGAGAAAAGCCGTAGCAATAATTCTTGTGGAACCGGGGTGATTGAGTAAAGCTGGGGCCGCTCCTCCCGTGAATCACGAGACCCGCCTCGATCCGCGATTTCAGGTCTGACGAGTCTGAAAAGTTGTAAAAGAATTGTCTGTTTCACCATTATTGAGAGGGAGCGGGGGTCGAGCGCAAATATCGAAGAGGCCGCGGTAGGGTTTGGCAGTCTTGGCATGATGAAAAAGTGAGCGGGGGGTGAACATAGTTCAGTCTTTTGGAAAACGTAGTGGGGGACAAGTTCGGCTATCGAGGAAAGAAAAGCGATCCGGGATCTCTCCACAATGAAAAAGGAAGGAAGACGACAAAGCGAGGAATTCAAAATCTTGAGGGGAGCGCTCGCCTGATGATCGTCTTCCATGCTTGAAAAGCGTCTCCTGAACATACAAAGTCACTCACAAGAAAGTTCAGAGAAAGAGTGAACATACGAAGAAGACTACAAAACCCTGAGTAAGTAAGAATCGAGCAACCTCTTCCTCCAATATGTTTGGGAGTTACCGTCAGTTGTTAGATGCGACTTTCCCAAACGGTCTAAATAATATCCTGTTCGAGGACCTCGAAGGTTCCATGATTGAGTCTGGTACCGAAGCCATAGAGCCCAACGTCCCCAGCAATGAGGTTCAGGATTCCGGCGACGACGACGACGACGACGACAATGATAGCGACGGCCAACCTCGAAAAAGCAGATCTCGCCGGCCTCATAGTAAGGAGGAAATCCAAGTGTTCGAAGTTTTTTTCAGGAAAACCCCTCGTCCGAAAGTAAAAGAAGTAGAGGAATTAAGCCAAAAGTTGGGGATGAAGCCTGCGAGAGTCACGTATTGGTTTCAGAACAAGCGGGCCAAAGTGGCAGATCAGTGCAGACGTCAAGAGGTCGCCACTCTGGTGGAATATCACGATAAACTGCAGGCAGAGAATGTATGGTACAAGAAGACTCTCGTCACACCACTTGCCCCAATTGCGGTGGCCCTATCGACCTTCGCAAGTTGCTCCGTGACAACCCTTCCATGATAGTCACGAATGTTCATCCGCAGTCCTACTCCTTTGAACCAACTTTTGAAGAACATGATATATGTCACTATGCAGTCCCCGGCGATAGGCCTACTCTTGCCCCTGATCAGTTCGAAGCTCATCGACTTCCTCTACAACAACTACCGGCACAATCAGACCCTACCGAAAATCTATCAAAGGATGTTCACCCAGTCATCGATGCCATGGTCAGACAAAAAAAAAGGAAGTTCTTCTGGCCCCCGAGTCTTCATCGCAAGTTCCTTGACGCGGTTCGGGAAGTAGGAACCAAACCAACGTGTGCAGCACGCATACTTGAGATCATAAATGAACCGGAGGTCTCTATATATGCAGTCGCGAGCCACCTTGGTAGTTACCGAAGGGCGCTAAGACAACGTTATACCATGCTGAACCTAAAAGGGGCCGATTCGAACTTAAGCACCGGGCGTGACCTCGAAAAAGATCTGCGTGTGTCAAGAGAGGTCTGGCCAGATCTCGACACCAATCGAGCCAGCCGTTCTACTGCCGATTACCGGGAAATTGTTCATGATATCCCTCCAAATCATCTCGGCATTTCTCAAGAGTACGTACCACAAATGCAGCAAGTAATCATTCCTTTGTGCGAGCAGCAACCCTCCGCCATCACTCTTGTTGTTAGTGATCAAGGGTCTACCCAGCAGGGGCAAGTGATTTCAGATGATTCAATAGAAGAATGTTTCGAGTATTTTGGTTTACCCAATTCCCAAATAAGAGATGCCTTTGAAGGTAAACCAGTCGACCATCCTCTGGTCTTCTCAAGCAAAGATAAGGATTCTAGTTCGGAAAATCCGTCGGGCGATGTTGCTCGACCTGCATGGCCGTCACTTGAAGGATCAGATGACTTCTTCGACGAAGAACTTGATGCCTGGTTCAATCAGTGGGAAGCCAGCCAACGTTTGCAACCATGACATTCGATCGTTAATCGCGCACCTGAGCCGAGACGCGAGGAGTTGGTGATTAAGCATACCCGAGGAAAGAGGGGCATGTGCGTGAGAAGGATGTATCCCTTATTCCTTTCATTGTAAAATTCCCAACGAAGCATTTGTTTTCTTCTTTAATAGTCAGCAATTGATCCTGCACAATGCTGCCTGCGAGCATCATCATGTTTAGATACGTCTATCCCTTGTTATGTTAGGTTCGAGATGAATCAACCCAACACGTGAAGGCAGAAATGACGGCATAAGTAGCGAACAGAACGTAAGCGACACTCGAAAGCGAGAGATCGTTAACTGCCTCAAACACCATGGTCGACAGATCAAGGGCAACCTTAAAATTTTGAACAGCTAGGAACCCATTTCTCGCAAGACATTCAAATCGTTCAAACGAAAAACGTCAGGCTGTGGAAATGATATATAACCGAGCTGTTGGTACAGGTGAAGGAGGAAATTGCATAGATTCGGAGGCGACGACCTTTACTGGCTCGGTAACCATACGGAAGATAAAGGAGCATATATAAAAAATCGCATTTATTTTCACTCCAAATGAAACTTTACAAAGGGATTACTAAGGAGGGACCGTAAACCCAAAATGAGCTCTAACGAGCATCACAAAAGAGCTCAATTGACTCTCCATACTATCCATGCCTTGCTTACAACTGTCACTCCGAGGATCAAGTTCTGCAAGCTTGAAGAGGAGGAGACGGCATTTCTCCTTAAGGTCGTTCACCTTGGCCTCGTGGTACTCAGATTCATGCTCTAAGTCCAGGGCCAGCGCTCTCCCACGAGTTATATCCACAGTGAGATCTTCAATCCTTTCCTCCAACCATGTGCATTGGAACCTCAGCATGAGATTGTTCTGATCTTGCTCAAAGACGGTTTGACAGAGAGCTAGCCGCTCCACCAAGTCGTCCCTCTCACGGACTAACAATGAAACCTGGGCGTTGGCGTATTCAACACCTCTCTTATGGTTATCAGCCGTCAGCATGGCCAACACCAAGGAATCAGCCCTGTCTTGATAGCGAGCTCGTACGATGCAAGCCAAGGTGACATCCCGGCTAGCGACGTGGTAAGCCTCCAAGAAATTGTTGAAGAGAGTTGGGAAGATCACAAACTCCCTTTGCAGTTTCGTACCCTCGATACAGGCGGTGTCCAAGGCCAGAATCAGAGTACGGATTTCAATCTCAGCTTCAGGATGACTATTTATATAACCATAACCTCTACCCAGGAGGTGATAAAATCTCTCCCATTGGGTTGAAGCTCCGGCTAAGGTAGCAGGTACAGGAGAGAAAGCCATGTGCGATGGAATGGTAGAGAGGAGAATGAGTGTTGGGGGAATGTTTGAAAGACTGAATCTGATTAGACTTAAATGTTAATCTTCCTGACATCACTCTCTCACCTTATAATGCTCGGATAAAGAAAGAGAGGGTTATGTTAATTGTTTATGTGCAGCGGGGCTGAGCAGATTTCATTAACGCGTTCCCAATGAGTCACAGATCCACCACTGTCCTCATCTCGGGTTTAGCAAAACATAATGACGCCGAAAGGTTGGCAGACCTATTGCTTTAGAGACCGAGCTAGGGGGACAGGCGTAGTGCTCAACAAAGCGAGATCGACGCGAAAGATCTTCAGGCTCCACTCACATAGAACAGAATAAGAAAATACATGGGGGAATCACGAAGTTTCGAGAGGAACACTCGCCGGACGATCATTATCTAAATCGAAAGGATGATCCTTGGAACATGCTTAACCTCTGAAAAAGTTACAAAAAACAAGAGCATTCGAAGGGAAGGGGAGAAAACTGAGCGAACGGAAATCGACTAGTGATATTTCGATCCAACATGCCCGGGAGCTACCGTTACCTGTTAGAAGCACCCGACCATGAAATCTCCGAGCTTGAGCTGCTAGAATGTGAGGATCTTGGAGCTCGATTTGGCACAAGGGCTATAGAGATTGGCTCCTCTAGTAAAGAAACCCAAACCCTCAGCGGCGAGGATGTCGGTGGCGATGGTCAGCGCACGAGAAGGAAATCCTATGAACCCCACACTCCACACCAACGCCAAGAGCTTAATGTTTTTTTCAGTGAATGCCCCCGTCCAACGGAGGAGCAGGAAATTGAGCTAGGCCGGAAGTTGGGTACGGAGCCTGCGAGAGTCAAGATTTGGTTTCGCAACAAACGGTCCCGGTGGATGGATGGATTCAGACATCGCGAGTTGCAGATTCTACATGACAAAGTTAAACAACTCCGAATGGAAAACGCGAAGTGTAAAGAGGCTTTGAGCGTTGCTGCTTGCCTTAACTGCAACAACCCTATTCCAATCAGCGAAACGTTCCTCGAAAGGCCGTATACGCGGTTTAATACTGCCCACTTGTCACAATGGCTTCCACAACATCCTCCGGAGTGGTCGGGCGCCGTTCGAGACTCACTTGAGCAAATCAACACTGGAGAGTCAGTATCACTGCCTATTGACGGATGGAGCCTATATCATAAAGAGTGGAGCCTCCTCGATGATGAGCTCCTCATTGAGACCGATCAATTTAGGGGCGGTGAACTCCCCCCAAAGCAGCTTTCAACACAGTCGGATCTTGAAGAAAGCAGCCGCCGAGTTACTGGTGCTACTCTGGATAACGAAAAAAAGAGAAAGCTTCGTTGGACCCGCGAGCTTCATTATAAATTTGTGGATGCAGTCCAACAATTGGGAATCAACTCGGCTCGTCCACAGCACATACTGGAGATCATGAACGTAACAGGAGTTACCAGAAGCAGCATCATGAGTCACCTCAAACACTACAGAAAATGGCTAAAGAAAACCTCGACAACATCAGACCCAGATGGAACCAGCTCAGACCCATATGCTAGATATGGCTATGACTACAACACTTTTCGAGAGTACATAACACAACTCCAGCAAATGGGAACTCCCCGATTCGAGCACCAACCTGTTGCTAGTGCTCTCCCCGTGGCGAATCCAACATTTACACGGGACACGTTTACAAACTTGCCGGTCGACGAGGGAGGTTCCCATTCGAGGAGTCAAATTGCTCACGGCGAGAACAGTGGGAGAAGTCCCTCGCCTACAGTCAATGACACCCGATCTGAGCACCAAGGGCTCGAAGAAGCAGATGATTTCCTTGATGAGGAGCTAGAGGTTTGGATCAATCAGCTGAACGATCCCCTGGGCTATCTCAATACCCCCCAGGAATATGAACCACACTCTCAACAGGACAACAATGAAGGTTCCAATTCGAGGAATCAGATCGCTCAAGGAGAAAGGGATGAGAGAGATTCATCGCCAGCGATCGGTGACACCCTACCTGAGCATCAATTGCTCGGAGATTCAAGCGATTTTCTTGGGGAGGAACTCAACTTCTGGCTTGATCAGCCTGACGCCGACGGACTCTTGCAATGGTGATACAAAGTCGACGATTATGTGTTTAATTCAAGGCACGATTGTTCAAAAAATGCTCAAGGGAGAGAGGTTGAATACCCTGAATGAATGTACTGGTAACCTCGTCTGTAAGGAGCATTTCTCATTTACGCTTGGAACTAATTGTGCGTGAATGTCAACATTACCCTTTGAGCATCTTCAAGCCGAGGGCCGTGGATTAATCGCTTAATCCGTGGAGCAAGTTCCCCTAACAATAACTATCACCCGCGGAGCATAATGGGATCTACCCCTTCAATACGAAATACGTTTGGCCGCGAGACCACCCATTTGATGATAAACATGGATAAACCACTCAAGGAGCCATGCGTTCAAATAACAGAACAGACGTTGCCCAGCTGGGGCAAATGAACCGTAGGCGTTGCAAATACCTTCAAGCACGGATGGAGGAATTTGATAGATGTTGTTCATATCAATATGCAACATCAAAACAGAATGCAAATCAAGTGTAAAAAGACATATCGTTCCAAAATGATTATTTTCTTGATATGGGGATAATGCTTCCTTTCTTTTTCCTCTCAGATGATGATCAAGAGCAGAGGACGCAGGATGTAATGCTTTCAAATAACAAACAGGGAACATCAAATACCTCAAATGGCGACTGTGATCAAGAGAATCACCAAACCGCCACATGACGAATCCCAAGAATATCAAGCTGTCTCGAGACAGATAAAATTGATCAAGGACTCTGACAATCGAGATGGATGATCAGAATCTGCAAAAATAAATGGGAGCAGGTTCCCCCATTTGCTTTGAGGAGCCAAACCGGGGGCAAACTCTCATGATCCCCCATGAAAGCGCATCAGACCAGGGTCATCGAATCCAGAGATGACAAACAGCAAAACCATGCCTAACTGGGACAAGTGAATCATTTGTACGCCGGACGTTTCTCCTCTGGCAAAGTCAATGGACGCAATAACAGAGTCGTCCGCATCAGAATCAAACCCCAAGATACGAATTTGGGTGAACGGTAACCTTGTATCGTTCCAATTTGGTCTTCGAAGACCACATGCCTAACATGAGTTTTTACTCATTTTACAGGAAGTCGTCGGCGCTGAAAGCCTCAAATGAAAAGAGCGCGCTAACAGGGAGGCGAATAGAATCATTGGCCTTAGAAGTCAGGATTCTAGGAGATGGTCTTTGGTTATAAGACCTAGTGGATGGTAAAAAGTATCGCTCCTACGTCACATGCTTTGACATGCATTTTGATAAAATTTTCTTTTTCCCTTGAAGAAATGGTACCTTGGAAAATGGCGTAGAGTACGTCCAAAAGCATGAATTGATCCAGTGCAAATCCTTGAGAAGGATTCGTCGCCCAACCAGATGGGAGATCAAGGACACAAGATAGAGGGCCAAATTTTGCAAGCCGCGCGTTTGTGTTCAAATGGAAACACAAAGCAAGAACAAGGATGTATCGTTCCAATTTGCCTTGAATTTTGGAACACTAACTGACACCCAATTCCCGTCTTTGACAGGAGATCGCCATCAAGGCGAAACAGGTTTTCACATCCCATGTATTACCCGTTGGAACCCATGACCAAGGGTAAGATGTATCGTTCCAAGTTTTCGAAAAATTCTTGAACATACAATGACATGTTTCTTTTACATTTTCAGGGATCTACAGCCACGGTGGACAGGTAAGTATCCCTTTCCTCAACCCATTGAAGATGTTGAATAAAAAATAGAGAAGAAAAGAAAAGCTTTCAGAATCTAATGTCTAGAAAAGACATAGAATTCTAACTTCATTGGCATTCATGTTTTGAAACAGGAGGTTGTCTGAACATGAATAAGAACATGCATTGTGCACCATAAAATCCCCTTGACGGATAAAATTTTTGGAGAAAAATAAAAGAAATTTCCCCAACAAGACATTGTTCAAAACATTCTCAAAAGACGAGAGGCAAAGCCTAATCCAAACACGTCCTATACACACTTGAGAGAGAAATGGAGCGGATCAGACAGCAAAATCTGGACCTACGGAAGTAGGGACCATTCGCAGCGATTACATGGGTTGGGACGACGGGGGCATTCGTTTCATATCCCCCAAACACTACAGGTGACCGTTGATAACCCCTTTGAACGGCGGTTTTCGTTTTTAACCATGTCAAGAACCGCCCCACATCGGGGAAAAAAGGGAAGTAAGTCCAGCAGCGTCATGAGAAAATGGTTAGAAATTTTCTTGCTCGAACTAACATTAATCTTTGTGTGTTGTTTATATGGTAATCCAAGTGCCATAGGATGACGAGAAGCATTCATTTCTCTATCCCACACACCATATCCTTTGCACAGCCAAGTTGAGCCTGCAAATTCATTTCATAAACCCGTTGGGGATCATTGCAAATTCAAGACAAAGGCAGATCGCTTCAGGAATGGATGAATTCAAGACTTAGGGTTTGCGGAGAAATTCCTAAGTTAATGCTTAACCTTGTTAGACCTTTGATCATGAGTCTAACATGATCCCATGAAGATGAAAAAAATGGGATTTCAAAAGTGAATGAGAAAAATCCACGGCATCGAGAAAAAGCAAAGTGCCTGGTAAAAGCAAGGCCGATGCTCGTGTAAGTTGTTTGATTGATTCGCAATGAAGCCGGATGGGAAAATAAGAAATCCCTGAAGGAGCCAAATCCAAAAGGGTTGCTCCCCAAATGGTGCTGAGCGCAGAACAAAGACATAGAGAGAGTTATCGTTCCCTGAATGCGATAAGAGATCCTCTCTAAAGGATTTGTGCACACCTCAAAAACGAGTGCGCACCTCAAAGACTAAAGATGCAGAATGGAAAAGACAGGTGGCGAATTTGCAATGATCACCAATGTCAATCCCCTCATGAATTCTAGGTCAAAAACAAGCCTTTTTCGGTCCCCAATCCTACCAACATCATAACCCTAAAACAGTCTTCTCTGACTAAGACACTTGGGTTAACATATAGCTTAGCTCGAAGAGATACGAGCAAGACTATTTCTTTCTCATTTTGCAGGGTTCTTGACTTGTAAACCCGGAGTAGATGGTGAAGACTTTCATTCAATGGCCTCGACTCTAAAGCGGGTCCCCCTTGAAAACCAATAACCAAGCCCAACATTACGGTCCCGTGGAAGACCTCCGGACCGATCAAAATGTATGCGCTGCGAATGAGCCTGAAACCTAGACATAGGTTAGTTGGGAATTGAATGCATCCCCTATAAAAAAAAAACCACTATCTCAAAACAGGTGAAAAGACCTCCTTGTCGAGAAATATTCCAATTGATGTTTTGAACAAACTCTTTTTGGAATTTTCAAACTGTTGATCCAGATTTTCTGTGCAAGGGATTTGTGATCACATTTGCATGTTGCAAGAATGCTTCGGATAACCTCCAGCATCAAAATGCACATTTCACGATTAAAACTTAAGTCATACGGTTTTTGTCAAATGGACAGCCGTGGTCTTCCCAAAGATTACTAACGTTTTCTTGGTGAAGAAAAATCTTTCAGGCTCAAACTTCTGCAGGATACCTGGAGAACCCAGCTCCCAGAATGTCGCATCAACAGACCCAAGTGAAGCTTTGTCAAGATAAAATCTTTCACTGCTTCAAAACTGAATTCCCGATAAATTTCGGGATCTTTCAAAAGAAGGGATGAGGATAGAACCCTTTAAAAAAAAATTCAAGCAGTCCTAGCATGACGTGGAGAACCCTCGTCCTAGGACCTCTTTTCAAAATATCAAACAGTCCCAACGGACGTGGAGAACCCTCGTCCCAGGACTCCTTTTCAAAAAAATCAAGCAGTCCTAGCATGACGTGGAGAACCCTCGTCCCAGGACCCCTTTCAAAAATCAGGCAATCCTAGCATGACGTGGAGAACCCTCGTCCCAGTACCCCTTTTCAAGGAAAGAAAAGAAACCCCTGGTATGGTGAGTCAGAAGCCACAAAGGGAGAAATGAAAACCTGGTATGGTGAGTCAGAAGCCACGAAGGAAGAAATGAAAACCTGGTATGGTGAGTCAGAAGCCACGAAGGAAGAAATGAAAACCCTGGTATAGCGGATCAGAAGCTACAAAGGGAAAATTGAAGACCATGGTATAGCGGACCAGAAGCTACGAATGGAGAATTGAAACCCCTGGTATAGCAGATCAGAAGCTACGAAGGTGAATAAACAAAAAAAATCAGGCAGT
This sequence comes from Rhodomyrtus psidioides, assembly GCA_021437785.1. Classification (NCBI taxonomy): domain Eukaryota; kingdom Viridiplantae; phylum Streptophyta; class Magnoliopsida; order Myrtales; family Myrtaceae; genus Rhodomyrtus; species Rhodomyrtus psidioides. The sequence continues at coordinate 6,828,266 of JAILYB010000003.1, read as the reverse complement.
CTCATCGGACGTGGAGAACCCTCATCATGAGACACCTTTTCAAACTTGAAGGTAGATACCGCCTAAAGGGTCAAACCAAAGGTAGAAACCGCCTAAAGGGTCAATTCATGGTAGAAACCGCCTAAAGGGTCAAATCAATGGTAGAAACCGCCTAAAGGGTCAAATCAAAGGTAGAAACCGCCTAAATGGTCAAACCAAAGGTAGAAACCGCCTAAAGGGTCAAATCAAGGTAGAAATCGCCTAAAGGGTCAATTCAAGGTAAAAACCGCCTAAAGGGTCAAACCAATGGTAGAAACCGCCTAAAGGGTCAAATCAAGGTAGAAACCGCCTAAAGGGTCAAACCAATGGTAGAAACAGCTTAAAGGGTCAATTCAAATGGTAGAAACCGCCCCAAGGGTCAACTCATGGTAGAAACCGCCTAAAGGGTCAAACTAATGGTAGAAACCGCCTAAAGGGTCAATTCAAGGTAGAAACCGCCTAAAGGGTCAAACCAATGGTAGAAACCTCATAAAGGGTCAAACCAAAGGTGGAAACCGCCTAAAGGGTCAAATCAAAGGTAGAAACCGCCTAAAGGGTCAAATATGGTAGAAACCGCCACAAGGGTCAAATCCAGGTAGAAACCGCCATAAGGGTCAAACTAAACTTGAAGGTAAATACCGCCTAAAGGGTCAAATATGGTAGAAACCGCCACAAGGGTCAACTCATTGGTAAATACCGCTGTAAGGATCAACGCAAAGGTCCGATCCACCATACGGATCAAAATCCTTGGCAAATCCCCCAGCGTGGGATGCGCCCTTCTCAAGTTCCTACCAGTCAGGAACCCCATAATGGTATGACCTACCATACAAGTCAGAGCTTAATCTCCCTAGGATATTCTGAACGAGTCCTAGGTATCTTCTTGAAAGTCGTCACAACCGGCAGCATCTGACAGGTGAGCTTCAGGTAAGCCTCTCTCACTCCGGCCCATGTTCGAATCGCAAGAGTAAACCGGTGATTAATTTGAGCATTCATCAAAAGACTTAAGGGTTCGATGTCATAGCATTTCTTTTCCCCAGTCGAGTCAGTTAAGATTCAGGTGTCATTTTGTCTTTGAAAGCAACCTCTGACGAGCTCACTCTCAAAGAGGGGCAGCTGTTGACACCTGATTTTTGACCATATATCATTGTAATTTTTAAAATAAATTAAAAATATCAAAAAAGGTCATAAAATCACAAAATCAACTTTGGAAGCCTTAGCCTAGCCTCAGGAACTAATTTTGAACAAAAAAATATTTTTGGTATTTTTTTAATATTTTTCGAATTTATTTAATTATAAAAATAACCAAAAAATCAGAAAAATACCATTCGTGATCAGAAAAATACCCAAAAATATTTGATAATTTTGTTTTAATTTCCTCTTCAAGTGTGTTACTTTAAATCTCAAAAATGCGGCTAGGGTCAACATGTTCCTTAACAAACATAAACCCGAACCGAACCCAAAAAATTCTTTTCGAGTCTTTTAATTTTCAATTCTCACTTTTTATAAGCTATGACATTGGATTCTAAAGTCTTGAAGTACAATTAGGTCAATTTACCCTCCAATTTGATCAATTTTAACCAAAAGAGCTTAATTGCACATTTTTCTTTCAATTAGTCCCCGATTTCACGGATCTTAAAATTCACTCGGGCATACCTATTAAATGAGATTTAATTTTATTTCTTTTTTTTTGGTCACTTGAACGTGCATATACGATGTACACGTCTGCTCTACGTATTTATACGTTATACGTATTTTTACTGTTTGGTAACCTCTTTAACTCTTGTAATAATAATAATTGTTATTATCATTTTTAACACATTTGTTGGTGCTATTTTTAAATAGCATTTTTGTATTATAAATTGTGAGTGTTTTTTTTAGATAGCATTTATAATTGTTAGTGCTATTTTTAAATAGCATTTTTGTATCATAAATTGTAAGTGTTATTGTTAGTGTTATTTTTAAATAGCATTTTTGTATTATAAATTGTGAGTGTTATTTTTAGATAGCATTTATAATTGTTAGTGCTATTTTTAAATAGCATTTTTGTATCATAAATTGTGAGTGTTATTGTTAGTGTTATTTTTAAATAGCATTTTTGTATTATAAATTGTGAGTGTTATTTTTAGATAGCATTTATAATTGTTAGTGCTATTTTTAAATAGCATTTTTGTATTATAAATTGTGAGTGCTATTGTTAGTGCTATTTTATAATTCAATTTATTGGAAGGTGTTTTTGGCTATAAAAGGATGACAAGAGTTTTGAGGTGGAGGGAGGGGACATACGATGAGAAAATTCTTAGAGGGGGCACAGCACAAAAAAAAGGGAATCGCTAGCTCTCTCAAGGATAATTTAAAAGAAAAGATGTTCACCCGCCAACGTTTCTTGAGTTTCCGGCCGATTGAACCGTCAGATCTAGCTAATGTTTTGTGTGCAAGGTGACGCGCACGGAGACGGTCGCACGCTGGGGCTGGACGATTGAAGACCGATGTCCAATCAGGTATATTTTGCGTACCCGATTCATACATTAGAGTTATTTTCCTAAAATATTGTTAAAGATTTTATTTGTATTGTATTGCATCTAATAAAAGTGTGCACTTTCTACATTTCATCCATTAGACCCAGAATCGGAAGGCCGAGCCTCCTGTTGGTGTCTAAATATTTTCTGTGTTTTTACTTTATGTCATAGTATTTCATGCATCATATAATTAATTTACATTGTACTGCATCCAATAAAAAGTGCACGTTTTCTGTATTTTGACTATCGGACCCAGAATCGGAAGGCCGAGCCTCCTATTGGTGTCTAAGGCATATTATTCATTTATTTTCTGTAAATTATATTGTGCTACCCCAGAATCGGAAGGCCGAGCCTCCTGCTGGTGGTTTATACCCCCCCCACACCTATTTGCACGAACACCGACGGACTCCGACGTCGTAAAATTCACCGGATCCCATCTCCTTTGCTTATGTTTTTGTTGTGTAATGACTTAATATCTTCTTTATTTTTATCATAATTTGCATTGCGTTGCGTCCTATAAAAAAAAGAATATAAAAAAAGCTAGTTCGGTTGGCTGCAGATGAGCCACGTGTCGTGATCCAGTGATTTTCAGAATAAAAAAAAATTAATGAATTTCGAATTTTACAAAAATTAAAATGATTCGATTATCACCAAGACGCCACGTGGCGAGTTAGGGACCGTCAGTTGGGATTTATTTTTAGAAAATAAAAAAATCAAATACAAAAATTCTAAAAAAATCCAGAAAAATCCCCAAAATAGGAAATGGCCACGAACAACTGGCCAAGACTCATTTCGGGTGTTTTGAACCCCGACCCTTCTTAAAATGATGATTTCACCCTTTGGGCGAATCGTCTTCCAAAAATTGAAGAAAAATCAAGAAATTCCAAAAAATTCTCAAAAATGGGAAATGGCCACAATCAATTGGCCATGGAATATTTTGGGTAATTCGGTATCCAAACCTTCCAAAAATTGACGATTTTGACCTTCAGGCTAATCGCCCACAAATCTTCCCATTTTACCCCCGGTCCGAAGTCACGCCTTCCCTAAGCTCTTATGACTATACTTGGAAGCCCTTTTTTTGAATTGATGTGCATCGAGGTGATTTATTTATGCACTTGATTGCGCTTTCATTAAAATTGATTGTGATTGATAGGAATAGTCTTCCAATCTGCATGAAACCCTGAATCAAACCTACCTCGCCTAAAATTGCGCCTGCATGAACTCTTAGCCAGGAAAATCACTCGCGTTAGGTACCAAAAGGGCGTTGGTAATGACACCGACGTAACCAAGTCCCCGAACCCAAAATCTCTGGTTCCGCAGAATTGATCGATCTCTCACAATCGATCAGTAAGGTTTCCGGTCTACCCTCCAAGAAAGACCGGTGGCGACTCCAAATGCATGCACAAGTTGCACATGCTACCACGACCACACGAGAAGGTCGAAAGCGATCGACTCTTATCGTCGAATCCGTCGAAGAATACTCCCGCCGCGATTTGGTATGGGCCTGGGAGGGCCCGCGCCGATCCAAGACCCGCGATCGGTAATCCATTAGCCGCGTTCGCTTTCGGACGGGTCGCGACAGAGACCAGCAACGACATCCACCGGTCATCACTAGAGCCTTGGCCATCGTCTTCGAGCCGCGGACGGGTTGGTATTCCTTCCGAGCTCTGTTTTCGTCGTGTGCGTACCATGTGTTCAATGAAAGGCTTAAAATGAGCATTCAAACTCTTGATTCTCGGTTGGGTATCCCGGGACCTCATTTTTGTATAATCTTGCCTTAAACATCCTCTAGAACCAACTCTAATCCCGACTTGGTCTTCATTTTGCATTAAAATACGACGAAAACCGGACTCGGGACCCCGCCGGCGCCGGTTCGGACCAAGAGCTCACATCGGCGAGTACGATGGACGGCGAGCTCGAAGCAAGTTCAGGTAAGTCCCCAGACCTCCTTTAGATGCTTTTTGGTTGATTGAAATCGAGTTCAGGCGATAAAATTTTTTTTGTAACTTACCTCGCCGGCGTCGGAACTGTGGGGGTTCGGCTCACCGTTTTTTGAACGTGCATGGTGCCTTGTCTCGCTTGTATGTTGATTCTGGGCTCGAGGGGAGTTGAATGGTGAAAAGTGGACACGAAAAGGTGGATTTTTGGTCACGGTTTGGGCCCTCCGGCGGGTTTCCGGCGACTTTCGCCGGAAAAGACACTGTTCATCGTCTTCTCCGGCGAGGTCGCTGGTGGTCAACGGGTCAACGCTGACGTGGCATGCCACGTCAGCAGCCACGTCAGCGTCGGGGGGGGGGGGTCCGCGTCCGAGTAATCAAACACCCAGATCGGACGGCCGTGGCTTCACCACGTGTCGCGATCTGGGATTTTTGGAGAATTTAAAATATTTTCAGAATTTATAAATGATTTTCGAATAATATAAAAAAAAAATCAGATCGGACGGGTCAGACTGGGCCACGTGGCCCCCTGTGGAACGTCCGATCTTGTCTGAGATCGGATGCACCAGGAGTGGCCATGTGGCACAATCTGGTGCGTCCGTTTCATTTGTTTTTTCTGATAAATTAAAAAAATAGATAAAAAAAACAGAAAAAAACCCAAAAATCTAAACGACGTCGTTTTGGCCGTGGGCGTGCGGGTCTGGGTCATGGGTCGGGTCATCCGACCCGGTCCGAATAATTTATATTATTATTATTATTATAAAAAATAAAAAAAAAATTCAAAAACTCAATAAAAAATCATAAAAAATTCAAAAAAAATTAAGAAAATTCTAAAAAAATTCTAAAAAATTCCAGAAAATAGGAAATGGCCACATTCAACTGGCCATAACCTGTTTCGGGTCTTTCGGCCCTCGGTCTTTTCAAAAATGACGATTTTGCCCTTCCGGCAAACCGTCTTTCAAAAAACAAATTCTAAAAATTCTAGAAAAACCCCAAAAAAATAGAAAATGGCCACCAACAACTGGCCAAGACTCATTCCGGGCGTTTCGAACCCCGACCCTTCTTAAAATGACGACTTCGCCCTTTGGGCGAATCGTCTTCCAAAAATTGAAGAAAAATCAAGAAATTTCAAAAAAATTCTCAAAAATGGGAAATGGCCACAATCAACTGGCCATGAAATATTTTGGGTAATTCGGTATCCAAGTCTTCCAAAAATTGACGATTTTGCCCTTCGGGCTAAATCGCCTCCAAATCTTCCCTTTTTACCCCGGTCCGAAATCACACCTTCCCTAAGCCCTTATGGCTATGCTAGGAAGCCATTGACTTGAATTGACGTGCATTGAAGTGATTTATTTATGTACTTGATTGCGCTTTCATTTAAATTGATTGTGATTGATAGGAACAGTCTTTCAATCTGCATGAAATCCTGAATTAATCCTACCTCACCTAAAATTGCGCATGCATGAACTCTTAGCTAGGAAAATCACTCGCGTTAGGTACCGAAAGGGCGTTGGTAATGACACCGACGTAACCAAGTCCCCGAACCCAAAATCTCTGGTTCCGCAGAACTGATCGATCTCCCCCAATCGGTTAGTGAGGTTTCCGGTCTACCCTCCAAGAAAGACCGGTAGCGACTCCAAATGCATGCACAATCTGCACATGTCACCACGACTACACTAAAGGTCGAAAGCGATCGACTCTTATCGTCGAATCCTTCTGAAAAATACTCCCGCCGCGATTTGGTATGGGCCTGGGAGGGCCCGCGCCGATCCAAGGCCCGCGATCGGTAATCCATTAGCCGCGTCCACTTTCGGACGGGTCGCGGCAGCTGGCGACTCCGCTGGGGACGTTTGTTCTAGAACACTTGGTTCTGGACCTCAAGTGGACTTAGGCCGTAATTAAAACGTTGAGTGATTTTTCTAACCCTGCAGGCGCTCTTGAAGGTGAGGTAAGTCCGCTCACGATAGGTGTTATATGTTTTTGCAGATTGGAGTAATAAAGGGGGGTAGTCTGTGATTAACTTTGTTTTATGCAGGTTGGGTGTAGGAATGTATGTTGTGTGGATGATTTGAAGTGCTGATTGATAAACTGTTGTACATGACTTGCATCGTGATGATCACAACACATGGACACACACAACCGCGCCTAAAACCACGGGCGCCGCCTTTAGGAACACAATAGAAGGAATTGGAAAAGGAATCTCCGTGAGGAAAAACACGGGGTAATCCACCTCTCAATTCCGCTCGCTTCGAACTATGGATCGAGTCCTAATGCAACGATAGCTGTGCAATGGAATCGGCTCTTTCTAGAACTCGAGGTGAGAACCTTAACCTTAGGTGCCAAACCCTCTGATTTTTAGAAGTTTACCATCACTTGTCTCATGCGCATGTCTTTGGGCGGTTGGTACACCTAAAACCGCACATAAGTCGACGAGTTTGGTTGGTAAGACTCTCTATCCCCCCAAATCTATCACAGTTCATATAAATAAAGGCATTTCATTCATTGCATTCTGGTGATTAGATTAAATGCCATTTCGAGGATAGATATGTGCGTTCGTCCCCAACGCCTTTGATAGAAGACGAGGAGGGTGATATCCCACGACGAACACCGAGTGTGCGATAAAGGAGCATACTATGGACATTATTGAGGTATCATCCAATGAAGATGACGAGTTGGGGCAAGTGATCCTGAAGACACATATCGAAACTGGGGCATCCTTAAACGTTAGGATCACATTCCTTTGTTTCATTTTCCATTACTAGTCCTCTTGTATAGGGTTTATTTTTATCGAGGCTTTCTCTATCTCACCCCTTAGAGTGATTGTATTAGGGATCTATTGGTGTATACATTCAGATGGAACTTGGTTGTATTTCTTTTGACGGGTCATGGGAATGTGATAGTGGCATTTTCTCTAATCATCCGAATACTCCCAAGTCAAGTTTATAATTCCTTTAGAGGAAATTAAAATTGGAAATCTTGCACGACCTTTTGGTCGTATAGGGTAATCCAACCCCAATTTCGCTAGAAGGAATTATACACTTGAATCGGTTCATACATGTGGTACGCCACTGGTAATTCACGATAATTGATCAAGAGTATCGGCGTTGTTTCGAATTTAATGACGAGATAGATGTCCAAATTGCTCTCGTTCTTAACAAAACGGCCTTGATTTGGATGCCGTATCTTCAATTAAATTTAAAACATGTCATTATGCCTTGCTCTTTTAACTAATTCGTTCTTCTCGAAATTGATCAAAAGCGATTATCGTGAATTACACCCCTTTCAATAGTATGCTTTCTTTCGAGGAATATTGATAAAAACTTTTCGCACAAGATTAAAACCCTTGTAAAAGTTCTTGTCCTTATTAATCAGGGGCAAGCATAAGATTGAAAGGGGTTTTTGCTTTCTTTTTCCAATTATTCCTTCTGACTCGGTCTTTTCATTTGCAAGTGAAAAGAAACAAGTAGCATAGAGAAATCTTTTCTTGGACAAATCTGCGACTATTCTTCCATCTGATCATAAACGAGTTAGAAAATCAAGACATATTTGCTCGATTTATTGGTTCAGCTCGCCCAAGTTGAAAGTCTTCGAACGTTCGAAGAAAGGAACGGTACAAAAGTAAAAGCACACACACGGGAGCTTTCATTCATTTTCGCTCAATCGAGGGACCTTAAAATTCGCAGATCATACACATCACCGAGGCGGAAAAGTAAAGCCGAACTGAACCCTAATCAGCGACACGAAGGAGCTCAACTGGCCCTCCATGTTATTGATCCTCTTCCTACACTCACTGCTCCGCATATCATGGTCCGCAAGCTGGAGAAGAAGACGCTTGCACTCATTCTTAAGCTCAGCAACCTTGGCTCCATGATCTTCAGCAGCGAGTTCCAGATCCCGAACTAGTTCCCTTCCACGGGATACGTCCTCGGTAACACGATCGAGCCTCTCTTCCAGCCACTCACTTTGAAACTTCAACGTGATATTACGACGGTCATGTTCATAGGTGGTCAAGCACATAGCCAGTCGCTCCACCAAATTTCCTCGCTCACGTAGCAACGTTGAGACCCGCTCGTTGGCGGACTCTATAAGTTTATTGTGGCTGTCAGCCACGAAGTTAGTCAGCACCAAGTGGTCGCATCGGTCCTCATAGCGGGCTCGCAAGACACGAGCCACGGTAACTTCCCGATGAGCGGTGCGGTAGACCTCCAAGGAGTTTGTAAAGAGCGTTGGGAAAATCGCATATTCCCTCCCCAACGTTGTACCCTCGAGGGAAGTGATGTCCATGTCCCCGAACATGACTCGGATTTCATCCTCGGTTTCGGGATGATCAGCTATGTAAGCATAACCTCGACCCAAGAGGTTATAAAACTCTTCCCATTGAGCCAAAGTTTCAGCTGAGAAAGTGTGAATGGAAGAATAGGCCATTTTTGAAGGAGAGATGTGTAGTAGAGCGATTAGAAGGTGGAAGCAGATTACACGAGAACGTTAATCTCCCAAACGCTAACTCTGCATTTTATAGCGTCTCGAGAGTGGAGAAAAGCCGCAACAATAATTCTTGTGGAACCGGGGTGATTGAGTAAAGCTGGGGCCGCTCCTCCCGTGAATCACGAGACCCGCCTCGATCCGCGGTTTCAGGTCTGATGAGTCTGAAAAGTTGTAAAAGAGTTGTCTGTTTCACCATTATTGAGAGGGAGCAGGAGCCGAGCGCAGATACCGAAGAAGCCGTGATAGGATTTGGCAGTCTTGTCATGATAAAGTCGAGCGGGTGGAGAACATAATTCAGCCTTTTGGAAAGATAGTGGGGGACAAGTTCGGCTATCGAGGGAAGAAAAGCGATTCGCGATCTCTCCACAATGAAAAAGGAAGGAAGACGACAAAGCGGTAAGGTCGAAACCTTGGGGGACGCTCACCCAATGATCTTCATCTGTGTCCGGAGAACATCTCTTGAACACGCGAAGTCACTCAAGAGAAAATTCAGAGAAAGAGTGAACATACGAGGAAGATCACAAAACCCTGAGTGAGTAAGAATCGAGCAACCTCTTCCTAATCCAATATGTTTGGGAGTCACCACCAATTGTTAGAAATGACTGACCCAAAAGTCCTGGATAGTGTCCAATTCGAAAACCTCGAAGATTCCGAGATCGAACCTGATACAGAAGCCATGGAGCCCAACCTCCCCGGCAACGACATTCGAGATTGCCATGACTACGACGACAACAACGACAGCGATGGCCAACCTCGAAAAGAAAAAAATCGCCAGCCCCATAGTAAGGAGGAAACCCAGGTGTTTGAAGTTGTTTTCAGAGAATCTCCTCATCCGAGCGTAGAGCAAATAGAGGAGTTAAGCCAAAGGTTGGGGATGAAAGCTTCGAGAGTCAAATGTTGGTTTCAAAACAGGAGGGCCAGAATGGCCAATCATTGCCGACGTCAAGAGCTTTCCACTCTGGTGGAAGAATATGACAAACTACGGGCAGAGAACATATGGTACAAGAGAACTCTTGTCACTACCGTTTGCCTCAATTGCGGTGGCCCTATCGACCTCCATGAATTGCTCCATGACAATCCTTCCATGAAGGTCGCGAGTGCTCTTCCGCAACCCAGCTCCCTCGAACCGATTTCTGGAGAATGGGTTATGCGTCGCTATACTTTCCCTGATGATAGGCCTATTTCTGCCCTTGATCAGTGCGAAACCGATCCACTTCCTCCACAACAGATACCAGTCGTCGACGCCATGCTGAAACACCAAAAAAAGAAATTCGCTTGGACTCCGAGGCTTCATCGCAAGTTCCTCGACGCCGTTCGAGAAGTAGGACTTAAACCAGCGTGTACACCACGCGTACTTGATGCCATGAACGAACCGGGAATCCCTCTACAGGTAGTCGCGAACCACCTTAATAGTTACCGAAGGGTGCTGAGACGACGTCAGGCCTCGCTGAACCTAAAAGAGCCCGACCGGAACTCGAGCACCAGGCATGACCGTGAACACGATGGTCGTGCGCTGAGAGAGGCTCAGCCGAATCTTGACACCGACTGAACCAGCCGTTCTACTGCCTATTGTCCAGAAATTGTTCAAGATACCTCTATGAATCATCTCGGTATTCCTCAAGGGTACGTATCAAAAGTGCAGCAAATGATCATTCCTCTGCATGAGTAGCAACCATCCACCAGTGCTCTTTTTATTGGTGACCAAGGGTCTACTCAGGAGGGACATATGATTTCAGATGACTTAATAGAAGAATGTTTAGAGAATTCTGGTTTACCCAACTGTTGACACCTGATTTTTCACCATCTATTATCGTGATTTTTATCTTTATTTATTTTTATTTTATTTTATTTATTTTTATTTTTATTATTATTATTATTATTTTAAATTAATTAAAAATAACAAAAAAATGTCACTTGTGTCTATTAATTTGTAAATTTTGCATTTTTTTTGAGTCTAGACAGTGAATTTAGTGGCCTTGTATTTCAATTTGACCCAGTTGTTCCGGGAGTTGCTTAATTCTGATACTAAAGACTCGATGGCATAAAAAAAATTCGGTCATTTCGGTCTCTAGGTTGTCTAGTTCAAAATTGAAAGCGGCCGCTGATGCGATGTGGCGACCGAGGGGAGGGTACATTACGGAAGACGGCGTAGTCTATCTCATCCCGTCTACCACTTCGCCAAAGAAGCATAAAGCCGAGGAGTGGCGCCATTCGTCCGATCAATGATAGAGGGAGTGGCGAGATTGGCTTTAAAAAAGGGAAAAGGGACAGAGCACTTCCTCGGTGGAAGGAAATAACAATGAGAGAAAAACAAAAGGCAGGGGGACAGACTGGTGAGTGGCGTTTTTTGGGCGCGAGACGGAGTGGTGAAAAAGAAGTCTTGGCCGCTGGTTGAGTCGGTCGTCGGTGGTCGTTGGTCGAGTCCATTGCTAGTGGTCGACGGTCCTTCGAATGGTCGTGAGTCTGTTGAGATATAGCCTAGGCCAGCGTGGTCGAAAGGGCACTCGAACTCGGGCGCGCAGCGATGCCAACACGAGACACGGGAATAGACCAGTGACGACTTACGAGGTAGGACGACCAAACGTCCGAGCGAGTCGATCGAAGCGAGCACGTTCGAGCGGTGACCGTTGACGACCAGAGTTGCCGGACGACGGTTCGGTGAAGTTGATGCATGAGCAGTTCTCAGCGCTGTGGTCTTGGCACTTGATGAACAGAACTGGTCGATGTCCAGGAGGGGCTTAGGCGGAGCGCGACTCGACGACGGTGTGATGAACGAGTCCGGACAACGCGGCGGCGCGGACGGGCAAGCGAGCTAGTGATGAACGAGTCGGTTCGTGAGAGTGCGACCTGACGGAGATGCAGCGAACGAGTCCAATAAGGAGTGAACAGACTCGACGTCTCCAGCGTGTCGATCTTGGTGTCGTAGTTTCGGTACTACGTGAACAGGGTCGATCGGTGTGCAGCGGGTCTGACGTTGTGGCGAGAAGCTCCGTCCGAGCGAGACCCGGCGACGGTGGACATGCAGGATCGGTTGATGTCCAGGATGCTTGGCGGAGCGTGATCTGGTAGCGGTGGTAAGCGGATCCCGACGGCGCGACAAGCTGTCCCGGCGGAAGGCGACGCATGCGAAGGCTGGCGGGGGGGGGGGGGGGCTTGGTCACGATCGCAGGTGGCTTCGTCGGGTGTGCAGGGAAGGGCGACACGAGGAAGACGATGAACAGTGGCAATAAAACCATCTTACGTTCATTGTTCATGTTTCATTGGGCTGATCGGGTGTGCTGATGTTGAAAGTACAAGGAAGAGGGGGCTTAGTCTTTTGCTGGGTTCATGCGGGCTGCTTTGGAAAGAAGAGAGTAGCTGTTGGGCCTGAGCTGTGTTATTGCACGAAAATTTAGCAGTTGGGTTCGAAAGAAGCCTCAGCCCATTTCGAGCAAGACAAGGAGAGGTGGGGCCTTCCTCCCCGTTTTGCGTCGACCAGGCCTGGTTCGGTTCTTTTTCCGGACCAAATCAGGCCGTGAGGCCTGATCCAGGTCCGGGTCGGAGAACCCGACCCAGACCCGGTTTCTTTTATTTATTATTAATAAATATTAATATAAAAAAATAATAATTAAAAATCATAAAATTTCATAAAATGCCAAAAAAAAGAAATAGATAGAAAATGCATTTATTTGCTTATATTTTCTCAATTAGGTTTTATATGTGTTTGATTGTCGATTTGTCCTCCATGTTCAATTCACATGACTTAGTTTTAACTTCGCTTGTGAATGTCTGAATATTATGCATGTCTTAGTAGATAAATTAGCACGATAATTAGAGTTTAATTCGAAACACTCGTTTTATCCTTTAATTGGCTGGACTTTGCTGACTATCTACTTTGAGTAAGTGCACGTTCCAAAAGTTTGACGCACCATTTTGATATTCCAATGTGGCGACTGACAATGATGCCTATGGCGATGGAAGCTCAATGGGGCTTGGTGATTGAGGTGAAACGCACGAAGAATGGTTGCAGGCTGAGGCTGGGCGATTTAAGGTTAGCATCCAATCTGGTATATTTTACATGCCCGACCCGTATATCCGTGTTATTTTTCTAAAATATTGCCTTTATAGATTTGATTTGCATGTATTTGTTTCAGTCTAGTGGTTAGCTTATTTATCTGGTTGAGTGTTATCTATTGTCAAAGACATGCTTTTTATTGAAATATTTGTCGAGAATAAAAAAATCCAGAAAATTCTCAAAAAATGGGAAATGGCCACAAACAACCGGCCATGGAATATTTTGGGTAATTCGGTATCCAAGTCTTCCAAAAATTGACGGTTTTGCCCTTCGGGCTAATCGCCTCCAAATCTTCTCATTTTACCCCTGGTCCGAAGTCACATCTTCCTTAAGCCTTTATGGTTATATTAGGAAGTCATTGGTCTGAATTGATGTGCATTGAAGTGATTTATTTATGTACTTGATCGCGTTTTCATTTAAATTGATTGTGATTGATAGGAATAGTCTTCCAATCTGCATGAATCCCTGAATCAAGCCTACATCACCTAAAATTGCGCCTGCATGAATTCTTAGCCAGGAAAATCACTCGCGTTAGGTACCGAAAGGGCGTTGGTAATGACACCAGCGTAACCAAGTCCCCGAACCCAAAATCTCTGGTTCCGCAGAACTGATCGATCTCTCCCAATCGATCAGTAAGGTTTCCGGTCTACCCTCCAAGAAAGACCGGTGGCGACTCCAAATGCATGCACAATTTGCACATGTCAACACGACCACACTGAAGGTCGAAAGCGATCGACTCTTATCATCGAATCCTTTGAAAAATACTCCCGCCGCAATTTGGTATGGGCCTGGGAGGGCCCGCGCCGATCCGAGACCCGCGATCGGTAATCCATTAGCCGCGTCCGCTTTCCGGACGGGTCGCGACAGCTGGCGACTCCACTGGGGAACTTTGTTCGAGAACCTATGGTTCTAGACCTCAAGTGGACTTAGGCCGTAATTAAAACGTTGAGTGATTTTTCTAACCTTGCAGGCGCTCTTGAAGGTGAGGTAAGTCCGCTCATGATAGGGGTTATATGTTTTTGCAGATTGGAGAAATAAGGGGTGTAGTCCGTGATTAACATTGTCTTATGCAGGTTGGGCGTAGGAATGTATGTTGTGTGGATGATTTGAAGTGCTGATTGATAAACTGCTATGCATGAATTGCATTGTGATGATCACAACACGTGGACACACACAACCGCGCCTAAAACCCCGGGCGTCGCCTATAGGAACACAATAGAAGGAATTGAAAATGGAATCTCTGTGAGGAAAAACGCGGGGTAATCCACTTTTCAATTCCGCTCGCTTCGAACTATGGATCGAGTCCCAATGCAACGATAGCTATGCAATGGAATCGGCTCTTTCTAGAACTCGAAGTGGGAACCTTAACCTTAGGTGCCAAACCCTCTGATTTTTAGAAGTTTACCATCACTTATTTCATGCGCATGTCTTTGGGCGGTTGGTACACCTAAAACCGCACATAAGTCGACGAGTTTGGTTGGTAAGACTCTCTATACCTCGAATCTATTACAGTTCATATAAATATAGGCATTTCATTCATTGCATTCTGGTGATTAGATTAAATGCCATTTCAAGGATAGATGTGTGTGTTTTTCCCAAACGTCCTTGATAGAAGACGAAGAGGATGATATCCCATGACAAGCACCGTGGGAGCAACAAAGGAGCCTACTATGGACATTATTGAGATATCGTCCAATGAAGATGACGAGTTGGGGCAAGTGATCCGGAAGTCACATATCGAACTTGGGGCATCCTTAAACGTTAGGATCACATTCCTTTGTTTAATTTTCCATTACTAGTCCTCTTGTATAGGGTTTATTTTTATCGAAGCTTTCTCTATCTCACCCCTTAGAGTGATTGTATTAGGGATCTATTGGTGTATACATTTAGATGGAACTTGGTTGCTTTTCTTTTGACAGGTCATGGGAATGTGATAGTGGCATTTTCTCTAATCATCCGAATACTCCCAAGTCAAGTTTATAATTCCTTTAGAGGAAATTAAAATTGGAAATCGTGCACGACCTTTTCGGTCGTATAGGGTAATCCGACCCCAATTTCGCTAGAAGGAATTATACACTTGAATTGGTCCATGCATGTTTTACGTCGCTGGTAATCCACGATAATTGATCGAGAACATCGGCGTTGTTTTGAATTTAATGACGAGATAGATGTCCAAATTACTCTCGTTCTTAACAAAACGGCCTTGATTTGGATGCCGTATCTTCAATTAAATTTAAAACACGTTATTATGCCTCGCACTTTTGAGTAATTTGTTCCTCTCGAAATTGATCAAAAGCGATTATTGTGAATTACATTCCTTTCAATAGTATGCTTTCTTTCGAGGAATATTGATAAAAACTTTTCGCGCAAGATTAAAACCCTTGTAAAAGTTCTTGTCCTTATTAATCATGGGCAAGCATACGATTGAAAGGGGTTTTTGATTTCTTTTTCAAATTATCCCTTCTGATTCTGTCTTTTTATTTGCAGGTAAAAAAATAGGTAATAGAGAGAAATCTTTTCCTGGACAAGTCTAAGGTTACTATCTTATCTGATCATGAGCGAGTTATAAAATCAGGACATATTTGCTCGGCTTATTGATATTATGGTTCGGCTCACCCAAGTCGAAGATGTTCGGATGCTCGAAGAAATGAACCATACAGAAGTTAAAACACACACACAAGAACTTTCATTTATTTTGCTCAGCGGAGGGTTTTCAGAAGCAGGTCATACAATTCGGGGTGGAAAAGTAAAGCCAAAGTGAGCCCTAATTAACGACACAAAGGAGCCCAACTGACCCTCCATGTTGTTAATGCTCTGCCCGTACTCACGACTCCGCATGTCCTGGTCCGCGAGCTTGAGGAAAAGGTTTCTGCATTCTCCCTTAACCTCAGTGACCTTGACCTCGTGTTCTTCGGTGATTATTTCCAAGTCCCGAACTAATCCATTCCCGTGAGCTATGTCTGCGGTTATTTTGTCGAGCCGTTCTTCCTGCCAGTCGCTTTACAGCCTCAATAGGACATTGTGGCGGTCGTGCTCGCCAGTGGTCAGGGATAGAGCCAATTGATCCACCAGTTTTCTCCTCTCGCGAAGCAACGTCGCGACCCTCTCATTGGCAAACTCGACGGCCTTTTTGTGACTATCGGCCAAATAGTTGGTCAGCACCAAATGATCAGACCGATCCTGGTAACGAGCCCGTAAGACGCGAGCCACGAGAACCTCCCGATCAGCAACACGGTAGGCCTCTAAGGAGTGTGCAAAGAGGGTCGGGAAAGTTCTATATTCCCTTCCCAGCGTAGTACCTTCGAGGGAAGTGGTATCTAAGTCCTCGAGCAGGACACGGATTTCATCCGCGGTTGCAGAATGATCGGTTATGTGCGCGTAACCGCGACCCAGTAGGTTATAAAGCTTTTCCCACTGGGCCAAGACATCAGTTGAAAAAGTGCGTACGGGAGAGGAGGCCATTTGCGTTGGGTTGGCTTGAGAATAAGACGAGTTTAACAGAGAGATTAGAAGGAAGAAGCTGATTATGCGAAAACGTTAACCTTCCATACATTAATCCCTCATTTTATAGCAACTCGAGGATGATGAAGGGTCTCAGTAATAATGCTGGTGGAGCCCAGTTAGGGGGTAAAGCAGGAGGTCCCCTCACGAGAACCATTGGATTCGTTTCGGTCCGCGATTTTCGGCTCATCAATTAAAAGATGTAAAAGATTTGTCGGGATCACCATTATTAGAGTTAGGTGGGAGGAAAGCGCAACTATCGAAGAGAGCCCTAACAGGGTTTGGCAGTCCCATCACGTTGAAAAGCTAAGCGAGAAATTCAAGGTCTTGAGGGGGAACGTTTGCCTAATGATGCTTGAAGAGCGTCTCCTGAACATGCAAAGTCACTCGAAGAAAACTTTATAGGGAGTGAGCATACAGGAGAGAGTGGAGAACTCTGAGTGGGCAAGAACCAATCAAACATTTCTCAATCCAACATATTTAAGAGGTTACTGTCAGCTGCTAGAGGCGACTGACTCAAAAATCTCAGAAATTGAACCACAGAGGGATCTCGAAGATTCCAAGATCAAGTCTAACGCCAAAACCATGGAGCCCAACACTTCTGGCAACGGAAATCAAGATCACGGCGACGACGACAACGACATCCACAATGCTCAACTCGGGAAAAGAAGACGTCCTCACCAATACTCTCAGGAGGAAACCCAAATGCTGGAAACCCTTTTCAGTAAAAGCCATTACATGAAAAAGAAGTGGAGAATTGAATTAAGCCGGGAGTTGGGGATTAATCAGTCGAGGATCCAGTTTTGGTTTCAAAATAGGAGATCCAAATCGAGGGCTCAACGCAAACGTCAGGTGGTCGAGATTTTAAAGGAAGAAAACCAAAAGCTGCGAACAGAAAACATGAGGTATGAAAAAGCTCTCAATATTACCGTTTGCCCTCATTGCGATAACCTCGTCGCCCTCGGTAAGATATTCCCCGATAAGCCTTACGCGATGATTGAAGACGTTCATTTACCACCCTACTCCCTCGGGGCATCTCCTGCTCAACCAGATTTTGCCGGAGTCACGCATGAGCAGGATGATCCTACGAAGATGATACCAATGCCTCCTGGGGGATGGGATTTGCATCGCTTTGATTGGAGTTATAGTTTCAAGGAGCTGGACGTTACCGCCGACCAGCTCAAAGCATATCAGCCTCATGCACAACAATTTTCGACAGGGTCGGGTCCTGCTGGAGATGAGTTAATCAGTCGTCAAGCCATCGATGCACTTTTGGGCCACGATAAGAGGAGGTTCGCTTGGCCCCCTGAACTGCATTCCAGATTCCTAGACGTGGTTCACCAAATGGGGATCGACTCAGCAACTCCGACGCACATATTTAAGGCCATGAATGTACCGGGGCTTAGTAAGGAGCTGGTCAGGAATCACCTTGCTGCCTACAGAAAGCTATTAAAACAACGTCGAGCGGAGCTAAACCGGGAGGAATCCGTCTCGAGCTCAAAAGCTAGGGGGACCGCCATTGTAATGCTCAGGCATCAAGAGGTACCCGGCCAAATCTAAGCATCAATCAAGCTAGCAACCCGACCACCGGCAAACTGAAAGTTGATCAGAATGTCCTCCCAGGCCATTTCAACACTTCTCAAGAGCGCGTGTCACAAGTACAGCGAGTGCGCACTCCTCCATTCGAGCAACAGTCGGCTGGTGCTCTGCCTGCCGCTGGTCAACCTACGACAGACGATTTCTTCGATGAGGGGCTCGATGCCTTGTTCAATCAGTGGGAAGCTGGCATGCTTGGACAGCCATGATCTAGCACCTGGCTCGGGGCACGATGGGTCGGTCACTATGAACTCCCATAGGAAGAAGAACATGTTCGCGAGTAGATCACTCATTTTATCCGTTGTAAAGTTCCTACGGGAACATTTTTCTTTAATGACTATAGTTAATTCTATATTAAAACCAACGCTATCGACGAACATCGTCATGCTTAGTTGTGATGATCCCTTGTTAGATTAAGTCTGAAACCAGAGACGGTCTTTAAAATTTTGAGTGGCCACGAACTCATTCCTCACCAAGCGCCCGGGATGCTGAAATGAAGAGTAACAGCACGCACAGGGAAAATGTCACTTTCGTTTGAACGATGAAAAGGGGTTGAGAGAAGATCGTAGCGTTAATTCCCATGGAGCCAAATGAATTAAACGGAGTCATTAATTGCGGGTCCACCGCTGCTCCCCACGTTCTCGGGCCTAGCAAATCATAAAAGGCGCCGAAAGATTGTAGACCCACCACTTTGAAGACTGAACTAGGGGACGAGCGCAATACTCGATGAAACCGAATCAATGCAATAGAGTTTGTGATCCTATCACGAGGAAAAAGAAAGGGGAATACAGACGATGAGTAATTGCAGAATCTCGGGAGGAGCGCTTGCTTGCTGGTCTTCATATGCAGCCTAAAGGATGGTTCCAGGACACGCACAATCACTTGAGAAAATTTCTAGAGCGAGCAAACACGTAAGAGCGAATTGAGAAAGCTGAGTGAACTAGATCAGCCCGAGATACCCCGATCCATCATGTTTAAAAGTTATTCCCATTTGCTAGAAACGCCCGACCTGGATATTTCTGAGCACGAACTGCTGGGAGACTTTGAAGATCCTGGAGCTGAATCCTGCCCGAAGGCCATAGAGACTGACTCCTCCAGCGATGAAGTTCTAGGTTTCAGCTACGAAGAAGGAGTATACAATGATGACCGGAGCCGGAAAAGGAAGCAACTACAACGCCACACTCCAGGCCAAATCCGAGAGCTCGAAGCTTTCTTTAATGAATTCCCCACTCCAAGCAGACAACAGAAAATGGAGTTGAGCCGAAAGATAGGATTGGAGCTTTCAAAGGTCAAGTTTTGGTTCGCAAACAAACGAACCCGGGTGAAACAGCAATACGCAGACCATGAGTTACTGGTCCTGAAGGAGGAGAATGAGAAGCTTCAAGCTGAAAGCGCGAGATATAAGGAAGCTCTGACCAAGGCCACCTGCCTTAATTGTGGTAATCCTGTTGTCCTCGGCGAGGTGTTCCTCGATGAACCATCCCTGTTAACGAATAACGCTCAGCTGTTACCGTATTCTCCACAGCATTTTCCGACACAGCCAGATACCGCCGGAGATCTGCATGAGCAAGTCAACACCATAGGATTAACACCAACATCCTCTGAGAAATGGGATATGAATCATCACAGGGGGAATTCTCTCAATGAAGAACTCGCTGTCGCAGCCAGCCAATCCAAAGTCGGTGAGTCCCTCCCTGGACAACTTTTGAGACGACTAGATCCCGTAGAGAATAGCTACCGAAGTATTGACGATATTTTAAGTGATAAGAGAACAAGGTTTTACTGGACCTATGAGCTTCACACCAAATTTGTTGATGCAATTCGAGAACTGGGAGTTGATTCGGCTAGCCCACTGCGCATACTCGAGATTATGAATGTGCCGGGGCTCTCTAGAATTAACGTTGAGTCTCACCTCAAGTACTATAGGAGATTGCTAAGGGATGGAAGGATAGCGTTAAACCATCATAAAGCCAGTTGGAGCTCAAGTGCTGGGCAGAATTACAACCACGATGATTGGAAAGCCGAGAGCACCCAACCGTGTTTCAGCAATGACGGGACTGGCAGTCGTGTCAGCGACTCTTCTAACCCAAATCAGAATGCTCCGCCGAGCTATCTCAATACTCCTCAAGAGTATATGCCACAGTTCCAGCACATAGGGATTCCTCAGTTTGAACGCGAATTAGTCATTAATGCTATCCCTGAAGCGGATCTGGCATTAGTAGAGAGTGCACATATGAACCTGCCGGTCATCGGAGGAAGTTCCAATTCGAGGGGTCAAATTGCTCACGGCGAGAGCAAAGAGAGGAATCCCTCGCCTGCAGTCGACGACACCCAATCTGGGCACCAAGGGCTAGAAAGAACAGGTGATTTCCTTGATGAGGAGCTGGACACTTGGGTCAATACTCTTCGGGAATGTATGTCTCAACCCCAACAGGGCAATGATGAAGGTTCCAGCTCAAAGACTCCAATCCCTCACAACGAAGGCAATGAAAGAAATCTGCCCCCAACAACCGTTGATACCCAACTTGAACATCAATGGCTCGAAGACCCGAGCAATTTCCTTGGCGATGAGTTCAATCTTTGGCTCGATCAATTTGGAGCCGGAGGACCATCGCAGTGGTGACGCGAGGCCGGTGATCAAACGTTTGATGCAAGGCATGGCTACTCGATGAAAAATGCTTCGAGAAAAGGGGTTGAATACTCCTATTGCATATGTTGTTGATCGCACTGTAAGATTTCCACGGGAACATCTTTCATTAATATCTAGAACTAATTGCGCGTGAGTGTCAACATCACCCTTTGAGCATCTTCAAGCCGAAGGCCGTGGATTAATCACTTAATCCGTGGAGCAAGTTCCATGAACCATAATTATCACCCGCGGAGCATAATGGGATTTACCCCTTTAACACGAAATACGTTTGGCCGCGAAGCCACCTATTTGGTAAAACGATGTATCGTTCCTAAACGATCTTCAATCGAATACCGAAGTAATGTATTCTTTCTTTTCCTTCTCAGATGATAAACATGGATAAATCACTCAATGAGTCATGCGTTCAAATAACAGAACAGACGCTGCCCAGCTGGGGGCAGATGAACCATTGATGTTACAAACACTCCAAGCATGGATAGGCGGATTTGATAGAGGTGGTTCATATCAATACGCAACATCAGAATGGGATGAAAATCAAGAGTAAAGTTGTATCGTCCCAATTTGTCTTGAATTTGGGAATATGAATTAACACTCATTGTTTATCCTTGACAGGGGAATCGCCCTGGAGGCGAACAGGTTTTTACTTCCCATGTACTACTCGTTAGAGTACATGACCAAGGGTAGGATGTATCGTTTCGATTTTTGAAAAATTCGTGAACCTACAATGGTATGCTTCTTTTACATTTGCAGGGATCCGCAGCTGCAACGGACAGGTAAGTATCCCTTTTCCCAGTTAGCGGGAGATAAAAAATGTCAGAATCCTTTCAACCGGCATAAAGATTTCCCAATGCATCGATATTCACGATTTAAATCGGGAGGTTACCTGAAGCATGAATAAGAACATACATGGTGCATCATAAAATCCCCTTGATGGGTAAAATCTTTGGAGAAAACAAAAAGACTTTTTCCAATAAAAGTTGTTCAAACCGTTTAAAAGAGTGTTTTCTCAGACGAGAGGCGAAGCCTAATCCAAACATGTCCCACACACACTTGAGAGATGAATGGAGTGGGCAGATAACAAAATCTGGACCTACGGAAGTAGGGACCATTCGCAGCGATTACATGGGTTGGGACGACGGAGGCATTCGTTTCATATCCCCCAAACACTACAGGTGACCGTTGATAACCCCTTTGAACGGCGGTTTTCATTCTTAACCCTGTCAAGAACCACCCCACATCGGGGCAAAATGGAGGTGAGTCCAGCAACGTCAGGAGAAAATAGTTAGAAATTTTCTTGCTCGGACTAACATTAATCTTTGTGTGTTGTTTATATGGTAATCCAAGTGCCATAGGATGACGAGAAGCATTCATTCTTTATCCCACACACTGTATCATTTGCACAGCCAAGTTGAGCCTGCAAATTCATTTCATGAACCCATTGGTGATCATTCCAAGACGGATGCCGCACCACTTCAAAAATGGAAGAGTTCAAGACTCAGGGATTACGAAGAGAATTCCCGGACTGATATTTAAAACATGTTTAGACTATATGTCTAACATGATCCCATGAAGATGAGAAAAAGTGGGATTTCAAAAATGAATGAGAAAAATCCACGGCATCGAGAAAAAGCAAAGTGCCTGGTAAAAGCAAGGCCGATGCTTGTGTAAGCTGTTTGCTTGATCCCCAGTGAAACTTGAATGAAAAAAAAATTCCTAAAGGAGTCAGATAAAAAAAAAAGATTGCTCTCCAAATGTTGTCAAGCGTGGAGCAGAGACGCAGACAGAGTCATCATTCTCTTAATGCGACAAGAGACGCTCCTTAAAGAGCTGGTGCACACCGCAAGATAGGTTGCACGCCTCAAAGGCTAAAGATGCAGAAAAGAAAGAACATGTGGCAGATTTTCAATGATCACCAATGTCAAACCCCTCATAAATTCTGGACAAAAAACAAGTCTTTTTCGGTCCCCGATCCTACCAACATCACAACCCTGAAACAGTCTTCTCTGACTAAGACACTTGGGTTAACATATAGCTTAGAAGAGGTACGAGCAAGACTATTTCTTTCTCATCTTGCAGGGTTCTTGACTTGTAAACCCGGAGCAGATGGTGAAGGATTTCATTCAGCGGCCTCGACTCCAAAGCGGGTCCCCTTGAAAACCAATATCCAAGCCCAACATTACGGTCCCGTGGAGGACCTCCCGACTGATCAAAATGTATGCGCTGCGAATGATCCTAAAACCTAGGCACAGGTTAGTAAGAGGTTGAGCGCATCCCTTATAAAAGACCATTATCACAGAGCGGTGAGGAACCCTCTTGGATGAGAAATTCTCCAATAGATGTTTTGAATAAACTCTTTTTGGAAATTTCAAATTGTTTGATCCTGATTTTCCGTGCAAGAGATTTATGATCACATTTGCATGTTGCAAGAATGTTTTGGATAGCCTTCGGCATCAATATGCACATTTCATAATTAAAACTTAAGTCATACGGTGTTGTCAAATGGACAGCCGTGGTCTTCCCAAAAATTACTGACGTTTTCTTGGTGAAGAAAAATATCGCAGGTTTCAGCTTTCTGCAGGATAATTGAAATCCCCAGATCCAAGAAAGGTACCTCGCGTGTTGAAAGGACAATTCAGCTTCTGCGAGATTTCAGGTAACCCCTAAATCCCAGAATGATCTCTAGGTAAAACCTTTTAGTAGGCAAACCTCTTCCAAGACCGATCTACAGAACGATCGAGTCTCTGACTAGTCCCGACCAGACAGGGTATGTCAGTCTTAGATTCCTATCCGTTTGGAGTCAAAGTCACTCAAAGGTAGATACCGCCTGAAGGGTCAAATCAAAGGTAGAAACCGCCTGAAGGGTCAAATCAAAGGTAGAAACCGCCTGAAGGGTCAACTCAAGGTAGATACCGCCATAAGGATCAAACTAAACTCAGTGGTAGATATCGCCTGAATGGTCGAATATGGTAGAAACCGCCATAAGGGTCAACTCATTGGTAAATACCGCCATAAGCATCAACACAAAGGTCCGATCCACCATACGGATCAAAATCCTTGGCAAATCCTAAAGTGTGGGATGCGCTTTCCTTAGGTTCCTGCCAGTTAGGAGTCTCGTAATGGTATGACCTACCATACAGGTCAGAGCTAAATCTCCCTAGGATATCCTAAATGTTGAGTCCTAGGTATCTTCTTGAAAGTCGTCGCAGCCGGCAGCATCCGACAGGTGAGCTTCAGGTAAGCCTCTCTCACTCCGGCCCATGTTCAAATGATTAGAGCAAACCAGGGATTAATTTGAGTTTTTATCATGAGCCTTGAGGATTCAATGTCGTAGCATTTCTTCTCTCATCTTCCCAGTAGAGTCGGTTAGGAATCAGGCGCCACCTTATCTTTGAGAGAAACCTCTGACGAGATTCCTCTCAAAGAGGGGCAGCTGTTGACACCTGATTTTTCACCATCTATTATCGTGATTTTTATCTTTATTTATTTTTATTTTATTTTATTTATTTTTATTATTATTATTATTATTATTATTTTAAATTAATTAAAAATAACAAAAAAATGTCACTTGTGTCTATTAATTTGTAAATTTTGCATTTTTTTTTAGTCTAGACAGTGAATTTAGTGGCCTTGTATTTCAATTTGACCCAGTTGTTCCGGGAGTTGCTTAATTCTGATACTAAAGACTCGATGGCATAAAAAAAATTCGGTCATTTCGGTCTCTAGGTTGTCTAGTTCAAAATTGAAAGCGGCCGCTGATGCGATGTGGCAACCGAGGGGAGGGTACATTACGGAAGACGGCGTAGTCTATCTCATCCCGTCTACCACTTCGCCAAAGAAGCATAAAGCCGAGGAGTGGCGCCATTCGTCCGATCAATGATAGAGGGAGTGGCGAGATTGGCTTTAAAAAAGGGAAAAGGGACAGAGCACTTCCTCGGTGGAAGGAAATAACAATGAGAGAAAAACAAAAGACAGGGGGACAGACTGGTGAGTGGCGTTTTTTGGGCGCGAGACGGAGTGGTGAAAAAGAAGTCTTGGCCGCTGGTTGAGTCGGTCGTCGGTGGTCGTTGGTCGAGTCCATTGCTAGTGGTCGACGGTCCTTCGAATGGTCGTGAGTCTGTTGAGATATAGCCTAGGCCAGCGTGGTCGAAAGGGCACTCGAGCTCGGGCGCGCAGCGATGCCAACACGAGACACGGGAATAGACCAATAACGACTTACGAGGTAGGACGACCAAACGTCCGAGCGAGTCGATCGAAGCGAGCACGTTCGAGCGGTGACCGTTGACGACCAGAGTTGCCGGACGACGGTTCGGTGAAGTTGATGCATGAGCAGTTCTCAGCGCTGTGGTCTTGGCACTTGATGAACAGAACTGGTCGATGTCCAGGAGGGGCTTAGGCGGAGCGCGACTCGACGACGGTGTGATGAACGAGTCCGGACAACGCGGCGGCGCGGACGGGCAAGCGAGCTAGTGATGAACGAGTCGGTTCGTGAGAGTGCGACCTGACGGAGATGCAGCGAACGAGTCCAATAAGGAGTGAACAGACTCGACGTCTCCAGCGTGTCGATCTTGGTGTCGTAGTTTCGGTACTACGTGAACAGGGTCGGTCGGTGTGCAGCGGGTCTGACGTTGTGGCGAGAAGCTCCGTCCGAGCGAGACCCGGCGACGGTGGACATGCAGGATCGGTTGATGTCCAGGATGCTTGGCGGAGCGTGATCTGGTAGCGGTGGTAAGCGGATCCCGACGGCGCGACAAGCTGTCCCGGCGGAAGGCGACGCATGCGAAGGCTGGCGGGGGGGGGGGGACTTGGTCACGGTCGCAGGTGGCTTCGTCGGGTGTGCAGGGAAGGGCGACACGAGGAAGACGATGAACAGTGGCAATAAAACCATCTTACGTTCATTGTTCATGTTTCATTGGGCTGATCGGGTGTGCTGATGTTGAAAGTACAAGGAAGAGGGGGCTTAGTCTTTTGCTGGGTTCATGCGGGTTGCTTTGGAAAGAAGAGAGTAGCTGTTGGGCCTGAGCTGTGTTATTGCACGAAAATTTAGCAGTTGGGTTCGAAAGAAGCCTCAGCCCATTTCGAGCAAGACAAGGAGAGGTGGGGCCTTCC
Source organism: Rhodomyrtus psidioides (assembly GCA_021437785.1). Taxonomy (NCBI): domain Eukaryota; kingdom Viridiplantae; phylum Streptophyta; class Magnoliopsida; order Myrtales; family Myrtaceae; genus Rhodomyrtus; species Rhodomyrtus psidioides. The sequence continues at coordinate 6,802,403 of JAILYB010000003.1, read as the reverse complement.
TCCCCGTTTTGCGTCGACCAGGCCTGGTTCGGTTCTTTTTCCGGACCAAATCAGGCCGTGAGGCCTGATCCAGGTCCGGGTCGGAGAACCCGACCCAGACCCGGTTTCTTTTATTTATTATTAATAAATATTAATATAAAAAAATAATAATTAAAAATCATAAAATTTCATAAAATGCCAAAAAAAAGAAATAGATAGAAAATGCATTTATTTGCTTATATTTTCTCAATTAGGTTTTATATGTGTTTGATTGTCGATTTGTCCTCCATGTTCAATTCACATGACTTAGTTTTAACTTCGCTTGTGAATGTCTGAATATTATGCATGTCTTAGTAGATAAATTAGCACGATAATTAGAGTTTAATTCGAAACACTCGTTTTATCCTTTAATTGGCTGGACTTTGCTGACTATCTACTTTGAGTAAGTGCACGTTCCAAAAGTTTGACGCACCATTTTGATATTCCAATGTGGCGACTGACAATGATGCCTATGGCGATGGAAGCTCAATGGGGCTTGGTGATTGAGGTGAAACGCACGAAGAATGGTTGCAGGCTGAGGCTGGGCGATTTAAGGTTAGCATCCAATCTGGTATATTTTACATGCCCGACCCGTATATCCGTGTTATTTTTCTAAAATATTGCCTTTATAGATTTGATTTGCATGTATTTGTTTCAGTCTAGTGGTTAGCTTATTTATCTGGTTGAGTGTTATCTATTGTCAAAGACATGCTTTTTATTGAAATATTTGTCGAGAATAAAAAAATCCAGAAAATTCTCAAAAAATGGGAAATGGCCACAAACAACCGGCCATGGAATATTTTGGGTAATTCGGTATCCAAGTCTTCCAAAAATTGACGGTTTTGCCCTTCGGGCTAATCGCCTCCAAATCTTCTCATTTTACCCCTGGTCCGAAGTCACATCTTCCTTAAGCCTTTATGGTTATATTAGGAAGTCATTGGTCTGAATTGATGTGCATTGAAGTGATTTATTTATGTACTTGATCGCGTTTTCATTTAAATTGATTGTGATTGATAGGAATAGTCTTCCAATCTGCATGAATCCCTGAATCAAGCCTACCTCACCTAAAATTGCGCCTGCATGAATTCTTAGCCAGGAAAATCACTCGCGTTAGGTACCGAAAGGGCGTTGGTAATGACACCAGCGTAACCAAGTCCCCGAACCCAAAATCTCTGGTTCCGCAGAACTGATCGATCTCTCCCAATCGATCAGTAAGGTTTCCGGTCTACCCTCCAAGAAAGACCGGTGGCGTCTCCAAATGCATGCACAATTTGCACATGTCACCACGACCACACTGAAGGTCGAAAGCGATCGACTCTTATCATCGAATCCTTTGAAAAATACTCCCGCCGCGATTTGGTATGGGCCTGGGAGGGCCCGCGCCGATCCGAGACCCGCGATCGGTAATCCATTAGCCGCGTCCGCTTTCCGGACGGGTCGCGACACCAACTCCCAGAGAGGGAACGTCTTTGATGGTGAACCAGTCAACCCTACTCTAGTGTTCTCAAACAGGGACATAAATTCCAGTTCGAAGAACCCATCGGGTGGTGTTCCTCAACCCGTGCATCAATCGTTCGAAAAATCAGATGACTTCTTCGATGAAGGACTTGATGCCTTGTTCGATCAGTGGGAGGCTATCAAACGTTTGCAGCCATGATCTGCAAAGTTCTCAAGGAGTCGAGACGCGATGAGTTGGACATACCCGCAGCGAGAGAGAGAGAGACATGTACGTGAGGGGGATGTATCCCTTATTGTTTTCATTGTAAAGCTCTCAATGAATGTATTCGCTTTCTTCTTTATGGTTAGAGTTGATTCTACACAATGCTGCCTGCGAGCATCATCAGATTTGGATACGGTAACCTCTTGGTTAGGTTCGAAATAAATCAACCCAACATGTGAAGGCAGAAGGGACAGCGTAATTTACGAACAGAATGTGAGCGAGCCGAAAACGAAAGATCGTTAGCTACCTCAAGCACAATGACCACGAAATCAAGGGCAATCTTAAAATTTTGAGCACCTGTGGATCTGTTTCTCACAAGACATTCAAATCGTTCAAATGAAAAGCATCAGGCTGTGGAAATAATGTGTAACCAAGCTGTAGACACATGTGAGAAGGGAAATTGCATATATCCGAAAGCAGGGGCCTTCTTGGACTCATCAACCATCCGGAAGATAAAAGAGCGTATCCATAAAACTCGCATTTATTTCACTCAACGGGAGGCTTTACAAACGGATTACTAAGGAGGGACCGTAAAATCAAAATGAGCTCTAATGAGCATCACGAAAGAGCTCAACTGGCTCTCCATGTTATCCATGCCTTGCCTACAGCCAGCGCTTCGAGAATCAAGTTCCGCAAGCTTGAAGAGCAGGAGACGGCATTTCTCCTTAAGCTCATCCACCTTGGTCTCGTGGTACTCGGATTCACGCTCTAAATCCTGGGCCAGTGCTCTCCCACGGGCTATATCCATGGTCAGATCGTCAAGCCTTTCCTCCAACCATGTGCACTGGAATCTCAGCATGAGATTGTGCTGGTCTTGCTCAAAGACGGTTTGGTGGAGAGCTAGACGCTCCACCAAGTTGTCACTCTCACGGACCAGCAATGAGACTTGGGCGTGGGCGTATTCAATAGCTTTCTTATGGTTATCGGCCGTCAGCATGGCCAACATCAGGGACTCAGCCCTGTCTTGATAGCAAGCTCGTACGATGCTAGCCAAAGTGACATCCCGGCTAGCGACATGGTAAGCCTCCAGGAAATTGTTGAAGAGAGTTGGTAAGATTGCAAACTCCATTTGCAGTTTCGTACCTTCGATACAGGCAGTGTCCAAGACGAGAATCAGAGTACGGATCTCAACCTCGGCTTCAGGATGATTATTTATATAACCATAACCTTTATCCAGAAGGTGATAAAATCTCTCCCACTGGGTTGAAGCTTCAGCTAGGGCAGCAGATATAGAGGAGGAGGCCATGTGCGATTGAATGGCGGAGAAAAGAAGGAATGTCAGGAGAGTGTTTGAGAGACTGAATCTGATTAGGTTAAAGTGCCAATCTTCTCGACATCGATCTCTCACCTTGCAACGCTCGAATAAGAAACGAAAAGTTATAATAATTGTTTATGTTCAGCGGGGCTAAGCAGATTTGATTAATACATCCTCGGTGGGTCACGGATCCACCACTGTCCTATGATCTCGGGCTTAGCAAAACATAGTGGCGCCGAAAGGTCGACAGATCCATTGCTTGGGAGACGGAGCTAGGGGGACAGGCATAGTGCTCAACAGAGCGAAATCGACGCGAAAGATCTTCAGACTCCACTCACATGGAACAGAATAAGAAAAGACATGGGGGAATCACGAAGTCTCGAGAGGAACGCTCGCCAGACAATCGTTATCCTCGGAACATGCTTAACCTCTGAAGAAGTTACAAAAAAAGAGGTCATTCGAGGGAAAGGGAAGAAAATTGAGCGAACGAAAAACGACTAGTGATATTTCGATCCAACATGCCTGAGAGCTACCGTTACCTGTTAGAAGCGCCCGACCATGAAATCTCCGAGCTTGAACTGCTAGAATGTGAAGATCTCGGAGCTCGATTTGGCACAAAGGCTATGGAGATTGGCTCTTCCAGCAAAGAAACCCAAATCCTCGGCGGCGAGAATGTCAGCGACAATGATCGACGCTGGAGTGGGAAGCTCCAAAAACGCCACACCACACGCCAACTCCGAAGGCTTAATGTTTTTTTCAAAGAACACCCCCATCCAACGGGGGAGCAAAGAGCTGAACTAGGCCGAATGCTGGGGATGGAGCCCGCGAGAGTCAAGCTTTGGTTTCGCAACAAACGGGCCCGGTGGATGGATAAACTCAGACGCCGTGAGTTGCAGATCCTAAGAGAGAAAACTGAACAGCTCTGAATGGAAAACACGATGTGTAAAGAGGCTCTGAACACGGCTGCTTGCCTTAACTGCAGTGACCCTATCCCGATCAGCAAAACGTTCCACGAGGGGTCATTTATGCAGATTGATGATGCTCACTTGTCGCAAAGCCTTCCACAACATCCTCCGGAGCAGTCGGATACCGTCCAAGGTTTACTGGGGCAGATCAACACTAGAGCGGAGTCTATTGGTACATGGAGCATGTATCATAATGAGTGGGGTCCACTTGACGGTGAACTCCTCCCAAAGCAACTTTCAGCGCAATCATATCACGAAGAGAGCAGCCGCCGAGTTGCTAACGCTGCTCTGGTTAGCAAAAAGAAAAAAAAGAGGCTTTGTTGGACCCGAGAGCTTCATCGTAAGTTTGTGGATGCAGTTCAACAACTTGGAATCTACAGGGCGCGCCCAGAGAGCGTACTCGAGATCATGAACGTAACAGGAGTTTCCAAAAATAATGTCAAGAGTCACCTCAAAAGCTACAGAAATTTGCTGAAGAAAGGCTTGGCAACACCAGACCCAGATGGAGCCGGTTCGAGCCAAAATGAGGGATATGGCCATGACCATGATACTTTTCGAGAGTATGTATCGCAGCTCCAGCAACTAGAGCCTCCCCAATTTGAGCACCAACCTGTCGGAAATGCTATTCCTACAACCGACCCAGCACTGACCGAGGATACACATACAACTGTGCAAAACAGCAGCGTAAGTTCCAGTTCGTGGAATAAAAATGCTCATGCCGAATACAATGAAAAAAATCCTCCTCCAGCGATCGATGATGCCCGACCTGAGCATCAATTGCTCGGAGATTCAAGCGATTTTCTTGGGGAGAAACTCAATTTCTGGCTCGATCAGCCTGACGCTGACGGACTCTTGCAATGGTGATACAAAGTCGACGATTATGTGTTTAATTCAAGGCGCGTTTGTAAAAAAAAAAAAAAAAATCAAGGGAGAGAGGTTGAACACCCTGAATGAATGTACTGGTAACCTCATCTGTAAGGAGCATTTCTCATTTACGCTTGGAACTAATTATGCGTGAATGTCAACATTACCCTTTGAACATCTTCAAGCCGAGGGCCGTGGATTAATCGCTTAATCCGTGGAGCAAGTTCCCCTAGCAATGATTATCACCCGCGGAGCATAATAGGATCTACCCCTCCAACACGAAATGCGTTTGGCCGCGAGTCCACCCATTTGGTAAAACGATGTATCATTCCTAAACGATCTTCAATCAACTACCGAAGTAATGTCTCCTTTCTTTTCCTTCTCAGAGGATAAACATGGATAAAGCACTCAAGGAGCCAGGCGTTCAAATAACAGAACAGACGTTGCCTAACTGGGGGCAGAGGAACCATTGATGTTACAAACACTCCAAGCATGGGGGAATCGCCTTGGAGACGAACAAGTTTTTACATCCCACGTACTGCCTGCTAGGATACATGAGGGTAGGATGTATCGTTCCGATTTTCGAAAAATTTGTGAACATATAATGATATGCTTCTTTTACATTTTCAGGGGTCTGCAGCCGCGACAGGTAGGTAAGTATCCCTTTCCCAGTTAGTTGGAGATAAAAAATGTTAAAATCCTTTCAGCCGTCATGAAAATTATCCAATGCATTGATGTTCATGATTTAAATCGGGAGGTTGCCCAAAGCATGAATAAAGCATGCACGATACATCACAAAATCTCATCGATGGATAAATTTTGGGAAAGAAAGAAATGAATTTTTCCAAATATGATTATTTGTCAAATCATTCAAAAGGAAGTTTACTCAAAAGAGAGGCGAGCCCAGTCCAAACGCGTCCTATACACACTTGAGAGAGAAGTGGAGCGGATCAGATAGCAAAATCTGGACCTACGGAAGTAGAGACCATTCGCAGCGATTACATGGATTGGGACGACGGAGGCATTCGTTTCTTATCCCCAAACACTACAGGTGATCATTGACAACCCCTTCGAACGTCGGTTTTCATTCTCAACCCTGTCAAGAACCACCCCACATTGGGGCAAAATGGAGGAGAATCCAGCAACATCAGGAGAAAATGGCTAGAAATTTTCTTGCTCGGACTAACATTAATCTTTGTGTGTTGTTTATATGGTAATCCAAGTGCCATAGGATGACGAGAAGCATTCATTTCTCTATCCCACACACCGAATCCTTTGCACAGCCAACTTGAGCCTGCAAATTCATTTCATGAACCCATTGGTGATCATTCCAAGACGGATGCAGCACCACTTCAAAAATGGAAGAGTTCAAGACTCGGGGATTACGAAGAGGATTCCCGGGCTGATATTTAAAGCATGTTTAGACTTTCAGACATATGTTTAACATGATCCCATCGAGGATGAGAAGAACCGGGATTTCAAAGAAAAAAATAATAATAATCCCTAGCATCAAGAAAAAGCAAAGTGCCTGGTAAAAGCAGGGCCGATGCTTGTGTAAGTTGTTTGATTGATCCACAATGAAGCCTGGATGGGAAAAGAGGAAATTCCTTAAGGAGCCAAATCCAAAAAGGCTGCTCCCCAAATGCTGCCAAACACAGAACAAGACATAGAGAGAGTCAGTCTCTGAATGCGACAAGAGACGCTCTTTAAAGAGCTGGTGCACACCGCAAGATAGGTTGCGCGCCTCAAAGGCTAAAGATGCAGAAAATGAAGGACAGGGGGCAAATCAGCAATGATCACCAATGTCAAACCCGTCACGAATTCTGGGCCAAAAACAAGCCTTTTTCGGTCCCCAATCCTACCAATGTTACAACCCTGAAACAGTCTTCTCTGACTAAGACACTTGGGCTAACATATAGCTTAGCTCGAAGAAGTACGAGCAAGACTATTTCTTTCTCATTTTGCAGGTTTCTTGACTTGTAAACCCGGAGCAGATGGTGAAGACTTTCGTTCAATGGCCTCGACTCCAAAGCGGGTCCCCCTTGAAAACCAATATCCAAGCCCAACATTACGGTCCCGTGGAAGACCTCCCGACCGGTCAAAATGTATGCGCTGCGAATGAGCCTAAAACCTAGGCACAGGTCAGTAGGAAATTGAGTGCATCCCCTATAAAAATCATTACCTCAAAACAGGTGAGAAGACCTCCTTGTCGAGAAATATTCCAATTGATGTTTTGAATAAACTCTTTTTGGAATTTTCAAACTGTTGATCTAGATTTTCTGTGCAAGGGATTTGTGATCACATTTGCATGCTGCAAGAATGCTTTGGATAACCTCCAGCATCAAAATGCACATTTCATTGATTAAAACTTAAGTCATACGGTTTTGACAAATGGACAGCCGTGGTCTTCCCAAAGATTACTGACGTTTTCTTGGTGAAGAAAAATCTTTCAGGCTCAAACTTCTGCAGCATACTTGGAGAACCCAGCTCCCAGAATGTCGCCTCAACAGACCCAAGTGAAGCTTTGTCAAAGTAAAATCTTTCACTGCTTCAAAATCGAATTCCCGACAAATTTCGGGATCTTTCAAAAGAAGGGATGAGGATAGAACCCTTTAAAAAAATAAAATAAAATAAAAATAAAAAATAAATAAAAAATAAAAAATCGGCAAACTGTCCCAGCAGACGTGGAAAACCCTCGTTCCGGGATCCTTTTTCAAAATCAAGCAGTCCTAGCATGACGTGGAGAACCCTCGTCTCAGGACCCCTTTTCAAAAATCAAGCGGTCCTAGCATGACATGGAGAACCCTCGTCCCAGGACCCCTTTTCAAAAAAAAAAATCAGGCAGTCCTAGCATGACGTGGAGAACCTTCGTCCCAGGACCCCTTTTCAAAAAATCAACCAGTCTCATCGGACGTGGAGAACCCTCGTCATGAGACCCCTTTTCAAAACAAACAAAGGTAGAAATCGCCTAAAGGGTCAAAACAAAGGTAGAAACCGCCTAAAGGGTCAAAACAGAGGTAGAAACCGCCTAAAGGGTCAAACCAAAGGTAGAAACCGCCTAAAGGGTCAAATCAAAGGTAGAAACCGCCTAAAGGGTTAATTCAAGGTAGAAACCGCCTAAAGGGTCAAACAAAGGTAGAAACCGCCTAAAGGGTCAATTCAAGGTAGAAACCGCCTAAAGGGTCAAACCAAAGGTAGAAACCGCCTAAAGGGTCAAATCAAAGGTAGAAACCGCCTAAAGGGTCAAACCAAAGGTAGAAACCGCCTAAAGGGTCAAATATGGTAGAAACCGCCACAAGGGTCAACTCATTGGTAAATACCGCTATAAGGATCAACGCAAAGGTCTGATCCACCATACGGATCAAAATCCTTGGCAAATCCCCCAGCGTGGGATGCGCCCTTCTCAGGTTCCTACCAGTTAGGAATCCCATGATGGTATGACCTACCATACATGTCAGAGCTTAATCTCCCTAGGATATTCTGAACGAGTCCTAGGTATCTTCTTGAAAGTCGTCGCAACCGGCAGCATCTGACAGGTGAGCTTCAGGTAAGCCCCTCTCACTCCAGCCTAAATTCAAATTGCAAGAGCAAACCGGGGATCAATTTGAACGTTCATCAAAAGGCTTAAGGTTCCAATGTCATAGCATTTCTTTTTCCCAGTCGAGTCAGTCAAGATCCAGGTGTCATTTTTTCTTTGAAAGCAACCTCTGACGAGCTCACTCTCAAAGAGGGGCAGCTGTTGACACCTGATTTTTGGTCATTTTAGTTTTTATTTCCAAAATTAATTAAAAAAATAGCCAAAAACTCATAAAATTGCAAAATCAGCTTTGGAGGCCTTGGCATAGCCTCAAGAGTCAATTTTGAACAAAAAAATATTTTTCATAATTTTTAATAATTTTTCGAATTTGTTTTTATTATTAAAAATACCCAAAAAATCATAAAAATACCATTCGTGGTCATAAAAATACACAAAAATATTCAATAATTTTGTTTTAATTTCCTCTTCAAGTGTGTCACTTTAAATCTTGAAAATTCGGCTTGGGTCACTATGTTCCTTCACAAACATAAACCCGAATCGAGCCTAAAAAAAATCCTTTTCGAGTCTTTTAATTTTCAATTCTCACTTTTTGTAAGCTATGACATTGGATTCCAAAGTCTTGAAGTGAAATTGGGTCAATTTGCCCTCCAATTTGGTCAATTTTAACCAAAAGGACTTAATTGCACAATTTTATTTCAATTTAGTCCCCGGTTTCGCAATTGTTGAAATTAAATTTCATACGGGCATACCCATGAAAATTAAACACATCTAACCTATGTGTTTCATCATGATGAATCCATTGGTGGCCTCAATTTTGGCTAATTCAGTCGTTTGGGCCCTCGATTAAGCAGAAATCAATTTCGGATCCTAAGGGTAATTTGAGGTTTTCATTAAATTCCAACCAATTGATTCACGAAAATACCCCAATTTGATGGAAAACATGTCAAGAAATCTGATTTGGCCATCAATTTTATGAAAAGGTGATGATTAGGGGCTCAATTTGGCGAAATTAGGTCGAACCGGGCCGGTCGGGTCAGGCCCGACCCGACCCGGTCCGACCGGGTCTGCAACTTAGTTGCAGACCCACCGGCCGACAAAGGCAAAAAGGACAGCGAGGTGCGGTGGTTTTTAAAATGAAAAAAGGACGACAGGGCGACAAGCTCATCGATTTTGAGGCTGGTGGGCACAAAAAGGCCGGTCGGCCACGGGAGGTGGGGCGGCCAAAAAAAAAAAAAGAGAAGAAAGTGAGGCGAGAAGAGGAGGGGAGGATTTTCAAAGGGGGAAAAAAGCAAAAAACCGGGGGCAAAGGAGGATTGGAGACCAGCAACGACATCCACCGGTCATCACCAGAGCCTTGGCCATCGTCTTCGAGCCGCGGACGGGTTGGTATTCCTCCCGAGCTCTGTTTTCGTCGTGTGCGTACCATGTGTTCGATGAAAGGCTTAAATGAGCATTCAAACTCTTGATTCTCAGTTGGGTATCCCGGGACCTCATTTTTGTATAATCTTGCCTTAAACATCCTCTAGAACCAACTCTAATCCCGACTTGGTCTTCATTTTGCATTAAAATACGACGAAAACCGGACTCGGGACCCCGCCGGCGCCGGTTCAGACCAAGAGCTCACATCGGCGAGTACGATGGACGGCGAGCTCGAAGCAAGTTCAGGTAAGTCCCCAGACCTCCTTTAGATGCTTTTTGGTTGATTGAAATCGAGTTCAGGCGATAAAATTTTTTTGTAACTTACCTCGCAGGCGTCGGAACTGTGGGGGTTCGGCTCACCGTTTTTTGAACGTGCATGGTGCCTTGTCTCGCTTGTATGTTAATTCTGGGCGCGAGGGGAGTTGAATGGTGAAAAGTGGACACGAAAAGGTGGATTTTTGGTCACGGTTTGGGCCCTCCGGCGGGTTTCCGGCGACTTTCGCCGGAAAAGACATTGTTCATCGTCTTCTCCGGCGAGGTCGCCGATGGTCAACGGGTCAACGCTGACGTGGCATGCCACGTCAGCAGCCACGTAGCGTCGGGGGGGGTCCGCGTCCGAGTAATCAAACACCTAGATCGGACGGCCGTGGCTTCACCACGTGTCGCGATCTGGGATTTTTGGAGAATTTAAAATATTTTCAGAATTTATAAATGATTTTCGAATAAAAAAAAATTCAGATCGGACGGGTCAGACTGGGCCACGTGGCCCTTTGTGGAACGTCCGATCTTGTCTGAGATCGGATGCACCAGGAGTGGCCACGTGGCACAATCTGGTGCGTCCGTTTCATTTGTTTTTTCTGATAAATTAAAAAAATAGATAAAAAAAACAGAAAAAACCCAAAAATCTAAACGGCGTCGTTTTGGCCGTGGGCGTGCGGGTCTGGGTCGTGGGTCGGGTCATCCGACCCGGTCCGAATAATTTATATATTATTATTATTATTATTATTATTATTATTATTATTATAAAAATAATAAAAAAAATTCAAAAACTCAATTAAAAATTATAAAAAATTCAAAAAAAATTCGGAAAATTCTAAAAAAATTCTAAAAAATTCCAGAAAATAGGAAATGGCCACATTCAACTGGCCACAACCTGTTTCGGGTCTTTCGGCCCTCGGTCTTTTCAAAAATGACGGTTTTGCCCTTCCGGCAAACCGTCTTTCAAAAAAAAATTCTAAAAATTCTAGAAAAATCCCAAAAAAATAGGAAATGGCCACCAACAACTGGCCAAGACTCATTCCGGGCGTTTCGAACCCCGACCCTTCTTAAAATGATGACTTCGCCCTTTGGGCAAATCGTCTTCCAAAAATTGAAGAAAAATCAATAAATTCCAAAAAAATTCTCAAAAATGGGAAATGGCCACAATCAACTGGCCATGAAATATTTTGGGTAATTCGGTATCCAAGTCTTCCAAAAATTGACGATTTTGCCCTTCGGGCTAAATCGCCTCCAAATCTTCTCATTTTACCCCGGTCCGAAATCACACCTTCCCTAAGCCCTTATGGCTATGCTAGGAAGCCTTTGACTTGAATTGACGTGCATTGAAGTAATTTATTTATGTACTTGATTGCGCTTTCATTTAAATTGATTGTGATTGATAGGAACAGTCTTCCAATCTGCATGAAATCCTGAATTAAGCCTACCTCACCTAAAATTGCGCCTGCATGAACTCTTAGCTAGGAAAATCACTCGCGTTAGGTACCGAAAGGGCGTTGGTAATGACACCGACGTAACCAAGTCCCCGAACCCAAAATCTCTGGTTCCGCAGAACTGATCGATCTCTCCTAATCGGTTAGTGAGGTTTCCGGTCTACCCTCCAAGAAAGACCGGTGGCGACTCCAAATGCATGCACAATCTGCACATGTCACCACGACTACATTGAAGGTCGAAAGCGATCGACTCTTATCGTCGAATCCTTCTGAAAAATACTCCCGCCGCGATTTGGTATGGGCCTGGGAGGGCCCGCGCCGATCCAAGGCCCGCGATCGGTAATCCATTAGCCGCGTCCGCTTCCGGACGGGTCGCGACAGTGGCACGGCGGCGACGGGCAATGGTAACAGCGGAGGCAGGCTGCAATGGAGGCTATGGGTGGGCGGTGGCCGACGGGCATTATGGGTGGCGATGGGTGGTGGTTGACGAAAAGTTTTTACATTTTCTAGTTTTACAAAAAAAAATTATTCGATGATTTGGTTAACTCTATGAGTATTTAAATAATACAAGTAGGGTCGGGTGTGGGTCGGGTATGGGTTTGGTTGGTTATGAGTTATACAATTTGCACTATATGAGAATGGGTCCAAATAGGTTAAATGAGTTAATATGGGTCGAACCATATTTGACCTGACCCAAACTTGATTCGAATCACCCATTTGACACCTCTATCCGTTACGCATTTGATATTGATATCAAGTCTTCTCTCCATCGATTTGACTATCCTTGCATAATTGGCGGAGAATCATTGACTAAACAAGTCGATCCATGTTTCATGAAGTGGTCCAATAAGCACATTGCTTATTATAAAGTGGACAATAAACCCTATTTAATGACTTGTTTTAAGAGCTGGAGTGAAAATCTAGAGTTTTAGACTATGTTACACGGACACATGACACGATACGCGACACGACACGGCATGGCACGACACAATACGTCGATATGTGAATTCTAAAAAAAATAGAGAATTTCGACACGTTGTATATTAAATATGTATTTTTTATATACAAGATAAATTATTATTTTTATGATTTCATAAATGAATAATAAAAGAGCTTTGAATGAATGTATACAAAAATAATGAAATACTACTATCAATGCCGGTGCATGGATTTTTTTGTTGTATTTTACATTTTTTTATGTTATTATTTTTTTATGTTAAGAGAGAGACGATGACACACCACCTCTTTTCTCTTTGCACAAAAACATCCCAAGAAAAAATGGGATTGGGGATGACAACGAGTCCCACATCGTTCAAAAGTAGAGGGAGAAAGAAGGAAATCCTATAAAGTGGCCACTTTGATTGATGGCTAGAAACAAAGTGTCCCATATCGCCAATGAGTAGAGGAACCGATGGAAAAAGTTCTATAAAGTGGTGGGTCACTCGTGCAGTAACCAATTGAAATAGCTAGTGGGTAGAATCATGTGCCTGCCCATTGAGTTATGTTCGGCCCATTGAGCTATGTTCGACGTGAAAGTGTCGGTTTTACCTAAGTTAACATTAGGACTTGCGTGTTTAGTCGAGTATTTTTTCGTTGATTGTGTCGAAAGTTACGCATTGACCGCGTGTCCTGCTTGTCGGGCTTGCGAAAATGGTCCTCGAGGGCATGTCTGTTTATCGAATTTGAAAAATAATAGGAGCGAGCGGTTTCAGGTTTATTTGAAAAATAATAGGAGCGAGCGATTTCAGTTTCAGGTTTATTTGAAAAATAATAGGAGCGAGCGGTTTCAGGTTTCTTTTCGGTGAACCTATCCATCTGTACAGGTTCGAGGTCGGTTTTAGATTCTGTACAGATTCTACATATATTCTTAGTTGAACAATTGCAGTAATAATCACATTCTATACAGGTTCTACATATATTCTTAGATAAACGAACGTAGTATATATACAAAATTGAGCCATGCTATCGAAAGTTGTAGGTCCTATATCCATAGGACTCACCGGGGACTCATCAAATATGACGATTTAGGTTCAATTTAGTTCATGCGTTATATATATATACTTATTATTTACTGTGGAAGATATTATCATTTCCGCAATCAAGAAGGACCAAACAAGGCAGGAAAAGAATAAAAGATAAATCATGGAAAATGTTAAGTGGCTTATGATCACCTGCAATCTTCGAAAATAGACAAATTGCAATCTCGCGCATAGAATCCACGTGTCCTACGTAGAGGGGGCAAATGGGTGGGTTGGGTCAGGTCGAATATAGTCCGACCCATATTAACCCATCTAACCCATATTTAATGACCCAAACCCGACCCGACCCGCGACTGACCCATACCCGACCCATTTTGACCCATATTATCAAAACACAACAATAATTTAAGAAAATAATATTACTAAAATAATTCCCGACCCCGATCACTGCACTGGCCTCGACCCCGGCACCGGCCACGTCCCTGCCCCAAGACCCGATCCCGACCCCAGTCTCGGCCTCGGGACAGGGACCCGGACCAGACACCGGGACCGGGGCCCGGCCCGGCCCCTGCCCCGGCACCGGGGACTCGGGCCCGGCCATGGCCCCAGGACCTAGGACCCGAGACCCGGCCCCAGGACCGGGGACCGGGCCCCGGCCCCGACCCCCGCCACAGCCCCTGGACCAGACCCAGGATCGGGCCCCGGGACTCGACCAGGCCCCAAACTCGGGACCCGGCCCCTATCACGGCCTCGGCCTTGGTCGTGGGACCCGGCCCCTGCACCGGCCCCGGTCACGGCCTCGACCCCGATCGTGGGACCCGGCCCCTGCACCAGGCCCCGGGACCCGTCCCTAGCATATGCCAGGCACCACGCCCCGGCCCCAGGACCCAGACCAGACCCTGGACTCGGACCCGGCCCCCGGCCCCTTCCCCGTGACCCGAGACACGGCCCCGGCCCCATTTCCGGGACACGGCCCCAGTCCCGATCCTATCCCTAGGACCCGGACCCGTCCTAGGGACACCGCCTCAGCCCCGGACCCGGGACACGACCCCGGCCCCTGGACACGGCCAAAGGGCCGAGTTATATATATACTTATTATTTACTGTGGAAGATATTATCATTTCCGCAATCAAGAAGGACCAAACAAGGCAGGAAAAGAATAAAAGATAAATCTTGGAAAATGTTAAGTGGCTTATGATCCCTCGCAATCTTTGAAAATATACAAATTGCAATCTCGCGCATAGAATCCACTTGTCCTACGTAGAGGTGGCAAATGGGTGGGTTGGGTCGGGTCAAATATGGTCCGACCCATATTAACCCATCTAACCCATATTTAATGACCCAAATCCGGGGACCCGGCTGTTGACACCTGATTTTTGACCAAGTCTTTTTTAGTTCTGTCTTTGAAAAATCACAAAAAATTCATAAAAAGTCAAAAAATTACAAAATCAACTTTGGTGGCCTTGGCCAAGCCCAAGGAACCATTCTTGACCAAAAAATAATTTTTTACATTTTTTATATTTTTTAGTATTTTTAGAAAATAGAAAAATACTCAAAAAATCAAGAAAAATAGCATTTGAGGTCACAAAAATATGGAAAAATAGCCAATGTTTTTATTTTTAATACCTTGTATTTTGGACCTCATAAAAAATCCAAAATCAGATTCAATTATGGGTGTTCCTTTGTAACCCATACTATTGAATTTGAGAAAAAAAATATCAATTGAGTCTTTTAAATTGCAATTTTGGCATTTTCTAGGATCTTGACATCCATTCTAACTGTCCCTTATTGCAATTTAGCCCAACTGTTTGTACAAATGGCTCAATTGCATGAATTTGGCAAAATTGCATTTTTGGTCCTTGAAATTGAGCATAATTGAAATTACTTTCAATTCAAGGGCTATCATTGCAAATTAAACATAATGCCCAATGGGTTTCACCATTTTGAATCAATTGGCATAGGTAATTTGACCCAATTCGATCATTTGAACCTTCAATTGCATAATTCCCCAATTTGCAATTAAAAGGAAAATTGGGGTTTTTGTTGAAATTGATGTAAACTTTTGGGCAAAATTACATTTTCTGATAAAATTCATGCTCTAGATTCGATTTTGAGGTTCAATTGCAAAATTTTCCCATTAATTTGGGTTTAATTTGGAAAATGGCAAGTCGGAACCGGTTCTGACCGGTCAGACCGCCGGTCGGACCGGTCGAACCGGTTTGCTACAGTGTCATCGTCTTCCTCAAAACACTTGTGCGAATGAACAGTAACAGACCGAATTTTAAAGACCGGATTGAAGGTCAATTCGCGACCAATTGAAAGGGGAACGGTGGGCATTTTATTTCTCTCAGCTTCCCCCGTCGATCGACACCAAGATCACGACCAATGGTCGCCGGAGGAAGGAACAATCGGCGAGTCAAGCAACAGACCTGCGAAAGTCAACATTTGGCAAAAACAGGTTAAATGTGTGTCAAATTCGTGAGAAAGGAGGCTCGCCGCGAAACCGAATGAACCTCGGCAAATTACCCAGTCTCCCCGACGCCGTTTGGACCTGAAATCACGTGACTACACGTGCGATTCAAGTCAGTTAGTCCCCCTCGCTCCGTGCCAAATTAAAAAAAAACAGGTATATATGCCAACAGACCTTCGCGAAGCAAGGGGTGAGAGGATTCAGTTGGAGAAGAGAGAACTGAATCGAGAGAGAGAAAGAAAGAGAGAGAAAGAGCTCACCTTCCCTCGCGGTGGTCGAAGGTTGGAGCTCAAATTGCAGAGCGCCGGTTGGGCCTTCCGACGCAAAACCAAAGCTCCACGAGGTCGCCAAGAGGTCGTCCAGAGTCCCCTGAGTCGATCGCCGTCAGCCGTGCACGTGAAACCCATGAAAACAGGTGAGCCAGAGCTTCGAATTCTACACTGAGCTTCAATGGCGAACTTCATTTCTGGCAATGATTCTTGCATTTAGTGTGTGCGTTTCGCTCCTTGGATATCACTGACCATCATCGCATCTTGATTTTGCATTGATTTTGCCCGAACAACTCGAATCGAGTTTTCTAATTCAGCCTCCATAGCCGACCAATGTTCATCCCTGCCTAGCCCAATCTAGGCCGTGCGAGCTCAATCGGAGCTCGAGGTAAGCCTCCTGACCACTGATGGATGCTATTCTGTGAATGAATTGCTTTGATTTTGCGTGATTTGTGCGATAGAACTCCCATGGCCGTGCTCGGCATTTCGCAGAATGATTATGATTTCGCGGATAGATTGGCTCGATTCTGAGATATATTAAGCTAGAGTCCATTGCGAGTCGATTGGCGTTGGTCTCGCGCGATTCCATCAAGGATCCGCCGTCGAATCGTCGTCGGAGTAGCACAGCCGTTCGTCCAAGTTGCAGGCGCGAGGTTGAAGATGAAGCTGACGTGGCGTGGTCAGCGGGTCAAAGCCTTAGGTGGCATTCAGCCATTGGTCCACGTGGATGTCGAGTCAGCTCGACCGTTAGGTTGTTAGGCTGAGATGGAATTGATCCAACGACCGAGATTAATTGAGTCTAATAAATGGTGACCGTCCGATTAGAAATTAGGATTATCCGAAAACAATTTTAATCGTAAAATCAATCAGAGCAGAAACGGTGCCGTTTAGATAAATGGTCAGGCGACGTCGTTTTGGGTTAATGAGAATAGACGGTTCAGATCAAGTCCCATATTCTAATCGTGGCCGTAGATTTAAGTAGTTAGATCAGACGGCCCTGATCAAGTCTCCTTTCAATCTAGACCGTAGGTCCTAGTAATCAGATCTAAGGGACGCGAACAAGCCACGTAGTTCAATATAGGCCGTTCGATCAGATTAGGATAATCTAAAAATAAAAACGCGATGCGGCGTCGTTTTGGAGCCGGGGTCCGCGCGGGTTCGGGTCTGGGCCGGGTTCTGACCCGAGTGGGTCGGGTCGACCCGGTCCGAATCGCATTTTTTTTAAATAAAATAATCAGAAATGATTTAAAAAATCAAAAATAAAAAATCAGAAAAATATTAGAAAATCAAAAAACAAATACTAGAAAATTCCAGAAAATTCCAAAAAATGTGGAAAAATTGTGGTAAAATCCTAGATACTCCATAAATCCCCAAAAATCGAGGATTGACCACAGACAACTGGTCAGCCCTATTTTTTGGGGTTTCTTATCCGTTCTTCCGAGACTTGACGACATTACCCACTAGGGGTAAGTCGTCTCTGCTGTGTAAGCGAGACGAGACCGATAATGCCAAGGTAAGAATTAGGGTCAGGTAGGCGATCAATTCTTGGGCTTAGGGTTTTCGAGTCCCGTCTATTTTCTCGAAATGACGATTTTGCCCCTCAATGGGGAAATCGTCTTTCTTGTCCCAATCAAGTCCCGAAAATTGCTTAAAGTTAGGGTTTGAGTCAGGTGGACGACCAACCCTAACATTTGAGATTTTCAGTTCTCAACTTTATCCAAAATGACGATTTTACCCCTCCAAGGGTAAAATCCCTTTTAAATTCCAGAAAAATTCTGGAAAATCCCAAAAAATAGGAAATGGATTGGATTGATGGCCAATCCTATTTCCTCCATCTTTTGACTCCTCAATTCATCCAAAATGATGATTTTGTCCCTTTTAAGGTGAATTATCCCCGAATTGCCTAAAATTACGATTTTGCCCCTCATGGGCAAATCTTGCCAAAATCATTCCTAAGCCTTGATTGATATTTCTCTAAGCTAATAGGGCCTCATTAGGGATGCCATGCTAATTTCATGTGTTTTATCCGCATGTATTGATTCCTTGATTTGCGCTCTTACTTTTAATGATTGTGAGTGATAGGGTAGCTATTCCCATCTGCATGAATTACTAGATTTAGGATCTATACCCCACTCGTCTGTATGAAATCCTAGGATCAGATAAACCATTCAGCTTCGGTATCGAAAGGGTGTCAACTCCAACAGTTGACATAACTAAGTCCCCGAACCCACTTCTCTGGTTTCCGCAGAATCGAATAGATAGCTCCCAACTATTCGATAGGGTTTCCGATCGTACCCTCCAAGAAACGATTGGTGGCGACTCCTTGGCATGTACACTTAGCACATGTCACTAGACCATACTGAAGGTCGACCACGTTTATCCAGCAGTTACGATTTGGGTAATGGACCTTGGGAGAGGTCCGCGTCCGATCGAGGCAGCAATTGGGCGACTCATTAGCTCCCCCTCGCCCCTTGAGTCCCGCGAGGGAGGGTCGCGACAGACTGGCGACTCCGTTGGGGATCGAACCCAAAATCTCTGGTTTCGCAGACCAGATGACTTGAGCCGATTAAAAAGTTGTTTGGTTTATCTGACCTTATTTTTCGCAGATGCTCTCGAAGGTGAGGTACATACGCTAACCATTGTGTTAGATGTTTTTGCAGATTGGAGAAATAAGGGGGGTGGAGTGATTGTTGACATCTTTCCTGCAGGTTAGAGTTGGGAATGTATGTTTATTTTATGCACATATTGAAGCGGTGTTTTGATACAAACTGCGGTGCGTGATCTTGCATTGTGATGATCACGACACATTGCACATACTGGCGGTCAAACCCCGACTGCAACCACCCTTAGGTTACCTTAGATAGGGAAAGGGTGCGAAAAGGATCTTGTGTTTGATAGCACTTGAGACTCTCGTGGTCGTTCCCGCCTACCATCTGCATTGGCGATATCTAGCCCTCTTGGGTAGGTACCCTTGGGGAGGAATCTGCCTCATGTGGATTGTGGGAACCTGAACCGTAGGTTCCTCACCTGATTTTCAATTTTTTAGAGTATACCCACTTGTCTCATGCGCATGTCTATGGATGGTTGGTATACCTAAAGCCACCCATTGATACAAGGGGACACTCCACATCCCCCAAAGTGTGGTTGGTAAGACATTTATTTCTAAATGTACTTTATTTCCTGCTCCATGATATGACTCATACATTGCATACATTCATATGCATTCGCATCATGAAAATCACTCAAGTGACTAATTGAAACAACAATGATTATGGGATAGGATGTCGCTGTTTCCTAAGAGTTCAACAGAGTTGGTAACCTTTGAGTACTTGAGAAAAGTTACTCGCCCCGGACCAAACACGGGGCTACACTTCACTAGATTCGTGAACTGACTGGACGTAAGCTAGGATATGCTGAGGACTGTCAAACCCGCTACTACGTCGATAACCTCATATTCAAGCGACAAGCAGACGAAAGGATGAAAGATTATCTGGAGATGAAAAGACAGCGTCGCAACCAGCTGGCTAGGGAAGCGTACGCCCGTCGGAAGACTGAACTGCTGGCCAGAGAAAATGTACCCATGATTACTTTTTGGGGAAGAAGGAGACGCCCTGCGATTAGGACAAAGCCAAAGCGTATCACACTCAAGAA
Organism: Rhodomyrtus psidioides; assembly: GCA_021437785.1. Taxonomy (NCBI): domain Eukaryota; kingdom Viridiplantae; phylum Streptophyta; class Magnoliopsida; order Myrtales; family Myrtaceae; genus Rhodomyrtus; species Rhodomyrtus psidioides. The sequence continues at coordinate 6,782,546 of JAILYB010000003.1, read as the reverse complement.
GGTGAAACCCGAGAAGGCTCTCCAAGTCGTCATACCATGGACCAGAGAATGGCCAGAGGAACTACAACCTCTCGACCAAAACACCAAAGACGACTCCCTTACACTTGATTAGAGGAAAATTCCTGGCTAACTGTCATTGGGTAGACCTCTGGGAAAAGAGTGATTTAGGTCCTCACATTCCATCGGTCTTTTATAGCTTTCTTGTTTGAAAGATCTCTCTTTACCTTTCTTCCATTAGACATCTTGATTGTAATAAAAGTGCATTCCACTTTGTTCCTTTGATATATTGACCAATGGAATGTGATATTGCTGTTCCCCTTAGTCACTGAGTAGACCTGACTAAATTGCATAAATTCACTTCCCTGAAATGCAAATTAGGCTTTGAGTCAGGCTTTCAAGACCTGAAAAAGGTCATAATTTCCATTTCTTCAATTGAACTATGCAATTAAGTCAGCTCATACATGTCTCATGACATCTGCATATTCATACGTTTAAAGTCATTTCTGACGATTGACTTTTTAAAATCATTTGCATATTTTAGACTTGATGGGAAAAAATGATATTCAAGTGTTCAAAGTCCCCCGAGCTGAACTCCAATCATGGTGGGATGGCATGGGCGAAACCAGCCAGAAGTATGCGGAATCACGACTAGGGTACCTATTGGACTTGCTGAAGATTGAGTGTCCACCTGCCTTTATTCAAGCCATGGCGCTCTACTGGGATCCTACCACCGCTACATTTTGCATGGAAGGACTGGAGATTACTCTCACTATCGAGGAATATAGCGCCGTCATCGGAGTTGAGTTCACTCCCACACTCGTCCGACCCCTTATAGGATTGGAATCCCTGAGTCAAGTGGCTGAATTCCTTGACACAAGCCTAAACGAAGTCAAAGCAGATGCAAAAAGTAATTCTGGACGAGTCTCTCTATCTTTCCTTATAGACCGATTTTCCCGCCTCCCTGCTACTAAAGGAACCAAATCTGGTAGAGCCTTTGTCTTGGCATTCTTTAGCTTTGTGCTATTCCCAATATCATTTGTCACCTTTGACCCTATCATGGCTGTAGTAGCTAGACAAGTCTGTTGTGGGTGGGATTACTCAAACATCATTCTTGCCGAAACCTTCCTTTCCTTAAATCGTTTCAAGAAAAATAAAAAGGGAATCTTTAGAGCTTCTAGTGATCTTCTATATCTGTGGTTCACATCCCATATCAGACAATTCCACATCCGCATGGGTTTCACTGAGATCAGCCCCGATGCACACCCTCTTAAAACATTTGTCAGAACCCATACACGTGTTCCTAAGTTCAACTTCATAGAGTGAAAGAACTTCCTTAAAATCCTAAAACCCGAACAACTCCGATGGCGGCTAAGGTTGCCAACACTAAGCAAAGTCAGATTGACCTGCGATGATGGGGGTCCAGTCCCTTTGCTAGGATTCACGGGCGCTACCGCATACTATCCAAGGAAGGTGATCCGACAGTTTGGAGCACTACAAGAGATCCCTTCTCCACCGCAACCTGGTATCTTTTCCTTTGACTTACCAAGCCAAACCCTCACAGAAGAGGAGAAGACACAGTTTGAAGCCAAGGTGGCATCCATCATACGCTCTTTTTTAAGAATTCTCAGGCTGAAGAAATAAGTTGGCCAGAAAACGTGACTCGTGAAGAAAACATTCATAGAGCCACCACAAAATACATTCAGCACTTTAAAGCAATCCGACGAAGCCTTGTCGAGCCCTACATACCCGAATACATCATACCATACGTACTTGGGATAGATCCATACGTACCCGAAGACGTGGGACCGCTGTCATATTTAAAGGATGAGGAGTCCCAGACTGAAGAGGGGAATCCATACTGGGATGATGAGGACACCTTAGACCTCAAGCGTCCTAGACTTGAATAGACTATTCTGTCAAGTGTAAAATAAGCAAACATTGTGACACCTTTCATACATTCTCATTTCTGTTAGATACTATCTTGGACGCATAAGCATGAATGTGAACATATTTTTCAAATGCATAAAAACTATCGTCAGAAATTACGCTTCTTTTAATTCCATGAATTCTTGTTGAGAAATGATTGAAAGAACTACTTACATGAGGCTAAGGCTCACAAAGTAGCCCCTTTTCTCATATACTGACAAGGAGCATGCAACTGAAAGAATTAGCTGCTTCTTTTTGCCAAAAATGAAAGAAATACTCACTAGAATCCTTTTGAAACAGGTACACTCTCATCACGGAACTACCAACACATCGTTTTCGTACTCTCCTTAAGACAAGAATTGAGCAGCAAGAATTGACTCCGTGCGTGGGCATGTTAGAATCCCAGATGACTGCCCTAGCAACTATGATGGCCGACATCAAGGCCATACTGGAAGCCACTCAGGCTAAACAAACAACGGCCCATAACCAGAACAACTCGGGCCATTCTGCGGTACCGGATGTAGCTGATAAAGAGGTAACGAGAGATACCCAGCGTACAGAGGAGGACATCCATGAACCAAACAGCCGATCACAACAGAAGGCCTCTCCTGTCATCATCAACCTCGAGAAGGAGGAGAAAGGGAAGCAGACCGTGAAAACAGAGGCAGAAGCTAAAAGATTGGCCAAGATCGAGGAGTGCTTGAGCAGCCAAGGTTACGAACTGGCTCGCTTCGACAAGATATCTCCTTTTGCTAAAGTGGAGACTCCTCATGACTATAAGGAACCAGAGTTCGTGAGAAAATACAATGGGACAGACTGTCCCCGTGCCCACCTCAAGTACTACTTGCGCAAGATGGCGCACTATTCAGATTATATCCCGCTATTGATGAACACGTTCCAAGAAAGCTTGGCTGGCGCCGCTCTGGCCTGGTTCATTGAGTTAGACCTGGAAGATTACGACGGGTGGGAGGATCTCGCAGAAGACTTCTTCAGGCAGTACAAATTCAACACGGCTACGGCCCCTACAAGAGAAGACCTTCTACGAACTTCAAAGGCAAGAGGTGAGTTGATCAGAACATACGCCCAGAGGTGGCGAGCCTTGGCCACGCAAGTAAAGCCATCAATCCTAGAAGAGGAACTGATCGACTTTTTCCTAAAGGCACTCCCCTACGAATATTTCGATAGACTGAACACTTCCGGATGTCAAACGTTCGCACACTTGATAAAGGTTGCTGAAAGGCTGGAATGGGCCTTGAGGGAAAGAAAGCCTCATGAAGCTTCTAGAAGGCAATATCCCTTAAGAAAGGAGAAAGAAGCCGGGCTCGACATAGCATTTATACCAGATCCACACAAGCCCAAACTGTTCGGCAATTCTAATCAGACCAAAGGAGGGTCATCCTGGTCGGCACCGAAAGTGCAAGAAACTAGAAGAAAACAACCCCAGAAGCAATTCTCTCAGCTCCCAAGGCCTTTATCCAAGTTGCTCCCGATGCTACTAGAGCAACACCTGGTAGCGAAAGAACCGCCTAGGGCAAACCCTGCTAGGTATCCTGGCTTTGATGAGAGCCTGTGTCTACCATATGGGCGAGAAAGGACATAATGTGGACAACTGTTATATCTTTAAGCTGAAGTGCAAGCTCTGATTGACAGTCAAATTCTGAAGTTTGACAATGTGGCCCCGAATGTACAAGAAAATCCATTGCCAATTCATCAAACAGTAGGGGCGATATTCACTGAAGGGGAAGAAGACTACCTTAAGATAAAGGTAGACGTACCTAAGCTGACCAACCTACTAGCAATAGCTTCATCATACCCTGAAATAGGAGCGATCTCGGCTGACCAAAAGAAGTTATGTATCGCCAAAATGATGAACTTGGGCATAATGTCTAACATCACCAATGAAGAGTTCGAAGGAGTCGAAACTTCTTTATCTTTGCAAGGTAGCTACTTCTTAATCAAGACTGAACAGGGAAATACCTGGGGTATCTCGCACAAAAATCTGGTAAACAATCTTGAGCCGACTACTCAGTCAGAGGAAGAGTTCGAAGAGGACGAACTGGAAGCCAAAAGACGAAGTCTAGTGGACCTCAAGTTCATGGCTGACGCACTTGAGAAGAGCGAAATTGTTGACAACCTCGGTCAAGATTCTGGGAGGTACAACTTCAAGGTAAAATATTCACCTCCTCCCAGCTTTTATCAGAAAATTGGGGATATCATACCAGACGGATGGGGAGGTATGGATGATTCCCCCTACCAGAAACCTCAAAGGACATGGAAGAACCTTTTACAAAGGGATTTTACGACGCCGTATCGATGATCGAAGCCGCCATGACCGTGGTAATCAGGTTGGAGGAACTTGATAGCTTGAGCAGGGTGAAAGATTGCCCTGTCAAGCCTGTCGTGATTCAATTGCCACAAGAGGAAGAAGACAACACGTCTGAACCAGAGATATCTCATCAGACGATTGTGACTATAACAGTCCCCCCAGTAGAAGAATACGATCCTAAAGCAGTCCCTTAGGACTATGGGACTACACAAGTAGATGCAGTAATGAGGTCTGGACGATTTTATGCCCCCAGGGAAGGCGAACCCGAAAAAAGGGAAGTCTCAAAGGAAGATGCCGAAAAACTCATATCGATCATCAAAACCAGCGAGTTTGAGGTGATAGAGCAGCTGAGGAAGATGCCCGCTCAGATATCCCTATTAGACCTATTCATCAATTCAGAGAAGCACAAGAACGCACTGTTGAAGATACTCAACGAAGTACATGTCCTTGAAACAATTAATGAGGTACAATTAGGGGACTTTGTGGGGGCAATCCTTTTAAAAGACCAATTGAGCTTCTCTGACGAGGACTTTCCCATGGAAGGAAGAGGGCACAACAAATCTTTATACATCTCCGCGCAATATAACGGCAAAAGAGTGGCACACGTATTGATCGATAATGGATCAGCCTTCCACATCTGCCCTTTGGCTACCATAAGAAGGCTGGGAATCAATGAAGAAATGGTTAAGGCATCCAAGACAGCTGTAAGAGCGTTCGATGGCATGAAGAAGACTATAGTGGGTGAGATCGAGCTTGACGTATTCATCGGCCCGACGAAGTTCTCTATAAATTTCCAAGTGATGGATCTGCCCAGTGCATTTGGGTTCTTGCTAGGAAGACCTTGGATCTATACAGCAGGAGCTGTCTCTTCGAGCTTGCATCAAAAAGTACGTTTCGTACATGGAGAAGTCGACCTCTAGACATATCAGAACAGTGCCATTCCCTATGTTGAACCTGAGGAGAAAACAGAAGCAAGCTATCATTCCTTAGAACTGGTAGCAACAGTTCATACCCCGGCAGGGACAAAGTTGAGAACCCCCTACATCTCAGAAGCCAATATTTTACCAGCTAAGATGCTACTGTCATATGGGTTTGACCCCGGAAAAGGTCTGTGTAAACACAATCAAGGGATAAATGCCCCTCTACAGTTAAAAGCTAATCCACATAGGATGGGCTTGGGATACCAGAAATATCCCATGAATGAATCTGTCCCGAAAGTAGTAGGCCGAGGTTGAGGCAAAAGCCTGGGACGCCGAGGAGGCCAAAACAACCTAAATGGATCATTCATCGGTTCTCCGGCTTGGAAAGGCGGGTTTCAAATGTTTAACAACCCTTTGAATGCTCACTTCAACCAGAACTCTAAATGGTTATCTGAAGAGGATGTCACTTCACCAATGGAACCAGATCTGACAAATCATTTTCTCGAAGATGACTCTGTGAATGTCATTATGGAGTGGCTGGACAATGAAGCCACTTCCTCTGAGTAAAGAGACTCTTCCCTTGTCTTTAAATACTGCATTTAGAATTTTCTGCATTTTGTTGTATTTTCTTTCCTTATTGTACGCATAGGGAAAAGCCTTTGGATCTCCGGGCGTTGGTCCAAATAGCATATCTTGTAACGCGGCCCATCTTGCATCCAATAAAACCACGCATATTTTGTTAAGGACATATGGAACTATGAATCAGCCCAATGATGATACTAGTCTTCCACATAGAAGCTTGAGGCCTGATTTGCCATATGATTCCTGATTTTCAAAAAATTTCCGCGGGGCCAGGATGTCCAATGACATGAGGATTAGTCCCGTTTGTACCTATACCTGTTTCGAAAACTCTTTCGAAAATACTTTTCATGATCATGCATGTCATTTCTACGGAGCACAAACTAACCATACTCATGACATTTCTGGCATATCATCTCAAACATGCATACCAGGTTATCTACTTGAACCCACTAGACACAGCAAATGCCGCAAGCATTCGGCAGGTAAGGGGCAGGGAAGTCTATCTACTCCTTAACTTTCTTACATCATATCAGGGAATTGAATGAGCACATCTCTTTTTAAGGGAAAGCACACATTGATGGGCATGAAAATTGGATATCATGATTTCTTTTCTTTTCTTTTCCCAGTCGAGTCGATCGGAACACAGGTGTCACCTTGTCTTTGAGAGAAACCTCTCACGAAATTCCTCTCAAAGAGGGGCAGCTGTTGACACTTGATTTTTGATCAGTCTTTCATAGTTTATTTTTTAAAAATTCATAAAAAATATATAAAAAGTTAAAAAAATTAAAAAATCATCTTTGGTAGCCTTGACCAAGCTAAAGGAACCATTTTTGACAAAAAATAATTTTCATATTTTATATATTTTTTAATATTTTCCAAAAATAGAAAAATACATGAAAAATGAAGAAAAATAGCATTCGATGTCGTAAAAATATATAAAATAGTAAATATTTTTATTTTTATTTTATTTTCATTTTGAACTCATAAATAGTCAAAATTCAAGTTCAATTGCATGTGTTTCTTCACGACGCATAGAGTTGAATTTGGCAAAAAAATATCATTCGAGTCTTTTAATTTGTAAATTTCTACATCTTTTTTAGTATTTGCGTCCAATTAGATCGACCACCATCTACAATAAATGCCCCTTGCTGAATATTTTCGTTTTTGTTTCACATGATTTCATGGTGTAAAACGCCGAGTGGATCCCCAAATATAATCGGGTTGGCATGAGCTCGATAACTCGTCCAAGACCAAACCAGGGCACGGTGAACCCCACGTGAGTACTCTCGAACTCCTACGATGCTTCCTAATGCTTTTCTTAGGTTAGATCGTGTGTAGAACGGCTAGGACAGCTAAATCATTCTTGAGCTGTGATTGATAAATATGGCATTACTAGGAATACCATGTGATTTATTTGCATATCTAGATTCCTTAAGTTGCGCATTTTATTATTGATTGTGATTGTTAGGATAATCACTCCTATCTGCATGAATTTCTATATTTAGGGTTCATACCTTACTCATCCACATGAATCTCAGGCTAGAAAATTCAGTCAACTTAGGTACCGAAAGGGCGTCAACTCTGACAGTTGGCGTAATTAAGTCCCCGAAACCATTTATCTGGTTCTCGCAGAATTGAATAGAAACTCCCAACTATTCGATTGGGTGGTCCAATCATACCCTAAAAAAATGATTGGTGGCGACTCCATGGCATGCACACTTAGCACATGTCACTAGACCACATTGAAAGTCGATCACGCATACCTCCGTTGCGATTTGGGTAATGGGCCTTGGGAGAGGCCTGCGTCCGACCAGACAGGACGGCCCATTAGCCCTCGAGAGCCCGACAACCTCAAGAGGGTCGCGACAAGAAGTCTATCTCCTCTTTTGCTGCAAGACTAGAGGATTTTCTTAATGTTTCAGAATTAGAAGTGTAACTTGAATCCATGCTTTATCTTGAGAGTAATTCGCCGTTAATGTTGAAATGCCCTAAGTCATCTTTTGTATCAAAGAGGAGGAGTTGTAGCCTCGTTTCCGTTGGTACGTTCTATTGTATGGTTGTTGTTAGGTTGTGGGCCGAAAGTTCCTGGGTGTCGATCCTAAATTGAATGGCCTAGAGGGATGTGCACAAGCTCGTCGGGTTCGGGGCGTGACACTAGGACAGGAGCTAATGATCAGTAAAGGAAAGGTGCGTGCAAGTTTTCTAAGACAGAAGTTTTCTAAATCAAACTAACGTATACGAAGAAAGTAAATATGCAGGCGTAACACGCTGTACAAAAAAGCACCCCCATTAAATTACTTTTCTAAAATGAGCTTTTGAACATATAAATAAAATTTAACTAATATCCTACACGTAATGTAATCCTAAGTCTATTATGTAAAGTGGTGATTTTGTACTTTTATGACTCTCAAATCGTACATAAGAGGAAATTAATTGTACTCTGAATGATGTTAAATTTGTAGTTTTACCTAATATGCAAATACAATTATGTGATTTTTCTATGAAAATAAATACTAAAACTACTAATATGCAAGAGATGACTTATTATTTTCTTAGAGGTGAGCATTGTTTCAGAGTAGCAGGAACCAAAAAACCAATCCGATTCTAGGTTCTAAGATATTCATGGAAGGTTCCAAGTTTCAAAAATTGGGAATCAGTTCTGATGGATAAGTTACAGATTTCAGATTCTAGCCTGGAACTTGGAACATGAAATCCATAATATTTCCTTAAGTTTTTCTTGTTCTACGTCTTGATACAATCCTGTGATATTTTATGGCGGCTGATGATGGGTGTGTAATCTAGAACCATTAGTCTGAGCTTCCATTTCCAGCGATATCCATGATTGAGACTTTTACATTGTAATGTTTCATACTCATTGTGTACCTAAATATGAATTGTGGTTAGTGGACTATAATAGTAAATGGTAGTAATTAGATGTAATAATCTATTACAATTGTTCAATTAAGAATATAGGTATAACTTGAGTAGGCTCTGGAACTGACCTTGAAACCTGTGACAGGGTATGTTCCAGTTTTTGGGATTTGCAAGATAGTTTTCATGTTCCAAAAATTAGAAAATCGATTCAGACAGGTAAGTTCTAGGTTTTAGGTAGAATCTGGACTGACCATGGAACCACTCACCCTTATGTTTTCTATCAACAAGGTGTTATGATTCGATGAACAATCACAACAAAGTAAAGCATAAAAAAGAGAGAGAAATCGAGAAATGAGATTTTATCCTAGTTCACTCTTAAACTAGACCTACGTCGAGTAAAAGATTTCATTATAATTAGCAGCTTGCACCTCTCATTATATCTCTTAATTACAAGAGAAAATGAGTATATATAGCAGTAGCTATTCACTATCCCAAGCCTAAACTACCAATGAAAAAATTTGAGCTTAAACTATAAAAGCCTTCCGGTAAGCGTGACCCCTGTGGCTTGTATTTTCCTATCATGAGGAGTGTGAACTACATCCAACACAAGGCATGGAAATGCTCGAAGGAGGGGAAAAGAAAATAAAAAATAAAAATAAAAATAAAAAAAATTGAAAAAATTATCTATGTTAATGCCAACCGATCTACTCATCGGTGCTAACATGCCACGTAAGTTGATTAGCGTTGATTAGACCATCTCATGAACGACTTTTGGCCAAAATTGGCTGGTCCGATTAAATTGACAAATTGTTTGAAGGTTTAAGACTAAATTAAAAAATTATCAAAAAGTTTTAGATTAAATTAATATAATTGAAAGGTTTAGGACTAAATTGGCAAGTTGTTAAAAATTTTAGGATTAAATTGACATAACTGGAAGGTTTAGAGCTGAATTGACCGTTGTACAATAGGTTTAGGATCTTTTGAGCAATTTTCCCTCAATTTAAAACCAACCTAGCTAATTGATTTTCTTTTCCCACTTATGAACGTGTTCTCTCTATCCATGTGACTATGAACAATAAGACAGGTTAACAAGTCGCAAATAGAAGGACGAAAGAAAGTAGAAAAACTGTACAAAAACTTGACAAATCGACCCGCAAAATCCGTCCGGTGATGCCGCTCTTCTCATTGTCGCTTTCCTCCAATTTTTTCTTTCCGAACTTGTAGAACACGTTGCCTTTTCTTGATTTTCACGGGACCAACGTTTCTTGTGGAGACCGTTTCGTTGCGATTTTTACTACAGAGACGAAATAAAAAGCTGTTTCTGATCTCCGGCGATCTTTGCAAAAATAGGCAAAACTGGGTGCCATGCATAGACTTAGGGGTGTCAAAAATACCCGAAGCGTACGGACGATTTCGGATTTTTACAATTCGGATAATATGTTCAAAAAACGAATATCATAACAGTTCGGTTCAGATCATAAATAAATTCGAGCCGAACCGAAACACAGCAAACACCCTTCAGTTGTCAGCCTTCCTTCTGGTCTTCACTTTTCCCCCTAATGACCACAGTTTTTCAACGTGTGATATTACTTTACCTCTTTCCTTATGCACAAAAGAGCACGCATCCTCAGTCAATGCCTGACTTACCGGGGAGATGATTGAGGGGATCCAGGTTTTTAACCATCGTGAAGTAAACTACAAAGGTCTATATCAGCTATGTCACCCACATTCGTACTCTCTCTTCAGCTTTACATTCAATGAATCTTTACGTAAATGAAAACATAAGCTTTTAGATGATCTCCAATTGTAATTTCATTTTCTAGCCTTTTTCCTTTCCTAGCACTTATTGACCCTTGACTTAGAGAAAGTCCGCTTTACAAAGCAAGCTTTATGGAGGGAAGAACTCGACTTGGGGAAGTGGTAATACTCGTGTTAGAGTATCTAGGGAGCTGTTATCCTAATAGTTGACAGTACTGTTATTATTTCTGATCCCATGATTTTTCAATTAATGAGCGCTTTATGCAAAACGCGTGGTGATGATGTGTGGATCTTTGATCAGAAATAGCTAACAGTACTGTCAGAATATCATGGAAGCATTTCCTCAGTACTTATTAATTTCAATTGACAGCAAAACACATCATTTATGGCTTTTGTTTCAATGTTTTAATGATTCACTTATGTATATTGCGTATATATTAAGTACAGTCCTGATCATGAATTTGGCGGTCTGCATGCACATCGATAGAGCCTATCAGTTAGGGTTTGGCCAAATGCCGCTAAAATTTTGAACCAAGACTATGCGAGCAATGAATCTTATCGGGACGTACTTAGATATTAATCTCTATATTTGACGTTTTATCTCATATAGAGTTCGTGTGAATGAGTTGTGGGCAATATTGCAACTGTAGACTGCATATTTCATCCGTATGCAGCGACCCAAGATACACACGTACAGATACACGAATCTCTAATTCATATAGTTAAAGAATTAATGCACCTTGTTTTGGATCCATCGTTCTTGATGCGGAATTGCGATAATCCGATGTTCAAAAGCTTCTCCTCTATGAACCCCCTTTATCATTGGCTTCAATGAGACGACCCCTCACTATCGCTTCAGACAATTCTATATGTGAGGTGTGGACATTAGGGTTTAGATGAGGGACTTGAGCTCTATTTATAGAGAATGAAACCTATCCCCTCATCAAAGACTAGGTTTATCTCGGCCCATACATCCAGCCCCATATCCGACTAAATTAGGAAACTGTATATATCTTTCTTTATTAAACCAAATATTATTTACAATAACAATTAATAAAGCCCACAATTGAATATTAAAAATATATTCTAACAGCAACTGCCGGCTCCAAGAACGGATGGTACCATGATTGACTTGGGGATTGGGATTAGATCCCCTTATTCCCTCCATCTTAGGGCAAGGGCTGAGCTTAACTAGCCAGTAATGTTAGCACTGTGACAATTTCATAAAAAGTTTCTTAATTAGACGATTTGATATACAATGTGAAATTAAAAGTGCGAGGACTCAAATTGTTTAACGCATATTCTTAGTAGATTTAGCATTTCTCTAGCCTCCATAGATATGCACCATAATTTTCAATTGCCTGACTATTGCTTTGTCAAAGCATATAATATCTTCGGAATTTATCATGAAATTCCTAATTATAACAAAAATTGAACATCGAACTCGTGTATTCAATGTTTTCCAAATACGCTTTCATGCAAACATAAGCTAGAAAAATCGAGGATGCATCAGCTTGACTCGTTGAGCTTGATGTGTCGTCCTCTTTTGTTGCTTGACTCATGATAGATTTGGACTCAAACCCAATTTCGTGGAAATGGCCAGAAGAAACAATCACGAGTGGGGAAGAAACTTTTTCCCTAAAGACGACATGTGATAGGATTCTTGTGGAAACAGAGGAGAATTTCAAGATGACTTTACGTTCTAGTGTGTCTAATGAATATCTATAACTAAACATTTAGAATATATATATATATATATATATATATGTATATATAACAAGACGAGATCACCATCCCTGGTGCAACCACGATTAACGTTATAAAAGTGTGAAAATAATCACACGAAGGTGACATTCCTTCATCAATCAATTTGACGGGCAATTCTCTAGTCATCGTGGGCGGCCTAGTTTGAGCATTCGACTTTTTCACATGGTCACCCTATAAATACCCTTCCAGCTTTTGCTTATCCCTTCATCGATCACCTAAGATCCTTCCTTTGCCAAATTTCTTTTGGTCTCTCACAATATGAGTTCCCATTCGACTGTTCCTCTACCTCTCGTTTTCCTGGCCGCGCTAACCCTAGCGCTGATCCCTTTGTCCATCGCCCAGGACTCGCCCCAAGACTATGTCGCCGCCCACAATGCGGCCCGCTCTCAGGTCGGTGTGGGGCCAATAGCGTGGGACGAGGGTGTGGCTGGCTATGCCAGGGATTACGCCAACAAGCGTGCCAGCAACTGCCTACCACTCGTCCATTCGGGAGGACCCTATGGGGAGAACCTCGCGTGGGCTTCCCCCGATCTTACTGGCACAGGAGCGGTAAACATGTGGGTAGGGGAAAAGGCCGACTACGACTACAGCTCCAACTCATGTGCACCGGGGAAGGTCTGTGGGCATTACACGCAGGTGGTGTGGCGCAACTCGGTTCGTCTTGGATGCGCAAAGGTCCAATGCGCGACGGGCGGTACTTTGGTCACTTGTAATTATGATCCTCCTGGCAACTATGTAGGCCAGAAGCCTTATTGAATTACAAAAGGTTGTATGTAGGAGGATGAATTATTATGTCAAAATAATGCCCCATTATGATGTGGCAAGAGCTTTAGATGCATCAAAATTAAATAACGTCTATGAATGAAGGTATATCTCTTTACTGAGGAAAAGTTAAACTCTTTCAGTAATTTTTTATTTTATTTTTTTGTTCTTTCGCAATATCTATTCTTCAAGTGAGAATTTCGATCGTTGACATAACCTCCTCAGCACCATGCTCTCGAGCACATTACCATTCCTTTGAAGCCTCATCTCACTCTGGAAGAGAAGTCAAGCATGACTTATATTACGCATTTTACTCTTGAGTTCGTTGTATATAGTACATCGAAATGGCCGTCTCGACCATATAACGATATGTTCGGTTCAATAAGCTGCTCATTTACGGCAAAAAATTAAGATATGGACCAATATTATTTAATAAAATAGACTTGGTGGTATATTCGTCGATCGATTTCACGTATTAATGAATTGAAATCCTTTAGTTGACCAACTAAGCATGTAATCTCTAATTAATCAACTTTGTCTCGATAAGCACCAGTCAAAATTGCCTAACTTTCTTTTCTATCTCAATCCATATGGCAGCCTCTTACTTAGAAAGGTCAGAGACTCGTCATAGCTGGAAAATTCTTCCCTGAGGATTTATGTGCTTGGACAACCACTTAAGTTGAATTCCATTTCGTTTCACAAATTACGTTGTTTTAAAAATTAAGACCGAAGAACAGAGACCAAATTAAATTTGCGGTCAATGAATTCTGATCCACGAGTTTTACCCTTGTGGAGTCAGTCGTAGGAATCGATGTGACATTATTGTACATGACGGTCTAATACAATTCCGATGCTTCCATATGAGAAAGAAAAAGGGGTTTAAGTCCTAACCCGTTAATAAATTCCGGTGAATGTTGATAATTTTTACTCATTTCTTTGGGCAAATCTTGGTTCTAACATTGATCGGTAGATTTGCGCATGCATATTAAATACCAATAATCATTCGACTTCGTCCTTCGTTTTTTAATATCATATTCAATCTGTTAAATTGTCTAATGAACAATAAATGATAATATTGTATAGGTAGATAAGAAAATATTGATAAATTTATTTTCTCATTTTCTTATTTATTTAGGGCCAAAGTTGAGAAGTCACGACCTAACTCAAGTCACGGACAAGCCAATTGTGATTATTCATGAAGCTGCTAGTAGAGGTAGAAGTAAATTCCAAACATTTACTTCCTATTTGTAAGAGAAAATTACTTTCTTTATACTAGAGATTTTTTTTTGGCAGCCCTATTTCCACTCCTTGCATGACTTAAACACTCCCTTTCACAAATGCATTGACTATGTTACCCTTCGATGTGGGACCCATTTTGTTTCTTCTTTTTTTTCTTCCACTTTCCTTTTTCTTGTTCTCACTTGCATTGAAGTGTATCGCAGATTTCTTTATCTTCCTTATCTGAGATCTCTATGCACACCAACGAATAGGTCTCAAGCGGAATGCCTTTGAAATTAGAATATCTCGTTGACTTCCATAATTACTCGGTTGGAATGATATGAGAAATCCATTCGTGATTTTAGAATGCGAATGAGAAGTCATTTTTGCTACGAATGTTTATGAATTCAGTCGAATATCTCATTGCTAGAATTTACCAGAATTAATAGATCTTTGAGATTACTCATCTAGATAAAAAAAAAATAACCAGATCACGAAAGCATCAAAGACTATATCAACAACCTTACCAAAAAAAAAACTATATCAACAAAATCATTCTAAAAATAGTCTCGTTCACGTTAAGAATACGAATCTCTAGTAATTATTGAATAATTCAAAAACAATATGTTTGGAGTTGATACAATTATTTTACCGCATTGGTTGATTTTTTTCTTGTCGTTCATCCTCAGATTAGGGGAGGCGGCGTCATCCTCAGAGTCGGGAGTCCATAATCAACAAAACCATAAAAAAATGAAAGTGGAAGAAAAATAAGAAACAAATAAAATAGAACCTAAATGGGCCCCACATTTGAGTCTTTGTTGATATATAATTTTAAAGGAGGAAAAAAGCAAGGGGTAATTTGGTCAGTACATTATGAAAGGGAGTGTTTAAATCAAATTGGGAGTGAAAAAAGTGCGACTTTTTTTTTTGTTTTTTAACAAGTTACAAAATACGCGATTTGCACAGGCCTACTTGGATATAAATGTTTTATCTTGGTCCGCCACTTTTTACTAATCAAAGAAACCATGTAAATTTGTTATTCTTTATCCAATTTTGGAATTCACTTCTATTTCTTGGGCATTTACATAATTCATGGAAATATCCGGTACTTTCCAGATATTTGCTAAACATTATATCTACATAGGGCAACCACGAAATCAATCGTCTTATTTCAAATGGCGCAAAAATTCTTTATTATCACAACCTTGTAATGTCTCGTATGGACGTTCACATGTCACTACGTGTCGAAATTCGAGCTTGCAGACACTATTAGTGAGTTAAACTCAATGTTGAGTAAGCAAATTATCGACTGGACAAGCAATCGATAACCTCTTCTTGGGATTATAAATTATAATAGTAGTAAATCACATAAAAGATATTCGATTATGCAAGCCATATAGCCAATCCCACTGAGATGGTCGCTCTTGAAGGATGATAAAGGTCTCCCATGATGTTGCACTTTTTGTCCAACGTGACACTTAATTTCAGAGGTGAACTAAAAAGATCGAAAGCCCGAATTGGCCTAGATCGGACGGCCCAAATTTTCAGGTCCATATGGGCCCAGGCTACGGCTCAACCAGCCCTAGCTATCCAAGTACGTTGATAAAATCCTAAATTAAGGCAAGGCATAAACATATTAAAAAAAGTTATATTTGAGGCGAAAAATCAAATAAAGTATCTATTTTTAATACGAAAAGAAAAATTCAGGCTAGGGCCCCACCAGCCTAGACCACCATTCCGGCCACTACCGAGCTTGAAAGTTGCTTGTACCTGTCTTTGTCAATGCCCAGTGCTAAATGCAATTGACTTGTCTCTTCTGTTTTTCCATTTTGGAATGTTCTGTCTAGTGTCAAGTCAACATACAAAATCATACGGCAGAAAATTATTGGACGGTAAGCCATACACCATAATTGACAACATTATGCCACATTAAGATAAAAGATGTAAAAATTAGGACCACATAAAGTTTGGTTAAGTTTACGGCACTTCCCATTATGGAGCTATATATATGAATTGTGCATCCGACGGAAGTGTTAAATGCGGCCGACACTGAAAGTGGGTCTGCGGAGGAGATGGGGAAACTAACGTTTCTCATTCTCAACTGTGCTCTCTTGTGGTGGTGGAGCTCGATACCCTGCCCCGGCGCTTGCTCGAGGAATCAATCGGACCGGCTCGCGTTAGCCTCCATTAGAGACGCGATACAGGAAGACCCACTTGGAGTCTTGCATTCTTGGAATGATTCTACCCATCATTGTGAGTGGCAAGGTGTTTCGTGCGGCAAAAGACATCCTGAAAGGATCACTTCCCTAGTCTTGAAATCACAAGGCTTGGGAGGCTTCCTATCTCCTCACGTAGGTAATCTCTCTTTCATGAAGGTCTTGGTCTTATCGAACAACAGCTTCCGCGGCGACATCCCACCACAGGTTGGCAACTTGCGTCGGCTCCGTGAACTCGATCTTAGTAACAACTCTTTTGACGGGCCGATACCCTCCAACCTTTCCCGTTGCTCGAGCCTCGAGATCCTCATTCTAATAAATAACCAACTTGTGGGGAGGATTCATTCCAATCTTGGTTCTTTGCCGAGGCTTACAGGTTTGGGCTTGGCTGAGAACAACCTTGTAGGCCCTATTCCTCCTTCAATCGGAAACCTCTCGTTGTTACAAAAGCTTTCTCTGTCAAAAAATTCGTTGCATGGAGAAATACCTGAAGAGTTATCCAGACTCGAGAGGTTGGTTTTTTTCCAACTATCAATCAACAAACTAACCGGCGAGATTCCACCAGGGATTTTCAACATCTCGAGCATTTTGACGTTCGCTGTTGCTGCGAACCAATTGCGGGGAAGCTTCCCCTCTCATATGGGCACAACTCTTCCTTTTCTCTCTGAACTTGCAGCCTTCAACAACTTGTTCACCGGGATGATTCCGCCATCTTTAACGAATGCCACCGGCCTTCGAGTGGTTTCCCTTGCCAACAACAGTTTCCATGGGCCAATACCGAAAAATCTGGGAAGCCTAAGGGGTCTCCGCAGACTTTCATTGAGTGGTAACCCGTTGCAGGATGACTTAAGTTTTATTTCTTCTTTAGCTAATTGTTCCAATTTAGAAGTTTTCGACATGGCCTCGAACTTGATTCATGGACCGTTGCCGAGATCCATCTCCAATCTCTCCTCCAGCGTTAAGGTCATTTCAATGGCTAATAATCCAATCCACGGATCTATTCCTTCAGCCCTGGGAAATCTATTCAACTTGTCCGTCTTGATGCTGCCGAATACTTTTCTGACTGATCGCATTCCTGATTCCATCGGAGCCCTTTACAGCTTGCAGGAACTTTCTTTGAGGGGAAACATGTTTACCGGAGAGATACCGTCTTCGATTGGCAACATGACATTGTTAAATATCCTTGACCTTAGCTCCAACAGTTTCCTAGGCTACATACCGCAAAGGCTCGGCAACTGCAAGCAACTACTATGGCTAGATCTTTCGAACAACAATCTAATTGGCTCTATTCCAGCCGAAATCACGTGTCTCTTTTCCTTGTCGATCGTGTTCAGTTTAGCTCATAATAATTTAAGTGGATTGCTTCCATTGCAAGTTGGGTCTTTGAAGAATCTCGCCATATTTGATCTGTCTTACAACAGACTGACCGGCTTAATTCCGGCCTCCATCAGCGAGTGCTTGAGCTTGAGATGGCTTTACTTAGAAGCTAATTCTTTTCATGGTCAAATCCGCCAATGGTTACATCCATTACGAGCTCTAGAAGTGCTAGACCTTTCCAATAATAATTTTTCTGGTCCAATCCCGAGCTTTCTCGCAGAGTTCTCACTGCTCATGTACTTGAATTTGTCCTTCAATAAACTAGAAGGACAAGTTCCGATAGCCGGAGTTTTTCTTAATGCAAGTGCTGTATCAGTTTCTGGAAATAGAAAACTCTGTGGAGGTATTCCGAGTCTGAAGCTTCCTCTTTGCAAATTACCAAGATCTAACAAGTCTTCTTCAACTAAGGCCATAGTGCCATCTGTGGTAGCTGGTAGCTTGTTGTGTTTAGCTCTGTTGCTCCTATGTTTGTCTTGATAAGAAAGAATGATTAAGAGAGAATGGTATTGTTCTCTAATAATGGTGTGTCAAACAATGTACATGAGAAGCCCTTATATAGGCTTAGAAGAGGTAAAGAGCTTAGTGCTCTTCCTATGTGGGACTAAAGAGAAAGAAGGAGTGTAAGAGAAAGCTATAAGACTACAAGGCTATACAAGTATGTCTAACACCCCCCCTCAAACTCAAGGTGGATCAAACAACGAGAGTTTGGAAAGAAGAAATTTAAAGCGTTGTGATGTAAGAGCCTTCGTAAAACAATCTGCAAGTTGATTCCCAGTTCCAACAAAAGGAAGAGAAATAGTGCGAGCTTGAAGATGATGACGAGTCAGATGACAATCGATCTCAATATGTTTTGTACGCTCATGAAAGACTGGATTTGCACCAATATGGATGGCACTCTTGTTGTCACAGTGTAGAGGAGTGGGATCCGGAAGTGAAACACCCATGTCAGCAAGTAAGCGGCGAAGCCAAACAATCTCAACGGTAGTGTCAGCCATAGCACGATACTCGGACTCTGTAGAGGAGCGTGAGACAATTTGTTGTTTCTTGGCACGCCAAGAAATGAGAGAATCGCCAAGAAAAATGCAATAGCCAGTGATAGATTTGCGATCAGACACATTGGAAGCCCAATCAGCATCAGAATAGGCACGCAACTTGAGAGCAGAAGAAGATGGCAGAAATAAGGAACGCGATAAAGTGCCTCGGAGATATCGCAAGATCCTCAGAACAGCAGCATAATGAACTGTGCGAGGAGCAGCAACAAACTGACTGACAACATGAACAGCATAAGCAATGTCGGGTCGGGAGATAGTAAGATATACAAGGCTGCCAACCAAAGTTCGATAGCGGGTCACATCAGAAAGAGGCTCCCCGTCATCCGAGCAGAGCTTCTGATTCAGCTCAATAGGAGTAGCAGCAGTGCGTGCATCCGAGAGAGCAGCCCTAGAGAGAATATCAGCAGTATATTTTTGTTGAGAAATAAGGATACCACGTGAACTGCGAGCAATTTCAAGCCCAAGAAAGTAGCGCAGTGGTCCAAGATCCTTCATGGCAAAATGTTGCTGAAGGTGCCGCTTGGTATGTTCAATATGGTCGCGATCATCTCCAGTGATAACCATATCATCAACGTAAAGAAGAAGAATAGTGCAACCAGCAGAAGAGGTATGAACAAACATAGCATGATCAGCCTCGCTTTGAGTAAAACCAGCAGATCGAATAGCATCACTGAACTTCTCAAACCAAGCACGAGGAGCCTGTTTAAGACCATAAATAGCCCGTCGCAAGCGGCAAACCTGTCCAGAAATATGACCAAGACCAGGTGGAGGTTGCATGAAGATATCCTCTTGAAGATCCCC
This sequence comes from Rhodomyrtus psidioides, assembly GCA_021437785.1. NCBI lineage: Eukaryota > Viridiplantae > Streptophyta > Magnoliopsida > Myrtales > Myrtaceae > Rhodomyrtus > Rhodomyrtus psidioides. The sequence continues at coordinate 6,762,967 of JAILYB010000003.1, read as the reverse complement.
ATGAAGAAAAGCATTCTTGACATCAAGCTGAAAGAGGGGCCAATTACGAATTGAAGCAATAGCTAGTAAAGCTCGGACAGATGTCATCTTTGCTACGGGAGCAAACGTCTCCTCATAATCAATGCCATACTCCTGCGAGAAACCTCTGGCAACCAGACGTGCTTTGTAACGTTCAATACTGCCATCAGAACGGGTTTTAATCTTATATATCCATCGGCATGATACCAAGGAGCGGCCTGGAGGGAGAGACACAAGCTCCCAAGTACCAGTACTTTCCAATGCCCTGAGTTCCTCAGACATAGCTTGACGCCACTCAGTATGCTGAACTGCCTCACGATAACTAGTGGGTTCTTGTACAGCATGAACAGCAGCCAAAAAGGAGCTAAACTCAGTAGAATAAGAAGTAGAAGCAACATACCGAGTAGGCGGACGTCGATCCCGAGGAGGATTACGGCGTGGCTCTAGAACTGCAGAATCGTCGAGGGCAGGTAGAGTAGGAGGTGCAGCAGAACGGGTAGGAGAAGATGGGGACGGTGGTGATATATCTGGTTCCGAGGTGAAAGCAGAATAAGGAGGATCAGGAAAAGGATCAACAGGGAATTCCATAAATGGAACATGGGTCGAGACAGGAGGTGTTACATTTGTAGGGAAGAAGGGAACGTGTTCATGAAAGGTAACATTGCGAGAAATACGTATACGTCGCGCATTTGGGTCGTAACAGCGATAACCCTTGTGCTCGGTGCTGTAACCCAAGAATGCACACGAGATGGAGCGAGCGGTGAGCTTCGTACGTTCGGTGGATGGAAGAATGACAAAACAAGTACACCCAAAAACTCGAAGATGATTATAGCTGGGAGATCGAGAATAGAGACGCTGGAAAGGGGTGTCTTGATGAAGAACAGACGATGGTAGGCGGTTAATTAGATGAACAGCTGTGAGAAGTGCCTCAGCCCAGAACTCAGTAGGAACAGATGTCCCAAGTAAGAGAGCGCGAGTGGTTTCTAAAATATGACGGTGCTTGCGTTCAGCAACCCCATTCTGAGCTGGAATCCCAGGACAAGATAGTTGAGGAAGTGTACCATCGCTGGCCAAGAGGGAACGAAAAACAGTAGAAAGATATTCTCCTCCCGAGTCTGAACGAAAAACTTTGATTTTTGTATTAAATTGGGTGGAAATCATGGTAGTAAAAGACTGATAGATGGAAAAGAAATCACTGCGTTGACGCATAAGATAGACCCATGTATAACGAGAGTAATCATCAATAAAAGAGACATAATATTTGAAACCACTCTTTGAACAAAGTGGGGCAGGACCCCATACATCAGAATGAATAAGATCGAAAATTGCACTAGATCTAGAGTTACTAATAGGAAAAGGCTTAGCAGATTGCTTGGCCAAGGGACATACAGAACATGGAGGAAGATTACCAGAAGAAACAGGACCTAAAGCACCTCGTTGATGAAGGACGGTGAGACGAGAAGAAGGAATATGTCCGAGACGTTGATGCCATCGGGCAAGATCAATGGTAGCCAACACAGGAGAAGGAAGGGAAGAAGTTGGAAGGTGGAGATGCTGCATAATATAGAGTCCGTCCCGTCTACTACCTCTCCCAATCATCCGACCACTCAAACGATCCTGCACAAAGCAAGAGCTATCTGTAAAGCTTACAGTACATCCAGCATCAGTAAGTTGTCCAACGGATAATAAATTGAGAGCTAGAGATGGAACATGTAACACGTTAGGGACATTGAAATCTTGAGAGATGGTGAGAGTTCCCCGCCGGGTAGCTAGGAGAGGAGAGCCATCAGCAGTAAAGAAATGTGCTGGATGCTTGAGCTCAGAGAGCTGAGTGAGACAAACAGCGGAACTAGACATATGTCTAGCAGCTCCTGAGTCAAGTATCCAGGTAGTAGAAGTGTCACCTGAAGATGGAGTGGTTGCAGCAGTGTTTCCTGTAGATGAAGAAGTTGTAGGAGTGCTGGAATCGGGAAAAGACCCAAGCAAAGAAGGGTTCAATCGAGCAAGCTGTGCTTCAAGGGCAGCAATCCGATTATCCGTAGAAGAAGAAACCAGAGTAATAGGTCGAGAGTGTGGAGATGTCACAGAATACTGAATAGAACGCGGTGTTGCTGAAGGGCGTGAAGCTTCCTTCTTCTTTTGCCAACAGTGTGGCTCCTCATGTCCAAGACGGTGACAATAAGTACATAAAAGGCGGCGAGAGCCACGTGCAGAGGGAGGTTGTGGTGAAGCAGCCAAAACAGCAGGCGGAGCACGTGGTGGAGCAGCTAAAACAGCAGCGGAATCAGCAACTGCAGAGGAGGAAAGTAGACCCAGACGAGTTTCCTCAGACTGCAATTCTTTGATAGCGTCAAGGAGGGACGGTCTAGGAGAGCGATGGAGAAGCTGGCTGCGAACACCTTCATAAGGAGAGCCAAGCTTCATAAGGAAAGTATGTAGACGGTGTCTATCTTGAGTTTGAAGCCGAGTAGATGGACACCTAGTACAGTTCAAGCATGTCGAGCAAAGAACAGGAGCAAGAATATCTAATTGACTCCAAAGGGAATGCATATAATTGTAAAAGTCTCGAATAGAGCGAGACCCTTGCGTAGCACAGTAAATTTCTTGCTCCAACTGATAAACCCGAATGTCCCCGGTCTGAGTAAACATCTCGGCGAGCTGATCCCACAAACATTTCGCTCCAACAATATGAGAAAATTGTGGGCGAAGAGCAGGATCAATAGAGCCAAAAAGAATAGCCCATGCCTTCCGATCAGCAACTGTCCATGCTCGAATTTCAGCGGTACGCTTTACAACCGCCTCAGATGAGGCACTTTCCTTAAGAGCATCAGGACATAGACGGAAACCTTCAACATGCTCAAATAAATCGCGGTAAACAAGAGCCGCCATTGCCGATGGTTTCCAAAGTGAATAGTTTGAACCATCAAGCTTGACATCTATGCGGTCACTAGAATCGCCCATGACAACAGAAAAATCACTAGCGAAGCTAGAAAAGTGGGTTGAGGTGGGAAAGCTGATCAAAAGGATCGAGAGACACAAATTAGAGACGCTAGCAAAGCTGGGTGACGGCTCAATAGCCCAAAACTCATTATATTAATTTCTGATGCGGAAGATCCAATTTATGGCAACCGCAGAGCATACTTTTAAAAATAATGAGCTCATTATCTTAATTTCTGATGCGGAAGATCCAATTTGTGGCAACCGCAGAGCATACTTTTCAAGACAATGATCTTGGCTCTGATACCATGATAAGAAAGAATGATTAAGAGAGAATGGTATTGTTCTCTAATAATGGTGTGTCAAACAATGTACATGAGAAGCCCTTATATAGGCTTAGAAGAGGTAAAGAGCTTAGTGCTCTTCCTATGTGGGACTAAAGAGAAAGAAGGAGTGTAAGAGAAAGCTATAAGACTACAAGGCTATACAAGTATGTCTAACATGTCTATCTTCTTTTACCGCAAAAAGAAGCAGATGACAATTGATGCCTCTACTGAATTATCCTTGGAGCACCCATTCTTGAGGATTTCTTATGATGAACTTGTGAGAGCTACAGAGAGGTTCTCCGAGACCAATTTGATTGGTCAAGGGAGATACGGCACAGTTTATAAAGGAATTCTTGATAGTGGTGACACGGTGGCTGTGAAGGTGCTCAATTTAACGCAAAGAGGTGCTTCGAGGAGCTTAGATTCAGAATGTCGAACTCTAGGAACCATTAGACACCGAAACCTTATCAAGATACTGCGCGTTTGTTCGAGTGAGGATTTCCACAGAAATGACTTCAAAGCTCTTATATACGAGTTCATGGCTAATGAGAGCCTGGAGGAGTGGCTACACCCTGGAACTACACGACGAGATGACGAGCGTGGCGAATTGAGAAATCTGAGACTAGTGCAGAGGTTAAACATCGCCATAAACATAGCTACAGCGATCGAATATCTCCACAGGGGTTGTTATCCACCAATCGTCCACGGAGATCTGAAGCCGAGTAATGTGCTTCTGGACAACAACATGGTAATTCGAGTTGGAGATTTCGGGCTTGCAAAGATCATTCCGACGATGTCTACTGAAGCCACTGGAATTCAAGATTCAACTTCTTCGACAGCAGTTAGAGGATCCATTGGCTATGTGCCTCCAGGTAAGTAGAAAAATTTCTCTCCTGCTTCAACAAAGTCTATCTCGAGAATACATTGCTTATGGAAAAATATGAGCAGATGCAATTAGACCTCATCTTTTCAAGGACATAGATTCGTATAGGAATGAAATTCTCATTAGGCAACAGATTTTTGCTGTTACTTGAATCTGTCATATGTTCTTGATTAGCGTTCGGTTGACGGTGGTAGTCGAATATCGGACCTGGCTGGTAAATAATAAGAGAGAATGTGGTAAAGGTATCGAATGAACCATCATTCTATATGCCATGTTATGCATTGTATGCTCTCACATCTCTTTCTAACAACACAATTTCCTCTTTCCCTTTTCGCAGAAAGATAAAATCATCGTAGCGTGTCATAATTGTGTTTGAAATTAGCATGAAATAAAAAAATTGTACTTTTGATTCATCGATGAAATTATTTTTAAGGAAAACATGCGAATCCTTCTCAATATACAGATTAAATGTATTTTGTCACGTCATTTTCACATTTTCGTTCTTTCAAATTATGTTAGTGTCGTGGAAAATGGACTATATCTAATATGATCATAGAGTCTATTATGATATAGAAATTGACGAGAACTTGTGATTCTTTAGTAGCTATCCTCGGTCTTGACAAAAAGTTATTGACCTGAAACTCTATAATTTGAAAATTATGTTAAGATAATGTGACATTTAATCCAGAATACTATTGGGCCTACTTAAGTTTCACTCTCCCCGAAACTTCACGAAATAGTCGAGTTACAAATAGTGTGGTCCATGTATCAAATTGAACTCGAACCGAGAAAATGATGAGACTATTCTGGGTCTCACGTGAATCTCATCATATCTAATGGTAAAGTTTAGCTTTAATATAAATGCCAAGCTACTGATAATTTCCCCACTTAAGGACAAACTCACTTTTGACGACTAGCTAGGCAATTTGTTTCGGAAACATGTCACGATTTTTTGGTGCACTATGTGGTTTTGGAGATGGGAAAGTCCATATGCTATTAATGATCATTCGTGAACTTTGTGATTTGATCACACTTGATATCCCAATATCTCATTTCTCTGCGGTTGATGCATTCCGACTAATTTCTATCTTATTGTCCCCCGAAATTTGACTTGTCCACTTTAACAATTTTGCATATGACATGTATTGAACATGAGCCCTAGATAATAAACTAAGCGGAACACAAACAATGTGATTTTAACAATCTTTCAAATCCCATGTAATTTAGGACATTCTATATAATTATTTATAAGAAAAAGTATTGTGTGCCTCCCTATTTAATGTCTTAATGAAAATTTTCAGAATATGGCATGGGTCACATTGTTTCCACACTTGGGGATGCTTACAGTTACGGCATTTTATTATTGGAGATGTTCACCGGAAAGAGACCCACTGAAGAGGCCTTTGGGCCCCATTGTAACCTTCATAGCTTTGTCCAAACGGCTCTTCCCGACCGAGCGATGGAAGTTGTAGACTTAAGGCTTTTGAGTGAAGCCGATGATCAACAACAGGAGATCATGATCAGGGATTGCGTTACTTCCATATTAGAAGTTGGAGTTGCATGCTCAATGGACTCACCGCGAGAGCGTATGGATGTGTCCGAGGCGATCAAGGAATTATATTCGATTAAGGTGAGTTATGAAACCAAACAGAGGAGTGCACAGATGTAGCATAGTCAACTTGCCATTTTATTTTGGAACTCTTTCACTTGTAGAAAGGCAAGTATTATCGCTAAGTAATCTACTCAGCCATAACTATTATGCATATCAACATATACATGTACGTGTGTATATACATATCATACAAAGTGGACGTACGCAGTTAGAGTCTTTCTATTTCCACCATGTAACCAGGTAAAAATTGATGAATTTGCTTATTTGCTGTAATTAACACTCGAGCTTATGCTTGCTGTAATTATAAGCTTGTCGTAGTCATATTGCGTTGTAGCTATGCCATGAAATGCAATTACTCATCAAGCAATGTCTGATCGATTGCCACTTCCAAAACAGCCGGCAAGATTCAAGCCCAATGATCTATAGCATCGAGCTGAAAATCGCTCGATGCCCTAAGCCGCCATACCTATTCAGGGGTCGGATGATTCAAACTCTTATCAAGCCCCAAATCGATAAAATACAAATCAACCATCAACTCCAACGCTATTCGTATGCGCGGCCCTTGCTGATAATCCAGTCGAATTTTGAAATTAGGTACCCAAATTGTATGACATACGAAATCGGCTAATAGGGCATGAATTATGAGGCCTAGGCCCCCGAGTCGAACGATGACATTAACCGCATGAGAAAGATCCTTTTGAGTTCCCGTCTAGGATGAGTCTAGGCAAGGACAAAGGTACATCGGAGTTAATATTAGCAAGACAACGGTGTCTCCACGACATTGGATGGAGATTAGTGTAATCATAGCCGACCGATCACGTGGACCGTGCATTCCCTAGAAGACATTAGATGGCAATGTTATTGGCCAATTCTAATCTATGGCCATCTCTTAGCGCCATATGTCAGCCGATATGTGTTCACCAATCGGTCGTAGCTTCTATAGTTCCCGATAGATTTATGTTCGTTCGTCATTATTTTTACGTAAAACGAGGTGAGGATATGAAAGCTGAAAGCTGACAATATTTTCGGTTGACGACTGCGATCTCTTCTTTTTGGGATTCGATCTGTAGAATGACTCCTCCAGCTCGTCAATCTGAAAGATGGGCAACGGTCTTTTGCGGGTCTCTCGATCTTGGACTCTTTTGTGGAAAAAATATGAGATGCCAATTTAATGGGACCACCTATGCAATTATGATTTCACATGAACGATAATCACGCCATGCACGAGAATTCAACCTAATTTGTACCTTGTAAATGGGTGACCATTTTCTGCCCTTTAGAAAAATAAAAATAAAAATTGCTCGTGTTTCAGCAATACCATATTGTTCCGTGGACTTCATTCCCTAAGGGGGGAAAAACAGCAGGCAATATGTATGGACAGATTCGTGGTGCAACCAACCATAAAATCAATTCATCTTATCTCCAATCGCTATATATATATTCCTGTTATCACGATTCGTAACATGTCGAATGGACATTGACATGTCACTATGCCTCGAATTTCAAGATATCACAATTCTAGCATTCTGAATAATTCTATTTTCAATTTAAAAGCCAAAAAAATAGGGCTATCCCTGAATCTCTCGGACTGGCCCCAAAACAAGCATGGAAATCTGGAAATCTGGGACAAGCCTAAAAAGCACTGAGACAGGGCCGCCCGACGGGTTCTCACCCCTCCTTACTTCTCACTTACACAATCATAAGTTCATGTTCGCTTCATATTGTATCAGCCAGTCATTCATATGATATTCAATATTGATATGAATATTTACATATAGCACATTATCTATGATTCAGAAATAATAAAGAGGGTGCCAGACGAGTTACGTTATAATCCAGAAGCTCGATCGACCAACATTACAACTTTGAGACTTCAAAATCATTTTCCTTAAATAGGATAGGTATCTCTCAATCCTCTTCTCTCTAATTCAAGAAATAAAAGCAGAACACTCCGCTGCTCCTATACACTGAGCTCTCTCTTTCGACCAAATGAAATTATATAGAATCCGATATATCTCTTTGGAGATGGATTGACGCAAAGACTAGTCACGACCCACATGTAAATCGAGAGCATTCAATGAGAAAGCAATTATAACATGCCAGTGAAGCAAATTGAACTCTAGAAATGTTCTATTTTGGGCCTCATTCTATTAGATGTGACTTTTCAAAATATGATATGTCGTATTTCTCACGAGGAAGCTGTTTTTCACGAATTTTGTGAAGGTGATTGTGAACGACTCATCAAATATGAGCTGCTATTTAATAGCGTGTTGACTGGGAAAAATTTGAGAGTGGACACATCCAGTACGCATTTGATGTGATATCAAGTCTTCGCTCCATCGGCTTGACAATCCATTACATAATTATTGACGGAGAATCATTGACTAAACAAGTCGATCCATGTTTCATGAAGTGAGAGGATATGATAAAGGAAACAAGCCTATATAATATAGGCTATATTCAATAAGCACATTGCAGACTATAAAGTGGACAATAAACCCTATTTAATGACTTGTTTTGGGAGCTAGAGTGAAAATCTAGAGTTTCAGAAAGTCACTAAATCTGAAAAATAGGAAGGGTGAGCGATTCTAGGTTTTATACAGGTTCTACCTAGAATGTATAACCGCTTCTACCCATCTATACAGGTCCAGGATCGGTTCTAGGTTCCACACAGGTTTTTATATGTATTTTTAGTTGAATGATTGCAGTGAATAATCACATTTAATGACCACCATCTGCTGCTAAAATTCACTGATCACAACTCATATTTAGAGACATAAAAAAATGAAATATTGACAAAGTAAAAGTCCCAATGATAAAGAGGCTTCGGATTACACACTAATCATCAGGCATAATGGAATATTGACACGATGACATATATCAAGAAAAAATATAAAAACTTGCTCCAAGTTCCACCTACCTGGTATTTGAAACCTACCCTCCATACACTAGAATCTAGAACCGATCAATTTCCACCGGTCCGGTTTTTCAGATTCTAAGTTCTACCCTAGAACCATGCTCATTCTTAAAAAATATCCAAAAAAACATTCACTCCACACTGTTATAATGCATTATATAATTATAATTGCTGGAGAATAAAAAAAAACCAATACTTTGCATCATTTATTGTTACGGTTTCTAAATTAAAAAATAGAAATAAATGAACGTGGTATATATACTAAATTGAGCAAAAAAAAAAACCAATACTTTGCCAAAACAGCCAGCGTGGTGCGTGATTCATTCGGAATGCGAAAGCTTCAGTCTACAGCAAAAATTACCAAAATAAAATAAAATATATGAAGACAAGTATTGGAAGCACACAGCAACAAATGACAAGAACACGACTGCTCGATCCTCTTGTAATTGACGGTGAACATATGGCAACAATTCGTTCCGGTCTTCGGAGTTCGTCTCCATGGAGTTCGTAGAATACAAGGTATAAATATTAGTATTGCTTTCTCTCCCCTCAACTTTTTAAATGTGTATCCTAGTTGACAATGCTATCTTATAGATTAGTACTAATTTACCAAACTGCGATGCAGATTACGAGTGAAAATTTGCGAGACTTTGATATATGAATGACAGTACCTAGATGTACTAAGACTTTACTTAAATTCACTAAATGAAATGGTGTGCAGTGTGAGGTGTACGTCCTATGTCATCAAATAAATGTGAAATCGGCATTAGAATAAAATTTGTCAAAAGGGGAAATAGATAGATTGAGCAAGATCAACTAAAGGAAATTTAGTTTTCTATTCGACCATCATTTCACCATATAGAACTTTATAAGATTCGAGAAATAACTGTTTTGTGGGTGCAAAAAAAAAATAGGCCCGGGCTGAGATTTAGGGCTCCTCATTCTTTTTTGGGCCGATATTCGGCCTAAGCATCTTGGGAATCTCAAGTCTGAAATTGCTCGGATTGGTCAAACTGTATAATAAAGTTGAAAAAATGGGTTATTATAATCTGAACACATTAGGATAGTCATAAGTATGATTTTTGAAGCACAAGATATAATAATTCATCTATTTTTATTCATAAAAACGAAAGGAAAAATATGGGAAAAAATTGGGTAAATATATTAAATTAGACTGTTCTTTTCCAAACAAATAAAAGTGTCAAGAGATCGGAATACTTTTTTCACAATGAATTAGACTCTTCTAATGCGAAAATTCTTGAATCCAAGTGCAAAGCACGAAATTTTAATGACATGAGCAAGAAAAGAGTTGGACTAATTGCATAGTGTGCCACAGTTGATAATTTTTAAAATGATTTTTGATACAATAATAGAAGTTACAATTAAGGAAATTAAAAATAGATTACATTTTCTGTAATAAAAGTGAGTATTGCTTTCACATTTCTAAATCGAAAAGATGCCAAAATCCATTTCATCCCACCAAGGAAAATAAAAAGAACATTATTGTACAAAAAAGTTAGTGGATATGTGATAATGATTTGATCTTTGTGTTCACAGTGAAAAAGTTAAATATCATTAAAGTATCATTAAAGGAGGGTTTTATTCATTTCCTTTATATGTTATTCTGTACTATATATCCTCACTTTCTTCTTTGTCATTACCTAAAATGTCGCTTTTCGTGCTTGACTCATAATTGACTTGGACTTTAAACCAATTTTGTCTGAAAAGCTAAAGGAAACAATAAAAAAATATGGGAGAAAACTTTAACCCAAGACAAGACATGTGCAAAAGCCAAAAGGAACTTTGTGTAAAGAGAGAAAATAGTTTCAAGATGACTTTATATTTTAATGTGTTTCATGTTTAGGTAAAGAATGTGAAAGCTTCGTTCTACAGCTTTAAATATATATATATATAGGAAGCCGAGTGTTCGGCGCGCACAGCACGGTGAAAAATTTTAAAAGGCATCAATTTGCTCAGTCTCCTCTCAACTTTTTAAACGTGCATCCTCTATTGGACAATGCAATCGTATAGATTATTATTAATATACCAAATCACAATTTGATTACAAATGGACAATAATCATGTTCAAGGGAAAAATTTCAAATAAGAGACTGAAGTGTCATCATTTTCTTAAATATGGGCCCAAGATGGACTGAAGTGTTATCATTTTCAATTTTTGCTTTTCTTTTTCTCTTCTTCTCTCCCCGGCCTTTCCCGAACTCAAGTGAGGGTCACCCTTGCCTTGCCAGGGTTTCCCTCACCAGTTTTGGGCAAGGGAAGCCTCGGCAAAAAATATGATCGTTGGTTGATCAATTGAAACTTTAGGGACCATTTTCCCGTACTACTACACGCAGGGCTTGAGTAATTTGCCTATTAATACTGTGAGGGAGCACAAACAATAGATGAAGCTACAAATCACATAAGAGAATATGAGAGTGCTTGCAAGAAGTGCTACACTAACAGGCGGAAGAACTTTCGGATTTTCAAGTGAATAGGAGGAAGCACTGCAAAGTAGTGAAATCATAATTGTGGAAAAAGAAGAGATCGGGCGAGGGTCGCCTTAGCCCGATGCTAGCCCGGGTATTGGTATATGAATGACACTACCTACATGTACTAAGACTTTGCTCGATTTTACTAAAAGAAAACGGTGTGCAATGTGGTGTGCATCCATGTCATCAAATAATTGTGGAATCAGCATTAGAATGACTCTGTCAAAAGGGGAAAAGCGATAAATTGAGTAAGATCAATTAAAGGAAGTTCATCTTCTTTTCCGCCATTATTTCTTCTCAAAAGTATACAAAGTGCTTTCAAGCATTATTAGAAGCTGCCATTCAAGTTTGTCTGACAATCGTTAAAGCAATTCGATGATGCATGCCATATAAACAACCCAACTGATTGAGTGGTAGTGCCCCATGGCTATTTTTTTTTTCCCGGTCAGAAGGTAGCCCCATGGATTCACGAGGTGGTTTTCACCATAAAGCACTTTGCCTTTACAACGTTCAAAAAATAGCTTTCAAGGTGTTGGAGTGGACGAATATTTCGAAGATCCTTGTTTCTCATACCGGGTATGCTCACGTGAATTTAGGAAAACTAAAGTAAGAACCAATTATATATGACCCATATGCATGGAATGACAGGGGTCTCACTGCCCGGTCAGCTGGCGGGGGTTCTGCTTATTGGGTTTAGGCTTGTGTTTAAGTTGGTCTATTTATCGTGGGATCAAAGAGATTCAGATAGACTTAGATTTTGGCCCCATTTTAAGTCCTATATATATTGTGCTCGTAAGAGAAATCATTGTATTGAGTGGCTGTAGTGTAAACCTAAATATTATAGTGAAATTCCTTTGCAGGAAGTAGCCTTATTATGGTATGAACCTGGGTAACCTCTGTGTCATCTATTTTTCTATTCTTTATGTGTTTTGTTCTAATTCAATTTAGGATATAACCCAGGTGTACAACTTTGTCCTGTGACACTTAGCTCTTGGGATGAAGGAATAAAAGATCCATATAGCCCAAATCTAATGCCTTCATTTTCAGGTTCGAAGAGTCACAAACTGAGATTTAGTGTTCTCCCTCATTCTTTTTTGAGCTGGTCCCCACCTTCAGCCTCAGCATCTTTAGGATCTCAGGTTGAAATCTCTCGGATTGGTTGAACTATATATTAAAATTAAAAATATAATATAAAAGTTAATAATTGATAATAATAAAGGTTCTATTTATACTCCGAACACTTTAATAAAGTCATAAGTGACGGGTAATATGCGGAAGTGAAACCATTTCTCCATCCTTGCGTGATCAAGATGGGTAAGAGAAAGTTAAAGAAATGTTGAAGCGGAGACACACACAAATTTTTATGTGGCAAACCCAAAAGGGAAAAAACCACGAAGATCGTCCACTATAGTATCAAGATTACAACAATATGTCTTCATCGAAAATTGGTGGATCACCCTCACTGGTATGGTGGAATACAAATAAGCACAAGAGGATAATAATCTCTCTCTCACTCTTCACACAATGGTGGCTCTCTCTTTTTCCCTTGGAGGATATCTCTCGTGTTGTCGAATCTGACGATGAGACTTGTCGAACTTGGCTTTGACGCTTTCTATCTTCGATGCTGAATGTGCACCGGAACTCTCGCAATTCCTTAACGTATCTCGTCATCCCCTATTTATAGAGGGCCATAGGACATCTCTTCCATGCTCTAGAAACTTCACCATAAATGAGGTGGACTTACGAAGATGATTAGCACATTCTCAATGCATAGAGCCACGAGAATTCACTTTACCATGCGAGGTGGTTGCATTGGAATTACGTGGTCATCAATGCATTAATTCTCCCAACTAATTAAGGAGAATCCCAACAAACCTCCCCATTCGACTTAATTAAAGGGGCTTACCACCACACCAGCACCTACGCAACACTCATCGAACTTCTTCGATGGAATTACCTTGGTCATCATTTCTGACCAGTTCTCATCGGTATGAACATTGTCGAGTTGTAGATGTTTCTCCTCTATTACATCTCGAATCTAATGATAACGCATATCGATATGTTTTGATCAAGAGTGATAGGTTGAATTTTTCGCTAAATACATGGCACTCTGATTATCACATTTCAGCACATACTTTTCTTGCTTATAACCCAACTCAAGCAAGAAGTTCTTCATCCACAGCATTTCTTTACATGCTTCCGTGGCTGCAATATATTCGGCTTCAGTGGTAGACAATGCAACGCATTTTTGGAGCTTCGATTGCCAAGACACAGCTCCCGTTGCAAAGGTAGTCAGGTACCCAGATGTCGACTTCCTCGAATCAACATCACCACCTAATCTGCATCCGTGTATCCTTCTAACATGGGTTCTTCTTTGCCGAAACACAAACACCTTTTCGATGTACCCTGGAGATATCAAAATATCCATTTAACAGTGGCCTAGTGCTCCTTTCCAGGATTTGAAAGGTATCGGCTTACAACACCGACTGCATGAGCAATATCGGGCCTGGTGCAAATCATTGCATACATAAGGCTGCCAACCGCCGATGAATATGACACATTCTTCATCATTTCTTTCTCTTTCTCAGTCGATGGACTCTGCTTCTTACTCAATTTGAAATATCCAGCAAGAGGAGTACTTACTGGTTTGGCCTTGTGCATATTGAATCTCTTGAGAATCTTCTCGATATATTTCTCTGGGATAGCCATAACAGCTTCTTCGAACGATCTTGAAATATCTTCATCTCAAGGATTTGCTTTGCTGCACCTAGATCTTTCATAGCAAAGGACTTGCTTAAGGCTTTCTTTAGGGCAAAAATTTTCTTCTAGTCTTGCCGGACTATCAGCTGTTGACACCTAAATTTTGACTAACTTTTTTTTAGTTATTTATTTTGCATAAAAATCGGGAGTTAGACTTTGATTCCTACCAAAAATAATTCATCATTCATATTTAATTTTTGCATTTGCACATTCACAGGGCCGATGGTTAATGGACATTTTTTTTTTTAGGTAATGAGCTCAATGTAATTGATTGGATTAAGCTTGCGGTAAATGTTAATTTAAATTTAGCCAAACCTTGTCCTTTTGGATAATGGCCAAAGTATTGGTGTCATCATTTTTGTTAAGACACGTGAGACACCATGGGCATGATATCCGTGATAGGCGGCTGAGATGGAAACAAAATCAATTTTATGGACACTATCAGAGAAGTAAAGATGATTGATTTTGTATAGTTATTGGTCACGCAAAAAGGGGAAATAAATATAGACAGATCGGCAACAAGGAAATAAAAGAGATCGCTTGTTTCTCCCTCTCATCTGTTTTGCGACGCAAAGAAGGAAGGAATATTATCCTAAAATTTGCGGCTATTCCCTAACTTTTAATTTGTACATTTAAAGAGAACAGTCCAAATAAGCATATAAAGTTGGATCATTTTCTTAAAAAAAAAAAAAAACAGAGAAAGAGACCGAAATAAACTTTATTTAAAGGGCTTGAAGTGACCAAACAGTTTCAAATAAGGTTTTGAACCGGTTGGTCAGCCAAAGTTGTCCGGCTAAACATTTTCTGGCAACTGGGACAAGGACAATTTTGTCTAACACTCGCAATTGTGTAAAAAATGAAGAGAATCCCAATTGAACGGGGGATTAGATTCTTCCATCAAATATTAACGTTTCTTTCTTCCTCTCCTACTGCTCCTCAAGCAAATTGTTCTCGCCCAATCATCAGCCGCTCCGCGCCCGATCCTCGCGAGCTTTAGTTCGTCGTCCCGCTGTCGTCTCTTCTTCCCCCATTCGGGCACGAGCTTAAAGTCGGTCGTCTGCCAGCTTCAAGTCCTGAAAAGCATGTAAGGGATGGAGAGAAGGCGTGGGAGGCCACAAAAACTCTGACGGGATTATTGAGAAAAAAAATTCTATTTGCGAGCGAGAGGGAGGAAGCATCTCCCTCTTCTCTTCTCGGTAAAAAATGGGGGAAAACTTGGGTCATCACAAGATTGAGTACTAATCTTCTCATAATTTAAGCTGGTGGAAAACTTGGGTCATCACAAGATTGAAGAATTAACAGTCATGAGACCCATGCAATTAAGAACATGTAGTGGAGAAAATTACCAAAAAAGTTCTAAATCTGTTGCAATTGTGTCAATTCAATCGTACATCTTTTTTTTTGTGCCAAATCAATCATAACCCTTTTCTATTTGTACCAACTCATTCCATTCGGCAATGGGGACTGACGTGACAAATTTGCAATAATATTTTAATATTTTAAATTATTTTTAATAAAAAAATTTCTTTTTATTAATGGTTTGGGCCGGCAGGAAGTTACTAGCCACCGGCCTCTGGGTGAGGGCCTACGAGACATCGCTTGCGTCTGGCGAGGGCTTGCAAGCCCTCATGTAGGGACCACCGAAGGACGCCGACCCTTGGCCCGTGGCCGATAGGCTGCTACTGGCCCAAACCATAAAAAGGAAAAGACAAAAAAAAAAGACAAAAAATTTATTAAAATTTTGAAAAATATTAAAGTATTATTAAAAATTTTCCACGTCAAGTTTGGCCAGCCAAGTAGACTAAATTGACACAAATACAAAATGTTTAGAACTAAGTTAGCATAATTGCAATAGGCTTAGGAATTTTTTTTTTTTTTTGGGTGATTTTCCGCTTGCTATGAGCCATGTGTCCACTAGTTACAAAATTTATTCCTGACTGGGCATAATCCGATAGTGGACATACTGATTGCGCATTTGACGGAAAGATGAGTCTTCATCTCGACGGACTTGTTAATCCTCACTAGACCTGTCAAAATGGGTCAACAACCCATTTAATAACCCAATAATATTTAATTGGGTCATAAATGGGTCAATATAAAATTTGTAGGCTAGCTTAATGGGTTTAAAAAACAAAGAGACCAAATTAAGTGGGTTGTGAATGGGCCCATCATGGACCCATTTACAACCCATTTAACTCATCTGTTTCATCACTCTCGCGCGGCCATCTTCTTCTTCCGCGATTCTTCCTCGCTCCCAGCGCCGCCGCCATGTGCTTAAAGCTCTTCGGCTTCAGCGTCACCAACGAAGAGGACTCAGCCGTCAGTGACCCCATTTCCTTCAGCACTCACAATAGAGGCGGCAAAACCACGTCGTCAGGCTCCCCGAACGACAACGTCCAGGCGGTCGCCGGCGAGCGGAGGAAGTACGAGTGCCAGTACTTCTGCAAGGAATTCGCCAACTTGCAAGTCCTGGACGTCCACCAGAATGCCCACAAGAAGGAGCGGCAGCAGCTGAAACGTGCCCAGCTTCACACCAGCCGTGTCGTCCCTAGTCCGGAACCCATGAAAAAAACAACAAAGAAAGGAACATAAATCAGGGGAGAACAGAGTGGAGGAAGGGGTGTTGGGAATTACTTTGGACCTCTTTTCTTGGTGAAATGGGTTGGTGTCCATCTCCTTGGATGGCGGTTCCTGGTGAAATGGGTTGGTGTCCATCTCGTTTGATGGTGGTTCTTGAGCAAAGGGATTTGTCTCTTTTTCAGACAGGGGATTGGGGGTGCTGCGGGTGTGCTTCATGGTTCTTCGGTTCGGAAGAAGTGACCGAGGACGAGTGCATATCTCAAGTCCGAGGGATGGTTTGTCGGGGATGGTTTTTTTGGTGGAGATAAGGTTATATAGGTCGAATCAAGTGCTTGAATACCGAAAGAGGGTGTGTTTATGCGGGCGACGATAAGAATGGTTTTCCGCGTTTCTAGAAGAAGATGAAAAGCTCCAGCTCCTCGTCCATTCCGAGCGCGCAGAACTGCCACCCAACGTGCAGGGAGCGGGAGCTCGCGAGGAAATGGCTCGATCACTCCAGCATGAGCTTGGCCGCGTTGACCGGCTCACGGAACTGCTTGATCTCTCCGCCGGGGAAGATGACCCTCGCGACCCTCACCCTCTTCAGGGACGGCGGCATGATGAACGTGCACGAGATGTAGTTCCCCACGTTCCCCGTGGTCTCGTGAGATTGTAGATGGTCTTAAAATTTAGATAGACGCAGCCTGAATTGTTCATCTTGCTCATTGCATATAACATGAGACGAGTAAGGCAGACTTCTATTCGGAATCATAGAACTAAATTCATAAGAAGCTTCATGTGAAAATTTTGATTTTGTGTTCGTTTTACAAGTTATTCTTGCAACATATTATCTGTTTTGTCTGTCATTAGATTGGCTTTAATTAATTATGAGATTGCCTTTTTTTGGTAGTTGTGCGTGTTTATTTCATTAACTCACAAGAGCCGATTATTAATATTTTTTGGTCAAGCATATTATTAAATTTAATGAATTTCAAAGTGGTGACGTAAAAGGGGGAAAAGGAAAACGTAAAAAAATAAAATTATAAAATCATAAAAAAATTTAAAATTATAAAAATGCCGATTTGTATTTCATGAAAATATTTCAACAATATAATTTTATTAAACAATCATAAGAAATAAATTTTCATAGATTAAATTAAATATAGAAGTATTTTCTTAAATGGGTTGGGTCGGGTATGGGTTGGGTATGGGTCGGGTCGGGTATGGGTCAAGAAATTTATATTATACATAAATGGGTCATAAATGGGTTAATGGGTCAATTTGGGTCGGACCATTTATGACCCGACTCAAACCCGACCCAACCCACCCGTTTGACACCTCTACTTCCAGTGCACAAGCAACACATCGATCCTATGGTATACAGTGGCATCAGAAAAAAGGACAACCTTGTAGATAAGCAAATTCATCAAATTTTGCATGGTTACTCAAGGAAAATAGGTAGACCACAACTCCATACATCCTCTTTCTAGGATTTTAGATACAGATATTGGTGTATTATTAAGAATACACGTAATAGGAACAGGTAGGCAGACTAGTTAGGAAGACATTCATTTCAATTTGCCAGCGTTGCCTTTGCATGATGACTGTTTCTGCTAGTAAAAGAGTTCCAATAAGAAACAAAAATAACGGACTTATCTACATATGTGCCCTCTCTCTTTGGTTTCGTAACTTGCCTTGATCAAGCATAATTTCCTTATTGCCTCGGTCATATCCATCCGATCCAGCGGTGATTCCATCGAACATGCGACTCCAACTTCGAATACGGAGATTATGCAATCTCTAATCTTGCTTTTCTGTTGTCGATCATCAGCTTCATTCCAAAGCCTTACGTCTACAATGTCCATCGCTCTACTTGGAAGAGCCATTCGAACAAAGCTATGAAGATTAATATGCTGCCCAAAGGTCTCTTCAGTGGGTCTCTTCCCAGTGAACATCTCCAATAATAGAATGCCGTAACTGTATGCATCCCCAATTGTGGAAGCCTTGTGTCCCATGCCATACTCTGAAAATTTCATTAAGACGTCGAATAAGAATGAACTTTATACTTTTTCTCTTTGTTTGACAAATCCTCTGTCGGATCAAGGCCTAAAACCTCTCTACTGGTTTTTGTTTTCTTTCATATCTCTTTGTTTGACTTTCGTTTAGTGCATTGTCTATTGTTGATGTTTAGCGCCTGCGGTAAAAATTGTCACCAATGTTGGAATGCATCAACCATATAGAAGTGCACCTAAAGTTGTCACATGCTTGCTAGACAAATTGCCTAACATCAAGAGTGACTTTGTCCTCTAGTTGGCTATGGGAAAAGAAGAAAACATATAGGTGAAAGCCTCGGGGGAAATTATTTAGTGAATTTAGTGTATGCATTAACTAAATTTGAACCGTTGGTTTTGACTGGACATATATAGGATCGACATGAGGCTAGCCATTTTCATGATCTAGAAGCAGTCTAATTTCTACACCACACAATTTCTTTTTGCAAGGCGGAAGAGAAGAAAATGCCTCGAAGAAGACACGATAAATTCATACCTGGAGGCACATAGCCAATGGATCCTCTGACTGCGGTTGAAGTTGAACTCCCCTGGTCTTGCACTCCTACAGCTTCGACAGACATCGTTGAAATGATTTTTGCAAGTCCGAAATCTCCAACTCGAGCCACCATGTCATTGTCCAGAAGTACATTACTTGGCTTCAGATCTCCATGGGCGATTGCTAGAGAACAACCCTTGTGGAGATATTCTATCGCAGTAGCTATGTCGATGGCGATGTTCAACCTATGCTCTAGTATTAGATTTCTCGATTTGCCACGCTCATCATCTTGTCCTATAGTTCTAGGGTGCAACCACTCCTCCAAGCTTTCATTAGCCATGAACTCGTATATTAGAGCTTTGAAATCATTGCCACGAAAATCCACGCTTGAACAAACGCTTAGTATCTTCACAAGGTTTCGGTGTCGAATGGTTCCAAGCGTTCGGCATTCGGAGACAAAGCTCTTCGAAGCACCTCTTTGCGTTAAATTGAGCACCTTTACCGCCACCGTGGCATCGCCATCAAGAATCCCCTTATAAACCGTGCCGTATCTCCCTTGACCAATCAAATTGGCCTTGGAGAATCTGTCAGTGACTCTTAGAAGTACTTCATAAGAAATCCTCAAGAACTGTTGCTCCAAGGACGGTGACGGCGAGGCATCTGTTGTTGTCTGTTTCTTTTTGCGGTGACAGAACATGGACAAGAACAACAAAGCCAAACATAGTGAACTGACAGCTACCACAGATATCACTATGGCCTTGGTTGTAGAAGACTTGTTTGAGCTTGGCAATTTACAAAGAGGAAGCTCCAGACTTGGAGCACCTCCACAGAGCTCCCTATTTCCAGAAATCGATACAGCACTTGCATTAAGAAAAACTCCGCCCTCCGGAATTTGTCCTTCTAGTTCATTGAAGGACAAATTCAAGTACTTGAGTAACGAGAGCTCTGCTAGAAAGCTCGGGATTGGACCAGAAAAATTATTATTGGAAAGGTCCAGCTCTTGTAGACCCCGTAATGGACGTAAAGCTTCGGGGATTTGACCATGAAAAGAATTAGCTTCTAAGTGAAGTCGTTCCAATATCAAGCACTCGCTTATAGACACTGGAATCGAGCCGGACAATCTGTTATAAGACATATCTAATTCGGCGAGATTCTTTAAAGAGCCAATTTGCACCGGAAGAGATCCACTTAAATTATTATGCGATAGATTGAAGATGATGGACAAGGAAGAAAGGCCCACGATTTCAACTGGAACCGAGCCAATTAGGCTATTATTCGAAAGATCGAGCACATTTAATCGCTTGCAGTCGCCGAGACTTTGCGGTATGTGGCCTTGGAAATTGTTGGATTGAAGGTTAAGGATATATAAGAACGTCATGTTGCCAATTGAAGGCGGGATCTCTCCAGTAAACATGTTTTCACTTAGATCAAGTTCCTGCAAGCTGTAAAGTCCTCCGATGGAATCAGGAATGTGATTAGTTAGGAAATTACCCCATAAACTCAAGATAGACAAGTTGATGAGATTTCCGTGGGCTGCTGGAATAGTTCCTTGGATCTGATTGTCATACATATAGATTGCCTTAATGCTAGTGGAGAGATTGGAGATGGATGACGGCAGCGATCCGTGAATCATGTTTGAGCCTACCGAGAGATCCTCTAAGTGGGAACAATTAGCTAAAGAAGAAATAAAACTTAAGTCATCCTGCAACTGGTTATATCCCAATTGAATTTGGTAAATACCCTTTAGCCTTCCCAAATCATTCGGTATTGGCCCATGGAAATTGTTCAGGAGAAGGGCAACAACCCGTAGGCTGGTAGCATTTGTTAAGGATGAAGGAATAGTTCCGGTGAATGAGTTATTGGCGGCATAAAGTTGAGAGAGAGAAGGAAAAGTGGTGCCAATATCAAAGGGTAAGCTTCCCCGCAACTGGTTCGAAGAAACATCAAACAAATCCACGCCAGAGATGTTAAAAATTCCCGGTGGAATCTCCCCGATTAGATTGTTAGATGATATTTGGAAAAATATCAACCTCTCGAGTCTGGACAATTCCTCAGGTATTTCTCCACTCAAAGCATTGGTTGTCAGAGACAGGATTTGTAGTTGGGAGAGGTTTCCGAGGGAAGGTGGAATAGGACCTACTAGATTGTTGCTAGCCAAGCTCAAGTCTTTGAGTCTTGTTAAAGAACCAAGATTGGAATGAATTTTCCCCACAAGTTGGTTATCCATGAGATTCAGGATCTCGAGGTTCGAGCAATGGGAAAGATCAGAGGGTATCGGCCCACCAAATGGGTTGTTACTAAGATCAAGTTTACGGAGGCGAAATAGGTTCCCGATCTTTGGTGGGATTTCGTCGCGGAAGCTATTGTTCTGTAAAACCATGACCCTGAGGAAAGAGAGGTTACCTATGTGAGGAGATAGAAAGCCTCCCAAGCCTTGTGATCTCAGGATCAATGATGTGACCCTCCCAGGATGCCTCTTACTGCACAAAACACCTTGCCACTCACAATGATGGGTTGAATCATTCCAAGAGCTCAAGACTCCAAATGGGTCTTCGTGTATCGCGTTTCTGAAGGAGGCTAACGCGAGCCGATCAGTTTGGTTTTGCGAGCAAGCGCCGGGAATTGCAATTGAGCTCCACCACCACAAGAGGGCAGAGTTAAACACAAGAAAAAGTTGTTTTCCCATCACCCCCATTGACCCACTCTCGGTCTTGGCTGCATTTATAACCTCCGTCCGGTGCACAATTGAACTACTGACTAGCTCAACTACGGGAAGTACCGTAGACTTATCACAACTTTCTGGGGTCCTCACTTTTACGTCCTCTTTTTTGAAGATATGTGTACGCACTCTGAGGTTTCTTTGAAGCCCATAAGCAATTGATATTATAGGGTATGCCAGCCTTATCTCCACTCACTTTCTGCCATATGAGACGAAGACTGAAGATTCCACCCCACCCAAAAAGAAAAAAAACAGGAAGTGACAAGTCTTGCAGGAACCCGTCAATTACGTGAGCACTAACAAGTCCGTGAAATTTTCAGGCTCGCTAGAGACCGAAACAGAGGTCTAGGCTGGTTGAGCCCCAGCCTGAATACTTTTTTCCACTGTTTTATATGTTATTTATTTTTAACTTAATTATGATTTTATAGGATGAGCAAGAGGGAGCTCAAAATCTTGCCCGTGCCAATAGGACCTGAAAATTAGGGCTGTCCGATCTGGGGGTGTTAATAGTTCAGTCCAGAATAATTTTCTTGAAATATCGAACTGAACCAAATCATTGGGTTTCATCCTTGAACCGAATCGAATTTCACCTTGAACTGAAAATGAACTGGACTGAAAATCCGATTTTCCATCCATCCGTCACCCAACCAGTAAAAAATCATACATCATAGGAGACAATAAGCAAAAAAATGCACACGAAACCCGATCTAGCACTTCCGTGGGAGCGAAGGCGAGATGCGACAAATCAAAGCAAGGAGCATCCGAACGCTCGTGATTCCCACCCCATGCAATCCCCGATGGCACGTGAGGACGCAAACAGAGAGAGAAGCATTTGCGCAAAACTCAAGTCAATCCCCACACATGCATACAAACCGCCCTAAAATGACAAAGAAACGCCTAAATTTTGTTGGAGTTGGCGAATACTTCGGGCACCCTTGTTTCTCACACCGGATACGCCCACGTGAGCTTAGAGAAATTAAAGTGTTATCCGACGATATGTGACTCATGTGCGCCGGAAGCGGGGGTTTTGGGGCAACACTCCCGACATGGCTGCACCGCTCTCCGATCAGCGGGTGGGGCTTTTGCTGTCCTGTGAGCGGGGGGATTCGTGGGCAGCGCCCCCGAAACAACAACGGATTTGAGCTTTTATTTAAGTTAGCCCGTATGTTATTGGCTTAATAGAGGTTTCGCATAGGTTTAGGTTTTGAGCCCGTTTAGGGCATATATATTTTACTCGTTTTTGCTGATCATTGTAACGAGTTGAGTGGCTGTAAACCGAAAATCATAATGAAATCTCTTTGCAGGACGTGGCCCTATTTTGGGTTGAACCTGGGTAATCTCATACGTCATTCAATTTTTCTTGATTCTCTGTGTGATCATCTGATTCGGTTATGATAAATCCCATCAAATTTTTCAGTTCAGTTTGGTTTAATTTGATTTTCGGTTCGGTTCTGCCGTCCCTTCTTTAAATCTACGAAATTTTCTAGCTTCTATAAATCCGAGCTTAAAAGAAAATCCATAAGTATAATAAAGCTATTGCAAATGAAGCTATTGCTTGAACTTTATCATATTTTTCATTTCTCTTATCCTCTTTTCTTTTTCTCCTCTCTTACTTCCTCTCTTTTGCCTATTTACTACAGATTCTCTAACAACTTTCTTATACAGTATCAAGCTTCTATTTTCCTCCCCAACTGAATATTTCATGATAAGCGCGAGGGAGAGTGTTAGAATAATTAGGAAAAATTTCAAATAAGGGCCTAAAGTGCCTCCATGTTTAGGTAAAGAATGTGAAAGCTTCGTTCTACAGCTTTAAATATATATATATATATATATATATATATATATATATATAGGAAGCCGAGTGTTCGGCGCGCACAGCACGGTGAAAAATTTTAAAAGGCATCAATTTGCTCAGTCTCCTCTCAACTTTTTAAACGTGCATCCTCTATTGGACAATGCAATCGTATAGATTATTATTAATATACCAAATCACAATTTGATTACAAATGGACAATAATCATGTTCAAGGGAAAAATTTCAAATAAGAGACTGAAGTGTCATCATTTTCTTAAATATGGGCCCAAGATGGACTGAAGTGTTATCATTTTCAATTTTTGCTTTTCTTTTTCTCTTCTTCTCTCCCCGGCCTTTCCCGAACTCAAGTGAGGGTCACCCTTGCCTTGCCAGGGTTTCCCTCACCAGTTTTGGGCAAGGGAAGCCTCGGCAAAAAATATGATCGTTGGTTGATCAATTGAAACTTTAGGGACCATTTTCCCGTACTACTACACGCAGGGCTTGAGTAATTTGCCTATTAATACTGTGAGGGAGCACAAACAATAGATGAAGCTACAAATCACATAAGAGAATATGAGAGTGCTTGCAAGAAGTGCTACACTAACAGGCGGAAGAACTTTCGGATTTTCAAGTGAATAGGAGGAAGCACTGCAAAGTAGTGAAATCATAATTGTGGAAAAAGAAGAGATCGGGCGAGGGTCGCCTTAGCCCGATGCTAGCCCGGGTATTGGTATATGAATGACACTACCTACATGTACTAAGACTTTGCTCGATTTTACTAAAAGAAAACGGTGTGCAATGTGGTGTGCATCCATGTCATCAAATAATTGTGGAATCAGCATTAGAATGACTCTGTCAAAAGGGGAAAAGCGATAAATTGAGTAAGATCAATTAAAGGAAGTTCATCTTCTTTTCCGCCATTATTTCTTCTCAAAAGTATACAAAGTGCTTTCAAGCATTATTAGAAGCTGCCATTCAAGTTTGTCTGACAATCGTTAAAGCAATTCGATGATGCATGCCATATAAACAACCCAACTGATTGAGTGGTAGTGCCCCATGGCTATTTTTTTTTTCCCGGTCAGAAGGTAGCCCCATGGATTCACGAGGTGGTTTTCACCATAAAGCACTTTGCCTTTACAACGTTCAAAAAATAGCTTTCAAGGTGTTGGAGTGGACGAATATTTCGAAGATCCTTGTTTCTCATACCGGGTATGCTCACGTGAATTTAGGAAAACTAAAGTAAGAACCAATTATATATGACCCATATGCATGGAATGACAGGGGTCTCACTACCCGGTCAGCTGGCGGGGGTTCTGCTTATTGGGTTTAGGCTTGTGTTTAAGTTGGTCTATTTATCGTGGGATCAAAGAGATTCAGATAGACTTAGATTTTGGCCCCATTTTAAGTCCTATATATATTGTGCTCGTAAGAGAAATCATTGTATTGAGTGGCTGTAGTGTAAACCTAAATATTATAGTGAAATTCCTTTGCAGGAAGTAGCCTTATTATGGTATGAACCTGGGTAACCTCTGTGTCATCTATTTTTCTATTCTTTATGTGTTTTGTTCTAATTCAATTTAGGATATAACCCAGGTGTACAACTTTGTCCTGTGACACTTAGCTCTTGGGATGAAGGAATAAAAGATCCATATAGCCCAAATCTAATGCCTTCATTTTCAGGTTCGAAGAGTCACAAACTGAGATTTAGTGTTCTCCCTCATTCTTTTTTGAGCTGGTCCCCACCTTCAGCCTCAGCATCTTTAGGATCTCAGGTTGAAATCTCTCGGATTGGTTGAACTATATATTAAAATTAAAAATATAATATAAAAGTTAATAATTGATAATAATAAAGGTTCTATTTATACTCCGAACACTTTAATAAAGTCATAAGTGACGGGTAATATGCGGAAGTGAAACCATTTCTCCATCCTTGCGTGATCAAGATGGGTAAGAGAAAGTTAAAGAAATGTTGAAGCGGAGACACACACAAATTTTTATGTGGCAAACCCAAAAGGGAAAAAACCACGAAGATCGTCCACTATAGTATCAAGATTACAACAATATGTCTTCATCGAAAATTGGTGGATCACCCTCACTGGTATGGTGGAATACAAATAAGCACAAGAGGATAATAATCTCTCTCTCACTCTTCACACAATGGTGGCTCTCTCTTTTTCCCTTGGAGGATATCTCTCGTGTTGTCGAATCTGACGATGAGACTTGTCGAACTTGGCTTTGACGCTTTCTATCTTCGATGCTGAATGTGCACCGGAACTCTCGCAATTCCTTAACGTATCTCGTCATCCCCTATTTATAGAGGGCCATAGGACATCTCTTCCATGCTCTAGAAACTTCACCATAAATGAGGTGGACTTACGAAGATGATTAGCACATTCTCAATGCATAGAGCCACGAGAATTCACTTTACCATGCGAGGTGGTTGCATTGGAATTACGTGGTCATCAATGCATTAATTCTCCCAACTAATTAAGGAGAATCCCAACAAACCTCCCCATTCGACTTAATTAAAGGGGCTTACCACCACACCAGCACCTACGCAACACTCATCGAACTTCTTCGATGGAATTACCTTGGTCATCATTTCTGACCAGTTCTCATCGGTATGAACATTGTCGAGTTGTAGATGTTTCTCCTCTATTACATCTCGAATCTAATGATAACGCATATCGATATGTTTTGATCAAGAGTGATAGGTTGAATTTTTCGCTAAATACATGGCACTCTGATTATCACATTTCAGCACATACTTTTCTTGCTTATAACCCAACTCAAGCAAGAAGTTCTTCATCCACAGCATTTCTTTACATGCTTCCGTGGCTGCAATATATTCGGCTTCAGTGGTAGACAATGCAACGCATTTTTGGAGCTTCGATTGCCAAGACACAGCTCCCGTTGCAAAGGTAGTCAGGTACCCAGATGTCGACTTCCTCGAATCAACATCACCACCTAATCTGCATCCGTGTATCCTTCTAACATGGGTTCTTCTTTGCCGAAACACAAACACCTTTTCGATGTACCCTGGAGATATCAAAATATCCATTTAACAGTGGCCTAGTGCTCCTTTCCAGGATTTGAAAGGTATCGGCTTACAACACCGACTGCATGAGCAATATCGGGCCTGGTGCAAATCATTGCATACATAAGGCTGCCAACCGCCGATGAATATGACACATTCTTCATCATTTCTTTCTCTTTCTCAGTCGATGGACTCTGCTTCTTACTCAATTTGAAATATCCAGCAAGAGGAGTACTTACTGGTTTGGCCTTGTGCATATTGAATCTCTTGAGAATCTTCTCGATATATTTCTCTGGGATAGCCATAACAGCTTCTTCGAACGATCTTGAAATATCTTCATCTCAAGGATTTGCTTTGCTGCACCTAGATCTTTCATAGCAAAGGACTTGCTTAAGGCTTTCTTTAGGGCAAAAATTTTCTTCTAGTCTTGCCGGACTATCAGCTGTTGACACCTAAATTTTGACTAACTTTTTTTTAGTCTTGCCGTTCGTCGCTAATTTGTAATTTTTTTTTTTGTCCGAGGAAGTTCTGGGAAATTGTCCAAGAAGAAGATGGCAACGAAGATTGCGAGGAAAATGAAAGCAGAAGCATTTCCAACGATGGCTATACATAGACACATGAAAGTTAAGCCAAAAGCCGACAACGAAGACGTAGGACGGCATTCTAGGGCGGTGAAATCACCGGCTCCGCCGTCGACCGGAGAGGGAGGGGTTTGGGTCGATCGCCGGAGTGAGCTTCCTTCCCTCTGAGCTGCTCGCGGCCGGGGATGTCGAGACGATCGCCGGAGTGAGCTTCTTCCGTCCGAGCTCGCTCCTCGACGATTTTGTTGAAGGTGGACGACGGAGTTTGGTATCGAAGCGAAGGGAGAGAAAAGGGAGGGAGTGGCAAGTGGGATGACGAGAGAGGGAGTGACGAGAGCGGCCGGGGAAGCTAATTTATAGAAGAGCGGCCCGGGAAAAAAAAGCGGCAATTTTTGATTCTGCAAAACTGAAAATTAGCGACGACCTTCGAAGGTCGTCGCTAAACCGTCGCTGGTTTAGCGACGACCTTTGAAGGTCGTCGCTAAACCAGCGACGAGATTCGAAGGTCGTCGCTAAACCAGCGACGACCTTCGAATCTCGTCGCTAATTTTCAATTTCGCTACAAAAAAAAAAGGCGCTTTTTTTCCCGGGCCGCTCGAAATTGAAAATTAGCGACGACCTTCGAATGTCGTCGCTAATTTAGCGACGAAAAGAGATGTTCGTCACTAAAAATAAAATTGAATAATTCGCTAAATTAATTACATACATCAAAATAAACCCCGGCCAACTCTCCGCGTCACGAACCAAATCTCTTTTTTTTCTCTACTTTTGGGTGATGAATCAGATCAAGTGCATAAATTTCAATACATATTTAATAAAAATGTGAAGCTTCTTAAAATTAGCAAGAAAATATAAATCCTATATAATTCAAAAGAATTCGTTAAATTAGCAACGAAAACAAAATGAATAAGATGAAACACGATGGGAATGGAACCCGCGATCACCGAAATACTTCATCCACGCGACAACCAACAAGGCAAAAGATATGGTATGATGTGTAATAATGATTACACATAAATAATGAAACAGAATGAATGTTTTCTAATTCAAGAATAAGAATAAGAATAACAGAAATAAACCTCAATTCCAAGAAATTATATCTTCTTTAAAGCATTCACTGAAGAAGCAAAAACCCTTTTCAAAGAAGCTATTTAAGAACAAAATGAATTCTTTCTAATTCAGGAACAAGGATAATAAAAATAAATAAATTGATCGCTCTTCATTTATGCTTATTAATGTAATCTTTACTTAATTAATAATATATTCATTTTTAAATTTCAAAAAAATATTCGCTCTATTTTCATTTTCTTTTAAAAAGAATTAATGTAGATTAATATAAAATAATATAATCGAAGATATAACATAAATAAGCTAAGCTAAACGACGTATCATAAGCGTTTCTTATTTATATTATTCACCGTTTGAAGAGAGCAAAGATTCCAAATAATCGATCTTTCTTTTAGTTATTATTGAACATTTCTTTGGTTGATTAACGTGTGATATATTGAACCCTCATTACTAATATTGAACGAAACTAGATCTTATAGAATCACATTTGAATATTTTATGATACATTCCGTACCTTGCTAAAAAACTTATCCTTATAATGTTTTTGAAATCTTTATTAATTGATTTAGATCATTTCTTATTCACTTATAGTATCTTATCTATCTTTCAAAATTAGAAGAAAGAACCGATCGATTTCATTTTCGTGGATCACACAATTACAATATATATTTTTGGTGATCAAATATTATATATGCAAAGTAAATCATTTTCGAATAGATCCTTACTCTACTCTATTTAGTATCTCATCAAAGACGATTTTTTTTCTAAGTTATATTTTATCAAAAGAATTGATCTCCATTTTTTGTTTGTTCACAACTTTATATATGTAATAAATATAAAAAAGGGTCCTAATAAACCTTGAAAAAAAATATAAATTAAGGATAGCAATTAGCGACGAACAATTGTTTTCGTCGCCATAGAAAAATTACATAAGATTCACGAAGCTTGTAGCAATTGATAAAAGAATTTTTTTTTTTAAAAAAAGAACTAATTAGCGACAAAATTGACATTTCGTCACTAAATTAATTTAAATAAAAAATAATATTTAGCGACGAACAAAGTCTTTCGTCGCTAATTATATTTTTAAAAAAATTATTTTTGCGACGAAACGACAATTTCGTCGCTAATCAATTCTTTTTATTTTATTTTTCCTCAAATTATCGACGAACAACACTGTTCGTCGCTAAATTTGCCAAAAAAACAAATACAAAAGAAACACTAAATTAGCGAACAACACTGTTCGTCGCTAAGTTGAGCAAAAAACAAAAAAAAATCATAAATAAAATTTAGCAACAAACACTAATTGTCGTCGCTAAACAAACGGTCTTAGTCGTCGCTAAATAGACCAAAAACCAAATAAAAATGAAAATAAAAAAAAATTAGTCACGAATAACATTGTTTGTGGCCAATTTAGCGACGAATAATGATTCTCGTCGCTAAATTATTTCTTTTTTTTTAATTTCTGGTCATTTAGCGACGAAATTGTATATCCGTCACTAAATTAGCGACGGATTGTTCTTCGTCGCTAAGTTCATCTCAATTTAGCGACGAAATTAATTTTTCGTCTCTAATTTAGCTACAAATGTATTGTTTGCCGTTAATTTCGTAGCTAATTAGCTACGAATTTCTTGTTCGTCGCTAATTTCGTCACAAATTAGCTACAAATATTTTTTCGTCACAAAAATCGTCACAAAATTTGCGATGAATTTTTTTGTCACTATTTTCGTCGCGAATAGCGACGAACTTCCATGTCATCGCTATTTTAGTCACAAATTAGCAACGAAAATGATCTCGTGGCTAAATGCTCGTGGCTAAATCGCTGTTTTTTTGTAGTGGGCGAGTACATGGAGGCTCCAAACCGATTCAGGCCAAGCCCAATTTTCTTTTAAACGGATTGGATACTATATATTTGGGCATAAAAAGTACTTTGTTATGTTCAATGAATTTATTAAAGTGCTAATTATAAATAATCTACTGTTTGTTTTTAATAGCATTTCTGATCCCAAGAAGATTTGGTCAATTACTTATTCAGTCAAAAACTAATTAAATCACCTTTAATTCATCTTGCTCTCATTATCATTTTCCCACTGACAAACTTTATCCTAACGCTGATTTCATCTTCTTCCCTGCTTTCAATTTTACGAGAAAGACAAGAAGGAAAATTGTCAAACACAGCCATTATACTTATGAATCGTCGACTATGGATTATTGTCTCCGTCAATTAAATAAAGTGATTATCCTCCATCACATCCTATTGACTTCATTAAGCAGTGGTGGACTTGTTTAGTCTATGAATACCCCGTCAATTACGCGAGGATTAACAAGTCCATAGGGATGAAGACTCATCATTCCGTCAAATGCCCAATCAGTATATCCACTCTCGGATTATGCCCAGTCAGGAATAAATTTTGTAATTAGTGGACACATGGCTCATAACAAGCGGAAAATCACCAAAAAAAAGTCATAAACCTATTGCAATTATGCTAACTTAATTTTGTGTCTTTGTCATTTGATTGTAAGTTATTCTAGCCAGTGCCATTGTGAATACCCTCCAACACACATATCGGCTGACATATGACGCTAAGAGATGGCCATAGATTAGAATTGGCCAATAACATTGCCATCTAATCTCATCTGGGGAATGCACGGTCCACGTGATCGGTCGGCTATGATTACACTAATCTCCATCCAATGTCGTGGAGACATCGTTGTCTTGCTAATATTAACTCCACTGTACCTTTGTCCTTGCCTAGACTCATCCTAGATGGGAACTCAAAAGGATCTTGCTCATGCCGTTAATGTCATCGTGCGACTTGGGGGCCTAGGCCTCATAATTCATGCCCTATTACCCGATTTCGTATGTCATACAATTTGGGCACCTAATTTCAAAATTCGCCTGGATTATCAGCAAGGGCCGTGCATACGAATAGCGTTGGAGTTGATGGTTGATTCGTATTTTATCGATTTGGGGCTTGATAAGAGTTTGAATCATCCGACCCCTGAATAGGTATGGCGGCTTAGGGCATCGAGCGATTTTCAGCTCGATGCTATAGATCATTGGGCTTGAATCTTGCCGGCTGTTTTGGAAGTGGCAATCGATCAGACATTGCTTGATGAGTAATTGCATTTCATGGCATAGCTACAACGCAATATGACTACGACAAGCTTATAATTACAGCAAGCATAAGCTCGAGTGTTAATTACAGCAAATAAGCAAATTCATCAATTTTTACCTGGTTACATGGTGGAAATAGAAAGACTCTAACTGCGTACGTCCACTTTGTATGATATGTATATACACACGTACATGTATATGTTGATATGCATAATAGTTATGGCTGAGTAGATTACTTAGCGATAATACTTGCCTTTCTACAAGTGAAAGAGTTCCAAAATAAAATGGCAAGTTGACTATGCTACATCTGTGCACTCCTCTGTTTGGTTTCATAACTCACCTTAATCGAATATAATTCCTTGATCGCCTCGGTCACATCCATACGCTCTCGCGGTGAGTCCATTGAGCATGCAACTCCAACTTCTAATATGGAAGTAACGCAATCCCTGTTATGATCTCCTGTTGTTGATCATCGGCTTCACTCAAAAGCCTTAAGTCCACAACATCCATCGCTCGGTCGGGAAGAGCCGTTTGGACAAAGCTATGAAGGTTACAATGGGGCACAAAGGCCTCTTCAGTGGATCTCTTTCCGGTGAACATATCCAATAATAAAATGCCGTAACTGTAAGCATCCCCAAGTGTGGAAACTTTGTGACCCATGCCATATTCTGAAAATTTTCATTAAGACATTAAATAGGGAGACACACAATACTTTTTCTTATAAATAATTATATAGAATGTCCTAAATTACATGGGATTTGAAAGATTGTTAAAATCACATTGTTTGTGTTCCGCATAGTTTATTATCTAGGGCTCATGTTCAATACATGTCATATGCAAAATTGTTAAAGTTGACAAGTCAAATTTCGGGGGACAATAAGATAGAAATTAGTCGGAATGCATCAACCGCAGAGAAATGAGATCTAGGGATATTAAGTGTAATAAAATCACAAAGTTCACGAAAGATCATTAATAGCATATGGACTTTCCCATCTCCAAAACCACATAGTGCACCAAAAAATCGTGACATGGTTCCGAAACAAATTGCCCAGACGTCAATAGTGAGTTTGCCCTTAAGTGGGGAAATTATCAGTAGCTTGATATCTATATTAAAGCAAAACTTTAGCTTTAGATATGATGAGATTCACGTGAGACCCATAATAGTCTCAACGTTTTCTTAGTTCGAGTTCAATTTGATACATGGACCACACTATTTGTAACTTGACTATTTCGTGATGTTTCGGGGAGAGTGAAACTTAACTAGGCCGGATGGTATTCTGAATTAAATGTCACGTTATCTGAACATAATTTCCAAATGATAGAGTTTCAAGTCAATAACTTTTTGTCAAGACCGAGGATAACTACTAAAGAATCACAAGTTCTCGTCAATTTCTCATGTCATAATGGACTCTATGATCATATTAGATATAGTCCATTTTTCACGACACTAACATAATTTGAAAGAACGAAAATGTGAAAATGACGTGACAAAATACATTTAATCTGTATATTGAGAAGGATTCGCATGTTTTCCTTAAAAATAATTTCATCGATGCATCAAAAGTATAATTTTTTCTTTCATGCTAATTTCAAACACAATTACGACACGCTACGATGATTTTTTTTTTTAAGACAAAGCTACGTGCTTTTATCTTTCTGCGAAAAGGGAGAGAGGAAATTGTGTTGTCAGAAAGAGATGTGAGAGCATACAATGCATAACATGACATATAGAATGATGGTTCATTCGATACCTTTACCACTTTCTCTCTTATTATTTACCAGCCAGGTCCGATATTCGACGACCACCGTCAACCGAACGCTAATCAAGAACATATGACAGATTCAAGTAACATAAAAAATCTGTAGCCCAATGAGAATTTCATTCCTATACGAATCTATGTCCTTGAAAAGATGAGGTCTAATTGCATCTGCTCATATTTTTCCATAAGCAATGTATTCTCGAGATAGACTTTGATGAAGCAGGAGAGAAATTTTTCCACTTACCTGGAGGCACATAGCCAATGGATCCTCTAACTACTGCCGAAGAAGTTGAATCTTGAATTCCAGTGGCTTCAGTAGACATCGTCGGAATGATCTTTGCAAGCCCGAAATCTCCAACTCGAATTACCATGTTGTTGTCCAGAAGCACATTACTCGGCTTCAGATCTCCGTGGACGATTGGTGGATAACAACCCTTGTGGAGATATTCGATCGTAGTAGCTATGTCTATGGCGATGTTTAACCTCTGCACTAGCCTCATATTTCTCAATTCGCCACGCTCGTCATCTCGTCGTGTAGTTCCAGGGTGTAGCCACTCCTCCAGGCTCTCATTAGCCATGACCTCGTATATAAGAGCTTTGAAGTCATTTCCATGGAAGTCTTCAGTCGAACAAACGCTTAGTATCTTCACGAGGTTTCGGTGTCTAATGGTTCCTAGAGTTCGACATTCTGAATCAAAGCTCCTCGAAGCACCTCGTTGTGTCAAATTGAGCACCTTCACTGCCACCGTCTCACCACTGACAAGAATTCCTTTATAAACTGTGCCGTATCTCCCTTGACCAATCAAATTGGTCTCGGAGAACCTCTCTGTAGCTCTCACGAGCTCATCATAAGAAATCCTCAAGAATGGCTGCTCCAAGGATAAATTGGGCGAGGCATCAGTTGTCATCTGCTTCTTTTTGCGGTAAAAGAAGATAGACAAACACAGGAGCAACAGAGCTAAACACAACAAACTCCCCGCTACCACAGATGGCACTATGGCCTTAGTTGAAGAAGACTTGTTAGATCTTGGTAATTTGCAAAGAGGAAGCTTCAGACTCGGAATACCTCCACAGAGTTCTCTATTTCCAGAAATTGATACAGCACTTGCATTAAGAAAAACTCCGGCTTTCGGAACTTGTCCTTCTAGTTTATTGAAGGACAAATTCAAGTACAAGAGCAGTGAGAACTCTGCGAGAAAGCTCGGGATTGGACCAGAAAAATTATTATTGGAAAGGTCTAGCTCTTCTAGAGCTCGTAATGGATGTAACCATTGGGGGATTTGACCATGAAAAGAATTAGCTTCTAAGTAAAGCCATGTCAAGCTCAAGCACTCGCTGATGGAGGCCGGAATGAAGCCGTTCAGTCTGTTGTAAGACAGATCTAACGTGGCGAGATTCTTCAAAGACCCAACTTGCAATGGAAGCAATCCACTTAAATTATTATGAGCTAAACTGAACACGATCGACAAGGAAAAGAGACTCATGATTTCGGCTGGAATAGAGCCAATTAGATTGTTGTTCGAAAGATCTAGCCATACTAGTTGCTTGCAGTTGCCGAGCCATTGTGGTATGTAGCCTTGGAAACTGTTGGAACTAAGGTCAAGGCTATTTAACAATGTCATGTTGCCAATCGAAGACGGTATCTCTCCGGTAAACATGTTTCCACGCAAAGAAAGCACTTGCAAGCTGTAAAGGGCTCCGATGGATTCAGGAAGGCGATCAGTCAGAAAATTATTCGCTAGAGTCAAGACGGACAAGTTGAATAGATTTCCCAGGGCTGAAGGAATAGATCCGTGGATTGAATTATTAGCCATTGCAATGACCTTAATGCTGGTGGAGAGATTGGAGATGGATCTCGGCAACGATCCATGAATCAAGTTCAAATCCACGTAGAGACCTTCTAAATTGGAACAATTATCTAAAGAAGAAATAAAACTTAAGTCATCCTGCAACTGGTTACCACCCAACACGAGTCTGTGGAGACCCCTTAGGCTTCCCAGATTTTTCGGTATTGGCCCATGGAAACTGTTGTTGAGA
This sequence comes from Rhodomyrtus psidioides, assembly GCA_021437785.1. Taxonomy (NCBI): domain Eukaryota; kingdom Viridiplantae; phylum Streptophyta; class Magnoliopsida; order Myrtales; family Myrtaceae; genus Rhodomyrtus; species Rhodomyrtus psidioides. The sequence continues at coordinate 6,727,808 of JAILYB010000003.1, read as the reverse complement.
AGGAAAACCTCTCGAAGGCCAGTGGCATTCGTTAAAGATGGCGGAATCGTCCCAGTGAACAAGTTGTCGTAGGCTGCAAGTGTAGAGAGAAAAGGAAGAGTTGTGCCCATATCAGAGGGAAAGCTTCCCCGCAACTGGTTAGAACTAACAAGGAATGCCAAAATGCTGGTGATGTTAAAAATCCCTGGTGGAATCTCGCCGGTTAGTTTGTTGAATGATAGTTGGAAAAAAACCAACCTCTCGAGTCTGGATAACTCTTCAGGTATTTCTCCAAGCAACGAATTTTCTGTCAGAGAAAGCTTTTGTAGCAACGAGAGGTTTCCGATTGAAGGAGGAATAGGACCTACAAGGTTGTTCTTAGCCAAGCCCAAGCCTGTAAGCCTCGGCAAAGAACCAAGATTGGAATGAATCCTCCCCACAAGCTGGTTATTTATTAGAAGGAGGATCTCGAGGCTCGAGCAACGAGAAAGGTTGGAGGGTATCGGCCCGTCAAAAGAGTTGTTACGAAGATCGAGTTCACGGAGCCGAAGCAAGTTGCCAACCTGTGGTGGGATGTCGCCGCGGAAGCTGTTGTTCGATAAGACCAAGACCCTCATGAAAGAGAGATTACCTATGTGAGGAGATATGAAGCCTCCCAAGCCCTGTGATTTCAGGACTAGGGAAGTGACCCTTTCAGGATGTCTTTTGCTGCACGAAACACCTTGCCACTCACAATGATGGGTAGAATCATTCCAAGAATGCAAGACTCCAAGTGGGTCTTCCTGTATCGCGTCTCTAATGGAGGCTAACGCGAGCCGGTCCGATTGATTCCGCGAGCAAGCGCCAGGGCAGGGTATCGAGCTCCACCACCACAAGAGGGCACAATTGAGAATGAGAAACGTTAGTTTCCCCATCTCTTCCACAGACCCACTTTCAGTGTCGGTCGCATTTAACACTTTCGACGAATGCACAATTCAAATATATAACTCCAGTGGCGGAAGTGCCGTAAACTTAACCAAACTTTATGCGGTCCTAATTTTTACATCTTTTATCTTAATGTGGCATAATGTTGTCAATTATGGTGTATGGCTTACCGTCCAATGATTTTCTGCCGTATGATTTTGTATGTTGACTTGACACTAGACAGAACATTCCAAAATGGAAAAACAGAAGAGACAAGTCAATTGCGTTTAGCATTGGGCATTGACAAAGACAGGAACAAGCAACTTTCAAGCTCGGTAGTGGCCGGAATGGAGGTCTAGGCTGGTGGGGCCCTAACCCGAATTTTTTTCTTTTCGTATTAAAAATAGATAAAATCATGTCTAAATCATTCCTAAGCATGATTGATGCTTTTCTAAGCCAATAGGGCCTTATTAGGAATGCTATGTGATTTATCTGCGTATCTAGATTCTATTTGATTGCTCATTTTATTATTGATTGCGATTGCTAGGATAGTCACATCCATCTTCATGAATTCCTAGAATTATGATTCGTACCCCACTCATCTGCATGAAATCTTAGGTCAGAAAATTTAGTCAACTTAGGTACCGAAAGGGCGTAACTAAGTCCCCGAACCCATTTCTATGGTTATCGCAGAATTGAATAGAAACTCCCACCTATTCAATAGGGTGGTCCAATCATACCCTCCAAAAAATGATTGGTGGCGACTCCATGGCATGTACACTTAGCACATGTCACCAGACCACACTGAAGGTCGACTACGCATACTTCCGTTGCGATTTGGGTAATGGGCCTTGGGAGAGGCCCGCATCTGACCAGACTGGATGGCCTATTAGCCCTCGAGAGCTCATGGAAACCTCGAGAGGGTCGTAACAATCATCTTTCGATATTTTTTTTTTTCTAAACCGGTCATTTTTCACAAGACGAATGGTGCCTTAATTCAGTATGGAAGTTGACTTCAATGGAATAGGGTTGAAAATATTAAGACCGATGTGGAAAATATATGATTACTGTACGTCTCGGTATAGCCATTTAAAACCACTTTAAAAAAATTCAATGATTACCAAACAAACGTCAATGCTAGTTTCTAATAAGCGTCTGGATCGCTTGCCCATGTGGGCAGGTCTGACCACGGATCTGGGCCATCCATCCACCCCAAACCTTGTGTTTGGATCCCCTGTCAAGGTGAAAACCTTGACAGGGGTGCCAAGGTCCCATCCGGGCCGTCCGTTCAATCAACGGACGGCCCGGATTTGATATGAATAAAAAATAAAAAAGTAATAAATTTTTTATTATTATTATTTTTAAAATTGCAGCCGCAATTTTATTTAATCTGGGCCGTCTGTTGATTGAACGGACGGCCGGATGGGACCTTGGCACCCTGTCAAGGTTTTCACCTTGACAGGGGATCCGGATCCCCAAACCTTTGCCCCCTTTAAAAAGGTGGGGGGCCATCGACAGCCCAGATCTGTGGTCTCCATGCCTACGTGGGCAGGAGATTCGGATCCAATAATAATGCTTGAGGGGACTCTTCTGTAATTTGAGAAGAAATGATGGTGCTATAGAAAACCAAATTTTCTTTAGTTCATCTTGCTCCCACTATCTTTTTCTCCTTTTCGACAAACTTTATTGAAATTTGATTATATAATGATCTTTGTGACTACTATGCTAATAGTCTATTTTGAGTCACAAAAAATAAATAATAAATAATTTAATATTTTTGTGGAGTCTACCTTTTTAAAAATTCGTGACTCACAATATATTGTTATTTTCACACTCATAAAAAAAAATAGTATGCTAGTAAGGTCCCACATTCTCCTAAAATTGATTCCAACACTTTAGTTGATGACATTATGGCGTCTATCAGATAGTGCGCCATTTCGCCCAGTAAGAAATTCTAGTGATGCTTGTAGTGTTATCCCTATTTCAACCTCTTCTTCACTTTCACTTTTACGAGAAAAATAAGAAAAAGGAATATCAAATATTTATTATTTTATTATCCACTTAAAGTCTGCCATGTGGTGCCGTATATAAATATTAAATAATAACACAGCATTTATCCAATTCTTAATTATTAATGATGGACTAGTTTAGTCTAACTTAACAAGTTCATGCTCATGTCCAACTTAACATTCCGTCGACTGCGTAATCAATATATCCACTCTCAAATTATGCCCAGTCGCCACGCTATTTAGTGGCTATTAAATAATATTTGTAATGCATAATAACGTCCCCAACTTTAATTCTAATTCACAACCATGATGAAATGTTGATTCATCGAGTTTATGGATTTTAATATCTTTAGTAATTGTATATCGTATATGGCATTGTTTTTGTGAATCAGATCGCTCGTGTTAATATGCATTCGTCACATGTGACATCGAACACCATATATACAAATCGACAATGGACAGATATTTGCGAACAGTGAAACTAAGTAGGGGTGAGTAGATGGAGGCTCCAAACCGATTCAAGCCAAGCCCGATTTTCTTTTAAACGGATTGGATACTATATATTTGGGCATAAAAAGTACTTTGTTATGTTCAATGAATTTATTAAGTGCTAATTATAATTAATCTACTGTTTGTTTTAATAGCATTTCTGATCCCAAGAAGATATGGTCAATTACTTATTCAGTCAAAAGCTAATTAAATCACCTTTAATTCATCTCGCTCTCATTATCATTTTCCCACTGACAAACTTTATCCTAACGCTGATTTCATCTTCTTCCCTGCTTTCAATTTTACGAGAAAAACAAGAAGGAAAATTGTCAAACACAGCCATTATACTTATGAATCGTCGACTATGGATTATTGTCTCCGTCAATTAAATAAAGTGATTACCCTCCATCACATCCTATTGACTTCATTAAGCAGTGGTGGACTTGTTTAGTCTATTAATACCCCGTCAATTACGTGAGGATTAACAAGTCCGTCGAGATGAAGACTCATCTTTCCGTCAAATGCGCAATCAGTATGTCCACTATCGGATTATGCCCAGTCAGGAATAAATTTTGTAACTAGTGGACACATGGCTCATAGCAAGCGGAAAATCACCCAAAAAAAAAAAAAAATTCCTAAGCCTATTGCAATTATGCTAACTTAGTTCTAAACATTTTGTATTTGTGTCAATTTAGTCTACTTGGCTGGCCAAACTTGACGTGGAAAATTTTTAATAATACTTTAATATTTTTCAAAATTTTAATAAATTTTTTGTCTTTTTTTTTTGTCTTTTCCTTTTTATGGTTTGGGCCAGCAGCAGCCTATCGGCCACGGGCCAAGGGTCGGCGTCCTTCGGTGGTCCCTACATGAGGGCTTGCAAGCCCTCGCCAGACGCAAGCGATGTCTCGTAGGCCCTCACCCAGAGGCCGGTGGCTAGTAACTTCCTGCCGGCCCAAACCATTAATAAAAAGAAATTTTTTTATTAAAAATAATTTAAAATATTAAAATATTATTGCAAATTTGTCACGTCAGTCCCCATTGCCGAATGGAATGAGTTGGTACAAATAGAAAAGGGTTATGATTGATTTGGCACAAAAAAAAAGATGTACGATTGAATTGACACAATTGCAACAGATTTAGAACTTTTTTGGTAATTTTCTCCACTACATGTTCTTAATTGCATGGGTCTCATGACTGTTAATTCTTCAATCTTGTGATGACCCAAGTTTTCCACCAGCTTAAATTATGAGAAGATTAGTACTCAATCTTGTGATGACCCAAGTTTTCCCCCATTTTTTACCGAGAAGAGAAGAGGGAGATGCTTCCTCCCTCTCGCTCGCAAATAGAATTTTTTTTCTCAATAATCCCGTCAGAGTTTTTGTGGCCTCCCACGCCTTCTCTCCATCCCTTACATGCTTTTCAGGACTTGAAGCTGGCAGACGACCGACTTTAAGCTCGTGCCCGAATGGGGGAAGAAGAGACGACAGCGGGACGACGAACTAAAGCTCGCGAGGATCGGGCGCGGAGCGGCTGATGATTGGGCGAGAACAATTTGCTTGAGGAGCAGTAGGAGAGGAAGAAAGAAACGTTAATATTTGATGGAAGAATCTAATCCCCCGTTCAATTGGGATTCTCTTCATTTTTTACACAATTGCGAGTGTTAGACAAAATTGTCCTTGTCCCAGTTGCCAGAAAATGTTTAGCCGGACAACTTTGGCTGACCAACGGGTTCAAAACCTTATTTGAAACTGTTTGGTCACTTCAAGCCCTTTAAATAAAGTTTATTTCGGTCTCTTTCTCTGTTTTTTTTTTTTTTTTAAGAAAATGATCCAACTTTATATGCTTATTTGGACTGTTCTCTTTAAATGTACAAATTAAAAGTTAGGGAATAGCCGCAAATTTTAGGATAATATTCCTTCCTTCTTTGCGTCGCAAAACAGATGAGAGGGAGAAACAAGCGATCTCTTTTATTTCCTTGTTGCCGATCTGTCTATATTTATTTCCCCTTTTTGCGTGACCAATAACTATACAAAATCAATCATCTTTACTTCTCTGATAGTGTCCATAAAATTGATTTTGTTTCCATCTCAGCCGCCTATCACGGATATCATGCCCATGGTGTCTCACGTGTCTTAACAAAAATGATGACACCAATACTTTGGCCATTATCCAAAAGGACAAGGTTTGGCTAAATTTAAATTAACATTTACCGCAAGCTTAATCCAATCAATTACATTGAGCTCATTACCTAAAAAAAAAAATGTCCATTAACCATCGGCCCTGTGAATGTGCAAATGCAAAAATTAAATATGAATGATGAATTATTTTTGGTAGGAATCAAAGTCTAACTCCCGATTTTTATGCAAAATAAATAACTAAAAAAAAGTTAGTCAAAATTTAGGTGTCAACAGCTGATAGTCCGGCAAGACTAGAAGAAAATTTTTGCCCTAAAGAAAGCCTTAAGCAAGTCCTTTGCTATGAAAGATCTAGGTGCAGCAAAGCAAATCCTTGAGATGAAGATATTTCAAGATCGTTCGAAGAAGCTGTTATGGCTATCCCAGAGAAATATATCGAGAAGATTCTCAAGAGATTCAATATGCACAAGGCCAAACCAGTAAGTACTCCTCTTGCTGGATATTTCAAATTGAGTAAGAAGCAGAGTCCATCGACTGAGAAAGAGAAAGAAATGATGAAGAATGTGTCATATTCATCGGCGGTTGGCAGCCTTATGTATGCAATGATTTGCACCAGGCCCGATATTGCTCATGCAGTCGGTGTTGTAAGCCGATACCTTTCAAATCCTGGAAAGGAGCACTAGGCCACTGTTAAATGGATATTTTGATATCTCCAGGGTACATCGAAAAGGTGTTTGTGTTTCGGCAAAGAAGAACCCATGTTAGAAGGATACACGGATGCAGATTAGGTGGTGATGTTGATTCGAGGAAGTCGACATCTGGGTACCTGACTACCTTTGCAACGGGAGCTGTGTCTTGGCAATCGAAGCTCCAAAAATGCGTTGCATTGTCTACCACTGAAGCCGAATATATTGCAGCCACGGAAGCATGTAAAGAAATGCTGTGGATGAAGAACTTCTTGCTTGAGTTGGGTTATAAGCAAGAAAAGTATGTGCTGAAATGTGATAATCAGAGTGCCATGTATTTAGCGAAAAATTCAACCTATCACTCTTGATCAAAACATATCGATATGCGTTATCATTAGATTCGAGATGTAATAGAGGAGAAACATCTACAACTCGACAATGTTCATACCGATGAGAACTGGTCAGAAATGATGACCAAGGTAATTCCATCGAAGAAGTTCGATGAGTGTTGCGTAGGTGCTGGTGTGGTGGTAAGCCCCTTTAATTAAGTCGAATGGGGAGGTTTGTTGGGATTCTCCTTAATTAGTTGGGAGAATTAATGCATTGATGACCACGTAATTCCAATGCAACCACCTCGCATGGTAAAGTGAATTCTCGTGGCTCTATGCATTGAGAATGTGCTAATCATCTTCGTAAGTCCACCTCATTTATGGTGAAGTTTCTAGAGCATGGAAGAGATGTCCTATGGCCCTCTATAAATAGGGGATGACGAGATACGTTAAGGAATTGCGAGAGTTCCGGTGCACATTCAGCATCGAAGATAGAAAGCGTCAAAGCCAAGTTCGACAAGTCTCATCGTCAGATTCGACAACACGAGAGATATCCTCCAAGGGAAAAAGAGAGAGCCACCATTGTGTGAAGAGTGAGAGAGAGATTATTATCCTCTTGTGCTTATTTGTATTCCACCATACCAGTGAGGGTGATCCACCAATTTTCGATGAAGACATATTGTTGTAATCTTGATACTATAGTGGACGATCTTCGTGGTTTTTTCCCTTTTGGGTTTGCCACATAAAAATTTGTGTGTGTCTCCGCTTCAACATTTCTTTAACTTTCTCTTACCCATCTTGATCACGCAAGGATGGAGAAATGGTTTCACTTCCGCATATTACCCGTCACTTATGACTTTATTAAAGTGTTCGGAGTATAAATAGAACCTTTATTATTATCAATTATTAACTTTTATATTATATTTTTAATTTTAATATATAGTTCAACCAATCCGAGAGATTTCAACCTGAGATCCTAAAGATGCTGAGGCTGAAGGTGGGGACCAGCTCAAAAAAGAATGAGGGAGAACACTAAATCTCAGTTTGTGACTCTTCGAACCTGAAAATGAAGGCATTAGATTTGGGCTATATGGATCTTTTATTCCTTCATCCCAAGAGCTAAGTGTCACAGGACAAAGTTGTACACCTGGGTTATATCCTAAATTGAATTAGAACAAAACACATAAAGAATAGAAAAATAGATGACACAGAGGTTACCCAGGTTCATACCATAATAAGGCTACTTCCTGCAAAGGAATTTCACTATAATATTTAGGTTTACACTACAGCCACTCAATACAATGATTTCTCTTACGAGCACAATATATATAGGACTTAAAATGGGGCCAAAATCTAAGTCTATCTGAATCTCTTTGATCCCACGATAAATAGACCAACTTAAACACAAGCCTAAACCCAATAAGCAGAACCCCCGCCAGCTGACCGGGCAGTGAGACCCCTGTCATTCCATGCATATGGGTCATATATAATTGGTTCTTACTTTAGTTTTCCTAAATTCACGTGAGCATACCCGGTATGAGAAACAAGGATCTTCGAAATATTCGTCCACTCCAACACCTTGAAAGCTATTTTTTGAACGTTGTAAAGGCAAAGTGCTTTATGGTGAAAACCACCTCGTGAATCCATGGGGCTACCTTCTGACCGGGAAAAAAAAAATAGCCATGGGGCACTACCACTCAATCAGTTGGGTTGTTTATATGGCATGCATCATCGAATTGCTTTAACGATTGTCAGACAAACTTGAATGGCAGCTTCTAATAATGCTTGAAAGCACTTTGTATACTTTTGAGAAGAAATAATGGCGGAAAAGAAGATGAACTTCCTTTAATTGATCTTACTCAATTTATCGCTTTTCCCCTTTTGACAGAGTCATTCTAATGCTGATTCCACAATTATTTGATGACATGGATGCACACCACATTGCACACCGTTTTCTTTTAGTAAAATCGAGCAAAGTCTTAGTACATGTAGGTAGTGTCATTCATATACCAATACCCGGGCTAGCATCGGGCTAAGGCGACCCTCGCCCGATCTCTTCTTTTTCCACAATTATGATTTCACTACTTTGCAGTGCTTCCTCCTATTCACTTGAAAATCCGAAAGTTCTTCCGCCTGTTAGTGTAGCACTTCTTGCAAGCACTCTCATATTCTCTTATGTGATTTGTAGCTTCATCTATTGTTTGTGCTCCCTCACAGTATTAATAGGCAAATTACTCAAGCCCTGCGTGTAGTAGTACGGGAAAATGGTCCCTAAAGTTTCAATTGATCAACCAACGATCATATTTTTTGCCGAGGCTTCCCTTGCCCAAAACTGGTGAGGGAAACCCTGGCAAGGCAAGGGTGACCCTCACTTGAGTTCGGGAAAGGCCGGGGAGAGAAGAAGAGAAAAAGAAAAGCAAAAATTGAAAATGATAACACTTCAGTCCATCTTGGGCCCATATTTAAGAAAATGATGACACTTCAGTCTCTTATTTGAAATTTTTCCCTTGAACATGATTATTGTCCATTTGTAATCAAATTGTGATTTGGTATATTAATAATAATCTATACGATTGCATTGTCCAATAGAGGATGCACGTTTAAAAAGTTGAGAGGAGACTGAGCAAATTGATGCCTTTTAAAATTTTTCACCGTGCTGTGCGCGCCGAACACTCGGCTTCCTATATATATATATATATATATATATATTTAAAGCTGTAGAACGAAGCTTTCACATTCTTTACCTAAACATGGAGGCACTTTAGGCCCTTATTTGAAATTTTTCCTAATTATTCTAACACTCTCCCTCGCGCTTATCATGAAATATTCAGTTGGGGAGGAAAATAGAAGCTTGATACTGTATAAGAAAGTTGTTAGAGAATCTGTAGTAAATAGGCAAAAGAGAGGAAGTAAGAGAGGAGAAAAAGAAAAGAGGATAAGAGAAATGAAAAATATGATAAAGTTCAAGCAATAGCTTCATTTGCAATAGCTTTATTATACTTATGGATTTTCTTTTAAGCTCGGATTTATAGAAGCTAGAAAATTTCGTAGATTTAAAGAAGGGACGGCAGAACCGAACCGAAAATCAAATTAAACCAAACTGAACTGAAAAATTTGATGGGATTTATCATAACCGAATCAGATGATCACACAGAGAATCAAGAAAAATTGAATGACGTATGAGATTACCCAGGTTCAACCCAAAATAGGGCCACGTCCTGCAAAGAGATTTCATTATGATTTTCGGTTTACAGCCACTCAACTCGTTACAATGATCAGCAAAAACGAGTAAAATATATATGCCCTAAACGGGCTCAAAACCTAAACCTATGCGAAACCTCTATTAAGCCAATAACATACGGGCTAACTTAAATAAAAGCTCAAATCCGTTGTTGTTTCGGGGGCGCTGCCCACGAATCCCCCCGCTCACAGGACAGCAAAAGCCCCACCCGCTGATCGGAGAGCGGTGCAGCCATGTCGGGAGTGTTGCCCCAAAACCCCCGCTTCCGGCGCACATGAGTCACATATCGTCGGATAACACTTTAATTTCTCTAAGCTCACGTGGGCGTATCCGGTGTGAGAAACAAGGGTGCCCGAAGTATTCGCCAACTCCAACAAAATTTAGGCGTTTCTTTGTCATTTTAGGGCGGTTTGTATGCATGTGTGGGGATTGACTTGAGTTTTGCGCAAATGCTTCTCTCTCTGTTTGCGTCCTCACGTGCCATCGGGGATTGCATGGGGTGGGAATCACGAGCGTTCGGATGCTCCTTGCTTTGATTTGTCGCATCTCGCCTTCGCTCCCACGGAAGTGCTAGATCGGGTTTCGTGTGCATTTTTTTGCTTATTGTCTCCTATGATGTATGATTTTTTACTGGTTGGGTGACGGATGGATGGAAAATCGGATTTTCAGTCCAGTTCATTTTCAGTTCAAGGTGAAATTCGATTCGGTTCAAGGATGAAACCCAATGATTTGGTTCAGTTCGATATTTCAAGAAAATTATTCTGGACTGAACTATTAACACCCCCAGATCGGACAGCCCTAATTTTCAGGTCCTATTGGCACGGGCAAGATTTTGAGCTCCCTCTTGCTCATCCTATAAAATCATAATTAAGTTAAAAATAAATAACATATAAAACAGTGGAAAAAAGTATTCAGGCTGGGGCTCAACCAGCCTAGACCTCTGTTTCGGTCTCTAGCGAGCCTGAAAATTTCACGGACTTGTTAGTGCTCACGTAATTGACGGGTTCCTGCAAGACTTGTCACTTCCTGTTTTTTTTCTTTTTGGGTGGGGTGGAATCTTCAGTCTTCGTCTCATATGGCAGAAAGTGAGTGGAGATAAGGCTGGCATACCCTATAATATCAATTGCTTATGGGCTTCAAAGAAACCTCAGAGTGCGTACACATATCTTCAAAAAAGAGGACGTAAAAGTGAGGACCCCAGAAAGTTGTGATAAGTCTACGGTACTTCCCGTAGTTGAGCTAGTCAGTAGTTCAATTGTGCACCGGACGGAGGTTATAAATGCAGCCAAGACCGAGAGTGGGTCAATGGGGGTGATGGGAAAACAACTTTTTCTTGTGTTTAACTCTGCCCTCTTGTGGTGGTGGAGCTCAATTGCAATTCCCGGCGCTTGCTCGCAAAACCAAACTGATCGGCTCGCGTTAGCCTCCTTCAGAAACGCGATACACGAAGACCCATTTGGAGTCTTGAGCTCTTGGAATGATTCGACCCATCATTGTGAGTGGCAAGGTGTTTTGTGCAGTAAGAGGCATCCTGGGAGGGTCACATCATTGATCCTGAGATCACAAGGCTTGGGAGGCTTTCTATCTCCTCACATAGGTAACCTCTCTTTCCTCAGGGTCATGGTTTTACAGAACAATAGCTTCCGCGACGAAATCCCACCAAAGATCGGGAACCTATTTCGCCTCCGTAAACTTGATCTTAGTAACAACCCATTTGGTGGGCCGATACCCTCTGATCTTTCCCATTGCTCGAACCTCGAGATCCTGAATCTCATGGATAACCAACTTGTGGGGAAAATTCATTCCAATCTTGGTTCTTTAACAAGACTCAAAGACTTGAGCTTGGCTAGCAACAATCTAGTAGGTCCTATTCCACCTTCCCTCGGAAACCTCTCCCAACTACAAATCCTGTCTCTGACAACCAATGCTTTGAGTGGAGAAATACCTGAGGAATTGTCCAGACTCGAGAGGTTGATATTTTTCCAAATATCATCTAACAATCTAATCGGGGAGATTCCACCGGGAATTTTTAACATCTCTGGCGTGGATTTGTTTGATGTTTCTTCGAACCAGTTGCGGGGAAGCTTACCCTTTGATATTGGCACCACTTTTCCTTCTCTCTCTCAACTTTATGCCGCCAATAACTCATTCACCGGAACTATTCCTTCATCCTTAACAAATGCTACCAGCCTACGGGTTGTTGCCCTTCTCCTGAACAATTTCCATGGGCCAATACCGAATGATTTGGGAAGGCTAAAGGGTATTTACCAAATTCAATTGGGATATAACCAGTTGCAGGATGACTTAAGTTTTATTTCTTCTTTAGCTAATTGTTCCCACTTAGAGGATCTCTCGGTAGGCTCAAACATGATTCACGGATCGCTGCCGTCATCCATCTCCAATCTCTCCACTAGCATTAAGGCAATCTATATGTATGACAATCAGATCCAAGGAACTATTCCAGCAGCCCACGGAAATCTCATCAACTTGTCTATCTTGAGTTTATGGGGTAATTTCCTAACTAATCACATTCCTGATTCCATCGGAGGACTTTACAGCTTGCAGGAACTTGATCTAAGTGAAAACATGTTTACTGGAGAGATCCCGCCTTCAATTGGCAACATGACGTTCTTATATATCCTTAACCTTCAATCCAACAATTTCCAAGGCCACATACCGCAAAGTCTCGGCGACTGCAAGCGATTAAATGTGCTCGATCTTTCGAATAATAGCCTAATTGGCTCGGTTCCAGTTGAAATCGTGGGCCTTTCTTCCTTGTCCATCATCTTCAATCTATCGCATAATAATTTAAGTGGATCTCTTCCGGTGCAAATTGGCTCTTTAAAGAATCTCGCCGAATTAGATATGTCTTATAACAGATTGTCCGGCTCGATTCCAGTGTCTATAAGCGAGTGCTTGATATTGGAACGACTTCACTTAGAAGCTAATTCTTTTCATGGTCAAATCCCCGAAGCTTTACGTCCATTACGGGGTCTACAAGAGCTGGACCTTTCCAATAATAATTTTTCTGGTCCAATCCCGAGCTTTCTAGCAGAGCTCTCGTTACTCAAGTACTTGAATTTGTCCTTCAATGAACTAGAAGGACAAATTCCGGAGGGCGGAGTTTTTCTTAATGCAAGTGCTGTATCGATTTCTGGAAATAGGGAGCTCTGTGGAGGTGCTCCAAGTCTGGAGCTTCCTCTTTGTAAATTGCCAAGCTCAAACAAGTCTTCTACAACCAAGGCCATAGTGATATCTGTGGTAGCTGTCAGTTCACTATGTTTGGCTTTGTTGTTCTTGTCCATGTTCTGTCACCGCAAAAAGAAACAGACAACAACAGATGCCTCGCCGTCACCGTCCTTGGAGCAACAGTTCTTGAGGATTTCTTATGAAGTACTTCTAAGAGTCACTGACAGATTCTCCAAGGCCAATTTGATTGGTCAAGGGAGATACGGCACGGTTTATAAGGGGATTCTTGATGGCGATGCCACGGTGGCGGTAAAGGTGCTCAATTTAACGCAAAGAGGTGCTTCGAAGAGCTTTGTCTCCGAATGCCGAACGCTTGGAACCATTCGACACCGAAACCTTGTGAAGATACTAAGCGTTTGTTCAAGCGTGGATTTTCGTGGCAATGATTTCAAAGCTCTAATATACGAGTTCATGGCTAATGAAAGCTTGGAGGAGTGGTTGCACCCTAGAACTATAGGACAAGATGATGAGCGTGGCAAATCGAGAAATCTAATACTAGAGCATAGGTTGAACATCGCCATCGACATAGCTACTGCGATAGAATATCTCCACAAGGGTTGTTCTCTAGCAATCGCCCATGGAGATCTGAAGCCAAGTAATGTACTTCTGGACAATGACATGGTGGCTCGAGTTGGAGATTTCGGACTTGCAAAAATCATTTCAACGATGTCTGTCGAAGCTGTAGGAGTGCAAGACCAGGGGAGTTCAACTTCAACCGCAGTCAGAGGATCCATTGGCTATGTGCCTCCAGGTATGAATTTATCGTGTCTTCTTCGAGGCATTTTCTTCTCTTCCGCCTTGCAAAAAGAAATTGTGTGGTGTAGAAATTAGACTGCTTCTAGATCATGAAAATGGCTAGCCTCATGTCGATCCTATATATGTCCAGTCAAAACCAACGGTTCAAATTTAGTTAATGCATACACTAAATTCACTAAATAATTTCCCCCGAGGCTTTCACCTATATGTTTTCTTCTTTTCCCATAGCCAACTAGAGGACAAAGTCACTCTTGATGTTAGGCAATTTGTCTAGCAAGCATGTGACAACTTTAGGTGCACTTCTATATGGTTGATGCATTCCAACATTGGTGACAATTTTTACCGCAGGCGCTAAACATCAACAATAGACAATGCACTAAACGAAAGTCAAACAAAGAGATATGAAAGAAAACAAAAACCAGTAGAGAGGTTTTAGGCCTTGATCCGACAGAGGATTTGTCAAACAAAGAGAAAAAGTATAAAGTTCATTCTTATTCGACGTCTTAATGAAATTTTCAGAGTATGGCATGGGACACAAGGCTTCCACAATTGGGGATGCATACAGTTACGGCATTCTATTATTGGAGATGTTCACTGGGAAGAGACCCACTGAAGAGACCTTTGGGCAGCATATTAATCTTCATAGCTTTGTTCGAATGGCTCTTCCAAGTAGAGCGATGGACATTGTAGACGTAAGGCTTTGGAATGAAGCTGATGATCGACAACAGAAAAGCAAGATTAGAGATTGCATAATCTCCGTATTCGAAGTTGGAGTCGCATGTTCGATGGAATCACCGCTGGATCGGATGGATATGACCGAGGCAATAAGGAAATTATGCTTGATCAAGGCAAGTTACGAAACCAAAGAGAGAGGGCACATATGTAGATAAGTCCGTTATTTTTGTTTCTTATTGGAACTCTTTTACTAGCAGAAACAGTCATCATGCAAAGGCAACGCTGGCAAATTGAAATGAATGTCTTCCTAACTAGTCTGCCTACCTGTACCTATTACGTGTATTCTTAATAATACACCAATATCTGTATCTAAAATCCTAGAAAGAGGATGTATGGAGTTGTGGTCTACCTATTTTCCTTGAGTAACCATGCAAAATTTGATGAATTTGCTTATCTACAAGGTTGTCCTTTTTTCTGATGCCACTGTATACCATAGGATCGATGTGTTGCTTGTGCACTGGAAGGTGACCCTATCATGAGGTCAAAAGCTCAAGGCCGACTCTTAATGTCACGCTTAACCAAGCTCGATAATATCCAAACACAATGCAGAGGGAGAGCTCAAAGTGAAAATCTTTTGCATGTTAAATATTTCAACCTTCAGTTGTGGATTTGTATGAACTTGGGAGAACTAGAGCTAGATTTAGACTTAATAAACCATTAGCCAAACCTTAGGTGGTTCACCCGAGGAGAAGTCGCAACATCTAACTGCAATATTAAGTAAAAATGTGGGAAAATATTGAATTGTGTATTGCTTTTGTGAATAATTTAGTGAAGGAACTTATATCCAAAATAATAAACACAAAAAGGGACAGCGTCACATAATCGTATGCATTTTTGTGTGTTTGTTTTTGTGTATCTTTTTGGTCAATAGAGTAGAGACAAATGAGATAGGTGACCTTCGCTATATTATTGACAAAGCAATGCATGGTAAATCGAAAAAAGAGGACAATGCTCTCTTGCAATTAGCTTACAATTCGCCAACAACGAGCTAACAAACATAATATCAAGTAGTTTGTAGCTTTAAAATCGAAAGAACAAAAGTACTTGAAATCTGCCAAAGCCATTTCAAGCAGTCGCATAATTTGCTAATTTGCATGTAATAATCTGCTTAAGTTGCTTTTATGCGCAACATGTTATGCATCCATAACTTAACTTACTCAATACATCATATCAAGCTAGTTGCTTTATTTCCCTTTTATTTTGTTTACACACCCTTTAACTATGATGTAGGACAACTAGCATGTAGTTGCCTGGAGAAACGTGATCGAGTCATTTAGATATATTTTCGGACAGTTTCTTCTATTTTAGGAAATTGAGCTATATCTTTAATCGTAATATATGATTAGAATTCCGTTTGATTAGATTTGATTCTTAATATTTCGTTTTGGGTTATCTTTAGGGTATCTTTTAATATTTCGTTTAGGGTATCTTTAAGTTATCTTTAGGTTATCTTTATAAAATCTAAAGTCCTATCTATATAAAGGACGTCCGTTCTATGTAATACTCAAACATTATCATCTATCAAATTCGAGTATTCCTTTGGAATTGTTTTCCAAGTTTGCTTCTCTGCGTCATTTGGTATCAGAGAAATGATGTAGGACAACTAGCATGTAGTTGCCTGGGAAAACGTGATCAAGTCATTTAGATATGTTTTCGGACAATTTTTTCTATTTTAGGAAATTGAGCTATATCTTTAATTGTAATATTTGATTAGAATTCCGTTTGATTAGATTTGATTCTTAATATTTCATTTTGGGTTATCTTTAGGGTATCTTTGAGTTATCTTTAGGTTATCTTTTAATATTTCATTTAGGGTTATCTTTATGGTATCTTTAAGTTATATTTCGGTTATCTTTATGAAATATGGAGTGCTATCTATATAAAGGACGTCCGTTCTGTGTAATATTCAGACGTTATCATTTATCAAATTCAGTTTTCTTGGGAATCATTTCCATGTTCATTTCTATCTACGTCATTTGGTATTAGAGCAGGTTTCTCCTATGACGATGGTGAATAACGTGAATGTCAATCTCCTCGTAGCGAAGGGTCGTGAAAACAAGCCTATTACATAGGCTGAGTTCAATCAATTCGTGGGTCAATTCGATTGGAGGTTTCGAGAGACCCTTGAGGCCATCCAGCGTTTGTCCACAAACCACGCACCTGGTGTTCTTCCAGTCGCTCGAATTCATGTCGTTTGTGATCCCGAAGTTGCCAAGGAGGGTGGAGGAAATCCTCAACGCAGGCGTCAAGACTATGTCGAGGATACTGAAGACGAAGATGAAGATGAAGAGGATTTCTAGGACATGCCTATTCGTGGGGGTCGTCGATATAGAGGGTTCCAGGACGAGCATGTTCTCGGGGGTCGCCGACATGGAGGTTATCTACGAGATCCCGAGCAGTATCAATTAAAAGTAGATCTCCCAACTTTCAATGGTAACTTAGATATTGAAGATTTTATGGACTGGCTTTGGGAGGTCAAAAAATTCTTCGAAGCCATGGAGATTGATGAGGACGGCCAAATAAAATTCAAGGCGAAAAAGTTGAGGCGCAACGCTTTAGCCTAGTGGGAGCAAACACAAATATCCCGACGCTGACAAGGAAAAGTTCACATCCAAACGTGGAGACGGATGAAATGAATGTTAAAGGTTTGGTTCCTTTCACCTGACTATGAACAAGACTCATTAAATTCATACCGCTTGCTAGATTCTTTGTACCCTTCTTCCTCCTATTCTCCCGCCAAGACCTCTGAAGCTCTCGAGCCAGTTAGTCTCGTTGAGCGGGCCCATGTAGACGTTGGCCGAGAAGTTGTTCAAGCAAAACTGGATGTGTTAGACGGCGGTGACATTGAAGCTGGTGACCACGAACATGGCTCTCTTGCTTCAATTGGACAGGCAAGGCAGGAGCAGAAGGGATCAAGTCTAGAACACGAGGTTGCCCTTGGCGACGTTTCACAAACGGCGGCATAGATGCCTGTGTGTAAGATGGATGATTGGGATTCCACGGCGTTCGATGACGAGGCGCCGATTTTCGACCCCGATGCAGATGGCCCGGTGATGGGCGATTTTACACCTGAAGAGGAAGAAGGTGTAGGCAATGACGACACCTTAAGTTCGCCGGGTTTGCAATTGTCAAGGGGAAGGAAGCGCCCAAATCCGGCTTCTACGTCAGCATTAGTTGATCCCATGTCGGGAGTTGATGTGGAAAACGAGGTTCAGATTTTACGGCCTCCAGTTGGATCATCCCAAGCTCCCGAATGCAAACCGTGGGATCATGGCGATCTTATGAGGAGATTATTCACATTCAAGTCTATGACGTGGTTCGCCAAACCTAAGGCTGTAAGTGCTGTAAACTGTACTAGAAAAGGCTGGGTTAATGTTGATATGGATACTATAGCATGAGAAGCATGTGGAGCACGAGTACTTTTTTCAACATCGTCATCTTGGTCACGAGAGCAAGTTGAGAAGGCAGCTCTGGTATTCAGCTTAAAGTTGGACAATAGGCATAAATCAATCTGCCCATGGATTGACAATGCCTGTGATAAATATCTGGCTCCGTTTCCTCGCACACCACCTCCAGTTTTGGTTAATCAATTTAGGCAACATTATGTTTCTCTTGTACAACTATTGGCTCTTCCCGTCATATCGTCCTCAGCTATTCAATCGATGAAAAGGGGTTGAAAGAGGAAGAGGAAGAGGCACTGGAAGTACAAGAGGAAGCGGACACGACGAACTCGAGGATGAGTTCTTCTGAAGAAAATGAGAAATGATGCAGGACAACTAGCATGTAGTTACCTGGGGAAACGTGATCGAGTCATTTAGATATGTTTTCAGACAGTTTTGTCTATTTGAGGAAATTGAGCTATATCTTTAATCGTAATATTTGATTAGAATTCCGTTTGATTAAATTTGATTCTTAATATTTCGTTTCGGGTTATCTTTAGGGTTTCTTTAAGTTATCTTTAGGTTATCTTTATGAAATCTAGAGTCATATCTATATAAAGGATGTCCATTATATATAATATTCAGACGTTATCGTCTATCAAATTCAGTTTTCTTTGGAATTTTTTCCAAGTTCGCTTCTCTCTGCGTCAAACTATTACATAGGCCGCAACCCGAATGCAAGCTAGCCACTTAACAAGCCATTCTTAGTATGGAAGGCCTCCTTCATAGTTACCTGGAGGATCGTAATTGCACACAACATACCACCACCTGTTGTTATACGTAACCCTAGCGCACCCGATTCGGATAGACTTGCGCCAAACTATCTGAGTGTAGTGGTTGGTGTTGTAAGTGTAGTATTACTTCTCCTCGACCCACAGGCTCACAGCGTAGGTGCTCGTGAACGTGCCAGTGCCCTTGGCGAGGTTCTCGCCTAGGGCCCATTGGAATGCAAGAGGCTCCAGTCGCCAACCCATTGGTTCGCGTAGCTCTGGGCATAGGCGGCAACAGTGTTGTCCCATGTCACGTTTGCCACGCCAACTTGGTTCCGGGCGCATTGTGAGAGGTGAGATAGACTTGGGGCGAGTTCTGACCGTAAGTAGGTTGAAAGAGAGAAATGGCGACGAGTGAGATGATGATAATTAGAGAACTCATGATGGTTAAGGGATCAGTTGATACTAGTTCGAGATGATATTTTTGGTGACCCAAAGGCTATTTATAGATAAAATATGTCCATTTGCCGGGGCTTCTGCTTATCATGTGCAATGAACTTATTAGAGAACATCTCCCTTGGACAGTACAACTCTGCGTTCAAATCAAGTTTGATCAGGAAGTTATAAGGGCCAATTTTTTACAATTAATTTTGGAAACTTTGTACTCTGGTTGCCCAAATGAGTCCAACTAGCGCAGCCGCAGATTCAGTGTAATACGGTTAGCCTAAATGGATCCCATTAAATTTGAGTATAGTAAAAACAAAGTAAGAGAAATGATAAAATTGAACAAAACCCACAGAACAACCACTATAATACAAAAATTATGATTTGTAACCACTTACATCAACCAACTTTTTTTTTGTCAGACATCAACTAATTGAGTTGCCATGACCGCCAGCTTATATCGAGCGGCTATGACCTCAAGCTTCGCAACTTGAAACTCCAATGGCTGTGGCCATTGCGACCATAGTTGCCGCGAACTTAGAACTTGAGCTCGTGACTACGGGGACTGCCATGGACTTCCACCCCACCTCAATTTTGTTATCTTTTATATTATTTGATGTTAAGCCTTTTTGACTCATAATTGTGAGGAGTCATAACGTGATACTGTGTATCCCAGCGTGGCACGTGTATTTACTTGGGCCTATGTCATTAATTCTGCAATCCATGTCAATAAAAATCGACCAATAAGAAGAAAAAATTTCAACAGAAGGACTATACATTGACATTTTTAAAAACATTGATGGGCGTTTTCTGTTTGATTTCGGCAAAAATAACATTATTAAATATACGTACATGTATTGGGGACCAGTACTAAGTAAAATCAAGAAAAAATAGTTACAATTTGTCCAATTTCAAATTGAAAATCTGGACGGCATCTATATCTCATAAATTCAACCATCTAATCACCATGAAACTTAGGGCCTGTATGGCAGTGTTCCCGTTCCTTATTTCTGTTCCTCTGTTTCTATTCCTCAGTGTTTGTATTCTTGGATGATTTTTTGAGAATCAGCACACGTTTGGTAACTGATTAAAATTTTTGTTCCAAGAAATTTTCGTTCCCAATTTGTCATTTAAATTAAATAATTATATAATCACATTTGATCACAAAGAAAAGAGAAAATAATTAAATTGAAGGACCACACTTTTTCCACTCCTCATTTGGTTTAGACACTCCTTATCGTAACATTTTGACCATAATGTCCCTTATGTGCATCATTCTCTCTTTTTTTTGGTCAAATATGATCTTTTTTTTTCCTCTCCTTTACTTTTTCGTGGGTCCCACTTTTCTCCTTTCTCTCGTCTTCTCGTCTTTCCTCGTGTTTAGAGTTTTACCCATCAAACTTGCCTCTCTCTATTCCATTTTCCCCATTTTTTTTTCTCGTAAAACATTTAAATGAAATGCTAATTTTAATGCATCGTGTAGGTTCTCGACAAAAGCACTGAGGGAAGAGCAAATTATGACGCAAATTGTCAAATAAACTTGTCGGCATTATTGTTTTCCCTTCATCATATGTAGCTTCATTACTAGCGTCTTCCCAACTCCCAAACCTCTTTCACATCTCAAGAACACAGGCTTATCAACATGAAATCGGAACTCCTCCCCGGTTTCCCTCGATGACTATTTTGATACCCAACAGCTCCCTCACCTGCACTTGTTCCCCTACGCCGCTCACTTTCATGTTCCTCCTCAACCATCTAGAGGATCGTTGCAGTGTAAGTGACGACAACATGGTTAGCCCCGAGCGGAGCTGCCATGAGCCCCAGGTGGCTTGTGACATTCTGATTTTCTTGCCATTCTGAAATCTTTGATTGTAAGATATCTATCGAAGTATTTCAATTGTATCTCGCTCAGATCTGATCAGTCTCGAGTCGACTAACCAAAGGGGGAAGGCTAACGCGCGATGAAGTACGTGGACCTAGGAACTCGACTTGAAACGACGTTTTGACCATAAGGGTCATCGAGGGTACATTTAGAACCGAGGTCGATCTGAGAATGATTAAGGAATTCGTTGCTAGTATTATACGATTGGAGCCCGGGTGATGCCGCATAACCAACGTATGATTTGCGAATTTTCCTAAATCGAGATGTGACGATCGCGGCCGTTGGGGCTAGTTATAGGCCCTTGCGACTACATGACAACCAAAGTCGCCATCGCCTGAGTTATCCTAAGTGTGATGAGAATCACAGAGTCGATACGCGTAACGTCCGCAAAAGCCGCCCGTTAGTTCGAGATAAATTAAAATTACGAACGACGGGAAATCGATCACGAAATGGGATCTCGGAATTGGAAAATGGAAATGAAGAATGGTAACAATTATTTTTGGAGTCGACGACGCCTAATCGAGGGAGAAAATTGGCGGAAAAATGAATTTTCAGACGAAGGGTGTGAAAAGAATGTTTTGCCCCTAGAGATTTGGCCTTGCTTTATTAAATTGGTGAGGGCATTTTGGTCATTGGGATACCCCTTGAAGCTGCTGAATTTATGAGGGCAAATTGGGAAGAGGAATTTGGATATTATTGACACAAGACAAGTGTCATTGTTTGGTGAAGGTTCATTAATTTTCCACTATCTTAAACTTTCTAGAAGCTCAATTAGGATTAGACCAAACCCTTCTCTCTCTCCCTCTTCAGCAGAATCGCACGACAGCAGCTCCACCATCTTCATCTTCTTCGTTTTTCTTCTCTTCCTCATGAGCAGGAGCTGCTTCGCAGGACCAGACCGAACCGCCAGCTTTTCCGCCGTCGTGCGCCACGTCCGGTGATCACCAGCCACCGAGCCGACCACCACCGTGTAGCCCTGCCTCTTGCCGTTCAGCTCCAACTTGAGTCACGGCGTTTGACCCACCGAAGAGCTCCGGCCATAAGTTTTCCCTCGAGTCGACGAAAACCGTCGCAGCTGGAGGTAAGCTGCTGTTTGAACTCTGTAGGACCCCGAATCGTCTGAATCTTTCGCTCAAATTTTGTAGACGTCTAGGGCACACGTATACTGAGTTGTGGTAAAAATTCTGGACGAATTTAATGGAATTTTGACCCCGAATGGATGCTGTGATTGAAGGTCAGAAACTGACCGGTTGTAGGCCCGAAGAAAACGGTTAGAATCGTGGACTTCGCGACGTCGCCTCGCCCTCAAATTTTTGGTTGGACTCCCTCACTCATAGAACTTTATGTTAGCAAGGCGATTTTGCGTTGAATATGAGTATATAGCTGATTAATGGACTGATTGAAGTGAATTGAGCAAAATCGGTTCTGCTCGGTTGAGATCCTGTGAAAACCGATTTTGTTTGGGGTTGTTTTTGGTGTCTCCTTGCTTCTAATCCATCGTTGAGGCATACTAGTGTGATATTTGAGGGGTTAATGAAGAGTACGTTGTGTGAAATTGAGGTTTAGATGGATAAATAGGTTGTTTCGGCGAAGAACTTCTAAGTGGAGTTGCTTCCCTGTTTTGGATAGCTTTGTGCCGTGCCGAAATCGAGCTTGTTAAGAGGCATGCAGTGTTAATTTGCTAGTAGGAACCAAGGTGAGTGACCCCTAACCCTCTAATAGGATATTCATACGCGTCTGGACGAAGTCCCAAGGAAATCGATGAATTGACTAAGTTATTAGGCTCGAATGATGGAACTCGAGTGGTTTCGATGATGTATGAATCATGGATGCTTGATGTCGTATGTTGTCATTTTTGTAATTTAAAACGAAGATGTGCTTGATGGGTATCTTGCTTGCCTATAGGGTAGTGCAAGATCGGTCCCTAAACCTCTCGTGTGTTAAGGCATGTCATCCTTCGGTAATTTTATTTGTATTTGAGTTCTTAATTTTTTCCTCATGATGAGATGTGACTAAGTGATTGACGTGATGATATATGTGACGAGAATTATTGAGGAAATGGGCTACCAAGCCGCGAGAATAAATAGTTGTGACACCCGGATGCGCCTAAGATGACACGAGGTCGACGAATGAGAAATACCTTGACGCGCCTAGGAAGATGCAGGGTGACAGGATGTGAAATACCCTGAGGCGATCTGATCGCGGGGTCGAGGAATGTGAAACACCCTGAGGCGATGAGATCGCGAGGTCGTGATTGAAATACCTTTTATTTCAAGTGATGATGTGATTCATTAAGCTAGTACGGAAACTTGGTCATGCGTACTGCAGTCGCTTTTGATTAACATGCTTGTGAAATTTTGGTTTAATGCCACTAAAACTTGCCATGCTAGTTTAGGGTTAGAACAGCTCGCTGAGACGTAAGTCTCACCCCGTCGTGAGCTCCTTTTCTTGCAGATCCCAGGCCTTGAAGATGCTTCCCACATGTTTAGGCGATCCCAAGGAGATGACGACGTATTTTGAGGAGTTCCCGGATGGGCGAGGTACTGTTTATGTTAGAAAAAGCAATATCGTATGGGTCGATGAGCCCGATGAGCCTAGTAAGCCACATAGGTTTGAGGCATGGTTTCGAAGGGTCCAGGATGTCTTGTCTGAACAACTAAAGCCCACAGAAGTTCCAAGAGGCGTGGTGCCCTCTTGGTGCCATCCCTCACAAGAGTTGATTGATGTAGAGACTCCCGCGTTGGGCTTGAGGAATGTGCCGGAAGGTGAACCTATAGGTAAGGGGAGGGTTGAGGTGATCGAGATATCCGACTCGGAGGACGGTATGGAGGAGGATAGCATCGAAGTTCGTTCAGAGACCGTTTCAGATTATGACCCTGAAGATGACATGGAGGTTGCTGGGGATAGTAGCACTACTTAGTGGGCTTGGACGTCGTGGGACCTTAGAATGTCTTTTTGCAGGATGGTGATTTTTAGCGACTTAGTGACGGTCATTGGTTGTCTTTTGCTTCCTCGACCCTAGGCAGTGATGTTAGTTACCTCTGGATCTCTCTTTTATGTAAACTCATTGTGGTGTTGTGTATATGCCTTTCCATCTCATGTTTCATTCTTTATGTTTGTTACGGAGCTTGTGAAGTGGTTTTTTTTTATTCTTCCACGTGCGAGTTCCATATCACTTAGACCGTAAATATTGGGTATCATGGGCTTATTTATGGCGTAAGTGGATGCAGCGCGCTCGCAAGGGAAGCGGGGCGTGACATCCCCGTTTAAGTGGTATCAGAGCGAGGTTAGCTTGATCCAAGTCGATTGAGGATTGGAGTAATAAGGATAAATGAGATCTGGGGATGAGTAAATAGCGAGGCAGTAGGAAGGGTTTGCTAGAGTAAGTTAAGACATGCATGGCATATGAGTTGGCGCATGTGATTGGCATCAGGAAAGTGGCGATATGGGATGACTAGGCATGACCAAGCTTCATACTTAGCGGGTGCATTAAATGTGAATGCTTGCTTAATGAAGCGTTGAGTATTTTAATTGAGTTTGAAACATGATTTTACTTCCTTAATTGTTGTGCTCTTGATATTGTCTGGTGAATTATTGCTTCCATGTGAGTGCTGCTTGTTGTGTAGCATAGAATCACTAGACCGAGAATAGTGAATTAAATCTTTAATTCCGTGGTGGAATTATAGTGGTGCAGGCAGCATAAGGATGAGCGATAGACCTATTAGACATAGAAGACCCAGCGGTAGGGCTTCTAGCTCGAGGCCACCTGCGGTAGAAAATCCTGGAATGGATGATGTGTTGAGAACCTTAGAACGAATTGGAAATCTGATAGATAGACAGGCTCAAGATAGGGATGCCGCCATAACTCAAGATGTGGGAGCTACATTGACTGTTGTGAATGTAACGACTGGTAACAATGCAGAGGGCGGAGGTAGCGGTAACAGTGGCCAGGGCGTTGGAGCCAGTACTGCGCAAGCTAATGTGAATGCTGGCGAAGGTGTGGAAGTAGGCAATGTGCCAGGAAATAACATTGTACCTCAAGATATGGGTCAGTTAGTTGAACAATTTGTGAAGTTGAGGCCACTTCAGTTTAATGGAACTGGCGATCCTGAGTTGGCGCCTAGATGGATCAAAAGCTCGAAAAGACCTTCGGAGTTCTAAAATGTAATGACGAGGAAAAAGTGCTTTTAGCGGTTTACCAGCTGGAGGGTACCGCGAACAACTGGTGGAATGCCACGAAAGATGGAATATTTCCTGAGGGTACTGCTCTAAATTGGACTGCTTTCACAATGGCTTTCAATGACAAGTATTTCTCGAAGACTGCGCGATAGAGCAAATTAGTGAAATTTCAAAATTTACGTCAAGGTCACTTGACGGTGGATCAATATGAGGCCGAGTTTGCAAGATTGTCGAGGTATGCGCCCCGGTATATTGAGGATCCGCTAGAAAAGACGCGGAGGTTTCGAGATAGATTACGGCCCGAACTTCGCAGCTAGTTAGTGACCGTGAACTTGAGAACTTACAAGAAAATCTATGAGCGAAGTCAGATGATAAAGCAAGATATGAGAGAAAGAGCAACCGTGTCTGGATCGCGATTCACTTCTTTTTTAGACAACCGCTGTCGTGACCCTCCCTCGCGGGACTAGGGCGAGTGGGCCGCCCGATCGCTGGCTTGATCGGACACGAGCCTCTCCCAAGGTCTATTACCCAAATCGCAACTGCTGGATATACGTGGTCGACCTTCAGTGTTGTCTAGTGACATGTGATAAGTGTACATGCCAAGGAGTCGCCACCAATCGTTTCGTGGAGGGTACGATCGGAAACCCTATCGAATAGTTGGGAGTGGTCTATTCGATTCTGCGAAAATCAGAGATGTGGGTTCGGGGACTTAGTTACGCCAACTGTCAGAGTTGACGCCCTTTCGGTACCTAAGCTGAATGGTTTATCTGATCTTGGGATTTCATATAGACGAGTAGGGTACAGATCCTAAATCTAGGAGTTCACGCAGATGGGAATGGCTACCCTATCACTCACAATCATTAAAGGTAAATGGGCAAGTCAAGGATGCAATACATGCGGATAAAGCACATGAAATCAGCATGGCATCCCTAATGAGGCTCTATTAGCCTAGAGAAATATCAATCAAGGATTACGAGTGATTTGGACATGATTCGCCCATGAGGGGCAGAATCATAATTTTGAACAATTCAGGGATAATTCACCTCGAAAGGGTAAATATGTCATTTTAGATGAATTGGGAAGTCAAAAGACAGGGGAAATAGGATTGGCCATCAATCCAATCCATTTCCTATTTTTCGGGAATTTCCAGGATTTTTCTGGAATTTAAGAGTGATTTTTCCATCGGATGGGTAAAGTTGTCATTTTGGATGAAGATGAGAACTGAAAATCTTAAATATTAGGGTTGGTCGTCCACCTGACCCAAACCCTAACTTTAAGCAATTTTCAGAACACGATTGGAACAAGAAAGACGATTTTTCCAATGAGGGGCAAAATCGTCATTTAGAGAAAAGAGGCGGGACTCGAAAACCCAAACCTAAGAATTGGTCGCCTACTCGACCCTAATTCTTACCTTGGCATTATCGGCCTTATCTCGTATATACAGCAGAGGCGACTCACCCCTAAAGGGTAATATCGTGAAGTTTCGGAAGAACGGATAAGAAGCCCCAAAAATAAGGCTGACCAGTTCTCTGTGGTCAATCCTCGATTTTTGGGGATTTCTGGAGTGTCTAGGATTTTTCAACAATTTTTTCACATTTTTTTGGAATTTTCTGGAATTTTCTAGCATTTTTTTTTATTTTCTAGGATTTTTTTGATTTTTTTTGATTTTTTTAAAGTCATTTTCGGATTTTTTTTTTAAATGTTATTCGGGCCAGTTCGGGTGACCCGGCCCACAACCCCCGGGCGATAGGCCCGGCCCGGATGCGGGCTCGCGCGACCCGCGCCCAAAACGACGTCATTTTAGCCTTCCCGCTCAAATTTTTAATTCCCGCCCAACTTGAATCAACGCTCCTGATCGTACCACGTGTCGCGCTACAAACGGCTTAATATGGCAAAGGAAACCGACGGCTGTGATTTTGCCACGTGTTGATGCACGGACGACCTGATCTTCACAACGAACCAACGGCCCAGATTGAAAAGTCTGATTGAATCGCGACCGTCCGATTTAAAGCATCTTTTATTTCCGAAAATCCCTTTTTTATTTCCAAAAATGCAAGATCGCGACATGTGGCCAACTATCCACCGTCTGATCATTTTTTTGTTATTCGGTTATAACAACCGATGCTGACGTGGCTGCCACGTGGGCGCCACGTCAGCGACACGTCAGCGTTGACTGGTCAACTCTTGTTGACCAGTCAACCGTCTTGCCGTAGAAGACGATCGGCACCGGCTCTGTTTTGCCGGCGCCTCGTCGGAAGGCGGTTTCTCCGCGCACGGACCACCAAATCTCGCGAAACCACCGTCATTCAACTCGTTTCGATCTCTTCTATAACATACCGAAGCCTTGATATAGCAGATCGATATCTTCACTACCTGCAACTCCGGCCGGTGCTAATCTCCGGCAAGAGTATCGCCCTAGCCATTTCTAACGTCAAATGAGCATTTCGGATCATCAAACAACATTCATGGAGCTACAGAGAACTTACCTGATGATCAAGAGGCGTCGGTTTCGCTCGGATCGAGCTCTCAAGTTCTCGACGGGTCGGGATGGTCGTGGAGATAGGTGTGGGGTTTTATGAGATCAAGATGCAAAACAAATGCATAACCGGAATCAGTACGAGCTTAAGAGTAATAAGAGCTAAAAAGCATGAAAAATGGTGGACGGGATCAATGTATGCCATGAAAATCCGAGCTCGGGGATGCAAGCGGCACTTACGTATTTCTTGGACGAAGCTTCGAACGAAGGAGATCTATCCACTCCTTGAGGCGGCAGAAAGCTTCCTGAAGTGATTTTGAGTCTTGTGGTTGCTTGTGGATCGACGACTCGAAGCTCGAAGCTCACGGCTACCTCCTTCAATGGCGGACGAAAACAGAGTCTTTCCCCCACTTTCTTCCCTCTCTCCCTCTCTCTCTCTCTCTCTCTCCGTGAGCTTTTCTCTGCGAAAAACCCCCTCTTTTTTTGTCGTTCCTCCTTTTCTTTCTTTTTGTCGAACTCTCTTCTGTTTTAACCGATCCCCCACCTCCAACAGATTTCTTCAGTCTGTTGCCCAGCCTCTAGGTCGTTCACCTTCGCGCGCCATCCTGTTCATCACCGTTGGATGGTACCGGATGAAGAGGTCAAGTTCACCGGCTAAGGTTCGTCGACTGGGTACCTCGGTTTTAGGTGTAATCGCGCTTTTTTTTCTTCCTTCGAGCGCTCTGTTCGTGCGCCCAGAGCGGAAGGAGTGAGCCTTCTCCTTGCTTTGCCAATTTCGGTCAATGGGTTGACTGGGTTGGGTCAACCCGACCCAGTCAACCCGATTTTGGGATTTTCCTTCAAATCGGGCGTCCAAATATCCCAAAATCATGAAATCGACCCCATAATCGGATTTCATAGCATGGAATTTACCTAAGTAAGGTAAAATTGGGCTGAATTGATTTTGATTTATACAAAAGCCACAAATCTAAGACAAGATCCGAAATTGACTTTTATCAAATTGATGTCCTTAATGAAGGAATTGGTACCAATTGAGCCTACCATTAGATTCAGTGGGTCAAAGCCTATAGAGAGGAAGCATTGGGGTTCTATGGGTGTCCCTCAAAAAGGTTTAATTTCAGAATTGGCATTATAGGGACTTGAAATGAAAAGAATTTTATGCAATTGGGTCCCTAAAGCCAAAATTGATCGAATCAGCGCACAATTGAACCAGATTGAAATGTAGGGCAATCAAATTGAATGTCAAGATCGTAGAAAATGCTGAAATTACAAATTAAAAGACTCAATTGATACTTTTTTCTCAGATTCAATAGTACAGGTTACAAAGGAATACCTATAATTGAATCTGATTTTGGATTTTTTGTGAGGTCAAAAATGTAAGGGATTAAAAGAAAAATATTGGCTATTTTTTCGTATTTTTGTGACCTCAAATACTATTTTTCTTGATTTTTTTGAGTATTTTTCTATTTTCTAAAAAAATACCAAAAATGTAAAACATATGGAAAATTATTTTTTGGTCAAAAATGGTTCCTTGAGCTTGGCCAAGGCCACCAAAGTTTTTTTTGTAATTTTTTTGACTTTTTATGAATTTTTTGTGATTTTTCAAAAATAAAACTAAAAAAGACTAGGTCAAAAATCAGGTGTCAACAGCTGCCCCTCTTTGAGAGGAATCTCGCGAGAGGTTTCGCTCAAAGACAGGTGACACCTGAGTCTGGACCGACTTTAATGGGGAAAAAAATGAATCTTGACATTCAATCTTTCTTGCCTTGCTGGTGAACGCTCTGCTTGTTCTGCTTTGGCTAATGTGAGAGAGAAATGGGATAGAGATGCTCACTTGTTGCTTACCTGTTGATCACCTGCCTGATGCTCATGTGGCATACACAGTGTATAGCGAGTTCAAGTGAATACCTAGGGACTCGTCTTTTGAATACCCTAGGGCGGTTAAACTTTAGCCTGTATGGTCGGCCGTACCAGAATGTGATTCCTATACTTGACAGGAACCTGTGAATGACGCACCCAGTCTCTTAGGGATTGTCTGAAGTTTTGATCCGTATGGTGGATCAGACCATGAATAGGACTCCTCTCTGCTAGGAACCTATGGATGACGCACTCAGTCTCTTAGGGATTGTCGAATATTTTGATCCTTCAGGGGGATCAGGCCGAAAATAGGACTCCTCTCTGCTAGGAACCTATGGATGACGCACCCAGTCTCTTAGGGATTGTCGAACATTTTGATCCTTCAGGGGGATCAGGCCGAGAATATGACTCCTCTCTGCTAGGAACCTATGGATGACGCACACAGTCTCTTAGGGATTGTCGAACATTTTGATCCTTCAGGGGAATCAGGCCGAGAATAGGACTCATCTCTGCTAGGAACCTATGGATGATGCACCCAGTCTCTTAGGGATTGTCGAACATTTTGATCATATATTCTAAGGAATTAACTAGGATCCTTACAAATGAGGTGTGCCTAACCCTTAGGCTTCACTAGATGAGCTATTCTGGGTTTAGGGGTTACCTAGAACCTCACAGAAAGCTGATCTTGAAAATTGTCCTTTCGACGTGCAAGGCGTTATTCTGGGATTTGGGGATTCCAAGTATCCTGCAAAGAAAAACTTAAACTTGAAAAAACTTTGATAAGATTCTTCTGGGATCTAGGGGCTACCTGAGATCTCGCAGAAAGACTATCTTGAATATTGTCCTTTTGACATTGAATGTGACATTTTGGGATCTGGGAGCTCCAAGTATCCTGCAGAAAGATCAAACCTACAAAACTGTTCATAAGAATGTATTTTCCTGAGATAAGGAATTACTAGGGACCTTGCAGGAAAATAAACTTGAAAGCTCTTCTTCATAGAGCAAGACATCCTTCTAGAATCTGGGGCTACCATGATTCCTATAGAAGTTTAACCAAGAAAAATAGCATTCTAGGATCTGGGGTTACCAAGAATCTGTCAGAAGCTTAGGCATATAAACTCTCCTTCTTAGAGAAGTGTGTCATTCTGGGACTTGGGGCTACCACGAGTCCAAGAGAGGTTGTGTTCTTCTGAGATCTGGGATTGTCAGGAATTCTGCAGAAGCTTAAACATGTGAATCGTTTCTCACCAAGAGTGATACAAGCCATTTTAGGAGCCGAAGTCATCAATGATCTTACAGAAGCTCCAATCTGAGAATTTTCTCATCAAAGGCAGATCAATGGTCTTTAAGTGATATCTATTGTCAAACTGACAGCACTTTATGACTTATATCATAGTCATGAAAAAAATTTCAATGAATGCATTACGTTGCTGGAGGTTATCCAAAACACCTTGCAACATACGGAAGTGATAAAAAATTCCTTGTGAGGAAAGTTTGAATCAAACAATCTGAAATTACCCAAAAGAGTTTGGGTTAAAATATCCAACGGAGTATTCTCATCAAGGAGGACTTCTCACCGTTTTGAGATAATGGTCTTTTATCAAGAATGCACTCGAATTTCCTATCAAACTTGCGCCTAGGGTTCAGGATCATTCGCAGTGAATACACCTCGATCGATCAGGAGGACTTCCAAGGGACCGTAATGTTGGGCTTGGTCAACGGTTTTCAAATGGGGACTTGCGTGCAAGTCAAGGCTTTCGAAGAGAAGTCTTCAATGTCTGCTCCATGTTTACAAGTCAAGAAACCTGCAAAACGAGAAAGAAATAATCTTGCTCGAACTTCTTCGAGCTAAGCTTAGACATTAAACCCTATGTCAATCCATGTGCCTTAATCAGAAAAGGCTTTTCAGGTTTGTAACGTAGGTAGGATTGAGGAGGCTTATTTTTGGCTCAAAATATGTGAAGGGTTTTAACATTGGTGATCACTGCAAGTTCGCCGCCATCTTGTCCCTTCTGGTTCAAAGAGCGTCTTCAGTCTTTGAAGTGCATTGATAGTCTTTGAAAAGCATTGTGAGTTTTCGAAGCGCACTTTTGTCTTTTAGAGAATATCTCTTTCATGTTGAGACGGCGTCAACATCTTGTCTATACTTTCACCATCTGAGTATGACATGATTGGGAGCATCTTTCGTAATCCAGCTCCCTTGGGATTTTCTTTTACAACCAGATCTCACTAGTGACCTATATAAAGGTATCATGCCATCTTTTGGCATTTACAAGATCAAACACATGATTCACGAGTGTACAAGTATTTGGATGGGCATTGGCCTTGCTTTTACCAGGCACTTTGCTTTTTCTTGATGCCAAGGATTGAATTTTTCTTCTTCTTTTTTTTTGAAATCCCATTTTTTTCTTTTGGGAACCATGATTTTCAAATGAGCGTGCTAGATGCACAACTTGAATCTCAACACTCAAACATTAGTCCAGGAATTTTTCATAAATCTTATATTTTGAACTCTTCCGCTCTTGAAGTGACGTCGCTTCCGTCTTGGAATATGCAATGATCACCAACGGGTTGTGAAACGAACGTATAGGCTCAACTGGGCTGTGCAAAGGGTAAAAGTGTATAGGATAGAGAAACGAATGCCTTTCGTCATCTTAAAGCACTTGAACTACCATAGAAGTTAAAATGACAAGCAACACACGAAGATTGATGCAAGTCTGAGCAAGAGAACTTCTAACCATTTACCTCCTGATGCTGCTGGACCTACCTCCAGTTAGCCCCAATGTGGGGTGGTTCTTGACAAGGGTAAAGAATGAAACCGCCGTTCAAAGGATAATCAATGGTCACCTATAGTGTTTATGATAGAGAAATGAATGCCTCCGTCGTCTCAATCCATGTAATGACTGCGAATAACCCTTACGTCCGTAGGTCAAGGTCTCACTATCCTTACCACTCCACTTATTTCTCACGTGTGTATAGGACGTGTTAGGATCAGGCTTGCCTCTTGTCTGAGGAAACATCCTTTTGAACAATTTAAACAACTCTTGTTGGAAAAGTTCATTTTGCTTTCTCCAAAACTTACCCTCCAAGGGGATTTATGATGCACAATGCATATTTCAATCATGTTCAGATAACCTCCAAGTTTAAACATAAGTGCCAATGCCATGACTATGAGAATTCTGCATTTTTGTAGGCATGAGAATTGAATGTATGCTAGATTCCAAGAAGCCTTCAAATTCTAACAATAAGGATTCTGACAGTCTTAAAAACCTAAAAGATTGGGAAATGAATACTTACCTGCCCAGCGTGGCTAGGGATCCCTGAAAAACATAAAAGGAATATGTCAGTGTATGTTCTCGAATTTCAGAAAATTAGAACGATACACCTTACCCTTGATCATGCGCTCCAATGGAAATTCATAGATTTATGAAAATCTGCATTTTTCTTAACAACACAGGGTGGTTAAGAGTATTAAAATTTCTTAAAAACCCTCAGTCTTTGAAGAGAAAGGATGTGCACCTGACCACCGCGGCGTTAGGTCTCCTTGATCATGCATTCCCATCTGAACGCCAATGCGCATATTACATAAATCAGCCATTTTAACTTATGGTGATGACGCTTTCGTCTGATTGGGGCGATGAATCCTGCTCGATGGCTTCATTCATCTTTGGAACGTGCCCCATGTCATTGTTCGAAGTTTCATGTTCTTCGTTTGCTGTCTTCTGTCTTCTTCGTCAGACATTCTTGCAATTTTGAACACATGCTAGTGTATGCATGGATACATGATATGCTTATACAATGACTATTATGATGACTCGGCTCAATTCGGAATGAGTCATATAACCAGAACCTGATTTTATTTCAAGGGTAATACTTCTTCACAGCATCTGAATTTACAAGGTGCCTCAATTCTTCTCCCTCAGAGTTTACAAGAATCAATGCTCCTCCCGTGAGAATCTTCTTGATAATGTAGGGACCTTCGTAATTCGGGGTGAATTTACCTCCCGGATGGATAGTATTCGGCAAAGTCTTCTTAATTACCAAGTCATTTACTTCGAAATTCCTGGTCTTGATCTTTCGATTAAATGCCCTGGCTATCCTCTTCTGGTAAGTTTGTCCATGGCAAATGGCTTTAAGACGCTTTTCGTCTACTAAATTCAGCTGTTCATATCTGTGTTTGAAATACTATGACTCAGAGAGTTTACGCTATGACAAGATTCTCAAAGAGGGGATCTTAACTTCCACGGGTAGAACTGCTTCCGTCCCATACACCAGACTGTAGGGAGTTGCCCCTGTAGAAGTCCTGACTAATGTTCGGTAAGCCAATAAGGCGAAGGACAACCTTTCATGCCAATCCCTGTAGTTTTCTGCTGTTTTAGCCAAGATTCTCTTGATGTTTTTGTTGGCTGCTTCCACTGCCCCATTCATCTGCGGGCGGTAGGGGGATGAATTCAGATGTCGAATACCAAAATGGTCCAGTAGATCATTGACAATCTTGCTGTTCAGGTTAGACCCATTATCTATGATGATCGCTTGAGGGGTACCATATCGAGAAATGATGTCCCTTTTGACGAATCTTGCCAAATTTCTTGCAGTGACATTCTTGTAAGAACTGGCTTCTACCCATTTTGTGAAGTAATCAATTGCTACCAAAATGAAGCGATGACCATTTGTAGCCACAGGATTAATGGGTCCTATCATGTCTATACCCCACATAGAGAAAGGCCAAACCTCAGACATTTGGTGTAGTTCGTTTGGGGGTGCATTGATCTTATCACCATATATTTGGCATTGGTGGCATGACCGGACATGCTGGCAGCAGTCTGATTCGATGGTCATCCAAAAATAGCCAAGCCGCATAATCTTCTTGGCGAGGAGGTGGCCGTTCATGTGAGGCCCACATATACCTTCATGGATCTCTTTCATGAGAATATTTGCTTCTTTGGCATCTACACATTTTAACAGAGTAGAGTCAAACGACCTTTTGTACAGAATTTGTCCACTGAGGAAGAACTTGCTAGCCATCTTGGTTATGTATCTCCGGTCTCCTGTTCGACATCCTTCAGGAAACTCCCCTTTTGAGAGATAGTTCTTGATGTCGTAATACCACGGCTCTTCATCAAATTCCTCTTCTATTAGCATGCAGTGAGCTGGCCTTTCAATTGTGCCAATCCTTAGGGGTTCTATATCTAACCCCCCAGTTGTTTGCAACATTGAGGCCAGGGTGGCTAACGCATCTGCAAAATGATTATGAGATCTCGATAGGTACTCGAATGATACTTCTTCAAGTGTTAATTCTTCAAGGTATTCGTGATACGAGATGAGCTTTGCATCTTTTGTCTTCCACTCTCCTTGTGTCTGTAATATGATGAGCATGGAATCTCCATAAACTTGTAATCTAGGTATCTTCATAGAAATGGCCAATCGTAGGCCTAGAATGCACGCCTCGTATTCTGAGATGTTGTTGGTGCACGGAAAGGTTATTTTTGCCGCCATAGGATAATGTTGATCATCGGGGGATATCAGTACTGCCCCAGTGCCTGCCCGTGATAGATTAACAGCACCATCGAAATACATGACCCACTTGTCCTCTGCTAAGTTCAGAATTTGACCTTCTGTGCTTGTTACTTCAGAAGACTCACCGCTTGACGATTTTTCTGCCAGCATGTCAGCTATAGCTTTCCCTTTTACTGACTTCTGTGGAGAACATTTGATGTCAAATTCAGACAGTATCACTTGTCATTTTGCTAATTTCCTAATTAAGGCGGGTTTCTCCAGGAGGTACTTGACAGGATCGTTTTCTGTTATGAGCTGAATGTGGTGATGTAGGGTATATTGACTCAATCTACGAAGTACCCATACTGTTGTTACACAGGCCCTTTCAACTGGTACATATTTTACTTCAAATGGAGTGAATTTCTTGCTCAGGTAATAGATGGCTCTTTCTTTACCATCTATCGGGCTTGTTTGGGCAAGTAAGGCTCCCAAATATTCTTGTTGTATAGTCAAATATAAGGTCAATGTGTGACCAGGAATTGGTGGCACAAGTACCGGTGGAGAGATTAGGTAGTTCTTAATCATTTGGAATGCCCTACTACATTCTGCGTCCCATGTCACTCTCGCGCCCTTCTTAAGTAATTTGAAGATTGGTTTAGCCACATCAGACAGTTGATTGATAAATCTGGCAATATAGTTCAGTCT
This sequence comes from Rhodomyrtus psidioides, assembly GCA_021437785.1. Classification (NCBI taxonomy): domain Eukaryota; kingdom Viridiplantae; phylum Streptophyta; class Magnoliopsida; order Myrtales; family Myrtaceae; genus Rhodomyrtus; species Rhodomyrtus psidioides. The sequence goes on along the minus strand of JAILYB010000003.1, from coordinate 6,692,108 downwards.
CCCTAGAAGGCTTCTCACTTCTTTCACTGTAGAGGGAGTTGACAGGTCATGGATAGCTTGAATTTTTTAAGGATCAATCTCAATGCCCCTGTTACTGACTATGAATCCGAGAAGTTTCCCAGATCTTCCCCCAAACACACATTTGTTAGGGTTCAACTTCAACTTATATTTGCGCAGGCGCTCAAATAATTTTCTTAACACCTGTATGTGGTCCTGCCCTTTCTTGGATTTGGCGATCATGTCATCGACATACACTTCAATTTCTTTGTGGATCATATCATGGAATAATGTGACCATAGCCTTCTGATAGGTAGCCCCGGCGTTTTTCAATCCAAAGGGCATGACTTTGTAGCAAAAGTTCCCCCAGGGTGTGGTAAAAGCAGTCTTTGGTTTGTCTTCTTGTTTCATGAAGATTTGGTTGTATCCCAAGAATCCATCCATGAACGAGAACAATTCATAACCTGCTGTGCTATCCACCAACACATCAATGTGAGGAAGTGGAAAATCATCTTTTGGGCTCGTTCTATTCAGATCTCGGTAATCCACGCAGATCCGAACTTTACCATCTTTCTTCATGACGGGGACTATGTTTGCAATCCAGTCTGAGTATGGGATGGCTTCAATGAAGCCTACCCTGAGAAGTTTCATGACTTCTTCCTTAATTTTATCTTCCAACTCGGCCTTCATCCGTCTGCTGCCTTGCTTGATAGGTTTGATGCCGGGATCCGTGGGTAATGCGTGCTCCACAATCTTAGGATCTAGGCCTGGCATTTCAGCATAAGACCATGCAAAGATGTCTTGATATTCTTTCAGTAATTTAGTGAACTCGAGCCTCTCATTTCGGGACAAATGTCCGCCAATCTTGACCTCTTTGATATTCACGGCGTCTCCCAAATTAATAATGATTGGCTCTTCTGAAGTAGGAGGCTTCGATTCCTCAAAGGCATTCCAATCTCTACGGATAGACGCATAACCCTCGTCTTCATCTTCCTCGATGCTATAAGAATGATTAACGGAGAGATCTGAATCTCGTAACAACCTGGTATGCATGTTTGAGATGATATGCCTGAAATGTCATGAGTATGGTTAGTTCGTACTCCTTAAGAATGACATGCATGACCATGGAAAGTTTTTTTGAAAGAGTTTTCGAAATAGGTATAAACGGGACTAATCCTCATGTCATTGGACATCCTGGCCCCGTGGAAATCTTTTGGAAACTAGGAATCATACGGCAAATCAGGCCTCAAGCTTCTGTGCAGAAGACTAACATCATCATCGGGCTGATTCGTGGTTCCATATGTCCTTAACAAAATATGCGTGGTTTTATTGAATGCAAGATGGGCCGCGTTACAAGATGTGCTATTTGGACCAACGGCCGGAGATCCAAAGGCGTTTCTCTATATGTACGATAAGGAAAGAAAATGCAATAAAATGCAGAAAGCTCTAAATGCAGTATTTAAAGACAAGGGAAGAGTCTCTTTACTCAGAAGAAGTGGCTTCATCACTTAGCCACTCTATGACGGCATTCACAGAGTTGTCTTCAAGAAAAGGATTTGTCAGATCTGGTTCTATTGGTGGAGTGATATCCTCTTCAGACAACCATTTAGAGTTCTGGTTGAAGTGGGCATTTAAAGGATTATTGAATATTCGAAACCCGCCTTTCCAAGTTGGAAAACCGATGAACGAGTCATTCAGGTTATTTCGGCCTCCTTGGCGTCCTAGGATTTTGCCTCGGCCTCAGCCTGTTGCCTTCGGGGCAGATTCATTCACGTGATACTTCTGATACCCCAAGCCTATTCTATGTGGATAGCTTTTAACTGCAGGGGGGCATTTATCCCTTGACTGTGCTTACCCAGACCTTTTCCAGGGTCAAATCCATATGCTAGTAGCATCTTAGCTGGTAAAAGATTGGCTTCTGAGATGTAGGGGGTTCTCAACCTTGTCCCTGCCGGGGTATGAACTGTGGCTACCAGTTCTAGGGAATGATAGCTTGCTTCTATTTTCACTTCGGGTTCAACATAGGGAATGGCGTTGTTCTGGTATGTCTAGAGGTCGACTTCTCCATGTATGGTAATCACCTTCCCATCCACTACAAAGCGTACTTTTTTATGCAAGCTCGAAGGGACAGCTCCTGCTGTATGGATCCAAGGCCTTCCCAGCAAGAATCCGAATGCACTGGGCAGATCCATTACTTGGAAGTTTATAGAGAATTTTGTCGGGCCGATGAATACGTCCAGCTCAATCTCACCCACCACAGTCTTCTTCATTCCGTCGAAAGCTCTCACAGCCGTTTTGGATGCCTTAACTGTTTCCTCATTGATTCCCAACCTTCTTAGGGTAGCCAAAGGGCAAATATTGAAGGCTGATCCATTGTCGATCAGTACATGTGCCACTCTTTTCCCGTTACATTGCGCGGAGATATATAAGGCCTTGTTGTGCCCTCTTCCTTCCATGGGGAAGTCCTCATCAGAGAAGCTCAATTGGTCTTTTAAAAGGATCGCCCCTACAAAGTCCCCTAATTATACCTCGTTAATCGTTTTAGGGACATGTACTTCGTTGAGTATCTTCAACAGTACGTTCTTGTGTTTTTCTGAGTTGATGAATAAATCTAGCAGGGATATTTGAGCTGGCATCTTCCTCAGCTGCTCTATTACTTCGAACTCGCTGGTCTTTATGATCGATGTGAGCTTTTCTGCGTCTTCCTTCGAGACCTCCTTTTTTTCGGATTCGCCTTCCCTGGGGTTATAAAATCGTCCAGACCTCATGACCGCATCTACTTCCTTTGTTCCATAGTCCCAATGGACTGCTTTAGGATCGTACTTTTCTACCGAAGGGACTTCTATGGTTACCACCGTCCGATAAGACGTCTCTAGTTCAGCCGTGTCGTCTTCTTCTTCTTGTGGCAATCGAATCACAATAGGCTTGACTGGGCAATCTTCCACCCTGCTCAGGCTATCAAGTTCTTCCAATCTGATTATCACGGTTGTAGCGGCTTCGATCATTGATACGGTGTCGTCAAAGCCTTTTGTAAAAAGCTTTTCCATGTCCTTCAAGGTTTCTGGTTGAGAGGGATCATCCATACCTCCCCATCCGTCCGGTATGATATCCTCAATTTTCTGATAAAAGCTGGGAGGGGCTGAATATTTCACTTTGAAGTTGTACCTCCCAGAATCTTGACCAAGGTTGTCTACAATTTCACCTTTTCCAAGCGTATCGGCCATAAATTTGCGATCTGTTAGACTTCGCCTCTTGGCTTCCAATTTATCTTCCTCGAATTCTTCTTCTGACTGAGTGATCGGCGCAAGACTGTCTATCAAATTCTCGTGCGGGATGTCCTAGGTGTTGCCTTGCTCAGTTTTGATCACGAAGTGGCTTCCTTCCAAAGATAGAAAAGCTTCGACTCCTTCGAATTCTTCATCGGCAATTTCGGACATTATCCCCAAGTTCATCATTTTGGCGATACATAGGTTCTTTACGTCAGTAGAGATCTCTCCTGCTTTTGGGTATGACGAAGCGGTTGCTAGAAGGTTGGTCAGCTTAGGTATGTCTATTTTCAGTTTAAGGTAGTTTTCCTCCCCTTCAGTGAATATTGCTCCAACTACTTGATGATTTGGAAGTAGGTTTTCTTGTACATTTGGGGCCACATTGTCAAACTTCAGAATCTGACTATCAATCAGAGCTTGCACTTTCAGCTTAGGATATAACAGTTATCCACATTATGTCCCCTCTCGCCCATGTGGTAGACACAGGTTTGGCTCTCGTCAAAGCTAGGATATCTAACAGGGTTTGCCCTAGGCGGTTCTTTTGCTACCAGGCGTTGCTCTAGCAACATCGGGAGTAACTTGGATAAAGGCCTCGGGAGCTGAGAAAATTGCTTCTGGGGTTGCCTTCTTCTAGGTTCTTGTACTTTCGGTGCTGACCAGGATGATCCGCCTTTGGCCTGATTAGAATTGCCGAACGGCTTGGGCTTGTAGGGATCTGGTATAAATGCTATGTCAAGTCCGGCTTCTCTTTCTTTTTTTAAGGGATATTGCCTTCTAGAAGCTTCATGAGGCTTTCTTTCTCTCAAGGCCCATTATAGCCTTTCAGCAACCTTAATCAAGTGTGCAAACGTTTGATATCCGGAAGTGTTCAGCTTGTCAAAGTACTTGTAGGGGAGTGCCTTTAGGAATAAATCAATCAGCTCCTCCTCTGGGATTGATGGCTTTACTTGGGTGGCCAAGGCTCGCCACCTCTGGGCATATGTTCTAATTAATTCGCCTCTCGACTTCGAAGTATGTAGAAGGTCTTCTCTTGTTGGGGCTGTAGCCGTATTGAACTTGTACTGTCTGAGGAAGTCTTCTGCAAGATCCTCCCATCCGTCATAATATTCTAGGTCTAGCTCTATGAACCAAGCCAGAGCGGCGCCAGCCAAACTCTCTTGAAACGTGTTCATTAACACTGGAATATAATTCAAATAGTGTGCCATCTTGCGCAGGTAATACTTGAGGTGGGCACGGGGACAGCCTGTCCCATTATACTTTCTTACGAACTCTGGTTCCTTATAGTCAGGAGGAGTCTCTACCTTAGCAAAAGGAGATATCTTGTCGAAGCGGGCTAACTCATAGCCCTGGCTGCTCAAGCATTCTTCGATCTTGGCCAATCTCTTAGCCTCTGCTTCAGTTTTTACGGTCTGTTTCCCCTTCTCTTCCTTCTCGAGGTTGATGATAACAGGAGAGGCTTTTTGCTGTGATCGGCTATTTGGTTCATGGATGTCCTCCTCTGCACGTAGGGTATCTCTCGTCACCTCTTTGTCTGCTGCATCAGGCACAAAAGAAGGACCTGAGTTGTTCTGGTTATGAGCCGTTGTTTGTTTAGCTTGGGTGGCTTCCAGCATGGCCTTGATGTCGGCCATCATAGTTGCCAGGGCAGTCATCTGAGATTCTAACATGCCCACACGCGGAGTCAATTCTTGTTGCTCCATTCTTGTCTTGAGGCGAGTACGGAAACGATGTGTTAGTAATTCCGTGATGGGAGTGTACCTATTTCAGAAGGATTCCCAGTGAGTATTTCTTTTGTCTTTGACAAAAAGAAGCAGCTAATTCTTTCAGTTGCATGCTTCTTGTCAATAGATGAGAAAAATGGCTACCTCGTGAGCCTTATCCTCATGTAAGTAGTTCTTTTAATCATTTTCCGACAAGAATTCATGAAATTAAAAGAAGCGTAATTTCTGACGATAGTTTTTATGCATTTGCAAAACATGTTCACATCTATGCTCATGTGTCCAAAATAGCATCACACAGAAAATGAGAATGTATGAGAATGTGTCACAATGTTTGCTTATTTTACACTTGACAGAATAGTCTATTCAAGTCTAGGACGCTTGATGTCTAAGGTGTCCCCATCGTCCCAATATGGATTCCCCTCTTCAGTTTGGGCTCCTCATCCTCTGAATATGACAGCGGTCCCATGTCTTCGGGCACGTATGGCTCTATTCCGAGTACATATGGTATGATGTATTCGGGTATGTAGGGCTCGACAAGGTTCCGTCTGGTCGCTTTAAAGTGCTGAATGTATTCCGCAGTGGCTCTATGAATGTTTTCTTCACGAGTCATGTTTTCTGGCCAACTTATTTCTTCGGCTTGCGAATTCTTCAAGGAGCGGATGATGGATGTCACCTTGGCTTCAAACTGTCTCTTCTCCTCCTCCATGAGAGTTTTGCTCGGTATGTCAAAAGAAAAGATACCAGGTTGTAGTGGAGAAGGGATCTCCCGTAGGGCCCAAACTTTCGGATCACCCTCTTCGGATAGTATGCGGTAGCGCCCGTGAATCCTAGCAAGGGGACTGGACCTTTATCATCGCAGGCCAATCTGACTTTGCCCAGTGTTGGCAACCTTAGCCGCCATCGAAGTTGTTCGGGCTTTAGAACTTTAAGGAAGTTTTTCCACTCTATGTAGTTGAACTTAGGAATACGTGTATGTGTACTGACAAAAGTTTTAAGAGGATGTGCATCAGGGCTGATTTCAGTGAAACCCATGCGGATGTGGAATTGTTTGATATGGGATGTGAACCACAGATACAAAAGATCACTAGAGGCTCTAAAGATTCCATTTTTATTTTTCTTGAAACGATTTAAGGAAAGGAAGGTTTCGGCAAGGATGATGTTTGAGTAATCCCACCCACAATAGACTTGTTTAGCTACTACAGCCATGATAGGGTCGAAGGTGACAAATGAGATTGGGAATAGCACAAAGCTGAAGAATGCCAAGACAAAGGCTCTACCAGATTTGGTCCCTTTAGTAGCAGGGAGGCGGGAAAATCGGTCTAAAAGGAAAGATAGGGAGATTCGTCCAGAATTGCTTTTTGCATCTTCTTTGATTCGCTTAGGCTTGTGTCAAGGAATTCAGCTACCTGACTCAGGGGTTCAAATCCTATGGGGGGTCGAACGAGTGTGTGAGTGAACTCAACTCCGATGACGGCACTGTACTCCTCGATAGTGGGAGTAATCTCCAGTCCTTCCATGCAGAATGTAGCGGTGGTAGGATCCCAATAGAGCGCCATGGCTTGGATAAAGGCAGGTGGACACTCAATCTTCAGCAGGTCTAACAAGTATCCTAGTCGTGATTCAGCATACTTCTGGCTGGCTTCGCCCATGCTATCCCACCATGATTGGAGTTCGGCCCGTGGAACTTTGAACACTTGAATATTACTCTTTCCCATCAAGTCTAAAATATGCAAATGATTTTAAAAAGTCAATCGTAAAAAATTACTTTAAAGACATGATTATGCAGATGCCATGAGGTATGCATGGGCTAACTTAATTGCATAGTTCATTTTGAAGAAATGGAAATTAGGACCTTTTTCAGGTCTCGAAGGCCTGACTTAAAGCCTAACTTGAATTTCAGGGAAGTAAATTATGCAATTTAGTCAGGTTCACTCAGTGACTAAAGGAAACAGTAATGTCACATTCCATTGGTCAATACATCAAATGGACAAAGTGGAATGAACTTTTATTACAATCAGGATGCCTAATGAAAGAAAGGTAGAGAAAGATTCTTCAAACAAGAAAGCCATAAAAGGCCAATGGAATGTGAGGATCTAAATCACTCTTGATAGTCAGTCGGGAACTCTCCTCTAATCAAGTGTAAGGGAGTTATCTTCAATGTTCTGGTCGAAAGGTCGTAGTTCCTCTGGCCATTCTCTAGTCCATGGTATGACGACTTCAGGAGCCTTCTTGGGTTTCACCTTCTTGAGTGTGATACGCTTTGGCTTTGGCTTTGTCTTGGTAGCAGGACGTCTTCTTTTTCCCCAAAAAGTGATCATGGGTACACTTTCTTTGGTCAGTAGTTCAGCCTTCCGACGGGCATATGCCTCCCTGGCTAACTGGTTGCGACGCTGTCTCTTCATCTCCAGATAATTCTTAAACATCTCGTCTGCTTCTCGCTTAAATCTGAGGTTATCGACATAGTAACGGGTTTGGCAATCTTCGGCATATCCCAACTTACGTCCAGTCAACTCTCGGCCATGCACGAATCTGGTGAAGTGTAGCCTTGTGTTTGGTCCAGGGCGAGTGACTTTCCTTAGGTACTCGAAGGTTACCAACTCCGTCGAACTCTTAGGGAACAGCGACATCCTACCCTATTACCATCGTTGTTTCAATTAGTCACTTGAGTGATTTTCATGATGCGAATGCATATGAATGTATGTAATGTATGAGTCATATTATGGAGCAGGGGATAATAAAGTACATTGAAAATAAATGCCTTATCAACCATACTTGGGGGAATGTGGAATGTCCCCCTATATCAATGGGCGGTTTTAGGTATACCAACCATTCATAGACACGCGCATAAGACAAGTACGTATACTCTAAAAATCGAAAATCAGGCGAGGAACCTACGGCTCAGGCTCCCACAATCCACATGAGGTAGATTCCTCCCCAAGGGTACCTACCCAAGGGGGCTAGATATCGCCAATGCAGATGGTAGGCGGGAATGAATACGAAAGTCTCAAGTGCCATCAAACACGAGATCCATTTCGCACCCTTTCCTTATCTAAGGTAACCTAGAGATGGTTGCAGTCGGGGTTTGACCGCCAGTGTGTGCGATGTGTCGTGATCATCACAATGCAAAGTCATGCACAACAGTTTGTATCAAACACCGCTTCAGTATGTGCGTAAGATAAACATACATTCCCATCTCCAACCTGCAGGAAAAGTGTCAACAATCACTCCACCCCTTATTTCTCCAATCTGCAAAAACATCTAACACAATGGTTAGTGTACGTACCTCACCTTCGAGAGCATCTGCAGAAAATAAGGTCAGATAAACCAAACAACTTTTTAATCGACTCAAGTCCTCTAGAATTCGAAACCAGAGATTTTGGTTTAGAATAAGTCCCCAGCAGAGTCGCCAGTCTGTTGCGACCCTCCCTCGCGGGACTAGGGCGAGTGGGCCGCCCGATCGCTAGCTTGATCGGACGCGAGCCTCTCCCAAGGTCTATTACCCAAATCGCAACTACTGGATATACGTGGTCAACCTTCAGTGTGGTCTAGTGACATGTGATAAGTGTACATGCCAATGAGTCGCCACCAATTGTTTCGTGGAGGGTACGATCGGAAACCCTATCGAATAGTTGGGAGTGGTCTATTCGATTCTACGGAAACCAGAGAAATACATGAAATCCGCATGGCAACTGTCAGAGTTGACGCCCTTTCGGTACCTAAGCTGAATGGTTTATCTGATCCTGGGATTTCATACAGACGAGTGGGGTACAGATCCTAAATCTAGGAGTTCACGCAGATGGGAATGGCTACCCTATCACTCACAATCATTAAAGGTAAATGCACAAGTCAAGGATCCAATACATGCGGATAAAACACATGAAATCAGCATGGCATCCCTAATGAGGCCCTATTAGCCTAGAGAAATATCAATCAAGGATTACGAGTGATTTGGACATGATTCGCCCATGAGGGGCAGAATCGTAATTTTGAACAATTCAGGGATAATTCACCTCGAAAGGGTAAATATGTCATTTTAGATGAATTGGGAAGTCAAAAGACAGGGGAAATAGGATTGGCCATCAATCCAATCCATTTCCTATTTTTTGGGAATTTCCAAGATTTTTTTTGGAATTTAAGAGTGATTTTTCCATCGGAGGGGTAAAGTCGTCATTTTGGATGAAGATGAGAACTGAAAATCTTAAATATTAGGGTTGGTCGTCCACCTGACCCAAACCCTAACTTTAAGCAATTTTCAGAACTTGATTGGTACAAGAAGACGATTTTCCCAAGGAGGGGCAAAATCGTCATTTTGAGAAAAGAGGCGGGACTCGAAAATCCAAACCTAAGAATTGGTCGCCTACTCGACCCTAATTCTTACCTTGGCATTAACGGCCTTATCTCGTATATACAGCAGAGGCGACTCACCCCTAAAGGGTAATACCGTGAAGTCTCGGAAGAACGGATAAGAAACCCCAAAAATAAGGTTAACCAGTTGTCTGTGGTCAATCCTCGATTTTTGGGGATTTCTGGAGTGTCTAGGATTTTTCAACAATTTTTCCACATTTTTTTGGAATTTTCTGGAATTTTCTAGCATTTTGTTTTTATTTTCTAGGATTTTTCTGATTTTTTTTTTATTTTTTTAAAATCATTTTCTGATTTTTTTTTATTTTAAAAAAATGTTATTCGGGCCGGGTGGGGTGACCCGGCCCACGACCCCCAGGCGACCGGCCCGGCCTGGATCCGGGCCCGCGCGACCCGCGCCCAAAACGACGTCATTTTAGCCTTCACGCTCAAATTTTTAATTCCCGCCCAACTTGAATCAACGCTCCTGATCAGACCACGTGTCGCGCTACAAACGGCTTGATCTGGCAAAGGAAACCGACGGCTGTGATTTTGCCACGTGTTGATGCACGGACGACCTGATCTTCACAACGAACCAACGTCCTAGATTGAAAAGTCTGATTGAACCGCGACCGTCCGATTTAAAGCATCTTTTATTTCCGAAAATCCTTTTTTTATTTCCAAAGATGCAAGATCGCGACACGTGGCCAACTATCCACCGTCCGATCCCTTTTTTTTTATTCGGTTATAACAACCGATGCTGACGTGGCTGCCACGTGGGCGCCACGTCAGCGACACGTCAGCGTTGACTGGTCAACTCTCGTTGACCAGTCAACCGTCTTGCCGCAGAAGACGATCAGCGCTGGCTCTGTTTCGCCGGCGCCTCGTCGGAAGGCAGTTTCTCCGCGCACGGACCACCAAAGCTCGCGAAACCACCGTCATTCAACTCGTTTCGATCTCTTCTATAACATACCGAAGCCTTGATACAGTAGATCGATATCTTCACTACCTGCAACTCCGGCCAGTGCTAATCTCCGGCAAGAGTGTCGCCCTAGCCATTTCTAACGTCAAATGAGCATTTCGGATCATCAAAAAACATTCATGGAGCTACAGAGAACTTACCTGATGATCAAGAGGCGTCGGTTTCGCTCGGATCGAGCTCTCAAGTTCTTGACGGGTCGGGATGGTCGTGGAGATAGGTGTGGGGTTTTATGAGATCAAGATGCAAAACAAATGCATATCCAGAATCAGTACGAGCTTAAGAGTAATCTGAGCTAAAAAGCATGAAAAATGGTGGACGGGATCAATGTATGCCCTGAAAATCCGAGCTCGGGGATGCAAGCGGCACTTACCTATTTCTTGGACGAAGCTTCGAACGAAGGAGATCTATCCACTCCTTGAGGCTGCAGAAAGCTTCTTGAAGTGATTTTGAGTCTTGTGGTTGCTTGTGGATCGACGACTCGAAGCTCGAAGCTCACGGCTACCTCCTTCAATGGCGGATGAAAACAGAGTCTTTCCCCCACTTTCTTCCCTCTCTCTCTCTCTCTCTCTCTCTCTCTCTCTCTCTCTCTCTCTCTCTCTCTCTCTCTCTCTCTCTCTCTCTCTCCGAGAGCTTTTCTCTGCGAAAACCCCCCTCTTTTTTTGTCGTTCCTCCTTTTCTTTCTTTTTGTCGAACTCTCTTCTATTTTAACCGATCCCCCACCTCCAACAGATTTCTTCAGTCTGTTGCCCAGCCTCTAGGTCGTTCACCTTCGCGCGCCATCCTGTTCATCACCGTTGGATGGTACTGGATGAAGAGGTCAAGTTCACCGGCTAAGGTTCGTCGACTGGGTACCTCGATTTTAGGTGTAATCGCGCTTTTTTTTCTTCCTTTGAGCGCTCTGTTCGTGCGCCCAGAGCGGAAGGAGTGAGCCTTCTCCTTGCTTTGCCAATTTCGGTCAATGGGTTGACTGGGTTGGGTCACCCCGACCCAGTCACCCGACCCAGTCAACCCGATTTTGGGATTTTCCTTCAAATCGAGCGTCCAAATATCCCAAAATCATGAAATCGACCCCATAATCGGATCTCATAGCATGGAATTTACCTAAGTATGGTAAAATTCGGCTGAATTGATTTTGATTTATACAAAAGCCCCAAATCTAAGACAAGATCCAAAATTGACTTTTGTCAAATTGATGTCTTTAATGAAGGAAATGATACCAATTGAGCCTACCATTAGATTCAGTGGGTCAAAACCTATAGAGAGGAAGCATTGGGGTTCTATGGGTGTCCCTCAAAAAGGTTTAATTTCAGAATTGGCATTATAGGGACTTAAAATGAAAAGAATTTTATGCAATTGGGTCCCTAAAGCCAAAATTGATCGAATCAGCGCACAATTGAACCAGATTGAAATGTAGGGCAATCAAATTGAATGTCAAGATCCTAGAAAATGCTGAAATTGCAAATTAAAAGACTCAATTGATACTTTTTTCTCAGATTCAATAGTACGGTTACAAAGGAACACCTATAATTGAATCTGATTTTGGATTTTTTGTGAGGTAAAAAATGCAAGGGATTAAAAAGAAAAATATTGGCTATTTTTTCGTATTTTTGTGACCTCAAATGCTATTTTTCTTGATTTTTTGAGTATTTTTCTATTTTCTAAAAAAATACCAAAAATGTAAAAAATATGGAAAATTATTTTTTTGGTCAAAAATGGTTCCTTGAGCCTGGCCAAGGCCACCAAAGTTTTTTCTGTAATTTGTTTGACTTTTTATGAATTTTTTGTGATTTTTCAAAAATAAAACTAAAAAAGACTAGGTCAAAAATAGGTGTCAACAACCGCCAGTTGGGTAAGAGGCCCATAATGAATAATAGGCGTTTTGTTCCGCCCGCAAGGAAGAATATTGGGAAACCGCCGCATCAGTCCAACTTGAATTGTCGTCTCTATGGAAGGAGACATGGAAGCAGACCTTGTCCGACTAGGACGGACGCATGTTTTATGTGTGGTCAGTTGGGTCACCAGATGAGGACATGTCCTAACCAAGTTCCAGGACCAAGACCTCAAGGACCGAGACCCTCGGCTGCTACTCCACAGAATGATTTGAGCCGACCGCCAGCTCAGGGATGAGTGTATGCGGTAGCTCGAGGCGAAGCAGAGAACGTGCCTAGTGTGGTCACAGGTACGATTTATTTGTGCGATCAAGCTGCTTATGCCCTATTTGATCCTAGAGCTTCGCATTCCTTTGTGTCTGCTCAATTTGCTAATATGGTTGAGATGGATTTGAAGTCTTTGAATAAGATCTTGCATGTTACCACTCCGCTAAAAGATGAAGTGATAGTTTCGCTAGGTTGCACGGATTGTAAGATAGTCATTGATGGTAGGGAAGAAATGATAGATTTGGCTATACTGCCTATGTTTGACTTTGATGTGATCGTTGGGATGGATTGGTTGAGTAAACAGAAGGCCATGGTTGATTATGGCGATAGAGTAATTCGTTTTTATCCGGATGGTCATCCTAACTTTGAGTTCAATGGAAGCTACGGGGGAACTTCCATTCCTTTGGATTCGTCGCTTGAAGCGACAAAGCTGCTAGATGAGGGATGCCAAGCTTATTTGGCTGCGGCAGTCGATACGACGATCGAAGAACCGAAATTGGAGAATATAGCCATGGTATGTGAATTTTCGGATGTTTTTCCCCAAGAACTACTTGGATTACCACCCGAGTGGGAAATTGAGTTTGTAATTGAGTTAACTCCCAGGACAGAGCCAATTTCGAAGGCACCTTACAGAATGGCACTATCGGAGTTAAAGGAATTGAAATTGCAAATGCAAGAGTTGTTGGATAAAGGGTTCATTAGACCAAGTGTGTCACCATGGGGAGTACCAGTGCTATTTGTGAGGAAAAAGGATGGATCCTTGCGTTTGTGTATTGATTACAAGCAACTGAACCAAGTAACCGTTAAGAATAAGTATCCGTTGCCGAGGATTGATGATTTATTTGACCAATTACAAGGGGCTTCGGTATTCTCTAAGATAGACTTGAGAACGAGATACCATCAGTTGAGGATTAAACAGGAGGATATTCCGAAAACGGCTTTCAGGACGATATATGGACATTATGAATTTACAATGATGCCTTTTGGATTGACTAATGCTCCAGCCGCATTTATGGATATGATGCATCGAGTATTTAACAAATACCTTGATCGTTTCATCATAGTTTTCATTGACGATATTTTGATCCACTCGAAGAGCATTGAGGAGCATGAAAAGCATTTGAGAATTGTTTTGCAGACCTTGAGGGAACACTCGCTTTACGCTAAGTTTAGTAAGTGTGAGTTTTGGTTAAATAAAGTAACGTTTCTCGGACATGTGATATCCGAGGAAGGAATCTCCGTGGACCCTGCAAAGATTGAGATGGTGATTAATTGGCCTAGACCTACAACAGTTACAGAAGTTCGGAGTTTTCTGGGATTGGCCGGTTATTATAGGTGCTTCGTAGAAAAGTTTTCATCTATAGCTATGCCGTTGACGCAATTAACTAAGAAGCTTACGAAGTTCGAATGGACGGATAAATGTGAGAGGAGTTTTCGAGAGCTTAAGCATCATTTGACGACTGCTCCTGTACTTACGATCCCTTCTGGACCTGTAGGCTTTGAGATTTACAGCGATGCTTCGTTAAAAGGATTGGGGTGTGTATTAATGCAACACGGAAGGGTAGTAGCCTATGCTTCGAGACAATTGAGACCCCACGAGTTAAATTATCCGACGCATGACTTGGAGTTAGCTGTAATTATTTTCGCTTTGAAGATCTGGAGACACTATTTATGTGGCGAAAGGTTCCAAATTTTTATGGATCATCCAAGTCCAAAGTATTTGTTTTCTCATAATGAATTGAATATGAGGCAGCGTCGATCGATGGAATTACTTAAGGATTACGATTGTGATATTTTGTACCATCCTGGGAAGGTGAATAGAGTTGCCGATGCACTCAGCCGAAAGTCTAGTATTGCACTCTTGTTAGTTAAAGGGTGGTCTATGCTTGAAAGATTGAGGGACTCTGAGTTCAAATTGGAAGTAAGTCAGCTATCGAGCTTGATAGCGACCTTGAGAATTGAGCCAGAAATCCAAGAAAGGATAAAAGTCCTGCAGTCTACGGATCCAGAGATTTAGAAAATCCTTAGTATGGATACGACAGAGAGAAAAGCCGAATTCCAAGTTTCTAAGGACGAAATTCTAAGGTTTCGCAGACGTCATTGCGTACCCCATGATGAGGTGCTTAAAGAAAGAATTTTGTCGGAAGCTCACCGGAGTAATTATAGCATCCACCCTAGTAGCATGAAGATGTATCAGAACTTACGCCAGCATTACTGGTGGAGCGGTATGAAAGTGGATGTAGCTAAACACGTAGCTAAGTGTTTAACTTGCTAGCAGGTAAAAGCGCAACATTGTAAACCTGGGGGATTATTATAACCTTTGGAAATTTCGGAATGAAAATGGGAGCACGTCACGATGGACTTTGTTATGGGATTACCACGAAGTCAGTGAGGACATGATTCGATTTGGGTAGTCGTGGATAGATTGACCAATTCTGCACATTTTATTCCTGTGAGAAAGGACTTTGCAATGGATAAGTACACTGAATTGTATATGCGTCAGATTGTATGATTGTATGGGGTTCCTATAACGATTACATCGGATCGAGACCCTAAGTTTACGGCAAATTTTTGGAGGAGTCTTCAGGTTGCCATGGGAACTCAATTGCAGTATAGTACGGCGTATCATCTGCAGACGGACGGACAATCAGAAAGGACGATTCAAACGCTTGAGGACATGTTGCGAGCATGCGCTATAGACTTTAAATGCAGAAGGGAAAATCATTTGCACTTAGTAGAGTTTGCATACAATAATAGTTATCAGCAAAGTATTGGAATGGCACCATTTAAAGCACTGTATGGAAGAGTGTGCAGAACTCATCTGTGTTGGGATGAAGTGGGAGAAAAAAGCATCACGGGCCCAGAATTGGTGGAACAGTCGGTTGAAGCAGTAAAAGTAATTAGAGATAGATTGAGGACATCACAGAGTCGCCAGAAAAGCTATGCCGATAAGCGACGTAAGCCGCTAGAGTTTCAAGTTGGCAATCATGTTTTTCTTAAGATATCGCCAATGTGAGGTATATCTCGATTCGGTAAGAAAGGGAAATTGAGTCTGAGGTATGTAGGCCCATTTGAAAATTTGGAACGGATTAGGACTTTGGCTTATAGGCTTGCCTTGCCACCGAGTTTGTCCCAAGTCCACAATGTGTTTCATGTGTCGATGTTAAGGAAATACGAGCCAGACCCGACGCATGTATTGGATTACAAGACTATAGAAGTGGATGACAAGGTTTCATATATAAAAAGGCTTATCAGGATTGAGGAACGAAATGAGCACAATATGAGGACCAAAACGATTCCGCTAGTCAAAGTAGTCTGGGAGAACCATGGAACTGAAGGCGCTACGTGGGAGAATGAAGAGGCAATGAGGCGTCAATACCCCCATTTATTTGATTAGTTGGGTTGTAACAAATTTCGATGACGAAATTTTTTGTTAGGGGGGAAGAATTGTGACATTCTGATTTTCCTGCCATTCTGAAACTTATGACTATAAGATATTTATCGAAGTATTTCAATTGTATCTCGCTCAGATCTGATCAGTCTCGAGTCGTCTAACCAAAGGGGGAAGGTTAACGCGCGATGAAGTACGTGGACCTAGAAACTCGACTTCAAACGGCGTTTTGACCATAAGGGTCGTCGAGAGTACATTTAGAACCGAGGTCGATCTGAGAACGATTAAGGAATCCGTTGCTAGTATTATACGATTGGAGCGCGGGTGATGACGCATAACCAACGTATGATTTGCGAATTTT
Source organism: Rhodomyrtus psidioides (assembly GCA_021437785.1). Lineage (NCBI taxonomy): Eukaryota > Viridiplantae > Streptophyta > Magnoliopsida > Myrtales > Myrtaceae > Rhodomyrtus > Rhodomyrtus psidioides. The sequence goes on along the minus strand of JAILYB010000003.1, from coordinate 6,675,893 downwards.
TCCTAAATCGAGATGTGACGATCGCGGTCGTCAGGGCTAGTAATAGGCCCTTGCGACTACATGACAACCAAAGTCGCCGTCACCTGAGTTATCCTAAGTGTGATGAGAATCACAAAGTCGATACGCGTAACGTTCGCAAAAGCCGCACGTTAGTTCGAGATAAATTGAAATTACGAACGACGAGAAATCGATCACGAAATGAGATCTCGAAATTGGAAAATGGAAATGAAGAATGGTAACAATTATTTTGGAGTGGACGACGCCTAATCGAGGGAGAAAATTGACGGAAAAATGAATTTTCGGACGAAGGGTGTGAAAAGACTATTTTGCCCCTAGAGATTTGGCCTTGCTTGTTTAAATTGGTGAGGGCATTTTGGTCATTAGGACACCCCTTGAAGATGCCGAATTTATGAGGGCAAATTGGGAAGAGGAATTTGGATATTATTGACACAAGACAAGTGTCATTGTTTGGTGAAGGTTCATTAATTTTCCACTAGCTTAGAATCGTGGACTTCTCGACGTCACCTTGCCCTCAAATTTTCGGTAGGACTCCCTCACTCATAGAACTTTATGTTAGCAAGAGGATTTTGTGCTGAATATGAGTATATAGCTGATTAATGGACTGATTGAAGTGAATTGAGCAAAATCGGTTCTGGTCTGTTGAGATCCTATGAAAACCGATTCTGTTTGGGGTTGTTTTTGGTGTCGTCTTGCTTCTAATCCATCGTTGAGGCATACTAGTGTGATATTTGAGGGGTTAATGAAGAGTACGTTGTGTGAAATTGAGGTTTGGATGGTTAAATATGTTGTTTCGGTGAAGAACTTGTAAGTGGAGTTGCTGCCCTGTTTTGGACAGCTTTGTGTCGTGCTGGAATCAAGCTTGTTAAGAGACGTGCGTTGTTAATTTGCTAGTAGGAACCAAGGTGAGTAACCCCTAACCCTCTAATAGGATATTCGGACGCGTTTGGACGAAGTCCCAAGGAAATTGATGAATCGACTAAGTTATTGGGCTCGAATAATGGAACGTCGAGTGGTTTCGATGATGTATGAATCATGGATGTTTGCTGCCATATGTTGTCATTTTCGTAATTTAAAACGAAGATGTGTTTGATGGGTATCTTGCTTGCCTATAGGGTAGTGCAAGATCGGTCCATAAACCTCTCGTGTGTTAAGGCATGTCTTCCTTCGGTAATTTGATTTGTATTTGAGTTCTTAATTTTTTCCTCATGATGAGATGTGACTAAGTGATTGTCGTGATGATATATGTGACTGGAATTATTGAGGAAATGGGCTACCAAGCCGCGAGAATAAATAGTTGATGACACCCAGATGCGCCTAAGATGACGCGGGGTCGAGGAATGAGAAATAACTTGATGCGCCTAGGAAGACGCAAGGTGGCTGGATGTGAAATACCCTGAGGCGATCTAATCGCGGGGTCGAGGAATGTGAAACACCCTGAGGCAATGAGATCGCGGGGTCATGATTGAAATACCTTTTATTTCAAGTGATGATGTGATTCATTAAGCTAGTACGGAAGCTTGGTCATGCGTACCGCAGTCACTTTTGATTAACATGCTTGTGAAATTTTGATTTAATGCCATTAAAAATTGCCATGCATTGTTTTTGTTTATTGACTGCATGTGACTGTGCTTGTTTGGTCTAGTGGGACGAATGGCCTAGTTTAGGGTTATGACAGCTCACTGAGACGTAAGTTTCACCCCATCGTGGGCCCCTTTTTCTTACAGATCCCATGCCTTGAAGATGCTTCCCACACGCTTAGGCAATCCCAAAGAGATGACGACGTATTTTGAGGTGTTCCCGAATGGGCGGGGTACTGTTTATGTTAGAAAAAGCACTATCGTATGGGTCGATGAGCCCGATGAGCCTAGTAAGCCACATAGGTTTGAGGCATGGTTTCGAAGGGTCTAGGATGTCTTGTCTGAACAACTGAAGCCCACAGAAGTTCCAAGAGGCGTGGTGCCCTCTTGGTGCCATTCCTCACGAGAGTCGATTGAAGTAGAGACTTCCGCGGTGGGCTTGAGGAATGTGCCGGAAGGTGAACCTGCAGGTAAGGCGAGCGTTTGGGTGATCGAGATATCCGACTCGAAGGACGGTATGGAGGAGGATAGCATAGAAGTTCGTTCAGAGACATTTTCAGATTATGACCCTGAAGAGGACATGGAGGTCGCTGGGGATAGTAGCACTACTTAGCTGGCTTGGACGTCGTGGGACCTTAGAATATCTTTTTGCGGGATGGTGATTTTTGGAGACTTAGTGACGGTCATTGGTTGTCTTTTGCTTCCTCGACCCTAGGCAGTGATGTTAGTTACCTCTGGATCTCTCTTTTATGTAAACTCATTGTGGTGTTGTGTATATGCCTTTCCATCTCGTGTTTCATTCTTTATGTTTGTTATGGATCTTGTGAAGTGGTTTTTTTTTATTCTTCTGTGTGCGAGTTCCATATCACTTAAACCGTAAAGATTGAGTATCCTGGGCTTATTTATGGCGTAAGTGGATGCGGCGCGCTCACAAGGGAAGCGGGGCGTGACATGGCTAGAGGATTTGGCACCGAGCTCAATGATATTTTTTTCTTATGAGAGGGAATAAGTGGAAGAAAGCTTCAGTGGAGAGCCACTCGTGATGATGAGGGAGAGGTCCCAGAGCCAGGATTCGAAGAGGAGACTACCGGTGACCTAGTCGTAGACGTCTTCTTGTTCGAGGACGTGTATCGGCATCTAGCGACTTCAATCTCCCTCGTGGTTATTGATTGAATCATGTGTTCACGAGTTGCTTCATCGACTGATTCATACATGTTATGTTGTCTGGCGGTCCTTTTGCTTTTGGTTTTATGAATGTCCTTGCTAATTTGCGTTCAAAGCGTACATTACTCCGTGCTTTAACTTTTCATCAAATTTCTAAAAATTTTGGCTTGATCGCTCTTCCATCAATCCTTCTCCTAAAGTATATACTTGCTTCGAAGGCTTGTCTCAAGCAAAAACCGAACTATATTTGAGGGACATATAAGAAGAAGTAATGTAGGACCTACGAGGAAAGAAAATAAAAAAAGATGGAACAATATATTTGACCCAATAAAATAGGAGAATAATACTAAAAGGTGGGACGCACAAGGGACAATATAGTGAAAATATTATGATAGGAAGTGTCTACGCCAAATGAGGAGTGGAAAAAGCGCGACCCTAAATTAAATAATGAATAAGCAAAACAAACGAAAGCATAAAAGGAGTTGCGAAGAAGGAAGTTAATTTTTTTTAGATTTAAAAATACCTTCTTGAAGAGGAAATTGAAGTAAAAATATCAACTATCTTTGTGTATTTTTCTGACCACGAATGATATTTTTCTAATTTTTTGGGTATTTTATAATTAAATAAATTTAAAAATTAATATATATATATATATATGAAAAATATTTTTAATTCAAAAGTGATTTTGCAATTTTTACGATTTGTTATTTTTAAATTAATTTTAAATATAAATATAATTAAAAATCAAGTCTCAACAAAGAACTGAAAGTGTCGAGGAAAAATTCATAGAAGTATATGGTGGAAAATAGTGATTCTCAAAAGTGTTCTGGAACATAATAACCAACTTTTTTTTTGTTCTGAAAAGTGATCCAAAAGTGTTTCCGGGAGCAGAATCAGAATTATAATTATTTGCATTACCAAACATGTTTCTGTTCTTTATTGTTCACGGGAACAGAAATAGAGAAACAGAAACTGTCATGCCCCGAGCCCGGCGGGCCCACGAACATCCCACTAGGCCGAAAATATTTTTCACCAATAATCTCCCAGGATCCTTCGACCCACCCAAAACTTATACATTCATATAATTCATACACACTTGTGGAAACGACAATACAACTCCAGTCATAAAAATGCAAGATGACTTAAGACAAAAGAGTTTACTTCTAACCCACGTCAATCTCTAAATCGAGGTTACAATCTTGACTCCAAAACCCAAAAGCAGTCCCTAAGGTCAAGGAAAGCATAACTCTTCATTTACTCCAGTGACTCCTTCAATGACCAATACATGGCAACCCTGATTTCCACCATCTGGGTCCTGAAAAAATGTTAATCCCCAACGGGGTAAAATATAAATCTCAGCAAGCTAGCCCAGGCCGTTAGTACCTCCAGACATCTTTTAAAAAAGATCAAGCAATAGGTCATCGAGAAAATTAACACAAGGCATTCAATGCACTATTACAAGGCATCACTATTGGCATAAAACAAACACAATTCAAGGACCTCATAAAATCAGACCGAGCTTCGTACTAGCATAGCATCAAGTTCATATGCAAGGAGTTCCTCTCAATTTCATCAAAATTTCTCATTTCTGTGGCTAAGCCCGCGTAAACACGTATCAGGCTAAATCAAGATCTCAATTGGCAACCCATGTTCTGACGCATCAGGTTCCAAATGCCATTTCAATACACGTGTCGACACGTCTCAAGTCTATCTTGCGTTCTAATGCATCAGGATATCAATCGACCTCGCGCTCTGACGTATCAAGGTTTGATTTGCCATGTCATCAATCTAGGGCTTACCAGCCAACACATTTCTCAAGAACTCAATAGACAATTCACTTCCAAGGGCTCAATAGCCAATCGTATCTCAAGGGCTCAATAGCCATTCATATCTCAAGGGCACAATAGCCAATTCTCATGAATCAAGGGCTCACTAGCCATTTCAACTTTCCAACCAGATACATAAATAAAGAGTTACCTCAATCTCATCATGATTTCAATTCCAATTGTTAGACCCGCGTTCTGACGCATCATGCTAAGTAAATTTGTAAACCTGCGTTCTAACGCATCAGGTTACAAAAGCCATATCAATGCTCGTGTCTACACATATCAAGTATATCTTGCTTTCTGACGCATCAGGATATAGATCGACCTAGCGATCTGACGCATCAAGGTTCGATATGCCATTAGGCTCATAAATCAATCAATCCAAGCTCGCTTTCACAAAACATGCTTCTCATCAATCAAGGGTTGCCATCACATATCATGCTTCTCATTAGTCAATGGCTCACAAGCCAAAACTCATCCTTTAAACAACTTCGTGATCGAGTACAATTTAATTAATCTCTTATCATGAGAAGCATCCATGGCCGAACACTCACAATGCAAGGCACAAATTGCACATCAAGGAAATCAATCAAATAAGGCATTCACTTGCTAATTTCAAGCATGAATTACACATATTTGTCAACCAGGGCCAATTGCCACACGGCCATCCAAGTGTTCATGCTAACCGAACATCCACATGGTAATCACAACTAAGAATTCCACAATTTTCATCTCAAGGCAGCAAACACAAATCGATTTACACAAGCCGCAATCAACACGAGTCAATTCAGGCACAATTGGTTCACAAACTACCAATTCGATACTCAAATCCATCCATTAGTACCCTAACATTCTAATAAGGGTTTAGGGGTCGCTTACCTCTTCAATTGAGCTAGAATTTCCACTTAAAATCCACCACTAAGATCAAGCTTCAACCAGCCAGAATTGGGCAAGTGCACGGCCCTAAGAAAAGTGTCACAATCCAACCATTAAAACCATTTCGATTCAATTTCGTTGCACAAGCACCTCATCAACACATCGTACAACATTCTAAGATTCCTTACCAAGGGTTTTGAAACAGGGAGACACCTCGGAAAGCCCTTAATTGACTCTGTCCAATCGATCTAGAGCAGGGCATAATCGGTTCCTAAATAATTCACACAAACCAGCCATTATTTCACTTCCAAACTCCAATTCATCATGTAACTACCTTGGCAATACATCAATTAATGTCCCTAAGGCGACACCTCCAAGCACCTTCAATGGCTCGGTTCTACGCGGTCAGCAGGGGAGTCAGAATTGCCCTGACAAAATCACACCATTTCCTCCATAAAAATCCATTCTAGCTCCAGGAAACTTCTAATCTCAGCTTGCCAAACCCATATCATATATGTTAAAGAGGTCTTACCGAAAATTGGAAGCCAAATGAACCCTTGAAATCGCCACAAGAGGCTCTCTCTCAAACCGGGTTCGAATCTGATCTGTCCTGACCTTTGCCCCTTCAAACAAACCTATGGGAAAATTGGCTTGGTCAAATTGAGCTTATAATATGTCCATAGAACCACAAGACAATAAAATTTCTAATGGCCATGAACTCACCTAAATCTGATATCGGACGATGAAGTTACAGTCGGAACAGTGGATCGGTTTTGATTTGGCCGCGAAAGCTTCTCGGCAAGAAGAAGGAAGAAGAAAAAATGAAGGAGAGAGAGTGATGGGGAGGGTTCGGCCGAGCAAATGGAGAGAGAGAGAGAGAGAGAGAGAGAGAGAGAGAGAGACCTATCTTAATCCCAATTTAGTCAAAGTTTGAATGGTGGTTGAGGACAAGATTTGGATTAAATGCTAAGTGAATATGTTTGCTCTTGTAATGACACTTGTCCTTAGCCAATGAATATCTTGAAGCCAATTGACCCTTGTGCCCCTAGATTTTCAGCCAACATGAGGGGATTAACAAAAGACCAAAATGCCCTTAGTTCATTCTTAAGACAAAGGTAATCTTCTAGGGGTAAAATGGTAATTTCACACTTTCCGTCCGAAATTTCACTTTTCCAATATAAATTGCCCTCGATGAGGCGACCTTCAATCCCTTTCAATTGTTGGAATTCTTCATCGTCTGATATCCAATTTCAAGACACCATTTCATGTCAAGAGGGTTAGAATCGAGAATGTCACAAGTCTTCCTCCTTCAAAGAAATTTCGTCCTTTTCCAATCATCTAGTCTCATGGGGTGCTGACGCCTCATTGCTACTTCACTTTCCCAATGTTGCTCCTTTCAATACTTGACGTTTCCATAACGTCCTTGCTAGTAACGGTTCTCATTCTTCAGAACTCGTTTCCTTTTGTCCTCAATCTATGCTCATCTTTCTCCATCCCCTTTCGACATTCGTAAAATCTATTGGTAGTATGCCCTCGAGCTTTCAAATAGCCTTTTTAGCTTGTCTATCGGTCCGAGTTAATAGGTATGTCAACCTGCAATCTCTCTTTTCAAATTCCTTGCCAAAAGGCTTTTCCAAAATGTCGTATCAGCTCAAGATCCTTGTTTATACCACCATTGCTAAACCATCGCAAGAGTGTACTCTTCAGTGCCCATACCATTTGGCGCATTACTCCCTCCAAACGCCATCTCGTTTCATTAGGGATTCATGGGCTTTATTAACTTGCCATCTATTATCCAAATCGAGTCATAGCCTTCTCGACCCTTAAACAAGTTCATGATCACTTCCGACGATTGTAGTAATCTATCAACCTTCAACGCTTCTTCCCCATGTACTCGGAAGCCTGGATTTCCTCCTTGTTCTATTTATTTCCATAATCCCTTATTTATAGGGTCCGTTCATCGCAATATCTTTATCCCTTCTTAACTTTCAGGTTTGATGCTCGAGGTAGCCATCAAATTAGCCAAATGGCAAACTTCCAATTTAGAAGTTGAATATCTCATTTCTCAAGTAGAGTATGTTCTTTCATTGCCAATCGCACAATACTTGATTTTTCACTTACTTGCATCGGCTACTTAATTCACCTTTTCTAGGCGATATAGGAAATTTCATCCTTAGTCCTTAAGCAATCACTTTCACACACATTGTTCCTCATTTTACTTGTCCTGGGCAACCACATACTTCAAATTCTTATGGTTAGTGTAGGCTTGAAACCTCTCCATGAGAGTCGTGTTTCCCAAACTTCGTCGCAAGAACATTTGCAGGCCAACTCCAATCATGCATTAGACATTCCAATTCATATGACCTTATCATCACGACGTACATGCAATGCCCATTTCAGATCGTCTTGTTACGCCTTAAATTTTCTTTCCATTGCTCAAGGGCTCCACAGTGATTTCATTTCCCAACAACTTCATGACTAAGGAATCTCACTTTATTAAGTCCAAAGCTCGTGCTCTTCACACTTAGCATACAACGGGCACTTACTTAGGGTCCATAGGACACTCTCGAAAGTTGTTCATGCTTCTCGTGACTCCTTAAACGAGTCAGATCATCGTCTCTAAAGACGGCAACAGCCAATCCAATTATTTCTTGGATACTCAATCGACTATCATCAGCTTCTTGCTACCAGATATTGGATCATTCAAACTATCCTTCGTATCCTCCACTTGAGAGCTCATATCTTGGCTCTCTGCTTTCATGGGTCCCCACTTCGACCATGTAGCATTTTGTTCATTTTTGTCACACTTCACTCAGGAAGCATTAATGTCTTAAACTTTTGGTTCCATAACCAGCTAATGTGACCTTGTCTCAATTTCATTCCTTCGAGTTCTGCGTCTTCATTCTTGGTTCAGACGTTCAACTTTAATACAAGGTAATTAGGATTCTCTCTTCCTTCTCCACTAGGGTCTCTTACCCTATGAAGGAAACTATACACTTAAGTGGTATTCTCTTACTTCGAATCTGCCTTGTCCTTCCTATTCCACAGGACGTCAATCTTGGAGTTTATGCCAACGGCGGTATTTCTACTCTAGGATTCAGATGCCACCACACTTGACATTTTTCTTCCAACGACTCAGTCACCTCAAGTGACAAGGTTCCAAGGAGTCGAGGTTCTTCCTCGGTCTCCACAAATCCGTATTTTGGATATTCAATTCGACTAACTTAAGTCACCTTGTGGTTATAATCCAAATTAACCCTTTTTACTTACTCACCTATTCATTAAATTGTGAGTAGTTAGGACTATCAAGTCCACTCACTTTCCTTTCCGTCAAAGACCATTTCATGGTCCAATCATCCTTAAGGATAACGTCCTATTCTTTAGGGAACAACAACTCATAACTCCATTTCCAAGGGTTCCCGTTCAATCTCAATCAATCTCATATAATCATTAAAGCCAAACAATTGACATAATTCTTTCCTTGATTTTCCCCACAACGGAAGAAATGAAACGTCAATCTCTCATTACGAGTCCTACGCCAAGGAAATAGCCATTTCTCACAGGTGCATTCAATGTTCCATAATGAACATCTCTTTGCTCGTAATATATATGAGCATGAGTTCTCTTATTCATATTTCTTCTGATCATCCACTTCTTTCATTAAGAACCATTATAGTTCCTTAGATTCAGGAATAGCAACCAACCATAAGGCTTTCAAATTCCAATCCACTCAGGGATTTACTTGTCTTATTCAAGGGTCCTCGATCACTTTTAATACACTTAGGGGACCTTGAGAACTCTGTCTCAAATCGATCGACCTTCCTCAGGTCCTCGCAAAGTTATCAGAGTTCAAGTAACCTCTGTTCTCAAGCAGCATCAGAAAGGTACCTCTCGTTAAACAATTCGACCAGGCAATCTAATTAGGTACTATGCCTTCAAAGAAACTCTTCCTTTGGTGACCTTTCACCAATCAACAACAACCTCTTAAGGCTAATAATTACTAGAGCTACTTCTCTTCTTTAGTGGACTCAATACTTCTGAGGTTCCTTTCCAAACTCTCGATCTAGACAAAAGTAGTTTCAGGATTATCTTCTCCATCGAACCTTAGTCGATCTCAACCTTGTGATCCATTTCTCAAACTATTCAAAGTTCTCGTGGTTCTTTTCCACATTTCTAATTTAGAAATGAGTAATCTCAGAGTCACCTTTTTCGTGACTTCCATCACTCAACTCATCAGCATTAGCATCAGTCACCCCAGTGATTTAGGCAACCATGGCAACTTCTTCTCGAGTCTGCCTACCCGTAAATTTTCTCATTTCCATTCATAGTTCTCATGACCCTTTCAACTCTTAGGTCTCGTACAATTTACAAGTTTGGGCCAAACGCTCTTCCAATGCTCATACTCCCGTGGTTCATTTTTACTCAATTCTAATGATTTCTTTCGGTCCTTGAATCTTCCCATATCTTGCGTACTCGAGCCAAATGCTCCTCTAGTGACCATACTCTGGTCGTTCAATCTTATTAGGTTCTCGTGTAACTCGAACTACTACAATTTCCTCCAGGAATCAAAGACTAAAACCATCCACCCATCCAAATCTAGTAGTCTTAGGCTGCTTAACGTCATAGCTATCTCAAGTAAACAGCCAATCATCTAGGTTTTCTAAATAATCATTAATTAGCCATCGCTTGTCAATCCAGCCTCAACTAGGCAATTCTTCAATCAGTAGTCATCTACCAGGCAAGTCTTAACTCGACAGTTATTACAAAAGCAATCGAGGCATCCATTCAATGGATCAATTGCTTATACCTCAAGTCTAGTGGCATCTTCCACTCTATTATAAACACAACATGCCATCTCAATTTCAAAAGACATCAGCTCAATGGCACTCAATGCTAAAACTCGCCAAACATGCCAAACATGCCAAACATGCACGTCAATAGTTTGCCTTTTCAAACAACACCCACTATCAAGTACGAAGCTCTTAATCATGCCAATCGCAGGCACCATTACAAATGACATGCCACTTTCGAAAATTCACTTTGAGAATCAATCTTGTGACATACATCTCTTAACCACAATCAGACTTAACCCGATACCTATACTCTCACTTTCAATTTATGACTTGGGTCATTCCTACCTCCTTGCTATCCTAGAAACCTGCCAGTAGCTGCTCCTTGTCCGGACCTCTCTGTCCCGGCAATCACTCCCTAACCTTATCAGACCTGGTCGTTGTAGGTTGTCCCAAGCAATACATCTATGGAGATAGCCCCGTTCCACACGTTCCATAACATACTTCATTACTGTTTGTAGGTATCCCATCAATTCGTCCCATACCAAGCAACAGTTTATTAGGTTTGATAGTGACAAGCTCATGCATACACGTTCCTCGACTTTCATTTTAATGCCACAAACACAAGCAATTCATGAGTGTCCTCACTACTCATCACACCACAGTCGTCTTCAAATCAATACTTATCAATAGAAGATCTCTAGTTCCACCACTGACCGTCACATCTCATAGGTCAATTGCTTATGTTCAAGCATATACCTCACGTTGGGTCATTAATAAGCCACTATCACAATCATATAATCCAACTGGCCCTTCATTTAAGAGAAATCCTCTAGTAACCTCAAACACATTTACAACTTCAAAATCTATGCCTATAGTCCCTCAATTCCTGCTTGCTTCTTGGTGAACCTCAATAACATTGCCACCCAAGATCATCAGTTAAAATCGACACTAGAACCATTAGTATACAACACAAGTTCAAGCCTACAATCCTAAAGATTTAGCAATCACTACTTAGCCCTAAGGGTCTCACTATCTAATTGTCCTCAAGTCATCACTCATTATCACTCTAAATCTCAATCAAATCGGATCAAGCTGACTTTACTCTAATACCAAACAAACGGGGATGTCACGCCTCTAACCCAGCGGGCCCGCAAACATCCCACCAGGCCGAACGTATTTTTCACCAATAATCTCCTAGGATCCTTCGACCCATAACTTATACATTCATATAATTGATACACACATGCAAAAACGACAATACAACTCCAGTCATAAAAATGCAAGATGACTTAAGACAAAAGGGTATACTTCTAATCCACGTCAATCTCTAAATCATAGGTTACAATATTGACTCCAAAACCCAAAAGCAGTCCCTAAGGTCAAGGAAATCATAATTCTTCATTTACTCCGGTGACTCCTTCAATGACCAATACATGGCAACTCGGATTTCCACCATCTGGGTCTTGAAAAAATGTTAATCCCCAATGGGGTGAGATATAAATATCAGCAAGCTAGCCTTAAATCTAGACACGGCCGTTAGTACCTCCAGACATCTTTTAAAAAAGATCAAGCAATAGGTCATCGAGAAAATTAACACAAGGCATTCAATGCACTATTACAAGGCATCACCATTGGCATAAAATAAACACAATTCACGGACCTCCACAAAATCAAACCAAGCTTCGTACTAGCATAGCATCAAGTTCATATGCAAGGAGTTCCTCTCAATTTCATCAAAATTTCTCATTTCTGTGGCTAAGCCCGCGTCAACACGCATCACGCTAAATCAAGATCTCGATTGGCAACCCGCGTTCTGACGTATCAGGTTCCAAATGTCATTTCAATACTCGTGTCGACACGTCTCAAGTCTATCTCGCATTCTGACACATCAGGATATCAATCGACCTCGCGTTCTGACGCATCAAGGTTCGATTTGCCATTTCATCAATCTAGGGCTCACCAGCCAATACATTTCTCAAGGGCTCAATAGCCAATCGTATCTCAAGGGCTCAATAGCCAATTCATTTCCAAGGGCTCAATAGGCAATCATATATCAAGGGCTCAATAGCCAAATCTCATGAAGCAAGGGCTCACTAGTCAATTCATCTTTCTAATCAGATACATAAATAGAGAGTTGCCTCAATCTCACCATGATTTCAATTCCAATGGCTAGACCCATGTTTTGACGCATTAGGCTAAGTAAATTTGTAATCCCACGTTCTGACGCATAAGGTTTTAAAAGCCATATCAATACATGTGTCGACACGTATCAAGTATATCCTGCATTCTGACGCATCAGGATATAGATCGACCTCACATTCTGACACATCAAGGTTCGATATGCCATTAGGCTCATAACTCAATCAATCAAAGGTCGCTTTCACAAAACATACTTCTCATCAATCAAGGGTTGCCATCACATATCGTGCTTCTCATTAGTCAAGGGCTCACAAGCCAAAACTCATCCTTTAAACAACTCCGTGATCGAGTACAATTTAATTAAGCAAAATGTTAATCTCTTATCATGAGAAGCATCCATGGCTGAACACTCACATTGCAAGGCACAAATTGCATATCAAGGAAATCAATCAAATAAGGCATTCACTTGCCAATTTCAAGCATGAATTACGCATATTTATCAACCAAGGGCCAATTGCCACACGACCATCCAAGTGTTCAAGCTAACCGAACATCCACATGGAAATCACAGCCAAGAATTCTACAATTTTCATCTCAAGGCCGCCAACACAAATCGATTTACACAACCCGCAATCAACACGAGTCAATTCAAGCACAATTGGTTCATAAACTACCAATTCGATACTTAAATCCATCCATTAGTACCCTAACGTCCCAATAAAGGTTTAGGGGTCACTTACCTCTTCAATTGAGCTAGAATTTCCACTTGAAATCCACCACTAAGATCAATCTTCAACTAGCCAGAATAGGGCAAGTGCACGGCCCTAAGAAAAGTATCACAATCCAACCGTTAAAACCCTTTCGATTCAATTTCGTTTCACAAGCACCACATCAACTCATCAAACAACATTCTAAGATGCCTTACCAAGGGTTTTGAAACAAGGAGACACCTCGGCAAGCCCTTAATTGACTCGGTCCAATCGGTCTAGAGTATGGCAGAATCGGTTCCTAAATAATTCACACAAACCGGCCATTATTTCACTTCCAAACTCCAATTCATCATGCAGCTACCTTGGCAATGCATCAGTTAACGACCCTAGGTGTCTTACCAAAGTTTTCGAGGGAAGGCGACACCGCCAAGAGCCTCTAAATAGCTCGGCTCCACGCAATCAGCAGTGGAGTCAGAACTACCCTGGAAAAAACACACAATTTCCTCCATAAAAATCCATTCTAACTCCAACAAACTTCTAATCTCAGTTTGCCAAACCCTTATAATATATGTTAAGGAGGTATCACCAAAAATTGGAAGCCAAATGAACCCTTGAAACAGCCACAAGAGGCTCTCTCTCAAACCGGGTTCGAAACTGACCCATCCTGACCTTTGCCCCTTCAAACAGACCTATGGGAAAAAGGCTGTGAGAAATTGAGTTGATAATATTACCATGGCAATAAGCTTTCTAATGGCGGTAGACTCACCTCAATCCGATGTCGGACGACGAAGTTATGGCCTGAACAGTGGAGCGGTTTTGGTCTGGCCGCGAGAGCTTCTCGGCAAGAAGGAAGAAGAAAAAATGAAGGAGTGAGAGTGAGGGGGAGGGTTCAGCCAAGCAAATGGAAAGAGGAGAGAGAGAGAGAGAGACCTATCTTAATCCAAATTTCGTCAAAGTTTGAATGGTGGTTGAAGACAAGACTTGGATTAAATGCTAAGTGGATATGTTTGCTCTTGTAATGACACTTGTCCTTAGCCATTGAATATCTTGAAGCCAATTGACTCTTGTGCCCCTATATTTCTGACCAACATGAGGGGATTAAGAAAAGACCAAAATGCCCTTAGTTCATTCTTAAGGCAAGGGTAATCTTCCAAGGGAAAAAATGGTAATTTCACACTTTCCATCCGAAATTTCATTTTTCCAATATAAATTGCTCTTGATGAGGCGACATCCAATCCCTTTCAATTGTTGGAATTCTTCATTGTCTGATATCTAATTTCAAAACTCCATTTCATATCAATAGTCTCGAAAAGGGTCGGAATCCGGAATGTCACAGGAACACTGCCAAACAGATCCTTATTAGACTTCCCACAAACTTCAACGACAAATAGTCGGGTCTTCGGATGCCGCTCTCAAGGAATCAAGGATATGATGGAACACGTATGCCTCTTGGTCGGCCACTTTCTAGGAATCACATGAACCATATAAAATTGTTGTTCATTATTCAATTAATAGATGCACTTTTATTTTTTTGGCATTTACGTGATTTATGTAAATACGAGGTACTTTCGCTGAACACTATATCTACGTGGTGCAACCACGAATCGAACCTCCACATGCCAAATCGCATCGACATATTCCTTTTATCACAATTACGTAATAACTTGAAGGGACATCGACGGTTTACTACATGTCAAAATTTCAGGATATTACAATAAGAGCAGGCAAACATGTTGTTCAGGCAACCTCAATGTTACATAATCAAATCACTAACTGAAGAAGTAATTGGTCATCTCTTCTAGGGATCATAAATGCTATGGTTGTACATCCCACAGAAGATATTCTATGATGCATACTATAGAGAAATCCCACTAATTTCTACTAGGAGGGTCTGGGCCATTTCAAACTCTTAATATCTGTATCCTGGACTGGCCCGAATAATTGCTTAAATTATACTTAGTAGTTTAATAAAGTGATTAAAAAGAACAAAGTAACTTTTTAAGCCCAATATATAATAACTAATCTATTTAAAAGAGAATTGGGCTTGGCATGAATCGGCTTGGAGCCGAAAAAGCATTGAAGCTAGCCCCCTCGATCTGCTCACCCCTATTTTGTTTCATTGTTGACCAATATCTGTCCATAGCCGGTGAACCTATATGATGCTCGATGTCACACATGACGTATGCATATTAACACATGTTCTGATTTACCTACAATATATGATATACGATTACAAAATATTAAAGGTATTAAAATCCATAAACTCGATTAATTAACATTTCACATGTGATATATATCTTTAATTGAGGGGTGATGCATTTATTGGTGATGAATCACATGTAAAATATCTGATTTGTATTGTATATGAGTTTTGGCACACTCATTTAGGCAAAAATGATGACAATAAAAGTTGTCGTTACTGCTTTTATGATAATATATGTATGTGTTTTCTAGCCGAACTAGGAATGTGCGACCCTCGCCAAGGGCCGATAGGTGTTGGTCGGCGACCTCAATAAAAAAGAAAATAAGAAAAAATAGAAAATAATTATTTTAAAATAAAAAAAAATATTCAAATTTGTCTTGCAAACTCATGAACAATTTTTTGTTTATATCATAAAAGTGAAATCTTGCAACATGTTGGAATATGAATAACACCACACGTACCAAGACTTTACAAGAATTTCTTACTAACTGAATTGATGTGCCACGTGGCATTCGCCATGTAATCAAATAAGTACAGAAAAAAAATATCCCAAATTTTTGTATGACGTTCACTTGAGGGTCATAATTTTTTTCGACTTTTCTAAATAACGTTCACTTAAGTGCTGTCACTTTCAATCGACCATTCTTGTGCCATTAATTCCTTTAAAAAGGTCCAAGTGCCAGAAAGCCAGCGTGGCATAGCACTTGTGATGAACATTTTTAAAAGGTTATGACTCTCATATAATTAGTCGAAAAGTTATATAGTACTTAAGTATAAAAAAAGTTAAAGCACTCAAATGATCATTGTAAATAAGTTATGGGACTCATATGGTCGAAAAAAAAAGAAGTTATCGCACTCAACTAAGTCCCATACGAAAATTATGGCACTTATAATGTCATTTTTCCACTAAAGTTTGTTAAAAGGATTAATACCACAAGTAACTCGAAACTGATACACATGTGACAAATTTACCCAAAAATATTTTGTTTACCATAAAAAATCCTAAACTAGTAAATCTGTAATAAATTTATCCTAAATTATTTTTTTACCACAATAAATCCCAAAATTATATACCTATGACAAATTCTCTCAAATTATTTTTTTGATCACTAAAAATCTCAAACTAGTACACCTGCGATAAATATGATCTCAGGTAGTTTCCGTTAAATTGAGTTAATATCAATAAAAATCCCAAATCGATACACCTATGACACATAGAGGGTAAAAATGCCAAACATGTATATCCAGTGATACCCACGTGTCACGCAACTCAGAAATTTGACGATAAAATTTAATGTAAACTAACATAGGGTAAATTTATAACAGGTGTGCTAGTTTGGGTAAATTTATCAAAGGTTTATCAATTTGGGGTTTTTGGTGATTTTTAAAAAATGATTTGGAGTAAATTTGTCGTATGCGTACCAGTTTGAGATTTTTTGTGATAAAAAAAATAGTTTGAAGAAAATTTATCACATGTGTATCAATTTGAGATTTTTTGTGAAATTAGCCCTCGTTAAAAAGAGAAAAGAGAGGGGCAACATCAATAAAAGGAGATAGAGTTTTATATTCCATCGTCATCCCTTCTGAAGATTACACAAAATCCTCTCAAGTGTTATTACACTAATCAAATGATTTTTAACTTGTCATCCCTTATGTTATGATTACACTTTTTTCTCACATTGATCTTAATTATTCCCGTTATTTTATATTTTTATTAATTTCGATTTCAATGGAGTTTACATTCGTGCGAAAATAAAAGCTTTGAAAATGTACATTTAACCTCAGAGATTAATTTAATATGACTTCTGTATGCTTAATTGATAGTCGGAACCTTTCAACATGATTGATACTTGAGAGGATATATGTTACAATATTGGAGTGAAAGAAAAACGGAATAAGAGCCAAAATTTTTCTTTATTTGATCTTATCCCATTTATTTCTTTTTTCCTTTTTCACAATCTTTAGGTTCATTTTTTTACTATCCCTTCTGCACTATCCTTATCTTAAGTTGCGTCGAAAAATTACGTTTGTATTAAGTGAGACATTTTAACAATAGGTTATATTGTCGCGAAAAGTGGTTTTTCGCAGATTTTGTGAAGATTATTCTGGACTAACTTATCTTGAACCAAAATAGGAGAAATGAACATGAAGCACTATTTAAGAGCTACTAAGGACCTGAATGACAACCATTCTGATCCGGAGAAGTGATTCTAATTAAAGTAATTTTTTCTGATTCGGTTCCCTAGATAAGTTTTAGTGAATCAGAGCACATTCAGTAACTGTATAAAATTTTTGTTTCTGGAATAGCAATGTGTTTGATAAATGCACATAATTTCTATTCTCAGGAGCAATTGTTCTTCCCAATTTTTGTCATTTAAGTTAAATAATTATGTAGTTACTTTGTGAGATTTAATTCTATATTTTGAATTAATTTGAAGATTAATTCCTATTGATTCTCTCATATAATATATTGCATATTGAAATGTAAAAATAAATATCAAGAATCATCACAAGTCATTTTCGTCATTTATTGTGAGGTTTCATACAACTCTTTTGAGCAAGCGATTAACTGGGCTCGATCTTTTGAACAATAATCTACTTGGCTCGATTCTAGTTGAAATCTTGGGTCTTTCTTCCTTGTCAATCTTGCCTAGTTTAGCGCATAATAATTTAAGTGTATCTCTTCCCATGCAAGTTAGCTCTTTAATAAATCTCGGGGAATTAGATCTGTCTTACAACTAATTGACTGGCTTAGTTCCGGCCTTCATATGCGGGTGCTTGAGATTGGAATGGCTTCACTTAGAAGCTAATTCTTTTCATGGTCAAATCCCCCAAGCTTTACGTCCATTACGAGGTCTGCAAGAGCTGGATCTTTCTAGGAATATTTTCTCTGGTCCAATCCCGACCTTTCTCACAAAGCTCTCACTGCTCAAGTACTTGAATTTGTCCTTCAATGAACTGGAAGGACAAGTTCCGGAGGACGGAGTTTTTCTTAATTCGAGTGCGGTATCGATTTCTGGAAATAAACAACTCTGTGGAGGTGTTCCAGTTGTGAAGCTTCCTCTTTGCAAATCACCAAGCTCTGATTAGTCTTATGTCTTTTTTTATTAATTACGCCAATATCTATAATTAAGAACTATAGAAAGTGGATGTATGGAGTTGAGTATCCCCCCTCCCTCTTGTTGGGTTTGTCCAACCTCGGTTGTGGAAGGGATTGGTGGTCCGTTTATAAGTGTGAGGGAAAGCCTCAACATTTGAGCTAGTTTTTGGGTTGAAAGAGGCCCAAGACCACCCAACACTGGTATCATAGCCCAGGTCACCAACAATTCTGGACTCAATAGTCACACGGGAGAGATACGAGTTATTACTTCCTCTGACCCATGGCCCGATGTGTGAGTGGGAGATTGGTATAATTGATGGGATTTATCGTAACCGAATTAAATGATCACACATAGAATCAAGAAAAATTGAATGATACACGAGATTACTCAAATTCAGCCCAGAATGGGGCTACGTCCTGCAAAGAGAATTCACTATAATTTTCGATTTACAACCACTCAACTTGTTACAATGATTAGCAAAAAATGAGCAAAGTGTATATGCCCCAAACGGGTCCAAAACCTAAACCTAGCGAAACCTCTATTAAGCACACAATATACGGGTTAACTTAAATAAAAGCCCAAACCCGTTGTTATTTTGGGGGCGCTTCCCCCCGAACCCCCGCCCGCTGACCGGGCAGCGAAAGTCCCACCCACTGACTGGGTAGCGGCACACCCGTGTCGGGGGCAACATCCCACGCGCGTGGGTCACATGTCGTCGGGTAATATTTCAATTTCCCTAAGCTCACGTAGACGTACCCAGTGTGAGAAACAAGGGTCTCCGAAGTATTCACCAACTCAAACATTCTCCCACTTGGTGGATACTTCGCGCAAATGAGAGCTTTACCAATATCATTCTTCTTCAATCTAATCGCAGCAGAACACCATTCAAACTTCGTACATGTGACGGCTTTAGTACGGAAGTCTAAACTATTTTTCACCGTGTCGACATTTACAAGCCGAACCTCTTTATTCTCCTTTTTTTCTCGGATGAAATGATATTGTATATCAATGTGCTTTGTGCGTGAGTGAAACGCTGGATTCTTAGCTAAATAAATAGCCCCTTGATTATCACATCTCACCTTTACGGCACCTTGCTCAAAACTGAGCTCCAAGCACAACCTCCGTAACCAAACGGCTCTTTTCCGGTATGCGTAAGAGCCATGTACTCAGCCTCCGTAGAAGAGAGCGCTACCGCGCTTTGCCTTCTACTCATCCAACTCAATGCAGCCCCAAACAATGTGAAAACAGACCTGCTAGTGGACCGTCTACTATCAATATCTCCACCCCAATCAGTATCTACATGGCCTACGATATCAAGCATGTTTCCATTCCCTGTACCTTCCAAAGATAAAGAAAAATTCGAAGTTCTACGAAGATACTTGAAAACTCTTTTGATCGCATTCCAATGTTCTCTACCTGGGTTAGACATGTATCGGCTCAAGACTCCCACTACTTGGGCTATATCCGAATGTGTGCACACTATAGCATACTTCAAGCTACCCACTGCTTGGGCTATATCCGGACGTAGGCGTCTTAAAGCCGAACCACTATAATCTTTTGTGCATTGCCTTCTTCTCTAAACTGGCATTTGTTTGCAGTGTGGTAGAAGCACTATGTGGTTCCGCTAACACCAATGCCTCTATCGAACTCGATAATTTCAATTCCGCATTATTTATCGAAGTTTGATTATAAACACCTATTCACCCTCTCTAAGTATTTAGCCTAGCCGAAACAACATCTATAATTACCACCCTCCCCCCCCCCCCAAAACACACACACCTTGTGTACTAGAACGCGACCTCATCGCCAGATCATGAGCGCAAGGCCAACCCTCGATGTCGGACGGTGTTGTCAACGAAATTATGTTGCGGTCATGATGCCAACACCGGTGGCCACCGTGTGTGGCCCATACTTCCCCTTCGAACCTTCTTTTCTTTTCTTTTTTTCCATTGCCATGTCATCCAACGGAGATATAGACCTTCCTTTCGTTTTTCAGAGTAAACAAACACATTAATGGGACAAGATCAAAAAGCAAACATGGACGCATATTTGTTGCCCTCCTCGGTGTGCTCATCACACAGTCTAATAATCTTCATCGAGTCTTCCCCTCAAACAACCCTCTCTCTTTCTTCACCATTAGCCACCGTCTCCAGCCGTTGTCGCCACCTGTCATCACCGTCCCCGTCTCACTGCCATCTCCGTTATGTCATCCACCAGACCACGACCATCTTTGTTTTCTCCATTTGCTAACCCAAAACACTCTCTCCCTCGCTCTTGCTCTTCTCCTGCCGCCAAATCTCTATGAGGTCTCGGCACCATGATTGATGACCTGATCTGGCCATGACCTTTGAGATGTCATCGAAATCTGAAAAAAAAAAAAAAGGCCAGATGGAGGAGGTGTCCCCAAATCTTTTGACACCTTCTGATTGTTGAAGTTGACGAATACTTCGGGAACCCTTATTTCTCACACCGGGTACGCCCATGTGAGCTTATGGAAACCAAAGTGTTATTCGACGACATGTGACCTATGCACGCGGCATGCGGAGTCCCCCGACACGGGTGTCCCGCTGCTCGGTCAGCGGGGGGGCTTCTGCTGCTCGGTCAGCGGACGGCTGCCTCGCTCACCGGTGAGCGGGCGAAGGGTTCGGGGGCAGCGCTCCCGAAACATCAATGAGTTTGGGTTTTTATTTAAGTTAATCCGTATATTGTGGGCTTAATATAGGTTTTGCTAGGTTTAAGTTTTGGGCCCGTTTATGGCATATATATTTTGCTCATTTATGTTGATCATTATAACGAGTTGAGTGGCTGTAAACCGAATATCATAGTGAAATCTCTTTGCAGGACGTAGCCCTATTCTGGGATGAACTTGGATAAACTGTGCGTCGTTCAAGTTTTCTTGATTCTCTGTTTGATCGTTCTGATTCGGTTGCGATAAATTCCATGATCTTATCATTGTCGACAACTTAATTGTGGATGAGCAGAGGAGATCGACACGAGGTCTTGAGACCAGCCATAGGTATAAACTTGATGTTTAGGAGAGCTCGGCCGCTGCTAGAGGGAGATAGCAATACGAAAGCAGGAATGACGACCAACATTGAAGTGAAAGTGGGGAGAGAGCGAACGGAGCGTGACACAAACCCTCGTCAGCACCGATAGTGATTGAGTATGCTCGGTGAAGCAAATTGAACTAAAAAAATATTATATTTTAGGTCTCATTTTATTCAGTGCGAGTTTTCAAAATAAAATATATCGCATCTGTCGCGAGGAAGTAATTATTCACGGATTTTTTTAAGATGATTGTGAAAGACTTATCTTGATCCAAAATAAGAAACATAAACAAGAAATGTTATTTAATAGCTTGGCGACTGGGCAAATTATGAGAGTAAATATATAGATTACGCGTTTGATGGGATATCAAGTCTTCGTCTCCATCGACTTGGCAATCCTCACGTAATTGACAGAGAATCACTGACCGAGCAAATCGATCCATGTTTCATTAAGTGATAGGATATAGCTGAGGAAACAAGCCCAAAATCACTAATCACATGGCATACTATAAAGTGGACAATAAACCCTATTTAATGACTTTTTTTTTTTTTGCTAGAACAATCTTTTCATTCCAACAAAACGATGTTAAAACGATAAGCGAAGACGACTCCACTGATACAATCTTTAGGTTCATTTTTTTACTATCCCTTCTGCATTATCCTTATCTTAAGTTGAGTCGAAAAATTACGTTTGTATTAAGTTCAACATTTTAACATTACGTTATATTGTCGCGAAAAGTGGTTTTTCGCAAATTTCGTGAAGATTATTCTGGACTAACTTATCTTGAACCAAAATATGAGAAATGAACGTGAAGCACTATTTGAGAGCTACTAAGGACCTGCATGGCAACCATTTTGTTCCGGAGAAGTGATTCTTATTAAAATGATTTTTTATGATTCTGTTCCCTGGATAACTTTTAGAGAATTAGAACGCAATTGGTAACTGCTGTTGACACCTAAATTTACCGTAGGGGTCACGTGAGGCGCACGGAGAAAAGGAAATAATCAGCTGCGGAAAGGCGTGTACGGCGCAAGCGAAGATCAGCTATAGAGACGCCACGTAAGGGATGATTTTGGCGAAATTTATCCCAAGATGCTAGATAAAAAGGGTGCGCAAAAAAAGACACTATCAGGAGCAGTCACAAGATTTGGCGGCAATCCCATCAAAAAGGGACGAAAAAGACGCAGAAACCGTTAGAGACTTCATCCACAAGATTCGTCGAAGAGAAACGTGCGGAAAAGGTAGAAAGTGACAGCTGTCCAGCGGTTATCGAAGCAAGCCTAGTCACCAAAAGAAGATGTGCTTGGAGCCTACGGCAAAGACCATTCGACGGTTACCAGAGCACGCCTATAAATACCTAAGGGTATCCTACACCGAAACTCCCCATAAACACAACACAACAAGTCTTTATCTTTCAACTTAGCGTAGTCTTAACTGTAGCTTTCAGATTCCCATCGTCGATTCAATTCCGATGTGCTTCATATCTAGAGTTAGGTGTCATCGATTAAATTCTGGCCTCTACTCGCCCAGTTCAGTGTCGTCGATTAAATTCCGGTGCTGTGTTGGTTGACTTTCCACACATCCAGTACCGTCGATTAAATTCCGGTGCTGTGTCCTACATTTCCACCGGTCCGGTGTAGTTGATTAAATCCGGCATCGTGTCTTACAGTGAGGTCCAGCTGCGTCGATTCAATTCCGGCGTTGTATCTCGATTACCTTTTTCGTCGAAGCAGTTCGACAAGTTAATCGAAATTCGTCTCCAATAGGTCTGTCGAAATCTTGTACAAAGCTGTCGAAAGACACGCTCCTAACAATAAGATATCCTGCATTTGACACTCTCTATCCATAACTTTCCTGGAACCCATCTTTCTTAATGAACTGCTAATGTTCAATAAAAGGAATTTTTCGCGATAGCAACCCTTTTGGGCTCCGACCTCTTGGGTCGAACCCTGGGAGAATCCATTGGGCCTTACCGATGGAGATTTTCGCGCAACAATCCTTTTTTGGCGTGCCTGGTGGGGCAAAGGTGTCAAGTTTGAGAGAGTGCTATGACACGTACAAGAAATCGTAGCAATCTAGACAGTGACGAACTCATGGAGGAAGTACCACGAGCAGAATCGTCAGCAGTTCGAGGAATCCAAGATCCGCCTTAGATTGAAGATAGCGAGGTTCAACGGCGGCCTGTCAAAGAACCAAGGCGAATGACTGAGGTCGTCAGACCATTGCTCATTAATACATACCACGAATGCACGTCAGGACAACATGGAGCATCGCCAAGTTTTCCTCAGCCTCAAATGGGAAATCTTTTCCTAACTTCGGCAAGTTCACCTTTGCTAGCAACAAACACAGGATTTATCGATTAGAAGACACCACATGTTGTACCTATCAGAATTTTGCTACGAGGAGAAACTCTGCCAGTAAATGAGCCCAACCCTCAGGCAAATGACCCAAGTATATTCCCAGGCCATCGTCTTCACACAAGATGTACCTGCTACCCAGTATGGAACTGTTACACAGGCAAATCCTATACCTATGAATGAACAGCCTGCACCCGCGATCATCGAAAACTACGGAGCATTGCCAGCTTTCCCTAGGGGGCAGGGGCAGCTTAGGGGGCAAGACCAATTCCCTCAGCCTAGGGGGCAGGATCAGCCTATTCAGCCAGCGGTTCCTCAGCAGATTATGCACCCAAGATACCAACAGGTGAATCAGATACTACAACCACAGGGAAATCAGCCTGCGCCACAAGTTCTTCAACCTATCATGCAGCCAGCATGTCAAGTCCTACCGCATCCCGGGTATCAAATGCCATACCAACTAGTTGTTGAGCAAATAGCTCGGTATAATGATCCCACGATAGGGTATAGGGTCAACGTTTACCGAAAACAATACCCTGATTGGATGGATACGATCCCGTATCCAAGGGGATTCAAGATACCAGAATTCACATTGTTCATTGGTGAAGACGATCAATCTGCCTAAGAACATGTCAATCGCTTCCTAACACTCTGTGGAGATGCTACCCATGCTGATCATTGGAAGCTAAGCTTGTTCCCACTTTCTTTATCCAGAACAGCTTTCACTTGGTACACCGCTCTGCCACCGAATTCGGTACTTTCATGGGAACAAATGGAGCGCCTTTTTCATGGGCAGTTTCAACAAGCTGTGCAAAACCTATCCATAGCCGACTTGTCAACAATGAAGCAGATATACAACGAGATAGTGGACCAATTCATTACCAAGTTCAAGCGAGCTAGAAACAAGTGTATGGTTCCCATACCTGAGAAGACATTTGCAGAATTTTCCTTTAATGGGCTAAAGTTCGAAGTACGAGATAAGATTGTAGGACATCCGTGCGCGGATTTGTTCGAACTATCTACTATGGAGGTCAAGCATGAGAGTCTACTTAAGGAAAAAGACAAGAGACACACCCGAAGATAGGAAGCAAGTTTCGTCGAAGCTCATGATTTCGACGATGAGCAAGCAGATCCGGTCGAAGTCACTGTAGTTCAACTAATAGACAAGCCATATACCTATTAGGCACTGAGGCCAGCAAAGAGAAAGGAGAAGTCAACCATTATGGCCAAAGACAAGGAGGCAGTGTATTATTCGTTCGATATGAATCCGACCGAAGAAATTTTCAACATGTTGTTGGCCAATGGGCAAATCAGACTAACAAAAGGACAACAGATACCGTCCAAGGAAGAATTGTCCGGCAAAAAATACTGCAAATGGCACCACTCATGGAGCCATAATACGTCGGATTGTTTAGTTCTCAAAAAGAACATCCAAGAAGCAATCTGACAAGGAAAGATCTGGTTCGCTAATGACAAAGGTAAGTCCCCTATGGACATTGATACCGACCCATTTCCTGTGATGACTAGAATGGTGTCCCTGAAGCAGTCAGACAAAGGACACAAATTGCCAAACTTTTGTCTGCACTGCAAGAAGAAATTGGAGGGTACAGGTCGAAGCCAGCAGAACGTCCGCAACAACCAAGGAGGCCGAGACATACCACAAGTCAGGAAGGTGATCCCCAAGAAAAAGAGTTACAAATCATTCAAGCAGAGGTGCAAAGAAGGGGACCCCACTATTGGCACGCTAGGAGAACCCAGTGTAAAATTTGATTATTATGTCAGCTATAGTCCTACACTAGCCTGTACCCAGGAGACAATTTCCCAGGTAAGAAAGGATGAATTCAACAGAAGGACACATCGAAACCATTATACCCCAGCTCGGCCGCGCCGCCAACGAACTTTAAAGATTCCAGCCAGTCCGGTAAAGGAATCATGGTGCAAGGTTACAGAGGCCCAAGAGAAAGAAGAAATAATGACCCGTACTAAGAAAAGGAGGGCACAAAGGAAAAGAAGGGTCAGCATATTGCAGCATCAAGTCACCTTGTCTGAACCAAAACCGGTGAAATAACACCCAAAGTTCCGAAGAGCCAAAAACATGATTTGGAGGTGTAAGCTAGAAGAGCTGTAACCACTTGGAGACAAACTCACGGACAGCCTGAACCTTTAAAGCCGTCAAGGCCAGAATCTCGGTTTAGAACTCGCATAAGCAGGTCAGTTTCACCATTGAGCTCTTGCATGGTCCAGGTCAAACTGCCCAATGAGTTCTAACTCAAGTCAAACTCGGGGCACCTTGATGATGAAGTAACAGTGCAAGAAAAGGAGAGTGCTCAGTCCTGTTTCGACGATGAAGAGACCATGGAGTTCAAAAAACCCATCGAAGAAGTCTCTAATCATTTGAGATTGTTGACACATAATTTAGGATCAGTCTTTTTTTAGCTTATTTTTAGAAAATTTATAAAATATTTACAAAAGTCAAAAAATTGCAAAATCAACTTTGGTGGCCTTGGCCAAGCTTAAGGAACCATTTTTTACCAAAAATAATTTTTCATATTTTTTGAATTTTTTAGTATTTTTATAAAATAGAAAAATACTCGAAAATTCAAGAAAAATAGCATTCAGGTCGTAAAAATATGAAAAAATAGTCAATATTTTTATTTTAAATCCTTTGTATTTTTGACCTCATAAAAAGTTCAAATTCAAATTCAATTTTATCTGTTCTTTTGTTACTTATATGATTCAATTTGGTAAAAAAATGTCAATTGAGTTTTTTAATTTGTAATGTTTGGAATTTTTAGGATCTTGACATTCAATCTAAGTGTCCCTTATTGCAATTTAGCCCAATTATTTGCACAAATCGCTCAATTGCATGAATTGGGCAAAATTGCATACCTAATTGCATTTTAGTCATTGAATTTGGGCATATTTGAAATTACTTTCAATTCGGGGACTACCATTACAAATTGAAGTCATTGCCTAATGTTTTCATCATTCCGAATCGATTGGCATATGTGGTTTTGTCCAATTTGATCATTTGAGCCTTCAATTTCACAATTTCCCGAATTGCGATTAAGGATAAATTTGGGGGTTTTATAGAAATTGACATGAACTTTTGCGCAAAATCACATTTTTAGATAAAATTGATGTCCTAAGTTCGATTATGAGATTTAATTGCAAAAATTTCCAGTCGAATTGCAATTAATTTTCAAAATGGGATCAGAACCGGTTTTGACCGTTCACGCCTGGTCATACCGGTCGAACCGGTCCAAACAATATCATCTTCTTCCCCAATCTCTCACGCAGATGAACAGTCCCTATGCCAATTTTGTTCGTAAAATTGAAGGGCAATTCGCGAATAATTGGAAGGGAAATTATGGGGGTTTAATTCTTGAGATCATTCTCCGTCGATTGACACAGGAATCGTGACCAATGGTCGCCGAAACAACGTGATCCACTGCCACTCGTCTCATATTCATGTTGCCCTCTTTGATTTCATCATCTTTACTCTGGTTTGTTCCTAACCAATGTCCTTCAAGCTCTGTCAACAAATTGGAGCGATTAGCCATGATACGATTTCAAAGATCACCTTTCCCTATGGAGCATTTAATGCGAGATGTCATTTCAGGTTTATCTTCGGATCAGACGGTTACGACGCTTCGTGGGCAACGACAGACAATCTGGAGATCACTATTCCTGGGATTTAACCACATGCGTCCACTTTTCCACGATGTACTTAATTGTCTCGAAACTCTGCACTTCCCCACTAACGTTATTGCCTTGGTAATCGGAAGGTCGTGGACGGATACTTCGTACCTTGAGGGATTTGTCACTTGAACTTCTATAAATAGCATGGTTTTCCTAGGATAAATCTTCACCCAGATCTTCACAAAACCGAAATACACAAGCAACCACTCTCGCTGCCACCATGAAGCTTGCACATTCGTTTGCATCTTCTTCTGCTTCCTCACCTTCTCCCTTCAACCAAGAGTTCATTTCCCTTTGGGAAGACATTATTTCTTTCGTAAACCGCATGTATATCATGCGTCTTGGGGTTCTCGAGAAACTGAATGTCCTCGTAAAGCAAGCTGCTCCTCGACATCTTCTTATTGACCATCCGTTTCGAAAAACCTACAAGGAGTTCGTACCTGCTTTTGATCATGGAGTGAGCAAGCTTCAGGAGAAGCTAGCGAAAATCTCCCGATGTGACCTTATCGAGCACGAGCTGTGGTGCAAGATTGAGGAGGTGGAGAACGGCGAAATAGCATACAAGGAGATCTGTGACGCTCGGGAACCTATCTTGGCCTCTTACTGTGGCGTCCTCCGACTCAAAGACGTTATCTCCGATCGGCTAGAGGCGAGCCGGCGAAACTAGAAGAAATCTTCTCAGGCTACCATGAAGCGAGAACATGAATTGGCCGAGGCCCATGAAGCCCGCCCTTTAGTTTCCGCCTAAGGTAACGCTGAAGCCTTGAAGGCTGCATTGGATGCTCTCAACGATCATAATCAAAGTCAAATAGAGCATCTCCAAGTCCTGGAGTAGGAGCGGAACGGCCTTGAGACCTCTATGGATGAACTGGCTAAGGCCAAGTACCATGCCGAGGAAGAGAACAAGATGCTGGAAGGCCACCTTCGTCATTTGCCGTTTGTTTCGCGGAGCACCTCAAGCAGGAGCGGGGATTAGAGTGATTTCTATATGCCCGACGAAGAGAAGAAAGAGTGGCTAGTAGAGAGAGAAAGAGAGAGAAAGACAAAAAATGAGAGAAGGATAGAAGGGGAGTGTGAATAGAAAAGGGAAAGGAAGAGAGAGAAAATGAAGAAAATGTGGGTGTATGGAAATCTTCCCTTTTTTAGATGAATGAATTTCCTTTGCTCTTAATCCTCCTCGGTCCATTACTTGACCTCCCGCTTTTTCTCTGATTTCCTTTTGACTTATGTATGGCTTAAAAAGAAACTTGATGAATTTCCTGGTTCTGTGATTTCTCGATGCTTAAACTTACCGATTCTATAATTTCCCAATGCTCTAGGTTGCTAATTCTTGAGTATCTCATGTTTATCAATAATTAATAATCATAATGTCCCACTGATCATTTCTCCATTCAAACTACCATGAAGTAGAAATTCTCGGGACGAAACCAACATAATAACCCATTCGGGAATTTAACTTCTCCACATCCCGAATCATAGCAAATCTCAAGGAAGTAACAACCCATGCTGCACGCACAAAGCCACGTTTACCAATTCCATCTTTTTCTTCAAGAAACTCCAACATACTGCTGTTTATAACCGGCATTATATATCTGATCCTTAACAACTGGTCCTTTTGCATGAATGACCTTTTCCAAAATACAACCCAGGCTGTCATGTCTTCGCATGGCTCTTCTTCTCAATCGCCTCTTTGGCCTCAACCAAGGAAATGTTTAGGTGATCACGGAGGTAGATCCTCTGAACTTCTAACTCTTTCTAGCTCGAGCCGTAACAGTTATCCCTTATTTTTGTAGGAACATCTTCCTTTAGCCGGCTACCCAAGGATGATCGATCTCTGTGGAGGCGACTACACGAACTATTGTCACAAGGTCACCATGCTTTGCTACTGAACCACAAACATAGGTTGGAAGTTGCCGAGCTGACATACATCTTTAGGTCTAAGGTGTTCTTGTTTACAGATTCTGATTTCTTGGATTTGGTGTGGGAATTGTGCTCCCTATTTCCTACCAGCTTGATGAGTTCGAGCACAATGTGAAGGAGGTCTGGAGTCTCGAACCCCTAATCGCAGAAGTTGATGCCCTTAAACTCCAGATTGTAGAAGAATCTTCCCGATTACGCTGTTCCGAAGAAGAATTTACTCAAGCTAGGAATTCCTGTATCCGGACCAGGGAAGACTTTGAGATGACACATCGTCTTCTCGACTTCCTTTCTCATCATCGTTGTGTGGAGCGGCAAATTCTCATAGAAGAGATTTTTCGTGTCAGATTGATGGTGGAAACCTCTTTAAATGAGTACCGACAACTGCTTCGAGAGGCTTGGGAAAAATTTGAAGCTTTTCAATTCCACACACATCCTCTAGAGCACCTCAAGGAGCAACAATCTTAACTCCATTGTGACCTTGTATTACATTCTAATCTTGTAGCTAGAAATGTCAAGCTTGCTAAAGACTTGAAGGCTTTTGTCATCAAGATCAGAATGTATTTTCAATTTTGATGAATGTACTTACTTCCCATGCGTTTTCCAGACTAATGGATAATATTTCTTTAGGAATCTTCCATTGATAGCACGTGATAACTCTTTTCCTTCAATGTCCATTAGCATGTATACATTTCCTCCAAGTGATTCGGTAACTGGATAGGGTCCTTCCCAATTGGATGACCATTTACCGAATTGCCTATCTTGCTGATTGAGCGGCAGGATTGCTTTCCACACTAAGTCTCTTGTGGCAAATTGCTTTATCTTGACCTTCTTATTAAAAGCTCTGGCCACTCTTTTCTTTTGCACAATCCATTGATCTAAAGCTGCTGCACGAACTTCATCCAACTCATCCAAATTAATGCGCATCCAGTCCTTGTAATCTTTTGGCAATATCTCGTTTTGCAATTGCACTCTCATTGACTGCACATTTATCTCCATTGGCAATACTGCTTCTTGTCCATACGTGAGCATATAAGGACTAACCCCAGTGCTTGATCTTCGTGGAGTTCTATATGCCCACAAGACTGTTGATAGCAATGCATCCCACTCTCTTGGATTTTCTTCCAAGTGTTTTTTATTAAGCTAACCACCACCTTGTTGATAGTTTCAGCTTGCCCATTTGCTTGTGGTAATATGGCGTAGAATGCATCCTCTTAATTCCTCTTGATTGGGTGAACTTCATAACCTCGTTCCTAGTGAAAACTGTCCCTTGATCTGCAGTAATTGACTCAGGCAAACCAAACCGGTGAATGATGTTCTCCTCCATGAACTTAATCATTGTCCTTTGATTTGTGCTCTTGTGTGCTTCTACCCATTTTGTAAAATAGTCTATTGCCAGCAGAATAAATCTATGCTTATGAGATGAGGGAGGGTAAATCTTACTGACTATATCCATTGTCCAGCCTCTAAATGACCATGGCTTTATGATAAAATGGAGCTCTATGGCTGAGACATGTTGTAATGGACCATGCTTTTGACACGAATGACATGCTTTGGCGTAATCAATACAATCTTGCATCATAGTAGGCCAAAAATATCCATACCTCTTCAGCAGCGACCTCATTTTGATTCCAGCTTGATGCACTCCACATATGCCTTCATGTGTTTCTGCCATGACTAGTATTGCATCAGCTTTGTCAGTGCATCGTAGCAGCATTCCATATGATGATTTTCGATAAAGCTCCTCTCCAATCACCTCGTACTTTTGTACTTGTCCTTTTAGTTTTCGATCCCTTGAATCAGGATTCTTCAAGTATTCAATGATGGGTTGTCTCCAATCCTTTCCTCAACCATTTCGCTGAGTGCTATCGGTATCTCTCTTTGCTCTATGGAGGTACCGATAGAGTAATGGTGGCCACCATATCGGCTAACTCTTTTGATATTTTATATCCAGAAGCCATTTGTGCCAACTCGTTGGCTTCATAATTCAATTTTCTCTCCACATGGTCAATATCAAAATCTTTGAACTGACCCAACTATTGCTTGGCTAAATAGTAATAGCCGATCAAATTTTCATTTGAACACTGATATTCCCCCTTCAATTGCTTGACCACCAACTGTGAATCGCCCAATATCTTGACAATTTGAACTCTCAGCTCAATCAATATTCCTAAGCCTATTATTGAGGCTTCATACTTAGCTTGGTTGTTGGAGCACTCAAAATTTAATTTATACACGCACCTTGTATGCCCCTGTTGACACCTGAGTTTTTATCAGTCTTTCATAGTTTATTTTTTAAAAATTCATAAAAAATATATAAAAAGTTAAAAAATTAAAAAATCATCTTTGGTAGCCTTGACCAAGCTAAAGGAACCATTTTTGACAAAAACAATAATTTTTCAATTTTTTAATATTTTCCAAAAATAGAAAAATACATGAAAAATGAAGAAAAATAGCATTCGATGTCGTAAAAATATAGAAAAATAGTCAATATTTTTATTTTAATTTTCTTTTCATTTTGAACTCATAAATAGTCAAAATTCAAGTTCAATTGCATGTGTTTCTTCACGACGCATAGAGTTGAATTTGGCAAAAAAAAATATCATTCGAGTCTTTTAATTTGTAAATTTCTACATCTTTTTTAGTCTTGATGTCCAATTAGATCGACCACCATCTACGATAAATGCCCCTTGCTGAATATTTTCGTTTTTGTTTCACATGATTTCATGGTGTAAAACGCCGAGTGGATCCCCAAATATAATCGGGTCGGCATGAGCTCGATAGCTCGTCCAAGACCAAACCAGGGCACGGCGAACCCCATGTGAGTACTCTCGAACTCCTGCGATGCTTCCTAATGCTTTTCTTAGGTTAGATCGAGTGTAGAACGGCTAGGACAGCTAAATCATTCTTGAGCTGTGATTGATAAATAGGGCATTACTAGGAATGCCATGTGATTTATTTGCATATCTAGATTCCTTGAGTTGCGCATTTTATTACTGATTGTGATTGCTAGGATAATCACTCATATCTGCATGAATTTCTAGATTTATGGTTCATACCTTACTCATCCGCATGAATCTCAGGCTAGAAAATTCAGTCAACTTAGGTACCGAAAGGGCGTCAACTCTGACGGTTGGCGTAACTAAGTCCCCGAAACCATTTCTCTGGTTCTCGCAGAATTGAATAGAAACTCCCAACTATTCGATTGGGTGGTCCAATCATACCCTAAAAAAATGATTGGTGGCGACTCCATGGCATGCACACTTAGCACATGTCACTAGACCACACTGAAAGTCGATCACGCATACCTCCGTTGCGATTTGGGTAATGGGCCTTGGGAGAGGCCCGCGTCCGACCAAACAGGACGGCCCATTAGCCCTCGAGAGCCCGACAACCTCAAGAGGGTCGCGACAGACTGGCGACTCCACTGGGGACTGGTTCTTAACCATTTAGTGGACTTGAGCCGATTAAAAAGTTGATTGATTCTTCTAACCTAATTTTATGCAGATGCTCTCGAAAGTGAGGTGTATATGCTAACGAATGTGTTAGATGTTTTTGTAGACGGGAGAAATAAGGGGTGAAGTGCTTGTTAATTTTGTTTTATGCAGGCAAGAGTTTTGGATGTATGATTGTGTGGATATTTATATTGAAGCGGTGATTGTTAAATAAAATGCATGTTTATTGCTTTAGCACGACACAATGAATACACACAATTGCGCCTAAAACCCCAGGCGCCCTCTTTAGGAACACAATAGAAGGAATTGAAAATGGAATCTCCGTGAGGAAAAACATGGGGTAATCCACTTTTCAATTCCGCTCACTTCGAACTATGGATTGAGTCCTAATGCAACGATAGTTGTGCAATGGAATCGACTCTTCCCAGAATTCGAGGTGAGAACCTTGGCTTTATGTACCAAGCCCTATCTTTTGATTTTTAGGAGTTTTCCCTCACTTGTCTCATGCGTTTGTCTATGAAAGGTTAGTATACCTAACACTGTACAGAGAAGCTTGATTTTCTCTTAAGTTTGGTTGGTAAGACTTTTCTATCCCTCGAACTTGTTACAGCTCATAATCATTATATTCATTACATAATTCCGGTGATTGGATTAAATGCCATTTTGAGGATAGATAGGTGTGTTTTCCTCCCAATGTTCTTGATGGAAGACGAAGATGGTGTCATCCCATTACGAGCGCCAAGTGGACAAGAAGAGCCTGCTATGGACATCATTGAGGTATCATCTAATGAAGATGACGATTTGGAATAGGTGATCCTGAAGTCACGTCTCAAAGATCGAAACTGGGGCATCTCTAAGTAGTTAAAAACAGGTAGAGAAGAGAAGTCTTTTTGTGGATAAACGCGGTGGGAGGTTCCTTTATTCGATCATAAGCAAGATTAAAAAATCAAGATGTACACGCTCGAATCATCAATGTCAAAGAGCAGCTTGCCTAGGTTGAGAGTGGTCAGGTGTTCGAGAAAGTCAGCCATACAGAAGTTGAGACATACATATTAGAGCTTTCATTCATTTCGCTCAATCGAGGGACCTTAAAAGCAGATCATACAGATCATCGAGGTGGAAAAGTAAAACCGAAATGAGTCCTAATTAGCATCACAAAGGAACCCAGTTGGCCCTCCATATTATTGATGCTTTGCCTATACTCACCACCTCGAGACTCGAGATCTGCAAGCTTAAGAAGAAGGCGTTTACATTCCCCTTTAAGCTCGGCAACCTTGGTCCCGTGATCTTCGGCGACTATTTCCAGGTCCCGAACTAGTCCTCTCCCATGGGCTATATCCGCGGTAATGCTGTCAAGCCTTTCTTCCTGCCACTCACATTGAAACTTCAACACGACATTACGACGGTCGTGCTCATAGGTGGTCAGGGATAAGGCCAAGCGCTCCACCAAATTTCCCCTCTCGCGAAGCAACATCGAGACCCGCTCGTTGGCGAACTCAACAGCCTTTCTGTGACTATCGGCCACAAGGTTGGCCAACACCAAGCAGTTGGACCGATCCTCATAGCGAGCTCGCAAAACGTGAGCCACGGTAACTTCTCGCTGAGCGACACGGTAAGTCTCTAAAAAGTTTATAAAGAGGGTTGGGAAGATTCTATATTCCCTCTCTAAATTAGTGCCCTCGATAGAGGTGGTGTCTATTTCCACGAGCAAAATGCGAATTTCATCTTCAATTTCTGGGTGATCGGCTATATGAGCATAGCCTCGACCTAGGAGGTTATAGAGTTTTTCCCACTGGGCCAAAATTTCAGCCGAGAAAGCGCGAATATGAGAGGAGGTCATTTTCGTTGGAGTGATGGAGAAGAAGATGGGTGTGGTAGAGTGATTAAAATATGAAAAGGCAATTATGTAAGAGCGTTAATCTTCTCTGCATTAACTCCTCCTTTTATAGCAACTCGAGGATGAAGAAAGGTCACAACAATAATGCTCATGGAGCCAAGTTAATTGGGTAAAGCAGTGGTGGCTCTTTCGGTGAACCATCAGATCCGTCCCAGTCCGCGATTTCAGGCTTGATAAATCTAAAAAAGTTGTAAAAAGATATGTCAGTGCCACCATATTAAAATTTAGCGAGAGTTAAGCGCAACTATCGAAAAAAGTTGCAAAAGGATTTGGCGGTCCCATCATATTAAAAAACTGAGCGGGAGGCGAGCGTAGTTCCACCTTTTTGAAAATAAGTGGGAGACAGACATGGATATCGAGAAAAGGAAATCGATTTGGTGTCCCTCCACGTTGAAAAGAAGAAAGAAGACGACAAAGCGAGAAATACGAAATCTTGGGAGAAACGCTTGCCTGATGATCTTCATCCATGTTTAAAGAACGTTTTCTGGGCATACAGAACCACTCAAAAGAAAATTTAGAGAGAGTGAGCATACATGAGAGAGTAGAGAACCCTGAGTGAGCAAAAATTGATCGAACATTTTTCGATCTAACATGTTTGAGGGTTACCGTCAGTTGCTAGAGGCGACTGATCCAAAAATCTCAGAAAATGAACTATTGAGAGATCTCGAAGATTCCAGGATTGCGTCTGGTACCAGAACCACAGAACCCAACCCTTTCGGCAACGAAGTTCAGGATCTCAGCAGCGACGACAACAGCAGCAGCGATGGTCAATCCCGGAAAAGGAAACGTCGCCAGTGCCACACTCAGAATGAAATCCAAGAGCTTGAAGCTTTTTTTAGTGAATGCCCTCTCCCGAACTTGAAACAAAGAAATGAATTGGCCCAGAAGCTAGGGATGAAACCTTTGAGGGTCAAGTTTTGGTTTCAAAATAAGCGAGCCAAATTGAGGGCTCAACACAGACGTCAAGAACTTGCGATTCTAAAGGAGGAAAACGAAAAGCTTCGAGCGGAGAACATGAGGTATAAGAAAGCTCCCAGCACTATCGCTTGCCTTAATTGCGGTGGCCCTGTCACTCTCGGCGAAATGTTCCTTGATAAGCCTTATATGAGGATTGAAAATGCTCATTCACCACCCCACTCCCTCGAACCATCTTTGATACAATCGGATTTTGTTGGAGATATGCATGAACAAATCAATTCTACGAAGTCAATACCGATGCCTTCTAAAGGATGGGATATGCGTCACCATGATTGGAGTTTCCTTAACGATGAGCTTACTATCACGACCGACCAATCCAAAGCTGATGAATTCCCTCCACAACAATTTCCGGCTCGATCAAATCCTATTGGAAATAGGCCAGAGAGCAATAGCCAAGTTGTCAACACTGTTCCGGGTCGCAAGAAGACGAGGGTCAATTGGTCCCCCGAGCTTCATCTCAAGTTCCTTAGTGCGGTTCAGCAACTAGGGATCAACTCAGCATATCCAACGCGCATACTTGAGATCATGAACATACCAGGACTCACTAAAGATGGAGTCGCGAGTCACCTCAAGAGCTACAGAAGGGCGCTAAGACAGCGCCACACAGCACTGAACCTGAAAGAACTCAACTTGTGCCTAAACACTAGGCATGGCTACAACTACAATGCCCCTGAAGTAAGAAATACCCTGCCGAATCTAGGCACCGACCAAGCTGGTAGCAGCACCATCGACTACTTGGGCGCTAATCAGAATATTCCCCCGAATCATCTCAGCACCACTCAAGAGTATATGCCACAAGTGCAGCATGTACGAACTCCTTGGTTTGAGCAGCAACTTTTCGCTAGTACTCTTCCTATCGCCGATCAACATATTGCGCCTAGTGTTCAAAGATCTGCCTGGCTTGGGCGTATGATTTCGGAAGATCAAGCGAGGGGATGCTCTGAGGATTTTTGTTTCTCCCATCCCCAAATGGAAGGTGCTTTTGATAGTGAACCGATCAATCATCCTCTTATAATCTCGAGCAATGACGAAGGTTCTAGCTCGAAGAATCAGATCGCTCACAACAGAAACAGGAATCCTTCGCCGCCAAGCGATGATGGTCAACCCGAATATCAGTTGCTCGAAGAATCAAAAGATTTCCTTGATGAGGAGCTCCATATCTGGATCGATCAGTTTAAAACTGATGGACTTATGAAGTTATGATCCAAAATGGCGATTATATATCTGATTCATGGTGTAACTGGCTGATCACCGAGAATCTTCAAGGGACCTAGGCACATGTGACTGGATGTATCATTAATCTTTCTGTCATAAAGTCTTCCATGCGAGATAATCTTCCTTAATGCCTAGAGTTAATTTGGGGTAGCGATTAGTACTACCTGCGAGCATCATCATGCTCGAGTGCGACAATCCCTTGTTAGATTAGAGTCGAGGCGAATCAATTGAACGCCACGAAGAAAAACATTTAAAGGCTTCACATAGGAAAATGTGAGTAAAAGCCCGAGCGAGCTCAAAGACGGTTAGCTCTGTATCGTTCCAAGGGACCTTTAGTTGTTACGAACTCTAAATTGAGCTTGTTTCATTCTCAATGGGGGTTGCTAACTGCTTCGAGAATTTTATAACAAAAAACGCCAGTTAGGGACGCCAATAGTGCTGTGTCTTGGTAGTCAGTGAAATGGCAGTGGTACGAAACGTCAGGAGTTCGATCTCGGGATTGAAAAATCGTTTTATCAGTTGGTCTATCACTCGATGAAGTTCAAAGAGATTCGACGCAGATGACTATAGAACTTGGGGCAATTCGAAAATCATCGATTCATTTTCATCAAGCGGCGAAGTTGGTATTGTAAAATGTGAAGCGCGCAAATGACAAATCCGAAGCAGAAGGAGATGAATCATGATTCGCTTATCCAAGGTCGGGATTTCAACCTTCGACTAAAGCCAAATCTAGGATGAGTTATTGATCTTGCCCACTCGACAAAACCCATCTCTACTGAAAATGGGGGCAAACCATTCCTACATCCGGAAAGCATGTCGAAGCCGAAGACATCAGATTCATCGTTTAATCCGTGGGGCAAGTCCCCCAAGCGATAGTTATCATCCGCAGAGCGTAATGGAATCCATCCTTTCAACGTAAAACGCATTTGGCCGCGGAGCCACCCATTTGGTAAAAAGAACGTATCGTTCCTAAATGATTTTCAATCAGATGCGGGGATAATGTTCTCTCATTTTCCTCTCAGGTGATGAATAGAGACGAGGCACCCAAGAAGCCATGCATTCAAATAACAAAACAGCGCATGAAACACGCCCAAAAAGATGAATGAATCTCCTCCGACGTAAATCCTTGAGGTGGATTCGTTGCCCAACCAGACGAAGAAATCATGGCCACAAGCTTGAGGGCCGGCTTCTGCAATCCCCACATTGGCATGCAGAATGGAATTCAAATCAAGAAGTAGTATCGTCCCAATTTGTTTTGAATTTGGAAACCCAAAATAATGCTTAATATTTATCCTTGGCAGGAGTTCGCCATCAGGGCAGACATATTTTCACAACCTTTGTACACTCGTTGGAGCATATGACGAAGGGTAAGATGTATCGTTCCAATTTTTGCAAAGTTTTAGAATATACAATGACATATCCCTTTTATATCTCCAGGATCTCCAGCCTCGATGGGCAGGTAAGTATCCCTTTTCCCAATTCATTGGAGATTAAAAACTTTCAGAATTAATTCGATTCTCACATCTAAAAAGACATAGAATTCTTACTTCATTGACATTCATGTTTTAAAACAAGAGATTGTCTGAACATGAATTACACATATATGGTGCATCACAAAATCCCTTTGAAGGATAAATCTTGATGAAATGAAATGAATTTTTCCAACAAGAGTCGTTTGAACTGTTCAAAAGGGTATTTTCTCATAAGAGAAGCGAGCCTAATCCAAACACGTCCCATACACACTTGAGAGATGAGAAGATTGGAAATGATTGAGAAACCTTAACCTATGGACATAAGGGTCATTCGCAACGATTACATGGATCGAGATGACAGAGGCATTTATTTTTTCATTCCAAACGCTACAGATGCCCATTGAGAACCCCATTGAACGGCGATTTTCATTCTCAACCCTGTCAAGAACCACCCTACATTGGGGCAAATGAAGGTTAGTCCAACGGTATCAGAAAGTAAATGGTTAGAAATTTTCTTGCTCGGACTAACATAAATCTTTGTGTGTTGTTTATATGATAATCCAAGTGTTATAGGATGACGAGAATAATTCATTTCGCTATCCTACACACTGTTATCCTTTGCACGACCATGTTGAGCCAGCAAATTCATTTCATCAACCTATTGGTGATCATTGCATATTCCAAAGCAAAGGCAACATCACTCTAGGAACGGAAGCATGCCAAAGTTTAAGTTGCATATCTAGTATGATTGCTGAAAATCCTAGCTCCAAAAGAAAAGAAAAACACGGGATTAAAAAAAGGGGGAAAAGAAAAATCCCTAGACATCAAGAAAAAGCAAAGTGCCTGGTAAAAAGCAAGGCCGATGTCCATTCAAAATATCCCCAGTAAAGTCTAGAGAGATGATGAAAAGACCCTCCAAAGGAGTCAGATCAAGATGACTACTCCCTAAATGATGTCGTGCTCAAATAGCAAACACACAAACAGACGGTCTCTTAATGCAACAAGAGACGCGTTTAAACATCCTTGTGCGCTCTAAAAGAGGAGTGTACACTTCAAGAAATGGAGATGTTCTTCGAAGGACATGTGGCAAATTTGCAATGATCACCAATGTCAAACCCTTCACAATTTCTAGGCAAAAAATAAGCCTTTTTCGGTCCCCAATCCTTCCAATGTTACAATCCTGAAGCAGTCTTCTCTGACTAAGACACTTGGGTTAATGTATAACTTAGCTCAAAGAAGTACGAGCAAGACTATTTCTTTCTCATTTTGCAGGGTTCTTGACTTGTAAACCTGGAGCAGATAGTGAAAAATTTCGTTCAACGGCCTTGACTCAAAAGTGAGTCCCCATTGGAAACCGATATCCAAGCCTAACACTACGGTCCCGTGAAAGACCTCCTGATTGATCGAAATGTTTGCGTTGCGAATGATCCTGAAACCCAGGCACAGGTCGGTAGGAAATTGAGCACTTTCCCTATTAAAGATCATTATCACAGAGCAGTGAGGAGCCTTCTTGGATGAGAAATACTCCAATGGATGTTTTGAGCAAACTCTTTTTGAAATTTTCAAATTGTTTGATCTAGAGTTTCCGTGCAAGGAATTTATGATCACATCTGTATGTGGCAGGAATGTTTTGGATAACCTCCAACAATCAAAATGCACATTTCATGACTAAAACTTAAGTCGTAGAATTTTGTCAGTTAGACAATTATTGTCTTCCCAAAGATTACTAACATCTTCTTGGCGAGGAAAATTTTTTCAGGTCTAAGCTTTCTGCAGGACTTTTGGCCACCCTAAAGACTAGGTGCGTCATCCTTAAGTGATGCCTTTTAGTAGGCAAATCTTTTCTAAGACCGATCCACAGAATGATCGAGTCTCCGACTAGCCCCGAAAAGCGGGTACGTCATCCTTTGATTCATATCAATTTGGAATTTCATAAATGGTAGAAACCGCCTGAAGGGTCAACTCAATGGTAGAAACCGCCTGAAGGATCAATCAATGGTAGAAACCGCCTGAAGGGTCAGCACAATGGTAGAAACCGCCTGAAGGGTCAATGTATGGTAGAAACCGCCTGAAGGGTCAATCAATGGTAGAAATCGCCTGAAGGGTCAACATAATGGTAGAAACCGCCTGAAGGGTCAATGTATGGTAGAAACCGCCTAAAGGGTCAACCAATGGTAGAAACCGCCTGAAGGGTCAACCAATGGTAGAAACCGCCTGAAGGGTCAAAACAATGGTAGAAACCGCCTGAAGGGTCAAAACAATGTATGGTAGAAACCGCCTTAAGGGTCAACCAATGGTAGAAACCGCATGAAGGGTCAATGAATGGTAGAAACCGCATGAAGGGTCAAAGGACTGGTAGAGACCGCCTGAAGGATCAACCCAATGGTCCGATCCACCATACGAATCAAAACCTTGATGAATCCCGAACGCGGAAGGAGTCGTTTTCCCTAATAAGCCTTACATTAGGCAAGCCATTTCTAGTTTAGTCCACCACACGGATCAAAACCCTTGGCAAATTCCCAAATATGGGATGCGTCTTCCTTAGGTTCCTATCAGTTAGGAATCCCATTATGGTTTGACCTACCATACAAGTCAGAGCTTAACATCCCTATGACACTCCGATGACGAGTCCTTAGGAATCTACTTGAACCCATCAAACACAGCAAATGCCGCAAGCGTTCGGCAGGTAAGGGACAGGGAAGTCTATCTACTCCTTAACTTTCTTACATCATATCAGGGAATTGAATGAGCACATCTCTTTTTAAGGAAAAGCACACATTGATGGGCATGAAAATTGGATGTCATGATTTGATTTCTTTTCTTTTCTTTTCTTTTCCCAGTCGAGTCGATTGGAACACAGGTGTCACCTTGTCTTTGAGAGAAACCTCTGACGAAATTCCTCTCAAAGAGGGGCAGCTGTTGACACCTGAGTTTTTATCAGTCTTTCATAGTTTATTTTTTAAAAATTCATAAAAAATATATAAAAAGTTAAAAAATTAAAAAATCATCTTTGGTAGCCTTGACCAAGCTAAAGGAACCATTTTTGACAAAAACAATAATTTTTCAATTTTTTAATATTTTCCAAAAATAGAAAAATACATGAAAAATGAAGAAAAATAGCATTCGATGTCGTAAAAA
Organism: Rhodomyrtus psidioides; assembly: GCA_021437785.1. Classification (NCBI taxonomy): domain Eukaryota; kingdom Viridiplantae; phylum Streptophyta; class Magnoliopsida; order Myrtales; family Myrtaceae; genus Rhodomyrtus; species Rhodomyrtus psidioides. Next base: position 6,634,304 of record JAILYB010000003.1, on the reverse strand, counting down.
TATAGAAAAATAGTCAATATTTTTATTTTAATTTTCTTTTCATTTTGAACTCATAAATAGTCAAAATTCAAGTTCAATTGCATGTGTTTCTTCACGACGCATAGAGTTGAATTTGGCAAAAAAAAATATCATTCGAGTCTTTTAATTTGTAAATTTCTACATCTTTTTTAGTCTTGATGTCCAATTAGATCGACCACCATCTACGATAAATGCCCCTTGCTGAATATTTTCGTTTTTGTTTCACATGATTTCATGGTGTAAAACGCCGAGTGGATCCCCAAATATAATCGGGTCGGCATGAGCTCGATAGCTCGTCTAAGACCAAACCAGGGCACGGCGAACCCCATGTGAGTACTCTCGAACTCCTGCGATGCTTCCTAATGCTTTTCTTAGGTTAGATCGAGTGTAGAACGGCTAGGACAACTAAATCATTCTTGAGCTGTGATTGATAAATAGGGCATTACTAGGAATGCCATGTGATTTATTTGCATATCTAGATTCCTTGAGTTGCGCATTTTATTACTGATTGTGATTGCTAGGATAATCACTCATATCTGCATGAATTTCTAGATTTATGGTTCATACCTTACTCATCCGCATGAATCTCAGGCTAGAAAATTCAGTCAACTCAGGTACTGAAAGGGCGTCAACTCTGACGGTTGGCGTAACTAAGTCCCCGAAACCATTTCTCTGGTTCTTGCAGAATTGAATAGAAACTCCCAACTATTCGATTGGGTGGTCCAATCATACCCTAAAAAAATGATTGGTGGCGACTCCATGGCATGCACACTTAGCACATGTCACTAGACCACACTGAAAGTCGATCACGCATACCTCCGTTGCGATTTGGGTAATGGGCCTTGGGAGAGGCCCGCGTCCGACCAAACAGGACAGCCCATTAGCCCTCGAGAGCCCGACAACCTCAAGAGGGTCGCGACAGCCCCCCTGAGGGAGAAATTTGCACAATTCCTGCTCCTGCTATCTATTTAGCACGGGACCCATCAAAGTGTATCATCCATGGCATAACTTGGTTAAGATTCTGTTCATTATCTTCAACTTGCAGATCTGGATATTCAGAAATAAAGTCGGCAACAGCTTGGCCTTTAATTACTTTCATAGGTATGTATACCAGATCAAACTCAGATAAGATGGATGCCCATTTGGCTATACGTCCTTTTACAACAGGCCTTGATAACATGTACTTTATCACATCGTTTTACCAAGTACATGTATTGTAGTTGGCAACAAATAATGTCTTAGCTTCATACAAGAGAAGTACAAGGATAGACATAATTTTTCTATCGCGGTATATCTTTTTTCAACATTAGTCAATGTTCTGCTTAAATAGTAAATCGCTTGTTCATTTGCATTTTCATTTTATTGCGCCAACATACTCCAGATAGTTGTATCGGTAGCTGATAAATACAATTTCAAGGGCCTGCCAGCTCTTGGCGGCACTAGTACAGGAGGATTAGTCAAGTATGCCTTGACTGCATCAAACGCTGCTTGTTGCTTGTCTCCCTAGATAAACTCCTCATGGTCTTTGACTCGCAAGAGCTGCGTTATCGGCTCTATCTTCCCAGACAGGTTAGCAATAAATCTTCTAAGGAAGTTGATTTTCCTGAGCACCATCTAAAGCTGCTTCTTTGATGTAGGATGCGGGAGCTCTATGATAGCCTTTGCCTTGTTTCCATCAATCTCAATTCCTCTTTGATTAACAAGAAATCCTAGAAAATTACCAGCTCGTACTCCAAAGGCACATTTGGTTGGATTCATCTTCAGTTTATACTTCCTCATCCTGATGAAAACCTGCTCTAAGTACTTCAGATTTTCCTCTTGAGAAGACTTAACCACTACATCATTGATGTAGACTTCAAGGAACTTGCTGATCATATCGTGGAAGATAAAGTTCATTACACGTTGATAGGTTGCTCCTGTATTTTTCAATCCAAAAGGCATGACCACCCACTGAAAAGTTCCGATCGCACCCGGACATCTAAAAGCCGTCTTTGGGACATCTTTAGTTGCAATGAAGATCTGGTTATAGCTTGAATAGCCATTCATTAGCGATAGCATCTCACTTCTCGATGCTGAATCTACTAACATATCCGCCATCGGCATCTGATACTCATCATTTGGAGTGGCATTGTTGAGATCCCGAAAGTCTATACAAACTTGTAGTCCGATCTTCTTCTTCACATGAACTAAATTTGAAAGCCACTCAACATACCTCGCTGTTTCGATGAACTTTGCCTTCAGAAGTCTCTCAATCTCTTCTTTGACCTTATCCACCACATCTGGTGCAAACCTTCTCGTTGGTTGTTTGTGTGAACGAAACCCCTTCTTGATGGGTATCGCGACCCTCTCGAGCGTGATGGCGGGGAGCGGGCTAATGGGCCGCCCGATCGCTGGCTTGATCGGACGCGGGCCTCTCCCAAGGCCCATTACCCAAATCGCAACTGCTAGATATACGTGGTCGACCTTCAGTGTGGTCTAGTGACATGTGATGAGTGTACATGCCAAGCAGTCGCCACCAATCGTTTCGTGGAGGGTACGATCGGAAACCCTATCGAATAGTTGGGAGTGGTCTATTCGATTCTACGGAAACCAGAGAAGTGGGTTCGGGGACTTAGTTACGCCAACTGTCAGAGTTGACGCCCTTTCGGTACCTAAGCTGAATGGTTTATCTGATCCTAGGATTTCATACAGATGAGTGGGGTACAGATCCTAAATCTAGGAGTTCATGCAGATGGAAAATACTACCCTATCACTCACAACCAATAGAAATAAGTGCGCAAATCAAGGATCCAGTACATGCGGATAAAACACATGAAATCAGCATGGTATCCCTAATGAGGCCCTATAAGCCTAGAGAAATATCAATCAAGGCTTAGGAGTGATTTGGACATGATTCACCCATGAGGGGCAGAATCGTAATTTTGAATAATTCAGGAAAATTTACCCTTAAAAGAGTAAATCTGTCATTTTAGACGAATTGGGAAGTCAGAAGACAGGGGAAATAGGATTGGCCATCAATCCAATCTATTTCCTATTTTTCTGGAATTTCCAGGATTTTTCTGGAATTTAAAACTGATTTTACCCTTGGAGGGGTAAAATCGTCATTTTGGACAAAGATGGGAACTGAAAATCTCAAATATTGGGGTTGGTCGTCCACCTGACCCAAACCCTAACTTCAAGTAATTTTCAGAACTCGATAGAGACAAGAAAGACAATTTTCCTATTGAAGGGCAAAAATCGTCATTTTGGGAAAATGTGCGGGACTCAAAACCCAAACTCGAGAATTGGTCGTCTAATCGACCCTAATTCTTACCTTGATATTATCGATCTTATCTCGCATATACAGCAGAGGCGACCTACCCCTAAAGGGTAATGTCGTCAAGTCTCGGGAGAATGGATAAGAAACCCCAAAAATAGGGTTGACCAGTTGTCTGTGGTCAATCCTCGATTTTTGGGGGTTTCTGGGGTGTTTAGGATTTTTCCACAATTTTTCCACATTTTTTTGGAATTTTCTGGAATTTTTCTAGCATTTTTTTGGATTTTCTAGGATTTTTCTGATTTTTTTTTAAATCATTTTTTTTAATTAAAAAATGTGATTCGGACCGGGTCGACCCGACCCACTCGGGTTGGAACCCGGCCCAGACCCGGACCCGCGCATGCCCCAGCTCCAAAACGACGCCGTCCCCTCCTTTTTATTTTCGAATTGTCGGACTTGATCTGACGGTCTTCATTGCGCCGCGTGGCTATTCCACGACCACCGGATTACCTGACTGGAACCTACGGTTTAGATTAGGCGAAGACTCGATCAGGGCCGTCTGATCAGATTACTTAAACCTACGGCCATGATTAGATTCTAAGATTCGATCTAGACCGTCTATTCACACTAACCTAAACGACGCCGCACGGCCACTAACCTACACGGCACCGTTTCAGCTCGTTTTGATTTTCTCATTTTAAAACATTTTCGGATAAACCTAATTACTAATCGGACGGCCACTAGAGTTTAGGTTCGATTTATCTGAACCGTCCGATCTTTTTTATTTGAATAACAGACCCAACGGCCGTGCTGACTCGACACCACGTGGACCAATCACGCATTGCCACCTAGGCCTTTGACTCGCTGACCGCGCCACGTCAGCTTCGTCTTCAACCTCCTGACTACAACTGAGCGAACGGCTGTGGATCTCCGGCGATGATCCAACGGTGGATTTTCGATGAAATCGTGCAGAATCGACGGCAATCGACTCGCGATCGTCCCTAGTCTAACATATCCAAGAATCACAGCGTATCGTTCGCAAAATCGCAAGCATCGAGCAAGGTGCCGAGTACGGCCATGGAGGTTCAATCACACAGACTTACGCGAAATCAGATCAATTGATTCATAAATCGACACGGCAGGAGGTGCAGAGGACTTACCTCGAGCTCCGATTGAGCTCGCTCGGCCCAGATTTGGCTGGGCAGGAATCGGCTATGAAGGCTAAATTGGGAGACTCAATTCGAGGTATGTGAGCGAAATCGATGCAAAATGAAGATGTGAACATGGTCAGTGATGTTCAAGGAGTGAAACGCACACAATGATTGAAAGAATGGGCAGGAAATGCAAGAATCTCCATTGAAGCTCAGTACAAGAATCGAAGCTCAGCCTCACCTGTTCATACGATTACGCGGGGCGCGGCCGGCGGCGATCGCTTCCTGGCGCTCTGGGCGATCTCCCGAATGTCTCCCCGAGCTTTGGTCTAGCCTGGAAGGGCCTGACCGATGCTCTGCAATTTCGAGCTTCGCTCTCGACAATGGCGATGGAGAGCGGGCTCTTTCTTTCTCTCTCTCTCTTTCGCTTGATTCTGTTCGTCCTCCACCAACTGAATCGACTAACCTCCCCAACTGAAAGTCTCCACAGGCTTATATAGCCCTTTGAGTTTTGGCGTCGAATCGGGGACGGTCAACTGATTTGAATAGCACGTGCCATCACGTGATTTTAGGTCCAAACGGCGTCGGGGAAGATGGGTGAATCGTCTAACTCCGTTTGGTTCTCCGGCGGGCTTCATTTCACGCGTATTTGGCACGAATTTGAGCTGTGTTTGTTTTTGTTGACTTTTTACAGCTTCAGAACTTGACCGGCCAATTGCTCCCTCCTCCGGCGACGTCGGATGGTGTCGTTGGTGTCAATCGATGGGGGGAAGATGAGAGGAACAAAACGCCCACCATTCCCCTTTCAATTAGTCGCGAATTGACCTTCAATTTGGTCTTGGGAACTCGGTCTGTCACTGTTCATTCGCACGATCGTTTTGAGGAAGACGACGACACTGTTCTGGACCGGTTCGACCGGTCCGACCGGTCTGAACCGATCCCGAATAGGATTTTTCAAATTAAGCCCAAATTAATGGGAAAATTTTGTAATTGAACCTCAAAATCAAATCTATAGCATGGATTTTATCTAGAAATATGGTTTTGCCCAAAAGTTTACTTCGATTTCTATAAAACCCCAAATTTCCATTTAATTGGAAATTGGGGAACTATGTAATTGAAGGTTCAAATGATTAAATTGGGCCAAATTACCTGTGCCAATCGATTCAGAATGGTGAAAACTATTGGGCAGTATGTTCAATTTGCAATGATAGCCCTTGAATTGAAAGTAATTTCAATTATGCTTAATTTCAAGGACTAAAATGCAATTTTAGTATGTAATTTTGCCAAATCCGTGCAATTGAGCAAATTGCACAAACAATTGGGCTAAATTGAAATAGGGGATAGTTAGATTGAATGTCAAGATCCTAAAAAATGCCAAAATTGCAAATTAAAAGACTCAATTGTTATTTTTTCTTCAAATTCAATAGTACGGGTTACAAAGGAACACCTAAAATTGAATCTGATTTTGGATTTTTTGTGATGTCAAAAATACAAGGGATTAAAAGGAAAAATATTGGATATTTTTTCATATTTTTGTGACCTCAAATGCTATTTTTCTTGATTTTTTGAATATTTTTCTATTTTCTAAAAATACTAAAAAATATGAAAATTATGAAAAATTATTTTTTGGTCAAGAATGGTTCCTTGGGGTTGGCCAAGGCCACCAAAGTTGATTTGTAATTGTTTGACTTTTCATGAATTTTTTGTGATTTTTCAATGACAAAACTGAAAAAGACTTAGTCAAAAATTAGGTGTCAACAGCTGCCCCTCTTTGAGAGCAATCTCGTGAGAGGTTTCGCTCAAAGACAGGTGACACCTGAGTCTAGACTGACTCGACTGGGGAAAAGAAAAACGAATCTTGACACTCAATCTTTCTTGTCCCGCTGGTGAACGCTCTGCTCTCCATTCTTTTGTTGAAGCGTGAGAGAGAAAGTAAAGAGACCCACCTGCCGTTTACTTGTTGATCACCTGCCTGATGCTCGTGCGGCATGCGCGGTGTATAGCGGATTCAAGTGAATACCTAGGGACTCGTCTTTTGAATATCCTAGGGTGGTTAAGCTCTAGCCTGTATGGTAGGCCGTACCAGAACGGGATTCCTACACTTAACCGGAACCTGCGAATGACGCACCCAGTCTCTTAGGGATTGTCAGAAGTTTTGATTCGTATGGTGGATCAGACCATGAATAGGACTCCTTTCTGCTAGGAACCTATGGATGACGCACCCAGTCTCTTAGGGATTGTCAAGGGTTTTGATCCGTATGGTGGATCAGACCATGAATAGGACTCCTTTCTACTAGGAACCTATGGATAACGCACCCAGTCTCTTAGGGTTTGTCGAACATGTTGATCCTTCTGGGGGATCAGGCCGAGAATAGGATTCCTTTCTGCTAGGAACCTATAGATGACGCACCCAGTCTCTTAGGGATTGTCGAACGTTTTGATCCTATATTCTAAGGAATTAACTAGGATTTATACAAGTGAGATGTGCCTAACCTTGAGGCTTCACCACATGAGCTATTCTAGGTTTAGGGGTTACCTAGAACCTCATAGAAAGCAGATTTTGTCAACAGTTTTTTATCCTATATTCTAAGGAATTAACTAGGATTCATACAAGTGAGGTGTGCCTAACCTTTAGGCTTTACCACATGAGCTATTCTGGGTTTAGGGGTTACCTAGAACCTTACAGAAAGCTGATCTTGAAAATTGTCCTTTCGACATGCAAGGCGTTATTCTGGGATTTGGGGATTCCAAGTATCCTGCAAAAACTTTGATAAGATTCTTCTGGGATCTAGGGGCTACCTGAGATCTCGTAGAAAGACTATCTTGAATGTTGTCCTTTCGACATTGAATGTGACATTCTGGGACCTGGGAGCTCCATGTATCCTGCAGAGAGATCAAACCTATAATACTAGAATCTCATACAAGGAGATAGCTTCAAACATTGTCCTTTTGACATGGGAGGCGACATTTTGGGACCTAGGAGCTCCGGGTATCCTGCAGAAAGATCAAACCTGTAAATTTGAAATCTCACAGAGGGATGATTTCGGAGATTGTCCTTTTGACATTGGAGGTCACATTCTGGGATCTGGGAGCTCCAGGTATCCTGCAGAAATTTCAAACCTGTAAATTTGAAATCTCACAAAGGGATGATTTCGGAGATTGTCCTTTTGACATTTGAGGTGACATTCTGGGATCTGGTAGCTCCAGGTATCCTGCAGAAAGTTCCAACCTATAAATTTGAAATCTCACAGAGGGATGATTTCAAAGATTGTCCTTTTGACATTGGAGGTGACATTCTGGGATCTGGGAGCTCCAGGTATCCTGCAGAAAGATCAAACCTACAAAATTGTTCATAAGAATGTGTTTTCCTGAGATATGGAATTACCAGGGATCTTGCAGGAAAATAAACTTGAAAGCTCTTCTTCACAGAGCAAGGCATCCTTCTAGAATCTGGGGTTACCATGATTCCTATAGAAGTTTAACCAAGAACAATAGCATTCTAGAATTTGGGGATACCAGGGGTCCTACAAAAGCTTGAACATGTAAACTCTTTCTTACCCAGAGAGGTTGTGTTCTTCTGAGATCTGGGATTGCCAGGAATTCTGCAGAAGTTTAGACATGTTAAACGTTTCTCACCAAGAGTGATACGAGCCATTTTAGGAGCTGAAGTCATCAAGAATCTTGCGGAAGCTCCAACCTGAAAATTTTCTTACTAAAGGCACATCAATGGTCTTTAAGTAACATCTGATGTCAAACTGACAGCACTTTATGACTTATATCATAGTCATGAAAAAAATTTCAATGAATGCATTACGATGCTGGAGGTTATCCAAAACACCTTGCAACATAATGGAGTGATCAAAAATTCCTTGTGGGGAAAGTTTGAATCAAACAATCTGAAATTACCAAAAGAGTTTGGTTAAAATGTCCAACGGAGTATTCTCATCAAAGAGGACTTCTCACCATTTTGAGATAATGGTCTTTTACCAAGAATGCACTCGAATTTCCTATCAAACCTGCGCCTAGGGTTCAGGATCATTCGCAGTGAATACACCTCGATCGATCAGGAGGACTTCCCAAGGACCGTAATGTTGGGCTTGGTCAACGGTTTTCAAAAGGGGACTTGCGTGCAAGTCAAGGCTTTCGAAGAGAAGTCTTCAATGTCTGCTCCGGGTTTACAAGTCAAGAAACCTGCAAAATGAGAGAGAAATAATCTTGCTTAAACTTCTTCGAGCTAAGCTTAGACATTAAACTCTATGTCAATCCCAGTGCTTTAATTAGAAAACGCTTCTCAGGGTTGTAACGTAGGTAGGATTGGGGGCCAAAAAAAGGCTTGTTTTTGGCTCAGAATATGCGAAGGGTTTACATTGGTGATCACTGCAGGTTTGCCGCCGATCTGGTCCCTTTTGGTTCGAAGAGCGTCTTCAGTCTTTGAAGCGCATTGTCAGTCTTCGAAGCGCACATTCGTCTTTAGAGAATATCTCTTTTGTGCTGAGACAGTGTCAACATTTTGTCTACACTTTCATTATCTGAGTGTGACATAATCTGGGAGTATCCTTTGCCGTCCAGCTCCCTTGGGATTTTCTTTTACAATCAGATCTCACTAGTGACCTATACAAAGGTATCATGCCATCTTTTGGCATTTACAAGATCAAACACCTGATTCACAAGTGTACCAATATTTGGATGGGCATTGGCCTTGCTTTTACCAGGCAATTTGCTTTTTCTTGATGCCCAGGATCGGATTTTTTTTCTCTCTTTTTTTTTTTTTTGTCGAGATCCCACCTTTCCTTTTCTTTTGGGGATCAGAATTTTCAAATGAGTGTGCTAGATGTGCAACTTGAATCTCAGCACTCAAACATTAATCTATGAATTTTTCACAAATCCTATGTTTTGAACTCTTCCGCTCTCAAGGTAACGTCGCTTCTGTCTTGGAATATGCAACGATCCCCAACGGGTTTGTGAATCGAACGTACAGGCTCATCTGGGCTGTGCGAAGGGTAAAAGTGTATAGGATAGAGAAACGAATGCTTTTCGTCATCCTAAAGCACCTGAATTACCATAGAAGTTAAAATGACAAGCAACACATGAAGATTGATGCAAGTCTGAGCAAGAGAACTTCTAACCATTTACCTCCTGATACCGCTGGACGTATCTCCAGTTTGCCCCACTGTGGGGTGGTTCTTGACAGGGGTAAAGAATGAAACCGCCGTTCAAAGGGTTATCAATGGTTACTTGTAGTATTTATGGTAGAGAAACGACTGCCTCCGTCGTCTCAATCCATGTAATCACTGCGAATAACCCCTACTTCCGTAGGTCAAGGTCTTGCTGTCCTTACCACTCCACTCATCTCTCAGGTGTGTATATGACGTGTTTAGATTAGGCTTGCCTCTTGTTTGAGGATACATCCTTTTGAACAATTCTAAACAGCTCTTGTTGGAAAAATTCATTTTGCTTTCTCCAAAACTTACCCTCTAAGGGGATTTATGATGCACAATGCATATTTCAATCATGTTCAGATAACCTCCAAGTTAAAACATGAATGCCAATGACATGATTGTGAGAATTTTACGTCTTTCTAGACATGAGATCTGAATGCATGCTAGATTCCAAGAAGCCTTTGAATTCTAGCAGTAAGGATTCTGACAGTCTTAAAAACCTACAAGATTGGGAAAGGAATACTTACCTGCCCAGCGCGGCTAGGGATTCCTGAAAAACATAAAAGGAATATGTCAGCGTATGCTCTCGAATTTCAGAAAATTAGAACGATACACCTTACCCTTGGTCATGTACTCCAATGGAAGTGGATAGATTCATGAAAACCTGCATCTTTCTTAACAACACAAGATGGTTAGGTTGTTCTTAAAATTTCTTGAAATTCTCAATATTTGGAGAAAAAGGACGTGCACCTCACTACCACAACAGTAAGTCCTCTTGACCATGTATTCTGATTGATCGCGACCCTGCTTCCTTGGGTCCTGCAATATTGAACACATGCTAATGTATGTATGGATGCATGACATGCTTATGCCAAGACTATCATGAAGAGTACGCTTAGTTCGGGGTAAGTCATATGACCGGAATCTGATTTTATTTCAAGGGTAATATTTCTTCACAGCATCTGAATTTACAGGGTGCCCCAGTTCTTCTCCCTCAGTGTTTACAAGAATCAATGCTCCTCCCGTGAGGATCTTCTTGACAATGTAGGGGCCTTCGTAATTCGGAGTGAATTTTCCCCCTAGATGGGTAGTATTCGGCAAAACTTTTCTAATTACCAAGTCATTTACTTCGAAGTTTCTGGTCTTGACCTTTCGATTGAATGCCCTGGCTACCCTTTTCTGGTAAGTTTGTCCATGGAAAATGGCTTTAAGACGTTTTTCATCTATTAAATTGAGCTGTTCATATCTGTGCTTAAAATACTCTGACTCAGAGAGTTTGTCTTCTGATAAGATTCTCAGAGAGGGAATCTTAACTTCTACAGGTAGAACTGCTTCTGTTCCATATACCAGACTATAGGGAGTTGCCCCTGTAGAAGTCCTGATCGACGTTCGGTAAGCCATCAAGGCGAAGGGCAGCCTTTCGTGCCAATCTCTGTAGTTTTCTGCTGTTTTAGCCAAAATTCTTTTGATATTTTTGTTGGCTGCTTCCACTGCCCCATTCATCTGTGGACGGTAAGGAGATGAATTCAGATGTCGAATGCTAAAGTGATCCAGTAGATCACCGACAATCTTGTTGTTTAGGTTAGACCCGTTATCCGTGATGATCGCTTGAGGGGTACCATATCGAGAGATGATGTCTCTTTTGATGAATCTTGCCACATTTCTTGCAGTGACATTTTTATAAGAGCTGGCTTCTACCCACTTCGTGAAGTAATCAATCGCTACCAAGATGAAACGATGACCATTCGAAGCCACCGAATTAATAGGCCCTATCATGTCTATGCCCCACATAGAGAAAGGCCAAACTTCAAACATTTGGTGTAGTTCGTTTGGGGGTGCATTGATCTTATCATCGTATATTTGGCACTGGTGGCATGACCGGACGTGCTGACAGCAATCTGATTCGATGGTCAGCCAATAGTAGCCAAGTCGCATGATCTTCCTGGCGAGGAGATGGCCATTCATGTGAGGCCCACATATTCCTTCATGGATCTCTTTCAAGAGGATATTTGCTTCTTTGGCATCTACACATCTCAATAGAGTAGAATCAAAGGATCTTTTGTACAGAATTTGTCCTTTAAGAAAGAACTTACTGTCCATCTTGGTTATGTATCTTCGGTCTCCTGGTTGGCATCCTTCAGGGAATTCACCTTTTGAGAGATAGTTCTTGATGTCGTAATACCATGGTTCTCCATCAAATTCCTCTTCAATTAGCATACAATAAGCTGGCTTTTCGACTATGCCGATCCTCAGAGGTTCTATATCCAACCCTTCAGTTGTTTGTAACATCGAGGCTAGGGTGGCTAATGCATCTGCAAATTGATTGTGAGACCTTGATAGGTACTCGAATGATATTTCTTCGAACCCAAGTATCAACTCTTCAAGGTATTCGTGATAAGGGATGAGCTTTGCGTCTTTCGTCTTCCACTCTCCCTGTGTCTGTAAAATAATGAGCATGGAGTCTCCAAAGACTTGCAACCTAGGTATCTCCATAGAAAGGGCCAGTCGTAGGCCTAGAATGCATGCCTCATATTCTGAAATGTTGTTGGTACAAGGAAAAGTTATCTTTGCCGCGACAGGGTAATGTTGACCATCTGGGGATATTAGTACTGCCCCAGTGCCTGCCCCTGATAAATTGACAGCACCATCGAAATACATGATCCACTTGTCTTCTGCTAAGTTCAGGATTTGACCTTCTGTGTTTATTACTTCAGGGGACTCACCGCTTGACGGGTTTTCGGCCAGCATGTCAGCTATAGCTCTCCCTTTCACCGACTTCTATGGAGAACATTTGATGTCAAATTCAGACAACATCACTTGCCATTTTGCCAATTTCCCAATTAAAACGGGTTTCTCCAGGAGGTATTTGACAGGATCGTTCTCTGTTATGAGCTGGATATGGTGGTGTAGGGTATACTGCCTTAGTCTACGAAGTACCCATACCACTGCTACACAGGCCCTTTCAACTGGTATGTATTTTGCTTCAGATGGCGTGAATTTCTTACTCAGATAATAGATGGCCCTTTCTTTTCCATCTATCGGGTTTGTTTGGGCAAGTAAGGCTCCTAAGGACTCCTGCTGTATAGTTAGATATAAGGTCAATGGGTGACAGGGAATTGGTGGCACAAGCACTGGCGGTGTGATCAGATAGTTCTTGATCATTTGGAATGCCTTGCTACATTCAGCATCCCTTGCTACTTTCGCGCCTTTCTTAAGCAGTTTGAAGATTGGTTTAGCCACATTGGACAGCTGATTGATGAATCTGGCAATATAGTTCATCTCCCTAGGAGGCTTCTCACTTCTCTTACTGTGGAGGGAGTTGACAAATTGTGGATGGCTTGAATTTTTTAGGGATTAATCTCGATGCCCCTGTTGCTGACTATGAATCCGAGGAGTTTCTTGGATCTTGCCCCAAACACACATTTGTTAGGGTTTAGCTTTAACTTGTATTTGCGCAGGCGCTCAAACAGCTTCCTTAATACCTGTATGTGATCATGTTCTTTCTTGGATTTAGCGATCATGTCATCGACATATACTTCAATCTCTTTGTGGATCATATCATGGAATAATGTGACCATAGCCTTCTGGTAGGTGGCTCCGGCGTTTTTCAATCCAAAGGGCATGACTTTGTAGCAAAAATTTCCCCATGGTGTGGTAAATGCAGTCTTGGGTTTGTCCTCTTGTTTCATGAAGATTTGGTTGTATCCCGAAAATCCATCCATGAATGAGAATAACTCATAACCTGCCGTACTATCCACCAATACATCAATGTGGGGGAGTGGAAAATCATCTTTTGGGCTTGCTTTATTCAAATCTCGTAATCTACACAGATCCGAACTCTTCCATCCTTTTTCATGACGGGGACTATATTTGCAATCCAGTCTGAGTATGGGATAGCTTCAATGAAGCCTACCCTAAGAAGTTTCATGACTTCTTCCTTAATCTTGTCTTCGAATTTTAGAATCTGATTATCAATCAGGGCTTGCACTTTCAGCTTAAGGATATAACAGTTATCCACATTATGCCCTCTCTCGCCCATATGGTAGGCATAGGTCTGGCTCTCATCAAAGCCAGGATATCTTGCAGGGTTTGCCCTAGGCGGTTCTTTCGCCACCAGGTGTTGTTCTAGCAGCATCGGGAGTAGCCTGGATAAAGGCCTCGGGAGTTGGGAGAATTGTTTCTGAGGCTGCGTTCTTCTAGGCTCTTGCACTTTCGGTGTTGACCAGGATGATCCTCCTTTGGTTTGATTGGAATTGCCAAACGGCTTGGGCTTGTGGGGATCTGGTATAAATGCTATGTCCAGTCCGGCTTCTCTCTCCTTTCTCAAGGGATACTGCTTCCTAGTAGGAGCTTCATGAGGCCTTCTTTCTCTCAGGGCCCATTCTAGCCTTTCAGCAACCTTTATCAAGTGTGCAAATGTTTGACACCCAGAAGTGTTCAGCTTGTCAAAGTACTTATAGGGGAGTGCTTTCAGGAATAAGTCGATCAGCTCCTCTTCTGGGATTGATGGTTTTACTTGGGTAGCCAAGGCTCGCCACCTCTGGGCGTAGGTCCTGATCGATTCGCCCCTCGCCTTTGAAGTTCGTAAAAGATCCTCTCTCGTTGGGGCTGTAGCCGTGTTGAACTTGTACTGCCTGAGGAAGTCTTCTGCAAGATCCACCCATCCATCGTAATCTTCTAGATCTAGCTCAATGAACCAGGCCAGAGCGGCGCCAGCCAGACTCTCTTGGAATGTGTTCATTAGCAACGGGATATAGTCTGAATAGTGCGCCATCTTGCGCAGGTAATACTTGAGGTGCGCTCGGGGACAGCCTGTCCCATTGTATTTCCTTACAAACTCTTGCTCTTTATAATCTGGAGGAGTTTCTACTTTAGCGAAAGGAGATATCTTATCGATCGGCTGTTTGGCTCATGGACATCCTCCTCTGTATGTTGGGTATCCCTTGTTACCTCTCTATCCGTTACATCAGGTACTGCAGAAGGGCCTGAGTTGTTCTGATTATGGGCCGTTGTCTGTTTAGCTTGGGAGGCCTCCAGCATGGCCTTAATGTCAGCCATCATAGTTGCCAGGGCAGTCATCTGAGATTCCCGCATGCCCACACGCGGAGTCAATTCTTGCTGCTCCATTCTTGTCTTAAGGCAAGTTCGGAAGCGATGTGTGGGAAATTCCGTGATGAGAGTGTACCTGTTCAAAAAGATTTATAGTGAGTGCTTTGCTTATTTTGGCAAAAAGAAGCAGTTTTTTAACTCTTTTAATTGCATGTTTCTTGTCAGTAGATGAGAAAAAGTGGCTGCCTTGTGAGCCTTAGCCTCACATAAGTAGTTCTTTTAGTCATTTCCTGATATGAATTCATGAAATTAAAAGAGGCGTAATTTCTGACGATAGTTTTTATGCATTCAAAAGACATGCTCATGTTCATGTTCATGTGTCCAAAATAGTATTTAACAGAAATGAGAATGTATGAGAAGACATCACAGTGTTTGTTTATTTTACACTTGACAGAATAGCCTATTCAAGTCTAGGACGTTTGAGGTCAAAGGTATCCTCATTATCCCAATATGGATTCCCTTCTTCAGTCTGGGGCTCCTCGTCCTCTGAATACGATAGTGGTCCCATGTCTTCGGGTATGTACGGCTCTATTCCCGGTACGTACGGCACGATGTACTCGGGTATGTAGGGCTCGACAAGGCTTCGTCGGGTTGCTTTGAAGTGTTGAATGTATTCTGCGGTGGCTCTATGAGTGTTTTCTTCTCGAGTCATGTCTTCTGGCCAACTTATTTCTTCAGCCTGAGAATTCTTCAAAGAGCGTATGATGGTGCCACCTTGGCTTCAAATTGTCTCTTCTCTTCCTCTGTGAGAGTCCTGTTTGGTATGTCAAAAGAAAAGGTATCGGGTTGCGATGGAGAAGGGATCCCCTGCAGCGCCCCAAACTGTCGGATCACCCTCTTCGGATAATATGCTGTAGCGCTCGTGAATCCTAGCAAGGGGACTGGACCTTTGTCACCACAGGCCAATCTGACTTTGCCCAGCGTCGGCAACCTTAGCCGCCATCGGAGTTGTTCGGGTTTTAGGACTTTGAGGAAGTTTTTCCACTCTATGAAGTTGAACTTAGGAACACGTGTATGGGTTCTGGCAAACGTTTTAAGAGGGTGTGCATCGGGGCTGATTTCGATGAAACCCATGCGGATGTGGAATTGCCTGATATGGGATGTGAACCACAGATACAGAAGATCACTAGAAGCTCTAAAGATTCCCTTTTTATTTTTCTTGAAACGATTTAAGGAAAGAAGGGTTTCGGCAAGGAGGACGTTTGAGTAATCCCACCCACAACAGACTTGTCTAGCTACTATAGCCATGACAGGGTCGAAGGTGACAATTGAGATCGGGAATAGCACAAAGCTAAAGAATGCCAAGATAAAGGCTCTACCAGATTTGGTTCCTTTAGTAGCAGGAAGGCGGGAAAATTGGTCCATAAGGAAGGATAGGGAAACTTGTCTAGAATTACTTTTTGCATCTGCTTTGACTTCATTCAGGTTTGTGTCAAGGAATTCAGCCACCTGACTCAGGGGTTCAAGTCCTATAGGGGGTCGGACGAGCGTAGGGGTGAACTCAACTCCTATGACGGCGTTGTATTCCTCGATAGTGGGAGTGATCTCTAGTCCTTCCATGCAAAATGTAGCAGTGGTAGGATCCTAGTAAAGCGCCATGGCTTGAATAAAGGCAGGCAGACACTCAATCTTCAGCAAGTCCAATAGGTACCCTAATCGTGATTCCGCATACTTCTGGCTGGCTTCGCCCATGCCATACCACCATGATTGGAGTTCGGCCCGGGGGATTTTGAATACTTGAATATCATTCTTTCCCATCAAGTCTAAAATATGCAAATGATTTTGAAAAATCAATTGTCAGAAATTACTTTAAACGTATGAACGTGTAGATGTCATGAGATATGCATGAGCTGACTCGATTGCATAGTTCAATTGGAGAAATGGAAATTAGGACCTTTCTTAGGTCTTGAAAGCCTGACTCAAAGCCTAATTTGAATTTCAAGGAAGTGAATTATGCAATTTAGTCAGGTTTACTCAATGACTAAGGGAAATAGCAATGTCACATTCCATTGGTCATTACATCAAAAGAACAAAGTGGAGTGAACTTTTATTACAATCAAAGTGTTTTAATGGAAGAAAGGTAAAGAGAGATCTTTCAAACAAGAAAGCTATAAAAGACCGTTGGAATGTGAGGGTCTAAATCACTCTTTTCCTAGGGGTCTATCCAAATGATAGTTGGTCGGGAGTTTTCCCTTTATCTAGGGTAGGGGAGTTATCTTCAGTGCTTTGGTCGAGAGGTTGTAGTTCCTCTAGCCATTCTCTAGTCCAGGGTATGACGACTTCGGGAGCTTTCTCGGGTTTCATCTTCTTGAGTGTGATACGCCTTGGTTTTGTCTTGGTCGCGGGGCGTCTTCTTTTTCCCCAGAAGGTGATCTTGGATGTGCTTTCTTTGGTCAGTAATTTGGTCTTCCGGCGGGCGTATGCCTCCCTAGCCAGCTGGTTGCGACGCTGTCTCTTCATCTCCAGATAATCCTTGAACATCTTGTCTGCTTGTCGCTTGAATCTGAGGTTATCGACATAGTAACGGGTTTGGCAATCTTCGGCGTATCCCAACTTACGTCCAGTCAGCTCCCGACCATGCACGAATCTAGTGAAGTGCAGCCTTGTGTTCGGTCTAGGGAGAGTGACCTTCCTCAGGTATTCGAAGGTTACCAATTTTGTCGAGCTCTTAGGGAACAACGACATTCTAACCTATTACCATTGCTGTTTCAATTAGTCACTTGAGCGATTTGCATGATGCGAATGCACATGAATGTATGTAATGCATGAGTCGTATTATGGAGCAGGGAATAGTAAAGTACATCGGAAGTAAATGCCTTACCAACCATACCTGGGGGAATGTGGAATGTCCCCCTCTTATCAATGGGCAATTTTAGGTATACCAACCATCCATAGACATGCGTATGAGACAAGTGGGTATACTCTAAGAAATCAAAAATCAGGTGAGGAACCTACGGCTTAGGCTCTCACGATCCACACGAGGCAGATTCCTCCCCAAGGGTACCTACCCAAGAGGGCTAGATATCGCCAATGCAGATGGTGAGCGGGAACGAGTACGAAAGTCTCAAGTGCCATCAAACACAAGATCCTTTTCGCACATTTTTCCTATCTAAGGTAACCTAAGGGTGGTTGTAGTCGGGGTTTGACCGCTAGTGTGTGCAATGTGTCGTGATCATCACAATGTAAGGTCATGCACAGCAGTTTGTATCAAACACCGCTTCAGTATGTGCGTAAAGTAAACATACATTCCCAACTCCAACCTGCAGGAAAAAATGTCAACAATCACTCCACCCCTTATTTCTCCAATCTGCAAAAACATCTAACACAATGGTTAGTGTACGTACCTTACCTTCGAGAGCATCTGCGAAAAACAAGGTCAGATAATTCAAACAACCCTTTAATCGGCTCAAGTCCTCTGGTCTGCGAAACTAGAGATTCTGGGTTCGAGACCCCAGCGGAGTCGCCAGTCTGTCGCGACCCTCTCTAGCTTGATGGCGGGAGCGGGCTAATGGGCCGCCCGATCGCTGGCTTGATCGGACGCAGGCCTCTCCCAAGGCCCTTTACCCAAATCGCAACTGCTGGATATACGTGGTCGATCTTCAGTGTGGTCTAGTGACATGTGATGAGTGTACATGCCAAGGAGTCGCCACCAATCGTTTCGTGGAGGGTACGATCGGAAACCCTATCGAATAGTTGGGAGTGGTCTATTCGATTCTGCGGAAACCAGAGAAGTGGGTTCGGGGACTTAATTACGCCAACTGTCAGAGTTGACGCCCTTTCGGTACCTAAGCTGGATGGTTTATCTGATCCTAGGATTTCATACAGATGAGTGGGGTACATATCCTAAATCTAGGAGTTCATGCAGATGGGAAATACTACCCTATCACTCACAACCAATAGAAATAAGTGCGCAAATCAAGGATCCAGTACATGCGGATAAAACACATGAAATCAGCATGGTATCCCTAATGAGGCCCTATTAGCCTAGAGAAATATCAATCAAGGCTTATGAGTGATTTGGACATGATTCACCCATGAGGGGCAGAATCGTAATTTTGAATAATTCGGGAAAATTTACCCTTAAAAGGGTAAATCTATCATTTTAGACGAATTGAGAAGTTAGAAGACAGGGGAAATAGGATTGGCTATCAATCCAATCCATTTCCTATTTTTCCGGAATTTCCAGGATTTTTCTGGAATTTAAAAGTGATTTTACCCTTGGAGGGGTAAAATCGTCATTTTGGACAAAGATGGGAACTGAAAATCTCAAATATTGGGGTTGGTCGTCCACCTGACCCAAACCCTAACTTCAAGTAATTTTCAGAACTCGATAGAGACAAGAAAGATAATTTTCCTATTGAAGGGCAAAAATCGTCATTTTGGGAAAAGATGCGGGACTCAAAACCCAAACTCGAGAATTGGTCGTCTAATCGACCCTAATTCTTACCTTGATATTATCGATCTTATCTCGCATATACATCAGAGGCGACCTACCCCTAAAGGGTAATGTCGTCAAGTCCCGGGAGAATGGATAAGGAACCCCAAAAATAGGGTTGACCAGTTGTCTGTGGTCAATCCTCGATTTTTGGGGGTTTCTGGGGTGTCTAGGATTTTTCTACAATTTTTCCACATTTTTTTGGAATTTTCTAGAATTTTTCTAGCATTTTTTTGGATTTTCTAGGATTTTTCTGATTTTTTTTAAATCATTTTTTTTATTTTTTAATTAAAAAATGTGATTCGGACCGGATCGACCCGACCCACTCGGGGTTGGAACCCGGCCCAGACCCGGACTTGCGCATGCCCCAGCTCCAAAACGACGCCGTCCCCTCCTTTTTATTTTCGAATTTTCGGACTTGATCTGACGGCCTTCATTGCGCCGCGTGGCTATTCCACGACCACCGGATAACCTGACTGGAATCTACGGTTCAGATTAGGCGAAGACTCGATCAGGGCCGTCTGATCAGATTACTTAAACCTACGGCCATGATTAGATTCTAAGATTCGATCTAGACCGTCTATTCACACTAACCTAAACGACGCCGCATGGCCACTAACCTACACGGCACCGTTTCAGCTCGTTTTGATTTTCTCATTTTAAAACATTTTCGGATAAACCTAATTACTAATCGGACGGCCACTAGAGTTTAGGTTCGATTTATCTGAACCGTCCGATCTTTTTTATTCGAATAACAGACCCAACGGCCATGCCGACTCGACACCACGTGGACCAATCACGCATTGCCACCTAGGCCTTTGACTCGCTGACCGCGCCACGTCAGCTTCTTCTTCAACCTCCCGACTACAACTGAGCAAATGGCTGTGGATCTCCGGCGATGATCCAACGGTGGATTTTCGATGAAATCGTGCAGAATCGACGGCAATCGACTCGCGATCGTCCCTAGTCTAACATATCCAAGAATCACAGTGTATCGTTCGCAAAATCGCAAGCATCGAGCAAGGTGCCGAGTACGGCCATGGAGGTTCAATCACACAGACTTACGCGAAATCAGATCAATTGATTCATAAATCGACACGGCAGGAGGTGCAGAGGACTTACCTCGAGCTCCGATTGAGCTCGCTCGGCCCAGATTTGGCTGGGCAGGAATCGGCTATGAAGGCTAAATTGGGAGACTCAATTCGAGGTATGTGAGCGAAATCGATGCAAAATGAAGATGTGAACATGGTCAGTGATGTTCAAGGAGTGAAACACACACAGTGATTGAAAGAATGGGCAGGAAATGCAAGAATCGCCATTGAAGCTCAGTACAAGAATTGAAGCTCAGCCTCACCTGTTCTTCCGATTACGCGGGGCGCGGCCGGCGGCGATCGCTTCCTGGCGCTCTGGGCGATCTCCCGAATGTCTCCCCGAGCTTTGGTCTAGCCTGGAAGGGCCTGACCGATGCTCTGCAATTTCGAGCTTCGCTCTCGACAATGGCGATGGAGAGCGGACTCTTTCTTTCTCTCTCTCTCTCTTTCGCTTGATTCTGTTCGTCCTCCACCAACTGAAACGACTAACCTCCCCAACTGAAAGTCTCCACAGGCTTATATAGCCCTTTGAGTTTTGGCGCCGAATCGGGGACGGTCAACTGATTTGAATAGCACGTGCCATCACGTGATTTAAGGTCCAAACGGCGTCGGGGAAGATGAGTGAATCGTCTAACTCCGTTTGGTTCTCCGGCGAGCTTCATTTCACGCGAATTTGGCACGAATTTGAGCTGTGTTTGCTTTTGTTGACTTTTTGCAGCTTCAGAACTTGACCGGCCAATTGCTCCCTCCTCCGGCGACGTCGGTTGGTGCCGTTGGTGTCAATCGACAGGGGAAGATGAGAGAAACAAAACGCCCACCATTCCCCTTTCAATTAGTCGCGAATTGACCTTTAATTTGGTCTTGGGAACTCGGTCTGTCACTGTTCATTCGCACGATCGTTTTGAGGAAGACGACGACACTGTTCTGGACAGGTTCGACCGGTCCGACCGGCGGTCTGACCGGTCTGAACCGGTCCCAAATAGGATTTTTCAAATTAAGCCCAAATTAATGGGAAAATTTTGCAATTGAACCTCAAAATCGAATCTAGAGCATGGATTTTATCTAGAAATGTGGTTTTGCCCAAAAGTTTACATCGATTTCTATAAAAACCCCAAATTTCCATTTAATTGGAAATTGGGGAACTATGTAATTGAAGGTTCAAATGATCAAATTGGGTCAAATTACCTGTGCCAATCGATTCAGAATGGTGAAAACTATTGGGCAGTATGTTCAATTTGCAATGATAGCCCTTGAATTGAAAGTAATTTCAATTATGCTTAATTTCAAGGACTAAAATGCAATTTTAGTATGTAATTTTGCCAAATCCGTGCAATTGAGCAAATTGCACAAACAATTGGGCTAAATTGAAATAGGGGATAGTTATATTGAATGTCAAGATCCTAAAAAATGCCAAAATTACAAATTAAAAGACTCAATTGTTATTTTTTCTTCAAATTCAATAATACGGGTTACAAAGGAACACCTAAAATTGAATCTGATTTTGGATTTTTTTGTGAGGTCAAAAATACAAGGGATTAAAAGGAAAAATATTGGATATTTTTCCATATTTTTGTGACCTCAAATGCTATTTTTCTTGATTTTTTGAATAGTTATCTATTTTCTAAAAATACTAAAAAATATGAAAATTATGAAAAATTATTTTTTGGTCAAGAATGGTTCCTTGGGGTTGGCCAAGGCCACCAAAGTTGAGTTTGTAATTTTTTGACTTTTTATGAATTTTTTGTGATTTTTCAAATACAAAACTGAAAAAGACTTAGTCAAAAATCAGGTGTCAACAATGGGAAGGCGATGTTCTACAATATCCCTTGAAAGACCAGGCATCTCATGATAATCCCAGGCGAAGCAATCTCTGTATTCTTTGATCAGCTTAACCAAATCATCTTTGATGCCCCCTTGCAAGAAAGTACTTATATACACTGGACGGTGATAGCTAGATTCTCCAATATCAACTTCCAACAAAGGATCTTGAGCCTCTATTACTTTTCCGCTTTCTTTGATTGGTGATTCTTCTAAGTCTTCAATTCAATCTGAAACTTCAAGATTTTACCAGGCCATCTCTGCTAAGTACACAAAGTACCTTTCACAAACGTCTTGCAATAATGACTTGCTTTCCATAGAGATAATGTAAGTCTTCAATTGCCATGCTTGATTTGGAATTCCATTTGGTCTTCTTTTTCCCAAAGCGGCAATAAGCAAAGGACTGTGGATATGTCCTTTGTGATTCTATCACACAACTTCTATGTTGATCCTAACAGTCTTGATGAGCCTCTGTCCAACCTATTGAAGCAGATCCCAGATTCACTTCAATATATCCCACCTTTTCTCCATTCCAAAAGGCTAACACTTGGTGGAGAGTGGACAACATGGATTGGTTGGAATGTATCCAATCTCTCCATAGCAGCAGGTTGTAAGAACCATCAGAATCTATGATAAAGAAGGTAGTTTTTGTTGTCTTAGATCCTACAGCTAAATCGAGCACTATTGCCCTCATTGACTTCGATAACTTCTCCAAGGAAGCCTGACAGTTGCACATTTGATGAGATTATATCCTTATCCTCTTTTCCCAGCTTCTTGAAGAACTGGTATGATATCAAGTACAAAGTAGCACTTGCATCCACAAAGATCTTGCTTATAGGATGACCATTGACCTTTCCTAAAATCACCAGAGACCTCAAAATTTAGCCTTGTCCAATGACACTTTTTCAAATCTGATGGCCTCTTCCTCAGAAAATTAGAATTCTGCCATTGCCACTTCCTTCTCTGAGATGTTCTCGGGATCTTCTTCCACCAAAGAAAATGTTCCATACTCGGATGTAAGCCTAGCATGGACCATGTTGATTTTCATGGGAGAATAGCACTCCTTTGGCATCTTGGAATGCCCTGCTCTGCAACTTTTGCTATCCTCCTCTGTGGGCTTTATGATATCTTGCTCTGTTTTTTCTCGCTGCTTGGAATTAAGTCTTACATTAAACTGTCCCAATTTGATTACTTGGGACATTTCATGGACTCCTTTCCCTTTTTTATCTTCAAAGCGGGAACTACTGGTCGAATTTAGGAGCTTTGTCCAGTTTGGCGAATTCTTCTTGATAGGGGTTTCTCTTTCAAACCCAATTTCTTCTTCCTTCAAATGAGTTGGACGTTGACATCATGCTTTTGTTTTGATAGTCTTCGTAACCCCTCTGTCTGCTCTTTGTACGTTGAACACGCCTTTTGATGGTTCGGTAAGATGCCTGACCATGTTGCCTTGCTATCGACCATCTGTTCTCAAGAAGATCATGTAGGATCTTTACAGTCTTCTTTTTTCGAACATCCTATGGATCTGGATCATGTGGTGGATCGTAAAAATCATCTCCCCAGCCATATGGCTCAACTGGTAATGAAGGATATGGGTAATCAGATGTGTCCCTATAGTACACCACATACTCAAATTTCCCACTAGGTTCTCCAAGCAAGCCTACTTTGGTATCTCCCTCTTTGTACCTCTGCCAAAGACTCTTCTTCCTCTTAGGCTTTGATGGGATTGCTTCACTATTTAAGCCTGGCTTCTCATTCTTCTGAGTTGGAGAGGCTTGACTCGGTAACTTGAGTTTAGGCTTCTTAGTTCCCGAATGGTGATCGGTAACTTTCTTCTCCAGTTCTGCCACCAACTGCTTTTGTTGAGCCCTTTCTTTTGCTAGCTGAGCTAGTGAATACTAGCTGGGTACTACCTCTGGCCTTGTCCATGGTTTACCTTGCTTGTAGACAAAAGACCCTGATCGGTATCTCCCTCTAGTTCCTCTCATGAACTGAAATTTGGGAACTTCCCGATCCTGATTCCTCAGATCTTGTTTGCAACAGACATAGAGTCTTTTATCATCATATCCCGACAACTCATGAACATTGACCATACTGATCATGTTCGCGAAAGGGTCTGTGTCTACTTCCCTTGAAGCTTTGGTCTTATTCTCAGCAAACTTAACTTTCCCCTGCCTCATTGCTTCTTGGATTGTCTTTCAGAAGATAATGCAGTTCATTGTATCATGAGTCATGGAGTGATGCCACTTGCAGTTTCTCTTTCCAACTAAGTCCTACTTGGATGGAATTTCCTGGTCTTCAACCAGTTTGATCATGCCCTCTTTCAACAGCAAATCAAATATCTCATTGTTGACACCTGATTTTTGATCAGTCTTTCATAGTTTATTTTTAAAAAATTCATAAAAAATCTATAAAAAGTTAAAAAAATTAAAAAATCATCTTTGGTAGCCTTGACCAAGCTAAAGGAACCATTTTTGATAAAAAAAAATAATTTTTCATATTTTTTAATATTTTTTAATATTTTCCAAAAATAGAAAAATACATGAAAAATGAAGAAAAATAGCGTTCGATGTCGTAAAAATATAGAAAAATAGTCAATATTTTTATTTTAATTTCTTTTACATTTTGAACTCATAAATAGTCAAAATTCAAGTTCAATTGCATGTGTTTCTTCACGACGCATAGAGTTGAATTTGGCAAAAAAAATGTCATTCGAGTATTTTAATTTGTAAATTTCTACATCTTTTTTAGTCTTGACGTCCAATTAGATCGACCACCATCTACAATAAATGCCCCTTGCTGAATATTTTCGTTTTTGTTTCACATGATTTCATGGTGTAAAACGCCGAGTGGATCCCCAAATATAATCGGGTCGGCATGAGCTCGATAGCTCGTCCAAGACCAAACCAGGGCACGGCGAACCCCATGTGAGTACTCTCGAACTCCTTCGATGTTTCCTAATGCTTTTCTTAGGTTAGATCGTGTGTAGAATGGCTAGGACAGCTAAATCATTCTTGAGCTGTGATTGATAAATAGGGTCTTACTAGGAATGCCATGTGATTTATTTGCATATCTAGATTCCTTGAGTTGCGCATTTTATTACTGATTGTGATTGCTAGGATAATCACTCCTATCTGCATGAATTTCTAGATTTAGGGTTCATACCTTACTCATCCGCATGAATCTCAGGCTAGAAAATTCAGTCAACTTAGGTACCGAAAGGGCGTCAACTCTGACAGTTGGTGTAACTAAGTCCCCGAAACCATTTCTCTGGTTCTCGCAGAATTGAATAGAAACTCCCAACTATTCGATTGGGTGGTCCAATCACACTCTAAAAAAATGATTGGTGGCGACTCGATGGCATGCACACTTAGCACATGTCACTAGACCACACTGAAAGTCGATCACGCATACCTCCGTTGCGATTTGGGTAATGGGCCTTGGGAGAGGCCCGCGTCCGACCAGACAGGACGGCCCATTAGCCCTCGAGAGCCCGACAACCTCAAGAGGGTCGCGACAGACTGGCGACTCCACTGGGGACTGGTTCTTAACCATTTAGTGGACTTGAGCCGATTAAAAAGTTGATTGATTCTTCTAACCTAATTTTATGCAGATGCTCTCGAAAGTGAGGTGTATATGCTAACGAATGTGTTAGATGTTTTTGTAGACGGGAGAAATAAGGGGTGAAGTGCTTGTTAACTTTGTTTTATGCAGGCAGGAGTTTTGGATGTATGATTGTGTGGATGTTTATATTGAAGCGGTGATTGTTAAATAAAATGCATGTCTATTGCTTTAGCACGACACAATGAATACACACAATTGCGCCTAAAACCCCAGGCGCCCTCTTTAGGAACACAATAGAAGGAATTGAAAATGGAATCTCCGTGAGGAAAAACATGGGGTAATCTACTTTTCAATTCCGCTCACTTCGAACTATGGATTGAGTCCCAATCCAACGATAGTTGTGCAATGGAATCGGCTCTTCCCAGAATTCGAGGTGAGAACCTTGGCTTTAGGTACCAAGCCCTATCTTTTGATTTTTAGGAGTTTTCCCTCACTTGTCTCATGCGTTTGTCTATGGAAGGTTAGTATACCTAACACTGCAAAAAATACAGAGAAGCTTGATTTTCTCTTAAGTTTGGTTGGTAAGATTTTTCTATCCCTCGAACTTGTTACAGCTCTTAATCATTATATTCATTGCATAATTCCGGTGATTGGATTAAATGCCATTTTGAGGATAGATATGTGTGTTTTCCTCCCAATGTTCTTGATGGAAGATGAAGATGGTGTCATCCCATTACGAGCGCCAAGTGGACAAGAAGAGCCTACTATGGACATCATTGAGGTATCATCTAATGAAGATGACGATTTGGAATAGGTGATCCTGAAGTCACGTCTCAAAGATCGAAACTGGGGCATCTCTAAGTATTAAGATCACATTCCTTTGTTTTATTTTTCATTTCTAGCCTTCTTGTATAGGATTTATTTTGCTGAGATCCTCTCTATCTGATCCCTTAGATTGATTGTATTAGGGATCTATTTGTGTTTATATACATTCAGATTGAAATTTGTTGTATTTCTATTGACTTGTCATTGGAATGTGATAGTGGCATTTATTCTAATCACTCGAATACTCCAAAATCAATTTTATAATTCCTTTGGATGAAATTGAAATTGGAAGTCTTATACAACCTTTTGGCCGTATAGGGCAATACAATCCCAATTTCGCCAGAAGGAACTATAAACTTGAATTGGTTCATGCATGTTTTGCATAATTGGTAATCCACAATAATTGATCAAGAGTATTCGTGTTTTTCAAATTTAATGAAAAGATAGATATCCAAATTACTTTCGTTCTTAGCAAACAGCTTTAATTTGGATACCGTATCTTCAATTGAATTTAAAACACATCGGAATTGTGTACTTTTGAACATTCCATTGATTTTCTTGGAATTGATCAAAGGCGATTATCGTGAATTACATTCCTTTCAATGATATGCTTTCCTTTGAGGAATATTGATAAAAGCTTTTGCACAAGGCCAAAACCCTTGTAAAAGCTCTTATCCCTATTAATCACAAGTAAGCATAAAATTGAAAGGATTTATGCTTTATTTTTCAAATTCTTTATTCTGATTCTGCCTTTTCATTTGAAACAGGTTAAAAACAAGTAGAGAAGAGAAGTCTTTTTGTGGATAATCGCGGTGGGAGGTTCCTTTATCCGATCATAAGCAAGATTAAAAAATCAAGATGTACACGCTCGAATCATCAATGTCAAAGAGCAGCTTGCCTAGGTTGAGAGTGGTCAGGTGTTCGAGAAAGTCAGCCATACAGAAGTTGAGACACACATATTAGAGCTTTCATTCATTTCGCTCAATCGAGGGACCTTAAAAGCAGATCATACAGATCATCGAGGTGGAAAAGTCAAACCGAAATGAGTCCTAATTAGCATCACAAAGGAACCCAGTTGGCCCTTCATATTATTGATGCTTTGCCTATACTCACCACCTCGAGACTCGAGATCTGCAAGCTTAAGAAGAAGGCGTTTACATTCCCCTTTAAGCTCGGCAACCTTGGTCCCGTGATCTTCAGCGGCTATTTCCAGGTCCCGAACTAGTCCTCTCCCATGGGCTATATCCGCGGTAATGCTGTCAAGCCTTTCTTCCTGCCACTCACATTGAAACTTCAACACGACATTATGACGGTCGTGCTCATAGGTGGTCAGGGATAAGGCCAAGCGCTCCACCAAATTTCCCCTCTCGCGAAGCAACATCGAGACCCGCTCGTTGGCGAACTCAACAGCCTTTCTGTGACTATCGGAAGGTTGGCCAACACCAAGCAGTTGGACCGATCCTCATAGCGAGCTCGCAAAACGTGAGCCATGGTAACTTCTCGATGAGCGACACGGTAAGTCTCTAAAAAGTTTATAAAGAGGGTTGGGAAGATTCTATATTCCCTCTCTAAATTAGTGCCCTCGATAGAGGTGGTGTCTATTTTCACGAGCAAAATGCGAATTTCATCTTCAATTTCTGGGTGATCGACTATATGAGCATAGCCTCGACCTAGGAGGTTATAGAGTTTTTCCCACTGGGCCAAAATTTCAGCCGAGAAAGCGCGAATAGGAGAGGTCATTTTCGTTGGAGTGAGGGAGAAGAAGATGGGTGTGGTAGAGTGATTAAAATACGAAAAGGCAATTATGTAAGAGTGTTAATCTTCTCTGCATTAACTCCTCCTTTTATAGCAACTCGAGGATGAAGAAAGGTCACAGCAATAATGCTCATGGAGCCAAGTTAATTGGGTAAAGCAGTGGTGGCTCTTTCGGTGAACCATCAGATCCGTCCCAGTCCGCGATTTCAGGCTTGATAAATCTAAAAAAGTTGTAAAAAGATATGTCAGTGCCACCATATTAAAATTGAGCGAGAGTTAAGCGCAACTATCGAAAAAAGTTGCAAAAGGATTTGGCGGTCCCATCATATTAAAAAACTGAGCGGGAGGCGAGCGTAGTTCCACCTTTTTGAAAATAAATGGGAGACAGACATGGATATCGAGAAAAGGAAATCGATTTGGTGTCCCTCCACGTTGAAAAGAAGAAAGAAGACGACAAAGCGAGAAATACGAAATCTTGGGAGAAACGCTTGCCTGATGATCTTCATCCATGTTTAAAGAACGTTTCCTGGGCATACAGAACCACTCAAAAGAAAATTTAGAGAGAGTGAGCATACATGAGAGAGTAGAGAACCCTGAGTGAGCAAAAATTGATCGAACATTTTTCAATCCAACATGTTTGAGGGTTACCATCAGTTGCTAGAGGCGACTGATCCAAAAATCTCAGAAAATGAACTATTGAGAGATCTCGAAGATTCCAGGATCGCGTCTGGTACCAGAACCACATAACCCAACCCTTTCGGCAACGAAGTTCAGGATCTCAGCAGCGACGACAACAGCAGCAGCGATGGTCAATCCCGGAAAAGGAAACGTCGCCAGTGCCACACTCAGAATGAAATCCAAGACCTTGAAGCTTTCTTTAGTGAATGCCCTCTCCCGAACATGAAACAAAGAAATGAATTGGGCCAGAAGCTAGGGATGAAACCTTTGAGGGTCAAGTTTTGGTTTCAAAATAAGCGAGCCAAATTGAGGGCTCAACACAGACGTCAAGAACTTGCGATTCTAAAGGAGGAAAACGAAAAGCTTCGAGCGGAGAACATGAGGTATAAGAAAGCTCCCAGCACTATCGCTTGCCTTAATTGCGGTGGCCCTGTCACTCTCGGCGAAATGTTCCTTGATAAGCCTTATATGAGGATTGAAAATGCTCATTCACCACCCCACTCCCTCGAACCATCTTTGATACAATCGGATTTTGTTGGAGATATGCATGAACAAATCAATTCTACGAAGTCAATACCGATGCCTTCTAAAGGATGGGATATGCGTCACCATGATTGGAGTTTCCTTAACGATGAGCTTACCATCACGACCGACCAATCCAAAGCTGATGAATTCCCTCCACAACAATTTCCGGCTCGATCAAATCCTACTGGAAATAGGCCAGAGAGCAATAGCCAAGTTGTCAACACTGTTCCGGGTCGCAAGAAGACGAGGGTCAATTGGTCCCCCGAGCTTCATCTCAAGTTCCTTAGTGCGGTTCAGCAACTAGGGATCAACTCAGCATATCCAACGCGCATACTTGAGATCATGAACATACCAGGACTCACTAAAGATGGAGTCGCGAGTCACCTCAAGAGCTACAGAAGGGCGCTAAGACAGCGCCACACAGCACTGAACCTGAAAGAACTCAACTTGTGCCTAAACACTAGGCATGGCCACAACTACAATGCCCCTGAAGTAAGAAATACCCTGCCGAATCTAGGCACCGACCAAGCTGGTAGCAGCACCATCGACTACTTGGGTGCTAATCAGAATATTCCCCCGAATCATCTCAGCACCACTCAAGAGTATATGCCACAAGTGCAGCAGGTACGAACTCCTTGGTTTGAGCAGCAACTTTTCGCTAGTGCTCTTCCTATCACCGATCAACATATTGCGCCTAGTGTTCAAAGATCTGTCTGGCTTGGGCATATGATTTCGGAAGATCAAGCGAGGGGATGCTCTGAGGATTTTTGTTTCTCCCATCCCCAAATGGAAGGTGCTTTTGATAGTGAACCGATCAATCATCCTCTTATAATCTCAAGCAATGACGAAGGTTCTAGCTCGAAGAATCAGATCGCTCACAACAGAAACAGGAATCCTTCGCCGCCAAGCGATGATGGTCAACCCGAATATCAGTTGCTCGAAGAATCAAAAGATTTCCTTGATGAGGAGCTCCATATCTGGATCGATCAGTTTAAAACTGATGGACTTATGAAGTTATGATCCAAAATGGCGATTATATATCTGATTCATGGTGTAACTGGTTGATCACCGAGAATCTTCAAGGGACCTAGGCACATGTGACTGGATGTATCATTAATCTTTCTGTCATAAAGTCTTCCATGCGAGATAATCTTCCTTAATGCCTAGAGTTAATCTGGGGTAGCGATCGGTACTACCTGCGAGCATCATCATGCTCGAGTGCGACAATCCCTTGTTAGATTAGAGTCGAGGCGAATCAATTGAACGCCACGAAGAAAAACATTTAAAGGCTTCACATAGGAAAATGTGAGTAAAAGCCCGAGCGAGCTCAAAGACGGTTAGCTCTGTATCATTCCAAGGGACCTTTAGTCGTTACGAACTCTAAATTGAGCTTGTTTCATTCTCAATGGGGGTCGCTAACTGCTTCGAGAATTTTATAACAAAAAACGAACCAGTTAGGGACGCCAATAGTGCTGTGTCTTGGTAGTGAGTGAAATGGCAGTGGTACGAAACGTTCGATCTCGGGATTGAAAAATCGTTTTATTAGTTGGTCTATCACTCGATGAAGTTCAAAGAGATTCGACGCAGATGACTATAGAACTTGGGGCAATTCGAAAATCATCGATTCATTTTCATCAAGCGGCGAAGTTGGTATTGTAAAATGTGAAGCGCGCAAATGACAAATCCGAAGCAGAAGGAGATGAATCATGATTCGCTTATCCAAGGTCGGGATTTCAACCTTCGACTAAAGCCAAATCTAGGATGAGTTTTTGATCTTGCCCACTCGACAAAACCCATCTCTACTGAAAATGGGGGCAAACCATTCCTACATTCGGAAAGCATGTCGAAGCCGAAGACATCCGATTCATCGTTTAATCCGTGGGGCAAGTCCCCCAAGCGATAGTTATCATCCGCAGAGCGTAATGGAATCCATCCTTTCAACGTAAAACGCATTTGGCCGCGGAGCCACCCATTTGGTAAAAAGAACGTATCGTTCCTAAATGATTTTCAATCAGATGCGGGGATAATGTTCTCTCATTTTCCTCTCAGGTGATGAATAGAGACGAGGCACCCAAGAAGCCATGCATTCAAATAACAAAACAGCGCATGAAACACGCCCAAAAAGATGAATGAATCTCCTCCGACGTAAATCCTTGAGGTGGATTTGTTGCCCAACCAGACGAAGAAATCATGGCCACAAGCTTGAGGGCTGGCTTCTGCAATCCCCACATTGGCATGCAGAATGGAATTCAAATCAAGAGTAAAGTAGTATCGTCCCAATTTGTTTTGAATTTGGAAACCCAAAATAATGCTTAATATTTATCCTTGGCAGGAGCTCGCCATCAGGGCAGACACGTAAGTTTGATTTTTCTCTAAAAATCAAGAAGTCGAAAGAACTTTAGAACACCTAACAATCTTGTGTTACTATGTGAAGTGCAGATTTTCACAACCCTTGTACACTCGTTGGAGCATGTGACGAAGGGTAAGATGTATCGTTCCAATTTTTGCAAAGTTTTAGAATATACAATGACATATCCCTTTTATATCTCCAGGATCTCCAGCCTCGATGGGCAGGTAAGTATCCCTTTTCCCAATTCATTGGAGATTAAAAACTTTCAGAATTAATTCGATTCTCACATCTAAAAAGACATAGAATTCTTACTTCATTGATATTCATGTTTTAAAACAAGAGATTGTCTGAACATGAATTACACATATATGGTGCATCACAAAATCCTTTTGAAGGATAAATCTTGATGAAATGAAATGAATTTTTCCAACAAGAGTCGTTTGAACTGTTCAAAAGGGTATTTTCTCATAAGAGAAGCGAGCCTAATCCAAACACGTCCCATACACACTTGAGAGATGAGGAGATTGGAAATGATTGAGAAACCTTAACCTATGGACATAAGGGTCATTCGCAACGATTACATGGATCGAGATGACAGAGGCATTTATTTCTTCATTCCAAATACTACAGATGCCCATTGAGAACCCCATTGAACGGCGATTTTCATTCTCAACCCTGTCAAGAACCACCCCACATTGGGGCAAATGAAGGTTAGTCCAACAGTATCAGAAAGTAAATGGTTAGAAATTTTCTTGCTCGGACTAACATAAATCTTTGTGTGTTGTTTATATGATAATCCAAGTGTCATAGGATGACGAGAATAATTCATTTCTCTATCCTACACACTGTTATCCTTTGCATGACCATGTTGAGCCAGCAAATTCATTTCATCAACCTATTGGTGATCATTGCATATTCCAAAGCAAAGGCAACATCCCTCTAGGAATGGAAGCGTGCCAAAGTTTAAGTTGCATATCTAGCATGATTGCCGAAAATCCTAGCTCCAAAAGAAAAGAAAAAAACGGAATTAAAAAAAGGGGGAAAAGAAAAATCCCTAGACATCAAGAAAAAGCAAAGTGCCTGGTAAAAAGCAAGGCTGATGTCTATTCAAAATATCCCCAGTAAAGTCTAGATATACGATGAAAAGACCCTGCAAAGGAGTCAAATCAAGATGACTACTCTCCAAATGATGTCGTGCTCAAATTGCAAACACACAAACAGACGGTCTCTTAATGTAACAAGAGACGCTTTTAAACATCCTTGTGCGCTCTAAAAGAGGAGTGTACACTTCAAGAAATGGAGATGTTCTTCGAAGGACATGTGGCAAATTTGCAATGATCACCAATGCCAAACCCTTCACAATTTCTGGGCAAAAAATAAGCCTTTTTCGGTCCCCAATCCTTCCAATGTTACAACCCTGAAGCAGTCTTATCTGACTAAGACACTTGGGTTAATGTATAACTTAGCTCAAAGAAGTACGAGCAAGACTATTTCTTTCTCATTTTACAGGGTTCTTGACTTGTAAACCCGGAGCAGATAGTGAAAAATTTCGTTCAACGGCCTTGACTCAAAAGTGAGTCCCCCTTGGAAACCGATATCCAAGCCTAACACTACGGTCCCGTGAAAGACCTCCTGATCGGTCGAAATGTATGCGTTGCGAATGATCCTGAAACCCAGGCACAGGTCGGTAGGAAATTGAGCACTTTCCCTATTAAAGATCATTATCACAGAGCAGTGAGGAGCCTTCTTGGATGAGAAATACTCCAATGGATGTTTTGAGCAAACTCTTTTTGAAATTTTCAAATTGTTTGATCTAGAGTTTATGTGCAAGGAATTTATGATCACATCTGTATATGGTAGGAATGTTTTGGATAACCTCCAGCAATCAAAATGCACATTTCATGACTAAAACTTAAGTCGTAGAATTTTGTCAGTTAGACAATTATTGTCTTCCCAAAGATTACTAATATCTTCTTGGCAAGGAAAATTTTTTCAGGTCTAAGCTTTCTGCAGGACTTTTGGCTGCCCCAAAGACTGGGTGCGTCATCCTTAGGTGAAGCCTTTTAGTAGGCAAATCTTTTCTAAGACCGATCCACAGAATGATCGAGTCTCCGACTAGCCCCGAAGAGCGGGTACGTCATCCTTTGATTCATATCAATTTGGAATCTCATAAATGGTAGAAACCGCCTGAAGGGTCAACTCAATGGTAGAAACCGCTTGAAGGGTCAATCAATGGTAGAAACCGCCTGAAGGGTCAACACAATGGTAGAAACCGCCTGAATGGTCAATGTATGGTAGAAACCGCCTGAAGGGTCAACCAATGGTAGAAACCGCCTGAAGGGTCAAAACAATGGTAGAAACCGCCTGAAGGGTCAACCAATGGTAGAAACCGCCTGAAGGGTCAACTCAATGGTAGAAACCGCATGAAGGGTCAATGAATGGTAGAAACCGCCTGAAGGGTCAAAGGACTGGTAGAGACCGCCTGAAGGATCAACCCAATGGTCCGATCCACCATACGGATCAAAACCTTGATGAATCCCGAACGCGGGAGGAGTCGTTTTCCCTAATAAGCCTTACATTAGGCAAGCCATTTCTAGTTTAGTCCACCACACGGATCAAAACCCTTGGCAAATTCCCAAATGTGGGATGCGTCTTCCTTAGGTTCCTATCAGTTAGGAATCCCATTATGGTTTGACCTACCATACAGGTCAGAGCTTAACATCCCCAGGACACTCCGATGACAAGTCCTTAGGAATCTACTTGAACCCATCAGACACAGCAAATGCCGCAAGCATTCGGCAGGTAAGGGGCAGGGAAGTCTATCTACTCCTTAACTTTCTTACATCATATCAGGGAATTGAATGAGCACATCTCTTTTTAAGGAAAAACACAAATTGATGGGCATGAAAATTGGATGTCATGATTTCTTTTCTTTTCCCAGTCGAGTTGATCGGAACACAGGTGTCACCTTGTCTTTGAGAGAAACCTCTGACGAAATTCCTCTCAAAGAGGGGCAGCTGTTGACACCTGATTTTTGATCAGTCTTTCATAGTTTATTTTTAAAAAATTCATAAAAAATCTATAAAAAGTTAAAAAAAATTAAAAAATCATCTTTGGTAGCCTTGACCAAGCTAAAGGAACCATTTTTGATAAAAAAAAAATAATTTTTCATATTTTTTAATATTTTTTAATATTTTCCAAAAATAGAAAAATACATGAAAAATGAAGAAAAATAGCGTTCGATGTCGTAAAAATATAGAAAAATAGTCAATATTTTTATTTTAATTTCTTTTACATTTTGAACTCATAAATAGTCAAAATTCAAGTTCAATTGCATGTGTTTCTTCACGACGCATAGAGTTGAATTTGGCAAAAAAATGTCATTCGAGTATTTTAATTTGTAAATTTCTACATCTTTTTTAGTCTTGACGTCCAATTAGATCGACCACCATCTACAATAAATGCCCCTTGCTGAATATTTTCGTTTTTGTTTCACATGATTTCATGGTGTAAAACGCCGAGTGGATCCCCAAATATAATCGGGTCGGCATGAGCTCGATAGCTCGTCCAAGACCAAACCAGGGCACGGCGAACCCCATGTGAGTACTCTCGAACTCCTTCGATGTTTCCTAATGCTTTTCTTAGGTTAGATCGTGTGTAGAATGGCTAGGACAGCTAAATCATTCTTGAGCTGTGATTGATAAATAGGGTCTTACTAGGAATGCCATGTGATTTATTTGCATATCTAGATTCCTTGAGTTGCGCATTTTATTACTGACTGTGATTGCTAGGATAATCACTCCTATCTGCATGAATTTCTAGATTTAGGGTTCATACCTTACTCATCCGCATGAATCTCAGGCTAGAAAATTCAGTCAACTTAGGTACCGAAAGGGCGTCAACTCTGACAGTTGGTGTAACTAAGTCCCCGAAACCATTTCTCTGGTTCTCGCAGAATTGAATAGAAACTCCCAACTATTCGATTGGGTGGTCCAATCACACTCTAAAAAAATGATTGGTGGCGACTCCATGGCATGCACACTTAGCACATGTCACTAGACCACACTGAAAGTCGATCACGCATACCTCCGTTGCGATTTGGGTAATGGGCCTTGGGAGAGGCCCGCGTCCGACCAGACAGGACGGCCCATTAGCCCTCGAGAGCCCGACAACCTCAAGAGGGTCGCGACACTCATCCAACTTGAAAATGTCAAATAAGTAAATATTTTTTTTCTTTGACCTTAACTTGGATACATCTCTCACCCTTGCTGGTTTAAGAACTGGACATACATATGGCTTTTATAACACCATAGTTGCCACGACAATCTCATTCTCCTCCTCAGTAAGGCTACCATGCTCAATGCTTTTAGCCAAGGCTACTGTTTTCTTGCTGTCCTTACTCGGCTTCTTGTCTTTCTCTTTTGGCAAGTGCTCATACTTAGACACTCGGGCATTCATCTGAAAGAAATCATCAAAGGCTTGTCCCTCAAACCTTTCCTTCAAGTTGAACTTCAGTCCGTTGAAGGCCAAATCAGTGAACTTCCTTTCCATTAGAGACGTCAAGCATCTGTTCCTTGACCAATT
Organism: Rhodomyrtus psidioides; assembly: GCA_021437785.1. NCBI lineage: Eukaryota > Viridiplantae > Streptophyta > Magnoliopsida > Myrtales > Myrtaceae > Rhodomyrtus > Rhodomyrtus psidioides. Next base: position 6,597,989 of record JAILYB010000003.1, on the reverse strand, counting down.
GAAGCGAGCAATGAACTGAGTTGCTGTCTCAGTATTGTATTGGTACATCCTTGCAAGATCGGCAACTGTCACCTCAAGAACTGATCTGTAAAATTGAGACTAGAACTGTCTCTCCATTTCTGCCAAAGTCTAGATTGAGTTTGCAGGTAGGTTGGTGTACTAGGTAAATGTTGTCTTAGATAGAGACAATGGAAATAGTTGTTGACACCTGATTTTTGACCATTTATTATTGTGATTTTTATTCTTTAAAATAAAATTAAAAATATCAAAAAATGTCCTAAAATCACAAAATCATCCTTGGTAGCCTTGGCCCAGCTAAAGGAACCATTTTTTTTTTGAAAAATAGAAAAATGCATAAAAAAATATGTATTATATCATTTGAATATTTCAATTCGAAAGTTTTTCATTTTTGAGTCTTGACGTACAATTTTAGCATCCCTTTTTGTTGTTGCTAATGCTTGACCTAATTAGAAAGGAAATGAAAGTGAGAGTTCGTTCACCGAAGGACGGGGATGGAATCCGAAGAAAGAGGAGCTGGACCCCTAAGGCCAAATGGGATATAATACCACCAAAAGGAAGGGAGCGGCACATTGTTTTTAAAAGAAAGGACATTGAAAGGGAACAAAGGATAGTGGGATTATTATAAAAAGGGGGAGAGAAAGCTAGAGTGGCTGGGAATCCGAATTTTCATCCGCACGAGGGAACCGAGACGAGAACAGTCAATCATTCATCACCGCACATGCCTTTATGGTCGGTCTCCCTTAATTCTGCTGGCATGGCACAAAAATATAAAAAAAAAATCTTTCTCCATCCGAAGCCAGGTGGATCTTTCATTTTGAGGCCATGTTAGACACGTTCCAAAAAAAAAAAAAAAAGAAGAAAAAAAAAGGGCTAGTGTTCCTGAACCCCATGCTAACTTTAGCTCTTTCTCCTTCTTCTTCTGGGTCTCGCTTCCAGGGCCTCAAAAAAATAAAAAATAAAAAATAAAAAATATCTGGCCACTGTATGGATAATTAAAAAATTCAACTCTCTGGCCCGATTTTGGCGTCCCTGTTGGAGCAAGCGGCCGCTGCATTAGCTCGGTTCCTCTTGTTTTACTTCCACAAAAAAAAATGCATCCAGAACAGCACGGTCTTCCTCTTATTTTTTAGAGCTCTTGGCCATGGCATCTTAAAAAAAAAAAAAAAAAGAAACGAGAGAGAGGGAGGCCGAGAGAGAAGAGAAAAACAAGAGAGAGAATGAACAAAGAAAACGAACAAAGTTGGCGTCCGTTCAAGCATTCCCAGACTCCGACGCAACCCGGACGACCTTCAGAAGCTCACTCCTCGTCCACGTGATCGGAACAATGACGGTTTGAGCATGCATGCTACCCGTTCAACGAAAACGACCGCCGAGCCTCTTTAATCACTTTCCATGTATCGTTTTTGCATTGCTTTGCACTGGGAATGGTGGTCCAATCTCTATGGAGCTCGGTCAAAGCCATGAGTTCGCGGCCACTCACCAGCCCTCGTCCATCTCTGGTGGAGCTCAGAGATGACGACGACGATCGCTGAAAGGGGATCTAACCAAGCGGTTCGTGGAGGACCTCTACAGGACGTACGACGCGAATCGGAGGAGGGGACTTGGCGAACCTGTACCGCGAAGATTCGGAGCTGCTCTGGGATGGCCATCATTTCGCGGGCAAGGAGGCCATCCTCGCCGAACTCACCAGCCCTCGTCCATCTCTTGTGGAGCTCAGGTAAGATCCCTACAAGTCTATTAACATGCTTCGATAAGCAAAATCTGGTATGGATGCGAACTTTGTTCCTTTTTTTGCAAAAATCCCATTTCTGGAATGGTATTGTTTCGAAATATCTAGGAGTTCCGGTGATGATTTTTTTTTTGGGTCCGACCTTGGCTTATAATGCTAGTCTAGACAAGCTAATTCGGTTCAGGCATAAAAAAATGGGGAGAGATCTTGGTCACGGCAAGGTCTGTGTTTTACTCTCAGTAGGAACCAAAGATTTTTCATGAAGAAGATAGTGCAGAAAAATGAAAGTGAAAAGTTAAAAAAAAAATGACTAGTCGGTGGATAGTCTTGACGTGAGCGGTTTCAGCGGCGTTCGTCGGCATTGGTGTTGGCCGACAACGATCGAGGTCGCTAACGATGAGTGTTTTGAGCTCAAAAGAAACGTATTCCAGGGGAGAAGACGACGTTAAAAAAAAAGAATAAAATAAAATAAAGATAAAAAGGGAGTAGAAGAGAAGTGTGATGGAATGAGTTGGGTCTGATTAACAAAAGACTGGCGGACGTGAAGACTTTGCAAGCCAATCTGTTGTGTTGGAATTTTAGTTAGGGCCCTCTTCGTAATGTTGGGCCTCATTCGGACAATCACAAGAAAAAAAAAAGATATGAAAATGGGCCTAGCCCTCAGGTTTGTCTTTTGGTCTTGGACTAGGTCGGGCCCTTAAGGCCCAAGGGGCAGGTGTCTACAGCGCGGGCCGAGTCTATTGGTCCGGTTCAGATCATTTTAATAAATACATAAAAAAATAATATAAAATTCAAAAACATTCGAAAAATTCAGAAAAATTCTAAAAAATTCCAGAAAATAGGAAATGGCCACATTCAACTGGCCATGACCTGTTTCAGGTCATTTGACCCCCGATCTTTCCAGAAATGACGGTTTTGCCCTTCCAGCAAACCGTCTTTCAAAAAAAAAAATTTCTAAAAAAAATCCAGGAAAATCCCAAAAAATAGGAAATGGCCACAATCAACTGGCCAAGACTCATCCCAGGTGTTTTGAACCCGATCCTTCTTAAAAATGACAATTTCGCCCTTTGGGCAAATCGTCTCCCAAAAATTGAAGAAAAATCAAGAAATTCCAAAAAAAATTCTCAAAAATGGGGAATGGCTACAATCAACTGGCCATGGAATATTTTGGGTAATTCGGTATCCAAATCTTCAAAAAATTGACGATTCTGCCCTTCGGGCTAAATCGCCTCCAAATCTTTCCATTTTACCTCGGTCCGAAATCACACTTTTCCAAAGCCTTTATGGCTATACTGGGAAGCCATTGGTCTGAATTGATGTGCATTGATGTGATTTATTTATGTACTTGATTGCGGTTTCATTTAAATTGATTGTTATTGATAGGAATAGTCTTCCAATCTGCATGAAACCTTGAATTAAGCCTACCTCACCTAAAATTGTGCCTGCTTGAATTCTTAGTTAGGAAAATCACTCGCGTTAGGTACCGAAAGGGCGTTGGTAATGACACCGACGTAACCAAGTCCCCGAGCCCAAAATCTCTGGTTCCGCAGAACTGATCGACCTCTCCCAATCGGTCAGTAAGGTTTCCGGTCTACCCTCCAAGAAAGACCGGGTGGCGACTCCAAACGCATGCACAAGTTGCACATGCCATCACGACCACACTGAAGGTCGAAAGCGATCGACTCTTATCGTCGAATCCCTCAAAAAAATACTCCCGCCGCGATTTGGTATGGGCCTGGGAGGGCCCGCGCCGATCTAAAGCCCGCGATCCGCACCCTTGTGCTGGGGAAGGCCCACGATCGGTAATCCATTAGCCGCGTCCGCCTTCGGACGGGTCGCGACAGCTGGCGACTCCGCTGGGGACTTCTGTTCTAGAACCTATGGTTCTAGACCCCAAGTGGACTTAGGCCGTAATTAAAACGCTGAGTGATATTTCTAACCCTACAGGCGTTCTTGAAGGTGAGGTAAGTCCGCTCATGGTAGGTGTTATATGTTTTTGCAGATTGGAGAGATAAGGGGTGTAGTCCGTGATTAACATTGTCTTATGCAGGTTGGCGTAGGAATGTATGTTGTATGGATGATTTGAAGCGTCGATTGATAAACTGTTGTGCATGACTTGCATTGTGATACTCACAACACATGAACACACACAACCGCGCCTAAAACCTCGGGCGCCGCCTTTAGGAACACAATAGAAGGAATTGAAAATGGAATCTCCGTGAGGAAAAACGCGGGGTAATCCACTTTTCAATTCCGCTCGCTTCGAACTATGGATCGAGTCCCAATGCAACGATAGCTGTGCAATGGAATCGGCTCTTTCTAGAACTCGAAGTGGGAACCTTAACCTTAGGTACCAAACCCTCTGATTTTTAGAAGTTCACCATCACTTGTCTCATGCGCATGTCTTTGGGCGGTTGGTACACCTAAAACCGCACATAAGTCGACGAGTTTGGTTGGTAAGACTCTCTATCCCTCAAATCTATTATAGTTCATATAAATATAGGCATTTCATTCATTGCATTCTGGTGATTAGATTAAATGCCATTTCGGGGATAGATATGTGTGTTTTTCTCCAACATCCTTGATAGAAGACGATGAGGGCGATATCCCATCGCGAACACTGGGTGGGCAACAAAGGAGCCTACTATGGACATTATTAAGGTATCGTCCAATGAAGATGACGAGTTGGGGCAAGTAATCCGGGAGTCACAGGTCGAACTTGGGGCATCCTTAAACGTTAGGATCACATTCCGTTGTTTCATTTTCCATTACTAGTCCTCTTGTATAGGGTTTATTTTTACCAAGGTTTTCTCTATCTCACCCCTTAGAGTAATTGTATTAGGGATCTATTGGTGTAACATTCAGATGGAGCTTGGTTGTATTTCTTTTGACGGGTCATGGGAATGTAATAGTGGCATTTTCTCTAATCATCCGAATACTCCCAAGTCAAGTTTATAATTCCTTTAGAGGAAATCAAAATTGGAAATCTTGCATGACCCTTTTGGTCGTATAGGGTAATCCAACCCCGATTTCGCTAGAAGGAATTATACACTTGAATTGATTCATGCATGTCGTACGTCATTGGTAATCCACGATAATTGATCAAGAGTATCGGCATTGTTTCGAATTTAATGACGAGATAGATGTCCAAATTGCCCTCGTTCTTAACAAAACGGCATTGATTTGGATGCCGTATCTTCAATTAAATTTAAAACATGTCGTTATGCCTTGTACTTTTGACTAGTTCGTTCTTCTCGAAAATTGATCAAAAGCGATTATCGTAAATTACATTCCTTTCAATAATATGCTTTCCTTCGAAGGATACTGATAAAAAAACTTTTTGCGCAAGATTAAAACCCTTGTAAAAGTTTTTGTCCTTATTAATCACAAGCAAGCATAAGATTGAAAGGGGTCTATGCTTTCTTTTTCAAATTATTCCTTCTGATTCTGTCTTTTTATTTGCAGGTGAAAAACAAGTAGTATAGAGAAATCTTTTCTTGGACAAATCTGCAACTATTCTTCCATCTGATCATGAGCGAGTTATAAAATCAGGACGTATTTGCTCGGCTTATTGCTATTATGGTTCGGCTCACTCAAGTTGAAGATGTTTGGATGCTCGAAGAAATGAACCATACAGAAGTTAAAACACACACACGAGAACTTTCATTTATTTTGCTCAGCGGAGGGTTTTCAGAAGCAGGTCATACAAGTCGGGGTGGAAAAGTAAAGCCAAAGTGAGCCCTAATTAACGACACAAAGGATCCCAACTGACCCTCCATGTTATTAATGCTCTGCTCATACTCCCAGCTCCGCATGTTGTGGTCGGCAAGCCTGAGGAGAAGACTTCTGCATTCTCCCTTAACTTCGGCGACCTTGGCCTCGTGTTCTTCGGTGACTACTTCCAGGTCCCGAACCAGTCCATTCCCGCGAGCTATGTCCTCGGTTATCTTGTCGAGCCGTTCTTCCTGCCAGTCGCTCTGAAGCCTCAACAGGACGTTGCGGCGGTCATGCTCGCCGGTGGTCAGGGATATGGCCAATTGATCCACCAGATTTCTCCTCTCGCGAAGCAACATCGCGACCCGCTCATTAGCAAACTCGACGGCCTTTTTGTAACTATCAACCAGATAGTTGGTCAGCACCAAATGATCAGATCGATCCTCATAACGAGCCCGCAAGACGCGAGCCACGAGAACCTCCCGATTAGCAACACGATAGGCCTCTAAGGAGTGTGCAAAGAGAGTCGGGAAAGTTCTATATTCCCTCCCCAGTGTAGTACCTTCGAGAGAAGTGGTATCAAGGTCCTCGAGCAGGACACAGATTGCATCCTCGGTTGCAGAATGATCGGTTATGTGCGCGTAACCGCGACCCAGTAGGTTGTAAAGCTTTTCCCACTGGGCCAAGACATCAGTTGAAAAAGTGCGTACGGGAGAGGAGGCCATTTGCGTTGGGTTGGCTTGAGAATAAGACGAGTTTAACAGAGAGATTAGAAGGAAGAAGCTGATTATGCGAGAACGTTAACCTTCCAAACATTAATTCCTCATTTTATAGCAACTCGAGGATGATGAAGGGTCTCAGTAATAATGCTGGTGGAGCCCAGTTAGGGGGGTAAAGCGGGAGGTCCCCTCACGAGAACCATTGGATTCGTTTCGGTCCGCGATTTCCGGCTCATCAATTAAAAGATGTAAAAGATTTGTCGGGATCATCATTATTGGAGTTAGGTGGGAGGTAAGCGCAACTATCGAAGAGAGCCCTAACAGGATTTGGCAGTCCCATCACGCTGAAAAGCTAAGCGAGAAATTCAAAGTCTTGAGGGGGAACGTTTGCCTAATGATGCTTGAAGAGCGTCTCCTAAACATACGAAGTCACTCGAAGAAAACTTTATAGGGAGTGAGCATACATGAGAGAGTGGAGAACTCTGAGTGGGCAAGAACCAATCAAACATTTCTCAATCCAACATATTTAAGAGGTTATTGTCAGCTGCTAGAGGCGACTGACTCAAAAATCTCAGAAATTGAACTACAGAGGGATCTCGAAGATTCCAAGATCAAGTCTAACGCCAAAACCATGGAGCCCAACACTTCTGGCAACGGAAATCAAGATCACGGCGACGACGACAACGACATCCACGATGTTCAACTCGGGAAAAGAAGACGTCCTCACCAATACTCTCAGGAGGAAACCCAAATGCTGGAAACCCTTTTCAGTAAAATCCATTACATGAAAAAGAAGTGGAGAATTGAATTGAGCCGGGAGTTGGGGATTAATCAGTCGAGAATCCAGTTTTGGTTTCAAAATAGGAGATCCAAATCGAAGGCTCAACGCAAACGTCAGGTGGTCGAGATTTTAAAGGAAGAAAACCAAAAGCTGCGAACAGAAAACATGAGGTATGAAAAAGCTCTCAATATTACCGTTTGCCCTCATTGCGATAACCTCGTCGCCCTCGGTAAGATATTCCCCGATAAGCCTCACGCGATGATTGAAGACGTTCATTTACCACCTTACTCCCTCGGGGCATCTCCTGCTCAACCAGATTTTGCCGGAGTCACGCATGAGCAGGATGATCCTACGAAGATGATACAAATGCCTCCTGGGGGATGGGATTTGCATCGCTTTGATTGGAGTTATAGTTTCAAGGAGCTGGATGTTACCGCCGACCAGCTCAAAGCATATCAGCCTCATGCACAACAATTTTCGATAGGGTCGGGTCCTGCTGGAGATGAGTTAATCAGTCGTCAAGCCATCGATGCAATTTTGGGCCACGATAAGAGGAGGTTCGCTTGGCCCCCTGAACTGCATTCCAGTTTCCTAGACGTGGTTCACCAAATGGGGATCGACTCAGCAACTCCGACGCGCATATTTAAGGCCATGAATGTACCGGGGCTTAGTAAGGAGCTGGTCAGGAATCACCTTGCTGCCTACAGAAAGCTATTAAAACAACGTCGAGCGGAGCTAAACCGGGAGGAATCCGTCTCGAGCTCAAAAGCTAGGGGCGACCGCCATTGTAATGCTCAGGCATCAAGAGATACCCGGCCAAATCTAAGCATCAATCAAGCTAGCAACCCGACCACCGGCAAACTGAAAGCTGATCAGAATGTCCTCCCAGGCCATTTCAACACTTCTCAAGAGCGCGTGTCACAAGTACAGCGAGTGCGCACTCCTCCATTCGAGCAACAGTCGGCTGGTGCTCTGCCTGCCGCTGGTCAACCCACGACAGACGATTTCTTCGATGAGGGGCTCGATGCCTTGTTCAATCAGTGGGAAGCTGGCATGCTTGGACAGCCATGATCTAGCACCTGGCTCGGGGCACGATGGGTCGGTCACTACGAACACCCATAGGAAGAAGAACATGTTCACGAGTAGATCACTTATTTTATCCGTTGTAAAGTTCCTACGGGAACATTTTTCTTTAATGACTATAGTTAATTCTATATTAAAACCAACGCTATCGACGAACATCGTCATGCTCAGTTGTGATGATCCCTTGTTAGATTAAGTCTGAAACCAGAGACGGTCTTTAAAATTTTGAGTGGCCACGAACTCATTCCTCACCAAGCGCCCGGGATGCTGAAATGAAGAGTAACAGCATGCACAGGGAAAATGTCACTTTCGTTTGAACGATGAAAAGGGGTTGAGAGAAGATCATAGCGTTAATTCCCATGGAGCTAAATGAATTAAACGGAGTCATTAATTGCGGGTCCACCGCTGCTCCCCACGTTCTCGGGCCTAGCAAATCATAAAAGGCGCCGAAAGATTGTAGACCCACCACTTTGAAGACTGAACTAGGGGACGAGCGCAATACTCGATGAAACCGAATCAATGCAAGAGAGTTTGTGATCCTATCACGAGGAAAAAGAAAGGGGAATACAGACGATGAGTAATTGCAGAATCTCGGGAGGAGCGCTTGCTTGCTGGTCTTCATATGCAGCCTGAAGGATGGTTCCAGGACACGCACAATCACTTGAGAAAATTTATAGAGTGAGCAAACACGTAAGAGCGAATTGAGAAAGCTGAGTGAACTAGATCAGCCCGAGATACCCCGATCCATCATGTTTAAAAGTTATTCCCATCTGCTAGAAACGCCCGACCTGGACATTTCTGAGCACGAACTGCTGGGAGACTTTGAAGATCCTGGAGCTGAATCCTGCCCGAAGGCCATAGAGACTGACTCCTCCAGCGATGAAATTCTAGGTTTCAGCTACGAAGAAGGAGTATACAATGATGACCGGAGCCAGAAAAGGAAGCAACTACAACGCCACACTCCAGGCCAAATCCGAGAGCTCGAAGCTTTCTTCAATGAATGCCCCACTCCAAGCAGACAACAGAAAATGGAGTTGAGCCGAAAGATAGGATTGGAGCTTTCGAAGGTCAAGTTTTGGTTCGCCAACAAACGAACCCGGGTGAAACAGCAATACGCAGACCATGAGTTACTGGTCCTGAAGGAGGAGAATGAGAAGCTTCAAGCTGAAAGCGCGAGATATAAGGAAGCTCTGACCAAGGCCACCTGCCTTAATTGTGGTAATCCTGTTGTCCTCGGCGAGGTGTTCCTCGATGAACCATCCCTGTTGACGAATAACGCTCAGCTGTTACCGTATTCTCCACAGCATTTTCCGACACAGCCAGATATCGCCGGAGATCTGCATGAGCAAGTCAACACCATAGGATCAACACCAACATCCTCTGAGAAATGGGATATGAATCATCACAGGGGAAATTCTCTCAATGACAAACTCGCTGTCGCAGCCAGCCAATCCAAAGTCGGTGAGTCCCTCCCTGGACAACTTTTGAAACGACTAGATCCCGTAGAGAATAGCTACCGAAGTATTGACGATATTTTGGGTGATAAGAGAACAAGGTTTTACTGGACCTATGAGCTTCACACCAAATTTGTTGATGCAATTCGAGAACTGGGAGTTGATTCGGCTAGCCCACTACGCATACTCGAGATTATGAATGTGCCGGGGTGTCGCGACCCTCCCCTCGAGGCGGGGGAGCGGCTAATGGGCCGCCCGATCGCTGGCTGGATCGGACGCGGGCCTCTCCCAAGGCCCATTTCCCAAGTCGCAACTGCTGGATGTACGTGGTCGACCTTTAGTGCGGTCTAGTGACATGTGAAAAAGTGTACATGCCAAGGAGTCGCCACCAATCGTTTCGTGGAGGGTACGATCGGAAACCCTATCGAATAGTTGGGAGTGGTCTTATTCGATCCTGCGGAAACCAAAGAAGTGGGTTCGGGGACTTAGTTACGTCAACTGTCAGAGTTGACGCCCTTTCGGTACCTAAGCTGGATGGTTTATCTGATCTTAGGATTTCATACAAACGAGTGGGGTACAGATCTTAAATCTAGGAGTTCATGCAGATGGGAATATCTATCCTATCACTCACAATCATTAAAAATAAGTGCGCAAATCAAGGATCCAATACATGCGGATAAAGCACATGAAATCAACATGGCATCCCTAATGAGGCCCTATTAGCCTAGAGAAGTATCAATCAAGGCTTAGGAGTGATTTGGACATGATTCGCCCACGAGGGGCAGAATCGTAATTTTGAACAATTCGGGGACGATTCACCTCAAAAAGGGCAAATTGGTCATTTTAGATGAATTGGGAAGCCAAAAGACAAGGGAAATAGGATTGGCCATCAATCCAATCCATTTCCCATTTTTCGGGAATTTCCAGGATTTTTCTGGAATTTAAAAGTGATTTTACCCTCAGAGGGGTAAAATCGTCATTTTGAACAAAGATGAGAACTGAAAATCTCAAATATTAGAGTTGGTCGTCCACCTGACCCTAACCCTAATTTTTAAGCAATTTTCAGGACTCAATTAGGACAAGAAAGACAATTTTCCCATTGAGGGGCAAAATCGTCATTTTGAGGAAAGGGGCGGGACTCGAAAACCCAAACCTAAGAATTGGTCGCGTACTCGACCCTAATTCTTACCTTGACATTATCGGCCTTATCTCGCATATACGGCGGAGGCGACTTACCCCTAAAGGGTAATGTCGTCGAGTCTTGGAAGAACGGATAAGAAACCCCAAAAATAGGGTTGACCAGTTGTCTGTGGTCAACCCTTGATTTTTGGGGATTTCTGGAGTGTCTAGGATTTTTCCACAATTTTTCCACATTTTTTTGGAATTTTCTAGAATTTTCTAGCATTTTTTTTGGATTTTCTAGGATTTTTCTGATTTTTTCTGATTTTTTTTTATTTTAAAAATCACTTTTTATTTTTTTAATTAAAAAATATGATTCGGACCGGGTCGACCCGACCCACTCGGGTCGGAACCCGGCCCAGACCCGAACCCGCGAAACCGGCTTCCTCAAAACGACGCCGTTCCAGCTTATTATTTTTTTTTATTATTCGACTCTGATCCGACGACCTTCATTGAGCCGCGTGGCTACCCTGTGACCGCCGGATATCCTGACTGAAATCTACGGCCTAGATTAAGTGAAGACTCGCCCAGGACCGTCTGATTGACTTACTAAAATCTACGGCCACGATTAAAACCTGAGACTCGATCTAAACCGTCCATTCGTACTATCCTAAACGACGTCGCACTATTACTAAACTAAACGGCACCGTTTCACCATATTTTTATTTCTTGATTTAAAACTATTTTCAGATAATCCCTAATTACTGATCGGACGGTCACCGTTTATTGGACTCGATTATCCTCAGCCATTGGATCTACCCATTCGAATAACAACCTCCAACGGCCAGCTGACTGGACTGACACGTGGACCTATGGCGAACTGACTCCTAATACTTTGACCCGTTGACCGCGCCACGTCAGCTTCGTCTTCAACCTCGCGACTCCGACAGAACGGACGGCTATGCTTCTCCGGCGGTGATCTAACGGTTAAACCTTGATGAAATCGCGTGGGACCAGCGCCAATCGACTCGCAATCAACTCTATCCTAACATATCTAAGGATTGGGACATATAATTCACAAAATCAAGAACATCGTACGAGTTGCCGAATACGGCCATGGGAGCTCAATCACACAGGTCACGCAAAATCAGATCAATTCATCCACGGATTAACATGGCAGGAGGTGCAGGAGACTTACCTCGAGCTCCGATTGAGCCCGCTCGGCCCAGATTTGGCTGGGCAAGAATCGGTTATGGAGGCTAGATCGGAGGACTCGATTCGGGGTATGCGAGCATGGTCAGTAATGTTCGGAGGGCAAAACGCCTACTCTAATTCGAACTATGATGATTGGAATTGAGTCGCGCCATTAAAGCACAGTAAGAAAACTCGAGAGTTGAACTCACCTGCTTCGGAGCAATGGGTCTCGCGGTTGGTGGCGATAGCTTCCTCTCGACACGGGCGACCTCCTGGTAGTCTTCGTGAGCTCTGGTTTAGCCTATGAAGGCCCGACCGCCGCTCTGCAAATTTGAGCTCGACCCTCGACAACGGCGATGGAAGGGAGCTCTCTCTCTTTCGTTCTCTCTCGCTCTCTCGATTCTGTTCTCCTTGCTCTAACTGAACCAACCTCCTCCCTCTTCGCGAAGGCCTGTTAGCTTATATAGCTTGTTCGATTTTCGGCGCCGAACGGTGGACCTCCAACTGACTCGGTTTGGCACGTGTAGTCACGTGCAATTGGGTCAAAACGAAGTCGGGGAAGATGGGCATTTCGCTCAGTTCCTTTTGGTTCCGCGGTGAGCTTCATTTCGCACGAATTTGGCAAGGATTTGAGCTGTTTTTTGCCTTTGTTGACTTTTGCAGGTCCGGCGACCTTGACCGTCCGATTACTCCTTCCTCCGGCGACCATTGGCCTTGGGGTTGGTCTCGATCGGTAGGTTTCGAGGTAAAGAACAATACGCCCACCATTCCTCTTTCAATTAGTCGCGAATTGCCCTTCAATTTGGCGTTCGAAACTCAGTTCATCACTGTTCATCTGCTCGAGCTCTGTTGGGGAAGACGACACTGTAGCAAACCGGTTCGACCGGTCCGACCGGCGGTCTGACCGGTCAGAACCGGTTTCGACTCACCATTTTCGAAATTAAACCCAAATTAATGGGAATTTTTTGCAATTGAACCTCATAATCGAATCTAGGGCATGAATTCTATCTAGAAATGTGGTTTTGCCCAAAAGTTTTCATCAATTTCTACAAAATCCCCAAATTCTCATTTGATTGGAAATTGGGGATTGTGTAATTGAGGGTGCAAATGATCAAATTGGGTTAAACCACCTATGCCAATCGATTTAAAATGGTGAAATCCATTGGGTAGCATGTTCAATTTGTAATTATAGTCCTTGAATTGAAAGTAATTTCGATTATGCTCAATTTCAAGGACTAAAATGCAATTATGTTTGCAATTGAACAGCTTGTCCGAGCAATTAGGTCAAATTTAAATGGGGGACAATTAGATTGAATGTCAAGATCCTATAAAATGCCAAAATTGCAAATTAAAAGACTCAATTATTATTTTTTCTTCAAATTCAATAGTACGGGTTACAAAGGAACACCTAAAATTGAATCTGATTTTGATTTTTTTGTGAGGTCGAAAATACAAGGGATTAAAAGGAAAAATATTGGATATTTTTCCATATTTTTGTGACCTCAAATACTATTTTTCTTGATTTTTTAAGTGTTTTTCTATTTTCCAAAAATACTAAAAAATATGAAAAATATGAAAAATTATTTTTTGGTCAAGAATGGTTCCTTGGGCTTGGCTTAGGCCACCAAAGTTGATTTTGTAATTTTTTGACTTTTTATGAATTTTTTATGATTTTTCAAAAAATAAAAATGAAAAAGGCTGGGTCAAAAATCAGGTGTCAACAGCTGCCCCTCTTTGAGAGGAATCTCGTGAGAGGTTTCTCTCAAAGACAGGTGACGTCTGAGTCTAGACCGACTCAACTGTGGAAAAGAAAAACGAATCTTCACACTCAATCTTTCTTGTCCCGCTGGTGAACGTTCTGTTCTGCATTCTTTAGCTGAAGTGAGAGAGAAAGTAGAGAGACCCACCTGTTTCTTACCTGTTGATTACCTGCCTGATGCTCGTACGGCATGCGCGGTGTACAGCGGGATCAAGTGGATACCTAGGGACTCGTCTTTTGAGTATCCTAGGGCGATTAAACTCTAGCCTGTATGGTAGGCCGTACCAAAATGGGATTCCTATACTTAACAGGAACCTGTGAATGACGTACCCAGTCTCTTAGGGATTGTCAGAAGTTTTGATCCGTATGGTGGATCAGACCATGAATAGGACTCCTTCCTGCTAGGAACCTATGGATGACGCACCTAGTCTCTTAGGGATTGTCAGAAGTTTTGATCCGTATGGTGGATCAGACCATGAATAGGACTCCTTCCTGCTAGGAACCTATGGATGACGCACCCAGTCTCTTAGGGATTGTCAGAAGTTTTGATCCGTATGGTGGATCAGACCATGAATAGGACTCCTTCCTGCTAGGAACCTATGGATGACGCGCCCAGTCTCTTAGGGATTGTCAGAAGTTTTGATCCGTATGGTGGATCAGACCATGAATAGGACTCCTTCCTGCTAGGAACCTATGGATGACGCGCCCAGTCTCTTAGGGATTGTCAGAAGTTTTGATCCGTATGGTGGATCAGACCATGAATAGGACTCCTTCCTGCTAGGAACCTATGGATGACGCGCCCAGTCTCTTAGGGATTGTCAGAAGTTTTGATCCTTCAGGGGGATCAGGCCGAGAAATAGGGTTCTTCTTTGCTAAGAACCTATGGATGACTCTCCCAGTCTTTTTAGGGATTATCGGACATTTTGATCCTATATTCTAAGGAATTAACTAGGATTTATACAAGTGAGGTGTGCCTAACCTTCAGGCTTTATCAAATGGGCTATTCTGGGTTTAGGGGTTACCCGGAACCTCACAGAAAGCTGATTCCGAAAATTGTCCTTTCGACATGCGAGGCGTTATTCTGGGATTTGGGGATTCCAAGTATCCTGCAGAAAACTTAGACCTGCAAATTTGAAATCTCACAGAGGGATGATTTCGGAGATTGTCCTTTTGATATGTGAGGTGACATTCTGGGATCTGGGAGCTCCAAGTATCCTGCAGAAAGATCAAACCTACAAAATTGTTCATAAGAATGTGTTTTCCTGAGATATGGAATTAGCAGGGATCCTGTAGGAAAGTAAACTTGAAAGCTCTTCTTCATAGAGCAAGGCATCCTTCTAGAATCTGGGGTTACCGTGATTCCAAGAGAAGTTGTGCTCTTCTGAGATCTGGGATTGCCAAGAATTCTGCAGAAGTTTAGACATGTTAAACGTTTCTCACCAAGAGTGATACAAGCTATTTTAGGAGCTGAAGTCATCAAGAATCTTGCTGAAGCTCCAATCTAAAATTTTTTATTAAAGACACATCAATGGTCTTTAAATGATATCTGATGTCAGACTGACAGCACTTTAACATAGTCATGAAAAAATTTCAATGAATGCATTACGATGTTGGAGGTTATCCAAAACACCTTGCAAAATACGGAAGTGATCAAAAATTCCTTGTGGGGAAAGTTTGAATCAAACAATCTGACATTTACCAAAAGAGTTTGGTTAAAATGTCCAACGGAGTATTCTCTTCAAAAAGGACTTCTCACCATTTTGAGATAATGGTCTTTTACCAAGAATGCTCTCGAATTTCCTATCAAACCTGCGCCTAGGGTTCAGGATTATTCGTAGTGAATACGCCCCGATCGATCAGGAGGACTTCCCAAGGACCGTAATGTTGGGCTCGGTCAACGGTTTTCAAAGGGGGACTTGCGTGCAAGTCAAGGCTTTGGAAGAGGAGTCTTCAATGTCTGCTCCGGGTTTACAAGTCAAGAAACCTGCAAAAATGAGAGAGAAATAATCTTGCTCGAACTTCTTCGAGCTAAGCTTAGACATTAAACCCTATGTCAATCCATGTGCCTTAATCTGAAAAGGCTCTTCAGGGTTGTAACGTAGGTAGGTTTGGGGACCAAAAAAGGCTTGTTTTTGGCTCAGAATACGCGAAGGGTTTAAACATTGGTGATCACTGCCGGTTTGCCACCGATCTTGTCCCTTCTGGTTCAAAGAGCGTCTTTGGTCTTTGAAGTGCATATTTGTCTTTAGAGAACGTCTCTCTCGTGTCAAGACGGCGTTAACATCTTGTCTACACTTTCGTCATCTGAGTGTGACATGATTTGGGAGCTCCCTTTGCTGTCCAGCTCCCTTGGGATTTTTCTTACTAGTGACCTATACAAAGGTATCATGCCCCCTTTTGGTATTTACAAGATTAAACACATAATTCACAAGTGTACAAGTATTTGGATGGGCATTGGCCTTGCTTTTACCAGGCACTTTGCTTTTTCTTGATGCCCAAGATCAAATTTTTCTCTTCTCTCTTTTTTTTTGAGACCCCATCTTTTCTTTTCTTTTGAGGATCAGAATTTTCAAATGAATGTGCTAGATGTATAGCTTGAATCTCAGCACTCGAACATTAATCTAGGAATTTTTCACAAATCCTGTGTTTTTGTGACGTCGTTTCCACCTTGGAATATGCAATGATCACCAACGGGTTTGTGAAATGAACGTATAGGCTCAATTGGGCAGTGCGAAGGGTAAAAGTGTATAGGATAGAGAAACGAATGCTTTTCGTCATCCTAAAGCACCTGAATTACCATAGAAATTAAAATGACAAGCAACACACGAAGATTGATGCAAGTCTGAGCAAGAGAATTTCTAACCATTTACCTCTTGATACCGCTGGACGTACCTCTAGTTTGCCCCAATGTGGGGTAGTTCTTGACAGGGGTATGGAATGAAATCGCCGTTCAAAGGGTTATCAATGATCACCTGTAGTGTTTATGATAGAGAAACGAATGCCTTCGTCGTCTCGATCCATGTAATCACTGCGAATAACCCTTACGTCCGTAGGTCAAGGTCTCGCTATCCTTACCACTCCACTTATCTCTCAAGTGTGTATGGGACGTGTTTGGACCAGGCTTGCCTCTTGTCTGAGGAATCATCCTTTTGAACGGTTTAAATAACTTTTGTCGGAAAAGTTCATTTTGTTTTTTCCAAAACTTACCCTCCAATGGGATTTATGATGCACAATGCATATTTCAATCATGTTCAGATAACCTCCAAGTTTAAGCATGAATGCCAATGACATGACTGTGAGAATTTTGCGTTTTTCTAGACATGAGATTTGAATGCATGCTAGATTCCAAGAAGCCTTCAAATTCTATCAATAAGGATTCTGACAGTCTTGCAAACCTAAAAAATTGGGAAAGGAATACTTACCTGCCCAGCGCGGCTGGGGATTCCTGCAAAACATAAAAAGAATATGTCAGTGTATGCTCTCGAATTTCAGAAAATTAGAACGATACACCTTACCCTTGATCATGCCCTCCAATGGAAGTGGATAGATTCACAAAAATCTGCATTTTTCTTAACAACACAAGATGGTTAAGTTGTTCTAAAATTTCTTGAAATTCTCAGTCTTTGGAGAAGAAGACGTGCACCTGACCACCATGACGTTAGGTCTCCTTGTTCATGCGTTCCAACTTATCGCGACCCTGCTTCCTTGGATCCTGCAATATTGAACACATGCTAATGTATGCATAGATGCATGACATGCTTATGCAAAGACTATTATGAAGAGTAGGCTCAATTTGAGGCAGGGCATATGACCGGAATCTGATTTTATTTCAAGGGTAATATTTCTTCACAGCATCTGAATTCAAAGGGTGCCCGAGTTCTTCTCCCTCGGAGTTTACAAGAATTAATGCTCCTCCCGTGAGGATCTTCTTAACAATGTAGGGGCCTTCGTAATTTGGAGTGAATTTTTTCCCCCTGGATGGGTAGTACTCGGCAAAACTTTCCTAATTACCAAGTCATTTACTTCGAAGTTTCTGGTCTTGACCTTTCGATTGAACGCCCTGGCTACCCTCTTCTGGTAAGTTTGTCCATGGCAAATGGCTTTAAGACGTTTCTCATCTATTAAGTTCAGCTGTTCATATCTGTGCTTGAAATACTCTGACTCAGAGAGTTTATTTTCGGATAAGATTCTCAAAGAGGGAATCTTAACTTCTACTGGTAGAACTGCTTCTGTCCCATATACCAAATTATAGGGAGTTGCCCCTGTAGAAGTCCTGATCGACGTTCGGTAAGCCATCAAGGCGAAGGGCAGCCTTTCGTGCCAATCCCTGTAGTTTTCTGCTGTTTTAGCCAAAATCCTCTTGATGTTTTTATTGGCTGCTTCCACTGCCCCATTCATCTGTGGGCGGTAAGGAGATGAATTCAGATGTCGAATGCTAAAGTGATCCAGCAGACCATCGACAATCTTGTTGTTTAGGTTGGACCCATTATCTGTGATGATCGCTTGAGGAGTACCATACCGGGATATGATATCTCTTTTGACAAATCTTGCCACATTTCTCGCAGTGACATTCTTGTAAGAGCTGGCTTCTACCCATTTGGTGAAGTAATCAATCGCTACCAAGATGAAGCGATGACCATTCGAAGCCACAGGATTTATAGGCCCTATCATGTCTATCCCCCACATAGAGAAAGGCCAAACTTCAGACATTTGGTGTAGTTCGTTCGGGGGTGCGTTAATCTTATCCCCGTATATTTGGCATTGGTGGCATGACCGGACGTGCTGACAGCAGACTGATTCGATGGTCATCCAATAATAACCTAGCCGCACGATCTTCCGGGCAAGGAGGTGGCCGTTCATGTGGGGCCCACACGCGCCTTCATGAATCTCTTTCATGAGAATATTTGCTTCTTTGGCATCTACGCATCTCAGTAGAGTGGAATCGAACGATCTCTTGTATAGAATTTGTCCATTGAGGAAGAACTTGCTGGCCATCTTGGTTATGTATTTTCGGTCTCCTGACTGGCATCCTTCAGGGAATTCCCTTTTCAAGAGGTAATTCTTGATGTCATAGTACCATGGCTCTCCATCACATTCCTCTTCGATTAGCATGCAATAAGCTGGCTTTTCAACAATGCCGATCCTCAGAGGTTCTATATCCAACCCTTCAATCGTTTGTAACATCGAGGCTAGGGTGGCTAATGCATCTGCGAATTGGTTGTGAGACCTTGATAGGTACTCGAATGACACTTCTTCAAACTTGAATATCAATTCTTCAAGGTATTCATGGTAGGGGATGAGTTTTGCATCTTTCGTCTTCCACTCCCCTTGTGTCTGTAGAATAATGAGCATGGAATCTCCAAAGACTTGTAACCTGGGTATCTCCATAGAAAGGGCCAGTCGTAGACCCAGAATGCACGCCTCATATTCTGAAATATTGTTGGTACAAGGGAAAGTTATCTTTGCCGCGACAGGGTAATGTTGACCATCTGGGGATATCAGTACTGCCCCAGTGCCTGCCCCTGATAGGTTAACAGCACCATCGAAATACATGATCCACTTATCCTCTGCTAAGTTCAGAATTCGGCCTTCTGTGTTTGTTACTTCAGGGGATTCAGTGCTCGATGAGTTTTCTGCCAGCATGTCCGCTATAGCTCTTCCTTTTACCGACTTCTGCGGAGAACATTTAATGTCAAATTCAGACAACATTACTTGCCATTTTGCCAGTTTCCCAATTAAAGCGGGTTTCTCCAGGAGGTATTTGACGGGGTCGTTCTCTGTTATGAGCTGAATGTGATGATGTAGGGTATACTGCCTTAGTCTTCGTAGTACCCATACTGCTGCTACGCAGGCCCTTTCAACTGGTATATATTTTGCTTCAGATGGCGTGAATTTCTTACTCAGGTAATAAATGGCCCTCTCTTTTCCATCTATCGGGCTTGTCTGGGCAAGTAAGGCTCCCAAGAACTCTTGTCGTATGGTCAGGTATAAGGTCAATGGGTGACCGGGAATTGGTGGCACAAGCACCGGTGGTGTGATCAAATAGTTTTTGATCATTTGGAATGCCTTGCTGCACTCGGCGTCCCACGTTATTTTCGCGCCTTTCTTAAGCAATTTGAAGATCGGCTTAGCCACATCAGACAGCTGATTGATGAACCTGGCAATATAGTTCAATCTCCCTAGAAGGCTTCTCACTTCTTTTACTGTGGATGGAGTTGATAAATCGTGGATGGCCTGGATTTTTGAGGGATCAATCTCAATGCCCCTGTTGCTGACTATGAATCCAAGGAGTTTCCCGGACCTTGCCCCAAACACGCATTTGTTAGGGTTCAGCTTTAATTTGTATTTGCGCAGGCGCTCAAATAATTTTCTTAATACCTGTATGTGATCTTGTCCTTTCTTGGATTTAGCGATCATGTCATCAACATATACTTCAATCTCTTTGTGGATCATATCATGGAATAACGTGACCATAGCCTTCTGGTAGGTAGCCCCGGCGTTATTCAATCCAAAGGGCATGACTTTGTAGCAAAAATTCCCCCATGGTGTGGTAAATGCAGTCTTGGGTTTGTCTTCTTGTTTCATGAAGATTTGATTGTATCCCGAGAATCCATCCATGAATGAGAATAATTCATAACCCGCCGTACTATCCACCAATACATCAATGTGGGGGAGTGGAAAATCATCTTTTGGGCTTGCTCTATTCAGATCTCGGTAATCTACGCAGATCCGAACTTTTCCGTCTTTCTTCATGACGGGGACTATATTTGCAACCCAGTCTGAATATGGGATAGCTTCAATGAAGCCTACCCTAAGGAGTTTCATGACTTCTTCCTTAATCTTGTCTTCTAACTCGGCTTTCATCCGCCTACTGCCTTGTTTGACAGGTTTGATGCCAGGATCCGTGGGCAATGCATGTTCCACAATCTTAGGATCAAGGCCTGGCATATCCGCATAAGACCATGCGAAGATGTCTTGATATTCTTTTAGTAGCTTGGTGAACTTGAGCCTTTCATCACGGGATAGGTGTCCGCCGATCTTGACCTCTTTGACGTTCATGGCGTCTCCCAAATTAATAACAATTGGTTCTTCTGAGGTAGGAGGCTTTGATTCTTCAAAGGTGTTCCAATCCCTACGGATAGACGCGTAATCCTCGTCTTCATCTTCCTCAATGTTATAGGAGTGGTTAATGGAGGGATCCGAATTTTGTAACAACCTGGTATGCATGTTTGAGATGATATGCCTGAAATGTCATGAGTATGGTTAGTTTGTGCTCAGTAAAAATAACATGCATGCTTATGTAAAGTCTTTTTTGAAAAAGTTTTTCGAAATAGATGTAGGTACAGATGAGACTAATCCTCATGTCATTGGATATCCCGGTCCCTTGAAAATCTTTTGAAGATTAGGAATCATATGGCAAATCAGGCCTCA
Source organism: Rhodomyrtus psidioides (assembly GCA_021437785.1). Lineage (NCBI taxonomy): Eukaryota > Viridiplantae > Streptophyta > Magnoliopsida > Myrtales > Myrtaceae > Rhodomyrtus > Rhodomyrtus psidioides. Next base: position 6,576,985 of record JAILYB010000003.1, on the reverse strand, counting down.
AGCTTCTATATGGAAGACCATTATCATCATCGGGCTGATTCGTGGTTCCATATGTCCTTAACAAAACATGCGTGGTTTTATTGAATGCGAAATGGGCCGCGTTACAAGATGTGCTATTTGGACCAACGGCCGGAGATCCAAAGGCGTTTTCTTATGCGTTCAATAAGGAAAGAAAATACAGTGAAATGCAGAAAGTTCTAAACACAGTATTTAAAGATGAAGGAAGAGTCTATTTACTCAGAAGAAGTGGCTTCACTGTCCAACCACTCCATGATGACATTTACAGAGTCATCTTCGAGAAAAGGATTTGTGAGATCTGGTTCCATCGGCGAAGTGATATCCTCTTCAGATAGCCATTTGGAGTTCTGGTCGAAGTAGGCACTTAAGGAATTCTTGAACATTCGAGACCTTCCCTTCCAGGTTGGAGAACCGATGAATGAGTTATTCATGCTGCTTTCGCCTCCCTGGCGTCCCAGGCTTTTGCCTCGGCCTCGGCCTGTTGCTTTCGGGACAGAATCATTCATGGGATACTTCTGGTACCCCAAGCCCATTTTATGTGGATTAGCCTTCAACTGTAGCGGGGTATTTATACCCTGATTATGTTTGCCTAGGCCTTTTTCAGGATTGAACCCGTATGCCAGCAGCATCTTAGCTGGTAGAAGACTGGCTTCTGACATGTAGGGAGTTTTCAACTTCGACCCTACTGGGGTATGAACTGTTGCTACCAACTCTAGGGAGTGATAGCTCGCTTCAGCTTTCTCTTCAGGTTCAATATAGGGAATGGCACTGTTCTGGTATGCCTGGAGGTCGACTTCCCCATGTACGGTAATCACCTTCCCATCTACAACGAAACGTACTTTTTGGTGCAGGCTCGAAGGGATAGCTCCTGCTGTATGGATCCAAGGTCTTCCTAGCAAGAATCCAAATGCACTGGGCAGATCCATTACTTGAAAGTTTATAGAGAACTTTGTCGGGCCGATGAATACGTCAAGTTCGATCTCTCCTTCTACAGTCTTCCTCATGCCGTCGAATGCTCTCACAGCTGTCTTGGATGTCTTGATCATCTCTTCCTTGATTCCCAGCCTCCTTATGGTAGCCAAAGGACAGATGTTAAAGGCTGATCCATTATCAATCAATACGTGTGCCACTCTTTTGCCGTTACATTGGGCAGAGATGTATAAGGCTTTGTTGTGTCCTCTTCCTTCCATAGGGAAGTCCTCGTCAGAGAAGCTCAACTGATCTTTTAAGAGAATGGCTCCTACAAAGTCCCCTAGTTGTACCTCATTGATTGTTTCAGGGACATGTACTTCATTGAGTACCTTCAATAGTGCGTTCTTGTGCTTCTCTGAATTGATGAATAGGTCTAGCAGGGATATCTGAGCGGGCATCTTCCTCAGCTGCTCTATCACTTCAAACTCACTGGTTTTGATGATCGATACGAGCTTTTCGGCATCTTCCTTTGAGACATCTTTTTTTTCGGATTCTCCCTCTTTGGGGGCATAAAATCTTCCAGACCTCATTATTGCGTCTACTTGTGTGGTCCCATAGTCCCAATGAACAGCTTTGGGATCATACTCTTCTACTGGGGGGACTTTTATCGTTACAGTTGTCTGATGAGGTATCTCTGGCCCTGACGTGTTGCTTTCTTCCTCTTGAGGCAATTGAATTACGACAGGCCTCACTGGGCAATCTTCCACCTTGCTCAGGCTATCCAGCTCATGCAATCTGATCACCACGGCCGTGGCTACTTCGATCATCAATATGGCGTTGTCGAGTTCTTCCATACCTTTTGAGGTTTCTGGTTGAGAGAGATCATCCATACCTCCCCATCCGTCCGGTATGATGTCTTCAATCTTTTGATAAAAGCTGGGAGGGGCCGAATATTTTACCTTGAAATTGTATCCTCCGGAATCTTGACCCAGGTTGTCTATAATTTCACTCTTCTCAAGTGCGTCAACCATAAACTTGAGGTCTGCTAGACTTCTCCTTCTGGCTTCTAATTCGTCTTCTTCAAATTCTTCCTCTAACTGAGTAGCTGGCCCCAGGCTGCTTACCAAGTTCTCATGTGAGGTACCACAGGTGTTACTCTGCCCAGCTGTGATCAAGAAGTGGTTTCTTTTCAAAGATAGAGATGCTTCGATCCCTTCAAATTCTTCATCAGTAATATCGGACACTATCCCCAAGCTCTTCATCTTGTCGATACACAACTTCTTTTGGTCGGTTGATATCTCCCCTTCTTTTGAGTATGATGAAGCGATTGTTAGCAGGGTGTCCAGCTTAGGCACATCTATCTTCAGTTTAAGGTAGTCCTCTTCTTCTTCAGTGAATATTGCCCCTACTGTTTGGTGATCTGGCAACGGATTTTCTTGCACATTTGGGGCTGCATTGTCAAATTTCAAAATCTGACTATCAATTAGGGCTTGCACTTTCAGCTTCAGGACATAGCAGTTATCCACATTATGACCTCTTTCGCCCATATGGTAGGCACAGGTCTGGCTCTCATCAAAGCCATGATATCTTGCGGGGTTTGCCCTAGGTGGTTCTTTTGCCACCAAGTGTTGCTCCAGCAGCATCGGGAGTAGCTTGGATAAAGGTCTCGGGAGCTGAGAGAATTGCCTCTGGGGTTGCTTTCTTCTAGGCTCTTGTACTTTTGGCGCTGACCAGGATGATCCGCCTTTGGCCTGATTAGAATTGCCAAATGGCTTTAACTTGTGGGGATCTGGTATAAATGCTATGTCCAGTCCGGCTTCTCTTTCCTTCCTCAGAGGATACTACTTCCTAGTAGGAGTTTCCTGAGGCCTTCTTTCTTTCAAGGCCCATTCCAGCCTCTCAGCAACCTTAATCAAGTGTGCGAATGTCTGACATCCAGAAGTGTTCAGTCTGTCAAAGTACTCGTAGGGGAGTGCTTTTAGGAATAAGTCGATCAGCTCCTCTTCTGGGATTGAAGGCTTTACTTGGGTAGCCAAGGCTCGCCACCTCTGAGCATATGTCCTGATCGATTCGCCCCTCGTTTTTGAAGTTCGTAGGAGGTCTTCTCTTGTTGGGGCTGTAGCCGTGTTGAATTTGTACTGCCTGAGGAAGTCTTCTGCAAGGTCCTCCCATCCGTCATAATCCTCTAAGTCTAGCTCAATAAACCAAGCTAGAGCGGCGCCAGCCAAACTCTCTTGGAATGTGTTCATTAACAACGGAATGTAATCCGAGTAGTGCGCCATCTTGCGCAGGTAGTACTTGAGGTGGGCACGGGGACAGCCTGTCCCATTGTATTTTCTTACGAACTCTGGCTCCCTATAGTCAGGAGGAGTCTCTATTTTAGCGAAAGGAGATATTTTGTCGAAGCGGGCCAGCTCATAGCCTTGACTGCTCAGGCATTCTTCGATCTTGGCCAATCTCTTAGCCTCTGCCTCTGTCTTCACAGTTTGTTTTCCCTTCTCCTCTTTTTCAAGGTTGATGACAACAGGCGAGGCTTTTTGTTGTGCCCGACTATTTGGTTCATGAACGTTTTCCTCTGTATGTTGGGTATCCCTGGTTGCTTCTTTATCTGTTACCTCAGGTACCATGGAAGGGCCCGAGTTGTTCTGATTGTGGGCGGTCGTCTGTCTAGCTTGGTTGGTCTCCAGCATGGCCTTAATGTCAGCCATCATAGTTGCTAGGGCAGTCATCTGAGATTCCAACATGCCTACGCGCGGAGTCAATTCCTGCTGTTCCATTCTCGTCTTTAGGCGGGTACGGAAACGATGTGTTGGCAATTCCGTGATGAGAGTGTACCTGTTTCAAAAGATCTCTGTGAGTGCTTCGCTTGTTTTAGCAAAAAGAAGCAGTTAATTCTTTCAGTTGCATGCTTCTTGCCAGTAGATGAGAAAAAGGGCTACCTCGTGAGCCTTAGCCTCATGTAAGTAGTTCTTTTAATCATTTCTCGACAAGAACTCATGGAATTGAAAGAAGCGTAATTTCTGACGATAGTTTTTATGCATTTGTAAAAATATGTTCACATTCATGCTCATGTGTTTAAGATAGTATTCCACAGAAATGAGAATGTATGAGAAGGCATCACAATGCTTGCTTATTTTACACTTGACGGAATAGTCTATTCAAGTCTAGGACGTTTGAAGCCTAAGGTATCCTCATCATCCCAGTATAGATTTCCCTCTTCAGCTTGGGGCTCCTCGTCTTCTGAACACGACAGTGGCCCCATGTCTTCGGGTATGTAGGGCTCTATTCCAGGTACGTATGGCACGATGTATTCAGGTATGTAGGGCTCGACAAGGCTTCGTCGGATCGCTTTGAAATGTTGAATGTATTCCGTGGTGGCTCTATGAGTGTTTTCTTCTCGAGTCATGTCATCTGGCCAACTTATTTCTTCAGCCTGGGAATTCTTCAAAGAGAGTATGATGGATGCCACCTTGGCTTCAAGTTGTTTCTTCTCCTCCTCTGTGAGGGTCTGGTTTGGTAAGTCAAAGGAAAAGACACAAGGTCGAGGTGAAGAAGGAATCTCTTGTAGTGCCCCAAACTGCCGAATCACCCTCCTTGGGTAGTATGCAGTAGCGCCTGTGAATCCTAGCAAGGGAACTGGATTCCCGTCATCGCAGGTCAATCTGACTTTGCTTAGCGTCGGTAACCTTAGCCGCCATCGGAGTTGTTCGGGTTTTAGGACTTTGAGGAAGTTCTTCCATTCTATGAAGTTGAACTTAGGAACACGTGTATGAGTCCTAGCAAATGTTTTAAGAGGGTGTGCATTGGGGCTGATTTCAGTGAAACCCATGCGGATGTGGAATTGTCTGATATGGGATGTGAACCACAGATACAGCAGATCACTAGAAGCTCTAAAGATTCCCTTTTTGCTTTTCTTGAAACGATTTAGGGAGAGGAAGGTTTCGGCAAGGAGGATGTTTGAGTAATCCCACCCACAACAGACTTGCCTAGCTACTATAGCCATGATAGGGTCGAAGGTGACAGTTGAGATTGGGAATAGCACAAAGCTAAAGAATGCCAAGAAAAAGGCTCTACCAGATTTGGTTCCTTTAGAAGCAGGAAGGCGGGAAAATCGGTCTATAAGGAAGGATAGGGAAATTCTTCCAGAATTGCTTTTCGCATCTACTTTGACTTCATTTAGGTTTGTATCAAGGAACTCAGCTACCTGACTTAGGGGTTCAAGTCCTATAGGGGGTCGGACGAGTGTAGGGGTGAATTCAACTCCGATGACAGCGCTGTATTCCTCGATAGTGGGAGTGATCTCTAATCCTTCCATGCAAAATGTAGCGGTGGTAGGATCCCAGTAGAGCGCCATGGCTTGAATAAAGGCAGGTGGGCACTCAATCTTCAGTAGGTCCAGTAGGTATCCTAGTCGTGACTCCGCATACTTCTGGCTGGCTTCGCCCATGCCATCCCACCATGATTGGAGTTCAGCTCGGGGGATCTTGAACACTTGAATATCATTCTTTCCCATCAAGTCTAAAATATGCAAATGATTTTAAAAGGTCAATCGCCAGAAATTACTTTAAATGTATGAATATGCAGATGTCATGAAGCATGCATGAGCTAACTTGATTGCATAGTTCAATTTGAAGAAATGGAGATTAGGACCCTTTTTCAGGTCTTGAAAGCCTGACTCAAAGCCTAATTTGCATTTCAGGGAAGTGAATTATGCAATTTAGTCAGGTTTACTCAGTGACTAAAGGGAACAGCAATGTCACATTCCATTGGTCAATACATCAAAAGAACAAAGTGGAATGAACTTTTATTACAATCAGGATGCCTAATGGAAGAACGGTAAAGAAAGGTTTTTCAAACAAGAAAGTCATAAAAGACAATGGAACGTGAGGATCTAAATCACTCTTTCTTCAGAAGTCTACCCAAATGACAGTTGGTCAGAAACTCTCCCTTAATCTAGGGTAGGGGAGTTATCTTCAGTGGTTTGGTCGAGAGGTTGTAGTTCCTCCGGCCACTCTCTAGTCCAGGATACGATGACTTCGGAAGCCTTCTCGGGTTCTACTTTCTTGATTGTGATACGCCTTGGCTTGGTCTTGATTGCAGGGCGTCTCTTCCTACCCCAAAAAGTAATCATGGGTATGTTCTCTTTGGCCAGCAATTCAGCCTTCTTGCGAGCGTACGCTTCCCTAGCTAGCTGGTTGCGATGTTGTCTCTTCATCTCCAGATAATCCTTCATCATTTCGTCTGATTGTTGCTTGAATCTGAGATTATCAGCGTAGTAGCGAGTTTGACAGTCTTCAGCATACCCCAGCTTACGTCCAGTCAGTTCCCGACCATACACGAATCTAGTAAAGTGTAGCCTCGTGTTTGGTCCGGGGCGAGTAACTTTTCTCAAGTACTCGAAGGTCACCAACTCCGTCGAGCTCTTAGGGAACAGCGACATCCTACCCCATAATCATTGTTGTTCTCATTAGTCACCCGAGTAATCTTCATGATGTGAATGCACATGGATGTATGCAATGTATGAGTCATATCATGGAGCAGGAAATAAGGTACGTTTAGAGATAAATGTCTTACCAACCACACTTTGGGGGATGTGGAATGCCCCCTGTATCAATGGATGGTTTTAGGTATACCAACCATCCATGGACATGCGCATGAGACAAGTGGGTATACTCTAAAGAAAATCGAAAATCAGGTGAGCAACCTACGGCTCAGGCTCCCATGATCCACACGAGGCAGATTCCTCCCCAAGGGTACCTACCCAAGAGGGTTAGATATCGCCAATGCAGATGGTAGGCGGGAACGAATACGAAAGTCTCAAGTGCCATCAAACACAAGATCCTTTTCGCATCCTTTCCCTATCTAAGGTAACCTAAGGGTGGTTGCAGTCGGGGTTTGACCGCCAGTGTGTGCGATGTGTCGTGATCATCACAATGCAAAGTCATGCACAGCAGTTTGTATCAAAACACCGCTTCAGTATGTGCATAAAAATAAACATACATTCCCAACTCCAACCTGCAGGAAAGACGTCAACAATCACGCCACCCCTTATTTCTCCAATCTGCAAAAACATCTAACACAATAGTTAGCATACGTACCTTACCTTCGAGAGCATCTGCAGAAAATAAGGTCAGATAAACCAAACAATCTTTTTAATCGGCTCAAGTCCTCTGGAATTCGTAACCAGAGATTCTGGTTTAGAATAAGTCCCCAGTGGAGTCGCCAGTCTGTCGCGACCCTCCCCTCGAGGCGGGGGAGCGGCTAATGGGCCGCCCGATCGCTGGCTGGATCGGACGCGGGCCTCTCCCAAGGCCAATTTCCCAAGTCGCAACTGCTGGATGTACGTGGTCGACCTTTAGTGCGGTCTAGTGACATGTGAAAAAGTGTACATGCCAAGGAGTCGCCACCAATCGTTTCGTGGAGGGTACGATCGGAAACCCTATCGAATAGTTGGGAGTGGTCTTATTCGATCCTGCGGAAACCAGAGAAGTGGGTTCGGGGACTTAGTTACGTCAACTGTCAGAGTTGACGCCCTTTCGGTACCTAAGCTGGATGGTTTATCTGATCTTAGGATTTCATACAAACGAGTGGGGTACAGATCTTAAATCTAGGAGTTCATGCAGATGGGAATATCTACCCTATCACTCACAATCATTAAAAATAAGTGCGCAAATCAAGGATTCAATACATGCGGATAAAGCACATGAAATCAACATGGCATCCCTAATGAGGCCCTATTAGCCTAGAGAAGTATCAATCAAGGCTTAGGAGTGATTTGGACATGATTCGCCCACGAGGGGCAGAATCGTAATTTTGAACAATTCGGGGACGATTCACCTCAAAAAGGGCAAATTGGTCATTTTAGATGAATTGGGAAGCCAAAAGACAAGGGAAATAGGATTGGCCATCAATCCAATCCATTTCCCATTTTTCGGGAATTTCCAGGATTTTTCTGGAATTTAAAAGTGATTGTACCCTCAGAGGGGTAAAATCGTCATTTTGAACAAAGATGAGAACTGAAAATCTCAAATATTAGAGTTGGTCGTCCACCTGACCCTAACCCTAATTTTTAAGCAATTTTCAGGACTCAATTAGGACAAGAAAGACAATTTTCCCATTGAGGGGCAAAATCGTCATTTTGAGGAAAGGGGCGGGACTCGAAAACCCAAACCTAAGAATTGGTCGCGTACTCGACCCTAATTCTTACCTTGACATTATCGGCCTTATCTCGCATATACGGCGGAGGCGACTTACCCCTAAAGGGTAATGTCGTCGAGTCTTGGAAGAACGGATAAGAAACCCCAAAAATAGGGTTGACCAGTTGTCTGTGGTCAACCCTTGATTTTTGGGGATTTCTGGAGTGTCTAGGATTTTTCCACAATTTTTCCACATTTTTTTGGAATTTTCTAGAATTTTCTAGCATTTTTTTGGATTTTCTAGGATTTTTCTGATTTTTTCTGATTTTTTTTTATTTTAAAAATCACTTTTTATTTTTTTAATTAAAAAATATGATTCGGACCGGGTCGACCCGACCCACTCGGGTCGGAACCCGGCCCAGACCCGAACCCGCGAAACCGGCTTCCTCAAAACGACGCCGTTCCAGCTTATTATTTTTTTTTATTATTCGACTCTGATCCGACGACCTTCATTGAGCCGCGTGGCTACCCTGTGACCGCCGGATATCCTGACTGAAATCTACGGCCTAGATTAAGTGAAGACTCGCCCAGGACCGTCTGATTGACTTACTAAAATCTACGGCCACGATTAAAACCTGAGACTCGATCTAAACCGTCCATTCGTACTATCCTAAACGACGTCGCACTATTACTAAACTAAACGGCACCGTTTCACCATATTTTTATTTCTTGATTTAAAACTATTTTCAGATAATCCCTAATTATTGATCGGACGGTCACCGTTTATTGGACTCGATTATCCTCAGCCATTGGATCTACCCATTCGAATAACAACCTCCAACGGCCAGCTGACTGGACTGACACGTGGACCTATGGCGAACTGACACCTAATACTTTGACCCGTTGACCGCGCCACGTCAGCTTCGTCTTCAACCTCGCGACTCCGACAGAACGGACGGCTATGCTTCTCCGGCGGTGATCTAACGGTTAAACCTTGATGAAATCGCGTGGGACCAGCGCCAATCGACTCGCAATCAACTCTATCCTAACATATCTAAGGATTGGGACATATAATTCACAAAATCAAGAACATCGTACGAGTTACCGAATACGGCCATGGGAGCTCAATCACACAGGTCACGCAAAATCAGATCAATTCATCCACGGATTAACATGGCAGGAGGTGCAGGAGACTTACCTCGAGCTCCGATTGAGCCCGCTCGGCCCAGATTTGGCTGGGCAAGAATCGGTTATGGAGGCTAGATCGGAGGACTCGATTCGGGGTATGCGAGCAAAATCGATGCAAAATGGAGATGCGAGCATGGTCAGTAATGTTCGGAGGGCAAAACGCCTACTCTAATTCGAACTATGATGATTGGAATTGAGTCGCGCCATTAAAGCACAGTAAGAAAACTCGAGAGTTGAACTCACCTGCTTCGGAGCAATGGGTCTCGCGGTTGGTGGCGATAGCTTCCTCTCAACACGGGCGACCTCCTGGTAGTCTTCGTGAGCTCTGGTTTAGCCTATGAAGGCCCGACCGCCGCTCTGCAAATTTGAGCTCGACCCTCGACAACGGCGATGGAAGGGAGCTCTCTCTCTTTCGTTCTCTCTCGCTCTCTCGATTCTGTTCTCCTTGCTCTAACTGAACCAACCTCCTCCCTCTTCGCGAAGGCCTGTTAGCTTATATAGCTTGTTCGATTTTCGGCGCCGAACGGTGGACCTCCAACTGACTCGGTTTGGCACGTGTAGTCACGTGCAATTGGGTCAAAACGAAGTCGGGGAAGATGGGCATTTCGCTCAGTTCCTTTTGGTTCCGCGGTGAGCTTCATTTCGCACGAATTTGGCAAGGATTTGAGCTGTTTTTTGCCTTTGTTGACTTTTGCAGATCCGGCGACCTTGACCGTCCGATTACTCCTTCCTCCGGCGACCATTGGCCTTGGGGTTGGTCTCGATCGGTAGGTTTCGAGGTAAAGAACAATACGCCCACCATTCCTCTTTCAATTAGTCGCGAATTGCCCTTCAATTTGGCGTTCGAAACTCAGTTCATCACTGTTCATCTGCTCGAGCTCTGTTGGGGAAGACGACACTGTAGCAAACCGGTTCGACCGGTCCGACCGGCGGTCTGACCGGTCAGAACCGGTTTCGACTCACCATTTTCGAAATTAAACCCAAATTAATGGGAATTTTTTGCAATTGAACCTCATAATCGAATCTAGGGCATGAATTCTATCTAGAAATGTGGTTTTGCCCAAAAGTTTTCATCAATTTCTACAAAATCCCCAAATTCTCATTTGATTGGAAATTGGGGATTGTGTAATTGAGGGTGCAAATGGTCAAATTGGGTTAAACCACCTATGCCAATCGATTTAAAATGGTGAAATCCATTGGGTAGCATGTTCAATTTGTAATTATAGTCCTTGAATTGAAAGTAATTTCGATTATGCTCAATTTCAAGGACTAAAATGCAATTATGTTTGCAATTGAACAGCTTGTCCGAGCAATTAGGTCAAATTGAAATGGGGGACAATTAGATTGAATGTCAAGATCCTATAAAATGCCAAAATTGCAAATTAAAAGACTCAATTATTATTTTTTCTTCAAATTCAATAGTACGGGTTACAAAAGAACACCTAAAATTGAATCTGATTTTGATTTTTTTGTGAGGTCGAAAATACAAGGGATTAAAAGGAAAAATATTGGATATTTTTCCATATTTTTGTGACCTCAAATACTATTTTTCTTGATTTTTTAAGTGTTTTTCTATTTTCCAAAAATACTAAAAAATATGAAAAATATGAAAAATTATTTTTTGGTCAAGAATGGTTCCTTGGGCTTGGCCAAGGCCACCAAAGTTGATTTTTTAATTTTTTGACTTTTTATGAATTTTTTATGATTTTTCAAAAAATAAAAATGAAAAAGGCTGGGTCAAAAATCAGGTGTCAACACGGGGCTCTCTAGAATTAACGTTGAGTCTCACCTCAAGTACTATAGGAGATTGCTAAGGGATGGAAGGATAGCGTTAAACCATCATAAAGCCAGTTGGAGCTCAAGTGCTGGGCAGAGTTACAACCATGATGATTGGAGAGCCAAGAGCACCCAACCGTGTTTCAGCAATGACGGGACTAGCAGTCGTGTCAGCGACTCCTCTAACCCAAATCAGAATGCTCCGCCGAGCTATCTCAATACTCCTCAGGAGTATATGCCACAGTTCCAGCACATAGAAATTCCTCAGTTTGAGCGCGAATCAGTCATTAATGCTGTCCCTGAAGCGGATCTGGAATTGGTAGAGAGTGCACATATGAACCTGCCGGTCATCGGAGGAAGTTCCAATTCGAGGGGTCAAATTGCTCACGGCGAGAGCAAAGAGAGGAATCCCTCGCCTACAGTCGACGACACCCAATCTGGGCACCAAGGGCTAGAAAGAACAGGTGATTTCCTTGATGAGGAGCTGGACACTTGGATCAATACTCTTCGGGAATGTATGTCTCAACCCCAACAGGGCAATGATGAAGGTTCCAGCTCAAAGACTCCAATCCCTCACAACGAAGGCAATGAAAGAAATCTGCCCCCAACAATCGTTGATACCCAACTTGAACATCAATGGCTCGAAGACCCGAGCAATTTCCTTGGCGATGAGTTCAATCTTTGGCTCGATCAATTTGGAGCCGGAGGACCATCGCAGTGGTGACGCGAGGCCGGTGATCAAATGTCTGATGCAAGGCATGGCTACTCGATGAAAAATGCTTCGAGAAAAGGGGTTGAATACTCCTATTGCATATGTTGTTGATCGCACTGTAAGGTTCCCACGGGAACATCTTTCATTAATATCTAGAACTAATTGCGCGTGAGTGTCAACATCACCCTTTGAGCATCTTCAAGCCGAAGGCCGTGGATTAATCACTTAATCCGTGGAGCAAGTTCCATGAACCATAATTATCACCCGCTGAGCATAATGAGATCTACCCCTTCAACACGAAATACGTTTGGCCGCGAAGCCACCTATTTGGTAAAACGATGTATCGTTCCTAAACGATCTTCAATCGAATACCGAAGTAATGTATTCTTTCTTTTCCTTCTCAGATGATAAACATGGATGAATCACTCAATGAGTCATGCGTTCAAATAGCAGAACAGACGCTGCCCAGCTGGGGGCAGATGAACCATTGATGTTACAAACACTCCAAGCATGGATAGGCGGATTTGATAGAGGGGAATCGCCTTGGAGACGAATGAGTTTTTACATCCCACATACTACCTGTTAGGGTACATGAGGGTAGGATGTATCGTTTCAATTTTCAAAAAATTCGTGAACATACAATGATATGCTTCTTTTACATTTTCAAGGATCTCCAGCCACGGTGGACAGGTAGGTATCCCTTTCCCCCAATCCATTGAAGATGTTAAACCAAAAACACAGAGAGAAAAAGAAAAAAGCTTTCAAAATCTGATGTCTAGAAAAGACATGGAATTCTAACTTCATTGGCATTCATGTTTTGAAACATGAGGTTGTCTGAACATGCATTGTGCACCATAAAATCCCCTTGACGGGTAAAATTTTTGGGAAAACGAAAGAGATTTTTCCAATCAAAAGTTGTTCAAAACTCTCAAAAGAAAGTGTCCTCAAAAGAGAGGCGAGCCCAGTCCAAACACATCCTACATACACCTGAGAGATGAGTGGAGCGAATCGGATAGCAAAATCTGGACCTACGGAGGTAGGGACCATCCGCAGCGATTACATGGATTGGGACGACGGAGGCATTCGTTTCTTATCCCCAAACACTACAGGTGACCATTGACAACCCCTTCGAACGGCGGTTTTCATTCTCAACCCTGTCAAGAACCACCCCACATTGGGGCAAAATGGAGGTGAGTCCAGCAACATCAGGAGAAAATGGTTAGAAATTTTCTTGCTCGGACTAACATTAATCTTTGTGTGTTGTTTATATGGTAATCCAAGTTCCATAGGATGACGAGAAGCACTCATTTCTCTATCCCACACACTGAATCCTTTGCACAGCCAACTTGAGCCTGCAAATTCATTTCATGAACCCATTGGTGATCATTCCAAGACGGATGCAGCACCACTTCAAAAATGGAAGAATTCAAGACTCAAGGATTACGAAGAAGATTCCCGGGCTGATATTTAAAGATGTTTAGACTTTCAGACATATGTCTAACACGATCCCATGAAGATGAGAAAAGTGGGATTTCAAAAAAAAAATGAAAAAAAAAAAATCACGGCATCGAGAAAAAGCAAAGCGCCTGGTAAAAGCAAGGCCGATGCTCGTGTAAGTTGTTTGATTGATCCGCAATGAAGCCGGATGGGAAAATAGGAAATCCCTAATGGAGTCAGATCAAAAAGACTACTCCTCCAAGTGATGTCAGGCGTGGAAGACGCAGACAGAGTTGTCAAAAGCGGTTGCATGCCTCAAAAATTGAAGATGCAAAATGGAAAAGACATGTGACAAGTTTGCAATGATCACCAATGTCAATCCCCTCATAAATTCTGGGCCAAAAACAAGCCTTTTTCGGTCCCCAATCCTACCAACATCATAACCCTGAAACAGTCTTCTCTGACTAAGACACTTGGGTTAACATATTGCTTAGCTCGAAGAAGTACGGGCAAGACTATTTCTTTCTCATTTTGCAGGGTTCTTGACTTGTAAACCCGGAGCAGATGGTGAAGAATTTCATTCAATGGCCTCGACTCCAAAGCGGGTCCCCCTTGAAAACCAATATCCAAGCCCAACATTACGGTCCCGTGGAAGACCTCCCGACCGATCAAAATGTACGCGCTGCGAATGAGCCTAAAACCTAGGCACAGGTTAGTAGGGAATTGAGTGCATCCCCTATAAAAACCACTATCTCAAAACAGATGAAAAGACCTCCTCGTCGAGAAATATTCCAATAGATGTTTTGAACAAACTCTTTTTGGAAATTTCAAATTGTTTGATCCAGATTTGCCGCACAAGGGATTTGTGATCACATTTGCATGTTGCAAGAATGCTTTGGATAACCTCCAGCATCAAAATGCTCATCTCATGATTAAAACTTAAATCATACGGGTTTGTCAAAATGGACAGCCGTGGTCTTCCCATAGATTACTAACGTTTTCTCGGTGAAGAAAAATCTTTCAGGCTCAAACTTCTGCAGGATACCTGGAGAACCCAGCTCCTAGAATGTCGCCTCAACAGACTCAAGTAAAGCTTTGTCAAAATAAAATCTTTCACTGCTTCAAAAATGAATTCCCAACAAACTTCGGGATCTCTAAAAAAGAGGGGAAGAAAAACCCTTTTAAAAGAAAAAGTCCCAGCAGACGTGGAGAACCCTCGTCATGAGACCCCTTTCCAAAACTTAGGCAGTCTCATCGGACGTGGAGAACCCTCGTCATGAGACCCATTTTCAAAAATCAAACAGTCTCATCGGACGTGGAGAACCCTCGTCATGAGACCCCTTTTCAAAAATTTAGGCAGTCTCATCGGACGTGGAGAACCCTCGTCATGAGACCCCTTTTCAAAATTTAGGTAGTCTCATCGGACGTGGAAAACCCTCGTCATGAGACCCCTTTTCAAAGCAAATCAAGGTAGATACCGCCTGAAGGGTCAACTCAAGGTAGAAACCGCCTGAAGGGTCAAATCATGGTAGAAACCGCCTGAAGGGTCAAAACAAAGGTAGAAACCGCCTGAAGGGTCAAATCAAAGGTAGATACCGCCTGAAGGGTCAAATCAAGGTAGAAACCGCCTGAAGGGTCAACTCAAGGTAGAAACCGCCTGAAGGGTCAACTCAAGGTAGATACCGCCTGAAGGGTCAACTCAATGGTAGAAACCGCCTGAAGGGTCAAACAATGGTAGAAACCGCCTGAAGGGTCAAATCCAGGTAGAAACCGCCATAAGGGTCAAACTAAACTTGAAGGTAGATACCGCCTAAAGGGTCAAAATATGGTAGAAACCGCCACAAGGGTCAACTCATTGGTAAATACCGCTGTAAGGATCAACGCAAAGGTCCGATCCACCATACGGATCAAAATCCTTGGCAAATCCCCCAGCGTGGGATGCGCCCTTCTCAGGTTCCTACCAGTTAGGAATCCCATGATGGTATGACCTACCATACAGGTCAGAGCTTAATCTCCCTAGGATATTCTGAACGAGTCCTAGGTATCTTCTTGAAAGTCGTCGCAACCGGCAGCATCTGACAGGTGAGCTTCAGGTAAGCCTCTCTCACTCCGGCCCATATTCAAACTGTTAGAGCAAACCGTGGATTAATTTGAGTTTTCATCAAAGGGCCTTAAAGATTCAATGTCATAGCATTTCTTCTCTCATTTTCCCAGTTGAGTCGATTAGGAATCAGGTGCCACCTTATCTTTGAGAGAAACCTCTACGAGATTCCTCTCAAAGAGGGGCAGCTGTTGACACCTGATTTTTGACCATTTATTATTGTGATTTTTATTCTTTAAAATAAAATTAAAAATATCAAAAAATGTCCTAAAATCACAAAATCATCCTTGGTAGCCTTGGCCCAGCTAAAGGAACCATTTTTTTTTTTTGAAAAATAGAAAAATGCATAAAAAAATATGTATTATATCATTTGAATATTTCAATTCGAAAGTTTTTCATTTTTGAGTCTTGACGTACAATTTTAGCGTCCCTTTTTGTTGTTGCTAATGCTTGACCTAATTAGAAAGGAAATGAAAGTGAGAGTTCGTTCACCGAAGGACGGGGATGGAATCCGAAGAAAGAGGAGCTGGACCCCTAAGGCCAAATGGGATATAATACCACCAAAAGGAAGGGAGCGGCACATTGTTTTTAAAAGAAAGGACATTGAAAGGGAACAAAGGATAGTGGGATTATTATAAAAAGGGGGAGAGAAAGCTAGAGTGGCTGGGAATCCGAATTTTCATCCGCACGAGGGAACCGAGACGAGAACAGTCAATCATTCATCACCGCACATGCCTTTATGGTCGGTCTCCCTTAATTCTGCTGGCATGGCACAAAAATATAAAAAAAAAAAAATCTTTCTCCATCCGAAGCCAGGTGGATCTTTCATTTTGAGGCCATGTTAGACATGTTCCAAAAAAAAAAAAAAGAAGAAAAAAAAAGGGCTAGTGTTCCTGAACCCCATGCTAACTTTAGCTCTTTCTCCTTCTTCTTCTGGGTCTCGCTTACAGGGCCTCAAAAAAATAAAAAATAAAAAAATAAAAAATAAAAAATAAAAAAAATCTGGCCACTGTATGGATAATTAAAAAATTCAACTCTCTGGCCCGATTTTGGCGTCCCTGTTGGAGCAAGCGGCCGCTGCATTAGCTCGGTTCCTCTTGTTTTACTTCCACCAAAAAAAATGCATCCAGAACAGCACGGTCTTCCTCTTATTTTTTAGAGCTCTTGGCCATGGCATCTTAAAAAAAAAAAAAAAAAAGAAACGAGAGAGAGGGAGGCCGAGAGAGAAGAGAAAAACAAGAGAGAGAATGAACAAAGAAAACGAACAAAGTTGGCGTCCGTTCAAGCATTCCCAGACTCCGACGCAACCCGGACGACCTTCAGAAGCTCACTCCTCGTCCACGTGATCGGAACAATGACGGTTTGAGCATGCATGCTACCCGTTCAACGAAAACGACCGCCGAGCCTCTTTAATCACTTTCCATGTATCGTTTTTGCATTGCTTTGCACTGGGAATGGTGGTCCAATCTCTATGGAGCTCGGTCAAAGCCATGAGTTCGCGGCCACTCACCAGCCCTCGTCCATCTCTGGTGGAGCTCAGATATGATGACGACGATCGCTGAAAGGGGATCTAACCAAGCGGTTCGTGGAGGACCTCTACAGGACGTACGACGCGAATCGGAGGAGGGGACTTGGCGAACCTGTACCGCGAAGATTCGGAGCTGCTCTGGGATGGCCATCGTTTCGCGGGCAAGGAGGCCATCCTCGCCGAACTCACCAGCCCTCGTCCATCTCTTGTGGAGCTCAGGTAAGATCCCTACAAGTCTATTAACATGCTTCGATAAGCAAAATCTGGTATGGATGCGAACTTTGTTCCTTTTTTTGCAAAAATCCCATTTCTGGAATGGTATTGTTTCGAAATATCTAGGAGTTCCGGTGATGATTTTTTTTTTGGGTCCGACCTTGGCTTATAATGCTAGTCTAGACAAGCTAATTCGGTTCAGGCATAAAAAAATGGGGAGAGATCTTGGTCACGGCAAGGTCTGTGTTTTACTCTCGGTAGGAACCAAAGATTTTTCATGAAGAAGATAGTGCAGAAAAATGAAAGTGAAAAGTTAAAAAAAAAAAATGACTAGTCGGTGGATAGTCTTGACGTGAGCGGTTTCAGCGGCGTTCGTCGGCATTGGTGTTGGCCGACAACGATCGAGGTCGCTAACGATGAGTGTTTTGAGCTCAAAAGAAACGTATTCCAGGGGAGAAGACGACGTTAAAAAAAAAGAATAAAATAAAATAAAGATAAAAAGGGAGTAGAAGAGAAGTGTGATGGAATGAGTTGGGTCTGATTAGCAAAAGACTGGCGGACGTGAAGACTTTGCAAGCCAATCTGTTGTGTTGGAATTTTAGTTAGGGCCCTCTTCGTAATGTTGGGCCTCATTCGGACAATCACAAGAAAAAAAAAAGATATGAAAATGGGCCTAGCCCTCAGGTTTGTCTTTTGGTCTTGGACTAGGTCGGGCCCTTAAGGCCCAAGGGGCAGGTGTCTACAGCGCGGGCCGAGTCTATTGGTCCGGTTCAAATCATTTTAATAAATACATAAAAAAATAATATAAAATTCAAAAACATTCGAAAAATTCAGAAAAATTCTAAAAAATTCCAGAAAATAGGAAATGGCCACATTCAACTGGCCATGACCTGTTTCGGGTCATTTGACCCCCGATCTTTCCAGAAATGACGGTTTTGCCCTTCCAGCAAACCGTCTTTCAAAAAAAAAATTCTAAAAAAAATCCAGGAAAATCCCAAAAAATAGGAAATGGCCACAATCAACTGGCCAAGACTCATCCCGGGTGTTTTGAACCCGATCCTTCTTAAAAATGACAATTTCGCCCTTTGGGCAAATCGTCTCCCAAAAATTGAAGAAAAATCAAGAAATTCCAAAAAAAATTCTCAAAAATGGGGAATGGCTACAATCAACTGGCCATGGAATATTTTGGGTAATTCGGTATCCAAATCTTCAAAAAATTGACGATTCTGCCCTTCGGGCTAAATCGCCTCCAAATCTTTCCATTTTACCTCGGTCCGAAATCACACTTTTCCAAAGCCTTTATGGCTATACTGGGAAGCCATTGGTCTGAATTGATGTGCATTGATGTGATTTATTTATGTACTTGATTGCGGTTTCATTTAAATTGATTGTTATTGATAGGAATAGTCTTCCAATCTGCATGAAACCTTGAATTAAGCCTACCTCACCTAAAATTGTGCCTGCTTGAATTCTTAGTTAGGAAAATCACTCGCGTTAGGTACCGAAAGGGCGTTGGTAATGACACCGACGTAACCAAGTCCCCGAGCCCAAAATCTCTGGTTCCGCAGAACTGATCGACCTCTCCCAATCGGTCAGTAAGGTTTCCGGTCTACCCTCCAAGAAAGACCGGTGGCGACTCCAAACGCATGCACAAGTTGCACATGCCATCACGACCACACTGAAGGTCGAAAGCGATCGACTCTTATCGTCGAATCCCTCAAAAAAATACTCCCGCCGCGATTTGGTATGGGCCTGGGAGGGCCCGCGCCGATCCAAAGCCCGCGATCCGCACCCTTGTGCGGGGGAAGGCCCACGATCGGTAATCCATTAGCCGCGTCCGCCTTCGGACGGGTCGCGACAATAGTCTCAACCTTAGATACTCATTGGTTCCAGCCTCACCACACTGTACAAGAAAACAGCTCACATGTTCCACAGTGGACTGGTCTTCTTCCTTTGTGAACACAACAAAATCTGGTGTTTTGAAGCCTCTTGGATATGAGATGGTGTCCACCCAATCTGGATGTGGTTTTCTGTACACATGTCTTGGGGCTCCTCTCTCGGCTCCCATTTGTTGCATCACTAACTCAGCCACTTGGTTTAGGTTCCAAGACCTTGCATTCTGTTGACCGAGCCATGGGTCTTGCCCCCTAGGGTCGATCTGTTGAGGCCTATTCATCCCTTGGTAATCCACATTGAAGTTAATGGGTGGTGGTTGTGGTTGTGGCTATGGTTGTGGTATGTAGAGAGGATTGTCTACTATGTGTGGGTACGGCTGAGCCATAGGAGGCCTTATGGGTCCATGCTTCTGGATGTTTGGTGGTAGTGGTGGTGTGTTCAGCACTGGCTGTGGCTAAACTGTCGGGTTCACCACATTAACTTCAACTGGAGCGGTTTGTGAAAAATTATAACAATTCACTCCATTTACCAAGTTTGTTGGTGTTGGGTTCTCTGGCCTAAGGATGATCCTTAGAGGCGGTTGAAATTTTTTCCCTCCATTACCACTATACTGACATTGGGAAGTCCCGATGCAAGAGGATATGGCATGGTGCCTAGAGAACCGGTAAAAAAGGGGTGGAACTTGAGATGATGAACTTGGACGAGATATTACCTTATTAATAGCATTGATCACCATGGGCTTGATCACGTCGGTCACATGGCACACCATGTGGTTCGTTAGTTCATTCTGCTGTTCCTCGAACATCCTCTTCATGGTAGCCACTAACGTAGCGTCGGGTGCCAGCATACGAGACTGTTCCTCAGTTATCTGCCGCGCTATGTCGGCATTATGATAGGCTTCTCCATCAACCAAATTGGCTACTGAATGTTCTGATCGTGCACCATCATGAGGATTGTTGACAATGTCAACAGGTACTGTCTCTGGTTTTTACCATTTCTTCAAATCTTGCCACGAGTGTCCCACCGGGCGTGCCAAAAAGATGTTCTCTTGTTTTTGCAACAAAGAAAACCTTTCACTGAAATTCGTTCATCGATTTTTATTAAAATAGGTTCTATAGCTCAATCCATAAAGAAATATGGTGAATGGGTGGAAATGGATGAAGGTTGATTGTGTATGGATCGAAAGTGGAACGGAAAGTTGTATTGAGATCAACAGGGTTCAAACTATGTTACAATACTCCTAGGAAAGCTTGTAAATTGCAGGAAGATAAATGGCCTTGCCAAAGGTAAAGGTACGAGTACTGAAAATGTAAAGGACTTAGAAGATAAATTGCATAGGAAAGTTGAGTTGTGTTGGATGTGTGTCCTTCCTCTTCCTTTCTTCCAAGTATTTGTACCTCCTTACTTCTGATAACTGCTCCGCCGGTTATCTTTGTATTTTGAAATCTTAAATTATGGCGCTCTTGATACCTTCCTTCCTGCGCACGTTCTTCCTTATCCTATTTGCTAGGAGTTGGTTATGAACTATCTTCGCGGGCTTGACTTTTGAATCTTTTTGAATAACTCCCGTGTCCATGATCCAATAGTGCCCACTATCTTGATCTTCTGTTTGTAACTTCTTACAATTGTGGTCTCTTTGGCGGTTTTGTAACTTCGTCCATGTTCGTGATCTTCGTCATTAAATCTCCATATCGCTCGGTAAGTTGTTGAACCACCTCCGAGTTACCGACTCACTCCAAGTTACCGATCAGTTCTGTAACTTTTCACCCGCTGCCCATTTCCCGAATATCGGAGCCTCAACATCTTTTCAACTTACCGAATATTGGGAAGTTTACTTGCCTCTCCTACTTTCCGAGCAAGGCAATGATAGCCTTTGGGCTCGCTCGAAAGTTGTGCTTAATTTGTGTGTCAACAAGTGAAGACCAAGAGGGGGAGATGAGGTTGCGGGATGGCTTGACCTCGGTTGAGCGACGAGTGGCTGGAGGTAAGCGTCTTGACGAGAGACTGGGTAGAGTGGCGAAGACGAGGCAGCTGTCTGTGGCATGAGGTGTTGGCGCGAAACAGTCGAGTGAAGAGGATATATGGGGGTTGACAGGGGGATGAGAGTAGGGGAGGGCATCGACGGGGTGGCTTTTGCGTGAGATGGCTGACAGCGACGACAGCGGAAAGTGGACGAAGCGGTGGTAGGGCGGTGAGGTGGTGGTGGCCGAAGGGGCGTCGGGGGAGAAGAGAGAGAGGATGGAGTCGACCGAATGGTGGGAGAGTAAGAGGAAGGAGAGAGGAGAGAGGGAAGTGAGAGGGAGTGTGAGAGAAAGGAGAGAGGGAATTGGGGGATTTGACCAGGACAAGACGTGATTGGTGAGAAGAGATTAGTGAATAGTGGGTTGTCAAGTCACTTTTGAACATTTAGTCTTCAAGTGTATACAGGCAAGGGCGTTTTGATCATTTGACTTTTTGGACTGGTTGGGCATTTGGCTCAACCGATGGATGATATTTTGGTCTTTTCACAACTCAGGCTCGGTCAGAGTTAGGATCGGGCACGCAGTTCTTGTTCCTACTGCTCGACGACTAAACCATCGAATCCTAATCTAATCTGACCGGCGTCTTAGAAAAAATCCAATCATTGTCGCTTAAATCCTTAAAATCCAATATCTTAATAGCAAACTGAAATTCAATATTAAATACTTTATTGAATTCAGCTATGTTATAGATGTTGAAATTCCGGAGCGTCATAGTCTCCATCCACTTGTTAATCCTCACGTAATTGTCGGAGTATCATTTGACTAAACAAGTGGATCATTGCTTCATAAAGTGGACAATAAAAATGATATTTGTACCGGTGAAGAAAAGTGATTCATACTTATGGCTTAAACTGCGTCCACAAATTATTATTTACTTACCAGTGAAACAAATTGACCTCAAGAAATATCATATAGGTCTGATTCATACTTAAGTTTTTGAAGAGGTCTGATGCGTATTGTGGCGAAAAGTTTTTTTTTTTTTTGCAGATTTAGTGAAAATTATTCTGAACAACTTATTTTGAACCAAAACAGAAGACCAAATGAATAGCTAAATAATAAATTATGATTTTTTCTAATAGCTTAAATCTATAGCTGTTAAAGCAGAAGCGTGGCGACTGGGCTTGGTTTTCGTTTTTTGTTTTTTTTTTTGTCAAAAGCACTCTTTATACAGGAAAGGACCGAGCAGTACAAGAGATTTGGGCCTCAGAACATAAAAAGGCCTTCAAACTCGTAGGCTGATTTACAACCCAATTAGAAGGAAGGACGCGACGATGGTGGGCTCGGCACAGCCAATGGGCAGCTTGATTGGCCTCCCGAGGACAGTGCCTAAAGCCCAAAGAGCCATGAATACGCTGCAGTAAAAAAGAACACTCCTGCATAATAGGGGTTGTCTTCCACGATGTAGAGAGGGAAAGCTGAGGTTCGAGCACTTATGGCGATTTTCGCTAGAGAAGGACAAGATCAGCAACCACATTGGAAGAATTGGACTCAATAAGGATGGGCTGCACCAATTGCTGTTCGAAACAAAATCGAATCGCTTCTCTGCATGCCAAAGCTTCGATTTGCTCAGGTTCGGCGACATTGACGAACTGGGCAAAACCCCCATCACAGTAGCCATGGTCATTGCGGACGATGCCCGCGATAGACCCAGTAGAATCTCCAGGGAATAGAGATCCATCTACGTTTATCTTCAAAGTACCAGTTGGGGGAGGCGTTCACCGAAGAGGTATTGTTGCACAGCTTGAAGAGGGTTTTTGATTACGAGGATTCCAATGGGTGAAGTTTGCATTATTTGCAGATGTAGTACTATTTACACGCCAAGGATCAGGGTGTTGCCTTCTGAATATGAATCCATTGCGACTCTTCCAGATTTGCCATAGAGTGTGAGCTATCATTCCCGCGGATGGGCCTTGAGGACAGAAATCATCATTCCAGTACTGTAAGAACCACTCCTCAATTCTTGTAACTTTCCTTGCATCGATGTGAATATTAATCGCTGGGTTTGTCCATACATGCTTTGTCCAGGGACACAACAAAAACAAGTGCTCGAGTGTTTCTGGATGATGTTGACAGATAGAGCACCGTGAGTCAGGTAATATCCGCCATTTGCATAAGTTAGCTGCAGTTGGTAATGCATCTTGACATATGCGCCATAAAATTTGTCTGATCCTGGGTGGTACTGCCAGTTTCCATATGCGATTCCATAATGTTGAAGGGCACTAGTAGGAAGAGGATGGATTAGTTCTTGGCTGTATAGGGGTGGCTTCGCGAATCTTTCTGTAAGCTGTTTTCACATAATAAGCTCCTCGAGTAGATAACGGCCATACTAAACAATCATTTGGGCATGTCGGATTAAGTGGGATTGCCAGAATCTGTCGGACTATTTGTGGGGAGAAAAGCACTATAATCAGGGGTTCATTCCATTGGTTAGAAGGGGTACATTGATTACGCATTTGATGGAATGTCCGGTCTTCGTCTCCATGCTTGTCAGTCCTTGCGTGATTGATGGGGGTAATAATTGAGAAATTCATGGAGAATACTGAGAATTATTCTGAACAACAATCCTATATGAAAGTGTCTATATAAACCGTAGTGGTGTTTGCAACTTTCTGCTATCTTCTCTTCAATGTTCTCCTCCTATCCTGGTGATACTGTGAAGGTATATTTCCAATTTCATTAGCTTTTCCTCCTCTTCCATTTTTTTGGGGGGTTGTGTAATCGTGATTAGCTTGCATGTTCAGTCTTCATCTTCTAGGAATACAGCAGGGCACCCATTTGTTCAGACTCCGATCTCTAGTCTTCAGGAGAGAGAAAACAACATCTAAGATAATCGACCTTTGTGTTTTGTTATTTAGTCGGAATTCTCCTCCCTCTCTTCTTTGGTATTACCTTACATACTGCTTTCTCTATCCTCAACTTTTTAAGATGTCTCTTGTTGGACAACGCTATGCCCTATTTTAATATTAATAAACTAAATCACACGGTAAGATTGTAAATCAACGACAGGGGTGCATGAAAATCATTCATGTTCAGAAATAGTTTTTTGGAATAGAAATAGTTTTTTATATTTATCTTTCTAGAAGAGTTTTTGAACGAAAAAAATGCGTTTGATAAGGCATACAATTTCTATTTCTAACGGCGGCCGGCGGTTGTTGAAGGCGGCGACGGTCGGGGGGTAGCAGTAGCCGACGGTGTGCGTTCAGCGGGGTTAGTCGTCGACCGAGATTTCTATTTCTATTTCTATTTATCGGAGAAGTAATTTTTTTTTTGTTTTTCATTTCTGCTTCAAATCTATTTCTATTTCTCAAAATTGTTCTAGAAATAGCTTCTTATAGTTGCGTTACCAAATGTGTTTCTATTCCAAACCTATTTCAGAAATAGATTTTTATTCCAGAAACTGTTTCTGGACGATTATCATGCGCACAAGTCGTATCCAATAATTAATAATAATATGTCATGTCACTTATCGTACCAAATTTATCAAACGGTCGTAGTGAGTTATGAAGTTTCTCTTTCTTGTTTTTCTCATAAAAATCAAGTTACGTACACAAAAGGGTTTCCTTTCCTGTTCTGGGGAAAAAAAAGAGAAAAAAAAAAATACCAAACAGGTCATAGATGACGCATCACTTCTCGAGATTGTACTAGAATTTCTTACTAAACGAATGACATATGCTAAATACCATGTGCCATGTCATCAAATAAGTGTGTAATCAGCATTAGGATAAGGTTTGTAAAAAGGGAAGAGAGGCAAATGGGAGCAATATCAATTAGAGAAAATTTAAATTATAAAATCCACCATCATTTCTTCTCAAATTTACACAAAAATCCTCTCAAGCGTCATTACGAACATCCATTGAAGTTTGCCAGGTAATCGTTGAGCTATTCAAATGGCTTTTAAGTAGCCATAGCGAGATGCAATGTAATTATGCTTTATCACAATTATTTAATCCATTATTATCAGTTTTTATTAGTTCTGATTTCTTTGGAGTCAACGTTCATCCTGAACTAAAACCCATGAAGATGGAGATTTGCCATGTAACCTCGAGAGACATTTCATTTAACATTTGTGTGCTTAATAGTTGTTTTTGGTTCGTCTTCAAAACTAAAATTTGTTTGATCATCCATATAAAGTTCAAATGTGTTCAAAAACTTTATGGCCAGTTTAATTAGTGTACTTGCATTCAAAAAATGTGAAGACTTTCATGGATTGTCCAGCATAATTCTGTAGCAGCTTGAGAAGACGCTTGAATCATCTTTGTTTGTTTATTTATTTTTTTTTCTCTTTGTTACATTCTTTAGTTTGATTTCTGACTTCATACCTATTTGATGATGTGGTCTCCATGTCATTTAGCAAGAAATTTCTAGTAAGTACGGGTAACATTACTCTTGAATTACCCATCTCACTATGCCCACTGATAACACTAATTTCTGGACACTTTGAATGTTGGGGCAACATTTTAAAATGCACTGGATTGATGTCAGTCTACATAATCTAGACGTAATGAAACACGTGAGCCCAGTGGCATTTCCGTTTTTTTTTTTTATCTTGTGGTATCCATATGATCAATCCTCCAACTATTATTTAAGAAGGTTTATGCCAATCGTTGATAATTTTTTTGATGACCCCCATCCATTTTATGACAACTCATATTTATAATGAACTTAGTCAGATTATTAAAGAACTACACACATTCACAACCGATGTGGGACAACAACAACAACTTTAACACACATTAACTCTCTCTCTCTCTCTATATATATATCAAATCTATCTCAAATTCTTCCATCTGCTTGAGAATGTGAAAAAAAATATATATATATTGGTTGTATTGAGTGCCAGAACTGTTCGGAAGGTTCTCTTTGAAAATTTACGTTAATTCCCATGGTGGAGTTCAGTCAACAATTTAATTGTGCACCGGACGGTGGTGTTTAATACAGCTACGACGGCAAGTGGATCACTGGAGAAAATGGGAAGACGACTGCTCCTTATTCTCAACATTGCCCTCTTGTGGTGGTGGAGCTCAATCCCATGCCCCGGCTCTTGCTCGCAAAACAACACGGATCGTCTTGCATTAGTATCCCTCAGAAACGCGATACATAAAGACTTATTTGGAGTCTTGAGCTCTTGGAATGATTCCATGCCTCATTGTGAGTGACAAGGTGTTTGTGCAGCAAAAGACATCCTGGAAGGGTCACATCCCTAATACTGGGATCAAAAGGTTTAGGAGGATTCCTATCTCCTCACATAGGTAACCTCTCTTTCCCGAAGGTTGTGTTTTTGCATAACAACAGCTTCTATGGGGAAATCCCACAACAAATAGGCAACTTGTTTCGGCTCCGTGATCTTATTCTTAGTGACAACTCTTTTGGTGGCCCTATACCCTCCAATCTTTCTCGCTGCTCGAGGCTCGAGATCCTGGATCTCATAGATAACCAACTTGTGGGGGAAATCCATTCCAATCTCGGTTCTTTAACAAGACTTATATTCTTGGGTTTTTCTAAGAACGGTTTTGTAGGTCCTATTCCTCCTTCAATCGGAAATCTCTCACTACTACAAGGCCTCTCCCTGGCAATAAATGCATTGCCCGGAGAAATACCCAAGGAATTGTCCAGACTCGTGGTTGCTACTTTTCCAACTATCATCAAACCAACTAACCGGTGAGATTTCACCAGGGATTTTTAACATCTCCGGAATTTACAACTTCGAAGTGAGTTGGAACCAATTGCGGGGAAGCTTTCCCTCTGATATTGACATTACTATTCCTTCTCTCATGTCCTTGGAGTAGCCCATAACTTGTTCACTGGGACAATTC
Organism: Rhodomyrtus psidioides; assembly: GCA_021437785.1. Classification (NCBI taxonomy): domain Eukaryota; kingdom Viridiplantae; phylum Streptophyta; class Magnoliopsida; order Myrtales; family Myrtaceae; genus Rhodomyrtus; species Rhodomyrtus psidioides. The sequence goes on along the minus strand of JAILYB010000003.1, from coordinate 6,550,234 downwards.
CGTCATCATTGACGAATGCCACCAACCTTCACAAAGTTTACCTTCACGAAAACAGTTTCCATGGGCCAATACCGAAAAATCTTGGAAGTCTACAGGGCCTTCACGTAATCATGTTGGATACTAACCAATTGCAGGATGACTTAAGTTTTATTTCTTCTTTAGCGAATTGTTCCAACTTAGAAATTCTCACGGTGGGTAAAAACATGATTCATGGATCATTGCCAAGATCCATCTCCAATCTCTCCACCAGCATTATGGCGATGGATATGCAAAACAATCGGATCCAAGGAACTATTCCTTCAGCCCTCGGAAATCTCTTCAACTTGGCTGTCTTGACTTTACAGAATAATGTTCTGAAGGGTATTTCATACAAAAATTGCTAATCAAGATCTATAAACGAAGCGGAATAATATAGATCCACATACCCATAAGCATGAAGCGCGGATTCCAGCAATATGTCAATCAAACCATTGTACTGGATCGTCAAGCCCTGAGATCAAACTTGAATCACTGATCGGTGAGGTATATCACGTAAAATGAACATACCTCGATAGCCACAGATTAAGAGCCCCGTTGCAGATGAGATAATGATTCGGATCCACCGATCGGTCATCGTCGAGAGAGAAATCTGGAGTGTGTTTTTGGGAGAGTTTCATCCATGGAGTTTGGAGAGAAGGACGTACATTCTGTCTGATGGCTGAAGAGCCTAATTCCTCTCTCTCTTTCTTTTTTAGAATAGGAAACAAAATCCTATTAATTGCAAATTATCGCAATTATGGAAATCGGCAATTTAACCCTTATTTGGGCGCCAATTTCCAACATCTCCCACTCACCCACAAAAGGCTAAATGTCTCTCTTTCTCTTCTCACTGCTAAGTTCATATGGGCAAATAATCCGTGCGACCAACATACTATGAGAGTTCGTTGCTATACATCTGTTAGGAGTATATAGCAGCTCAAAATGGGCACATAACCTCAGAGTAGATGCAGTATGCAGTACCCTAGATCAATCAGTCACATTTACATCACATCTCTCTTGATCTCTTTGAGCGCTCAAATACAATACATTGTATTCACAATCATGATTAAACTCATATAATCACAATTGGTCGACCTGTGAATACAAAGATTGAATGTGACATCCAAAACAACATTGATCTTCCTCTTTCCTTAAATCTCCCAATCTCAGTCCAACTTGCTTTTCTAGAAATGTCCCGTTAGATCGAGTCAATCTCATGACCATTGGCAACACTCTAAGATAGCAAACATTGAATAGAGATTTCAAGAATATGTCAGAGTCGTGAGGGGACTAAATTTGAAGAACTTTTATCATCAAGAGTCTCACACGGCCACAGAGTTAAGATTTAAACTCTTGCCAACTCTTCTTGGTCGTCTCATGCATACGTAATACGAAGTACGTATTACGATATTCTCTCCTTTTCCATGGAGCATATGTCTTTCCTTTTAATACTGTACAAATGATAACTCAGACATACTCAATGTCTAGCTTGAGTTCACAAATCTACTTTCTTTTAAAATAATCCATCAGAACTCACATCTGGCATTAAAGACAGATAAAGTGAAATAAGTGGGTTATTTCACTTTCAGACATAATAAATATTATGACATCATCTTAACACTCTAGTTAAGGCGACATCTATATTTTAAGCTCAAGCTCTCAATTATCACCTAGATAATGAGCTTAAATTGTCTCATCTCTATTTATCACCCAGCAAATAGAAGCGATTACCCGTGTGAGTGGGCTAATCTCTAATCTGTCCGACATACTTTCTCAATATAATGCACTAAGCATTATTATGCATAAATGTCATACAAACTCATAAGCATCAATAATGATAACAAATATCATTAACTGTGAACTTTGGAAAAAATTCAATACTCCCACTTTTACGTTCTTCTAGAGATTTCAATATAAGGAATTAATCCCTTTGTCAACACATGACTAAGGAAAACATCTCTAGAGATTTACTTCGTCAGAAGATCTACTATCATTCTTTGCGTTTATATGTACTGTATATTCACATCTTTTCGTACAATCATGTCTTTCACAAAATTATATTTTGTGACTTTAGTTTGGTCTTCTAATGGATCTTCAGTGTAAGCTATTGCTGCTTGGTTATCACAATTAACTAATAATTGATCCCGCAGCATCCTTAGCAACACTTCACTGACCCAAACATCTCTTCAAACCAAACACCTTTTTGTACTGCTGATGATAACACCATGAGATCAATTTCTATCGTGGATAAGGCTGTACACTTTTGCTTCTTACTACTCCAAGATATTGTGCCGATGCACAGTAAGAATGCAAGCCCATAGGTAGATTTTCTCTCATCTAAACCTCTTCCTCAGTCAATATCAGTGTAGCCTTCAAGGCGTAGATCTCTACCTTTAACTCAGCAAAAAAATTGACAGTACTTTCTAGATACATTAGGATTCTCTTGATGGCAATCCAATATGTTGGACCTAGATTAGAGTGGTCCACATACCATTCCAACTGCATAACAAATATTAGGTCATGTACACATCACAGTGTACTTCAAGCATTCAAGCACTAGCATATGGAACATTTTCCATTTCTGCATTTGCTCGTAGAGTCTCAAGACATATTTCGCAGATCAGAAATGAATCCTTTGACATTTGCCTAACCATTCCCATTGGATAGAGAGATACCAGGAATCTCTCTAGGCCAAAACTGGGTTGGTATAGGTATAACACCATCCGATCAATAAGCTACACATGCAATATGAGTATGTTCGGGTTTATAATCTTGCAGTATATATGCCATCGATCAATTCTTGAAAAACGCCCCAAACTACGTATATCATGGGCTTCAAACATATTTTCAGAATTTTAAAAAAAAAATCAAACATGTCCAAATAATATATCAAATCGAAAAAAATTTCGATACGAATGTTACGGTACCTCGCGCGCCCCAATCGGAGCTCATATGCAACCACACGAGCCGGTCAAAGTCTCATCTTTGACTAGTCAACACTCGGTCAACGGGGTCAAAATTCAATTTCTCAAAATTTTGAGGACCGATTCACAATTTTCAAAAAGATCGGGGTCCGAATTACAATTTTCAAAAATTTAAGGGCTAAATTGCAATTTCCAAAAATTTCGGGGACTAAAATGTAATTTTTGAAAAGTTCGGGGATCAAATTGTAATTTTTCGAAAGTTTAGGGACCAAATTGCAATTTTTCGAAAGTCCGGGGATTAAAGTGCAATTTTCAAAAAGTTGGTCAACGGTCAACGAAGAAGTCAACGGTCAACGCATGACCGTGTCAACGGGTCGAACTTGGACTGGGTCGAAAATCGGGTGGGGTCAGAACCGGGTCAAACTCACTCGATGACGTCATCATACGGAACGATGACGTCATCATCACTCAAACGCACCCCAGGCACGCGCGCAGCATGTGGGCGCGTGAGAGCCACGCGCACCGTGCCTCACCGGCGCGTGCTGGCGCGTGCCGCCTCCTTTGGCGGCCGTTTTAGGCGGTCGACCCCTCAAAATACTCGTCTCATCGATACGATCCTGATGGTATATATACATCCCATTTTCGTTGAACAAAATTTCACGAAAATGCCTCGAAACGCCGTTGTGTCGGGAACCTTATCCGTGGTGGCGCGTGGCGTGCGTGCGGCGTTATCTGACCTCCGTTGGTGGCGTTCGACCTCTCAAAATTCTGGTATTGTCGATACGAGTCTAATGGCATACTCAGTTGCCATTTTTACTGAGCAAAATTACCCGAAAAGATGTCAATGAGCTGCTGTGTCGGGATCGGTCCCAAGGCGGCGCGTGCGGCCTCTCCCGATGTTGCCTCGCGACGGGCGACCACTTAAAATTCTCGTATCGCCGAGCCCGTTCCAACCATGTATATGAAATACAGTTTTGTCGCACACAACAGACCGGAAACCCAATGAACAGTAACCTCGAGAATTTGATTTTTCTTGTTCGAAATTCGTATAAAACGGAAACGATCAGGAAGCAAGAACACATGCTCTGATACTAATGAAGGGTATTTCATACAAAAATTGCTAATCAAGATCTATAAACGAAGCGAAATAATATAGATCCACATACCCATAAGCATGAAGCGCGGATTCCAACAATATGTCAATCAAACCGTTGTACTGGATCGTAAGCCTTGAGATCAAACTTGAATCATTGATCGGTGAGGTATATCACGTAAAACGAACATACCTCGATAGCCACAGATTAAGAGCCCCATTGCAGATGAGATAACGATCCGGATCCACCGATCGGTCGTCGTCGAGAGAGAAATCTGGAGTGTGTTTTTGGGAGAGTTTCATCCATGGAGTTTGGAGATAAGGACGTACGTTCTGTCTGATGGCTGAAGAGCCTAATTCCTCTCTCTCTTTCTTTTTTAGAATAGGAAACAAAATCCTATTAATTGCAAATTATCGTAATTATGGAAATCGGTAATTTGGCCCTTATTTGGGCGCCAATTTCCAACATGTTCTAACGGATCACCTTCCTAATTCCATCGGAACACTTTATAGCTTGCGGCAACTTGATATAAGTGGAAACATGTTTACTGGAGAGATACCGTCCTCAATGGGTAACATGACATCGTTATATCTACTTTACCTTGGCTCCAACAATTTCCAAGGCTCCATACCACAAAGTCTTGGCAACTGCAAGCAACTAATTGGGCTCGATCTCTCGAATAATAACCTAATTGGCTTGGTTCCTGTGGAAATCATGGGTCTTTCTTCCTTGTCGATCATCTTCAATCTATGCATAATAAGTTAAGTGGATCTCTTTCTATGCAAGTTGGCTCTTTAAAGAATCTTGCCGAATTAGATCTGTCTTACAATAGATTGACCGGCTTAATTCCGGCCTCCATTAGCGAGTGCTTAAGATTGGAATGGCTTCATTTAGAAGCTAATTCTTTTCATGGTCAAATCACTACAAAAAAACTGCCTTTTAGCAACGTAAAATGGCGACGAAATTTTGGCAAAATTCGTCGCTAAAAGAATTTGCGACGAAAAATAGCGACAAAAAAAATTTCATCGCGAAAAATGGGTCGACAAATTTAGCGACGAAAAAATAAAAATTCGTCGCTATTTTGCTACGAAATTAGTGACGAAAAATTTTCGTGGCAAAATTCATCGATATTTATTGCCGGAATTAGCGACTAACGGCGACGTTCGTCGCTAGATTTAACGGGGATTTAGCGATGAACGGTGTTTCTCGTCGCTTAATTTTAGCGACGAGACTAAAATTTAGCGACGAAAAATTATTTTTCATCGCTAATTTGTATATTTATTTTTCTATTGGTATTTCAATTTAGTGACGAAAAATATTTTCGTCGCTAAATTGGCGACGAAAACCAACTGTTTCGTCACTAATTAGCGATGAAAATATTTTTCGTCGCAATTTTTTTTATTAGTATTTCAATTTTCTCTCTCGTAGCTATAATTTTATTATTTTTATTCATATTTCGAATTTTGCGACGAAAGTTGTTGTTCGTCGCTAATTTGTAAATTTTCTTTTTTATTTCATTGATATTGCTACAGTTTTTTTTTTTGTCAGAGGAAGTTCAGGGAAATTGTCCAAGAAGAAGAAAGCGACGAAGATTGCGAGGAAAATGAAAGCGATGCATAAGCAAAAGCAGAAGCATTTCCAACGATGGCAACACTTCTAGAGCTCTGGGCACACATCACAACACTCCATTTGTAAATACAAATACATACACACACATGAACGTCCAACCAGAAGCCAGAAGACGTAGGACGACGTTCTGGGGTGGTGAAATCACCGGCTCCGCCGTCGACCGGAGAGGGAGGGGGGTCGACTGCCTACAACACCACCACCTCCTCCGCCTCTACCTCCATCGCCTCCAGCTCCACCACCAGCCCCACCCCGACACCGGCGCCCACACCGCCACCAACCCCTCCTCCTACTCTACCTCCACCTTCGCCAACTGCAACACCACCACCTGCTCCACCGCCAGCCCCGACACCACCTCCCACACCTCCGAAGCCACATGCAGTCCCCGACGTCCACCACGAGCACCACAGCCCTCCGAAAACACCCATGGCCGACACTACCTCCGGACCCGCGCGCCCAACCTTTCTCCGCAAGGTGGACTGGGCTCTCCCTTGGATTGACGGCTCCGAGTCTTTCGTCGAGTGCCTCCTCGCCTTCGCCTGCGTCGAAGGCGGGCTCATGCCGGGGCTCACCTTCTCGAACGTGCTCATCCCACGGGACGGAATGCGGAGGAGGGGATGGCATGGGAAAAGAGGAAGAGAGAGAGAAGGACTCAGGAGGAAAAAGTGAGGGAGGAGCGAAATTTATTAGCTTCTGAGAGCGGGACAAAATTTTAACAGAGCGCGGGAGAGAATGTTTGAAAATTTCAACAGAGCTGGGAAAGAAAATTAGCGACGAATTTTTTTTTCGTCGCCATTTAGTGACGAATATAATTTGTTTCGTCACTGATTGGCGACGAAAATTATATTTCGTCGCTAATTTATATTTTCATTTTTTTAATTTTGTTGACATTTTGATTTAGCGACGAAATATTATATTTCGCCACTAATTGGCGACGAAATACTATATTTCGTCACTAAATTGAATATACTTTTTTATTTTTAAATTTTAGCGACGAATAGAGCATAAATAGAGCCCAAAAAAATGTCAGAACCAGACCGAAAACGCTAATTCGTTGCTAAAATTTTTCCTTTTTCGTTTTTATTTCTATCAAATTGGTGACAAAATCATGATTTTGTCGACAATTAGTGACGAAATTAGCAACTTTTTATGTCATATGTGATTTCGCGACATTAACAACAAAACTAACAACAATAATAATGATAATAATAACAACAAAAACAATAATAATAATAATGACAACAACAATATCATATGTCGCCGTAATAATGATTACACATAAATAATGAAAAAGTCTCAAAAATAATAATCATCATTGTAATTTCCAAACATTGTAAATGAGTAAAGTACAATGATCTTAAGAACAAAACACGTAATCTAAATCACAAAATTATGATATCATTTGTAATCTAAAAGTGGACTGATTTACTATAATCAAAAGCTTTTTATGTATCTTTTGATTATGTCGCGACCTAAAAAATTACTAGGAAATTACTAGGCTAATGGATTATTAGGTTAATTTTAATGACTAACCTAATACGGACTCTCCCAAGCCCTACCAAATCGCAACTTAAATTAATTAGAAAAGATTTAGAATTTGGAGTCGCCACTAATCATTTTTGGTAGGTTGATTAGAAACCTAAGTAAAATAGTGGGAGAACCATTTTACTTCTACGAACCAGAGATTATGGATCCAGGGACTTGATTACACTAGTTAATTAAAACTAATGCCCTTTCGGTACCTTAATTCCATATGAGATGTCCTAAATTGACTACTCGGATTGAATCAATTTAAAGTTCAAATGAGGTGTTTCTTTTTGGATTTTCACTTTTTAAATGCAATGCATGAGTGATGTGGATACCATAACATGAAACTACCTAAATGACGGATGATATGCAAAGCATGCAAATTTAAGATCGAATTGCCTTATATGCAAGAATTAGCTAATTAATTAAAGAATGCGAGATGATATAACATAGAACGAAATGAATGATGACATAGCAAGCTGTGATGCATGATTATGCAAGCATGTAGTGTGCGAAAATATGACGTGCGGACATCAATGCTATAGAATGAAAATGCAAATATGCAGATGACTATGACGTATTGAAAATGTGATGTAAAAGTATAAGAATGACATAGCAAATGAGCATGCAAATGCGATGATATGATGCATGATTATAATTTTCGAAAATAACATGGGATATGAGACATTCAACATGCATGATATGCAAAAGTGTGACAACATGCAAAGTATGCAACAAAAACGTGTGAATAACACATGAACGCATGCAAAATATCGTGAGCTAATTTCTATCATTTTTTAATGACATTTTTCATCACTTGGAGACATGCATGTATGATCCTCGGAAAGACATGGTGAGCAAATGTGAGTGATACTCGAAGATCATGGATATGCAAAAAAGAAGTGATATTCAAAACAAGATGTGCAAGTACATGCGTAGTGGTACAAAAATATGCAAGATATGCACGAAATATGGCAAAATGCGGCTAGCTATGCAAGAGATATGCATGATACGTGATGCAAATATTGATAACCAAATATGAGATAACACAAGACGCACAAGATATGTTTTGGATGTAATTTTTCTCGCGCTTCCCTTTGAAATTTTCGACCAAATGAGGGATATCCTGAGGATTTCATTATCTTGACTTAACTACTTAAGATTTAATGAAATAAGATTTCTAAGAAACCTTATTTTCCTAAAAATTCAATTAGATGGGGTTTTTAGGAAACCACATCTTACTAACATCTTTAGGAAATTTCAAAACATGGCAAGTCCAATCAAGACAACACAAACACCCGAATATTCACCGCGAGATAAGGAAAGAAATCATGATCGTGTCATTATCCCTTTCAATTTTCGAAAATTCGACCAACTTCCATTAGAGATTGATTTTCTGAAGATAGCGAATCAGACCTAAGCGGTGATAGGTCAGATTGACTAAATCCAGAATTTTTGATGAAATTTAAGCTTTGATCAAATTGGTGGCACCTTGAATTTCCAAAGAAAGTCTCAATTTTTCCATTGAAAATTTAATCAATCAAAACGACAATCAATCAATTAAAGATATACAACCCTCTTAAATTCGGAATATTCTGGATAAGGATCGTTACCTAAATTGCCGATTTGCTTTCCAAATTTGAATGGGACCAAGCTTGCAGATGAGGATCGCAACGATGAAGTGCGCACATTGAGGGCCACCGAATTTTTGTTGGGAGGAACTGGGCAAAACTACTTGAACTCCAAATGCTCCTGCTTTCTTTGAATAAATATAATCAAAGAATCAAATGCGATAGAGCCTTGTCCACCGAATGGAGATCACTTGTTTCGGTATTGAGCCAATTTTTGGCCGTAGCATGTAGGGAACTTGCAAAGGTGTTCAAGTGAAGTTGTTGCCTCCAATAGACAACCTGCAAGATGAAATTTTGTATGAAGACAGTAACTAGGTCGTCACCGAATTTTGACGTCTGGGGATCGATCAGATGGATGCGGCTTTTGACGATCGATGCTTCATGGCAAGGGAGGCTCTCCGCTTTACGACTGAGGTAACAATGGCGGCTTATGGTACGGCTGCCGAGCACGTCAGAATTCCACCAGAACAACTTGCCCAACGACTAGAACTTGGCTAAATTGCTGCAATGATACCAACTCAATTGAAAATTTACTAAAATCATCCTGAATTTATAAGAAATAAGCTGAAAGCTTCGTCAACAGGATGGATTTTTTTTGGTTGGGAACAGCCGGTGAATGTCCTGGTTTGGTCGCTTGTAGTGCAAGAGCTCTCGGAGCTGTTCATCATCGGACAAACCTGCAAACACCATAATCAGATCTGGACAAATTCAAAAGAAAAACTCGTTTTCCTCCTTTGTGGCCTTCAGGAATTCCCTTCGGACGATGGTCTGTGAGGATGAATAAAAAGGAATTTAAACCATCAGTGAGAATGAGACTTTAATAATCATGAAAATATAATAATACAGAGAGAAAACCAAGGACAAGAACACTCCCTTTTGATCGCAAAATTGTTCCTGGTCTCCTCCATTCGCTCTAGATGTCCACAGATGTCCACCCAAGAGGAAGAAGACAACTCTTTTTTTTTGTATCCTTCTCATGTCGCTTTCAATATGAAGGAATCCCTCCTCTGGACGTGTATTCAATGAATGCCCCCTTTCTCTGCCATCTATTCTAATGAAAATTGGCCTCCAAGAACTTTTTTTTCTCTTTCACTCCGCCGTATCCGTCGATTATGTGGCCCTTTTCTAATGTGAACCCTAAGGCATATATTTATAATAGTGAGCTAGGGTTTGGTGTTATTTTCATTATTTCCACAATTGTCCCTCAACTTTGAGATAATCGCAAATTGATCCGGAGAGAAAATATTATGTGTACAAAGCCTTTTTTCTTAATTAATGGGCATTTTTAATTAAAAGGCTTTTTCCCAAATTGAACATTAAATAGACCTTGATGATTTTTTTTTGGAATTGCCCCCCTAGCTAGCTGAATTTTGCTTTTTGAGCTTTGGTTCGCCGCTCGTCGATTTCAATTCATTTTCCAACGCCGATCCGATTGAATGTCAATGCAATGCAATATGATGCTAAAAATAAATACAAAAAATGATATGATTATTTTTTGTAGGAACTAAAATTAATTCCTAATTTTTTATGCAAAATAAATGATCAAGGAAAAATCAAAATTTATGTGTCAACAGATTATTAAACATAAAATAAGATTGGTAAGACATATCAAAAGTATATAAAAGATATACATTTAAAATAAGATATGCGGCAATTAATATTTAATATTCATAAAATAAAGCAGCGCTTTTTCAATCAATTCGAGTATATTGATTTATTGGAAGAAGAAGCAAAATAAAAACGAAAAAGATGGAGCAAGCTGGGAATGGAACTCGTGACCACCAAGCACTTCACCCAAGGGAAAACCAACGAGGCAAATAGCAAAGTTAGTGACACTATCCAGATTTCAATTAATATATACACACACACTAAAAGGCGTGACACTAATTTGGACATAAAAACTCCATGGACACCTTCCTTCCTTCTGCCAATCCTCCACGTTCGGGTAAAGTTCTTATTATATATCCAAGCCCTATCTTTTTGCATTGTGCCTGTATACAAATTAAAGATTTATAAAAGATGATGAAAGTACTTGGGTAAAGTTCTTACGCAAGTACTTTCTTGAATTATTTAAAGTAGAACGTGGTTAATATGAGGACAATTGTAAATTTGGTCGTTAATTGTATAAATTAATGAAGAAAAGATGATGGTGGACTTTAGCGACAAAAAATAATTAGCGACGAAAAACGTAATTCGTCACGAATTTGACGAAAATTCACATAAAAATATAATATGTCAATGTCTCTAGTAAACTAAAATCATCCTTTAATTTTATTAAATAAAAAATTCATTAGCAACGGAAATCTAATTTTTTGAAGCTAATTTTGATTATTATTTTTATTTTTATTTATATGACATTGGGGACGAAACTTTAATTTCGTCCGCAAATTTGATTACTTTATTTTTTATTTTTATTTTTATTTTTATTTATATGACATTTAGCGACGAAACTTCAATTTCGTCGCCAAATTTGATTATTTTGTTTTTTATTTTTATTTTAATTTATATGACATTTAGCGACGAAACTAAAGTTTCGTCTAGTTTCGTCGCCAAATTTAATTATTTTGTTTTTTTTTTATTTTAATTTATATGACATTAGCGACGAAACTTTAATTTTGTCGCCAATTACCAACGAAATTAAAGTTTCGTCGCTAAATTTGATTATTTTGTTTTTTATTTTTATTTTTATTTTTATGACATTAGTGACGAAAATTTAATTTCGTCGCTATTTAGCCACGAAATAATGTTTCGTCGCTAAATTTCATGGCTAATTAGCCATGAACAGTATGGTCGTCGCTAATGGCGTCACTAATTAGCTACGAAATTTATTTCGTCGCAAAATTAGTGATGAATTTTTTCGTCACTAATTTCGTCGCAAATAGCAACGAACTTTTTTCCGTCCCTATTTTCGTCGCTAATTAGCGATGAGAAAAAATCGTCGCTAATTGTTCATGGCTAAATAGCTATATTTTTGTGGTGAATCCCCCAAGCTCTACGTCCATTACGGTGTCTAGAAGAGCAGGATCTATCCATTAACAATTTTTCTGGTCCAATCCCGAGCTTTCTCGCAGAGTTCTCATTGCTCAAGTACTTGAACTTGTCCTTCAATGAACTAGAAGGACAAGTTCCGAAGGGCAGAGTTTTTCTTAATGAAAGTGCTGTATCAGTTTCTGGAAATAGGCAACTTTGTGGAGGTGTCCCAGGGATAAAGCTTCCTCTTTGTAAATTACCAAGCTCTAACAAGTCTTCTACAACCAAGGCCATAGTGATATCTGTGGTAGTTGTCATTTTATTATGTTTGGCTTTGTTGTTACTGTCTATCTTCTGCTACCACCAAAAGAAGCAAATCACAACCAATGCCTCGACATCATTGTCCTTGGAGCACCAGTTCTTGATGATTTCTTATGAAGAGCTCCTGAGAGCTACTGATAGATTCTCTGAGACCAATTTGATTGGTAAAGGAAGATATGGCACGGTTTATAAAGGGATTATTGATAGCGGTGCCACAGTGGCAGTGAAGGTGCTCAATCTAATGCAAAGAGGTTCTCTGAAGAGCTTCGTCTCCGAATGTCAAACTCTAGGAACAATTCGACATCAAAACCTCGTGAAGATACAAAGTGTTTGTTTGAGCGTGGACTTTTGTGGCAATGATTTCAAAGCTCTAATATACGAGTTCTTGGATAATCAAAGCTTGGAGGAGTGACTGCATCCTGGAACTATAGGACGAGATGAGGAGCATGGCGAATAAAAAATTCTAAGACTAGCGCAGAGGTTGAACATCACCATCGACATAGCTATTGCGATTGAATATCTCCATAAGGGTTGTTCTCTAGCAATTGCCCATGGAGATCTGAAGCCAAGTAATGTACTTCTGGACAATGACATGGTGGCTCGAGTTGGAGATTTCGGGGTTGCAAAGATCATTTCAGCAATGTCTGCCGAAGCCACGGGAATGCAGGACCAAGGGAGTTCATCTTTAACCGCAGTCAGAGGATCCATTGGGTATGTGCCTCCAGGTATGAGTCTGTCATATCTTCGTCGAGGCATTTTCTTCTCTTCCATCCTGTAGAAAAGAAATTGTGCGGTATAGAAATTAAACTGAATCCTGATCATGAAAATGACTAGCCTCGTGTGGATCCTATGTATGACCAGTCAAAATCAGCTGTTCAAATTCAGTTAATACATATACTAAATTCACAAAATAATTTCTCCCGAGGCCTTCACCGTATAGATTTTCTTCTTTTTCCATACCTTACTAGAGGATAAAGTCACTCTTGATGTTTAGGAAATCTGTCTAGCAAACATGTGAAATCTTCGGGTGCACTTCTCTACAGTTGATGCATTCCAACTTTTGTGACAATTTTTTTGAATGGCGCTAAACATCGGCCATAGCCAATACAATAAATGAAAGTCAAACAAAGAGATGTGAAAGAAAAACAAAAACCAATAGGGAGGTTTTGGGACTCACTCCGACAGAAGATTTGTCAAACAAAGAGATATGTTGGGTGACACTGGCGCGAACCCTTACAATTGCCCTTGACAAGTTATTGCAAATAGACATCAAACAAAGGGTGCGTTTGTTTTGGGGAAAGTGTTTTCAGGAAAAGTTTTTTCTGGACTTTCGTCTGCTTGGTTCGCGGAAAATGATTTGGCCAACGGAAAGAACTTTCCAGTCAACAAAGATTTTATTCATTAAAATAGGAAAGTGAATTCTCCAAAATAAAAATGTGAAAACACTATTCCAAATTTGAGTCTCTTACTTTCTTTGAAAATGGGACTGAGGCCGATCCCGGGGACCGGGGCCGGGAACCGGGGGACGAACCAAAGCCCGGGTTCGGGAACCGGGAACCGGGGACCGGGGCCGAGGACCCAAGTCTGGGCCGGTGCCGGACTGGGGCCGGGACCCGAGGACCGGGGCCGGGGGACGGGACCGGGGCGGGGGCTGGGAACCGGGGACCGGGACATGTGTTGGGATCGGGACCGAGGCTGGAGACTGGGACCCGAGGCTGGAAATAAGGGATGGGGGCCGAGGCCGGGGACCCGGGTTGGGGCCGGGGCAGGGGCCGGTGCCGGGACCAGGGCCGGGCAGGGGCCGGTGCCGAGACCGGGGCCAGGCCGGGCCAGGACCGGAATCGAGGTCGAGGCTTGGCCGGGTCAATTTACGTCAGCTCTCTCGACCATCTGTCTCTCCTTAGTATCAAGGACAATCCCTTTGATGAGATTGAAATCTTTTTTCAAATGTGAACCAAACACCAAAAAATATTTTCGGTAACATATTACCAAACAACGGAAAACAAATCGTTTTCCGAGAAAGTAGTTTTCAGGAAACCACTTTCCAGAAAACGAATTCCTGAAAATTACTTTTCTTGAAACAAACGCACCCAAAATCGCATGTGAATTAGGATTTTTTCCTATATAATTAACTTAAAGAAAAAGCATAATGTTCATTTCTATTTGATGTCTTAATGAATTTTCAAAGTATGGCTTGGGACACAAGGTTTCTACATTTGGGGATGCATACAGTTATGACATTCTATTATTGGAGATGTTCACTGGGAAGAGACCCACTGAAAAGGCCTTTGGGCGCCATCTTAATCTTCATAGCTTTGTTCGAATGGTTCTACTAGATAGAGCAATGGACATCATAGACTTAAGGCTTTGGAGTGATGCAAGTGATCGACAATAGGAGAGAAAGATCAGAGATTGCATAGTCTCCATATTCGAAGTTGGAGTTGCATGCTCGATGGAATCACTGCCGGATCGAATGGGCATGACCGAGGTGATCTAGAGATTATGCTCAACTAAGGCGAGTTATGAAACCAAAGAGAGGAGAACACGTATGTAGCTGAGTCAATTATTGTCACACCCCGCTTCCCTTCCAATACGAGTGCGTGCAAACAACCAAACACCTAACTGATATTAAAAATCAACCAGCTACATACGAGATAAATACAATTCAAGTTTTATCTCGAGATGACGTGCCTTATCATAACTGATATTAAAAATCAACCAAACACTATCACCTAGGCAAGCAAACAATTAGTAGCACATCACCATGCTCACCCAAGAACAACAACCAACAAGCAGCAAGCCCACCCTAATGAAGCCTCTAGAGTCCCTCAAGCCGGGACAGCTCAGGTCTTCTTTTGCCGCGATTCCAGTTGGAGAATGTCAGGGAAAGGTTGAACTTCGAGGTAGAGGAGGGCTCGTTGGCTGGACGTCGCTGGAAGAAGCCGTCGTGAGGAACGAATCCGGCGAACAGAACTGAACGAACCGTGGGCTGCTGCTGCTCGCGGAAGGAAAGAAGAAAAAAAAATCGCAGAGAAGGAAGAAGAAGAAGGGTTGTCGCACGTCTGAAGAAAAGGGAAGTGAAGGGCTGGTTTAACCCTAATGAAGCCTCTAGAGTCCCTCAAGTAAGTAGATAATTAATGCCTCAATTCCAACGGTGACACTTGTCCCTTTTTTGTTTTGCAAAAATATCCAAAAATTTTCTTTCCCCACACTTCCTCACATATTCGGCAGCTACAAGAGTGGATTAAATGTCCAAAACGTCCTCATCCAATTAATGAAGCAAAGTCCAAAATTCCAGGGGCGAAACGGTCTTTTCACATTTTTCGCCTAAAAATCCAATTTTCGCTAATCCTTCATTTCTTACCGGCGTCGCTCAATCCAAATTAAATGTCACAATCTTCACTTCCATTTTCCATTCTCGAGACCTCATATCGTGGTCGATCTCTCGTAGTCGTAATTCCGATTTATCTCGAACTAACGGGCGGCTTTTGCGGACGCTACGCGTATCGACTCTGTGATTTTTGTCACACTTAGGAAAACTCAAGTACGGCAATTTTGGTTTTCATGTAATCGCAAAAGTGTATTACTAGCCCCGGCGGCCGCGATCGTCATAAATCGATTTAGGAAAAAAAAATTCGCAAATCATACGTTGGTTAAGCGGCATCACCCGCGTCCCAATCGTATAACGCTAGCAACGGATTCCTTAAATCGTTTTCTGATCGGCCTCGGTTCTAAATATCCCTTGACGATCCTTATGGTCAAAATGCCGTTTTCTTATCGAATTCCTAGGTCCACGTATCTCGTCGCGCGTTAGCCTTTCCCCTTTGGTTAGTTAACTCATGACTGATCAGGTCAGAGCGAGATATAACTGAAATACTTCAATAGACATCTTACAATTTAAGGTCTCAGAATGACAGGAAAATCGGACTGTCACAACTCTTCCCCCCTTACAAAAATTTCGTCCTCGAAATTTGTTACAATCCAATTATCCAAACCAATGGGGGTAATGACGCCTCATCGTCCCCTTGCTTTCCATGGGAGTTCCTTTATTTGTAACGTTGCCTAGTCTTCCTTACTGACAAACGTTCTTATCCTTCAGAGTTTATTCCCTCTCATGACCAACTCTGGTCCGTCACTTGTTTCCTCCGTGTTTTATTCTGAATTTCAAATCTCTCTTTCATTGGTCTGTAGCGGGTCTTCTCTTCGTGACTCTTTATGACGTACAAGATTTCCTTCCATGGATTTTTAAAATCCTTGTCGCATGTCCTTTTCTTTCTATCTCAATTCCCCAGAGATCCACGTGGTTCGTCAATCTCTCTTTCCTGAGCATCCTTAAATTCTTTCGAGATCCCTTAGCTTGATCACTTGTCTGCCATGCTTACTTAGACCTCTTACACTTCTTCCAGTAATCATTTTCCAAGGTCGGCAGTCCAAACTCTCGTTGATATTGACCATTTCAAGCGAGTCTCAATTTTACATAATTGCCTTCTTAATCTCCTCCGACCTTCGCAATCTCCGCCAATGGCATACTTTTAAACATTCGAACTGTCATCTCAGTTTGCTCAGTAGTTCAGGAATAGTTGATACGCCATATGTAAATTTTGCTCGTTCAAATTCCTTGACAAGAAGTTTACTTCCCAAACTTTATGCCAAGCTTACAATCGTTTCTATCACCGTCATCTCTAAGTCACAGTGAGACCATATCTCCTTGCCAATAAATCTTTCGTTGTGCTATCTGATTCAGATGTTCCTTTTGACCTCGTCAAGTACATGTACACTTTAATCGGCTCATTTACAACTCCTCATTTTGAGTCACAGCTCTCTTGCCCCATTTCCATCAACTTCGTGGCTGAATCCATAATAACGGGTTCCCAATAATCTTAATGATTCTTCTAGTTTATAACTCTGTTCCTTCTCTCGTTGGCACTCCTTAATCTTTAACCACGTGTTCGGTTACCTTTGCTTTATCCCATACCATCATTAGCATCAATGCAAGACCTCATACTCTTGGTACTCTCCAGGGAATGCCCTGGTTATTCCATGGAGTTCTTGGCAACTTTCTTCCTGTTCGCCCACCCATAGACTTTGTAGTCCTCGTCCTCAGATATGTAAGGTCCGAGTTTTAATTATGTTACCACTACTCACTCCTACCTTTAATCGTTGAAGTTTATGGGTCACTAATACCCATTCATAATCGCCTTAATCTTCTCTTGACCTTCAAATCCAATACTCTGTATAACTTCCCAATCTACCAATCGACAGGCTTTCGACTTACAAGTCGAACCTCTTGTTCAGTATGGTGCAATCCGTCATCTGATTACCAGTTGGAAGATGTTTAGGTTTCCCCTCATATGTACTTGCGGTTTTTCTTCGTCTTTCTAAGGCCATCTGGAATATCCATCTTAAATTCCTAAACAGCTCCTTTGTCCACGGTATTTCTCATTCAGTCCTTTCGAGAAGCCACTACCTTAAATTCCGACGGTTCGCATGACTTCAGAATCCTCCTTTTCTAGAAATGACGTCCCTCATTTCCCTTGTGATAGTGGCAACCTATGGTCTCAAACGATAACTTGGACCTTTCATCCTTTCGGATTTTACCATCAAGACGTAAAAGCGACAAGCTTCCCACATGGTACAGTTATACATTCAAATTTCCTTTCGTGGTTCATAATTATAATTCACCCGGTTCATCATGCCCAAGAGAAATCATCCATACCCATGGTTATCGTCCATGTTTTACCTCTCGATTCCTTTCACACTTACCCATCCATCCATACGACACATTGTCCTCAATCATAATCCCAAGATATCTATCACGGGGAACCTCCCCACAAGTTGTTCCTTGTTACCCACCGGTCCAGAAAGCTATCAACTTAGATAGTTCGCGTCGACCTCAACCAGTTCCTCCTCTATTTTAATCCTCCAGGATTTCTCACGAATTCCATTCCTCAGAAACTTCATGACAAAACAATCCCGCTTATTATTATCAAGACTCACATTCCTTACACCTAACATATAATGAACGCTCTCCTCAAAGTCTGAGATAGTCCTTACTTTCCATTCCTGCCTCTTAGGATTTTCCAAGTAAACCCAAGTATCGTTCATCAAAGGAACAACAAGGCAGCCTAATTATTCTTTCATCAAATGCCTACTATTCCAATAGTTCCTTACATCATCCATACAAGAATCCATCATTCGACTCCTATTTCCCTGATATATATATATATATATATATTGTGGAAATATCCCACTAAGCCACATGACCAAGCACTCATCTTTATCCTTAGCCGCTGGACTTCATAATTAGTCAATGCCGACTTGCTACTACTCCGTATCTAGTCAAATCGCCCAAGGTTACCTTTCAAATTGAGGCTATACTTCGATCCTGTAAATGTACCAAAGTAGCTATCTCCTCCATCATTACTCAGAATGCATTGAGATTGAAATCTCGCATTTTACACCAATTCATATATCATTTTATCGTTTCTTTCTTAAACTGTCCTCGGATGAAGTAAGCTTCTCGTTCCCTATATCATCCACAACGTCTTTTGGACATTCTAATGCCATTATTATCTCAGTCCAGATGTCTCCAAGACCATCATCAACAACCTTTGTTGAATGATATTTTTCATTATCTACACCCACGTATTAGCCTATGTCTTGAATCACAACGGGCCATGGAATTACAAGACGAGTTCAAGTGCCACTTAACTAGTTGTTCTTGGGCCACTAGAGTTTATACTCACTTTTCTGAACTTAGCCATTAACAGTGTCACTAGGACGGTTTTGTCAAGCGTTTCCTTCCCTTAGATGAATGAAGGCTCCTGTCAACATAAGCATACAGAGTCGGGTACAATAAACTAACTTCAGTTCATCAAAGTTATCCTAGATCGGTACCCATCTCTTCCCAAAGGATTTATCGCCTGATTAGTAAATAATTGGTAGGTTCCCTTACTCCAACATGGAACACATGAACTGGATTTCCCTTTCCACATAAATCACATCCTTCTAAGAACCATTTTTTTTTTTCTGCGAACTATCATCACTAGCATGTATATCCGGAATACTTTCGTTCACATATAGCATTCCTAACCTGAAACAGTTACTCCTTGTTACCGTCACAACTTCTCACCATCACATCATAACATACCAAGAATCCTTTCATCTAGTCAAGCAAGTTCTTTACCCTCTCTAGAGTTCCAAATCCGGTAAACTTAAGCAATCTTATCTCGAAGAGTTGTTCCACCAGGTAAGTAATATAACATTTCCAGCCTTCACAATTTGCCATAAGTTGACAATGGGCTCATCTCCCCCACAAGCCTCAATCATTATCCAAATCCTTTCACATTCACTGGAACTTTGAAAAGTTCATCTATCCGAGAATTTGCTTCATAAGAAGATGAATCAACCCGATCGTGTCATCTTACTTTACCCTTTCGTATTGGTCAGCCACTCTTGAATCCTCGCGAAGTTTCTAGATTTTAGGCAATCTTTGCTTTCAATAACCTTATGAAGGTACTTTTTATTAAGTCGCTCGACAAGGGCAAATCAATCAAATACCACGCCTTCAAGGAGAGACTCTTTCTTTTGACGGTCTTTCACCGATCACCAATAACCTGTTAAGGTTAGTTAGTACTAGGATTATTTTCCTTCTTCGAGGAATTCCATACTTTCAAGGTTTCCTTCCAATCTCTCAATCTAGAGAAAGGCAGTTTCAGGATTATGTTCCTTGTCGAACTCAATCGATCTCAACTTCACAAGCCTTTTTCAAGCTTTTCACCAGACGGCTCTTATTCCCATTTTCTTTCACCTCTCTAAAGACCTTACTAGTTATTTCTTAAGCAACAACAACAGTAGTCTCAGCAACTTGAATAACAACGGCAGCTCCTCCTCGAGTTCGCCTACTCATCTATTTTTTCTATTTTCATTCTAGTTCTCACGATCCCTTCGTCTCTTTGGTCTTCTTATACCTTATAAGTTTGAAGCAAATTTTCTACTAGTAATCTCACTCTGGATATTCACCCTTTGTCCATTTGCATAATCTCTAGAACTACAATAATTCCTTCCAGAAATTAAAGACCTAAATCAATCACCCAAGTCTAGCAGTTCCAGATTGCTCAACATAGCAGAAACCTCACTTAAACCATCCTCCATCCAGCAATCTCATGCAGTTCTCAACCATTCACCACAACCAGGCAAGCTTCAACAAGACAACATCAAGAAAACATCCAGGGCACCAATCAACACAGCATTTGATTCCAAGCACACGATCTCACCCAAATAGGCCAAGTACATACATCAATCTCTTTCTCAAAAGGGCACTCACTGCAACGTATGAAGCTTTCAATCATGTCAGTCACAAAAGCACAATATTTAGGAACACAGACTCGTACTACTAGCTCAAACAGAGCGCTTCATGCTTCAGCAAGCAAGTATTCACAATCAATACACATACTCAGTACAAAGCTCAGTTGCATCTCATCATCATAACAGTGCCATTTTCATATTGCCTTTCACGTGTACCAATTCATATGCCATGCATCTCCTAGCCAACTCTAGCGAACGCCTCATATGGTCTAGCTATTTACTCTTCCCGATTCTCATATCTCCTTATTACTCCAATCCTCAATCAACTTGGATCGAGCTGACCTTGCTCTGATACCACTCAACTAGGATGTCACGCCCCGCTTCCCTTCCAATACGAGTGCGTGCATCCACCAATGGCATAAAGCCTGTCCCAGGATACTCCTCGAATACACCAAAAGAAAATTTAACTCGCATGCGGAAGGCAAGAAAAATGAATCCCACCTCCTCTTCAATCTACTTATCACCATACAAGAATGAGAAGCGGGAGAGATAAAAGGCTTGTATATAGTCAACGTCAAGTTCGTACAAACTACACTACAAATAAGCTAAACCACCAACCGAGGTCGAGGAAGACCAAGGAGCGAACAAAAAACACCCATCAAGCCCCATCGAAAGACCGTCATACCAAAAGACATCCCAACAAGTCCTACGTCATCGAAACACACTAGGTAGTACTCGTACCATCAGCTCGGCACTCCAGGCTCGTCTATCCATACTACGGTAGTCCTTCCAATACACACAGTACCTCGACCATCAAGAAATTCTTCTACAAACCTGGTCATCTCCTGGTGTTCGCCCAATCGTATCGGAAGCATCTTCAGGTCCTGTGGTCTGAAATAAAAATGGGGTTCACGAAGGAATGAGACTTACGTCTCAGTGAGCTAACCTAACCTTAAATTAGACCATCGTCCCACCGGAGCCACAATCATAACATAAACAATTGATAAACAAGAATCAAGAATATCAATCTTTCATAGTATCATATCAATGCTTTACCCAAGCAATAAAGAAAAGGGGAGATTAAAATAACAAGGGTATCACACATGCCCAAATTTCTCCATACTCAACTCCCATGAATTACACTTTCAGTCGGAATAAAGGACATCTCATTCACGACCCCGCGATTATATCGCCTCAAGGTCTTTCACATTCTTAAACCCCGCGATCACATCGCCTCAGGGCATTTCAGATTTCCCGACCCCGCGATACATCGCATCAGGGTATCACAATTCTCAATATCCGTCCCGCGTCGTTCTATGCATCAGGACCTCGGCCACCACAACCCCGCGTAAACGCATCAGGGTATTTCTCATTCTCAACTCCGCGTCATATAGGCGCCTCAGAGTACCTGGCTTTTTAAGTCCCACAATCTCATCACCTTAACGTGTTTCACTTCAAAGCATATCCTCTATGTTTTCAAACAGATGAGGCACCACGATAGCTAATCACGCACATTGCTACAAGAAAAAAGATTAAACATCTAAACACAATTCAAGTTTTATCTCGAGATGACGTGCCTTATCATAACTGATATTAAAAATCAACCAAACACTATCACCTAGGCAAGCAAACAATTAGTAGCACATCACCGTGCTCACCCAAGAACAACAACCAACAAGCAGCAAGCCCACCCTAATGAAGCCTCTAGAGTCCCTCAAGTAAGTAGATAATTACTCTGTCAGTCACAAAAGCACAATATTTAGGAACACAGACTCGTACTACTAGCTCAAACAGAGCGCTTCATGCTTCAGCAAGCAAGTATTCACAATCAATACACATACTCAGTACAAAGCTCAGTTGCATCTCATCATCATAACAGTGCCATTTTCATATTGCCTTTCACGTGTACCAATTCATATGCCATGCATCTCCTAGCCAACTCTAGCGAACGCCTCATATGGTCTAGCTATTTACTCTTCCCGATTCTCATATCTCCTTATTACTCCAATCCTCAATCAACTTGGATCGAGCTGACCTTGCTCTGATACCACTCAACTAGGATGTCACGCCCCGCTTCCCTTCCAATACGAGTGCGTGCATCCACCAATGGCATAAAGCCTGTCCCAGGATACTCCTCGAATACACCAAAAGAAAATTTAACTCGCATGCGGAAGGCAAGAAAAATGAATCCCACCTCCTCTTCAATCTACTTATCACCATACAAGAATGAGAAGCGGGAGAGATAAAAGGCTTGTATATAGTCAACGTCAAGTTCGTACAAACTACACTACAAATAAGCTAAACCACCAACCGAGGTCGAGGAAGACCAAGGAGCGAACAAAAAACACCCATCAAGCCCCATCGAAAGACCGTCATACCAAAAGACATCCCAACAAGTCCTACGTCATCGAAACACACTAGGTAGTACTCGTACCATCAGCTCGGCACTCCAGGCTCGTCTATCCATACTACGGTAGTCCTTCCAATACACACAGTACCTCGACCATCAAGAAATTCTTCTACAAACCTGGTCATCTCCTGGTGTTCGCCCAATCGTATCGGAAGCATCTTCAGGTCCTGTGGTCTGAAATAAAAATGGGGTTCACGAAGGAATGAGACTTACGTCTCAGTGAGCTAACCTAACCTTAAATTAGACCATCGTCCCACCGGAGCCACAATCATAACATAAACAATTGATAAACAAGAATCAAGAATATCAATCTTTCATAGTATCATATCAATGCTTTACCCAAGCAATAAAGAAAAGGGGAGATTAAAATAACAAGGGTATCACACATGCCCAAATTTCTCCATACTCAACTCCCATGAATTACACTTTCAGTCGGAATAAAGGACATCTCATTCACGACCCCGCGATTATATCGCCTCAAGGTCTTTCACATTCTTAAACCCCGCGATCACATCGCCTCAGGGCATTTCAGATTTCCCGACCCCGCGATACATCGCATCAGGGTATCACAATTCTCAATATCCGTCCCGCGTCGTTCTATGCATCAGGACCTCGGCCACCACAACCCCGCGTAAACGCATCAGGGTATTTCTCATTCTCAACTCCGCGTCATATAGGCGCCTCAGAGTACCTGGCTTTTTAAGTCCCACAATCTCATCACCTTAACGTGTTTCACTTCAAAGCATACCCTCTATGTTTTCAAACAGATGAGGCACCACGATAGCTAATCACGCACATTGCTACAAGAAAAAAGATTAAACATCTAAACACAATTCAAGTTTTATCTCGAGATGACGTGCCTTATCATAACTGATATTAAAAATCAACCAAACACTATCACCTAGGCAAGCAAACAATTAGTAGCACATCACCGTGCTCACCCAAGAACAACAACCAACAAGCAGCAAGCCCACCCGGCTCATCCATAAACAATTCCGTCCGCCACTCTAACCATCAAGTTTAACATCTCAATCAACTTGACGACTTAACCAAGAAAACGTCCAGTCGCGTCCAGATTTTCTAATAAAAGGTTAGGAAACACTCACCTTGGTTTCCACTAGCTATTTAACACTCCAAGTCTCTTGAAAAACCCGAACCCGGCACGTCTCAAAGCTGTCCAAAAACGGAACAGCAACCTTACTTAGAAAACAGTCGCCGATTTAACCGCTATAATAGTCCTAACTTCGATTCCACACCTCACACTCCTCATAGACTCTTTAATTAACATTTTAGCATGATAAGACCACATAAACTCAGCACAGCGACTACACCACAGCCCCCCAAACAGAATCGAAAAACAGAGCAGGAGCAAAGTGAAGCGGGTCCCGGTTTTTCTCACCCAAAATCAGTCCAAAACTCACTTTAAGCACCCATTCTTTAACAATCGAACCCATTGGAACCTTAATCGACGTATTATAGTGTTCCACAGAAAATTTGGCAGCCAACCAACCTAGTTTGGACCTCGAAACAGCCCAACCACAACCGCCACGCAAGCTGTCCAGATTTTTCCAAACAGAAACTCTTCAATCGAAGCCTCACAACTCAAAATTTTCCCAAAATTCTCATTAACCCTAAAAACACAGAATCAAGCATACCCTTTGATGGACCTATCACCGAAAATTTCAACCAATTTGGGGTCCGAACGAGTGAGTTATGGCTACTCTACCTCAGATCGCTCAAAATCTGTCGACGAAACTTGTCGGGGTTGGCCGGGACAGCTCAGGTCTTCTTTTGCCGCGATTCCAGTTGTTGAATGTCAGGGAAAGGTTGAACTTCGAGGTAGAGGAGGGCTCGTTGGCTGGACGTCGCCGGAAGAAGCCGTCGTGAGGAACGAATCCGGCGAACAGAACTGAACGAACCGTGGGCTGCTGCTGCTCGCGGAAGGAAAGAAGAAAAAAAAAATCGCAGAGAAGGAAGAAGAAGAAGGGTTGTCGCACGTCTGAAGAAAAGGGAAGTGAAGGGCTGGTTTAACCCTAATTAAGCCTCTAGAGTCCCTCAAGTAAGTAGATAATTAATGCCTCAATTCCAACGGTGACACTTGTCCCTTTTTTGTTTTGTAAAAATATCCAAAAATTTTCTTTCCCCACACTTCCTCACATATTCGGCAGCTACAAGAGTGGATTAAATGTCCAAAACGTCCTCATCCAATTAATGAAGCAAAGTCCAAAATTCCAGGGGCGAAACGGTCTTTTCACATTTTTCGCCTAAAAATCCAATTTTCGCTAATCCTTCATTTCTTACCGGCGTCGCTCAATCCAAATTAAATGTCACAATCTTCACTTCCATTTTCCATTCTCGAGACCTCATATCGTGGTCGATCTCTCG
This sequence comes from Rhodomyrtus psidioides, assembly GCA_021437785.1. Taxonomy (NCBI): domain Eukaryota; kingdom Viridiplantae; phylum Streptophyta; class Magnoliopsida; order Myrtales; family Myrtaceae; genus Rhodomyrtus; species Rhodomyrtus psidioides. Next base: position 6,525,021 of record JAILYB010000003.1, on the reverse strand, counting down.
TAGTCGTAATTCCGATTTATCTCGAACTAACGGGCGGCTTTTGCGGACGCTACGCGTATCGACTCTGTGATTTTTGTCACACTTAGGAAAACTCAAGTACGGCAATTTTGGTTGTCAAGTAATCGCAAAAGTGTATTACTAGCCCCGACGGCCGCGATCGTCATAAATCGATTTAGGAAAAAAAATTCGCAAATCATACGTTGGTTAAGCGGCATCACCCGTGTCCCAATCGTATAACGCTAGCAACGGATTCCTTAAATCGTTTTCTGATCGGCCTCGGTTCTAAATATCCCTTGACGATCCTTATGGTCAAAATGTCGTTTTCTTATCGAATTCCTAGGTCCACGTATCTCGTCGCGCGTTAGCCTTTCCCCTTTGGTTAGTTAACTCATGACTGATCAGGTCAGAGCGAGATATAACTGAAATACTTCAATAGACATCTTACAATTTAAGGTCTCAGAATGACAGGAAAATCGGACTGTCACAATTATCTTGTTTCATATTGGAACTCTTTCACTAGCAGAGACAATCATCAAGCAAAGGTAGTGCTAGCAAATTGACATGAATGTCTCCCTAACTAGTTTGCCTACCCATACCTATTATGTGTAGTCTTAATAATTACACCAATATCTGTAATTAAAAATTGTAAAGTTGATGTGCGGACTTGTAGTCTATCTATTTCCCTCAAGTAGCCATGTAAAATTTGATGGATTTGCTTATTTGCTAGGTTGTCCTCATTTTTTATGCCTCTGTTTGTATAACATAGGATCTATGCATTGGTTATTTGCCTAAAATGCGTGATGTATTCTCAACAATTTTTTAGGATCTCTTAAGTGCCATATCGAGAAAAAAAGATTACTTTAGTGCCAATGGCGAGAAATTTCGGCAATATCAACAGAGTTGGCACTTAAATAATCAATTTAAAAAAATTTGACTCCTAAGTAATCCAAAAATGATCACTTTAGTACTAATAGTGAGAAATTTTGGTGACCTCATCTGAGTTGGTACTTAAATAATCATTTTTCAAAAAAATTTGGCACTTAAATATTCTGAAAAATAAAAGAAAGCTTTCCCAAAAAATGTATTCCCAAAAAAAAAATGGTACCAAAATGAATATTGTACACAAATATTGAAACTTGAAGAGTCATTCTGCAATTTTTTATTAGGAAAATGCTTTCCTGACAGTACCGTCAAAGATTGTAGAATCTCAACCATAGACTCACACATCTTCATCGCGTGCTTTATATAAGACACTTATTGATTGGGAGATCGTGTTGTCAGAAATAAATCACAGTACTGTCATACTGTCAAGCTAACGGTTTCCTTTTTATTAATACACTTATTGGCACCATAATGGTAGGTTGTCGTGCTTGCTCACTTTAAACGGCTAATTACGGTCAAGCGTCTGGGTTACATAAAACAAATAGGTCTATCATATTCTTTTTTTATCTGACACATACACATCGATCTAATTAACCATCCAATTTCTTTCTCTCTTCACAATATTAGATGTCTTAGTTACCCTTGTTTTCATTATCTATTCTCACCTATTTTATACGTAACTACTCATTTTCTTCCTATGTATAATTATCTCACTATTCGCTCTAGCATAGCGCATGCCTTGACCCCAGTAAATAATAACGATGATGATAACATGGATGAAGATGTTTTCAAATGGACGATATACATTCTTATGGCGAAATAGACGATGATAGTCTTTCAATAGTGGTGATATTACTTTACCTCTTTCCTTATGCACAAAACAGACATGCCTCCTCTGTCAATGCCTAACTCACAGGCCTATATCATCTATGTCATCAGTATTTGTATTCTCTCTTCAGGTTTATATATAGTGTACAAATGATCATGGATTTGAGGACCCGCATGAACATCAATAAGACGTAGCGGTTTGGTACGGGCAATGCCCATCTAACTAACTATATCTTATCAGGTCATACTCAGATTATAACTTCTATATTCTTCTTTTCTTAGTTATATAGAGTTTATGTAAATGAGTTGTGCGCAGTATTGCAACTGCCAGCTCTAAGGATGGATGGGACCATAATTGACTTGGGGTTTGGTGCTTGGCCGCCTTATCCCCTCCATCTTATGGCAAGGGGTGAGCTCAGCTAGCTGCAATTGTTAGGAGTGTGGCAATTGCATAAAAACTTTCTTCACTGAACGATGAGATAATACGCTTGGAGACAAATCAACGGGAAATTAAAGTGTGAGGACTCAGAACAAGGTTATATGCTTCATTCAGTCCACCTATAGAAACTCTATGAATCATTTAATAAAGTGGATTTAATGCATATTCTTATTACATTCAGCAGTTCTCTACCCTCGATATCTATGCATCATGATTGAAATTACATACTATTGCTTTGTCAAAGCGTGAAATATCCTCGGAAGTTATCATGAAACTTCTAATTATAAGCAAAAATAAACATCATACTCATGTATTTAATATTTTCCAAACTCGCTTTCCTGCATACATAAGTTAGAAAGATCGAGGATGCATCAGCTTGACTACTTGAGCTTGAGGTTTCGGCCTTTGTTGCATGACTAGTGAAATACTTCGACTCGAAACCCATTTCTTCGAAAAGACCAAAGGAATCAATCAATAGTAGGGAAGAAAATTTTACCCAAGAGACCGTATACGTAAAGGATTTCTGTGGAAAGAGAGAAGAGAGTTTCAAGATAACTTGCCTTTTAATGCGTCTAATGAATATCTATAGCAAAAATTAAAACAAGAAAAAATAAATAAATAAGAAGACTAGGTCATCATCGCTGGTACAACCTTAATCAACGTTGTACAGAGTATGAAAACGAACACATAAGATGACTTCCGTTCATTGATCAATTTGACGGGCAACTCTCTAGTCATCGTCGCCTAGTTTGTGTTGGCGTGAAGCCAAAATTTATCAAAAGATATTATTAAGATTTTTTTTTTATCTTTTGTCATTTCCTTTTCTTCTAGGTTAAAAGATACACTTTATATACTAGGGATATATAGGTTGTAGCCATCATAAAATGAGAGAAGATAGAAGAGCAGACAGAAAGCGCAAGAGCAGACAGAATACGTAAAGTAGCGAAAAGAGAGAAAGAGAGAGAGAGAGGCCGTGACAGCATTCTTGAGTGTTCTCGTTTTCTTTTTCCTTCGATTTTGTAAGAAGATCGTCAGTTGCATTCTTACTTTTCTTTAAGACTAGTGGATTCGCAGAGTACCTCTGCGTGGAGACGTAGCCCAGGTTTGGGTGAACTTCGATAACAAATTCTCTGGTGTGTTCTTCTAATTCTGTTCTTTTATCGTTATATTTTGCTAGTGTGGATTGTTTGCTTGGATTATATTTCTGGAATTGGGGCATGATTCCTATCAATTGGTATCAGAGCCTAGGTTGGCTAATCGAGAACATCGAGGGTTTTTCGGTGACATTCGATTGAAAGCAAATGGTATGGCAGAAGATAAAATTAGAATCGATAAGTTCGATGGGCAGGATTTCGGATGGTGGAAACTTCAAATAGATGACTATCTTTATCAGAAAGATCTCTATGCACCACTTGAAGGTTGGAAACCTGAAATCACGGAAGTTGATCCGACGGCAGAATCGGGATGGAAAATTCTTGATCGAAAGGCGTTAGGTGCGATTCGTCTAGGTTTGACGAAAAAGACAGGATACCACATCATGAAAGCTAAGACTGCAAAAGAAGTTATGGATATTCTAACGAATTTATGAGAAGCCATCTACATCGAATTAGATATTTTTGTTAAAGAAATTGGTTAATATGAAATTATCTGACAGAGGTTCTGTTGCAGAGCATATTAACAGTTTCATGCAGGTTACAGGTCAATTAAAATCCGCAGGCATAAATCTGGATATGAAGTTACAAGCTTTATTATTTTTATGTTCTCTTCCGGAAAGCTACAACACCGCGGTGTAAGGAATTTCAAGCACCATGAAGGATGATATGACTCTGGATGATGCTGTGAGCAGTATCATGGATGAAGAGATGCGACGAAAAGTCTGAGGTGGAGATAAATTTTTGGCATCTGCATCTTCAACGGCACTAGCATTGGAGAACCATGGAAGAACCAAAAACAGAGGAAAATGCAGCGGGCGTGGTAGGTCACAATCCAGGGGAAGGAGAGAGGTTACAAAAGATGAGTGCTGATTTTGTCACCAGACGGGACATCGTAGATTTCAATGTGAAGCCTACAAAAAGAAGCTGCGAGATGAGAATCAAGGAGCTAATGTGGTAAGCGATGAGCCTTTGTTAGAGAACTTGTGTTTATCTGCAGGGCTTGACTTGGCTACAGATAAGTGGTTTCTTGACTCTGGTGCTTCTTTTCATTGTACCTCGCAAAGAAATATATTTATTGATTATGCCAGTGGGGATTTTGGGCAAGCGGTTATGGGAAACGGCCACATGTGTCCAATTGTAGGAAAAGGAACTGTAGTTTTGAACATCTCAGGTGGTGGACGACTAATTTTGCGTGAAACCAAACATATTCCTGAGTTGAAGAAATATTTGATTTTAACTAGCAAACTTGATCAAGAAGACATGGTAACAACTTTTGGAGACGGAGAGTGGAAGATAACCTCATGAGCAAGAGTAATAGCAAAGGGAAAGCGTACAAGTACACTTTACCTTCTCCAAGGAGACAATATCAGTGATATGGTTGCAACTACAGTACCTACAGGTAATTTATCTACTCTTTGGCATTATCGTTTGTGACATCTTGATGAAAAAGGTGTCAAGCAGTTACATTCAAGAAAGTTGCTTCCAGGTTTGCAGAAAGTTGAGTTAGATTTCTGTGAAAGTTGCATTTATGAAAAATAAATGGCAGTTAGTTTTCAATTGAATGAGCGACAAAATAAAAAGCAAAAGTTAGAGTTGGTTCATATTGATACATGGGGACCAGCTCAAGAACTCTCTTATGGTGGTAAGAGATATTTTGTCACTTTTATTGATGATGCAACAAGAAATACTTGGGTATATGCTCTTAGAGAAAAATCAGAAGTATTCGGTGTTTTCAAAATGTGAAAAATCATGGTAGAAAAAGAAATAGGTTATCAGATTAAAGCTCTAAAATCTGATAATGGTGGTGAATACACGAGCAATGAATTTGCAGAATATTTGAGCCAAGAAGGCATACATGGGTTAAAGACTGTTCCTAGAACTCCTCAAGAGAATAATGTGGCTGAGAGAATGAACATGACCATTTTGGAACGTGCAAGATGCATGAGACTACATGCGGGTCTCCCGTTATACTTATGGGCTGCTACAGTTGATGCAACTGTATATTTGATTAACATGAGTCCATCTAGTGCGCTGGATGGAGGAATACCGCAAGAGTAATGGTCAGGTAAAAATGTCAATTATTCATATCTAAAAGTTTTTGGTTGTATTGCATATGCTTTAATTGACAGAGATGACATGAAAAAGCTTGACGCTAAGTCCCAAAAGTGCATCTTTATTGGATATAGCGGCAATGAATATGGATATAGGCTTTAGGATTATGAGAATAACAAAGTCATTTGCAGTCGGAATGTGGTGTTCCAAGAAGAAAAGATATATAAAAATCGTCAGACAGAGCATGAGACGGCAGTAGAACCAGAATATATTGAGTTGGATACAATTCCTGTGAATATGGTTCCAGCAGATCAGAGTGCATATGAAGGAAAGGTTGTTCAAGATGAACACATTATTAATGAGCAGGCAGTTCAAGAGGAATGTGATAATCCGGAATAGACTAACGATCCTAAAGTACCTGTTTTGAGGAGATCTACACATGTGAGAAGGTCAAAGGTAATTTTTGATCCTTCAGATAATATTGTTCTGAGCCATGTCTTATATACAGATTCAGGAGAGCCATAAACTTATGATGATGCAAAGAAAGACACATCTCACATGTAGTGGGCACATGCTATGAAAGATGAGATGAGTTCGTTAATTCAGAACAAAACTTAGGAGTTGGCCAAGTTGCCTACAGGTAAAAAAGCTTTGTTAAACAAGTGGGTGTATAGGATAAAAAAAAATGAAGCTGATGGTAGTATTAGATACAAGGCGAGACTTGTAGTAAAGGGCTTTTCTAAAAAAGAATGGATCAACTACCCCGAGATATTTTCACTAGTAGTGAAGATGACATCAATCAGAGTGTTGTTGAGTATAGTTGCAGTGGAGGATCTTCATCTCGAGCAGTTAGATGTAAAAACGGTTTTTTTGCATGGTGATTTAGATGAAAAGTTATACATAGCGCAACCTAGAGGTTTTGAAGTCAAAGGTAAAGAACACATGGTATGTCGCTTGAAAAAAAGCTTGTATGGCTTAAAGCAAGTTCCGCGACAATAGTATTTAAAGTTTGATGGTTTTATGGAAGAAAAATGATTTGCACATTGTGAGACTGATCATTGTGTTTATTTTCGAAAGTATAGCGTTTTTGATATTGTATATCTCTCTTTATATGTTGATGACATGCTAGTGGCTAGTTTTAATATGCAAAGAATCGCAGAAGTAAAGAAGATGTTAGCAGCGCAGTTTGCTATGAAAGACTTGGGAGAGGCCAAGAAGATTTTAGGCATGAAAATCATCAGGGACAGGAAAAAAAAGAAATTATGGTTGTCGCAGGAAGACTATGTGAACAAGGTGTTGAAAAGATTCAACATGGACAAGGCAAAATCGATTGCGACTCCTCTAGCAGGTCACTTCAAACTTTCTAAGGATATGTGTCCGAGTACTCAAGTTTTGAAAGATGAGATGGCGGCAATGCCGTATGCGTATGCAGTTGGAAGTTTGATGTATGCTATGGTGAGCACGAGACTTGACATTGCACGACCAATGGGAGTTATGAGTCGATATTTACAGAACCCGGGCAAAGAGCATTGGAATGCAGTAAAATGGATATTGAGATATCTAGCAGGTACATCAAATTACTCTCTTTTTCATGGAGGTACATCTCTAGAATTGCAAAGTTATGTGGATGCAAATCACTCGGGTGATCGAGATAGTGATAAAAGTACCACTGGATATGTCTTTACAGTTGCAGGTACAGTAGTGGGTTGGGTACCTCAATTACAAAAAATAGTGGCTTTATTGACGATAGAAGCAAAGTACGTGGCGATCACGGAAACTTCTAAGGAAATCATGTGGTTACAAGATTATCTGGAGGAGCTACATCGAAAGCAGCCAGTGAACACACTGTGGAGTGATAGTCAAAGTGCAATTCACTTAGTAAAGAATGCAGCTTATCACTCAAGGACTAGACATGTCAAGAATCGTTATCACTTCATCAGGTCAGCATTAAAAGATAACGAGTTAAAGTTATAGAAGATTGATGGATCAAACAATCCAGCTGACATGCTTACCAAGGTAGTAGATAGAGAGAAACATACTTTTTGTACTACTACTATTGGTATTACTCCATGTCAATTGATGAAGGAGTATCGCAGAGGCACAAGTTCGAGTTGTTAGTTTTTGAAAATGATGGATGCAAAGTTGCTTGGTACATCAGATATATTTGTCTTCAAGTATTGTTGGCGTGAAGCCAAAATATATCAAAAGATATTATTAAGATTTCTTTTTTATCTTTGTCATTTCCTTTTCTTCTAGGTTAAAAGATACACCTTATATATTAAGGATATATAGGTTGTAACCGTCAGAAGATGAGAGAAGATAGAAGAGCAGACAGAAAGCGCAAGAGCAAATATGACACGCAAAGTAGCGAATAGAGAGAAAAAGAGAGAGAGAGAGAGAGAGAGAGAGAGAGAGAGAGAGTCTGTGACGACATTCTTGAGTGTTCTCATTTTCTTTTTCCTTCGATCTTGTGAGAAGATCGTCAGTTGTATTCTTACTTTTCTCGAAAACTAGTGGATTCGTAGAGTGCCTCTACGCAGAGACGTAGCCCAGGTTTGGGTGAACTTTGATAACAAATTCTCTAGTGTGTTATTCGAATTTTGTTCTTTTATCGTTATATTTACTAGTGTGGATTGTTTGCTTGGATTATATTTCTGAAATTGGGGCACGATTCCTATCAGCTTGAACAGACACGTAAGGTGACTTCCGTTCATCCACGTGATCACCCTATAAATACCTTTTCAGCCTTTGCGGTCAATGAACTTTGATTTACGATGACTCTCTAGTCATCGTGGCTCTCTTTCTGGCCATCCACTTGGTCGTACTGCTTCTCTTATTCTCTTCTTGTACTGTTGTTTGGGCATGACTTTGCCTTTTCCCTGCTGCTCTGGCCTTTTTCCCAAGCTGCTTTTGGATGTTGAACTTAGGATACAACTGTTGCTGGTTGGATTTTGTTGCTGATCCGTTGCTAGGACACTTACCGACCCCCTTCAAGCCATTGCCCAACTGCTCATACTGTTTAGCTATTCCTATATCTGGCGGTGGTTTGTTGTTTTTTGCAGTGCATAGCTCGTCTGTTACTTCCGAATCTTTAGGCTACTTGTTTGGCCGTATTTTTATGTTTTTCTTTTCATGCCCTATTTATTTCCTTAGGACTACCTTTAGGCTTACTATAGCTGTCGTGTGGCTCTTTCTTTTCTACGTGTTGGCCGTGCCTTGGCCTTTAGATCGATATGCTTGCCAAGCTGATGTATCTTGCGACCGGTCACCGTTGAACCCATTTTGGCACTGTTGCCAATTTTGGTTCATGGTTTTTGTGTCCGATTCCTCTTCTATACCTATCGATTTGGAAAGATTATACATACTTACCTTACAAAAAAAAAAAACTTTGATTTACGAGTTTTACGCTTGTGGAGTCAGTTGTTGGAATCAATAACACGTTGTTGTATACGATGAGGTGGATGAAATGGTTAACCTATAATATGAGAAAGTGTTGCCAAAGCTCTAGAAATCTTGACGCCCGGTACAGTATAATACAAGCCCCATATTTTCAAACGAGGAAATTAAAAAAATAAAATAAAATCTCAAGTCTGAGCTCGTTAACAAATTGTGTCGTCGACATGTCACTACGTGTCATAATTTCAGCGTGCAAACACTTAACCTCAATGTTGAGTAAGCAAATTATTCACTGAACAAGTAATTGCCCACCTCTACATGGGTTTAATGCTAATAATAGTAAATCGCACAATGCAAATCATATAGTCAATCCATCATATACACCTGGGTGGTGGCATTTGAAAGATTCTTAAGGTGGCTCACATCGGTTTTAGAGGTGGTTTCCAGCTCTCACGATGCTACGCATTGTCCCACATGACAATTAGTTATATCGGTGAGTAAAAAAGATAAAAAGCTCCAATCGGCCTAGATCGGACGGCCTAGATCGCAGGCAAGATTTTGAGCTCCCTCTTGTTCATGCTATCAAGTCATAAATAAATTAAAAAAAATTAACACATAAAAAAGCGATATTTGAGGCGAAAAATGTAATAACTGATCTATTTTTAAAAGGGAAAAGAAAAAATTCGGCTAGGGCTCAACCAGCCTGGTCCTCGACTTCGGTCTCTAACGAGCCCGAAAATTCCGTGGACTTGTCAGTGCTAACGTAATTGACGGGCTACTGAAAAAATGTAATAACTGATCTATTTTCTTTTTAGTTGGGTTATAGGGGTCCACTTACACGATGCAAGTGATGGGAGCTTCCCTCTCCGTCTCCGTGGAATTCCCCGTCCTCACGTAATGGATGGGGACTTCCCAATCCTCACGCCTTCAATAAATCAGATGTGGACTCCTGCTTCTCGCCCTCCTTCGGTTTTTCCCTTTGGATTTTACCTCTGGCTCTATCTTATTCGATCATGTGCCACACATCCCTGTCTGTCTACTAACCAAGCCTTTTCATCTTCAACTTCCATAACTCGAAACCCTTTCCTCCTAACTCCTCTACTTCAATTCGCGATGGGCTAGCTGACATCTTCCCAAGATTCGATTTTTTGGATCTCTCTTCATCAAGAAAACCATATTCTCAAACTTTGCACTGATACCAGATGTTAGGTTTCGACGCACAACCACAATGAAGTAAAGCGTAAAGCGAGAAAAGAGAAATCGACAAAAGGTTTATCATGATTTATCCTTAAACTAGAGCTATGTCTAATAGAGAAATTGACGCAAACGTAAAGAGCCCGAGTTGGACTTTGATTCAAATAAGGATATGAAGTTGTGTAACTCGTTTGAAACAGGAGCCTGAAGTGGCCATATAGTCTCAAAAAAGGGGCTTAGCCTTACGAGCATTTCTGTCACTTATTTTCTATTTTTTCTATTTTTACCTTTTGTTCCCTTTTTCTATTTTTAAAAAATTTTAAAATATATATAAGTGAAAAAAAAAGGCGGGAGGATCCCCTGTGGCCACCGGTGGGGTGCCGGCGATGGCTGGCCACCACGCCGAGGTGGTCGATGACCAACAAGGGCAAAATCCCAGCCGCGGTTAGAAGTTTGACTAGTCTAATTTCCATCTTCTTCTCTGTCTTCCAATTTTTCTTACGAAAACCAGAAGAATTTGTTCCTTCAGTGTTGAAAAATAAAAGCCATGGGTTTATGCTTGGAAAGCTGAAGAGAGTTCACGGGAAGGAGGAGCCTCAGAAACTGAATAAAGTCCAGGGTAAGAAGAAAGATTGGACTAGTTCAAGTTTTGCTTGGCTGGTCGCTGACCGGCGACGATGGTTTGCGAGATGGTTGTCTCCAAAGTCGTTGATACCAAACATTGTGTTCCCATTATCTTTTCACTATGATACGAATTGATCTAGTCGAAAAACTCGCATTTTGATACAAAGAAAAGTTTATCAAATTTTTTTTTTTTTGGGTACATAATAGCGTGAATGGTTATTTTAAGTTCAAGCACAATATAGATATGCCAAAAAGAAAATTTATCCTACTAAATAGTAAATATCTACAAGGATAACTAACGAATATTAGAACAAATTACGCAATATCCAAGTGTAGGTCCTAGCTTTAGTCACCGGTGAGCCATGTTCATCCGCTGGCAGGCCAATTGTGATTATTTCCCACGAGAGATGAAGCAAATCGAACTCAAGAAATATTATATTTTATGTCTCATTCGTATGAGGTGTGACTTTTCAAGATATAAGATGTTGATTTTTTTTGCAAATTTTGCGAAGATGACTATGAATGACTTATATCTCGAACCAAAATAGGAGTCACGAATAGCGTGGCGACTGGGCAAAATTTGAGAATTGACATATCAATTAAGCATTTAATGGGATATTCAGTCTTCGTCTCCCTCGACTTTTCAATCCTCACGTAATTGACTAAACAAGTGGATCATTGTTTCATAAATTGGACAATAAAAATGATATTTGTACGGTGAAGCAAATTTTGATTCATACTTATGGCTTAAAGGGCGTCCAAAAATTGTGTTTTTGAAGAGGTCTCATTCGTATTGTGGCGTTTTTTTTTTTGTGAGATTATTCTGAAAAACTTATTTTGAACCAAAATAGGAGAAATGAACATGAAAAACTATTTAATAGCTGCTAAAGCAGCGTGGCGACTGGGGCATGATTTGAGAGGGGACACATTGATTTCGTATTTGATGTAATGTTCGGTCTTCGTCTCCATGTGCTTGTCAATCCAAACGTAATTGACTAAATTGTGCAGATCTTTTGGACGAAATTGTCAGACAATCATATGTGAAAGTGTCTATATAAAGCGAAGTGGTGTTTGAATGAACGCCAGCGTACAGAGAAGAGAAAATTTTGCAAATTCCTACTATGTTCTCTTCAATGTGATTATAAATCTCTCCTCCAAGCCTGGTGATACTGTGAAAGGTATAAACTCCAATTTCATTAGCTTATTTCCTCTTCTTTTTTATTTTTATTGTTTTTTTTTTTTGGTTGTGTAATCGTGATTAGCTTACATGTTCAGACTCCGATCTTCAGTCTTCAGGAGAGAGAGAGGACAATATTCGGAATCCTCCTCCCTCTCTTCTTTGTTATTACGTTACATATTGCTTTCTCTCTCCTCAACTTGTTAAGAAGTTTCTTGTTGGACAAAGCTATGCTCTGTGTTAATATTAATTCACTAAACCACACGGCAGATTATAGGTCAGACAATAAGTCGTATCCAATTATAAAACTATTTTTATAATAGTTTGTCTAAACTCTCTCTCAACTTTTTTCCATCTGCTTGAGAATGTAAAAATAAATAAAAATAAAAAATTGGCTGTTCTGGGTGCCAGGACTGTTCGCAAGGGTTCTCTTTGGAGTTCAGTCAACAATTAATTTAATTATGCACTGGTGGTGTTAAATACAGCTACGACGGCAAGTGGATCACCGGAGGAAATGGGAAAACAACTGCTCCTTGTTCTCAACATTGCCCTCTTGTGGTGGTGGAGCTCAATCCCATGCCCCGGCTCTTGCTCGCAAAACAACACGGATCGTCTTGCATTAGTATCCCTCAGAAACGCGATATATAAAGACTTATTTGGAGTCTTGAGCTCTTGGAATGATTCCATGCCTCATTGTGAGTGGCAAGGTATTTTGTGCAGCAAAAAACATCCTGGGAGGGTCATATCCTTAGTCCTGAGATCACAAGGCTTGGAAGGCTTCCTATCTCCTCAAATAGGTAACCTTTCTTTTTTAAGGGTCATGGTTTTACAGAACAACAGCTTCCGCGGTGAAATCCCACAACAGATAGGCAACTTGTTTCGGCTCCGTGATCTTATTCTTAGTAACAACTCTTTTGGTGGCCCTATACCTTCCAATCTTTCTCGCTGCTCCAACCTTGAGATCCTGGATCTCATAAATAACCAACTTGTGGGGGAAATCCATTCCAATCTCGGTTCTTTAACAAGACTTATATTCTTGGGTTTGTCTAAGAACAGTTTTGAAGGTCCTATTCCTCCTTCAATCGGAAATCTCTCGCTACTACAAGGCCTCTCCCTGGCAGTAAATGTATTGCAAGGAGAAATACCCAAGGAATTGTCCAGACTCAAGAGGTTGCTACTTTTCCAACTATCATCAAACAAACTAACCGGTGAGATTTCACCAGGGATTTTTAACATCTCCGGAATTTACAACTTCGAAGTGAGTTGGAACCAGTTGCGGGGAAGCTTTCCCTCTGATATTGACATCACTATTCCTTCTCTCTATGTCCTTGGAGTAGCCCATAACTTGTTTACTGGGATAATTCCGTCATCATTGACGAATGCCACCAACCTTCACAAAGTTTACCTTCACGAAAACAGTTTCCATGGGCCAATACCGAAAAATCTTGGAAGTCTACAGGGCCTTCACGTAATCACGTTGGATACTAACCAATTGCAGGATGACTTAAGTTTTATTTCTTCATTAGCGAATTGCTCCAACTTAGAAATTCTCACGGTGGGTAAAAACATGATTCATGGATCATTGCCAAGATCCATCTCCAATCTCTCCACCAGCATTATGGCGATGGATATGCAAAACAATCGGATCCAAGGAACTATTCCTTCAGCCCTCGGAAATCTCTTCAACTTGGCTGTCTTGACTTTACAGAATAATGTTCTAACGGATCGCCTTCCTCATTCCATCGGAACACTTTATAGCTTGCGGCAACTTGATATAAGTGGAAACATGTTTACTGGAGAGATACCGTCCTCAATGGGTAACATGACATCGTTATATCTACTTTACCTTGGCTCCAACAATTTCCAAGGCTACATACCACAAAGTCTTGGCAACTGCAAGCAACTAATTGGGCTCGATCTCTCAAATAATAACCTAATTGGCTTGGTTCCAGCGGAAATCATGGGTCTTTCTTCCTTGTCGATCATCTTCAATCTATCGCATAATAAGTTAAGTGGATCTCTTTCGATGCAAGTTGGCTCTTTAAAGAATCTTGCCGAATTAGATCTGTCTTACAACAGATTGACCGGCTTAATTCCAGCCTCCATTAGCGAGTGCTTAAGTTTGGAATGGCTTCATTTAGAAGCTAATTCTTTTCATGGTCAAATCCCCCAAGCTCTACGTCCATTACGGGGTCTAGAAGTGCTGGATCTTTCCAATAACAATTTTTCTGGTCCAATCCCGATCTTTCTCGCAGAGTTCTCATTGCTCAAGTACTTGAACTTGTCCTTCAATGAACTAGAAGGACAAGTTCCGAAGGGCGGAGTTTTTCTTAATGCAAGTGCTGTATCAGTTTCTGGAAATAGGCAACTCTGTGGAGGTGTCCTAGGGCTAAAGCTTCCTCTTTGTAAATTACCAAGCTCTAACAAGTCTTCTACAACCAAGGCCATAGTGATATCTGTGGTAGCTGTCAGTTTATTATGTTTGGCTTTGTTGTTACTGTCTATCTTCAGCTACCACCAAAAGAAGCAAACCACAACCAATGCCTCGACATCATTGTCCTTGGAGCACCAGTTCTTGAGGATTTCTTATGAAGAGCTCCTGAGAGCTACTGACAGATTCTCTGAGACCAATTTGATTGGTAAAGGGAGATACGGCACGGTTTATAAAGGGATTCTTGATAGCGATGCCACGGTGGCAGTGAAGGTGCTCAATCTAATGCAAAGAGGTGCTCTGAAGAGCTTCATCTCCGAATGTCGAACTCTAGGAACAATTCGACATCGAAACCTCGTGAAGATACCAAGTGTTTGTTTGAGCATGGACTTTCGTGGCAATGATTTCAAAGCTCTAATATACGAGTTCATGGCTAATCAAAGCTTGGAGGAGTGGCTGCATCCTGGAACTATAGGACGAGATGAGGAGCATGGCGAATCGAAAAATCTAAGACTAGCGCAGACGTTGAACATTGCCATCGACATAGCAACTGCGATTGAATATCTCCATAAGGGTTGTTCTCTAGCAATTGCCCATGGAGATCTGAAGCCAAGTAATGTACTTCTGGACAATGACATGGTGGCTCGAGTTGGAGATTTCGGGCTTGCAAAGATCATTTCAGCAATGTCTGCCGAAGCCACGGGAATGCAGGACCAATGGAGTTCATCTTCAACCGCAGTCAGAGGTTCCATTGGCTATGTGCCTCCAGGTATGAGTCTATCATATCTTCTTTGAGGTATTTTCTTCTCTTCCATCCTGCAGAAAAGAAATTGTGTGGTATAGAAATTAAACTGAATCCTAATCATGAAAATGACTAGCCTCGTGTGGATCCTATGTATGACCAGTCAAAATCTGCTGTTCGAATTTAGTTAATACATATACTAAATTCACAAAATAATTTCTCCCGAGGCCTTCACCGTAATGATTTTCTTCTTTTTCCATACCTAACTAGAGGATAAAGTCACTCTTGATGTTTAGGAAATGTGTCTAGCAAACATGTGAAAACTTCGGGTGCACTTCTCTACAGTTGATGCATTCCAACTTTTGTGGTAATTTTTTTGAATGGCGCTAAACATCGGCCATAGCCAATACAATAAATGAAAGTCAAACAAAGAGATGTGAAAGAAAAACAAAAACCAATAGGGAGGTTTTGGGACTCACTCTGACAGAAGATTTGTCAAACAAAGAGATATGTTGGGTGACACTGGCGCGAACCCTTACAATTGCCCTTGACAAGTTATTGCAAATAGACATCAAACAAAATCCCATGTGAATTAGGATTTTTTTCCTATATAATTAACTTAAAGAAAAAGCATAATGTTCATTTCTATTTGATGTCTTAATGAAATTTTCAGAGTATGGCTTGGGACACAAGGTTTCTACATTTGGGGATGCATACAGTTACGGCATTCTATTATTGGAGATGTTCACTGGGAAGAGACCCACTGAAGAGGCCTTTGGGCGCCATCTTAATCTTCACAGCTTTTTTCAAATGGCTCTACCAGATAGAGCAATGGACATCATAGACTTAAGGCTTTGGAGTGATGCTGTTGATCGACAACAGGAGAGAAAGATCAGAGATTGCATAGTCTCCATATTCGAAGTTGGAGTTGCATGCTCGATGGAATCACCGCTGGATCGAATGGGCATGACCGAGGTGATCAAGAGATTATGCTCAACTAAGGCGAGTTATGAAACCAAAGAGAGGAGAACACGTATGTAGCTGAGTCAATTATCTTGTTTCATATTGGAACTCTTTCACTAGCAGAGACAATCATCAAGCAAAGGTAGTGCTAACAAATTGACATGAATGTCTCCCTAACTAGTCTGCCTACCCATACCTATTATGTGCAGTCTTAATAATTACACCAATATATGTAATTAAAAATTGTAAAGTTGATGTGCGGACTTGTAGTTTATCTATTTCCCTCAAGTAGCCATGTAAAATTTGATGAATTTGCTTTTTTGCAAGGTTGTCCTCATTTCTGATGCCTCTGTCTGTATAACATAGGATCTATGCATTGGTTATTTGCCTAAAATGCGTGATGAATTCTCAACAATTTTTTAGGATCTCTTAAGTGCCATATAGGGAAAAAAAGATTACTT
This sequence comes from Rhodomyrtus psidioides, assembly GCA_021437785.1. NCBI lineage: Eukaryota > Viridiplantae > Streptophyta > Magnoliopsida > Myrtales > Myrtaceae > Rhodomyrtus > Rhodomyrtus psidioides. The sequence continues at coordinate 6,508,678 of JAILYB010000003.1, read as the reverse complement.
TAGTGCCAATGGCGAGAAATTCCGGCAATATCAACGGAGTTGGCACTTAAATAATCATTTTAAAAAAATTGGACTCCTAAGTAACCCAAAAATGATCACTTTAGTACTAATAGCGAGAAATTTTGGTGACCTCATCTGAGTTGGTACTTAAATAATCATTTTAAAAAAAATTTGGCACTTAAATATTCCAAAAAACAAAATAAAGTTTTCCAAAAAAAAGTTTTCCAAAAAAAAAAAAATTGGCACCAAAATTAATATTGTACACAAATATTGAAACTTGAAGTGTCCTTATGCAATTTTTTATTAGGAAAATGATTTCCTAACAGTACCGTCAAAGACTGTAGAATCTCAACCATAGACTCACGCACCTTCGTTGCGTGCTTTATATAAAACACTTATTGATTGGGAGATCGTGTGGTCAGAAATAACTTACAATACTGTCATACTGTCAGGCTAGCGGTTTCCTTTTTATTAATACACTTATTGGCACCATAATGGTAGCTTGTCGTGCTTGCTCACTTTAAACGGCTAATTACGGTCAAGCGTCTGGGTTACATAAAACAAATACGTCTATCATATTCTTTTTTTATCTTACACATACACATCGATCTAAATAACCATCCAATTTCTTTCTCTCTTCACAATATTAGATGTCTTAGTTACCCTTGTTTTCATTATCTATTCTCACCTATTTTATACGTAACTACTAATTTTCTTCCTATGTATAATTATCTCACTATTCGCTCTAGCATAGCGCATGCCTTGACCCCAGTAAATAATAACGATGATGATAACATGGATGAAGATGTTTTCAAATGGACGATATACATTCTTATGGCGAAATAGACGATGATAGTCTTTCAATAGTGGTGATATTACTTTACGTCTTTCCTTATCCACAAAACAGACATGCCTCCTCTGTCAATGCCTAACTCACAGGCCTATATCATCTATGTCATCAGTATTTGTATTCTCTCTTCAGGTTTATATATAGTGTACAAATGATCATGGATTTGAGGACCCGCATGAACATCAATAAGACGTAGCGGTTTGGTACGGGCAATGCCCATCTAACTAACTATATCTTATCAGGTCATACTCAGATTATAACTTCTATATTCTTCTTTTCTTAGTTATATAGAGTTTATGTAAATGAGTTGTGTGCAGTATTGCAACTGCCAGCTCTAAGGATGGATGGGACCATAATTGACTTGGGGATTGGTACTTGGCCGCCTTATCCCCTCCATCTTAGGGCAAGGGGTGAGCTCAGCTAGCTGCAATTGTTAGGAGTGTGGCAATTGCATAAAAATTTTCTTCACTGAACGATGAGATAATACGCTTGGAGACAAATCAACGGGAAATTAAAGTGTGAGGACTCAGAACAAGGTTATATGCTTCATACAGTCCACCTATAGAAACTCTATGAATCATTTAATGAAGTGGATTTAATGCATATTCTTAGTACATTCAGCAGTTCTCTACCCTCGATATCTATGCATCATGATTGAAATTACATACTATTGCTTTGTCAAAGCGTGAAATATCCTCGGAAGTTATCATGAAACTTCTAATTATAAGCAAAAATAAACATCATACTCATGTATTTAATATTTTCCAAACTCGCTTTCATGCATACATAAGTTAGAAAGATCGAGGATGCATCAGCTTGACTACTTGAGCTTGAGGTTTCGGCCTTTGTTGGATGACTAGTGATAGACTTCGACTCGAAACCCATTTCTTGGAAAAGACCAAAGGAATCAATCAATAGTAGGGAAGAAAATTTTAACCAAGAGACCGTATACGTAAAGGATTTCTGTGGAAAGAGAGGAGAGTTTCAAGATAACTTGCCTTTTAATGCGTCTAATGAACATCTATAGCAAAAATTAAAACAAGAAAAGAAAAATAATATAAATAAGAAGACAAGGTCATCATCGATGGTACAACCTTAATCAACGTTGTACAGAGTATGAAAACGAACACATTGTTAGGAATATTATAAGTCATTTTGACGTACACAAAACCATTTATGTTTTGGTGAAAAGAATTTGGTTGCTTCTAAAGGATTTGCACTTCACTATGGTTAATCACTAACACTATCTTTCTTGATAGAAGCAGGAAAACCATTTGGCAGAAGCACACTGGTTCTAAATTCAAACACGTTACTTGTGAATGGTTTCTAAATCGACTAATTCCATTTTGTATCTCTTAGCATATCAAATTCCCCACTAACGGTTGATGATCTGGAAAAGATTTCGATACTAAGTCATATTATTTTAGTGTCAATCAAAATGATTTCCTAAAGGTTTTTTCCTTTTATAGGATATCTTGATTGTTTTTCTAAACTTAGGCAAATACCTTCTACTCTTTGTCTGAAGGTCTTACGATATGTTTGTATGGGCGAATATATCTTTCCAAGTTTCTAGTGAATCTTACCGTAAACAACTTGTGTTCTTTTATCAATCAACCAACGGCTAGTATTGGTGATTGATCCTCGGAGTGGATCTGTCCAGCGGAGAGCTTGGAGGACAGGGGCTATAAAGAGCACGAAGTTCAAAGAACGGAGGACGACCAAGAGACAACCGACCCTATTCAAAGAGAGCACTTCATTATTGTCTAAAATCACTTCTGTGAATCCTATAAGATAGAGTGAAGTAGAGAAAGAGTGTTGAGTGAAAAGATCTTGGTAGAGGCATAGTTTGCTTCTGTAGAAGGAGTAGAAGTTCAAGCAATCACTCATATTCCTATAATCTCTTATTCGGATACTTAGTGAAATCCAGCCAGTAGGCTGTTAGCGTGGGAGAGTGGACGTAGGCCCTCAAAAGCCGAACCACTATAATCTCATGTGCAACGCTTTCCTACTCCTTCTACCTCTATTAACTGCATCTATTAACTGTCTGGCAGAAGCTCTACAGTACTTTGCTATCACTTGTGTTATCTCGATTTCGATTATTTTATAAATTTCGCACTATTCATCGAAATTCGATTTATACACATATTCACCCCCTCTAGGTGTATAGCCTAACTAGGAACAACAATTGGTATCAGAGCCTAAGGCTTGTTTTTGAAAGTGTATACTTCTAAGCTAACGATCCTCAATGGCTAGTATTCTTTGAGCAGGTATTGTGGAAGGACAAAGCAACATGCGACCTCCATACTTTTATGGAAGGGACTACAACATCTGGAAGAACAAGATGAAAGCATTAATCAAATCTACAGATCCACTAATGTGGGATGTTGTGCAGAATGGGGCAAATCCTACAATCTCCTCGTCAAAAGAAAGTAGCAAAGAAGAACCAAAGCATAGTGCCACAGAAATCTCCAAAAGAGAAGCTTTGGATTCAAAAGCAATTTACTCCTTCTATTGTGCTTTATCCCCATCTCAATATAATCGTATATGCTCTTGTGAAACAGCGAAGGAAATCTGGGAAAGTCTGCAACTTACCCATGAAGGGACTGATAGAGCCAAGGAAACAAAAACGAATATTTTGCTTGGAAAGTATGAATCTTTCAAGATGAAACCTGACGAATCTGTTTCTGATATGATCAACAAGTTCACAGATATTGTGAATGGCTTAACATATTATGGCAAGCAGATCTCTCAAACAGAAAGGGTCAACAAAATTCTGAGAGGATTGACAAAGGAGTGTAACAACATCAAAACCACTATTCGTGAAACTTCGAGAATCTCACCTTTGACTGTTGATAAACTTGTAGGTACATTAACATCCTATGAGTCTGAGCGCCAAAATGATGAAGATGAAACAAAAGGAAGAAAATAAATTGCCCTGAGATCTAAGATGATTAATTAGAGTGACTCCGCATCAGAGGCAGAGGATGACGATGAAGAATTGGCACTGATGGTAAAAAAAATTTAGAAAGACGGCTAGAAGAGGGAGAAGCTTCAAAGGAAAACGTCCTTTCAGACAAACTGAAAAATCTTCTACTGAAAAAGAGAAAAGCAAGGAGGTAACTTGTTTCGAATGTGGTAAACGTGGACACATCAAGCCAAACTATCCGTCTCTAAAGAAAACTAGAGGAAAATTTGAGAAGTAAAAGAAAGCGTTAAAGGCTGAGACATGGAGCGATACCGAGTGTGAAGAAAGTGATGATGAAGATTGCGCAAATATTTATCTTATGGCAACTTCAGATTCAGAGGATGAAAAAGAGGTAAGTTCTTTTGACATCTCTGATGAAGTATCTGATTACATTAATGAATTATGTTCGGATCTGAAAAAGGCTCTTAAAAGGATCTCTGATTTGAAAAAGGAAAATTCTTTGTTAAGAAAACAGGATCTTTCCAAAAATGAAAAGATTGATTTTCTTCAAAAAGAATATTCTGTTGTGCTTCAAGATCGTGATCAACTCAAAAAGGAAATTATGAGCTTATCCGAAAAACATGATTCTCTCAAAAAGGATTTCTTAGATTTGTAACGAAAATACGATTCTCTCTCAAAAGAAAATGCCTCTATCAAACAAGATATTTCAAACATAAAAATACTTTTTCGACCGGTTCAAAAACCTTGGAGCATATTCTCTCTATTCAGATTCCTTATTATGACAAAAATGGTCTTGGAATGGAGAAGAAAACAGTTTTACAAAATACATTTCCTAGATATGAAGAAAGACAAAAACAGAGACCTTCGAAGAAAGAGTACAAGAAACATTTTCAAAGACATTTCATAAAACCTGTTGGTTATGAACTTTTTTGTTCCAATTGTGGAGATAAGACTCATTTGAAAAATGAGTGCTCCAAAATCTGGAAACCTATCAGAGGGCATTTTATCAAATTGATGGAGTTTACTAACACAAAAGGACCCAAAAAGATTTGGGTACCAAAGAAATCGTGAATCTATCTATTATTTGTAGGTACCAAAGAAAAAGAACAAGTGGTACCTTGATAGTGGCTGCTCAAGACATATGACAGGTGATGCAAGCAAGTTTATGGATATTTCCAAAGTAAATGGTAGAAGTGTGTCTTTCGAATGAAGCAAAGGAAAGATAACAGGTAGAGGAACTGTCAGAATCGGAAAGCTAATGACAAGCAACGTATCACTCGTTGAAGGACTCAACTACAATCTTCTGAGCGTAAGTCAACTTTGTGATATTGGTTATAAGATATGCTTTCAAGAAAATAAATGGACAGGTGAAAGCAGTGACAAAACTCAAATCTTCACTGGAAGAAGACACGAGAACATCTATCTATTAGATGTGGATATCGAAGAAGAAAAATGTCTGATCACAATCAAGGAAGAATATGATCTATGGCACAAGAAACTTGGGCACATTAGTCATAAACAAATTATCAAGCTATCTTCCAAAAAGCTGGTGAAAGGATTACCCAAAGTCAGGTTTGACCAAGCTGAATTATGTACAGCCTGTACTCTCGGAAAGCAGGTAAGGAGTTCCTTCAAACCAATCAATTGTGTCTCTACTAATCGAGCATTATAGGTTCTACATATGGACATCTTTGGTCCTACCCGAAGTCAAAGCCTTGGCGGTAAGATATACTGTCTAGTGATAGTAGATGACTATACTCATTTTACATGGGTATACTTTCTTACTCACAAAAATGAAGTATTTTCATATTTCTCTAGCTTTGCAAAACTTGTCCAGAACGAAAAAGGTTACACAATTTCTTGCATTAAAACGGATCGCGGTGGATAATTTTAAAATCAAAATTTCTCTTCTTATTGCATTGAAAAAGGTTTACAACACAAATTCTCTACTCCTTATACTCCAGAACAAAACGAGGTTGTAGAGAGGAAAAATCGTTCTCTACAAGAAATGGCAAAAACACTCTTAATCAAGAGCTAAATTCCTTCATATTTCTGGGCAGAGGCAGTCTCAATTGCTTGTTATATTTCAAACCGTGTGTATCTCAGACCACTTCTTGATAAAGCGCCTTCTGAACTCTTTAAAGGCAGAAAATCGAACATCTCCTACTTCAAAGTGTTTGGTTGCAAATGTTTTGTGCTTAAAAATGCAAATGACGGAGTTGGTAAGTTTGATGAAAAGTCTGATGAAGTAATATTTCTTGGCTACTCCACAACAAGCAAAGTATACAAGATTTTCAATAAAAACTCTTACATTGTGGAAGAATCAATGAACGTGAAGTTTGATGAGAAGAGTACTCTCTATGTCACTCAAGTGGAAGGAGATACAAAACACTCGTTTCAACAAGGTGTACAGACCAACTTGTCCGGAGACTCTACTCAATCTGATTCTATCAAAGCTAAATCTGCCTCTACAGATGAAAAACAGAAAGAGAAGTTTGATCACAACTGGAAGCACAAGTCCAGTCATCCTCTACAACTTATCATTGGAAACGTACGAGATGGAATCAAAACTCGAGCATCTATCAAGGAAATGACATGTATTTTTGCTCTTATATTTGAAATTGAACCAAAATATTGATAGAAGCACTCTCGAATGAAAGTTGGATAGAGGCGATGCAAGAAGAACTACTACAGTTCAAAGTAAATCAATTCTGGGAGCTGGTTCCAAAATCAAAAGATCGACCAGTCTTTGGTGCGAAATGGGTATTTCGAAATAAGCTTGATGATAAAGGAAGAGTCACACGAAACAAAGCAAGGTTAGTGCAAAAGGATACTCACAGGAGGAAGGGATTGACTACGACGAGACCTACGCGCCGGTAGCCAGGTTAGAAGCTATAAGATTATTATTAGCATATGCATGTTGTTATGGCTTCAAGCTTTTTCAGATGGATGTCAAAAGTGCGTTCCTGAACGGCTATATCAAAGAAGAGGTATACATAGATCAACCACCAGGATTCGAAGACCCGAACAGATCCGATTATGTGTACAAACTGAACAAAGCCTTGTATGGTCTAAAACAAGCACCACGTGCTTGGTATGAGAGGCTGAGTACTTTTCTCATCTCTAATGGTTTTGAAAAAGGTAAAGTAGACACTACTCTGTTTATTCAAAGGGAAGGTAAGAACATCCTTCTAATTCAAATATACGTTGATGACATCATTTTTTGTTATACTAATGGAACTCTGTGCAAGAATTTTTCGCAGATTATGACAAATGAGTTTGAAATGAGTATGATGGGTGAGTTAAATTTTTTCCTTGGATTACAAATCAAGCAAGGAAATGAAGGTACGTTTATCTGTCAAGAAAAGTATGCAAAGAAACTTGTAAAAAGGTTTGGGCTTGATAAATGCAAAAAGATTGAAACCCCTATGTCTCATTCTTTAAAACTTGAAAAAGATGATACTGAGAAAAAGGTTGATAAAAACTCTATAGAAGCATGATTGGATCTCTATTGTATCTCACTGCTTCTCGACCAGATATTCTTTTCAGTGTGTGTATGTGTGCTCGTTTTCAATCAGATTCAAGAGAATCGCATCTCTCTGCTGTCAAGAGAATCATTAGATATGTCAACACTTTTTCCTCACTTGGCTTGTAGTACTCTAGAAATTCAAATTTTCTCTTATTGGATATTCTGATTCTGACTATGCTGGATGTCGAATTGATAAAAAGAGCACATCAGGAACATGTCAACTAATGGAAAATATGCTGGTATCGTGGTTCTCCAAGAAATAGAGCACAATGACTCTATCCACGGCAGAGGCAGAATATGTTGCTCTGGGAATCTGTTGCGAACAAATCTTGTGGTTGAAGCAACAACTTCAAGATTATAATATTGAGGAATCCAACGTTAAAATTAAATGTGACAACACAAGCGCCATCAGCCTGACGAAAAATCATGTTCTTCACTCAAGGGCCAAGCACATTGAGATCAAGCATTATTTTATAAGAGACCATGTTCAAAACAACGATGTTCATATTCAGTTTGTTGATTCTAAAAATCAATTGGCTGACATCTTTACGAAGCCACTTGAAAAAGGTAGCTTCAATTTTATTAAAGATAAGCTTGGAATTGCTAACTTTCCTATGAAGTCTTGAGTAGATGCAAGAAACAGGGGTTGAAAGAAAGGAAGTAAAATCCTTTCCAAATCTCTAAGAAGCGAAGGTATGATCTCAAATCTCTTATGATTTTATTCGAATGTGTTGTGATTGATTGACTGAATATTATCATGCACATCCACTTTCCAAGAAAAACTTCCCGTTACCATTTCTCACAAATCCCTACTTTCTCGGCCATCTCGGAAAACCACTTGGGAAGTTGCCTTTAATAACCGCTCTTTACACTCTCCTTATAAAAGGAACAGTTTCTCACTCTTTCCACACACAACCGCCCTTCGAAAAGCTATCACATTTCTCCTATCTTCTAAAAAATTCAAACTTTCCACAAGAAAATTGTTCATCTTCTCCGTCATGCCTCGTAAACTTGTCTCCCTCGAACCAAAGAAAACCTCCACCTCTGTTCGCCGGTCACAAAGAACTTCCACCCAAGCCGCCCGTTTCTCAAAACACGAACCCTCACACATTTCTTTGGTGGACGAAGACTCAGATAGCATGGAAGTTTCCTCTGCTGAACGAGGATCGAGTGGGTCTACTAACTCACCACGAAGGGAGGGAACTTTACAAGTATTTTACACTCCTGACACACGTCCGAGTCCAAGTTCGAGTATTTCTACTCCTTCTTCGTTACAAACTCTTGATGGGATAAAAAAATTCATAACCCTCATGCGTGAATCTGGGATGGATTATCGTGCTGTTAAAAAATTTGTGAACAATTTTGGATTCGATTCTGAGTCAGATGTTGGGACTGAGGTTAGGAAATTTACAAGTCCTTTTGATTCTGCCAGTGTTGAGAAACAGAATGTTGGTACATCGAAAGGCAAGGAAAAGATTAGTGCTGATGTAGAGGAAGCAGACAACTCTACGGAAGGAGGAGATGACATTGAGTCTAGGGTAAGGACTACAGATGACGATGATTTGTTGTTTGAGAACTTTCGAGCGTTTGGTGGGTTTGTAAAAGATACAAAATTTCGACCCAAACTGTTCAAGAGTCAACAACATCATGACTCTTTTCAAAGCTTTCTTGCAAGAAAGGTAATGCCACATAAGACGGTCGATTTTGACTATCTTGATAGTCATGGTATTCTTGTCTCTGAGATGTTTGAGAAGCTAGACCTGCTAATTTTTTGTACCAACTCTGAAGTTGTGTACCCTGAATTGGTGGCTCTATTCTATTCCAACTTGCATTTCACAAAGAACCCGAACAGGATGACTTACACTGTTGGTGATTTTTGGTATGTTGTGTCTGCCGAACTTATAGCATCTCTCATTGGGGTAAGAGCGTCTGACTTTGTGAAAATCGAGATTTCGTCTAATGAAGCTTACAAGTTGATCACAGAAGATACTGACTATCGAAGAAGCATCGGGACACACATCAACTATGCTGCCATGCCTCTGATATACAAAATCGTGCATAATATTCTCATTGGATGTATTCGTCCTAAAGCCTCATCCACTACAGATGTATCAAGGTATGAAGCTCGATTGATGGCTGCAATTGTCAAAGGCAAATCCTTTTCGCTGGCACATACCATCATCTTTCAGATGTATCGCACTGTCACCAAGCAAACTGGCCAACTTCCTTATGGAGCTCTAATTACAAAACTGTTTCGAGAATTGGATGTCAAATCTCCCTCGAAAATGAAGAAAGAGATTCTGCCAGGTATGACAGTAGGAGCTGATACATTATTTAAAATGCATTTTTCTGTTACTCCTGATGGCTGGATAGATAAGGATGGCCAGATCATCAAGATAGACTGTGATCTTGATGATACTACAAGGAAGATCATTGGTGCAACATTGGTGAAATTGAAAGGACGACCAAAGAGAAAAGCTTTAATGAAAGCTTATGTGTCCCCGAAGAAAGGAAAAAGAGTCAAGAAGGGCTCTCTCTCCTCTGACACTGAAAATACTATCTCTGGCGATGTATCCCCTCTTAGCCAGAAGTCTACTCTAGCTGCAATAGATGCACAAATTGCCGAGGAGATGGAAAAGGGAGAAACTACTTTACTGGAAAAGAGTAGTCAATTGGCAGAGAGCGCCACAGCCTTGTCTGAAGCAAAGGAGCAGGCTATTCAGCACACTGAAGACATAATTCGAGATTTGAATACTCAGATTCGTGAAAAAGCTACAGAAGAAGCAGCAGCACAGGCTCAGTTGGAAGTTGCGACCCATGCCAGATTACTCGAAGAGGCCAAAGTAGAAGCAGAAGCTACTGCCAAGGCATAGGCAGAAGCAGATGCTTTATCTGAGAAAGAAAGCATCGCTCGAGCTCAACTTGCAGCCACAGCAGCCGTTACGAAAGTAATTGAGGATGAAAAGAAAAGGAAAGCTGAAGAACTTGCTGCAGCAGAGGCACTAAGAGCAAAAAGGGAGGAGGAAAAGCAACAACTTCGAGAGGAATACTTTGAGGTTCTTCGAAGTGACAGAGCTCAACGTGAAGAGGACCGAACTGTTCTTGTTGACAAACTTGATCTTCCAGGTCTTCAAGAAGGAGCTGGCACTCGGGGGGAGAAATTGATACAAGCACTTGAAAACTTCACCCAGCATCTCTTAAACCTTCAGCAGGGACAAGAGAAGATGCAGCAGCAAATCAATATTCTCCGGGCAGAACTCGTCAAGCAAACTGATGCTCTTCAAAATCGCCTGAAATCCATCGAAAGCTGCCTACTAGTAGAGGTCAAGAAATCTCAGGACCAGGTTTCGGGAGATCTCGTTATGTTTGCTCAGAATCAAGTTTTGTTGGCCCGAGAAATGAAGAATTTGACAGAGGTGTTTGATATGCGGCTGCGGGACTTGACCACCTTCAACCTTGTTCGCGTTCCCTTTGACATTGCCACATCCAAACCATCATCTTCTTCACAACCTCCCAAATGATCCTCCCACCTTCATGTTTCTTGCATTTTCGATCATGGTTATGATTGCTAGCTTGGAATGTACTGTTGTACTATAAATTGCATGCTTAAATAAATTGCTTGCTTTATGACTATCTCTGATCTTTTGATGCTGACAAAAAGGAGGACAGACGCCAGATTGTTCTGTAAGTTTGCTCTTTATAAGTTCTATCGAAATTTGAGAAAATGGTTTTGCCTCCATCAAATAGGGGGAGATTGTTAGGAATATTATAAGTCATTTTGACGTACACAAAACCATTTATGTTTTGGTGAAAAGAATTTGGTTGCTTCTAAAGGATTTGCACTTCACTATGGTTTATCACTAACGCTATCATTCTTGATAGAAGCAGGAAAACCATTTGGTAGAAGCAAACTGGTTCTAAATTCAAACACGTTACTTGTGAATTGTTTCTAAATCGACTAATTCCATTTTGTATCTCTTAGCAGATCAAATTCCCCACTAACGGTCGATGATCTGGAAAAGATTTCGATGCTAAGTAATATTATTTTAGTGTCAATCAAAATGATTTCCTAAATGTTTTTTCCTTTTATAGGATATCTTGATTGTCTTTCTAAACTTAGGCAAATACCTTCTACTCTTTGTCTAAAGGTCTTACGATATGTTTGTATGGGCGAATATATCTTTCCAAGTTTCTGGTGAATCTTACCGTAAACAACTTGTGTTCTTTTATCAATCAACCAACGGCTAGTATTGGTGATTGATCCTCGGAGTGAATCTGTCCAGCGGAGAGCTTGGAGGACGGAGGCTATAAAGAGCACGAAGTTCAAAGAACGGAGGACGACCAAGAGACAACCAACCCTATTCAAAGAGAGCACTTCATTATTGTCTAAAATCACTTCTGTGAATCCTGTAAGATAAAGTGAAGCAGAGAAAGAGTGTTGAGTGAAAAGATCTTGGTAGAGGCATAGTTTGCTTCTGTAGAAGGAGTAGAAGTTCAAGCAATCACTCATATTCCTGTAATCTCTTATTCGGATACTTAGTGAAATCCAGCTAGTAGGCTGTTAGTGTGGGAGAGTGGACGTAGGCTCTCAAAAGCCAAACCACTATAATCTCGTGTGCAACGCTCCTTCTGCCTCTATTAAATGCATCTATTAACTGTCTGGCAGAAGCTCTACAGTGCTTTGCTATCACTTGTGTTATCTCGATTTCGATTATTTTATAAATTCCGCACTATTCATCGAAATTCGATTTATACACCTATTCACCCCTCTAGGTGTATAGCCTAACCAGAAACAACACACATAAGATGACTTCCGTTCATTGATCAATTTGACGGGCAACTCTCTAGTCATCGTGGCCTAGTTTGAATAGACACGTAAGGTGACTTCCGTCCATCCACGTGATCACCCTATAAATACCTTTTCAGCTTTTGCGGTCAATGAACTTTGATTTACGAGTTTTACGCTTGTGGAATCAGTTGTTGGAATCAATAAGACGTTGTTGTATACGACGAGGTGGATGAAATGGTTAACCTATAATATGAGGTGGTGGCATTTGAAAGATTCTTAAGGTGGCTCACATCGGTTCTAGAGGTGGTTTCCAGCTCTCACGATGCTACGCATTGTCCCACATGACAATTAGTTATATCGGTGAGTAAAAAAAATAAAAAGCTCGAATCGGCCTAGATCGGACGGCCTGAATTTTCAGGTCCTATAGGCGCATGCAAGATTTTGAGCTCCCTCTTGTTCATACTATCAAGTCATAAATAAATTTTAAAAAAAATTAACACATAAAATAGCGATATTTGAGGCGAAAAATGCAATAACTGATCTATTTTTAAAAGGGAAAAGAAAAAATTCGGCTAGGGCTCAACCAGCCTGGTCCTCGACTTCGGTCTCTAGCAAGCCCGAAAATTCCGTGGACTTGTCACTGCTAACGTAATTGACGGGCTACTGAAAAATGTAATAACTGATCTATTTTCTTTTTAGTTGGGTTATGGGGGTCCACTTACATGATGCAAGTGATGGGAGCTTCCCTCTCCGTCTCCGTGGAATTCCCCGTCCTCACGTAATGGATGGGGACTTCCCAATCCTCATGCCTTCAATAAATCAGATGTGGACTCCTGCTTCTCGCCCTCCTTCGCTTTTTCCCTTTGGATTTTACCTCTGGCTCTATCTTATTCGATCACGTGCCACACATCGCTGTCTACTAGCAAAGCCTTTTCATCTTCAACTTCCATAACTCAAAACCCTTTCCTCCTAACTCATCTACTTCAATTCGCGATTGGCTAGCTGACATCTTCCCAAGATTCGATTTTTTGGATCTCTCTTCATCAAGAAAACCATATTCTCAAACTTTGCACTAATACCAGATGTTAGGGTTTCGACACACAACCATAATGAAGTAAAGCGTAAAGCGAGAAAAGAGAAATCGACAAAAGGTTTATCATGATTTATCCTTAAACTAGGGCTACGTCTAATAGAGAAATTGACGCAAACGTAAAGCGAGCGAAACCCACGAGCCTTTCTATCGATGGGGAGTATGAACCACATCCCAGCACAACCAGCCTAGACCTCTATTAGCCTGAAAATTCCGTGGACTTGTCAATGCTCACGTAATTGATGGAATCTTGGGTCTTCGTCTCCATGAATTTCCCAATCCTCACGTAATATGAGGCACCTATTTGTTCAGTGCTCAGTCTTCGTGGAATAGGAGGCAACAATTTGTCCTTCATATGAGACGCACTAAATCATATGGCAGAAAATAAGTGGACGATAAGACATTCACAATAATAAGGGAAAATTTTAAATAAGGGCCCATAATGCTTTCATTTGCTCAAATAAGAATCTGAGGTGGACTTTGTTTCAAATAAAGATCTGAAGTGGCCATATCGTATCAAAAAAGGGGCTTAGCCTTACGAGCATTTCTGTCACTTATTTTTTTTATTTTTATCTTTTGTTTCCTTTTTCTATTTTTAAATTTTTTTTTTAAAATATAAAAGTGAAAAAAGAAAACGGGCGGGAGGAGTCGGCGATGGCTGGCCACTACGCCGAGGTGGTCGATGACAAACCCAATATTAGAACAAATTACGCAATATCCAAGTGTAGGTCCAGGCTTTACTCACCGGTGAGCCATGTTCATCCGCTGGCAGGCCAATTGTGATTATTTCCCACGAGAGATGAAGCAAATCGAACTCAAGAAATATTATATTTTATGTCTCATTCGTATGAGGTGTGACTTTTCAAGATAGAAGATGTTGATTTTTTTTGCAAATTTTGCAAAGATGACTATGAATGACTTATATCTTGAACCAAAATAGGAGCCACGAATAGCGTGGCGACTGGGCAAAATTTGAGAATTGACATATCGATTAAGCATTTAATGGGATATTCAGTCTTCGTCTCCCTCGACTTTTCAATCCTCACGTAATTGACTAAACAAGTGGATCATTGTTTCATAAATTGGACAATAAAAATGATATTTGTACTGTGAAGCAAATTTTGATTCATACCACTGTGTTTTTGAAGAGGTCTGATTCGTATTGTGGCAATTTTTTTTTTGTGAGATTATTCTGAACAACTTATTTTGAACCAAAATAGGAGAAATGAACATGAAAAACTATTTAATAGCTGCTAAAGCAGCGTGGCGACTGGGGCATGATTTGAGAGGGGACACATTGATTTCGTATTTGATGGAATGTTCAGTCTTCGTCTCCATGTGCTTGTCAATCCAAACGTAATTGACTAAATTGTGCAGATCTTTTGGACGAAACTGTCAGACAATCCTATGTGAAAGTGTCTATATAAAGCGAAGTGGTGTTTGAATGAAAGCCAGCGTACAGAGAAGAGGAAATTTTGCAAATTTCTACTATGTTCTCTTCAATGTCATTATAAATCTCTCCTCCAAGCCTGGTGATACCGTGAAAGGTATATCTCCAATTTCATTAGCTTATTTCCTCTTCTTTTTTATTTTTGTTGTTTTTTTTTTTGGGTTGTGTAATCGTGATTAGCTTATGTTGTAACGAAACGCGGAAACAAACACAGAACAACAAGGATTTACGTGGTTCGATCAAGGTGATCTACGTCCACGGGCGAGGCAAAATGAGATTCCACTATAATCAATGAGAGTGCAGATTACAAAAGTCGTTCTCAGCGACTGAACAAAGCTCACAGCTCACAAATCTCTCAGATGACGAAAAAACCGCCGTACTACAAAATAAACCCTAGCCGCAGTAGTAAATAGGGCCCGAAAAATGTCGGGTCGGGTAATTATAGTGGAATCCCAATTCTCCGCGTCACGAACCAAATCTCAATTTTCTCTCCAATTTTGGGTCGCACAAAATATGTCGGGTCGGGTAATTAACCGGGCCGAGTACATAAAATTCAAGACATATTTAACAAATCTCCACCTTGGCTTGAATTTAAAAAAACAGTCAAGAAACTGAACACATTCTCCCAGCATCCCTAAGCCTACGTGAGCTAACTCGGTGTAGGAAACAAGGGATGCAACGAAAGAACATATCCACTTCATAAAAAATGTAGAACTTTCATTTACCTCGCCACCAAGCCCCAGAAGGGGCAAAGCTCAACCAAGCATGCCAATCAAGTTCAAGCAATGCTTAAACTTGTTGGCGGAGACTGACTTGGTCAACATATCAGCAGGATTGTCAGCAGTACCAATTTTCTTTACCATCATATTTCTCTTAGCAAATGCTTCTCGAATAAAGTGGTACCTGATATCAATGTGCTTAGTCCTCTCATGATATGCTTGATTTTTAACCAAGTATATAGCACTTTGATTGTCACAAAAGACAACTGAATTGTCTTCCTGCTGGAGCCCAAGTTCCTGAACAAGATTCCTTAACCAAATAGCTTCTTTTACCGCTTCTGCTGCTGCCATATACTCTGCCTCTGTAGTAGACAAAGCAACTGTCGACTGTAGGGTTGATCTCCAACTAATAGCCGAGCCAGATAGTGTGAAAAGATAACCAGTCAAAGATCTTCTCTTATCATGATCACCCGCAAAATCAGAATCCACAAATCCCACAACTGAGGTACCATTGGAACTGTTTCTATCAAACACTAGGCCCAGCTCTGCGGAACCTCTAAGATACCTAAGTATCCATTTCACTGCCTGCCAATGGACCTTTCCAGGGTGTGCCATATATCTACTAACCACACTAACTGCATGCGCAATGTCGGGACGAGTACATACCATAGCATACATCAGGCTACCAACTGCACTGGAGTATGGGACATGAGACATCGCAGTCTCCTCGACCTCTGATTGAGGTGACTGTATAGCCGAGAGTCTAAAATGAGATGCTAACGGTGTACTGACAGGCTTAGCATTTTGCATGCCAAACTTCTCAAGTACCTTCTCAATATAACTCCTCTGCAAGAGATATAACTTCCCTGCTTTCCTGTCCTTCTTAATCTCCATTCCTAAGATCTTCTTGGTAGGACCCAGATCTTTCATCTCAAACTCCTCGCTGAGACGTTTCTTCAAGATCAACACATATGACATGTTCTTTGCAGCAATGAGCATGTCATCCACGTATAAAAGAATATAGACAAAAGATCCATCTGAACCCTTCCTGAAGTAGACACAACTATCATAGCTGCTCCTATGATAACCACTCCCTATCATAAAGCTGTCGAATCTTTTATACCATTGTCTTGGAGACTGCTTCAAACCATACAAGGATTTCTTCAATCTACAGACATGTTCTTCCTTGCCTTCTACATAATAGCCCTCGGGCTGGGCCATATAAATAGTCTCCTCAAGCTCACCATGTAAAAAAGCAGTCTTCACATCAAGTTGCTCAAGTTCCAAGTCAAATTGAGCAACTATAGCCAGCAACAAACGAATGGAAGTGTGTTTTACCACAGGAGAGAACACTTCATCATAATCAATTCCCTCCTTCTGATTGTAGCCTTTAGCTACCAGCCGTGCCTTGCATCTAGCATTTTCTACACCTGGAATGCCCTCCTTTTTTCTTGAAGACCCATTTACACCCAATGGCTCTTTTTCCCTTTGGCAACGGCACCAAATCCCAAGTCTGGTTCTTGTGGAGTGATTTAAGTTCTTCAGCCATAGCAACAGCCCATTTTTCTGATTCTATGCAAGTAATAGCTTCAGTATAGGTAGAAGGTTCCTGAATACCCATATCTTCTACTGTCGTAAGAGCATAAGCCACCAGATCAGAGAACCCATATTTTTGAGGAGGACGAGTCTGCCTCCTTTCTCTGCCAGTAGCAATGGAGTATGGATGCTCCACCTCATCTAAAACTTCCTCATTTGAACTTGAGTCGATAGTAACAATTTGCTCGCTCAAATCATTCTGAGAGGTCTTTTCTCGAAGTTCCACCTGAACCTCCACCTCATTCCTATCACTCTCATGTTTTCCTGCAGACTCATCAACAACCTTCTTTTGATCAAGCATAAGGATTTCATTAAAAGTAACATCCCTACTAATAATGAACTTAGGTGAGTTAGGTTCCTGGCACCACAAACGATAACCTTTCACCCCATCAGCATACCCAACAAAGATACATTTCTTTGCTCTAGGTTCTAATTTACCATCCTTAACATGAAAGTAAGCAGGACATCCAAAAATCTTTAGATTAGAATAGTCACAAGGCTTACCTGACCACATCTCAAAAGGAGTCTTGCATTCTATTGCTATTGAAGGAGAACGATTAACCAGATAACAAGCAGTGTTAACTGCTTCAGCCCAAAAATCCTTTTCCATCCCAGCATTAGAGAGCATGCATCTTGCTCTCTCCAATAAAGTTCTGTTCATCCGTTCTGCCACCCCATTTTGTTGTGGAGTGTACCTAACTGTACGGTGTCGAACGATACCTGCATTTGCACAGAATTCATTGAAATCGCCACCACAGAACTCAAGACCATTATCGGTCCTAAGGTGTTTGATCTTCTTCCCTGTCTGATTCTCAACAAAGGCTTTCCACTTCTTGAAGGTTTCAAACACGTCACTTTTTCTTTTCAGAAAATAAATCCAAACCTTCCTGGAATAGTCGTCAATAAAAGTCACAAAGTAAAGAGCACCACCCTTAGATGGAACCTGTGCTGGTCCCCATAAATCAGAATGGATGTAGTCGAGTGTGCCCTTCGTCGAATGCGTGCCCGTACTGAAACTAACTCTGCACTGTTTGCCAAATACACAGTGCTCACAGAAATCCAGCGAGGTTGTCTGCTCACCACAAAGTAAACCACGTTTACTCAAAACTGTCATGCCACGCTCACTCATGTGGCCCAAACGCATATGCCACAATTTCGTTCTGTCATTATCCGAAACAGAATTTGATGTGCCAATTGAAGTACCAAAAACTGTGCCACCCTGCAAATGATACAAGTGATTTACCTTGCTTCCTTTCATCACAACCAGATTGCCTTTGGATACTTTGAGAACTCCACCTCCACCTGAGTACACACACCCAATGGAATCCAAACTGCTCAAAGAGATAAGATTTCTCTTTAAGTCTGGTATGTGCCTTACTTCAGTCAAGGTTCTCACTGCTTTGTCGTGGCACTTAATCCGAACAGTACCAATTCCCACAACTTGGCATACAGCATCATTTCCCATCAAGACTGATCCACCATTCATTGGCTCATATGTGGTGAACCATTCTCTATTTGGGCACATATGATATGATGCTCCCGAGTCCATTATCCAAACATCATTAGAGAAACTAACAGCAGAGCATGCCGTAAGAACGTTGTCTGACGCATTAGACTCATTTTTTTCAGCAACATTCGCCGCATCTTGTCTTTGAGCATGCTGCTTATCCTTTCTCTTGAGCAAAGGACAATCTGATTTGTAATGTCCCCTCTTGTGACAATAGTAGCACTCGACGTTCGTATTATCTCCAGGTGGCCTAGATTTTGAACGATTAACAGATTTCCCTCTGAAGGCTTTATCCCTGCTCTTGGTTCTGCCTCTCACAAGCAAACCATCTGCTCTGTCTCCACTGTTGTTCCCATTCAACTTCGTTCTCAGTTCTGCAGAACTCAATGATGTTTTAACATCCTCCAAAGTTATGGATTCACGTCCATAAAGCATCGAGTTCACAAAATTTTCGTATGAGGTAGGCAGTGAACATAACATGATCAAAGCTTGATCTTCATCCTCGAGTTTAATATCTAAATTTTTCATATCCATAATAATTTTATTAAACTCATCCAAGTGTTCCTGAACAGGCGTACCTTCTCGCATCTTTAGGGTATAAAGACGCTGCTTCAAATAAAGTCTCGATGTCAAATATTTCTTCATGTAGAGACTTTCCAGTTTCTTCCAGAGACCAGCCGCTGTTTCCTCATCGGCGACTTCTCGCAAAACATTGTCATCTAGAGACAACTGAATCGCACTGTGCGCCTTCTCATCAATCTCTTCAACCTCAGCCGAGGTCATGTCGTCTGGATATTTTCCATCCAGTGCCCTAATAGTACCCTCTCGCTTCAACAAAGCCTTCATCTTTATTCTCCATAATCCGAAGTTGTTCTTGCCGTCAAAAGATGAGATCTGAAACTTCAAAGATGTCATCTTCAAGAATCCCAGAAACGAACTCGCTCTGATACACAGAACAACAAGGATTTACGTAGTTCGATCAAGGTGATCTACGTCCACGGGCGAGGCAAAACGAGATTCCACTATAATCAATGAGAGTGCAGATTACAAAAGTCGTTCTCAGCGACTGAACAAAGCTCACAGCTCACAAATCTCTCAGATGACGAAAAAACCGCCGTACTACAAAATAAACCCTAGCTGTAGTAGTAAATAGGGCCCAAAAAATGTCGGGTCGGGTAATTATAGTGGAATCCCAACTCTCCGCGTCACGAACCAAATCTCAATTTTCTCTCCAATTTTGGGTCGCACAAAATATGTCGGGTCGGGTAATTAACCGGGCCGAGTACATAAAATTCAAGATATATTTAACAGCTTACATGTTCAGACTCCAATCTTCAGTCTTCAAGAGAGATAGAGGGCAATATTCGGAATCCTCCTCCCTCTCTTCTTTGTTATTACCTTACATATTGCTTTCTCTCTCCTCAACTTGTGAAGAAGTTTCTTGTTGGACAAAGCTATGCTCTGTGTTAATATTAATTCACTAAACCACACGGCAGATTATAGGTCAGACAATAAGTCGTATCCAATTATAAAACTATTTTTATAATAGTTTGTCTAAACTCTCTCTCAACTTTTTCCATCTGCTTGAGAATGTAAAAAAATCAAAAAAGTTGTACTGGGTGCCAGGACTGTTTGCTAGGGTTCTCTTTCATAATTTACGTTACTTCCCACAGTGGAGTTCAGTCAACAATTTAATTATGCACCGGTGGTGTTAAATACAGCTACGACGGCAAGTGGATCACCGGAGGAAATGGGAAAACAACTGCTCCTTGTTCTCAACATTGCCCTCTTGTGGTGGTGGAGCTCAATCACATGTCCCGGCTCTTGCTCGCAAAACTATACGGATCGGCTTGCGTTAGTGTCCTTCAGAGATGCGATACAAAAAGACTTATTTGGAGTCTTGATTGAGCTCCTGGAATGATTCCATGCCTCATTGTGAGTGGCAAGGTGTTTTGTGCAGCAAAAGACATCCTGGTAGGGTCATATCCTTAGTCCTGACATCACAAGGCTTGGAAGGCTTCCTATCTCCTCAAATAGGTAACCTTTCTTTGTTAAGGGTCGTGGTTTTACAGAACAACAGCTTCCGCGGTGAAATTCCACCACAGATCGGCAACTTGCTTCGGCTCCGTTATCTCGTTCTTAGTAACAACTCATTTGGTGGCCCTATACCCTCCAATCTTTCTCGCTGCTCCAACCTCGAGATCCTGAATCTCATAGATAACCAACTTGTGGGGGAAATTCATCCCAATCTTGGTTCTTTACCAATGCTTAAAGGCTTGGGCTTATCTAAGAATAGCCTTGTAGGTCCTATTCCTCCTTCGATTGGAAACCTCTCACTGCTACAATTCCTTTCCTTGGGAGCAAATGCATTTCATGGGGAAATACCTGAAGAATTGTCCAGACTCAAGAGGTTGGTACTTTTCCAACTATCATTCAACAAAATAACCGGCGAGATTCCACCAGGGATTTTCAACATCTCCACCATTTCTGCCTTCGCTGTTGGTGTGAACCAATTGCGGGGAAGCTTTCCCCCTGATATCGGCACCACTCTTCCTTCTCTCAATTACCTTGGTGCATGCAATAACTTGCTCAGTGGGATGATTCCATCATCGTTAACGAATGCCACCGGTCTTGTGACACTTTACCTTTGCAACAACAGTTTCCATGGGCCAATACCAAAAACTATGGGGAGGCAATACCAAAAACTATGGGGAGGCTAAAGGGCCTTGAGAAAATTTCGTTGTTCATTAACCATTTGCAGGATGACTTAAGTTTTATTTCTTCTTTAGCTAATTGTTCCAACTTAGAAATTCTCGTTGTGCAATTGAACTTGATTCGTGGATCGTTGCCGAGATCTATCTCCAATCTCTCCACCAGCATTAAGGTAATTTCAATGTCTAGCAATCAAATCCAAGGAACTCTTCCTTTAGCTCTCGGAAATCTCGTCAACTTATTGTTGGGAAAAAGGCGGATAATATGCGGAAGCGAAAACCCTTTCTCCCCTCTTGCGTGATCAAGATGGACAAGAAGAAAATAGAGAAATGTAGAAGTGGAAACACACAGAATTTTACGTGGAAAACCTGAAAGGGAAAAACCACGAAGATCGTCCACTATAGTAGCAGGATTACAATAATATGTCTTCACCTAAATTGGTGGAATACCCTCACCGGTATGGTGGAATACACACAAATACAAGAGGATAACACTCTCTCAAACTCTTCACACAAAGATGGCTCTCTCTCTCTCTCTCTCTCTCTCCCCCTCGGAGGATCTCTCTTTTGTCGAATGGCTCGTCGAATTCTTCGACCTCACCGACACTTCTCTCTTGGAGGATATCTCTCACTTGATAGTGGAATGCTCCAATGTCTGATGCTTCATGCCATCTCTTCATCCCCTATTTATAGAGGGCCATGGGATCACTCTTCCATGCTCTAGAATCTTCACCAATTAATGAGGTGTATTTACAAAGAAGATTAGCATCTTCTCGATGCACGGAGCCACGAAAATTCACTTTCCCGTGCGAGGTGGTTGCATTGGAACTACGTGATCATCAATGCATTAATTCTCCCTCAAAATTAAGGAGAATCCCAACAAATCTCCCCCCTTCGACTTAATTAGAGAGGCTTACCACACCGGCACCTTCACAGCACTCATCGAACTTCTTTGATGGAATAACCTTGGTCATCATGTCGGACCAGTTCTCATCGGTGTGAACCTTGTCGAGTTGTAGATGCTTCTCTTCTATGACATCTCGAATCCAATGATATCGCATATCGATATGTTTTGATCGAGAGTGATAGGCTAAATTCTTCGACAAGTGTATGGCACTCTGATTGTCACATCTTACCACATTCTTTTCTTGCTTATGTCCCAGCTCAAGCAAGAAGTTCTTCATCCACTACATTTCTTTACATACTTCTGTGGCTGCAATATATTCGGCTTCGGTGGTAGATAGGGCGACACATTTTTGGAGCTTCGACTGCCAAGACACAGCTCCCCCTGCAAAAGTAGTCAGGTATCCTAATGTCGATTTTCTCGAATCAACATCACCACCAAAATCTGCATCCGTGTAACCATCTAGCACGGGTTTTCCTTTGCCGAAACACTAACGGCTTTTTGATGTACCCTGCAGATATCGAAATATCCATTTGATAGCGGCCCAGTTCTCCTTTCCAAGATTTGAGAGATATCGGCTTACAACACCAATTGCATGAGCAATATCGGGCATGGTACAAATCATTGCATACATAAGGCTGCCAACCGCCGATGAATATGGCACATTCTTCATCTCTTCTTTATCTTTCTCAGTCGATGGACTCTACTTTTTGCTTAATTTGAAATGTCCAGCAAGAGGAGTATTTATTGGTTTGGCCTTACTCATATCGAATCTCTTGAGAATCTTCTCGATATACTTCTCTTGGGATAGCCATACTAGCTTCTTCGAACAATCTCGCAAGATCTTCATCCCAAGGATTTGCTTCGCTGCACCTAGATCTTTCATAGAGAAGGACTTGCTCAAGGCTTTCTTCAGGGCATAAATTTTCTTCGAATCTTGCCCAACTATTGGCATATCATCTACATAAAGCAAGAGAATTATAAAATCACCACTAGCATACCTCTTAATAAATACGCAGTGGTCGGCGGCAGTCTTCTTGAAATCATGTTTTGTCATGAAAGCATCGAACTTCTTGTACCACTGTCTTGGTGCTTGCTTTAGACCATAGAGGTTCTTCTTAAGACAACACATCATGTGTTCTTTACCTGGAACTTCAAAACCCTCGGGTTGCTCCATGTAGATTTCTTCCTCTAGGTCTCCATGAAGAAAAATAGTCTTCACGTCCAGTTGTTCGATCTCCAAGTTTAGAATGGCGGCTATACCAAGGACAGCTCAGATAGATGACATCTTCACTACGGGGGAAAATATCTCATCGAAATCGATGCCCTTCTTCCGGTTGCATCCTTTGACAATAATTTGAGCTTTGTACCTTGGCCACAAGCTATTTTCATCAGCTTTGAGTTTATACACCCACTTGTTTTTCAACACTCGCCTTTCCTTCGGCAGCTCAACAAGTTCATAGGTGTGATTCTCATGCAAGGATTGCATCTCCTCCTACATGGCTTTCTCCCATTCTTCTTTCTCGTTGCTGTTAACGGCTTCTTCATAGCTATGAGGCTCCCCTTCTTCTGCAAGAACAGTATAGTCATCCGCAGGATATCTGGTCGAAGGACGCTTGATTCTAGTAGATTGCCTCAACTGAGGTAGTACTTCAGGCTCTTGTTCGACAGGCTTTGTCTCAGTCATTTCGACAAGTTCTTCTGTTGGTGGTTCGACATTTCCATCACCAACTTCTTCATTATTGCTCTGCGATGATTCTCCCCCTAAATCATTACGCTCCTTAGAAGATGACACAGGATCGGAATGGGTAGCGACCTTGGACTTTGTCTTGTTGACATTTTCGTGAGTCTGGTCTTCAAAGAACACAACATCACGGCTTCTCACAATCCTCCTTTTGATAGGATCCCATAGTCGAAAACCAAACTCATCTTTTGGTGAACCAAGGTAAATACACTCCTTGGTCTTCGTATCGAACTTAGATCGTTCGTCTTTAGGAATATGAATGAACGTTCAGCAACCGAATACTTTTATATGACCGTATGATGCCTTCCTCTTTGTCCAAACCTCCTTTGGGATATCTCCATCCAAAGGTCTTGACGGTGACAAGTTGATTATATCAACGGCAGTCTGCACGGCTTCACCCTAAAATGACTTGGGTAGTTTGGCGTGAGATAACATGCATCGAACTCTTTCTTCAATGGTTCGGTTCATCCTCTCAGCTACACCATTTAGCCGAGGCGTCTTTGGAGGTGTCTTCTCTAGCTTAATACCATGTGACCTGCAATATGCTTCAAATGGGCCACGGTATTCACCACCATTATCGGCTCGCACGCACTTCAATTTCTTCCCAGCCTCTCGTTCCACCATGGCATAGTACTCCTTGAACGCTTGGAGAACTTGGTCTTTCGTGCTCATCAAGGATACACATACTTTCCTTGAGTGATCATCGATAAAGGTGACAAAATAATATGCACCACCAAGAGATTTCTTTGTCATCGAACAGACATCAGTATGAACCAGATCAAGAACATACCTTCTCCTTCTTGGTCGATCTAGTTTCTGGAATGACACTCGGCGTTGTTTGCCGGCTAATCAATGAGTGCAGGTCTGAAGTAGTTGGCCTTTTACATCAGAAAGAAGCTTTTTCTTGGCGAAGATCTATCTGCAATCCCTTTTTGCTCATGTGACCAAGCCTCTTGGTCCATAACTCCATGCTTGAGTCACCGTGAGCAACGTTAGCATCTCTATTACGCACTCTTCCTTGCATGACATACAACGAGCCTTCTTTCTTTCCTTGGGCGATAACCATACTCCCTTTGGCGAGTTTCCATTTGCCCGCACCGAAGTGATTCACCATTGTCGCGACCCTCTTGAGGTTGTCGGGCTCTCGAGGGCTAATGGGGCGTCCTGTCTGGTCGGACGCGGGCCTCTCCCAAGGCCCATTACCCAAATCGCAACGGAGGTATGCGTGATCGACTTTCAGTGTGGTCTAGTGACATGTGCTAAGTGTGCATGCCATGGAGTCGCCACCAATCATTTTTTTAGGGTGTGATTGGACCACCCAATCGAATAGTTGGGAGTTTCTATTCAATTCTGCGAGAACCAGAGAAATGGTTTCGGGGACTTAGTTACACCAACAGTCAGAGTTGACGCCCTTTCGGTACCTAAGTTGACTGAATTTTCTAGCCTGAGATTCATGCGGATGAGTAAGGTATGAACCCTAAATCTAGAAATTCATGCAGATATGAGTGATTATCCTAGCAATCACAATCAGTAATAAAATGCGCAACTCAAGGAATCTAGATATGCAAATAAATCACATGGCATTCCTAGTAAGGCCCTATTTATCAATCACAGCTCAAGAATGATTTAGCTGTCCTAGCCATTCTACACATGATCTAACCTAAGAAAAGCATTAGGAAGCATCGAAGGAGTTCGAGAGTACTCACATGGAGTTCGCCGTGCCCTGGTTTGGTCTTAGACGAGCTATCGAGCTCATGCCGACCCGATTATATTTGGGGATCCACTCGGCGTTTTACACCATAAAATCATGTGAAACAAAAACGAAAATATTCAGCAAGGGGAATTTATTGTAGATGGTGGTCGATCTAATTGGACGTCAAGACTAAAAAATATGTAGAAATTTACAAATTAAAATACTCGAATGACATTTTTTTGCCAAATTCAACTCTATGCGTCGTGAAGAAACACATGCAATTGAACTTGAATTTTGATTATTTATGAGTTCAAAATGAAAAGGAAATTAAAATAAAAATATTGACTATTTTTCTATATTTTTACGACATCGAACGCTATTTTTCTTCATTTTTCATGTATTTTTCTATTTTTGGAAAATATTAAAAAATATTAAAAAATATGACAAATTATTTTTTATCAAAAATGGTTCCTTTAGCTTGGTCAAGGCTACCAAAGATGATTTTTTAATGTTTTTAACTTTTTATAGATTTTTTATGAATTTTTTAAAAATAAACTATGAAAGACTGATCAAAAATCAGGTGTCAACAGCTGCCCCTCTTTGAGAGGAATTTCGTCAGAGGTTTCTCTCAAAGACAAGGTGACACCTGTGTTCCGATCGACTCGACTGGGAAAATAAAAGAAATCATGACATCCAATTTTCATGCCCATCAATGTGTGCTTTTCCTTAAAAAGAGATGTGCTCATTCAATTCCCTGATATGATGTAAGAAAGTTAAGGAGTAGATAGACTTCCCTGCCCCTTACCTGTCGAATGCTTGCGGCATTTGCTTTGTCTGATGGGTTCAAGTAGATTCCTAAGGACTTGTCATCGGAGTGTCCTGGGGATGTTAAGCTCTGACCTGTATGGTAGGTCAAACCATAATGGAATTCCTAACTGATAGGAACCTAAGGAAGACGCATCCCACATTTGGGAATTTGCCAAGGGTTTTGATCCGTGTGGTGGACTAAACTAGAAATGGCTTGCCTAATGTAAGGCTTATTAGGGAAAACGAATCCTCCCGCGTTCGGGATTCATCAAGGTTTTGATCCGTATGGTGGATCGGACCATTGGGTTGATCCTTCAGGCGGTCTCTACCAGTCCTTTGACCCTTCAGGCGGTTTCTACCATTCATTGACCTTTCATGCGGTTTCTACAATTGAGTTGACCCTTCAGGCGGTTTCTACCATTGGTTGACCATTCAGGCGGTTTCTACCATACATTGACCCTTCAGGCGGTTTCTACCATTGTTTTGACCCTTCATGCGGTTTCTTCCATTGGTTGACCCTTCAGGCGGTTTCTACCATACATTGACCCTTCAGGCGGTTTCTACCATTGTGTTGACCCTTCAGGCGGTTTCTACCATTGATTGACCCTTCAGGCGGTTTCTACCATTGAGTTGACCCTTCAGGCGGTTTCTACCATTTATGAGATTCCAAACTGATATGAATCAAAGGATGACGTACCCGCTCTTCGGGGCTAGTCGAAGACTCGATCATTCTATGGATCGGTCTTAGAAAAGATTTGCCTACTAAAAGGCTTCACCTAAGGATGACGCACCCAGTCTTTGGGGCGGCCAAAAGTCCTGCAGAAAGCTTAGACCTGAAAAAATTTTCCTCGCCAAGAAGATATTAGTAATCTTTGGGAAGACAATAATTGTCTAACTGACAAAATTCTACGACTTAAGTTTTAGTCATGAAATGTGCATTTTGATTGCTGGAGGTTATCCAAAACATTCCTGCCATATACAGATGTGATCATAAATTCCTTGCACGGAAACTCTAGATCAAACAATTTGAAAATTTCAAAAAGAGTTTGCTCAAAACATCCATTGGAGTATTTCTCATCCAAGAAGGCTCCTCACTACTCTATGATAATGATCTTTAATAGGGAAAGTGCTCAATTTCCTACCGACCTGTGCCTGGGTTTCAGGATCATTCGCAACGCATACATTTCGACCGATCAGGAGGTCTTTCACGGGACCGTAGTGTTAGGCTTGGATATCGGTTTCCAAGGGGGACTCACTTTTGAGTCAAGGCCGTTGAACAAAAATTTTCACTATCTGCTCTGGGTTTACAAGTCAAGAACCCTGTAAAATGAGAAAGAAATAGTCTTGCTCGTACTTCTTTGAGCTAAGTTATACATTAACCCAAGTGTCTTAATCAGATGAGACTGCTTCAGGGTTGTAACATTGGAAGGATTGGGGACCGAAAAAGGCTTATTTTTTGCCCAGAAATTGTGAAGGGTTTGGCATTGGTGATCATTGCAAATTTGCCACATGTCCTTCGAAGAACATCTCCATTTCTTGAAGTGTACACTCCTCTTTTAGAGCGCACAAGGATGTTTAAAAGCGTCTCTTGTTACATTAAGAGACCGTCTGTTTGTGTGTTTGCAATTTGAGCACGACATCATTTGGAGAGTAGTCATCTTGATCTGACTCCTTTGCAGGGTCTTTTCATCGTATATCTAGACTTTACTGGGGATATTTTGAATAGACATCAGCCTTGCTTTTTACCAGGCACTTTGCTTTTTCTTGATGTCTAGGGATTTTTCTTTTCCCCCTTTTTTTAATCCCGTGTTTTTCTTTTCTTTTGGAGTTAGGATTTTCGGCAATCATGCTAGATATGCAACTTAAACTTTGGCACGCTTCCATTCCTAGAGTGATGTTGCCTTTGCTTTGGAATATGCAATGATCACCAATAGGTTGATGAAATGAATTTGCTGGCTCAACTTGGTCGTGCAAAGGATAACAGTGTGTAGGATAGAGAAATGAATTATTCTCGTCATCCTATGACACTTGGATTATCATATAAACAACACACAAAGATTTATGTTAGTCCGAGCAAGAAAATTTCAAACCGTTTACTTTCTGATACTGTTGGACTAACCTTCATTTGCCCCAATGTGGGGTGGTTCTTGACAGGGTTGAGAATGAAAATCGCCGTTCAATGGGGTTCTCAATGGGCATCTGTAGTGTTTGGAATGAAGAAATAAATGCCTCTATCATCTCGATCCATGTAATCGTTGCGAATGACCCTTATATCCATAGGTTAAGGTTTCGCTATCATTTCCAATCTCCTCATCTCTCAAGTGTGTATGGGACGTGTTTGGATTAGGCTCGCTTCTCTTATGAGAAAATACCCTTTTGAACAGTTCAAACGACTCTTGTTGGAAAAATTCATTTCATTTCATCAAGATTTATCCTTCAAAGGGATTTTGTGATGCACCATACATGTGTAATTCATGTTCAGACAATCTCATGTTTTAAAACATGAATGTCAATGAAGTAAGAATTCTATGTCTTTTTAGATGTGAGAATCGAATTAATTCTGAAAGTTTTTAATCTCCAATGAATTGGGAAAAGGGATACTTACCTGCCCATCGAGGCTGGAGATCCTGGAGATATAAAAGGGATATGTCATCGTATATTCTAAAACTTTACAAAAATTGGAATGATACATCTTACCCTTGGTCATATGCTCCAACGAGTGTACAAGGGTTGTGAAAATCTGCACTTCACATAGTAACACAAGATTGTTAGGTGTTCTAAAGTTCTTTCGACTTCTTGGTTTTTGGAGAAAAATGAAACTTACATGTCTGCCCTGATGGCGAGCTCCTGCCAAGGATAAATATTAAGCATTATTTTGGGTTTCCAAATTCAAAACAAATTGGGACGATACTACTTTACTCTTGATTTGAATTCCATTCTGCATGCCAATGTGCAGATTGTAGAAGCCGGCCCTCAAGCTTGTGGCCATGATTTCTTCGTCTGGTTGGGCAACGAATCCACCTCGAGGATTTACGTCGGAGGAGATTCATTCATCTTTTTGGGCGTGTTTCATGCACTGTTTTGTTATTTGAATGCATGGCTTCTTGGGTGCCTCGTCTCTGTTCATCACCTGAGAGGAAAATGAGAGAACATTATCCCCGCATCTGATTGAAAATCATTTAGGAACGATACGTTCTTTTTACCAAATGGGTGGCTCCGCGGCCAAATGCGTTTTACATTGAAAGGATGGATTCCATTACGCTCTGCAGATTATAACTATCGCTTCAGGGACTTGCCCCACGGATTAAACGATGAATTTGATGTCTTCGGCTTCGACATGCTTTCCGGATGTAGGAATGGTTTGCCCCCATTTTCAGTGGAGATGGGTTTTGTCGAGTGGGCAAGATCAAAAACTCATCCTAGATTTGGCTTTAGTCGAAGGTTGAAATCCCGACCTTGGATAAGCGAATCATGATTCATCTCCTTCTGCTTCGGATTTGTCATTTGCATGCTTCACATTTTACAATACCAACTTCGCCGCTTGATGAAAATGAATCGATGATTTTCGAATTGCCCCAAGTTCTATAGTCATCTGCGTCGAATCTCTTTGAACTTCATCGGGTGATAGACCAACTGATAAAATGATTTTTCAATCCCGAGATCGAACTCCTGACGTTTCGTACCACTTCCATTTCACTGACTACCAAGACACAGCACTATTGGCGTCCCTAACTGGTTCGTTTTTTGTTATAAAATTCTTGAAGCAGTTAGCGACCCCCATCGAGAATGAAACAAGCTCAATTTAGAGTTCATAACGACTAAAGGTCCCTTAGAACGATACAGAGCTAACCGTCTTTGAGCTCGCTCGGGCTTTTGCTCGCATTTTCCTATGTGAAGCCTTTAAATGTTTTTCTTCGTGGCGTTCAATTGATTCGCCTCGACTCTAATCTAACAAGGGATTGTCGCACTCAAGCATGATGATGCTCGCAGGTAGTACTGATCGCTGCCCCAGATTAACTCTAGGCATTAAGGAAGATTATCTTGCATGGAAGACTTTATGACAGAAAGATTAATGATACATCCAGCCACATGTGCCTAGTTCCCTTGAGGATTCTCGGTGATCAGCCAGTTACACCATGAATCAGACATATAATCGTCATTTTGGATCATAACTTCATAAGTCCATCAGTTTTAAACTGATCGATCCAGATATGGAGCTCCTCATCAAGGAAATCTTTTGATTCTTCGAGCAACTGATATTCGGGTTGACCATCATCGCTTGGCGTTGAAGGATTCCTGTTTCTGTTGTGAGCGATCTGATTCTTCGAGCTAGAACCTTCGTCGTTGCTCGAGATTATAAGAGGATGATTGATCGGTTCACTATCAAAAGCACCTTCCATTTGGGAATGGAAGAAACAAAAATCCTCAGAGCATCCGCCCGCTTGATCTTCCGAAATCATATGCCCAAGCCGGGCAGATCTTTGAACACTAGGCGCAATATGTTGATCGGGGATAGGAAGAGCACTAGCGAAAAGTTGCTGCTCAAACCAAGGAGTTCGTACCTGCTGCACTTGTGGCATATACTCTTGAGGGGTGCTGAGATGATTCGGGGGAATATTCTGATTAGCGCCCAAGTAGTCGATGGTGCTGCTACCAGCTTGGTCGGTGCCTAGATTAGGCAGGGTATTTCTTACTTCAGGGGCATTGTAGTTATAGCCATGCCTAGTGTTTAGGCACAAGTTGAGTTCTTTCAGGTTCAGTGCTGTGTGGCGCTGTCTTAGCGCCCTTCTGTAGCTCTTGAGGTGACTCGCGACTCCATCTTTAGTGAGTCCTGGTATGTTCATGATCTCAAGTATGCGCGTTGGATATGCTGAGTTGATCCCTAGTTGCTGAACCGCACTAAGGAACTTGAGATGAAGCTCGGGGGACCAATTGACCCTCGTCTTCTTGCGAATCGGAACAGTGTTGACAACTTGGCTATTGCTCTCTGGCCTATTTCCAGTAGGATTTGATCGAGCCGGAAATTGTTGTGGAGGGAATTCATCAGCTTTGGATTGGTCGGTCGTGATAGTAAGCTCATCGTTAAGGAAACTCCAATCATGGTGACGCATATCACATCCTTTAGAAGGCATCGGTATTGACTTCGTAGAATTGATTTGTTCATGCATATCTCCAACAAAATCCGATTGTATCGAAGATGGTTCGAGGGAGTGGGGTGGTGAATGAGCATTTTCAATCCTCATATAAGGCTTATCAAGGAACATTTCGCCGAGAGTGATAGGGCCACCGCAATTAAGGCAAGCGATAGTGCTGGGAGCTTTCTTATACCTCATGTTCTCCGCTCGAAGCTTTTCGTTTTCCTCCTTTAGAATCGCAAGTTCTTGACGTCTGTGTTGAGCCCTCAATTTGGCTCGCTTATTTTGAAACCAAAACTTGACCCTCAAAGGTTTCATCCCTAGCTTCTGGCCCAATTCATTTCTTTGTTTCATGTTCGGGAGAGGGCATTCACTAAAGAAAGCTTCAAGCTCTTGGATTTCATTCTGAGTGTGGCACTGGCGACGTTTCCTTTTCCGGGATTGACCATCGCTGCTGCTGTTGTCGTCGCTGCTGAGATCCTGAACTTCGTTGCCGAAAGGGTTGGGTTCTGTGGTTCTGGTACCAGACGCCATCCTAGAATCTTCGAGATCTCTCAGTAGTTCATTTTCTGAGATTTTTGGATCAGTCACCTCTAGCAACTGATGGTAACTCTCAAACATGTTGGATCGAAAAATGTTCGATCAATTTTTTCTCACTCAGGGTTCTCTACTCTCTCATGTATGCTCACTCTCTCTAAATTTTCTTTTGAGTGGTTCTGTATGCCCATGAAACGTTCTTTAAACATGGATGAAGATCATCAGGCAAGCGTTGCTCCCAAGATTTCGTATTTCCCGCTTTGTCGTCTTCTTTCTTCTTTTCAACGTGGAGGGACACCAAATCGATTTCCTTTTCTCGATATCCATGTCTGTCTCCCACTTTTTCGATAGTTGCGCTTTACTCCCGTTCAATTTTAATATGGTGACACCGACATATCTTTTTACAACTTTTTTAGGTTTATCAAGCCTGAAATCGCGGACTGGGACAAATCTGATGGTTCACCGAAAGAGCCACCATTGCTTTACCCAATTAACTTGGCTCCACGAGCATTATTGTTGTGCCTTTCTTCATTCTCGAGTTGCTATAAAAGGAGGAGTTAATGCAGAGAAGATTAACACTCTTACATAATTGCCTTTTCGTATTTTAATCACTCTACCACACTCATCTTCTTCTCCCTCACTCCAACGAAAATGACCTCCTCTCCTATTCGCGCTTTCTCGTCCGAAATTTTGGCCCAGTGGGAAAAACTCTATAACCTCCTCGGTCGAGGCTATGCTCATATAGCCGATCACCCAGAAACTGAAGATGAAATCCGTATTTTGCTCGTGGAAATAGACACCACCTCCATCGAGGGCACTAATTTAGAGAGGGAATATAGAATCTTCCCAACCCTCTTTATAAACTTTTTAGAGACTTACCGTGTCGCTCATCGAAAAGCTACCGTGGCTCACGTTTTGCGAGCTCGCTATGAGGATCGGTCCAACTGCTTGGTGTTGGCCAACCTTGTGGCCGATAGTCACAGAAAGGCTGTTGAGTTCGCCAACAAGCGAGTCTCGATGTTGCTTCGCGAGAGGGGAAATTTGGTGGAGCGCTTGGCCTTATCCCTGACCACCTATGAGCACGACCGTCGTAATGTCGTGTTGAAGTTTCAATGTGAGTGGCAGGAAGAAAGGCTTGACAGCATTACCGCGGATATAGCCCATGGGAGAGGACTAGTTCGGGACCTGGAAATAGCCGCCGAAGATCACGGGACCAAGGTTGCCGATCTTAAAGGGGAATGTAAACGCCTTCTTCTTAAGCTTGCAGATCTCGAGTCTCGAGGTGGTGAGTATAAGCAAAGCATCAATAATATGGAGGGCCAACTAGGTTCCTTTGTGATGCTAATTAGGGCTCATTGCGGTTTTATGTTTCCACCCCGATGATTTGTATGATCTGCTTTTAAGGTCCCTCGATTGAGCGAAATGAATGAAAGCTCTAATGTGTGTGTCTCAACTTCTGTATGGATGACTTTCTCGAACACCTGACCACTCTCAACCTAGGCAAGCTGCGCTTTGACATTGATGATTCGAGCGTGTACATCTTGATTTTTTAATCTTGCTTATGATCGGATAAAGGAACCTCCCACCGCGATTATCCACAAAAAGACTTCTCTTCTCTACTTGTTTTTAACCTGTTTCAAATGAAAATGCAGAATCAGAAGAAAGAATTTGAAAAATAAAGCATAAATCCTTTCAATTATATGCTTACTTGTGATTAATATGGATAAGAGCTTTTACAAGGGTTTTGACCTTGTGCAAAAGCTTTTATCAATATTCCTCAAAGGAAAGCATATCATTGAAAGGAATGTAATTCACGATAATCGCCTTTGATCAATTCCAAGAAAATCAATGGAATGTTCAAAAGTACACAATTACGATGTGTTTTAAATTCAATTGAAGATACGGTATCCAAATTAAAGCTGTTTGCTAAGAACGAGAGTAATTTGGATATCTATCTTTTCATTAAATTTGAAAAACACGAGTACTCTTGATCAATTATTGTGGATTACCAATGATGCAAAACATGCATGAACCAATTCAAGTTTATAGTTCCTTCTGGCGAAATTGGGATTGTATTGCCCTATACGGCCAAAAGGTTGTATAAGACTTCCAATTTCAATTTCATCCAAAGGAATTATAAAATTGATTTTGGAGTATTCGAGTGATTAGAAGAAATGCCACTATCACATTCTAATGACAAGTCAATAGAAATACAACAAATTTCAATCTGAATGTATATAAACACAAATAGATCCCTAATACAATCAATCTAAGGAATCAGATAGAGAGGATCTCAGCAAAATAAATCATATACAAAAAGGCTAGAAATGAAAAATAAAACAAAGGAATGTGATCTTAATACTTAGAGATGCCCCAGTTTCGATCTTTGAGACGTGACTTCAGGATCACCTATTCCAAATTGTCATCTTCATTAGATGATACCTCAATGATGTCCATAGTAGGCTCTTCTTGTCCACTTGGCGCTCGTAATGGGATGACACCATCTTCATCTTCCATCAAGAACATTGGGAGGAAAACACACATATCTATCCTCAAAATGGCATTTAATCCAATCACCGGAATTATGCAATGAATATAATGATTAAGAGCTGTAACAAGTTCGAGGGATAGAAAAGTCTTACCAACCAAACTTAAGAGAAAATCAAGCTTCTCTGTATTTTTTGCAGTGTTAGGTATACTAACCTTCCATAGACAAACGCATGAGACAAGTGAGAGAAAACTCCTAAAAATCAAAAGATATGGCTTGGTACCTAAAGCCAAGGTTCTCACCTCGAATTCTGGGAAGAGCCGATTCCATTGCACAACTATCGTTGCATTGGGACTCAATCCATAGTTCGAAGTGAGCGGAATTGAAAAGTGGATTACCCCATGTTTTTCCTCACAGAGATTCCATTTTCAATTCCTTCTATTGTGTTCCTAAAGAGGGCGCCTGGGGTTTTAGGCGCAATTGTGTGTATTCATTGTGTCGTGCTAAAGCAATAGACATGCATTTTATTTAACAATCACCGCTTCAATATAAACATCCACACAATCATACATCCAAAACTCCTGCCTGCATAAAACAAAGTTAACAAGCACTTCACCCCTTATTTCTCCCGTCTACAAAAACATCTAACACATTCGTTAGCATATATACCTCACTTTCGAGAGCATCTGCATAAAATTAGGTTAGAAGAATCAATCAACTTTTTAATCGGCTCAAGTCCACTAAATGGTTAAGAACCAGTCCCCAGCAGAGTCGCCAGTCTGTCGCGACCCTCTGTAGGTTGTCGGGCTCTCGAGGGCTAATGGGGCGTCCTGTCTGGTCGGACGCGGGCCTCTCCCAAGGCCCATTACCCAAATCGCAACGGAGGTATGCGTGATCGACTTTCAGTGTGGTCTAGTGACATGTGCTAAGTGTGCATGCCATGGAGTCGCCACCAATCATTTTTTTAGGGTGTGATTGGACCACCCAATCGAATAGTTGGGAGTTTCTATTCAATTCTGCGAGAACCAGAGAAATGGTTTCGGGGACTTAGTTACACCAACAGTCAGAGTTGACGCCCTTTCGGTACCTAAGTTGACTGAATTTTCTAGCCTGAGATTCATGCGGATGAGTAAGGTATGAACCCTAAATCTAGAAATTCATGCAGATATGAGTGATTATCCTAGCAATCACAATCAGTAATAAAATGCGCAACTCAAGGAATCTAGATATGCAAATAAATCACATGGCATTCCTAGTAAGGCCCTATTTATCAATCACAGCTCAAGAATGATTTAGCTGTCCTAGCCATTCTACACATGATCTAACCTAAGAAAAGCATTAGGAAGCATCGAAGGAGTTCGAGAGTACTCACATGGAGTTCGCCGTGCCCTGGTTTGGTCTTAGACGAGCTATCGAGCTCATGCCGACCCGATTATATTTGGGGATCCACTCGGCGTTTTACACCATAAAATCATGTGAAACAAAAACGAAAATATTCAGCAAGGGGAATTTATTGTAGATGGTGGTCGATCTAATTGGACGTCAAGACTAAAAAATATGTAGAAATTTACAAATTAAAATACTCGAATGACATTTTTTTGCCAAATTCAACTCTATGCGTCGTGAAGAAACACATGCAATTGAACTTGAATTTTGACTATTTATGAGTTCAAAATGAAAAGGAAATTAAAATAAAAATATTGACTATTTTTCTATATTTTTACGACATCGAACGCTATTTTTCTTCATTTTTCATGTATTTTTCTATTTTTGGAAAATATTAAAAAATATTAAAAAATATGACAAATTATTTTTTATCAAAAATGGTTCCTTTAGCTTGGTCAAGGCTACCAAAGATGATTTTTTAATGTTTTTAACTTTTTATAGATTTTTTATGAATTTTTTAAAAATAAACTATGAAAGACTGATCAAAAATCAGGTGTCAACAACCATCCCGGCATCATCCAGCTTCCTAGCTGAGATAAGGTTAAGGCGCATATCTGGAACATGCCTAACCTCCTTCAATACTAACTTGTATCCCGCGTCGGTCAACAAAGTGACTTCACCAATTCCAACAATTTTGCTGGTGACGCGGTTTCCCATCTTGACTGTACCAAAGTCACCACTTTGGTAGGATGAGAAGAAACCTTCATGATGAGTGACGTGAAAGGACGAACCTGAGTCAACGATCCATGAACAATCATCATCGGCAACATTGAGATAGTTGGCCTCTCCAATTAGAAAAATATCATCAACTTCAGTTGCAGCGACGACCGTAGTTCTCTTCTCCTCATTCTTCTTTGGGTCAACCTAATCTGGCTTGACATTGCCAGCCTTCTGATCTCTCTTGAGAATCCGACACTCTGATTTCTTGTGACCGGGCTTCCCGCAATAATAGCAGGTTACCTTGGGGCGAGATTTAGACCGCCCACGAGACTTGTCATATCCGCGGCTTTTGCTTCTTCCACGGGTCTCACTTCTTGCGTGACTATCGACGAGATTGGCCTCATATTGGTTGGACGTACCTCGTTCTTTTCGCCTAGCTTCTTCATTCATTAGGCTATCGGCAACGCTATCCATGGAGAGCTTCCCATCCGGGGCTGAGTTACTTAGAGTAACGACTAACGTGTCCCAACTTTATGGTAGGGAACTGAGGAGTAGAAGGGCTTGCAACTCATCATCGATCTTCATCTCGATTTTTGTCAATTGATTCACGAGCCCCTTAAAGGTGTTTAAGTGCTCGTTCATACTTTGGCCATCCTTATACTCCAGCTTCACCAAACGTCGCACAAGATGAGCTTTATTGCGAGGAGTCTTCTTTTGGATCATGGACTCCAGCTTCGACCATAATGCAAAAGCATTGGTGTAAGTCGACACATGCTCGATCAAACTTTTGTCGATGTACTTACGGATCATGCCGACCGCTTTACGATTCAAGAGCTCCCACTCTTTATCATCTTTTCCTTCCGGCTGCTCCTCATTCAGGATTGGCTCGTACAAATCCCTGCAATACATGTGATCCTCCATCATGGGCTTCCAATAGGAATAGTTCTACGCAGTTAGTTTGACCATATCACCATCATGGGTGACGGCAGCCTCCATCTTGAAACACACGATGCTCTTGAACCAAGCTCTGATACCACTGTTGGGAAAAAGGCGAATAATATGCGGAAGCGAAAATCATTTCTCCCCTCTTGCGTGATCAAGATGGGCAAGAAGAAAATAGAGAAATGTAGAAGCGGAAACACACAGAATTTTACGTGAAAAACCCGAAAGGGAAAAACCACGAAGATCGTCCACTATAGTAGCAGGATTACAATAATATGTTTTCACCAATCACGTTACACGCCCACATGGTTTGTTGTTCAACGTAGTTTTGCGCTAATAGGCCATGCATATGCTTGGTTTATTCATAAGTGCTACAGAGATTTTCGCCGGCCTCACTCCACTTTTATATAGGTGATTCCATCAAGTGTATTTTACAGCTCAATACACCACAAATAATGGCTATGGAATTCATTAAGAACTTGGCTCAACTTCCTTTTCCTTGTAGACTAGCACTATTTACACCTTAGGAGGGACAAAATTTTTAGTGCATCACAAGATCAACAAGTGACTTGTTATTACCTATATGAATCTACTTCATGGGATTGCCAGTCACATAGGTTGGGTTACCATCACCGTTGATTTTCCTCAATTGGCTTAAGTCTCATTCCCCTCGATGTATCAAGAATTAATTTTCTTCTCGGAGGTTTAGTCAAAGGATCGGCCAAATTCACTTTTGACTTTACATAATCAATGGACATGATTCCATCCTTAAGAAGATGCTTTACCACATCGTGTCTCAACCTGATGTGTCTATTCTTACCATCGAAAGTGTTATTTTTTGCAATGGCTATTGCCGTTTGGCAATCACAATGCATCGACACCGAAGGTGTCGGTTTCATTCCCAAAGGAATATCTGCTAAGAAGTTTCTTAACCACTCAGTCTCATTACCAACCAATTCAAGAGCTACAAACTCTGACTCCATGGTGGATTTAGAAAATATTGTTTGTTTGACTGATTTCCAAGATACAGAACCTCCACCAAGGGTGAATACATATCGACTAGTCGATTTTGTCTCGTTTGAGTCTGAAATCCAGTTAGCAACACTGTATCTTTCTAAAACAGCGAGAAATCCACTATATAGGATACCATAGTTTGTGGTTCCCCTCAAATATTTCATTACCATGCTCAAGGCAGACCAGTGATCACAATTAGGATTGTGCGTATATCTACTAAGTCTGCTTACAGCTAGAGGTGGCAAATGGGTGGGTTGGGTCGGGTTTGGGTCCGATCTAATATGGTCCGATCCATATGGACCCACATTTAATGACCCAAATCCGACTCAACCTGCGATTGACCCATACCTGACTCGACCCGTTTTGACCCATATTATCAAAACAAAATAATATTTTAAGAAAATAATACTACTAAAATACTTCCCGGTCACGGTCCTACCGAAGCCGTCCTTGGCCCTCGGCCCGGTCGCCGACCCTAGTAATAGGCCCCATTCCCGATCTCTACCCCGGCCCCTTGCCCCAGTCCGCGCCCCGAGAGCCGAACTCGACCCCGAGAGCCAGATCGGGCCTCGGACCCGACCCCGAGACCCCAGACCCAGACCACGGCCCCGGTCCCGAACCCGGACATGGCCTCGGTCCAGGCCTCCTTCCCGGCCCAAGGTCCCAGTCTCGGTCCTGGTCTCGATCCCGGCCCCGAACCCCGACTCAGTCCCCAGCTCCAGTCCTGGCTAGGGCAATCCCTGCCCCAGACCCGATCCTAGCCCATATCGAGGTCCCTGGATCCGGGATGGTTATCCGTCCCCAGATCTTGCCCCGGCCCTCGGCCTCGGTTCCAGTCCCGGTTCCCGGCCCCAAGACTCGGCACATATCCCGGTCGCAACCCCAGCCTCGATCCATATCATGGCCCCAAAACTGGACCCGGACCCCAACCCCCGGCCTCGTTCCCAATCATGGCCCCAGTCCCCGGCTCTGATCCTGATCCCGATCCCGGTCCCGGTCCCTGTCTCGATCCCTGTCCCCAGACTCGGCACCTATCCCGATCGCTAGCCCCGGCCCCGGTCTCTGCCCCGGCCCCGACCTTGGTCCCGGCCCCGGCTCGAGTCCCTCTCCCCTGGCCCCGGCCCGGGTCCCTCGCCCCGGGTCCTCAGTCCCAAGCCCCGGCCCTAGCCAGGGTCCCCCGTCACGGGTCCTAGCCCCTGTCCTGGTCGTCGGCCTCCCGCCCCTGGTCCCGGCCCCTGTACCAGTCCCGGTCGCCAGCCATGGCCCCGATCCCGGTCTTGGCACCTGCCCCTGTCCTGGCCCCGGGTCCTAGTGCCGGCCCCTGTCGCCTGCCCCGATCTCGATCCCGACCCCTGTCCCGATCCCCGTCCCCGGGACCCGAAACTGGAACCGGATCCCGACCCCCGGCCCCGGTCCCAATCCCGATCCCGGTCGCAAGCCCCAGCCTCGATCCCTATCTCGGTCCCGGTCTTTGTCCCCGGCCCCTGTCCCGGTCGCTTGCCCCGGCCCAGGCCCCGGTCCCAGTCGCTGGCCCCTGTCCTGGTCGCAGGCCCCGGCCTTGGTCCCGATCTCGGCCTCGTCCCCTGCCCCGATCCAGATCCGGATCCCGGTCCCGGTCCCTGTCCCGACCCCGACCCCGACCGCGACCCCGGGTCCCTACCCCAGTCCCTGGTCTCGGTCCCGGCCCATTCCTCGATCCCCAGTCCCGGCCCCAGCCCCGATCCGGATCCCGATCGCGGTCCCTCTCTCAATCCCGACCCCGACCTCGGGTTCCGGCCCCGGTCCCAATTGTCGGCCCCCGGCCCCGATCCCGATCTATGCCCCGGCCCTGGCCCCTGTCCCGGTCCCCAGCCCTAGCCCTAGCCCTAGCCCTAGCCCAGTGTCCCGGCCCCGGTTCAGGCTCC
Organism: Rhodomyrtus psidioides; assembly: GCA_021437785.1. Taxonomy (NCBI): domain Eukaryota; kingdom Viridiplantae; phylum Streptophyta; class Magnoliopsida; order Myrtales; family Myrtaceae; genus Rhodomyrtus; species Rhodomyrtus psidioides. The sequence goes on along the minus strand of JAILYB010000003.1, from coordinate 6,468,237 downwards.
CGGCCCTGTCCCTGACCCCGACCCCGGCCCCGGTTCCTGCCCCGGTTCCGTTCCTAGTCCTCGGACCCGGGTCACACACACACTGCTTGTTGGCTTTGATGGGTCGAAAATGGGTTCATGTATGGACCATTTTCAACCCATCAGATTTTTCTTCAATTTTGTTGGACCCATATTTAATATGCTATCTAAAAACTACAACCCATATATGACCCCATTTTATGCAAAATATGTGCCAAAAATGGGTCATTGACCTATATTGCCACCTCTACATACATCGTATGGTATATTAGGTCGAGTTTAATTCATCAAATGCATCAAACTCCTAATCATCTAAGCATACTCAAACTGAGCCACATTATCTGCTTTATTTTTTAATAATTGAATATTATGATCATAAGGAGTACTCACTCACCGGTGTAACATCAAAGTGCTCATATTTCTTAAGTAGCCTTTCCACATAATGCTGTTGAGGAAGCATTAGGCCACGGTCACTTCTTATGATTCTAACACCCAAAATAAAATTAACTTCTCCTAAATCCTTCATATCAAATTTAGAAGGCAAGAAACATTTTGTTTCATTCACAACATCAATACACGTGCAAAAAATAAGTATGTCATCAACATATAAGCTAATAATTATACATTCACCATCAATAATTTTTGTATACACACATTTATCAACTCCAAAGGTGAAAAATCCATTATTGACAAGAACTTGATCAAATTTTTCATGCCATTGTTTTGGCACTTGCTTCAATCCATATAAAGATTTAAGAAGTTTACAAACTTTATTTTGTTGACTAGGAAGAACACAACCTTTAGGTTGCACCATGTAAATTTCTTCTTCTGAATCACCATTTAGAAAAGCTGTTTTAACAGTTTGTAAATCGAAGCTAATGTAAATAAAACATAAATAGAGGAAATTCTCGTTACAGGACCAAAGAATCAAAATAATCAACGTTTTGTTTTTGAGTAAAACATTTTACAACCAACCTTGCTTTATACTTATCAATAGAAACATCAAGATTAATTTTCCTCATAAAAATCCATTTACAACCAATCAGTTCCGCCCCTGGCGATAAATCAACCAATTCCGAAGTTTTATTTTGTAAAATGGAATCAATCTCAACTTTTATGGCTTCTTTCCAAAACTTGCTTTCTTTAGAAGATATGGCTTCAGAATAACTCAAAGGATCATTATCAATAATATAAGTATAAAAATCATTTCCAAAAGTAGTTTCTTTCCTTATTCTTTTACTCCTCCGCAATTCATCATTTGAATTTTCAAAATCATTCTCATGAGAAGATGTAGAAGAAACAACATTAATTCGTAACGGAAAAATATGTACAAAAAATTTTTCATTCTTTGTCTCAATAATTGTATTACTATCGAGCACATCACTTATTAAGACAAGAAATCTATATGCAGCACAATGTTCAGCATAACCAATAAACATACAATTAGAACACTTAGAGCCTATTTTTCTTTTCTTTGAACTCGAAAGCATTACCTTAGCAAGACACCCCCACATTTTCAAATATTTCAAATTAGGTCCGTTTGAAGCGGTAAAGGTCGTTGCTGGGACCAGTCTGAACCCGAGAAGCATCATAGGCCATTTGGGAGTTGGTTATGGCTTTGGCTTGAATTTTTTGTAAGACTCTCCTTGAACCTAGTTAAGACATGTAGCAACAAGTATTTGGAGTATGGTTGGATTATTGAAGGATTTGATGGTTGAATATCTATTATTTTCAAAGGGGCGGAATCTGATCGCTGTTGGTCAGAGAGGAACCGTGGCTTTTGTGGACCCTTAGGCTGCGTTTGGTCGCCCCGATTTTTAGTCAGGATAGGATTGGATAGGATAGGATATAAAATCCAGGGATTTTGTCATATCATATCTTGTGTTTGGTGAATCGCAGTAATAGAGCCGAATATGTTCATATCATATCATATTCATTGTTTAGTATATTCGATACATCAATGTAAAATGAATTTGAAAAAGCACAAGCGAAAAATATAAGAATCTCTTGTAATTAATTGGTGAATCTAGTAAAAGAAAGAAAATATAAACATTCAACTTTTGCTGAAAAGTTTTTCCTTTTTCGCGATATTCGTTAAACCTCAATGTGAAACAAAAGGTTATGGAGGAGAAGAAGGTTTGACTCTCTTTCTGCTTTTCTTAGATTTTTTATTTGAACTAGAAAGCTAAGAAAGAGAATCAGTTTCAACTATCTCGCTATTTCGTGAATTTTTATAATAAACTATAAAGTTACAAAGCAATCATGAAACTTCCACATGAACTAGAGATAGAGAAGACGGAGATGGAGATGCTAGTTTTTTTTTAGAAATTTCATTGCTCCTTCTCTTCAAGAATTAGAAAAATCATTTTCAAATTTGAATATTTTTACTTAAAATCTAGTTTCTTTTAATTCATTTTTATTATTTTCAATTATAAATCTCTTTTTATCATTATTTTGGCTCCCTTCCATCATTTCTTAATAAATTTTTTTATTAAATAACAAACTATACTATTATACTTAAAATATTTAATGATATAAATACTAAGTGTGTGTGTGTGTGTGTATACATATACAAACTATATATTGTAAAGAAGAAAGAAATCAAATTATAAACATGATTTATAAAAAATAAAAATAAAAATAAAAATAAAAGTTAATTTTATTTTGATTTTTCTTTCCAACATTAGAATTCAAATTTATTTAAAAGTAATTATTATTTTAATTTTATTATATAAGAAGTTTGTTATTCAGAAAAATAGTTTTTATACCATAAACAAAAGAAATCCTATCCACTTTTATCCTACCTCCCCCCAGGATAATTATATCCAGGCTATATCTCCATTATATCCTGCTATATCATATCCTGTGTAGAAACCAAACATAGGATATGATAAAATTTATCATATCCTGACTTATATCCTGACTGCCAAACGTAGCCTTAAGACTTTACCTTGCTTGGAAATCTCTGGTAAGCCAACCTAAGACGTAGTATTATGTGTTAACAAGATGTGTGTGGGCTAGAATATAGTTTAAAAGGAACTTTTAACGGTTGATTTATTGTGGACTCAGAGGACAGAATCTGTCCAACCGAATTGGTTTGGAAACCGCGGCACTTTGGAGCCCGACGAGGCATCATTTGGCTTAGAAATCTTCGGTAAGACTTCTTGGGACATGTTAGTATGTGTTAATGAAGAGTATGTGGGTTAGGAGGAGGCTTAGATGAAGATTTAATGGCCGATTTGTGTGATTGATTCTAGGACAGAAAGCTGCCCTATTCTGGCCGGTTGAATTGAGGGACTTCAAGCGACAAATTGTGAAATTTTACTTGCTGGATGGAGTGGTAAGTTGATTTTAACCATTCCGTGGCATGTTAGGTTACAAAAGGATAGATTATTGATGGAATGGAAAGGGTTTAAAGGGTTGTTTTGGAGTAAAACACGTTCGAGGTCAGAAATGCCGGCTGCCCTGTTCCCAGCGCGCACTAATTTTAAAATGGCTCATTCTAAGTCATCTGGTATCCAAATTGAGCTCCGTTTTCGGTCACACGTCCGTAAGACCTTGAAGGACAAAGTTCTTAAGGTAGATTTCTCAAAAAGTGAGTAGATCAATACCAGTTTATTCGGGACTGAATCTTGTCGTGGAAGGCCAAAATGGACAGCTTGTTGCCGCGACGTTTCGTCGATCGTTTTATGGGATTTTCTTGGCCTAAACTCGAGGTAAGTTATGCCTAAACCTTTATTAGGTTGTTATGTTACTAAAGGACGGATTTTTGAGTTGGATTGAATGATTTCATGGCCTAATTTTGTGAGAGGCGCGAGGGAGTCCAAATCTGTCTAGTTTTGTGAGTTAACATTCTTTGGCATGTTTGATTGAAAACTAATTGTTTGGGGAGCCCTAATTGACCATGAATGTATGCCTTATTGGCTATTTGAGCATGTGAGATGAGAAGCCGAAAGTTTTGATTGGAATGAAAGCCAAGATTGAAAGTGGTGAAAAATGTGATTTGGAGTCAAGCTTTGAAACTATGAATTGGCTGCATTCATTGAATTGCCTGAGGCTTTACTTGAATTTATACGTGCTTGACTGAGAAATTTATGACTTGAAATGTGATTTTGTCCAGTGACGGACGTGTAAAAGGAATGCCTCGAGTAGGCAATGAACTACTTGATTTTATGAGTTATTCTTGAATGAAGGATTTTGAGGCGTGAATTGTTTTTTTAAAATGAATATTTGACGCTATTTTATAACTAGAAATTTTATGAATAAATGGCGTGTGGGATCGCCGATGGAAATTATATGTACATTGGCGTGTGGGATCGCCGGGAAAAATTATAAATGCACTGGCGTGTGGAATAGTCAAGGATTTATAATTTGGCCAACGTATTGGGAGGGAGTTACTCCCATTTGACGTGACGAGGTTGTGTGGCTAGAGAGTTCCATACTGACACGATTCATCTCGTTTGAAAATGGGCGTCGAGAGTCGTATGGTGACCAAACCATCTCTAGGCCTAGACGCGAGAGTCTCATATGAACCGACGGGTCATATGGAGACCAAATCATCTCGCAGCCCCAAAGTGGGTGGCCGAAGATGGGCGGATATGGAAAGAACTATTTTCTGGAATATCAAAGAGCGGGTTTTTCTTTGAGAAGTGAAACACCTCTTGAATCGAGATTTGCCTCAAGTGTGAAATTTGCCTCACGAGTTTGAAAAATGCCTCATGGTTTGAGATTGAAAATTTGCCTCGTGCTCTTTAACACCTTTTTCATATGAGCAAGTTAGCAAGGATGAAACCGATTTGATGTTCTGGCGCATGCCCGTAATGCCAGTTTAGTTGGGAGTGTTGGAGAACTCATGCCTTGTGAACCTCCCGCGACCTTTTGAACTCTTGTAAAGAACTGGCTAAAATATATATGTATGTATACGTGAATTCAATATCTTGTGAGTCTATCGTTTGTGATTGATGTGTGCCATCAGGTTAGTGAAACCTGTAAGGCCATACCCTATTTAAGCATGCCTTTCGATTGATATTTTATGCACTTGTGCCTGTGTGGCCGTCTTCATTGATTATATTAATTAGGCTTCCAGACGAGCCAAATACTCTGTATAATGAAAGATAAATCAGAGAACGTGAGATTAGTAAGCATGAGGTGGTGGACTGGGGCGTCACAAGACAACCTACATTTTCAAGTTCGAATAGGCTCAGGCTGAGATTTAGGGCTCCTACTTATTCTTTTTTGGGCCGGTCTTCAACCTAAGCATATTCGAAATCGTAAGTCTGAAATTACTCGGACTAGTCAAACTAAATGTTAAAGTTAAAAAATTGATAAATAAACATTAGACGTTAACGAAAAAAAAAATGAGTTATTATACTCTGAACACATTAGGAAAGTCACAAGTAATGTGATTTTTGAAGCACAAGATATAATAACTCATCTATTTTTAATTCATAGAAATGAAAAGAAAAATATAGAAAAAAGATTTGAGTAAATATATTAAATTAGACACTTTTTTTCCAAAAAAATAAAAGTGTCAAGAGGTCAGAGACTCAGTATACTTTTCACAGCATGATCCAGAGCATTAGCGAATCAATTAGACTCTTCTAACGCGAAAATTATTGAATCCAGGTGCGCGGGACGCAATTTTCATTGAGGGGCCAAAAGACTTCTTAACTGCCCCTTTAATGACTTGAGCAATTCGACCAAAAACAAAAAAAAAAGACTTTACCAAGAAAAGCATTGGACTAATTGCATGGTGTGCCACATTCCAGAATTTTTTAAATGATTTTTGCTACAATGTTAGAAGTTAAGGTTAAGGAAATAAAAAATAGAATACATTTTCTGTAATAAAAGTGAGTTTTGCTTTCACATTTCCAATTCAAAATGATGCCAAAACGCATTTCATCCGACCAGGAAAAAAATAGAATACATTTTTTTTTTGGTAATAAAAGTGAGTTTTGCTTTCACATTTCCAAATCGAAATGATGCCAAAACCCATTTCATCCGACTAGGAAAAAGATATTGTTGGATGACGTTTCCTTCAAGTAGAGATTTTGTGGAAAATTTTACCCTTTTGGAAAAGGTGAAAAAGAAGATTATTATACAAAAATGAGTTGATATGTTGTAATGATTTGATCTTTATGTTCATAGTGAAAGAGTTAAATATCATTAAACTATTATTAAACGAGGGTTTTAAACGTTGATATGTCTACCTTACTTTTGTAAGGCAGACAAATCCCCACCGCCCACAAACATTTGCCCCCTATAAAAAGGGAGAGGGGGAGGGGGAGGGGGCGGTGGGGATTTAATGGGCAGAGGAGCCGGATCCGTTCGTACGAGGCACCAACTTGTCCTTTATATGTCATTCTGTACTATCCTCACTTTCTTCTTTGTTATTACCTAAAATATTGATTTTCGTGCTTCACTCATAATTGACTTGGACTATAAACCAATTTTGTCTGAAAAGCTAAAAGGACACAATCATAAGTATGGGAAAAAAACTTTAACCCAAGACATGACATATGTAAAAGCCAAAAGGAACTTTGTGGAAAGAGAGGAAATAGTTTCAAGATGACTACATTTTAATGTGTTTCATGTTCGCGTAAAGAATGTGAAAGCTTCGTTCTACAGCTTAAAAAAAGAATAAAATATAGGAAGCAGAGTGATGGGCGCGCACAGCATGGTGAATATAAGGCATCAATTTGCTCAGTCTCCTCTCAACTTTTTGAAGGTGTATCCAATTGGACAATGCGATGGTATAGATTATTATTAATAGACCAAACCACAATTTGATTATAAGCGGATCAGATAACAGTCATGTTCAAGGGAAAAATTTCAAACAAGGGACTGAAATGCTATTATTTTCTTAAATAAGAATCCAAAGTGGATCTTATTTGAAATAAAAGCCTAAAATACCTTCATTGTTTTAAAGAATGACTTGACTGAATGTCATTTTCATCTTTTACTTTTTTGCAATTTTTTCCTTTTTTTTCTTTTCTTTTTCTCTTCTTCCCTCCCTGGCCTTTCCCGAACTCAGGTGAGTGTCACCCTTGCCTAGCCAGGGTTTCCCTCACCGGTGTTGGGCAAGGGAAGCTTCGGCAAAAAATATGATCGCTGGTTGATCAATTGAAACTTTAGGGACCATTTTCCCGTACTACTACACGCAGGGCTTGAGTAATTTGCGTATTGATTCTGTAAGGGAGCACAAACAATAGATGAAGCTACAAATCACATAAGAGAATATGAGAGTGCTTGCAAGAAGTACTACACTAACAGGCGGAATAACTTTCGGATTTTCAAGTGAATAGGTGGAAGCACTGCAAAGTAGTGAAATCATGGAAAAAGAATAAATTGTGGAAAAACAAGAAATCGGGCAAGGGTCGCCTTAGCCTGATGCTAGCTCGGGTATGGGATACCTGCCCAAGCGAGGGCGACTCGACCCCGGCGACGGTGGCTATCTCCTGAGACACCCGATGTTCGGGGAGGGGGGAGGAGAAAAAAAAACGAAATGAAAAAGAAATGAAAAGGAAAACAGACAAAAAGGAAAAAATTGCAAATAGTAAAGGACGAAAATGCCTTTCGATTCATGCCATTTATTTGAAACAAAATCCATTTTGGGCTCTTATTTGAGAAAATGAAGACATTTCAGGCTCTTATTTGAATTTTTTTCATATTCAATTATTATTCTCAATATGCCACGCCACTTGTTATACCAGATTTATGACACATTCTTAGTATTTTTCACATTTCACTTTCTTGTTTTTTGTCAAAAAAAGTGAAAACTACCGAGATATTGATATATGAATGACAATACCTACATGTACTAAGATTTTACTCGATTTTACTAAAAATAGGTGTGCAGTGTGGTGTGCATCCATGTCATCAAATAATCGTGGAATCAGCATTAAAATGACGTCTATCAAAAGGGGAAAAGCGATAAATTGAGTAAGATCAATTAAAGGAAAGGTAGCCCCATGGATTTATGAGGTGGTTTTCACCATAAAGCACTTTGCCTTTTTTTTTGGTCAAACGAGCAGCTTCATTTCATATAGAAAAAATAGTACATAGCTTGAAGATAGATACAAATCCCACAAAGCAAATAAAAATATGAAACATGAATCAACTTGCTACTGCTTGTAAAGACTAGCCCATTCCTCGAAGACAGATCTGTTGTGACATCGAAGCTCGTACGACGGCCGATCATTGAGTCTCGCATCATCAATGATGAGCACACACTGAGAAATCTCACTCCAATAACAACAGTTTTGCCAAAAGGCCGTGCACGCCAAAGTTCAGCGTCCCCAGCACATTACAGTGTAAAGAATACAATTCCACCAATGGATTGTAGGAATAGAGAGAACATCTTGAAAATCCTAGATCTATCTCTAGAACGGGATAGAAAAACACCCAAATCTAAATCGAGATCTAGATCGGGAGAGAAAAGCTACAAACTAAGTAGCAGTTGATCACGAAATCAGATAAGCCAACAGAAATTCAAAAAACCAAGAACACAACAAAAACAGAGAAAAGGGAGACCAGCACCAGAACCGAGCAGGCAGCGCCGATGGGAAACTATGAGCAAGAGAAGCAGCAGAAGCACAGGTGGAAAACCACAAGCATGGGGTTACCTTTTTGGTGAAAACCACCTTTATGCCAAATGAGTTACGGAAGATCTTGCTTGATACCGACTTCGTCAAAATATCTGCCAGCTGATCTTCAGGCTGAACAAATGGAAATTGAATCACTTTGTTATCCAAGTTTTGCTTGATAAAATGATGGCCAACTTCAACATGTTTGGTACAGTCATGCTGAACTGGATTATGTGAGATGTCAATTGTTGCTTTGTTGTCACAAAATAACTTTATCTCGGCTCTCGGAGCGAACCCAATTTATGACATTAATTTCTTTAGCCATAGAAGCTCACATAACCCTTTGGCCATCCCTCTAAATTCGGCCTCTGCACTTGATAATGGCATCACCTTTTGTTTCTTGCTTCTCCAAGTAACCAAGTTTCCTCCCACAAAAGTGAAGTATCCTGATGTTGATCTCTGGTCATAAGCACTCCCGACCCAGTCTGCATCTGTAAACCCTTCGATCTCAAGGTGAGCCCTTTTCAAGAGTCTTAAACCTCGCCCTGGAGAACACTTCAAGTAGCAAAGTATACGCAGCACTGCATTCATATGATCTTCACTTGGAGCATGCATGAATTGGCTAACGATACTCACCGCATATGCAATGTCAGGATGCGTATGTGATAGATAAATTGGTTTGCCAACTAGCCTTTGATTTTTTTTTTGTTCGTTGGCACTTGATCTGGATACACTCCAAGCCTATGGTTCTGAATAATTGGTGTGTCTGCAGGTTCACAGTCCAACATTCTCACCTCTACCAAAAGATCTAACACATACTTTCTTCGTGAGAGAAATATTCTCCCTATCGATCTTGCTACTTCAATACCTAGGAAGTATTTAAACCCCCCAAGATTCTTCATCTCAAACTCCTTAGAAAGTTTCTTTTGGAGCTTAGATATTTCGGTCAAATCATCTCCAGTAATAATCATATCATCAACATAGATAATAAGCAATGTTACATTACCTTAATGTGGTTTAAAAAATAATGTGTGATCCGAGTCACTTTGGGAATATCCATATCTCCTCATTTCCAAAGTGAACCGGCCAAACCATGCTCGTGGAGATTACTTCAGACCATATAAGGATCTTTTTAACTTACACACCGCCTTAAGTTATAAGGATAAAGTATACCTTGGTGGAATATCCATATAAATATCTTTTTCAAAATCACCATGAAGAAATGCATTATTGATATCATACTAGTGTAATGACCAGTCTAAATTAGCTGCAAGAGATAACAAGACCCGAACAGTATCAAGTTTAGCAACAAGAGAAAAAGTCTCCTGATAATCAATCCCATAGGTTTGCGTATATCCCTTCTCTACCAGTCTTGCCTTGTATCTCTCAATGGATCCATCTGCTTTGTATTTGATAGAAAAGACCCACTTACATCCTATAGTCTTCTTTCCCTCGGGCAAATTCACCAGCTTCCAAGTCTCATTTTTCTCCAAAGAAATCATCTCCTCCTCCATTACTTGAACCCACTTAGGGTCTTTTAGAACATCATGCACCCCTTCGGGAATACGAACAACAGAAATGTTTGATACAAACGCCTTTAATGTGTTTGACAACCTTTTGGTTGACACATAATTTTCAATGGGATAGGCAGATCTCTTCTTTTCAGCATCCAGCGAATATCTGTTGGGAGGTTTACCTCGATTGTGCCTAGTAGTTAGTTTATATCACACAGAAGTACTAAGTTCATCAAAGACACAAGAAGGAGTAGAAGAGGTTACCTCAGGAATATTCTCAAGAGTTGCGCCGGGTACTGGAGAAGGGGAAAGCTGTTCTTCATGATTCTGCTGAAATTGTGATGCCTCAAATGATACCCCCTCAAATGATGCCTTCTCAGATGATGCCTTCTGCTGAAGTTGTGATGCCTCAGATGATACTCCCTCAAATGATACCTCCTCATATGATGCCTTCTCAGATGATTGCTCCCCCTCAGACGATACCCCCTCAAATGATGTATTCTCCACTTCTCTGGAGAATATACTACTAGAAAACTCTCATCAATTCGTCATTTCTATCTGCGTCTCCCCCTGAAAGAAAGAATTGAGAGCTAGATAAAATGATTCATCCTCAACAAAAGAAACATCCACAGTCACATAGGTTCTCTGGGTAGATGGGCAATAACAGCGATAACTCTTTCGGTGTATACCATAACCCAAGAATAAACATCATAGTGCACAAGGATCAAGTTTCATTCGTTGATTCTTTGGAATGTGAACAAATGCAACACCCCCAAACACTCGGGGAGGAATAGTGAGGAAAGTCAGTAAAGGAACATATGTATATAAGGCCTGCAGTGGTGTCTTGAAGTTTAACACTTTAGACGGCATCTGATTGAGAAAATGGACTGCTGTAGTCACAACATCTTCCAAAAAACTTTGAGGCACGTGACTCTCAATCAACAAAACTCGAGCTGTCTCAAGGATATGTTTATTCCTTCTCTCCGCAACACCTTTCTGCTGAGGTGATTGTGGGCAAGACGACTCATGGATCACACCATGTTGTTGAAAGTATTCCTTGAGATATTCATTCATGTACTCCCCACCATTATCACTTCTTAATATCTGAATCTTATCACTAAATTGGGTCTGTAATATAGTACAAAAATTTCTAAATATTTTGGCTACCTTATTTTTGTGCTTCATCAAGTAAAGCCATGTCATCCTAGTACAATTGTCAACAAATATCACAAATCATCTAAATCCCGAAATAGCAGTAATAGGAGATGGAGCCCAAACGTCTGAATGTATCAAAGAAAAAGGAACTTCACTTTTATTCAAACTTACAGGAAAAATGAACTCTATGACTCTTAGCTAATATGCAAGTCTAACATTGTAAGTCGGAATCCTTCACATTCATAAAAAATTAGGAAGTAACCGCTTCATGTAACCAAATGATGGATGTCCCAACCGTCGATGCAAAAGCCATATCTATTTCTCCCTACTGATTGATGTACTTCGAGCATTATTTGCACTCCCAGAACTAAAGTTATACATGTAATACACCCCCCTTTCTTAGTACCGCCCCCAATGATCTCCTTGGTGAGAATATCCTGAAATAAACAAAAGTGGGGATACATTATAACAGGGCAATTCAAATCCTCAATAACTTATCCAATCGAAATTAATTTAGTCGATAATGAAGGGACAAGCAAAATGTTAGAAATAGAGAATGTAGGGGAAATTGCAACAACTCTAGCCTCAATCACTGGATAGGTGAATCCATTAGCATTAGAGATACTACCACGCCTTGGTTCTGAGGTACGAACAAAGTTGTCAAGGGTAAAAGTCATATGATCCGTGACTCCCGAATCAATGACCCAATGATGGCAATTGGCCTTATTGCAACTAGCCAAAGCAATTCCATGGTTACCTTCTGACATCACATTATGTGGATCCATGTGATCTAGTTGAGTCTTTGCGGTCACTACAGAGGCTTTCCCTCACTCTTCTGCCTGTTTTCAAGTCTTGAACTCCTTCCACCAATCTGGATATCCGTGAAGCTTAAAACACGTCTCCTTGGATGGTCATCCAGTCTATTAAGAAACATGTAAACTCGATCTTCTTGTATAGCCATATTATGTCTTTCAATGTCTTCGGGCCATCGCATTGGATTTGGGTGACGAAAGTCGATCTCTCTCCACAACCCTTGAAGGTTGTTGTAATACGCCTCAATCGGTCTTCCTCCTTGTCGTATCCGAGTCACATGCCTCTTCAAGTCATAAACTTGAGAGGCATCCGTTCCATCAAAGAAGGTTGTTGCAACTGCATTCCAGACAGATTTTGCTATTGGGAAGCAAATGAAATTGCCAATAAACGCTGAATCCATGGAGTTGATAAGCCATCTTTTTACAATCGAATCTTCAATTTTCCACCTTCGAAAGCCAAGATCTATAGGAAGTGGCTGAAGGAGGTCTCCATTGATATATCTCTGCTTGTCTTTGCCTATTATGTACATCTCGACAACCTGAGACCATAATCCATAATTGGCTCCATACAGTTTAATTGCAATCAGAGATGAAACCGAATCATTCTACGGTGTTGACGTGGGAGGAGGAGGAGGAGTCTGGCTCTGAGTCAGAATCTGAGTCAGTCTAGTGGTCAGATTCTCCAAAAACATTTCTGTGGTCGTATTCCCCCTTGGTTTTGAGCGGGAATCAATGATCCAGTAGGGTTCCGATCTGCCATAGATCCAAGGTCAATCACAAGAAAGATGAAGAATATTCCTGAGATGAAGAAGATCAAGCGGGACCACCATAGTCGGTGATTGACGTACAATATTCCAAGGACCAAACCCTAGGGCTCTGATACCATGTTAACACAGAGAGATTTCGAGGAAGAAAGCATGATTGGAGAATTCCATTATTTAAATGGCATAGTATGATTTTGGTTGTAATGAGGATTGGCATAATCGTGTGACAATTGAATTGTGATTGGCAATTGTGCTTTGCTTGGCCAGAGAGCCCTTATGTGAATGAAATGGCCAAAGAGTCCTTATGTGAATGAAATGGCCAGAGAGCCTTATGCATCGTAATTGGCTAGTGTGCCCTGATGCTTTGTAATTGGTCAAAGAGCTCTTATGCATCGTAATTGGCTAGTGTGCCCTGATACTTTGTAATTGGCTAGAGAGCCCTTATGCATCGTAATTGGCTAGTGAGCCCTGATGCTTTGTAATTGGCCAATGAATCCTTATGCATTGAATTGGCTAATGAGCCCTCGAATGATGAGAAACAGACTGTGAACTTGTTGTTGCTCTAAGTATGAAGCTTGGTCTCATATTGCCATGTGTGCCTTATGAATTGAGACTTGTGATACCAAATTCTGATTATGAATTGTGGTGTTTGAATGTCATGTGCCTTTTTCTCGATGAGTCGTTGAACTTGTTTCTTTATAATGTCATCTGGGAGGACTGATGGCCTAGTCTAGGTTTAGGGTGAACTTGCTGAGATTTATATCTCACCCCGTCGTGGCATGAATAATTTTAGGTCCTTGACGATGGAAACACAAGCTTGACGAGGATGAATATTTGAGGAAGCAATTGGTTGAACGGATGTAAAACCTTTTGTGGCCTTAGGGATAATACTTTCCTTTGTAGATTTAGAATTGAACCGTGGGTTTTTGCTATTGTAATCTCTAAGGTGTATTATATGGATTCGACAAGTGTACTCATGTTTCGTCCTAAGAAATTTCATTTGTACTGATGAATGGAGATGCTTGTCGCTTTCGCATATATATGGACTTGATGAGTTATGGGCCAAAAGGTCCTGGGAGACTATCGAAATGGAAACGACCTCGTGGTATGTTCGCGTGCTCACCGGGTTTGGAGCGTGACAAGTTCGTAAGTCATTTCAGCCTTCTCACAAGTTATCTCTGTAACAAGGTGATCCACTGAGCTATATACCACTGACACTTCACGGGTTGGTCAGTTCACATGCCCATATTCATTCTTCTCCTGTTAAATCGATCTCTCTAAAAAGAAAATGCATCAGACAAAATCTATCGCCAATTTGTTATATTTTCACGCGGAAATCATTTTTTTAAAAATTAGGTCCACAAATACGGAGAAGGATGCACAGACAAGTAAATTACTCGCATGTTGGAATTATATTTATTCAAATGATATTTAAAAAGAGAGAATTATGTTCATAAATTCATCAATATTGTACAATAAAAGTGTGTGATTTAATACTACGTGAGCGTTGTCTCAAACCATGTGAACAATTTGCGGTGCTAAACCATGAGGAAATCATTACCATCGTGTTTTGACAAAACCCTAGTTTTGCTTTCCATATTCGGAAATGTTTCCAAAGGTAACTTTACACTATTTTCCTCAGTCCTCTTCTCTCTAATTTAAGAAACGAAAACTTAATACTCCACTACTCCTATAGAATATGACATATCTATTTAGCGATGGATTGACGCATAAATTAGTCATAAACCGCATGTAAATCGAAAGAATCCAATGAGAAAGAAATCAAGTAATGTACCGCTGAAGCAAATTGAACTCAAGCAAATATTTATATGCCTCACCCAATTTTATTCGGTGCGACTATGTCATATTGTATATGTCACGGGGAAGTAATTTTTCGTAAATTTTGTGAAGATGATCAAACGACTTATCTTGTCACCTGAGTGTTGAGGTTAGTTGGATATTTCATGAACTCGGCCTTTGCGGTTTGCTATATTGAGGAAAAAATGGAAAGAGGAAGCATACGCAATAGAATCTAAAAGATGAAATATTGGAGGCGCAAGGCACGTAGATTCAACAATATTGGTGAATAAATTAATGGGATCGCCGAGGTTGGCTTAATAACGTGAAAGAACTAAGTCATGAGCCTTAAAAAAAAATGTTGTCTTGACTTGCTTCGGATAATACCTGCAGGAACTGGAAACTCATTATAATTTATGAGTAAAAAGACACTAAGATAACCCGCAATGGAAAATCCAAAAAAAAAGGGTGTAGCCAAAAACGTGTGGAGCCTCGACATGAATTCTTGCTAGAAAAAGGAATCATCAATGAAGAGGGATTTTTAGGGACGCTTGGGTACCGAACTTGCTGGATTATGCCGAAGGTACTAGAATCGCTCCAGCCGTTACTTATTCTCGACCTCGCGGTTATGCGTCGAAGGGGATTTCTCATGGCTGGCCATCATGACTTCTAGATCTGGCTCTCTGATGGCGAGGACTTCACAGGCGCACGTCAAATTTGAGCAACGTGTTGGGCTTTTTATTTAAAGCCCAGTCCAGCCCATGCCTTTGTTTTGTTAATTATAAACCTAGGGCGGCAGCAGCAACATATATACAGAAGACACACGCACGAGAGAAAAAAAAAAGTGAGCAGAAACCGAGAGCAAAAACGCAGAAAACAGGAGGGGCGCAGCAGTAGTTTTTCTGGGCGTCCAGTTGAGATCAAATCGACAATCGGAGGTCTTCCCGTGATCCGATTGGGCTGAAATTTTGACAGCATCTTCAAGACTCGTAGTTCTTGATTTTGTACGGTTGGATCGTGATTTCGAGGTATTTACTGTAGCTGTTCGTGGGTATTTCGAGACTGCATATTTTGGGGGTGATTTTCATCCGGTTCTCTTGTTTACGGTGTTGTTGTTGCTTGATCTTCACTTATAGCTTTGGGATTTGATTGTCGTTGTATTCAGCAAGTTGTGTACCCAAACGATTAATATATAGTGAAAATTCGGGTGGACTCCGTGAACGGTCTCGTGGTTTTTATCCTTCGCATTGAATGGGTTTTCCACGTAAACAATTCTGGTGTTGTTTTTCTTTCAATTCGCATATTTCCATTGGTTGTGCTCGAATCGGTTTCTCACAGGTTTAGTCAAAGGGGGAAAATTATGTCCGCTGCCTGTTTTTTCCCAACATAGTGGTATCAGAGCATTATTTTTGACTGAACGATGGAACCAAACGTGAGCAGAATGGTTAGTTTGAATGGAAAGAATTATCATGTATGGAGAGGAAAGATGGAAGATCTACTATTTGTGAAAAGGTGGCATTTACCAGTGTTTGCCGATACTAAACCTGATAATATGAGCAATGCCGATTGGAATCTTGAGAACAAAATTGTGTGTGGATTTATTCGACAATTTTTCGATTATAATGTTTTGAATCACATTAGCAAAGAATCACATGCTAGAACTTTGTGGAATAAGCTGGAATCATTATATGCACGGAAGACCGGCAACAACAAAATATGTTTGATTAAACAATTTATGGAGTTGCATTATAGAGATGGCCAATCTATATCAGATCACTTGAATGAGTTTCAGGAAGTGATAGATCAACTTTCTGCCATGAATATTAAATTTGATGATGAAGTGCAGGGACTTTGGCTGCTATGTACCTTACCGGATTCTTGGGAGACATTTCGTATGTCTTTAATTAATGCTGCGCCTGATGGTATTGTTACCATGGATTTTGCAAAAAGTGGTGTTCTGAATGAAGAGATGAGAAGAAAAAAACATGGTTCTTCCTCTCATTCGGAAGCTCTAGTTATTGAAAACAGGTGCAAAAGTTAGAGTAGATGTCCAAAAGGTAAATACAAGAGCCGAAGCAAGTCAAGATCATGGAAGAAGACTATTAAGTGTCATCACTGTGGTAAGATGGGTTAAATGAAGAAAAATTGTTTTCAGTTGAAAAATGAGATGAGGAATGAGAAGAAAAATAGCAATGAAAATAACGAGAGAAGAAATAATTGTAGTGATGATCGGGTGGCAACTACTACTGATGAACTTGTTATTGTTTGCTATGATGATAATGTTAATTTTGCATGTGATGATTCAAACTGAGTTATTGATAGTGAAGCTTCTCTTCATATTACCTCTAAGAAAGAGTTCTTTACATCCTACAGGTCGGGAAATTTTGGTACCTTAAGGATGGGTAATGACGGCTTGACTACTGTTGTTGGCATAGGAGATGTGTGCTTGGAGACTAGTACTGGAGCAAAACTAATTCTAAAAGATGTTAGACATGTTCTTGATATTCGTCTGAATCCGATTTCAACTGGAAAGCTTGATGATGCAGGATTCTGCAGTACTTTTGACAAAGGTCAGTGGAAACTCACTAGAGGCTCATTAATTGTGGCTAGAGGTATGAAACAATCTTCCTTATATTTATTTCAGGCTAAGATTTCTAAGGACATGTGTAATGTTGTGGAAGATGAGAATGCAACTGCATTATGGCACAAGAGGCTTAGTCACATTAGTGAGAAAGGAATTGGCTTATTAGCTAAAAATGGTTTACTCTCTGGAGTAAAGAGTGTAAGACTTGAGAAGTGTGCACATTATTTAGCAAGAAAACAACGAAGAGTTTCTTTCAAAAGTCATCCGCTTTCGAGAAAATCAGAATTGCTAGAACTAGTGCATTCAGATGTTTGCGGTCCAATGAAACCACTAACACTTGGTGGTGCAGCTTACTTTGTAACCTTCATTGATGACCATTCAAGAAAATTATGGGTTTATTTCTTGAAGACGAAGGATCAAGTGTTAGATGCATTCAAGCAGTTTCAAGTTTCAGTTGAAAGACAGACTGGAAAGAAGTTGAAATGCATTTGTTCAGATAACTGTGGTGAGTACATCGGACCATTTGATGAATATTGCAGGCAGCATGGAATTCGACATCAGAAGACACCTCCTAAAACGCCTGAGTTAAATGGCGTAGCGGAAAGAATGAACAGAACACTGATTGAGAGAGTCAGATGTTTGATTTCAGATGCAAAATTGCCAAAATCTTTTTGGGGATAGGCTTTGAGTACAGTAGTACATGTTCTTAATATTTCTCCCATTGTTGCTTTAGATGGTGATGTTCCAGACAGAGTTTGGTTTGGAAAGGAAATTTCATATGATCATCTAAAGGTGTTTGGTTGTAAAGTTTTTGTTCATGTTCCAAAGGATGAGAGGTCCAAGTTAGATGTCAAGACAAAAGAATGCATCTTTATTGGTTATGGTTCTGATGAATTTGGCTACAGGTTTTATGATCCAGTTGCGAAGAAAATTGTCAGAAGCCGAGATGTAGTATTCGTTGAGAATGAGACCATTTCTGATATTGAGAAGATGAAGAAGATATATTTCTGTAATTCTGATATGTTAGTTGATACTAGCTCAATCTCACCTTTTGAGTTGCAGTAACAGTTGCATGATCAAGTTGAAGACGGTGTTCAAGGTCAGACTCAGAATGATCAGCCGGTTGAAGATCAGGCTCAGGATGATCAGCATCATTCAAATGACATTGATGCTCAAGAGATTGCACCATTAGCTCCACCAACTACTGCTTTGAGGAGGTCTGTCAGAGACCGCACCTCATCTACTAGATATTCCTCTAATGAGTATGTTCTGTTGACAGATGCAGGTGAACCTGAAACTTTTGAAGAAGCAGTAGAAGATAATAACAGGAAGGAATGGTTTGATGCAATGCATGATGAGATGAAGTCATTGCATGACTATCACACTTTTGAGTTGGTGGCATTACCTAAGGGTAAACGAGCTTTGAAGAACCGTTGTGTTTACAGATTGAAGCAAGATGAGACGATTTTGCGTCCTCGATATAAAGCCAGATTGGTTGTTAAAGGCTTCAATCAGAAAAAGGGAATTGACTATGATGAGATCTTCTCACCAGTTGTAAAAATGTCTTCAATTCGATTTGTTTTGAGTTTAGCAGCTAGCCTTGATCTCGAGGTTGAGCAGATGGCCGAGAAGATCGTTTTCCTTCACGGTGACTTGGAGGAAGACATATACATGGAGCAGCCTCAAGGTTTTCAAGTAAAAGGTAAAGATAATTATGTTTGCAAACTGAAGAAAAGCTTGTATGGCTTAAAGCAGGCGCCAAGGCAATGGTATAGAAAATTTGAGTTTTTTATGGGGGAGCAATCCTATAAGAAGACTACTTCTGATCATTGTGTATTTGTGCAGAAATTCTCTGAAGGTGATTTTATTATCTTATTGCTCTATGTTGATGACATGTTGATTGTTGGTCAGAATGCTTCTAGGATTGACAGGTTATAGCAAGATTTGAGCAAGTCCTTTTCAATGAAAGACTTGGGGCCGGCTAAGCAGATTCTTGGTATGAGGATCACTCGCGACAGACAGGCGAAGATATTATGGTTATCTCAAGAGAAGTACATTCAGAAAGTACTTCAAAGTTTCAAAATGGACAAAGCTAAAGTTGTAAGTACATCTCTTGCTACACTCTTTAAGCTTAGTCATAAACAATGTCCGTCAACTGAGAAAGATCTGAAAGAGATGGAAAAAGTTCCTTATGCTTCTGCAGTAGGTAGTATGATGTATGCAATGGTTTGCATAAGACCAGATATAGCTCTTGCAGTTGGAGTGGTTAGCCGTTTTATGTAAATTCCAGGTAGAGAGCACTGGAATGCATTGAAGTGGATACTGAGATATCTCCGAGGCACTTCTAGTTTGAGACTTTCATTTGGGAGTGATAAGCCGATTCTTGTTGGATATACTGATTCTGACATGGCATGGGATATTGACACAAGAAAATCTACTTCGGGTTATCTGATTACTTTCTTAGGGGGAGCTGTGGCTTGGCAGTCAAGGTTGCAAAAATGTGTTGCCTTGTCGACGACAGAGGCAGAGTTCATCGCAGCAACTGAAGCATGTAAGGAATTGCTTTGGATGAAAGAGTTCATGCAGGAACTTGGTTTCAGTCAAGAGAGATATGTTTTACTTTGTGATAATCAAAGTGCTATACATCTTGCAAAGAATTCCACTTTTCATGCCAAGTCAAAGCATATTGATGTGATGTATCACTAGATACGAGAAACTTTAGAATCCAAAGAGTTAGAACTTGAGAAAGTACCCACAGAAGATAATGCTTCAGATATGATGACGAAGGCTCTCACTAGAGAGAAGTATGAGTTTTGTGGGTGCCAGGTCGGCATGAATTTCTGATGAATTCTTTTGTGTCGGGATCTCCCTTAATGGGCTGGAGGGGGAGATTTGTTGGGCTTTTTATTTAAAGCCCAGTCCAGCCCATGCCTTTATTTTGTTAATTATAAACCTAGGGCAGCAGCAGCAACATATATACAGAAGACACACGCACGAGAGAAAAAAAAATTGAGCAGAAACCGAGAGCAAAAACGCAGAAAACAGGAGGGGCGCAGCAGCAGTTTTTCTGGGCGTCTAGTTGAGATCAAATCGACGATCGAAGGTCTTCCCGTGGTCCGATTGGGCTGAAATGTTGACAGCAGCTTCAAGACTCGTTGTTCTTGATTCTTTACGGTTGGATCGTGATTTGGAGGTATTTACTGTAGCTTTTCGTGGGTATTTCGGGACTGCATATTTTGGGGGTGATTTTCATCTGGTTCTCTCGTTTACGTGTTGTTGTTGCTTGATCTTCACTTATAGCTTTGGGATTTGATTGTCGTTGTATTCAGCGAGTTGTGTACCCAAACGATTAATATATAGTGAAGATTCGGGTGGACTCCGTGAGCGGTCTCGTGGTTTTTATCCTTCGCATTGAAGGGGTTTTCCATGTAAAAAATTCTGGTGTTGTTTTTCTTTCAATTCGCATATTTCCATTGGTTGTGCTCGAATCGGTTTCTCACAGGTTTAGTCAAATGGGAAAAATTATATCCGTTGCCTGTTTTTTTCCCAACACAACGATGGTGGAGCGTCTCAGATATGAGGATTGTTGCCACGAACCATAGCAAGCTTGGTGATACATGTTGCATGACGTGCCTTCTTAGTTTTCTTTTACCTGCATCCGGGGGTCATCAAGACCGAAGCTTTTGCTTCCTTATCTTGTCAAATAGAGACGAGGACAAGAAGGCAACAAAAGTTCACCGCCCTTCTTGCATATTTGGCTCCAAACAGTGACTCCTCTCTGTTTCTTCCTGCAACAAGAAAAGTTAAATATTCATGAAAGTGATAATCTTGTGGCAAATAACCTTGGGCTTGCCGAAACCGAATTCACAAGGATGTGACTTTTGCGATGTCGCTCTATGGTGAGTGAATCGGCATGGGCAAGGATGACCAAGAGGGAAATTATAACGAGAAGTCCTTCTTCCTCCTTTGCTTTTTCATATAAGACCCCTCCTTTCTCAATGTATATCAGAATTGTGTGACCACCAAAATCTGTCGTGCTATCAATGAATGTCACCTTAGAATTCTTCGGTATATTCAAAAAAGTGGCCTCCTCTTGCTACGTGATCTAAAGGTGTTTA
This sequence comes from Rhodomyrtus psidioides, assembly GCA_021437785.1. Taxonomy (NCBI): domain Eukaryota; kingdom Viridiplantae; phylum Streptophyta; class Magnoliopsida; order Myrtales; family Myrtaceae; genus Rhodomyrtus; species Rhodomyrtus psidioides. The sequence goes on along the minus strand of JAILYB010000003.1, from coordinate 6,446,890 downwards.
TATAGAGAACGCGTAGGTCAAACCCTGATAATGCGGGCCAAAGCTTTGGCCTTATTTCGACTAATAAACCTTAATTAAAAGGCCTTTTTCGAAATTAGAATTTTATGGATTGGAAAATTAGGCCCTAAGGCCTTGTGATTTCGGCACTTGCTCCATTATGATGGCCGAATTATGCAATGTGGGCTCCGACCCTCCGCGTGTCAATTCAGGCCCAAATCCCGTCACCGATGCAAAATAATGCAAATGCAATGCATGTTTAAATCAAATATGCTATGCATGAACATTTTTTTTTGTGAGAATCAAGGCTAATTCTCATTTTGTGAATAATTTAAGAAAAATCAAAATTTAGGCGTCAACAGGTGCCCTAAAGTAGGAAGTTTAATAGTGACATTACTCCAGAAATTAAGTAAAGCTTCTTCATTATAAGTTCCATTAGATCAATAATTTACTGCCGTCTTCGTGGGTTAATTCTAATCAATTTGTATTAATATCTACAGCTTCCGTTACAAAAATTAACGATTGACTGACGAAAAAGTGTTGATCGATTCTAATATATATAATAAATTTGGAAATGGGCGTATTTAATTGGAAACTTTGCGCTCTCGGGCAGGCTCGTACAACAAATTCTAGAGCCTTTGCCCGCGAGTGGGCTAGGCCTGGGCAAGCGCTTTGAGCCACTAATTTAGTAAACGTTATATTGATAAAATATTTATTTTAGTTTATCCACCTTGAAATACAAACTTTTTAATTATAACAGACAAAATGAGGCTTAAAAAAATTATTTACTGATACACTTAAAGTAAATTACTACAGAATTATGCATGTAATTTCTATTTATGTTTCTATTTTACCTACTATTTTGGCTCCATTTGTTCTACGAAAAATAACTTTCAGGAAAACATTTTTTGAAGTTTCCAGCGTTTCGTTCGTGGAAAATAAGCTAGTCTAGGATATTGGGTTAATGTCTCGAATTTCACCAATGACTTGAATAATTAAAAGATTAGTTTATAATCTGTTGGAGAAGATAAACATCAATTTTGACTGGTTTGACCGATCAAGATGCATTTCTTTTTTATTTGTGTGCAGTGGACTGATGTAGAACAATTGGCATGCGATTATCTCGCCAAATTGGATCGCCAAAAACCGGCACGGCTTCGCCGGTAATTTCGGATCTTGGGTCAAATGATCTCGGATCGCGCTTAAAATTGGTCGGTTGAAGCGAAATGGCCGTCTGATTCAAAGTCACTGCTTTGCTATGAGATACGATGGATTTCGGCATTTCGGGATCGTTTAGTCCACTTTTCAAACAGTTTTCTGTTTTAGGCAATTTCGAATATTTCGAAATTTCGTTATCTTTGATTCGAATTCTATTAGGATATGATATATACGATTTGATAATGTTATCTTTAGTTATTCTGATGCCTAAAGGAGTCCTATCTTTATAAATAGGACGTCCATATTTGTAATCTACACATTATCATTCTATCATTCAATCAATTTGAGTTATCTTTTGGAATTGTTTTTCAAGAAAGCTTCTCTCTACGTCATTTGGTATCAGAGCAGGTTTCTCCTGCGACGATGGTGAATAACGTGAATGTCAATCCCCCTAGCTGAGGGCCGTGAAAACGAGCCTATTACAGGGACGAAGTTCAACCAATTCGTGGATCAAACCGATCGGAGGTTTCAAGAGATCCTTGAGGCCATCCACCATTTGTCCACAAACCAAGCCCCTGGTGTTCTTCTAGCTGAGCGAATTCCTGTCGATCGTGATCCCGAAGTTGCCATGGAGTGTGGAGGAAATCCCCGACATAGACATCAAAACTATGTCGAGGATACTAAAGACGAAGACGAAGACGAAGAAGACTTCCAAGACATGCCTATTCGCGGCGGTCGTCGATATAGAGGATTTCAGGATGAGTACGCTCGTGGAGGTCACCGATAGGGAGGTTATCACCGAGATCCTGAGCAGTATCAATTGAAAGTAGATCTCCCTACTTTCAATGGTAACCTAGATATTGAAGATTTTATGGACTAGCTTTGGGAGGTTGAAATTTTTTTTGATGCCATGGAGATCGAAGAGGATCACCAAGTGAAGTTTGTTGCGTATAAACTAAAGGGTGGTGCTTCGGCTTGGTGGGAGCAGACTCAATTAGCCCGATGTCGACAAGGACTAGCACCAAACGGGACATGGAATCGGATGAAACAGAAGTTGAAGAAGCGGTTCCTTCCATTGAATTATGAGCAGTTGTTATTTCAGCAATTCCAGAATTGCAGACAGTTGAATCTGTCAGTCCAAGCTTACATAGAAGCGTTTCTTCAACTCTTTACCCGTAATAACCTTGAAGAATCAGATGCCCAACAAACTGCTCGGTATATCAATGGGTTGCGACTCAATAACCAGGATCGTGTGTCCTTGCATTGATTGTTTACTGTCGATGAAGCCCATGAGATGGCAAGAAAGGTTGAGATGCAGTTGGAAAGAGCTGGCCCTAATACTAGAGGCAGTAGCTACTCGGGTCATGGATCGTTCGAAAAGGGGAAGCAAACTGAGATTTCGGGTTCTTCGACACAGCAACACAATGATACAAATCGAAATTTAGGGAGTACCGCAGGAGTGTCCCAGGAACCCGTGACATCAAACACTCGTACACCTAATTCGAATACACAGAATCCTTATGCCAAGCCTCAGCCAATCAAGTACTATAAGTGTGGCATCCCCCGTTTACGAGATTCCCAATGAGCAAGGATATCCAAAAGAGATTGGAGAGTTGACTTTAAGAACAAAGATTTAAGACCTCATTGTATTGGATTTAAGCAAGGTGGTCAAGTTATGTCAAGGTGACATACGTGAAAGTGAGTTAGGAAATTACCAAAGAATTGATTAATTTTGGATTGTCGTGGCTCAAGGGATATTATGAGGAATTGGTCGTGTACATTGAGGAATATGATGGATAGAAATTCGAGTTCCATTGACCAATTTCCCATCAAATGGAATTAAGGAAATATTAGGGAAAATCAATTGAGGAATTTCAAGTCAAAGGATTATAAAGCATTGCTTGAGATTTATAGTTCTATGATCAAATTATTGTCAAGTGGAAATCAATGAGGAAATTGGAGAATTAATTGGATCTATACCATGGCCGAATATATGAAGGAAATCGCCACCATTAGATTTATCTTGGGGAGCAAGGAAATGAATAAATGACCGATGGATCAAGAGCTCGTGGAGATTAAAATGAGCATGGTTGTGTGATTTAATTTCCCTAACCTTGGAGAACAAGGAATTTTCGGACAATGAGGGTAGAGACACTTGGGAAGACTATCCCATGTGCTTGAATTTCCATTGGACGAATGACATTGGGAATAAGCAAGAGAATTTGATTGATCATTGGTTCATGGTCTCATCAAGATTATATTAGATGACTTGTCACCATTGGGAGCATAGACACTTGGCGTAAATTTGAGAAAGAAATCATTATATTATGGGATATGAGACAAGTGTCAAATCAAGAGCTTCTTAAGACATGCAATAGGACAATTAGATTAGAACCATAAGAATTTCGTTGGCCTTCATTAGAATGGGAAATAGCATGAAAAACTTCATTTGACCCGAGAGCCCGTATTTCCGTTTTTCTGCGCGCGTCGAAAGTAAAACGACTCGTTTGAAGTCGTCCGGAGTCCAAATTGAGCTCCGTTTTCTCCCACGTGACCGTAAGACGACAAGGAACATGAATCTGAGATCTTTTCATCAAGGAAGTGGACGAAATATTGCCAGTATATACGAGAGTGAACCTGGACGTGATGAGAGGGGCAGATTCAAAGGCAATTGCATGTTCTACAAGTGTCAAGGAAGGTTAGGCCATTTGGCACACATGCAAAAAGGGTGTGTGATAATGGGACAAGTGGCGTGCTAAGAGAGGGAATGAAAGGTTGGGAAATGCAAGCCTAAGAAATTAGGACAAGTGGCATGAGAAGATAGGGTAAACATGCATGCTAGGGAGTCGATGGCAAGTGGCAAACATGCATGAGCTAGAATCGCATGTCCACCAAGTGGCGGTCCAAGAAATGCATGTCTTGCAAGTGTCAAATGGGAGGAGGTAATGTGGCTAGTGGAGACAACCATAAGGATGCATGAAGGGCAAGTGGCATGCATGCAAGGGAAATAGGCCAAATGGTGGTTTAGCTTTCCGCATGTCCGCCAAGTGTCACGCGACTTGGTCCCCAAGTTGTCATAAAACTTGGTGACCACTCTTCCCTCAACTATAAATAGATGGCCTTAGAAATTAATTAAGGTTTTTGCCTCATTTACGTCCTTAGACCGATCGAGAGAGTGAGAGAGAGAGAGAGAGAGAGAGAGAGAGAGAGAGAGAGAGAGAGAGAGAGAGAGAGAGAGAGAGAAACCGAGAGAGGGAAGAGCTAGTCGGCGTCCAACGAGAGGATTAGAGTGCTTGCAAGAGAGTCTGAGAAGCTTCACGACTTCAAAAAGGCAAGAGATTCATTCAATCTTGCTATAGGATAGATGTTCGTTGTGTTGTCGCCATGCCAGGGAGTTTGGATCGGGTTTTAGAACGAGAAACCCAATCTGTGAAATTCGGAACTAAATTGTGCTTCCTGTGTTGAGAATTTTGTCGAGCCTTGTGTGATGAGAATCTGACCAAACTTCCTTCGTGAAACTTGTTCATTACATCCTTGGTTATAACGTAATTTAATTTTGGAAATTTTGGATTTGAAGTGGTATTTATAATTTCTTTAGAACCACACGGGCTCAAGCTGTTTCTGACCAGTTTAGCTGAGACCCCTTACCGTTTGTGATTTTAAACTGATTTTTGGAAAATGATTTAGACCAACTTCCCTTCATGAAATTTTAATAGAACATCTTTTACTACAACGTATAAAAATTTGGGATTTTTCGGATCTGGTTAACCCTATGAAACGTATTTATTTCTCTGACGTTGGCACTGATTTACTGAAGGTCAGATTTCCTCTAGATTTCATGAATTACTGCAACTTTTCTACATGGGATTAATTCAAGATTTCTTGACACAATGTTTTCCAAGGTCTTAAGTACAACATGGTAAAATTTAATGATTTTAGGAGCTCATCTACTATTTTTAAAACTGACGATTCGTGTAACTGCACAGTGCTGGACTTCCCTGTTTAGGACCAAGATAGTAGTCGGCTTCGGTGCAGGACCTATTCTGTTTTATGTATTCTTTTGCTGTAAAAATCGAACCACACCATGTCCTTTTGCCTCAAATGTTATAGAACTATGTTTGTACCAAGTGAGGTTCGAATGACTAGTCGATTAAGAAGATTGGGGGCTGTTTTTAGAATAAAAACCGTGACTGAATCAATGTAGAACAGACAGATTTTGGAATAAAAGTTAGTAAGGAGAAAGGCTAATACGAATGGCCTAACGAGGAAATAAAATGATGGAACTAAGGAGTGTGTTCTCTTTGATCTTTGGTCTAACTTATTATAGATTTGCTTGACGAAAATGGAGAACTTGATGGCAAATGTCATGAATGAACCGAGAGCTACATGTGAGGGAATTGATTGATCTCTTGGTCTATGTGATTCGATTTCTCATGTGCCTTGCTGTGATTTTTCCATGTACTTGCCATTGTGGACATTGACATTGGTATGTTGGCTTTGCAATTGAGATATTGCCTGCGAGAATTGAGATTGTGAATCATGTGAATTCATAGCCAAGCATACATTGTACATGGAACGATATCGATGAGATATGTGGAGTTATTTCTCTTCAGTGCACTGAATCGAGTTGACGCCCCTGGGCTGTGTGCGGGGATTTGTACGTACTTGTGGATCCTGAGCTGTGTGCGGGGGAGAGTCGTACCATGCGTCGCGGAGCCCCGGAGAGTGGGATTGCAAGGTGGAACGCCTTGCAATGGTGTAAATTAGCGAAGAGCACGTCATTCCATATTGCATTGACATTATCATTTCACATGTTGTCATTGCTTAATGACCTTTGATTAATGTTTATATATGTACCCACCATGTGATTGCTTGCTAGTAGTCCTAGGGAGTCTTAGGACCCCTATGGTGGGGTTGAATGTTTTTCTTGCTAGCCGTCGCGCTAACCCACGTTGTGGGAACTTTTTTCAGATTTGGAGAATTGATAGCTGGGCTATGGGTTGGTATCAGAGTTGGAGGTTAGGAGGAGACCTGGGATGCCACAATAAGTGTAACGAATTGGGCCATCGTTCCAGCAATTGTCCACAGCGAAGGATGGCCAATATCGTCGAGCATGATGACGATGTATATGATGAAGAGTTGGTCGATGAAGAAGAGGTAGATGATGAAGTACGCGAGCATGTTAGCTGTGTAGTCTGACGTTTATTACTTGCCTCGTGGATTGAAGACACCCAACGAAATCAGCTTTTTCGCGCTCAATGTACTGTCAACGGCAAAGTATGTGACGTCATCATCGACAGTGGGAGTTGCGACAATATAATTTCGAAGGCCTTGGTGGATCATCTATAACTGAAGACGAAGCCGCATCCTGCCCCTTATACAATCGATTGGATTCGTAAAGGAGCTAAACTTAAGGTAAATCAACTATGTCATTTACCTATATCTATTGGGAAAACGTATAGGGATACTATTGTTTGTGATGTTGTGGAGATGGATGCATGTCATGTATTACTAGGGCGACCGTGGCAGTATGATGTTGATACTACCCATCGAGCTAGGGAGAATACTTATTCTTTTGTGTGGAAAAAGATTAAGAATACGTTAAAACCAAAGAATAATAGTCCCTGGATTGTGAAGAAGCAAAATGTAGGTGTTATGATGAATGTCCGTAAGCGTGAATGGAAGTATATGATTGTGGAGAAGGGAGACCGGCAAGCTGTTATGAGTATTCCTGATATTCTTAAGCCCTTGCTGAAGGCTTTCAGTGATGTTATGCTCGAGGACTTACCTGACGGACTACCTCATTTGAGGGACATCCAGCATGAGATTGATTTTCTTCCAAGTGCCAGTCTCCCTAACTTACCACATCATCGGATGAATCCGAAAGAGAACTAGTTTACAAGATCAAGTGAGAGCGCTCCTTCGGAAGGGTTTCTTGCGTGAGAGTAAAAGCCCTTGTGCGGTTCCTGCGCTTCTCACACCAAAGAAAAATGGCAGTATGTGGATGTGTGTTGATAGCCATGCCATCAATCGGATTACCATTAAGTACAGATTCTCGATTCCCCGACTGGAAGATATGCTTGACAAACTTGCTGGATTAAGAGTCTTTACGAAGATCGATTTGCGTAGCATCCGTCCTGGTGATGAGTAGAAGACGGCTTTTAAAACCAGTGCGGGTTTGTATGAGTGGCTTGTTATGCCATTCGGACTCACTAACGCACCTAGTACTTTCATGCGTTTGATGACTCAAGTTCTCAAACCTTTTATTGGCAAGTTTGTGGTAGTTTTCTTTGATGACATTCTGATATATAGTCCAGATGATCGGCACCACATGGAGCACTTGAGAGATGTCTTGTTGGTTTTGCAATCGAACCAATTGTTTGCTAATCTGAAGAAATGCAGTTTCACAACATAACGGCTTCTTTTCCTGGGTTTTGTTGTTGGAGCAGATGGTCTTCGTGTAGATACAGAAAAGGTGGCTGCAATCCGCAGTTGGCCAGTACCTCAAAATGTTGGTGAGGTCTGCAGTTTCCATGGCCTTGCGACATTCTACCGGTGCTTCATCGGGAACTTTAGCACCATTATGGCACATATAACTGATTGTTTGAAAAAAAAGGAAAGTTTCATTGGGGTGATGAAGCTGAAGCCAGTTTCAATCTTATCAAAGAAAAGCTCTCCACTGCTCCAGTATTGATGCTCCTTGACTTTGAGAAAGTGTTCGAGCTGGACTGCGATGCTTCTGGAATAAGGATTGATACTGTTCTTTCCCAAGAAGGTAAGCCTATTGCCTATTTTAGTGAAAAAACTTAATGATGTTCGTAGGCGATGGTTTGCGTATGAATATGAGTATTATGTTGTAGTGCGATCTATTTAAGCATTGGCAGCCTTATCTTTATCAGCATGAGTTTGTTCTGAATACGGATCATCAGGCTCTTTAGTATATAAAGAGCCAAAAACATTTAAACATGATGCATGCGAGATGGGTTTCCTTTTTGGAGCAGTTTAATTTTGTGCTTCGTCATAAGGCGGGACACTTGAATAAAGTCGCAGATGCCCTTAGTCGCCGTGCTAAAACATTAGTTACTATACGCAATGATGTCGTTGGTTTCGATCATCTTTATACTCTTTATGCTGACGATGATGATTTTGGTGATATATGAGAGAAGTGTTCACAAACAGGATGTAATAGGGATATGATTATTCAAGATAGGTTCCTGTTCTTTAGAAACGGATTATGCATTCCTCGTGGCTCTTTGCGAGAACAGCTCATTCGAGAACTTCATGGCAGTGTTGACACCTGATTTTTGACCCAGCCTTTTTCATTTTTATTTTTATTTTTATTTTTTTTATTTTTTTTGAAAAATCATAAAAAAATTCATAAAAAGTCAAAAAATTACAAAATCAACTTTGGTGGCCTTGGCCAAGCCCAAGGAACCATTCTTGACCAAAAAATAATTTTTCATATTTTTCATATTTTTTAGTATTTTTTGGAAAATAGAAAAACACTTAAAAAATCAAGAAAAATAGTATTTGAGGTCACAAAAATATGGAAAAATATCCAATATTTTTCCTTTTAATCCCTTGTATTTTCGACCTCACAAAAAAATCAAAATCAGATTCAATTTTAGGTGTTCCTTTGTAACCCGTACTATTGAATTTGAAGAAAAAATAATAATTGAGTCTTTTAATTTGCAATTTTGGCATTTTATAGGATCTTGACATTCAATCTAATTGTCCCCCATTTCAATTTGACCTAATTGCTCGGACAAGCTGTTCAATTGCAAACATAATTGCATTTTAGCCCTTGAAATTGAGCATAATCGAAATTACTTTCAATTCAAGGACTATAATTACAAATTGAACATGCTACCCAATGGATTTCACCATTTTAAATCGATTGGCATAGGTGGTTTAACCCAATTTGATCATTTGCACCCTCAATTACACAATCCCTAATTTCCAATTAAATGAAAATTTGGGGGTTTTGTAGAAATTGATGAAAAATTTTGGGCAAAACCACATTTCTAGATAGAATTCATGCTCTAGATTCGATTTTGAGGTTCAATTGCAAAATTTCCCCATTAATTTGGGTTTAATTTCGAAAATGGTGAATTGGAACCGGTTCTGACCGGTCAGACCGCCGGTCGGACCGGTCGAACCGGTTTGCTACAGTGTCATCGTCTTCCCTCAGAACCTGCGCAGATGAACAGTTCCAAGAGTGATTTTGATCTTCAAATTGGAGGCCAATTCGTGGATAATCAAGCACGCAATGGTGGGCGTCTTGTTCTTTGACCCAATGCCCTTCGATCGAGACCAACCCCGAGACGAATGGCCGCCGGAAGAGCTCCGGCAAGGACGGTCAAAACTGTGGTACCTACGAAAGTCAACAAATGCCAAACACAGCACTAATCCATGCCAAATTCGTGCGAAATGAAGCTCGCCACGGAACCAAATAGGGTTGAGTGAAGTGCCCATCATCCCCGACTTCATTTTGACCAAATTGCACGTGATTACACGTGCCAAACGGAATCAGTTGAAGACCCGTTCGGCGCCAAAAAATTGAGAAAGCTATATAAGCTAACAGGCCTTCGCGAAGAAGAAGGAGGTTGGTTCAGTTAGAGCAAGGAGAACAGAATCGAGAGAGAGAGAGAGAACGAAAGAGAAAGAGCTCCCTTCCATCGCCGTTGTCGAGGGTCGAGCTCAAATTTGCAGAGCGGCGGTCGGGCCTTCACAGGCTAAACCAGAGCTCACGAAGACTACCAGGAGGTCGCCCGTGTCGAGAGGAAGCTATCGCCACCAACCGCGAGACCCATTGCTCCGAAGCAGGTGAGTTCAACTCTCGAGTTTTCTTACTGTGCTTTAATGGCGCGACTCAATTCCAATCATCATAGTTCGAATTAGAGTAGGCGTTTTGCCCTCCGAACATTACTGACCATGCTCGCATCTCCATTTTGCATCGATTTTGCTCGCATACCCCGAATCGAGTCCTCCGATCTAACCTCCATAACCGATTCTTGCCCAGCCAAATCTGGGCCGAGCGGGCTCAATCGGAGCTCGAGGTAAGTCTCCTGCACCTCCTGCCATGTTAATCCGTGGATGAATTGATCTGATTTTGCGTGACCTGTGTGATTGAGCTCCCATGGCCGTATTCGGCAACTCGTACGATGTTCTTGATTCTGTGAATTATATGTCCCAATCCTTAGATATGTTAGGATAGAGTTGATTGCGAGTCGATTGGCGCTGGTCCCGCGCGATTTCATCAAGGTTTAACCGTTAGATCACCGCCGGAGAAGCATAGCCGTCCGTTCTGTCGGAGTCGCGAGGTTGAAGACGAAGCTGACGTGGCGCGGTCAACGGGTCAAAGTATTAGGTGTCAGTTCGCCATAGGTCCACGTGTCAGTCCAGTCAGCTGGCCGTTGGAGGTTGTTATTCGAATGGGTAGATCCAACGGCTGAGGATAATCGAGTCTAATAAATGGTGACCGTCCGATCAGTAATTAGGGATTATCTGAAAATAGTTTTAAATCAAGAAATAAAAATATGGTGAAACGGTGCCGTTTAGTTTAGTAATAGTGCGACGTCGTTTAGGATAGTACGAATGGACGGTTTAGATCGAGTCTCAGGTTTTAATCGTGGCCGTAGATTTTAGTAAGTCAATCAGACGGTCCTGGGCGAGTCTTCACTTAATCTAGGCCGTAGATTTCAATCAGGATATCCGGCGGTCACAGGGTAGCCACGCGGCTCAATGAAGGTCGTCGGATCAGAGTCGAATAATAAAAAAAATAATAAGCTGGAACGGCGTCGTTTTGAGGAAGCCGGTTTCGCGGGTTCGGGTCTGGGCCGGGTTCCGACCCGAGTGGGTCGGGTCGACCCGGCCCGAATAATTTTTTTTTTTTAAAAAAAAAAATCGGAAAATGATTTTAAAAAAATAAGAAAAATCAGAAAAATCTTAGAAAATTCAAAAACAATGCTAGAAAATTCCAGAAAATTTCAAAAAAAATGTGGAAAATTTGTGGAAAAATCCTAGACATTCCAGAAATCCCCAAAAATTGAGGATTGACCACAGACAACTGGTCAACCCTATTTTTGGGATTTCTTATCCAATTTTCCGAAACTTGACGACATTACCCTTCAGGGGTAAGTCGCCTCTGTTGTGCATACTAGATAAGGCCGATAATGCCAAGGTGAGAATTAGGGTCGATTAGACGACCAATTCTAGGGTTCGGGTTTTCGAGTCCCGCCTCTTTTTTCAAAATGACGATTTTGCCCTTTAATGGGAAAATCGTCTTTCTTGTCTCAATCGAGTTCTGAAAATTGCTTGAAGTTAGGGTTTGGGTCAGGTGGACGACCAACCCTAATATTTGAGATTTTCAGTTCTCATCATTGTCCAAAATGACGACTTTACCCCTCCAAGGGTAAAATCACTTGAAAATTCCAAAAAAATCCTGGAAATTCCCGAAAAATAGGAAATGGATTGGATTGATGGCCAATCCTATTTCCATTGTCTTTTGACTTCCCAATTCGTCTAAAATGACAAATTTACCCTTTTAAGGGTAAATTTCCCCGAATCATTCAAAATTACGATTTTGCCCCTCATGGGCAAATCATGCCAAAATCATTCCTAAGCCTTGATTGATACTTCTCTAGGCTAATAGGGCCTCATTAGGGATACCACGCTGATTTCATGTGTTTTATCCGCATGTACTGGATCCTTGATTTGCGCACTTATTTCCATTGATTGTGATTGGTAGGGTAGTAATTCCCATCTGCATGAACTCCTAGTTTTAGGATCTGTACCCCACTCGTCTGTATGAAATCCTAGGATCAGATAAACCATTCAGCTTAGGTACCGAAAGGGCGTCAACTTTGACAGTTGGCGTAACTAAGTCCCCGAACCCACTTCTCTGGTTTCCGCAGAATCGAATAGATCACTCCCAACTATTCGATAAGGTTTCCGATCGTACCATCCACGAAACGATTGGTGGCGACTCCTTGGCATGTACACTTTTTCACATGTCACTAGACCGCACTGAAGGTCGACCACGTACATCCAGCAGTTGCGACTTGGGAAATGGGCCTTGGGAGAGGCCCGCGTCCGATCAAGCCAGCGATCGGGCGGCCCATTAGCCCGCTCCCGCCTCGAGCCTCCGGGAGAGGGTCGCGACAGACTGGCGACTCCACTGGGGACTTATTCTAAACCAGAATCTCTGGTTACGAATTCCAGAGGACTTGAGCCGATTAAAAAATTGTTTGGTTTATCTGACATTGTTTTCTGCAGATGCTCTCGAAGGTGAGGTACGTATGCTAACTATTGTGTTAGATGTTTTTGCAGATTGGAGAAATAAGGGGTGGCGTGATTGTTGACGTCTTTCCTGCAGGTTGGAGTTGGGAATGTATGTTTATTTTTATGCACATACTGAAGCGGTGTTTTGATACAAACTGCTGTGCATGACTTTGCATTGTGATGATCACGACACATCGCACACACTGGCGGTCAAACCCCGACTGCAACCACCCTTAGGTTACCTTAGATAGGGAAAGGATGCGAAAAGGATCTTGTGTTTGATGGCACTTGAGACTTTCGTATTCGTTCCCGCCTACCATCTGCATTGGCGATATCTAACCCTCTTGGGTAGGTACCCTTGGGGAGGAATCTGCCTCGTGTGGATCGTGGGAGCCTGAGCCGTAGGTTCCTCACCTGATTTTCGATTTTCTTTAGAGTATACCCACTTGTCTCATGCGCATGTCCATGGATGGTTGGTATACCTAAAACCACCCATTGATACATGGGGCATTCCACATCCCCCAAAGTGTGGTTGGTAAGACATTTATCTCTAAACGTACCTTATTTCCTGCTCCATGATATGACTCATACATTGCATACATCCACGTGCATTCACATCATGAAGATTACTCGGGTGACTAATGAGAACAACAATGATTATGGGGTAGGATGTCGCTGTTCCCTAAGAGCTCGACGGAGTTGGTGACCTTCGAGTACTTGAGAAAAGTTACTCGCCCCGGACCAAACACGAGGCTACACTTTACTAGATTCGTGTATGGTCGGGAACTGACTGGACGTAAGCTGGGGTATGCTGAAGACTGTCAAACCCGCTACTACGCTGATAATCTCAGATTCAAGCGACAATCAGACGAAATGATGAAGGATTATCTGGAGATGAAGAGACAACGTCGCAACCAGCTAGCTAGGGAAGCGTACGCTCGCAAGAAGGCTGAATTGTTGGCCAAAGAGAACATACCCATGATTACTTTTTGGGGTAGGAAGAGACGCCATGCGATCAAGACCAAGCCAAGGCGTATCACAATCAAGAAAGTAGAACCCGAGAAGGCTTCCGAAGTCATCGTATCCTGGACTAGAGAGTGGCCGGAGGAACTACAACCTCTCGACCAAACCACTGAAGATAACTCCCCTACCCTAGATTAAGGGAGAGTTTCTGACCAACTGTCATTTGGGTAGACTTCTGAAGAAAGAGTGATTTAGATCCTCACGTTCCATTGTCTTTTATGACTTTCTTGTTTGAAAAACCTTTCTTTACCGTTCTTCTATTAGACATCTTGACTGTAATAGGAGTACATCTCACTTTGCTCCTTTGATATGTTGACCAATGGAACGTGACATTGCTGTTCCCTTTAGTCACTGAGTAAACCTGACTAAATTGCATAATTCACTTCCCTGAAATGCAAATTAGGCTTTGAGTCAGGCTTTCAAGACCTGAAAAAGGGTCCTAATCTCCATTTCTTCAAATTGAACTATGCAATCAAGTTAGCTCATGCATGCTTCATGACATCTGCATATTCATACATTTAAAGTAATTTCTGGCGATTGACCTTTTAAAATCATTTGCATATTTTAGACTTGATGGGAAAGAATGATATTCAAGTGTTCAAGATCCCCCGAGCTGAACTCCAATCATGGTGGGATGGCATGGGCGAAGCCAGCCAGAAGTATGCGGAGTCACGACTAGGATACCTACTGGACCTACTGAAGATTGAGTGCCCACCTGCCTTTATTCAAGCCATGGCGCTCTACTGGGATCCTACCACCGCTACATTTTACATGGAAGGATTAGAGATCACTCCCACTATCGAGGAATACAGCGCTGTCATCGGAGTTGAATTCACCCCTACGCTCGTCCGACCCCCTATAGGACTTGAACCCCTAAGTCAGGTAGCTGAGTTCCTTGATACAAACCTAAATGAAGTCAAAGTAGATGCGAAAAGCAATTCTGGAAGAATTTCCCTATCCTTCCTTATAGACCGATTTTCCCGCCTTCCTGCTTCTAAAGGAACCAAATCTGGTAGAGCCTTTATCTTGGCATTCTTTAGCTTTGTGCTATTCCCAATCTCAACTGTCACCTTCGACCCTATCATGGCTATAGTAGCTAGGAAAGTCTGTTGTGGGTGGGATTACTCAAACATCCTCCTTGCCGAAACCTTCCTCTCCCTAAATCGTTTCAAGAAAAGCAAAAAGGGAATCTTTAGAGCTTCTAGTGATCTGCTATATCTGTGGTTCACATCCCATATCAGACAATTCCACATCCGCATGGGTTTCACTGAAATCAGCCCCAATGCACACCCTCTTAAAACATTTGCTAGAACCCATCCACGTGTTCCTAAGTTTAACTTTGTAGAATGGAAGAACTTCCTCAAAGTCCTAAAACCCGAACAACTTCGATGGCGGCTAAGGTTACCGACGCTAAGCAAAGTCAGATTGACCTGCGATGACGGGAATCCAGTTCCCTTGCTAGGATTCACAGGCACTACTGCATACTACCCAAGGAGGGTGATTCGGCAGTTTGGGGCACTACAAGAGATTCCTTCTTCACCTCGACCTTGTGTCTTTTCCTTTGACTTACCAAACCAGACCCTCACAGAGGAGGAGAAGAAACAACTTGAAGCCAAGGTGGCATCCATCATACTCTCCTTGAAGAATTCCCAGGCTGAAGAAATAAGTTGGCCAGAGGACATGACTCGAGAAGAAAACACTCATAGAGCTACCACAGAATACATTCAACATTTCAAAACGATCCGACGAAGCCTTGTCGAGCCCTACATACCTGAATACATCGTGCCATACGTACCTGGAATAGAGCCCTACATACCCGAAGACATGGGGCCACTGTCGTGTTCAGAAGACGAGGAGCCCCAAGCTGAAGAGGGAAATCTATACTGGGATGATGAGGATACCTTAGGCTTCAAACGTCCTAGACTTGAATAGACTATTCTGTCAAGTGTAAAATAAGCAAGCATTGTGATGCCTTCTCAAACATTCTCATTTCTGTGGAATACTATCTTAAACACATGAGCATGAATGTGAACATGTTTTTACAAATGCATAAAAACTATCGTCATAAATTACGCTTCTTTCAATTCCATGAATTCTTGTCGAGAAATGATTAAAAGAACTACTTACATGAGGCTAAGGCTCACAAGGTAGCCCTTTTTCTCATCTACTGGCAAGAAGCATGCAACTGAAAGAATTAACTGCTTCTTTTTGCTAAATAAGCGAAGCACTCACAGAGATCTTTTGAAGCAGGTACACTCTCATCACGGAATTGCCAACGCATCGTTTCCGTACCCGCCTAAAGACGAGAATGGAACAGCAGGAATTGACTCCGCGCGTAGGCATGTTGGAATCTCAGATGACTGCCCTGGCAACTATGATGGCTGACATTAAGGCCATGCTGGAGACCAACCAAGCTAGACAGACAACCGCTCACAATCAGAACAACTCAGGCCCTTCCATGGTACCTGATGTAACGGATAAAGAAGCAACCAGGGATACCCAACATACAGAGGAAAACGTTCATGAACCAAATAGTCGGACACAACAAAAAGCCTCGCCTGTTGTCATCAACCTTGAAAAAGAGGAGAAGGGAAAACAAACTGTGAAGACAGAGGCAGAGGCTAAGAGATTGGCCAAGATCGAAGAATGCCTGAGCAGTCAAGGCTATGAGCTGGCCCGCTTCGACAAAATATCTCCTTTCGCTAAAATAGAGACTCCTCCTTACTATAGGGAGCCAGAGTTCGTGAGAAAATACAATGGGACAGGCTGTCCCCGTGCCCACCTCAAGTACTACCTGCGCAAGATGGCGCACTACTCGGATTACATTCCGTTGTTAATGAACACATTCCAAGAGAGTTTGGCTGGCGCCGCTCTGGCTTGGTTTATTGAGCTAGACTTAGAGGATTATGACGGATGGGAGGACCTTGCAGAAGACTTCCTCAGGCAGTACAAATTTAACACGGCTACAGCCCCAACAAGAGAAGACCTCCTACGAACTTCAAAAACGAGGGGCGAATCGATCAGGACATATGCTCAGAGGTGGCGAGCCTTGGCTACCCAAGTAAAGCCTTCAATCCCAGAAGAGGAGCTGATCGACTTATTCCTAAAAGCACTCCCCTACGAGTACTTTGACAGACTGAACACTTCTGGATGTCAGACATTCGCACACCTGATTAAGGTTGCTGAGAGGCTGGAATGGGCCTTGAAAGAAAGAAGGCCTCAGGAAGCTCCTACTAGGAAGCAGTATCCTCTGAGAAAGGAGAGAGAAGCCGGACTGGACATAGCATTTATACCAGATCCCCACAAGTTAAAGCCATTTGGCAATTCTAATCAGGCCAAAGGCGGATCGTCCTGGTCAGCGCCAAAAGTACAAGAGCCTAGAAGAAAGCAACCCCAGAGGCAATTCTCTCAGCTCCCGAGACCTTTATCCAAGCTACTCCCGATGCTGCTGGAGCAACACTTGGTGGCAAAAGAACCACCTAGGGCAAACCCCGCAAGATATCCTGGCTTTGATGAGAGCCAGACCTGTGCCTACCATATGGGCGAAAGAGGTCATAATGTGGATAACTGCTATGTCCTGAAGCTGAAAGTGCAAGCCCTAATTGATAGTCAGATTTTGAAATTTGACAATGCAGCCCCAAATGTGCAAGAAAATCCGTTGCCAGATCACCAAACAGTAGGGGCAATATTCACTGAAGAAGAAGAGGACTACCTTAAACTGAAGATAGATGTGCCTAAGCTGGACACCCTGCTAACAATCGCTTCATCATACTCAAAAGAAGGGGAGATATCAACCGACCAAAAGAAGTTGTGTATCGACAAGATGAAGAGCTTGGGGATAGTGTCCGATATTACTGATGAAGAATTTGAAGGGATCGAAACATCTCTATCTTTGAAAAGAAACCACTTCTTGATCACAGCTGGGCAGAGTAACACCTGTGGTACCTCACATGAGAACTTGGTAAGTAGCCTGGGGCCAGCTACTCAGTCAGAGGAAGAATTTGAAGAAGACGAAATAGAAGCCAGAAGGAGAAGTCTAGCAGACCTCAAGTTTATGGTTGACGCACTTGAGAAGAGCGAAATTATAGACAACCTGGGTCAAGATTCCGGAGGATACAATTTCAAGGTAAAATATTCGGCCCCTCCCAGCTTTTATCAAAAGATTGAAGACATCATACCGGACGGATGTGGAGGTATGGATGATCTCTCTCAACCAGAAACCTCAAAAGGTATGAAAGAACTCGACAACGCCATATTGATGATCGAAGTAGCCACGGCCGTGGTGATCAGATTGCATGAGCTGGATAGCCTGAGCAAGGTGGAAGATTGCCCAGTGAGGCCTGTCGTAATTCAATTGCCTCAAGAGGAAGAAAGCAACACGTCAGGGCCAGAGATACCTCATCAGACAACTGTAACGATAAAAGTCCCCCCAGTAGAAGAGTATGATCCCAAAGCTGTTCATTGGGACTATGGGACCACACAAGTAGATGCAATAATGAGGTCTGGAAGATTTTATGCCCCCAGAGAGGGAGAATCCGAAAAAAAAGATGTCTCAAAGGAAGATGCCGAAAAGCTCGTATCGATCATCAAAACCAGTGAGTTTGAAGTGATAGAGCAGCTGAGGAAGATGCCCGCTCAGATATCCCTGCTAGACCTATTCATCAATTCAGAGAAGCACAAGAACGCACTATTGAAGGTACTCAATGAAGTACATGTCCCTGAAACAATCAATGAGGTACAACTAGGGGACTTTGTATGAGCAATTCTCTTAAAAGATCAGTTGAGCTTCTCTGACGAGGACTTCCCTATGGAAGGAAGAGGGCACAACAAAGCCTTATACATCTCTGCCCAATGTAACGGCAAAAGAGTGGCACACGTATTGATCGATAATGGATCAGCCTTTAACATCTGTCCTTTGGCTACCATAAGGAGGCTGGGAATCAAGGAAGAGATGATCAAGACATCCAAGACAGCTGTGAGAGCATTCGACGGCATGAGGAAGACTGTAGAAGGAGAGATCGAGCTTGACATATTCATCGGCCCGACAAAGTTCTCTATAAACTTTCAAGTAATGGATCTACCCAGTGCATTTGGATTCCTGCTAGGAAGACCTTGGATCCATACAGCAGGAGCTGTCCCTTCGAGCCTGCACCAAAAAGTACGTTTCGTTGTAGATGGGAAGGTAATTACCGTACATGGGGAAGTCGACCTCCAGGCATACCAGAGCAGTGCCATTCCCTATATTGAGCCTGAAGAGAAAACTGAAGCGAGCTATCACTCCCTAGAGTTGGTAGCAACAGTTCATACCCCAGTAGGATCGAAGTTGAGAACCCCCTACATCTCAGAAGCCGGTCTTCTACCAGCTAAGATGCTGCTGGCATACGGGTTCAATCCCGAAAAAGGCCTAGGCAAACATAATCAGGGTATAAATACCCCGCTACAGTTGAAGGCTAATCCATATAAAATGGGCTTGGGGTACCAGAAGTATCCCATGAATGATTCTGTCCCGAAAGCAACAGGCCGAGGCCGAGGCAAAAGCCTGGGACGCCAGGGAGGCGAAAGCAGCATGAATAACTCATTCATCGGTTCTCCAACCTGGAAGGGCAGGTTTCGGATGTTCAGGAATCCCTTAAGTGCCTACTTCGACCAGAACTCCAAATGGCTATCTGAAGAGGATATCACTTCGCCGATGGAACCAGATCTCACAAATCCTTTTCTCGAAGATGACTCTGTAAATGTCATCATGGAGTGGTTGGACAGTGAAGCCACTTCTTCTGAGTAAATAGACTCTTCCTTCATCTTTAAATACTGTGTTTAGAACTTTCGGCATTTTACTGTATTTTCTTTCCTTATTGAACGCATAAGAAAACGCCTTTGGATCTCCGGCCGTTGGTCCAAATAGCACATCTTGTAACGCGGCCCATTTCGCATTCAATAAAACCACGCATGTTTTGTTAAGGACATATGGAACCACGAATCAGCCCGATGATGATAATGGTCTTCCATATAGAAGCTTGAGGCCTGATTTGCCATATGATTCCTAATCTTCAAAAGATTTTCAAGGGACCGGGATATCCAATGACATGAGGATTAGTCCCATCTGTACCTACATCTATTTCGAAAAACTTTTTCAAAAAAGACTTTACATAAGCATGCATGTCATTTTTTATTGAGCACAAACTAACCATACTCATGACATTTCAGGCATATCATCTCAAACATGCATACCAGGTTGTTACAAAATACGGATCCCTCCATTAACCACTCCTATAACATTGAGGAAGATGAAGACGAGGATTACGCGTCTATCCGTAGGGATTGGAACACCTTTGAAGAATCAAAGCCTCCTACCTCAGAAGAACCAATTGTCATTAATTTGGGAGACACCGTGAACGTCAAAGAGGTCAAGATCGGCGGACACCTATCCCGTGATGAAAGGCTCAAGTTCACCAAGTTGCTAAAAGAATATCAAGACATCTTCGCATGGTCTTACGCGGATATGCCAGGCCTTGATCCTAAGATTGTGGAACATGCATGTCGCGACCCGTCCGAAAGCGGACGCGGCTAATGGATTACCGATCGCGGGCCTTCCCCTGCACAAGGGTGCGGATCGCGGGCTTTGGATCGGCGCGGGCCCTCCCAGGCCCATACCAAATCGCGGCGGGAGTATTTTTCAAAGGGATTTGACGATAACAGTCGATCGCTTTCGACCTTAGTGTGGTCGTGGTGGCATGTGCAACTTGTGCATGCATTTGGAGTCGCCACCGGTCTTTCTTGGAGGGTAGACCGGAAACCTTATTGACCGATTGGGAGAGATCGATCAATTCTGCGGAACCAGAGATTTTGGGTTCGGGGACTTGGTTACGTTGATGTCATTACCAACGCCCTTTCGGTACCTAACGCGAGTGATTTTCCCTAACTAGGATTTCATGCAGGCGCAATTTTGGGTGAGGTAAGTCTGACTTTGCACATTAACCAGTTTAACATGCTCACGTAATCATAAAAAAAAAAAAAATAGATGTCAATCACATAAACATCTATCCTACGTGGTGATCATGGAATTATGATTTAATGGGTCTCGAGCCAATGAGACCACATTTAATCATTTTAATATTTTAATAACGGAGAGCCGCTCTTCTCTTCTTCTTGGTTTCATGAACTCTTCAAGAATCGGGCCCCAAAGAGCTCGCCGACTTAAAAGGCTCATCCACGTAATCCTCGTAGCATTTACATCAACAATTGACTATGCTAAAAATAAAGATTACATGAAAAATAAAAGGAGTACGCAGCCTCCATTTAATAATTACAACCCCAAATATATAAATAATCACCATACATTCATACATACATCAATCACATTGATTAGGGATTTTTCCATGATCACCACCCTTCCACGTAAGTAATAAATTCACAATTTAAAACTTAGGAAGGCACAATAAAAATTCTACATTGAATCATATTCAGAATTTTTACGTAAAATAAGATAGCCATAAATTTTCGATTCAAAATTGATTTAGTCTCAATTTTTGCTACGTTGATTAATTTATCATATAAAATAATCAACCTCCATTAACCATGTAAGACGAACAATTCGTTAATACATATTGGCCATAGTATTGCAAAAATTGCAAAAAATCAATTAAATGCACGAAAACACCTAAGGATCGGCTCTGATACCACTGTTGGGATCCACGTAACACGTAGCGGAAATAAATAACAACCCATACATGTATCTCCAGAGGCGTACTTCGTGCATTTCAATCGAAAAAAATCACAAAGCCTCAAAGGGAGTAAATGGATTACCTCTCGTAGCGTGCTTGAACGGAGGTGTCGGTTCGATGTTCTTCGATCTCAGCCTCCACAAGTGTTACGCATCTAGTTCGGACGCACCACCAATTGACGAAACGGGGAGACGACTAATAACTCCACAACAATTGTGCTAGCAATATGCGGAATCAATATTCTGAACTTAGTATATTTTGCTCACTCAAGATTATGAGAATATAGAGAGTGTTTGTGTTCTTCTCTCTAAGCTCTCAAAAATTTGCACACTCTACAAAATGTCTCTCCCCTTCCAACCTCAAAACTCTTGCCATCCTTTTATAGCCAAAAATACCTTCCAATAAATTGTATTTAAAAATAGCACTAACAATTATAAATTATATCTAAAAATAGCACTCACAAATAAATGACATTTAAAAATAGCACTAACAATAGCACTCACAATTTATAATACAAAAATGCTATTTAAAAATAGCACTAACAATAGCACTCACAATTTATAATACAAAAATGCTATTTAAAAATAGCACTAACAATTATAAATTCTATCTAATAATAGCACTCACAAATAAATGACATTTAAAAATAGCACTAACAATAGCACTCACAATTTATAATACAAAAATGCTATTTAAAAATAGCACTAACAATAGCACTCACAATTTATAATACAAAAATGCTATTTAAAAATAGCACTAACAATTATAAATTCTATCTAATAATAGCACTCACAATTTATGATAAATAAATGTCATTTAAAAATAGCACTAACAATAGCACTCACAATTTATGATAAATAAATGTCATTTAAAAATAGCACTAACAATAGCACTCACAATTTATAATACAAAAATGCTATTTAAAAATAACACTAACAATAGCACTCACAATACAAAAATGCTAAAAAAAAGGCACTAACAAAGGTGTTAAAAATAATAACCATTATTATTATTACAAGAGTTAAAGAGGTTACCAAACAGTACAAATATGCATAACGTATAAATACGTAGAGCATACATATACATCCGTGAAACCGGGGACTAATTGAAAGAAAAATGTGCAATTAAGCCATTTTGGTAAAAATTGATTAAATTGGAGGGCAAATTGACCTAATTGCACTTTAAGACTTTAGAATCCAATGTCATAGCTTATAAAAAGTGAGAATTGAAAACTAAAAGACTCGAAAATGATTTTTTTTAGGCTCGGTTCGGGTTTATGTTTGTGAAGGAACATAGTGACCCGAGCCGAATTTTTGAGATTTAAAGTGACACACTTGAAGAGAAAATTAAAACAAAATTATCAAATATTTTTGGGTATTTTTCTGACCACGAATGGTATTTTTTTGATTTTTTGGGTATTTTTATAATTAAATAAACTCGAAAAATATTAAAAATACCGAAAAATATTTTTTGTTCAAAATTGGTTCCTAAGGTTAAACCAAAGCTTCCAAAGTTGATTTTGTGATTTTATGACCTTTTTTTATATTTTTAATTAATTTTAAAGAATAAAAATCACAATAATAAATGGTAAAAACTCAGGTGTCAACAGCTGCCCCTCTTTGAGAGGAATCTCGTTAGAGGTTTCTCTCAAAGATAAGGTGGCACCTGATTCCTAACCGACTCAACTGGAAAAATGAGAGAAGAAATGTTATGACATCGGATCCTTAAGCCTATTGATAAAAGCTCAAATCAATCCCCGGTTTGCTCTAACCATTTGAACATGGGCCGGAGTGAGAGAGGCTTACCTGAAGCTCACCTGTCGGATGTTGCCGGTTGCGACGACTTTCAAGAAGATGCCTAGGACTCGTCATTCAGAATATCCTAGGGAGATTAAGCTCTGACCTGTATGGTAGGTCATACCATGATGGGATTCCTAACTTGTAGGAACCTAAGGAAGGCGCATCCCACGCTTTGGGATTTGCCAAGGATTTTGATCCGTATGGTGGATCAGACCTTTGTGTTGATCCTTACTGCGATATTTATCAATGAGTTGACCCTTATGGCGGTTTCTACCAATGAATTGACCCTTATGGCGGTTTCTACCATATGTGATCCCTCAGGCGGTTTCTACCTTGGTTTGACCCTTCAGGCGGTTTCTACCTTGAGTTGACCCTTCAGGCGGTTTCTACCTTTGATTTGACCCTTCAGGCGGTTTCTACCTTGTGTTGACCCTTCAGGCGGTATCTACCATGTGTTGACCCTTCAGGCGGTATCTACCTTGTGTTGACCCTTCAAGCGGTATCTACCTTTGAGTTGACCCTTCAGGCGGTATCTACCTTCATTTGACCCTTCAGGCGGTATCTACCTTTGATTTGACCCTTCAGGCGGTTTCTACCTTTGTTTTGACCCTTCAGGCGGTATCTACCTTTGTTTTTATTTGAAAAGGGGTCTCATGACGAGGGTTCTCCACGTCCGTTGAGATTTCCTTGATATTTTTGAAAAGGGTGTCCTAGGACGAGGGTTCTCCACGTCTGTTGGGACAGTTTGTTGACTTCTTTTGAAAAAGGGTTCTATCCTCACACCTTTTTTTGAAAGATCCCGAAATTTGCCGGGAATTCAGTTTTGAAGCAGAGAAAGATTTTATTTTGACAAAGCTTCATTTGATTCTGTTGAGGCGACATTCTGGGAGCTGTGTTCTCCAGGTATCCTGCAGAAAGTTCAAACCTGAAAGATTTTTCTTCACCCAGAAAACGTTAGTAATCTTTGGGAAGACCACGGCTGTCCATTTGACAAAAACCGTATGACTTAAGTTTTAATCGTGAAATGTGCATTTTGATGCTGGAGGTTATCCAAAGCATTCTTGCAACATGCAAATGTGATCACAAATCCCTTGCACGGAAAATCTGGACCAACAGTTTGAAAATTCCAAAAAGAGTTTGTTCAAAACACCAACTGGAATATTTCTCGACAATGAGGTCTTCTCACCTATTTTGAGATAGTGGTTTTTATAGGGGATGCACTCAATTCCCTACTAACCTGTGCCTAGGTTTTAGGCTCATTCGCAGCGCATACATTTTGATCGGTCGGGAGGTCTTCCACGGGACCGTAATGTTGGGCTTGGATATTGGTCTTCAAGGGGGACTCACTTTTGAGTCAAGGTCATTGAATGAAAGTTTTCACCATCTGCTCCGGGTTTACAAGTCAAGAACCCTGCAAAATGAGAAAGAAATATTCTTGCTCGTACTTCTTCGAGCTAAGCTATATGTTAACCCAAGTGTCTTAGTCAGAGAAGACTGTTTCAGGGTTATGATGTTGGTAGGATTGGGGACCGAAAAAAGGCTTGTTTTTGGCCCAGAATTTATGAGGGGATTGACATTGGTGATCATTGCAAACTTGTCACATGTCTTTTCCATTCTTCATCTTCATTTTTGAGGTGTGCAACCGCTTTTGAGGTGTGCACAAGTCCTTTAGAGAACGTCTCTTGTGGTATTAAGAGATTGACAATTCTGTCCGTGTTTTTGCACCACGGCTGACATCATTTGGGGAGCAGTCTTCTTGATCTGACTTCTTTATGGGTTTTTCTCTCTTCCCAACTAGGCTTTATTGGGGATCAATCAAACAGTTTTCACGAGCATCGGCCTTGCTTTTACCAGGCACTTTGCTTTTTCTTGATGCTGGGGATTTTTTCTTTGTTGAAATCCCGCCTTTTCTTTTCCTTTGGAACTACGATGTTCAGAAAATTGTGCTAGATATACAACTTGAATCATAGCACATTTAAACGCCGATATGAGATTTTTCTATAAATCCCATCTCTTGATTTCTTCCGTTCTTGGAGTGATGCAGTTTCCATCTTGAAACATCCCATGATCACCAACAGGGGTTTATGAAATGAATTTGCAGGCTCAACTTGGCTGTGCAAAGGATATGGTGTGTGGGATAGAGAAATGAATGCTTCTCGTCATCCTATGGCACTTGGATTACCATATAAACAACACACAAAGATTAATGTTAGTCCGAGCAAGAAAATTTCTGACCATTTTCTCCTGATGCCGCTGGACTCACCTCCATTTTGCCCCGATGTGGGGTGGTTCTTGACAGGGTTAAGAATGAAAACCGTCGTTCAAAGGGTTTATCAACGGTCACCTGTAGTGTTTGAGGGATATGAAACGAATGCCTCCGTCATCCCAACCCATGTAATCGTTGCGAATAATCCCTACTTCCGTAGGTCCAGATTTTGCTATCTGATCCGCTCCACTTCTCTCCAGTGTGTGTAGGACGTGTTTGGACTAGGCTTTGCCTCTTTTCTTTTGAGAAAACGTCCTTTTAAAAGTCTTGAACTTTTGATTGGAAAAAATCTCTTTCATTTTCTCCAAAAATTTTACCCGTCAAGGGGATTTTATGATGCACCATGCATGTTCTTATTCATGTTCAGATAACCTCCTGTTTTAAGACATGAATGCCAATGAAGTTTGAATTCTATGTCTTTTCTAGACATTAGATTCTGAAAGCTTTTCTTTTTATTTAACACCTTCAATGGATTGGGGAAAATGATACTTACCTGTCCCCCGTGGCCGAAAATCCCTGAAAATGCAGAAGAAACATGTTATTGTATGTTCGTGAATTTTTCAAAAAATTAGAACGATACATCTTACCCTTGGTCGTGTGCCCCTGCGAGTGCACACAGGTTGTGACAATCTGTCCTCCTTGATGGTGAGTCCCTATCAAGGATAAATAACAAGTGTTAACTCATATTCCCAAATTGAAGACAAATTGGGACGATACAACTTTACTCTTGGTTCTCATCCCGTTCTGACGTCGCGTATTGATATGAACCACGTCTATCAAATCCGCTTATCCATGCTTGGAATATTTGCAATATCAATGGTTCAGCTGCCCCCGGTTGGGCAACGTCTGTTTTGTTATTTGAACAGATGGCTCCTTGAGTGATTTATCCACGTTTATCACCTGAGAAGGGAAAGAAATGAGACATTACTTTGGTATGCGATAGAAGATCGTTTAGGAACGATACATCGTTTTACCAAATAGGTGGCTTCGCGGCCAAACGTATTTCGTGTTGAAGGGGTAGATCCCATTATGCTCAGCGGGTGATAATTATGGTTCATGGAACTTGCTCCACGGATTAAGTGATTAATCCACGGCCTTCGGCTTGAAGATGCTCAAAGGGTGATGTTGACACTCACGCGCAATTAGTTCTAGATATTAATGAAAGATGTTCCCGTGGGAACCTTACAGTGCGATCAACAACATATGCAATAGGATTATTCAACCCCTTTTCTCGAAGCATTTTTCATCGAGTAGCCATGCCTTGCATCAGACGTTTGATCACCGGCCTCGCGTCACCACTGCGATGGTCCTCCGGCTCCAAATTGATCGAGCCAAAGATTGAACTCATCGCCAAGGAAATTGCTCGGGTCTTCGAGCCATTGATGTTCAAGTTGGGTATCAACGATTGTTGGGGGCAGATTTCTTTCATTGCCTTCGTTGTGAGGGATTGGAGTTTTTGAGCTGGAACCTTCATCATTGCCCTGTTGGGGTTGAGACATACATTCCTGAAAAGTATTGATCCAAGTGTCCAGCTCCTCATCAAGGAGATCACCTGTTCTTTCTAGCCCTTGGTGCCCAGATTGGGTGTCGTCGACTGCAGGCGAGGGATTCCTCTCTTTGCTCTCGCCGTGAGCAATTTGACCCCTCGAATTGGAACTTCCTCCAATGACCGGCAGGTTCATATGTGCACTCTCTACCAATGCCAGATCCACTTCAAGGACAGCATTAATGACTGATTCGCGCTCAAACTGAGGAATCTCTATGTGCTGGAACTGTGGCATATACTCCTGAGGAGTATTGAGATAGCTCGGCGGAGCATTCTGATTTGGGTTAGAGGAGTCGCTGACACGACTGCTAATCCCGTCATTGCTGAAACACGGTTGGGTGCTCTTGGCTCTCCAATCATCATGGTTGTAACTCTGCCCAGCACTTGAGCTCCAACTGGCTTTATGATGGTTTAACGCTATCCTTCCATCCCTTAGCAATCTCCTATAGTACTTGAGGTGAGACTCAACGTTAATTCTAGAGAGCCCCGGCACATTCATAATCTCGAGTATGCGTAGTGGGCTAGCCGAATCAACTCCCAGCTCTCGAATTGCATCAACAAATTTGGTGTGAAGCTCATAGGTCCAGTAAAACCTTGTTCTCTTATCACCCAAAATATCGTCAATACTTCGGTAGCTATTCTCTACGGGATCTAGTCGTTTCAAAAGTTGTCCAGGGAGGGACTCACCGACTTTGGATTGGCTGGCTGCGACAGCGAGTTCGTCATTAAGAGAATTCCCCCTGTGATGATTCATATCCCATTTCTCAGAGGATGTTGGTGTTGATCCTATGGTGTTGACTTGCTCATGCAGATCTCCGGCGGTATCTGGCTGTGTCGGAAAATGCTGTGGAGAATACGGTAACAGCTGAGCGTTATTCGTCAACAGGGATGGTTCATCGAGGAACACCTCGCCGAGGACAACAGGATTACCACAATTAAGGCAGGTGGCCTTGGTCAGAGCTTCCTTATATCTCGCGCTTTCAGCTTGAAGCTTCTCATTCTCCTCCTTCAGGACCAGTAACTCATGGTCTGCGTATTGCTGTTTCACCCGGGTTCGTTTGTTGGCGAACCAAAACTTGACCTTCGAAAGCTCCAATCCTATCTTTCGGCTCAACTCCATTTTCTGTTGTCTGCTTGGAGTAGGGCATTCATTGAAGAAAGCTTCGAGCTCTCGGATTTGGCCTGGAGTGTGGCGTTGTAGTTGCTTCCTTTTCCGACTCCTGTCATCATTGTATACTCCTTCTTCGTAGCTGAAACCTAGAATTTCATCGCTGGAGGAGTCAGTCTCTATGGCCTTCGGGCAGGATTCAGCTCCAGGATCTTCAAAGTCTCCCAGCAGTTCGTGCTCAGAAATGTCCAGGTCGGGCGTTTCTAGCAGATGCGAATAACTTTTAAACATGATGGATCGGGGTATCTCGGGCTGATCTAGTTCACTCAGCTTTCTCAATTCGCTCTTACGTGTTTGCTCACTCTAGAAATTTTCTCAAGTGATTGTGCGTGTCCTGGAACCATCCTTCAGGCTGCATATGAAGACCAGCAAGCAAGCGCTCCTCCCGAGATCCTGCAATTACTCATCGTCTGTATTCCCCTTTCTTTTTCCTCGTGATAGGATCACAAACTCACTTGCATTGATTCGATTTCATCGAGTAATGCGCTCGTCCCCTAGTTCAGTCTTCAAAGTGGTGGGTCTACAATCTTTCGGCGCCTTTTATGATTTGCTAGGCCCGAGAACGTGGGGAGCAGCGGTGGACCCGCAATTAATGACTCTGTTTAATTCATTTAGCTCCATGGGAATTAACGCTATGATCTTCTCTCAACCCCTTTTCATCGTTCAAACGAAAGTGGCATTTTCCCTGTGCTTGCTGTTACTCTTCATTTCAGCATCCCGGGCGCTTGGTGAGGAATGAGTTCGTAGCCACTCAAAATTTTAAAGACCGTCTCTGGTTTCAGACTTAATCTAACAAGGGATCATCACAACTGAGCATGACGATGTTCGTCGATAGCGTTGGTTTTCATACATAATTAACTATAGCCATTAAAGAAAAATGTTCCCATAGGAACTTTACAATGGATAAAAAGAGTGATCCACTCGTGAACATGCTCTTCTTCCTATGGGTGTTCGTAGTGACCGACCCATCGTGCCCCGAGCTAGGTGCTAGATCATGGCTGTCCAAGCATGCCAGCTTCCCACTGATTGAACAAGGCATCGAGCCCCTCATCGAAGAAATCGTCTGTCGTGGGTTGACCAGCGGCAGGCAGAGCACCAGCCGACTGTTGCTCGAATGGAGGAGTGCGCACTCGCTGTACTTGTGACACGCGCTCTTGAGAAGTGTTGAAATGGCCTGGGAGGACATTCTGATCAGCTTTCAGTTTGCCGGTGGTCGGGTTGCTAGCTTGATTGATGCTTAGATTTGGCCGGGTATCTCTTGATGCCTGAGCATTACAATGGCGGTCGCCTCTAGCTTTTGGGCTCGAGACGGATTCCTCCCGGTTTAGCTCCGCTCGACGTTGTTTTAATAGCTTTCTGTAGGCAGCAAGGTGATTCCTGACCAGCTCCTTACTAAGCCCCGGTACATTCATGGCCTTAAATATGCGCGTCGGAGTTGCTGAGTCGATCCCCATTTGGTGAACCACGTCTAGGAATCTGGAATGCAGTTCAGGGGGCCAAGCGAACCTCCTCTTATCGTGGCCCAAAATCGCATCGATGGCTTGACGACTGATTAACTCATCTCCAGCAGGACCCGACCCTATCGAAAATTGTTGTGCATGAGGCTGATATGCTTTGAGCTGGTCGGCGGTAACATCCAGCTCCTTGAAACTATAACTCCAATCAAAGCGATGCAAATCCCATCCCCCAGGAGGCATGTGTATCACCTTCGTAGGATCATCCTGCTCATGCGTGACTCCGGCAAAATCTGGTTGAGCAGGAGATGCCCCGAGGGAGTAAGGTGGTAAATGAACGTCTTCAATCATCGCGTGAGGCTTATCGGGGAACATCTTACCGAGGGCGACGAGGTTATCGCAATGAGGGCAAACGGTAATATTGAGAGCTTTTTCATACCTCATGTTTTCTGTTCGCAGCTTTTGGTTTTCTTCCTTTAAAATCTCGACCACCTGACGTTTGCGTTGAGCCCTCGATTTGGATCTCCTATTTTGAAACCAAAACTGGATCCTCGACTGATTAATCCCCAACTCCCGGCTCAATTCAATTCTCCACTTCTTTTTCATGTAATGGCTTTTACTGAAAAGGGTTTCCAGCATTTGGGTTTCCTCCTGAGAGTATTGGTGAGGACGTCTTCTTTTCCCGAGTTGAGCATTGTGGATGTCGTTGTCGTCGTCGCCGTGATCTTGATTTCCGTTGCCAGAAGTGTTGGGCTCCATGGTTTTGGCGTTAGACTTGATCTTGGAATCTTCGAGATCCCTCTGTGGTTCAATTTCTGAGATTTTTGAGTCAGTCGCCTCTAGCAGCTGACAGTAACCTCTTAAATATGTTGGATTGAGAAATGTTTGATTGGTTCTTGCCCACTCAGAGTTCTCCACTCTCTCCTGTATGCTCACTCCCTATAAAGTTTTCTTCGAGTGACTCTGCATGTTCAGGAGACGCTCTTCAAGCATCATTAGGCAAACGTTCCCCCTCAAGACCTTGAATTTCTCGCTTAGCTTTTCAACGTGATGGGACTGCCAAACCCTGTTAGGGCTCTCTTCGATAGTTGCGCTTTCCTCCCACCTAACTCTAATAATGGTGATCCCGACAAATCTTTTACATCTTTTAATTGATGAGCCGGAAATCGCGGACCGAAACGAATCCAATGGTTCTCGTGAGGGGACCTCCTGCTTTACCCCCTAACTGGGCTCCACCAGCATTATTACTGAGACCCTTCATCATCCTCGAGTTGCTATAAAATGAGGAATTAATGTATGAAAGGTTAACGTTCTCGCATAATCAGCTTCTTCCTTCTAATCTCTCTGTTAAACTCGTCTTATTCTCAAGCCAACCCAACGCAAATGGCCTCCTCTCCCGTACGCACTTTTTCAACTGATGTCTTGGCCCAGTGGGAAAAGCTTTATAACCTACTGGGTCGCGGTTACGCGCACATAACCGATCATTCTGCAACCGAGGATGCAATCTGTGTCCTGCTCGAGGACCTTGATACCACTTCTCTCGAAGGTACTACACTGGGGAGGGAATATAGAACTTTCCCGACTCTCTTTGCACACTCCTTAGAGGCCTATCGTGTTGCTAGTCGGGAGGTTCTGGTGGCTCGCGTCTTGCGGGCTCGTTATGAGGATCGATCTGATCATTTGGTGCTGACCAACTATCTGGTTGATAGTTACAAAAAGGCCGTCGAGTTTGCTAATGAGCGGGTCGCGACGTTGCTTCGCGAGAGGAGAAATCTGGTGGATCAATTGGCCATATCCCTGACCACCGGCGAGCATGACCGCCGCAACGTCCTGTTGAGGCTTCAGAGCGACTGGCAGGAAGAACGGCTCGACAAGATAACCGAGGACATAGCTCGCGGGAATGGACTGGTTCGGGACCTGGAAGTAGTCACCGAAGAACACGAGGCCAAGGTCGCCGAAGTTAAGGGAGAATGCAGAAGTCTTCTCCTCAGGCTTGCCGACCACAACATGCGGAGCTGGGAGTATGAGCAGAGCATTAACAACATGGAGGGTTAGTTGGGCTCCTTTGTGTCATTAATTAGGGCTTACTTTGGCTTTACTTTTCCACCCCGAATTGTATGACCTGCTTCTGAAAACCCTCCGCTGAGCAAAATAAATAAAAGTTCTCGTGTGTGTTTTAACTTCTGCATGGTTCCTTTCTTCGAGCGTTCGAACATCTTCAACTTAGGTGAGCCGAACCATAATATCAATAAGTCGAGCAAATATGGATTTTATAACTCGCTCATGATCAGATGAAAGAATAGCCTCAGACTTATCCAGGAAAATATTTCTCTCTATTACCTATTTTTTACCTGCAAATAAAAAGACAGAATCAGAAGGAATAATCTGAAAAAGAAAGCATAGACCCCTTTCAATCTTATGCTTGCTCGTGATTAATAAGGACAAGAACTTTTACAAGGGTTTTAATCTTGCGTGAAAAGTTTTTATCAATATTCCTCGAAAGAAAGCATACTATTGAAAGGAATGTAATTCACAATAATCGCCTTTGATCAATTTCGAGAGGAACGAATTACTCAAAAGTGCGAGGCATAATAACGTGTTTTAAATTTAATTGAAGATACGGCATCCAAATCAAGGCCGTTTTGTTAAGAACGAGAGTAATTTGGACATCTATCTCGTCATTAAATTCAAAACAACATCGATATTCTCGATCAATTATCGTGGATTACCAGCGACGTAAAACATGCACGAAACAATTCAAGTGTATAATTCCTTCTAGAGAAATTGAGATTGGACTACTCTATACGACCAAAAGGTCGTGTAAGACTTCCAATTTTAATTTCCTCTAAAGGAATTATAAACTTGACTTGGGAGTATTCGGATGATTAGAGAAAATGCCACTATCACATTCCCATGACCCGTCAAAAGAAATACAACCAAGTTCCATCTGAATGTATACACCAATAGATCCCTAATACAATCACTCTAAGGGGTGGGATAGAAAAAGCCTCGATAAAAATAAACCCTATACAAGAGGACTAGTAATGGAAAATGACATAAAGGAATGTGATCCTAACGTTTAAGGATGCCCCAGTTTTGATCTGTGCCTTCAGGATCACTTGCCCCAACTCGTCATCTTCATTGGATGATACCTCAATAATGTCCATAGTATGCTCCTTATCGCACACTCGGTGTTCGTCGTGGGATATCACCCTCCTCGTCTTCTATCAAAGACGTTAGGGACAAACGCACATATCTATCCTCGAAATGGCATTTAATCTAATCACCAGAATGCAATAAATGAAATGCCTATATTTATATGAACAGTGATAGATTTGGGGGGATAGAGAGTCTTACCAACCCAACTCGTCGACTTGTGTGCGGTTTTAGGTGTACCAACCGCCCAAAGACATGCGCATGAAACAAGTGATAGTAAACTTCTAAAAATCAGAGGGTTTGACACCTAAGGTTAAGGTTCCCACCTCGAGTTCTAGAAAGAGCCGATTCCATTGCACAGCTATCGTTGCATTGGGACTCGATCCATAGTTCGAAGTGAGCGGAATTGAAAAGTGGATTACCCCATGTTTTTCCTCATGGAGATTCCATTTTCAGTTCCTTCTATTGTTTTCCTATAGGGGCGCCCGGGGTTTTAGGCGCGGTTGTGTGTGTCTATGTGTCGTGAACACCACAATGCAAGTCATGCACAACAGTTTATCAATCAGCGCTTCAAATCATCCACAAAACATACATTCCTACGCCAACCTGCATAAGACAATGTTAATCACGGACTACACCCCTTATTTCTCCAATCTGCAAAAACATATAACACCTATCATGAGCGGACTTACCTCACCTTCAAGAGCGCCTGCAGGGTTAGAAACGTCACTCAGCGTTTTAATTACGGCCTAAGTCCACTTGGGGTCTAAAACCATAGGTTCTAGAACAAAGTCCCCAGTGGAGTCGCCAGCTGTCGCGACCCGTCCGAAAGCGGACGCGGCTAATGGATTACCGATCGCGGGCCTTCCCCTGCACAAGGGTGCGGATCGCGGGCTTTGGATCGGCGCGGGCCCTCCCAGGCCCATACCAAATCGCGGCGGGAGTATTTTTCAAAGGGATTTGACGATAACAGTCGATCGCTTTCGACCTTAGTGTGGTCGTGGTGGCATGTGCAACTTGTGCATGCATTTGGAGTCGCCACCGGTCTTTCTTGGAGGGTAGACCGGAAACCTTATTGACCGATTGGGAGAGATCGATCAATTCTGCGGAACCAGAGATTTTGGGTTCGGGGACTTGGTTACGTTGATGTCATTACCAACGCCCTTTCGGTACCTAACGCGAGTGATTTTCCCTAACTAGGATTTCATGCAGGCGCAATTTTGGGTGAGGTAAGTCTGACTTTGCACATTAACCAGTTTAACATGCTCACGTAATCATAAAAAAAAAAAAAAATAGATGTCAATCACATAAACATCTATCCTACGTGGTGATCATGGAATTATGATTTAATGGGTCTCGAGCCAATGAGACCACATTTAATCATTTTAATATTTTAATAACGGAGAGCCGCTCTTCTCTTCTTCTTGGTTTCTTGAACTCTTCAAGAATCGGGCCCCAAAGAGCTCGCCGACTTAAAAGGCTCCTCCACGTAATCCTCGTAGCATTTACATCAACAATTGACTATGCTAAAAATAAAGATTACATGAAAAATAAAAGGAGTACGCAGCCTCCATTTAATAATTACAACCCCAAATATATAAATAATCACCATACATTCATACATACATCAATCACATTGATTAGGGATTTTTCCATGATCACCACCCTTCCACGTAAGTAATAAATTCACAATTTAAAACTTAGGAAGGCACAATAAAAATTCTACATTGAATCATATTCAGAATTTTTACGTAAAATAAGATAGCCATAAATTTTCGATTCAAAATTGATTTAGTCTCAATTTTTGCTACGTTGATTAATTTATCATATAAAATAATCAACCTCCATTAACCATGTAAGACGAACAATTCGTTAATACATATTGGCCATAGTATTGCAAAAATTGCAAAAAATCAATTAAATGCACGAAAACACCTAAGGATCGGCTCTGATACCACTGTTGGGATCCACGTAACACGTAGCGGAAATAAATAACAACCCATACATGTATCTCCAGAGGCGTACTTCGTGCATTTCAATCGAAAAAAATCACAAAGCCTCAAAGGGAGTAAATGGATTACCTCTCGTAGCGTGCTTGAACGGAGGTGTCGGTTCGATGTTCTTCGATCTCAGCCTCCACAAGTGTTACGCATCTAGTTCGGACGCACCACCAATTGACGAAACGGGGAGACGACTAATAACTCCACAACAATTGTGCTAGCAATATGCGGAATCAATATTCTGAACTTAGTATATTTTGCTCACTCAAGATTATGAGAATATAGAGAGTATTTGTGTTCTTCTCTCTAAGCTCTCAAAAATTTGCACACTCTACAAAATGTCTCTCCCCTTCCAACCTCAAAACTCTTGCCATCCTTTTATAGCCAAAAATACCTTCCAATAAATTGTATTTAAAAATAGCACTAACAATTATAAATTATATCTAAAAATAGCACTCACAAATAAATGACATTTAAAAATAGCACTAACAATAGCACTCACAATTTATAATACAAAAATGCTATTTAAAAATAGCACTAACAATAGCACTCACAATTTATAATACAAAAATGCTATTTAAAAATAGCACTAACAATTATAAATTCTATCTAATAATAGCACTCACAAATAAATGACATTTAAAAATAGCACTAACAATAGCACTCACAATTTATAATACAAAAATGCTATTTAAAAATAGCACTAACAATAGCACTCACAATTTATAATACAAAAATGCTATTTAAAAATAGCACTAACAATTATAAATTCTATCTAATAATAGCACTCACAATTTATGATAAATAAATGTCATTTAAAAATAGCACTAACAATAGCACTCACAATTTATGATAAATAAATGTCATTTAAAAATAGCACTAACAATAGCACTCACAATTTATAATACAAAAATGCTATTTAAAAATAACACTAACAATAGCACTCACAATACAAAAATGCTAAAAAAAAGGCACTAACAAAGGTGTTAAAAATAATAACCATTATTATTATTACAAGAGTTAAAGAGGTTACCAAACAGTACAAATATGCATAACGTATAAATACGTAGAGCATACATATACATCCGTGAAACCGGGGACTAATTGAAAGAAAAATGTGCAATTAAGCCATTTTGGTAAAAATTGATTAAATTGGAGGGCAAATTGACCTAATTGCACTTTAAGACTTTAGAATCCAATGTCATAGCTTATAAAAAGTGAGAATTGAAAACTAAAAGACTCGAAAATGATTTTTTTTAGGCTCGGTTCGGGTTTATGTTTGTGAAGGAACATAGTGACCCGAGCCGAATTTTTGAGATTTAAAGTGACACACTTGAAGAGAAAATTAAAACAAAATTATCAAATATTTTTGGGTATTTTTCTGACCACGAATGGTATTTTTTTGATTTTTTGGGTATTTTTATAATTAAATAAACTCGAAAAATATTAAAAATACCGAAAAATATTTTTTGTTCAAAATTGGTTCCTAAGGTTAAACCAAAGCTTCCAAAGTTGATTTTGTGATTTTATGACCTTTTTTTATATTTTTAATTAATTTTAAAGAATAAAAATCACAATAATAAATGGTAAAAACTCAGGTGTCAACAATGCATTGCCCACGGATCCTGGCATCAAACCTGTCAAACAAGGCAGTAGGCGGATGAAAGCCGAGTTAGAAGACAAGATTAAGGAAGAAGTCATGAAACTCCTTAGGGTAGGCTTCATTGAAGCTATCCCATATTCAGACTGGGTTGCAAATATAGTCCCCGTCATGAAGAAAGACGGAAAAGTTCGGATCTGCGTAGATTACCGAGATCTGAATAGAGCAAGCCCAAAAGATGATTTTCCACTCCCCCACATTGATGTATTGGTGGATAGTACAGCAGGTTATGAATTATTCTCATTCATGGATGGATTCTCGGGATACAACCAAATCTCCATGAAACAAGAAGACAAACCCAAGACTGCATTTACCACACCATGGGGGAATTTTTGCTACAGAGTCATGCCCTTTGGATTGAAAAACGCTGGGGC
This sequence comes from Rhodomyrtus psidioides, assembly GCA_021437785.1. Lineage (NCBI taxonomy): Eukaryota > Viridiplantae > Streptophyta > Magnoliopsida > Myrtales > Myrtaceae > Rhodomyrtus > Rhodomyrtus psidioides. The sequence continues at coordinate 6,410,285 of JAILYB010000003.1, read as the reverse complement.
TACCTACCAGAAGGCTATGGTCACGTTATTCCATGATATGATCCACAAAGAGATTGAAGTATATGTTGATGACATGATCGCTAAATCCAAGAAAGGACAAGATCACATACAGGTATTAAGAAAATTATTTGAGCGCCTGCGCAAATACAAGTTAAAGCTGAACCCTAACAAATGCGTGTTTGGGGCAAGATCCGGGAAACTCCTTGGGTTCATAGTCAGCAACAGGGGCATTGAGATTGATCCCTCAAAAATCCAGGCCATCCACGATTTATCAACTCCATCCACAGTAAAAGAAGTGAGAAGCCTTCTAGGGAGATTGAACTATATTGCCAGGTTCATCAATCAGCTGTCTGATGTGGCTAAGCCAATCTTCAAATTGCTTAAGAAAGGCGCGAAAATAACGTGGGACGCCGAGTGCAGCAAGGCATTCCAAATGATCAAAAACTATTTGATCACACCACCGGTGCTTGTGCCACCAATTCCCGGTCACCCATTGACCTTATACCTGACCATACGACAAGAGTCCTTGCGAGCCTTACTTGCCCAAACAAGCCCGATAGATGGAAAAGAGAGGGCCATTTATTACCTAAGTAAGAAATTCACGCCGTCTGAAGCAAAATATATACCAGTTGAAAGGGCCTGCGTAGCAGCAGTATGGGTACTACGAAGACTAAGGCAATATACCCTACATCATCACATTCAGCTCATAACAGAGAACGACCCCGTCAAATACCTCCTAGAGAAACCCGCTTTAATTGGGAAACTGGCAAAATGGCAAGTAATGTTGTCTGAATTTGACATTAAATGTTCTCCTCAAAAGTCGGTAAAAGGAAGAGCTATAGCGGACATGCTGGCAGAAAACCCATCGAGCACTGAATCCCCTGAAGTAACGAACACAGAAGGCCGAATTCTGAACTTAGCAGAGGATAAGTGGATCATGTATTTCGATGGTGCTGTTAACCTATCAGGGGCAGGCACTGGGGCAGTACTGATATCCCCAGATGGTCAACATTACCCTGTCGCGGCAAAGATAACTTTCCCTTGTACCAACAATATTTCAGAATATGAGGCGTGCATTCTGGGTCTACGACTGGCCCTTTCTATGGAGATACCTAGGTTACAAGTCTTTGGAGACTCCATGCTCATTATTCTACAGACACAAGGGGAGTGGAAGACGAAAGATGCAAAGCTCATCCCCTACCATGAATACCTTGAAGAATTGATACTCAAGTTTGAAGAAGTGTCATTCGAGTACCTATCAAGGTCTCACAACCAATTCGCAGATGCATTAGCCACCCTAGCCTCGATGTTACAAACGATTGAAGGGTTGGATATAGAACCTCTGAGGATCGGCATTGTTGAAAAGCCAGCTTATTGCATGCTAATCGAAGAGGAATGTGATGGAGAGCCATGGTACTATGACATCAAGAATTACCTCTTGAAAAGGGAATTCCCTGAAGGATGCCAATCAGGAGACCGAAAATACATAACCAAGATGGCCAGCAAGTTCTTCCTCAATGGACAAATTCTATACAAGAGATCGTTCGATTCCACTCTACTGAGATGTGTAGATGCCAAAGAAGCAAATATTCTCATGAAAGAAATTCATGAAGGTGCGTGTGGGCCTCACATGAACGGCCACCTCCTTGCCCGGAAGATCATGCGGCTAGGTTATTATTTGATGACCATCGAATCAGACTGCTGTCAGCACGTCCGGTCATGCCACCAATGCCAAATATACGGGGATAAGATTAACGCACCCCCGAACGAACTACACCAAATGTCTGAAGTTTGGCCTTTCTCTATGTGGGGGATAGACATGATAGGGCCTATTAATCCTATGGCTTCGAATGGTCATCGCTTCATCTTGGTAGCGATTGATTACTTCACCAAATGGGTAGAAGCCAGTTCTTACAAGAATGTCACTGCAAGAAATGTGGCAAGATTTGTCAAAAGAGATATCATATCCCGGTATGGTACCCCTCAAGCGATCATCACAGATAATGGGTCCAACCTAAACAACAAGATTGTCGACGGTCTGCTGGATCACTTTAGCATTCGACATCTGAATTCATCTCCTTACCGCCCACAGATGAATGGGGCAGTGGAAGCAGCCAATAAAAACATCAAGAGGATTTTGGCTAAAACAGCAGAAAACTATAGGGATTGGCACGAAAGGCTGCCCTTCGCCTTGATGGCTTACCGAACGTCGATCAGGACTTCTACAGGGGCAACTCCCTATAGTTTGGTATATGGGACAGAAGCAGTTCTACCAGTAGAAGTTAAGATTCCCTCTTTGAGAATCTTATCCGAAAATAAACTCTTTGGGTCAGATTATTTCAAGCACAGATATGAACAGCTGAACTTAATAGATGAGAAACGTCTTAAAGCCATTTGCCATGGACAAACTTACCAGAAGAGGGTAGCCAGGGCGTTCAATCGAAAGGTCAAGACCAGAAACTTCGAAGTAAATGACTTGGTAATTAGGAAAGTTTTGCCGAGTACTACCCATCCAGGGGGAAAATTCACTCCAAATTACGAAGGCCCCTACATTGTTAAGAAGATCCTCACAAGAGGAGCATTAATTCTTGTAAACTCCGAGGGAGAAGAACTCGGGCACCCTGTGAATTCAGATGCTGTGAAGAAATATTACCCTTGAAATAAAATCAGATTCCGGTCATATGCCCTGCCTCGAATTGAGCCTACTCTTCATGATAGTCTTTGCATAAGCATGTCATGCATCTATGCATACATTAGCATGTGTTCAATATTGCAGGATCCAAGGAAGCAGGGTCGTGATAAGTTGAAACGCATGATCAAGGAGACCTAACGTCATGGTGGTCAGGTGCACGTCTTCTTCTCCAAAGACTGAGAATTTCAAGAAATTTTAGAACAACTTAACCATCTTGTGTTGTTAAGAAAAATGCAGATTTTTGTGAATCTATCCACTTCCATTGGAGTGCATGATCAAGGGTAAGGTGTATCGTTCTAATTTTCTGAAATTCGAGAGCATACACTGACATTTTCCTTTTATGTTTTGCAGGAATCCCTAGCCGCGCTGGGCAGGTAAGTATCCCTTTCCTAATCTTTTAGGTTTGCAAGACTGTCAGAATCCTTATTGATAGAATTTGAAGGCTTCTTGGAATCTAGCATGCATTCAAATCTCATGTCTAGAAAAACGCAAAATTCTCACAGTCATGTCATTGGCATTCATGTTTAAACTTGGAGGTTATCTGAACATGATTGAAATATGCATTGTGCATCATAAACCCCCTTGGAGGGTAAGTTTTGGAGAAAGCAAAATGAACTCTTCCAAACAAAAGTTGTTTAAATCATTCAAAAGGATGTTTCCTCAGACAAGAGGCAAGCCTGGTCCAAACACGTCCCATACACACTTAAGAGATAAGTGGAATGGTAAGGATAGCGAGACCTTAACCTACGGACGTAAGGGTTATTCGCAATGATTACATGGATTGAGACGACGGAGGCATTCGTTTCTCTATCATAAACACTACAGGTGACCATTGATAACCATTTGAACGACGATTTCATTCTATACCCCTGTCAAGAACCACCCCACAATGGGGCAAACTGGAGGTACGTCCGGAGGTATCAGGAGGTAAATGGTTAGAAGTTCTCTTGCTCAGACTTGCATCAATCTTCGTGTGTTGCTTGTCATTTTAACTTCTATGGTAATTCAGGTGCTTTAGGATGACGAAAAGCATTCGTTTCTCTATCATATACACTTTTACCCTTTGCACAGCCCAGTTGAGCCTATACGCTCGTTTCACAAACCCGTTGGTGATCATTGCATATTCCAAGACGGAAGCAACGTCACTTCAAGAGCGGAAGAGTTCAAAACACAGGATTTGTGAAAAATTCCTAGATTAATGTTTGAGTGCTGAGATTCAAGCTGTACATCTAGCACATTCATTTGAAAATTCTGATCCCCAAAAAGAAAAGAAAAGATGGGATCTCAAAAAGAAAGAAGAGAGAAAAATTCAATCTTGGGCATCAAGAAAAAGCAAAGTGCCTGGTAAAAGTAAGGCCAATGCCCATCCAAATATTTGTACACTTGTGAATCATGTATTTGATCTTGTAAATGCCAAAAGATGGCATGATACCTTTGTATAGGTCACTAGTGAGATCTGATTGTAAAAGAAAATCCCAAGGGAGCTGGACAGCAAAGGATACTCCCAGATTATGTCGCATTCAGATGATGAAAGCGTAGACAAGATGTTGACGCCGTCTCAACATGAAAGAGATATTCTCTAAAGACCAATGTACGCTTCGAAGACTGGCAATGCTCTTCAAAGACTATCAATGCACTTCAAAGACTGAAGACGCTCTTTGAACCAGAAGGGGCAAGATGGCAGTAAACTTGCAGTGATCACCAATGTTTAAACCCTTCGCGTATTCTGAGCCAAAAACAAGCCTTTTTTGGGTCCCCAATCCTACCTACGTTACAACCCTGAAAAGCCTTTTCAGATTAAGGCACTTGGATTGACATAGGGTTTAATGTCTAAGCTTAGCTCGAAGAAGTTCGAGCAAGATTATTTCTTTCTCATTTTGCAGGTTTCTTGACTTGTAAACCTGGAGCAGATATTGAAGACTTATCTTCGAAAGCCTTGACTTGCACGCAAGTCCCCTTTGAAAACCGTTGACCAAGCCCAACATTACGGTCCCTTGGAAGTCCTCCTAATCGATCGAGGTGTATTCACTGCGAATGATTCTGAACCCTAGGCACAGGTTTGATAGGAAGTCCGAGAGCATTCTTGGTAAAAGACCATTATCTCAAAATGGTGAGAAGTCCTCTTTGAAGAGAATACTCCGTTGGACATTTTAACCAAACTCTTTTGGTAATGTCAGATTGTTTGATTCAAACTTTCCCCACAAGGAATTTTTTATCACTTCCGTATTTTGCAAGGTGTTTTGGATAACCTCCAACATCCTAATGCATTCATTGAAATTTTTTTTTTCATGACTATGTTAAAGTGCTGTCAGTCTGACATCAGATATCATTTAAAGACCATTGATGTGTCTTTAATAAAAATTTTAGATTGGAGCTTCAGCAAGATTCTTGATGACTTCAGCTCCTAAAATAGCTTGTATCACTCTTGGTGAGAAACGTTTAACATGTCTAAACTTCTGCAGAATTCTTGGCAATCCCAGATCTCAGAAGAGCACAACTTCTCTTGGAATCACGGTAACCCCAGATTCTAGAAGGATGCCTTGCTCTATGAAGAAGAGCTTTCAAGTTTACTTTCCTACAGGATCCCTGCTAATTCCATATCTCAGGAAAACACATTCTTAGGAACAATTTTGTAGGTTTGATCTTTCTGCAGGATACTTGGAGCTCCCAGATCCCAGAATGTCACCTCACATATCAAAAGGACAATCTCCGAAATCATCCCTCTGTGAGATTTCAAATTTGCAGGTCTAAGTTTTCTGCAGGATACTTGGAATCCCCAAATCCCAGAATAACGCCTCGCATGTCGAAAGGACAATTTTCGGAATCAGCTTTCTGTGAGGTTCCGGGTAACCCCTAAACCCAGAATAGCCCATTTGATAAAGCCTGAAGGTTAGGCACACCTCACTTGTATAAATCCTAGTTAATTCCTTAGAATATAGGATCAAAATGTCCGATAATCCCTAAAAAGACTGGGAGAGTCATCCATAGGTTCTTAGCAGAGAAGAACCCTATTTCTCGGCCTGATCCCCCTGAAGGATCAAAACTTCTGACAATCCCTAAGAGACTGGGCGCGTCATCCATAGGTTCCTAGCAGGAAGGAGTCCTATTCATGGTCTGATCCACCATACGGATCAAAACTTCTGACAATCCCTAAGAGACTGGGTACGTCATTCACAGGTTCCTGTTAAGTATAGGAATCCCATTTTGGTACAGCCTACCATACAGGCTAGAGTTTAATAGCCCTAGGATACTCAAAAGACGAGTCCCTAGGTATCCACTTGATCCCGTTGTACGCCGCGCATGCCGTACGAGCATCAGGCAGGTAATCAACAGGTAAGTAACAGGTGGGTCTCTCTACTTTCTCTCTCACTTCAGCTAAAGAATGCAGAACAGAACGTTCACCAGCGGGACAAGAAAGATTGAGTGTGAAGATTCGTTTTTCTTTTCCACAGTTGAGTCGGTCAAGACTCAGGCGTCACCTGTCTTTGAGAGAAACCTCTCACGAGATTCCTCTCAAAGAGGGGCAGCTGTTGACACCTGATTTTTGACCCAGCCTTTTTCATTTTTATTTTTATTTTTTTTTTGAAAAATCATAAAAAAATTCATAAAAAGTCAAAAAATTACAAAATCAACTTTGGTGGCCTTGGCCAAGCCCAAGGAACCATTCTTGACCAAAAAATAATTTTTCATATTTTTCATATTTTTTAGTATTTTTTGGAAAATAGAAAAACACTTAAAAAATCAAGAAAAATAGTATTTGAGGTCACAAAAATATGGAAAAATATCCAATATTTTTCCTTTTAATCCCTTGTATTTTTGACCTCACAAAAAAATCAAAATCAGATTCAATTTTAGGTGTTCCTTTGTAACCCGTACTATTGAATTTGAAGAAAAAATAATAATTGAGTCTTTCAATTTGCAATTTTGGCATTTTATAGGATCTTGACATTCAATCTAATTGTCCCACATTTCAATTTGACCTAATTGCTCGGACAAGCTGTTCAATTGCAAACATAATTGCATTTTAGCCCTTGAAATTGAGCATAATCGAAATTACTTTCAATTCAAGGACTATAATTACAAATTGAACATGCTACCCAATGGATTTCACCATTTTAAATCGATTGGCATAGGTGGTTTAACCCAATTTGATCATTTGCACCCTCAATTACACAATCCCTAATTTCCAATTAAATGAAAATTTGGGGGTTTTGTAGAAATTGATGAAAAATTTTAGGCAAAACCACATTTCTAGATAGAATTCATGCTCTAGATTCGATTTTGAGGTTCAATTGCAAAATTTCCCCATTAATTTGGGTTTAATTTCGAAAATGGTGAATTGGAACCGGTTCTGACCGGTCAGACCGCCGGTCGGACCGGTCGAACCGGTTTGCTACAGTGTCATCGTCTTCCCTCAGAACCTGCGCAGATGAACAGTTCCAAGAGTGATTTTGATCTTCAAATTGGAGGCCAATTCGTGGATAATCAAGCACGCAATGGTGGGCGTCTTGTTCTTTGACCCAATGCCCTTCGATCGAGACCAACCCCGAGACGAATGGCCGCCGGAAGAGCTCCGGCAAGGACGGTCAAAACTGTGGTACCTACGAAAGTCAACAAATGCCAAACACAGCACTAATCCATGCCAAATTCGTGCGAAATGAAGCTCGCCACGGAACCAAATAGGGTTGAGTGAAGTGCCCATCATCCCCGACTTCATTTTGACCAAATTGCACGTGATTACACGTGCCAAACGGAATCAGTTGAAGACCCGTTCGGCGCCAAAAAATTGAGAAAGCTATATAAGCTAACAGGCCTTCGCGAAGAAGAAGGAGGTTGGTTCAGTTAGAGCAAGGAGAACAGAATCGAGAGAGAGAGAGAGAACGAAAGAGAAAGAGCTCCCTTCCATCGCCGTTGTCGAGGGTCGAGCTCAAATTTGCAGAGCGGCGGTCGGGCCTTCACAGGCTAAACCAGAGCTCACGAAGACTACCAGGAGGTCGCCCGTGTCGAGAGGAAGCTATCGCCACCAACCGCGAGACCCATTGCTCCGAAGCAGGTGAGTTCAACTCTCGAGTTTTCTTACTGTGCTTTAATGGCGCGACTCAATTCCAATCATCATAGTTCGAATTAGAGTAGGCGTTTTGCCCTCCGAACATTACTGACCATGCTCGCATCTCCATTTTGCATCGATTTTGCTCGCATACCCCGAATCGAGTCCTCCGATCTAACCTCCATAACCGATTCTTGCCCAGCCAAATCTGGGCCGAGCGGGCTCAATCGGAGCTCGAGGTAAGTCTCCTGCACCTCCTGCCATGTTAATCCGTGGATGAATTGATCTGATTTTGCGTGACCTGTGTGATTGAGCTCCCATGGCCGTATTCGGCAACTCGTACGATGTTCTTGATTCTGTGAATTATATGTCCCAATCCTTAGATATGTTAGGATAGAGTTGATTGCGAGTCGATTGGCGCTGGTCCCGCGCGATTTCATCAAGGTTTAACCGTTAGATCACCGCCGGAGAAGCATAGCCGTCCGTTCTGTCGGAGTCGCGAGGTTGAAGACGAAGCTGACGTGGCGCGGTCAATGGGTCAAAGTATTAGGTGTCAGTTCGCCATAGGTCCACGTGTCAGTCCAGTCAGCTGGCCGTTGGAGGTTGTTATTCGAATGGGTAGATCCAACGGCTGAGGATAATCGAGTCTAATAAATGGTGACCGTCCGATCAGTAATTAGGGATTATCTGAAAATAGTTTTAAATCAAGAAATAAAAATATGGTGAAACGGTGCCGTTTAGTTTAGTAATAGTGCGACGTCGTTTAGGATAGTACGAATGGACGGTTTAGATCGAGTCTCAGGTTTTAATCGTGGCCGTAGATTTTAGTAAGTCAATCAGACGGTCCTGGGCGAGTCTTCACTTAATCTAGGCCGTAGATTTCAATCAGGATATCCGGCGGTCACAGGGTAGCCACGCGGCTCAATGAAGGTCGTCGGATCAGAGTCGAATAATAAAAAAAATAATAAGCTGGAACGGCGTCGTTTTGAGGAAGCCGGTTTCGCGGGTTCGGGTCTGGGCCGGGTTCCGACCCGAGTGGGTTGGGTCGACCCGGCCCGAATAATTTTTTTTTTTTTTTAAAAAAAAAAATCGGAAAATGATTTTAAAAAAATAAAAAAAATCAGAAAAATCTTAGAAAATTCAAAAACAATGCTAGAAAATTCCAGAAAATTCCAAAAAAAATGTGGAAAATTTGTGGAAAAATCCTAGACATTCCAGAAATCCCCAAAAATTGAGGATTGACCACAGACAACTGGTCAACCCTATTTTTGGGATTTCTTATCCAATTTTCCGAAACTTGACGACATTACCCTTCAGGGGTAAGTCGCCTCTGTTGTGCATACTAGATAAGGCCGATAATGCCAAGGTGAGAATTAGGGTCGATTAGACGACCAATTCTAGGGTTCGGGTTTTCGAGTCCCGCCTCTTTTTTCAAAATGACGATTTTGCCCTTTAATGGGAAAATCGTCTTTCTTGTCTCAATCGAGTTCTGAAAATTGCTTGAAGTTAGGGTTTGGGTCAGGTGGACGACCAACCCTAATATTTGAGATTTTCAGTTCTCATCATTGTCCAAAATGACGACTTTACCCCTCCAAGGGTAAAATCACTTGAAAATTCCAGAAAAATCCTGGAAATTCCCGAAAAATAGGAAATTGATTGGATTGATGGCCAATCCTATTTCCATTGTCTTTTGACTTCCCAATTCGTCTAAAATGACAAATTTACCCTTTTAAGGGTAAATTTCCCCGAATCATTCAAAATTACGATTTTGCCCCTCATGGGCAAATCATGCCAAAATCATTCCTAAGCCTTGATTGATACTTCTCTAGGCTAATAGGGCCTCATTAGGGATACCACGCTGATTTCATGTGTTTTATCCGCATGTACTGGATCCTTGATTTGCGCACTTATTTCCATTGATTGTGATTGGTAGGGTAGTAATTCCCATCTGCATGAACTCCTAGTTTTAGGATCTGTACCCCACTCGTCTGTATGAAATCCTAGGATCAGATAAACCATTCAGCTTAGGTACCGAAAGGGCGTCAACTTTGACAGTTGGCGTAACTAAGTCCCCGAACCCACTTCTCTGGTTTCCGCAGAATCGAATAGATCACTCCCAACTATTCGATAAGGTTTCCGATCGTACCCTCCACGAAACGATTGGTGGCGACTCCTTGGCATGTACACTTTTTCACATGTCACTAGACCGCACTGAAGGTCGACCACGTACATCCAGCAGTTGCGACTTGGGAAATGGGCCTTGGGAGAGGCCCGCGTCCGATCAAGCCAGCGATCGGGCGGCCCATTAGCCCGCTCCCGCCTCGAGCCTCCGGGAGAGGGTCGCGACAGACTGGCGACTCCACTGGGGACTTATTCTAAACCAGAATCTCTGGTTACGAATTCCAGAGGACTTGAGCCGATTAAAAAATTGTTTGGTTTATCTGACATTGTTTTCTGCAGATGCTCTCGAAGGTGAGGTACGTATGCTAACTATTGTGTTAGATGTTTTTGCAGATTGGAGAAATAAGGGGTGGCGTGATTGTTGACGTCTTTCCTGCAGGTTGGAGTTGGGAATGTATGTTTATTTTTATGCACATACTGAAGCGGTGTTTTGATACAAACTGCTGTGCATGACTTTGCATTGTGATGATCACGACACATCGCACACACTGGCGGTCAAACCCCGACTGCAACCACCCTTAGGTTACCTTAGATAGGGAAAGGATGCGAAAAGGATCTTGTGTTTGATGGCACTTGAGACTTTCGTATTCGTTCCCGCCTACCATCTGCATTGGCGATATCTAACCCTCTTGGGTAGGTACCCTTGGGGAGGAATCTGCCTCGTGTGGATCGTGGGAGCCTGAGCCGTAGGTTCCTCACCTGATTTTCGATTTTCTTTAGAGTATACCCACTTGTCTCATGCGCATGTCCATGGATGGTTGGTATACCTAAAACCACCCATTGATACATGGGGCATTCCACATCCCCCAAAGTGTGGTTGGTAAGACATTTATCTCTAAACGTACCTTATTTCCTGCTCCATGATATGACTCATACATTGCATACATCCACGTGCATTCACATCATGAAGATTACTCGGGTGACTAATGAGAACAACAATGATTATGGGGTAGGATGTCGCTGTTCCCTAAGAGCTCGACGGAGTTGGTGACCTTCGAGTACTTGAGAAAAGTTACTCGCCCCGGACCAAACACGAGGCTACACTTTACTAGATTCGTGTATGGTCGGGAACTGACTGGACGTAAGCTGGGGTATGCTGAAGACTGTCAAACCCGCTACTACGCTGATAATCTCAGATTCAAGCGACAATCAGACGAAATGATGAAGGATTATCTGGAGATGAAGAGACAACGTCGCAACCAGCTAGCTAGGGAAGCGTACGCTCGCAAGAAGGCTGAATTGTTGGCCAAAGAGAACATACCCATGATTACTTTTTGGGGTAGGAAGAGACGCCCTGCGATCAAGACCAAGCCAAGGCGTATCTGTCGCGACCCTCTTGAGGTTGTCAGGCTCTCGAGGGCTAATGGGCCGTCCTGTCTGGTCGGACGCGGGCCTCTCCCAAGGCCCATTACCCAAATCGCAACGGAGGTATGCGTGATCGACTTTCAGTGTGGTCTAGTGACATGTGCTAAGTGTGCATGCCATGGAGTCGCCACCAATCATTTTTTTAGAGTGTGATTGGACCACCCAATCGAATAGTTGGGAGTTTCTATTCAATTCTGCGAGAACCAGAGAAATGGTTTCGGGGACTTAGTTACACCAACTGTCAGAGTTGACGCCCTTTCGGTACCTAAGTTAACTGAATTTTCTAGCCTGAGATTCATGCGGATGAGTAAGGTATGAACCCTAAATCTAAAAATTCATGCAGATAGGAGTGATTATCCTAGCAATCACAATCAGTAATAAAATGCGCAACTCAAGAAATCTAGATATGCAAATAAATCACATGACATTCCTAGTAAGGCCCTATTTATCAATCACAGCTCAAGAATGATTTAGCTGTCCTAGCCATTCTACACACGATCTAACCTAAGAAAAGCATTAGGAAGCATCGAAGGAGTTCGAGAGTACTCACATTGGGTTCGTCGTGCCCTGATTTGGTCTTGGACGAGCTATCGAGCTCATGCCGACCCGATTATATTTAGGGATCCACTCGGCGTTTTACATCATGAAATCATGTGAAACAAAAACGAAAATATTCAGCAAGGGGAATTTATTGTAGATGGTGGTCGATCTAATTGGACGTCAAGACTAAAAAATATGTAGAAATTTACAAATTAAAATACTCGAATGACATTTTTTTTGCCAAATTCAACTCTATGCGTCGTGAAGAAATACATGCAATTGAACTTGAATTTTGACTATTTATGAGTTCAAAATGAAAAGGAAATTAAAATAAAAATATTGACTATTTTTCTATATTTTTACGACATCGAACGCTATTTTTCTTCATTTTTCATGTATTTTTCTATTTTTGGAAAATATTAAAAAATATGACAAATTATTTTTTTTTATCAAAAATGGTTCCTTTAGCTTGGTCAAGGCTACCAAAAATGATTTTTTAATTTTTTTTAACTTTTTATAGATTTTTTATGAATTTTTAAAAAATAAACTATGAAAGACTGATCAAAAATCAGGTGTCAACAGCTGCCCCTCTTTGAGAGGAATTTCGTCAGAGATTTCTCTCAAAGACAAGGTGACACCTGTGTTCCGATCGACTCGACTGGGAAAAGAAAAGAAATCATGACATCCAATTTTCATGTCCATCAATGTGTGCTTTTCCTTAAAAAGAGATGTGCTCGTTCAATTCCCTGATATGATATAAGAAAGTTAAGGAGTAGATAGACTTCCCTGCCCCTTACCTGTCGAATGCTTGCGGCATTTTCTGTGTCTGATGGGTTCAAGTAGATTCCTAAGGACTTGTCATCGGAGTGTCCTGGGGATGTTAAGCTCTGACCTGTATGGTAGGTCAAACCATAATGGGATTCCTAACTGATAGGAACCTAAGGAAGACGCATCCCACATTTGGGAATTTGCCAAGGGTTTTGATCCGTGTGGTGGACTAAACTAGAAATGGCTTGCCTAATGTAAGGCTTATTAGGGAAAACGAATCCTCCCGCGTTCGGGATTCATCAAGGTTTTGATCCGTATGGTGGATCGGACCATTGGGTTGATCCTTCAGGCGGGTCTCTACCAGTCCTTTGACCCTTCAGGCGGTTTCTACCATTCATTGACCCTTCATGCGGTTTCTACCATTGGTTGACCCTTAAGGCGGTTTCTACCATACATTGACCCTTCAGGCGGTTTCTACCATTGGTTGACCCTTAAGGCGGTTTCTACCATACATTGACCCTTCAGGCGGTTTCTACCATTGTTTTGACCCTTCAGGCGGTTTCTACCATTGGTTGACCCTTCAGGCGGTTTCTACCATACATTGACCCTTCAGGCGGTTTCTACCATTGTGTTGACCCTTCAGGCGGTTTCTACCATTGATTGACCCTTCAGGCGGTTTCTACCATTGAGTTGACCCTTCAGGCGGTTTCTACCATTTATGAGATTCCAAATTGATATGAATCAAAGGATGACGTACCCGCTCTTTGGGGCTAGTCGGAGACTCGATCATTCTGTGGATCGGTCTTAGAAAAGATTTGCCTACTAAAAGGCTTCACCTAAGGATGACGCACCCAGTCTTTGGGGCGGCCAAAAGTCCTGCAGAAAGCTTAGACCTGAAAAAATTTTCCTCGCCAAGAAGATATTAGTAATCTTTGGGAAGACAATAATTGTCTAACTGACAAAATTCTACAACTTAAGTTTTAGTCATGAAATGTGCATTTTGATTGCTGGAGGTTATCCAAAACATTCCTACCATATACAGATGTGATCATAAATTCCTTGCACGGAAACTCTAGATCAAACAATTTGAAAATTTCAAAAAGAGTTTGCTCAAAACATCCATTGGAGTATTTCTCATCCAAGAAGGCTCCTCACTGCTCTGTGATAATGATCTTTAATAGGGAAAGTGCTCAATTTCCTACCGACCTGTGCCTGGGTTTCAGGATCATTCGCAACGCATACATTTCGACCGATCAGGAGGTCTTTCACGGGACCGTAGTGTTAGGCTTGGATATCGGTTTCCAAGGGGGACTCACTTTTGAGTCAAGGCCGTTGAACGAAATTTTTCACTATCTGCTCCGGGTTTACAAGTCAAGAACCCTGTAAAATGAGAAAGAAATAGTCTTGCTCGTACTTCTTTGAGCTAAGTTATACATTAACCCAAGTGTCTTAGTCAGATAAGACTGCTTCGGGGTTGTAACATTGGAAGGATTGGGGACCGAAAAAGGCTTATTTTTTGCCTAGAAATTGTGAAGGGTTTGGCATTGGTGATCATTGCAAATTTGCCACATGTCCTTCGAAGAACATCTCCATTTCTTGAAGTGTACACTCCTCTTTTAGAGCGCACAAGGATGTTTAAAAGCGTCTCTTGTTACATTAAGAGACCGTCTGTTTGTGTGTTTGCAATTTGAGCACGACATCATTTGGAGAGTAGTCATCTTGATCTGACTCCTTTGCAGGGTCTTTTCATCGTATATCTAGACTTTACTGGGGATATTTTGAATAGACATCAGCCTTGCTTTTTACCAGGCACTTTGCTTTTTCTTGATGTCTAGGGATTTTTCTTTTCCCCCTCTTTTTAATCCCGTGTTTTTCTTTTCTTTTGGAGCTTGGATTTTCGGCAATCATGCTAGATATGCAACTTAAACTTTGGCACGCTTCCATTCCTAAAGTGATGTTGCCTTTGCTTTGGAATATGCAATGATCACCAATAGGTTGATGAAATGAATTTGCTGGCTCAACTTGGTCGTGCAAAGGATAACAGTGTGTAGGATAGAGAAATGAATTATTCTCGTCATCCTATGACACTTGGATTATCATATAAACAACACACAAAGATTTATGTTAGTCCGAGCAAAAAAATTTCAAACCGTTTACTTTCTGATACTGTTGGACTAACCTTCATTTGCCCCAATGTGGGGTGGTTCTTGACAGGGTTGAGAATGAAAATCGCCGTTCAATGGGGTTCTCAATGGGCATCTGTAGTGTTTGGAATGAAGAAATAAATGCCTCTGTCATCTCGATCCATGTAATCGTTGCGAATGACCCTTATATCCATAGGTTAAGGTTTCGCTATGATTTCCAATCTCCTCATCTCTCAAGTGTGTATGGGACGTGTTTGGATTAGGCTCGCTTCTCTTATGAGAAAATACCCTTTTGAACAGTTCAAACGAATCTTGTTGGAAAAATTCATTTCATTTCATCAAGATTTATCCTTCAAAGGGATTTTGTGATGCACCATACATGTGTAATTCATGTTCAGACAATCTCATGTTTTAAAACATGAATGTCAATGAAGTAAGAATTCTATGTCTTTTTAGATGTGAGAATCGAATTAATTCTGAAAGTTTTTAATCTCCAATGAATTGGGAAAAGAGATACTTACCTGCTCATCGAGGCTGGAGATCCTGGAAATATAAAAGGGATA
Source organism: Rhodomyrtus psidioides (assembly GCA_021437785.1). NCBI lineage: Eukaryota > Viridiplantae > Streptophyta > Magnoliopsida > Myrtales > Myrtaceae > Rhodomyrtus > Rhodomyrtus psidioides. The sequence goes on along the minus strand of JAILYB010000003.1, from coordinate 6,394,985 downwards.
TGTCATCGTATATTCTAAAAATTTACAAAAATTGGAACGATACATCTTACCCTTGGTCATATGCTCCAACGAGTGTACAAGGGTTGTGAAAATCTGCACTTCACATAGTAACACAAGATTGTTAGGTGTTCTAAAGTTCTTTCGACTTCTTGGTTTTTGGAGAAAAATGAAACTTACATGTCTGCCCTGATGGCGAGCTCCTGCCAAGGATAAATACTAAGCATTATTTTGGGTTTCCAAATTCAAAACAAATTGGGACGATACTACTTTACTCTTGATTTGAATTCCATTCTGCATGCCAATGTGCAGATTGTAGAAGCCGGCCCTCAAGCTTGTGGCCATGATTTCTTCGTTTGGTTGGGCAACGAATCCACCTCGAGGATTTACGTCGGAGGAGATTCATTCATCTTTTTGGGCGTGTTTCATGCACTGTTATGTTATTTGAATGCATGGCTTCTTGGGTGCCTCGTCTCTGTTCATCACCTGAGAGGAAAATGAGAGAACATTATCCCCGCATCTGATTGAAAATCATTTAGGAACGATACGTTCTTTTTACCAAATGGGTGGCTCCGCGGCCAAATGCGTTTTACATTGAAAGGATGGATTCCATTACGCTCTGCGGATGATAACTATCTCTTCAAGGACTTGCCCCACGGATTAAACGATGAATTTGATGTCTTCGGCTTCGACATGCTTTCCGGATGTAGGAATGGTTTGCCCCCATTTTCAGTGGAGATGGGTTTTGTCGAGTGGGCAACATCAAAAAATCATCCTAGATTTGGCTTTAGTCGAAGGTTGAAATCCCGACCTTGGATAAGCGAATCATGATTCATCTCCTTCTGCTTCGGATTTGTCATTTGCATGCTTCACATTTTACAATACCAACTTCGCCGCTTGATGAAAATGAATCGATGATTTTCGAATTGCCCCAAGTTCTATAGTCATCTGCGTCGAATCTCTTTGAACTTCATCGGGTGATAGACCAACTGATAAAATGATTTTTCAATCCCGAGATCGAACTCCTGACGTTTCGTACCACTTCCATTTCACTGACTACCAGGACACAGCACTATTGGCGTCCCTAACTGGTTCGTTTTTTGTTATAAAATTCTTGAAGCAGTTAGCGACCCCCATCGAGAATGAAACAAGCTCAATTTAGAGTTCATAACGACTAAAGGTCCCTTAGAACGATACAGAGCTAACCGTCTTTGAGCTCGCTCGGGCTTTTGCTCGCATTTTCCTATGTGAAGCCTTTAAATGTTTTTCTTCGTGGCGTTCAATTGATTCGCCTCGACTCTAATCTAACAAGGGATTGTCGCACTCAAGCATGATGATGCTCGCAGGTAGTACTGATCGCTGCCCCAGATTAACTCTAGGCATTAAGGAAGATTATCTTGCATGGAAGACTTTATGACAGAAAGATTAATGATACATCCAGTCACATGTGCCTAGTTCCCTTGAGGATTCTCGGTGATCAGCCAGTTACACCATGAATCAGACATATAATCGTCATTTTGGATCATAACTTCATAAGTCCATCAGTTTTAAACTGATCGATCCAGATATGGAGCTCCTCATCAAGGAAATCTTTTGATTCTTCGAGCAACTGATATTCGGGTTGACCATCATCGCTTGGCGTTGAAGGATTCCTGTTTCTGTTGTGAGCGATCTGATTCTTCGAGCTAGAACCTTCGTCGTTGCTCGAGATTATAAGAGGATGATTGATCGGTTCACTATCAAAAGCACCTTCCATTTGGGAATGGAAGAAACAAAAATCCTCAGAGCATCCGCCCGCTTGATCTTCCGAAATCATATGCCCAAGCCGGGCAGATCTTTGAACACTAGGCGCAATATGTTGATCGGGGATAGGAAGAGCACTAGCGAAAAGTTGCTGCTCAAACCAAGGAGTTCGTACCTGCTGCACTTGTGGCATATACTCTTGAGGGGTGCTGAGATGATTCAGGGGAATATTCTGATTAGCGCCCAAGTAGTCAATGGTGCTGCTACCAGCTTGGTCGGTGCCTAGATTCGGCAGGGTATTTCTTACTTCAGGGGCATTGTAGTTATAGCCATGCCTAGTGTTTAGGCACAAGTTGAGTTCTTTCAGGTTCAGTGCTGTGTGGCGCTGTCTTAGCGCCCTTCTGTAGCTCTTGAGGTGACTCGCGACTCCATCTTTAGTGAGTCCTGGTATGTTCATGATCTCAAGTATGCGCGTTGGATATGCTGAGTTGATCCCTAGTTGCTGAACCGCACTAAGGAACTTGAGATGAAGCTCGGGGGACCAATTGACCCTCGTCTTCTTGCGACCCGGAACAGTGTTGACAACTTGGCTATTGCTCTCTGGCCTATTTCCAGTAGGATTTGATCGAGCCGGAAGTTGTTGTGGAGGGAATTCATCAGCTTTGGATTGGTCGGTCGTGATAGTAAGCTCATCGTTAAGGAAACTCCAATCATGGTGACGCATATCACATCCTTTAGAAGGCATCGGTATTGACTTCGTAGAATTGATTTGTTCATGCATATCTCCAACAAAATCCGATTGTATCGAAGATGGTTCGAGGGAGTGGGGTGGTGAATGAGCATTTTCAATCCTCATATAAGGCTTATCAAGGAACATTTCGCCGAGAGTGATAGGGCCACCGCAATTAAGGCAAGCGATAGTGCTGGGAGCTTTCTTATACCTCATGTTCTCCGCTCGAAGCTTTTCGTTTTCCTCCTTTAGAATCGCAAGTTCTTGACGTCTGTGTTGAGCCCTCAATTTGGCTCGCTTATTTTGAAACCAAAACTTGACCCTCAAAGGTTTCATCCCTAGCTTCTGGCCCAATTCATTTCTTTGTTTCATGTTCGGGAGAGGGCATTCACTAAAGAAAGCTTCAAGCTCTTGGATTTCATTCTGAGTGTGGCACTGGCGACGTTTCCTTTTCCGGGATTGACCATCGCTGCTGCTGTTGTCGTCGCTGCTGAGATCCTGAACTTCGTTGCCGAAAGGGTTGGGTTCTGTGGTTCTGGTACCAGACGCCATCCTAGAATCTTCGAGATCTCTCAGTAGTTCATTTTCTGAGATTTTTGGATCAGTCGCCTCTAGCAACTGATGGTAACCCTCAAACATGTTGGATCGAAAAATGTTCGATCAATTTTTGCTCGCTCAGGGTTCTCTACTCTCTCATGTATGCTCACTCTCTCTAAATTTTCTTTTGAGTGGTTCTGTATGCCCATGAAACGTTCTTTAAACATGGATGAAGATCATCAGGCAAGCGTTGCTCCCAAGATTTCGTATTTCCCGCTTTGTCGTCTTCTTTCTTCTTTTCAACGTGGAGGGACACCAAATCGATTTCCTTTTCTCGATATCCATGTCTGTCTCCCACTTATTTTCAAAAAGGTGGAACTACGCTCGCCTCCCGCTCAGTTTTTTAATATGATGGAACCGCCAAATCCTTTCGCAACTTTTTTCGATAGTTGCGCTTAACTCCCGTTCAATTTTAATATGGTGACACCGACATATCTTTTTACAACTTTTTTAGGTTTATCAAGCCTGAAATCGCGGACTGGGATAGATCTGATGGTTCACCGAAAGAGCCACCATTGCTTTACCCAATTAACTTGGCTCCACGAGCATTATTGCTATGCCTTTCTTCATTCTCGAGTTGCTATAAAAGGAGGAGTTAATGCAGAGAAGATTAACACTCTTACATAATTGTCTTTTCGTATTTTAATCACTCTACCACACTCATCTTCTTCTCCCTCACTCCAACGAAAATGACCTCCTCTCCTATTCGCGCTTTCTCGGCCGAAATTTTGGCCCAGTGGGAAAAACTCTATAACCTCCTCGGTCGAGGCTATGCTCATATAGCCGATCACCCAGAAACTGAAGATGAAATCCGTATTTTGCTCGTGGAAATAGACACCACCTCCATCGAGGGCACTAATTTAGAGAGGGAATATAGAATCTTCCCAACCCTCTTTATAAACTTTTTAGAGACTTACCGTGTCGCTCATCGAAAAGCTACCGTGGCTCACGTTTTGCGAGCTCGCTATGAGGATCGGTCCAACTGCTTGGTGTTGGCCAACCTTGTGGCCGATAGTCACAGAAAGGCTGTTGAGTTCGCCAACAAGCGAGTCTCGATGTTGCTTCGCGAGAGGGGAAATTTGGTGGAGCGCTTGGCCTTATCCCTGACCACCTATGAGCACGACCGTCGTAATGTCGTGTTGAAGTTTCAATGTGAGTGGCAGGAAGAAAGGCTTGACAGCATTACCGCGGATATAGCCCATGGGAGAGGACTAGTTCGGGACCTGGAAATAGCCGCCGAAGATCACGGGACCAAGGTTGCCGATCTTAAATGGGAATGTAAACGCCTTCTTCTTAAGCTTGCAGATCTCGAGTCTCGAGGTGGTGAGTATAAGCAAAGCATCAATAATATGGAGGGCCAACTAGGTTCCTTTGTGATGCTAATTAGGGCTCATTGCGGTTTTATGTTTCCACCCCGATGATTTGTATGATCTGCTTTTAAGGTCCCTCGATTGAGCGAAATGAATGAAAACTCTAATGTGTGTGTCTCAACTTCTGTATGGCTGACTTTCTCGAACACCTGACCACTCTCAACCTAGGCAAGCTGCGCTTTGACATTGATGATTCGAGCGTGTACATCTTGATTTTTTAATCTTGCTTATGATCGGATAAAGGAACCTCCCACCGCGATTATCCACAAAAAGACTTCTCTTCTCTACTTGTTTTTAACCTGTTTCAAATGAAAAGACAGAATCAGAAGAAAGAATTTGAAAAATAAAGCATAAATCCTTTCAATTTTATGCTTACTTGTGATTAATAGGGATAAGAGCTTTTACAAGGATTTTGGCCTTGTGCAAAAGCTTTTATCAATATTCCTCAAAGGAAAGCATATCATTGAAAGAAATGTAATTCACGATAATCGCCTTTGATCAATTCCAAGAAAATCAATGGAATGTTCAAAAGTACACAATTACGATGTGTTTTAAATTCAATTGAAGATACGATATCCAAATTAAAGCTGTTTGCTAAGAACGAGAGTAATTTGGATATCTATCTTTTCATTAAATTTGAAAAACACGAATACTCTTGATCAATTATTGTGGATTACCAATGATGCAAAACATGCATGAACCAATTCAAGTTTATAGTTCCTTCTGGCGAAATTGGGATTGTATTGCCCTATACGGCCAAAAGGTTGTATAAGACTTCCAATTTCAATTTCATCCAAAGGAATTATAAAATTGATTTTGGAGTATTCGAGTGATTAGAAGAAATGCCACTATCACATTCCAATGACAAGTCAATAGAAATACAACAAATTTCAATCTGAATGTATATAAACACAAATAGATGCCTAATACAGTCAATCTAAGGGATCAGATAGAGAGGATCTCAGCAAAATAAATCCTATACAAGAAGGCTAGAAATGAAAAATAAAACAAAGGAATGTGATGTTAATACTTAGGCTCTTCTTGTCCACTTGGCGCTCGTAATGGGATGACACCATCTTCATCTTCCATCAAGAACATTGGGAGGAAAACACACATATCTATCCTCAAAATGGCATTTAATCCAATCACCGGAATTATGCAATGAATATAATGATTAAGAGCTGTAACAAGTTCGAGGGATAGAAAAGTCTTACCAACCAAACTTAAGAGAAAATCAAGCTTCTCTGTATTTTTTGCAGTGTTAGGTATACTAACCTTCCATAGACAAACGCATGAGACAAGTGAGGGAAAACTCCTAAAAATCAAAAGATAGGGCTTGGTACCTAAAGCCAAGGTTCTCACCTCGAATTCTGGGAAGAGCCGATTCCATTGCACAACTATCGTTGCATTGGGACTCAATCCATAGTTCGAAGTGAGCGGAATTGAAAAGTGGATTACCCCATGTTTTTCCTCACGGAGATTCCATTTTCAATTCCTTCTATTGTGTTCCTAAAGAGGGCGCCTGGGGTTTTAGGCGCAATTGTGTGTATTCATTGTGTCGTGCTAAAGCAATAGACATGCATTTTATTTAACAATCACCGCTTCAATATAAACATCCACACAATCATACATCCAAAACTCCTGCCTGCATAAAACAAAGTTAACAAGCACTTCACCCCTTATTTCTCCCATCTACAAAAACATCTAACACATTCGTTAGCATATACACCTCACTTTCGAGAGCATCTGCATAAAATTAGGTTAGAAGAATCAATCAACTTTTTAATCGGCTCAAGTCCACTAAATGGTTAAGAACCAGTCCCCAGCGGAGTCGCCAGTCTGTCGCGACCCTCTTGAGGTTGTCAGGCTCTCGAGGGCTAATGGGCCGTCCTGTCTGGTCGGACGCGGGCCTCTCCCAAGGCCCATTACCCAAATCGCAACGGAGGTATGCGTGATCGACTTTCAGTGTGGTCTAGTGACATGTGCTAAGTGTGCATGCCATGGAGTCGCCACCAATCATTTTTTTAGAGTGTGATTGGACCACCCAATCGAATAGTTGGGAGTTTCTATTCAATTCTGCGAGAACCAGAGAAATGGTTTCGGGGACTTAGTTACACCAACTGTCAGAGTTGACGCCCTTTCGGTACCTAAGTTAACTGAATTTTCTAGCCTGAGATTCATGCGGATGAGTAAGGTATGAACCCTAAATCTAAAAATTCATGCAGATAGGAGTGATTATCCTAGCAATCACAATCAGTAATAAAATGCGCAACTCAAGAAATCTAGATATGCAAATAAATCACATGACATTCCTAGTAAGGCCCTATTTATCAATCACAGCTCAAGAATGATTTAGCTGTCCTAGCCATTCTACACACGATCTAACCTAAGAAAAGCATTAGGAAGCATCGAAGGAGTTCGAGAGTACTCACATTGGGTTCGTCGTGCCCTGATTTGGTCTTGGACGAGCTATCGAGCTCATGCCGACCCGATTATATTTAGGGATCCACTCGGCGTTTTACATCATGAAATCATGTGAAACAAAAACGAAAATATTCAGCAAGGGGAATTTATTGTAGATGGTGGTCGATCTAATTGGACGTCAAGACTAAAAAATATGTAGAAATTTACAAATTAAAATACTCGAATGACATTTTTTTGCCAAATTCAACTCTATGCGTCGTGAAGAAATACATGCAATTGAACTTGAATTTTGACTATTTATGAGTTCAAAATGAAAAGGAAATTAAAATAAAAATATTGACTATTTTTCTATATTTTTACGACATCGAACGCTATTTTTCTTCATTTTTCATGTATTTTTCTATTTTTGGAAAATATTAAAAAATATGACAAATTATTTTTTTTTATCAAAAATGGTTCCTTTAGCTTGGTCAAGGCTACCAAAAATGATTTTTTAATTTTTTTTAACTTTTTATAGATTTTTTATGAATTTTTAAAAAATAAACTATGAAAGACTGATCAAAAATCAGGTGTCAACAGTATCACAATCAAGAAAGTAGAACCCGAGAAGGCTTCCGAAGTCATCGTATCCTGGACTAGAGAGTGGCCGGAGGAACTACAACCTCTCGACCAAACCACTGAAGATAACTCCCCTACCCTAGATTAAGGGAGAGTTTCTGACCAACTGTCATTTGGGTAGACTTCTGAAGAAAGAGTGATTTAGATCCTCACGTTCCATTGTCTTTTATGACTTTCTTGTTTGAAAAACCTTTCTTTACCGTTCTTCTATTAGACATCTTGACTGTAATAGGAGTACATCTCACTTTGCTCCTTTGATATGTTGACCAATGGAACGTGACATTGCTGTTCCCTTTAGTCACTGAGTAAACCTGACTAAATTGCATAATTCACTTCCCTGAAATGCAAATTAGGCTTTGAGTCAGGCTTTCAAGACCTGAAAAAGGGTCCTAATCTCCATTTCTTCAAATTGAACTATGCAATCAAGTTAGCTCATGCATGCTTCATGACATCTGCATATTCATACATTTAAAGTAATTTCTGGCGATTGACCTTTTAAAATCATTTGCATATTTTAGACTTGATGGGAAAGAATGATATTCAAGTGTTCAAGATCCCCCGAGCTGAACTCCAATCATGGTGGGATGGCATGGGCGAAGCCAGCCAGAAGTATGCGGAGTCACGACTAGGATACCTACTGGACCTACTGAAGATTGAGTGCCCACCTGCCTTTATTCAAGCCATGGCGCTCTACTGGGATCCTACCACCGCTACATTTTACATGGAAGGATTAGAGATCACTCCCACTATCGAGGAATACAGCGCTGTCATCGGAGTTGAATTCACCCCTACGCTCGTCCGACCCCCTATAGGACTTGAACCCCTAAGTCAGGTAGCTGAGTTCCTTGATACAAACCTAAATGAAGTCAAAGTAGATGCGAAAAGCAATTCTGGAAGAATTTCCCTATCCTTCCTTATAGACCGATTTTCCCGCCTTCCTGCTTCTAAAGGAACCAAATCTGGTAGAGCCTTTATCTTGGCATTCTTTAGCTTTGTGCTATTCCCAATCTCAACTGTCACCTTCGACCCTATCATGGCTATAGTAGCTAGGAAAGTCTGTTGTGGGTGGGATTACTCAAACATCCTCCTTGCCGAAACCTTCCTCTCCCTAAATCGTTTCAAGAAAAGCAAAAAGGGAATCTTTAGAGCTTCTAGTGATCTGCTATATCTGTGGTTCACATCCCATATCAGACAATTCCACATCCGCATGGGTTTCACTGAAATCAGCCCCAATGCACACCCTCTTAAAACATTTGCTAGAACCCATCCACGTGTTCCTAAGTTTAACTTTGTAGAATGGAAGAACTTCCTCAAAGTCCTAAAACCCGAACAACTTCGATGGCGGCTAAGGTTACCGACGCTAAGCAAAGTCAGATTGACCTGCGATGACGGGAATCCAGTTCCCTTGCTAGGATTCACAGGCACTACTGCATACTACCCAAGGAGGGTGATTCGGCAGTTTGGGGCACTACAAGAGATTCCTTCTTCACCTCGACCTTGTGTCTTTTCCTTTGACTTACCACACCAGACCCTCACAGAGGAGGAGAAGAAACAACTTGAAGCCAAGGTGGCATCCATCATACTCTCCTTGAAGAATTCCCAGGCTGAAGAAATAAGTTGGCCAGAGGACATGACTCGAGAAGAAAACACTCATAGAGCTACCACAGAATACATTCAACATTTCAAAACGATCCGACGAAGCCTTGTCGAGCCCTACATACCTGAATACATCGTGCCATACGTACCTGGAATAGAGCCCTACATACCCGAAAACATGGGGCCACTGTCGTGTTCAGAAGACGAGGAGCCCCAAGCTGAAGAGGGAAATCTATACTGGGATGATGAGGATACCTTAGGCTTCAAACGTCCTAGACTTGAATAGACTATTCTGTCAAGTGTAAAATAAGCAAGCATTGTGATGCCTTCTCAAACATTCTCATTTCTGTGGAATACTATCTTAAACACATGAGCATGAATGTGAACATGTTTTTACAAATGCATAAAAACTATCGTCATAAATTACGCTTCTTTCAATTCCATGAATTCTTGTCGAGAAATGATTAAAAGAACTACTTACATGAGGCTAAGGCTCACAAGGTAGCCCTTTTTCTCATCTACTGGCAAGAAGCATGCAACTGAAAGAATTAACTGCTTCTTTTTGCTAAATAAGCGAAGCACTCACAGAGATCTTTTGAAGCAGGTACACTCTCATCACGGAATTGCCAACACATCGTTTCCGTACCCGCCTAAAGACGAGAATGGAACAGCAGGAATTGACTCCGCGCGTAGGCATGTTGGAATCTCAGATGACTGCCCTGGCAACTATGATGGCTGACATTAAGGCCATGCTGGAGACCAACCAAGCTAGACAGACAACCGCTCACAATCAGAACAACTCAGGCCCTTCCATGGTACCTGATGTAACGGATAAAGAAGCAACCAGGGATACCCAACATACAGAGGAAAACGTTCATGAACCAAATAGTCGGACACAACAAAAAGCCTCGCCTGTTGTCATCAACCTTGAAAAAGAGGAGAAGGGAAAACAAACTGTGAAGACAGAGGCAGAGGCTAAGAGATTGGCCAAGATCGAAGAATGCCTGAGCAGTCAAGGCTATGAGCTGGCCCGCTTCGACAAAATATCTCCTTTCGCTAAAATAGAGACTCCTCCTTACTATAGGGAGCCAGAGTTCGTGAGAAAATACAATGGGACAGGCTGTCCCCGTGCCCACCTCAAGTACTACCTGCGCAAGATGGCGCACTACACGGATTACATTCCGTTGTTAATGAACACATTCCAAGAGAGTTTGGCTGGCGCCGCTCTGGCTTGGTTTATTGAGCTAGACTTAGAGGATTATGACGGATGGGAGGACCTTGCAGAAGACTTCCTCAGGCAGTACAAATTTAACACGGCTACAGCCCCAACAAGAGAAGACCTCCTACGAACTTCAAAAACGAGGGGCGAATCGATCAGGACATATGCTCAGAGGTGGCGAGCCTTGGCTACCCAAGTAAAGCCTTCAATCCCAGAAGAGGAGCTGATCGACTTATTCCTAAAAGCACTCCCCTACGAGTACTTTGACAGACTGAACACTTCTGGATGTCAGACATTCGCACACCTGATTAAGGTTGCTGAGAGGCTGGAATGGGCCTTGAAAGAAAGAAGGCCTCAGGAAGCTCCTACTAGGAAGCAGTATCCTCTGAGAAAGGAGAGAGAAGCCGGACTGGACATAGCATTTATACCAGATCCCCACAAGTTAAAGCCATTTGGCAATTCTAATCAGGCCAAAGGCGGATCGTCCTGGTCAGCGCCAAAAGTACAAGAGCCTAGAAGAAAGCAACCCCAGAGGCAATTCTCTCAGCTCCCGAGACCTTTATCCAAGCTACTCCCGATGCTGCTGGAGCAACACTTGGTGGCAAAAGAACCACCTAGGGCAAACCCCGCAAGATATCCTGGCTTTGATGAGAGCCAGACCTGTGCCTACCATATGGGCGAAAGAGGTCATAATGTGGATAACTGCTATGTCCTGAAGCTGAAAGTGCAAGCCCTAATTGATAGTCAGATTTTGAAATTTGACAATGCAGCCCCAAATGTGCAAGAAAATCCGTTGCCAGATCACCAAACAGTAGGGGCAATATTCACTGAAGAAGAAGAGGACTACCTTAAACTGAAGATAGATGTGCCTAAGCTGGACACCCTGCTAACAATCGCTTCATCATACTCAAAAGAAGGGGAGATATCAACCGACCAAAAGAAGTTGTGTATCGACAAGATGAAGAGCTTGGGGATAGTGTCCGATATTACTGATGAAGAATTTGAAGGGATCGAAGCATCTCTATCTTTGAAAAGAAACCACTTCTTGATCACAGCTGGGCAGAGTAACACCTGTGGTACCTCACATGAGAACTTGGTAAGTAGCCTGGGGCCAGCTACTCAGTCAGAGGAAGAATTTGAAGAAGACGAAATAGAAGCCAGAAGGAGAAGTCTAGCAGACCTCAAGTTTATGGTTGACGCACTTGAGAAGAGCGAAATTATAGACAACCTGGGTCAAGATTCCGGAGGATACAATTTCAAGGTAAAATATTCGGCCCCTCCCAGCTTTTATCAAAAGATTGAAGACATCATACCGGACGGATGTGGAGGTATGGATGATCTCTCTCAACCAGAAACCTCAAAAGGTATGAAAGAACTCGACAACGCCATATTGATGATCGAAGTAGCCACGGCCGTGGTGATCAGATTGCATGAGCTGGATAGCCTGAGCAAGGTGGAAGATTGCCCAGTGAGGCCTGTCGTAATTCAATTGCCTCAAGAGGAAGAAAGCAACACGTCAGGGCCAGAGATACCTCATCAGACAACTGTAACGATAAAAGTCCCCCCAGTAGAAGAGTATGATCCCAAAGCTGTTCATTGGGACTATGGGACCACACAAGTAGATGCAATAATGAGGTCTGGAAGATTTTATGCCCCCAGAGAGGGAGAATCCGAAAAAAAAGATGTCTCAAAGGAAGATGCCGAAAAGCTCGTATCGATCATCAAAACCAGTGAGTTTGAAGTGATAGAGCAGCTGAGGAAGATGCCCGCTCAGATATCCCTGCTAGACCTATTCATCAATTCAGAGAAGCACAAGAACGCACTATTGAAGGTACTCAATGAAGTACATGTCCCTGAAACAATCAATGAGGTACAACTAGGGGACTTTGTATGAGCAATTCTCTTAAAAGATCAGTTGAGCTTCTCTGACGAGGACTTCCATATGGAAGGAAGAGGGCACAACAAAGCCTTATACATCTCTGCCCAATGTAACGGCAAAAGAGTGGCACACGTATTGATCGATAATGGATCAGCCTTTAACATCTGTCCTTTGGCTACCATAAGGAGGCTGGGAATCAAGGAAGAGATGATCAAGACATCCAAGACAGCTGTGAGAGCATTCGACGGCATGAGGAAGACTGTAGAAGGAGAGATCGAGCTTGACATATTCATCGGCCCGACAAAGTTCTCTATAAACTTTCAAGTAATGGATCTACCCAGTGCATTTGGATTCCTGCTAGGAAGACCTTGGATCCATACAGCAGGAGCTGTCCCTTAGAGCCTGCACCAAAAAGTACGTTTCGTTGTAGATGGGAAGGTAATTACCGTACATGGGGAAGTCGACCTCCAGGCATACCAGAGCAGTGCCATTCCCTATATTGAGCCTGAAGAGAAAACTGAAGCGAGCTATCACTCCCTAGAGTTGGTAGCAACAGTTCATACCCCAGTAGGATCGAAGTTGAGAACCCCCTACATCTCAGAAGCCGGTCTTCTACCAGCTAAGATGCTGCTGGCATACGGGTTCAATCCCGAAAAAGGCCTAGGCAAACATAATCAGGGTATAAATACCCCGCTACAGTTGAAGGCTAATCCATATAAAATGGGCTTGGGGTACCAGAAGTATCCCATGAATGATTCTGTCCCGAAAGCAACAGGCCGAGGCCGAGGCAAAAGCCTGGGACGCCAGGGAGGCGAAAGCAGCATGAATAACTCATTCATCGGTTCTCCAACCTGGAAGGGCAGGTTTCGGATGTTCAGGAATCCCTTAAGTGCCTACTTCGACCAGAACTCCAAATGGCTATCTGAAGAGGATATCACTTCGCCGATGGAACCAGATCTCACAAATCCTTTTCTCGAAGATGACTCTGTAAATGTCATCATGGAGTGGTTGGACAGTGAAGCCACTTCTTCTGAGTAAATAGACTCTTCCTTCATCTTTAAATACTGTGTTTAGAACTTTCGGCATTTTACTGTATTTTCTTTCCTTATTGAACGCATAAGAAAACGCCTTTGGATCTCCGGCCGTTGGTCCAAATAGCACATCTTGTAACGCGGCCCATTTCGCATTCAATAAAACCACGCATGTTTTGTTAAGGACATATGGAACCACGAATCAGCCCGATGATGATAATGGTCTTCCATATAGAAGCTTGAGGCCTGATTTGCCATATGATTCCTAATCTTCAAAAGATTTTCAAGGGACCGGGATATCCAATGACATGAGGATTAGTCCCATCTGTACCTACATCTATTTCGAAAAACTTTTTCAAAAAAGACTTTACATAAGCATGCATGTCATTTTTTATTGAGCACAAACTAACCATACTCATGACATTTCAGGCATATCATCTCAAACATGCATACCAGGTTGTTACAAAATACGGATCCCTCCATTAACCACTCCTATAACATTGAGGAAGATGAAGACGAGGATTACGCGTCTATCCGTAGGGATTGGAACACCTTTGAAGAATCAAAGCCTCCTACCTCAGAAGAACCAATTGTCATTAATTTGGGAGACACCGTGAACGTCAAAGAGGTCAAGATCGGCGGACACCTATCCCGTGATGAAAGGCTCAAGTTCACCAAGTTGCTAAAAGAATATCAAGACATCTTCGCATGGTCTTACGCGGATATGCCAGGCCTTGATCCTAAGATTGTGGAACATGCATTGCCCACGGATCCTGGCATCAAACCTGTCAAACAAGGCAGTAGGCGGATGAAAGCCGAGTTAGAAGACAAGATTAAGGAAGAAGTCATGAAACTCCTTAGGGTAGGCTTCATTGAAGCTATCCCATATTCAGACTGGGTTGCAAATATAGTCCCCGTCATGAAGAAAGACGGAAAAGTTCGGATCTGCGTAGATTACCGAGATCTGAATAGAGCAAGCCCAAAAGATGATTTTCCACTCCCCCACATTGATGTATTGGTGGATAGTACAACAGGTTATGAATTATTCTCATTCATGGATGGATTCTCGGGATACAACCAAATCTCCATGAAACAAGAAGACAAACCCAAGACTGCATTTACCACACCATGGGGGAATTTTTGCTACAGAGTCATGCCCTTTGGATTGAAAAACGCTGGGGCTACCTACCAGAAGGCTATGGTCACGTTATTCCATGATATGATCCACAAAGAGATTGAAGTATATGTTGATGACATGATCGCTAAATCCAAGAAAGGACAAGATCACATACAGGTATTAAGAAAATTATTTGAGCGCCTGCGCAAATACAAGTTAAAGCTGAACCCTAACAAATGCGTGTTTGGGGCAAGATCCGGGAAACTCCTTGGGTTCATAGTCAGCAACAGGGGCATTGAGATTGATCCCTCAAAAATCCAGGCCATCCACGATTTATCAACTCCATCCACAGTAAAAGAAGTGAGAAGCCTTCTAGGGAGATTGAACTATATTGCCAGGTTCATCAATCAGCTGTCTGATGTGGCTAAGCCAATCTTCAAATTGCTTAAGAAAGGCGCGAAAATAACGTGGGACGCCGAGTGCAGCAAGGCATTCCAAATGATCAAAAACTATTTGATCACACCACCGGTGCTTGTGCCACCAATTCCCGGTCACCCATTGACCTTATACCTGACCATACGACAAGAGTCCTTGCGAGCCTTACTTGCCCAAACAAGCCCGATAGATGGAAAAGAGAGGGCCATTTATTACCTAAGTAAGAAATTCACGCCGTCTGAAGCAAAATATATACCAGTTGAAAGGGCCTGCGTAGCAGCAGTATGGGTACTACGAAGACTAAGGCAATATACCCTACATCATCACATTCAGCTCATAACAGAGAACGACCCCGTCAAATACCTCCTAGAGAAACCCGCTTTAATTGGGAAACTGGCAAAATGGCAAGTAATGTTGTCTGAATTTGACATTAAATGTTCTCCTCAAAAGTCGGTAAAAGGAAGAGCTATAGCGGACATGCTGGCAGAAAACCCATCGAGCACTGAATCCCCTGAAGTAACGAACACAGAAGGCCGAATTCTGAACTTAGCAGAGGATAAGTGGATCATGTATTTCGATGGTGCTGTTAACCTATCAGGGGCAGGCACTGGGGCAGTACTGATATCCCCAGATGGTCAACATTACCCTGTCGCGGCAAAGATAACTTTCCCTTGTACCAACAATATTTCAGAATATGAGGCGTGCATTCTGGGTCTACGACTGGCCCTTTCTATGGAGATACCTAGGTTACAAGTCTTTGGAGACTCCATGCTCATTATTCTACAGACACAAGGGGAGTGGAAGACGAAAGATGCAAAGCTCATCCCCTACCATGAATACCTTGAAGAATTGATACTCAAGTTTGAAGAAGTGTCATTCGAGTACCTATCAAGGTCTCACAACCAATTCGCAGATGCATTAGCCACCCTAGCCTCGATGTTACAAACGATTGAAGGGTTGGATATAGAACCTCTGAGGATCGGCATTGTTGAAAAGCCAGCTTATTGCATGCTAATCGAAGAGGAATGTGATGGAGAGCCATGGTACTATGACATCAAGAATTACCTCTTGAAAAGGGAATTCCCTGAAGGATGCCAATCAGGAGACCGAAAATACATAACCAAGATGGCCAGCAAGTTCTTCCTCAATGGACAAATTCTATACAAGAGATCGTTCGATTCCACTCTACTGAGATGTGTAGATGCCAAAGAAGCAAATATTCTCATGAAAGAAATTCATGAAGGTGCGTGTGGGCCTCACATGAACGGCCACCTCCTTGCCCGGAAGATCATGCGGCTAGGTTATTATTGGATGACCATCGAATCAGACTGCTGTCAGCACGTCCGGTCATGCCACCAATGCCAAATATACGGGGATAAGATTAACGCACCCCCGAACGAACTACACCAAATGTCTGAAGTTTGGCCTTTCTCTATGTGGGGGATAGACATGATAGGGCCTATTAATCCTATGGCTTCGAATGGTCATCGCTTCATCTTGGTAGCGATTGATTACTTCACCAAATGGGTAGAAGCCAGTTCTTACAAGAATGTCACTGCAAGAAATGTGGCAAGATTTGTCAAAAGAGATATCATATCCCGGTATGGTACCCCTCAAGCGATCATCACAGATAATGGGTCCAACCTAAACAACAAGATTGTCGACGGTCTGCTGGATCACTTTAGCATTCGACATCTGAATTCATCTCCTTACCGCCCACAGATGAATGGGGCAGTGGAAGCAGCCAATAAAAACATCAAGAGGATTTTGGCTAAAACAGCAGAAAACTATAGGGATTGGCACGAAAGGCTGCCCTTCGCCTTGATGGCTTACCGAACGTCGATCAGGACTTCTACAGGGGCAACTCCCTATAGTTTGGTATATGGGACAGAAGCAGTTCTACCAGTAGAAGTTAAGATTCCCTCTTTGAGAATCTTATCCGAAAATAAACTCTTTGGGTCAGATTATTTCAAGCACAGATATGAACAGCTGAACTTAATAGATGAGAAACGTCTTAAAGCCATTTGCCATGGACAAACTTACCAGAAGAGGGTAGCCAGGGCGTTCAATCGAAAGGTCAAGACCAGAAACTTCGAAGTAAATGACTTGGTAATTAGGAAAGTTTTGCCGAGTACTACCCATCCAGGGGGAAAATTCACTCCAAATTACGAAGGCCCCTACATTGTTAAGAAGATCCTCACAGGAGGAGCATTAATTCTTGTAAACTCCGAGGGAGAAGAACTCGGGCACCCTGTGAATTCAGATGCTGTGAAGAAATATTACCCTTGAAATAAAATCAGATTCCGGTCATATGCCCTGCCTCGAATTGAGCCTACTCTTCATGATAGTCTTTGCATAAGCATGTCATGCATCTATGCATACATTAGCATGTGTTCAATATTGCAGGATCCAAGGAAGCAGGGTCGTGATAAGTTGAAACGCATGATCAAGGAGACCTAACGTCATGGTGGTCAGGTGCACGTCTTCTTCTCCAAAGACTGAGAATTTCAAGAAATTTTAGAACAACTTAACCATCTTGTGTTGTTAAGAAAAATGCAGATTTTTGTGAATCTATCCACTTCCATTGGAGTGCATGATCAAGGGTAAGGTGTATCGTTCTAATTTTCTGAAATTCGAGAGCATACACTGACATTTTCCTTTTATGTTTTGCAGGAATCCCTAGCCGCGCTGGGCAGGTAAGTATCCCTTTCCTAATCTTTTAGGTTTGCAAGACTGTCAGAATCCTTATTGATAGAATTTGAAGGCTTCTTGGAATCTAGCATGCATTCAAATCTCATGTCTAGAAAAACGCAAAATTCTCACAGTCATGTCATTGGCATTCATGTTTAAACTTGGAGGTTATCTGAACATGATTGAAATATGCATTGTGCATCATAAACCCCCTTGGAGGGTAAGTTTTGGAGAAAGCAAAATGAACTCTTCCAAACAAAAGTTGTTTAAATCATTCAAAAGGATGTTTCCTCAGACAAGAGGCAAGCCTGGTCCAAACACGTCCCATACACACTTAAGAGATAAGTGGAATGGTAAGGATAGCGAGACCTTAACCTACGGACGTAAGGGTTATTCGCAATGATTACATGGATTGAGACGACGGAGGCATTCGTTTCTCTATCATAAACACTACAGGTGACCATTGATAACCATTTGAACGACGATTTCATTCTATACCCCTGTCAAGAACCACCCCACAATGGGGCAAACTGGAGGTACGTCCGGAGGTATCAGGAGGTAAATGGTTAGAAGTTCTCTTGCTCAGACTTGCATCAATCTTCGTGTGTTGCTTGTCATTTTAACTTCTATGGTAATTCAGGTGCTTTAGGATGACGAAAAGCATTCGTTTCTCTATCCTATACACTTTTACCCTTTGCACAGCCCAGTTGAGCCTATACGCTCGTTTCACAAACCCGTTGGTGATCATTGCATATTCCAAGACGGAAGCAACGTCACTTCAAGAGCGGAAGAGTTCAAAACACAGGATTTGTGAAAAATTCCTAGATTAATGTTTGAGTGCTGAGATTCAAGCTGTACATCTAGCACATTCATTTGAAAATTCTGATCCCCAAAAAGAAAAGAAAAGATGGGATCTCAAAAAGAAAGAAGAGAGAAAAATTCAATCTTGGGCATCAAGAAAAAGCAAAGTGCCTGGTAAAAGCAAGGCCAATGCCCATCCAAATATTTGTACACTTGTGAATCATGTATTTGATCTTGTAAATGCCAAAAGATGGCATGATACCTTTGTATAGGTCACTAGTGAGATCTGATTGTAAAAGAAAATCCCAAGGGAGCTGGACAGCAAAGGATACTCCCAGATTATGTCGCATTCAGATGATGAAAGCGTAGACAAGATGTTGACGCCGTCTCAACATGAAAGAGATATTCTCTAAAGACCAATGTACGCTTCGAAGACTGGCAATGCTCTTCAAAGACTATCAATGCACTTCAAAGACTGAAGACGCTCTTTGAACCAGAAGGGGCAAGATGGCAGTAAACTTGCAGTGATCACCAATGTTTAAACCCTTCGCGTATTCTGAGCCAAAAACAAGCCTTTTTTGGGTCCCCAATCCTACCTACGTTACAACCCTGAAAAGCCTTTTCAGATTAAGGCACTTGGATTGACATAGGGTTTAATGTCTAAGCTTAGCTCGAAGAAGTTCGAGCAAGATTATTTCTTTCTCATTTTGCAGGTTTCTTGACTTGTAAACCTGGAGCAGATATTGAAGACTTATCTTCGAAAGCCTTGACTTGCACGCAAGTCCCCTTTGAAAACCGTTGACCAAGCCCAACATTACGGTCCCTTGGAAGTCCTCCTAATCGATCGAGGTGTATTCACTGCGAATGATTCTGAACCCTAGGCACAGGTTTGATAGGAAGTCCGAGAGCATTCTTGGTAAAAGACCATTATCTCAAAATGGTGAGAAGTCCTCTTTGAAGAGAATACTCCGTTGGACATTTTAACCAAACTCTTTTGGTAATGTCAGATTGTTTGATTCAAACTTTCCCCACAAGGAATTTTTTATCACTTCCGTATTTTGCAAGGTGTTTTGGATAACCTCCAACATCGTAATGCATTCATTGAAATTTTTTTTTTCATGACTATGTTAAAGTGCTGTCAGTCTGACATCAGATATCATTTAAAGACCATTGATGTGTCTTTAATAAAAATTTTAGATTGGAGCTTCAGCAAGATTCTTGATGACTTCAGCTCCTAAAATAGCTTGTATCACTCTTGGTGAGAAACGTTTAACATGTCTAAACTTCTGCAGAATTCTTGGCAATCCCAGATCTCAGAAGAGCACAACTTCTCTTGGAATCACGGTAACCCCAGATTCTAGAAGGATGCCTTGCTCTATGAAGAAGAGCTTTCAAGTTTACTTTCCTACAGGATCCCTGCTAATTCCATATCTCAGGAAAACACATTCTTAGGAACAATTTTGTAGGTTTGATCTTTCTGCAGGATACTTGGAGCTCCCAGATCCCAGAATGTCACCTCACATATCAAAAGGACAATCTCCGAAATCATCCCTCTGTGAGATTTCAAATTTGCAGGTCTAAGTTTTCTGCAGGATACTTGGAATCCCCAAATCCCAGAATAACGCCTCGCATGTCGAAAGGACAATTTTCGGAATCAGCTTTCTGTGAGGTTCCGGGTAACCCCTAAACCCAGAATAGCCCATTTGATAAAGCCTGAAGGTTAGGCACACCTCACTTGTATAAATCCTAGTTAATTCCTTAGAATATAGGATCAAAATGTCCGATAATCCCTAAAAAGACTGGGAGAGTCATCCATAGGTTCTTAGCAGAGAAGAACCCTATTTCTCGGCCTGATCCCCCTGAAGGATCAAAACTTCTGACAATCCCTAAGAGACTGGGCGCGTCATCCATAGGTTCCTAGCAGGAAGGAGTCCTATTCATGGTCTGATCCACCATACGGATCAAAACTTCTGACAATCCCTAAGAGACTGGGTGCGTCATCCATAGGTTCCTAGCAGGAAGGAGTCCTATTCATGGTCTGATCCACCATACGGATCAAAACTTCTGACAATCCCTAAGAGACTGGGTGCGTCATCCATAGGTTCCTAGCAGGAAGGAGTCCTATTCATGGTCTGATCCACCATACGGATCAAAACTTCTGACAATCCCTAAGAGACTGGGTACGTCATTCACAGGTTCCTGTTAAGTATAGGAATCCCATTTTGGTACAGCCTACCATACAGGGTAGAGTTTAATCGCCCTAGGATACTCAAAAGACGAGTCCCTAGGTATCCACTTGATCCCGTTGTACGCCACGCATGCCGTACGAGCATCAGGCAGGTAATCAACAGGTAAGTAACAGGTGGGTCTCTCTACTTTCTCTCTCACTTCAGCTAAAGAATGCAGAACAGAACGTTCACCAGCGGGACAAGAAAGATTGAGTGTGAAGATTCGTTTTTCTTTTCCACAGTTGAGTCGGTCAAGACTCAGGCGTCACCTGTCTTTGAGAGAAACCTCTCACGAGATTCCTCTCAAAGAGGGGCAGCTGTTGACACCTGATTTTTGACCCAGCCTTTTTCATTTTTATTTTTATTTTTATTTTTTTTTGAAAAATCATAAAAAATTCATAAAAAGTCAAAAAATTACAAAATCAACTTTGGTGGCCTTGGCCAAGCCCAAGGAACCATTCTTGACCAAAAAATAATTTTTCATATTTTTTAGTATTTTTTGGAAAATAGAAAAACACTTAAAAAATCAAGAAAAATAGTATTTGAGGTCACAAAAATATGGAAAAATATCCAATATTTTTCCTTTTAATCCCTTGTATTTTTGACCTCACAAAAAAATCAAAATCAGATTCAATTTTAGGTGTTCCTTTGTAACCCGTACTATTGAATTTGAAGAAAAAATAATAATTGAGTCTTTTAATTTGCAATTTTGGCATTTTATAGGATCTTGACATTCAATCTAATTGTCCCCCATTTCAATTTGACCTAATTGCTCGGACAAGCTGTTCAATTGCAAACATAATTGCATTTTAGCCCTTGAAATTGAGCATAATCGAAATTACTTTCAATTCAAGGACTATAATTACAAATTGAACATGCTACCCAATGGATTTCACCATTTTAAATCGATTGGCATAGGTGGTTTAACCCAATTTGATCATTTGCACCCTCAATTACACAATCCCTAATTTCCAATTAAATGAAAATTTGGGGGTTTTGTAGAAATTGATGAAAAATTTTGGGCAAAACCACATTTCTAGATAGAATTCATGCTCTAGATTCGATTTTGAGGTTCAATTGCAAAATTTCCCCATTAATTTGGGTTTAATTTCGAAAATGGTGAATTGGAACCGGTTCTGACCGGTCAGACCGCCGGTCGGACCGGTCGAACCGGTTTGCTACAGTGTCATCGTCTTCCCTCAGAACCTGCGCAGATGAACAGTTCCAAGAGTGATTTTGATCTTCAAATTGGAGGCCAATTCGTGGATAATCAAGCACGCAATGGTGGGCGTCTTGTTCTTTGACCCAATGCCCTTCGATCGAGACCAACCCCGAGACGAATGGCCGCCGGAAGAGCTCCGGCAAGGACGGTCAAAACTGTGGTACCTACGAAAGTCAACAAATGCCAAACACAGCACTAATCCATGCCAAATTCGTGCGAAATGAAGCTCGCCACGGAACCAAATAGGGTTGAGTGAAGTGCCCATCATCCCCGACTTCATTTTGACCAAATTGCACGTGATTACACGTGCCAAACGGAATCAGTTGAAGACCCGTTCGGCGCCAAAAAATTGAGAAAGCTATATAAGCTAACAGGCCTTCGCGAAGAAGAAGGAGGTTGGTTCAGTTAGAGCAAGGAGAACAGAATCGAGAGAGAGAGAGAGAACGAAAGAGAAAGAGCTCCCTTCCATCGCCGTTGTCGAGGGTCGAGCTCAAATTTGCAGAGCGGCGGTCGGGCCTTCACAGGCTAAACCAGAGCTCACGAAGACTACCAGGAGGTCGCCCGTGTCGAGAGGAAGCTATCGCCACCAACCGCGAGACCCATTGCTCCGAAGCAGGTGAGTTCAACTCTCGAGTTTTCTTACTGTGCTTTAATGGCGCGACTCAATTCCAATCATCATAGTTCGAATTAGAGTAGGCGTTTTGCCCTCCGAACATTACTGACCATGCTCGCATCTCCATTTTGCATCGATTTTGCTCGCATACCCCGAATCGAGTCCTCCGATCTAACCTCCATAACCGATTCTTGCCCAGCCAAATCTGGGCCGAGCGGGCTCAATCGGAGCTCGAGGTAAGTCTCCTGCACCTCCTGCCATGTTAATCCGTGGATGAATTGATCTGATTTTGCGTGACCTGTGTGATTGAGCTCCCATGGCCGTATTCGGCAACTCGTACGATGTTCTTGATTCTGTGAATTATATGTCCCAATCCTTAGATATGTTAGGATAGAGTTGATTGCGAGTCGATTGGCGCTGGTCCCGCGCGATTTCATCAAGGTTTAACCGTTAGATCACCGCCGGAGAAGCATAGCCGTCCGTTCTGTCGGAGTCGCGAGGTTGAAGACGAAGCTGACGTGGCGCGGTCAACGGGTCAAAGTATTAGGTGTCAGTTCGCCATAGGTCCACGTGTCAGTCCAGTCAGCTGGCCGTTGGAGGTTGTTATTCGAATGGGTAGATCCAACGGCTGAGGATAATCGAGTCTAATAAACGGTGACCGTCCGATTAGTAATTAGGGATTATCTGAAAATAGTTTTAAATCAAGAAATAAAAATATGGTGAAACGGTGCCGTTTAGTTTAGTAATAGTGCGACGTCGTTTAGGATAGTACGAATGGACGGTTTAGATCGAGTCTCAGGTTTTAATCGTGGCCGTAGATTTTAGTAAGTCAATCAGACGGTCCTGGGCGAGTCTTCACTTAATCTAGGCCGTAGATTTCAGTCAGGATATCCGGCGGTCACAGGGTAGCCACGCGGCTCAATGAAGGTCGTCGGATCAGAGTCGAATAATAAAAAAAATAATAAGCTGGAACGGCGTCGTTTTGAGGAAGCCGGTTTCGCGGGTTCGGGTCTGGGCCGGGTTCCGACCCGAGTGGGTCGGGTCGACCCGGCCCGAATAATATTTTTTAAAAAAAAAAAAATCGGAAAATGATTTTAAAAAAATAAAAAAAATCAGAAAAATCTTAGAAAATTCAAAAACAATGCTAGAAAATTCCAGAAAATTCCAAAAAAAATGTGGAAAATTTGTGGAAAAATCCTAGACATTCCAGAAATCCCCAAAAATTGAGGATTGACCACAGACAACTGGTCAACCCTATTTTTGGGATTTCTTATCCAATTTTCCGAAACTTGACGACATTACCCTTCAGGGGTAAGTCGCCTCTGTTGTGCATACTAGATAAGGCCGATAATGCCAAGGTGAGAATTAGGGTCGATTAGACGACCAATTCTAGGGTTCGGGTTTTCGAGTCCCGCCTCTTTTTTCAAAATGACGATTTTGCCCTTTAATGGGAAAATCGTCTTTCTTGTCTCAATCGAGTTCTGAAAATTGCTTGAAGTTAGGGTTTGGGTCAGGTGGACGACCAACCCTAATATTTGAGATTTTCAGTTCTCATCATTGTCCAAAATGACGACTTTACCCCTCCAAGGGTAAAATCACTTGAAAATTCCAGAAAAATCCTGGAAATTCCCGAAAAATAGGAAATTGATTGGATTGATGGCCAATCCTATTTCCATTGTCTTTTGACTTCCCAATTCGTCTAAAATGACAAATTTACCCTTTTAAGGGTAAATTTCCCCGAATCATTCAAAATTACGATTTTGCCCCTCATGGGCAAATCATGCCAAAATCATTCCTAAGCCTTGATTGATACTTCTCTAGGCTAATAGGGCCTCATTAGGGATACCACGCTGATTTCATGTGTTTTATCCGCATGTACTGGATCCTTGATTTGCGCACTTATTTCCATTGATTGTGATTGGTAGGGTAGTAATTCCCATCTGCATGAACTTCTAGTTTTAGGATCTGTACCCCACTCGTCTGTATGAAATCCTAGGATCAGATAAACCATTCAGCTTAGGTACCGAAAGGGCGTCAACTTTGACAGTTGGCGTAACTAAGTCCCCGAACCCACTTCTCTGGTTTCCGCAGAATCGAATAGATCACTCCCAACTATTCGATAAGGTTTCCGATCGTACCCTCCACGAAACGATTGGTGGCGACTCCTTGGCATGTACACTTTTTCACATGTCACTAGACCGCACTGAAGGTCGACCACGTACATCCAGCAGTTGCGACTTGGGAAATGGGCCTTGGGAGAGGCCCGCGTCCGATCAAGCCAGCGATCGGGCGGCCCATTAGCCCGCTCCCGCCTCGAGCCTCCGGGAGAGGGTCGCGACAGGCAGTACCTTGGGTGGACACTTGGGTCGCGACAAAACAGTGGCATTAGTTAAGGAAAGGTACTATTGGCCCCAATTGAAGAGAGATGTAGGGCGTTTCGTTAATAAATGTTATACTTGCCAGACTGCTAAGGGTCATTCTCAGAATACTGGATTATATACTCCTCTGCCTATTCCTACTGGCCCTTGGATAGACATTATCATGGATTTTGTGTTAGGACTTCCTCGAACACAACGCAGTTTCGACTCTATTTTTTTGGTGGTTGACAAGTTTTCAAAGATGGCACATTTCATCTCCTGTAAGAAGACTTCGGATGCTTCCCATGTGGCGAGCTTATTCTTTCGTGAAGTAGTCCGATTGCATGGTGTGCCTAAGATGATCACCTCTGATCGTGACACTAAGTTCTTGAGCTCCTTTTGGCGTGCTCTATGGCGTTTATTTGGAACTGATTTATAGTACAGCAGTTCTTTCCATCCGCAGACTGATGGACAGACAGAAGTCGTTAACCGCACCATGGCTGATATTATTCGCTGTCTCTGTAGCGACATGCCCAAGTAGTGGGATTGATACATTGCTCCTGCTGAGTTCGCTTTCAACAACATGGTCAATCGTTCAACTGATTTACAGTACATCAGTTCTTTCCATCCGCAGACTGATGGATAGACAGAAGTCGTTAACCGCACCATGGCTGATATTATTCGCTGTCTCTGTAGCGACATGCCCAAGCAGTGGGATCGATACATTGCTTCTGCTGAGTTCGCTTTCAACAACACGGTCAATCGTTCAACTGGTAAGTCTCTTTTTGAAGTTATCTATGGGCGGACTCCACAACATACTCTTGATTTGGTTCCTCTACCAAAGATCCCTAGTTATAATGTCGCGGCTGAAAATCTCGCGACGAAAATTATGGAAGTTCAAGATGATGTGGCACGGCAACTTGCTGCTTCAAATTCGAAATACAAGGATGCTGCTGACAAACGGCGTCGTTCCAAGATTTTTGCAGAAGGCGATGACATGATGGTTTTCCTACGCAAGGAGCGATTTTTCCTGTGGGCACCTATAACAAGATGAAGCATAAGAAGATTGGTCCCTGCCGTATTCTGAAAAAGATCAATGACAATGCATATATTGTTGATCTCCCTACAGATTTGAACATATCTCCAACCTTCAATGTGGCAGACCTGTTCGAGTTTCATCCTCTTGACATTCCGCTTTATGTTGATGATAACTCGAGGGCGAGTTCTTCTGAAGAGGAGGGGAATGATGTAGAACAATTGGCATGCGATTATTTCGCCAAATTGGATCACCAAAAGCCTACACGATTTCGTCGGTAATTTCGAATCTTGGGTTAAACGATCTCGGATCGCGCTCAAAATTGGTCGGTTGAAGCGAAACGGCCGTCTGATTCAAAGTCACCGCTTTACCGTGAGATACGATGGATTTCGGCATTTCGGGATTGTTTAGACCACTTTTCAGGCAGTTTTCTATTTTAGGCAATTTCGGGTTGAGCGTTTTTTTATTCAGCCGTTTTCAAGAGCAAACAAGACAAGTATCTTTTTCTATCTGTGATGGATGACTTGAGCAAGAAAAGCATTGGACTAATTGCACGATGTACCGCATTCGAGAACAATAAAAAATCATTTGTGCTTCAATAATGATAAAGATCACGACACTCGCACATCACACCATGATTAAAAAAACTAGGGATAAAATACTTTGGCTGTGATAAAATGAGTTTTGCTTTCACATTTCTAGGTTGAAAAGATACCAAAACCCATTTCATTCGACCAAAAAAAAAATTTGTTGGATGGCCCTTCCGTTCAAAAGAGATTTTGTGGAAAATCTTTGCCTTTTGTAAAAGCAGAGAAAGAAAGTTAATATACAAAAAAGTTAGTTGATTTGTGATAATGATTTGATGTTTGTGTTCATATTGACTGAGTAAAACATCAGTAAACGAAGAGATACTGGTCATCAAAATGTCGGTATTACCCTTAACATCAGCTGTATAAAGCGAGGTGAGGCAATGTTTTAATAATAGGCAGAGTTCAGAGAAGAGAAAATATTGCAAACTTCCACTACGTTCCCTCCAATCTTCTTATTAAACCCTTCTCCTCCAGGCATAATAACATTGGAAAGATAGATCAGATAAGAAGAGCGAGTTCAGCAAGCCTGGGGATTCGAATGAAGGCCAGGGATTCTTAGGATGAAGGCCAATGACATTTGGAGACAAATCGACAATCCCATTTGACGGCTAAACGAGAGAAGTACGTGTCTCGAATTTTACTACTTTTGGATCATTATATATGTCATTACATTAGCTTATTGCCTCTCTTCTTTTGTTTTATGTTGGATAATCACCGTTGATTTGCATGACGCATTTGATGGAATGTTCATTCTTCGTTTCCATGGACTTCCCGATCCTCATGGAGGCACCGATTTATTCCATCTCCAGTCTACAGTCTTCAGGAGAAAGAAAGCAAGCCCTATTCAATTAGTTAATAACATTTTGCCACATTACTTATTATATCAAATTTACAAAACCATCTTAGTGTGATTGGCACTGCTCTTTCTTGTTTTTGTCGTAAATTGAAAATAAGCAAGGCTTTGAAATATGAATAACGCTACACGTACTAAGATTTTACTAGAATCTCCTACTAAATGAAATGGCTCTGTATGACATGCATCATGTCATCAAAAAAGTGTGGAATCGACGTTAGAATGAAGTTTGTATAAAATGTTTTTTTTTTCTATTCCGAATTACACAAAAGTTGTGTCGAGAATTATTTAAAACTGCCATTGAAGATTGTCTAACAAGCGTTGAATTTATTTGAATGGTTTTTAACTTGTTATACCGTGATTATACTTTTCTAGCATTGATCTTAATTATTTCAACCATAGTTACATACTTTTTTTTTATCAATTTCGATGTCGCTGGAGTTAACATTCGCACTGAACTAAAACCCATGAAGATGCAGCATATTTTAGTGCCAAAAATGAGAGGAAAAAAAAAACCTTAGATATATCTTCAGAGTACATACATGTAATTTTATGGTACTTCCCGTAGTGAAGTTATTTAATAACTGAATTGTTCCCAGGACGAAGGTGTTTAATGTAGCAAGACTGAAAAGTGGCTCACGGTAGGAAATGAGGAAACAACTATTTCTTATGCTCGACTCCGCCCTCTTGTGGTGGTGGATCTCCATCACAATTCCCGGCGCTTGCTCACTAAACCAAACGGACCGGCTTGCCTTAGTCTCCTTCAAACACGCAATACATGAAGATCCATTCGGAGTCTTGAGCTCTTGGAATGATTCTACCTATCATTGTGAGTGGCAAGGCGTTTTGTGTAGCAAAAGACATCCTGGTAGGGTCACGTCCTTGTTCTTGAGATCACAAGGCTTGGGAGGCTTCCTATCTCCTCACGTAGGTAACCTCTCTTTCTTGAGGGTCATGGTTTTACAGAACAACAGCTTTCGCGGAGAAATCCCTTCGCAGATCGGAAACTTGCTCCGGCTCCGTCATCTCATTCTTAGCAACAACTCATTTGGCGGGTCGATACCCTCCAATCTTTCCCGTTGCTCGAACCTCAGGATCTTGAATCTCGTAGATAACCAACTTGTGGGGGGAATTGATTCCAATCTTGGTTCCTTATCGAGGCTTGGATACTTGGGCTTTTCTGTCAATAGTCTTGTAGGTCCTATTCCTCCTTCAATCGGAAACCTCTCACTACTAGAGCAGCTCTCCCTACAACACAATGCATTACACGGAGAAATACCTGAGGAATTGTCTAGACTCAAGAGGTTGTTTTTCTTCCAACTATCATTCAACAAACTAACCGGTGAGATACCACTAGGGATTTTTAACATCTCCGGAATTTATGGGTTCATGGTCAACGGGAACCAGCTGCGGGGAAGCCTTCCCTCTAATATCGGCACGACTCTTCCTTCTCTCAATTACCTTGCCGCTGCCGGGAACTTGTTCACCGGGACGATTCCGTCGTCGTTAACAAATGCCACCGATCTCTGGGGACTTGGCCTTTACAACAATAGTTTCCAGGGGCCAATACCGAAAAATTGGGGAAGGCTAAGAGGCCTTCGCTTAATTTCCTTGGGTCTTAACCAGTTGCAGGATGACTTAAGTTTTATTTCTTCTTTAGTTAACTGTTCCAACTTAGAGAATCTCAATGTGGAGTTAAACTTGATTCATGGATCGTTGCCGACATCCACATTCAATCTCACCGGTATTAAGAGAATTTATATGGCATTTAATTTCATCCAAGGAACTATTCCTTCAGCCCTGGGGAATCTCTTCAACTTGTCTGCCTTAAGCTTAGCATATAATTCCCTAACTGGTCGTATTCCTGATTCCATTGGAGCGCTTTATAACTTGCAGACACTGGCTTTGGCTGGAAACAAGTTTACTGGAGAGATACCATTTTCAATTGGTAACATGACGTTGTTAAATGACCTTTACCTTCAATCCAACAACTTCCAAGGATACATGCCACACAGTCTCGGAAATTGCATGCAACTACTTGAGCTCGATCTTTCACATAACAATCTAATCGGCTCGATTCCAGTCGAAATCATGGGTCTTTCTTCCTTGGCGATCTCATTCAGTCTAGCGCATAATAATTTAAATGGATCTCTTCCTCGGCAAATTGGCTCTTTAATAAATCTTGCCGACTTAGATCTATCTTACAACAGATTGACCGGCTTAATTCCGACCTCCATTGGTGGGTGCTTGAGATTGGAACAGCTTCACTTAGAAGCTAATTCTTTTCATGGTCAAATCCCCCAAGCTTTACGTCCATTACGGGGCCTACAAGAGCTAGATCTTTCTAATAACAATTTTTCTGGTCCAATCCCGAGCTTTCTCACAGAGCTCCCATTTCTCAAGTACTTGAATATTACCTTCAATGAACTAGAAGGAGAAGTTCCAGAGGGCGGAGTTTTTCATGATGCAAGTACTGTATTCGTTTCTGGAAATACACAACTCTGTGGAGGTATTCCAAGTCTGAAGCTTCCACTATGCAAATCACCAAGCTCTAACAAGTATTCTACAACCAAGACCATACTGATATCTGTGGTAGCTGTCAGTTTATTATGTTTAACATTGTTGCTTCTGTTTGTCTTGGGTTATTGCACAAAGAAGCATATGAGAACCGATGCCTCAACATCATCATCCTTCGAGCACCAATTTTTTAGGATTTCTTATGAAGAACTTCTGAGAGCTACTAACAGATTCTCCGAGACCAATTTGATTGGTAAAGGGAGATACAGCATGGTTTATAAGGGGATTCTTAACAGCGGTGCCACGGTGGCGGTGAAGGTTCTCAATTTAATTGAAAGAGGTGCTTCGAGGAGCTTTGTCTCCGAATGTCAAACTCTAGGAACCATTAGACACCGAAACCTCGTGAAGATACTAAGCATCTGTTCAAGCGTGGACTTTAGTGGCAATGACTTCAAAGCTCTAATATTCGAGTTCATGGCTAATGAAAGCTTGGAGGAGTGGTTGCACCCTGGAAGTATAGGACGAGACGATGAGCGTGGTGAATTGAGAAATCTAAGAATAGCGCAGAGGTTGAACATTGCCATCGACATAGCTACTGCGATTGAATATATTCATAAGGATTGTTCTTTGGCAATCGTCCATGGAGATTTGAAGCCAAGTAATGTACTTCTGGACAATGACATGGTTGCTCGAGTTGGAGATTTCGGGCTTGCAAAGATCATTTCAACAATGTCTATCGAAGCCACAGAAGTGCAGGACCAGGAGAGTTCAAGTTCAACCGCAGTTAGAGGATCCTTTGGTTATGTGCCTCCAGGTATGAATCTTTCATATCTTCTTGGAGGCGTTTTCCTCTTTCTCGTCTTGCCCAAAAGAAATTGTGTGGTATATAAATTAAACTGAATCTGGATCATGAAAATGACAAGTCTCATGTGGATCCTATGTATGTCCTGTCAAAACCAATGGTTCAATTTTGGTCAATATATATACTAAATTCTCTAAATTCAGGCCTTCACCGTATATATTGTCTTCTTTTCTCATACCCAGCTAGAGGACAAAGTCACCCTTGATGGTTAGGCAATTTGTTTAACAAACATGTGCACTTTATAAATTCCAAAATCTCATTTCTGTACGGTTGGTGCCTTCCGACCTTTTCGACAAATTTTCCGCCAGGCGCTAAACATCAGCCATACCAATACACTAAACGAAAGTCAAACAAAGAGATACGTTGGGCGACATTGGAGCGAGCTCACACAACTTCCCTTGACAAGATGTTGCAAATAGACATCAAACAAAATCCCACGTGATTGTTTTTCTAAACTTTGAGAAAAAGTATAATATTCATTCCTATTTTATGTCCTAATGAAATTTTCAGAGTATGGCATGGGACATAAGATTTCCACGCATGGGGATGTGTACAGTTATGGTATTCTATTATTGGAGATGTTCACTGGAAAGAGACCCACCGAAGAGGACTTTGGGGACTGTCTTAGTCTTCATAAATTTGTTCAAATGGCTCTTCCAGATCGAGTGAAGGACATCGTGGACTCAAGACTTTGGAATGAAGCTGGTGATCGACAATGGGAGAGCAAGATCAGGGATTGCCTAATCTCCGTATTCGAAGTTGGAATCGCATGTTCGATGGAATCACCGCCGGATCGAATGGACATGACCGAGGCGATCAGGAAATTATGCTCGATCAAGGCGCGTTATGAAACCAAAGAGAGGAGGTAGGTATGTAGTTAAGTGAATTATCTTGTTGTGTATTGGAACTCTTTCACTAGTAGAGATAATCATCATGCAAAGGCAGTGCTAGCAAATTGACATGAATATCTCCCTAACTAGTCTGCGAACCCATACCTATTATGTGTATTCTTAATGATAGACCAATATCTGAAGAAAGTTGACATATATGAGCCATTGTATAACATAGGATCTATGCATAGCTTAATTACGTTAAATGTATGATTAATTCTTTATCAGCACCTTAACCCCGATTGTCATACCGATTATGGGAGTAATGATGGATAAAAAATTTTGAGAGGATATCAAACTGTATAGATCGCGAAGCTTGTGATCTTAAATCCTAGTGTGCAGACACGATTGCAGGAGGACTAGATGTGTGGGAAACCTAGCAAATCCAGAGACCTCATAGAATTGAGAATTTTTTTTCTAACAAAAATGTTATTCAAGAAACTATATGTTATTAAGTATTGGGCTCCAATTGCAACTACATGAAAAAAAAAAAAAAAAGCAGTCGACTTTACAAAGGATGCTTACACACAAATTGTAAATAGAGCAGCGAGCGAGTTGATCGGGTTGGAAAGGGGTTGACTCGTTTGACTTGTTAAACTCAGTCGAACCTATTTATTTAATTATGTTTCTATATACTTACATCAAAATCCATACCCAATTATGTAACCAACTTAAATATGTCCACAAGAGTATAAATCGGTCGACTTAAATTTAATATCAAATTGAAAAGAAATTTACCAAAATAAGAAGTACGATGGAAAAAATGAGAAATGAGAAAGCCGATATGAACTATATCCAATAAACAAGCTAAAAATTGAAAAAGAAATTTGATCTCGTTGGCAAATCTGCAACAACTCTAACATATAGCAACGAGTTGTCGTGTCTATCGAATTGTTATTGTGGTCAAGCCATCGTCGAGTCATTGGCATCGCTGGCCATTCCCCTCTGCCCCAACCCCCCACCCCGCCTCTCTCTCTTCGCAAGCAATGTGTACCGGAGTGCGACCACACAGTAAGGTCAAGAACTCAAGGCCAACTCTTACTGTCGTGCTTAACCATGAGCCCGCGGTGAATCGGAGACCAAGCTTTGAACAATAGTTACATGACTATTTCGATCAAATCCAAAGAGCATGAAGAGGAAGGCAAGCTCATCGCGAGATCGTGAGATGAAGGCCAACTCTCGATGTCGAGGTTGAGCGTGAGCTCACTATTATTTTTGCATTTTCTATTTGCTGACCCAAAACACACACTCTCTCTCTCGGTCTTTCTCTTCTCTCAACGCCAAATCTTTGTGAGATCTCGGCACCACCATTGATGACCTGATCTGGTCATGGCCTTTGAGGTTTCACCGAAAACTAGGCCAGATGGAGGAGGCACCCCCAGATCTTGAGACGACCTTCTGATCTCAACATTGTAGATGACTTAATTGTAGATGACAAGAGGAGCAGGACGGGAGGTCTTGAGACCCGTCAAAGCAATAAAATTGAAATTTGGATGAGCTCGGCCGCCTTTAAAAGAGGGAAGGAGGGAGATAGCTGAAGAAATATCTTTTCCTCTATTTCAATATATGAATCATTACAGTATAACAATCGACTTTATATACAATATATGTGCTAACCCTAACATATCAGTAAATCAGGAAAAAACTATAATAAAGGAAAAAACTGCCTAATTTGTGAGAAATACAGCT
The DNA here is from genome assembly GCA_021437785.1 of Rhodomyrtus psidioides. NCBI lineage: Eukaryota > Viridiplantae > Streptophyta > Magnoliopsida > Myrtales > Myrtaceae > Rhodomyrtus > Rhodomyrtus psidioides. Next base: position 6,361,880 of record JAILYB010000003.1, on the reverse strand, counting down.
CACGCCAACACTCCCCCTCAAGTGGGTGAGAAGATATCTTCGATACCCATCTTGATGAGTGAGCTCTGAAACGCTCTACTTGACACAGTTTTGGTCAATACATCAGCTAATTGATCTTCAGATTTGACAAAAGGTAATTGAATTACTTTAGCATCTAAATTCTCCTTGACAAAGTATCTATCAACCTCAACATGTTTGGTTCGATCATGCTGAATCGGATTGTGAGAGATAGCTATAACAGCTTTATTATCACAAAACAACTTCATCCTAGATTCTGGTGGATACCCAAGTTCGGACAGCAGTCCTTTAAGCCACAATAACTCACACAATCCCTTCGCTACTCCTCTGAATTCTACCTCGGCACAGGACAGAGCCATAACTTTTTGCTTCTTGCTCCTCTACGTGACCAAGGTACCTCCTACAAATGTGAGATAACCAGACGTCGACCTTCTATCTGTTACGTTCCCTACCCAGTCTACATCTGTATATCCTTCCACTACAAGATGACCATTCTTTGCAAAAATTATTCCCCTCATTGGAGCTGACTTTAAATATCGAAGGCTGCGATATATTGCATTCATATGTTCTTCACTAGGAGCATGCATAAATTGACTCATAACACTTATTGCATAAGCAATGTCTGAGCGAGTGTGAGACAAATAAGCTAATCTTCCTACTAATTCATTAATATCTCTCCTTGTTAGTCGGCACTTGATCAGAATACTCTCCAAGTTTATGATTCTGTACCATAGGAGTATCATCGGGTTTACAGTCTAACATTCCTACTTCAGCTAACAAATCAAGTATGTATTTTCTCTGTGATAACAAAATTCCTTCCTTAGACCTAGCTATCTCAATACCCAAGAAATACTTTAGTCCTCCCAAGTTCTTCATCTCAAACTCTTCTGACAACTTCTCTTGAAGCCTCGAAATTTCTTCAGTATCGTCTCTTGTTATGATCATATCATCAACATATATGATCAGGGCAGTCAGCTTACCTTGGCTTCGCTTCAAAAATAAAGTGTGATCTGAATTGCTCTAGGAATAACCATGCTTCCTCATGGCTGAGTTGAACCGACCAAACCAGGCACGAGGTGACTGCTTCAAACCATATAACGACATCTTCAGTCTACAAACAACATTTGACTTATTAATACGCCCATATCTAGGTGGAATCTCCATGTAAATCTCTTCATCCAAATCTCCATGAGGAAATGCATTCTTCACATCAAACTGATGCAATGGCCAATCCAGATTTGCAGCAAGCGATAGCAAAACCCGCACAGTATTTAATTTTGTAACTGGAGAGAAAGTCTCCTGATAGTCCACACCATAAGTCTGTGTGTATCCCTCTGCGACCAATCGGGCCTTGTATCTCTCAATGGTTCCACCTGCCTTGTGTTTAATGGTAAACACCCACTTACACCCTACGGCTTTCTTCCCTTTTGACAACTCTACAAGTCTCCAAGTTTGATTTTTTTTTCTAGTGCTTCCATCTCCTCCTTCATAGCTTTGACCCATTTTGGATCCTTCAAGGCCTCTCCCACCCCATTCAGAATTTGAACAGTTGATACATTTGACACAAAAGCCTTACAAAATTTCGACAATCTTCTTGTTGACACAAAATCAGCAATGAGATATTTAGACATTCGTTCCTCTACATCCGGTGAATATTGACTAGGAGGCTTGCCTCGATTATTCCTGTCAAGGAGTTTATATCTAATAATCAAATCAGAATCATCAGAAACCTCAAGATTAGAAAGAGAGCTTACCTCAGGATCATTCTCAGGAGAGTGGTCGGGTACTGAAGAAGGGGCAATTTACGAAGGAGCAGGCTGATCTCGCTCATTAGATGTAGATATAGGATGCTGATCATCCCCACTTTCAGCCGAAAAATGGACACCCTCCCCCTCATCTTCTTCTATCGCACCCTCCCCCTCATTAAACTGCACAATTGAAACTTTTTGTGAGCTGGTTAATAGTCCATCCCCACCCAATCATACCCCGAACTCCATATGTCCTCCTGACTCCGCACCCTCCATTCCAATGTCCCACAAATTTTTCCTTTCACTGTAATTCTCCTCCTGAAAGGAACATTGGGGTGGAGAAAAATAGCACTCGGACTCCAAAAAAGTCACTTCCATGGTAACATGTGTCTTCTTGGTCTTCGGGTCATAGCAGCGATACCCTTTTTGATGAGTTCCATAGCCAACAAATATACATCGTACCGCACATGGGTCAAGTTTGGTGCATTGGTTCTTGTGAAGATGCACAAAAGCTACACACCCAAACACTTTAGGCGGTATTGTCAAGACTGAAGGGAGAGGCATAAACTGAGATAGAGTTTGTAATGGAGTTTGAAATTGCAACACGCGAGAGGGCATATGATTCATCAAGTGAATGGCTGTGATTACCGCTGCATCCCAGAACCTTCTTAGAACATTTCCACTGACAAGAAGAGCTCTTGCCGTCTCTAGAATGTGGCGGTTCTTTCGTTCAGCCACACCATTCTGCTGAGGGGTTTGAGAGCAAGAGGTCTCATGGATGAGACTATGTTCCTTAAAATAAGAGGTAAGGTGTTGATTGATATATTCTCCACCATTGTCCGTGCGGAGAATCTGAATACGAGCTCTAAATGGAGTAGCAACCATTTTATGAAACATTCGAAATATGTTAGAAGCATCATCTTTATGCTTTATCAGATACAACCATGTCATACGTGTGCAGTCATCAACAAAGGTTATAAACCATCTCATTCTAGACATTGTAGTAATTGGAGATGCACCCCACACATCAGAATGAACCAGACAAAAAGGCTTGCTACTTTTATTAGAGCTCAAAGGAAAAGAAACACAATGACTCTTTACCATAATGCATGTTTCACATTGAAAAGCAGAATCTGATGAACCACGAAACAACTCAGGAAATAAATACTTCAAATATCTGAATGATGGGTGTCCCAACCGACGATGCCACAACCAAACATCCTTCTCCTTACTAACAGACCGAATAGGAGTGTGATATGCATAGCCAGAGCTCAGATCATCAACGATGTATAGCCCCTCATTCTTAGTACCACACCCAATAATCTCATTCGTGAGAATGTCCTGAAACAAACAGAAATTCGGGTACATAAGAACACAACAATTCAACTCATCAGTAATTCGTCCGATAGACAATAAACGGTTGGACAAAGAGGGCACAAGTAATGTATGACATAGAGAAAGAGAGGGCGTGAGAGCCACACTCCCTGCCCCGGTGACTAGATGGCAATTTTCATTAGCATTATACACACTATCTCGTCACGGTAAGGTATGGTTGACTATGTCATCAGGGTGAGGCGTCATGTGATTGGTAGCGCCTGAGTCGATAATCCATCCATTGTTTCCACCATGACGAATAATGATAAAACCAGAACCACAATTACATTCAGGAGGAAGGGTGGAAGTATTAGTTGAAGATACCATCGGGACTAAGGAAAGAGATGAACTCCCAGTAACCAAGGATGCTTGCCCTGTACTTTTGCCCAGTTCTGCTTCAGATTTCTTCTTCTTCGCTTGAAAATCGTCCCACCAATTTGGAAATCCATGTAGCTTAAAGCAAGTGTCCCTAGTGTGTTTGGAATTTCCACAATGAGAACAACCGCCGAGCACCTGAGATTTGGCCTTGACAGCAGACCGAGAGCGTCCACCTCTACCCGCCGAACTACCAGCCATCATCTGTAGAGCCGTGTCTCCTCGACTGCCCCATGAGACCATTGCTGCACTAGTAGGAAAGCCATTGGCATTGGTCAACATCATGGTTTGGCGCACATCTTCCCCGCGGACGGGTACGTAGGCTTGCTCAACGGTGGGGAAAGGCTGCATCTGCAAAACGTCTGCACGGACCTTGTCGAGACGATCATCAAGTCCATCTAGAAAGAGGTAAACCCTGTCCTCTTGAACAGCATTGTTGTAGCGCTCAATATCTGCAGGACACACCATAGGATTAGGCCTGCGAAAATCAATTTCATGCCAGAGTCCTTGAAGATCATTGTAGTATTTTTCGATTAGTCCTCCAGCTTGCTTGAGTTGTGATACTTGACGCTTTAAATCTTACAGCTGGGAAGTATCGGTGCCATCAAAAAAGGTAGTAGCTACAGAATCCCACACAACTTTAGCGGTAGGGAATCTGATAAAATTCTTCATCTGTAGCTTGCAATCCTACCAAGTGGTGGAATTTTGTAAAAGAAGAGTTGCCAATCAACGCCGAATCCATGGAGTTGATTAGCCATCTTTTCACAGTCGAATCCTCAATTTTCCACTTTCGAAAAATAGGATCTGTAGGCAAAGGGCTGAGGGAGGTCTCCATTGATATACCCCAGCTTGTATTTACCTGTAATATACATCTCGATAACTTGAGACCATAAGCCATAGTTGGCTCCATCCAACTTAACCGCAATCTGAGATGAAGTAGAATCATTCTACAGTGTCGGTGCTGGAGGAGGAGGAGGAGGAGCTTGGTTCTGATTTAGAATCTGAGTCAATCTGGTGGTCAAATTCTCCAAAAATGTTTCCGTAGTCGAATTCCCTCCTTGATTTTGATGGGGAATCAATGCTTCTCTAGAGTTTTCATCCGCCATGGATCTGAGATCGAGCACGATCGTGCGAGACGAAATCGGCTGGCGTGAAACCACAATGCGATAAAGAAAATGATTTGAGATCGAGCGGGACCGCCGTAATCAGGGATCAACGTATAGTGCTCACAAGGAGCAAACCCTAGGCTCTAATACCATTAAGAAATATCTTTTCCTCTATTTCAATATATGAATCTTCACAGTATTACAATCAACCTTATATACAATATATGTGATAACCCTAGCATATCAGTAAATCAGGAAAAAACTATAATAAAAGGAAAAACTACCTAATTTGTGGGAAGTACGGCTCACACCAACAATAGCTAGACAAAAGTAGGGACCGACATTGAAGTGATAGGGGAGAGAGAGCGAAAGGAGTAGGGGGATGATCTGGCGGGCCAAGTTAGCGGGATCTTGCTCCGTGTGACACGACCCCTTATCAACACCGGCAGTAAATGGTGGAGCGAGGAAGGCCACGATTGATGGTGGCAGCGGAGGCACGTCAGTGACACAACAAGTGGTTACAGGGTCGGCAGAGGGGGAGATAGGCGGGGAGGAGAAGAGAGATTAGTGTTAGGATTTCGAAGAGTGATTGGTTAAGTTGTAAAATTAATAAAGAGAGATTGGTGTCTTGATCTGTTGTAAAATTGACCTACATTGAAGTGATAGCTGATAGGGGAGAGAGAGCGAACGAAGTGATAGGGCTACAATGGACCTGCGTCCAAGTGATATAAAATACAGATAGTGAAGGCCATAAAATACTTTGCCCTAGATGTAGCGTAAAATATGTAACACAACAGGATACATATTCTCCTAAAGTAGCTCACGAGTACTAGAAATCTGCCAAAGTTGAATCAAACAGTTGCAGAGTTGCAAATTTGCTAGAAATAATATGCTTAAGTTGATTTTATGCGCAACATGTTATGCATCCATATTTTCGTAAACTAGCTTATACGCCATCTCAAGCTAATCGCTTTTATCTTGGCTTTTATTTGGATCTCTTTTTTTCACTCCTAATTTGGCTTATATACTCCCTTTCACAGTGTACTGACCATATTACCCCTCGCTTTTTCCTCCTTTATAATTATATATCTGCAAAGACTCAAATATGATGCCCATTTAGGATTTATTTTATTTGTTTCTTATTTTTCTTATACTTCCCTTTTTTTTCTTCGTAATTTTGTTGATTAGGGATTCTAGAATCTGAGGATGATGCCATCTCCCACGATATGAGGATCAACGACGAGAAAATATCAATCAATGTGGTAAAAGAATTTTATTGGCCCTAGAACATATTGCTCTTGAATTGTCCAATGATTACCGAAGATGAGAAGTCATATTCTTAACGTGAACAAGATTGTTCCTAGAATGATTCTGTTGATTTAGTCTGTGAATGATTCTATTGATTTAGTCTGTGATGCTTTCGTGATCTTGTTGTTCTTTTATCGAGATGAGTAATCTCAAAGATTGATCAATGCAATTAAATCCTCCATTTGTTCGTGTCATTGATTAAGCTGTTAATTTTTGGTAAATTCGAGTAACGAGATATTCAACTGAATTCATAAACATTCATAGCAAAAGTGGCTTCTCATTCGCAGTCTAAAGATCGTGAGTGAATTTCTCATATCATTCCAATCGAGTAATTATGAAAATCATCGATGTATTCTAATCTCAAAGGGGTTCCACTATTAATCCAATTCTTGGTTGTTTGACATGAAATGAGTAGAACTGTTTCAGCAACTACTCTACAAATTCTCCTCTTTCATGGACTTGACTATACCTATATGTCCTAAATCTATTGCAATTGTACCAATTCAATCGTACATCTTTTTTTGTGTCAAATCAGTCATAACCCTTTTCCATTTGTACCAGTTCATTTCATTCGGTTGGCCGAAACTGACGTGACAAATTTGCAATAATATTTTAAATTTTTTTAAGAAAATTTTTCTTTTTTTAAGGTTTGGGCCGGCAGGAGGCTACCAGCCACTGGCCTTTAGGTGAGGGCCTACGAGCCGTCGCTCACGTTTGGCGAGCACTCACAAGCCCTCACCCAGGGACCCGCGAAGGACGCGGACCCTCATCCCCTGGCCGACAGCCTCCTCCCAGCCCAAACCATAAAAATGAAAAGAAAAAAAGACATAAAAATTTATAAAAATTTTGAAAAATGTTAAAGTATTATTTAAAAAATTTCATGTCAAGTTCGGCCAGCCAAGTAGACTAAATTGACACAAATGCAAAAGGTTTAGAACTAAGTTAGCATAATTGTAATAGGTTTAAGATTTTTTTTTGATGATTTTCCCCATGTTATAAGCGATGTGTCCACTAATTACAAAATTTATTCCTGACTGGGCATAATCCGTGAGTGGATATACTGATTGGGCATTTGACGGAATGATGAGTCTTCATCCCTATGGACTTGTTAATCCTCGCGTAATTGACGGGGTATTCATAGACTAAACAAGTCCACCACTGCTTAATGAAGTCAATAGGATGTGATGGAGGATAATCACTTTATTTAATTGACGGACAATAATCCATAGTCGACGATTCATAAGTATAATGGCTGTGTTTGACAATTTTCCTTCTTGTCTTTCTCGTAAAATTGAAAGCAGGGAAGAAGATGAAATCAGCGTTAGGATAAAGTTTGTCAGTGGGAAAATGATAATGAGAGCGAGATGAATTAAAGGCAATTTAGTTTTTGACTGAATAAGTAATTGATGATATCTTCTTGGGATCAGAAATGCTATTAAAACAAACAGTAGATTATTTATAATTAGAACTTTAATAAAGTCATTAAACATAACAAAGTACTTTTTATGTCTGAATCCAATCCGTTTAAAAGAAAATCGGGCTTGGCCTGAATCCGTTTGGAGCCTCGATCTACTCGCCCCTACATAGTTTCACTGTTTGCAAATATCTGTCCATAGTCGGTTCATATATATGACGTTCGATGTCACATGTGACGAATGCATGTTAACACGAGCGATCTGATTTACAAATAGAATATGATATACGATATACAATTACTAAAGACATTAAAATCCATAAACTTGAACAATCAACATTTCATTTCTGATATATCTCTTTAGCTGTGGAGTGATGCATTGATTAGTGATGAGCCACATGTAAATGTAGAGCATCCCATGAGCCATAAATCCACTGACGGTTGTGAATGACTCAGTCTTAAACTAAAGTTGGGGACATTATTATGCATTAAAAATACAATTTAATAGCCACTAAATGGCGTGGCGACTGGGCATAATTCGAGAGTGGATATATTGATTACGTCGTTGACGGAATGTTAAGTTGGACATGAGTATGAACTTGTTAATACTCACGTAATTGATGGGGTCTTAATAGACTAAACTAGTCCATCATTAATAATTAAGAATTGGATAAATGCTGTGTTATTATTTAATATTTATATAACGCACCACATGGCAGACTTTCAGTGATAATAAGCAATATTCAATAATAAATATTTGACATTTCTCTTTCTTATTTCTCTCGTAAAAGTGAAAGTGAAGAAGAAGTTGAAATAGGGATAACACTACAAGCATTACTAGAATTTCTTATTGGGCGAAATGGCGCACTATCTGATAGGCGCCATAATGTCATCAACTAAAGTGTTGGAATCAACTTTGGGATAAGACGGGACCTTGCCATCATAATAACACGAGCGATCTGATTTACAAACAGAATGTCATATACGATATACAATTACTAAAGATATTAAAATCCATAAACTCGATGAATCAACATTTCATCATGGTTGTGAATTAGAATTAAAGTTGGGGACGTTATTATGCATTACAAATATTATTTAATAGCCACTAAATAGCGTGGCGACTGGGCATAATTTGAGAGTGGATATATTGATTACGCAGTTGACGGAATGTTAAGTTGGACATGAGCATGAACTTGTTAAGTTAGACTAAACTAGTCCATCATTAATAATTAAGAATTGGATAAATGTTGTGTTATATTAATATTTATATACGGCACCACATGGCAGCCTTTAAGTGGATAATAAAATAATAAATATTTGATATTCCTCTTTCTTATTTTTCTCGTAAAAGTGAAAGTGAAGAAGAGGTTGAAATAAGGATAACACTACAAGCATCACTAGAATTTCTTACTGGGCGAAATGGCGCACTATCTGATAGACGCCATAATGTCATCAACTAAAGTGTTGGAATCAACTTTAGGAGAATGTGGGACCTTACAAGCATACTAATGTTTTTTTTATGAGTGTGAAAATAACAATATAATGCGAGTCACGAATTTTTTAAAAGGTGGACTCCACAAAAATATTCAATTATTTATTTTTTTATTTTTTGTGACTCAAAATAGACTATTAGCATAGTAGTCACAAAGATCATTATATAATCAATTTTCAATAAAGTTTGTCGAAAAGAAGAAAAAGATAGTGGGAGCAAGATGAACTAAAGAAAATTTAGTTTTCTATAGCACCATCATTTCTTCTCAAATTACAGAAAAGTCTCCTCAAGCATTATTATTGGATCTGGATCTCCTGCCCACGTGGGCACAGAGACCACAAATCTGGGCTGTCGATGGCCCTCCACCTTTTTATAGGGGGCAAAGGTTTGGGGTGGATGGATGGCCCAGATCCGTGGTCAAGCCTGCCCACGTGGGCAGGCGATCCAGACGCTTATTAGAAACTGGCATTGACGTTTGTTTGGTAATCGTTGAATTTTTTTAAGGTGGTTTTAAATGGCTATACCGAGACGTACAATAATCATATATTTTCCACATCGGTCTTAATATTTTCAACCCTATTCCATGGAAGTCAACTTCCATACTGAATTAAGGCACCATTCGTCTTGTGAAAAATGACTGGTTTAGAAAAAAAAAATATCGAAAGATGATCACTTGTACTGCTTACAAAAATGGCTGAACGAAATATATTTTCGTTGTTCATGACAATGTTTAAACATAAATATTTTTTGATAATGTAAACATTTTTCATTTACTCTAGGTGATGTAAGATATTATGTTCAGAAGTATGTTTTTAATGTTCATATTTCGCGAAACAAATGACACTTAAAACCCAAGAAGACATAGCCTTGTCACACAACCTCTAGAGATTGATTTCATTTATCTGTTGAATGCTTAATCGATTGTTGGAAACCATCTGTTGGTTGAATGGGCGAACATACGCATTGATAATTTTGAATTACCTCTAGAGATTGATTTTCATTTATTTTTTGAATCCTTCCCCTCTTCATCGTTTTCTTGAGACGTACTGATGGAATGCAGCCAATGCAGGCCCAATGAAAGGTTCAACCCAAAAGACCAACTGAGAAAACCAAACAGATTGACATTATTAACAAAATTTAATGGCCAAGAAGAAAAGTTATGGGGGTGGGTGTTGATGATTTTCAATTACCTGGTCATCCCAGGCCTTCTTCTCGCTGAAAATGACCTCAATGTTGGGAAAAAACGGGCAACACCTCGAAACAAATTAAGCCAATTCAAGATCAAACACTAACTCCCAAAACTACTCCAATTCAATCCAGCATCGACTAACAACCTTGCAATATGTAAATGTACTATTGAAATGATAAAGAGATAGAACACCAAGATATATGTGAAAAATCCGAAACAGGAAAAACCATGGACAACCCAAAAAACTCCGCTAATCACAGCAGGATGCACAAAGTGTTTCTCTCTAGTCACATGCTAGAGGCTCAACATCTATATCACAAGAGCTTTTCTCACCACAAATGTGGAATAATACAAAAGGGGCAAGAAAACCATAACCGCAATAAAAGAGTTCGGAGACAAATCTCAACGAACAAAATCGATCAACTCGTAGAGTTTGGCCTCACAAACAACATACTAAAATTTGAGCCAAAATCGATAATGTTTGGCCTTTAAATCGGGACAACAAGCCGCAACCCCTTTTTCTTCTTTCCTTGTGTTTTCTTCTCGGTGCTCCCCTGTTTTTCACTCTTTGCCACTCAGCTTCTCTCTCTCTCATAAACACACGCACGAAAAACACAACAGATAGCCCACTTTTTTTTTTCTCTTTTCTCCGACTTTTCTCCTTTTTTTCTTTTGTCTTTTTCTTCCTTTTCTTTTAAAACAGATAAAATAAAATAAAATCAGCTAGGCCCCACAAAGAAGCGGATCCAACCAACAAATCTCCCCCTCCGCCTCATGTGGGGATTTCCATCATGCCCGCTTTGCTTCTACAAGAGTCAAGTTTTACCATAGGCAAGGCTTTGGTCATCATATCAGATCCGTTGTCGAAGGTAGGAACCTTTTCAAGAAGAAAAGATTTCTCTCCTAATTTTTCTCGGACCCAATGATACTTCACATCAATATGCTTCGATCTTGAATGTAACACGGGATTCTTGCTGAGATAGATAGCACTCATGCTATCACGATAGAAAATGAACTTTTCTTGCTTCAAACCTAACTCTTGCAAGAATTTATGCATCCACAAGAGTTCCTTGCTTTCCTCGGTAATAGCGATATATTCTGCTTCAGTTGTAGATAAAGCAATGCATTTTTGCAATCTCGATTGCCCTGAAATGGCTCCCCCCCGCAAAGGTCTCATATAACCCGACGTAGACTTTTGGGAATCACCATCTCCAGCGTACTCGAAATCCGAATAGCCACTCAACTCAGGCTTTCCATTTCCATAACACAAGCTGTCACGCCCCACGTTCCTTAACATCCTCATCTCATCCGCCAAGGCCAATAGATAATTTCCAAGAACCAACACATCGCCTAAGTAAAATGAAATGCACACGCGAAAGGAAACAACAACCCTGGCAATACACAACATAGGGAATTCAATATAATATGAAAGCACACATATATGTACATAACATACTTCAAAAGTTGGTACATCTGACGGTGGGGAAAAGTCATAATAAAACACCGCATACTAAACTGGATAAGGAACTCAAGCTAACATTAAAAAGGCTTTTCCTTAGTTCCTACCTAAACCTCACAGCAAAATTATTCCTACTCTTAAAATCCAGACCACTGCAACTTCGTTACTCTAAAGAACCACTCGACCCATCGCTCACATCAGCTTCGTCTTCTTTCGGGCTGTAGTCAAAAAATGTTTCTGATGTCACCTCCTCAGAAACTTCCTCAGACTCCTCTTCGGTTTCCTCCTCGGTGTCTTCTATTTCATCAGCGGAGATCTTAATATAGTTCATATACTCTTCGGTAGGGAGTGACTTTGACTCCTTGGGAATGTTTCTCGATCCCCCCCCCCATAGACGCCACATTCTCCACCTCGATCTCTGGACGGAAGGGTGACACCAGCTAGGTACTACCTATATAGGAACGTCCTTAGGCATTAAGGGACCCATCAGGCTACTATCTCCCGGACAACGAAATCATGCTTCAAAATAGTGAGGTTGCAACTCTCTCTTACCCTCGTCTACCCAAACCGTCATTTTCTTCCTAACATATAAAATTCCCTTTCTCTCGAGAAATTCATCAAAAGTGGCGGTCATATCCTTCGGATCGCCTAGCCTGATCGGTAGCATGCTTACGATTTTCGGTATGAAAAGTATGTTCCACTAAGGGGTGAGATTTACATCCCAGCAAGTGAAACCCAAATCTAAACCAAACCACTAGTCCCCCCAGATCACACAATAATGCAAAAATACAAGGAATTCGTCAAATAATGGCACATGGCATTTAAACATCCAATGTCTCAAGATAATTGGCGCCCAGACTCATAGTCAGTCACATAATAAACTATGAGACACAAGCTTCACACATTAGCATCAATTAAATTCACAATATTATAAGTCATCGAAATGACACTTTACTCATTCATAGCCATGGGCTCCCGGGCCGCGATGTAATTCACATGGGCACTCTGGCCATTTAATTTCACAAGGGTACTCTGGCCATTTACAAAGCATCATGGTTCTTTGGCCAATTACGATGCACAAGGGCTCTCTAGCCATTAAAATCTCAAGGGCATTCTAGCTAAACCATTTCACATAGGCGTTCTCGCCATTAAAATCACACATTATCAATCACCATTCATTCGTCGTACAGTTACACAACACATTTCAATCATCCAGTAGCATCCTAGGGTTCGAGTAAGGGTTTAGGAAACACTTACATTGATCGACTGGCAAAAATCCACACCAACTGATGCTTCTCAATCCCACAAGTGCACAACCAACCAAAGATCACACGCCGTCGTAGGAAAATCTATCAATTCCAGATCAAAATTCAATCGAATCTCACTTCCATTAAACCAATTCCTCAACAACCAATCAAATGACAACCTAAGGTGCCTTAATGATCAATCAAAGTCACGACGACACCTCCTCAAGCCCTCTAAGTATTCGGTCCAAACATCAATATATAGGACAAAATATAACTTGGAGTTTCGAGCATAAATTAGCCTTTAAATCATCTCTAATTTCCAATCTACTTCACATACTCCTCAATAACTCCTCATGCAACGTCTTAAGTAGTCCCATGAATCATTTTGAAGCCAAAATACCTCTTAAATAACCCCCATCAGATTCGGTCCAAACAGAGCAGTAGCAAAGTAGAACCGGTTTTGCTTATCCCTTCATCGATCACCTAAGATCCTTCCTTTGCCAAATTTCTTTTGTTCTCTCACAATATGAGTTCCCATACGACCATTCCTCTACCTCTCGTTTTCCTGGCTGCGCTAACCCTAGCGCTGATCCCTTTGTCCATCGCCCAGGACTCGCCCCAAGACTATGTCGCCGCCCACAATGCGGCCTGCTCTCAGGTCGGTGTGGGGCCAATAGCGTGGGACGAGGGTGTGGCTGGCTATGCTAGGGATTACGCCAACAAGCGTGCCAGCAATTGCCTGCCACTCGTCCATTCGGGAGGACCCTATGGGGAGAACCTCGTGTGGGCTTCCCCCGATCTTACTGGCACATGAGCGGTAAACATGTGGGTAGGGGAAAAGGCCGACTATGACTACAGCTCCAACTCATGCGCACCGGGGAAGGTCTGTGGGCATTACACGCAGGTGGTGTGGCGCAACTCGGTTCATCTTGGATGCGCAAAGGTTCGATGCGCAACGGGCGGTACTTTGGTCACTTGTAATTACGATCCTCCTAGCAACATTGCAGGCCAGAAGCCTTATTGAATTACAAAAGGTTGTATGTCGGAGGATGAATTATTATGTCAAAATAATGCCCCATTATGATGAGGCAAGAGCTTTAGATGCATCAAAATTAAATAACGTCTATGAATGATGAAGGTATTCTTCCCTGAGGATTTATGTGCTTGGATAACCACTTAAGTTGAATTCCATTTCGTTTCACAAATTACGTTGTTTTAAAAATTAAGACCGAAGAACGGACCAAAATTTGCGGTCAATGAATTCTGATCCACGAGTTTTACACTTGTGGAGTCAGTCGTAGGAATCGATGTGGCATTATTGTACATGACGGTCTAATACAATTCCGATGCTTCCATATGAGAAAGAAAAAGGGGTTTAAGTCCTAGCCCGTTAATAAATTCCGGTGAATGTTGATAATTTTTACTCATTTCTTTTGGCAAATCTTGGTTCTAACATTGATCGGTAGATTTGCGCATGCATATTAAATACCAATAATCATTCGACTTCGTCCGTCGTTTTTTAACATTATATTCAATCTGTTAAATTGTCTAATGAACAATAAATGATAATATTGTATAGGTAGATAAGAAAATATTGATAAATTTATTTTCTCATTTTCTTATTTATTTAGGGCCAAAGTTGAGAAGTCACGACCTAACTCAAGTCACGGACAAGCCAATTGTGATTATTCATGAAGTTGCTAGTAGAGGTAGAAGTAAATTCCAAACATTTACTTCCTATTTGTAAGAGAAAATACTTTCTTTATACTAGAGGTTTTTGTTTTTGTTTTTTAACAAGTTACAAAATACGCGATTTGCATAGGCCTACCAGGATATAAATGTTTTATCTTGGTCCGCCACTTTTTACTAATCAAAGAAACCACGTAAATTTGTTATTCTTTATCCAATTTTGGAATTCACTTCTATTTCTTGGGCATTTACATAATTCACGGAAATATGAGGTACTTTCCAGGTATTCACTAAACATTATATCTACATGGGGCAACCACGAAATCAATCTGTCTTATCTCAAATCGTGCAAAAATTCTTTATTATCACAACCTTGTAATGTCTCGTATGGACGTTCACATGTCACTAGGTGTCGAAATTCGAGCTTGCAGACACTATTAGTGAGTTAAACTCAATGTTGAGTAAGCAAATTATCGACTGGACAAGCAATTGACAACCTCTTCTTGGGATTATAAATTCTAATAGTAGTAAATCACATAAAAGATATTCGATTATGCAAACCATATAGCCAATCCCACTAAGATGGTCGCTCTTGAAGGATGATAAAGTTGGCTCCCATTGGTTCGAGAGGTAGTTCTCGATAACTATGTGACACTTTTGCCCCTTTAAAGTTCAAGAGAAGCTCCCATGATGTCGCACTTTTTGTCCAATGTAACACTTAATTTCAGAGGTGAACTGAAAAGATCGAAAGCCCGAATTGGCCTAGATCGGACGGCCCAAATTTTCAGGTCCATATGGGCCCAGGCTAGGGCTCAACCAACCCTAGCTATCCAAGTACGTTGATAAAATCCTAAATTAAGTTAAGGCATAAACATATTAAAAAAGTTATATTTGAGGCGAAAAGTCAAATAAAGTTTCTTGTACTTTTTTTTAATACGAAAAAAAAAATCGGGCTAGGGCCCCACCAGCCTAGACCTCCATCCCGGCCACTACCGAGCTTGAAAGTTTCTTGTACTTGTCTTTGTCAATGCCTACTGCTAAGCGCAATTGACTTGTCTCTTCTGTTTTTCCATTTTGGAATGTTCCGTCTAGTGTCAACATACAAAATCATACGGCAGAAAATTATTTGACGGTAAGCCATACACCATAATTGACAACATTATGCCACATTAAGATAAAAGATGTAAAAATTAGGACCACAGAAAGTTTGGTTAAGTTTACGGCACTTCCCATACTGGGGCTATATATTTGAATTGTGCATCCGACGTAAGTGTTAAATGCGGTCGACACTGAAAGTGGGTCTATGGAGGAGATGGGGAAACTAACGTTTCTCATGCTCAATTGTGCCCTCTTGTGGTGGTGGAGCTCAATACCCAGCCCCGGCGCTTGCTCGCGGAATCAATCGGACCGGCTCGCGTTAGCCTCCATTAGAGACGCGATACAGGAAGACCCACTTGGGGTCTTGCATTCTTGGAATGATTCTACCTATCATTGTGAGTGGCAAGGTGTTTCGTGCAGCAAAAGACATCCTGAAAGGGTCACTTCCCTAGTCCTGAAATCACAAGGCTTGGGTGGCTTCCTATCTCCTCACGTAGGTAATCTCTCTTTCATGAGGGTCTTGGTCTTATCGAACAACAGCTTCCGCGGCGACATCCCACCACAGGTTGGCAACTTGCTTCGGCTCCGTGAACTCAATCTTCGTAACAACTCTTTTGACGGGCCGATACCCTCCAACCTTTCCCGTTGCTCGAGCCTCGAGATCCTCAATCTAATAACTAACCAACTTGTGGGGAGGATTCATTCCAATCTTGGTTCTTTGCCGAGGCTTACAGGCTTGGGCTTGGCTAATAACAACCTTGTAGGTCCTATTCCTCCTTCAATCGGAAACCTCTCGTTGCTACAAAAGCTTTCTCTGGCAGCAAATTCGTTGCATGGAGAAATACCTGAAGAGTTATCCAGACTCGAGAGGTTGGTTTTTTTCCAACTGTCATTGAACAAACTAACCGGCGAGATTCCACCAGGGATTTTTAACATCTCCAGCATTTTGAAGTTCTATGTCAGTTCTAACCAGTTGCGGGGAAGCTTTCCCTCTGATATGGGCACAACTCTTCCTTTTCTCTCTGAACTTGTAGCCTACAACAACTCGTTCACCGGGACGATTCCGCCATCTTTAACGAATGCCACCGGCGTTCGAGAGGTTTTCCTTTTCAACAACAGCTTCCATGGGCCAGTACCAAAAAATCTGGGAAGCCTAAGGGGTCTCCACAGACTTGTGTTGGGTGGTAACCAGTTGCAGGATGACTTAAGTTTTATTTCTTCTTTAGCTAATTGTTCCAATTTAGAAGCTCTCTACGTGGATTTGAACTTGATTCATGGATCGTTGCCGAGATCCATCTCCAATCTCTCCACCAGCATTAAGGTCATTGCAATGGCTAATAATTTAATCCACGGATCTATTCCTTCAGCCCTGGGAAATCTATTCAACTTGTCCCTCTTGACTCTAGCGAATAATTTTCTGACTGATCGCCTTCCTAAATCCATTGGAGCCCTTTACAGCTTGCAGGAACTTCGTTTGAATGGAAACATGTTTATTGGAGAGATACCGTCTTCGATTGGCAACATGACATTGTTAAATATCCTTAACCTTAGCTCCAACAGTTTCCAAGGCTACATACCGCAAAGGCTCGGCAACTGCAAGCAACTAGTATCGCTAGATCTTTCGAACAACAATCTAATTGGCTCTATTCCAGCCGAAATCATGAGTCTCTTTTCCTTGTCGATCATGTTCAGTTTAGCTCATAATAATTTAAGTGGATTGCTTCCATTGCAAGTTGGGTCTTTGAAGAATCTCGCCATGTTTGATCTGTCTTACAACAGACTGACCGGCTTAATTCCGGCCTCCATCAGCGAGTGCTTGAGCTTGAGATGGCTTTACTTAGAAGCTAATTCTTTTCATGGCCAAATCCCCCAATGGTTACATCCATTACGAGCTCTAGAAGAGCTAGACCTTTCCAATAATAATTTTTCTGGTCCAATCCCGAGCTTTCTCGCAGAGTTCTCACTGCTCATGTACTTGAATTTGTCCTTCAATAAACTAGAAGGACAAGTTCCGAAAGCCGGAGTTTTTCTTAATGCAAGTGCTGTATCAATTTCTGGAAATAGAGAACTCTGTGGAGGTATTCCGAGTCTGAAGCTTCCTCTTTGCAAATTACCAAGATCTAACAAGTCTTCTTCAACTAAGGCCATAGTGCCATCTGTGGTAGCGGGGAGTTTGTTGTGTTTAGCTCTGTTGCTCCTGTGTTTGTCTATCTTCTTTTACCGCAAAAAGAAGCAGATGACAACTGATGCCTCGCCCAATTTATCCTTGGAGCACCCATTCTTGCGGATTTCTTATGATGAGCTCGTGAGAGCTACAAAGAGGTTCTCCGAGACCAATTTGATTGGTCAAGGGAGATACGGCACAGTTTATAAAGGAATTCTTGACAGTGGTGACACGGTGGCGGTGAAGGTGCTCAATTTAACACAACGAGGTGCTTCGAGGAGCTTTGATTCAGAATGTCGAACTCTAGGAACCATTAGACACCGAAACCTTGTGAAGATACTAACCGTTTG
This sequence comes from Rhodomyrtus psidioides, assembly GCA_021437785.1. Classification (NCBI taxonomy): domain Eukaryota; kingdom Viridiplantae; phylum Streptophyta; class Magnoliopsida; order Myrtales; family Myrtaceae; genus Rhodomyrtus; species Rhodomyrtus psidioides. Next base: position 6,343,846 of record JAILYB010000003.1, on the reverse strand, counting down.
TTCGACTGAGGACTTCCATGGAAATGACTTCAAAGCTCTTATATACGAGTTCATGGCTAATGAGAGCCTGGAGGAGTGGCTACACCCTAGAACTACACGACGAGATGACGAGCGTGGCGAATTGAGAAATCTGAGACTAGTGCAGAGGTTAAACATCGCCATAGACATAGCTACTGTGATCGAATATCTCCACAAGGGTTGTTATCCACCAATCGTCCACGGAGATCTGAAGCTGAGTAATGTGCTTCTGGACAACAACATGGTAATTCGAGTTGGAGATTTCGGGCTTGCAAAGATCATTCTGACGATGTCTACTGAAGCCACTGGAATTCAAGATTCAACTTCTTCGACAGCAGTTAGAGGATCCATTGGCTATGTGCCTCCAGGTAAGTGGAAAAATTTCTCTCCTGCTTCATCAAAGTCTATCTCGAGAATACATTGCTTATGGAAAAATATGAGCAGATGCAATTAGACCTCATCTTTTCATGGACATAGATTCGTATAGGAATGAAATTCTCATTAGGCAATAGATTTTTGCTGTTACTTGAATCTGTCATATGTTCTTGATTAGCGTTCGGTTGACGGTGGTAGTCGAATATCGGACCTGGTTGGTAAATAATAAGAGTGAATGTGGTAAAGGTATCGAATGAACCATCATTCTATATGTCATGTTATGCATTGTATGCTCTCACATCTCTTTCTAACAACACAATTTCCTCTTTCCCTTTTCGCAGAAAGATAAAAGTACGTAGCTTTGTCTTAAAAAAAAAAATCATCGTAGCGTGTCATAATTGTGTTTGAAATTAGCATGAAAGAAAAAATTGTACTTTTGATTCATCGATGAAATTATTTGTAAGGAAAACATGCGAATCATTCTCAATATACAGATTAAATGTATTTTGTCACGTCATTTTCACATTTTCGTTCTTTCAAATTATGTTAGTGTCGTGAAAAATGGACTATATCTAATATGATCATAGAGTCCATTATGACATGAGAAATTGACGAGAATTTGTGATTCTTTAGTAGTATCCTCGGTCTTGACAAAAAGTTATTGACCTGAAACTCTATAATTTGGAAACTATGTTCAGATAACGTGACATTTAATTCAGAATACCATTGGGCCTAGTTAAGTTTCACTCTCCCCGAAACATCACGAAATAGTCAAGTTACAAATAGTGTGGTCCATGTATCAAATTGAACTCAAACCGAGAAAACGATGAGACTATTATGGGTCTCATGTGAATCTCATCATATCTAAAGCTAAAGTTTAGCTTTAATATAGATATCAAGCTACTGATCATTTCCCCACTTAAGGGCAAACTCACTATTGACGTCTAGGCAATTTGTTTCGGAAACATGTCACGATTTTTTGGTGCACTATGTGGTTTTGGAGATGGGAAAGTCCATATGCTATTAATGATCTTTCGTGAACTTTGTGATTTTATTACACTTAATATCCCCAGATCTCATTTCTCTGCGGTTGATGCATTCCGACTAATTTCTATCTTATTGTCCCCCGAAATTTGACTTGTCCACTTTAACAATTTTGCATATGACATGTATTGAACATGAGCCCTAGATAATAAACTAAGCGGAACACAAACAATGTGATTTTAACAATCTTTCAAATCCCATGTAATTTAGGACATTCTATATAATTATTTATAAGAAAAAGTATTGTGTGTCTCCCTATTTAATGTCTTAATGAAAATTTTCAGAATATGGCATGGGTCACAAAGTTTCCACACATGGGGATGCTTACAGTTACGGCATTTTATTATTGGAAATGTTCACCGGAAAGAGACCCACTGAAGAGGCCTTTGGGCCCCATTGTAACCTTCATAGCTTTGTCCAAACGGCTCTTCCCGATCGAGCGATCGATGTTGTGGACTTAAGGCTTTTGAGTGAAGCTGGTGATCAACAACAGGAGATCATGATCAGGGATTGCCTTACTTCCGTATTAGAAGTTGGAGTTGCATGCTCAATGGACTCACCGCGAGAGCGTATGGATGTGACCGAGGCGATCAAGGAATTATATTCGATCAAGGCGAGTTACGAAACCAAACAGAGGAGTACACGGACGTAGCATAGTCAACTTGCCGTTTTATTTTGGAACTCTTGCACTTGTAGAAAGGCAAGTATCATCGCTAAGTAATCTACTCAGCCATAACTATTATGCATATCAACATATACATGTACGTGTGTATATACATATCATACAAAGTGGACGTACGCAGTTAGAGTTTTTCTATTTCCACCATGTAACCATGTAAAAATTGATGAATTTGCTTATTTGCTGTAATTAACGCCCGAGCTTATGCTTGCTGTAATTGTAAGCTTGTCGTAGTCATATTGCGTTGTAGCTATACCATGAAATGCAATTACTCATCAGGCAATCCCTGATCGATTGCAAGGACAAAGGTACATTGGAGTTAATATTAGCAAGACAACGATGTCTCCACGACATTGGATGGAGATTAGTGTAATCATAGCCGACCGATCACGTGGACCGTGCATTCCCCAGATGAGATTAGATGGCAATGTTATTGGCCAATTCTAATCTATGGCCATCTCTTAGCGCCATATGTCAGCCGATATGTGTGTTGGAGGGTATTCACAATGGCACTGGCTGGAATAACTTACAATCAAATGACAAAGTAACAAAATTAAGTTAGCATAATTACAATAGGTTTATGACTTTTTTTTGGTGATTTTCCGCTTGTTATGAGCCATGTGTCCACTAATTACAAAATTTATTCCTGACTGGGCATAATCCGAGAGTGGATATATTGATTGTGCATTTAACGGAATGATGAGTCTTCATCCCCATGGACTTGTTAATCCTCGCGTAATTGAATAAAGTTTGTCGAAAAGGAGAAAAAGATAGTGGGAGCAAGATGAACTAAAGAAAATTTAGTTTTCTATAGCACCATCATTTCTTCTCAAATTACAGAAAAGTCCCCTCAAGCATTATTATTGGATCCGGATCTCCTGCCCACGTGGGCACGGAGACCACAGATTTGGGCTGTCGAATGCCCCCCACCTTTTTATAGGGGGCAAAGGTTTGAGGTGGATGGATGGCCCAGATCCGTGGTCAGGCCTGCCCACGTGGGCAGGCGATCCGGACGCTTATTAGAAACTGGCATTGACGTTTGTTTGGTAATCGTTGAATTTTTTTAAAGTGGTTTTAAATGGCTATACCGAGACGTACAGTAATCATATATTTTCCACATCGGTCTTAATATTTTCAACCCTATTCCATTGAAGTCAACTTCCATGCTGAATTAAGGCACCATTCGTCTTGTGAAAAATGAATGGTTTAGAAAAAAAAAATATCGAAAGATGATCACTTGTACTGCTTACAAAAATGGCTGAACGAAATATATTTTCGTTGTTCATGACAATGTTTAAACATAAATAGTTTTTGATAATGTAAACATTTTTCATTTACTCTAGGTGATGTAAGATATTATGTTCAGAAGTATGTTTTTAATGTTCATATTTCGCGAAACAAATGACACTTAAAACCCAAGAAGACATAGCCTTGTCACACAACCTCTAGAGATTGATTTCATTTATTTGTTGAATGCTTAATAGATTGTTGGAAACCATCTGTTGGTTGAATGGGCGAACATACGCATTGATAATTTTGAATTACCTCTAGAGATTGATTTTCATTTATTTTTTGAATCCTTCCCCTCTTCATCGTTTTCTTGAGACGTCCTGATGGAATGCAGCCATCGCAGGCCCAATGAAAGGTTCAACCCAAATGACCAACTGAGAAAACCAAACAGATTGACATTATTAACAAAATTTAATGGCCAAGAAGAAAAGTTATGGTGGTGGGTGTTGATGATTTTGCATTACCTGGTCATCCCAGGCCTTCTTCTCGCTGAAAATGACCGCAATGTTGGGAAAAAACGGGCAACACCTCGAAACAAATTAAGCCAATTCAAGATCAAACACTAACTCCCGAAACTATTCCAATTCAATCCAGCATCGACTAACAACCTCGCAATATGTAAATGTAATATTGAAATGATAAAGAGATAGAAAACCAAGATTTACGTGAAAAATTCGAAACAGGAAAAACCATGGACGACCCAAAAAACTCCACTAATCACAGCAGGATGCACAAAGTGTTTCTCTCTAGTCACATGCTAGAGGCTCAACATCTATATCACAAGAGCTTTTCTCACCACAAAGGTGGAATAATACAAAGGGGGCAAGAAAACCATAACCGCAATAGGAGAGTTCAGAGACAAATCTCAACGAACAAAACCGATCAACTCGTAGAGTTTGGCATTTAAATCGGGACAACAAGCCGCAACCCCTTTTTCTTCTTTCCTTGTGTTTTCTTCTCGGTGCTCCCCTATTTTTCACTCTCTGCCACTCAGCTTCTCTCTCTCTCAAAAACACACCCACAAAAAACACAAAATAAGAGATAGCCCACTTTTTTTTCTCTTTTCTCTGACTTTTCTCCTTTTTTTTTCTTTTGTTTTTTTCTTCCTTTTCTTTTAAAACAGATAAAATAAAATAAAATCGGCTGGGCCACACAAAGAGGCGGATCCAGCCAACAAATCTCCCCCTCCGCCTCATGTGGGGAGTTCCATCATGCCCGCTTTGCTTCTACAAGAGACAAGTTTTACCATAGGCAAGGCTTTGGTCATCATGTCGGATCCGTTGTCAAAGGTACAAACCTTTTCAAGAAGAAAAGATTTCTCTTCTAATTTTTCTCGGACCCAATGGTACTTCACATCAATATGCTTCGATCTTGAATATAACACGGGATTCTTGCTGAGATAGATAGCACTCATGCTATCACGATAGAAAATGAACTTTTCTTGCCTCAAACCTAACTCTTGCAAGAATTTCTGCATCCACAAAATTTCCTTGCTTCCCTCGGTAATAGCGATATATTCTGCTTCAGTTGTAAATAAAGCAATGCATTTTTGCAATCTCGATTGCCCTGAAACTGCTCCCCTCGCAAATGTCATTATATAACCCGAAGTAGACTTTCGGGAATCACCATCTCCAACGTACTCGAAATCCGAATAGCCACTCAACTCGAGCTTTCCATTTCCATAACACATGCTGTCACGCCCCGCGATCCTTAACATCCTCGTCTCATCCGCCAAGGCCAATAGATAATTTCCAAGAACCAACACACCGTCTAAGTGAAATGAAATGCACATGTGGAAGGAAACAACAACCCTGACAATACACAACATAGGGAATTCGATATAATATGAAATCACACACATATGTACATAACATACTTTAGAAGTTGGTACATCTGACGGTGGGGAAAAGTCATAATAAAAAAACGCATACTAAACTGGGTAAGGAACTCAGGCTAACATTAAAAAGGCTATTCCTTAGTTCCTGCATAAACCTCACACAAAAATTATTCCTACCCTTAAAATCGAAACCACTGCCACTTTGTTACTCTGAAGAACCACTCGACCCATCGCTCGCATCAGCTTCGTCTTCTTTCGGGATGTAGTCAAAAAATGTTTCTGATGTCACCTCCTCAGAAACTTCCTCAGACTCCTCTTCGGTTTCCTCCTCTGTGTCTTCTATTTCATCAGCGGAGATCTCAATATAGTTCATGTACTCTTCGGTAGGGAGTGACTTTGACTCCTTGGGAATGTTTCTCGATCCCCCCCACAGACGCCACATTCTCCACCTCGATCTCTGGACGGGAAGGGTGACACCAGCTACGTACTACCTATATAGGAACGTCCTTAGGCATTAAGGGACCCATCAGGCTACTATCTCCCGGACAACGAAACCATGCTTCAAAACAGTGAGGTTGCAACTTTGTCTTACCCTCGTCTACCCAAATCGCCATTTTCTTCCTAACATATAAAATTCCCTTTCTCTCGAGAAATTCATCAAAAGTTGCGGTCATATCCTTCGGATCGCCTAGCCTGATCGGTAGCATGCTTACGATTTCCGGTATGAAAAGTATATTCCACTAAGGGGTGAGATTTACATCCCAGCAAGTGAAACCCAGATCTAAACCAAACCCCTAGTCCCCCCAGATCACACAATAATGCAAAGATACAAGGAATTCGTCAAATAATGGCACATGACATTTAAACATCCAATGTCTCAAGATAATTGGCACCCAGACTCATAGTCAATCACATCATAATCTATGAGACACAAGCTTCACACATTAGCATCAATTAAATTCACAATATTATAAGTCATCGAAATGACACTTCACATGGGCACTTTGGCCATTTAATTTCACAATGGCACTCTGGCCATTTACAAAGCATCATGGCTCTATCATGGCTCTCTGGCCAATTATGATGCACAAGGGCTCTCTAGCCATTAAAATCTCAAGGGCATTCTAGCTAAACCATTTCATATAGGCGTTCTCGCTATTAAAATCACACATCATCAATCACCATTCATTCGTCGTACAGTTACACAACACATTTCAATCATCCAGTAGCATCCTAGGGTTCGAGTAAGGGTTTAGGAAACGCTTATATTAATCGACTGGCAAAAATCCACACCAATTGATCCTTCTCAATCCCACAAGTGCACGACCAACCAAAGATCACACGCCGTCCTAGGAAAATCCATCAATTTCGGATCAAAATTCAATCGAATCTCACTTCCATTAAACCAATCCCTCAACAACCAATCAAATGACAACCTAAGGTGCCTTAATGATCAATCAAAGTCACGACGACACCTCCTCAAGCCCTCTAAGTATTCGGTCCAAACAGCAATATATAGGACAGAATATAACTTTGAGTTTTGCGCACTAATTAGCCTTTAAATCATCTCTAATTTCCAATCCACTTCACATACTCCTCAATAACTCCTCATACAACGTCTTAAGTAGTCCCATGAATCATTTTGAAGCCAAAATACCTCTTAAATAACCCCCATCAGATTCGGTCCAAACAGAGTATTTTGAAGCCAAAATACCTCTTAAATAACCCCCATCAGATTCGGTCTAAACAGAGCAGTAGCAAAGTAGAACTGATTTCAGTTTTTTTTTTTCATATAAACAACCCATAACTGAATCCTAGATTCCAATTTCTCACGAAATAAACTTGCTAACATCTCAATTTAAGGGTTGATGAAGCTCATTAAGAGTTTCGGATCGAAAAAACGCCTCAAAGCCTTTCAAGTAGTTCGGTTTCCTCTTGATGTACGGCGGTTAGTTTTCTGCTCAGTAGAAGTCACCCAAAATCAGCCATGAAAACACCATAAATCTCTAATAAAACCACAACCTCTACTCAGTGAACGTGAGTCCTAGGTGTTATAGATATTCCACAAAAAGTTTGGAGTTAAGCGAAGTCTCTAAGAGGATGAACGAAAGCCATACCTTAGCTCGCTCAGAATCTGTCCGGTTTTGGTCTCGGGGCTACACGGGAAAAATTACTCGGCTAATCGACTAGCTACGACTTGGAACATGTCAAGGGAAGGTTGAACTTGCTTTTGGAGGCCGGCGCACGGCAAAAGGACGACGGAGAGGGGCAATCGAGCTCAGTAAACAGGATGCAGAAGCTGGTCGGACTGGTAGTTTTTGGCTAGAAGAAAAGGAAGAAGAAAATGGAGGAAATGAGGGAGAGAGGGAGTTCCACGGTAGATGAAGGAGGAAAATGAGAGCTTTACACAAATAATTGGTGTTTAGGGTGACAAGATTGATTTTGTAGGGCATTAAATGCTTAGGCTCTTCTATGAGTGACACATGGTAAGCTCCAATAATTAATCATCCAAGCTTTGACTTTCATTGACTCCTCCACCTCCCATTTTCGCTAGCCTCTCCTGGACGGCCAAGTGACCATTTTGTCGTTCTAATTCTCTTAAGGCAATGGTAAAAGGTTGAGGGGCAAAATGGTAATTTGGCACTTTCTGTCCGAAACTTCGTTTTTCCAATTTTAGATAACCAATGGCGAGGCGACGTCAAATTCCTTTCCAATGTTATAATTCTTCATTTCCAATTGCCAATTCAAGCTTCTATTTCGTGGTCGACCTCTCGTCAAACGTATCTTCAGTTTATCTCGAACTAACGGGCGGCTTTTGCAGACGTTACGCGTATCGACTCTCGTCACACTTAGGACTACTCTAGATACGACGACTTTGGTTGTCATGTAATTGCAAGGGTTCATTGCTAGTTCCGACGGTCTCGATCGTCATAATTTGATTTAGGAAAACTTCGCAAATCGTACATTGGTTATACAGCATCACCCACATTCCAATCGTACAATGCTAGCGTCGGATTCCTTAATCGCTATTCGATCGGCCTTTATTGGTTCTAAATATTCCCTCAACAATCCTTATGGTCAAAGCGTCATTTCCTTTTTCGAGTTTCCTAGGTCCACGTACCTTGTCATGCGTTAGCCTTTCCCTTTTGGTTAGTCTACTCAAGATTGATCAGATCCGAGCGAAATAAAAGTGGAATACATCAATAGATTCTTCTCATTCAATAGTCTCAAAATGGCAGGAAATTTAGAATGTCACAATTCTTCCCCCCTTATAGAAATTTCATCCTCGAAATTTACAACAAATCTAATTAACCAAACAAATGGAGATATTGACGCTTCATCGTTTCCTCGCTTTTCCACGCGGTACCTTCGGTTCTGTGATGCTCCTAGATCACTTTGACTAACGTGATCGTCTTATTTCTTAGGACTTGCTCCTTTCGATCCACAATTCTGACTGGCTTTTTTACGAATGATACCTTGTCATCTAACTCAATAGTCTCAAAATCCAAAATGATAGTTGGATCTGGCTCATACTTCTTTAACATCGACACATGGAACACATTGTGCACTTGCGACAAATTCGACGGCAGGGCGAGTCGATAGGCTAAAGTTCTGATTCACTCTAGAATCTCGAAAGGACCTATGTATCTCGGACTCAGTTTTCCCTTCTTTCCAAATCGTGACAATCCACGCATCGGCGATACTTTTAGAAACACATGATCACCAACTTGGAATTCCAAGGATTTGCGTCTTTTGTCGGCATAGCTTTTCTGTCGACATTGTGCTGTTCCCAGCCTTTCTCTAATAACCTTAACCGCCTTTATCGATTGTGCCACTAACTCAGGACCTGTAATGCCCATTTCTCCAACTTCGTCACAGCACACAGGAGTTCTGCAGGCTCTACCATATAATGCTTCAAATGGTGCCATTCAGATACTCTCACGGTAGCTATTATTGTAAGCAAACTCCACTAGATGCAGTTGGTCCTCCCATCCACCTTTAAAATCTATCACGCGGGCTCGTAACATATCTTCGAGCGTTTGAATTGTCCTTTCTGACTGGCCATCTGTCTGTGGATGATAAGCTGTACTAAACTGCAATATAGTTCCCAAGGCCTCCTGAAGACTCTTCCAAAAGTTGGCTGTAAACTTAAGATCTCTGTCCTATGTAATCGTGACTGGAACTCCATGTAATCGTACAATCTGGTGCATATACAACTCAGCGTACCTATCCATTGTAAAATCCTTTCGCACGGGTATAAAATACACAGACTTGGTCAATCTGTCCACGACTACCCAAATCGAATCATGACCCCTCTGACTTCTCGGCAATCCCATCACAAAATCCCATCACAAATTTCCACTCAGGAATTTCTAACGGTTGTAACAGTCCTTCAGGTTTGCAATGTTGAGCCTTCACTTGCTGACAAGTTAAACATTTTACCACATACTTAGCTACATCTACTCTCATTCCATTTCACTAGTAATTCTGACGTAAATTTTGATACATCTTCGTGCTACTTGGGTGGATACTATAATTGCTCTTGTGAGCCTCAATTAAAATTCTTTCCTTAAGCTCCCCATTACCAGATACACATAAACGTCCGCGAAATTTCAGAATTCCATCATCAAACACTTGAAATTCAGGTTTCCTTTTCGCCATTTCCATCTCTAGAATTTTCTGAATCTCAGGATCCGTAGACTGCAAAGCCTTAACTTGTTCTCAAATTTCAGGCTCAATCCTCAAGGTTGCCACTAAACTAGATAGTTGGCATACTTCCAATTTAAACTCAGAATCTCTTAGTTTCTCAAGTAAGGACCATCCCTTAACCAATAGAAGTGCAACGCTAGATTTCCTCCTTAATGCATCTGCGACTCTATTTGCCTTTCCAGGGTGATATAGAATATCATAGTCATAATCCTTCAACAATTCCATCCATCGATGCTGTCTCATGTTCAATTCCTTCTGCGAAAATGGATACTTTAAACTCTGGTGATCCGTATAAATCTGAAACCTTTCGCCACACAAATAATGCCTCCAGATCTTTAGAGCGAAGATAATGGCAGCTAATTCTAAAACATGCGTCAGATAATTCATTTCAGGAGGTCTCAACTGTCTTGAAGCGCAAGCAACCACTTTTCCATGCTGCATTAACACGCACCCTAATCCTTTTAGGGAAGCATCGCTATAAATCTCATAACCTCCAGGTCCAGATGGAATAGTTAAAACTGGTGCGATCATCAAGTGACGTTTAAGTTCTTGGAAACTTCTTTCACACTTATCAGTCCACTCAAACTTTGTATCCTTCTGTTTTTATCTCGCTAACGGAATGGCTATAGACGAAACCTTTTCCATGAAGCGCCTATAGTATCCTACCAATCCCAGAAAACTTCGAACCTTTGTAACGGTTACGGGTCTTGGCCAATTTATCACCGCTTCAATCTTTGAAGGGTCCACGGAGATTCCTTCTCTAGAAATCACATGGCCAAGGAAGGCTACTCTATTCAACCAAAATTCGCATTTACTAAATTTGGCATAAAGCGAATGCTCCCTCAAAGTCTGCAGGACAACTCTTTAGTGCTTCTCATGGTCCTCATTACTCCTCGAGTAAATTAAAATGTCGTCAATAAAAAAGATGACGAATCTATCCAAATACTCCTTAAACACACAATGCATCAAGTCCATGAATGCAGCAGGGGCATGAGTTAATCCAAAAGGCATAACAGTAAACTCATAATGCCTATACCTCGTTCTAAAGGCGGTCTTTGGGATATCCTCTTTCTTGATCCTCAGCTGATGATAACCCATCCTCAGATCTATTTTAGAAAACACAGATGCTACTTGCAGCTGATCAAACAAATCATCGATCCTTGGCAAGGGATACTTGTTCTTAATAGTCACTTGATTCAATTGCTTGTAATCAATACACAAGCGCAATGATCCATTCTTTTTCCTCACAAACAACACTAGCGCTCCCCATGGCGACGTGCTCAGTCTAATGAATCCTTAATCAAGCAACTCCCGCATCTGTAGTTTTAACTCTTTTAGTTCCGACAGGGACATTCTATACGGTGCATTCGAGATTGGCTCTGTTCCAGGAGCTAACTCAATCACAAACTCAATTTCTCTCAAATGTGGTAATCCTGGCAATTCCTTAGGAAAAACATCAGGAAATTCACGCACCACTGCTATACTTTCCAACTTCGGTTCCTCAACCATCGTGTCAACTACAACAGCTAGATAAGCTTGACATCCTTCACTTAACAGCTTTGTCGCCTCCAGCGACGAGATTAAAGGAATCGAGGTTCCTCCCCGACTTCCTACAAATTCGAAACTAGGGCAACCATCCGGGTAAAAACGAATTACCTTGTTACCACAATCAACTTTAGTCCTTTGCTTTCCCAACCAATCCATTCCAATTATCACACCAAAATCATATATAGGCAGCATAGCCAAATCTATTCTTTCCTCACTACCACCTATCACTATTCTACAGTCTGCACAACCTAGGGATACTAGCACATTATCTTTTAATGGTGTAGTAACATGTAACATCACATTTAACGGTTTCAACTCTACACCCACCAAATAAAACATAAGCAGCCTGACCACATAAATAGATCATACCTGTGACCACGCCAGGCACTTCTTCCGCCTCTCTACGTGCCACAGCGCATACTCTTCCCTAAGCAGGTGGTCGAGTCTGATCATTCTGCGGAGCCACACCCAACTGTCCAGCCTACGGTCTCTGTCCTTGAGCTCGGTTCCCTGGAGCTTGGTTCGGACAATTTCTCAACTGGTGGCCCAACTGACCACACTTGAAACATGCTGATGTCTGCCTCGGGCAAGGTCCACTTCCATGCCTTCGCCCATAGATACGACAATACTAATTCGATTGAGACGATGGCTTCCCGATATTCTTTCGAGCAGGAGAGACAAAACGTCGATTGTTCACCATTGGCCTCTTCCCCAGTTACCGATTATCTCTCAAGGGAGTGAACCGCGATCCAGAAGCAGCAGTTCCTTCTTTAATATCCCTCTCAATCATCTGACTCCTTTCATAGATCTCCCTATACGTTCTCTAATCCACCGTTATTATACGTCTTCGAATCTCTGGTCTCAATCTATCCCGAAACCTCTACGCTTTCTCCATCGGATCTTCAACAAATCTCGGCGCATACCTCGACAATCTTGCAAATTCAGCCTCATACTGGTCCACAATTAGTTGATCATGTCGTAACTGCTGGAACTCTAGTAGTTTCCTCTCTCATGCCATTGCTGAAAAATACTTTTCATTAAACGCAGTAGTAAAGAAAGCCCACGTCAAGGCAGTACCTTCAGGAAACACTGCATCCTTCGAGGTGCTCCACCAATCATTCGCAGTTCCCTCTAGCTGATACACAGCTAGCAATACTTTCTCCTCATCGGTGCATCTCAGCACCCCAAAAGCTTTCTCAAGTTTCTCAATCCATCTTGGCGCTAAGTCAGGATCTCCAGTACCATCAAACTGGGTCGGCTTTAACTTAATAAACTGCTCAACTAGCTGGCCCATCTACCTATTAGCATTGGCATCACCTTGGGCATTACCAGCCTCAGCGCCTTGAACATTATTTTCGTTTGCCATATTCACAGCTGCCACTGCAGCTTCAGCAGCCTGAGCTATTATCTCAGCTCTGTCCTCAGCTTGACGAAGAGTCGCATTAGCACTATCTTGAGCTTCCTTTCCCATTATCTCTCCAATCTGCTCTAAGGCCTTCAGGACTTCTTTCAACCTAGGATCCTCGGCCGCTGGTGCTCTCGAGTTAGAAGCTCATCCTCTAGACCTTCCAGGTCTGTCGCTCATGCTTGCTCGAACTTAGCTTACATGAGTCACTATAATTCCACCACAGAATTAGAGACCTAAGTCACTTACTCAAGTCTAGTGATTTTATGCTACTCAACTAAGCAGCAATCACAACACAACAACTAATCACTCAAGCATTCTTATGAGCACATTGTCAAGGGTTCACAACTATACCTCAAGTCCAAACGCATCTGCAACTTAGTATAATCAGAGGTACTAACTCACTCATCAAACCAACATCCACAAACAATTCACAATGCTAAGTGTGAAGCTTGTCCATCATAGGTTCACCACAACTATGCTAATTCAAGATGCCAATCACATGCGCCAATCATATGCTATGCATTCATGCTTGACTCTAACGAATTCCCCTAGAGTCTCACTACCCCATCACTCAAATTCCATCACTCCTTATTACTCCAATCCTCAATCTGCTTGGATCGAGCTAACCTTACTCTAATACCACTTCAACGGGGATGTCACGCCCCGTGTTCCTTAACATCCTTGTCTCATCCGCCAAGGCCAATAAATAATTCCCAAGAACCAAACATGGCCTAAGTGAAATGAAATGCACATGTGGAAGGAAACAACAACCCTGACAATACACAACATAGGGAATTCGATATAATATGAAAGCACACATATACGTACATAACATACTTCAAAAGTTGGTAGATCCTACGGTGGGGAAAAGTCATAATAAAAAACCGCATACTAAACTGGATAAGGAACTCAGGCTAACATTAAAAAATGTTATTCCTTAGTTCCTGCCTAAACCTCACACCAAAATTGTTTATACCCTTAAAACCTAGACCACTGCAACTTCATTACTTTGAAGAACCACTCGACCCATCGCTCGCATCAGTTCATCTTCTTCCGGGTTGTAGTCAGAAAATGTTTCTGATGGCAAATCCGCAGAAACTTCCTCAGACTCCTCTTCGGTTTCCTCCTCGGTGTCTTCTGTTTCATCAGCAGAGATCTCAATATAGTTCATGTACTCTTTGGTAGGGGGTGACTTTGACTCCTCGAGAATGTTTCTCTATCCCCCTATAGACGCCGCATTCTCCACCTCGATCTCTGGACGGGAAGGGTGACACTAGCTAGGTACTACCTATGTAGGAACGTACTCAGGCAGCAGGGGACCCATCAGGCTACTATCTCCCAGACTACGAAACCATGCTTTAAAACAGTGAGGTTGCAGCTCTGTCGTACCCTCGTCCACCCAAAACCGTCGTTTTCTTCCTAACATATACAATTCTCTTTCTCTCAGGAAATTCAAAAAAATTGGCTATCATCTCCTTCGGATCGCTTAGTCTGATCGACAGCATGCTTATGGTTTCGGGTTTGAAAAGTATGTCCCACTAAGGGGTGAGATTTACATCCCAATAAGTGAAACCTAGACCTAAACCAAACCACTAGTCCCCCCAGATCACACAATAATACAAAGATACAAGGAATTCTTCAAATAATGGCACATGGCATTTAAATATCCAATGTCTCAAGATAATTGGCACCTAGACTCACAGTTAGTCATATCATAAACTATGAGACCCAAGCTTCACACATTAGCATCAATTAAATTCACAATATCATAAGTCATCAAAATGACACTTTACTCATTCATCGCCATGGGCTCCCGGGCGACGATGTAATTCACAAGGGAAATCTGGCCATTTAATTTCACAAAGGCACTCTGGCCATTTAATTTCATAAGGGACTCTAGCCATTTACAAAGTATCAGGGCTCTCTGGCCAATTACGATACACAAGGGCTCTTTGGCCATTAAAATCTGAAGGGCATTCTAGCCAAACCATTTCATATAGGCATTCTCGCCATTAAAATCACACATTATCAATCACCATTCATTCGTCGTACAGTCACACCATACATTTCAATCATCTAGTAGCGTCATAGGGTTCAAGTAAGGGTTTAGGATACACTTACATTGTTCGATTGGCAAAAATCAACACCAATTGATCCTTCTCAATCCCACAAGTGCACGACCAACCAAAGATCACATGCCGTCCTAGGAAAATCCATCAATTCCGGATCAAAATTCAATCGAATCTCACTTCCATTAAACCAATCCCTCGACAACCAACCGAATGACAACCTAAGGTGCCTTATCGATCAATCAAAGTCACGATGACACCTCATCAAGCCCTCTAAGTATTCGGTCTAAATAGCAATATATTGAACAAAATATAACTTTGAGTTTTGCGCACAAATTAGCCTTTAAATCATCTCTAATTTCCAATCCACTTCACATACTCCTCAATAACTCCTCATACAAGTCTTAAGTTGTCTCATGAATCATTTTGAAGCCAAAATTCCTCTTAAATAACCCCCATCAGATTCGGTCCAAACAGAGCAGAACTGATTTCAGTTTTTTTTCCACACAAACAACCCATAACTCAGTCCTAAGTTCCAATTTCTCACGAAATAAACTTGCTATCATCTCAATCTAAGGGTTGGGGAAGCTCACCAAGAGTTTCGGATCGAAATAACGCCTCAAACCCTTTCAAGTAGTTCGGTTTCCTCTAGATACAAGGCGGTCATTTTTCTGCTCAGTAGAATTCACCCAAAATCAGCCATGAAAACACCATAAATCTCTAATAAAACCACAACCTCTGCTTAGTGAACTTGAATCCTAGGTGTTATAGAGATCCCACCAAAAGTTTGGAGTTAAACGAAGTGTCTAAGAGGATGAACGAAAACCTTACCCCCGCTCGCTTAGAATCTGTCCGGTTTTAGTCTCGGGACTACACGGGCAAAATTACTCAGTGAATCGACGAGCTACCAATGGAACATGTCAAGGGAAGGTTGAACTTGCTTCTGGTGGCCGGCAAACGGCAAAAGGATGGCAGAGATGGGTGGTCGAGCTCAGCGAACAGGATGTGAGAAGCTGGTCGGACGGGCAGTTTTTGGTAGCAGAAAAGGACGAAGAAAATGGAGGAAATGAGGGAGAGAGGGAGTTCCATGGCAGATGAAGGAGGAAAATGATAGCTTCACACAAATAATTGGTGCTTAGGGTGACAAGATTGATTTTCTGGTGCATTAAATGCTTAGGCTCTTTTATGAGTGATACATGGCAAGCTCCAATAATTAATCATCCAAGCTTTGACTTCCATTGACTCATCCACCTCCCATTTTCGCCAGCCACTCTTGGAAGACCAAATGACCATTTTGTCCTTCTAATCCTCTTAAGGCAAGGGTAAAAGGCTGAGGGGCAAAACGGTAATTTGGCACTTTCCGTCCGAAATTTCGTTTTTCCAATTTTAGATAACCAGTGGCAACGTGACATCAAATTCCTTTCCAATGTTGGAATTCTTCCTTTTCAATTGCCAATTCGAGCTTCTATTTCGTGGTCGACCTCTCCTCAAACGTATTTTCAGTTTATCTCGAACTAACAGGCGGCTTTTGCAGATGTTATGCGTATCGACTTTATGACTCTCGTCACACTTAGGACGACTATGGATATGACGACTTTGGTTGTCATGTAATTGCGAGGGTTCATTGCTAGTTCCGACGGTCTCGATCGTCATAATTTGATTTAGAAAAACTTCGCAAATCGTACATTGGTTATACGGCATCTGCCGCGCTCCAATCGTACAACGCTAGCGTCGGATTCCTTAATCGCTATTCGATCGGCCTTTATTGGTTCTAAATGTTCCATCGACAATCCTTATGGACAAAGCGTCATTTCCTTTTTCGAGTTTCCTTGGTCCACGTACCTTGCCATGCGTTAGCTTTTCCCTTTTGGTTAATCTACTCATGATTGATCAGATCCGAGCGAAATAAAATTGAAATACATCGATAGATTCTTCTCATTCAATAGTCTCAAAATGGCAAGAAAGTGAGAATGTCACACAAGTAAAATCTCGAAGTGCCTTTAAGATACCGTAAAATCCATTTCACGGCGTTCCAATGTTTTTTACCTAGATTTGAGAGAAACCTACTCATAACACCAACTGCATGAGCAATATCCGGTCTTGTACAAACCATGGCATACATCAAACTACCCACGATGGATGCATAAGGAATTTTCATCATATCTTCCTTCTCTTTCTTACTCGTAGGACACTCATTGCTACTCAACTTAAAATGACCAACAAGTGGAGTACTCACTGGCTTACATGTGCTCATATTGAATCTTTCTAGCACCTTTTCAATATAGTTTTCCTGAGATAGACAAAATTTTTTATTCTTCCTATCATGAGTAATCCTCATGCCAAGGATTTGCATAGCCGGCCCTAGAT
The DNA here is from genome assembly GCA_021437785.1 of Rhodomyrtus psidioides. Lineage (NCBI taxonomy): Eukaryota > Viridiplantae > Streptophyta > Magnoliopsida > Myrtales > Myrtaceae > Rhodomyrtus > Rhodomyrtus psidioides. Next base: position 6,326,501 of record JAILYB010000003.1, on the reverse strand, counting down.
CCTTCATCGCAAAGGCTTTACTCAATTCATTTTTCAAGCTCTTGATTTTATTAGCATCATGTTTTATTAGCATCATGCTCAACTATCAATATATCGTCCACAAAGTCTTGGAGGATAATAAAATCATTATCTGAGAATCTTTTCATAAAGACACAAGAATCAGATGTGGTCTTACCATATCCATTAGCTTCCATGGATGAATCAAACTTCATGTACCACTGTCTTATCGCTTGCTTGAGACCGTATAGACTCTTTCTTAGCCTACATACAAGATGCTCTTTGCCTTTTAACTTTAAAACCCTTCGGTTGCTCCATGTATATTTCTTCTTCTAGGTATCCTTGAAGAAAATCTGTTTTTACATCAAGCTATTCAATTTCCAAATCCAAACTGGCGGCCAACCCAAGAACAACTCTAATAGAAGGCATTTTCACAACCTGTGAAAAAATCTCTTCAAAATCGATTCACTTCTTTTGGTAAAAGCCCTTCACAACAAGCCTGGCCTTGTATCGTGGCTTCAAACTGCTTTCTTCCGTCTTTAACTTATACACCCACTTATTTGTGAGTGTTCTCTTGCCTTTAGGCAATTTCACCAACTCAAATGTGTGGTTCTCATGCAAAAATTTGAGCTCATCTTGCATAACTTCGTGCCACTTATTCTTTTGATTGTATGACATAGCCTCTTCATAAGTTCCAAGCTCTCCTGCATCAGTAAGTAGCACATACTCATGTGGTTGATATCTTTGTGAAGGTCTACCTTCTCTTTCTAATCTTCTAACTTCATATTAGACTGCTCGTTCTGGCTCAACTAGCTCAATTGGTTGCTCTTGCTCAACTGATTATTCTGTCTCAACTATTTCTTCTGTCTCAGTTGAAGAATCAACATTCTGTGAGGATTCACCTTCTTCATGATTTCCATGCACTTCTCCCCAATGATTTTCGCCCGATACGATAGGAGGATTTGGGCTGAAACTAACAGTGTGTTGAACTGCATTCTTTGGCTTCTCTAGCTTCTCTATATCTTCAATGGTTTGATACTCAAATAACACCATATCTCGGCTTCCAATGACTTTCTTTGTAGCTGGATCCCATAACCTGTAGTCAAATTCTTCATGTCCATAACCCAAAAAGATACACTGTTTAGACTTGTTATCAAGCTTGGACCTCTCATCTCTTGGAACATGTACAAATGCCCGACAATCAAATACCTTCAGATAACTATAGGATACATCTTTCTCACTCCAAACTCTTTGCCGGACATCTCCTTTAAGAGGAACTTATGGAGAAAGATTTATCAAGTCAACGGTCATTCTCATCGCTTCGCCCCAGAATGGCTTAGGCAACTTCGCACGAGATAGCATACACCGAATCCGATCATTAATCGTCCGGTTCATTCTCTCTTCTACTCCATTCTGCTATGGTGTTTTCGAAACAGTCTTCTAAAGCTTGATACCATAGTCCCTGCAATCATGCTCAAACGGTCTTCTAAATTCAACACTATTGTCAGCTCGAACACATTTAAGCTTTTTTCCTGTTTCGCTTTCAACATTGATATGAAATTGTTTGAAGGCCGCAAGCACCTGATCTTTTGATTTTAAAGCAAAAGCCCATACTTTTCCAGAGCAATCATCAATAAATGTTACAAAATACAATGCATCACCAAGTGTTCTAGCATCCATGCAACAAACAGCAGTGTGAACTAAATCAAGTACATCAGGTTTTGTGTAGGAGAGGAACTATGAAATGAGAATCGATGTTGCTTACCCGTGAGGCAATGAGTACATTCTATCAAACTTCTCTCCGTTAATGGTAGAAGATTCTTCCTAGCAAGAGTTTCAAGTCCTTTCTCACTAAGATGACCAACTCTCATATGCCATAGATCAACTGAGGAATCCTCCACTGCATTTACCTCTTGTTGCATCAAATTTGCTTCCATGGTATAGAGATTACATGTCTTCTTGCCTTTTGCCACCACCATAGAGCCTTTAGTCAATTTCCATTTGCCATTGTAGAAGGAGTTGCAATAATTATCGTCATCTAAGGCACTTGTGAAAACTAAGTAAAGTTGAATATCTGGAACATGTCTTACATTTTTTTAGAAGCAAAGTGCATCACATATCGGTCTCCAGATAAACATCTCTCATGCCGATAATCTTGGAGACACCACTGTTTCCCATCCTAACACAACCGAAATCACCACTGCGATAGATGTAAAGGAGCCACGCCATGAGGTGACATGATAAGAAGCTGCATAATTGACAACCCAGCTAGAATCTTGGTGTTGACACCTGATTTTTGACCAAGTCTTTTTCAGTTTTATCTTTGAAAAATCACAAAACATTCATAAAAAGCCAAAAAATTACAAAATCAACTTTGGTGGTCTTGGCCAAGCCCAAGGAACCATTTTTGACCAAAAAATAATATTTCATATTTTTCACATTTTTTAGTATTTTTAGAAAATAGGAAAATACTAGAAAAATCAACAAAAAATAGAATTTGAGGTCACAAAAATATAGGAAAATAGTCAATATCTTTATTTTAAATCCCTTGTCATTTTTACCTTATCAAGAGTTGGAATTAAAGTTTAATTTTGTGTGTTTCTTTGTAACGCACATGGTTAAATTTGTCAAAAAAAATATGTTTTGAGTCTTTCTATTTGCAATATTTTGAATTTTCCGAGTCTTGACATTCGACTTGATTGCCCCACATTCCAATTTGGTTTAATTGTACGCTGATTTGATCAATTTTGGCCTTAGGGACCTAATTGCATAAAAATATTTTAATTTTAGTCCCTATAGTGCCAATTCTGAAATTAAACTTTTCTGAGGGACACCCATAGAACCCCAATGCTTCCTCCTTATAGTATTCGACCTGCTGAATCTAATGGTGGTCCCAATTAGGGCCGATTCATCCATTTAGAACGTCAATTTGACAAAAGTCAATTTCGGATCTTATCTTAGATTTGGGGCTTTTATATAAATCAAAATCAATTCAGCCCAATTTTACCTTACTTAGGTAAATTCCATGCTATGAAATCCGATTATGGAGTCGATTTCATAATTTTGGGATATTTGGACGCCCGATTTGAAGGAAAATCCCAAAATCGGGTTGACTGGGTCGGGTTGACCCAACCCAGTCAACCCGTTGACCAAAATTGGCCATAAGCAGGATACTCTCTGCTTATTCGGCCGTTTCGCGCAAACAAGAAAAACAGAACGAGGGGGGGTCTTCGCGTGGAGGAGGAAGGAGAAACGGAGATTCAGTTGGCAAAAAAAAAAAGAAAACGTCCACAAGCAAAAAACCACCAGAGGGAGAGAGAGCTCGCGACGGGCAGAGAGAGTAGGAGAGGGAGAGAGCTCGCAGGGGAAAGAGCGAAGGGGAGAGCGAACAGAGAGCTCGCGGTGAGAGAGAGAGAGAGAGAGAGAGAGAGAGAGAGAGAGAGGGACGTGACCGAAGCTTGCCTGTGCAAGCTTCGTCGAATCATCCTCAGCGAAACCGACGCTTGCAATCATCATCGTCGACTTCCTGGAGCTCCGAAGAAGCTTCCCAACCCGTTCGATCAGCCTCTGATCTCGAAAAAAGGCGAGACATCTCTTCAAGCTCGAACTCGGCCTCTAATGGCAACTTGAGATCGAGTCATCCATTTGCTGTGATATTTGTTGCAAAACGTTTGTCTCGCTTCACTGAGCATTTTCACTTTTTATCCCATGTCATTTCGTCGCCGGAATCGCCGGGTCTGCCCCCCCTGCCATGTCCGATCGGTCACAAGGTCCACGGCTCTTTTTGGACTAAACCGACGCCTCGCAATCATCAGGTAAGTTTTCTATAACTCCATAGATGTTGTTTGACGATCCAAAATGCTCGTTCGACGTTAGAAATGGCTAGGGCGGACTCTCGCCGGAGTTTAGCTTCGGCCGGAAATAGCAAGAAGATGAAATGTTGATCTGCTGTGTCGAGGCTTTGATATGTTGTAGAGGAAGTCACGGCGAGTTGAATGCCGTTGGTTTCGTGCCGATCGGAGGTCTGACGGCGGAGATAGGGCCCTCCGACGAGGTGCCGGCGCCGGTCGTCTTCCCCGGCGAGCTGTTGACTGGTCAACGAATGTTGACCAGTCAACGCCCACGTGGCGCTGACGTGGCGCCCACGTGGCAGCCACGTCAGCGCATTCGGTTAAAACCGAATAAAAAATTAATAACAAACTTGATCGGACGGTGCTAAATATGCCACGTGTCACGATCTTGGAATTTCAGAAATTAAAAATCTCTTAGATCGAACGGCTGTAGTTCGATCAACCATTTCAATCTGGACCGTTAGTTTCCAGCCTTAGATCAGACCGTCCATCAGTCGACACGTGGCACGATCTAGGCCGTAGGTTCGAATTTGAGCGGGAATTGAAATTCGAGCGGGAGAAGTAATACGGCGCCGTTTGGGTGCGGGGCCGGATCCGGGCCGGGCCGCCCGCCCGTGGGTCATGGGCAGGGTCACCCGACCCGGCCCAAATAACATTTTTTAAAAATAAAAAAAATTCCGAAAATGATTTTAAAAAAATCAGAAAAATCTTAGAAAATCCAAAAAAAATGCTAGAAAATTCCAGAAAATTCCAAAAAAATGTGAAAAATTGTGGGAAAATCCTAGACACTCTAGAAATCCCCAAAAATCGAGGATTGACCACAGACAACTGGTCAACCTTATTTTTGGGGTTTCTTATCCGTTCTTCCGAGACTTGACGACATTACCCTTTAGGGGTAAGTCGCCTCTGCTGTGTATGCGAGATAAAACCGATAATGCCAAGGTAAGAATTAGGGTCCGGTAGGCAACCAATTCTTAGGTTTGGGTTTTCGAGTCCCGCCTCTTTTCTCAAAATGACAATTTTGCCCTTCAATGGGAAAATTATCTTTCTTATCTCAATCGAGTTCTGAAAATTGCTTAAAGTTAGGGTTTGGGTCAGGTGGACGACCAATCCTAATATTTGAGGTTTTCAGTTATCATCTTTGTCCAAATGACAACTTTACCCCTCCAAGGGTAAAATCACTTGAAAATTCCAGAAAAATCCTGGAAATTCCCGAAAAATAGGAAATGGATTGGATTGATGGCCAATCCTATTTCCTCTGTCTTTTGACTTTCCAATTCATCTAAAATGACAGATTTACCCTTTCGAGGTAAATTTTCCCGAATTGCTCAAAATTACGATTTTGCCCCTCATGGGTAAATCATGCCAAAATCATTTCTAAGCCTTGATTGGTATTTCTCTAGGCTAATAGGGCCTCATTAGGGATGCCATGCTGCCTTCATGTGTTTTATCCGCATGTACTGGATCCTTGATTTGCGCACTTATTTCTATTGATTGTGATTGATAGGGTAGTAATTCCCATCTGCATGAACTCTTAGATTTAGGATCTATACCCCACTCGTCTGTATGAAATCCTAGGATCAGATAAACCATTCAGCTTAGGTACCGAAAGGGCGTCAATTCTGACAGTTGGAGTAGCCAAGTCCCCGAACCCACTTCTCTAGTTTCCGCAGAATCGAATAGATCACTCCCAACTATTCGATAGGGTTTCCGATCGTACCCTCCACGAAACGATTGGTGGCGACTCATTGGCATGTACACTCATCACATGTCACCAGACCACACTGAAGGTCGATCACGTATATCCAGCAGTTGCGATTTGGGTAATGGACCTTGGGAGAGGCCCGCGTCCGATCAGCCAGCGATCGGGCGGCCCATTAACCCTCGCTAGCCCGCTGGCGCTCGAGAGGGTCGCGACAGACTGGCGACTCCGCTGGGGACTATTCTAAACCAGAATCTTTGGTTACGAATTCCAGAGGACTTGAGCCGATTAAAAAGTTGTTTGGTTTATCTGACCTTATTTTTCGCAGATGCTCTCGAAGGTGAGGTACGTACACTAACCATTGTGTTAGATGTTTTTGCAGGTTGGAGAAATAAGGGGTGAAGTGATTGTTGACACTTTTTCCTGCAGGTTGGAGTTGGGAATGTATGTTTATTTTTATGCACATACTGAAGCGGTGCTTTGATACAAACTGCTGTGCATGACTTTGCATTGTGATGATCACGACACATTGCACACACTAGGCGGTCAAACCCCGACTGAAACCACCTCTAGGTTATCTTAGATAGGGAAGGGATGCGAAAAGGATCTTGTGTTTGATGGCACTTGAGACTTTCGTATTCGTTCCTGCCTACCATCTGCATTGGCGATATCTAGCCCTCTTGGGTAGGTACCGTTGGGGAGGAATCTGCCTCGTGTGGATCGTGGGAGCCTGAGCCGTAGGTTCCTCACCTGATTTTCGATTTTTAGAGTATACCCCCTCACTTGTCTCATGCGCATGTCTATGAGAGGTTGGTATACCTAAAACCAAAAAAAAAAAAAAAAATCCCGCTGATCACTGTAAGTATGACTTCTCCCTCTACTTGTTCATTTCCTAGTGAAATTTCATGATAAGAAATTCATGGAAATCAACTGAATGCCCTGGGTATTTGAGTTTACGAATGAAAGTTTTTGACAATGAATTTTAGATACAAAAGTGGGAACACTTCTAGGCCGTCCCTACGGAATAGATGGTTCATCCAAATTTTCAATCATGGATTAAGATGACATTTCTTTTTGTCTAAAATTCTTCCAATTCAAGATTTTGGGGCATAAAGTTAAAGCCATATTTGCAATCACATTTTGTGTAGTGAGTTCTTAAAACAAAGATCACATGATTTTCACCAGAAAATGTCACAAAGCAATCTTTCAAGATTAATGCCCCCGTATGCGTATTAAACGTTTGGAATTAAATGGGTGTTTGATTGATGACCATGGATCGATCTTTTAATGACGTATCCTCTTATCTTGAAATCTTGGCGGACATCAGATGCCCGTAAATAGGGATTATGGGGTATGTATTGTCGCCTCGCTTTCATTATGAGAGGCGACCTCATTGAGAGATGTCTTTGCTATGTAAAATGCTAAGTGTGTCTCCTTTCTGACAGGTTATACATGACATGCATTTATTGAAGATTCCTTCATCTAATCGCATGCGAGATGTGATCGAACGATGGTAAAACTGTAATCGTTCTAATAAAAACTTCGAGTGTTATACTTGACTTGCTTGGTTATTTCTTTTGCCAACAGGTCAAAACGGCTGAAGGCCAATGATGCGATGCGTGTTTTCCCTGTAACATGAAAGGAGATGCGTCTTCATCAGGAGCCGCCCATTGGATTTCCAAAATAAGATAAATCGACGATGATGAGCCCAAAACAAGACAACATGAAAAAAAAAGGGCATGCCTGATTTGGATCAAACTCTCTAAGTCGAAAAGGGTGTATTCGTTCCAAATTAAATTGATTTGTTTAAACGATGACATGGACACTCACACTTGCAGGTGATTATAAAAGATGAATGCGGACCGTTAAGGAACATTCCTTCATCTCTGATACTCAAAGTGATGGGAGCTGAGGAAATATACTCTGGGGATAGTAAATCTGTGATCGTTTCAATTAGAGCCTGTTGTGCAACAATTGACGTATTCCTTCCTCATGTCATGTAGGTGAAATAAAATGGTTGTGTGAGGTCGACATTTGTCCCTTTAAAGAAGACTCAATTGTGGACCCTCAAAACTGGAGGCCAATGTGGCATGGCACGATCGCCAATTGAAGCACGTCTCAAGGAATACAAATACTCGTGTTTCTCACCATGAAATTGATGATCACTCAACCACAAAAGGGTGTATATCGTTCCTCATTTCAATCCTCTCAAGATATGAAATGATCCTCTCATTTTCTATATGTAGGGATGAAGAAAACTGAATGCTTATTTGTGAAGCAACACTTCAAGATTGAAATGCATCAATAGAGCGAAAGTGGCGAAAGATCACCCAACCTCAAGAAGGAGAGTGACAGAACCCAAAAAGTGTCGAACATCGTGCAACATCAAAGGCTGAGACCTTCGGATAATTACGATGAAGTTTCATCCTCTGTTGTCACAAAAGGGAGTAAATTATCCCTTATTCTGATTCCATTTCATACAAAGGACTGAGATGTTTCTCTTTCATATACAGAGAATGATAGTTGAAGACATGTGTCAGAATAGATCGAAGGATGTCAAACGCCAAAATCACCTGACCTGGAAGTGATTGACTCAACCAACAGGGGAGGCGTTAGCACGATACAATGGAGCTTCGTATGGCTAAATTAGCTAACTTAAGGTGGAGTACTCAGTTGCTGGAGGCAAATCATTTCCCTATCCAGAAAGCATGCCGAAGTCGAAGACATCAGATTTGCCATGGTGATACGTGAGGCAAGTCCCCGAAACGATGGTTATCACTCATGGAATGTAATGGAATGAAATTCATCCATTGAGTACAAAAAGCGTTTCGCCGTAGCAACAATGCTTCCAAGAAAAATGATGTCGAGCCATCCCTCTTGGTAAAAAAGGACGTATCGTTCCTAAATAAGTTTCAATCAGATGTGGAAATGATATTTCCTAGTTTTTTTCCTCTCAGGTAGTAAACAGAGTCAAGACACCCAAGAAGCAACGACTTCAAAATGGCAGAACAGGGAGTACCCGCATTTCATATCATCTCACACATGCATTTAGGATAGATGATTTCAAGAGCGTCATAATGGCTCAAATTGTGAAGCAAAATTCTCGAGAAAACTTGAAAAAGTTTTTTAACTATTAAAAGTCTCCTTGCAAAGAGCATTCGAAAAGAAAGAATTCAAACCTTACAGATTGGCATACTTGATAAAGAGATACTTTCTGTGAACAGAATGAAAAGCACGAATCCATTTTTTTCATTGCAAACAAGAATCGTCTTAGATCACTTGCATCTTACATAACATGCATGCATCATTTAAATGCATATTATTCCTTGAAATATGTTGACAAGTCAAGAAAAAAAATCCAAATGAAAGGGAAATGCCAAGACCCAAGGAACGAAGGGTAAATTGTATCAATTCCAATTGCCCATTTTGTATGATGTTCATACACGAACCTTCTTTCTTTTGATAGGGAAATATCAAATAGTTCAATGGCAACTATGATGGCTGATATCAAGGCAATGATCGAAGCCTCCCAAGCCAGATGGACAGTACCTCCTAACCAGAACAACTCGAGTCTACCATTCGCACCCGTTATGGCTGACAAAGAAACGACATGAGATACCCAACATACAGAGGAAGATGTCCGTATGCCAAACATCTAGTCACAACAAAAAGCACCCCCTATTGTTGTTGTCAACCTCGAGAAGGAGGAAAAAGGGGAACCAGACTGTAAAAGCCAAAGTGGAGGCTAAGAGATCAGCCAAGATTAAAGAATGTTTAAGCAGCCAGGGCTATAAGTTGGCCTGTTTCGACAAGATATCTCCCTTTCACTGAGGTGGAGACCCCTCCTGACTACAAGGAACCGGACTTCGTGAGGAAGTGTAAAGGGACATGATTTCCTCGCGCTCACCCCAAATATTATCTGCGCAAGATGGCGCAGTATTCAAACTATGTTCCATTACTGATGAATACGTTCCAAGAGAGTCTAGCTGGCGCCGCTCTGGCTTAGTTCATCGAGCTGGACCTAGAAGATTATGATAGGTGGAAAGATCTTGCAGAGGACTTCCTCAGACAGTATAGGTTCAACACAGCTACGGCCCCGACGAGGGAAGACCTTCTATGAACCTCAAAGGTTAAACGCATCGGGATGTCAAACCTTCGCACACCTGATAAAGGTGGCTGAAAGGTTCGAATGGGCCTTAAGAGAAAGGAGGCCCCATGAAGCTTCTGCCAGAAAACAACCAAAGGAGGATCATCATGGTCGGCACCAAAAGGGCAAGAGCCCAGAAAGAGGCAACCCCAAAAGCAGTTCTCTCAGTTCTCGAGGCCTTTGTCCAAGCTACTCCCGATGTTGCTAGAACAACATTTGGTGGCAAAGGAACCACTTAGGGCAAATCCGGTTAAGTATCCTGGTTTTGACAAGAGCCAGACTTGTGTCTACCATATGGGCGAAATGGGACATAATGCGGATGACCGCTATATCCTTAAGCTGGAGGTACAAGCTCAGATTGACAAGTCAGATTCTGAAGTTTGACAACGTGGCTCCAAACGTACAAGAAAACCCGCTCCCTGATCATCAAGCAATTGGGGCAATATTCACTGAAGATGAAGAAAACCACCTCCAGCCGAAGGTGGACATGTTTAAGCTGACCGACCTTCTGGCTACCGCTTCATCATACCCAAAAGCAGGAGAGATCTCTGCTGACGTAAAGAAGCTATGTATCACCAAGATGATGAGCTTGGGGATAATGTCCGATATTACCGATAAAGAATTCGAAGGAGTCGAAGCTTCTCCATCTTTGGAAGGAAGCCACTTCGTGATCAAAACTGAGCGGGGTAGCACCTGGGACATCCCGCATGAGAATCTGGTAGATAATCTTGGGCCGGTTACTCAATCAGAAGAAGAATTCGAAGAGGACGAACTGGAAGCCAAGAGGCGAAGTCTAGCAGATCGCAGATTCATGGCGAACGCACTAGAAATGGGTGAAATGGTAGACAACCTGGGTCATGATTCTAGAGGGTACAACTTTAAAGTGAAGTACTCCACTCTCCCTAACTTCTATCAAAGAATGGAGGATATTATACCAGACAGATGGGGAGGCATGGCTGATCCCGTTTGACCGGAAAAGCCTTTTTCGAAAGAGCCTGAGTCATCACTTGACCAAGTGAGGGTTACTAAGCTTGACACAAAGCAGTATGCCGAAACAGAGAGATCAAATGATCAACAGCAAGGTTTAGCTGAATTATTCAAAGGAAAAAGAGAATACCCGAGATCTGCCACATCAGCAGTACTAGGTGACAACGACCGACATTGTCGACCGATGTTGACACCTGATTTTTGACCAAGTCTTTTTCAGTTTTATTTTTTTTTTTTGCAAAATCACAAAAAATTCATAAAAAGTCAAAAAATTACAAAATCAACTTTGGTGGCCTTGGCCAAGCCCAAGGAACCATTCTTGACAAAAAATAATTTTTCACATTTTTCACATTTTTTTAGTATTTTTAGAAAATAGGAAAATACTAGAAAAATCAACAAAAATAGAATTTGTGGTCACAAAAATACAGGAAAATAGTTAATATTTTTCTTTTAAATCCCTTGTCATTTTGACCTCATCATGAGTCGAAATTCAAGTTTAATTTTGTGTGTTTCTTTGTAACACACAGGGTTAAATTTGTCAAAAAATATGTTTTGAGTCTTTTTATTTGCAAACTTTTGCATTTTCCAAGTGTTGACATTCATTTTGATTGCCCGACATTTCAATTTGGTTCAATTGTGCATTGATTTGATCAATTTTGGCCTTAGGGACCTAATTGCATAAAAATCTTTTCATTTTAGTCCCTATTATGCCAATTCCGAAATTAAACTTTTCTGAGGGACACCCATAGAATCCCAATACTTCCTCCCTATAGTATTCGATCCCCTGAATCTAATAGCGGGCTCAATTAAGGTCAATTTGCCCATTAGGACCCTCAATTTGACAAAAATCAAATTCGGATCCTACTCCACATTTGGGGTTTTCAATCAATTGAAAAGGAATTTGTCACGAAAATCACATTTCTAGGTAGAGTCTGTGCCATGGAACCCAATTTTGGTATTAATTTTGTGATCTTTGCACATATGGACATCTAATTTTGAACAAAAGATTAGAACCGGGTCGACTGGGTCGGGTTGACCGACCCAGTCAACCCGGTTGACCAGCTTAGAAGAAAGAACAGAATTGTTCTGTTCTTCAGGCCTTCGCACAAAAACGAAAAAAAGAGGGAGAGGGGATTAGTTGAGAGATTAATTGAGTGGTGGATTCGGTTGAGAGAGTTGGTTGGAGCAACGAAGAACAAAAAGCAGAGAGGGCGAGAGGAAGAGGGCAAGTCTGTTCGCGCAAGAAGGAGGTCGAGAGAGCTAGCGGGAGAGGGGCTCGCGGAGGAAGGGACCACAGAGAGAGCAAGAGAGAAAGCGAGCAAACAGAGAGCTAGAGAGACAGGAATTGGCAGAGAGAGAGAGAGAGAGAACTGGCGAACAGAAAGCGAGCGAAAAGAGAGAGGAAGGAGAGAGAGAGCGCGCGCGGCGGCCATGGGAGCTCCGAACTCAAGAAGTTCGAGCTCGGGTTCCCGGTGATCCAGACGACGTCGTTCGATGCCACCACTCCTATTAGCTTCATCTCAACCCAAAGAACGCGTAGGACCGGCCTGTGCTCGCCGACGCTCTTGAAAAAGGTAAGTCGAGTCTCTAAGCTCGAGCTCGGCCTTTAATGGCAACTTAAGCTAGAGTCGTCCATTCGATGTGATTTCGGTTGCAATCCGTTCGTCTTGCTTCCCTGAGCATTTTCACTTTTTATTGCATGTCATTTCATCGCCCAAATCGCCGAGTCTGACCTCCGAGCACCCGAACCTGTCGAGAGCTTGAGGGCTCAACCCGAGCGAAACCGAAGCCTCGCAATGGCCGGGTAAGTCTTCCCAAACTCTTATGATACTTCTTGACTGATTTGGTAGGATAGATCTCGTTAGGGAAGGTTGGAACGTTAGCTCACCGGACATTAGCTCCGGCCTAGGTTGGCTAGTTGGTCAAACTTGATTCTGCTATGTTCATGGTGATATATGTTGTAGAACTCCTCGGGCCGAATTGAATGGCGTTGGAATCGCGAGATTTGGTGGTCCGTAGGCGGAGAAATCGCCTTCCGACGAGGCGCCGGCGAAACAGAGCCGGCGCCGGTCGTCTTCCCCGGCGAGGCAGTTGACCGGTCAACGAAAGTTGACCGGGTCAACGCCCACGTGGAGCTGACTTGGCGCCCACGTGGCAGCCACGTCAGCCGTTCGGTTGCAACAAAAAAAACGAATTCGATCGGACGGTGGATAGGTAGCCACGTGTCGCGATCTCGTATTTTTGAAAACAAAAATGATTTTCGGGAATAAAAAATGCTTTAGATCGTACGGTCGAGATTCAGCCTTGCCTTTCAATCGTGACCGTCGATTGCTCTGATTAGATCAGACCGTCCGTGCGTCGACATGTGGCACAATCAGAGCCCTCGATTCAAGTATAGGCGGGAGTTTGAAAAATTCAAGCGGAAGGAGTATACGGCGCCGTTTCGATGCGGGGCCGGATTCGGGCCAGCCCGGTCGCCCGCGGGCCGTGGGCCGGGTCACCCGACCCGGCCCGAATAATATTTTTTAAATAAAAAATTCGAAAATGATTTTTAAAAATCCAAAAAAAATTGGAAAAATCTTAGAAAATCCAAAAAATGCTAGAAAATTTCAGAAAATTCCAAAACAATGTGGAAAAATTGTGGAAAAATCCTAGACACTCTAGAAATCCCCAAAAATCGAGGATTGACCACAGACAACTGGTCAACCCTATTTTTGGGGTTTCTTATCCAATTTTTCGAGACTTGACGACATTACCCTTTAGGGGTAAGTCGCCTCTGTTGTGCATGCTAGATAAGGCCGATAATGCCAAGGTGAGAATTCGGGTCGATTAGACGACCAATTCTTAGGTTTGGGTTTTCGAGTCCCGCCTCTTTCTTGTCTCAATCGAGTTCTGAAAATTGCTTGAAGTTAGGGTTTGGGTCAGGTGGACGACCGACCCTAATATTTGAGACTTTTTTAGTTCTCATCTTTGTCCAAAATGACGACTTTACCCCTCCAAGGGTAAAATCACTTTTAAATTCCAGAAAAATCCTAGAAATTCCAGAAAAATAGGAAATGGATTGGATTGATGGCCAATCCTATTTCCCCTGTCTTCTGACTTCCCAATTCGTCTAAAATGACAGATTTACCCTTTTGAGGGTAAATTTTCTCCGAATTATCCAAAATTACGATTCTGCCCCTCATGGGCGAATCATGTCCAAATTACTCCTAAACCTTGATTGATACTTCTCTAGGCTAATAGGGCCTCATTAGGGATGCCACGCTGATTTCATGTGTTTTATCCGCATGTACTGGATCCTTGATTTGCGCACTTATTTTTAATGATTGTGATTGATAAGGTAGCAATTCCCATCTGCATGAACTCCTGGATTTAGGATCTGTACCCCACTCGTCTGAATGAAATCCTAAGATCAGATAAACCATTCAGCTTAGGTACCGAAAGGGCGTCAACTCTGACAGTTGGCGTAACTAAGTCCCCGAACCCACTTCTCTGGTTTCCGCAGAATCGAATAGATCACTCCCAACTATTCGATAGGGTTTTCCGATCGTACCCTCCAGGAAACGATTGGTGGCGACTCCTTGGCATGTACACTCATCACATGTCACTAGACCACCCTGAAGGTCGACCACGTATATCCAGCAGTTGCGACTTGGGAAATGGGCCTTGGGAGAGGCCCGCGTCCGATCCAGCCAGCGATCGGACGGCCCATTAACCCTCCGCGCTCCGCGAGAGGGTCGCGACAGACTGGCGACTCCACTGGGGACTTATTCTAAACCAGAATCTCTGGTTACGAATTCTAGAGGATTTGAGCCGATTAAAAAGTTTTTTGGTTTATCTGACCTTATTTTCTGCAGATGCTCTCGAAGGTGAGGTACGTATGCTAACCATTGTGTTAGATGTTTCTGCAGATTTGAGAAATAAGGGGTGGCGTGATTGTTGACATCTTTCCTGCAGGTTGGAGTTGGGAATGTATGTTTATTTTTATGCACATACTGAAGCGGTGTTTTGATACAAACTGCTGTGCATGACCTTGCATTGTGATGATCACGACACATCGCACACACTGGCGGTCAAACCCCGACTGCAACCACCTCTAGGTTACCTTAGATAGGGAAGGGATGCGAAAAGGATCTTGTGTTTGATGGCACTTGAGACTTTCGTATTCGTTCCCGCCTACCATCTGCATTGGCGATATTTAGCCCTCTTGGGTAGGTACCCTTGGGGAGGAATCTGCCTCATGTGGATCGTGGGAGCCTGAGCCGTAGGTTCCTTACCTGATTTTCGATTTTTAGAGTATACCCCTCACTTGTCTCATGCGCATGTCTATGAGAGGTTGGTATACCTAAAACCAAAAAAAAAAAAAATCCATTGTTCACTGTAAGTATGACTTCTCCCTCTACTTGTTCACTTCCTAGTGAAATTTCATGATAGAAAATTCATGGAAATCAACCGAATGCCCTGAGTGCTTGAGTTTACAAATGAAAGTTTTTAATGATGAATTTTAGATACAAAAGTGGGAACACTTCTAAGCCGTCCCTACGGAATAGATGGTTCATCCAAATTTTCAATCATGGATTAAGATGACATTTCTTTTTGTCTAAAATTCTTCCAATTCAAGATTTTGGGGCATAAAGTTAAGGCCATGTTTGCAATCACATTTTGTAGTAATTTCTTAAAAACAAGGATTACATGATTTTTACAAGAAAAATGTCACAAAGCAATCTTTCAAGATTAATGCCCCCATTTGCGTATTAAACGTTTGGAATTAAATGGGTGTTTGATTGATGACCATGGATCGATCTTTTAATGACGTATCCTCTCATTTTGAAATCTTGGCAGACATCAGAAGCCCGTAAATAGGGATTATGGGATATGTATTGTCGCCTTGCTTTCATTATAAGAGGCGACCTCATTAAGAGATGTCTTTGCTATGTAAAATGCTAAGTGTGTCTCCTTTCTGACAGGTTATACATGACATACATTCATTGAAGATTCCTTCATCTATTCGCATGCGAGATGTGATCGAACGATGGTAAAACTGTAATCGTTCCAATAAAAACTTCGAGTGTTATACTTGACTTGCTTGGTTATTCCTTTTGCCAACAGGTCAAAACGACTGAAGGCCAATGATGCGAGGCTTATTTTCCCTGTAACATGAAAGGAGTTGCGTCTTCATCAAGAGCCACCCATGGGGTTTCCAAAATAAGATGAATCGACAATAATAAGCCCAGAACAAGACAACATGAAAATGGGGCATGCCTGATTTGGATCGACCTCTCTAAGTTGAAAAGGGTGTATTCGTTCCAAATTAAATTGATTTGTTTAAACAATGACATGGTTACTCACACTTGCAGGTGATTATAAAAAATGAGTGGGGATCGTTAATGAACATTCCTTCACCTCTAATGATCAAGATGATGGGAGCTAAGGAAATATACGCTGGGGATAGTAAATCTGTGATCGTTTCAATTAGAGCTTTTTGTGCAACAATTGACTTATTCATTCCTCGTCTCATGTAGGTGAAATAAAAGGATTGTGTGAGGTCGACATTTGTCCCTTTAAAGAAGACTCAATTGTGGACCCTCAAAACTAGAGGCCAATGTGACATGGCATGATCGCCAATTGAAGCACGTCTCAAGGAGTCCAAATACTCGTGTTTCTCACCATGAAATTGATGATCACTCAATCACAAAAGGGTGTATATCGTTCCTCATTTCAATCCTCTCAAGATATGAAATGATCCTCTCATTTTCTATATGTAGGGATGAAGAAAGCTGAATGCTTATTTGCGAAGCAACACTTCAAGGTGTAAATGTACACAAATAGAGATAAATCTACACTTGTGGATCTCGAGTAGTAGGGTGCTTGAGGAGCGTCATGAAGTCATGACAAATCAAAAAGACCATGAAGAGATGATCGTTGCCCATCTTTGAATCAAGAGGGAGTACTTGTTTTAATAATTGATTTTCATAATCAAAAGTCAAACATCTTTCTTTCTCTCTAAACAGATTGAAATGCATCAATAGAGAGAAAGTGGCGAAAGATCACCCAACCTCAAGAAGGAGAGTGACAGAACCCAAAAAGTGTCGAGCCTCGTGCAACACCAAATGCCGAGACCTTCGGATAATTACGATGAAGTTTTATCCTCTGATGTCACAAAAGGGAGTAAATTCTCCCTTATTCTGATTCTATCTCATACAAATGACTGAGATGCTTCTCTTTCATATACAGAAAATGATAGTTGAAGACATGTGTCAGAATAGATCGAAGAATGTCAAACGCCAAAATCACCTGACATGGAAGTGATTGACTCAACCAACAAGGAAGGCGTTAGCATGATACAATGGAGCTTCATATGGATAAATCAGCTAACTCAAGGTGGAATATTCAGTTGCTGGAGGCAGATCATTTCCCTATCCAGAAAGCAGGCCAAAGCCGAAGACATCAGATTCATCATGGTGATACATGGGGCGAGTCCCTGAAACGATGGTTATCACTAATTGAACGTAAGGGAATGGAATCCATTCATCGAATACAAAGAGGGCTTCGCCATATCAACAACGCTTCCAAGAAGAACAATGCCGAGCCACCCCTCTTGGTAGAAAAGGACGTATCGTTCCTAAATAAGTTTCAATCAGATGTGGAAATAATATTTCCTATCTTTTTCCTCTCAGGTGATGAACAGAGTCAAGACACCCAAGAAACAACGACTTCAAAATGACAGAAAGGGAGTACCCACTTTTCATATCATCTCACGCATGCATTTAGGATAGATGATTTCAAGAGCGTCATAATGGCTCAATTTGCGAACAATATTCTCGAGAAAACTTGAAAAAGTTTCTTAACAATTAGAAGTCTCTTTGAAAAGAGCATTCGAAAAGAAAGCATTCAAACTTTACAAATTGACATACTTGATAAAGAGATGCTCTCTGTGAACAGAGTGAAAGGCGCGAATCCATTTTTCGTTGCAAATAAGAATCATCTTAGATCACTTGCATCATACATATCATGCATGCATCATTTATATGCATATCCTTCCTTGAAGGATGTCGACAGGTCAAGGCAAAAGAATCCAAATGAAAGGGAAATGCCAAGACCCAAGGAACGAAGGGTAAATTGTATCAATTCCAATTGCCCATTTTGTATGCTGTTCTGACACGAACCTTCTTTCCTTTGATAGGGAAATATCAAATAGTTCAATGGCAACTATGATGGCTGATATTAAGGCAATGCCGGAAGCCTCCCAAGCCAAACAGACAGTAGTTCCTAAACAACTCAAATCCATCTCTTGCACCCGATATAGCTGATAAAGAAACGACGGGAAATACTCAACGGGTGGAGGAGGATATCCGTATGCCAAACATCTAGTCACAACAAAAAGCACCCCATGTTGTTGTTGTCAACCTCGAGAAGAAAGAAAAAGGGGAACCAGACTGTAAAAAGCCGAAGTGGAGGCTAAGAGATCAACCAAGATTAAAGAATGGTTAAGCAGCTAGGACTATGAGTTGGCCCGTTTAGACAAAATATCTCGCTTCGCCGAGGTGGAGACCCCTCCTGACTACAAGGAACCGGACTTCATGAGGAAGTATAAAGGGACAGGATTTCCTCGTGCTCACCTCAAATATTATCTACGCAAGATGGCGCAGTATCCAGACTATGTTCCATTACTGATGAACATGTTCCAAGAAAGTTTGGCTGGCGCCGCTCTGGCTTGGTTCATTGAATTGGACCTGAATGATTATGATGGGTAGGAAGATCTTGCAGAGGATTTCCTCAGGCAATATAGGTTCAACACAGCTACGGCCCCGACGAGGGAAGACCTTCTACGAACCTCAAAGGCGAGGGGCGAATCAATCAGAACATATGCCCAGAAGTGGCGAGCCTTGGCTACCCAAGTAAAGCCGTCAATCCCAAAAGATGAGCTGATCGACTTATTCCTGAAGACACTCCCCTATGAGTACTTTGACAAGCTGAACACTTCTGGGTGTCAAACATTTACACACTTGATAAAGGTGGCTGAAAGGCTCGAATGGGCCTTAAGAGAAAGGAGGCCTCATGAAGCTTCTACCAGAAAACAGTATCCCCTGAAAAGGATAGAGAGAAGCCGGACTGGACATAGCGTTTATACCAGATCCCCACAAGCCCAAGACGTTTGGCAATTCCAATCAGACCAAAGGAGGATCTCCTGGTCAACACCGAAAGTGCAAGAGCCTAGAAGAAAGCAATCTCAGAAGCAATTCTCCCAGCTCCCAAGGCCTTTGTCCAAGCTACTCCCGATGCTGCTAGAACAACATTTGGTGGCAAAGGAACCATCTAGGGCAAATCCGGTTAAGTATCCTGGTTTTGACAAGAGCCAGACTTGTGTCTACCATATGGACGAAATGGGACATACTGTGGATGATTGCTATATCCATAAGCTGAAGGTACAAGCTTTGATTGACAGCCAGATTCTAAAATTTGACAACGTGGCTCCAAACGTACAAGAAAACCCACTCCCTGATTATCAAGCAATTGGGGGAATATTCACTGAAGATGAGGAAAACCACCTCCAGCTGAAGGTAGACATGTTTAAGCTGACCGACCTTCTGGCGACCGCTTCATCATACCCAAAAGCAGGAGAGATCTCTGATGACGTAAAGAAGCTATGTATCGCCAAGATGATGAGCTTAGGGATAATGTCCGATATTACCGATGAAGAATTCGAAGGAGTCGAAGCTTCTCTATCTTTGGAAGGAAGCCACTTCGTGATCAAAACTGAGCGGGATAGCACCTGGGACATCCCGCACGAGAATTTGATAGACAATCTTGGGCCGATCACTCAGTCAGAAGAAGAATTCGAAGAGGATGAACTGAAAGCCAAAAGGTGAAATCTAGCAGATCGCAGATTCATGGCTAACACACCTGAAATAGGTGAAATTGTAGACAACCTGGGTCAGGACTTTGGAGGGTACAACTTTAAAGTGAAGTACTCCGCTCCTCCTAGCTTCTACCAAAGAATGGACGATATCATACCAGACGGATGGGGATGCATGGATGATCCCGTTCAACCTGAAAAGGCCTTTTTCAAAAGAACCTGAGTCATCCTTGACCAGAAGAGGGTTACTAAGCTTGGCACAAAGCAGTATACCGAAACAAAGAGATCAAAGGATCAACAGCAGGGTTCAGCTGAATTATTCAAAGGAAAAAGAGAATACCCGAGATCTGCCACATCAGCAGTATTAGGCGACGATGACTGACATTGTCGACTGAGAGACGAAATCTCCTCAAGGGACTTTGACAACATTATGTCAATGATTGAAACCGCTACGACTGTGGTAATTAAACTGGAAGAGCTTGACAGCTTGAATAAGGTAGCAGTTTGCCTGGTCAAGCCTATTTTGATTCGATTGCTGGAAGAGGAAGAAGACGGCACAGCTGAACCAGAGATGTCTTATCAGACGACAGTAACTATAAAAGTCCCTCAGGTAGAAAGATACGATCCTAAAGCGGTCCACTGGGACTATGGGACAGAGGAAGAAGACGATGATGAAGGTTATGCATCTATCCGTAGAGAATGGAATGCCTTTGAGGAATCAACGCCTCCTCCTTCGGAAGAGCCGGCTACTGTCAATTTGGGGGATACTGAAAATATCAAAGAAGTCAAGATCGGTGGACATTTATCCCGAGATAAAAGACTCAAGTTCACAGAATTACTAAGAAGGTCGTTAAGATGTCATGCGACAAATTTCAAAGATGTCGAGCTACCAAGAGGTAGATAAAAGTGATCGAAGACTCAGATGGTTGAGATAAATAACCAGAACCAGCAAAGAAGGTTCATTAGGGCAAGCCCCTCCTTTCCTGTCAAGAGACCAAGCTGGGGGCAAGATTCTCATGCGCCACCAAAATAGCATATTGGAGCAAGTTATCAAGATCAAAGACGACAAACGTCAAGACATGCCCTATTGGGGCAAAGCAACCGAAAGAGATGATTTCCTTGATCAACGGAAATGCAAATACCTCAAAGAGAGTATCACGTTCCTTGGTGATTTATGTAAAGTTAAACATGGATGAATACTCATTGCTTCATGTACAGGTACAAAGGCCTCTTCAAATAGGATTGGAAATCGTCAAATGATATGAAAAATGCTAAGGCATTTGGCCAAGATAAACGTCGCCCAACTGGGGCAAATGGGTTGTTGATGTTATCAACACCTTCAAGCGTGGATGGAGGGATTTGACGAATGTTGTCCATATCAGCATACAATATTGGAATGGACTCAATCAAGAGATAAATGTCGACAATTGACGAAAGAAGGGTAGTTGGGTGTCGTATCCAATTTACTCCTTTTTCTTGCATTTGCTAATGCAAAACCATTTCTTTCTGTGGCAGAATACGCCATTAGGACATTACCAGGAGTCCAACAAAGAGGAGAACATCACAAGGATGGTCACAAGTGACAAAGATGCATGAAGCAAACGACTTTCTCAAGCATTGGGAGGACGACACTTCAAAGGTGAAAAGTCAAGTGAAGATCCAAGTAAGAGATAATCCAAACTGGATAAGGGATCGCATGAAAATGCAAAAATGAATAGAACCATTTGACTGGGGCGAGCATTACCTAGCCATGACAAGTCATGCCTAACTGGGGCAAGCAGATCATCTACGTGACTGGAGGAAAAAGTGGCATTTCATTCCCAGCAGGATCAATGAACGTGATAGAAGAGTCGTTCACATCAGAGTTAAACCTCAAGATACAAACTTGAGTAAAGGGTGACTTTGTGTCGTTCTAATTTGATCTTCAAATGATCTTTCTCCTAATATGAATTTTCCCTAATTTCAACAGAAAATTATTGGCATTCAAAAGCATTCAGAGGGAAAGAACTCGCCGACTCAACTTCAAGGCGAGATGATCTTTGGAGATAACGGCTTCGGAAGTCAAGCATTCAAGAAATGATCTTTGGCTATAAGATCAAGTGGAGGGTAAAAAGTATCGCTTCCACACCACATGCTTTAGCATACATTTTGATAAGAATTCATTTTTCCTTGAATAAGGAACTCCGAAGAAAGGCATAGGAGCACGTTCCGAAGATGAATGAAGCCATCGAGCAGGATTCATTGCCCCAATCAGACGAAGGCGTCATCGCCGTAGGTCGAAATGGCCGTTTTCTATAATCTACGTATTCGCGTTCAGATTGGAATGCATGATCAAGAGGACTTACTGTCGTGGTGGTCAGGTGCACGTCCTTTTTCTCCAAAGACTGAGAATTTCAAGAAATTTTAGAACAACTTAACCATCTTGTGTTGTTAAGAAAAATGCAGATTTTCATGAATCTATCCACTTCCATTGGAGTGCATGATCAAGGGTAAGGTGTATCGTTCTAATTCTCTGAAATTCGAGAGCATACACCGACATATTCCTTTTATGTTTTTCAGGGATCCCTAGCCGCGCTGGGCAGGTAAGTATTCCTTTCCCAATCTTGTAGGTTTTTAAGACTGTCAGAATCTTTACTTCTAGAATTTGAAGGCTTCTTGGAATCTAGCATGCATTCAAATCTCATGTCTAGAAAGACGCAAAATTCTCACAGTCATGTCATTGGCATTCATGTTTAAACTTGGAGGTTATCTGAACATGATTGAAATATACTTTGTGCCTCATAAATCCCCTTGGAGGGTAAGTTTTGGAGAAAGCAAAATGAACTCTTCCAACAAAAGTTGTTTAAATCGTTCAAAAGGATGTTTCCTCAGACAAGAGGCAAGCCTGGTCCAAACACGTCCCATACACACTTAAGAGATAAGTGGAGTGGTAAGGATAGCGAGACCTTGACCTACGGACGTAAGGGTTATTCGCAGTGATTACATGGATTGAAACGACGGAGGCATTCGTTTCTCTATCATAAACACTACAGGTGACCATTGATAACCCTTTGAACGACGATTTCATTATATACCCCTGTCAAGAACCACCCCACAATGGGGCAAACTGGAGGTACGTCCAGCGGTATCAGGAGATAAATGGTTAGAAGTTCTCTTGCTCAGACTTGCATCAATCTTCGTGTGTTGCTTGTCATTTTAACTTCTATGGTAATTCAGGTGCTTTAGGATGACGAAAAGCATTCGTTTCTCTATCCTATACACTTTACCCTTTGTACAGCCCAGTCGAGCCTATACGTTCATTTCACAAACCCGTTGGTGATCATTGCATATTCCAAGACGGAAGCGACGTCACTTCAAGAGCGAAAGAGTTCAAAACACAGGATTTGTAAAAATTCCTGGACTAATGTTTGAGTGCTGAGATTCAAGTTGTACATCTAGCACATTCATTTGAAAATTTTGATCCCCAAAAGAAAAGAAAAGATGGGATTTCAAAAAAAAAGAAAAAAGAGATAGAAAAATTCGATCATGGGCATCAAGAAAAAGCAAAGTGCCTGGTAAAAGCAAGGCCAATGCCGTCCAAATACTTGTACACTTGTGAATCATGTGTTTGATTTTGTAAAATGCCAAAAGATGGCATGATACCTTTGTATAGGTCACTAGTGAGATCTGATTATAAAAGAAAATCCCAAGGGAGCTGGACAGCAAAGGATACGCCCAGATTATGTCACATTCAGATGACAAAAGCATAGACAAGGTATTGACGCCGTCTTGACATGAGAGAGATGTTCTCCAAAGACAAATATACACTTCAAAGACTGAAGACGCTCTTTGAACCAGAAGGGGCAAGATGGCAGCAAACTTGCAACGATCACCAATGTAAACCCTTCGCATATTCTGAGCCAAAAACAAGCCTTCTTTGGTCCCCAATCATACCTACGTTACAACCCTGAAAAGCCTTTTCTGATTAAGGCACTTGGATTGACATAGGGTTTAATGTCTAAGCTTAGCTCGAAGAAGTTCGAGCAAGATTATTTTTTTTCTCATTTTGCAGGTTTCTTGACTTGTAAACCTGGAGCAGACATTGAAGACTTCTCTTCGAAAGCCTTGACTTGCACGCAAGTCCCCTTTGAAAACCGTTGACCAAGCCCAACATTACGGTCCCTTGGAAGTCCTCCTAATCGATCTAGGTGTATTCACTGCGAATGATCCTGAACCCTAGGCGCAGGTTTGATAGGAAATTCGAGTGCATTCTTAGTAAAAGACCGTTACCTCAAAACGGTGAGAAGTCCTCTTTGATGAGAATACTCCGTTGGACATTTTAACCAAACTCTTTTGGTAATTTCAGATTGTTTGATTCAAACTTTCCCCACAAGGAATTTTTGATCACTCCCGTATGTTGCAAGGTGTTTTGGATAACCTCCAGCATCGTAATGTATTCATTGAAATTTTTTCATGACTATGATATAAGTCATAAAATGCTGTCAGTTTGACATCGGATATCACTTAAAGACCATTGATGTGCCTTTGGTAAGAAAATTTTCAGATTGGAGCTTCTACAAGATTCTTGATGACTTCAGCTCCTAAAATGGCTTGTATCACTCTTGGTGAGAAGCGTTTAACATGTCTAAACTTCTGCAGAATTCCTGGCAAGCCCAGATCTCAGAAGAACACAACCTCTCTTGGTAAGAAAGAGTTTACATGTTCAAGCTTCTGTAGGACCCTTGGTATCTCCAGACCTCAGAATGCTACTTCTTTTATGAAGAATATATTTCAAGTTTAAACTTCTGCAGGACCCCTGGTAACCCCAGGTCTCAGAATGAAACATTTCTCTAAGAAGGAGAGTTTATATGCCTGAGCTTCTAACAGATTCTTGGTAACCCCAGATCCTAGAACGCTATTTTTATTGGTTAAACTTCTATAGGAATCATGGTAGCCCCAGATTCTAGAAGGATGCCTCGCTCTGCGAAGAAGAGCTTTCAAGTTTATTTTCCTGCAAGATCCCTGGTAATTCCATATCTCAGGAAAACACATTCTTATGAACAATTTTGTAGGTTTGATCTTTCTGCAGGATACTTGGAGCTCCCAGATCCCAGAATGTCACCTCCAATGTCAAAAGGACAATCACCGAAATCATCCCTCTGTGAGATTTCAAATTTATAGGTTTGACCTTTCTGCAGGATACCTGGAGCTCCCAGGTCCCAGAATGTCACCTCACATGTCAAAAGGACAATCTTCGAAATCATCCCTATGTGAGATTTCAAATTTACAGGTTTGATCTTTCTGCAGGATACCTGGAGTCCCCAGATCCCAGAATGTCACCTCAAATGTCAAAAGGACAATCTCCGAAATCATCCCTCTGTGAGATTTCAAATTTACAGGATGCCTGGAGCTCCCAGATCCCAGTGTTACAGGTTGGAACTTTCTGCAGGATACCTGGAGCTCCCAGATCCCAGAATGTCACCTTCAATGTCGAAAGGACAACATTCAAGATAGTCTTTCTATGAGATCTCAGGTAGCCCCTAGATCCCAGAAGAATCTTATCAAAGCTTTTGCAGGTTTAAGTTTTCTGCAGGATACTTGGAATCCCAAAATCCCAGAATAACGCATTGCATGTCGAAAGGACACTTTTCAAGATCAGCTTTCTATGAGGTTCTAGGTAACCCCTAAACCCAGAATAGCTCATTTGGTGAAGCCTAAAGGTTAGGCACACCTCACTTGTACGAATCCTAATTAATTCCTTAGAATATAGGATCAAAAACTATTTTCAGAATCAGCTTTCTGTGAGGTTCTAGGTAACCCCTAAACCCAGAATAGCTCATGTGGTAAAGCCTAAAGGTTAGGCACACCTCACTTGTATGAATCCTAGTTAATTCCTTAGAATATAGGATCAAAAACTATTTTCAGAATCAGCTTTCTGTGAGGTTCTAGGTAACCCCTAAACCCAGAATAGCTCATGTGGTAAAGCCTAAAGGTTAGGCACATCTCACTTGTATGAATCCTAGTTAATTCCTTAGAATATAGAATCAAAAAACTGTTGTCAAAATCTGCTTTCTGTGAGGTTCTAGGTAACCCCTAAACCCAGAATAGCCCATTTGGTAAAGCCTTAAGGTTAGACACACCTCATTTGTATAAATCCTAGTTAATTCCTTAGAATATAGGATCAAAATGTTCGACAATCCCTAAGAGATTGGGTGCGTCATCCATAGGTTCCTAGTAGAGAGGAATCCTATTCTCGGCCTGATCCCCCTGACGGATTAAAATGTTCGACAATCCCTAAGAGACTGGGTGCGTCATCCATAGGTTCCTAACAGAGAGGAATCCTATTCTCGGCCTGATCCCCCTGACGGATCAAAATTTCCGACAATCCCTAAGAGACTGGGTGCGTCATCCATAGGTTCCTAGCAGAAAGGAATCCTATTCTCGGCCTGATCCCCCTGACGGATCAAAATGTCCGACAATCCCTAAGAGACTGGGTGCGTCATCCATAGGTTCCTAGCAGAAAGGAATCCTATTCTCGGCCTGATCCCCTGACGGATTAAAATGTTCGACAATCCCTAAGAGACTGGGTGCGTCATCCCTAGGTTCCTAACAGACAGGAGTCCTATTCACGGTCTGATCCACCATACGGATCAAAATCCCTGACAATCCCTAAGAGACTGGGTGCGTCATCCATAGGTTCCTAGCAAACAGGAATCCTATTCATGGTTTGATCCACCATACGGATCAAAACCCCTGACAATCCCTAAGAGACTGGGTGCGTCATCCATAGGTTCCTAACAGACAGGAGTCCTATTCATGGTCTGATCCACCATACGGATCAAAATCCCTATTCATGGTCTGATCCACCATACGGATCAAAATCCCTGACAATCCCTAAGAGACTGGGTGCGTCATCCATAGGTTCCTAACAGACAGGAATCCTATTCATGGTCTGATCCACCATACGGATCAAAACCCCTGACAATCCCTAAGAGACTGGGTGCGTCATCCATAGGTTCCTAACAGACAGGAGTCCTATTCATGGTCTGATCCACCATACGGATCAAAATCCCTATTCATGGTCTGATCCACCATACGGATCAAAATCCCTGACAATCCCTAAGAGACTGGGTGCGTCATCCATAGGTTCCTAACAGACAGGAGTCCTATTCATGGTCTGATCCACCATACGGATCAAAATCCCTGACAATCCCTAAGAGACTGGGTGCGTCATCCATAGGTTCCTAACAGACAAGAGTCCTATTCATGGTCTGATCCACCATACGGATCAAAATCCCTATTCATGGTCTGATCCACCATACGGATCAAAATCCCTGACAATCCCTAAGAGACTGGGTGCGTCATTCACAGGTTCCTGTCAAGTACAGGAATCCCATCCTGGAACGGCCTACCATACAGGCTAGAGTTTAACAGCCCTAGAATACTCAAAAGACGAGTCCCTAGGTATTCACTAGAACCCGCTATACACCGCGTATGCCGCACGAGCATCAGACAGGTGATCAACAGGTAAGCATCTCTATCCCGTCTTTCTCTCACAGTAGCCAAAGCAGAACAAACAGAGCGTTTACCAGCAAAGCAAGAAAGATTGAATGTCAGGATTCGTTTTTCTTTTCCCCAGTCGAGTCGGTCTGGATTCAGGCGTCACTTGTCTTTGAGAGAAACCTCTCACGAGATTCCTCTCAAAGAGGGGCAGCTGTTGACACCTGATTTTTGACCAAGTCTTTTTCAGTTTTATTTTTTTTTTTTGAAAAATCACAACAAATTCATAAAAAGTCAAAAAATTACAAAATCAACTTTGGTGGCCTTGGCCAAGCCCAAGGAACCATTCTTGACAAAAAAATAATTTTTCACATTTTTCACATTTTTTTAGTATTTTTAGAAAATAGGAAAATACTAGAAAAATCAACAAAAATAGAATTTGAGGTCACAAAAATACAGGAAAATAGTTAATATTTTTCTTTTAAACCCCTTGTCATTTTGACCTCATCATGAGTCAAAATTCAAGTTTAATTTTGTGTGTTTCTTTGTAACACATAGGGTTAAATTTGTCAAAAAATATGTTTTGAGTCTTTTTATTTGCAAACTTTTGCATTTTCCAAGTGTTGACATTCATTTTGATTGCCCGACATTTCAATTTGGTTCAATTGTGCATTGATTTGATCAATTTTGGCCTTAGGGACCTAATTGCATAAAAATCTTTTCATTTTAGTCCCTATTATGCCAATTCCGAAATTAAACTTTTCTGAGGGACACCCATAGAATCCCAATACTTCCTCTCTATAGTATTCGATCCCCTGAATCTAATAGCGGGCTCAATTAAGGTCAATTTGCCCATTAGGACCCTCAATTTGACAAAAATCAAATTCGGATCCTACTCCACATTTGGGGTTTTCAATCAATTGAAAAGGAATTTGTCACGAAAATCACATTTCTAGGTAGAGTCTGTGCCATGGAACCCAATTTTGGTATTAATTTTGTGATCTTTGCACATATGGACATCTAATTTTGAACAAAAGATTAGAACCGGGTCGACTGGGTCGGTCGACATCTAATTTTGAACAAAAGATTAGAACCGGGTCGACTGGGTCGGGTTGACCGACCCAGTCAACCCGGTTGACCAGCTTAGAAGAAAGAACAGAATTGTTCTGTTCTTCAGGCCTTCGCACAAAAACGAAAAAAAGAGGGAGAGGGGATCAGTTGAGAGATTAATTGAGTGGTGGATTCGGTTGAGAGAGTTGGTTGGAGCAACGAAGAACAAAAAGCAGAGAGGGCGAGAGGAAGAGGGCAAGTCTGTTCGCGCAAGAAGGAGGTCGAGAGAGCTGGTGGGAGAGGGGCTCGCGGAGGAAGGGACCACAGAGAGAGCAAGAGAGAAAGCGAGCAAACAGAGAGCTAGAGAGACAGGAATTGGCAGAGAGAGAGAGAGAGAGAGAACTGGCGAACAGAAAGCGAGCGAAAAGAGAGAGGAAGGAGAGAGAGAGCGCGTGCGGCGGCCATGGGAGCTCCGAACTCAAGAAGTTCGAGCTCGGGTTCCCGGTGATCCAGACGACGTCGTTCGATGCCACCACTCCTATTAGCTTCATCTCAACCCAAAGAACGCGTAGGACTGGCCTGTGCTCGCCGACGCTCTTGAAAAAGGTAAGTCGAGTCTCTAAGCTCGAGCTCGGCCTTTAATGGCAACTTAAGCTAGAGTCGTCCATTCGATGTGATTTCGGTTGCAATCCGTTCGTCTTGCTTCCCTGAGCATTTTCACTTTTTATTGCATGTCATTTCATCGCCCAAATCGCCGAGTCTGACCTCCGACCACCCGAACCTGTCGAGAGCTTGAGGGCTCAACCCGAGTGAAACCGAAGCCTCGCAATGGCCGGGTAAGTCTTCCCAAACTCTTATGATACTTCTTGACTGATTTGGTAGGATAGATCTCGTTAGGGAAGGTTGGAACGTTAGCTCACCGGACATTAGCTCCGGCCTAGGTTGGCTAGTTGGTCAAACTTGATTCTGCTATGTTCATGGTGATATATGTTGTAGAACTCCTCGGGCCGAATTGAATGGCGTTGGAATCGCGAGAATTTGGTGGTCCGTAGGCGGAGAAATCGCCTTCCGACGAGGCGCCGGCGAAACAGAGCCGGCGCCGGTCGTCTTCCCCGGCGAGGCAGTTGACCGGTCAACGAAAGTTGACGGGGTCAACGCCCACGTGGCGCTGACGTGGCGCCCACGTGGCAGCCACGTCAGCCGTTCGGTTGCAACAAAAAAAACGAATTCGATCGGACGGTGGATAGGTAGCCACGTGTCGCGATCTCGTATTTTTGAAAACAAAAATGATTTTCGGGAATAAAAAATGCTTTAGATCGTACGGTCGAGATTCAGCCTTGCCTTTCAATCGTGACCGTCGATTGCTCTGATTAGATCAGACCGTCCGTGCGTCGACATGTGGCACAATCAGAGCCCTCGATTCAAGTATAGGCGGGAGTTTGAAAAATTCAAGCGGAAGGAGTATACGGCGCCGTTTCGATGCGGGGCCGGATTCGGGCCAGCCCGGTCGCCCGCGGGCCGTGGGCCGGGTCACCCGACCCGGCCCGAATAATATTTTTTAAATAAAAAATTCGAAAATGATTTTTAAAAATCCAAAAAAAATTGGAAAAATCTTAGAAAATCCAAAAAATGCTAGAAAATTTCAGAAAATTCCAAAAAAATGTGGAAAAATTGTGGAAAAATCCTAGACACTCTAGAAATCCCCAAAAATCGAGGATTGACCACAGACAACTGGTCAACCCTATTTTTGGGGTTTCTTATCCAATTTTCCGAGACTTGACGACATTACCCTTTAGGGGTAAGTCGCCCCTGTTGTGCATGCTAGATAAGGCCGATAATGCCAAGGTGAGAATTCGGGTCGATTAGACGACCAATTCTTAGGTTTGGGTTTTCGAGTCCCGCCTCTTTTCTCAAAAATGACGATTTTGCCCTTGAATGGGAAAATCGTCTTTCTTGTCTCAATCGAGTTCTGAAAATTGCTTGAAGTTAGGGTTTGGGTCAGGTGGACGACCGACCCTAATATTTGAGACTTTTTTAGTTCTCATCTTTGTCCAAAATGACGACTTTACCCCTCCAAGGGTAAAATCACTTTTAAATTCCAGAAAAATCCTAGAAATTCCAGAAAAATAGGAAATGGATTGGATTGATGGCCAATCCTATTTCCCCTGTCTTCTGACTTCCCAATTCGTCTAAAATGACAGATTTACCCTTTTGAGGGTAAATTTTCTCCGAATTATCCAAAATTACGATTCTGCCCCTCATGGGCGAATCATGTCCAAATTACTCCTAAACCTTGATTGATACTTCTCTAGGCTAATAGGGCCTCATTAGGGATGCCACGCTGATTTCATGTGTTTTATCCGCATGTACTGGATCCTTGATTTGCGCACTTATTTTTAATGATTGTGATTGATAAGGTAGCAATTCCCATCTGCATGAACTCCTGGATTTAGGATCTGTACCCCACTCGTCTGAATGAAATCCTAAGATCAGATAAACCATTCAGCTTAGGTACCGAAAGGGCGTCAACTCTGACAGTTGGCGTAACTAAGTCCCCGAACCCACTTCTCTGGTTTCCGCAGAATCGAATAGATCACTCCCAACTATTCGATAGGGTTTTCCGATCGTACCCTCCAGGAAACGATTGGTGGCGACTCCTTGGCATGTACACTCATCACATGTCACTAGACCACACTGAAGGTCGACCACGTATATCCAGCAGTTGCGACTTGGGAAATGGGCCTTGGGAGAGGCCCGCGTCCGATCCAGCCAGCGATCGGGCGGCCCATTAACCCTCCGCGCTCCGCGAGAGGGTCGCGACAACCGAGAGACGAAATCTCCTCAAGGGACCTTGACAACACTATGTCAATGATTGAAACCGCTACGACTGTGGTAATTAAACTGGAAGAGCTTGACAACTTGAATAAGGTAGAAGATTGCCTAGTCAAGCCTATTTTGATTCGATTGCCGGAAGAGGAAGAAGAAACACAGCTGAACCAGAGACGTCTTATCAGACGATAGTAACTATAAAAGTCCCTCCGATAGAAAAGTACGATCCTAAAGCGGTCCACTGGGACTATGGGACAGAGGAAGAAGATGATGATGAAGGTTATGTGTCTATCCGCAGAGAATGGAATGCCTTTGAGGAATCAATGCCTCCTCCTTCGGAAGAGTCGGTTACTGTTAATTTTGGGGATACTGAAAATATCAAAGAAGTCAAGATCGACGAACATTTATCCCGAGATGAAAGACTCAGGTTCACAGAATTACTGAGAAGGTCGCTAAGATGTCATGCAGCAAATTCCAAATATGTCGAGCTACCAAGAGATAGATAAAAGTGATCAAAGATCCAGATGGTTGAGATAAATAACCAGAACCGGCAAAGAATGTTCATTAGGAAAAACCCCTCCTTTCCTGTCAAGAGACTAAGCTGGGGGCAAGATTCTCATGTGCCACCAAAATAGCATATTGGAGCAAGCTATCAAGCCCCAAAGACGACAAATGTCAAGACATGCCATACTGAGGCAAAGCAACCGAAAGAGACGATTTCCTTGATCAGCAAAAATGCAATACCTCAAAGGGAGTATCATGTTCCTTGGTGATTTATGTAAAGTTAAACGTGGATGAATACTCATTGCTTCATGTACAGGTACAAAGACCTCTTCAAATAGGATTGGAAATCGTCAAATGATATGAAAAATGCTAAGGCATTTGGCCAAGGTAGACGTCGCCCAACTGGGGCAAATGGATTGTTGATGTTATCAATACCTTCAAGCATGGATAGAGGGATTCGACGAATGTTGTCCATATCAGCATACAATATTGGAATGGACTCAATCAAGAGATAAATGTCGACAATTGACAAAAGAATGGTAGTTGGGTGTCGTATCCAATTTACTCCTTTTTCTTGCATTTGCTAATGCAAAAATCATTTCTTTCTGTGGCAGAATACGCCATTAGGACATTATTAGGAGTCCAACAAAGAGGAGAACATCACAAGGATGGTCACAAGTGACAAAGATGCATGAAGCAAACGACTTTCTCAAAGCATTGGAAGGAAGACACTTCAAAGGTGACAAGTAAAGTGAAGATCCAAGTAAGAGATAATCCAAACTGGATAAGGGATCGCATGAAAATGCAAAAATGAATAGAACCATTTGACTGGGGCAAGCATTACCTAGCCATGACAAGTCATGCCTAACTGGGCAAGCAGATCATCTACGTGACTGGAGGAAAAAGTGGCATTTCATTCCCAGCAGGATCAATAAACGTGATAGAAGAGTCGTTCACATCAGAGTTAAACCTCAAGATACAAACTTGAGTGAAGGGTGACTTTGTGTCGTTCTAATTTGGTCCTCAATGATCTTTCTCCTAATATGAATTTGCCCTAATTTCAACAGAAAATTATTGGCATTCAAAAGGACTCAGAGGGAAAGAACTCGCCGACTCAACTTCAAGGCGAGATGATCTTTGGAGATAACGGCTTCGGAAGTCAAGCATTCAAGAAATGATCTTTGGCTATAAGATCAAGTGGAGAGTAAAAAGTATCGCTTCCACACCACATGCTTTAGCATACATTTTGATAAGAATTCATTTTTCCTTGAATAAGGAACTCCGAAGAATGGCATGGAAGACGTTCAAAAGAGAATGAAGCCATCGAGCAGGATTCATTGCCCCAATCAGACGAATGCGTCATCGCCATAGGCCGAAATGGCCGTTTTCTATAATCTGCGCATTGGCGTTCATATGAGAATGCATGATCAAGAAGACTTGACATCGTGGTGGTCAGAAAAATGCAGAGTTTCACGAATCTATCAACTCCCATTGGAGCGCATGATCAAGGGTAAGGTGTATCGTTCTAATTTTCTGAAATTCGAGAGCATACACTGACATATTCCTTTTATGTTTTTCAGGGATCCCTAGCCGCGATGTGCAGGTAAGTATTCATTTCCCAATCTCTCAGGTTTTTAAATTTCCAGAACCCTTATTACTAGAATTTGATATGCTTCTTGGAATCTAGCATGCATTCAATTCTCATGTCTATAAAGATGCAGAATTCTCACAGTCATGTCATTGACATTCATGTTTAAACTTGGAGGTTATCTAAATATGATTGAAATATGCATTGTGCATCATAAATCCTCTTGGAGGTAAGTCTTGGAGAAAGCGAAATGAACTTTTCCAACAAGAGTTGTTTAGAACTGTTTAAAAGGATGTTTCCTCAGACAAGAGGCAAGTTGGATCCAAACACGTCCTATACACACTTGAGAGATGAGTGGAATGGTAAGGACAGCGAGACCTTGACCTACGGAAGTAGGGGTTATTCGCAGTGATTACATGGATCGAGACGACGGAGGCATTCGTTTCTCTATCATAAACACTACAGATGACCATTGATAACCCTTTGAACCGCGGTTTCATTCTATACCCCTGTCAAGAACCACCCCACAGTGGGGCAAACTGGAGGTACGTCCAGCAGTATCAGGAGGTAAATGGTTAGAAGTTCTCTTGCTCAGACTTGCATCAATCTTCGTGTGTTGCTTGTCATTTTAACTTCTATGGTAGTTCAAGTGCTTTAGGATGACGAAAAGCATTCGTTTCTCTATCCTATACACTTTTACCCTTTGTACAGCCCAGTTGAGCCTATACGTTCGTTTCACAAACCCGTTGGTGATTATTGCATATTCCAAGGTGGAAGCGACGTCACTTCAAGAGCGGAAGAGTTCAAAATATAGGATTTATGAAAAATTCCTGGACTAATGTTTGAGTGCTGAGATTCAAGTTGCACATCTAGCACACTCATTTGAAAATCCTGGTTCCCAAAAGAAAAAATGGGATTTCAACAAAAAAAAAAAGAAAGAAAAATTCAATCTTGGGCATCAAGAAAAAGCAAAGTGCCTGGTAAAAGCAAGGCCAATGCCCATCCAAATACTTGTACATTTGTGAATCATGTGTTTGATCTTGTAAATGCCAAAAGGTGGCATGATACCTTTGTATAGGTCACTAGTGAGATCTGATTGTAAAAGAAAATCCCGAGGGAGCTGGACATCAAAGGATACTCCTAGATTATATCACATTCAGATGATGAAAGCATAGAAAAGATGTTGACGCCGTCTCAACATGAGAGAGATATGTTCTCTAAAGACAAACGTGCGCTTCAAAGGCTGACAATGCTCTTCAAAGACTATCAATGCACTTCAAATACTGAAGACACTCTTTGAATCAAAAGGGGCAAGATGACGGCAAACTTGCAGTGATCACCAATGTTAAACCATTCGCATATTCTGAGCCAAAAATAAGTTTTTTTTTGTCCCCAATCCTACCTACGTTACAACCCTGAAAAGCCTTTTCTGATTAAGGCACTTGAATTGACATAGGGTTTAATGTCTCAGCTTAGCTCGAAGAAGTTCGAGCAAGATTATGTCTTTCTCATTTTGCAGGTTTCTTGACTTGTAAACCTGGAGCAGACATTGAAGACTTCTCTTCGAAAGCCTTGACTTGCACGCAAGTCCCCCTTTGAAAACCATTGACCAAGCCCAACATTACGGTCCTTTGGAAGTCCTCCTGATCGATCGAGGTGTATTCACTGCGAATGATCCTGAACCATAGGCGCAGGTTTGATAGGAAATTCGAGTGCATTCTTGGTAAAAGACCATTATCTCAAAACGGTGAGAAGTCCTTTTTGATGAGAATACTCCAATGGACGTTTTAACCAAACTCAAGTGGGTAATTTCAGATTGTTTGATTCAAACTTTCCTCACAATGGATTTTTGATCACTTTCGTATGTCGCAAGGTGTTTTGGATAACCTCCAGCATCGTAATGCATTCATTGAAATTTTTCATGACTATGATATAAGTCATAAAGTGCTGTCAGTTTGACATCAGATATCACTTAAAGACCATTGATATACCCTTGGTAAGAAAATTTTCAGATTGGAGCTTCTGCAAGATTCTTGATGATTTCGGCTCCTAAAACTGCTTGTATCACTCCTGGTGAGAAACGTTTAACATCTAAACTTCTGCAGAATTCCTGGCAAGGCCAGATCTCAGAAGAGCACAACCTCTCTTGGATTCGTGGTAGCCCCAAGTCCCAGAATGACACATTTCTCTAAGAAGGAGAGTTTATATGCCTGAGCTTCTAACAAATTCTTGGTAACCCAGATTCTAGAATGATATTGTTCTTGGTTAAACTTCTATAGGAATCATGGTAGCCCCAGATTCTAGAAGGATGCCTTGCTCTGTGAAGAAGAGCTTTCAAGTTTATTTTCCTGCAAGATCCTTGGTAATTCCATATCTCAAGAAAACACATTCTTATGAACAATTTTGTAGGTTTGATCTTTCTGCAGGATACCTGGAGCTCCCAGATCCCAGAATGTCACCTCCAATGTCAAAAGGACAATCTTCGAAATCATCCCTCCGTGAGATTTCAAATTTGTAGGCTTGATCTTTCTGCAGGATACCTGGAGTCCCCAGATCCCAGAATGTCACCTCCAATGTCAAAAGGACAATCTCCGAAATCATCCCTCTGTGAGATTTCAAATTCATAGGTTTGAGCTTTCTGCAGGATACCTGGAGTCCCCAGATCCCAGAATGTCACCTCCAATGTCAAAAGGACAATCTCCGAAATCATCCCTCTGTGGGATTTCAAATTTATAGGTTTGAGCTTTCTGCAGGATACCTGGAGTCCCTAGATCCCAGAATGTCACCTCCAATGTCAAAAGGACAATCTCCGAAATCATCCCTCTGTGAGATTTCAAATTTATAGGTTTGAGCTTTCTGCAGGATACCTGGAGTCCCCAGATCCCGGAATGTCACCTCCCATGTCAAAAGGACAATGTTTGAAATTATCTCCCAGTGTGAGATTCCAGTATTACAGGTTTGATCTTTCTGCAGGATGTCTGGAGTACCCAGATCCCAGAATGTCACCTCCCATGTCAAGAAGACAATCTTCAGAAATCATCTCTCCGTGAGATCCCAATGTTACAGGCTGGAACTTTCTGCAGGATACTTGAAACTCCCAGATCCCAGAATGTCACCTTCAATGTCGAAAAGACAATATTCGAGATAGTCTTTCTACGAGATCTCAGGTAGCCCCTAGATCCCAAAAGAATCTTATCAAAGTTTTTGCAGGTTTAAGTTTTCTGCAGGATACTTAGAATCCCCAAATCCCAGAATAACGCCTTGCATGTCGAAAAGACAATTTTCATGATCTGCTTTCTGTGAGGTTCTAGGTAACCCCTAAACCCAGAATAGCTCTTGTGGTAAAGCCTCAAGGTTAGGCACACCTCACTTGTATGAATCCTAGTTAATTCCTTAGAATATAGGATAAAAAACTGTTGATAAAATCTGCTTTCTATGAGGTTCTAGGTAACCCCTAAACCCAGAATAGCTCATGAGTGTCGCGACCCTCTCCCGGTGCGGAGGCGGGGAGCGGGCTAATGGGCCGCCCGATCGCTGGCTTGATCGGACGCGGGCCTCTCCCAAGGTCCATTACCCAAATCGCAACTGCTGGATATACGTGGTTGACCTTCAGTGTGGTATAGTGACGTGTGATAAGTGTACATGCCAAGGAGTCGCCACCAATCGTTTCGTGGTGGGTACGATCGGAAAACCCTATCGAATAGTTGGGAGTAGTCTATTCGATCCTGCGGAAACCAGAGAAGTGGGTTCGGGGACTTAGATACACCAACTGTCAGAGTTGACGCCCTTTCGGTACCTATGTTAAATGGTTTATCTGATCCTAGGATATTCATACAGATGAGTGGGGTACAGATCCTAAATCGAGGAGTTCATACAGATGGGAATTACTACCCTATCACCCACAATCAACAGAAATAAGTGCGCAAATCAAGGATCCAGTACACGCGGATAAAACACATGAAATCAGCATGGCATCCCTAATGAGGCCCTATTAGCCTAGAGAAATATCAATCAAGGCTTAGGAGTGATTTGGACATGATTCTCCCCTGAGGGGCAGAATCGTAATTTTGAACAGTTCGGGGAAAATTTACCCTTAAAAGGGTAAATCTGTCATTTTAGACGAATTGGGAAGTCAAAAGACAATGGAAATAGGATTGGCCATCGATCCAATCCATTTCCTATTTTTCTGGAATTTCCAGGATTTTTCTGGAATTTTCAAATGATTTTACCCTCGGAGGGGTAAAGTCGTCATTTGGACAAAGGCGAGGACTGAAAACCTCAAATATTAGGGTTGGTCGTCCACCTGACCCAAACCCTAACTTCAAGGAATTTTCAGGACTCAATTGGAACAAGAAAGACAATTTTCCCATTGAAGGGCAAAATTGTCATTTTGAGAAAAGAGGCGGGACTTGAGAACCCAAACCTAAGAATTGGTCGCCTACCTGACCCTAATTCTTACCTTGGCATTATCGGCCTTACCTCGCATATGCAGCAGATGCGACTTACCCCTAAAGGGTAATATCGTCAAGTCTCGGAAGAACGGATAAGAAACCCCAAAAATAGAGGTGACCAGTTGTCTGTGGTCAATCCTCGATTTTTGGGGGTTTCTGGAGTGTCTAGGATTTTCCTATGATTTTTCCATATTTTTTGGAATTTTCTGGCATTTTCTAGCATTTTTTTGGATTTTCTAGGATTTTTCTGATTTTTTTTTTAATTTTTAAAATCATTTTCAGAATTTTTTTATTTAAAAAGGAATATTATCCGGGCCGGGTCGGGTGACCCGGCCCACGGCCCGCAAGCAACCGGCCCAACCCGGATCCGGCCCGCGCGACCCGCGCCCCCCAAAACGGCGTCGCTTTAATTTTCCCGTTCAAAATCTTTAATTCCCGCCTAATATAAACCAAGGGCCCAGATTGTACCACGTGGTGATTGATTGACGGCCTGATCTACGGCTGGCAACTGACGGTCCAGATTGAAACTCCTGATCGAACCACAACCGTCCGATCAATTTATCTGAAAGTAATTTTTATTTCCGAAAATTACGAGATCTCAACACGTGGCACACTATCCACCGTCGGATCAAGTTTTTTTTTTTTTCGTTGCAACCGAACGGCTAACGTGGCTGCCACGTGGGCGCAACGTCAGCGCCACGTAGGCGTTGACCAGTCAACTTTCGTTGACTGGTCAACAGAGCTGCCGGGGAAGACGACCGGCGCCGGCTCTGTTTCGCCGGCGCCTCGTCGGAGGCCGTTTTCTCCGTGCTCAGGCCACGAAATTGCATGAAACTTCCGCCAATCTACTCGTCTCATCGAGCTTCATCACATATGCCAGGCTTTTCATAGCAGAATCAAACCTCATCTCACCGCTACCTTTGGCCGAAGTTAGGCTCCGGCGGCTACTCGCCCTAGTCGTTCTACGCGTGACATGACTAGTTTAAACCATCAGGAAGCATCCATGGAGTTTGAGAAGACTTACCTGACCTTCGCGGAGCTTCGGCTTGGTCTAGGATGAGCTATGGAGCTCGCGGCCGATCAGCCATGGTAAGGGGTAGACTCGGTGATTTAGGCCATGAAACGACATGCGACCAAAGGAAAAAAATGCTCAGGGAGGAGACACAAGCACATTGCAACCCGAATCGCAGCAAACGGATGACTATAATTAAAGTTGCCATTGAAGGCCGAGCTTGAGTTCGAAGGAGGAGCTCACCTTTTTCAAGAACGTCTTTGAATATGGCTTGGTCCGACGCCTTCTCCGGGCTGAGACGAAGCTGAAAGGAGCGACGGCGTCAGTTGTCGTCATCTGGAGCGATGGCGTCAGTTGTCGTCGTCTGAATCGCGAGGAATCCGAGCTTGAATTTCTCGGGTTCCAAGCTCTAATGGCCGCACGCACGCTCTCTCTCTCTCTATCTCTCTCACTCTCTCTCTCTGCGAACTCTTTGTTCGCTTCCTTCTCTCTCTGAGCTCGTTCTCGCTCTCTTCGTCCGTTCTTTGCGCGAACAGACTTCTCTTTTCTTTCTCTCTGCGTCTCTCTCCTTCTTTGTTATCGCGCGAACCGAACCCCCTCAGCCCTATTTTCTTCTTTTTTTGTTCGTTTTCCTTCTTGCGTCTGTTGAATTTCTCGGGTTCCAAGCTCTAATGGCCGCACGCACGCTCTCTCTCTCTGTATCTCACTCACTCTCTCTCTCTATCTCTCTCACTCTCTCTCTGCGAACTCTTTGTTCGCTTCCTTCTCTCTCTGAGCTCGTTCTCGCTCTCTTCGTCCGTTCTTTGCGCGAACAGACTTCTCTTTTCTTTCTCTCTGCGTCTCTCTCCTTCTTTGTTATCGCGCGAACCGAACCCCCTCAGCCCTATTTTCTTCTTTTTTTGTTCGTTTTCCTTCTTGCGTCTGTTGGCTCACTCCTCTAACCGACGCCCTCAACGATTTTTCCAACCTCCCTTTCTTCAACTCATCATCGCCCCCCTTTCTGTTCGTTCTCTCTTTTTTTGTTCTTTGCGCGAAACCAACCCCCGAACAAACAGTTGATCTGTTTGTTTTAGTTGACTTGGTCCACCGGGTTGACTGGGTTGGGTCAACCCGACCCAGTTGACCCGGTTCTACTTTCTTTGCCCGAATTGGACGCCCATATGTGCCAAGATCACAAAATTGATGCTAAAATTAGGTTCCATGGCACAGACTCCATCTAGAAATGTGGTTTTCGTGACAAATTCCTTTTGAATTGATTGAAAGCCCCAAATGTTGAATAAGATCCGAAATTGATTTTTGTCAAATTGGGGTTCCTAATGGACGAATCGGCCCCA
Source organism: Rhodomyrtus psidioides (assembly GCA_021437785.1). Taxonomy (NCBI): domain Eukaryota; kingdom Viridiplantae; phylum Streptophyta; class Magnoliopsida; order Myrtales; family Myrtaceae; genus Rhodomyrtus; species Rhodomyrtus psidioides. Next base: position 6,286,713 of record JAILYB010000003.1, on the reverse strand, counting down.
ATTGAGCCCATCATTTGATTCAGTGGGTCAAAAACTATAGGGAGGAAGCATTAGAGTTCTATGGGCGTCCCTCAGAAAATTTTAATTTTGGATTTGGTACTTTAGGGACTAAAATGAATAGAATCTTTATGCAATTAGGTCCCTAAAGCCAAAATTGATCAAATTAGCGCACAATTGAACCAAATTGAAATGTGGGACAATCAATTCGAATGTCAAGATTCAGAAAATGCAAAAGATTGCAAATAAAAAGACTCAAAACATATTTTTTTGACAAATTTAACCCTGTGCGTTACAAAGAAACACACAAAATTAAACTTGAATTTCGACTCTTGATGAGGTCAAAATGACAAGGGATTTAAAAGAAAAATATTGACTATTTTCCTATATTTTTGTGACCTCAAATTCTATTTTTGTTGATTTTTCTAGTATTTTCCTATTTTCTAAAAATACTAAAAAAATGTGAAAAAAATGAAAAATTATTTTTTTGGTCAAGAATGGTTCCTTGGGCTTGGCCAAGGCCACCAAAGTTGATTTTGTAATTTTTTGAGTTTTTACGAATTTTTTGTGATTTTTTTTAAAATAAAACTGAAAAAGACTTGGTCAAAAATCAGGTGTCAACAGCTGCCCCTCTTTGAGAGGAATCTCGTGAGAGGTTTCGCTCAAAGACAGGTGACACCTGAGTCTAGACCGACTCGGCTGGGGAAAAGAAAAACGAATCTTGACACTCAATCTTTCTTGTCCCGCTGGTGAATGCTCTGCTTGTTCGGCTCTGGCTACTGTGAGAGAGAAAGTAGAGAGACCCACCTGTTACTTACCTGTTGATCACCTGCCTGATGCTCGTGCGGCCTGCGCGGTGTATAACGGGTTCGAGTGAATACCTAGGGACTCGTCTTTTGAGTATCCTAGGGCGGTTAAACTCTAGCCTGTATGGTAGGCCGTACCAGAATGAGATTCCTGTACTTGATAGGAACCTGTGAATGACGCACCCAGTCTCTTAAGGATTGTCAGGGTTTTGATCCGTATGGTGGATCAGACCATGAATAGGACTTTTGATCCGTATGGTGGATCAGACCACGAATAGGATTCCTGTCTGTTAGGAACCTATGGATGACGCACCCAGTCTCTTAGGGATTGTCAGGGTTTTGATCCGTATGGTGGATCAGACCATGAATAGGGATTTTGATCCGTATGGTGGATCAGACCGTGAATATGACTCATGTCTGTTAGGAACCTATGGATGACGCACCCAGTCTCTTAGGGATTGTCAGGGTTTTGATCCGTATGGTGGATCAGACCATGAATAGGGATTTTGATCCGTATGGTGGATCAAACCGTGAATAGGACTCCTGTCTGTTAGGAACCTATGGATGACGCACACAGTCTCTTAGGGATTGTCAGGGTTTTGATCCGTATGGTGGATCGGACCATGAATAGGGATTTTGATCCGTATGGTGGATTAGATCGTGAATAGGACTCCTGTCTGTTAGAAACCTATGGATGACGCACCCAGTCTCTTAGGGATTGTCAGGGTTTTGATCCGTATGGTGGATCAGACCATGAATAGGGATTTTGATCCGTATGGTGGATCAGACCATGAATAGGACTCCTGTCTGTTAGGAACCTATAGATGACGCACCCAGTCTCTTAGGGATTGTCAGGGTTTTGATCCGTATGGTGGATCAGACCATGAATAGGGATTTTGATCCGTATGGTGGATCAGACCGTGAATAGGACTCCTGTCTGTTATGAACCTATAGATGACGCACCCAGTCTCTTAGGGATTGTCAGGGTTTTGATCCGTATGGTGGATCAGATCATGAATAGGGATTTTGATCCGTATGGTGGATCAGACCATGAATAGGACTCCTGTCTGTTAGGAACCTATGGATGACGCACCCAGTCTCTTAGGGATTGTCAGGGTTTTGATCCGTATGGTGGATCAGACCATGAATAGGGATTTTGATCCGTCAGGGGGATCAGGCCGAGAATAGGATTCCTTTCTGCTAGGAACCTATGGATGACGCACCCAGTCTCTTAGGGATTGTCGAACATTTTAATCCGTCAGGGGGATCAGGCCAAGAATAGGATTCCTTTCTGCTAGGAACCTATGGATGACGCACCCAGTCTCTTAGGGATTGTCGAACATTTTGATCCGTCAGGGGGATCAGGCCGAGAATAGGATTCCTTTTTGCTAGGAACCTATGGATGACGCACCCAGTCTCATAGGGATTGTCGAACATTTTGATCCTATATTCTGAGGAATTAACTAGGATTTATACAAATGAGGTGTACCTAACCTTGAGGCTTTACCAAATGGGCTATTCTGGGTTTAGGGGTTACCTAGAACCTCACAGAAAGCAGATTTTGACAACAATTTTTGATCATATATTCTAAGGAATTAACTAGGATTCATACAAGCGAGGTGTGCCTAACCTTTAGGCTTTACCACATGAGCTATTCTGGGTTTAGGGGTTACCTAGAACCTCACAGAAAGCAGATTTTGAAAATTGTCCTTTCGACACGCGAGGCGTTATTCTGGGATTTGGGGATTCCAAGTATCCTGCAGAAAACTTAAACCTGCAAAAACTTTGATAAGATTCTTCTGGGATCTAAGGGTTACCTGAGATCTCGCAGAAAGACTATCTTGAATGTTGTCCTTTCGACATTGAAGGTGACATTCTGGGATCTGGAGACTCCAGGCATCCTGCAGAAAGTTCCAACCTGTAACACTGGGATCTCACACAGGGAGATAATTTCAAACATTGTCCTTTTGACATGGGAGGTGAGATTCTGGGACCTGGGAGGTCCAGGCATCCTGCAGAAAAGTCAAACCTGTAAATTTGAAATCTCACAGAGGGATGATTTCGAAGATTGTCCTTTTGACATTGGAGGTGACATTTTGGGATCTGGAGACTCCAGGTATCCTGTAGAAAGATCAAACCTGTAAATTTGAAATCTCACAGAGGGATGATTTCAGAGATTGTCCTTTTGACATTGGAGGTGACATTCTGGGATATGGGGACTCCAGGTATCCTGTAGAAAGTTCAAACCTGTAAATTTGAAATCTCACAGAGGAATGATTTCGGATATTGTCCTTTTGACATTGGAGGTGACATTCTGGGATCTAGGAGCTCCAGGTATCCAAGAGAGGTTGTGTTCTTCTGAGATCTGGGATTGCCAGGAATTCAAAGGCACATCAATGGTCTTCAGGTGATATCTGATGTCAAACTGATAGCACTTTATGACTTATATCATAGTCATGAAAGAATTTCAATGGATGCATTACGATGCTGGAGGTTATCCAAAACACCTTGTAACATACGTAGGTGATCAAAAATTCCTTGTGGGGAAAGTTTGAAATAAACAATCTGAAATTACCAAAAGAGTTTGGTTAAAATGTCCAACGGAGTATTCTCATCAAAGAGGACTTCTCACCGTTTTGAGGTAATGGTCTTTTACCAAGAATGCACTCGAATTTCCTATCAAACCTGCGCCTAGGGTTCAGGATCATTCGCAGTGAATATACCTCGATCGATCAGGAGGACTTCCAAGGGACCGTAATGTTGGGCTTGGTCAACGGTTTTCAAAGGGGACTTGCGTGCAAGTCAAGGCTTTCGAAGAGAAGTCTTCAATGTCTGCTCCAGGTTTACAAGTCAAGAAACCTGCAAAATGAGAAAGAAATAATCTTGCTCGAACTTCTTCGAGCTAAGCTTAGACATTAAACCCTATGTCAATCCATGTGCCTTAATCAGAAAAGGCTTTTCAGGGTTGTAACGTAGGTAGAATTGGGGACCCAAGAAAGGATTGTTTTTGGCTCAGAATACGCGAAGGGTTTATCATTGGTGATCACTGCAAGTTTGCTGCCATCTTGCCCCTTCTGGTTCAAAGAGCGTCTTCAGTCTTTGAAGTGCATATTTGTCTTTAGAGAACATCTCTCTTATGTCAAGACGGCGTCAATACCTTGTCTTATGCTTACATCATCTGAGTGTGACATGATTTGGGAGTATCCTTTGCTGTCCAGCTCCCTTGGGATTTTCTTTTACAATCAGATCTCACTAGTGACCTATACAAAGGTATCATGCCATCTTTTGGCATTTACAAGATCAAATACCCGATTCACAAGCGCACAAGTATTTGGATGGGCATCGGCCTTGCTTTTACCAGGCACTTTGCTTTTTCTTGATGCCCAGGATCGAATTTTTTTCTCTTTTTTCTTTTTCTCGTCTTTTGTCGAGATCCCACCTTTTCTTTTCTTTTGGGGATCAGAATTTTCAAATGAGTGTGCTAGATGTACAACTTGAATCTCAGCACTCAAACATTAATCTATGAATTTTTCACAAATCCTGTGTTTTGAACTCTTCTGCTCCTGAAGGGACGTCGCTTCCGTCTTGGAATATGCAATGATCACCAACGGGTTTGTGAAATGAACGTATAGGCTCAACTGGGCTGTACAAAGGGTAAAAGTGTATATGATAGAGAAATGAATGCTTTTCGTCATCCTAAAGCACCTGAATTACCATAGAAGTTAAAATGACAAGCAACACACGAAGATTGATGCAAGTCTGAGCAAGAGAACTTCTAACCATTTATCTCCTGATACCGCTGGACGTACCTCCGGTTTGCCCCACTGTGGGGTGGTTCTTGACAGGGGTATAGAATGAAACCGCCGTTCAAAGGGCTATCAACGGTGAAATCCCATTTTTTTCTTTTGGGAACCAGGATTTTCAAATGAGTGTGCTAGATGTGCAACTTGAATCTCAGCACTCAAACATTAGTCTAGGAATTTTTCATAAATCCTATATTTTGAACTCTTCCGCTCTTGAAGTGACGTCGCTTCCACCTTGGAATATGCAATAATCACCAACGGGTTTGTGAAACGAACGTATAGGCTCAACTGGGCTGTACAAAGGGTAAAAGTGTATAGGATAGAGAAACGAATGCTTTTCGTCATCCTAAAGCACTTGAACTACCATAGAAGTTAAAATGACAAGCAACACACGAAGATTGATGCAAGTCTGAGCAAGAGAACTTCTAACCATTTACCTCCTGATACTGCTGGACGTACCTCCAGTTTGCCCCACTGTGGGGTGGTTCTTGACAGGGGTATAGAATGAAACCGCGGTTCAAAGGGTTATCAATGGTCATCTGTAGTGTTTATGATAGAGAAACGAATGCCTCCGTCGTCTCGATCCATGTAATCACTGCGAATAACCCCTACTTCCGTAGGTCAAGGTCTCGCTGTCCTTACCACTCCACTCATCTCTCAAGTGTGTATAGGACGTGTTTGGATCCAGTTTGCCTCTTGTTTGAGGAAACATCCTTTTAAACAGTTCTAAACAACTCTTGTTGGAAAAGTTCATTTCGCTTTCTCCAAAACTTACCCTCGAAGGGGATTTATGAGGCACAATGTATATTTCAATCATGTTCAGATAACCTCCAAGTTTAAACATGAATGCCAATGACATGACTGTGAGAATTTTGCGTCTTTCTAGACATGAGATTTGAATGCATGCTAGATTCCAAGTAGCCTTCAAATTCTAGAAATAAGGATTCTGACAGTCTTAAAAACCTAAAAGGTTGGGAAAGGAATACTTACCTGCCCCGCGCGGCTAGGGATCCCTGAAAAACATAAAAGGAATATGTCGGTGTATGCTCTCGAATTTCAGAAAATTAGAACGATACATCTTACCATTGATCATGCACTCCAATGAAAGTGGATAGATTCATGAAAATCTGCATTTTTCTTTAACAACACAAGATGGTTAAGTTGTTCTAGAATTTCTTGAAATTCTCAGTTTTTTGAGAAAAAGGACGTGCACCTGACCCCCACGACAGTAAGTCCTCTTGATCATGCATTCCAATCTGAACGCCAATATGTAGATTATAGAAAACGGCCATTTCGACCTATGGCGATGACGCCTTCGTCTGATTGGGGCAATGAATCCTGGTCGATGGCTTCATTCATCTTTTGAACGTCTTCCATGCCATTCTTCGAAGTTCCTTATTTCAAGGAAAAATGAATTCTTATCAAAATGTATGCTAAAGCATATGGTGTGGAAGTGATACTTTTTACCCTCCACTTGATCTTATAGCCAAAGATCATTTCTTGAATGCTCGACTTCCGAAACTATTATCTCCAAAGGTCATCTCGCCTTGAAGTTGAGTCGGCAAGTTCTTTCCCTCTGAATCCTTTTGAATGCCAATAATTTTCTGTTGAAATTAGGGCAAATTCATATTAGGAGAAAGAAATGCCACTTTGGCATGAAATGCCAAGTTTGTATCTTGAGGTTTAACTCTGATGTGAACGACTCTTCTATCACGTTCATTGATCCTGCTGGGAATGAAATGCCACTTTGGCATCCAGTCACGTAGATGATTCGCTTGCCCCAGTTAGGCATGACTTGTCATGGCTATGTAATGCTTGCCCCAGCTAAATGGCTCTGTTCATTTTTTGCATTTTCATGCAATACCTTGTCCAATTTGGGTTATCTCTTACTTGGATCTTCACTTTACTTGTCACCTTTGAAGTGTCTTCCTTCCAATGCTTTGAGAAAGTCGTTTGCTTCATGCATCTCTGTCACTTGTGACCATCCTTGTGATGTTCTCCTCTTTGTTGGACCCTTGATAATGTCCTAATGGCGTATTCTGCCACAGAAAGAAATGATTTTGCATTAGCAAATGCAAGAAAAAGGAGTAAATTGGATACGACACCCAACTACCATTCTTTTGTCAATTGACATTTCTCTCTTGATTGAGTCAATCCCAATATTGTATGCTGATACGGGCAACATTTGTCGAATCCATCCATCCATGCTTGAAGGTGTTGATAACATCAACAATCCATTTGCCCCAGTTGGGCAATGTTTATCTTGGCCAAATGCCTTAGCATTTTTCATATCATTTGACGATTTCCAATCCTATTTGAAGAGGTCTTTGTACCTGTACATGAAGCAATGAGTATTCATCCATGTTTAACTTTACATAAATCACCAAGGAACGTGATACTCCCTTTGAGGTATTTGCATTTCCGTTGATCAATGAAATCGTCTCTTTTGGTTGCTTTGCCCTAGTAGGGCATGTCTTGACGTTTGTCGTCTTTGATCTTGATAACTTGCTCCAATATGCTGTCTTGGTGGCGCATGAGAATCTTGCCCCCAGCTTGGTCTCTTGACAGGAAAGGAGGGGCTTGCCCTAATGAACCTTCTTTGCTGGTTTTGGTTATTTAACTCAACCATCTGAATCTTCGATCACTTTTATCTACCTCTTGGGAGCTCGACATCTTTGAAATTTGTCGCATGACATCTTAACGACCTTCTTAGTAGTTCTGTGAACCTGAGTCTTTTATCTTGGGATAAATGTCCACCGATCTTGACTTCTTTGATATTTTCAGTATCCCCCAAATTAACAACATCTGGCTCTTCCGAAGTGGGAGGTGTTGATTTCTCAAAGGCATTCCATCGTCTTTGGATAGATGCATAACCTTCATCCTCATCTTCTTCCTCCGTCCCATTGTCCCAATGGACTGCCTTAGGATCGTACTTTTCTACTGGAGGGATTTGTATGGTTATTGTCTTCGGACAAGATGCTTCAAGTTTAGCTGCGTCTTCTTCTTCCTCTTCCGGCAATCGAATCAGAATAGGCTTGACTAGGCAATTTTCTACCTTATTCAAGTTGTCAAGCTCTTCTAGTTTAATTACCACAGTCGTAGCGGTTTCAATCATTGACATAGTGTTGTCAAAGTCCCTTGAGGAGATTTCGTCTCTCAGTCGACAATGTCGGTCATCGTCGCCTAATACTGCTGATGTGGCAGATCTCGGGTATTCTCTTTCAGCTAAACCCTGCTGTTGATTCTTTGATCTCTTTGTTTCAGCATACTGCTTTGTGTCAAGCTTAGTATTCCTCATCTCGTCAAGTGATGACTCAGGCTTTTTCGAAAAAGGCTTTTCCGGTCAAACGGGATCATCCATTCCTCTCTATCCGTCTGATATGATATCTTCCATTCTCTGATAGCAGCTAGGAGGAGCAGAGTACTTCACTTTAAAGTTGTACCCTACAAAGTCCTGACCCAAGCTGTCTGCAATTTCACCTATTTCAGGTGCGTTAGCCATGAATCTGCGATCTGCTAGACTTCACCTCTTGGCTTTCAGTTTGTCCTCTTCGAATTCTTCTTCTGATTAAGTGACCGGCCCAAGATTGTTTACCAGATTCTTGTGCGAGATGTCCCAGGTGCTACCCCGTTCAGTTTTGATCACGAAGTGGCTTCCTTCCAAAGATAGAGAAGCTTTGACTCCTTCGAATTCTTTATCGGTAGTATCGGACATTATCCCCAAGTTCCTCATCTTAGCGATACATAGTCTCTTTACGTCAGCGGAGATCTCTCCTGCTTTTGGGTATGATGAAGCGGTCGCCAGAAGGTCGGTCAGCTTAGACATGTCCACCTTCAGCTGGAGGCGGTTTTCCTTATCTTTAACTTAAGGATATAGCAATTATCGCCCTGGGTGGTTCTTTTGCCACCAAGTGTTGTTCTAGTAGTATCGGGAGTAGCTTGGATAAAGGTCTCGGGAGCTGAGAGAACTGCTTTTGGGGTTACCTTCTTCTAGGCTCTTTGCCCTTTTGGTGCCGACCACGACGATCCTCCTTTGGTTGTTTTCTAGCAGAAGCTTCATGGGGCCTCCTTTCTCTTAAGGCTCATTCGAATCTTTCAGCCACCTTTATCAAATGTGCGACGGTCTGACGTCCCGAGGCGTTTAACCTGTCGAGGTATTCGTAGAGGAGTGCTTTCAGGAACAAATTAATCAGCTCGTCGTCTGGGATTGACGGCTTTATTTAGGTCGTCAAAGCTCGCCATTTCTGGGCGTATGTTATGATCAATTCTCCTCTTGCCTTTGAGGTTTGTAGAAGGTCTTCCCTCGTCGGGGCCGTAGCTGTGTTGAACCTATATTGCCTAAGGAAATCCTCTGCAAGATCTTCCTACCCATCATAATCATCCAGGTCCAATTCAATGAATCAAGCCAGAGCGGCGCCAGCTAGATTTTCTTGGAACATGTTCATCAGTAATGGAACATAGTCTGAATACTGCGCCATCTTGCGTAGATAATATTTGAGGTGAGCACGGGGATAGCCTGTCCCATTATACTTCCTCACGAAGTCTGGTTCCTCGTAGTCAGGAGGAGTCTCCACCTTGGCGAAGGGAGATATCTTGTCTAAACGAGCCAACTCATAACCTTGGCTGCTCAAGCATTCTTCGATCTTGGCTAATCTCTTAGCCTCCACCTTGATTTTTACGGTCTGCTTCCCCTTTTTCCTCATTCTCGAGGTTGATAACAACATGGGACGCTTTTTGTTGCGACGGGGTATTCGGATCACGGGTATCCTCCTCCGCCCGTTGAGTATTTCCCGTCGTTTCTTTATCAGCTATATCGGGTGCAAGTGATGGATTTGAGTTGTTTAGGAACTACTGTCTGTCTGGCTTGGGAGGCTTCCGGCATTGCCTTAATATCAGCCATCATAGCTGCCTTTGAACTATTTGATATTTCCCTATCAAAGGAAAGAAGGTTCGTGTCAGAACAGCATACAAAATGGGCAATTGGAATTGATACAATTTACCCTTCGTTCCTTGGGTCTTGGCATTTTCCTTTCACTTAGATTCTTTTGCCTTGACCTGTCGACATCTTTCATATAAGTGATGCATGCATGATATGTATGATGCAAGTGATCTAAGATGATTCATGTTTGCAACGAAAAATGGATTCATGCCTTTCACTCTGTTCACAGAGAGCATTTCTTATCAAGCATGTCAATCTATAAAGTTTGAATTCTTTCTTTTCGAATGCTCTTTTCAAGAGACTTCTAACTATTAAGAAACTTTTTCAAGTTTTCTCGAGAATTTTGTTCGCAGATTGAGCCATTATGACGCTCTTGAAATCATCTATCCTAAATGCATGTGTGAGATGATATGAAAAGCGGGTACTCCCTGTTCTGTCATCTGAAGTCGTTGCTTCTTGGGTGTCTTGACTTTGTTTATCACCTGAGAGGAAAAAGATAGGAAATATTATTTCCACATCTGATTGAAACTTATTTAGGAACGATACGTCCTTTTCTACCAAGAGGGATGGCTCGGCGTTGTTCCTCTCGGAAGGGTTGCTGCTATGGCGGAGTGCTTTTCGTATTCAATGGACGGATTTCATTCCATTATGTTCCATGAGTGATAACCATTGTTTCAGGGGCTCGCCCCATGTATCACCATGATGAATCTGATGCCTTCGGTGTCGGCATGCTTTCTAGATAGGGAAATGATTTGCCCCCAGCAACTGAGTATTCCATCCTAAGTTAGCTGATTTAGCCATATGAAACTCCATTGTATCACGCTAATGCTTTCCCTGTTGGTTGAGTCAATCACTTCCATGTCAGGTGATTTTGGCGTTTGACATTCTTCGATCTATTCTGACACATGTCTTCAACTAGCATTCTCTGTATATGAAAGAGAAGCATATCAGTCATTCATATGGAATGAAATCAGAATAAAGAACAATTTACTCCCTTTTGTGACAACAGAGGATAAAACTTCATCGTAATTATCCGAAGGTCTCGGCATTTGATGTTGCACGATGCTCGACACTTTTTGGGTTCTGTCACTCTCCTTCTTGAGGTTGGGTGATCTTTCGCCACTTTCGCTCTATTGATGTATTTCAATCTCTTGGTTCAAAGATGGGCAACGATCATCTCTTCATGGTCTTCTCGATTTGTCATGACTTCATGCCACTCCTCAAGCACCCTACTACTCGAGATCCACAAGTGTAGATTTATCTCTATTTGTGTACATTTACACCTTGAAGTGTTGCTTCGCAAATAAGCATTCAGTTTTCTTCATCTCTACATATAGAAAAGGAGATGATCATTTCATATCTTGAGAGGATTGAAATGGGGAACGATATACACTCTTTTATGGTTGAGTGATCTTCAATCTCATGGTGGGAAACACGAGTATTTGTACTCCTTGAGACGTGCTTCAATTGGCGATCGTGCCATGCCACATTGGCCTCCAGTTTTGAGGGTTCACAATTGAGTCTTCTTTAAAGGGACAAATGTCGACCTCACACAATCCTTTTATTTCACCTACATGACATGTGGAAGGAGTATGTCAATTGTTGCACAACAGGCTTTAATTGAAACGATAACAGATTTACTATCCCCAGAGTATATTTTCTCAGCTCCCATCACTTTGAGCATCAGAGATGAAGGAATGTTCCTTAACGATCCTCATTCATCTTTTATAATCACCTGCAAGTGTGAGTGACCATGTCATTGTTTAAACAAATCAATTTAATTTGGAACGAATACACCCTTTTCAACTTAGAGAGGTCAATCCAAATCAGGCATGCCCCTTTTTCATGTTGTCTTGTTCTGGGCTTATCATTGTCGATTCATCTTATTTTGGAAACCCCATGGGTGGCTCCTGATGAAGACGCATCTCCTTTCATGTTACAGGGAAAACAAGCCTCGCATCATTGGCCTTTAGCCGTTTTGACCTGTTGGCAAAAGAAATAACCAAGCAAGTCAAGTATAACACTCGAAGCTTTTATTGGAACGATTACAGTTTTACCATCGTTCGATCACATCTCGCATGCGATTAGATGAAGGAATCTTCAATAAATGCATGTCATGTATAACCTGTCAGAAAGGAGACACACTTAGCATTTTACATAGCAAAGACGTCTCTTAATGAGGTCGCCTCTCATAATGAAAGCGAGGCGACAATACATACCCCATAATCCCTATTTACGGGCATCTGATGTCCGCCAAGATTTCAAGATAAGAGGATACGTCATTAAAAGATCGATCCATGGTCATCAATCAAACACCCATTTAATTCCAAACGTTTAATACGCAAACGGGGGCATTAATCTTGAAAGACTGCTTTGTCACATTTTTCTAGTAAAAATCATGTGATCATTATTTTAAGAAATCACTATAAAAAATGTGATTGCAAACATGGCTTTAACTTTGTGCCCCAAAATCTTGAATTGTAAGAATTTTAGACATAAAAAAAATGTCATCTTAATCCATGATTGAAAATTTGGATGAACCATCTATTCCGTAGGGACGGCTTAAAAGTGTTTCAACTTTGTATCTAAAATTCATTGTCAAAAACTTTCATTTGTAAACTCAAACACCCAGGGCATTCGGTTGATTTCCATGAATTTCCTATCATGAAATTTCACTAGGAAATGAACAAGTAAAGGGAGAAGTCATACTTACATTGATCAGCGGGATTTTTTTTTTTTTTTTTTTTGGTTTTAGGTATACCAACCTCTCATAGACATGCGCATGAGACAAGTGTGGGGTATACTCTAAAAATCGAAAATCAGGTGAGGAACCTATGGCTCAGGCTCCCACGATCCAAATGAGGCAGACTCCTCCCCAAGAGTACCCACTCAAGAGGGCTAGATATCGCCAATTTGGATGGTAGGCGGGAACGAATGCGAAAGTCTCAAGTGCTATCAAACGCGAGATCCTTTCACATCCTTTCCCTATCTAAGATAACCTAGAGGTGGTTTGCAGTCGGGGTTTGACCGCCAGTGTGTACGATGTGTCGTGATCATCACAATGCAAAGTCATGCACAGCAGTTTGTATCAAAACACCGCTTCAGTATGTGCATAAAAATAAACATACATTCCCAACTCCAACCTGCAGGAAAGATGTCAACAATCACGCCACCCCTTATTTCTCCAATCTGCAAAAACATCTAACACAATGGTTAGCGTACGTACCTCGCCTTCGAGAGCATCTGCAGAAAACAAGGTCAGATAAACCAAACAACTTTTTAATCGGCTCAAGTCCTCTGGAATTCGTAACCAGAGATTCTGGTTTTAGAATAGTCCCCAGCGGAGTCGCCAGTCTGTCGCGACCCTCTCCCGGCGCGGAGGCGGGGAGCGGGCTAATGGGCCGCCCGATCGCTGGCTTGATCGGACGCGGGCCTCTCCCAAGGTCCATTACCCAAATCGCAACTGCTGGATATACGTGGTTGACCTTCAGTGTGGTCTAGTGACATGTGATAAGTGTACATGCCAAGGAGTCGCCACCAATCGTTTCGTGGAGGGTACGATCGGAAAACCCTATCGAATAGTTGGGAGTAGTCTATTCGATCCTGCGGAAACCAGAGCAGTGGGTTCGGGGACTTAGTTACGCCAACTGTCAGAGTTGACGCCCTTTCGGTACCTATGTTAAATGGTTTATCAAATCCTAGGATATTCATACAGATGAGTGGGGTACAGATCCTAAATCGAGGAGTTCATACAGATGGGAATTACTACCCTATCACCCACAATCAATAGAAATAAGTGCGCAAATCAAGGATCCAGTACATGCGGATAAAACACATGAAATCAGCATGGCATCCCTAATGAGGCCCTATTAGCCTAGAGAAATATCAATCAAGGCTTAGGAGTGATTTGGACATGATTCGCCCCTGAGGGGCAGAATCATAATTTTGAACAGTTCGGGGAAAATTTACCCTTAAAAGGGTAAATCTGTCATTTTAGACGAATTGGGAAGTCAAAAGACAATGGAAATAGGATTGGCCATCGATCCAATCCATTTCCTATTTTTCTGGAATTTCCAGGATTTTTTTGGAATTTTCAAATGATTTTACCCTCGGAGGGGTAATGTCGTCATTTGGACAAAGGCGAGGACTGAAAACCTCAAATATTAGGGTTGGTCGTTGTTGACACCTGATTTTTTATCAGTCTTTCATAGTTTATTTTTAAAAAATTCATAAAAAATCTATAAAAAGTTAAAAAAATTAAAAAATCATCTTTGGTAGCCTTGACCAAGCTAAAGGAACCATTTTTGATAAAAAAAATATTTTTTAATATTTTTAATATTTTTTAATATTTTTTAATATTTTCCAAAAATAGAAAAATACATGAAAAATGAAAAAAATAGCGTTCGATGTCGTAAAAATATAGAAAAATAGTCAATATTTTTATTTTTATTTCCTTTTTATTTTGAACTCATAAATAGTCAAAATTCAAGTTCAATTGCATGTGTTTCTTCACGACGCATAGAGTTGAATTTGGCAAAAAAATGTCATTCGAGTATTTTAATTTGTAAATTTATACATCTTTTTTAGTCTTGACGTCCAATTAGATCGACCACCATCTACAATAAATGCCCCTTGCTGAATATTTTCATTTTTGTTTCACATGATTTCATGGTGTAAAACGCCGAGTGGATCCCCAAATATAATCGGGTCGGCATGAGCTCGATAGCTCGTCCAAGACCAAACCAAGGCACGGCGAACCCCATGTGAGTACTCTCGAACTCCTTCGATGCTTCCTAATGCTTTTCTTAGGTTAGATCGTGTGTAGAATGGCTAGGACAGCTAAATCATTCTTGAGCTGTGATTGATAAATAGGGCCTTACTAGGAATGCCATGTGATTTATTTGCATATCTAGATTCCTTGAGTTGCGCATTTTATTACTGATTGTGATTGCTAGGATAATCACTTCTATCTGCATGAATTTCTAGATTTAGGGTTCATACCTTACTCATCCGCATGAATCTCAGGCTAGAAAATTCAGTCAACTTAGGTACCGAAAGGGCGTCAACTCTGACAGTTGGTGTAACTAAGTCCCCGAAACCATTTCTCTGGTTCTCGCAGAATTGAATAGAAACTCCCAACTATTCGATTGGGTGGTCCAATCACACCCTAAAAAAATGATTGGTGGCGACTCCATGGCATGCACACTTAGCACATGTCACTAGACCACACTGAAAGTCGATCACGCATACCTCCGTTGCGATTTGGGTAATGGGCCTTGGGAGAGGCCCGCGTCCGACCAGACATGACGACCCATTAGCCCTCGAGAGCCCGACAACCTCAAGAGGGTCGCGACAGACTGGCGACTCTGCTGGGGACTGGTTCTTAACCATTTAGTGGACTTGAGCCGATTAAAAAGTTGATTGATTCTTCTAACCTAATTTTATGCAGATGCTCTCGAAAGTGAGGTGTATATGCTAACGAATGTGTTAGATGTTTTTGTAGACGGGAGAAATAAGGGGTGAAGTGCTTGTTAACTTTGTTTTATGCATGTTGACACCTGATTTTTTATCAGTCTTTCATAGTTTATTTTTAAAAAATTCATAAAAAATCTATAAAAAGTTAAAAAAAATTAAAAAATCATCTTTGGTAGCCTTGACCAAGCTAAAGGAACCATTTTTGATAAATTTTTTTTTTCATATTTTTTAATATTTTTTAATATTTTCCAAAAATAGAAAAATACATGAAAAATGAAGAAAAATAGCGTTCGATGTCGTAAAAATATAGAAAAATAGTCAATATTTTTATTTTAATTTCTTTTACATTTTGAACTCATAAATAGTCAAAATTTAAGTTCAATTGCATGTGTTTCTTCACGACGCATAGAGTTGAATTTGGCAAAAAAATGTCATTCGAGTATTTTAATTTGTAAATTTCTACATCTTTTTTAGTCTTGACGTCCAATTAGATCGACCACCATCTACAATAAATGCCCCTTGCTGAATATTTTCGTTTTTGTTTCACATGATTTCATGGTGTAAAACGCCGAGTGGATCCCCAAATATAATCGGGTCGGCATGAGCTCGATAGCTCGTCCAAGACCAAACCAGGGCACGGCGAACCCCATGTGAGTACTCTCGAACTCCTTCGATGCTTCCTAATGCTTTTCTTAGGTTAGATCGTGTGTAGAATGGCTAGGACAGCTAAATCATTCTTGAGCTGTGATGGATAAATAGGACCTTACTAGGAATGCCATGTGATTTATTTGCATATCTAGATTCCTTGAGTTGGGCATTTTATTACTGATTGTGATTGCTAGGATAATCACTCTTATCTACATGAATTTCTAGATTTAGGGTTCATACCTTACTCATCCGCATGAATCTTAGGCTAGAAAATTCAGTCAACTTAGGTACCGAAAGGGCGTCAACTCTGACAGTTGGTGTAACTAAGTCCCCGAAACCATTTCTCTGGTTCTCGCATAATTGAATAGAAACTCCCAACTATTCGATTGGGTGGTCCAATCATACCCTAAAAAAATGATTGGTGGCGACTCCATGGCATGCACACTTAGCACATGTCACTAGACCACACTGAAAGTCGATCACGCATACCTCCGTTGCGATTTGGGTAATGGGCCTTGGGAGAGGCCCGCGTCTGACCAGACAGGACGGCCCATTAGCCCTCGAGAGCCCGACAACCTCAAGAGGGTCGCGACAGACTGGCGACTCCGCTGGGGACTGGTTCTTAACCATTTAGTGGACTTGAGCCGATTAAAAAGTTGATTGATTCTTCTAACCAAATTTTATGCAGATGCTCTCGAAAGTGAGGTGTATATGCTAACGAATGTGTTAGATGTTTTTGTAGACGGGAGAAATAAGGGGTGAAGTGCTTGTTAACTTTGTTTTATGCAGGCAGGAGTTTTGGATGTATGATTGTGTGGATGTTTATATTGAAGCGGTGATTGTTAAATAAAATGCATGTCTTTTGCTTTAGCACGACACATTGAATACACACAATTGCGCCTAAAACCCCAGGCGCCCTCTTTAGGAACACAATAGAAGGAATTGAAAATGGAATCTCCGTGAGGAAAAACATGGGGTAATCCACTTTTCAATTCCGCTCACTTCGAACTATGGATTGAGTCCCAATGCAACGATAGTTGTGCAATGGAATCGGCTCTTCCCAGAATTCGAGGTGAGAACCTTGGCTTTAAATACCAAGCCCTATCTTTTGATTTTTAGGAGTTTTCCCTCACTTGTCTCATGCGTTTGTCTATGGAAGGTTAGTATACCTAACACTGCAAAAAATACAGAGAAGCTTGATTTTCTCTTAAGTTTGGTTGGTAAGACTTTTCTATCCCTCGAACTTGTTACAGCTCTTAATCATTATATTCATTGCATAATTCCGGTGATTGGATTAAATGCCATTTTGAGGATAGATATGTGTGTTTTCCTACCAATGTTCTTGATGAAAGATGAAGATGGTGTCATCCCATTACGAGCGCCAAGTGGACAAGAAGAGCCTGCTATGGACATCATTGAGGTATCATCTAATGAAGATGACGATTTGGAATAGGTGATCCTGAAGTCACGTCTCAAAGATCGAAACTGGGGCATCTCTAAGTATTAAGATCACATTCCTTTGTTTTAATTTTCATTTCTAGCCTTCTTGTATAGGATTTATTTTGCTGAGATCCTCTCTATCTGATCCCTTATATTGATTGTATTAGGGATCTATTTGTGTTTATATACATTCAGATTGAAATTTGTTGTATTTCTATTGACTTGTCATTGGAATGTGATAGTGGCATTTCTTCTAATCACTCGAATACTCCAAAATCAATTTTATAATTCCTTTGGATGAAATTGAAATTGGAAGTCTTATACAACCTTTTGGCCGTATAGGGCAATACAATCCCAATTTCGCCAGAAGGAACTATAAACTTGAATTGGTTCATGCATGTTTTGCATCATTGGTAATCCACAATAATTGATCAAGAGTATTCGTGTTTTTCAAATTTAATGAAAAGATAGATATCCAAATTACTCTCGTTCTTAGCAAACGGCTTTAATTTGGATACCGTATCTTCAATTGAATTTAAAACACATCGTAATTGTGTACTTTTGAACATTCCATTGATTTTCTTGGAATTGATCAAAGGCGATTATCGTGAATTACATTCCTTTCAATGATATGCTTTCCTTTGAGGAATATTGATAAAAGCTTTTGCACAAGGCCAAAACCCTTGTAAAAGCTCTTATCCCTATTAATCACAAGTAAGCATAAAATTGAAAGGATTTATGCTTTATTTTTCAAATTCTTTCTTCTGATTCTGCCTTTTCATTTGAAACAGGTTAAAAACAAGTAGAGAAGGGAAGTCTTTTTGTGGATAATCGCGGTGGGAGGTTCCTTTATCCGATCATAAGCAAGATTAAAAAATCAAGATGTACACGCTCGAATCATCAATGTCAAAGCGCAGCTTGCCTAGGTTGAGAGTGGTCAGGTGTTCGAGAAAGTCAGCCATACAGAAGTTGAGACACACACATTAGAGCTTTCATTCATTTCGCTCAATCGAGGGACCTTAAAAGCAGATCATACAAATCATCGGGGTGGAAACATAAAACCGCAATGAGCCCTAATTAGCATCACAAAGGAACCAAGTTGGCCCTCCATATTATTGATGCTTTGCTTATACTCACCACCTCGAGACTCGAGATCTGCAAGCTTAAGAAGAAGGCGTTTACATTCCCCTTTAAGCTCGGCAACCTTGGTCCCGTGATCTTCGGCGGCTATTTCCAGGTCCCGAACTAGTCCTCTCCCATGGGCTATATCCGCGGTAATGCTGTCAAGCCTTTCTTCCTGCCACTCACATTGAAACTTCAACACGACATTACGACGGTCGTGCTCATAGGTGGTCAGGGATAAGGCCAAGCGCTCCACCAAATTTCCCCTCTCGCGAAGCAACATCGAGACTCGCTTGTTGGCGAACTCAACAGCCTTTCTGTGACTATCGGCCACAAGGTTGGCCAACACCAAGCAGTTGGACCGATCCTCATAGCGAGCTCGCAAAACGTGAGCCACGGTAGCTTTTCGATGAGCGACACGGTAAGTCTCTAAAAAGTTTATAAAGAGGGTTGGGAAGATTCTATATTCCCTCTCTAAATTAGTGCCCTCGATGGAGGTGGTGTCTATTTCCACGAGCAAAATGCGAATTTCATCTTCAGTTTCTGGGTGATCGGCTATATGAGCATAGCCTCGACCGAGGAGGTTATAGAGTTTTTCCCACTGGGCCAAAATTTCGGCCGAGAAAGCGCGAATAGGAGAGGAGGTCATTTTCGTTGGAGTGAGGGAGAAGAAGATGAGTGTGGTAGAGTGATTAAAATAAGAAAAGGCAATTATGTAAGAGTGTTAATCTTCTCTGCATTAACTCCTCCTTTTATAGCAACTCGAGAATGAAGAAAGGCACAGCAATAATGCTCGTGGAGCCAAGTTAATTGGGTAAAGCAGTGGTGGCTCTTTCGGTGAACCATCAGATTTGTCCCAGTCCGCGATTTCAGGCTTGATAAACCTAAAAAAGTTGTAAAAAGATATGTCGGTGTCACCATATTAAAATTGAGCGGGAGTTAAGCGCAACTATCGAAAAAAGTTGCGAAAGGATTTGGCGGTCCCATCATATTAAAAAACTGAGCAGGAGGCGAGCGTAGTTCCACCTTTTTGAAAATAAGTGGGAGACAGACATGGATATCGAGAAAAGGAAATCGATTTGGTGTCCCTCCACGTTGAAAAGAAGAAAGAAGACGACAATGCGGGAAATACGAAATCTTGGGAGCAACGCTTGCTTGACGATCTTCATCCATGTTTAAAGAACGTTTCATGGGCATACAGAACCACTAAAAAGAAAATTTAGAGAGAGTGAGCATACATGAGAGAGTAGAGAACCCTGAGTGAGCAAAAATTGATCGAACATTTTTCGATCCAACATGTTTGAGGGTTACCATCAGTTGCTAGAGGCGACTGATCCAAAAATCTCAGAAAATGAACTACTGAGAGATCTCGAAGATTCCAGGATGGCGTCTGGTACCAGAACCACAGAACCCAACCCTTTCGGCAACGAAGTTCAGGATCTCAGCAGCGACGACAACAGCAGCAGCGATGGTCAATCTCGGAAAAGGAAACGTCGCCAGTGCCACACTCAGAATGAAATCCAAGAGCTTGAAGCTTTCTTTAGTGAATGCCCTCTCCCGAACATGAAACAAAGAAATGAATTGGGCCAAAAGCTAGGGATGAAACCTTTGAGGGTCAAGTTTTGGTTTCAAAATAAGCGAGCCAAATTGAGGGCTCAACACAGACGTCAAGAACTTGCGATTCTAAAGGAGGAAAACGAAAAGCTTCGAGCGGAGAACATGAGGTATAAGAAAGCTCCCAGCACTATCGCTTGCCTTAATTGCGGTGGCCCTATCACTCTCGGCGAAATGTTCCTTGATAAGCCTTATATGAGGATTGAAAATGCTCATTCACCACCCCACTCCCTCGAACCATCTTCGATACAATCGGATTTTGTTGGAGATATGCATGAACAAATCAATTCTACGAAGTCAATATCGATGCCTTCTAAAGGATGTGATATGCGTCACCATGATTGGAGTTTCCTTAACGATGAGCTTACTATCACGACTGACCAATCCAAAGCTGATGAATTCCCTCCACAACAATTTCCGGTTCGATCAAATTCTACTGGAAATAGGCCAGAGAGCAATAGCCAAGTTGTCAACACTGTTCCGGGTCGCAAGAAGACGAGGGTCAATTGGTCCCCCGAGCTTCATCTCAAGTTCCTTAGTGCGGTTCAGCAACTAGGGATCAACTCAGCATATCCAACGCGCATACTTGAGATCATGAACATACCAGGACTCACTAAAGATGGAGTCGCGAGTCACCTCAAGAGCTACAGAAGGGCGCTAAGACAGCGCCATACAGCACTGAACCTGAAAGAACTCAACTTGTGCCTAAACACTAGGCATGGCTATAACTACAATGCCCCTGAAGTAAGAAATACCCTGCCGAATCTAGGCACCGACCAAGCTGGTAGCAGCACCATCGACTACTTGGGCGCTAATCAGAATATTCCCCCGAATCATCTCAGCACCCCTCAAGAGTATATGCCACAAGTGCAGCAGGTACGAACTCCTTGGTTTGAGCAGCAACTTTTCGCTAGTGCTCTTCCTATCCCCGATCAACATATTGCGCCTAGTGTTCAAAGATCTGCCCGGCTTGGGCATATGATTTCGGAAGATCAAGCGGGCGGATGCTTTGAGGATTTTTGTTTCTCCCATTCCCAAATGGAAGGTGCTTTTGATAGTGAACCGATCAATCATCCTCTTATAATCTCGAGCAACGACGAAGGTTCTAGCTTGAAGAATCAGATCGCTCACAACAGAAACATGAATCCTTCAACGCCAAGCGATGATGGTCAACCCGAATATCAGTTGCTCGAAGAATCAAAAGATTTCCTTGATGAGGAGCTTCATATCTGGATCGATCAGTTTAAAACTGATGGACTTATGAAGTTATGATCCAAAATGACGATTATATGTCTGATTTATGGTGTAGCTGGCTGATCACCGAGAATCCTCAAGGGAACTAGGCACATGTGAATGGATGTATCATTAATCTTTCTGTCATAAAGTCTTCCATGCAAGATAATCTTCCTTAATGCCTAGAGTTAATCTGGGGCAGCGATCAGTACTACCTGCGAGCATCATCATGCTTGAGTACGACAATCCCTTGTTAGATTAGAGTCGAGGCGAATCAATTGAACGCCACGAAGAAAAACATTTAAAGGCTTCACATAGGAAAATGCGAGCAAAAGCCCGAGCGAGCTCAAAGACGGTTAGCTCTGTATCGTTCTAAGGGACCTTTAGTCGTTATGAACTCTAAATTGAGCTTGTTTCATTCTCGATTGGGGTCGCTAACTGCTTCAAGAATTTTATAACAAAAAACGAACCAGTTAGGGACGCCAATAGTGCTTTGTCCTGGTAGTCAGTGAACTGGAAGTGGTACGAAACGTCAGGAGTTCGATCTCAGGATTGAAAAATCATTTTATCAGTTTGTCTATCACCCGATGAAGTTCAAAGAGATTCGACGCAGATGACTATAGAACTTGGGGCAATTCGAAAATCATCGATTCATTTTCATCAAGCGGCGAAGTTGGTATTGTAAAATGTGAAGCACACAAATGACAAATCCGAAGCAGAAGGAGATGAATCATGATTCGCTTATCCAAGGTCGGGATTTCAACCTTCGACTAAAGCCAAATCTAGGATGAGTTTTTGACACCTGATTTTTTTTACCATTTATCATTGTGATTTTTATTCTTTAAAATTAATTAAAAATATCAAAAAAGGTCATAAAATCACAAAATCAACTTTGGAAGCCTTGGTTTAACCTTAGGAACCAATTTTGAACAAAAAATATTTTTCGGTATTTTTAATATTTTTCGAGTTTATTTAATTATAAAAATACCCAAAAAATCAGAAAAATACCATTCGTGGTCAGAAAAATACCCAAAAATATTCGATAATTTTGTTTTAATTTCCTCTTCAAGTGTGTCACTTTAAATCTCAAAAATTCGGCTCGGGTCACTATGTTCCTTCACAAACATAAACCCGAACCGAGCCTAAAAAAAAATCATTTTCGAGTCTTTTAGTTTTCAATTCTCACTTTTTATAAGCTATGACATTGGATTCTAAAGTCTCAAAGTGCAATTAGGTCAATTTGCCCTCCAATTTAATCAATTTTTACCAAAAGGGCTTAATTGCACATTTTTCTTTCAATTAGTCCCCGGTTTCACGGATGTATACGTATGCTCTACGTATTTATACGTCATACGTATTTATACGTTATGCATATTTGTATTGTTTGGTAACCTCTTTAACTCTTGTAATAATAATAATGGTTATTATTTTTAACACCTTTGTTAGTGCCTTTTTTAGCATTTTTGTATTGTGAGTGCTATTTTTAAATAGCATTTTTTGTATTATAAATTGTGAGTGCTATTGTTAGTGCTATTTTTAAATGACATTTATTTATCATAAATTGTGAGTGCTATTGTTAGTGCTATTTTTAAATGGCATTTATTTATCATAAATTGTGAGTGCTATTATTAGATAGAATTTATAATTGTTAGTGCTATTTTTAAATAGAATTTTTGTATTATAAATTGTGAGTGCTATTGTTAGTGCTATTTTTAAATAGCATTTTTGTATTATAAATTGTGAGTGCTATTGTTAGTGCTATTTTTAAATGTCATTTATTTGTGAGTGCTATTATTAGATAGAATTTATAATTGTTAGTGCTATTTTTAAATAGAATTTTTGTATTATAAATTGTGAGTGCTATTGTTAGTGCTATTTTTAAATAGCATTTTTGTATTATAAATTGTGAGTGCTATTGTTAGTGCTATTTTTAAATGTCATTTATTTGTGAGTGCTATTTTTAGATAGAATTTATAATTGTTAGTGCTATTTTTAAATACAATTTATTGGAAGGTATTTTTGGCTATAAAAGGATGGCAAGAGTTTTGAGGTTGAAGGGGAGAGACATTTTGTAGAGTGTGCAAATTTTTGAGAGCTTAGAGAGAAGAACACAAACACTCTCTATATTCTCATAATCTTGAGCGAGCAAAATATACTAAGTTCGGAATATTGATTCCGCATATTGTTAGCACAATTGTTGTGGAGTTATTAGTCGTCTCCCCGTTCGTCAATTGGTGGTGCGTCCGAACTAGATGCCTAACACTTGTGGAGGCTGAGATCGAAGAACATCGAACCGACACCTCCGTTCAAGCACGCTACGAGAGGTAATCTATTTACTCCCTTTGAGACTTTGTGATTTTTTTTCGATTGAAATGCACGAAGTACGCCTCTGGAGATACATGTGTGGGTTGTTATTTATTTCCGCTACGTGTTACGTGGATCCCAACAGTGGTATCAGAGCCAATCCTTAGGTGTTTTCGTGCATTTAATTGATTTTTTGCAATTTTTGCAATACTATGGCCAATATGTATTAACGAATTGTTCGTCTTACATGGCTAATGGAGATTGATTATTTTATATGATAAATTAATCAACGTAGCAAAAATTGAGACTAAATCAATTTTGAATCGAAAATTTATGGCTATCTTATTTTACGTAAAAATTCTGAATATGATTCAACGTAGAATTTTTATTGTGCCTTCCTAAGTTTTAAATTGTGAATTTATTACTTACGTGAAAGGGTGGTGATCATGGAAAAATCCCTAATCAATGTGATTGATGTATATATGAATGTATGATGATTATTTATATATTTGGGGTTGTAATTATTAAATGGAGGCTGCGTACTCCTTTTATTTTTCATGTAATCTTTATTTTTAGCATAGTCAATTGTTGATGTAAATGCTACGAGGATTACGTGGAGGAGCCTTTTAAGTCGGCGAGCTCTTTGGGGCCCAATTCTTGAAGAGTTCAAGAAACCAAGAAGAAGCGAAGAGCGGCTCTCCGTTATTAAAATATTAAAATGATTATATGTGGTCTCATTGGCTCGAGACCCATTAAATCATAATTCCATGATCACCACGTAGGATAGATATTTATGTGATTGACATCTATTTATTTATTATGATTACGTGAGCATGTTAAACTGGTTAATGTGCAAAGTCAGACTTACCTCACCCAAAATTGTGCCTGCATGAAATCCTAGTTAGGAAAATCACTCGCATTAGGTACCGAAAGGGCGTTGGTAACGACACCAGCGTAACCAAGTCCCCGAACCCAAAATCTCTGGTTCCGTAGAACTGATCGATCTCTCCCAATCGATCGGTAAGGTTTCCGGTCTACCCTCCAAGAAAGACCGGTGGCGACTCCAAATGCATGCACAATTTGCACATGCCACCACGACCACACTGAAGGTCGAAAGCGATCGACTCTTATCGTCGAAGAATACTCCCGCCGCGATTTGGTATGGGCCTGGGAGGGCTCGCGCCGATCCAAGACCCGTGATCGGTAATCCATTAGCCGCGTCCGCTTCCGGACGGGTCGCGACAGCTGGCGACTCCACTGGGGACTTGTTCTAGAAACTATGGTTCTAGACCTCAAGTGGACTTAGGCCGTAATAAAAATTGAGTGATTTTTCTAACCCTACAGGCGCTCTTGAAGGTGAGGTAAGTCCGCTCACGATAGGTGTTATATGTTTTTGCAGATTGGAGTAATAAGGGGTGTAGTCTGTGATTAACTTTATTTTACGCAGGTGTGGCGTAGGAATGTATGTTGTGTGGATGATTTGAAGTGCTGATTGATAAATTGTTGTGCATGACTTGCATTGTGATGATCACGACACATGGACACACACAACCGCGCCTAAAACCCCAGGCGCCGCCTTTAGGAACACAATAGAAGGAATTGAAAATGGAATCTCCGTGAGGAAAAACACGGGGTAATCCACTTCTCAATTCCGCTCGCTTCGAACTATGGATTGAGTCCCAATGCAACGATAGTTGTGCAATGGAATCGGCTCTTTCTAGAACTCGAGGTGGGAACCTTAACCTTAGGTGCCAAACCCTCTGATTTTTAGAAGTTCACCATCACTTGTCTCATGCGCATGTCTTTGGGCGGTTGGTACACCTAAAATCGCACATAAGTCGACGAGTTGGGTTGGTAAGACTCTCTATCCCTCAAAACTATTACAGTTCATATAAATATAGGCATTTCATTCATTGCATTCTGGTGATTAGATTAAATGCCATTTCAAGGATAGATGCATGTGTTTTTCCCAAACGTCCTTGATAGAAGACGAGGAGGATGATATCCCATGGCGAACACCGAGTGAGCAACAAAGGAGCCTACTATGGACATTATTGAGATATCGTCCAATGAAGATGACGAGTTGGGGCAAGTGATCCGGAAGTCACAGATCGAACTTGGGGCATCCTTAAACGTTAGGATCACATTCCTTGGTTTCATTTTCCATTACTAGTCCTCTTGTATAGGGTTTATTTTTATCGAGGCTTTCTCTATCTCACCCCTTAGAGTGATTGTATTAGGGATCTATTGGTGTATACATTCAGATGGAACTCGGTTGTATTTCTTTTGACGGGTCATGGGAATGTGATAGTGGCATTTTCTCTAATCATCCGAATACTCCCAAGTCAAGTTTATAATTCCTTTAGAGGAAACTAAAGTTGAAAATCTTACACGACCTTTTTGGTCGTACAGGGTAATCCAACCCCAATTTCGCTAGAAGGAATTATACACTTGAATTGGTCCATGCATGTCATACGTCACTAAGTAATCCACGATAATTGATCAAGAGTATTGACGTTATTTCGAATTTAATGACGAGATAGATGTCCAAATTGCTCTCGTTCTTAACAAAACGGCCTTGATTTGGATGCCGTATCTTCAATTAAATTTAAAAACACGTCGTTATGCCTTGCATTTTTGACTAATTCGCTCTTCTGAATATTGGTCAAAAGCAATTATCGTGAATTACATTCCTTTCAATAGTATGCTTTCTTTCGAGGAATATTGATAAAAACTTTTCGCACAAGATTAAAACCCTTGTAAAAGTTCTTGTCATTATTAATTACGAGCAAGCATAAGATTGAAAGGGGTCTATGCTTTCTTTTTCAGATTATTCCTTTTGACTCGGTCTTTTCATTTGCAGGTGAAAAACAAGTAGCATAAAGAAATCTTTTCTTGGATAAGTCTGAGGCTATTCTTTCATCTGACCATGAGTGAGTTAGAAAATCAGAACACATCTACTCGACTTATTATGGATCGGCTCATCCAAGTCTAAGATGTCCGGATGCTCGAAGAAATGGATCATATAAAAGCTAAAACAAACACAGGGGCTTTCATTCATTCTTGCCCAAACCAGATCATACAATTCATTGGGGTGGAAAAGTAAAGCAGAAGTGAGCCCTAATCAACGACACAAAGGAGCCCAGCTGGCCCTCCAGGTTATGGATGCTTTGTTTATACGCACCACTCCGCGTATCATGGTCCGCAAGCCTGAGGTGGAGGCGTTTGCGTTCATCATTGACTGCAACAACCTGAGTCTCGTGATCTTCGGCGACTGCTTCCAAGTCCCGAACAAGTCCATTCTCACGAGTTATATCCTCGTTTATGCCGTTGAGCCTTTCTTCCAGCCACTCGCTCCGATTCCTTAGCAGGGCATTACGTCGATCGCGCTCATAGGTAGCCAGAGATAGAGCTAAGTCCTCCACCAGATTCCTCCTCTCGCGTAGCAATGTCGAAACCCGCTCTTTGGCGAACTCAACAGCCTTTTTGTGACTATCGGCCAAGTAGTCAGCCAACGCTAGGCGGTCGGACTGATCCTCATAACGGGCTCGCAAGACACGAGCCACGGTAACTCCCCGATGAGCAGCGCGGTAGACCTCCAAGGAGTTCGTAAAGAGCGTTGGAAAAATATTGTATTCCCTCCCCAACGCGGTACCCTCGAGGGAGGTGATGTCCAGGTCCCCGAACATGACTCTGATCTCATCCTCAGTTTCGGGATGATCCGCTATGTGAGCGTAGCCTCGACCCAAGATGTTATAGAACTCTTTCCATCGAGTCAAAGCTTCGGCTGAGAAAGTGTGAACTTGGGAAGAAGCCATTTTCGACGGAGATGTGTGTAGTGGAGCGATTAGAGGATGGAAGCAAATTATATGAGAGCGTTAATCTCCCAAACACCAACTCCGCATTTTATAGCGTCTCGAGAGTGGAGAAAAGTTGCAGCAATAATGCTTGTGGAGCCGGGTTAATTAATGTAAAGCGAGGGATGCTCCTCCCGTGAATCATCAGACATGTCCTGATCCGCAATTTCAGGCCTGACAAATTCGGTCTCGCCATTATTAAAGCTGGGAGGGAGGCGAGCGCAACTATCGAAGAAGCCGCGAAAGGATTGTGTTGTTCCATCACGCATGAAGCTGGGCGGCGAGTGAACAGCTCTGCCACTTAAAAAGAGAAGACAGTGCTGAACAGGCATGACTATTGAGGAAAAGTGAAAGGCGAGCGCAACTATCGAAGAAGCCGCGAAAGGATTGTGTTGTTCCATCACGCATGAAGCTGGGCGGCGAGTGAACAGCTCTGCCACTTAAAAAGAGAAGACAGTGCTGAACAGGCATGACTATTGAGGAAAAGTGAAAGGCGAGCGCAACTATCGAAGAAGCCGCGAAAGGATTGTGTTGTTCCATCACGCATAAAGCTGGGCGGCGAGTGAACAGCTCTGCCACTTAAAAAGAGAAGACAGTGCTGAACAGGCATGACTATCGAGGAAAAGTGAAAGGCGAGCGCTACTATCGAAGAAGCCGCGGAAGGATTTGGTTACCCCTTCGTGTCGGAAAGCTGAGCAGGAGGTAAACAGTTCCGTCGTTTCAAAAACAGAACGCTGAACAGACCTAGCTTTCGAGGAAAAGGAGGCAACAAATCGAAAGAGCGAGTATACAAAAGAGAACAGAGAACCCCGAGTGACGAGTTCGTTGAAAGACCTCAAATTCTCTAGAATCAGATTCGACATCGAAGCCATGGAACTCAACATCGCCGGTGACGAACATCAAGATCGCAGTGGTGACGACGGCAGTGGCCACGACGCTCAACCCCGGAAAAGAAAAAGTCGCCAGCGCTACGCTCGGAAAGAAATCCAGGAGCTTGAAGCTTTCTTCGATGAATGCCCTTGCCCAAATGAGGAACAAAAGATTGAATTGGGCCAGAAGCTGGGAATGAATCCTATGAGAATCCATTTTTGGTTTCAGAATAGACGTTTCAGACTAGGTGTCCAACACAGGCGTAAGGAGATCACGGCCCTAAAAGAGCAGAACCAAAACCTTCAAATGGAAAACATGTGGTATGAGAAAATTCTCAGTACTATTACCTGCCCTGACTGCGGTGGCCCTACCACCCTCAGTAAATTGTTCCCCAGTAAGCCTTCTACGAAGATGGAAGGTGCTCATTTATCCCCCTGCTCCCTTGAGCCATCTCCGGTACAATCAGATCCTGCTAATGGCGCGCATGAGCAGATCGATCCTACAGAAATTATACCAGTGTCTTCGGAGGAAGAAGATACGTGTCGTTATGATCGGAGTCACCTCATCGAAGCCCATGAATCTCCTCCACAACAGCTTCCGGTAAGATCAGATACGGTTCAAGAGGAGTTAGAGGTTAGTCGGCAGGCTATCTACGCCACTCTGGACGACGAGAAGAAGAAATTCACTTGGCCCCCGGAGCTTCATCTCAAGTTCTTGGACGCAGTTCGACAGATAGGACTCGACTTCATAGGTCCGACAAGCATACTTAGGGTCATGAACGTACCGGGACTTACCAAGCAATTAGTCGCGAATCACCTTGGTTGCTACAGAAGGGCGTTAGGACAGCGTTATGCAGAACTGAATCCGAGCAATAGACTCGGCTGCGAACCCAGCACCCTTATGACAAATGAGGCCCGGTCGAATCTGGACGACTATTGGGGATTTGATCAAGATATCCTCGCGAGTCATTTCAATATTCCTCAAGAACACGCATCACAAGTGCAACGAGTAAGCACTCCTCCGTCCGAGCAGCAGCTAGTCAGTGTTCATCCTGTCGCAGATCAGCCCACCACGCCCAGTGCTCAAGGGTTTGCCCAATCAGAGCATATGGCTTCAGATGATCTAATGGGAGAAAGCTTGGAGCACTCTTATTTCCCTAATCCCCAAGTGGGAGATGCTTGTGGTAGTCAATCGATCAAATCTCCTCTTATAATCCCAGACAAAGATGGAGGTTCCAGTTCGAAGAACCCGTCGGGCGATGCAGCTCAACCTACACATCAATCGTTCGAGGGGTCGGGTGATTTCTTCGATGAAGGACTTGATACCTGGTTCGATCAGTTGGAAGCTATTAAAGGTTGGCAACCATGATCTGCACTTGGTAATGGCACACCTAAGCTGAGGCCAGACTGGTTAGTCATTGGACATGCCCCAAGAAAGAAGGGGATGTACGCGAGAAGGATGTATCTCCTATTGTAAAGTTCTCATCGGTGCATGCGTTTGTTTCTTCAATAGCTAGAGTTGATTCTGCATAATGTTTTTCGCAAACGTCATCTCGTGTGTATACGGTAATTCCTTGTTATTAAGTTCAAGGTAAAATCAGCCCCGACGCGTGAAGGCAGAATTGATAGCATGAGTTACTAGCAGAATGTGATCGAGCTCGAAAGTGAAAGATTACTAGCGGCCCCAAACGCAATGACCGCAAAATCAGGGGCAATCTTTAAGTTTCGAGCAACTACAAATCTATTTCTCACGAGGCATTCAGGTCAATCAAATATAAAGCGTCGGGCTGTGAGAATGATGCGTAGTCAATCTGTTGACACAGGCGAAAAAGGAGTCGCGTAGATCCGAAAGCAAAAACCTTTCTTGGCTAGTCAACAATGCAGAATGAAAGAGCATATATAAACAAACTCGCATTTATTTCATTCAGCAGGAAAGTTTACAAGTGGATCACTGAGGGGGAGCTGTAAACCCAAAATGAGTTCTGACAAGCATCACAAAAAAGCTTAACTGACTCTCCATGCTATCCATGCCTTGCTTACAACCCACACTCCGGGAATCGAGGTCTACAAGCTTGAAGAAAAGGAGACGACATTTCTCCTTAAGTTCGTTCACCTTGGTGTCATAGTACTCGAACTCAAGCTCTAAGTCATGAGCCAGCACCCTCCCGCGAGCTATATCCATGCTCAGGTCTTCAAGCCTTTCCTCCAACCAGGCACACTGGAACCTCAGCACGAAGTTGTGCTGGTCTTGCTCAAAGGCGGTGTCAAAAAGAGCCAGACGCTCCACCAAGTTGTCCCTCTCACGGACCAGCATCGAAACCTGGGCGTGGGCGTATTCAACAGCCCTTTTATGGTTATCGGCCGTCAGCATGGCCAACATCAGGGACTCAGTTCGGTCCTGATAACGGGCTCGCACGATACCAGCCAAAGTGACCTCCCGGCTAGCAACTTCGTAAGCCTGCATGAAATTGTTAAAGAGAGTTGGGAAGATCACAAACTCCCTTTGCAGTTTCGTACCTTCAATACACGCAGTATCCAGGGCCGGAATCAGAGTACGAACTTCAACCTCAGCTTCAGGATGATTGTTTATGTAGCCATAACCCCTACCCAAGAGGTGGTAAAATCTCTCCCATTGGGTCGAAGCTTCAGGTAAGGCAACAGGCATAGAGGAGGAATCCATATGCGATGGAATGACGGAGAAGAGAGTGAGAATGTGAAGAGTGTTTGAGAGGCTGAGTCTGATAAGGCTAAAGTGTTAATCTTCTTGACATCAATCTATCACCTTATAAATGCTCGAGTATAGGGAGAAGTGGTAATAATATTTTATGTGCAGTAGAGCCAAGCGGGTTTCGTTAATGCATCCCCGATGAGTCACGAATCCACCACCGTCCTGTGATCTCGGGTTTTACGAAACATAATGGCGCCGAAAGGTGGGCAGGCTTGTTACTCTAGAGACTGGGCCAGGGGGACAAGCGTAGTGCTCGACAAAGCGAAATCAACGCAAGAGATCTTCAGGCTCCGTTCACGTAGAAAAGAGCAAAAAAAGGACAAAGTGGGAATTACGAAGCCTTGAGAAAAACGCTCGTCAAGTAGCCATCACAAAAGGACGAAGTGGGAATCTCGAAACATTGAGAAGAGCGCTCGTCGGGTAGCCATCACCTTTGATCGAAGAACGGTGATCCGGCTCCTTTAACCTCTCAGAATTTGCAGAGAAAGTGAAGATCCAAGGAGGAACAAAGAAAGCTGAGTTAACGGAAAATCAAACAGTGATATCCCGGTCAAAATGTTCAAGGGATTCTGTCATTTACTGGAAGCGCCAGACTTGGAGGTCTCCGAGCTTGAGCTGCTGGAAGAGTTTGAAGATCTCAGGACCGAACCTGACACGAGGGCCATGGAGACCGATCCTTCTAATGATGAAACCCGCGGCTTGGTTAACGAGAACAGTACCCGCGACGGTTATCAGCGTCAGAAAGGGGAATATCTCAAACGCAACACTTCAGGTCAAGTCCATAAACTCGAATTGTTTTTCAGGGAATACCCCTATCCGGACATGGAACAGAAAATCAAAATGGGCCAGGAGATAGGGTGGGAGCCTCGGAAGGTCAAGTGCTGGTTTGAAAACAAACGAACCCGGCTGAAGCAGCAACGCGATCGGCACGAGTTAGCGGTTGTAAGGGAGGAAAATGAAAAGCTTCGAATAAAAAACACTCAGTACAAAAAAGCTCTAAGCATCGCTATTTGCCTGGAGTGCGGTAACCCTGTTCCCACGGACGGAGTATTCACTGAAGAGCCAGATCTGGGGGTTTATAATGCTCATTTGTTGCAATGCCCTTCGCAACATCTTTCGGAACAGGCGGGTACCGCCGAGGATCTACAAGAGGAAACTAGTGCTATAAGGTCAAAGTCGACGCCCATTGTGGAAGGGAACATGCGTCATGACAAGTCGGGTCCGCTCGATGATGAACTCACCATCATGACCAGCCGATCTGAGACCACTAAATCCCCTCCAGAGCAACCTCCAACACGACCAGATTTCGAGAAGAGTAACCGCCAAGTTGCTGACACCACTTCGGCTAGCAAGAAAATAAGATTTCGTTGGACCCCGGAGTTTCATAGCAAATTTGTTGATGCAGTTCAACAGTTGGGGATCAGTTTTGCTTGCCCATTGCGCATACTCGAAATCATGAACGTGCCGGGACTGACTAAAAATATGGTCAAGAATCACCTTTGGCGCTACAAGAAACTACTGAGAGATGGACGAGCGTCGCTAGACCAAGATAGAGGCGGTTCAACACGACCAGATTCCACGAAGAGTAGCCGCCGAGTTGCCAACCCTACTTCGGCTAGCAAGAAAACAAGGTTTTATTGGACCTCGGAGCTTCATAGCAAATTTGTTGATGCAGTTCAACAGTTAGGGATCAGTTTGGCTCGCCCATCGCGCATACTCAAGATCATGAACATGCCGGAATTGGATAGAAATAAAGTCAGGAACCACCTTTGGTGCTACAAAAGACTACTGAGAGATGGACGAGTGGCGCTAGACCAAGAGAGAGGCAGTTCAAGTTTAAACGATGAGCATGGCTGTGATCGCAATCCTCATGAAGCAGGAAGCATCCAATCACCTCTTAACACCGATGGGACTGACAATTACACGGTCGATTGTTCAGGCATCAATCAGAGTACTCCCATGGGTTATCCCAGTACTCCTCAGGAGTATGTACCGCAATTTCAGCAAATCGGGACTCCCCAGTCTGAGCACCGACTGGCCGTTAATACTAGTCCTACAGCGGATCTAACACTGGCAGGAGATGCACATACAATCTTGCGAGACGATTACGGAGATTCCGGCTCGAAGAATCAGGTGGTCCATGACGAAAATGGCAAAAAGATTCCTTCTCCAGTAGTCGACAATACTCAACCTGAGTGTCAGTCGCTCGATGGTTCAGACGATCTCCTTGAAAACATCTATTCTTGGTTCGATCGGCTGAATTCCCCCCTGAGTTACCCTGGTACTCCCCAAGAGTATGTACAACAATTTCAGCAGGTATGGACTCCCCAATTTGAGCACCAACCGATCGTTAGTGTTATTCCTACGGCGAATCCAGCATCGGGTACAAACCTACTGGACAACGATGAAAATACCAACTCGAGAAGTGAGGTTGTTCATGTCGAAAGTAGTGTGAGGAACCCATCGCCAACGGTTGAGGATGCCCGACTTGGGCGTCAATGGCTTGAAATTTCAAGCGAGTCCCTCAGTGAGCAACTCGGCGTGTGGATCACGCATAAACCGAGAAACCAGGTTGTTCATGCCGAAAATGGGAGAAGTCCGTCACCAGCAATTAAGGATGCTCAACTTGGACGACCCGAGCGGTCGGACGATCTCCTGAATGAGCAACTCAGCCTATGGGTCAAGCATTTTGGAACAAGTGCATCTTCGCAGTCGTGACCGGTACCCGGCGACCGGACATCTGGTTCGAAGCTCGTGTGCTAAATCATTAGAAGGCTCAGGAGAGTGAGAGGTGAATACATCGAATGAATGTGTTACGGATTTCGTTGTAAAGTTCCCGCGGGAACATTGTAATTAACGCTGAAAACTAACCGCTCTGAGTGTCAACATTACCCTTTGAACGTCTTCGAGCCAAGGGCCATGGATTAATCACTTAATCCGTGGAGCAAATTCCATGAACGATGACTATCACCCGCGGAGCATAATGGGATCTACCCCCATTCAGCACGAAATACGTTTGGTCACGAAGCCTCCCATTTGGTAAAACGATGTATCGTTCCTAAACGATCTTCAACCGAATACCAAAGTAATGTCTCATTTCTTTCCCTTCTCAGGTGTTAAACGTGGATAAATCACCCAAGGAGCCATCTGTTCAAATAACAAAACAGACGTTGCCCAACCGGGGGCAGCTGAACCATTGATATTGCAAATATTCCAAGCATGGATAAGCGGATTTGATAGACGTGGTTCATATCAATACGCGACGTCAGAACGGGATGAGAACCAAGAGTAAAGTTGTATTGTCCAAATTTGTCTTCAATTTGGGAATATGAGTTAACACTTGCTATTTATCCTTGATAGGGACTCACCATCAATGAGGACAAATTTTGACAACCTGTGTGCACTCGCAGGGGCACACGACCGAGGGTAAGATGTATCGTTCTAATTTTTTGAAAAATTCATGAACGAACAATAACATGTTTCTTCCGCATTTTCAGGGATCTCCAGCCGCGGGGGACAGGTAAGTATCCCTTTCCCCAATCCATTGAAAATGTTGAATAAAAAATAGAGAAGAAAAGAAAAGCTTTTAGAATCTGATGTCTAGAAAAGACATAGGATTCTAACTTCATTGGCATTCATGTTTTGAAACATGAGGTTATCTGAACATGCATTGGGCATCATAAAATCCCATTGACGGGTAAAATTTTTGGAGAAAACGAAAGAGATTTTTCCAATCAAAAGTTGTTCAAAACTTTCAAAAGGACGTTTTCTCAAAAGACAAGAGGCAAAGCCTAGTCCAAACACGTCCTATACACACTTAAGAGAGAAATGGAGCGGATAAGACAGCAGAATCTGGACCTACGGAAGTAGGGACCATTCGCAGCGATTACATGGGTTGGGACGACGGAGGCATTCGTTTCATATCCCCCAAACACTACAGGTGACCGTTGATAACCCCTTTGAACGGCGGTTTTCATTCTTAACCCTGTCAAGAACCACCCCACATCGGGGCAAAATGGAGGTGAGTCCAGCAGCATCAGGAGAAAATGGTTAGAAATTTTCTTGCTCGGACTAACATTAATCTTTGTGTGTTGTTTATATGGTAATCCAAGTGCCATAGGATGATGAGAAGCATTCATTTCTCTATCCCACACACCGAATCCTTTGCATAGCCAAGTTGAGCCTGCAGAATCATTTCATAAACCCGTTGGTGATCATTGCACATTCCAAGACGGATGCAGCATCACTTCAGAAACGAAGAAGTTCAAGACTTAGGGTTTGCAAAAGAATTCCTAAGTTAATGTTTAACCTTGTTAGACCTTTGATCATAGGTCTAACGCGATCCTATGAAGATGAGAAAAAGTGGGATTTCAAAAATGAATGAGAAAAATCCACGGCATCGAGAAAAAGCAAAGTGCCTGGTAAAAGCAAGGCCGATGCTCATGAAAGCTGTTTGCTTGATCCCCAGTGAAACTTGGATGAAAAAAAAAAAAAATTCTTAAAGGAGTCAAATAAAAAAAGCTGCTCCCCAAATGCTGCCAAGCACAGGAACAAAGACATGGAGAGAGTCGGTCTCTGAATGCAACAAGGGACGCTCTCTAAAGAGCTGGTGCACACCTCAAAATCGGTTGTACACCTCAAAAACTAAAGATGCAGAAAGGAAAAGACAGGAGGTAAATCAGCAATGATCACCAATGTCAAACTCGTCATGAATTCTGGGCCAAAAACAAGCCTTTTTCGGTCCCCAATCCTACCAACATCATAACCCTGAAACAGTCTTCTCTGACTAAGACACTTGGGTTAACATACAGCTCAGCTCGAAGAAGTACGAGCAAGACTATTTCTTTCTCATTTTGCAGGGTTCTTGACTTGTAAACCCGGAGCAGATGGTGAAAACTTTCATTCAATGACCTTGACTCAAAAGTGAGTCCCCCTTGAAGACCAATATCCAAGCCCAACATTACGGTCCCGTGGAAGACCTCCCGACCGATCAAAATGTATGCGCTGCGAATGAGCCTAAAACCTAGGCACGGGTTAGTAGGGAATCGAGTGTATCCCCTATAAAAAAACACGATCGCAAAACAGGTGAGAAGACCTCATTGTCGAGAAATATTCCAATTGATGTTTTGAACAAACTCTTTTTGGAATTTTCAAACTGTTGATCCAGATTTTCCGTGCAAGAGATTTGTGATCACATTTGCATGTTGCAAGAATGCTTTGGATAACCCCCAGCATCAAAATGCACATTTCATGATTAAAACTTAAATCATACGGTTTTGTCAAAATGGACAGCCGTGGTCTTCCCAAAGATTACTAACGTTTTCTTGGTGAAGAAAAATCTTTCAGGCTCAAACTTATGCAGGATACTTGGAGAACCCAACTCCCAGAATGTCGCCTCAACAGACTCAAGTGAAGTTTTGTCAAAATAAAATCTTTCACTGCTTCAAAAAACTGAATTCCCGACAAACTTCGGGGGTCTCAAAAAAAGGGGGAAGAAAAATCCTTTTAAAAGAAAAAGTCCTATCAGACGTGGAGAACCCTCGTCCCAGGACCCATTTTCAAAATATCAAACAGTCTCATCGGACGTGGAGAACCCTCGTCATGAGACCCCTTTTCAAACATGGTAGATACCGCCTGAAGGGTCAACACAAGGTAGATACCGCCTGAAGGGTCAACACAAGGTAGATACCGCCTGAAGGGTCAGCTCAAAGGTAGATACCGCCTGAAGGGTCAAATGAAGGTAGATACCGCCTGAAGGGTCAAATCAAGGTAGATACCGCCTGAAGGGTCAAAATATGGTAGATACCGCCTGAAGGGTCAAATCAAAGGTAGATACCGCCTGAAGGGTCAATACAAGGTAGATACCGCCTGAAGGGTCAACACATGGTAGATACCGCCTGAAGGGTCAACACAAGGTAGATACCGCCTGAAGGGTCAAATCAAGGTAGATACCGCCTGAAGGGTCAAAATATGGTAGATACCGCCTGAAGGGTCAAATCAAAGGTAGATACCGCCTGAAGGGTCAAAACAATGGTAGAAACCGCCTGAAGGGTCAATGTATGGTAGAAACCGCCTGAAGGGTCAACCAATGGAAGAAACTGCCTGAGGGATCACATTAATGGTAGAAACCGCCTGAAGGGTCACATATGGTAGAAACCGCATAAGGGTCAACTCATTGATAAATATCGCAGTAAGGATCAACACAAAGGTCTGATCCACCATACGGATCAAAATTCTTGGCAAATCCCAAAGCGTGGGATGCGCCTTCCTTAGGTTCCTACAAGTTAGGAATCCCATCATGGTATGACCTACCATACAGGTCAGAGCTTAATCTCCCTGGGATATTCTGAATGACGAGTCCTAGGCATCTTCTTGAAAGTCGTCGCAACCGGCAGCATTCGACAGGTGAGCTTCAGGTAAGCCTCTCTCACTCCAGCCCATGTTCAAATTGTTAGAGCAAACCGGGGATTGATTTGAGCTTTTATCAATAGGCTTAAGGATCCGATGTCATAACATTTCTTCTCTTATTTTCCCAGTTGAGTCGGTTAGGAATCAGGTGCCACCTTATCTTTGAGAGAAACCTCTAACGAGATTCCTCTCAAAGAGGGGCAGCTGTTGACACCTGATTTTTTTTACCATTTATCATTGTGATTTTTATTCTTTAAAATTAATTAAAAATATCAAAAAAGGTCATAAAATCACAAAATCAACTTTGGAAGCCTTGGTTTAACCTTAGGAACCAATTTTGAACAAAAAATATTTTTCGGTATTTTTAATATTTTTCGAGTTTATTTAATTATAAAAATACCCAAAAAATCAGAAAAATACCATTCGTGGTCAGAAAAATACCCAAAAATATTCGATAATTTTGTTTTAATTTCCTCTTCAAGTGTGTCACTTTAAATCTCAAAAATTCGGCTCGGGTCACTATGTTCCTTCACAAACATAAACCCGAACCGAGCCTAAAAAAAAATCATTTTCGAGTCTTTTAGTTTTCAATTCTCACTTTTTATAAGCTATGACATTGGATTCTAAAGTCTCAAAGTGCAATTAGGTCAATTTGCCCTCCAATTTAATCAATTTTTACCAAAAGGGCTTAATTGCACATTTTTCTTTCAATTAGTCCCCGGTTTCACGGATGTATACGTATGCTCTACGTATTTATACGTCATACGTATTTATACGTTATGCATATTTGTATTGTTTGGTAACCTCTTTAACTCTTGTAATAATAATAATGGTTATTATTTTTAACACCTTTGTTAGTGCCTTTTTTAGCATTTTTGTATTGTGAGTGCTATTTTTAAATAGCATTTTTTGTATTATAAATTGTGAGTGCTATTGTTAGTGCTATTTTTAAATGACATTTATTTATCATAAATTGTGAGTGCTATTGTTAGTGCTATTTTTAAATGGCATTTATTTATCATAAATTGTGAGTGCTATTATTAGATAGAATTTATAATTGTTAGTGCTATTTTTAAATAGAATTTTTGTATTATAAATTGTGAGTGCTATTGTTAGTGCTATTTTTAAATAGCATTTTTGTATTATAAATTGTGAGTGCTATTGTTAGTGCTATTTTTAAATGTCATTTATTTGTGAGTGCTATTATTAGATAGAATTTATAATTGTTAGTGCTATTTTTAAATAGAATTTTTGTATTATAAATTGTGAGTGCTATTGTTAGTGCTATTTTTAAATAGCATTTTTGTATTATAAATTGTGAGTGCTATTGTTAGTGCTATTTTTAAATGTCATTTATTTGTGAGTGCTATTTTTAGATAGAATTTATAATTGTTAGTGCTATTTTTAAATACAATTTATTGGAAGGTATTTTTGGCTATAAAAGGATGGCAAGAGTTTTGAGGTTGAAGGGGAGAGACATTTTGTAGAGTGTGCAAATTTTTGAGAGCTTAGAGAGAAGAACACAAACACTCTCTATATTCTCATAATCTTGAGCGAGCAAAATATACTAAGTTCGGAATATTGATTCCGCATATTGTTAGCACAATTGTTGTGGAGTTATTAGTCGTCTCCCCGTTCGTCAATTGGTGGTGCGTCCGAACTAGATGCCTAACACTTGTGGAGGCTGAGATCGAAGAACATCGAACCGACACCTCCGTTCAAGCACGCTACGAGAGGTAATCTATTTACTCCCTTTGAGACTTTGTGATTTTTTTTCGATTGAAATGCACGAAGTACGCCTCTGGAGATACATGTGTGGGTTGTTATTTATTTCCGCTACGTGTTACGTGGATCCCAACAGTGGTATCAGAGCCAATCCTTAGGTGTTTTCGTGCATTTAATTGATTTTTTGCAATTTTTGCAATACTATGGCCAATATGTATTAACGAATTGTTCGTCTTACATGGCTAATGGAGATTGATTATTTTATATGATAAATTAATCAACGTAGCAAAAATTGAGACTAAATCAATTTTGAATCGAAAATTTATGGCTATCTTATTTTACGTAAAAATTCTGAATATGATTCAACGTAGAATTTTTATTGTGCCTTCCTAAGTTTTAAATTGTGAATTTATTACTTACGTGAAAGGGTGGTGATCATGGAAAAATCCCTAATCAATGTGATTGATGTATATATGAATGTATGATGATTATTTATATATTTGGGGTTGTAATTATTAAATGGAGGCTGCGTACTCCTTTTATTTTTCATGTAATCTTTATTTTTAGCATAGTCAATTGTTGATGTAAATGCTACGAGGATTACGTGGAGGAGCCTTTTAAGTCGGCGAGCTCTTTGGGGCCCAATTCTTGAAGAGTTCAAGAAACCAAGAAGAAGCGAAGAGCGGCTCTCCGTTATTAAAATATTAAAATGATTATATGTGGTCTCATTGGCTCGAGACCCATTAAATCATAATTCCATGATCACCACGTAGGATAGATATTTATGTGATTGACATCTATTTATTTATTATGATTACGTGAGCATGTTAAACTGGTTAATGTGCAAAGTCAGACTTACCTCACCCAAAATTGTGCCTGCATGAAATCCTAGTTAGGAAAATCACTCGCATTAGGTACCGAAAGGGCGTTGGTAACGACACCAGCGTAACCAAGTCCCCGAACCCAAAATCTCTGGTTCCGTAGAACTGATCGATCTCTCCCAATCGATCGGTAAGGTTTCCGGTCTACCCTCCAAGAAAGACCGGTGGCGACTCCAAATGCATGCACAATTTGCACATGCCACCACGACCACACTGAAGGTCGAAAGCGATCGACTCTTATCGTCGAAGAATACTCCCGCCGCGATTTGGTATGGGCCTGGGAGGGCTCGCGCCGATCCAAGACCCGTGATCGGTAATCCATTAGCCGCGTCCGCTTCCGGACGGGTCGCGACACCCACTCGACAAAACCCATCTCCACTGAAAATGGGGGCAAACCATTCCTACATCTGGAAAGCATGTCGAAGCCGAAGACATCAAATTCATCGTTTGATCCGTGGGGCAAGTCCCCGAAGCAATAGTTATCATCCGCAGAGTGTAATGGAATCCATCCTTTCAATGTAAAACACATTTGGCCGCGGAGCCACCCATTTGGTAAAAAGAACGTATCGTTCCTAAATGATTTTCAATCAGATGCGGGGATAATGTTCTCTCA
This sequence comes from Rhodomyrtus psidioides, assembly GCA_021437785.1. Classification (NCBI taxonomy): domain Eukaryota; kingdom Viridiplantae; phylum Streptophyta; class Magnoliopsida; order Myrtales; family Myrtaceae; genus Rhodomyrtus; species Rhodomyrtus psidioides. Next base: position 6,246,251 of record JAILYB010000003.1, on the reverse strand, counting down.
TTTTCCTCTCAGGTGATGAACAGAGATGAGGCACCCAAGAAGCCATGCATTCAAATAACAAAACAGTGCATGAAACACGCCCAAAAAGATGAATGAATCTCCTCCGACGTAAATCCTCGAGGTGGATTCGTTGCCCAACCAGACGAAGAAATCATGGCCACAAGCTTGAGGGCCGGCTTCTACAATCCGCACATTGGCATGCAGAATGGAATTCAAATCAAGAGTAAAGTAGTATCGTCCCAATTTGTTTTGAATTTGGAAACCCAAAATAATGCTTAATATTTATCCTTGGCAGGAGCTCGCCATCAGGGCAGACATGTAAGTTTCATTTTTCTCCAAAAACCAAGAAGTCGAAAGAACTTTAGAACACCCAACAATCTTGTGTTACTATGTGAAGTGCAGATTTTCACAACCCTTGTACACTCGTTGGAGCATATGACCAAGGGTAAGATGTATCGTTCCAATTTTTGTAAAGTTTTAGAATATACAATGACATATCCCTTTTATATCTCCAGGATCTCCAGCCTCGATGGGCAGGTAAGTATCCCTTTTCCCAATTCATTGGAGATTAAAAATTTTCAGAATTAATTCGATTCTCACATCTAAAAAGACATAGAATTCTTACTTCATTGACATTCATGTTTTAAAACATGAGATTGTCTGAACATGAATTACACATGTATGGTGCATCATAAAATCCCTTTGAAGGATAAATCTTGATGAAATGAAATGAATTTTTCCAATAAGAGTCGTTTGAACTGTTCAAAAGGGTATTTTCTCATAAGAGAAGCGAGCCTAATCCAAACACGTCCCATACACACTTGAGAGATGAGGAGATTGGAAATGATAGCGAAACCTTAACCTATGGATATAAGGGTCATTCGCAACGATTACATGGATCGAGATGACAGAGGCATTTATTTCTTCATTCCAAACACTACAGATGCCCATTGAGAACCCCATTGAACGGCGATTTTCATTCTCAACCCTGTCAAGAACCACCCCACATTGGGGCAAATGAAGGTTAGTCCAACAGTATCAGAAAGTAAACGGTTAGAAATTTTCTTGCTCGGACTAACATAAATCTTTGTGTGTTGTTTATATGATAATCCAAGTGTCATAGGATGACGAGAATGATTCATTTCTCTATCCTACACACTGTTATCCTTTGCACAACCAAGTTGAGCCAGCAAATTCATTTCATCAACCTATTGGTGATCATTGCATATTCCAAAGCAAAGGCAACATCACTCTAGGAATGGAAGCGTGCCAAAGTTTAAGTTGCATATCTAGCATGATTGCCGAAAATCCTAGCTCCAAAAGAAAAGAAAAACACGGGATTAAAAAAAAGGGGAAAAGAAAAATCCCTAGACATCAAGAAAAAGCAAAGTGCCTGGTAAAAAGCAAGGCTGATGTCTATTCAAAATATCCCCAGTAAAGTCTAGAGAGACGATGAAAAGACCCTGCAAAGGAGTTAGATCAAGATGACTACTCTCCAAATGTTGTCGTGCTCAAATTGCAAACACACAAACAGACGGTCTCTTAATGTAACAAGAGACGCTTTTAAACATCCTTGTGCGCTCTAAAAGAGGAGTGTACACTTCAAGAAATGGAGATGTTCTTCGAAGGACATGTGGCAAATTTGCAATGATCACCAATGTCAAACCCTTCACAATTTCTGGGCAAAAAATAAGCCTTTTTCGGTCCCCAATCCTTCCAATGTTACAACCCTGAAGTAGTCTTATCTGACTAAGACACTTGGGTTAATGTATAACTTAGCTCAAAGAAGTACGAGCAATACTATTTCTTTCTCATTTTGCAGGGTTCTTGACTTGTAAACCCGGATCAGATAGTGAAAAATTTCGTTCAACGGCCTTGACTCAAAAGTGAGTCCCCCTTGGAAACCGATATCCAAGCCTAACACTACGGTCCCGTGAAAGACCTCCTGATCGGTCGAAATGTATGCGTTGCGAATGATCCTGAAACCCAGGCACAGGTCGGTAGGAAATTGAGCACTTTCCCTATTAAAGATCATTATCACAGAGCAGTGAGGAGCCTTCTTGGGTGAGAAATACTCCAATGGATGTTTTGAGCAAACTCTTTTTGAAATTTTCAAATTGTTTGATCTAGAGTTTCCGTGCAAGGAATTTATGATCACATCTGTATATGGCAGGAATGTTTTGGATAACCTCCAACAATCAAAATGCACATTTCATGACTAAAACTTAAGTCGTAGAATTTTGTCAGTTAGACAATTATTGTCTTCCCAAAGATTACTAATATCTTCTTGGCGAGGAAAATTTTTTCAGGTCTAAGCTTTCTGCAGGACTTTTGGCCACCCCAAAGACTGGGTGCGTCATCCTTAGGTGAAGCCTTTTAGTAGGCAAATATTTTCTAAGACCGATCCACAGAATGATCGAGTCTCCGACTAGCCCCGAATAGCGGGTACGTCATCCTTTGATTCATATCAATTTGGAATCTCATAAATGGTAGAAACCGCCTGAAGGGTCAACTCAATGGTAGAAACCGCCTGAAGGGTCAATCAATGGTAGAAACCGCCTGAAGGGTCAACACAATGGTAGAAACCGCCTGAAGGGTCAATGTATGGTAGAAACCGCCTGAAGGGTCAACCAATGGTAGAAACCGCCTGAAGGGTCAAAACAATGGTAGAAACCGCCTGAAGGGTCAATGTATGGTAGAAACCGCCTGAAGGGTCAACCAATGGTAGAAACCGCCTGAAGGGTCAACTCAATGGTAGAAACCGCATGAAGGGTCAATGAATGGTAGAAACCGCCTGAAGGGTCAAAGGACTGGTAGAGACCGCCTGAAGGATCAACCCAATGGTCCGATCCACCATACGGATCAAAACCTTGATGAATCCCGAACGCGGGAGGAGTCGTTTTCCCTAATAAGCCTTACATTAGACAAGCCATTTCTAGTTTAGTCCACCACACGGATCAAAACCCTTGGCAAATTCCCAAATGTGGGATGCGTCTTCCTTAGGTTCCTATCAGTTAGGAATCCCATTATGGTTTGACCTACCATACAGGTCAGAGCTTAACATCCCCAGGACACTCCGATGACAAGTCCTTAGGAATCTACTTGAACCCATCAGACACAGCAAATGCCGCAAGCATTAGGCAGGTAAGGGGCAGGGAAGTCTATCTACTCCTTAACTTTCTTACATCATATCAGGGAATTGAATGAGCACATCTCTTTTTAAGGAAAAGCACACATTGATGGGCATGAAAATTGGATGTCATGATTTCTTTTCTTTTCCCAGTCGAGTTGATCGGAACACAGGTGTCACCTTGTCTTTGAGAGAAACCTCTGACGAAATTCCTCTCAAAGAGGGGCAGCTGTTGACACCTGATTTTTGATCAGTCTTTCATAGTTTATTTTTAAAAAATTCATAAAAAATCTATAAAAAGTTAAAAAAAAATTAAAAAATCATCTTTGGTAGCCTTGACCAAGCTAAAGGAACCATTTTTGATAAATTTTTTTTTTTCATATTTTTTAATATTTTTTAATATTTTCCAAAAATAGAAAAATACATGAAAAATGAAGAAAAATAGCGTTCGATGTCGTAAAAATATAGAAAAATAGTCAATATTTTTATTTTAATTTCTTTTACATTTTGAACTCATAAATAGTCAAAATTTAAGTTCAATTGCATGTGTTTCTTCACGACGCATAGAGTTGAATTTGGCAAAAAAATGTCATTCGAGTATTTTAATTTGTAAATTTCTACATCTTTTTTAGTCTTGACGTCCAATTAGATCGACCGCCGTCTACAATAAATGCCCCTTGCTGAATATTTTCGTTTTTGTTTCACATGACTTCATGGTGTAAAACGCCGAGTGGATCCCCAAATATAATCGGGTCGGCATGAGCTCGATAGCTCGTCCAAGACCAAACCAGGGCACGGCGAACCCCATGTGAGTACTCTCGAACTCCTTCGATGCTTCCTAATGCTTTTCTTAGGTTAGATCGTGTGTAGAATGGCTAGGACAGCTAAATCATTCTTGAGCTGTGATTGATAAATAGGACCTTACTAGGAATGCCATGTGATTTATTTGCATATCTAGATTCCTTGAGTTGGGCATTTTATTACTGATTGTGATTGCTAGGATAATCACTCTTATCTACATGAATTTCTAGATTTAGGGTTCATACCTTACTCATCCGCATGAATCTTAGGCTAGAAAATTCAGTCAACTTAGGTACCGAAAGGGCGTCAACTCTGACAGTTGGTGTAACTAAGTCCCCGAAACCATTTCTCTGGTTCTCGCAGAATTGAATAGAAACTCCCAACTATTCGATTGGGTGGTCCAATCATACCCTAAAAAAATGATTGGTGGCGACTCCATGGCATGCACACTTAGCACATGTCACTAGACCACACTGAAAGTCGATCACGCATACCTCCGTTGCGATTTGGGTAATGGGCCTTGGGAGAGGCCCGCGTATGACCAGACAGGACGGCCCATTAGCCCTCGAGAGCCCGACAACCTCAAGAGGGTCGCGACAATGCAGGCAGGAGTTTTGGATGTATGATTGTGTTGATGTTTATATTGAAGCGGTGATTGTTAAATAAAATGCATGTCTATTGCTTTAGCACGACACAATGAATACACACAATTGCGCCTAAAACCCCAGGCGCCCTCTTTAGGAACACAATAGAAGGAATTGAAAATGGAATCTCCGTGAGGAAAAACATGGGGTAATCCACTTTTCAATTCCGCTCACTTCGAACTATGGATTGAGTCCCAATGCAACGATAGTTGTGCAATGGAATCGGCTCTTCCCAGAATTCGAGGTGAGAACCTTGGCTTTAAATACCAAGCCCTATCTTTTGATTTTTAGGAGTTTTCCCTCACTTGTCTCATGCGTTTGTCTATGGAAGGTTAGTATACCTAACACTGCAAAAAATACAGAGAAGCTTGATTTTCTCTTAAGTTTGGTTGGTAAGACTTTTCTATCCCTCGAACTTGTTACAGCTCTTAATCATTATATTCATTGCATAATTCCGGTGATTGGATTAAATGCCATTTTGAGGATAGATAGGTGTGTTTTCCTCCCAATGTTCTTGATGGAAGATGAAGATGGTGTCATCCCATTACGAGCACCAAGTGGACAAGAAGAGCCTGCTATGGACATCATTGAGGTTAAAAACAAGTAGAGAAGAGAAGTCTTTTTGTGGATAATCGCGGTGGGAGGTTCCTTTATCCGATCATAAGCAAGATTAAAAAATCAAGATGTACACGCTCGAATCATCAATGTCAAAGCGCAACTTGCCTAGGTTGAGAGTGGTCAGGTGTTCGAGAAAGTCAGCCATACAAAAGTTGAGACACACACATTAGAGCTTTCATTCATTTCGCTCAATCGAGGGACCTTAAAAGCAGATTATACAAACCATCGGGGTGGAAACGTAAAACCGCAATGAGCCCTAATTAGCATCACAAAGGAACCCAGTTGGCCCTCCATATTATTGATGCTTTGCTTATACTCACCACCTCGAGACTCGAGATCTGCAAGCTTAAGAAGAAGGCGTTTACATTCCCCTTTAAGCTCGGCAACCTTGGTCCCGTGATCTTCGGCGGCTATTTCCAGGTCCCGAACTAGTCCTCTCCCATGGGCTATATCCGCGGTAATGCTGTCAAGCCTTTCTTCCTGCCACTCACATTGAAACTTCAACACGACATTACGACGGTCGTGCTCATAGGTGGTCAGGGATAAGGCCAAGCGCTCCACCAAATTTCCCCTCTCGCGAAGCAACATCGAGACTCGCTTGTTGGCGAACTCAACAGCCTTTCTGTGACTATCGGCCACAAGGTTGGCCAACACCAAGCAGTTGGACCGATCCTCATAGCGAGCTCGCAAAACGTGAGCCACGGTAGCTTTTCGATGAGCGACATGGTAAGTCTCTAAAAAGTTTATAAAGAGGGTTGGGAAGATTCTATATTCCCTCTCTAAATTAGTGCCCTCGATGGAGGTGGTGTCTATTTCCACGAGCAAAATGCGGATTTCATCTTCAGTTTCTGGGTGATCGGCTATATGAGCATAGCCTCGACCGAGGAGGTTATAGAGTTTTTCCCACTGGGCCAAAATTTCGGCCGAGAAAGCGCGAATAGGAGAGGAGGTCATTTTCGTTGGAGTGAGGGAGAAGAAGATGAGTGTGGTAGAGTGATTAAAATACGAAAAGGCAATTATGTAAGAGTGTTAATCTTCTCTGCATTAACTCCTCCTTTTATAGCAACTCGAGAATGAAGAAAGGCACATCAATAATGCTCGTGGAGCCAAGTTAATTGGGTAAAGCAGTGGTGGCTCTTTCGATGAACCATCAGATCTGTCCCAGTCCGCGATTTCAGGCATGATAAACCTAAAAAAGTTGTAAAAAGATATGTCGGTGTCACCATATTAAAATTGAGCGGGAGTTAAGCGCAACTATCGAAAAAAGTTGCGAAAGGATTTGGCGGTCCCATCATATTAAAACACTGAGCGGGAGGCGAGCGTAGTTCCCCCTTTTTTAAAATAAGTGGGAGACAGACATGGATATCGAGAAAAGGAAATCGATTTGGTGTCCCTCCACGTTGAAAAGAAGAAAGAAGACGACAAAGCGGGAAATACGAAATCTTGGGAGCAACGCTTGCCTGATGATCTTCATCCATGTTTAAAGAACGTTTCATAGGCATACAGAACCACTCAAAAGAAAATTTAGAGAGAGTGAGCATACATGAGAGAGTAGAGAACCCTGAGTGAGCAAAAATTGATCGAACATTTTTCGATCCAACATGTTTGAGGGTTACCATCAGTTGCTAGAGGCGACTGATCCAAAAATCTCAGAAAATGAACTACTGAGAGATCTCGAAGATTCTAGGATGGCGTCTGGTACCAGAACCACAGAACCCAACCCTTTCGGCAACGAAGTTCAGGATCTCAGCAGCGACGACAACAGCAACAGCGATGGTCAATCCCGGAAAAGGAAACGTCGCCAGTGCCACACTCAGAATGAAATCCAAGAGCTTGAAGCTTTCTTTAGTGAATGCCCTCTCCCGAACATGAAACAAAGAAATGAATTGGGCCAGAAGCTAGGGATGAAACCTTTGAGGGTCAAGTTTTGGTTTCAAAATAAGCGAGCCAAATCGAGGGCTCAACACAGACGTCAAGAACTTGCGATTCTAAAGGAGGAAAACGAAAAGCTTCGAGCGGAGAACATGCGGTACAAGAAAGCTCCCAGCACTATCGCTTGCCTTAATTGCGGTGGCCCTATCACTCTCGCCGAAATGTTCCTTGATAAGCCTTATATGAGGATTGAAAATGCTCATTCACCACCCCACTCCCTCGAACCATCTTCGATACAATCGGATTTTGTTGGAGATATGCATGAACAAATCAATTCTACGAAGTCAATACCGATGCCTTCTAAAGGATGTGATATGCGTCACCATGATTGGAGTTTCCTTAACGATGGGCTTACTATCACGACCGACCAATCCAAAGCTGATGAATTCCCTCCACAACAATTTCCAGCTCGATCAAATCCTACTGGAAATAGGCCAGAGAGCAATAGCCAAGTTGTCAACACTGTTCCGGGTCGCAAGAAGACGGGGGTCAATTGGTCCCCCGAGCTTCATCTCAAGTTCCTTAGTGCGGTTCAGCAACTAGGGATCAACTCAGCATATCCAACGCGCATACTTGAGATCATGAACATACCAGGACTCACTAAAGATGGAGTCGCGAGTCACCTCAAGAGCTACAAAAGGGCGCTAAGACAGCGCCACACAGCATTGAACCTGAAAGAACTCAACTTGTGCCTAAACACTAGGCATGGCTATAACTACAATGCCCCTGAAGTAAGAAATACCCTGCCGAATCTAGGCACCGACCAAGCTGGTAGCAGCACCATCGACTACTTGGGCGCTAATCAGAATATTCCCCCGAATCATCTCAGCACCCTGTCGCGACCCGTCCGGAGGCGGACGCGGCTAATGGATTACCGATCGGGGGTCTTGGATCGGCGCGGGCCCTCCCAGGCCCATACCAAATCGCGGCGGGAGTATTTTTTTCAGAAGGATTCGACGATAAGAGTCGATCGCTTTCGACCTTCAGTGTGGTCGTGGTGGCATGTGCAACTTGTGCATGCATTTGGAGTCGCCACCCGGTCTTTCTTGGAGGGTAGACCGGAAACCTTACTGACCGATTGGGAGAGATCGATCAGTTCTGCGGAACCAGAGATTTTGGGTTTGGGGACCTGGTTACGCTGGTGTCATTACCAACGCCCTTTCGGTACCTAACGCTAGTGATCTTCTTAGCTAAGAATTCATGCATGCGCAAGTTCGGGTGAGGTAGGTTTAATTCAGGGTTTCATGCAGATTGGAAGACTATTCCTATCAATCACAATCAATTTAAATGAAAGCGCAATCAAGTGCATAAATAAATCACATCAATGCACGTCAATTCACATCACATGGCCTCCTAGTATAGCCATAAGGGCTTAGGGAAGGCGTGATTTAGGACCGAGGTAAAATGGGAAGATTTGGAGGCGATTTAGCCCGGAGGGCAAAATCGTCAATTTTTGGGAGATGATTCGCCCAAAGGGCGAAATCGTCATTTTTAAGAATGATCGGGTTCAAAACACCCGGGATGAGCCTTGGCCAATTGACTGTGGCCATTTCCTATTTTTTTTGGGATTTTCCTGGATTTTTTTAGAAAAATTTCTTTGGAAGACGGTTTGCCGAAAGGGAAAAACTGTTATTTTTGGAAAGATCGGGGGTCAAATGACCCGAAAGAGGTCGTGGCCAGTTGAATGTGGCAATTTCCTATTTTCTGGAATTTTTTAGAATTTTTCTGAATTTTCTGAATTTTTTTGAATTTTTTTATGATTTTCCATTTTTTATTGAATTTTTGAATTTTTATTATTTTTTTATTATTATTTATTATTAATTAATTAAATAGGACAGGGGCCGGGTCGGGTTCATGTTTGTGAAGGAACATAGTGACCCGAGCCGAATTTTCAAGATTTAAAGTGACACACTTGAAGAGGAAATTAAAACAAAATTATTGAATTTTTTTGTATTTTTCTAACCATAAATGGTATTTTTCTGATTTTTTGGGTATTTTTATAATTAAATAAACTCGAAAAATATTAAAAATACCGAAAAATATTTTTTGTTCAAAATTGGTTCCTAAGGTTAAACCAAGGTTTCCAAAGTTGATTTTGTGATTTTATAACCTCTTTTTGATATTTTTAATTAATTTTAAAAATAAAAAAAACTATAATAACGGATGGTCAAAATCATGTGTCAACAGCTGCCCCTCTTTGAGAGTGAGCTCGTCAGAGGTTGCTTTCAAAGACAAAATGACACCTGGATCTTGATCGACTCGACTGGGGGGAAAGAAATGCTATGACCTCGGACCTTCAAGTCTTTTGATGAATGCTCAAATTAATCACCGGTTCACTTTTGCAATTCGAACATGGGCCGGAGTGAGAGAGGCTTACCTGAAGCTCACCTGTCAGATGTTGCCGGTTGCGACGACTTTCAAGAAGATACCTAGGGCTTGTCAGGACACCCTAGGAAAATTAAGCTCTGACCTGTATGGTAGGTCATACCATTATGGGATTCCTAACTGATAGGAACCTAAGGAAGGCTCATCCCACGCTTGAGGATTTGCCAGTGATTTTAATCCGTATGGTGGATCGGACCTTTGTGTCGATGCTTATGGCGGTATTTACCAATGAGTTGACCCTTATGGCGGTTTCTACCTTCATTTGACCCTTCAGGCGGTGTCTACCAATGAGTTGACCCTTTAGGCGGTTTCTACCTTTGTTTGACCCTTTAGGCGGTTTCTACCTTGGATTTGACCCTTTAGGCGGTTTCTACCTTTGTTTTGACCCTTTAGGCGGTTTCTACCTTTGTTTGACCCTTTAGGCGGTTTCTACCTTTGATTTGACCCTTTAGGCGGTTTCTACCTTTGTTTTGACCCTTTAGGCGGTTTGTACCTTGAGCTGACCCTTCAGGCGGTATCTACCTTGAATTGACCCTTCAGGCGGTTTCTACCTTGTGTTGACCCTTCAAGCGGTATCTACCTTGATTTGACCCTTCAGGCGGTTTCTACCTTTGTTTTTGACTTTGAAAAGGGGTCTCATGACGAGGGTTCTCCACGTCCGATGAGACTGCCTAAATTTTGAAAAGGGGTCTCATGACGAGGGTTCTCCACGTCCGATGAGACTGTCTGAATTTTGAAAAGGGGTCTCATGACGAGGGTTCTCCACGTCCGATGAGACTGCTTGATATTTTGAAAATGGGTCCTGAGACGAGGGTTCTCCACGTCTGATAGGACTTTTCTTTTAAAGGGGTTTTTCTTCCCCTCTTTTTTAGAGATCCCGAAGTTTGTCGGGAATTCAGCTTTTGAAGCTGTGAAGATTTCATTTTGACAAAGCTTCACTTGAGTCTGTTGAGGCGATATTCTGGGAGCTGGGTTCTCCAGGTATCCTGCAGAAGTTTGAGCCTGAAAGATTTTTCTTCACCAAGAAAACGTTAGTAATCTTTGGGAAGACCACGGCTGTCCATTTTGACAAAACCGTATGATTTAAGTTTTAATCATGAAATGTGCATTTTGATGCTGGAGGTTATCCAAAGCATTCTTGCAACATGCAAATGTGATCACAAATCCCTTTCACGGAAAATCTGGATCAACAATTTGAAAATTCCAAAAAGAGTTTGTTCAAAACATCAATTGGAATATTTCTCGACAATGAGGTCTTCTCACCTGTTTTGCGATCGTGGTTTTTTATAGGGGATGCACTCGATTCCCTACTAACCTGTGCCTAGGTTTTAGGCTCATTCGCAGCGCATACATTTTGATCGGTCGGGAGGTCTTCCACAGGACCGTAATGTTGGGCTTGGATATTGATTTTCAAGGGGGACCCGCTTTGGAGTCGAGGTCATTGAACGAAAGTCTTCATCATCTGCTCCGGGTTTACAAGTCGAGAACCCTGCAAAATGAGAAAGAAATAGTCTTGCTCGTACCTCTTCGAGCTAAGCTATATGTTAACCCAAGTGTCTTAGTCAGAGAAAACTGTTTCGGGGTTGTAACATTGGTAGGATTGGGGACCGAAAAAAGCTTGTTTTTGGCCTAGAATTCATGAGGGGTTTGACATTGGTGATCATTGCTGATTTGCCACCTGTCTTTTCTCTTTTTACATCTTTAGCCTTTGAGGCGCGCAACCTATCTTGCGGTGTGCACCAGCTCTTTAGAGAGCGTCTCTTGTTGCATTCAGAGACTGACTCACTCTATGTCTTTGTTCTGTGCTTGATAGCATTTGGAGAACAGTCTTTTTTATCTGACTTGATTCCTTCAGGGATTTCCTCTTTTCCCATTCAGGCTTCATTGTGGATCAATCAAAGAACTTACATGAGCATCGGCCTTGCTCTTACCAGGCACTTTGCTTTTTCTTGATGCTAGGGATTATTATTTTTTCTTTGAAATCCCAATTCTTCTTATCCTTGATGGGATCATGTCAGACATATGTCTGAAAGTCTAAACATGCCTTAAATATCAGCCCCGGAATCCTCTTCGTAATCCCTGAGTCTTGAACTCCTCCATTTTTGAGGTGGTGCTGCATCCGTCTTGGAATGATCACCAATGGGTTCATGAAATGAATTTGCAGGCTCAAGTTGGCTGTGCAAAGGATTCATTGTGTGTGATAGAGAAATGAATGCTTCTCGTCATCCTATGGCACTTGGATTACCATATAAACAACACACAAAGATTAATGTTAGTCCGAGCAAGAAAATTTCTAACCATTTTCTCCTGATGCCGCTGGACTCATCTACATTTTGCCCCGATGTGGGGTGGTTCTTGACAGGGTTAAGAATGAAAACCGTCGTTCAAAGGGGTTATCAATGGTCACCTGTAGTGTTTGGGGGATATGAAACGAATGCCTCCGTCGTCCCAACCCATGTAATCGCTGCGAATGGTCCCTACCTCCGTAGGTACAGATTTTGCTATCCGATTCACTTCCCCCGTCTCTCAAGTGTATGTAGGATGTGTTTGGACTGGGCTCGCCTCTCTTTTGAGTAAACTCCCTTTTGAATGATTTGACAAATAATCATATTTGGAAAAATTCATTTCTTTCTTTCCCAAAATTTATCCATCGAGGGGATTTGGTGATGTACCGTGCATGTTCTATTCATGCTTCGGGTAACCTCCCGATTTAAATCATGAATATCGACGCATTGGAAAATCTTTATGGCGGTTGAAAGGATTCTGACATTTTTTTATCTCCAGCTAACTGGGAAAAGGGATACTTACCTGTCCGTCGCAGCTGCAGATCCCTGCAAATTTAAAAGAAGCATATCATTGTATGTTCACGAATTCTCCAAAAATCGAAACGATACATCCTACCCTTGGTCGAGTAGTACATGGGATGTAAGAACTTGTTCGTCTACAAGGCGACTCCCCTGTCAAGGGTAAACAATAAGTGTCAATTCATATTCCCAAATTCGAGACAAGTTGGGACGATACAACTTTACTCTTGATTTTCATCACATTCTGATGTTGCGTATTGATATGAACAACATCTATCAAATCCGCCTATCCATTCTTGGAGTGTTTGCAACATCAATGGTTCATCTGCCCCCAGTTAGGCAACGTCTGTTCTGCTATTCGAACGCATGGCTCCTTGAGTGCTTTATCCATGTTTATCATCTGAGAAGGAAAAGAAAGGAGACATTACTTCGGTGTTTGATTGAAGATCGTTTAGGAACGATACATCGTTTTACCAAATATGTGGCTTCGCGGCCAAACGTATTTCGTATTGAAGGGGTAGATCCCATTACGCTCCGCGGGTGATAGTCATTGCTCGGGGAACTTGCTCCACGGATTAAGCGATTAATCCACGGCCCTCGGCTTGAAGATGCTCAAAGGGTGATGTTGACACTCACGCGCAATTAGTTCTAGATATTAATGAAAGATGTTCCCGTAGGAACCTTACAGTGCGATCAACAACATATTCAATAGGAGTATTCAACCCCTTCTCTCTAAGAATTTTTCATCGGGTAGCCATGCCTTGCATCAGATGTTTGATCACCGGCCTTGCGTCACCACTGCGATGGTCCTCCGGCTCCAAATTGATCTAGCCAAAGATTGAACTCATCGCCAAGGAAATTGCTCGGGTCTTCGAGCCATTGATGTTCAAGTTGGGTATCAACGATTGTTGGGGGCAGATTTCTTTCATTACCTTCGTTGTGAGGGACTGGAGTCTTTGAGCTGGAACCTTCATCACTGCCCTATTGGGGTTGAGACATACATTCCTGAAGAGTATTGATCCAAGTGTCCAGCTCCTCATCAAGGAAATCACATGTTCCTTCTAGCCCTTGGTGCCCCAATTGGGTGTCGTCGACTGCAGGCGAGGGATTCCTCTCTTTGCTCTCGTCATGAGCAATTTGACCCCTCGAATTGGAACTTCCTCCAATGACCGGCAGGTTTATATGTGCACTCTCTACCAATGCCAGATCCGCTTCAGGGACAGCATTAATGACCGATTCGCGCTCAAACTGAGGAATCCCTATGTGCTGGAACTGTGGTATATACTCTTGAGGAGTATTGAGATAACTCGGCGGAGCATTCTGATTTGGGTTAGAGGAGTCGCTGACACGACTGCTGGTCCCGTCATTGCTGAAACACGGTTGGGTGCTCTCGGCTCTCCAATCATCGTGGTTGTAACTCTGCCCAGCACTTGACCTCCAATCGGCTTTATGATGGTTTAACGCTATCCTTCCATCCCTTAGCAATCTCCTATAGTACTTAAGGTGAGACTCAACGTTAATTCTAGAGAGCCCTGGCACGTTCATAATCTCGAGTACGCGTAGTGGGCTAGCCGAATCAACTCCCAGCTCTCGAATTGCATCAACAAATTTGGTGTGAAGTTCATAGGTCCAGTAAAACCTTGTCCTCTTATCACCCAAAATATCGTCAATACTTCGGTAGCTATTCTCTACGGGATCTAGTCGTTTCAAAAGTTGTCCAGGGAGGGACTCACCGACTTTGGATTGGCTGGCTGCGACAGCGAGTTCGTCATTGGGAGAACTCCACCTGTGATGATTCATGTCCCATTTCTCAGAGGATGTTGGTGTTGACTCTATGGTGTTGACTTGCTCATGCAGATCTCCGACGGTATCTGGCTGTGTCGGAAAATGCTGTGGAGAATGCGGTAACAGCTGAGCGTTATTCGTCAACAGGGATGGTTCATCGAGGAACACCTCGCCGAGGACAACAGGATTACCACAATTAAGGCAGGCGGCCTTGGTCAGAGCTTCCTTATATCTCGCGCTTTCAGCTCGAAGCTTCTCATTCTCCTGCTTCAGGGCCAGTAACTCATGGTCTGCGTGTTGCTGTTTCACCCGGGTTCGTTTGTTGGCGAACCAAAACTTGACCTTCGAAAGCTCTAATCCCAACTTTCGGCTCAACTCAATTTTCTGTTGTCTGCTTGGGGTGGAGCATTCATTGAAGAAAGCTTCGAGTTCTCGGATTTGGCCTGGAGTGTGGCGTTGCAGTTGCTTCCTTTTCCGACTCCGGTCATCATTGTATACTCCTTCTTCGTAGCTGAAGCCTAGAATTTCATCACTAGAGGAGTCAATCTCCATGGCCTTCGGGCGGGATTCAGCTCCAGGATCTTCAAAGTCTCCCAGCAGTTCGTGCTCAGAAATGTCCAGGTCGAGCGTTTCTAGCAGATGGGAATAGCTTTTAAACATGATGGATCGGAGTATCTCGGGCTGATCTAGTTCACTCAGCTTTCTCTATTTGCTCTTATGTGTTTGCTCACTCTAGAAATTTTCTCGAGTGAGCAAGCAAGCGCTCCTCCCGAGACCCTGCAATTACTCCTCATCTGTCTTCCCCTTTCTTTTTCCTCGATACAGGATCACAAACTCTCTTGCATTGATTCGGTTTCATCGAGTATTGCGCTCGTCCCCTAGTTCAGTCTTCAAAGTGGTGGGTCTACAATCTTTCGGTGCCTTTTATGATTTGCTAGGCCCGAGAATGTGGGGAGCAGATGCGGACCCGCAATTAATGACTCTGTTTAATTCATTTAGCTCCATGGGAATTAACGCTATGACCTTCTCTCAACCCCTTTTCATCGTTCAAACGAAAGTGGCATTTTCCCTGTGCATGCTGTTACTCTTCATTTCAACATCCTGGGCTCTTGGTGAGGAATGAGTTCGTGGCCACTCAAAATTTAAAGACCATCCCTGCTTTCAGACCTAATCTAACAAGGGATCATCGCAACTGAGCATGACGATGTTTATCGATAGCGTTGGTTTTCATACATAATTAACTATAGCCATTAAAGAAAAATGTTCCCATAGGAACTTTACAATGGATAAAAAGAGTGATCCACTCGTGAACATGTTCTTCTTTCTATGGGTGATCGTAGCGACCAACCCATCGTGCCCCGAGTCAGGTGCTAGATCATGGCTGTCCAAGCATGCCAGCTTCCCA
This sequence comes from Rhodomyrtus psidioides, assembly GCA_021437785.1. Classification (NCBI taxonomy): domain Eukaryota; kingdom Viridiplantae; phylum Streptophyta; class Magnoliopsida; order Myrtales; family Myrtaceae; genus Rhodomyrtus; species Rhodomyrtus psidioides. The sequence continues at coordinate 6,230,747 of JAILYB010000003.1, read as the reverse complement.
TTGATTGAACAAGGCATCGAGCCCCTCATCGAAGAAATCGTCTGTTGTGGGTTGACTAGCGGCAGGCAGAGCACCAGCCGACTGCTGCTCGAATGGAGGAGTGCGCACTTGCTGTACTTGTGACACGTGCTCTTGAAAAGTGTTGAAATGGCCCAGAAGGACATTCTGATCATTTTTCAGTTCGCCGGTGGTCGGGTTGCTAGCCTGATTGATGCTTAGATTTGGCCGGGTATCTCTTGATACCTGAGCATTACAATGGCGGTCGCCCCTAGCTTTTGAGCTCGAGACGGATTCCTCCTGGTTTAGCTCCGCTCGACGCTGTTTTAATAGCTTTCTGTAGGCAGCAAGGTGATTCCTGACCAGTTCCTTACTAAGCCCCGGTACATTCATGGCCTTAAATATGCGCGTCGGAGTTGCTGAATCGATCCCCATTTGGTGAACCACGTCTAGGAATCTGGAATGCAGTTCAGGGGGCCAAGCGAACCTCCTCTTATCGTGGCCCAAAATTGCATCGATGGCTTGACGACTGATTAACTCATCTCCAGCAGGACCCGACCCTATCGAAAATTGTTGTGCATGAGGCTGATATGCTTTGAGCTGGTCGGCGGTAACATCCAGCTCCTTGAAACTGTAACTCCAATCAAAGCGACGCAAATCCCATCCCCCAGGAGGCATTTGTATCGTCTTCGTAGGATCATCCTGCTCATGCGTGACTCCGGCAAAATCTGGTTGAGCAGGGGATGCCCCGAGGGAGTAGGGTGGTAAATGAACGTCTTCAATCATTGCGTGAGGCTTATCGAGGAATATCTCACCGCGGGCGATGAGGTTATCGCAATGAGGGCAAACGGTAATATTGAGAGCTTTTTCATACCTCATGTTTTCTGTTCGCAGCTTTTGGTTTTCTTCCTTTAAAATCTCAACCACCTGACGTTTGCGTTGAGCCTTCGATTTAGATCTCCTATTTTGAAACCAAAACTGGATCCTCGACTGATTAATCCCCAACTCCCAGCTCAATTCAATTCTCCACTTCTTTTTCATGTGAGGGCTTTTACTGAAGAGGGTTTCCAGCATTTGGGTTTCTCCTGAGAGTATTGGTAAGGACGTCTTCTTTTCCCGAGTTGAGCATCGTGGATGTCGTTGTCGTCGTCGCCGTGATTTTGATTTCCGTTGCCAGAAGTGTTGGGCTCCATGGTTTTGGTGTTAGACTTGGTCTTGGAATCTTCGAGATCCCTCAGTAGTTCAATTTCTGAGATTTTTGAGTCAGTCGCCTCTAGCAGCTGACAGTAACCTCTTAAATATGTTGGATTGAGAAATGTTTGATTGGTTCTTGCCCACTCAGAGTTCTCTACTCTCTCTTGTATGCTCACTCCCTATAAATTTTTCTTCGAGTGACTTTGTATGTTCAGGGGACGCTCTTCAAGCATCATTAGGCAAACGTTCCCCCTCAAGACCTTGAATTTCGCACTTAGCTTTTCAACGTGATGGGACTGCTAAATCCTGTTAGGGCTTTCTTCGATAGTTGCGCTTACCTCCCACCTAACTCTAATAATGGTGATCCCGACAAATCTTTTACATCTTTTAATTGATAAGCCGGAAATCGCGGACCTAAACGAATCCAATGGTTCTCGTGAGGGGACTTCCCGCTTTACCCCCTAACTGGGCTCCACCAGCATTATTACTGAGACCCTTCATCATCCTTGAGTTGCTATAAAATGAGGGATTAACGTATGGCAGGTTAGCGTTCTCGCATAATCAGCTTCTTCCTTCTAATCTCTCTATTAGCCTCGTCTTATTCTCAAGCCAACCCAACGCAAATGGCCTCCTCTCCCGTGCGCACTTTTTCGACTGATGTCTTGGCCCAGTGGGAAAAGCTTTATAACCTATTGGGTCGCGGTTACGCGCACATAACCGATCATTCTGCAACCGCGGATGAAATCCGTGTCCTGCTCGAGGACTTAGATACCACTTCCCTCGAAGGTACTACGCTGGGGAGGGAATATAGAACTTTCCCGACCCTCTTTGCACACTCCTTAGAGGCCTACCGTGTTGCTGATCGGGAGGTTCTCGTGGCTCGCGTCTTGCGGGCTCGTTACAAGGATCGGTCTGATCATTTGGTGCTGACCAACTATCTGGCCGATAGTCACAAAAAGGCCGTCGAGTTTGCCAATGAGAGGGTCGCGACGTTGCTTCGCGAGAGGAGAAAACTGGTGGATCAATTGGCCCTATCCCTGACCGCTGGCGAGCACGACCGCCACAATGTCCTATTGAGGCTGCAAAGCGACTGGCAGGAAGAACGGCTCGACAAAATAACCGCAGACATAGCTCACGGGAATGGATTAGTTCGGGACTTGGAAATAATCACCGAAGAACACGAGGTCAAGGTCACTGAGGTTAAGGGAGAATGCAGAAACCTTTTCCTCAAGCTCGCGGACCAGGACATGCGAAGTCATGAGTACGGGCAGAGCATTAACAACATGGAGGGTCAGTTGGGCTCCTTTGTGTCGTTAATTAGGGCTCACTTTGGCTTTACTTTTCCACCCCGAATTGTATGACCTGCTTCTGAAAACCCTCCGCTGAGCAAAATAAATGAAAGTTCTCGTGTGTGTTTTAACTTCTGCATGGTTCCTTTCTTCGAGCGTTCGAACATCTTCAACTTAGGTGAGCCGAACCATAATATCAATAAGTCGAGCAAATATGGATTTTATAACTCGCTCATGATCAGATGAAAGAATAGCCTCAGACTTATCCAGGAAAAGATTTCTCTCTGTTACCTATTTTTTACCTGCAAATGAAAAGACAGAATCAGAAGGAATAATTTGAAAAAGAAAGCAAAAACCCCTTTCAATCTTATGCTTACCCATGATTAATAAGGACAAGAACTTTTACAAGGGTTTTAATCTTGCGCGAAAAGTTTTTTATCAATATTCTTCGAAAGAAAGCATACTATTGAAAGGAATGTAATTCACAATAATTGCTTTTGATCAATTTCGAGAGGAACGAATTACTCAAAAGTACGAGGCATAATAACATGTTTTAAATTTAATTGAAGATACGACATCCAAATCAAGGCCGTTTTGTTAAGAACGAGAGTAATTTGGACATCTATCTCGTCATTAAATTCAAAACAACGCCGATATTCTCGGTCAATTATCGTGGATTACCAGCGGCGCACAATCATGCATGAACCAATTTAAGTGTATAATTCCTTCTAGCGAAATTGGGGTTGGATTACCCTATACGACCAAAAAGGTCATGCAAGATTTCCAATTTTGATTTCCTCTAAAGGAATTATAAACTTGACTTGGGAGTATTCGGATGATTAGAGAAAATGCCACTATCACATTCCCATGTCCCGTCAAAAGAAATACAACCAAGTTCCATCTGAATGTATACACCAATAGGACCCTAATACAATCACTCTAAGGGGTGAGATAGAGAAAGCCTCGATAAAAATAAACCCTATACAAGAGGACTAGTAATGGAAAATGAAACAAAGGAATGTGATCCTAACGTTTAAGGATGCCCCAAGTTCGATCTGTGACCTCCGGATCACTTGCCCCAACTCGTCATCTTCATTGGACGATATCTCAATAATGTCCATAGTAGGCTCCTTTGTTGCTCACTCGGTGCTTGTCATGGGATATCATCCTCTTCGTCTTCTATCAAGGACGTTTGGGAAAAACACACACATCTATCCTTGAAATGGCATTTAATCTAATCACCAGAATGCAATGAATGAAATGCCTATATTTATATGAACTGTAATAGATCTGAGGGATAGAGAGTCTTACCAACCAAACTCGTCGACTTATGTGCGGTTTTAGGTGTACCAACCGCCCAAAGACATGCGCATGAGACAAGTGATGGTGAACTTCTAAAAATCAGAGGGTTTGGCACCTAAGGTTAAGGTTCCCACTTCGAGTTCTAGAAAGAGCCGATTCCATTGCACAGCTATCGTTGCATTGGGACTCGATCCATAGTTCGAAGCGAGCGGAATTGAAAAGTGGATTACCCCGCGTTTTTCCTCACGGAGATTACATTCTCAATTCCGTCTATTGTGTTCCTAAAGGCGGCGCCCGGACTTTTAGGCGCGGTTGTGTGTGTCCACGTGTTGTGATCATCATAATGCAATTCATGCACAGCAGTTTATCAATCAGCACTTCAAATCATCCACACAACATACATTCCTACGCCCAACCTGCATAAGACAATGTTAATCACGGACTACACCCCTTATTTCTCCAATCTGCCAAAAACATATAACATCTACCATAAGCGGACTTACCTCACCTTCGAGAGCGCCTGCAAGGTTAGAAAAATCACTCAGCGTTTTAATTACGGCCTAAGTCCACTTGAGGTCTAGAATCATATGTTCTAGAGCAAGAATCCCCAACGGAGTCGCCAGCAGTCGCGACCCGTCCGGAGGCGGACGCGGCTAATGGATTACCAATCGCGGGTCTTGGATCGGCGCGGGCCCTCCCAGGCCCATACCAAATCGCGGCAGGAGTATTTTTTTCAGAAGGATTCGACGATAAGAGTCGATCGCTTTCGACCTTCAGTGTGGTCGTGGTGGCATGTGCAACTTGTGCATGCATTTGGAGTCGCCGGTCTTTCTTGGAGGGTAGACCGGAAACCTTACTGACCGATTGGGAGAGATCGATCAGTTCTGCGGAACCAGAGATTTTGGGTTTGGGGACCTGGTTACGCTGGTGTCATTACCAACGCCCTTTCGGTACCTAACGCTAGTGATCTTCTTAGCTAAGAATTCATGCATGCGCAAGTTCGGGTGAGGTAGGTTTAATTCAGGGTTTCATGCAGATTGGAAGACTATTCCTATCAATCACAATCAATTTAAATGAAAGCGCAATCAAGTGCATAAATAAATCACATCAATCCACGTCAATTCACATCACATGGCCTCCTAGTATAGCCATAAGGGCTTAGGGAAGGCGTGATTTAGGACCGAGGTAAAATGGGAAGATTTGGAGGCGATTTAGCCCGGAGGGCAAAATCGTCAATTTTTGGGAGATGATTCGCCCAAAGGGCGAAATCGTCATTTTTAAGAATGATCGGGTTCAAAGCACCCGGGATGAGCCTTGGCCAATTGACTGTGGCCATTTCCTATTTTTTTTGGGATTTTCCTGGATTTTTTTAGAAATTTTTTTTTGGAAGACGGTTTGCCGAAAGGGCAAAACCGTTATTTTTGGAAAGATCGGGGGTCAAATGACCCGAAACAGGTCGTGGCCAGTTGAATGTGGCAATTTCCTATTTTCTGGAATTTTTTAGAATTTTTCTGAATTTTCTGAATTTTTTTGAATTTTTTTTATGATTTTCCATTTTTTATTGAATTTTTGAATTTTTTATTATTTTTTTTTATTATTTATTATTAATTAATTAAATAGGACAGGGGCCGGGTCGGGTTCATGTTTGTGAAAGAACATAGTGACCCGAGCCGAATTTTCAAGATTTAAAGTGACATACTTGAAGAGGAAATTAAAACAAAATTATTGAATATTTTTTGTATTTTTCTAACCATAAATGGTATTTTTCTGATTTTTTGGGTATTTTTATAATTAAATAAACTCGAAAAATATTAAAAATACCGAAAAATATTTTTTGTTCAAAATTGGTTCCTAATGTTAAACCAAGGTTTCCAAAGTTGATTTTGTGATTTTATGACATTTTTTTGATATTTTTAATTAATTTTAAAAATAAAAAAAACTATAATAACGGATGGTCAAAATCAGGTGTCAACACACCCCTCAAGAGTATATGCCACAAGTGCAGCAGGTACGAACTCCTTGGTTTGAGCAGCAACTTTTTGCTAGTGCTCTTCCTATCCCCGATCAACATATTGCGCCTAGTGTTCAAAGATCTTCCCGGCTTGGGCATATGATTTCGGAAGATCAAGCGGGCGGATGCTCTGAGGATTTTTGTTTCTCCCATTCCCAAATGGAAGGTGCTTTTGATAGTGAACCGATCAATCATCCTCTTATAATCTCGAGCAACGACGAAGGTTCTAGCTCGAAGAATCAGATCGCTCACAACAGAAACAGGAATCCTTCAACGCCAAGCGATGATGGTCAACCCGAATATCAGTTGCTCGAAGAATCAAAAGATTTCCTTGATGAGGAGCTCCATATCTGGATCGATAAGTTTAAAACTGATGGACTTATGAAGTTATGATCCAAAATGATGATTATATGTCTGATTCATGGTGTAACTGGCTGATCACCGAGAATCCTCAAGGGAACTAGGCACATGTGAATGGATGTATCATTAATCTTTCTGTCATAAAGTCTTCCATGAAAGATAATCTTCCTTAATGCCTAGAGTTAATCTGGGGCAGCGATCAGTACTACCTGCGAGCATCATCATGCTCGAGTGTGACAATCCCTTGTTAGATTAGAGTCGAGGCGAATCAATTGAACGCCACGAAGAAAAACATTTAAAGGCTTCACATAGGAAAATGCGAGCAAAAGCCCGAGTGAGCTCAAAGACGGTTAGCTCTGTATCGTTCTAAGGGACCTTTAGTTGTTATGAACTCTCAATTGAGCTTGTTTCATTCTCGATGGGGGTCGCTAACTGCTTCAAGAATTTTATAACAAAAAACGAACCAGTTAGGGACGCCAATAGTGCTGTGTCCTGGTAGTCAGTGAAATGGAAGTGATACGAAACGTCAGGAGTTCGATCTGGGGATTGAAAAATCATTTTATCAGTTGGTCTATCACCCGATGAAGTTCAAAGAGATTCGACGCAGATGACTATAGAACTTGGGGCAATTCGAAAATCATCGATTCATTTTCATCAAGCGGCGAAGTTGGTATTGTAAAATGTGAAGCACGCAAATGACAAATCCGAAGCAGAAGGAGATGAATCATGATTTGCTTATCCAAGGTCGGGATTTCAACCTTCGACTATAGCCAAATCTAGGATGAGTTTTTTATCTTTCCCACTCGACAAAACCCATCTCCACTGAAAATGGGGGCAAACCATTCCTACATCCGGAAAGCATGTCGAAGCCGAAGACATCAAATTCATTGTTTAATCAGTGGGGCAAGTCCCCCAAGCGATAGTTATCATCCGCAGAGCGTAATGGAATCCATCCTTTCATTGTAAAACGCATTTGGCCGCGAAGCCACCCATTTGGTAAAAAGAACGTATCGTTCCTAAATGATTTTCAATCAGATGCGGGGATAATGTTCTCTCATTTTCCTCTCAGGTGATGAACAGAGACGAGGCACCCAAGAAGCCATGCATTCAAATAACAAAACAGTGCATGAAACACACCCAAAAAGATGAATGAATCTCCTCCGACGTAAATCCTCGAGGTGGACTCGTTGCCCAACCAGACGAAGAAATCATGGCCACAAGCTTGAGGGCCGGCTTCTACAATCCGCACATTGGCATGCAGAATGGAATTCAAATCAAGAGTAAAGTAGTATCGTCCCAATTTGTTTTGAATTTGGAAACCCAAAATAATGCTTAATATTTATCCTTGGCAGGAGCTCGCCATCAGGGCAGACATATTTTCACAACCCTTGTACACTCGTTGGAGCATATGACCAAGGGTAAGATGTATCGTTCCAATTTTTGTAAAGTTTTAGAATATACAATGACATTTCCCTTTTATATCTCCAGGATCTCCAGCCTCGATGGGCAGGTAAGTATCCCCTTTCCCAATTCATTGGAGATTAAAAACTTTCAGAATTAATTCGATTCTCACATCTAAAAAGACATAGAATTCTTACTTCATTGACATTCATGTTTTAAAACATGAGATTGTCTGAACATGAATTACACATGTATGGTGCATCACAAAATCCCTTTGAAGGATAAATCTTGATGAAATGAAATGAATTTTTCCAACAAGAGTCGTTTGAACTGTTCAAAAGGGTATTTTCTCATAAGAGAAGTGAGCCTAATCCAAACACGTCCCATACACACATGAGAGATGAGGAGATTGGAAATGATAGCGAAACCTTAACCTATGGATATAAGGGTCATTCGCAACGATTACATGGATCGAGATGACAGAGGCATTTATTTCTTCATTCCAAACACTACAGATGCCCATTGAGAACCCCATTGAACGGTGATTTTCATTCTCAACCCTGTCAAGAACCACCCCACATTGGGGCAAATGAAGGTTAGTCCAACAGTATCAGAAAGTAAACGGTTAGAAATTTTCTTGCTCGGACTAACATAAATCTTTGTGTGTTGTTTATATGATAATCCAAGTGTCATAGGATGACGAGAATAATTCATTTCTCTATCCTACACACTGTTATCCTTTGCACGACCAAGTTGAGCCAGCAAATTCATTTCATCAACCTATTGGTGATCATTGCATATTCCAAAGCAAAGGCAACATCACTCTAGGAATGGAAGCGTGCCAAAGTTTAAGTTGCATATCTAGCATGATTGCCGAAAATCCTAGCTCCAAAAGAAAAGAAAAACACGGGATTAAAAAAAGGGGGAAAAGAAATATCCCTAGACATCAAGAAAAAGCAAAGTGCCTGGTAAAAAGCAAGGCCGATGTCTATTCAAAATATCCCCAGTAAAGTCTAGAGAGATGATGAAAAGACCCTGCAAAGGAGTCAGATCAAGATGACTACTCCCCAAATGATGTCGTGCTCAAATTGCAAACACACAAACAGACGGTCTCTTAATGCAACAAGAGGCGCTTTTAAACATCCTTGTGCGCTCTAAAAGAGGAGTGTACACTTCAAGAAATGGATATGTTCTTCGAAGGACATGTGGCAAATTTGCAATGATCACCAATGTCAAACTCTTCACAATTTCTGGGCAAAAAATAAGCATTTTTCGGTCTCCAATCCTTCCAATGTTACAACCCTGAAGCAGTCTTATTTGACTAAGACACTTGGGTTAATGTATAACTTAGCTCAAAGAAGTACGAGCAAGACTATTTCTTTCTCATTTTACAGGGTTCTTGACTTGTAAACCCGGAGCAGATAGTGAAAAATTTCGTTCAACGGCCTTGACTCAAAAGTGAGTCCCCCTTGGAAACCGATATCCAAGCCTAACACTACGGTCCCGTGAAAGACCTCCTGATCGGTCGAAATGTATGCGTTGCGAATGATCCAAAAACCCAAGCACAGGTCAGTAGGAAATTGAGCACTTTTCCTATTAAAGATCATTATCACAGAGCAGTGAGGAGCCTTCTTGGATGAGAAATACTCCAATGGATGTTTTGAGCAAACTCTTTTTGAAATTTTCAAATTATTTGATCTAGAGTTTCCGTGCAAGGAATTTATGATCACATCTGTATATGGTAGGAATGTTTTGGATAACCTCCAGCAATCAAAATGCACATTTCATGACTAAAACTTGAGTCGTAGAATTTTGTCAGTTAGACAATTATTGTCTTCCCAAAGATTACTAATATCTTCTTGGCGAGGAAAATTTTTTTAGGTCTAAGCTTTCTGCAGGACTTTTGGCCATCCCAAAGACTGGGTGCGTCATCCTTAGGTGAAGCCTTTTAGTAGGAAAATCTTTTCTAAGACCGATCCACAGAATGATCGAGTCTCCGACTAGCCCCGAAGAGCGGGTACGTCATCCTTTGATTCATATCAATTTGGAATCTCATAAATGGTAGAAACCGCCTGAAGGGTCAACTCAATGGTAGAAACCGCCTGAAGGGTCAATCAATGGTAGAAACCGCCTGAAGGTTCAACACAATGGTAGAAACCGCCTGAAGGGTCAATGTATGGTAGAAACCGCCTGAAGGGTCAATGTATGGTAGAAACCGCCTGAAGGGTCAACCAATGGTAGAAACCGCCTGAAGGGTCAAAACAATGGTAGAAACCGCCTGAAGGGTCAATGTATGGTAGAAACCGCCTGAAGGGTCAACCAATGGTAGAAACCGCCTGAAGGGTCAATGTATGGTAGAAACCGCCTGAAGGGTCAACTCAATGGTAGAAACCGCATGAAGGGTCAATGAATGGTAGAAACCGCCTGAAGGGTCAGAGGACTGGTAGAGACCGCCTGAAGGATCAACCCAATGGTCCGATCCACCATACGGATCAAAACCTTGATGAATCCCGAACGTGGGAGGAGTCGTTTTCCCTAATAAGCCTTACATTAGGCAAGCCATTTCTAGTTTAGTCCACCACACGGATCAAAACCCTTGGCAAATTCCCAAATGTGGGATGCGTCTTCCTTAGGTTCCTATCAGTTAGGAATCCCATTATGGTTTGACCTACCATACAGGTCAGAGCTTAACATCCCCAGGACACTCCGATGACAAGTCCTTAGGAATCTACTTGAACCCATCAGACACAGCAAATGCCGCAAGCATTCGGCAGGTAAGGGGCAGGGAAGTCTATCTACTCCTTAACTTTCTTACATCATATCAGGGAATTGAATGAGCACATCTCTTTTTAAGGAAAAGCACACATTGATGGGCATGAAAATTGGATGTCATGATTTCTTTTCTTTTCCCAGTCGAGTCGATCGAAACACAGGTGTCACCTTGTCTTTGAGAGAAACCTCTGACGAAATTACTCTCAAAGAGGGGCAGCTGTTGACACCTGATTTTTTATTAGTCTTTCATAGTTTATTTTTAAAAAATTCATAAAAAATCTATAAAAAGTTAAAAAAAAAATTAAAAAATCATCTTTGGTAGCCTTGACCAAGCTAAAGGAACCATTTTTGATAAAAAAAAATATTTTTTAATATTTTTTAATATTTTCCAAAAATAGAAAAATACATGAAAAATGAAGAAAAATAGCGTTCGATGTCGTAAAAATATAGAAAAATAGTCAATTTTTTATTTTTATTTCCTTTTTATTTTGAACTCATAAATAGTAAAAATTCAAGTTCAATTGCATGTGTTTCTTCACGACGCATAGAGTTGAATTTGGCAAAAAAATGTCATTCGAGTATTTTAATTTGTAAATTTCTACATCTTTTTTAGTCTTGACGTCCAATTAGATCGACCACCATCTACAATAAATGCCCCTTGCTGAATATTTTCGTTTTTGTTTCACATGATTTCATGGTGTAAAACGCCGAGTGGATCCCCAAATATAATCGGGTCGGCATGAGCTCGATAGCTCGTCCAAGACCAAACCAGGGCACGGCGAACCCCATGTGAGTACTCTCGAACTCCTTCGATGCTTCCTAATGCTTTTCTTAGGTTAGATCGTGTGTAGAATGGCTAGGACAGCTAAATCATTCTTGAGCTGTGATTGATAAATAGGGCCTTACTAGGAATGCCATGTGATTTATTTGCATATCTAGATTCCTTGAGTTGCGCATTTTATTACTGATTGTGATTGCTAGGATAATCACTTCTATCTGCATGAATTTCTAGATTTAGGGTTCATACCTTACTCATCCGCATGAATCTCAGGCTAGAATATTCAGTCAACTTAGGTACCGAAAGGGCGTCAACTCTGACAGTTGGTGTAACTAAGTCCCCGAAACCATTTCTCTGGTTCTCGCAGAATTGAATAGAAACTCCCAACTATTCGATTGGGTGGTCCAATCACACCCTAAAAAAATGATTGGTGGCGACTCCATGGCATGCACACTTAGCACATGTCACTAGACCACACTGAAAGTCGATCACGCATACCTCCGTTGTGATTTGGGTAATGGGCCTTGGGAGAGGCCCGCGTCCGACCAGACATGACGACCCATTAGCCCTCGAGAGCCCGACAACCTCAAGAGGGTCGCGACAGTCGTCCACCTGACCCAAACCCTAACTTCAAGCAATTTTCAGGACTCAATTGGAACAAGAAAGACAATTTTCCCATTGAAGGGCAAAATTGTCATTTTGAGAAAAAAGGCGGGACTCGAGAACCCAAACCTAAGAATTGGTCGCCTACCCGACCCTAATTCTTACCTTGGCATTATCGGCCGTACCTCGCATATGCAGCAGATGCGACTTACCCCTAAAGGGTAATATCGTCAAGTCTCGGAAGAACGGATAAGAAACCCCAAAAATAGAGGTGACCAGTTGTCTGTGGTCAATCCTCGATTTTTGGGGGTTTCTGGAGTGTCTAGGATTTTCCTATGATTTTTCCATATTTTTTGGAATTTTCTGGCATTTTCTAGCATTTTTTTGGATTTTCTAGGATTTTTCTGATTTTTTTTTATTTTTAAAATCATTTTCGGAATTTTTTTATTTAAAAAAGAATATTATCCGGGCCGGGTCGGGTGACCCGGCCCACGGCCCGCGAGCAACCGGCCCAACCCGGATCCGGCCCGCGCGACCCGCGCCCCCCAAAACGGCGTCGCTTTAATTTTCCCGTTCAAAATCTTTAATTCCCGCCTAATATAAACCAAGGGCCCAGATTGTACCACGTGGTGATTGATTGACAGCCTGATCTAGGGCTAGCAACTGACGGTCCAAATTGAAACTCCTGATCGAACCACAACCGTCCGATCAATTTATCTTAAAGTAATTTTTATTTCCGAAAATTACGAGATCTCAACACGTGGCACACTATCCACCGTCGGATCAAGTTTGTTTTTTTTCGTTGCAACCGAACGGCTGACGTGGCTGCCACGTGGGCGCCACGTCAGCGCCACGTAGGCGTTGACCAGTCAACGAAAGTTGACTGGTCAACAGAGCTGCCGGGGAAGACGACCGGCGCCGGCTCTGTTTCGCCGGCGCCTCGTCGGAGGCCGTTTTCTCCGTGCTCAGGCCACGAAATTGCATGAAACTTCCGCCAATCTACTCGTCTCATCGAGCTTCATCACATATGCCAGGCTTTTCATAGCAGAATCAAACCTCATCTCACCGCTACCTCTGGCCGAAGTTAGGCTCCGGCGGCTACTCGCCCTAGCCGTTCTACGCGTGACATGACTAGTTTAAACCATCAGGAAGCATCCATGGAGTTTGAGAAGACTTACCTGACCTACGCGGAGCTTCGGCTTGGTCTAGGATGAGCTATGGAGCTCGCGGCCGATCAGCCATGGTAAGGGGTAGACTCGGTGATTTAGGCCATGAAACGACATGCGACCAAAGGAAAAAATGCTCAGGGAGGAGACACAAGCACATTGCAACCCGAATCGCAGCAAACGGATGACTATAATTAAAGTTGCCATTGAAGGCCGAGCTTGAGTTCGAAGGAGGAGCTCACCTTTTTCAAGAACGTCTTTGAATATGGCTTGGTCTGACGCCTTCTCCGGGCTGAGACGAAGCTGAAAGGAGCGACGGCGTCAGTTGTCGTCGTCTGAATCGCGAGGAATCCGAGCTTGAATTTCTCGGGTTCCAAGCTCCAATGGCCGCACGCGCGCTCTCTCTCTCTCTGTATCTCTCTCACTCTCTCTTTGTATCTCTCTCACTCTCTCTCTGCGAACTCTTTGTTCGCTTCCTTCTCTCTCTGAGCTCGTTCTCGCTCTCTTCGTCCGTTCTTCGCGCGAACAGACTTCTCTTTTCTTTCTCTCTGCGTCTCTCTCCTTCTTTGTTATCGCGCGAACCGAACCCCCTCAGCCCTCTTTTCTTCTTTTTTTGTTCGTTTTCCTTCTTGCGTCTGTTGGCTCACTCCTCTAACCGACGCCCTCAACGATTTTTCCAACCGATCTAACCTCCCTTTCTTCAACTCATCATCGCCCCCCTTTCTGTTCGTTCTCTCTTTTTTTGTTCTTTGCGCGAAACCAACCCCCGAACAAACAGTTGATCTGTTTGTTTTAGTTGACTTGGTCAACCGGGTTGACTGGGTTGGGTCAACCCGACCCAGTTGACCCGGTTCTACTTTCTTTGCCCGAATTAGACGCCCATATGTGCCAAGATCACAAAATTGATGCTAAAATTAGGTTCCATGGCACAGACTCCATCTAGAAATGTGGTTTTCGTGACAAATTCCTTTTGAATTGATTGAAAGCCCCAAATGTTGAATAAGATCCGAAATTGATTTTTGTCAAATTGGGGTTCCTAATGGACGAATCGGCCCCAATTGAGCCCATCATTTGATTCAGTGGGTCAAAAACTATAGGGAGGAAGCGTTAGAGTTCTTTGGGTGTCCCTCAGAAAATTTTAATTTTGGATTTGGTACTTTAGGGACTAAAATGAATAGAATCTTTATGCAATTAGGTCCCTAAAGCCAAAATTGACCAAATTAGCGCACAATTGAACCAAATTGAAATGTGAGGCAATCAATTCGAATGTCAAGATTCAGAAAATGCAAAAGATTGCAAATAAAAAGACTCAAAACATATTTTTTTGACAAATTTAACCCTGTGCGTTACAAAGAAACACACAAAATTAAACTTGAATTTCGACTCTTGATGAGGTTAAAATGACAAGGGATTTAAAAGAAAAATATTGACTATTTTCCTATATTTTTGTGACCTCAAATTCTATTTTTGTTGATTTTTCTAGTATTTTCCTATTTTCTAAAAATACTAATAAAAATGTGAAAAATATGAAAAATTATTTTTTGGTCAAGAATGGTTCCTTGGGCTTGGCCAAGGCCACCAAAGTTGATTTTGTAATTTTTTGAGTTTTTATGAATTTTTTGTGATTTTTTTAAAAATAAAACTGAAAAAGACTTGGTCAAAAATCAGGTGTCAACAATGATGTAAAGCCTCAAGTTTAGGCACATCTCACTTGTATAAATCCTAGTTAATTCCCTAGAATATAGGATCAAAATGTTCGACAATCCCTAAGAGACTGGGTGCGTCATCCATAGGTTCCTAGCAGAAAGGAATCCTATTCTCGGCCTGATCCACCTGAAGGATCAGAATGTTCGACAATCCCTAAGAGACTGGGTGCGTCATCCATAGGTTCCTAACAGAGAGGAGTCCTATTCATGGTCTGATCCACCATACGGATCAAAACCCCTGACAATCCCTAAGAGACTAGGTGCGTCATCCATAGGTTCCTAAGAGAGAGGAGTCATATTCATGGTCTGATCCACCATACGGATCAAAACCCTTGACAATCCCTAAGAGCTTGGGTGCGTCATCCATAGGTTCCTAGCAGAGAGGAGTCCTATTCATCGTCTGATCCACCATACGGATCAAAATCCTTGACAATCCCTAAGAGACTGAGTGCGTCATCCATAGGTTCCTAGCAGAAAGGAGTCCTATTCATGGTCTGATCCACCATACGGATCAAAACTTCTGACAATCCCTAAGAGACTGGGTGCGTCATTCATAGGTTCCTATCAAGTATAGGAATTCCATTCTGGTACGGCCTACCATACAAGCTAGAGTTTAACCGCCCTAGGATACTCCAAAGACGAGTCCCTAGGTATTCACTTGAACCCGCTATACACCGCGTGTGCCGCACGAGCATCAGGCAGGTGATCAACAGGTAAATAGCAGGTGGGTCTCTCTACTTTCTCTCTCACGTCAGCAAAAGAATGAAGAGCAGAACATTCACCAGTGGGACAAGGAAGATTGAGTGTCAAGATTCGTGTTTCTTTTCCCCAGTCGAGTCAGTCTAGACTCAGATGTCACCTGTCTTTGAGCGAAACCTCTCACGAGATTCCTCTCAAAGAGGGGCAGCTGTTGACACCTGATTTTTGACCAAGTCTTTTTCAATTTTATCTTCGAAAAATCACAAAAAATTCATAAAAAATCAAAAAATTACAAAATCAACTTTGGTGGCCTTGGCCAAGCCCAAGGAACCATTTTTGACCAAAAAATAATTTTTCATATTTTTCACATTTTTTAGTATTTTTAGAAAATAGGAAAATACTAGAAAAATCAACAAAAAATAGAATTTGAGGTCACAAAAATATAGGAAAATAGTCAATATCTTTATTTTAAATCCCTTGTCATTTTGACCTCATCAAGAGTTGGAATTCAAGTTTAATTTTGTGTGTTTCTTTGTAACGCACACGGTTAAATTTGTCAAAAAAAAATATGTTTTGAGTCTTTCTATTTGCAATATTTTGCATTTTCCGAGTCTTGACATTCGACTTGATTGCCCCACATTCCAATTTGGTTTAATTGTACGCTGATTTGATCAATTTTGGCCTTAGGGACCTAATTGCATAAAAATATTTTAATTTTAGTCCTAATAGTGCCAATTCTGAAATTAAACTTTTCTGAGGGACACCCATAGAACCCCAATGCTTCCTCCCTATAGTATTCGACCCGCTGAATCTAATGGTGGTCCCAATTAGGGCCGATTCATCCATTTAGAACGTCAATTTGACAAAAGTCAATTTCGGATCTTATCTTAGATTTGGGGCTTTTGTATAAATCAAAATCAATTCAGCCCAATTTTACCTTACTTAGGTAAATTCCATGCTATGAAATCCGATTATGGAGTCGATTTCATAATTTTGGGATATTTGGACGCCCGATTTGAAGGAAAATCCCAAAATCGGGTTGACTGGGTCGGGTTGACCCAACCCAGTCAACCCATTGACCAAAATTGGCCATAAGCAGGATACTCTCTGCTTATTCGGCCGTTTCGTGCAAACAAGAAAAACAGAACGAGGGGGGGCCTTCGCGTGGAGGAGGAAGGAGAAACGGAGATTCAGTTGGCAAAAAAAAAAGAAAACGTCCACAAGCAAAAAACCACCAGAGGGAGAGAGAGCTCGCGACGGGCAGAGAAGAACTGGCAGAGAGAGAGTAGGAGAGGGAGAGAGCTCGCGGGGGAAAGAGCGAGGGGAAAAGCGAACAGAGAGCTCGCGGAGAGAGAGAGAGAGAGAGAGAGAGAGAGAGAGAGAGAGAGAGAGAGGGACGTGACCGAAGCTTGCCTGTGCAAGCTTCGTCGAATCATCCTCAGCGAAACCGACGCTTGCAATCATCATCGTCGACTTCCTGGAGCTCCGAAGAAGCTTCCCAACCCGTTCGATCAGCTTCTGATCTCGAAAAAAGGCGAGACATCTCTTCAAGCTCGAACTCGGCCTCTAATGGCAACTTGAGATCGAGTCATCCATTTGCTGTGATATTTGTTGTAAAACGTTTGTCTCGCTTCACTGAGCATTTTCACTTTTGATCACATGTCATTTCGTCGCCGGAATCGCCGGGTCTGCCCCCCTGCCATGTCCGATCGGTCACAAGGTCCACGGCTCTTTTTGGACTAAACCGACGCCTCGGAATCATCAGTTAAGTTTTCTATAACTCCATAGATGTTGTTTGACGACCAAAATGCTCGTTCGACGTTAGAAATGGTTAGGGCGGACTCTCGCCGGAGTTTAGCTTCGGCCGGAAATAGCAAGAAGATGAAATGTTGATTTGCTGTGTCGAGGCTTTGATATGTTGTAGAGGAAGTCACGGCGAGTTGAATGCCGTTGGTTTCGTGCCGATTGGAGGTCTGACGGCGGAGATAGGGCCCTCAGACGAGGCGCCGGCGACGCAGCGCCGGCGCCGGTCGTCTTCCCCGGCGAGCTGTTGACTGGTCAACGAGTGTTGACCAGTCAACGCCCACGTGGCGCTGACGTGGCGCCCACGTGGCAGCCACGTCAGCGCATTCGGTTAAAACCGAATAAAAAATTAATAACAAACTTGATCGGACGGTGCTAAATATGCCACGTGTCACGATCTTGGAATTTCAAAAATTAAAAATGATTTTCAGAAATTAAAAATCTCTTAGATCGAACGGCTGTAGTTCGATCAAGCATTTCAATCTGGACCGTTAGTTTCCAGCCTTAGATCAGACCGTCCATCAGTCGACACGTGGCATGATCTAGGCCGTAGGTTCGAATTTGAGCGGGAATTGAAATTCGATCGGGAGAAGTAATACGGCGCCGTTTCGGTGCGGGGCCGGATCCGGGCCGGGCCGCCCGTCCGTGGGTCGTGGGCCAGGTCACCCGACCCGGCCCAAATAACATTTTTTAAAAATAAAAAAATTCCGAAAATGATTTTAAAAAAATCAGAAAAATCTTAGAAAATCCAAAAAAAAAATGCTAGAAAATTCCAGAAAATTCCAACAAATTGTGAAAAATTGTGGGAAAATCCTAGACACTCTAGAAATCTCCAAAAATTGAGGATTGACCATAGACAACTGGTCAACCCCATTTTTTGGGGTTTCTTATCCGTTCTTCCGAGACTTGACGACATTACCCTTTAGGGGTAAGTCGCCTCTGCTGTGTATGCGAGATAAAACCGATAATGCCAAGGTAAGAATTAGGGTCGGGTAGGCGACCAATTCTTAGGTTTGGGTTTTCGAGTCCCGCCTCTTTTCTCAAAATGACAATTTTGCCCTTCAATGGGAAAATTATCTTTCTTGTCTCAATCGAGTTCTGAAAATTGCTTAAAGTTAGGGTTTGGGTCAGGTGGACGACCAACCCTAATATTTGAGGTTTTCAGTTCTCGTCTTTGTCCAAATGACGACTTTACCCTTCCAAGGGTAAAATCACTTGAAAATTCCAGAAAAGTCTTGGAAATTCCCGAAAAATAGGAAATGGATTGGATTGATGGCCAATCCTATTTCTTCTGTCTTTTGACTTCCCAATTCATCTAAAATGACAGATTTACCCTTTCGTGGTGAATTTTCCCGAATTGCTCAAAATTACGATTTTGCCCCTCATGGGTAAATCATGCCAAAATCATTCATAAGCCTTGATTGGTATTTCTCTAGGCTAATAGGGCCTCATTAGGGATGCCATGCTTCCTTCATGTGTTTTATCCGCATGTACTGGATCCTTGATTTGCGCACTTATTTCTATTGATTGTGATTGATAGGGTAGTAATTCCCATCTACATGAACTCTTAGATTTAGGATCTGTACCCCACTCGTCTGTATGAAATCCTAGGATCAGATAAACCATTCAGCTTAGGTACCGAAAGGGCGTCAATTCTGACAGTTAACGTAACTAAGTCCCCGAACCCACTTCTCTGGTTTCCGCAGAATCGAATAGACCACTCCCAACTGTTCGATAGGGTTTCCGATCGTACCCTCCACGAAACGATTGGTGGCGACTCCTTGGCATGTACACTCATCACATGTCACCAGACCACACTGAAGGTCGATCACATATATCCAGCAGTTGCGATTTGGGTAATGGACCTTGGGAGAGGCCCGCGTCCGATCAACCAGCGATCGGGCGGCCCATTAACCCTCCCTAGCCCGCTGGCGCTCGAGAGGGTCGCGACACTTGGTATGTGAGATTTACATAACCATCATCACAAATGAACACAATGACACCGTCGACAGTAACTGATGTTGTAGGCTGATTCTCTTCTTTCATTTTACCTCCATTTCTATCATGGAATTTATCTCTCTTCGGCCCCCAACACTCTTTGGAATAATGTCCTATCTTGCCACAATTATAACACTTCACACTCCTCCTCGGCCATGACTTCGATCTTCCTTTTGACTTGCCCATGTCATTACTTTGAAACTTTCTTGATTGACTTCTCCCTCTGTGTTCTACGACAAGTGTCTTCGATTTGGAAGCATAATTCAAGCCTTTTCTCCTTGTTTCTTCATTAAACAAGCTTTCTTTAACCATGCTCATGGAAAGCGCACCATAAGGAGCCGAATTATTTAATGCCATAACCAAGGTGTCCTAGCTATCAAGAAGAGTACCAAGCAACAAACATGATTGCAATTCATCACCAAGGTCATTCTCAAGATTTGTCAATTGGTTTACAACATCTTGAAATTCACTCAAATGCTCTGACATGCTACTTCTCTCCTTGTATCTCAAATTTACAAGTCATTTAACTAGAAAAGCCTTATTTTGTGGAGTTCTCCTCTCATAGAGATCTTGCAATTTCTTCCACAAAGGATCCGTCTTCATTTCTTGAGCAACATTATGAAAAACACGTTCATCAATCCATTGGCGGATAAAGCCAGCCGTCTTATGATTCATTCGCTCTCACTCTTTATCTTCCTTATCTCTCTTTAGCTTCATCACCTTCGACCGGATCAAATAAGTCTTTGCAATAAAACACATCTTCCATCCGAGGCTTCCATATAGAGTAATTCGAGGTATTTAACTTAAACATTGTGCCACTCGATTCCTCCATTTAACACTACAATCTTAACACTAGCTTTGATACCACTTTGTTGGGAAAAAATGGGCAACACCTCGATACAAATTAAGCCAATCCAAGATCAAACACTAACTCTCGAAACTACTCTAATTCAATCCAGTATAAACTAACAACCTTGCAATATGTAAATGTAATAACAGAATGATAAAGAGATAGAAAACCAAGATTTACGTGAAAATCCGAAATAGGAAAAATCATGGATGACCCAAAAACTTCCACTAATCACAAAGAATAGCAGGATGCATAAAGCGTTTCTCTCTAGTCACACACTAGAGGCTCAACATCTATATCACAAGTGTTTTCCTCACCACAAAGATGGAATAATACAAATGGGGCAAGAAAACCCTAACCGCAATAGGAGAGTTCGGAGACAAATCTCAATGAACGAAATAGATCAACTCATAGAGCATGGCCTCGTGAACAACATGCTGAAATTTGAGCAAAAACCGATAATGTTTGTCCTTTGAATCGGGACAACAAGCCGCAGCCCCTTTTTTCTTCTTTCCGTGCGTTTTCTTCTCAGTGCTCCCCTGTTTTTCACTCTCGGCCACTCAGCTTCTCTATCTCTAAAAAACATACGCACGGAAAACATAAAATAAGAGACAGCCCACTTTTTTCTTCTTTTCTTTGACTTTTCTACATTTTTTTTGCTTTTTCTTTCTTTTCTTTTAAAATAGATAAAATAGAATAAAATCGGCTGGGCCCCATGAAGAGGCGGATCCAGCCAACAAAGCTCAACCTTTAAGCTAGTTTTTGGGATGAGAGAGGTACAAGACCACCCAACACGTAACACCAAAACTTCTTGCTGGGTTAATGCCAGTGCCAATCACAAGAGCGGCTCTCGGCCGCCTAGGCAAGGGCAAACCTCACAACAATGCCCGTGAAGGAGACTAATATTTAATTTTTCTCTGCATTACCAATAACTAGTATTGCTTCAATCCAAAATGAGGACGGAAAAATATGGGACTAGCTTTCAACGTTTATTATAACTTAAGGATCTTGGATCACATGAAGAATAGCTGATACCGCTGTAATATCTTAGTGAGAGATGAATTGAATCATTCAATCGGTGGAAATTTCTTATGCTTATTGAAACAGATGTGCCCGACAGAACAACCTCAGAAGCTGGGGTTGGGAAAGGAAAGAGAGAGGAAAAAGAAAAAGGAAAAGGAAACGAAAATAGAAAAAGAAATAGAAAAAGTAAAAGGATGAAAATGACTTTCAACCAAGCCCTTCTCTGAAACAATAAGGGCACTTCAAACCCTTATTTAAAATAAGGTCCAATTCAAATCTTTATTTGAGAAAATGAATGCACTTTAGGCTCTTATTTTAAATTATCTCTAATTACTCTAACACTCTCCCTTGCTCTTAGTCTTGGTTTTTCGCGTAGTACTAAGGGTGCGTTTGTTTTGGGCAAAGTATTTTCAGAGAAAGTGTTTTCTGGACTTTCGTCTGTTTGGTTCGCGGAAAATGATTTGGTCAACGGAAAGTACTTTGCAATTAACAAAGATTTTATTCATTAAAATAGAAAAGTAAATTCCACAAAATAAAAAGGTGAAAACACTTTCCCAAATTTGAGTCTCTCACTTTTTTTGAAAACGGAACTGAGGCCGATCCCGGGGCCGGCGATCGGGACTGGGGCCGGGGACCAAGACTGGGGTCGGGTGTGACATTCTGGATTTCCAACCCCCCTAGGCTTGAAATAGGGAATGGACACTCGAATTGGTAATTGGAAATAAAGAATTTCAAAATTGGGAAAGGAATTGACGTCGCCTCGCCAATGGTCATTGAAAAAGGAGAAAAACGAAGTTTTAGATGAAAAATGCCAAATGACCGTTTTACCCCTCGCCCATTTGTCTTTGCCTTAAGGATCTTTGAAGGTCAAAATGGTCATTTTACCCTTCCAAGAGGCTGCCAAAAATCTGATTGGGGAAGTCAATGAAGGTCAATGGTAATTGGCACAATTATTGGCACAAGGACAAGTGTCAACCTAGGGTTAATTTAGCATTAATTACCTTACGTAATCCATCTTGTCATTTGAGCTCAATTATTTGAGAGAACATCTCCCCTAGCTGCTGAAAAATTCGTGCACCCCCCTTCCCCTCCTCCATTTCCTTCAAAATTTTCTTCTTTTTCTCTCTAGCCAAAACTACTCCAGAAGACAGTTTTTGAGCCTTCTGTTCGGCCTGCTCGAGGGGTCTATACCATCGTCTTTTTGCTGTGGTCCGACCACCACAGGTTAGGTCAAGATGTCCTTGACATTTTTCCATTGGTTTCATGATTTTTGGAGGTCTGGTTAATTTATGGTGATTTTTGGAAGAAAAACGGACAGATTCTGAGCTAGCTGAGGAGAAGTGTTGGTTCTAGCTCTTAGAAATTCCAAATGACCTCAAATTTTTTAGGAGAGCTTCATAACATCTAGTACTATGTTCAGATGGTCTATAGATACAAATAGATGGTTTTAAAATTAGTTTTCATGGCTGATTGTGGGTGGTTAAAATCGGACAGATTTTGATCGTGGAAGGACCGTGAGGAAACCGGGCTGCTCAAAGCTTTGTGGTGTGATTTTGCTCAAAACAATATCGGTGAGACCCCTAAACTTGATGTTTGATGTATTGGAAAGTTGGTTTTGAGAGGAATTTGGGATAAGAGGTGATTAAGGAACAGTTTGAAGTGAAAAAGTGGGACGCCGTCCAATCTGCCCCCAGCGCGCACTGATTTTGAATTGGGTTGTTCTAAGTCGTCCGGTATCCAAATTGAGCTCCATTTTCGCCCACATGACCGTAAAATCTTGAAGTTTAAGACCAATTTGATTGGCCAAGGGAGATACGGCACAGTTCATAAGGGGATTCTTGACGGTGGTGCCACGGTGGCGGTAAAGGTGCTCAATTTAACGTAAAGAGGTGCTTCGAAGAGCTTTGTCTCCGAATGCCGAATGCTAGGAACCATTCGACACCGAAACCTTGTGAAGATACTAAGTGTTTGTTCAAGCGTGGATTTTCGTGGCAATGATTTCAAAGCTCTAATATACGAGTTCATGGCTAATGAAAGCTTGGCGGAGTGGTTTCACCCTAGAACTATAGGACAAGATGATGAGCATGGCGAATCGAGAAATCTAAGACTAGAGCATAGGTTGAACATCTCCATCGACATATCTACTGCGATAGAATATCTCCACAAGGGTTGTTCTCTAGCAATCGCCCATGGAGATCTGAAGCCAAGTAATGTACTTTTGGACAATGACATGGTGTCTCGAGTTGAAGATTTCGGACTTGCAAAAATCATTTCAATGACGTCTGTCGAAGCTGTAGGAGTGTAGGACCAAGGGAGTTCAACTTCAACCGCAGTCAGAGGATCCATTGGCTATGTGCCTCTAGGTATGAATTTATCGTGTCTTCTTCGAGGCATTTTCTTCTCTTCCTCCTTGCAAAAAGAAATTGTGTGGTGTAGAAATTAGACAGCTTCCAGATCATGAAAATGACTAGCCTCATATCGATCCTATATATGTCCAGTCAAAACCAGCGGTTCAAATTTAGTTAATGCATACACTAAATTCACTAAATAATTTCCCCCGAGGCTTTTACCTATATATGTTTTCTTCTTTTCCCATAGCCAACTAGAGGACAAAGTCACTCTTGATGTTTTGGCAATTTGTCTAGTAAGCATGTGACAACTTTAGGTGCACTTCTCTATGGTTGATGCATTCCAACTTTTGTGACAATTTTTACCGCAGGCGGTAAACATCAGCAATAGACAATGCACTAAACGAAAGTCAAACAAAGAGATATGAAAGAAAAACAAAAACCAGTAGAGAGGTTTTAGGCCTAGCTCCGACAGAGGATTTGTCAAAGAAAGAGAAAAAGTATAATGTTCATTCTTATTCGACGTCTTAATAAAATTTTCAGAGTATGGCATGGGACACAAGGCTTCCACAATTGGGGATGCATACAGTTACGCCATTCTATTATTGGAGATGTTCACTGGGAAGAGACCCACTGAAGAGACCTTTGGGCAGCATATTAATCTTCATACCTTTGTTCGAATGGCTCTTCCATGTAGAGCGATGGACATTGTAGACGCAAGGCTTTGGAATGAAGCTGGTGATCGACAATAGGAAAGCAAGATTAGAGATTGCATAATCTCCGTATTCGAAGTTGGAGTCGCATGTTCGATGGAATCACCGCTGGATCGGATGGATATGACCGAGGCAATAAGGAAATGATGCTTGATCAAGGCAAGTTACGAAACCAAGAGAGAGGGCACATATGTAGATAAGTAAGTTATTTTTGTTTCTTATTGGAACTCTTTTACTAGCAGAGACAGTCATCATGCAAAGGCAGTGCTGGCAAATTGAAATGAATGTCTCCCTAACTAGTCTGCCTACCTGTACCTATTACGTGTATTCTTAATAATACACCAATATCTGTGTCTAAAATCCTAGAAAGAGGATGTATGGAGTTGTGGTCTACCTATTTTCCTTGATTAACCATGCAAAATTTGATGAATTTGCTTATCTGCAAGGTTGTCCTTATTTCTGATGCCACTGTATACCACATGATCGATGCGTTGCTTGTGCACTGGAAGGTGACCCTATCGTGAGGTCACATGCTCAAGGCCGACTCTTTATGTCGCGCTTGACCAAGCTCGATAATATCCAAGCACCATGCAGAGGGAGAGCTCAAAGTGAAAATATTTTGCATGTTAAATATTTCAACCTTCAGTTGTGAATTTGTATGAACTTGGGAGAACTAGAGCTGATTTAGACTTAATAAACCATTAGCCAACCCTTAGGTGGTTCACCCGAGGAGAAGTCGCAACATCTAACTACAATATTAAGTCAAAATGTGGGAAAATATTGACTTGTGTATTGCTTTTTTGAATAATGTAGTGAATTCTACTGGAACTTATATCCAAAATAATAGACACAAAAAGGGACAACGTCACATAAGCTTATGCATTTTTGTGTGTTTGTTTTTGTGTATCCTTTTGGTCAATAGAGTAGAGACAAATGAGATAGGTGACCTTCGCTATATTATTGACAAAGCAATGCATGGTAAATCGAAAAAAGAGGACAATGCTCTCTTGCAATTAGCTTACAATTAGCCATCAACGAGCTAACAAACATCATATCAAGTAGTCAGTAGCATTAAAATCGAAAGAACAAAAGTACTTGAAATCTGCCAAAGTCATTTCAAGCAGTCGCATAATTTGCTAATTTGCCAGTAATAATCTGCTTAAGTTGCTTTTATGCACAACATGTTATGCATCCATAACTAAACTTACTCAATACATCATATCAAGCTAGTTGCTTTATTTCCCTTTTATTTTGTTTACACACCCTTTAACTATGATGTAGGACAACTAGCATGTAGTTGCCTGGGGAAATGTGATCGAGTCATTTATATATGTTTTCAGACAGTTCCTTCTATTTTAGGAAATTGATCTATATCTTTAATTGTAATATTTGATTAGAATTCCGTTTGATTAGATTTGATTCTTAATATTTCGTTTAGGGTATCTTTAAGTTATCTTTAGGTTATCTTTATAAAATCTAGAGTCCTATCTATATAAAGGACGTCCGTTCTATGTAATACTCAAACATTATCATCTATCAAATTCGAGTATTCCTTTGGAATCGTTTTCCAAGTTCGCTTCTCTGCGTCATTTGGTATCAAAGAAATGATGTAGGACAACTAGCATGTAGTTGCCTGGGAAACATGATCGAGTCATTTAGATATGTTTTCGGATATTTTTTTTTTATTTTAGGAAATTGAGCTATATCTTTAATTGTAATATTTGATTAGAATTCCGTTTGATTAGATTTGATTCTTAATATTTCATTTTGGGTTATCTTTAGGGTATCTTTAAGTTATCTTTAGGTTATCTTTTAATATTTCGTTTAGGGTTATCCTTAGGGTATCTTTAAGTTATATTTAGGTTATCTTTATAAAATCTGGAGTCCTATCTATATAAAGGACGTCCGTTCTATGTAATATTCAGACGTTATCATCTATCAAATTCAGTTTTCTTGGGAATCATTTCCAAGTTCGTTTCTCTCTGTGTCATTTGGTATCAGAGCAGGTTTCTCCTATGAAGATGGTGAATAACGTGAATGTCAATCTCCCCGTAGCTAAGGGTCGTGAAAACGAGAGACCCTTGAGTTCAATTAATTCGTGGGTCAATCCGATCAGAGGTTTCGAGAGACCCTTGAGGCCATCCAGCGTTTGTCCACAAACCAAGCACCTGGTGTTCTTCCAGTCGACCGAATTCCTGTTGTTCGTGATCCTGAAGTTGCCAAGGAGTGTGGAGGAAATCCTCGACGCAGGCGTCAAGACTATGTCGAGGATACTGAAGACAAAGATGAAGAGGATTTTCAGGACATGCCTATTCGTCGGGGTCGTCGATATAGAGGGTTCCAGGACGAGCATGTTCTCGGGGGTCGTCGACATGGAGGTTATCTACGAGATCCTGACCAGTATCAATTAAAAGTAGATCTCCCAACTTTCAATGGTAACTTAGATATTGAAGATTTTATGGACTGGCTTTGGGAGGTCGAATAATTCTTCGAAGCCATGGAGATTGATGAGGACGACCAAATAAAATTCAAGGCGAAAAAGTTGAGGCGTAACGCTTTAGCCTGGTGGAAGCAAACAGAAATATCCCGACGCCGACAAGGAAAAGCTCACATCCAAACGTGGAGACAGATGAAACGAATGTTAAAGGTTCGGTTCCTTCCACCTGACTATGAACAACACTCGTTAAATTCATACCGCTTGCTAGATTCTCTGTATCCTTCTTCCTCCTCTTCTCCCGCCAAGACCTCTGAAGCTCTCGAGCCAGTTAGTCTCGTTGAGCGGGCCCATGTAGACGTTGGCCGAGAAGTTGTTCAAGCAAAACTGGATGTGTTAGACGGCGGTGACATTGAAGCTGGTGACCACGAACATGGCTCGCTTGCTCCAATTGGGCAGGAAAGGTAGGAGCAGAAGGGATCAAGTCTAGAACACGAGGTTGCCCTTGGTGACGTTTCACAGACGGTGGCGTAGATGCCTGTGTGTGAGATGGATGATTGGGATTCCACCGCGTTCGATGACGAGGCGCCGATTTTCAACCCCGATGCAGACGGCCCAGTGATGGGCAATTTTACACCTGAAGGGGAAGAAGTTGTAGGTAGTGACAACACCTTAAGTTCGCCGGGTTTGCAATTGTCAAGGGGAAGGAAGCGCCCAAATCCGACTTCTGCGTCAGCATTAGTGATCCCATGTCGGGAGTCGATGTGGAAAACGAGGTTCAGATTTTACGGCCTCCAGTTGCATCATCCCAAGCTCCCGAATGCAAACCGTGGGATCGTGGCGATCTTATGAGGAGATTATCCACATTCAAGTCTATGACGTGGTTCGCCAAACCTAAGGCTGTAAGAGTTGTAAACTATACTAGAAACGGCTGGGTTAATGTTGATATGGATACTATAGCATGCGAAGCATGTGGAGCACGAGTACTTTTTTCAACACCGTCATCTTGGTCACGAGAGCAAGTTGAGAAGGCAGCTCTGGTATTTAGCTTAAAGTTGGACAATGGGCATAAATCAATCTGCCCATGGATTGACAATGCCTGTGATAAATATCTGGCTCAGCTTCCTCCCACACCATCTCCAGTTTTGGTTAATCAATTTAGGCAACATTATGTTTCTCTTGTACAACTATTGGCTCTTCCCGTCATATCATCCTCAACTATTCAATCGATGAAAAGGGGTCGAAAGAGGAAGAGGAAGAGGAAGAGGAAGAGGCACTAGAAGTACAGGAGGAAGCGGATCCAGACACGACGAACTCGAGGACGAGTTCTTTTGAAGAAAAGGAGAAATGATGCAGGACAACTAGCATGTAGTTGCCTGGGGAAACGTGATCGAGTCATTTAGATATGTTTTCGGACAGTTTTTTCTATTTTAGGAAATTAAGCTATATCTTTAATCGTAATATTTTATTAGAATTCCGTTTGATTAAATTTGATTCTTAATATTTCGTTTCGGGTTATCTTTAGGGTTTCTTTAAGTTATCTTTAGGTTATCTTTATAAAATATAGAGTCCTATCTATATAAAGGATGTCCATTCTATATAATATTCAGACGTTATCGTCTATCAAATTCAGTTTTCTTTGGAATTATTTTCCAAGTTCGCTTCTCTCTGCATCAAACTATTACACAGGCCGCAACCTGAATGCAAGCTAGCCACTTAACAGGCCATTCTTAGAATGGAAGCTCTCCTTCATAGTTACCTGGAGGATCGTAATTGCACACAACATACCACCACCCGTTGTTATACGTAACCCTAGCGCACCCGATTTGGATAGACTTGCGCCAAACTATCTGAGTGTAGTGCAAGCAGTCATGCCCACTTGCGCAGTTGTTGGTGTTGTAAGTGTAGTATTGCTTCTCCTCGACCCACAGGCTCATAGCATAGGTGCTCGTGAACGTGCCAGTGCCCTTGGCGAGGTTCTCGCCGTAGGGCACATTGGAATGCAAGAGGCTCCAGTCGCCAACCCATTGGTTCGCGTAGCTCTGGGCATAGGCGGCAACAGTGTTGTCCCATGTCACGTTTGCCACGCCAACTTGGTTCCGGGCGCATTGTGAGAGCTGAGATAGACTTGGGGCGAGTTCTGACCGTAAGTAGGTTGAAAGAGAGAAATGGCGACGAGCGAGATGATGATAATTAGAGAACTCATGATGGTTAAGGGATCAGTTGATACTAGTTCGAGATGATATTTTTGGTGACCCTAAGGCTATTTATAGATAAAATATGTCGATTTGCCGGGGCTTCTGCTTATCATGTGCAATGAACTTATTAGAGAACATCTCCCTTGGACAGTGCAACCCTGCGTTCAAATCAAGTTTGATCAGGAAGTTATAAGGGCCGATTTTTTACAATTAATTTTGGAAACTTTGTCCTCTGGTTGCCCAAATGAGTCCAACTAGCGCCGCCGCAGATTCAGTGTAATACGGTTAGCCTAAATGGATCCCATTAAATTTGAGTATAGTAAAAACAAAGTAAGAGAAATGATAAAATTGAACAAAACCCACAGAACAACCACTATAATACAAAAATTATGATTTGTAACCACTTACATCAACCAACTTTTTTTTTCGTCAGACATCAACTAATTGAGTTGCCATGACCGCCAGCTTATATCGAGCGGCTATGACCTCAAGCTTCGCAACTTGAAACTCCAATGGTTGTGGCCATTGCGACCATAGTTGCCGCGAACTTAGAACTTGAGCTCGTGACTACGGGGGCTGCCATGGACTTCCACACCCCCCCCCCCCCCCCCCCCCCCCGCCGTCAATTTTGTTTTCTTTTATATAATTTGATGTTAAGCCTTTTTGACTCATAATTATGAGGAGTCATAACGTGATACTGTGTATCCCGGCTGAGACCCCAAAACTTGATGTTTGATGTATTGGCAAGTTGGTTTTGAGAGGAATTTGGGTTAAGAGGTGATTAAGGAACTGTTTGAAGTGAAAAAGTGGGACGCCGTCCAGCTGCCCCCAGCGCGCACTGATTTTGAATTGGGTCGTTCTAAGTCGTCCGGTATCCAAATTGAGCTCCGTTTTCGCCCACATGACCGTAAGATCTTGAAGTTTAATACCAATTTGATTGGTCAAGGGAGATATGGCACGGTTTATAAGGGGATTCTTGACGGCGGTGCCACGGTGGCTGTAAAGGTGCTCAATTTAACGCAAAGAGGTGCTTCGAAGAGCTTTGTCTCCGAATGCCGAACGCTAGGAACCATTCGACACCGAAACCTTGTGAAGATACTAAGCGTTTGTTCAAGTGTGGATTTTCGTGGCAATGATTTCAAAGCTTTAATATACGAGTTCATGGCTAATGAAAGCTTGGCGGAGTGGTTGCACCCTAGAACTATAGGACAAGATGATGAGCGTGGCGAATCGAGAAATCTAAGACTAGAGCATAGTTGAACATCGCCATCGACATAGCTACTGCGATAGAATATCTCCACAAGGGTTGTTCTCTAGCAATCGCCCATGGAGATATGAAACCAAGTAATGTACTTTTGGACAATGACATGGTGGCTCGAGTTAAAGATTTCGGACTTGCAAAAATCATTTCAACGATGTCTGTCGAAGCTGTAGGAGTGCAGGACCAGGGGAGTTCATCTTCAATCGCAGTCAGAGGATCCATTGGCTATGTGCCTCCAGGTATGAATTTATCGTGTCTTCTTCGAGGCATTTTCTTCTCTTCCGCCTTGCAAAAAGAAATTGTGTGGTGTAGAAATTAGACTGCTTCCAGATCATGAAAATGACTAGCCTCATGTCGATCCTATATATGTCCAGTCAAAACCAGCGGTTCAAATTTAGTTAATGCTAAATTCACTAAATAATTTCCCTCGAGGCTTTTACCTATATATGTTTTTTCTTTTCCCATAGCCAACTAGAGGACAAAGTCACTCTTGATGTTTTGGCAATTCGTCTAGTTAGCATGTGACAACTTTAGGTGCACTTCTCTATGGTTGATGCATTCCAACTTTTGTGCCAATTTTTACCGCAGGCGCTAAACATCGGCAATAGATAATGCACTAAATGAAAGTCAAACAAAGAGATATGAAAGAAAAACAAAAACCAGTAGATAGGTTTTAGGCCTTGCTCCGACAGAGGATTTGTCAAACAAAGAGAAAAAGTATAATGTTCATTCTTATTCGACGTCTTAATGAAATTTTCAGAGTATGGCATGGGACACAAGGCTTCCACAATTGGGGTTGCATACAGTTACAGCATTCTATTAGTGGAGATGTTCACTGGGAAGAGACCCACTGAAGAGACCTTTGGGCAGCATATTAATTTTCATACCTTTGTTCGAATGGCATATCCAAGTAGAGGGATGGACAATGTAGACGTAAGGCTTTGGAATGAAGCTGGTGATCGACAACAGGAAAGCAAGATTAGAGATTGCATAATCTCCGTATTCGAAGTTGGAGTCGCATGTTCGATGGAATCACCGCTGGATCGGATGGATATGACCGAGGCAATAAGGAAATTATGCTTGATCAAGGCAAGTTACGAAACCAAAGAGAGAGGGCACATATGTAGATAAGCAAGTTATTTTTGTTTCTTATTGGAACTCTTTTACTAGTAGAGACAGTCATCATGCAAAGGCAGTGCTAGCACATTGAAATGAATGTCTCCCTAACTAGTCTTCCTACCTGTACCTATTACGTGTATTCTTAATAATACACCAATATCTGTATCTAAAATCCTAGAAAGAGGATGTATGGAGTTGTGGTCTACCTATTTTCCTTGAGTAACCATTCAAAATTTGATGAATTTGCTTATCTGCAAGGTTGTCCTTATTTCTAATGCCATTGTATACCACAGGATCGATGCGTTGCTTGTGCACTGGAAGGTGACCCTATCGTGAGGTCACAAGCACAAGGCCGACTCTTAATGTCGCACTTAACCAAGCTCGATAAAATCCAAACACCATGCAGAGGGAGAGCTCAAAGTGAAAATATTTTGCATGTTAAATATTTCAACCTTCAGTTGTGAATTTGTATGAACTTGGGAGAACTAGAGCTAGATTTAGACTTAATAAACCATTAGCCAAACCTTAGGTGGTTCACCCGAGGAGAAGTCGCAACATCTAACTACAATATTAAGTCAAAATGTGGGAAAATATTGAATTGTGTATTGCTTTTTGAATAATGTAGTGAATTCTACTGGAACTTATATCCAAAATAATAGACACAAAAAGGGACAACGTCACATAAATCTTATGCATTTTTTTGTGTTTGTTTTTGTGTATCTTTTTGGTCAATAGAGTAGAGACAAATGAGATAGGTGACCTTCGCTATATTATTGACAAAGCAATGCATGGTAAATCGAAAAAAGAGGACAATGCTCTCTTGCAATTAGCTTACAATTAGCCAACAACGAGCTAACAAACATCATATCAAGTAGTCTGTAGCATTAAAATCGAAAGAACAAAAGCACTTGAAATCTGCCAAAGCCATTTCAAGCAGTCGCATAATTTGCTAATTTGCCAGTAATAATCTGCTTAAGTTGCTTTTATGCGCAACATGTTATGCATCCATAACTAAACTTACTCAATACATCATATCAAGCTAGTTGCTTTATTTCCCTTTTATTTTGTTTACACACCCTTTAACTATGATGTAGGACAACTAGCATGTAGTTGCCTGGGGAAACGTGATCGAGTCATTTAGATGTTTTTGGATATTTTCTTCTATTTTAGGAAATTGAGCTATATCTTTAATCGTAATATTTGATTAGAATTCCGTTTGATTAGATTTGATTCTTAATATTTTGTTTAGGGTATCTTTAAGTTATCTTTAGGTTATCTTTATAAAATCTAGAGTCCTATCTATATAAAGGACGTCTGTTCTATGTAATACTCAAACATTATCATCTGTCAAATTCGGGTATTCCTTTGGAATCGTTTTCCAAGTTCGCTTCTCTGCGTCATTTGGTATCAGAGAAATGATGTAGGACAACTAGCATGTAGTTGCCTGGGAAACATGATCGAGTCATTTAGATATGTTTTCGGACAATTTTTTCTATTTTAGGAAATTGAGCTATATCTTTAATTGTAATATTTGATTAGAATTCCGTTTGATTAGATTTGATTCTTAATATTTCGTTTTGGGTTGTCTTTAGGGTATCTTTACGTTATCTTTAGGTTGTCTTTTAATATTTCATTTAGGGTTATCTGTAGGGTATCTTTAAGTTATATTTAGGTTATCTTTATAAAATCTGGAGTCCTATCTATATAAAGGACGTCCGTTCTATGTAATATTCGGGCGTTATCATCTATCAAATTCAGTTTTCTTGGGAATCATTTCCAAGTTCGTTTCTCTCTGCGTCATTTGGTATCAGAGCAGGTTTCTCCTATGACGATGGTGAATAACGTGAATGTCAATCTCCCCGTAGCTAAGGGTCGTGAAAACGAGCCTATTACATAGACTGAGTTCAATCAATTCGTGCGTCAATCCGATTGGAGGTTTCGAGAGACCCTTGAGGCCATCCAGCGTTTGTTCACAAACCAACCACCTGGTGTTCTTCCTGTCGACCGAATTCCTGTCGTTCATGATCCCGAAGTTGCCAAGGAGCGTGGAGGAAATCCTCGACGCAGGCGTCAAGACTATGTCGAGGATACTGAAGACAAAGATGAAGAGGATTTCCAGGACATGCCTATTCGTGGGGGTTGTCGATATAGAGGGTTCCAGGACGAGCATGTTCTCGGGGGTCGCCGACATGGAGGTTATCTATGAGATCCCGAGCAGTATCAATTAAAAGTAGATCTCCCAACTTTCAATGGTAACTTAGATATTGAAGATTTTATGGACTGGCTTTGGGAGGTCGAAAAATTCTTCGAAGCCATGGAGATTGATGAGGACGACCAAGTAAAATTCAAGGCGAAAAAGTTGAGGCACAACGCTTTAGCCTGGAGGGAGCAAACACAAATATCCCGACGCCGACAAGGAAAAGCTCACATCAAACATGGAGACAGATGAAACGAATGTTAAAGGTTCGGTTCCTTCCACCTGACTATGAACAAGACTCGTTAAATTCATACCGTTTGCTAGATTCTTTGTACCCTTCTTCCTCATATTCTCCCGCCAAGACCTCTGAAGCTCTCGAGCCAGTTAGTCTCGTTGAGCGGGCCCATGTAGACGTTGGCCGAGAAGTTGTTTAAGCAGAACTGGATATGTTAGATGGCGGTGACAGTGAAGCTGGTGACCACGAACATGGCTCGCTTGCTCCAATTGGGCAGGCAAGGTAGGAGTAGAAGGGATCAAGTCTAGAACACGAGGTTGCCCTTGGCGACGTTTCACAGACGGCGGCATAAATGCCTGTGTGTACGATGGATGATTGGGATTCCACCGCGTTCAATGACGAGGCGCCGATTTTCGACCCCGATGCAGACGGCCCGGTGATGGGCAATTTTACACCTCGAGGGGAAGAAGGTGTAGGCAGTGACGACACCTTAAGTTCACCGGGTTTGCAATTGTCAAGGGGAAGGAAGCACCCAAATCCGACTTCTACGTCAGCATTAGTGATCCCATGTCGGGAGTCGATGTGGAAAACGAGGTTCGGATTTTACGGCCTCTAGTTGGATCATCCCAAGCTCCCGAATGCAAACCGTGGGATCGTGGCGATCTTATGAGGAGATTATCCACATTCAAGTCTATGACGTGGTTCGCCAAACCTAAGGCTGTAAGTGCTGTAAACTGTACTAGAAAAGGCTGGGTTAATGTTGATATGGATACTATAGCATGAGAAGCATGTGGAGCACGAGTACTTTTTTCAACACCGTCATCTTGGTCATGAGAGCAAGTTGAGAAGGCAGCTCTGGTATTCAGCTTAAAGTTGGACAATGGGCATATATCAATCTGCCCATTGATTGACAATGCCCGTGATAAATATCTGGCTCAATTTCCTCCCACACCATCTCCAGTTTTGGTTAATCAATTTAGGCAACATTATGTTTCTCTTGTACAACTATTGGCTCTTCCCGTCATATCGTCCTCAGCTATTCAATCGATGAAAAGGGGTCGAAAGAGGAAGAGGAAGAGGCACTAGAAGTACAGGAGGAAGCGGATCCAGACACGACAAACTCGAGGACGAGTTCTTCTGAAGAAAATGAGAAATGATGCAGGACAATTAGCATATAGTTGCCTGGGGAAACGTGATCGAGTCATTTAGATATGTATTCGGACAGTTTTTTCTATTTTAGGAAATTAAGTTGTATCTTTAATCGTAATATTTGATTAGAATTCCGTTTGATTAAATTTGATTCTTAATATTTCGTCTCGGGTTATCTTTAGGGTTTCTTTAAGTTATATTTAGGTTATCTTTATAAAACCTAGAGTCCTATCTATATAAAGGATGTCCGTTCTATATAATATTCAGACGTTATCGTCTATCAAATTCAATTTTCTTTGGAATTGTTTTCCAAGTTTGCTTCTCTCTACGTCAAACTATTACACAGGCCGCAACCTGAATGCAAGCTAGCCACTTAACAAGCCATTCTTAGTATGGAAGCTCTCCTTCATAGTTACCTGGAGGATCGTAATTGCATACAACATACCACCACCCGTTGTTATACGTAACCCTAGCGCACCCGATTCGGATAGACTTGCGCCAAACTATCTGAGTGTAGTGCAAGCAATCATGCCCACTTGCGCAGTTGTTGGTGTTGTAATTGTAGTATTGCTTCTCCTCGACCCACCGGCTCATAGTGTAGGTGCTCGTGAACGTGCCAGTGCCCTTTGCGAGGTTCTCACCGTAGGGCCCATTGGAATGCAAGAGGCTCCAGTCGCCAACCCATTGGTTCGCGTAGCTCTGGGCATAGGCGGCAACAGTGTTGTCCCTTGTCACGTTTGCCACGCCAACTTGGTTCCGGGTGCATTGTGAGAGCTGAGATAGACTTGGGGGCGAGTTCTGACCGTAAGTAGGTTGTAAGAGAGAAATGGCGATGAGCGAGATGATGATAATTAGAGAACTCATGATGGTTAAGGGATCAGTTGATACTAGTTCGAGATGATATTTTTGGTGACCCTAAGGCTATTTATAGATAAAATATGTCCATTTGCCGGGGCTTCAGCTTATCATGTGCAATGAACTTATTAGAGAACATCTCCCTTGGACAGTGCAACTCTGCGTTCAAATCAAGTTTGATCAGGGAGTTATAAGGGCCAATTTTTTACAATTAATTTTGGAAACTTTGTCCTCTGGTTGCCCAAATGAGTCCAACTAGCGCCGCCGCAGATTCAGTGTAATACGGTTAGCCTAAATGGATCCCATTAAATTTGAGTATAGTAAAAACAAAGTAAGAGAAATGATAAAATTGAACAAAACCCACAGAACAACCACTATAATACAAAAATTATGATTTGTAACCACTTACATCAACCAACTTTTTTTTTGTCAGACATCAACTAATTGAGTTGCCATGACCGCCAGCTTATATCGAGCGGCTATGACCTCAAGCTTCGCAACTTGAAACTCCAATGGCTGTGGCCATTGCGACCATAGTTGCCGCGAACTTAGAACTTGAGCTCGTGACTACGGGGACTGCCATGGACTTCCACCCCCACCCACACCCCCACCCCCCCCTCAATTTTGTTTTCTTTTATATTATTTGATGTTAAGCCTTTTTGACTCATAATTATGAGGAGTCATAACGTGATACTGTGTATCCCGGCGTGGCACGTGTATTTACTTGGGCCTATGTCATTAATTTTGCAATCCATGTCAATAAAAATCGACCAATAAGAAGAAAAAATTTCAACAGAAGGACTATACATTGACATTTTTAAAAACATTGATGGGCGTTTTCTGTTTGATTTCGGCAAAAATAACATTATTAAATATACGTACATGTATTGGGGACCAGTACTAAGTAAAATCAAGAAACAATAGTTACAATTTGTCCAATTTCAAATTGAAAATCTGGACGGCATCTATATCTCATAAATTCAACCACCTAATCACCATGAAACTTAGGACCTGCATGGCAGTGTTCCCGTTCCTTGTTTCTGTTTCTCTGTTTATGTTCCTCAGTGTTTGTATTCTTGAATGATTTTTTGAGAATCATCACGCATTTGGTAACTGCTTAAAATTTTTGTTTCAAGAAATTTTCGTTCCCAATTTGTCATTTAAATTAAATAATTATATAATCATATTTGATCACAAAGAAAAAAGAAAATAATTAAATTAAAGGACCGCACTTTTTCCACTCCTCATTTGGCTTAGGCACTCCTTATCGTAACATTTTGACCATAATGTCCCTTATGTGCATCATTCTCTTTTTTTTTTTGGTCAAATAGGATCTTTTTTTTTTCCTCTCCTTTACTTTCTCGTGGGTCCCACTTTACTCCTTTCTCTCGTCTTCTCGTCTTTCCTCGTGTTTAGAGTCTTACCCATCAAACTTGCCTCTCTCTATTCCATTTTCCCAATTTTTTTCTCGTAAAACATTTAAATGAAATGCTAAGTTTAATGCATCATGTAGGTTCTCAACAAAAGCACTGAGGGAAGAGCAAATTATGACGTAAATTGTCAAATAAACTTGTCGGCATTATTATTTTCCCTTCATCATATGTAGCTTCATTATTAGCGTCTTCCCAACTCCCAAACCTCTTTCACATCTCAAGAACACATGCTTATCATCATGAAATCGGAACTCCTCCCCGGTTTCCCTCGATGACTCTTTTGATACCCAACAACTCCCTCACCTACACTTGTTCCCCTACGCCGCTCGCTTTCACGTTCCTCCTCAACCATCTAGAGGATCGTTGCAGTGTAAGTGGCGACAACATGGTTAGCCCTGAGCGGAGCTGCCATGAGCCCTAGGTGGCTTGTGACATTTTGATTTTCTAGCCATTCTGAAATCTTTGACTGAAAAATATCTATCGAAGTATTTCAATTGTATCTCGCTCAGATCTGATCAGTCTCGAGTCGACTAACCAAAGGGGGAAGGCTAACGCGCGATGAAGTACGTGGACCGAGGAACTCGACTTGAAACGACGTTTTGACCAAAAGGGTCATCGAGGGTACATTTAGAACCGATGCCGATTTGAGAACGATTAAGGAATCCGTTGCTAGTGTTATACGATTGGAGCGCGGGTGATGCCGCTTAACCAACGTATGATTTACGAATTTTTTCTAAATCGAGATGTGACGATTGCGGCCGTTGGGGCTAGTAATAGGCTCTTGCGACTACATGACAACCAAAGTCGCCATCGCCTGAGTTATCCTAAGTGTGATGAGAATCACAGAGTCGATACGCGTAACGTCCGCAAAAGCCGCCTGTTAGTTCGAGATAAATTGAAATTACAAATGACGAGAAATCGATCACGAAATGGGATCTTGGAATTGGAAAATGGAAATGAAGAATGGTAATAATTATTTTGGAGTGGACGACGCCTAATCGAGGGAGAAAATTGGCGGAAAAATGAATTTTCAGACGAATGGTGTGAAAAGACTATTTTGCCCATAAAGATTTGTCCTTGCTTTATTAAATTGGTGAGCGTATTTTGGTCATTGGGATACCCCTTGAAGTTGCCGAATTTATGAGGGCAAATTGGGAAGAGGAATTTGGATATTATTGACACAAGACAAGTGTCATTGGTTGGTGAAGGTTCATTAATTTTCCACTAACTTAAACTCTTCTAGAAGCTCAATTAGGATTAGACCAAACCCTTCTCTCTCTCCCCCTTTAGCTGAATCGCACGATAGCAGCTCCACCATCTTCATCTTCTTCGTTTTTCTTCTCTTCCTCACGAACATGAGCTGCTTCGCCGGACTAGACCGAACCGCCGGCTTTGCCACCGTCGTGCGCCACGTCCGGCGATCACCAGCCACCGAGCCGACCACCACCGTGTAGTCCTACCTCTTGCCGTTCAGCTCCAACTTGAATCACGGTGTTTGACCCACCAAAGAGCTCCGGCCATCATTTTTCCCGCAAGTCGACGAAAAGCGTCACAGCTGGAGGAAAGCTGTTGTTTGAACTCCGTAGGACCCCGAATCGTCTGAATCTTTCGCTCAAATTTTGTGGACGTCTAGGGCACATGTATAGTGAGTTGTGGTAAAAAACTTTGTACGAATTTAATGCAGTTTTGACCCCGATTGGATGCTGCGATTGAAGGTCAGAAACTGACCGGTTGCAGGCCCGAAGAAAACTGCTAGAATCGTGGACTTCACGACGTCGCCTTGCCCTCAAATTTTCGGGTGGACTCCCTCACTCATAGAACTTTATGTTAGAAAGAGGATTTTGTGCTGAATATGAGTATATAGTTTATTAATGGACTAATTGAAGTGAATTGAGCAAAACCGGTTCTGCTCGGTTGAGATCCTGTGAAAACCGATTCTGTTTGGGGTTGTTTTTGGTGTCTCCTTGCTTCTAATCCATCGTTGAGGCATACTAGTGTGATATTTGAGGGGTTAATGAAGAGTACATTGTGTGAAATTGAGGTTTGGATGGTTAAATAGGTTGTTTTGACGAAGAACTTCTAAGTGGAGTTGTTGCCCTATTTTGGACAGCTTTGTGCCGTGCCGTGCCGGAATCGAGCT
Source organism: Rhodomyrtus psidioides (assembly GCA_021437785.1). Classification (NCBI taxonomy): domain Eukaryota; kingdom Viridiplantae; phylum Streptophyta; class Magnoliopsida; order Myrtales; family Myrtaceae; genus Rhodomyrtus; species Rhodomyrtus psidioides. Next base: position 6,191,713 of record JAILYB010000003.1, on the reverse strand, counting down.
GGTCAAGAGGCGTGCAGTGTTAATTTGCTAGTAGGAACCAAGGTGAGTAACCCCTAACCCTCCAATAGGATATTCATACGCGTCTGGACGAAGTCCCATGGAAATCGATTAATTGACTAAGTTATTAGGCTCGAATGATGGAACGTCGAGTGGTTTCGATGATGTATGAATCATGGATGCTTGCTATCATATGTTGTCATTTTCGTAATTTAAAACGAAGATGTGTTTGATGGGTATCTTTCCTGCCTATAGGGTAGTGCAAGATCGGTCCCTAAACCTCTCGTGTGTTAAGGCATGTCATCCTTCGGTAATTTTATTTGTATTTGAGTTCTTAATTGTTTCCTCATGATGAGATGTGACTAAGTGATTGTCGTGACGATATATATGACGAGAATTATTGAGGAAATGGGCTACCAAGCCGTGAGAATAAATAGTTGATGACACCCTGATGCGCCTAAGATGACGGGGGTCGAGGAATGAGAAATACCCTAATGCGCCTAGGAAGACGCGGGGTGGCAAGATGTGAAATACCCTGAGGCGATCTAATCGCGGGGTCGAGGAATGTGAAACACCCTGAGGCGATGAGATCGCGGGGTCATGATTGAAATACCTTTTATTTCAAGTGATGATGTGATTCATTAAGCAAGTACGGAAGTTTGGTCATACGTACCGCAATCGCTTTTGATTAACATGCTTGTGAAATTTTGATTTAATTTCATTAAAAATTGCCATGCATTGTTTTTGTTTATTGACTGCATGTGACTGTGCTTGTTTGGTCCGGTGGGACGGATGGCCTAGTTTAGGATTAGGACAGCTCGCTGAGACGTAAGTCTCACCCCGTCGTGGGCCCATTTTTCTTACAGATCCCAGGCCTTGAAGATGTTTCCCACACGCTTAGACGATCTCAAGGTGATGACGACATATTTTAAGGAGTTCCCGGATGGGCGGGGTGCTGTTTATGTTAGAAAAAGCACTATCGTATGGGTCGATGAGCCCGATGAGCCTAGTAAGCTACATAGGTTTGAGGCATGGTTTCGAAGCGTTCAAGATATCTTGTCTAAACAACTGAAGCCCACAGAAGTTCCAAGAGGCGTGGTACCCTCTTGGTGCCATCCCTCATGAGAGTCGATTGAAGTAGAGACTTCCGCGGTGGGCTCGAGGAATGTGCCAGAAGGTGAACCTACAGGTAAGGCGAACGTTGAGGTGATCGAGATATCCGACTCGGAGGACGGTATAGAGGAGGATAGCATCGAAGTTCGTTCAGAGACCGTTTCAGATTATGACCCTGAAGATGACATGGAGGTTGCTGGGGATAGTATCACTACTTAGCGAGCTTGGACATCGTGGGACCTTAGAATGTCTTTTTGCGGGATGGTGATTTTTGGCGACTCAGTGACGGTCATTGGTTGTCTTTTGTTTCCTCGACCCTAGGCAGTGATGTTAGTTACCTCTAGATCTCTCTTTTATGTAAACTCATTGTGGTGTTGTGTATATGCCTTTCTATCTCGTGTTTCATTCTTTATGTTTGTTACGGAGCTTGTGAAGTGGTTTTTTTTTTATTCTTCCGCGTACGAGTTCCATATCACTTAGACCGTAAAGATTGAGTATCTTGGGCTTATTTATGGCGTAAGTGGATGCGGCACGCTTGCAAGGGAAGCGAGGCGTGACATCCTTGTTTAAGTGGTATCAGAGCGAGGTTAGCTCGATCCAAGTCGATTGAGGATTGGAGTGATAAGGAGAAATGAGATCTGGGGATGAGTAAATAGTGAGACCATAGGAAGAGTTCGCTAGAGTAAGTTAAGACATGCATGGAATATGAGTTGGCGCATGTGATTGGCATCGGGAAAGTGGTGATGTGTGATGACTAGACATGACGAAGCTTCATACTTAGCGGGTGCATTAAATGTGAATGCTTGCTTAATGAAGGGTTGAGTATTTTAATTGAGATTGAAACATGATTTTACGTCCTTAATTGTTGTGCTCTTGATATTGTCTGGTGAATAGTTGCTTCAATGTGAGTGCTGCTTGTTGTGTAGCATAGAATCACTAGATCGGGAATAGTGAATTAAGTCTTTAATTCCATGGTGGAATTATAGTGGTGCAGGCAGCATAGGGATGAGCGATCGACCTGTTAGACGTAGAAGACCCAGCGGTAGGGCTTCTAGCTCGAGGCCACCTGCGGTAGAAAATCCTGGAATGGGTGATGTGTTGAGATCCTTAGAACGAATTGGAAATCTGATAAATAGATAGGCTCAAGATAGGGATGCCGCCATAACTCAGGCTGTGGAAGCTACATTGACTGTTGTGAATGTAACGACTGGTAACAATGCAGAGGGCAGAGGTAGCGGTAGCAGTGGCCAGGGCACTGGAGCTAGTAATGCACAAGCTAATGTGAATGCTGGCCAAGGTGTGGGAGTAGGCAATGTGCTAGGAAATAACATTGTGCCTCATGATATGGGTCAGTTAGTTGAACAGTTTGTGAAGTTGAGGCCACTCCAGTTTAATGGGATTGGCGATCCTGAGTTGACGCCTAAATGAATCGAAAAGCGCGAAAAGGCCTTCGGAGTTCTAAAATGTAATGACGAGGAAAAAGTGCTTTGAGAAGTTTACCAGTTGGAGGGTACCACGAACGACTGGTGGAATGCCACGAAAGATGGAATATTTCCTGAGGGTACTGCTCTAAATTGCACTGTTTTCACAACGGCTTTCAATGACAAGCATTTCTCGGAGACTGCGCGAGAGAGCAAATTAGTGGAATTTCAGAATTTACGTCAAGGTCACTTGACAGTGGATCAATATGAGGCTGAGTTTGCAAGATTGTCGAGGTATGCGCCCCGATATGTTGAGGATCCGCTAGAAAAGACGCAGAGGTTTCGAGATGGATTACGGCCCGAACTTCGCAGCAAGTTGGGGACCGTGAACTTGAGAACTTATAAGGAAATCTATGAGCGAAGTCAGATGATAGAACGAGATATGAGAGAAAGAGCAACCGCGTCTGGATCGCGATTCACTTCTTTTTTAAATAACCGCTAGTTGGGTAAGAGGCCTATGATGAATAATAGGCGTATTGTTCCACCCGTAAGGAAGAATATTGGAAAACCGCCGCATCAGTCAAACTTGAATTATCGTCTCTATGGAAGGAGACATGGAAGTAGACCTTATCCGACTAGGACGGGCGTGTATTTTGAGTGTGGTCAGTTGGGCCACTAGATGAGGACATGTCCTGTGACATTCTGAATTTCCGCCATTTTGAGACTATGAAATGAGAAGTATCTATCGATGTATTTCAGTTTTATCTCGCTCGGACATGATCAATTCGAGTTAACTGACTAGAAAGGGAAAGGCTAACGCATGACAAGTTCGTGGACCTGAGGACTTTAAATAAGAAATGACGCTTTGACCATAAGGATTGTCGAGGGAATATTTTGGGCCAGCAGAGATCGATCTAGGAACAATCATGGAATTCCTTGCTAGCGTTATACGTTGGGACGCGGGTGATTCCGCTTAACCAATGTGTAATTTGCGAGAATTTCCTAAATCGGATTTCGATGATCAGGACCGCAGGAACTAGCGATAAACCCTCGCAATTACATGACAACCAAAGCCGTCGTAGCTTGAGTTATCCTCAGTGTGATGAGAATCACAGAGTCGATACGCGCAGTGTTTGCAAAAGCCACCTGTTAGTTCGAGATAAATTGAAGATACAAATGACAGAAGATCGATCATGCAATGGAAGCTCAAAATTGGCAATTGGAAATAGAGAATTCCAATTCTGAGTGGGAATTTGACAATGTCTCGCCAAATGGTAATTTCGAATTGGAAAAGTGAAGTTTGGACAGAAAGTGCGAAAAGACCGTTTTGCCCCTCGACCTTTGGTCTTGCCTTAAGAAATTCAGAAGGTCATTTTGGTCATTTCCCCTCCTCCATATGCTGCCAAAAAGGATAAGATTAAGTGGTCAAAGAAGGTCAAAGTCAAGGAAGCAACCAATGGGAGTTTGCCATGTGTCATCTTTTGATTGGACCAAGTATTAAATGGCAATAATTGTGATCTTGACAAAATGACACCAATTATTTGATGGACAACCTCCTTATCTTCAGCTGGTCGACCACCCTCACTCCTCCTTGCCAATTCCTTCATTTTCCTCTTCATCTTCACCAAACAGAAAACTGCCCAGAAAAACAGTTTCTGACGCTCCTGTTCGGTGCAGTCTAGCGGCTCTTCCTGGTGTCTTTTGGTCGAGCACTTTTACCACAGGTTAGGTCAAGATGTCCTTGAAATTTTTCCGTTGGTTTCATGATTTTTGGAGGTCTGGTTGATTTATAGTGAATTTTGGAAAAAAGGCGGACGGATTCTGAGCTAGCTGAGGAGAAGTGTTGGTTCTAGCTCTTAGAAATTCCAAATGACCTCAAATATTTTAGGAGAGATTCATAACATCTAGTACTATATTCAGATGGTTTATGGCTACAAATAGATGGTTTTAGAATGAGATTTCATGGCTGATTTGAGGTGGTCTTTACCGAACAGATTCTGCCTCCTCTGACCGGTAGAGGATCCGTGAGCTTTTGAGGTCCGCCGAGGTGTCACCTTGCCCCGAAACTTGTTGGTAAGACACCCTAAGACATGATATTACATGTTAGCAAAGGATAGATGAGTTATATTGGAGTTTTGATGGTTGGTTATATGGAAACTTGTTGGAACAGAATCTGCCCGGCATTGAACAGTATAGGATCCGAAGTTTGCTGCGGTTCTTGGAGGAGTTTATTGGCTTATTTAGCTTGGTAAGTTGATTCTAAGCCTTTGTTAGGATGTTGAGTCACTAAAGGGTGGAATTTTGGTTGAATTAAAAGGGTTTAAAGGACTGATTTGGTGAGAAAAACGTGAGAGACCCGAGAGGTGCCCAAATCCCGTTTTCAGCGCGCACCGATTTTAAAACGGCCCGTTCTAATTCGTCCGATGTCCAAATTGAGCACCGTTTTCGCCCACACGACCATAAGATCTTGAATTTTAGTACCATGAAATTCGTTTTCCCAAAAAGTGAGTAGAAAAATTGTAGTTTTTATGTGACTGAACCTGGTTGTGGGAGGGGCTCAAATTGGGTAGTTTTGATGAATTGATGTTTCGGATGAATTGCTTTGATTGAATGACTCTTTAGCATGCCTTGAAATGTTGAATTAAAGCTGTGAATGCTTGGTGATGTTATGCCGTGTGTGAATTTGGGCATGTGATGAGAAATGGGGTTCAATTGAGGGTTTTAATGCTCGGTTTTACACTCGAAGACGCATGAGGCTTAATGTAATGATATGCATGTGCATGATGGTCGAATGATGCACTTGAAATGTTGAATTGGTTGTGATTGAACCGTGTGCCTTGAATGGCGATGAGTTAACATGATGGCATGAATTGCCTGTGTTTGAGATAATAGGCTTAATGAGAAAGAATCACTATTTGTTCTTATGGCCAATGCATTGAGCCGGGGAGGGAGTTACTCCCATTGACCTGACGAGGTCGTGCGGCTAGAGAGTCTTACCTTGACCGAATCATCTCGAAGGCTGTAAGAATCGAGAGTCAGGTAGTGACCGAATCATCTCTAGGTCCGGACGCGAGAGTCCTATAGTCGACCGAATCATCTCGATGGCGCGGAGAGTCGAGAGTCGCTATAATGACCGAATCATCTCGCAGCGAGAGTCATGATGACCGAATCATCTCGATAAGACGTCGAGAGTCATATGATTGACCGAATCATCTCGCGGCCCAAGTGGGGCGGCCCTTGATGGGCGTAAAGAAGATAAAAGACTGAAACATAATTCTTGATATGTTTTCGAGTCTATATGCTTGAATTGGCTGGAATGCCTGGGATGCCTAGAGTGCATGGAATGTTCATTATGCCTGTATGGCTTGAGAAACACAGATTGGAAATGAAAGTATGGAAGAAATGAACCTGGTGCCTGATATGCCTGAGTTGTTTTATTATACCAATTGCTTGAATGTCATGTGTGAAAAATATTTTTTTTCTTTGTCAAAATTACACATTTTCAAACGAGCCTGGAGGTACCAATAGTCTAGCTTAGGGTTAGGGTCGACTTGCTGAGATTATTATCTCACCCCGTTGTGGGACCAACATTTTTCAGGTCCAAGGTGATGGAAACCCGAGGTTGCCATGGATTGACATTCGAGGAAGTGATTTGGAGTGAATGGATATAAACTCATTTGTGGTCTTAGAAATTTTACTTTGATTTGTGGATTTAGAATTGAACCTTTGGTTTTGGACGACTGTAACCTCAGAAGTGTATTTACTAATATTGAGGTGTGTACCTTTTTATGTCCTAAGTCATCTTGGGTTTGAATTGTCTGGAGATGGTTTCTTGCTTCCGCTTGCATGTACCAAATAGGAGTATTGAACTATTGGCCGTGGATCCTGGGAGAATTTAGAGTTATAACGGCTTGGTGGGATGTTCACGTGCTCGTCAGGTTCGGGGCGTGACATCCCCGTTTAAGTGGTATCAGAGCAAGGTCAGCTCGATCCATTGAGATTGAGGTTTGGAGTGATAAAGAGTGATGACTTGAGGACAATTAGGTAGTAAGACCGTTAGGGTTAAGCATGGATTGTTGAATCTTGAGAATAATAGGTTTGAACTTGTGTGGTATTCTAATGGTCTTAGAGTCGATTTTCGTTGATGATCTTGAATAATGTGGTGATTGAGGTTCAAGTGGAAGCAAGTTGATATTAAAGAGACATAGGCATGGATTCTGAGGTAGTAATTGTGTTTGAGGTTAGTAGAGAATTGCTTATGATTAAAGGGTCAATTGGGGTATATGATTGTGATCATGGTTTGTCAATGACCCAACTTGAGGAAAATATGAGTTATAAAGAGACAACTGGTATTAGTGGATTCAGGTTTGAATTGTGTGATATCTTGATGGTTCAGCTATTGATTGTTGTTGACAGTCTTGGGTGATATGAGATGAGGTTTATATAGGGAAGCGATAAAGGAATATTTGGGTTAAAGACCAGTTGTGATCGAATGCATAAGGATTTGATTTGACTAGTGACTAAATTTGAGGTATATGATGGAATATAGACAATTGATCTTTGAGATGTGACAGTCATTGGTAGAATTAGAAACCTTCGATGGATAAGAATTGATCTAAAGGTGATTGTGGTATGACCAGTAGTGAGGACAGTCATGATGTGTACGTATTTATGGCTTTGAAACGAACGCTGATGTGGGTGCATGCATAAGCTTATTACTATCAGACTTAATAAACTGTCGCTTGGTATGGGACGAGTTGATGGGATACCTATAAACCGTAATGAAGCATGTTATGGGGCGTGTGGAACGGGGCTTCCTCCGTAGATATATGACTTGGGACAACCTGTAACAACCAGGTCTGATGAGGGCGGGGAGTGATCGCCGGGACAGAGAGGTCCGGACAAGGAGCGGCTCCTGGCAGGCTTCTAAGATAGCGATGAGGCAGGAATGACCCAAGTCATAAATTGAAAGAGAAAGCATATGTATCAAGTTGAGTCTGATTGTGGTTAAGTGAGATGTATGGCACGAGTTTGAGTCTCGAAAAGAATGATCGGGAGTGGCAAGGAATTTGTGTTGGCGCCTATGATTGGCATGGCTGAGAGCCCTGTATTTGGCAATGAGTGCCATTTGAGAAAGAAAACTGAGGTTGTGGTTGGCATGATTGGCATGGTTAAAAGCTTCATGCTTGGCAGAGGATGCCGTTTGAAAAGAAAATTGATGTTTGTTATGGGCCTGTTAGGCGTGTTTTATGATTGGCATCGTGTGATTATTTTGGCCAAGGTCTAATTGAGAGATTAGACGGCGCGTAGGGCGTTTATACCCCGTTAAATTGATGCCTGTTAAGAATGAGAAAGTCTATCATGTTTGTGACAGAGTGGGCGATGCCTTATGTTTAGAGTTTGGGCGATTGACTTATAGAAGTAACGCCTTGAGTATTTACTGGGTGTTGACCTAGTTGAGTTTTGGCCTAGTTGAGGCTTGCCTAGTAATGGCTGTTAATTGGGAAGCTGCCTCGTGAAAGTTAGCTTGATATGTGGATGTTGCTTAAGGATGATTTGGAATCCTTGGATAATGAGCAACTGGTTGAGAGATGTTTGGGAACCACTGGATAACTGCTGGCGAAAGAAAATGAGATGAGCAGCCTGAGACTGTTAGACTTGAGTAGGTGGCTTAAGTCTTGGATTCCTGGAGGGAATCATAGTGGTTCAAGTGGCATGAGAATCTAATGAGATTAAAAGACCAAGATACGGTCGTAGAGGAACATTTGGCTCGAGTATGCGAGATATGAGAAGATCCAAGAACTGAGATAGATCGTGAGAATTGAGCAAAGATGAGCGAATTGAGTATGGGTACTAGATGAGAATATGGCTCGATTTTGTAAATCGTGCGAGACCGAAGTGTAATTAGGGGTCGTGAGGACTTTATGCGGAAATGGGGAAATTTGATGGGTAGACAAGTTCGAGAGGAAGCTACCCTTGTACCTAAGTCGTTGAGACGACTGGTGCTAGTGTTGATGAGTTAAGTGATGGAAGTCACGAGAAAGGTAATCCTGAGACTACTCATTTCCAAAGTGGAAATGTGGACATGAATAGCGAGAATTTTGAAAAGCTTGTGAAGCTATGTATAAGAATGAGATTGATTGAGGACGAATCGAGACCATTAGAAGTGGTATTGTGTGCTATCACCCCTAAAGAGTAGGGTGTCAATCTGAAAGAGCGATTGGACCATGAGATGGTCGATGAGGAGAAAGAAAAGTGAGTGGACTTAATAGTCCTGACTGATTGTAATTCTAATGAATGGTTGAGGAAGCGAAAAGAGCGTTTAGAGTGTGATTGCAGAGTGACTCGAGGTAGTCGAATTGAGTATTTGATACGTGAATTGGTGGAAACCAAGGAAGAATGAATCTTGTCACTTGAAGTGACTAAGTCACTGGAAGAAGAGTGTCAGACATGGTGAATCCTGGAGTAAAGGTATCGCCATTGGCGCAGACTCCAAGGTTGACATCCTATGGAATGTGAAGGACAAGGTAGATTCGGAAAAAAAAAATGTCACGGAAGTGTATAGTTTCTTTCTTAGGGTAAGAGGCCCTAGTGTAAAAGAAAGAAAAAGTCTGAATTGTCTTGGTATTGTGGTTGAGCGTCTGGACTGAGAAAGAAGACGCATAATTTGAATGAATCCTGGAAGTGAAATCCGAGAGACTGTCCTGTAGACAATGTTGAATCCCAAGGTGAGGTTGGTGTTCAGTTGAATGAATGGAATTGGGATAAGGTCGCATTAGCGAGTTGTGGAACTTAGAGGCTAGAGAACTAATGCTTCTTGAGGAAAGAGTGACAAGAATAAACAAAATATTGTGTGGTTCTAGAGGAGACCCGTGACAACAGAGAGCCAAGGTTTGAGCTCTCAAGTGAAAAGTGTGAGAAACAGTTTGAAAGATTCGACGCCTGATAGAAAGAAGTTGATACTAGTTGAATTAAGTGCCCAAGGAATGATTAAGTTGATTATTACCGTCTTGAGAGACGATGCTTGGACTCATTTAAGGAGTTATGAGAAATATGAACAGCTTTTGAGAGAGTTCTATGGACTCTAAGGAGATGCTCGTTATATGCTGAATGTGAAGAGCACGAGCTGTAAACTTGACGAGGTAAGATTCCTGAATTGTGAAACTTTTGAGAAAGGAGATCCCTATGGAGCCTTTGAGGATTAGAATGAATGATGAATCGACGGAGTTAATGTGAGTTGCTGGAGGTTGAAATTTTCCGAGATTGGTAAATCGTTACAAACAGATCGTGGAAAGATTCCCCACAAGAATTGTTCCATTGGTGAAATGGATTAAGGGTGAGACGTAGCACAAATGTATGAACGAACATGAAAAGAGTTTTTCGAGGACTTAAGTCAAGTTGATAACTACGCTGTTAATGGCGTTTCCGGTTTGAAGTGGAAAAGCTTATGAAGGTCGTAATGACGCGACGCAGAATGAAACTTGAGGTATAACGAAGCAACTGGAAGTAGGCATTGCATAAGGCCATGTGAGTTGGAATGCTTAGAGCATGATTGGAGTTGGATTGTGAATGTCCTTGCGACAAAGTTCGGGAAAAGTTGTGGGTAAAAGAAGACTTCGAGTCATTATCTAACACGAGAGAATAATGTAGCAGTTTCCTGAGAGGAATTGAACAAGAGGCAACGCTGATGCGTGAAGTTGTTTGTGGATATGAGAGCATTTGTTTGAATAAAGAAAGACCTCGAAATTATGTGAACTATAAGAGGTTGAGAGTAGAGACTGCCTAAAGAGAATTGAGGACGAGTCATGTGGAACGAAGAGATCACTCAAATGTTGTTATGGCGATATTCATATCGCTAAGGAAGGGTGAGCTGTTTCGCGGATGCTTAGAGCTGAGAATTAAGCATTGTGTAATTGGCGATGGAGGGACAGACCTTCCTTCATGAAATAAGAGATTCAACTTTTCAATTGGAAGTTCGCCGTGTGGATAGTTTGATGGCTACCCGAAATATCAGGCCTGAAGGAGATAAAGGAATTGAGAAATTACCCTGATCAGACCCTAATATCTAAGAGGTATGGAAATGATTAGAACATGGAAAGCTAAGATGCTCTTGGAGATGGCACAAAGGTGTGCCAAGATTGCCTAATATCATCGATGATGTGGATCGAAGGTTGAATTAGTATAATGTTTGGTCGAGCATTGGACATGCCGACAAGAGAGAGAGAGACATGATCTTGAAAGTTAATGGACGATCGTTGGAAGTCTTCGAATGAAGTCGAGAAGGCTATAGTTCGATTTGGACAATCGAGGGTAAGTTAATGGAACTTGTGCGTTCCCGATGGTGCAACATGATGTTTGAATTGGACGATTACGCTAATTGATTGAGGCACTCGAGGAGTGCGGTTTCATGACAGTTGGGTAATGATCGGGATAAAATCGATCTTAGATCTATTGCGGCGTTTTGGAAAAAAAAAGCCTTCCGACAAGGAATTTGAAAAGCGAGATTACAGAATGACGTACATATTATCCTCGAACCATTGGACGAATTGAAAAGAAGGTCCGTATGCTAGGAGGTGTACCACCGACCAATGTTGTGAATGTTAAAGGAGAAAAGAGAAGTAAACATAGATTAAGGACTGAGGGAAGCAAATCCTGGAGGAAGATAACTTTTGTTAGAGAAGACAAGTGAGAATGTCAAGTAATGAGAGAAACTATTTTGGAGATTGAGAATACGATGAGGCATTTGTACCCCGAGAGATTGGATGATTGGAAAGTGGCAAATTTCGAGGACGAAATTTCTGTAAGGGGGGAAGAATTGTGACATTCTGAATTTCCGCCATTTTGAGACTATGAAATGAGAAGTATCTATCGATGTATTTCAGTTTTATCTCGCTCGGACATGATCAATTCGAGTTAACTGACCAGAAAGGGAAAGGCTAACGCATGACAAGTGCGTGGACCTGAGGACTTTAAATAAGAAATGACGCTTTGACCATAAGGATTGTCGAGGGAATATTTTGGGCCAGCAGAGATCGATCTAGGAACAATCATGGAATGCCTTGCTAGCGTTATACGTTGGGACGCGGGTGATTCCGCTTAACCAATGTGTAATTTGCGAGAATTTCCTAAATCGGATTTCGATGATCAGGACCGCAGGAACTAGCGATAAACCCTCGCAATTACATGACAACCAAAGCCGTCGTAGCTTGAGTTATCCTCAGTGTGATGAGAATCACAGAGTCGATACGCGCAGTGTTTGCAAAAGCCACCTGTTAGTTCGAGATAAATTGAAGATACAAATGACAGAAGATCGATCATGCAATGGAAGCTCAAAATTGGCAATTGGAAATAGAGAATTCCAATTATGAGTGGGAATTTGACAATGTCTCGCCAAATGGTAATTTCGAATTGGAAAAGTGAAGTTTGGACAGAAAGTGCGAAAAGACCGTTTTGCCCCTCGACCTTTGGTCTTGCCTTAAGAAATTCAGAAGGTCATTTTGGTCATTTCCCCTCCTCCATATGCTGCCAAAAAGGATAAGATTAAGTGGTCAAAGAAGGTCAAAGTCAAGGAAGCAACCAATGGGAGTTTGCCATGTGTCATCTTTTGATTGGACCAAGGATTAAATGGCAATAATTGTGATCTTGACAAAATGACACCAATTATTTGATGGACAACCTCCTTATATTCAGCTGGTCGACCACCCTCACTCCTCCTTGCCAATTCCTTCATTTTCCTCTTCATCTTCACCAAACAGAAAACTGCCCAGAAAAACAGTTTCTGACCCTCCTGTTCGGTGCAGTCTATCGGCTCTTCCTGGTGTCTTTTGGTCGAGCACTTTTACCACAGGTTAGTTCAAGATGTCCTTGAAATTGTGCCGTTGGTTTCATGATTTTTGGAGGTCTGGTTGATTTATAGTGAATTTTGGAAAAAAGGCGGACGGATTCTGAGCTAGCTGAGGAGAAGTGTTGGTTCTAGCTCTTAGAAATTCCAAATGACCTCAAATATTTTAGGAGAGCTTCATAACATCTAGTACTATATTCAGATGGTTTATGGCTACAAATAGATGGTTTTAGAATGAGATTTCATGGCTGATTTGAGGTGGTCTTTACCGAACAGATTCTGCCTCCTCTGACCAGTAGAGGATCCGTGAGCTTTTGAGGTCCGCCGAGGTGTCACCTTGCCCCGAAACTTGTTGGTAAGACACCCTAAGACATGATATTACATGTTAGCAAAGGATAGATGAGTTATATTGGAGTTTTGATGGTTGGTTATATGGACACTTGTTGGAACAGAATCTGCCCGGCATTGAACAGTATAGGATCCGAAGTTTGCTGCGGTTCTTGGAGGAGTTTATTGGCTTATTTAGCTTGGTAAGTTGATTCTAAGCCTTTGTTAGGATGTTGAGTCACTAAAGGGTGGAATTTTGGTTGAATTAAAAGGGTTTAAAGGACTGATTTGGTGAGAAAAACGTGAGAGACCCGAGAGGTGCCCAAATCCCGTTTTCAGCGCACACCGATTTTAAAACGGCCAGTTCTAATTCGTCCGATGTCCAAATTGAGCACCGTTTTCGCCCACACGACCATAAGATCTTGAATTTTAGTACCATGAAATTCGTTTTCCCAAAAAGGGAGTAGAAAAATTGTAGTTTTTATGTGACTGAACCTGGTTGTGGGAGGGGCTCAAATTGGGTAGTTTTGATGAATTGATGTTTCGGATGAATTGCTTTGATTGAATGACTCTTTAGCATGCCTCGAAATGTTGAATTAAAGCTGTGAATGCTTGGTGATGTTATGCCGTGTGTGAATTTGGGCATGTGATGAGAAATGGGGTTCAATTGAGGGTTTTAATGCTCGGTTTTACACTCGAAGACGCATGAGGCTTAATGTAATGATATGCATGTGCATGATGGTCGAATGATGCACTTGAAATGTTGAATTGGTTGTGATTGAACCGTGTGCCTTGAATGGCGATGAGTTAACATGATGGCATGAATTGCCTGTGTTTGAGATAATAGGCTTAATGAGAAAGAATCACTATTTGTTCTTATGGCCAATGCATTGAGCCGGGGAGGGAGTTACTCCCATTGACCTGACGAGGTCGTGCGGCTAGAGAGTCTTACCTTGACCGAATCATCTCGAAGGCTGTAAGAATCGAGAGTCAGGTAGTGACCGAATCATCTCTAGGTCCGGACGCGAGAGTCCTATAGTCGACCGAATCATCTCGATGGCGCGGAGAGTCGAGAGTCGCTATAATGACCGAATCATCTCGCAGCGAGAGTCATGATGACCGAATCATCTCGATAAGACGTCGAGAGTCATATGATTGACCGAATCATCTCGCGGCCCAAGTGGGGCGGCCCTTGATGGGCGTAAAGAAGATAAAAGACTGAAACATAATTCTTGATATGTTTTCGAGTCTATATGCTTGAATTGGCTGGAATGCCTGGGATGCCTAGAGTGCATGGAATGTTCATTATGCCTGTATGGCTTGAGAAACACAGATTGGAAATGAAAGTATGGAAGAAATGAACCTGGTGCCTGATATGCCTGAGTTGTTTTATTATACCAATTGCTTGAATGTCATGTGTGAAAAATATTTTTTTCTTTGTCAAAATTACACATTTTCAAACGAGCCTGGAGGTACCAATAGTCTAGCTTAGGGTTAGGGTCGACTTGCTGAGATTATTATCTCACCCCGTTGTGGGACCAACATTTTTCAGGTCCAAGGTGATGGAAACCCCGAGGTTGCCATGGATTGACATTCGAGGAAGTGATTTGGAGTGAATGGATATAAACTCATTTGTGGTCTTAGAAATTTTACTTTGATTTGTGGATTTAGAATTGAACCTTTGGTTTTGGACGACTGTAACCTCAGAAGTGTATTTACTAATATTGAGGTGTGTACCTTTTTATGTCCTAAGTCATCTTGGGTTTGAATTGTCTGGAGATGGTTTCTTGCTTCCGCTTGCATGTACCAAATAGGAGTATTGAACTATTGGCCGTGGATCCTGGGAGAATTTAGAGTTATAACGGCTTGGTGGGATGTTCACGTGCTCGTCAGGTTCGGGGCGTGACATCCCCGTTTAAGTGGTATTAGAGCAAGGTCAGCTCGATCCATTGAGATTGAGGTTTGGAGTGATAAAGAGTGATGACTTGAGGACAATTAGGTAGTAAGACCGTTAGGGTTAAGCATGGATTGTTGAATCTTGAGAATAATAGGTTTGAACTTGTGTGGTATTCTAATGGTCTTAGAGTCGATTTTCGTTGATGATCTTGAATAATGTGGTGATTGAGGTTCAAGTGGAAGCAAGTTGATATTAAAGAGACATAGGCATGGATTCTGAGGTAGTAATTGTGTTTGAGGTTAGTAGAGAATTGCTTATGATTAAAGGGTCAATTGGGGTATATGATTGTGATCATGGTTTGTCAATGACCCAACTTGAGGAAAATATGAGTTATAAAGAGACAACTGGTATTAGTGGATTCAGGTTTGAATTGTGTGATATCTTGATGGTTCAGCTATTGATTGTTGTTGACAGTCTTGGGTGATATGAGATGAGGTTTATATAGGGAAGCGATAAAGGAATATTTGGGTTAAAGACCAGTTGTGATCGAATGCATAAGGATTTGATTTGACTAGTGACTAAATTTGAGGTATATGATGGAATATAGACAATTGATCTTTGAGATGTGACAGTCATTGGTAGAATTAGAAACCTTCGATGGATAAGAATTGATCTAAAGGTGATTGTGGTATGACCAGTAGTGAGGACAGTCATGATGTGTACGTATTTATGGCTTTGAAACGAACGCTGATGTGGGTGCATGCATAAGCTTATTACTATCAGACTTAATAAACTGTCGCTTGGTATGGGACGAGTTGATGGGATACCTATAAACCGTAATGAAGCATGTTATGGGGCGTGTGGAACGGGGCTTCCTCCGTAGATATATGACTTGGGACAACCTGTAACAACCAGGTCTGATGAGGGCGGGGAGTGATCGCCGGGACAGAGAGGTCCGGACAAGGAGCGGCTCCTGGCAGGCTTCTAAGATAGCGATGAGGCAGGAATGACCCAAGTCATAAATTGAAAGAGACAAGCATATGTATCAAGTTGAGTCTGATTGTGGTTAAGTGAGATGTATGGCACGAGTTTGAGTCTCGAAAAGAATGATCGGGAGTGGCAAGGAATTTGTGTTGGCGCCTATGATTGGCATGGCTGAGAGCCCTGTATTTGGCAATGAGTGCCATTTGAGAAAGAAAACTGAGGTTGTGGTTGGCATGATTGGCATGGTTAAAGCTTCATGCTTGGCAGAGGATGCCGTTTGAAAAGAAAATTGATGTTTGTTATGGGCCTGTTAGGCGTGTTTTATGATTGGCATCGTGTGATTATTTTGGCCAAGGTCTAATTGAGAGATTAGACGGCGCGTAGGGCGTTTATACCCCGTTAAATTGATGCCTGTTAAGAATGAGAAAGTCTATCATGTTTGTGACAGAGTGGGCGATGCCTTATGTTTAGAGTTTGGGCGATTGACTTATAGAAGTAACGCCTTGAGTATTTACTGGGTGTTGACCTAGTTGAGTTTTGGCCTAGTTGAGGCTTGCCTAGTAATGGCTGTTAATTGGGAAGCTGCCTCGTGAAAGTTAGCTTGATATGTGGATGTTGCTTAAGGATGATTTGGAATCCTTGGATAATGAGCAACTGGTTGAGAGATGTTTGGGAACCACTGGATAACTGCTGGCGAAAGAAAATGAGATGAGCAGCCTGAGACTGTTAGACTTGAGTAGGTGGCTTAAGTCTTGGATTCCTGGAGGGAATCATAGTGGTTCAAGTGGCATGAGAATCTAATGAGATTAAAAGACCAAGATACGGTCGTAGAGGAACATTTGGCTCGAGTATGCGAGATATGAGAAGATCCAAGAACTGAGATAGATCGTGAGAATTGAGCAAAGATGAGCGAATTGAGTATGGGTACTAGATGAGAATATGGCTCGATTTTGTAAATCGTGCGAGACCGAAGTGTAATTAGGGGTCGTGAGGACTTTATGCGGAAATGGGGAAATTTGATGGGTAGACAAGTTCGAGAGGAAGCTACCCTTGTACCTAAGTCGTTGAGACGACTGGTGCTAGTGTTGATGAGTTAAGTGATGGAAGTCACGAGAAAGGTAATCCTGAGACTACTCATTTCCAAAGTGGAAATGTGGACATGAATAGCGAGAATTTTGAAAAGCTTGTGAAGCTATGTATAAGAATGAGATTGATTGAGGACGAATCGAGACCATTAGAAGTGGTATTGTGTGCTATCACCCCTAAAGAGTAGGGTGTCAATCTGAAAGAGCGATTGGACCATGAGATGGTCGATGAGGAGAAAGAAAAGTGAGTGGACTTAATAGTCCTGACTGATTGTAATTCTAATGAATGGTTGAGGAAGCGAAAAGAGCGTTTAGAGTGTGATTGCAGAGTGACTCGAGGTAGTCGAATTGAGTATTTGATACGTGAATTGGTGGAAACCAAGGAAGAATGAATCTTGTCACTTGAAGTGACTAAGTCACTGGAAGAAGAGTGTCAGACATGGTGAATCCTGGAGTAAAGGTATCGCCATTGGCGCAGACTCCAAGGTTGACATCCTATGGAATGTGAAGGACAAGGTAGATTCGGAAAAAAAAAATGTCACGGAAGTGTATAGTTTCTTTCTTAGGGTAAGAGGCCCTAGTGTAAAAGAAAGAAAAAGTCTGAATTGTCTTGGTATTGTGGTTGAGCGTCTGGACTGAGAAAGAAGACGCATAATTTGAATGAATCCTGGAAGTGAAATCCGAGAGACTGTCCTGTAGACAATGTTGAATCCCAAGGTGAGGTTGGTGTTCAGTTGAATGAATGGAATTGGGATAAGGTCGCATTAGCGAGTTGTGGAACTTAGAGGCTAGAGAACTAATGCTTCTTGAGGAAAGAGTGACAAGAATAAACAAAATATTGTGTGGTTCTAGAGGAGACCCGTGACAACAGAGAGCCAAGGTTTGAGCTCTCAAGTGAAAAGTGTGAGAAACAGTTTGAAAGATTCGACGCCTGATAGAAAGAAGTTGATACTAGTTGAATTAAGTGCCCAAGGAATGATTAAGTTGATTATTACCGTCTTGAGAGACGATGCTTGGACTCATTTAAGGAGTTATGAGAAATATGAACAGCTTTTGAGAGAGTTCTATGGACTCTAAGGAGATGCTCGTTATATGCTGAATGTGAAGAGCACGAGCTGTAAACTTGACGAGGTAAGATTCCTGAATTGTGAAACTTTTGAGAAAGGAGATCCCTATGGAGCCTTTGAGGATTAGAATGAATGATGAATCGACGGAGTTAATGTGAGTTGCTGGAGGTTGAAATTTTCCGAGATTGGTAAATCGTTACAAACAGATCGTGGAAAGATTCCCCACAAGAATTGTTCCATTGGTGAAATGGATTAAGGGTGAGACGTAGCACAAATGTATGAACGAACATGAAAAGAGTTTTTCGAGGACTTAAGTCAAGTTGATAACTACGCTGTTAATGGCGTTTCCGGTTTGAAGTGGAAAAGCTTATGAAGGTCGTAATGACGCGACGCAGAATGAAACTTGAGGTATAACGAAGCAACTGGAAGTAGGCATTGCATAAGGCCATGTGAGTTGGAATGCTTAGAGCATGATTGGAGTTGGATTGTGAATGTCCTTGCGACAAAGTTCGGGAAAAGTTGTGGGTAAAAGAAGACTTCGAGTCATTATCTAACACGAGAGAATAATGTAGCAGTTTCCTGAGAGGAATTGAACAAGAGGCAACGCTGATGCGTGAAGTTGTTTGTGGATATGAGAGCATTTGTTTGAATAAAGAAAGACCTCGAAATTATGTGAACTATAAGAGGTTGAGAGTAGAGACTGCCTAAAGAGAATTGAGGACGAGTCATGTGGAACGAAGAGATCACTCAAATGTTGTTATGGCGATATTCATATCGCTAAGGAAGGGTGAGCTGTTTCGCGGATGCTTAGAGCTGAGAATTAAGCATTGTGTAATTGGCGATGGAGGGACAGACCTTCCTTCATGAAATAAGAGATTCAACTTTTCAATTGGAAGTTCGCCGTGTGGATAGTTTGATGGCTACCCGAAATATCAGGCCTGAAGGAGATAAAGGAATTGAGAAATTACCCTGATCAGACCCTAATATCTAAGAGGTATGGAAATGATTAGAACATGGAAAGCTAAGATGCTCTTGGAGATGGCACAAAGGTGTGCCAAGATTGCCTAATATCATCGATGATGTGGATCGAAGGTTGAATTAGTATAATGTTTGGTCGAGCATTGGACATGCCGACAAGAGAGAGAGAGACATGATCTTGAAAGTTAATGGACGATCGTTGGAAGTCTTCGAATGAAGTCGAGAAGGCTATAGTTCGATTTGGACAATCGAGGGTAAGTTAATGGAACTTGTGCGTTCCCGATGGTGCAACATGATGTTTGAATTGGACGATTACGCTAATTGATTGAGGCACTCGAGGAGTGCGGTTTCATGACAGTTGGGTAATGATCGGGATAAAATCGATCTTAGATCTATTGCGGCGTTTTGGAAAAAAAAAGCCTTCCGACAAGGAATTTGAAAAGCGAGATTACAGAATGACGTACATATTATCCTCGAACCATTGGACGAATTGAAAAGAAGGTCCGTATGCTAGGAGGTGTACCACCGACCAATGTTGTGAATGTTAAAGGAGAAAAGAGAAGTAAACATAGATTAAGGACTGAGGGAAGCAAATCCTGGAGGAAGATAACTTTTGTTAGAGAAGACAAGTGAGAATGTCAAGTAATGAGAGAAACTATTTTGGAGATTGAGAATACGATGAGGCATTTGTACCCCGAGAGATTGGATGATTGGAAAGTGGCAAATTTCGAGGACGAAATTTCTGTAAGGGGGGAAGAATTGTGACATTCTGAATTTCCGCCATTTTGAGACTATGAAATGAGAAGTATCTATCGATGTATTTCAGTTTTATCTCGCTCGGACATGATCAATTCGAGTTAACTGACCAGAAAGGGAAAGGCTAACGCATGACAAGTGCGTGGACCTGAGGACTTTAAATAAGAAATGACGCTTTGACCATAAGGATTGTCGAGGGAATATTTTGGGCCAGCAGAGATCGATCTAGGAACAATCATGGAATGCCTTGCTAGCGTTATACGTTGGGACGCGGGTGATTCCGCTTAACCAATGTGTAATTTGCGAGAATTTCCTAAATCGGATTTCGATGATCAGGACCGCAGGAACTAGCGATAAACCCTCGCAATTACATGACAACCAAAGCCGTCGTAGCTTGAGTTATCCTCAGTGTGATGAGAATCACAGAGTCGATACGCGCAGTGTTTGCAAAAGCCACCTGTTAGTTCGAGATAAATTGAAGATACAAATGACAGAAGATCGATCATGCAATGGAAGCTCAAAATTGGCAATTGGAAATAGAGAATTCCAATTATGAGTGGGAATTTGACAATGTCTCGCCAAATGGTAATTTCGAATTGGAAAAGTGAAGTTTGGACAGAAAGTGCGAAAAGACCGTTTTGCCCCTCGACCTTTGGTCTTGCCTTAAGAAATTCAGAAGGTCATTTTGGTCATTTCCCCTCCTCCATATGCTGCCAAAAAGGATAAGATTAAGTGGTCAAAGAAGGTCAAAGTCAAGGAAGCAACCAATGGGAGTTTGCCATGTGTCATCTTTTGATTGGACCAAGGATTAAATGGCAATAATTGTGATCTTGACAAAATGACACCAATTATTTGATGGACAACCTCCTTATCTTCAGCTGGTCGACCACCCTCACTCCTCCTTGCCAATTCCTTCATTTTCCTCTTCATCTTCACCAAACAGAAAACTGCCCAGAAAAACAGTTTCTGACCCTCCTGTTCGGTGCAGTCTATCGGCTCTTCCTGGTGTCTTTTGGTCGAGCACTTTTACCACAGGTTAGTTCAAGATGTCCTTGAAATTGTGCCGTTGGTTTCATGATTTTTGGAGGTCTGGTTGATTTATAGTGAATTTTGGAAAAAAGGCGGACGGATTCTGAGCTAGCTGAGGAGAAGTGTTGGTTCTAGCTCTTAGAAATTCCAAATGACCTCAAATATTTTAGGAGAGCTTCATAACATCTAGTACTATATTCAGATGGTTTATGGCTACAAATAGATGGTTTTAGAATGAGATTTCATGGCTGATTTGAGGTGGTCTTTACCGAACAGATTCTGCCTCCTCTGACCAGTAGAGGATCCGTGAGCTTTTGAGGTCCGCCGAGGTGTCACCTTGCCCCGAAACTTGTTGGTAAGACACCCTAAGACATGATATTACATGTTAGCAAAGGATAGATGAGTTATATTGGAGTTTTGATGGTTGGTTATATGGACACTTGTTGGAACAGAATCTGCCCGGCATTGAACAGTATAGGATCCGAAGTTTGCTGCGGTTCTTGGAGGAGTTTATTGGCTTATTTAGCTTGGTAAGTTGATTCTAAGCCTTTGTTAGGATGTTGAGTCACTAAAGGGTGGAATTTTGGTTGAATTAAAAGGGTTTAAAGGACTGATTTGGTGAGAAAAACGTGAGAGACCCGAGAGGTGCCCAAATCCCGTTTTCAGCGCACACCGATTTTAAAACGGCCAGTTCTAATTCGTCCGATGTCCAAATTGAGCACCGTTTTCGCCCACACGACCATAAGATCTTGAATTTTAGTACCATGAAATTCGTTTTCCCAAAAAGGGAGTAGAAAAATTGTAGTTTTTATGTGACTGAACCTGGTTGTGGGAGGGGCTCAAATTGGGTAGTTTTGATGAATTGATGTTTCGGATGAATTGCTTTGATTGAATGACTCTTTAGCATGCCTCGAAATGTTGAATTAAAGCTGTGAATGCTTGGTGATGTTATGCCGTGTGTGAATTTGGGCATGTGATGAGAAATGGGGTTCAATTGAGGGTTTTAATGCTCGGTTTTACACTCGAAGACGCATGAGGCTTAATGTAATGATATGCATGTGCATGATGGTCGAATGATGCACTTGAAATGTTGAATTGGTTGTGATTGAACCGTGTGCCTTGAATGGCGATGAGTTAACATGATGGCATGAATTGCCTGTGTTTGAGATAAAAGGCTTAATGAGAAAGAATCACTATTTGTTCTTATGGCCAATGCATTGAGCCGGGGAGGGAGTTACTCCCATTGACCTGACGAGGTCGTGCGGCTAGAGAGTCCTACCTTGACCGAATCATCTCGAAGGCTGTAAGAATCGAGAGTCAGGTAGTGACCGAATCATCTCTAGGTCCGGACGCGAGAGTCCTATAGTCGACCGAATCATCTCGATGGCGCGGAGAGTCGAGAGTCGCTATAGTGACCGAATCATCTCGCAGCGAGAGTCATGATGACAGAATCATCTCGATAAGACGTCGAGAGTCATATGATTGACCGAATCATCTCGCGGCCCAAGTGGGGCGGCCCTTGATGGGCGTAAAGAAGATAAAAGACTGAAACATAATTCTTGATATGTTTTCGAGTCTATATGCTTGAATTGGCTGGAATGCCTGGGATGCCTAGAGTGCATGGAATGTTCATTATGCCTGTATGGCTTGAGAAACACAGATTGGAAATGAAAGTATGGAAGAAATGAACCTGGTGCCTGATATGCCTGAGTTGTTTTATTATACCAATTGCTTGAATGTCATGTGTGAAAAATATTTTTTTTCTTTGTCAAAATTACACATTTTCAAACGAGCCTGGAGGTACCAATAGTCTAGCTTAGGGTTAAGGTCGACTTGCTGAGATTATTATCTCACCCCGTTGTGGGACCAACATTTTTCAGGTCCAAGGTGATGGAAACCCGAGGTTGCCATGGATTGACATTCGAGGAAGTGATTTGGAGTGAATGGATATAAACTCATTTGTGGTCTTAGAAATTTTACTTTGATTTGTGGATTTAGAATTGAACCTTTGGTTTTGGACGACTGTAACCTCAGAAGTGTATTTGCTAATATTGAGGTGTGTACCTTTTTATGTCCTAAGTCATCTTGGGTTTGAATTGTCTGGAGATGGTTTCTTGCTTCCGCTTGCATGTACCAAATAGGAGTATTGAACTATTGGCCGTGGATCCTGGGAGAATTTAGAGTTATAACGGCTTGGTGGGATGTTCACGTGCTCGTCAGGTTCGGGGCGTGACATGTCCTAACCAAGTTCCAGGACCACGACCTCAAGGACCGAGACCACAAGTGAGACCCCCGGCTGCTGCTCCACAAAATGATTTGAACCGACCGCCAGCTCAAGGATGAGTGTATGCGGTAGCTCGAGGCGAAGCAAAGAATGCACCTAGTATGGTCACAGGTACGATTTATTTGTGCGATCAAGTTGCTTATGCCCTATTTGATCATGGAGCTTCGCATTCCATTGTGCCTGCTCAATTTGCTAATATGGTTGAGATGGATTTGAAGCCTTTGAATGTGATCTTGCATGTTACCACTCCGCTAAAAGATGAAGTGATAGTTTCGCTAGGTTGCACGGATTGTAAGATAGTCATTGATGGTAGGGAAGAAAAGATAGATTTGGCTGTACTGCTTATGTTTGACTTTCATGTTATCGTTGGGATGGATTGGTTGAGTAAACGGAAGTCCATGGTTGATTGTGGCGATAGAGTAATTCATTTTTATCCGGATGGTTGCCCTAACTTTGAGTTCAAGGGAACCAACGGGGGAACTTCCATTCCTTTGGTTTCGTCGCTTGAAGCGACAAAGCTGCAAGACGAGGGATGCCAAGCTTATTTGGCTGCGGTAGTCGATACGACGATCGAAGAACCGAAATTGGAAAATAAAGCCATGGTATGTGAATTTTCGGATGTTTTTCTCCAAGAACTACATGGATTACCACCTGAGCGGGAAATTGAGTTTGCAATTGAGTTAACTCCTAGGATTGAGCCAACTTCGAAGGCACCTTATAGAATGACATTATCGGAGTTAAAAGAATTGAAAGTGAAAATGCAAGAGTTGTTAGATAAAGGGTTCATTAGATCAAGTGCGTCACCATGGGGAGCACCGGTGCAATTTGTGAGGAAAAATGATGGATCATTACGTTTGTGTATTGATTACAGGCAACTGAGCCAAGTAACCGTTAAGAATAAGTATCCGTTGCCGAGGATTGATGCTTTATTTGACCAATTACAAGGGGCTTCGATATTCTCTAAGATAGACTTGAGAACGAGATACCATCAGTTGAGTATTAAACAGGATGATATTCCGAAAATGATTTTCAGGACGAGATATGGACATTATGAACTTACAGTAATGCCTTTTGGATTGACTAACGCTCCAGCCGCAATTATGGATATGATGCATCGAGTATTTAACAAATACCTTGATCATTTCGTCATAGTTTTCATTGACGATATTTTGATCTACTCGAAGAGCATTGAGGAGCATGAACAACATTTGAGAATTGTTTTGCAGACCTTGGGGGAACACTCGCTTTATGCTAAGTTTAGTAAGTGTGAGTTTTGGTTAAATAAAGTAACGTTTCTCGGACATGTGATATCAGGGGAAGGAATCTCCGTGGACCCTGCAAAGATTGAGGCGGTGATTAATTGGCCTAGACCTACAACAGTTACAAAAGTTCGCAGTTTTCTGGGATTGGCCGGTTATTATAGGCGCTTCATAGAAAAATTTTCGTCTATAGCTATGCCGTTGACGCAATTAACTAAGAAGCTTACGAAGTTCAAATGGACGGATAAATGTGAGAGCAGTTTTCGAGAGCTTAAGTATCATTTGACGACTGCTCCTGTACTTACGATCCCTTCTGGACTTGGAGGCTTTGAGATTTACAGCGATGCTTCGTTAAAAGGATTGGGGTGTGTATTAATGCAACACGGAAGGGTAGTAGCCTATGCTTCGAGACAATTGAGACCCCACGAGTTAAATTATCCGACGCATGACTTGGAGTTAACCGCAATTGATTTCTCTTTAAAGATCTGAAGACACTATTTATGTGGCGAAAGGTTCCAAATTTGTATGGATCATCAAATTCTAAAGTATTTGTTTTCTCAGAATGAGTTGAATATGAGGCAGCATCGATCGATGGAATTACTTAAGGATTACGATTGTGATATTTTGTACCACCCTAGGAAGGTGAATAGAGTTGCCGATGTACTCAGCCGAAAGTCTAGTATTGCACTTTTGTTAGTTAAAGCATGGTATGTGCTTGAAAGATTGGGGGAGTCTGAGTTCAAATTGGAAGTAAGTCAGCTGTTGAGCTTGATAGCGACCTTGAGAATTGAGCCAGAAATCCAAGAAAGGATAAAAGTCCTGCAGTCTACGGATCCAGAGATTCAGAAAATCCTTAGTATGGATGCGACAGAGAGAAAAGCCGAATTCCAAGTTTCTAAGGACTGAATTCTAAGGTTTCGTGGACGTCTTTGCGTACCCCACGATGAGGTGCTTAAAGAAAGAATTTTGTCAGAAGCTCACCGGAGTAATTATAGCATCCACCTTGGTAGCACGAAGATGTATCAGAACTTACGCCAGCATTACTGGTGGAGCAGTATGAAAGTGGATGTAGCTAAACACGTAGCTAAGTGTTTAACTTGCCAACAGGTAAAAGCGCAACATTGTAAACCTGGCGGATTATTACAACCTTTGGAAATTCCGAAATGGAAATGGGAGCACGTCACGATGGACTTTGTTATGGGATTACTACGAAGTCAGCGAGGACATGATTCGATTTGGGTAGTCATGGATAGATTGACTAAGTCTGCACATTTTATTCCTCTGAGAAAGCACTTTGCAATGGATAAGTACGCTGAATTGTATATGCGTTAGATTGTACGATTGCATGGGGTGCCCATAATGATTACATCGGATCGAGACCCTAAGTTTACGATAAATTTTTGGAGGAGTCTTTTAGGATGCCATGGGAACTCGATTGTAGTATAGTACGGCGTATCATCCGCAGAAGGACGGACAATCGAAAAGGACGATTCTAACGCTTGAGGACATGTTGCGAAGCGAGCATGCGCTATAGAGTTTAAAGGCGGAATGGAAAATCATTTGCACTTAGTAGAGTTTACATACAATAATAGTTATCAGCAAAGTATTGGAATGGCACCATTTGAAGCACTGTATGGCATAGCGTGCAGAACTCCTCTGTGTTGGGATGAAGTGGGAGAAAGAAGCATCACGGACCCAGAATTGGTGGAACAGTCGGTTGCAGCAGTAAAAGTAATTAGAGATAGATTGAGGACAGCACAGAGTTGCCAGAAAAGCTATGCCGAAAAGCGACGTAAACCGCTAGAGTTTCAAGTTGGCGATCATGCTTTTCTTAAGACATCGCCAATGCAAGATATATCTCGATTCGATAAGAAAGGGAAATTGAGTCCGAGGTATGTAGGCCCATTTGAAATTTTGGAACGGATTAGGACTTTGGCTTATAGGCTTGCCTTGCCACCGAGTTTGTCCAAAGTCCACAATGTGTTTCATGTGTCGATGTTAAGGAAATACGAGCCAGACCCGATGCATGTATTGGATTACAAGACTATAGAAGTGGATGACAAGATTTGATGTGACGTCTGTTTAATTTGAAGATGAGCGAAGGTGTGTCAGTTACTAATCATATCAATGAATTCAATGTGATCGTTAGTCAATTGAGTTCAGTTGAGATTTACTTTGAAGATGAGGTATGTGCTTTGATTCTATTATCCTCATTGCCTGATAGTTGGAATACTACTATTACTACAGTTAGCAATTCTTCTGAGTCAACTAGTTTGACATTTGATGGGATTCGAGATTGAATTCTGAGTGAGGATATCCGTAGAAGAGAATCTGGCGAATCTGTATCTGCTGCTTGTTAGGAAATTATTGTTGATTTTGACGCAATCAAAACCATTCATGTCTTGATAATTAGAATCTGGTCGAACTTGATAGATATATATATATATATATATATATATATATATATATATATATATATATATATATTTCACTATACTCATCTCTAACTTATCCATCTTGATAGACGCAGGCAAACCATATGACAGAGGCACACTGGTTGGATGTTCTCATACTTCAATTTAATATTCCAACTAAATTTTTTTTCTGTTTATTGCAGATTAAAATTCCCCACAAACGGTCAATGATCTGAAAAAAGGGTTTCGATGCTAAGTCATATCGTCATTGTGTCAATCAAAATGATTTCCTAAAGTTTTCCTTTTTAAGGTTATTCTGATTGTCAATTCAATGTTTAGGCAAATCCCATAATTAGATTCTTTGTTTAAAGGTCTTCGATATATTTGTATGGACGAATATATCTTTCCAAATTTCTAGTGTATCTTACCGTGAACGACTAGTGATCTTTTGTTAATCAACCAACGGCTAGTTTTGGTGATTGATCCTCGGAGTGGATCTGTCTAGCGAGGAGCTTGGAGGACGAGGACTATAAAGAGCACGAAGTTCAAAGAACGGAGGGGGACCAAGAGAAAAAAGACCTGATTCAAAGAGAGCTTCATCGGTTGTCTAAAAGTACTTTAGTGAATCCCGTAAGAGAATAGTGAAGCAGAGAAAGAGTGCTGAGTAGAAAACATTGGTAGAAGCACAGTCCGCTTATATTGAAGCAGTAGAAGTTCAAGCAGTCACTCGTGTATTCTGTAATCTCTTATTCGGATACTTAGTGAAATCCAGCCAGTAGGCTGTTAGTGTGGGAGAGTGGACGTAGGCCATCAAAAGCCGAACCACTATAATCTCGTGTGCAACGCTTTCCTACTCTTTCTGCCTCTATCAACTGCATCTATTAACGTCTGGCAGAAGCACTACGATATTTCGCTATCACTTGCATTATCTCAATCTTGATTATTTTATCAATTCCGCAGTATTTGTCTAAATTCGATATACACACCTATTCACCCCCTCTAGGTGTATAGCCTAGCCAGGAACAACAATTGGTATCAGAGCCTAAGGCTTGTTTTTGGAAGTGTATACTTCTAAGCTAACGATTCTCAATGGCTAGCATCCTTGGAGCAGGTATAGTGGAAGGCCAAAGCAACACACGACCTCCATACTTTGATGGAAGGGATTACAACATCTGAAAAAACAAGATGAAGGCTTTCATCAAATCTACTGATCCACTGATGTGGGATGTCGTACAGAATGGGGCAAATCCAACAATCTTCTCGTCAAAAGAAAGTAGCAAAGAAGAATCAAAGCATAGTGTCTTGGAGATCTCCAAAAGAGAAGCATTGGAATCAAAAGCAATTTACTCCTTCTATTGCGCTTTATCTCCATCTCAGTATAATCGTATTTGTTCTTGTGAAACAGCAAAGGAAATCTGGGAAAGTCTGCAGCTTACCCATGAAGGAACTGATAGAGTCAAGGAAACAAAGACGAATATTTTTCTTGGAAAATATGAATCTTTTAAGATGAAATCTGACGAATCTGTCTCTGATATGATCAACAGGTTTACAGATATAGTGAATGGCCTAACATATTATGGCAAGCATATCTCTCAAACGGAAAGGGTCAACAAAATTCTGAGAGGATTGACAAAGGAGTGGAACAACATAAAAACCACTATTCGTGAAACATCAAGAATCTCACCTTTGACTATTGATGAACTTGTATGTACACTGACATCTTATGAGTTTGAGCGACAGAATGAAGAAGATGAAACAAAAGGAAGAAATGAGATTGGATTGAGATCAAAGATGATGAATTCGAGTGACTCTGAATCAGAGGCAGAGGATGACGATGAAGAATTGGCATTGATGGTTAAAAGATTCAGAAAGATGGCAAGAAGAGAGAGAAACTTCAAAAGAAAACGTCCTTTCAGACAAGCTGAAAAATCATCCGGTGAAAAAGATGAAGGTAAAGAAGTAACTTGTTATGAATGCGATAAGCGTGGACACATCAAGCCAAACTGTCCATCTCTGAAAAAGACTCGAGGAAAATTTGAGAAGAAAAAGAAAGCATTAAAGGCTGAGACATGGAGCGACACCGAATGTGAAGAAAGTGATGATGAAGACTACGCAAATGTTTGCCTTATGGCTACTTCGGACTCAGAGGATGAAAGAGAGGTAAGTTCTCTTGAAATCTCTAATGAAGTATCTGATTACATTGATGAATTATGTCCAGAATTGGAAAATGCTCTTAAAAGGATTTCTGATCTGAAAAAGGAAAATTCTAAGCTAAGGCAACAGGATCTTTCCAAAAATGAAAAGATTGATTTTCTTAAAAAAGAATATTATGTAGTACTTCAAGATCGTGATCTTCTCAAAAAAGAACATACGAGCTTATTCGAAAAATAAGATTTTCTCAAAAAGGATTTTTCTAATTTACAAGAAACATACGATACCCTCTCAATAGAGAACGTTTTCATCAAGCAAGATATTTCAAAAATAAAAAATAATTTTTCAACAGGCTCAAAAACCTTGGAGCACATCCTCTCTATTCAGATTCCTTATTATGATAAAAACGGCCTTGGAATGAAAAGTAAAACTGTTTTACAAAATGCATTTCCTAAGTATGAAGATAGAAAAAAACAGAGACCTTCGAAGAAAGATTACAAAAAATATTTTCAAAAACATTTTATAAAACCTGTTGGCCACGAATTTTTCTGTTCCAACTGTGGAGACAAGACTCACTTGAAAAATGAGTGTCCCAAAGTCTGGAAACCTATCAGAGGACCTTTTATAAAATCTACTGACAAAAAAGGACCCAAAAGGATTTGGGTACCAAAGAAACCATGAATTTATCTATTGTTTGTAGGTACCAAAGAAAAAGAACAAGTGGTACCTTGACAGTGGTTGCTCAAGACATATGACAGGTGATGCAAGCAAGTTTATGGATATTTCCAAAGTAAATAGTAGAAGTGTGTCTTTTGGAGGAAGCAAAGGGAAGATAACAGGAAGAGGCACTGTCAGAATCGGAAAGCTTACGATAAACAATGTATCACTCGTTGAAGGACTCAACTTCAATCTTCTAAGCATAAGTCAACTCTGTGATATTGGCTACAAGATATGTTTTCAAGAAAATAAATGCACAGGTGAAAGCAGTGACAAAACTCAAACCTTCACTGGAAGAAGGCACGGGAACATCTATCTTTTAGATATAGATACCGCAGAAGAAAAATGTCTAATCACACTCAAGGAAGAATCTGATCTATGGCACAAGAAACTTGGACACATCAGTCATAAACAGATCATCAAGTTATCTTCCAAAAAGCTTGTGAAAGGATTAGCCAAAGTTAGGTTTGACAAAGCTGAGTTATGTACAGCCTGTACTCTCGGTAAGCAGGTAAGGAGTTCCTTTAAACCTATAAATTGTGTCTCTACTAATCGAGCATTGCAGGTTCTACATATGGACATCTTTGGTCCTACCCGAAGTCAAAGCCTTGGCGGTAAAAGATACTGCTTTGTAATAGTAGATGACTACACTCATTTTACATGGGTAAACTTTCTTGAACACAAAACTGAAGTATTTTCATACTTTTCTAGCTTTGCAAAACTTGTCCAGAACGAAAAATGTTACAAAATCTCTTGCATTAAAACAGATCATGGCGGAGAATTTGAAAATCAAAATTTCTCTTCCTATTGCATTGAAAAAGGTTTACAACACAATTTCTCTGCTCCTTATACTCCAGAACAAAATGGGGTTGTAGAGAGAAAAAATCGTTCTCTACAGGAAATGGCAAGAACACTCTTGATCGAGAGCAAAATTCCTTCGTACTTTTGGGCAGAGGCAATCTCAACTGCTTGTTACATTTCAAACTGTGTGTATCTCAGGCCACTTCTTGACAAAACACCTTATGAACTCTTTAAAGGCAGAAAACCTAACATTTCTTACTTCAAAGTGTTTGGTTGCAAATATTTTATGCTTAAAAATGCAAATGATAGAATCGGTAAGTTTGATGAAAAATCCGATGAAGCAATCTTTTTTAGCTACTCTACAACAAGTAAGGCATACAGGATCTTCAACAAAAACTCTAACATGGTGGAAGAATCAATGAACGTGAAATTTGATGAGAAGAGCACTCTCTATGTCACTCATGCGGAAGGAGATGCAGAACAAGGCACACAGAACAACCTGTCTGAAGACACTACTTACTCCGACTCTATCAAAGCTAAGTCTGATTCGACAGATGAAAAGCTGAAAGAGAAGTTTGATCATAACTGGAAACATAAATCCAGTCATCCTGTACAACTTGTCATTGGAAACGTACAAGATGGAGTAAAAACTCGAGCCTCTATCAAAGAAATGACAGGTACGTTTGCTCTTATATCTGAAATTGAACCAAAAGACTTGACAGAAGCACTCTCGAATGAAAGTTGGATAGAGGCAATGCAAGAAGAACTACTTCAGTTCAAAGTGAATCAAGTCTGGGAACTAGTCCCAAAACCAAAAGATCAACCAATCATTGGAGCAAAATGGGTGTTCCGAAATAAGTTTGATGACAAAGGAAAAGTCACACGAAACAAAGCAAGGTTGGTTGCAAAAGGATACTCACAAGAAGAAGGGATTGACTACGTCGAGACCTATGTGCCAGTAGCCAGGTTAGAAGCTATAAGATTATTATTAGCATATGCATGTCATCATGGCTTCAAGCTTTTTCAGATGGATGTCAAAAGCGCGTTCCTGAATGGCTACATCAAAGAAGAAGTATACGTAGATCAACCACCAGGTTTCGAAGACCCGAACAGATCCGATTATGTGTACAAACTGAACAAAGCTTTGTATGGTCTAAAACAAGCACCACGTGCTTGGTATGAGAGGCTGAGTACCTTCCTCATCTCTAATGGTTTTGAAAAAGGTAAAGTAGATACTACTCTGTTTATTCAAAGGGAAGGTAAGAACATTCTTTTACTTCAAATATACGTTGACGACATTATTTTTGGTTCTACTAATGGAACTCTTTGCAAGAACTTTTCGCAGATTATGACAAATGAGTTTGAAATGAGTATGATGGGTGAGTTAAATTTTTTTCTTGGACTACAAATCAAACAAGGAAACGAAGGTACGTTTATCTGTCAAGTAAAGTATACAAAGGAACTAGTGAATAGATTTGGGCTTGATAGATGCAAAAAAACTGAAACTCCAATGTCTCATTCTTCAAAGCTTGAAAAAGATGTTATTGAGAAAAAAATAGATCAAAAACTCTATAGAAGCATGATTCGATCTCTACTATATCTTACTGCTTCTCGACTAGATATTCTCTTCAGTGTATGCATGTGCGCTCGTTTTCAATCAGACCCAAGAGAATCACACCTCCATGCTATCAAGAGAATCATTCGATATGTCAACACTTATTCTTCACTTGGCTTATGGTATTCTAGAAATTCAGATTTTACTCTTATTGGATATTCTGATGCTGACTATGCTGGGTGCCAAATTGATAGAAAGAGCACATCAGGGACATGCCAACTAATGGGAAGTATGCTGGTATCTTGGTTCTCCAAGAAACAGAGTACAGTGGTTCTATCCACGGCAGAAGCAGAATATGTGGCTCTGGGAAGCTGTTGCACACAATCTTATGGTTAAGACAATAACTTCAAGATTATGATATTGAGGAATCCAACATTGAGATTAAGTGTGACAACACAAGCGCCATTAGCTCGACAAAAAATCATGCTCTTCACTCAAGGGCGAAGCACATCGAGATCAAGCATCATTTCGTAAGAGACCATGTGCAAAACAATGATGTTCATATTCAGTTTGTTGATTCTAAAAATCAACTTGCTGACATCTTTACGAGGCCTCTTGAAAGAAGTAGCTTCAATTTCATAAAAAAAAAGCTTGGAATTGCTAACTTTCCTACGCAATCTTGAGTAGATGCAGGAAACAGGAGATGAAAGAAAGGAAATAAAATCATTTTCAATTTCCTAAAAAGCGAAGGTATAATCTCAAATCTCTTCTGAATTTATTCGAATATGCAGTAATTGATTGACTGAATATTATCATGCATATCCTCTTTCAAAGAAAAACTACACGTTACCATTTATCACAAATCCCTATTTTTTCGGTCATCTTGAAAAACTGCTCGGGAAGTTGCCTTTAATAACCGCTCTCTGCACTTTCTCTATAAAAGGAACATTTTCTCTTTCTCTTCACAAACAACTGCTCTTCGAAAAGCTACCACATTTCCTCCATACTCTCAAAGATTCAAACTTTCCACACAAAAATCGTTCATCTTCTTCACTATGCCGCGTAAACCTCTCTCTCTCGAACCACAGAAAGCTTCCACCTCTGTTCACCGGTCGTAAAGAACTTCCGCCCAAGCCGCCCGCCTCTCCAAACGTGGACCCTCACATATTTCCTTGGTGGACGAAGACTCCGATAGTATGAAAGTTTCCTCAGCAGAACGAGGATCGAGTGGGTCTACTAATTCCCCGCCAAAGGAGGGGTCTTTACAAGTTTTTCACACTCCTACCACTCATCCGAGTCCAGGTTCAAGCATTTCTATTCCCTCTCCTTTACAAACTCTTGAGGGGATACAAAAATCCACAACCCTCATACGTGAATCCGGGATGAATGATAATGCTGTGGAATTGTTTGTGAAAAATTTTGGGCTCGATTCTACTTTGGATGTGGAGACTGAAATTAGAAAATTTGCAAGCCCTTTTGATTCTGCTAATGTTGAGACACATGATGTTGGTATATCGAAAGGAAAGGAAAAGATTAGTGCTGCTGTAGAGGAAACATATGATTCTTTGAAAGAAGGAGAGAACACTGAGTCTAGGGTGAAAACTACTGATGATGATGATTTATTGTTTGAGAACTTTCGTGCTTATGGTGGATTCGCAAAAGATACAAAATTTCAGCCCAAACTGTTTAAGACTCAGCAAAATCATGACTCTTTTCAAAACTTTCTAGCCCTAAAAGTAATGCCACACAAGACAGTTGATTTTGACTATCTTGATAGTCATGGTATTCTTGTTTCTGAGATGTTTGAGAAGTTAGACTTGCTGACCTTTTGCACCGATTCTGAAGTTGTATATCCTGAATTGGTGGCCTTATTTTATTCCAACTTGCACTTCACAAAGAACCCAAACAGAATGACTTTCACTGTTGGCAATTTTTGGTATGTAGTATCTGCCGAACTAATAGCATCTCTCATTGGGGTAAGCGCATCTGACTTTGTGAAAATCGAGATTTCATCCAATGACGCTTACAAGCTGATCGCAGAGGACACTGACTATGGAAGGAGCATCGGAACGCATATCAACTTCTCTACCATGCCTCTGATATACAGGATCGTGCACAAGATACTCATTGGATGTATTCGACCTAAAGCCTCATCCACGACTGATGTGTCAAGGTATGAAGCTAGGTTGATGGCTGCAATTGTCAAGGGCAAAAACTTTTCACTGGTACACACTATCATCTTCCAAATGTATCGCACTGTCACCAAGCGAGCTGGCCAACTACCCTATGGAGCTCTCATTACAAAACTGTTTCGAGCATTGGATGTCAAATCCCCTTCAAAAATGAAGAAAGAGATCCTACCAGGTATGACAGTAGGAGCTGATACATTATTTAAGATGCATATTTCTGTCACTTCTGATGGTTGGGTAGACAAGGATGGTCAGATCATCAAAATAGGCTGTGATCTTGATAATGCTGCAAAGAAGATCATTGCTGCCACATTGTTGAAATTGAAAGGAAGACTAAAGAGAAAAGCTTTACGAAAAGTTTCAGTGTCACCAAAGAAAGGAAAAAGAGTCAAGAAGGACTCTATCTCCTCTGATTCTGAGCAAACAATCTCTGGTGATGCTTCTCCTCTAAGCCAAAAGTCTTCTCAGGCTGCGATAGTTGCACAGATTGCAGAGGAAATGGAAAAAGGAGAAACTACTTTGCTGGAAAAGAATAGTGAATTGGAAGAGAGTGCCACAGCCTTATTTGACGCAAAGGAGCAAGCTATTCAACAAACTGAAGACCTAATTCGGGGGTTGGACAGTCAGATTGAAGAAAAAACTCAAGAAGAAGCAAAAGCACAGGCTCAGTTGGAAGTTGAGACCCATGCCAGATTACTCGAAGAGGCAAAAGAAGAAGCAGAGGCTACTGCCAAGGCCCAGGCCGAAGCAGATGCTTTATCAGAGAAAGAAAGCATTGTTCAAGCCCAACTTGCCGCCACAGCAGCCGTCACGAAAGTTATTGATGATGAGAAGAAAAGAAAAGCTGAAGAACTTGCTGAAGCAGAGGCAAGAAGAGCAAAAAGAGAGCAAGAAAAGAAACAACTTCGCGAAGAATATTTTGAAGTTCTTCGCCAAGAATGAGATCAACGTGAAGAGCAGCGAACTGTTCTTGCTGACAAACTTGATCTTGCCAGTCTTACAGAAGGGGATGACACTCAGGGGGAGAAATTGACAAAAGTACTTGGGAACTTCACACAGCTTCTCTTAAACATTCAGCAAGGGCAAGAGAAGATGCAGCATCAAATCAATATTCTCCGGGCAGAACTCTTCAAACAAACCGATGCTCTTGCAAGTCGCCTGAAATCCATTGAAAGCTGTCTACCAGTTGAAGTCAAGAAGGCTCAAGACCAGGTTTCAGGGGATCTGGTTATGTTTGCCCAGAACAAAGTTTTGCTGGCTCGAGAAATGAAGAACTTAACAGAAGTGTTCAATATGCGGCTACGGAACTTGATCACCTTCAATCTTGTTCGCGTACCCTTTGACATTGCCACATCCAAATCATCTTCTTCCCAACCTCCAAAATGATCCTCCCACCTTCATGTTTTGTCGCATTTTCTATCATGGTTATGCTAGCATGCAATGTATTGCCGTACTATAGATTGCATGATTAAATAAATTGCTTGCTTTATGACTTTCGCTGATCTTTTGATGCTGACAAAAAGGGGGAGAGACATCGGATTGCTCTGTAAGTTTGCCCTTTATAAGTTAGAGACACCATATTGCTCTGTAAGTCTGTCCTTTATAAGTTTGCCCTTTATAAGCTCTATCGCAATTCGAGAAAATGGTTTTGTCTCCATCAAAATAGGGGCAGATTGTTAGGAAATTATTGTTGATTTTAACGCAATCAAAACCATTCATGTCTTGATAATTAGAATCTGGTCGAACTTGATAGATATATATGTATTTCACTATACTTATCTCTAACTTATCCATCTTGATAGAAGCAGGAAAACCATATGACAGAGGCACACTGGTTGGACGTTCTCACACTTCAATTTAATATTCCAACTAAATTTTTTTCTGTTTATTGCAGATTAAATTCCCCACAAACGGTCAATGATCTGGAAAAGGATTTCGATGCTAAGTCATATCGTCATTGTGTCAATCAAAATGATTTCCTTTTTAAGGTTATCTTGATTGTCAATTCAATGTTTAGGCAAATCTCATAATTAGATTCTTTGTTTAAAGGTCTTCGATATATTTGTATGGGCGAATATATCTTTCTAAATTTTTGGTGTATCTTACCGTGAACGACTCGTGATCTTTTGTCAATCAACCAACGGCTAGTTTTGGTGATTGATCCTCGGAGTGGATCTGTCCAGCGAGGAGCTTGGAGGACGAGGACTATAAAGAGCACGAAGTTCAAAGAACGGAGGGGGACCAAGAGAAAAAAGACCTGATTCAAAGAGAGCTTCATCGGTTGTCTAAAAGTACTTTAGTGAATCCCGTAAGAGAAGAGTGAAGCAGAGAAAGAGTGCTGAGTAGAAAACCTTGGTAGAAGCACAGTCCGCTTCTATTGAAGCAGTAGAAGTTCAAGCAGTCACTCGTGTATTCTGTAATCTCTTATTCGGATACTTAGTGAAATCCAGCCAGTAGGCTGTTAGTGTGGGAGAGTGGACGTAGGCCATCAAAAGACGAATCACTATAATCTCGTGTGCAACGCTTTTCGACTCTTTCTGCCTCTATCAACTGCATCTATTAACGTCTGGCAGAAGCACTACGATATTTCGCTATCACTTGCATTATCTCAATCTCGATTATTTTATCAATTCCCCAGTATTTGTCTAAATTTGATTTACACATCTATTCACCCCTTCTAGGTGTATAGCCTAGCTATGAACAACACTGCTTTAGTAGGTGAAAGAGGAAGAGCTAGTGCTCGTGTTAGTAGAAGTAGTATGAATATGAATAGACGCAGTCAGTCTAGGACTGACAGTGATGTCTGTTAGAACTGTGGCAAGAGAGGGCATCTTAGAAGAAATTGTTTTAAGTTGAAAAATGAAAGGGCTAAGGGAATTGGAGTTGAATCTGCGGATGATGTTGCAGCTGTAGCTGAAAATTCTGTTGGTGTCGATTGTGTCTTGTCTATCACTGAGAATTCATCGTTTGGTGGATGGATTATGGATTATGGTTGTTCTCTTTATGCTACACCAAATAGGAACTAGTTTACTTCTTATCAATGCATGGATAGTAGTAAAGTGAAGTTGGGAAACAACGCTGAATGCGATGTTATGGGTGCTGGTAATATTAAAATCAGAATGCATGATGGTATTGTGAGGACATTGACTGGGGTAAGACATGTTCCAGAATTGAAAAAGAACTTAATTTCCTTGGGTGCCCTAGATTCAGCTGGATGCAGGTATTCTTCATGAGGTGGAGTCCCAAAAATTGTTCTAGGTGCTCTGGTGATAATGAAAGGAATTAAGCATGGCGGCTTGTATGAACTTCAAGGTGAGACATTGATAAGTTTCACTCCTGAGATGTCGACATCTGTTCGAGAGTCTAATGGCTACTTGAGGAAGGCCTGGGTGTTTGTGCGAAAGCACAATTTTCATGCTGTTGTCAAGAATACGCAGTTGAGAGCTTTGATCGGAACGAAGACTGGCAAGTTGATCAAGCATGTGCGAACTGACAGTAGCATGGAGTCTGACTCGAAACTGGTAATTAAATTCTACATGAAAAAGAGCATAGTGAAACACCACACTAGTACTAGGAAACCACAATAGTTTGCAGAATTGATGAGCAGAGCATTACTAGAGACGGCCTGAAAGAAGATCTCTAGTGCTGGTATGGCTAGGAGAATTCTAGCGGATGCGCTTAGTATGACGAGCTATATGGTGAATAGATCCCCATCGACTGCGATTGGATATCGGACTCCCAAAGAAGTGTGGTCAGGTAATGTTGCTGATGATTCTATTTTTAGAATGTCTAATTGCCCATGTTATTATCGAGTAAGTGATGGTAAGCTCGATGTGAGGGCAAGGTGCATATTCCATGGCTATGCACGAGGTGAGCGGGGTTATCAGTTGTGGTGCCCGAGTATAAATTCATCTGTTTGCAGCAAAGAAGTTACCTTTGACGAGTCTTCAGTACTTCTGGCTAGGAGTGATTATAGCAGTGTTAATATGGTTATGGACGGTGTTCAGCTTGAGGTGGAGTTGCAACCAGAAACTCCTGTGGTAGCAGATACTAGCATGGTAAGCGACACAGATGGTGTTTGTAGCGAGGTGGAGTCTATAGAGTCAATGTTTGTTGTAACTGCAGATATTAACAAGGTATGTATTCAGTCTCCTGATAGATATAGATGCAACGGTGGTTTTGCTTTATCTGTAGTTAAGGAGTTTGTGTCAGATAGTCCTTGTGCAGCAGTTAAAGGTGCATCTTTAGTTGGTGTTCTGATGAGGTCCTCGGTAATGGCGAAGTTCAAGCGCGGCTTGGACTTGCATGATATCTGTGGCGGTTGAGTCCATTTGGGTTGTTGGGAGAGTAGCACATGAAGTTCGAAATTTTAGCTAAACGATTGTGATTTGGCTCAAACGTCGAGCCAAGGTGGAGATTGTTGAAATTACCTCGAATTTGAGTCCAAAGGAAATTGCTAGTAATAAGCATATAAGTTGGAAAATCTGAACTTTGGCTGAATCTTACGGAAATCTTTTCCGTATTGCTTTTGTGAAGATAACAAATTAGAAGGGAACAGTCCAAGATTAGCATTCCTTTCTTAGACAGATCAACTTGGATATCTCAGGCGGTGGATCTCCTTTTGGTCAAGTTGAACATATTGGATAAATATTCTGTTAGTGGAAGTATCTCTAATGGGCGTAGCTTTCGTGCACTGATAGATTGGATTTCATGCCCAAGAAGAGATTTTTGGCTGAGAAAATTTGAGTCCCACGTTCACCAAGATTTACTTCCATGCATATATATATATATATCAATGATGTTTTCTTTAGACGATGGCTTTAATGGCGAGTGTGCGTCTTCGTGATTTATAGTCCAAGAAGGAGATTGAAGCGTCGTATGTCACGAGTGCTTGGCATTGGGACTTCGTTTTGTTCGCGGAATTACATCAAGAATTCAAGTGTTGAAGCCGGTTAAATCTTGAGGTTAGATTTGTGTTTTAATTCTTTTGCGAGATTGAAAGATTATTTCGCTAGGAATTGGGGGCTAAACACTGTGTGCGTTCTTGGTTGTAATTGGGGCTGGGAAACACCAAGAGTGTGTTTGTGT
Source organism: Rhodomyrtus psidioides (assembly GCA_021437785.1). Taxonomy (NCBI): domain Eukaryota; kingdom Viridiplantae; phylum Streptophyta; class Magnoliopsida; order Myrtales; family Myrtaceae; genus Rhodomyrtus; species Rhodomyrtus psidioides. Next base: position 6,152,760 of record JAILYB010000003.1, on the reverse strand, counting down.
AACTCAAGTGTGATTTGTAATCTTCGTGTATCGCTCGTTCTATAGTGGAATCCGTTGCTACCCTCCCCATGGACGTAGGTCTTTACGACCGAATCACGTACATCTGGTGTCCGTTTTACTTTGCTCGTTATGTCGATTTTTTTATCGATCGCTTGTTCCACGCAATAGCAATCTTTGCAACCAAGTTATATTTTTGTTGCAAATTAGTGATGAAATATTTTCGTGCCTAATTTCGTTTGCAAATTTTTGCAACGAAAATATTATTTCGTTGCAAATTTTGCAACGAAGTTATATTTTTGTTGCAAATTAGTGATGAAATGTTTTCGTGCCTAAATTCATTTGCAAATTTTTGCAACGAAAATATGATTTCGTTGCAAATTTGCAACGAATTTTTAATTTCGTTGCAATATTTGCAACGAAGTTATATTTTCGTTGCAAATTAGTGATGAAATGTTTTTGTGCCTAATTTCGTTTGCAATTTTTTACAACGAAAATATGATTTCGTTGCAAATTTGCAACGAATTTTTAATTTCGTTGTAATCTTTGCAACTAAGTTATATTTTCGTTGCAAATTAGTGATGAAATGTTTTCGTGCCTAATTTCGTTTGCAAATTTTTGCAACGAAAATATTATTTCGTTGCAAAGATTGCAACGAAGTTATATTTTCCTTGCAAATCAGTGATGAAATGTTTTCGTGCCTAATTTCGTTGCAAATTTGCAACGAATTTGTTTTTTGTTGCAAATTTGCAATGAATTTGTTTCATGGATAATTATTCGTGGCAAAAATCGTATTTTTTTGTAGTGATTCTTCAGCAGAATTTTCCTATTGGTGGCACAAAGAATATTGTCCTGATGTCTTCTAACTGGGCTTGGACATTATCCTTCTGAAGATAAGAGATACAGCTTCTCACATACTTCCTAAAGAGATTTGCAGATGAGGATGCGCTAACAGAGCCTATCAAAGGTATGCTCGGCTTTTTTCCTTCAGTATGTGTCTTTATTTGATATCTGGTTTTGTACTTAATTGTTTGCTTCAACAATGAGCAAAAAGAGAAAGATCTTAGAGCTACCTGCTCCAACCAGGATGCCAAATAAGCTAGCAACTAAGAGGTCAACTACTCGACATGCAGAAACTTCCTACAAAAGTTTCCTATCGAGAAGCCCAGTCCCAAGGAACTCACCTCCCAATCCTCCGCTTCGTACCATGATGAAGTCGCGCACACCAAAAGGAAATTTTCATATTTAGTTCCTTATGGCGGGAAAAGTACACTGCAAGTGCCTTAACTTTCGTATAGCGTGCACTTAAGTGCCTTAACTTTCAAAGTGTTCACTTGAGTGCCTAAACTTTTAAAAAGCGTTCACCTGAGTACCGACTTCTTTTAAAATCGTTCAGTTCAGTGCCAAATCTGATGTGGCTCACCGAAAATTCGACACGTGATATTTTTAATTATTATTTATGCTGACGTGGCTCATCGGAGTTGGCACTAAATTGAACGATTTTAAAAGAAGTTGGTATCAAGTGAACGCTTTTTAAAAGTTTAGGCACTCAAGTGAACACTTTGAAAGTTAAGGCACTTAAGTGCACGAATTGAAAAAAAGTTAGCACTCAAATGAACACTTTGAAAGTTAAGGCACTTAAGTGCACGCCGTACGAAAGTTAAGGCACTTGTAGTGTACTTTTCCCTCCTTATGGCCATAAATGTGCTTGCTGATACTGACCTATGCTTTTCAAATTACTCGGGGGCTACTCTCAAGATTTACTGATCCAAAGCAACATCGCTTGCTTCATCTTCTACCAAGACTACTCCCGCGAAGGTAACTACGCCCGATCCTATGCTAGAAGCTCATGCTCCTTCAACAGCGACTCAAATGAAGTCGACACAGCCCTTGCCTTTGGGGCCTGAAGGAAATGAGCCAGACGATGATCCCTCTTCTCCTTGAGTTGAGGACATTCCTTCTATCCCTTTCACGGGATCTAAAGCAAGGGAGAAGAATTTATCTCCTGCCACAGTCGGCAAATCATCTCATGTCCTTCCTACGAGATCAGTTGCCCCTCTTTCGGGAACCAAAGCAAGAGAGTGTACCCCTTCTTCGGGAACTGAAGTGAGAGAGTCAGTGAGAAGTCCACCTTCAGCTCCAGTCGGTAAGTCTTGTCTTTTACCTTGTACTTTCAAATGATGAATGCTTCTTATGCTAATAACTAATATGCACTTATGCTTGTAGGCATTGATGAGCCTTCACCTGCATATAAGAAAGTTTTAATTCATAACGAGGTGTCTCTTGAAAGCTCATCAACTACTGTCATTCCATTTACGCTCGTCCCTCATTCAACAATTGTTCTGCCAACTGCCAAAGCTTTGGCCACAACTGGCTCATTTGCTCCTTATTCTTCCTCTGCTGCATCTGCTCCTCCTAAGGTAGTGCCCTTTTTAACCTAGGAGAAAGCTGATTTAGAGATGATGTTAAGTATTGGCTCTGATGGTCCATCTGTTGCTTAAGGACCTTCTGAGTCAGTTCTAGTTCCCGAAGATCCAGCATCTTTTGCTGAAGTTCTTAGACACATAGCTAAAGCCAAGTGGACAGAGCTCATGGGATTGCTTGAGTCTGGCTATGGGAAGTTGATCGTAGACCCCAATAGGGAGCATCATGCGAGAGCCCTCTTCTATGAAGTTTGTTCTGGTAATCCTTCTTTTATATTATCTAAAAACTTCTAGGATAAGAGTGACAACTTCGCTATCGACTTTGTGGATGTTGTGAACACCATCAGAATTATTGTTAATCGTCTTCCACATCTTCTCTCTGGGGAGCAACGAGGTGTGGTTGTTCAAGATGAGCTGGATCGCAAACTTGAAAATACCCGTATGTTCTACGGACATTACAAAGCTGAAGAGGATCTACGGACATTACAAAGCTGAAGAGGATACACTTTATCGCTTGGCTAAGAGGACGGCGAATCTTGAAGCCGAGCTAAAAAGAATAGATACTCTAATAGTTGAGCATGAAACAAAGAGGGAAGAATTCTGTGCTGTAGTTCGGCAGAAGCAACAGAAATGTATAGAGCTGGGAAAGGAAATTGACACTACCCAACAATTGGTTAAAACCCATGAGAGGCAAAGGGCAGAGCTCATGGAATAAAATCTTAATCTTGAATTTGAGCTTCGATCCTTTGTAAACGAGGCCAAAGGCTTGTTGGCTAAATGGAAATGAAAAACTTCTTTTCTCTAAATCAATTGTCTCACTGTTTTTTTTAATCGAATTCATTTCTGGCTTTCTCTTGACTTGTCTAACTTGCGACAACTAACAAACATCCCGATGACAAGATCTCCCGATGCTATGACCTACCGAACCTGAATACTTAATATACTTCACTAAGATCAGACATAACGCCTGTCACTAACCTCGTCATTATCTCAAGCAATCAAAAGATAGGATAACATGACTTTCTTCACATAATTAGCAAGATGGCTTGGTTGAGTAACTGATTTCTTTTCACATCTCTACTCACAACAACCTTAATGATGTAATTAGTAACTGACCTCTCTCCACACATGAAGCCACGTTCTCTCACTTTGTCCCACTCTTCCGTGAAAATCTCAGGCATGTCGTTATTCATTTCTTGAGCTATATCTTCCATCCTTGTCCCTCACATCAAGAATCCTGGCTATTCTGCTCTTTCTCAATTGTCGTTAATTTGTTCATCATGTCTTCGCATGGTTCTTCATATCACGTCCCTCTTTGGCCTCATCCAAGGGCACATTTTCTAGCTCATGAAGGTAACAATTTTGTTGGACATCAACCTGTGTCCTGTCTGAGTTTTATTGGAAAGGCAGCTGTTATCTACCTTTATTTAGGCCGTTTACTTAGAAAGTTTTGTGTGCATATCTTTTTGTATTACCTTTTATTGTGTGATCCTTGTATTTTTGGTAGTTTAGTCTAATTAGGAGTTTGTTTGATAGCTGTATCTTCTTGTATATATGTTATGTTTCTATGGTAATGAAGATCATAATTCTCATTCCAAAGTTCCTTAGTTGTTTTACATGGTATCAAAGCCATGGTTGAGGGAAAAAAAGGTGAGGAGAGTTCTAGAACGGACAAGAAAACCTCTAGTCCTTACACATTGAACTCGAACGACAACCCGGGTAACCTGATTACCCATGTTCAGTTGAAGGGCGAGAATTATGAAGAATGGGCACGAGCTATGCAGACTGCATTGCGAGCCAAGAAGAAATATGGTTTTATTGATGGATCTGTCAAGCAACCAGCAGATGATTCGCCGGAACTTGAAGATTGGTGGACGGTTAATTCTATGTTGGTTTCTTGGGTATTTAACACCATTGAACCGACGCTTCGCTCGACTGTCTCTCACATGGAGAACGTGAAAGACCTGTGGGATGATATCAAGCAGAGATTCTCGATTGGGAATGGTCCACAGATGCAGCAATTGAGATCGGATCTGGCAAATTGTAGACAGGATGATCAACCCATCGTGTCCTATTTCGGTAAACTCAAAATCCTATGGGATGAAATAAATAACTATGATCAGATACCAGTGTGTGTTTGTACAGGCTGCAGATGCAATCTTACCATTGAATTGGAAAGAAAGCGTGAAGAAGAGAAAGTTCATCAGTTTTTGATGGGCTTGGATGAAGAAGGATATGGAACAGTGCGCGCCAATATTTTGAGCACTAAACATTTGCCTAATTTGAATCGTGTTTATGCTATGGTTGTTCAGCAAGAGCGAGTGCGAACTATGACACGAACCAAGGATGAAAGAGGCAATCCCATGAGTTTTGCAATCCGGGCAGGTGGTCGAAATTCAAGGGGGATAAAGATAAATCCTATTTTGTTCTAATTGCAATCGAGAGGGTCATGATGCTGAAAGTTGTTTCCACCTGACAGGAAATCCAGAATGGTGGGGTAATAGACCACGTGGAACCTTTGCTGGACAAGGTGGTGGTCAAAAGCGTGGTTATGGAGGTGGACGTAACAAGGGAAGAGGTGCCCGTGTCAATGTCAAACAAGCATCTAGAGTTGATGGTGGGCGAGAAGTTGTGATAGATTCAGATCGAAAGGATCTTAGTGGATTGAATGATGAGCAGTGGACTACTTTACTGGGAATGTTAAGTTCTCACCAGAATGGTGCCCATGAGAGGCTGACAGGTAAGCAGAGTATTTTTCCTTGGATTATGGACACAAGAGCTTCCCATCATATGACAGGAACATTGACAATCTTGAGAGAATTGCGTGATATTGCGCCATGCTCAGTCGAGTTACCTGATGGAGAAAAGACTATGGCAGTGAAAGAAGGAACAATATTCCTTGGAGGAGACCTGAAATTGCGACGAGTTCTTTTTGTGCCCAATTTGAACTGCAATATGATTTCTGTATCACAGCTTCTTAATGATTCAAATTTGGTTATCCAACTCACTAACAAAATATGTGCTATACATGACCTAAATTCGAGGAACCTGATTGGAGCGGGTGAGCAACGTGATGGGCTTTACTTTCTCAATGGAGTGACTTCAGTACATGCTTGCAAGGTGGCTGATATGGAATCATTTGAGCTTTGGCACAAAAGAATGGGTCATCCCTCTTCTAAGATGGTGGAGTTAATTCCAGAAACTGGCAAAAATGGTTAGGAAAACCAATAAAACTTGCGAGGTTTGTTTTAGAGCAAAACAAACAAGAGAGATCTTCTTTTCTAGTGACAATAAAGCTAAATATTACTTTGAATTGATACATTGTGATTGGTGGGGACCTTATAGAGTCACAACTTCATGTGGAGCAATTTATTTCTTGACAGTTGTTGATGATTACTCTCGTGCTGCATGGATATATTTGCTGAATGAAAAAAATGAAGTGGCTTGTGTTATTATGAAATTTGTTATGATGATTACACGTCAATTTGAAAAACATGTGAAAATCGTTAGAAGTGATAACGGAAGTGAATTTTTTTGTTTGAAAGAATATTTTGATGAACATGAGATATTGCATCAGACTTCTTGTGCTGGAACACCTCAACAAAATGGTTGAGTGGAAAGAAAGCATCGACATATTCTTAATGTGGCAAGAGCTTTACGTTTCGAAGCAAATTTACCCATAGAATTTTGGGGAGAATGTGTACTCGCGGTTGGGTATTTGATTAACAGAACTCCATCTATGTTATTGAATGGTAAAACCACATATGAGATTATCTTTGGGCAAGTCCCTTCTGTTGTGGAAATTCTCCTATATTTTGATTCTGACAAAACTATCGAAAGAAATTGTATAACGTTCTGTGATGCAGAAAGAATGTGTAAGCAGTAGGTTGAGTGGATCTAATTCTGTCGCGTGGACTAAGGGTCCGATGGAAGTGCTTCTGACTAAGGGTCAGATGGAAGTGCTTCTGACGAGGTCAGATGGAGTGTTTCTGACTGAGGATCAGATGGAAGTGTTTCTGACGAAGGGTCAGATGGAAGTGCTTCTGACGATCTAAACAGTGATGGATGGATCGCATCAAATCTCCGTATTACCATTCCATGTGAACTGATCAAGCAAGAAACAAATCAGTTCTAAACGAAACCCAAGAAAGATCAGTTTCTTCATTTGCAAAACATGAAGACCCACGTATGGCAGGTTTCCGATCAAGGCAAGATTCCTATGGAAAGCTTATGATATTCGATTGACCTGATATCCTTTCCAATCAATCAAGGGACTTTTTACATTGGGATATCATCTTCTAAGGAATATTCTTTCGGGAACCAACTCAGACTTATCACACTTATGGAAGCTAGAGATTTAGTTGTATGGGCGACTGAATCAGAAGGGTTCAATATCTTACTCAACGGTCTACATATCTTCTGAAGATACAGTCTCGTTCAATCACAATTGATGACGTCCAATCAAGGATTGAAGAGCGATCCATTGACCAGATATCCAACGGCTAGTTTAGAGGCAGGAGAGTATATAAGAAGAACCATGGTGATCCAAGAGTCAGAGAGAGAACAACAATCCAAAGTGCAAGCATAATCTGAGTTCTATCCAAAAATATTTTGTGTACCCAAAATCCTATTTATTGTGAAAATCTGAGAGAGAGAAAAATCAAGTGATTGAGTGTTTATAATTCTCGTGATTCTTCATAGTGAAATCCAACCGATCGGCTGTCATCGTGGGAGAGTGGACGTAGGCTTGATCTAAGCCGAACCACTATAATCGTCGTGTGCAATATTCTCTACTCTAAACTCTTACTTTAGTGTTTAGACTTTTTGCGCGCTGTTATGCTGTTCCTGATTCTAATCGTACACTGAAATTTTTTTATTCCGCAAGAAATTTCAATTATATTCAGAATCACCTATTCACCCCCCTCTAGGTGATATTGCTAGATCCATCAATTGGTATCAGAGCAGGTTGCTCATTTTACGAAGTGTTTATTGACTTTAGAGTTAACGATCTACTATGTCTAGCAATCACTCTTCAGGAACAAGAGATTCGTACTTTGCCAACAAGCCACCATACTTTGATGGGAAGGACTACAATATGTGGAGTAACAAGATGAAATGGTTCTTCAAAGCCTATGATGATCTGATTTGGGATGTCGTTACGAATGAAGTAGTTCCTGCAACTGCTACAAATCCAACCTCTGCTGACGGAGCAAATCATGTCACAACAATGACCGATGCTGAAAAGGCTAAAAGAAGAGGCCTTGATTCTAAAGCTGTCAATGCTCTCTTTTGTACCTTATATACCCCTCTCTATAATTGTGTCTCAGAGGAATAATCATCTAAGGAAATATGGGATAGACTTCATATTACCTTTCAAGGAACAAATCGAGTAAAAGAAACGAAGCTCAGTATTTTACTGAGTGACTATGAAGCATTTCAAATGAAATCTGATGAATCTATTGCAGATATGATAGACAGGTTTCAGACTTTGGCAAGTAGACTTGCAAGACAAGATGCACCTGTTGCTGAACCAATGCAAGTCAGGAAGATACTACGTGGACTTACAGATGATTGGAATTACATCAAACCATCAATTCAAGAATGCCAAATAATCAGACCACTCTCGGTGGATGAGCTAGTCGGGACTTTGCAATCTTATGAAACAGAACGAGCAAACAAGAAGGGAGAACAAAAAGGTAAAAAATCTATTGCCTTGAAAACTGAAATTGCTCAATGTCTTTCTGATACAGATGATGAAGAATTAGCCCTCATGGTCAAGAAATTTAGAAAGATGGCTCGGAAAGCCAGAAATATCAAAGGGAAGAAACCTTGGAAGAAGCATGATATGAAAATGTCAAGCAATGACTCACAAGATAGCAAAGACGTGATCTGCTTTCACTGTAAGAAGGCAGGACATATCAAACCGAACTGCCCAATTTTGAAGAAGGACAAACACAAGTATGAGAAGTACAAGAAGGCCCTAAAGGCAGACACTCTAAGAGATTCTGATGAAAGTGAAAATGATTACGCAAACATCTGTCTCATGGCCGAATCAGATTCAAGTTCAGATTCAGAAACTGAGGTACGTTCATCTGAACTCCCTGATGAAGTTACTGAGTATATTGATGAATTGTGTAGAAATTACAAAGAAGCTCTTGAAAAAGTTTCTAGTTTGAAAAAGGAAAATTCGTCCTTAAAACAGCAAAATTTATCTCAAAAAGAAAAAAAAATCGATTTTCTACAACAAGAGTTTCACTAGTTGAAAGAAAATCATGATTTGATTTCAAAAGAAAATGCTTCTCTGAAGGAAAAGGTTTCCGATATCTCAAAAAGGTTTTCACGAAGCTCAGAAACTCTGAATAACATTATTTCAAAACAAATACCCTTCAATGACTGATCCGGGTTAGGTTTTAAAAAGGAGAGTAATCTCAAAAATTCCTTTAAAACTGAATTTCGAAAACCAACATTCTCTGATTACAGGCATCATATTCATAAGCATTTTACTAGATCTTATATTCGACAATCATGTGTGAACTGTGGTGATCCTAGTCATACTAAGGATCACTGCAAGAAAATTTGGAGACCCGTTAAAAGGTCAAAACCTACCAACACAGAAGGACCCAATAAAGCATGGGTACCAAAGAAACAGTAAGTTGTTCATTTCTTGCAGGTACCAAAGAGAAGGAAGAACAAGTGGTTTCTGGATAGTGGTTGTTCAAGTCACATGACTGGAAATCTAGATGTATTTATATCCTTCTCAGATTGTGATGGTAGAAGCGTGTCCTTTGGAGGAAAGAACAAGGGAAAGGTCATTGGGAAGGGAAATGTAAAGATTGAAAATCTGATGGTTAAAGATATCTCTCTAGTTAGAGGATTGAACTACAACTTAATTTCTGTAAGTCAACTCTGTGACTCTGGCTATGATATTTTCTTCCAAGATTTAAAATGTACAGGTATGAGCAAGGACAAGAAGCAATCCTTCACGGGACGAAGGCATGGGAATATTTACCTTTTAGATATTGATGCTAATTGTAAAAGTGCAAAATGTCTTATTTTTATTAAGGATGAATCTGATCTTTGGCACAGAAAGTTAGGTCATATTAGTGTAAAACATATTTCAAAGCTCTCCAAGAAGGGACTTGTTCGAGGGTTACCTCAAACGAAATTTCAGAAAGGTGGACTATGTCATGCATGCACACTAGGCAAACAGGTAAGAAGTTCTTTTAAGTCCTTAAATCAAGTGTCCACTAAGCATTGTCTGCAGCTACTTCATATGGATATCTTTGGACCGAACAGAACCTTAAGTCTTGGAGGTAAGTGATGGATCTAGCAATATCACCTAGAGGGGGGGAGAATAGGTGATTCTGAATAAAATTGAAATTTCTTGCGGAATAAATTAAATTCAGTGTACGATTAGAATCAGGAACAGTATAACAGTGTGCAAGAAGTCTAAACGCAAAGGTAAGAGTTTAGAGTAGAGAATATTGCACACGATGATTATAGTGGTTCGGCTTAGATCAAGCTTACGTCCACTCTCCCACGATGACAGCCGATCGGCTGGATTTCAATATGAAGAATCAAGAGAATTACAAACACTCAACCACTTGGTTTCTCTCTCTCACAGATTTTCACAATGAAGGATTTTGAGTACACAGAATGTTTTCGGATAGAACTCAGATTGTGCTTGCACTTTGGATTGTTGTTCGCCTTCAACTCTTTAGTCCATCATGGTTCTTCTTTTATACTCCATTGCCTCCGAACTAGCGATTGGATTCTCGGCCAAGGGATCGCTCTTCAATCCTTGATTGGACGTCATCAATTGTGATTGAACGAGACTGTATCTTCAGAAGATATGTAGACCGTTGAGTAAGATATTAAACCATTCTGATTCAGTCGCCCATACAACTGAATCTCCAACTTCCATAAGTGTGATAAGTCTGAGTTGGTTCCCGAAGGAATATTCCTTGGAGGATGATATCCAATTGTAGAAAGTACCTTGATTGATATGAAGGGATATCAAGGCAATCGAATATCACAAACTTTCCATAGAAATCTTGCCTTGATCAAAAACCTACCATACATGGGCCTTCATGTTTTGTAATTGCAGAAACTGATCTTTCTTGAGTTTCGTCTTGAAACAGATTTGTTTTTACTAATCAGTTGACATAGAATGGTAATACTGAGATTTGTTGTGATCCATCCGTCACTATTTAGATCGTCAGAAGCACTTCCATCTGACCTTGTCAGAGGCACTTCCATCTGACCCTTCGTCAGAAGCACTTCCATCTGACCCTTCCTCAACGCGACAGAAATGGATTCACTCAACCTGCTGCTTACACATTCTTTCCGCATCACATAACATTATACAATTTCTTTTGATAGTTTTGTCAGAATCAAAATACAGGAGAATTTCCACAACAGTAAGAAATATTATCTTGTCATAGTTGATGACTTCTCTAGATTTACATGGGTTTTATTTCTAGCTCACAAAAGTGAGGCTTTTATGTCTTTTTCAAAACTTGCTAAACGGATTCAAAATGAAAAGGGTTACACCATTTCTAGTTTGAGAACGGATCATGGGGGAGAATTTGAAAATCAAGGTTTCGCAGATTTTTGCACTGATTTCGGCATTCAGCATAACTTCTCTGCACCTTATACTCCTCAACAAAATGGGGTAGTAGACAGGAAAAATAGATCCTTGCAAGAAATGGCCAGAACTCTTCTTATTGAGAGTAAAATTGCATCTAATTTTTGGGCTGAGGCCGTTTCAACAGCTTGTTATATCTTAAATCGAATTTCTCTCAGACCTTTTTTTCCGAGAAAACCCCCGATGAAATTTTCAAAGAAAGAAAGCCTGATGTTGCATATTTTCATGTATTCAGTTGTAAATGTTTTATTCTAAAGAATGCAAATGATCGAATTGGAAAGTTTGATGAGAGATCAGATGAAGGAATTTTCTTGGGATATTCAACAACGAGCAAAGCCTACAGAGTCTACAACAAGAACACTCGCGTTGGTGAAGAGTCAGTGAACATCAAGTTCGATGAAAGCCATCAGAATGATAACCTCAAACCAATCAAGTTCATATACTTCCTCAAGTCTCAGACTTACACGAAGAATCAGGAGAAAAACAAGACTCAATTGTGGATGATGGTTCGGAGAATGTTCAGAAAAAAACTCTCTCGGTTAAAGAAAGACCAGAAGCTGAACAGAATGAAGCTACAACATCTTCAAATGACTGCTTTGGCAAGAACTGGAAGCACAAGTCAAGTCATCCAAAGGAATTCATCATGGGAAACATAAGTGATGGCATAAAAACTAGATCCAAATTCAAGCAAGCAATGAGCAACATAACATTGGTATCTGAATTGGAACCAAAGAGGATTGAAGATGCATTAGCAGATGATAACTGGATAAATGCAATGCAAGAAGAGCTACATCAAATTAAAGTCAACAATGTTTGGGAATTGGTCAACAGACCCAAAAATCGTCCAGTGATTGGAACTAAGTGGGTATTCAGAAACAAACTGGATGATAAAGGAAAGGTTGTAAGAAACAAAGCAAGACTTGTAGCAAAATGCTATTCTCAGGAAGAAGGAATAGACTACGATGAGACCTACGCACCGGTTGCCAGGTTAGAAGCCATTAGGCTACTTCTTGCTTATGCTTGTTACAATGATTTCAAACTTTTTCAGATGGACGTGAAAAGTGCTTTCCTAAATGACTACATCAAAGAAGAGGTATATGTTGAACAACCCCCCGGCTTCGAAGAACCTAGAGAAAATGATTTGGTATATGTCTTTGAAAAGGCACTCTACGGACTGAAACAAGCACCTCGTGCTTGGTATGAAAGGTTGAGTAACTTTCTATCTCAACAAAACTTCACAAAAGGTAATGTAGACACTACCTTTTTTATTCAAAGAAAAGGTAAGGATATTCTTCTTGTTCAAATATATGTTGATGATATTATATTTGGTTCTTCTAATGAGCTTCTCTGCAATAAATTCTCTAAAGTAATGCAGGATGAATTTGAGATGAGTATGATGGGAGAATTACGGTTCTTTCTTGATATTCAAATTCATCAATCTCAGAAAGGAACTTTCATATATCAAGAAAAGTATGCACTGAAAATAGTGAAGAAGTTTGGTCTGGAGAACGGCAAAAAGACAGAAACTCCTATGTCTCACTCCTCCAAATTAGATAAAGATGAAGATGGAAAGGAAGTTTATCACAAACTATATAGAAGTATGATTGGATCACTACTCTATCTCACAGCTTCAAGATCAAACATCCTATATAGCGTCTGTTTATGCGCAAGATTTCAATCAAGCCCAAGGGAATCACACCTATCAACTGCCAAAAGAATAATCAAATACATTGGGACTTATCCTAACTAGGGTTTGTGGTAGTCTAAATCTTCTGATTTTATACTAAATGGATATTCAGATGCAGATCTTGCAGGTTGCAAAATTGATAGGAAAAGTACATCTGGAACTTGTCAGCTCATGGGAAACATGCTTGTCACATGGTATTCCAAGAAGCAAAATACAGTGGCACTTAGTACAAATGAAGCAGAATATGTATCTCTTGGAAGTTGTTGTGCTCAAATACTTTGGCTAAAACAGCAGCTCAAAGATTATGCTGTTGAAGAATCAATTGCGGAAATCCTTTGTGACAACACAAGTGCCATAAATCTTACAAAGAATCACATACTTCACTCAAGAACAAAGCACATTGAGATCAAGCATCACTTCATACGTGATCATGTTCAGAACGGTGTTGTTAACATTCAATACATTGATACGAAAAATCAACTTGCAGATATTTTCACTAAACCATTGGATAAGCAGACTTTTAATTTTATTAGAAATGAATTATCCATCATTAATCTTCCATCTTAAGTATATTTTAGAACATGGAGCGTCAGAAGGAACGTCAGAAGGAGCGTCAGAAGGAGCGTCAGAAGGAACGTCAGAAGGAGCGTCAGAAGGAGCGTCAGAAGGAACATCAGAAGGAGCGTCAGAAGGAGCGTCAGAAGGAACGTCAGAAGGAACGCTAAAAGGCGTATAAGAAGAAATTCACATCCTTTTGGAAAAGTTCATAAATCAAGGTCAGTTAACTCCTAAAATTATCTTTAAGGTAAGTTCCTCATTTGAATATATATCTCCGAATATCTGATTGACGGTGATTAATTGATTTGTTAAAGAAATTATTTTATTTCTTTTTAGAAGATCAAAATTTTCTTTTATTGATTTTGTTTCCAAAAATAACCGCTTCTTTTATAAAACACCGAATCGTCACCTTTGTTCTCTCACTTTCAAATCTTTCTCAAATCGAAACCCTAAAACCGTATTCAATATCTCTCGCTCTCGATTTCTTCCTCAAAACAACACTCTTTCATCCAAAGTTTCAAACTTTCTACGTATCAATGGCTCCGAAATCAGCCTCTGACTCGAAGAAGACTCCTCAGTTGAAGAGAAAGTTTTCCGCCTCAACAACAAGCAGCGTCGAACCTACGGAAACCCAAATCAACGAACAGCGTGAGGCACTCTGATTGGCAAAAGGTTTGTCTCTATCTGTTTTTGAAGGAAAAGAAGCAATGGCACATTCTATTAAGCCAATGTACGATAGTATTAAGGCAATAGGGGATTTTAGCAATGAACTTAGAAGATTGCTGAATGCTCATCAGTTCGAAAGTGAAGGTGAATTGCTCGAGTTTATTAGTTTACCTGGAAAAATAGTTGAACCAATTGCTGTAGAAAAACCTGAATCGGCATCTAGAAAAGGAAAAGAGAAAATGGCAGAGCCTAGTTCGGAGTCAAGAAAACCATCCCCTATAAGACCTGGTAGAACTAAGGCAAAGGTTGAAGATGATGATGACATTTTGTTCAATGATTTTGTGAAGAATATTGGGTTTAATGTGGATAAAAGCTTTCTTGATCCCATATTCCAGAATCAGGCTCACAAAGACAAGTTTGAACTCCTGAAACAGAGAGGTGTTATACCTCAAAAGGTATTTGAGTTAAAGTACTTTGATAGCAACATCATTTATCTGAGAAAGCATCTTCAAAAGGTCAGAATAGAGCAATTCATAACACATAGGGGCTTCACATTTCCTGATCTGGTAGCCTACTTCTACTCAAATCTTCAGTTTGTCAACTTCAACTCATTGGCTTTCACGATGAAAAGAAAGCAGTATTTATTGACTGTTAATGAATTGGCATTTATCATGGGAACTAGAAAGAGAGATTTCACACCTCTAGATGTCACTACAGAAGAAGCATTTTGCTTCCTAACTGGAAAATCAAGCTTCTCAAGGGAATCGAAGTCGCATATTGCCTACAGTGACTTTCCCTTAAAACTCATCATGATGCACAAGGTGATCATTGAATGTTTTAGACCCAAGACAGCCTCAAAGACAGATATCTCGAAGTATGAAGCAAAACTGTTGTGGGGCATCTTGACAGGAAAGAGGATTTCTTTTGCTCACACAGTCCTATTACACATGTACAGGTCTGTTCTCAAGCCAAAAGGACAACTACCATATGCAGGGATTGATATCATTGAGCAGAGATATATGTTCATTTTGTGCAGGGATTGATATCATCTTGAGAAGAGAAATCTATACGCTATTTGCACTCTGATTATACTCCAATTTAGAAAGGGGGAGAAAAGTTTATTCTTGTGCAGGATAACTATACTCTGATAGATACCTACACTCTGTTTATACTCTCATTATGCATCTACACTCTGATCATGTTCTCCTACAGGAGTATTTTCAGTACAGGATCTCTAATGATGATTACCTACAGGAGCAAATCGGATGATTACTCATTTTTGTCACTGTTTAAAATCTTTAAAATTTACATATATGTATTTACAATAAGAGTAGTTTTGTCACCATCAAAAAGGGGGAGATTGTTGTGGAAATTCTTCTATATTTTGATTCTGACAAAACTATCGAAAGAAATTGTATAACGTTCTGTGATGCAGAAAGACTGTGTAAGCAGCAGGTTGAGTGGATCTAATTCTGTCGTGTGGACTAAGGGTCAGATGGAAGTGCTTCTGACGAAGGATCAAATGGAAGTGCTTCTGACGAAGGGTCAGATGGAAGTGCTTCTGACGAAGGGTCAGATGGAGTGCTTCTGACTGAGGATCAGATGGAAGTGCTTCTGACGAAGGGTCAGATGGAAGTGCTTCTGACGATCTAAATAGTGACGGATGGATCGCATCAAATCTTCGTATTACCATTCCATGTCAACTGATCAAGTAAGAAACAAATCTATTCTAAATGAAACCCAAGAAAGATCAGTTTCTGCATTTGTAAAATATAAAGACCCACGTATGGAAGGTTTCCGATCAAGGCAAGATTCCTATGGAAAGCTTATGATATTCGATTGACCTGATATCCCTTCCAATCAATCAGGGGACTTTCTATAATGGGATATCATCTTCTAAGGAATATTCTTTCGGGAACCAACTCAGACTTATCACACTTATGGAAGCTGGAGATTTAGTTGTATGGGCGACTGAATCAGAAGGGTTCAATATCTTACTCAACGGTCTACATATCTTCTGAAGATACAGTCTCGTTTAATCACGATTGATGACGTCCAATCAAGGATTGAAGAGCGATCCCTTGGCCATATATCCAACGGCTAGTTTGGAGGCAGGGGAGCATATAAGAAGAACTATGGTGATCCAACAGTCAGAGAGAGAACAACAATCTAAAGTGCAAGCATAATCTGAGTTCTATCCAAAAATATTCTGTGTATCAAAAATCCTATTCATTGTGAAAATCTGAGAGAGAAAAAAACCAAGTGATTGGGTGTTTGTAATTCTCGTGATTCTTCATAGTGAAATCTAGCCGATCGGCTGTCATCGTGGGAGAGTGGACATAGGCTTGATCTAAGCCGAACCACTATAATTGTCGTGTGCAATATTCTCTACTCTAAACTCTTACTTTTGTGTTTAGACTTTTTGCACGCTGTTATGATGTTCCTGATTCTAATCGTACATTGAAATTTTTTTATTCCGCAAGAAATTTCAATTATATTCAGAATCACCTATTCACCCCCCTGTAGGTGATATTGCTAGATCCATCACCTTCTTACAAACACATTCGTATTTTTGGTTGTTTGTGCTATGCGCACAATCAGAATCAAGAAAAAGATAAATTTTTTAGTAGAAGTCGTCGGTGTGTTTTTGTTGGTTATCCGTTGGGAAAGAAGGGGTGGAGATTGTATGACTTGGAAGCTAATGAATACTTTGTATCAAGAGATATAGTGTTTACTGAAACAGAATTTCCATATGCTGATGGAAAAACAGTAAGTGATGAACTCGTTAAAAATAGAGTTATGGAGTTGGGTGATGAAATTGATGATTTAAAAAGTGACTTGAGAGAGGAGCACGCTAAAAGTATAGATGGAGAAAATAAGGTGAATAATGAGATGGAGGAATTGATCCACACAAACAATGAGGACGTGGAAAGCAGTGAAGTCGTCGAAGAGCAACTAGGCAGGGGACAAAGAGTCAAGCAACCTTCTGTTCGTTTGAAAGACTATGTGACAAACGCCATCAAAATAAGCCCCTCGACATGCTCATCTGTCCAATCAAGTTACTCAGGTACGCCTTATTCTATAGCACGTTATGTGAGTTATGAAAAATTTTCTGCGCAACATTGGTGTTTCTTGGCAGCACTTACTACGGGATATGAACCAAACTTTTATGCAGAAGCGATTAAAGATGAATGGTGGAGAGAGGCCATGAGTAAAGAAATACAAGCTTTAGAAGATAATGGTACATGGACAGTCGAAAATTTGCCGCCTGGGAAGAAAGCGATTGGGAGCAAGTGGGTGTATAAAATTAAGTACAATTCTGATGGAAGTATTGAACGATACAAGGCGCGGTTGGTGATACTGGGAAATAATCAAGTTGAAGGCATAGATTATCAAGAAACTTTTGCTCCTACAACAAAAATGTGTACTATACGTACCTTTCTTGCCGTTGCGGCTGCGAAAAATTGGGAACTCCATCAGATGGACGTCCAAAATGCTTTCTTACATGGCGATTTAAAGGAAGAGGTTTATATGAAGATGCCGCCTGGGTTTGCCTCTCAATCATCAGGGAAGGTATGTAGACTTCGGAAATCTCTATATAGTTTGCGGCAAGCACCTAGATGTTGGTTTGCGAAATTGGCTGCATCTTTGAAAGCTTATGGATTTCAGCAATCATATTCAGATTACTCCTTATTTACTTTTCGAGTTGGGACTGTTCAGTTGAATATGCTTATTTATGTTGATGATCTCATTATCTCCGGTAATGATATCTCTGCTGTGTAAAAGTTCAAGAGCTATTTGAGTCATTGTTTTCATATGAAAGACTTGGGGAAGTTGAAATTTTTCTTAGGAATTGAAGTGGCAAGAAACTTGGATGGTATTTTCTTGTTGTTGACACCTGATTTTTGATCAGTCTTTCATAGTTTATTTTTAAAAAATTCATAAAAAATCTATAAAAAGTTAAAAAAATAAAAAAATCATCTTTGGTAGCCTTGACCAAGCTAAAGGAACCATTTTTGATAAAAAAAAATAATTTTTCATATTTTTAAATATTTTTTAATATTTTCCAAAAATAGAAAAATACATGAAAAATGAAGAAAAATAGCGTTCGATGTCGTAAAAATATAGAAAAATAGTCAATATTTTTATTTTAATTTCTTTTACATTTTGAACTCATAAATAGTCAAAATTCAAGTTCAATTGCATGTGTTTCTTCACGACGCATAGAGTTGAATTTGGCAAAAAAATGTCATTCGAGTATTTTAATTTGTAAATTTCTACATCTTTTTTAGTCTTGACGTCCAATTAGATTGACCACCATCTACAATAAATGCCCCTTGCTGAATATTTTCTTTTTTGTTTCACATGATTTCATGGTGTAAAACGCCGAGTGGATCCCCAAATATAATCGGGTCGGCATGAGCTCGATAGCTCGTCCAAGACCAAATCAGGGCACGGCGAACCCCATGTGAGTACTCTCGAACTCCTTCGATGCTTCCTAATGCTTTTATTAGGTTAGATCGTGTGTAGAATGGCTAGGACAGCTAAATCATTCTTGAGCTGTGATTGATAAATAGGACCTTATTAGAAATGCCATGTGATTTATTTGCATATCTAGATTCCTTGAGTTGGGCATTTTATTACTGATTGTGATTGCTAGGATAATCACTCTTATCTACATGAATTTCTAGATTTAGGGTTCATACCTTACTCATCCGCATGAATCTCAGGCTAGAAAATTCAGTCAACTTAGGTACCGAAAGGGCGTCAACTCTGACAGTTGGTGTAACTAAGTCCCCGAAACCATTTCTCTGGTTCTCGCAGAATTGAATAGAAACTCCCAACTATTCGATTGGGTGGTCCAATCATACCCTAAAAAAATGATTGGTGGCGACTCCATGACATGCACACTTAGCACATGTCACTAGACCACACTGAAAGTCGATCACGCATACCTCTGTTGCGATTTGGGTAATGGGCCTTGGGAGAGGCCCGCGTCCGACCAGACAGGACGGCCCATTAGCCCTCGAGAGCCCGACAACCTCAAGAGGGTCGCGACAGACTGGCGACTCCACTGGGGATTGGTTCTTAACCATTTAGTGGACTTGAGCCGATTAAAAAGTTGATTGATTCTTCTAACCTAATTTTATGCAGATGCTCTCGAAAGTGAGGTGTATATGCTAACGAATGTGTTAGATGTTTTTGTAGACGGGAGAAATAAGGGGTGAAGTGCTTGTTAACTTTGTTTTATGCAGGCAGGAGTTTTGGATGTATGATTGTGTGGATGTTTATATTGAAGCGGTGATTGTTAAATAAAATGCATGTCTTTTACTTTAGCACGACACAATGAATACACACAATTGCGCCTAAAACCCCAGGCGCCCTCTTTAGGAACACAATAGAAGGAATTGAAAATGGAATCTCCGTGAGGAAAAACATGGGGTAATCCACTTTTCAATTCCGCTCACTTCGAACTATGGATTGAGTCCCAATGCAACGATAGTTGTGCAATGGAATCGGCTCTTCCCAGAATTCGAGGTGAGAACCTTGGCTTTAGGTACCAAGCCCTATCTTTTGATTTTTAGGAGTTTTCCCTCACTTGTCTCATGCGTTTGTCTATGGAAGGTTAGTATACCTAACACTGCTAAAAATACAGAGAAGCTTGATTTTCTCTTAAGTTTGGTTGGTAAGACTTTTCTATCCCTCGAACTTGTTACAGCTCTTAATCATTATATTCATTGCATAATTCCGGTGATTGGATTAAATGCCATTTTGAGGATAGATAGGTGTGTTTTCCTCCCAATGTTCTTGATGGAAGATGAAGATGGTGTCATCCCATTACGAGCGCCAAGTGGACAAGAAGAGCCTGCTATGGACATCATTGAGGTATCATCTAATGAAGATGACGATTTGGAATAGGTGATCCTGAAGTCACGTCTCAAAGATCGAAACTGGGGCATCTCTAAGTATTAAGATCACATTCCTTTGTTTTAATTTTCATTTCTAGCCTTCTTGTATAGGATTTATTTTGCTGAGATCCTCTCGATCTGATCCCTTAGATTGATTGTATTAGGGATCTATTTGTGTTTATATACATTCAGATTGAAATTTGTTGTATTTCTATTGACTTGTCATTGGAATGTGATAGTGGCATTTCTTCTAATCACTCGAATACTCCAAAATCAATTTTATAATTCCTTTGGATGAAATTGAAATTGGAAGTCTTATACAACCTTTTGGCCGTATAGGGCAATACAATCCCAATTTCGCCAGAAGGAACTATAAACTTGAATTGGTTCATGCATATTTTGCATCATTGGTAATCCACAATAATTGATCAAGAGTATTCGTGTTTTTCAAATTTAATGAAAAGATAGATATCCAAATTACTCTCGTTCTTAGCAAACGGCTTTAATTTGGATACCGTATCTTCAATTGAATTTAAAACACATCGTAATTGTGTACTTTTGAACATTCCATTGATTTTCTTGGAATTGATCAAAGGCGATTATCGTGAATTACATTCCTTTCAATGATATGCTTTCCTTTGAGGAATATTGATAAAAGCTTTTGCACAAGGTCAAAACCCTTGTAAAAGCTCTTATCCCTATTAATCACAAGTAAGCATAAAATTGAAAGGATTTATGCTTTATTTTTCAAATTCTTTCTTCTGATTCTGCCTTTTCATTTGAAACAGGTTAAAAACAAGTAGAGAAGAGAAGTCTTTTTGTGGATAATCGTGGTGGGAGGTTCCTTTATCCGATCATAAGCAAGATTAAAAAATCAAGATGTACACGCTCGAATCATAAATGTCAAAGCGCAGCTTGCCTAGGTTGAGAGTGGTCAGGTGTTCGAGAAAGTCAGCCATACAGAAGTTGAGACACACACATTAGAGCTTTCATTCATTTCGCTCAATCGAGGGACCTTAAAATCAGATCATACAAATCATCGGGGTGGAAACATAAAACCGCAATGAGCCCTAATTAGCATCACAAAGGAACCAAGTTGGCCCTCCATATTATTGATGCTTTGCTTATACTCACCACCTTGAGACTCAAGATCTGCAAGCTTAAGAAGAAGGCGTTTACATTCCCCTTTAAGCTCGGCAACCTTGGTCCCGTGATCTTCGGCGGCTATTTCCAGGTCCCGAACTAGTCCTCTCCCATGGGCTATATCCGCGGTAATGCTGTCAAGCCTTTCTTCCTGCCACTCACATTGAAACTTCAACACGACATTACGACGGTCGTGCTCATAGGTGGTCAGGGATAAGGCCAAGCGCTCCACCAAATTTCCCTTCTCGCGAAGCAACATCGAGACTCGTTTGTTGGCGAACTCAACAGCCTTTCTGTGACTATCGGCCACAAGGTTGGCCAACACCAAGCAGTTGGACCGATCCTCATAGCGAGCTCGCAAAACGTGAGCCACGGTAGCTTTTCGATGAGCGACACGGTAAGTCTCTAAAAAGTTTATAAAGAGGGTTGGGAAGATTCTATATTCCCTCTCTAAATTAGTGCCCTCAATGGAGGTGGTGTCTATTTCCACGAGCAAAATGCAGATTTCATCTTCAGTTTCTGGGTGATCGGCTATATGAGCATAGCCTCGACCGAGGAGGTTATAGAGTTTTTCCCACTGGGCCAAATTTTCGGCCGAGAAAGCGCGAATAGGAGAGGAGGTCATTTTCGTTGGAGTGAGGGAGAAGACGATGAGTGTGGTAGAGTGATTAAAATAAGAAAAGGCAATTATGTAAGAGTGTTAATCTTCTCTGCATTAACTCCTCCTTTTATAGCAACTCGAGAATGAAGAAAGGCATAGCAATAATGCTCGTGGAGCCAAGTTAATTGGGTAAAGCAGTGGTGGCTCTTTCGGTGAACCATCAGATCTGTCCCAGTCCGCGATTTCAGGCTTGATAAACCTAAAAAAGTTGTAAAAAGATATGTCGGTGTCACCATATTAAAATTGAGCGGGAGTTAAGCGCAACTATCGAAAAAAGTTGCGAAAGGATTTGGCGGTCCCATCATATTAAAAAACTGAGCAGGAGGCGAGCGTAGTTCCACCTTTTTGAAAATAAGTGGGAGACAGACATGGATATCGAGAAAAGGAAATCGATTTGGTGTCCCTCCACGTTGAAAAGAAGAAAGAAGACGACAAAGCGGGAAATACGAAATCTTGGGAGCAACGCTTGCCTGATGATCTTCATCCATGTTTAAAGAACGTTTCATGGGCATACAGAACCACTCAAAAGAAAATTTAGAGAGAGTGAGCATACATGAGAGAGTAGAGAACCCTGAGTGAGCAAAAATTGATCGAACATTTCTCGATCCAACATGTTTGAGGGTTACCATCAGTTGCTAGAGGCGACTGATCCAAAAATCTCAGAAAATGAACTACTGAGAGATCTCGAAGATTCCAGGATGGCGTCTGGTACCAGAACCACAGAACCCAACCCTTTCGGCAACGAAGTTCAGGAGCTCAGCAGCGACGACAACAGCAGCAGCGATGGTCAATCTCGGAAAAGGAAACGTCGCCAGTGCCACACTCAGAATGAAATCCAAGAGCTTGAAGCTTTCTTTAGTGAATGCCCTCTCCCGAACATGAAACAAAGAAATGAATTGGGCCAGAAGCTAGGGATGAAACCTTTGAGGGTCAAGTTTTGGTTTCAAAATAAGCGAGCCAAATTGAGGGCTCAACACAGACGTCAAGAACTTGCGATTCTAAAGGAGGAAAACGAAAAGCTTCGAGCGGAGAACATGAGTTATAAGAAAGCTCCCAGCACTATCGCTTGCCTTAATTGCGGTGGCCCTATCACTCTCGGCGAAATGTTCCTTGATAAGCCTTATATGAGGATTGAAAATGCTCATTCACCACCCCACTCCCTCGAACCATCTTCGATACAATCGGATTTTGTTGGAGATATGCATGAACAAATCAATTCTACGAAGTCAATATCGATGCCTTCTAAAGGATGTGATATGCGTCACCATGATTGGAGTTTCCTTAACGATGAGCTTACTATCACGACCGACCAATCCAAAGCTGATGAATTCCCTCCACAACAATTTCTGGCTCGATCAAATTCTACTGGAAATAGGCCAGAGAGCAATAGCCAAGTTGTCAACACTGTTCCGGGTCGCAAGAAGACGAGGGTCAATTGGTCCCCCGAGCTTCATCTCAAGTTCCTTAGTGCGGTTCAGCAACTAGGGATCAACTCAGCATATCCAACGCGCATACTTGAGATCATGAACATACCAGGACTCACTAAAGATGGAGTCGCGAGTCACCTCAAGAGCTACAGAAGGGCGCTAAGACAGCGCCACACAGCACTGAACCTGAAAGAACTCAACTTGTGCCTAAACACTAGGCATGGCTATAACTACAATGCCCCTGAAGTAAGAAATACCCTGCCGAATTTAGGCACCGACCAAGCTGGTAGCAGCACCATCGACTACTTGGGTACTAATCAGAATATTCCCCCGAATCATCTCAGCACCTCTCAAGAGTATATGCCACAAGTGCAGCAGGTACGAACTCCTTGGTTTGAGCAGCAACTTTTCGCTAGTGCTCTTCCTATCCCCGATCAACATATTGCGCCTAGTGTTCAAAGATCTGCCCGGCTTGGGCATATGATTTCGGAAGATCAAGCGGGCGGATGCTTTGAGGATTTTTGTTTCTCCCATTCCCAAATGGAAGGTGCTTTTGATAGTGAACCGATCAATCATCCTCTTATAATCTCGAGCAACGACGAAGGTTCTAGCTCGAAGAATCAGATCGCTCACAACAGAAACAGGAATCCTTCAACGCCAAGCGATGATGGTCAACCCGAATATCAGTTGCTCGAAGAATCAAAAGATTTCCTTGATGAGGAGCTCCATATCTGGATCGATCAGTTTAAAACTGATGGACTTATGAAGTTATGATCCAAAATGACGATTATATGTCTGATTCATGGTGTAGCTGGCTGATCACCGAGAATCCTCAAGGGAACTAGGCACATGTGAATGGATGTATCATTAATCTTTCTGTCATAAAGTCTTCCATGCAAGATAATCTTCCTTAATGCCTAGAGTTAATCTGGGGCAGCGATCAGTACTACCTGCGAGCATCATCATGCTTGAGTACAACAATCCCTTGTTAGATTAGAGTCGATGCGAATCAATTGAACGCCACGAAGAAAAACATTTAAAGGCTTCACATAGGAAAATGCGAGCAAAAGCCCGAGCGAGCTCAAAGACGGTTAGCTCTGTATCGTTCTAAGGGACCTTTAGTCGTTATGAACTCTAAATTGAGCTTGTTTCATTCTCGATGGGGGTCGCTAACTGCTTCAAGAATTTTATAACAAAAAACGAACCAGTTAGGGACGCCAATAGTGCTTTGTCCTGGTAGTCAGTGAACTGGAAGTGGTACGAAACGTCAGGAGTTCGATCTCAGGATTGAAAAATCATTTTATCAGTTTGTCTATCACCCGATGAAGTTCAAAGAGATTCGACGCAGATGACTATAGAACTTGGGGCAATTCGAAAATCATCGATTCATTTTCATCAAGCGGCGAAGTTGGTATTGTAAAATGTGAAGCACGCAAATGACAAATCCGAAGCAGAAGGAGATGAATCATGATTCGCTTATCCAAGGTCGGGATTTCAACCTTCGACTAAAGCCAAATCTAGGATGAGTTTTTGATCTTGCCCACTCGACAAAACCCATCTCCACTGAAAATGGGGGCAAACCATTCCTACATCTGGAAAGCATGTCGAAGCCGAAGACATCAAATTCATCGTTTGATCCGTGGGGCAAGTCCCCGAAGCGATAGTTATCATCCGCAGAGCGTAATGGAATCCATCCTTTCAATGTAAAACACATTTGGTAAAAAGAACGTATCGTTCCTAAATGATTTTCAATCAGATGCGGGGATAATGTTCTCTCATTTTCCTCTCAGGTGATGAACAGAGATGAGGCACCCAAGAAGCCATGCATTCAAATAACAAAACAGTGCATGAAACACGCCCAAAAAGATGAATGAATCTCCTCCGACGTAAATCCTCGAGGTGGATTCGTTGCCCAACCAGACGAAGAAATCATGGCCACAAGCTTGAGGGCCGGCTTCTACAATCCGCACATTGGCATGCAGAAGGAATTCAAATCAAGAGTAAAGTAGTATCGTCCCAATTTGTTTTGAATTTGGAAACCCAAAATAATGCTTAATATTTATCCTTGGCAGGAGCTCGCCATCAAGGCAGACATGTAAGTTTCATTTTTCTCCAAAAACCAAGAAGTCGAAAGAACTTTAGAACACCCAACAATCTTGTGTTACTATGTGAAGTGCAGATTTTCACAACCCTTGTACACTCGTTGGAGCATATGACCAAGGGTAAGATGTATCGTTCCAATTTTTGTAAAGTTTTAGAATATACAATGACATATCCCTTTTATATCTCCAGGATCTCCAGCCTCGATGGGCAGGTAAGTATCCCTTTTCCCAATTCATTGGAGATTAAAAACTTTCAGAATTAATTTGATTCTCACATCTAAAAAGACATAGAATTCTTACTTCATTGACATTCATGTTTTAAAACATGAGATTGTCTGAACATGAATTACACATGTATGGTGCATCATAAAATCCCTTTGAAGGATAAATCTTGATGAAATGAAATGAATTTTTCCAATAAGAGTCGTTTGAACTGTTCAAAAGGGTATTTTCTCATAAGAGAAGCGAGCCTAATCCAAACACGTCCCATACACACTTGAGAGATGAGGAGATTGGAAATGATAGCGAAACCTTAACCTATGGATATAAGGGTCATTCGCAATGATTACATGGATCGAGATGACAGAGGCATTTATTTCTTCATTCCAAACACTACAGATGCCCATTGAGAACCCCATTGAACGGCGATTTTCATTCTCAACCCTGTCAAGAACCACCCCACATTGGGGCAAATGAAGGTTAGTCCAACAGTATCAGAAAGTAAACGGTTAGAAATTTTCTTGCTCGGACTAACATAAATCTTTGTGTGTTGTTTATATGATAATCCAAGTGTCATAGGATGACGAGAATGATTCATTTCTCTATCCTACACACTGTTATCCTTTGCACAACCAAGTTGAGCCAGCAAATTCATTTCATCAACCTATTGGTGATCATTGCATATTCCAAAGGAAAGGCAACATCACTCTAGGAATGGAAGCGTGCCAAAGTTTAAGTTGCATATCTAGCATGATTGCCGAAAATCCTAGCTCCAAAAGAAAAGAAAAACACGGGATTAAAAAAAGGGGGAAAAGAAAAATCCCTAGACATCAAGAAAAAGCAAAGTGCCTGGTAAAAAGCAAGGCTGATGTCTATTCAAAATATCCCCAGTAAAGTCTAGAGAGACGATGAAAAGACCCTGCAAAGGAGTTAGATCAAGATGACTACTCTCCAAATGTTGTCGTGCTCAAATTGCAAACACACAAACAGACGGTCTCTTAATGTAACAAGAGACGCTTTTAAACATCCTTGTGCGCTCTAAAAGAGGAGTGTACACTGCAAGAAATGGAGATGTTCTTCGAAGGACATGTGGCAAATTTGCAATGATCACCAATGTCAAACCCTTCACAATTTCTGGGCAAAAAATAAGCCTTTTTCGGTCCCCAATCCTTCCAATGTTACAACCCTGAAGTAGTCTTATCTGACTAAGACACTTGGGTTAATGTATAACTTAGCTCAAAGAAGTACGAGCAAGACTATTTCTTTCTCATTTTGCAGGGTTCTTGACTTGTAAACCCGGAGCAGATAGTGAAAAATTTCGTTCAACGGCCTTGACTCAAAAGTGAGCCCCCCTTGGAAACCGATATCCAAGCCTAACACTACGGTCCCGTGAAAGACCTCCTGATCGGTCGAAATGTATGCGTTGCGAATGATCCTGAAACCCAGGCACAGGTCGGTAGGAAATTGAGCACTTTCCCTATTAAAGATCATTATCACAGAGCAGTGAGGAGCCTTCTTGGGTGAGAAATACTCCAATGGATGTTTTGAGCAAACTCTTTTTGAAATTTTCAAATTGTTTGATCTAGAGTTTCCGTGCAAGGAATTTATGATCACATCTGTATATGGCAGGAATGTTTTGGATAACCTCCAACAATCAAAATGCACATTTCATGACTAAAACTTAAGTCGTAGAATTTTGTCAGTTAGACAATTATTGTCTTCCCAAAGATTACTAATATCTTCTTGGCGAGGAAAATTTTTTCAGGTCTAAGCTTTCTACAGGACTTTTGGCCACCCCAAAGACTGGGTGCGTCATCCTTAGGTGAAGCCTTTTAGTAGGCAAATCTTTTCTAAGACCGATCCACAGAATGATCGAGTCTCCGACTAGCCCTAAAGAGCGGGTACGTCATCCTTTGATTCATATCAATTTGGAATCTCATAAATGGTAGAAACCGCCTGAAGGGTCAACTCAATGGTAGAAACCGCCTGAAGGGTCAATCAATGGTAGAAACCGCCTGAAGGGTCAACACAATGGTAGAAACCGCCTGAAGGGTCAATGTATGGTAGAAACCGCCTGAAGGGTCAACCAATGGTAGAAACCGCCTGAAGGGTCAAAACAATGGTAGAAACCGCCTGAAGGGTCAACCAATGGTAGAAACCGCCTGAAGGGTCAACTCAATGGTAGAAACCGCATGAAGGGTCAATGAATGGTAGAAACCGCCTGAAGGGTCAAAGGACTGGTAGAGACCGCCTGAAGGATCAACCCAATGGTCCGATCCACCATACGGATCAAAACCTTGATGAATCCCGAACGCGGGAGGAGTCGTTTTCCCTAATAAGCCTTACATTAGGCAAGCCATTTCTAGTTTAGTCCACCACACGGATCAAAACCCTTGGCAAATTCCCAAATGTGGGATGCGTCTTCCTTAGGTTCCTATCAGTTAGGAATCCCATTATGGTTTGACCTACCATACAGGTCAGAGCTTAACATCCCCAGGACACTCCGATGACAAGTCCTTAGGAATCTACTTGAACCCATCGACACAGCAAATGTCGCAAGCATTCGGCAGGTAAGGGGCAGGGAAGTCTATCTACTCCTTAACTTTCTTACATCATATCAGGGAATTGAACGAGCACATCTCTTTTTAAGGAAAAGCACACATTGATGGGCATGAAAATTGGATGTCATGATTTCTTTTCTTTTCCTAGTCGAGTTGATCGGAACACAGGTGTCACCTTGTCTTTGAGAGAAATCTCTGACGAAATTCCTCTCAAAGAGGGGCAGCTGTTGACACCTGATTTTTGATCAGTCTTTCATAGTTTATTTTTAAAAAATTCATAAAAAATCTATAAAAAGTTAAAAAAATAAAAAAATCATCTTTGGTAGCCTTGACCAAGCTAAAGGAACCATTTTTGATAAAAAAATAATTTTTCATATTTTTAAATATTTTTTAATATTTTCCAAAAATAGAAAAATACATGAAAAATGAAGAAAAATAGCGTTCGATGTCGTAAAAATATAGAAAAATAGTCAATATTTTTATTTTAATTTCTTTTACATTTTGAACTCATAAATAGTCAAAATTCAAGTTCAATTGCATGTGTTTCTTCACGACGCATAGAGTTGAATTTGGCAAAAAAATGTCATTCGAGTATTTTAATTTGTAAATTTCTACATCTTTTTTAGTCTTGACGTCCAATTAGATTGACCACCATCTACAATAAATGCCCCTTGCTGAATATTTTCTTTTTTGTTTCACATGATTTCATGGTGTAAAACGCCGAGTGGATCCCCAAATATAATCGGGTCGGCATGAGCTCGATAGCTCGTCCAAGACCAAATCAGGGCACGGCGAACCCCATGTGAGTACTCTCGAACTCCTTCGATGCTTCCTAATGCTTTTATTAGGTTAGATCGTGTGTAGAATGGCTAGGACAGCTAAATCATTCTTGAGCTGTGATTGATAAATAGGACCTTATTAGAAATGCCATGTGATTTATTTGCATATCTAGATTCCTTGAGTTGGGCATTTTATTACTGATTGTGATTGCTAGGATAATCACTCTTATCTACATGAATTTCTAGATTTAGGGTTCATACCTTACTCATCCGCATGAATCTCAGGCTAGAAAATTCAGTCAACTTAGGTACCGAAAGGGCGTCAACTCTGACAGTTGGTGTAACTAAGTCCCCGAAACCATTTCTCTGGTTCTCGCAGAATTGAATAGAAACTCCCAACTATTCGATTGGGTGGTCCAATCATACCCTAAAAAAATGATTGGTGGCGACTCCATGACATGCACACTTAGCACATGTCACTAGACCACACTGAAAGTCGATCACGCATACCTCCGTTGCGATTTGGGTAATGGGCCTTGGGAGAGGCCCGCGTCCGACCAGACAGGACGGCCCATTAGCCCTCGAGAGCCCGACAACCTCAAGTGGGTCGCGACACTTGTGTCAACGTAAGTATGCATTGGATGTGATTTCTAAGGCCGGATTACTGGGTTCCAAGCCGGCTAAAACTCCTCTTGAACAAAATCACAAGCTGGCCCTTATTGAGAGCGATGATGTAGACAACCCTGCTTAGTATAGACGCCTAGTGGGTCGACTTATTTATCTAACAATAACTCGGCCTGAATTGTCATACTGTGTGCATATTCTTGCACAATTTTTGCAGCGGCCGAAGAAAGCTCATTGGGAGGCAACTGTCAGAGTTCTGCGATATTTGAAAGGAAATCTAGGTCAGGGTATTATGTTGCGTGCCAATTGTGATCTCAAATTGTCTGCTTACTGCGATTCTGACTAGGCTAGCTGTCCTTTGACGAGACGATCTTTGACTGGTTACTTTGTTCTTTTGGGAGAATCACCTATCTCGTGGAAGACTAAGAAGCAACAGACAGTGTCTCGCTCATCTGCTGAAGCTGAATACAGGTCTATGACTACTACAGTTTGTGAACTTAAGTGGTTAACAGGATTATTGGATTCTCTTGGTGTGACACATTCTGAACCTATGCACTTGTATTGTGATAGTCAGACAGCTTTACATATAGCTGCTAATCCTGTCTATCATGAGCGTACCAAGCATATAGAAGTGGACTGTCACCTTATTCGTAATGAGATACTTAATGGTAACATTCGTATAGACTACGTACGTAGTTCAATGCAGCCTGCTGATATCTTCACGAAGGCATTGGGAAAGGATCAATTTGACTTTCTTCTTGGCAAGTTGGGCATTCGAGATCTCCATGCTCCAACTTGAAGGGGGTATTGGAAAGGCAGCTGTTATCTACCTTTATTTAGGCCGTTTACTTAGAAAGTTTTGTGTGCATATCTTTTTGTATTACCTTTTATTGTGTGATCCTTGTATTTTTTGTAGTTTAGTCTAATTAGGAGTTTGTTTGATAACTGTATCTTCTTGTATATATGTTAAGTTTCTATGGTAATGAAGATCAGAATTCTCATTCCAAAGTTCCTTAGTTGTTTTACAAGTTTGATAACCGACCCCCTTTTTCCTCTTACAAAGCTTACTTCTTTTAGTAGAATGCCCAATGATGATCGTTCCTTGTGGAGGCGGCTGTATGAACTGTTATTGCAAGAATATCATGCCTTGCTACTAAATTGTGAGCATAGGCTAGAATTTCTCAAATTGACATACATATTAAGGTCCAAAGTATTTTTATCTGCCGACTCCTATTTCTTGGACCTAGTGTGGGAGCTTTGCTCTCTCTTTCCTACTAGCCTAGATGAGTTTAGGCACAACGTAAAGGAAATCTGGAGTCTTGAACCTTCACTTGTTGAAACCGGTGCTCTTGAATCTCAAATTACAGAAGAATCCTCACGATTATGTACCTTGAGGGAAGAATATGCTTGGGCTATGGACAATTGCGTTCAATCTGAGCATGAAGCTGACATGGCATTTAGCCTTCTCAATTTCCTTTCCAATCATATTCTGGGAGGAAGCCGAGCACGGTTGCTAGAAGAAGACATAACTTGTGCCGAGGTCTTGGTCAAACATTCATCAAGCCGACACCATTAGATGGTTCGAGATGTCAGGGAAATATCTGAAGTCCTTTGAGTCCATTTATGTCGTCATGCATATCTTAAGGGGCACCGGACTGAGCTTCAGCATGATCTCCGACTACTCAAGTCTTGTGGCAAAGAACTCTAAGCTCATCAAAGACTTGAGAACTTCTGTGATTAAAATTGTCATGTACTTCCACTTCTTGTAATAAATTCAATTTTCTTGTGCTTTCCAGACTGACAGAGGGATAAGTACATTACAAGTTCCATAACTTTCGTACGACGTTCACTTAAATGCCATAACTTTCAAAACGTTCACTTGAGTGCCATAACTTTGCAAAAGTGTTCACTTGAGTGCCAATTCCGGCCAAAAGTGTTCACTTGAGTGTCATTTTCTCCGGAAAACATGACGTGGAATTTTCACTATTATTTAATGAATTTCTGAGTGCCATGTGGAAATTCCACGTCATGTTTTTCGGCGAAAATGACACTCAAGTGAACACTTTTGGCAGGAATTGGCACTCAAGTGAACACTTTTGCAAAGTTATGGCACCTCCAAGAAAACCCACAGTTGGGTTTTTTTTTTAATTTTTTCAATAATTAAATAAACTAAAAAATTAAAATTTGTGAAAAAAAAATGATTTTCGGCGCCATGTCAGCTTCCCGGCGAGCCACGTAAGATCACTTAATATTAAAAAAATGATTTCCGGCGCCAAATCAGCAAGTGGCACTCAAGTGAACACTTTTGTAAAGTTATGGCACTCAAATGAATGTTTTGAAAGTTATGACACTTAAGTGAACGCCGTACGAAAGTTATGGCACTTGTAGTGTACTTATCCCGACTGACAGATGATATTTCTTCAAGAGTCTCCCATTAATAGAACGAGATAATTTCGTTTCATTAATATTCATAAATCTGCATACATTTCCGCTGAACACTTCGCTAACTAAGTAAGGTCCTTCCCAATTTGACGACCAGTTACCGAATTCCCCATCTTGGTGGTTGAACTTTAGGATTGCTTTCCATACTAGGTCGCCAATGGTAAATTGCTTGATTTTGACCTTCTTATTGAAAGCTTGAGCTACTCTTTTCTTTTGCACAATTCCTTGATCCAAAGCTACTGCATGAACTTCATCCAACTCGTCTAAGTTTATGAGCATCCAATTCCTATCATCTTCAAGCGGCATTTCCCTCTGCACGAATGTAGTCTTCGGGTACTAAGGTACGAGTCTTTTATTCAGTTAACTGCCGTGGAACATCGACATTGTGATGGGGTACCTCTTCAGCTTGATTGGCCATTGAATGCTCTAAACATGCACCATCGTTTGAATTGTTGACATTGTCAACTTGTGCTCCTTCTAATTGATTTTGGAATAAGGAAAATCTTTCACCGAAATTAGTTCTTCGATTTTTATTAAGAAGGTCATGTGGGTTAATCCTCGAGGAGGTTTCTGGTGAAGAACAAGTCACAAAGAGAAAGTACGGAAATGGGTGAAAATAAATGGATTGACAATAGATTTGAGATCAACAAAGGGTCTGAATTACATTACAATACTCTTAGGAAAGCTGTGAAGGACTGAGAAATAAACTAGTTGCGGAAATTGTAAGTGCTGGAAATGTAAAATACTTTGAAAGTTAAATTGTGGAGAAAATTGATTGTCTATGGATGTGTTGTTGATCTGCCTTCTCCTTCCTTTCTTCTTGATATTTGTATCTCCTTGTGCTCTGTAACTGCTCATCTAGTTATTTTTGCATTTTGAAATCTTGAATCTCGGCGCCTTCAATAACCACCCCTTTTTGCCCATGTTCTTTATTGATTTTGTCCGCCAAAACTTGATCTTCAACTACTGCAATGACTTTGAATTTGAATCTTCTAAGTAACTTTTATGATCTGCTCGTGCCCATTACTTTCTTCTTGCTTGTAACTTCCACCTGACATGGCCAACCTGGCTGCTGTGTAGCTCTCTTTATGCTTGCTGCCCTCTATCGTTGGCCTTTTGTGATTTTCGTTAAGTTCCCAGCTCATGACTTTCTACCGAAATTTGGGACTCAATGGCCTTATTGTCCACTTTCAGAACATAAGGTTCTTGTGACCTTCGGCATATCATGTTTAACTTACCGAGTTTCCGTAAGCAGTTCATCGCTCCTAATTTACTGACTTCGGGATATATTGATGATGACACACAGTCGGTACTTGTTATTATTTTCGTGTTAACATGAACTTTCTTATTGAAGATAAGAGTTTGATGATCTTTGTCAGTGATGTTTTTGATGTACATATTAGTAAATATAAGATTCATCATGCTTTGAGATGGCATCTTGCAAAACAATGTTGACACATGATTTTTAGCCAATAAAGTTGTATAAAGGAAAACTCGAGAATGGGGTCTTGATCGTAGCAACGCTTGTTTGTTGATTGAAGAGAGTCGTTTTAGTGTTCTTTAAAAAAAAATCAGGTTTCATGGTAGTATCTATGTAGCACCGATACGACACGGACACATGGACACGACACGACACGACACGCGGACACAGCAGTTCTCAAAAAATAGAGAATTCCGACACGGCGGGACATGGCATATATATATATATGTGTGTGTGTGTGTGTGTGTGTGTGTGTGTGTGTGTGTGTGATTTTGAATCGTAAGGAATTAAGTGACGATTATTGGACAATTCTTGAGACATCAGTCATACTAGATTAAGTTTCGAAAATTTAGTCGCCGCGTCCGTTGAGTACGCCAAATACTTCATCAGTCATGAATTACCAAAAGTCTCATTTGCCCCTCAATCATACACAAAAAACAAGAAATTTGAGTTGACCTAGTGGGCCCCACAAATTAAAATTTCCACCAGCCCTGTCACTTCTCTCTCCTCTCTCCTCTCACGTCAACATCTCTCCTCTCTCTCCCTCTCTCTAATCATCATCTTCCTCCACAGTCCCCTCCTCCCCTCTCCCCCCTCACGTCTTCCACCCGAACATCCTCCTCCTCTCTTGTTCCTGCGTGGCACTGTTGACACCTAAATTTTGAATTTTAGAAATTTATTTATTTAAACACAAAATGAGAGTTAGTCATAATTCTCGTAAAAAAATAATGTCCTCGTGCATGGCATATTTATTTTTTGCATTGTCTATATCCATGGTGCGAGATTGACATATTTCGACAGGCGATCGACGGTTATTTCATCAATATGTGCGTCAAAAATCAATGAGGCCTAGACCTAATTGTTAAAATTCTAGCTCAAGGCTTTTATTTTAATTAATCATTCACCCAAATGAAGCCTAATTGGAACACATAATTGCGCGACTCAAGCCCACGAGCACATCAATTTGCGGCTAACCCTCTTTGTTCTAATATGGTTGAAATGCAAAAGGGTCGTGGGCGAATGGGAAGATGAGATAGGCGAAAAAGTGTTGAGAAAAGAGATTCGCTCAAAACAGGAAAGTGCACCCCAAAAGATATCTTCGCATGTCCACAAAGGCTTGAGCAGAAAGAAAGAATATACACAAGAGAGAGACAAAATTTTCTTTCGTTCATAGACTTGGTGGCTTATAAAAGGATTCATGAGCAACTAAGAAGGGGGGGCGTCTAGAATTTTGAGAGAGAGAGAGAGAGAGAGAGAGAGAGAGAGAGAGAGAGAGAGAGAGAGAGGATACAAGCCAGAGGGCTCTCGGTTCACAAAGCACTCACTTATTGCCAAAATAGCCGCTCCAATTGACAGCATGATGAAGATCCACTCACTTGGACTTGCAAACGAAGTCAGACCCATCATAATGAATTGAGCATCCAAGTTTAGCCTTGAGGAAGAAGAATCAACCCACGTTGGATGCGTTTTCCTATTTTCTAGCCACGAGTCCTGACAGACAACTGCCATTGACGGCTGCCCAGCTTCGATATCAGTCGAAGGAATCCAATTTCGATTGTCCTTTTGCCGCAATTCTCAGTGATTTTGGGCGCAACCAGTCCTCACCATAAGCTCGTACCATCATTGAGCTATTATTTTTGGGCTCAATTCAAGATCGGCCATCAATTGAATAGCCGCCTCAATCAGCCCGTCGTTTAGTTCGCTAGCTCACTGTGGAAAGTGTTGTTCGGCCTGTTGTCTCATCACAAACCGGCTTGAGTTTCATCCGACAAATCAAGGCCGAACACCGAGACCTCCTCGCATCGCTGATCCAAGATCTCGAGTCGATTTCATCTGGTTCAAATTCGGAAAGCCAATCCTTAACGATACGAGTCAAGGTAACGCTCCCATACTTTGTGGATTAATTTGAATGAGTTCGCTGGGTGCTTTGCCGTTGTTTGCTCGCTATTTTGGCATTGTTAGCATGTTGTTTTCGTCCGAGTAAAATTATTCTCGCATGTTTCAATGCTATAATTGAGGTGAAGATCGCACCCCTTTTTCTGGAAATTCAAAGAACAAATTTTTTGATCTAAACTGTCGGAACTTAACTTTTGTCAACAAAATTTGAATTTAATCAATTCGACCTATCGCCGCTTAGGTCCGATTTGCTATCTTCAGAAAATCGATCTTAAAATTGCAAGGCTGGATTTTTTTAAGAAAGGAATAATAAAAGGAGATATGGTCTTGATTGTCTTTCCTTTTCTATGTGGATGGATTACCTTTTTGACTTGATTTTGTCATGCTCCAAAAATTCCTAAAAGACTTTAGTAAGTTATGGTTTCCTAAAAATCCTATCTAATTAATCTTTTTTAGGAAGATGAGGTCTCTTAGAAGCCTTGTCTCATAAACTTTAGGCAGTCAAGTCAAGATAACAAAACCTCTAAGAAAATTCTCCCCATGGTCGAAAATTCCAAAAAAGGAAAGGGAGAAAATCACATCCATGTATATCTTGTCATTTAGCATAGCATATCTCATGCATATCTCATTTTTTGCATATCTTGCATCTCATATTTCCGAATATCACCTCGTATATTCCATATTTTCGAAATCCCCTAGCATATTTTTTATAAATCATATTTCATGCATTGCCGAAAATAAACAAAAAAAATACAAAAAAATGTCACTCGCATTACGTCACATAATTTAGCTTGCATTATTATTTTTTCCCATATCATGCATTTTTACCACGTCATTATGCCATGTCATGCACTTTTTACCACGTCATTATGCCAAGCCATATCATGCATTTTTACCACGTCATTATGCCATGTCACGCATCCTTGCCACGTCATTATGCCATGTTATTTTGCTATGTCGTTTGTACATGTCATTAGTCTCATGTTTAGGGTATTCATGTTAGGTGAGTCTAATTGCTTGGTTGATTTTCTTGAACTAGAAGTTGCATGCCACTTAGTCTAATTATTGTTTTTTGCATGTTATATGTGGTCCTTGCATGATTAATTTAGTTAATTGCATTCTGTCCCATCGAATTGCCTTGTGTTGTCATTCTTTCCGCATGCTTTAATCAATTAATTAAATTTTGCATATAGGGAAACACGACCTTAACTTTGTGTGTCTTGCACTGCATCCCTTCATTTGGTCATCTATTCATGTCATTGCATTCGTGTTTGTTCTTTTATTACATCCATGTCATTCATGCTAACATCGTATTCATCCCCGTCATTTGGATAGTTTCACGTCATTGTATCCATGTCATTCATGCATTGCATTATAAAAAGCAAAAATCCCAAAAAGAGAAACACCTCATTTGAGCTTCAAATTGATTCAATTCGAGTCGTCAATTTAGGACATCTCATATGGAATTAAGGTACCAAAAGGGCATTAATTTTAATTAACTAGTGTAACCAAGTCCCCGAATCCACAATCTCAGGTTCATAGAAGTAAAATGGTTCTCCCGCTATTTTACTTAGGTTTCTAATCAACCTACAAAAAATGATTAGTGGCGACTCCAAATTCTAAATCATTTCTAATTAATTTAAGTTGCGATTTGGTAGGGCTTGGGAGAGTCCGTATTAGGTTAGTCATTAAAATTAACCTAATAATCCATTAGCCTAGAAAATAAAATAAATTTTTAGGTCGCGACAGCTTGGCGACTCCGCTGGGGAATATTGTTTTTTAATTTTTCAGAAAAAAGTAAAACTTAACTCGTTCACTTGAATTTTTTCAAAAAATTAAAAGCATTAGTGGACTTAGGTCTAATGAAAATTCCATTGATGTCTCACCTTTGGTGATCTTGGTTGAATCTGATTTATAAGGTGTTAAATGTTTTTGCAGATTTGGAGTGATAAGGGGTGGAGTGTTTGCTAACCCTTTTTCTGCAGATTAGAGTAGGAATGTATGTTTGAGGGTTATATTGAAGCGTTGTTTTGATATAAACTCTTGTGCATATCTTTAATGCCTTTGCATCCACACTTAACACACACAACCCGCCATTGGACCTGAATGGCTAGGCTTAGGATGGTATTTGATTAGAAGCACTTCGGCCATCGCCATCTGGCCCGAGTCACCCTTCTCGAGTCCCGAACCTTTCTAAATCGGTGCCAAGAGTTATCACCCCCGTCATTCGCCATGTGATGCGGGTTGTTACTTGGCTGAGCCGGATGTCTACGGGGGTCTCGATTCAATCACAAGCCAAAGTGATTCAATCTGGGTATCCTTGGGGCTCCACCTTTGTTAAGCCTTGATAGATAGAATTCGAACCTTACATCGCATTCCATCTGCATGTCTATGCGATTGGTCATTTCAGACGTTCCAAAAGGCAGTAATCTCTTTAATCTTCATCCTCTTGCTTACTTATATTTTGGGTCGGTCCGTGATAGTTTTTAGGTGAGTCATAGTCTCGAGCTGTAGATTATGGGGGAAGTTCG
Organism: Rhodomyrtus psidioides; assembly: GCA_021437785.1. Lineage (NCBI taxonomy): Eukaryota > Viridiplantae > Streptophyta > Magnoliopsida > Myrtales > Myrtaceae > Rhodomyrtus > Rhodomyrtus psidioides. The sequence goes on along the minus strand of JAILYB010000003.1, from coordinate 6,115,008 downwards.
AGTCATAACTCCAGCGAAGGATCAACTCAGGCAATGGTGGAGCGAACTGCATGATGACGGCCGAGAGATAGTTAGATTCCGCATTGGCCGTATGCTTCCATTGATCCACATCCGAACGCGGTTTGGTCTCATCCATGCATTGGCACAATTTTGGAGTCCACGAGCCACTACGTTCATTTTCGGTAAGCATGAGCTAACTCTGACACTAGAAGAATATAGCGTTCTCGTTGGGAAGTCACTGGATTCAGGGTTAGTTACTCCACCAATTGGCAAAGACCATGTTCTCATTTTGTCTGAATACCTAAACGTCAATCGAGATGAAGTGGCTAAAGTCTTCAAAGCAAACCGAGGAAGCTGCTCCATCTCGTTCCTAGACACATGTTTCGCAAAGGCCCCCTTCCCATATTATAAGGCCAAGATTTTTATCTTACTGTTCTTTGGCTCAATTATTTTCCCACATAAACAGAATTTCATCGATCCCATGATGGCATCTTTTGCACAACAAGTGAACAATGGAAAAAACTTTGTTAACGCCATCTTGGCAGAAACCTTTATCTCACTTACCAAGTTTAAAACCAATCAAGATAAAACACTTCGAGCTTCACCTGAAATTCTCCAAGTTTGGTTCCTTTCCCACTTTTGTGAGTTTGGAAAATACCTTGAAATACCCAAAATTTCTGAACTTGAGCACCCCCTTTTGAAGTTTAAGAACGAACAAGATCATGTTCCTGAATATCACTATTCCCGATTGATAGTCTTGTTAGCAAACCCTAGTCATGTGACTTTCCTATGGAACGCTCGTTGGTTCAAAGTGGATGAAGCCAGAGTCGCGGGGCGAGACGAGGCACCTGTCCCTCTTCTGGGAATTTTCGGCATCACAGAGTACTATCCGATCAGAATTATTCGGCAATACGGCGTGATACAATCGATCCCTCCAAAGCCCAAGAGTGTGGAAATCTGCATACACTTTGACTTGAAGAGCCAGAGATTTGAGGAGCACGTCGCCCTTGCTCATGCCATGTGGGAGCGATGTCAGCCAACCAAGCTAACGTTTCCCAAGGGGGTTCTCTCAGGGAGCGTCAAGACATATCATGCGACAGTCAGATACATCGAAGGGCATGTCATCCTGAAAGATTGGCTTCCAGTGATACCTCAAGTGGCTACTCAAGACACCAAGCTATTTGAGATCAATTGCCTCAAACGGAAGCTTGCCAAAGCTAAAGAAGAAGCCTAGAAGAACGAAGAGAAGTACAAGAAGCTCAAAGCTCGGGTTGTCCCCCATAAATCTAGGGCTCGAGATAGCTAGAGTCTTTATTAGCAAGTTCTGTTCATTGTTTCATTTGAGTATTGTTCTGGTTGTTATTATTTCTGGGCTGACGCTTCATACAATATGATTTTTCAGGACTTTTTCAATTCATCTTTGAATTTTAGTGTCTAAACAGGAAATATTCGGAACATCTGGGGGTTTCATTAGTAAACATTTGAGAGTGATTTGTCGTGTTTTCCATTTATTGAAGAATTTTCATTGAGAATAATGCAAGCTGGGATTTCGGCAGTTTTCTAGCACTCGTTTTGTTTGCGGATTACCATTTTTTAATGACCTCCTTTGCCAAATCATGAAAAATGAAAGTTGTAGGTTGATGTCTCTACTAGTAACCTGAAAAATTCCAGACTTAAATTCACATCTTAAAGGGGTCCTTCGTTCATTTAACAAAGACCGGACGAAGTAGTTTTCTCGATAAATATTTTCACGAAGATGCAATAAACTGTACTGATCGGTTTACTTTCAGCCTTAAGTATAAACATGAAAGTTGTTCTTCGTTGTGTTACCAATCAGTTCGTAAAATTTGGGAATTTTTTTAATCAACGTGTGAATTATGGTACATTTTATCGTGATGGCCGACGAAACCAAAAACTGCCTGATTTGACTTCTTGCGCATTTCTATCTTATTGAGTCTAGAGTATTCTCATGGATCGGCTCATTAATCTCGCTCACTATACTAACCTTTACTTTGTCAATTTCTTTAAGGTAATTTATCATGGGTCATCCACACATCACTAGATCAGTCGCCAAAAAAATGGCTGATAAGGCTGAAATGAACGCAATGATCCAAGAGGCCCTCCAAGAGCATATGGATGCCATGAACAATAGAATGGATAACATGTTCTCCTAGATGGCAGACAAAATGCTGGCGAGTCTCATGGCTAAGATGCAGTTGCCTGGCCAGGCATCTCAACCTCTAGCGCCACCTCCGCCTCCTACAGCTGATAACCCAACCAAGAACCAGGAGCAATTCTTGTCACTGGAAGACATGTTCGTCTCAGGTTCTAGTATAAATGCTCCGTCGGTGGCTCCAGTTCACCAAGTCAGCCCTGTGGCACCAGAGCAGACCTATGATGCAGCAAAACTGATGGCTCAGATGGAGCAACATATGGAGTAAAAGATGGAGCAGAAGATGGAGGAAAGGCTCCGAGAGATTCAAGGAACACACAGTATCCCTCATGTCGACTTTTCTGCCTTCACGAAAGTCGATGTACCAGAAAAGTTTAAAGTGCCCGATTTTGAGAAATACGACGGCACGTCCAATCCTGTGCGGCATGTTCAGATGTACCAGACAAGAATGAGAAAATATGCTGACAACGGCCCTCTACTGGTTCAAACTTTTCAGGCCAAACTAAAAGATGCGGCCATGCGATGGTATATTGATTATGAAGTATACAACATGGAAAATTGGAAACAGGCGGCAACTACTTTTATCAAGCACTTCAGTTTCAACATAGACGTCCTCGTCTCTAGAGAGGACCTGAAGCAAGCCGAAATGAAGAAGGGCGAGACGGTCAAGCAGTACGCTACCAGGTGGAGGAACGTTATGTCCCAACTCAAGCCCGTTCCCCTTGAGAGGGAGCTCATGAAGCTATTTGTCACTACCCTTCCACAGACTATGCGGACACGAGTCCTTGGCACCTCTGCAATATCATTTGCTCACCTCATAGCAATGGCCGAGGAAGTGAAAGGTGGCATGAAGAAAGGCTGGTACGGAGATGCTAGCATGCCGGCAAAACGATTCGGAATGAAGAAGGACAAGGAGGACGCTCAGATCAACATGACAAGTTCCGCACCGGCTGTACAAGTTCCAGTCAAGCAGCAAGGGAGCTTTGGCGAGCAGAAGCAGAGGAGAAATTCACGCCCATCCCGACAATACACACCTTTGCCTAGAACCCTTTCTCAAGTCTTGGCAGTCCTCCGCAAGAAGGACCTGTTATCAACTGAACCTCTGAGGCTAAATTATACGTCATATGCAGGTTATGACCCATCCAAGAAATGCGATTACCATCGCGGTGAGACTGGCCATGACACAGAAAATTGCATTGTGCTTAAAAATCGCATCCAAGACTTGCTCGATTCAAAAGCTTTTTCGTTCCAAGGCAACACCTAGCCAAATGTCTAGAATAATCTCTTGCCCAGCCATTTTGGTGAAGTTAATGATGTGTTTGATTGTAGGACTCAACTGGCAGGCAGGTTCAAACTCCAGGTAGCAGACGTTCTCGATGCTCTAGTTAGAGCAGGTTATTACCAGACGGGAGAACGATTGTCGCTGGATCAGTTAAAGAAGATGATTGTGACCCTAGTGAGAAATGGGTTGATAGTTAAGGTCAATCACGCGAAAACAATTGCCACCATATCTCAAATCGTTATTGATTGGGACCAAGAGTTCGCCGCTCTGACCATGACTCAGCCTGAGCATTTTCCAGAAATAGAAGTAGCAGAAGCCGATGTAGCAAGTCTGGTCAAAGCTGATCTAGATTTAACAGACATGCCTCCCTTGGAAGATGCGTTTGACGATGAGTTAGGAATTGTCATACCTGAAGCCATAGTGATCACTTCACCCCAGCCGTTCCCTTACATAGATGATAGGGCCGTTCCTTGGTCATATGACATGGCCCTGGTGACGAGATCAGGCCGCACTTACAATGAGGATCAACCAACCAAATCGGTCACGGACAAAGATGCAAGAGAATTCCTGGCTGTGATCAAAACGAGTGAGTATAACATCGTCGACCAACTGCGGAAGTTGCCAGCTCAGGTTTCTTTGCTCGAACTTTTGCAATGGTCAGAAAAGCATCGGGACTCCTTGATGAAGGTACTAGGGCAGGTCCACGTCCTAGAAGATATTGACCAAGACAAGCTAGAGAATTTTGTCGGGACCATCCTTCTGAAAGATCAGGTGACGTTTGCTGATGATGAGATTCCTGCTGAGGGTCGTGGTCACAAGAAAGCCCTACACATAACAGTGAAGCACAAGCAAACTCTAGTAGCGCGGGTACTTGTCGACAATGGGTCGGCACTGAACGTCTACCCTTTGGCCACTCTAAATCGGCTGGGGGTCGGTCTGGCCAGAATGCAAGCTGCCAAGACCTCGGTTAGAGCTTTTGATGGTGTGAAGAAAGATGTCATGGGACAGATCAATCTAGACATCCCGATTGGACCTTCTGTGTTCGATGTGTCGTTCCAGGTGTTGGATATTCCGTCAGCTTTCAACTTCCTACTGGGTTGTCCGTTGATTCACAATGCGAGAGCTGTGCCGTCAAGTCTTCATCAGAAGATCAAGTTCGTCGTTGGGGGAAAGCTAGTGATCGTTCGTGGTGAAGAAGATCATCGGATCTTCAATGAAACGGCTATTCCTTACATTGAGGCGGCTCACAATGAAGAAGACTCGTATCATGCTTTTGAGTTGGTGCAAACCGTTCATGCGTCACTAGAAAGTCCTCCGCCAGTTCCTGAGGTAGCAAATGCTTCCATCATGGTGGCAAAGGTAATGGTGGGCAATGGATTTCAACCTGGCACAGGCTTAGGCCGGCAAGGTCAAGGGATCCATACCCCAATCGAGCTTAATGGACAATCTCATACGGCCGGTCTGGGACACCGAGGGCGTGGCCAGTCTAGACGAAGTAGACAGTGTGGGACAGGCCGTGGAAGGTCGGAATCTAGCCCCCTACCACCTCCTCTTTATACTACTTTCCGATCAGCAGGAGTGGTCGGTGGGTATGATGAACCAACCCAATTCGAGGATGACTTAGGAATTGTATTCCCCGACCCGCCAAAGGATCGAAATTTTTCGGCTGAGCCGATGGCGGTAAACGAACATGCAGCTGATGACGGATTCCTAGATCTTATTGGTTGTTTTGATGACCTCATTATTGGAGCCATATCTGAGGATCCCGTAGAGGATGATAAGGCACTTGAAGAGGAGCTTTGCATGGCGTCTGGATCCCCGAGCCCGTCTGTTGAAGCTATGGTCGACGATCCAATGGAGGGATCAGAGTAACACTTTCAAAATTTTGCAATCCCCTGCGTGGGATCTTTCCGATTCTCTTTAGTTTCTAGATTGCATTAACATTCTTTTCAATTCATGTCGCACATTAGGATTTCATTTCAGTTCAATGTTGCATTTCCATTCAATAAGATGTAATTCATTGGTTTTTCATATCAATAAAATTACAGATGTTTTTAATTTAATTTTGGAATCTTGATGAGGTATCCCAAACTGATCTGATGACGATGACCAACGATCGAACAAAATTGTCATCTATGGTGAGTACTGAGGAATGGGCTTCCTCAAGAATTGTCGTCCCGTGGTCTTCAAAAAGAAAAACTTTCGAAACACACGCTGATTTCCGAAAATTGCAAAGCATGCATAATTAAACCCTGTTTGTTTCTCTGACTCTCCCACTTTATGTTTCAGGGGAAGATATAAGGAGGGTGATCCATTGGATTCTGGAGTATATGACTTGGACGAATTCACTCCCGATTATGAAGAAATACATCAAGACATTGAACGGCATGAAATGATTAAGCCTCTGACTGGCGACGAGACGATATCAATCAATTTAGGCGATGAAGAAACTCCAAGAGAGGTGAAAATCGGAGCAAACCTATCTACTGAAATGGCGGGACATCTTACCAAGCTCTTGAAGGATTACCAGGATATCTTCGCCTAGTCCTATGCAGATATGCCCGATCTTGATCGATCAATCGTTCAGCACTCCCTACCGACCGATCCCTCAGTCGAGCCAGTAGTACAGGGTGCACGAAGGGCTAGGCCAGAGCTAGCAAAGAAAATCAAAGAAGAGGTCATGAAGCTCCTTGATGTCGGATTTATTGAGGCTACCCAATACTCTGACTGGGTCGCTAATATTGTCCCAGTGCTAAAGAAAGATGGACGAGTTCGAGTTTGTGTTGACTACCGTGATATGAATAAGGCTAGTCCTAAGGATGATTTCCCGCTCCCACACATTGACGTGCTCGTAGATAGCACGGCTAGGTTCGAAATGTTTTCATTTATGGATGGTTTCTCAGGCTATAATCAAATCTTGATGACTGTGGATGATAAACTGAAGACTACATTCACCACTTCGTGGGGGATGTTTCATTATAAGGTGATGCCTTTCGGTCTCAGGAATGCTGGCGCAACTTATCAGCGGGCCATGGTTACTTTATTCCATGACATGATGCACAATGAGATCGAAGTCTATGTCGATGATATGATTGTGAAGATGAAGTATGGAGAGGATCATGTTGGAACCTTAACAAAGCTATTCGACAGACTCCGGAAGTTCAAGTTACGTCTTAATCCAGCTAAATGCATTTTCGGCACTAGCTCCGGCAAATTACTCGGGTTCATTGTTAGCAACAAGGGCATTGAGATAGACCCGTCTAAAGTAAAAGCCATATGCGAACTCAAGCCGCCGACAACGGTCAAGGAAGTTCGAAGCCTCAAGGGCAGATTGAATTATATTGCCCGATTCATTTCTCAACTATCGGAAACCGCTAAGCCTTTCTTCTGGTTGTTAAAGAAGAATGCATTGGTCGAATGGGATGATGACTGTGATGAAGCCTTTGAGGAATAAACAACACCTCATGAATCCTCCAATCCTTGTTCCGCCAGTGTCAAGACAACCCTTGATCCTCTATCTCACAATCCATAGTGAATCCTTGTGAGCTATGCTAGCGCAGATAAGACAAGATGATGGGAAAGAACGAGCCATTTATTATCTGAGCAAGAAGTTTACAGCTTCTGAAGTAAACTACTCTGAAGCTGGGAAGACATGTGCGGCTTTAGTTTGGGTGCTGCATCGACTGCGACAATACACTTCGCATTACCAAATTCTTTTGGTGACAGAGTGTGATCCCATCAAGTACTTGTTGAATCAGCCTACATTGATTGGCAGGCTTGCCAAATGGCAGATCCTCATTTCCGAGTTCGATGTGCAGTATTTGTCCTAAAAGTCAGTAAAGGGACGAGCCATAGCTGATGTCCTGGCAGAAAATTCAGGGAAAAATGAAGATTCCTATCAACCTGAAGATCGAGTCATGACAGTGAACGATTATTTCTGGACCATGTATTTTGACGGAGCTGTGAATTTATCTAGATCAGGTACAGGAGCAGTCTTAATATCACCAGGTGGTCAACACTATCCGATAGCAGCAAAGTTGGTATTCCCTTGCAGTAATAACATCGCAGAATATGAAGCATGCATTTTGGGCCTACAAACCGCAATTGAAATGGGTGTAGCCCGGGTCAAGGTGTTTGGAAACTCGGCCCTCATTATCCTTCAGACGGTCGGAAAATGGAAAACATGGGATGCTAAGCTACTACCCTACCATGAGTATCTGGATGAGTTAGTGGAAGAATTTGATGATATTTCATTTGAGTATTTATTTAGAACTCACAATCAGTTCGATGATGCGTTGGCTACCCTATATTCAATGTTGCAAGTTACTAATGGGCTTGAAGTCGAGCCGTTGAAGATCGAAGTGTTAAGAAAGTCGGCTTATTGTATGGCCATAGCCGATGAACCCGATGACAAGCCTTGGTATCACAATATCAAGACTTACATTCAAGAGGAGAAATTCCCTAAGAAGAGTACTGCGTCAGATCAAAGGTACATAAGGAAGATGGCCTTGAAATTCTTTCTCAGCGGTGAAAATCTTTACAAAAGATCATTTGATTCAGTTCTTTTGAGGTGTATTGATATTACTGAGGCTGTCCGTTTGATGATGGAAGTACATCAAGGGATCTGTGGCCCACATATGAATGGTCACATGCTTGCGAAAAAGATCATGAGGTTGGGCTATTATTGGCTCACTCTGGAATTTATTGTATTCAGCATGTTCGAAGCTGTCATAAGTGTCAGATTTATGGTGACAAGATCAATGTTCCTCCGAACGAGCTGCACCAATTATCTGAGCCATGGCCTTTCTCTATGTGGGGCATTGATGTGATTGGTCTAATCAACCCGAAAGCATCAAATGGACATCGTTTCATCTTGGTCGCCATCAACTATTTTTCCAAATGGATCGAAGCAGCATCATACTCGGCAGTCACGGCACGAAACATCGTGAAATTCATTAATCGAGACATCATTGCTCGATATGGTTCACCTGAAGTCATAATCACCGATAACGGCTCGAACTTGAACAACAAGCTGATCGATGATTTGTTCAAGAAATTCAAGATCAAGCATCTGAACTCTTCCCCGTATCATCCTTAGATGAATGGAGCAGTGGAAGCAGCCAACAAAAACATCAAGAACATTTTAGCCAAAACGGCTGAGAATTATCGAGATTGGCATGAGAGGTTGCCATTCGTGCTTATGGCTTATCGAACTTCGATCCGGACATCTACTAGGGCAACCCCATTTTCTCTTGTATATGGAATGGAAGCGGTATTACCAATTGAAGTGGAAATCCCTTCCTTACGCATATTATCTCAAGTTAAGCTGACCGAGGCCGATTGGATCCAACAGAGGATGGACCAGTTGAACCTGATCGATGAAAAGCGGCTTAAAGCTTTATGCCACGGCCAGTGCTACCAGCAGAGGGTTGCTAAATCCTTTAACAAGAAAGTCCAACCTCAACATTTTCAGGTAGGAGATCTTGTTTTGTGAAAACTATTGCCTATTGTTCTCCTGCCAGAAGGAAAGTTCACTCCGAACTATGGCGGTCTCTATGTTGTGAAGAAGGTACTCCCAGGAGGTGCTTTGATCCTTGCAGAGATGGATGGCCATGTTTTCACTAGCCCAGTCAACTCTGATGCTGTAAAAAATATTATACTTGATTTGCTTCGACATTTTCTGATCAAGTTATAATATTCTTTTGATACCAGTTTGTTTGCCTATTGTTTGCATTATGAATTTCCATAGTGAGATAATTTCAATTGGGAATTCTTCCTAATCTAATTAAATTGGCCTTTTTGAATGAGGAATGTTAGGATGATGAAAGGCAAGCCATTCCCTTACACTTCCTATATCACAATCCCTAGTGAGCAATATGAAGATTTCCATGCTTGCAAGGTAAAGGGTTATCTCGCGAAAAGTATGATGACCAAAATGATATAAGGCATTCATTTCCTCTATCCAAACACTATAGGTTACCCTTTGCTCCACCACTTTGAACGATGGTCTCACTTCATAACCCTGTCAGGAACAACCCCACATTGGAGCAAATTCCATAAATTCAGAGCATGAGTAGATTTTCTTGTTCTCACTTGCATCAATCTTGGAGTGTGTTTGTTGCATGTGAATTCTATGTTAGCTCAAGTGCCTTGGATGTGACGAAGAGCATTTCATTTCTATACCACATATTCATCCCTTTGCTTAACCCAATTTGAGCGGTGTATTCATTTCTCTAAACCCAACAAGTGATCATCCTGAAAAGAGATTATTTCGAATTATCCGACAGATGAGCAAAGTGCCTTGGGGCAAGTTGAAATTTGGAAATTTTTCAGATGAAACCCTTCCTCCCTTTTCAAAAAAAAGAAAAAAAAAAGAAAAAAGGAGCTTGCTATGCAAAAAAAAAAAAGGAAGGGAAAAGCGCCTACTCTCAACCAAAAAAAAAAGGGGTAAAAGAAAAAGAGCTCTCTCAAAGAATTTTCGGAAGGAAAGAAGGCCTTACCTAAATTGGTTCAAGAAATGAAAGTAACAGAGGTGGATGATGACCAATTTGCACATCATTGTACAACCCATTGTTGAAAATAGGCCTTTCATTTCTAAACCTACCCTGAGCCAACATTACAACATTTTTCCAAAAGTCTCTTCAGATTAGGGCACTTGGATTAATATAGGATTTCAAATGTTTATGAATGTCGCTCGAAGAAGTGTGAGCAAGATCATTTTTATCTCATCTAGCAGGGTTCCTGACTTGTAAACCTGATGCAGCGGATGAAGATTCCAGTTCATGGGTCCCCTTTGAATAACCTTTGACCAAACCTGAATTACAGTCCTTGTAAAAGACCTCACGGATTGGTCCGGTCATACTAATTGCGAGAATACCCAGACCCTTGTCAAGCATGATGATGACAGCCCTGAGTGTTTCTCTTACCCGCATCAATGGTCGGGTCTCAAAAGCCTTTTTTCATGAGAAACAGTTAAAAGTCCTTTCTGACTGAAGTTACTCATTCAACTTGATCAGAATTGTTGAGAGGGTTAGACAGACTTCCTTATTGACAAAATTCCCCAGTGGAGCTTTATAATGCTAGCAAAAGCTCATGAAATTTTTCTGGCATATAACATTACATTCGCAACAATTTATGCATATCATCATGTTTTTCAAGAGATTGGACAGGTACGATGCAGTTGGCCTGGCCATGTCATTTGGAACCATTCAGAGAATCCAAGTAAGTTTTCTGAATCCTGTTCAGATTGGCAGCTTTTGAAATTTAAGTTGTCATCTCTGGCCCTTCATGTCGCACTGACAATTTTTTCAGGCATCACATCATTTTGTATTGATCCAACTCAGATTATACCTATCTCTCGTCTTGATACGGTGAGGCCTTCGTAAGAAGGTCGCGGGAGATTATTTTTACCGACTCATGCTGACCCGTTGAGGAGGTCGCAAGAAACACTTTACCGACTCATGCTGACCCGTTGAGAAGGTCGCAAGAGACATTTTACTGCCTCATGGTGACCCGTTGAGGAGGTCCCAAGAAGCATCTCTCGTCTTGATACGGTGAGGCCTTCGTAAGAAGGTCGCGAGAGATTATTTTTACCGACTCATGCTGACCCGTTGAGGAGGTTGCAAGAGACATTTTACCGCCATATGGTGACCCGTTGAGGAGGTCCCAAGAAGCATCTCTTGTCTTGATACGGTGAGGCCTTCGTAAGAAGGTCGCGAGAGATTATTTTTACCGACTCATGCTGACCCGTTGAGGAGGTCGCAAGAGACATTTTACCGTCTCTTGTTATATATATATAACAAGACGAGATCACCATCCCTGGGGCAACCATGATTAACGTTATAAAAGAGTATGAAAATAATCACACGAAGGTGACATTCCTTCATCAATCAATTTGACGGGCAACTCTCTAGTCGCCGTGGGCGGCCCAGTTTGAGCATTCGACTTTTCTACATGGTCACCCTATAAATACCCTTCCAGCTTTTGCTTATCCCTTCATCGATCACCTAAGATCCTTCCTTTGCCAAATTTCTTTTGTTCTCTCACAATATGAGTTCCCATACGACCGTTCCTCTACCTCTCATTTTCTTGGCCGCGCTAACCCTAGCGCTGATCCCTTTGTCCATCGCCCAGGACTCGCCCCAAGACTATGTCGCCGCCCACAATGCTGCCCGCTCTCAGGTCGGTGTGGGGCCAATAGCGTGGGACGAGGGTGTGGCTGGCTATGCCAGGGATTACGCCAACAAGTGTGCCAGCAACTGCCTGCCACTCGTCCATTTGGGAGGACCCTATGGGGAGAACCTCGCGTGGGCTTCCCCCGATCTTACTGGCACAGGAGCGGTAAACATGTGGGTAGGGGAAAAGGCCGACTACGACTACAGCTCCAACTCATGCGCACCGGGGAAGGTCTGTGGGCATTACACGCAGGTGGTGTGGCGCAACTCGGTTCGTCTTGGATGCGCAAAGGTCCGATGCGCGACGGGTGGTACTTTGGTCACTTGTAATTACGATCCTCCTGGCGACATTGCGGGCCAGAAGCCTTATTGAATTACAAGCGGTTGTATGTCGGAGGATGAATTATTATGTCAAAATAATGCCCCATTATGATGAGGCAAGAGCTTTAGATGCATCAAAATTAAATAACGTCTATGAATGATGAAGGTATATCTCTTTACTGAGGAAAAGTTAACCTCTTTCAATAATTTTTTTATTTTATTTTTTTGTTCTTTCGCAATATCTATTCTTCAAGTGAGAATTTCGATCATTGACATAACCTCCTCAGCTCCATGCTCTCGAGCACATTACCATTCCTTTGAAGCCTCATCTCACTCTGGAAGAGAAGTCAAGCATGACTTATATTACGCATTTTACTCTTGAGTTCGTTGTATATAGTACATCGAAATGGCCGTCTCGACCATATAACGATATGTTCGGTTCAATAAGCTGCTCATTTACGGCAAAAAATTAAGATATCGCCCAATAAAATAGACTTGGTGGTATATTCGTCGATCGATTTCACGTATTAATGAATTGAAATCCTTTAGTTGACCAACTAAGCATGTAATCTCTAATTAATCAATTTTGTCTCGATAAGCACCAGTCAAAATTGCCTAACTTTCTTTTCTATCTCAATCCATATAGCAGCCTCTTACTTAGAAAGGTCAGAGACTCGTAATAGCTGGAAAATTCTTCCCTGAGGATTTATGTGCTTGGATAACCACTTAAGTTGAATTCCATTTCGTTTCACAAATTACGTTGTTTTAAAAATTAAGACCGAAGAACAGACCAAAATTTGCGGTCAATGAATTCTGATCCACGAGTTTTACACTTGTGGAGTCAGTCGTAGGAATCGATGCGACATTATTGTACATGACGGTCTAATACAATTCCGATGCTTCCATATGAGAAAGAAAAAGGAGTTTAAGTCCTAACCCGTTAATAAATTCCGGTGAATGTTGATAATTTTTACTCATTTCTTTTGGCAAATCTTGATTCTAACATTGATCGGCAGATTTACGCATGCATATTAAATACCAATAATCATTCGACTTCGTCCTTCGTTTTTTAACAGTATAGTCAATCTGTTAAATTGTCTAATGAACAATAAATGATAATATTGTATAGGTAGATAAGAAAATATTGATAAATTTATTTTCTCATTTTCTTATCTATTTAGGGCCAAAGTTGAGAAGTCACGACCTAACTCAAGTCACGGACAAGCCAATTGTGATTATTCATGAAGCTGCTAGTAGAGGTAGAAGTAAATTCCAAACATTTACTTCCTATTTGTAATTAAGAGAAAATTACTTTATTATACTAGAGGTTATTGTTGTTTTTTTTAAACAAGTTACAAAATCCGCGAATTGCATAGGCCTACCTGGATATAAATGTTTTATCTTGGTCCGCCACTTTTTACTAATCAAAGAAACCATGTAAATTTGTTATTCTTTATCCAATTTTGGAATTCACTTCTATTTCTTGGGCATTAACATAATTCACGGAAATATGAGGTACTTTCCAGATATTCGCTAAACATTATATCTACATGGGGCAACCACGAAATCAATCTGTCTTATCTCAAATCGCGCAAAAATTCTTTATTATCACAACCTTGTAATGTCTCGTATGGACGTTCACATGTCACTAGGTGTCGAAATTCGAGCTTGCAGACACTATTAGTGAGTTAAACTCAATGTTGAGTAAGCAAATTATCGACTGGACAAGCAATTGACAACCTCTTCTTGGGATTATAAATTCTAATAGTAGTAAATCACATAAAAGATATTCGATTATGCAAGCCATATAGCCAATCCCACTGAGATGGTCGCTCTTGAAGGATGATAAAGGTGGCTCCCATTGGTTCGAGAGGTAGTTCTCGATAACTATGTGACACTTTTGCCCCTTTAAAGTTCAAGAGAAGCTCCCATGATGTCGCACTTTTTGTCCAATGTAACACTTAATTTCAGAGGTGAACTGAAAAGATCGAAAGCCCGAATTGGCCTAGATCGGACGGCCCAAATTTTCAGGTCCATATGGGCCCAGGCTAGGGCTCAACCAGCCCTAGCTATCCAAGTACGTTGATAAAATCTTAAATTAAGTTAAGGCATAAACATATTAAAAAAGTTATATTTGAGGCGAAAAGTCAAATAAAGTATCTATTTTTAATACGAAAAAAAAAATTTGGGCTAGGGCCCCACCAGCCTAGACCTCCATTCCGGCCACTACCGAGCTTGAAAGTTTCTTGTACTTGTCTTTGTCAATGCCCAGTGCTAAGCGCAATTGACTTGTCTCTTCTGTTTTTCCATTTTGGAATGTTCCGTCTAGTGTCAACATACAAAATCATACGGCAGAAAATTATTTGACGGTAAGCCATACACCATAATTGACAACATTATGCCACATTAAGATAAAGATGTAAAAATTAGGACCACAGAAAGTTTGGTTAAGTTTACGGCACTTCCCATACTGGGGCTATATATTTGAATTGTGCATCCGACGGAAGTGTTAAATGCGGTCGACACTGAAAGTGGGTCTGTGGAGGAGATGGGGAAACTAACGTTTCTCATGCTCAACTGTGCCCTCTTGTGGTGGTGGAGCTCAATACCCAGCCCCGGCGCTTGCTCGCGGAATCAATCGGACCGGCTCGCGTTAGCCTCCATTAGAGACGCGATACAGGAAGACCCACTTGGGGTCTTGCGTTCTTGGAATGATTCTACCCATCATTGTGAGTGGCAAGGTATTTCGTGCAGCAAAAGACATCCTGAAAGGGTCACTTCCCTAGTCCTGAATTCACTAGGCTTGGGAGGCTTCCTATCTCCTCACGTAGGTAATCTCTCTTTCATGAGGGTCTTGGTCTTATCGAGCAACAGCTTCCGCGGCAACATCCCATCACAGGTTGGCAACTTGCTTCGGCTCCGTGAACTCGATCTTCGTAACAACTCTTTTGACGGGCCGATACCCTCCAACCTTTCCCGTTGCTTGAGCCTCGAGATCCTCATTCTAATAAATAACCAACTTGTGGGGAGGATTCATTCCAATCTTGGTTCTTTGCCGAGGCTTACAGGCTTGGGCTTGGCTAAGAACAACCTTGTAGGTCCTATTCCTCCTTCAATCGGAAACCTCTCGTTGCTACAAAAGCTTTCTCTGACAGAAAATTCGTTGCACGGAGAAATACCTGAAGAGTTATCCAGACTCGAGTGGTTGGTATTTTTCCAACTATCATTCAACAAACTAACCGGCGAGATTCCACCAGGGATTTTTAACATCTCCAGCATTTTGGCATTCTATGTTTCTTTTAACCAGTTGCGGGGAAGCTTCCCCTCTGATATGGGCACAACTCTTCCTTTTCTCTCTGTACTTGCAGCCCCCAACAACTTGTTCACCGGGACGATTCCGCCATCGTTGACGAATGCCACCGGCCTTCGAGAGGTTATCCTTTTCAACAACAGTTTCCATGGGCCAATACCGAAAAATCTGGGAAGCCTAAGGGGTCTCCAGAGACTTGTGTTGAGTATTAACCTGTTGCAGGATGACTTAAGTTTTATTTCTTCTTTAGCTAATTGTTCCAATTTAGAAGTTTTCGACATGACCTCGAACTTGATTCATGGACCGTTGCCGAGATCCATCTCCAATCTCTCCTCCAGCGTTAAGGTCATTGCAATGGGTAATAATTCAATCCACGGATCTATTCCTTCAGCCCTGGGAAATCTATTCAACTTGTCCGTCTTGATTCTAGCGAATAATTTTCTGACTGATGGCCTTCCTGAATCCATCGGAGCCCTTTACAGCTTGCAGGAACTTCATTTGAATGGAAACATGTTTATTGGAGAGATGCCGTCTTCAATTGGCAACATGACATTGTTAAATATCCTTGACCTTCGCTCCAACAGTTTCCAAGGCTACATACCGCAAAGGCTCGGCAACTGCAAGCAACTAGTATGGCTAGATCTTTCGAACAACAATCTAATTGGCTCTATTCCAGCCGAAATCATGAGTCTCTTTTCCTTGTCGATCATGTTCAGTTTAGCTCATAATAATTTAAGTGGATCGCTTCCATTGCAAGTTGGGTCTTTGAAGAATATCGCCACGTTTGATCTGTCTTACAACAGACTGACCGGCTTAATTCCGGCCTCCATCAGCGAGTGCTTGAGCTTGAGATGGCTTCACTTAGAAGCTAATTCTTTTCATGGACAAATCCCCCAATCGTTACGTCCATTACGAGCTCTAGAAGAGCTGGACCTTTCCAATAATACTTTTTCTGGTCTAATACCGAGCTTTCTCGCAGAGTTCTCACTGCTCGAGTACTTGAATTTGTCCTTCAATAAACTAGAAGGACAAGTTCCGAAAGCCGGAGTTTTTCTTAATGCAAGTGCTGTATCAGTTTCTGGAAATAGAGAACTCTGTGGAGGTATTCCGAGTCTGAGGCTTCCTCTTTGCAAATTACCAAGATCTAACAAGTCTTCTTCAACTAAGGCCATAGTGCTATCTGTGGTAGCTGGTAGTTTGTTGTGTTTAGCTTTGTTGCTCCTATGTTTGTCTATCTTCTTTTACCGCAAAAAGAAGCAGATGACAATTGATGCCTCTACTGAATTATCCTTGGAGCACCCATTCTTGAGGATTTCTTATGATGAACTTGTGAGAGCTACAGAGAGGTTCTCCGAGACCAATTTGATTGGTCAAGGGAGATACGGCACAGTTTATAAAGGAATCCTTGACAGTGGTGACACGGTGGCTGTGAAGGTGCTCAATTTAACGGAAAGAGGTGCTTCGAGGAGCTTTGATTCAGAATGTCGAACTCTAGGAACCATTAGACACCGAAACCTTGTCAAGATACTAAGCGTTTGTTCGAGTGAGGACTTCCACAGAAACGACTTCAAAGCTCTTATATACGAGTTCATGGCTAATGAGAGCCTCGAGGAGTGGCTACACCCTGGAACTACACAACGAGATGACGAGCGTGGCGAATCGAGAAATCTGAGACTAGTGCAGAGGTTAAACATCGCCATAGACATAGCTATTGCGATCGAATATCTCCACAAGGGTTGTTATCCACCAATCGTCCACGGAGATCTGAAGCCGAGTAATGTGCTTCTGGACAACAACATGGTAATTCGAGTTGGAGATTTCGGGCTTGCAAAGATCATTCCGACGATGTCTACTGAAGCCACTGGAATTCAAGATTCAACTTCTTTGACAGCAGTTAGAGGATCCATTGGCTATGTGCCTCCAGGCAAGTGGAAAAATTTCTCTCCTGCTTCATCAAAGTCTATCTCGAGAATACATTGCTCATGGAAAAATATGAGCAGATGCAATTAGACCTCATCTTTTCAAGGACATAGATTCGTATAGGAATGAAATTCTCATTAGGCAATAAATTTTTGCTGTTACTTGAATCTGTCATATGTTCTTGATTAGTGTTCGGTTGACGGTGGTCGTCGAATATCGGACCTCGCTGGTAAATAATAAGAGAGAAAGTGGTGAAGGTATCGAATGAACCATCATTCTATATGTCATGTTATGCATTGTATGCTCTCACATCTCTTTCTAACAACACAATTTCCTCTTTCCCTTTTCGCAGAAAGATAAAAGCACGTAGCTTTGTCTTAAAAAAAAATCATCGTAGCGTGTCATAATTGTGTTTGAAATTAGCATGAAAGAAAAAATTGTACTTTTGATTCATTGATGAAATTATTTTTAAGGAAAACATGCGAATCCTTCTCAATATACATATTAAATGTATTTTGTCACGTCATTTTCACATTTTCGTTCTTTCAAATTATGGTAGTGTCGTGAAAAATGGACTATATCTAATATGATCATAGAGTCCATTATGACATGAGAAATTGATGAGAACTTGTAATTCTTTAGAAGTATCCTCGGTCTTGACAAAAAGTTATTGACCTCAAACTCTATAATTTGGAAATTATGTTCAGATAACATGACATTTAATTCAGAATACCATTGGGCCTAGTTAAGTTTCACTCTCCTCGAAACATCACAAAATAGTCAAGTTACAAATAAAGTGGTCCATGTATCAAATTGAACTCGAACCAAGAAAACGATGAGACTATTATAGGTCTCACGTGAATCTCATCATATCTAAAGCTGAAGTTTAGCTTTAATATAGATATCAAGCTACTGATAATTTCCCCACTTAAGGGCAAACTCACTATTGATGTCTAGGCAATTTGTTTTGGAAACATGTCACGATTTTTTGGTGCACTGTGTGGTTTTGGAGATGGGAAAGTCCATATGCTATTAATGATCTTTCGTGAACTTTGTGATTTTACTACACTTAATATCCCCAGATCTCACTTCTCTGCGGTTGATGCATTCCGACTAATTTCTATCTTATTGTCCCCCGAAATTTTACTTGTCCACTTTAACAATTTTGCATATGACATGTATTGAACATGAGCCCTAGATAATAAACTAAGCGGAACACAAACAATGTGATTTTAACAATCTTTCAAATCCCATGTGATTTAGGACATTCTATATAATTATTTATAAGAAAAAGTATTGTGTGTCTCCCTATTTAATGTCTTAATGAAAATTTTCAGAATATGGCATGGGTCACAAAGTTTCCACACTTGGGGATGCTTACAGTTACGGCATTTTATTATTGGATATGTTCACCGGAAAGAGGCCCACTGAAGAGGCCTTTGGGCCCCATTGTAACCTTCATAGCTTTGTCCAAACGGCTCTTCCCGACCGAGCGATGGATGTTGTGGACTAAAGGATTTTGAGTGAAGCTGGTGATCAACAACAGGAGATTATGATCAGGGATTGCGTTACTTCCGTATTAGAAGTTGGAGTTGCATGCTCAATGGACTCACCGCAAGAGCGTATGGATGTGACCGAGGCGATCAAGGAATTATATTCGATCAAGGCGAGTTACGAAACCAAACAGAGGAGTACACGGACGTAGCATAGTCAACTTGCCATTTTATTTTGGAACTCTTTTCACTTGTAGAAAGGCAAGTATTATCGCTAAGTGATCTACTCAGCCATAACTATTATGCATATCAACATGTACATGTACGTGTGTATATACATATCATACAAAGTGGACGTACGCAGTTAGAGTCTTTCTATTTCCACCATGTAACCATGTAAAAATTGATGAATTTGCTTATTTGCTGTAATTAACACTCGAGCTTATGCTTGCTGTAATTGTAAGCTTGTCGTAGTCATATTGCGTTGTAGCTATACCATGAAATGCAATTACTCATCAGGCAATCCCTGATCGATTGCAACTTGCAAAACAGCCGGCGAGATTCAAGCCAAATGATCAATAGCGTCAAGCTGAAAATTGCTCGATGCCCTAACCCACAACACCTATTCAGGGGTCGGATGATTCAAACTCTTATCAAGCCCCAAATCGATAAAATACGAATCAACCATCAACTCCAACGCTATTCGTATGCGCGGCCCTTGCTGATAATCCAGGCGAATTTTGAAATTAGGTGCCCAAATTGTATGACATACGAAATCGGGTAATAGGGCATGAATTATGTGGCCTAGGCCCCCGAGTCGCACGATGACATTAACGGCATGAGCAAGATCCTTTTGAGTTCCCATCTAGGATGAGTCTAGGCAAGGACAAAGGTACAGTGTGTTGACACCTGATTTTTAACCAAGTTTTTTTTAGCTTTATTTTGAAAAATTACAAAAAATCCATAAAAAGTCAAAAAATTACAAAATCAACTTTGGTGGCCTTGGCCAAGCCCAAGGAACCATTCTTGACCAAAAAATAATTTTTCATATTTTTCACATTTTTTAGTATTTTTTAGAAAATAGAAAAATATTAAAAAAATCAAGAAAAATAGCATTTGAGGTCACAAAAATATAAAAAAATAGTCAATATTTTTATTTTTAATCTCTTGCATTTTTGACATCACAAAAAATCCAAAATCAGATTCAATTATAGATGTTCATTTGTAACCCGTACTATTGAATCTGAGAAAAAAATATCAATTGAGTCTTTTAATTTGCAATTTTAGCATTTTCTAGGATCTTGACATTCAATCTAAATGTCCCCTATTTCAATTTGACCTAATTGTTCGGACAAATTGCTCAATTGCAAACATAATTGCATTTTGGTCCTTGAATTTGGGCATAATTGAAATTACTTTCAATTCAAGGGCTATCAATACAAATTGAACATGCTGCCCAATGGATTTCACCATTTTAAATCAATTGGCATAGGTGATTTGGCCCAATTTGGTCATTTGAACCCTCAATTACACGATCCCCAATTTCCAATTAAATGGGAATTTGGGGGTTTTGTAGAAATTGATGAAAACTTTTGGGAAAAACCACATTTTTAGGTAAAATCCATGCTCTAGATTCGATTATGAGGTTCAATTGTAAAAATTTCCCATTAATTTGGGTTTAATTGGGAAAATGGTAAGTCAGAACTAGTTCGGACCGGTCGGACCGCCGGTCCGACCGGTCGAACTGGTCTGCTACAGTATCATCTTCTTCCTCGCGCAAATGAACAGTCCTCAGCTCAGTTTTGATCAAGAAATTGAAGGGCAATTCGTGACTAATTGAAAGGGAAAAGGTGGGCGTCTTGTCCCTTACTTCAATACCTTTCGATCAAGACCGGCCGCAAGGCAAAGGGCCGCCGGACGAGCTCCGGCGAGATTAGTCAAACCTGCACACCTGCAAAAGTCAACAAACATCAAACGCAGGAAAAATTCATGCCAAATTCGGGTGAAATGAAGCCCGCCGAAGAACCAAACGGAGATAGACGATTCACCCATCTTCCCCGACGCCGTTTGGACCTAAAATCATGTGATGGCACGTGCCATTCGAGTCAGTTGGCCGTTCCCCGATTCGGCGCCAAAACTCAAAGGGCTATATAAGCCTGTGGGGACTTTCAGTTGAGGAGGTTGGTCAATTTAGTTGGTAGAGGACGAACTGAATCGTGTGAGAGAGAGAGAACGCGAGAGAGAGCTCGTTCTCCGACCCTCTGTCGTCGAGAACTCGAGCTCAACTGCAAGGCGCCGGTTGGGCCGTCTCCATCCAGACCAAAGCCAGAAAAGACCGTTTGAAGTTCGCCCAGAGCGCCAGGAAGCGATCGCCGCCGGCCGCGCCCCGCGAAATCGCGAGAATAGGTAAGTCAGAGCTTCGAATTTTACACTGAGCTTCGATGGCAGATTTCATTCCTGGCAATGATTCTTGCATTTCATGTGTGCGTTTCGTCCCCTGAACATCACTGACCATGTTCGCATCTTCATTTTGCATCGATTTCGCTCACTTACCCCGAATCGAGTCTTCGAATTTAGCCTTCATAGCCGATTCTTGCCCAGCCAAATCTGGGTCGAGCGAGCTCAATCGGAGCTCGAGGTAAGTCTTCTGCACTTCTTGCCGTGTCAATTTATGAATCAATTGATCTGATTTCGCGTGGTCTTTGCGATTGAACTCCCATGGCCATACTCGGCGCTTTACCTGATACTCGCGACTTAGTGATCGATGTGGTTCAATTCCCATATATGTGAGATTGGATGGTAAGGCGAGTCGATTGGCGTTGGTCTCGAACGATTTAGTCAAGTTTTCACCGTTAGATCATCGTCGGAAGTTCCTGGCCGTTCATCCCGTCACCGTCGCGAGGTTGAAGATGAAGTCGACGTGGCAAAGTCAACGAGTCAAAAGTCTTAGGTGGCATTCGACCATTGGTCCATGTGGTTGTCCAGTCAGCAGGCCGTTAGGGGGTCTGTTATTCGAATAGGTAGATCCAACGGCCGAGGTTAATCGAGTCTAATAAACGGTGGCCGTTCGATTTGTAATTAGGATTATCCGGAAATAGTTTTAAATCGAAAAAATAAAAATTGGTTGAAACGACGCCGCATAGGTTAGTCAGTAGGCGACGTCGTTTAGGTTAATATGGATGGACGGTCTAGATCGAGTCGTGGGTTTTAATCGTGGCCATAGGTTCAAGTAGTCTGATCAGACGGCCCTGATCGAGTCTACAGTTCAATCTGAAACGTGGGTTTTAGTAATTAGATCTGACGGGCGCGGATTAACCACGCGCTTCGATAGGAACTGTCGGATTAAATCCGGATAATCCGAAAATAAAAACGCGTGATACGGTGTCGTTTTGGCCGAGGGTTTCGAGGGTCTGGGTCGGGTCGACCCGGTCCGAATAACATTTTTTTAATAAAAAAATCAAAAAATGATTTTTCAAAATAAAAAAAAAATCAGAAAAATCCTAGAAAATCCAAAAAATGCTAGAAAATTCCAAAAAAAATTCCAAAAAATGTGGAAAAATTGTGGGAAAATCCTAGACACTCCAGAAGTCCCCAAAAATTGAGGATTGACCACAGACAACTGGTCAACCCTATTTTTGGGATTTCTTATCCATTTTTCTAAGACTTGACGATATTACCCTTTAGGGGTAAGTCGTCTCTGCTGTATCTACGAGATAAGGCCGATAATGCCAAGATAAGAATTAGGGTCGGACAGGCGATCAACTCTTAGGCTTGGGTTTTCGAGTCCCGTCCCTTTTCTCAAAATGGCGATTTTGTCCTTTAATGGGAAAATTGTCTTTCTTGTCCCCAATCAAGTCTTGAAAATTTCTTAAAAATAGGGTTTGGGTCAAGTGGGCGACCCACCCTAATATTTGAGATTTTCAGTCATCATCTTTGTCCAAAATGACGATTTTACCCCCCCCCCCCGAGGGTAAAATCGCTTTTAAATTCCAGAAAATTCCCAAAAAAATGGAAAATGGATTGGATTGATAGCCAATCTTATTTCCCCCATCTTTTGACTTCCCAATTCATCTAAAATTACAAATTTGTCCTTTCAAGGCGAATGGTCACTGAATTGTTCAAAATTACAATTCTACCCCTCATGGGCAAATAATGCCAAAATCATTCATAAGCCTTGATTGATATTTCTCTAGGCTAATAGGGCCTCATTAGGGATGCCATGTTGATTTCATGTGTTTTATCCGTATGTATTGGATCCTTGATTTGCGCACTTATTTCTAATGATTGTGAGTGATAGGGTAGCTATTCCCATCTGCATGAACTCCTAGATTTAGGATCTGTACCCCACTCGTCTGTATGAAATCCAAGGATCAGATAAACCATTCAGCTTAGGTACCGAAAGGGCGTCAACTCTGACAGTTGGCGTAACTAAGTCCCCGAACCCAATTCTCTGGTTTCCGTAGGATCGAATAGACCACTCCCAACTATTCGATGGGGTTTCCGATCGTACCCTCCACGAAACGATTGGTGGCGACTCATTGGCATGCACACTTATCACATGTCACTAGACCACACTGAAGGTCGGCCACGTATATCCAGCAATCGCGATTTGGGTAATGGACCTTGGGAGAGGCCCGCGTCCGATCGAGCCAGCGATCAGGCGGCCCATTAGCTCCCCACTCGCCCCGCTCCGCGAGGGAGGGTCGCGACAGACTGGCGACTCCGCTGGGGACTTATTCTAAACCAGAATCTCTGGTTACGAATTCGAAAGGACTTGAGCCGATTTAAAAGTTGTTTGGTTTATGTGACCTTATTTTCTGCAGATGCTCTCGAAGGTGAGGTACGTACACTAACCATTGTGTTAGATGTTTTTGCTGATTGGAGAAATAAGGGGTGGAGTGATTGTTGACATTTTTTCCTGCAGGTTGGGGGTAGGAATGTATGTTTACTTTACGCACATACTGAAGTGGTGTTTGATACAAACTGATATGCATGACTTTGCATTGTGATGATCACGACATATCGCACACACTGGCGGTCAAACCCCGACTGCAACCACCTCTAGGTTACCTTAGATAGGGAAAGGGTGCGAAAAGGATCTTGTGTTTGATGGCACTTGAGACTTTCGCATTCGTTCCCGCCTACCATCTGCATTGGCGATATCTAGCCCCATTGGGTAGGTACCCTTGGGGAGGAATCTGCCTCATGTGGATCGTGGGAGCCTGAGCCATACGTTCCTCTCATGATTTTCGATTTTTAGAGCATACCCACTTGCCTCATGCGCGTGTCTATGAATGGTTGGTATACCTAAAACCATCCATTGATACAGGGGGACATTCCATATTCCCCCAGGTACGGTTGGTAAGGCATTTATTTTCAATGTACTTTATTATTCCCTGCTCCATAATATGACTCATACATTACATACATTCGTATGCATTTGCATCATGAAAATCACTCAAGTGACTAATTGAAACAGCAATGGTAATAGGGTAGGATGTCGCTGTTCCCTAAGAGCTCGACAGAATTGGTAACCTTCGAGTACCTGAGGAAAGTCACTCGTCCTGGACCAAACACAAGGCTACACTTCACCAGATTCATGCATGGTCAGGAACTGACTGGACGTAAGCTAGGATATGCGGAAGATTGTCAAGCCCACTACTACGTCGATAACCTCATATTCCAGCGACAAGAAGACGAGATGTTTAAGAATTATCTGGAGATGAAGAGACAGCGTCGCAACCAGTTGGCCAGGGAGGCATATGCCCGTCGGAAGGTTGAACTACTGACCAAAGAAAGTGTACCCATGATCACTTTTTGGGGAAAAAGAAGACGTCCTGCTACCAAGACAAAGCCAAAGCGTATCACACTCAAGAAGGTGAAACCCGAGAAGGCTCCTGAAGTCGTCATACCATGGACCAGAGAATGGCCAAAGGAACTACGACCTTTCAACCAGAACATTGAAGATAACTCCCCTACACTTGATTAAAGGAGAATTCCCGACTGACTGTCAAGAGTGATTTAGATCCTCACATTACATTGGCCTTTTATGGCTTTCTTGTTTGAAGAATCTTTCTCTACCTTTCTTTCATTAGGCATCCTGATTGTAATAAACGTTCATTCCACTTTGTTCATTTGATGTATTGACCAATGGAATGTGACATTACTGTTTCCTCTAGTCACTGAGTGAACCTGACTAAATGGAATAATTCACTTTCCTGAAATTCAAGTTAGGCTTTAAGTCAAGCCTTCGAGACCTGAAAAAGGTCCTAATTTCCATTTCTTCAAAATGAACTATGCAATTAAGTTAGCCCATGCATATCTCATGGCATCTGCATAATCATGTCTTTAAAGTAATTGCTGATGATTGACTTTTTAAAAATCATTTGCATATTTTAGACTTGATGGGAAAGAGTGATATTCAAGTATTCAAAGTTCCCAGGGCCGAACTCCAATCATGGTGGGATAGCATGGGCGAAGCCAGCCAGAAGTATGCTAAATCACGACTAGGATACCTGTTAGACCTGCTGAAGATTGAGTGTCCACCTGCCTTTATCCAAGCCATGGCGCTCTATTGGGATCCTACACCGCTACATTCTGCATGGAAGGACTGGAGATTACTCCCACTATCGAGGAATACAGTGCCGTCATCGGAGTTGAGTTCACTCACACACTCGTTCGACCCCCCATAGGATTTGAACCCCTGAGTCAGGTGGCTGAATTCCTTGACACAAGCCTAAGCGAAGTCAAAGCAGATGCAAAAAGCAATTCTGGACGAATCTCCCTATCTTTCCTTATAGACCGATTTTCCTGCCTCCCTGCTGCTAAAGGGACCAAATCCGGTACAGCCTTTGTCTTGGCATTCTTCAGCTTTGTGCTGTTCCCAATCTCATCTGTCACCTTCGACCCTATCATGGCTGTAGTAGCCAGACAAGTCCGTTGTGGGTGGGATTACTCAAACATCATCCTTGCCGAAACCTTCCTCTCCTTAAATCGCTTTAAGAAAAATAAAAAGGGAATCTTTAGAGCCTCTAGTAATCTTCTGTATCTGTGGTTCACATCCCATATCAAACAATTTCACATCCGCATGGGTTTCACTGAAATCAGCCCTGATGCACTTCCTCTTAAAACCTTTGTCAGAACACATACATGTATTCCTAAGTTCAACTTCATAGAGTGGAAAAACTTCCTTAAAGTTATAAAGCCCGAACAACTCCGATGGCGGCTAAGGTTACCAACGCTGGGCAAAGTCAGATTGGCCTGCGATGACAAAGGTCCAGTCCCCTTGCTAGGATTCACGGGCGCTACCGTATACTATCCAAAGAGGGTGATTCGACAGTTTGGGGCACTATAGGAGATCCCTTCTCCACCACAACCTGGTATCTTTTCTTTTGATATACCGAGCAAGACTCTCATGGAGGAGGAGAAGAGACAGCTTGAAGCCAAAGCGACATCCATCATACGCTCTTTGAAGAATTCTCAGGCCGAAGAAATAAGTTGGCCAGAAAACATGACTCGTGAAGAAAACATTAATAGAGCCATTGCGGAATACATTCAGCACTTTAAAGCGACCAGACGGAGCCTTGTCGAGCCCTACGTACCCGAATACATCGTACCGTATGTACATGGAATAGAGCCGTACATACCCGAAGACATGGGACCGCTGCCATATTCAGAGGATGAGGAGCCCCAGACCGAATAGGGGAATCCATACTGGGATGATGAGGATACCTTAGACCTCAAGCGTCCTAGGCTTGAATAGGCTATTCTGTCAAGTGTAAAATAAGCAAACATTGTGACACCTGCTCATACATTCTCATTTCTGTGTTATGCTATTTTGGACACATGAGCATAAATGTGAACATGTTTTGCGAATACATAAAAAAACTATCGTCAGAAATTACGCTTCTTTTAATTTCATGAATTCTTGTCGGAAAATGATTAAAAGAACTACTTACATGAGGCTAAGGCTCACGAGGTAGCCCTTTTTCCTATCTACCGACAAGAAGCATGCAACTAAAAGAATTAACTGCTTCTTTTTGGCAAAGACAAAAGAAATACTCATTGGGAATCCTTCTGAAACAGGTACACTCTCATCACGGAATTACCAACACATCGGTTCTGAACTCGCCTTAAGACAAGAATGGAGCAACAAGAATTGACTACGCGTGTGGGCATGCTGGAATCTCATATGACCGCCCTAGCAACTATGATGGCCGACATCAAGGCAATGCTGGAAGCTGCCCAAGCTAAACAAACAACGGGTCATATCCAAAACAACGCAGGTCCTTCTTTTGTACTTGATACAGCAGATAAAGAGGTGACGAGAGATACCCAACATGCAGAGGAGGACATCCATGAACCAAACAGCCGGTCACAACAAAAGGCCTCGCCTGTTGTTATCAACCTCGAGAAGGAGGAGAAGGGGAAGCAGACTGTGAAAACCGAAGCAGAGGCTAAAAGGTTGGCCAAGATCGAGGAGTGCTTGAGCAGCCAAGGTTACGAATTAGCTCGCTTTGACAAAATATCTCCTTTTACTAAGGTAGAGACTCCTCCTGACTATAAGGAGCCAGAGTTCGTAAGAAAGTATAACGGGACAGGCTGTCCCTGTGCCCACCTCAAGTATTATCTGCGCAAGATGGCACACTATTCGGATTATATTCCACTGTTAATGAACACGTTCCAAGAGAGTTTGGCTGGCGCCGCTCTGGCTTGGTTCATTGAGGTAGACCTAGAAGATTATGACGGATGGGAGGATCTTGCAGAAGACTTCCTCAGACAGTACAAGTTCAACACGGCTACAGCCTCAACTAGAGAAGACCTTCTACGAACTTCAAAGGCGAGAGGCTAATTAATCAGGACATATGCCCAGACGTGGCGAGCGTTGGCTACCCAAGTAAAGCCGTCAATCCCCGAGGAGGAGCTGATTGATTTATTCCTAAAGGTACTCCCCTACGAGTACTTTGACAAGCTAAACACTTCCGGATGTCAAACGTTTGCACACTTGATTAAGGTTGCTGAAAGGCTAGAATGGGCCCTGAGAGAAAGAAAGCCTCATCAAGCTCCTAGAAAGCAGTATCCCTTGAAAAAGGAGAGAGAAGTCAGACTTGACATAGCATCTATACCGGATCCCCACAAGCTCAAGCCGTTTGGCAATTCCAATCAGACCAAAGGAGGATCGTCCTGGTTGGCACCGAAAGTACAAGAGCCCAAAAGAAGGCAACCCTAGAAGCAATTTTCTCATCTCCCGAGGCCTTTATCCAAGTTGCTCCCAGTGCTGCTAGAGCAACACCTGGTGGCAAAAGAACCGCCTAGGGTAAACCCTGTTAAATATCCTAGCTTTGACGAGAACCAAACCTGTGTCTACCACATGGGCGAGAGAGGACATAATGTGGACAACTGTTATATCCTTAAGATGAATGTGCAAGCTCTGATTGATAGTCAGATTCTGAAGTTTGACAATGTGGCCCCAAATGTACAAGAAAACCCACTTCCAAATCATCAAGCAGTAGGAGCGATATTTACTAAAGCGGAAGAAGACTACCTTAAGCTGAAGATAGACGTGCCTAAGCTGACCGACTTGCTAGCAGCCGCTTCGTCATACCCAAAAGCAGGAGTGATCTCTGCTGACGAAAAGAAACTATGCATTGCCAAAATGATGAGCTTAGGGATAATGTCCGATATCACCAATGAAGAATTCGAAGGAGTTGAAACTTCTTTATCTTTGGAAGGAAGCTACTTTGTGATCAAAACTGAGGAGGGTAGCACCTGGGGTATCCCACACGAGAATCTGGTAGACAGTCTCAGGCCGGTCACTCAATCAGAAGAAGAATTCGAAAAGGACGAACAGGAAGCCAAGAGACGAAGTCTAGCGGATCACAAATTTATGGCCAACGCGCTTGAAAAGGGAGAAATTGTAGACAACCTTGGTAAAGATTCTGGGGGGTACAACTTCAAAGTGAAATATTAAGCCCCTCCCAGCTTTTATCAGAAAATTGAGGACATCATACCAGATGGATGGGGAGGTATGGATGATCTCTCTCAACCAGAGACCTCGAAGGATGTAGAAGAACCTTTTTCAAAAGGGCTTGACGACACCGTATCAATGGTCGAAGTCGCTACGACAGTGGTAATCAGATTGGAAGAACTTGATAGCATGAGCGGGGTGAAAGACTACCTAGTCAAGCCTGTTGTGATTCAATTGCCGCAAGAAGAAGAAGACAACACGGCTGAACCAGAGACGTCTTATCAGACGACTGTAACTATAGAAGTCCCTCCAGTAGAAGAATACGATCCTAAAGCAGTCCATTGGGACTATGGGACTAAAGAAGTAGACGCGGTAATGAGGTCTGGACGGTTTTATGCCCCTAGGGACGGCGAATCCGAAAAATAGGAAGTCTCAAAGGAAGACGCCGAAAAGCTCATATCAATCATCAAAACCAGCGAGTTCGAAGTAATAGAGCAGCTAAGGAAGATGCCGGCTCAAATATCTTTGCTAGATTTATTCATCAACTCAGAGAAGCACAAGAACGCACTGTTGAAAATACTCAACGAAGTACAAGTCCCTGAAACGATTAACGAGGTACAATTAGGGGACTTTGTGGGGGCGATCCTTTTAAAAGACCAATTGAGCTTCTCTGACGAGGACTTCCCCATGGAAGGAAGAGGACACAACAAGGCCTTATATATCTCCGCGCAATGTAACGGGAAAAGAGTGGCACATGTATTGATCGACAATGGATCAGCCTTCAATATTTGCCCTTTGGCTACCTTAAGAAGGTAGGGAATCAATGAGGAAACGGTTAAGGCATCCAAAACGGCTGTGAGAGCTTTCGACGGAATGAAGAAGACTGTGGTGGGTGAGATTGAGCATGACGTATTCATCGGCCCGACAAAATTCTCTATAAACTTCCAAGTAATGGATCTGCCCAGTGCATTCGGATTCTTGCTGGAAAGGCCTTGGATCCATACAGCAGGAGCCGTCCCTTCGAGCTTGCATCAAAAAGTACGCTTTGTAGTGGATGGGAAGGTGATTACCATACATGGAGAAGTCGACCTCCAGACATACCAAAACAGTGCCATTCCCTATGTTGAACCCGAAGTGAAGACAGAAGCAAGCTATCATTCCCTAGAACTGGTAACAACAGTTCATACCCCGCCAGGAACAAGATTGAGAACCCCCTATATCTCAGAAGCCAATCTCTTACCAGCTAAGATATTACTGTAATATGGGTTTAACCCTGGAAAAGGTCTAGGTAAACACAGTCAAGGGATAAATACCCCCTGCAGTTAAAAGCTAACTCGCATAGAATGGACTTAGGATATCAGACACACCACATGGATGAATTTGTCCCAAAGGCAATAGGCCGAGGCAGAAGCCTAGGACGCTTGGGAGGCCGAAACAGCCCGAATAACTCGTTCATCGGTTCTCCAACTTGGAAAGGCAGGTTTTGAATGTTCAATAATCCTTTAAATGCCTACTTCAACCAGAACTCTAAATGGTTGTCTGAAGAAGATGTCACTTCACCGATAGAACCAGATCTGACAAATCATATTCTTGAAGACAACTCTGTGAATGCCGTCATAGAGTGGCTAAGTGATGAAGCCACTTCCTCTGAGTAAAGAGACTCTTCCTTTGTCTTTAAATACTGCATTTAGAACTTTCTGCATTTTGTCGCATTTTCTTTCCTTATTGTACGTATAGGGAAACGCCTTTGGATCTCCGGCCGTTGGTCCAAATAGCACATCTTGTAATGCGGCCCATCTTGCATTCAATAAAACCATATTTTGTTAAGGACATATGGAACCACGAATCAGCCCAATGATGATACTAGTCTTATGCACAGAAGCTTGAGGCCTGATTTGCCGTATGACTCCTGATTTCCAAAGAGATTTCCTTGGAGCCAGGATATCCAATGACAAGAGGATTAGTCCCGTTTATACCTGTACCTATTTCAAAAACTCTTTCGAAAAGACTTTCCATGATCATGCATGTCATTCTTAGGGAGTACAAACTAACCATACTCATGACATTTCAGGCATATCATCTCAAACATGCATACTAGGTTGTTACGAGATTCGGATTTCTCCAGTAACCATTCTTATAGCATTGAGGAAGATGAAGACGAGGGTTATGCGTCTATCCGCAGAGATTGGAATGCCTTTGAGGAATCGGTGCCTCCTACTTCAGAAGAACCAATCATTGTTAATCTGGGAGACTCCGTAAATATCAAAGAGGTCAAGATCGGCGGGCATTTATCCCGAAATGAAAGGCTCGAGTTCACAGAGTTATTAAAAGAATATCAAGACATTTTTGCATGGTCTTACGCTGATATGCCAGGCCTAGATCCTAAGATCGTGGATCATGCCTTACCCACAGATCCCAGTATCAAACCTGTCAAGCAAGGCAGCAGACGGATGAAGGCCGAGTTGGAAGACAAAATTAAGGAAGAATTCATGAAACTTCTTAGGGTAGGCTTTATTGAAGCTATCACATATTCAGACTGGATTGCAAATATAGTCCCCGTCATGAAGAAGGATGGTAGAGTTCGAATCTGCGTGGATTACCGAGATCTGAATAGAGCAAGCCCAAAAGATGATTTTTCACTTCCTCACATTGATGTGTTGGTGGATAGCACAGCAGGTTATGAATTGTTCTCGTTTATGGATGGATTCTCGAGATACAACCAAATCTTCATGAAACAAGAAGACAAACCAAAAACTGCTTTTACCACACCCTGGGGGAACTTTTGCTACAAAGTCATGCCATTTGGATTAAAGAACGCCGGGGCTACCTATCAGAAGGCTATGGTCACATTATTTTATGATATGATCCACAAAGAAATTGAAGTATATGTCGATGACATGATCGCCAAATCCAAGAAAGGGCAGGATCACGTACAGGTGTTAAGAAAATTATTTGAGCGCCTGCGCAAATATAAGTTGAAGTTGAACCCTAACAAATGTGTGTTTGGGGCAAGATCTGGGAAACTTCTCGGATTCATAATCAGTAACAGGGCATTGAGATTGATCCTTCAAAGATTCAAGCTATCCACGATCTGTCAACTCCCTCCACAGTAAAAGAAGTGAGAAGCCTTCTAGGGAGATTGAACTATATTGCCAGATTTATCAATCAACTGTCTGATGTGGCTAAGCTAATCTTCAAATTGCTTAAGAAAGGCGCGAAAGTAACATGGGATGCTGAATGCAGCAGGACATTCCAAATGATCAAGAACTATCTGATCACACCGCCGGTACTTGTGCCACCAATTCCTGGTCACCCATTGACCTTGTACCTGACTATACAGCAAGAGTCCTTGGGAGCCTTACTTGCCCAAACAAGCCCGATAGATGGTAAAGAAAGGGCCATCTATTACCTGAGTAAGAAATTCACGCCATTTGAAGCAAAATATGTACCAGTTGAAAGGGCCTGTGTAGCAGCGGTATAGGTACTTCGTAGACTGAGGCAGTATACCCTACACCACCACATTCAGCTCATAACAGAGAACGATCCTGTCAAGTACCTCCTGGAGAAATCCGCTTTAATTGGGAAATTAGCAAAATGGCAAGTGATGCTGTCTGAATTTGACATCAAGTGTTCTCCACAGAAGTCAGTAAAAGGAAGAGCTATAGCTGACATGCTAGCAGAAAACCCGTCAAACGGTGAGTCTCCTGAAGTAACAAGCACAAAAGGTCAAATTCTCAACTTAGCAGAAGACAAGTGGGTCATGTATTTCGTTGGAGCTGTTAATCTATCAGGGGCAGGCACTGGGGCAGTACTGATATCCCCTGATGATCAACATTACCATATGGCGGCAAAAATAACTTTTCCTTGCACCAACAACATCTCAGAATACGAGGCATGTATTCTAGGCCTACGATTGGCCATTTCCATGAAGATACCTAGGTTGCAAGTTTTTGGAGATTCCATGCTCATCATTTTATAGACACAGAGAGAGTGGAGGACAAAAGATGCAAAGCTCATCCCTTATCACAAATACCTTGAAGAATTAACACTCGAATTTGAAGAAGTGTCATTCGAGTACCTATCGAGATCTCATAATCAATTTGCAGATGCGTTAGCTACCCTGGCCTCAATGTTACAAACAACTCGAGGGTTGGATATAGAACCCCTAAAGATCAATATAGTTGAAAGGCCAGCTTATTGTATGCTAATCGAAGAAGAATTTGATGGGGAACCATGGTATTACGACATCAAGAATTATCTTTCAAAATGGGAGTTTCCTGAAGGATGCCACCCAGGAGACCGGAGATACATAACCAAGATGGCCAGCAAGTTCTTCCTCAGCGGACAAATTCTATACAAAAGGTCATTTGACTCTACTCTGTTGAGGTGCGTAGATGCCAAGGAAGAAAATATTCTCATGAAAGAGATCCATGAAGGCATATGTGGGCCTCACATGAACGGCCACCTCCTCGCCAGGAAGATCATGCGGCTTGGCTATTTTTGGATGACCATCAAATCGGATTGCTGCCAGCATGTCCGGTCATGCCACCAATGCCAAATATATGGTGATAAGATCAATGCACCCCCAAACGAACTACACCAAATGTCTGAAGTTTGGCCTTTCTCTATGTGGGGGATAGACATGATAAGGCCTATTAATCATGTGGCTTCAAATGGTCATCGCTTCATCCTGGTAGCGATTGATTATTTCACGAAATGGGTAGAAGCCAGTTCTTACAAGAACGTTATTGCAAGAAATGTGGCAAGATTCGTCAAAAGAGACATCATCTTCCGGTATGGTACCCCTCAAGCGATCATCACAGATAATGGGTCTAACCTGAACAACAAGATTGTCAATAGTCTATTGGATCACTTTGGTATTCGACATCTGAATTCATCCCCCTACCGCCCACAGATGAATGGGGCAGTGGAAGCAGCCAACAAAAACATCAAAAGAATCTTGGCTAAAACAGCAGAAAACTACAGGGATTGGCATGAAAGGCTGCCCTTCGCCTTAATGGCTTACCGAACGTCAATCAGGACTTCTATAGGGGCAACTCCCTACAGTCTGGTGTATGGGACGATTCCCTCTTTGAGAATCTTGTCAGAGGGTAAACTCTCCGAGCCAGAGTATTCCAAACACAGATACGAACAGTTGAATTTAATAGATGAGAAGCGTCTTAAAGCCATTTGTCATGGACAAACTTACTAGAAGAGGGTAGCCAGGACGTTTAACCGAAAGGTCAAGACCAGAAATTTCGAAGTAAATGACTTGGTAATTAGGAAGACTTTGCCGAGTAATATCCATTCGGGAGGTAAATTCACCCCGAATTACGAAGGCCCCTACATTATCAAGAAGATTCTCACTGGAGGAGCATTGATTCTTGTAAACTCCGAAGGAGAAGAACTGGAGCACCCTATAAACTCAGATGCTGTGAAGAAATATTACCCTTGAAATAAAATCAGATTTCGATTATATGACTCATCCCGAATTGAGCCGAGTCATCATAATCGTCATTGCATAAGCATATCATGCATCCATGCATATATCAGCATGTGTTCGATATTGCAGGACCCAAGGAAGCAAGGTCCTCGATGGCAAATACCAGGAATGTCTGATGAAGACATCAGATAGCAAAACGAAGAGCAGGAAACTGCAAAGAATGGCACAGGGGTACGCTCCAAAATAAATGAAGCCATTGAGCATGATTCATTGCCCCAATCAGACGAAGGCATCATCGCCATAGGTCAAAATGGCTGATTTATGTAATCCACACATTGGCATTCAGATGGGAATGCATGACAAGGAGACCTAACGGCATGGTGGTCAGATTTGCATGAATTTATGGATTCCCATTGGAACGCATGATCAAGGGTGAGGTGTATCGTTCTAATTTTCTGAAATTCGAGAGCGTACACCAACATATTCCTTTTATATTTTTCAGGGATCCCTAGCCATGCTGGGCAGGTGAGTATTCATTTCCCAATCTCTTAGGTTTTAAGACTGTCAGGATTCCTATCGCTAGAACTTGAAGGCTTCTTGAAATATAGCATGCATTCAATTCTCATGACTAGAAAGATGCAGAATTCTCACAGTCACGACATTGGCATTCATGTCTAGACTTGGAGGTTATCTGAACATAATTGAAATATGCATTGTGCATCATAAATCCCCTTTGAGGGTAAGTTTTGGAAGAAGCAAAATGAACTTTTCCAACAAGAGTTGTTTAAATTGTTCAAAAGGATGTTTCCTCAGACAAGAGGCCAGCCTGATCTAAACATGTCCTACACACACTTGAGAGATGAGTGTAATGGTAAGGATAGCGAGACCTTGACCTACGGGCGTAAGGATTATTCGCAGTGATTACATGGATTGAGACGACGGAGGCATTCGTTTCTCTATCATAAACACTACAGGTAACCATTGATTACCCTTTGAACGACGGTTTCATTCTTTACCCCTGTAAAGAACCACCCCACAGTGGGGCAAACTGGAGGTACGTCCAGCGGTATCAAGCTTGCATCAATCTTCGCGTATTGCTTGTCATTTTAACTTCTATGGTAGTTCAAGTGCTTTAGGATGACGAAAAGCATTCGTTTCTCTATCCTATACCCTTTTACCCTTTGTATAGCCCAGTTGAGCCTATACGTTCGTTTCAAAAACCCGTTGGTGGTCATTGCATATTCCAAGGTGGAAGCGACATCACTTCCCAAGCAGAAGAGTTCAAAATATTGGATTTGTGGAAAATTCCTGAATTAATGTTGGAATGCTAAGATTCAAGCTATACATCTAGCACACTCATTTGAAAATTCTGATTCCCAAAAGAAGGGAAAAGATGGGATTTCAAGAAAAAGAAAAAAGAGAGAAAAATCCGATTCTAGGCATTAAGAAAAAGCAAAGTGCCTGGTAAAAGCAAGGCCAATGCCCGTCCAAATACTTGTACACTTGTGAACCATGTATTTGATCTTGTAACTGCCAAAAGATGGCATGATACCTTTGTATAGGTCACTAGTGAGATCTGGTTGTAAAAGAAAATTTCAAAGGACCTGGATTGCAGAAGATACTCCCAGATTATGTCACATTCAGATGACGAAAGCATAAACAAGATATTGACGCTGTCTCAACATGAAAAAGATGTTCTCTAAAGATAAATACGCGCCTCGAAGACGGACGATGCTCTCCAAAGACTATCAGTGCACTTCGAAGACTGAAGACGCTCTTTGAATTAGAAGGGACAATATCAACGGCAGACCTGCAGTGATCACCAATGTCAGACCCTTCGCGTATTTATGGCCAAAAATAAGCCTTTTTCGGTCCCCAATCCTACCCATGTTACAACCCTGAAAAGCCTTTTCTGATTAAAGCACTTGGATTGACATAAGGTTTAATGTCCAAGCTTAGCCCGAAGAAGTTCGAGCAAGATTATTTCTTTCTCATTTTGCAGGTTTCTTGACTTGTAAACCTGGAGCAGACATTGAAGACTTCTCTTCGAAAGCCTTGACTTGCTTGCAAGTCCCCCTTTAAAAACCGTTGACCAAACCCAACATTACGGTCCCTTGGAAGTCCTCCTGATCGATCGAGGTGTATTCACTACGAATGATCCTAAACCCTAGGCGCGGGTTTGATAGGAAATTCGAGTGCATTCTTGGTGAAAGACCATTATCTCAAAAACGGTGAGAAGTCCTTTTTGATGAGAATACTCCAATGGACGTTTTAACCAAACTCCTGTTGGTAATTTCAGATTGTTTGATTCAAACTTTCCTCACAAGGGATTTTTGATCACTTCCGTATGTCGCAAGGTGTTTTGGATAACCTCCAGCATCGTAATGCATTCATTGAAATTTTTCATGACTATGATATAAGTCATTAAGTGCTGTCAGTTTGACATCAGATATCACTTAAAGACCATTGATGTGCCTTTGGTAAGAAAATCTTCAGATTGGAGCTTCTGCAAGATTCTTGATGACTTCGGCTCCTAAAATGGCTTGTATCACTCTTGGTGAGAAACGTTTAACATGTCTAAACTTCTGCAGGATGCATGGAGTACCCAGATCCCAGAATGTCACCTCCAATGTCGAAAGGACAATCTTCGAAATCATCCCTCTGTGAGATTTCAAATTTACAGGTTTAATCTTTCTGCAGGATGCCTGGAGTACCTATATCCCAGAATGTCGCGTCCAATGTCAAAAGGACAATGTTTGAAATTATCTCCATGTGTGAGATTCCAGTATTACAGGTTTGATCTTTCTGCAGGATGCCTGGAGTACCTAGATCCCAGAATGTCACCTCCCATGTCAAGAGGACAATCTTTAGAAATCATCTCTCCGTGAGATCCCAATGTTACAGGTTGGAACTTTCTACAGGATACCTGGAACTCCCAGATCCCAGAATATCACCTTCAATGTCGAAAGGACAATATTCAAGATAGTATTTCTGCGAGATCTTAGGTAGTCCCTAGATCCCAGAAGAATCTTATCAAAGTTTTTGCAGGTTTAAGTTTTTTGCAGGATACTTGGAATCCCCAAATCCCAGAATAACACCTCGCCTGTCGAAAGGACAATTTTCAGTGTCAGCTTTCTGTGAGGTTCTAGGTAACCCCTAAACCCAGAATAGCTCTTGTGGTGAAGCCTAAGGGTTAGGCACGCCTCACTTGTATGAATCCTAGTTAATTCCTTAGAATATAGGATCGAAAATTTCTGACAAAATCAGCTTTCTGTGAGGTTCTAGGTAACCCCTAAACCCAGAATAGCCCATTTGGTGAAGCCTAAAGGTTAGGCACACCTCACTTGTATAAATCCTAGTTAATTCCTTAGAATATATGATCAAAATGTTCGACAATCCCTAAGAGACTGGGTGCTTCATCCATAGGTTCCTAGCAGAGAGGAGTCCTATTCTCGGCCTGATCCCCCTGAATGATCAAAATGTTCGACAATCCCTAAGAGACTGGGTGCGTCATCCATAGGTTCCTAGCAGAGAGGAGTCCTATTCTTGGCCTGATCCACCATAAGGATCAAAATGTTCGACAATCCCTAAGAGACTGGATGCGTCATCCATAGGTTCCTAGCAAAAAGGAGTCCTATTCATAGTCTGATCCACCATACGGATCAAAACCCTGACAATCCCTAAAAGACTGGGTGCGTCATCCACAGGTTCCTGTCAAGTATAAGGAATCCCATTCTGGTACGGCCTACCATACATGCTAGAGTTTAACCGCCATAGGATACTCAAAAGACGAGTCCCTAGGTATTCACTTGAACCCCTCTATACACCGCGCATGCCGCACGAGCATCAGGCAGGTGATCAAACAGGTAAAAAACAGGTGGGTCTCTCCACTTTCTCTCTCACGTCAGCAAAAGAATAAGGAGCAGAGCGTTCACCAGCGGGACAAGAAAGATTGAGTGTCAAGATTCGTTTTTCTTTCCCCCAGTCAAGTCGGTCCAGACTCAGGTGTCACCTGTCTTTGAGCGAAACCTCTCGCGAGATTCCTCTTAAAGAGGGGCAGCTGTTGACACCTGATTTTTAACCAAGTTTTTTTTAGCTTTATTTTGAAAAATCACAAAAAATCCATAAAAAGTCAAAAAATTACAAAATCAACTTTGGTGGCCTTGGCCAAGCCCAAGGAACCATTCTTGACCAAAAAATAATTTTTCATATTTTTCACATTTTTTAGTATTTTTAGAAAATAGAAAAATACTCAAAAAATCAAGAAAAATAGCATTTGAGGTCACAAAAATATAAAAAAATAGCCAATATTTTTATTTTTAATATCTTGCATTTTTGACCTCACAAAAAATCCAAAATCAGATTCAATTATAGATGTTCCTTTGTAACCCGTACTATTGAATCTGAGAAAAAAATATCAATTGAGTCTTTTAATTTGTAATTTTAGCATTTTCTAGGATCTTGACATTCAATCTAATTGTCCCCTATTTCAATTTGACCTAATTGTTCGGACAAATTGCTCAATTGCAAACATAATTGCATTTTGATCCTTGAATTTGGGCATAATTGAAATTAATTTCAATTCAAGGGCTATCAATACAAATTGAACATGCTGCCCAATGGATTTCACCATTCTAAATCAATTGGCATAGGTGATTTGGCCCAATTTGGTCATTTGAACCCTCAATTACACGATCCCCAATTTCTAATTAACTGGGAATTTGGGGGTTTTGTAGAAATTGATGAAAAATTTTGGGCAAAACCACATTTTTAGGTAAAATCCATGCTCTAGATTCGATTCTGAGGTTCAATTGCAAAATTTTCCCATTAATTTGGGTTTAATTGGGAAAATGGTAAGTCAGAACTGGTTCGGACCGGTCTGCTACAGTATCATATTCTTTCTCGCGCAAAAGAATAGTCCTCAGCTCAGTTTTGATCAAGAAATTGAAGGGCAATTCGTGACTAATTGAAAGGGGAAAGGTGGGCGTCTTGTCCTTTACTTCAATACATTTCGATCAAGACCGGCCACAAGGCAAAGGGCCGCCAGACGAGCTCCGGCGAGGTTAGTCAAACCTGCACACTTGTAAAAGTCAACAAACATCAAACGCAGGAAAAATTCATGCCAAATTCGCGTGAAATGAAGCCTGCCGGAGAACGAAACGGAGTTAGACGATTCACCCATCTTCCCCGACGCCGTTTGGACCTAAAATCACGTGATGACACGTGCCATTCGAGTCAGTTGGTCGTTACCCGATTCGGCGCCAAAACTCAAAGGGCTATATAAGCCTGTGGGGACTTTCAGTTGAGGAGGTTGGTCAATTCAGTTGGTAGAGGACGAACTGAATCGTGTGAGAGAGAGAGAACGCGAGAGAGAGCTCGTTCTCCGACCCTCTGTCGTCGAGAACTCGAGCTCAACTGCAAGGCGCCGGTTGGGCCGTCTCCGGCCAGTCCAAAGCCAGAAAAGACTGTTTGAAGTTCGCCCTGAGCGCCAGGAAGCGATCGCCGCCGGCCGCGCCCCGCGAAATCGCAATAATAGGTAAGTCAGAGCTTCGAATTTTACACTGAGCTTCGATGGCAGATTTCATTCCTGGCAATGATTCTTGCATTTCATGTGTGCGTTTCGTCCCCTGAACTTCACTGACCATGTTCGCATCTTCATTTTGCATCGATTTCGCTCACATACCCCGAATCGAGTCTTCGAATTTAGCCTTCATAGCCAATTCTTGCCCAGCCAAATCTGGGTCGAGCGAGCTCAATCGGAGCTCGAGGTAAGTCTTCTGCACTTCTTGCCGTGTCAATTTATGAATCAATTGATCTGATTTCGCGTGGTATTTGCGATTGAACTCCCATGGCCGTACTCGGCGCTTTACCTGATACTCGCGACTTAGTGATCGATGTGGTTCAATTCCCCTATATGTGAGATTGGATGGTAAGGCGAGTCGATTGGCGTTGGTCTCGAACGATTTAGTCAAGTTTTCACCGTTAGATCGTCGTCGGAAGTTCCTGGCCGTTCATCCCGTCACCGTCGCGAGGTTGAAGATGAAGTCGACGTGGCAAAGTCGACGTGGCAAAGTCGACGTGTCAAAAGTCTTAGGTGGCATTCGGCCATTGGTCCACGTGGATGTCCAGTCAGCAGGCCGTTAGGGGGTCTGTTATTCGAATAGGTAGATCCAACGGCCGAGGTTAATCGAGTCTAATAAACGGTGGCCGTTCGATTTGTAATTAGGATTATCCGGAAATAGTTTTAAACTTAAAAAATAAAAATTGGTTGGAACGACGCCGCATAGGTTAGTCGGTAGGCGACGTCGTTTAGGTTAATATGGATGGACGGTCTAGATCGAGTCGTGGGTTTTAATCGTGGCCATAGGTTCAAGTAGTCTGATCAGACGGCCCTGATCGAGTCTACAGTTCAATCTGAGCCGTGGGTTTTAGTAATTAGATCTGACGGGCGCGGATTAACCACGCGGTTCGATAGGAACCGTCGGATTAAATCCGGATAATCCGAAAATAAAAACGCGTGATACGGTGTCGTTTTGGCCGAGGGTTTCGCGGGTCCGGGTCCCGACCCAAGTGGGTCGGGTCGACCCGGTCCGAATAATATTTTTTTAATAAAAAAATCAAAAAATGATTTTTAAAAATAAAAAACAATCAAAAAAATCCTAGAAAATAAAAAAAATGCTAGAAAATTCCAAAAAAAAATTCCAAAAAATGTGAAAAAATTGTGGGAAAATCCTAAACACTCCAGAAGTCCCCAAAAATCGAGGATTGACCACAGACAACTGGTCAACCTTATTTTTGGGGTTTCTTATCCATTTTTCTAAGACTTGACGATATTACCCTTTAGGGGTAAGTCGCATCTGCTGTATATACGAGATAAGGCCGATAATGCCAAGATAAGAATTAGGGTCGGACAGGCGATCAACTCTTAGGCTTGGGTTTTCGAGTCCCGTCCCTTTTCTCAAAATGGCGATTTTGTCCTTTAATGCGAAAATTGTCTTTCTTGTCCCCAATCAAGTCCTGAAAATTTCTTAAAATTAGGGTTTGGGTCAAGTGGGCGACCACACCCTAATATTTGAGATTTTCAGTCATCATCTTTGTCCAAAATGATGATTTTACCCCCTCGAGGGTAAAATCGCTTTTAAATTCCAGAAAAATCCTGAAAATTCCCAAAAAAATGAAAAATGGATTGGATTGATAGCCAATCTTATTTCCCCCATCTTTTGACTTCCCAATTCATCTAAAATTACAAATTTTCCCCTTTCAAGGTGAATGGTCCCTGAATTGTTCAAAATTACAATTCTACCCCTCATGGGCAAATCATGCTAAAATCATTCCTAAGCCTTGATTGATATTTCTCTAGGTTAATAAGGCCTCATTAGGGATGCCATGTTGATTTCATGTGTTTTATCCGCATGTATTGGATCCTTGATTTGCGCACTTATTTCTAATGATTGTGAGTGATAGGGTAGCTATTCCCATCTGCATGAACTCCTAGATTTAGGATCTGTACCCCACTCGTCTGTATGAAATCCAAGGATCAGATAAACCATTCAGCTTAGGTACCGAAAGGGCGTCAACTCTGACAGTTGGCGTAACTAAGTCCCCGAACCCAATTCTCTGGTTTCCGCAGGATCGAATAGACCACTCCCAACTATTCGATGGGGTTTCCGATCGTACCCTCCACGAAACGATTGGTGGCGACTCCTTGGCTTGTACACTTATCACATGTCACTAGACCACACTGAAGGTCGACCACGTATATCCAGCAGTTGCGATTTGGGTAATGGACCTTGGGAGAGGCCCGCGTCCGATCGAGCCAGCGATCGGGCGGCCCATTAGCTCCCCACTCGCCTCGCTCCGCGAGGGAGGGTCGCAACACAGTGGAGTTAATATTAGCAAGACAACGATGTCTCCACGACATTGGATGGAGATTAGTGTAATCATAGCCGACCGATCACGTGGACCGTGCATTCCCCAGATGAGATTAGATGGCAATGTTATTGGCCAATTCTAATCTATGGCCATCTCTTAGCGCCATATGTCAGCCGACATGTGTGTTGGAGGGTATTCACAATGGCACCGGCTAGAATAACTTACAATCAAATAACAAAGACACAAAATTAAGTTAGCACAATTGCAATAGGTTTATGACTTTTTTTTTTGGAGATTTTCCGCTTGTTATGAGCCATGTGTCCACTAATTACAAAATTTATTCCTGACTGGGCATAATCCGAGAGTGGATATACTGATTGTGCATTTGACGGAATGATGAGTCTTCATCCCTATGGACTTGTTAATCCTCGCGTAATTGACGGGGTATTCATAGACTAAACGAGTCCACCACTGCTTAATGAAGTCAATAGGATGTGATGGAGGATAGTCACTTTATTTAATTGACGGACAATAATCCATAGTCGACGATTCATAAGTATAATGGCTGTGTTTGACAATTTTCCTTCTTGTCTTTCTCGTAAAATTGAAAACAGGGAAGAAGATGAAATCAGCGTTAGGATAAAGTTTGTCAGTGGGAAAATGATAATGAGAGCGCGATGAATTAAAGGCAATTTAGTTTTTGACTGAATAAGTAATTGATGATATCTTCTAGGGATCAGAAATGCTATTAAAACAAACAGTAGATTATTTATAATTAGAACTTTAATAAAGTCATTAAACATAACAAAGTACTTTTTATGTCTGAATCCAATCCGTTTAAAAGAAAATCGGGCTTGGCGTGAATCCGTTAGGAGCCTCGATCTACTCGCCCTGACTTAGTTTCACTGTTCACAAATATCTGTCCAGAGTCGGTTCATATATATGATGTTCGATGTCACATGTGACGAATGCATGTTAACACGAGCGATCTGATTTACAAACAGAATATGATATACGATATGCAACTACTAAAGACAATAAAATCCATAAACTTGAACAATCAACATTTCATTTCTGATATATCTCTTTAGCTGTGGAGTGATGCATTGATTAGTGATGGGCCACATGTAAATGTAGAGCATCCCATGAGCCATAAATCCACTGACGGTTGTGAATGACTCGTCTTTAAACTAAAGTTGGGGACATTATTATGCATTAGAAATACTATTTAATAGCCACTAAATAGCGTGGCGACTGGGCATAATTTGAGAGTGGATATATTGATTACGTCGTTGACGGAATGTTAAGTTGGACATGAGTATGAACTTGTTAATACTCACGTAATTGATGGGGTCTTAATAGACTAAACTAGTCCATCTTATATATATATATATATATAACTAATGTGTCCAGGCCAGCTTGCGCGCACCTCGACTATTTCTCGAGGGAGACTAGCACAGCAACCCACCGCCATGGCCCCTCACTTAAATCACAGGTGCTCAGCTGGGGAATCGAACCTGGGACTAGTGCGCCTAACCACACAATCTTAAGTGCGCCATAACCAACTGAGCTACCCATGGATGGGTCTAAACTAGTCCATTATTAATAATTAAGAATTGGATAAATGCTGTGTAATATTTAATATTTATATACCGCACCACATGGCAGACTTTAAGTGGATAATAAGACATATTCAATAATAAATATTTGATATTCCTCCTAATTTTTCTCGTAAAAGTGAAAGTGAAGAAGAAGTTGAAATAGGGATAACACTACAAGCATTACTAGAATTTCTTATTGGGCGAAATGGTGCACTATCTGATAGGCGCCATAATGTCATCAACTAAAGTGTTGGAATCAACGTTAGGGCAAGATGGGACATTACTAGCATAATAATTTTTGGATGACCGTAAAAATAACAACAGTATATTACGAGTCACTAATTTTTAGAAAGGTGGACTCCACAAAAATATTAAATTATTTATTATTCATTTTTTGTGATCCTAAATAGACTATTAGCGTAGCAGTCAGTCAGTCACCCAAAGATCATTATATAATCAATTTTCAATAAAGTTTGTCAAAAAGGAGAAAAAGATAGTGGGAGCAAGATGAACTAAAGAAATTTTAGTTTTTCATGTCAAGTTCGGCCAGCCAAGTAGACTAAATTGACATAAATACAAAATATTTAGAATTAAGTTAGCATAATTGCAATAGGTTTATGACTTTTTTTTGGTGATTTTCCGCTTGTCATGAGCCATGTGTCCACTAATTACAAAATTTATTCCTGGCTGGGCATAATCCGATAGTGGACATACTGATTGCGCATTTGACGGAAAGATCGATGAGTCTTCATCTCGACGGACCTGTTAATCCTCACGTAATTGACGGGGTATTAATAGACTAAACAAGTCCACCACTGCTTAATGAAGTCAATAGGATGTGATGGAGGATAATCACTTTATTTAATTGACGGACAATAATCCATAGTCGACGATTCATAAGTATAATGGCTGTGTTTGACAGTTTTCCTTGTTGTTTTTCTCGTAAAATTGAAAGCAGGGAAGAAGTTGAAATCAGCGTTAGGATAAATGATAATGAGAGCGAGATGAATTAAAGGTGATTTAATTAGCTTTTGACTGAATAAGTAATTGACCATATCTTCTTGGGATAAGAAATGCTATTAAAACAAACAGTAGATTAATTATAATTAGCACTTAATAA
Organism: Rhodomyrtus psidioides; assembly: GCA_021437785.1. Lineage (NCBI taxonomy): Eukaryota > Viridiplantae > Streptophyta > Magnoliopsida > Myrtales > Myrtaceae > Rhodomyrtus > Rhodomyrtus psidioides. The sequence continues at coordinate 6,070,332 of JAILYB010000003.1, read as the reverse complement.
ATTCATTGAACATAACAAAGTACTTTTTATGCCCAAATATATAGTATCCAATCCGTTTAAAAGAAAATCGGGCTTGGCCTGAATCGGTTTGGAGCCTCCATCAACTCACCCCTACTTAGTTTCACTGTTCGCAAATATCTTTCCATTGTCGGTTTGTATATATGGTGTTCGATGTCACATGTGACGAATGCATATTAACACGAGCGATCTGATTTACAAACAGAATGTCATATACGATATACAATTACTAAAGATATTAAAATCCATAAACTCGATGAATCAACATTTCATCATGGTTGTGAATTAGAATTAAAGTTGGGGACGTTATTATGCATTACGAATATTATTTAATAGCCACTAAATAGCGTGGCGACTGGGCATAATTTGAGAGTGGATATATTGATTACGCAGTTGACGGAATGTTAAGTTGGACATGAGCATGAACTTGTTAAGTTAGACTAAACTAGTCCATCATTAATAATTAAGAATTGGATAAATGCTGTGATATATTAATATTTATATACGGCACCACATGGCAGCCTTTAAGTGGATAATAAAATAATAAATATTTGATATTCCTCTTTCTTATTTTTCTCGTAAAAGTGAAAGTGAAGAAGAGGTTGAAATAGGGATAACACTACAAGCATCACTAGAATTTCTTACTGGGCGAAATGGTGCACTATCTGATAGACGCCATAATGTCATCAACTAAAGTGTTGGAATCAACTTTAGGAGAATGTGGGACCTTACTAGCATACTAATTTTTTTTTTATGAGTGTGAAAATAACAATATATTGCGAGTCACGAATTTTTAAAAAGGTGGACTCCACAAAAATATTAAATTATTTATTTTTTATTTTTTGTGACTCAAAATAGACTATTAGCATAGTAGTCACAAAGATCATTATATAATCAAATTTCAATAAAGTTTGTCGAAAAGGAGAAAAAGATAGTGGGAGCAAGATGAACTAAAGAAAATTTAGTTTTCTATAGCACCATCATTTCTTCTCAAATTACAGAAAAGTCCCCTCAAGCATTATTATTGGATCCGGATCTCCTGCCCACGTGGGCACGGAGACCACAAATCTGGGTTGTCGATGGCCCCCCACCTTTTTATAGGAGGCAAAGGTTTGAGGTGGATGGATGGCCTAGATCCGTGGTCAGACCTGCCCACGTGGGCAGGCCATCCAGACACTTATTAGAAACTGGCATTGACGTTTGTTTGGTAATCGTTGAATTTTTTTAAAGTGGTTTTAAATGGCTATACCGAGATGTACAGTAATCATATATTTTCCACATCGGTCTTAATATTTTCAACCCTATTCCATTGAAGTCAACTTCCATACTGAATTAAGGCACCATTCGTCTTGTGAAAAATGAATGGTTTAGAAAAAAAAAATATCGAAAGATGATCACTTGTACTGCTTACAAAAATGGCTGAACGAAATATATTTTCGTTGTTCATGACAATGTTTAAACATAAATAGTTTTTGATAATGTAAACATTTTTCATTTACTCTAGGTGATGTAAGATATTATGTTCAGAAGTATGTTTTTAATGTTCATATTTCGCGAAACAAATGACACTTAAAACCCAAGAAGACATAGCCTTGTCACACAACCTCTAGAGATTGATTTCATTTATTTGTTGAATGCTTAATAGATTGTTGGAAACCATCTGTTGGTTGAATGGGCGAACATACGCATTGATAATTTTGAATTACCTCTAGAGATTGATTTTCATTTATTTTTTGAATCCTTCCCCTCTTTATCGTTTTCTTGAGACGTACTGATGGAATGCAGCCATCGCAGGCCCAATGAAAGGTTCAACCCAAAAGACCAACTGAGAAAACCAAACAGATTGACATTATTAACAAAATTTAATGGCCAAGAAGAAAAGTTATGGTGGTAGGTGTTGATGATTTTGCATTACCTGGTCATCCCAGGCCTTCTTCTCGCTGAAAATGACCGCAATGTTGGGAAAAAATGGGCAATACCTCGAAACAAATTAAGCCAATTCAAGATCAAACACTAACTCCCGAAACTATTCCAATTCAATCCAGCATCGACCAACAACCTCGCAATATGTAAATGTAATATTGAAATGATAAAGAGATAGAACACCAAGATTTACATGAAAAATTTGAAACATGAAAAACCATGGACGACCCGAAAAACTCCACTAATCATAGCAGGATGCACAAAGTGTTTCTCTCTGGTCACATGCTAGAGGCTCAACATCTATATCACAAGAGCTTTTCTCACTACAAAGATGGAATAATACAAAGGGGGCAAGAAAACCATAACTGCAATAGGGGAGTTTGGAGACAAATCTCAACGAACAAAACCGATCAACTCGTAGAGTTTGGCCTCACAAACAACATACTAAACTTTGAGCCAAAATCGATAATGTTTGGCCTTTAAATCGGGACAACAAGCCGCAGCCCCTTTTTCTTCTTTCCTTGTGTTTTCTTCTCGGTGCTCCCATGTTTTTCACTCTCTGACACTCAGCTTCTCTCTCTCTCTCAAAAACACACGCACGAAAAACACAAAATAAGTGATAGCCCACTTTTTTTTTTCTCTTTTCTCTGACTTTTCTCCTTTTTTTCTTTTGTCTTTTTCTTGCTTTTCTTTTAAAACAGATAAAATAAAATAAAATCGGCTGGGCCCCACAAAGAGGCGGATCCAGCCAACAAATCTCCCCCTCCGCCTCATGTGGGGAGTTCCATCATGCCCGCTTTGCTTCTACAAGAGTCAAGTTTTACCATAGGCAAGGCTTTGGTCATCATGTCGGATCCGTTGTCGAAGGTACGAACCTTTTCAAGAAGAAAAGATTTCTCTTCTAATTTTTCTCGGACCCAATGATACTTCACATCAATATGCTTTGATCTTGAATGTAACACGGGATTCTTGCTGAGATAAATAGCACTCATGCTATCACGATAGAAAATGAACTTTTCTTGCTTCAAACCTAACTCTTGCAAGAATTTCTACATCCACAAGAGTTCCTTGCTTCCCTCGGTAATAGCGATATATTCTGCTTCAGTTGTAGATAAAGCAATGCATTTTTGCAATCTCGATTGCCCTGAAACTGCTCCCCTCGCAAAGGTCATCATATAACCCGAAGTAGACTTTCGGGAATCACCATCTCCAGCGTACTCGAAGTCCGAATAGCCACTCAACTCGGACTTTCCATTTCCATAACACAAGCTGTCACGCCCCACGATCCTTAACATCCTCGTCTCATCCGCCAAGGCCAATAGATAATTTTCAAGAACCAACACACCGCCTAAGTGAAATGAAATGCACATGCGGAAGGAAACAACAACCCTGCCAATACACAACATAGGGAATTCGATATAATATGAAAGCACACACATATGTACATAACATACTTCAGAAGTTGGTACATCTGACGGTGGGGAAAAGTCATAATAAAAAACCGCACACTAAACTGGGTAAGGAACTCAGGCTAACATTAAAATGGCTATTCCTTAGTTCCTGCCTAAACCTCACACCAAATTATTCCTACCCTTAAAATCCAGACCATTGCAACTTTGTTACTCTGAAGAATCACTCGACCCATTGCTCGCATCAGCTTCGTCTTCTTTCGGGCTGTAGTCAAAAAATGTTTCGATGTCACCTCCTCAGAAACTTCCTCAGACTCCTCTTCGGTTTCCTCCTCGGTGTCTTCTATTTCATCAGCGGAGATCTCAATATAGTTCATGTACTCTTCGGTAGGGAGTGACTTTGACTCCTTGGGAATGTTTCTCGATCCCCCCATAGACGCCACATTCACCACATCGATCTCTGGACGGGAAGGGTGACACCAGCTAGGTACTACCTATATAGGAACGTCCTCAGGCATTAAGGGACCCATCAAGCTACTATCTCCCGGACAACGAAACCATGCTTCAAAACAGTGAGGTTACAACTCTGTCTTACCCTCGTCTACCCAAACCGTCATTTTCTTCCTAACATATAAAATTCAATTTCTCTCGAGAAATTCATCAAAAGTGGCGGTCATATCCTTCGGATCGCCTAGCCTGATCGGTAGCATGCTTACGATTTCCGGTATGAAAAGTATGTTTCACTAAGGGGTGAAATTTACATCCCAACAAGTGAAACCCAGATCTAAATCAAACCACTAGTCCCCCCAGATCACACAATAATGCAAAGATACAAGGAATTCGTCAAATAATGGCACATGGCACTTAAACATCCAATGTCTCAAGATAATTGGCACCCAGACTCATAGTCAGTCACATCATAAACTATGAGACACAAGCTTCACACATTGGCATCAATTAAATTCACAATATTATAAGTCATCGAAATGACGCTTTACTCATTCATAGCCATGGGCTCCCGGGTCGCGATGTAATTCACATGGGCATTCTGGCCATTTAATTTCACAAGGGCACTCTGGCCATTTACAAAGCATCATGGCTCTTTGGCCAATTACGATGCACAATGGCTCTCTAGCCATTAAAATCTCAAGGGCATTCTAGCTAAACCATTTCATATAGGCGTTCTCGCTATTAAAATCACACATTATCAATCACCATTCATTCGTCGTACAGTTACACAACACATTTCAATCATCTAGTAGCGTCCTAGAGTTCGAGTAAGGGTTTAGGAAACACTTACATTGATCGACTGGCAAAAATCCACACCAATTGATCCTTCTCAATCCCACAAGTGCACGACCAACCAAAGATCACACGCCGTCCTAGGAAAATCCATCAATTCCGGATCAAAATTCAATCGAATCTCACTTCCATTAAACCAATCCCTCAACAACCAATCAAATGACAACCTAAGGTGCCTTAATGATCAATCAAAGTCACGACGACACCTCCTCAAGCCCTCTAAGTATTCAGTCCAAACAGCAATACATAGGACATAATATAACTTTGAGTTTCGTGCACAAATTAGCCTTTAAATCATCTCTAATTTCCAATCCACTTCACATACTCCTCAATAACTCCTCATACAATGTCTTAAGTAGTCCCATGAATCATTTTGAAGCCAAAATACCTCTTAAATAACCCTCATCAGATTCGGTCCAAACAGAGCAGTAGCAAAGTAGAACCGGTTTTAGTTTTTTTTTTTTCGCATAAACAACACATAACTCAATCCTAAGTTCCAATTTCTCACGAAATAAACTTGCTAACATCTCAATATAAGGGTTGAGGAAGCTCATTAAGAGTTTCGGATCGAAATAACGCCTCAAAGCCTTTCAAGTAGTACGGTTTCCTCTTGATGTACGGCGGTCAGTTTTCTGCTCAGTAGAAGTCACCCAAAATCAGCCATGAAAACACCATAAATCTCTAATAAAACCACAACCTCTACTCAGTGAACTTGAGTCCTAGGTGTTATGGAGATCCCATAAAAGGTTTGGAGTTAAACGAAGTCTCTAAGAGGATGAACAAAAGCCTTACCTTAGCTCGCCCAGAATCTGTCCGGTTTTGGTCTTGGGGCTACACGAGAAATATTACTTGGCTAATCGACGAGCTACGACTTGGAACATGTCAAGGGAAGGTTGAACTTGCTTTTGAAGGCCGGTGCACAGCAAAAGGACGGCGGAGAGGGGCAATCGAGCTCAGTAAACAGGATGGCAGAAGCTGGTCGGACGGGCAATTTTTGGCTAGAAGAAAAGGAAGAAGAAAATGGAGGAAATGAGGGAGAGAGGGAGTTCCACGGCAGATGAAGGAGGAAAATGAGAGCTTCACACAAATAATTGGTGTTTAGGGTGACAAGATTGATTTTGTAGGGCATTAAATGCTTAGGCTCTTCTATGAGTGACACATGGCAAGCTCCAATAATTAATCATCCAAGCTTTGACTTCCATTGACTCCTCCACCTCCCATTTTCGCTAGCCACTCTTGGAAGACCAAGTGACCATTTTGTCATTCTAATTCTCTTAGGGCAATGGTAAAAGGTTGAGGGGAAAAATGGTAGTTTGGCACTTTCCGTCCGAAACTTCATTTTTCCAATTTTAGATAACCAATGGCGAGGCGACGTCAAATTCCTTTCCAATTTTATAATTCTTCATTTCCAATTTCCAATTTAAGCTTCTATTTCGTGGTCGACCTCTCGTCAAACGTATCTTCAGTTTATGTCGAACTAACGGGCGGCTTTTGCAGACGTTACGCGTATCGACTCTGCGACTCTTGTCACACTTAGGACGACTCTGGATTCGACGACTTTGGTTGTCATGTAATTACAAGGGTTCATTGCTAGTTCCGACGGTCTCGATCGTCATAATTTGATTGAGGAAAACTTCACAAATCGTACATTGGTTATACGGCATCACCCGCGCTCCAATCGTACAACGCTATCGTAGGATTCCTTAATCACTATTCGATCGGCCTTTATTGGTTCTAAATGTTCCCTCAACAATCCTTATGGTCAAAGCGTCATTTCCTTTTTCGAGTTTCCTAGGTCCACGTACCTTGTCATGCGTTAGTCTTTCCCTTTTGGTTAGTCTACTCAAGATTGATCAGATCCGAGCGAAATAAAACTGGAATACATCGATAAATTCTTCTCATTCAATAGTCTCAAAATGGCGGGAAATTCAGAATGTCACAATTCTTCCCCCTTTATAGAAATTTCATCCTCGAAATTTACAACAAATCCAATTAACCAAACAAATGGAGATATTGACGCTTCATTGCTTCCTCGCTTTCCCATGCGGCACCTTCGATTCTGTGATGCTCCTAGATCACTTTGACTAACGGGATCGTCTTATTTCTTAGGACTTGCTCCTTTCGATCCACAATTCTAACTGGCTTTTTTACGAATGATACCTTGTCATCTAACTCAATAGTCTCAAAATCCAAAATGTGAGTTGGATCTGGCTCATACTTCTTTAACATCGACACATGGAACACATTGTGCACTTGCGACAAATTCGGCGGCAGGGCGAGTCGGTAGGCCAAAGTCCCGATTCGCTCTAGAATCTCGAAAGGATCTATGTATCTCGGACTCAGTTTTCCCTTCTTTCCAAATTGTGACAATCCACGCATCGGCGATACTTTCAGAAACACATGATCACCAACTTGGAATTCCAAGGATTTGTGTCTTTTGTCGGCATAGCTTTTCTGTCGACTTTGTGCTGTTCTCAGCCTTTCTCTAATAACCTTAACCGCCTCTATCGATTGTGCCACTAACTCAGGACTTGTAATGCTCCTTTCTCCAACTTCGTCACAGCACACAGGAGTTCTGCAGGCTCTACCATATAATGCTTCAAATGGTGCCATTCAGATACTCTCCTGGTAGCTATTATTGTAAGCAAACTCCACTAGATGCAGTTGGTCCTCCCATCCACCTTTAAAATCTATCACGCAGGCTCGTAACATATCTTCAAGCGTTTGAATTGTCCTTTCTGACTGTCCATCTGTCTGTGGATGATAAGCTGTACTAAACTGCAATCTAGTTTCCAAGGCCTCCTAAAGAGTCTTCCAAAAGTTCGCTGTAAACTTAAGATCTCTGTCCAATGTAATCGTGACTGGAACTCCATATAATCGCACAATCTGGCGCATATACAACTCAGCGTACCTATCCATTGCAAAATCCTTTCGCACGGGTATAAAATACGTAGACTTGGTCAATCTGTCCACGACTACCCAAATCGAATCATGACCCCTCTGACTTCTCGGCAATCCCATCATAAAATCCGTCGTTACGTGCTCCCATTTCCACTCAGGAATTTCTAACGGTTGTAACAGTCCTTCAGGTTTGCAATGTTGAGCCTTCACTTGCTGACAAGTGTCGCGACCCGTCCGGAAGCGGACGCGGCTAATGGATTACCGATCGCGGGTCTTGGATCGGCGCGGGCCCTCCCAGGCCCATACCAAATCGCGGCGGGAGTATTTTTTGAGGGATTCGACGATAAGAGTCGATCGCTTTCGACCTTTAGTTTGGTCGTGGTGGCATGTGCAACTTGTGCATGCATTTGGAGTCGCCACCGGTCTTTCTTGGAGGGTAGACCGGAAACCTTACTGACCGATTGGGAGAGGTCGATCAGTTCTGCGGAACCAGAGATTTTGGGTTCGGGGACTTGGTTACGTCGGTGTCATTACCAACGCCCTTTCGGTACCTAACGCGAGTGATTTTTCTGGCTAAGAGTTCATGCAGGCGCAATTTTAGGTGAGGTAGGCTTAATTCAGGATTTCATGCAGATTGGAAGACTGTTCCTATCAATCACAATCAATTTAAATGAAAGCGCAATCAAGTACATAAATAAATCACTGCAAGGCATATCAATTCAAATCAACGGCTTCCTAATATAGCCATAAGGGCTTAGGGAAAGAGTGATTTCGGACCGGGGGCAAAATGGGGAAATTTGGAGGCGATTAGCCCGAAGGGCAAAATCGTCAATTTTTGGAAGATTTGGATACCGAATTACTCAAAATATTCCATGGCCAGTTGATTGTGGCCATTTCCCATTTTTGAGATTTTTTTGGAATTTCTTGATTTTTCTTCAATTTTTTGAAGACGATTCGCCCAAAGGGCGAAATCGTCATTTTAAGAAGGGTCGGGGTTCAAAACACCCGAAATGAGTCTTGGCCAGTCGTTCGTGGCCATTTTCTATTTTTTGGGATTTTTCTAGAATTTTTAGAAAAAAAAAAAATTTGCAAGACGGTTTGCCGAAAGGGCAAAACCGTCATTTTTGAAAAGACCGGGGGTCGAAAGACCCAAAACAGGTCGTGGCCAGTTGAATGTGGCCATTTCCTATTTTCTGGAATTTTTTTAGAATTTTTTAGAATTTTTCCGAATTTGTTTTGAGTTTTTATAATTTTCTATTTTTTTATTAAATTTTTGGATTATTATTATTATTATTATTATTTTTTTATTATTCGAAAAACCCCAGATCGGATGGTCCAGGACGCGCCACGTGACACTTCCTAGTTCGTTCCTGAAAAGGATTAGACGATCACTAGGACGCCACTTGACGCGTCCACAGCCATCTGATCGTTTTTTTTATTATTTTTTATTCTCCCAAAATCTCAGGATCGCGACACGTGTCGCGATCCGGGCCGACGATCCTTCCAACCTGACAGTGGTCCCCCCCCTCCGCTGACGTGGCGGCCTACGTGGCGTACCACGTCAGCGGTTTGACCGCTGACCGGTCTAAGACCGCCGGAGAAGGAGCCGGAACAGTGATTATTCCGGCCTCCTTGCTGGAAACTTCGCCGGAGGACCTAAAACCGAACCAAATCTTAACTTTTTTTGACCATTTTAGCACCGTTCGGTTCCTTAGGACTTCAGAATCAACATAAAAGTATTCTAACCACCAAGGATACGCCGGAAACCGTCGATCCGAACCCGGTTCCGGCGAGGTACTTGCAAACAAAATATTTACGTCGAAACTCCCTTCCAATCATTCACATGGCGTCCCTGCGAGGTTTAGAAACTTACCTGAATCCCACTAAGGGTCTGCAGCAGAGTGAACCGCCCCGCCGAGCTCTTGGTCCGAGCCGATGACCGGCGAACTCCCGAGCCGTGCTCCCGCCGCGGTTTTATGCCAAATAAAGGGTAAGGCAGGCTTAGAAATAATTCTAGTGAATTCCCAAAGCTAGAATCGCACGAAAAGAGGACAAACGGGCACGGCCGGGAACGATGATTTGGGACATACCTCTGGTCATTTGGTCGAACACCTGACGTGCGTATACTGAAACGTGATTAAATGACTTCGTCGAAGCCCGGCGAGGGATACCGAGCTATACCAGTCACATAAACCTACCCTACACATCTTCGGGAAGATCGGATGCTATCGGTTTCGGCCCGACTCGATCGAAATCGAGCCGGACCGAGGAGCCCTGTTCATCGTCACAAAAACAGAGCAAAACAGGGGGGGATACTAACCTCGTGTCCGCCGGGGACTGTGACGGCGGGGCGACGATGTGGCGGCGGTTCCATCGAGTCCCGGCCTCTTTCTCTCTCTATTTCGCTCCTCTCTTTTTTCTCTCTATCCTCTCCTCTCCTCTGTCTTCTGCCCGGTCGAACTCCCCCGAAACCAAGCTCCTCCTTTTTTTTTTCTTGTGGCCGACCGGCCTTTTTGGGTGGCCGCCGTCTCCACTTCCGCTCGTGGATTACTTTGCCACTGTCCCCCATTCCTGTCGTTTTCTAAATTGAAAGAAATTTATGCAATTAAGCCCTTTTGGTTAAAATTGATCAAATTAGAGGGCAAATTGACCTAATTGCACTTCAAAATTTTAGAATCTAATGTCATAGCTTCCAAAAAGTGAGAATTGAAAATTAAAAGACTCAAAAAGGATTTTTTTGGCTCGGTTCGGGTTTATGTTTGTGAAGGAACATAGTGAGCCGAGCCGAATTTTCAATATTCTAAGTGACACACTTGAAGAGGAAATTAAAACAAAATTATTGAATATTTTTGTGTATTTTTCTGACCACGAATGGTATTTTTCTGATTTTTTTGGGTATTTTTATAATTAAATAAATTCGAAAAATATTATAAAATACTAAAAAATATTTTTTGTTCAAAATTGGTCCCCGAGGCTAGGCCAAGGCTTCCAAAGTTGATTTTGTGATGTTATGACCTTTTTTGATATTTTTAATTAATTTTAAAAAATAAAAATCGCAATAACATTTAGTCAAAAATCAAGTGTCAACAGCTGCCCCTCTTTGAGAGTGAGCTCGCAGAGGTTGCTTTCAAAGACAAGATGACACTTGATTCCTAACCGACTCAACAGGGAAAATGAAAGAAGAAATGCTATGGCATCGGATCCTTAAGGCTCTTGATAAAAGCTCAAATTAATCACCGGTTTACTCTTGCAATTCGAACATGGGCCGGAGTGAGAGAGGCTTACCTGAAGCTCACCTGTCAGATGTTGCCGGTTGCGACGACTTTCAAGAAGATACCTAGGACTCGTTCAGAATATCCTAGGGAGATTAAGCTCTGACTTGTATGGTAGGTCACACCATTATGGGATTCCTAACTGGTATGAACCTAAGGAAGGCGCATTCTTTCTTTGGGAATTTGCCAAGGATCTTGATCCGTATGGTGGATTGACCATAAGCGGTTCGCCTACCATAAGGCTTACCTAGGAAAACAACTTCTTCAACATCTGGAATTAGTCAAAGTTTCGATCCGTATGGTGGATCGGACCATTGGGTTGATCCTTATGGCGGTATCTACCTTTGAGTTGACCGTTCAGGCGGTTTCTACCTTTGATTTGACCCTTCAGGCGGTTTCTACCTTTGTTTTGACCCTTCAGGCGGTTTCTACCTTTGTTTTGACCCTTCAGGCGATTTCTACCTTTGATTTGACCCTTCAGGCGGTTTCTACCTTTGATTTGACCCTTCAGGCGGTTTCTACCTTTGATTTTGACCCTTCAGGCTGTTTCTACCTTTGATTTTGACCCTTCAGGCGGTATCTACCTTGATTTGACCCTTCAGGCGGTTTCTACCTTTGATTTTGACCCTTCAGGCGGTATCTACCTTGATTTGACCATTCATGCGGTTTCTACCTTGAATTGACCCTTCAGGCGGTTTCGACCATAATTTTGACCCTTCAGGCGGTATCTACCTTGATTTGACCCTTCAGGCGGTTTCTACCTTTGGTTGCTTTGAAAAGGGGTCTCATGACGAGGGTTCTCCACGTCCGATTAGACTGTTTGATATTTTTGAAAAGGGATCCTAGGACGAGGGTTCTCCACGTCAAGCTAGGACTGCTTGATTTTTTTTTAAAAGGGGTCTCATGACGAGGGTTCTCCACGTCCGATGAGACTGCCTAAATTTTGAAAAGGGGTCTCATGACGAGGGTTCTCCACGTCTGATGAGACTGCCTAAATTTTGAAAAGGGGTCACATCCTCACCTCTTCTTTTGAAAGATCCCGAAATTTGTCGGGAATTCAGTTTTGAAGCAGTGAAAAATTTTATTTTGACAAAGCTTCACTTGGGTCTGTTGAGGCGACATTCTGGGAGCTGGGTTCTCCAGGTATCCTGCAGAAATTTGAGCCTGAAAGATTTTTCTTCACTAAGAAAACGTTAGTAATCTTTGGGAAGACCACGGCTGTTCATTTGACGAAAACCGTATGACTTAAGTTTTAATCGTGAAATGTGCATTTTAATACTGGAGGTTATCCAAAGCATTCTTGCAGCATGCAAATGTGATCACAAATCCCTTGCACGAAAAATCTGGATCAACAGTTTGAAAATTCCAAAAAGAGTTTATTCAAAACATCAATTGGAATATTTCTCGACAAGGAGGTCTTCTCACCTGTTTTGCGATAGTGGTTTTTTTTATAGGGGACGCACTCAATTCCATACTAACCTGTGCCTAGGTTTTAGGCTCATTCGCAGCGCATACATTTTGACTGGTCGGGAGGTCTTCCACGGGACCGTAATGTTAGGCTTGGATATTGGCCTTCAAGGGGGACTCGCTTTGGAGTCGAGGCCATTGAGTGAAAGTCTTCACCATCTGCTCCGGATTTACAAGTCAAGAACCCTGCAAAATGAGAAAGAAATAGTCTTGCTCGTACTTCTTCGAGCTAAGCTATATGTTAACCCAAGTGTCTTAGTCAGAGAAGACTGTTTCGGGGTTGTAACATTGGTAGGATTGGGGACAGAAAAAGGCTTATTTTTGGCCCAGAATTTGTGACGGGTTTGACATTGGTGATCATTGCTGATTTGCCACCTGTCCTTTCTTTTCTGTATCTTTAGCCTTTGAGGCGCGAAACCTATCTTGCGGTGTGCACCAGCTCTTTAAAGAGCGTCTCTTGTTGCATTCAGAGACTGACTCTCTCTATGTCTTTGTTCTGCGCTTGACACCATTTGGGGAGTAGTCTTTTTGATCTGACTCCTTTAGGGGTCTTTCTCTCTTCCCAACTAGGCTTCATTGGGGATCAAGCAAACAGCTTGCACGAGCATCGGCCTTGCTTTTACCAGGCACTTTGCTTTTTCTTGATGCTGGGATTTTTCTCATTTCCACTTTTTTTTTATCATTTTTCTTTTGAAATCTCATTTTTCTCATCTTCAGGAGATCACTTTAGACATATGATCGAAAGTCTAAACATGCTTTAACCATAAACCCAGGAATTTCTTTGTAATCTCTTAGTCTTGAGCTCTTCCGTTTCTGAAGTGATCTGCCTTTGTCTTGGAATTTGCAATGATCACCAACGGGTTTATGAAATGAATTTGCAGGCTCAAGTTGGCTGTGCAAAGGATATGGTGTGTGGGATAGAGAAATGAATGCTTCTCGTCATCCTATGGCACTTGGATTACCATATAAACAACACACAAAGATTGATGTTAGTCCGAGCAAGAAAATTTCTAACCATTTTCTCCTGATGCTGCTGGACTCACCTCCATTTTTCCCCGATGTGGGGTCGTTCTTGACAGGATTAAGAATGAAAACCGCCGTTCGAAGGGGTTGTCAATGGTCACCTGTAGTGTTTGGGGGATATGAAACGAATGCCTCCGTCGTCCCAATTCAAGTAATTGCTGCGAATGATCCCTACTTCCGTAGGTCCAGATTTTGCTATCTGATCCGCTCCACTCCTCTCTCAAGTGTGTACAGGACATGTTTGGATTTAGGCTTTGCCTCTCGTCTTTAGAGGAAACGTTCTTTTGAAAGTTTTGAACAACTTTTGATTGGAAAAATCTCTTTCTTTTTCTCCAAAAATTTTACCCATCAAGGGGATTTTATGATGCACCATGCACGTTCTTATTCATGTTCAGACAACCTCCTGTTTCAAAACATGAATGCCAATAAAATTTGAATTCTATGTCCTTTCTAGACATTAGATTCTGAAAGCTTTTCTTTTCTTCTCTATTTTTTTTATTCAACATCTTCAATGGATTGGGGAGAGGGATACTTACCTGTCCCCCGCGGCTGGAGATCCCTGAAAAAGTGGAAGAAACATGTTATTGTACGTTCATGAGTTTTTCAAAAAATTAGAACGATACATCTTACCCTTTGTCAGGTGTTCCAATGGGTAATACATGGGATGTGAAAACCTGTTTCGCTTTGATGGCGAGCCCCTGTCAAAGACGGGAATTAGGTGTCAGTTTGCGTTCCAAAATTCAAGGGAAATTGGAACGATACAGCATTGTTCTTGCTTTGTGTTTCCATTTGAACACAAACCCGCGGCTTGCAAAATTTGGCCCTCTATCTTGTGTCCTTGATCTCCCATCTGGTTGGGCGACGAATCCTTCTCAAGGATTTGCACTGGATCAATTCATGCTTTTGGACGTACTCTACGCCATTTTCCAGGGTACCATTTCTTCAAGGGAAAAAGAAAATTTTATCAAAATGCATGTCAAAGCATGTGACGTAGGAGCGATACTTTTTACCATCCACTAGGTCTTATAATCAAAGACCATCTCCTGGAATCCTGACTTCTAAGGCCAATGATTCTATTCGCCTCCCTGTTAGCGCGCTCTTTTCATTTGAGGCTTTCAGGGCCAACGACTTCCTGCAAAATGAGTAAAAACTCATGTTAGGCATGTGGTCTTCGAATACCAAATTGGAACGATACAAGGTTACCGTTCACCCAAATTCGTATCTTGGGGGTTTGATTCTGATGCGGACGACTCTGTTATTGCGTCCATTGACTTTGCCAGAGGAGAAACGTCCGGCGTACAAATGATTCATTTGCCCCAGTTAGGCATGGTTTTGCTGTTTGTCATATTTGGATTCAATGACCCTGGTCTGATGCGCTTTCATGGGGGATCATGAGAGTTTGCCCCCGGTTTGGCTCCTTAAAGCAAATGGGGGAACCCGCTCCCATTTATTTTTGCCGGTTCGGGTCATTTATCTCAATTGTCAGAGTCCTTGATCAATTTTATCTGTCTCAAGACAGCTTGATATTCTTGGGATTCGTCATGTGGCGGTTTGGTGATTCTCTCGATCACAGTCGCCATTTGAGGTATTTGATGTTCCCTGTTTGTTATTTGAAAGCATTACATCATGCGTCCTCTGCTCTTGATCATCATCTGAGAGGAAAAAGAAAGGAAGCATTATTCCCATATCAAGAAAATAATCATTTTGGAACGATACGTCCTTTTTACACTTGATTTGCATTCCGTTTTGATGTTGCATATTGATATGAACAACATCTATCAAATTCCTCCATTCGTGCTTGAAGGTATTTGCAACGCCTACGGTTCATTTGCCCCAGCTGGGCGACGTCTGTTTTGTCATTTGAATGTATGAGCTTTTGGGTGCATTGTCTCTTTTATCACCTGAGATAAAAAAAATGGAGAAAAAATTATCCCCAGATCTGATTAAAAATCAATTAGGAACGATACGTCCTTTCACCAAACGAGTGGCTCTGCGGCCAAATGTATTTTGCACTGAAAGGACGAATTCCACTATGCTCCACGGGTTTGGGGAATTTGCCCCCATTTTCGATAGAAATGAGCCTTATCAAGATGTATACAATACAAATAGATCCCTGATACAATCAATCTAAGGGACGAGATATAGAGGATCTCAGCAAAATTAATCTTATACAAGAGAACTAAGAATGTCAAATCAATCAAAGGAATGTGGTCCGAACACTTGGAGATGCCCCAGTTCCAGTCTTTGAGATGTGACTCCAGGATCACCGATTTTTTTTAGGTGGTTTTAGATATACCAACCATCTAAAGACATGCACATGAGACAAGTGAGGATAAAATTTCTAAAAATCAAAGGATTTGGCACCTAAGGTCAAGGTTCCCACCTCGAGTTCTAGAAAGAGCCGATTCCATTGCACAGCTATCGCTGCATTGGGGCTCGATGCATAGTTCGAAATGAGCGGAATTGAAAAGTGGATTACCCCGTGTCTTTCCTCACGGAGATTCCATTTTCAATCCCTTATATTGTTTTTCTATAGGCGGCGCCCGGGGTTTTAGGCGCGGTTGTGTGTATTTTCGGTGTCGTGCTAAAGCGATAAACATGCATCTTATTTAACAATCACCGCTTCAATATAAAACATACACACAATCATTCATTCCTACGCCAATCTGCATAAGACAATGTTAATCACAGACTACCCCCCTTATCACTCCAATCTGCAAAAACATATAACACCTATCATAAGCGGACTTACCTCACCTTCAAGAGCGCCTGCAGGGTTAGAAAAATCACTCAGCGTTTTAATTACAGCCTAAGTCCACTTGAGGTCTAGAACCATAGGTTCTAGAACAAAGGTCCCCAGTGGAGTCGCCAGCTGTCGCGACCCGTCCGGAAGCGGACGCGGCTAATGGATTACCGATCGCGGGTCTTGGATCGGCGCGGGCCCTCCCAGGCCCATACCAAATCGCGGCGGGAGTATTTTTTGAGGGATTCGACGATAAGAGTCGATCGCTTTCGACCTTTAGTTTGGTCGTGGTGGCATGTGCAACTTGTGCATGCATTTGGAGTCGCCACCGGTCTTTCTTGGATGGTAGACCGGAAACCTTATTGACCGATTGGGAGATGTCGATCCGTTCTGCGGAACCAGAGATTTTGGGTTCGGGGACTTGGTTACGTCGGTGTCATTACCAACGCCCTTTCGGTACCTAACGCGAGTGATTTTTCTGGCTAAGAGTTCATGCAGGCGCAATTTTAGGTGAGGTAGGCTTAATTCAGGATTTCATGCAGATTGGAAGACTGTTCCTATCAATCACAATCAATTTAAATGAAAGCGCAATCAAGTACATAAATAAATCACTTCAAGGCATATCAATTCAAATCAACGGCTTCCTAATATAGCCATAAAGGCTTAGGGAAAGAGTGATTTCGGACCGGGGGCAAAATGGGGAAATTTGGAGGCGATTAGCCCGAAGGGAAAAATCGTCAATTTTTGGAAGATTTGGATACCGAATTACACAAAATATTCCATGGCCAGTTGATTGTGGCCATTTCCCATTTTTGAGATTTTTTTGGAATTCTTGATTTTTCTTCAATTTTTTGAAGACGATTCGCCCAAAGGGCGAAATCGTCATTTTAAGAAGGTTCGGGGTTCAAAACACCCGAAATGAGTCTTGGCCAGTCGTTCGTGGCCATTTCCTATTTTTTGGGATTTTTCTAGAATTTTTAGAATTTTTTTTTTTTGGAAGACGGTTTGCCGAAAGGGCAAAACCGTCATTTTTGAAAAGACCGGGGGTCGAAAGACCCAAAACAGGTCGTGGCCAGTTGAATGTGGCCATTTCCTATTTTCTGGAATTTTTTTTAGAATTTTTTAGAATTTTTCCGAATTTGTTTTGAGTTTTTTTATAATTTTCTATTTTTTATTAAATTTTTCGATTTTTTTATTATTATTATTTTTTTATTATTCGAAAAACCCCGGATCGGATGGTCCAGGACGCGCCACGTGACACTTCCTGGTTCGTCCGATCCTGAAAAGGTTCAGACGATCACTAGGACGCCACTTGGCGCGTCCACAGCCATCTGATCGTTTTTTTTTTATTTTTTATTCTCCCAAAATCTCAGGATCGCGACACGTGTCGCGATCCGGGCCGACGATCCTTCCAACCTGACAGTGGTCCCCCCCCTCCGCTGACGTGGCGGCCTACGTGGCGTACCACGTCAGCGGTTTGACCGCTGACCGGTCTAAGACCGCCGGAGAAGGAGCCGGAACAGTGATTATTCCGGCCTCCTTGCCGGAAACTTCGCCGGAGGACCTAAAACCGAACCAAATCTTAACTTTTTTTGACCATTTTAGCACTGTTCGGTTCCTTAGGACATCAGAATCAACATAAAAGTATTCTAACCACCAAGGACACGCCGGAAACCGTCGATCCGAACCTTCCCGAACCCGGTTCCGGCGAGGTACTTGCAAACAAAATATTTACGTCAAAACTCGCTTCCAATCATTCACATGGCGTCCCTGCGAGGTTTAGAAACTTACCTGAATCCCACTAAGGGTCTGCAGCAGAGTGAACCGCCCCGCCGAGCTCTTGGTCCGAGCCGATGACCGGCGAACTCCCGAGCCGTGCTCCCGCCGCGGTTTTATGCCAAATAAAGGGTAAGGCAGGCTTAGAAATAATTCTAGTGAATTCCCAAAGCTAGAATCGCACGAAAAGAGGACAAACGGGCACGGCCGGGAACGATGATTTGGGACATTCCTCTGGTCATTTGGTCGAACACCTGACGTGCGTATACTGAAACGTGATTAAATGAATTCGTCAAAGCCCGGCGAGGGATACCGAGCTATACCAGTCACATAAACCTACCCTACACATCTTCAGGAAGATCGGATGCTATCGGTTTCGGCCCGACTCGATCGAAATCGAGCCGGACCGAGGAGCCCTGTTCATCGTCACAAAAACAGAGCAAAACAGGGGGGGATACTAACCTCGTGTCCGCCGGGGACTGTGACGGCGGGGCGACGATGTGGCGGCGGTTCCATCGAGTCCCGGCCTCTTTCTCTCTCTATTTCGCTCCTCTCTTTTTTCTCTCTATCCTCTCCTCTCCTCTGTCTTCTGCCCGGTCGAACTCCCCCGAAACCAAGCTCCTCCTTTTTTTTTTCTCGTGGCCGACCGGCCTTTTTGGGTGGCCGCCGTCTCCACTTCCGCTCGTGGATTACTTTGCCACTGTCCCCCATTCCTGTCGTTTTCTTTTCTTAAACAAATCGACGCCTCCCCACGCCTCTGTTTTCACATTCTTTAAGCCGCGGTGGGTCTGCAACTGAGAGTTGCAGACCCGGTCGGACCGGGCCGGGTCGGGTCTGACCCGACCGGCCCGGTTCGACCAATTATCTCAAATTGGGCCCCAAATCGACCTATTTTTGTGAAATTGATGCCATAATCGGACTCCTTGACATGTTTTCCATCAAATAGGGGTTTTTTTCGTGAATCAATTGATTGAAATTTAGTGAAAACCCCAAATTACCCTTAGGATCCGAAATTGATTTTTGCTCAATCGAGGGCCTAAACGATAAAATTAATAAAAATTAAGAAGACCAATGGATTCAGCATGATGAAAACTATAGGAAAGAGGTGTTTGATTTTAATGGGTATGCCCGTATGAAATTTAATTTCAAAAATTGTGAAACCGGGGACTAAATTGAAAGAAATTTATGCAATTAAGCCCTTTTGGTTAAAATTGATCAAATTAGAGGGCAAATTGACCTAATTGCACTTCAAAATTTTAGAATCTAATGTCATAGCTTCCAAAAAGTGAGAATTGAAAATTAAAAGACTCAAAAAGGATTTTTTTGGCTCGGTTCGGGTTTATGTTTGTGAAGGAACATAGTGACCCGAGCCGAATTTTCAATATTCTAAGTGACACACTTGAAGAGGAAATTAAAACAAAATTATTGAAAATTTTTGTGTATTTTTCTGACCACGAATGGTATTTTTCTGATTTTTTTGGGTATTTTTATAATTAAATAAATTCGAAAAATATTATAAAATACCAAAAAATATTTTTTGTTCAAAATTGGTCCCCGAGGCTAGGCCAAGGCTTCCAAAGTTGATTTTGTGATTTTATGACCTTTTTTGATATTTTTAATTAATTTTAAAAAATAAAAATCGCAATAACATTTGGTCAAAAATCAAGTGTCAACAACAAGCTAAACATTTTACCACATACTTAGCCACATCCACTTTCATTCCATTCCACTAGTAATTCTGACGTAAATTTTGATACATCTTCGTGCTACTTGGGTGGATACTATAATTGCTCTTGTGAGCCTCAATTAAAATTCTTTCCTTAAGCTTCTCATTACCAGATACACATAAACGTCCGCGAAATTTCAGAATTCCATCCTCAAACACTTGAAATTCAGGTTTCCTTTTTGCCATTTCCATCTCTAGAATTTTCTGAATCTCAGGATCCGTAGACTGCAAAGCCTTAACTTGTTCTCAAATTTCAGGCTCAATCCTCAAGGTTGCCACTAAACTAGATAGTTGGCATACTTCCAATTTAAACTCAGAATCTCTTAGTTTCTCAAGTAAGGACCATCCCTTAATCAATAGAAGTGCAACGCTAGATTTCTTGCTTAATGCATCTGCGACTCTATTTGCCTTTCCAGGGTGATATAGAATATCACAGTCATAATCCTTCAACAATTCCATCCATTGATGCTGTCTCATGTTCAATTCCTTCTGCGAAAATGGATACTTTAAACTCTGGTGATCCGTATAAATCTAAAACCTTTCGCCACACAAATAATGCCTCCAGATCTTTAGAGCGAAGATAATGGCAGCTAATTCTAAAACATGCGTCGAATAGTTCATTTCACGAGGTCTTAACTGTCTTGAAGCGCAAGCAACCACTTTTCCATGCTGCATTAACACGCACCCTAATCCTTTTAGGGAAGCATCGCTATAAATCTCATAACCTCCAGGTCCAGATGGAATAGTTAAAACTGGTGCGGTCATCAAGTGATGCTTAAGTTCTGGAAACTTCTTTCACACTTATCAGTCCACTCAAACTTTGTATCCTTCTGTTTTTATCTCGCTAACGGAATGGCTATAGACGAAAACTTTTCCACGAAGCGCCTATAGTATCCTACCAATCCCAGAAAACTTCGAACCTTTGTAACGGTTATGGGTCTTGGCCAATTTATCATCGCTTCAATCTTTGAATGGTCCACGGAGATTCCTTCTCTAGAAATCACATGGCCAAGGAAGGCTACTCTATTCAACCAAAATTCGCATTTACTAAACTTGGCATAAAGCGAATGCTCCCTCAAGGTCTGCAGGACAACTCTTTAGTGCTTCTCATGCTCCTCATTACTCCTCGAGTAAATTAAAATGTCGTCAATAAAAACGATAACGAATCTATCCAAATACTCCTTAAACACACAATGCATCAAGTCCATGAATGCAGCAGGGGAATGAGTTAATCCAAAAGGCATAACGGTAAACTCATAATGCCTATACCTCGTTCTCAAGGCGGTCTTTGGGATATCCTCTTTCTTGATCCTCAGCTGATGATAACCCGTCCTCAGATCTATTTTAGAAAACACAGATGCTACTTGCAGCTGATCAAACAAATCATCGATCCTTGGCAAGGGATACTTATTCTTAATAGTCACTTGATTCAATTGCTTGTAATCAGTACACAAGCGCAATGATCCATTCTTTTTCCTAACAAACAACACTGGCGCTCCCCATGGCAACGCGCTCGGTCTAATGAATCCTTTATCAAGCAACTCCTGCATCTGTAGTTTTAACTCTTTCAGTTCCGACAGGGACATTCTATACGGTGCATTCGAGATTGGCTCTGTTCTAGGAACTAACTCAATCACAAACTCAATTTCTCTCTCATGTGGTAATCCTGGCAATTCCTTAGGAAAGACATCAGGAAATTCACGCACCACTGCTATACTTTCCAACTTCGGTTCCTCAACCATCGTGTCAACTACAAGACCTAGATAAGCTTGACATTCTTCACTCAACAGCTTTGTCGCCTCCAGCGACAAGATTAAAGGAATCGAGGTTCCTCCCTGACTTCCTACAAATTCGAAACTAGGGCAACCATCCAGGTAAAAACGAATTACCCTATTATCACAATCAACTATAGTCCTTTGCTTTCCCAACCAATTCATTACAATTATCACATCAAAATCATATATAGGCAGCATAGCCAAATCTATTCTTTCCTCACTACCACCTATCACTATTCTACAGTCTGCACAACCTAGCGATACTAGCACATTATCCTTCAATGGTGTAGTAGCATGTAACATCACATTCAACAGTTTCAACTCTACACCCACCAAGTCAGCAAACTGTTCAGATATAAATGAATGCGATGCTCCAGGATCAAATAAAACATAAGCAGCCTGACCACATAAATAGATCATACCTATGACCACGCCAGGCGCTTCTTCCGCCTCTCTATGTGCCACAGCGTATACTCTTCCCTAAGCAGGTGGTCGATTCTAATCATTCTAGCCAACTGTCCAGCCTACGGTCTCTGTCCTTGAGCTTGGTTCCCTGGAGCTTGGTTTGGACAATTTCTCAACTGGTGGCCCAGCTGACCACACTTGAAACATGCTGATGTCTGCCTCGGGTAAGGTCCACTTCCATGCCTTCGCCCATAGATACGACAATACCAATTCGATTGAGACGATGGCTTCCCGATATTCTTTCGAGCAGGAGAGACAAAACGTCGATTGTTCACCATTGGCCTCTTGCCCAGTTGCTGATTATCTCTCAAGGGAGTGAACTGCGATCCAGAAACAGCAGTTCCTTCTTTAATAGCCCTCTCAATCATCTGACTCCTTTCATAAATCTCCCTATACGTTCTCAAATCCACCGTTATTATTCGTCTTCGAATCTCTGGTCTCAAACTATCCCGAAACCTCTGTGCTTTCTCCATCGGATCTTCAACAAATCTCGGCGCATACCTTGACAATCTTGCAAATTCAGCCTCATACTAGTCCACAATCAGTTGATCCTGTCGCAACTGCTGGAAATCTAGTAGTTTCCTCTTTCGTGCCATTGCTGAAAAATACTTATCATTAAACGTAGTAGTAAAGGAAGCCCACGTCAAGGCAGTACCTTCAGGAAACACTGCATCCTTTGAGGCGCTCCACCAATCATTCGCAGTTCCCTCTAGCTGATTCACTGCTAGCAATACTTTCTCCTCATCGATGCATCTCAGCACCCCAAAAGCTTTCTCAAGTTTCTCAATCCATCTTGGCGCTAAGTCAGGATCTCCAGTACAATCAAACTGGGTCGGCTTTAACTTAATAAACTGCTCAACTAGCTGGCCCATCTGCCTATTAACATTGGCATCACCTTGGGCATTACCAGCCTCAGCGCCTTGAACATTATTTCTGTTTGCCATATTCACAGCTGCCACTGTAGCTTCAGCAGCCTGAGCTATTATCTCAGCTCTGTCCTCAGCCTGACGAAGAGTCGCAGCAGCACTATCTTGAGCTTCCTTTCCCATTATCTCTCCAATCTGCTCTAAGGCCTTCGGGACTTCTTTCAACCTAGGATCATCGGCCGCTGGTGCTCTCGAGTTAGAAACTCATCCTCTCGACCTTCCAGGTCTGTCGCTCATGCTTTCTCGAACTTAGCTTACATGAGTCACTATAATTCCACCACGAAATTAGAGACCTAAGTCACTTACTCAAGTCTAGTGATTCTATGCTACTCAACTAAGCAGCAATCACAACACAACAACTAATCACTCAGGCATTCTTATGAGCACATCGTCAAGGGTTTACAACCATACCTCAAGTCCAGACGCATCTGCAACTTAGTATAATCAGAGGTACTAACTCACTCATGAAACCAACATCCACAAACAATTCACAATGCTAAGTGTGAAGCTTGTCCATCATAGGTTCACCACAACTATGCCAATTCAAGATGCCAATCACATGCGCTAATCATATGCTATGCATTCATGCTTGACTCTAACGAATTCCCCTAGAGTCTCACTACCCCATCACTCAAATTCCATCACTCCTTATTACTCCAATCCTCAATCTGCTTGGATCGAGATAACCTTGCTCTAATACCACTTCAACGGGGATGTCACGCCCCGCGTTCCTTAACATCCTCGTTTCATCCGCCAAGGCCAATAAATAATTCCCAAGAACCAAACACGGCCTAAGTGAAATGAAATGCACATGTGGAAGGAAACAACAACCCTGACAATACACAACATAGGGAATTCGATATAATATGAAAGCACACACATATGTACATAACATACTTCAGAAGTTCGTACATCCGACGGTGGGGAAAAGTCATAATAAAAAACCGCATACTAAACTAGATAAGGAACTCAGGCTAACATTAAAAAATGCTATTCCTTAGTTCCTGCATAAACCTCACACCAAAATTGTTCCTACCCTTAAAACCTAGACCACTGCAACTTCATTACTTTGAAGAAGCACTCGACCCATCGCTCGCATCAGTTTCATCTTCTTCCGGGTTGTAGTCAGAAACTGTTTCTGATGGCACATCCTCAGAAACTTCCTCAGACTCCTCTTCGATTTCCTTCTCGGTGTCTTTTGTTTCATCAGCGGAGATCTCAATATAGTTCATGTACTCTTCGGTAGGGGGTGACTTTGACTCCTCGGGAATGTTTCTCTATCCCCCTATAGACACCGCATTCTCCACCTCGATCTTTGGACGGGAAGGGTGACACTAGCTAGGTACTACCTCTGTAGGAACGTACTCAGGCAGCAGGGGACCCATCAGGCTACTATCTCCCAGACTACGAAACCATGCTTTAAAACAGTGAGGTTGCAGCTCTGTCTTACCCTCGTCCACCCAAACCGTCGTTTTCTTCCTAACATATACAATTCCCTTTCTCTCGGGAAATTCAACAAAAGTGGCTATCATCTCATTCGGATCGCTTAGTCCGATCGACAGCATGCTTATGGTTTCGGGTCTGAAAAGTATGTCCCACTAAGAGGTGAGATTTACATCCCAATAAGTGAAACCTAGACCTAAACCAAACCACTAGTCCCCCCAGATCACACAATAATACAAAGATACAAGGAATTCTTCAAATAATGGCACATGGCATTTAAACATCCAATGTCTCAAGATAATTGGCACCCAGACTCACAGTCAGTCATATCATAAACTACGAGATCCAAGCTTCACACAATAGCATCAATTAAATTCACAATATCATAAGTCATCAAAATGACACTTTACTCATTCATCGCCATGGGCTCCCGGGCCACGATGTAATTGACAGGGGAAATCTGGCCATTTAATTTCACAAGGGCACTCTGGCCATTTAATTTCATAAGGGACTCTAGCCATTTACAAAGCATCAGGGCTCTTTGGCCAATTACGATGCACAATGGCTCTTTGGCCATTAAAATATGAAGGGCATTCTAGCCAAACCATTTCATATAGGCATTCTCGCCATTAAAATCACACATTATCAATCACCATTCATTCGTCGTACAGTCACACCATACATTTCAATCATCTAGTAGCGTCATAGGGTTCGAGTAAGGGTTTATGATACACTTACATTGTTCGATTGGCAAAAATCCACACCAATTGATCCTTCTCAATCCCACAAGTGCACGACCAACCAAAGATCACACGTCGTCCTAGGAAAATCCATCAATTCCAGATCAAAATTCAATCGAATCTCACTTCCATTAAACCAATCCCTCAACAACCAACCAAATGACAACCTAAGGTGCCTTATCGATCAATCAAAGTCAAGACGGCACCTCCTCAAGCCCTCTAAGTATTCGGTCTAAATAGCAATATATCGAACAAAATATAACTTTGAGTTTTGCACACAAATTAGCCTTTAAATCATCTCTAATTTCCAATCCATTTCACATACTCCTCAATAACTCCTCATACAACGTCTTAAGTAGCCTCATGAATCATTTTGAAGCCAAAATACCTCTTAAATAACCCCCATCAGATTCGGTCCAAACAGAGCAGAACCGATTTCTATTTTTTTCCACACAAACAACCCTTAACTCAGTCCTAAGTTTCAATTTCTCACGAAATAAACTTGCTAACATCTCAATCTACGAGTTGGGGAAGCTCACCAAGAGTTTCGGATCAAAATAACGCCTCAAACCCTTTCAAGTAGTTCGGTTTCCTCTAGATACAAGGCGGTCAGTTTTCTGCTAAGTAGAATTCACCCAAAATCAACCCTGAAAACACCATAAATCTCTAATAAAACCACAACCTCTGCTCAGTGAACTTGAGTCCTAGGTGTTATAGAGATCCCACAAAAATTTTGGAGTTAAACGAATTCTCTAAGAGGATGAACGAAAGCCTTACCCCCGCTCGCTTAGAATTTGTCCGGTTTTAGTCTCGGGGCTACACGGGCAAAATTACTCAGTGAATCGACGAGCTACCATTGGAACATGTCAAGGGAAGGTTGAACTTGCTTCTGGTGGTCGGCAAACGGCAAAAGGATGGCAGAGATGGGCGGTCGAGCTCAGCGAACAGGATGGCAGAAGCTGGTCGGACGGGCAGTTTTTGGTAGAAGAAAAGGACGAAGAAAATGGAGGAAATGAGGGAGAGAGGGAGTTCCACGGTAGATGAAGGAGGAAAATGATAGCTTCACACAAATAATTAGTGCTTAGGGTGACAAGATTGATTTTCTGGTGCATTAAATGCTTAGGCTCTTCTATGAGTGATACATGGCAAGCTCCAATAATTAATCATCCAAGTTTTGACTTCCATTGACTCATCCACCTCCCATTTTCGCCAGCCACTCTTGGAAGACCAAATGACCATTTT
The DNA here is from genome assembly GCA_021437785.1 of Rhodomyrtus psidioides. Lineage (NCBI taxonomy): Eukaryota > Viridiplantae > Streptophyta > Magnoliopsida > Myrtales > Myrtaceae > Rhodomyrtus > Rhodomyrtus psidioides. Next base: position 6,044,181 of record JAILYB010000003.1, on the reverse strand, counting down.
GTCCTTCTAATTCTCTTAAGGCAAAGGTAAAAGGCTAAGGGGCAAAACGATAATTTGGCACTTTCCGTCCGAAATTTCGTTTTTTCAATTTTCGATAACCAGTGGCAAGGCGACATCAAATTCCTTTCCAATGTTGGAATTCTTCATTTTCAATTGCCAATTCGAGCTTCTATTTCGTGGTCGACCTCTCGTCAAACATATTTTCAATTTATCTCGAACTAACGGGCGGCTTTTGCAGATGTTATGCATATCGACTTTATGACTCTCGTCACACTTAGGACAACTCTGGATATGACAGCTTTGGTTGTCATGTAATTGCGAGGGTTCATTTCTAGTTCCGACGGTCTCGATCGTCATAATTTGATTTAGGAAAACTTCGCAAATCGTACATTGGTTATACGGCATCTGACGCGCTCCAATCGTACAACGCTAGCGTCGGATTCCTTAATCGCTATTCGATCGGCCTTTATTGGTTCTAAATGTTCCCTCGACAATCCTTATGGACAAAGCGTCATTTTCTTTTTCGAGTTTCCTTGGTCCACGTACCTTGCCATGCGTTAGCTTTTCCCTTTTGGTTAATCTACTGAGGATTGATCAGATCCGAGCGAAATAAAATTGGAATACATCGATAGATTCTTCTCATTCAATAGTCTCAAAATGGCAAGAAAGTCAGAATGTCACACAAGCAAAATCTCGAAGTGCCTTTAAGATACCGTAAAATCCATTTCACGGCGTTCCAATGCTCTTTACCTAGATTTGAGAGAAACCTACTCATAACACCAACTGCATGAGCAATATCCGGTCTTGTACAAACCATGGCATACATAAAACTACCCACGATGGATGCATAAGGAATTTTCATCATATCTTCCTTCTCTTTCTTACTCGTAGGACACTCATTGCTACTCAACTTAAAATGACCAACAAGTGGAGTACTCACTGGCTTACATGTGGTCATGTTGAATCTTTCTAGCACCTTTTCAATATAGTTCTCCTGAGATAGACAAAGTTTTTTATTCTTCCTATCACGAGTAATCCTCATGCCAAGGATTTGCATAGTCGGCCCTAGATCCTTCATCGCAAAGGCTTTACTCAATTCATTTTTCAAGCTCTTGATTTTATTAGCATCATGCCCAACTATCAATATATCGTCCACAAAGTCTTGGAGGATAATAAAATCATTATCTGAGAATCTTTTCATAAAGACACAAGAATCAGATGTGGTCTTATCATATCCATGAGCTTCCATGGATGAATCAAACTTCATGTACCACTATCTTATCGCTTGCTTGAGACCGTATAGACTCTTTCTTAGCCTACATACAAGATGCTCCTTGCCTTTTAACTTTAAAACCCTCCGGTTGCTCCATGTATATTTCTTCTTCTAGGTCTCCATGAAGAAAAGCTATTTTTACATCAAGCTATTCAATTTCCAAATCCAAACTAGCGGCCAACCCAAGAACAACTCTAATAGAAGGCATTTTCACAACCTGTGAAAAAATCTCTTCAAAATCGATTCCCTTCTTTTGGTAAAAGCCCTTCACAACAAGCCTGGCCTTGTATCGTGGCTTCAAACTGCTTTCTTCCGTCTTTAACTTATACACCCACTTATTTGTGAGTGTTCTCTTGCCTTTAGGTAATTTCACCAACTCAAATGTATGGTTCTCATGCAAAAATTTGAGCTCATCTTGCATAATTTCGTGCCACTTATTCTTTTGATCGTATGACATAGCCTCTTCATAAGTTCCAATCTCTTCTGCATCAGTAAGTAACACATACTCATGTGGTTGATATCTTTGTGAAGGTCTACCTTCTCTTTCTGATCTTCTAACTTCGTATTAGACCGCTCTTTCTGGCTCAACTGGCTCAATTGGTTGCTCTTGCTCAACTGATTATTCTGTCTCAACTATTTCTTCTGTCTCAGCTGAAGAATCAACATTTTGTGAGGATTCACCTTCTTTATGATTTCCATGCACTTCTCCCCAGTGATTTTCACCCGATACGATAGGAGGATTTGGGCTGAAACTAACAGTGTGTTGAACTGCATTCTTTGGCTTCTCTAGCTTGTCTACATCTTCAATGGTTTGATGCTCAAATAACACCATATCTCGGCTTCTAATGAATTTCTTTGTAGCTGGATCCCATAACCTGTAGTCAAATTCTTCATGTCCATAACCCAAGAAGATACACTGTTTAGACCTGTTATCAAGCTTGGACCTCTCATCTCTTGGAACATGTACAAATGCCTGACAACCAAATACCTTCAGATAACTATTGGAGACATCTTTCTCACTCCAAACTCTTTGCCGAACATCTCCTTTAAGAGGAACTGATGGAGAAAGATTTATCAAGTCAACTGTCATTCTCATCGCTTCGCCCCAGAATGGCTTAGGCAACTTCGCACGAGATAGCATACACCAAATCCAATCATTAATCGTCCGGTTCATTCTCTCTTTTACTCCATTCTGCTGTGGTGTTTTCGAAATAGTCTTCTAAAGCTTGATACCATAGTCCCTGCAATAATGCTCAAACGGTCCTCTAAATTCACCACTGTTGTCAGCTCGAACACATTTAAGCTTTTTCCTGTTTTGCTTTCAACACTGATATGAAATTGTTTGAAGGCCGCAAGCACCTGATCTTTTGATTTCAAAGCAAAAGCCCATACTTTTTCAGAGCAATCATCAATAAATGTTACAAAATACAATGCATCACCAAGTGTTCTAGCATCCATGCAACAAACAGTAGTGTGAACTAAATCAAGTACATCAGGTTTTGTGTGGGAGAGGAACTATGAAATGAGAATCGATGTTGCTTACCCGTGAGGCAATGAGTACATTCTGTCAAACTTCTCTCCGTTAATGATAGAAGATTCTTCCTAGCAAGAGTTTCAAGTCCCTTCTCACTAAGATGACCAACTCTCATATGCCATAGATCAACTGAGGAATCCTCCACTGCATTTACCTCTTGTTGCATCAAATTTGCTTGCATGGTATAGAGATTACATGTCTTCTTGCATTTTGCCACCACCATAGAGCCTTTAGTCAATTTTCATTTGACATTGTAGAAGGAGTTGCAATAATCATCGTCATCTAAGGCACTTGTGAAAATTAAGTAAAGTTGAATATCTGGAACATTTCTTACATTTTTTAGAAGCAAAGTGCATCACATATCGGTCTCCAGATAAACATCTCTCATGCCGATAACCTTGGAGACACCACCGTTTCCCATCCTAACACAACCGAAATAACCATTGCGATAGGATGTAAAGAAGCCACGCCATGAGGTGACATGATAAGAAGCTGCAGAATTGACAACCCAGCTAGAATCTTGGCATGTGAGATTTACATAACCATCATCACAAATGAACAAATGTCACCGTCGGTAGTAACTGCTGTTGTAGGCTGATTCTCTTCTTTCATTTTATCTCCATTTCTATCATGGAATTTATCTCTCTTCGGTCCCCAACACTCTTTGGCATAATGTCCCATCTTGCCACAATTATAACACTTCATACTCCTCCTCGGCCATGACTTCGATCTTCCTTTTGACTTGCCCATGTCATTACTTTGAAACTTTCTTGATTGACTTCTCCCACTGTGTTCTACGACAAGCGTCTTTGATTTGGAAGAATAATTCAAGCCTTTTCTCCTTATTTCTTCATTAAACAAGCTTTCTTTAGCCATGCTCATGGAAAGCGCACCATAAGGAGCCGAATTATTTAATGCCATAACCAAGGTGTCCTAGCTATCAAGAAGAGTACCAAGCACCAAATATGATTGCAATTCATCACCAAGGTCAATCTCAAGATTTGTCAATTGGTTTACAACATCTTGAAATTCACTCAAATGCTCCAACATGCTACTTCTCTCCTTGTATCTCAAATTTACAAGTCATTTAACTAGAAAAGCCTTATTTTGTGGAGTTCTCCTCTCATAGAGATCTTGTAATTTCTTCCACAAAGTATTCGTCTTCGTTTCTTGAGCAACATGATGAAAAACACTTTCATCAATCCATTGTCGGATAAAGCCAGCCGTCTTATGATTCATTCGCTCTCACTCTTTATCTTCCTTATCTCTCTTTAGCTTCATCACCTTCGACCTGATCAAATAAGTCTTTGCAATACAATACATCTTCCATCTAAGGCTTCCATATAGAGTAATTCGAGGTATTTAACTTAAACATTGTGCCACTCGATTCCTCCATTTAACACTACAATCTTAACACTAGCTCTGATACCACTTTGTTGGGAAAAAACGGGCAACACCTCGATACAAATTAAGCCAATCCAAGATCAAACACTAACTCCCGAAACTACTCCAATTCAATCCAGTATAAACTAACAACCTTGCAATATGTAAATGTAATAACAGAATGATAAAGAGATAGAACACCAAGATTTAAGTGGAAAATCCGAAACGGGAAAAATCATGGACGACCCAAAAACTTCCACTAATCACAAAGAATAGCAGGATGCACAAAGCGTTTCTCTCCAGTCACACACTAGAGGCTCAACATCTATATCACAAGTGTTTTCCTCACCACAAAGATGGAATAATACAAATGGGGCAAGAAAACCCTAACCGCAATAGGAGAGTTCGGAGACAAATCTCAATGAACAAAGCAGATCAACTCATAGAGCTTGGCCTCATGAACAACATGCTGAAATTTGAGCCAAAATCGATAATGTTTGTCCTTTAAATTGGGACAACAAGCCGCAGCCCCTTTTTTTCTTCTTTCTGTGCGTTTTCTTCTCGATGCTCCCCTGTTTTTCACTCTCGGCCACTCAGCTTCTCTATCTATAAAAAACATACGCACGAAAAACATAAAATAAGAGACAACCCACTTTTTTCTTCTTTTCTTTGACTTTTCTACTTTTTTTTTTGTCTTTTTCTTTCTTTTCTTTTAAAATAGATAAAATAGAATAAAATCGGCTGGACCCCATGAAGAGGCGGATCCAGCCAACAAAGCTCAACCTTTAAGCTAGCTATTGGGATGAGAGAGGTACAAGACCACCAGACACGTAACACCAAAACTTCTTGCTGGGTTAATGCCAGTGCCAATCACAAGAGCGGCTCTCGCCCGCCTATGCAAGGGCAAACCTCACAACAATGCCCATGAAGGAGACTAAGATTTAATTTTTCTCTGCATTACTAATAACTAGTATTGCTTCAATCCAAAATGAGGACGGCAAAATATGGGACTAGCTTTCAACGTTTATTATAACTTAAGGATCTTGGATCACATGAAGAACAGCTGATACCGCTGTAATATCTTAGTGAGAGATAAATTGAATCATTCAATCAGTGGATATTTCTTATGCTTATTGAAACAGCTGTGCCCGACAGAACAACCTCAGAAGATGGGGTTGGGAAAGGAAAGAGAGAGGAAAAAGAAAAAGGAAAAGGAAAGGAAAATAGAAAAAAAAATAGAAAAAGTAAAAGGATGAAAATGACTTTCAACCATGCCCTTCTCTGAAACAATAAGGCCACTTCAAACCCTTATTTAAAATAAGGTCCAATTCAAATCTTTATTTGAGAAAATGAATGCACTTTAGGCTCTTATTTTAAATTATCCCTTGCTCTTAGTCTTGGTTTTTCGCTTAGTATTAAGGGTGCGTTTGTTTTGGGGAAAGTATTTTCAAGGAAAGTGTTTTCTGGACTTTCGTCTGTTTGGTTCGCGAAAAATGATTTGGTCAACGGAAAGTACTTTGCAGTCAACAAAGATTTTATTCATTAAAATAGAAAAGTAAATTCCACAAAATAAAAGGTAAAAACACTTTCCCAAATTTGAGTCTCTCACTTTCTTTGAAAATGGGACTGAGGCCGATCCCGGGGACCGATCCCGGGGCCGGCGATCGGGACCAAGACTGGGGTCAGGTGTGACATTCTGGATTTCCAACCCCCCGAGGCTTGAAATAGGGAATTGACGCTCGAATTGGTAATTGGAAATAAAGAGTTTCAAAATTGGGAAAGGAATTGACGTCGCCTCGCCAATGGTCATTGAAAAAGGAGAAAAACGAAGTTTTGGATGAAAAATGCCAAATGACCGTTTTACCCCTCGCCCATTTGTCTTTGCCTTAAGGATCTTTGAAGGTCAAAATGGTCATTTTACCCTTCCAATAGGCTGCCAAAAATCTGATTGGGGAAGTCAATGAAGGTCAGTGGTAATTGGCACAATTATTGGCACAAGGACAAGTGTCAACCTAGGGTTAATTTGGCATTAATTACCTTACCTAATCCATCTTGTCATTTGAGCTCAATTATTTGAGAGAACATCTGCCCTAGATGCTGAAAAATTCGTGCACCCCCCTTCCCCTCCTCCATTTCCTTAAAAATTTCATTATTTTTCTCTCTAGCCAAAACTGCTCCAGAAGACAGTTTCTGATCCTTCTGTTCGGCCTGCTCGAGGGGTCCATACCATCGTCTTTTTGCTGTGCTCCGATCACCACAGGTTAGTTCAAGATGTCCTTGACATTTTTCCATTGGTTTCATGATTTTTGGAGGTCTAGTTAATTTATGGTGATTTTTGGAAGAAAAGCAGACAGATTCTGAGCTAGCTGAGGAGAAGTGTTGGTTCTAGCTCTTAGAAATTCCAAATGACCTCAAATTTTTTAGGAGAGCTTCATAAAATCTAGTACTATGTTCAGAAGGTCTATGGATACAAATAGATGGTTTTAAAATTAGTTTTCATGGCTGATTGTGGGTGGTTAAAATCGAACAGATTCTGATCGTGGAAGGACCGTGAGGAAACCGGGCTGCTCAAAGCTTTGTGGTGTGATTTTGCTCAAAAAAATTTCGGTGAGACCCCAAAACTTGATGTTTGATGTATTGGCAAGTTGGTTTTGAGAGGAATTTGGGTTAAGAGGTGATTAAGGAACTGTTTGAAGTGAAAAAGTGGGACGCCGTCCAGCTGCCCCCAGCGCGCACTGATTTTGAATTGGGTCGTTCTAAGTCGTCCGGTATCCAAATTGAGCTCCGTTTTCGCCCACATGACCGTAAGATCTTGAAGTTTAATACCAATTTGATTGGTCAAGGGAGATATGGCACGGTTTATAAGGGGATTCTTGACGGCGGTGCCACGGTGGCTGTAAAGGTGCTCAATTTAACGCAAAGAGGTGCTTCGAAGAGCTTTGTCTCCGAATGCCGAACGCTAGGAACCATTCGACACCGAAACCTTGTGAAGATACTAAGCGTTTGTTCAAGTGTGGATTTTCGTGGCAATGATTTCAAAGCTTTAATATACGAGTTCATGGCTAATGAAAGCTTGGCGGAGTGGTTGCACCCTAGAACTATAGGACAAGATGATGAGCGTGGCGAATCGAGAAATCTAAGACTAGAGCATAGTTGAACATCGCCATCGACATAGCTACTGCGATAGAATATCTCCACAAGGGTTGTTCTCTAGCAATCGCCCATGGAGATATGAAACCAAGTAATGTACTTTTGGACAATGACATGGTGGCTCGAGTTAAAGATTTCGGACTTGCAAAAATCATTTCAACGATGTCTGTCGAAGCTGTAGGAGTGCAGGACCAGGGGAGTTCATCTTCAATCGCAGTCAGAGGATCCATTGGCTATGTGCCTCCAGGTATGAATTTATCGTGTCTTCTTCGAGGCATTTTCTTCTCTTCCGCCTTGCAAAAAGAAATTGTGTGGTGTAGAAATTAGACTGCTTCCAGATCATGAAAATGACTAGCCTCATGTCGATCCTATATATGTCCAGTCAAAACCAGCGGTTCAAATTTAGTTAATGCTAAATTCACTAAATAATTTCCCTCGAGGCTTTTACCTATATATGTTTTTTCTTTTCCCATAGCCAACTAGAGGACAAAGTCACTCTTGATGTTTTGGCAATTCGTCTAGTTAGCATGTGACAACTTTAGGTGCACTTCTCTATGGTTGATGCATTCCAACTTTTGTGCCAATTTTTACCGCAGGCGCTAAACATCGGCAATAGATAATGCACTAAATGAAAGTCAAACAAAGAGATATGAAAGAAAAACAAAAACCAGTAGATAGGTTTTAGGCCTTGCTCCGACAGAGGATTTGTCAAACAAAGAGAAAAAGTATAATGTTCATTCTTATTCGACGTCTTAATGAAATTTTCAGAGTATGGCATGGGACACAAGGCTTCCACAATTGGGGTTGCATACAGTTACAGCATTCTATTAGTGGAGATGTTCACTGGGAAGAGACCCACTGAAGAGACCTTTGGGCAGCATATTAATTTTCATACCTTTGTTCGAATGGCATATCCAAGTAGAGGGATGGACAATGTAGACGTAAGGCTTTGGAATGAAGCTGGTGATCGACAACAGGAAAGCAAGATTAGAGATTGCATAATCTCCGTATTCGAAGTTGGAGTCGCATGTTCGATGGAATCACCGCTGGATCGGATGGATATGACCGAGGCAATAAGGAAATTATGCTTGATCAAGGCAAGTTACGAAACCAAAGAGAGAGGGCACATATGTAGATAAGCAAGTTATTTTTGTTTCTTATTGGAACTCTTTTACTAGTAGAGACAGTCATCATGCAAAGGCAGTGCTAGCACATTGAAATGAATGTCTCCCTAACTAGTCTTCCTACCTGTACCTATTACGTGTATTCTTAATAATACACCAATATCTGTATCTAAAATCCTAGAAAGAGGATGTATGGAGTTGTGGTCTACCTATTTTCCTTGAGTAACCATTCAAAATTTGATGAATTTGCTTATCTGCAAGGTTGTCCTTATTTCTAATGCCATTGTATACCACAGGATCGATGCGTTGCTTGTGCACTGGAAGGTGACCCTATCGTGAGGTCACAAGCTCAAGGCCGACTCTTAATGTCGCACTTAACCAAGCTCGATAAAATCCAAACACCATGCAGAGGGAGAGCTCAAAGTGAAAATATTTTGCATGTTAAATATTTCAACCTTCAGTTGTGAATTTGTATGAACTTGGGAGAACTAGAGCTAGATTTAGACTTAATAAACCATTAGCCAAACCTTAGGTGGTTCACCCGAGGAGAAGTCGCAACATCTAACTACAATATTAAGTCAAAATGTGGGAAAATATTGAATTGTGTATTGCTTTTTGAATAATGTAGTGAATTCTACTGGAACTTATATCCAAAATAATAGACACAAAAAGGGACAACGTCACATAAATCTTATGCATTTTTTTGTGTTTGTTTTTGTGTATCTTTTTGGTCAATAGAGTAGAGACAAATGAGATAGGTGACCTTCGCTATATTATTGACAAAGCAATGCATGGTAAATCGAAAAAAGAGGACAATGCTCTCTTGCAATTAGCTTACAATTAGCCAACAACGAGCTAACAAACATCATATCAAGTAGTCTGTAGCATTAAAATCGAAAGAACAAAAGCACTTGAAATCTGCCAAAGCCATTTCAAGCAGTCGCATAATTTGCTAATTTGCCAGTAATAATCTGCTTAAGTTGCTTTTATGCGCAACATGTTATGCATCCATAACTAAACTTACTCAATACATCATATCAAGCTAGTTGCTTTATTTCCCTTTTATTTTGTTTACACACCCTTTAACTATGATGTAGGACAACTAGCATGTAGTTGCCTGGGGAAACGTGATCGAGTCATTTAGATGTTTTTGGATAGTTTCTTCTATTTTAGGAAATTGAGCTATATCTTTAATCGTAATATTTGATTAGAATTCCGTTTGATTAGATTTGATTCTTAATATTTTGTTTAGGGTATCTTTAAGTTATCTTTAGGTTATCTTTATAAAATCTAGAGTCCTATCTATATAAAGGACGTCCGTTCTATGTAATACTCAAACATTATCATCTATCAAATTCGGGTATTCCTTTGGAATCGTTTTCCAAGTTCGCTTCTCTGCGTCATTTGGTATCAGAGAAATGATGTAGGACAACTAGCATGTAGTTGCCTGGGAAACATGATCGAGTCATTTAGATATGTTTTCGGACAATTTTTTCTATTTTAGGAAATTGAGCTATATCTTTAATTGTAATATTTGATTAGAATTCCGTTTGATTAGATTTGATTCTTAATATTTCGTTTTGGGTTGTCTTTAGGGTATCTTTACGTTATCTTTAGGTTGTCTTTTAATATTTCATTTAGGGTTATCTGTAGGGTATCTTTAAGTTATATTTAGGTTATCTTTATAAAATCTGGAGTCCTATCTATATAAAGGACGTCCGTTCTATGTAATATTCGGGCGTTATCATCTATCAAATTCAGTTTTCTTGGGAATCATTTCCAAGTTCGTTTCTCTCTGCGTCATTTGGTATCAGAGCAGGTTTCTCCTATGACGATGGTGAATAACGTGAATGTCAATCTCCCCGTAGCTAAGGGTCGTGAAAACGAGCCTATTACATAGACTGAGTTCAATCAATTCGTGCGTCAATCCGATTGGAGGTTTCGAGAGACCCTTGAGGCCATCCAGCGTTTGTTCACAAACCAACCACCTGGTGTTCTTCCTGTCGACCGAATTCCTGTCGTTCATGATCCCGAAGTTGCCAAGGAGCGTGGAGGAAATCCTCGACGCAGGCGTCAAGACTATGTCGAGGATACTGAAGACAAAGATGAAGAGGATTTCCAGGACATGCCTATTCGTGGGGGTTGTCGATATAGAGGGTTCCAGGACGAGCATGTTCTCGGGGGTCGCCGACATGGAGGTTATCTATGAGATCCCGAGCAGTATCAATTAAAAGTAGATCTCCCAACTTTCAATGGTAACTTAGATATTGAAGATTTTATGGACTGGCTTTGGGAGGTCGAAAAATTCTTCGAAGCCATGGAGATTGATGAGGACGACCAAGTAAAATCCAAGGCGAAAAAGTTGAGGCACAACGCTTTAGCCTGGAGGGAGCAAACACAAATATCCCGACGCCGACAAGGAAAAGCTCACATCAAACATGGAGACAGATGAAACGAATGTTAAAGGTTCGGTTCCTTCCACCTGACTATGAACAAGACTCGTTAAATTCATACCGTTTGCTAGATTCTTTGTACCCTTCTTCCTCATATTCTCCCGCCAAGACCTCTGAAGCTCTCGAGCCAGTTAGTCTCGTTGAGCGGGCCCATGTAGACGTTGGCCGAGAAGTTGTTTAAGCAGAACTGGATATGTTAGATGGCGGTGACAGTGAAGCTGGTGACCACGAACATGGCTCGCTTGCTCCAATTGGGCAGGCAAGGTAGGAGTAGAAGGGATCAAGTCTAGAACACGAGGTTGCCCTTGGCGACGTTTCACAGACGGCGGCATAAATGCCTGTGTGTACGATGGATGATTGGGATTCCACCGCGTTCAATGACGAGGCGCCGATTTTCGACCCCGATGCAGACGGCCCGGTGATGGGCAATTTTACACCTGGAGGGGAAGAAGGTGTAGGCAGTGACGACACCTTAAGTTCACCGGGTTTGCAATTGTCAAGGGGAAGGAAGCACCCAAATCCGACTTCTACGTCAGCATTAGTGATCCCATGTCGGGAGTCGATGTGGAAAACGAGGTTCGGATTTTACGGCCTCTAGTTGGATCATCCCAAGCTCCCGAATGCAAACCGTGGGATCGTGGCGATCTTATGAGGAGATTATCCACATTCAAGTCTATGACGTGGTTCGCCAAACCTAAGGCTGTAAGTGCTGTAAACTGTACTAGAAAAGGCTGGGTTAATGTTGATATGGATACTATAGCATGAGAAGCATGTGGATCACGAGTACTTTTTTCAACACCGTCATCTTGGTCATGAGAGCAAGTTGAGAAGGCAGCTCTGGTATTCAGCTTAAAGTTGGACAATGGGCATATATCAATCTGCCCATTGATTGACAATGCCCGTGATAAATATCTGGCTCAATTTCCTCCCACACCATCTCCAGTTTTGGTTAATCAATTTAGGCAACATTATGTTTCTCTTGTACAACTATTGGCTCTTCCCGTCATATCGTCCTCAGCTATTCAATCGATGAAAAGGGGTCGAAAGAGGAAGAGGAAGAGGCACTAGAAGTACAGGAGGAAGCGGATCCAGACACGACAAACTCGAGGACGAGTTCTTCTGAAGAAAATGAGAAATGATGCAGGACAACTAGCATATAGTTGCCTGGGGAAACGTGATCGAGTCATTTAGATATGTATTCGGACAGTTTTTTCTATTTTAGGAAATTAAGTTATATCTTTAATCGTAATATTTGATTAGAATTCCGTTTGATTAAATTTGATTCTTAATATTTCGTCTCGGGTTATCTTTAGGGTTTCTTTAAGTTATATTTAGGTTATCTTTATAAAACCTAGAGTCCTATCTATATAAAGGATGTCCGTTCTATATAATATTCAGACGTTATCGTCTATCAAATTCAATTTTCTTTGGAATTGTTTTCCAAGTTTGCTTCTCTCTACGTCAAACTATTACACAGGCCGCAACCTGAATGCAAGCTAGCCACTTAACAAGCCATTCTTAGTATGGAAGCTCTCCTTCATAGTTACCTGGAGGATCGTAATTGCATACAACATACCACCACCCGTTGTTATACGTAACCCTAGCGCACCCGATTCGGATAGACTTGCGCCAAACTATCTGAGTGTAGTGCAAGCAATCATGCCCACTTGCGCAGTTGTTGGTGTTGTAATTGTAGTATTGCTTCTCCTCGACCCACCGGCTCATAGTGTAGGTGCTCGTGAACGTGCCAGTGCCCTTTGCGAGGTTCTCACCGTAGGGCCCATTGGAATGCAAGAGGCTCCAGTCGCCAACCCATTGGTTCGCGTAGCTCTGGGCATAGGCGGCAACAGTGTTGTCCCTTGTCACGTTTGCCACGCCAACTTGGTTCCGGGTGCATTGTGAGAGCTGAGATAGACTTGGGGGCGAGTTCTGACCGTAAGTAGGTTGTAAGAGAGAAATGGCGATGAGCGAGATGATGATAATTAGAGAACTCATGATGGTTAAGGGATCAGTTGATACTAGTTCGAGATGATATTTTTGGTGACCCTAAGGCTATTTATAGATAAAATATGTCCATTTGCCGGGGCTTCAGCTTATCATGTGCAATGAACTTATTAGAGAACATCTCCCTTGGACAGTGCAACTCTGCGTTCAAATCAAGTTTGATCAGGGAGTTATAAGGGCCAATTTTTTACAATTAATTTTGGAAACTTTGTCCTCTGGTTGCCCAAATGAGTCCAACTAGCGCCGCCGCAGATTCAGTGTAATACGGTTAGCCTAAATGGATCCCATTAAATTTGAGTATAGTAAAAACAAAGTAAGAGAAATGATAAAATTGAACAAAACCCACAGAACAACCACTATAATACAAAAATTATGATTTGTAACCACTTACATCAACCAACTTTTTTTTTGTCAGACATCAACTAATTGAGTTGCCATGACCGCCAGCTTATATCGAGCGGCTATGACCTCAAGCTTCGCAACTTGAAACTCCAATGGCTGTGGCCATTGCGACCATAGTTGCCGCGAACTTAGAACTTGAGCTCGTGACTACGGGGACTGCCATGGACTTCCACCCCCACCCACACCCCCACCCCCCCTCAATTTTGTTTTCTTTTATATTATTTGATGTTAAGCCTTTTTGACTCATAATTATGAGGAGTCATAACGTGATACTGTGTATCCCGGCGTGGCACGTGTATTTACTTGGGCCTATGTCATTAATTTTGCAATCCATGTCAATAAAAATCGACCAATAAGAAGAAAAAATTTCAACAGAAGGACTATACATTGACATTTTTAAAAACATTGATGGGCGTTTTCTGTTTGATTTCGGCAAAAATAACATTATTAAATATACGTACATGTATTGGGGACCAGTACTAAGTAAAATCAAGAAACAATAGTTACAATTTGTCCAATTTCAAATTGAAAATCTGGACGGCATCTATATCTCATAAATTCAACCACCTAATCACCATGAAACTTAGGACCTGCATGGCAGTGTTCCCGTTCCTTGTTTCTGTTTCTCTGTTTATGTTCCTCAGTGTTTGTATTCTTGAATGATTTTTTGAGAATCATCACGCATTTGGTAACTGCTTAAAATTTTTGTTTCAAGAAATTTTCGTTCCCAATTTGTCATTTAAATTAAATAATTATATAATCATATTTGATCACAAAGAAAAAAGAAAATAATTAAATTAAAGGACCGCACTTTTTCCACTCCTCATTTGGCTTAGGCACTCCTTATCGTAACATTTTGACCATAATGTCCCTTATGTGCATCATTCTCTTTTTTTTTTTGGTCAAATAGGATCTTTTTTTTTCCTCTCCTTTACTTTCTCGTGGGTCCCACTTTACTCCTTTCTCTCGTCTTCTCGTCTTTCCTCGTGTTTAGAGTCTTACCCATCAAACTTGCCTCTCTCTATTCCATTTTCCCAATTTTTTTCTCGTAAAACATTTAAATGAAATGCTAAGTTTAATGCATCATGTAGGTTCTCAACAAAAGCACTGAGGGAAGAGCAAATTATGACGTAAATTGTCAAATAAACTTGTCGGCATTATTATTTTCCCTTCATCATATGTAGCTTCATTATTAGCGTCTTCCCAACTCCCAAACCTCTTTCACATCTCAAGAACACATGCTTATCATCATGAAATCGGAACTCCTCCCCGGTTTCCATCGATGACTCTTTTGATACCCAACAACTCCCTCACCTGCACTTGTTCCCCTACGCCGCTCGCTTTCACATTCCTCCTCAACCATCTAGAGGATCGTTGCAGTGTAAGTGGCGACAACATGGTTAGCCCCGAGCGGAGTTGCCATGAGCCCCAGGTGGCTTGTGACATTCTGATTTTCTTGCCATTATAAAATCTTTGACTGTAAAATATCTATCGAAGTATTTCAATTGTATCTCGCTCAGATCTGATTAGTCTCGAGTCGACTAACCAAAGGGGGAAGGCTAACGCGCGATGAAGTACGTGGACTAAGGAACTCGACTTGAAACGACGTTTTGACCAAAAGGGTCGTCGAGGGTACATTTTGAACCGAGGCCGATCTGAGAACGATTAAGGAATCCGTTGCTAGTGTTATACGATTGGAGCGTGGGTGATGCCGCTTAACCAACGCATGATTTGCGAATTTTTTCTAAATCGAGATGTGACGATTACGGCCGTTGGGGCTAGTAATAGGCTCTTGCGACTACATGACAACCAAAGTCGCCATCGCCTGAGTTATCCTAAGTGTGATGAGAATCACATAGTCGATACGCGTAACGTCCGCAAAAGCCGCCCGTTAGTTCGAGATAAATTGAAATTACAAATGACGAGAAATCGATCACGAAATGGGATCTTGGAATTGGAAAATGGAAATGAAGAATGGTAATAATTATTTTGGAGTGGACGACGCCTAATCGGGGGAGAAAATTGGCGAAAAAATGAATTTTCGGACGAATGGTGTGAAAAGACTATTTTGCCCATAAAGATTTGTCCTTGCTTTATTAAATTGGTGAGCGTATTTTGGTCATTGGAATACCCGTTGAAGCTGCCGAATTTATGAGGGCAAATTGGGAAGACGAATTTGGATATTATTGACATAAGACAAGTGTCATTGGTTGGTGAAGGTTCATTAATTTTCCACTAGCTTAAACTCTTCTAGAAGCTCAATTAGGATTAGACTAAACCCTTCTCTCTCTCCCTCTTCAGCTGAATCGCACGATAGCATCTCCACCGTCTTCATCTTCTTCGTTTTTCTTCTCTTCCTCACGAGCATGAGCTGCTTCGCCGGACCAGACCGAACCGCCGGCTTTACCACCGTCGTGCGCCACGTCCGGTGATCACCAGCCACCGAGCCAACCACCACCGTGTAGTCCTACCTCTTGCCGTTCAGCTCCAACTTGAATCACGGCGTTTGACCCACCAAAGAGCTCCGGCCATCATTTTTCCCGCAAGTCGACGAAAAGCATCACAGCTGGAGGAAAGCTGTTGTTTGAACTCCGTAGGACCCCGAATCGTCTGAATCTTTCGCTCAAATTTTGTGGACGTCTAGGGCACATGTATAGTGAGTTGTGGTAAAAAACTTTGTACGAATTTAATGCAGTTTTCACCCCGATTGGATGCTGTGATTGAAGGTCAGAAACTGACCGGTTGCAGGCCCGAAGAAAACTGTTAGAATTGTGGACTTCACGACGTCGCCTTGCCCTCAAATTTTCGGTTGGACTCCCTCACTCATAGAACTTTATGTTAGCAAGAGGATTTTGTGCTTAATATGAGTATATAGTTGATTAATGGACTAATTGAAGTGAATTGAGCAAAACCGGTTCTGCTCAGTTGAGATCCTGTGAAAACCGATTCTATTTGGGGTTGTTTTTGGTGTCTCCTTGCTTCTAATCCATCGTTGAGGCATACTAGTGTGATATTTGAGGGGTTAATGAAGAGTACATTGTGTGAAATTGAGGTTTGGATGGTTAAATAGGTTGTTTCGGTGAAGAACTTCTAAGTGGAGTTGTTGCCCTGTTTTGGACAGCTTTGTGCCGTGCCGTGCCGGAATCGAGCTGGTCAAGAGGCGTGCAGTGTTAATTTGCTAGTAGGAACCAAGGTGAGTAACCCCTAACCCTCCAATAGGATATTCATACGCGTCTGGACGAAGTCCCATGGAAATCGATTAATTGACTAAGTTATTAGGCTCGAATGATGGAACGTCGAGTGGTTTCGATGATGTATGAATCATGGATGCTTGCTATCATATGTTGTCATTTTCGTAATTTAAAACGAAGATGTGCTTGATGGGTATCTTGCTTGCCTATAGGGTAGTGCAAGATCGGTCCCTAAACCTCTCGTGTGTTAAGGCATGTCATCCTTCGGTAATTTTATTTGTATTTGAGTTCTTAATTGTTTCCTCATGATGAGATGTGACTAAGTGATTGTCGTGACGATATATGTGACGAGAATTATTGAGGAAATGGGCTACAAAGCCGTGAGAATAAATAGTTGATGACACCCTGATGCGCCTAAGATGACGCGGGGTCGAGGAATGAGAAATACCCTAATGCGCCTAGGAAGACGCGGGGTGGCAAGATGTGAAATACCCTGAGGCGATCTAATCGTGGGGTCGAGGAATGTGAAACTGATGTATCTAGCAATATCTCCTAGAGGGGGGTGAATAGGAGATTCTGAACACAATTGAAATTTCTTGCGGAATGAATAAAGTTCAGTGTACGATTAGGAACAAAAACAGTATAACGGTGTGCAGAAAATCTAAACACAAAGATAAGAGTTTAGAGAAGAGAATATTGCACACGAAATTTATAGTGGTTCGGCTTAGATCAAGCCTACGTCCACTCTCCCACGATGACAACCGATCGGCTGGATTTCCCTATGAAGAATCAAGAAGATTACAATCACTCAAGTGTTTTGTTTCCTTCTCACACAGATTTTCACAGTGAAGGATTTTGAATACTCAGTATACTCTCTCAGATGAAACTCAAGTTATTCTTGCACTTTGGATTGATGTTCGCTCTCTTGCTCTCTGGTCGAACATTATTCTTCTTTTATACTCCCCTGCCTCCGAACTAGCCGTTGGATTCCAGCCAAGGGATCGCTCTTCAATCCTTGATTGGACGTCATCAATCGTGATTGAACGAGACTGTATTTTCAGAAGATATGTAGACCGTTGGGTAAGATATTGAACCCTTCTGATTCAGTTGCCCATACAACTGAATCTCCAGCTTCCATAAGTGTGATAAGTTTGAGTTGATTTCCGAGGATATTTTCCTTAGAAGATGATATCCTATTATAGAAAGTCCCTTGATTGACAAGAGGGGATATCAGGATAATTGAATATCACTTGCCTTGATCGGAAACCTGCCATACGTGGGTCTTCGTGTTTTGTAAAATGCAGGAACTGATCTTTCTTCAGATTCGTCTATGAGAAGTTTGATCAGTTGGCATGGAATGGTAATACGGAGATTTGATGTGATCCATCCGTCACTGTTTGGATCGTCAAGGGCACTTCCATCTGACCCTACGTCAGAAGCACTTCCATCTGACCCTTCGTCAGTGCGACAGAATTAGAATCACTCGATCTGCTGCTTACACATTCTTCCTGCATCACATTACATTAAACAATATCTTTTGAAGGTTTTGTCAGAATTAAAATATAGGAGTATTTCCACAACAATCTCCCCCTTTTTGATGGTGACAAAAACTTCTCCAGTTTCAAATTTAAAGGAAAATTAAACCAGTGATAATTTAATAAAAATAAGTAGCCATCATATTTTCTCATGCAGGTAATCATCATTAGAGTGAAATATAATGAAAGTGTGCTCATAGGAGAGCATGATCATAGTAAGATTATCCTGCAATAATCCTGCACGAATTGTCCTGCAAAACGGTAGGTTAGGTCTTCTCCTCCGTTCATCTAAATTGAGATATGATATGAATAGAAAAATATGATTAGAGATTATCTATATGAGACTGCATAAAAATAATTTCAACTTCTCCCCCTTTTTTTGTCAGCATCGAAAAAGTTCTTGAAGAGGAAAAGAGAAAAAAATAGCTGAGTTTTTAAGAAGAGGGATGATCTTCAGGCTCAACATCAGTCTCCCCTCGGGAAGGTCCTGCAAAACTGCTTCTCAGCATCTGAGCATGGTCTCTGACATCTTGAGGAGAGGGCATGTGTGAAGCTGTTCTGTCCGTTCTGACCAGTGTGTATGTAGGCAGGTTGGCTATCTCATCACGAAATGTTTTCCTATAGACATCAATAGATTTTTCTAGCCTAGTCACCTGACTAGTCAGACCCTGCAGCTGCCTATCTGTCTTCTGTTCAAAAGCCTGCAGTTACTGAACAAATCTTGTTTCCATTGCAGCCATTGTCTGAATGACAGTATTTTGAAGATTGTCAAAATGCGCTTGAAGGTCCATATGTGGGTTTGGAGGTGTAGGTTCTGAAGTCTCCCCCTCAGTATGAGCCTTAGTGAAGGCTTGAGAAGCTAGGACTTCAGTGAGAAAGACATCTGATATGACAGTCTCAGGCTTTTTCTCCCCCTGAAGTATAGCTCTTTTTCCTTTGTCCTTTGATGGTGGCACGGAGACTATTTCTTCATCAATGTCCATTGGAATGGACTGTGCACTGGACAATTGATCTTCTTGTGCTATTGCTGAGGGCAGACTTGTAGCACCTTTCTGAATAGTGTGTCTGGTGGAGGAGACAGAGTAGGCGTCAAAGTCATCTTGTTCTTGCTCCTGTGCTTGTGACGCCAATGTTACTAGAACTTGAGCTAGCAATACCTCATGATCACAGTTGACGATTTGGATGTCATACTCTGTGTCATCTGCAAATCGTGCAGCTTGCTCCTCATTCCACATTGTAAGGAATTCTGCCTCAGTCAGATCACAGGGATACACAACTTTTTCTTGTTGTTGTAGTCCTGTGTCATCTACTTCTTCCTCGACTCCTTCAGCATTCTGATTTTCGGACTGACCAGCTACATCTGATCCTCCTCGAGATGGGGTAGCTTCAGAATCATATTCCCCTGTTTCTTCCTCACTTACGTCTAAGTCCTTACTAGCAGGACTTTCTGTTTGGTGACCCTTAACTGCCATGACTTTTCTCTTCTTGGGAGATCTCTGCCGTGACTCTTCCTCAAAGTCTACAATGACTGGTTCATTGTTCTTCGTTCTCCATCCAGCAGGAGTCATCTTGAATCCCATCTTTGTTACCATAGTCTCTCCAGCAGTCATTAAAGGAATTTCTTGCTCGACAAAGGCACCTAGGCTATCAATCTTGAAATGATTGATTATTTTGAAGATCAACGCCGCATAAGGAAGTTGCCCCTTTGGCTTGAGAGCTGATCTGTACATATGCAGTAGTATAGTGTGAGCAAAAGAAATCCTCTGTCCTGTCAAGATTCCCCATAGCAACTTTGCCTCATATTTTGATATATCTGTCTTTGATGCTGCCTTGGGTCTGAGACATTCAATGATCACTTTGTGCATCATGATATGTTTCAGGGGAAAGTCTGTGTATGCAAGATGTGACTTTGATTCCCTTGAGAAACTTGATTTGCCAGTCAGGAAGCAGAAAGCTTCACTTGCAGTGATATCTAAGGGTTTGAAATCTCCCTTTCTGGTTCCCATGATTGAAGCCAATTCATCAACAGTCAGAAAATACTGCTTTCTTTTGATTGTGAAAGCCAGAGAGTTGAAGTTGACAAACTGAAGATTCGAATAGAAGTAAGCTACCATATCAGGAAAAGTGTAGCCTCTCCTAGTTATAAACTGATCTAGCTTCATCTTTTCTAGATGCTTCCCCAGATAGATGCCATTGCTGTTGTTGACACCTGATTTTTGACCCAGCCTTTTTCATTTTTATTTTTTGAAAAATCATAAAAAATTCATAAAAAGTCAAAAAATTACAAAATCAACTTTGGTGGCCTTGGCCAAGCCCAAGGAACCATTCTTGACCAAAAAATAATTTTTCATATTTTTCATATTTTTTAGTATTTTTGGAAAATAGAAAAACACTTAAAAAATCAAGAAAAATAGTATTTGAGGTCACAAAAATATGGAAAAATATCCAATATTTTTCCTTTTAATCCCTTGTATTTTCGACCTCACAAAAAAATCAAAATCAGATTCAATTTTAGGTGTTCCTTTGTAACCCGTACTATTGAATTTGAAGAAAAAATAATAATTGAGTCTTTTAATTTGTAATTTTGGCATCTTATAGGATCTTGACATTCAATCTAATTGTCCCCCATTTCAATTTGACCTAATTGCTCGGACAAGCTGTTCAATTGCAAACATAATTGCATTTTAGTCCTTGAAATTGAGCATAATCGAAATTACTTTCAATTCAAGGACTATAATTACAAATTGAACATGCTACCCAATGGATTTCACCATTTTAAATCGATTGGCATAGGTGGTTTAACCCAATTTGATCATTTGCACCCTCAATTACACAATCCCCAATTTCCAATCAAATGAGAATTTGGGGATTTTGTAGAAATTGATGAAAACTTTTGGGCAAAACCACATTTCTAGATAGAATTCATGCCCTAGATTCGATTATGAGGTTCAATTGCAAAAATTTCCCATTAATTTGGGTTTAATTTCGAAAATGGTGAGTCGAAACCGGTTCTGACCGGTCAGACCGCCGGTCGGACCGGTCGAACCGGTTTGCTACAGTGTCGTCTTCCCCAATAGAGCTCGAGCAGATGAACAGTGATGAACTGAGTTTCGAACGCCAAATTGAAGGGCAATTCGCGACTAATTGAAAGAGGAATGGTGGGTGTATTGTTCTTTACCTCGAAACCTACCGATCGAGACCAACCCCAAGGCCAATGGTCGCCGGAGGAAGGAGTAATCGGACGGTCAAGGTCGCCGGACCTGCAAAAGTCAACAAAAGCAAAGACAGCTCAAATCCTTGCCAAATTCGTGCGAAATAAAGCCGGCCGCAGAACCAAATGGGATTAAACAGAATGCCCATTCTCCCCGACGTCGTTCTGACCTATTTGCACGTGACTACACGTGCCAAATGGAGTTGGTTGAAGCTCCACCGTTCGGCGCCAAAAATCCAACAGGCTATATAAGCTCGTGATCGCTTTCAGTTAGAGAGGACGGTGGATTCAGTTGTAGAAAGAGAAACTGAATCGAGAGAGAAGGAGAAAACGCGAAGCAGAGATCGTTCTCCGACCCCCGTCGTCGAGAATTTGAGCTCGAATTGCAGGGCGCTGGTTGGGTCTTCCCAGGCCAAACCAAAGCCATACGAGGCCACCAAAAGGTCGCCCAAAGTCCCCGGAATCGATCGCCACCGGCCGCGCACGAGGAATCCGCGAGAACAGGTGAGCTGCAGTCTCGAGCGTTTCTTCAAGCTTTCATGGCGATTCGTGCGTTTATTGATCATTCATGCAATTAGTGTGGGCGTTTCATTCCCTGAACATCACTGACCATCATCGCGTATCTTGTTTGCATCTGTTTTGTCTTAACATGCCCAATTGAGTCTTCAAATCCAACCTCCATTGTCGTGCTACTGTTCATCTTTCCCCAGCCGAATCTGGGCCGAGCGAGCTCAATCGGAGCTTGAGGTAAGTCTTCTGGATCTCCATTGATGCTATTCTATGACTGAAATTCTTTGATTTTGAGTGAACTGCATGATTGAGCTTCCATGGCCGTACTCGGCGATTTGCACGATGTTCTTGATTCCGCGAATAAGATGTTTCGATTCTTAGATATGTCGAACTAGAGCTAATCGCGAATCGATTGCCGTTGGTCTCGAGTGATTCCATTAAGATTTCACCGCACGATCATCGCCGGAGAGCCACAGCCGTCCATTCCGTCGGAGTCGCGAGGTTGAAGACGAAGATGACATGGCATAGTCAATAGGTCAAAGTCTTAGGTGTCAGTCCATCATTGGTCCACGTGGTGCCGAGTCAGCATGGCCGTTGGGTCTGTTATTCGAATAAAAAGATCGGACGGTTCAGATAAATCGAACTTAAATTCTAGCGACCGTCCGATTAGTAATTAGGTTTATCCGAAAATGTTTTAAAATCAGAAAATCAAAATAAGCTGAAACGGTGTCGTGTAGGTTAGTGTTCGTGCGACGTCGTTTAGGTTAGTGAGAATCGACGGTTCAGATCGAGTCTCATGTTCTAATCGCAGCCGTAGGTTCAAGTAATTAGATCGGACGACCCTGGTCAAGTCTTCAATCAATCTGGACCGTAGGTTTTAGTAAACAGATCTAAGCGACACGGACAAGCCACGTGGTCCATCAGGGACCGTCGGATTAAAACCGGAAAATCCAAAAATAAAAAAGTGTGATACGGCGTCGTTTTTGGTCAAGGTTTCCGCGGGTTTGGGTCTGGACCGGGTCCCGACCCGAGTGGGTCGGGTCGACCCGGTCCGAATAATATTTTTTAAATAAAAAATTCGAAAATGATTTTAAAAAAATAATAAAAAATCAGAAAAATCCTAGAAAATCCAAAAAAATGCTAGAAAATTCTAGAAAATTCCAAAAAAATGTGTGAAAATTGTGGAAAAATCCTAGATATTCCAGAAATCCCCAAAAATCGAGGGTTGATCACAGACAACTGGTCAACCCCATTTTTGGGGTTTCTTACCCAATTTTCCGAGACTTGACGACATTACCCTTTAGGGGTAAGTCGCCTCTTTGCATACTAGGTAAGGCCGATAATGTTAAGGTGAGAATTAGGGTCAATTAGACGACCGATTCTTAGGTTTGGGTTTTTCGAGTCCCGCCTCTTTTCTCAAAATGACGATTTTGCCCTTTTAGTGGGAAAATCGTCTTTCTTGTCTCAATCGAGTTCTGAAAATTGCTTGAAGTTAGGGTTTGGGTCAGGTGGACGACCAACCCTAATATTTAAGATTTTCAGTTCTCATCTTTGTCCAAAATGACGACTTTACCCCTCCAAGGGTAAAATCACTTTTAAATTCCAGAAAAATCCTGGAAATTCCAGAAAAATAGGAAATGGATTGGCTTGATGGCCAATCCTATTTCCCCTGTCTTCTGACTTCCCCTGTCTTCTGACTTCCCAATTCGTCTAAAATGACAGATTTACCCTTTTGAGGGTAAATTTTCCCCGAATGGTTCAAAATTACGATTCTGCCCCTCATGGGCGAATCATGCCAAAATCACTCCTAAGCCTTGATTGATACTTCTCTAGGCTAATAGGGCCTCATTAGGGATACCACGCTGATTTCATGTGTTTTATCCGCATGTACTGGATCCTTGATTTGCGCACTTATTTCCATTGATTGTGATTGGTAGGGTAGTAATTCCCATCTGCATGAACTCCTAGTTTTAGGATCTATACCCCACTCGTCTGTATGAAATCCTAGGATCAGATAAACCATTCAGTTTAGGTACCGAAAGGGCGTCAACTTAGACAGATGGCGTAACTAAGTTCCCGAACCCACTTCTCTGGTTTCCGCAGAATCGAATAGACCACTCCCAACTATTCGATAGGGTTTCCGATCGTACCCTCCGCAAAACGATTGGTGGCGACTCCTTGACATGTACACTCATCACATGTCACTAGACCACACTGAAGGTCGACCACGTACATCCAGCAGTTGCGATTTGGGAAATGGGCCTTGGGAGAGGCGCGCGTCCGATCAAGCCAGCGATCGGGCGGCCCATTAGCCGCTCCCCCGCCTCGAGAGGAGGGTCGCGACAGACTGGCGACTCCGCTGGGGATATTATTCTAAACCAGAATCTCTGGTTACGAATTCCAGAGGACTTGAGCCGATTAAAAAGATTGTTTGGTTTATCTGACCTTATTTTCTGCAGATGCTCTCGAAGGTGAGGTACGTATGCTAACTATTGTGTTAGATGTTTTTGCATATTGGAGAAATAAGGGGTGGCGTGATTGTTGACATCTTTCCTGCAGGTTGGAGTTGGGAATGTATGTTTATTTTTATGCACATACTGAAGCGGTGTTTTGATACAAACTGCTGTGCATGACTTTGCATTGTGATGATCACGACACATCGCACACACTGGCGGTCAAACCCCGACTGCAACCACCCTTAGGTTACCTTAGATAGGGAAAGGATGCGAAAAGGATCTTGTGTTTGATGGCACTTGAGACTTTCGTATTCGTTCCCGCCTACCATCTGCATTGGCGATATCTAACCCTCTTGGGTAGGTACCCTTGGGGAGGAATCTGCCTCGTGTGGATCGTGGGAGCCTGAGCCGTAGGTTCCTCACCTGATTTTCGATTTTCTTTAGAGTATACCCACTTGTCTCATGCGCATGTCCATGGATGGTTGGTATACCTAAAACCACCCATTGATACAGGGGGCATTCCACATCCCCCAAAGTGTGGTTGGTAAGACATTTATCTCTAAACGTACCTTATTTCCTGCTCCATGATAAGACTCATACATTGCATACATCCATGTGCATTCACATCATGAAGATTACTCGGGTGACTAATGAGAACAACAATGATTATGGGTTAGGATGTCGCTGTTCCCTAAGAGCTCGACGGAGTTGGTGACCTTCGAGTACTTGAGAAAAGTTACTCGCCCCGGACCAAACACGAGGCTACACTTTACTAGATTCGTGTATGGTCGGGAACTGACTGGACGTAAGCTGGGGTATGCTGAAGACTGTCAAACCCGCTACTACGCTGATAATCTCAGATTCAAGCGACAATCAGACGAAATGATGAAGGATTATCTGGAGACGAAGAGACAACGTCGCAACCAGCTAGCTAGGGAAGCGTACGCTCGCAAGAAGGCTGAATTGCTGGCCAAAGAGAACATACCCATGATTACTTTTTGGGGTAGGAAGAGACGCCCTGCGATCAAGACCAAGCCAAGGCGTATCACAATCAAGAAAGTAGAACCCGAGAAGACTTCCGAAGTCATCGTATCCTAGACTAGAGAGTGGCCGGAGGAACTACAACCTCTCGACCAAACCACTGAAGATAACTCCCCTACCCTAGATTAAGGGAGAGTTTCTGACCAACTGTCATTTGGGTAGACTTCTGAAGAAAGAGTGATTTAGATCCTCACGTTCCATTGTCTTTTATGACTTTCTTGTTTGAAAAACCTTTCTTTACCGTTCTTCCATTAGGCATCCTGATTGTAATAAAAGTTCATTCCACTTTGTTTTTTTTGATGTATTGACCAATGGAATGTGACATTGCTGTTCCCTTTAGTCACTGAGTAAACCTGACTAAATTGCATAATTCACTTCCCTGAAATGCAAATTAGGCTTTGAGTCAGGCTTTCAAGACCTGAAAAAGGGTCCTAATCTCAATTTCTTCAAATTGAACTATGCAATCAAGTTAGCTCATGCATGCTTCATGACATCTGCATATTCATACATTTAAAGTAATTTCTGGCGATTGACCTTTTAAAATCATTTGCATATTTTAGACTTGATGGGAAAGAATGATATTCAAGTGTTCAAGATCCCCCGAGCTGAACTCCAATCATGGTGGGATGGCATGGGCGAAGCCAGCCAGAAGTATGCGGAGTCACGACTAGGATACCTGCTGGACCTACTGAAGATTGAGTGCCCACCTGCCTTTATTCAAGCCATGGCGCTCTACTGGGATCCTACCACCGCTACATTTTGCATGGAAGGATTAGAGATCACTCCCACTATCGCGGAATACAGCGCTGTCATCGGAGTTGAATTCACCCCTACGCTCGTCCGACCCCCTATAGGACTTGAACCCCTAAGTCAGGTAGCTGAATTCCTTGACACAAACCTAAATGAAGTCAAAGTAGATGCGAAAAGCAATTCTGGAAGAATTTCCCTGTCCTTCCTTATAAACCGATTTTCCCGCCTTCCTGCTTCTAAAGGAACCAAATCTGGTAGAGCCTTTATCTTGGCATTCTTTAGCTTTGTGCTATTCCCAATCTCAACTGTCACCTTCGACCCTATCATGGCTATAGTAGCTAGGCAAGTCTGTTGTGGGTGGGATTACTCAAACATCCTCCTTGCCGAAACCTTCCTCTCCCTAAATCATTTCAAGAAAAGCAAAAAGGGAATCTTTAGAGCTTCTAGTGATCTGCTGTATCTGTGGTTCACATCCCATATCAGACAATTCCACATCCGCATGGGTTTCACTGAAATCAGCCCCAATGCACACCCTCTTAAAACATTTGCTAGGACTCATACACGTGTTCCTAAGTTCAACTTCATAGAATGGAAGAACTTCCTCAAAGTCCTAAAACCCGAACAACTCCGATGGCGGCTAAGGTTACCGACGCTAAGCAAAGTCAGATTGACCTGCGATGACGGGAATCCAGTTCCCTTGCTAGGATTCACAGGCGCTACTGCATACTACCCAAGGAGGGTGATTCGGCAGTTTGGGGCACTACAAGAGATTCCTTCTTCACCTCGACCTTGTGTCTTTTCCTTTGACTTACCAAACCAGACCCTCACAGAGGAGGAGAAGAAACAACTTGAAGCCAAGGTGGCATCCATCATACTCTCCTTGAAGAATTCCTAGGCTGAAGAAATAAGTTGGCCAGAGGACATGACTCGAGAAGAAAACACTCATAGAGCCACCACAGAATACATTCAACATTTCAAAGCGATCCGACGAAGCCTTGTCGAGCCCTACATACCTGAATACATCGTGCCATACGTATCTGGAATAGAGCCCTACATACCCGAAGACATGGGGCCACTGTCGTGTTCAGAAGACGAGGAGCCCCAAGCTGAAGAGGGAAATCTATACTGGGATGATGAAGATACCTTAGGCTTCAAACGCCCTAGACTTGAATAGACTATTCCGTCAAGTGTAAAATAAGCAAGCATTGTGATGCCTTCTCATACATTCTCATTTCTGTGGAATACTATCTTAAACACATGAGCATGAATGTGAACATATTTTTACAAATGCATAAAAACTATCGTCAGAAATTACGCTTCTTTCAATTCCATGAGTTCTTGTCGAGAAATGATTAAAAGAACTACTTACATGAGGCTAAGGCTCACGAGGTAGCCCTTTTTCTCATCTACTGGCAAGAAGCATGCAACTGAAAGAATTAACTGCTTCTTTTTGCTAAAACAAGCGAAGCACTCACAGAGATCTTTTGAAACAGGTACACTCTCATCACGGAATTGCCAACGCATCATTTCCGTACCCGCCTAAAGACGAGAATGGAACAGCAGGAATTGACTCCGCGCGTAGGCATGTTGGAATCTCAGATGACTGCCCTAGCAACTATGATGGCTGACATTAAGGCCATGCTGGAGACCAACCAAGCTAGACAGACGACCGCCCACAATCAGAACAACTCGGGCCCTTCCATGGTACCTGAGGTAACAGATAAAGAAGCAACCAGGGATACCCAACATACAGAGGAAAACGTTCATGAACCAAATAGTCGGGCACAACAAAAAGCCTCGCCTGTTGTCATCAACCTTGAAAAAGAGGAGAAGGAAAAACAAACTGTGAAGACAGAGGCAGAGGCTAAGAGATTGGCCAAGATCGAAGAATGCCTGAGCAGTCAAGGCTATGAGCTGGCCCGCTTCGACAAAATATCTCCTTTCGCTAAAATAGAGACTCCTCCTGACTATAGGGAGCCAGAGTTCGTAAGAAAATACAATGGGACAGGCTGTCCCCGTGCCCACCTCAAGTACTACCTGCGCAAGATGGTGCACTACTCGAATTACATTCCGTTGTTAATGAACACATTCCAAGAGAGTTTGGCTGGTGCCGCTCTGGCTTGGTTTATTGAGCTAGACTTAGAGGATTATGACGGATGGGAGGACCTTGCAGAAGACTTCCTCAGGCAGTACAAATTTAACACGGCTACAGCCCCAACAAGAGAAGACCTCCTACGAACTTCAAAAACGAGGGGCGAATCGATCAGGACATATGCTCAAAGGTGGCGAGCCTTGGCTACCCAAGTAAAGCCTTCAATCCCAGAAGAGGAGCTGATCGACTTATTCCTAAAAGCACTCCCCTACGAGTACTTTGACAGACTGAACACTTCTGGATGTCAGACATTCGCACACCTGATTAAGGTTGCTGAGAGGCTGGAATGGGCCTTGAAAGAAAGAAGGCCTCAGGAAGCTCCTACTAGGAAGCAGTATCCTCTGAGGAAGGAAAGAGAAGCCGGACTGGACATAGCATTTATACCAGATCCCCACAAGTTAAAGCCATTTGGCAATTCTAATCAGGCCAAAGGCGGATCATCCTGGTCAGCGCCAAAAGTACAAGAGCCTAGAAGAAAGCAACCCCAGAGGCAATTCTCTCAGCTCCCGAGACCTTTATCCAAGCTACTCCCGATGCTGCTGGAGCAACACTTGGTGGCAAAAGAACCACCTAGGGCAAACCCCGAAAGATATCCTGGCTTTGATGAGAGCCAGACCTGTGCCTACCATATGGGCGAAAGAGGGCATAATGTGGATAACTGCTATGTCCTGAAGCTGAAAGTGCAAGCCCTAATTGATAGTCAGATTTTGAAATTTGACAATGCAGCCCCAAATGTGCAAGAAAATCCGTTGCCAGATCACCAAACAGTAGGGGCAATATTCACTGAAGAAGAAGAGGACTACCTTAAACTGAAGATAGATGTGCCTAAGTTGGACACCCTGCTAACAATCGCATCATCATACCCAAAAGAAGGGGAGATATCAACCGACCAAAAGAAGTTGTGTATCGACAAGATGAAGAGCTTGGGGATAGTGTCCGATATTACTGATGAAGAATTCGAAGGGATCGAAGCATCTCTATCTTTGAAAAGAAACCATTTCTTGATCACAGCTGGGCAGAGTAACACCGGTGGTACCTCACATGAGAACTTGGTAAGCAGCCTGGGGCCAGCTACTCAGTCAGAGGAAGAATTTGAAGAAGACGAAATAGAAGCCAGAAGGAGAAGTCTAGCAGACCTCAAGTTTATGGTTGACGCACTTGAGAAGAGTGAAATTATAGACAACCTGGGTCAAGATTCCGGAGGATACAATTTCAAGGTAAAATATTCGGCCCCTCCCAGCTTTTATCGAAAGATTGAAGACATCATACCGGACGGATGGGGAGGTATGGATGATCTCTCTCAACCAGAAACCTCAAAAGGTATGGAAGAACTCGACAACGCCATATTGATGATCGAAGTAGCCACGGCCGTGGTGATCAGATTGCATGAGCTGGATAGCCTGAGCAAGGTGGAAGATTGCCCAGTGAGGCCTGTCGTAATTCAATTGCCTCAGGAGGAAGAAAGCAACACGTCAGGGCCAGAGATACCTCATCAGACAACTGTAACGATAAAAGTCCCCCCAGTAGAAGAGTATGATCCCAAAGCTGTTCATTGGGACTATGGGACCACACAAGTAGACGCAATAATGAGGTCTGGAAGATTTTATGCCCCCAGAGAGGGAGAATCCGAAAAAAAAAGATGTCTCAAAGGAAGATGCCGAAAAGCTCGTATCGATCATCAAAACCAGTGAGTTTGAAGTGATAGAGCAGCTGAGGAAGATGCCCGCTCAGATATCCCTGCTAGACCTATTCATCAATTCAGAGAAGCACAAGAACGCACTATTGAAGGTACTCAATGAAGTACATGTCCCTGAAACAATCAATGAGGTACAACTAGGGGACTTTGTAGGAGCCATTCTCTTAAAAGATCAGTTGAGCTTCTCTGACGAGGACTTCCCTATGGAAGGAAGAGGACACAACAAAGCCTTATACATCTCTGCCCAATGTAACGGCAAAAGAGTGGCACACGTATTGATTGATAATGGATCAGCCTTTAACATCTGTCCTTTGGCTACCATAAGGAGGCTGGGAATCAAGGAAGAGATGATCAAGACATCCAAGACAGCTGTAAGAGCATTCGACGGCATGAGGAAGACTGTAGAAGGAGAGATCGAACTTGACGTATTCATCGGCCCGACAAAGTTCTCTATAAACTTTCAAGTAATGGATCTGCCCAGTGCATTTGGATTCTTGCTAGGAAGACCTTGGATCCATACAGCAGGAGCTATCCCTTCGAGCCTGCACCAAAAAGTATGTTTCGTTGTAGATGGGAAGGTGATAACCGTACATGGGGAAGTCGACCTCCAGGCATACCAGAACAGTGCCATTCCCTATATTGAACCTGAAGAGAAAGCTGAAGCGAGCTATCACTCCCTAGAGTTGGTAGCAACAGTTCATACCCCAGTAGGGTCGAAGTTGAAAACTCCCTACATCTCAGAAGCCAGTCTTCTACCAGCTAAGATGCTGCTGGCATACGGGTTCAATCCTGAAAAAGGCCTAGGCAAACATAATCAGGGTATAAATGCCCCGCTACAGTTGAAGGCTAATCTACATAAAATGGGCTTGGGGTACCAGAAGTATCCCATGAATGATTCTGTCACGAAAGCAACAGGCCGAGGCCGAGGCAAAAGCCTGGGACGCCAGGGAGGCGAAAGCAGCATGAATAACTCATTCATCGGTTCTCCAACCTAGAAGGGAAGGTCTCGAATGTTCAAGAATTCCTTAAGTGCCTACTTCGACTAGAACTCCAAATGGCTATCTGAAGAGGATATCACTTCGCCGATGGAACCAGATCTCACAAATCCTTTTCTCGAAGATGACTCTGTAAATGTCATCATGGAGTGGTTGGACAGTGAAGCCACTTCTTCTGAGTAAATAGACTCTTCCTTTATCTTTAAATACTGTGTTTAGAACTTTCTGCATTTCACTGTATTTTCTTTCCCTATTGAACGCATAAGAAAACGCCTTTGGATCTCCGGCCGTTGGTCCAAATAGCACATCTTGTAACGCGGCCCATTTCGCATTCAATAAAACCACGCATGTTTTGTTAAGGACATATGGAACCACGAATCAGCCCGATGATGATAATGGTCTTCCATATAGAAGCTTGAGGCCTGATTTGCCATATGATTCCTAATCTTCAAAATATTTTCAAGGGACCGGGATATCCAATGACATGAGGATTAGTGCCATCTGTACCTACATCTATTTCGAAATTTTTTTTCAAAAAAGACTTTACATAAGCATGCATGCCATCTTTACTGAGCACAAACTAACCATACTCATGACATTTCAGGCATATCATCTCAAACATGCATACCAGGTTGTTACAAAATTCGGATCCCTCCATTAACCACTCCTATAACATTGAGGAAGATGAAGACGAGGATTACGCGTCTATCCGTAGGGATTGGAACACCTTTGAAGAGTCAAAGCCTCCTACCTCAGAAGAACCAATTGTCATTAATTTGGGAGACGCCATGAACGTCAAAGAGGTCAAGATCGGCGGACACCTATCCCGTGATGAAAGGCTCGAGTTCACCAAGCTACTAAAATAATATCAAGACATCTTCGCATGGTCTTACGCGGATATGCCAGGCCTTGATCCTAAGATTGTGGAACATGCATTGCCCACGGATCCTGGCATCAAACCTGTCAAACAAGGCAGTAGGCGGATGAAAGCCGAGTTAGAAGACAAGATTAAGGAAGAAGTCATGAAACTCCTTAGGGTAGGCTTCATTGAAGCTATCCCATATTCAGACTGGGTTGCAAATATAGTCCCCGTCATGAAGAAAGACGGAAAGGTTCGGATCTGCGTAGATTACCGAGATCTGAATAGAGCAAGCCCAAAAGATGATTTTCCACTCCCCCACATTGATGTATTGGTGGATAGTACGGCGGGTTATGAATTATTCTCATTCATGGATGGATTCTCGGGATACAACCAAATCTCCATGAAACAAGAAGACAAACCCAAGACTGCATTTACCACACCATGGGGGAATTTTTGCTACAAAGTCATGCCCTTTGGATTGAAAAACGCCGGGGCTACCTACCAGAAGGCTATGGTCACGTTATTCCATGATATGATCCATAAAGAGATTGAAGTATATGTTGATGACATGATCGCTAAATCCAAGAAAGGACAAGATCACATACAGGTATTAAGAAAATTATTTGAGCGCCTGCGCAAATATAAGTTAAAGCTGAACCCTAACAAATGCGTGTTGGGGGCAAGATCCGGGAAACTCCTTGGATTCATAGTCAGCAACAGGGGCATTGAGATTGATCCCTCAAAAATCCAGGCCATCCACGATTTATCAACTCCATCCACAGTAAAAGAAGTGAGAAGCCTTCTAGGGAGATTGAACTATATTGCCAGGTTCATCAATCAGCTGTCTGATGTGGCTAAGCCAATCTTCAAATTGCTTAAGAAAGGCGCGAAAATAACCTGGGACGCCGAGTGCAGCAAGGCATTCCAAATGATCAAAAACTATTTGATCACACCACCGGTGCTTGTGCCACCAATTCCCGGTCACCCATTGACCTTATACCTGACCATACGACAAGAGTCCTTGGGAGCCTTACTTGCCCAGACAAGCCCGATAGATGGAAAAGAGAGGGCCATTTATTACCTGAGTAAGAAATTCACGCCATCTGAAGCAAAATATATACCAGTTGAAAGGGCCTGCGTAGCAGCAGTATGGGTACTACGAAGACTAAGGCAGTATACCCTACATCATCACATTCAGCTCATAACAGAGAACGACCCCGCCAAATACCTCCTGGAGAAACCCGTTTTAATTGGGAAACTGGCAAAATGGCAAGTAATGTTGTCTGAATTTGACATTAAATGTTCTCCGCAGAAGTCGGTAAAAGGAAGAGCTATAGCGGACATGCTGGCAGAAAACTCATCGAGCACTGAATCCCCTGAAGTAACAAACACAGAAGGCCGAATTCTGAACTTAGCAGAGGATAAGTGGATCATGTATTTCGATGGTGCTGTTAACCTATCAGGGGCAGGCACTGGGGCAGTACTGATATCCCCAGATGGTCAACATTACCCTGTCGCGGCAAAGATAACTTTCCCTTGTACCAACAATATTTCAGAATATGAGGCGTGCATTCTGGGTCTACGACTGGCCCTTTCTATGGAGATACCCAGGTTACAAGTCTTTGGAGATTCCATGCTCATTATTCTACAGACACAACGGGAGTGGAAGACGAAAGATGCAAAACTCATCCCCTACCATGAATACCTTGAAGAATTGATATTCAAGTTTGAAGAAGTGTCATTCGAGTACCTATCAAGGTCTCACAACCAATTCGCAGATGCATTAGCCACCCTAGCCTCGATGTTACAAACGATTGAAGGGTTGGATATAGAACCTCTGAGGATCGGCATTGTTGAAAAGCCAGCTTATTGCATGCTAATCGAAGAGGAATGTGATGGAGAGCCATGGTACTATGACATCAAGAATTACCTCTTGAAAAGGGAATTCCCTGAAGGATGCCAGTCAGGAGACCGAAAATACATAACCAAGATGGCCAGCAAGTTCTTCCTCAATGGACAAATTCTATACAAGAGATCGTTCGATTCCACTCTACTGAGATGCGTAGATGCCAATGAAGCAAATATTCTCATGAAAGAGATTCATGAAGGTGCGTGTGGGCCGCACATGAACGGCCACCTCCTTGCCCGGAAGATCATGCGGCTAGGTTATTATTGGATGACCATCGAATCAGACTGCTGTCAGCACGTCCGGTCATGCCACCAATGCCAAATATACGGGGATAAGATTAACGCACCCCCGAACGAACTACACCAAATGTCTGAAGTTTGGCCTTTCTCTATGTGGGGGATAGACATGATAGGGCCTATTAATCCTGTGGCTTCGAATGGTGATCGCTTCATCTTGGTAGCGATTGATTACTTCACCAAATGGGTAGAAGCCAGCTCTTACAAGAATGTCACTGCAAGAAATGTGGCAAGATTTGTCAAAAGAGATATCATATCCCGGTATGGTACTCCTCAAGCGATCATCACAGATAATGGGTCCAACCTAAACAACAAGATTGTCGATGGTCTGCTGGATCACTTTAGCATTCGACATCTGAATTCATCTCCTTACCGCCCACAGATGAATGGGGCAGTGGAAGCAGCCAATAAAAACATCAAGAGGATTTTGGCTAAAACAGCAGAAAACTACAGGGATTGGCACGAAAGGCTGCCCTTCGCCTTGATGGCTTACCGAACGTCGATCAGGACTGCTACAGGGGCAACTCCCTATAGTTTGGTATATGGGACAGAAGCAGTTCTACCAGTAGAAGTTAAGATTCCCTCTTTGAGAATCTTATCCGAAAATAAACTCTCTGAGTCAGAGTATTTCAAGCACAGATATGAACAGCTGAACTTAATAGATGAGAAACGTCTTAAAGCCATTTGCCATGGACAAACTTACCAGAAGAGGGTAGCCAGGGCGTTCAATCGAAAGGTCAAGACCAGAAACTTCGAAGTAAATGACTTGGTAATTAGGAAAGTTTTGCCGAGTACTACCCATCCAGGGGGAAAATTCACTCCAAATTACGAAGGCCCCTACATTGTTAAGAAGATCCTCACGGGAGGAGCATTAATTCTTGTAAACTCCGAGGGAGAAGAACTCGGGCACCCTGTGAATTCAGATGCTGTGAAGAAATATTACCCTTGAAATAAAATCAGATTCCGGTCATATGCCCTGCCTCGAATTGAGCCTACTCTTCATAATAGTCTTCGCATAAGCATGTCATGCATCTATGCATACATTAGCATGTGTTCAATATTGCAGGATCCAAGGAAGCAGGGTCGCGATAAGTTGGAACGCATGAACAAGGAGACCTAACGTCATGGTGGTCAGGTGCACGTCTTCTTCTCCAAAGACTAAGAATTTCAAGAAATTTTAGAACAACTTAACCATCTTGTGTTGTTAAGAAAAATGCAGATTTTTGTGAATCTATCCACTTCCATTGGAGGGCATGATCAAGGGTAAGGTGTATCGTTCTAATTTTCTGAAATTCGAGAGCATACACTGACATATTCTTTTTATGTTTTGCAGGAATCCCTAGCCGCGCTGGGCAGGTAAGTATTCCTTTCCCAATCTTTTAGGTTTGCAAGACTGTCAGAATCCTTATTGATAGAATTTGAAGGCTTCTTGGAATCTAGCATGCATTCAAATCTCATGTCTAGAAAAACGCAAAATTCTCACAGTCATGTCATTGGCATTCATGCTTAAACTTGGAGGTTATCTGAACATGATTGAAATATGCATTGTGCATCATAAATCCCCTTGGAGGGTAAGTTTTGGAAAAAACAAAATGAACTTTTCCGACAAAAGTTATTTAAACCATTCAAAAGGATGATTCCTCAGACAAGAGGCAAGCCTGGTCCAAACACGTCCCATACACACTTGAGAGATAAGTGGAGTGGTAAGGATAGCGAGACCTTGACTTACGGACGTAAGGGTTATTCGCAGTGATTACATGGATCGAGACGACGGAGGCATTCGTTTCTCTATCATAAACACTACAGGTGATCATTGATAACCCTTTGAACGGCGATTTCATTCCATACCCCTGTCAAGAACCACCCCACATTGGGGCAAACTAGAGGTACGTCAAGCAGTATCAAGAGGTAAATGGTTAGAAATCCTCTTGCTCAGACTTGCATCAATCTTCGTGTGTTGCTTGTCATTTTAACTTCTATGGTAATTCAGGTGCTTTAGGATGACGAAAAGCATTCGTTTCTCTATCCTATACACTTTTACCCTTCGCACTGCCCAATTGAGCCTATACGTTCATTTCACAAACCCGTTGGTGATCATTGCATATTCCAAGGTGGAAGCGACGTCACTTCAAGAGCGGAAGAGTTCAAAAACACAGGATTTGTGAAAAGTTCCTAGATCAATGTTCGAGTGCTGAGATTCAAGCTATACATCTAGCACATTCATTTGAAAATTCTGATCCCCAAAAGAAAAGAAAAGATGGGGTCTCAAAAAAGAGAGAAGAGAAAAATTTGATCTTGGGCATCAAGAAAAAGCAAAGTGCCTGGTAAAAGCAAGGCCAATGCCCATCCAAATACTTGTACACTTGTGAATTATGTGTTTAATCTTGTAAATGCCAAAAGGGGGCATGATACCTTTATATAGGTCACTAGTAAGAAAAATTCCAAGGGAGCTGGACAGCAAAGGATGCTCCCAAATCATGTCACACTCAGATGATGTAAGTATAGACAAGATGTTGACACCATCTCAACATAAGAGAGATATGTTCTCTAAAGACAAACGTGCGCTTCGAAGGTTGACAATGCTCTTCAAAGACTATCAATGCACTTCAAAAACTGAAGACGCTCTCTGAACCAGAAGGGACAAGATCGGCGACAAACCGGCAGTGATCACCAATGTTTAAACCCTTCGCGTATTCTGAGCCAAAAACAAGCCTTTTTTGGTCCCCAAACCTACCTACGTTACAACCCTGAAGAACCTTTTCAGATTAAGGCACATGGATTGACATAGGGTTTAATGTCTAAGCTTAGCTCGAAGAAGTTCGAGCAAGATTATTTCTCTCTCATTTTTGCAGGTTTCTTGACTTGTAAACCCGGAGCAGACATTGAAGACTCCTCTTCAAAAGCCTTGACTTGCACGCAAGTCCCCCTTTGAAAACCGTTGACCGAGCCCAACATTACGGTCCTTGGGAAGTCCTCCTGATCGATCGGGGCGTATTCACTACGAATAATCCTGAACCCTAGGCGCAGGTTTGATAGGAAATTCGAGAGCATTCTTGGTAAAAGACCATTATCTCAAAATGGTGAGAAGTCCTTTTTGAAGAGAATACTCCGTTGGACATTTTAACCAAACTCTTTTGGTAAATGTCAGATTGTTTGATTCAAACTTTCCCCATAAGGAATTTTTGATCACTTCCGTATTTTGCAAGGTGTTTTGGATAACCTCCAACATCGTAATGCATTCATTGAAATTTTTTCATGACTATGTTAAAGTGCTGTCAGTCTGACATCAGATATCATTTAAAGACCATTGATGTGTCTTTAATAAAAATTTTAGATTGGAGCTTCAGCAAGATTCTTGATGACTTCAGCTCCTAAAATAGCTTGTATCACTCTTGGTGAGAAACGTTTAACATGTCTAAACTTCTGCAGAATTCTTGGCAATCCCAGATCTCAGAAGAGCACAACTCCTCTTGGAATCACGGTAACCCCAGATTCTAGAAGGATGCCTTGCTCTATGAAGAAGAGCTTTCAAGTTTACTTTCCTACAGGATCCCTGCTAATTCCATATCTCAGGAAAACACATTCTTATGAACAATTTTGTAGGTTTGATCTTTCTGCAGGATACTTGGAGCTCCCAGATCCCAGAATGTCACCTCACATATCAAAAGGACAATCTCCGAAATCATCCCTCTGTGAGATTTCAAATTTGCAGGTCTAAGTTTTCTGCAGGATACTTGGAATCCCCAAATCCCAGAATAACGCCTCGCGTGTCGAAAGGACAATTTTCAGAATCAGCTTTCTGTGAGGTTCCGGGTAACCCCTAAACCCAGAATAGCCCATTTGATAAAGCCTGAAGGTTAGGCACACCTCACTTGTATAAATCATAGTTAATTCCTTAGAATATAGGATCAAAATGTCCGATAATCCCTAAAAGACTGGGAGAGTCATCCATAGGTTCTTAACAGAGAAGAATCCTATTTCTCGGCCTGATCCCCCTGAAGGATCAAAACTTCTGACAATCCCTAAGAGACTGGGTGCGTCATCCATAGGTTCCTAGCAGGAAGGAGTCCTATTCATGGTCTGATCCACCATACGGATCAAAACTTCTGACAATCCCTAAGAGACTGGGTGCGTCATCCATAGGTTCCTAGCAGGAAGGAGTCCAATTCATGGTCTGATCCACCATACGGATCAAAACTTCTGACAATCCCTAAGAGACTGGGTGCGTCATCCATAGGTTCCTAGCAGGAAGGAGTCCTATTCATGGTCTGATCCACCATACGGATCAAAACTTCTGACAATCCCTAAGAGACTGGGTGCGTCATCCATAGGTTCTTAGCAGGAAGGAGTCCTATTCATGGTCTGATCCACCATACGGATCAAAACTTCTGACAATCCCTAAGAGACTGGGTACGTCATTCACAGGTTCCTATTAAGTATAGGAATCCCATTTTGGTACGGCCTACCATACAGGCTAGAGTTTAATCGCCCTAGGATACTCAAAAGACGAGTCCCTAGGTATCCACTTGATCCCGCTGTACACCGCGCATGCCGTACGAGCATCAGGCAGGTAATCAACAGGTAAGTAACAGGTGGGTCTCTCTACTTTCTCTCTCACTTCAGCTAAAGAATGCAGAACAGAACGTTCACCAGCGGGACAAGAAAGATTGAGTGTGAAGATTCGTTTTTCTTTTCCACAGTTGAGTCGGTCTAGACTCAGGCGTCACCTGTCTTTGAGAGAAACCTCTCACGAGATTCCTCTCAAAGAGGGGCAGCTGTTGACACCTGATTTTTGACCCAGCCTTTTTCATTTTTATTTTTTGAAAAATCATAAAAAATTCATAAAAAGTCAAAAAATTACAAAATCAACTTTGGTGGCCTTGGCCAAGCCCAAGGAACCATTCTTGACCAAAAAATAATTTTTCATATTTTTCATATTTTTTAGTATTTTTGGAAAATAGAAAAACACTTAAAAAATCAAGAAAAATAGTATTTGAGGTCACAAAAATATGAAAAAATATCCAATATTTTTCCTTTTAATCCCTTGTATTTTTTACCTCACAAAAAAATCAAAATAAGATTCAATTTTAGGTGTTCCTTTGTAACCCGTACTATTGAATTTGAAGAAAAAATAATAATTGAGTCTTTTAATTTGTAATTTTGACATCTTATAGGATCTTGACATTCAATCTAATTGTCCCCCATTTCAATTTGACCTAATTGCTCGGACAAGCTGTTCAATTGCAAACATAATTGCATTTTAGTCCTTGAAATTTAGCATAATCGAAATTACTTTCAATTCAAGGACTATAATTACAAATTGAATATGCTACCCAATGGATTTCACCATTTTAAATCGATTGGCATAGGTGGTTTAACCCAATTTGATCATTTGCACCCTCAATTACACAATCCCCAATTTCCAAACAAATGAGAATTTGGGGATTTTGTAGAAATTGATGAAAACTTTTGGGCAAAACCACATTTCTAGATAGAATTCATGCCCTAGATTCGATTATGAGGTTCAATTGCAAAAATTTCCCATTAATTTGGGT
This sequence comes from Rhodomyrtus psidioides, assembly GCA_021437785.1. NCBI lineage: Eukaryota > Viridiplantae > Streptophyta > Magnoliopsida > Myrtales > Myrtaceae > Rhodomyrtus > Rhodomyrtus psidioides. The sequence continues at coordinate 6,004,699 of JAILYB010000003.1, read as the reverse complement.
TTAATTTCGAAAATGGTGAGTCGAAACCGGTTCTGACCGGTCAGACCGCCGGTCGGACCGATCGAACCGGTTTGCTACAGTGTCGTCTTCCCCAATAGAGCTCGAGCAGATGAACAGTGATGAACTGAGTTTCGAACGCCAAATTGAAGGGCAATTCGCGACTAATTGAAAGAGGAATGGTGGGTGTATTGTTCTTTACCTCGAAACCTACCGATCGAGACCAACCCCAAGGCCAATGGTCGCCGGAGGAAGGAGTAATCGGACGGTCAAGGTCGCCGGACCTGCAAAAGTCAACAAAAGCAAAGACAGCTCAAATCCTTGCCAAATTCGTGCGAAATAAAGCCGGCCGCAGAACCAAATGGGATTAAACAGAATGCCCATTCTCCCCGACGTCGTTCTGACCTATTTGCACGTGACTACACGTGCCAAATGGAGTTGGTTGAAGCTCCACCGTTCGGCGCCAAAAATCCAACAGGCTATATAAGCTCGTGATCGCTTTCAGTTAGAGAGGACGGTGGATTCAGTTGTAGAAAGAGAAACTGAATCGAGAGAGAAGGAGAAAATGCGAAGCAGAGATCGTTCTCCGACCCCCGTCGTCGAGAATTTGAGCTCGAATTGCAGGGCGCTGGTTGGGTCTTCCCAGGCCAAACCAAAGCCATACGAGGCCACCAAAAGGTCGCCCAAAGTCCCCGGAATCGATCGCCACCGGCCGCGCACGAGGAATCCGCGAGAACAGGTGAGCTGCAGTCTCGAGCGTTTCTTCAAGCTTTCATGGCGATTCGTGCGTTTATTGATCATTCATGCAATTAGTGTGGGCGTTTCATTCCCTGAACATCACTGACCATCATCGCGTATCTTGTTTGCATCGGTTTTGTCTTAACATGCCCAATTGAGTCTTCAAATCCAACCTCCATTGTCGAGCTACTGTTCATCTTTCCCCAGCCGAATCTGGGCCGAGCGAGCTCAATCGGAGCTCGAGGTAAGTCTTCTGGATCTCCCTTGATGCTATTCTATGACTGAAATTCTTTGATTTTGAGTGAACTGCATGATTGAGCTTCCATGGCCGTACTCGGCGATTTGCACGATGTTCTTGATTCCGCGAATAAGATGTTTCGATTCTTAGATATGTCGAACTAGAGCTAATCGCGAATCGATTGCCGTTGGTCTCGAGTGATTCCATTAAGATTTCACCACACGATCATCGCCGGAGAGCCACAGCCGTCCATTCCGTCGGAGTCGCGAGGTTGAAGACGAAGATGACATGGCATAGTCAACAGGTCAAAGTCTTAGGTGTCAGTCCATCATTGGTCCACGTGGTGCCGAGTCAGCATGGCCGTTGGGTCTGTTATTCGAATAAAAAGATCGGACGGTTCAGATAAATCGAACTTAAATTCTAGCGACCGTCCGATTAGTAATTAGGTTTATCCGAAAATGTTTTAAAATCAGAAAATCAAAATAAGCTGAAACGATGTCGTGTAGGTTAGTGTTCGTGCGACGTCGTTTAGGTTAGTGAGAATCGACGGTTCAGATCGAGTCCCATGTTCTAATCGCAGCCGTAGGTTCAAGTAATTAGATCGGACGACCCTGGTCAAGTCTTCAATCAATCTGGACCGTAGGTTTTAGTAAACAGATCTAAGCGACACGGACAAGCCACGTGGTCCATCAGGGACCGTCGGATTAAAACCGGAAAATCCAAAAATAAAAAAGTGTGATACGGCGTCGTTTTTGGTCAAGGTTTCCGCGGGTTTGGGTCTGGACCGGGTCCCGACCCGAGTGGGTCGGGTCGACCCGGTCCGAATAATATTTTTTAAATAAAAAATTCGAAAATGATTTTAAAAAAATAATAAAAAATCAGAAAAATCCTAGAAAATCCAAAAAAATGCTAGAAAATTCCAGAAAATTCCAAAAAATGTGGGAAAATTGTGGAAAAATCCTAGATATTCCAGAAATCCCCAAAAATCGAGGGTTGATCACAGACAACTGGTCAACCCCATTTTTGGGGTTTCTTACCCAATTTTCCGAGACTTGACGACATTACCCTTTAGGGGTAAGTCGCCTCTTTGCATACTAGGTAAGGCCGATAATGTTAAGGTGAGAATTAGGGTCAATTAGACGACCGATTCTTAGGTTTGGGTTTTTCGAGTCCCGCCTCTTTTCTCAAAATGACGATTTTGCCCTTTTAGTGGGAAAATCGTCTTTCTTGTCTCAATCGAGTTCTGAAAATTGCTTGAAGTTAGGGTTTGGGTCAGGTGGACGACCAACCCTAATATTTGAGATTTTCAGTTCTCATCTTTGTCCAAAATGACGACTTTACCCCTCCAAGGGTAAAATCACTTTTAAATTCCAGAAAAATCCTGGAAATTCCAGAAAAATAGGAAATGGATTGGCTTGATGGCCAATCCTATTTCCCCTGTCTTCTGACTTCCCCTGTCTTCTGACTTCCCAATTCGTCTAAAATGACAGATTTACCCTTTTGAGGGTAAATTTTCCCCGAATGGTTCAAAATTACGATTCTGCCCCTCATGGGCGAATCATGCCAAAATCACTCCTAAGCCTTGATTGATACTTCTCTAGGCTAATAGGGCCTCATTAGGGATACCACGCTGATTTCATGTGTTTTATCCGCATGTACTGGATCCTTGATTTGCGCACTTATTTCCATTGATTGTGATTGGTAGGGTAGTAATTCCCATCTGCATGAACTCCTAGTTTTAGGATCTATACCCCACTCGTCTGTATGAAATCCTAGGATCAGATAAACCATTCAGTTTAGGTACCGAAAGGGCGTCAACTTAGACAGATGGCGTAACTAAGTTCCCGAACCCACTTCTCTGGTTTCCGCAGAATCGAATAGACCACTCCCAACTATTCGATAGGGTTTCCGATCGTACCCTCCGCAAAACGATTGGTGGCGACTCCTTGACATGTACACTCATCACATGTCACTAGACCACACTGAAGGTCGACCACGTACATCCAGCAGTTGCGATTTGGGAAATGGGCCTTGGGAGAGGCCCGCGTCCGATCAAGCCAGCGATCGGGCGGCCCATTAGCCGCTCCCCCGCCTCGAGAGGAGGGTCGCGACAGCTGTCAAAGTACTTTAACTCAAATACCCTTTGAGGTATAACACCTCTCTGTTTCATTGCTTCAAACCGTTCTTTGTGAGCCTGATTCTGGAACAATGGATCAGGAAAGCTTTTATCCAAATTAAAGCCTATATTTTTCACAAATTCATTGAATAGAATGTCATCATCATCTTCCACCTTCGCCTTCGTACCGCCAGGTCTAATTGGGGATCGTCTACGTTTCGAACTTGTCTCTGCCACTTTCTCCTTTCCTTTGCTAGAGACAGACGTAGGTTTTTCTACAGCAAGTGGTTCAACGATTTTTCCAAGCAGACTAAGAAACTCCAAAAGTTCGCTCTTACTATCAAAGTGATGAGTTTTCAGCAGTTTTCTAAGTTCGTTTCCAAAATCTCCAACGTCCTTGATTCTATCATACATTGGTTTAATAGAATGGGCCATAGATTCCTTTATTTCAAAAGCAGACAGAGATAGACCTTTTGTAAGGCGGAGTGCTTCTCGTTGTTCGTTGATTTGGGTATCTGTGAGTTCCGCGCTGCTTGCAGTTGATGCAGAGAACTTCCTCTTGGTCTGTGGCGTCTTCTTCGAGTCAGAGACTGATTTTGGAGCCATTGATGCGTAGAAAGTTTGAAACTTTGAGTGAAAGAGTGTTGCTTTGAGGAGGAAATCGAGAGCGAGAGGTTTTCAACACGGTTTTAGGGTTTTGATTTGAGAGAATTTTGAAAATAAGAGAACAGAGGTGACGGTTCAGCGTTTTTTATAAAAGAGGCGGTTATTTTTGGAAACACAAAAGAGAATTTTGATTTAAAAAGGAATTCTTAAAAAAATATTCACGGTCAATCAGATATTAAGCAATATCTATTCATATGAGGAACTTACCTAAAAGATAGCTTTTAGAGATAACTGACCTTTTGATTTAAGAAAAGTGTGAATTTTTTCTTACGCGCCTTTTTGGCGTCCCTTCTGATGCTCCTTCTGATGCTACTTCTGACGCTCCTTCTAATGCTTCTTCTGACTCTTCTTCTAACTCTCCTTCTGACTCTCCTTCTGACTCTCTTTCTGACGCTCCTTCTGACTCTCCTTCTGATGCTCCTTCTGACTCTCCTTGTGATGCTCCTTCTGACGCTCCTTCTGACTCTCCTTCTGATGCTTCTTCTGACTCTTCTTCTAACTCTCCTTCTGACTCTCCTTCTGACGCTCCTTCTGACTCTCCTTCTGACGTACCCTGTTCTAAGGTATACTTAAGAAGGAAGGTTAATAATAGATAATTCATTTCTGATAAAATTGAAACTCTGTTTATCAAGTGGTTTAGTAAAAATATCTGCAAGTTGATTTTTCGTGTCAATGTATGAAATGTTAACATCATGGTTTTGAACATGATCACGTATGAAGTGATGCTTGATCTTAACATGCTTTGTTCTTGAGTGAAGTACAGGATTCTTTGTGAGATTTATGGCACTTGTGTTGTCACATAGGATTTCCATAGTTGATTCTTCAACACCATAGTTCTTGAGCTGCTGTTTTAGCCAAAGTATTTGAGTGCAGCAGCTTCCAAGAGATACGTATTCTGCTTCAGCTGTACTGAGTGCCACTGTATTTTGCTTCTTTGAGTACCATGAGACAAGCATGTTTCCCATGAGTTGACAGGTTCCTGATGTACTTTTTCTATCAATTTTGCAACCTGCAAGATCTGCATCTGAATAACCTTTTAGTGTAAAATCAGAAGATTTAGAATACCACAAACCATAGTTGGGATAAGTCCCTATGTATTTGATTATTCTCTTGACTGCTGATAGATGTGATTCTCTTGGACTTGACTGAAATCTTGCACATAAGCAGACACTATATAGAATGTCGGGTCTTGAAGCTGTGAGATAGAGTAATGATCCGATCATGCTTCGATATAGTTTGGGATTAACTTCTTTTCCATCTTCATTCTTATCTAATTTGGAAGAGTGAGCCATAGGAGTTTCTGTCTTCTTGCCATTTTCCATACCAAACTTCTTCACTATTTCCAATGCATACTTCTCTTGAAATATGAAGGTTCCTTTCTGGGATTGATGAATTTGAAGACCAAGAAAGAACCGTAATTCTCCCATCATACTCATCTCAAATTCATCATGCATTGTTTTAGAGAATTTCTTGCAGAGAAGTTCATTAGAGGAATCAACATATATTTGAACTAAAAGGATATCTTTACCTTTTCTTTGAATAAAAAGAGTGGTGTCTACATTACCTTTAGTGAAGCTGTGTTGAGATAAAAAGTTACTTAACCTTTCATACCAGGCGCGAGGTGCTTGTTTCAATCCATAGAGAGCCTTTTTTAAGACATATACCAGATCCTTTTCTCTAGGTTCTTCGAAGCCAGGAGGTTGTTCTACATATACCTCTTCTTTGATGTAGCCGTTTAGGAAGGCACTTTTCACGTCCATCTGAAAAAGTTTGAAGTCATTGTAACACGCATAAGCAAGAAGTAGCCTAATGGCTTCTAACCTAGCAACCGGTGCATAGGTTTCATCATAGTCTATTCCTTCTTCCTGAGAATATCCTTTTGCTACAAGTCTTGCTTTGTTTCTCACAACTTTTCCTTTGTCATCAAGTTTGTTTATGAATACCCATTTTTTTCCAATTACTGGACGATTTTTGGGACGATTGACTAGTTCCCAAACATTGTTGACTTTGAACTGATGTAGCTCTTCCTGCATTGCATTTATCCAGTTTTCATCTGCTAATGCATCTTCAATCCTTTTTGGCTCCAATTCAGATACCAAGGCGATGTTGCTCATTGCTTGCTTGAACTTGGATCTTGTTCTTACACCATCATTTATGCTACCTATGATAAGTTCCTTTGGATGACTTGACTTATGCTTCCAGTTTTTGTCAAGTCCATCATTTGAGGATATTTTGGATTCATTCTGATCATCTTCGGGTCTTTCTTCAACTGCGGAAGTTTCCTTCTGAACATTCTCCGAATTCACATCTGATTCTGCTGGTGAGTTCGTGACTTGATGAAGTGTATGCATTTGAATGGATTCAGGTTCATCATCCTGGTTGCTCTCATCGAACTTGATGTTTACTGATTCCTCTACAGTACGAGTATTCTTGTTGTAGACTCTGTAGGCTTTGCTTGTTGTTGAATATCCCAAGAAAGTTCCTTCATCTGATCTTTCATCAAACTTTCCAACTCGATCATTAGCATTCTTTAGAATAAAGCATTTGCAACCGAATACATGAAAGTATGCAATATCAGGCTTTCTTTCTTTGAAAAATTCATAGGGAGTTTTCTCAGAAAAAAGGTCTGAGGGAAATTCGATTTAAGATATAACAAGCTGTTGAAACAGCCTCAGCCCAAAAGTTAGAGGCAATTTTACTTTCTATAAGAAGAGTTCTGGCCATTTCTTGCAACGATCTGTTTTTCCTTTCTACTACCCCATTTTGTTGTGGAGTATAAGGAGCAGAGAAGTTATGCTGAATTCCGAAATTAGTGCAAAAATCTGAGAAATTTTGATTTTCAAATTCTCCCCCATGATCCGTTCTCAAACTGGAAATAGTGTAACCCTTTTCATTTTGAATTCTTTTAGCAAGTTTTGAAAAGGATATGAAAGCTTCATTTTTGTGAGCAAGAAATGAAACCCATGTAAATCTAGAGAAGTCATCAACTATGACAAGACAATATTTCTTACCTCCAATGCTTAGAGTTCTATTTGGTCCGAAGATGTCCATATGAAGTAGCTGCAGACAACGCTTAGTAGAAACTTGATTTAAAGACTTAAAAGAACTTCTTACCTGCTTACCTAGTGTGCATGCATGACATAGTCCACTTTTCTCAAATTTTGTTTGAGGTAATCCTCGAACAAGTCCCTTCTTGGAAAGTTTTGAAATATGTTTCATACTAATATGACCTAACTTTCTGTGCCAAAGATCAGATTCATCCTTGACAGAAATAAGACATTTAGCATGTTCACAGTCAGCATTAATATCTAAAAGATAAATATTCCCATGCCTTCGTCCCGTGAAGGATTGCTTCTTATCCTTGCTCATACCTGTGCATTTTAGATCTTGGAACCGAATATCATATCCAGAGTCACAGAGTTGACTTACAGAAATCAAGTTGTAGTTCAATCCTTTGACTAGAGAGACATCTTTAACGGTCAGATTTCCAATCTTTACATTTCCTTTCCCGATCACTTTACCCTTGTTCCTTCCTCCAAACGACACACTTCTTCCATCACAATCTGAGAGGGATATAAACACATCTGGATTTCCAGTCATGTGACTTGAACAACCACTATCCAGAAACCATTTGTTCTTCCTTCTCTTTGGTACCTCAGTTTCTGAATCTGAACTTGAGTCTGATTCGGCCATGAGACAGATATTTGCATAATCATTCTCGCTTTCATCAGAATCACTCAAAGTTTCTGCCTTTAGAGCATTCTTGTACTTCTCATACTTGAGTTTGTCCTTCTTCAAAATTGGGCAATTCGGTTTGATATGACCTGCTTTCTTACAGTGGAAGCAAATCACGTCTTTGCTATCTTGTGAGTCGTTGCTTGATATTTTTACCTCACTCTTTTTCCAAGGTTTCTTTCCTTTGATATTTCTGCCTTTCCGAGCCATCTTCCTAAATTTCTTGACCATGAGGGCTAATTCTTCATCATCCTCATCTTCATCATCTGTGTCAGAAAAACATTGATTAATTTGACTTTTTAATGCAATAGATTTTTTACCTTTCTGTTCTCCCTTTTTGTTTGCTCGTTCTGTTTCATAGGATTGCAAAGTGCCGACTAGCTCATCCACCGAGAGAGGTCTAATTGTTTGGCATTCTTGAATTGATGGCTTGATGTAATTCCAATCATCTGTGAGTCCATGTAGTATCTTCCTGACTTGCATTGGTTCAGCAATAGGTGCACCTTGTCTTGCAAGTCCACTTGCCAAAGTCTGAAACCTGTCTATCATATCTGCAATAGATTCATCAGGCTTCATTTCAAATGCTTCATAGTCACTCAGTAAAATACTGAGCTTTGATTCTTTCACACGATTTGTTCCTTAAAAGGTAATATGAAGTCTATCCCATATTGCCTTAGATGATTCTTCTTCTGAGACACGATTATAAAGAGGAGTAGATAAGGCACAAAAGAGAGCATTGACAGCTTTAGAATCAAGGCCTTTTCTTTTAGCCTTTTCAGCATCAGTCATTGTTGTGACAATGTTTACTCCGTCAGCAGAGGTTGGATTTGTGGTATTTGCAGGAATTATTCCATTTGTAACGACATCCCACATCAGATCATCATAGGCTTTGTAGAACCACTTCATCTTGTTACTCCACATGTTGTAATCCTTTCCATCAAAGTATGGAGGCTTGTTGGCAAAGTGCAAATCGCTTGTTCTGAAGAGTGATTGCTAGACATAGTAGATCGTTAACTCTAAAGTCAATAGACACTTCGTAAAATGAGCAACCTGCTCTGATACCAATTGATGTATCTAGCAATATCTCCTAGATGGGGGTGAATAGGAGATTCTGAACACAATTGAAATTTCTTGCGGAATGAATAAAGTTCAGTGTACTATTAGGAACAAAAACAGTATAACGGTGTGCAGAAAATCTAAACACAAAGATAGGAGTTTAGAGAAGAGAATATTGCACACGAAATTTATAGTGGTTCGGCTTAGATCAAGCCTACGTCCACTCTCCCACGATGACAGCCGATCGGCTGGATTTCACTATGAAGAATCAAGAAGATTACAATCACTCAAGTGTTTTGTTTCCTTCTCACACAGATTTTCACAGTGAAGGATTTTGAATACTCAGTATACTCTCTCAGATGAAACTCAAGTTATTCTTGCACTTTGGATTGATGTTCGCTCTCTTGCTCTCTGGTCGAACATTATTCTTCTTTTATACTCCCCTACCTCCGAACTAGCCGTTGGATTCCAGCCAAGGGATCGCTCTTCAATCCTTGATTGGACGTCATCAATCGTGATTGAACGAGACTGTATTTTCAGAAGATATGTAGACCGTTGGGTAAGATATTGAACCCTTCTGATTTAGTTGCCCATACAACTGAATCTCCAGCTTCCATAAGTGTGATAAGTTTGAGTTGATTTCCGAGGATATTTTCCTTAGAAGATGATATCCTATTATAGAAAGTCCCTTGATTGACAAGAGGGGATATCAGGATAATTGAATATCACTTGCCTTGATCGGAAACCTGCCATACGTGGGTCTTCGTGTTTTGTAAAATGCAGGAACTGATCTTTCTTCAGATTCGTCTATGAGAAGTTTGATCAGTTGGCATGGAATGGTAATACGGAGATTTGATGTGATCCATCCGTTACTGTTTGGATCGTCAAGGGCTCTTCCATCTGACTCTACGTCAGAAGCACTTCCATCTGACCCTTCGTCAGAAGCACTTCCATCTGACCCTTCGTCAGTGCGACAGAATTGGAATCACTCGATCTGCTGCTTACACATTCTTCCTGCATCACATTACATTAAACAATATCTTTTGAAGGTTTTGTCAGAATCAAAATATAGGAGTATTTCCACAACAGAAACACCCTGAGGCGATGAGATCGCGGGGTCATGATTGAAATACCTTTTATTTCAAGTGATGATGTGATTCATTAAGCAAGTACGGAAGCTTGTTCATGCGTACCGCAATCGCTTTTGATTAACAAGCTTGTGAAATTTTGATTTAATTTCATTAAAAATTGCCATGCATTGTTTTTGTTTATTGACTGCATGTAACTGTGCTTGTTTGGTCTGGTGGGACGGATGGCCTAGTTTAGAATTAGGACAGCTCGCTGAGACGTAAGTCTCACCCCGTCGTGGGCCCATTTTTCTTATAGATCCCAGGCCTTGAAGATGCTTCCCACACGCTTAGGCGATCTCAAGGTGATGACGACGTATTTTAAGGAGTTCCCGGATGGGCGGGGTGTTGTTTATGTTAGAAAAAGCACTGTCGTATGGGTCGATGAGCCTAGTAAGCCACACAGGTTTGAGGCATGGTTTCGAAGCATTCAAGATGTCTTGTCTAAACAACTGAAGCCCACAGAAGTTCCAAGAGGCGTGGTGCCCTCTTGGTGCCATCCTTCACGAGAGTCGATTGAAGTAGAGACTTCCGCGGTGGGCTCGAGGAATGTGCCAGAAGGTGAACCTACAAGTAAGGCGAGCGTTGAGGTGATCGAGTTATCCGACTCCGAGGACGGTATAGAGGAGGATATCATCGAAGTTCGTTCAGAGACCGTTTCAGATTATGACCCTGAAGATGACATGGAGGTCGCTGGGGATAGTATCACTACTTAGCGGGCTTGGACATCGTGGGACCTTAGAATGTCTTTTTGCGGGATGGTGATTTTTGGCGACTTAGTGACGGTCATTGGTTGTCTTTTGCTTCCTCAACCCTAGGCAATGATGTTAGTTACCTCTAGATCTCTCTTTTATGTAAACTCATTGTGGTGTTGTGTATATGCCTTTCCATCTCGTGTTTCATTCTTTATGTTTGTTACGGAGCTTGTGAAGTGGTTTTTTTTTATTCTTCCGCGTGCGAGTTCCATATCACTTAGACCGTAAAGATTGAGTATCCTGGGCTTATTTATGGCGTAAGTGGATGCGGCACGCTTGCAAGGGAAGCGAGGCGCGACATCCCTGTTTAAGTGGTATTAGAGCGAGGTTAGCTCGATCCAAGTCGATTGAGGATTGGAGTGATAAGGAGAAATGAGATTTGGGGATGAGTAAATAGCGAGACCATAGGAAGAGTTCGCTAGAGTAAGTTAAGACATGCATGGAATATGAGTTGGCGCATGTGATTGGCATCAGGAAAGTGGCGATGTGTGATGACTAGGCATGACCAAGCTTCATACTTAGCGGGTACATTAAATGTGAATGCTTGCTTAATGAAGGGTTGAGTATTTTAATTGAGATTGAAACATGATTTTACTTCCTTAATTGTTGTGCTATTGATATTGTCTGGTGAATAGTTGCTTCAATGTGAGTGCTGCTTGTTGTGTAGCATAGAATCACTAGATCGAGAATAGTGAACTAAGTCTTTAATTCCATGGTGGAATTATAGTGGTGCGGGCAGCATAGGGATGAGCGATCGACCTGTTAGACGTAGAAGACCCAGCGGTAGGGCTTCTAGCTCGAGGCCACCTGCGGTAGAAAATCCTGGAATGGGTGATGTGTTGAGAGCCTTAGAACGAATTGGAAATCTGATAAATAGACAGGCTCAAGATAGGGATGCCGCCATAACTCAGGCTGTGGGAGCTGCATTGACTGCTGTGAATGTAACGACTGGTAACAATGCAGAGGGCAGAGGTAGCGGTAGCAGTGGCCAGGGCGCTGGAGCTAGTAATGCGCAAGCTAATGTGAATGCTGGCCAAGGTGTGGGAGTAGGCAATGTGCTAGGAAATAACATTGTACCTTGTGATATAGGTCAGTTAGTTGAACAGTTTGTGAAGTTGAGGCCACTCTAGTTTAATGGGATTGGCGATCCTGAGTTGGCGCCTAAATGAATCGAAAAGCTCGAAAAGGCCTTCGGAGTTCTAAAATGTAATGACGAGGAAAAAGTGCTTTGAGCAGTTTACCAGCTGGAGGGTACCGCGAACGACTGGTGGAATGCCACGAAAGATGGAATATTTCCTAAGGGTACTGCTCTAAATTGGACTGTTTTCACAACGGCTTTCAATGACAAGCATTTCTCGGAGACTGCGCGAGAGAGCAAATTAGTGGAATTTCAGAATTTACGTCAAGGTCACTTGACAGTGGATCAATATGAGGCTGAGTTTGCAAGATTGTCGAGGTATGCGCCCTGATATGTTGAGGATCCGCTAGAAAAGACGCAGAGGTTTCGAGATGGATTACGGCCCGAACTTCGCAGCTAGTTGGGGACCGTGAACTTGAGAACTTATAAGGAAATCTATGAGCGAAGTCAGATGATAGAACGAGATATGAGAGAAAGAGCAACCGCGTCTGGATCGCGATTCACTTATTTTTTAAATAATCGCCAGTTGGGTAAGAGGCCTATGATGAATAATAGGCGTATTGTTCTACCCGCAAGGAAGAATATTGGAAAACCGCCGCATCAGCCCAACTTGAATTATCGTCTCTATGGAAGGAGACATGGAAGCAGACCTTATCCGACTAGGACGGGCGTGTGTTTTGAGTGTGGTCAGTTGGGCCACCAGATGAGGACATGTTCTAACCAAGTTCCAGGACCAAGACCTCAAGGACCGAGACCACAAGTGAGACCCCCGGCTGCTGCTCCACAAAATGATTTGAACCGACCGCCATCTCAAGGATGAGTGTATGTGGTAGCTCGAGGCGAAGCAAAGAACGCGCCTAGTATGGTCACAGGTACGATTTATTTGTGCGATCAAGTTGCTTATGCCCTATTTGATCCTGGAGCTTCGCATTCCTTTGTGCCTGCTCAATTTGCTAATATGGTTGAGATGGATTTGAAGCCTTTGAATGTGATCTTGCATGTTACCACTTCGTTAAAAGATGAAGTGATAGTTTCGCTAGGTTGCACGGAATGTAAGATAGTCATTGATGGTAGGGAAGAAAAGATAGATTTGGCTGTACTGCCTATGTTTGACTTTCATGTGATCGTTGGGATGGATTGGTTGAGTAAACGAAAGTCCATGGTTGATTATGGCGATAGAGTAATTCATTTTTATCCGGATGGTTGCCCTAACTTTGAGTTCAAGGGAAGCCACGGGGGAACTTCCATTCCTTTGGTTTCGTCGCTTGAAGCGACAAAGCTGCAAGACGAGGGATGCCAAGCTTTTTTGGCTGCGGTAGTCGATACGACGATCGAAGAACCGAAATTGGAAAATAAAGCCATGGTATGTGAATTTTCGGATGTTTTTCTCCAAGAACTACATAGATTACCACCTGAGCGGGAAATTGAGTTTGCAATTGAGTTAACTCCTGGGATTGAGCCAATTTCGAAGGCACCTTATAGAATGACATTATCGGAGTTAAAAGAATTGAAAGTGAAAATGCAAGAGTTGTTTGATAAAGGGTTCATTAGATCAAGTGCGTCACCATGGGGAGCACCGGTGCTATTTGTGAGGAAAGAGGATGGATCATTGCGTTTGTGTATTGATTACAAGCAACTGAGCCAAGTAACCGTTAAGAATAAGTATCTGTTGCCGATGATTGATGCTTTATTTGACCAATTACAAGGGGCTTCGATATTCTCTAAGATAGACTTGAGAATGAGATACCATCAGTTGAGGATTAAACAGGATGATATTCCGAAAACGGCTTTCAGGACGAGATATGGACATTATGAATTTACAGTAATGCCTTTTGGATTGACTAACGCTACAGCCGCAATTATGGATATGATGCATCGAGTATTTAACAAATACCTTGATCATTTCGTCAAAGTTTTCATTGACGATATTTTGATCTACTCGAAGAGCATTGAGGAGCATGAACAACATTTGAGAATTGTTTTTCAGACCTTGAGGGAACACTCGCTTTATGCTAAGTTTAGTAAGTGTGAGTTTTGGTTAAATAAAGTAACGTTTCTCGGACATGTGATATCCGGGGAAGGAATCTCCGTGGACCCTGCAAAGATTGAGGCGGTGATTAATTGGCCTAGACCTACAACAGTTACAAAAGTTCACAGTTTTCTAGGATTGGCCGGTTATTATAGGCGCTTCATAGAAAAATTTTCGTCTATAGCTATGCCGTTGACGCAATTAACTAAGAAGCTTACAAAGTTCAAATGGACGGATAAATGTGAGAGGAGTTTTCGAGAGCTTAAGTATCATTTGACGACTGCTCCTGTACTTACGATCCCTTCTGGACCTGGAGGCTTTGAGATTTACAGTGATGCTTCGTTAAAAGGATTGGGGTGTGTATTAATGCAACACGGAAGGGTAGTAGCCTATGCTTTGAGACAATTGAGACCCCACGAGTTAAATTATCCGACGCATGACTTGGAGGGCTTTAAAGATCTGAAGACACTATTTATGTGGCGAAAGGTTCCAAATTTGTATGGATCATCAAATTCTAAAGTATTTATTTTCTCAGAATGAGTTGAATATGAGGCAGCGTCGATCGATGGAATTACTTAAGGATTACGATTGTGATATTTTGTACCATCCTAGGAAGGTGAATAGAGTTGCCGATGCACTCAGCCAAAAGTCTAGTATTGCACTTTTGTTAGTTAAAGGATGGTCTGTGCTTGAAAGATTGGGGGAGTCTGAGTTCAAATTGGAAGTAAGTCAGCTGTCGAGCTTGATAGCGACCTTGAGAATTGAGCCAGAAATCCAAGAAAGGATAAAAGTCCTGCAGTCTACGGATCCAGAGATTCAGAAAATCCTTAGTATGGATGCGACAGAGAGAAAAGCCGAATTCCAAGTTTCTAAGGACTGAATTCTAAGGTTTCGCGGACGTCTTTGCGTACCCCATGATGAGGTGCTTAAAGAAAGAATTTTGTCGGAAGCTCACCGGAGTAATTATAGCATCCACCCTGGTAGCACGAAGATGTATCAGAACTTACGCCAGCATTACTGGTGGAGCGGTATGAAAGTGGATGTAGCTAAACACGTAGCTAAGTGTTTAACTTGCCAACAGGTAAAAGCGCAACATTGTAAACCTGGCGGATTATTACAACCTTTGGAAATTCCGAAATGGAAATGGGAACACGTCACGATGGACTTTGTTATGGGATTACTGCGAAGTCAGCGAGGACATGATTCGATTTGGGTAGTCATGGATAGATTGACTAAGTCTGCACATTTTATTCCTGTGAGAAAGCACTTTGCAATGGATAAGTACGCTGAATTGTATATGCGTCAGATTGTACGATTGCATGGGGTGCCTATAACGATTACATCGGATCGAGACCCTAAGTTTAGGATAAATTTTGGAGGAGTCTTTCAGGATGCCATGGGAACTCGACTATAGTATAGTACGGCGTATCATCCGCAGAAGGACGGACAATCGAAAAGGACGATTCTAACGCTTGAGGACATGTTGCGAAGCGAGCATGCGCTATAGAGTTTAAAGGCGGAATGGAAAATCATTTGCACTTAGTAGAGTTTACATACAATAATAGTTATCAGCAAAGTATTGGAATGGCACCATTTGAAGCACTGTATGGCATAGCGTACAGAACTCCTCTGTGTTGGGATGAAGTGGGAGAAAGAAGCATCACGGACCCAGAATTGGTGGAACAGTCGGTTGAAGCAGTAAAAGTAATTAGAGATAGATTGAGGACAGCACAGAGTTGCCAGAAAAGCTATGCCGAAAAGCGACGTAAGCCGCTAGAGTTTCAAGTTGGCGATCATGTTATTCTTAAGACATCGCCAATGCAAGGTATATCTCGATTCGGTAAGAAAGGGAAATTGAGTCCGAGGTATGTAGGCCCATTTGAAATTTTGGAACGGATTGGGACTTTGGCTTACAGGCTTGCCTTGCCACCGAGTTTGTCCTAAGTCCACAATGTGTTTCATGTGTCGATGTTAAGGAAATACGAGCCAGACCCGATGCATGGATTGGATTACAAGACTATAGAAGTGGATGACAAGATTTGATGTGACGTCTATTTAATTTGAAGATGGGGGAAGGTGTGTCAGTTACTAATCATATCAATGAATTCAATGTGATCGTTAGTCAATTGAGTTCAGTTGAGATTGACTTTGAAGATGAGGTACGTGCTTTGATTCTATTATCCTCATTGCCTGATAGTTGGAATACTACTGTTACTGCAGTTAGTAATTCTTCTGAGTCAACTAGTTTGACGTTTGATGGGATTCGAGATTTAATTCTGAGTGAGGATATCCGTAGAAGAGAATCTGACGAATCTGTATCTGCTGCTTGTTAGGAAATTATTGTTGATTTTGACGCAATCAAAACCATTCATGTCTTGATAAATAGAATCTGGTCGAACTTGATACATATATATATTTCACTATACTCATCTCTAACTTATCCATCTTGATAGAAGCAGGCAAACCATATGACAGAGGCACACTTGTTGGATGTTATCATACTTCAATTTAATATTCCAACTAAATTTTTTTTCCTGTTTATTGCAGATTAAAATTCCCCACAAACGGTCAATGATCTGAAAAAGGATTTTGATGCTAAGTCATATCGTCATTGTGTCAATCAAAATGATTTCCTAAAGTTTTCCTTTTTAAGGTTATCTAGATTGTCAATTCAATGTTTAGGAAAATCCCATAATTAGATTCTTTGTTTAAAGGTCTTCGATATATTTGTATGGGCGAATATATTTTTCCAAATTTCTAGTGTATCTTACCGTGAACGACTAGTGATCTTTTGTCAATCAACCAACGGCTAGTTTTGGTGATTGATCCTCGGAGTGGATCTATCCAGCGAGGAGCTTGGAGGACGAGGACTATAAAGAGCATGAAGTTCAAAGAACGGAGGGGGACCAAGAGAAAAAAGACCTGATTCAAAGAGAGCTTCATCGGTTGTCTAAAAGTACTTTAGTGAATCCCGTAAGAGAATAGTGACGCAGAGAAAGAGTGCTGAGTAGAAAACATTAGTAGAAGCACAGTCCGCTTCTATTGAAGCAGTAGAAGTTCAAGCAGTCACTTGTGTATTCTGTAATCTCTTATTCGGATACTTAGTGAAATCCAGCTAGTGGGCTGTTAGTGTGGGAGAGTGGACGTAGGCCATCAAAAGCCGAACCACTATAATCTCGTGTGCAACGCTTTCCTACTCTTTCTGCCTCTATCAACTGCATCTATTAACATCTAGCAGAAGCACTACGATATTTCGCTATCACTTGCATTATCTCAATCTTGATTATTTTATCAATTCCGTAGTATTTTTCTAAATTCGATATACACACCTATTCACCCCCTCTAGGTGTATAGCCTAGCCAGGAACAACAATTGGTATCAGAGCCTAAGGCTTGTTTTTGGAAGTGTATACTTCTAAGCTAACGATTCTCAATGGCTAGCATCCTTGGAGCAGGTATAGTGGAAGGCCAAAGCAACACACGACCTCCATACTTTGATGGAAGAGATTACAACATCTGAAAAAACAAGATGAAGGCTTTCATCAAATCTACTGATCCACTGATGTGGGATGTCGTACAGAATGGGGCAAATCCAACAATCTCCTCGTCAAAAGAAAGTAACAAAGAAGAATCAAAGCATAGTGTCTTGGAGATCTCCAAAAGAGAAGCATTGGATTCAAAAGCAATTTACTTCTTCTATTGTGCTTTATCTCCATCTCAGTATAATCGTATATGTTCTTGTGAAACAGCAAAGGAAATTTGGGAAAGTCTGCAGCTTACCCATGAAGGAACTGATAGAGTCAAGGAAATAAAGACGAATATTTTGCTTGGAAAATATGAATCTTTTAAGATGAAATCTGACGAATCTGTCTCTGCTATGATCAACAGGTTTACAGATATAGTGAATGACCTAACATATTATGGCAAGCATATCTCTCAAACGGAAAGGGTCAACAAAATTCTGAGAGGATTGAAAAAGGAGTGGAACAACATAAAAATCACTATTCGTGAAACATCAAGAATCTCACCTTTGACTGTTGTTGACACCTGATTTTTGATCAGTCTTTCATAGTTTATTTTTTAAAAATTCATAAAAAATCTATAAAAAGTTAAAAAAATTAAAAAAATCATCTTTGGTAGCCTTGACCAAGCTAAAGGAACCATTTTTGAAAAAAAAAATAATTTGTCATATTTTTTAATATTTTCCAAAAATAGAAATATACATGAAAAATGAAGAAAAATAGCATTCGATGTCGTAAAAATATAGAAAAATAGTCAATATTTTTATTTTAATTTCCTTTTCATTTTGAACTCATAAATAGTCAAAATTCAAGTTCAATTGCATGTATTTCTTCACGACGCATAGAGTTGAATTTGGCAAAAAAATGTCATTCGAGTATTTTAATTTGTAAATTTCTACATATTTTTTAGTCTTGACGTCCAATTAGATCGACCACCATCTACAATAAATTCCCCTTGCTGAATATTTTCGTTTTTGTTTCACATGATTTCATGATGTAAAACGCCGAGTGGATCCCCAAATATAATCGGGTCGGCATGAGCTCGATAGCTCGTCCAAGACCAAACCAGGGCACGGCGAACCCCATGTGAGTACTCTCGAACTCCTTCGATGCTTTCTAATGCTTTTCTTAGGTTAGATCGTGTGTAGAATGGCTAGGACAGCTAAATCATTCTTGAGCTGTGATTGATAAATAGGGCCTTACTAGGAATGCCATGTGATTTATTTGCATATCTAGATTCCTTGAGTTGCGCATTTTATTACTGATTGTGATTGCTAGGATAATCACTCCTATCTGCATGAATTTCTAGATTTAGGGTTCATACCTTACTCATCCGCATGAATCTCAGGCTAGAAAAATCAGTCAACTTAGGTACCGAAAGGGCGTCAACTCTGACAGTTGGTGTAACTAAGTCCCCGAAACCATTTCTCTGGTTCTCGCAGAATTGAATAGAAACTCCCAACTATTCGATTGGGTGGTCCAATCACACTCTAAAAAAATGATTGGTGGCGACTCCATGGCATGCACACTTAGCACATGTCACTAGACCACACTGAAAGTCGATCACGCATACCTCCGTTGCGATTTGGGTAATGGGCCTTGGGAGAGGCCCGCGTCCGACCAGACAGGACGGCCCATTAGCCCTCGAGAGCCCGACAACCTCAAGAGGGTCACGACAGACTGGCGACTCCGCTGGGGACTGGTTCTTAACCATTTAGTGGACTTGAGCCGATTAAAAAGTTGATTGA
Source organism: Rhodomyrtus psidioides (assembly GCA_021437785.1). Classification (NCBI taxonomy): domain Eukaryota; kingdom Viridiplantae; phylum Streptophyta; class Magnoliopsida; order Myrtales; family Myrtaceae; genus Rhodomyrtus; species Rhodomyrtus psidioides. The sequence goes on along the minus strand of JAILYB010000003.1, from coordinate 5,985,836 downwards.
TTCTTCTAACCTAATTTTATGCAGATGCTCTCGAAAGTGAGGTGTATATGCTAACGAATGTGTTAGATGTTTTTGTAGATGGGAGAAATAAGGGGTGAAGTGCTTGTTAACTTTGTTTTATGCAGGCAGGAGTTTTGGATGTATGATTGTGTGGATGTTTATATTGAAGCGGTGATTGTTAAATAAAATGCATGTCTATTGCTTTAGCACGACACAATGAATACACACAATTGCGCCTAAAACCCCAGGCGCCCTCTTTAGGAACACAATAGAAGGAATTGAAAATGGAATCTCCGTGAGGAAAAACATGGGGTAATCCACTTTTCAATTCCGCTCACTTCGAACTATGGATTGAGTCCCAATGCAACGATAGTTGTGCAATGGAATCTGCTCTTCCCAGAATTCGAGGTGAGAACCTTGGCTTTAGGTACCAAGCCCTATCTTTTGATTTTTAGGAGTTTTCCCTCACTTGTCTCATGCGTTTGTCTATGGAAGGTTAGTATACCTAACACTGCAAAAAATACAGAGAAGCTTGATTTTCTCTTAAGTTTGGTTGGTAAGACTTTTCTATCCCTCGAACTTGTTACAGCTCTTAATCATTATATTCATTGCATAATTCCGGTGATTGGATTAAATGCCATTTTGAGGATAGATATGTGTGTTTTCCTCCCAATGTTCTTGATGGAAGATGAAGATGGTGTCATCCCATTACGAGCGCCAAGTGGACAAGAAGAGCCTAAGTATTAAGATCACATTCCTTTGTTTTATTTTTCATTTCTAGCCTTCTTGTATAAGATTTATTTTGCTGAGATCCTCTCTATCTGATCCCTTAGATTGACTGTATTAGGGATCTATTTGTGTTTATATACATTCAGATTGAAATTTGTTGTATTTCTATTGACTTGTCATTGGAATGTGATAGTGGCATTTCTTCTAATCACTCGAATACTCCAAAATCAATTTTATAATTCCTTTGGATGAAATTGAAATTGGAAGTCTTATACAACCTTTTGGCCTTATAGGGCAATACAATCCCAATTTCGCCAGAAGGAACTATAAACTTGAATTGGTTCATGCATGTTTTGCATCATTGGTAATCCACAATAATTGATCAAGAGTATTCGTGTTTTTCAAATTTAATGAAAAGATAGATATCCAAATTACTCTCGTTCTTAGCAAACAACTTTAATTTGGATACCGTATCTTCAATTGAATTTAAAACACATCGTAATTGTGTACTTTTGAACATTCCATTGATTTTCTTGGAATTGATCAAAGGCGATTATCGTGAATTACATTCCTTTCAATGATATGCTTTCCTTTGAGGAATATTGATAAAAGCTTTTGCACAAGGCCAAAACCCTTGTAAAAGCTCTTATCCCTATTAATCATAAGTAAGCATAAAATTGAAAGGATTTATGCTTTATTTTTCAAATTCTTTCTTCTGATTCTGCCTTTTCATTTGAAACAGGTTAAAAATAAGTAGAGAAGAGAAGTCTTTTTGTGGATAATCGCGGTGGGAGGTTCCTTTATCCGATCATAAGCAAGATTAAAAAATCAAGATGTACACGCTCGAATCATCAATGTCAAAGCGCAGCTTGCCTAGGTTGAGAGTGGTCAGGTGTTCGAGAAAGTCAGCCATACAGAAGTTGAGACACACACATTAGAGCTTTCATTCATTTCGCTCAATCGAGGGACCTTAAAAGCAGATCATACAAATCATCGGGGTGGAAACATAAAACCGCAATGAGCCCTAATTAGCATCACAAAGGAACCTAGTTGGCCCTCCATATTATTGATGCTTTGCTTATACTCACCACCTCGAGACTCGAGATCTGCAAGCTTAAGAAGAAGGCGTTTACATTCCCATTTAAGATCGGCAACCTTGGTCCCGTGATCTTCGGCGGCTATTTCCAGGTCCCGAACTAGTCCTCTCCCATGGGCTATATCCGCGGTAATGCTGTCAAGCCTTTCTTCCTGCCACTCACATTGAAACTTCAACACGACATTACGACGGTCGTGCTCATAGGTGGTCAGGGATAAGGCCAAGCGCTCCACCAAATTTCCCCTCTCGCGAAGCAACATCGAGACTCGCTTGTTGGCGAACTCAACAGCCTTTCTGTGACTATCGGCCACAAGGTTGGCCAACACCAAGCAGTTGGACCAATCCTCATAGCGAGCTCGCAAAACGTGAGCCACGGTAGCTTTTCGATGAGCGACACGGTAAGTCTCTAAAAAGTTTATAAAGAGGGTTGGGAAGATTCTATATTCCCTCTCTAAATTAGTGCCCTCGATGGAGGTGGTGTCTATTTCCACGAGCAAAATACGGATTTCATCTTCAGTTTCTGGGTGATCGGCTATATGAGCATAGCCTCGACCGAGGAGGTTATAGAGTTTTTCCCACTGGGCCAAAATTTCGGCCGAGAAAGCGCAAATAGGAGAGGAGGTCATTTTCGTTGGAGTGAGGGAGAAGAAGATGAGTGTGGTAGAGTGATTAAAATACGAAAAGGCAATTATGTAAGAGTGTTAATCTTCTCTGCATTAACTCCTCCTTTTATAGCAACTCGAGAATGAAGAAAGGCATAGCAATAATGCTCGTGGAGCCAAGTTAATTGGGTAAAGCAATGGTGGCTCTTTCGGTGAACCATCAGATCTATCCCAGTCCGCGATTTCAGGCTTGATAAACCTAAAAAAGTTGTAAAAAGATATGTCGGTGTCACCATATTAAAATTGAACGGGAGTTAAGCGCAACTATCGAAAAAAGTTGCGAAAGGATTTGGCGGTCCCATCATATTAAAAAACTGAGCGGGAGGCGAGCGTAGTTCCACCTTTTTGAAAATAAGTGGGAGACAGACATGGATATCGAGAAAAGGAAATCGATTTGGTGTCCCTCCACGTTGAAAAGAAGAAAGAAGACGACAAAGCGGGAAATACGAAATCTTGGGAGCAACGCTTGCCTGATGATCTTCATCCATGTTTAAAGAACGTTTCATGGGCATACAGAACCACTCAAAAGAAAATTTAGAGAGAGTGAGCATACATGAGAGAGTAGAGAACCCTGAGTGAGCAAAAATTGATCGAACATTTTTCGATCCAACATGTTTGAGGGTTACCATCAGTTGCTAGAGGCGACTGATCCAAAAATCTCAGAAAATGAACTACTGAGAGATCTCGAAGATTCTAGGATGGCGTCTGGTACCAGAACCACAGAACCCAACCCTTTCGGCAACGAAGTTCAGGATCTCAGCAGCGACGACAACAGCAGCAGCGATGGTCAATCCCGGAAAAGGAAACGTCGCCAGTGCCACACTCAGAATGAAATCCAAGAGCTTGAAGCTTTCTTTAGTGAATGCCCTCTCCCGAACATGAAACACAGAAATGAATTGGGCCAGAAGCTAGGGATGAAACCTTTGAGGGTCAAGTTTTGGTTTCAAAATAAGCGAGCCAAATTGAGGGCTCAACACAGACGTCAAGAACTTGCGATTCTAAAGGAGGAAAACGAAAAGCTTCGAGCGGAGAACATGAGGTATAAGAAAGCTCCCATCACTATCGCTTGCCTTAATTGCGGTGGCCCTATCACTCTCGGCGAAATGTTCCTTGATAAGCCTTATATGAGGATTGAAAATGCTCATTCACCACCCCACTCCCTCGAACCATCTTCGATATAATCGGATTTTGTTGGAGATATGCATGAACAAATCAATTCTACGAAGTCAATACCGATGCCTTCTAAAGGATGTGATATGCGTCACCATGATTGGAGTTTCCTTAACGATGAGCTTACTATCACGACCGACCAATCCAAAGCTGATGAATTCCCTCCACAACAATTTCCGGCTCGATCAAATCCTACTGGAAATAGGCCAGAGAGCAATAGCCAAGTTGTCAACACTGTTCCGGGTCGCAAGAAAACGAGGGTCAATTGGTCCCCCGAGCTTCATCTCAAGTTCCTTAGTGCGGTTCAGCAACTAGGGATCAACTCAGCATATCCAATGCGCATACTTGAGATCATGAACATACCAGGACTCACTAAAGATGGAGTCGCGAGTCACCTCAAGAGCTACAGAAGGGCGCTAAGACAGCGCCACACAGCACTGAACCTGAAAGAACTCAACTTGTGCCTAAACACTAGGCATGGCTATAACTACAATGCCCCTGAAGTAAGAAATACCCTGCCGAATCTAGGCACCGACCAAGCTGGTAGCAGCACCATTGACTACTTGGGCGCTAATCAGAATATTCCCCTGAATCATCTCAGCACCCCTCAAGAGTATATGCCACAAGTGCAGCAGGTACGAACTCCTTGGTTTGAGCAGCAACTTTTCCCTAGTGCTCTTCCTATCCCCGATCAACATATTGCGCCTAGTGTTCAAAGATCTGCCCGGCTTGGGCATATGATTTCGGAAGATCAAGCGGGCGGATGCTCTGAGGATTTTTGTTTCTTCCATTCCCAAATGGAAGGTGCTTTTGATAGTGAACCGATCAATCATCCTCTTATAATCTCGAGCAACGACGAAGGTTCTAGCTCGAAGAATCAGATCGCTCACAACAGAAACAGGAATCCTTCAACGCCAAGCGATGATGGTCAACCCGAATATCAGTTGCTCGAAGAATCAAAAGATTTCCTTGATGAGGAGCTCCATATCTGGATCGATCAGTTTAAAACTGATGGACTTATGAAGTTATGATCCAAAATGACGATTATATGTCTGATTCATGGTGTAACTGGCTGATCACCGAGAATCCTCAAGGGAACTAGGCACATGTGACTGGATGTATCATTAATCTTTTTGTCATAAAGTCTTCCATGCAAGATAATCTTCCTTAATGCCTAGAGTTAATCTGGGGCAGCGATCAGTACTACCTGCGAGCATCATCATGCTTGAGTGCGACAATCCCTTGTTAGATTAGAGTCGAGGCGAATCAATTGAACGCCACGAAGAAAAACATTTAAAGGCTTCACATAGGAAAATGCGAGCAAAAGCCCGAGCGAGCTCAAAGACGGTTAGCTCTGTATCGTTCTAAGGGACCTTTAGTCGTTATGAACTCTAAATTGAGCTTGTTTCATTCTCGATGGGGGTCGCTAACTGCTTCAAGAATTTTATAACAAAAAACGAACCAGTTAGGGACGCCAATAGTGCTGTGTCCTGGTAGTCAGTGAAATGGAAGTGGTACGAAACGTCAGGAGTTCGATCTCGGGATTGAAAAATCATTTTATCAGTTGGTCTATCACCCGATGAAGTTCAAAGAGATTCGACACAGATGACTATAGAACTTGGGGCAATTCGAAAATCATCGATTCATTTTCATCAAGCAGCGAAGTTGGTATTGTAAAATGTGAAGCATGCAAATGACAAATCCGAAGCAGAAGGAGATGAATCATGATTCGCTTATCCAAGGTCGGGATTTCAACCTTCGACTAAAGCCAAATCTAGGATGAGTTTTTTATGTTGCCCACTCGACAAAACCCATCTCCACTGAAAATGGGGGCAAACCATTCCTACATCCGGAAAGCATGTCGAAGCCGAAGACATCAAATTCATCGTTTAATCCGCGGGGCAAGTCCTTGAAGCGATAGTTATCATCCGCAGAGCGTAATGGAATCCATCCTTTCAATGTAAAACGCATTTGGCCGCGGACCCACCCATTTGGTAAAAAGAACGTATCGTTCCTAAATGATTTTCAATCAGATGCAGGGATAATGTTCTCTCATTTTCCTCTCAGGTGATGAACAGAGACGAGGCACCCAAGAAGCCATGCATTCAAATAACATAACAGTGCATGAAACACGCCCAAAAAGATGAATGAATCTCCTCCGACGTAAATCCTCGAGGTGGATTCGTTGCCCAACCAGACGAAGAAATCATGGCCACAAGCTTGAGGGCCGGCTTCTACAATCTGCACATTGGCATGCAGAATGGAATTCAAATCAAGAGTAAAGTAGTATCGTCCCAATTTGTTTTGAATTTGGAAACCCAAAATAATGCTTAATATTTATCCTTGGCAGGAGCTCGCCATCAGGGCAGACATGTAAGTTTCATTTTTCTCCAAAAACCAAGAAGTCGAAAGAACTTTAGAACATCTAACAATCTTGTGTTACTATGTGAAGTGCAGATTTTCACAACCCTTGTACACTCGTTGGAGCATATGACCAAGGGTAAGATGTATCGTTCCAATTTTTGTAAATTTTTAGAATATACGATGACATATCCCTTTTATATTTCCAGGATCTCCAGCCTCGATGGGCAGGTAAGTATCCCTTTTCCCAATTCATTGGAGATTAAAAACTTTCAGAATTAATTCGATTCTCACATCTAAAAAGACATAGAATTCTTACTTCATTGACATTCATGTTTTAAAACATGAGATTGTCTGAACATGAATTACACATGTATGGTGCATCACAAAATCCCTTTGAAGGATAAATCTTGATGAAATGAAATGAATTTTTCCAACAAGAGTCGTTTGAACTGTTCAAAAGGGTATTTTCTCATAAGAGAAGCGAGCCTAATCCAAACACGTCCCATACACACTTGAGAGATGAGGAGATTGGAAATGATAGCGAAACCTTAACCTATGGATATAAGGGTCATTCGCAACGATTACATGGATCGAGATGACAGAGGCATTTATTTCTTCATTCCAAACACTACAGATGCCCATTGAGAACCCCATTGAACGGCGATTTTCATTCTCAACCCTGTCAAGAACCACCCCACATTGGGGCAAATGAAGGTTAGTCCAACAGTATCAGAAAGTAAACGGTTTGAAATTTTCTTGCTCGGACTAACATAAATCTTTGTGTGTTGTTTATATGATAATCCAAGTGTCATAGGATGACGAGAATAATTCATTTCTCTATCCCACACACTGTTATCCTTTGCACGACCAAGTTGAGCCAGCAAATTCATTTCATCAACCTATTGGTGATCATTGCATATTCCAAAGCAAAGGCAACATCACTTTAGGAATGGAAGCGTGCCAAAGTTTAAGTTGCATATCTAGCATGATTGCCGAAAATCCAAGCTCCAAAAGAAAAGAAAAACACGGGATTAAAAAAAGGGGGAAAAGAAAAATCCCTAGACATCAAGAAAAAGCAAAGTGCCTGGTAAAAAGCAAGGCTGATGTCTATTCAAAATATCCCCAGTAAAGTCTAGATATATGATGAAAAGACCCTGCAAAGGAGTCAGATCAAGATGACTACTCTCCAAATGATGTCGTGCTCAAATTGCAAACACACAAACAGACGGTATCTTAATGTAACAAGAGACGCTTTTAAACATCCTTGTGCGCTCTAAAAGAGGAGTGTACACTTCAAGAAATGGAGATGTTCTTCGAAGGACATGTGGCAAATTTGCAATGATCACCAATGCCAAACCCTTCACAATTTCTGGGCAAAAAATAAGCCTTTTTCGGTCCCCAATCCTTCCAATGTTACAACCCCGAAGCAGTCTTATCTGACTAAGACACTTGGGTTAATGTATAACTTAGCTCAAAGAAGTACGAGCAAGACTATTTCTTTCTCATTTTACAGGGTTCTTGACTTGTAAACCCGGAGCAGATAGTGAAAAATTTCGTTCAACGGCCTTGACTCAGAAGTGAGTCCCCCTTGGAAACCGATATCCAAGCCTAACACTACGGTCCCGTGAAAGACCTCCTGATCGGTCGAAATGTATGCGTTGCGAATGATCCTGAAACCCAGGCACAGGTCGGTAGGAAATTGAGCACTTTCCCTATTAAAGATCATTATCACAGAGCAGTGAGGAGCCTTCTTGGATGAGAAATACTCCAATGGATGTTTTGAGCAAACTCTTTTTGAAATTTTCAAATTGTTTGATCTAGAGTTTCCGTGCAAGGAATTTATGATCACATCTGTATATGGTAGGAATGTTTTGGATAACCTCCAGCAATCAAAATGCACATTTCATGACTAAAACTTAAGTTGTAGAATTTTGTCAGTTAGACAATTATTGTCTTCCCAAAGATTACTAATATCTTCTTGGCGAGGAAAATTTTTTCAGGTCTAAGCTTTCTGCAGGACTTTTGGCCGCCCCAAAGACTGGGTGCGTCATCCTTAGGTGAAGCCTTTTAGTAGGCAAATCTTTTCTAAGACCGATCCACAGAATGATCGAGTCTCCGACTAGCCCCAAAGAGCGGGTACGTCATCCTTTGATTCATATCAATTTGGAATCTCATAAATGGTAGAAACCGCCTGAAGGGTCAACTCAATGGTAGAAACCGCCTGAAGGGTCAATCAATGGTAGAAACTGCCTGAAGGGTCAACACAATGGTAGAAACCGCCTGAAGGGTCAATGTATGGTAGAAACCGCCTGAAGGGTCAACCAATGGTAGAAACCGCCTGAAGGGTCAAAACAATGGTAGAAACCGCCTGAAGGGTCAATGTATGGTAGAAACCGCCTTAAGGGTCAACCAATGGTAGAAACCGCATGAAGGGTCAATGAATGGTAGAAACCGCCTGAAGGGTCAAAGGACTGGTAGAGACCGCCTGAAGGATCAACCCAATGGTCCGATCCACCATACGGATCAAAACCTTGATGAATCCCGAACGCGGGAGGATTCGTTTTCCCTAATAAGCCTTACATTAGGCAAGCCATTTCTAGTTTAGTCCACCACACGGATCAAAACCCTTGGCAAATTCCCAAATGTGGGATGCGTCTTCCTTAGGTTCCTATCAGTTAGGAATCCCATTATGGTTTGACCTACCATACAGGTCAGAGCTTAACATCCCCAGGACACTCCGATGACAAGTCCTTAGGAATCTACTTGAACCCATCAGACACAGAAAATGCCGCAAGCATTCGACAGGTAAGGGGCAGGGAAGTCTATCTACTCCTTAACTTTCTTACATCATATCAGGGAATTGAACGAGCACATCTCTTTTTAAGGAAAAGCACACATTGATGGACATGAAAATCGGATGTCATGATTTCTTTTCTTTTCCCAGTCGAGTCGATCGGAACACAGGTGTCACCTTGTCTTTGAGAGAAATCTCTGACGAAATTCCTCTCAAAGAGGGGCAGCTGTTGACACCTGATTTTTGATCAGTCTTTCATAGTTTATTTTTTAAAAATTCATAAAAAATCTATAAAAAGTTAAAAAAATTAAAAAATCATCTTTGGTAGCCTTGACCAAGCTAAAGGAACCATTTTTGAAAAAAAAATAATTTGTCATATTTTTTAATATTTTCCAAAAATAGAAATATACATGAAAAATGAAGAAAAATAGCGTTCGATGTCGTAAAAATATAGAAAAATAGTCAATATTTTTATTTTAATTTCCTTTTCATTTTGAACTCATAAATAGTCAAAATTCAAGTTCAATTGCATGTATTTCTTCACGACGCATAGAGTTGAATTTGGCAAAAAAATGTCATTCGAGTATTTTAATTTGTAAATTTCTACATATTTTTTAGTCTTGACGTCCAATTAGATCGACCACCATCTACAATAAATTCCCCTTGCTGAATATTTTCGTTTTTGTTTCACATGATTTCATGATGTAAAACGCCGAGTGGATCCCCAAATATAATCGGGTCGGCATGAGCTCGATAGCTCGTCCAAGACCAAACCAGGGCACGGCGAACCCCATGTGAGTACTCTCGAACTCCTTCGATGCTTTCTAATGCTTTTCTTAGGTTAGATCGTGTGTAGAATGGCTAGGACAGCTAAATCATTCTTGAGCTGTGATTGATAAATAGGGCCTTACTAGGAATGCCATGTGATTTATTTGCATATCTAGATTCCTTGAGTTGCGCATTTTATTACTGATTGTGATTGCTAGGATAATCACTCCTATCTGCATGAATTTCTAGATTTAGGGTTCATACCTTACTCATCCGCATGAATCTCAGGCTAGAAAATTCAGTCAACTTAGGTACCGAAAGGGCGTCAACTCTGACAGTTGGTGTAACTAAGTCCCCGAAACCATTTCTCTGGTTCTCGCAGAATTGAATAGAAACTCCCAACTATTCGATTGGGTGGTCCAATCACGCTCTAAAAAAAATGATTGGTGGCGACTCCATGGCATGCACACTTAGCACATGTCACTAGACCACACTGAAAGTCGATCACGCATACCTCCGTTGCGATTTGGGTAATGGGCCTTGGGAGAGGCCCGCGTCCGACCAGACAGGACGGCCCATTAGCCCTCGAGAGCCCGACAACCTCAAGAGGGTCGCGACAGACTGGCGACTCCGCTGGGGACTGGTTCTTAACCATTTAGTGGACTTGAGCCGATTAAAAAGTTGATTGATTCTTCTAACCTAATTTTATGCAGATGCTCTCGAAAGTGAGGTGTATATGCTAACGAATGTGTTAGATGTTTTTGTAGATGGGAGAAATAAGGGGTGAAGTGCTTGTTAACTTTGTTTTATGCAGGCAGGAGTTTTGGATGTATGATTGTGTGGATGTTTATATTGAAGCGGTGATTGTTAAATAAAATGCATATCTATTGCTTTAGCACGACACAATGAATACACACAATTGCGCCTAAAACCCCAGGCGCCCTCTTTAGGAACACAATAGAAGGAATTGAAAATGGAATCTCCGTGAGGAAAAACATGGGGTAATCCACTTTTCAATTCCGCTCACTTCGAACTTTGGATTGAGTCCCAATGCAACGATAGTTGTGCAATGGAATCTGCTCTTCCCAGAATTCGAGGTGAGAACCTTGGCTTTAGGTACCAAGCCCTATCTTTTGATTTTTAGGAGTTTTCCCTCACTTGTCTCATGCGTTTGTCTATGGAAGGTTAGTATACCTAACACTGCAAAAAATACAGAGAAGCTTGATTTTCTCTTAAGTTTGGTTGGTAAGACTTTTCTATCCCTCGAACTTGTTACAGCTCTTAATCATTATATTCATTGCATAATTCCGGTGATTGGATTAAATGCCATTTTGAGGATAGATATGTGTGTTTTCCTCCCAATGTTCTTGATGGAAGATGAAGATGGTGTCATCCCATTACGAGCGCCAAGTGGACAAGAAGAGCCTAAGTATTAAGATCACATTCCTTTGTTTTATTTTTCATTTCTAGCCTTCTTGTATAGGATTTATTTTGCTGAGATCCTCTCTATCTGATCCCTTAGATTGTCTGTATTAGGGATCTATTTGTGTTTATATACATTCAGATTGAAATTTGTTGTATTTCTATTGACTTGTCATTGGAATGTGATAGTGGCATTTCTTCTAATCACTCGAATACTCCAAAATCAATTTTATAATTCCTTTGGATGAAATTGAAATTGGAAGTCTTATACAACCTTTTGGCCTTATAGGGCAATACAATCCCAATTTCGCCAGAAGGAACTATAAACTTGAATTGGTTCATGCATGTTTTGCATCATTGGTAATCCACAATAATTGATCAAGAGTATTCGTGTTTTTCAAATTTAATGAAAAGATAGATATCCAAATTACTCTCGTTCTTAGCAAACAACTTTAATTTGGATACCGTATCTTCAATTGAATTTAAAACACATCGTAATTGTGTACTTTTGAACATTCCATTGATTTTCTTGGAATTGATCAAAGACGATTATCGTGAATTACATTCCTTTCAATGATATGCTTTCCTTTGAGGAATATTGATAAAAGCTTTTGCACAAGGCCAAAACCCTTGTAAAAGCTCTTATCCCTATTAATCATAAGTAAGCATAAAATTGAAAGGATTTATGCTTTATTTTTCAAATTCTTTCTTCTGATTCTGCCTTTTCATTTGAAACAGGTTAAAAATAAGTAGAGAAGAGAAGTCTTTTTGTGGATAATCGCGGTGGGAGGTTCCTTTATCCGATCATAAGCAAGATTAAAAAATCAAGATGTACACGCTCGAATCATCAATGTCAAAGCGCAGCTTGCCTAGGTTGAGAGTGGTCAGGTGTTCGAGAAAGTCAGCCATACAGAAGTTGAGACACACACATTAGAGCTTTCATTCATTTCGCTCAATCGAGGGACCTTAAAAGCAGATCATACAAATCATCGGGGTGGAAACATAAAACCGCAATGAGCCCTAATTAGCATCACAAAGGAACCTAGTTGGCCCTCCATATTATTGATGCTTTGCTTATACTCACCACCTCGAGACTCGAGATCTGCAAGCTTAAGAAGAAGGCGTTTACATTCCCATTTAAGATCGGCAACCTTGGTCCCGTGATCTTCGGCGGCTATTTCCAGGTCCCGAACTAGTCCTCTCCCATGGGCTATATCCGCGGTAATGCTGTCAAGCCTTTCTTCCTGCCACTCACATTGAAACTTCAACACGACATTACGACGGTCGTGCTCATAGGTGGTCAGGGATAAGGCCAAGCGCTCCACCAAATTTCCCCTCTCGCGAAGCAACATCGAGACTCGCTTGTTGGCGAACTCAACAGCCTTTCTGTGACTATCGGCCACAAGGTTGGCCAACACCAAGCAGTTGGACCAATCCTCATAGCGAGCTCGCAAAACGTGAGCCACGGTAGCTTTTCGATGAGCGACACGGTAAGTCTCTAAAAAGTTTATAAAGAGGGTTGGGAAGATTCTATATTCCCTCTCTAAATTAGTGCCCTCGATGGAGGTGGTGTCTATTTCCACGAGCAAAATACGGATTTCATCTTCAGTTTCTGGGTGATCGGCTATATGAGCATAGCCTCGACCGAGGAGGTTATAGAGTTTTTCCCACTGGGCCAAAATTTCGGCCGAGAAAGCGCAAATAGGAGAGGAGGTCATTTTCGTTGGAGTGAGGGAGAAGAAGATGAGTGTGGTAGAGTGATTAAAATACGAAAAGGCAATTATGTAAGAGTGTTAATCTTCTCTGCATTAACTCCTCCTTTTATAGCAACTCGAGAATGAAGAAAGGCATAGCAATAATGCTCGTGGAGCCAAGTTAATTGGGTAAAGCAATGGTGGCTCTTTCGGTGAACCATCAGATCTATCCCAGTCCGCGATTTCAGGCTTGATAAACCTAAAAAAGTTGTAAAAAGATATGTCGGTGTCACCATATTAAAATTGAACGGGAGTTAAGCGCAACTATCGAAAAAAGTTGCGAAAGGATTTGGCGGTCCCATCATATTAAAAAACTGAGCGGGAGGCGAGCGTAGTTCCACCTTTTTGAAAATAAGTGGGAGACAGACATGGATATCGAGAAAAGGAAATCGATTTGGTGTCCCTCCACGTTGAAAAGAAGAAAGAAGACGACAAAGCGGGAAATACGAAATCTTGGGAGCAACGCTTGCCTGATGATCTTCATCCATGTTTAAAGAACGTTTCATGGGCATACAGAACCACTCAAAAGAAAATTTAGAGAGAGTGAGCATACATGAGAGAGTAGAGAACCCTGAGTGAGCAAAAATTGATCGAACATTTTTCGATCCAACATGTTTGAGGGTTACCATCAGTTGCTAGAGGCGACTGATCCAAAAATCTCAGAAAATGAACTACTGAGAGATCTCGAAGATTCTAGGATGGCGTCTGGTACCAGAACCACAGAACCCAACCCTTTCGGCAACGAAGTTCAGGATCTCAGCAGCGACGACAACAGCAGCAGCGATGGTCAATCCCGGAAAAGGAAACGTCGCCAGTGCCACACTCAGAATGAAATCCAAGAGCTTGAAGCTTTCTTTAGTGAATGCCCTCTCCCGAACATGAAACAAAGAAATGAATTGGGCCAGAAGCTAGGGATGAAACCTTTGAGGGTCAAGTTTTGGTTTCAAAATAAGCGAGCCAAATTGAGGGCTCAACACAGACGTCAAGAACTTGCGATTCTAAAGGAGGAAAACGAAAAGCTTCGAGCGGAGAACATGAGGTATAAGAAAGCTCCCATCACTATCGCTTGCCTTAATTGCGGTGGCCCTATCACTCTCGGCGAAATGTTCCTTGATAAGCCTTATATGAGGATTGAAAATGCTCATTCACCACCCCACTCCCTCGAACCATCTTCGATACAATCGGATTTTGTTGGAGATATGCATGAACAAATCAATTCTACGAAGTCAATACCGATGCCTTCTAAAGGATGTGATATGCGTCACCATGATTGGAGTTTCCTTAACGATGAGCTTACTATCACGACCGACCAATCCAAAGCTGATGAATTCCCTCCACAACAATTTCCGGCTCGATCAAATCCTACTGGAAATAGGCCAGAGAGCAATAGCCAAGTTGTCAACACTGTTCCGGGTCGCAAGAAGACGAGGGTCAATTGGTCCCCCGAGCTTCATCTCAAGTTCCTTAGTGCGGTTCAGCAACTAGGGATCAACTCAGCATATCCAATGCGCATACTTGAGATCATGAACATACCAGGACTCACTAAAGATGGAGTCGCGAGTCACCTCAAGAGCTACAGAAGGGCGCTAAGACAGCGCCACACAGCACTGAACCTGAAAGAACTCAACTTGTGCCTAAACACTAGGCATGGCTATAACTACAATGCCCCTGAAGTAAGAAATACCCTGCCGAATCTAGGCACCGACCAAGCTGGTAGCAGCACCATTGACTACTTGGGCGCTAATCAGAATATTCCCCTGAATCATCTCAGCACCCCTCAAGAGTATATGCCACAAGTGCAGCAGGTACGAACTCCTTGGTTTGAGCAGCAACTTTTCGCTAGTGCTCTTCCTATCCCCGATCAACATATTGCGCCTAGTGTTCAAAGATCTGCCCGGCTTGGGCATATGATTTCGGAAGATCAAGCGGGCGGATGCTCTGAGGATTTTTGTTTCTTCCATTCCCAAATGGAAGGTGCTTTTGATAGTGAACCGATCAATCATCCTCTTATAATCTCGAGCAACGACGAAGGTTCTAGCTCGAAGAATCAGATCGCTCACAACAGAAACAGGAATCCTTCAACGCCAAGCGATGATGGTCAACCCGAATATCAGTTGCTCGAAGAATCAAAAGATTTCCTTGATGAGGAGCTCCATATCTGGATCGATCAGTTTAAAACTGATGGACTTATGAAGTTATGATCCAAAATGACGATTATATGTCTGATTCATGGTGTAACTGGCTGATCACCGAGAATCCTCAAGGGAACTAGGCACATGTGACTGGATGTATCATTAATCTTTTTGTCATAAAGTCTTCCATGCAAGATAATCTTCCTTAATGCCTAGAGTTAATCTGGGGCAGCGATCAGTACTACCTGCGAGCATCATCATGCTTGAGTGCGACAATCCCTTGTTAGATTAGAGTCGAGGCGAATCAATTGAACGCCACGAAGAAAAACATTTAAAGGCTTCACATAGGAAAATGCGAGCAAAAGCCCGAGCGAGCTCAAAGACGGTTAGCTCTGTATCGTTCTAAGGGACCTTTAGTCGTTATGAACTCTAAATTGAGCTTGTTTCATTCTCGATGGGGGTCGCTAACTGCTTCAAGAATTTTATAACAAAAAACGAACCAGTTAGGGACGCCAATAGTGCTGTGTCCTGGTAGTCAGTGAAATGGAAGTGGTACGAAACGTCAGGAGTTCGATCTCGGGATTGAAAAATCATTTTATCAGTTGGTCTATCACCCGATGAAGTTCAAAGAGATTCGACGCAGATGACTATAGAACTTGGGGCAATTCGAAAATCATCGATTCATTTTCATCAAGCGGCGAAGTTGGTATTGTAAAATGTGAAGCATGCAAATGACAAATCCGAAGCAGAAGGAGATGAATCATGATTCGCTTATCCAAGGTCGGGATTTCAACCTTCGACTAAAGCCAAATCTAGGATGAGTTTTTTATGTTGCCCACTCGACAAAACCCATCTCCACTGAAAATGGGGGCAAACCATTCCTACATCCGGAAAGCATGTCGAAGCCGAAGACATCAAATTCATCGTTTAATCCGCGGGGCAAGTCCTTGAAGCGATAGTTATCATCCGCAGAGCGTAATGGAATCCATCCTTTCAATGTAAAACGCATTTGGCCGCGGACCCACCCATTTGGTAAAAAGAACGTATCGTTCCTAAATGATTTTCAATCAGATGCAGGGATAATGTTCTCTCATTTTTCTCTCAGGTGATGAACAGAGACGAGGCACCCAAGAAGCCATGCATTCAAATAACATAACAGTGCATGAAACACGCCCAAAAAGATGAATGAATCTCCTCCGACGTAAATCCTCGAGGTGGATTCGTTGCCCAACCAGACGAAGAAATCATGGCCACAAGCTTGAGGGCCGGCTTCTACAATCTGCACATTGGCATGCAGAATGGAATTCAAATCAAGAGTAAAGTAGTATCGTCCCAATTTGTTTTGAATTTGGAAACCCAAAATAATGCTTAATATTTATCCTTGGCAGGAGCTCGCCATCAGGGCAGACATGTAAGTTTCATTTTTCTCCAAAAACCAAGAAGTCGAAAGAACTTTAGAACATCTAACAATCTTGTGTTACTATGTGAAGTGCAGATTTTCACAACCCTTGTACACTCGTTGGAGCATATGACCAAGGGTAAGATGTATCGTTCCAATTTTTGTAAATTTTTAGAATATACGATGACATATCCCTTTTATATTTCCAGGATCTCCAGCCTCGATGGGCAGGTAAGTATCCCTTTTCCCAATTCATTGGAGATTAAAAAATTTCAGAATTAATTCGATTCTCACATCTAAAAAGACATAGAATTCTTACTTCATTGACATTCATGTTTTAAAACATGAGATTGTCTGAACATGAATTACACATGTATGGTGCATCACAAAATCCCTTTGAAGGATAAATCTTGATGAAATGAAATGAATTTTTCCAACAAGAGTCGTTTGAACTGTTCAAAAGGGTATTTTCTCATAAGAGAAGCGAGCCTAATCCAAACACGTCCCATACACACTTGAGAGATGAGGAGATTGGAAATGATAGCGAAACCTTAACCTATGGATATAAGGGTCATTCGCAACGATTACATGGATCGAGATGACAGAGGCATTTATTTCTTCATTCCAAACACTACAGATGCCCATTGAGAACCCCATTGAACGGCGATTTTCATTCTCAACCCTGTCAAGAACCACCCCACATTGGGGCAAATGAAGGTTAGTCCAACAGTATCAGAAAGTAAACGGTTTGAAATTTTCTTGCTCGGACTAACATAAATCTTTGTGTGTTGTTTATATGATAATCCAAGTGTCATAGGATGACGAGAATAATTCATTTCTCTATCCTACACATTGTTATCCTTTGCACGACCAAGTTGAGCCAGCAAATTCATTTCATCAACCTATTGGTGATCATTGCATATTCCAAAGCAAAGGCAACATCACTTTAGGAATGGAAGCGTGCCAAAGTTTAAGTTGCATATCTAGCATGATTGCCGAAAATCCAAGCTCCAAAAGAAAAGAAAAACACGGGATTAAAAAAAGGGGGAAAAGAAAAATCCCTAGACATCAAGAAAAAGCAAAGTGCCTGGTAAAAAGCAAGGCTGATGTCTATTCAAAATATCCCCAGTAAAGTCTAGATATACGATGAAAAGACCCTGCAAAGGAGTCAGATCAAGATGACTACTCTCCAAATGATGTCGTGCTCAAATTGCAAACACACAAACAGACGGTATCTTAATGTAACAAGAGACGCTTTTAAACATCCTTGTGCGCTCTAAAAGAGGAGTGTACACTTCAAGAAATGGAGATGTTCTTCGAAGGACATGTGGCAAATTTGCAATGATCACCAATGCCAAACCCTTCACAATTTCTGGGCAAAAAATAAGCCTTTTTCGGTCCCCAATCCTTCCAATGTTACAACCCCGAAGCAGTCTTATCTGACTAAGACACTTGGGTTAATGTATAACTTAGCTCAAAGAAGTACGAGCAAGACTATTTCTTTCTCATTTTACAGGGTTCTTGACTTGTAAACCCGGAGCAGATAGTGAAAAATTTCGTTCAACGGCCTTGACTCAAAAGTGAGTCCCCCTTGGAAACCGATATCCAAGCCTAACACTACGGTCCCGTGAAAGACCTCCTGATCGGTCGAAATGTATGCGTTGCGAATGATCCTGAAACCCAGGCACAGGTCGGTAGGAAATTGAGCACTTTCCCTATTAAAGATCATTATCACAGAGCAGTGAGGAGCCTTCTTGGATGAGAAATACTCCAATGGATGTTTTGAGCAAACTCTTTTTGAAATTTTCAAATTGTTTGATCTAGAGTTTCCGTGCAAGGAATTTATGATCACATCTGTATATGGTAGGAATGTTTTGGATAACCTCCAGCAATCAAAATGCACATTTCATGACTAAAACTTACGTTGTAGAATTTTGTCAGTTAGACAATTATTGTCTTCCCAAAGATTACTAATATCTTCTTGGCGAGGAAAATTTTTTCGGGTCTAAGCTTTCTGCAGGACTTTTGGCCGCCCCAAAGACTGGGTGCGTCATCCTTAGGTGAAGCCTTTTAGTAGGCAAATCTTTTCTAAGACCGATCCACAGAATGATCGAGTCTCCGACTAGCCCCAAAGAGCGGGTACGTCATCCTTTGATTCATATCAATTTGGAATCTCATAAATGGTAGAAACCGCCTGAAGGGTCAATCAATGGTAGAAACTGCCTGAAGGGTCAACACAATGGTAGAAACCGCCTGAAGGGTCAATGTATGGTAGAAACCGCCTGAAGGGTCAACCAATGGTAGAAACCGCCTGAAGGGTCAAAACAATGGTAGAAACCGCCTGAAGGGTCAATGTATGTTAGAAACCGCCTTAAGGGTCAACCAATGGTAGAAACCGCATGAAGGGTCAATGAATGGTAGAAACCGCCTGAAGGGTCAAAGGACTGGTAGAGACCGCCTGAAGGATCAACCCAATGGTCCGATCCACCATACGGATCAAAACCTTGATGAATCCCGAACGCGGGAGGATTCGTTTTCCCTAATAAGCCTTACATTAGGCAAGCCATTTCTAGTTTAGTCCACCACACGGATCAAAACCCTTGGCAAATTCCCAAATGTGGGATGCGTCTTCCTTAGGTTCCTATCAGTTAGGAATCCCATTATGGTTTGACCTACCATACAGGTCAGAGCTTAACATCCCCAGGACACTCCGATGACAAGTCCTTAGGAATCTACTTGAACCCATCAGACACAGAAAATGCCGCAAGCATTCGACAGGTAAGGGGCAGGGAAGTCTATCTACTCCTTAACTTTCTTACATCATATCAGGGAATTGAACGAGCACATCTCTTTTTAAGGAAAAGCACACATTGATGGACATGAAAATCGGATGTCATGATTTCTTTTCTTTTCCCAGTCGAGTCGATCGGAACACAGGTGTCACCTTGTCTTTGAGAGAAATCTCTGACGAAATTCCTCTCAAAGAGGGGCAGCTGTTGACACCTGATTTTTGATTAGTCTTTCATAGTTTATTTTTTAAAAATTCATAAAAAATCTATAAAAAGTTAAAAAAATTAAAAAATCATCTTTGGTAGCCTTGACCAAGCTAAAGGAACCATTTTTGAAAAAAAAAATAATTTGTCATATTTTTTAATATTTTCCAAAAATAGAAATATACATGAAAAATGAAGAAAAATAGCGTTCGATGTCGTAAAAATATAGAAAAATAGTCAATATTTTTATTTTAATTTCCTTTTCATTTTGAACTCATAAATAGTCAAAATTCAAGTTCAATTGCATGTATTTCTTCACGACGCATAGAGTTGAATTTGGCAAAAAAATGTCATTCGAGTATTTTAATTTGTAAATTTCTACATATTTTTTAGTCTTGACGTCCAATTAGATCGACCACCATCTACAATAAATTCCCCTTGCTGAATATTTTCGTTTTTGTTTCACATGATTTCATGATGTAAAACGCCGAGTGGATCCCCAAATATAATCGGGTCGGCATGAGCTCGATAGCTCGTCCAAGACCAAACCAGGGCACGGCGAACCCCATGTGAGTACTCTCGAACTCCTTCGATGCTTTCTAATGCTTTTCTTAGGTTAGATCGTGTGTAGAATGGCTAGGACAGCTAAATCATTCTTGAGCTGTGATTGATAAATAGGGCCTTACTAGGAATGCCATGTGATTTATTTGCATATCTAGATTCCTTGAGTTGCGCATTTTATTACTGATTGTGATTGCTAGGATAATCACTCCTATCTGCATGAATTTCTAGATTTAGGGTTCATACCTTACTCATCCGCATGAATCTCAGGCTAGAAAATTCAGTCAACTTAGGTACCGAAAGGGCGTCAACTCTGACAGTTGGTGTAACTAAGTCCCCGAAACCATTTCTCTGGTTCTCGCAGAATTGAATAGAAACTCCCAACTATTCGATTGGGTGGTCCAATCACACTCTAAAAAAAAATGATTGGTGGCGACTCCATGGCATGCACACTTAGCACATGTCACTAGACCACACTGAAAGTCGATCACGCATACCTCCGTTGCGATTTGGGTAATGGGCCTTGGGAGAGGCCCGCGTCCGACCAGACAGGACGACCCATTAGCCCTCGAGAGCCCGACAACCTCAAGAGGGTCGCGACAACTGTTGATGAACTTGTACGTACACTGACATCTTATGAGTCTGAGCGACAGAATGAAGAAGATGAAACAAAAGGAAGAAATGAGATTGGCTTGAGATCAAAGATGATGAATTCGAGTGACTCTGAATCAGAGGCAGAGGATGACGATGAAGAATTGGCATTGATGGTTAAAAGATTCAGAAAGATGGCAAGAAGAGAGAGAAACTTCAAAAGAAAACGTCCTTTCAGACAAGCTGAAAAATCGTCTGGTGAAAAAGATGAAGGTAAAGAAGTAACTTGTTACGAATGCGGTAAGCGTGGACACATCAAGCCAAACTATCCATCTCTGAAAAAGACTCGAGGAAAATTTGAGAAGAAAAAGAAAGCATTAAAGGCTGAGATATGGAGCGACACCGAATGTGAAGAAAGTGATGATGAAGACTATGCAAATGTTTGCCTTATGGCTACTTCGGACTCAGAGGATGAAAGAGAGGTAAGTTCTCTTGAAATCTCTAATGAAGTATCTGATTACATTGATGAATTATGTCCGGAATTGGAAAATGCTCTTAAAAGGATTTCTGATCTGAAAAAGGAAAATTCTAAGCTAAGGCAACAGGATCTTTCCAAAAATGAAAAGATTGATTTTCTTAAAAAAGAATATTCTGTAGTACTTCAAGATCGTGATCTTCTCAAAAAAGAACATACGAGCTTATTCGAAAAATATGATTTTCTCAAAAAGGATTTTTCTGATTTACAAGAAACATACGATAACCTCTCAAAAGAGAACGTTTTCATCAAGCAAGATATTTCAAAAATAAAAAATAATTTTTCAACAGGCTCAAAAACCTTGGAGCACATCCTCTCTATTCAGATTCCTTATTATGATAAAAACGGTCTTGGAATGAAAAATAAAACTGTTTTACAAAATGCATTTCCTAAGTATGAAGATAGAAAAAAACAGAGACATTCGAAGAAAGATTACAAAAAATATTTTCAAAAACATTTTATAAAACCTGTTGGCCACGAATTTTTCTGTTCCAACTGTGGAGACAAGACTCACTTGAAAAATGAGTGTCCCAAAGTCTGGAAACCTATCAGAGGACCTTTTATAAAATCTATTGACAAAAAAAGACCCAAAAGGATTTGGGTACCAAAGAAACCATGAATTTATCTATTGTTTGTAGGTACCAAAGAAAAAGAACAAGTGGTACCTTGACAGTGGTTGCTCAAGACATATGACAGGTGATGCAAGCAAGTTTATGGACAATTCCAAAGTAAATAGTAGAAGTGTGTCTTTTGAAGGAAGCAAAGGGTAGATAACAGGAAGAGGCACTGTCAGAATCGGAAAGCTTACGATAAACAATGTATCACTCGTTGAAGGACTCAACTTCAATCTTCTAAGCGTAAGTCAACTCTGTGATATTGGCTACAAGATATGTTTTCAAGAAAAAAAATGCACAGGTGAAAGCAGTGACAAAACTCAAACCTTCACTGGAAGAAGGCACAGGAACATCTATCTTTTAGATGTGGATACCGAAGAAGAAAAATGTCTAATCACACTCAAGGAAGAATCTAATCTATGGCACAAGAAACTTGGACACATCAGTCATAAAAAAATCATCAAGTTATCTACCAACAAGCTTGTGAAAGGATTAGCCAAAGTTAGGTTTGACAAAGTTGAGTTATGTACAGCCTGTACTCTCGGTAAGCAGGTAAGGAGTTCCTTTAAACCTATAAATTGTGTCTCTACTAATCGAGCATTGCAGGTTCTACATATGGACATCTTTGGTCCTACCCGAAGTCAAAGCCTTGGCGGTAAGAGATACTGCTTTGTAATAGTAGATGACTACACTCGTTTTACATGGGTAAACTTTCTTGAACACAAAACTGAAGTATTTTCATACTTTTCTAGCTTTGCAAAACTTGTCTAGAACGAAAAATGTTACAAAATCTCTTGCATTAAAACGGATCGTGGCGGAGAATTTGAAAATCAAAATTTCTCTTCCTATTGCATTGAAAAAGGTTTACAACACAATTTCTCTACTCCTTATACTCCAGAACAAAATGAGGTTGTAGAGAGAAAAAATCGTTCTCTACAGGAAATGGCAAGAACACTCTTGATCGAGAGCAAAATTCCTTCGTACTTTTGGGCAGAGGTAGTCTCAACTGCTTGTTACATTTCAAACCGTGTGTATCTCAGGCCACTTCTTGACAAAACACCTTATGAACTCTTTAAAAGCAGAAAACCTAACATTTCTTACTTCAAAGTGTTTGGTTGCAAATGTTTTGTGCTTAAAAATCCGATGAAGCAATCTTTCTTGGCTACTCTACAACAAGCAAGGCATACAAGATCTTCAACAAAAATTCTCACATGGTGGAAGAATCAATGAACGTGAAATTTGATGAGAAGAGCACTTTCTATGTCACTCATGTGGAAGGAGATGCAGAACAAGGCACACAGAACAACCTGTCTGAAGACACTACTTACTCCGACTCTATCAAAGCTAAGTCTGATTCGACAGATGAAAAGCTGAAAGAGAAGTTTGATCATAACTGGAAACATAAATCCAGTCATCCTGTACAACTTGTCATTGGAAACGTACAAGATGGAGTAAAAACTCGAGCCTCTATCAAAGAAATGACAGGTACGTTTGCTCTTATCTATGAAATTGAACCAAAAGACTTGACAAAAGCACTCTCGAATGAAAGTTGGATAGAGGCAATGCAAGAAGAACTACTTCAGTTCAAAGTGAATCAAGTCTGGGAACTGGTCCCAAAACCAAAAGATCGACCAATCATTGGAGCAAAATGGGTGTTCCGAAATAAGTTTGATGACAAAGGAAAAGTCACACGAAACAAAGCAAGGTTGGTTGCAAAAGGATACTCACAAGAAGAAGGGATTGACTACGACGAGACCTATGCGCCAGTAGCCAGGGTACAAGCTATAAGATTATTATTAGCATATGCATGTCATCATGGCTTCAACCTTTTTCAGATGGATGCCAAAAGAGCGTTCCTGAACGGCTACATCAAAGAAGAAGTATACGTAGATCAACCACCAGGTTTCGAAGACCCGAACAGATTCGATTATGTGTACAAACTGAACAAAGTCTTGTATGGTCTAAAACAAGCACCACGTGCTTGGTATGAGAGGCTGAGTACCTTCCTCATCTCTAATGGTTTTGAAAAAGGTAAAGTAGATACTACTCTGTTTATTCAAAGGGAAGGTAAGAACATTATTTTAGTTCAAATATACGTTGACGACATTATTTTTGGTTCTACTAATGGAACTCTTTGCAAGAACTTTTCGCAGATTATGACAAATGAGTTTGAAATGAGTATGATGGGTGAGTTAAATTTTTTTCTTGGACTACAAATCAAACAAGGAAACGAAGGTACGTTTATCTGTCAAGAAAAGTATACAAAGGAACTAGTGAAGAGATTTGGGCTTGATAGATGCAAAAAAACTGAAACTCCAATGTCTCATTCTTCAAAGCTTGAAAAAGATGTTACTGAGAAAAAAGTAGATCAAAAACTCTATAGAAGCATGATTGGATCTCTACTATATCTTACTACTTCTCGACTAGATATTCTCTTCATTGTATGCATGTGCGCTCGTTTTCAATCAGACCCAAGAGAATCACACCTCCCTGCTGTCAAGAGAATCATTCGATATGTCAACACTTATTCTTCACTTGGCTTATGGTATTCTAGAAATTCAGATTTTACTCTTATTGGATATTCTGATGCTGACTATGCTGGGTGCCGAATTGATAGAAAGAGCACATCAGGGACATGCCAACTAATGGAAAGTATGCTGGTATCTTGGTTCTCCAAGAAACATAGTACAGTGGCTCTATCCACGGCAGAAGCAGAATATGTGGCTCTGGGAAGCTGTTGCACACAAATCTTATGGTTAAAGCAATAACTTCAAGATTATGATATGGAGGAATCCAACATTGAGATTAAGTGTAACAACACAAGCGCCATTAGCTTGACAAAAAATCATGTTCTTCACTCAAGGGCGAAGCACATCGAGATCAAGTATCATTTCATAAGAGACCATGTGCAAAACAATGATGTTCATATTCAGTTTGTTGATTCTAAAAATAAACTTGCTAACATCTTTATGAGGCCTCTTGAAAGAAGTAGCTTTAATTTCAATAAATAAAAAAAAGCTTGGAATTGCTAACTTTCCTACGCAATCTTGAGTAGATGCAGGAAACAGGAGATGAAAGAAAGGAAATAAAATCATTTTCAATTTGCTAAAAAGAGAAGGTATGATCTCAAATCTCTTCTGAATTTATTCGAATATGCAGTAATTGATTGACTGAATATTATCATGCATATCCTCTTTCCAAAAAAACTACCTGTTACCATTTATCACAAATCCCTATTTTTTCGGTCATCTTGAAAATTTGCTCGGGAAGTTGCCTTTAATAACCGCTCTCTGCACTTTCTCTATAAAAGGAACAGTTTCTCTTTCTCTTCACAAACAACTGCTCTTCGAAAAGCTACCACATTTCCTCCATACTCTCAAAGATTCAAACTTTCCACACAAAAATCGTTCATCTTCTTCACTATGCCTCGTAAACCTCTCTCTCTCTCGAACCACAAAAAGCTTCCACCTCTGTTTGCCGGTCGTAAAGAACTTCTGCCCAAGCCGCCCGCCTCTCCAAACGTGGACCCTTACATATTTCCTTGGTGGACAAAGACTCCGATAGTATGGAAGTTTCCTCAGCAGAACGAGGATCGAGTGGTTCTACTAATTCCCCGCCAAAGGAGGGGTCTTTACAAGTTTTTCACACTTCTACCACTCATCCGAGTCTAGGTTCAAGCATTTCTACTCCCTCTCCTTTACAAACTCTCGAGGGGATACAAAAATCCATAACCCTCATGCGTGAATCCGGGATGAATGATAATGATGTGGAATTGTTTGTGAAAAATTTTGGGCTCGATTCTACTTTGGATGTGGAGACTGAAATCAGAAATTTTGCAAGTCCTTTTGATTCTGCCAATGTTGAGACACATGATGTTGGTACATCGAAAGGAAAGGAAAAGATTAGTGCTGCTGTAGAGGAAATATATGATTCTTTGAAAGAAGGAGAGAACACTGAGTCTAGGGTGAAAACTACTGATGATGATGATTTATTGTTTGAGAACTTTCGTGCTTATGGTGGAATCACAAAAGATACAAAATTTCGGCCCAAATTGTTTAAGAGTCAGCAACATCATGACTCTTTTCAAAACTTTCTAGACCGAAAAGTAATGCCACACAAGACGGTTGATTTTGACTATCTTGATAGTCATGGTATTCTTGTATTTGAGATGTTTGAGAAGTTAGACTTGCTGACCTTTTGCACCGATTCTGAAGTTGTATAACCTGAATTGGTGGCCTTATTTTATTCCAACTTGCACTTCACAAAGAACCCAAACAGAATGACTTTCACTGTTGGCGATTTTTGGTATGTAGTATATGCCGAACTAATAGCATCTCTAATTGGGGTAAGCGCATCTGACTTTGTGAAAATCGAGATTTCATCTAATGACGCTTACAAGCTGATCGCAGAGGACACTGACTATAGAAGGAGCATCGGAACGCATATCAACTACTCTACCAAGCCTCTGATATACAGGATCGTGCACAAGATACTCATTGGATGTATTCGACCTAAAGCCTCATCCACGACTGATGTGTCAAGGTATGAAGCTAGGTTGATGGCTGCAATTGTCAAGGGCAAAAACTTTTCACTGGTACACACTATCATCTTCCAAATGTATCGCACTGTCACCAAGCGAGCTAGCCAACTACCCTATGGAGCTCTCATTACAAAACTTTTTCGAGCATTGGATGTCAAATCCCCTTCAAAAATGAAGAAAGAGATCCTACCAGGTATGACAGTAGGAGCTGATACATTATTTAAGATGCATTTTTCTGTCACTTCTGATGGTTGAGTAGACAAGGATGGTCAGATCATCAAAATAGGCTGTGATCTTGATAATGCTACAAAGAAGATCATTGCTGTCACACTGTTGAAATTGAAAGGAAGACCAAAGAGAAAAGCTTTACGAAAAGTTTCTGTGTCACCAAAGAAAGGAAAAAGAGTCAAGAAGGACTCTATCTCCTCTGATTCTGAGCAAACAATCTCTGGTGATGCTTCTCTTCTACGCCAAAAGTCTTCTCAGGCTGCGATAGATGCACAGATTGCAGAGGAAATGGAAAAAAGGAGAAACTACTCTGCTGGAAAAGAATAGTGAATCGGAAGAGAGTGCCACAGCCTTATTTGACGCAAAGGAGCAAGCTATTCAACAAACTGAAGACCTAATTCGGGGGTTGGACACTCAGATTGAAGAAAAAACTAAAGAAGAAGCAAAAACACAGGCTCAGTTGGAAGTTGAGACCCATGCCAGATTACTCGAAGAGGCAAAAGCAGAAGCAGAGGCTACTGCCAAGGCCCTGGCCGAAGCAGAGGCTACTGCCAAGGCCCTGGCCGAAGCAGATGCTTTATCAGAGAAAGAAAGCATTGTTCAAGCCCAACTTGCCTCCACAGCAGCCGTCACGAAAGTTATTGAGGATGAGAAGAAAAGAAAAGCTGAAGAACATGCTGAAGCAGAGACAAGAAGAGCAAAAAGAGAGCAAGAAAAGAAACAATTTCGCGAAGAATATTTTGAAGTTCTTCGCCAAGAATTAGATCAACGTGAAGAGCAGCGAACTGTCCTTGCTGACAAATTTGATCTTGCCAGTCTTACAGAAGGGGATGACACTCAGGGGGAGAAATTGACAAAAGTACTTGGGAACTTCACACAGCTTCTCTTAAACATTCAGCAAGGGCAAGAGAAGATGCAGCAGCAAATCAATATTCTCCGGGCAGAACTCTTCAAACAAACTGATGCTCTTGCAAGTCGCTTGAAATCCATTGAAAGCTGTCTACCAGTTGAAGTCAAGAAGGATCAAGACCAGGTTTCAGGGGATCTGGTTATGTTTGCCCAGAACCAAGTTTTGCTGGCCCGAGAAATGAAGAACTTAACAGAAGTGTTCAATATGCGGCTACGAGACTTGATCACCTTCAATCTTGTTCGCGTACCCTTTGACATTGCCACATCCAAACCATCTTCTTCCCAACCTCTAAAATGATCCTCCCACCTTCATGTTTTGTCGCATTTTCTATCATGGTTATGCTAGCATGCAATGTACTGCCGTACTATAGATTGCATGATTAAATAAATTGCTTGCTTTATGACTTTCGCTGATCTTTTGATGCTGACAAAAAGGGGGAGAGACATCGGATTGCTCTGTAAGAACGCCATTTATAAGTTAGAGACACCAGATTGCTCTATAAGTCTGTCCTTTATAAGTTTGCCCTTTATAAGCTCTATTGCAATTCGAGAAAATGGTTTTGTCTCCATCAAAATAGGGGTAGATTGTTAGGAAATTATTGTTGATTTTGACGCAATCAAAATCATTCATGTCTTGATAATTAGAATCTGGTCGAACCTGATAGATATATATGTATTTCACTATACTTATCTCTAACTTATCCATCTTGATAGAAGCAGGCAAACCATATGACAAAGGCACACTGGTTGGACGTTCTCATACTTCAATTTAATATTCCAACTAAATTTTTTTCTGTTTATTGCAGATTAAATTCCCCACAAACGGTCAATGATCTGGAAAAGGATTTCGATGCTAAGTCATATCGTCATTGTGTCAATCAAAATGATTTCCTAAAGTTTTCCTTTTTAAGGTTATCCTGATTGTCAATTCAATGTTTAGGCAAATCTCATAATTAGATTCTTTGTTTAAAGGTCTTCGATATATTTGTATGGGAGAATATATCTTTCTAAATTTCTGGTGTATCTTACCATGAACGATTAGTGATCTTTTGTCAATCAACCAACGGCTAGTTTTGGTGATTGATCCTCGGAGTGGATCTGTCCAGCGAGGAGCTTGGAGGATGAGGACTATAAAGAGCACGAAGTTCAAAGAACAGAGGGGGACCAAGAGAAAAAAGACCTGATTCAAAGAGAGCTTCATCGGTTGTCTAAAAATACTTTACTGAATCCCGTAAGAGAAGAGTGAAGCAGAGAAAGAGTGCTGAGTAGAAAACCTTGGTAGAAGCACAGTCCGCTTCTATTGAAGCAGTAGAAGTTCAAGCAGTCACTCGTGTATTCTGTAATCTCTTATTCGGATACTTAGTGAAATCCAGCTAGTAGGCTGTTAGTGTGGGAGAGTGGACGTAGGCCATCAAAAGCCGAACCACTATAATCTCATGTGCAACGCTTTTCGATTCTTTCTGCCTCTATCTACTGCATCTATTAACGTCTGGCAGAAGCACTACGATATTTCGCTATCACTTGCATTATCTCAATCTCGATTATTTTATCAATTCCGTAGTATTTGTCTAAATTCGATATACACACCTATTCACCCCCTCTAGGTGTATAGCCTAGCCAGGAACAACACTGCTTTAGTAGGTGAAAGAGGAAGAGCTAGTGCTCGTGTTGGTAGAAGTAGTATGAATATGAATAGACGCAGTCAGTCTAGGAGTGGCAGTGATGTCTGTTAGAACTGTGGCAAGAGAGGGCATCTTAGAAGAAATTGTTTTAAGTTAAAAAATGAAATGGCTAAGGGAATTGGAGTTGAATCTGCAGGATGATGTTGCAGCTGTAGCTGAAAATTTTGATGGTGTCGATTGTGTCTTGTCTATCACTGAGAATTCGTCGTTTGGCGGATGGATTATGGATTATGGTTGTTCTTTTTATGCTACACCAAATAGGAACTAGTTTACTTCTTATCAATGCATGGATAGTAGTAAAGTGAAGTTGGGAAACAATACTAAATGCGATGTTGTGGGTGCTGGTAATATTAAAATCAGAATGCATGATGGTATTGTGAGGACATTGACTAGGGTAAGACATGTTCCAGAATTGAAAAAGAACTTAATTTCCTTGGGTGCCCTAGATTCAGCTGGACGCAGGTATTCTTCACGAGGTGGAGTCCTGAAAATTGTTCTAGGTGCTCTGGTGATAATGAAAGGAATTAAGCATGGCGGCTTGTATGAACTTCAAGGTGAGACATTGATAAGTTTCGCTCCTGAGACGTCGACATCTGTTCGAGAGTCTAATGACTACTTGAGGAATGCCTGGGTGTTTGTGCGAAAGCACAATTTTCATGCTATTGTCAAGAATACGCAGTTGAGAGCTTTGATCGGAACGGAGACTGGCAAGTTGATCAAGCATGTGCGAACTGACAGTAGCATGGAGTCTTGCTCGAAACTGGTAAATAAATTCTACATGAAAAAGAGCATAGTGAAACACCACACTAGTACTAGTAAACCACAACAGTCTGCAGAATTGATGAGCAGAGCATTACTAGAGACGGCCTGAAAAAAGATCTCTAGTACTGGTATGGCTAGGAGAATTCTAGCGGATGCGCTTAGTATGGCGAGCTATATGGTGAATAGATCCTCATCGACTGCGATTGGATATCGGACTCCCAAAGAAGTGTGGTCAGGTAATGTTGCTGATGATTCTATTTTTAGAATTTCTAATTGCCCATGTTATTATCGAGTAAGTGATGGTAAGCTCGATGTGAGGGCAATGTGCATATTCCACGGCTATGCACGAGGTGAGTGGGGTTATCAGTTGTGGTACCTGAGTATAAATTCATCTGTTTGCAGCAGAGAAGTTACCTTTGACGAGTCTCCAGTACTTCTGGCTAGGAGTGATTATAGCAGTGTTAATATGGATATGGACGGTGTTCAGCTTGAGGTGGAGTTGCAACCAGAAACTCATGTGGTAGTAGATACTAGCATGGTAAGCGACACAGATGGTGTTTGTAGCAAGGTGGAGCCTATAGAGTCAATGTTTGTTGTAACTGCTGATATTAACAAGGTATGTATTCAGTCTCCTGACAGATATAGATGCAACGGTGGTTTTGCTTTATCTATAGTTAAGGAGTTTGTGTCAGATAGTCCTTGTGCAGAAGTTAAAGGTGCATGTTTAGTTGGTGTTCTGATGAGGTCCTCGGTAATGGCGAAGTTCAAGCGCGGCTTGGACTTGCATGATGTCTGTGGCGGTTGAGTCCATTTGGGTTGTTGGGAGAGTAGCACATGAAGTTCGGAATTTTAGCAAAACGATTGTGATTTGGCTCAAACGTCGAGCCAAGATGGAGATTGTTGAAATTGCCTCGAATTTGAGTCCAAAGGAAATTGCTTGTAATAAGCATATAAGTTGGAAAATCCGAACATTGGCTGAATCTTACGGACATTTTTTCTGTATTGCTTTTATGAAGATAACAAATTAGAAGGGAACAGTCCAAGATTAGCATTCCTTTCTTAGACAGGTCAACTTGGATATCTCAGTCGGTGGATCTCCTTTTGGTCAAGTTGAACATATTGGATAAATATTCTGTTAGTGGAAGTATCTCTAATGGGCGTAGCTTTCGTGCACTGATAGATTGGATTTCGTGCCCAAGAAAAGATTTTTGGTTGAGAAATTTTGAGTCCCACGTTCACCAAGATTTACTTCCATGCATATATATATATATATATATATCAATGATGTTTTCTTTAGACGATGGCTTTAATCGCGAGCGTGCGTCTTCGTGATTTATAGTCCAAGAAGGAGATTGAAGCGTCGTATGTCACGAGTGCTTGGAATTGGGACTTCGTTTTGTTCGCGGAATTACATCAAGAATTCAAGTGTTGAAGCCGGTTAAATCTTGAGGTTAGATTTGTGTTTTAATTCTTTTGCGAGATTGAAAGATTATTTCGCTATGAATTGGGGGCTAAACACTATGCGCGTTCTTGGTTGTAATTGGGGCTGGGAAACACCAAGAGTGTGTTTGTGTAACTCAAGTGTGATTTGTAATCTTCGTGTATCGGTCGTTCTATAGTGGAATCCGTTGCTACTCTCCCCGTGGACGTAGGTCTTTACGACCGAATCACGTACATCTGGTGTCCGTTTTACTTTGCTCGTTCTGTCTATTTTTTTATCGATCGCTTGTTCCACGCAACAGTAATCTTTGCAACGAAGTTATATTTTTGTTGCAAATTAGTGATGAAATGTTTTCGTGCCTAATTTCGTTTGCAAATTTTTGCAACGAAAATATTATTTCGTTGCAAATTAGTGATGAAATGTTTTCATGCCTAAATTCGTTTGCAAATTTTTGCAAAGAAAATATGATTTCGTTGCAAATTTGCAACGAATTTTTAATTTCGTTGCAATATTTGCAACGAAGTTATATTTTCGTTGCAAATTAGTGATGAAATGTTTTTGTGCCTAATTTCGTTTGCAAATTTTTGCAACGAAAATATGATTTCGTTGTAAATTTGCAACGAATTTTTAATTTCGTTGTAATCTTGCAACGAAGTTATATTTTCGTTGCAAATTAGTGATGAAATGTTTTCGTGCCTAGTTTCGTTTGCAAATTTTTGCAACGAAAATATTATTTCGTTGCAAAGATTGCAACAAAGTTATATTTTCGTTGCAAAATAGTGATGAAATGTTTTCGTGCCTCATTTCGTTGCAAATTTGCAACGAATTTGTTTTTTGTTGCGAATTTGCAATGAATTTGTTTCGTGGATAATTATTCGTGGCAAAAATCGTATTTTGTTTGTAGTGATTCTTCAGCAGAATTTTCCTATTGGTGGCATAAAGAATATTGTCCTGATGTCTTCTAAGAGGGCTTGGACATTATCCTTCTGAAGATAAGAGATACAGCTCCTCACATACTTCCTAAAGAGATTTGCAGATGAGGATGCGCTAACAGAGCCTATCAAAGGTTTGCTCGGCTTTTTTCCTTCAGTATGTGTCTTTATTTGATATCTGGTTTTGTACTTAATTGTTTGCTTCAACAATGAGCAAAAAGAGAAAGATCTTAGAGCTACGTGCTCCAACCAGGATGCCAAATAAGCTAGCAACTAAGAGGTCAACTACTCGACATGCAAAAACTTCCTACAAAAGTTTCCTATCGAGAAGCCCAGTCCCAAGGAACTCACCTCCCAATCCTCCGCTTCGTACCAAGATGAAGTCGCGCACACCAAAAGGAAATTTTCATATTTAGTTCCTTATGGCGGGAAAAGTACACTGCAAGTGCCTTAACTTTCGTATAGCGTGCACTTAAGTGCCTTAACTTTCAAAGTGTTCACTTGAGTGCCTAAACTTTTAAAAAGCGTTCACCTGAGTACCGACTTCTTTTAAAATTGTTCAGTTCAGTGCCAAATCTGACGTGGCTCACCGAAAATTCGACACGTTATATTTTTAATTATTATTTATGCTGACGTGGCTCATCGGAGTTGGCACTAAATTGAACGATTTTAAAAGAAGTTGGTATCAAGTGAACGCTTTTTAAAAGTTTAGGCACTCAAGTGAACACTTTGAAAGTTAAGGCACTTAAGTGCACGCCGTACGAAAGTTAAGGCACTTGTAGTGTACTTTTCCCTCCTTATGGCCATACATGTGCTTGCTGATACTGACCTATGCTTTTCAAATTACTCGGGGGCTACTCTCAAGATTTACCGATCCAAAGCAACATCGCTTGCTTCATCTTCTACCAAGACTACTCCTGCGAAGGTAACTACGCCCGATCCTATGCTAGAAGCTCATGCTCCTTCAACAGCGACTCAAATCAAGTCGACACAGCCCTTGCCTTTGGGGCCTGAAGGAAATGAGCCAGACGATGATCCCTCTTCTCCTCGAGTTGAGGACATTCCTTCTATCCCTTTCACGGGATCTAAAGCAAGGGAGAAGAATTTATCTCCTGCCACTGTCGGCAAATCATCTCATGTCCTTCCTACGAGATCAGTTGCCCCTCTTTCGGGAACCAAAGCAAGAGAGTGTACCCCTTCTTCGAGAACTGAAGTGAGAGAGTCAGTGAGAAGTCCACCTTCAGCTCCAGTCGGTAAGTCTTGTCTTTTACCTTGTACTTTCAAATGATGAATTCTTCTTATGCTAATAACTAATATGCACTTATGCTTGTAGGCATTGATGAGCCTTCACCTGCATATAAGTTTTAATTCATAACGAGGTGTCTCTTGAAAGCTCATCAACTACTGTCATTCCATTTACGCTCGTCCCTCATTCAACAATTGTTCTGCCAACTGCCAAAGCTTTGGCCACAGCTGGCTCATTTGCTCCTTATTCTTCCTCTGCTGCATCTGCTCCTCCTAAGGTAGTGCCCTTTTTAACCTAGGAGAAAGATGATTTAGAGATGATGTTAGGTATTGGCTCTGCTGGTCCATCTGTTGCTTAAGGACCTTCTAAGTCAGTTCTAGTTCCCGAAGATCCAGCATCTTTTGCTGAAGTTCTTAGACACATAGCTAAAGCCAAGTGGACAGAGCTCATGGGATTGCTTGAGTCTGGCTATGGGAAGTTGATCGTAGACCCCAATAGGGAGCATCATGCGAGAGCCCTCTTCTATGAAGTTTGTTCTGGTAATCCTTCTTTTATATTATCTAAAGACTTCTAGGATAAGAGTAACAACTTCGCTATCGACTTTGTGGATGCTGTGAACACCATCAGAATTATCGTTAATCGTCTTCCACATCTTCTCTCTGGGGAGCAACGAGGTGTGGTTGTTCAAGATGCGCTGGATCGTAAACTTGAAAATACCCGTATGTTCTACGGACATTACAAAGCTGAAGAGGATACACTTTATCGCTTGGCTAAGAGGACGGCGAATCTTGAAGCCGAGCTAAAAATAATAAATACTCTAATAGTTGAGCATGAAACAAAGAGGGAAGAATTCTGTGCTGTAGTTCGGCGGAAGCAACAGAAATGTATAGAGCTGGGAAAGGAAATTGACACTACCCAACAATTGGTTAAAACCCATGAGAGGCAAAGGGCAGAGCTCATGGAATAAAATATTAATCTTGAATTTGAGCTTCGATCCTTTGTAAACGAGGCCAAAGCCTTGTTGGCTAAATGGAAATGAAAGCCTTCTTTTCTCTAAATCAAATGTCTCACTGTTTTTTTTTTTAATCGAATTCATTTCTGGCTTTCTCTTGACTTGTCTAACTTACGACAACTAACAAACATCCCGATGACAAGTTCTCCCGATGCTATGACCTACCGAACCTGAATACTTAATATACTTCACTAAGTATCAGACATAACGCCTGTCACCAACCTCGTCATTATCTCAAGCAATCAAAAGATAGGATAACATGACTTTCTTCACATAATTAGCAAGATGGCTTGGTTGAGTAACTGATTTCTTTTCACATCTCTACTCACAACAACCTTAATGATGTAATTAGTAACTGACCTCTCTCCACACATGAAGCCACGTTCTCTCACTTTATCCCACTCTTCCGTGAAAATCTCAGGCATGTCGTTATTCATTTCTTGAGCTATATCTTCCATCCTTGTCCCTCACATCAAGAATCCGGGCTATTCTGCTCTTTCTCAATTGTCGTTAATTTGTTCATCATGTCTTCGCATGGTTCTTCATATCACGTCCCTCTTTGGCCTCATCCAAGGGCACATTTTCTAGCTCATGAAGGTAACAATTTTGATGGACATCAACCTGTGTCCTGTCTGAGTTTTATTGGAAAGGCAGCTGTTATCTACCTTTATTTAGGCCGTTTACTTAGAAAGTTTTGTGTGCATATCTTTTTGTATTACCTTTTCTTGTGTGTTCCTTGTATTTTTTGTAGTTTAGTCTAATTAGGAGTTTGTTTGATAGCTGTATCTTCTTGTATATAGGTTATGTTTCTATGGTAATGAAGATCATAATTCTCATTCCAAAGTTCCTTAGTTGTTTTACATGGTATCAAAGCTATGGCTGAGGGAAAAAAAGGTGAGGAGAGTTCTGGAACGGACAAGAAAACCTCTAGTCCTTACACATTGAACGCGAACGACAACCCGGGTAACCTAATTACCCATGTTCAGTTGAAGGGCGAGAATTACGAAGAATGGGCACAAGCTATGCAGACTGCATTGCGAGCCAAGAAGAAATATGGTTTTATTGATGGATCTGTCAAGCAACCAGCAGATGATTCGCCGGAACTTGAAGATTGGTGGACGGTTAATTCTGTGTTGGTTTCTTGGGTATTTAACACCATTGAACCGACGCTTCGCTCGACTGTCTCTCACATGGAGAACGTGAAAGACCTGTGGGATGATATCAAGCAGAGATTCTCGATTGGGAATGGTCCACAGATGCAGCAAATGAGATCGAATCTGGCAAATTGTAGACAGGTTGGTCAACCCATCGTGTCCTATTTCGGTAAACTCAAAATCCTATGGGATTGTTGATACCTGATTTTTTATCAGTCTTTCATAGTTTATTTTTTAAAATTCATAAAAAATATATAAAAAGTTAAAATATAAAAAAATCATCTTTGGTAGCCTTGACCAAGCTAAAGGAACCATTTTGACAAAAAATAATTATATATACATATTTTATATTTTTTATATTTTTCAAAAATAGAAAATACATGAAAAATGAAGAAAAATAGCATTCGATATCGTAAAAATATAGACAAATAGTTAATATTTTTATTTTTATTTTATTTTCATTTTGAACTCATAAATAGTTAAAATTCAAGTTCAATTGCATGTGTTTCTTCACGACGCATAGAGTTGAATTTGACAAAAAAATATCATTCGAGTCTTTTAATTTGTAAATTTCTACATCTTTTTTAGTCTTGACGTCCAATTAGATCGACCACCATCTACAATAAATCCCCCTTGCTGAATATTTTCGATTTTGTTTCACGTGATTTCATGGTGTAAAACGCCGAGTGGATCCCCAAATATAATCGGGTCGGCAGGAGCTCGATAGCTCGTCCAAGACCAAATCGGGGCACGGCGAACCCCACGTGAGTACTCTCGAACTCCTGCGATGCTTCCTAATGCTTTTCTTAGGTTAGATCGTGTGTAGAACGGTTAGGACAGCTAAATCATTCTTGAGCTGTGATTGATAAATAGGGTCTTACTAGGAATACCATGTGATTTATTTGCATATCTAGATTCCTTAAGTTGCGCATTTTATTACTGATTGTGATTGCTAGGATAATCACTCCTATCTGCATGAATTTCTAGATTTAGGGTTCATACATTACTCATCCACATGAATCTCAGGCTAGAAAATTCAGTCAACTTAGGTACCGAAAGGGCGTCAACTCTGAGAGTTGGCGTAACTAAGTCCCCGAAACCATTTCTCTGGTTCTCGCAGAATTGAATAGAAACTCCCAACTATTCGATTGGGTGGTCCAATCATACCCTAAAAAAATGATTGGTGGCGACTCCATGGCATGCACACTTAGCACATGTCACTAGACCACATTGAAAGTCGATCACGCATACCTCCGTTGCGATTTGGGTAATGGGCCTTGAGAGAGGCCCGCGTCCGACCAGACTGGACGGCCCATTAGCCCTCGAGAGCCCGATAACCTCAAGAGGGTCGCGACAGACTGGCGACTCTGCTGGGGACTGGTTCTTAACCATTTAGTGGACTTGAGCCGATTAAAAAGTTGATTGATTCTTCTAACCTAATTTTATGCAGATGCTATCGAAAGTGAGGTGTATATACTAACGAATGTGTTAGATGTTTTTGTAGACGGGAGAAATAAGGGGTGAAGTGCTTGTTAACTTTGTTTTATGCAGGCAGGAGTTTTGGATGTATGATTGTGTGGATGTTTATATTGAAGCGGTGATTGTTAAATAAAATGCATGTCTATTGCTTTAGCACGACACAATGAATACACACAATTGCGCCTAAAACCCCAGGCGCCCTCTTTAGGAACACAATAGAAGGAATTGAAAATGGAATCTCCGTGAGGAAAAACATGGGGTAATCTACTTATCAATTCCGCTCACTTCGAACTATGGATTGAGTCCCAATAAAACAATAGTTGTGCAATGGAATCGGCTCTTCCCAGAATTCGAGGTGAGAACCTTGGCTTTAGGTACCAAGCCCTATCTTTTGATTTTTAGGAGTTTTTCCTCACTTGTCTCATGCGTTTGTCTATGGAAGGTTAATATACCTAACACTGCTAAAAATACTGAGAAGCTTGATTTTCTCTTAAGTTTGGTTGGTAAGACTTTTCTATCCCTCGAACTTGTTACAGCTCATAATCATTATATTCATTGCATAATTCCGGTGATTGGATTAAATGCCATTTTGAGGATAGATAGGTGTGTTTTCCTCCCAATGTTCTTGATGGAAGACGAAGATGGTGTCATTCCATTACGAGCGCCAAGTGGACAAGAAGAGCCTGCTATGGACATCATTGAGGTATCATCTAATGAAGATGACGATTTGGAATAGGTGATCCTGAAGTCACGTCTCAAATATCGAAACTGGGGCATCTCTAAGTAGTTAAAAACAGGTAGAGAAGAGAAGTCTTTTGTGGATAAACGCGGTGGGAGGTTCCTTTATCAGATCATAAGCAAGATTAAAAAATCAAGATGTACACGCTCGAATCATCAATGTCAA
Source organism: Rhodomyrtus psidioides (assembly GCA_021437785.1). NCBI lineage: Eukaryota > Viridiplantae > Streptophyta > Magnoliopsida > Myrtales > Myrtaceae > Rhodomyrtus > Rhodomyrtus psidioides. The sequence goes on along the minus strand of JAILYB010000003.1, from coordinate 5,947,963 downwards.
AGAGTAGCTTGCCTAGGTTGAGAGTGGTCAGGTATTCGAGAAAGTCAGCCATACAGAAGTTGAGACACACACATTAGAACTTTCATTCATTTCGCTCAATCGAGGGACCTTAAAAGCAGATCATACAGATCATCGGGGTGGAAACGTAAAATCGAAATGAGCCCTAATTAGCATCACAAAGGAACCCAGTTGGCCCTCCATATTATTGATGCTTTGCCTATACTCACCACATCGAGACTCGAGATCTGCAAGCTTAAGAAGAAGGCGTTTACATTCCCCTTTAAGCTCGGCAACCTTGGTCCCGTGATCTTCGGCGGCTATTTCCAAGTCCCGAACTAGTCCTCTCCCATGGGCTATATCCGCGGCAATGCTGTCAAGCCTTTCTTCCTGCCAGTCACATTGAAACTTCAACACGACATTACGACGGTCGTGCTCATAGGTGGTCAAGGATAAGACCAAGTGCTCCACCAAACTTCCCCTCTGGCGAAGCAACATCGAGACCTGCTCATTGGCGAACTCAACAGCCTTTCTGTGACTATCGGCCATAAGGTTGGCCAACACCAAGCAGTTGGACCGATCCTCATAGCGAGCTCGCAAAACGTAAGCCACGGTAACTTCTCGATGAGCGACACGGTAAGTCTCTAAAAAGTTTATAAAGAGGGTTGGGAAGATTCTATATTCCCTCTATAAATTAGTGCCCTCGATGGAGGTGGTGTCTATTTCCACGAGCAAAATACGGATTTCATCTTCAGTTTCTGGGTGATCGGCTATATGAGCATAGCCTCGACCTAGGAGGTTATACAGTTTTTCCCACTGGGCCAAAATTTCGGTCGAGAAAACGCGAATAGGAGAGGAGGTCATTTTCGTTGGAGTGAGGGAGAAGAAGAAGAGTGTGGTAGAGTGATTAAAATACGAAAAGGCAATTATGAAAGAGCGTTAATCTTCTCTGCATTAACTCCTCCTTTTATAGCAACTCGAGGATGAAGAAAGGTCACAGCAATAATGCTCGTGGAGCCAAGTAAATTGGGTAAAGCAGTGGTGGCTCTTTCGGTGAACCATCAGATCTGTCCCAGTCCGCGATTTCAGGCTTGATAAATCTAAAAAATTTGTAAAAAGATATGTCGGTGTCACCATATTAAAATTGAGCGGGAGTTAAGCGCAACCATCGAAAAAAGTTGCGAAAGGATTTGGCGGTCCCATCATATTAAAAAACTAAGCGGGAGGCGAGCGTAGTTCCACCTTTTTGAAAATAAGTGGGAGACAGACATGGATATCGAGAAAAGGAAATCGATTTGGTGTCCCTCCACGTTGAAAAGAAGAAAGAAGACGACAAAGTGAGAAATACGAAATCTTGGGAGAAACACTTGCCTGATGATCTTCATCCATGTTTAAAGAACGTTTCCTAGGCATACAGAACCACTCAAAAGAAAATTTAGAGAGAGTGAGCATACAGGAGAGAGTAGAGAACCCTGAGTGAGCAAAAATTGATCGAATATTTTTCGATCCAACATGTTTGAGGGTTACCATCAGTTGCTAGAGGCGACTGATCCAAAAATCTCAGAAAATGAACTACTGAGAGATCTCGAAGATTCCAGGATCGCGTCTGGTACCAGAACCACAGAACCCAACCCTTTCGGCAATGAAGTTCAAGATCTCAGCATCGACGACAATAGCAGCAGCGATGGTCAATCCCGGAAAAGGAAACGTCGCCAGTGCCACACTCAGAATGAAATCCAAGAGCTTGAAGCTTTCTTTAGTGAATGCCCTCTCCCGAACATGAAACAAAGAATTGAATTGGGCCAGAAGCTAAGGATGAAACCTTTGAGGGTCAAGTTTTGGTTTCAAAATAAGTGAGCCAAATTGAGGGCTCAACACAGACGTCAAGAACTTGCGATTCTAAAGGAGGAAAACGAAAAACTTCGAGCGGAGAACATGAGGTATAAGAAAACTCCCAGCACTATCGCTTACCTTAATTGCGGTGGCCCTATAACTCTCGGCGAAATGTTCCTTGATAAGCCTTATATGAGGATTGAAAATGCTCATTCCCCACCCCACTCCCTCGAACCATCTTCGATACAATCGGATTTTGTTGGAGATATGCATGAACAAATCAATTGTACGAAGTCAATACCGATGTCTTCTAAAGGATGGGATATGCGTCACCATGATTGGAGTTTCCTTAACGATGAGCTTACTATCACGGCCGATCAATCCAAAGCTGATGAATTCCCTCCACAACAATTTCCGGCTCGATCAAATCCTACAGGAAATAGGCCAGAGAGCAATAGCCAAGTTGTCAACACTGTTCTGGGTCGCAAGAAGACGAGGGTCAATTGGTCCCCCGAGCTTCATCTCAAGTTCCTTAGTGCGGTTCAGCAACTAGGGATCAAATCAGCATATCCAACGCGCATACTTGAGATCATGAACATACCAGGACTCACTAAAGATGGAGTCGCGAGTCACCTCAAGAGCTACATAAGGGCACTAAGACAGCGCCACACAGCATTGAACCTGAAAGAACTCAACTTGTGCCTAAACACTAGGCATGGCCACAACTACAATGCCCCTGAAGTAAGAAATACCCTGCCGAATCTAGGCACCGACCAAGCTGGTAGCAGCACCATCGACTACTTGGACGCTAATCAGAATATTCCCTTGACTCATCTCAGCACCCCTCAAGAGTATATGCCACAAGTGCAGCAGGTACGAACTCCTTGGTTTGAGCAGCAACTTTTCGCTAGTGCTCTTCTTATCACCGATCAACATATTGCGCCTAGTGTTCAAAGATCTGCCTGGCTTGGGCGTATGATTTCGGAAGATCAAGCGGGGGGATGCTCTGAGGATTTTTGTTTTTCCTATCCCCAAATGGAAGGTGCTTTTGATAATGAACCGATCAATCATCCTCTTCTAATCTCGAGCAATGACGAAGGTTCTAGCTTGGAGAATCAAATCGCTCACAACAGAAACAGGAATTCTTCGCCGCCAAGCGATGATGGTCAACCCGAATATCAGTTGCTCGAAGAATCAAAAGATTTCCTTGATGAGGAGCTCCATATATGGATCGATCAGTTTAAAACTGATGGACTTATGAAGTTATGATCCAAAATGGCGATTATATATCTGATTCATGGTGTAAATGGCTGATCATCGAGAATCCTCAAGGGAACTAGGCACATGTGAATAGATGTATCATTAATCTTTCTGTCATAAAGTCTTCCATGCAAGATAATCTTCCTTAATGCCTAGAGTTAATCTGGGGTAGCGATCAGTACTACCTACGAGTATCATCATGCTCGAGTGCGACAATCCCTTGTTAGATTTGAGTCGAGGCAAATCAATTGAACGCCACAAAGAAAAACATTTAAAGGCTTCACATAGGAAAATGCGAGCAAAAGCCCGAGCGAGCTCAAAAACGGTTAGCTCTGTATCGTTCCAAGGGACCTTTAGTCATTACGAACTCTAAATTGAGCTTGTTTCATTTTCGATGGGGGTCGCTAACTGCTTCGAGAATTTTATAACAAAAAATGAACCAGTTAGGGACGCTAATAGTGCTGTGTCCTGGTAGTCAGTGAAATGGCAGTGGTACGAAACGTCAGGAGTTTGATCTCGGGATTGAAAAATCGTTTTATCAGTTGGTCTATCACTCGATGAAGTTCAAAGAGATTCGACGCAGATGACTATAGAACTTGGGGCATTTGAAAATCATCGATTCATTTTCATCAAGCGGCGAAGTTGGTATTGTAAAATGTGAAGCGCGCAAATGACAAATCCGAAGCAGAAGGAGATGAATCATGATTCGCTTATCCAAGGTCGGGATTTCAACCTTCGACTAAAGCCAAATCTAGGATGAGTTTTTGATCTTGCCCACTCGACAAAACCCATCTCCACAGAAAATGGGGGCAAACCATTCCTACATCCGAAAAGCATGTCGAAGCCGAAGACATCGGATTCATCGTTTAATCCGTGGGACAAGTCCCCCAAGCGATAGTTATCATCCGCAGAGCGTAATGGAATCCATCCTTTCAACGTAAAACGCATTTGGCCGCTGAGCCACCCATTTGGTAAAAAGAATGTATCGTTCCTAAATGATGTTCAATCAGATGCAGGGATAATGTTCTCTTATTTTCCTCTCAGGTGATGAACAGAGACGAGGCACCCCAAGAAGCCATGCATTTAAATAACAAAACAACGCATGAAACACGCCCAAAAAGATGAATGAATCTCCTTCGATGTAAATCCTTGAGGTGGATTCGTTGCCCAACCAGACGAAGAAATCATGGCCACAAGCATGAGGGCCGGCTTCTGCAATTCGCACATTGGCATGTAGAATGGAATTCAAATCAAGAGTAAAGTAGTATCGTCCCAATTTGTTTTGAATTTGGAAACCCAAAATAATGCTTAATATTTATCCTTGGCAAGAGCTCGCCATCAGGGCAGACATATTTTCACAACCATTGTACACTCGTTGGAGCATATGACCAAGGGTAAGATGTATCGTTCCAATTTTTGCAAAGTTTTAGAATATACAATGACCTATCCCTTTTATATCTCTAGGATCTCCAACCGCGATGGACAGGTAAGCATCCTTTTTCCCAATTCATTGGAGATTAAAAACTTTCAGAATTAATTCGATTCTCACATCTAAAAAGACATAGAATTCTTACTTCATTGACATTCATGTTTTAAAACATGAGATTTTCTGAACATGAATTACACATGTATGGTGCATCACAAAATCCCTTTGAAGGATAAATCTTGATGAAATGAAATGAATTTTTCAACAAGAGTCATTTGGACTGTTCAAAAGGGTATTTTCTCATAAGAGAAGCGAGCCTAATCCAAACACGTCCCATACACACTTGAGAGATGAGGAGATTGGAAATGATAGAGAAACCTTAACCTATGGACATAAGGGTCATTCGCAACGATTACATGGATCGAGATGACAGAGGCATTTATTTCTTCATCCCAAACACTACAGATGCCCATTGAGAACCCCATTGAACGGTGATTTTTATTCTCAACCCTGTCAAGAACCACCCCACATTGGGGCAAATGAAGGTTAGTCCAACAATATCAGAAAGTAAACGGTTAGAAATTTTCTTGCTCGGACTAACATAAATCTTTGTGTGTTGTTTGTATGATAATCCAAGTGTCATAGGATGACGAGAATAATTCATTTCTCTATCCTACACACTGTTATCCTTTGCACGACCAAGTTGAGCCAGCAAATTCATTTCATCAACCTATTGGTGATCAATGCATATTCCAAAGCAAAGGCAACATCACTCTAGGAACGGAAGCAGGCCAAAGTTTAAGTTGCATATCTAGCATGATTGCCGAAAATCCTAGCTCCAAAAGAAAAGAAAAACACGGGATTAAAAAAAAGGAGAAAAGAAAAATCCCTAGACATCAAGAAAAAGCAAAGTGCCTGGTTAAAAGCAAGGCCGATGTCCATTCAAAATATCCCCAGTAAAGTCTAGAGAGATGATGAAAAGACCCTCAAAAGGAGTCAGATCAAGATGACTACTCCCCAAATGATGTCGTGCTCAAATAGCAAACACACAAACAGACGGTCTCTTAATGCAACACGAGACGCTTTTAACATCCTTGTGGACTCTAAAAGAGGAGTGTACACTTCAAGAAATGGAGATGTTCTTCGAAGGACATGTGGCAAATTTGCAATGATCACCAATGTCAAACCCTTCATAATTTCTGGGAAAAAAAAAACATTTTTCGGTCCCCAATCCTTCCAATGTTACAACCCTGAAGCAGTCTTCTCTGACTAAGACACTTGGGTTAATGTATAACTTAGCTCAAAGAAGTACGAGCCAGACTATTTCTTTCTCATTTTGCAGGGTTCTTGACTTGTAAACCCGGAGCAGATAGTGAAAAATTTCGTTCAACGGCCTTAACTCAAAAGTGAGTCCCCATTGGAAACCGATATCCAAGCCTAACACTACGGTCCCGTGAAAGACCTCCTGATCGATCGAAATGTATGCGTTGCGAATGATCCTGAAACCCATGCACAGGTCGGTAGGAAATTGAGCACTTTCCCTATTAAAGATCATTATCACAAAGCAGTGAAGAGCCTTCTTGGATGAGAAATACTCCAATGGATGTTTTGAGCAAACTCTTTTTGAAATTTTCAAATTGTTTGATCTAAGGTTTCCGTGCAAGGAATTTATGATCACATTTGTATGTGGCAGGAATGTTTTGGATAACCTCCAACAATCAAAATGCACATTTCATGACTAAAACTTAAGTCGTATAATTTTGTCAGTTAGACAATTATTGTCTTCCCAAAGATTACTAACATCTTCTTGGCGAGGAAAATTTTTTCAGGTCTAAGCTTTCCGCAGGACTTTTGGCCACCCCAAAGACTAGGTGCGTCATCCTTAGGTGAAGCCTTTTAGTAGGCAAATCTCTTCTAAGACCGATCTACAGAATGATCGAGTCTCCGACTAGCCCCGAAGAGCGGGTATGTCATCCTTTGATTCATATCAATTTGGAATCTCATAAATGGTAGAAACCGCCTGAAGGGTCAACACAATGGTAGAAACCGCCTGAAAGGTCAATGTATGGTAGAAACCGCCTGAAGGGTCAACACAATGGTAGAAATCGCCTGAAGGGTCAACGCAATGGTAGAAACCGCCTGAAGGGTCAATGTATGGTAGAAACCGCCTGAAGGGTCAACGCAAAGGTAGAAACCGCCTGAAGGGTCAATGTATGGTAGAAACCGCCTGAAGGGTCAATCAACGGTAGAAATCGCCTGAAGGGTCAACTCAATAGTAGAAACTGCATGAAGGGTCAATGAATGGTAGAAACCGCCTGAAGGGTCAAAGGACTGGTAGAGACCGCCTGAAGGATCAACCCAATGGTCCGATCCACCATATGGATCAAAACCTTGATGAATCCCGAATGCGGGAGGAGTCGTTTTCCATAATAAGCCTTACATTAGGCAAGCCATTTCTAGTTTAGTCCACCACACGGATCAAAACCCTTGGCAAATTCCCAAATGTGGGATGCGTCTTCCTTAGGTTCCTATCAGTTAGGAATCCCATTATGGTTTGACCTACCATACAGGTCAGAGCTTAACATCCTTAGGACACTCCGATGACGAGTCCTTAGGAATCTACTTGAACCCATCAGACACAGCAAATGCCGCAAGCATTCGGCAGGTAAGGGGCAGGGAAGTCTATCTACTCCTTAACTTTCTTACATCATATCAGGGAATTAAATGAGCACATCTCTTTTTAAGGGAAAGCACACATTGATGGGCATGAAAATTGGATGTCATGATTTCTTTTCTTTTCTTTTCCCAGTCGAGTCGATCGGAACACAAGTGTCACCTTGTCTTTGAGAGAAAACTCTGACGAAATTCCTCTCAAAGAGGGGCAGCTGTTGACACCTAATTTTTGATCAGTCTTTCATAGTTTATTTTTTAAAAATTCATAAAAAAATATAAAAAGTTAAAAAATTAAAAAATCATCTTTGGTAGTCTTGACCAAGCTAAAGGAACCATTTTGACAAAAAAATAATTTTTTATATATAATTTTTTTATATTTTTTAATATTTTTCAAAAATAGAAAAATACATGAAAAATGAAGAAAAATAGCATTTGATGTCGTAAAAATATAGAAAAATAGTCAATATTTTAATTTTAATTTTATTTTCATTTTGAACTCATAAATAGTTAAAATTCAAGTTCAATTGCATGTGTTTCTTCACGACGCATAGAGTTGAATTTGACAAAAAAATATCATTCGAGTCTTTTAATTTGTAAATTTCTACATCTTTTTTAGTCTTGACGTCCAATTAGATCGACCACCATCTACAATAAATCCCCCTTGCTGAATATTTTCGTTTTTGTTTCACGTGATTTCATGGTGTAAAACGCCGAGTGGATCCCCAAATATAATCGGGTCGGCAAGAGCTCGATAGCTCGTCCAAGACCAAACCGGGGCACAGCGAACCCCACGTGAGTACTCTCGAACTCCTGTGATGCTTCCTAATGCTTTTCTTATGTTAGATCGTGTGTAGAACGGTTAGGACAGCTAAATCATTCTTGAGCTGTGATTGATAAATAGGGTCTTACTAGGAATACCATGTGATTTATTTGCATATCTAGATTCCTTAAGTTGCGCATTTTATTACTGATTGTGATTGCTAGGATAATCACTCCTATCTGCATGAATTTCTAGATTTAGGGTTCATACATTACTCATCCACATGAATCTCAGGCTAGAAAATTCAGTCAACTTAGGTACCGAAAGGGCGTCAACTCTGAGAGTTGGCGTAACTAAGTCCCCGAAACCATTTCTCTGGTTCTCGCAGAATTGAATAGAAACTCCCAACTATTCGATTGGATGGTCCAATCATACCCTAAAAAAATGATTGGTGGCGACTCCATGGCATGCACACTTAGCACATGTCACTAGACCACATTGAAAGTCGATCACGCATACCTCCGTTGCGATTTGGGTAATGGGCCTTGGGAGAGGCCCGCGTCTGACCAGACTGGACGGCCCATTAGCCCTCGAGAGCCCGACAACCTCAAGAGGGTCGCGATAGGGATGAAATAAATAACTATGATCAGATACCAGTGTGTGTTTGTACAGGCTGCAGATGCAATCTTACCATTGAATTGGAAAGAAAGCGTGAAGAAGAGAGAGTTCATCAGTTTTTGATGGGCTTGGATGAAGAAGGATATGGAACAGTGCGCGCCAATAATTTGAGCACTAAACCTTTGCCTAATTTGAATCGTGTTTATTCTATGGTCGTTCAGCAAGAGCGAGTGCGAACTATGACACGAACCAAGGATGAAAGAAGCAATCCCATGAGTTTTGCAATCCGGGTATGTGGTCGCAAGGGGGATAAAGATAAAATCCTGTTTTGTTCTAATTGCAATCGAGAGGGTCATGATGCTGAAAGTTGTTTCCACCTGATAGGATATCCAGAATGGTGGGGTAATAGACCATGTGGAACCTTTGCTGGACAAGGCGATGGTCAAAAGCGTGGTTATGGAGGTGGACATAACAAGGGAAGAGGTACCCGTGTCAATGTTGTTATGGAATTTCTCCTGTATTTTGATTCTGACAAAACCTTCAATAGAAATTGTTAAATGAGATGTGATGCAGGAAGAATGTGTAAGCAGCAGGTTGAGTGATTCCAATTCTGTCGCGCTGACGAAGGGTCAGATGGAAGTGCTTCTGACGAAGGGTCAGATGGAAGCGCTTCTGACGAAGGGTCAGATGGAAGTGCTTCTGACCGAGGGTCAGATGGAAGTGCTCCTGACGATCTAAACAGTGACGAACGGATCACATCAAATCTCCGTATTACCATTTCGAGCCAACTGATCTAGTAAGAATCAAATCTTCTTTTAAACGAATCTGAAGAATGATCAGTCCCTGCAAAACTCGAAAACCCACATATGGTAGGTTTCCGATCAAGGCAAGTGATATTTGTTAATTCTGAGATCCATTCTAATCAAGGGACTTTTTATACTGGGATTTCACTGTCTAAGGAATATATCCTTGGGAATCAACTCAAACTTATCACACTTATGAAAACTGGAGATTCAGTTGTATGGGTGATTGAATCAGAATGGTTCAATGTCTTACCCAACGGTCTACATATCTTCTGAAGATACAGTCTCGTTCAATCACGATTGATGACGTCCAATCAAGGATTGAAGAGCGATCCCTTGGCTGGAATCCAACGGCTAGTTCGGAGGCAGGGGAGTATAAAAGAATAATCATGATGTACTTAAGGTAGAAGGAGAACAACAATCCAAAGTGCAAGCATAATTTGAGTTTCGTCCAAAAGAGTATTCTGTGTACCCAATATTCTTCACTGTGAAAATCTGTGTGAGAGAGAAACTAAATACTTGAGTGGTTGTAATCCTCTTGGTTCTTCATAGTGAAATCCAGCCGATCGGCTGTCATCGTGGGAGAGTGGAGGTAGGCTTGATCTAAGCCGAACCACTATAAATACTGTGTGCAATATTCTCTTATCTAAACTCTTATCCTTGCGTTTAGATTTTCTGCACACGGTTACACGGCTCTTGTTATTAATCACACACTGAGTTTTATTTACTCCGCAAGAAATATCAATAACGTTCAGAATCTCCTATTCACCCCCCTCTAGGAGATATTGTTAGATACATCAATTGGTATTAGAGCAGGTTGCTCATTTTATGAAGTGTTTATTGACTTCATAGTTAACGATCTACTATGTCTAGCAATCACTCTTCAGGAACAAGCGATTCGCACTTTGCCAACAAGCCACCATACTTTGATGGAAATGACTACAACATGTGAAGTAACAAGATGAAGTGGTTCTTCAAAGCCTATGAAGATCTGATGTGGGATGTCGTTACGAATGGAGTAGTTCCTGCAACTGCTACAAACCCAACCTCTGCTGACGGAGTAGATACTATCACAATAATGACTGATACTGAAAAGGCTAAAAGAAGAGGCCTTGATTCTAAAGCTGTCAATGCTCTTTTTTGTGCTTTATCTACCCCTCTCTATAATCGTGTCTCAGAGGAGGAATCATCAAAGGCAATATGGGATAGACTTCATATTACCTTTCAAGGAACAAATCGTGTGAAAGAAACAAAGCTTAGTATTTTTCTGAGCGACTATGAAGCATTTGAAATGAAGCCTGATGAATCTATTGCACATATGATAGACAGGTTTCAGAATCTGGCAAGTGGACGGGCAAGACAAGGCGCACCTATCGCCGAACCAATGCAAGTCAGGAAGATTCTGCGTGGACTCACAGATGATTGGAATTACATCATGCCATCAATTCAAGAATGACAAACAATCAAACCACTCTCAGTGGATGAGCTAGTCGAAACTTTGCAATCCTATGAGACAGAACGAGCAAACAAAAAGGGAGAACAAAAAGGTAAAAAATCTATTGCATTAAAAATGAAATTAATCAATGTTTTTCCGATACAGATGATGAAGATGAGGATGATGAAGAATTAGCCCTCATGGTCAAGAAATTTAGAAAGATGGCTCGGAAAGGCAGAAACATAAAAGGAAAGAAACCTTGGAAAAAGAGTGATGTGAAAACATCAAGCAACGACTTACAAGATAGCAAAGACGTGATCTGCTGTCACTGTAAGAAGGCAGGACACATCAAACCGAATTGTCCAATTTTGAAGAAGGACAAACTCAAGTATGAGAAATACAAGAAGGCACTAAAAGCAGAAACCTTAAGTGATTCTGATGAAAGTGAAAATGATTACGCAAACATCTGTCTGATGGCTGAATCAGACTCAAGTTCAGATTTAGAAACTGAGGTATGTTCATCTGAACTCCCTGATGAAGTTATTGAATATATTGATGAATTGTGCAGAAACTACAAAGAAGCTCTTGAGAAAGTTTCTTGTTTGAAAAAGGAAAATGCTTCTTTGAAACAACAGAATCTGTCTAAAAAAGAAACAAAATGATTTTCTACAACAAGAGTTTCACTAGATGAAAGAAAATCATGAGTTGGTTTTAAGAGAAAATGCTTCCCTAAAAGAAAAAGTTTTTGATATATCAAAAAGGTTTTCACAAAGCTCAGCAACTTTGAATAGCATTATTTCAAAACAAATACCCTTCAATGATCGATCAGGGTTAGGCTTTAAAAAGGAAGGTAACCAAAGAAATATCTTTAAAACTGAATTTCGAAAACCAACGTTTTCCGAATACAAGCATCATTTTCATAAGCATTTTACTAGATCCTACGTTCGACAACCATGTGTGAATTGTGGTGATCCGAAACACACTAAGGATTACTGCAAGAAAATTTGGAGACCTATTAAAAGGTCAAAACCTACTAACACAGAAGGACCCAAGAAAACATGGGTACCAAAGAAACAGTAAGTTGTCTATTTTTGCAGGTATCAAAGAGAAGGAAGAACATGTGATTTCTGGATAGTGGTTGTTCAAGTCACATGACTGGAAATCCAGATATATTTATATCCTTTTCAGATTGTGATGGGAGAAGCGTGTCTTTTGGAGGAAAGAACAAAGGAAAGGTCATCGGGAAAGGAAATGTAAAGATTGGGAATCTAACAGTTAAGGATGTCTCTCTAGTCAAAGGATTGAACTACAACTTAATTTCTGTAAGTCAACTCTGTGACTCTGGATATGATATTAGTTTCCAAGATCTAAAATGCACAGGTATGAGCAAGGACAAGAAGCAATCCTTCACGGGACGAAGGCATGGGAACATCTATCTTTTAGATATTGATGCTGACTGTGAACATGCTAAATGTCTTATTTCTGTTAAGGATGAATCCGATCTTTGGCACAGAAAGTTAGGTCACATTAGCGTAAAACATATTTCACATTAGAAGGGACTTGTTCGAGGATTACCTCAAACAAAATTTGAGAAAAGTGAACTATGTCATGCATGCACACTGGGTAAGCAGGTAAGAAGTTCTTTTAAGTCCATAAATCAAGTTTCCACTAAGCGCTGTCTGCAGCTACTTCATATGGATATCTTTGGACCAAATAGATCTCTAAGCATTGGAGGTAAGAAATACGGCCTTGTCATAGTTGATGACTTCTCTAGATTCGCATGGGTTTTATTTCTTACTCATAAAAGTGAAGCTTTCACATATTTTTCAAAACTTGCAAAAAGAATTCAAAATGAAAAGGGTTACACTATTTCCAGTTTGAGAACAGATCATGGGGGAGAATTTGAAAATCAAAGTTTCTCAGATTTTTGCACTGAATTCAAAATTCAGCATAACTTCTCTGCACCTTATACTCCTCAACAAAATGGGGTAGTAGAAAGGAAAAACAGATCTTTGCAAGAAATGGCCAGAACTCTTCTTATCGAAAGTAAAATTGCCTCTAACTTTTGGGCTGAGGCTGTTTCAACAGCATGTTATATTTTAAATCGAATTTCTCTCAGACCTTTTTCTGAGAAAACCCCCTATGAATTTTTCAAAGAAAGAAAGCCTAATGTTGCATACTTTCATGTATTCGGTTGCAAATGCTTTATTTTAAAGAATGCTAATGATCGAATTGGAAAGTTTGATCAGCGATCAGATGAAGGAATTTTCTTGGGATATTCCACAACAAGCAAAGCCTACAGAGTCTACAACAAGAACACTCGCACTGTTGAGGAATCAGTAAACATCAAGTTCGATGAAAGCTACCAGGATGATGAACCTGAATCCATTCAAACGCATACACTTCATCAAATCACGAACTCTCAAGTAAACTCAGACGTGAATATTGGTTCGGAGAATGTTCAGAAGGAAACTTCCTCAGTTGAAGAAAGACTAGAAGATGAACAGAATGAATCCACAACATTCTCAAATGATGGACTTGACAAAAACTGGAAGCATAAGTCAAGTCATCCAAAGGAACTTATCATAGGTAGCATAAGTGATGGCGTAAAGACAAGATCCAAGTTCAAGCAAGCAATGAGCAACATTGCCTTAGTATCTGAAGTGGAGCCAAAAAGGATTGAAAATGCATTGTCAGATGAAAACTGGATAAATGCAATGCAGGAAGAGCTACATCAGTTCAAGGTCAACAATGTTTGGGAACTGGTCAATCGCCCTAAAAATCGTCCAGTAATTGGAACAAAATGGGTATTCAGAAACAAACTTGATGACAAAGGAAAAGTTGTGAGAAACAAAGCAAGACTTGTAGCAAAAGGCTACTCTCAAGAAGAAGGAATAGATTACGATGAAACCTACACACCGGTTGCCAGGTTGGAAGCCATTAGGCTACTTCTTGCTTATGCTTGCTACAATGATTTCAAACTTTTTCAGATGGACGTGAAAAGTGCCTTCCTAAACGGCTACATCAAAGAAGATGTATATGTTGAACAACCTCCGGGCTTCGAAGAACCTAGAGAAAAGGATCTGGTATATGTCTTAAAAAAGGCACTCTATAGATTGAAACAAGTACCTCGCGCCTGGTATGAAAGGTTAAGTAAATTCTTATCTCAACACAGCTTCATTAAAGGTAATGTAGACACCACTCTTTTTAGTCAAAGAAAAGGTAAAGACATCTTGTTAGTTCAAATTTATGTTGATGATATTATATTCGGTTCCTCTAATGAACTTCTCTGCAAGAAATTTTCTAAAGCAATGCAGGATGAATTTGAGATGAGTATGATGGGAGAATTAGGGTTCTTTCTTGGTCTTGAAATTCATCAATCTCAGAAAGGAACCTTCATATTTCAAGAGAAGTATGCATTAGAAATAGTGAAGAAGTTTGGTTTGGAGAATGGCAAAAAGACAGAAACTCCCATGTCCCACTCTTCCAAATTAGATAAAGATGAAGAAGGAAAGGAAGTTGATCCCAAATTATATCGAAGTATGATTGGATCATTACTCTATCTTACAGCTTCAAGACCAGACACCCTATATAGTGTCTGCTTATGTGCAAGATTTCAGTCAAGCCCAAGAGAATCACACCTATCAGCCGTTAAAAGAATAATCAAATACATAGGGACTTATCCCAACTACGGTTTGTGGTATTCTAAATCTTCTGATTTTATACTAAAGGGATATTCAGATGCAGATCTTGCAGGTTGCAAAGTTGATAGAAAAAGTACATCTGGAACTTGTCAGCTCAAGGGAAACATGCTTGTCTCATGGTACTCAAAGAAACAAAATACAGTGGCACTCAGTACAGCTGAAGCAGAATATGTATCTCTTGGAAGTTGCTGCACTCAAATACTTTGGCTAAAACAGCAGCTTAAAGACTATGGTGTTGAAGAATCAACTGTAGAAATCCTATGTGACAACACAGGTGCTATAAATCTCACAAAGAATCCTGTACTTCACTCAAGAACAAAGCACATTGAGATCAAGCATCACTTCATATATGATCATGTTCAGAACGGTGATGTTAACATTCAATACATTGATACGAAAAATCAACTTGCGGATATTTTTACTAAACCACTTGATAAACAGAGTTTTAACTTTATCAGAAATGAATTATCCATCATTAACCTTCCTTCTTAAGTGTATACCTTAGAACAGGGAGCATCAGAAGGAACGTCAGAAGGAGCATCAGAAGGAACGTCAGAAGGAACGTCAGAAGGAGCGTCAGAAGGAACATCAGAAGGAGCATCAGAAGGAACGTCAAAAGGAGAGTCAGAAGGAGCATTAGAAGGAGCATCAGAAGGAACATCGGAAGGAGAGTCAGAAGGAGCGTCAGAAGGAGCATCAGAAGGAAAACAAAAAGGCGCGTAAGAAGAAATTCACATTTTTTTAATAAAAAAGGGGGTCATAAATCGAGGTCAGTTATCTCTAAAAGCTATCTTTTAGGTAAGTTCCTCATATGAATAGATATCTCCGTATATCTGATTGACGGTGAATATTTGTTTTATCAAAAGAATTTTTTTTATTTCCTTTTGGAAAATCAAAATTCTCTCTTTTGTTTCCAAAAATAACCGCCTCTTTTATAAAAACACCGAACCGTCACCTCTGTTCTCTCACTTTCAAAATTATCTCAAATCAAAACCCTAAAACCGTGTTCGAAATCACTCGCTCTCGATCTCCTCCTCAAAACAACACTCTTTCACTTAAAGTTTTAAACTTTCTACTCATCAATGGCTCCAAAATCAGCCTCTGACTCAAAGAAGACGTCTCAGTCGAAGAGGAAGTTTTTCGCCTCAACTGCAAGTGGCGCGGAACTCATAGAGACCCAAATCAACGAACAGCGAGAAGCACTCCGCTTGGCAAAAGGTCTGTCTTTGTCTGAATTTGAAGGATAAGAATCTATGGCACACTCTATTAAGCCAATGTATGATAGGATTAAGGCAGCAGGAGATTTTGGTAACGAACTTAGGAAATTGCTGAACACTCATTATTTCGATAGTGAGGGCAAACTATTGGAGTTTCTTAGCTTGCCTGGAAAAATCGTTGAGCCAATTGCTGTAGAGAAACCTGCACCTGTCTCTAGAAAAGGAAATGAGAAGGTGGCAGAAACAAGCTCTAAACGAAAACCATCCCCAATTAGACCTGGCGGTACGAAGGCAAAGGTGGAAGATGATGATGACATTATGTTCAATGACTTTGTGAAAAATATTGGGTTTAAATTGGATAAAAGCTTTTCTGATCCTTTGTTCCAGAATCAGGCTCACAAAGAAAGGTTTGAAGCCATGAAACAGAGAGGTGTTATACCTCAAAGAGTATTTGAATTAAAGTACTTTGATAGCAATGGCATCTATTTGAGGAAGCATCTAGAAAAGGTGAAAATAGATCAATTTGTAACAAAGAGAGGCTACACTTTTCCTGATCTGGTAGCTTACTTCTATTCAAGTCTTCAATTTGTCAACTTCAACTCTCTGGCTTTCACGATGAAAAGAAAGCCGTATTTTCTGACTGTTGATGAATTGGCTTCAATAATGGGAACCAGAAAGGGAGAATTCAAACCCCTAGATGTCGCTCCAGGAGAAGCCTTCTGTTTCCTGACTGGTAAATCGAGTTTCTCAAGGGAGTCAAAGTCACATATTGCCTACACGGACTTTCCCTTGAAACACATCATGATGCACAAAGTGATCATCGAATGTCTCGGACCTAAGGCAGCATCAAAGACAGACATATCAAAGTATGAGGCAAAGCTGTTATGGGGAATCTTGACAGGAAAGAGGATTTCCTTTGCTCATACAGTACTCCTGCACATGTACAGATCAACTCTCAAGCCAAAAGGCCAACTTCCTTATGCCGCCTTGATCTTCAAAATTATAGATCATTTCAAGATCAGTGGCCTGAGTGACTTTATGAAGCAGGAATTTCCTCTGATGACTGCTGGAGAGACTATGGTTACAAAGTTGGGGTACAAGATGACTCATGCTAGATGGAGAACAAAGACAAATGGACCAGTCATTTTGGACTTCGAGGAAGAGTCCAAGCAGAAATCTCCAAAAAGGAGAAAAGTTATGGCTGTCAAGGGGCAACAGACAGATAGTCCTACTGAAAAGGACTCAGCAACAAGTGAGGATGAAACAGGGGAATATGACTCTGAAGCTACTCCATCTCGAGGTGGATCAGATGAAGATGGTGAGTCTGAAAATCATAGTGCTGAAGAAGATGAGGGAGAAGGAGATGAAGCAGAAACACAACCACAAGAAAAAGTTGTGTATCCATGTGATCTGACTGAGGAAGAATTCCTCACAATGTGGGATGAGGAGCAGGCTGGAAGAATTGAAGATGACACAGAGTATGACATCACACTTGTCAACTATGATTATGAGCAATTGCTAGCACAAGTTTTAGCAAAGTTGGCATCAAAACAACATGAGGAAGAACAAGATGATATTGATGCTTACCCTGTTTCCTCCACCAAAAGAACTATTCAAAAAGGTGCCACAAGTCTAGCCTCAGCAATTGCACGAGAAGATCAATTGTCAAGTGTACAGTCCATTCCAATGGAAATTGATGAGGAAATAGTCTCCATGCCGAGCTCAAAAGAAAAAGGGAAAATGGCTATAAATCAGGGGGAGAAAGAGCCTGTGCCTGCTACATCAGATGTTTTTCTCACTGAAGTCCTCGCTTTCCCCAAGGCACAACCTGAGGGGGAGACTCAAGAACCTGCACCTTCTCAAGAACCACAAATGGAACTTCGGGCCCATTTTGTAAATCTTCAAACTGTTCTTCTTCAAACGCTGGCTGAAATGGAAACAAGGTTTCATCAGCAGATGCAGACCTTTGAACAGAAGACAGATAAGAAGCTACAAGGTTTGACCAGTCAGGTGACTAAGCTTGAAAAGTCCATCGATCTCTATGGGAGAATGTTTTGTGCTGAGATAGCCAACATGCCTACATACACACTAGTCAGAATAGACAGAACAGCCTCAAACCTACCCTCTTCTCACGCAATAAGAGATCATGCTCAGAGGATGGGAAGTAGATATGAAGGACCTTCCCTAGTGGAGGCTGATAATGAGCCTGAAGATCATCCATCTTCTTAAAAACTCCACCAACTTTTTCCTAATTTCATTCTCTATTCTTATTGGACACATTTTTAATCTGTTGGGCAACATTTACATTTTATAAATCTCTTTCTGATGTTGACAAAAAGGGGGAGAATTTACCTTTATGCAGTCTCATTAGTCTTATTATGTTATCACTTGATTACCTCTTCCATTTAGACAGGGGGAGAAGAATTTAACTCTTATGCAGGATAATCTATTCTCATTGCGAAGTCTAGTTTCGTGCAGGATCATGGCAGGATAATCTTACAAATTTCATGCTACTCTATGAGAACATTTTCATTACAAGAGCAAATGTGATGGTTACTCACTTGTATTATGTTATCACTGATTAAATTTTTCTCCTATACACTCTTTTGAAATTTGCAACTAGAGGAGTTTTGTCACCATAAAAAAGGGGGAGATTGGTATGGAATTTAGAGGACCATAGGGTCTTGAAATGTCTTTTGGGGGTGGTAGCTTTTTGCTAGACTAGGGGTTGTTTTATTTTTGGTAGTCCCCTTTTCTGTAATGTTGGTGGGTTGTTAGTATCCCTACTTCCTTTTTGGAATGACTGATCTTTGGGCTATGCATGTAATGTTTCCCGTCGTTTCTCATTCTATTTGAAGGATTTGAAGGTTCGAAGTTTTCTTGAGTCTTCCGCATGCGAGTCTCATTTGCATTAGACCTTGAGAGTTGATCCTGGGTAAGAATGTTTAAAGTAGGATGTGTTACGCACGATGTGAGGAGCGGGGCGTGACATTTACTCAAGGAGTAATGGCGAACATGAAAAGCATTTAAGAATTGTTTTACAGACCTTGAGGGAACACTCGCTTTATGCTAAGTTTAATAAGTGCGAGTTTTGGTTAAAAAAAGTGGCATTTCTTGGACATATAATATCTGGAGAAGGGATTTCAGTTGACCCTGCAAAGATAGAAGCAGTGATAAATTGGCCTAGACCTACGACGGTCACTGAGGTTCGGAGCTTTCTAGGATTGGCTGGTTATTATAGACGCTTCGTGGAAAAGTTTTCGTCTATAGCTATGCCGTTGACGCAGTTAACTAAGAAGTCCACGAAGTTTGAATGGACGGATAAGTGTGAAAGGAGTTTTCATGAGCTTAAGCATTCTCACAAACAATGAAATGTTGAATGCTTAGAATATTTTTGGGTTACACTCGGATCACGCTTGCACTTTGGATTTTCTGTTCCTCTTCTTCTTAGATCACTATGGTTCTTATATACTCACTTGCCTCCAAACTAGCCGTTGGATACCCGGCCAAGGGATCGCTCTTCAATCCTTGATTGGACGTCATCAATCGTGATTGAACGAGACTGTATTTTCAGAAGATATGTAGAACGTTGAGGAAGATATTGAACCCTTCTGATTCAGTCGCCTATACAACTAAATCTCCAGTTTCCATAAGTGTGGTAAGTCCGTGTTGGTTCAAGAAAGAATATTCTATAGAAGGTAATATCCCATTGTAGAAAGTCCCTTGATTGATTAGAAAGGACATCAGGGCAATCGAATATCACAACTTCCATAAGGAACCTTGCCTTGATCAGCAACCTTCTATTCGTGGGTCTTCATGTCTTGAAAATGCAGAGACTAACCTTTCTTGGGTTTTGTTTTTCAAAAGATCTTTCCTAACTTGATTAGTTGAGTTGGAATGGTAATACTGAGATTTGATGTGGTCCATCTGTCACTGTATGTAGATCGTCAGGAGTACTTCCATCTGACTGATCGTCAGAAGCACTTCCATCTGACCCTTCGTCAGAAGAACTCCATCTGACCCTTCGTCCAGGAGCACTTCCATCTGACTCTTTGTCAGAAGCACTTCCATCTAACTCTTCATCAGAAGCACTTCCATCTGACCCTTCGTTCAGGAGCACTTCCATCTGACTCTTCGTCAGAAGCACTTCCATCTGACCCTTCGTCAAGAAGCACTTCCATCTGACCCTTCGTCCAGAAGTAAATCCACACAACATACTGCTTACTCATTCTTTCTACATCACAAAATATTATACAACACTTTTTTTTATAGTTTTGGTAAAATCAAAACATGAGGAGAATTTCCACAACAATCTCCCCCTTTTTGATGGTGACAAAACTATAAAATCTAATGAAACACTGTATGTCAAGAAGTTGTAAACAAATAGTATCACTCAATAGCTCTCCCTGCAGGCAAACATAATATCACTAATAGCTCCTCCTGCAGACAAACATAATCAGAAATTACAAATAATAGTTTGCACATAATAATATCTCACAAATAATATCCTGCATCATGGTAAAAAATAAATATCCCCCTTTTTGTCAACAGCAAAATAAAAAAAAAATGTATAGAAGAAGGAATAAGAAGGAAGTGTTAAAAAAAATGAAGGTTCATGACATCTTTGTGGTTAAAGAAAAAAATTAAGAGGGTGGTGGCATTTTGGATGAGGAATGAATATCTGCAGGCTCTGTATCAGTCTCTACTGAAGAAGGTCTGACATATGCTTCGCCCATTCTTTGAGCATGACTCCTAACAGCTTGAGATGGAGGTAATGTTGAAGCCGCTCTGTCAGTCCTCACAAGTGTATATGAAGGGAGATTTGCAATCTCAGCACAGAACATTCTGCCATATAAATCAATAGACTTTTCTAGATTTGTCACCTGATTTGCCATGCCCTGCAACTTTCCATCAACCTTCAGTTCAAAGTTATGCAATTTCTGATCTAGCCTGGTTTCCATAGCAGCCAGAGTCTAGATGAGAATTTGTTGATGATTCTCCATTTGCTTCTAAATTTCCACCTGTGGTGCTGTAGGAGCTGGTTCTTGATTGGTGGTGTCAATCCCTTTTGTTGCTAAATTCTCCCTTTCAGATTGAGCTTTAGGAAAGGCTTTAGAAGCAAACACTTCTGTTAGAAAGACATTAGAGGTTGCAGGCACAGGCTCCCCCTGAGTTATAGCCTTCTTCCCTTTAGCTCTTAAGCTGGGCACAGATTCTACATCTTCATTAATGTCCATTGGTATGGACTGAGCACTCGAGAGTTGATCTTCTCGTGCAATTTCTGATGCCAAGCTTGGAGCAGCTCTGTGAATTGTGAGTCGGGTAGAGGATATAGAATAAGCCTCAATGTCATCTGGCTCTGCCTCCTGCTCTTTTGAGACCAGCTGAGCTAGGACTTGTACTAACAACTGTTCATGATTAAAATTGACAAGAGTATTATCTTACTCTATTCCATTCTCATTTCTGGCAGCATCCTCCTCTATCCACATAGTGAGAAATTCTTCCTCAGTCAGATCACAAGTATACACAACTTTTTCTTGTGGTTGTGTTTCAACTTCATCTCCTCATTCATCAATGCTATCAGCACCTTGATTCTCAGTGTCATGTTCTTCATCTGAAGCACCTTGATCCTCAGTACCACGTTCTTCATCTGAAGCACCCTGAGATTGAGTAGCTTCAGAATCAGACTTTCCTGTTCTTTCTTCACTTTCCTCTGAGTGTTCTTCTTGTTGTCCCTTTACAGCCATAACCTTTCTCCTTTTTGGAGATTTCTTCTTTGACTCATCCTCGAATTCTACAATGACTGGTTCTTTGTTCTTTGTCCTCCATCCAGTAGGAGTCATCTTGTATCCCATCTTGGTCACCATAGTTTCACCAGCAATCATCAGGGGGATATCTTGTTTGACAAGAGCGCCCAGACCTCCGATCTTAAAATGATCCATTATTCTGTAGATCAGAGCATCATAAGGTAATTGTCCCTTTGGCTTGAGAGCTGATCTGTACATGTGAAGTAGAACTGTGTGAGCAAAAGAAACTTTCTTTCACTGCAAGATGCCCCACAACAGTTTTGCCTCGTACTTCGAGATGTCTATCTTAGAGGCTGCCTTGGGTCTGATACATTCAATGATTACCTTGTGCATCATGATGTGTTTCAAAGGAAAGTCACTATAGGCAATATGCGACTTCGATTCCCTTGAGAAGCTTGATTTTCCAGTTAAGAAGCAAAAAGCTTCTTCTCAAGTAACATTCAAAGGTGTGAATGCCCTTTTTCTAGTTCCCATAATGGATGCCAATTCATCAACATGAAGTACATATTGCACTCTTTTCACAGTAAAAGCCAAGAAGTTGAAGTTGA
The DNA here is from genome assembly GCA_021437785.1 of Rhodomyrtus psidioides. Classification (NCBI taxonomy): domain Eukaryota; kingdom Viridiplantae; phylum Streptophyta; class Magnoliopsida; order Myrtales; family Myrtaceae; genus Rhodomyrtus; species Rhodomyrtus psidioides. The sequence goes on along the minus strand of JAILYB010000003.1, from coordinate 5,925,882 downwards.
CAAAGTGAAGATTCGAGTAAAAGTAGGCTACCAGATCAGGAAAGGTGAAACCCCTATGTCTTATGAATTTCTCTATTCTGACCTTTTGAAGATACTTCCTCAGATAGATGCCGTTCCTGTCAAAGTATTTTAGCTCAAACACCATGTGAGGTATAACACCTCTCTGTTTCAAGGATTCAAACTTGTCTTTGTGAGCTTGATTCTGGAACATAGGATTAGGAAAACTTTTATCCAAATTAAACCCAATATTCTTCACAAAGTCATTGAACAGGATATCATCATCATCTTCGACCTTTGCCTTAGTGCCGCCAGGTGTAATTGGAGAGGGTTTCCGAGTGGTTACTTTCGAACTTGGCTCTGCTACTTTCTCCTTTCCTTTTCTAGAGGCAGATTCAGGTTTTTCAATAGTAATTGGTTCAACGATCTTCCCAGGCAAACTAAGAAACTCTAGTAGTTCGCCTTCACTATCGAACTTGTGAGCATTCAACAATTTTCTAAGTCCATTACCAAAGTCCCATGCTGCCTTAATACTATCGTACATTGGCTTAATAGAATGTGCCATAGCTTCTTTCCCTTCAAAGGCAGACAAAGACAAACCTTTTGCCAAACGGAGTGCCTCGCGTTGTTCGTTGATTTCAATTTCCGTAGGTTCGGTGGTGTTTGCTGTTGAAGCAGAGAACTTCCTCTTCATCTGAGAAGTCTTCTTCGAGTCAGAGGCTGATTTCGGAGCCATGGAGACGTAGAAAGTTCGTAACTTTGGGAGATAGAGTGTTGTTTTGAGGAAGAAATCGAGAGCAAGAGGGATCTTGAATACAGTTTAGGGTTTCGATTCGAGAAAGATTTGAAAGTGAGAGAACAGAGGTGACGGTTCGGTGTTTTATAAAGGTGACAGTTATTTTTGGAAACAAAATCAATTTAAAGAGAAATAAAAGAATTCCTTTAATAAACAATTATCATCGTCAATCAAATATTCGCAAATATATATTCATATAAGAACCATACCTTAAAAGCAAGTTTAGGAGTTAACTGGCCTTGATTTATGAACTTTCCAAAAAAATATGAATTTCTTCTTACGCTCATTTTACCGTTCCTTCTGACGCTTCTTCTTATGTTTCTTCTGGCGTTCCTTCTGACGATCCTTCTGGCGTTCCTTCTGACTCTCCTTCTGACGTTCCTTCTTACTTTCCTTCTAACGTTCCTTTTGGCGTTCCTTTTGGCGTTCCTTCTGGCGTTTCTTCTGACGTTTCTTCTGGCGTTCCTTCTGACTATACTTCTATACTGAAGACAGAGGATTAATGATGGCTAATTCATTTCTGACAAAGTTAAAAGTTGTCTTATCTAGAGGTTTAGTGAAAATATCTTCAAGATGATTTTTTGTATCAATGTACTGAATGTTAACATCACCATTCTGAACATGATCACTTATGAAGTGATGTTTGATCTCAATGTGCTTTGCTCTTGAGTGAAGTATGGGATTCTTTGTAAGATTTATGGCACTTGTGTTGTCACATTTGATTACCACATTTGTATCTTCAACACCATAATCTTTGAGCTGCTGTTTCAGCCATAGAATTTGGGCGCAACAACTTCCTAGTGACACGTATTCTGCTTCAGCTGTACTGAGTGCCACTGTACTTTGTTTCTTGGAATACCATGAGACAAGCATGTTTCCCATGAGCTGACAAGTTCCAAATGTGTTTTTCCTATCAATTTTGCAACCCGCAAGATCTGCATCTGAATAACCTTTTAGTATAAAATCAGAAGATTTAAAATACCACAAACCATAGTTGGGATGAGTCCCAATGTATTTGATTATTCTCTTGATGGCTTATAGGTGTGATTCCCTTGGGTTTGACTGAAATCTTGCGCACAAACAGACACTGTATAGGATGTCTGGTCTTGATGCTATGAGATAGAGTAGTGATCCAATCATACTTCGATATAGTTTGGGATCAACTTCCTTTCCATCTTCATCTTTGTTTAGATTTGAGGAGGGAGACATGGGAGTTTCTATTTTCTTACCGTTCTCCAGACCAAACTTCTTCACTATTTCCAGTGCGTACTTTTCTTGATATATGAAGGTCCCTTTCTGAGATTGATGAATTTGAAGACCAAGAAAGAATTGCAATTCTCCCATCATACTCATCTCAAATTCATCCTGCATCACTTTAGAAAATTTATTGCAGAGTAGCTCATTAGAAGAACCAAATATTATATCATCAACATAGATTTAGACTAGAAGAATATCTTTACCTTGTCTTTGAATAAAAAGAGTAGTGTCTACATTACCTTTTGTGAAGTTGTGTTGAGATAGAAAGTTACTCAACATTTCATACCAAGCACGAGGTGCTTGTTTTAATCCATATAGAGCCTTTTTTAATATATATATACCAAATCTTTTCCTCTAGGCTCTTCGAAACCGGGGGGTTGTTCAACATAGACCTCTTCTTTGATGTATCCATTTAAGAAAGCACTTTTCACGTCCATTTGAAAGAGTTTGAAATCATTGTAACAAGCATAAGCAAGGAGTAGCTTTATGGCTTCTAACCTGGCAACTGGTGCGTAGGACTCATCGTAGTCTATTCCTTCTTCCTGAGAATAGCCTTTTGCTACGAGTCTTGCTTTGTTTCTTACAACTTTTCCTTTGTAATCTACTTTGTTTCTGAATACCCACTTTGTTCCAATTACTGGACAATTTTTAGGTCGGTTGACTAGTTCCCAAACATTGTTGACCTTGAATTGATGTAGCTCTTCCTGCATTGCATTTATCTAGTTCTCACCTGCTAATGTATCTTTAATCCTTTTTTGCTCCAATTCAGATACCAATGCTATGTTACTCATTGCTTGCTTGAACTTAGATCTTGTCTTTATGCCATCACTTATGCTTCCCATGATAAGTTCTTTTGGATGACTTGACTTGTGCTTCCAGTTTTTGTCGAAGCAATCACTTGAGGATGTTGTGGGTTCATTCTGTTCATCTTCTGGTCTTTCTTCAACTGAGAGAGTTTCCTTCTAAACATTCTTCGAACCAACATTCACATCTGAGTCTTGCTTTGTATCTAAATCTTCCTGTGAGTCTGGGACTTGAGGAAGTGTATGAACTTGAATGGATTCAGGTTCATCATTCTGATAGCTTTCGTTGAACTTGATGTTCACCGACTCTTCAACAACACGAGTATTTTTGTTGTAAACTCTGTAGGCTTTGCTCGTTGTTGAATATCTCAAGAAAATTCCTTCATCTGATCTCTAATCAAACTTTCCAATTCGATCATTAGCATTCTTTAGAATAAAGCATTTGCAACCGAATACATGAAGATATGCAACATCTGGCTTTCTTTCTTTGAAGATTTCATAGGGGTTTTTTCAATAAAAGATCTGAGAGAAATTCGATTTAAAATATAACAGGCTGTGGAAACAGCCTCAGCCCAAAAATGAGATGCAATTTTACTCTCAATCAGAAGAGTTCTGGCCATTTCTTGCAAGGATCTATTTTTCCTTTCTACTACCCCATTTTGTTGAGGAGTATAAGGTGCAGAGAAGTTATGCTTAATCCCGAAATCATTGCAAAAATCTGAAAAACTTTGATTTTAAAATTCTCCTCCATGATCCGTTTTCAAGCTAGAAATGGTGTAACCCTTTTCATTTTGAATTCTTTTTGCTAGTTTTGAAAAGGATGTAAAAGCCCCACTTTTGTGAGAAAGAAAAAACACCCATGTAAATCTAGAGAAATCATCAACTATAACAAGACAATATTTCTTACATCCAAGACTTAAGGTTCTGTTTGGTCCAAAGATATCCATATGAAGCAGCTGCAAGCTTTGCTTAGAGGAAACTTGATTTAAGGACTTAAAAGAACTTCTTACCTGTTTGCCTAGTGTGCATGCATGACATAGTCCTCCTTTCTCAAACTTCGTTTGAGGTAGCCCTCGAACAAGTCCCTTCTTGGAAAGCTTTAACATATGTTTTACACTAATATGACTTAACCTTCTGTGCCAAAGATCAGATTCATCCTTGACAGAAATAAGACACTTTGCATTGTTAATATCAATGTCTAAAAGATAAATGTTCCCATGCCTTCGTCCCGTGAAGGATTGCTTCTTGTCCTTGCTCATTCCTGTACATTTTAGATCTCGAAAGCAAATTTCATAGCCAGAGTCACAGAGTTGACTTACGGATATCAAGTTGTAGCTCAATCCTTTGACTAGAGAGACATCTTTAATTGTCAGATTTTCAATCTTGACATTGCCTTTTCCAATGACTTGTCCTTTGTTCTTTCCTCCAAATGACACGCTTCTACCATCATATTTTGAAAGAGATATAAATACTTCTGGATTTCCAGTCATATGACTCGAGCATCCTCTATCCAGAAACCACTTGTTCTTTCTTCTCTTTGGTACTTGCAAGAAGTAAGCAACTCACTGTTTCTTTGGTACCCATGCCTTCTTGGGTCCTTCTGCGTTTGTAGGGTTTGACCTTTTAACGGGTCTCCAGACATTCTTGCAATAATTCTTAGTATGACTAGAATCACCACAGCTTATACAGGATTATCGAGTATAAGATCTAATAAAATGTTTATGAAAATGATGCCTGTAAGCAGAGAAGGTTAGTTTTCGAAATTCAATTTTAATAAAATAATTTTTGAGATTACCCTCCTTTTTAAAACCTAACCCAGATAGATCATTGAAGGGAATCTGTTTTGAAATAATATTATTCAGAGTTTCTGAACTTTGTGAAAACCTTTTTGAGATATCAGAAATCTTTTCATTTAGGGACGCATTCTCATTTGAAATAGAGTTATGGTTTTCTTTCAACTGGTGAAACTCTTGTTGTAGAAAATCTATTTTTTCTTTTTGAGACAAATTTTGCTGCTTTAAAGATGAGTTTTCCTTCTTCAAAGCATAAATTTTTTCGAGAGCTTCTTTATAACTTCTACACAATTCATCAATATATTCAGTAACTTCATCAGGGAGTTCAGATGAACATACCTCAGTTTCTGAATCTGATTCTGATCTAGCCATGAGACATATGTTTGCATAATCATCTTCACTTTCATCAGAATCACTCAGCGTATCTGCCTTTAGGGCCTTCTTGTACTTCTCGTACTTGAGCTTGTCCTTCTTCAAAATTGGACAATTTGGTTTGATGTGTCCTGCTTTCTTACAGTGAAAGCAAATCACGTCTTTGCTTTCTTGAAAGTTGTTATTTGAGACTTTCAGGTCATTTTTCTTCCAAGATTTCTTCCCTTTGATATTTCTGGCTTTCCGAGTCATCTTTCTAAACTTCTTCATCATGAGGGCTAGTTCTTCATCATCCTCATCTTCATCATCTGTATCAGACAAACATTGAGCAATTTCAGTTTTTAAAGCAATTGTTTTTTTTACCTTTTTGTTCTCCCTTCTTGTTTGCTCGTTCGGTTTCATAAGATTGTAGTGTCTCGACTAACTCATCCACCGAGAGTGGTCTGATTGTTTGGCATTCTTGAATCGATGGTTTGATGTAATTCCATTCATCTGTAAGTCCACGCAGTATCTTCCTGACTTGCATTGGCTCAGCAATCGGTGTACCTTGTCTTGCAAGTCCACTTGCCAGTGTTTGAAACCTGTCTATCATATCTGCAATAGATTCATCAGATTTCATTTGAAATGCTTCACAATCGGAGCTTTGTTTCTTTCACACGATTTGTTCCTTGAAATGTAATATGAAGCCTATCCCATATTGCCTTAGAGGACTATTCCTATGAGACTCGATTATAAAGAGGAGTAGATAAGGCACAAAAAAGAGCGTTAACAGCTTTAGAATCAAGGCCTCGCCTTTTAGCCTTTTCAGCGTCGGTCATTGTTGTGACAAGATTTGTTCCATCAACAGAGGCTGGATTTGTGGCAGTTACAGGTACTATGCCATTTGTAACGACATCCAACATCAAATCATTATAAGTTTTGAAGAATCATTTCATCTTGTTGCTCCACATGTTGTAATCCTTCCCATCAAAGTATGGTCGCTTGTTGGAAAAGTGCGAATCGCTTGTTCCTGAAGAGTGATTGCTAGATATAGTAGATCGTTAGCTTTGAAGTCAATAAACACTTCGTAAATATGAGCAACCTGCTCTGATACCAATTGTTGGGTCTAGCAATATCACCTAGAGGGGGGTGAATAGGTGAATCGACGACTAAATTGAAATTACTTGCGAAATTTTAAAAGAAACAATTTCAATTCGTAATCAAGGAACAAAACCAATACGCAGTATAAGCAAATCATAGCGATAGAGATCAGGGAGGAGAAATATGCACGCAATGTTTATAGTGGTTCGGCTTATCAAGCTTACGTCCACTCTCCCACGATAACAGCCGATTCGGCTGGATTTCACTATGAAAAATCGAGAGAATTACAATCACTCAACCACTTGGTTTTTCTCTCTCACAGATTCTCATAAACAATGAAATGTTGAATGCTTAGAATATTTTTGGGTTACACTCGGATCACGCTTGTACTTTGAATTTTTTGTTCCTCTTCTTCTTAGATCACCATGGTTCTTCTTATATACTCCATTGCCTCCAAACTAGCCGTTGGATACCCGGCCAAGGGATCGCTCTTCAATCCTTGATTGGACGTCATCAATCGTGATTGAACGAGACTGTATCTTCAAAAGATATGTAGAACGTTGAGGAAGATATTGACCCCTTCTGATTCAGTCGCCCATACACCTAAATCTCCAGTTTTCATAAGTGTGGTAAGTCCGTGTTGGTTCCTGAAAGAATATTCTTTAGAAGGTAATATCCCATTGTAGAAAGTCCATTGATTGATTAGAAAGGACATCAAGGCAATCGAATATCACAACTTCCATAAGGAACCTTGCCTTGATCAGCAACCTGCCATTCGTGGGTCTTCATGTTTTGAAAATGCAGAGACTGGCCTTTCTTGGGTTTTGTTTTTCAAAAGATCTTTCCTAACTTGATTAGTTGAGTTGGAATGGTAAGATGGAGATTTGATGTGGTCCATCTGTCACTATATGTAGATCGTCAGGGGTACTTCCATCTGACTCTTCGTCAGAAGCACTTCCATCTGACTCTTCGTCAGAAGCATTTCCATCTGACCCTTTGTCAGAAGCACTGCATCTGACCCTTCGTCCAGGAGCACTTCCATCTGACCCTTCGTCAAAAGCACTTCCATCTGACTCTTCGTCAGAAGCACTTCCATCCGACCCTTCATCCAGAAGCACTTCCATCTGACCCTTCGTCCAGAAGCACTTCCATCTGACCCTTCGTCCAAAAGCAATTCCATCTGACACTTCGTCCAGAAGCAAATCCACACAACCTACTGCTTACTCATTCTTTCTGCATCACAAAACATTATACAACACTTTTTGATAGTTTTGATAGAATCAAAACATGAGGAGAATTTCCACAACAAAAAGTTCTACATACCACGGATCCTGAAATCCAAAAAATCCTTAGTTTGGATGTGACAAAGAGGAAAGACGATTTCCAAGTAACTGAGGAAGGAATTTTAAAATTTCGCGAACGTTTTTGCGTACCTAATGAGGTAGAGCTTAAAGAAAGAATCTTGTCCGAAACTCATCGGAGTAATTACAGCATTCACCCAGGTAGTACGAAGATGTATCAGAACTTGCGTCAGCACTATTGTTGGAACGGTATGAAAGTGGATGTAGCTAGGCATGTAGCAAAGTGTTTGACATGCCAGCAGGTGAAAGCGCAGTACCGTAAACCCGGTGGATTATTGCAACCTTTGGAGATTCCGGAGTGGAAATGGGAGCATGTAACGGTGGATTTTGTTATGGGATTACCGCGGAGTCAGAAAGGACATGATTCGATTTGGGTAGTCGTAGACAGGCTGACTAAGTCTGCGCATTTCATTCCTGTGAAAAAGGACTTTGCAATGGATAGGTACGCCGGATTGTATATGCGGCAGATCGTATGTTTACATGGAGTACCTATCACGATAACGTCGGATCGAGACCCTAAGTTTACGGCAAATTTTTGGAAGAGTCTTCAGGACGCTATGGGAACCAGATTACAGTTTAGTACGGCGTATCATCCGCAGACGGACGGATAATCGGAAAGGACGATTCAAACACTTGAGGACATGTTACGAGCGTGCGCTATAGATTTTAAAGGTGGATGGGAAAATCATTTGCACTTGGTGGAGTTCGTATATAATAACAATTATCAGCAAAGTATTGGAATGGCGCCATTTCAAGCATTGTATGGCAGAGCTTGTAGGACTCGGTTGTGCTGGGATGAAGTGGGAGAAAGAAGCATCACTGGCCCAGAATTGGTAGAGCAGTCAGTTGAAGCAGTAAAAGTAATCAAAGATAGGTTGAAAACTGCACAAAGTCGCCATAAAAGTTATGCTGATAAGCGACGCAAGCCTCTAGAGTTTCAAGTTGGCGACCATGTTTTTCTCAAGATATCGCTTATACGAGGTATATCTCGATTTGGAAAGAAATGAAAATTGAGTCCGAGGTATATAGGACCATTTGAAATTTTGGAAAGGATCGGGACCTTAGCCTACAGACTTGCCTTACCGTCGAGTTTGTCCCAAGTACATAATGTGTTTCATGTGTCAATGCTACGGAAGTATGAGCCAGACCCAACGCATGTTTTGGATTACGAGACTATAGAATTGGACGACAAAGTTTCATATATAAAAAGGCCTTTAAGGAATAAGACGGTATCACTAGTTAAAGTAATTTGGGAGTATCATGGAACTGAAGGTGCTACGTGGGAGAACGTAGAGGCAATGAGGCGTCAATACCCCCATTTGTTTGAATAGTGGATTGTAACAAAATTCGAGGACGAAATTTTTGTAAGGGGGTAAGAGTTGTGACAGTCTGATTTTCTTGTCATTCCAAGATCTTTGACTGTAAGATATCCATTGAAGTATTTCAGTTATATCTCGCTCGGATTTGATCAATCGCGAGTTAACTAACCAAAGGGGAAAGGCTAACGCGCGACGAGGTACGTGGACCTAGGAAATTCGATTCGAACACGGCGTTTTGATCATAAGGATCGTCGAGGAATATTTAGAACCGAGGCCGATCAGAAAACGATTAAGGAATCCATTGCTAGTGTTGTACGATTGACGCGGGTGATGCCGCTTAACCAATGTATGATTTGCAAATTTTTCCTAAATCGATTTATGACAATCGCGGTCGTCGGGGCTAGTAATAGACCCTTGCGATTACATGACAACCAAGATAGCCGTGGTTTGGATTTTCCTAAGTGTGATACGAATCACAGAGTCGATACGCGTGACGTTCGCAAAAGCCACCCGTTAGTTCGAGATAAATTCAAATTTCGGACGACGAGAAATCGATCACGATTGGGATCTCGAAAATGGAAAAAAAATGGAAATGAAGATTGTAACAATAAGATCGGAATGGACGACTCTCATCCGAAAAAGGAAAATTAGCGGAAAAATGGATTTTTGGACGAAGGGCATGAAAAGACGATTTTGCCCTTGGGTTGTCGACTTGGTTTTATTATTTGGATAAGGGAATTTTTGTCAATTGGATACCTCCAATGTATCAACCGAAATTTAAGGGGCAAAAGTGGAAGAATTTCAGATTTTTATGGAGAAAATCCAAGTGTCATTAACCTAGGGTGAGCATTAATTAATCTTTACACCTAAGCAAGCTTCGAGGATATTCTAGGATGAGAACAAGCCATTTTCTTCCTCCTCCTTCTGCCAATCTTCTCCATTTTTCTTTCTTCTTCCTCACGCCCAGAACTGCCCTACACGATCAGAAATTTTCGTCCACTTCATCATTGCCTAACTTTTCAACCGCTGATAACCAACTCGCGAACCATATATCATCGCGAAGATCTCCCTGTTGCCGAACTTTTCCAACTAGAAGCACGCCCATTGGCCACCTGAGGAGCTCCGGCCGACCAATCTCCCGTGAGTCGACGGAAACTGACTGAACTGGAGGTAGGCTCCGGTTTGCTTTTCATTGAACCACTTAATGGATGAGTTTTGAGCTCAATTTTTGTGGAGGTCTAGTAGACAAATATATTGAGTTGCTGTAAATATTTGGGCGAAATTGAGCAACATTTTGACCTAGAATCATTGTGATGTTTGAAGGACAGAATCTGTCCATTTGCAGACTCGGAGAAATTGGCGCCTTTCGAAGGTCATCCGGCGTCGTCTTGAGCCAAAATTTTCGATGAGGCCTCTTGACATGTAGAAATTTATGTTGACAAGGGTATTTGTGAATAAATTGAAGGATTAGGTTCAATTGGGGGCTGATTGAGTGGATTTGAAACAGAACCGAACCTGCTCTGTTTCGGTTCTGTTCTCTCTGAGTTGGTAGAGGCTGATAGTGATGGAATTGAGGTCTAATTTGATCCTCGAGGCATGTTAGGGTGTGGAGTAGTATGTTGAAGAAGTTTATGCTCGATGGTTTGAAGTCCGGACGAAGAAATATTGACGAATTGATGGATTTTCCCTAGGTACGCTTGCTGTTCTATTTCGTGGTTGCCGGAACCGAATCCTTTAAGTGCTAGGGAAGGGGTTTTGCTAATTTAATCTTTAGGTAAGGAAATTCCTAGGCCTTGGATAGAACGATTGGACTCGATTGGGTGAATTTGATGGAAATTATGCTAGTTTTGAGAAGCTATGATGAAATTATACCATGTGTGATTATGTGCCATGCCGATTGCTAAAATTCTTTTGATCACGCGTGACATAGGTTGATTGTCACTCATGGTTGTTGGAATTAATTGTCTCGCGTGCCTTGAATTATAGATCTATGCGTGAGCTTTACGATATCTTGATGTGAGATGAATTCTGGCATGCTTGAGGAACATTATGAGATACCCTGATGCGTGAGACGCGGGGTTGAAAATGGCCAATGTCCTGATGCGTGAGACGCGGGACGAGAATTGATGTGTGTCGACACAGGCCGGAGATAATATTGAAAACCTGATGCGTTTTACGCGGGTTTATCAATGAGTTGGTCTGATGCGTAAGTACGCGGACCTAGCCTGAGGCGTTCCACACGCAGGCTTGAACCAAATGAAAGTCGAAAAGGAAGGAAGGCGTGATTTGGTTTTGTGATGTGAACTTGTCTTAATTGGTGGATATGATGCCATGGTTTTATAAATGATGCTTGTTGATATTCTCATATTTTTTATGGTTGTTACATGCATCACGTTATTGTTGTATGTTGTGTTATGTTGCATTCACCTGAGTGTACTATCAGTCCAACCTAGGGTTAGGACTTTTCTTATTGAGATGTCGATCTCACCCCGTAGTGGGACCCTATTTTTCCAGACCCTAAGAACTGAAGATGCTGCCGATCCGCTTGGGTGAACCCCAGGAGATGTCTAGATTTGTTGAGGAGTTTCCTGAAGGCCGTGGTACAGTATATATTAGAAGAACTACAGTAGTTTGGGTGGACGAGCCAGGAGCGCTAGATAAACCCCATAGGTTTGAGTCATGGTATCGTAAAGAAGGTGAAGGTATGTCTGAGCAGTTGAGACCCCAGGACGTACCCAGAGGAGCTGTACCCTCTTGGTGTCACCTGACCTGAGAGGAAATAGAAATAGAGACCTCTACTGTGGGATCGAGGAACATACCTGAAGGAGAACCGGCGGGCGGGGCAAGCATTGAAGTGATCAAGATTTCAAATTTCGAGGACGATATAGAAGAGGATTCCATTGAGGTGTCATTGGAGTCTTTCTCGGACTACGACCCAGCTGAGGACCTGGAGCAGGCTGATGATACTAGTACTACTTAGGACTTTTGTGGCCGTTCTACTTTTGGGAGCGTCTTTTGAGGGAGTTCGTCCAGTGGTGGGACTTAGTGGTTTCCTTTTGTCTGCCATTTTGTTGTCCCGACCTATGCTTTTGAAAGAGAGTTCCTGGTCCCTTATGTACAGACTTATCTTTTCATTGTATAAAAGTTTTCTGCTTCCCCGCATCTCATTCTTGGTTGTAGATATAAGTGGTTGGTATTCAGATGGGTTTTATTTTCTTTTATCTTCCGCGTACGAGTCTCATTTCATTTGGCCGTATTCTAGAGAGTATCATGGGACAGGTCTTACGACAGTTTGCGGATATACGTGCTTGCAAGGAAAGTGGGTCGTGACACAACAAATATACATCGTCCCGCATATGGGTCAAGTTTGGTGCGTTGATTCTTGTGAAGATGCACAAAAGCCGCACACCCAAACACTTTAGGAGGTATTGTCAAGACTGAAGGGAGAGGCATAAACTGAGATAGAGTTTGAAATTGCAACACGCGAGAGGGCATACGATTCATCAAGTGAACGGCTGTGATTACCGCTGCATCCCAGAACCTTCTTGGAACATTTCCGCTGACAAGAAGAGCTCTTGCCGTCTTTAGAATGTGGCGGTTCTTTCGTTCAGCCACACCATTCTGCTGAGGGGTTTGTGAGCAAGAGGTCTCATGGATGAGACCATGTTTCTTAAAATAAGAGGTAAGGTGTTGATTGATATATTCTCCACCATTTTTCGTGCGGAGAATCTGAATACGAGCTCCAAATTGAGTAGCAACCATTTTATGAAACATTCGAAATATGTTAGAAGCCTCATCTTTATGCTTCATCAGATACAACCATGTCATACGTGTATAGTCATCAATAAATGTTATAAACCATCTCATTCCAGACATTTTAGTAATTGGAGATGCACCCCACACATCAGAATGAACCAGACAAAAAGGCTTGCTACTTTTATTAGCGCTCAAAGGAAAAGAAACACAATGACTCTTTGCCATAATGCATGTTTCACATTGAAAAGCAGAATCTGATAAACCACGAAACAACTCAGGAAATAAATACTTCAAATATCTAAATGATGGGTGTCCCAATCGATGATGCCACAACCAAACATCCCTCTCCTTACTAACAAACCGACTAGGAGTGTGATTTGCTGAGTCAGAGCTCAGATCATCGACTATGTATAGCCCCTCCTTCTTAGTACCATGCCCAATAATCTCCTTCGTGAGAATGTCCTGAAACAAATAGAAATTTGGGTACATAAGAACACAACAATTCAACTCATCAGTAATTTATCCAATAGACAATAAACGGTTGGACAACGATGGCACAAGTAATGTATGAGATAGAGAAAGAGAGGGCGTGAGAGCCACACTCTCAGCCCCGGTGACTAGATGGCAATTTCCATTAGCATTATACACATTGTCTCATTGCGGTGAGGTACGGTTGACTAGGTCATCGGGGTGAGGCGTCATGTGATCGGTAGCGCCTGAGTCGATAATCCATCCATTGTTTCCACCATGATGAGTAATGTTAAACCAGAACCATAATTAACTTCAGGAGGAAGGGTGGAAGTATTAGCTGAAGATACCATCGGGACTAAGGAAAGAGATGAATTCCCAGTCACCAAGGATGCTTGTCCTGTACTTTTGCCCAGTTCTGCTTCAGATTTCTTCTTCTTCGCTTAAAAATCATCCCACCAATCTGGAAATCCATGTAGCTTAAAGCAAGTGTCCCTAGTGTGTTTGTAATTTCCACAATGAGAACAGCTGCCGAGCACCTGAGACTTGGCCTTGACAGCAGACCGAGAGCGTCCACCTCTACCCGCCGAACTGCCAACCATCATCTGTAGAGACGAGTCTCCTCGACTGCCCCATGAGACCATTGCTGCACCAGTAGGAAAGCCATTGGCATTAGTCAGCATCACGGTTTGGCGCACATCTTCCCTGCGGACGCGTGTGTAGGCTTGCTCAACGGTGGGGAAAGGCTGCATCTGCAAAACGTCTGCACGGACCTTGTCGAGACGATCACCAAGTCCATCCAGAAAGAGGTAAACCCTGTCCTCTTGAACAACATTGTTGTAGTGCTCAATATCTGCAGGACACACCATAGGATTAGGCCTGCGAAAAATAATTTCACGCAGAGTCCTTGAAGATAATTGTAGTATTTTTCAATTGGTCCTCCATCTTGCTTGAGTCGTGATACTTGGCGCTTTAAATCGTACACCTGGGAAGTATCGATGCCATCAAAAAAGGTGGTAGTTACATAATCTCACACAACTTTAGCGGTAGGGAATCTGATAAAATTGCCAATCAACGCCGAATCCATGGAGTTGATTACCCATCCTTTCACAGTCGAATCCTCGGTTTCCATTTTCGAAAAACAGGATCTGTAGGCAAAGGCTGAGGGAGGTCTCCATTGATATACCCCAGCTTGTCTTTGCCTGTAATATACATCTCGATAACCTAAGACCATAAGCCATAGTTGGCTCCATCCAACTTAACCGCAATCTGAGATGAAGCAGAATCATTCTATAGTGTCGGTGCTGAAGGAGGAGGAGAAGGAGCTTAGTTTTGATTCAGAATCTGAGTCAATCTAGTGGTCAAATTCTCCAAAAATGCTTCCGTAGCCGAATTCCCTCCTTGATTTTGATGGGGAATCAATGCTTCTATAGAGTTTTCATCCGCCATGGATCTGAGATCGGGCGCGATCGTGCGAGACGAAATCGGCCAGCGCGTAACCACAACGCGATAAAGAAAACAATCCAAGATCGAGTGGGACCGCCGTAATCGGGGATCAACGTACAGTGCTCACAAGGAGCAAACCCTAGGCTCTGATACCATGAAGAAATATCTTTTCCTCTATTTCAATATATGAATCTTTACAGTATTACAATCAACTTTATATACAATATATGTGTTAACCCTAGCATATCAGTAAATCAGGAAAAGACTATAATAAAGGGAAATATTGCCTAATTTGTGAGAAATACAGCTCACACCAACAATAGCTACACAAAAGTAGGGACCGACATTGAAGTGATAGGGGAGAGAGAGCGAACGGAGTAGGGGGATGATCTGGCGGGCCAAGTTAGCGGGATCTTGCTCCGTGTGACACGACCCCTTATTAACACCGGCAGTAAATGGTGGAGCGAGGAAGGCCACGATTGATGGTGGCAGCGGAGGCACGTCAGTGACACAACAAGTGGTTACAGGGTCGACAGAGGGGGAGATAGGCGGGGAGGAGAAGAGAGATTAGTGTTGGGATTTCGAAGAGTGATTGGTTAAGTTGTAAATTTAATAAAGAGAGATTGGTGTCTTGATCTGGTGTAAAATTGACCTACATTGAAGTGATAGCTGATAGGGGAGAGAGAGCGAACGAAGTGATAGGGCTACAATGGACCTGCGTCCAAGTGATATAAAATACAGATAGTGAAGGCCATAAAATACTTTGCCCTAGATGTAGCGTAAAATATGTAACACGACAGGATACATATTCTCCTAAAGTAGCTCACGAGTACTAGAAATCTGCCAAAGTTGAATCAAACAGTCGCAGAGTTGCAAATTTGCTAGAAATAATATGCTTAAGTTGCTTTTATGCGCAACATGTTATGCATCCATATTATCGTAAACTAGCTTATACGCCATCTCAAGCTAATCGCTTTTATCTTGGCTTTTATTTGGATCCTGTTTTTTTCATTCCTGATTTGGCTTATATACTCCCTTTCACAGTGTACTGACCATATTACCTCTCGCTTTTTCCTCCTTTAGATTTCTATATCTACAAAGACTCAAATATGAGGATCAATGGCGAGAAAATATCAATCAATGTGGTAAAAGAATTTTATTGGTCCTAGAACATATTGCTCTTGAATTTTCCAATGATTACCAGAGATGAGAAGTCGTATTCTTAACGTGAACAAGATTGTTCCTAGAATGATTCTGTTGATTTAGTCTGTAAATGATTCTATTGATTTAGTCTATGATGCTTTCATGATCTGGTTGTTCTTTTATCGAGATAAGTAATCTCAAAGATTGATCAACGCAATTAAATCCTCCCTTTGTTCGTGTCATTGATTAAGCTGTTAATTTTTGGTAAATTCGAGTAACGAGATATTCAACTGAATTCATAAACATTCATAGCAAAAGTGGCTTCTCATTCGCAGTCTAAAGATCGTGAGTGAATTTCTCATATCATTCCAATCGAGTAACTATGAAAATCATCGATGTATTCTAATCTCAAAGGGGTTCCACTATTCATCCAATTCTTGATTGTTTGACATGAAATGAGTAGAACTGTTTCAGCAACTACTCTACAAATTCTCCTCTTTCATGGACTTGACTGTACCTATATGCCGTAAATCTATTGCAATTGTACCAGTTCATTTCATTCGGTTGGCTGGAACTAACGTGACAAATTTGCAATAATATTTTAATATTTTATAATTTTTTTAGCTATTTTTAAGAAAAAATTTCCTTTTTTAAGGTTTGGGCCGGCATGAGGCTACCAGCCACTGGCCTCTAGGTGAGGGCCTACGAGCCGTCGCTCACGTTTGGCGAGGGCTCACAAGCCCTCACCCAGGGACCCGCGAAGGACGCCGACCCTCATCCCCTGGCCGATAGCCTCCTTCCAGCCCAAACCATAAAAATGAAAAGAAAAAAAGATAGAAAAAATTATTAAAAAAATGAAAAATGTTAAAGTATTATTAAAAAAATTCATGTCAAGTTCGGCCAGCCAAATAGACTAAATTGACACAAATGCAAAAGGTTTAGAACTAAGTTAGCATAATTGCAATAGGTTTAGGACTTTTTTTTTTGGGTGATTTTTCACTTGTTATGAGCCATGTGTCCACTAATTACAAAATTTATTCCTGACTGCGCATAATCTGATAGTGGACATACTGATTGCGCATTTGACGGAAAGATGAGTCTTCATCTCTACGGACCTGTTAATCCTCGCGTAATTGACGGGGTATTAATAGACTAAACAAGTCCACCACTGCTTAATGAAGTCAATAGGATGTGATGGAGAATAATCACCTTATTTAATTGACGGACAATAGTCCATAGTCGACGATTCATAAGTATAATGGGTGTGTTTGACAATTTTCCTTGTTGTTTTTCTCGTAAAATTGAAAGCAGGGAAGAAGATGAAATCAGCGTTAGGATAAAGTTTGTTAGTGGGAAAATGATAATGAGAGCGAGATGAATTGAAGGCAATTGATGATATCTTCTAGGGATCAGAAATGCTATTAAAACAAACAGTAGATTATTTATAATTAGAACTTTAATAAAGTCATTAAACAAAACAAAGTACGTTTTATGTCTGAATCCAATCCGTTTAAAAGAAAATCGGGCTTGGCCTTAATCCGTTTGGAGCCTCGATCTACACGCCCCTACTTAGTTTCACTGTTCGCAAACATCTGTCAATAGTCGGTTCATATATATGACGTTCGATGTCACATGTGACGAATGCATGTTAACACGAGCGATCTGATTTACAAACAGAATATGATATACGATATACAATTACTAAATACATTAAAATCCATAAACTTGATAAATCAACATTTCATTTCTGATATATCTCTTTAGATGTGGAGTGATGCATTGATTAGTGATGAGCCACATGTAAATGTAGAGCATCCTATGAGCCATAAATCCACTAACGGTTGTGAATGAGTCGTCTTTAAACTAAAGTCGGGGACATTATTATGCATTAAAAATACAATTTAATGGCCACTAAATGGCGTGGCGACTGGGCATAATTTGAGAGTGGATATATTGATTACGTCGTTGACGGAATGTTAAGTTGGACATGAGTATGAACTTGTTAATGCTCACGTAATTGATGGGGTCTTAATAGACTAAACTAGTCCATCATTAATAATTAAGAATTGGATAAATGCTGTGTTATATTTAATATTTATATACCGCACAACATGGCAGACTTTAAGTGGATAATAAGCCATCTCAATAATAAATATTTGATATTCCTCCTTATTTCTCTCGTGAAAGTGAAAGTGAAGAAGAAGTTGAAATAGGGATAACACTACAAGCATTACTAGAATTTCTTATTGGGCGAAATGGCGCACTATATGATAGGCGCCATAATGTCATCAACTAAAGTGTTGGAATCAACTTTAGGACAAGATGGGACATTACTAGCATAACAATTTTTGGATGACCGTAAAAATAAGAACAGTATATTACGAGTCACTAATTTTTAGAAAAGTGGACTCCACAAAAATATTAAATTATTTATTATTCATTTTTTTTATCCTAAATAGACTATTAGCGTTTCGACCCAAAAAAAAAAATAGACTATTAGCGTAGGAGTCAGTCAGTCACCCAAAGATCATTATATAATCAATTTTCAATAAAGTTTGTCAAAAAGGAGAAAACCATAGTGGGAGAAAGATGAACTAAAGAAATTTTAGTTTTTCATGTCAAGTTCGGCCAGCCAAGTAGACTAAATTGACACAAATGCAAAAGGTTTAGAATTAAGTTAGCATAATTGCAATAGGTTTAAGACTTTTTTTTTTGGTGATTTTCCGCTTGTTATGAGCCATGTGTCCACTAATTACAAAATTTATTCCTGACTGGGCATAATCCGAGAGTGGATATACTGATTGTGCATTTGACGGAATGATGAGTCTTCATCCCTATGGACTTGTTAATTCTCGCGTAACTGACGGGGTATTCATAGACTAAACAAGTCCACCACTGCTTAATGAAGCCAGTCAATAGGATGTGATGGAGGATAATCACTTTATTTAATTGACGGACAACAATCCATAGTCGACGATTCATAAGTATAATGAGTGTGTTTGACAATTTGCCTTCTTGTTTTTCTCGTAAAATTGAAAGCAGGGAAGAAGATGAAATCATCGTTAGGATAAAGTTTGTCAGTGGGAAAATGATAATGAGAGTGAGATGAATTAAAGGTGATTTAATTAGTTTTTGACTGAATAAGTAATTGACCATATCTTCTTGGGATTAGAAATGCTATTAAAAACAAACAGTAGATTATTTATAATTAGCACTTTAATAAATTCATTGAACATAACAAAGTACTTTTTATGCCCAAATATATAGTATCCAATCCGTTTAAAAGAAAATCGGGCTTGGCCTGAATCGGTTTGGAGCCTCCATCTACTCACCCCTACTTAGTTTCACTGTTCGCAAATATCTATCCATTGTCGGTTCGTATATATGGTGTTCGATATCACATGTGACGAATGCATATTAACACGGGCGATCTGATTTACAAACAGAATGTCATATACGATATACAATTACTAAAGATATTAAACTCCATAAACTCGATGAATCAACATTTCATCATGGTTGTGAATTAGCATTAAAGTAGGGGACGTTATTATGCATTAGAAATATTATTTAATAGCCACTAAATAGCGTGGCGACTGGGCATAATTTGAGAGTGGATATATTGATTACGCAGTCGACGGAATGTTAAGTTGGACATGAGCATGAACTTGTTAAGTTAGACTAAACTAGTCCATCATTAATAATTAAGAATTGGATAAATGCTGTGTTATATTAATATTTATATACGGCACCACATGGCAGACTTTAAGTGGATAATAAAATAATAAATATTTGATATTCCTCTTTCTTATTTTTCTCGTAAAAGTGAAAGTGAAGAAGAGGTTGAAATAAGGATAACACTACAAGCATTACTAGAATTTCTTACTGGGCGAAATGGCGCACTATCTGATAGACGCCATAATGTCATTAACTAAAGTGTTGGAATCAACTTTAGGAGAATGTGGGACCTTACTAGCATACTAATTTGTTTTTTTATGAGTGTGAAAATAACAATATATTGCGAGTCACGAATTTTTAAAAAGGTGGACTCCACAAAAATATTAAATTATTTATTTTTATTTTTTGTGACTCAAAATAGACTATTAGCATAGTAGTCACAAAGATCATTATATAATCAAATTTCAATAAAGTTTGTCGAAAAGGAGAAAAAGATAGTGGGAGCAAGATGAACTAAAGAAAATTTTGTTTTCTATAGCACTATCATTTCTTCTCAAATTACAGAAAAGTCCCCTCAAGCATTATTATTGGATCCGGATCTCCTGCCCACGTAGGCACGGAGACCACAGATCTGGGCTGTCGAGGGCCCCCCACCTTTTTATAGGGGGCAAAGGTTTGGGGTGGATGGATGGCCTAGATCCGTGGTCAGGCCTGCCCACATGGGCAAGCGATCCGGATGCTTATTAGAAACTAGCATTGACGTTTGTTTGGTAATCATTGAAATTTTTTTAAAGTGGTTTTAAATGGCTATACCGAGACGTACTGTAATCATATATTTTCCACATCGGTCTTAATATTTTCAACCCTATTCCATTGAAGTCAACTTCCATACTGAATTAAGGCACCATTCGTCTTGTGAAAAATGACCGGTTTAGAAAAACATATCGAAAGATGATTGTCGCGACCCTCTCGAGATTGCCATGAGCTCTCGAGGGCTAATGGGCCATCCAGTCTGGTCAGATGCGGGGCTCTCCCAAGGCCCATTACCCAAATCGCAACGGAGGTATGCGTAGTCGACCTTCAGTGTGGTCTAGTGACATGTGCTAAGTGTGCATGCCATGGAGTCGCCACCAATCATTTTTTGGAGTTTATGATTGGACCACCCTATTGAATAGGTGGGAGTTTCTATTCAATTCTACGATAACCATAGAAATGGGTTCGGGGACTTGGTTACGTCAGCTGTTAGAGTTGACGCCCTTTCGGTACCTAAGTTGACTAAATTTTCTGACCTAAGATTTCATGCAGATGAGTGGGGTACGAATCATAATTCTAGGAATTCATGAAGATAGAAGTGACTATCCTAGCAATCACAATCAATAATAAAATGAGCAATGAAATAGAATCTAGATACGTAGATAAATCACATAGCATTCCTAATAATGCCCTATTGGCTTAGAAAAGCATCAATCATGCTTAGGAATGATTTAGACATGATTTTACCCATCAGGGGTAAAGTCGTAATTTTGGGATCAAAAGGGACGATTTGCCCCAAAAGGGCAAAGTCGTCATTTCGGAATGAATCCGAAGTAAAACAATGTCAAAAACAGGTTTGGTCACTCAATTGACCAATTTCCTATTTTTTGGCAATTTTCATGATTTTCTGAAATTTTAGAAACCGATTTACCATTCGAAGGGTAAAATCGTCATTTTCTAAAAATGGAAATGAAATGCGGAAATCTTAGACATAAGGTTTAGCCACTCATCTGGCCCATCGCCAAATTCTAAGCAATTTTCACAAATCATCGGAATATCAAAGACGATTTACCCTTTGAGGAGTAAAATCGTCATTTTAGATTAAATGGGAGAAAATCCAAAAAAAAAAAAACCGACAACAAATCAATTTCTTTTGGTCATTTCAGCCTTGGGAATTTTCTGGAATTTTTTAGGAATTTTCTGCAATTTTTCTCAATTTTTTATTTTATTTTTATTTAGTTTTTCATTTTTTAGCATTTTCTCATCGATTTTTTTTTATTACTTTTAATATTTTCGAAAAATATTTTAATAAAAAGCATATCTTCGACAATAGACAACACTCAACCAGATAAATAAGCTAACCACTAGATTGAAATAAATACAAGTAACTCAAGTCTATAATCGTAATATTTTAGAAAAATAACTCTGATATATGAATTATGATTGGACACCAGTCTTCAATCGCCCAGCCCCGGCATGCGACCATCTCCATGCACATCACCTGTCGATCACCACATCAGAATGTCAACAATCAATTTTACAAGTTTTAAGACCGGCAATAAATAATAATAATTTTAAAATAAATAAATAAATTCGGGCCTGAAAACGGTCCAATTCGTTCAGCCATGGATCGGCTATGGGCTCGGCCATGGCCTAGGCTCACGGCCACTCGGCCCACGGCCTCAGCCCACTGACTCGGCTATAGGCGCGGCCATGGCCCAGGTGCACGGCCATTCGGCCCACGGACTCGGCCATGGCCAGGCACGGCCCGAACACGACTGGACCATGGCCTGGTCACGCCTGGGTCATGACCGGGTCATGGCCAGCTCACACCCGGGTCACGGCCGGGTTATGGATTCGCAGCCAAGCGGCGACAACGGAGTGACGACGAAGAGCGACGACGTGGCGGTGGGCGAAACAGAGGAGGAAGATGGAGGGGGATTGCGGTATCCAGGAGCTCCACGAGGCCGTGATAAACAGCAAGACGGGCGGGATTTCGGCACGGCGTCAGAGGGTGGCGGAGCAAGGTGATGGTGAGGGTGGTCGGCGTAATCCAAGGGAGGATGAGGTGGGGTTGCATCGACGGGCGGTCAAGGCCTTGTGTCGATCAGGAGTTGCCAGGTAGCGAAAGAGATCCAGTGGTGATGGTGTCGTTGGTCACGTCCCTCAGGTGTGTGGAACCAGTTTTTTTTTTTTTTATCTTCTCTTGAGAAACCGATAAATCCCAAAAGGTCCAAAGAGAGGAGACCAATTGATTGTCTTGGTCCTCCACCATCGTCCCTTTTCCGCTTTTCCGTGGAACCCCCCCCCCCAAAAAAAAAATTCCCTCGTGCAGCCTTGATTCTCCTCCCCACTAAGAAACTCTTGCCCTTTGCCATCTTTTATTATTAATTTTGTTATTATTTTTTTATTCAGCCATCTCTTTCATTTTTGTGGTCTTCGATGAACCCCTGGAAGAGTCATGATCATTCTTCATGATACGGCTCCTCCCCTACTTTTAATTAATTAATTTTTTTTTGTTTCTTCCTTTCAATGCTTGTAATCTTCAAATCTCTAGAATGAGAAACGAAAAGTTACAACCTCGAAGAATAAAGGAAAAAAAAGGTTGATCAAAATTTAGGTGTCAACAGCTGCCCCTCTTTGAGAGGAATCTCGTTAGAGGTTTCTCTCAAAGACAAGGTGACACCTTAGTCCTGATCGACTCGACTCGAGAAACTAAAAGAAATGGAGTCATAACATCCAATCTTTCATGCTTGTCGATGTACGCTCTTTCTTGAAGGAGAGGAAACATTCATTTGAAATGAGAGAGTGAGATAGTAGATAAACATACCTGTCACTTACCTATTCGATGTTTATGCGATTTTCGCGGTGTCTGATGGATTCAAGAGAATTTCTAGGAACTCGTTACTAGAGTATCCCATAGAGGTTAAGCTCTGACCCATATGATAGGTCAAACCATAATGGGATTACTAACTGATAGGAATCTAAGGAAGACGCGTCCCATTTGGGATTTGCCAAAGATTTTGATCCGTATGGTGGATCGGACCATTGAGTTGACCATTTAAGTGATTTTTACTATTGGGTTGACCATTCAGACGGTTTCTACCTTTGTTTTGACCCTTCAAGCGGTTTCTACCTTGAGTTGACCCTTCAAGCGGTTTCTACCTTTTGTTGATCCTTCAGGCAGTTTCTACCTTTAATTTGACCCTTCAAGCGGTTTCTACCTTGAGTTGTCTCTTCAGGCGGTTTCTACCTTTAATTTGACCCTTCAGGCGGTTTCTACCTTGAGTTGACCCTTCAGGCGGTTTCTACCTTGAGTTGACCCTTCAGGCGGTTTCTACCGTTTGTTGATCCTTCAGGCGGTTTCTACCATCGAGATAAAAGATGACGTACCCGATTTTCGGGGCTTGTCGGAGACTCAATCGTTCTGTGGTCGGTCTTAGGAAAGGTTTGCCTACTAAAAGGCTTGACTTAAGGGTGCCGCATCTGGTCATCGGGAGGAGGTTTACCTAACTTTAGGTTCACCTGAAGGTTATTCTGGGATTTGGTGTTACCAAGGATCCTGCAGAAGTTTAAACCTGACAGATTATTCTTCACCAAGAAGATGTTAGTAATCTTTGGGAATGCAACAATTGTCCAATTGACAAAATTTTATGACTTAAGTTTTAGTCGTGAAATGTGCATTTTGATGCTGGAGGTTATCCAAAACATTCTTGCAACATACAGATGTGATTACAAATTCCTTGCGCGGCAAATCTGGATCAAACAATTTGAAATTTCCAAAAAGAGTTTGTTCAAAACATCTATTGGAGAATTTCTCATCTAAGAGGGCTCCTCACCGTTCTGTGATAATGGTCTTTTGTAAGGAATGCGCTCAACTTCCTACTAACCTGTGCCTAGGTTTTAGGATCATTCGCAGCGCATACATTTCGATCGAACGGGAGGTCTTCCATAGGACCGTAATGTTAGGCTTGGATATTGGTTTTCAAGGGGGGCCCGCTTTGGAGTCGAGGCCATTGAATGAAAGTCTTCACCATCTGCTCCGGGTTTACAAGTCAAGAACCTTGCAAAATGAGAAAGAAATAGTCTTGCTCGTACTTCTTCGAGCTAAGCTATATGTTAACTCAAGTGTCTTAGTCAGATAAGACTGTTTCAGGGTTGTAATATTGGTAGGATTGGGGATCGAAAAAGGCTCGTTTTTGGCCTAGAATTCGTAACGGGTCTGACATTGGTGATCATTGCTGATTTGCCACCTGTCCTTTCCTTTCTGCATCTTTAGTTTTTGAGGTGCGCAATCGATTTTGAGGTGTGCACCGGCTCTTTAGAGAGCGTCTCTTGTTGCATTCAGAGACTGACTCTCTCTATATGTCTTTGTTCTGTGCTTGGCAGCATTTGTGGAGCAGCCTTTTTAGATTTGGCTCCTTCATGGATTTGCTCTTTCCCCATCCAAGCTTCATTGTGGATCAATCAAACAACTTACACGAGCATCGGCCTTGCTTTTACCAGGCATTTTTCTTTTTCTTGATGCTAGGGATTATTTTTTTTTCTTTGAAATCCCGGTTCTTCTCATCCTCGATGGGATCATGTCAGACATGTGTCTGAAAGTCTAAACATGCTTTAAATATCAGCCCGGGAATCCTCTTCGTAATCCCTAATTCTTGAACTCTTCCATTTTTGAAGTGGTGCTGCATCCGTCTTGGAATGATCACCAATAGGTTCATGAAATGAATTTGCAGGCTCAAGTTGGTTGTGTAAAGGATTCAGTGTGTGGGATAGAGAAATGAATGCTTCTCGTCATCCAATGGCACTTGGATTACCATATAAACAACACACAAAGATTAATGTTAGTCCGAGCAAGAAAATTTCTAACCATTTTCTCCTGATGCTGCTGGACTCACCTCCATTTTGCCCCGATGTGGGGTGGTTCTTGATAGGGTTAAGAATAAAAACCGTCGTTCAAAGGGGTTATCAACGGTCACCTGTAGTGTTTGGGGGATATGAAACGAATGCCTCCGTCGTCCCAACCCATGTAATCACTGCAAATGGTCCATACCTCCGTAGACCCAGATTTTGTTATCTGCCAACTCCACTCATCTCTCAAGTGTGTGTTGGACATGTTTGGATTAGGTTTCGCCTCTCGTCTGAGAAAACACCATTTTAAACGGTTTGAACAACTTTTATTGGAAAAATTCTTTTCATTTTCTCCAAAATTTACCCCTCATGGGAATCTTATGATGCACCATGCATGTTTTATTCATGTTCAGACAACCTCCTGTTTTAAAATATGAATGTCGATGAAGTGAGAACCCTAGTCTTTTTTAGACATGATAGTCAGATTCTGAAAGTTTTTCTTTTTCTTTTTTGTTTAACATCTTCAATGAATTGGGAAATGGATACTTACCTGTCCATCGTGGCTAGAGATCCCTAGAGATACAAAAGAAATATGTCAGTGTATGTTCCAAACTTTACAAAAATTAGAACGATACATCTTACCCTTGGTCATGTACTCCAGCAAGTGTACAAGGGTTGTGAAAATCTTGATTCTACTATCCATCCTGATGGTGAGTCCCCATCAAGAATAAACAATAAGTGCTAATTCATGTTCTCAAATTCAAGAAAAATTGAAACGATGCGACTTTACTCTCAATTTGCATTATATTCTAAACAACATCTATCATATCCGCCTATCCATGCTTGGAGTGTTTGCAACATCAATGGTTTATCTGCCCCAGTTGGGCAACGTCTATTTTGTTATTTGAATGCATGGCTCCTTGAGTGCTTTATCTATGTTTATCATCTGAGAAGGAAAAGAAATGAGACATTACTTCCGTATTTGATTGAAGATCGTTTAGGAACGATACATCGTTTTACCAAATAGGTGGCTTCGCGGCCAAACGTATTTCGTATTGAAGGGGTAGATCCCATTATGCTCCGCTGGTGATAGTCATTGTTCGGGGAACTTACCCCACAGATTAAGCGATGAATCCACGGCTTTCGGCTTTTGTCCTTCGGCTTGAAGATGCTCAAAGGGTAATGTTGATACTCACGAGCGATTAGTTCTAAGCGTTAATTAAAAATGTTCCCGTGGGAACTTTACAACGGGATCAGTAACACATTCATTTAAAGTATTCGCCTCTCATTCTCCTGCCCTTTTAGTGATTTACCACACGCGCCTCGAATCAGATGCATGGTTGCCGGTATCGGGTCACGACTGCGAAGATGTACCTGTTCTAAAATGCTTGACCCATAGGTTGAGTTGCTCATTCAGGAAATCATCTGATTGTTCAAGCCATTGAAGTTCAAGTCGGGCATCCTTAATCGTTGGTGATAGATTTCTCCCACTACTTTCGGTATGAATAACCCGATTCCTCGAGCTATGCTTGATCCATATGCCGAGTTGCTCACTGAAGAGATCACCTGATTTTTCAAGCCATTGACGTTCAATTCGGGCATCCTCAACCGCAAGCGATGGATTCCTCCCACTACTTTCGGCATGAACAACCTGACTCCTCGAGTTGGGATTTCCATCGTTGTTTAGTAAATTTGTATGTGTATCTCTTGCCAATGCTAGATTCGCCCCAAGAAGAGCCCTATCGACTGGTTGGTGTTCAAACCGGGGAGTCCCTATTTGCTGGAATTGCGGGTACTTACTCCTGAGGAGTACTGGAATAACTCAGGGGGAATTCGGTCGATCGAACCAAGAATAGAGGTCTTCAAGAAAATCGCCTGGTCCATCGAGCCACTGACACTCAGGTCGGGTATTACCGACCACTGGAGAAGGATTTTCTTCGCTATTTTCGCCATGAGCGACATGATTCCTCGAGCTGGAACTTTCGTAATTGTTCTGCAAAATTGTATGTACGCCTCCTGTCAACATTAGATTCGCCGTAGGAATAGCACTAACGATCAGTTGGTGCTCAAGCTGGAGAGTCTCTATTTGCTGGAATTGCGGTACATACTCTTGAGGAGTACTGGGATAACTTAGGGGAGTACTCTGATTGATGCCTAAACAATCGCCCGTGTAATTGCCAGTCCCATCGGTGTTAAGATGTGATTGGATGCTTCCTGCTTCATGAGGATTGCGATCACAGCCATGCCTATCATTTAAACTTGAACCGCCTCTATCCTGGTCTAGCGCCACTCGTCCATCTCTCAATAATCTCTTGTAGCGCCAAAGGCGATTCTTGACATTACTTTCAGCCAGTCCCGGCACGTTCATGATCTCGAGTATGCGCAGTGGGCAAGCCAAGCTGACCCCTAACTGTTGAACTGCATCAACAAATTTGCTATGAATCTCTGGGGTCCAACAAAACCTTATTTTCTTGCTAGCCGAAGTAGTGTTAGCAACTTGGCGGCTACTCTCCGCGAAATCTGGTCGTGTTGGAAGTTGCTCTGGGGGGAATTCAGTGGTCTCAGATCGGCTGGTTGTGATGGTGAGTTCATCATTGAGCGAACCTGACTTGTCATGACACATGTCCCCTTCCACAATGGGGGTCGACGTTGACCTTGTAGCACTGATTTTCTCTTGTAGACCCTCGACGGTTACCGTCTGTTTCGAAAGATGTTGCGAAGGGCATTGCAACAGATGAGCATTATAAACCCCCAGATCTGGCTCCTCGGTGAACACTTCGCCGGTGGGAACAGGGTTACCGCAATCAAGGCAAGTAGCAATGTTTAGAGCTTTTTTATACTGAGTGTTTTCTATTCGAAGCTTTTCATTTTCCTCCCTCAGAATCGTTAACTTGTGCCGATCGCGTTGATGTTTCAGCCGGGTTCATTTGTTTTCAAACCAGCACTTGACCTTCCGAGGCTCCCACCCTAACTCTTGGCCCATTTTGACTCTCTGTTCCTTGTCTGGATAGGGGCATTCCCTGAAAAAAAAAAACTCAAGCTTACGGACTTGACTTGAAGTGTGGCGTTGGAGATGTTTCCCTTTCTGACGCCGATCACCGCCGCGGACTGTTCTCGTTAACCAGGCCTCTGGTTTCATCATTGGAAGGGTCGGCCTCCGTGGCCCTCGTGTCGGATTCGGTCCTGGGATCTTTAAATTCTTCTAGCAGTTCAAGCTCGGAGACCTCTAAGTCGGGCGTTTCTAACAAATGACAGTATCCCTTGAACATCTTTGATCGAAATATCGCTGACTAATTTTTCGTTAACCCGGATTTCTCTATCCTTCCTTGGATCCTCACCTTCTTTGCAATTTTTTGAAAGATTAAGTGAGTTCGATCATCGTTCTTTGATCAAAGATGATGGTTACCTGGCGAGCGCTCTTCTCGAGACTTCGTAACTTCCACTCTGTCTTTTTTTTTTACTCTTTTCTACATGAATGGAGCCTAAAGATCTCTTGCGTTGATTTCACTTTGTCGAGCACTACGCCTGTCCCCCTGGCCCAATCTCTAGAGCAATAGGTCTGCCCATTTTTCGGCGTCATTATGTTTTGCTAAACCCGAGATCACAGGACAATGGCGGATCCGTGACTTATCGGGGACGCATTAATGAAACCTGCTTGGCGCTGCTGCACATAAATTATTATTATAACTTTCCCTTGCTTATTCGAGCGTTATAAGGTGAGAGATTGATGTCAAGAAGATTAATATTTTAGCCTAATCAGATTCAGTCTCTCAAACACTCTCCCAACATTCATTCTCTTCTCTACCGTTCAATCGCACATGGCTTCCTCTTCTGTACCTGCTGTCTTAGCCGAAGCTTCAACCCAATGGGAGAGATTTTATCACCTCCTGGGTAGAGGTTATGGTTATATAAATAATCATCCTGAAGCCGAGGTTGAAATTCGTACTCTGATTCCGGCCTTGGACACCGCATGTATCGAAGGTACTAAACTGCAAAGGGAGTTTGTGATCTTCCCAACTCTCTTCACCAATTTCCTGGAGGCTTACTATGTTTCTAGCCGGGATGTCACTTTGGCTTGCATCGTGCGAGCTCGCTATCAAGACAGGGCTGAGTCCCTGGTGTTGGCCTTGCTGACGGCCGATAACCATGAAAGAGCTGTTGAATACGCCCACGCCCAGGTCTCATTGCTGGTCCGTGAGAGGGACAACTTGGTGGAGCGTCTAGCTCTCTATCAAACCGTCTTTGAGCAAGACCAGCACAATCTCATGCTGAGGCTCCAGTGCGCATGGTTGGAGGAAAGGCTTGATGATCTGACCATGGATATAGCCCGCAGGAGAGCGCTGGCACAGGACTTAAAGCATGAATTCGAGTACCATGAGACCAAGGTGAACGAGCTTAAGGAGAAATGCCGTCTCCTTTTCTTCAAGCTCGTAGACCTTGATTCTCGAAGCGTTGGCTGTAGGCAAGGCATGGAGAACATGGAGAGTCAGTTAAGCTTCTTCGTGATGCTCATCAGAACTCATTTTGGGTTTACAGTTCCCCTTTAGTAAACCATTTGTAAAGTCTCTTATTGAGTGAAATAAATGCAAGTTTTTTATATATGCTCCTTTATTCTGTATGGTTGACGAGCCAAGAAAGGTCTTCGCTTTCGGATCTATGCAATTCCCTTTTCACATGTGCCAACAGCTTGGTTACGCATTATTTCCACAGCCTGACGCTTTTCATTTGAACGATTTGAATGCTTTGTGAGAAATAGATTTGTAGCTGCTCAAAACTTTAAGATTGCCCCTAATTTTGCGGTCATGGTATTTGGGGCAGCTAACAATCTCTTCGCTTTCGAGCTCGCTCATGTTCTGTTCGCAACTTATGCTGTCACTTCTGCCTTCACGTGTTGGGTTGATTTTACCTTGAACCTAATATAACAAGGGATCGCCGTATCTACACATGATGACGTTCGCAGACAACATTGTGCAAAATCAACTCTAGCTATTAAAGAAGAAAACAAATGTGCCGATGAGAACTTTACAATGAAAAGAATAAGAGATACATCCCTCTCGCGTACATCCCCCCTTTCTTTGGGTATGCCCAATGACCAACCAATCTGGCCTTGGCTCAGGTGCGCAATTACCAACTGCAGATCATGGCTGTAAACCTTTGCTAGCTTCCAACTGATCGAACAAGGTATCAAGTCCTTCATCGAAGAAGTCATCTGATCTTTCGAACGATTGATATGCAGGTTGAGCAGCATCACCCGACGGGTTCTTCGAACTGGAACCCCCATCCTTGTTCGAGAATATAAGAGGAGATTTGATCGATTGACCACCACAAGCATCTCCCACTTGGGAATTAGAGAAACAAAAATGCTCAAAGCATTCCCTCATTAGATCATCTGAAACCACATGCTCCAGTTGGATAAACCCTTGAGCACTAGGCGTAGTGGGCTGATCTGTGGCAGGAAGAGCACTGGCTAGCTGCTGCTCGAACGAAGGGGTGCTTACTTGTTGCACTTGTGATATGTGCTCTTGAGGAATACTGGAATAACTTAGGAGGATATTCTGATCAAATCCCTAATAGTCGTCGAGATTCGACCGGGCTTCTCTTGACATAAGGGTGCTGGATTCGCAGCCGCGTCTATTGTTTAGATTCAGCTCTGCATAACGTTGTCCTAGCGCCCTTCTGTAGCAACCAAGGTGATTCGCAACCAAACGTCTAGTAAGTCCCGGTACATTCATGACCTCAAGTATGTTCACCAGACCTACTGAGTCGAGCCCTATTTGCCGAAGTGCGTCTAAGAACTTGTGATGAAGTTCCAGGGGCCAAATGAATTTATTCTTCTCGCGGTCCGGAATAGCGTCGATAGCTTGACGACTAATCTTTAACTCCTCTTGAACAGGATCTGATCTTACCAGAAGTTGTTGTGAAGGAGATTCATGGGCTTTGATATGGTAACTCCAATCATAACGACATGTATCCCATTCCTCAGAAGGCACTGGTATAATCTTTGTAGGATTGATCTGCTCATGTGTGTCATCAGCAAAATTTGATTGTACCGGAGATGGCTCAAGGGAGTAGGGTGGTAAATGAGCACTTTCAATCCTCGTACAAGGCTTACCAGGGAACATTTTACTGAGGGTGGTAGGGCCACCGTAGTTAGGGCAGGCAATAGTGCTGAGGATTTTCTCATACCTCATGTTTTTCGTTCGAAACTTTTGGTTCTGTTCTTGTAGGATCGTAATCTCCTGACGTCTGCGTTGGACACTTAGTCTGAATCGTTTATTCTGGAACCAAAACTGGATCCTCATAGGATTCATTCTCAGTTTCTGGCCCAATTCAATTCTTTGTTCCACGCTTGGGCAAGGGCATTTATCGAAGAAAGTTTCAAGCTCTTGGATTTCATTCTGAGTGTAGCGCTGGCGACGTTTTCTTTTCTGGGGTTGAGAATTGTGGCCACTGCCGTCGTCGCTGCTGTGATCTTGATATTCGTCGACGGAAGTGTTGGGTTCCATGGCTTCGATATCGAATTTGATTCTGGAGCCTTCGAGGTCTTCCAACAACTCGTCGCTTGGGGCTCTCTGTTCTTTTTTGTATACTCGATCTTTCGATTTGTTGTCTCCTTTTCCTCGATAGCCATACCTGTTCAGCACTGTTGTCTTTTTTTAAATGGCAGAACTGTTCACCTCCCGCTCAGCTTTCTGACGTGATGGGATAACCAAATCCTTTCGTGGCTTCTTCGATAGTTGCACTCGCCTCTCTCTTTCCCTCGATAACCATGCCTGCTCAGCACTGTTGTCTTTTTTTAAATGGCAGAACTGTTCACCTCCCGCTCAGCTTTCTGACGTGATGGGATAACCAAATCCTTTCGCGGCTTCTTCGATAGTTGCGCTCGCCTCTCACTTTTCCTCGACAACCATGCCTATTTAGCACTGTTGTCTTTTTTTTAAATGGCAGAACTGTTCACCTCCCGCTCAGCTTTCTGACGTGATGGGATAACCAAATCCTTTCGCGGCTTCTTCGATAGTCGCGCTTGCCTCTCACCTAAAATTAATAATGGTAAGACCAAAGAATCTTTTGCAGTTTTCATTTGACAAGCCTGAAATCACGGACCAGGACGGATCGGATGATTCACGGGAAGAGGCCCACCTGCTTTACCCTCTTAACTCGGCTCCGTTATTGCCGGGACTTTTTCTCACCCCTGAGCTGCTATAAAACGAAGAGTTAAGGTAGAGAAGATTAACGCTCTCGCATAATCAGCTTCCAACTCCTAATCGTTCCGTTGCACCCATCTCCCTCTCAAACAATCCCAACGAAAATGGTCTCCTCTTCCTCTCGTACCCTCTCAACTGAAGTTTTAGCCCAGTGGGAAAACCTCTATAATCTATTAGGTTGAGGCTACGCTCATATAATCAACCATCCTAAAACCGAGGATGAAATCTACGCCTTGCTCGAGAATATAGACATCACCTCCCTTGAGGGCACTACGTTGGGGAGGGAATACAGAGCTTTCCCAACCCTCTTTACAAACTCCCTAGAGGCCTACCACGTTGTTCATCGGGAAGTTCTCGTGGCTTCCGTCTTGCGGGCTCGTTATGAGGATCGGTCTGACCACTTTGTGTTGGCTGACTACCTGGCCGATAGTCACAAAAAGGCTGTTGAGTTCGCCAAGGAGCGGGTCTCGACGTTGCTTCGCGAGAGGAGGAATCTGGTGGAGCACTTGGCCTTATCCCTGGCCACCTATAAGCATGATCGTCGTAATACCCTGCTGAGACATCGAAGCGAGTGGCTGGAAGAAAGGCTCAACGGCATAAACGCGGATATAGCTCGTGGGAATGGACTGGTTCGGGACCTGGAATTAATCGCCGAAGATCACGAGACCCAGGTTGTCGAGGTCAATGATGAATGCAAGCGCCTTCTCCTCAGGCTTGCGGACCATGATACGCGGAGTGGTGAGTACAGACAAAGCATCAATAACATGGAGGGTCAGCTGCGCTCCTTCGTGTCGCTAATTAGGGCTCGCTTCAGCTTTACTTTTCCACCCCGATGAACTGTATGGTCTGCTTCTGGAATCCTTCAATTGAGCAAGAATGAATGAAAGCTCCCGTGTGTGTGTCTTAGCTTTTATATGGTCCATTTCTTCGAACATCTGAACATCTTCAACTTGGGTGAGCTGGACCATAATATCAATAAGTCGAGCAAATATGTCCTGATTTTCTAACTCGTTCATGATCAAATAAAAGAATAGCCTCAGATTTATCCAAGAAAAGATTTCTCTCTACTACCTATTTTTTTATCTGCAAATGAAAAGACAGAATCAGAAGGAATAATTTGAAAAAGAAAGCATAAACCCCCTTTCAATCTTATGCTTGCTTGTGATTAATAAGGACAAGAACTTTTACAACGGTTTTAATCTTGTGCGAAAAGTTTTTATCAGTATTCCTCGAAGGAAAGCATACTATTGAAAGGAATGCAATTCACGATAATCGCTTTTGATCAATTTCGAGAAGAATGAATTACTCAAAAGTGCAAGGCATAATAATGTGTTTTAAATTCAATTGAAGATACGCTATCCAAATTAAAGCCGTTTGCTAAGAACGAGAGTAATCTGGATATCTATCTCGTCATTAAATTTAAAACAACGCCGATATTCTTGATCAATTATCGTGGATTACCATTGACGTACAACATGCACGAACCAATTCAAGTGTATAATTCCTTCTGGCGAAATTGGGGTTGGACTACCCTATACGACCAAAAGGTCGTATAAGACTTCCAATTTTAATTTCCTCTAAACGAATTATAAAATTGATTTGGGAATATTCGGATGATTAGAAAAAATGCCACTATCACATTCCAACGATCAGTCAAAAGAAATACAATAAATTTCCATCTGAATGTATACACAAATAGATCCCTAATACAATCAATCTAAGGGATGAGATAGAGAAAGTCTCAGCCAAATAAACCCTATACAAGAGGACTAGTAATGGAAAATAAGACAAAGGAATGTGATCCTAACGTTTAAAGATGCCCCAGTTACGATCTTTGAGACGTGACTTCAAGATCACCTGTCCCAAATTGCCATCTTCATTAGATGATACCTCAATAATGTCCATAGTAGACTCTTTTTGTCTACTTGGCGCTCATAATGTGATGATACCGTCTTCGTCTTCCATCAACAATATTGGGGGGAAAACATACTTATCTATCCTCAAAATGGCATTTAATCCAATCACCGGAATTATGCAATGAATGAATGCTCACATTTGCATGAACTATAACATGTTTGAGGGATAGAGAGTCTTACCAACCGAACTCGCCGACTTATGTGCGGTTTTAGGTGTACCAACCGTCCAAAGACATGCACATGAGATAAGTGAGGGTAAACTTCTAAAAATCAAATGATAGGGTTTTGAACCTAAGGTCAAGGTTCCCGCCTCGAGTTCTAGAAAGAGCCGATTCCATTGCACAACTATCGTTGCATTGGGACTCGATCCATAGTTCGAAGTGAGCGGAATCGAAAAGTGGATTACCCCATGTTTTTCCTCACGGAGATTCCATTTTCAGTTCCTTCTATTGTTTTCCTAAAAAGGGCGCCTGGGGTTTTAGGCGCAGTTGTGTGTGTTAAATGTGTCATGCTAAAGCAACAGCCATGCATTTTATTTAACAATCACCGCTTCAATGTGAACATCTACACAATCATACATCCAAAACTCCTACCTGCATAAGACAGAGTTAACAAGCACTCCACCCCTTATTTCTCCAATCTGCAAAAAATATTTAACACCTCAAGGGTTAAAGTACGTACCTCACCTTGAAGAGCATCTGCGTAAAAAATGTCAGAAAAACCAATCGACTTTTTTAATCGGCTTAAGTTCTCTACAGTCCCCAGTGGAGTCGCCAGTTTGTCGCGACCCTCTCGAGGTTGCCATGAGCTCTCGAGGGCTAATGGGCCATCCAGTCTGGTCATATGCGGGCCTCTCCCAAGGCCCATTACACAAATCGCAACGGAGGTATGCGTAGTCGACCTTCAGTGTGGTCTAGTGACATGTGCTAAGTGTGCATGCCATGGAGTCGCCACCAATCATTTTTTGGAGGGTATGATTGGACCACCCTATTGAATAGGTGGGAGTTTCTATTCAATTCTACGATAACCATAGAAATGGGTTCGGGGACTTAGTTACGTCAACTGTTAGAGTTGATGCCCTTTCGGTACCTAAGTTGATTAAATTTTCTGACCTAAGATTTCATGCAGATGAGTGGGGTACGAATCATAATTCTAGGAATTCATGAAGATGGAAGTGACTATCCTAGCAATCACAATCAATAATAAAATGAGCAATCAAATAGAATCTAAATACACAGATAGATCACATAGCATTCCTAATAAGACCCTATTGGCTTAGAAAAGCATCAATCATGCTTAGGAATGATTTAGACATGATTTTACCCATCAGGGGTAAAGTCGTAATTTTGGGATCAAAAGGGACGATTTGCCCCAAAAGGGCAAAGTCGTCATTTCGGAATGAATCCGAAGTAAAACAATGTCAAAAATAGGTTTGGTCACTCAATTGACCAATTTCCTATTTTTTGGTAATTTTCATGATTTTCTGAAATTTTAGAAACCGATTTACCATTCGAAGGGTAAAATCGTCATTTTCTAAAAATGGAAATGAAATGTGGAAATCTTAGACATAAGGTTTAGCCACTCATCTAGCCCATCGCCAAATTCTAAGCAATTTCCACAAGTCATCGGAATATCAAAGACGATTTACCCTTTGAGGAGTAAAATCGTCATTTTGGATTAAATGGGAGAAAATCCCAAAAACAACTGACAACAAATCAATTTCTTTTGGTCATTTTTAGCCTTGGGAATTTTCTAGAATTTTTTAGGAATTTTCTGCAATTTTTCTCAATTTTTTTTTGATTTTTTATTTAGTTTTTCATTTTTTAGCAATTTCTGATCGATTTTTTTATTACTTTTAATATTTTCGAAAAATATTTTAATAAAAAACATATCTTCTACAATAGACAACACTCAACCAGATAAATAAGCTAACCACTAGATTGAAATAAATACAAGTAACTCAAGTCTATAATGGTAATATTTTAGAAAAATAACTCTGATATATGAATCGGGTATGCAAAATATACTTGATTGGACACCAGTCTTCAATCGCCCAGCCCCGGCGTGCGACCATCTCCATGCACATCACCTATCGATCACCACATCAGAATGTCAACAATCAATTTTACAAGTTTTAAGACCGGCAATAAATAATAATAATTTTAAAATAATTAATAAATTAAGGCCCGAAAATGGGCCAATTTGCTCAGCCATGGATCGGCTATGGGCTCGGCCATGGCCTAGGCTCACGCCCACTCGGCCCACGGCCTCAGCCCACTGACTCGGCTATGGGCACAGCCATGGCCCAGGCTCACGACCATTCGGCCCACGGACTCGGCCATGGCCAGGCTCGGCCCGAACACGACTGGACCATGGCCTGGTCACGCCTGGGTCATGACCGGGTCATGGCCAGCTCACACCAGGGTCACGGCCGGGTTATGGATTCGCAGCCAAGCGGCGACGACGAAGAGCGACGAAATGGCGGTGGGCAAAAAAGAGGAGGAAGATGGAGGGGGATTGCGATATCCAGGAGCTCCACGAGGCCGTGATAAACAGCAAGACGGGCGGGATTTCGGCACGGTGTCGGAGGGTGGCGGAGCAAGGTGGTGGTCAGGGTGGTCGTCGTAATCCAAGGGAGGATGAGGTGGGGTTGCATCGACGGGCGGTCAAGGCCTTGTGTCGATTAGGAGTTGCCAGGTAGCGGAAGAGATCCGGTGGTGATGGTGTCATTGGTCATGTCCCTCAGGTGTGTGGAACTAGTTTTTATTTTTTATTTTTTATCTTCTCTTCAGAAACCGATAAATCCCAAAAGGTCCAAAGAGAGGAGACCAATTGATTGTCTTGGTCCTCCACCATCATCCCCTTTCCCCTTTTCCGTGGAACACACCCCCCCCCCCCCAAAAAAATTCCCTCGTGCAGCCTTGATTCTCCTCCCCACTAAGAAACTCTTGTCTTTTGCCATCTTTTATTATTAATTTTGTTATTATTTTTTTATTCAGCCGTCTCTTTCATTTTTGTGGTCTTCGATGAACCCCTGGAAGAGTCATGATCATTCTTCATGATACGGCTCCTCTCCCACTTTTAATTAATTAATTTTTTTTGTTCTTCCTTTCAATGCTTGTAATCTTCAAATCTCTAGAATGAGAAACGAAAAGTTACAACCTCAAAGAATAAAGGAAAAAAAGGTTGATCAAAATTTAGGTGTCAACAATGATCACTTGTACTGCTTACAAAAATGGCTGAACAAAATATATTTTTGTTGTTCATGACAATGTTTAAACATAAATAGTTTTTGATAATGTAAACATTTTTCATTTACTCTAGGTGATGTAGATATTATGTTCAGAAGTATGTTTTTAATGTTCATATTTCGCGAAATAAATGACACTTAAAACCCAAGAAGACATAGCCTTGTCACACAACCTCTAGAGATTGATTTCATTTATTTGTTGAATGCTTAATAGATTGTTGGAAACCATCTGTTGGTTGAATGGGCGAACATACGCATTGATAATTTTGAATTACCTCTAGAGATTGATT
Organism: Rhodomyrtus psidioides; assembly: GCA_021437785.1. Lineage (NCBI taxonomy): Eukaryota > Viridiplantae > Streptophyta > Magnoliopsida > Myrtales > Myrtaceae > Rhodomyrtus > Rhodomyrtus psidioides. The sequence goes on along the minus strand of JAILYB010000003.1, from coordinate 5,888,348 downwards.
TTCATTTATTTTTTGAATCCTTCCCCTCTTCATCGTTTTCTTGAGACGTACTGATGGAATGCAGCCATTACAGGCCCAATGAAAGGTTCAACCCAAAAGACCAACTGAGAAAACCAAACAGATTGACATTATTAACAAAATTTAATGGCCAAGAAGAAAAGTTATGGTGGTGGGTGTTGATGATTTTGCATTACCTGGTCATCCAGGCCTTCTTCTCGCTGAAAATGACCTCAATGTTGGGAAAAAACGGGCAACACCTCGAAACAAATTAAGCCAATTCAAGATCAAACACTAACTCCCGAAACTACTCCAATTCAATCCAGCATCGACTAACAACATCGCAATATGTAAATGTAATATTGAAATGATAAAGAGATAGAACACCAAGATTTATGTGAAAAATCCGAAACAGGAAAAACCATGGACGACCCAAAAAACTCCACTAATCAGAGAAGGATGCACAAAGTGTTTCTCTCTAGTCACATGCTAGAGGCTCAACATCTATATCACAAGAGCTTTCTCACCACAAAGGTGGAATAATACAAAGGGGGCAAGAAAGCCATAACCGCAATAGAAGAGTTCGGAGACAAATCTCAACGAACAAAATCGATCAACTCGTAGAGTTTGGCCTCACAAACAACATACTAAAATTTGAGCCAAAATCGATAATGTTTGGCCTTTAAATCGGGACAACAAGCCGCAACCCCTTTTTCTTCTTTCCTTGTGTTTTCTTCTCGGTGCTCCCCTGTTTTTCACTCTCTGCCACTCAGCTTCTCTCTCTCTCAAAAACACACGCCAGAAAAACACAAGAGATAGCCCACTTTTTTTTTCTCTTTCCTCTGACTTTT